>LR991019.1:12976578-22976578 GCA_905163495.3 Cosmia trapezina
ACGGTACGTAACACAGCTGTTCCCTACATTTATGATCGCGAACATAAATTTCATTTCATTTCACAATTTCTTTTACTTTTACACTAATTAATCACTATTTACGCTCTATTTATTGGGTATAACAAAAACTGTGAATTACATCATGTGTACCTACGCTACTGTGACAGACACACCAGATCCTGGACAACGAGTAAACATACCTGCAGTCTCCCGATAACGCTGATACACTCTATTATCTGCAGAGAGGCTAAGATGCAATCCTGCAGCCATATTATTAGTGATGTTCAAATCGACTTTAAACTAAAAACGTGTTATAGACTATAAACTATATTTTTCTAGCGCGTTATTTTATACGCTATCATTATAACGCGTTGTTACAAAACTTGGCCGTAGTCTGAACGCGGAGACATTAACATTTTATCTGGCAATACGCTAGTTATCTCGCAACTTCGCACGTACTCGCAACGCGCTGTGCACGAAATAATATAATAATATCTCATGTTGCGTTATAGATCAATGAACTTTCCTTCATACTTTCCAGGCTTAGGACTGTCTTGTCCTGTGTTTTGTGAGACAATTATTATTTATTATAGGCGTATTTAAAAGTTAATTGATTGTATTTATTTTTTTGTTTTTCCTTTTTTATTTTAGTTATTCTTTATGTACACTTTCTTCCTTTCAGTTGCGATCATATTTTATTTACATTGAGAAACATTATTTGGGCTACTTTTGTCGTAGAAAGCCGGGTTCTACGATCGTTAATAATCTTCTCTAAGTCAGGGTAGCCTGACTTAGAGAAGATGCGTTCGCAAGGAACTGAGGTTGCCATTATATTGCAATGTTTGATAAATGATTTATATAATTGCGGATTGTAGTAATTATAAACTCCTTGGTTATTTCATTAATTGTGTCATTATAGTGTCAATGTATCAATATGTCGAATATGTTTAATTTTGTTAAATAAAACCTATAATTACGGTTACCTATATTCTTACTTACTACAATTTATTTAACAAAATGGAAAAATATCTACGACCAGACCGTTTTGACGGAGACCCGTCCTCAAGCCAAGATCTGTCCCCTCAGTGGACACATTGGAAAAGCACATTTGAAAATTTTCTGACAGCTATAACTACGACCGAGAAAACTATTGCAAAAGATACTAAAATCCGATTACTAACTAATCATCTGTCCCCTACAACTTTTGTGTGCATACAGGATTGCACTGATTACGATACTGCTATAAAGAGACTTGATGCACTTTTTCTGAAGCCACCTAATGAAATATATTCCAGGCACAGATTAGCAAAACGAGCGCAACAACCAGGTGAGTCCATCGACCAATATCTACAAGCCTTGAAACTGCTCTCAAAAGAATGCAATTTTGAACAAGTGACCGCTGAACAAAACAAAAGTGATTTTATTAGAGACGCTTTCATATCCGGGCTTTCGTCATCCATAGTACGTCAAAGACTGTTGGAAAATAGCACTCTCACATTAGACGACGCATTCAAGCAGGCCCGCGCTCTAGAGATGGCGAGAATACATAGTGATGATTACCAGCAACCTAGTACTAGTACCTTTGTCAATGCGGTCCCCATTAACAATCAGAGAACACACGTCCAAGAACTATGCTATTTCTGTGGAAACAAGAGACATGCCCGACAAAACTGTCCGGCTGCTACTACAACCTGCCTCAAATGTGGAAAAAGAGGGCATTTTGCAAAAGTGTGCAAAAGTGCAGTGATTGCGGCACCACAACGTAGTGCTTTTACTAGTACTGTAGATGAACCGAACAAACACATGGAAAATGGAGAGTCGCAGAAATTGATATCATGTATTGTGGCTGCAACAACTGATCTTGATAAGGCTATGATACCGATAAAAATAAACGGATTATTTGTAGCCAGAGCATTGATTGATACCGTACTGCTAGTTTTATAGACAGCCGACTAGTTTGTCAATACAATATACAAAAGAGCTCCTGTTACCAACATGTCAGCATGGCAGCTTCAAATCTAAAAACAAACGTAGATGCACTGTGTTCCGTCAATATCGATCTACAAGGTCACAGTTTTCAAGTGAACTTATTAATAATGGAGAACTTATGTACGGATGTCATAATTGGCCATGATATTCTTAAGAGACATAATACATTAGAAATGCATTTTGGCGGATCTGGAGCTCCATTGAAACTATGTGCATTAACTCAAGCCACTGTCGATCCAATCTGTTTATTCCCGAATCTCTTACCAGACTGTAAGCCAATAGCTGTTAAGTCACGAAGATACACAGATAATGACATGCAGTTTATCCGTACTGAAATAAGGAAATTACTAGCTGATGGGATTATAGAACCTAGCTCGTCACCATGGAGAGCACAAGTGCTTGTAACTACAAATGAAAATCATAAAAAAAGGATGTGTATAGACTACTCTCAGACAGTAAATAGATACACGCAACTGGACGCTTACCCATTACCAAGTATAGAACAAATACTCTCTAAAGTAGCTAAACATACTGTCTACAGCAAAATTGACTTGAAAAGTGCGTACCATCAAATTCCGATTCTTGAAACAGAAAAACCTTATACAGCATTTGAAGCAGAAGGTAATTTATACCAATTTCGAAGAATACCTTTCGGTGTTACCAATGGAGTAGCGGTTTTTCAAAGAACTGTCAATAATATAATTGCGAAAGAAGAACTTAAAGGAGTATACGCATATTTGGATGACATAACAGTCTGTGGAACAACTCAAGCTGACCACGACCAAAAGTTGCAGCATTTTCTTGATATTGCCAAACGGTATAACCTTACACTGAATCTTGAAAAGAGTGAATTTTCATTGAAAGAGATAAGCATTCTAGGATATACTATAAACAATGGAGTAATTAAACCCGACCCGGATCGTCTACGTCCGCTATTAGAGCTGCCTCTGCCTTCAGACTCGGCATCGCTCCGGCGAGCATTGGGATTATTTGCTCACTATTCTAAATATGTACCAAGATTCTCTCATAAAATTCAGTCCCTCGTTTCGCATGGCACATTCCCTCTCGATTCTGAAGCAGTAAACGCTTTTAACTCTCTAAAGCAAGAGATAGCCAGATCAGCAGTAAACGCGATTGATGACAACATACAATTTGTTGTTGAAACAGACGCTTCAGACTATGCTATCGCGGGAACTCTGTCACAAGAAGGCAGACCTGTTGCGTTTTTTTCGAGAAGCCTTCACAGTAGCGAGCGGAATCACCCAGCCATTGAGAAAGAGGCCGCGGCTATAGTCGAATGTCTTCGGAAATGGAGACAATTCCTCATCGGACGACAGTTTAAACTGATAACTGACCAAAAATCGGTCGCATTCATGTTTAATCAGCAGCATTCGTCAAGAATTAAAAATGACAAAATACAACGTTGGCGATTAGAACTTTCTGAATACAATTTTGACATAGTTTATCGCCCTGGAAAGGAGAATATAGCAGCTGATGCTTTATCAAGAGCCAATGCACCGCTAGTCGCCTCTGTACGCAGTTCAGAAAATGCACTCAAAGAACTGCATAAAACCTTGTGTCATCCTGGAGTAACTAGAATGCTCCATTGGGTTCGAAGCAAAAATTTAGCTTACTCCACTGAAGAGATAAAACGTATTACTGCGAATTGTTCTATATGTGCAGAAGTAAAGCCTCGTTTTCAACAAAATATGGGAAAACTAATAAAAGCGATGGCCCCATTCGAAAGAATATCGATAGATTTTAAAGGTCCACTTCCCTCACAAGGCACTGCAAACAATCAATATATCCTTACGATCGTGGATGAATATTCTCGGTTCCCATTTGCATATCCCTGCCCAGACTTGAGTACAAACACGGTAATTAATAAACTGACTGACTTATTTTCTATATTTGGAATGCCAACTTACGTGCACTCAGATCGTGGTACTTCTTTTCTTTCAAAAGACATGAAAGACTTTCTTCATCAGAAGGGCATTGCTACAAGCTACACTACACCGTATAACCCTCAGGGTAATGGACAAACGGAGAGATACAACGGAATTATTTGGCGAACAGTACAATTGGCTCTGAAAAGTCATGATCTGCCTATAACCAAATGGGAGTCAGTTTTAACGCAGGCTCTACATTCTGTAAGATCGCTTCTTTGCACGGCTACAAACAGTACGCCCCATGAGCGGATGTTCTCTCACGCCAGGAGATCCTCAACTGGTCAGTCGATGCCTACATGGCTAAACGTCCCAGGAAAAGTATTAATGCGAAACCATAATCGAACTAGTAAATATGATCCATTGGTTGAAGAAGTAGAGACTCTGGAAAGTAATCCTCAACATTCTCGTGTGCGTTTGAGCAGTGGTAGAGAAGTTGTCGTATCTAATCGACACCTAGCTCCTGCTGGGCAATCTTCTTTAGAAACGGATGAAACTGATTCCAATGATGACGACGAGTTCATCGATGCAGTCGATGGCGATGATCGTATCATAGATGGCCAGCGAGATTCCCAGAATGAGATGTTCCAGCCACAAAACACCACGACAGAGACTCTGCGTCGTTCTGAAAGAGTACGACGTCCGCCTGCTCATCTAACTGACTACGTGGCACAATAGATAAGCCCAGGAGAATGTAGTAATTATAAACTCCTTGGTTATTTCATCAATTGTGTCATTATAGTGTCAATGTATCAATATGTCGAATATGTTTAATTTTTTTAAATAAAACCTATAATTACGGGTACCTATATTCTTACTTACTACACGGATAAATGCGCTGTGCTTGTTTACAAAACAACGCGTACGTAATAATAACAGATAACAGATACAGCGGGCCGACCGGCCGACTGCCGCCCGAGTTCACACGATTTCGCCCGAGTGCCCCGACGCGCTGTCGGCGCTGTGACGCTGTGTGTGAGACTAGTCAGACTATAAAAGTTATAAAGCTATAATGCTATCCCGCTCTAGCCTCGCTGTGTAAGTTTAGAATTTGAGATGCCTAGTTTGTTGAAACGTTATATTTCCAGCGCGAAGTCAGAATCGGTACAACAAACGCTATTTCAATATTATATTTATTTAACAAAAAGCGCCTTCATCCTCTCTCCTATTTAAAATTAACTTTGCTGTGCCAATTAATTGATTCGATGTTTAACATACCAACTATGTACACATTATGGAATGCAATAAAATATTGAGTATTGAGTATTGAAACGCTAGATGCTATAAATACATAGCGTGTTATTTTTTGACGCTAGGCGTTTTATTAACCACCACTAGTTTTGATCTATGCTCGGACTTCTAAGTAGCTGTAGTAAAATGACACTTCTTATCTGTCATTTCGTTAAAAAATGAAAAAAAAATGTTCCCATTTGGTAGCGAAATGACTGTAGAAGTGTTATTTTACTGCAGCTTATTAAAAGTCTGACCATAGTAGATAAACAGCGAAATTTTTTGTCGTGATTTCAGAGTTGGTCCCATAGGGAAAGTTGTTCATACACATACGTACATACATATAAACATACATACATACATACTCTTACTCTCGAAAAACATTACCCTCCTTCTGGGGCGGTCGGGTAAAAAGGTAATATCTAAACTTTAATTCATGCTACTACTGCCGCCATCTAACGTATTTTTGTAACTCACAAGTGTAAAGGCCTCAGCACACTTGTAACACCCGACGCCACGCCACGCGTGTGCATTGGCCAAATGACGAAGCTGTGCGTCACGAGATAAAATGTGGCCAATGAGCACGTAATATTGGCGTCGCGTGATATGTCGTGTTATAAGTCTGTTTCTGCCCTAATCAACATTGTTGTCAGAGTGAGCTGAGCGCATGAGCTCTTTTAGGCTGGTAATACTAGGTTAAATGCTCAGGGTGATACTGACGTATTCTCTGGTATCGCCAGTGTCAACATTGATTATTAATCGACTAAAAGACAAAGCACTATCAACAAAAGGTCATCACTAAAAGTAATTTTGACATTTGAATCTGACTGACAACCAGTGCTGACAACTTCACAAACTTCAGCCGTCATTGAATGAAGATTTCGTTGTCTGTACTCTGTTGTCTGTTGCGTCAAAACAAAACAAAAATTATAGCGCAATATTGTAAAAGAAAGCATTTTAAAAATATTGTAAAATAATTTAATTATTGCCTATTATGGTCATATTTCGTTTATCACTTCGCTGGTTCAAATTTTAATATCCTTGAGCCTTTTCACCTGGTTCTATCAATATTGATTGATTTCATAAAGTGCGCGGGTTTCTTAATTATTTAGTAAAATTTTTCGTACATTATTCATAGTACTGCAGTCTGCGGCCTAGTTATAGGAAAAATACTATTTATTACACAACACTGCGACATTTGTGGACGCGCATGAGCTGTATACTTGTTGCCACTCATTATTAAACAAATTTAGAAAAATGCTGTCCAAATTACCAAAATCTTGCGATACATTTGTTGTGTTGCCACCGCTAACCAAAAACAAAACAGTGTTATTTGGAAAAAACTCTGATCGTCCCCAACATGAAGTACAAGAAGTAGTTTTAGTCAAAGGCGGAATGAGAGATAAAAAACTAAAGGTAATTATTTAATTAGTTGTTATATTTTAATCAATTCCTAATAATAGGGTTGCGTATCTGAAAACGAAAGCAAGTCTGTCTATCAGAACCCTTTTTCTTAGGAAAGTGTATCAAATACTAAGGTATGTGGTTCGTTGGACGGGTAAAAAATTTGAGCTTCAAAGTCAACACAATCTAGAGATACGGTCAATGATTATTATTTGGTAAGACACACTAGCAGCTAAATCGGTCCAGTTGGTTTTTGTAGCGTTTGGTATTGCAGCCGTCACAATATTTTCTGGGAGGCTTTTCCTTTTACAACTTGGTTAAGCAAGAATGTCTAGAATTTTGTCACATAATTCCCCTTGAAAATAAGAAGCAAGGCGACACAGTAAAAGTAAACAGAAATATTGTTAATTTGCAGTTATCACTGAATGCATTTCAATAAAATTTGGCAAGGAAATTGTTGGCATCCTGGGGGAAAAGGGGTGTGATATAGGGGATGAAAGTTTTTATGGGAAACCCAGCATTTCATTAGTTAGGAATATAAAAATTCAAATATGCTATTGGTAACATATAAAGAATTACGTGTTTTTGTAAAATCATCCTCAAGACCCTTCTAAAATTCACATGTAATGTTGAAATGTTCTGTTTATAAGAGATTTAAGGGATTAGAAATATAGTGAATGTCCGTATCTAAGTCTCTCTCTCTCGCTCGTAACATTTAGTTCATTATTTCATTTTTATATCTGCCCACTCAGTCAAATTATTATTAATGGGCATTATTGCTATTTTATAAAATCTATTGTATAATAAGGAGACGAGTGTGTGTAGCCACAATTGAATTGTAAGGAAATTAATCATATGAGCGTTTTGGATGGTATGTTTGTTAGCTCGTAAGACCAATTGAAATAAATAAATGTTATTATTACAGTTTAAACTTTAAAGTCACAAAATAACTTGGCTAACATGTAGGTTGCGTGTTTACGTGATCAAAAGTTATTTTTTCAACTGCAAAGTTTAATTTGTCCTTCCTTAAATCCGGATTTAAAATTCCGGCCTCGCACGTGTTGGTTTTTTTGTTTAATTACATGGGTTCTTTGTATTGCAGTGCACCTATATAACAATAGACGGGATATCACCAGTGCACTCCGTCATATTGAGCAAACCAGCATGGATGTGGGGGGCCGAGATAGGTGCCAATGATAAGAATGTGGTCATTGGCAATGAGGCTGTATGGACAAACAACAATGAAGGAGAGGGAGACGCTAGGCTGAAGCGTTTATTAGGGATGGACTTAGTGCGGTTAGTTCACAGATTAAGAATTGCTTCTGGGTCACTGTAATTTTTTTTAAAACCTGTGTAATGTTCCGATATTTCGAAGAAGATAAAATAAATCATACTTATGTACCATAATTGGAGGCTGAATTTTTTTGAGTCCTCTAGTGCTAGTATAAACAAAGTCATTAATATAACATTGCAATAAGCATTCTGACTAAACAAAATGTTCAGTCATCAAGACAATTAAATGGCACCAATTATTTAATAGGCTAGTGTTATATAAATTGACTAATTAAGCTTTTAGCATTGCTGCCCGTTTGTCATTTAATTGTCAGTTATACCTATTGAAGTATTTAATCTTTCTTATTTCTGCAGCCTTGGTTTAGAGAGAGCAGATACTGCTGAAGGAGCTGTGGATATTATTACATCACTTCTTGAGAAGTATGGTCAAGGTGGTCCATGCTCCGAGCATGATGATAGCCACTTCTATCACAACTCTTTCTTGATCGCAGATCCTAAAGAAGCTTGGGTTCTGGAGACCAGTGGCAAGATATGGGCTGCTGAAAAAATAGCAACTGGTTACAGAAATATTTCTAATGGTCTCACTATTACTACAAAAATGGATAAACAAACAGAAAACTTAATAGAAAAGACTAAGCGACTGCGCCTTTGGGATGGAAAAGTATGTTCTAAAAAGTTTCTAAAATGCACTGAGCATTTTGCTGCATTTAGATTCCAAGATTTTTTTAATTTTCCAGGGTGAATTCAACTTCATGAGATGTTACTCATCAGGTGGTGATGAAATGAGGCAGCGAGAAGGTACAAGGTTGTTGAAAGAGGCAACTGCTTCATCTGAATTTCACGTACGAGACATGATGAACATTTTAAGACACAGGGAGAGCCGCATTTGCCGAGGTTGTGATGACACTTTCCCTACTCAAGGAAGTCAGGTAGCACATATCAAATTGTTTTTCAATCAGTATTGAAAGCGTTTGTTAAAACATTGTTACTTAAGTAAATAATTTTCTTTCAGGTGTCATGTCTCTCAGCTACAAACATAAATGTGCACTGGTTCACCGCCACCCCAGACCCAAGTGTTTCCTTCTACAAACCTTTTGTTTTCACCCAGAATGCCAAAATTCCTCCTGAGATAATTAGCCCTAATGAGGTAATTAGGTATTTTACATTATCCATAGGTACTAATTCGAAAGTAACTGTCTGTCTGTATGTTACCTTTTCACGCCTAAACCACTAAACAGATTTCGATAAAAATTTGCCAAGGCGATAGATGGCATCCTGGTGAAGGACATTTTTTTTCTCAAAAATAATCCTACAGGGGGTGATATAGGGGATGAAAGTTTGTATGGGAAACCCAGCATTTCTTAAGTTAGGGATATGAAAATTCAAATTTATGCTTTTGGTAGGAAATAAATACTCACATGGTTTAGCGTTGTTGAAGAAACATAAGGGGGTAAAATAGAAGTTGATTTTAAAATTCACAAATAATATAAAAATTTATGTGCACCTCTTTTTAAGAGATTTAAAGGAATGGAAATGTAGTCATAGTTCGTTCTCTTTGAACGCGATAAACTCAAAAAGCTAACAGATTTTCATACAATTTCCACCAATGGACGGAGTGATTCATGAGGAAGGTTCAAGTGTTATAATTCATAAGATTTTATGTAAATTGGCTGAAATATGATGATAGTTGAATATGTAGGAAAAAATCATGCAGACTGGGAGCTTTCTGGCGTGTGCCGCGTAAACCAATATTGAGTGAGGTAGGTATATGAAAACAATGTATTGCGGAATTAATATATTGTTTACCTGGATTCATAGATAAGGTACCTACTTTTAATCCCGGTAATATGTTCCCGTAAGATATTTGCCGACATCCACGCGGGCGAAACCGCGGGCAAAAGCTAGTATGTATATAATTCTTCTGTACGTACTGGACTCCTCTTAAACAGTTGTACCGCTTTAGATGTGTGTTGGAGTCAAGTGGGTTCCTGCATGATTATACAGTATATTAGGTCCCTGGATGGTTTAGATTCACTATTGGAACCGGTAGGTGGCGTTGCGATCGCGTTCTAGGAAACAGGACAACGTCTGTCCGGTCAGCTTGTATGTAATATACCTAATTTAAAAGTGTTCATGGACTTTCTTGACCGTTCTTCTCCATAAGAACGCTATGCTACGCTCTACGCTTTGAAATGGGCGACTTGCTTTCGTCTTTCTGACTGACCAACTCCTTGACAGTTCAAAAGTGCCTCTAAATGGTTTAATTGAAATAAATGGTTTGAGTTTGAAACATAAACATTATTACCGTTTTTCTCAAACTATGTTTATAAATGTAATTTCTTAAGTATTTTTTCGTTTTACTATATACAATAAAAAAAAGTCTGTTAAGTATAATAATGTGTTGCTCTTTTATAGCCAATGAGAGAACATACCCTATATAAGATGCATGTAGGACGCAAGGGGACAGTGGAGGATGCACAAACTACCAGAGGTTGTAAAAGGTTAGAAGCGGAACGCCTTGCACAAATGGAGAGATATTTAAATATTCCTGCTGGCCAAAGTACGCTTCAGGAACTCGACAGCCTATTAAAAGACTGTGTAGATGCAGAAGTTAACTTATATTTTGAAGATACTGACGATGAAGAAGAGCGGGAAGAAGCAAAAGCAGCAATAGAACAAGTAGATGAAGATGAAACAGCTAATTTCTTTAACTTTTAAAACTATCAAAATTTATGATATTTACTCACAATCTTACTCAAAACCAATTTTATTTTTCACCAAAGTTACTATCACATCATTATGATTATTATAAGTACTTTAAATTATGGTTTAAGAATGTTTATATCATTAGTTATATTATTATTTATTATTTTGACTAACAATTAATTTAGCAGGATGGCAACGGAAAGAAACGTGTCTATCCCTAACTATGGGACTACTGTGGTCAACATTTTACAAGTACCCAAGTGACATGTACAAAACATAGACAAGGCCATTACTATGCATTTTAAATCGGTGAGACATGTGTAAAATGATTATTCACACAGACCAGTGCATACATACATGCGACCTCCAATAGGGACACGTAGGTTAAACGCCTCATTAGACTGTTACATTAGAATGTATGTCGTTTCATAGAAAACGACCTAATTTTAATATTTTTAAATGTAACAGGATGTCTAGTTGACTAGAATTAAATATATAATAATTATTTTATTAGTTACGTTTTGCTACTCTTTCATTTGGTTGCCATAATAGGTCATGTGTTTATATAAATGTTCAGAAGGCTACATGGTTTAAAATTTCGCTTAACATTTTATATGCCAAATTGATAAAATAAATAAAAATAAAACTGGCCTCACCAACTGATTTTTAATTTGCTAGACCAGCTTATTTAGTCTAGCAAATTAAACTCTACAGTAATCTGCTATATGAACCGCTCATTTAGAAGAAATTTCTAATTATATTTGTACCTATGTAATTAAAATAAATGAATAGCGGCGGTGAAAGAACTAGGATAATAAATTGTGCTGTGCTGAAATCACAGATGTTTGACATTGGGATTTGCTAAAATTATTTATGTAAGTATTTGTCTATTGCTGTATTTTGTGAATTAATATTATAAAGATTAGATAAGAAAACTTTAAATTTAAGCATTTATTATAAGTCTAGTACTTATTCACATCATTTGTTAAATCATCGACGTTGATTTACAAAACGGATTTATTACGGATTTTTAGTTGCTTTCATTTGCGTGTTGTTTTTTTTCTGGTTCGGGCAAGCAAGCTACAAGATATTAGCTCGTGTAGTAGTAAAATTGTAATTGAAACAACAAATTGTGTACCTAAGTACGCTTTTAATATGCATTATAAATAATGCTAATATTTTTCCAAATGTCTTGTTAGTTCCAGATTTTAACTTGCTATAAAGAAGGAATTTTGCAAAATTCCTACTTGCTTTATTTTGTGACTTTATCTGGCTACATTTTATGTTTTTATGAAGTATATTTATTTTGACTGCACTATGAAAATGTTTTACTGCTATTTGGTGCTAAGTTAAAGCTCAACTGCTTGTTGACATTTTGACAATAATTGGTATTTTTTTTAATGTAATTTTTGTTAGTTTTATTATAATTGTTTTTTCCAATTTTATGAATCAGATGTCTTATTGTTTACTTTTTTATCATGTAGTATTAAGTAGGCATAGTATATATAAGATAATAAATGCGCACGACCTCTTATGGGATCGTCTCATCATTATGAATAAGTTTTACTATAGGAAACACAAATTGTGTTTGCTTAACTCGTCAAAATGTAGGGAACAGCTGATTTATTTTTTGCGATTTCTGGTTTGGTCCTATAGCAAAACTTTTTCATAATGATGAGACGACCCCTTAAGGTGAGTAACGCACACACGGCATTTCGGTTTGTTTTGTATGAATTCATATAGCACTGCATCCACTAGCGTTACCGCCCGCATTTTCATTTCTTCATACAAACAAACCCAAATCCGTTGCGTGTTGTGCGTTCGTTGCGGCCGGCGCGGACCAGTGGACGCTGGACCCTCAGCTTTAAGAGGTTGTGCGTTATTTAAGTTACATGTTGCACCTTGTATAAGAGGTATATTTAAGTAATATTAATTTGTAGCTCTTTCCTACTATTAAGGTCTTGTTCTCTCATGGACCAAGCTAACATGAGTTCTAGAATTAGAGCCATGACTGAACTATATCTAAGACAACCATCATATCTTTGACATCACATATTTTTATTGTAATGAACTAATGATCCACACTCGGCGCGTAGCGTGTCGTGCTTAGTGTGTAGTTTTTATTATAGTACCTATAGTTAAAATCTCGCTGCAGACTTGGTCATATATCATAATCGGAGTAGGGATGTGCGCTAGTTGCGCGCGCTCAAGGCCATTATCGATAACAGATGATGACGATGACTCAGACGAAGAATTTTAATTTTCTATTTTTAGTTTTATAGGTATATACGTTCTTTTGTTTATATATTTAATATGCTTTGTAGTAAATTTGGTAATAAAATAAAAAAAATGTGTATTTATTTCTATCACCCATTTATAAATATATAAAACTATCGATATCACTCATCGACTGCAGTAATGCACAGGACTACGTGTGGGCGTGGCCTGCCCATAAGGCCCGTGAGTGGGAAAGAGAGCGAAACACTCGAATGATTTATGACCGAGTCTGCAGCGAGATTTTAACTATACTATAGTGATCATTTCTCATTAGAACGTAAACTGTACGGCTGTTAAGTTTTTATCCTAGACATGTTTCGTCTGCGAATTATGAACGTACTGTTTTCTATTAAGTTACATTTTAACATGTATAACTGCTGTGATTATCTGGCTGAAGTAACAATAGCCAATCAAATCAGTCTGTTGGCAATTTTTTTTTTTTTTGTTGATTATGTTTCATTACCTACCTAAAGGCCTATTTCACGATGTCCGAATAGCCACTACTTATCGAATAAATTCAAAAATTTAACAGAATTTAAATGAAATTATCTGCCAAGTAAGTAAGTTAATAGGAACTTAATCGGTGGTGAAACAGGTCCTTATTATAATAAATGAGATTCATGTTCACGTTAGTATTTATGCTTAGGTAACTGAGTGAGGCGAATATAATTCAGTATCATAATGTTAGCATATTTTTCTATATGCTAGGCCGGAAACTTGTGTCATCAGTCGTGGAAACATTGTGATCACTGTGTTGTCAGGTCATACCCAACTAGCACCATAGCGTTAAAATAACCTATATAAAACTCGTATATCAGTTCCATTTGAACATAAAAGTGTTAACACATACCTGTACAATTGAGTTAGAGCATGCTCTAATTCACTTATAACCACGAAAGAGGCCCACAGTTTTACAGGTAAGAGTTATAGAAAGCCTAGTACGGTGATACAAAGGTATTAAAGCAACTGCACAAGAGCGTTTATTCATCGTCAGCTACTACTGTTGTAATAGTCGGGTTGGTAAACACTACGGGAGGTAGGAAAGCTTCGTATTACAATGATTTGCCACTATAAACTTTATTAGACCTATTAAGAAATGGACTCAGGTAAGTTTGTTACCGCTTCTTGAGTACCTTATTAATCAACTGTATAATTTTTAGCGTACGTAAAGTTTGAAAAAGCCTGTTGGTTTAATAAAATTGATCTGTTTGTAGTGAAAGTGACTATATCATCCATCATTCAACACCGCAGAATAATGGCAATAAAACTGGTAAGCCATTTTAAGTATATAGGTAGTTATTTAAGTTTGTGAAGTGAAATTTTACTGCCCTTGTGATTTCACGGTAAATGTATACCATGTTTCTCATCTCAATTTTAATGCGCCTAGGATTTATTAAAGATTTAAGAGAAAAGTTGTGTTGTGTCAGCTTTATAGGTCCAAGGGTTTGGGCTGGGCGTTGATGAGTCAGTCAGTCAGGACTTTTTTTATATAGTGAGATAGCATCTGCTTGGCTTCTGCCCACGACTTCGTCCGCGTGAAATTTCTTGTTCCCCCGATCCACCCCGTCGCATTGCATTACCTACCCACATTCAAGAACTAAGCCTTAAATTCAAAAATTGTCTAAAGCGGAAACTGTCAGAAAGCCTTTTATACTGTCAAAGACTATATTGAGGACAAAAAGGCTTGGGATTGAGCAGCTTCAATTTTACACAAATAATGTTGATTTAAATACCTTTTTCAATACACTTCCTCGAAAAATGGTTCATATCGCACTACGATTAGGTTCACAAGGCAATGTATTACACACGCGTGCGATTTTTTATTTTCCCGCACGTGTGCGGGAATAAAAATTGCCACAGATAACTTATACGTATACCATATACTTAGACCAAATTGGTTCAATGCATCTATTCACAACTCTCTATTCGGAGGTGAATGTTTTTTTTAATCTCGGCAAAGAGATATGCGTCGTTACGGCGTTAATATTTTTTTGAATATTTATATATTGAATTTCATCAAAAACTATGATTATTACATTTATTACAATAAAAGAAACGTTTATGAACAAATTAACATTTATTTGTGTTCTAAACTCAAAAATGTTTGAATTTTCTATTTTTCATATTAGGCTGTTTATCGTCTTTATACCTTTGCTTCTCCTTCAACCTGGCGAAAGCAAAGCGCGGAAAAAAAAAGAAAATTTAAATCATAGTTTCATAATAATTCATGACAAAAATATTGTTCGTTATTTTATTTTATTTCTTCAAAAGTGTATTGAAAAACGTCGTTTGATACTCGTGGACATTTGTTATTGCAGTTCAATATAACACCTTAAGGTATATAAGACATTTCATGGCAATAACTAAACAACAATATGCGTTAACAGGAGTCAGCGAACACTGTTGTTAAGACTTGGGTGTTACAGATAGGTTACAGCTATAACATCTTAAGTATGATTGCTTGCTGTTACTACCACTATTTTAACTCTCAAAGCTGTCCTACATCGTCCATTAAAGTTCTAGTGCCGATGTTGGGGCTAAACTTCTTTGTTGACTCCTCTATATCGCCTTTAGTTAGAACCGAGATAATTGTTACTCTGTAATATCACTTAAAGTCATAAAAAACCTGTAACTGATACCAAAATGTTAGTTGAAATAAGTTATATTTCCGTCTTGTTTAATTATATGGAAATATCATAGTGTAGTTATTCTTTCGATGTTAGAATAACATCTTTTACATTAATTAACCGATGTTAGCATTACTGAGGGTGTAGAGCGTGACTTTGCTTCAGAGTCCATTATTATTGGTGTTCTTATCCTACTAATATTATAAATGTGAAAGTTTGTATGTTTGTTACTCAATCACGCAAAAACGGATTTGGATGAAATTTTGTATTCAGATAGTTTATAACCTGGATTAAGACATAGGATACTTTTCATCCCGGTAGAAGGTTCCTCCCGCATAATTTCCGACATCCACGCGGGCGAAGCCGCGGGCAACGTCTAGTTCTAAATGTGGTTTACTGGTTGTACCATAAGACAACATCAGGTATGTTGCGTAATAACTGTGAAAACGACTATATTTATGTAACTTGATGTTTCATTAAATGCACTTTTATCGCTAATTTATGACGTTTTCTTTCACTCACCACAACCCTCATAGAGAAGATCAGGGAAAATAGAAGCAAAAAATTAAAATCTGGGTACATTCTAGACGAAGTTCCTTTATTTCCATGTACTTATACAACTTAGTCTGAAGTATCACATGAATTCGTAATTAAACCGAAGTTAGGAGTCTTAAATATACGGGAAGATAAATATTTAAGCTACCTAATTTTAATAGTGTTTTACACACTACTACATAACTTGTACACTGAAACATATACCATATTTTAAGATTATTTAATAAATGCCACATTAAAATAGTATCTACACAGCAGACTAATTTACATATTTTTATTGAAATATAAAAAATAAAACAAAATAGTATACAACTATAGTTTTTACAAACAAACAGTAAGGTACTATTCAGACAAATTTTACTGAAGTCGCCGATGTTACATTTTTCCTAAATTGATATGCAATTTTCTATTGTTTATAGTCGGTACAATGTTGCTAGTAACCATATTTATTTTGTACCTACACTTCATGATAAGTGTACCCGACTTTACTTTCATAGTATCTATTAGAACAGATAAATTCCAATGATTAATTAACGATTAATGAGATCTTATTATTTTATGCCAAGTGGACAGTGCAGCAAAACTCGGATATAATCGAAAACATTTAACAATTACTTCGTTACACTGTCAATGAGTGGAACAATTTGACTGCACTGTAACGCTACACACTAACAGCTATTGTTTAAGAAATTATAATAATAAGCTTACTCTTGAACAACAATCGTAATCTACATAATACTTAAACTTAACATAAGTCCGTCGTATCTACTTTACAGCCACAAGTAAACTGAATGTTAACTTAAATAAGCGTCAATTAACTTTATTTACTTTGAATACATTGCCAAGTTAATTTAGTGATTTTTTAATCGTCAAATAACTTTTATAAGAGGAATAAGTATGACATTTTAACAGCTTTAGTATAGAAAATATGCCAACCCTATTTATTCTTGTAACCTGATGGTTGAAAAAACTGCCCTAAGAGCAATATAAATAATGCATCTTTTTTAGTCTTAAAAATAATTAATAATGGAATAGAAATGCGGACTAAAACGCCCGGGCATCGAAATGCCTTTTTACTTCTTCCTTATTCATTAAACAATACCTACACTTAAAAATGCTTTATAAGCATGTCCCCGCAAAGCAACAACGCTAGCTAGTTTCGTAAGATGACTATGAAAAAGAAATTATTGGCCAAAAATAAATAGCGCGCGTGTACTTAAAAATAATAGTGTCAACATAACGCTTACTTGTGGCTTCATTTTGGATGAAAATGCATTCAGGACATCATTGCCATAAATAGTTTAACATAATATTAAGTTCCCGACACATGAAAATAATTCCAAAAATCTAACATTTAATTACATTATTCTTCCATTATTAAACTATAATTAAAATAATAGGAAGACCAATACGGCCTCAATTAAGATCTCATGCGTCATTAGCATGATTATATACAATCCATCAAATTTTACAGTGCAAATACAAAAATAATATTATAGGTACCTAGGTACTTACTCGATATCTTTATAATAATAACAATGAAAATTATTCGAAACAAGCCTGTTTAAATTCCAATTGTTTGCAACAGGACGACAAAACAATTTGATCTCTAACATAATCTTGAAACACGACAAACGTACAAAACAAAGATTAAAGCATTAGTTCTTTTATACACACTACATAACTTATGAGTCAAATTGTCCTATAACGTAAATAGACTCCTGGTTTTGTTTAATTCATACCCATATACTCCTGAAACTAAGATACTTCTATTATTATTAGACACAGGTAGGTAAGTATAGGTGCACTACAATTTATGACACACATTTCAGTGTAGTTTACATAATTATTATTATTACCTACGACAGTCAATCATATCAACTTTGCAGAGATTTATTTGAATAATATTGTGACTATAAAACTGCTTACAATTATTGTTAAAACGGTATTTTACAAACTATGTTTTCTAAAGATTATACACATACCTAAAACTGAACTAAAGTGGTTAGTCAATGTTAGATAAATCTTATTATGACATACGAGTTATTTAACTAAGACTGTTTTTTGTAACATAAATTGATTACATAATAATTAAAAGATAATTTATTTTTCAAAATATTTACAACAAATTACTTTATTCACTCAAAATATAACTTCATAAAGATGAATCATTATGTAATATATCTACATGATTTATTTACAAAATGAATTTATCCCCAATAAATAGTTAAAAAATACCACAAGCTCAATTTCATTCGTAACGCTAATTAAAAGTTTTATATTTGGCTTACGCATAATGAAGGAGACTTCTTACTTCAGCCTCGTTCTTATGCACCTTATACAATGGTTGAATTATGTAGTCTAAAATTGCAGAAGATAATATTATATTAGCTATATTGTGTTTACTTAGAGAATAAAATAATTTCTAATCTTTTGAAAACTGAGATTATTAAAAATGTTGACCGACTGAACCTGAACAAATTAGAATGTAACTAGGTACATTATAGCCGTAATGTTATTTTCATACTTAGAAAAATCAACTGCTGTTCGTTAGTCTCGCTAAAACTCAAAAACGCCTTGACAGATTTGTTTTTTTTTTTGTTTTTGTTTTATTCTCCTCTTTACTGGGATGGTTTAAAAGAAAGAAAAATAGGAAAAAAAGAAAGAAGTTGAAATTTTCACAGGATAACGTCTGGCGGGTCAGCTAGTTATTATTATTGAGATGGAAACTTTACATTAGGTAGGTTCTTAAAAAATGGCAACCACCACGTCGTGATTTTTTTAACAGCTATTAAATTCTTCTTGAACGTAAGACTCATAAGTAAGCAAGAAAACAATCTTACAAGAAACCACATTGAATGGCAAAAATTAACTCCATCGAGACAAAAAAAAAACTTTAAACGAATAATAATTATCAAATTTCATAGTTAAGGCAAGGAATGTATTTAGAAAATATCACGGTTAAAAATAATATTTAAGAAAATAAATTGATAGGTGTCGCGGTTACGCAAAACGCAATAAGTAAACCTTGTAAGACAGCCACACGAATTTAACAAAAATTTCATTAATCACAAATAATCTGTTGGTATAGGTATGTATATTAAAATCGACACTAAATGATTTTAAAAAGGACTTCACTCGGGACACATCGGGTAAATTTATTTATTTACACGGGTTATTTACATCAGTTACATTTATAATCGGGTAATATAACTAACTATACGTACTGTGTTCAGTAATAAATATTTGAATTTGAATTATTTACAAACAATTCGGAAAAGAGAATAAGCAAGTACGCAAGGGGAACCGATCACTTTTCCGAATTGTTTTTGTTAGAATTTAATTTTACCGAAAACTATTTGACCGACGTCTTTTTTGCTACATGCATTATTTGACATATTTTTATTATCATCGAAGTATCATGTGTCATAGGTATTATTTTACCGAACTTTATTTCACCGATTTACAAAATAACTTTGTGCTATTGGCCGAAGCCTCTTTTGAACTTTTTTCATTTGCCAAATGATTTATTTATTTGCCATATTTTCACCACACCGAAACAACATTTTACGGAATATTATTTGGTCATAAATATATTGTCGGTTACTTGGTAGCATTTTCAATATTAAATTAAAATAGTGTCATAAAAAGTCAATATGTTGTGCTACAAAATTTAGTGATGCTGCAAAACCGACTTCACGCAGTCTTGTCTGCCCTACCCTAGAGTGCAATTTAAGCCCGCGTAGGCGCGGAGGGGTGGGGGCGGTGGTGTGCGTTAAAACCATCTGCGACGATAAGCTCGCGTGAAGTCGCCCAAACCCCTCAGCGCCGGAGCCGTGACAGTAAAAAGGCTTGCTGCATGTTGCATGCCGCTTGCATCCTTGTTTGCATACTGCATGCCTGCTTCAATGCTGCATGCCTGCTTGCACGCTGCAAGCTTGAAGCAAGCATCCTTATTTGCATGCTTCTTACTAAACTACTACTACTTAAAATTAGAGATGAAATAGTGTGCACAGACTTTCTAGGCGTTTGGTGAAATGAAAATAATTATGGTAATTAAAACAGTGGTATGTGTAATGTTCGGAAACATAATACTTTGAACTAATGCTATTTCGGCTAAGCGTAACTTCAGTAAAACGTTTTTCGACCAAATGAAACGTCGGAGTAACGAAAAAAATCGAATTGATAATAAGTCAACTGATACAGTGGCAGACGTGCCTTCGATGAAGTAAAAAAAAACGAAACATTAGTTGAAAAGTTTTAGGTGAAATAAAATTCAGTCAAATATTTTTCGAACTTATGATAGGTAACCACTAGCAAGAAGAAACCTAGGTTAACAAAACTGTCACCACAAAGCAAGTGCCAATTTAATTTAATCATACTTGAACACAAAATAATATTGATTAAATCTCATTTGACACACGCGGGTTAATTTGCATAAAGTAATGATTGACATAATTCGTTGTTTGAAGTTAAGAGACGTTTAAATGTCACAAATAGCTTTTTTATAGAATGAAGTAATGAAAACATTGTCTGTAATGTTACCTTTATAAATAGTGAAAGTGCGTGTTTTTTTGAGATTTCATTAATGTTATTTTGTGCGTAATTAGTGACGAAAAGCTGTATTCGTAGATTCATAATTTTTGTCTTAAGGTTTATTACCCTCTTAACTCAAAAATTCAGGAAGACCCTCGAAATCCTACTGAACACCCATAATAGTAACATTCCTTCGACCACTCTAACATAAAATTAACCATTATCTTACAACCACTTGTGTTTCTTTGTAATCCATGAAAATGATTAATAATTTAGAAACCAGTATTTACATAACAAGTAAATACTGGTTTCTAAATTTTACATCTCATATAACACTAATAGAGCCCAATAAAAACGGTGTTACATTTTAAAAGTGAACATTTTTAGGACCATCAATTTTCAAGGCCAAATTCTGGAGAAAAGTTTGAAGGTAAAATACTCGCTTAGGCAAGCATAAGATAATGGTAAGGTAAGGTATTTGAATTCGCTATAAAGTACATACACGTATTCATTCTATAATTAAATACGTGCATCCTGAGTCGTCGCTCCGCTCAATTGTAGATGCAATCATAATTCCATTCTATTGTCAGAGTAATATTTATGCCCCACTTTTATTTCCAGCGCAGTCTTCTAGAATCACAGATATCTTTATCTCCCGCGTGTCTTTTTAATAGGCAAACATTATTTAAATTACTAGAATAAGAACAATAATTTTCTAGCTATTATTACCTATCCATAATTCTAGAACATGACGAGTATAATTAGCGCTAATGGTTTCTGTTCACGAACGACCTCTATTACGTTTACAAGTATCGACGATTATGTTATATATATGACTCTGTAAAACGATTATTTTAAGTTCTGGCCGCCCAGAAGGTACCTACTTGCTAACGTTAAAAAGGGATTGCAATTAAAGTCGAGACCTCATTAAGTTAGGTACACACGGCTACACTCGAGCTATAAAAGAATTTATAGTTTAAAAGTTTACACTGACCTCTCATTGTAAGGAAATCCTATACAATGCGAGATCAACTTATACTGGAAATGTATAGCTTGATCTGCAGCCGTGCGTACGTGGAGTTAAGAAAAAACGTTGGTTCGAAACGTATACCTAAGTTCTATACATTGTCTAATTGTAAGTAGATAGGTGAATCATTAAATGGGCTGCATTTCGACAAAAAAAAAGCTTAAATACGTTAACATTTCATGCTATTTTCTTTCTACGACTAGTTATTAATTTTGAAGTACTATGCCCGTCATTTGACAAATATGTATGTAGATTACATTATTATGCGAAAATATTGCATTTAACAATTTGCTTGTCTTGTTAACTTACTATAATTAATAAAATAGATTTTTTGACACGTTTTTATTCTAGTTTTGATGTAAAGTGGAATATTGTTACGATCACAAATAACTTTGGAAAAAAAACCAGACTAACCAGAATAACTTTGGAAAATCAATGAGAAATGTACTAGAACTGAAAACGTAAAAAATTAAGAATATGCTTACGCACAGTATTAGAAAATAATCATATTTGTGGAACAAAATAGATAGTGGATTTATTCATCATCTGCCTAGCCCTTTTCCCAACTTTACTGGGGTCGGCTTCCGTTCTAACCAGATGCAGCTGAACACTAGTATTTTACATGGAGCGACTGCCTATCTGACCTCCACAACCCAGTAACAACCCAGTAATAGATAGATAGTGGATTATTAGGAAACATTTTTTTTTTAAATATTGGTCGTAGCTAATTACTGGCTGACAAGAGAGGAGCGGTGATGTCTCGAGAAACCGGACATTTACCTTTTGAGAGACACGCAGACCGGTTTAGTGAAACCGGCCCTTAGTGTTCTTCTATATCTAGCGACCAGCCCAGAGGGGAACTATTTCGAGACCCTTATTGACATAGAGTACTCAAAATGTAATCGGCACCAGTTGTGATACGAATACATTTGAGTAGGTATTCCTAAATCTGATAACTGGTTTGAAAAGTTGGATGAATTTTCCACGTGAAACGTAAAGTCAACCGCATTTGATTAGATAGCAAGACAATCCTAATCAAGTTCAGAGGTGGACAGTTGATGAATTTCTTCCATAAATTCGTAATTTTATATAAAGAAAGGTGAATAAAGAAATTAATGTAAAGTATATTGCTTAAACGATAGTCCATAGCTATCTACTCCAGTTAGTAGGATTCGAGTATCTAGTGAAATGTTGGTTAGAAATAATAGGTCGAATTTTCACATGGTGACATAAATTAATGTTTTTGTTCTAAATATGAGCGGCCTTTATCTTATTTGTTTTGGTAAAGGAGAATGGGCGCTTTTGTATGGGCTCCGTCCCCAGACTGTTTCAAGACTGTATCAAATTGAGCGATACGTCATTTTAAAGCTTATTAGAATGGCTTTATTTTATTCTATGATACCAACCACCGCACTCTTGCAGGAGAAGACCTACGACTGATTACATTTTTTTTCAAAAAAATGTGATTTACGCTTATTTTACCATCGTCCACCTCTTTTGTCTTGCAGATATCCTGGGGTATGCCTATCTATTCAAAGTGCGATGGAGCGAGATATGATCGAAGTCTTAACATATGTGTCCTCGAGGTTATGACAGTTAGCTTATGCCATCAACAACGAAACTCGTGCAAAGAAGATACTATGAATCTTTTTTTTTTCTTAATATCATTATGTTTAGCCGAGCCTACAACGTCCTGCGTGTTCAATTTAATAATGCTTTTAGGATGCTGTTGGGACTGCCGTGGCATTGTAGAGCTTCGGGCATGTTCGCAGAGGCTCGCACAGATGGATTCCATGCCATTATGCGAAAGAAAGCGGCCTCCTTACTGCAGCGTCTGCATGGTAGTAACAACAGCATTCTAAAAATGATCGCTGCCAGAGCGGATTGTCCCTTTCAGAGACACTGGGTGGGGACAGTCCTAGGTCTGAGTTAACAGTAATAATAATAATTAATTAGTTACTGTTTGAAACTAACAATACTAACCTAGTACATAAGCATTATTGTTACTAACATCAAAATACTAACATATTTATGGACCTAGTCTGAATTAAAGTTTTATTTAATTTTTTAATTTTATAGACAGTTTTTTGTATATACTTATTACTTTATATAGCGTTCTTTGCGATGCAGCTACTACTCTTGTGTTGCGCGTTTATCGCCACACCTGCACACTTGACTTTTTAACTTTTCCCTACCTCCGTATCTCTATGTTGACGTCATGGTGGGGCTTGCGCGCTCCGAACTGTAAGTCTGTGCCGGTAGAATTTACTTTGCCGAAACAGGTCTAGGGTGAGGGGCCAGACCAAGAGAGATACAAAAAACCGCAGGGCAGCGTGTGGCAAGCTGTTGGGAAGTAGCGACCCCACGGACCCTATCTCCCGGGAGAAGTCTTGTTCCTCACCTCTGGGTTGCCTTTATTGACCGGCTGGAGTGAACACTGACGGAAACAGAGCTCCCACCTCATTCTTGCCTTTATTGGCCGGCTTGAGTGGAGATTCGCAAGAGCAAACGTGCTCGGAGGAAGGAAGTATTTATTCCAGTAAGTGCTTGTAGGGATCTTGACTTGACCATCTTCCGGGCTCTGGGATTGTTCTGAGAGCCGTGGAATACCTCTCCACTCCTCAAGCACCTCAGGACATGTTGCCCCCTTGTCGCTATGTGCTAGCGACAGTCTCCGGGGGCCCATTATTGAGTGTGCAAGTCACCCCCTGCCATTTCATCTGTGTATTGTATAAAACACATTGGTCAGGCAGGGGCCATAGTCTTTCCATAGTTCTAGGTAACCATTCCACAGCCACCCAAACCCAAAGCCCAATATATTTTGTTTCCATGTTCTGCAATAGTCCTGCGCCAACCAGGGGATGTCCTTGGGTGCACTTACATAGTGCATACAGGGATAATCGTCGGTTGGTGTCTCCTCATAATTTAAAATTGTCTAAGGGGCGTCTGCGAGTTGACTTTGGCCCCTCGTACACGTTCCATCACAACACAACGTATCCAATACCTTTGCAACCATTCAAGCTAGCCAAAATCAAAGTAAAAGCTGAGGAGTCAAGTCCATTTAGCGTACCGAAGTCAAAATATACAGTGTCGAACCGATGGAGGAGGAAATGATGCATGCGACGTGCGTATCGTAGGGCAATATAAATTAACCGAACTATCATTACAATACAAACCATTGACAGCCGACAGAATGAAAAAATAAAATCACAGACCAAACACTGCTAGTATTGTCATATATCAAAGTGTATCAAAGTGAGAGGAATTTCGTAATGAACAAAAATAAAGCATGGCATTTGGAAAGCACTACCTCAAACTTAGTTTGGGGTAGAGGGTTTGAGGAGCAATACGGTTTAAAAAGATTTGGTTAAAAAAGTACGCCTGGACACTTAAGCGGTTAAGTGAAAAAAACGAGAACAATACAATAGTCAGCTGTAAAAAAATTGTTCATTGTCTTTATCCCTCTCGCCTCCATAATTGTTATCTCGTTCGGGTTCACCCGCCCTCTGACGTTCTTCACCGTGATGCGATGACGCCTCTAGCATTTTGTACACATGGTTATACTTGCTACGTTACGAAGCTAGAAATAATATTTTAAAAAATAAAATTAAAATTATTCATGGTTCCTTCCCTGCACGAGTTTCGTTGTTGGTGTAATACAATAAAATAAAGCTACTGTTATGACCTTTAAAATGACGTATATCACATCTTGATACACCACTGGGGACGGACCCGCCCATTCTCCTTTTATCTTATTAAAATTATTAAAATCCAACACATACATTGACGTGCCGATTCTCTTGTCACAAATGCCTCGAAACTAGACTGAAAATAACTAAAATTTAGTTTACTCCTGTCAAACGATGATTTCCCATTCTGAAATCGACTAAAGTGACACAGCTTAAATAATTTTTAGTTTGACTGCACTAAGATTGTACGGAGATAATAATTTAGTGAAAATGACAATAATTTTGCTATTCTGAATTTGACGTTTTTTCACCTAAAATTTTGATTGTCAAACTAAATCAGACTATTTTTAATCGCGATCAAGGCTGCTCCTCCCTAAAATACGGCGAAACTAAGTAACTATCTTTTACAGTAACTATAGCATCTTTCTGATAGTAAAAAATACACAGTAATCTACAATACATAAGAAGTGATTTCATGTGTCCTGAAATCTATTTTAGTTTGTAGAACTAAGGAAAAAAAACTGAATCCAGGTCTATTTCGGTCTATTTTTTTGAGTTGTTACCATATTACTCCTACAGTTTTCATTAAAAGTGTTCATAAATTTATACAGTTCTTTACAAACTAATAAGGAATGATTTCTTGTCATTACTTTTTTAGTTTAATCAACAGATTTTGCGTTGTGTCACCGCGCTTCTCTTTCTTTTCTATGCAGTCCGACAGTGACCGCGCTTTTTACGACGGAGAAGCCTTAAAATTGTGTGGAATAAAATTAGGTGTCGTGCGCTAAAATTCACACCAACACCTTGACTTCAAGTTCTCAAACAGTTACTGTATTTTTATATGTAATGAAAATTTGGCCCCCCTTTATAAAAGCCTTAAACCCTAAACCTCAACACGTAGGTATCAAAAAAAAATCCACAAAAACACGTTGAAGCTGCCCCCTCCAGGTCTAAAAAATATCTGACACGGTAACGGCGGCGATGTCGGATTGTCGGTAAACAAAATATGACAAGCCTTCTCACTTTTCAGTGATTTCGTTAGTTCCAATTAAAGCCACCGGGTCAAATATACTACGAGCACTATACGGCGCGGAGTCACGATTGTCAAACTCGATTTTAGTTGTGTCAAAATTGTTTCTAAATTTAGAGGTTTTTTTTGCAGAATAGCTCTAAGATTCTCATAGCCAAAAGTAAGGAATTTTAGTGATAGTTTAGTAAGTTTAGTTCGGTGTACAAGAGAATCGGCACCATAGTTACACTCAATTTACAATTTAGTTTAAAATACGAACATACAGTTTTATAGATTTCACTCAAATAAGAACAACATGCGCGGTCAAACATAACCCTTTGACGATAATTTGAACATATTCCATATGTTCGCTATTTACAATTTTCAGTTCATTCATCATTCAATCTATATTTACAACAAAAAAAAACAATTAATAATAATAAACACCTACATGTATCGACATAAATACTTAGGGCGACATCGCACTATATAGTTCGCCAGAGCAGTCTGTACGAAAACTATTTCGATGTGCCCCTTAGGCTGCGTTTGCGCAACAGTCAAGCGCGGTGGATGTGAAGCATACTCTGTCTCACAAACGCAGCCTTAGAGAGCTAGTTTATCGAACCAACTAGATAGTTAAAACAACACCTAAAGTTCTGCCCAGTCGTATCTTACCACTAAACAGCATTAAAACAATGTGTAAGGGATTGCGCCTGTTCGCAATAATACTAAGGGCAGTCTCACTAACAAGTAAACAGATTTTAACGGATTTTCAAGCGCCTTTAAAATATACTTTAAAAGTTTCTTTTAACGTTTGAAAATCTATTGAAATTTCTTGTGACTAATTGGTAAGTATGGGCATAAGTCTCTGTAAGCTCATCTCAACAATTGTGACAACATGCAACTAATGCTATAGTTCACTAAATTAAAGTAGTGCTAAGTCGGATCTTTTATAGATCCCATCAAGTAAGTTTTCCGCACTGAAACCAGGCTTCCGATACGCATGGCATGGCGCGCTGCTGTGTTAGTATAGTTGTTGACTCCTGCGCAGCCATTTGTAGCCTACTTGAGCGGCAAACTTACATGACGCGAACCGAGGCCTTAGTGCGAGTTTTTATACTAACTTTATCGTGTTTACGTTAACGTTACCTTACGTCAATTTGTATGGAATAATTGTGATTCCCATTATAGTCACCAGACGGCGCTTATTTCAGTTTCAGTACAAACTGACGTTTACGTGATCGTTTAAGTCTATAAACTCGCACTAAACCCGCCGTACTGAGTTCGATTGTGTAGGTTTACATACAATTTCTTAAGTAGGTACTTTAATCTTTAACCCATAATTTGAGTCAGACAAATGTTCATAAACGCGGTCACTGTTCTATAATCTACCGACGTAGTGTTGCATCAATCACCTAGGCCTAGAAAGTAACATTCGATTAGCGATTACACTAGCATAAAAGCCAAAAAAGCCCAAAAATACATGGGGTTGACATAAGCTATCGAAATGTCACGTGATTATGTCAATGCCACTTTGAAGCTGTAGCGATTGTAGAAATAGAATCGCTCCGAAGCGAATGCCATTTGTCCCGGCCCTCAGGACCACCACGATTATTACGTGTACAATCTAGCAACATGGACACAGTTCAATCAAAATACTACAAAAGCGGCAACGTAAATAAATAACTAGCAATTATCTAAGTGGCTCTTATTTTCTTTTGTAAAAGTTTTAAGTATTACATTATTAAAACTATGTATATGGCCTAAAATTTTAATACTGAATAGAATGTTTAAGCGAATTAAGAAAATAAATTAAAAGTTGTTTACAAGAATTGGCTGCGCTACAAACATCATTCTACTGACTGAAATTATGGTTCAGGTATCAACGACGGGAAAAAAACAGTTCAAATGTCATGCAAATTCTATGTTGAAATGCCCAACCCATTTCAACGGCAAAATTCTTACTATAGTCATAGGAGTTGGCTAAGCTACTAAGTGTGTCGTAAGTACATTATTTACAAATTATGTAAGGAAGATCTAACAAAAACAATGACAAAAACTTATTAACATGACATTTGAATGCCATAATTTTTCAACAGCCTTCAGATCTACGAAACTTTTAAGAAATTCCATACCCTTCAATCATACTCTTTAAAAGTCCATTTATATAAGTTACACCTTAAAGTAGAGAATTTAATGTTTTATTTCACTTGCCTATAATACGGTCGCGGTATGACTTTATAAACAGTTGCAATAATGTTTTTAATAGTCCATAATATTTTATGTTCTCATTACAAAAGAGTTTTATAGTCATATCGGCCTATTAAATCTGGCAGCCAGTCTAGGCTTAGGGTATTGGTGTCCTCCGATACCATAATTTTGTTTGAAAGGTCAGATAGGATAGTTTCTCCGCTATCTGGTAAGACTGGTAGCCAAGATCAAATGTTATAAGCTAGAAGCGTGAGACCACATCGAGGTGCTAAATCCGGCGACGAATACTTCGCAAACAGAAAACCATCAGTGAAGCGTCTTCGAACGTTTCGATCTCTTCAAAGGTTTTGATGTTCTCACCCACGGTAGCATGAAGTCACTGGAAAAATACTGTATAGTTAGCAGTGTCAGTGAGGCAAATTATTAACAAAGAGCACACACGGTTGCCGTGGTTGTGTCTCCCAGCTATCCCGGATTTACGACGTGAGGTTTAGTCTCGTGAAATCATGTCGATGTTTCAAAAGTAAATCTTTTCAAGTGAACCTAGTATGTTTAAAAAGTATGATTGTTTTTTTCTCATATTAGTAAAGTATACTGACGCAGGCGGTATGTCTGGCAGGTCCTCCCCGAAGGCCATGACGGGGATAGTGTCGGTTATCTCGATCATGCGCACATCCCTTTGGGGCTGCGGCCAGATCGTGTACACTGAGGGCTGATAATGAGAGTGGTTGTACCAGGGGTCCCGCTGCCTCATCCGAAGACGCTCCACATGCCTTTGCTCACGAATCCGTCGCATATGCCATCTGAAAATTGTACAACGTTTAAATTTCAGCCGTGGACTTGTTTGACGTGAGACAGTCTTAAGACCAAAGAAGACAATATAAACACTTTCGGGAATATTTGCAGAAGTCATAAGTTTTTTTTTTTTTTTTTGTATAAGTATTCCCGTAAATACTTAATGTTTATTTGCTTAGTTTTCAGAGTGTTAAAAAACAAAAAAATAATTGCAACTTAACATTATAAAAGTAGCTGAAACCGCGGCACCACAAGTGCCAGTCGGCGAACAACTTACTTTCGAAAGTTATTACGATTGCGTAGAATAAATATAAACGTATTCACATAATTCGGACGATTACCTATAATTATACCTACGGCAAGTTATACTTTTGTTACGGGCCTAATCCCATCCCATCGGCTAAATTAGTTTGTCCCAGGTAAGCTATAGTCAGTTCAAAGTACTTTCGGCACATAAGGAAAATCTCGTTTAGCTGTAAAAGTGAACGGGACGTCAGTGGATTATTCTATAATAATAGTATTTTATGTCATAGAGTATTGATAATGTTTACAGAATAAACCAGTCATTTCCAAGATGTCGTTTGATTCAGACTCATACTTCTATATGGTGTCAGGTGTAATTAAAATATAGTGGAAATAGTACTCAAATGAGCTTTAAAATTGTTTAGGATTGAGCAATAATGGGAGGAAAAGATATAGAAAATGTTTACGCGGCGATTCAACAGCCGGCGCCGTTACAAGAAGAAGGCAATATTGCACAAAATTGGAGAGAATGGAAGACGGCATTCGATTATTTTCTGGTGGCGTCGGGAAAAAACAAAACAACATCGGATGTAAAATGTGCATTATTTATGCATATTATTGGAAAATATGGAAGAGAATTGTTTAATGAGTTGGATATTAGCGAGTCAGATAAAAGTGATTACACAGTTATTACTGAAAAGTTCGCAGAATATTGTGATCCGAGAACTAATGTAAATTTTGAAAGGCATACGTTCTTTGAAACTTACCAAAATGAAAACAACTTTGAAAAATTTTTGGGTCAACTCAATGCGAACAGTAAATATTGTGAGTTTGGTTCTTTGAAAAGCAGCCTGACTTTGACACAATTGATCAGGGGAATAAAAGATAATCATATGAGAGAGCGACTGCTAGCTAAAACGAAGCTCACGTTGGAGGAAGCAAGTCAGATGTGTAGAGCCGCAGAGCGAGCTGGACAGCAAGCAGCAGTATGTTCATCCAATAAAATGGTTCCAGAAACGAGCAGCGCTGCATTGGAACAGCTGCGACGAGGAAATGCCCGTAATGATGCTCGTGCTGATGGAAGTGGTGCACGCCAGTTAGGGGCTAGTGCAGGTAGAAATGGGGAACGTGGTCGAAGATCATTTGGAGCATCTCAACAACAGCAACAACGACCTTGTGCTAGGTGTGGATTTGTACAGACAGCAACAGAGATAAGTAACCAGTGTTGTAGTGTGCGTGACACTACAAAACAGTATTGCTACTGTTAAAACGATTCATTACGTACAACACACAATGCCCTCACGCACACATCGCGTTCATGTGCGAGTGAGTGCGCTAATGTCTTCTCAATTATAGTATAACATAATTTCGCGTTGAAAACTTAAGCGTTCGTAGCCCAACGAATAAGGCATTATACTTCTGAGTACTACGGTGTGAGTTCAAATCTCTGAAGTGATGATTCTTTTTGCGATTTATTATTTTAAGCTAAAGCAATTAGAACAATTTTTGTTAAGAAAATGTTTTATTTATTTAAAATTGCTTAAATAAATAAAACAATTTTTAATAAATATCTTTATTTAAAAAAAAGAACATCAAAAGTGAACATGTTTTATTATAAATACAACAATATGTTTAGAACATGCTATTACATCTTTTTATACCATTATATAATATGTATACAACAATGGGCGGAGTGAATAAACATGTCACATAGATAACAAATATAATCTGATCCAGTAACAATAACATCACTCACACACTCCTACCTACACAGTACCGCCGACTTAATTTATTATGGCTAAATATGCTGTGAAAGTATTAAGTATTTCGTTTAGGTATCTATTATAAAATAAAGTCGCTTTTCATGTCTGTCTGTGTAGCCGCGTTGTTCTTCTAACGCCACAGATTTTGATGCGGTTTTCACTATCATGATAAATATTTAACTTATATATTATAGAAACCTTCATGTTTTAACAAGTCGTAAAAACCGTGCGAATCAGGGCCGGGTCGCTAGTTCAGTTATATACAGATATGAATTACCTACATTTTTGAAAATTAAAATTAAAATAAAAACATTTACCACCTGTATCGGGAACAGTAGGTATTATAATTATTACCAACCATTATTAATTATTTCTAGGAAAATAATAGATTTAAAAACGTTAAAATGTCTGAAATTTAAAGGTAGTATATAATATGTATGTTACGATAAGTCGGTGGTGATTTTCGACGAAGACATTTTTCATCAGTAATTATGACGACATTGTTTTGTCAATCGAAGTGCCGATATTCCGCAATTTTGACGGTGCACGGTATATAACAAAATTTTACGCGTCGGTTTGCAACATGTCAAACCGTCTGCTTGCAGGTGGTTCCGTACAGTTTGCATAATGACGTTGTGTGCTGCTGCTGTTATGCTGGTCTAAGCGAATGGATCTGATGTATGGGTGGCAACAATTTCACGCACGATGCCGAGGCGAAACATTTGTGTAAGCCAATGGTGTCGGTCCAGGCAGGCGACGGTTTATTTCGCTTGTCTCAGTGACAATGCACCCACAGTCAAACGGTTTTTCTCTACAAAAAAAAAAGTGAAAATATTAGGTCTAAACATACACCTCCCAAATTATAAATTAAGAAATAAAAGTTACACAATATAAATACAATGCAGAGAATATATATTTATATACTTAAATACAATTGATATATAAGGCTAATAGTGGTCAGTAATAATAAAAATTATAATACGATAAAATGGAAATAAAAAGGCAGGGCGAGTGACCTAGGAAATACATAATATCATACTTATAAAAAATAAAAAATAATATAATATAATAATGACACAAATAAAAAAAACAAACAACAAATAATATAATATAATGATGATTTTTTATTTTTTCTAAAAAGTATTAAACAATATTATTATACTTTATTTAGAATAGAAATCCTTTGTTTAATTACCATACATGCAATTTACATTTTTAAATATTTTAGATCAAAAATGAAATCTTTTAAAATTGTATTTTATTATTATTATCTAATCATTTACAAACATATTCATTATTTTTGAATATTTTATTACAAAACACAGATAAAAACTATTACTATAATACTGTGTAAACCAATAATGGAAATGATTAAATAATTATCGATATAATGAGTGGCTATGCAGTTAACAAAAATTGTATTTATTTGTTAACTGCATAGCCACTCATTATACTAAATTCAACTATTCCGGTGTCATTTCCTATTAGATTCAACTATTCATATCCACAATTCGTTAAATGAGATACAACAGACAATCATAATAAAATTACTGGGTGGGATCACGGTGACATAATAAATTAATACATTCTAATAATAATTTCACTCACCGATAGCATTGGGCGCCTTGCGATTTCACTAATAGAAATATTTTTTTTCTCATGCAAAACAATAATCTGAGCTTTTTGAAATCTTGTTAAATGATGCATGGTCTAAATTAATCAATATATCACAATCACAAACTTCAAGTGCAAAAGAAAGAGTATAATGTGTAGTTGCTAATGCAGACTGACTACATAAGTTCACAATTAAAGGCAGGAATATATTTTTAAAGCGGGTAGTTAGCTTCTAAACTGGGAAATAATTTTAAGTAGGCGAGAAACTTGTGGTAGATTCTCAAACTGGTCAGAATATCGCTTTATTCAGTTAGTATATTCATTTTAAATTACAAAATCTCAAAAATAATATTTTAGTAAACTCGAGGCTCGAACTCAGATCATTCTGTCACTGTAGGTTGAATGCTTACCTGTTGCGCCACGAGAGCAACTATCCTACATTGCGAAATTATGTTACACTATCATTTAAAAGACGTCAGCGCACTCACTCTATGAATGGGATGTGTGCGAGGCTGTCATTGTGAGCAGTACGTACAGTAGGATATAGTTTTGTAGTGTGCGTGTCTGGTTACTTAATTCCTTTGGCCTGTGTACATATTATAGATGGTCGCTGCCCGGCATACAATGTGAAGTGTTATAAATGTGACAAAAATGGACATTTTGCAAAATGTTGTCGGTCTAGAATCGTGCGAGAAGTGCAGGAATGCAGTAGCGAAAATAGCGATGGTGAGGACTGTATTAATGGTGAGCTACTTATGTACAATATTTCAATAGAGGCATCAAATGATTCATCTGAGTCCTGGCATTGTGTTATTGATGTCAACGGTGTCAGTGTGAAATTTAAGTTAGATAGTGGTGCTGATGCTTCAGTAATGTCATTAAAAAGCTTTAATAAAAGTGGATTTATGATAAATTCTCTTAAAAAATGTAAAACTGTTTTAAGAGAAATAAGTAAAAAAGAATTGCCCGTGGTAGGATACTTTGAGGCATTGTTACAGCATAAAAAAATTAAAACTATGCAAAAAATTTATGTTTTGGATGTAGACTGTAATAATTTATTAGGATTAAGGGCTTGTGTGAATTTGAAACTAATTATGAAAAATGAGGAGTTGTCTATTTGTGGTTTATTTAATGATGAATCAATTTTCAATGGAATTGGTTGCTTACCAAACAAATGTGAGATACAGATAGATGAATCTGTTCCTCCGGTTGTTACAGCTACTAGAAAAGTACCTTTAAAACTGCGTCCTCGTCTTAAGAGTGAGTTAGAAAATATGGAGAAATTAAATATAATTAAAAAAGAAGATGGGCCAACTGATTGGGTTTCAAGTATTGTTGTGGTAGAAAACCCAAATAAAAGTTTGCGTGTTTGCTTAGACCCGAAAAATTTGAACAGAGCAATAAAGCGAAGTCATTTTCAGTTACCTACATTAGATGAAATAGCCAGTAATCTTTCAGGTGCTAAATATTTTTCAAAATGTGATGCAAAAAATGGGTTTTGTATGGTTAAATTAACTGAGAACAGCTCCAAGCTATGTACTTTTTCAACGCCATTTGGGCGATATAGATTTATGAGAATGCCATTTGGTATTAGTTGTGCTCCAGAGATTTTTCACAATGAAATGTATAAAATTTTCAAGATGGAAGGGGTAGAAACTTATATCGATGATATCTTAATCTGGGGAAAAGATAAAATGGAACATGATGAAAGGGTAGGTGAAGTCTTAAGAAGATAGTTGACTATTATTCCAAATTTGTTGAGGTGGCTTCATTAAGTAACTTATTAAGTTGTTCGGTTATAATTGCAATGAAAAGTATGTTCAGTCGGTTTGGTGTACCTAGTAAACTTATTACTGATAATGGGACACAGTTCTCATCTGAGGAATTTAGAAAATTCAGTGGGTCTTGGGATTTTGAACATGAAACGAGCTCGCCGTTGTATCCGAGGTCAAATGGCCTTGCAGAGCGCAATGTAAGAACAATAAAGTCACTGTTTTTAAAAGCACAAAGCAGTAATGAAGAATGGCAAATAGCACTTCTTAACTTTAGAAATACACCTATTACTGGGGAAAAGTATTCTCCAGCACAACTGCTTATGAGTCGTCGATTAAATACAAAACTTCCTGCAAATTCAAAAGTATTAGAACCCAAATTAGTAAATAAGCATATTGTCCAAGCGGAAAGAAAGCATAGGATTAACAAATATAAAGAACAATATGATGTTGGAACAAGAAATTTATTGCCTTTAGAACCTAATCAAAATATACGTGTGAGACAGAACAAAGAGTGGGTTAAGGCTAAAGTAGTAGGTACAGCACATGGAGACAGATCATATTGGGTGGAAACTGAAAATGGTAGTCGCTATCGTAGAAATCGTCAACACCTTATGAACTTACCTTTGCATACTAACAAGAATAAAAATAACAATAATGCAAACAGTAGGCCTCATAGTGTAAGACAACGTGCCTATTATGACTCATGGGAAGATGACGTGGTTACTTTTTCACCGCGTGGTACAGATTCATTGTCAGATGCACCAAGACCACTGCAGACGTACGGTTCGCCTGCCCGTGCCAGTCCCATGAGGACCACCAGTGGTCGAGTTGTTCGTCCGCCAGTACGATATGGCTTTGATGATTATTGTACAATATAAGTGTGTTTACAATGTGTCAAATAGAAAATTTTAAAAGTTATGTTTGTTACCTACATATTTAATGTTGTTTTTGTGGAACATTTTATTTCATTTCATTTTATTTTATGTTTTATTTTAAAAAAAGGAAGTAATAAAGATATAGAATTTATGTTAGTGTTAAATAGTCTTAATATCGCAATGTTTATTGAATCTAATTAATGGGGTAGTTTTGTAGTATGGGTTCATATGTGCTTAGTTCTGTTTGTATTTGTTTTATTATTGTATAGTTATAAGGAGGAAGATGTAGTGGGTTATTCTATAATAATAGTATTTTATGTCATAGAGTATTGATAATGTTTACAGAATAAACCAGTCATTTCCAAGATGTCGTTTGATTCAGACTCATACTTCTATAAACAAGAAACGAGATTACTCGGTTATAGTAAATGTACTGTGCTACGCCGCGCCGTCATTTCGTTCTCGTTGACGTCCCATTCACGTTGCGGTAGACAATCAGTGTATACGTTGGTATCAGAAAGCCTTTTCAAGTCTCAGCCAGTAGCACGAGATATCTAATTAACGTTCGATTCGCTTGGACACCATCTTTTGTTTTAATTTTAATTCTTAATAGTCGTATATAGTAATCTAATATCTGAGGGGCAATTCTCGTAATTTTAACAACGTTCGCATTCTAATCTCAGTCGCAATCTGTCAAAAAAGCCTCTAATTTCCCTACATTTTTGACATTGATTGTCGCTGAGATGACACTGCGACTTGAATTTGAATGTTTTTTAAGTACGAGAATTGGCCTTCTGTTTCAAAAGTACCTGATGAAAATGTAAACAAATTGATATAAAAAAACATACCTAAGTGGATGCCAATTTGTAGAGCCACGTACAAATTGAGTGATTTGCTTTGATAATTTTTTAGTACTTCAACTCGAAATTCTAATTTAAAATCACCTTTAAGATGTTTTTCTATTGACAAACGAAGTTAATTTTATAACCTTAAATTTTGTCGATGATTTTTCAATTACTTACAATTTTAATCATTATTCAAAAAATAATTGTTGGAAAAAGTGTTGAGATATACAGTTTAAATAAACCTTCTAAATAAGTACAGATTTACAGTGTTAAGAGTGATTGCGTAAGAATTTAACCGATAATTTTGGAACGTCTGTTCCAAAATTGTAAAATAATTTCAAAGTAAATCTACTGTCAGTCTCGGTCTCAAGTTATCCGTTAAAAACTATACGTTTAGTATTTGTGTCACTGATATTTCGAGATGCGCACATTTTGCAACTTAAACTTTTTGCACCTTAGAATTTATATCTTTCGTTTGACGTAAAAAGCTTTGAAATACTACTAGTCCTTCGTTCTTCCTCACCGGCTTAAATAAATAGGGTATTATTTATCCCGGGATTGAAAACCTAAACAAAACATAAAATACTTATCTATAAAATTAAATTAATCTGATGTAAAAAAAACAATTGTTTGGTTGACGAAAATGCCAATAAATCGCTTGAAGATTTGACAAACAGACAGAGACAGATCAATTTCAATAGACTTTCAGATGCCAGTTGTTTAAGAATAACCGCAATCATAAACATATAGGATGACTGGTAATTAGGTAGTTACTGTTTTGGTAAAATCGTACCTTAATTGTCTCCGCTCCTCAGCTTCTAGTTTTTGGTGCCGCTTTTCAAAAACTTTATCATCCAAATTCTCTGTGCCTTCTAAGCTATATACACAAGTGTAAGGCTTTTCTCGCCACCTTGGTACCTGTAATTAAAAATAAGTTTATCTACTCTTATATCGTAAAATTCCAATTATAAACTTCAAAACGAGTTTATATTGACATACTTTATAAACACAATACCAAAATTTAGAAATAGAATCATAATAGAACACTTTTCCCTAACTATGTAATTTTACAATAGTAGTTTATGACACTGTTACATAATGAGGTGTATTAAAACACGAGTGTGCGTTTAAAAGGCGAAGTTTTTAATAGTACACGGAGTTTTAATACCTAGTTATGTGCAGTTTTATACACTACGTTATCTACTCTAACACATTGGGATTGGCGCCAAAACCCAGTACATCACCGCGCATGCGCTAAAGCGGGCGATGCCACAGACAAGTAAAAATTGGAATCAAAACTTTTTTGCAATGCTATAAAATGACGCGCCCCGTAAATGCGTTCCATTAGGAAAAAATAATTGATGCAAACTCTTTGGTGATATTAACTTCTTGGATTTGCCCTGGATCGTATTGGTAAAAAATAGTAGTTTACGAAACTGTTGCATGATAAGGGATCATTATGCAACAGTTTCATAAACTACTACTTTCAGCCTTTTTACATTTGCTTGCTTTAAGTTCGTTGTCTAAAGTTATTAAAAATCTTTTGACACCACCTGGCCCTTTGTTTACCTCTACAGTGGAGGCTTTGCAGTCTCCCTGATCAATATCTTCCATTTTAACGTCGGGATCCAGGCCGAGGTACCACGATAGGTCTGGGTCTCCTACCAGGGTGTGATACGGTTTCCTCGTCATCATTCCTGGCAGAGGGGATTTTTTGCCGCGGCACGCAACTGAAAAATAAATTAACACAGCTCATACAGATTGTTTGAATATACCAGCATCATTTTCTTCACAGAAATCCAAACATTAAACCAGAATCAAATAGCGATGGCAGCAAAGGAAGCTTTGCACAGCAGTTAGAGTTGGGTTTCAATCATACGTAGTAGGAACGATACGATACGTGGATACGTGGGTGCTTATGTAGGAACTATGTCCTTGAAGCAGAATACTCTTACAACTCGTATACTGCGATATTATTTAAAACTGATGCACTAATATTCATCTTATATGACTAAACTATCATATTTTTTTGAGTTCCAACATACTCCACGCTAAACTTCTTAGCCCCTTGAACGCTTAAGGCGCTTAGTAGCAAATTCAATATCCGCGAGGACACTGGAGTATGGTCAACCGCGAGGACACTCGAGTATGGTCAACCGCGAGGACACTGGAGAATGGTCAACCGCGAGGACACTGGAGTATGGTCGACCGCGAGGACACTGGAGTATGGTCAACCGCGAGGACACTGGAGTATGGTGAACCACCAGGACACTGGAGTATGGTCAACCGCGAGGACACTGGAGTATGCTCATCCGCGAGGACACTGGAGTAAGGTCAACCGCGAGGACAATGGACTATAGTCAACCGCGAGGACACTGGAGTACGGTCAACCGCGGGTCAGTGGACTACGGTCAACCACGTGTCACTAGTAACACTTGAACTGTGGCAACCGCCCTTACTGCTGCGACATAAGGTACATAGACGTAGAGCTTGCTATTGCACAACCCGCACAGCCATCGCGATCGCCGAAGGCCTAAGCGTGAGCATACTACGTAAGGATTACCTCGGCAACAAAGGCCTGGTGCAGATGTTCTTATTCTATTACATTCTTACCTTTTCCCTTGACTATCTTTGGCTTGGGCCCGACTGGTTTCGATAAATTTTGCTTAGCACTTTTGCCAAGCCCCGCAGTTGACAGAGCTCGTTTCCTTCCACGCTTGCTCTCCATGCCACGTCGATTTTCCGGGGTTTCCTCCTGGAAAATTACGATTACATTAGAATTTCTTTAATAACCATCTCTGAAATAAATTGTTCATTTGAGACGCAGTACTTACTCCGGGCGCGACTAAGCTCGTGTTCCGCACTCCCTCTTTTTTAATCTTATCGTTTTCAATCTTCTCGACTGCGCTGTAATCTAGAGAATCTATATTTTCTAATGCAGTTACTGCGGCCGCCGCTGCTGCATCGGACTCGATTAACTGTCGGAAATCCGTAACATCTAAGGCTGGCAAAGTCGTCAAAGACGAGTTTTCTCCATACGAAAAATCACATAAACTTGTCTCGCTTCCCGCTGGATGCATCGTCGAGTAACTGAAGGGCCAATCCAAATCAGGCTCTTTTTTTACGCGGTCCAGATCTGGTTGCTGCATAAACAGGTTTGTGGGCGACGTAGGAGAGTCAAGAGATTCTTTTTTAATTTCGGTAATTGTATGAGTGGCCGAGCCTAGAGGCGGTCGCACGGCCGTGAGCGCTGCGTGCAGGCTGCCGTGCGAGGGCGTGTGTGAGGCCAGGAGCGGCAGCGAGTGCAGCGGCGTCAGCGTAGCCATGAGTGGGCTCGTATGTGGAGTAGTAGGCGGGGTTTTATGCACGACCTTTTTCAATGATGTATGCGAGGATTTTCGTGAACCAGACTGGGATTTTGCAGCCTTATGCGTACTCTTGTGTGAGGATGTTGTAGTACGCGCAGTTGTATTCCTAGTCGTATGCGTGTATGTCGACATATGCGTACACGCATTTGTAGACGTGAGCGTCGACGTATGTTTAGGAGTGTGCATCGACGTCTGCTTAGGAGTTAGTGTAGCAGCATGCTTCGATGTATGCGCAGACGGCTTAGGAACATGCGTATACGTAGACATATGCGTACACGCATCTGAAGCCGTGTTCGACGTGTGCGTCGATGTATGCGTAGTTGTTTGCGCTGCCGAATAAGGAATTATATTAGGCAAATTATACCTTTTCTCTAATTTTATTTTATTTGGCATTTTAGTACTTGTCTCAGTTGCTGGCGCATCGTATATACGCCTAGAGGGCAACATACTGTCCCCCATAAGGTCTGAACATATTTTCAATCTACCGTGGTTTGTTTTCTGAAGCATAAGTTTCGGGATAGGCGACTGCTCCCTCATGTCGGCCTCCCCTAGTTGATAAGGATCTTCGCCAGTAGGAGTGGTGTCTATTAGCTGTAGTCGATCTGACAGTGATCCAGTGTAATGAGGCGTTTTCTTTGGAATAGTCGAGGTCTTAGATTTGCCATATGTGTTGATCATTTTGGATTTTTTATTTACACTGAATGTGCGCTCAAAGTTTTTGTCATCCTCGAACATATTAACTGAAATACAAAATGAAGTGGAAGAATAAGTACTACAAATTATATTGTAAACTTAGAAAAAAAAGCAAAATATGAAATTAGAATGTTTCAATTATACCTGTTCATTGTTCTCATAATGTAAACATTCCCGGCCTTGTTACAAAACGAGGTTTTTCTTCTGCCAAGGTTTAAACCATCGAGCCAGTTGTTGTAATAAGAACCTAGCTGTGATAGAAATACAGTTCATTATACAAAACTGACAACTTAGTCCGGTACTAAGTTGTCAGTTTTGTAAAACTGACATCTTATAGTGTCTAAACACACTATGCCGAAGTTCGGCATGGTTACGCCTGCAATGCTATTTGAATTGCTGACGACACACTATGCAGAAATTACGTTGCGTTCTAGCGTACAGCCGAACTTCGGTCGGGCGTAAGTTCAGCGACAATTCGGCGGCAACTTATTCTGTAGAGCACACATTATACGCGACCGAAGTTCGGTTCGATTGCCGAAGAAGATCCGGGGCGGGGAGCAGCGGGAGGCAGGCATGCCCGCGCCCCGCGTGTCCGCCCCACGGTGCTATAGCTTAAGCTGGGCCCTCACGGTCAGTTCATTTGGATTAAATAAATGGATGAACCACCAAAATACTAAAATACTTGCATAGGAAATTGATTCGTGTTGCCTTGTAAATAAAGAGCATAATCGTATCAGCGTAAAAAACCTTGGAAATTCAAAGTATTTTTATTTGTAAATACGAAAGTGCTTCTTATTTATGTAACGACATGGCTCTATTTTCTATGCAAGTATTTAAAAAAAGTAATAACGGAATCCTAACAGCATCACTTTCTTTTGCGTCTGTCTGTCCGCCTGTTTAGATAACACGACACGACGCCATGACAGCGTACAAGACACTGAAGTTCCGCAACTGAATTTCCGCCGCGTAAGTTCGGCGCTTATGGTGTGTCATATCAGCCGAACACGTCGGAACGTAACATCAGCCGCGGAACTTCGGTCGCGTAACTTCGGCATAGTGTGTTTAGACACTTGATGTGTCGGAAAAAGTTCGAAATTCAAAAAAGGGTCCATGGTTTAAACCTGGGTTTGAAGATGAACCTTGTTTTATAATACGGCGGTCCTAGTTTGACCAGGGCTTGTTAAACTTAAGTTACACTTATTATTTATATTTAACAAATTCGTGTTATTAAAGGCTTACCATTATCTGGAGGTTCAGTTTTTACAACTGGAGTTTTAGGCAGCCGACTTAAGCTGCCTAACCCTCCAGAAGTTCTTCTTCGATTCCTCTGTATTTTTTGGATCACAGTGTTCCCGCTGAAAGTGAAAAAAAATAATATACTCGTTATTTGTTCTCACAGTAATTAATAGTCTATATTCCATTTGCAATAACATTAGACATTTAAACAAACCTTTTTTACAGTCCGTTCAACCAATTTATACTTTTATTCCGTAGGCTTAAGGATGGCAATAAAGGCAAAAAAGTGGTTACAATACCAATTGTTTACTGCAGCTGCCATTTGCCGTGCCACCAACGCAATAGAAGTCAAAATCGGTTGAACGGACAGTAAAAAAGGTATGTATAAATGTCTAATCTTATTGCAAATGGAGTACAGACACTATTAACTTCTAATATACTGAACAACCTGTTGGTGTTCACAGTGTACAAGGGTTCACTTCGAGGCTCAGTCTTGATTTCTTTTTTCAAATACGAACGCTTATTTTCGATCATTGTGCTGAAGTTATCGCACTGCAGGCTGCTATTTTCCAAAATTGAAGGAACGCCTATGTCCCCAGGTAGATAGGTTGTTACGTCTGAAATAAAACAGCACTTTAACCTCTTGTTAACCAAGGTACCTACTACCCGATTTTTTTCTTACTGGACAAATGCGCCATCGTCTGAGTCTTGCAGTTTTTTTCTTACAAGGAAAAAAAACTTAAACAAAATTAAAATCAAATATTTTATTGGAACAAAAAACAGGTTTACAATTTTTTTGTGTTCGTCTTTGTTAACAGGTATATTAGTTTAAAAAATGTGTTGCAGCCATTAGGGCCCACCTTCGAGAAGGAAGACGTCGGCGTTCAAACATATAGTACTAAAGCTATAAAATTAAAATTAAAAAAAATTGTTTTAATAGAACCTAATGCAAGCAAAGCAAAGCAAGCATATCAACTATTTAACTAAATTTTTAATATCGCCAAGCGGTTGTCGCCTCTTCGCGGGACGAGAGGGCTGGCCTATTTTTAGCCCAAGAATTAGCATTGCCATCCAACGCGGCAAAGCGGACAGCCTTTTGGGCACTTTTCTCATTGCCAGCGATGCGGACGAATTTTTTGATGCCCTATGAGCTCTTCCCCTTTTTTATTATTTAGTTATTTTATTTTATTTATTTTCGGAAGGCTTACAGACTAAATAACATTATTAATATTATAAACTTGTAAGTACTTACATAATGTCTAGATTTTCGTGTTACCTTGTATAATGTAATTTTATTTTATTTTATTAAGATTTGTTTATAATTATTGCTATTTAATAAGTTAGAATGGTCAGTAAGTAAATTGCGTATGCTAATTTTTTTTTAATTATTTAAACATTCGAAATAAATTATGTTAAGATGTTCCTGTTCTCTACTGTGATAAGTATGTATACATGTATGAATGCAGGGTGTATCTGTATGGAATACACGAAAAACCCGTGGGTGTAAAAACTACCCGTCCATTAAAGTTTTACCACGTAGGCCACGTCAACTTAGGTCACACGCGATGCCATTCGTATGGACAGCGGCACCGGCCCACCTACCTACAGTTTTCCCTTGCCCAACAAATCCTACACAAAAGGCATACTCCAAAACGCGAGCGTTCATTAAATAAAGGAAAAAAAAAACTAAATAACTTATGAACCTCCGCCCTTTAGGATTTCACGTGACAACCCAGTAACTGCGTAATTAATTTATTATTCCAAGTCAATTGTGGTCTATAAATAAGTTTAAGAGAGAAGTAAAATTTCCGTACTTTTGCTATTGTAAGTCAACGAATGAAATTGCTAATAAAACGTGAGACGCAGAAACCTGCCCCTCCATTATCGATCCACAATATACTCAACTTATAAAACACAGAATCCCTAATAATAAACCTACCATATGTATAAAACGTACTGCACCATGTTTAATTTTAATTCCTACAAATAGGCGCACTGTCCTACTAACCCTGAGATCTTAAAGAATAATCACGAGACCGCAAAAGGTACAGACTCACGGAGACCAATCTGCTGAATGTCTGTTACGCCGCACGCTTGCAACTTGCGACAATAAAAGCATCGATCGCAAATACATCAATAGGTAATGCAAAAGGCTATTTTCAACCATCGTTAACGTGTTTCTGCACCTTTCCCCACGTCGTTAGGTCACCTTGACTTCCCTTCAGCAGGGCTTTTCAAAGCCGTACCAAGTTTGTACCAAGTTTTTCTCTAAGGTAACTAAGCTGACCTAACAGAATGTTTGTGTCGTTTACATTTAAGGCGCGGTGTTAGCTTCGCAAAAATTGGTTTCTTAGATTGTCGAGTATGAATGACGTAACGCAATGAAACTATCCGACGCAAAAAATACAGTGGACAGAGAAGCTTTCAAAGTAAAATTTTAACCGAATAGAATAGTAAAAGATAGTTTGATATTCCCAATAAAAAATTTAGAAGTTGCTCCACATAAATAAACTTTGGCGTCGAACTTCTCGGTATTTTCAGCGTTAACGACATTCTTTTTTTTTAACAATTTAATATAATTAGCGTTTTTTTAAAACTTTAACCGGACAATTATTTAATTTATTGTGTATATTCTGAATAATCTAGAGAAAACCCGGAAAATAAATGCACATTCGCAGCTTAGTCACATCTCGGCCACACAAATATTATTTTCAATTTTCAACCTTATTTCAAGCCAACTAATGGTGACAATTGATTGCGCGATTGTGTACCGTTTAAAATCGTAGTCAGTCCGCGCCTTAAAGCTTGTCCAATCTGCAATGACGCGCCCCACTACTTAAATTTGTATACATACACTACGTTGGAGTGCGTCATTTCAAAGTGGACAAGCTATTCTTAAAAGTTATCTCCATATTATTTAAGAATTTCAAACATATTTATTCTACAAAAAGGAACATATTTGTTGCAAATGGTAATACATTCAGAACCCCTATTAGGGTGCGTTTCCACTGACGCGGAGCTGGGCGGAGCGGAGCGGAGACGTGCAGGAATCGACCAATCATAATGGTTGAAATCCTCATCGCGTCTCTTGCCTCGTCTGTAATTGGACGATTCCTGCACGTCTCCGCTCCGCTCCGCCCAGCTCCGCGTCAGTGGAAACGCGGCCTTAGTACCACGTCTGTTTTCTAGTGGTTCAGTTCTGCTCTCTAGCGTATGTCGTTGAAATAGATTTCCAGATTCTAACAGTACAAAATAATGGCTATCAGAAACGCAAAAAGAAAAATACGAGTGAATCCAACTATTTTTTTTTTAACTCAAGGGAATTCAAGGTACGGTTCTGAATACGACGTCAGAACGCAGATGGCAGCTGTCTGCGGTCTGCCTTCGCTTCTTTACTCGTTTTTTTTTCCTTTTGTAATGTAGAACGAGGTCTGGTTTGAGGAGGCGCACTAATGTACCTGGAAGGACCCGGGAGAGTGCTTCGCTATACTTTTATTTCTGTCAATAAATCTTTGACCAAATAAATTTTTAAATATGTTAAGGAGAACTCCTTACGATATATTGCGAGTGTACCAGTTCAAGTACTTAGGGCATTATGTAACCGACGACCTTAATGACCAACTGGATATTCAGAGGGAAGGTAGGGCGCTGGCAGTCCGGTGTGTAGTTGTTTTATCTCACGAAAGCGGGCGAGCCATACTTGTATGTGTAAATGTTACATGCACATTGTCTTTGTGTGCGTAAGCTCGGGAGCGCGCTACCTGCTAACGCTAACGCTTTTTAAAGCTTATTGCCAAGTGTTTTACACGTGCAGCTTGTGGACCAACTATACTCAGCGGACTATCAGCGCCTTACGGGTCCAGTATAATAACGGGTTCAGGATGTTGATGGGGCTGCCCCGTTTCCGCAGTGCATCAGGTATGTTTGCACAAGCACGCGTCGATGGCTTCCACACCATCGTCAGACAGAAATCTGCCTCTTTGCTCTGTAGAGTGCGGGAAAGATCCAACTCCATCTTGAAGACCATAACGGGAGGTACGATTCTCCTTTGTTAGGTGATGTTGTTCGAAGATGCATTTCGAACAACAGCCTTGTCGCTAAATAGTTTATAAGTTTACTAACATAGGTATAAGTTATCTTTTTGTTTTTCTTTTTCTTACCCTTAAGGATGTTGCTTATCCAAAATAAAGATTATTTTATTTTATTTATTTATTTATTTAACACTTTCAATGTCCTAACCGTGGGAGAACAGACTGTTCTCTTACATGCAAGAGTAAGATTTTTTTTTCAAAATCAGAAGTTTGTTGTATGGGGACTGGACCCACTCTAATTCTTTAACTTTATTTATTTGTATAATTTTTTGTTATAGCGGCAATAGAAATACACAATCTGTGAAAATTTCAACAGTCTACCTATTACGGTTCATGAGATACAGCTCGCTGACAGACAGTCGGTCTGACGGACGATCAGCAAGTGCATAGTAATAGGGTTCCGTTTGGCACCCTTCAGGTACGGAACCAAAAATGACCAAAAAGCAAGAATCTGGTACCTGTTGCTGAAGGTCTATTCAAATCGAAGGCGTCTGGAGTCAAAGGTTTCGTTTTGGCAATATCATTATTGAAAATATACGGATTTGTTCTATTATCTGGCACCAAAAATTCTGTTAGACTATTAAACACCATCTGAAAAAAAAATAAGAAACATTATTAGAAATAAGTAATATAATATATAAACTAACACAGATTAAAATAATAATATGTACATTGTATAAAAAAAGGAGGGGAAAGGATCATAGGGCATCAAAAAATTCGTCCGCATCGCTGTCAATAGGAAAAGTGCCCAAAAGGCTGGCAGCATTGCCACGTTGTATGGCAATGCTGATTCTTTGGTCAAAAAATAGGCCAGCCCTCTGGTCACGTGAAGAGTCGACCAATCGCTTAGCGATGTCTTGGAAAACTAAGTGGGCACTCGGACCCCATGGCCCTAGTGTTTCAACCCCAAACGGCTCGAAAATATAACTCCCAAAAATATTTGAATATTTTCGCCGTTTGAGGTTTTCCGCACCTGCAGCAGCCGCACCAGCACAGCCCACTGTGCTAGGAAGGTGGGATGGCGCAAGGGTATCGACACACGTTGCGTCCCATACCAAAGGCCGACCTAACTTCCAAGGCCTTATGGTCATTCCGTCAGGTCTCTTTCCATCGTCGCGTGCCAAACCGTTGGGTTCTAAAACAGCTGGCACCCCGGCGGTGACAAGAGCACGACGGATGATGTCATTAATGCTAGCGTGCCGTGCTATCCGGCCTGCGCTCTTACTGCAAGATAGGCCATGGTGTCCGAGGCAGTCGACAGCTTCACCGCACTGGCAGCGATGCGGAGCCCCACAAGGAGCGCCCAGACGTAGACAAATAGCGAGCCGGAAGGTGGTGTCACCCATCATAGTGTAATATTAATATACTTAAATTACTAATTTATTATTATTGGTCAGACTTTGGATTTATTGGATTTTTGTAAGTTTGGATGTCCATTGAGCCATGAGCAACAATGCTCATGGCTCAATGGATTTGGATGAAACTGTAGTAGCTACAAATTGATTTGATTCCAGTAAAAGCACAAGCAACTGATTTTAAATAAATTATAACATGTTAAATTACCTGACTATCACCAGTACCAGGTTCGATCTTGACACTTGCTGAAACATTTGGAGGTGGCACATTTATGACGGGTGCAGGATTAATGTTATGCCTCTGACTAACAGTTATCCTTCTGTCCATACGAGTCACCTTATTTTTAAGCTGCAAATGTTAATATACAATGCGTAAATAAAACAGTACTATTGAAATGCAATTAGATGCAATTAGCCTAAGTTTTACATTAAATCTCAGAATATTGTGTATTGTTACATATATTATATTAGCACATTTTTTCTGTGATCTAAAACCTGATGTGCACAATTTCTCCATCATAAAAAAGAAATTTATATTAAAAGCACAGCTTAAAAAATCGCAAGCATAATAAAACAATGGCTTAGGAATACAAATTCAAAATAAAATAAATAATACTAATATTAGTAAATTACAGATATCATTTACATATTTGACTTATTATTTTAAAATAGCACTGCATAATATATTACGCCAGGCAGTAGTGCTTTTAATTTAATCACTGTAGATTAATCTTTTCATTTATTACTTTATTTTAAAACAGACACTGGGCAATATTGCACATAAATAGATGTTATTGCAAATGCAGAGCTAGAAGGCAAATAAAATTCGCCTAGATTTTGTAAACACTAGCATTTTTTTGTGTTTTCGCTAGCTTTTTTGTTCTTTATATCTTTTTCTTTCTATCAGTGTCCTGCCAAAACTTGATGTTATTTACTATAACTGCTAGAGAAATGTAGAATATTCATTATTAGATAAGACATTACTTTATAAAAATATATTTATAATTTTTTTTAATGTTTGATTTTGCCAGTTTCACTTCAAACTCCAAGTTTTTTAGGAAATCCTGTAATATAGTTAAGACTTTTTCGCTACAGCAGACAAACATGCACATTTTATTGGAGTTTTATTTTGCTAGGAAATGTCAATCAGTGATCTGAATATTATGATAACCTAAAATGAAAGTGATTTTCAGTTGCTCATTTCAACTAGTCTATTTAATACATGTATTTTATTTATAAAATCACTTTAAGAGGTAAACACACAGGATATACTTAATTTATAATGTTTTTATAATAATTAAAAATAAAATGGAAAAAATTGTCTGTGACAGCTAATAAAATTGTCATACAGCAAGCATTCGTTTTTAAAATCTTATAAAGAATGTTGTGAGATTAGACAAAGATCCATCAACTTGAATGCCACTTCTTTTATTATCATGTGGTATTAAATTCTTCACATCAAAATTTGAACAAGAAGCACGCCACTAAGTATCAACATTTCTTTGTACCACATAAGTAATCTCTAAGACATAAACTAGATAAGATCTGAAAATGTCTGAAGTGCACTTTTTTAATCACAAAATCATTTTCTGATAAAGAAATATACTTACAGAATCATTTTCCAATTTTAGTTCAGAATTTTGTTTATCCTTTTTAGTGATAAGTTCATTTTGTTGTTGTATCAAGTCCAAATGATACACAAGCAAGTGTTTCAATCTTCTGTTTTGAATTTCAGCAGCAGTTAATCTTTCTGACAGTTTGTGGACCTCAAGTGTTGGTTCCCCAGCAGCCCCTGTCTCCTTATCATCAGGGTGTGCAGAAATTTTCACTTCCTTGTCAAGATGTGCCTGCCGTTGCTCAGAGTCCTCGGAGTGGCATGCGTAAATGTGATCGAAGGGAAAACTTAGCGCCAACGACTCCTTCGCGTCTAATTGATTTAATGTGGACAACTCCCCTGAGAGATTCACCAGATTTGGTTCATTTATGCGATTGTTCATTTTTATAGGAGGCCAATCGTAAGTCACTTACGACGAGCCTGCCGGCTGTCAAAAACTAAACTAACCGACACTATACTTTTGTTCGTTTCATTACAACTGAATTGATCATCTGTTTTATCACACACACCATCACATAGTAAAATTATTGTCAACACTTTTTTACATTTTTAATCGTTGTTAGGTAGTAGGTAACACAATTTACGTATTTTACCATTCTAATAAACTGACATTTCTTTCACGCACATGCAGAATGTTAAAACGCGCATTATATTCAGGCAAGTATTCCGTCCTGGTTTGCTCAGAGCCAAATATAATCATTTGTAAATATTTTATTTAATAATGTTAGTAATCTGATCTAATCACTAATGTAAGACAAAGTTTTCGGGTAAATTGAATAAAAATTGAAAAAATCATCAACTAAGCGTCAAGGCGTCAACCGTAGACATTATTTGTTTTTTTTCTTTTCCTGTGGCTTTGACTGTACTTCTGTCTGAAGGTTAGATCGAGTCTGAGAACGGCTTTGGAAGACATTCTCACTTAGTATACATATTGAAAATAGTATTTCATATCTTTTGTCTGCAAGCAAGATATTGTGTTTCTATTTAATATTCTTTATATAATAATCTATAGAATAATTAATACTGAAAGCAATCTTAGAAAGACCTCAACCAGATAAAAATACTGGCAACACTGGTCTTAAAATTTAGGAGGAAACAGCCGCACACGGGTCTATCCATCAGGTTTTAGAGGTATGACGAACAGAGTGTAAAGTTCACTCATCCTCCATAGAAAAGGGAGGATCCTCCGACCAGACGGGTGTTGTGTCTGGTGGGCCACTGCCCGACGGTTGATGTCGGGACGTTTGTATATATGCTAATCGCGTGGTAAACTCTAATTGCGCAATGCAGGTTTGCGTGACGTCATGTCATTGATGCGTAGTTCATATGTGGCGATGTAGATGCCGCCACATCACTCCTCTCCGGAGACCGGAGGTCGATAGTGGGCTGAGTCGTGTATCTTGCGATGCTTGCCAGTGCCAGTTGTGGTTCCAGTGAGTCGGAACCGGGTGCCGCATAGTTCACGGTGAGTCGGAACTGTCTGCGGTGATACCCCAGTGAGTCGGGGTGGCGCTGCGTTATGCTCCAGTGAGTCGGAGTGTACAGGCGGGTTGAGGCTGAAGGTGATGACCAGGAATGCGCGTCCGCTGCATGCTAGTGGTCAGGATACCTGTTGAAGCCGTGGATGCTGGCTGGCTGTGTGACTCGCCGCTCGAAAGCTTGAGGAAGTGATGCTGATGACGTCACGCTGATGTAGTTGCACGAAGGCTGCGCTGACGTTCATGCTCGGGGTCACCAATTTAGAGGTATGACGAACAGGGTGTAAAGTTCACTCATCCTCCATAGAGAGGGGAGGATCCTCCGACCAGACGGGTGTTGTGTCTGGTGGGCCACTGCCCGACGGTTGATGTCGGGACGTTGTATATATGCTAATCGCGTGGTAAACTCTAATTGCGCGATGCAGGTTTGCATGACGTCATGTCATAGATGTCGCCACAAGGTTAAGCTACGCTTGCGGGGGTTGGTCCAGGTTGGTCCAGGATGGGTGACTCCTCCGTGCCCAGAAAGTACGTTAAGCCTCTGGTCGCGTGGCTGTAATTCGTGGATCTTTGTCAGTCGTTACGGGTCGTCAGAAGCCAATATCTGACAACCAATTTTACAAAGGGATATCGTATTATCCAGTTATTGGGTTGTGGAGGTCAGATAGGCAGTCACTCCATGTAAAATACTGGTATTCAGCTGCATCCGGTTAAACTGGAAGCCAACCCCAACACAGTGGCAAAGGGCTAGGCAGGTTGACTTGTCTTGTTTTAGAAAGGGAAAGTCGTAAAGCTGAAGTTGTTAACAATAGCTTCGAGCAAGAAAAAGACAGCGATACTTTAACGTGATTTGAACCCGGTGTTTGAACCTGTGGTACGTCGGCACAGCGACCCCCGCCCATGGACTTACGCTCGGACTTTTAATTAGCTGCAGTAAAATAACATTTCTTATCAGTCATTTCCGTCATTTCGCATTTGAGAGCGAAATGACAGTAAAAAAAAATGACATTAGAAGTGTAATTTTAATGACCATAATATACCTCCTGCCTCCGACAAGCTAGCAATTTCAAAATTTCAAAAAGTCGCTGCGTGTGTACTTCATGGTCATGGATCTTTGTACCTAGCTTAGAGCATTTAAATGCTCTAAGGTACCTAGAGATTGTCATTACATTAGACTGACACGGCATCAAATTAACGGATCTAAGGTCTCCCTCAGTGTAGAAGGTGTAGAGTTTTTCTCATACGCTCAGCTCAGCTTAAGATGCCATTTCGGTTCGCCAGCCTTAGATCATTTCAGCGCATGTTGTACTAGGTATGGGTCTTGTATGGGTAAATCTGATGGAACAGGCCGGTACGTCTGAAAGCTGTCTCAAGCTTGGGGAGGGAGGATCCTCCGACCAGACGGATGTCGTCATGTCGTACTGTCTGGTGGGCAACTGCCCGACGGTTGATGTCGGGAAGTTGTATATATGCTAGTCTAGGCGTGCGGTAAACTCTGATTGCGCGATGCAGGTTGCGTGACGTCATGTCATTGTGATGCGTAGCTCGTATGTGGCGATGTAGATGCCGCCACACTTGCAATTACTTTATAGGTACCTACATAGCTAATTGTTTCTCTTTGTTCATAAAAATGTAGTTTTTAATTTAAATTATAAAAAGTCTCAATATTGTTAACTATTAAGCGAGACGACCCCTGTGGACAACCTCAACACAAGTAGAATTAATAATAGATAAGTACCCACTGAGGCTGTTTCATTCACATTTGTAAATGTAACACAACAAGTAAACAATTTAATTTTTTTTTATGCTGCACTACAGGCCAGGTGCACCGCGCCGCCAGCGCCGATTATAACCCAGTCTGCGTCGTGTGAAAAGAGCGTTATTAGTGTTGACTCTGGAATTTCCGTTTGTTGCCCGTGGTACTACCAGTATTACTACCAGTAGTACCACGGGTAAAAAATACTCCCGTAGAACTACCAAGCGATCCAGTAGTACCACGGGCAGTTTTTTTTTACCCGTGTTACACTCATATTCGACATTTCATAGTTTGACACCTGTCACTTTGACACCTGTCCCTTTGACACTTCTCACTTTAACTTTTGCTATTTAGAAATTTCCCTACCTTAACACTGGTGTGAAGGCTCAGAGTGAAGGTGGGTCAACCGCGAACATTTTTAATAATAGAATTTCTTTTAAGTACACAGAACCTGGGCGACCGAGCATTGCTCGATTGAAAATAGAGAAACGAATTTTCCCAGAAATTAGACATAGGCAGATTAGGCAGATGGTATTATTTATTATTATTATTATTATGTATGATCTACTTTAAAAAAAAATATATCAGCGAAGCGAAATAACATAACACTGGTAGTAATACTGGTAGTAAAACAAACGAAAAATATGCCTTGTACTAAAAACAATTATTCCGGTAGACGTAACAATAAAAATGTCGTGCCCAATACCAAGTTTAGATTTCAATCTCTACTATAGGATTAATAATTGATACTGTTTAACATGTTTTGTATGTACACTAAACTTCCGTACCGTTTGTTGTCCGTATTTTTTTAAAGTAGACCATACAAAATAGATCTGCCTAATCTGCCTATGTCTAATTTCTGGGAAAATTCGTTTCTCTATTTTCAATCGAGCAATGCTCGGTCGCCCAGGTTCTGTGTACTTAAAAGAAATTTTATTATTAAAAATGTTCGCTGTTGACCCATCTCCACTCTGAGCCTTCACACCAGTGTTAAGGTAGGGAAATTTCTAAATAGCAAAGTTAAAGTGGGAAGTGTCAAAGGGACAGGTGTCAAAGTGACAGGTGTCAAACTATGAAATGTCGAATATGAGTGTAACACGGGTAAAAAAAAAATACTCCCGTAGAACTACCAAGCGATCCAGTAGTAACTGGATCGCTTGGTAGTTCTACGGGAGTATTTTTTACCCGTGGTACTACTGGTAGTAATACGGGTAGTACCACGGGCAACAAACGGGAATTTCTACGTATATTGCTGATCAGAAATAGAAAAAAAACTAAAGCACAATAGCTACTAACACCTGTGCTAATACGCATAAAAAAATATAAAATAACTAGCTGCGCCCCGCGGTTTCACCCGCGTAGACCTGGATAAAAAGTAGCCTAACATGTGTTAATCCAAGGTAGGTATAAGCTATCTACATACCAGATTTCATCCAAATCAGTCCAGCCGTTTGAGCGTGACTTAGTTAGTAAGCACAGAGTCAACGAAGTTATGACTTGACCGGTTTACTCCTTAGTAGTCACTGAAGAGTTCCACTATCCACCTCCTGGCTCCGTCATCAGAACTCAACACCAAGTGCAATCTATTTGACTCATCAAAACGAAACATATGACCCGAAACTCAAAGGGTTTACTAGTAGCCACTGAAGAGACCTCCTCCTAGATCCGCCTCCATCATCAGACCCTCGACACCAAGTTTAATAAATTGGAGTCATCAAAACGAATAGGTATGTGACCCCAAATTCAAGGGGTTTACTAGGAGCCACTGCAAACAATTCCACTATCCACCACCTGGCTCCATCATGAGACCCTCGTTACCAAGTCATTACACTGGACTCGTCAAAACGAATCATATGAACCCAAACTCGAGGGGTTTCCTAGTAGCCACTGACGAGTTCCACTATCCGCCTCCTGAGTCCATCATCAGATCAGTTCCAGGATACCAAATATAGTACATGTCATTGTCATCCGAACTACATTACATACAAAGTTTTATTTCGATAGGTACGATATTCCAAGATTTTATTACATTGCACTTCTCCATCAACTGCTTAACTGTGTCGATATGGACGATGATGGAATATCCGCTGCGGAAGCCGGACTGTTCGATGCGATGTTTGTTTGTTTTTCATTAAGTTCCCGTGAGATTAGGCCGATTAGTAAGAATTATAATAATAATAATAATAACCCCACCGCCGTATCTCTACGTTGACGTCGTGGTGGTAGAGTTCACTTTTCCGAAACAGGTCTTGGGTGAGGAGCCAGACCAAGAGAGATACAGAAACCAGCAGGGCAGCATGTGGCGAGCTGTTGGGCAGTAGCGACCCCACGGACCCTTATCTCCCGGGAGTAGTCTTGTTCCTCATCTCTGGCTTGCCTTTATTGACCGGCTGGAGTGAACACTGACGGGAACAGAGCTCCCACCTCATTCTTGGCTTTATTGGCTGGCTTGAGTGGAGATTCGCAAGAGCAAACTGTTAAAGCCTCTTTGTCATGCGACAGCTGTAGTGACTTATAAAAAAAACATTGTGTCAGTGTGGTGCGGTGAGGTGTGGTGTGTGTCAAGTAAACTGTGTTGTTTTGCTAATCTATTGTACCCATTGTACCCAATTGTACCTACTCTTTTTACGACTTTCATACATATTATATTATATATTTTCCATTGATTCTTTCACTGAAAAAGGTACCTGCATTACAAACGTGCTCGGAGGAAGGAAGTATTCCAGAAAGTGTTTGTAGGGATCTTGACCATCTTCCGGGCTCTATGATTGTACTGAGAACCGTGGGACACCTCTCCACTCCTCACAAGCACCTCAGGACATGTTGCCCCTTACCGCTACGACAATGTGCTAGCGAACGTTTTCGGGGCCCCATTATTGAGTGTGCAAGTCATCCCCTGCCATTTTATCTGTGTATTGTCTACAAAACATTAGTCAGGCAGGGGCCATAGTGTTTCCATAGTTGTAGGTAACCAGTCCACAGCCACTCAAACCCATAGCCCAATATGTTTTGTTTCCATGTTCTGCAATAGTCCTGCGCCAACCGGGGATTGTCCTTGGTTGCACTTGCATAGTGTATACAGGGATAATCGTCGGCTGGTGCCTCCTCATAATTTGAAATTGTCTAAGAGGCCTCTGCGAGTTGACTTCGGCCCCTTGTACGCCTTCCAAAGGTCCGGGAGCCCAGGATCCCGAGATATGTCAAAGACACAAAAAATAACCCCACCGCAGTATCTCTACGTTGACGTCGTGGTGTGGCTTGCATGCTCCGAATTCTAGGTCTGGGCCTGTAGAGTTTACTCTGCCGGATCAGGTCTAGGATGAGGAGCCAGACCAAGAGAGATACAGAAACCCGCAGGGCAGCATGTGGCGAGCTGTTGGGCAGTAGCAACCCCACGGACCCTATCTCCCGGTAGAAGTCTTGTTCCTCACCTCTCGCTTGCCTTTATTGGCCGGCTGGAGTGGACACTGACGAGGAACAGAGCTCCCACCTCTTTCTTGCCTTTATTGGCCGGCTTGAGTGGAGATTCGCAAAAGCAAACGTGCTCGGAGGAAGGAAGTATTCCAGTAAGATGCTGGTAGGGATCTTGACCGTACTTCCGGGATTGTCCTGATAGCCGTGGGATACCTACGACACTCTGTGCTAGCGACCGTTTTCGGGGGCCCATTATGGAGTGTACAAGTCACCCCCTGCCATTTTATCTGTGTGTATTATATATCATTGGTCAGGCAGGGGACATAGTTTTTCCATAGTTCAAGGTCCCAATCCACTATAGCCACCCAAACCCCTAGTCCGATATGTTTTGTTTCCATGTTCTGCAATAGTCCTGCATCAACCGGGGGTTGCCGTTGGGTGCAATTGCATATATAGTGCATACAGGGATAATCGTCGGCTAATCCCTACTCTTCATTTAAAATTGTCTAAGGGGCCTCTGCGAGTTGGCTTCGGCTCCTCATACGCCTTCCGAAGTACCGGGACCCCAGGGTCCCGAGATATGTCAAAGACAACTGAAATAATAATAATAATAATAATGTAATTTATATGTATAGGTATGTAATGAAATAAAGGAAATAATAATATAATAATATCCTTGGAATTTTAGCGAACAGCTTGTATTTTACATGAGAGAGGAGGCTAGTGGGTCGGTACTTAGTTGGTTAGTTTTGAAACGTCTTTTTTGTGGATGTTGGTGACTATAGCGTTCTTCCATTGTTCTGTCGTAATGACATCATACCATAACCTTATTTAAAAAATCTACGAGGTCCTTTTGAACTGGTTCGCCTCCTGCTCGTAGTAGCTCAACGTTGATTCCATCTTCACCAGGAGACTTCATGTCTCCATGTTCATGTCTTCATGTGTCTTCATGTGTTGATGTGGGGTCTTCATGTTGTGTGAAATGTCCAAGGATATTATTTATTTATTATTTATTATTTCATGTCGTGTAGAACTTTTATGACCTCACATGGTAGGTGGTAGGATTTCCAAGTTTTGATGTCCTAGGCAATGACGTATTATCACCTTTTTACTTATAATATCATTGCGTATTATAAAGTAATATATCATTGGTCCTAGGTGGTGCTTTAGCATCATCTTCGCGAGGAATTGGTTCTACAGATTGAGATGCATACAGTTCCTCGTAGAAATTCTCAAAAATGGATACAATCTGAGTGCGATCAGTCACCTTGCTGTTATTGTTTGGACCTTTGTTTGGAACCTATGCAAGTTTTCTATCGAAACGCTTTTGGACCATAGCTTCTTTATGATTTTATTGGATTATCACACTTCACACTAATACTATAAAGGCAAAAGTGAGTGAGTGTATGTGTGTGTGTTTGTATGTTTGTTACTTCTTCACGCTCAAATGGCTCCGGTCGAGCCATTTGAGCGTGAAGAAGTCACGCTCAAATGGCTCGACCGATTTGGATGAAATTTGGTATGTAGATAGCTTATACCCTGGATTAACACATAGGCTACTTTTTATCCCGGTCTACGCGGGTGAAACCGCGGGTCGCAGCTAGTTGATTATATTTTCAATACACTTCCTCGAAAACTGGTTCATATCGCACTACGATTAGGTTCACAATGCAATGTACACATATATAAAACTATATAGGCGAAAGTTTGTGAGTGTGTGTGTGTGTGTGTGTGTGTTTGTATGTTTGTTACTTCTTCACGCTCAAACGGCTCGACCGATTTGGATGAAATTTCGTATGTAGATAGCTTATACCCTGGATTAACACATAGGCTACTTTTTATCCCGGTCTACGCCGGTGAAACCGCGGGACGCAGCTAGTTGATTATATTTTCAATACACTTCCTCGAAAACTGGTTCATATCGCACTACGATTAGGTTCACAATGCAATGTAGGTATTTCACACGCGTGCGATTTTTAATTTTCCAACACTTGTGCGGGAATAAAAATTGCCACAGATAACTTATACCTATACTTATACTTAGTCCAAATTGGTTCAATGCCTCTATTCATACCGTCTCGAGCCAGAGACGATGCTCTCTATTTTTTAATCTCGGCAAAGAGATTTTGCGTCTTTACGGCGTTAATATTTTTTGAATATTTAAATAATACTTATAAATAGAATATCATCAAGAACCATGATTATTACAATAAAAAAAATGTTTATGATCAAATTAACATTTATTTGTGTTTTAAAATCAAAAATATTTGAATTTCTAATTTTTCAAATTAGGCAGTTTATGGATATATAAACGGATCTATTGAAGACAGATAGCACAATAGTACCTACATTTTGATACAAGTGCCGGCTCAGGTGTTAATTCCGCCTCGAATGCAATACAAACATTCTCCACTTGTGTCAAAATGTACTGTTGTGTTATACTGTCGTCAATCGATCCGTATCGACATACGTACTTATTTATTTATTCATCATAGAAAAAAGACGTAGATACCTACGTCTTTTTATCTATTGCAGTATGAAATGTCATATCTCTTACATATATAGGTACTACTCATCCCTTCTTCCCATGGTGAGGCAGAAACTACAGAACGCCACCTGCTATGATCCTTACATACTCCTTTTGCCGCGTTTACGTTCATACATCTGGTCATACACGCACGCCGGCTGCGTGTATGTCATGTCTCTTCTCTTCTGTATTAGGTACGCTTAAAGATTCCGGCGACAACCCCTTCTGTTTCTTTTTAACGCCACCTATTTTTTTTTTGTGTTTTTTCGCACGTTTCACACAAGTACTTCAGTCAGAGACCCGAAATAAGAGATGATTTACACGGTGTACATCTAAATTCTACTCTTCAAGTCCTTCAAAGTTCGTTATTTCTGCTTGGAAAGTGTCTTGCAAGAAAACAACCTCCTACATTATAATACGGGTGCATAAGTAGGTATAAAAAAGTAGTAAATGTAGTAAAAGAAGTAGTAGAGAAAGCAATATATAAAATCTAAACGATTTAAATAGAAATTGTCAACATTCAATCGATATGAATGAACAAATTAGTTCTGAGCAAACAAGGACTGAATGTAAAAAATATAATGAGCGTACCCTCTAGGATAAAGTTACGCCGGTATCTATTAAGATTATATTTATTATGTAGGTACTTAAACAACATTCCATCTAGCTTTCTATGGTAAGCAGAAAAATAGAAATTGACAAAGTTCTATCAATGTACCTATCGATGATCAAAATTAGTTCTGAGCAAACAAGGACGGAATCTAAAAAAAAGTAAGTTCACAAACTAAAAGCAGATAAGACAACTGAAAAATCACGCTAAAGTATGAAACAAGAAAATATACCTACTCATAACAAATTAAAAATCCGAAAACGACACACAAATTAAAAATCCAGCGTCACACGTCATGTTAGGTCTTGGCTCACATTATTTAAGTATGAGGCTTGATTTTAGAATTTATTCCTAACTAGCTTCTGCCCGCGGCTTCGCCCGTGTGGTATGTCGATAAAAAGTAGCCTTTGTCCTTTTCCAGATCATGGTCTACCCATGAAGGTACCAAACATCCAAATCCGTTCGGCCGTTTTAGCGTGAAAGGATTTATTTATATTGTGGTGAAAGCGTTACAAACAAACAAACCAGCAAACAAACTCAGTTTCGCATTTATAATATTAGTTATTAGGAAGGTTATTAGGAAGTTAGGATTATATCTGGTGCATGCAAGCAAAGCCGCGAGCAAATGCTAACAATATTTAGGTACTTATATATAAAAATATATTTGAAATGTGATAATTAAGCCCTTTCATTTGATACCCAACACAGCATCAATAAAAAAAAAATCATCATTAAGTCCTATGGCGCATTGTGACGACACAATAGTGCCGATTCTCTTGTCACAAATGCCTCTAAACTAGACTAAAAATCACTAAAATTTAGTTTATTCCTGTCAAACGACGATTTCCCATTCTGAAATTGATTAAAGTGACACAACTTAACTAAATTTTAGTTTGACAGCACTAAGATTGTACTGAGATAATAATTTAGTGAAAATGGCAATTTTGCTATTCTGAATTTGACGTTTTTTCACCTAAAATTTTGATTGTCAAACTAAATCAGACTATTTTTAATCGCGATTAAAAAGGTGTGGAATAAGATTAGTTGTCATGAGCTAAAATTCACACAAACACCTTGACTTCAAGTGCCAAAACAGTACTGTATTTTTTTTTTCTTTTCCATATGTCTCGAAAACGGTGTGTCCTATCGCAAAAATAATGAAAATTTGGCCCCCCTTTTTATAAAACCCTTAAACCCCTCACCCTCAACATGTAGGTACCAAAAAAAAATCCACAATAACACGTTGAAGCTACCCCCTCCCTACCCCCCGCCAGCTCTAAAAAATATCTGACACGGTAACGGCGGCGATGTCGGATTGTCTGTAAACAAAATATGACAAGCCTTCTCACTTTTCACAGTGATTTCGTTAGTTCCAATTAAAGCCACCGGGTCAAATATACTACGAGTACTATACCACGCGGAGTCACGATTGTCAAACTCGATTTTAGTTGTGTCAAAATTTTTTCTAAATTTAGAGGTTTTTTTTTGCAGAATAGCTCTAAGATTCTCATAGCCAAAGGTAAGGAATTTTAGTGATAGTTTAGTTAGTTTAGTTCGGTGTACAACAGAACCGGCACCAATATCTAGCCTACATCCAGCGGATGATCTCGACGCTTCCAACGATACCATTTCTCAAATTATGATAAGTAGTTTAGAAGTTATGTGGGAGAACAGATGAACATACATACCCACATATGTAGGTACATAATACCGGTCAAAATCATAACCCTCATTTTTGCTTCGCCGCGTGGTCGGGTAAAAAATAATGAGCGTATCCGCATAAAGGATAAAGGTGCGTAGGCATCTACATACTTATTTACATTATTTATTATTTATTATCTACATAACATTCCATCTAGCTTTCTAAGGTAAGCAGAGAGGGAAGTATTTATATCGGACTCGTACCGAATTAGGTCCCGAACGCTCCGAGATATAAGTAGGCAGGTACCTAACCTAGGTACCTACATCCGGACCCACACCTGTGAAAACCTACAAAAAGTAGGAATTAGCATTAATGTAATAAGGTAGGCCTTTAATCAGACAAATAATTAATATAATAAGAATAATAAAGATGTGAACTAGGCGATCACTGTGAGTCGTCGTCGTTGAAGCAAAAAAAAGGGGTATAGATACAAAAATCGGGTCTACCAAGAACGGTTTAAATTAACGGATAAGTTATTGTATTTTTGGTGCCATGGACATGCGCAATCCTTTTGTGAAAAAAAAAACAACCGACTTCCAAAAAAAATGCTACAAAGTGAAAAATAACTTTAATTTCGGAAGTCGGTGTCTTTGGCTCTGTATTTTAGTTTTTTGCCACCGACTTCCGAAATTAAAGTTATTTTTCACTTTGTAGCATTTGTTTTGGTAGTCGGTTGTCTTTTTTGTTGTTGTAAAAAAGTTTTTTTTTTCACTTTTTAGTGGGTCAGTTTGTAATTTATCTAAGTTACAATAGCCTAATGTCAACTGCTCATCAACTTTTACAATATATTGTTTTTCCCGATACAAGGACGTTAATTGTTGAGGAGTTCTCCTAGTAAGGAACCAGGAGAATTGGAACTGATGGTGCAGTCACCATCAACTCCACTTCACGAGCATAAATTGCTTAGCAACCATATTAAAGTAATTGAATCGCAACCCAAGTGAAATACGTAATTATTGAGTAGTTCCGATGGCCATCTGTGGTCTTCCTCATCAGTTCCACTTCACCAAATGGTGCTTTCCGGGAGAAAATGCACGAGTTACTATAAAAAATACCCAAATCGCTGTAGGTGTGCCTATAAAATTTGAGGGTTTCCCTCGATTTGTATGGGATCCCCTCATCAGATTCTGACTTGGTGACAATGGGACCACCTCGAGAGCACACCCTTCCAAACAAAAAAAGATTTTTTGAAATCTGTCCTCAATTGACGGAGAAATTGGTGTACATACATAAAAAAATATAAATATATATACGCGACGAATTGATAACCTCCTCGCTTTTTGTTTTTGAAAAGTCGTTTAAAAACTTGGAGCTATGTAATAAAGAGGTCTGCTATAATGTGCGAATGGTAATAAATCACGTGTTCTTTGATATTGATTTGTTTCGCGTAAGAATGTCGCTGCGGCAAGATATGCAAATTGTCCGTCATTATAGGCAATGACGTAGGTATTTATCATTGATTATACGTACTACCTATATACTAAGCTGTCCGGTAGCGGTTGTGTAAAGAACAGTAGGAGGTCTTTCCAGTGTACGGTCGTTATAGAAGGGTCAGGGGTACTTTCTTTTTAGGGTTTCGCACATCAAAAGGAAAAAAAAACCGGTCAAGAGCGAGTCGGACTCGCGCACCGAGTGTTCCGTTCCGATTTCTGAAAAAGTATGCTATTTAGAGACATCGATTTATTTTTCCTGTAATCTTTACATAAACTTCTATCACATAGAAAAATCTGGGGAAACGGTATTTTTTTTTACATTTTTCATCAAAAGTCGAAAACTATGCGGCCTAAAAAAAAGAAAAATTTTTTTGAGAATGTGCAAACAGAGCTCTTTCATATGATACCCCACATGCCCTAGTAGCCCCACTTTGAATTTTTAAGCCCCCTTTCAGTCCCTGTTGCAAAAAAATATAAATATTTTTATTTCTTTCTTATTTGCAAAATAGTTGGGTAAACGTCATCTAAAACTGTTCCAAATTTCAAGTTGATAGTATTAGAGTTCTTGAGATAACCAGCTGTGACAGACAGACAGACAGACAGACTGAGTGACACCATAAGGGTTCCTTTTTTACCATTTTGGTACGGAACCCTAAAAACGGAACCCTTATAGGATCACTTTGTTGTCCGTCTGACTGTCTATCAGTCTGTCAAGACCCTTTTTCTCAGGAACGCGTGGACGTATCAAGTTGAAAGTAATAATAAATACGTAGACGAATAAATACGTCGGTCCACCTTGCACAACGCTTATCTTTCTGTCGTACGCTGTTTATGTGTCGCAGCAAACTGGTTGAATTAGCAGTTTGGTCAACCGCCTATCCATTTCACTAAACGCCGCCATTAATCAACGGCCTGAATGATATTCTATGTTACCCTAACCCAATCGCGACCCACGTTCGATTTCCGTAATGTTCTCATTCAAGTTCAAGGTCAGTAGGGAGACTGCTGCAGCGCACCCCTCTTTTAATTTGAATAATGAAGTCAAGTCGAGTATAACGGTACTCGACTTGGGTGCACGCGTTGTTAGCGCTTGTTTTGCAAAAAGCACGTGTAATAATAAGAGTTATGGAATTAAAAAATGTTACGTAAGTAGGTACCAAGTTGTAGGTAGGTACGTAAATGATGAGGTAGAATAAATAGAAAGCCTTACCCCTTATTCTTAAAAAAACTTAAACACTACAAACGTATTTTAGTTAAAATTGTGTTTTGTCAATTTCTTTCGAATTATGATTTGAGTTTGAAAGAAGAAGACAAACACTATTTTAATTAAAATCGGTTTGTAGAGCGTTTTAGTTTTTTTGTTATGATTGGGGGGGGTAACATAATAATATTACCTATGTTACCCCCTAACTGACACGTTGCCTTCCATAATAATGAAAGGCAACGTGTCAGTCTGTTTGTTAGTGCGCTCGACAACTATTATATTGTATACTTACCTATCTAATTTATACAATTGTCTTAAAATTCATAAATAGAATGATGATGAATTCAGAGAATTTAGTAAGTAAGTAATTAAATTCTGTGAGTTTGTCTTGAACATTCAGACATCGTTGAAGGAAAAACATCTTGCAAAATAAAACCTATTGGTCCTCATTCAGTGTCCCTGAAGAATCCCCAACCCGTCTTGAGCAAGCGTAGTGATTAATGCACGTGCTTGCTCTGTATTAGAAGAGGTAGACTGATATTATTTGATGACGACACGGTTGGCGCAATGGTTGAGCGATTGACTGCTGCGCAGCATGTCGCGGGTTCCGTTCCCGCACGAAACAAATATTTGTATGACCTACAAGTATTTGTTCCGAGTCTGGGTGTTTTTCTATGTATAATATGTATCTATTTACAAAAAAAAAATGTATATAAGTAGTTTATCAGCCATCTCGTTACCATAACACAAGCATTAGGTTCCTTAGCTTGGGACTAGATAACGTTATGTGAAATGTACTAATGATATTTATTTATTTGTAATTAAACTAATTTATCCGCCCACGTAGGTATTTAAATTAAGTTCAGTTTATGACTAAACTTTCTAACAGGAGTTCTCCAACTAACTACTCTAATGCAAAATAATATAGGTACATTGTCGAGCTGGTCAAAAGGGATGGGTGGATTGGGCGATTGATTAATGAGTATCACATCATTAGTGGCCATCACTTAGAATACTTCACTAACCTATACCTACTAGACTGTAATTAGATAAATTGCTGTCACATTCTTAGAACTCAATGCATTTTAAGATAGGTGTTGGTGTAACCTAACTACTTATTTTAATAGTGAATCCGATTTAACTCGACACTTAAGAAGTAGAAACTACTTTTTTTGGCTCAATAAAATATTATGAGATTTTCTTTAATATCTGGTTTTGGCGTAAGGGCGGGGACTACAGCGACGCAGCATGTTGGCTCCTCGCCAATCGGTTACACACAACGTAACTCCGTAGTGAATCTACCATGAAAATAAACGTCTATGAATAAAATCTTACGGTTTATACGTGTTTCAGTATTCGTTGGGTATTCCGTGCCGTAAACGCATTTTAGCCTTGACAGATATTGTAGTTAATTTAACCGTGCTATTTAGTTCGTAGCGATGGCTCATCAGTTTTGGATATCATATCACCCTCCAACTGGTAGGTCCCTTTGACATTGTTTTGACCGGAGTTGTTTTGTTTTGGAAGATTTATATTTAGCTGAATTGTTTAGGGAACAAACACGCGTCCAGTGGAGACGAGACTCCGCCGATACCAGAGGAAGAGCTCGAGCAGCAGAAACTTGAACATGAGAAGCAGCTACAAAAGGTACCTAATTTTATTTCTACACATGCATGATATCATGATATATGAATAAGCATTTCCATCGTTGCGTGGGTAGACATTGTTTACCTTTTGTGACATAAAGTCTGTTATTAGATAATGATTTGTTTGAATGACTGAGGTCTAAGAGATAGCTTTAGACACGTAGTATGCTTGCTTATGGATCCGTGCACGAAAAAAACCCTTTTGTCAATCTATATATATATAAATAAAAATCAATGGCCGAATGTATGTACGCGCATCACTTCAGAACGGTTGCACCTATTTGGCTAATTCTTTTTTGTTGTGTTTGTAATTATCGGGACAAGGTTTGTAAAAGAAAATGTTTGAAAAGTTGCCGAGAAAATAGGAAAATTCGGGAAAACTGAAAGTGCTTTTTCTATGGGAATTTTGTATGAATTATTGAAATTTTGACGTGTTTTTCGGGTCAGCTAGTTTCATTTATATTTGTGGGAAAGCTTGAAATAATTGAAACATTAAATTAGGTCTGTATGACTCTAAAAGTACAGTTTTCGTGGCGTCAAAACCATTCGTGTCAGTCATAGACTGACACGAATTGTATTGACTGCATCTGTTAGTACTAACAGTGCAACTTTTCTTAACTATAACACTACACTATTTTTTACCATTAACTTAAACATATGGACACCACTAAGTTAGAGGCTTCTGAACGATGGAGGTACTTGCACATCTTCTACGTAAAGCAGGGTACCACTGATAGCCAGGTACGTGAGCACCTTCTTACCATCTGTGGAATGGATATCTGCACAGTAGAAGTACTTAAATCCCGTGGCAAATAAGCATCTTTTAAGTTGGGGGTGCCTTCGAAACTAGCCGATCAAGTGTCTGCAGTTCATAATTGGGCTGAGGATATTCGTATAAAACCGTGGCGAAACAAATTTCGTGCCAAAGTAGTCAACAATTATCCCGCTAACATTCTTGCCACCAGCCCGCCCATTTTGACAGTTACACGTAGGCAGTTGTTACGACTACTGGTCATGTAGTCGTAACAACTGCCTAAGTGTATGCCCAAAATGTCCGTGGGCTCAAAACAATATTACCTACATGGAGATCAAGCTTGTTATTGTCCGAGCATGACTTAGTAGCCGTCACAGAAACAAACATAGATAATTCAGTGGAAGACTCAGAATTGACAGACAGAGCTTGGCGCATCCTACGTAGAGATAGAGTGACTCTCGGTGGCGGTGTGTTGCTAGCAGCACGCGATGGCGTTACCATGAGCACGCAACATGACATTGAAACGGATTGCGGTGAAGATCTATGGGCGAGGATCAAAATGAATGGTCGATATATGTATGTGTGTGTTGTCTACATCAAGCCCTCTGCCACTGACGAAGACTACATGACGTGGTTTTGTAAGGTTCAGAGCATTATTTCAAATTTCAGTGGAAGAGTTATGATTGTAGGAGACCTTAACTTAAAAAGTGCGTCAGTGAATGTTAACAATTACTGCTGTTATTTTTTAAACTTTTGTAATCTGGTAGAGATGAATGAAGTGATGAATGTGCGTGGGAGTAAGTTAGATGTTGTGTTGGTTCAGGAGGGTTCCGAACTAAACTTTAAAAAAACGAGTACGTCGTGGCCTCGGAGCTAGTTCCTGTGAACCTGTACGTGTATCATCCTCCCTTAGATATTGCTGTAATAATGTTTAAACATTATGGTAATGAAATATTATACGGTCCAGCCCACCGGTTGAACTCGTCCCAGAGGGTCATGGCCATCCGGCTAGTCTGGGGTTACCGCACAGTCTCCGGTGACGCGGCGAGCCACTTTGCCGGATTGCCGCCATGGGATCTGGAGGCGAAAGTCCTCGCGCACGTGTGGGAGTGGCGTGAGGAGGCGAAACGCCGGGCCGTAACTCCGCTGCTGCGAGAAATCACGGCACAGCTCCGGCGGGATCTCATGGCGACATGGCAATGTCTCGCGTCCAAATCTGGTCCAGGCCATGGAGTGAGAGTGCATGGGAGGCCATCACCTCCTTCTGCGAAGCAGTAATGCTCATGAAGGAGGAGGCGGAACGCATGAGGGAGAGGCAAACTCACGCCCTCAGTCGCCGCAGGAGACGCCCTGGGCGGCGGGAATCGAGAACCGATTTCCGGCCACCGCTCGCCGTCTGGTAAGGACCAGGCCCGGGTCGACGGCGCGTTGTGTTCCACGCGCGCCTCAAAGAGATGTCAGCAAAATGATGGGGTCCGATAGGGTCGATGCCGCCGGGGTCGCCGGTTGTTCGAAAGAGATACCGTGGCCCTGGCATAGGCAACTGAAGGAACACGGGTGGGTTTTAGTCAGTAAACTGGAACTTCAGCAAAGGAGACTACATACTCTTAAATTATCAAAATTCATGCTGCCCATTGGCAGGATCTCCTGTGCAGTCGGGATGCACGCTCGGCCAATAGTCAGTTTTATACCGTACTCTATGACGTCTTCGATTCATGCATCCCAAAAAAAAGAGGAAAATTTCTGGCAACAGACGATATCCGGTTTGGTTCACAAGAGATTTAGTCAACGACACACAGCGTAAAAACAAACTGCATCATAAATGGAAACTTTCACGCTGTAACCTTATATATGCTCAATTTAGTGCTCTACGTTCGGATTTAAAAATCAGAACTCAAGAGGCCTATAAATCATACTGTGGTACTGTAGGGAACAACATACGAAGTGATCCGCGACAGTTCTGGCACCATGTCTCGAGCTTGCGATCAAAAGGGTGGTTTCGAGCTTAACGTTGTGCACAACGGTATAGCTTACTCGGGTATCAAAGCTGCGGAAGCGTTCGCTCAGTACTTTTCTAGCGTTTTCTTAACCGATTCACTTGAGTTAAAAACAAATACTCTCAAGCTGACGTATTGCTCAGGTAATGATATTCCAATCCCCCTTTTGACCCCACAGGACGTAGTTAAAGGTATTCCTAAACTTAAACCGCATAGCTCGATCGGCGCTGACTCCATCCCTGCTTTTATCCTCAAGGGATGCCATGATATACTGGCAACTCCTCTCTGGCATATCTTTAATCTAGCCCTTCAGTCCGGGGTACATCCTGAGCAATGGAAAATCTCGCGTGTTGTTCCCATCCCAAAGACCAGTAAGGCAGTAACAAATCATCTGTGGAGGAACACAGGCCTATTGCTGTCCTGCCAACTCTTGCGAAGGTTTTCGAGCACATACTATAAATGCGTTTTTATCTGATGCCCAGCACGGCTTTCGCAGGGGCCGCTCAGCTAATTCGAATCTGATGACTCACGTTGATTATGTTTCTAGGGTTTTGGATAGTGGGGGGCAAGTGCATGTCCTCTATTTCAATTTTTGCAAAGCGTTTCACAGGGTTAACAATGACGTACTCTTGTCGAAATTGGAGGCATCTGGTTTCTCGTCTCAGTTTCTGAACTTTTTTGCGGACTATCTGCGAGGCCGCAGGCAGTTTTTTGGGCATGGTTGCTTTGAGTCTGAACGGGGACTTTGAGTCAGGGATCCGTGCTTGGTCCACTGCTTTTCCTTATCATGATCAGTGATCTTATAAATAAGGTTAAGTTCGCAAAATGCTTGCTCTACGCCGATGACCTAAAACTAGTAGTTCAAATTGATTCTGTCGCGAATTGTATTCTCCTACAAAGGGACATTGATGCTCTAAATGAGTGGAGATGGTCAATAAACTCTTTTTTAATAATTCAAGTAAGTGTTACGTCATGACGTACAGTCGAAAACGTCAACCTCTCCACTATACATTATAAAACAATATAGACAACGGGCCTTATTGCGATATTCCTTTCTTACGAGGTAGGTACCTACTTGTACCTCTACACTATAGCTATATATTGGGTATAAGTCGTGTCGCCAAAATAAAGGACCTGGGCGTGACCTTTGACACTGGTCTGACCAAGTCTGACATTTAGAGATCTCCATTCTTGACAAGGAATCTTTTAGGTGTTTGGGTTTTGTCTTGCGAAATGCCCGTGATTTTCACAACCCAAATAAGTATTATGTAATTAAGCTTCTGTACACCACTTTGGTTCGTAGTAAACTGGAGGCTGGTGCCTTTATCTGGCATCCCTACACAGCAACTCAAACCTTAATGCTGGAAAAGGTACAGAAAACTTTTTTGAGATTTCTGTATAAAAAAAAATCACTTATTTCCTTTCATGTACCCTACTAATTACCTCCTAGGAGTTTTGGGCCATAACTCATTGGAGGTTACTCACAGTAGCCTGTAAAACTCTTAGAAGACGCATTGACAGTCCCGAACTCCATGATCTTTTCTGTCGGCTTTGTTCCCGACAAATACAACGGACATCGCCAAAGCCGTCGACGCAATCTGTTTGCGCTGCCCTGTTGTCTAAAACTGTCGCCAGAGCTGAGTCCCCGGCGGTGTGTCGTACTTTAAGGATGCTCAAAGCCCTCCTAACCACCAATCCTGAATGTGATCTATTTGCTGATGAATGGAGTAGAATTATGCGTGTATGTCAGATGTTTTGTGAGAGAAAGTATGTCCTCTATTATATGTTAGTACTTTTTTTTTGTGTAAGTATATCTATGTTAATTAATGTAATTGGTGCTACCGTTTTAATTAACAATAAAAAATAAACAAACAATTAAACAATCAATAAATTCAAGTAAGAAGCCAGTCTGGAAAAATATATCCAGTTAATGATTTCAAATCAAGTCGATTTGGTAAATATTAATTGGATATTTTTTTATATTTAAAAATGTACTTGATCCCTAGACCCTTTTGATGTGCGTAGATACTTGTAACTGCGTCGTTAGACGTGAACTGCAAGCAGACTGTATGATAAGCCTAAGTTATACTTAGTATATTTAAAATTAAGTACCTTCAACTCCGTGTGTAAAGCTGTTTCTGTGCTGTCTACTGTTTCATTTACACATTTAATTAAACATCTGACATTAACATTCAAGGAGAAAGAATGCCAAGCGAGAGAGGCAGAGGAGATCAGGCAGCTGGACATTAACCTGCTCCACCAACGGGCGATCGAAGCTGAGGAGGATAAGAAGAGGGAGGTAACATTGCCACAAAGACATTAAATAGTTGTTCATGTTCGCGTTGGTGCCTTGTACACACGGCTACACATCAAGCTATACATTTCCAGTTTACACTAACCTCTCATTGTAAGGAAATCCTATACAATACGAGATCAGCATAGGATTTCCTCACAATGAGAGGTCAGTGTTAACTGGAAATGTATATCTTGATGTGTAGCCGTATGTACGAAACAGATGACGATCGCGTATATTATGTATGACATTATACAAATAAGACCCATGCGACATACCTAACCTACAACACAATATAGGTACCTAATACCTACATTTTTCTTTGTGTCAATTAGCTGAAACACTTACGTAAAGAAATGGTTCAATAGTTATTCGTTCCTTTGTGGGCCAGTTTTGTCTAATGTTGTAATAAACAAAGTATAGTCTCTATAAAATCGCTATTGTAATAGTTCTGATTAGTAATGTCTTTAAATTTGTAATTTAAATAACTCAAAACCTGAAAGTAGTGTGTGCCTAAGATCGATTTAGGTAGATCATTTTTAATCAAACAATATTGTTGATAGAATAGGTAATATAAGTTCTAAGAATCGATTAAAACAAGTTGAAACAAAAATTTCAAATAGGTATCAATAATTTAAAAAATATATATTTACTAAGCATGGTATGTAATGCCTAGTAAATATACATTTTTAGGGTTCCGTACCTCAAAAAGAAAAAACGGAACCCTTATAGGATCACTCGTGTGTCTGTCTGTCTGTCTGTCCGTCTGTCACAGCCAATTTGCTCCGAATCTAATGAACCGATTAAGTTGAAACTTGGTACACATTTGTATTTTGGTAACCCAAACACGGACATGAAACGTAAATAAATCAATTTTGAATATGGGGGTCTCTTTTGGGGGGAAAATAAGTACAATTAAAAAAAAAGTTTTGCAAACTTTAGCGTGTGACATATCAAATGAAAGGTCTTACTGTGAGGGTCACAAATATATATTTTTTTAAATTTTGAAATAAATTGTTTTGAAGTTATTTAAGAAAACAGACGAAAATTGACCATTCCCCCCCCCCTTATCTCCGAAACTACTGAGCCTAAAATTTTGAAAAAAATATAGAAAATAGTTCTTTACCTATAGATTACAGGAAAACCTATCAGAAGTTTATGGTCTTGTAAATATATATATATAAAATTCAAAGTCCTGCCTGACTCATTGACGGACGCACAGTCCAAACCACTGGACCTAGAGACATGAAATTTTGTACATATATACCTTATATAGTGTAAACATCCATTATGGAAGAATTTTAGGAAATTCCATCCCTAAGGGAATAAAATAGGGGATGAAAGTTTGTATGAAAAATCTTAGCTCTTGAATTATTAGACTTAAAACTTAGCACGAATATTCATCTAAGTTAATTATAAAATTAATAATTTTTAGTTTTCCTAAACTACCCCCTTTTTGTGGATGGGAAATCATCAAATGACTTTTCCCGCTCTGGGTGGAGCGGAAGGGCGTGTCATATTTTTACTGACTAAAACCCACCCGTGTTCCTTCAGTTGCCTATGGCAGGGCCACGGTATCTCTTTCGAACAACCTGCGACCCCAAAAGACGGGATTGGTGGGTGTCAAAGTTTGTATGGAGGAATTTTAACACGCGGTCCGATTTACTCAAAACTCAGTTTTTGTACTTGAGACCAAAAATGAAGACTAACTGACGTGTATCAAGGTTTTCCAAAAATCTACCCCTAAGGGGTGAAAAGGGGTAGTAAATTTTACAGCGGAGGATTTTATTGGGGATTTTATTGAGCCAAGTTATGGAAACATCCCAGACGATTTTTGGAATTCTACCCCTGTGGGCGTGAAAACAGCGATACAGTTTATATGAAAAATCTTATTAATTTGGTTAATGAACTTGAAACTTAGCACACATACCTACTTGCTTATGTAAGTAATAAAGTTTGTCATTATTACTTTTTCAAAACTACCCCTCAATCAAATCATCAAATTATTCCATACAAACTTTAACATCCCTAAACCCCCTTGGTTTAGGGATGTTAAAGTTTGTATGGAATAATTTTAAAGCGCAGTCAGATTAACTTGAAACTCAGTATTTATACTTTTGATGTAAAATAAACAATAATAAGAAAATTAAAACCCATGAAATCAGACATCCACGCGGTCTATGCCGCTGGCAGTCTAGCTAGTATCCCAATATTGTGCATACAAACTTACTAAGCCTCCGCTGTCCGTCCGTCTGTCCGTCCGTCTGTCACAGGGCTGTTTCTCATGAACCTTAATAGGTAGACAGTTGAATTTTTCACAGATTGTGTATTTCTATTACGACTATAACAACAAATAAAAATAAAGTAAAGTTAAATTTATATTCGTCCTTTGTAATCCCCATACAAAAACTTTTCATTTTGAAAAAAAAAATTAACCAGTGTGTGGGGGGCTGTTCTTACCTAGAACTCATCGAGTAGAGTACAAAGATATTTTTTTATCTTCTAAAATTAAGAAATAGGGGGCCGTAAAAGTTGTCAATTTTATACCATTTTTGTACGAGCTCTATTATATAATATAATGTACCTTATACTGTATTTATTCAACAAATACTAAAAACGGCGATTCATAAGGTATTTTGTTTAAATATGGGCGATTTTCTGCAAACGCAAAAAATAATCTTGTAATTCACAGTATAATTATGAAATACAAAGTTATCTTTGCGATTGTTAAACATATAATATGGTACGGAACCCTTTGTGTGCGAGTCCGTCTCGCACTTGGCCGGTTTTTGAAATTATTGATACCTACTTATTTGAAATTTTTCATACCTCTCGTATATTAAAAATTAGATTAGGGTACTGTGGTTTTGTGTTATTTAAATTACACTTTGTTTACGGACTTTTTTCAAGGACAGGTAGGTACCTTGCAAGAATACTTATGCCTAATAATAGATGCTATGCTATTAGATACCTTTCCTCCCACTCGGCGTCCGTGTTGTCAGCCGACCTCTCCTGTAGCGAGGCCGGTAGCATGACGGGGGCGCTGAAAATGTATCAAACTCAAACCATTTATTTCAAATAAACCAATTACTGGCACTTTTGAGTTGTCAAGGGGTCGGTCAGTCAGAAAAATTAAGCTAGTTACCCCATTCCAAAGCTTAGAAGGTTCTTAGGGAGAAGAACGGGCAAGAAACTCCACGGACACTCTTATAAATCAAAATATTGTTACAAAATATGTATAGTCTCTACATTCTTGTCACCGATTATGGGGGTAAAATGAAAAAAAAGGAAGCTGTTCCCATTAGCCTCATTGCTTTGGAGAGTCAAAGCAATGAGTCCATACAGATCATTAGAGAACGATCTGTATGGCTAAACGTACTTAGTGGTTATGTCAAGGAGGCTAAACAGAAAATTTAAAGCAATGGGGCCTATGGCAACTATGTAGGTATAAGAATACAGCTATAGAATTCAATAATAAAGAATACATAATTAATAACACAAACGGGATATTTTTACCTAAAACATCCCGTTTCTGTTAATATCCCGTTTGTGTTAGTAATAATGTTAGTGACCATGACAGTTCAAAAATTTAATACAAAGAATACATAATGATACTTAATACAATTAAATTGAAGCACAAAATGATATATATTTGACCTATATTTTAGGCAGTTAACCTCAATGTTATCTAACTGCTTGCTTTCATCAAATTTCAGTAACTTTGTATCGTGTTACAGCGGTTTAGCATGCGACAACGTTCAACCACCACTTGTTGAGCGATACCGCATTATGTATTCAGTGTATTACCATAATATGAAAATTTCAACTTCACAAACTTTTAAATTCAAGACCATTTTCAAATCTTTTTGGGATGCAAAGTATAGGAGATAAAAAAGATTAAAACTCTGTGGGTTAGTGGTTCAGCAGCTTACAAAACTTCTCGGGTTCGATTCCGATCCGAGGTAGGGTAAAGTGTCTCAGTAGCAACCTGAGGATTGTAATTAGCTATGTTTAGGCCATAGATATATTTTATATATCTATGGTATATGCTCTTAAATAATTATTATATAGGTTTTTGTACGAAATTAGAGCCAGGGCCAAACAGCTATAAGCAGCATACTTAAGTGTTTACATCTGTATGTTTCACAAAACACATTCTCAAAAGAAAAGCCAGGGTTAAGGTTCACAGGTATGACAAAAATAAATAATCACAAGAATATTAAAATCATGTAAGTATACGGTAGTATGAACACAATAATATTTAAATAACAAACATACCTACCTACGTCATGCCTTATTTTCCCGAAGGGTTAGGCAGAGTTGTGCCTATATACACCCACATTTCGCCAGTTATGTCTAAGCCCCATGTAATAGGGAGCGAGTCTATTGCCATCAACCGCCCACGAATCCAGACTCCGGGCTGCTACTGAGAAACATTCAAATAATTGACTAAAATATGTACTCACTTCGCATGGAGCTGTCATTGATGCCTTTGGATAATTCAGATAGCGGAGGCTGTAGAAGGGCTCCGGGGGATGAACACATCGTGGTCGCACCACCGCCTGTGTGACCTGCAGCGCCAGGCTGCTCGTCTCCGTCACAGCCGCCCGTCCATCCCGGACACCACCAAACAACACCGGGTAACTGCCCCGTATGCCTATTAATAGGATATTTTTATTGATTAATCTACATAGTTCTAAGCTCATGCGCGTCAAGTGCAGCGCAAAAATGAACGTCCATCTCAGGTACATCAGCCTGGCGTCTTTGACGTAATTGCGCAATGAACTGCGTGAAGACGATAATTATGTTACGGCAATTTTTGTTTCTTTGATCAAACCAAAAGAAAACTGTTTTGTTTTACACTGATTCTGATGCTTAAGTACGCGGTATGCAAACTCTGGACTTGTTTTATGATTTTACATACTTAGTTTTTAATTTATTCATAAACTACGTGTTGTAGGATAACAAGCTCTGCCTGATCTAGAGGTACTGTGATGGCTTATTTAGATAATTTGTTTTTTAACTCATATTCCATGCGTCATACATAAAGGACTAACAGGACAATTTTCATGCAGGAAAAATAACTTAAAATAAACTGCGTGTTTATTTTATTCCTAAATCACTAAACCGCGCCCACATTGGACGTTGGCGGGAATCGCAAATTTTGTCGTTAAACAGTTGTTCCTAAGCGTGCTGTGTCATTTGATAGGTTTCAGACAACACTACATCGGGGGCAGGTTGCGGGTTCGAATCCCGCATGGATTTTTTTTTATAGGGTTTCTAATCTGGGTGTAAGTGTAAGTGAGATTCGTGTTTGTAAACGCACTCGCGATACAAGAAACCAAGAATAATTTTAAAAATGTAACTCGTTTTAAGTATTTTGGCATGCAGTAAAAAAACTTGTGACTTACATCTTCTGCGAAAACGGTTGGTCATCCATGTTTCAATGACCATATTGTATTGACCGCTGTTTCTATTTACGTAGCACCAGCTACATATACAACTATGGCGCTACATGATTTTATTATAGGTACGTTCACTAAAACTAAATCAAACATGAATACGATTCTGTTCAGCGATCACACATGTAAATGAGCTCGACAAATCAACAAATAACTAAATGGATAGGCAAGAGATTACAGGTAACTACCTCGCGCACCGTTGTCTAGATATAACTGTTTCTGTGTGTGCTACATAAAATATGGCTGCACAACATTTATATCTATACAATCTCAATATCTGTTGGGTTCCGGAAGGATAATCAATACTGCACCCGTCGCGTCTGCGAATTGATGTCCGGTACCCAGCCATCCAGGCACTCTGTCTAGTGCTCATGACATAAATTATTGAGAACTGACACATGCGCGAATATATTGACCTATAAAAATTGCACGGGAGTAGCCGCCGGGAGGAACTATGCAATAGATGCAACACGGTTTCTGCTGCAACAAGTCGGCTTCGGTGCGCGTTGCACTGAGGGTCTCAATTATTTAAATTTCCATTTAAATTCATTGAAATGGGGTTCTGTGTTAATAATTATTAAAGTGTGTCGTTATGCTAATTATTTAAATTGGGGAAATTTGTGGAAAATTGAGAACAATCATCGATGACTTAGGGCGGCGCGCAATACGCCATTCGAAACAAAGGCGGCTCCCGGTCGTCGGCCGCGATTGATCTTCTTCACATATATAAGTTAATATTCCTTTTATTAAATTGTTAATATCGTGGGTATAGGGAGTGCTGGTGGTTAAAAGTGAATCACAATTTTTTTTCTGTTCAGAGTATGTTGAAGAAATCCTGTAGCACGCAGCTCACAAAGCCTGAATCGAGCCAGAGCATCGACGACGTCGAAGGCATCATCTTAAACTTCAGCAGATTCGGACCCTGCCGAGGTAAGCCCGAGCCAACCGTCTAGTTATAAAAATAGATTTCAGAACAAAGGAGTGACCAGGACTTCAAATATTTTTTAAACTTTAATGGCGATGGTATGCGTTGATGTCTAATACTAAGCAATTGTAACAGTAATTTTTTTCAAAAATCTCAAAATATTTTAATACAATGTCATTGTCTTAGTACATCACTAGTACATTTTAAGAGCAGGTTAATGTGTCAGTGTCCATTCCCTCAGCTCGGCCTTTGTAAGACGATAACCCCTACGAGCGGTTTAATGGGTTTTTCACACCACTAGCCTCGTGACGACATGCTGCCTACGTCATGTGTTTCATTCACTCGTGTTCATTCATACAACCCGATTATAATAGGGTAGAGTAGGTATGTCGCTAATCTTTTCAGTCAGGGTTTTCAGAGATAATTTATGTTAGAGGATTTGATTGCTAATTTTGGTTGTTTTGTGTACAGATGAGTCACTGGACAGCGATTGCGGTGAGCCAGCAGGTTGTACCATTACGGTCAACGCGGAGTGCAACGTCATCACGCACACGTGGCGTGACTCAGCACTTGATATTAGTTCAAATGCAGATGATGAGCTACACCATCCAGCCTCTTGTTATGGGTAAGTGGAGGCAACACCCTTGCTAATGCTGGTGTCGAATGTTCTATGCAGCAAATCAAAGATATCACACAAATATGTACGCTTTTGCTCTGGCAAAGCGAATTAAATAAAGTGTGTAAAATTGTCAAAGAATATTTCGGTGCCTGCTTAGGAAGTGGGATTAGTCTTCAAGTTTTTGTCGCAGTAGGAGGCTTGGCTCGGGAACCTGCTTGGAATAATACAGGCTTGATCTACCTGAGAGTATATAGGTATATACCTGAGATGGCCGGGCCATTGTTTTTATTAAAAAGCTTCTATGGTGTCGTGTAGTCTGTATGAGTCTGCACTTCAGAGGAGCATAATATGTCATCAGATGGAAGCTACCTTTCGCCGACGACAGGAGAGCCTTATTTATTTTGACGAGTGCCAAGGAAAACAAATTCAAAGAAGTGTTTTAACAATCTTCTTCATATATGTATATATATAAAAGAAAGTCGTGTTAGTTACACTATTTATAACTCAAGAATGGCTGAACCGATTTGGCTGAAAATTGGTGGGGAGGTAGCTTAGAACCAGGAGACGGACATAGGATACTTAAAAAAAAAGAAAACGTGGTATAACAACGGCTGGACCGATTTAGATGAAATTTTGTGTGAATATTTGAATGAGTTCCTGGATGATTTGAAAATACAATTCGACCCGGTAGGTGGCGCTGCAGTCGGGTTCTAGGGTCGTTCAGACAGGGCAACGTCTGCCGGGTCCGCTAGTAATATATAAGAAGACTAGCTTCTGCCCGCGACTTCGTCAGCGTGAAATTTATTTTTTGCTCGAACCCCCCCCGTCGCTTCGCATTGCCTACCCGCGTTATTACTTCGTTTTCACTTAGCGTTCTTTCAGACTTTTTTTCTTTTTGCTCGGCACCTAAGGGCCCTAGAGTGATGTTAAATATGCCTTCTATAAGATTTGGGCTATCATTAATGCAAAAAGATTTTTTAAAGTCCGACTGGTAGGGTAGTTCCAGAGTTTAGCTCGTTCCTTCACCACATACCCTTCCGCTACCTCTCCTTCCCCCTCTCACTCACTCTCACACCCCCTTCACCACTTCCCCTTCGCTCTCTCTCTCTCTCACCACCCTGTCCCCTCCCTCTCCCCCTCTCCTCCACCTCCGGTTCCTCGGGGTGGAGAGGGGTTGGTCCCCTCTCCACCCCTCAGCCTTCACCATGTCTTCCTCCTCTCCTCACCAATTCCTGCCCTTTCTCCCTGCGTCCATCATCCTCCCCCTCACACTCCTCACCACCAGTCCCTTGCCCCTCCCCCTCTAACCCTCCCTATGGGGTAGTTTTAAAAAACTAATAATGACAAACTTAGGCAAATATTTGAGCCAAGTTTCAAGTCAATTAAAACCAAATGAATAACATTTTTCATGTAAATTGTATTCCCTGTTTTCACACCCACAGGGGTGGAATTTAAAAAAATGGTTTGAGATATTTCCATAGCTTGACTCAAAGATTATTTACACCAATTTTCGAGTTAATCAAGCCACGCAGTAAAATCCTCCCCTGTGAAATTGACTACCCCTTTTCACCCCGTTAGAGGTAGATTTTCGAAAAACCCTGACGCACATTATTCTTTATTTTTGGTTTTAAGTATAAATACTAAGTTTTGAGTTAATCGGATTGCGCGTTAAAATTTTTCCATACAAACTTTGAGACCCCCCCATGCCCCTTTAGGGGGTAGTTTAGAAAAACAAAAAATCACAAAAATCATAATTTACTGAGATAAATATTCGTGACAAGTTTCAAGTTTATTAACTGAAGGAATAAGATTTTTCATACAAACAATATCCCCCCTTTTTACCCCCTTAAAGGTCGAATTTCCAAAAACCCTTTCTTAGCGGATGGCTAGGTCATAATAGCTACCTGTGTTCCAAATTTCAGCCCAATCCGTTCAGTGGTTTCAGCTGTGTGTTGATAGATCAGTCAGTCAGTCAGTAACGCTTTCCTTTTATAGATATAGATTGATATAACACTTCTATGAATTTGTATAACTAACAGACTAGACTAACGAACAGAAATTGATTATGTGTATATCATACAAATCATTTGCTGTCCGTTAGTCTCGATAAGACTTAAAAACGGCTGGACCGATTTGAATATTTATTTTTGTTGTGTTTTCCTCTTTACTAGGGGGTCTAAAAGAAAGAAAAAATAGGGAAAAAAATATTTTGACAGGGCAACGTCTGGCGGGTCAGCTAGTGTTAGTATAGGTACTTAAAACAATAATGACGTTTGTTTAATAAAAAAGAGTTTTTTGTGTATCTTTTATTTGTTGAAATCACCTGCAAAATAAAATTTGGGCAACCAGTACAGTCCATACACGTAAAATTTTAAGTATATAGTATGTTAGTACCTATGTATTTAGTAACCGGCCACACCTAGCGCTCTTTGTGAAAACGTTGCAACAACAGAACCTCCCCCTCCGGCTGGGAACCCTAGATCGATCTAGCCGACTGCACCACGTACAGGCATGACTGTTACATAACCCACTGATTGTACCGATACTAGTAAGAGGCAGCAAAGTAGAATTAAACAGACATCGCTTAGGTAACAAAACAATTTCGAAATTTGAAAACATGTTAAATGGAAAAAGTTCTCAAAAACATGAATATTTTTGAAGGCGACCGGGCCTGAATCTAGAAATAGGTCAGATCGGTGAGGGTGGAGCGCGCAGGCGCGGCGCGGCGGGTGGGGCGCACCACCCCGTGTGCCATGGCCGCGCTCCCCGCACCCGCAATACAGTCTACTAGGTTCGCAGTTTATTTGACGACGTGTCGCACCGCAACATCAGATGTTGAGTACGTAGAGCCTCCAGGCAACCCTGGTGAGTGCGACACTCCTGATGGAAACGGATCGGTTTCGCGATCACTAAACGACAGTTGTGCGTCCCTATACTGTTTCTTTAAGTTAAACGCGACTATAGTTCTACTCTTAGATGCTATTTCGACGTGGATCACTCAATTTTGTGTACCCTTAGCTGACTAGATGTTAGCTTGCATGCGTCTCTGTGTCTACTTTCCCTAAGTGTGTTACTTAACTAAACCCGCCGTGTCCTATCCTTGGGTTGATTCTGTGGGGTTGTTTTTGTGTGGGTCGGAGTGCGGAGGCGTATGAACGTTTCGTTACAGATAAGATGTTTGTAGGGAGTTAAGATGCCGTTGCTAAGCGTAGGAGCAGAATGAGGCGTCACGAGATGCAATGCAAAGGGGCCGAGGTCGGCGGCGCCAAGGAGGGCTCGCAGATGTCTCGCAGCGAGTCCACCATCAGCCGGTGCACCCCGCACACGCCGCTGGGCCCGCCGGACAGCGTCAGCGTCGACTCCAACCCCATGCCCACCATCTATCGGTAACTGTATGCTCAGACTCCGCCGTGCAGGGAGAAGACGTACTGCTACAGCCACCAGCAGCGCCTGCATGAAAACTTTGCGCTGAGCGAATACTCGCATGATTTGCCGACTACGAACACAGTCCATTGCCTATAGCGATTCAGCCGGCGCGAACTCCAGTAGTCATCAACACTGTTATGTCTTCTCCCAGTGGCAAATAAATCTGAGAGCGCACTACGCAGCATCGCGCACCGCGATCTTCGCATGCGAGTAGGTATCACGGACAGCTTCTATCTTAGACGGTGATACAATTTATAGTGTTACGTAACCATGAGAGGACGATGGTGTTCCTGCCTAGCTAGCTCAAAGTTGTCAGCCGCCTAAGACATTAGCGGCCATAGTTTTACGATCGCTTGGCTTGCCTCATGCTGACGGACGAGACAGTTGGCCGACCCGCGACTCACAGGTACCGTGATATACCATATTATTGTGTCACATTGTCTCTTCACCACCTTGCCTTCACCTACTTCCTTGCTTTAAATGTAATCCTAGTGTTTTCTCAATTGTTTACTTCGTCCTTTTCGGTTCGGACATTTTTTTATAGATCCATCGTTTCATAGTTTTAGGCTCTTTAAGGTTTAAGTGTATTTTTAAGTACGTCATTACGAACTATCATTGCGTCTTTAGGTGTTTCATGCATGTCACAGTTATTTCGTAAGAAGTAACATAGAAGGTTATAATTTTTTTCATGTAAGTAAATATATTTAAATTAACTCACTAGGTAATTCAGAAAAATAGAAATCACGCAATACGGCAACGAACTGCTGCCATACTGATAGCTTTAGAACATGGAAATATTGATGCTTTAGATCAGACCATTTTAAAATTAGCTATGTATTTAATTAGTAAATCAATTTTCGCTTATAGTAGGTAGATGGATGATATTTTATCATCAGTAGTGACCTCTAGTTAGAAACCTTGTAAGTATAACCTAGATCAATCATCAACATATTTTATCTCGCACTGTAAGTAATTATAAAAAATAAAAAAATAACATAGATATTATTTATTTTGAATTAAAATAATAGGTACAAAAAAAATAAACTTTACTAAACTCGACTAAATTCAAAATGCGTTCCGAAAACAATAAAACAATCATACCTACTTATTATGGAGAAAAAAAAATACGTCAGTTCGAAAAATTACAGAGAGGGGAAAAAGTATCCGTAATCTGACCGATCTGCGATGATAATGTTTTGGGAAAATACCGCCAGTCAACTTTCGAAAATAAATAATGCACTGGTTATCAGTGGCAAAGTTAATAATAAATAGCGTTTGAACTGAACCTACTATTATTCTTATTCAATAAGACGGGAAAAATGAATAAAACAGGCAACAAAAGTTATGACAGCGACCGAAATGTAGGTAGATAAAATAATAGATAGATACTGGCGGAATTTAAATTACAATTTTTAGACAGATTCAAACTTTCTTAGCTCTTCAGTGGTGTTATTTATAAAACATCGCCACGCTTTCAATAAAAAGTAAATTAGTTGTGTAATATTGTTACACCAGGAAGGTCGAGGAGGAAGCAGCCAAAAAATTATAAAGTGTTTCTGAACACTAAAGAAATCTTAAAATATAATATCACGTATTTCATCAAGATCACAATATACTGGAGTTGGCGACAAAACTAATTATAAAATGTTTATATTTGTTTAGGTGTCGGGCACCCATTGCGTCCCTGGATTGTATGGACGACTTCAGTGCAAATTCACAACAGATGTTGGATCAAGGTAGGTCACAACCGTATAAATATAATAACATGAATTTCTGAAACTTTTTACATCAAATACTATTTTATATCAATTTGTTTATTCTTTTGAAAGAAAATATTAAATGTAACTTACTTGGTTTGTTACCCTGAAGTAGTTCGGTTGTACAAACATCCTCACATATGAAAAACCAAGTGCAGAACTCCTCGAACATTTTGTAAATCAAATGTAAAAATCTTCCGTTTCTAGAATGGTATCGACTTCTATTTTCCTGTTCTAAAAAAAATACTATTAAATATTCAGCAATTGACATATGACCCTGGGAAGACTGAAAGATATATCTTGAAGATTATCTGCCTACTGAAAATGTGTTCCGTTCTACAAAAATAAAAAGATTTACTTTTAATTTTCTTGGCTCAAAAAACCAAATCTAAATCTCAAATTGTTTATGTGTTTTAATATTTTATGATAAAATATTATAATCTTAATTTTAAACGAAATTACATGTATTTGTAAATTAAAGTATCTTAAGACCCATCAATTAATCAAAAAAACATCTAAAATAAGAGTAATTTAAAAAAATGTTTTCTTTTTTCTGAATTAGCACCTTGGTACGTATCAAGATAATTTTTAATGTAGATTTTCTCATCTATTTCCGTATAAATAAATACGTAAATAACGAAACACAGAATACGACTGACGAATTCTAAACGTAAAAAAGTAGAATCTAGACAAATTCAATGACAATACACCTAGTAATAGGTAAGAATTTAAGAACATCTGCGGAAGCTTATTATGGCATTTTGTATACAGCTGGTGAAGTAAATGTGTCCCGGCATGTGTCAACGTATATGGGGAATCACACCACCATGCCATCGGTGGTGACCCCAGGACTGCGTTACAAGAACTTGGGGAAGTCCGGCCTAAGGGTGCCTAACATCGGCCTAGGGATATGGGCCATGCTGAATGAAGAATGCGCCGAAGAGGTCATTATGACTGCCCTGGAGTATGGAATCAATCTCTTTGATTTATCTGAAGCACATTGCGGTTAGCTGATTGACTATTTTATTTTATTTTTATTTAAAGAAAAGAGTGAAAAGAATCAAAGAGCATCATAGATTTCGTTCGCATCGCTGTCATATTATTATTATTTTAAGTCTGTTAACTTATATATGTATAATATTATGTATATATTTTTATATTTATTTAGAGGTGTCGCAGGTTCATCTCGGGAATAGATTCATAAGTTCCATTGTGCCGTTTCTATTATGTGTTCTTATGATGATGTGATGTAACCTATAACTTACCGATTTCACAGAACTTCAAAAAACAAGCGGTATTATTCTTTAAATTAACTCTTATAGATGTGTTGTTTTAATTATGTTGTAACTAAAATCGCCTAGTGGTTGCCCTTGCGTAGTTTTTATTTATAAGCTCTCTTGTAATCGATTCTTTTGTTATATTTATATTAGGGTTAATTAGGATTGAAATTCACAAAAGAAATAAATGATTGTAGCTAATCTCGAGATGTTTTACTGACATCGTTAGGGACTATAATCTGTTTGTTACTGATTTAGTAATAATTTCGGAGGTAAACAATAAAATGTATTATTTCATAGCAAAAGGCGAAGCAGAACTTGGCAAGGTATTAAAGAAACGTAACGTAAGAAGGACGAGCATCATTATCACCACCAAAATATACTGGAGCACCAAGTAAGCTCTAGTTTTAGTAACATACCATACCTCTACCTGACTGTACCATACCATAGAACATAGATTGATTAATCGCACGATTTACAACATAGATGTTTGTCACTTACTTTTCTAGATGTTCAACGTGGAATGAGGAGTAATTAAAATGTAGTGAGATTTCTCTAAATTGATGTTTCTAGGCTAGATGTGTATTAATTAGCAAAACCGATCACTTATGACTAATCGATTCCTTTGCATTTCTTGATATAGATGTTATAGCCTGCTGACATCCCTTCTGTGTTAGAGGATTTCCTGGTTTATATTTCAGCATATTGATGTTGTCGCCCTGTATTTACTAATATACCCTGTTATATTTTTAGTATAGCGTCCAAGGGGTAATTGTATTTTGTACAACGTAAAGATGAGTGGTGTAAGCTTTGACTTTGCTGTTAGGGTACTTGCTGCGTACACAACGAATCACCGACGCTTCACTCGATGTGCTTCCCGCTCGCTAATTGCTAACATACTGTAAACTCTCCATTTACTAGGTTTGCTCATACTAATAACAGGTCGGATGAAAGAGGCCTCTCTCGTAAACACATTGTTGAGAGTGTTAAGGCGTCTCTGGCTCGGCTTCAAGTTGAATATATTGATGTAGTGCTCCTGCACAAAGTCGATCCTGTGTGCCCGATGGAAGGTCAGTTCATATACAATATATTGACTTCCAATGAATTCATTTTATTGCTAGTTTGTACAGTTACTGAAAACGTAATGCTTTGACAGAACTAGTTCGTGCAATGAACTTCGTGATTAATCAAGGATGGGTCATGTACTGGGGAACGGCTCGCTGGTCTCCAGCGGAGGTACGAAATATCTGACTAGTTGGTTTCTTTGACTCCAATGCAGAATGTCCTTTTGTGGTAACACTTGGCCATTTATTTCGTAGATTATGGATGCATACAGCAACTGCAGGCAGTTCAACTGCATAACGCCGATAGTAGAGCAAACAGAATACCACATGTTCTGCAGGGAAAAACCCGAGCTCTATATGCCCGAATTGTATCACAAAATCGGTGTCGGTGGGTAATCTGAATGTATTTACGAATATTTATTTAGGTAATAAATATTAGTATTGTGAATACTAATGCATACATTTTGGTTACTAGGTATGATGGCATGGTCTGCCATCACAACAGGTAAGGGACTCGGCCGTGAAGAAATCACTGGACTATTCGCTAAATCACGATTCAACAGGAAATATAGCACATTCAGCTGGTGCGAGGAGGATCTCGCAGTTCCTGAGGTAGCAGTCCCTAATTGATTATAATCAAAGACAAAAAATGGTTTGGTAAACATCATATTAAATGCAATTCTTGTTACAGTTGCGTCTCTCTGGCAGTAAGGAACAAGTGACCGGAGAAGAACCACGCACTTATGGAGATAAACTCCGTGATCTCTCCAACCTGGCGAATACATTGAGTGTGTATTATTCATGAAATATATTACTTTATAGAGCCCAATATCTTTTTGACACTATACCTTTCTTTGTAAACAGATTGCACTACGGGCCAATTGGCCGTGGCCTGGTGCCTGAAGAATGAGTCAGTGAACTGTCTTCTGCTCGGCGCCACAAGCGTCGAACAATTTAAGGAGAATATTCACGCACTGCAGGTACTGTTCATTCCAATTTTTGTTTTCTTATGTGGACAGAACGTGCACAACGTGTAAATATTGTTCTGTTAGCAGATCGTCCCACAACTGACACCCGTTGTGATGATCGAGATTGAGCGCCTACTGGCAAACAAACCGCAACGCCCGCCCATGGTGTCGACACTAGCGATGCGCAACCAACAGAACAACAACACCGTCCGGGTTGACATGACGTATGTACCCGTGGTTACTGTATCTTGTTTAGTTTCCTGTGTTATACAAGGTGTAAGGGACAGCCCTCCACAGACTGATGGGGTGAATTCAGTATATCATACTAAGATGACCGGTACATTAAATTATTTCAGGAACGTTATGGGAATCCAATAAACCTGATTTTTTTGTGTTTTTGTGCGTTACTGGTTGGAAGGGGTAGGTAATAAGGTATGCAGTGAGTTCGATGCACTCTATATCTAGACAGAAAGTGAACAGCTGATTTCATGCGTCGTTCGTTAGAGTATTTCAACATCCACTGCTGGTTTTTTTTTTTTGCTGTTTTTTTTTACATAAATGGAGTACTGCGTACAGAGTTACATTGAAATAGCTGAATAATAACTGAAAAACGATAAAAACAATGAAAATTTTCTTGAGTTTTCCAGTGGAATATGATTCAAAATAAGGAGACCACTAACGCGACCAGCCCCCGCGCGTTACGTCATCAGGAATTTTCGAGACTTTTTTGTCGGCGCGCGACGGGGTGCCTAGCACTTATACACAGCTTGTACACAAAACATTTGTATGAATGGATGTGATACCAATTACTGTTTCTTAAAGTGGATAGACTAGGCTAGATTACGAATTTTATTTTAGAACAATAGATTCCTTAGTTTTTTTTTCAATAAAAAAATAATAAACAGTTTGTTTATATTACCGTGAATAAAAAACAATTAAAATATGATTTCAAGATCTAAAGAGATAGGTAACCCTATTTTTTTTTGCCTAAAATATTGCCTATGTGTCAAATAATCAAATGACATCATAATGTTTACCTATTTATTTATTGGTAAATAATAATATTTATTTATATAATATTAATATACACAGACTAACTTTGTTCGTACTACCGATACAACCTCACGGCTTTTAGCAAAAATATACCGTAGGTACCTAACCTTTCCAAAGAAATTAGAACGTAAGGGGTAGGTCCACAAACAAAATTACAAAAAATGAAAAAGTAAGAGCCGGAAGTTCAGGTACAGTTTCGTGTAGTCGGACAATCTGGGCTTTTCGTTTAGGTACAGTTTCGTGCAATTGTCGCACGAGTGGTTCCTATGAATACGAAGGTTTTTTCTACCATGTTCTGTTGTCCAACAGGGGCGCCACCACGTCGGGGACCGGCTCGCCGAAGCCTGAAGGCGAGATCGTGGAGGCAGAGGCCTCCACCCCCGGTAAGGAGCCCGGACGGGGCTTCTGTGAGATTCAGTGACCGTGGTGGCGCGGAAGCACTGACTCTGCTTCCAAATCTAGTAGATCAAAGGTAGCTATAGTATTTATCAATAATATCTTTTATTAAGTTAATTTTGATTTGGCTGTGACTATTCTACAATGGTATGCTTATATCTCTAGGAATCTCTTAAGGACAAGGACAAGGAAAAAGAAAAGGATTCCAAACCGAAATTCTTCTTGAATAACGCCGGAGAAGTCATCAAACGTACTGGTATGTTACACCTTTATTTTTCTTTCAGCTGTAACAATAAGTTTCTGGAACTGATGACATATTATTTGTGTGTGTAGAGCAAGACGGAGTATCCACTGATGTCGTGATATCAGTGTCATCGTTGAAAGGTAAGCAACCAGCTAGCGGGGGCAGTAAGGTGAAGAAGTCTAAGTCTGACCAGGCGCGTCCGCGGTCTTCTTCCATACAAAGGTCCTCTTCAGGACAGTTGTCCATCGGCAGAGACCGCAGGAAATCGCGTCTGGACTTGAACTCGCCAGCTGATCCGTAATTTTGATTGCTTATGAACGTAGGAGTACATGTTATATACTAATACCCGTGCATACACGTATACAAACACGATTCGTTTCCAGACGTATCTGTGAACGTGTAGAAATAAACGTCATTGAGAAGGTCCAGGGGCTCGTTATATTTAATGTTTGTGGATGTAGTAGCGTTACAGCAGCCCCTGCTGCTTGTCTCAAAGGTATACTTATTTCTACATCGACAGATAATATTATTAGCATTCCATAACAAACATCCTACTACCGCACGAAGTAATTTCCCGTACACTGTCTTGTTCTAATGGTTCTAATGATTAGTCATTTGTGCTCAGAATGGTCTCATTAACAAGTTAACAAAATTTATAGTAATATCAAATTATTAAAAACATCTGCTCTACAGGTAAAGCAAAGGCATCAAGTTAAAGTAAAAGGACTTTAAGTGATTGAGAAAAGTCTGTGATGGTAGAGATTTATGGAAAGTATTTGTTATGCAAGTATGTGGATGAGATGCTGTATCTTGTGCAAGTAGGTGGATGAGATCATTTAACTAAAATATATTTGTAATACTCTGGTAGATGTAATTGGCACTTGATATCTTAGAAATAGTGTAAAAATTGTCAACTAATGTAAGTAATGCATGCGTAGGGATGTTCGTTGAGAACTACTAAGTAGTGTTAGATAGGTACCTAGGATAGAGATAACATCGTCTAGTCGACGGACGTGTCTGGCACAGTGCTGCAACTTGCATTGTTAGCTCATAGCTGATAGGGTACACAGGGGCTGCACATATAGCGAGTACTCCACTGTATAGTGTAATGTGGTAATAAGCGTAGAAAGTTTTCAAATAGTTTAATACGATTTTTGGAAATCATGGTCTCCCAATTACTAGATAGAAATGTTAAGATTCGGGTGGAACTTATCGAGTTTGGCTCTCAACTTTCCTGTGAAGCGTTTTTTTATAAAATCGAATTTGTACATACTGCTAATTGCGGTAAGAACTTAGATGATTCCTTTGAATACTGATAGAAGTCGAGTCTTTTAATAATAATACACCGAAAGGTTTTTCTTAAACTATAGCTTCCACGGATCCGCATTTCTCTAAAGTTGGTAGTCTGGCTTAAACATAGTCTTAGCATTGTATGATCTGCGGACGCACTTTCGTGACAATTTATATTAAACTGTTTGATAAGCAAAACGATTGATCATTAAAATTAAGCTGATTGACTCCTAAGGTAATAGTTTCCGCGTAAGATACTAGAAATAGTGTTCACTGACATCATCATTGTGTTATCTCGACCAAGTGTCAGGGTTCGTTTTGCATCTCAGTACCTACGAATAATCATTTATTATATAATGTAGAAACGATGTGTGCGCGTGTGATCTATTTGACGTGTGTGTGGTTCAGATGGTCGTGGTCGTCGCGGCGCTGATTTCGACATAATAATCGGTCCCCATTGTAATCCTTTTAACAACAAATGACATCGCTTGAATTGGGTGTTCCTAGGTAGCTAGCTGTTGCCAGGTAGTCAGGATTACTGCGATACATAGGGTTGCCGTCAGTCTAATTCGATCGATAGTCACAGTTTGTATTTCATACAAAATTCTAAAATAAAAAATACTAATCTACTACTTACAAAACAAACTACATTTTTATAGAAGCGGTTATGAAATAATTCTTCAGTAGTTTCTATAAAAAATTGCTCAAAATTCAAATAAAGTCTCAATCAATAAGGAGAACTATCTTCGTGATTAAAATTATTACAATACTTAAGTCTTAATTGAGGCACTTGTGCTTAGGGGCTAAATAATAACCGCTTGCCGCAGTCAGTTCGTAGATGGGTGACCATCCATTACATATCAAGACCAGTGCTTTGGAAGGCACGTTAAGCCGTTTGTTTGGCTTCATCAATTCATCTTCGTCATTCGTAGATCTTTGAAAGCCGTTACACAGTCAGGAGCCCAAAAGTCTGACAACCAGTCTTGCCAAGGGGAATCGTGTTACCCATGTAACTGGATTGTGGAGGTCAGATAGGTAGTCACTCCATATGAAATGCTGGTATTCATCTGCATCCGATAAGACTACAAGCTGACCCCAACATGGTTGGGAAAATGCTAGGCAGATTGATTTCACCTATTTGTACTTGCGTACTCAATTTTCAAACACTATCTACATAGGTACCTACTTACGTCAATTAGTTTTGTTTGATAAATTCTAAAAAGTCTAAAATGGAGTATTCTAAAAAAAACGGCCAAGTGCGAGACGGACTCGCACACAAAGGGTTCCGTAGCATATATGTTTAACAATCGCAAAGATAACTTTGTATTTCTTAATGATACTGTGAATTACAAGGTTTTTTTTTGCAGTTGCAGAAAATCGCCCATATTTAAACAAAATACCATATGAATTGCCGTTTTTGGTATTTCTTGATTAAGTACAGTATAATGTACATTATATAATAGAGTTCGTACAAAAATGATATAAAATTGACAACTTTAACTTTTTCTTCATTTTAGAAGATAAAAAAATAAAAAAATCTTTGTACTTTACTCGACGAGCTCTACACAATAACACCCCACACACAGGTACTTAATTTTTTTTTTTCAAAATGAAAACTTTTTTGTATGGGGACCGCCGCCACCTTTAATTTTAACTTTACTTTATTTTTATTATTTTTTGTTATAGTCGTAATAGAAATACATAATCTGTGAAAATTTCAACTCTCTACCTATTAAGGTTCATGAGATACAATTTATTTTAAAATTATAAAAAAAAATATTTCAGACCCTCACAGTAACATCTTTCGAAGCATTCCCATTTGAGCACCTATTTTCTGACCACCGATTTTTAGAGCACCCAAGGTATTCCCATTTGAGCACCTAAGGTCCAGCAGTGCGATTCTGTAACCATCTCACCGTGAAAACTTAGGTGAAGTGAGCGTGGAGTGAGCTGTCAATAGTGTCAATTCCTAGCAAAAACAAACTCACTTCACCTAAGTTTTCACGGTGAGATTTTTACAGAATCGACCGGCAGTAGCTTCTAGTGATGGGGTGTTTATTAAAACATATCGATACAAACATTCTGAAAGTCAAGATCTGCCTCCTAAAGTCACTGACCTTGACCTCAAGGATACCAACCATGAATATTGCAATACAGTTTGCAAAACTTTTTTTTTAATTGTACGTATTTTTTACGTTACATGTCCGTGTTTGGGTTACCAAAATACATATGTGTATCAAGTTTCAACATAATCAGTTCAGATTCAGAGCAAATTCGTTGTGACAGACGGACAGACAGACACACGAGTGATCCTATAAGGGTTCCGTTTTTTCCTTTTGAGGTACGGAACCCTAAAAACCATGACATCACCTACATCAACACTTGTGCAGCACCTAAAACACAACTCCTTATGCAATGATACAACTACACCTGTCTATGTAGGCCACGAAGTAGCGTTGCTGCGTTCTGGTTTGAAAGCTATGTCTGCTGGTGTAATTACAGGCATATCAGACATACCAGGTTTGTCTCTGGGATGTCAGCGCATCTGCGATACAGATATACATCTCCTTCTTGTACAATGAACACAACTGCTTGTGCAATATACATACAACTACCATACCTATCTATGTATTAGCCAAGCAGCGTTGCTGCGTTCTGGTTTGAAAGCTATGTCTGCCGGTGTAATTACTGGCACATGAGACGTACCAACTTTGTCTCTGGGATGGCACCGCATCTACGATACAGATATTCGAGTACATATGCGGCGGTATTACGGTGTCCACGTAAAATCAGGTAGACTGCTTGATTGCTACCCAATACATACTTAATGGTAATAATAAAACGTACGAATACATAATTCCTTTATCTTTTTACTAAATTATCTCTTCGATTCTAGCTATTTTCTTTTATTTCTTTATTTATCTTCAGTGACATAACAAAAGGTTGTTTCAAGTATTGCAATAATTGACTCAGGATATTTCTAAGTCTGTACCACATTCTAAATCTGATAGCTATACTACTCCTGTCACAATCCATAAATAAAATAGCCGATAGCGTAGGTAACTAACCACACTATAATGTTATTTTTTATTCTAATTAGCACTAATCCAAACACGCAAGTAGGTAGAGTAACTATCCCTGATTTATCTCATGAGATACGGTTTGTGAATTATATTGGAAGTACTAACACCTGGTATATCCTTAAATCCTCAGATTCGTTTTTATTAAGTACATTATACTTAGTATAAGATTTAGCATAGTATTCGTCTATTAGAATAAGATGTACATATCCCGCATTAATATGCGATGAGGCTTCGAGCCATTGGAGCTGAAGCCGATCTAGGATAAATAGTCTGTAATTAAAATAATTAGGTACACAGAACTTTATTTGGTATCCACTTCAAATTGGTCAGCTAACGTCTATGTGACATGTAAAGTAAACAAATTAATAGACAAGAATTTTCTCACAAAATAATTTAAGACTTGTATATAGCATATATATATATAGCACAGGAACCGAAAATAGTGATTTTTTAATTTCGTTTATATGAATATATATTATAATAATATGACAGTTCACTGCATGCATAAGCTCTGAAATGAACAGTGCATTGCAGTTAGAATAACTGGATCTGGTGATAAAGCTGATATTAAAATAGGTACATAATAAGTCATATTACATAGTTAGAAGTAAGGCGTGCACAGTCAATGCTAAAGCACGACTCATCTTCAATGATAAAGAGAACGATATAACGGTAACTATATCTGACGCAGCCAATCAATGCAGCACGTAATGTTGGTTACAGAAATGAGCAACAATAGAACGGCGAGCAAACATCGTAGGGACAGTTAGGAGTGAGTCAATCGTACCAACAGTGAAAAGCGTTGTAAGATAAAATAAACAAACTGATTCCATATGCTGCACTATATGCATGGATTGCACTGTTGCACAAGTTTGAGCTCACCATTGCACGATCTGTCTGGATCATTCGTTGGTACCTGTACCAAGCTGACCGTGTAAGCGCCTTATTCATATATTATAGAAGTAATTCGTAATTAGCCTTAAACACCGTGACATCGTCATCGTTTTCATTGTGCGGTGTGCTTGCAATTGAGAATTTATTGGTAATTAACAAAATTATAATAACATTTTATTGCAAAATAAGACAGCATTTTAAGTCGAACTATCAATAACTTATAGTTTGTACCTATAATATCTACTCCTCACTCCTCTTCATCTGTTTGCGCAGGATTTACTGCCTCGATCAATGTCAGCTTCCGACTTTTAACGTTTATACTGGACTTGAACTTGAAAATGGGCTTGACTTATATGTACCACTACTGAAACACAGTCACGTTAGCCTGCAGTGAAAACGACGATAATTTCACGATAATGGTTATAGTAGTAATTAAGATAGTAAAATAAGGGTCATGTACACGCGGTATTTAAAAACAACTGCGCTGCCATCGTAATATTGCTTCGTAATTGAAGCAAATCATAGGTAAGCGTCTAAAAATCTTTGAAGAGTTTTCATGCTCCATTAGAGCGCAAGCGACCTTTATAAAGTCTTTGCTCATGGAGCTATCCTTTACACCATGGCATAATGCTCCACCATTTTACGCAAAGAACTATCGGTACCTATTGAGATCGTGACAATTCGATGAGTCTCGATCTTGCTTGAAACATAAATTAAAAACCTCTATTAATATAAATTGATTTTCAATGATCAGGTAATTCTGAAACATCAACACCTGATAACAGACAGTGCATTCGTATAGCAATATCTGAGACCAGAAAACCCATCGTAGTAACTTAGATCAGATACAGAATTACTGATTTAGATTCTTGTATCGGTACTTCCGTCCGAGCGGTATCATAGAAGATCGAGTTTCATGATGTACCTAATCGTCGATCAACTGATCGAAGCCATACATCAGTTGCTTCTGAGCTGGAAACAATGGTCTCGTAGAACATTGCTTCTACTCGTCTTGTTATCCATAGCTTCAGTCGTAAACCATTATCGTTTTAGAACATTGACTTTGATTTCAGATGGAGGTCATAGTCAAGTTTGTGTTGATAACACTTGGTACAGAAGCTATGGATACGATTGTTACAGACTTAAAATAACGTATTTACGGATCACATGTTTCAGGCAGTTTTTAAATATAATGAACTTCGATTAGCATTTGAGTATGCTCGACATAAATTTATAGTTAAACGGCTTTTGAACTCGAAATAATGGTTTTGTAGCCTTTCATGGTTAGGTGGTTCTTTCCACGACTACGGAACGTGTCACACGTAGCTTCAGTCTTAAACCATTATCGTTGAATTATTGATAGAACATTTGGGTTTGGTGCTATATTTTTAGAACCTTATCCAAGTTCGTGTTGGTAACGCTTAGTTCAGAAGCTATGGATGCGAATGTCTCAAGTTTGAAGTCAGAGACTACAATTCAGAACTCGTTTGAAAACAGTTTTGCAGCAACACTATTAATAAAACTAATCTATTTAATTGATATCAAACCATCAACATGCTACAAATAGGTTCAAGAATGAATGAAGCTTAATCTGGACTGTTATTGTGCTGGTATAAACATCGGTCTCGAAGAACACTGTGTCTTGCGATTTGGTCACTTTGTGTGACTAGATCGCAAGACGCAATGCTTTGGCTGTAATCCAGTATCGTTGAATTATTGATTGGACGTTGGTTTTGGTTTACGGTTTTCGTAAATCTTACCCAAGTCCGTGTTCATGTTCATAACGTACTGTAGCTACTGCAGCGCTTTTCTCGGGCTTAGAACCGGATTCTCAAACTTGAAGATAACATCGTCAAATTTCCAAATTGAGTATAATAATTAGTTTCAGTTGAAATTATTTCGAGTCTTTATCAACGAGTTCTTCTAGTTAAATAAATTTTTCATTATAACATCCTCACCATTAGACCAAGTTTCCAATATTGAACAACTGGTGTCGAGCGAAGGTAGGTACTAAGCTTAGTACTCTTGTTTTCTACGCTGCATAGAAAGTACAGTGTGTACATGCCTTTATTAAATATGGTACCATGGTTATGCAAGGAGCGGATCAATTTTTATTTTTTTAAATTTATTTCAAAGGAACTGAATATTGTGGACGGACGTAACGAACTACATATATAATTACATTTTAAACTTTTAGTTTTGCAAGTTTTCGAATCTCTAGGTATACTTTCCCAACGGTTTTTTGAATAATCAAATTAGGAACTTACTTACTGGCCCTGGGGGTTGCACATGACCAGTATTATTGTTAACTTCTCCAATGAAGTTCAAAACTTGCAATTGGGAAAGTCAGCATGACATGACATGGATCATGTTGGTCGAGGGCAGGAGGCATTTTCCGGATTTAGCTACGCCTGCGAATGCAGACGGAGCCTAGAAAAGGCTTTCGTCGTCGGAAAATGATGTTTTAAGGCTGAATTAAAAATCAATAATACAGTATTACGTTACGTTCCAGGTTACTGATTCAGCAAGCTTTCCAGGTTTCTGATCAAACTAAATTTTCTTAATTTATCTTTTATACTGAATCAATTAGTCCACTCAACAAATGACCAAAAAGGGGGTGTAGAGTGCGTGAGCTGGGACGTAAGCGATTTCTTCGGAAAGTTGTTCAGGGTGTTTAGGGAGTAAACATACTAAAAGTCCCCGCGTCTAGGAGGTGCGCCGGAGTGTGGGGGGGGATAGAAGTTCCCACTTTTGAGTTTTTCGCTAATATCTTTAAAACGGTGCGTCGTAGAGAAAAAAAATACCTATGTAATGAAAGGTCTTCAAATTTGTTACAACTTTTATCTTATATACTTTTTCGACTTCTTACCCAGTTTCGAACTACACGTTCCGGAAAAGTGAAAATTCTGCCTGCTCTTCGTTCGCGTTATTTCGGGACAAAAAGTAACATATAATTGTTAATTCAGGTCCTAATCTATCTACATACAAAATTTTAGCCAAAGCCGTTCAGCCGTTGAGTTATCGAAACTTTTATCGATGTATTATATCGCCCGCGTGGATGTCGAATATTAGCCCACGGGAACCTATATGTTAATCCAGGTTATAATCTATGTGTGCCAAACATCTAAATCCGTTCAGCTGTTTTTTCGTGATTAAATAACAAACATCCAAACATCTTCACAAACTTTCTCATTTATAATATTAGTAGGATTGTACCATCTAAGTCTTCATCCGTTTAGGCCGTGAAAAAGTCTGAAACCAGCCCCTTTAGCATTTCCTCCACTGAGGATGATAGGGCCTTGGAAAAAGAACCCTTATCAGGACCTTCACGACCAAAACGGATGAAGACTTAAATGGTATAATGCTACTAATATTAAAATGTGAAAGTTTGTTATTCAATCACGCAAAAACGGCTGCACGGATTTAGATGAAATTTGGCGCATAGATAGTTTATAACCTGGATTAACACATAGAAAACTTTTTATCCCGGTAGTAAGTTTTCAAGAGATAATATTCGACATCCACGCAGGCGATATATTACATAGATAAAAGTTTCGATAACTGAACGCCTGAACGGATTTGGATGAAATTTGGTAATTAGATAGATTTGGACCTGGATTAACAATATTATATGCTACTTTTTATCCCGAAATAACGCGAACGAAGAACAGGCAACGGCTAGTGTTTGATAAAAGTCGTATTTTCGACAATTTTACACTTTTCCGGAACGTGTAGTTCGAAAATGGGTAAGAATTCGAAAATAGTGTATAAGGTAAAAGTTGTAAAAAAAAATATGAGCTTTCATTACATAGAAAATATTTTTTATCTACGACGCACCATTTTAAAGATATTAGCGAAAAACTCAAAAGTGGGAACTTCTATCCCCCCTCTCCGGCGCACTTCCTAGACGCGGGGACTTTTAGTATGTTAACTCCCTAAGCACCCTGAACAACTTTCTGAACAAATCGCTTACGTCCCAGCTCACGCACTCTACAACTCATTTGTTGAGTGGACCAAATTGGGTAAATTCTTATTTTTAAAACTTTTTTATTATTTAAATTGCTGGGCTGGTCTCTTCGTTCGCCTGCAATTTTTATAATTAATTACTTATTTATTCTTTTAACATTAATACATTTAAAAAAATCTACAAAAACAAAAAAAAAAAACAAAATAAGTAAAACATATTAAAATAAGTAAATTATAAGAAATAAAAATAGTTATAAATAGGTCGGTAAAAGAAAATGTATTTAGAAATAGGTAAAAAAAATATAATATTTTTTTAAAATTAATTAATATTTTTTCTTCAATTGTTTTTTCTTTTATCTATACTTAGGTACCTACTAGTTAAACGAAAAAACAATTAAAAGCAAAAAAATAAATTAAAATAGAAATATTGACATATTCGCTTCTTGTATATCTTCCATGGTACCAGTAGTTGTCCTGTTGGTGTGCTTCGTAATAGGTAGGTAGATACCATCACAACGATGTGTGTTAAGTTCCCCATGCGTCCTCTTTCAAATAATTTAGGTTTTATTCATTTTATTAGTGTAAAAATTTCATGAGATACACCAGAGATACCTCCAAAAAGTTGTACATAAAAAATATGTATTAGAATTATTTGTAAACTAAACAGATGTCGTCGAAAGGTATATTTTATTATTTATAAGTTGTAGGTATGTACCTATGTATGTATGTATGTAGTAATAATGATAATTATGACTTTATTAAATAAATCAGATTAGTTTAAGGTTACATAGAATAAATAAGGTTATATTCAGATGTGTTGCTCTATAGCTTCGTAAGCCCACACACCTTCAGAGTCTCGTACCTGTCAGGCAACCCATATACCTCACTAGCCGCATATTGTGTCGATGCAGCAGAGAAGGCAACGTCTGTCGAATGGAAAAGACTTACTTAGAAACATCTTCGTGAATAAAAGTAACTAGTCAAGAACGGGGCAAAATACTCATTATTTATACCTATTTAAGATTTAGAACTTTGCAGTTGGTATCCAATAGTTACGGTAGGTAGTTCCTCGGAAACTCTTAACTTCACTAACTCTCTATCATTTAAATCCATTCATTGTAATACTTAACAATAATCCAATGCAATAACATAAAATCAGTCGATAAACATTGAGTTATAATGTACTTAGTATAACTCAATGTCGATAAATTGATAATATTCTTGCCTCCTCACTTGATAGATTTTAATGCCATATTGCCATTGGATGTAATTAATGGGCATGATGTTCATCTTTTAACATTTTCCGAATCACCACCCTACGATAATATTTTGAATACAATAGAATTACATTCGTGATAATATTTACCTTAGTAACTGTATATTTGTCATGAGGTACGTAATGGAAGAGGAGTGAACTAGTAATATATAACAGCATACCTACCTAATAATTATCTTTAATTAAGATATGGAAGTTAAAATGTTACTGGTTACCGGATTAAACCGGAATTATGAACATAATTACTAAATAAGTCGACATTTTGTCACAAGAAGGTGGAGAGAGGCAGAATAAAAGTAGTGTGTAAACGGCATATCTTAAAATAATTATACTATTGAAGTTAAATGTCTATGTTAATGTTACTGGATAATTTCTCCTTCCTCGAAAAAAACCATCATAACATGTGTATACAGTATTATCTAACATAGTATAAAAATATAATCCATAATAGTGAAATAAGTGTCTATGTTACTGGGAACATTCACTTGAATGTCTGTTATAATATGAAAGTAATCCATAGCAGTGGTCACATCGAGTACATGCAAATCAACAGTACCAATCAACTCGCAAGTATTGATCTAGACACAGCATTGCACTGTTTAACTTTCAATTTTAAATTGATGTCATAGCTGTCGTAATAATCTAGATTAATAAGTAGGTGGAAATTATTGTCTATTTAACCATCAAAAATATCGTAAGTTACTTTCCGATCACTGTGTCCATGCAAGGAACAGACGGCACATTAGGTATACCTTTTCGCTGAACAATCGCTAAAAACATACCGCACGGCAAAGATAACCTAATGCTAACGGATATTATATTATACTAGCTGCGCCCCGCGGTGTTACCCGCGGTTTATGAGACTATACACTAAAACGTGTATTATTTAATCGGTGAAAAAAGTATTCACAAAAAAATTGTTCATCTCACTGGAATACTACACTTTTTCGGTATATAAAGTAGCCTATGTGTTAATCCAGGATGTCAGCTACTTCCACATCAAATTTCATCAAAATCGGTCTTTCCGTTTGAGTTTGAAAGAGTAGCAAATATATTTGAATTCCTTGATCATCCCTCGGGAACACTACATTTTTCAGACTATAAAGTGACATTTGTGTTAATCCAAGGAGTCAGCTACTACCACGCCAAATTTCATCAAAGTCGGTCGAGCCGTTTGAGTTTGAAAGAGAAGCAAATATATTTGAATTCCTTGCTCATCCCACTGGAACACTAAATTTTTTCGGGATATAAATTAGTATATATTATGTGTTAATCCAAAGTGTCAGCTACGTTCACAACAAATTTCGCACAAAAAATCGGTCGAGCCGTTTGAGTTTGAAAGAGTAGCATAATATGTATTTGAATTCCTTGCTCACCCCTCGGGAACACAACATTTTTCAGAGTATAAAGTGACTTATGTGTTAATCCAAGGAGTCAGCTACTACCACGCTAAATTTCATAACAATCGGTCGAGCCGTTTGAGTTTGAAAGAGTAGCAAATATATTTGAATTCCTTGCTCATCCCACTGGAACACTACATTTTTGGGGATATAAAGTAAGCCATGTATTAATCCAGGGTGTCAGCTACTTCCACACCAAATTTCATCAAAATCGGTCGAGCCGTTTGAGTTTGAAAGAGTAGCAGATATATTTGAATTCCTTGCTCATCCCACTGGAACACTAAATTTTTTCGGGATATAAAGTAGTATATGTGTTAATCCAAAGTGTCAGCTACGTTCACAACAAATTTCGCACAAAAAATCGGTCGAGCCGTTTGAGTTTGAAAGAGTAGCATAATATGTATTTGAATTCCTTGCTTATCGCTCGGGAACACAACATTTTTCAGAGTATAAAGTGACTTATGTGTTAATCCAAGGAGTCAGCTACTACCACGCTAAATTTCATAACAATCGGTCGAGCCGTTTGAGTTTGAAAGAGTAGCAAATATATTTTAATTCCTTGCTCATCCCACGGGGACACTATATTTTTTTTGGGATATAAAGTAGCCTATGTATTAATCCAGGGTGTTAGCTACTCCTTTACCAAATTTCATCAAAATCGGTTGAGCCGTTTGAGTTTGAAAGAGTAGCAAATATATTTGAATTCCTTACTCATCCCTCGGGAACACAACATTTTTCGGGGTATAAAGTGGACTATGTGTTAATCCAGGGTGTCAGCTACTACGATGCCAAATTTCATCACAATCGGTTGAGCCGTTTGAGTTTGAAAGAGTAGCAAATATATTTGAATTCCTTGCTCATCCCACTGGAACACTACATTTTTGGGGATATAAAGTAAACCATGTATTAAACCAGGGTGTCAGCTACTTCCACACCAAATTTCATCAAAATCGGTAGAGCCGTTTGAGATTGAAAGAGTAGCAAATATATTTCAATTCCTTGCTCATCCCACGGGACCTCTATATTTTTTCGGAATATAAAGTGGCCTCTGTATTAATCCAGGGTGTCAGCTACTCTTATACCAAATTTCATTAAAATCGGTTGAGCTGTTTGAGTTCGAAAGAGTGGCTAAAAATATATGTGAATTCCTTGCTCATCCCTCGGGAACACAACATTTTTCAGAGTATAAAGTGACTTATGTGTTATTCCAAGGAGTCAGCTACTACCACGCTAAATTTCATAACAATCGGTCGAGCCGTTTGAGTTTGAAAGAGTAGCAAATATATTTTAATTCCTTGCTCATCCCACGGGGACACTATATTTTTTTGGGATATAAAGTAGCCTTTGTATTAATCCAGGGTTTTAGCTACTCCTTTACCAAATTTCATCAAAATCGGTTGAGCAGTTTGAGTTTGAAAGATTAGCAAATATATTTGAATTCCTTGCTCATCCCTCGGGAATACTACATTTTTCGGGGTATGAAGTAGACTATGTGTTAATCCAGGGTGTCAGCTACTACGATGCCAAATTTCATCACAATTGGTTGAGCCGTTTGAGTTTGAAAGAGTAGCAAATATATTTGAATTCCTTGCTCATCCCACTGGAACGCTACATTTTTGGGGATGTAAAGTAAGCCATGTATTAATCCAGGGTGTCAGCTACTTCCACACCAAATTTCATCAAAATAAGTCGAGCCGTTTGAGTTTGAAAGAGTAGCAGATATATTTGAATTCCTTGCTCATCCCACTGGAACAATAAATTTTTTCGGGATATAAAGTAGTATATGTGTTAATCCAAAGTGTCAGCTACGTTCACAACAAATTTCGCACAAAAAACCGGTTGAGCCGTTTGAGTTTGAAAGAGTAGCAAATATATTTGAATTCCTTGCTCATCCCTCGGGAACACTACATTTTTCGGGGTATAAAGTAGACTATGTGTTAATCCAGGGTGTCAGCTACTACGATGCCAAATTTCATCACAATCGGTTGAGCCGTTTGAGTTTGAAAGAGTAGCAAATATATTTGAATTCCTTGCTCATCCCTCGGGAACACTACATTTTTTGGGGTATAAAGTGGACTATCCAGGGTGTCAGCTACTACCACGCTAAATTTCATAACAATCGGTCGAGCCGTTTGAGTTTGAAAGAGTAGCAAATATATTTTAATTCCTTGCTCATCCCACCGGGACACTATATTTTTGTGGGATATAAAGTAGCCTATGTATTAATCCAGGGTGTAAGCTACTCCTTTACCAAATTTCATCAAAATCGGTTGAGCCGTTTGAGTTTGAAAGAGTAGCAAATATATTTGAATTCCTTGCTCATCCCTCGGGAACACTACATTTTTCGGGGTATAAAGTGGACTATATGTTAATCCAGGGTATCAGCTACTTTTACACCAAATTTCATCGAAATCGGTTGAGCCGTTTGAGTTTGAAAGAGTAGCATAACATGTATTTGAATTCCTTGCTCATCCCACTGGAACACTACATTTTCGGGGATATAAAGTAAGCCATGTATTAATCCAGGGTGTCAGCTACTTTCACACTAAATTTCATCAAAATCGGTGGAGCCGTTTGAGTTTGAAAGAGTAGCAGATATATTTGAATTCCTTGCTCATCCCACGGGACCACTATATTTTTTAGGGATATAAAGTGGCCTCTGTATTAATCCAGGGTGTCAGCTACTCTTTTACCAAATTTCATTAAAATCGGTTGAGCTGTTTGAGTTCGAAAGAGTAGCTAAAAATATATGTGAATTCCGTGCTCATCCCACGGGAACAGTTTAATATTTTTCGGGATATAAAGAAGCCTATGTATTAATCTAAGGTGTCAGCTACTTCCTTACTAAATTTCATCAAAATCGGTTGTGCCGTTAGAGTTTAAAAGAGTAGCAAATATATTTGAATTCCTTGCTCATCCCACGGGAACACTATATTTTTTCGGGATATAAAGTACCATATGTGTTAATCCAGGGTGTTAGCTACTTTCTCACCAAATTTCATCAAAGTCGGTCGAGCAGTTTGTGTTTGAAAGAGAAGCAAATATTTTTGAATTCCTTGCTCATCCCACGGGAACACTACATTTTTTCGGGATATAAAGTAGTATATGTGTTAATCCAAAGTGTCAGCTACGTTCACACCAAATTTCATCGAAATCGGTCGAGCCGTTTGAGTTTGAAAGAGTAGCATAATATGTATTTGAATTCCTTGCTCTTCCCACGGGAGCACTACATTTTTTCGGGATAAAAAGTAGCCTATGTGTTAATCCAGGGTATAAGCTGTCTACATACCAAATTTCATCCAAATCGGTTAAGCCGTTTGAGCGTGAAGAAGTAACAAACATACACACACACACACACACACACACACTCACAAACTTTCGCCTTTATAATATTAGTGTGATTCTAGAATTATAGGTAGGTAGAAATAAATGTGTATTTAACCATCAATGCTCGTATGTTACTTACCATCTCTGAATGTTAAATATAAGTGAAATACATGTCGTATAACATATATAATCCTTATATTATATTGTATGTGTAAAACCAGTAGTCACTTGGATCGATGTTCGTATTTAACTTAAGGTCATATCACACGTATCAACTCGGAAAGGTATCGTCATCGTATCATCACGGTTCGTGAGCTTGTCCGAGGCGAGGCGATTACGTTACGATTCCGACTAGTGTGCGTTGCAGTATAGAGAGTTTCATACAAAGAATACTTCACGGCTCGAGTTGATACGGTGACGATCCGTTTCCGAGTGTGTGCTAGGACCTTTATTCATAGCTCATCCATTGGACGCTCACGTTTACAGCCGGAGCACAGCTACTTCTTAATAATCTAATTGTTTAATGTTTAAGCCAGAATCATGTAATATCAATCTTACTTCAATAAAATATTTATAAATGTGATTTGATTCTTTAATTTCTTGCCATCTTTTGTTTCCCAGAAAACCCGTGAGGATAATTCTCATATTCTAGAGGTTTCAACTAGGCTCTAATATGTTTAGTTTAAATCTAGATTTATGACAGAAGACATTATTGAAAAACTGCTTCCTCATAATCTGTTATTATGAGAAACTTCTGGACTTGCACTGATAGTGTATAAACACATACACACACACACACATAGGACTGGTTTACACTATAAAATCTGACAGTAGTCATTACATTGAGCAGTCCTTAATGAGATACCTACTGACACAGTAACCACGTTTGTGCTTATTAGTGGTTCCAGTCAGAGGTACGTGACTTGGGTTCGAACTCGAGATCTATGGCTTGACAGTCCGACGGTAACACAACTAGGCTATCACTGCTGTTGGTATATTCTACACACCATTCTTCTAAAGAAATGCATAAATATCAATATCAAACCACAATGGTTGATTGTGTTGAGCTGTTCTGCTGCTCTTTTGCATAAAAAGCAGCGTGGTGGTGGCTATATGAGATAATCTCTCTCTGTTTCAGCCCTCGCTGCAGAAGGATAGGTTTCGAGGTCCGTTCCTGGAGTCGGACTGACATAGTGGCGTTTTCGTACAGGAACTTCAGCACCTCAATGTACCGATAGTCGAGACTGCTGTAGGTACAGCCCCTGCCTTGATCGAATTGGAGGCTTCACCAACATGTCGCAGCGTATGTATGTTGTGTACGGTGCCTTTACGGAATCCGGCTTGTTCGGGAGGCTGGAAGTCGTCAAACCTGCGTGTGAGACGGTTCGTGATGACTATTGAAAGCAGCTTGTAGACATGGCTCAGAAGTGAGACGGGCCTGTAATTCTTAGGAAAAACATTATCACACTTCTTAAAGAATAATACCACCGCACCTCTGTTCCATGCCTGCGGCGTTTTGCCCTCGAGTATGACGGAATCAAACAGCCTCTGGAGGGCGTTAAGAACGGTTTTTTTTAATACTTTTAGCTGACAACCACTCTACATAATAAAATTCGTAGGTTAGTTTTCTTACTGTCAATTAGCCTATTGGCTAAACAGCACAGGTTGAGGTAAAGTAAACTGTTAAATTGGCTACGAGATAACATACAAACAGAAACACATACGAGTCGTTACAAGAAAAAAATTGAAGCACATACTCGTACACGCATAAATACTTATACAAATACATAACAACTTTCTTTTGAGATTCGCGACAATCGAGTAAATGCATCAGAGGCGTCACAAAAAATCTGAAGTCATTATTTAATTGAGATATAACTTTCATGGTGGGCTAGCTGACTTTCGTGGAGGAATAACCACGAAATTTGTGCCACGATAGTTACGAAATTTCACATTTTTGAGAATTACTATCAAAGATAAATTAACGAACAAAGTACTTGGAAATAATCTCAAAGATCTATCTTATTCCTTCATTCAAAATGAGTTGGAAAATTATAAACATCCTTCAAAATTTGCCCATGAAAGTTTCTTGACAAAGGCTACTTGAAAATATTCAAAGGTTAACTTAACTCATATTTTTTTGTTTAGAAGCAATCAATGTATTTGTCTCCCCCACTGATGCCGGGACACTAATGAGCGTCCGCGCAGCTAAAAAGTGTAGCGACAAGTTGCCCCTCTTGGAAGATAGGTGCAGTTTTTTTGCGCGCTCGCGAAACTAGGAAAATCGTGTGAGAGAGACATAATGACATAATGCCTATTAACTATTGCACATTAAGAGATACAATAAATATTCTTTGATCATTATGATGCCTAATTAAACACGATCAATTTGATGTATTACATTATATGCTAATGAATAGAATACAAAAGTTATCAAAGTTTGCCGTGAGCGCGAACATGCAGAGCGTGACGCGCGAAGAACACCGATTTTGCTCCCGTTTTCGACACTAGATATTTTTTAAAATAAATATTTTAAATAATTTTAGACGTTTATTGTTGAAATTATATACATAAATAAATAAAGAGTAATCTGTATTTGGTCCTACGACTGAATATTTAATAGGTCAGGAATTAACACCGTGTGACCGCGTTTTTAAGGACCTCGAAGAACTACCCAAATCTGATAACTTTTGACAGTGCGAGCCATATGGTCTGGTTTTGGCAATATTTTAGATGAAAATGTTTCTGGTGGTAGAGTCCTAAAACGTAACACTGGTAGGTAAATGGTACAGTTCTTACTTTATTGAACATACATAGACCTTGATAGACCAGGGTCGATAATTTTTGAAACCAAAAAAAATAATAGTAGGATGAACCCCATTGGAAAAGGAAGAGAATATAACAAAAATGATAGGAAAAATAATTTACGAGCGATCTGATGTCGGGAAGTGGATGGGGGTAAAAAACGGTTTATCTCGATTTCCGGCAAAACTACAAGTCCTATGGAAAAAAATTAAATGGCAAAGTTGGAGGTAATAAAAAGATCGACAACTTTTGTATTTACACCTTTTTCACTCAAAATGTATGTGAAAAATTCAAAATAACCAAGTTTTTGGTTTTTAGGGTTCCGTACCAAAATGGTAAAAAAGGAACCCTTATGGTGTGACTAAGTCTGTCTGTCTGTCTGTCTATCTGTCTGTCACAGCTGGATATCTCGAGAACTACTAATGCTATCAACTTGAAATTTGGAACAGTTTTAGATGACATTTACCCAACTACTTTGCAAATAAGAAAGAAATAAAAATATTTATGTTTTTTTTTTTGCAACAGGGACTGAAAGGGGGTCTTAAAAATTCAAAGTGGAGCTACTATGGCATGTGGGGTATCATATGAAAGAGCGCTATTTGCATATTCTCAAACATGAAAAATGTAAAAAAAATACCGTTCCCCCCCCTTATCTCCGAAGTTTGCAAAGAGAAAAATCTGAAATTATTCTATGTGATAGAAGTTTGTGTAAAGATTACAGGAAAAATAAAACGATGTCTCTAAATAGCACACTTTTTCAGAAATCGGAACGGAACCCTCGGTGCGCGAGTCCGACTCGCTCTTGACCGGTTTTTTTTATTTTTATCTTTTACAAAATAATGTTTTTTTTGAGGTATTCCACTTAGGTCACTGATTTGAACGGCACTTCCTCGAACGTCACCTAAACACTTCCACTAAGGGAACTGAAACAAAATTTAGTAAAGTGCCGTTCGGTGGAATATTTTATTGATATTACTTTCAGTCCCCGAACGGCACTTACGTTTTTTAGACTGTTTGTTTGTAATGCTGGGACTTTCTTTGCTCAGGACATTAGCGACTATAACATATCGATACGCAAGTGTGAACCACGCCCAGGGCTACGATGTCGTTTTTTGTTAGGTTTTTTTTTTGTTTTTTTTTTTATTCTTTTTAAGTCTTGTTCGCCAAATGTTTCACAAAAATAGTATGCTTGGCAAAAAAATATTTAATGTTTTTTTTTTCTTTTTTTTTTGTTAACTTATTTTTTACATAAATAAGACAACAATCAGTATATTTATATTTGTTTTTGTTACGTTTATTTATTTTTTTTATTATTTTTTTTTAAATTCTTTTTAAGTCTTGTTCGCCAAATGTTTCACAAATATAGTATGCTTGGCAAAAAAAATATTTAATGATTTTTTTTCTTTTATTTTGTTATCTAATTTGTTACATAAATAAGACAACGATCAGTATATTTATATTTGTTTTTGTTACGTTTATTTTTTTTTCTTCTTTTTATTACATAAAGAAGATAACAATCAGTACATTTTTATTTTATTTTTTGTAATCGTATTTTTTACGTTTATTTTTTTTTTACATGAATAAGATCAGTATATTTTTATTTGTTTTTGTTACGTTTATTTTTTTTTTCTTTTTTTTTACAGAAATAAGATATCAATCAGTATATTTTTATTTGTTTTTGTTACGTTTATTTATTTTTTTTCTTTTTTTACATGAATAATTTAACAATCAGTATATTTAAAAAAAAGAAAAACAAATAAACGTTATAAAAACAAACAAAATGTATGTAAAAAATAGGATTACAAAAAAAAACTTAACAAAAACAAATAAAAATGTACTGATTGTTATCTTATTTATGTAAAAAAAAGAAGAAAAAAATCATTAAATATTTTTTTTGCCAAGCATACTATATTTGTGAATCGTTTGGCGAACAAGACTTAAAAAGAATAAAAAAAAAACAATAAAAAAAATAATAAAAAAAAATAAACGTAACAAAAACAAATATAAACATACTGATTGTTGTCTTATTTATGTAAAAAATAAGATAACAAAAAAAAAAAGAAAAAAATATATTAAACTAGCTGCGCCCCGCGGTGTTACCCGCGGTTTATGAGACTATACACTAAAACGTGTATTATTTAATCGGTGAAAAAAGTATTCACAAAAAAATTGTTCATCTCACTGGAATACTACACTTTTTCGGTATATAAAGTAGCCTATGTGTTAATCCAGGATGTCAGCTACTTCCACATCAAATTTCATCAAAATCGGTCTTTCCGTTTGAGTTTGAAAGAGTAGCAAATATATTTGAATTCCTTGATCATCCCTCGGGAACACTACATTTTTCAGACTATAAAGTGACATTTGTGTTAATCCAAGGAGTCAGCTACTACCACGCCAAATTTCATCAAAGTCGGTCGAGCCGTTTGAGTTTGAAAGAGAAGCAAATATATTTGAATTCCTTGCTCATCCCACTGGAACACTAAATTTTTTCGGGATATAAATTAGTATATATTATGTGTTAATCCAAAGTGTCAGCTACGTTCACAACAAATTTCGCACAAAAAATCGGTCGAGCCGTTTGAGTTTGAAAGAGTAGCATAATATGTATTTGAATTCCTTGCTCACCCCTCGGGAACACAACATTTTTCAGAGTATAAAGTGACTTATGTGTTAATCCAAGGAGTCAGCTACTACCACGCTAAATTTCATAACAATCGGTCGAGCCGTTTGAGTTTGAAAGAGTAGCAAATATATTTGAATTCCTTGCTCATCCCACTGGAACACTACATTTTTGGGGATATAAAGTAAGCCATGTATTAATCCAGGGTGTCAGCTACTTCCACACCAAATTTCATCAAAATCGGTCGAGCCGTTTGAGTTTGAAAGAGTAGCAGATATATTTGAATTCCTTGCTCATCCCACTGGAACACTAAATTTTTTCGGGATATAAAGTAGTATATGTGTTAATCCAAAGTGTCAGCTACGTTCACAACAAATTTCGCACAAAAAATCGGTCGAGCCGTTTGAGTTTGAAAGAGTAGCATAATATGTATTTGAATTCCTTGCTTATCGCTCGGGAACACAACATTTTTCAGAGTATAAAGTGACTTATGTGTTAATCCAAGGAGTCAGCTACTACCACGCTAAATTTCATAACAATCGGTCGAGCCGTTTGAGTTTGAAAGAGTAGCAAATATATTTTAATTCCTTGCTCATCCCACGGGGACACTATATTTTTTTTGGGATATAAAGTAGCCTATGTATTAATCCAGGGTGTTAGCTACTCCTTTACCAAATTTCATCAAAATCGGTTGAGCCGTTTGAGTTTGAAAGAGTAGCAAATATATTTGAATTCCTTACTCATCCCTCGGGAACACAACATTTTTCGGGGTATAAAGTGGACTATGTGTTAATCCAGGGTGTCAGCTACTACGATGCCAAATTTCATCACAATCGGTTGAGCCGTTTGAGTTTGAAAGAGTAGCAAATATATTTGAATTCCTTGCTCATCCCACTGGAACACTACATTTTTGGGGATATAAAGTAAACCATGTATTAAACCAGGGTGTCAGCTACTTCCACACCAAATTTCATCAAAATCGGTAGAGCCGTTTGAGATTGAAAGAGTAGCAAATATATTTCAATTCCTTGCTCATCCCACGGGACCTCTATATTTTTTCGGAATATAAAGTGGCCTCTGTATTAATCCAGGGTGTCAGCTACTCTTATACCAAATTTCATTAAAATCGGTTGAGCTGTTTGAGTTCGAAAGAGTGGCTAAAAATATATGTGAATTCCTTGCTCATCCCTCGGGAACACAACATTTTTCAGAGTATAAAGTGACTTATGTGTTATTCCAAGGAGTCAGCTACTACCACGCTAAATTTCATAACAATCGGTCGAGCCGTTTGAGTTTGAAAGAGTAGCAAATATATTTTAATTCCTTGCTCATCCCACGGGGACACTATATTTTTTTGGGATATAAAGTAGCCTTTGTATTAATCCAGGGTTTTAGCTACTCCTTTACCAAATTTCATCAAAATCGGTTGAGCAGTTTGAGTTTGAAAGATTAGCAAATATATTTGAATTCCTTGCTCATCCCTCGGGAATACTACATTTTTCGGGGTATGAAGTAGACTATGTGTTAATCCAGGGTGTCAGCTACTACGATGCCAAATTTCATCACAATTGGTTGAGCCGTTTGAGTTTGAAAGAGTAGCAAATATATTTGAATTCCTTGCTCATCCCACTGGAACGCTACATTTTTGGGGATGTAAAGTAAGCCATGTATTAATCCAGGGTGTCAGCTACTTCCACACCAAATTTCATCAAAATAAGTCGAGCCGTTTGAGTTTGAAAGAGTAGCAGATATATTTGAATTCCTTGCTCATCCCACTGGAACAATAAATTTTTTCGGGATATAAAGTAGTATATGTGTTAATCCAAAGTGTCAGCTACGTTCACAACAAATTTCGCACAAAAAACCGGTTGAGCCGTTTGAGTTTGAAAGAGTAGCAAATATATTTGAATTCCTTGCTCATCCCTCGGGAACACTACATTTTTCGGGGTATAAAGTAGACTATGTGTTAATCCAGGGTGTCAGCTACTACGATGCCAAATTTCATCACAATCGGTTGAGCCGTTTGAGTTTGAAAGAGTAGCAAATATATTTGAATTCCTTGCTCATCCCTCGGGAACACTACATTTTTTGGGGTATAAAGTGGACTATCCAGGGTGTCAGCTACTACCACGCTAAATTTCATAACAATCGGTCGAGCCGTTTGAGTTTGAAAGAGTAGCAAATATATTTTAATTCCTTGCTCATCCCACCGGGACACTATATTTTTGTGGGATATAAAGTAGCCTATGTATTAATCCAGGGTGTAAGCTACTCCTTTACCAAATTTCATCAAAATCGGTTGAGCCGTTTGAGTTTGAAAGAGTAGCAAATATATTTGAATTCCTTGCTCATCCCTCGGGAACACTACATTTTTCGGGGTATAAAGTGGACTATATGTTAATCCAGGGTATCAGCTACTTTTACACCAAATTTCATCGAAATCGGTTGAGCCGTTTGAGTTTGAAAGAGTAGCATAACATGTATTTGAATTCCTTGCTCATCCCACTGGAACACTACATTTTCGGGGATATAAAGTAAGCCATGTATTAATCCAGGGTGTCAGCTACTTTCACACTAAATTTCATCAAAATCGGTGGAGCCGTTTGAGTTTGAAAGAGTAGCAGATATATTTGAATTCCTTGCTCATCCCACGGGACCACTATATTTTTTAGGGATATAAAGTGGCCTCTGTATTAATCCAGGGTGTCAGCTACTCTTTTACCAAATTTCATTAAAATCGGTTGAGCTGTTTGAGTTCGAAAGAGTAGCTAAAAATATATGTGAATTCCGTGCTCATCCCACGGGAACAGTTTAATATTTTTCGGGATATAAAGAAGCCTATGTATTAATCTAAGGTGTCAGCTACTTCCTTACTAAATTTCATCAAAATCGGTTGTGCCGTTAGAGTTTAAAAGAGTAGCAAATATATTTGAATTCCTTGCTCATCCCACGGGAACACTATATTTTTTCGGGATATAAAGTACCATATGTGTTAATCCAGGGTGTTAGCTACTTTCTCACCAAATTTCATCAAAGTCGGTCGAGCAGTTTGTGTTTGAAAGAGAAGCAAATATTTTTGAATTCCTTGCTCATCCCACGGGAACACTACATTTTTTCGGGATATAAAGTAGTATATGTGTTAATCCAAAGTGTCAGCTACGTTCACACCAAATTTCATCGAAATCGGTCGAGCCGTTTGAGTTTGAAAGAGTAGCATAATATGTATTTGAATTCCTTGCTCTTCCCACGGGAGCACTACATTTTTTCGGGATAAAAAGTAGCCTATGTGTTAATCCAGGGTATAAGCTGTCTACATACCAAATTTCATCCAAATCGGTTAAGCCGTTTGAGCGTGAAGAAGTAACAAACATACACACACACACACACACACACACACTCACAAACTTTCGCCTTTATAATATTAGTGTGATGTGATATTTTTTTCCAAGCATACTATTTTTATGAAACATTTGGCGAACAAGACTTAAAAAGAATTAAAAAAAAACAAAAAAACAGTGTGTTTGGGACATAAAACGGTAAGTTTTCACCAAACGTGAAAAAAAAATATTTTGTAAAAGTTAAAAATAAAAAACTAAAAACATGGTTACTTGAATTTTTCACATAAATTTTGAGGTTATGTGAAAAATGTGTGAATACAAAAGTTGTCGATATTTTTCTTACCTCCAACTTTGCTATTTAACTTTTTTCCATATGACTTGTAGTTTTGCCAGGAATCGAGATAAACCGTTTTTTACCCTTAAAAACACCACCCCATCCACTTCCCGATCTCAGATCGCCCGTAATTTATTTTTCCTTTCATTTTTAGGGTTCCGTACCTCAAAAGGAAAAAACGGAACCCTTATAGGATCACTTCGTTGTCCGTCTGTCTGTCTGTCTGTCTGTCTGTCAGTCTGTCAAGACCCTTTTTCTCAGAAACGCGTAGAGGTATCATGTTGAAATTTTTTATCAAATACGTAAATCTATGTTCCCTTGGAGTCCTGAAAAAATCAATTTTCTAAGTCAACGCAATAAAAAAATACGGTCATTTATGTGACATATTTTGATACTCGCAAGTAAATCAAAACCTATAGGGCACTTCCGTTGTCCTAGAAACATGAAATTTGGCAAGAAGCAAGGTGTCAAAGCAAAAGTAAAGGGAAAAGTCCGAAAATTTTTAATTTGTCATTTTATCACAAAAAATATTTTCAAGTATGTCAGTCTTTCAAGACCCTTTTTCTCAGGAACGCATAGAGGTATCAAGTTGAAATTAATATCAAATACGTAAGTCTATGGTCCCTTAGAGTTCTAAAAAAATCAAGTTTCTAAGTCAACGCAATAAAAAAATACGGCCGTTTATGCGACATATTTTGATACTCGCAAGTAAATCAAAACCTATAGTGTACTTCCCGTTGACCTAGAATAATGAAATATGGCAAGATGCAAGGTCTCATAGCATAAGTAAAGGGAAAAGTCCGAAAATTATTAATTTGTCATTTTATCACACAAAAAAAATTTTTTCAGGTCTGTCAGTGTGTCAAGACCCTTTTTTTCAGGTCTGTCAGTGTGTCAAGACCATTTTTCTCAGGAACTCGTGGAGGTATCGAGTTGAAATGAATATCAAATACGTAGGTTTATTGTTTTTTATAGTCCTAAAAATTCGCAATAAAAATACTGCCATTTATGCGACAGATGTTTATAAAGTAAATCAAAACCTAGTAGGCTAGGGTACTTTCCGTTGATCTCACAGTAGAAGTAAAGGAAAAAGTACGAACATTGTTAATTTGTAATTTTTTTACGTGAATTTTTTTTTTTTTGGGACTACAATGTTAAGTTTGTTTTTGAGATAAATTCTTTTCAACTACGGAACCCTTCATTGTGCGTGGTGCGACACGCACTTGGCCGGTTTTTTGTTATATTCTCTTCCTTTTCCAATGGGTTTCATCCTACTATATTTTTTTTTTCACGTTTTACCATTTTCAAAGGTCACTGGTCTATGACATCATCAATGTGTTGTTCTTTTACCTGGTATAATAACCCCAAATATAGAATGCTATGAATCAGAAGTAATCAGAAGATTGCGTCCAGTGCATTCAATTCTATACGCGAGTGACGTGGCCAGCTATTAACATATTGTGTGGGCCAGCCGTACGTGGACAACACAAGATGCGACTACACCGGTAACTGGCCAATTAGTCAACCTCATCCCTCCAATGGGTCAGTCCGAGATCCTTCCAAGGATAAATATAGAACCGTTCCAGCTGCAAGTTCCGCTCGGTAAATGCCTATTATATACCGAGATGGAGTTTAAGTGTCACAGTGGACGGACGCGCGATCACACTCAGTGCTCACACAAACCAAATCATGACGCTAATATACTTCGACTGGCTCGACTATCTCGTCTTTGGAGGGATGCTCCTCTGCTCCGCCCTCATAGGGGTGTACTTCGCATTCTTCGCGAGCAAAAAACAGAATACCACCTCTGAATACCTTATGGGCGGGAAGACCATGGGGATGTTCCCCATATCCATGTCGCTGATAGCCAGGTACCTATGTTTGTTACTAGCCATGGCAATGGTTCTCACGATATATGTAGGTTATCTTGCGAATGTGATTTTTCCTAAACCAGTATCGTTATTATTTCTAGTTATATTTCGGGTATCTCGTTGCTGGGCCTGCCAGCTGAAATGTACACGTATGGAACACAACTGTGGACGATAGTGCTCTCGGAATGGGCGGTCTCACTCACTATTGCCATTGTTTACCTGCCTGTATTTTATAATTTGCAGATCACTTCAACGTATGAGGTATAAACTTTACGTACTTATATATTTGTGCTGTAATTGTATCATTCTATCAAAGAATAATATGTACTTAGTGAACTCATTAACTTCTACGAAAACATAACATTGTCATGCATGCGATTTCATGCATTCATTTATTCTGTTTTGTATGATGTTTTCAGTATTTACGATTGAGATTTAACCAAAAAGTGCGACTTTTGGGATCAATAATATTTATTATTAAAATGATGCTGTACATACCTATTGTAATTTATGTGCCGGCTCTGGCATTCAGTCAAGGTATTATGTTTCTTTCAGTTCTTATAAGTATGCTTCCGCGCATTAAGATTATTCACGTATATCCTTTCTTTGCAGTGACTGGTATTAATTTACATTTAATCACACCCATCGTGTGCCTCGTGTGTATATTTTATACAACTCTTGTAAGTACGTCGATTTGTTTTTCATTTCATGGTTGACCTTATTCTATTCCACGCCAGTAACAAATAAATGACTATAGTCTAGAACCGTCTGGCAACGAGGTCAACTGTATCAGACATTGTTACATTATCCGGACAGATGATACAAAATAGTTTTATTGGCTGAGTATTACCTCGTTCTCCTATTTCGCAGGGGGGGCTTAAAGCTGTAGTATGGACAGACACTCTGCAAACAGTGCTTATGTATTTTGGCGTAATATTTGTGCTTGCCTACGGCACGTGGCGTTTAGGCGGGATATCAAATGTGGTTGATATAAACAAAAAGGGAGATAGACTCGACTTTTTCAAGTGAGTAGGTTGCTTGAAGTTCTGTGTTTTGTTTGAACTAGATTGTTTATTGTTGGCTTGCTTGCAGCATGAACGTGGACCCTACCATCCGGCATACCTTTTGGTCAACTGTGTTCGGCAACTACTTCAGTTGGCTTGCTTCGTGCTCCGTCAATCAGGCCATGGTGCAGAGATGTCTAGCCTTGTCTTCGTTAAGACGAGCTCGAATGTAAGTGTTTAGCTGATAACTAGTCGACTAAGCAGGTATTACAATTTACTTAACGAGTTCATATTTTTATGGCTTAATAAGTTAATCTTGGAGTAAGCAAGTAGATCACTAGACACTTTGTTTTGAAATGGGGCACCAATTTGAAAAAAAAACATTGTTGCACCCATGGCGGGTTGGGTTACACCTTATAGATATAGGTACTCGTATAATCGTATAAGTATAATAAATTATGTTTATTTTTTTCTTTTAGAACTATATTTATAATGGCAGCGGGTATATTCATCATCGTATCGTTGTGTTGTTACACTGGCCTGGTGATCTACGCTACGTTTGCGGATTGCGACCCCTTGTCCACGGGCGCTATCAGGAAGAGTGATCAACTGTTACCTTACTTCGTGATGACAATCACAGGCTCCATTCCTGCACTGCCTGGCATCTTCATGAGTGGAGTCTTCAGTGCAGCTCTGAGGTATAGTCCCGGTGAGATACGCCGTTTCTTCAATCAGATGTAATAATTTGTTTATGTTTTAAGAATATCGCTCGATTGGATTTCCCATCAACAAAAACCTCCATACAAACTTTCACACACATAACAGCTCGCATGTTTTCCCCCGAAGGTTAGGCAACAAACAAACAAACGAAAAACAGTTCCTTTTATAATGTAAGGACCTCTTGTGTAAAATTTCATGCTTATGGATCCAGCGGTTTATAAGCGGTCTAATCCGCTGAGTCTAAGTAAGCAGTGAATGAATAAATAAATTTAAGAATTTAATGTCTGCCAATAAGATGGACCTGCTACCTTGTGAAGGTTGCGGGATCCCGCTAGATGCGGGTAGCGTAGAACCGCTCGCTGTGGCACTCTTTTGGAGAGTTCTATGTCCAGAAGTGGACATCTTAAGTTAATATAATTATGATGATGATGACAAATCGAGTGATTGTGTTTAATTTGACAATCACAAAAGAATGCTGATTCGAACATAAATTCGCACCACACCACAAAGATATCAGTAGCCCGCAGTTAGATATTTATGATTGTCATTGGTTTTAATGTTTTTCTTTTCTTTTATTTTAGTTCTATGTCCACCGGGCTAAATTCGATGTGTGGTGTGATTTTCGAGGATCTCATCCGTCCTGCTTACAATAAACCTATTTCTGAAAGAGCTGCCAGTTTCATTATGAAGATGATTGTGGTGGTCATTGGTGAGTATGTCGTCCATTTCCGAAGAAACAAAAATTTATAAAAATAAAACAAACTACTCTATGAAATTCTAATATTGTTTGGGAAAGTAGCAAATAATTACAAATAATATCGCCTTACCAACCCCGTGGATTATTAGCGAAGTGGAGTGATTACCTCACAGTGAGGAGGCCTAAGTCTCAGCAGTGGCTGATTATGATACTTAAGGTTGTTTCCCGGAAGCTTCTCCGCAAGAGAGCGCTGTGTGTATGTCACTTGTCAAAGTCATCTTGAAGACAAAGCGACCAATGGGGAGAAAAACTCAAAGGTCGATATAGATGTCGCTAGCATCGACTCTGCCTCGAGTTTATGTGAATTTGTAATTGCTGTTTTCGAATAATTTTATATCTATAATGTATTTACTTTGGAGTGTTTCACAATTAAAAGTGAAGTTACTTGTTAAACTGGTTAATTTGCATTTTTATTTCGCTACAATATTCAGGAGAGCAATAGGACAAACAGGCCTCCTGCAGTAGCACTAACAAGTACTTATCTGTAGTGTGTTTCCACGCTTGTAGCTATACTTCATGATGCCTGCTGAGCAGTAGGATATTTTGGTTTCTGCACATGAATTTCTGTACCGTCTAAAATTACCGTCCAAATACACCACTATTTTTTAATTAGTACAAAAAAAAATGGGGCTCTATCCGTACCCGTTACTGATCATATTTGTGTAGTCAAAAGTAAAAAAAAAGAAATACCAAAATTGTCCACGAAAATTTGTCATATTTGGTAAATTTATGATTATGATACGATAACAGCTGTTGGAGGTGGGGAAAGTTCGAGCGAGAGCACGCAAATGCGAGAGCGAGAGAATGAATACAACTATGAATAGCTTGCACAATATTTCCATACATTGAGTGAAATTTTGAGATATAAACAAACGCCAATAACTTGCTGTTTATGAATATTATTTATTGAGACTTTACATATTTAATAACAAGACCTTCTCTAATAAGCCCTTTAAGTATTTGTACTAATTAAAAATTAGTGTTGTATAGGTATACTTGTTTTGCCTTTAAAAAGTTAAAAAGAACTGATCTTCTATATGCTAAGGTACCTTTGCTTCCAAAATAGTTTACTTCATGAGCTAGTGGGCTCAAGGTAGAATACACAAAATAAAATTTCCTAAGATTAAAATCCTGTATAAAATTGATTAGCTTTATCATCAGTTTTAAATACTTATTAATTGTGCCAAACGTGTGCTCAGTATCAACTTGTGTAAGAAAAAAATACACATTCAGCTGATGGTAGTGATATCTTCTCACCCTCTGCACTTATCTCTATCTCTACCTACTTCATTGCATGATTCTATTTCCATACATTAACTGGATACTGAATACTGATTACTGGATTTACTGGACTGGATTATTTGGTTGCTATCTTGAAGACTTTTAGTGAGGCTTGTAGGTACATCAAACATTAATTTCTTGTGTTAAAACGTTCTAAACGCTGTTGTAACTGAAAAGATTGAATGTACTGCAGTTTTCTTTAAGCATTTAGCCTTCGGCTCATTTATTACTTCATTATTTTCTATGCATCTATTAATAACGACGAGTTATTATGAATCAATCACACTTATCGTTTCATTTACTTTGACCAAAATAATCATCAGCTATGAAATGAGTAGAGCACAGTACAGAGTGCTCGGTTGCTTTAAAGTTTTTGATTCGCAACGCTTTTTATCAGGATTTTCGGTGTTTTGGATCCTTTGGAAAAATTCTCCCTTGATTTTTGCAGTCTGGAGCGCAACACTGTGTCGTATTTATAGTAATTAATTATTTTCGATATTTGTTTATGTAGAAATCGTAAATTAGTATGGATTTTAAAAGATGATAGGACAAAAATTAGGCAAAGTCGATTATGAGACATCTGGTGGGATAAAAAGTCAATTTTTCACCCTATTGGTGACAAGAAAATACACTTAGCGCCATCTCGCGGAAAAGTTTTCAGCCAGGAACTCCACTGACAGCTGAATCATCATTCTCCTGCCCTTATCCCAATCTATTTGGGGTCAGCGCAACTGCGCAACATGTCCTTGCCAGGAACTCCACTGACAGTTGAATCATCATTCTCCTGCACTTATCCCAATCTATTTGGGGTCAGCGCAACTGCGCAACATGTCCTTTTTTCCATAATTCTCTATTAGTCGTCATCTCGGTAGTCACGCCCTTTCTAGCCATGTCATCTTTCACACAGTCCATCCATCGTTTCTTTGGTCTTCCCCTACTCTTATAGCCATACTTCTCGCACAATTGGCGGAGTGCAAAAGTGGCGTCCATTGTTCCTCGACCTGGCATAGACCTAAACTGTTCGGGGTAATTTCACTCTCTTATGAGCTTTATTCCTCGATAGTTGTTGCAGTCCTCTACCACCTTTGTTCTTGAAGATGGGCACTAGCGAACTATTGCACCATTATTGTGGGATCCCTCCTTCATGCATCCACTTATTAAACAATAAAGTCAGCCACATACATCCATCTTCCTTTAAGCACTTCCATAGTTCTACTGGTATATCATCTCGGCCCAGGGCGTTTCCATTTTTCATACTTTGAACTGGCTTTCTGACTTCATCCATGATAATTTCCCTCACCAAACCCATATTTACCTCTTTGAGCACACCATTCCATTCATTCTATTCGTTCATTAGCCTTTCAAAATAAATCTTCCATAGTTCTTTTATTTCGTCATCTTTGGACCGGCGTCGTTTTTCATACATTTAATATGAATGATATCTCTCGTTCTCCTTTCTCTTGCCTTTGTAATCCGGTAGAGCTCCTTCTGGCCTCTTGGGCTGTCCAGTGAGTCATACAACTTCTCCTGCGCCCTAGCCTGGAAACTGCTACCGTTTTTGATGTTTTTCTCTTCCACTCTTTATAAATGTTCTTCTTATCATCTTTTAAACTATCATTCCCATTTGCTACACCCTGCCACTCTTTAAACGCAATTTTCTTTCCTTTTACGTCTTCATTCCACCACCGTGTATCCTTTTCTATCATACCTTTCCCTTTCGATTCTCCAAACACATCTTTTGCTACTCTCGTTTTTCGGACCACGTATGTATTGGTTATTGCCAAGTCGAAGGCCGAAGCAGCTTGCAGCAGCGTCTCACCATCAGTGTTACGGTCTCCGTATCCCCAACCGCCATGCACTCTCTCATACCCATCCTTCTGTCTTCCCACATGCCCGTTAAAATCACCCCCCACATAAACTTCTTCACTATCTTGCACATCCATCATCACATAATCGAAATCCTTCCAAAACTTCTCTTTTACACTATCCTCACACCCTGACTGGGGTGCATACACACTAACTACATTAATAACCAAACTCTCCACTATTACTTTAACAGCTATCACTCTATCACTCACTCTTTTAACATCCACCACACATTCTTTCAACTGACTAGCCAACAATACCAACACCATTTCGCTTGCCATCGCTTCCACAGTAATAAAACTTATATCGTTCTCCTATCTCTCCAGCTTTCGCAACCTTCCACTTCGCCTCTCGCAGACACGCTATGTTCAGTCGTCGTATTTTTAAAACATCTGCTAATTCCCTTCCTCTTTCAGTCATCGTATCTACATTCCAGCTCGCGCACCTCAACCTAACTTCTCTCACACTTCGAGCTTGCGTCTTACGTCGCACCCGCCCGTTCTGGTGCGACAGCCCTTGTGCATTTCCCACAGAAGCCGGGTGCTGCCCCTGCGCGTTGCCTGTGGGCTACGCCCTAGCCCTATCGCGCATCATATCATTTCCACTCATGTTGCATAAGCTTTGGTCAAAATTTTAATAATAATTTTTAATTTCACCGTGCGGGTGACCCGAGGTGCTTCAATAGTATGCACTAGGTCTCCATTCCCTTAGTCGCCTCCTACGACACCCACGGGATGAGATGGGGTGGCCATATTCTTAATCCGGGTCCACATGGACCCATTGACAGCTGAATGAAAGTAACAAACACTTAGCGCCATCTACGTGGAACTAATTTGGCAGTTTTCTTTCCCATTGTGTGAAAAAGTGGGAAAAAACTATTTTAGCATAACTAGCAACACGGCCTGCTTCGCACGATTTTTATGACTTGACAAAACATGAAGGTTTCTATATTATATTATATAAGTTAAATGTTAATATATTATACATAAAAACCTTCCGGAATAAATTCTCTAACTGATACTTAGTGAAATTCGCACCAAAATCCGTTGTGTAGTGTAGAAGAACAACGCGGCCACAAAGACAGACACGAAAAGCGACTTTATTTTATAATGAGTACCTAGGTACTTTGATCAAATCAAGGTGATAAGTGAGTCTTATAATTATAAACACTAAAATAAAGTAGTTGAAACATACCTATTATAATTATTGTAATACTACTGTTTCGTTATCTTGATCGGCACATCGTGATGTTAATTACCTGTGTGAGTTACACTCTACCTAGTTTCCTTTTCCGGTAGAAATGTTACTATAGCATCATTACTCATTAACGCCTTGATAAACAGCTTAAACGAATTATAGTTATTGTTTAATTTTCACAGCAGTTCTTTTCGTTCCGTGTTTTTTATTTCTTCAAACCTTTTTTCAAAGAACGAGTAATTTAAATACATTTTCTTATACCAAATTAATTTTACCAGTAAATTATTCCTGTTTCATATTCATTTTCCTTAGTTACCGAAATTTATAACAAGTTTTTACATGAAAATCACAGGTTTTCATGTAAAAACTTGTAGTAATTGCTATGTTAATAATACAATAATTAGTTGCTAATAATATGAGCTCGTGGCTAAATGATAAATTGATAACAGTCACAAGGGTCAATCGTAGGTTAAGCTACGCTTGCCGCGGTCCGTTCGTGGATGGGTGACCATCCATAACATACCGAGACGTGAATCGGCTGTCATTTGTAGATCTTTGACAGTCGTTACAGGTAATCAGTAGATAAACTGGAAGCCGACCCCAACACAGTTGGGAAAAGGCTAGGCAGATTGATTGACGATACCCCATGGTAAGACTGATTGTCAGACTTTCGGGGTTCTGACGACCCGTAACGACTGTCAAAGATCCACGAATGACAGCCGGGACTAACTGCTTACCGTGCTTTCCGAGGCACAGCGGAGTCTCGGTATGTAAAGATGGTCACCCATCCACAGACCAACCATGGCAAGCATAGCTTAACCTAACGGATCGACCCGTACGGCTGTTATTACTTAGCTATTTTATATGCTTAGCTATTTTAGACTAGCTTTTGCCCGCGGCTTCGACCGCGCATGTATTATACATATAAACCTTCCTCTTGAATCACTCTACCTATTAAAAAAAAACGAATCAAAATCCGTTCCTTAGTTCTAAAGATAACATACATAGGTACAGCCGTACAGACAGACAGTGGGAAGCGACGTTGTTTTATACTATGTAGTGATGGATAGGTAAAAGGCGCACCTCACCGGGAACATTTGCCTATACGAGTAGTGTGCAACATTTACCCGTGACCTGGCCATGTTATACTTCTACCTATATAATAAAAACACCTGCATTAATTGGGCACCTCTGACGCATCCAATTATTCTAAGAAAAGGGGGCAATAGCTACTAGAGCAGATAGCGCGCTGCCGCGGTTCGTCAATAATGAATACGAGGGGTCTTCCGTATCTATGGGCACCATTCTTTATCGTACTTATTTGAAGGGATCACAGTACGGTCCCTTCATACCTCGGACAGCAAACTCATACCTAGTAATGAGAATAAAGATCACTTTTTGGTGCAAAATCAGAGTATAAATTATTGTGAACGGACTGCACATCGTCTGACATTCATTTCATTAGTATTATATACCTAGAGCGAGCCCAAGGGTGGATTTATAGGGTTCGGTCCGCATCAATCTATTAAAAAATGTTATTTCTTTACTTGTTGTTACTAGCTGACCCGAAAAATGTCTTGTCAAAATTTCAAAAATTCATACAAAATTCCCATAGTAAATGCACTTTCAGTTTTCACGAATTCCCCAATTTTCTCCGCAATTTTTTAAACATTTCTTTCATACGAACCTATTATTTAATTGTAATTCACAGTACCTATCATTATGAAATACAAAGTTATATTTTCGATTGTTAAACATAATATGGTACGGCACCCTTCATGTACGAGTCCGACTTGCACTTGGCTAGTTTTTTTTTTACTCACGTAGAGAAAAGTTGCATTCAATCTATACGGCTCAAAGATGATGTTGTTTCTTTATAATTATTTCCATCTATCTACATAAACTCGCATCATTACAATTACTATTGGCCAAAGCTGTGAAAGTTCTTAATTTTCTGAGATGAAAACACAACCGTGGCCAGGGGCCTGTGAATCCGTTGAGTTGCATCGACGATAGATGCTCGTACGTCCAAACTGTTGCATTTGCTTGCTTTGTATGTTGGGGTCGCCTTCTAGTCTAACCGGATGCAGCTGAATAGCAGTATTTTACATGGAGCGACTGCTTATTTGACCTCCACAACCTAGTAACGGGGTTATACGATACCTCTTGGTAAGGCTGGTTGTCAGACTTTCGGGTTTATTGCGAACCGTAACGACAACTGTCAAAGATCCACGAATGACAGCTGGGACTAACGGCTTAACTTGCTTTCCGAGGCACGGAGTAGTCTTGGTTCGGTATGTAAAGATGGTCACCCATCCACTGAAAGCGTAGCTTAACCTGATGGATCGACCCGTGTAGCTGTTATTACTTCGCCACGAACTCCTCCTCCTCCTATGTATAAAACCTAATACTGAGTGTTGGCTTTGCTTGTGTACTGTGAGTCTCGAACCTCACAGTGGGAGCATAACTATGATATAATATAACACATAGTGCACAGAAGAAATGGGGCTGAAGTCCGCTATATTATAATTCACACTCCCTAGGGCCTACACGGAGCCCTAGCTAAAATCTATATGTCAATCCTTATAAAAAAGCGAGCATCACTTTTTATAAGTATATTCGATGTTTGAATGATTGAAATGTCAGCCAGTTAACTATGCTAAGGCTTGAATACAACATAACCTCTACAAGTACATGAGCGACGCCCACCCTTGAATAAAAGGATTAACGTAGTCAACTTCCAAATAAAACTTTTATTCAGACCATGACATTCGATCATACAGACCAAACCTACTAAACCCTAAAAAAGACGCCCTATCTAACTCCGGGAAAAAGCTGACATAATGAGGTACCGTACTTGAAGGTACCGGCTTAGCTCTGGACAAATGAAACGCGAAAATCTAACACTATGCTAAGTGTCAGTCAAGTTAACACTAAAGTGTGACATTGTGCACCCAAAAATATCGCATTTATCCAGTGTGAGCCCTTACAGTACTACTGCTCGAATTTCCCCGTACATTGCAGTCAGTTTTCCACCCAGTCTCCACCTAGCTATTACTGTGTCTGTCTATTTAATACTCAATACTCAATATTTTATTGCATTCCATAATGTGTACATAGTTGGTATGTTAAAACATCGAATCAATTATGGACCCTGTCGGGCGCAGCAAAGTTAATTTTAAATAGGAGAGAGGATGATAATCTGGACTAGGGTTCAAAATCAGACGTATCTGTGCAGAAGTAACTAATTGAAAATAGGTTCGGACGCTCTTTGATTTTTCTTTTTCATTTCTCGTCTGGCATTCGTATCAGGAGATTTGAATTTTCATTTAACTTGGTAGTAGGTACCTACGGCTTCTTTCGAGTTCAAATACTTACCTCATTTTAATTTTCCGCTATCTCCAATTTCTACGGAATGGGTCTTCAACTAATAATTAATTCATCAGACCTTTTCATCCATTTCTACGTAATTTTATTTTGAAAACAGGTCGCTTGTAAGGTTTCATTTCATTTGAAACTCAGAATTGCAAGCCTGATTCTTGTTAATTTTTCATAAAAAAAAACAAGCTATTTACATAATTAAAAGACATTTTAAAATGCTCATTTCGTGTCGTAAACCCGTAATTTAGATCGTCGAAGTTGATAGTCAGGCGGGGAAATCCGTAGGAAAATGCGCAGCCATAAATACTCACGTATCTAATAAACACAGTTTTGCAATTATAGGTACAAATACGTGGAATCCTAATCCTAACTAATATTATAAATGCGAAAGTGAGTTCGTTTGTTTGTTACGCTCTCATGTTAAAACAGCTGAACGGATTTGTATGAAATTTGGCACATGGGTAGACCATGATCTGTATTAGGACATAGGACTTTTTATCCCGGTAGTACGTTCCAGTGGTATAATTTCCGACGTCCACGCGGGTGAAGCCGCGGGCAAAACCTAGTTCACGACAAATAGTAATAATAGTTCGTTTTGTTATTGTGAACACGCTAAACAGTTTGTTCTGTTTTTATTTTGTAACTAGCTTCCGCCCGTCGCTTCGCCCGCATGTTTTGTCGATAAAAAGTAGCGTATGTCCTTTTCCAGGTTATGCTCCACTCGTGTGCCAAATTTTATCCAAATCCAATTGAAATGCTACTCGCATTTCAATTGGGAAATAAACCCAAATTTTAATTGAAACCCTGGGGCAAGTGATTCATTAGTACCCTATGGCTCACGAAAATGACAGGGGACGAAGTACCTCTTTGAATTTATACGCCATTTTCCTGCATGACTAGCCATAAAAAGTATGCAATGTTTATTAAACATGTATGTTTACTCGCTTAATAGCCAATAATCGTAAAACTGTCTTGTTCGACATGTTGTTAATTATGTATTATGCTGTAATAACTATGTATGAGTTGTAAACGCATGGTGTTTTTTTACAGGATTCGCATGTGTGGCCTTGGTTTTCTTAGTGGAACATATGGGTGCTTTAATTCAAGCAGGGAAAAGCTTAGCTGGAATTACTGCAGGGAGTCTTTTGGGGCTGTTTTCAATGGGCCTGTTCCTACCCTGGATTAATTCTACGGTAAACTGTCTATATCACCTAAAAATACTTATAGTTTCTATACCTTTAACACAATAGTATTCATAATCAATCTTTATTGTATATGCGAAAGTAAGTTTGTTTGTTACATTTCACGCCTAAAATACTAAACCGATCATCCTGAAATTTTGCTTAAACCTTGTCAGGTGTACCTACAGAAACGGACATAGTGTTAGCATACACAATAATCGACTATTTAAAAATAACAATGTTGCAACCCACAATTAATATTAGTATTAAATAGTTGATTATTGTGTATGCTAACACATAGCGACAAGCAATATCTTGAGACACAAAAGTACAGAACAGAATGAGGACTCATAATGCGGACTACGTCATGGGCTACCTACGCCATAGTCCGCATTGCTTCTTGCTGAATCTCTAACGTTTTTAGGGTTCCGTAGGTACCTCAAAAGGATAAACTGAACCCTTATAGGATCACTTCGTTGTACGTCTGTCTGTCTGTTTGTCAGTCTGACAAGATCTTTTTTCTCAGGAACACGTTGAGGTATCAAGTTGAAATTAATAACAAATACGTAGGTTTATGGTCCCATAGAGCTCTAAAAAAATCAAGCCAGCCAACTAAGTCAACGCAATAAAATATACAGCCATATTTTAGGCGACATTTTGGATACTCGCAAGTAAATCAAAACCTATATATCGACGTTGAAGTACCAATATCTCTTAACTGACATTTTTCGAGAAATTCTCTTTTTTTTTCATTTTGAATTTAAAGGCGTCATTCGCTTGTTTTAGTGAAATCTCCTAGTGTATTTTCAGTTGCAACAGCAGCAGCATTAAGTTAAAATGTGGAAATAGGAACATACCTGCCAACTAAACCAACGGGTCTATTTCAAGTGTCTATTTTTCAGTTTGTGTAAATTTTTGACTTTGTCAGTTAGGTGGTGAGTAGTTAGGTGTTATTGGCACTTCTCCGTCGATATGGTACTTACCGTTGACCTAGGATCAAGAAATTTGGCAAGAAGCAAGGTCTCACAGCACAAATAAAGGAAAAAGTCCGAAAATCGTTAATTTGTAGTTTTATCACATAAAAAACCGGCCAAGTGCGTGTCGGACCACGCACAATGAAGGGTTCCGTAGTTGGGATGAATTTATCCCAATAACAAACTTAACATTGTAATTGAAATACGTATCCTCCCATTCATTCCAACTGTATATGTAAGTTTGTACTCATAATATTGAGAGATTTACCTACCATGTTATTTTGAGACCACAGACTTCTTACAGGTTTTCCTGTAATTTACAGGACGGTAAAGAACTATTTTGTGTATTTTTTTTTTTTCAAAATTTTGGCTCTGTAGTTTTGTATTATAAGGGAATGGTAAATTTTCATAAATAACTTTAAAACAATTTATTTTAAAATTATAAAAAAAAATATATTTGAGACTTAGTAAGCCCTTTCATTTGATTTAACAGACCAGCCACATTCAGACAGCAAAACTTTTTTTTTTAATTTTCTTATTTGTCTCCCAAAAGTGACCCCCATATTCAATATTCATTTATTTACTTTAACCGTCCGTGTTTGGGTCACAGAAATACATATTTTGTACCAAATTTCAACTTAGTCGGTCCATTAGATTCGGAGCAAATTGGCTGTCACAGACGGACAGACAGACACACAAGCGATCCTTTATGGGTTCCGTTTTTCCTTTTGAGGTACGGAACCTAAAAATTGCGATTACATACTTAAATTTGCAGTTGGAGAATTGAACGTGACGTATTTCAATAAAGTAAAAAAAAAAACAAAAAAAAATTTTTTTTGGAGCAAAAACAAATTGACATACTAGCAATGGAAACGATGATAGTCTACAAAAGTTAAAAACTGAGTCGCAGTAGAATATATGGGAAAACATGATTTCAACTACAATGATAAGTTTGTTTTTGGGATAAATTCTTTTCAACTACGGAACCCTTTATTGTGCGTGGTCCGACACGCACTTGGCCAGTTTTTATCCAATACTCCTAACCTCAACTTACTTCTTCTTTTGTGTTTATTACACAGGGTGCGCTGACAGGAGGTCTGACGTCAACGATGCTGGTGGGATGGATTTCATTAGGGACTCAAGCAGCGATGATAAGGGGCGATATAGTGGTCATTCCAAAACCTGTGTCGGTGGCAGGCTGTCCCGACAATACGACCTTACCAACCTTATCTGCAACGCTAAGTACCGTTGAGTTTGACAGGTGATGGGATTTTTCATGACCTTAGGTACTTTCATGTAATCTGTAGCATAAGATATCAATCGCTTGTGCAAAATAATAATAATAGGGGAATAATTTACTTCTATTTCGGTGCTCACTAAAATAGTAACTAATTTTTCTGAAGTTAACTTTTACTTAGAACCACCAAGCTGCATCAAGCTTTGTGTAACGATTTCTTCAAAAGAATCGGCGCAACCGCTACCTTCCCGTATTTTATTTCGAAACTAACCGCAATCAAAGTCAGAAGAACATTCCATAATCCTTTGTATATCCCTATTCTGCCGCAGGCGTAGGGTACTATTTGATTTCGAAATCAGGTAACAACAATCAACGTCAGAAGTTGAACCTTCTATTTCCGTATCTGTCATTTACGTCGTTGTTATATTTTTAGTGCGGATTCATAAACAGTGTGTTACTCAACAGGTCGGGAACATTCTTCATGTACAGGCTGAGCTACTTGTATTACACTCTGGTCGGTATGACTGTGTGCATCATCGTGGGCTCCATCGTCTCATATTTCACAGAGCCCAATGATCCAGCTATGGTAAGTGGTTTTAAACGTTTTGGAACAAGCCATTTTGTTAAGAATTATCACGGCCGCGCCAACAGGTTTGCTAAAAATAAATTATACAAGCTAAGTTCTTGCGTAGCGGGGCAAAGCTAAGTTCTTGCTAGGATAATTCGGTGTTGATTTCTTCGGTGTCACGTTTTTTAGAGTGAGCTAAATTTTACTACGAAAATTCATTATTTGCAGTCTTTAATAAAAGTGACTGTGGCTCATTGTAGGCCATCTTACAGGTGCGTCGTAAAAGGTATTACAGGGATGACTAGAAAATAATGGGTAATTGGGTTTCTGTATGCTGCTAGAACGACATTGCGATTGTGCCTTTGCGCATTAATGACAGGAATATTCACCAAGTAGCGGTCATTAAACAAAGTCACTGTAACTTTACTTTACTAGTTTGTGCTTAGGACATTCAGTCACCAAATCTCACCGAGCACCTGCTAAATACAGACCCAGATTTCATTCACTATACAGAATAAAGAGACCTAGTCTATTTCAAAGCCAGATCCAGAGTACGTACGTACGAATGCCCCATTCATTCAAAACCAAGCCAATAAAGACCAACGACTTCTAATCAACTCGACCTACCAACCCGCATATAAAATACGTTATATATATTGCATGTTCCGCTTGTCGTGATGACGTGCCTATAAAGATGTAACGTGCAAGATTGCCATCCGTCCCTTGAGAGCCGATTAGCCAAAGTGGTGGTCAAGGCGTGTGAACAGATTGGTGTTAGGATTATTTGGGTCATTGTTCAGGTGCATCGGGACTTGCTGACGCCGATCGTGCACCGCTGGCTGCCCGCGCAGCACCCGCACTGCCGCCGGCCGCGCCTCACGCAGCACGACATCGAGCTGCACGCGAGGGAGCTCGACCAGTTGAGGGCGCACACATCTTACGATGTATGTAGTCTTGGTACATCAATCATAACCTACTTTTATAACAAGGGTAACAGGCAACTGTACTGTGGTGGTCGTGGTCGCCTTGGCATGGGAAGGGAAATGCCTTTAAAGGTCCAGTAGTCGGCTTCTATTGGAATAATGTTGATTCTTTCCCAGCAATGGGATGTGCAATTTGCTACCACAGGAATACGGAAAAGCCTATCAACTTAACAGGAGTCGTTTTACTATCGAAATGTTCACGGCCACGGTGTATCAGACACAGCCTCAACATGCAGTGAGAACGACTAGCTTCAAGGTCTGACTAATAAATCCTACATCTATTGAAAACAGGATCTGTCACTCTATCTGCAATTGGTGTAACTGACCTGACATAACAGAATGCAATCTACCAATCAACCTAGATCAAGACTGTGATTATTTACATAATAATTCTTGATTTTGGTTTCAGAAAATGGGCGACAGTCCTTTGATTGCGAGGAAGAATAATAATAATGTTGACGTTAACTACGGATCATAGTTTGTGTAGTAAAGATTAAGTGATACTTAGTTATTTAATAAAACCAATTAATACTCAATTTGGTGTATTCTTTCTCACCCTAAACATTCATTCGTTTTTGATCATTTACTTCAGATTTACACAATATAGTACACAGAGAGTAGTTAATGATGGAAACTCATGTATATATCGTAGTATTCGTAGTCAGATCCTAGAATTGATCATTTCATGAAGTGTTCGACCATTTCATGATACCTATGGTTGTTTTTCATGAAATAGAACATCGACCGCTGGTCACCTCATGATGTGGCCTGGCAGATCATTGAATACGTTGATGTTTGACGATGTGGACAGTTAAACGCACGACTACTTCATGATGTAGTCAAACATTACTTAGTGATCTTATCGTAAAATAGTTAGATTATCCACCGGTAGAGGCGTTGATGTCGCTTTGTTTTTGTTGTGCATCGGTCCTAAAAATACGAAATAGCCAAGTAACTGCGGCCAACTTGGATGTAGCGCTCGCGGCACCACTCGTTTCGGTCGCTCGGCTCGCTTCGCTCACAATCACAGTTCTCAAATCAAGTCACAGTTCTAACTATAGATATAAGAAAGAAGCTAATGGCGAGAAATGCAACTACTTTGTGGTATGCCCCGTGGTCAGCTGGGAATGTCGATAAATAGACGATATGTCCATTTCTACGATCGGACCACGAAAGATACCCTACATTAATAATATGGCTAAACGTCGACTGACATATCATTAAACGTTGACGTTTAAACGATATTGTCAATTTTAGCGGGTCATTTCATGAAAATACCGACCACTTCATGAAAGCCACGATTATACACAGTATAAATAAAATAAAGTCGCTTTTCGTGTATGTAACCATCGGAGAGATTGGTGATGAACCACTTTTCGACCTTATAAGGTAATGAGGTAATATTTAATCACACACAATCCCCTTTATATTTTCTAGGTACTAGCTGACCCGACAGACACTAAACTACTCAATGTATTTTGATGCGATTTTCAACATAATTTAGAAAATTTATTTTAAGGGTTAAATTATGAAATTGCCGATTTGAACTGAAAAGTTGAAATTCGTTCTTTTTAAATTTAACATATCTATTTAATCAAAATAATTACCATTATTATGTATACATTGATGCCATCTAATAGGAAGGTCATTTATGTCTTTGCGATAGAACTCTCGTGATCAGATTCGACAAACTGTGTGAAAGCATTTTGTACTGCCTCCTGAGAAGAAAACTTTTTATCACGTAGAAAATTGTCCAAATCACGAAACAAATGGTACCTAGTGTGTTGGAGCAAGGGCTGGCGAATACGGAGGGTGACGAATGGTTTCTAATTGCAGTTCCTGTAGAGTTTCAACCATCTCTTTCAATTCATTGTCATTCCACGTGGTTTGTTCTTCAAATCAAAGTTTCCATCAACGAAAGCGTTTAAACCAAAATCGCACGGTGCGTTCATTAGCAGTCCCCTCTCCAAACGCAACATTGATATTGCGAGCTGTTTCTGTCGCGTTAGTTCCGCGTCGGAACTCGTATTCAAAAATAACTCGAATTTTCGAAGTATCCATCTTTCTTGTCTAAGCTGAATAAAAAAACAACTGAAAGTCGATAATCGAATGTTGCACATTTTTTAAAAGAAGAACTTCATAGGTACCATGTGAAAAAAGTTTAACTCATAAATCTCAAACCATGAAGGTTCTATTTCAATTCGAAGTACCTAATACAATAAAACGGCAATTTCATACTTTAACCCCTATTATTAAACATAATAAAAACATCTCGAAGTTTTGTCAAGTCGTGAAAGCCTTGCGAAGCATGGACAGGTGGCAAGTGTTGTAAAAGTACTCGTACTTATAGTTTGCAAGTACTCGTACCTACGGGCTACATTACATAGGGTTGATAGGGGTACCAACGTCAGTAGACGAGTATCGATCGGTCGTTGATTGCAAGTTTCAATTAAAAGCTGCGCAGTAGGTACTCCAAATCCACACGGAGTACTTTAATGAATTTTCAATTTGATTATTTAGCGGCTAGCCATTTCATGATCTGTTCTGAAAGGGTTTGTTTTGTAAAGTCTCTCTTAAATCATTATAATCACTGAACTAATTCATATAGATGATTTTATTCTTTCGAAAGCCTGACATGCAAATGTTCTCTTACCACCATTCAGAATAGTACATAAATGTAAATTAGTGATTTATTTGTGTAACAGGTATCAATATTTTCAGTGTTTTAGGGCCTATCGTAATATTTTACAATGTGTACTTATGCTACATTTTAATGATAGTAGGCGACGATCAAATAGGCGCAACACGCGATATAATCGAGCGCGACACAAAAGCACCGCGTGTCGCGCGACGAGCGGTGCCTTTGTGTCGCGCGCGACTATATCGCATGTCGCCCCTGTTTGTACTTTGCTTTAGTGGGTTACATGGCTAACTTACTGCACTAGTGTGATCTTCATGATTTTATTAATTCGGCCCAAATTCTAATGTCTACAAGTGTAGCATGACCATTTCTATCTTAACTCTACGAAGAATAAATATCTACAAAAACATTCGCGCCTTCTCCCATACGATTCTTACATACTCGTAGATACTCCTTTTACTTTGTTTACGTTTCCTTTCATTACTTTCGACATCAGGCGGCGCCGTGGCATTTTGTCTTTCGCTTCTTCCGTTTATAAGGTGGTCGCTACGCGTGCTGCTGTTATATGATTTCTACAAATATTTGTGTGTGCAACTACAAAATATTGTAAGTTCGCTATGCAATTTATCAGTCACCCCATCAGTCGCCCGGGACATTTCTTTCAAATGATTTATGTATATCCATTGACCATTTCCCTTCACTCTGGCGGTCCACTGGCCGCTAATCATTTCATCGTTCTCCTGCCCTTATCCCAATCTATTTGGTGTCGGCGCAATATGTCCCTTTTATACATACTTCTGTAGTCTGTCTTTAGTCTTCCCCTACTCTTATAGCCATCCATACTCAAAACTTTCCTCACGACATTTTCCTCATTCCTCCGCATTACCAACTGATTTCCGAACTACTTTTCAGTCACCGGTGCCATTTTCAAACGTTCTCTTATGTACTCATTTCTTATTCTATCCGTTCGCGTAACACCACTCATCCCTCTTAGCGTTCTTATCTAAGCTGCATGCAATTGCCTTTCATTCATCTCTTTTGTGGCCCAATATTCTGATCCATACAAGAGAGTCTAACCATTGTTTTATGTATCTTCCCCCTTAAGTATAAAGGAATGCGGGAGTCGCAGGTTGTTTTTGTGACCTGCCGCCATTTCATCCATCCAGTACTAATTCTGTGCTTAACCGTCCGATCTGCTTCGTGAACCAAGATACCGTAAGTCGGAGCAGACTGGGAGAAGCGCGCCGTAAAGCGCTATAGCTCCAGAACTGGAGATAACGCCGAAATTCCAGAACATATATTTAGTTTTGGTTCTGTTGATTTTCAAGCCAACATTCTCCAGCTTCTGTTGCCATTTCTTCAATCAATCCATCTTCACCAACAAGAACAATGTCATCTGCAAACAGCATGCACCAGGGTGCCTGTTCCTGTATGTTCGACGTCAGAGCGTACATTATCAACAGGAAGAGGTAAGGATTTGAAGCCGATCCTTGGTGCAAGACAACAGCCACACTGAACTAATCGGTATTGCTAGCAGCGGACCAGACGTAGGTACGAGATTGCCTGGATGTAGTACGAATTAACTCTACATACTTCCCGGGCAAACCTTTCTCTTTCAAGGCCCTCCACAAGACATCCCAAGGTACCCTATCAAACGCTTTCTCCATATCAATGAAAATCATGTGCAATTTCTTGTTTATACGTCTGTACTTTTCGCACAATTGGCGGAGTGCAAAAGTGGCGTCCATTGTTCCTCGACCTGGCATAGACCTAAAATGTTCGGGATAATTTCACTCTTCTCACGCAGTCTTTTCTCTATTACTTTCTCCCATAACTTCATACTATGTGACATGATTGAGCTGTATTCCTCGATAGTTGTTGCAGTCCTGTATTAGATCACCTTTATTCTTGAAGATGGGCACTAGCGAACTATTGCATCATTCTTGTGGGATTCCTTCATGCAAAACTAATAAACACAATAAAAGAAATAAAAATCTATTGATATATTTAATTAGTTTAAGAAAGTTACATTACATCGTATATTATGTATTTACATCAACTTATCTGTATCGAGATTACTGATAGAGAGAGAACGTTGATTGTAGACGGTGCTTTTTACCGAACACTCAATATACCTAAATTACTCTTAAAGTAGAAGCACATTGGACACAAAGTAGGGCAATATGAACAGGCAAAAGAAAACTTACCGTCCTTCAAATCTAGGCTTCACCTTGCTGAGATTACTTTACTATGACAACAGACTATGAAGACAAAAGATATCTAAGTATAGCGGAATGCTTGTGGTATAAATAAAACGAAGGTTTACTAAAATTAATGTCAACATATTCGCATTTTGCCCTGCTTTTCTTATCAAATGAGAGACATAATACACTACTAGACATATAATAATACTGTTCGGACTACAGCAACTACTCAAGTGGATAGTAATGCTCTTGACACATGGTTGAGGTATACCTACTTCAATACTATCTTTTATTTAATCTACATCGAATGGCAACGGAAGCTACATTGTATCAAGAAAGATTCCACCTTGCGCAAACATGCGTATTCTCATATATTCTAAATTACATAAATAACATTAAATAAGAACTCAACTAATGAAAATGGCGCTTGCTCTCTGGTCTTCATTAAAGAAATAGTGTAGGTAATAGAGCCATGATCGGAGAGTTTTTCTAATAAAAATGTAACCGAATGCTTATAAAGTACACGTAAAGTTTCAGCACAAATGAGCATGAAACAGTTGCAAGAGACATCACGACTACCATTTTTACACTTCGTCTTGTCATTATGTCCAGAACACTCAGCTAGCTTAAGACTTTAGTTCACTTCTCTTGCACGTGCGCACGTTGACCGGGAAGAACACGTTCAGTTCGATAAGCGTGGCGAGGACCAGGAACATGGCGTACATGGCGAGACAGGCGCGCCCCACCGCCGCATCCAGCTTGAACTTGTTGAACCAGAACGTCAAGTACAGCAGTAGTAGCGTCGACAGCAACGAAATGGCGGAGTATTCCAGCCCCATGGAGTTGATCTTCACCTGTTAAAATGTAACTGTATTTATCCCGACCGTCCCCACGAACATCACGAAAAAAAGTCAAGTCGCTGGGCAAATTACATTTCAGTGTCGCAATTTCGCTGTGCTAGAGCATTTCTAAGTTTAAGTTACAGGCTCCATTCGCAATAAGCAAATCTATACAAATAAAAATCAATTGCCGAATGTATGTACGCGCATCACTTCAAAACGGTTGCACCTATTTGGCTAATTCTTTTTTTGTTGTGTTTGTAAATGTCAGGACAAGGTTTGTATGAAAGAAAATGTTTGAAAAGCTGCCGGGAATATTAGAAAATTCGGGAAAACTGAGAGTGCATTTTCTATGGAAATTTTGTATGAATTATTGAAATTCTGACAGGACAACGTTTGTCGGATTATTTAGTGAGTAATAATTTATGTAATGTAAATTGTGCAGGTATTGTAGAATTAATCTTGTGTATGTAAAAATAAAGTAATATAAAATAATAATACTGATGTATTAAAATATTTGTTTTCTAACCCAGTAGTGACCCGGCTCGGCTGGAGTGAGCGACGCCTTGATGAGCCACGGCAGCCCGAGGCATAGCAAGATGTCAAACGTGTTCGATCCGATCGAATTGCTGATACCCATAGATCCATGGCCTGTGTTTCGGAAAAGTATATTAAATAAATCAAATATCAACGTACTCGGTTCGTCGGTTACAACGGTTAGTGAATTCTTAATTATTTTGAGCAGTCAACATTCTCGAGCAATATGAAGACAGGACGAAAATTCCAGAAGATTGTAGAGGACCATCACATTGGAACACAAAATTATAAACCGCACTGTACCTTGTTTTGCTACTATCACACTGGATACAGCTTCCGGCACTGATGTACCGGCGGCAAGGAAAGTAATGCCCATCACTGAGTCCGGAATCATTAATGTGTCCCCTGTAATGTAACAATGTAGTGAAATCATAAATGACATTCGGAAAAACTTCATACAATATGTCACGTTCAAATGCTGGTCTTACCAATAATAGTGATCATCCAAGCTACGATGTACGACAGGGATCCTATCCAGACAATGCACATCATGAATGTCAGAGGGAACCAATTCTTGAACCGAGGCTTCTCACAGTCTGGGATAGTGAACAAGAATACCAGGTGGATAGGCCACGTCACTATCCATGTACTCTGTAATAAGACGTAGTAATTAGAACATTAAGTTTTACGATAGTTTGAGTACTGTATCTGTTACAATAATTACCTTAGTAAGCCAGCTTCTACCAGTCGGCCACTTCAATAGAGAGTGCACATATTTATCCTCTGCTTCTTTATTATTCTCATCGACGTTCGCTACAGCTGCATTCTCCTCAGGATTTGCAATTTCCACGTCATTGGTCTTACTTTCAATATCAATACAGATATTTTTAGCTTTGTCGCCGTCAGCGGCTGGTAAGTTCACAGAATTTGTTGTGTCAATTTCACTATTTTTTTCATTTTTATCTGGGCAAAGAGATAACGCACTTTTTATATTCCCATTGTGTTGGTGGCGATCCGCAGACAAATCATTTTTGTTTACGGGTTTAGCATCTTTAAGTTCTGGAAAGTTAAAAAATAGCACAAGAGATATCTTATTGCTGTCAAAGGTGTCAATAATATTATGAATCTCCAAAAAAAAAAGTTACTGTACGTACCATTTTCTGCAGCGACAGTGTTATCCTGCTTTTCATTTTTCTTCAACATGTCCGACACACAGTTCCAGTTACCTGTGTAACAACACATTTCTGTGATAAAATTACGCATGAATCATTTTTATTTGGTACATCACTTTATGAAATACCCACCTTTAGCAAAATTCTGAATAGATTTGTCGTAGTACATGATACAGATGTAGACTCCGTACAGCATGACAAGAAGTAATGCCTCGTACCACTGAACGTACTCATCGTGCATTATACAAATTAGTATAGATACTGTGATTCCGTAGGCTAGGCAGTCCCTGGTCAGTGGCCACCAGTCTAAGGGCACAACCTGGAAGTAATGACACATCATTTATTGACGCCTTTCTATGATTTTCATAAATGTGGATTAAAAAAAGTATAAATACCATTCCTGCGCCAATGCCACAACATGCAGCTACGGCGAGGATGTTGAAGACCGCTGAGCCCACAATGGTGCCCACCCCGATGTCACCTTCCGTGATGAAGGTGCCTATGACGTTGACGAACAGCTCAGGAGCAGACGTAGCGGCCGCCATGAAAGTGGCACCAGCCACATCGTTCGTCATGTTTAGTGCTGGAACAGAGATAAACAAAAACATTTGTTTTCAATAACCTTATCGAAAAACAACTGCGCAAGTTAACGTTTCGGTCCTAACACAGTTATGCCAAAGGATTATAAAGCAATACCTACCTTGTCAGAAAAGAAGATTACCAAAGACTTCGAAAATAACTGACGCATGCGGCTGTACATGTTAACAAAGCTGTTGGAAAAGGTTCCTTATGACATCATCATCTTGGTGTTTCTTTACAATATTTTCAGCTGTAAACATGATTCAAAGTAGGTAAGTTTCGAATTTCGTCAGCACATGGACGTAATTCTTTCAGTACGTCTAAAAATAACAATAATGAATTACATTTTCTTGCAATTTCCAACGGAAAGTTGCAGATAATGTCATGACAATCAACCCTCACAGCACTCATTCTCATCAGGGTCCTGATGGTTTTTATTAGAAAGCAAGTAAAATTAGAACAACTCTTAGAACGGTATCACACTAACGATTTGTCAGCGTGTTTCCAGTGAGGCGATTTGTAAACGTGCCCTCTGCGGGTTCGAAGCGATTGCGCGACGTGTTCTCCGCTTTTTCACTCGCTTGTACATTCACGTCAATCGTTGTGGTTACGCAAACACGTTGTGCACACTTGGCGTACTCGTTTCGCACATAGAGCAAGCGTGTTAAACAATCGCCTTGCTGGAAATACTCTCGCAAATCGCCAGTGTGATGAGGTCCTTACATTATATTCTCAAATGTTTACGTACCATGGCATATTTTTTCAACCGCGGGCACGAAGAACTTATCGCACACGACAGCGAGGGCCAGGAACAGGTAAATGGAGATGAAGGCGTGGAGGACGATGGCCCCGTGCTGCCTCTGCAGCTCCGTGAACACACCCGCTGGGAAGTCGTCGATGGCCGGCGGCGTACAGTTGCGGAGATGGCCCTCTGAAACTAAAAGCCAACTTTTAGATATTGGAATAGCAAAAATAGGAGTGTTACTAGAGTTCCCTCCGTACCCGAACGGTCCAAACGGCCATTGCTGTCACTCCACGTGTCCGTCTGTCCGTCGTCTGTCACACAGGTTTTACAGCCAAACGGTTAGAGCTACAGTCTTCAAATTTTCACAGTATAAGCATCTTGTTGACCCAAAGCCATACAAATTGTCAAAAAATATTTTTAAGAGGGGCTCCCAGATAGCTAAAGGGGGGCGCGAATTTTTTTCACATATTCCCTCGAGTGGAGTATTGTTGTTTAGAACTCGTTGAGTAAATAAATACTGTATGTTTTGTTTTAAAAAATATTGGAAAACAAAGGAATGAGAAGCTACCAGAGCCATAATTTTTAACAAAATTTTGTTCCGAAGAATTTTTTAACTTTCCATTGACCTATGAACTTGAAATTTGGTTTTATAGTTTATTATTACGTATATTATACTAACAAATATCAATAATAAATTAGATTTGTTATGGAACCCTGAATTTGCAAAATCCGACACATACTTGTCCGGTTTTTTTTATTCTACTTAAGTAGGCTCGTTTTTATAATCAAAGTAATTACTTACCACTAAGTAATTTTGGTTGGATTTTGGTTATTTATTTATTTTTTGAGGGTAGAATTCTTAAGTAAAGAAAATGGTGACTATTACTTGGCTAAGAATTCTAAGCTTTGACAGTTCTAACTCCAAGCAATTACTAAACTATAGAAAGAAAATCATTGCTTGAACAATTACTTTTACTTGACTATAAATACGAGTTAGTTTCGCTAGAATACAGGTAAAAAAAGCAGGTGGGTGGTGGTGGTGGGGTAGGTGTAAAAGCATGAATCTTGATGTAATAATGACAGATTTCATACTTATCTCTACTTTTCTTAGATCTGATATGTAATAAGCAAGCGAAGTGACATTCTATCATCAGCAATAACGATGACGGAAATGACAAAAATTTATTGGATTACCATCATCATCATCATCATCATTTCAGCCGAAAGACGTCCACTGCTGGACGTAGGCCTCCCTCAAGCACCGCCACTTCGACCAGTTCTGTGCTTCCCGCATCCAGCGGATTCCTGCGGCCTTCACAAGGTCATCGGTCGGATTGACATAAGCTATCGAAAAGGGTTTGTCAATCCTGTTGAATATCTTTGTAGAGTATATTTAAATTTATTTTCACACCACCTGCTCGAAAATGTCAAATTATATGTCAAGCAACCTTAACCTAAAGTGAGTCATTAGTGGCCGGGGGCACAGCCGGTCAATAATGTTGTACTGGATTTCATTATGACCCGCTGGTCAATAATGTGATTTGAATTTGGAATCTCACATGCTCAGCTAAATTGGCAGTATAGTACTAACAAACACCTTTTGGTGCCAGAAAGAGGAAAGCTATTCTCGAAACCCTTACTACGCGTGGATGATATTCTCGATTTCCTACAAAATCATAACGACTGCTTCTTCATATCGTTGCCATGTTTTCGAAGACATAATATTGTAAGAATAATTAGATAACTACGAACCATTTTTCATTTTTTTTAAATTTATTTTTTTTAATTTTGGAACGAAGTTCCTTATCGCGCGTTGTCAAAGGGGGCTAGACGGAAAAAAGTCTCACGAAAAGTTGTCACGACACTTTTTGCTATAGGTAGCTATTGTAAGCCGTGCGGCGTGCGCATGTTTCTCTGTCTGTCTCTCTCTCTCTCTTATAGATAGCAAGCCAGATATTTTCATTTCTATTTCGCATTGAACAGTGTGGTGTCGCGATGATGATGATGATGATGATGATGATGGTGATGATGATGATGGTGATGATGATGATAATGATGATGATGATGATGGTGATGATGATGATGATGATGATGATGATGATGATGATGATGATGATGATGATGATGATGATGATGATGATGATGATGATGATGATGATGATGATGATGATGATGATGATGATGATGATGATGATGATGATGATGATGATGATGATGATGATGATGATGATGATGATGATGATGATGATGATGATGATGATGATGATGATGATGATGATGATGATGATGATGATGATGATGATGATGATGATGATGATGATGATGATGATGATGATGATGATGATGATGATGATGATGATGATGATGATGATGATGATGATGATGATGATGATGATGATGATGATGATGATGATGATGATGATGATGATGATGATGATGATGATGATGATGATGATGATGATGATGATGATGATGATGATGATGATGATGATGATGAGTATAAAAATAAAATTTTGTTACAATTCCTTCACTAATTAATCGAAAGGAACTTCGTTCCATCCGGGTGTCCCTTGACACCTCTCAAGTTTTTTTTTTTTAAATTACACATCAACATCTATAAACGTACCAAATAAAAACTTAACTTTATCTTTGCACAACTGGACTAATGTCTCAAATGTTACCATTAACTTCAATTAATATGTAAGTGCATATAACTAACTAGTTCTAAATATGTTATTCTTACTGTTTGTTTATTTAATAAATACTTTGTTTTTCGTACTATGGCTATTATTTTCTCACAGTAGGTGTAAAAAGTAGAGTATCCTCCTCTGGGCTAAAGGTGTCTTTGCCTTGGGCTAGCTTGAATCCCTCGCTGCATTCAGGATTCTTGTATTAACTCCCTCGCTTCGCTCGTGAGTTAAACTCTTAACTACCTCGCTGCGCTCGGGAGTTAAATCCCGAATCCTTCATTGCGCTCGAGATTCAATATGACGCCCGTGACATAAGACACAACTTTAGCCCCTCGGTGCATAATCTACTATTGCGTTGTAGCTATGAAACGATTTATAAGAGGTTGCAGAAAAGACAACACTATTTACCATGGTCAGTTTAATTAGAATAAAAATATTAATAGGTACATACAATTCTGTTGTTGAATCTGGAACTGTTTATGGCGGAGCTGGATCCTGATGTTGGAATCAAAAGGACTTACCAAATGGAATGATTTTGGAAACCATCTTGGCTATTTTGCAGGCGTCGTCACATCTTGGAAATATTGGTAGGTCTAATGTACTACATCATAACCTTTGTCAGTTATTTTAAAAAATATGGATACCTACTTAAAATTCTGTTGTTAAATCTGGAACTTGTCATGGCAGCATATCTAACAAATATAATCGATGATTTTGACAGCCATCTTTGTTCTTGGTTATTTGGTTTACCTTGGAAATTTTGACAACCATCTTTGTTCTTGGTTATTTGGTTTACCTTGGAAATTTCACTTCATTTTTGTTGGCCAGGCAATGGGATTAAATTGGTCTTGGCAGTTTGATGTCGGAATCAAGGAATGGCAAAATTAAATCTATGATTTTGGCAGACATCTTGAAAATCATGTTCATCTTCAATTGCCGTTTTAATATTGAATCTACGATTCAAAGATGATCGCTGTCGCGTAATGTTTTTCTAAGAGACTTCATCATCCTACTACCTACGTATGGAGATCTATCCTTATCATTTCCCTAGCTCCTAGCTAACAATCAATAATCAGACAAAAATATATGAGAGACAATAATGGCGTCGTCATGACAAAAATAAGCATTTTCGTATGTTTTGGATCCAATAAACTTTGATGACCAGTTTAATACAGATCTATACGCGACTCACCTGAACCATGTGGAAAACGTTATCAAATGAAACTAAAATATCCATCGAAAACACACAACATCGAGGTAGTGTATAAACAATAGGAGATCTACGAACCTCTTGCTACGATCCGACAAGGTCGGATATAGGGACTTTTCTAAATAAATCGTCATACTCTTCTCGCACCCTTTACAATTCATTTCTATTTCTATTAGAGCAACTACAGGCGGCCTATGTAGATATATTACCAGTTTACCTTACTAACTGTTTACAGTTTGAATTTTTATAATGGCTGTTACCTAATGTTTAAATATTATAACTGTGCAAATGTTGTCTTACGAATTTTTAATATTCATACGGTGTTGTCAATGACTAACTGACCGACTCTATGACAGTTCAAAAGTGCCTGTAATTAGTTTAAAAGAAATAAATGCTATGAGTTTGAGTTTAATAAAACTTTAAAAACATGTAAACTTAAAACGAACACGCAATTAAGCATGTCAATTTAAATGACGAGGGCGATTGTATGCACTTTTACTCGATTCCTTACTTTCTTTCTTTGATGGCGCATTTGTAGAGCGTAAAAATTCGCCAGTTTGTAGGCACATTTATATCCCAAACATCTCGTCATAATCATTTAATTCATTCTAAAAATATGACAGTGTATTCCTGATTTCTATTTCTCATAATTTTAAAATCTAAAAGACAAATTAAAAATTAACGTTCGAACTGCGTGTGCTCTGTAGCCTTAGTTTCAATTTTGTAAAGAAAACTCTAGTTGAGAAAAAGAAAACCCCGTCAGAAACGAAGTTTCGCGGTACTCGCACACACACATTCGTATATACCTAATAGAAAGAGACAGAGAGAGAAAAAGTCGCAAGGATGTACAACGATTTCTGCCAGTCAACTCTTATCGCAAGCCCTCAAACAATCTCATTTTTTCAAGTAAATATCAAATTTTGAAGTTCTCACTGTGATAGATTTCTTCTTCTCCCATTTTCAGCCACAGCTGGCAAGAATAGTATTCGAGGGATTAGCAATAGAATTCCTTTCTGTCCTAGATTTACATGTTATATTTTAGTATTCAAAGGTTTAATATTTGTACCACAAATTGGGCCCAAGCTATATAATGAAAAAAAGGAAAGCATCTCTTTTTTGGTAGCAAGTAGAAATATGTAGGTATCCGAGTAGAAATTGATTATTTTCATGCTCAAATATAGATTTTACGTACCTACCTACGCGAGATTATGGAAGGCATCGAGCAACTGTTTAGGCAAGTTTGGATTTATTTTTTATTACCATAATGTTCTGCTAGGAATATCCAAAACATAAAACATTTTACATGTTCAATTGCAGTAAAATAATGCTAACACTCGGGACCTCGTGCCTATTCATTATAAAATAAAAAAGATAGATAAAACTAATCGTAATTTAGGCTAGGAAGTCTAAAATCTGGTTATGGAATACTAGCTTCTGCCCGCGACTTCGTCCGCGTGTAATTTCTTGTTCCCCCGACCGACCCGCCCGTCGCACGCATCCCTGCCCGCGTTGTTAATTACATCGTTTTCGCTTAGCGTTCTTTCTGACTTTTGTTTCTTTTTGTTCAGCTCCTAAGTGTCCTTCCTCAAGAATTGGGCTACCAAATGCACAAACATTTTTTCAAATTCGACTGGTATAATTCCAGAACTTAGCGCGTTCAAATAAACAAACTCTTCAGATGTATTATATATCCTAGCTTTTGCCCGCGGCTTCGCCCGCGTGGATGTCGGAAAATATCGCTCGGGAACGTACTACCGGGAAATCCTTCCTTATGCCTTGTCTACTTTATAAACCCTCTGTGCAAAATTTCAGCTTTTTGGTTCAAGGGTTTGGGCTGGGCGTTGATGAGTCAGTCAGTCAGTCAGGACTTCTCTTTTTATTTATATAGATAGATACTAGCTTCTCCCGGGGCTTCGTCTGCGTGTAATTTCTTGATCTCACTCAATCTTTTAAATCCGACTGGTAGTTCCAGAGATTAGCGCGTTCAAACAAACAATAAAACAAACTCTTCAGCTTTATTATTAGTAAATAGATTACTATGGTATAGACTACTTATAGATAATACATTTCATAGTAAACTATGTATTTGCTGAACTATTTATTAGCGTATTAGCTGAGCGTACGATAAATAAGTAGTTGTATTGCATAAACGTACGTAGGTAATTGATGCTCTGTGAACTCTTGCAAACGTAGGTAGACTGGTGAGTAAATACACTGAGAGCAATGAAACAGGGCCTGTTTCACCACCTACGATTAAGTTCCTATTAACTTACTTGGCAGATAATTTCAAACAAAATATGTTCCATTTTTTAATCTATTCGGTAAGTACTACACTCGCGGTTCGGTCACTAGTCAGTGTCATTACTTACCGAATAAATTCAGAAATGGAACATGTATGGCAGGGTCACATAAAAATACTTACCTGAAAGTCTCGGAAACTAAGAATACTAGCTTAATGAATTAAATTGTATATAATAGACAATTAAATGTTCCTTAAATGAAAGTAATAAAACTTCTTAGTTACTGTCACGTTATCCTATCAAAAATCTATATATGTATATACATATATACGTCATTGCATATATATATAAAAATGAATCCCTATTTCCCTTGGTTATCGCACCACGCGTCAGGAGAAGGTTCTTATGAAAGAAAAAAATAAGAAAATTTCGCAGAAAATTGGAAAATTTCAGAAAACTTAACGACTATTTTAACTTCACGCGTTTACATTACAATATTCATAGCTAAGACAGGACAACGTCTGTCGGATTAGCTAGTTACAAAGTAAAATAATGGAACTTTTATAAATGGAACTACGAATTTTCTGCATCTGTTTTTGCTTTTGTTTCTATTCTGTCATATAAAAAGGTTATTGATGTTCAATATTCATTATTGAAGCTTTTCTAATGTCGCTTATACCTGAAGAATGCACCAGAATTCTCACAATGCTGGAAATCGGCCGGAGTCAGCGTGATACAGCAAGGACAGTGGGTGTGTCGCATTCAACAGTACGAGTTCTCTGACTTTACGTGGAAACCTGCTCTAGGTTAGAGCCGGTTTCCACGCAGACAGGCACTCTAATTGCGTAACACATTATCAATAAGAATCGGTTTCATTTTGACAGTTCCACAACATTCATTGTGTTATTTACGTTGTCGAGCAGACAAATTTTTCGAACATCAATGGATTAGCAATTTGCTTCAAAATGATTCAGATTCCGATTGATAGTGTGTTACGCAATTAGAGTGCAGGAACAGGCAGGGCCAGGTGTACCACAGCACGAGATCGATACTTGGTCAACACAATGCTTCGAAACCGCTTTCTCACAAGAACTGCACTTACATATCAGTTCCGACGCCTCGGAGGAAGTTACTCAAGTGCGTGGACTGTAAGACGACGAATTGCTGAAGCAAATTTAAAACCATTAAGACCTGCAAACGGCCCTAAATTGGAGCGTGGGCATCGTATTTCGAGATTAACATATCCCCGGAACCACTTAAATTGGAGTATTGAAGATTGGTCAAGAGTTATGTTCTCAGATGAATCAAGATTTATGCTCTACAAGAACGACGGAAGAACAAGAGTGTATAGAAGACCAGGGGAGCGATCCAAGCAAGCATTTATGGTCAATTTGGGAGAGGATGGTATCTTTATGCATGACAATGCCCGGCCTGATGCTGGTGAAATTGTGAATGACTACCTTCAAGAGGTGATCATTAACTATATACAGGGCGTAAAAAGACATATCACAAAGCCGTCAACTACGCATACTATACATCTAACTAAGTAGCTTTGCGCAAAAAATATTGCTGGGAAACGATTTTTATTTTTAGGTATAAAAAAAGCTATTTTTTTATTAAGCGCAATGTAATGAATTCAGGCAAACGGAGTTGAGCACAGCCCATTCGCTCTACGGTACGCTTAGTACTTATCGGAAAAAGTTTAGTATAACACTCGTTTTAGTAATAAAGTAAAAAAAATGCGACTTTAACCTTTCATATCTCCAGAACCAGTGGATTCCTAGGTATGGTCTAGTGGAAAAAAAACGATCCAAATAATGGGTAGAATAAGTATGTGGTTTTCAAGAGTATTTTTACACCCGGTATAGAGTGACTGGTAATTAGTGACCGATACTATTATTAATCTGTGCCGACACTTAAACACATTATAACAAACAACTTTTACTATGGAACCAAACCTGAAATCGCGAAAAAAAAATCAGCTGCCCCACACATTCATGTTCGCATATTTCGTCAAAATGTAGGGAGCAGCTGATTTTTTTTCGCGATTTCAGGTTTGGTCCTATTAGACCGAGAGGTGACAGGATTTTTCATAACGATCATGGATACGGTTAGATTTACTTCGATGGGTTGTAGAGTAGTCCCCTAATGCAAATGACGTCGGTCTGCCTGCTCTGAGTGGTTGCAACTTCGAGTTATAGCGCTAACACGCCATACTTTCAATGTGTACCAAAACTGACCATTTCTCTGATCGTTTTTTTTTCGCAACAATGACGCCTCTTGTAAGCGCTATAACTCGAAGTTGCAACCACTCAGAGCAGGCAGACCGACGTCATTCGCATTAGGGGACTACTCTACAACCCATCGAAGTAAATCTAACCGTATCCATGATCGTTATGAAAAATCCTGTGACCTCTTAGTCTATATAGTAAAAGTTGTTTGTTATCATGAGGTCAATCATGTGTTTAGGTATCGGTCACTAATTACTAGTTACCCTACTTATATAGGGTGACTGGTAATTAGTGACCGATACCTAAACACATGATTGTGCTCATGATAACAAACAACTTTTACTATGGGACCAAACCTGAAATCGCGAAAAAAAAATCACCTGCCCCATACATTCATGTTCGCATAACTCGTCAAAATGTAGGGAGCAGCTGATTTTTTTTTCGCGATTTCAGGTTTGGTCCCATAGTAAAAGTTGTTTGTTATCATGAGCACAATCATGGGTTCAGGTATCGGTCACTAATTACCAGTCACCCTATATATAGTGGCCAGCACGCAGCCCGGACCTCAACCGAATCGAGCATGCTTGGGACGAGCTCGGACGATGTGTGAGAGAGCGAAACCCTTCCCCTATTACGCTTCAAGAGCTCAAAGCTGCGCTCGGAGGAATGGGAGAATATTCCCCAACATCGTATAAGAAACTTGGTGTACAACATGCCAAACCGCATAACCACAGTGATGACAGCACAGCACGTGGGGGTATACAAAGTATTTCTATTTTCGTTCAAAATTTGCTTTTCTATTTTCATAAGATGAGATTGGTTATATGTATTTTTATTATGAATATAATACAAAGTGAATTCTTGGAACCTAAGAATGCTAGCTTAATGAAATAAATTGCGTTTAATAGACAATCAAATGTAGTAAAGTAATAAAATGTATGATTTTATTACTTTCATTTAAGGAACATTTGACTGTCTATTAAAAGCAAATTATTTCATTTATCTAGCATTCTTAGTTTCCAAAACTTTCAGGTATCTATATGTGACCCTAATTCATTGCTCTCGAGTGTAGTAACTAAAATGCATGTATAGACGCGCGTACCTATGCGCCTTTCATTATTTAATTCTCGTGAAACGAGTTTTATAAGATTTTGGATAACACTAACCAAATATTATGAAACTGATTTTCCCACTGTAAGAAAACTTGGTAGGATAATACCAGCTTCCTTCGTTTTTAAATCGAATGTTAATTAAAAAGAGTTCCTATCTTCTTCTATTCTTCTCAATCTTCTTCATTGCACTCCATTCTTTCCTGCCTTGGGCCTCCATTATTAATTCCTCCTTGCTACTTTTGGCTTGACCGGGTTCCTCAGTCAGTCCTACCTGGGTGCGGTCTGTCCACGATACTGCGAGCAGTTCTGGGTGTCAATTATAGCATGTTCCTAACCCAAATCTTGCAATGTAGGTAATAAGTACGGGTTTCGAACATAGAATTAAAACTATTGTTGTCGCCTTGATACGTTAATTGATTTCGCTAAAGTGCTTCCTGTGTTTCAGAATGTAGACCATTATAACACTAAATAGGAAGTACTCCTATTCCTACTATAATAAAATTATTGAAGTGTTATGCATTTACAAATAATTTTTGTCAAAAAAACAAAGCTGTTATTACGCATATTCGTGTAAATATATTACACCAACCGCTTTAGGTTGTATAACTAAAACTATCAAATGCACCTCATTCACGACTTTGCATGCACTTGTGTGTCTGTAAACTTTGTTAAACCTAAGTGGGTACTGCATCCTCGCTAGTAGATTTGTGAATAGTGACTTAAGTCTTACTAAAGTTGGCTGTTCCTACAGTAAATTCAATAGTCGTATGAGAGTAGTGACCATTCAGCCGCGCGGACCGCGAACATGCCTGAGGCGGCAAGGCGGCAAGGCGGCGAGGTGGCGAGGCGGGCCGCGTGCTATGGCGTGCTTGATTAACAAACGCACATCCTGTGCCACTCTAAAAACGGCTCCTTCAAATAGCAAAGTCAACAAGCCAATCGTGAGCAAATTGTCTCAAATTACTGCTGCACTAACTTGTTTAACCGAATTAACTGATTTTAGAAAATACGTGTCGTTTACTTGTTAAGTAGCGGAGCCACAGCCGTCTTCGTGCCAAATTGTGCACGTTACCACTCGTTATTACAGTTTAGACACTCGTGTACAGTGAGTGAGTGCACTATGAAGGAAATTGACAGATCAAAGATGGCAGGAAGTCCGCATTAGCGACGCATAAGTCGTCTTTCGATCCTTTGCTCTCTCTATTGCACAACGGCCTAAGGGACATAATGGCTTTCCCGAATACAAAGCGTATTTCTCCAACTACTAGCAAATAAGATTTTTGTAAACTATCATCAAATAGGTTGCATTAACAAATAGGTTTCTGTCTTCATTTGGGTGTTGTAGAGATGTGAGAATTTTAGTTAATGAAGTTTTGAGGCTGTTGCTGTATTCAAGGAAAATTACCTAAAATCAGAGAGTTGGTTTTGGACGCTACCAGAAAAAGATCACGTGAAGACAGCCGGTGCTCAACCTTGCACGCTGACAGCCCTGAGTGGACGACGACCAATTGACAATTTGCGCGAGGAGCGACCGGATGAGGCGCCGAGTCGGAGTCTGCCTCCCCTTCTAACTTTAAGAACGATGGCCTAACTGCGGCAAATAGCTATAATATCAAATTTACCTAATCAAATCATACGACAAGATCTAACAGCTCGTTTTGTATCATTCATCATAGCGATCAACAAGTCTTTGTCAGCGCCGCGTCCGTTATTAGTGTCCGTATTATGACAAGTGGTTAACTTCTGAAGCAATTATAATCGCCCTAAGATCAAGCACTATAAGATCTGCTAAAAATAGACATCGAACAGATCCAATTATTTACTGCCCACGATTGATTAACTCTCGCAATATCCATCGTTTCCTGATTCCTGTTCAAGGAGCAAAAAAACTTGAGAAAACATCCTTGTCCTTGGAGCTATAGGTATGACATCAAGAAGGTCTTACAAATTGAGAGTGATTACGAACACCAACATTTATAGGGCTCTTGAAACATTTTTTTGTTGAGAATGTTGTCGATAGTGAGGCAGGTCAGTCGTCGTTTGATGAAATCATTACAATGGACGTTGGCATCCAGTGAAACAAGGTGCGGTTGCTAGGTACTTGTGCTGTTGAGCTATAATCAACACTAATTCGTTTACAGAAAGACTAATAGCCATCGGGTGAGCATCGAGCCACGCCCGTGTTTCGACAATTTCGTCAATAGCTTCCGTCAAATGTTTACCGGCAATAGGTCCATTTCTAACAATATCTTGTTTCGGCATCATGTTCGTTTTACAATTCACCTGTTAATTCATTTTCATTGACGACTGGACTTTCAGCGCGTTTGTTTTTATTTACATGTGACGCCTACGCCTTCATACAACCGGGCAGGTGTCTTTGTAAATAATTGCGTATGATAACGGGATGGCAAAACGAATGTTCGTACCTGGTGGTGCAGCAGCCATGGCAGCGCCGCTCAGTCTTCCATACTTACGACGGTGTGCGGCGCCGGTGCCTGCCGGCGCGCTGGCGCAGCTTCCACCGACACTACATTCACTTTCAACACTTGAATCGTTGATGTAATCTTCTTCGCCACTCCGTTTGATTCACTTCGTGAGTGACCTAACCGCTGAACGGGAATTGGACGCACTTCCGACCTCCTTCTACATAACCTTGCCGTGGTGGTACGCGCACTTCACCAGGATCGAAGGCCCGACGACTGAACCTCCAGGCTGCTAGAAATGTGTGGATCCTCTCGATCCAGACCCCGACAAAAGTAAGACATAGGACTCGTACCTCGATCGGAGGTATTCATATTGGAGTAGTATCGTGTAGAGCGCGACGCAGGCGACCGAGGACGTCGCCACTGGCGTCCGAATGCCGCCGCTCACGCTCAAACGGACATAATGGACCCGCCGGAGAGCTCGTCAAAAGAAGAATACGGGGGCCAATTATTTATTTCCATACAATACACGTACGTCGGCCGGCGCTCGGGCGCAGTGCGGGAGTGACTCCCGGCGCGAGCATCGAGCTCGGCCGACGTCTCCACGCGACCACTACAACTACACACGCTCTTATTGTATTCTAATGAACATCTTATTACACCAAAATTTGCTTGTCACATCAATAGATAGTTCCATATCTTGAAAATGAAGATAAAGTCAATCAAAGTTATTCGTGCAAGCTTGAACCAGCCAGGCTAATACGATCCACTTTGATGAAATTCCCTATCAATACGACATTGAATAGCAGTTTCCACCTATTTTTCCAGTATGTAAAGTGTCTTTTACAGAGCAATGACTTAATCGAAACACATTTAGGTTTTAAGAACAAAAAAAAAACACACACCTACAACATTTAGGAAGTGTCCGGGCGCATTGCGCTCTGATTTTAATAATCCGTGGGGTCAAACGTCAATTTACAAGCCCTTCCCGAGTCGGCGCGCGCCGGCACGCGACTTTTACAATTATGCTTAATTAAAAGATTTGAGCACGAACATTTGTAGTAAACCACCTCATGGATGTGACTCACAAGACAATATTGCTCCTATGTAGGTGTAAAGGAAACAAAGATCGTTAAAAAATAGATCAACTCTGAGCAACAATTTACATGCTACCCATCCACAACTACAACTGCCATTTTACATACGTGTTCGTATAAGGGTAAGTAAATATAATAAGAAGGAGTATATCTCAGTAGGTGTAGGTATGTGCTCATGCGCCGATATAGTGTAATCAACGTCTGTTTTTTATGTCAATATTTAATGTTTGCCGTAAAAGATACGAAAAGGGAAAATTCTCTAAGTACTTATTGCATTTTAATGCATCTAAGTTGAAGTTTAAAACATCGGAAAACCTAATCAATACTAGTTTGTATCCGAAAAAAATTTTAAAACTCTGAATGAGAAAATATTGTGATACATTTTCCGCTTGTCATGGACCTTCAGTTAGAGTACACTTGTACTACGAAAACTACCTTAGGGTACTTCGTTTAGGTATGTACTGCTGCGATATCAATGTCAAATTGTTACCACAGACGCGGTGACGCGGTGCGGTTGACTGTACCAAAACGTATCAAAACGAATGGAAGCATCATCGTGTGTAACGTGAATTAAATAAAAACAACCGACTTCTACAAAAAACCACTACAAAGTGAAAAATAACTTTATTTTCGGAAGTGGGTGTTGTAGTTTTTGCCACCGACTTCCGAAATTTAAAGTTATTTTTCACTTTTTAGTTATGATACCTAAGCCACACCAATTCGTGTACCTACCACTAATTGTTATGTAAACAACAGTGACAGGAAGTATTATATCTAGTTATATATAACATCATCAAGATACACAAAGTGGATTATAGATGCCTACGTAATATTCATCATTCTCCTGCCTTATCCCAATTTATTTGGGGTCTGCGAAACATGTCTTTTTCTTCCATACTTATTTATTTGTCATCATCTCGATAGTCACTAGTAGTTTCTAGCCATATCATCTGTTACACAGTCCATCCATGGTTTCTTTGGTATTCCCCTACTCTTATACATTCATACTCAAAACTTTCCTGAGGACATTTTCCTCATCCCTCCGCATCATATGCCCATACCATGACAACCGATTTCCACACAACTTTTCAGTCACCGGTCTCACTTTCAGACTTCATCTAACAGATTTGTTTCTTACATATTATATCCATTCGCGTAGCACCACACATCCCTCTTCTCATTCTTATCTCAGCTGCATGCAATTTCATTCATTCTTTTTGTGGCCCAACATAATGATCCATACAAGACAGCAGGTCTAACCATTGTTTTATAAATCTTCTCCATAAGTTTAAGGGGAATGCGGGAGTCGCAGATTGTTCCCGTGATCTGCCGCCATTTCATCCATTCAGTGTTTGCACAAATGATCCGAGATACCGAAAGTTGCAGCAGACCGGGAGAAGCGCGCCATCAAGCACTATGGCACCAGAACTGGAGAGACCGCCGAAATCGCAGAACATAATTATATTCGGTTTTGGTTCTGCTGATTTTCAAGCCAACATTCTCCAGCTTCCGTTGCCATTTCTCCAATCTGCTCTGGATCTCAGGTCCATCTACACGGACAAGAACGATATCGTCGGCAAATAGCATGCACCTTGCCTCTTCCTGTATGTCCGATGTCAGACGTAAAATACTTATTATCAAAGCTAACTCAAAAACTACAAGCAGAGTTACTAAACAATTATGTGGGACCACGTGCAAGCTTCCTCTCAATCAATCAATCAACTCAGCCTATCGCAGTCCACTGCTAGACATAGGCCTCTCCCAGTCTGCGCCACAACACCCTGTCCTCCGCCTTCCGCATCCAGTCTGTCCCAGCCACTTTCTTCAGGTCGTCGGTCCATCTAGCTGGAAGGCGTCCCACACTACGCTTACCGATACGCGTAGTGTGGGACGCCTTCCAGCTAGATGACCGATACGCGGTCTCCACTCCAGGACTCGTCTGCTCCACCGGCCATCGGTCTTTCGGCAAACATGGCCAGCCCACTGCCACTTCAGTTTGCTTATTCTGCAAGCAATGTCGGTTACTCCGGTTCTTTTCCGGATAACTTCATTCCTGATTTTAAGTTGTGTCTACTGAGCTGGATGACTTGCCCTAGATAGACATACCTACTCCTTCACAACTTCAAGAAGCGACCCTTCGATGCGGATTGGACTGGGCAAGACGAAAGAGTTGTACATGACTTTCGTATTGTCTAAATTCATACCGTGCAGCATCTGGTCTTACTGTTCCAGCGTCTCTGCTAATATGACGATGTCATCGGCAAAGCCAAGGTGTGAGATGTACTCGCCGTTCACGTTGATACCCTGTCCAGTCCAGTCCAGCGTCTTGAAGACGTCCTCCAACGCATTGGTGAACAGTTTCGGGTATATCACATCCCCCTGTCTCACCCCTCTAAGCAGTTGAATGGGGCTGGTTTTCTGATCTTGGATCTGGACAGTCATCGTGGCAGCGTCATACAGACACCTCAACACTTAGGCCAGGGGTGCCAAAACGGCCACTTTGGCAGAATCATAATCTGGTCTGCGGTACTGAAGCCTTTTCGAAAACCGGCTTGTTCTGGTGGCTGGAACTCGTCAAGTCTTCTGGTGAGACGGTTCGTGACGACCCTCAAGAACAGCTTGTAGACGTGGCTTAGTTTCCTCTGCCAAATGATAAAGAATTTTTTAAATCGGTCCATAATTAGCGAAAATATCGATGAACAATCGTACATTTTTTTTAAACATTCATTCATATTGACGAACATATTGAGATAACCACCTCCTTTTTTTAAGGCGGTTTATGATCTGAAATTCTCCTAGATCAAAGATCCGGATGTTCGTCGTGTCGTCTTGTCTAAAGATGATGGTAAGATAATGTTAAACAATAGTAAAGTTTTGCCCTCGAATAGTTTGGTTTTATATGATAGTTTTTCTATTTCAGTTAATTTTTGGCAATTTATTATTAGCGGTTGTGCGCGCCATCCTTGCTTTCAAAGAAATCTAGTTTAGTCTGAGTAAAGTCGGCCTTTGACTCAGGTTCAGACAGTTAACTGTTAACAATTAACTAGTGAAAAAGTCCTAATGCATCAACACAATTTGTGTTGTTGCATTAGGACTTTTTCAGTAGTGGCCTGTAATGGGGATTTGTGCCCGGATTATGGCAATATGGTGAAATATGTCTCTGTCTACCCCTTTCGTATAATACAGTCATTACAGCCGTGATAAATTATCTAATATATTAGGTGTAAAAAAATTAACTGCAAGAACTTCGTCCACATACTCGACATCGAAAAACAAACACATTACAAAAAAAAATTTTCGCGGAATCGCGAAAAAAAAATCAGCTGTTCAATACATTTTTATGTTCGCATAATTCGTCAAAATGTACTGAACAGCTGATTTTTTTTTCGCGATTTCAGGTTTGGTCCCATAGTAAAAGTTGTTCATAATGATGAGTACAATGACCCCTTAAGAGGTTGTGGGTTATTTATTTTACACCTTGTATACATGGCTCTTTCCGTGGCGTTTTAGAAAATCTTGCGCTGATTCTTGATTGCTGCGATAGGGTGATATTGATTTTATAGTTGACTTGCTATTGCCTGCGAGTTTGTCTGCGTGTATTTCCAAAATAAAAAGTTGCCTATTTCCTTTTCCAGTTCCTAGGCTACCTTTCAGTCAAATTTAATTACGATCGGTTCAGTGGATAAGGCGTGAAAAGGTGACAAGACAAACAGAGTTATTTTCGCATCTATACGAGTATAATATTAAAATATATTAGTAAGTATATATTAACTAGTAAGTAGGATATCACTATCACTATCACTACATAGTATAAAACAATGTCGCTTCCCGCTGTCTGTCTGTCCCTATGTATGCTTAGATCTTTAAAACTACGCATCGAATTTTGATGCGGTCTTTTTAATAGATAGAGTGATTCAAGAGGAAGGTTTATATGTATAATACATGCGCGGGCGAAGCCGCGGGCAAAAGTTAGAATATATTATAAGTTGGATTTACCATACACTTTATTTGCTTTCAGACTTGCAAGATTTTGTGTTTCCACGATTCTGTTGTACAGTCGAGTTCATATATATATTGGCGCTTTCAGGCTTCAAAAATAAATGAACGTCAAAAAAGTTCAGAAAATTGTGACAACTAAAGCATCATTAAATTGTGGTCAAGATTTAGATTCATTAATAAGTGACTTGCTTTTTCTCAGTAACATGAATACCTACAGCCAAAGGAAAAGTCGAAAAAGCAAGAGCAAAAGCAGTCACATATTAATTAATCTAAACATTGTCCGCAATATAATGATGCTTAATAGTTGTCACAATATTTTGAACTTTTTGACGTTCATATATTTTTGAAGCCTGAAAGGGCCAATATATTAATGAACTCGACTGTACGTACTTTTTCTTGGGCAACGAAACAATATTTGTTACAACAATTGAACTTACATTATTGAAAATTTTGATTTCTCACAGGTCCGAAACCTAACAACGAAAAGTCAAGAAAGATTAGAACTGAAAAAGGTCATTGCTGTATTTTTCAGTTTCAATTATAATTGGAATTGGAATCTTTATAAGTAATTAGCTTTTGCCAGTTGCTTCACCCGCGTGGATGTCGGAAATTATCCCACGAGAACTGTACATTTTTCCGGCATAAAAAGTAACTCATGTGCTATTCTAGACTGTAGTCTATATCTGTGCCAAATTTCATCTAGATCCGTTCAGCCGTTCCGGAGTGATTGAGTAACAAACATCCATCTATCCAAACTGATAGGATCATGTTTCCCGTTGCGGATGAATATACTTTTTGAAATACTTTTATTTATTTTATACGTGTGTTGGAAGGACAGACATGACTACCTGACGTCTCGCGGTTGCCATCCTATCAAATATCGATAATATTTGTTATTGATAGGGGCATTACTTGTTACTACACGATGTTCAGTGTTCACAAACAGTGGAAAGTTTCTCAGCCACTTCGAGTGGCCCTTTAATCCGCAGATTATTATTTTAATGGAATATTTTTATTGAAGTACAGCTAGCAACCAGATCTAGCAGTATTATTGTTTACGACATTAATTGCTCAGCCTTGAAAGAGATTATTTGGTTTATCAGTGGGATGTGCAGTTATTATTGTTTGGATAGAAAATATTATGATTATCTTTTATTTTAAAATAATGTTATCGATTATTCAGATTTAATTCATCTGTGTGGGAAGTTTATTTTATCATTTTATTCAAAACAAGCTGACCCGACAGACGTTCTCCTGTTTCAATAAATCATACAAAATTCCCATAGAAAATTCACTTTCAGTTTTCCGGAATTTTCCAATTTTTCTCGTCATAAGAACCTTCCTCGGACTACAACATAAATTTGAAAAATAAATTAGCCGAATTGGTCCAGTCATTCTCGAGTTTAGCGCTTAGCAACAAATTTAACTATTAATTTATATACATAGACCACGCGTTCACTGTCTCATTTTAAACCATTAGTTATTATTGTAGGCTTAGTTTCATCTCAAGGCTTTTCCAGACATCCTGCGCTGGATTATCTACATAATCTCATCATTAACTTAACTATCTGCTGTTAGAATGTAGAAGTACCTTCTACGCTCGTTAGTCTCTAGTGCATCGGAAAATCACTGCAATAAATCCAAAGATTTCTTCTCTAAGGGCCTTAGCACACCTCCGCCGCGAAACCATAGTTCAGAGAAACCGCAGTAGTTCAATAGGGTATTACACCCATTTTGGAAAAGTGTCTTAATTAGATTCTATAGCGCTAATAAGTCACTAAAAAAAACACAAAATTTTTATTCAATCGGTAAGTGCCATAAAAATGCATTAAAATTTTACATTTTCAAACGCGCGATCGTGACGTCAGTTGGCACTGTAAACAAACACTTTATAGGTAGGTAATACGGGCTGGTATCCGCAACTCCACGTCAATGCGCGTATTTTACTTTTTAATTTACACCGCCGCGCCGTATGACGTAATAACATGGCGGCTACTTTCATGGTGTTAGACAACAGATTAAAAAAAACCGGCCAAGTGCGCATCGGACTCACACACGAAGGGTTCCGTACCATATACACTCCTTTGCAAAACCAGCCACGGCCCGCGCTAATTATAATTATTATTTACTTAGGCACCTATTACAGATTTATTATTAGAAAATAATGGTTCACGGTTTATGCATAAAGTTTATGTTTAATAAAATTAAATGTTTTTATTTATTTTTATATTTGAGTTGATTGAATGAAAGGTAAATTGCGGTTTACGACTTATGACGTACTTATTTAAAAAAAACTACTTACTAGATCTCGTCCAAACCAATTTTCGATGGAAGTTTACATAGTAATGTACATCATATATTTTTTTAGTTATATCATAACTTTGGAAGTGTCTCTAGCGCAAACTATTCAGTTTAGAAAAAAATGATATTAGAAACCTCAATATAATTTTTGAAGACCTATCCACGAATGGGTTTAATGAAAAAAACAATTTGAGTTTCAGTTCCGGGGAACCCCCAAAATTTATTGTTTTTTTTTCTGTTTTTGTGTGAAAATCTTAATGCGGTTCACAGAATACATCTACTTACCAGGTTTCAACAGTATAGTTCTTATAGTTTCGCAAAAGTGGCTGTGACATACGGGCGGACAGACAGACAGACAGACAGACATGACGAATCCATAAGGGTTCCGTTTTTTGCCATTTGGCTACGGAACCCTAAAATCTGAAAACAATAACATGAATTTTAATTTTTATATTGCTATTTTACGAACTAAAACTAACATTTTCCTACTGCTTTTTGCCTAAGTTAACTAAATAATATATTTTTTATTTTTCTCCTATAGAGTAAAATACCGTATTCAACTGACTCGCGTCAACATCATGAGCGAAACCTTATCGGCGGAAGTGTACTAAGGCCCTTAATGTTCAATTACGTTGTGTCCAAGGTGACGAATTCAGCCCATCATAATATTCAGTGGCAAGCAATAAAAATTGATTAAAGCTTATGCGTTACTAGCTTCTGCCCGCGACTTTGTCGCTGCGAAATTTCATAAAATATATGCTTAGCTGTGCCGGGCCGTCACTTCGTTTTCGCTTAGGCCTCATTTACGAAGACGCGGGGCGTCGCGCGTCGCGTTGGGCGGCGCGGCCCGCACTAAATTCAAACATATGGCGTTGTATGAGAGCGTTTACGGAGAAGCGATTTTACACGAGTTTGCTTGAAATGCAGGCGGAGCCCGCGGATGGCATCGCCGCGTCGCACGCGACGATTATCGCAGCGGCGCAAGCAGCGTTGTGGCCAGCTATTCCTGCAATTCTTCTTTGACGGTAAAAACGAAGCGACACACGCGGTGGGGCCCGCGGCGGAGCCCACCCCGCAACTTCATAAGCAACATCGTACATTGCCATGTTTGTGTTTGCGCGTGTGATGACGCGGGCCGCTGCACGCGCCGCCTGTCTGTAAACAGATAAAACGTCCGACGCGCTGGGAGACGCTACGCCGCACGCGACGCGCGACGCTCCGCGTCTTCGTAAACGAGGCCTTAGTGTACCTACTTTCCGACTTTTTTCTTTTTTCTCGGCAGAGATGGGTGCGTTCAAACAAACAAACTCGTCAACTTTATTCTATCTATCTATATCTATAAAAATCAATGCCACACGTTTCGTTGTAATTTTTTAACTCAAGAACGGCTGGGCCATACACCCCATCACTAGAAGCTACTGGACCGTAGGTGCTCAAATGGGAATACCTTGGGTGCTCTAAAAATCGGTGCTCAGAAAATCGGTGCTCAAACGAGAATGCTTCGATTTAGCTGATTTTGGTTTTGAAATGTTTGACGTAGTCCACGAAAGGTTTAAACGATGAGAAAAATTGGAAAAGTTGCCGGGAAAATTGCAATATCTGGAAAACTGAAAGTGGATTTTATGTGGGAATATTGAAATTGGGACAGGACAACGTCTGTCGGGTCAGCTAGTTTAGAATAGATTAAGGAATCCACAAGTCCCTATTCAAAAACTTCTAGTAATCTTCAGCACAGTAATTTTATCAACTCAATCCAGATTATGTGTGCTGTTCGTTTTTAACCGACTTCAAAAAAGAGGAGGTTACACATGTTCGTCTGTAAGTACTTTTTTTTGTAAAATACATCGATAGTTCGCCAATGTGTGGACCAATTTTGAAAAATACTTTTTTCATTTGGTAGTCCTAGCTTGCGCGGCACAGTGTTTTTTTTTGGCCCAAAAAAGTGACATCAGCTTTTTATCGAATATTTCTATTAAGTTTACTAAAAATGCACGAATAGAACTCCCGTGTGCCAATTTGTATACTCTATTTTTTTTTAAATCTTAAAGTTTTCGATACTTTGAAGGTCAAAATACTGAAAATAATTCGTACAAAAAAAAACTGTATATGACTGAGTTTTATTTGAATTACCTATTTATGAGGCAAAATTTCCAGTGTCGCTTTACCAGCCTTCCTATCTTCTGTCCATAGTTCAGCAAATCTCATAAGTAAAATTTTAAGGGCATCCCCTTCAAACTTTGAGAGTGCTGGCTTGGAAGAAGCCAGAAACGCTTTCTTAATTGCATGCCCAGGTCAAAATTTTCCAGTTTCTTCAAATTCACAGAGGAGCTGGGACGACATAATCTGCAAATTGACTCACGACAATCTTTTGAGCTGTAGTACAGGTTCTGCGCGTGCTAGGCTTTTGGCCGTGGGTACGCATGAGGCCGGCTACTGGCTTCACGCGTACCCTTCGTCAAATACCGGAACATTTCTTGAGCCTGACACGCTCCGAATCGCAACCTGTCTACGGCTTGGGGTTCCTGTCTGCGCTCCTCATAAATGTCCCTGTGGCAGTGATGTCGACAGGCTAGGACATCACGGACTGTCATGCCAAAAAAGTGCAGGCCGCTTCTCAAGACATGCCGCACTTAACGACATCATACGCCGGTCCCTTGCCACCGTCAACGTGCCAAGTCTACTTGAGCCGACTGGTATTGCAAGAGACGATGGCAAGAGACCGGATGGAATGAGTTTGATTCCATGGAAGATGGGCCGGGTGCTGGTATGGGATGCAACCTGTTCAGACACGCTGGCCCCTTCCCATCTACATGGAACCAGCATCAGAGCTGGTGCGGCTTGTGAAGCGGCTGAAAAAGGTAAAGTATCAAAATACAGGGGTCTAGGCTCCGAATATGATTTTGTCCCATTCGGTGTCGAGACCCTTGGTCCGTGGGGTCCTACCGCTATAAGGCTTTTTAATGAAATTACGAAAAGGTTGGTCGACGTCACAGGAGACCGAAGAGCTGGCAGCTACCTCGGACAAAGAATTAGTCTAGCTATTCAAAGGGGGAACGCTGCCAGTATCTTCGGAACCTTGCCTAAAGGGACTCCTTTTAATAATATATTTTAGTTACTATGGTTTTTAGTTTTAGGTTCTTTTTTATTTTAGATTAGTTAATAAATAAATAAAATCAAATTTAACAAAATTTATACATAAAATTAGGTACTTACACGTATTTTTGAAACGACAGTCAGATGGCTATACAAGCAAGAAATGAAAAGTATTCCCTGCAGCTAACGTAGAAAAAGTCCCTCTTTATGAGGCAATGTTAGGCGCATATTTTCCTGTTTTTATTTAGTCAGAAATCATAATAAAAACCAACAAAAAAAATGTTTTTCCGAAATCAGTTTTTTTTTTTTTCCAGGTCGAAGTAGAACCGCTGTCTGGTACAATTAGATTCCTTATAGGTACTAAGGTTTATCACATACAAAAATATTATTTTCAACTCGGGCCTAGTTTTCCTAAATTCCAAATTTAGGGTTTCATAAAAAGGTCAATTGGCTGTTTTATGATTAATTAAAATTAATTATTAACTAAATTTACTACTACTAAAATTTATTAATTATAAAGGTCAAAATAGTGTCAACCCTAGCACATATTTTTGAAAATCATTTTCTCAAAAACTAGACCCAAGTTGAAAGTAATATTTTTGTGGGTGATAAACCTTAGTATAAGGAATCCATTTGTACCAGACAGAGGTTCTACTTCGACCTAGAAAAATAAAAATAAATAAATACTGATTTCGGTTCAACATTTTTTTTTTGTGGTTTCTATTGTCATTTTTGATTAAGTATAAATGGGAAAATATGCGCCTAGAATTGCTTCATAAATATTCAATACAAACAACACTCAATTATATACAGTTTTTTTGTACGAATAATTTTCAGTATTTTCACCTTCAAAGTAACGAAAACTTTAAGATTTGTTTGAAAATAGAGTATACTAAATTGGCACACAGGAGTTCTATTCGTGCATTTTTAGTAAACTATTGAGTAGAAATATTCAATAAAAAGCTGATGTCACTTTTTTGGGGCAAAAAAAACACGGTGCGCGGCGGTCTGATATAAATTTTATTTACTTTGCTAGGATAGTTTTTGAGTTAGCTGCGATAACACGTATTTAATCCACTTTGTATATCTTGATGATGTCATAATACCTACTTCCTGCCACTGTTGTTGTAAGTATACGAATTGGTGTGGGGTAGGTATACCTACACGGCTACATATCAAGCTATACATTTCTAGTATAAGCTCACCGCACTGTAGGGAAATCCTATGCAATGCGAGATCAGCTTATACTGGAAATGTGTAGCTTGATCTGTAGCCGTGTGTACGAGTACCATAACTAAAAACTAAAAATTAAAAAAAAACAACCGATTTCCAAAAAAAAACACTAGTTACAAAGTGAAAAATAACTTCATTTTCGGAAGTCGAGTGTCGGTGGCACAAAACTAAAAACAAACAAAACAAAACTAAAGACACCGACTCACTTTGTAGTGTTATTTTTTTGTGTTGTAAAAAAGTTCTTTTTCTGGAGTTCCATTGGGTATTAACCTACCCCATGGAATCTTTGAAGCTGGTAACTCTTTAAACGTCGATTGCACACCCAGGTGTTCAGATAACAATAGAATATAATATCCATTGCGTCTGCTAATTGGCGTGCGACGGGTTAATTGTCGACCGGTGCCTAACTGTGTGCAAAACATGTCTAAAGTAGAATGTCACTAAACAAAATCCTGGTAGTAGAACTTGTCTTATTCTAAATTTAATGCAATAACTAAGTATCAGCAGCTAGATAAGATTGTCTAGTTTGAATGTAAACAAAGCGTTCGATAAACAGTTGTCTACCTTATTTTAACACAATATTACTCTTCGTTTCCCCGCAGGGTTAGGCAGAGGTATACCTCTAACACATTTCGTCAGTTAAGTTTAATCGATAATTTTGTGTTTTTAAATTCCTATAAAACCAAATGTACGTATATTGGTTAAATCATTTGAATTTTCCATATGTGTTATTTGACTATGTTGTCTAATGTTGTATTAAAACTGAAACATGATAACTTGAAATTTTTTCGATATAAATACATCCAAAGTAGCACCGTCTATTAACTGTTTTGTACGATTATACGTAAACAGTTCCTTAATGTGCAGTAAAATATACTTTATAACACATTCGCTCGTAAAGGGCTTCTTATTTCACCAATTTCAATATCGTAAACTATGTCATTACGTACTTGTGCGTAATCGTAAAGTAAAACGCACGAGTTTCTTTCTAATAAGGTAACACGTACGGTTTATCATGATGCTCCGTCTAAAACCAACGGTACTTTTTTAAATCTTAAGAAAAAAAAAGCAAAGAAAGCAAAGCAAAGAGTTTTTATGTCAGAAAAGTGGTCAACATTTTATGAATAAAATTAACTTTGGGATAAAATAAAATTAAAGAATTAAATGTTAAACATTTAATTCTTTTATTTAAGTAATTTTGGCAATAAATTACAACCATTTATCTGTAACAAAATCAAAAAAATATTAATTTACTTTAATAATACTGGCTGTTTTTGTGCCTTTGCCTTAAAAAAAAAAGCGCCGATGCGTGCGCATCGCTAATTTGTGAACAAGTAAAAATTATTCCGCGCACTTTTCCTTTTCGCTGTATTATTTTTATTTGAAAATGTCGTCAAGTAATTATGAATTTATTCATTCGACACCGCCAGAAGTCTCAGAGGCAGCGAAAAAGGCTACTCTAAGCCTCTTGCCCGAAAAATCGACCGATAGATACTTACAAGTGGATCAAAATTTCATCGTATGGAAAACAAGCAAAGACGCAAATTCATTTTCAGAAAGTGTGTTTTTAAAGATTTATTCGTTTAAGAAAGTCCGAGTTTTATTTATTTCCTCGCAAATATGTTATAAAACGTCGTATGACATACGTGCGCTTTGATAATTATACAGCCTCTGCTTTCTTGTAGCCCTCGCCTACGGCTCGGGCTAGCAATATCGCCTCGGCTGTAATTTTCAACTTACCGCACTTATATCATAATGTACATAATATCGTAGGTATTTAAATATTTTAAGAACTTACTAAGCTTAAAATTGATTTAAGTACTTATAGTATTTGGTCATATCTACATTTAAACGAAACGCGTTTAAATTCCGGTGCTCGTGAGAGTCTTCTATTTCGCGCGTCAAACTATATCAGCCATAACGCCATTTCACTTACAAACTTAGCTAAACCACGCTTCGATGTAGTCTTAAGTCCCATATAATAGGGGGTGAGCCTATTGCTAACAACGGGGCACAAATCCAGACTCCGGACTGCTACTGAGAAATTCCAGATGGAAAAACCCAGTCAGTCTACATATTTTTACATTAAGTATATTATTTAAAAAGTCTTCTTTGCATATTTTCCTATTTCTCATCTCTATTAATCAAGACTTAGTATTCTTTAATAATAAAGAATGTTGAGACAAAAATGTAGGTCCCTTCTATGTGGAATTTGATGTTCGCAAAAGTTAGAATTTTGCTTTATACAGCCAGCGAAATGAATTGTTAAACAAATTGACACCCTACGTTAATTTGCCGTGCTACGATTAAAAGCCATTTCATACAACTGTCAAATAATGACAGTTGTGATTTGAATTTAACAATGAATTTATGAACAATTTAAGTTGGCAGTCAATTTGCTTAACAATTAATTTATGTTTTTGCCATACATCTTAATGCACACACGGCTACATGTCACATTGTACAAATTCAGTATAAACTGATCTCGCATTGTATAGGTTTTCCGAACAATGAGAGGTCAGCTTATACTGGCAACATATAGCTTGTTACATTGTAGCCGGCCGTGTAACGATTCTATTCTAATATTGACTGTATTCTATTTGCAGTATTATCTACTACCTATATAAAGTTATCTAATAATCGTTTCCACACGTTGTGAGCAAAGAAATTTAAAATAATCTTATAAAGATTAGGTACAGTCATCAACAGAACCTATTTTATTTACATTACCGTCGATAACAGTGATACGAATGTGTACCGAGTACACGCTATTACTAATAATAATATTGATAAATCATTTTTATTTTCATCAAGGACCGTAAGAATCCACCTTGTGCAGTCACTTTCCGACTACTGGTGCAGCTACACGTCATGTTTGTATTTGTATAACTACCTGCAAATTATTTCTGAACTAACTACTTTAGATTTGCTTCTTACTAAACGTTTCAATTTCATTTGACGTGCCATAAATTCTTCTGTTATACTGCGTAACTAAAACTTCTCAAAGTTTTTAATAATAACTGTTTCTTGATATATTTTTTAAATGGCAAACATGTTAATAAGGACTAGACGGAATAAGTGCTATAGTATTGCGACCGTTATTAGAGTGATTTTGGTTTTGGGGATACCCTTAGTGTATTTGTTAATTGGCAGTGATTATTCGAAACAAGAAATATCAGAATCTTCTTTAGGTTCAGGTAAAGGTATTTATGCAATCTTGTAGTAAGAGATATTATGTGTTAAGGAGTGTATAATGTAATATATTTGTGGCATTCAGGTAATGACGCGGCCCTCCTGTCGCGTAAACTGCTTGCCATTGTTGAGAAGGCAGAGAAGAACTGCACTCCGGCGGCAATTCTCGAGTTCCCTCCCGATGGTCTCACTCGTTACCAGAGGAAACATGTAAGTAGGAATCATTACTTTTAAAATACACACCTGTGCAAGGTAAACAACTTATGGCGACTAGTGGGTACTTACAATTATTAACTTTCTTAGGTAATAAATCATTGCTTGCGTTATTCTATGCTATGCTAAACTATTACATTGGCAATATTTGCGTATTTGTAATCACGTTCTCGTAAACAGCTCTAACGATATCGGTGAAAGTTGATATAGGTAGGTGGGTTTACGGAGGCGAAAAATTCTCATATCGGGGAAAATTTGTTTTCCCTATTTTCACCCGAGCAGAGCTCGTTCGCCCAGGTACTCTTTTATTATGCTAGAAGCTAAAAGCATGTTTAATTTTACCATTATTTTACTCCGCAATCAAAACTTAGCAATATTTTAAATAAATACAAATACAAAATACAAAAATCTTTATTGCAACAATAAGTATTAATTTCATGTGTTTCATTTTTAATTTTTTAAATAACTACTACCAACTTTTTTTTAACAGAATTAAACGGAACAACATCATTGATTGATTGAGATTCCATCGAGTTTCATTACTTTTGAAGGGGCGGGAATACACATGCATATGTAGCTTGTATAAAAATATGCAAGTAGCTGGTATACCATTGTGACATTCACCGATCAGAACTTGTTATATATGCCAAAGGCATGCAAGCTAATTGCATACTTTTGTGCAAGTTACAGGCATGTGTATTCTCGCCCAAAGAATCTTTTACAGGAATACTTTTGTTCGGGTTCCGTACCAAAATGGTAAAAAAGGAACCCTTATGGTGTGACTCTGTCTGTCTGTGTGTCTGTCACATCTAGATATCTCAAGATTTACTAATGCTATCATCTTGAAATTTGGAAAAGTTTTAGATGACGTTTGCCCAACTATTTTACAAATAAGAAAGAAACAAAAATACATTTGTTTTTTTTTTGCAACAGGGGCTGAAAAATTCGAAGTGGTATTACCGTTTCCCCCCCCTTATCTCCGAAGTTTGCATAGAGAAAAATCTGAAATTATTCTATGTGATAGAAGTTTATGTATAGATTACAGGAAAAATAAAACGATGTCTCTAAATAGCACAATTTTTCAGAAATCGTCAACATAAATTACATAAAAATTATGGTACGGAACCCTCGGTGCGCGAGTCCAACTCGCTCTTGACCGGTTTTTTTATAGCTATCATTGGCTAAATAAATGCTACAAACATTCTCCCATACACTACACTGAAAATCCAACTTACTTTTGACATTAATTATATTTTACTAGCTGACCCGCCAGGGCCAGACGTTGTCCTGCGATTTTTTTTTTTCCTATTTTTTTTTTATTTTAACCCCATCGACCCCAGTAAAGAGGAGAATTAAACAAAAAAAAATATTCATATCGGTCAAGCCGGTTTTGAGTTTTAGTGAGACTAACGGACAGCAATTAATTTTTATTTTAAAGAAGAAACAGAAGGAGGTGATGAATTGTTTCATATTTTTTTAACAGCAAATCGAATCGAGTATTTCTGTTTGATCACAAATCACACTAAATACTTAATAAAAAGGCGAAAATTTGTGTGTGTTTTGTATGTTTGTTACGCTCCACGCTTCACGCTCAAACGGCTGGACCAATTTGCATGAAATTTGGTATGTAGATAGCTTATACTCTGGATTAACAGATAGGCTACTTTTTATACCTGTCTACGCGGGTGAAACTGCGGGGCGAAGCTACTTAACATATAAACATATAACAGCACGCCTAACTGTTTTCCTCCAAGGGTTTGGCAGAGGTATGGCTATAGTACCTATATGTACCTATATTTATACAGTTTGTGAATTAAAATAGAAGTCTAACTGAATCGAAAGTTATCGTGTTATGAATCGAAAGACTGAAACGGTTGCTAAGGTGGATTCACATACATAATTAATTTTGTTCATTTTCAGGGATACATTGCCATACATTGCATTGTGGCGATATATTGCTTCTTTCTGCTGGGAACGGTTTGCGAGCAGTATTTCGTGCCGGCCATCGAGATGATATGCGAACGTGAGTGTACATTACTAGTTACTATTGCATAAGTATATGCTAATTGATAGTTATACTATTGCATGCTAATAAAGCTACTGTATGATATTGTAGGAATATCCGAATGAAATTAATCCTCTGAAACAGGTAAGTAGGTAGTACAGTACGACACAACTCAGATTTGCATTCTTTTACGAATGTATTCGGTTATATGACTTTACAGGTTATTGCGTATGCGTAAAGATCATTTTTGCCTGAAATAGTAATATAGATTGGTGATGTTGAAGGCGGAGGAGGTCTTGGCTAAGTTATAACAGCCGCACAGGTCGATCCATCAGGTTAAGCTACGCTTACCGTGGTTGGTTCGTGGTTGGTGACCATCTTTTCTCCATGCCTCGGAAAGCACGTTAAGCCGTTGGTCCCGGCTGTCATTTGTGGATCTTTGACAGTCGTTACGGATCGTCAGAAGCCAGAAAGTCTGACAACCAGTCTTACTACTTACTTATTATTACCCAGTCACTGGGTTGTGGAGGTCAGATAAGCAGTCGCTCCATGTAAAATACTGGTATTTAGCTGCATCCGGTTACACTGGAAGCCGACCCCAACATAGTTGGAAAAGGCTAGGCAGATTGATTGATGTTGAAGGCTCGATTACGATCCGAATTGAGTGCCAATTCGGATCGTAATCGGTTTTACGAATTTTGCCGATGCTACATCTAAGTTGTGTCGTACTGTAGGTACCTGTCAAGTAATTCTGGAATACTTATGGAGTACCTATTCTTTTCAGAAAATTCCATTTCTTATGTGATTTGAAATCATTATTTTGTTGACAACAAAATTTATCCTAGATCCAAGGTAAGTTTGCTCATTACAACACAACGTGTTTCACCTACGATCCTCATTATGAATCGCAATCATTTCATGAAATTTAAAAATTAAAGAATCAGATAACAGGTAACTCTTCAAAAGTAGCCAATCATAACTTCCGCGTTGCTGCATGCTGTAGATGAGTATATTCGGTGTTTCCTTGCGTGCTTCACATTGTCACGTAGCTTCCATATCAATTAGAGGTGGAAGAGGTTAATCAGGCTCAGAAACGTGCCGCCTTAACGTGTCACGTTCAAATTACAAGTCAAATCGTTATATTAGGTACACGATGGTGTCAATCTTTTCATTGAAGTCCTACAGGTCAAGGTGTGTTTGTCGGATGTTCTAGAATACGAACATGCGTTGTTTCTGACACAGAATTGTGGCTAATAGGTAATAGTCGTAATAAGACTAAATTGCGCATCCGTGTTTTTTACGGCAGTCACAGAATGCACTTGTAACCGTCAAAGCTCAATGTAGAATCCAAAACATACAGAACAAATATACCCCGCACCCTAAATCCGTAATCCGATTTAGTGACGGACGTTTCCGGACAGATATGAGACCCTATGAATAGGACTTGGACATCCATTGAATTCCCTTATCTACTCTTGCAGCTCTTTTCCGTTCGAGTCAGCGTGGTGTTGAAATCAATGCGAACTCGCAATAAATAAAAAATGAGCAATTCGGATCGATACGACGCGACTCACAGGGTCTAGCTAGACCACCACTCTCGTCCCCACTTCGTGGATAAATTAAATATGAATACCAGCATTCGCCCCTCTATCAGCAGCAAAATCCTGCGATAGATCATAGAATCAAATCTGATATAGGGAATCTATATCTATAAAAGGAAAGCGTTACTGACTGACTGACTGATCTATCAACACACAGCTGAAACCACTGAACGGATTGGGCTGAAATTTGGAACACAGGTAGCTATTATGACCTAGGCATCCGCTAAGAAAGGGTTTTTGGAAATTCGACTTTTAAAGGGGTAAAAAGGGGGGATATTTTTTGTATGAAAAATCTTATTCCTTGAGTTAATAAACTTGAAACTTGGCACGAATATTGATCTAAGTAAAATATGATTTTTGTGATTTTTTGTTTTTCTAAAATACCCCCTAAAGGGGAATTGGGGGGTCTTAAAGTTTGTATGGAAAAATTTTAACGCGCAATCCGATTAACTCAAAACTCAGTATTTATACTTAAAACGAAAAATAAAGAATAATTTGTATCAGGGTTTTTCGAAAATCTACCTCTAAGGGGGTGAAAAACGGTAGTCAATTTCACAGGGGAGGATTTTACTGCGTGGCTTGATTAACTCGAAAATTGGTGTACATAATCTTTGAGTCAAGCTATGGAAATCACTCAAACCATTTTTTTAAATTCCACTGGGCTGGGGGCAGTGGCGTAACTACAGGGTGGCAAGTCGGCAAAATGCCACGGGCCCCCAGCCGGAAGGGGCCCCCAGTCAGAGGACAATCCCAACTCCCAACATTTATTATTACTTATTATTGTATTTTGTCTTTGACATATCTCGGGACCCTGGGGTCCCGGACCTTTGGAAGGCTTACGAGGGGCCGAAGCCAACTCGCAGAGGCCCCTTAGACATTTTTAAATGACGAGAAGGCACCAGCCGACGATTATCCCTGTTTGCACTATGCAATTGCACCTAAGGACAACCTCCGGATGGTGCAAGACTATTGCAGAACATGGAAACAAAATATATTGGGCTACATTCAGTCCATTGCAAAAAAAAAAAATATTTTTATTTTTTCTTATTTGTAAAATATTTGGGCAAACGTCATCTAAAACTGTTCCAAATTTCAAGTTGATAGCATTAGTAAGTTCTTGAGATATCCAGCTGTGACAGACAGAGTCGCACCATAAGGGTTCCTTTTTACCATTTTGGTACGGAACCCTAAAAATACTATTATTGTTTGTTCAGCTTCTTTATAGGGGGGGGGGGCATCCGTCGAATTTGCCACGGGCCCCGAAGGTTATAGTTACGCCACTAGCTGGGGGTGAAAACAGGGAATACAATTTACATAAAAAATGTTATTCATTACCCCGGAGGGTGGGTTAGAGGGGGAGGGGGAAGGGGAAGGGTGGTGAGGAGTGTGAGGGGAGTATGATGGACGCAGGGAAAAAGGGGCAGGACTTAGTGAGGAGAGGAGGAAGACATGGTGAAGGCTGAGGGGGTGGGGAGGGGTTGGTGAGCCGGAGGTGGAGGAGTGGGGGAGAGGGAGGGGACGGGGTGATGAGAGAGAGAGAGGGAAGGGGAAGTGGTGAAGGGGGTGTGAGAGTGAGTGAGAGGGGGAGGGAGAGGTAGCGGAAGGGGATGTGGTGAAGGAACGAGCTAATCTCTGGAACTACCCTACCAATCGGACTTTAAAAATGTTTTTGCATTAATGATAGCCCAAATCTTATAGAAGGCATATTTAACACCACTCTAGGAACCTTAGGTGCGGAGCAAAAAGAAAAACCGGCCAAGTGCGAGTCGGACTCGCGCACGAAGGATTCCGTAGTTGGGACGAAATTATCCCAAGAACAAACTTAACATTATAGTTGAAAAACATGTTCTCCCATACATTTCAACAGTAAATGTAAGTTTGTACTCACAATATTGAGAGATTCACCATGTTATTTTAAGACCACAAACTTTTTATAGGTTTTCCGGTAATCTACAGGTAATAAACTATTTTCTGTATTTTTATAAAAAATTTAAGCTCAGTAGTTTCGGAGATAATGGGGGGAATTGTCAATTTTTATCAATTTTCTTAAATATGTTTAAAAGGATTCATTTTAAAATTATAAAAAAAATATATTTAAGACTCTGATAGAAAGCCCTTTCATTTGATATGTCACACGGTACAGTTTGCAATTTTTTTTTTTTAATTTTCTTATTTGCCCCCTAAAAGTGACCCCATATTCAAAATTCATTTATTTACTTTAGCCGTACGTGTTAAGGTTACAGAAATCCATATGTGTACCAAATTTCAACTTAATCGGTCCATTAGATTCGGAGAAAATTGGCTGTGACAGACGGACAGACAGACAGATAGACACACGAGTGATCCTAAAAGGATTCCGTTTTTTTCTTTTGAGGTACGGAACCCTAAAAAGTCTGAAAGAACACTAAGTGAAAACGAAGTAATAGCGCGGGTAGGCAATGCGATGCGACGGGGTGGGTCGAGCAAAAAATTAATTTCACGCGGACGAAGTCGCGGGCAGAAGCTAGTATTATATATAACCGTTTGCGTGTCCCGACTAATTTAAGCCTCGCTGATTTTATTTTTAAAAAAAATACCGACCGACCTATTATACCATTAACAAAAAAAAATAAAAAAAAACTACTATACCATTATAACATTACCTATTATACCATTATACCATTAACGAAAAAAATTAAAAAAACTTTCTGACAGCGGACACGCAAGGGGCTATAGGGCATGCGTTGCTGACTGCCCTTCAAGACTGTTGATAAATTCTTAACTTTCTCCTGAATGTTCACACGGAACAGACTTCAAGAATAAAATGAAAAAAAAATCTGACGATTGAGCCGGGTAATTACAAGCTCATCATCATCATCATCATTCCAGCCGGAAGACGTCCACTACTGGACATAGGCCCCCCCAAACACCGGTTCTGTGCTTCCCGCATCCAATGGATTCCTGCGGCCTTTACAAGGTCATCGGTCCACCTTGTAGAGCATATAAAAAATTAATCTCTATTTCCCTTGGTCATCGCATCACGCGTGAACGAATGGAACAATTTCGCTAGTTCTTTTTTCTTGTGTTTATTATTGTCAGGAGAAGGTTCTTAAGTAGAGAAAAATTGGAGAAGTTGCCGGGAAAATTGGGAAATTCGGGAAAACGGAGGGAATTTTGAATTATTGAAATTAGGACAGGACAACGTCTGTCGGGTCAGCTATTACAGTAATAAATACTAACTAATTTAACGGTTGTTTTTTTTTTTATCCCAGATACAAGTCTGACAGTGTAACTAAGAATGATAGAATCGTTAGAATGTATCTTAAGACTGCACTGGAGTCATTTTGTACAGTGTCTAGCAGGCATACTGGCCTGGGTGAAGCCCGAGATGAAGCAAGTTAAATTAGTTTTTGTCGGTAGAAAATTCTCCCTCGCCCTATAGAAATCACCTGAAACCTTTTCGAAAATGCAGAAACTAATTTGCGATCAAAGAAGGCAGGTAAAAGGAAATTCTCAATTATTGATATTGGAAAAAGCAGACAGTCTTTTACGGCAAACTTCGTTTGAGGTATACCGGCAATTAATAAAGTTGATTGAAAATGCGTCGTAGCTAATTGCTACAGCGTAGGTCGATGTATGAAAGACTTCAAATTATTTTTCAATACACTTTCTCGAAAACTGGTTCATATCGCACTACGATTAGGTTCACAATGCAATGTATTTCACACGCGTGCGATTTTTATTTTCCCGCACGTGTGCGGGAATAAAAATTGCCACAGATAACTTATACCTATACTTAGTCCAAATTGGTTCAATGCCTCTATTCACAAGTCTCTATCCGGAGGTGAATGTTTTTTTTTAATCTCGGCAAAGAGATATGCGTCTTTACAGCGTTAATATTTTTTTTAATATTTATATATTGAATATCATCAAAAACTATGATTATTACAAGAAATGAAACGTTTATGAACAAATTAACATTTATTTGTGTTCCAAACTCAAAAAGATTTGAATTTTCTATTTTTCATATTAGGTTGTTTATTGGCTTTATACCTTTGTTTCTCCTTCAGCCTGGCGAAAGCAAAGCGCGGAAAAAAAAGAAAATTTAAATCATAGTTTCATAATAATTCACGACAAAAATATTGTTCGTTATTTTATTTTATTTCTTTAAAAGTGTATTGAAAAACGTCGTTTGATACTCGTGGACATTTGTTATTGCAGTTCTCGGCTCAAAAACAACCTCGCCTACGGCTCGGGTGTTAATTCCGCCTCGAACGCAATAACAAACATTCTCCACTTGTATCAAAATGTACTATTTCTTAATTAAAGAACTACGAAATTTTTAAATAATTAATTTTTGTTACAAAAACAACTCAAAAGAACTCGTAGGCTTTCGTAGCATTGAGCTACGCCGCCGTAGCAATTTGCTACGAAGCCTTTGCTACAGCCTTCTTTTTCGGAAGCTACGATTTTTTTCGCCACTTAAATGTTATTTAGGAACTGATTAAATAGTTTCAGAAAGTGAGCATGTCTTTCTAGGCCTAAACATAAACCTATACAGGGTGTTTCTTTTAAGGTGTCGAGCCAGTGCAAGTTGATAGCAGAGTACCATACATATCGATTTAACCCCCATATATGTTCTACGATTTTTTGTAGTTTTCGAGGTACTTTGGATCCCTCATTTCATATCAATGGTAGTTGGTTAAAGATAGTAGTAGGTATAAAATTCATGTTTTTAGTATCAACTGAGCTCTGCTTAAACAAAATATGCAAAGATAAATAATAAATTATAAAATCTGAAAATACAAGATTTCAGATACACCACTTTCAACGACTGATTTCAGCAAATAATGCCCTATTTAGTACATTATTGTTCAAAGTTGACCCAAAAAATAGATATAATTTTTAAAGCCTCGTTGACTCAGGAAAAATATCGAAAAAAAATTATAACTCGAAAACTACAAAAAATCGTAGAACATACATGGGAGTTAAATCGATAGGTATGGTACTCTGCTATCAGCTCGCACTGGCTTGACACCTTAAAAGAAACACCCTGTATTATACGTCAGTTTGGATATAGCTGATAGCGCCGTTAATTTGGCAATAAATATTATGTTTCTAGGTCTCAACATAGGGATGGATGTTGCTGGAGCGACGTTCATGGCAGCAGCGAGTTCAAGTCCAGAGCTGTTCATCAACTGTGTGGGCACGTTTGTGACTGAAGGTGACATCGGCGTTGGAACCGTGGTGGGATCAGCAGTGTTCAACGTGTTGGCTGTACCCGCTTTCTGCGCTCTCATCGCAGGGAAAGTAAGTACTGATAAATAGTACGAATTTTTCTACTTTTTGTCAAGCATTATTGAACTGATTTTTAAATGTGGTCTCGTGCATTCTATTATGTCTCTGTCTTCTTCTCTTAATATGGGACTTTAAGGAATTGTTACATTAAAGTCAGTAAAACCATGCAGCTGTCACACCTGAAATATCCTAATAATTCCAAATCTTATGGTAATGTGATGAAGATTTGACGTTCAAAAGTGCCTTTTATGTGCCTACTTGAAATAAATTATTTGACTATTTTTACATGAAACTAATACGAGACTTTGTTTTCCAAATTACCAATCGAGACAAGAATTTCCTGACAGATTATCAGACTTATGTTAACAAGTTATTTGCTAATCATGTGACGCAAATTTGATAAACTATGAGAAATTTTTGTGCTGGTCAGAATTTGCCTTGTTATAAAAATGCCCAATACAATAGTTATCCTTACCCTTTCTTCTCTTGCGGACATTATTGACACTCTACTTTGACGTACCTACTTTAAAATATATTACTATCTCCATTTAACACAATAGGTACTATCATTTCTATACACTGTCATTTGATAACCATTTTTCATTTAATTTCCTATTTACAGCACAAAATAATATAAAAATTGCACGTACCATGATATGAGGTAATCGAGTTTTATAGGGAATTTAACGTGGCAATTGTTCTATAAGTATTTGTAATGCATTTCAATTCATACGTATTGTTGTCCTATAACGTCATCTCTTATCATTTATCTCTTTAAACCTTCTACTGATATGAACATCTGAACTAGACAATTACTTATCTATTTAAATACAAATAGTATAATAGTAAAACAAGAAAATGTTGCGATCTTTGTTTCATGCGACTCGCTTCTACAAACTGATAGTGAGTGCATTATGTATAATTTAATCGTCAATTCAGTGTTTCTTTTATATACATTCTGCTTTCAGTTATTTTCGATATAATTATTGAACTGACGTTTCACCAATTACAAAGTATTGATACGAACTAATTATTACTGAATTTTTCGCGTTTACCGCGATGAAAACAATGAGCATGAAGCAATTATTTTTGGGTTCAGTAAAGTGGAAATCTGTCAGTCTCGTTGGTCCCTGGGATCGATTCCCATGTCGGGGTAATGTTATTGGGTTTTTCCGTTAAGAATTTTCCCAGTAGCAGCCAGGAGTCTGGATTAGTGCCCGCTTGATGGTGAAAGGCGTCCCCGAAGGGTAGAGAACCCATCGGGGACTCCAGGCGCGATTTTATGTTATGAAAAATGGAAATCATTACCTATTATGAAATAGCAAATATAATCCGTGAACACTTCTATAAATTGAAGAAGTATGAAGAATAACGTACTTAATGATTGATTTGATTTCCTCGATTGATAGAGTGTGGTTGGTTCGCAGGTGGTAGACTTGGACTGGTGGTCAGTGTCACGGGATTGCGTGATGTATGCCGTGGCGGTAGTGGCTCTCATCCTCACGCTACTCGACGACGTGATTTACTGGCACGAAGCGTTGCTCCTCGTACTCATGTACATTTTCTACATATTAGGTAAATTATATAGAATGCACTGTTCATTACCGTAACTCTGATGTGTGATCGATTATTGTTTGTATATGAAAAGGAATATCACTTAAGTAGGTATACCTACTTGATTTTTCACATGCCCTTTTGAAGGGTGAGGTGCGTGTATACAGTAGGTACTGTGGTGTGAATCTCACCTTCAAAAGGGCATCTCATAATCTCCTGCAAATATTTTTATTATTAATCGATAGACGTTAAAAAAGTTTTGGTACCTACGTATTAGCAAGTACCTTTATTGCAAAATTTACTAAAAGCGCATCACTTGACTGGACAGATTTGGCAATTTTTTTGTTTTAAATATATTTGTTCGTTATAGTCCGAATTAGATTTTATGGAAATAAAAATTATAATAGCTTTTTTTTTTAATTCCGGGAAAATTAAAAAAATCGGAAAAACTGAATGTTCAGAATTTTGTATGAATTATTGAAATTTTGACAGGACAATGTCTGTCAGATCAGCTAGTTATAAATAAGGTTTGGTACATACTATAATATACTGAACTTATTTTGCAAAATCTTCTAAACATATTTACTTATAAATAGGATATATGTTTACGAACATCAGAGAAGAACCTTCTACCGAGGTTTTGGTGTAGATAAATGGTAATCTGAGACTAACGGCTTAAAAAGTCGGCTAAGATAAACACTACTGACTGTAAATACATTATATAAGTGTCATATTTGTTGTCTGGTATAATAAAGTTTACTTACCTACTTCGTGAGCATAAATGGTTTACATTTGTTTGCAAACACTCAAATGATAAAAAACTATTAGCTGTTTGATTTGATTTACAGCACTAATGTTGAAGAGTGATATGTTCATGACTGCGGATTTCTTTTTAGGGTTCCGTATCAAAATGGTAAAAAAGGAACCCATATGGTGTGACTCAGTCTGTCTGTCTGTCTGTCACAGCTGGATATCTCAAGAACTACTAATGCCATCAACTTGAAATTTAGAACAATTTTAGATGACGTTTAGCCAACTATTTTGCACATAAGAAAGAAATAAAAATATTTATAATTTTTTGCAATAGGGTTATTATTTGAAAGAGGGTCTTAAAAATTCAAAGTGGGGCTACTAGGGCATATCAAATGAAAGAGCGCTGTTTGTTCATTCTCAAACATTTTTCTTTTTTTAGGCCGCATATTTTTCGACTTTTGATGAAAATGTAAAAAAAAATACCCCCCTAACTCCGAAGTTTGCAAAGAGAAACATCTGAAATTATTGTATGTGATAGAAGTTTATGTAAAAATCGCAGGAAAAATAAAACGATGTCTCTAAATAGCACACTTTTTTAGAAATCGGAACGGAACCCTCGGTGCGCGAGTCCAACTCGCTCTTGACCGGTTTTTTTTTTTTTAATGTAGTGTTCCTAATACAATTGGGCTGTTAGTATTATCTGATGGCTTTATTTACGCTTCTGCTAATGTTTAGTAAATAGATGTTCAGTGTTCACTCTTTCGTAATCTTGTAAGCAGTTTTCTATGAAAATAAACATTAATGTTTCGTATTCTTATCTAGTTCAGTGTTTCCAGCAATCATGCTAATCTGTTTTGTTGCTCACTTGTCAAAACTGAATGAACGAACACTATTAAACACGACTCGCTAACAAATTACTGCTACTACTTGAAGAGATTTTAAAGTAAATACCTACACCATTACTTATTAACGGCAATGTTTAAATTACCAGTTTTTTTCAGCGATGGCGTTCAACGGCTGTTTGGGAGCTTTTTTCAAGAGTGGGTGCTGTACCTTCAAGAAGCCTAAGGCGTACACAGAAATCACACCACTGCTCCAAAATGGTAAGTCATATGAAGAGTACCTTTATTGAGAGGTAAAAAGAAATACGGTTACTAACCGCTTTTCAAACTATGTAAAAGGCAATTGGGGTAAAAGCAGGAAAATGCCGATTGAACAATATTGGCTAGCTGTTGCCCGCAACTTCGTCTGCAATTCACGAAGAAAACTAGCCTATGTCATTCTCCAAGTTATGGTCTACCCATGTGCGACAATCAAATGTCAAAAATGTAGGTAAACGCTATACAATTTTTGACAGATTGAGACTGAGATGAGATTGCGAACGTTGTTAAAAATACGGGAATTGCACCTCAGGAATTTAGGGGTTTATTTATAAGAGACATTTAAACGTCAAAAATGTAAGATTAAACAGTCGTTAATCATTACTTAACTCTAAGCAAAGTATGTAAATAGTTAATATTTATTTATTTTTATTTTTTTGACGACACGGTTGGCGCAGTGGTTGAGCGATTGACTGCTGCGCAGCATGTCGCGGGTTCGATTCCCGCACGGAACAAATATTTGTACGACCTACAAGTATTTGTTTCGAGTCTGGGTGTTTTTCTATCTATAATATGTATGTATTTACAAAAAAAAAATGTATATAAGTAGTTTATCAGCCATCTCGTTACCATAACACAAGCATTAGGTTGCTTAGCTTGGGACTAGATGGCGTTGTGTGAAAATGTCCAAGGATATTATTTATTTTATTTATTTTATTTTATTTAATACTTTAAGCACACAAATATGCCATAGGCATTTTCTACCAGTTACCATCTGGTTGGAATTTTCTTTTTGGTCTTGTTTTAGGAACAAGTAGCCCTAGTATCTTGTTCAGACTGATCATTGATTGCTTTTACAGATCACTTTAACTTAGTATGTTGTTTTCTTTTTAGAAAAAACCCATGCTCTGGACGCTCGGCACATGAGCCTACACGTTCAAAGCACCGACGTGGAGTCAGCAGTGCAGGCCAAAAGGCACGATTCCACCGACTCAGGTAATTCAGCCAGTTTTCATTCAAAACAAGCGGAAATTATCGCTTACTTCTCGGTAAATTGACTGCTCGCCTGTCTATAAGCGCTTTGTCATTAAAATTGTGGCCATTTGAAATTGAACTTGATTGATGATAATTGATTGATTCATGCATTCTAAAGATTTCTGATTATTTTAGTACTAACTTCGTCTTCATACACAGCAGTCGTAACTAAGTAGGTAATCGTATAATATCGTATTTTAATATTATGCCGTTCAAACTCGTGATTCATTTCATTGCAATTTTTTTTTAAAAGACCCCATTTTTATACAAGCAAACGAAATTAAGTATTTAAACGATTTATTGGTAAACACGGTATGCCACTTTATACCAATTAATTGCCTATTTTGAACAATGAATGCCAACCGAGTGATGTACGCGGGAATTTTCACCGTTTTCACCAACACAAAGCGTTATTATAGAAGATATTTGGTATGTTCTCACGGGTTAATGATGGCAAGAAATATGTTTCGATTTTATAATAACTACTTATCTGATAAAATATCACAAAGCGACAGTCAACGTAGGTAACGTACGAGCTTGTTTGACATAGGTAGTAGCAAGTTATTTCATTCAGAGAGAAGAGTAAAGTTGGAATAATCTCGTGCAAGACCGGCTACTTAGGGCTTCCCGATAAAAAAAATATGTTCCTCGCCTCTGTTCAAAAATACAGCCTACGGCTACAGGGCATACTTATGTCTCTTTCAATGCTGAACAACGGCTAACCCCAATACTCATTAATCAATCAATATTACCTGAGAAATAACTTGTGCTGTAGGTACCTACGACACATTTTAGGGCTCCGTACCTCAAAAGGAAAAAAACGGAACACTTAGGTATAGGATCACTTCGTTTTCCGTCTGTCAGTCTGTCAAAAGACCCTTTTTCTCAGGAAGGCGTGGAGGTATCAAGTTCAAATTCGTGAATTTTCCCTCCCTTGGCAGCCTAGATATACAGGTTTTTCGTGCAGCACAAAACAGATTAATATACATATAAACTGAAAAAAATTAAATTGTACCAAGTAAAAAAAAAAAAAATTGCATTGCATTTAGTGCATTGTTTTTTTTTGTGCAAATAAAAATCACCATTGTTCCTCGTTCTATTACAGATACACTAAGCACCTACTCAATGTGGTCGTGGCCTGGTGAGAAGGTGTCGTTTTGGAAGAAGTTCTTCTGGGTGTTCTCGTGGCCAATCAACCTGGTGTTGTGGCTGACCATCCCCGACTGCAACCGCCGCCCACACCTGTACCCTTTGACCTTCCTGATGTGCGTTACCTGGATCGGGGGAGTGTCCTATCTTGTCGCCTGGATGATCACCGTACTAGGTCATTAGTAATTATTTTATTTCTTTTTAAATTGTCTGGCGTTTTGTACCGAATGAATACTATATATTTTTTGGCTTTCAAATGGTCAGCCATTTGAAAGCCAAAAAATATATAGGTATCTGCAATTCTGCATGTTAGGTAGGTGCAGTTGATTAACAATGTACGTATGTGTGTGTGTATACTTAAATTGCTTGTTTTTCGCTAAAAGTGGTATGTCTTATATAATCAATTTTATCCGCATTTGCGATACTAATGTCGTGTGCATGTACCATGGCGCATATTTGCGGTTAACCACTTTCCGACCTTAATACTATAGTACTAAGGTTCAAAAGTGGTTCACCGCAAATGTCCGCGATGTAGGTGTAATATACGTGTATATTTTCATCAAAATATGTGCTTTTGGCGGTACGTTTCATTTTGAAACATTTTTTGCAGTTAACTATAGCTACAAGTAAGTTATACTGTGCTTGCCATAAAAATATAAATCTTATAGTAAATTACTTTATTTATTTTTGTATTGTCTGGTGTTTTGTACCATTTCAAGCTGTCTAAAGTAATTAGCAATAACTTTAGACAGCTTGAAATGCAAAAATAAATAGGTATTTGCATGTTAAGTAGGTGCAGTTGATTAACAATGTAGGTACTTATATACTTTAATTGCTTGTTGTTTTTCGCTAAAAGTGGTCGAATGTCTTAGATAATCAATTTTATGCGCATTTGCGATACCGTGTGCATGTACCATCGCGGATATTTGCGTTGAACCACTTTCCGACATTTTCCGACATGGTAACAAGGTCCAGAAGTGGTTTACCGCAAATGTCCGCGATGTATAGTATACGTATATTTTCATCAAAATAAGTGCTATGTGCGGTGCGTTTCATTTTGAAACATTTTTAGCAGTTAAGTATAACTACAAGTAAGCCGACGTACGCACGGATGTAAAAAAATCGCGGCGGGATTTTATCGCGCACTGAATTTTCAACTCTCGTTGTTGAGCCGAGCTTCGAGAATCCAACCAAACAAAAACAGAGTGCATCCCAGCGCGACGAAAAACACACTGTTGGATTTTCAACTCCCGGCGCTGAGCAGAGCGCGGAGCTTTGAAAATGCAGTGCGCGAAAAAAAATCGCCGCGATTTTTTTACGCCCGTGCTATACTTCGGCTTAGTCATACTGTGCTTGCTATGGAAATATAAATGTTATATCTATGGTGCTTGCTTTGTGGCAATTCCAAGCTTCTTTCAATTCCTGTTATTGCTTTTTATTTGATAGACATTTTTGATAAAAATCTCTGCTAATGCTAATTCAATATCTCAGCAAAAAAACAACACTGTTAGAACCAAAAGCGAATTTACCGTAGTGTAGGTACGTATACAAATTAAAGTAGTGGGCCACGTCATTTCAGAGTAGACAAGCTTTACTGCCTTGTTCGTGTAGTGCGGTTGCAAGCGCGCTGTGCGTCCGGTACTGAATTCGAAATCTTTCAGAATGGCATTCCTGGTCTGGATTTCTGCCTGATTAGAGGCAACAGACTCGCTCATATTACAACAGCAAAATAAGGTACGCACCCTTCAGGGAATATTTTATGATCGTACTTAAGGGAGGTCAGCTCAAAGCGGCCACCTTAACTTTGAGTTAAAAAAAAACCTAGTAAACGATAGACTTTTGAAGAGAATTTTATACTAATAGCCAGAGAATTTATTAAATTTTCATAATGTGAAATTAAAATTTGCGCAAATTTAAAAATAACCATCTGATTTGTAAATTACGAAAACTTGTCAAAAAACCGCTTTGCCCGAGTGGCCGCCCAAAACGGCCATGGGGGTAGGGGCAACGTGGCCACCCCAAAAGTACACAAGAAATGAATTTGTTTTTTGTTGAAAAATATTGTGCTTGACAAAATAAAAATACCAAAAAGAACTATATTGTTATATTTAATTTTAAAAAATTTAGTAATCAACAGTAAGTCAAACTTAATTATTTCAACAGTCTTAATACCTTCTATGAAAATAAATGCTTTAAAATTCTTGCTTTTATAGTTGTTAACCATCTAAACAAAATAATTAAGCATTACCTATCTATTGAATCGTAATAATTTCACAAAAGGCAAAGTGGTCAGTTGGCCGCTTTGCCCGAGCCGCTTTGCCTTTTTCACTCATTTTGTTTTAATAATGAACTGCTCTCACATTATTTATTATATTTCAGAGAGAATAGAACACAAACAAAGCCACATAGATAAGTAACAATACACGTTCAATAAAAGCATTGAAATATACCTAAAGAGATTTGACCAAAGCAGATTGAACTTACCTTGCATTTTTTTAATAAAACACGCAAATATATATATTTTGTCACTGCAACCACGCGCTCGGTCCCACTGCTACCGAATGATTGCACGTCTCGGGGCGATTGGTTATGCGAACAGAATGGCCACGCCGCGCTATCATTTCAAATTACCGAAAAATTAAGCGTGGCCGCTTTGCCTCCTATGGCCGCTTTGAGCTGACTTCCCCTACTTATTTTGAGCCTGTGCAATTGTGGTATGGCATAAAGCAAAAATATCGCGGAAACCTCCTTTCCTTATCACACCAGTCTCTTACTGCCCCACTGCAGGGCAAAGGGCTCTTCTCATACTGAGAAGGCACGAGCATTGAGCACCACGCTCGCTCAAGACGGGTTGGGGATTTTAGACTTATATTAAGAGAGATTTTTATCTCGCTCACACGATACTGCTCGCAGACTAAGTGAGAGCGAAACTGAGTGCGGTGCTGGGCGCCGATAGTTTAGGTAATTGCTTGTTACGGTGAAAATAATGGTAATTTGAAAAAAATAAAAAACAAGACCTGCTTTATAGTTAGTTACCCCACTCTGCGGCGCAACCTCACTCTGGTGGAACAATTTCTATGAAAACTTCATTGAGATTGTTCTACCGGAGACGCGTCGCGCCGTCGCGTTGCGTTTGTCTGCAAGAGCCTTAAGTCCAGGTTTCCTCACGATGTTTTTTCCTTCACCCACGTCAGTAATGTCCAAGATAAACTCAGAAAGTACATTGAACAAGAATTGAAAAAGTCACATTGGTACTTGCCCGGATTTGAACTCACAACCTCGTTTCCTTATTTTATTCTATTCCATAGGTGATACTCTGAATGTGCCTGACAGTATAACCGGGTTGACGATCCTCGCCGCCGGTACCAGCCTGCCTGAAGCAGTATCCAGTGTGTTAGTGACTGTGCAAGGTAAAGTATCTAACAGTCGATCAGACATTTATAGGTAACTAGCTGTACCCCGCAGTTTCACCCGCGTTTCCTGGAATAAAAAGTAGCTTATGTGTTAATCCAGGGTATAAGCTATCTACATGCCAAATTTCATCCTAATCGGTCCAGCCGTTTGAGCGTGAAGAAGTAACAAACACACACATACACCCACAAACATTCGCCTTTATAATATTGGTGTGATTATGTATGTACCTTTAACACAGTGGGAATAATCTTTTTGGAACGATATTCCAATAGAAAAATAGCTTTTTGCATATTTTTATTGCTTTTTGGTAAAAAATTTATATGATTTCATTGAAGTGGAGTGGAACAGAATAGATTATTTAAAAAAAAATATCTCTTTTTTCTACTTCGAGGTCCATTATACGTATACCTACCTACGTTCAAATACATACATAATCTACATTATCTATACTAGTTATAAAGCTGAAGAGTTTGTTTGTTTGTTTGAACTTTCTAATCTCTGGAACTACCACGGTAGGATTCGAAAAATTCTTTTTCAAATCAAATCCTACCGATTTAGCTATTTAACATCACGCTCGGACCATTAAGAGCCGAGCAAAAAATTCAGAAATAACGCTAAGAAATAACGAAGTAATAGCGCGGACGGGCAATGCAATACGACGGGGTGGGTCGGGGTAACAAGAAATTTCACGCGGATGAAGTCGCGGGGCACAGCTAGTATAAAATAAAGTCACTTTCATGTCTGTCTGTCTGTGTGACGCGTAGTTCTTCTAAACTACGCAACGGATTATGATGCAGTTTTCATAATCATTAACCTAAGAGAATTTATTTCGAAAGGTTTGTTTTTACTTAAAACATTTATATTAATTAAACTTAGGTACATATAATAAAAAAATCTCGATGTTTAGTCAATTTGTGAAAACGAAGCAGAGACGGGTCACTAGCTAAGTAGCCAGATAAAATTAATAAAAGCCTAAATAAAGTAACAAAATTAACGTGTTCTATTTTCAGGACACGGCACCATGGGACTCAGCAACTCTATTGGATCAAACACATTTGACATCCTACTGTGTCTTGGACTGCCTTGGCTGATCAAATCGCTTGCTTACCCAACAGTTCCCGGTCATCATTGGGTAGGCTCATTGTGATAAAACTTTTATGATGAGATGGGGTAAGAAAGATAATAGAAAAGATGTCTCTTGTATTATCTTTCTTGATGAGATGGAGTAAGAAAGATGATACAAGAGATGTGACTCTTGTATTATCTTTCCTGAAGAGATGGAATAAGAAAGATAATACAAGAGATGAGTCTCTTGTATTATCTTTCTTGGTGAGATGGAGTAAAAAAGATAATACAAGAGATGTGTCTCTTGTATTATCTTTCTTGGTGAGATGGAGTAAGAAAGATAATACAAGAGATGTGTCTCTTGTATTATCTTTCTTGGTGAGATGGAGTAAGAAAGATAATACAAGAGATGTGTCTCTTGTATTATCTTTCTTGATGAGATGGAGTAAGAAAGATAATACAGCAGATGTGTCTCTTGTATTATCTTTCTTGGTGAGATGGAGTAAGAAAGATAATACAAGAGATGTGTCTCTTGTATTATCTTTCTTAGCCCATCCGTTCACTTGAACAGATTATTATAGGAACTTTAGGTAGTAGACTTATCCATCCTGTCCTTTTCCCAACTATGTTGGGGTCGGCTTCCTGTCAAACCGGATGCAGCTGAATACCAGTATTTTACATGGAGCGACTGCCTATCTGACCTCCACCCATAAACCAGTATTTTACATGGAGCGACTGCCTATCTGACCTCCACTCAGAAACCAGTATTTTACATGGAGCGACTGCCTATCTGACCTCCACAACCCAGTAACTGGGTAATACGATACCCCCTTAGTTGTTAGATTTTCGGGCTTCTGACGACCCGTAGCAACTGTCAAAGATTCACGAATGACAGGACCGTGCTGCTTAACGTGCTTTCCGAAGCACGGAGGGGTGTTGGTATGCAAAGATGGTCATCCATCCACGGACCAACAAACAAACCGGGCCCGTGCGGCTGTTATTACATAGCCACAAGCCCCTTTCTAGTAGACTTCCAAGGATATGTAGGTAATAAGAACTCCTACTTACGACCCCTAACTATTATGTTTCACAATTTGTAAGTTCCAAAGTAAGTGTTCTCTAGTTGTTTTCGTTCCTAGTTCTATGCCTATAATTCTCCCCAAAATTTTTTTCATTCCGCGCTTTGCTTTCACCAGGATGAAGGAGAAGCAAAGGAATAAAGCCGATAAACAGCCTAATATGAAAAATAGAAAATTCTAATATTTTTGAGTTTGGAACAAAAATAAATGTTAATTTGTTCATAAACGTTTTTTTTTTATTGTTATACATATTCATGGTTTTTGATGATATTCTATTTATAAACATTAATTAAGTATTCAAAAAATATTAACGCCGTAAAGAGGCATATCTCTTTGCCTAGATTAAAAAAAAACATTCACTTCCGAATAAAGAGTTGTGAATAGAGGCATTGAACCAATTTGGACTAGTATAGGTATAAGTTATCTGTGGCAATTTTTATTCCCGCACACGTGTTGGTAAATGAAAAATCGCACGTGTGTGAAATACATTGCATTGTGAACCTAATCGTAGTGAGATATGAACCAGTTTTCGAGGAAGTGTATTGAAAAAAAATTAGCTTAGGTAATTGGTCCAGCCGTTCTCGAGTTTTGCTCTTAGCAACACATTTATAGAGCCGTTAATTTTTATTTAGTAAAGGAAGATCTATTTCAATATTTCAGGTGTCAATAAACTCAAGCGGGTTATCGTACAGCGCCATCTCGTTGCTGTCGACGCTGTTCGCGCTGTACGGCTGCTTGCTGCTCAACAAGTTCCAGCTGGACTGGAAGATCGGCATCACGTGCGGCCTCATCTACTTCGGCTACCTCGTGCTGGCGGCTCTGATAGAACTGAACGTCTTCTTCAATGTCAACCTGCCAGTTTGCGCGCACTAATACGACAGCTTTGCTAAGGTTCCGACGTGTTGCCCAAATGCAAGAACAAGACGAGACTTAGCCAGTCTTGGTCTTGGTCTTATAAATGATAAATGATAAATGATTTATTTTCTGTAAGTAGGTTTGTACAAACACTTTTACACGTCAAACATATTTTTTTTAAACTAGATGAGTTCGACGTTTCCTATCTGACTACTCTGAGAAGAAACGCCGAAACAAACTCAGAGGTCACAGTCTCTTTTAAAGTCCAGACATAATCTTGGTCAGACCATGTGAAGACCATGTAGATTGCAGTCAGAAATGGTCTTTTGATGAAAGAACCACACAGATTGAGCGCCAATACACCTGGTCTTGGTCTTGGTCTTGGTCTTGCGCTCCCAGTCTTGGTCTTGGTCTTGCAGCAAGAGTCTTGCAAGTCTTGCAATTACCTATTAGTCTATTACTATTTATTAAAGTTTACTTTAAATCTTAGAAAAACGTATTAGAATTGGAACATTGTGAGCTTGAATTAACATAGCCATAGTAAAGATCAAGCAGATTAATAAATAACTGAAGATTTGATAAGAAATTCGAAAAATCAACTGACCTATATGTCGTTTTCCATGGAAGTAACTGTTTCTTAATAAACATTTATGATTTATAAGCTTACATTTGCTAAAACATGTAAAAAAAACAAATTAATTACAATAACTTGACTGTATTTTAAAGAACAATACTTATCTGTCTAGAAAGAGATTGAACCCTCAACTTATAAGAAATTTAATAAAAGAGTTTTACGATTTATCATTTATTTGAATAAAAAATAAAATACAACACAAATCAACGGCTTTATCATTAGGTTATGATACTTTATATCAATTTTTTTGACCAAGAATTAATACAAATTAACCATCTGGCTGACTCATCACTTAACCTATTTCTATGTTTTCTAATTACTAATGATGCTTTAGAAAATAACCTCTCAGCAGGTACTGAAGTTGCAGGTATTGAGAGAAAATCACGGGCCATTTTCGATAAAATCGGATACTCTGTCTCATGCGTCCTCCACCAATCTAAAATGTCTTCCGAGCTGGCAGTTCTTGGTTTTCTCAGGTACTCCTCCAACTCGTCTATCACTAAGCCTTGAAGACAAGATCCAGATGACGTCGAGGGACATTCATAGAGTTTATCAAAGTCTATTACGTCTTCATCTTCATCACATACTTTATTTTCTTTTTCTGGTAATTCCAGAGATTTGTTCAGTGAGTGTAGACTTTTATATTCTTCATAAAGTTCATTGAACAGACTTTCTGTTTTAAGTTGCTTCCCCCACATTGTCAGGTCAAAAGTCTGAGCCTTATGCCTTGGGTCTAAAATTAAAGAAGTACAATAAATCCAGTTGCTCTTCTTGTAATGTTTAAGCATTTTGTCTCGAGCTGCTTGGAAAGCTAGAATGAGCCTTTCATCCACTTCAGATCGATTAGGTTTCTCATCTAACTGTTTTACCATGGATTCAATTTTATCTAGCAAGAGATTGAATGATACAATGACTAGCGGTAATGTAACATATTTGTCTCCACCAAGTTTTGTACTTAAAAGTTTAAAGTTTATTAGAAATTTATGTAATTTTTCGAGTACCTGCCATTAATTAGCTGTGATTTGAAAATCATTTAATTCGGTGACAGAACTGCACAATATGTCAATGCCCGCTCTCACTTTTAAACCAAATCCAATCATATCATGTGTGGAATTCCATCTCGTTGGACAGTCAAGAATGGCATTTAGATTTGATGGCACGCCAGCTGCTTCACAAGCAGACTGAAACTTCTTCTTCACTATCTCACTTCTTTTTATTTTACTGGAAATACTGCGTAACTTTGTTACAGATGTACGCGAGTCAGCAATATTTGGTGCAGATTCTTCATCTTCCTCATCCTCAGTTTCGTCTGCATAGTCTTCGTACTGCTGATCTTGCGCGTTAGTGTCAGACTCACAGTGTCTAAGGTCTTTAATAAATCTTGTACACCAAGGTTTAAAATGTGAGCAAAGCACCGGAAATGTTGATTGTCTGAATCAAAGTGTGGCGGCAGCTGTTTGCCCAGTTCATACATAAATTTGGTATTTGCAGTTGCGTTGTCGACCGTGATACCTTGTATTTTATCAATTATGCCATATTCCAATAAACATTCATGGAAAATCGTTGCAATATCTTCCCCAGTATGTCGACCGCGTGATGGTATAAAATCAAGAACTACAGATTGATACTTCCATTCGTTGTCTATATAATGAATAGTAACCCCGTAGTAACTCCTACCAGCAATTGACGTCCACCCATCAATGGTAAAAGACATTTTAGATGATAATTGTTGAAGTCGTTCCTTGAGATTCAATTGGAGCTCTTCAAATCGCTCTTTGACTTTCCTTCTAAGTGTAGACCTTTTAGGAAACACCATATTAGGGCAAATACGTCGAAAATATACTTGTGTAGCTTCGTCATCGAAAAATGAGAAGGGAAGATATTTTTTCACCACCCAATCAACTGTAGCTGTCGTGATGTTGTCACTGCTGTTTTCCGACTGAAACAAAACAATAAATCTTGTGTTATTATTTAAAACATACTAGGTTTGAGCGTATAAGAGGAGGAGGTTTGTTGTTGTTAAATCGAGAAAATCGTTAAATTGATATTTGTTATATTAAGGTTGCACTGTACTGTAATTTACCAAAATAAAGTACTTAGTTGTTACTGGCCGATTAAATGAAAATATGGGTGTTTATAAAAAATATTTAAGACGATAATTACATACTTAATATGTCGCACCCCTAGATGAAAACACCACTAACTCAAAAATACTTACGTAAGTTAATGGCGTTTTTGAAAGTATCGCATGAATAGCGACGCGGAGTTAAAATTCTTTTAACTGTTAAAAAAATATTCTTACCTGTCCACTTCTTCCAGCGGTTACTAAAAAGGTTGTGATATCTCCACTTAATTTTGGTTTAACAGGAAGAAATATTTCTGATTCCTTTTTGTGGAAAGATATTAGATGTTTCCTTAAGCCTGAAGTGTTTCTGTTTTTCATTTTTATTTCAATCTTTTTATGTTGGCACAATTTACAGAAGGCAGTTTGGGATGCATGAATTATTTCGAAAAACTCCTCAAATTTGCTTTTGGGTCTTTTAGATCTGTGACTCAAACTCTCGTTACTCGGACTAGAATAATTTGAATCTTCGTCACTCATATTAAATTGTACACGTGATACGTTTTTAGAAAACAACGAGAATTAGTCAAAACAATTATTAAGTTAGACTCGAAGCACAGCTCAATTGGAAATGACTGGAATTAAAATAATTCCTTTATTTATAGTACGTTTCCTTGCTTTCTACCGCGCCGCCTCGCCACGTGCCGGCTCTATGAAAAGGATGCCGCCGCAAATCAAACAATGCCGGGTGCGGCGTACAAACACACACTAAATATTACCTACTTGTACAGACGCGACGCGTGAATAAAATAGAATTAGTGCCAATCACTATTCTTTACATATAAGTGAATGTTTTGGCGTACATCTATACTAATATTATAAAGCTGAAGAGTTCGTTTGTATGTTTGATGACAGAAGTTTTAAAATAAATAAATAAGTCCTGAACGTCACTATACCTCCAAAGTTACTATTCCTCGTGGACGAAGTCGCGGGCACAGCTAGTAAATACTTACTCTCATCATCTCTCTCAGAGATATTCGGGCTGGTAAGTAATACAAAACTCTTATCGCAGGCTTTTTATTTTATTAGTAGGTAAGTACCTACGCTTTTTATATTATTTTATTAGTTTTGTAGAATTTTTTTACACGTTTCAAGTATATTTAAAAGTGGCTACAATATTTATTAAACGGGTGATATTTGAACACTTTTTTGCTATTTTTTCTTGTAAAAACTTAAGAAATATAATGACTAAATGTACAATAATAGTACCTAAGTAATTAGTTTAAAACCATATAAGTAATCAATATTATAATATATACTTACTAGAATGAATTAATATGACATCTACTACCTATCCTTACCATTTTATCCTAATCATAATACTACTTGCGTGATCAGTATAATGTATTCATTTTCATTCTAAGCACTCTGAAACTTATTTATTCTTTGGAACACCTGTAGGTACTCTTAAAAAAAATCGAAATTATTTTGCATGAGTATACCTACGCCCTATGGCGGCAATCAAATAGTGTCACAAATGTTATGATTTCGGCGTGGCGGCAACGATTGTTTTAGATTTCAAAAGAAGCCGCCGGCGCGTGTATCATAACCATGTACTTCCGAAAAGCGGCAAATTTCTTTGAGAAGTAAGTACAAAACCTTTGATGCCGCATTATCAAAGTGCCGATGGTTAAAACATAACTATGCATGCACTCAGTTTGATTTTAATAGATATTTTTTTATTCGCTATGTTTATGGTATTAGTCGTAATGCGCATAGGTCCAGTTTTTCATATTCTTTGATACAGTTTTTTGCGTCTCATAGAATTCCTAAGCGTACCTACCTATACACCGAACTGTTACACCTAACTACTCAGTGAAATAGCGCTAAGTCCTAGCTGCAAGACGCAAGAGTCTTGCAGGCTATGTCTTGTTCTTGCTCAAGTCTTGCACGGTCAGTCTTGGTCTTGGTCTTGCTAAAAATACGCGGTCTTGTTCTTGGTCTTGGTCTTGCAAAAACGCAAGAACAAGACCAAGACTGCAAGACCAAGACTGAATTTGGGCAACACTAGGTTCCGTACCAAAATGGTAAAAAGGAACCCTTAGGTGCGACTCAGTGTGTCTGTCTGTTGTCTCAAAAACTACTAATGCTATCAACATGAAATTTGGCACAGTTTTACATGACGTTTACCCAATTATTATAATTATATAATAAAAAAAATCTTATTTGTAAAAATAAGATTTTTTTTTTGCAACACCCCTGTTGCCTGTTGTTGTTGTTGTGCTACAACATAGTTTTCGACTTCTAATGAAAAATGTAAAAAAAAATACCGTTCCCCCCCTTACCTCCGAAGTTTGCATAGAGAAAAATCTAAAATTATTCTCTGTGATAGAAGTTTATGTAAAGATTACAGGAAAAATAAGACGATGTCTCTAAATAGCACACTTTTTCAGAAATCGGAACGGAACCCTCGGTGCGCGAATCCGACTCGCTCTTGACCGGTTTTTTTTTATTTGTTCAGCTGCAGGCAGAAATTAATAGAGATATTTTTGTATTACCTACTTAAGTAAGATAAGACATATTAGAATGTTTTAAAAATGTCTAAAGAAAATGTCGAAGATAGTTATAGCTCGATAAACTCTTTTTCTAGACGTCTGCGAAATTAATTCATTCAATGTAGGTTCGTTCTAAGATAAGGAATAATAAATACTAATAGGTAAGTTATAGTACCTACTTAAGTCAGTAATTTAGGAGGAGATTTAGCTACAAGTTGCTCGAATATATATCCTTGTTCTCAATCAATATTGTTGTAACAATATTACAAAGCAAAGTACTTATGTGATTTTTAACGAGAAATTACACACCACATTAAGGCGAGTAGGTTCTGCTAACAGCGCCACCATTGAGAAAAAAAAATGTATAAGTAGGTCAGGTGATACGGAATATTTTGAAACCATATCTCCAGACTCATTATTTTTTCAATGTTTGGCGCTGCCGGTTATTAGCTTACTCGCCTGTCGTAAAGTAATTTCTCAATACATGAGCCAGTGAGCATATTCTGCGTGTGCCTGACACTGGCTTGGCCACCATCAGGGATTTTACTTTTGATAACACAAAGATTTAGTCGTTAATTAGTCGAAATTTGTCGCCAAATATCAGAATTTGTCGGTCACTGGTTCAAAAGTTATAAGGTGTCATTGGTGGCCGATCTGGAGAGAGTCTCCCCAGCTTGGCCACCTTTATATCTCAAAAACTAGGGCACCTAGCGAAGATCTGTTTTCTCCCAGATTTAGTCGCTAATTAGTCGAAATTAGTCGCCAAGTCACAGATTTAGTCGGGTCTTAGTTTAGAAAATACAATGAGTTCAATTTTAAGTATAGACCAAGAGCTAGATCAAAGATTTTATCGTAAACTCTTCAATCTAGCTCTTGGTCTATACTTAAAAATTGAACTCATTATATCTTCTAAACTAAGACCCGACTAAATTTGTGACTTGGCGACTAATTTCGACTAATTAGCGACTAAATCTGGGAGAAAACAGATCTTCGCTAGGTGCCCTAGTTTTTGAGATATAAAGGTGGCCAAGCTGGGGAGACTCTCTCCAGATCGGCCACCAATGACCCCTTATAACTTTTGAACCAGTGACCGACAAATTCTGATATTTGGCGACAAATTTCGACTAATTAACGACTAAATCTTTGTGTTATCAAAAGTAAAATCCCTGATGGTGGCCAAGCCAGTGTCAGCCACACATATTCTGCTACACAATGTAGGTAATTATTAGGTAGCCCTGAAAGCAGTATTTATACCTACCTAATTTTGGAAAAAATAAAAAATATTTTTGTTATAATTTATTTTTTTATTCATTGTTTATTTGAGTTAATTATATCCTTATCGTATGCTTACTTAAGAGTAATTGAGTACCTATCCAATGTCTATTCAGGCGATACAATATCTCCTATAATTTTTCATCGGATTATGAGGTCTACCTACTTATGCTAAATTACATCATTAGCCATCTTGAATGGACGCAAAAAGGAATCTTGTACCTAACAAATTTTAATTAAAAAAGCGTGATTCAAACAAAAAAAGGATATGTTCTCAAAGAAAATCACCATAGTTCACGATCTGTTGATTTTGTAACACGTTTTCTAAAAAAAAAGATAACATGCAGTTATCCCCTTTTGAAAAGATATCTACTACTCAATTATTTTAACCATTAAAATAAAAACAAAGTAACAATTTGCCTTAAACCTGAAAATAGAAACGACATTATATAAATAGATAGACCTTCGGGTCTTTGTCCTTGAACCTTTGCAAGGTAACCTGCAACCTTGCAAAGGTTCAACAGAGTGAGTTGAAGCCAAGTGACCTGTTTTGAAACCGCTCGGTTGCACGCACCCTGCTTTGCATGCTCTCCGAACCACGAAAAAAGTTCACGAGTCATAGAAAATCGATAACCCATCCTACAAATGATCGCAATCATTATAACTTAACCTTGATGTTGTAAGACCAAAATGACGATGATAATGTAAATTTTCAGAGATTTCGGTTCAGTCGATTTACTCAAAGATTTTCTTTATATTAACATGGCCACCTAATGGGCCTAACTAATATAAGTATTCTAAGTGCCATCGACTCGAAAAGAAGAAGAGTCAATCGAAACAATATTGCACCGTCTCAATTGGTACAATGATGAGGAACAATAATTTAATTACTGAATGCTTTTCAGGCACAAATTCCTCGATCTAGGTCGGCAACGAAAGTCGATTACTCATGATAAAAAAAAATATGAATATACAGGGTGTTCGGCGCATGGACCGACACAATTTTTTGGGGGATTGGGGGGGTCATTTGCTAGGTTTCACCTAAAGACCTCCATGTCCTAAGTGTGACGGTAATTGAGATATGTTTTTTTTTGTTCTTTCTTTGAATTACCCAAAATCTCGCCTTTGAATCGATATATTTTTTTTGTTTATGGTTGCAATAGAACAAAATAAATTTTATAATAGTCTGCAATGTATTTTTATTCTAAATAAATTATTATTTGATGTAATTGATCAGTAGAAAATGACTTATGTGCTTCCAAAGTCTTAAAAATGTTTAAATGTATGAAAAATTACTACTCTTAAATTCATTTTTTTTTTTAAATGAAGCCATTTTGACCTTATTTTTATCTCAAAAAGTTTTTTAGCTTGTACTCTTTCTAAGGGTATGCTACACGCTATGAAAAACAATTCAAATGTAGTGAAAATACTAGTTAGAGAGTCAGTTATGGAGTGTTTTAAGAAAAGACTTATTACGGTTATTATATTTTTTTATTTTATTTCGAATAATAATACATTGTAGACTATAACAAAAATTATTTTATTCTTTTACAACCATAAACAAAAAAAATATATCGATTCAAAGGCGAGATTTTGGGTAATTCAAAGAAAGAACCAAAAAAAAACATATCTCAATTACCGTCACACTTAGGACATGGAGGTCTTTAGGTGAAACCTAGCAAATGACCCCCCCAATCCCCCAAAAAATTGTGTCGGTCCATGCGCCGAACACCCTGTATAATTCAGTTAGTAGAAGTTCTTAGCTATTAGGTACCTACTTACATTAAATGCTCCAAAGTAGTAGGTACAATCAAATAATTTTGATCGATTTATACTAAATGTAACAGTGTCAATCTACTTCTTTTACTGACGTTACTACTTGGTAATTTAATTATTTCTCCATACACTTCCTCGAAAGCTGGTTCGTATCGCACTACGATTAGGTTTACAATGCAATGTATTTCACACGCGTGCGATTTTTCATGCGTCTTTACGGCTTTAATATTTTTTGAAATAATGTTTATAAGTAGAATTTATCATCAAAAAGCATGATCACTAGGTACATAGTATAAAACAAAGTCACTTCCCGCTGTCTGTCTGTCCCTATGTATGCTTAGATCTTTACAACTACGCAACGGAGTTTGATGCGGTTTTTTTTAATAGATAGAGTGATTCAAGAAGAGGTTTTTATGTATAATAAACGCGGGCGAAGCCGCGGACAAAGGTTAGTTATTACAATAAAAAAAAGTTTATGAACAAATTCTAAGCAGTGCAATTAGGTACTATTGGATATTGCTGTTTTTCCTGCAAAACTATAATTTCAACGGTTATTTTCTAAGAGATGTTCATAGACTTATAAAAAAAGATGGACTCCGCGCCACGCATATCGAAAGTGAAGCACCCTACCGATCTATGTGTGCGTGATTTGAGTACCTGCAAAGACGTCGTCGCTCGTGTCACGTAATGGCGGCCGGTCGGCATACTATGATGTAAATGTGTGCGCGAGGCGTGTTTGTACAAACGGACCCGGCATACTTACTGTGCTTCACTTTCGATATGCGCAGCGCGGAGTCCATCTTTTTTTATAAGTCTATGGAGATGTTGCTGTTTTTGTTATGAACTTATTAAGTCAAACAATGAAGTCGATTTGACATTGATATTATACATTTAAAGTTGTTATAATAGAAAAGATGGATGTTGCTGGCTTTGCTTTTATATGACTCATTTATTTGTGTTGTAAACTCAAAAATATTCGAATTTTCTATTTTTCATATAAGGCTGTTTATCGGCTTTACCTTTGCTTCTCCTTCAACGTGGCGAAAACAATGCGCGAAAAAAAAGAAAATTTAAATCAAAGTTTCTTAATAATTCATGACAAAAATATTTTTCGTTATGTTATTTTATTTCTTCAAAACTGTATTGAAGAACGTCGTTTGATACACGTGGACATTTATTTTGTTATTGCAGTTCTCGGCTCAAAAACAACCTCGCCTATGGCTCGGGTGTTAATTCGGCCTCGAATGCAATAACAAACATTCTCCACTTGTATCAAAACTATTCCCAATTTTCTGTTTCTGTCTACGAGTATCACTCATCCAATCTAAAGGAACAACGTACCTATGCTACGAACGGCCTAAACCAAAGGTTTTTTTTTTCGGAATTCTTTCTAAGTGATGTACCTACCTAGGTATCTCAAGTACCTACCTATTAAAAGATTTGGGAAATCAGTTTAGAAAAACGTAACTGGTAGTGTCACAGCTTTAAGTATTGCGGTAGGACAGGTGTGAAAATACATACCTACAGCTACAGTAGAATTTGTTATTTTAATGTTAAGTAATGTTAATTAATCTCATCCGTTCTATGTTCGCTTTTCAATTTTTGATTAAAAAAACAGAAGTTAGTGTTAACTTACTACGCTGCTGACTGTGGCAAATTTTCGTTAGCTGCGCATAAGTATAGATTACAGTACGATAAAAATTATCTTTCTTCAAGGCAAATAATAAGTAGGTTAGAAGGTTACAATAAAATTACACTTCCTGTAATTAAAGTTATCAATGATTTTTAGGGTTCCGTACCTCAAAAAGAAAAAACGGAACCCCAGGATCACTTCGTTGTCCGTCTGTCTGTCTGTCTGTCAAGACCCTTTTTCTCAGGAACGCGTGGAGGTATCAAGTTGAAATTAATATCAAATACGTAAGTCTATGGTCCCTTGAAGTTCTAAAAAAATCAAGCTTCTAAGTCAACGCAATAAAAAAATACGGCCATTTATGCAACATATTTCGATGCTCGCAAGTAAATCAAAACCTATAGGGTACTTCCCGTTGACCTAGAATCATGAAATTTGGCAAGACGCAAGGTCTTACAGCACAAGTAATGGAAAAAGTCTGAAAATTGTTAATTTATAATTTTATCACATACAATTTTTTTTTTTAAGTACCTATGTCATCTGTCAAGGCGTTTTTTCTCAGGAACGTGTGGAGGTATCAAGTTGAAATAAATATCAAATACGTAAGTCTATAGTACCTAAAAGTTCTAAAAAAATCAAGCTTCTAAATCAATACAATCAAAAAATACGGCCATTTATACGACATATTTTGATACACGCAAGTAAATCAAAACTTATAGGGTACTTGCCGTTGATTCTTGAATCATGAAATTTGGTAAGAAGCAAGTTCTTACAGCACAAGTAATGATGCACAGAAAAAGTCCGAAAATTGGTTATTTATAATTTTATCACATAAAAAAATATTTTTAAGTATGTCATCGGTCAAGGCCCTGTTTCTCAGGAACGCGTGGAGGTATAAAGTTGAAATTAATATCAAATACGTAAATCTATGGTCTCTTAGATTTCTAACAAAATCAAGCTTCTAAGTCAACGCAATAAAAAAATACGGCCATTTACGCAACATATTTTGATACTCGCAAGTAAATCAAAACCTGTATGGTACTTCCCGTTGACCTAGAATGATGAAATTTGGCAAGAAGCAAGGTCTCACAGCACAAGTAAAGGAAAAAGACTGAAAATTGATTATTTGTAGTTTTATCACATAAAAAAATAGTTTTTAGTTTTCTTTTTCTGGCCAAATGTGGGTGTACTATAGGTAGGTACACCTCTGCCCTACCCTTCGAGGAAACAAGGTGTGATGTCATGTTTAAGAATAGCTTTTTGCGAATACAAACTTAAATATGCAGTTGGAGAATTAATAATTAGACGTATAATGTATGGGAGAACATGTTTTTCAACTCAATGTTAAGTTTGTCATTGGGATAAATTCTTTTCAACTACGGAACCCTTCATTGTGCGTGGTCCGACACGCACTTGGCCGGTTTTTTTTTTTATCCAACGGTTTTGTTTGTCTAATTTACGCACGAACCATTGTTTAGTTTAGGCATATGGCAATCAATTAAGAGGAAATGGGGGCGACCAGACTTTTGAAAATTAGGTATTTTAAGAGGAAAGACGGGTGGCCAGTTATGTATTTTAAGAAGGTATTGCTGTCGCTCTGCGAGCGCTCCGCCCTCGAATTCGTGCGATAAGGACAACTGCAGATCCGACTAAATAGCCTATGTAAAAAGTCACACTTCGAGGTTTGGCTCTCGCCTATTTCCTCCTCCAATATTGGACCAATTTAAAAGATATTTCATAAACTGAATAAGAAGGATATATACTATGCCCCTATGTTTTTCTTTTTTCGTTAATAGTTGTCAAATTGGTACACTAGGCATCTGTTGACAACGGTCTGAATAGGCAATTTTGAGCATTTTTAGAGGTTCTAGTTCTTTTAAAAATAATATATCATCAAAAAGGAAAACATAGGGGCATACAAGTAGCTGATATTTATATTTCTGTAAAAAAATATTGCTTTATGGTCATTAACCAGAAAGAAAACAGCCGGTCGATTCTGTAAAAATCTCACCGTGAAAACTTAGGTGAAGTGAGTTTGTTTTTGCTAGGAATTGACACTAGTGACATCTCACTCTACGCTCACTTCACCTAAGTTTTCACGGTGAGATGGTTTAGAATCGCACTGCAGGTGAGAGCGTTTGTATCTTTTTGTATGGAGAAAAGAACACCCACATTTCCTATTAATTAATTAAGAATTAAGTAGGTATTTACACAATTGAAAATGAAAAAGTAATGTAGGTAACCTATACCACATTACCTATCTTGATAAGGGTAACTTAAAACGAACGTAAAACCCAAAACCAATTTTGGCACAATTTTATTTTTTTTCTTTAGTGGACCATATTTTTAATAATTAGAGAACTCTTTTATAATTACCTAATAGTTATTAGCAGTCTCAGTACTAAAGAGAGCGTAGTACCTACTTAATAGAAAAAAAACAAGTTTCACCCGCGCCTCCTTGCATATATATATACATATATCAGAGTTGTATACTACCTACATATAGTATACGTCTGCTACGTCTCTTTAGCTGTGCGAAGATTCTCCACTAGAGAGAAAACCTCACTTTCACTATTTAAAGACTCCAAGATCTCCATGGGAACATAGGCAGACACATCGGTAAACTAAACCAGAGGCCATTGCCTTTAAACGCTTTTTTTTTTGCAGAAATTGACATATCTATTTTCTTGATTTAACTGTCAATTAGGAATTGTAAAGAAATAAAACTGCCTTCTACCGTAAATAAAACGTTTTAATTGGTAACAAAAATATAAGGCTCGACATTTTCCTTCTACTTACTGTCCCGCGTACGTTTATGAATTAACACAGCAACAAAATATAATTAAGTATTTACACGTTTAGCAGTTATAAAGCTGCGTATCGATTATACGCGTCAGCCGCGCGCCGCGCGCCGCACTCGGCCGTGGCAAACCTTCAAATTGGCGCATCACGGCAGCGGTAGCCTGATGAGCAGAGTGGCTATTAGCGCGGAAAGCATAGTGTAGCTAGAGCTGTTTGAGGGTTTACCGTGCATAAAACGATATACACCACTAGACACGTAGCCCCACGTCACTAAGCGAAGTACTAACAAACAATAAAATGTAAGATAAAAAGTTCACGTGACATAACGCCGCACATGGTGAATGAAAAGTTCTCACTAGATATCTACCAGAATACAACAAGAACTAATGACATAAGGCACAATGAAAAATCATTATTTCGTCATAACACATAAGACGTTCAACTTTTCCATTCCGACGCGTAAAAGTGTAAAAAAATAGACAATACATAATCGGCATTAGTAATTAGAGCTAGCACACGCGATTTGCGGCATCAACGCACGCATTATAATGTGCACAGACACAAAGTGATACGTTCTTGCCTCTACAGTGTAGGTACCTACTCGTATTATGTACACGGTAATGTAATAACGTAGGGAAACACGCCTTCCGTCTAGCAATAGTTGACAAAAACTATAGGTAGACGTGCTTACAACTAATGATAATATGCGAAAAACATTGATTATTCGGATGATGCCGATAAAAATTCAGAAATAAAAACCTATGTTAATAAAATAACGAAATAAATATAACACATAAAATTAATATCACTAGTTATTAGAAATTATGCAATAATTATGAAACCTTAAATAATAATTAATCTAGGTAAGTTGGTAACCTACCTACCTAAACTACGGCTGGGTATAAAATAATCTATTAGTCTGTCCCAAAAAGTGAGAGGTCGTTTTGTTGAAGAAAACATTGAGGGAACTGACGACATACAAATTTTAATCGGCTTCCGCTGTGCTGAATGCATCACGAAAGGATAGGGATGTTTGATGAGAGGAGAGATGGTCGTCCCCACCAAGCTCACGGTGGGCTTGGCGAAGTTAATGGGCTGGCTCTTGACCACCTGCCGCTGACTCGCACCCCCCAGCAATATGATCGGTATCGAACTTCCTTTGGTGGAACTCGTCGGTGATCTCGTCGAACTTATAAATGGTCTGAGCGACGATGGCCTGGATGTTGAAGTAGGCGCAGTCTCAATAATTTCATGAAAGATTGATTCGTCGTAGTCCTTGTTCTCTTCGATAAAAGGTGCAATAAAGACCACCTGACGCAAACTGTTTATATCCTGAACTAATTTTGCGTGTTCATTTAACAAATGATCGCTTCTTGGTATTATATTTTCAATAACATTGTCCATTCGTCGCGACATCGGCTCCATATTGAGTGAAAACTGAACAGGTAGTGTGGCAGAACGTTTGGTGAACATCTTTCTGAACACTGGGTTCTGGGAACGCCATCCTACGTAATATAATTAACAAATTACCAAAACAATTACAAAATATAAAAATTGTAGATACTCGTAATGAATATAGCTTTACCTTCTTTGAGCATTCTTCCGATTCTATCTCGATTGAGTGTTGCATATTCGATGCAGCTCACCTGAAACGAAATGAATTAATTATGATAAACAGTGTTAGAATAATCTGGTATTTGGGTGATAGCTATAATAACATCGCAATGTTATTAGCAGTCATTCAAAGTTCAATAACTCGCTTTAGGCGTAATACAATGCATTTTCGCTTTGAATATAGAAACAGTTCGCTCACATCACATTTAGGACACATAGAACAGATGTGAAAAGCAAGCAGAATTTGAAATAATTATAATTGAATTGTATGGGTATGTAAGTAGTTCCTTTTGTACAAAACTCGTTGAAAAGCAATGCATCACGGTAAGAAAAATATAGGTACCTAGAACCTTTTCAGGATCACCGTCGCCAGTCGTCGGGCAGACATAGCTTATGTAAGTATTAGGTAGGTATACCTTGAAGCCTTCATGTGTACGTACCTATTTATCTTTAAATATTGAACCATCCGATAGATTACTAAAGTCAATGACTAAAATAATAACGACTGTAATTATACCTATGTATCTACATTGTTATGTATCGATAGTATTATGTTTAGCGCGGTAAACATGAAATGTGATCGTAAATTTTACTTGTCGGTAATAATTATCGTGGTCATAACATACCTAGTTTGTCAATTTAGCGGTACACTGATTTCTGAATATGGAACTTTTTATGTTCGTTCAGTGAGAGTGAGTATCACTTTTTGGTCTAAGTATTTTAGTGCATTGCACAATTACATAATTAACATTTAACATTAGATACCTATTTATGTACTAGTTTTTCCCAGGTGGGTTCAACCAACAAGTGCATTAAAGATCTATAAAATACCTGTATTATCGCATACTTAGGTTCAAAAAAAAATTATGCACTGTTGATACATAGGTAAGTATATTTTATATTTTCTACTAAGTATAACACTTTTCGATTTAGAAATTCGACTATCGGATATAGATACATATAATCTACCCTAATAGCCCTGCTAATGGGGAGCGCACACAAAATAGCCTACACTTGTATCTAGTATTATCCTTACGATGCACTTAACTAAGTCACTGCACACTTACTTATGCTAAATATTTAGAATTAACTTAGTAGGTACCGTACCTCAGTTGTAGGACCATAATGCCGCTCAGGCATGAGGTGCATGCCCTCAGCTAAGAGCAAGACCTGCCCCAACACTACCAGCCTCCACATGTTACTACCACTGACTGCCAGCGCCAGGTTCGTGCTCGGCCCCACCACCCACGCTGCTGGGAGACTACGGCGGCTGAATACTTTTCCTTGCAGTAACGAATGCCAACAATATCACAATATTATTTATGACTGTAATGGAGAAGTAAGTTATGTTATCGGGCTGCCTTATAAGTAAATCGTATTTATTAAAAAAAAAACCAGTCAGTCAATGCCCACCACACACACTTGCCGTGGAAAAAAATGGCCGGCTACCATTCCAGGGTAGGAGTGTGGCGGCATCACGTCGGGGTCACCAATGTAGTAATAGATAGCGTGTGTGTAGGTAGAAATAAGTGAAGTTTCAAGTACACAAGAAGAATGAAAGTTTATTAGATAGATACACAGACACAGGTTTCAGTTCATACACAAGAGTTACACTTAAGGAAGAAGGAGTAGAAATGTAGTGAGGAGCACCCGCCGTACGTTATGTACCTGCCTCATCACGCGGAACGTGGGAGCTCCTTCTGCGTCTATACAGCAACGAGAAGAAAATGTATCATGTTGAGAATGCATTACCTAAGAGCTACCTAGGTACCTAGTTACCTACATTGATATCTAGGAATGTACTTTCAGGTCAACAACTAAACAAAATTATTACCTAACTATGTGTTACAAACATGATACTTTTAGCTAGCATCGGTAATAGGCGACTTAGCGGTGTGGCTGACACTGGCTTGGCCACCATCAGGGATTTTACTTTTGATAACACGAAGATTTAGTCGTTAATTAGTCGAAATTTGTCGCCAAATATCAGAATTTGTCGATCACTGGTTCAAAAGTTATAAGGCGTCATTGGTGGCCGATCTGGAGAGAGTCTCCCCAGCTTGGCCACCTTTATATCTCAAAAACTAGGGCACCTAGCGAAGATCTGTTTTCTCCCAGATTTAGTCGCTAATTAGTCGAAATTAGTCGCCAAGTCACAGATTTAGTCGGGTCTTAGTTTAGAAGATATAATGAGTTCAATTTTTAAGTATAGACCAAGAGCTAGATCAAAGATTTTATCGTAAACTCTTCAATCTAGCTCTTGAACTATACTTAAAAATTGAACTCATTATATCTTCTAAACTAAGACCCGACTAAATCTGTGACTTGGCGACTAATTAGCGACTAAATCTGGGAGAAAACAGATCTTCGCTAGGTGCCCTAGTTTTTCAGATATAAAGGTGGCCAAGCTGGGGAGACTCTCTCCAGATCGGCCACCAATGACCCCTTATAACTTTTGAACCAGTGACCGACAAATTCTGATATTTGGCGACAAATTTCGACTAATTAACGACTAAATCTTTGTGTTATCAAAAGTAAAATCCCTGATGGTGGCCAAGCCAGTGTCAGCCACACGACTTAGCGACTGCATGTATAAATACAAGTTGTATCACGTTGGACACTGCGTATGCGTCTCGACCGCGCAGCCATGGCATTATAAAAAAAAAAAACTACGCCAACATTTTGTAACAATTTGTAAAAGTTGATTCCCAAAACCACAAATTTGTCAAAGCTAGTGTGCATCCATACTGGCGGCCTAGCGCGGTAGCGACGACGGTCGCGAAATATCAAACTCAAAGCGCAGGCCACACCGCCAGCTAGCGGGCGGGCGGGCTAGGCGGGCGAACATCGTTTCACCTCTTATTACGTACCAACTTCGGTTCACACCGCGAGCTGACCGAAGTATGTGTGTGTGGCCTGCGCTTAAGAAACCGCCGCTTGTGTCCACAGTGAAGTGACTAAGGCGGGCGCCTAGCGCGACGGGCCCGAGCGAGCTAATGCGCGGGTGGCGGGCAGTGTTGCCAATTTAGTGCTTTCGGTAGTAATAGATCTGGTGCATTTTCTGTTCAATCAGTGCTTAAAAATAGATTTTGTGCCTAGCGCGCTATCTAGTACATTGCCGATGTAGAGCGAGTGTTCAGTCAAATGAAAATTGTAAAAACGAAGCAACGGAATAGAATGAGCCTTCAGTGTTGTATATTCGAACTGACCTATAGCTTGCTCCAGTTATGAAATTCCGAAGAAAGTTTTAAAAAATTGTGGGTTCTAAAGACATGTAAAATAAGTCAGCAATAAACACCAAGCCCAGCATCCACTCTTCACAATCTTCTGTAACACCCAAACCACAAACCCAGACTGCGATGATGATTCTGACTCCGATAGTCCGATTGTAATGAAGACTTTAGTTTATGCCACTATACACGTTAGTCTATGAGATAATTATTTAATTGTTTATTAGGGAACTTGATCGGACAGGTATGGCTTTATTATTCCCTATACCTATAACATGTATTTCAATAATATTTTGTATTGTTGTAAGTAGGTTTCTATGTAAGTTTTTTTTATAAGTTTATATATTCTCCGGTGATTCTACGTGATATTTTACTCAGGATGTAGTCAAACGTTGATACGGGCTAACTAGTAAAAATGCCAAATCCTCGTCCATGGTTGGTCTTTGCAAGTTTGCAACACCTGAAATACGTCATAAACGCTACAACAGCGCGCTCTCAGAAGAACGACTAAAGCACGTTATTCTGAGAGCGCGCTCGTCACTGTGGCCACCGGACGCCGCCGCCATTGGCCGCCATCGCGCCCGCCTTAGCCCCACCGCGCATTCACTGTGGACCTGTGGACGCACAAACTAAGCGTTGCACAGACCTGAAATTTAGGTAAATAACAGATTGAATTTGTAAATAATTTGTAAAAATACAGAAAAAAATCCTAGGTTAATATTTTAGGAGCTGTGAGACTAAAACCCCCGTGGCCGCGATTGAAAGGGGTTCTTAAAAATTCTAAGTGGGCTAAGGGCATGTGAGGTATCATATGAAAGAGCGCTGTTTGCACATTCTCAAACATTTTTTTATTTTTTTTAGGCCGCATAGTTTTCGACTTTTGATGAAATATGTAAAAAAATACCGTCCCCCCCGCACCTATATCTCGAAAGTTTGCATAGAGAAAAATCTGAAAATATTCTACGTGATAGAAGTTTAAAAGTAGTAAAGATTACAGGAAACATAAAACGATGTCTCTAAATAGCACACTTTTTTAGAAATCGGAACGGAACCCTCGGTGCTCGAGTCCGACTTGCTCTTGACCGGTTTTTTTTCTTTCGTCAGAGATGTCTAACAAAGGTAAGGCAGGTAAAGATAGCTTGCCATCTCTTCACAGATATTACTAGATACTTAACCACGTATGATAAAAACGTACGTACGCACGTATGATGAAAGAAAGTGGGCTTTGACAACTTGTTATAAAAGCGGATACTGTTTATAAGACAAAATAGTTCGACCACGAGATCTCACGAGAAAACACCACTACAAATAAGGTAACGACTATCGGACTTTTCCTTACTTGTGCTGAGACCTTGCTGCTTGCCTTTCACGATTGTAGGTCAACGGGAAGTAAAATAATTAATAAATATTTTTTATTTTTTTATTATTTGTGAATACTTATTTATTTATTAAAACTTTATGCACAAGTAAAAAAAAAACCTCTCACCGAGGGTTCCGTTCCTATATCTGAAAAAGTGTGCTATTTAGAGACATCGTTTTATACTATCTTTACATAAACTTCTATCACATAGAATAATTTCAGATTTTTCTTTATGCAAACTTCTGAGATTAGGGGGGGAACGGTATTTTTTTTTTACATTTTTCATCAAGTCGAAAACTATGCGGCCTAAAAAAAAAATGTTTGAGAATGTGCAAACAGCGCTCTCTCATATGATACGCCACATGCCCTAGTAGACCCACTTCGAATTTTTAAGACCCCTTTCAGTCCCTGTTGCAAAAAATATATATATTTCTTTCTTATTTGCAAAATAGTTGGGCAAACGTCATCTAAAACTGTCCCTAACTTGTTGATTGTAACAAGTTGATAGCATTAGTAGTTCTTGAGATATCCAGCTGTGACAGACAGACAACACTATAAGGGTTCCATTTTACCATTTTGTTACAGAACCCTAAAAATACGGTACAAAGGCGGACTTGGCATTTTCTACCACTTTTTAAGTCGCCCCAAAATGGCCGTATTCTTCAATAGCGTTGACTTAGAAGCTTGATTTTTTTTTAGAGCTCCAAGGGTCTATAGACCTACGTGTTTGATATTAATTTCAGCTTGATACCTCTACGTGTTCCTGAGAAAAAGGGTCTAGCTAGACATACAGACGGACAACGAAGGTATGGCTGACACTGTCATGGTCACCAGGAGGGATTTTAATTTTGATACTTAACACGAAAAATTAGTCAGATAATGCCGCAAAATATCAAAATTTGTCGGTCACGGGTTCAAAAGTTATAAGGGTTCATAGGTGGCCGATCTGGAAAGCGTCTCCCCAGCTTGGCCACATTTATATCTCTTAAACTAGGCCACCTGGCGAAGATACAACCCTAAAAACAAGCTTTTAGTGACCGCATGCGGAAAGCTGGGTCATGGTCGTGGCCTCACCAGTGCTCGTCCAACTTAGAGTCGCAAGTAGTTGTTAATAGCCAGAGATTTTCGTCGAAGACCTCATCGGCGGGCAAGTCCGCGACTTCTACTGATAGTTTCAAGTGTAGTTGTAATTGTTATTGTCTCAGGTCTGTTTATTTCTGGCTTTAATCATCCAAATAAGCCATTTTTATCTTAGCAGGCAGGCAGGAATACTATCTTCTTTTACAACATCCAGACACCTTCTTTTACAACATTCACTTAAGGTGATTGCGCTGTGTAGCCCGCGAAATTCATTTTTTTTTTTGGTTTTTTGCAATTTGCAGGTCCGTGTCAGGTTGTATCTTGATCAAAATATGATACGCGGCAATAAAACATATGTACCTATTTAAATAATTTTAACCATAAAAATCATCAATACATCTCTCTGTTAGATTTCGTGCAGAGTCGTCAAACGAACGAAATCTGACGAATCTGCAAGAAATTTAACTTAGAGAGATGTATTGATGATTTTTATGTTTAAAATTATATAGATACATAATGTTTTATTGCCGCGTATCGGCGTATCATACTTTGTTAAAAATGCAACCTGACACGGACCTGCAAATTGCAAAAAAACCCCAAAAAAAATTGAATTTCACGGGCCACCGCTGCGCATCATCCATGGGGGCGAAACATTAAGTATTTTAAGAAGGTATTGCTGTCGCTCTGCGAGCGCTCCACCCTCGAATTCGTGCGATAAGGACAACTGCAGATTCGACTAAATAGCCTGTGTAAAAAGTCACATTTCGAGGTTTGGCTCTCGTCTATTTCCTCCTCCAATATTGGACCAATTTAAAAGATATTTCATAAACTGAATAAGAAGGATATATACTATGTATGCCCCTATGTTTTTCTTTTTTCGTTAATAGTTGTCAAATTGGTACACTAGGCGTCTGTTGACAGCGGTCCTATAAGTAAAAGTACTCTCTGTGCAGCGGTCTGAATAGGCATTTTTTGAGGGTTCTAGTTCTTATAAAAATAATATATCATCAAAAAGGAAAACATAGGGGCATACAAGTAGCTGATATTTATATTTCTGTAAAAAATCATTGCTTTATGGTCATTAACCAGAAAGAAAACAGGCCAGAGCGTTTGTATCTTTTTGTATGGAGAAAAGAGCACCCACGTTTCCTCTTAAGCTTAGAGAATCTTCTGTAGGTGTATAATAATAACACCCTACTGCGATCACCGTCACCATTCAGACTGTTTTAAAAACGTATCGATCTTTAATAATCGAGCGCCTTAGATTGATCAACATCGTCGACAACCATCAAACAAAAATCCCGAGTACGAGTTCATACCACTACTCTTCATTCTTCAGAATATTAATTACGTTAAAAATAAAACATCCATAATGGTAAGGTATCTTTATTACAAATACTTAATGATACCTGTTATTTACAAGATAACAAAATGATACAAAACTTTTGAATCGTGTTCGTTTAGGTATATATTATGACCTTCAAAACCAAAATAAATCAGGTTCTGCTAATCGCAATCACTCAAGTTTGAAACACAATTGTCGAAAAAAGTACACAATAGCAGAGAAAGTTATTTTTTTACTCTCAATTTAACTAGAAACTTAATTTAACAACCTAAGTTTAAATAATAAATATTTACCACGCACCTCCGGTATCACTACAATGAAAGAATTCTTAATTCGTTAGGAATGTGCTATCCTAAACACAATCATGTAGTATTTCGACGCACTCATTCAGACATCAAAGATAGCCCATTAAAGAGAAATTTGGGCATCGTATATTATATTAATTACCGCTATGTGTCTAAACTTATATGTATTAACACAGCAGCTACTGCTATTAAAATGAAACATCAAAAATTAAAAAAATCACACTGCGCGACAGAAATATACGCCCACTTCGATAAACGACCATATTTATACCACACCTACTCACAAAAATAAAAAAAAAATCATGGAAATTGGGACTTGTAATATTTATGACTTATCCGCTCACAAATACCCTTACGGCCTTAACAATACGCGCCACGAAAAATGAGACTTGACACACCACGTGGTTTGACTTGCGCAGTAGACGATTTTAGGTCTCTTTCTCGCGGGCAAGTGTCATATTTCGTGGCGCGTAATTGTACACACGTTTTTCTTGCCGTGAAAAACTACGGTTTGTTTCCGTGGGTAGGATCGGTCGTCAGTGTTGTATGGATCACTATGGCAGCTTGTTGACAAACACGTTTTTTCTACGGTTCACGCCGTACCGTAAAGAAACTGTGCCGTGTACAAAGGGCCTTAGGCTGCATCCACATAAGCGAATACGCCGCGTATGTGCTGAAGCAAGATTCTATTACAATAGGTATTATTACTGTTACTACACGCAGAGCGTAACCATTGTACCAACAGTTAGCATGGGACATGCGACATGGGACTGGCGCATGTCAAACCACATGCAAAGTACGCACGATCTGCGTACCTACAGATCGCGATGCGTAGTGTACGGCAAGATGCTGGCGTTGCCTATTACAGCAGCAGGCGTCTTCGCGGGGCTATTGCTTATGTGAACGGATCCTTACTTAATAATGATCTGACCAAGATTATGTCTGGACTTTAAAAGAGACTTTGACCCCTGAGTTTGTTTCGCCATTTCTTCTCAGGGTAGTCAGATAGGAAATGTCGACTTCATCTAGCTTATTTAAAAAAAAAACAAAAATTATGACGTGTAAAAGTGATTTCGATATCCTATTTACAGAATAAACAATTTCATTTAATAATATTAAATTAAAGTTAAAACGTTATTAGCCGCGGTTTCAAATTTATTTTCCCGATAACATGCAGTTACTATAAACAGACGGATTGCATTTGAACTGCACACCAGCTGAGCATGCAATTATGAAAACTTTAAAATTACAAGGTATCGGATTTGTATAATCCGACACCCGACTTGCTTCTACAATAATTACGTGTTACAACGTAGTAAACATACTAACGTAGTCAATCAATCACAGAAATCAATCCGCATCAATTTTACAAAAGCAGGTACTTTGCAATTATAGTAAAAACTAGCAAGATGTGGAAATCGTATTTGTTATTTTCTTATTAATAAACAATTAAACAATACTTTTTCTACTTTGAGAGTATCATGATCAGCATTGAAATATTTTCGGTCCACATGAAAAGTTGCTAAAATCATTCTAAAAGGTAAAACTGAAATCACAAATAACTATTGATATTTGTACAATATTATTATTTTGTTCAACTCTATAGAGGGTACTGACAAACTGCAACTTCGTAAATAAGATCTCAAGGCTGTTTGAAAAAGAACCAAGCGTTAGCGTTATCAAACAACCAGTGGCAAGACAATCATAGGCTTCGTGCAAATAAGTAGGTCATCTTCGCAGCGTCACATGAGGCGAGCGGTTTCTCAAATAGGACCTATACCTAGATGACATTCTAATATATACAAGGTGTATATAACTTAAATAACGCACAACCTCTTCATTGTCAAGGGGTCATTGTACACACGGCTACACATCATGCTATACATTTCCAGTTTACACTGAGCTCTCATTGTAAGGAAATCTTATACTATGCGAGATCAGCGTATACTAGAAATGTATAGCTTGATCTGAAGCCGTGCCTACCCATCACTATGAACAACTTTTACTATGGGACCAAACCTGAAATCGCGAAAAAAAAATCTGCCGTTCCCTACATTTATGTTCGGCTAACTCGTAAAATGTACGACGGAACAGCGGATTTTTTTTCTCGATTTCAGTAAGTCTTTCATATTGATGAATACAATGACCCCTTAAGAGGTTGTGCGTTATTTAAGTTACACCTTGTATAATGCACCCAACTTAATACTTGGTAAATATAATATGTATCTGTTGTTTAGTAAGCTATACGAATAAAGAATTAATGATTTATGTAAATAAAATATTTCAATAATTATAAGATATTCATATTAATTTAATTAATGCAACGTAGACAATTTTCCTATGCTATTTAATAAATACGTGTCTCATTTTACCTTCCAGGACACCCATTCAGACTTGTCGTAAGCGAAAGGTTTCGCAACATTCAAGTCGGTGTCCAAGTATTAGTTTGAGTAATTTATACCTACGACAATTCCGCATCAAAGTGATATGAAACGTCTTCTATGTGTTTTACTTAAATATCCGATTTAATATATATTTTACCCTGAAACATATACTTTTGGTCGCAATGCATGCATAAAATGTGAATAACTAAGAAGTTAATAATACCGAGCGAAAAATTACTTTATCTACAATATTTATTACGAAAGATAAATTAAAAGTAATTATTTCCAGTGCAACATTTTATCGGCAGCTTTTGAGACTAATAGAAAAGTGTTATGGCTTATTTCAGCACCTGATAAAATAATAGTAGACTTATCTGACAGATTATTTTAGTGCCACATTTGAAGTTATCTGTTAGATTGTTGTCGTCGTACGTTGTGATTCGGGCCCCTGGGCTTTTAATTAATTAAATATTCAAACTTTTTTTTTGGGTCTACTTCCTGTCGAACTTTACACGTCTGCCATCTGGCGCCAGAAACCCAATTATAAATCGGCAACCTATCATCCACTAGCGATTTTGATTATGAAAGTTGATTGTTTAGCGAAGATTAGAATAGCAAAAAACTTTCTCAAGCAATTAAATAAATAGCTACTAATTGTCAATATTGAAATTGATGTCCATACCATATACATCTAATATCCTGAGACCACAGCTGCTTGTTGGTAGTAGTAGCAAAACGCAATGGCCATAAATCTGCGACCAAACACCAAACAAAATCGGCCGCTCTTTGCAAAGAATCTACTGGATAAAACATTTTTTGTAGCTCGTGTACCAGTAATGTTACAGAAATAGGGCCCGTTCAGTCGCAGAAGTAAACTTGCGCAATCAACTTGCTAGTGGATGTCATGCAATATCTTGCACCAGTTTTTATCATGCTGTAAAAACCGGGCCTGATGACTCACATGCTACTTGCTAGTGGATGTCATGCAATAGCTTGCACCAGTTTTTATCATGCTGTAAAAACCGGGCCTGATGACTCACATGCTACTTGCTAGTGGATGTCATGCAATAGCTTGCACCAGTTTTTATCATGCTGTAAAAACCGGGCCTGATGACTCACATGCTACTTGCTAGTGGATGTCATGCAATAGCTTGCACCAGTTTTTATCATGCTGTAAAAACCGGGCCTGATGACTCACATGCTACTTGCTAGTGGATGTCATGCAATAGCTTGCACCAGTTTTTATCATGCTGTAAAAACCGGGCCTGATAGACTCACATGCTACTTGCTAGTGGATGTCACGCAATAGCTTGCACCAGTTTTTATCATACTGTAAAAACCGGGCCTGATAGACTCACATGCTACTATGACAGGCTTTACCAACTTGAATATGTTTTCACTGTACAGGCTAATTTGTTAATTAATATTTATTCGAACCCAGGGTTTCCAGACTCCTAATTTAAGCTATTCAACTTAGCGGACAAACCGGTTTCACCAAATACCTTACAGTCATACATTCACTCAACCAGATTTGGTATAATCTACTTACATAGTATGTAGATCATACAGTTTACTTAAGAATTGTTACCAATTATGAATTTAGCTGTGTTTCGAAAATGTATAATGCTTTTGACTACAAACAAACATTCATCGAATGCTCAAACTGTGAATTGCTATTAGCTTGACCATGGTACAAATATCGAACACCATGTTAAGTTAGTATAGGTCCTTTCGAAAAATAATATTATAAAAGACGGACTCAATCAATATACCAACGCAATAACACAACCTTCATACATTCTTTTATTTTACTACGTAAGACCCAGTTCCCAAGACAAAAAATCTGACGTCTAGAGATCCTTATTATGCATACTAATATTATAAATTCGAAAGTAACTCTGTCTCCAAGTTACCTTTCACGCCTAAACCACCGAACTGATCGTCATGAAATGTGACAGATAGGTAGCCTGGGGCCTGAAGAAGGACATAGGCTACTTTTCATCCTGGATCGCAAACGATGTCGTGGGCAACAGCTGGTATGCCATAAAACCTTTCACATAACCGCACGTTACTGCATTCACGCACTTTGAAAACTAGATAATGTCCGTATACCGTATGTAGCGCATGTTAGCGCGCGTCGGATATCTCTGCATGGGAACCGGGTCTCAAACAAATAAGTCCTAATTTCAACTCCATTTTACCCCCTCACGGAACATGACATTATAATATCTTACATAAAAAAATTACAATATATCTAAGATTCGCTGAGGTATGTTTAGCATTTACGTGAGTTTGTCACTCCACGTGATCAGTGTACATTCCAATTTATATATTATTATACAAAATTACGTTACTTGTTACCAAAATTTACAACATATAAAATTACAAATGACCGCCGTGCATCATTGCTTGTAAAAAACCAAAACTGAAATCTACTTCCGTATCGAATTATGATATAAACAATATATCACTGGCTTTTAAAGCCTAGGCAGTGTATGATACTCCTTTAGACCTCTAAATACCTACATCGCCGTAACAACAAGGGGTAGCTACGAAAATCGCTCAAGTTTTCTTATTGTGTATGAAACATTTATACGCCTAATACTATGTCGCGTTTAATCAAGCTATTGCCTGAGTTGGAATGTACACTAACGTGGAGTTTAAAGTGTAGGTCCACCACGCCAGGCGACGGCCCTGCCCCCGTGACCTTGTGGAGGACGGCGACGGCAAGCTTGCAGCCCGACGATGTGGCGAGCTCCGGCGACATCAATTCTGTAACAAGCGTCAAGTGTGATGTAGTTACATGTTGTTCGAGCAGTTTCCGTTGAGTTTGAAAACAATTACATACACTAGGCTTTCAAGACATAGTAATTATTTCATTTAAAAAATTAATAGAAAAAAAATAGTAGATCGACATGAATGACATCAACAATTTCGCACAAAAAAAATATGCTCCGCTTAGGCACGTAGCGGCAACTAAAAAATTAATTAAATTTTATACAGTAACCGACGGCAAACATGGCACATCGCTTTCTGAAGCAGTATCGGCGTTTTAGAGCGTTGTCTCTGTTAATCATACCTCGTGACAGTCTCTTTGTAAAGGTGTATTTGTCGTATTATCGCTCGGGTACTGCAAGTGAGATAATTGTAGGCTTCTACAACAACGACATAATATCGATTTTAACGTAATGAGGATAATGGTATGTATATTACTTGTAAATATAATGAAAATGTGATCATAATAATGAGTCACTCTCTAAAATCGCAGTTATATTAACAAACTGTCGCAGTCTGAGATTTTTTTTTCGCGCATCCACCATTTTGAAAATATCGTCGAAAGCTGAAGATTGAAAATGCTTCCAATTTGGGCAGAACCGGGTTCGTTATTAAATTCAGTTTCGACTGAGTACGGCGAAAGTCTACATTTCACTAGTACGTGGTCTCTAAATTCAGTTAACTACCATCCGGAACCTCTCAGTCATGCACAACAATTACTTGATAATTATATGATTGTATTGTTTTAATATGATATTTAATTCAACATCCAGTTCGTATGCTGGTATTCAGCTGCATCCGGTTAGACTGGAAGCCGACCCCCACATAGTTGGGAAAAGGCTAGGCAGATTGATTGATCCAGTTCGTATGCAGACCGCTGGCGAATGTTTGCAATTCAATTTCCTTTAAATCGCACAGCATATACTTACTATTGTACTTTCTCTAAACATATTTCATCTGAGAAATAGCATATCGATAGCTCGCCTAGCGAGGCCAACACACGCGACAATTGACCATATCCTACGTTAATTTACTTTAATTCGATCTCACAGCTCAGTAAGCTAGCGAGCAGTTGAGGGCAAAGCAAAGTAATTTAAAAATTACAGTTAGGCCTCAGTGTTTTCATTTTTTCTTTTCAGTAAAATAAAATCGCAAAATGCTGACGCAAGCTATTGAGCAGATTTTTTTAACAGAATGCTTTTTGATACGGTTTATGCGGCAAATATTTACTAAAATAGTATAACAATTCGCATACTAAAATAAGACCTTCGGCAAAGCATAAAAAATTGCGTCTACTTATGCGCAAAGCACGGCTATTTGATGTGGGAGACGTAGGGCATGCGACTGACACCTTCCAGTAGGTACTTTCACTCGCACTGCGCTCTATTGCAGTTATTTTTAGCACGATCGATCGAAACAAGAACATAAATTCGCAAAATATTAATATGATAATGCAGTAGCAGGTCTTCCAGAAAATCTTGAGTTTGAAGCAACTGTACATTGATTACAAACAAGGTTTCGAAGTATTTAATTAATAATTTAAGAGATTCATATCAAACCACATGTGGTCGGCGAATTATCTATAGTTACTACTCGCTTTGATAATAAGTCATTAAAGAAATTTGTTTCATCATAAACATGGGCCGAGCTAGTTGAGAATCATCCTCCAGACAATAGTTCAATAAAAGAATCGAATCTATCTATACACCGTAATCCAGAATATCTTATCGCCACAGTCTAAGGCAGATGCAGAAAAAGAAAACAGGTAGGCAACCAAAAAAATGAGATCTGCAGAAACTATTTAGCTAGTTTTAATAAAAAATAACCAATATTACCTTAATCGTCGTCTTCAGCCGATGCGGACGCCGCTTTCACTGGCTGTGGTATTATAGTAATCTCATCGTTAATTTTCAATGGCTTCAGAAGGGAATCACTAGTAACCTTAGCTGGCGCCGCACTCTTGCTCTTGTCCATGACTCGCTTGGCAACCACGCTGTGGGCCGAGTAAACGTGGTTCTCAAACTGTTTATACATTCCGAAGGTCGCAGTGCACACGGTGCATTTGTACGAAAGATGAGCTGGCTTCAGCGTCAGGTTATGGTCCCTTGCCACGTGATTCAGCAGCTTCCACTGGTATACCTGTAATTTATATAAATTTCATGTTACTTGATGTAAAGATTGTGCTTATTATGAAAGAATGTTTGAATAGTACAATATTTAAAACATATATAGATATGGGCGACTTGAGGTACACATCGACTCCTGCAAAGGGCCTACTCATGCACGGCATGCAAAAAATCTTTGCTCGTAAATCGGTGCGCGCAGTACGCATAGTGGACGCGGTGCTATCGGAAATCATACAAAATAAACATCAGTCGACGCGTACCTATACGCCAGCGTCATCAAGTACAACACACCGTTTCGGAATTATGATGTAATACTAAAAACTTTATTCATCATTACTTAATAGATATAAATGCAAAAAATCTTGTGTGTAAATAATGACTTACCCTGCCACATACGGGACACCTGCCAGCGTCTTTTCCCTTGTTGGCGGCCTCTTGCATTGAGCTGGTGACGAGGCCATGTGAACCCAGCAAATGTCGCTCTAGACCTTGATCGGTGAAAAACCTATAATAGACCCAGAAACAGTTGCATTACAATATTATGTATCGAATTATTCATACGTCGATTCCGAGTTTTGTACGAAAAGATTTCCAAATCAGAGTTTTTCAAATAAGCACTAAACTAACCGCATTAGATGTACTATTTACCTAAATTGACATTTTTGGCAGTTAAGCGGTGGCCTGTTATAGATCATCTTAGGGTGTATCTTCACTTTGTGTATCCACTGCATGTGATTCCGTAATTGTTCGAGGTCTTTTATATAACCATCACAAATCTCACAGATAACGAACGAACTCTTCGAGTTGACCGCTGGTGGCGGCAGCTGCACAGGCGGTGGTTGCCGAGGCAACGGCGTAATCGAAATTGATGGTTGATGCACCGATTTTGGCTTTGCATTATTCTAAAACAAAGAGAAAAGAGAAATGAGGAAAAAATTGCTATTTTTACAAATAATTTTTTAAAAAATTATTAAATAAACGTTATTATAGTATAAATTAATTTTTAATTGACAAATACATAGAATTGACATAATAATATAAATAAATAAATGAATAATAAAATTTTTAGATTAAATTAATTAATAATATGTTACCATAGCTTTTACTTAGAATAAGTTATTTTTGCATGTATAACAAGTCCTCTTCCTTCAAACTTTTCTTTTGCTGTGCCCGACAGGGTCCACGATTTTTACAACAAATGTTTACTTACCACCTAAGAATATACATTGTGGAATGCAATAAATAATTGAGTATTGAGAGTAAAAGGACAGTCAAACAATTTAACAACTCGACTGCCGGAAACGCGGATCTTCGCGAGACACGATGGCTTTTTAATTGTTTCTGTAATTACCGGCATTAAACCAGTTATGCATTTCACTTGAAAATTGCCAAAGTTGCAGTAGGTATTATAATATTTCTGTACAATTTCAATTTTGTAACACAAAGGGTACTCACAGCAACTGGATAATTGGAGGACATGAGGACGGGTGCATTGTGTCTGACCATGACGCCACCGCGTAAGATCGGCACGCCGTGGACAGGCATGGCGCGCGCCGGCACGGACATAGCGGCGCGGCCCCGCGGCCGGTAAGAGGAACTGACACCCGGCATTATGCCCGACACACTCGTAGACTGCCGACTCTGACTGCTGCCAATACTACTTCGATTGAATGTGTTTTGGTAAGAACCCATCATACTATTGCGGGATCTACTTATCTGAAAATGAAGATGTGTAAAGTTATTTTTATTTGTCATTTAGACTATAAACATTTTTTACTGAAAATATCACAACAATAATTTTTCATGCAATTACCTTTGGTATTTTAGCAGGAGGCTCCCATTCAAGTGCTGGAGCCAAATTCGTTTCAGGTTTGAATTTCTTGGCACAAGGTATGAGGTGGCGTGCCAATTTACCCTTGCCGTTGTCCTCGAAGAGACAGTTGGCGCACTGGTGATACGCAGGGGCTCTCTCTAACTTGCCTCTGATATTATGCTCAGCTTCCATGTGGTATAAAATATCATGAGGACTTCGTATTTCAAACGCACAAAAGTTACATTTATAAACATTATTTTTCATATGTGGCGTCTCCAAGTGATGAGCCATTGCCAAGTTAGATTCTGTCTTAAAACTACAAAATTCGCATTTCTTCTGAGGAAATGAATACGGTGCATTATTTTCTTTGCTGAATTCAATATTTTTTATGAGCGAAGCAATAGAAGATTCAGTATTTTTCGTGCTATTTCCCGATTTCTTTTCTCTATTTAATTTTCGGGTCTGTTGTTTTAGTAAATCACTTTGTACATATTCCTGCACAAGACTTAAACCAATATTAATAAAAAACTTTCCAAGAGAACAGTCAAAATAATTATCCGATTTGGTGGTGGACACCACTTTATCTGCAATTAAGGCTGTAACATCTTTTATCTCTTCCATAGAGTCAACTTTATCTTTAATAATAATAGTCTTGTTTTCTTCATCACTCATTAGGATTTCATCCTCTGAATCTGTGCTGGTTGAACCATCCCAAGACACGTCGTCTTCCTCGGCGCCACGTTTCTTTTTCTCTAAAATATTAAATAATATTATAATGAAATAATATGGCTACAAAAGCAACATCTGCTTATAGTAGTAGGGGCAACTGAATTTGCCGCAATAAGTGGCAGTACTGAACTAAACGAAACCTAGTACTTTCGTGGTAGACTAAACTAGATTTTGATATTATGGAAAACATTTCTGTGAATATCTTATTCTTCTAAATGAAACAAGCAAGAAAGAAAAAAATGGAGTATTTTTTATGAATTAGAAATAATACACTGGAAACAATGTTGTACAACACTGTTTCAGCAACGTAACTATGATGCGGGAAACAAAGTTGCTTGCCAGTGTTGCTGGCAACATGCTAATGTTCCGTATTCATGGTAAAAAACAAAAGAACATCTCACAACATCAAATGTTGCGCGATTGTTGCTCAACATAGTTTCCAGCCTATACAGGGCTTGAAATTGAATATCATGGTAACTAGTTGGTTCCAGTTGAATCATCCGTCTTTTTCTTGCTTTGCCTGTTAGTAAAAGAAAGCAATTATCAATCACTGCGATTAATTGAAATATAGGAAAGTTTACCTTTTTTCTTCTTTTTCTTGTCGTCCACTTGTTCGCCTTGCTCCGCGTCCGTGGTTACAGGCGGTGGCGGTAGCGTCTGCGCTTCCTCTTCAGACTCTACATCCTCACCTTTTTCTTTTTTCTCCTGCTTTTCCTTTTCTTTTTTTTCTTTCTCTTTGTTTTCTTTTTCTTGTAACTCTTTTTCTTCTTTGGCTTTCTGTTCATCCAGCTCTTTACCCAGCAGGTCAACAAATTCCCTGAAGGGCTTAACTGAAGGTTTTTCGTAAACATAGGGCACTATAAACGAAGGAGCTTCAACTACAAACATATCATCTGTTAATGAAGGTAGTATAGATGGCTGGGCAGCTTGTGATGAGCTCTGAGTGGTCGCATTCGACTTGCTGCTAACTGGCGTGACGGTTGTCCCACGAGCTACAATGCTTTGATATAGACTTTGTGCACTTAAACTAGAGCTTATTGGTAGACCAGAAGGTTTGTTTGAAACTGCAGGTTTTTCAGAAGACAATTTATTGGTGTCTATGATAACAACCGTCGGTTCCTTTTTCTGGGTATGGTTCTGGTTGGATTTTATCTGCCTAGCTGCCATTTCAACTAAAGCTTTAGTGTCATTAATAACAATCGGCTTAGTTTTACGTTGAAATGCTGCTGATGCCACTTCTATGTCGGATCCACGACCACCATTTTCCATATCGTCGTTATATCGTTTGCGCTTTATTGCTCTACTGCTACGACGCAATTGTACTTTGTTATCACTATTAGCTTTTTCATTTTCTTCGGCCACTACACAGTCATCATTATCACTTACAATTTCTTGAACTTCTGGACTTGGAGAATCATGGGAATTTCCATTTTGACTGAGAGACCCATCTTCATTTTCTAATATTATTATATTACTATCTTTTATTTTTATGACGCCTTCTTGTGATTGATCATCTGCTATTTCTGGATCACTATCTGAATTGATACTTAATGTATCTACTCCTCTGAGTTCACCTTCGAAAATATCGTCATCTGAAGATTCAACATCTGAATCAATCTCAGAATTCTGAAACAAATGCTAAAGTAAGAATCACATTTATTCATATAAGAGACATTTTGCAACAAAAGATAGGGGTTTATTGTATTCTCTTACTGTTACAGATTTATGTAAACAACATGTTTTTAGCACTTTTAGTTTTTCCTATTCTATTCATTAAATTACGGCGATAATAACGCCCCTTTGAGGGTGCTGTACTGGAGGCATTCATTTTTTCTGAAAGGTGCAGAAAAATTAGGGGTCGTTAAGGGGACATGAATACAGTAAACTCTTTATAGCGTAACTCAAGGGGCCAAGCATTTTTTTTTTTTTTTTTGTTATGTGGAGTGAAGAAAGAGAAACAATCAAATATTATTCCCAATACTTTTTAATATTTTTATTATTTATTTATTGGTTTACGATCGATAACACGAGAAGTGCCTAGTGTGTATAGTAAAAGGGGGCAACATTCTTAACGACAATGCAATCCAAGAGTATTGTCGCATGTGAAATCACGTTTCCTAGGCAATTAACAATAAAAGCAAGGCAAACCAAGCAAAGGCGCAAGGCGACTGTTCACCACAGGTCCTTCTTAGAAAGTTAGAAATTTCGGCACCTCAAAGATTTAGCCTTTTGTAAACTGGTAACATAAACAGTAATGTTATACTGTCATATAAATATGAACGTATTTTTTCTTAATAGAGAATGCCTGCCGCGCTGTAAAGGGTGTATCAATGTATGGGTTTTAAGGTAAACCAACCAAATTGAACTAATTTCTACGTTATAGGAAGTTTTACGTTATATCGAAAAACGTAATAAAAAGTTTACACGTCTTTATTGTGTATGGCCTTAAGAGGATAATATCGAAGCGTGGTTTAATGCGGTGTAAGTGAAATGGCTGTCTAGTTTGACGCGCGAGATAGGAGACTGACGCGCACCGGAATTTAAAAACGCTTCGTTTAGATGTAGATTTATGAAAAAATGCAAAACTCAAATCAATTTTTAGCTTAGTAAGTTCTTAACATATTTAAATTCCTTCGATTTAAATCAAAGTTTACTGCACAATAAGGAACTGTTTACGTATACGTCGCTTCCCGCTGTCTGTCCCTATGTATGCTTAGATCTTAAAAACTACGCAACGGATTTTGATGCGGTTTTTTTTAATAGATAGTGTTTCAAGAGGAAGGTTTATATGTATAATACGTGCCGGGCGAAACCGAGGGCAAAAGCTAGTAATCGTATAAAAGTGAAAATAGGTGCTACTTTGGCACTTTTATCAAAAAAATTTCAAGTAATCATGTTTCGGTTATATTACAGCAGTAGACAATACAGTCAAATAACACATATGGAAAATCCAAATGATTTAACCATATTTTAGTTTTATAGGAATTTTAAAACCAAACAAAATTATCGATGTATCCCTCTTAAAATTTTTATTTTTAAGGAGGTGACATTAGTAAGTAGTACGAAATTCGATTATAAAGGGTGCCCCAAAATTTACGCATGATTTGAACTTTGCGGAAATTGACCAATCATAAGACACGCGACACGAGACAAGAGACGCGACACGCACTTCAATCAATGTGATTGGTTGATTTCTGCAAGTCTTCTCTCCGCCCCCGCTCTTCTCATCTTCGCCACAGTGGAACCTATTGATGTATAAATTAGGAAGATATGGTTCGCGCTCTTCGACCGCATAAATTGTGCTCACGGACACAATTGACCTTAGTCACAATCGAACTGCACGCTTAGCATGACCGCCATAGAAACGGGTTTTGTCGACGGAAGAATAGACAAAATGGAAGATAGTAGAAATATTTGTACGCATTCTACGCGTCTAAGCATGGCAATATGTAGTTTTGTCTATTCTTCCGTCGACAAAACGTCGTCGTGCTAAGCGGGCAGACGTTTGTGTACACACATTTTTCTTTCTTTTTTTTTTCTATTGAGCGCTCGCGCGCGGGTCACCGCTCGCCGCCGTTTCGGGATTGTGTCTGTTCAGACGACAATCCCCAAGTCTCGCCGGCGGCGACTCGCTGGCGATTTCAAAATTTCGTTCACACACACATTCTGAAATTGCTAGCGACAAATCTGCTGCCAAAATCTGTGTGGACGTGAGATTTTGAAATCGCCAGCAACTAGAAACCCGCGGTTTCAGCGCTGCAACCGCGCTGCTGTCGCGCGATGGTTTGCGGCTAAAGATAATGGACAAACGTATGGGAGCTGGTCCAAGCGTTGCCAAGGATGAATCATATACCAAATGAAAGGGTACAATGTACTGTTCAAACGTGTAGAAGGGCTTCAACATCTGTCCGAGAGATTTCGAGAAATGATAGCTTATTTTTGCCTCAGAAGATACCACGGATTTTTTATTTTGCTTCATGGTCGAGTATTATTATAGTTTTTCTTGTTAATTTTAGTTAAAAATCATTGCTTCATTATTATTATCATCATTATTCATCATCATCACCATCATCATCATCGAGTAATGATAGATTTTATATGTTGCTACATTGTCGGCATTATTATTATAGTAAGGTATTACTTAAGAATAGTTAAAAATCTTCGCATCATATTTTTACCCGACTGCGGCGAAGCCCAACAGGAGGGTTATGTATTTGACCTGTATGTAAGTATGTATGTATGTCCGTTTCTTTGTTCCCTAGTAACTCCTAAACAAATGAACGGATTTGGATGAATTATACGTCTTTAGGTTTGTCTTGGTAGCGCGAGTGTCACTGGCTACATTAAAATAAAAATAAAGTAAAATGGCGGATTTGGGGTGCCGTATTGTGGAGTTCAAAATATTTTTTTCTTCTAATACCATAGAGTGGGATATCAAATTGAAGGGTTTTAAAAGGTGATTACAAAAGTATATACAACTTATATGGTTAAAAGCAATTCTAAGTGACAAATCGTAAAAAACACGAAAAGAAAATCGAAATCAAAATAACCCTTAAAACTCCTTGCAAGAACTAAATCGTCTGCGAAATTTTTCACATTTGTAAACTAAAAAGCTGGAAATAAAAAAAGTAATTAAAAAAACTAAAAAACTCGACTGCGGTAAAAGTTAAGTTAAAAATAAAAAAAACTGAAAAGCTAAAAACAAGCCCATTTTAAATTAAATTAAATTTGGAAGCAGGCGGGACCCATTCCATTTTTTATATTTTCAAACACAAACGGGGTCCCCGTTTGTGTTTGAACAATTGAGCCTGCTTCCAAATTTAATTTAATTTAAAATGGGCTTGTTTTTAGCTTTTCAGTTTTTTTTATTTTTAACTTTACTTTTACCGCAGTTGGGTATCATTTATATGTAATTTTTGTTGATGATTTCTGAAAAACTGTGCTATTTAGAGACATCGTTTTATTTTTCCTGTAATCTATACATAAACTTCTATGACATAGAATAATTTCAGATTTTTCTCTATGCAAACTTCGGTGATTTTTTTAACATTTTTTATCAAAAGTCGAAAACTATGCTGCCTAAAAAAAATGTTTAAGAATTTGCACACAGCGCTCTTTCATATGATACCCCACATGCCCTAGCATAACTAAATAACCCTAAAAATCAGATCTGACAAACAAGAGCCGAGCGCACATTTTTTTTTTGTTTATGCCATCTCGTAGTTGTACATTTGGCTTCGGACCTTCTTACGCCTTCCAAAGGTCCGGGACCCCAGGGGCGCGAGATATGTCAAAGACATTGACAGTGAAACAAAATAATAAAAATCAGTAATAACTTCTAAGACAAAAATAAGCTTATCATTTCGCGACATCTCTCGGACAGATTTTGATGCCCTTCTGTATGTTTGAACAGTACATTGTACCCTTTTATTTGGTATATGATTCATCCTTGGCGACGCTTGGACCACATTTGCCTACTATCTTTTGAAGGCGCCATATGGCGAGTAGTGCTGCCAACTAGCACCACCTTTGAGAAAAATAATAAGTCTGGAGATATGGAACATTTTGTTTCCTATGTTCACATTTTTAGTCAGATGAGGTAGAATTTTTTTGATACAAAAAATTTATTTATTTATTTTATTTATACAATCTTACACTATCATAACAGGTCCACACCCAATGCGATAATGTGATTACATGATTATCACTTATTACTTAATAAATCGAGAGTCACCCTCATGAATTAAAATTATATATCATCTGACTAAAAATGTTAAAATGTTCCTTAACTCCAGACTTAATATTTTTTTCTCAATGGTGGCGCTAGTTGGCAGCTCTACTCGCCTTAAGATACTTTTTGCTTATTGTTATCAGGTTTGGAGAATTTGTTTGAAAATGAACAAACCATTCAAGAAAAGTTACTAATGGATCTACATGATGTAGTAAAATGCAATTCCTCAGCATCTGTCTGTATCTATTCATGTATTTTTAAGTTGAGAATAACTTATCTGATTCTAGTGATTTTTATAGTCTAAAAGAAAGTTTGATAATGAAATACAAATTTATACCCTTTCTAACTTTGTTACAGTTGTTACTTAAACTTAAAAATAGCATAATGTCACTACTTTTAAAAATATCATAGCAGTCCCCGAAGGGGTAAAAAAAGAGATGTACCTGGCTAGGTACATCCAGATCTGACAAGGCATGTTCAGCCTTTTTAATAACTTCTCATTTTATAGAACTCAACCTCTTGTGTGTCTATTAACTAAAACAGCTGGACTAAGGACTGTCTTAACTAACCAAAACAATTTCCTTCTCCTTCAATAATCAGATAACAGATTTTAAATCAGGCAGTTTCCAGAAGTGGGCTGGACTTTAATATCAATGAAAAGTTAATTTTATTTGAAAAAATATCAATACATACCTCTTCCTGGGTGATTTCAGTGATGCGGGTAATGGTAGTGGTACCTTTACCAAGTGCCCTTGCTTGTTCTGCTTCTTGATTCTTTTCAACCATGATCTTGTGCAGTGTTTCATCATTAGCATCAGATTTAACCCGACAACCGGTCATAGACTCTGGGTATGATTCATTACTGTTGCCACAGTTATTTTCCAAAAATATTATGTTGCTGTTTTCATTTTCAGGCAGTTCTGGGTCAGTTGACAATTGTGTGCGATGTTCTTGACTGTCACTGCCATTACTAATATCATTTTCCAAATCCTCTGTAGTACTGTGAGCTGTGTCTCCTGGACTACTTTCACTATCTAAGTGATTACTGTCCTCAGTGTTATTGCTATTTTCACAGAGATTAGTTGCATTCTCACAGCCTTCTGAGGCAGCTTCCTTTTCATTTTGCAAACTGTCAGGTGGATTTGGGGCAGAAGTATCAATTGGATTTTCCATAGTGCCATTTACTTTACCATTCATGTTGATATGAATCTACATTCCATGTGAAAACACCTGTCAAATCAAAACAACATTCAACATGAGATTGTTTGTTTTGTTTTAGGGGTTGTATCAACAATTGGGAATAGTCATGTAAAAGTTGTACCCATTTAGAGGAGTAGTTTTGTGATGATCATGAGAGAGAGACACCAAGTGTCTGAGCGTCACATTTTATGTAGTGAGTGGCGCCCCTCCTACCCGCCCTTCTCCCCCCCTGGCAAGGCGCTAGCAATCAAAATGGCGCCGTTCCATGGTATAGCTGTCTAAAGCTACGTGTACATAATGCACAGCGATTTTATAGGTCACATAATTATCTTGAAATCACAGCAAGGTGGAAAGGCAGTTATATTTTCCAAGACCTACAATACTGTTGATGTAACCACAATATCTTGTTGTCAACGTAGGTACACTCGAACTTTCGCTCCAGATACCCTATGTAATTTTAAACCATTGAATAACTACAATTTATCACAAATTTAAGTTATAGATAGAAGTAAAAAGTACATCTCATTCATAGATGAAAAGTTTTCTACACATATAGTAACGTTTTGAAGTAAACAACTAATGCCGGTATTCACTAAAGCTTAAAAATATCAACAAAAACATTAAATTAAGGTGCCCAGATGCTGTGTATCTCAATAGAATTATTTTTTATATTACCTAGTCCAGTGTGCAATGCGCTGTCGGTGAACCTTTTCTGGTACTCGGTCACTACTTGGTTATTTCAATGGTGGAACCCAGAACAATTTTTTATAATTTTATGTACACTATACACTTTATATGAATTCAAAACAAACTAAAAACATAAAACAAACTCAGGAATAAACAGACACCAACATTTCTGAGTACATAATTATTTTATGCATTTATAAAATTACAAATTGGGCATTAGTAAATGATCCCTCACCACCGTACAAATGCAATATGGCGGAGACGAGTCAATCACGTGACTTCACCAGTGGCGTACTCTGTACAAATTGCGAAGAACTACATTTTCGAAAGAAAGTAGTACAATGGTGGGGCCACACGCTTGCCTGTCTTGGGCAGCATGGAGCACCGATCTTCCCTGGTCCTAGCCCACGATACCCGACAGCATATCTAGCTGAATTCTGGGCCCAACTATTTGCTATCGATGCGCTAAACTACGGTTAAAGAACGGCCAGTGACGGCTGTCATGAAATGACAAAGATTGGCAAAAATTTAAATCGTTACTTTCGCCCTACCGAGCTATAAATAAGATAGAGAGAATCACACTTTAATAATGAACATACAACATAATACTGACTTGCAAATTACAAAAAAAACGTTAGAAAAATTGAATTCAGCGGGCTACCCTGGCGCTTCCCCAATGGCAAATACTGGTGAAAATGACAGATTTTCATGACGGCTGCTATAGGGAATGAGGGCTACCGTTTCTGTACTCATCAGTTGGCGCCACTGTCGAGTAAGGTCCTGAAGTATAGCAAAAAACAAAGCTGTAAACTCGGTAAATAAATACGTAGCTGTAAGTCGGTAAACAAGCATACTTCTGAGAAAAAATGTGTTTGTAAACAGTAAACAATTAACTAACGCTTAATTTTCCACCTCTTTTTCTTAACTCCGCTTTTAAAACACTGACATTCATTGACCCGTAACCCCGTAACTCATATTGGCCATAATTATCTCAGGTAAAATATTCACACCATTATTGTAATCTTCTATCTATTTACATAGAAAGAGAAGTCCTGAGTCCTGACTGACTGACTGACTGATCAACGCCCAGCCCAAACCCTTGAACCTAGAAAGCTGAAATGCACAGAGGTTTCCTCTATAATGTAGACAAGAAATAAGGAAGGATTTTCGGGTATTACGTTCCCGTGGGATATTTTAGCGCCTCTAGCGGTGAATTCATACGCGATAGCCCTCATTGGTTTTTAATTTATAACAAACCTGCTACGGTTTCCTGGAAGAGCGGTGGCTGCCACTAAAGCTACCGTTTTCTAGGAAATTAGCCGTAAGCCGTTACAGCCGCTTGAAAATCTGCCATTTTCACCAGCCCTCTTCTCAAAGATTTAAATAGCTAGATTTGCCCTTCACAAGAAAAAGTGTCCATATTAAGAAGATTGAACTCATAAATTATTACAAGCGTTTCCATGATAATCAATTAAAGTCACTGCATCATTGCGTGTCAGAGAGGTGTCAAAACGAAACAGAAATACTTACGATTAACTTTTGACGCGGCGTGGATGAATCTAACGATTTAAATCTTTGCCGCTGTCATAATTTTCTTGCCTCCAAGCAATCCTCCAAGCTCTCCAAGCATGATTCCAATGATTCTAGCTTCAGTCAGTCCGTCAGGAAGTTTTTCTAAATAGATTTGGAATTTTTCTTTATAAAAATATCTCCTAGAGTTCTCTTTTTCTCCTAGAGTTTACTCTGCTTCGCTTCCATTTGTGCCAAGATTTCCTTTCCCTTTCGAGTTGCGTTTCGGGCGATATAAAACATGAATAAAACCGTTATTAAAAGGCAAAACCAAATTTCCTGTCGGGCCCCTATCACCAGTCTAGTGTAAAGAAACAATTCACATCTTAGTCACCTATTTTTTTATTTATGTATAAAATCAACGCAATTTTGGATTTGGGCAATAAGATTACGTGGTCCTAACGCTGCGCTGAAAAGACAAATTGCGTTCCATTAACAACGAGTATTGTCTAAAGTAGAAATATTTAAACATAATTTTTACTCTATCCGTTTGCAAAGGTTTGCACTATTGTATGTTTCTATATTCAGGAATATCGATTTAAAATGTTGGTAAGGTTTTATGAACAAAACGAAGGTCACACAAATTAAATGGAGGCTCAGTAGATTATTATCTAAAAATGCTTTAAAGAAAAAGGTTTTCTCAAAAAGCTAAAAATATGAACAGCCGATCTGGACCACACTTTCTTACTTGACAACATTGACAACTGTCATGGACGTTTATTCTATGTGTATTGAATTGAGTGTGAGTGTGTACAATGAGTTTTAGTAGTAGGTACAATACCACTCTTTATAAAAAAACTGATAAGACTTTTCCTTTTAGGAGTTTTAACTAATAATTATAGCTACAGTGGTTTCTGAACAATTTAATTTTACTTTTTCTCTTAAACTTGTAAAGTAAGAGTACTAGTCATTTTTGAAAATATTGTGATTATGGTGATAATGGCATATCGTGTTTTATTAGTCTTTATTTTAGCAATAATATGTGTAAAGACCGAAGAGGAAGCTGCATCGCGTATGTCAAAAGCAGAACGTCAGAGTTTAAGGTAAATATCATACTTGAGCTGACCTAATAAACAATATTATCACCAACTAATCTCATTTCATTGTGGTTTGTAGAAATCTTAATAATTCAACCAACGAGGATTATTATTAGAAAGTTATGCTTATAGCAAATCTCGTATAGCAATATGAATAACATTCTGAGTGTTGCAGTGTGTGGGTTACTACATTTTCTTTATCAGCTGTTGTAATCAAAGATTGTTTAAGGTTTATGATGTTTTGAGAGGTCTTGAGAATGTACAGCCAGTAAATTAGAGGCAGATAATGATGGCATCACATTAAATATTAGTGAAAGAGGAAACAATTTACACAAAACAATGTTTCACATTAATCATCAAAAAAAAAAAAAAAACTAGAGTGGTTTTGTACATGGAGCTAAAGTTACAGGATGCTTTAACATTGGGTTTGTGTTACTGAGCTTTTGTCAAATTCGTATGCTGATATCCCTGACACCAATTTTCTGTAAACAAACTAATAAGCTATAAAGTTTCACATGAAACAGACTGAACTAAAATGACAACAGCCAATCAGATCATTTTGTGTGAGAATTGACAAAAGCTTAATTTCAATTTCAATAGGCTGTTTGAAATTGCACAAGATAAATCTTGAGTGCATGTCATATAAACCTACTAGCTGACCCGACAGACGTTGTCCTGTCCCAATTTCAATATTCCCATATAAAATCACTTTCAGTTTTCCAGAATTTTCCAATTTTCCCGGCAACTTTTCCAATTTTTCTCATCGTTTAAAACTTCCCTGGACTATGTCAAACATTTCAAAACCAAAATCAGCTAAATCGGCCCAGCCGTTCTTGAGTTATAAAATTACAAGGAAAAGTGACATTGATTTTTATAGATATAGATTGAATGGGTCATCTATTGGTAGATTGCTATTTGAACCACAGAAATTCTAGCTTTTTTAACTCTAACATCTATATCTTAGGTCACATGCTACATCAATCTGCCAAGCCTTTTCCCAACTATGGGGTCGGCTTCCAGTCTAACCGGATGCAGCTGAACACCAGTATTTTACATGGGGCGATTGCCTATCTGACTTCCACAACCCACTTGGTTTGACTGGTTGTCAGACTTTTGGGCTTCTGACAACCCGTAACAACAGTCAAAGATCCACAAATGACAGCCGGGACCAACGGCTTAACGTGCTTTCCGAGCCACGGAGTAGTCTCAGTATGTTAAGATGGTAACATTGGTCACCCATCCACTGACCAACCGTGGCAAGCAGAGCTTAACCTGAAGGATCGACCTGTGCAGCTGTTATTACTTAGCCACAAGCTCCTCTATCCATTCTTATATATGAAGTTTTGTTTTTTTTTTGTTTGAATGCGTTTATCTCTGGAATTACCAGTCAGATTTGTAAAATTCCCATTGTATTTGCTAATCCGATTCTTGAGGATGATTAATGGTTGCTTGATGGCTATTTGACATCAGGCTACGACCCTTAGGAGCCGAACATAAAGAAAAATTAAGCAGCGAGTGAAACCGCAGGGCTAGTAGTATAAAATAGCTAGTATATCTATATCACACTAATCATCACATCATCATCACACTAATATTATAAATGCTAAAGTTTGTGAGTGTGTGTGTGTGTGTGTGTGTGTGTGTGTGTGTGTGTGTGTGTGTGTGTGTGTGTGTGTGTGTGTGTTTGTTACTTCTTCACGATCAAACGGCTGGACCTATTTGGATGAAATTTGGTATGTAGATAGCTTATACCATGGATTAACACATAGGCTACTTTTTATCCTGGTCCACGCGGGTAAAACCGCGGGGCGCAGCTAGTAAATAATAAAGCTGAAGAGTTTGTTTTTTTGTTTGAATCTCTGGAACTACCAGTTGGATTGGAAAAAATCTTTTTGCCCAATTGTTGAGGAAGGTTATAGCCTATTTAACTTCATGCTACAACACTTAGAAGTCAAGCAAAAAGACTAATAACGCTAAGCGAAAATGAAGTAATGGCCTCTAAACTATTTATAAACTAGCTTTTGCCTGCGGCTTCGCCCGCTTTTATTATACATGTAAACATTCCTCTTAAATCACTCTATCTATTAAAAAAAACCGCATCAAAATCCGTTACGTAGTTTTAAAGATCTGAGCATACATAGGGACAGACAGACAGCGGGAAGCAACTTTGTTTTAGACTATGTAGTGATAATCTGATTTCTTTTAAATTAAACAGTGGGTCAAACCGCGGGGCACAGTTTGTTGGTTAATAGCTCCGACTAATTAAGTTTCATTGAAACTTGTTTTGTTGTGTAACAATATCTATCAATTATCTATAAATTATATATTATGTCTGTTGAAACTGTTTGTACTCCCCGTCACTTGTCCCTAAAGGTTCATTAGAAAACCAGCGTCAGGCAGCATCTGTCTGGCATTAATGCTGAAATGGACCTTTTTGGCGCAGCCGTGAGGCACACACTATTGTGGTTATAATATTATTTTCGCATTGTTTTATTCTTTTGTATTTTTGTGTTTCACGAACTGTGTCCAAATAAACGTTTTTCTTTCTTTCTTTCTTTCTAGCTACTAATTTACAACTTAGGAAAATTTTACTTTGGGTGGGTTGATAAAGTGCCTAGATCTTGAGCTTAACCTTTCTATTGTATGCAGTAGGAAATAAAACAGGGGTCATGAGGTTGCTTACCAAATTCGTTTTAAACTGTTGGGAATGGTAATAATTGGGTATTTCATGCTGGTGATTAGTGAAATATGATATCAGGATGGTAATTTGTATTGACAACCAGTTGATAGGAAATCGTTTGGCTTGGTATGGGCTTGTGATAAGGAGGGAGGAAATACATGTGACTAAATATAGAGTGAGAGTGAGAGAGATGAATAATGAGGAATAATGATTGTGTGAGGAATGATATGAAAGAGAAGGGAGTGATTAATAGCGTGACGGTTGACAGGGGAGAATGGAAGAAGAAAATGTGTTGCGCTGACCCCAAGTAACATGGGAAAAAGGCAGGAACCTGATGATGATAATTTGTAATCACGATTGGTGAAAGTTCATATATATATAGGCAGTGAATAATCATGTTGATTGGTGATGTTTTCTTGTTTGTTTTTATCGGAATTAAACACAGAAAAAGTTGCAAAAACAAAGTCAATAGGTATACTTTTAAGACCAAAACATCTGCATTCCTTACTTTGAGCCTACAGAAGTGGTGTTCTTATGTAACATCTACCAAACCGCACTGGGCGCTCCTGCAGAGAGGTCTTTAGTACTGATGTGTCTCAGTAGTGAGAACATTATAGGCTAAATTATGCTTAGGAACCAGTTATGCTAAAATTGATAAATAATTCATTTGATGATCCAAAATCTATTTGATGTAGCTTGCTACATGTAGACATGGTCAACTTTTTGTGTTTTCCATTTTTTCAGTAAACTAACCATTACATCCCTATGAGAATATGTCAAGGATTGCAAAAAAACTATTGATTGTTGTTTAATTAATAGCCCTTGTACCTCTTAACCAGGGACTTGAAAACGAAATGAATTTCGTTCCGTTATCATTAATGTTATCATATAACGTTCCAAAATTTGTAACGATACTAAAACTTAAAAATAACAATAACGTTACAAGAAAGAAACGTTAAAGAATATCATTTTCGTAGAACAAAATTTTAAGTAACGTTACAGGTATCAGTAACATTAAGCTTATCCGCTTGTAATAACGTTACAGGTGAAACGTTACAGATTCATTTGTAACGTTATTCTTAAGAACTTTTCTCGCTGACTACCGCTCCGTCGTCGCCCGGTAGCCTCGGCACATAGAAATAAGTACCTACTACTAGACTAGACGACGACGACGCGTTTCGTATGCGTGGCCGCACCGCACGCGTGCGTTTCGTATGCGTGGTCATGAAGCTGGCAACGTTGCGTATCGAAATGAATGAATAACGTTATTATATCGTTATACTAATAACGATATATTGATAATATTGTTAGTGAACACTTTAAGATTTCGTTCCGTTTGTCAGTATCGTTATAGCCAAGGTATTAATTTTGTTACGATCCTGGTGGAACGGTACAAATTATCGGTACTGGAACTACGCGTAACGTTATTTTGAGTAACGTTTCAAGTCCCTGCTCTTAACCTTTATTACATGGACCTAAACAAAACCTTGTTTACATTGACTTGGCTTTATATTATAAATGATTGATTCTAGGCACAAAATATGGCCTTCTGTTAATACTAAAAAATAAATAAATAAATAAATAAATATCCTTGGACATTTCACACAACGCCATCTAGTCCCAAGCTAAGCAACCTAATGCTTGTATTATGGTAACGAGATGGCTGATAAACTACTTATATACATTTTTTTTTTTTGTAAATACATACATATTATAGATAGAAAAACACGCAGACTCGGAACAAATACTTGTAGGTCGTACAAATATTTGTTCCGTGCGGGAATCGAACCCGCGACATGCTGCGCAGCAGTCAATCGCACAACCAGTGCGCCAACCGTGTCGTTACTAGTTCTGTATTGAGGATTTTTGAATGTTTTCAATATGAATCGTTTTGCTTTTTCTTCTTCTGTATAAGAAGAAGATATCTGTAAGTTGTACTAAAAGTAAATACATAACATAACATCACGCCTGTAATTCCTCCGCAGGTCCAGGTAGATATGTACCTATACTGAACACTCATTCCGTCAGTTATCGATAATACCAATTCAATTTACAATTGTTATAATATTCCAATTTAACTAATTTATTTGTATTTTTATAGTTTCAATTTATAATTGTTTTACTATTCCAATTTAACTGATGTTTTTTTTAAATTCTTGAATTATACTGTATTTTAATTTAACTACTTGTCATTTTAAATTCAATGTAAACTTTGTAAATTTTAATTTTGTTATTTCCATTTTAATTTTTATTATTGATTATACAAGTGCTGTACACACCTATAAGTGACAAATTCACCATAAAGCTGTTGATGTAGAATATATTGAATGTAATGATTTAGTGAATAAGTCGTTGGTGTGTCAATAAATAAATAAATAAATAAATAAATACCATGGAATAGGGGCAAACCTATTGCCATCGACCAGGCATAAGTCCAGAATTTAGGCCGCTACTGAGTTGTTGATGGAAAAACCCAATAACACTTTGCTCGAACTGGGAAGGGAACCCACGACCACATCCTCAGCAGTAAGCTCTTGCGACCACTAGACCAACGACGCCTCTCCAAAAGCAAATACAGTAAAAAAAAAATTGAAAACTGCAGTTGCTACTAAGATAATGTATGTGGCCGTGGATCTATCACATAACACTGGAATGACCAGGCGCTTTCTTATACATTTATTAATAACCAACATCGTGATAGTCGTATCGTATCTACTTCAACTATTTTATCTACATAATGACCATGGTATGCTTATATTTGCTTTGATAAGAAACAGATTTTTTTTTATTAAAAATTAAATTTGTTAGATTAATGTTTTGTTTAATTTGATTGATCCAATAATAGCAAGCCTTGTGTGACTGGAGCAGTGGTGGCCCAATGGTACAGCCCCGACTTACAAGTTGTAGGTCGTTGGTTCGAACCCAGACAGGCGCTCTACTTTGTGTAAATTATTTCATCACCACTGCTCTCAAAACGGTGAAGGAAAACATCGTGAGGAAACCTATGATGTCCTAGAACCAAAAATTCGAAGACATGTCACATCTACCAACCCGCACTGGGCCCGCGTGGTGGATTACGTGCCTCGCTGCTCGCACAGAGAGGACGCCTGTGTCCCAGAAGTGGGAACATTACAGGCTGATTATGCTTGTGTGACTATGTGCGAACTTCTGGATTTATTGTTCAATCTAACATATTATAAAATAAAGTCGATTTTCGTGTCTGACTACTTCGATCTTCTAAACAGTAAACTACAAGGATTTTGATTTAGATTTGACCATTAGGAAAGTAATGGTGAAATCTCAAATGTAATGATGTGTCTAATGTATGCATCAATACGTAACAATACCTATAGCACAGAAATCTCGTTGTGTTTACATGTTGCCAACGCATCCGTATATACGAAGAAGGGGCGGGTCGCTTATATTAGTGCCAGATAATTGTGGCACTAATATAAGCGACCCGTCCCTCAGTAGTCCCGTAGTAGAACTTAACGAGCTTTTTTTGATTAAATATTAATATAATTAGAAAACACACACACACACACACACACACTAAACATGATAGTGCAAGTTGTAGTCAAAATCAGGTTGAACAGCCGGCTCCTGAACTACTAAGTAAAAAGATACTTGTAGCTCAGGAGCCAAAGTTCCTCATAAACATTGAAAAGTACAACTAAATACAATCAAGCCCAGTAATTAATATAATGCTTTTATATTTTGAACTTATTATAGCATTATTTTATGCAAATATTTAATTAAAGAGAAACTGACAGAATACATATAAATTACAGAAGATATTCCAACAATCACCTCATGAATACCTTTCTCAGGTACTATAAAGACATATTCGTTACTGTCGCGGTTATATACAGGGTGTAAGTGTAAACAGTGGCAACATTTGAAGGGGTAATTGTACTCATAATTATGAACAACTTTACCTAACGAAAAAAAATGTGCTGTTCCCTACATTATGACGAATTAGGCGAATATAAATGTTCTGAACAGCTGATTTTTTTTTCGCGATTTCAGGTTTGGTCCCATAGTAAAAGTTGTTCATAATGATGAGTACAATGACCCCTTAAAAGGTTGCGACTGTTTACACTTACACCCTGTATTTCATCACGATCCCTGATAATTGAGCTGCAAACTGCAAAAACATTTCAATCTCGCGGTTGCCAGCGAGATTGAAATGTTTTTGCAGTTTGGACCAAGAGAAAAACACAGTAGGTACTACAAAATTTGTCAAGGCTGTACGTTGAAGTCTCAAGGATTAGAAAGTTTACATAAAATTAGAATTTTGATCATAACATTGTAGCTGCTGATCAAACATGTAACCATGTACCTACTGGCATAAAAGTAAACAAGACGTTACTAAAACGTTATTAAAATATAGTTAAAACTTTGTAGTTTCTACTGGGTGAAGAATAATTGTTTTTGCTAGGTTTTCGGTTCCTTAAAACTGGAATGAAAAAGGAAATACTTATTTGAATCCTCAAAGACTCATTTATAGGATTTAAAACTAACGTTACAGTAGGAAACCTAGCAAAATCATTTTAACTCTTATTTTATTCGGAACTTTCTGTTCGAGTTTTAAGAGTAGATGAAGACCAAAGAAACGATGGATGAATTTTGTGAACAATGATAGTTATAACTAGAAAGAAGAGGTGTGAAAGAATGACAGAGATGTATGTGGAAGAAGATATTTTGCGCCGATCCCAATGGGACAAGGGCAGGAGAAGATACGGTTTGATTTGGCCAATGAGGCTGCATGTTGGCTGCATGGTTATTTTATTAGGTGTTTGGTGAAGGAAATTAGGTGTCCGATAACGATGAGCATAAATAAATCACAATATCTTTCTTTCAGGGAGGAGTCTAGAAAAATGTTTTATCATGCATATAATGCATACATGGAGAACGCGTATCCTGCTGATGAGTTGATGCCGCTCAGCTGTAAGGGTCGGTGGAAAGGCATCACGCCGAGTCGTGGTGATATGGATGACGCGCTGGGAAAGTAAGCAATATTTATACCAAAGACATTTTTATATTATCTAAGATTTATACAATACTTATGGGCGTAATAGGAGGGGGGATATCAATCCGGGATACCTATGGTCTGTTCCAAAAACTTTCTGATGAATGCAATCTCTCAATAAAGGGAATTACTAACATATTCATCTGTATTTATGGTTCCAACCAAAGAGATTTAAGAGTGAGTAATATTTAATGTCTTTGGTTTCAACCATTGATAAGTATACTTATATATAAACTAAAATTTCGATCAAATCAAAGGACTCAGTTTGTAATTGGCAGTGCAGTACATAATGGCGTTTTCTGATCTATTTGTTTACATTTGCATCAGATAGTTTTGGGACAGCTAAATGTATTAAGCCCAGGACAATAATCATAACTATTATTATAAATGCGAAAGTGAGTTTGTTTGTTGCTTTGTTTGTTTGTTTATAAAGCTTTCTCGTTAAAACGGCTGAACGGATTTGGATGAAATTTAGACCTGGAAAAGGACATACCTAGTCTTCTTTTTATCGACATACCACGCGGGCGAAGCCACGGGTGGAAGCGATTATTAAATAATCCAATCCAAGAAAAGTATACATGCACTTACAAAACATACATAATAATTGACAAGTTCACCATTATTGAAAATTTTCAAGTCCCTGATAAGAAAAGTAATAGAAATGTTCCGGCCATTCTTTTTACAATTTTATGACTTATTTAATGCTATTTATGTACCGTTTAGATAGGTAGAAAGAGAAACATACAAGTAACGAAAAACCGGCCAAGTGCGTGTCGGACCACGCATAATGAAGGGATGATGTAATGTTCCGTAGTTGGGATGAATGTATCCCAAGAACAAACTTAACATAGTAGTTAAAAAACATGTTCTCCCATACATTCTAACTGCAAATGTAAATTTGTACGCACAATATTGAGATATTGAGATTTTAGAGAGATTTTGTTAATTGCTAAAAGACTAACATGTTTTATCGTTGAATGTTATGTAACCCGAATATTCAACGTATACAGGAAAGGGTGCTATGCACGAATTATTTAGATGATGGCAAGAAACTACGCGGCAACATTTTGTTCTTCAACATCACTGTACAATCGCACCCGGCGCTTATTTAGAGTAGCTATTTTTTGGGTAGAATAGACCATTTCAGTTAATTTTTTGAAACCCCAAAGTGCGCAAAATAATAGACGCCGAGAAAAAAAAAGTCGCCATTGACCTTGACCTCAAGGTCAATGACCCTGAGGATTTCATCGTCTAATATACGAGACATTCACCGCCTCGTCTAAACCAAATGATTCACCAACAATAGAGGTGATCTGGCGATAGGCGGCCGCTGCCGCGGCACGCTCGCTCCGCTCGCTCGCCGTCGCGCGTTAATGGTCACTGTTCTAACCTAACCTATCCCAAATAATTCACCAGCAATAGAGCTAGTGCTCACTATTCTAACCTAACCAAAATGTTTCACCAATGTGAAGTTTCGGACGCGCGCATGTTAAAGTACAATGGAGCCAAAGAAACGACTGGTATTTAAAATACAGCCTTTTAATGATGTCAGCCAAATCAAGTTTAAAATAAAACTGCAAAATTGAGTGCAAAAATGAAAGTATTAAATGAACAAACTCTCTGAACAGCTTGACCTACATTCTAGAATCAATAATTCGGAATCGAAGAATCGATAGAAACCTCGACCGCACTTATTTCCATACTTATGTACCTATGACTTATCTGGAGGAAAACAGTAATTTTGCAGCCACTGTCATTATGAACATAAGTTAGTAGTCTAGCGACACATCTTCGAAATATACCCGACGGAAGTTCGGCGTGCTACATACAAGATACATATAAAGGCACGCCTACATCCCATGTGGTTAGGCAAAAACTATAGAACGCCACTTGCTACGATCCTTATTTATACAAATAAAATAGTAGCTCAGTCAAAACTGTACAATAACTACATTGAATATTTTTGAAAAAAAAGTAATATTGCTAATACGAGGGCTGGGAACGATTATAATGCCAAAAGTATAGTTTTTAGAATTTTGTCTGTTTGTCTGAATGTACGAATATGTACGCATCACACAAATAATAATGGATAGATTTTGATACAATTTTGCTTAGATATTTCCTAGTAGTAAAGTCACCCGGGGCTATTGTAACCAGGGGAAATGTAACTGGTTGAATAATCCTTGACAGCATGGAAACGCAACAATAACGAGTTATCTCAATCCGTTACATTTGCCCCTGGTTACAAAAGCCCCGGGTGACTTTATATGTGCTTGTGTTGTGAGGGACACTTTATTAAAATTCTTTGAAAATATGCTTATGAACATTCCCAAAGAATTGTGAAAGTTGGAATCAGATTTTGTGAAAGTCAACTTTGCAAGATATGGACTGTAAAGTTCCTCAGTAAAAAAAAGCCCTCAGTTCTCACATAGAGGATTGAGGGCCACCTGTATCTGATAAACTATGGACACTAGAGAAAAAGTCTTTATGCCAAAGTCTAAGCTAATAAGTCAAAAAAAATAAATTGGGAAAACAAGATACTATTTCAAAACACTGCCCTACTTAGTATATCTTCGTTCAAAACGGTCCCTCAATTCTCACAGACGTAAAAGTTTAATACGCAAATATAATGAAACCATTAACTTACAGCTACTGTTCTACTAAATAAATTGTGAAAATTTGTGAAAGCAAGAACAGGTCACCACTTCTTGTTGTTTGAAAGTTATGACCTTGAAGAAATTCGGGCCCTCAGTCCTCCATTTATTTTGGTTTCCGTTTTAATACGCTTATCGTATGAAAGATAAGACAAGTACAAAATAGTTTCTTTTTGTGAAATAAATTTTAGCATAGCATAGCAACCGAAAACGTCCCTGGGCAGGATAATTTCGGCAGATGTGTCGCTCTTCTTAGACATTTATGGAAAATTTGAATATTGATTCTGCGATATTTGGTCCTAATGGTGTATTATGTTTTCAGCTTCTCTCTAACTTTAGTGGACAGCCTGGACACGTTGGCGGTGCTGGGAGACTTCTCCGAATTCAGCCGCGCCATCAAGCTGGTCATCAGAGATGTCACTTTCGACCACGACATTGTTGTCTCCGTCTTTGAAACCAACATACGAATGCTCGGGTAAGACACCGTCACGGCCTTCCAACTGTAAGGTTTATTCCAAGAAGTGGAGGGCGGCCTTTGCCAGGAGTGGAACAGGGCTGACAAAAAAACAGGTTCCAACTGCTGGGTCTCAGGCCTCCTCTCTTTGAGTGGGACTTTGCCGTCCCTAATCCAGGGGTCTACTCCCTAAGCACGAAGTCCGTAGTTCTGTCTTCGTTACGGGCATTTCCTACTCCGTAACACATACGGACGTATGATTGGTTCGGGGCCCGAACGAAGTATGAATGGCAACACGATACGACAGTTGTCCCTACTCTCGATGCGTTTTCGCCCGTCCGAAAAATTTTACTTTTACAGTTGTTTTGATGGATCGTTAAGTCAGACGGACGGATAAACGGACGGACTTAGGGAGTAGGCCCCCTAACACGGGGACCCAGTGCAGGGTAGATGTCACTGTCTGTCAATTTTAATTTTAAAGAACTTTTAAATAAACAAAAAAAAAAATTTAATACTTAGGTAAACAATTTTTTTTTTTTGGTAAGTATGTTAGGTTTGTTTTCGGGATGAATTCTTTTCAACTACGGAAGCAGCAAGTAAGAAATAAAAAAATACACAAAAGATACCTAGTGTACCTACTTGTAGAACAATACCTATCATAAATTAACGCAAAACAAGTAAACACCAATGATCTTATTTATAAATATTGGTATGAATCATTATGGCTTTATTCAACCACAACTGCTGAAATAAACCATATTAAACATGAAATGAGGATAATTAATCCACAAAACATAGTACTTACCAATTCAGTTGTACAACTGCTGTACCCGGAAAATAAATGTTGCTCTAATGAAGAAGGCGACCACTTATTCGAAATTAATAAAATTATAATCACACGCAAGTTCCAACCCTGTGGGGGTGAAAACAGGGAATATAGTTTATGAAAAATCTTCATTTGGTTTGGTTTGGCAAGTAATAAAGTTTGTCATTAATAGTTTTTCCCCCAGAGAGAAAGGTAATGGGGAGGGTGGAAGGGGAGGGGGTGGTGAGGAGGGAAAGAGAGAAGGCGAGGGGTGGTGAGGAGGGAAAGGGGGAAGGGGAGGGGTGGTGAGGAGGGAAAGGAGGAAGGGAAGGGTTTGGTCAGACGGGGAGGGTGAGGGTGGGGAGGGGTGGTGAAGAGGGAGAGGACGATGGATAGAGGTGGAGAGGGTTATGAGGGTGTAGTGAGGTGGAGGTGAGGTGGTTATGGAGAAGGAAAGAGGGGTACGGGAGGAGTTGGTGAGGGTACAGGGTAGAAAGAGGGGAAAGTGGTGAAAGGGTGTGTGTGAGGAGGAGGGGGAGGTTAGCGGGAAGACGATGTGGTGAGCGGGTGAGAGGGAGACCGGCTGAAGAGGGTGAGGGGGCGGTGAGGGAGATGACAGGGGAGGTTAAGAGGGGGGAAGGGGAGGGGGTGAGAGGAGGGTTAGAGTGAGATGAGGAGTGGTAAGACTGAGCGGGAGGAGTACCTTCACACCTTAAAGTTGCTATTTGTATAGCACTGATTCATTGAAGAAGCCCAGCCCTACAGAAATAACCGAAAAATAGAAAGTCGGAAACTCTGAACGGCACAAAAACAGGAGTAAACTGCAGTCGTGCGTCGGAACTGACACACACTTTTTTTTGTTTGTTTGAACGCGCTAATCTCTGGAACTACCAGAAGTAATAGCGCGGGCCGGCAATGCGATGCGAAGGGTGGTTCGGGTTAACAAGAAATTTCACGCGGATGGGCAAAAGTTATCTCAATATAATAAAAAAAAACTCATCAACGCCCAGCCCAAACCCTTGGACCTATAAAGCTGAAATTTTGCACGAGATTCCCTTTATAATGTAGACAAGATATAAGTAAGGATTTTTGTTCCGGTGTGATATTTTCCGACATCCACGCGGGCGAAGCCGCGGGCAAAAGCTAGTAACTACATATTATACATAAATAACAAACAACGAGTAAACATTTCGTGTGGCGTTCTGTAGTTTCTGCCTACCCCCATGGGAAGCATTAAGGCGTTAGTTTATGTATGTATGTGTTAACATTCCCTTTAACAATTCCTCCTTAAGATATATTTCAATTGCCCACCACAAACTGAATTGATTCAAACCGCCGGATATTGTAATCTAAGTTCGTTACATTTGATTCGAACGCAGGAAATGTCCGTAGTAGGAGTCGTGTTATGCACAGAGGCTTTTACGTATGCATTATAATAGTAATTTGTTGCATTTTAATTTAATAGAGCATTTTTTATGTTATATTATAACATATTTACTTAAAGCATATAACAACTCGTATCTTCTATGTATGCTGCATAACGAAATGCGCGATCCTAGTTATCGCGACCGAACACAAAAAGTGGCTAAAACTCGATACAGTATTGATGAATTTCCATAATCTCCGATGCTTATGTTAAAAGTACCTTGCATGTTATGGCCCCACTGATCTGTGTGTAGCCTTTATTTGCTAAAGATTAGTAAACCTTGACAAATAATGGACACATAACTAAAAACAAAATACTTACTTAAATTAATCTTTATCACATCGTTTTATGCATACTTTTCGCGATTTCTGTATGGTCTGGACTGTCAGAGCATTGTCATAGAACTGCGTTGTTTCAGGGGTCTGCTATCAGCTCATGTGTTGGCTACAAACTTGAAGAATGACGTACCAGCCTTGCAGTGGTATAATGGAGAACTGCTCACAATGGCGGAAAACCTGGGCAAGAGATTGCTGCCTGCATTCAATACATCTACTGGAATACCCCACGGAAGGGTAAGTTCACTAGTAATAATAAGTCGGTACTTTTTGAGTTGGGAGTAGATATGAGATTTATTAATTTTGGAAATGGGACCTGTGATGTTTCTGTATAAATATATAATACATGTACAATACTTACCATCTGCAAAAACTGAACTTATAGCAAAGTGGTCAACCATAGATCCTACTTAAGAGTCACTGACCACAATACTTAGCTATTATTTTAGAAATTAATATAGTTGCGTATATTGCAAAACCCGCCTTCTAAACTTATCGATAGATCCATAATCAGCTTGTAATGTTTCTACTGCTGGGACTCGGATCTCTCTGTGAGAGTGGTATTATTCATATTCATTTATTTGCCTAGAATGTAGGTTTTCAATGTAGACCTTAAAACTATAATTGCCCCTTTACATTCTACCATATACCATACCACCATTCCATTATACCACCACCACCACCATACCATGCCATGCCACTACCTACCACCTACCATATTTATTTATTTAATACTTTAAGCCTCAGCTTGAAGCACACAAATGTACAGAGGCGGACTAAATGCCACGGGCATTTTTTTTTTTTGATAAATATACCATATACCATACCTCCATACCATGCCATACCACCAGCTACCACCTACCATATTTATTTATTTAATACTTTAAGCCTTAGCTTTAAGCACACAAATGTACAGAGGCGGACTTAATGCCACAGTCATTTTTTTTTTGATAAATATACCATATACCATACCACCATACCATACCATACCACCACCACCACCATACCATGCCATACCACCACCTACCACCTACCATATTTATTTATTTAATACTTTAAGCCTCAGCTTTAAGCATAAGCACACAAATGTACAAAGGCGGACTTAATGCCACAGGCATTTTTTTTTTTTTTGATAAATATCCAACAACTATGAAATATTGTTAATATCGTACAGATAAACCTGCGCCACGGCATGCGGGGCATGTCAGAGTCTCGCGAGACTTGCACGGCCTGCGCCGGCACTATGATCCTCGAGATGGCAGCACTGTCCCGCCTCACTGGCCACCCCGTCTACGAACAGAAGGCGCACAAGGCTATGGACAGGCTCTGGAAGATTAGACATAGGTGAGTGTGTAATAAGGAGGTGATATAAAGGATGTGACGTTCATCGGCCCTTAGGCCCGCTCTGATTCCACATTACTAAACACGATTAGCTCTAAACTAGAGTTAGAGAGCAATCGCTTTTACATGAGGTCATAAGTTTTTGTGTACAAGATATTTCATAAGCGGGGCAAGCGTCCATACTTAGTAGAGTTTGTCACCTTCTTTAAAACGTCATTCTGCACCTGTCAACTTCAAATGATTGAAATAAATAAAAACATGCATTGAACTCGTGTGGCTCTAGATGTATTTGCTTCTCTTTTGAAGCGCATCTTTACAGGCTAAACACACTAAGCAAGAGCAATGTAAAAAACCAATTCATTTTAACTCCACCCTTATCAAAAACACATTGTTTATAGGACGTCGGATCTGATGGGCACAGTTATCAACATTCATTCGGGCGACTGGGTACGCAAGGACGCCGGCGTCGGCGCTGGCATCGACTCCTACTACGAATACTGCCTCAAGGCCTACATTCTACTCGGCGATGAAAAGTACCTAGCCAGGTTCAACAGACACTACAACGCCGTCATGAAGTACATCAGCAGAGGTCCAGTTATGTTGGCAGTTCATATGCACAGGTAAGTTTCTATACATCTATTATCGATTTTTAGGGTTCCTTAGTCAACAAGGAACCCTTATAGTTTCGCTGTCCGTCCGTCTGTCCGTCAACAGCTTAGCTCAGAGACTCTTAGTACTAGAAAGCTATAATTTGGCATGGATATACCTACATATTCATCACGCCGACACAGTGGTAAAATAAAATCATAAAAAAAAAAAAATGTTTTTAGGGTACCTTCTGTACACGTAAACTGGGGATGTTTTATTTTTCTCGTCTACCCCTGCCAGGTAAACGGTTAGTTTTGGATGTGTGAAAAAAGTCACGGTAGTAGCACAGAATAAATAATAGTACTAACGTACAGAAGTTGCACTCCTTTGATCTTGAAGAAAGCCGCTTTTATAATAGCCTACAAAATCTTTTCCTCCCCATGCGCAAGCTAAATTGCTTTTAATCGCCGCGCTTGAGAGTTGTTATTACTTTGTGTCGTTACTCGTCCGTAACATACCTACGCCGCTTAGCCGAGTACTAGGGCTGTCCGCAAAGAAAAACAAAATATGGTACCATGGCACCATATACCATACCATACATACCATATGGTATGGTAGTGGTGGTGGTGGTGGGGTATATGGTACCTTTTTAAACTTTTATTGTATATAAGAGTAGTCTATCTAGAGTTATTTTACTTTTATGTAATGTCTTATAATTTTCAAACGTTATTTTTATTACTCAATTAAACAATCATTATAATCAAGATCATCATTCAATCATCAATTATTTTTAATACACCATCATCTCGTATAATATTTAGAAGTAAACAAGGTACAAACACGTCTTAAATTGAAAGTGACATTTGGGGCACTTTAGTCGCCTGAACATGATCATAAAACCACTAAAGATCCCTCAACGCACCAGTGGCTAACTTTGTGCGATCGTACGATCGCGGGTAGGTACAGTTGCTTGTTAATCCTAAGTTAATCCTTAATTACTTTAAGCGATTTTGGACCTTACTCCTGAAACAATACGACGCGCACACCAACCCCCACCACTCCGCCGACAGCTCAAGTTAAATGTCGGCAACTATAGTAAGTAGGTAGGTAGGTAAAAAAAAGGTAGCAACAAGACTCGACATTTCGTCATTAAAAAAGTAAGTATATCACTAATTTATATATAGTATAGTGATAATATGATAGTATACTTAAATTTAAAATCTAGGATTTAATTTTTTCATAGGCGGCCGTACGTGTCTCGGTCGCTGAGCGCGTAATACACCCTGACTGACTTGAAACTAAGAGTTGCCGCGAGCTGTAGGTACTTATCTCGAGCGGAATGTACCAGTGCAAGAGGCCTGGTTAGTAAGATATAACGCAGCTAAAAGGAAAACTATCACAGCTAAGTAGGTTTTACGAGTTTACGAGTAATAGTCAACTAACTACGGACGGAACCCTTCATCTGACACTCACTTGGCCGGTTATTTTGCCTTTGACTTATCTCGGGACCGTACGAGGGGCCAAAGCCAACTCGTAGAGATCCGTTAGACGATTTCAATGAAATGAGGCACCAATCGACGATTATCCCTGTACGCACTATGCAAGTGCATCCAAGGACAACCCCCTGCTATGCTATCAATAGTCTGTAGGATATGGTAATAAAGATATTGGACTATGTAGTGTCCGACCGAAAGTTCGGTTTCGGTTCGGATTCGGGAGTTCTCGCGCTATGCTCGGTCATGTTCGTGTGGTCTAAATTTGAGTGGATCAGTGCAACTTGTGATATACGGACAAATCCTCCTAAAACATGCTCACTATTAAGTCTCACGGGCCATTTTATTTTTATCTAATATTTTTCTTAAATGAGGGTTGTTATGTTGATTATCAATAAGTGAAAATGTAGTATATTCATTCTATCCATGAGTAGACAGTAGAGGAGAGCGGCGTCTCTCCTTCAGAGGCCTTCAGAGGTTCCTCTGTCCAAGAGTGGACAATGTAGGAGAAGACATTGGTAGATATTACTTATACTGGAAATGTAACTTGAAACATATCAAGCTATCAATGACATTAATCATCTAGACGTTGCCATGATTACAGTGTGAAGTGTGGAAGTGAGACACATATATACGAAATTAGTAGGAAAATTGAGACAAAGCATCGTATCTTCTGTCTCTTACGGCGTGCCGTATTTTTGCATGGCGAACTTTCAAATGTTAGCCAAACAAAGTACTTTCACTGTTACAAAATTTATGTTGCGTCGATTAATTTAACTTTTTTGGACAGTTTTTGCATTGTGCGAATGTATTGACATGGGTTTCAGTCTAAAATATGGAAGATTTCTTACGTTAAACCTCATCTCTAATACCACATAACCTAGAAAAAGTATTATATTGCTGTCTCATGACCGGCCACGCGGTGGTTCGATCTAGATGTACTCGAATATTATCTAAGCAAGCTATACACTTCCAGTATAAACTACACGACTACATAGTCGTGTGTACTATACAGCTTTGTTTTAAGTGAATAAAAGCGTTATTATATGTTTATGACATGAGTGCTCTTACGTTTCAGGCCACATTTGCAGTCCCGTAACTTCATGGACGCGTTGCTTGCCTTCTGGCCCGGCCTGCAAGTATTGTTGGGTGACGTGCGACCTGCGGTCGAGACTCATGAAATGCTTTACCAAGTTATGCAGCGACACACATTCATTCCAGAGGCTTTCACTTCAGATTTCCAGGTGAATAAAAGCTCCTGATAAGGTTTGGCAATTGCATTTGGTTGAAATAAAATTTTAAATGAATTTTTAGGTTCATTGGGGTCAACATCCGTTGCGGCCAGAGTTCTTAGAATCCACATATTTCCTCCACCGTGCGACAGAGGACGATCATTACCTGCAAGTTGGGAAAGCGGTACTCAAAGCATTGCAGCAGTACACTCGGGTACCTTGCGGATACGCAGCCGTTAACGACGTAAGGACACGCATTCATGAAGACAGAATGGATTCCTTCGTTCTGGCCGAGACCTTCAAGTACCTTTACATGCTGTTTGGTGAAGATAAGGATGTGCCAATAAAGTTAGAAGACTATGTGTTAACCACCGAAGCGCATTTCTTGCCACTCTCATTGGCCACCGATGGTAAAAATACTACATATTTCACACTGAAAATTGATGATGAAGACGAAGACAAGTATAGGAAGTAAGTTATTGTTCTCTTGCTTCTCGTTAGTGAAGTTTCGCTATTAATTTATTTAGATGTAATTAGTGTTCATAAAAATGACAGATTATCTTTAGCTTAGATAAATAAATAAATATAAAATATAATTGGACATTTCACACAACGCCATCTAGTCCCAAGCTAAGCAACCTAATGCTTGTGTTATGGTAACGAGATGGCTGATAAACTAGCTTAGATGATTTGGTCATGATGAAATTATGAATGAAAGGCGACTAACAAAAGGTCGGCAAGGCAGATGTGAGTGGAAACGCCGGTATGGGACGCTCTAGGACATATAGGACCTTATTGGTGAAGTTTTTCAGAAAGGTCAGGTGCGTACTTGCGTAGTACTCGCAACCGGCGTGCGTGCGTGTGTGACCGTATGTATGAGTGAAAGCGAAGTAAAAGGAGTATGTGAGGATCGTAGCAGGTGGCGTTCTGTAGTTTCTGCCTACCCCCGTGGGACGCAGGTGTGAGTTTATGTATGTGTAATAGCAGCACCAATAACGTTGTTACAGGACATGTCCGAACACGGCGTCGTTGGTGGCGGAGAAGGTGCGGCGCCCGATGCGCGCGCTGCTCGGCGCGACGTCTGCGCGGCCGCCCGCACGCCTGCGCCCGCTCAACGACCCGCGCCAGATACACACGCTGTCGGACATGGGCATCTCTGTGCTCACGCTACCCGATGGCAGGGTGCAACTGCTCTACACTACCTCCACGGTAAGTTTCTGCATGCTGTCTCTTTTGGCGAAAGTATATTCCATCTATTCCCTTTTTTTTAAGATCGTCGACATTCTAATCTGTCTCAATTTGTCAAAAATATCTCAAATTCACCAATTTGTCAATTTCATGACATTGTGTCTCGCTGAGATGAGATTGCGACTAGATTTTGATTGAACGTTTTTAAATACGGGAATTAATCTTCAGTTGATGTGACGTTGACAATAAATGTTCATGTATACCTACGTATTTTCAAATTTTCAGGCAAAATCAGCAAAAGATGCTGCAGAAGGCCTCACCTTTATGCGTGAAATGTCCAAGTGGAATTCGCTAAGTGATATGGAAAACGGTGTGGTACCCGCCGGAGTGAAGGTCAATGACAAGATATTCCCCGCTGGCCCGGGACACTTCGGCAAGGAGATCTCAGCCAACAACCAGTACACCAACACTGTCGCCTTCGTCATACCGCTAGACGCCTGCACACCCATCGAAAACAAAAACGATGTTGAAGGTAAGTTCGGCATAGCCAAACGAGGTCAGTGCACGTTTGCTCAGAAAGTACGCCATATGCAAACCGCTGGCGTTTCTTTGGCAATTATCCTCGACAACATACCAGACTCCACACACGAGAGCACGGCCTTGTTCGCGATGTCCGGTGACGGGAAGGATGATATTGATATACCAGCCGTGTTCCTATTCTCTCAAGAAGGTCGCATCTTAACAGATACCTTCTTGGCAAAGCCAGATTTGACTGTAACTGTCGGCGAGCTAAAAGCAATGAAAGCGCATTTTGAAAACAGTTGCGACGACGGTAATTGTGAAACTGTTCTGGAGACTCCGAATGTTTCCAATGATAAGGAATCTTTCGACCACCTGAAAAAAGTACTTAGCCAGCTGGCGGCGCAGTTTGAGTTGTCTCTATCCCATGAGGAACTGAAAACTAGTGAGGAATCGGAGAACATCATTATATCGAAAAGTAAATATATAAGTGAGGACGCTAACTTAGAAGGTCCACCCAATGCTTGCACGACTAAGAGTGACGCTAAAACATCCAAGGAAGGAATCGTAGGCACTGTTGAAGACATTACTGAGGAGACCGAGTCTAAGAAGGATCAGGACAGGATTTGACCATTGCAAACACGTAAAGTGCAGTGAATACATGACCCGGAACTTACTTTGACCTTGCCTTTAGTTATGTATGGTATTCAGTGATACACGGATGTAATGAAGGCTTATAATTACATTTGAGGTTATAGTATTGTTTGTGAGTTCGTCTCTGTAGGTTTTAAGCTCGGCATCCAGATTATTTTGTAAGTTGGCAAATGTGGTACTTACAAGGGCTGTCGCATTTTGTCACTTCTCTTGCTCACACGAGACAAAATTTTTAAGAATGTTAAATGAAAAGATGCTTTTTTGAAAAATGTAATCAATTAAAGGACTAGTAAATAATGTTAATTTAATAGGTAAACTATTAAAAACACATTTTTACTGTGGCATTTATTTAACTCGTCTCAAAAACAGATAATACTTTTTGAACTGAGTTTATTAGTTAACACAATAGAAATGTGTTTTAATAATTAGGCACCTATTAAATTAACATTATTTACTAGTCCAGATTACTACTAGTCCAGAGTAGATTACATTTAAAAAAAAAAAATCATTTAACAATCTTAAAAATTTGGTCCTGTGTGAGCGAGAGAGGTGACAAAATACGACAGCCCTCTTAAGTATGTGTGTAAAAACTGTTTAGATAGTAAAGCAAAGAGTACTTTATATGCAGTAAAGCTAGCGGTTTTCGCTTAGATAATATACATCTAGATCGAGCCACCGCGTGGCCGGTCATGCATGAGACAGCAATATAATACTTTTTCTAGGTTATGCGGTATTAGAAATGAGGTTTAACGTAAGAAATCTTCCATATTTTGGACTGAAACTCATGTCAACACATTCGCACAATGCAAAAACTTTCCAAAAAAGTTAAAATAATCGACGCAAGATAAATTTTGTAACAGTGAAAGCACTTTGTTTGGCTAACATTTGAAAGTTCGCCAAGAAAAAATACGGCACGCCGTAAGAGACAGAAGATACGATGCTTTGTCTCAATTTTCCTACAAATTTCGTATATATGTGTCTCACTTCCACACTTCACACTGTAATCATGGCAACGTCTAGATGTTTAATGTCATGAGTGACCGGCCACGCGGTGGCGCGATCTAGATGTATATTATCTAAGTTACATTCTCTCTACCGCGTCAAAAGATAGTCGCGTTTCTGCTCAGAACAATAACTAAAGCATAGAAGGAGTGCTAAAATAGCAACTGAACTCAATATATTTGTTTCATTTTGGCTTATGGAGCCGCTATGATGTTAGAGAAGGACACGTATACAGAAGGCGTTTCGAAATTTTGTAGGTTATCATTCATTTTATTCTGACTACTGATCATAGATAATACACTATTACTACTGATGTTCCCACTAAATTTCAACGTCGATAGAATTTACTATGACATTCATTCACAAACTGCCAAGAACGACGAAAATACGAACAAGTCTACTAACATGACGTGACGATACGCGATTGGCCGACTTTGCGTGATGGTGATGACTGAGTATCATAGGTATTTCGAAAATAAAACAATGTTATTTATAATTGAATATTTATCATTCTATTTTCTAGTATACATTAAAGAACTTATTAAATGTGTTAATTAGTGAACAACTGTGAAGTAAGTGTTTTGATTTAAAATATTTTTCTTTACTCAGGTAGTAGTTGTAAGTAATACAAAGCCACTGTTGCTTCAAATTGTCTTTATGATAAGTTTAGTTAGCATATTTTATTGAACATGGCATATACTTAAGTAGGTAATTATGTATCCTCGGGAACAAGATAAGGTTTTCAAGACACTACAAAAAAACAAAGTAAAGCCTGCCATTTCATATGGCGTAAGTCCACACAGACAACTATTATTTAATGTGTTAATTAATTAATTATTTCATAGCAGAATTTAATTAGTTTATTGGTGACTGTCCTCAGTGACACTTACTGTACAATTACTGTAAATATACACGTACATGAACTTGTATATTACAATTAATACAAATAATTGTTGTGTAAATGTAAATATTGTTGTGTAAGCCTAATATTGTAATACATTGACGTATAAAACTTCTGTACATATTGTTATAAGATATAAAAGTATAATTATGAAGAATTTTCGTGCCTTTTCAATATCTACCACTTATTTTACAACTTTAATGTTTTGACTGATTTAACTGATGCACACAGATAAACAATACTTATCTTCTAAAAATTAATAATATCTTACGGCAACAACAAGAGTATTCACTGTTTTAGTTTAAATAAAAAACTATACTTATATCTTTTTTTATTACAGTTTTTACTTAGTTTTTAAAGAGTGTAAATAAATTCATGTTACTTTTCAATTTTTGTTTTCTTTCTTTATAATTTTACACTTACTAGGAATTTACCAATCGCTAAAGATAAGAAAAATTATCAGAAAAAGTTCCGAAGGGAAACCTGTATAATAACGTTTGTTTGTAAGTCAAATAAGAACAGAAGATATACAAAGAATAATTTTAATGAAATAAGTTCACAATAATAAAGAACAGACATAAGATAGATAGATAGTCAGATAGTTAGTTGGTCAGATAGTTTAGGGATAACTTCACAATAATAAATCAAATACTTAATCAATAATTACTGCATTGATTTGTTACAAATAAGCTGTTTTTAGAGCAGACTTGAGTCGTCGGGGCTGCGGACTGTAGTCTGGCGCGGGCACGGGCGGCCCTTGCGGCTGCGGCCACGGATCGCGGTGAGACCACGGAGCCTCCACTGCAGGCGAGGGCGGAGGCCTAGCCGGCACCGGCGCTGGCCGCCTGATATCCTCCAGGTACGAGAAGGGACGATTCGGCTGACCACGATGCCACGAATCCGAGGGGTCGTAGGAACGGCTGTAAATTTGCAAAAGTCTATCTTATAATGAACTCTACCTACAATATAATACTATATTGGTTAGTTAGTTTATTCAATCAATCTGCCTAGCCATTTCCCAACTATGTTGGGGTCGGTTTCCAGTCTAACCGGATGCAGCTGAATACCAGTATTTTACATGGAGAGATTGCCTATCTGACCTCCACAACCCAGTACTGGGTAATACGATACCCCATGGTAAGACTGGTTGTCAGACTTTCGGGCTTCTGACGACCCGTAACGACTGTCAAAGATCCACGTATGACAGGCGGAACCAACGGCTTAACGTGCTTTCCGAGGCACGGAGGAGTCTCGGTATGTAAAGATGGTCACCCATCCACGGACCAACCCCGGCAAGCGTAGCTTATCCTGATGGATCGACCTGTGCGGCTGTTATCACTTAGCCACGAGCTCCTCGAGTTAGTTAGTTTATTGGTGAGAGATAATACGAGTAGAGAATTAGTAGAGTATGTTATTAGTACGGGTAGAGTCAATGAAATTGAAAGATTGTTGTGATTGTGATTGGATTGTTTGAGTGTGTTGATTGAAGAATCAGCAGGACCGAGTTCGATCTTTTTTCATTGGTTCGATTGAATTTGAATAGCTAGTAGCTATTGTAATCGGAAATAATGTAGTGGGGAAAATAAAATGAAGATACTTTAGTATAAGGTTTCATTATTCCCTCTTTTAAAGTTGTTACAAAATAATAGGTCCATTTTGACAGCCCATATCGTTTCATATGCCAAAGAGAGACAAACATAGCGGGACTAAGAGGGACACCCTCATGTCAAATCGATTGTTTTAACTTTATTAGGATCTATAAGCAATCGGCTGTTCTCCCTAGCACTTTATTATGTAGCGTAGCATACTTTATATTTTGTTTCTGCATCATTGCATCTGGTAGAGAATGCTTATGGTATTAAGTCTACCTTAGCGAAGTTTTTACTTTATACACAAATACTGATTAAGAATAAATAAAATAATTAACTACAAACTTGGAATAGTTGGTATCAGATCGCATCGGCATTCGTCTTGGCCCGCGGTCGGATTCATCGTCGTTGAAACCATTGTTCACATGAGCTCTGTAAATACAAAAATGTTCATAACTATAGTATGCGCGCAAGTGCTAGTCACCGTCTGAAGTATGAGTAGCGTTGAAACGGCTCCCCCGTCTCAACGCGCGCTCTCGGCGCGATTGACTAGATTGGTAGACTGAGTTAGCTTGACCTTTGTTTACCTCCCGCGTCTCGCCGCTCACATATCTCAGCTGGTGACTAGCACTAGCGCGTCATTATTACTAACAATATTCTGTAAAACATACATAAAAATCAGCAGTCGGAATTTAAGAAACATGAGTAAATTTTTACGCAACTTTGGTACTTACTTGATACCTGAATTATGGCCATCTGCCATGCTAGCAGGTATGCGTATATTCAAAGTACTTACGATGCGTTTCAAATAAGAATTGGATCGACTTAGCGCCATTTTGTGACGTCATAGCTGCTTGCTAAATCGAATAAATTGGGTAGGTGAGCAAAACAAGATATTTTCTAAATAACATTTAAAGAATCATGAACGAAGAATTTGAAAAAAATGAAAAATATTGTTGCCAGCAATGAAAATATGAAAGAAAGTAGTATATTTTTTTTTAAACTAATTTTGACAATTTTTTTGATATTTTTTTCACTTTGATAGTTTAAGTAAGTACGTAAATCAAAATGAAAAAAAACATCAAAAAATTTGTCATAATTAGTTTTAAAGACTCGGTTAAACCAAAAAAAACCCTATTGATAAGCAAATAAGTTAGGTTTAAAAAAAAAAAAAAAATAAGCAAATAAGTTTTCTTTGCAAACCGTACTTTTCAGTCAACATTTGACAGTTATAGGTCATTGACATTCCTATTCTTATTTGAATCGCATTGTAGGTAAGTACTAACACTACTCTATCCCATACATTTTGTTAATCAGAAAATAAGTAAGGTCTGGCGCGCTCTATCTTGGACTGTAATAAATTGACAAAGTTATCACAACCAAATCTTACGGCTTACCCTCTCGCAAACTGTGAAAACACTTCTGGTTCGCGTGCGTTCGAGTTCGTCGCCCAGTTGTCTTCGGGCTTCCTCGGCTGGCTGTCAATAGTGATAACTTTGTTATTACCTACATTTATCACAGAAACACATAACATCACGCCTGTTTTCCAGAAAGGCGTAGACGGCGAGATGTAGGTAATTTGCTAGGTCAGTACAAAACCGGGCAAGTAGATAGGTGGTGGTGACTTTTTAAACTTTTAGGTACTTTCTGAGATTATCTTGGACATTGACATCGGTGAAGGAAAACATCGTGAGGAAACCTAGACTAGTTGATATAAGTCTGAAATCGCCAACCCGTCTTGATCAATCGACAACCGTAGTGCATTTTGTCAATAAATGTACAGTCCGCGAGGTTTAAGCTGAGCTTTACATTTGTGTGAGTGCACATAGATAGTGTAGGTGTGACGTCCGGCATTGGTTTAAAACCGGTTTATACTGCTTTTTGGCAATCGGCTTTTGTTCTTTTAGTACGAGAGGCTATATGACCAAAACCATGTCGCATCGTTGTAAAACGTAAAACGATTGAAGATTTTGTCTTACGTAAAACGATAAGACAAACATTTTGGTCAGTGATCACTCACACAAATGCAAAGCTCAGCTTACGCCTCGCCGAAGTAAAAATTTTCACTTCGGTACATTTACCTATTGAGAAACTGTACCTACCTAAAATTATATTTATAGTAAAGATATTTGCATATCTATTAACAATTCGGCCAAAACACATTTGAAGAATGCAAAGCATTTTATTTAATAAACATGCTTTTGTTTAAAAAAGTAATTTTTTAAAGATTTTACTACCCATTAGTATCTATACTGAAAAATACACTTACTCGAATGCATTCAGAACCCCCATCTTATGGATAGAGTGCTGAAAAGAAAATTTAATTTAATTAAAATATCAAAGCATGTAGATTTTTTGAATTACCTATGTGATGATAACTTGATAAGCCAAACGCACGTAAATAGAATAAGTTCTCATGTAGGTTAGGTACGGCTATTCTCTGTTTACCAAAAATAAAGGACAATGTGCAAAACTGGTCTACATAATGTCCACCAGCACTAACGAGACCGATGTAGGTAACTGAAGTCTTTAAATAAGACGAAATACGACGAATAGCGAAAATACGACGAGTGCGACAGTCGCGTCTGTTTTTAGGAGGCTTTATGAGGGAACAGATGAACATACATCCTACATAGCCTGTTAAAATCATAACTCTCCTTTGGCTTTGCTATAGTCGGGTAAAAATCAATTAAGTAAGCCGTTTAGGCAAAATTCTTGAAAAAACAATAATTTTTAATTAGCTAAGCTAAAGTTTTAATAACAGTTTTTTTTTGGATGTTTGAGTGAAAGTTGCTCCTTATTTAATAGACTTTTCGGTGATATGGTCTCTAGTTGTGGACATATGGACCAAATCCTATATACCTACTTACATTTTTTCTGAATCTCAATAAAATAAAGTAGGTAAAACTTACCTCAGCACTCTTCAACAGTTTGCGATGCTCCAACACGTAAACGATCAGTAATATTATCAGTATCCAGTTAATTAGTAGAGCAACGTAGCCTTTCAGTCCTATGGTCATCAATAGCAACGCTCCCTGACGTAACACATCGATTACATAGATTTGATCGAAGGTAGTAGTGGAAATATTTGCAGAGTCCTCCTATGAACAATCAAGTTTCACATAGCAAATATAACTAAAGTAAAAAAAATTTTTTTTTTATTGTATGTACCTATAGACACAAAATTGAATTTTCAGACTGGGAAAGAGGGATTGGACAATGAGGAAAGAAGTACATTACATCTATGATTTATTAAGGTAAAAAAAGCCAAAGTAAGTAGGAGTATTCATCTCATGAAAACCTTACAGCCTTAGGTATGTTAAAAAATGTGTGCGATTCTTATCATAATGTAGGTAGGTACTTATCAGTTACCCTAATGGTAGGTAGGAACATACGTTGAAACGAATCGTACCTATGAATGAATTAATGAAATACACCGATCCAAGCGTGGTTCGACCAGACTCAATTACTTGAATGAACCCAAAGATTCACACTAGCCCCTCCCTTGTTGCCTCATGTTACATGGTGCAACAAAGACCATTGCATATCAAGGAGTAGACGATAGGTAGGTCGCGATACTTTACTTTATTTAATACTCGTTTAAAACCTACTGAACTACACGGGCATTGTCTTAATTTCTATAAAAACACTCTTACAAGTCTAAAATTACCTACTTAAAAGATGTTTTAAAACTAGACGACTTCGTGCTCCATAACCGACTACTCCGAGACGAAATACAGAAACCAACTCAGAGATCACAGTATCTTTTAAAGTACCTACAGACATAATCTTGGTCAGGCCATATGAGGAGCATGCGGATTATTTGAGGAAAGAACTACTTACACAGATTTGGTGGACCACTCCAGTCAGTGCATGGATTTGTCCGTAGGTAATCGTGTAGCTCATACGACGCGGCAAACGATACCAAAGAAAGGACATAAATAGCGTGCTATTGTGCTGTTCCTATTCATGTGTTCATATGAACGCCTTAATTTCACTTACCAGAAGAGCAGTTAAGGTGCTGTGGTCTATACCAAAGTGTGCGGCTGTAGTTAAATCTACAACTAGGGAGGCAACGTTGGTCCCAATGTAAGCCGACACGACCATATTAAGATAGCGTGTAGCTGCCTCATCTTGTATAGCTGCAAATAAAAAAATCTGCTAGAAAAATCGTAGGTACCTACTTTATTTTTTTGTTTCCTTAACTTGAAGATAAGACAAAAATACGAACTACTGTTTATTTTTAGTATTTCGTACCAAAATGGTAAAAAAAGGAACCCTAAAAAAGGCCAGTGCACATCGGCGGACAGCGGAGCAGAGTATTTTAAATTGAGCAATGTAAATTCGTACGTATCTAATGGTAACAAGATATATATTCCAAAGCTCAGAGACCGACCTTGGAGCATCAAAGGTGTTTTTTTTTTGCTGCGGTATTGAAGAGCGCGCTGGAGGATACCGCGCTTGATGCGGCGATATGCGCCGGAGTCCAGTAGTTAACGATCGCGGGGAGAGGCAGTGCTGATGCTGCGGGATGCTCCTCGGCAAATCCTCCTCGATGACCGTCCTCCGCTCCGCCGCCCGCCGGTGTGCGTTGGCCCATAAGGGGCGACTTCGTCTAAGGTCACAGTTGCTTATTTCAGTAGTAAGTAACTTCTAATCGAACAGCACATTAATAATGCAAGTAAAAGAATTCCGAGTCTGGGTGTTTTTCTATCTTTAATATGTATGTATTTACAAAAAAAATATGTATATAAGTAGTTTTAAATCAGACATCTCGTTACCATATCACAAGCATTAGGTTGCTTAGCTTGGGACTAGATGGCGTTGTGTGAAATGTCTAAGGATATTTATTTATTTATTTATATTTATTTAATTCTAAAGTAGGTACTTAGTAGTTCTTTATGAAACTGTTGGAGTGTGTGTGTTTTAGGCGAGGTTTTTAGTAATAATAAGTACCACACGACTACACGAGTGTTTATGTGCAGTTTCTTAGACTACTTTATCAACTTTCTTAGATTGGGATTGAACCTACTAATAAAAGATCAAAGTTAAACGAGTAAGAAATAGATTAAGTAGGTATTTGGAATCAAAACTTTTTTGACAAGCTACAAAAAAGCGCTCCATTATAAAAAATACCTAATTGATGGAAACTCCTTGGTGCTAATAACTTCTTGGATTTGCCTTGTATCGTACCTATTGGTAAAAATTTGTTTGTTCTAAAAAGTGTTTTTATGATCCTATTCTGTGATGGAAACGGATAGAAAGTAGGTATAAGTATGTCAATATAAACTCGTTTTGAATTTCATATTTCCATAAAATTATTTTATTTTTGTTGATAAGTAGGTAGGTACATTAGGTACCTACTCAGTACCCCCCACATGGATGTGTCGAAATGGGGTGTTGAAATTTAAGGTGGAGTCGACTCACAGTAGTCTACGTGGGGGCACAGGGTAGGTAGGTTATTGTAGGTATATGTATCTACTTACTTGCGATGAGGACGCAAGCAGACGCGAGGCAAAGCACGGAGACGGCCAATGTGATCGCAGCTAATACGAACACAGTGTATGCAGGAGTAATATCAAAAGTGTTTTGTGCGCATGATTCACCTAAAAAAAAACAATCGTATTGCAGTAATGTCCCCGTTTGGAGTTGTCGCATATTATGTAGGTGCCACAAACTTGTCTGACCCGTCTGTGACATATGAAAATGACATATTTAAGCCGGTAGCCGGTCGTTTTTCTTCGCCGATGCCGGGGCCGCACTATACGTCAACGTCAATGTCCATAAGTACACACTTTAAACATCGCGATAGTTAAATTCGGTCAAGATTCGGTCAAATTATCGCCGTAAGTGTAGTATCGCCCTTCAACGCGATAATCAACTCTCGCCACAGCGGCGTTACCAGAGGGCTTAGTGCGAGCTTTTATACTTACTTTGTGTTTACGTTAACGTTAACAGTTATCTAAGTCAATTTGTATGGAATAATTTGTGTTTCCCACTATAGTCACCAGACGGCGCTTATTTCAGTACAAATTCAAGTTTACGTTAACGTGATCGAGTAAGTATAAAACTCGCACTAAGGCCTCTTGGTGTAGGTATACCTACTTATAGGAATATTAGTTCACCCACTTTTCGCCAGTTATGTTTTTAAAGTCCCAAGTAACCGGCCACAAATCAAGACTCCCTGACTGCCAATGCGAAATTCCAGATGGGAAAACTCGCAGAACAGATAAAGGGGTTTATCTATTCTGTGGAAGAACTCAACAACACTGCCCGACCCGGGAATCGAATCCAGGACGAAGCTAAGCAGCACTTGCGACCACTAGGTAGATCAACGATTAAACACTTAGTCATATTAAGCGTACCTACCATCTCTAATATAGGCAGCAGAGACGAGTGACCAGAAAAATTGGCTGCTGCTTGATGGTACTTCGCATTCCGTAAATCTAAATATTAATGCCGCTATACACAGCAATATGTAAATTAGGGACAATGTCTGAAACATAAACATTCAATAAACACCACATGTTTACTAAGATGAAATAAAAACATTGCCTATTTTTATTATCGCGCGCAATTTAAGTAGGTATGATTGCAAAACAACTTTAGGGTACTCTTCTCAAGATACTTACGTACTAATACAACGTGTAATGTAACAAAATAAACGCAAGTCCTGAAATAAATCTGGAATGGACTAATAAAGGCTCCTGCGACGCGCGACGCGAATCGCGCGCGACTCAAAGGCACTGCTCGACACGCGACACGCGGTTCCTCTGTGTCGCGCGCGATTCACAACGCGTATCGCACCTGTTTGGAGCCTAACAAACAAGCCGACTAAGCAATAAGATAACCTAAAGCATAGCTACCACCTACATAGGTTACAACTTACACTTGAGACTTAAAACACAGTAGATTCTATAAAAAGAATAATTCATTTAGATAATCATTAGGTAGGTACCTAAGTAGGTAACTATTTTTTCTCTGTTTTTGGGTGGGTAGGTGTCTATTTAGGTAGATAGGTATATCTGATAATTCTTATAATAACCTAAGTATAAGGTCTTGCGCTCATTCTGTTACATGTTGTAGGTAGGTACCTACTATAAGAAGAAAAATAATGTACCTAATAGTTACGGAACTGAGGTATCAAACGGAAATCTCGAGAAAAATGTCAGATGTTCTTTAAATACGAAAATTATGGTAGGTAAGTTTGAAAATGTATGAAACAAATATTATTTGCGCTATTCTAGATTTGGTCACAAAAATGTGCAAAAGTTGTTGACATTCATGACAGGAAGATTGCCAACGGAATAGTTAGCTTGTAAAATACACTTGCGTGCAAAATATTGCAACAAGCACGCAAGTGTATTTGACACAAATCATTAGGATAGGTAGGTAATAATGATTAGGTTAAGAAAGTGCCCCCCGCATTTAAATTTAAGTAACAGAAAGACCTATGTACTTATTTGAATTTCGCATAGCCAATAGAGATAAAAATAGCAAGGCAGATAATAGTGTAATTAATGGAATTATATTATCTAAATATAATTATGTAAATAAGTATTTAGACAAGACTATAAAAACACACATAATAACAATATTTTTTCACAATATGGTGCGTATGGGGAATTTTCTAATGTAGGTAATAAATGAGTCACAGACGTATCTATGCATGCATCGATCGATATTTTGGTGGATAACACTGTACATATTATAAAGCTTTATCTACTTACTATGGTGATCCCTCCCGACAACACCGCCGTCAGAACAAGATGCGATGAGAATTTTTTATGCTTTGGAATATCCATTTTGCGCTTTTTTTTTCAATCGCTTTATTAAACACGCGTCATATCGAGTTAGTGTTCGTTTGTGAAGGAACTCAACAAGATATCAGTATTAATCGCGCCACGATAATTGTTATCGGTAATAATAACGCCCACTATCTAGGTACACTATAGAGGAGCTCCCTCCACACTGTTTTTCAGATCACTTCAATACAATGCGGTCATTTAGCGACTAACTTACACGCTCTCAGAAAATGTAGGTAGATACCAAGACCGGCTCGTAGATTATCAACTATGTAGGTACTTACATCAAATACTAAAGAAATGTGTTCAGAACAACAACTTGCCAAATGAAAACATTCATATTCAGTCGTGTAATCAAATATCTTAGTAATAAAATAGCCACCTAAGTAGGTACTAAATTTTAGGCCCAAACCTATGTAGGTACTGTCAGCAACAAAAGTCGATTAGCACTTGAGTTTTCTAAATCTTAATTATTGAGAAAAAACACTTCATTAAAATCGGAACAGATGTAGATTTTAAAGAAAATTAACTCTTATATAATAAATGAAATGCTAAAAAGCAAGTTATCGTATAATTTTCTTTTAATTTAGATGATGTAAAAAGTAGCAGTGTTAACCGACTTCTGTTGCTGACCGTACTTCATTTATTAGATAAGACAAGAGTTTTTTTAAATTTACATGAATGTACCGATTTTAATGAAGTATTTTTTTTGGGGCGCCGTTGGTAAACATTATTTTGTCCAATTGTTTTGTGAAATGTATGGCAAAAACTTTTATAAAAAATAGCATCGATGTCAATACATCGATGGAAAATAGCTACATAATCTATTCTAGCTACCTGTGGTATATTAAAAGACAAAATGGCGGCGTTAGTTTCAATATTGGCCACGCGCCAAAAGCACCTTGTAGGTAGCGCTATATATGTGTTAATTATTTATATGACATGTATATAATAATACTAAAAGAAAGAGGATCGAGGTCCATAGACCTTCCATAGCCATCCACTGTCACTGACGTCACTGACTCACTCATAGATAATACACTCCTAAAAAGTAATAGATTAGACTCATTGCGTCTGACGTTGCAATCATAGATAAAGTCACTATAGAAAGTTAATAAAGTAATAATGTTATCAATGTGATTATCAATGATGTCATTAACACGCAAATCTATTTTTTTTAAATAATATTTTACAGTCATGTCTTCAAGTACCTACTCAGTTGTTTAGTCTTCTGAAATGAGTGTTGTAAAAAAACAGTAACAGCCAAAGATTTAAATCTTTGGTAACAACTGAAGGTGGATGTTCCGCTGGTCCGTCCATTCAGGCACCTCGATGCACCGATGCTGATCCCTGAAATGTTATGAACAACTCTGACGGCATAGTAACAGGTCTGCTCTACCTGTACTGGGCATGGCGTTTCGGAAGCTTCTTATACTCTTGCTACACAGTGACAAATACTATGACCCTTCAAGATACGAGCGCTACAGTTAAAGCTTTTGTCATGATGTTATTTATGCTCGCCACCACGATCCTCCAGGCAATGCCCCTGGAGGAGCACCCTCGTCTCAGCATCGCAAGTACCATACTCAGTACACCTTCACAGTTTTATTCAATTTACTTTCTGCATCGATACGTTAGCCATTCCCTGGATAGCATTAAAGTCACTATCCTAATTTATATATTTTCTTTGCTGTCTGTCATACGTACCGTTTATTTAATTTATCTAGACTTCGAAAGAATGGATTAAAATCTTTGTGATGCTTATCTTAAATCATGATTAATGTAAATATATTTATTTTTCTTTTAACAGTGCCTGATTTAGGAAAGATGTCCACAGCAATATTGGAACATAATAGGTAGGTAGGATGGCAGGATTATCCACTAAACTAAAAAAAAAGCATTTTATATGTACTAATTTTATATGAATTTTATTGTGATATAATTTATAAAATCTATCAATTACACCGTATGCACTTAAATAAACATACAACACGTGGGTACAGTCAACCGCACGTCGCATGTCGGCATGGTAACAATGACTTTGAAAAGCGAGCGGTATCAGTGTGGTAGCAGTGTTGGTTTTTGTTGTTCAAGTGTTACCTACATTTGACGTGTGGTTGCCCGTAAATGTACAAAGAATCGTCGCTTATTATTACTAGAAGAGCTTAATCTAACCTCAAAATACGTTGAGATTAGAAAGTTCTTCCAGTTGTGTGTCATCTATCTAAAGTTATACCATACCATAGTCATATACCTACCTATAATAATCTGATATTGCACTATGTTCAAGATCAGTTATTACCTATTTATTTCTTAATACAAAGTGTCATCGAATTTTATTTTATATTGTTTCCTTCAAAAACATTGTTCGATTCAAATAAACTTATAAAAACTAGCATTTACCTTCTTATTCTATTTATAGTTCAAAAAACTTATGTCTAATAGTTATTTACAAAAAATCAAAAACCGGTCAAGAGCGAGTCGGACTCGCGCACCGAGGTTTCCGTACCTACCACCATTTTATACCACCATTTATATGTAACTAGCTTTTGCCCGCGGCTTCGCCCGCGTGGATGTCGGGAAATATCCCCCGGGAACATGCTACCGGGAATTCCTTACTTATGCCTTGTCTAAATTATAAAGGGAACCTCTGTGCAAAATTTCAGCTTTCTAGGTCCAAGGGTGTGGGCTGGGCGTTGATGAGTCAATCAATCAGTCAGTCAGTCAGGACTTCTCTTTTTATTTATAGATTTTTGTTGATGTTTTCTGAAAAACTGTGCTACATATTTAGAGACATCGTTTTATTTTTCCTGTAATCTATAAGTACCTACATAAACTTTTATCACATAGAATATTTTCAGATTTTTCTCTATGCAAACTTCGGAGATGGGGGGGTGTGGGCGGTATTTTTTTTTAACATTTTTCATCAAAAATCGAAAACTATGCTGCCTAAAAAAAAGAAAAAAAATGTTTAAGAATGTGCAAACAGCGTACTTTCATAAGATACCCCACTTGCCCTAGTAGCCTCACTTCGATTTTTTAAGACTCCCTTTCAGTCGTTGTTGTATAAATTTTTATTTCTTTCTTATTTGCAAAATAGTTGGGCAAACGTCATCTAAAACTGTAAGTTGATAGCATTAGTAGTTCTTGAGATATCCAGCTGTGACAGACAGACAAACAGACCGTTTTTTTTTTTTTTGCAATGGAAATGGGTTCATAAAAATTCGAAGTGGGGCTAAAAGGGCATGTGGTGTATCATAATGAAAAAGCGCTGTTTGCACAATCTCAAACATTTTTTTTTCTTTTTCTAGGCCGCAGAGTTTTGAACCTTTGATGAAAAATGTAAAAAAAAAGTATCATTCTCCACCTCTCCGAAGATTGCATAGAGAAAAATCTGAAATTATTCTATGTGATAGAACTAGTACTTACAGAAAAAATAAAACGATGTCTCTAAATAGCACACTTTTTCAAAAATCGGAACGGAACCCTCGGTGCACGAGTCTGACTCGCTCTTGACCGGTTTTTATTACAAGCTACAATTACTACAACAACAACTTGCAATGTTAGTGCAAGTTAAATTTGACCCACTTCCCGGTGTTCGATTGAGGTGAAATATGGCTTAAGTATCTAAGTAAAATCGGTGACAATGCAATATTTAGCTGCTCTGATGATGGAGCCGGATGGTGGCCACAGGAACTCAGTAATATAACGACGCAACCCTATTTGGGCTCGTTTGATTCGTCTTGACAAGGACTCTGGTACTAGATAATATCCAGAATAATAAAATCTCATTTAAAAAAAAAATACACGTGTGTGCAAGTCAATAGAACATTGATCGGGCAGGGGCCATAGTGGCATTCATAGTTCTAGGTAACCAGTCCACTTTAGTCATCCAAACATACTTATACCTATTCCAATATCTTAGTTTCCTTATCCTGCAATATTTCTACACCAACCGGTGGTTGTCCTTGGGGGCACTTGCATAGTGCGTACGGGGATACCGTGCGCACAATGCAAGTGCCCCCAAAGGTCCAATCGTTAGTTGGTGCCTTATTTCATTAAAAGCGTCTAACGGGCCTCTGCAAGTTGGCTTTGGCCCCTCGTACTTAAGCCTTCCAAAGGTCCGGGACTCCAGGGTCCCGAGATAGGTTGAATACACTTGTTGAAGGTGAAGTAATACTTAATTAGGTATAATTAAAAATCCACAAATCTGAGATTGTTACAGTTCTGTTCAAAATCTGCTGTTGACAACTCTTAAATTACTTAGTATAGAACGTCGGATTGATTTAACGCTGCTGAAAAGGAAAAAGATACATGTTAACCATGATTTCCACGACATTATTATTGTTGGTTTGGTTACCGCAATGACCAGTTCAGTCCTCATAGGCGTACTTAATTAAAGATTGTAGGATATTAGGCATATTAGGCGCTCTACTTTTTTAAAAAATACAATATATAAGTACTACAAAACATGTGCATAACTCCAGCTTCCTCATAGGTGATAGAATAATTCTACCTATGCCAATATTTAAAGCATAATAGCTGCCATTGAAGTACCCAGTCTTAATTTAGCTGCCGCAAAAACTTCGTCAATATGAGTCGTTTAGTGTGTGTTAGCTAGAGTGACGTCACCCCAGCTTCCTCATTCAGAACAGCCAAACCAGTGAGGTTAGAGTTTTGGAGTAAAGTCAGAAAATTAAAGCATAATTGCTGCCATCGGCAGCAAAATTTTCAAATCTCTGGTCATAATACTCTATGAGTTATTAAACTTTTAAACATGTGTAAGCTGAAGTGACGTCACCCCAGCTGCTCAGTCATATCTTCCGAACGAAAGAAGATATGATTATGTATTATAGCTCAAATACTAAAGCATAATAGCTGCCGAAGGCAGCAAAATTTTCAAATCTCTGGTCAAAATACTCTCTGAGTTATTAAACTTATAAACATGTGTTAGCTGACGTGACGCCACCCCAGCTCCTCAGTCATATCTTCCGAACGAAAGAACATAGGATAATGTTTTACAGCTCAAAAGCTAGGTCATAATAGCTGCCGTAGGCAGCAAAATTTTCAAATCTCTAGGTCTCGTAGTTTCTACGTAATAACTAAAAATAGTTTCCGCGCCAAAAAATTCAAATTATTACCTCGGAGCATGTAAGGAGCGGCGTTGCCGTTCCGTGCGCTACATTATTGCAATCAAGTTTGTACTTAGCAGTAATTGTATTAGAAGTCATTATAGCTTGCGCTCAAAACAATTTTAATTTTGAATATTGAAGATCTTAGACTGAGAGCCGACTGAACTATAGTGGAACTAATAATCTATATACCTATACAACGTGTAACGTTAAATGCGCAAAACCTCTTAAGGGGTCATTGTACTCATCATTATGAACAACTTTTACTATGGGACCAAAACTGAAATCGCGAAAAAAAAATCAGCTGTTCAGTACATTTCTGTTCGCATAATTCGTCAAAATGTACTGAACAGCGGATTTTTTTTTCGCGATTTCAGGTTTGGTCCCATACTAAAAGTTGTTCATAATAATGAGTACAATGACCCCTTAAGAGGTTTTCAAATTTTTCGTCATGGGTGTCATTTTCATGGTGTTTGTGGTCGCTGAAGACGATAGTTGGGTCAAAATGAAAATCTAAGATGGCGGCTGTAAAAATTTTGCATCCGCCATCTTGGATTTTTATTTTGACCTCATTATCGTTTTCAGCGACCTCAAGAACCATGAAAATGACACCCATGACGAAAAATTTTAAAATTTTGGCATCCGCCATCTTGGATTTTCATTTTGACCTCATTATCGTTCCCAGCGACCTCAAAAACCATGAAAATGACACCCATGACGAAAAATTTGAAAAATTTCGCTTCCGCCATCTTGGATTTTCATTTTGACCTCATTATCGTTCCCAGCGACCTCAAAAACCATGAAAATGACACCCATGACGAAAAATTTGAAAATTTTCGGATCCGCCATCTTGGATTTTCATTTTGACCTCATTATCGTTTTCAGCGACCTCAAGAACTATGAAAATGACACACATGACGAATAAGGGGTGTCCATGACGAAAAATTTGAAACTGTTAGTTTGGATCCGCCATCTTGAACTCAAAAACCATTAAAATGACAGGTCCATGTCATTATTATTATTTCCTATAAGTAATTCATTTTATACATGTTACATGTTTTAATATTAGACAAGGGTCGTGACGGAAAAATCTTAAATTGTACCGGCGGCGTCCGTACATAGTACAATATTAAAGTGTGTAGTCGGCTCCCAGTCTATAATCTAGTTCAAACTACAACAAACTGATAACGTAGCGCACGGAACGGCAACGCCGCTCCTTACCTGCTCCGAGGCAATAATTTGAATTTTTTGGCGCGGAAACTATTTTTGGTTATTACGTAGAAACTACGAGACCTAGAGATTTGAAAATTTTGCTGCCTACGGCAGCTATAATGACCTAGCTTTTGAGCTGTAAAACATTATCCTATGTTCTTTCGTTCGGAAGATATGGCTGAGCAGCTAGGGTGGCGTCACGTCAGCTAACACATGTTTATAAGTTTAATAACTCAGAGAGTATTTTCACCAGAGATTTGAAAATTTTGCTGCCTTCGGCAGCTATTATGCTTTAATTTTTGAGCTATAATACATAATCATATCTTCTTTCGTTCGGAAGATATGACTGAGCAGCTGGGGTGACGTCACTTCAGCTTACACATGTTTAAAAGTTTAATAACTCATAGAGTATTATGACCAGAGATTTGAAAATTTTGCTGCCGATGGCAGCAATTATGCTTTAATTTTCTGACTTTACTCCAAAACTCTAACCTCACTGGTTTGGCTGTTCTGAATGAGGAAGCTGGGGTGACGTCACTCTAGCTAACACACACTAAACGACTCATATTGACGAAGTTTTTGCGGCAGCTAAATTAAGACTGGGTACTTCGATGGCAGCTATTATGCTTTAAATATTGGCATAGGTAGAATTATTCTATCACCTATGAGGAAGCTGGAGTTATGCACATCTACAAAACTGCGATCAAAATGTCCCATTTCAACATAGGTAACAGTTACTTTTTCTGTAATGGTTAAATATTTTGAGAGCCAGGTCCAATAAATAAAAGTTACGGGTCCGTATAGCTGGAGGAGAAGATCGGATTAATGTGGACAACATGACGATGCACTTTGGTCCCAGTTATCAGAAACTGGGACCAAAGGAACAATAAAGGACCAAAGACACTCAATTTCGTGCAGTGTCTTTCTCACCGGCCCTGGTTTGAAGAGTCAGGAAGCACACGTTACTCGGCCCGTGCCTTAGCTTAGCATTGTGGCTGTCACTATCGCACAACTGTCAAACTACAAGTGCAAGATAGAGACGGGAAACCAAAGTACGTGATAAGTGCGAAGTAACGTTTATTAATCTCGGCCTTTTTGTACTACAGCCGGAGTATACGTATATTAGTTACTTAATTTTATAGGATCTAGTATAAAAAATGGTTGCATACCGGCTGATAATGAACTCAAGTCCTTCCAGGAGGAGAAATTATTTTTGAATATGATTTCTTCTTAACTATAGGATTATAAATTAAAGTCGCTTTTCGTTCGTGTCTGTCTGTGTGACCGCGTTGTTCTTCCAAACTTCGCAACAAATTTTGATACGGTTTTCACCACCATTTTAAGAGAGTTTATTCCGGAAGGTTTGTTAAGTTTATTGATTGATATTAAACTTACATACTTAGGTACATCTAATAAAGAAATCTCGATGTTTCGCCAAGTCGTAAAAACCGTGCAAAGCAGGGACCCGTCGCTAGTTTACTATAAGAATGGAATGGAACTCTAAAAAGCGAGAAAAAACGTCTATCTACATCTGTTGTATGAAATAATAGATTTTTATGAGCATGCTGTTTCATACGATGTGCCGTGGAAAAATTATCTGTTATCTTGACTTGCCCAGCACTTGTAACCCTGCAATGGGCCCAAATTTCAGAGTAGGTCCCAAAGTAAAAGTAATTCAAGTAGGTATTTACACCTCCTGGAAGAATGCCTATGAATTCAATTTCAACCTGTAGGTATATTAAAAGATAGCAAAAGGTTTGATGGGGCTTACTTGCCAATAGATATACTGATGATTAAGTCTTCTTGTATGTGTAATACTCACAACGCACAGACCGTGATGATGTCACATAATCTTTCTTTTGTGTTAGAGAACTTAAACTGGATGCGGCTCGATGGACGGCTGAAATATAAAAAAAACAGGTGTTCAGTTATCCCTTAGGCACAGTCAGGCATTCTTCCCCATCAGTATATTCTACGTGTGCTGAAAAAAAAACATGACACTGGGAGACACCGTACAAGAACGCAGCACTAATAAACCTACATGTAAAAAAAATATTTAAAAAATACTTACATGCTTTTCTAACGGACTGGAGGGCGGTGTAGTCCGGTAGGGGGACAGGCGGGAGGTCCTCGTCCGGAGGGAGTTGGTCCCGCATGCGGTGCGAGGACGCCGGTATATACGCCCAGGGAAGCTGCCCCTGGAGCTCGGCCGTGGTTCCGCGCCTTCTGGACAATCACACCATCACATATTACTTCACCATCTTCTAAGTGTGCAACCAGACCGCGGTTCATCGTTGATCAAGAAGATCGTAAATGAGGTGACATATCTTCAGGCGACGGTCGACGTTGATATTAAACGGTCTGGTTGCACCAAATATTCTTCTGTCCTACCTACCAGTAGCAGAAACCAGTGACCCCGACACCAAATGTTCAAAGATGCAATTTAATTGGAAAATGATGTCAGGAAACAAAACAAACAGATAGGCATTGATAGATTCGCAGTAGCAGTTATCAGGAATGAGCATTCAAATGCGATACATATTTTTGGAAAGTTGGTGAAGAGAAGCAATTGCAATACTGCACTGCGTAATGAAAAAGTCAATAAAATATTGAGAAACATGATACAGCTGATTTATGTTATTACAATTAAATATTCTTACCAAAGAAGTCTCGAAGCGAGACAGAAGACTCATTGAGACTGAAATGATAACGATTGAGATATTTATGATCGATTCAAAATGACGGATTTTGATATTCTTTAACTCAGGTACACACGGCTACATATCAAGCTATACATTCATTTTTAGTATTGGCTAATCTCTCATTGTACGGAAATCCTATACAATGTGAGATCAGCATATACTGGAATTGTATAGTTTGATATGTAGCCGTGTGTACCTATGCTCGGCAGTGTTATTAATTTCTAGTAAACACACTATCGACAGCAGCCAATGAATTCCAAGGCAATGTTTTCCTATTCCTTCAACAGAATCTCAAATAAGTACATCAACTACGTGCGCATATGCCAATTTTTCTACAGAATTTACAAGCTATACCGATTGCAATTTATTATGACGCTATATAACAGACGTAACTGAACTATCAATTATTGTAGTAGTAGTAGTTTAATTGTCCTCCCCGGAAGATATTCATGTTTTGGTATACATAAGTGTTTTTTTTTATATTCTAAGTTTTACAGTTGAAACATACCCTCGTCCGTCCGTCGGTTGGCTGGAGGTCGTGGCTAGCTGCGGCATGGACTGCGACGCGCGCGGTGGGCTGGTCCGGCCCGACGTGTCGATGACAGCCCGGTCCAGACGCCGCTGCTGCTCGGCTATGATATTCTCTAAGCGTTGAGGCAGGGACATCAGGCTCTCCGGGAAGTTGACCGTCCGTTTCTTGTCTAAGTCCACGTCCAGATGGTGGGCGCGTGGAGATCTGAGACATATTATTTGATTTAGTATCTAAGTACTTCATTTCGTTTGCAATTTCTTTTGGGTGTTTAGGACTTCGGATGGTTCCGTGCTTCTGCATATTTGTGATACGGAATCTTAAGTTTAATAGTTGTTAGATGTAATTCTTACTCATGATTAAAGCCGGAACAACACGTCTAATCATATCCCCCCATTATCGCTCCTCGTATTTTAGTAGATAATTACTGATAGTCCAACAACAAGACAAATGGAGATTGATTTCTATATGAGAATAGGATGACGTCCTCGTTCTATTACTTACTGCTATGTAAAAGAAACAAAGTATACCTTTCAGGCGATGCTTGCAAAGAATCAGGATTGGATCTAATTATTCTAGTATGGACCTCCGGCGAAGGTGACTTCCTGAAGAGGAAGGCTTTCATCCGTCGGAAGGAACGGCTGAGTCCAGCGCGAGGTATCCTGGTCGTGATCCTCTCGCTGGGTAAGCTGGCCAGTTCCTCATCCCTGTCGCTGACTTCATCGGTGGTGATTATAGTAGGAGGACCCGGCTCTTGAGGGGGAGATGCTTGCACGGCAGTGGACACTTGGACGGGAACAGGTACTTGAGGAACTGCTTGAGCTTGAACTGGTGCCGGCGCCTCTATGTTCTGAAAGATAAGGTTAGTTTATTAAATTCATAACTTTTAAGAGATCTGCTGTAAATAAGATCATAGGGTGAATAATATCTATTGCACATCCGTTAAAGTAACAAACATTTTAGTAAGTTTACTATGTATCCGAATCTGATGCGCTATATATTCTGTCTGTGCAATAGAGATTACCAGACAGTCCAAAAGCATGAAAAATTTTCAAAGCCAAAAATCATATTGAAATGAAACCCAAGTTCTAACAATTCTTACATCACTCTCAGTTTCTGGCTCCTTCTTGATATTGCAGTCCACGATAACGATGACTATAAGGATTATATTGACAACGAAGAGTATGACGAAGCGAGAGTATATTAGGACCATTATCCAGGAAGTCCACGCGGTGTCCAGCTCAACACCTCCGAGGCCATTGACCTGGCCGCCGACGAAGTCCATCATATCGCGAAGAGTCTGGAATTTGGATAAGAATCATCAAGCTACAGTGAACCGTTCAAGAGGAAGCAGTACCCTACCCGGCCGTGAATATGTGGCATGGGGTTTTAGAAAAACTTAGGCTAAGTTGGGCTAAGTCGCAGGGCCAAATACAGCGTCATCTCTGTCACTGATAGTACTTGTGTGATAGTCTATTTGTAAAGGACTTGTTATTTTACGACCGCGGCCCGGATGTCTGCTATACCTAAAAACACATACAACATGAGGTACTGAAAATAGATCCTTTTATTGGTTTCCTCACCCTTGTATGAAATGAGTCGTTGGCATAAGTTACAGATGCTACCAAGTCCAGCCCACATACTGCTGCGCTGGTTATTATCCAGGGCCATCGCATGCATTTCGTCTGCTTGTCCCTTGCTCCACCCACTACACATAAAATAAAATAATACAGCTAAACGATCAACTATTATTTATTTGGTTTCATCTTTTTGGTAAGCTGATGCAACTTTATTAAAAGCTCTCATTTATACCTACTGTAAATTAACTATATACTTAACAGTATTTGTTACATGGGCGAAATATAGCGTAGGTATATTACCTAAGAAGCCTGCAATTGCTGTTCAGCCTTATGGTTATTTCAAAAAGGTCTACAATATAATCCGATTATTTGGAAAATGGATTATAATATGGAGAGGAGAATAGAGATCATCGAAAGAAATGGATGTTACAAAGACAAAAATAATTAATAAGAATGAATTAATGAATGGAGATACCTATAAGTACCAATATTATACGAGAAGGTTTTATCTCGTAAACAGCATCAGATAGACGATAAGAAAGTACTCGTATATATTGATAAGAAAGTTCCATCTGACTTTCATTGCATTTTACTTTTTTTTCAAATCTTGTTGCCATCGGTATTATTCGGTATTTGAGGCAGGTATTGACCAATCGGGATGAGTGATATGGAGTTGATTAATATTTGTATGCTAAGAATCATTGCCATTTTTTGAGATATCGGAAACGGATACGACATAAATTGTACACTGATAAAGATTTTTAAATATTTAGTCACGTCTGACATCTAATTAAAAGTGATTCCAATGAGAAAGTCCTTAGATAACAGCAATGCTTGGCCTGTTATCAACTTACATACACACTCAAGCCCAACCCCCACGGGGGTAAGCAGAAACTACAGAACGCTACCTGATATTGTCTTACTCCTTTTTGTTTAACAACGTGCCAATTACTTACTTATAATAATCACACTGCTTATCAACCAAAACACGCTCAGTCCGAGGCTTGTACAGTTGATAACGAAGGTTCTGAATACTGTGAAAGGTTCATTTCTAAACAGTACAAACGCCTGGTTGGCGATACTGTCAATTATTTCACCGATGTTGACCGTGGAGCCGCAACTGTTGGGGTCTGAAACAGCCAACCTAAAATATTACATACATGAGGATTCAAGTAAAAAGTAATACTATAGTATCATTCATTAAATGAGCTCATACTTTTAATTGCGTTGAAAAAAGAGACGATGTGACTAGATTAGACTTCAACTCAGATTTTGATTACTGTATTAGTAAAAGGCGTACTTAAGTATAACCCGTGCGCATAAACATGGCACCTGGCTCGAAAACAAAATTGTGTTTTGTCACGTTTAAAGCATCGTAAAGAAGTATGTTATACTAGCTTTTGCCCGCGGCTTCGCCCGCGTGGATGTCGGAAAATATCCCATGGGAACGTTCATGTGGAAAACATAGGGCATATCCATAACTTAAGAAATGCTGGGTTTCCCATACAAACTTTGATCCCTTAAATCACCCCTTGTAGGATTATGTTTTAAGACAAAAAGTATGTCCTTTTCCAGGATGCTATCTATAGCCTTGCCAAATTTTATCGAAATACGTGCAGTTTTGTAAATTTTAAAATAAACGCATATTTTACTCACTTAGGGGATGATTTTTAAAAAACGCTGAACCGCATATTTCTTAATTTCCTACCAATAGCATAAATTTGTTATCCCTAACCTAAGAAATACTGGGTTTCCCTTACAAACTTTCATCCCCTATATCACCCCCCGTAGTATTATTTTTGAAAAAAATAGTATGCTATGTCCTTTCCCAGGATGCTATATAAAAAATCCGTGCAGTTTTGTAAATTTTAAAATCAACCCCTATTTTACCCCCTTAGAGGATGATTTTTCAAAAACGTTGAACCGCATATTTCTTTATTTCCTATCAAAAGCATACATTTTAATTTTCACATCTCTAACTTAAGAAATACTGAGTTTCCCATACAAACTTTCATCCTCTATATCACCCCCTGTAAGATTATTTTTGAAAAAAAAGTAGCCTATTTCCGTCCCCAGAATACCATCTATAGCCTTGCCAAATTTTATCGAAATCCGTTCAGTGGTTCTGGGTTTCCCATACAAACTTTCATCCCCTATATCACCCCCGGTAGGATTATTTTTTAAGACAAAAAGTAGCCTATGTCTTTCCCCAGGATACCATCTATAGCCTTGCCAAATTTTATCGCAATCCGTTCAGTGGTTCTGGGTTTCCCCATACAAACTTTCATCCCCTATATCACCCCCTGCAGGATTATTTTTTAAGACAAAAAGTAGCCTATGTCCTTCCCCAGGATGCTATATAAAGCATTGCCAAATTTTATCGAAATCCGTGCAGTTTTGTAAATTTTAGAATCAACCCGTATTTTACCTCCTTAGGGGATGATTTTTCAAAAACGCTAAACCGCATATTTCTTAATTTCCTACCAATAGCATAAATTTGTTATCCCTAACTTAAGAAATACTGGGTTTCCCTTACAAACTTTCATCCCCTATATCACCCCCTGTACTATTATTTAAAAAAAAAATAGTATCCTGTGTCCTTCTCCAGGATGCTATATAAAGCCTTGCCAAATTTTGTCGAAATCCATGCAGTTTTGTAAATTTTAAAATCAACCCCTATTTTACACCATTTTGGGATGATTTTTCAAAAAGGCTGAACCGCATATTTCTTTATTTCTTATCAAAAGCATACATTTTAATTTTCACATCCCTAACTTAAGAAATACTGAGTTTCCCATACAAACTTTCATCCCCTATATCACCCCTCCCTAGGATTATTTTTGAAAAAAAAATAGCCTATGTCCGTCCCCAGGATACCATCTATAGCCTTGCCAAATTTTATCGAAATCCGTTCAGTGGTTTAGGCGTGAAAAGGTAACAGACAGACAGACAGACAGACAGACAGACAGACAGACAGACAGACGGACAGACAGACAGAGTTACTTTCGAATTTATAATATTATATAGTATATATAGTATATATATAGCATGGATTAGTATGGATATATGTTATTCAAAAAACTAAAATAAAACTCAAAAAATTTTTGCACTCATTCGAGCCAGGTGCCATGTTGGTTGACGCGCACGGGCTATATTCAAAAGCAGGCAGATAAGTACTTAAATCAATAAGTACTTAGATTTTTTTATAGCTGTACTTTTGACAGGTAACTTTCTGATTGCTACAAAATACGGGTTTGCACCTGAAGTATTTTTTTTACTTACTGTGGAAATAAAGAACTCTAATGTAAACTAGAACAGGGAGTCCTCTCAAGAAGTCGATCACGCAAAAATATTGCGCTATGCCCAGAGATGTGAAGATCATCTGCCCCGCCGCTTGAAGCTGCAATTTGACAAAGAAAGTCTAGTTTTAATACCTATTCGTTAAACAAAAACATACGTTTTCAGTCCGTTGAGCACTAACTTTTAATACGTACCTACATAAAGGTCATACTTCTATCATTCGCAATAAGATGAAGCAGAAATATTTATTAATTATATTATATCTCGTATAGAATTTTATCAGAGAAGTAGGTAAAGCTTGGAATCGGAATCTCCGAGTGCGAGAGCAGTATAATTATCAAAACCAGCGCAAAGGAGGTAAGTAGCTCATGCGTGTTTTCACATTATGATAGTGCAAAACCTAAGGGCAAGACACAAACCGCACTTGAACTTTACTTTGCTATGTAAAGTACCTACTAAGCGTACGGAAGTAAAAATTATTCGTTATTACGTTCATATTTATTTTTATTTTATTTTTATTTTTATTCAATAGGTACAGATACAGACAACAGATTAAAAAAATACAAAAAATGGCCTTATTAGTAAACAGCGAGTGAACCTGAAGTCCAATTACAACTGTACACAACTTACAAAATAAACAATGCCTCGTTAATTATAACTTTTTTAAAAATCTAAAATTTAAAACATTTAAATATGGAGAGAGAAAAAATAACATGAACAAATAATTAAAAAAAAAATAACTCAAATAAAATACGAATAATGCTTAAGTTGACTAAGAAGGTTACACACTGTTGTAATGTAGCAAGAAAGATTTGAAAGCACCGAATTTGTCATGAAAAATGTCTACCTGTGAGCAAATAGTATTATAATTTTAATATTCAACTGAAACTGCTCACATTCGCTTAAAATACGAATATATACGATATTTGTAAAGCTACCTATAAAGCCAGTGTTTTCATATCTAGATACCAATTGATTGGTATGTAGGGAATGTCGTAAAGCGATCTTTGTGCGTATTTGCCATAGATAGATTATATTAGAGAATTTTCGTGCCACATTATGACGAGAGCAAGACGATAAGATAACATCTAAGTATCAAAATATTCTTTATCTAATGTACTATTATTATTAATAAGTCTTGTACCTACTTAGCGTTGCGGAATGAGGATGTGTAATAAAGACGAACAATTTGTTTTATGACTAAACCGATACTACGTATTATTGATAATAAACTGATTAAAACAATGTATTTTAAAATATTACCACAAACATGAGGTTACTGTGACCTACCTACAATGTGATTGGCTGTGGTGTGAATTTTGGGTTTTAAAATAATAAAAAAGAGAGAATAATAAATGCTTATGACAGTGGGGTGGGGTGCTTCATAGTCTTTTAAAATAGATTAAGTTAAGAAGGTTCAAAAATACGACGAAGTGCTTCGAGAAAAGGTAGGTAGTGCCCTTGCGCTTCGCTTGGCTCGTCTTGGCGGTATGTTTGCGTATGCTTTTCCGGTATGTTTTACAGGTTACGAAAATGAACTAAAAAAATAAATCTGTATAAAATCTCTCTAAGTAAGTATGTGTTCTAGATTCACAAGTAGTAAGTACATAAACATAATGACACATAGATAGAATACGAGGAATACATAAGTGTGTACCTAATAACAATGTAAATACGCAAATGCAGACAACCTATCTTAGTCATCAATGACTTCATGAAAATTCATAATAGGTGACACAAATAATGGATGAAAATAGGTGATTGTTTATTTATTAGATCAAGTAATGAATTTTTAAATTAATGGGCAATTAAAATTCAAATTCCGAGAACGTCAAGGGTGACGTATGACACCATCCTTGTCCTTTTCCCTATACAGGGTGTTTCTTATAAGGTGTCAAGCCAGTGCGAGCTGATAGCAGAGTACCATAAACCTATCGATCTGACCCCCATGTATGTTCTACGATTTTTTGTAGTTTTCGAGTTATTTTGGATCCCTCATTTCATATCAATGGCAGTGGTTAAGGATAGTAAGTAGTAGGTATAAAATTTATGTTTTTAGTATCAAATGAGCTCTGCTTAAACGTAGAGTAATAGTAAATATCAGGATTGACAAAAATATGCAAAGATAATAAATTATAAAATATGAAAATCACTAGATTTCAGATACACCACTTTCAACGACCGATTTCAGCAAATAATGCCCTATTTAGTACATTCTTGTTCAAAGTTGACACAAAACAAAGATATAATTTTTTAAAGCCATCATGTTTGGATCAGGAAAAATATCGAAAAAAAATTATAACTCGAAAACTACAAAAAAATCGTAGAACATACATGGGTGCTAAATGGAATAGGTATGGTACTCTGCAATCAGCTCGCACTGGCTTGACACGTTAAAAGAAACACCCTGTATACACCTTGTTTAAGGTTAGATTGTAGGAGGTTCTAGATACAATATCGCTAAATATGCGCGCTAAAAAATCGATCGGCTTCCGGTCCGACCGACCGGAAGCAATAAGCTGAATTATTAAAAATTGGATTTGTTCGATTTCATTCTTTATTTGACTGATTACCGTTAAGTTGAATTTTTCTATAACTGAGCGCCTTGCATATAACAATGCTCTGAAATACAACGACTAAGAGCCGGCAGACCAACTCGTTTCACCTGTGGAGACACCATACTTTGAATAGGAACTAAAACTGACTATTTCTCTTATTGACACCTCTTGACACCTCTAGCTTTTTCCCTATTCCTTTACAGGGGGAACGGTCACACAGCGGGCGCAGGTGTAGGGTGGGGGTACGACACCGACCGGCGTGCACTTGAAAAATTCGCCTATTGTCCCGTTTTTTGATGTATTTTTTAGGCTTTCTCCAAAAATAAGCATCTTGCATACACAACGATTGCTCTGAAATACTACCACTGAGAGCTGGCAGACTAACTCGTTTCACCTGTGGAGACACCATACTTCGAATGGGTACTAAAACTGACCATTTCTCTTATCGTTTTATTTTTGCAACAATGTTGCGCGCATCATAGCTCTGAAATGCAACCAGTGAAAGCCGGCAGACCAACTTTTTTCATCTGCGGAGACGCTATACTTTGAATGTGTACCAAAACTGACCATTTCCCTGATCGTTTTTTTTTCGTAACAATGACGCCTCTTGTAAGCGCTATAACTCGAAGTTACAACCACTCAGAGCAGGCAGACCGACGTCACTCACATTAGGGGACTACTCTACAACCCATCGAAGTAAATCTAACCGTATCCATGATCGTTACGAAAAATCCTGTGACCTCTTAGTCTAACATGAATCATTATAAATTATGATATATAGTGATGATTACAATATCATAAAAGTGACCCCAAATTAACAACAATTTGACAAATTCATCTGAATTTGGGATTAAAAAATAAAGACTGTAGCAAAAATAGTAGGTTGGCAGCTAAGTAGCAGCTTAATAATCAGTTGTTGTCGCAGTCGACGGAGCCCCAGACGAGGGAGCCCCGCGCAGCGGGGCTCAAAGGTATAAAAAGAATAACCACGAAGGACGAAGTCTGGGGGGCTCGGCCACTTTGGCAGAATCATAATAGGATAATAGGTACTTATTATGAATCATATTTGAAATCGTAATACGGTCACAAACTGGCAATTCATAATTTATCTGCGTACAATTCATAGCACGCAATTCATCTGTTTGACAGTTTTGTATGGAGATTCGTAAAATGGTCCACAAATTATGAATTGCTGTATTGAAGTTTAATGTCAAATACATCAAATAGCACAATTGCTGGGAATTCAGAAAATGAATTGCTTTTAGAGGAATTGCTTAATGTGGCTGTTTTAGGCCCCATTTTCGCTCGCTTCACTCGCTCTCTCGACACCGCCATGCCGTTCTAACCTAACCTGTCCGAGTCGGGGTGCCCCAATAAGTTCCGAGCTCACTTCGCCCGTTCTTGCATCCGAAGTTATTGTCTAAACATAGTTGTTTAGGAATAACAAAAGTAAAAACAAAAATCATTTGAAGCTCATCTAATATAATTGTTGCTGAAATATGTAATCGCTGCCAAGTTATTTTTAACCGACTTAAAAAAACCGGTCAAGTTCGTGTCGGACTACGCACAATGAAGGGTTCCGTAGGTAGTTGGGATGAAATTATCCCAAGAACAAACTTAACATTATAGTTGAAAAACATGTTCTCCCATACATTACAACAGTAAATGTAAGTTGGCACTCACAATATTCAGAGATTTACCATGTTATTTTAAGACCACAAACTTCTTATAGGTTTTCCTGTAATTTACAGGTATAGAACTATTTAGTGTATTTTTTTTTTAATTTTAGTCTTAGTAGTTTCGGAGATAAGCGGCGGGAATTGTCAATTTTCGTCTATTTTCTTAAATAACTTTAAAACTATTTATTTTAAAAGTATAAAAAAATATATTTGAGTTGAGACCCTCATAGTAGGGCTTACTCATTTGATATATCACACGGTACAGTTAGAAAAACTTTTTTTTTTAATTTTCTCATTTGCCCCCTAAAAGTGACCCTCATATTCAAAATTCATTTATTTTCCTTAGCCGTACGTGTTTGGGTCACAGAAATCCATATGTGTACCAAGTTTCAGTTTAATCGGTCCATTCGATTTGGAGCAAATTGGCTGTGACAGACGGACAGACAGACAGACAGGCAGACACACGAGTGATCCTATAAGGGTTCCGTTTTTTCCTTTTGAGGTATATATTTTTATTTAGTAGCAAATAGTGTTAGTCACCTGGAAAATCCAATAAAAAAAACTTTATTGTTTAAGAATAAATTAAGCATTCAATATTCACATAACATTAGCCTCCACACTAGGATTCCCAGTGTCGTGGAGAATAGTCTCCTTCATCTAAGAAGATTAGGATAAAAAAAAAATTTAACGTTTACCCGAATGTACAGACGCCAGCACATCAAGCTACTAAAATCTGTCAAATTTCTTTAATAGATTTTCAACTTTATGACTAAAGAATTAGGTTCAAAGTTGATTGGGAAAATTTGACAGTTTCGGGTGGCTTGACCTGCTGGCGTCTGTACTTTTGTGTAAGTAGTTTTAAGGTATACTTTACCCCACCTTATAAGTAGTATAGTACCTACATGATTGAGCTTTTCTTAGCTCAGAAATATACCCAAAAACTAATCTTCACTAAAACGTGAGTTGTAAAAATAGGTAATCTAGGAACTGGCACATCGATCCCCTAGTTCACAACACAATCGTACTCGTCAAACGGGAAAGAGCTGATGTAATGAAGACGACAGTGAGAAATCATACATGGTTGCAATTTAATTGACAAAAAAAAGTTTGTTGACAAACTAATCATGGTGGCGAGCCACAGCTAGCTACACGCGCGTTAATTTGAAACATGTAATAGGTATGTATGCAGACTGCACTGCCATGTCCCGGTTTTACCCCCGTAACCGGTTTGAACTAATATCCCCTACGTGTGAGACGGCTTCCAGGCTAAGCGGATATTAGGTATTTAATTTTTTTTTTTTTACTTAGGTAAGCATTGAATACTTGGGACCCCTGAACAATGATTGCTAATAAGATTGCCATAATTATAAGAACAGGGTGGTATACAACCACAATATTATGAAAGTACAGTACCTATCTTTGGCATCAGCTCAATCTTTCTCACGGCATTGCAATGGCGTCTCCTGTCCCAAACGTTTGGCGCTATATCGCTATCACTGACAGAAACTCTCGACTGATAAGCTGATATTCTTACTACCATCGTACGAAATACTATCTATTACATTATTGCCATGCGTGCCATTTCCTTTTACTCATTGGAAAGGTATGGGACTTTTACTTTTCATGAACGGACAATGACAAAGGGGCTCTAGTGACTCAACGAGCAGTGGAGTACCTATGTGACGTATACACTTTATTAGTATAAGGATTACATAAGTTATAAAATACAACACAACAATAACGAACTGAATACGACGAACTGTTAATTATGACACGAACGCATCTTTAATTTAGTGAAATTTTCAAGAGTAGGTAGTAAGTAATTTAATTTAATTTATTTCATTTTAAAGAAGGCTTACAGACTAACAAACCAATGACATAACGAATGTAATATTAAAAAATAGCTAATAACAAGCCTCCACATATAGAAAAAAAAAAAACTAAAATATTTTAGAACGGAAAGATTTACCGTCTTACAAATAAACACAGAATAAAGTTATTCCAAGTAAACCTATGGTTATTCCTTTGTTATTCTTGATATAACTTTATTCCGTGTTTTATTTGTAAGAGGGTAAATATTTAAATTAAATTTATATTTTTGAATTTTTAGTGGCCGCCGAGGCATTTTCAAATGCCGTACCTACCTACTTATCCCTTTTGAACCTTTTCTTTTTGTTGAGTTTCAGCTCATTTCAGGTCCAAAATTATTATATCGTTGTTTTTTTATAAGTACACCTGGGCCCTCACGGTCAGTCCACCGCGCCAAAGGGCGTGATGCAAAATTTAATCGCAATTAATCGATCGTAATTCGTCGATTCTTCAATCCATATTTTGGTGCGACGTCAATCGTCAATCCACGGATTTTCCGTGCGCACCGTAATCCATAGCCTCACGTCCGCCGTTTGGCGTCGCGCCATTGTCCGTGAGTGCGAAAACCCTAGGCCATCATCACGATAAGTACGTGGCAAAGGTACGATTATGCACATTATTTACAAGGCAACACGAATCAATTTTCTATGCAAGTATTTAAGTATTTTGGCGGCCCATCCATTTGCAGCTTATATTTCCTTTCTAAAATGGGTGTTATGGTTCACCTGCTCTATTGATCGGTAGGTAATACTTAGTTTCCTATAGTTTACATTTTCAAATACAGCGGGGATAAGGAAACTTATTTTCTGATCGGCCAAATGTACCTAGCTAAGAAGCCTGAATTTTTTAGAGCAATCTTTTTTACCTAGAATACCTAGTCAATCACGTTAAAGAAAACTTCAATTTGTACTGAAACTGAAGAAGCGACGTCTGGTGACAATAATGGGAACGTCGCTTCTTCAGTTTCAGTACAAATTGAAGTTTTCTTCCCTATAAAAACGTTAACGTTAACACGATCGAAATTGAATAGAAACTCGCACTTAGGGCCTCTGTATACTTTTAACAAACACAATTAAGTAAAAGAAATTTACAAAGGAAATATGAAAAAGCCTGGCTTGAAGGGCTCTAATAAACCAATATCATTATTATGTCTGTACCTACGTGATCTAATAGGTACCTATAGCCGGAGGTAGGAAGTTATGTTCACATTTGATAGAAAATAATAGAGAGAGAGAAGAGTAGAGCTTTCTATTATCTATCACGTTCACAAAAATCCTATACTTACCTACAATAAAAAAAAAATCGATAAAATAGTACGTACCTATTTAGGTACCCACTATAATAATACCTAATTACAATGAAATTAAAGGTGCTATTAGGTATGTCGCCTCCTAGTAGCAAATAGTGGTGATAAAATTATGAAAATAAGCAATTATTTTGAACATTTGTTTGAACTCGACGGTCTAAACGTTATTTAGGCAAGTACGTACACATTTATTCACTGTTGCACAATTGTTTTTTTCTTTTCAGATGCCTCTGCGTCGTAGGTAAGTATTTCATCGCACAGCCAAACAAAATATAATTAATTATAAATAATCGTATCGCCAGCATGCACAGCTGTATTCTCTAAACTAACTGTAACAAGCTATATTAGCCTACTGAGCACACGTTCCTATGCACAAACACCACAAATAAGAGAAATCACTCACCAGTGTGATGATGCCGGAGGTGATCATAATTTTATTCAATGCCATGGTGTCAAGTATCCTATAGAGAGCCACGTACGATAGATAATTAACTTTGACTTTGTCGAGGCTTGATAGGTTAACAGAGTGTGGTCGTGTCCAACGTCAGAAGGAAGGCAGGACGCCTCATGTAGGTCGGCGCGCTCCGCCACGGCCCAGCATCACACTGATAGGGCAGATAGCCCAAAACTGTGTCTTTCCCGACTGATAACACACCAATATCATAGATACTCTACAAGTTGATAGATGAACGACATCGTATCTCAATCGTTTAGTTCGAAATCAGAGATATGGTCGTTATTACCTCAGACCAAAAAAGATTGTGTGTGTCAGTGGTAATTTCGGTTTAAGAAATTTATCATTTTAACGTAATAATATTATAATGTAATTGACATATTATCTCGGAACTATGGGGTTTTGGACCTTTGGAAGGCGTACGAGGGACCGAAGCCAACTCGCAGAAGCCCCTTATCACTATCCCATGCACTGTGCATTAAATGCACCCAAGGACAACTCCCAGTTGGTGCAAGACTATTGTAGGACATGGAAACAAAATATGTATATTGGGCTATGGATTTGGGTAGATTGGTTACCAAGAATTATGGAAATACTATGTCCCCTGCCTGATCATGTTACATAATACACACGTAAAATGGCAGGCGGTGACTTGCACATCAATAATGGACCCCTGAAAACGGTCGCTAGCACATAGTGTCGGTCGTAGCTACAAGGAGGAAACATGTCCTCAGGTACGAAGAGTGGAGAGGTATTTATTTATTTATTTATTTATTACAGCATGGAAGACTTACAGCTAAAAAAAAACTTAACAACAAAAAGGGAAACGATAGTCAACAGAAAGCCAATTACAAGTCTTCGCGTATTCGTATTCCACGGCTATCAGGACACTCCCGGAAGTACGTTCAAGGTACCAGCATCTTACTGGAATACTTCCTTCCTCCGAGCACGTTTGTTCTTGCGAATCTCCACTCAAGCGGGCCAATAAAAGCAACCAGAGGTGAGGAACAAGACTTCTCCCAAGAGATAGGGTTCGTGGAGTCGCTATTGCCCAACAGCTCGCCACATGCCAGGAGCGCGCAAACTCCACCACGACGTCATATAGGAGTGGTGAGAGGTGTGGAGGTCAGATAGAAGTTGCTCCATGTAAAATACTAGTATTCATCTGCATCTGGTTAGACTGGAAGCCGACCCCAATATAGTTGGGAAAAGGCTAGGCAGATAATGATAATGATGACGTAGGTGTTGGTAGGTCTAAGTACCATTATTGACGTGAAAACCTCTATTCACTCGGTGTACCTACTGGTACTTAGATTCAATATTTTCTGACTGAGAAAATCATGTAAGATTTCAAGCGCTAATATCTAACACTTACAAATAAACACAGAATAAAGTTATTCCAAATTTAAACCTATGAAAATGTATGGTTATTCCTTTGTTATCCCTGACATAACTTTATTCCGTGTTTTATTTGTAAGAGTGTAGGACTTTTAATGCTAGAGTAATGGTTAAGCGTACGAAAGATAGGTGTAATGTCTGTTGCGCATAGCACAGCCTGTTATAAATAAATAGGTAGTAGATAGTACTGTTTCTATCGAGTATATCATAAGATTGTTAATGACGGTTCTAATTAGCGGAAAGGGTGTCTGATATCTCATACAGGAGCTAATTACCAGAGGCTATATATAGAAGGATCTCTAGAGATTTCCCACTGTGAACGCGCTTCTATAATAAGAAAATGGAAAAGCTGGTTAGCACACATGATTTTCATTTTATATATCATTCCATGCATGTTTTATGTTATATGCACTTGTATTCACGGATTTTAAGATAAGAATATGCAAATCGACTTTTAAAACATTTTTTTGGCAAGAGGCGAATAGCCAGTTATCCCTTCTCTTTTCCTTGATTTTGCCCTCCAGATGCTGATACTGCTGGTGTCGCCATGGCTCTCGTGTGCTGTGGCCGTGGACGCTGTCAATGACACGGAGCTGCCGGCAAACTCTACGGACCCCAATAAAGATATGTAAGTAGAACATATTGCTGATTGAAGTTATTACATATTTTTATATCAAAGCGAACCAACTCTTCCTGCATGCGATGTTTTTCCATAGTGGGGCTCTTCTTTTAGAGATTCGCCTCATATTAATAGTCCAGTAGAGATATAATATTTTTTCCACATAACCTTCGATAATTCTAAAGTTTGTTTATTTTCGCTGAGTGGTTAACTATAATGAATTCATTGCTATTTAAAAAATGCTAACAGTTTAGAGTTATGCAATAGGTGTTAAGTAGGTATTTCCTATTATTTCGTGTTAAAACAAAAATAAAATTTAAATTAAAATACCATACTGTTTCTTAATTAGTACTATCTAAAGTATATATTTATACCCCTTATAAAGCATGTACTTAATTAATAAGTGTTTCTTTTGGCAACTGCGAACATTTACTAACAGAACAACACCATCTCAGTTTGATCGAATATCTCTTGCCCACGATAATGATAAATTAAGTATATTTATTTCTGTAAATTAGTTAAAAAAAACACTTTTACAAGTCTAAAATAACTAATGTTTTAAAACTAGATGAGTTCTGAGTTCTGTGTTTTCCATCCGGCTACTTAGAAAGAAAGACTGAAACAAACTCAGGGGTTAGGTGTCTCTTTTACAATCTAGATGACCTCATCGTCCATGCTTGCGGTTACATTACCAAAGTGCCAGTAAATTGTACCTAGATATAATTTCGGCTTTCAGATGATTACAGAAGTGTCTACCAACTCCTTGCCAAACACTAAGTTAGTTACATTACAAGACTGCAACTATGACTTACCTACTTTTGTATAGTAAACAGACGAAAGTAAGTGTCTAGTTTGTATGTTACTAGCTTTTGCCAGCGGCTTCGCCCGAATTTATTATACATAATTCAGTATAAACATTCCTCTTGAATCACTCTATCTGTTAAAAAAAACCGCATCAAAATCCGTTGCGGAGTTTTAAAGATCTAAGCATACCTACATAGGGACAGACAGCGGGAAGCGACTTTGTTTTATACTATGTAGTGATAGTGATAAAGGGCCCCACACATTATACACAGTCCGTCCACGCATAAAAACTGGTAGTCCATTTTCTATGAGTCGCTTGTCGGCTGACTGCCGGTGCCGGCGGACTGTAAATATGTGGGACCCTTAAGATAGGAACGTTTTCCAGGTACGTAATTCACGCCATGGTGTATCAAGTGGGCATCGTCACCAACAAAACGGACAATGAAACGGCTAACATGAACGCTACGTAAGTTTACATACTTACAATACCTAGAATTATCATCCTCTAGTGAAGACGTGCCATAAAATTATTACCAAAAAAATCTTTTACCACTTTCGACAGGATTACTTGTTGTGCATTAAGAGTGTGTAGCTCGGGTCAAAAATAGGTAAAAGTACAAAAAAAACACTCCTGCCGAAGGATCCCAGCCCGGCGAGCACGGCCTACTGTGACATGGCTTGAGTCACACATTTTATCATAGTTTGGGCGATAAAACTGTTTTGTCTTAAATGCTAGCACGGCGGCGTGAGATAATTTCTTGAATGTGACATAACTTCTTGACGTTTAGTTGGGACTCATTATGTCTTATTTGCTAATATGGGCGCACCAATTATATCACAAATGTCACATTTTGACGGTGACTAAGAAAAATTTTATCACGTTCGTTCGGAGGTGGTGATAATATTTGAAAATTGAAAAAAATAATGTTTTCCTGCTAATTACTCTGCACCAAATGGCAATAAATTATTTTCTTGCATTGTGTGGTGGTGGTTTATTTGTGTGAAGAATTGCGCGCGATAACAAAAAAAAATTGTAATAAGTAAATAAATAAATGACTATTTTTTATATATTTAAACGGTTTTTTTTTAATTTTTAAAAATACATATTTAGACATGTAAATAATGCGCGTCGAAAACAAAAAAAAGTAAGAAAATACATAGTTAGGTACTTAAATATTTTTTTTTTTTTTGGTACCTACATGTTCAGAATAATGGGTTTATGGGTTCCATAAAGGGGGGCCAAATTTTCATTATTTTTGCGATAGGACACACCGTTTTCGAGTTTTATGCAAAAGAAAAGAAAAAAAAAGATTTAATTTGGCCGCATATTCAGATAGTCTTAAGCATTTTAATTTTTTCAATTTACTATGTCACACTATGAGTTTAGCAACAAGAAAGGCATGTCGCGCCTCTAGATTATGTCACATGGTTGACCCGTGCTAGCATTTAAGACAAATTCTAAGACATGACATAATTTATCATGTCTTGTCACAAACGTCTTGAGTACGCCAGTGCTCGCCCCGCAGGCGGATCGATATAGATACTCAAGGCTAATAGTAGCTATTAAGGGCCTGTTTCACCACCTACGATTAAATTCCTATAACTTACTTGGCAGATAATTTCATACAAATTCTGTCCCATTTTTGAATTTATTCGGTAAGTAGTGGCTATTCGGACCTCGTGAAATATGCCCTAAGCAATGTTTAAATATGGTTTAAATATAAACTTGTATCGATCGCAGTATGTCGTAAGTTAACTTAAGGCGAGTAGAGCTGCTAACTAGTACCACCAATCTACCATTGACAAAAAAATAATAGGTAGGTACCTACCTAAGTCTGGAGTTAGGGTACATTTTAGCCTTAGCAAACGCGCGTTAACTGCTAAAGCTTCGAACCTAGGAGGTTTAGTGTTGCTTTTTCGTGTTCGTTTCAACCGCGCGGCCATGGCGTTAAAAAAAAAACTATGCCAACATTTTATAACAATTTGTAAAAGTTGACTCCCAATATGGTTAAAAAGTTAGAAGGGTTTGAACGTGGCCGCGCCATCGAAACGCGGAGAACCGCGCGGCCACGGAGTTCTCATAAACTAAGCGTTGCACAGACCTGAAATTTTGGTAAATAACAGATTCAATTTGTAAACAATTTGTAAAAATATAGAAAAAAATCCTAGGTTAATATTTTAGGAGCTGTGAGACTAAAACCCCGTGGCTGCGCCATCGAAACGGTGACAAAAACGTGATGGCCGATATCTCGCTGAAAAAGCATAGCAGACGTCTAGAGTTTTTTGTAAAACCCAGATTTGAATTTGTCAAAACTTACAAAAATGCAAAAAAAAATACTAGGTTTATATTTCAGGACCTGTAAGACTAGAACCTCATGGCCGCGCCATTGAAACGGTGAAAAATACGTTATCACCGATATCTCGCTGAAAAAGCATCGCAGAGGTCTGAAATTTTTTGTAAAACTTAGATTTGAATTTGTCAAAACTTGTAAAAATACAACAAAAAAATCCTAGGTTTATATTTCAGGACCCGCGCCATAAAAACTGTGAAAAACACGTTATCGCCGATATATCACTGAAAAAGCATCGCAGAGGTCTGAAATTGCTTGTAAAAAATAGATTTGAACTTGTCAAAATTTGTAAAAATATAACAAAAATCCTAGGTTTATATTTCAGGAGACGCGCCATTGAAACGGTGAAAAACACGTTATCGCCGATATCTCACTGAAAAAGTGTCGCAAAGGTCTGAAGTTTTTTGTAAAACCTAGATGTGAATTTGTCAAAATTTGTAAAAATACAAAAAAAATCCTAGGTTTACATTTCAGGAGCCGCGCCATTGAAACGGTGAAATACGGGGTTTTGTAAACCTAGGATTTTTGTTGTAAGTATTTGTAAAAATTTTAACTAATTCAAATCCTGGTTTTACAAAAAACTTTAGACCTCTGCGATGCTTTTTCAGTGAGATATCGGCGATAACGTGTTTTTCTCTGTTTCAATGGCGCGGCTCCTGAAATATAAACCTAGGATTTTTTTGTTGTATTTTTACAAATTCACATCTAGGTTTTACAAAAAACTTCAGACCTTTGCGACACTTTTTCAGCGAGATATCGGCGATAACGTATTTTCACCGTTTCAATGGCGCGTCTCCTGAAATATAAACCTAGGATTTTTTGTTGTATTTTTACAAGTTTTGACAAATTCAAATCTAGGTTTTACAAAAAACTTCAGACCTCTGCGATGCTTTTTCAGCGAGATATCGGCTATCACGTTTTTTTCACCGTTTCAATGGCGCGGCCATGAGGTTCTAGTCTTACAGCTCCTGAAATATAAACCTAGTATTTTTTGTTGCATTTTTGTAAGTTTTGACAAATTCAAATCTGGGTTTTACAAAAAACTCTAGACGTCTGCGATGCTTTTTCAGCGAGATATCGGCTATCACGTTTTTTTCACCGTTTCGATGGCGTGGCTAAGGGGTTCTAGTCTTACAGCTCCTGAAATATAAACCTAGGATTTTTTGTTGTATTTTTACAAGTTTTGACAAATTCAAATCTAGGTTTTACAAAAAACTTCAGACCTCTGCGATGCTCTTTCAGCGAGATATCGGCGATAACATATTTTTCACCGTTTGAATGGCGCGGCCATGGGGTTCTAGTCTTACAGTTCCTGAAATATAAACCTAGGATTTTTTGTAGTATTTTTACAAATTCACATCTAGGTTTTACAAAAAACTTCAGACCTTTGCGACACTTTTTCAGCGAGATATCGGCAATAACGTGTTTTTCACGATTTCAATGGCGCGGCTCCTGCAATATAAACCTAGGATTTTTTGTTATATTTTTACAAATTTTGACAAATTCAAATCTAGGTTTTACAAACAATTTCAGACCTCTGCGATGCTTTTTCAGTGAGATATCGGCGATAACGTGTTTTTCACCGTTTGAATGGCGCGGCCATGGGGTTCTAGTCTTACAGTTCCTGAAATATAAACCTAGGATTTTTTGTAGTATTTTTACAAATTCACATCTAGGTTTTACAAAAAACTTCAGACCTTTGCGACACTTTTTCAGCGAGATATCGGCAATAACGTGTTTTTCACGATTTCAATGGCGCGGCTCCTGCAATATAAACCTAGGATTTTTTGTTATATTTTTACAAATTTTGACAAATTCAAATCTAGGTTTTACAAACAATTTCAGACCTCTGCGATGCTTTTTCAGTGAGATATCGGCGATAACGTGTTTTTCACCGTTTCAATGGCGCGGCCATGAGGTTCTAGTCTTACAGCTCCTGAAATATAAACCTAGTATTTGTTGTTGCATTTTTGTAAGTTTTGACAAATTCAAATCTGGGTTTTACAAAAAACTCTAGACGTCTGCGATGCTTTTTCAGCGAGATATCGGCTATCACGTTTTTGTCACCGTTTCGATGGCGCAGCCACGGGGTTTTAGTCTCACAGCTCCTAAAATATTAACCTAGGATTTTTTTCTATATTTTTACAAATTGTTTACAAATTGAATCTGTTATTTACCAAAATTTCAGGTCTGTGCAACGCTTAGTTTCTGAGATCTCCGTGGCCGCGCGGTTCTCCGCGTTTCGATGGCGCGGCCACGTTCAAACCCTTCTAACTTTTTAACCATAGCTTTGACAAATTTGTGGTTTTGGGAGCCAACTTTTACAAATTGTTACAAAATGTTAGCATAGTTTTTTTTTAACGCCATGGCCGCGCGGTTGAAACAAACACGCTTTTTCGGATACAAAAAATTCTACCTCATCTGACTAAAAATGTGACCATAGGAAATTTCAAAATGTTTCATAATTTCCAGATTTATTATTTTTTTCTCAATGGTGGCGCTATTTAGCAGCTCTACTCGCCTTAAGATATAAATAGAGGCCGACGAGCCTCACCCATAATGATGGAAGCCACAAAAGTACTACATAGGTGTTAAACTGGGTGTTTTAGAGAATGAACCGATTTTAATGAAACTTCATACGCAGCAGAATGCGTAGGTCTAAAAGTTTCTTGAAAGTTTGTATGAAATGATGTACCGAGCCAACGCTCATAAAGTTTTACGTTGAAACAGTATAGGTACCCCACCTATATCGTGAGATATCGTAGATGGACAACCGCTTCTAGTGAGCAGATTTAATTTTTGACATAATTTCAAAGTGAAATGCATAATAAGCCCCCACATCTGAATACCACGGTCACTGTGGTCACTGTTTTATATACTTAGACGGTTTCATTCGATACTATTTCGTAGATTTGGGGTCGGACAAGAAAAACGTGGCTACTTAAAATGTCCAATTTATGTTTTCGCAAGGACGAGAATTCATCAAAATAATTATATTTTTGTTGTCTCCTTAGTGGCAATCAAGAGGCTGTGACATTCTTTCACTCCAATGGCTCGCAAGGACTGGATTTGAGTAAGATTCCGGCTCCTCTCCTTACCAATGTGACTGCTCAAAGTATGGTGGGAGTAGCACCAATGTCTGTCAACTCGGAGAACGCTCCTAACCACCTACCTTGGAGCACTCTGAATCATTTAACCAATATGTCACCACCTTCTGCATTAACAGGTAAATATCACAAGCGAGTAGGTCGCTTGAGAAATCAATAATTCTAGAAATTACCAACCTTTTTGTAGTGCAAACTCTTTTGAGACCAGTTTGCAATAAAAAACTGGCATTTTTTGCAGAAAATAATTTAGAAGATGCCCTAAAAGTTTTACTTTTCATGATTTTTTCTTTTCGTGACATATGATTTTTTTTTCAATCGGCCTGATTTATTAAATGTGTGGTGGACAGTATAACCTTTTCTGGATCGTTACTTATAAAAAAATTAAATACTGGTATTATCGTCTATCTAGTCACTGATAGACTAAGAGGTCACAGGATTTTTCATAACGATCATGGATACGGTTAGATTTACTTCGATGGGTTGTAGAGTAGTCCCCTAATGCGAATGACGGCGGTCTGCCTGCTCTGAGTGGTTGCAACTTCGAGTTATAGCGCTTACAAGAGGCATCATTGTTGCGAAAAAAAAACGATAAGAGAAATGGTCAGTTTTAGGACCCATTCGAAGTATGGTGTCTCCACAGGTGAAACGAGTTGGTCTGCCGGCTCTCAGTGGTTGTATTTCAGAGCAATCGTTGTATATGCAAGACGCTTATTTGTGGAGAAAGCCTAAAAAATACATCGAAAAAGGGGACAATAGGCGAATTTTTTAAGTGCACGCCGGCCGGTGTCGTACCCCCACCATACACCTGCGCCGAGAACCACCCGCTACGCGACCGTCCCCCTGTAAAGGAATAGGGAAAAAGCTAGAGGTGTCAATAGGTGTTAATAAGAGAAATGGTCAGTTTTAGTACCTATTCGAAGTATGGTGTCTCCACAGGTGAAAAGAGTTGGTCTGCCGGCTCTTAGTGGTTGTATTTCAGAGCTTTGTTATACGCAAGGCGCTTAGTTATAGCAAAATTCAACTTAACGGTAATCAATAAAATAAAGAATGAAATCGAACAAATCCAATTTTTAACAATTCAACTTATTACTTTGGGTAAATCACAGATTAATAATTTTGTAGAATATAGCTAATGAAACAACTCAAAAAATATAGAATGTTAGAAATAAGTAAATATTTAACTCTAAGTCTTAGCTATAATCTACAAAATTATTAATCTTACAAAGTACTTTCACTGTTAATATTGCTGTCTCATGACAGGCCACGCGGTGGCTCGATCTAGATGTATATTATCTAAGATGCCAGGTGATGGTGATGATATGGTGATGATGGACTACCTACTTAGGGCTCATTTGACCAAAGGTGGATATCTTTTATATGTGGAATAAAAATTGACGGCTGAAAGGTTTTGTATGGAGAAACTGTCAAAAGTTCAAATTTTATTCGAAGGTTTAGACTTAAATTGAGTATAAAAGTTTGGTCGATTCACCCTTAGTAGTCCATCTATTTAATTAAGAAGACAGAAGAAATCCATAACCTTCTCATTTTATTAGTTTATACAGGGTGACTTTGAAAACATGCGACAGAATTTAAGGGGGTATTCTACGCATCAATATGAACAACTTTTACTATGGGACCAAACCTGAAATCGCGAAAAAAAATCAGCTGTTCAGTACATTTATGTTCGCATAATTCGTCAAAATGTACTGAACAGCTGATTTTTTTTTCGCGATTTCAGGTTTGGTCCCATAGTAAAAGTTGTTCATATTGATGCATAGAACACCCCCTTAAATTTTGTCGCATGTTTTCAAAGTCACCCTGTATAAACTAATAAAATGAGAAGGTTATGGATTTCTTCTGTCTTCTTAATTAAATAGATGGACTACTAACTTATAAATACGAGCCTAAATCTTACTTATTACACTCTTCCTACGAACACTCTTCCAATAAATATTCTTCAATCGTAGTAGGTAATCTTTATTAACTCGCATCAGAAGATCTATCTATTTAACCCACAGTATGCTGATCCAAGCAATGGATCTAAGTGACAAATGCATCTTGTAACGAAGAATTTTAACTAGAAACCCATTACAAACCACAACTAATGAAACATGGAAACTTTAAATGGCCTTTAATTTCATATTGCATAAGGATATTGTCTACTTTAGCTGTAAGTTTCCTGATCAAAATAAAATAAAATAATATTTGTTATTTCAGGTTCAGAACCACTGAAAACTACAGTGAGGTCAATCCGAAGTATTGACATAATGGATGACAAAGCCACGCCTTTTAATGAATTCTATAAGAGTTTATTTAAGAGGGATGTGCCCGTCGGCAAGACGCCTGTGGCTATACACAGCGGTGCAGCGGTCATCCCACAGTCAGCCGGGGTTCAGTCCATTGCCATCCCACCTCTACTCACCCTTAACAATAATATGTCTGACATCCCAGTGCCCATACCCAACACTTCAGTCGTGCATTACTCTAAGATTAACACCCTTGTGACTAAACCTTAACTTTAGAAACATTGATGATTTTAAATATTAGGAATAGGTTGAACAAATAAGTAGTAATGGTTATTCAGTTAAGTATAGTAGGTAGTATTGTTAACTTCTTTTTAATCCATAAAAATACACCATTCATCAAAGTTGGGCTTGTCAACAATAAATTAACTTCATAAGTACCTAGCTACTATTTGCGTTAGCAAAACTCTACCAAGAATATCAGACAACTTGTAAGTAAATAACAATCACCATGCTGTCTGCCTAAGCACTGAAAACTTAACATACTTTGGTACCTTCACATAATTTTCCAATACCCACCATTTAGCATTGATAAAGTCATGAAAGTATTCAATGAAACTAACTTTTTGGAGCCAATCCAGTCTCGAAGGGATTGTCCTTAGGCTACGCATGCGCCAACCTTACGCATGCGCGGTCGTAATTTAATGATTTGTCGCACCTCAACCGAAGTCCCTGCCACTAGCTAGGTAACGTTAAAGTTAATTCCACAAGGCAACGATGCCGCTCCAGATATCACCTATATAGCACCAACAAGTGAGGCTGAGCAGAGATGAGCTCACCCAAACTCAATGAACGATGTCCCAGCACGATGAGCAACGGAAAAAAACTTCTCACCAATGATTCGAAGGAGGACTCCTTGGACAATTCTGTGAGTACTTTTTATTTAAAACTAGCGACCCGCCTGTACTTCGCACGGTTTTTTACTACTTGACAAAACATGACGATTTCTTCCTTCCGTAATAAATACTCTAAATTATGGTGAAAACTGCATCAAAATCCGTTGCAGAGTTTAGAACAACAACGAGGTCACACAGAATAAATATATTTTTGAAAAGCTGTGCCTTTGTAGGAATTAAGCGATCAGATGAAGTGCAAACATTATATAAATAATTAAAGATCTCCCTAATCTACGTCTTGACGCATTAGGGAGATTTTGATCTACATCAATGGGGTCATTGAACTTTGTCCGACCTAGTGCAAAATAAGTTAAATAGTCAATATTGGATACAATACATCATACATGTGTAGTAGTACATAATGTATCACAATGTCATCAGCTTGATAGATATTTTGAGGCCTATCTTATTGGGGAAAAGAAATCGTTCGTGGCATATAGATATATCATACCTAAAGAAACTCTAATAGTGTAGGTATTCCAATATTCCCCATGCAATGCCTACGTTAATACCGTTAATACGTTAATACATTATCTACCGTTAAACAGTAAATAATTTCAATATTTTTTTCAGATTAGAGAATCTATAAAATCTGAGAGACCAGGTAAGAATGAGGAGGACTGGCGAAGGCGCACCATCATCATAGAAAAGAAAAATGGCAGCTACGGGTTCACGCTGCAGAGCTATGGGATCCATTACAAAAAGGTATGTCTTTCTTATGTCAATACTGACAGTGCTTTAACTTCAGTTAAAGCACTGTACCTACATTATAACCAAGCATTAGCAAGTTTACACTGCGAATTATTAAAACACTTCTTAGTTTTAAGTTTGTCTGTCAGATTACATTACATAGAAAACTTTTGCGCTTTATTGTAATTATCTAAAGGCAGCACGATATAATCAATGTAATGAGTAACTGTTTATCTACAGGAACAAGAAATCGAAGTAATTACGTACGTGGACCACGTCGAGACGGATGGTCCAGCTGCTGCGGCGGGGATGCGTGAGGGTGATGTCATCCTGTCCATCAACGGCACGGACGTGGAGCGCGCCGACCACACCGCCATCGTCGATGCCATCAACAGCTGTGACTCGAGAATGCGCATGGTCGTCATCTTCGAAGACTGCGTGAGAAAAGTAGAGCTACACCTCAAATACATCAACCTCCAACGAATCCTGCAATCTAAAATGAGGGAACTAGAACAACTCAGCGTTCGAGAAAGACAAATGTTTGATTGTAACTGGAAGACGCACAGTTTGCCCTCTCAAAAGAAGAAAACATCCCCATCTGATGTAATTTCAGACAACGAGGAGAATAACATCGGAGAAAACATAAACAGCACGTATTGTAGACCGACGCTCTCCAGTGAGAACGTGACGGCCGCTAAACCTCCGCAGCCCAACGTGTTCATGTATCAGTACCTCGACCCGCGCTACGGAGCGTGCCTCATACAACCCAACCTGCGCACCGGGAGCTTTGTCATTACTGTGGGCTCCCCGAGGAACAGGCGCGAATGCCATCACTATGTTGTGAAAACACCAGGCCAGGAATGTCACAGAGCCTCAGAGAACTACAAAACAAGTAGTGGGAAACACAACAAAGTCCACAGAAGCAGTCATAGCCACGGATGCGCTCCATGCATGCCTGCTTACAACAATCAAGATGCTAACAGTCTCGAGGCTTACGATCTCGCCAGTCCCTGCTGCGATCCGCATTGCGTGCCCAATACTAGGAAGAAAATGCGAAGAAAGAGAGAATGCTCAAAAGAACACAAGAGGAAAGAGAAATGCCAACAAGTTGACAAATCCACCCAGAAGCCGGATAGTGGTTCTCACATGCGGACTAAGAAAGTTTGTCAATCGGGACACTGCTCCAATAGATATCGATATTTAACAACGGAGTCCACACAGACGAGCCAGTGCAGCCTTCAGTCGTACGCAACGAGCAATGCCACCGTACCGTGTGATAATTCAGCTTCGAGTTATAGTACTTCCTTAAGTAGCGATACACTCTTTTGGGATAATGATAGGACAGAAACTAAGTCATCGCCCAAAATCCAATACCAGAGCAGTCATCAACACGTGAAACCGAAGTCATGGGATAATTTAACGACTAAAGCATTTGGAGGTTATGGATTTGGGTATGGCTACTTAGATACTACGACGAAACAATCAAACCGCTCCAAGAGTCACGGTCGTAACCACAGCAGCCGCAGCACGCAGAGTCACCATGAGTACCAGCACCACTCACAAGAGAAACACGCTCATCGACAGAGTGCCCCGCACCACTGCTCCGTGTACACGAGGAGTCACAGCCACTGCCCTCCGACCAAGTCCACGGAGAGTCTCATCATGGTGCCTAAGTATCAGTTGGAGAGCAGTGGCTCTGAGAGCAGGCTTGCTTGTGAGTGCGTCGAGTCCATCGACTACTACCGCAGAGTGAGCCACAGCAAGAGCCCCGCGGACCAGCACTCGGCTGCGTACTACACGCAGCACTTCATCTACCCGACGCACTCGTACAAAAAGAAAGACCCCAACATAAGCTCCGAAATAACGAGACTTTGAAATGAGTGAGATTTAAGAAGCAATAAATAATCTATAGTGATAGTAACCATCACTGCTCAACAACAAGCCTGTGAAGATAACTTAGAGCCAATTCGTCATTTTAATGTAGATGTTAACTGTAATTTTACCAAGTCCGCCATTAACCGCTTTTTACCTACTGATTAACACGTTCCGGGACACTTGACTATTTGCAAATGTAATGATATGACACTTCAAAATCCCATACATTTTGTCATACCGTCTACAGCCGTACTACCTCATTCGACACGCCGGCGCCGCGTACGCCGTGACACTAAATATCAACATCATTGTACTTGTATGGCTCAGTCTACGCCTGTCGGCGGTGTGCATGTGTTGTTTTGGTGCATAAGCACTGCGTATGTGTGTGTTGAAAAATGACTCGAAAAGAATTTGCCGTGACACCCACGAACAAATGAAGTCGCGTGATGTGACACTAGATCATGTGCTTCTTAGGAATACTATGGGCAAGCAACGGCTATCGACGGTTTGCCAAATTACATGAAATAAAGTTCACCGCCCTTAGCCGTACTGTCACGTAACGATATACCGACATAACGTCAAGAGGCGGTCTGTCCCGGAAAGTGTTAATAGTTTTTTTTATAATAAATAAATATCAACCAATTCATTGATTTTTATTTAACACTAGCTGACCCAACAGACGTTGTCCTGTCCTTTCAATAATTCATACAGATTCCAATAGAAAATGCATTTTCAGTTTTCCCGGCAACTTTCCATCTTTTTTCTTTCCGTAAGAATCAGATTCGACCTAAATTAAATTTGCGGTGATGCGCTTACCAACAAACAGCATTTCATTTTAATTATTTATTTATTTATTTATTTATTTATTTGGGGATCTCCAACAAAGGATACACATATACAATATTAATTACAATAATTAGAAAGTTTCTTTCAAGTGTGCTCCTTCAATTATAGGAGACCACAGCATGCACATATAACTAGGTCTGACAATGAGGTATTATAGTACATCATTGAGGTCTAAACAGAAATTTTGTCGAAATCCATGCAGTTTTGTAAATTTTAAAATCAACCCCTATTTTACTATATTTTACCCCCTTAGGGGATGATTTTTCAAAAACGCTGAACCGCATATTTCTTTATTTCCTATCAAAAACATAAATTTTAATTTTCACATCCCTAACTTAAGAAACACTGAGTTTCCCATACAAACTTTCATCCCCTATATCACCCCCTGTAGGATTATTTTTTAAGACAAAAAATAGCCTATTTCCCACCCTAGGATGCTATATAAAGCCTTGCCAAATTTTATCGCAATCCGTGCAGTTTTGTAAATTTTAAAATCAACCCCTATTTTACCCCCTTAGGGGATGATTTTTCAAAAACGCTAAACCGCATATTTCTTAATTTCCTACCAATAGCATAAATTTGTTATCCCTAACTTAAGAAATACTGGGTTTCCCTTACAAACTTTCATCCCCCATATCACCCCCTGTACTATTATTTTTGAAAAAAATAGTATCCTATGTCCTTCCCCAGGATGCTATATAAAGCCTTGCCAAATTTTGTCGAAATCCATGCAGTTTTGTAAATTTTAAAATCAACCCCTATTTTACTATATTTTACCCCCTTAGGGGATGATTTTTCAAAAACGCTGAACCGCATATTTCTTTATTTCCTATCAAAAACATAAATTTTAATTTTCACATCCCTAACTTAAGAAATACTGAGTTTCCCATACAAACTTTCATCCCCTATATCACCCCCTGTAGGATTATTTTTGAAAAAAAAAGTAGCCTATGTCCGTCCCCAGGATACCATCTATAGCCTTGCCAAATTTTATCGAAATCCGTTCAGTGGTTTAGGCGTGAAAAGGTAACAGACAGACAGACAGACAGACAGACAGACAGACAGAGTTACTTTCGAATTTATAATATTAGTATGGATTTTAGGATTAAATGCTCAGGGTTAATTGTTCAAGCTACTTACTTATAGCTATCAAAATTGGTTCAGCTGTTTAGCCATGAAAACGTAAGAAACAGACAGACACTTTCGCATTTATTATATTATCTAGTAGTTAATGTTGCGTCAACCTAACCCGAATATAATACTAATAATCATATCAAATAAGTAACCGAATTAGGCTCCGCCTGATATTCACTGCCTAATTATGTAATTAAGGCCACTCTGATTAAAAAATCTTAATTATTAGTTCAACGACGAGAGGTTTTTTAGTGGACGGACGGATCAAGTGGAGAGAAATCCTATTAGGAAGGAAGACACTGCTGATCATGCTCTTGTAACCTAACTTTTGTTGTCTTTTATGAGTGATACGAACAATGCCCTTCACACATCCTGCCCTACTTGAGGATGTGAGAAGGGCGTTCTTGTCGCAGAAATAAGATTAGCCTTCGCTTCGCTGACGACATAGTCTTATTCATCGTCTCATCTTCTGCCTCAGAACTCGGACAAATGAAAATCAACATGTCAAAGCCCAAACGTATGACTAACTGCACCAACACCATCCTAACGTTGAGGGTGCCAGGGTCCACCCTACGTCCATGAATACGTATCGGACAGCATATAATCAGACTATAATGTTCCCACTGCTTGGACACAGGCCTCCACTCTTTAAGGGAGAGTGGGCCGCAATCCACCACACAGGCCCAGTGGTGGTTGATTTCACATGACAGTGGTGTTTGAATTTTTGATTCTAGGACGTACGATACGTACCAATATTTGGGCCAAATACTTTCATTCCAGGCGAGACAAGACAAATCAAAATCATAACATTTTTTTCACTTAAAAACCTACCACAGGGAAAGTCAGAAGCTATATAGGAGCACGGTACCAATTGGACGTTTCAAAGACATGACATAGATAGATCTAATGCAAGAGGAACTTCCCTTATACTTGCATACTTCCCATCCTCACGTATGGTAAACAAACATGATCTTTGACAAATCACCAAAAGTCCACCCGTAGTTTGCCAGAGCCGCATGACGTACGACGGAGGGCATGGTAGGTACCATGCCCTCCGTCGTAAGTCATGCGGCTCTGGAAGACAAACTTACAGACCGCGTAAGAAATACAATATAGGTACCTACGTTTCTTCACGCAAATTGCGGTTATGGGGAAAAAGCTGCCAAGCTGAAATGGGATGATTGGGCAGGCCATTAAATTGTGTGTTGAATGGCAGACGATCATTAGTGCAAAATTAACATTGGAATGAATGCCAAAGGAGAAAATCCGACGTCGTAAAGCGCCCAAAGCGAGGATGACATACTGGACCACCACAGCTAAAAGCCGTGACAAGGTGAAAATAATGGGGTCCGCCCTTTTGTGGTTAACACTAAGTATTATTTAAAAAATAACACATGTGATTTTAGGTAGGTACCAACTTTAATAACGTATTGAATGAATTAGTGAACATGATTAAGTAGAATTAGAAGCCGATTGATACTACCTAAGGCCGGTTATCAAAAGTTTATTGTGTAGTGACGTAGCAAATAAACGCCAAAAAAATGTGTAGCACCAAATAATTAGGTTGTAACATTATCTTTCGTTAAGAGTCATACTTCCTCAATCTTCAAGCTAAACTGTGGCAAATTCGCCTGCTATCGCCGAAATTAGGTGGGTGAACTTATATCTAGTGCGGGTTGTGAGTTAGGCCAAGGGTCAGATGGCGGACAGTGCGCCTGCGCTGGCGTCGGAGCGGCAGAGCGTCGGCGCGCACCATCGCAGGCATGCGTCCAGTAGCGCAGCTCGCCCGGCCGCGGCCCGCGCGCACCTACTTCCTCGTCACCGCTTTTCTTCTGCTATTGTACTCCACTACTACCACAGCGTCGCAAGTAAGAATTTTAAATTTTAATTATCTGTTCCCAGAGACAAAAGTGATGTGTGATAACTTCTCTCTAATGGTGAGATTAACTTGATCGATTTAATTGCAACAAACGTGATGTTTAAAATAACCATTTATTTTCAGCAATATATTGTGTGCAAAGACTTTAATTCCCACCGGTGTTTTACATTGCAAACCGAATTCAAACATGATGTGGCTGGCGCGAGAGCACTGTACTCAGACACTTTACCCAAGCACTGCTTCATCAGCAGTACGAAACCTCATCCAGGATTAAAACAAACTATTACGGTAATTTCAAAATTTTTTGTAAGTTTGTTTCATAAACTGATTTATGAATTGCTTTGCGAACGACTGAATAATCTCATTATGCGTTATGATAAGACGGTAAAAGCACTATTATAGCTTTGCGATATTTTATTGTTATTTGCGCTCCAAATAGAATTCATATTGTATATATGCTATACTTACCTATAATTTCTGCATGCAGTTAGTAGGTAGGTATATTATCTTCTTGTCGCGGGTTGTCTGAAGGGGTTACCGCGGCCCTGGCATAGGCAACTGAAGGAACACGGGTGGGTTTTAGTCAGTAAAAGTCTGACACGCCCTCCCGCTCCACCCAGAGCGGGAGAAGTTATTTGATGATTTCCCACCCTCAAGGTATTATCTTCTTCTTTAATGAATATAATAAAATGAATCCCTATTTCCCTTGGTTATCGCATCACGCGTGAACGGATGGAACAATTTCGCTAATTCTTTTTTCAAATATTCGTTGAAGTCCGAGGAAAGTTGTTATGAACAGAAAAATTGGAAAAGTTGCCGGGAAAATTGGAAAATTCGGAAAAACTGAAAGTGCATTTTCAATGGGAATTTTGTATGAATTATTGAAATTTGAACAGGACAATGTCTGTCGGGTCAGCTAATTTATACCTACTTATAAATAAAAAAAGAAGTCCTGACTGACTGACTCATCAACGCCCAGCCCAAACTATTGGACATAGAAAGCTGAAATTCCCTATATAATGCACAGAGGTTCCCTATATAATGTAGACAAGGAATAAGGAAGGAATTCCCGGTAGTACGTTCCCGTGGGATATTTTCCGACAACCACGCGGGCGAAGCCGCGCGGGAAGTGCTAGTTTGAGATAATTATGCAACCAATAAATCTAACAGTAATGAAGTCATAAATAATAACAAATAATATCAGATGCCCTGAGTCAGGCGACGGCTAGCATGTGACCCAGTTAACATGAAATAGGAAGGCACTAAGTAATAACTTATCAATTCGTTTTAAACGTAACGGTTTTGTTCTTTGAGAAGATTACATCGGAAGCATAAAAACATAACATATATTTAATTTAAATGTAGGCTAACAGATTAATAGAACGATAGGAACAGAAGTCCTACATTAGAAAATATCAATGTTCCGGTTTATACCCCCGTATTACCCTCGCTCCCTGTTAAATATAACTGGACGCCGAAATGTTGGCGTGCTCTAGGCACACCTCTGCCTTACCCTTCGGGGGATACAGGCGTAGTGTAGTGAAGTGAAGTGAAGAGCCAGTCATACATGTTGTCCAATTCACGGAAGCGTTCCATACTTATTTCTACAAGCTTTTTGTTAATCACTGCTTATTTCGTACTTAGATGTGTTTCTTTTATAGGTATTTTAAATACTAACCGAAGTTGATGGACAGTCGTATTCTAATTGAGATTTATTATAATAAGTATCACTAATATTAATTTAACCCTTAAAATATGACAGAATTATGTTTTATGTTCATCGTGTTACGTTAGGCAAACCGTACGTTATTTTTCAACTGTAATACAATTTATTCGTTTCATGAATTGAGCTATTTGAGGCAATATTTAAGTAAGTTATCCCAGGGCTTTTATCGTCATTCATAATATTAAAAATGAAGAAATTTGTTAGTTTGTTACTCTATCATGGATTACACAACTTGGATGCCCTGCTAGGGACTAACAAATGGATACTTTTATCTGGGTACTTACAAGAAGTAGTTTCGCTAGGATGTGAGTGAAACCGCAGACAACGGTTAGTTAGACGTAGGAAATATAATAATATACCTACTGTACTCGTAGAACTCAATAATGTCTTAGTACCTACTCAAATGATTTTATTTTCTTAGTTCAGGTAGTCCCATATTAAAAGTTGTTCTTTTGCCTAACATAGTAAGTATAATAAAGTGGTGGGTATAGTTAGGCATATTTTTATTTATTTGAATGATTAGCTCTAGGTACAGATTTTACGAGATAGTACCTACTGTGCGACACTAATAACTAGATGCATGAAAGTTAAAATCTGCAACTGATTAGTGAATATGCTCAATGTTATAAAATATTACAGCCTCATGATATTCATTATGATCGAGTTGAGTCTAAGCGTAGGTATTTTTATTTATCACTCTTGTATTAGGAGATAACTTCTTTTTGTCAAGGTTGACAGTGTTTCCTTGGCCTATGTTTCACAATTACACTATCGTAAATGGAACAAAGAAAACGTTTTATTATGTCAAGGCGATATAACTACTGAATGCGTTATACATGAGTATATTGTTTTTTAATCAGGTCACACCTTTCGGTAATGGATCAACACGGCGTTTGTTCTGCAAATCCTTGGTTGTGGCGGTGTTGGATGGAAGAACTTATGAAAAAGTATTAGAAGGTTTCCAAAGGGATCGTCGTGAGGCATCGTATTCCCCTCGAGGACGATACAGAGGCCAAACTCAGTCGCAGTACCTGGCGATAGATCGCGGAGGTGGCAAAGATGAAGGAAAGGCCGAGGCCCATTCAGCCGCCGATTCATCCAGGGCCACCGTTGGTGAGTACCGTGTCCTAACAATGTATTCGAACTTAAGATGAAAAAACTTTTATAAAATGAGCCATACCTAGTGACATTTGTTTTTTTTTTTGTTTCTGTAGTTCTGATGAACGAAACAAAAATCAAATGCAATAATGTAATATCTATTTCAGTTGGCAACAGCGGCATGGGACAAGCACAGAGTCAATCAATGTATGATCCGAGCTGCGAGGACTGTCTGGGTCGAACTGACTTAGGAGCAGAAACTCTGAAACGTCGACCAGGTGATATGTATGTATCTTCTTTTACGAGTTTTCCAACATCATTTTTGTACCGTCCATTACAATGTTGGCGATAGTTAGATCTAAAAAAACGGCCAAGTGCGTGTCAGACAGAACCACAATTTTTTTTTAAGTTTTTTTTGACGCCTTTGTTTGGTGATTAATTTGTATGGCCATGCCAAATTCTTTCTGATATCTACTAAGAATCTGAGCTAAGCCGCGGATAGACAGACGGACAGATAGAAGGGCATGGCGAAACTACAAGGGTTCCTTGTTGACTACGGAACCCTAAAAATTACCTTAATTGTGTTGGGTAGGTTTCTTTATCTTCTTACGAAAGCGATTCATATTAAAACAAAATAAATAATAAAAAATCTTCGGCAATGCGGCATAAATTATCTATATGTCGTAGCGATACAGATATAATATTTCTATGGTCTCAGCCAACTATTTAGTTTAATTTACCCGTTACGGCTCGCACGGGTGCCTATCCTTTGTTACGTAAGGGCGAAGGGGTTGCACTTCCCGCAGCGCCGTTGACGTTGCAGAAGCAGATGGCCTAAGCATCAGCCAGCCAGTTCATTAAATGTTGTAAGTATTAGACTTATCGGCTGAATATTATTCAGGCCGCTAGTTGATCGGCGCCGCGCCGTTTAGTGAAAAGGCTAGGCGGTTGACTAAACGGCTAATTAAACCAGGTTGGCTACGACATATCCAATGTATAATGCATAATTATGAATCCGTGAATATTTTGTGCAAGGTAGATTCAATGTGATCCGATAATCATTGTTGTACAGTTGTGAGTTTATTGGTGCTAAAGGAAGGATATAATATTAGTATGAGACCGCATTTTGTGCATGTATGACCATGCTAACTAATATTATAAATGCGAAGGTAAGTTTGTTTGTTACCTTTTCACGCCTAAACCACTAAACCGATCATACTGAAATTTTGCATAAACGGACATGGGGGGTACCTTTCACACAGAAAAAAAATGCTGTTCCCGAGGAAAACAACAATAAAGTTCTTATGATTATAGATGGCACCACGTGTCTTTCGAATCATGATTGAATTACAGGGTGATCCAATTCGAGGTTCCAAACTTTTATAAAAAAAAAAATACAAAAAATGTAACAATATCTTAATTCTTTTTTCTTTAATAGAATATCTAGTGTTATTCATTAATTATGGAAAATGATGTCAGGCAAATGGCCGCCTCTGGATCTTCTGCAGCAGTTGATTCTTTCGAGATGCTTTTCGATGGTTTATCGCAAATTTCGTGGGTTATCTCGGCAATAACTTGGCGGATGTTAGTTTTTAGGTGCAGCAACTTTGCAGGTGTGTTGGTATTGAAACGACCCCACAAAAAAAAAATCCAACGGCGTTGAATCGCACGATCTTGGCGTCTAGGTTGACGTCACCGTAACGTGAAATTATGATACTCTGAACGTTTCACTCATAACATCTAACGTTTCACGGACTGTGTGGCAAGTTTAACGCGTGGAGCAGCGGTAAAGCGATTCATTTTGTAAATGTATTGTTACAAACTAACATTTGACGTTTGAAACACGCGCCTTTACTAATAGATGTCAAAATTACAGTGTTGCCAATAGGTATAGGAACCTCGAATTGTATCACCCTTTATACAAGGAATAAGGAATGATTTCCCGGTAGGTAGCACGTTCCCGTGGGATATTTTCCAACATTCACGCGGGCGAAGCCGCTGGCAAAAGTTAGTTATATATAAACGTATACGAAGCTAAAGAAGTATGTAGTACCTTACGGATCGTATCAGGTGGCGTTCTGCCTACCCCATGGGAAGATGGCGAGAGTTTATGTATGGTAACCATGCTCTGTATGAAACCGCATGTTGCCGTTTATTCCCCCCCTACAAATTTAGATCTTTTTTTAAGGTTCCGTACCCAAAGGGTAAAACGGTACCCTAAAACTAAGACTCCGCTGTCCGTCTGTCACCAGGCTGTATTTCATAAACCATGATAGTTAGGCAGTTGAAATTTTCACAAATAATGTAAGTATTTCTGTTACCACTATAACAACAAATACTAAAAAACAGAATAAAATAAATATTTAAGCTTTTTCTTCCATACAACAAACGTGATTTTTTTGCTCGATATTGATATCGGCAACAGGTGTAGACGCTTGAATTATTCACAGAATATTTAGCTATATTTTACACTTAAAAAATAAATAATTAAACTAAAACAAATATTTAGGGGGGCCCTCCCATACAACAAACGTAATTTTTATACGGTACGGAACTCTTCGTGCGTGAGTCCAACTCCCACTTGGCCGATTTTTTATAGTAATATGTACCATGTTAATATAATACTTACATATTTATTTCAGATCCAATCAGGGCGGTTCGCCAGGAAGCACTGGTTTCGATGATGGACCCAATAGGCTCGGAGGAGTAGGCCCTGGTCAAATAGTCGACCCCAGAACTGGCGGCTATGGGGTAAATCAAGGCGGGACACCTGGCGGAGATTATGGTCGATATGGACATCCTGGTGTAACTGGGGGTTTTGACCCTGGTAAAGATGGCACACAAGAGGGTTCCAATTTATACCCTTCACGAGGTAATCAACCAGCTGGAATCAATAATGGAGGTTTAGGGACCAACGGACAATCAGGTTTTGGGACCAATCCAGACGGCACGCCATTTGGAATGCGACCACCGATTATGCATGGTTCGACTGGAATACAAAATGGAAATAACAATGGAGGTCAAGGGGGTAACTTGGGAAATTCACCTGGAGGAATACCTGGTACATCATCTTATGGAACAGGTCAACCTGGCACTGGCGATGGCACACATGGTGGTTCTAGATCTGGCATTCCTGGGACATACACTGGAACTTCTGGAGGACCACAAGGCGGTTCTATACCTGGGATTCCTGGGACATACACAGGTTCTACGGGTGGACCACAAGGTGGTTCTATACCTGGAATTCCTGGGACGTACACTGGCACTTCTGGTGGACCACAAGGCGGTTCTATAACTGGGATTCCTGGGACGTACACCGGCTCTACGGGTGGACCACAAGGCGGTTCAATACCTGGGATTCCAGGGACATACACTGGTACTTCTGGTGGACCACAAGGCGGTTCAATATCTGCAATTCCTGGGACGTACACTAGTACTTCTGGTGGACCACAAGGAGGTTCAATACCTGGTATTCCTGGAACATACACTGACACTTCTGGTAGGCCAAAAAGCGGTTCAATACCTGGGATTCCTGGAACGTATACTGGCACTTCTGGTGGACCACAAGGCGGTTCGATACCTGGGATTCCTGGGACGTACACTGGCACTTCTGGCGGGCCACAAGGCAGTTCAATACCTGGGATTCCTGGGACATACACTGGCACTTCTGGTGGACCACGAGGCGGTTCCATTCCTGGGATTCCAGGGACATACACTGGTTCTACGGGTGGGCCACAAAGTGGGAATGGTAACATTTTGCCAGGTAATCAAGGGTTTGGATACACCCCAGGTGGCCAAAACGGTGGGGGAAATATGCCACCAGGTCCCTTGACTCATCCTCAAAATGGAGTTGGAAGTTATGGTCCAAATCAAATCGGCAGATCGGGTAATACCGGAATATATCCGACTGGCAGCCAGAGCGGCTATCCAGAACAATCAGGGCAACATCCTGGTGGAAATTGGCCATTATTACCAGGGCCAATTGTAGGTGCTGATGGTGTTAATTATTATTGCTGTGGTGTAGTACAAGGAACTGGTGGGCCAGGTTCGACAGGGAGCCAAGGCCCAGGTACTGGAGGAGGACAAGGGCCTGGTGGACAATACGGCCCTGGAGGTCAATATATTCCAGGCAGTCCTGGAAGTCAGTTTGGACCAGGCACTGGAGGTGGTACAGGTGGAAAATATGGTCCTGGCATTGGAGGTGGAACAGGGGGACAATATGGTCCTAATGGTCCCGGCACAGGAGGTGGTACAGGGGGACAATATGGTCCTAATGGTCCCGGCACAGGAGGTGGAACAGGGGGACAATATGGTCCTAATGGTCCCGGCACAGGAGGTGGAACAGGGGGACAATATGGTCCTAATGGTACCGGCACAGGAGGTGGAACAGGGGGACAATATGGTCCTAATGGTCCCGGCACAGGAGGTGGAACAGGGGGACAATATGGTCCTAATGGTCCCGGCACAGGAGGCGGTACCGGTGGACAATATGGACCAGGAAGGCCTGGTACAGGAGGTGGTACTGCTGGACAGTATGGACCGGGCACAGGAGGTGATACTGGTGGACAATACGGTCCAGGCACTGGAGGCGGTCCTGGTGGGCAATATGGTCCGGGCTCTGGAGGTGGTACCGGTGGGCAATATGGTCCTGGCACAGGAGGCGGTATTGGAGGGCAATATGGCCCTGGAGGAGGTACCGGCGGTCACTATGGTCCTGGTGGTCACGGCATTGGAGATGGAACTGGCGGCCAATATGGTCCCGGCACCGGAGGAGTTACCGGTGGTCAATATGGGCCTGGTGGTACGGGTACGGCTGGTGGTACCGGTGGACAATATGGTCCTGGGACAGGAGGCGGTACGGGTGGACAATATGGTCCTGGTGGACAAGGTACTGGGGGTGGGACCGGCGGGCAATATGGACCAAGCATGGGAAGTGGCACCGGTGGAGAGTATGGTCCTGGTACTGTAGGTGGAACCGGTGGTCAATATGGTCCTGGAACGGGTAGTGGCACGGGTGGACAGTATGGTCCTGGTAGTCAAGGTACTGGAGGTGGGACAGGTGGACAATATGGTCCTGGCAGCGGAGGTGGAACTGGCGGGCACTATGGCCCTGGTGGTCCTGGCACGGGTGGTGGTACGGCTGGACAATATGGTCCTGGTGTTCCTGGCACTGGAGGCGGTACTGGTGGGCAATATGGTCCAGGCTCTGGTGGTACAGGAGGGCAATATGGCCCTCGCAGTGGAGGGGATACCGGAGGTCAATATGGGCCTGGTAGTACCGGCACGGGTGGTGGTACCGGTGGGCAATACGGTCCTGGAACAGGGAGTGGCACCGGTGGACAATATGGTCCTGGCACTGGAGGGGGTACCGGTGGTCAATATGGGCCTGGTGGTACCGGGAAGGGTGGTGGTACCGGTGGGCAATATGGTCCGGGTGGTGGTACCGGTGGACAGTATGTTCCTGGTGGTCAAGACACTGGTGGACAATATGGCCCAGGTTCTGGAGGTGGTACCGGCGGGCAATATGGTCCGGGTGGCCCTGGCACGGGGGGTGGAACTGGTGGGCAATACGGTCCTGGTGGCACTGGCGTGGGAGGTGGCACCGGTGGACGATATGGTCCAGTTGCTGGAGGTGGTAACGGCGACCAAAATGGTCCTAGTGTCCCTGGAACTGGGGGTGGAACTGGTGGGCAATATGGTCCTGGAACTGGCGGCGGTACTGGTGGGCAATATGGTCCTGACATCGGAGGAAGTACAGGCGGTCAATATGGGCCTGGTGGCACAGGCACGGGTGGTGGTACCAGTGGACAATATGGTCCGGGTGGCCCTGTCTCAGCAGGTGGTACCGGCGGTCAATATGGTCCTGGAACAGGTACTGGCACCGGTGGACAGTATGGTCCTGGTGGTCAAGGCACTGCTGGAGGCGGTACTGGTGGACAGTATGGTCCTGGCACTGGAGGTACTACAGGCGGACAATATGGTCCGGGGGGGCCTGGCACAGCAGGTGGTACCGGCGGTCAATATGGTCCTGGAACAGGGAGTGGTACCGGTGGACAGTACGGTCCTGGTGGTCAAGGCACTGGAGGCGGTACTGGTGGACAGTATGGTCCTGGCACTGGAGCTACAGGCGGACAATATGGTCCGGGTGGGCCTGGCACTCCAGGTGTTACCGGTGGGCAATATGGTCCTGGTAGCACTGGCGTGGGAGGTGGTACCGGTGGACAATATGGTCCTGATCAAAGGGTAAGTTGAAATCATTGAAAAATATTTTATTTTTGTACCGACTACACCCAGGCCACTTGCACGTTCGTGGATTAAGCTAAATAACTTGGGAGCTATCAGCTAACTCAGGGTTGATCAAATAACGCATCTTGCTCCATCAAGAGTTAGAGGTAAACCTAGAGTTAAACTTTTAAATATTTAACCCACCGATGTGGGAGAGTTAAGTCGCTTAACCCTGGGTTATGGTAAGAATGTCAAAATAAATTGACGTTATGAGGTACCTGATAACTTATTTTGTATTTAATATTGTTTGACGTAAGTGAAAATTTGGTACTATATCAGCAGGCAATATATTCATGAACTCATCTAGAAGTAAATACAAATTATAAGAACCTTAAACATATTTTTCCATCTGACTTTTTCGTCAACCAATAAACTAAATCTCCATCGATGCCACATACCGTCGCCTTAGAGTGAAAACCTCGGGAATGCATTTTTGCTCAAATTTATTTTCTTGCGTTTCTAGGAGGAAAACCTCGCAACGCACTTCCTGATCCGACTAATTTGTTCATTCGATACTCGTAGCGCCATCTATGACACTACCTAGTATTTGTATGCTTTAGGTCAAGTTTTTTGTACGAATACCTCGTAAGTAGCATTTTATGCATTTCGGACAATCATATAGAATCAAACAGTTCTCGATACAAAAGCTGGTTAAATTTCCACATTAATTAATAAAAAAAACATAAAAGACGCCGTAGAAAATTTTTACATCCCGCAGTTTTTTCTTCCTCCTGAAAAGTTACTTCTTTTACACTTACGAGGTTTTCACTCTACGGCGTCGATACGTATTGTATGCGGTTTCCATGGAGATTTAGTAGAAGATTCTCCGAGTTTACAAACTCTACATTTATTCATTTAACCCGACTAAACGTGCAAGTGGCCCATAACGCAAGTTTAATTCAATTGTCAGTCTGTTCAAAAGATATTAACGTTCTTCGCGCAAACCTATTTATACAGGGTGTTTCTTTTAAGGAGTCAAGCCAGTGCGAGCTGATAACACAGTACCATACCTATCGATTTAACCCCCATGTATGTTCTACGATTTTTTGTAGTTTTCGAGTTATTTTGGATCACTCATTTCATATCAATGGTAGTGGTTAATGATAGTAGTAGGTATAAAATGTATGTTTTTATTATCAACTGAGCTCTGCTCAAACGTAGAAGAATAGTAAATAATTATCAGGATTGACAAAAATATGCAAAGATAATAAATTACAAAATATAAAAATCACAAGATTTCAGATACACCACTTTCAACGACCGATTTCAGCAAATAATGTCATATTTAGTACATTCTTGTTCAAAATTGACCCAAAAAAAGACATAATTTTTTAAAGCCATCATCTTGTTGAAAAAATTATACTTAACTCTAAAACTACAAAAAATCGTAGAACATACATGGGGGTTAAATCGATAGGTATGGTACTCTGCTATCAGCTCGCACTGGCTTGATACCTTAAAAGAAACACCCTGTATACTGACGCCTGTCAATTCGATAATCTGTGATTTTGCGTTTCTGACGTTCTTCGCCCAAACCCATAAATATTATGCATAGATTTTACAATAATTAAAATTAAAGGTGATATTGAAAGAGGAGCTCGTGGCTAAGTAATAACTGCCGCACGGGACGATCCATCAGGTTAAGCTACGCTTAACGGGGTTGGTCAGTGGATGGGTGACCATCTTTACACACCGAGACTCCTCCGTGCCTCGGAAAGCACGTTAAGCCGTTGGTCCCGGCTGTCATTCGTGGATCTTTGACAGTCGTTACGGGTCGTCAGAAGCCCGAAAGTCTGACAACCAGTCTTACCAAGGGGTATCGTATTACCCAGTTACTGGGTTGTGGAGGTCAGACAGGCAGTCGCTCCATGTAAAATACTGGTATTCAGCTGCATCCGGTTAGACTGGAAGCCGACCCCAACATAGTTGGGAAAAGGCTAGGCAGATTGATTGATTGACAGAGGTGTGGTGACCAACAATAGAGAAATGAATTTCTCAAGAGACCCTGAATACATTTCCAAATACTTACTAATTTTGTGTTCTCCATTTCAGGGTTCGGGCGGTAATCAGATCGGTAAGTTTTATTTTTTTTCTAGTAGTAAAAACTCATTATTGAACTATTATTTCCAACCAACTGTAATTACTACTGTCTTGTAATTAATTTGGTCATAGATTTTTTATCCTTGAAGACCACGTTTTGAGATGGCGTACTGTAGGTACTTAAATGTAAATGGTATAACACAGACCGCCTGCAGTAGCATTATCTCTCCTTCTCTCTGTAATCCATCCAAAGGTTGTCTTTAAGTTGTCTTCCTACATAAAACGAAATTTAGGTAGGTATATCTATCATTTTTATATGGTGTATTTATTAAAGAGTAAGTTTCCAACATCTAGTAAGTAGCAAGAGTGATTTAAAATGACGCCATAGATACATATGGCGTCATTTTAAATCACTCTTGCTACTTACTAGATGTTGGAAATAATAATGTTCTGTATCTTAGCCACAGTAGAACCTATTTAATGCACAATCTAACATTGTGCCATGTCGACTATGGCGTTTATATAACCGAGAAGTTCATTAATAAATATAATTACTTAAAGTACCTAATCAATAATTATTTTCATGTTTAGGTCCACCACAAAACTTCGTCGATCCCAATTCGATTGCTGATGGGGATGACTCAGAAGCTCAAGCGAGTGTAAACCAAGCTGCTAATGGCACCGTGGCGTCTGCATCATCTAAAGGTGGCAATGATAAAGGTCGAGCTCAAACCCATGTGCATGGTACATACACCGGTAGCGGATCTTTTTCGGCTCAAGCTGAAATAACTGGTGAAAATAAAGCCGCCAACAGCCAAGTGACTGGAAATAAAAAAAGTGCTTCCAGCACAGCCCAAGGTAGTGGAAAAAATAACAAATCACAAGCCAATGTTGAACTAGGCTTAGAGACCGGTTCGGTTGTAACTGGATCGCAGAGTGAGGGCATACTACACTCGTCTAACTCGCAAGTCCAAGGCAGCGTCAAAGGAGGCATGGCTGACGCGCAAGCACGAGGGCCCGGAAGCACGTCCTCTCAAGCTCAAATAGGATTCACACCTTATAAAGAAGGCGATAAATCACATGACTCACAGAAAGCTCCATTTGTCGGAGGAGGAGTATCTTCGGCTCAATCAAGTGGTAGAACTGGCATGTCACAGTCACAACTTCATGGTACCTTTAAATATGGAATAACATACAACGGAGCAGCACAGGCAGGATCTAGTTTAGACAAAGATGCAGTTTTCCCAAATAGACTACCTTTTGAAAAAATTGACGTTAACGATGAAAACAATAAAAATGTTAATGTTAATATTAATGAAGAAAATTATAACATCACAGAAACAGTAGAGTATACGTCCGCCGCTCCCCAGACAGATCAGTCAACCACGGAGTTATCGTATGACACAGAGGTCGTAACAGACTCAAACAAAGAAGAACCACTTAACCAGCCTGGCGACGACACATACGGTAATCATAGACATGAAGATCATCATACATCAAACGATCCCTCATTGGCGCCCACGCGTTCACCGCCAGTGGAAGGCAGGCGCTCATTCCAACCATCGTTTAATACTGAGGGCGACTATAACGAGTATACTCCCGAAAAAGATGATAACCAACCAGAAGACTATGACGATAGCTACGGACCTGAAGGAGCTGATCCTGCTGAAAACGAACAAGGCTACAGCGAGGCTAGGGATACAGGTTATAATGAATTCACTAGAGATCCTGAAACCACACACCAATCTCTTCACAGCCCAAAAAGAAAAGGTGTAGAAGTGAGACAGACGACAGGTGGTAACACACAACATATTTTGTTAGGCTCCTTATCAGACCATGATGCAGAAATTACACAGAGGAATTCGGAACGCCCTGATGAAAGTAGAATTTACCAACCTGGAGAGCGTGTGCCCGGCACTGGTGGCTATACCATACCTATCGGGTTCACAGGTAGTGTCAAGTCCGTGGCGTCCAAGGAGAAAACATACGTGGTCGGCTCAAAAGAATCTCCTTCACAAGCCCAAACAGTCTCACTTAGTCCAGGAAGTGGCAGAGTGAAATACAAATACCCTCCTTTAACAAGAAACGTTAATCCCAAAAATCTAAGATCTTTGTATAATTCCAAACCTGATGACAGTAACAGGTATGTCTCAGTGTCTAAATCGGTTACACGTGACTTTGATGGTGAAAATAATGTTCGCAAACAATATTCTCATACATACTACACTAAATCCTCGTCCTGTGGCTACTTTACATTTACGTGTACCATGGTCAGTAGCGCTGAGGGTAGCAAAAGGGTTTGCAAACCCAAAATGCCAACCAACCCAGATGGCACACCCATGAGGTGTAATTAGCTATAACATAGAAAGTACAGTTATTTTACTATTTAAATATTAATTAAAATTGTACAGAGAATTTCTTGTGTTAAGTGAAATTGGTGCTAGTGATTTAGATAATACAATTATAACATTAAAATAAAATCTTTATAGTATTGTTGATAAATAATTAATAGATTAATATTAGAAAATAAAAATAATAACTCACTGTCCTAGTCTTTGTTTAAATTATTAATTCATATTTCAAGAAGATTTCAAGTTGTTATTATTAGACCAGCTTTCTAAATAACTTTAACATGACCAGAACATATTTTTATCACAATTGTAATCTTGAGTGTGATAGTGATAATATTATAAAATTAGCAATAAAGACAACTCTTATATTTTTTAGGCTGTTATTCTCTACTTTTTAACCGACGAAAAAAAGAGGAGGCTCTCAAGTCGACTCGTATAAACAACATTAGTTCTTGTTTACCCTTAACCCGAAAAGGGGTCATTCTACTCATCATTTTGAACAACTTTTTCTATGGGACCAACCTTGGAAATAGCGAAAAAAAATCAGCTGTTCCATACATTTGCGTTCACTTAAATCGACAAAGTGTATGGAAAATCTGATTTTTTTTCGCGATTTCAAGGTTGGTCCCATAGAAAAAGTTGTTTAAAATGATGAGTAGTTATTTTCGGGTTTAGGGTAAACAAGAACTAATGTTGTTATATTTTTTATTTATGACCACGCATAACTTTACACAGAACAGTCCGATTTGAATTTTTTTTTGTTTTATTCGAGAGTGTATACCTCAAAGTTGGTCCAAAAAATTAGTAACATTACTTGGGTAGATTTTGAGTTTGCTTCAATGATACGTATTTTCTCTACTCTTTTTATGTGTATGATGTTCTAATTTCTTTTGCAGGTAGAGGTATTAGAATTAGTGTGGGGTACGTAGCACAGCTAAAAAGTGAAAAATAAAAACTTTTTTACAAAAAAATACAACCGACTTCCAAAAACAAAACTACAAAGTGAAAAATAACTTTCAATTTCGGAAGTCGGTGGCAAAAACGAAATACATTACACCAGACACCGACTTCCGAAATTAAAGTTATTTTTCAATTGCTTTTTGTTAGTTTTTTGCCTTTGGAAGTGGGTTGTATTTTTTGTAAAAAAGTTTTTTCCGTAATTTTATCAATTAGAAAGGGCATAATAAAAACACAATATTTGTTTATTACAATGATGACATTTTATTTCTTAAATATTTTTATCTTATGGTTTAATTTATAATTTTAGAATTTGTGACATTTAGATAATTTACGATAGTAACAAGTAAATTTTTAAACAGATAACTTGAAAACTACATACATTTTCTATTAATATTATGTTATTATCCATACCATAACCTGCCCATACATGTACATATTTAGTAGAAATATGTATGAGAAGATTATAATTAAGTGAGTTACGCTGGATATAATAAAAGGAATGTAAAATACAAGTATGATAGATCACATATCACAGGGCAAATGTATTTTACTAATTTTCAGTCCAAATATAAAAAATAGAGATTTAGAAGGCAATAAGATTCATTATTGCAGTTTAATAGAATATAATAAAGCGTATTTGTAATCAAATTGCCAACGAGATTAATAATAGGGTTCTAAAATAATAATAATAAAACTGGAGCAGTATTCGATTCGTAGAATTGTATTTGCAATCAGCGTCAAAAGAGACTGAAATTTCTTCATTACTTTTTTGAGTTGTGTTTATATTTGCCGTTGATTGCAAATGCAATTTATTAAATCGCGTACTGGTTGGATCACATAACATATTTAAAGCAAAAGCCAATACTGTTTTTTTATTGCCTTCAAAACACTGGTTTAGGGTGAATGAATGCAATGGAATGTAATTAGGTAACAAAACAATACAAATTAAATTCATCATAGTTATTGTAAGTACATGTCGTCAGAAGCCCGAAAGTCTGACAACCAGTCTTATTAGCCAGTAACTGGGTTATGGAGGTCATATAGGCAATCGCTCCATGTAAAATACTGGTATTCACCTGCATCCGGTTAGACTGGAAGGCGATCCCAACATGTTGGAAAAATGCTAGGCAGATGATGATGATGTGTTATTTTAAGAACATAAACAAATATTTTGAACTGGGACTTTACTTTGTGTTACCTATTTCGTTCGTAACCCTAGACCCAGTCAAAGTGTATTAAAGTAAAATATAATAACTTACATGAGGTTGAAACAGATCAATTAAATCAATAAGAGAAAAGGGCCACAGTATACATTATTTAGAAGTTAACTCTAACATGGCAACTTATATTTGTACACATAAAATTATTGAAATCGTTTGCGATCTTACAAAGTATGAGTATTAAGTACATAAATAATTAAGTACAAATGTTACTTAAAGATATAATTGTGAACACATTTTTTTACGTAAAATATAGTTAAAAAGAATGATTATCGCGTCGTAAATACTAATGCTATATATATGTGATATGACACATAGATTTTAAATAGGTACATAGTCACTACATACATAACACATAGATGCATAATTATAAGAATCTTTTTGTTTCAAATATTTTAATTGTTATTATCTATCCCCCATGCTGACAATATAATTCAGTTAACTTGGGTTCGAGACTTTAAGTAGACATTTATTTAATTATTAACGGCCAAGTAAACATCTTATGCATAGTTAAACACCACAACTTCGTGCTTTAGTCCTATTTTAAATATAAAACATTAGAATGTCTATTTCTCTAAATTAAAGTGTAATAATCTAAATAAAAAACCATAAAAATAGCTACTTTCGGTTTCGATCCATCAAAGGTCAAAAAGGAACGCGTGCAATAATATTGTATGCACAATAAATGCATAATACTACACCATAATATACATATTATCCGTCACACATATACACATTCGAATACACGTTTAACACTTGAACACAAATTACACAAAAATATAAATTCAATCACAAATGAGATCAATTTTCAGAATGCAAAAGTTAAAATAAATATTAAGTACTTACATTACGAGATTCATCATAATGGCGAGATTTAACAGGTAGCTAAATACTGATGCGTAAGGAACTTGGATTTACATGGCCTCATAAATGAAGATCAAATAAGTCATGGGAACAATTTTAAAATCACACGTATTTCATCATTAAAGTCAATGTAGTAAATTCCATAGTTACATTTATAACATACCTTCTATCCGGTCTGCCGTCTAGTTATATACGTACGTATACGTATGAATTACGATATTCAATTTATCCCAAACTCTCAAATCACATTATACTCTATTCACGACACGAGGAAAAATATTTAAAAGTTTCCAGAATGGTTCTGTGCCAGCAAATTATATAAAAGTAAAATGTTATTGAAACTTATTGAGCAGTTTGTTGATATGACTATCGTTGGTCGGTTTCCCCATGAATTGAAAATACGGTAAAAAAATGTGACACACGTTTTAGTAATGTCACATAATTATTTTCTTAAATACTATCCATTTTCGAGCTGCATATGTATTAATTAATTTAAGATTCACTAAACAATCCTCCACAAAAGGTTTATTTGTTTGAGGAACGTTTATTTTTACTAAAATTTGGTTAGTTCATGAAATCCCCACACATGAAACATTGATGGCGAATGTGTGTTCGCTTATTACTTATTTTTAAAACAAAGTATAACGTGACTGATGAAACGAAGTAGGTACATAAGTACCTATTCCTCTAAGAAAAGAGGTAATTATACGATGATGTAGTAATGAGATTAAAATTGGAACACATTATAACGCCTGGTGGCTTACCCATCAAACGTTGAGAGTATCGGGATACCGACCGCGAAAACGAAGTATTGTACCCAATTTAACTGGCGCCTCGTAAGCGCTTCAAGCGCTCCTTTTCCTGATGGTCCACTGGCGGCTCACGCTCGAAAGATATGATTTCCAAAGCTGAAAAGATTACAAATATAATGTAACCTTTACGTCATTCTACTTGCAAGGTGTAAACAGGCTTGACAGCATAACTTAAATCTGAAACGCTCATCCATTTCGTCAACCTACACTAATTATTCATTTACTCTATTTATTTATGCTAAAAACTTAAACTGTTACTAAATAATTAAGAGGGCTGTCGCATTCTGTCACCTCTCTCGCTCACACGGGACCAAATTTTTATGAATGTTAATTGAATACTTAGATGCTTTTTTGATAAATGTAATCAATTGGCGAACTAATTAATAATATTAATTTAATAGGTAATTATTAAAAACACATTTCTATTGTGTTATCTAATAAACTCGGCTCAATAAGTATTACACGCCATAATGCGAGGGCCCTCATAAACAATTTTTCAATTTTTAAAGAATGTGTTGCTTTGTTTCCGCCTACTGGTACCCTAAGCGCAAGTACCGGAAGTCGCGTCGTGTGAGGTCCCCTACAAGGTGCACCCAGGACCTGGTCCCGGGAGGCACAGTCGAAGCTCAAACTCAAAGCACTTATATTTCAATTAAACTAATTACAGGCACTTTTGAATTGTCAAGGAATCGGTCAGTCAGAAAGATGAAGTTAGTTGCCCAATCCAAAGCATAGTAGGTTCCTATGGAAAAATACGGCCAAGAAACTCCAGTACCGGTACCGGTCGAGCAGACGCTGAATTATCATGATTGATGGTAATGTTAGCCTACAATAAAACCGGCGAAGTGCGTGTCGGGCCACGCGCACTAATAGGGTTCCGTAGTTGCACAATAATGCGGACTAAGAAGAGGGCTTTTTGTTGTTTCATGAATATTTGACTATTACTCGTAAACTTGAAAAGCCTTCTTAGCTGTGATAGTTTTCCTTATAACTTCGTTATATATACTACTACCGTGAATTGTTTCACCCATCCAAAACTAACCGTTTAGCTGCAGGGGGGTGGGGGCGGGAACACTTGACTCTAACAAATTTCAGAAACGCATGCCTAAATCGAAAAATTGTCTGCACAAACCCGCAATATTTTTGAAAGACCCATCCAACAACACCGCACACCATGGGGTAGACGAGAAAAAAAAACATACCCAGTTTACGTGCTCAGACGGTAAGTACCATAAAAAAATATTTTTTTCATGATTTTATTTTACCACTTTGTCGGCGTGATGAATATGTATATCCATGCCAAATTATATATAGCTTTCTAGTACTAAGCGCCTCTGAGCTAAGCTGCGGACGGACAGACGGACGGACATATAGGAAACTATATATCCTTATCCTTATCATATATCCTCGTTGAAAAATTTAATGTATTACTCACCGATCTCAGTGAGCGTTGGTCTATCATTGAGGAACCGCCAAACTGACAGGTGGGGGGTTGGGTGTGACGTCACAGGACTTTCTTCGCTCGTGAGCCGTCGGCTGGCCAGCTGCGTACTGACATGGCGACCTAACAGCGTACACTTCTCGAAATTCACCCGATTACCCGGCAACCTGTAAAGTAATAAAAAAACTCAAATATATGTTTTTCAAAAAAATACACATCTTGGATTGCACTTTTTGGCATGCGACGACCGATAGTGATGTACTACGTTTCGGGATACAAGAGTTAGTTAGTACAGTTAGTTACAAATATTTTATACGTATGACTTCTTCTTCAGAGCGCGTCATTTCGGAGTGGACTTACTTATAAGTAAGTCCACTCCGAAATGACGCGCTCTAGACTTACGTATACGTACACTGCGGTAAATGCGATAATGGGGCACGCCACTTCAGAGTGGACAAGCTGTATCTGGGCGAGAGCTCGGGTTAAAATAGAGAAAACTTATTTTCCCAGAAATGGGACCTAGCTAGATCGATTTTTCGCCCCCGTAAACCCCTCTATTGCAACTTTCATCGAAATCGTTAAAGCCGTTTTAGAAATATTGCTCATTTATAGGATATTTTTAAATCTCTGACAAGTTTTTAATACCAAAGGTATTAAAAACTCTTTATTCCGCCAGCCGGGTTTGACTATACGAGTACTCTCGGACCGAGTCTGCTCGGATGACTACTGGGACGCTACTCGTAGCGTGTAAACACATGATCCGGGGGGTACTCGGACAGCGGCATTCGATCAGAGTGGACTCGGGTGCGGTTCTATTTTTCCAGGTTCACTCGGATCATTTTATAATAAAAACAAAATGGCGCCAACTAAGAAAAAGTAGAATGAACGTCTTAAAATCCATTTCCGGGTCCAAATTCGCTTGCTTTGATTTTTTTCCTTTCATGATTTTGAGCTTCAGCGATTAATATATCTGCTACAACTTCTATACCTCGCAGCAGCTGATCAGTCGTCATCTTGATGCGTGCAAGAAGACAAAATTAAATGCTACTTTGACGCTATATTATGATCTAGCTCGTATGAGCGCACTTGGTCCGAGAGTACTCGTATAGTGAAAACCAGGCTTTATTCAGTCACAAAAATAAAAATAATAAAAAATAATCTGTGTTCACGACAATATTATTTTTTCGCGATTATGATGTTGGTCTCTTGGAGAAAGTTGTTCAGTTTGATGGTCTATAATATCACAACCTTAATTTGGACCACACCTTTCTGATAAATGCTGTATTATTATAACCTCACTTATTCAACTGTCTATTTTAGCACTAGGCATTAAAAGTTGGTTTTTAAGTGATGTTTGTGACAAAAAGAGAACTCACTTCGAAGGAGAACCTTGGTTGGCAAAGTGTAGATCCCTGCAAGTAACAGACAGCAATGGCACGGCCGTCTCAGTAGGCGCAGCAGCCAACGCGGCACGGTATCTGAAAATAACATTACTATTCTATACCATATGGTTCATACCAAACCCATTGAGAAAAGATTAGTGTCCATGGAGTTTCTTGCCAGTTCTTCTCCATAGGAACCTACAACGCTTTGGAATGGGCAACTAGCTTCATCTTTCTGAGTGACCGACCCCTGTAATTGGTTTATCCTAACTAATATTATAAATGCGAAAGTAAGTTTGTTTGTTTGTTGCCATTTCACGCCTAAACCACTGAACTGTCAGGTGTACAGAAACGAACATATTTTTGATAGATATATACCTTTCATACCGAAAAAAGTACTGTTCCTGAGGAAAACAACAATAATGTTCTTATGATAATAGATGGCGCCACGTGTCTTTCGAATCATGATTGAGTTATATTATTACAAACAGAGGACAACCCGAATTGATTGTCAAATTCTAAATTAACGCGAGCAAAGCCGCGGGCAAAAGCTAGTTAAGTCCACTGCTAGATATCGGGGGACGATAACGTGATATAGCAGGAATCCGCTAGATGCGAGAAGCACAGCACCAGCCAATGTGATCACATTGGCTGGTGCTGTGCTTCTATTTGGGGGAGGTCTACGCTATGTCCAGCTTGGGTAATTTGAGTCAATTTAAACTGAATTACCAAATTTGGGAGCCTGGGTACCTAAGTTTAAGACACTACTTCTGTTGTGAAATAATGCCATGTCTGGTAACAACGCTGTCACTTTTTTATTATTATTTTATTATTATTGCCAAATGCATCAAAACAGTAACACCCAACTGCTGTATTATCCCCTCACATTTTTACATGATTTAACGATGGTACGATTAGTGACTTAAAGGAATAGAATTTACCTGGCGTGGTTCCCGCTAGGTTCAACGCAAAGTTCCAGCTGCCGCAACTGTTGGCCACAAACTGCTGATGTGCGGCTCCACTAAAACATAACCAATAATTTTAAGCATCTTAATTTTACAATATATTCATAAGTACTAAAGTAATCGTAGAAAACAGCATACCGTCTTTTTAAGTCGTGTCACTGGCGACATATTCAAAGCGCTTATAATGGCCATGAGCGAATTGAAGTTTCCAAGATTGAAGCATTCTCTGGCTGTCATCACCCACTGTTCTATAACTCGAGCGCGGTATTTGCTTTTAGCGGCCTGTAACGGAAAAATACATAAGAAAACATATTCAATGAATAATCACGAGTAAAAGTAAAAACAATACAAGTACTACCTTTAGTATGTCAGTTGCCACTAAATAACTGAGTCTGTTAAACCAATCAGCGTATGCTTCCAAATTCCGCGTGCTTTTGGTTTCTATGTGGTGTAAGCTGATTGACGCCTTGCCACACGATGAAGTAGATTGAGACGGCTGTGTTGGCGCAAATGTTTGCACAAACTCCTCAGGGCCAACGAACGAAAGCCTATGCAGCTCTACAATTGTCAATTGATTCGCCAATTCGACTGGTGTTAGACCAAGAGTAAGTATGTCACCCTAAAACAAAAAAAAAGACTGGTCAACCTATTTCCTAAATGCTGACCTTTTGGTTTTCTAAAACAATGGAAGGTTCATTGTGAGCAGCAATTTTTAGATTTAACATCACACTAGGACCATTAGGAGCCGAGAAAAAAGAAAAAATGTCGGAAGGAACATTAAGCGAAAACGAAGTAATAGCTCGAGCAGGCGAAGCGATGCGACGGCTGCGTCGGGGGAACAAGAAAGTTCACGCGGACGAAGTCGCGGGCGTCTGCCCGCGACTTCGCTAGTAATTTGGTAAAGGTGGAGAGTTTGTTTGTCTAAACGTACTAATCTGGATTTGAAAAATTATTTTTGCATTTCATAGCCCAATTCTTGAGGAAGGACTTAACATCACGCGACGACCTTTTGGGAGCCAAGCATAACGAAAAAAATCAGAAAGAACGCTAATGGAAAACGAAGTAAAAGCGCGGGCGGGCAATGCGATCCGACGCGGTGGGTCGGGGGCTAAAAATTCACTCGGACAAAGTCACTTTTACTGTAAGTATACAGTAAAAGTTAAGATAATTATTCAATTTTTTTTTACGTATTCTGTAAAGTGAAACATTACAAAAATACAATAAATATGAACGTAATAAGCAAAACCGCGTTTTGCTTAATATCTTAAAACTTATAAAATGTCAGTTGGATCACTTGACTTCTAAGCTATCCATTTGTTTATGCATCTATATATATAAAACAAAGTCGGGTTTGTTCGAACACTTATAACTCGAGAAATACTGGACCAATTTTCATGGTTTTTGATTTGTTGTATTTGTCTCCGTCCCGAATAGCAGAATTACTATTAAAAACAGGAAAATTCACAAAAAAATATGAAGAAAATTCATTTTCTCATACATGAAAGGGCAGGGCAATGTCTGTCGGGAAACTTTCATTCTTTTTAGAATTCCAAATTCAAATTCATTTTATAATCAGTTGTTCATTTGTTTTGCTGCCGTTCGATTTATTGAATTTTTGACAGGTCGTCTGGCGGGTCAGCTACTTATGTAGTATTCTAAAATAAAAATCAATTGCCGAATGTATGTAGGTACGCGCATCACTTCAGAACGGATGCACGTATTTTTGGCTAATTCTTTTTTGTTGTATTTGTAATTGTCAGGACAAAGTTTGTATGAAAGAAACTTCTACACAGTTTATTGTTATAACGTCAATTTACTAACACTACTGTACTAAATATGTGGAGATTTGATACAAGTAACAACCTCAGATTTTTTATAGGCCTATGGTAACAACCTACTATCCCAATTTATTTTGGGTCGGCGCAACATGTCCCTTTCTTCCATACTTCTCTATTAGTCGTCATCTCGGTAGTCACCCCCTTTATAACCATATCATCTTTAACACAGTCCATCCATCGTTTCTTGATCTTCCCCTACTCATATAGCCATTGACATTCATACTCAAAACAATTTTTTTTTCAAATTAATTGGCTCCAATTAATCATTTTCATGTTCTTGACTTTTTACTAAGTATAAATTTATTCCGGTATTTTACTTTTCAGCAAAAAATATTAGGTTCATTCTTAAAATATAAATTAAGTTTTCCTAAACAATTCAAAATGTGCTCAGCTTGCGCCTTCAGGAACTTCGCGCGTTTACATTAGAATATTCATAGCTAAGACAGGACAACGTCTGTCGGGTCAGCTAGTATTTATATAAAATGAATAATATACCTTTATTTAAACACCCAAACCACCAGAGAAAAGTGAATAAAACATGTTACATGTACAATGCATGCATTACCTGTGTCAACTGGTCCACAGATGCCACCTGGGGTGGCTCTACTAAGGTCTCTTCATATTGTTCAAGCGCTGTTAATTTATCAAGCAGTTTTTCTAATGTAGTTGACATTTCCACTCTCACTGAAGTCATATGGTCTGCTGCACATCTATATATAAGTGTTTTTGATTAATTATTATCATTCGCATTTGCATTCAATATTCTACATAACAACTAATTTATTGCGAAAAATGCCTAATTTACCTCTGGGTTATACTGCGGACAAGAGCCATGACCCTGTCGTCACGAAAATCGTATGGAAACATACTGGTCCATTGGCTTAAAACCCTTACTAGGGAAATCATATCACTGAGTTCTTTTTCTACTAGATCCTTCACTTCTGTCTTACCCTACAATTAAGATATAATTATGACATCAAATAATATACAAGGAGACTAATGCATTTTACTATATTGAGTCTACACTACACTTATAAAGAAGACTATAAAGCCCTAAGTATTTATTTTCTTACTTACAATTTTCTCATAGCTTTTGAAGTAGCGTTTGCAGAGCTTGTTCAGCAGTTCATGTGGTTTCACAAACAACCGTGAACATAATAGGAATGTGAATGTGAATGCTTTGCTGGCTCCAGGTCGAAGCATATCTACCAGGGCTTCTAAAGTGGCACTCACTACATGACCTTCTCTGTACTCCACCTCTGTCTTGTCAGCTGGACAGTTCACATACGGTAGAGCTGTTATTGTCTTTACCCCAGAAGGTAGCACTGATGATAACTAAAATAGGAATATAAAATGTAAAAAAAACAAACACTTGATTTTTTCAATAATTTGTTTATGAAAGGTTCACAATATACCTGGGGTGTATCTCCTTTCTGGGATGCAACAAAGTTGATTCCACCATTCATTACAATGTGTTTGCATGTAGTTTCTGACATAAATTTGTTTCCCCTTACCATTGAGTAGTAATCATCATTCTGAAAAAATATTTATAGCTTAATAATAGTAAGTTTCCAGTAATCTTCACGTTTGCTTGTAGCCAATTAGCAGAAACCCATTTGTGTGGCCAAACACTATTACTCAGTGACTTATCTGCACAGGGATCATACTATGCCAAAACGGTAGAAACTCACATCAATACAAGATTTTATCTGATCAATTATGCTTTTAACATAAAGAAGCAATAATATCTTAGTGGTAAAACAATAAAATAAATAAATAAAATAAATAAATAAAATTATGTTTATTTATCCCCACAAATTACATTCTTATTTCTTAAAATACTAACAACATAGTAAGTTTAATAAAACAAAAACAATATCAAAGACTTGGAAAAAACTTACATCATAATAAGAAAGGCCCGTGCCGTGCATGAGAGATGGGTCTGGTGGTAGCGGAGCAAGATCGTTGGGTGGCGGAGGCACAGGGGCCGGCTCTGAAGGGGCGGGGGGCACTTTCATATTGCACCCACTACATGAGGCTTCATTCAATTTACTTGCGTAATAATACATAGCCATTCAATTCCTCAATGACAACTAACACTAAAGGCTTCAAATGAAGTTTCTGGCAGGCTTTATGTTAAGGAACCCATTGAACAATCTGTGAATGAAGTCATAAGGAAAGTTTTAGCTTTAAAGTTTGATTGTAATTGAAGTGAACTAAAATAATTTCTAGGACCTTTGTAACCAAATAATTCATTTTGGTCAGAACTGTCTAGTTCTAGTTTTTATTACTAACAACCTTTGTTAATTTACTAAATATTGTGTTCTTACAATGTCTGTGTATTATGTATTCTAGACATTGGAGTAAGTCTGACATACATACATACATAAGCTCACGCCTTCTTCCCGGGGGGGTCAGCAGAAATATGTAACACTGTTCCTGTTACACACCAATAATTAATCGTAACTGACCAATAATAGTCTTATTGTTATTCAGATATGTATATTTATACATTTAAGATTATAGACAAACTGTTAAGAAAAAACTAGTTTGACTCACTCATTCATTTTAGAAATTTTTGTAATCAATGTAACAATAATTTGTTTGTTTATTGTGAATAATTATGCCTACCTATTGTAAATAAAACGTCTAGTCAAGTGTTGAATGAAAGTGAATAGACATCAAATCATTTTTGTTATTAATTTGCAAGGGTCCCCATTTTTTACATACAACTACTACATGTTACTAATGCCTATTATTAAAAAAATATTGGATTCGGTCTGTACCTGCAATCTGCGTCTTGTATCAAGGCTTCGGTATTTTAACGCAAGTCCATAATAAAAGGGAAAATAGAATTTGATAAACACTATGAAACGAAACACTATTTAAAAAAGTTATTACTGTAGTAAGTAAGTATTACTTGCTTTGCTCCAATACAGTGGTTGATTATTTTTGTCCTTAGTAAAACATATCGACAAAATTGACAGAGGCGAAAGGAGAAAGTTGCTTTCTAAATGATTAAATTGTTTGGAAACTTACCTTGTAAGAAGCTTTTATAATGATTTATGACCACTTACGGAAACTATTAATAACTAGTATTTCATACATAACACATTAAATACTGTTTTTTATAAGTAATCTAAAATAAAAACGCAAAATAGCGCCAATCACACAATCATAATCAAAGCATAGACAATTTTTTTTTCATTTTCACTTCTCCGCATATAAGCGCAGAAGTAGAGTATTTCTCTGTCTTATTAAAACGTAAAAACAGTCTATGGTTTGATAAAAGAGTTTAGAATTTCTATTTATTTATTTATTCGTTTAGTTGTATCAATCTTAGCTCAGAATAATAAAAGCAAAAAGTATGCCACAGAATAAGAGTCTCCTAATCATAATCCTATCAGTGAACTTGCATAAAAAAATAATGATTATGCCGCATTTACACATTCGTGCGAATCGCGAGGCGAATAACGAACACGCATAATTATGTAAACAGTGCGCTCGCTATTCGCCTCTCGCCTCGCGATTCGCACGCTCGCGTTGGGAGTGGTTTTTCAGACGCGAATCAAAGGGCATGAATGGCGAACACGAACTTACTGTTTCAGTTGACAGCCAGCGCCCGACCTAACAGGACGTGTAGACAAGATGGAGTGAGGTGAAGTGCGAATTTTAGAATTCCTAGAACTTTATCAAAAGGAAGAGCTCATTGGAACCCAAAACATCACAATCATAAAAATACATGCTGATCCTACTTCGGAAGCAGCCAGGATGCTGTACTACAGGCTCGTAAACAGTGGCATTAGTCGCAGAGGCAGTATGAGTTTTTTTTTTAGTAGTAGTGTAAAAAGCCGATTTGTAACGATAAGGGTGGCATAATCTGACTTTAAAACCCTCTCTAAATAAATACTTTAAAGAAAAAAATCTTTTGTATAATTTTACGATTGCGATGTTTTGGGTTCCAAATGAGCTCTTCCTTTTGATAAAGTTCTTGGAATTCTAAAATATGCACTTCACTCCACTCCATTTTGCCTACACGTCCTGTTAGGTCGGGCGCTAGCTGTCAACTGAATGCAGGCGAATGTGTAAACAGTAAGTTCGTATTCGCCCTTCGTGCGATTTGATTCGCGTCCGAAAAACCGCTACCAACGCGAGCGCACGAATCGCGAGGCGAGGCACGAGGCGAATAGGGAGCGCACTGTTTACATATGCGTGTTCGTTATTCGCCTCACCATTCGCCTCGCGAGAATGTGTAAATGCGGCAGAAGAAATGAATAGACGCGAATGTGTAAACGAGGTGTAAACCAAAGACTACTATAGTATACTGGCTAGTGTAAACCAATGATATTATAAGTTTTACTTATAATATCATTGGTGTAAACGGTCACTCCTGTAGCGAATAGGTTTAGCGCCGAACAATTCACCGAATGCCCTGTAAATGCAGGTCTGTTTTTTAATCTCGGAAAATGATTTGACAGGTGAAAAAATGTTTAAATGTTAAAAAATAGACAAGAATACCAAGAATAGGATCCTCATTTGACAGGTGAAAAAATGTTTAATATTAGGTCCATGGGATCGACTTAGCGCCATGTTGTGACGTCATAGCTGTCAAATCGAATAAAAATTGGGTAGGGTGAGCAAAACAACATATTTTAAATAATATTTATTTACGAATAATGGTTAGCGTCAGAATGGCTGGTTGCCTATGGCAAACGCCTCTGAAAGTATATTCAAGAATTGCTACATAATTGCTTATATTTGCTACATTTCTTCAATAATTGCTACATACGATGGATTCAGAGAAAAATTAATATTTTTTTGACCAGCCATTCTGACGTCAGGATGGCTGGTCGCCTCCGTGTTCAGCATGAAGGACGCAGAATTTCTAAAAGTTTGTTATGTCAATAATTGCTACCTAATTGCTTCATTCACGAATTTAAGTTTGAGCTTCATACATACATTAGGTAAAAAGATATAGCTTTTATTAATTTTTTTACGAAGAAGTGCCTACTAATTTGGAAAGGCAACAGATTTTTTTACTACAGCGCGCGTCTTGTTTAAATCTTGCAGGCGTGCGCTTAGAGTGATGTTGTTTAATGAATAGCTTTTAAAACGTACCTACCCTCAATAACACAATACATTTAGGTACTAGTATCAGTATGTAAAATAGCTGGGTCAGATAATACGTTGAAAACTTTTAACTTATTTGATAAGTACATCAAAAGAAAAATATTGCAATAAGTAGTGAAAGAACAAAGGCGAAATCGTAGCTGAATTTAATTTGAGCGACTAAAAGTGACTTATATACGAAGGCAGCTCTATTATTTTTCTACGTTTTTTCAAAATATCACCTTAACTAGTTAAAAATACTAGTTTAAATGAAAAGTTATTTGTGTGAAAAGTGTTTAGTGTTGCCATTTTGTATTTATTCGTCCAAGTGACAGTAAGTACAGCATTATTGTATTATAATCCAAATTTTTCGACATGGGTGTCATTTTCGTGTTATTTTAGGTCGCTGAAAACGATAGTGGGGTCAAAATGAAAATCCAAGATGGCGGCTGCGAAAATTTCCTAATTTTTCGTCATGGGTGTCATTTTCATGATATTTTAGGTCACTGAAAGCGATAGTGGGTTCAAAATGAATAACTATCGTTTTCAGCGACCTAAAATATCACGAAAATGACACCCATGACGAAAAGTTAGGAAATTTTCGCAGCCGCCATCTTGGATTTTCATTTTGAACCCACTATCGCTTTCAGTGACCTAAAATATCACGAAAATGACACCCATAACGAAAAATTAGGAAATTTTCGCAGCCGCCATCTTCGATTTTCATTTTGACCCCACTATCGTTTTCAGCGACCTCAAATATCACGAAAATGACACCCATGACCGAAAATTAGGAAATTTTCGCAGCCGCCATCTTGGATTTTCATTTTGACCCCACTATCGTTTTCAGCGACCTAAAATAACACTAAAATGACACCCATGACGAAAAATTTGGATTATAATACAATAATGCTGTACTTACTGTCACTTGGAAGAATAAATACAAAATGGCAACACTAAACACTTTTCACACAAATAACTTTTCATTTAAACTAGTATTTTTAACTAGTTAAGGTGATATTTTGAAAAAACGTAGAAAAATAATAGAGCTGCCTTCGTATATAAGTCACTTTTAGTCGCTCAAATTAAATTCAGCTACGATTTCGCCTTTGTTCTTTCACTACTTATTGCAATATTTTTCTTTTGATGTACTTATCAAATAAGTTAAAAGTTTTCAACGTATTATCTGACCCAGCTATTTTACATACTGATACTAGTACCTAAATGTATTGTGTTATTGAGGGTAGGTACGTTTTAAAAGCTATTCATTAAACAACATCACTCTAAGCGAACGCCTGCAAGATTTAAACAAGACGCGCGCTGCGTTGTAGTAAAAAAATCTGTTGCCTTTCCAAATTATTAGGCACTTCTTCGTAAAAAAATTAATAAAAGCTATATCTTTTTACCTAATGTATGTATGAAGCTCAAACTTAAATTCGTGAATGAAGCAATTAGGTAGCAATTATTGACATAACAAACTTTTAGAAATTCTGCGTCCTTCATGCTGAACACGGAGGCCATCCTGACGTCAGAATGGCTGGTCAAAAAAATATTCATTTTTCTCTGAATCCATCGTATGTAGCAATTATTGAAGAAATGTAGCAAATATAAGCAATTATGTAGCAATTCTTGAATATACTTTCAGAGGCGTTTGCCATAGGCAACCAGCCATTCTGACGCTAACGAATAATGGACGAAGAATTTGAAAAAACGAAAACTATTGTTACCAACAATGAAAATATGAAAGAAAGTAGTATAATTTTTTCAAAACTAATTATGAATAATTTTCTTATGTTTTTAGGGTTCCGTACCAAAATGGTAAAAAAGGAACCCCTATGGTGTGACTCAGTCTGTCTGTCTGTCTGTTACAGGTGGATATCTCAAGAACTACTAATGCTATCAACTTGAAAGGAGAATGTTCTCAAATATAGGGCGCCCTGTACCAAACGATAAGTCCGGTGTCACTACGAAACCCAGTGTATTTGGAGGAGAATTTAATGCTCTTCCTATATTGTTAACTGTTTTTTACATGGATTCCCGCAGTTTGTGTTTATTTACGTACCTACGTAGGATAGGAAATAAAAAACGTAGATATGGTTAATTCATTCATTATTTATTCATATTTATGATGGTACGGAACCCTCGGTGCGCGAGTCCGACTCGCTCTTGACCGGTTTTTTTCACTTTGATTTAAGGTTGATGCGCCAGGGTAGCCCGCGAAATTCAAAATTTCTTACGTTTTTTGCAATTTGTAGGTCAGTGTGAACTTGTATATTGATTAAAATATGATTCGCGGCCCTAGCTAATATGGCGTTACAGAATTATAATCATTAGAATCAGCAATACAAGTCTATAAGTTAGCATTTACCTGAAATCTAGCGATTTCATGAAATCATGAGGTTTGATATAAATGCTAACTTATGGAGTTGTATTGCTGATTCTAATGATTATAATTCTGTAAAGCCATATTAGCTACGGCCGCGAATCATATTTTAATCAACATACAAGCTCACACTGACCTACAAATTGCAAAAAACGTAAGAAATTTTGAATTTCGCGGGCTACCCTGGCGCTTTCGCCTTAACTAAGACTCGGTTAAACAAAAAAAAACGTTATTGATACGCAAATAAGTTTTCTTTGCAAACTGTACTTTTTAATCAACATTTGACAGATAGAGGTCATTGACGTTCCTATTTGAATCGCATTGTACTTACCGTAGACAGAGAATGTACTTACATTGAACCATTTATGAAAGAAGTTTTTATTTCTATGCATGGAACATTTGAAATATCAAATTAGTCTCAGAGATTAAAAAACAGACTTTGTGTAGGTAACAAAAATATCGATTCGACACAGACATCATTATTCGACACACATACCAACTAATTTTCGGCAGGAACTTTAAATTTACCGACAGTCGGTAGTTCGGCCGGCATGTCTATGGTATCTAGGTACCAGCCATCAGCTAAAGCTGGTGCCAATGTAGTCCAGCTCACAGAGTACATTTATTGGTCCAGGGTCCAGCTGCGCAGTAACCATAAACTTCAGACCTTTCGTCAAATCCGGTAGTTCTGAGTTCTGATTTTTGGCTGACTTGTTGTTGATGTTGCCCAATGAATAATCCAAGTTTGAGGCCTCAAGCGCCGACCACAACAACAACGACAACTTTCTCATAAATAATTTTTCACATTTCTCAGTTCTACCTTGTATATACCTGTTATAAATTACCGAAGAATTTTTCGTTTTATCATGGGATCCACAGACCTAAAGTCTGTGATGGGATCACATGGACGTAGGTACAACAAAAGACAATGAGAAGTGCGAACGATGATGGTTAATGATAACTTTTGAAATCATTGAATAATAAGATTGATAAGTTTATGAATAATGATTATAATGAATGATGAAATAAAATTACATAGGTACAGGTCAAATACATAACCCTCCTTTTGGGCTTCGCCGCAGTCGGGTAAAAAAGATAAGTAGGTATCTGCCTAAGTAAAGTCAATCTCCCTAGCCATTTCCCAACTATGTTGGGGTCGGCTTCCAGTCTAACCGGATGCAGCTGAATGCCAGAATTTTACATGGAGCGACTGCCTATCTGACCTCCACAACCCAGTTACTGGGTAATACGATACCCCTTGGTAAGACTGGTTGTCAGACTTTCGGGCTTCTGACGACCCGTTAACGACTGTCAAAGATCCACGAATAACAGCCGGGACCAAAGGCTTAACGTGCTTTCCGAGGCACGGAGGAATCTTAGTATGTAAAGATGGTCACCCATCCACTGACCAACCCCGGCAAGCGTAGCTTAACCTGACGGATCGATCCGTGCGGCTGTTTTTACTTAGCCACGAGCTCCTCATCTGCCTAAGTAAAGTATACCTACTTTATAATAAAAAACCGACCAAGTGCGTGTCGGACCACGCACAATGAAGGGTTCCGTAGTTGAAAAGAATTAAGTAATCCCAAAAACTTTAACATTGGATACCAAATAAAAAACTTTTATGTCATAAAATTACAAATTCACAATTTTCGGACTTTTTACTTTACTTGTGCTAGGAGACGTTGCTTCTTGCCAAATTTCATTATTCTAGGTCAACGGGTAGTACCCTATAGGTTTTGATTTACTTGCGACTGTTGCGAGTATCAAAATGTGTCGCAAAATGGCCGTATTTTTTTATTGCGTTGACTTAGAAGCTTGATTTTTTTAGAACTGTAAGAGACCATAGACTTACCTATTTAATATAAATTTCAACTTGATATCTCCACGCGTCCTTGAGAAAAAGGGTCTTGACAGACTGTCAGACTTGAACATTTTTTTATGTGATAGAATTACAAATTTACAATTTTCGGACTTTTTCCTTTATTTGTGTTGTATAACATTCAGGAGGATTTTACTAATATCATCAAATGGGCACACGACAATGGCATCATAATTAATATAAATAAAACCAAATGTATGCGTATACAATCTCCTTACCTTAGAAAAATCGAACGTCCGCCGCGCATAGTGGGGCATAGCTATGAGTGTCTGCACAGTGGTGGACTGACGTTGTGTGAGTGTGCAAACATTGAGGTGGTGGAGGAATACAGGTACTTGGGTTTAGTCATAGACAACAGCTTCTCATGGAAAACACACATCACACACTTATGTGACAAACTCAGGTATGTACTTGTAAAATTCCACCACCTTAGTTTTGTGTTGGATAGGGCAACATTGTACATGGTCTACTATGCGCTGGTGGACTCGCTGCTTTCTTATGGGCTGGCGTGCTATGGTAACACATTTAAAACTTATTTGGATAAAATAAAAAAACTGCAAATCAGATTCATGAAACTATTAGTAGATAAAAACACAAAAAACCGTTGTAAGAGTAGTGATTATGAAGACTTATTTTTGGAATGTAAAATGCTGCCGGTCCATGAGAGGGTAGTGATGTCAGTAGCTTTGGAACAGTATTGTAGCAATGAATTTAAAAACAATATTATACGCACAAGATCTCAAAGGAACAATAATATGAGAAGATTTGTAGTGCCCACTTCTTCTAATAATTATTATGGTCGAAGGTGTAGAAATTTTTTAGTCCCTACTATTTTTAATAACCTTCCAGACGATATAAACAGTTGTATCACAAAAACCGCCTTTAAAAATAAAATACATAAGTACCTCTTTAATGTTTTTTGTCAAAGCCTCACTATAGAGAATAACTAAAAAATAAACAAAAATGTCTGCTTTTTAAATTTAAAAAATGAAGGAATAGTTTTAATTACATGTATGTGAAAAAGTGTCAATAAAAAAAAAAAAAAAAATATGTAAATAGTAAAAAAAGGAGCTACGTCTGCCAACAAACTGTTTTGCAGTTTGGCGGAGGTAAAAATATAATGTGTAAAAATTGTTTCTGTGAATAAACACTTTTTCATTTTTTTTTTCATTCATTCATAACCTTGCTTCATGCCAAATTTCATGATTCTAGAACAACGGGAAGTACCCTATAGGTTTTGATTTACTTGCGGGTATCAAAATATGTCGCATAAATGGCCGTATGTTTTTAATGCATTGACTTAGAAGCTTGAGTTTTTTAGGACTCCAAGGGGCCACAGACCTGCGTACGTGGTATTAATTTTAACTTGATACATTCACGCGTTCTTGAGAAAAAGGGTCTTGACAGACTGACAGACAGACAGACAGACGGACAAACAAGTGATCCTATAAGAGTTCCGTTTTTTCCTTTTAAGGTACGGAACCCTAAAAACCAGCCAAGTGCGTGTCGGGCCACGCGCAGTAATAGGGTTCCGTAGTGCACGCCGCCGCCCGTCGTTATAATTTATAAATCATTAGTAGGTAATAAGAATGTTATATTTTTAATTTTAATTTTTTTTACATGGTTCATAAACTTATATTTACTACCTGTTTTACACAACAGACTAACAACGTTACTTAAGTAATTTTTAATGGAATTTGTACGAAATTTTTACTGTTCCATGCATAGAATACTCTAAAGGTTCCAAGTACCTACATTTTACAAGTTGGTTGACTATTACTCGTAAACTTGAAAAGCCTACATAACTGTGATAGTTTTCCTTTTAATTTCGTTACCTATACAGGGTGTAAGGGACAGCCCTCCGCAAACTGATAAGGTGAATTCAGTATGTCTTACTAAGATGACTGGTACATTAAATTTTTTCAGGAACGTTAAGGGAATCCAATAAACCTGATTTGTTTGTGTTTTTGTGCACAAATCGGAACGTCTATTACTGGTTTGGAGGAGTAGGTAATAGGTATGCGGTGAGTTCGATGAACTCTGTAGCTAGACAGAAAGTGAACAGCTGATTACTCGCGTCGTTGGTTAGAGTATTTCAACATCCATTGCTGGTTTTAATTTTTTGCAGTTTTTTTTACATAAATGGAATGCTGCGAACACACAATGCAATTTTACATTGAAATAATGAAAATGTGACTGAAAACAAAATTGAAAAAATGAAAATTTTCCTGAGAAAATTTCCGGTAGAATATGATTCAAAATGAGGAGCTGAATGCACCCTGTTAGTTTGCTACACCCTGTATACAACGTGTAATGCTAAATGCGCAAAACCTCTTAAGGGGTCATTGTACTCATCATTATGAACAACTTTTACTATGGGACCAAACCTGAAATCGCGAAAAAAAAAACAGCTGTTCAATACATTTTGACGAATTATGCGAACATAAATGTACTGAACAGCTGATTTTTTTTTCGCGATTTCAGGTTTGGTCCCATAGTAAAAGTTGTTCATAATGATGAGTACAATGACCCCTTAAGAGGTTTTGCGCATTTAGCATTACACGTTGTATATGTCGCAGGTTTTTCATAAAATTAGGTTTTTGATCAAAAACCTAGGTTTTTGATTAAAAACCGGAAGATAACACATTTTAAACTCAATTTCATCATAAACCTGTAACAATCCAGATTTTTGATAAAAAACCTGAACTAGTTTGGGTTTATGATCAATCAGCTATACATTTCCCTTGACAGGGACTTAGGGACTTCCCCCGCTTTTGGAGGCCAAGGTTTTAAGAAATGCTCGTGCGAAAAATCTAAAGTGCGCTGCAAGACAAATCGATGTGTATGCAAAAAAAAATGTTTTATGCAACTTTAGATGTCACAAGTCAACAAACTGTCATAATAAATAAAGCATACCTACTAGCAGATTTATAAATAAAGTTTAAAAAACGGTAACCCGACTACGGAAAAATAAAATTGATCTAAAAAGTTCAAAATATTTATTTACTTAAACAATAATGACATAGGTATATACATATTTGTAATGTGCTCGTCAAGACCTTTCTTTTAATACCAAACATGTCATGATTATCTCAATTTTTTTTTTCGAGGTCAGAAATTTATGTGTTAAGTTCACCATATTAAATTTAGGAAGAATTTATATAGCCTATGTCACCCGGACCATTATTTCGAATCTACTGATACCTCATTCATCAAAGTCGGTTCAGTAATTTAGGCGCTATGGTGGAACACACGTAAATACATACTTATACAGGGTGTCCGGTAAAGAATGGATAACCTCGGAATAGCATATTACAGACATGATGGCCGTACTTAAAAAAATACAAAAAAAAAAAAAAATAAAAAAAAAAATTTTTGGAGACTCCAAAAAATCATAATGTACGCACGACAACAGATCACGGTATAAGCTGATCTCGCATTGTATAGGATTTCCTTACAATGAGAGGTCAGTCTAAACTAGAAATGTATAGCTTGATGTGTAGCCGTGTGTACCTACTAGTGGGGTTATTTTTTTTTTGTATTTTTTTAAGAACGGCCATCATGTCTGTAATATGCTATTCCAAGGTTATCCATTCTTTACCGGACACCCTGTATACACAAGTAGACTGCTAAAATCATAACCCTTCCTTTTGGTTTTGCCGTATCAATCAATCAATCTGCCTGGCCTTTTCCCAACTATGTTGGGGTCGGCTTCCAGTCTAACCGGATGCAGCTGAATACCAGTATTTTACATGGAGCGACTGCCTATCTGACCTCCACAACCCAGTTACTGGGTAATACGATACCCCTTGGTAAGACTGGTTGTCAGACTTTTGGGCTTCTGACGACCCGTAACGACTGTCAAAGATTCACGAATAACAGCCGGGACCAACAGCTTAACGTGCTTTCCGAGGCACGGAGGAATCTCGTTATGTAAAGATGGTCACCCATCCACTGACCAACCCCGGCAAGCTGTTATTACTTAGCCCACGAGCTCCTCCTTTTGGTTTTGCCGTAGTCGGGTAAAAATACATACTTATATACATACTTACATACATACATAGACTGCTAAAATCATAACTCTTCCTTTTGGCTTTGCCATAAAAAGCAAGCACGTGGTAAACGTTACTTTATTACATTTTTTTTATTTTGACTCAGTTTAGTCGTATTTAATTATATTTACGAAATTTCATTTTCGCGGCTTATCAAAATCAGATTAATATAGGTACGCACGGCTACAGATCAAGCTATACATTTCTAGTCTATGCTGATCTCGCATTGCATTGTATAGGATTTGCTTACGATGAGAGGTCAGTGTAAACTGGAAATTATAGCTTGATGTGTAGCCGTGTGTACGTGAAATTGAAACATTTCATTTCTTCATTGGATTGAAGGAGGAAAATATTGATTGGATCATGGATGTAAAATTTTGATAAATAAATAATTGTTTTCTTTCTACTTAGTTGCAAATGATGATGGATGTTTTATTTATTTCATTTAAATTGATTTATTTGTCATAAAACAAAGCAAACCCGTGATTTTGACAAGAACTTTATCATAAACCCAAACTAGTTCAGGTTTTTGATCAAAAATCTGGATTGTTACAGGTTTATGATGAAATTGAGTTTAAAATGTGTCATCTTCCGGTTTTTCATCAAAAACCTAGGTTTTTGTTCAAAAAACCTAATTTTATGAAAAACCTGCGACATTTATATACTACTACCGTGAATTTTTTCACCAATGTAAATATAACCGTTTAGCTGGCAAGGGGGGGACACTAGACTCTAACAAAAATTAGCACTTTAAAGTTTAATATTTCAGAAACGGATCCCTAAATCAAAAAACTGTGTTCACAAACTCGCAATATTTTTGAAAGACCTATCCAACAACACCCCACACTATGGGGTAGACGAAAGAAAAAAAAACATTTCCAGTTTTACGTGTACAGAAAGTACCCTACAAAAATATAAGGGTTCCTTGTTGACTACAGAACCCTAAAAAGGGGCAGGGCATATCTGCAGGATAGAAAACAATAGATGGACGCCACGAGACGGTAAGAGGAGAAAAGTAAAGATGGAGAGACATCTTCTGGAACAGTGTGGCCACACGTGGGTGCAGGAGGCGTGAGACAGGAAGCAATGGAAAGATTTAGTGGAGGCCGAACTAAATAAAATTCTGCTTAAAATATATTGAAACTGTTTTGCTAATCTTTAATTTGTTGAGACTACCTACTCAACAAAAGATTTTCAAAACAGTTTAAATAGGTAATAGTTCTATTAAGAAATAAAGGGTATTTTTATTTCATTTTAAGTACTTTTACCTACTTAGTGCCTTCCTTGTACAAGAGTTGTAAGTAAGTACTTCAATTAGATTAATTTTGTAATTAATTATTAAATTGGGTACATAATCAATAAATTAAGTTAAGTAACTCTTTGAACGTCGATTGACACCCAGGTGTGCAGATAACAATAAAAAATCTATTGTGTCTGCTAATTGGCGTGGACGCGCTTCTTGGCCCTTCCAAGAGGTCTAAATTAACTTAATTGGATGAGCTTTGTCCGTATCGGGGGGTCTACTCCCTAACTCCATCCCAGTGGCGGCGTAAGGCGTGGGCGACGTGGGCGACTGCCTATGGCCTAGCGGTCTGAGGGGCCTCGCGCCTCGAAGCTTTATGCACTACTTATAAGCCGTGAAACCCTTAATTACCTTTCCGAGGCGGGGTGCTAAAATTTTCGAGCTGACTTGCGTCCTGCATTCTTCTAATTCTCAAACTTTTCTGTTTATCTTAGTAAAATATCTCTTATTTCTGTAAGAATGTTGAAAATACAACCTAATTTTAACCATCCGAGGCGGCGCGGCGGCGTGATAAAATTTTCGCATCCTACTTTGCTTTTTTTACATTAGAAATAGCGGCTCGTGTTAGAATAATATAATAATAAATAATAATCTTGAAAGAATTCTGTGAGGCTAACAGCCGAAAAGTTCGTCTATTTTATTTAATTTGTGGTTTTTTTTAATGCATTTTTGTTATCATTTGATTAGCAATAAAACTCATATACTATACTTACGTCTACTTACGTACTGATACATTTTATCAGCTCAGATTGTAAGATTGTAAGCTGCAGCTGACATTACGATCCATCAAAACAAGTGTAAAAGTTAAATCGGACGGCCAGAAACACATCGAGAGTATAGACAACTGTCAAATTATGTTGTTGTCAACTTGTCATTCATACTTTGTTCGGGCCCCGAACCAATCATCCAAAAAAAAAAACTGACTAAAACCTACTAAAACCCACCCGTGTTCCTTCAGTTGCCTATGTCCTTAGAGCATTTAACCTCAGGGCCACGGTATCTTTCGAACATCCCGCGACCCCACCGGCATCGGCCCTATCGGACCCCATCATTTTGCTGACATCTCTTTGAGGCACGTGTGGAACACAACGCGCCGTCGAACCGGGTCCTTACCAGACGGCGAGCTACTTACTACTCGCCGTCCGCAAGGCTGCTCCTACGGTGGCCGGGAATTGGCTCTCAATTTCCGCCGCCCAGGGCGTCTCCTGCGGCGACTGAGGGCGTGAGGTTGTCTCTCCCTCACGCGTTCCGCCTCCTCCTTCGTGAGCATTACTGCTTCGCAGAAGGAGGTGACGGCCTCCCATGCACTCTCGCTCCGCACCATGGCCTGGACCAGGGGGCTCCCTAAGCACGAAGTCCGTAGTTTTGGCCTTCGTTACGGGCGTTTCGTACTCCCTATCACCTACGGACAGGTGATTGACAAAAAACGATAAAACGATACGACAGTTGTCTTTACTCCCGATGTGCTTTTGCACGTCCGAAAAATTTTACTTTTACACTTGTTTTGATGGATCGTTATGTCAGACGGACGGACGAACGGACGGACGAACGGAGGGACGGACGGACTGACGGACTTAGGTTGCGGGCACGAAACCAGCGACGAGGAGCGATGGGCCGAGCGGGGCGATGGCGACGGAACAATCTTGTACCGTCGCCATCGCCCAATTTAGGGATTAGTCCCCCAGGTTCGGACGCGAGAGATTACTGCCGCCGGCCGCCGCCCGGCGCGCGGCGATTGCCCCCCCAGGACGCGGCGCCCGCGTGCACCGCACACCCTGCACTATAGGTAAAGCCGCCCCTGGGTCAGGCAAACGTCAAAACCTTCGGGGTTTGACCTGTCAAACTAACTAACCTAGGTTAGGCTTTGGTTAGGGTTTTCGTCAGCAGGTCGACGGAGCTCAGCTGCGCGGGGACCCTATTTCTGTCTGCAGGGTTCAAAAACCTAACAAAACCGAACCTCGGGGTGCCCGTGACGTCGATGTTTGACCGAGTCTGCCAGATGCTTCTAGGATCGACTAGGCAAAGCCTGAAACAGATTATTTTACTTTCGACGTTTGACTGAAAAGTTACGAACTTTTAGGTTTGACCAAAAATACTTTAGTCAAAGGCCGAAATTGAAATTTATTTCGGGGTTTGTCCGAAGGCTTTTGACCAAAGCCTTCGGGCAAACCCCGAAATAAATTACAGAATAAACCAGTCATTCCGCGATGAGACTGCATGTCGAACTTTGGCTATGACATATATACCTATAGTTATTCTTCTGAGCCTATACCTACATCTTTTTGACCTACTTATATTCCACGACCTCATATAATAATAATAATATTGGTAATACTATGGTAATAAGAGAATTCTATCTCTGTCTACGGTAATACCGAGGTAATACCAGTGTTGCATTTTTTTTTTCTAATTCTCGTTTCCATGGAAATAAACAAAATGTCGAGTTGTTGACGACTGTCATCATCGATTGACCTCAAGACCTCAGCTAACATCCGCAGGATATTAGGAGTAATGGAATCTAATGGAATAATAGTGTTCTGAAGTTCTGAGCGATTGACTCACAATAGTTGTGAGTTGTCTAGAGCTTAGCATTTCCATTTATGTACGAAAGGGTTTATATTTTGGACAAACATGGAGAAACGTTTGGGTCGCAGAACAGTCTCTACGACATTGCCAGCAATAGAGACATTACAGAAAAATATCAAGCCAGTACCTACCTACTACGCTAGGTAAGTAACTATAAATTATATAACTGTTTACATAAACCATAAAACTTATCGTACTCAGTGAGTAGACGCCATCGTGCGTGAGGTGCTGAAGTGGTAAACGTATTTATGTTCTGGTTCCCCGGTCAGACAAATAAGTCGTTGAATTAGTACTTACCTACCTACCATGTACTTCTTACAAAGTACCTACCCATGTAATTCAACTGAGCCTATTGCAGTCCACTGCTGGACATCCCAAGCTGCGCCATAACACCAGGTTCTCCGCCTTACGCATCCAGCCTGTCTCAGCCACCTTTTTAAGGTCGTAGGTCCACCTAGCTCGGGACAGTGCCACGTTGCGTTTGCCGATACGCAGTCTCCACTCTAGGACTTGTCCTCTCCACCAGCTATTGGTCCTTCGACAAACATGGCCGGCCCACTGCCACTTATGCTGGCAAACCCTGCAAGCTATGTCGCATGTCGGTGACTCTGGTTCTTTTCCGAATAATCTCATTTCAGATATCTATAGAGTTTATCCTCTATAGAAACCACAAGGATAGAACGCTCCAAAGCGCGCTGAGTGACCTTTTGTAGGCCAACCGGACAGTCAGTGTCCACACTGTCCACGTTTCGACACCATAATGTCATAACGGGCAGGACGCGCTAGTTGAAGACCTTAGTCAGTCTTCACCCATTGCGGTAGGTACTTATATAGTCGACGAGAAGACTTGGCGACGTTTCCTAAACGGGACGAGTTGGGACGCAAGCGATTTCTCAAAGTGGTTCAGGGTGCTTATGGAGTAAACATACTCATGTGATAAAATTTTAAGGCATAATATTTATTCGTCTAATAATCATGAGCCATATAATACAGGGTGTAAGTGTAAACAGTGGCAATATTTTAAGGGGTCATTGTACTCATCATTATGAACAACTTTTTCTATGGGATCAACCTGAATCGCAAAAAAAAAAAAAATGTGCTGTTCAGTATTTATGTTCGCATAATTTATTCGTCAAAATGTAGGGAACAGCTGATTTTTTTTTAAGAAGGTACTTTAACTGTTTCTTAATAAATTTCAGAAAACCGCGGGAGATTCCTTTTCACATACCGCACAAAAAATTGCTGGAAAAAATTGAACATGTGAAAAAGGAGCCTGAGCCTCTGGTACACATTTTATTATTCGCTTATATGAAGCAAGTTTAATTAAGTATACTTCGATATTATTTTGGTAGTACTAACAAACAGCCACGAGGAGCTCGTGGCTAAGTAATAACAGCCGCACGGGTTGATCCAAAAGGTTAAGCTATGCTTGCCGGGGTTGGTCAGTGGATGGGTGACCATATTTACGTACCGAGACTCCTCCGTGCCTCTAAGCCGTTGCCGTTGCCGTTGCCGTTGCTCTTTGACAGTCGTTACGGGTCGTCAGAAGCCCGAAAGTCTGACAACCAGTCTTACCACGGGGTATCGTATTACCCAGTTACTGGGTTGTGGAGGTCAGATAGGCAGTCGCTCCATGTAAAATACTGGTATTCAGCTGCATCCGGTTATACTGGAAGCCGACCCCAACATAGTTGGGAAAAGGTAGTACCTACCTCAAATCTACTATACGTAAATAAGTAGTAACCTAGCACGATCGCAGGTCGGAAGAGCTTAGACCACTGAGTAACTTGTTCTTTGCAGACAGGATTTAAGGCCGCGCAGGAGGAAAGGATCAGAAGAGAAAGAAAACCAGGACAACTAGAACCTATAGAAGAACAAGGTAAGTCGCCGCACCCATTAAAATACAAAAATCTCTTTTGAAGTATTAATCAAAATTTATAAATGTTTTTTAGGGTTTCGTAGCCAAATGGCAAAACCAGAACCCTTATAATATTTCGTCGTGTCCGTCAGTCCGGAAGTCGCATACTTAGCTATTTTATTTTGAGGCTATTTACAATATGATAATTGAAAAGAAGGTATAATCTGTGCACCGCTATACAATGGTATAGTGAAATTACGAAAAAAATAATAAGGGGTGGCATTCCGAATAAAAATCAATTCACTTAGGCGTGTGGAAGGAATACATAATTTAAAAAAATCTATTGTTTGTATCGTGTTCAGTGGAAAAGAAGGCCAAGGAAGGCCACCCCCAAGTAAATGGGACACACGATCTAGAGAGAAAGACGAAGGTGGTGTTTTTAAGTGACTTTATCCATACTAATATTATAAATTCGAAAGTAACTCTGTCTGTCTGTCTGTCTGACTGTCTGTCTGTCTGTCTGTCTGTCTGTCTGTCTGTTACCTTTTCACGCCTAAAACACTGAACGGATTTCGATAAAATTTGGCAAGGCTATAGATGGTATCCTGGGGACGGACATCGGCTACTTTTTTTTTCAAAAATAATCCTACAGGGGGTGATATAGGGGATGAAAGTTTGTATGGGAAACTCAGTATTTCTTAAGTTAGGGATGTGAAAATTAAAATTTATGTTTTTGATAGGAAATAAAGAAATATGCGGTTCAGCGTTTTTGAAAAATCATCCCCTAAGGGGGTAAAATAGGGGTTGATTTTAAAATTTACAAAACTGCATGGATTTCGACAAAATTTGGCAAGGCTTTATATAGCATCCTGGGGAAGGACATAGGATACTATTTTTTTTTTAAATAATACTACAGGGGGTGATATGGGTGATGAAAGTTTGTAAGGGAAACCCAGTATTTCTTAAGTTAGGGATAACAAATTTATGCTATTGGTAGGAAATTAAGAAATATGCGGTTTAGCGTTTTTGAAAAATCATCCCCTAAGGGGGTAAAATAGGGGTTGATTTTAAAATTTACAAAACTGCACGGATTTCGACAAAATTTGGCAAGGCTTTATATAGCATCCTGGGAAAGGACATAGGATACTTTCAAAAACAATACTACAGGGGGTGATATAGGAGATGAAAGTTTGTAAGGGAAACCCAGTATTTCTTAAGTTAGGGATAACAAATTTATTCTATTGGTAGGAAATTAAGAAATATGCGGTTCAACGTTTTTGAAAAATCATCCCCTAAGGGGGTAAAATAGGGGTTGATTTTAAAATTTACAAAATTGCACGGATTTCGATAAAATTTAGCAAGGCTTTATATAGCATCCTGGGAAAGGACATAGGATACTTTCAAAAACAATACTACAGGGCGTGATTTAGGGGATGAAAGTTTGTAAGGGAAACCCAGTATTTCTTAAGTTAGGGATTCCATTGGTAGGAAATTAAGAAATATGCGGTTCAACGTTTTTGAAAAATCATCCCCTAAGGGGATAAAATAGGGGTTGATTTTAAAATTTACAAAATTGCACGGATTTCGATAAAATTTAGCAAGGCTTTATATAGCATCCTGGGAAAGGACATAGGATACTTTCAAAAACAATACTACAGGGCGTGATTTAGGGGATGAAAGTTTGTAAGGGAAACCCAGTATTTCTTAAGTTAGGGATAACAAATTCATGCTATTGGTAGGAAATTAAGAAATATGTGTTCAGCGTTTTTTAAAAATCATCCCCTAAGGGGGTAAAATAGGGGTTGATTTTAAAATTTACAAAACTGCACGGATTTCGACAAAATTTGGCAAGGCTATAGATAGCATCCTGGGAAACGACATGGGCTACTTTTTGTCTTAAAACATAATCGTACAAGGGGTGATATAAGGGATGAAAATTTGTATGGGAAACCCAACATTTCTTAAGTTAGGGATATGAAAATTCAAATTTATGCTTTTGGTAGGAAATAAAGAAATATATGGTACAGCGTTTTTGAGGGGGTACAATAGGGGTTGACAAATGTTTGTGTACCTACCTCTTTTTAAGAGATTTAAGGGATTGGAAATGTAGTCATAGTTCGAATCTTGAGGTAACATTTAGTCTTTATATCATTCGGCGTTTTTACGAGGAAATTATTTGAACGAGTGGACACTCGGACAAAAGTTATTTGTTATTAGAGCGTGACTGGCATAATACATTTTAAGTAATTAACAAAGTCCCCCCGCCGCGTAAGTCTGTTTGTTTGAATGCGATAATGTCAAAAAGTACCGAACGGATTTTCATACGGTTTTCTCCAATGAACGGAGTGATTCAGGGTAATTCATTATAGTTTTGTGTAAATTGGCTGAAATATGACGACGACTGTTGAAGATGTCGGAAAAAATCATGCCGACTGGTAGCTTTATGCCTACTATACACGGTAACGATATATCGTAGCGATTTGAGTTTGCACAGTTATATCGGACGGCCCTATGTTTTCCACATGAACATTCCCATGAGATATTTTCCGACATCCACGCGGGCGAAGCCGCGGGCAAAAGCTAGTTGATACATATTTTTGAATCAATAGCTTTAGAGATATGGGATATTTTCGGTTATACCTAGCCACAGAAAAATCTTTGTTTGTCATACATAATTCATAACGTTTTCAAGAAATACTATGAATTAGCTACAATTTAATTTTTGCAGTCATAAATTAATCCCAACTGCGGAACACAGTTTTGTGCACTTGGCCAGTTTTTGTTACCTATTACATATTTTGACTTAGCAACATCAAAGCGGATTATAATGATATAGGCAAGTACTTAATAATTTTTAAATTATTTGTTTCATTTAGTTATTAAAAAGAAAAAGAGAATTTTCATTCAAGAGTCCCAAGAAAGCCTTCATGAAACCACAGACCCTTTGAAGGTGAAGCCACCCGTGGCGTCGCAGACAGATGTGATCAACCACGTGAGAAGTAACCCATCAGTCGGCTTCCTTTACATGATTTATGCCGTCCATCCTCAGAATGTTTATTTTACTCCTTATTACCTCAAGTGAGTATAACGCCTAAGTACCTGGACGACCGAGCTCTGCTCGGGTGATGACGACACGGTTGGCGCAGTGGTTAGCGATTGACTGCACGCGGGTTCGATTCCCGCACGGAACAAATATTTGTACGAGCTACAAGTATTTGTTCCGAGTCTGGGTGTTTTTCTATCTATAATATGTATGTATTTACAAAAAAAAATGTATATAAGTAGTTTATCAGCCATCTCGTTACCATAACACAAGCATTAGGTTGCTTAGCTTGGGACTAGATGGCGTTGTGTGAAATGTCCAAGGATATTTATTTATTATTTTATTTATTTATAATAGAGAAAACGAATTTTTCGAGAAATTACCTAATATCCTAATAACTTAGCTAGACCGATTTTTCGCGTCCGTAAACGCCTACTTATATTGCAACTTTTATCGAAATCATTACAGCCTTTTCGAGAACGTGATTACAAATATACAGGGTGTTTCTTATAGGGTGTCAAGCCAGTGCGAGCTGATATCAAAGTACCATACCTATCGATTTAACCCCCATGTATGTTGTACGATTTCTTGTAGTTTTCGTGTCATTTTGGATCCCACATTTTCATATATCAATGGTAGTGGTTAAGGATAATAGTAGTAGGTATAAAATTTATGTTTTTATTATCAACTGAGCTCTTAAACGTAGAAGAATAGGAAATATCAGGATTGACAAAAATATGCAAGGTAACTATTAAATTATAAAATATGAAAATCACAAGATTTCAGATACACCACTTTCAACTACCGATTTCAGCAAATAATACCCTACATTCTTGTACAAAGTTGACCCCAAAAAAAAGAAAGTAATCTTTTAAAGCTCGTTGAATCACGGAAAATTTCGAAAAAAAATTATAACATTTTTCGATATTTTTCCTTATGGCTTTAAAAAATTATCTTTTTTTTGGGTCAACTTTGAACAAGAATGTACTAAATAGGGCATTATTTGCTGAAATCGGTATTTGAAAGTGGTGTATTCTGAAATCTTGTGATTTTCATATTTTATAATTTATTATCTTTGCATATTTTTGTCAGTCCCTAGTCATATTTACTATTCCTCTACGTTTAAACAGAGCTCAGTTGATAATAAAAACATAATTTTTATACCTACCCTACCTACCTATCCTCCACTACCATTGATATGAAATGAGGGATCCAAAATAACTCGAAAACTACAAAAAATCGTAGAACATACATGGGTGTTAAATCGATAGGTATGGTACTCTGCTATCAGCTCGCACTGGCTTGACACCTTAAAAGAAACATCCTGTAGGAGTAATAGGTATATACTGGATGACTATTTTTACCGTCGTGAAAAAAAATGTGGTATATTTAGGTGAACGGAGTAGAAGTTATAGCATAGCATACTTAGGTACCTAGTTTTTTTTAAAATAATATTATTAAGAAAAATATCTACATATCAATAAATAGGCACTTACTACAACTTCGATGTAAACTTTTCATATTATAACAATAAAAAAAGAAATTTTGGAAAAAAAAAATCGTTTAAAAATATCGAAATTCAAATCCTAAGCAAGCTGCTTATGATTTGATTAAAAAAAAAAAAAAATATTAGGTATGCCATTAGGCTTCTACTCCGTTCACCTATTCTGCCGTCATAATGAAAAAAGGTACAACTAACATTTTTGTCAAAATTGAGTTATACAACGTGTAACGTTAAATGCGCAAAACCTCTTAAGGGGTCATTGTACTCATCATTATGAATAACTTTTACTATGGGGCCAAACCTGAAATCGCGAAAAAAAAATCAGGTGATCAGTACATTTTGACTAATTATGCGAACATAAATGTACTGAACAGCTGATTTTTTTTCGCGATTTCAGGTTTGGTCCCAAAGTAAAAGTTGTTCATAATGATGAGTACAATGACCCCTTAAGAGGTTTTGCGCATTTAACGTTACACGTTGTATACATATTTAGAATCAGAAAAAAAAGGCACATCTACTCAATTTTTAACCGACTTCCAAAAGGAGGAGGTTCTCAATTCGTCGGAACCTTTTTTTTTTTAATTTTTTTTTATGTATGTTCCCCGATTACTCGAAAATGGCTAGACCGATTTGTATTTTTCTTTTTTTGTTCGAAAGGGTATACGTCCCAAGTGGTCCCATGATCATCAAGTCAGGATCTGATGATGGGATCCCATGGAAATCGAGGGAAACCCTCAAATTTTATGGGCACACCTATATCGATTTCGGTATTTTTTATAGTAACTCGTGCATTTGCTCTCGGAAAGTACCATTCGGTGAGCTGGAACTGATGATGAAGACCACAGAGGGCCATCGGAAATACTCAATTATATCTAAGTATATAACAGGTTGCGATTCGATTACTTTAATATGGTTTATGCTCGTCAAAATAATGGTAATGGTGACTTCACCATGAGCTCCATTTCTCCTGGTTCTTACTAGGAGAACTCCTCAACAATTAACGGCCCTGCATCGGGAAAAGCAACATTTTGTAAAACGTGATGAGCAGCTGACATTGGGTTATTGTAACTTAGATAAATTACAAACTTAACCACTAAAAAGTGAAAAATAAAAACTTTTTTACAAAAACAAAAACCGACTTCCAAAAAAAACACTACAAAGTGAAAAATAACTTTAATTTCGGAAGTCGGCGGCAAAAAACTAAAATACAGATCCAAAGACACCGACTTCCGAAATTAAAGTTATTTTTCACTTTGTAGTGTTTTTTTTGGAAGTCGGTTTTTGTTTTTGTAAAAAAGTTTTTATTTTTCACTTTTTTTATAGAATTTTGACAAAAATGTTAGTTGTGCCTTTTTTCATTATGACGGCATTTTACTATACTTAGCCTATTTTTTTTCAAGACGGTAAAAAAAGTCATTCAGTAGGATAGGTAAGTGTAAACAGTGGCAATCTTTTAAGTTGTCATTGTAGGTACCTACTCATCATTGTGAACAACTTTTAATATGGGACCAAACCTGAAATTTCGAAAAAAAAAATCTGCTGTTCCCTACATTTTCATGAAATAAGCGAACATAAATGTACTGAACAGCTGATTTTCTTTTTCGCGATTAAAGAAACTACCTAATCAATTTTCCAGAGTCGTGCCGTATGAACACATCGACAAACGTAATTTTTTTACAATTAGTCAATGTGGAGTGACACATTATTCTAACGAGATGGTCTTCACAAAACTTCCGGCTTGGGAACAGGAGTATAACATATTTGTTAAACTTACAGATGTAAGAATGTTCAAATTGGTTTTTATTAATATTCTTCATGTGTTTATTTTGCTATTGCCCTGCGCACGTTAACTATTATCTAAGAAGTGCTACACACTAGTTCGAGTCTGCATGATTCGAAACTGATTCTACTAGTTCGAAATGAACAATTATTTTAGTGTTAGATAGCCCATTTATCGACAAAGGATAATGGGCTATTAACATCACACTACAATTAATAGGTAGGAGCGGAGCATCAATGAAAAATGTTGCAAAAACGAGGAAAATTTATTCCTTTTGAGTTAAAGTTACGTAACAATTTTGTAGTAAAGTTCTAAAAAAATGTCCGCGATGGCATTATGTCTATCTTTTAAGGTTGGCTCACTATAACTTTTTTAATGGTAATCAAAATGTAGTACATAATACCAAAGCTGAAGAGTTTGTTTGTTTGTATGCTTCAACGCGCTAATCTCTGGAACTACCAGTCGGATTTGAAATATTATTTTTGCATTTGATAACCCAGTTCTTGAGGAAGGCTATATATAGGCTATTTAACATAACGATAGAACCATTGGGAGCCGACTAAAAAGAAAAAAAGTTAGAAAGAACATTAAGCGAAAGGAAGTACCTAATAGCTCGGGCAGGCGATGCGATGCGATGGGGTGGGTCGGGGAAACAAAAAATTTCACACGGATGAAGTCACGGGCAGAAACTAGTCTAATATAATACATATTATAATCTGTAGCTGTATACAATATTAGAGCTGAAGAGTTTGTTTGTTTGCTTGAACGCACTAATCCCTGGAACTACCAGTCGGATTTGAAAAATCTTTTTGCATTTGATAGCCCAGTTCTTGAGGAAGGTTACAGGCTAAGTATTTAACATCACCCTTCGACCCTTCGGAGCAAAGCAAAAATAAAAAAAATGTCTGAAACAACGCTAAGCGAAAACGAAGGACTGGCTTAGATTACCTTAATATAATGGTCGACATTATGTTTAGGAAAAAGCCGATCAGCACGAGCTGTAATTATGTGCGTATGGACTGAGAGCCCGTTTTTTGAACCGTTGCGAAACGAAATAAGACTTATAGGGGATTTAGTTAAAAATAGTAAAAACTTAAAGCAAAGGTCCATAAATTTCTTAAACGTGAATTAAAACTTTTACGATTAAATAACTTGGGCCCTCAGTCCAGACGCTTGCATAAAGTGGCATAGTCTGAATCTCAGTAAGTACTATATCTGGGTTAATAATTTTTATTTAGGAATTTAGTTAAGAATTTCTTAAATATTTTAAGAAATTCCCAAGTCTGTAGAATATGTCATTACAGATTTATGGCGATATATCTAGGGCCCTCAATTCATTATTGTTTGAACTGAGGAATCTGCAAAACATGAATTTATCTGAAGAAATACATAAATACGACTTTAACATATTTTACTTAGACATATAGGTGAATTAGTTAAAAAGAAATAATGACACAAAAGTTAATTGTTATGAAGTAAATGAAAATTGAATTTTACTAAAATGTCTGAACTGAGAGCCCAATGTTTTCGGCTTTATTGACTAGGCGCGACCTCATAGATGAACACAAATTAGAATAAGATTTTTAACTATTTCTTAACTAAATTGTAACATATCGTCCGTCCTTCTAAATATTATACTTTAAAAGAAAATTGATTTTTAACTTTTTATATGAGAAAAATTAGTAGGGTGACCATAATGTTCATAGTAAGTACCTGTACATTTTGTAAAGCGCGGTCGGAAAGTCATAATATTTGCAGCTAAAAGTGTTATACAACGTGCCGCTGCTTTGACGACATTAATTTGACGTATACGGTTTCGGGTCTTCGTTTTGTAAAGATATTTTAATTTAATTAAACTTTATTATTTATTGATTTATTTACAATTTTCTAAAATAGCATCTTGGAGCAACCTGTAGCGCAGAGATGAAATTAAAACGAACGGGAAAGAAAAGGTCACGCCACTCGAATTTTTCTATGGGGGTTGTGCAAAAGAAATCATTCATGAAGCTACTCACAGCTGGGTCAGAACATTATAGACACACGATGAACCAAAAAAAGGGTCAAAGTCAAAGACCTTACCAGCTGACATAAAACAATAGCTTCATGAATGAGTCTTTTGCCTAGAGTGATCCTAATTTTGGTTATTATTTTATTATTTAGTTTGTTTGAATTTTTTTTTTCAATTAATTAATTATTTTATCGTATTATAATTTTTATGATTACTGGCCACCAGCACTACTTGTGTCTTTAGTCAATGTTGTAATTGCGGGAACACGTTGTATACCTACATTTACATTTTTTTTTTAATATATCTATACTTTGAATTTATTTACTTTAGACAACTAGGGCCGGTGGCATACTATGATGTTAATGTGTGCGTGAAGCGTGTTTGTACAAACGGTCTTACTTACTGTGCTTCGCTTTTGATATACGTGGCGCGGAGTCCTCCTTTTTTATAAGTCTATGAATTAACGAAACCATTTGTTATCATCTTTGAAAATGGAGCCATATAGTAGCACTCCTAACTAATAAATAGTTTTATCATCAAGGGTATTTATGTAGCAGTAACAAGAATAAAGTTTAAAAAACAGTAACCCGACTACGGAAAAATAAAATTGATCTAAAAAGTTCAAAATATTTTTTACTTAAACAATAATGACATAGGTATATACATATTTGTAATGTGCTCGTCAAGACCTTTCTTTTGATACCAAACATGTCATGATTATCTCAATTTAATTTTTTCGAGGTCAGAAATTTACGTGTAAAGTCCACCATATTAAATATAGGAAGAATTTATGTAGCCTATGTCACACGGACCATTATTACAAATCTATCGATGCCTCATTCATCAAAATCCGTTCAGTAATTTAGGCGCTACGGTGGAACACACGTAAATACATACTTATATACATACTTACATACTTAAATAGACCGCTAAAATAATAACCCTTCCTTTTTGGTTTGCCGTAGTCGGGTAAAAATATATACTTACATACATACATACATACATAGACTGCTAAAATCATAACCCTTCCTTTTGGCTTTGCCGTAGTCGGGTAAAAATAACTTCGCTCACTCGCAATTTTGTATTTTTAGGATATAAGACTATTTTAAGGTTACATTTGTGTGAAGTAAATGGTTTTTTATAATTATACCGACCGTGTTTTATTTATCTTATGACTTTCCTACCGCGCTTTACAAAATGTACAGGTACTTACTATGAACATTATGGTCACCCTACTAATTTTTCTCATATAAAAAGTTAAAAATCAATTTTCTTTTAAAGTATAATATTTAGAAGGACGGATGATATGTTACAATTTAGTTAAGAAATAGTTAAAAATATTATTCTAATTTGTGTTCATCTATGAGGTCGAGCCTAGTCAATAAAGCCGAAAATATTGGGCTCTCAGTTCAGACATTTTAGTAAAATTCAATTTTCATTTACTTCATAACAATTAACTTTTGTGTCATTATTTCTTTTTAACTAATTCACCTATATGTGTAAGTAAAATATTTTAAAGTCGTATTTATGTATTTCTTCAGATAAATTCATGTTTTGCAGATTCCTCAGTTCAAACAATAATGAATTGAGGGCCCTAGATATATCGCCATAAATCTGTAATGTCATATTCTACAGACTTGGGAATTTCTTAAAATATTTAAGAAATTCTTAACTAAATTCCTAAATAAAAATTACTAACCCAGATATAGTACTTACTGAGATTCAGACTATGCCACTTTATGCAAGCATCTGGACTGAGGGTCCAAGTTATTTAATCGTAAAAGTTTTAATTCACATTTAAGAAATTTATGGACCTTTGCTTTAAGTTTTTACTATTTTTAACTAAATCCCCTATAAGTCTTATTTCGTTTCGCAACGGTTCAAAAAACGGGCTCTCAGTCCATACGCACATGCTGTAATTGCTTCGGATAGGCTTTCTTATTCAACAAAAACTACCGAATCGAATGTGACTCGAACAAGTGTGTAGCACCCTTAAGACTTCTGTGAATAATTGCCTTACGTTTTCAGATCAAGTTCTTCAAATTATATAGATATTGGAAAGCGTTTTATGTGTGGAAGAAGTCAATAGTTTTCAGAAAATATACGAAAATTCGTAACAAGTTGGCTAAGAACCTTTTTATTTTGACGCCAATTTTAGGCAAGGCTTTGCTGAGTATACAAGCGATGTGCTGTGAAATGTACCTTAAAACATTTGCTGATGTAACCAGAGACATGGATACTGCATTTTTCTACTTCATCGAAGATCAGGTAAAAGAGACTTAAGTATACCTATTATTATTATATCGGACGGCTCTATGTTTTCCACATGAACGTTCCCATGATATTTTCGACATCTACGCGGGCGAAGCCGCGGGCTAAAGCTAGCATTACATAAATCCCAACTAAGTTTCAATTTGGGCGAGTTTCAAAGCCAAACCAAGACATAAACTAAAACCCGATATACTGATTTCTTCCGGAAGGTTTATGTAATAATACATTGTATATTATGCGCCAGTGGCGTACCTATGAAGTCATTATTAGCTAACAAAATAAAGCTAAAAATATATTTGATCAGATTTTGTATGTCTAAAATGTTTAAACATTTAATAATACCTACAGTAATTATACGTTTCTCTCTTTTCTAAATTAACGTGTGTAAAAATATCGATTTTTAGAAAATCGATTTCATTCGGTTAAAAAACGGTTTAGAACGGCCACGAACCCAAAGACATGACATTGTAATAACGTCTTGTCGGAATATTAATCAACGATAAATTCGTGTTTTTGAGTGCATTTTTCCAATATAAAGTAAAACTTGGTGCTTACGAATGATAATCATTGTTGTAGTGTATGGATAACATACACGTAATAACACGTGGTAACATATACGTAATTAATTAGGATTACGAATTAGATTTTTCGATTTCTTATAGACGTTCATACAAAGTTATCGCGGCATGTAGGTATAATGAGAAACGTCCACACGGACCTCTTAGATTGCGTTGATTGTAATAGGTACCCATAAATTTCAAATGAGCCTCATCTCAAAAATTAGCTGTTATAAACTGATATAGGTAACTCACTCAGCTCAGACTGGTTTTTAAGCTTTACTGCAGTTTATTTCGTTCGTTATTTTTCTCATCATTTATACAAAGTTATAGTTATATTTTCATTTTGTGCCGTGCATAGGTTTCGAAAGTAGATTAATATTTAAGTATATTACAGATGAAACGTCTAGAATACGTAAGAGACAAATTGATTGAATATCGCACCGTGGTCTTGGATGTGATCACCCAATCATGTCACACGGCTCTGTACCAACAGGGGTTTGTGTATGACGACAGAAATATACCGCCCTTTCAAATGATTAGAGGCAAACCTACTGGGGGCATGTCTTACACAGAGAAAGCGAACAAGAGAAAGTATTGTGAAAGATTAGCATGGTAAAAATATTGTTTTTATTCGCATGTTACGAGATAAAATAATAATTAAGGTCTACAGAATAAAATCAATTAAATTTTATAAATGCTTGTAGTTTCATAAAGTTAGCGGATTATATGACCAACTACATGTTACACCGACTAACGAAAAGGTCCAACATGATGATGGCCACACTGCTTCGTACTCATATCGGGTTTACTCCAGCATATGAAGAACTGTGTGGTACCGACGTGGAATCGGTGATTGAAAAATTGCCTCGTAATACGGAAACTTGCAAGGTACTATATCTATACTTCATTATGTACGGTAGGTACCTACTTTATAACATTATGTAAATAAAGAAATCCCGAATTTTTAACTGCTTGACTCAGTAGCGCAGAACTAAAGACCAGAGCGAATTTTTATAGCCTCACAAATCATTGTGATAAGAAACGCTATGATTTTTCAGGCTGTAAGGGCGCAAGTCATGTACCTACTTACTGAGTTTTGAAAAACTCACTGCCGCACTCAGGGCTGCGGATCAGTAACTTTAATTGACTTTCATATTAATGTTAACTCAAGAATAATGTTCTCAATCTATCACATTTTTGACTGACAGCATTCCATTTTTATAATTGTCTATTTATTTATATATGTGATGTCTCTGAGTGTTTTATTAATAATTAAGTACGCCTTTTGCAGTGGGCTTTGTTCCAAGTCGATGCGTACATATTAGAGTCTGGTGAAATGGTTCTTAATCCAAGTGAGGCAGTAGTATCATCGCACATGGAAAAAATAACAGCTTACTGGGAGACGTATGTGCGCACATTTCACAATTATCTAAACGATGAATCGTTGCAAATATTTGTGCAGCCCACAATAATGGGCAAGCCAATCGAATGGTCCGCGGGACAGGCACCGAATCTATATTTCTTGATGAACCAGGATTTAAAAATGTTGGATGATATAGCGTTCATTCCCTATTCATTTAAATTTGGATATGAAAGCGTGTGGACGTTCTTGAAACGTTTCCAAACATTTAAGGATAACTTTCGAGAGTCTTGTGCAATGGATATTAACTTAATTAAAAATGAGAGAGATGTATTCAAGTTCAGACTGCTGTGTGACGAGTTTGTAAAACAAATGGAATCTGTGGAAGATATAGTGAGCTACCAGCCCGTGGGCCTGTTGTTCTTGTGCCTTCTTCCCTTCCAAGAACTGTTTAGACCGCAGCCGAGAAAACTATTCGATGTCGTGGCAAATGTAACACCTGAGTAAGTTAATTTACTGTACCTACATTGTGTGACTGATTTAATTACTTGGACAGAAAAAAGATTATGCTAAAACTAGTCTTTGGATATTTTAGATATTTATTGTTTTAGTATAGTCGACCTTGTGGTTAAAACGACATGGTCTATTATTTTGTCTATGTGACAGAAAGTATCAAATTTAGTTTCAATTTACTGGGATTTGTTGTCAAAACTGGTAAATGAATTACGACGTCGACTATACACAGGACGACATAATTATTATCGAGCTATATATTTCCAGTATGAGCAGACCTCGCATTGGCGTTTACAGACATTCCGTACAATGAGCTCGGCTTACTGGAAATTTACAGTCAGCCTCTAAAAGATGTAAACATCGACAAGAATTATAATTTGTATGTTTACAATTTGTGCTCCATAATACTGTACAATATGTAGCACAATTAAGTACCCAATATGCGCTATAATAAATTCTACACGTTGCGTTAACGTGGAAGTCGACGTCTAAGATTTTACCATTCGAAAAACTACTAATTTAGGTACATACCGTTGGCGTTTGGCGACACTTGTGTAGGTTTTCGGAAGAGTTTGGTGTGCTACGTTATCGTGGACGGAAATTTAAAAGCGTCTTCATATATTTCCATATATGTTACTTCCCTGTGTTATCGTGATGCCGTGAACGTCCACTATAATATCGTCACGTTGAAATCATAAAAGCGTAATATGTTTTGTGACTACAATATTATGAAACAAAGGTTGTAAACAATCAAATGATGGTAGCCCAGAGGGTTTTTGAGCAAGTATAGACAGTGTGAAAAGTTGATAGCTGAGTAGGTGCGGCATGATGAGAGAACACCGAAAATATATAATTTCAGATATGCGTACCCTTGGTCGGGGTTCCACTTTCAGATTTCCAATTTTGGACCAAAAATAAAGTGATCTTCAGAGCCCTATGCGGCCTGACGCATATATATATATTAAATAGTCAAATCTGATGTAGAAATTGTGGGCTTTCCCTAAATCTGATTCATGACTGAAATCTCAGAGGAAATATAAGGAAATTTTATTGATTTAGGAAAGTACTTACCGAAAAGTGGTCATTGTTTTGCATAATATATTTCTAAATCAACTAATCGAATAGTTTTGATTGCTATTTGAATTTGAAGCTGATCCTTTAGTAAAATTTTTTCGGTATTCAGAAATTTTACAATATCAAACACTGAAAGTGAGAACATCGTCGGAGTACCTACATCATAAACAGGGTTGATTATTTCAAAATTTTAGTAAGTCACTAAGCAAACAAGTTGTTTGGAAACCATCCTCATCATATGGGTTACCTATCTTGATTTAAAATAATATTCAGATGCGCCCCTCAATTGTTTGATAAAGCTGGCAAAGATGGAAAACCACAACTTACTAAAATTAACGAATACCTTAATGCCTTGTTTACGTTTAACGCTCTTCTATTGTTTGAGTATTGTTGTAACACTTTTCTATTGAAGCTTTTGCAACTACAAACCTTTGCACTCGATATCGTTACTGATAAGTCATTTATCATCTTGTTGAGGCTGACTTACCACAGCTTGAAATGTCGTTGAGCAAACAGGGTTTGCTTTATTATTGTTTTATTAATTATTTCCATCATGTGCAGTATCGGTCACGATTGCATTGAAGAAATTGTAAAGGGTATTGATAACATCAACGAAGATATAACTAAGGAGCCAACAACTGCTGCGGAACTGGTAGCATTCAACTTTTTGATGGACGGACTTGAAGCGCGAGTAGCATATTTGGAAGAAAGGCTGGAGTATCTTCGGGAGCTTTACGATCTAATGGGAGAATTCAACATACCGATTTCACCTGATGACATGACTGACTTTTTAGGTACGCAAAAAAAAATCTCGACTAAGGTCCGTATTACAGAAGGAAACTCAAGCACTGATCTTTGTTTAAATCTAGTTTTCAACCAATCAAATGGCTTGAATCTAGTTTTAAGTAATGCTTGAGTATTGAGTGACGTTCTGTAATACGGACCTAAGTCTTCTACTTTTTTTTTAGATTTTTCTTTAAATTGGTCAGGTCGAAAATTCTCAAAAAATCTAAAAAAAATCATAACTCGAAAACTATGAAAACTGACTATGAACATACATGGTGGTGATTCGGATGCCCCACGATACGAGGGACGTAAATTTAATTTTTGGACGTCAATGTTCCGGCCACCCTGTATAACAGGGTTTTTGTTACACATTGTATGTACAATGTGTAACAAAAACCCTGTTCGATCCGATAAGGGGTCATTGTACTCATCATTATGAACAACTTTTACTAGAGGACCAAACCTGACAAAAAATCAGCTGTTCCCTACATTTTGACGAGTTAATGCAAACTTTTAGGTAGGGAATAGATGATTTTTTTTTCCGCAATAACGATGGAGCGCTGGCGATAAAAAATACAATAAACACTGCTGGTGACGTCATAGTAGGTAGTCAAAAAATGCCACGCAAATCGTGATACTTGCGTTATCTAGGTCTATCTATAGCTGTGGTTTCAACCTTAGTGAAATTTCAATTTACTGGTAATAATTATGGTTGTCAAAACTACATTACGCGGACGTTATTATTTATTTGATTTTAAGAAACCGTGGCCCATTAAGTTCATTAAACCTTTGACACGTAAGTACCTATAACATTCAGTATTTCAGTAAGACTAGATCTGCCATAATATTATACCTACTGTAAGTAGGTACACTAACATTACAAAACATGAGTTTTGTCGCACCCTAATGAGGGTTTTCATGAAAATTCCCGCAACCAGTTGGCACCAAGAGACAAGAGGCCCTTCATTTCGACAATGAATATAAAATATAAGATGACGTTCATCATTCGTTTCATTCATTCCTTCATAAATCAGTCACGCTCACGACTAAAGAAAAGGAAAATATAGGCACTTTCACACTTTTGACAGTTACCCGGACCTGACGTATCAGTGCTGCCACCTAGTGAACGTTAATTCAGAAAACCCTCACACACTATCAATCGGAATTTGAAACTGCTAATCCATTGCTTCATAAGTTGGAAAAATTGTTGTTAAACTGTCAAAATGAAACCGATTCCGATTGATAGTGTGTTAAGCATTGAGCATTTCGATCGATATCATTGCAATTTTGCAATGATATCGATCGACTTTTTATGCCTTTAGTTATATCCACTTTTCAATGAAAAACTTTTGCACGCTTCGTATTTTCAATTATGATCCTTATGACTACGTCAGGTTTGAGTGTGGCTTTGGGAACTCTTCGGAGTAATGTGGACGCAAAGCTGGAGACTCGCAGCAAGCTAGCGGGACTGTTCGCAAGCCAGATCGGCAAGGATATAATGGAACTCATGCTCGACGTCAACAAACTAAGGGATGAAGTTGCGGTAATTATTTGAGAAAACTTTAAACGTTACACATCAATGAAAATACGTTAGTTTTAATTGAATACATGACATAATGTAAGCATTCTTAAAAACAATTACGAATTTTGGGATCCACACAGCAGATCCGACATAGCTATCATCCGATTCCGATGACTTGGACTTGTCTGTAAATAACGTAAGCCAAGTAGAGAGTACACGCACAATGGTCCACCTGAAGGACTAAGCCGATGTTCGCACGGGTGTAAAAAAACGCGGTGATTTTTTTTCGCGCACTGCATTTTCAATGCTCTGCATAGCGCCGGGAGTTGAAAATCTAACAGTGTATTTTTCGTCGCGCTGGGATGCACTCTGTTTTTGTTAAGTTGGAGTGGATTCTCGAAGCTGGGCTCAACACCAAGAGTTGAAAATCCAGTGCGCGATAAAATCCCGCCGCGATTTTTTTACGTCCGTGCGAACGTCGGCTTAGTGCGGAAACCTGAACTTAGGACGGAAGCCAATCATACCAGTCCTCTGATAAAATGATATTTAATTAATTATTGCACATAGCAATGACATGCCAAACGAAATATAGAAATGCCAAAGTTCATAAAAGAAAATCATAGTTTAGTATTCCAGATCTTCTTCTTTCTGCTACGTTTGTCCCTAAGTAACATTTACTTAGGGTTATTGCAAAATGCAGGGGTCGTTTGTAACCTGTCGTCATTACATCGAACCTGAGTTGATTCGATGCTTTCGGTCGGTCTACGTCGCCATAACCTTGGACAATTGGCCCGAGGTATCGGAAACTGAAAACCGATCATAAAGGCATTTCGGCAAGATTCGGACTGGATCTTAAAATTTATTTTTAGATTTATCGGTGCATATAGTGTACTATTAGCTATTTTTACCTGCAAGCTATGATATTAAACTTGTCTTTTCATGTTTCTTATAATTTAGCAACCTTGGTTGTACGATGAAAAGTCTGACATCGAGAAAGTATTGGAGACCTTGCAGGAGTTGCAGGAGAAACTTAATGCGTGTTCCGCAAGAGAAAAGCAAATACGAGAGTGGCAGAAGATATTTAAGGTAAATAGGAATATAAGTAGCTGGAAAAGAAAAATGCTACAATTTCTGAAATAGAAACGTGTATGTATATTATACGTATACGTATATCTGATTGAATTGCCTTCCAGATACCACCAGCACGGTTAGAATCGTTAGACGAAGCAATAAACGATGTCAGACTCAGACAGCTACTTTGGAACTCTTCAAAAGAATGGATGGACTTGTACCAATCCTGGTAAGCACTATCAAAAATAAAGAAAGAATATCGTGTTCTGATTACAAACTACCAACAAATCAGTCTGTTTCTTTAGGTACGATGTTCCATTTAACACATTAGACACCGATGAGATACAGACAACAACTATTAACTTTGGAAAGATATTCAATCAACTTGACAAAGGTATTCCTCCGAACAAGATTGTGCCAAAATGTAAGGCAACTATTGATGTTATCAAGGAAAAGGTCAGTAATATTTTGTTAAAGATTTATAATGTGAAAGTACCATTGAATGACTAAAATCTTTCAACTGCCTGGCAGACACAAAATATGTATATTCTGCGAATTGGAACTAAGAGATGTTAGCAGCAATGTTCTGAAAATATAGTTTGTATAGTTAAATTTTATTATTTTAGCTACCTGTAATGACATATCTCCGGAATCCAGCACTGAAACCACGGCACTGGGTTAAAATTGAAGATATCCTGAAAACACGCTTCACGCCCGGAGCAGAGCAGACACTCAAAATGTTCGAGGATCTGCACGCCTTCCAACATGCTGAAGAGCTGATGGAGGTGGCGGGTCAAGCCAGCTCTGAGGCTGGGCTAGAAAGTTTGCTGAAGAAGGTAAAACGAAATGTTATTCAGGTCCATTAACACGTTAACTGCCATGTCAGTCACCGGTGCCTGACAGACTCACTATCTGTTCAGGCCATTTCAGCCACCGGTGACTGACACTTTACTTCACTATTTTTTTACTAAAATAATAAAAAGGGAACACATTTTTATACATAATTATTCAATTTACACCATTTGAAATCAATACGCAAGAAATTTTGCTTGAACTCTTGAACGTATTCTGCTTTTTGTTGCTCAGGCTTGCCTTTAGAAGAAGCTGAACTGTGATCTAAGACTGAAGAGTCGAACCTTAATTTCATGATTCGCAGAGTCAGTGTAAAAAAGACTAAGTATTAAATCACTTTCATATATAGGTGGAAGAAATGTGGGCATCTCTTGAGTTCCCTGTGATATTGCATAAAGATGCGAAAGATGTGTATGTGCTGGCTGGACTAGAAGAAGTCCAGACTTGTGTCGATGAGGCTAACATTTTTATCAGCACAATACTCAGCTCCCGCAACTGTGGACCAATCAAGGGCAGGGTGGAGGAATGGGCGAGAAACTTGGAGCTGTTCTCTAAAACTTTGGTAACGCTATTCAAAAATATTTTACCCTGTATATTCCCGACCTGACCTGACATCATTTACTAAGAATTGGTTTATGTTTCGGTGCAAAACTTAAACTTATGGACGACCAAAAGTCAATGAAATGCCATTAATAAGAACATTTAATCAAAGAGCTTAAAAAGAAATTTATTCCTCTAAAAGAGCATGCTTTGTAGACCGTGCTACGAGTGAGCCTACGCAGTCGTAGAGGATCTATCTATACTACCCAAGGACAAAGTCTTGTGCAGATGAAACTTTATTATTTTTATAAAATACACATTCGAATGTTCAATTTGAAGTAGGTGGGAAAATGATTTGAACACTTTGTAGATATAAGTAAAGTCAACTATAATTTAAAGATAGGTACTCCATGTTAAAATAAACAAATAATAATTTAATTATTTAAAGTAAAAAATATAATGAAATAGTGAAACAATTTTGTATTTTTCTTGGATTGAATGGATTTCCATGTCACAAACACCACTTACAAACAAAACAATTGTGTATGAGTCTCTATTACTGCGCAAACGTAATAACGGAGCTTTCATTCCGGGCCCACGCGACGACGGGCGAAAAATAAAAATGATAAATTAATGGCATATATTTCTTAACATCCGTTTAGCTTGTCGGTATATCGTAAAATGTTTGACATATATTTCTTAACATCCGTTTAGCTTGTCGGTATATCGTAAAATGTTTGACATATATTTCTTAACATCCGTTTAGCTTGTCGGTATATCGTAAAATGTTTGACATATAATATATTTCTTAACATCCGTTTAGCTTGTCGGTATATCGTAAAATTTTTGACATATATTTCTTAACATCCGTTTAGCTTGTCGGTATATCGTAAAATGTTTGACATATATTTCTTAACATCCGTTTAGCTTGTCGGTATATCGTAAAATCGTAATGTGCAATGTTCTAGTTTAACAATGGATTTTTGACAAGACAGCTGACTTTAGCGGGCGGGCGGGACGATATATCCGTATTGTACAGTATCTTCAGTAATTTTACCACTGACAGCAGCGACCCAATAGCAATCTTATTGCAACGTTAATAAAGATCACTGTGATTTTGACAGAAGATTCGAAATCACAGGAAAAAATACTGTGAAAGGACTGTAATTAAGAAATAAAGATTATTAATGTCATTCTTTTTTACAGGAAGAATGGCAAACTTGCCAACAAACTTGGATCTATTTAGAGGTCATATTTAGCGCGCCTGACATTCAAAGGCAGTTGCCGAATGAAACAAGACTGTTCACCATTGTGGACAAGTCTTGGAAGGATATCATGCGTAAACTAGCCAAGGTAAATAAATAAATAAAATAAATAATTTACTATCAGGTAACAAAGACCCAAAAAAAAAAAAAAAAAGTGAAGTGTTTATTGTTCTTTTATGTTCGTGAGATCAAATGATTTAATGTAAATTCAACCTTAAGTATTCGGGTAACGTAGTCTAAACAGGAATTACAAAGGTTCTGCTAAACCAACGCTTCCAGTCTGCGTGCACGGTAGCGGCCGTGGCCTCGATTAACCAGCGTGCAAAATGAGACTTGAATGAGATCCAGAAAGAAAGAAATAAATTGTTCTTTCACTCCAAGTCCATACACTTGTGAGATGAACCTAAAGTAAAGAAAAATCTTATAAAAATATTGCATTATCTGTTGCTACGAGAGTGCTACGCGGGTGCTACGGCACCGTAGACGGCGGGTGCTACGACACCGTAGATGTTTTACTGTACTTATACAATACTTGCTGTTGACCGTGACTTCGTCTGCGATCCAGGATGAAAAGTAGCCTGTGTCCTGTTCCAGGTTCCAGGCTACCTATCTGTCAAATTTCATCCAAATCCGTTCAGCCGTTTTAGCTTGACAGCGTAACAAACAAACAAAAACGTGTGTAACATCTGACATCTCACCTTGGTAGAAATACTTTCTCTAATTACGTCATTCGATTTCGCATTTTGCTGAGCAACGACCTGTTCTTTATTAATTAATTTGTTCTTGTTATATTTGTTATAAAAGTATTATTTTTACACTTTTGTTTTAATTGTCTGTTGCATTGTTTTCATTTCCCAGTGTCACAACACAGAGCAGAGGCAATGTAGACTTGTAAATTGTCTTTGGTCTCATATCAACCAATGGAAAAATATTTACCAACTTAGATATGAGGCTTTTGCTTACATTGCTTTCTGAGTGTACAGTTACCGGCCATAAATATTGCACATGGATTTTTACAGTTGCCGGCCGTAAAAGCACATGAAACAAGTATGTATACGTAAAAGTACATAAATAACGTACTACAATAGTACTACATACATAAACTCCTTTGCAAAAAAAACGGGCACCTTACAGTCATTGGCTTTTCTATGGAAAATATTAATATTTTTAGTATGTCGTTAGCATAAATGACTAGAAATTTCTTATTATCATTGAGAATATAGTTTTTAACGCTTAAATCCTAGAATCGGTGTTTTAGTCACTGCAAACAGAGAGTCGTGTTAAAATGGAAATTTTCAGGGTACAATTAAATTAAGACTACGAGTATTTTTATGGTATTTTAATAAAAAAAGACATTGAAAAATAAAAATTAATAACGAGTATGACCTCCCCTTGCAGCGATTACGACATGTAATAGTCTTGGCATGCTTTCCACCAGGCTTTTGATGGTGTCCTGTGGAATGTGTTCCCACTCAGCCGAAATTACACGTTTAAGCTCCCTGATGTTTTGTGGAAGTGGTTGTACAGATCGTACTCGCCTTTTTAGGAGGTCCCACACGTGCTCAATGGGGTTAAGGTCGGGGCTCCGCGCTAGCCAATCCAGACGACGAATACCGACCTCTTGCATATAAGCATCTACGTCGCCAGAACGGTGGTCCCGAGCATTATCGTCCATGAAATGGCATCTTCACCAATTACAGTCAGTGCGGGCTGTGCATGTTGACAAATTATTCTTGTTATGTACCTTTGCGCATTTAGTGAGCCATTTTCAATGAACACTATCTCGGTACGATAGCTGGAAGTTACGCCCGCCCAAAACATAACGGACCTTCCACCATAAGGGGTGATTTCTTCAAAACACACGTCGGCATAGCATTCCCCTGGTCTTCGTAACTCTCGCCGACGTTGGTCCTCACCATTGAGGCAAATTCGAGCCTCATCGGAGCAGAGTACGCGTTCCAGTTACCTAGTGTCCAAGATAGACAATTTCTAGTGAACCTCAGTCGAGCAATCCAGTGCTCACGGAGTAACTTGGGGGGCCGTAGCGGTCGTCGACTGCGTATATCAACCGCTAAAAGCCTCCTCCTCACTGTCCATAGGCTAACTTGTGCTCCTCGTACCTCTTCAAGGTTTCTTTTGAGGTCTATGTAACTGAATTTGCGGTTCCTCAGTGCCTGAGTCACTAAAAGTGGTAGTGTCGTGGTTGTGTGCAACGTTTTCTCCCACAACTTTGCCTTCTTTGAACGGAACCTGTCTCTTGGTATCGAATCCAGGTTCTTTGGACGGTGAAACGACTCACGTTTAACCGCTATGAGCCGTAATATTGGCTACACCCCACTTCCAGCAGCGCTATAATTTTACTAGCTCTTATTGCTTTTTCTGCCATTATAATCGACACAAAGATATCTGTTTTAAGTCACAATAAGGCAGGATTATGCGACAAACATAAATTATACTAATAAAAATAACGAGAAGTTAGTTTTAGTTGCCTGATTACCTTTTGACCGAAAACCCGCGAATAGTAAGTAAAAAGTCATAAACTGAAAAATGGATTATTATTTTTAAAAATAACAGTTCTGAATTTGAAATTAACTTTTTTTCATACCCAGACTCTTTATTAAGTGCCAGTAACATAGTTTGGCTATTAAAACCTCTTTAGAACTAAATGATTACCAATAATGTAGAAAAATCCAAACCGCCCGTTTTTTTTGCAAAGGAGTGTATATACACATATACTATACACACAATACATATATACATCGTATATATGTAGTTACGTATTTAACGTACGTAAATCCCATGTGCAATATTTACGGCCGGTTACTGTACTTTGTCTTTTTTATTTTTTCTAATGTGCGTTTTGTTTGTGCAGAATAAACAAGTTTTCTTTCTTTACTTTTTTAATCAATACCAAATTTCAATCCGTCGCTCAAAACTTAAAAAAAAATATTTCACTTCCCGTTACACACTTCCGTCCCTTTTCACGAATTCACTCCCACAGATCAGATTGCAGGAAAGCGAAAGGAAAGATGTTACATATATATCAACAAACAAACTCACTTTCGCATTTATAATTACTAGTTCAGGATTTCCACGCACTATTAATATTCTGGATGATGCTGGAAAGTAGAAAAGTTTTTTCAAAAAACTTTTGATTACCGAGAACTTAATTTACAGATGACTCGTTATCACTCTGTAAAAAAACTTCTCACGACACGATTATCGCAAAAAATGTGTTCGCCATCACTTCAAACGTTAAATATTTATCAAGATTTTCACGTATCGCTTAGTAGGGTTATATTTAAAATAAATGTGACATCTTTATTTAACACGAAAATGACCAGATTTTTTGGAGCTGTATCAACGTATACAATACACTCTGTATAGCTCAAAGAAAATACATCGAAGCCTTGACCTTTAGAAAAAATGTTTACTAAGTCCTTAATCTTCAAAGTTTCATTAATGCCCACTTGGCATCAATTTTAGTTATTGCATTTTCTTGTCTGTGTCCTATGGTCGGAACCACCGTGCATTTGTAATTTGTGCATCTCACCTGTATGCATACATTCTAGATGCAAATAAACATTTTCTATTCTATTCATTAGTCCGGTAGCCGTACTGGCCGGAGTTTATTTTATTAATATTAAAAACGCTTTTGGTTAGGTACCTTTGGCGATGCCAGCGGCGACTCAACCCAAGCTTTACGAAGAGTTTGTGAGAAATAATGAGTTGCTCGATCAAATTATGAAGTGTTTAGAGGCATATCTAGAAACAAAACGAGTTGCATTCCCAAGATTCTTCTTTTTGTCTAATGACGAACTTTTGGAGATATTGGCTCAGGTAACAAACACTTATTAGTTATTATATTTTGATTTAAAGACTGTTCGCTCCTTCTTTCTAAACTTAAACTACGACGAAACCGAGGAATTTCTAAAGAAGTGATCACTCTAACACTTACATGCATCACACACAACATAAATTAACGATACACTCACCACACTAACAAAATACTCACCACACCAACATACTGAACATTTATTTATTATTTTGCTCTTTAAATTTTATTTTTTAAGTTGGGTACTTATAAATTTGTCTTTTCCGAATTTGCTATTTTTTTATTTTATTTTTTTTTTAATTAAAGTTTTTGTTTTTTGTTGTTTAATAGCCTAAATAATTGTCTATTATTAGTAGGTTATTGTAATGATTAATTTTTAGATATTATTACTTTCCTAACACGTGCTTATTTATGTCAACCTTTTATGACGGGGATCGGAACTGTTTCTCCTAAACACAGGTTATACTGTAACCTATCTAGGAGAATAGTGCGGCACCCACTAACTAGACTAAGAACGTATAGTTAATAAATGATTGAGAAAAATGATTGATTGATGGTGGATGTAGGTAGTAAAGGTTTTGTTTGTTTGGTTGACTCTTGAGAGTTTTTAGCTTATAAGTAGGTAGTGTATTCTCTTTTTTGGTTTGTATGGAAAACCCAAACCAAACCAAAAAATAGAGTCAAAATCGCTAGCCCTGTCTTTTGTCCGTCACTGTTTTTGATCTTAGTATTTACTAAGCAATGACTACTATGTATTCAGACACGAAACCCTCATGCAGTACAGCCTCATTTGCGCAAATGTTTCGATGCCATTGCTAAGTTAGAATTTGGCGTGAAACTACCTGAATCTGAAATGGAAGTAACTGAAGAGGGTACTCTGGTGGAACGAGAGATGTCCTTTCCAACGAGGGATTTGCTACAAGCCAAACTAGCCAAGACAGCAAAGCCCGAGGATCTGACCACTGATATCATTGCTATGCTGTCGCCTGAAGGAGAAAGGGTTAATTTAGGAAAGGTAACGAATATTTTTATGTGTTTTGTGTGTATTTTCAAATCAACAGAATTTGCAAGCTTATCCATATCAGAATTGATATCCAATGTGAGCTGTTCCAAATTGCTGTAGGCTTGTTATTGCTACTGGTTTGCAACCTTGGATCACTTGCAATCATACCGTTAGAATAGCGAATCATACGTATCTAAAACTGAACGCGCAGATGGCGCCACCTAAAAATGACATAAACAAAGCAAGAAGCCAATATTGTTTTCGGTTTTTTTCAATACATTTCGGCTTAGTTAATATTATAAATGTACAGTTTAGGTTAAATAATCAAATCAAATACCTAAATAAATAAAATAAATAAATAAAAATAAAAAAAAATATAAAAAAATCAAATAAATAAATAAAAATAAAATAATAATCCCTGTTATTATTATAAATGTACAGTTTAGGTTAAAACAATAACAAATGGTTAAGAACTTGTACATACGTATTTCAAACAGATTTGTTTTTGTGATATTGAACTAAGTACATCACAAAACACTTTTACAAGAATTTAAGTATTTTAACTTAGGTTTTTATTTGTTTTTAATTTGACAGGGTCTTAAAGCGCGTGGTAACGTAGAGGACTGGCTTGGTAAAGTAGAAGAAGCAATGTTCGCATCGGTTAAGAGATGCATGAAGATTGCGCTAAGGGATTTCTTAACCAAACCACGAGTGGAATGGGTTCAGCTGCACCCAAATCAAGTAAAAGATTCTATTAATTACTTTGTATTTTAAACTTAACCTTAAAAATCTCATTTAAAAAATATTGTATGTTAACAGATAATTCTGACAGTATCCCAAATAATGTGGGCCAAAGGTGTGCACGAAATATTCGATCTGGGAATCCCTCTTCGCATTGACACCGGACTGATGGACTATGAGAAGAAGTGCATATCTGATCTGAATGACTTAGCGGCACTTACACGAGCCGATATTAGTTCATTGTTCAGGAAGATTCTTTGCGCCCTCATCACTATAGATGTACATGCAAGAGATACTATTACACAAATGGTGGAAAAACACGTTCAGCGATCGTGAGTACTCATTCATTTTTAGGGTTCCGTACCTCAAAAGGAAAAGACGGAACCCTTATAGGATCACTTGTTTGTCCGTCTGTCTGTCTGTCAGTCTGTCAAGACCGTTTTTCTCAGAAACGCGTGAAGGTATCAAGCTGAAATTAATATCAAGTACGTAAGTCTATGGTCCCTTAGAGTTCTAAAAAGATGAAACTTCTAAGTCAACGGAATAAACAAATACGGCCATTTATGCGACATTTTTTGATACTCGCAAGTAAATCAAAACCTATAGGGTACTTCCCGTTAACTTCGAATAATGAAATTTGGCATGAAGCAAGGTCTTCCAGCACAAGTAAAGGAAAAAGTCTGAAAATTGTGATTTTGTAATTTTATGATATAAACAATATTTTTTTTGATATCCAATGTTTTGTTTGTTGGTTTTTGGGATAAATTCTTTTCAACTACGGAACCCTTCATTGTGCGTGGTCCGACACGCACTTGGCCGGTTTTTTTTATAAGGTACCTCTCTACAAAGTGTACTGTAATCTATATCTATAAAAATCAATGCCACTTTTCGTTGTAATTTTATAATTTAAGAACGGCTGGGCCGATTTAGCTGATTTTGGTTTTGTAATGTTTGACGTAGTCCAGGGAAGATTTAATCGATGAGAAAAATTCGAAAAGTTGCTTGAAAATTGGAAAATTCTGGAAAACTGAAAGTGGATTTTACATGGGAATATTGAAATTGGGACAGGACAACGTCTGTCGGGTCAGCTAGTATATCATATAGGTAACAATAAATCCATATTAATACTATAAATTCGAATGTAACTCTGTCTGTCTGTCTGTCTGTTACCTTTTCACGCCTAAACCACTGAACGGATTTCGATAAAATTTGGTAAGGCTAGACACTTAGATGGCATCCTGGTGAAGAACATAATAGGCTACTTTTTGTCTCAAAAATACATAATCCTAATGGGGGTGATTTAGGGTATGAAAGTTTTTCAGCATTTCGTAAGTAAGGTATGTGAAAATTCAAATTTATGCTTTTGGTAGGAAATAAAGAAATATGTGGTACAGCGTTTTTGAAAAATCATCTCCTGAGAGGGGGAGTAGATTTACGGCCGTTAAGTGACGACATCTGAAATTAGTTTGCTATTGTCAACATAAAAAGCATTTTAAACCTATATTGACAAATATTTCTGTGGTTTTTCTTTAGGTCCTGTTTAGTGTTTTATCAATTCTTGAACACGACACCAAACTCACCGTTCTTGCTAAAAACGTATTTGCGCTATTCGATTATAGTGAAAAATAGAGTGTCGCGCGCATGCGCCTGCACTCGCGGTGTAATGTCATGAGCAAACTATATCCGGCTCCGAAATTGGTACAAAATGACTAAACTTTCCTCATATTTATTATTAGCGCTTGAAATCTTACATGTTTTTGTCGGTCAAAAATATTGAACTTACCACGGCACCACCGCACACCGAGCGAAAAGACGTTTCCACGTCAACAGAAATGGTTGAATAACAATCCAATAAATCGGTGGTTCCCCAAAGAAGCCTATACTATTTTAGAAGTTTAGGTTTCCGCACTTAGTCCTTCAAGTGGTCGACCATAGTGCGTGGGACATGGCGGCCGTCAGTGGTTGTTCCAACCAACCCACCTCCCTTCTGAAGTTGGTCAGATCTCCTGGTCTGTTGAGAAAGCCTTTTAATAACATTTATTCTCAACCAGTGATATTACAAAAACTATCAACAATAATCACGTGTACGATTTAATGTTCAGAGACTTGCAAACCTTTTGTAGCTTGCCTTTCGACTTTCGTACACCGTATAATATTAAGCCTTTCATTTTGATAATCACTTTTCTAGACAAGACTTTGAATGGTTGAAGATGATTCGTTATTACTGGGAGAAAGACATTGACAACTGTGTAGCGAGGATGTCAAGTGCTATGTACGTTTATGGTCATGAATATTTGGGTGCTGGAGGTAAGTAGCAACTTACTTTTATACTGAAAACAATATTTTTTGCCAGCAATATGATTACACAAAAACATGCTTTTTTCCCAATTATGTTGCCTTTAGCTTTTATTGATTGAAGGGCTTTAGCGTAGAAAGAAATCGATTGAAAAATATATGATATAGGTGTACTCGTAATAACGCCACTGACGGATCGCTGCTACTTGTGCCTGATGGGAGCCTTACAGCTGGATTTGGGAGGAGCACCGGCCGGCCCAGCAGGCACGGGCAAAACTGAGACTACCAAAGACATGGCCAAGTCTTTGGCTATACAGTGCGTCGTGTTCAATTGCTCTGAAGGTATGTTAAGAATTTTTGTCAAAAATTATTATGATTTTATTTAATTGAGAACCTCCTGTTTTGTTTGAAGTATCGTAAACAAGACATACTGCGCTAACCCAAAATAAAATGGAATAAGGGTAGAATCTGTCATTACGAGTACTAGAACGTTATTCATATTATCAGGGTTGGACTACAAGATGATGGGACGTTTCTTCTCGGGCCTCGCTACGTCTGGGGCGTGGTGTTGTTTCGACGAGTTCAATCGAATCGACATTGAAGTGTTATCCGTAATCGCACAACAACTCATCACCATCAGAAATGCAAAGGTCGCAAGGCTGAGCAGGTAGATATTCTTACATTGTTTAGTATTAATAGGCAAGATTTAATCGAACCTCAAATAATTACCATTTTGCTTTCCTAAAAATATGATAGAACACTGTAATAATCTTTTTGTGAATAATTCCTAGAATTTGTCGTCCAAAAATACTAAATAACCAAGTACCTAACTGCGACTAACTTGGATGAAGCGCTCGCGTACCCTAGCTTCGATACTTCGACCAACTGTGAGAAAAGCCCAGAAATTATAACGAGGCTCAATAATTATTTAGAAAGTGTGCATCAATAGAACGGCAGTGTTTTTATAGGTTCATTAATTTAACAAAAAACGTCCATCTTTTCAAAAAAAGAGGAGGTTATCAATTCGCGACGAATTGATAACCTCCTCCTCTCCTCCTACTCTTTGAAATATACGTATGTGTATATATTTTTTTATGTATGTGCACCGATGTCTCCGTCCATTGTGGAGTCCGATTTTTAAAATTCTTTTTTTATTTGATAGGGTATGCTCTCGAGGTGGTCCCATTGTCACAAAGTCAGAATCTGATGAGGGGATCCCATCGAGGAAAACCCTCAAACTTTATAGGCACACTTATAGAGATTTGGGTATTTTTTGTAGTAACTTGTGCATTTACTCTTGAAAAGCACCATTTGGTGAAGTGGAACTGATGATGAAGACTATATGGCCCTCGGAAACTACTTACTCAATATGTATTTCATCGATTACCAATTTATATGCTCGTCCGTCACAATGCATATGGGGAAGTGCAGCTGATGGTGATTTCACAATCAGCTCCAGTTCTCCTGGTTCTCACTAGAAGAACTCCTTAACAATTAATGTCCCTGCATCGGAAAAGCAATATTTTGTAAAAGGTGATGAGCAGTTGACATTAATTAGGCTATTGTAACTTAGATAAATTACAAACTGACCCACTAAAAAGTGAAAAATAAAAAACTTTTTTACAAAAAAAAACAACCGACTTTCACTATGCAGTTTTTTTTTGTTTGAAGTCGGTTGTTTTTTTTTTGTACAAAAAGTTTTTTTATTACAGGATCAGTTAAATATACCCCATCTCGAGGAGCTCGTGGCTAAGAAATAACAGACGCACGGGTCGATCCATTAGGTTAAGCTTCACTTGCCGGGGTTGGTCCGTGGTTGGATGACCATCTTTACATATCGAGACTCCTCCGTGCCACAGAAAGCACGTTAAAGCTGAGCGTCCACTAGTCCTCGCCGGCCGCAACAACGCACGCACGGCACGCAACGGATTTTGGTTTGTTTGTATGAATGCGGGCGGTATTAGTAGTGAACGCAGTGCTTTAAGAATTCATACAAAGCAAACCGAAATCCGTTGCGTGCCGCGCGTGCGTTGCGGCCGGCGCAGACCAGTGGACGCTTAAGCCATTGGTCCCGGCTGTCATTCGTAGATCTTTGACAGTCGTTACGGGTCGTCAGAAGCCTGACAACCAGTCTTACCAAGGAGTATCGTAGGTATATTATTACACAGTAATTGGGTTAAAATACTGGTATTCAGCTGCTTCTGGTTAGACTGGAAACCGACACCGAAAAGGCTAGGCAGATGATCAGTTAAATATATCCCATATAAATAAATACCAGCGTACTTACTCGTAGCTCTGAATACAATGTGGTTTCTTGCAGAGCATTGCGCAGAAGTTGTTGTTTAAAAAGAGGTTCAGGATGAACCTCTATTTATGTTTCGGCTTCAGACTTTCTAAGTTTTAGAGCTATTTTTTTTCGTTTCGTTTTAAAAGTTTTGTAGCCACATTTGAAAATAAATGTTACAACTAAGGAAAATATGTATGTGCTAATATACTCATTGATAAAAATTCTCTATTTCATCAGGTTCATGTTTGAAGGGCGCGAGATCAAATTGGTGCGCAGTTGTGCTGCTTTTATTACTATGAATCCTGGTTACGCTGGCAGAACTGAACTGCCTGATAACCTAAAGGCTTTATTTCGTCCTATATCTATGATGGTACCGGATTATGGTAAGAGGGCAGGTCAATGATTATTCCTGTTTTTCTGGTAGCTAAACGATTAATCTTACAAAATGCATGTTTTCTTAAAGCGTTGATTGCTGAAGTGATCCTGTACTCCGAAGGGTTCGAATCTTCAAAAGGTTTAGCTAAAAAGATGGTACAGATGTACAAGTTGTCAAGCGAACAGCTTTCAAAACAGGATCATTACGATTTCGGCATGAGAGCTGTAAAGAGTGTACTGGTAATTGTCAAAACTTTCTAATCCTTTTTGTTTTCGGAACAGAGAGCACTATATAGCTGACGGCTTTCTTTCTTTGTTTTGCTGACTTTTCGTTCTTATTTCTAGTTATGTTTAACATAACTTAAATGCCTATGTACTATAACTAGTTATAGTAGTATACCTTCAAAGTCACTCCCTGCTATTATTTTCGTGTAATAGAACATTGATCAGGCAGACAGAGGCCATAGTCATAAATTTAGGTAACCAGTCCACTTTAACCACCCAAATCGATAGTCTAATATCTTTGTTTCCATATCCTGCAATAGCCCTACACCAACCGGGGGTTGTCCTTGGATGCACTTGCATAGTGCGTACAAGGATAATGCTCCTTATTGGTTAGTGCCTCATTTCTTGAAAGCGTCTAACGGGGCTCTGCGAGTTGGCTTCGGCCCCTTGTATGCCTTCCAAAGGCTCGGTACCTCAGTCTCGAGATATGTCAAATAATAATAACAACAACAACAACAACATAACAAACAACAACAACAAACATAACAAACAACAACAACATGCAACAACGACACAATAACAACACACAACATATAAGAACAACAACAACAACATATATGTATAAAATGAAATAAAGGAAATCATAATAATGACATGGGTGTCATTTTCATGGTTTTAGAGGTCGCTGAAAACGATAATGAGGTAAAAATTAAAATCCAAGATGACGGCTGCGAAAATTTTAAAATTTTTCGTTATGGGTGTCGTATCCGTGGTTTTCGAGGGCGCTGAAAATGATAATGAGATCAAAATGAAAATCCAAGATGGCGGCTTCGAATTTTTAAAATTTTCCGTCATGGGTGTCGACCTTCGTTCCAACCGAGTGTTCACGACACTCACGTCAGTCAATTTTTTTTTTTGGGTACGGGGGCCGATACAAGATTACCCATTGTCCTTTGGAACAATGACAAACAGACATGATCTAAGTGACTGGCTTCAAAACCACATTTTTTTCTTTGTCCTACCATTATTTAAAAAGATAAACAAAAATAAGCAGGGTGGCTCGTTTCAGGTGTCCGGGAGTGTATATTCATAAATAAATGCATTCATTTTAATATGTTAAATGTATTTAGGTGATGGCTGGTGCACTAAAGCGGGCGAGTCCTGACCAGCACGAGGCGATGACTCTGTTGTGTGCTCTCAATGACAGCAACCTGCCAAAGTTCCTGGCTGCTGACGCGATACTATTCGCTGGCATACTGTCGGATCTGTTCCCAGGCGTTGATCTTCCTGAGAGGGACTACGGCATCATGGATGAGGTCATCAGTAAGTACTAAATTGAGATTTGCTAACAAAATGAGCCAAGTTGAGATAAAATGTACTTACTTAATTTATGTTTCGTATTGAGTTGGGTTTGTTAATTTTGGGGTTATACAGTCTGAGATTGATAGGCCTACCTCGCTTTAACACCCACATACAAGTTGTGATACTCCAATAAGTCTTGTAAAAGGCTTGTGCTTAAACATGTATAAAATGTACATGTACTGAAGTTTTTTCAACAAATATGTAGGTATATATAGGTAACAATAAGTGTACCTATACATAGTAGTTATATCGTACATATCATTTTACAGGACGAATGATTCTTGAGAGGAAACTTCAAATCGAGGAATGTCAGATACGTAAAGTGATCCAGCTGCATGAGACCATGATCGTGCGATGGGGCGTCATGTTAGTCGGGCCGACTGGTGGCGGCAAAACTGTAGTCTTAAATGTAAGAGACGGCTATTAATTTATTCCTTGTCAACTTAGAAATTTGTCCGAATAAAAAGTGAGATCCACACTTGTAATTTAAAGGTGTTAGGCGATACTTACTCAAGGCTTTTTGAAATGGAAATAGAAGGTCCACAATATCAACCAGTGCAAAAGTACATAATGAACCCGAAGAGTCTCACTATCGGAGAATTGTATGGTGAAGTCGATCTGGCAACGCTTGAATGGCACGATGGAATTTTACCTCTCAGTTTACGTACTGCTGTGCAAGTAAGTGTAACCCCAACTAAAACATAAATGTGAAAATAGGCCCAAGTTCGCTACAAAGGATAAGAGAAATGGCCAGTTTTAGGACCCATTATAAGAAAAAGTAAAAGAAGTATGGTGTCTCCACATGTGAAACGAGTTGGTCTGCCGGCTCTTAGTCGTTGTAGAGCCGGCAGACCAACTCGTTTCACCTGTGGAGACACCATACTTTGAATAGGAACTAAAACTGACCATTTCTCTTATTGACACCTCTTGACACCTCTAGCTTTTTCCCTATTCCTTTATAGGGGGGCCCGTCGCGCAGCGGTTGTTGCTCGGCGCAGGTGTAGGGTGGGGGTACGACACCGGCCGGCGTGCACTTGAAAAATTCGCCTATTGTTCCCTTTTTCGATGTATTTTTTAGGCTTTCTCCACAAATAAGCGTCTTGCATACACAACGATTGCTCTGAAATACAACCACTGAGAGCCGGCAGACCAACTCGTTTCACCTGTGGAGACACCATACTTCGAATGGGTACTAAAACTGACCATGTCTCTTATCGTTTTTTTTTTCCAACAATGTTGCGCGCATCATAGCTCTGAAATGCAACCACTCAGAGCCGGCAGACCAACTTGTTTCATCTGCGGAGACGCCATACTTTCAATGTGTACCAAAACTGACCATTTCTCTGATCGTTTTTTTTTCGCAACAATGACGCCTCTTGTAAGCGCTATAACTCGAAGTTGCAACCACTCAGAGCAGGCAGACCGACGTCATTTGGATTAGGGGACTACTCTACAACCCATCGAAGTAAATCTAACCGTATCCATGATCGTTATGAAAAATCCTGTCACTTCTCGGTCTATTTACTTGTGCTCAAAATCCTTGCTTCTTGCAAAATTTCATTATTCTAGGTCAACGGGAAATAGGCAGTAGGTTTTGATTTAATTGCGACAGTTGTGAGTATCAAAATATGTCGCAAAATGGCTACATTTTTTTATTGCGCTGACATAGAAGCTTGATTTTTTTAGAACTCTAAGGGCCCATAGACTTACATGTTTGATATTAATTTCAACTTGATATCTTCACGCGTCCTTGATAAAAATGGTCTTGACAGACTGACAGACTTGAACATTTTTTTTATGTGATAGAATTACAAATTAACAATTTTCGGATTTTTTCCTTTATTTGTGTTGTAAGACCTTGCTTCTTGCCAAATTTCATGATTCTAGAACAACGGAAAGTACCCTATAGGTTTTGATTTACTTGCGAGTATCAAAATATGTCGCATAAATGGCCGTATGTTTTTATTGCATTGACTTAGAAGCTTGACTTTTTTAGGACTTCAAGAGACCACAGACTTTACAGTATTTGGTATTAATTTCAACTTGATACCTTCACGCGTTCTTGAGAAAAAGGGTCTTGACAGACTGACAGACGGACAGACAGACAGACAGACGGACAACGAAGTGATCCTATAAGGGTTCCGTTTTTCCTTTTGAGGTACGGAATCCTAAAAACGAGTTAATATTGAATATTCGTCCAAATCCGAACGTGGTGTTTGTTTGCAATCAATTTAATACAATGTGTAACTATTTAGTGTCTGACAGCAGACCACCAGTGGCTGATCTGCGACGGCCCTGTGGACGCCGTCTGGATTGAGAATATGAACACCGTACTAGATGACAACAAGATGTTATGCCTGTCCAACTCTGAGAGAATCAAGCTTACACCTTACGTGCACATGCTGTTTGAGGTACCTTTCATATTCAATCAATCTGCCTAGCCTTTTCCCAACTATGTCGGGGTCGGCTTCCAGTCTAACCGGATGCAGCTGAATACCAGTATTTTACAAGGAGCGACTGCCTATCTGACCTCCACAACCCAGTTACTGGGTAATACGATACCCCTTGGTAAGACTGGTTGTCAGACTTTCGGGGTTCTGACGACCCGTAACGACTGTCAAAGATCCACGAATAACAGCCGGTACCAACGGCTTAACGTGTTTTCTGAGGCACGGAGGAATCTCGGTGTGTAAAGATGGTCACCCATTTGGAATGTCCCATTGGCATGTTTATCGGTATTTTTTGGTATAAAAAAATCGCTATCGATATTGGGTATAAAATTTATGTTTTTATTATCAACCGAGCTGTGCTTATACGTAGAGGAATAATAAATATCAGAATTGACAAAAAAATGCAAAGATAAAAATAAAATCACAAGATTTCAGATACACCACTTTCAACGACCGATTTTAGAAAACAATGCCGTATTTAGTACATTCTTGTACACAGTTGCATGGTACTCTGCTATCAGCTGGAACGGGCTTGACCACTTGTATATCTATCTATCTATATAAAACTTTAGATAAGATCATGGAAATATTTTAGCTATAGTTAAGATTTTACCCGCACCGATCGGTACCGATCAATTCGGACTTGTCCGTACCGACCGAACTTATATCTTTATGCAAGCAGCCAGAATCAATACCTAGTAGGAAATGCTATTATAGGTGGCGGATTTAGCTCAAGCTTCACCAGCCACGGTTTCTCGTTGCGGCATGGTGTACGTGGACCCAAACGAGATGGGCTTCATGCCGATGGTGCGCTCCTGGATAGACGACGCGGTGGAGAGAAATCTTTTCACTTTGGAAAATGCCGAATTCGTTCTCGATCTGTTCCTAATGTTGCAAACTGGATTAGATCACGTAAATAGCAAATGCCGCTTTGGGATTAATCAGGTAAATATTTTTAAGACTTTCTTCCATACTTAATTAGATTTTGAGACAAGTCTTTTTTGTTTTCTTTATGGTTACGTTTATGTTGAAATATTAGTACCAGTAGGTACCTACTATGCATGCCGTGCAACATAATTTACAATAACTTCAGTGTCTGTTTTCAATTTAATGATTAGGTACCATGGATTGCGAACCAGAAAATGTAGGTATCTTTGTTGTTCTAATGTTAGTATGTTGTTATAGGTAGACATAAGTAAAGCGTCTGCGGCCTGCTACCTCCTGGGAGCGCTGCTCTCGGAGCCAGGTGATCGGTTCCCGGACAAGGCATTCATCAAAGTGTACATTGCTCATTGCTTCATATTCTGCTACGTATGGTGCATCGGCGGCAACATCCTCGAAGAGGGAAGGAAACCCTTTGAAGAGATCATCAAGAGACAGTTTGAGGAATATGAGGAAGCAGAATTGTTAGTAAACCCTGACTTTTTTTTTTAATATTCTTGAATAATTGTTTCCAAGTCCTATTTTACCAAATTATATGACTCAAACATGGATCTCTACACCTGATGAATGAAAGCCTAAACGAATTGTTTAAAACCACCTAATGTGCTGTCAAATCTAGTTATGACTGTTGAGATTGAGACACAGAATAAATTCGTTGAGATTGATTGACCAACAGAGTAACTGCAATCTATAAATTAACAAGAGATGAAAAAACTGACTACAGAGTTGAAGAGCCTAGACTTTTTGGTCTATTGAAGTCTATTTATCCTTTTATCTTTTGCAAGCATGCCGATGGGCTTCAATTTCTTCGATATGTACATGGATACGAAAATGCGCCGTCTAAAAGTGTGGGCAGACATAATTCCTGACTTCTTGTACGACTCCACAAAGCCGTTCTTTGAGACTCTCGTACCAACTATAGACACAGTTCGGTACGGATATTTGTTTGAAAAACTCCTGGGCTCTGACAAACCCGTCATGTTTACTGGAAACACAGGTACATTTTTAATATCAACTACTACGGATGTAGGTACCTGTCTTGAATAAAACGAAGGACTCTTTTCGCTCCGAAAACAAGGTTCTAACGCGATATTGACAAAATTTTGATTTTTATTAGTAACATATGGGGACAGTTTGCAAATAATATTGTTCCTAATAATACCTTTCTTTCAGGTGTCGGTAAAACAGTAATTGCAATAGGAATGCTGAACAAAATGGCTCAGGGTGGTTATTACATACCGTTCATATTGAACTTTTCGGCCCAAACCAGCAGTGGCCGAACACAGGTACCTATAAGTACTATTTTTTCTTAATATTTGTCAGTTATTTGTCCTTCTGTGGAAGGAAGGGTTCTCTTCATTCAAAGAAGAAGAAATGAGTATTGATCACAAGGCAGTCCAATTGCGTGTTAGCTATTTATTACCCCCTAGGCTCAGCAGTTCGGTTGTTCGGTCCCGGCCGCCAACAACCGAACTACTGAGACTAGAGGGCTGACCACTGAAAACGGAGCTCTTCAGTGGTCTGTAATAGCCCTCTAGTGTCAGTAGTTCGGTTACTTACGAAACTTTCGGAACTTACGAGTTGTTTATCTGGCTTGATCACCACTCTCAAAACTCGAAACTGAGAAATTTAACCTACGACCTTTTATAACCACGAACTTTCTTCAATAGGTACTGCTGGAACATTACTTAAATTGAAATTAAGCCTAATCATATCTGTTTTAATGTCGACAATTCATCTTCTTTTCCTAGGCGGTGCTAGAGTTACGTTTAGACAAGAGACCGCGCAGGGCCATCGGAGCTCCATTAGGAAAGAAAGTGGTTATATTCATCGATGACGTCAATATGCCTCGTCTGGACATATATGGCGCACAGCCGACTATAGAACTGCTGAGGTAAAACTTACCTTCATTAAAATGTATATCAGTAAAAAAATTATGTAACAAAACTGGCCAAGTGCGTGTCGGACCACGCACAATAAAGGGTTCCGTAGTTGTTGGGATGAAGAAAGAAGAGAAAGAATGATCCCAAGAACAAACTTAATATTGTAGTTGAAAGACATGTTCTATACATTCCAACTGCAAATGTAAGTTTGTACGCACAATATTGAGAGATTTACGATGTCATTTTAAGACCATAAACTTAAACTTCTTATTAATTTTCCTGTAATCTATGAGTAAGTAGGTATTGACCTATTTTTGTATTTTCTTTTTCAAAATAAAATGATCAATTTTCGTCAATTTTCTTAAATAACTTTAAAATCATTTAAAAAAATTGAGACTTTTGTACTTTTTACTGTAAACTCTTTCATTTGATAAGACACACCGCACACGGTACAGTTTGCAAAACTTTTCTTTTTAATGTTTTTATTTCCCAAAAGCGACCTCCACATTTTTCATCCAAAATTAATTTACTTATTTACTTTACATCTTTACACGCAATGATATATTACCTTCATTGTTTACACGTCCGTGTTTTAGTCACAGAAATTGTGTGTACCAAAATTTTAACTTAATTGGTCCATTATATTCGGAGCAAATTGGCTGTAACAGACGGACAGACAGACAGTCAGACACACGAGTGATCCTATAAGAGTTCCGTTTTTTCCTTTTAATGTACGGAACCCTAAATATCACCTTTATCCTTTTGATGTGTGTAGATACAACAGTTAAAGCGTAGAACAGTTTATGTTAGAATCAAAGATCCGTATTGAATCTTTCCATGAATAACAAACCGGGAGAGAAAATTAAATGAGAGATTAACTTTTTTTTTCTTTCTTGCTGAATATACCTAAGCACCATAGTATTCATTATTTTTAAACTTTACATAATACATTTTTCGGTCCTCCAAACAGGCAATTTCTAGATTTTGGAGGTCTCTACGACCGCGAAAAACTGTACTGGAAGGATGTCCTCGACGTGGTGCTTGCGTGTTCATGCGCCCCACCCGGCGGTGGTCGTAACCCACTGACCGGACGATTCGTCAGACATTTTGCGATGTTCTACATTTCTGCACCTAATTCGGGGGCTATGAAGACTATATTTAAGGTTAGTCACTAAAGTTGTTACAAAATAATAGGTCCATTTTGACAGCCCATATCGTTTCATATGCCAAAGAGACGCAAAAATAGCGGGTCAAAGGTATTTTAACTTTAACATAAGAAGAAACAAGTACTCCTTCCATTGCTTTAATTTGTAAATTAATTGTCTAAGGACATTATGACATTATTGTCACTATGCCCTTTCACTTGAAAGACTCAGCACTGACCGAGGGCATCGCATCAAAAAATGTTCTCCTCTCTGTCTTACCGACGCCTAATTCTATATACAAACTTCAATATTCCTCTTCCTAATTATTTACCATCAATCAGGCAATCCTGAAAGGTCACATGGAGGACTTTGTGACTGAAGTCTCAGTCCTCGGGGCTTCTATAGTGGATGCAGCCGTAGATGTATATCAGAAGATTTGCGACGAGTTGCTGCCGACGCCAGCCAAGTCGCACTATGTGTTCAATTTAAGAGACTTGTCCAAGTGTATGCAAGGAGTCTTGCAAGCCGATGCCGCGTACATGAGGACTCCGCAAGGAATGCTCAGGTATTTACGTCTTTTCAGGTTCTTCAAAAAACTGCCCAATTGCATTCGTAGTTTCTTGCATACTGCTGTGTTAAAAAATTCTTTAAACATTTCAGATTATTTTATCATGAGTGCCTTCGTGTGTTCCACGATAGGCTGGTCAACGTCCAAGATAAGAGTTACTTCTTCCACCTTATGCGCTCGGTCTGTGAGAGGAACTTCCAACAACCTATACTAGAGATTCCTGACGACACTATCATTTTGCAACCACCTCTTCTGCTGTTTGGTGATTTCATAAACTCCGCTATTCCGAAAGAAAACAGAAACTATGCTGAGATACCAGATTTAGCTAAGCTTACGGTAGTTGTGAAGGCAAGTGATTGATTATTGTTTGCACGTTTTAGATTATCTGTAATAGTAAAATATATTCTCCCAAAATAACCTGCGAACCTTCGCAGGTTATTTTGGGAGAATATATTTTAATCTAGATGGTAAAATGGTATTCTGACGATAAAACAACATTATTTTCATTGAATCTTTTTCCAGGAGGTACGAAGGTTTATCAATTGTTTGTATCATCATCATCAGTATCTTAGTGTAGTGTAAGTTAAATAAAGAACAACTATTATTCTGTCGAATCTCTTAAGCAAGTCTGGTTCTATCATGCAATATTTAGGCCTACAAATTCTTCTGTGGGTAGAATTCAAAACCTGAATCTTGCTATTCAGATTTTAAATGTGAACTACAAATGACACAGGAATACTTAGAGGAGTACAATTCGACGGCGCGCGCGGAGATGCATCTGGTGATGTTCCAAGATGCTATAGAGCACATAGTGCGGATAGCCAGGGTGCTGCGGGCAGAGCGCGGCCACTGCCTTATGGTGGGACCGGGAGGCTCCGGCCGCAGGAGCGTCGCCACACTCGCCGGACACATCAACGAGTGCAAGTAAAGTCACCTCTAAAATATGTTTCGTCATCTTAAGGGCTATTTTTGTCTGCTCATTGCACGATGGAATCTGCTTTAACCACTCCGAATTATATAAGGTGTTAAAAAATTAACTTTGAAAACTTTAAGGAGTGCTTTTTAGACCATCGAACTGAATAACTTTTAATAAGGGACCAACTTTAAATCGCAAAAAAAGAAACAGCTGTCCCATATAGTTTTATTCCGTGATACTCGAGGGTAAAACGCCACAGGGATGAAACAGAGGGGTGGTGGTAGTTTTCTTTAGAAAGGGCGACAATGTCCTTCCTAAGAATAATTATAGGTCCATCTCACTTCTGAGCCACACAAGCTGTTTTCAAAAGTCATCACGAATCGCCTCGCGCGTTTGTTTGACGACTTTCAGCCTCCCGGACAAGCAGGATTCCGTAAAGGCTTTAACACCTTAGGCTTTAGGCTTTACAGCGAAGAGAATAACCTGCCTCTCTGCTTAGCGTTTGTGGACTACGAGAAAATGGACATGGAAATGGACATGGACGTGAACGATCCATTTAAGTTAATTAGGAAGTTAGAATTTATAACTCAATATTTTTGACATGGGTGAAATAGGCAGAGCCATCACACCTACTTGCCTCTTTGTAGTATACAAGCATCATTACAATAATAACATTAGGTACGGTTATATTCAGCCAAATTTCAAGTTATGTAAATATTCGTCCGCTATAAGTACATATTTCGTACGCAGGTGCATGGGAATGGAAATCAAAAGGAATTACGATTCGCCAGAATTCCACGATGATCTTCGCAAAATGTACATGCGAGCTGGAGTTAACAATGAAGATACGTTGTTCCTCTTCACTGATACTCAGATCACAAAGGAGGAATTCCTCGAAGACATTAATAATATGCTCAACTCTGGTAATGATTCATAATTATGTAGTTGTGTAGAGTTTAAAAAAGATGCAGTGACAAATATGATTAAGTTGAGAGGATGAATGAAAGGCGACTGACAAATGGTATTTACAAAGCAGATGTGATTGGAAGGGACGCCTTATAAGGACATCATAATCATCATCATCATTCTACTATTTATTTGGGGTCGGCGCAACATGCTTTATCTTCCATACTTCTCTATTATTCGTCATAACATTGGTGATGTGATGTGATGTGATGTGAGGTGGTGGTGGTGATGTTTTTCAGAAAGGTCAGGTGCGTACCTAATACTCGCAACCGGCCTGCGTGTATATAATTATGATCAGATGTATGAACGTAAACGAAGCAAAAAGAGTATGTTTGGCTTTGGATCGTCGCGGGTGGCGTTCTGTAGTTTCTGCCTACCCGCATGGCGGGAAGAAGGCGTGAGTTTTTGTATGTATGTACAATTGTACAGTTCCTAACCTCAGTGTCGGGAAAATGTCCTTGTGTGAATGGGGAAGAAAACTGTCATATTAGCGCTCATATTAGCGCTAAGTGCTTGTTATACTTTTACTAACCGACTTTTCAAAAAAAAAGAGGAGGTTATCAATTCGTCGCGTATTTTTTTTTTTTAATGGAGTTGCTGAAAAGTGTTTTTTCTTCTCGCCGATTGGTCGGTTTGTCTTCAAGATGTTTTTGACAAACTTTTGTGACAAACACACAGCGCTCTATCACGGCTCAGCTTCCGGCTAAACAACCTCATTGCCGTACTGTGTTGCCATGTTGCATCTATGGCACAGGTTATAATTTTGAAGGCTGCCTATTAATAAACGTTAATCTCTTATAGGTGAGGTTCCGAACCTTTTCGAAGGTGATACCTACGAAGCTGTGCAGAGCGGCTGTCGCAACGACGCTGCAAAGAACAACATCAGTCCTGCTGACCGCGACGCTGTTTACTACTTCTTCATTAACAGGGTCCGAGGGAAGCTCCACCTCTGTATATGCATGAGTCCGGTAGGAGAGGCATTCAGGTAAACTATCACATTCTATTTGCACACTTATATGCATTCGGCAGTCAGGTCTTAGCAGGCTCGAACAGTACTTACTATGATGTGATCGATGATACTCGTATCAAATGGACCTTCTAACAATTTTCGGGTATCTAGCAAGTGGCTGGATGCATTTTCCGTGTACACATATAAAGAAATGCTCGACATGTGTAAGAGTAAACTTTTAATGATGGTTTCCCCGATTATTAAGGTTGCGGTTTAGACAAAGAGACTGATTTAATAAGTAACTGAAAACTATAATAGAATCGTTTCGATCGCGATAAGATTTGCTTTGTGCTAAAATGACTAGAATTTAAACAAATACCTACTTAGTCGAAACCTTGAACCTGCACTTTCACCCGACTCATGCATCTTGGAAACACTTTCAGTTGGGCACTAGTCGACGAACGTAACCGAACGTGGAGCGTTATTTAAAGGTGGATTTAATAAAAAATAAACTTGAAGCACCTGTGATAAATATGAATCATTATCATCATCATCATTTCTGCCGAAAGACGTCCACTACTGGACATAGCCCTCCCCCGAGCACCGCCACTGTAACCGGTTCTGTGCCTCCCGCATTCCTGCCTTTATAAAGTAATCGGTCCACCTTGTGGGAGGCCTTCCAACGTTACTGTGCCTCCCGCATTCCTGCCTTTATAAAGTAATCGGTCCACCTTGTGGGAGGCCTTCCAACGTTACGTCTTCCGGTGCGCGCCGCCACTCCAGAACCTTTCGGCCCCATCGTCCATCTGTTGTGCTAGCAATATGCCCTGCCCAGTGCCACTTAAGTTTGGCAATTCTTCAGGCTAATATAATATTTAGAGAGCATACCTAATTGGCTAGTAGAAGTTCAGACCGGTTTGTTTCCGATTGATCAATAATAGTTATAGTTTATTGAGGTCAGCGGTAAGGGCGCGCGGCGGGCTCACGGCTGCGCCGTGCAACACTCCCCTGCCGCCCTGCACCCTCCGATGCAGTGAACTACTACGCCCTATATTTTATTATATATACTAGATGACCCGCCGGACGAAAATTTTGTCCTGTCAAAATTTCAATTTCTTTTTACCCGACTGCCAAGGAAGAGTTATGTTTTTTTCGTATTTTTTACCGACTTCACAAAAAGGAGGAGGTGCTATGTTCGGCTGACTGTATGTTTTTTTTTTGTATGTTTGTTCATCGAATACTCCGCCAATTTGTTCCGCACCGCACTTGTAATGGCAGCTCGAAACGGTGGTGACGGCAGTAACTGGTGCTTATAGCACAGGAATCCTCCTAGTTTAAGCCCAGTTACACAAGTTTTGTATCTTGCCAGTATCTCAGTCTAATTACATAATAAATGTAATATTGTAAAGGTTTAAGTCTTGAACAAATAATATTTTTTTTTTTTTTTTAATTTTCGACGGATTTTCAAAATTCTTTTTTTGTTTGAAAGGTTTTATACTCTCGAGGTGACAATGGGACATTGTCACCAAATCAGAATCTGATCAGGGGATCCCATGGAAATCGAGGGGAACCGCAACCTATCGTATCATACATGTTTTTATTGTCATGCGCGCCACACGTACGCGCGGATCGCGGTTAGCTCGCACGGATGCGTGCCGCCCGTGTGTGTGTGGCGAACCCGCGAACCTTGACAGTCAGTGTTGTTTTTACTGTCAAGCGTGTCGCACGCAGGTTGTATGATCAATATGAAAATCGATACAGAGAGAGTTAATTCGAGGTTCATTTACGATGTTGCCTGTGGGACAAGAAAAATGTATTATATAAAAACAAAGATGCAAGGGACGCAGCGTGGTCCGAAATTTGTAAGGAATTAGTTCCTGAATTTGAAAATCCTGAGTTCTCTTCCTGGCGACACGCACAATGCTGTGGCGGCGTGGCGAAAATAATGCTCTGAGTGCGGCCCGCAGCACGCATGCGTGCCTGACCTGCACGCGGGCGCAAACACGCATAACAATAAAAAGGCCCTAACGAACAGCAATTGATTTTTATATAATATACAACGTGCCGCTGCAACAACGACACTAATTTGACACGCCTATACGTTTCCGAGTTTTCGTTATATAAAGATATTTTACTTTCATTAAAAGTTATTATTTATTAATTTATTTATTTACAATTTTCTAAAATAGCATCCTGTAGCGCAGAGATGAAATTAAAACGAACGAGAAAAAAAGACCTCGTCACTCGAGCATCTGGGCATTTTGCAAAAAATTCATTCATAAAGCTACTTACAACTGGGTCGAAGCAATAGGCAAACGATGAACAAAAAAAAGTGTCGGTCAGTGACCTTTTAACAGCTGGCATAGGACAATAGCTTCATGAATGAGTTCTTTGCAATAGAGTGATCCTAATTTTGGTTATTATTTAGTTTGTTTGAAATTTTTTTTTTTTTCAAGTTACGAATTATTTTATCTTATTATAATTTGTATGATTATTGACCATTAGCCCTACCTGTGAATTTAAGTAATGTCGTAATTGCGGGAACACGTTGTGTAAAATATTATAACGATAAAGGGCACGATTCTGTTTTGCCTATCACATATCGATACGAAACGATGCAAGTATAGTCCAGTAGACAAAAGAATATGCCCTTCGATAATTCCAAAGTTTTTTATTTTCGCGGAGTGGATTACTTTCGTGAATTCATTGCTATGTACAAAAATGCTAACAGTTTAGAGTTATGCTATAGGTATTAAGTAGGTATTTCCTATTATTTCGTGTTATAACAATAATATAAAATTTAAATTAAAATACTACACTGTTTCTTAATTAGTACTATCTAAAGTATATATTACTGAAAATGCTAACAGATAGGTACTGTGGAACAATGGAAATCTGAAAATGTCCTTTAACTCATTCAATAAAAAATTTAAGTTTTTCAAATCATTTCCTATACACTTAAAGGGATTAGTTATACCTTACAACAAAAGTTCTAACAGCTAAGTAATATGCTTCACAAGTAATTGTATTTTTACTTTGTAATTAGCGAAATATTGAATTTAAGTTTATAAATTTGCGCCCACATATTCGTGATAATAAGCTCTGCTACCATACAAAAGTTTCAACTTGTACGTGCTATGCCTTTTTTTTTAATAAATAAAATACAATTTGGATATTGTGGCGTGCGGTGTAAGTACGACAATTCGTGCAGCGCGACGCGGTGACAATCAGACCCACACTCACTGCAAACGTGCACGCGGCTACACATCAAGCTATGCATGTCCAGTTTACACTGACCTCTCATTGTAAGGTAATCTTATACAATGCGAGATCAGCTTATACTGGATATGTATAGCTTGATCTGTAGCCGTGCGTACCTACCTCTATTGAATGAGGCGCAAAATCATTTCATTACAGTCACATCTCACAAATGACTAATACGAGTACAGTCAGCGTCAAAAATATCGGAACGAACAGACTGTTCAAAATGATCTCAAAAACTAAGAAAATTAAACTACTCAATTGGGTAAAGCTCTTGTCAGAATTACAGTGTAATATTATCGTATACTGTCTTCATTCTGAAAACAGTCTGTTCGTCCCGATATTATTGACGCTGATCCAATACAGTCAGTTATTTTTTCTGTTCCATTCCGTGACCGTGACTTCGCCCGCGCGTAATTATCAACAATTGTCAAAAATAGTCAAAATCCCGGATTCCGGGATTCACAGATTTAGAGTTCTGATTATAGAATCGAATGTATATTTATGTATTGATCGTCAAAATGTCGTGATTCCGGAATTGATAAATTAAGTATTTTTTTTACCATTACTGGGTAACTTGTTTATCACTAAATTTTCACAGGGGATCATCTACTATGAACAACTTTCACTATGGCATCAACACGTAAATCACGAAAAATAAATCAGCTGGTCGAGTAGGTATTGAGCTTTTGTATCAAACATCGTAATTTTTTTCGTGATTTCAGAGTTGGTCCCATAATGAAAGCTGCTGAAACTGTAAATCCAAGATGGCGGCTGCGAATATTTTCAAATGTTTCGTCATGGGTGTCGTTTTCATTGGCTTCGAGGGTGTTAAGGCCGATAGTGACACTAAAATGTAAATCCAAGATGGCGGCTGCGAATATTTTCTAATTTTTCGTCATGGGTGTCGTTTTTTTGGTTTTCGATAGTGTTAAAGCCGATAGTGATACTAAAATGTAAATCCAAGATGGTGGATGCGAATATTTTCTAATTTTTCGTTATGGGTGTCGTTTTCATTGTTTTCGGTGGTGTTAAAGCTGATAGTAACATTAAAATGTAAATCCAAGATGGCGGCTGCCAACATTATTAAATTTTTCGTCATGGGTGTCGTTTTCATGCTTTTCGAGGGTGTTAAAGCCAATAGTGACATTAAAATATAAATCCAAGATGGCCGGTGCGAACATTTTCAAATTTTTCGTCATAGGTGTCGTTTTCATGCTTTTCGAGAGTGTTAAAGCCGATAGTGACACTAAAATGTAAAGCCAAGATGGTGGATGCGAATATATTCTAATTTTTCGTCAAAGGTGTCGTTTTCATGGTTTTGGGGTCTGTTAAAGCCGATAGTGATGTTAAAATGTAAATACATGATGGCGGCTGCGAACATTTTTAAAATTTTCGTCACGGGTGTCGTTTTCATTATTTTCGAGGGTGTTAAAGCCGATAGTGACACTAAAATGTAAATGCAAGATAGCGCCTGCTTTAAAAATGTTGATGGTTTTTTAATTACTATCACACGTGTTTTCAGGTTGTAACGCGATACGCTGCACTGCCGCAGGGTTAGTTAAGTAGGCATCAGCCAAGCGTCACGCATTTTGACTCCTCTATCGGCTTTAGCACACTCTAAAACCATGACGGAAAATTTTCGCAGCCGCCATCTTGGATTTACATTTTAACGTCATTATCGGCTTTAACACCCTCGAAAACCATTAAAATGACACCCATGATAAAAAGCTTGAAAATTTTTGCAGCCGCCATCTTGGATTTACATTTTAACGTCACTATCGGCTATAACACCCTCAAAAACCATGAAAACGACACCCATGATGAAAAGTTTGAAAATTTTGCAGCCACCGTCTTGGATTTACATTTTAACGTGGCGTTAAAATGTAAATCGCCTTTGAAACCCTCGAAAAGCATGAAAACGACACCCATGACGAAAAATTTAATAATGTTCGCAGCCGCCATCTTGGATTTACATTTTATTGTTACTATCAGCTTTAACACCACCGAAAACCATGAAAACGACACTCATTGAGAAAAATTAGAAAATACTCGCATCCACCATCTTGGATTTACATTTTAGCGTCACTATCGGCTTTAACAGTCTCGAACACCAAGAAAACGACACCCATAACGAAAAATTTGAAAAGATAGAAAATATTCGCAGCCGCCATCTTGGATTTACATTTTATTGTCACTATCGGGCTTAACACCCTCGAAAGCCATAAAAACGACACCCATGATAAAACATTTGAAAATATTCGCAGCCGCCATCTTGGATTTACAGTTTCAGCAGCTTTCACTATGGGACCAACTCTGAAATCACGAAAAAAATTACGATGTTTGATACAAAAGTTCAATACCTACTCGACCAGCTGATTTATTTTTCGTGATTTACGTGTTGATGCCATAGTGAAAGTTGTTCATGAGTAGAAGATTCCCTGTGAAAATTTACTGATAAAAAGTTATCCTCTAATACTCGTAGTAAAAAAATACTTAATTTATCAATTCCGGCATCCCGACATTTTGACGATCAATACAAAAGTAGGTATATTCCATATTAGCCAAAGCCTAAACGTAAGTAAATATACATTCGATTCTATAATCAGAACTTAAAAATTGTCGCTCCGGAATCCCGGGATTTTTTCGATACATAAGTGCAATCCATATTAACTAACATCTGCACAAAGTAAATTATACATTCGATTCTATGATCAGAAGTCAAAATTTGTGAATCCCGGAATTTTTTTGATACAGAAGTGCAATCCATATTAGCCAACACCTGAACGCAAGTACCTAACTAAACATTCGATTCCAAAATAAGAACTTAAAAAGTGTCGTTCCGGAATCCGAATTTTCTCGATGTATAAGTGCAATCCATACTAACTAACATCTGAACTTAAGTACTTAAAACATTCGATTCTATGATTAGAAGTCAAAATTTGCCGATACCAGAATTCTGGGATCTTTCAATCCAAAAGCCCACTCCATACTTTGCCAACACCTCAACTTTAGGTTAATACGCATCCGATTATCCGATCTCTAGTAATAATGTAATGTCCCAAAACCCGGGAGATTAATTATACAAAAATAAAAAATAAAAATAAAAAGCCTTTTATTTCCAGTAAATTTACATTCCTTAAAATCTATGTATGTGTTAGTTTTGTTTAGTTCATTCTATGTTATTTATTTGTCTCTTACTTAGTATAATTTTATGTGTATCCTATGTATTATATCATAGTATTTATAGTTAGGTACTTCATTTTTTTATTTAATCTACAGGAACCCCAGAATGGGTGAAGGCCTCCTCCAGTGATGCCCATTTGACTATGTCTTCAGCTACTTTTCTCCAGTTTGGATCAGCTATTGCTTTTATATCATCTTCCCATCTTGTAATAGGTCTACCTCTTGTTCTTTTGCCTAGTAGGCCATTCCAGAATGTTACTCTTTTGGGAGATTAATTATCCCGGAAAAAATGTTGTCCTAAAGAAGTCTCCACTGTTTGTCTCCGTTCCTCGAAGTTCTATTCCGTTCTTTATTTATTACCAGAGATAGTATGTTCGGACGCATATTTACCTAAAGTTGAGGTGTTGGCTCTATAGAGGAAAAATAGAATGGATTAGATGGGGTATAGGATATTGATAGTAGGAATTATAAATACACCTAGAACTTACTTTGTTGGCTCCAATCGTCGTTATGTATTCCGGCAGCCCATAATATGGTCTCTTGTGTCTCTGATCGTCTAACTACAGAAACCTTTATTCTTTTGTCACAGGAATATTTTTGTTGCGACTGGAACGTATGTCCTACTGGTGCGGTCATTTGTTTCTACGAGTATCTCAGATTGACTTACGCGGCTTGTTATGGAAAATAGTTATTCGCAATTTAAACAAAAGCCATAGCACGTATATGTTGAAACTTTTGTATGGTAGCAGAGCTTATTGTCTCGAATGTTCAGGCGAAAATTTACAAACTTAAATTCAATATTTCGCTAATCGCAAAGTAAAAATACAATTACTTGTGAAGCCTGAACATTCTTGTGAAGCCTTGTGTTGTACTTAGCTGTTAGAACTTTTGTTGTAAGGTATAACTAATCCCTTTAAGTATATAGGAAATGATTTGAAAAACTTAAATTTTTAATTGAATGAGTTAAGGGACATTTTCAGATTTCCATTGTTCCACAGTACCTATCTGTTAGCATTTTCAGTAATATATACTTTAGATAGTATTAATTAAGAAACAGTGTAGTATTTTAATTTAAATTTTATATTATTGTTATAACACGAAATAATAGGAAATACCTACTTAATACCTATAGCATAACTCTAAACTGTTAGCATTTTTGTACATACTAGAGTAAAATTAGAAAATATTCGCAGCCGCCATCTTGGATTTACATTTTAGTGTCACTATCGGCCTTAACACCCTCGAAACCAATGAAAACGACACCCATGACGAAACATTTGAAAATGTTCGCAGCCGCCATCTTGGATTTACAGTTTCAGCAGCTTTTATTATGGGACCAACTCTGAAATCACGAAAAAAATTACGATGTTTGATACAAAAGCTCAATACCTACTCGACCAGCTGATTTATTTTTCGTGATTTACGTGTTGATGCCATAGTGAAAGTTGTTCATAGTAGATGATCCCCTGTGAAAATTTAGTGATAAACAAGTTACCCAGTAATGGTAAAAAAAATACTTAATTTATCAATTCCGGAATCACGACATTTTGACGATCAATACATAAATATACATTCGATCCTATAATCAGAACTCTAAATCTGTGAATCCCGGAATCCGGGATTTTGACTATTTTTGACAATTGTTGATAATTACGCGCGGGCGAAGTCACGGTCACGGAATGGAACAGAAAAAATAACTGACTGGATTGGATCAGCGTCAATAATATCGGGACGAACAGACTGTTTTCAGAATGAAGACAGTATACGACAATATTACATTGTAATTCTGACAAGAGCTTTATCCAATTGAGTACTTTAATTTTCTTAGTTTTTGAGATCATTTTGAACAGTCTGTTCGTTCCGATATTTTTGACGCTGACTGTACTCGTATTAGTCATTTGTGAGATGTGACTGTAATGAAATGATTTTGCGCCTCATTCAATAGAGGTAGGTACGCACGGCTACAGATCAAGCTATACATATCCAGTATAAGCTGATCTCGCATTGTATAAGATTACCTTACAATGAGAGGTCAGTGTAAACTGGACATGCATAGCTTGATGTGTAGCCGCGTGCACGTTTGCAGTGAGTGTGGGTCTGATTGTCACCGCGTCGCGCTGCACGAATTGTCGTACTTACACCGCACGCCACAATATCCAAATTGTATTTTATTTATTAAAAAAAAAGGCATAGCACGTACAAGTTGAAACTTTTGTATGGTAGCAGAGCTTATTATCACGAATATGTGGGCGCAAATTTATAAACTTAAATTCAATATTTCGCTAATTACAAAGTAAAAATACAATTACTTGTGAAGCATATTACTTAGCTGTTAGAACTTTTGTTGTAAGGTATAACTAATCCCTTTAAGTGTATAGGAAATGATTTGAAAAACTTAAATTTTTTATTGAATGAGTTAAAGGACATTTTCAGATTTCCATTGTTCCACAGTACCTATCTGTTAGCATTTTCAGTAATATATACTTTAGATAGTACTAATTAAGAAACAGTGTAGTATTTTAATTTAAATTTTATATCATTGTTATAACACGAAATAATAGGAAATACCTACTTAATACCTATAGCATAACTCTAAACTGTTAGCATTTTTGTACATAGCAATGAATTCACTATAGTTATCCACTCAGCGAAAATAAAAAACTTTAGAATTATCGAAGGGTAAATGGAAAAAATATTATATCTCTACTGGACTAGTATTTTACCCATAAGTATCTACATACTTATATTCCATTACCTACTTATAGCTTCCTAGAAGGAAAGAAAATATGTTGGCCTTTCACTCAACATTCTTATGAAATCACTGAAGATTATTATATTTATTTTGACACTTAGGTATATAACCTATGTTTAGCTTGATTGTTGTTCCGCACTGATCAGAAGTCAATTTGTCAAAACATTGGTAAATTGACACAGATTATTTTTTTAATTAAACTTTTATGTTTCGTAGACGTAGATGCCGAATGTTCCCGTCTCTGGTAAATTGTTGCACCATTGACTGGTTTACAAAATGGCCGCCGGAGGCTTTGCTCTCGGTAGCCAAGCAATGTCTACAGCCGCTCGGGAACAAAGAAATCATTGATCAAATATCTACAATTTGCGTCACCATGCATCAGGTAACACCAACTTAAAATATAGTTAAATGCTTGAAAAAATTTATTCCTAAAAAAGGTCATTGCTACTAAGAAAACTGAAAAAGGATTTTTGATAGCAGTTGCAGTTGTATGAGGCTAAGGAAGTATACTAATAGACCGAGAGGTGACAGGATTTTTCATAACGATCATGGATACGGTTAGATTTACTTCGATGGGTTGTAGAGTAGTCCCCTAATGTGAATGACGTCGGTCTGCCTGCTCTGAGTGGTTGTAACTTCGAGTTATAGCGCTTACAAGAGGCGTCATTGTTGCGAAAAAAAACGATCAGAGAAACGGTCAGTTTTGGTATACCTACATTCAAACTATGGCATCTCCGCAGATGAAACAAGTTGGTCTGCCGGATCTCAGTGGTTGCATTTCAGAGATATGATGCGCGCAACATTGTTGCGAAAATAAAACGATAAGAGAAATGGTCACTTTTAGTACCCATTCGAAGTATGGTGTCTCCACAGGTGAAACGAGTTGGTCTGCCGGCTCTCAGTGGTTGTATTTCAGAGCAATCGCTATGTATGCAAGACGCTTATTTGTGGGGAAAGCCTAAAAAATACATCAAAAAACGGGACAATAGGTGAATTTTTCAAGTGCACGCCGGCCGGTGTCGTACCCCCACCCTACACCTGCGCTGAGTACCACCAGCTGCGCGACCGTCCCCCCCGTAAAGGAATAGGGAAAAGCTAGAGGTGTCAAGAGGTGTCAATAAGAGAAATCGTCAGTTTTAGTTCCTAATCAAAGTATGGTGTCTCCACATGTGAAACAAGTTGGTCTGCCGGCTCTTAGTCGTTGTATTTCAGAGAATTGTTATACGCAAGGCGCTTAGTTATAGAAAAATTCAACTTAACAGTAATCAATAAAATAAAGAATCAAATCGAACAAATCCAATTTTTTATAAGAATATAGCTAAGACTTATAGTTAAATATTTACTTACTTCTAACATTCTTTATTTTTTTAGTTGTTTCATTAGCTATATTCTACAAAATTATTAATCTGTGATTTACCCAAAGTAATAAGTTGAATTATTAAAAATTGGATTTGTTCGATTTCATTCTTTATTTTATTGTTTACCGTTAAGTTGAATTTTTCTATAACTACAGCGCCTTGCATATAACAAAGCTCTGAAATACACCCACTAAGAGCTGGCGGACCAACTCTTTTCATCTGTGGAGACACCATACTTCGATTAGGTACTAAAACTGACCATTTCTCTTACTGACACCTCTTGACACCTCTAGCTTTTTCTCTATTCCTTTACAGGGGGGACGGTCGCGCAGCGGGTGGTTCTCGGCGCATGTGTAGGGTGGGGGTATGACACCGGCCGGCGTGCACTTGAAAAATTCACCTATTGTCCCATTTTGCGATGTATTTTTTAGGCTTTCTCCACAAATAAGCGTCTTGCATTCACTACGATTGCTCTGAAATACAACCACTGAGATCCGGCAGACCAACTTGTTTCATCTGCGGAGACGCCATAGTTTGAATGTGTACCAAAACTGACCATTTCTCTGATCGTTTTTTTTTCGCAACAATGACGCCTCTTGTAAGCGCTATAACTCGAAGTTGCAACCACTCAGAGCAGGCAGACCGACGTCATTCACATTAGGGGACTACTCTACAACCCATCGAAGTAAATCTAACCGTATCCATGATCGTTATGAAAAATCCTGTGACCTCTTAGTCTATAATTAGCAAAGGGCTTCTCATTTGGGAGCTACTCTTTAGAGGTCAATTTTATTGCAAGAAATTCAATGACACTTAATCAATACCGGTTGACTTATTGAATTCATTAACAGATAAAAGTAATAATGTATCTAAACAACTTTTACTAAAGGACCAAGTCAAATAGTTTAAAAAATACAAAGAGCTAGTGATAGAAGTGTCCTTTTAAGCAAATAAATGCCTGTATTAGGACACTACGCTCTTCCGCAAATTAAATTTACGTATTGTACATTTGTATACAAAATTAAGCTAATGTTTACTATTTATATAATTTTGAAAAACTAAAGTAAAGTAAAATAAAGTAAATTAAATTAATACAAGTCAGAAATACTATCGAAAAAATGATGTGCCATTTCATACAAAAATGCAATTATACCTACTTCGTAAAGCTGATCATACTCTTATGTAGGTATACTTCATGAAACTACGCTGAAACTATGCTAATGAGTTTAAAGTCCATGCAACCTACATTAATAGTTCGCTCTTTACGAATTACCTTTAAAATAAGAGCATAAATACATTTTATTAAAACCCTTATTAATTAAGTTAGAGGAAAATTAAATAATGACGTATTTTTTATTATTTTACCTCACGAAAAAAAATAAGTATTGTTGTTTATGCTTATTCATAGGATGTGGACATAATGACGGACCGATTATATCAAGAGATGAGGCGATATTACTACACAACGCCAAGCAGTTACTTAGATTTGCTGAAATTGTACATGCTGCTGCTAGATAAGAAGCAACAGCAAATTATCCGCGGCAGGGACAGAATATCTTGTGGATTGGAGGTAATATCGTCAATCATTAAACTCCGTGAAATCATGTATGTGCCGGAAACTACCACTATTTATTAGAATATAATGGAAAACAAGCCATTTTAAAACGAAAAATTCTCCCTAGAGCTCTATCTACAGCAGATTTATTAATCAGACGACCATCTGATTAATAAATCTTTACTCGAAATGGAACATGAAGCTCTTCATGTACCATTTCGAGTAAAAAGAATCTCATAATTTCTCACGATTTTCAACTCGTGTTCGCCACCAGCTTTTGTACATCCAAAGCTGGTGTAAGCTCACCGCTGCACCGTTTAGTCGACACGTACAATAAGCGATTTAGTGAAGTCGGCATACTATTTCTAAACCGTAATACTTTTAAAATAATGTAATTAAAATTCTGAGGGATCAGCAGTAGATTCCGTGGACATGCATTTAACACGCTGTAAAAATAATAAGTGCAGCTTTTATTATATGTAAATCGGTGCATAAACTACAAAGATATTCTATTTTGAAATTTTGGTTCCCACGAAAGTTACGAAAGACGCCACAAAAGTTACAAACGTATTTTCTACAAGCAAAATAAGATTTAAATCGGATGGTATTTAAAAGTACTTCAATTTATTCCCATTTCATTTACCTAATTTTGCCTGTGTTCCACCAAATATACTGAATGTGCACCAAAATATGTTCATTAAAATATGTCATAACGAGCATCTATTGGATATGGCGCTCGGCGGCCGCTGCCGCGGCACCGCTCGCTCGCCGTCGCGCGTTAAGGGTCGCTGTTCTAACCTAACCTAACCTAACCCAAATGATTCTAACCCAAATGATTCACCAATGTGAAGTTTCGGACGCGCGGGTGTTTTGTGTAACATTCAGGAATATTTGGTGCACGATCAGTATTTTGATGTACGGATAATATTTTTGGTGAACACAAAAATATTATCCATTTAAATCCCTATTTTTTCTTAAATTTCCTGTGGATTGAAGTTTATAAAATGAAATACTTCTTATTTATGTATCAACTTGTACTTGAGATCAACATAGTATTTTGAGATCAGCTTATTATTACTCTTTAGTAACTTAGGTTGCTAACTTAGCTTTTATCCCAGTAAATTAAACTGTAAAGTTTACACGAAAGACGTCCACTGCTGGACATAGGCCTCCCCTAAGCACTGCCACTTTGACCGGTTATGTGCTTCCGCATGCAGCGGATTCCGGTACGCGGCAGCACTCCAGAACCTTTCGGCCCCATCGGCCATCTGTTCTGCGAGCAATGTGCCCTGCCCACTGCCACTTAAATTTAGCTATTTTTCGGGCTATGTCGGTTACCTTCGTTCTTCTGCGGATCTCTTCATTTCTGATTTGATGACGTAGGGAAAAACTCCAAACATAGCCCTCTCCATTGCCCTTTGGGTAACTTTTAGCCTTCTAGTAAGGCCCATTGTGAGCGACTACGTTTCAGTGCCGTAGGTCATCACTGGCAATACGCACTGGGTCAAAGACTTTCGTCTTGAAATACTGCGGTATGTGAGACGAGAAGATCTTGCGAAGCTTCCTGAGCGCTGCCCAGCCGAGTCAGATTCGACGATTGATCTCTTTCTCGAAGTTGGACCTACCTAACTGGACAGTTATTCCTAGATAAACATACTCATCCACAACTTCAAGTGTAGTGTCTTCGATCTTCAGAGTCTTCCGACTCTTTCAGAACCTCTACTGAGATCATCGAGCAGTACTGGGCTACTCCATAGTCTCAGCCATGACTACTATTTCGTCGGCAAACCGAAGGTGGGTGAGGTACTCGCCATTGATGTTGATGCCTAGACCTTTCCAGTCCAGAACCTTGAAGACATCCTACAGTGCAGCGGTGAACAGTTTCGGAGAGATAACGTCGCTCTGTCTCACCCCTCGCTGCAGAAGGATAGGTTTCGAGGTCCGGTCCTGGAATCGGACTGACATAGTGACGTTTTTGTACAGGCACTTCAGCACCCCAATGTGCCGATAGTCGGTCTGGCACCGTTAAAGAGACCGCAGTATAGCCCATGTCTTGATCGAATCGAAGGCTTCCTCGCAGTCCATAAACGCTAAGCAGAGAGGAGAGAGGCAGGCTTCAGTTTTCTGTATAATCTGCCGCAGCGTTTACGGTGCTATAGCCTTTACGGAATCCGGCTTGTTCGGGAGGCTGAAAGTCGTCAAACCTGCGTGCGAGACGGTTCGTGATGACTCTTGAAAATAGCTTGCAGACATGGTTCAGAAGTGAGACTGGTCAGACGAGCCTGTAATTCTTAAGAACAGCATTATCACCCTTCTTAAAGAATAGTACCACCACACCTCTGTTTCATGTCTGCGGCGTTTTGCCCTCGAGTATGATGGAATCAAACAGCCTCTGGAGGGTCTCAAGAACGGCCCTCCGGCCTTCAAGAGTTCGTCCGTAACTCCATCATCACCCAGCGCCTTGTTGTTTTTTAGCTGCGTCAGAGCCATCCTAATGTCGTACAAGCTGACGTCCGGGATGTCTTCGGTATAGTTTCGGGTCAATCTAGCTCTTGGGTCATTTGCCAGATTTGTGACCGTATTACTTGTTGAAAATTTACAACATTAATGTAATTATTACTTAGGTACTATCCTATTGTAGCTGCTGACAGATAATGTGTGCTTTTGAATATTTAATTGAAATGTTTACAATAAAAAAACCCACTATTTTTTGCCAGCTGCTATAATAGTAGTTTACATATTATTTATATTCGAATAGAAGTTGAATTTTGACACTTTTAGCTGACAACCACTCTACATAACAAAATTTATAAGGTATTTTTCTTACTGTCAATTAGCCTATTGGCTAAACAGCTCAGGTTGGGGTGGGGTAAACTGTTAAATAGGCTACGAGAAAACATACAAACAGAAACACATATGAGTCCAACAAGAAAAAAATTGAAGCACATACATGTACAAATACATAACATCTTTCAGCGTCATCATCTTCAGCGGCGTCACAAAACATCTGAAATCATTATTTAATAGAGATATATAACTTTTATGTTGCGCTAGCTGACTTTTGTGGACAAATAACCACGAAAATTGTGCCACGAAAGTAATGAAAATTTCACATTTTTGAGAATTACTATTAAAGTTATGGCTAAATTAACGAACAAAGTACTTGGGAATAATCTCGAAGATCTATATTATTCCTTTATTCAAAATGAGTTCGACAATTATAAACATTATGCTTCAAAATTTGCGCATGAAAGTTTCTTGAGCAAGGCTACTTGAAAATATTCGAACGTTAACTTATCTCGTATTCTTTTGTTTAGAAGCAATTAATGTATGTGTCTCCCCCAGTGATGCCGGGACACTACTGAGCATCTGCGCAGCTAAAACGTGTAGCGAAAAGTTGCTCCTCTTGGAAGATAGGTGCAGTTTTGTTGCGCGATTGCGAAACTAGCAAAATCGTGTAACAGAGACATAATGCCTATTATCTATTGTAACTGAGGAGATAAAATTTATGTTCTTTGGTCATTATGATGCATAGTTAAACACAATTAATTTGATGTATTACATTATATGCTTATGAATAGAATACAAAAGCTATCAAAGTTTTCCGTGAGCGCGAACAGAGTGTGACGCGCGAAGAACACCGTTTTTGCTCCCGTTTTCGACATTAAATATTTTTTAAAATAAATATTATAAATGATTTTAGATGTTTATTGTTGAAATTATACACATAAATAAGTAAAGAGTAAACTGTAATTGGTCCTAAGACTGAATATTTAATAGGTTAGGAATTAAGACCGTGTGACCACGTTTTGAGGGATCTCGAAGAACTACCCACAAATATTTAAAAAAATTAGCACATCGGTATCGGAAACAAGGTCCAAGCCAGGTTCCTCTCTCAGGACTCTGACTGCCGGTGGTCAGAGCTCCTGAGAGAGGAACCTCCTAACGATTTTTTGTCCAGATTGATTTTCCGACGAATTTTAAATAAATTAATATCCTTAACCTTCGAACGTACACAGAAACTATACCAAACATATGAAGTCGTAGGAGTGATGGAACAGCAAGTTCGTGAAATGGAGCCAATCCTTGCGAAGAAAGCAGAGGAAAGCATTGCTCTGGTTAGCAAGCTGAAAGTGGAACAGAAAGCCGCTGACCAAGTCAAATACGCGGTCATGAAGGATGAAGCCGCAGCTAAGGTATGCTTGATTCACCTTCGAGCTTCACACAGACACTTTGCACTTCAGACAGATATTATTATTTTTTTTTTTTTTTCAAAAGTAACTGCAAAAAACGGTTTCATTAAAGTTATTTTGCACTTACTATACGTATTATTGAAGCTAACTCAAAAATTATCCAAGCGAAGTAATAAAACAAAATAAAATTTGTCTACCACATGAAAAAATAATTTTAAAATCGGTCCACAATTGATGAAAATATCGATGGTTAATGGCCAGTAATCATACAAATATAATTTGTATGACTAGATTATAAGATAAAATAATACGAAAATTAAAAAAATAATTTTAAACTAAATAATAAAATCATAACCAAAATTAGTATTACTCTATTGCAAAGGACTCATTCAGCTGTTAAAAGGTCACCGTTTTTCTGTTGTTCTGACCCAGCTGTAAGCAGCTTCATGAATGATTTTTTAGCAAAACCCCCAGAAAAAACTCGAGTGGCGTGGCCGTTTTTCTCGTCTTTTTTAATTTCAACTCTGCGCTATAGGTTGCTCCAAGATGCCATTTTAGAATATTGTAAATAAATAAATCAATAATTAAATTAATTTATAAAACGAAAACTCGAACGCGTGTCAAATTAATGTCGTCATTGCAGCAGCACGTTGTAGAACCTCCTCTTTTTTTAATTCGGTTAAAAATTATAATTTATTTAGTTTTCTTATGCCAAGTAAGTAATAGACTTAATTTTTATCCCTAGATAAAAGCAGAAGAAGTAAGGCAAATAGCAGACGAAGCAAAAGCGGACTTGGCACTCGCGATGCCCGCTATGGACGCCGCAACAGCTGCCCTGAAGGCGCTCAACAAAGCGGACATCAACGAACTGAAGGCCTTTCAGAAACCACCCGTGCTTGTGCGATTTGTCATGGAGCCTGTCTGTATACTGCTTGGTGCAAAGTAAGTATCCAAGGAATAAATCAATCAACAGCTAAATGACACCTAATCCACGTCTTTCTGAATAAGTTCGGCGAATCTTCACAGACTTATGGGAATTGGTGTCAGTCTATCTATGTTCAGATATATTTTCTTTTTATTTCGATTAGATATCGCTACCTAAAACTTCAGTTAAATTTAGCCCGCTGCATTTGAAAAGATTCATTTGATTCAACACTACGTACGTACGGTACTTGATTGTTACATCGACCATCTCTGTTTTTAGGGTTCCTTACCAAAATGGTAAAAAAGGAACCCTTATGGTGTGAGTCAGTCTGCCTGTCTGTCTGTCTGTCTGTCACAGCTGGATATCTCAAGAACTACTAATGCTATCAACTTGAAATTTAGAATAGTTTTAGATGACGTTGACACAACTATTTTGCAAATAAGAAAGAAATTAAAATATTTATACATTTTTTGCAACAGGGACTTAAAAAATCAAAGTGGGGCTACTAGGGCATGTGGGGTATCATATGAAAGAACGCTGTTTGCACATTCTCAAAAATATTTTTTCTTTTTTTTAGGCCGCATAGTTTTCGACTTCTGATGAAAAATGTAAAAAAAAAAATACCGTCCCCCCCCCCTAACCTCGGAAGTTTGCAAAGAGAAAAATCTGAAATTATTCTATGTGATAAAAGTTTATGTAAAGATTACAGGAAAAATAAAACGATGTCTCTAAATAGCACTCTTTTTCAGAAATCGGAACGGAACCCTCGCTCCGACTCGCTCTTGACCGGTTTTTTTTTCAATGTAGGAGATAAATTCGTATAGCCGTTCATCAAAGGGGATTTAACATAAGTACCAATTTGTATAGTAGATAGGTACTGTCTACCCCCCTAGACGTCAAAGGAGCGAGGTTTGCGAATTAATCTCTCTACCTCCTGTCCACAGTTCACAAAATCAATAACAGACAATATTTACACACAGTATGAACATCGAACATTCCGACATGTTCGAGATGTTCGAGGATAACCAGTTATTAAAGTAGTAGTAGTAGTTACAAAAAAAAAAAAACAACCGACTTCCAAAAAACACTACAAAGTGAAAAATAAATTTAATTTCGGAAGTCGGTGGCAAAAAAAAAACGAAAGTAAATAAAAAATCAAAGACACCGACTTCCGAAATTAAATTTATTTTTCACTTTGTAGTGTTTTTTTGGAAGTCGTTTGTTTTTCTTTTTTGTAAAAAGTTTTTAATTTTACAAAAGAGGGCAATCCCAAAAACAATCCCCAAATCCCAAATCCAAAAATCCCAATCTATTAAATATACTCTATACTCAGACTACACCTTAGTCAAAATATGTGGCTTGGCCGTTTCCTTACTACAAGAATCTATTGTCAGAAAAGTAATGAATACTTAGTGAAAAAATTTTTCACGTTACGCCCATGTAACTGTAGCGAAACGGCCAAGCCACATAATATATTTTGACTAATGTAGTTAGTTAGAGGGTTAGTTTGGGTTTTTTAGAGTTACGCCCGGGTCCACTGTGTTCTCGCGGAGGCGATCGGCGGCGGCGATCTCTCGCGTCCGAGCCTGGACCAGGCCATGGTACAATGCGAGAGTGCATGGGAGGCCGTCACCTCCTTCTGCTTAGCAGTAATGCTCGCGAAGGAGGAGGCGGATCGCGTGAGGCAGAGGCAAATTTCACGTCCTTACGTCGCTAGTCGCCGCAGGAGACGCCCTGAGCGGTGGGAATCAATAGCCGATTCCCGGCCACCGTAGGCACGGGGTTGCGGACGGCGAGCAATGGGTACCTCGCCGTCCGGTAAGGACCAGGGGGCCTACTCCCTAAGTCCGTCCGTCTTTCCGTCCGTCCGTCTATCCGTCCGTTTGACATTACGATCCATCAAACCAAGGGTGAAAGTTAAATTTTTCGGACGGGCAAAAACACATCGGGAGTAGGGACAACTGGCAAATCATGTTGTCATTCATACTTCGTTCGGGCCCCGAACCAATCATCCATCCGTAGGTGATACGGAGTAAGAAATGCCCGTAACGAAGGTTGAAACTACGGGCTTCGTGCTTAGGGAGTAGGCCCCCAGGCCCGGGTCGTTGGCGCGTTGTGTTCCGCGAGTCCCTCAAAGAGATGTCAGTGATGGGGTCCGATAGGGCCGATGCCACCGGGGTCGCGGGTTGTTCGAAAAAGATACCGTGGCCCCGGCGCGAAACCGAGTAATGCGAACTTAACAAATGTAGGGATCAGCGAAGTTTTTATTCGCGATTTCACGATCTGTCTGGTAGCTTAATTACCTGCTCATCGCAAACTGTTGGTATTTGCAATCCAGAACTCTTTTATAAAAACACAATTTTTGCCCATTGGGATAGGCAGGATCTACAGAACGTTCGTTCAACTGATCTTCTTTTATTTGTTCTAAATACGTCTACTAATAATACATTACGATGTACGTTGTGTTATAGGCCCGACTGGGACTCGACAAAGAAACTGCTAGCAGATGTAAATTTCATCGGCAAGCTTGCAGATTATGACAAAGATCACATTCCGGAGGCCACGCTGAAGAAGCTGAAAGCATACATCACTCATAAGGACTTTAATCCAGACACTGTCGTTAAAGTTTCTAAGGTAATAACATCACGGCTGTATTCCTCGAAGGGTAGGCTGTTAGGTATACAACATTAGTTTTTGTTTACCCTAAACCCGAAAAGGGGTCATTGTAGGTACTCATCATTTTGAACATTTTTTTCTATGGGACCAACCTTGAAATCGCGAAAAAAAAATCAGCTGTTCAATACATTTATCTACATCAAACTCGTCAAAATATACTGAACAGCTGTTTTTTTTTCGCGATTTCAAGGTTGGTCCCATAGAAAAAATTTATTTATTTATTTTTTATTTTTTTTCCAACTTACATCTATCATCATTACAGAGTCATCATCTATTGCGATAGTGTAGTACATATCTAAAAAACTCTTATGTTAACTTATAAACTTAACTTATATTACTTACTTAAATTGTTCAAAATAATGAGTACAATGACCCCTTTTCGGGTTTAGGGTAAACAAAACTAATGTTATATACAACGTGTAACGTTAAATGCGCAAAACCTCTTAAGGGGTCATTGTACTCATCATTATGAACAACTTTTACTTACTATGGAACCAAAACTGAAATCGCAAAAAAAAACAGCTGTTCAGTACATTTAAGTTCGCATAATTCGTCAAAACAGCTGATTTTTTTTCGCGATTTCAGGTTTGGTCTTATAGTAAAAGTTGTTCATAATGAGTACAATGACCCCTTAAGAGGTTTTGCGCATTTAACGTTACACGTTGTATAGGCGTCATACACATTTCACCAGTTATGTGGGCCTTGTAATACAGGGCGAGCGTTTGTAACCATTAGCTGGGCTCGAATCCAGACACAGCTTTTAAATAAATTCTTAATGGAAAAACCCTTTAACATTACGCTGGCCTGGGTATCGAAACCAGAACCTGACGTGAATTGGATGCTTAGAAGGTAAAAATACTTGAAAAACAATTGAATGACCATTGTGTAAATTATGTCTTCTTCACGAATCCACGAGGTGTTGGGTACGAATGGGAAAGTATGAATGTCACATTTCATTAAGAAAACCTGGATTCATAATGTAGTGAGTAGAGCCCTCAGTTTTATATTCTGTGGTTTTTCTACTATTAGGTAGGTACCAACTTATATTGTGGATTATAGGGATTGTAATTTTTTTAAACTTGAAATTGACAAAAATTAACACAGACTAATTTAATAAAATCAGAAGTAGCCAAGCCGTTTTAGGGTTCCGTACCAAAATGGTTAAAAAGGAACCCTTATGGTTTCACTCAGTCTGTCTGTCTGTCTGTCACAGATGGATATCTCAAGAACTACTAATGCTATCAACTTGAAATTTAGAATAGTTTTAGATGACTTTTACCCAACTATTTTGCAAATAAGAAACATTTTTTTTTTTTGCAACAGGTACTGAAAGGGGGTCTTAAAAAATCAAAGTGGGCCTACTAGGGCATGTGGGGTATCATATGAAAGAGCGCTGTTTACACATTCTCAAACAATTTTTTTCTTTTTCATTAGAAGTCGAAAACTATGCGGTCTGCATAGTTTTCGACTTCTAATGAAAAATGTAAAAGAAATACCGTTCCCCCCCTTATCTCCGAAGTTTGCAAAGAGAAAAATCTGAAATTATTCTATGTGATAGAAGTTTATGTAAAGATTACAGTAAAAATAAAACGATGACTCTAAATAGCGCACTTTTTCAGAAATCGGAACGGAACCCTCGGTGCGCGAGTGCGACTCGCTCTTGACCGGTTTTTTTAAATTCATAGATCTATGAAAGAAGTTTAAACTATATATTTAGGTACTGTATTGTAGAATATAACCTTAATATTATTTATTTATTTATTTATTCTTATGGCAACTACAACAGGTAACAAACAGAGTAGATATATAACTAAATTCACATTAAAGGTTTCGACCTGATTATCACTAAAACGTAATCGCACAACATGACCAGCAGCACAATAAATATACATATAATTAACACAACTACAGTAAAAAATGAAACTAGTTCACAAGTTACAGCCACAAGGTCATCTGCCCTCCGACACACTGCTACCTAGGCAGAGAATGTGTAGGAGACCAAACACCAGGTAAAGTACTTACATAATAGACCAAAAAATTACATTATTAAAATTAAACATTACAAGATTAAAAAGAAAGAGTACAAACAAGTCTTTTGAAAGCAGCGGCACGGGAATCGAAGATGTCAATACTGTTATTGTCTTTTGAAATTTCATTGTAAAGTCGACACATTCTAACGATAGGGTTGTAATAAGAGGTGTTATTTGTAAAGACCAGCAGTGTAAAAGTTTTCGGTGTACGGGTGTTGTACCTAGTATTAATGTTAATGAGAGACATTATATTTTATTAGGTATGCCGATCCATGGTGCTATGGGTAAAGGCCATGGATATGTACGCCAAAGTATTCAAGGAAGTGGAGCCTAAGATAATTAAGTAAGTCCGATAAAATTACCATACCATAGTTTCAGTTGGTAGTAGGTATAGACGGATAGCGCTAGATTTTGAGGTTTCAAAAATAATAAAGTTGTTTGTGTTTCCCTTTAAATAGTATCCAGACCACTTGCCCAACAACCTCATTACATTGGTTTGTGTCATCCTAGGTGCATGCTTACGTAAAAATTTAAGTAGGTATTTGTATTTTCGAACAGTATCGGACGAAAAGAAATTATACGTACAGATGAAGATTTTACTTTCATGACAATAACGAAGTACTAACCGATGTAGGTATGTATGTAGTACCTACCTACATTGCATTTAAACATTTTCGAGTGTCATCTCTGTCCACGGAAATACCTACTGATATAAATCTTCTGCTGAGTGATGTGTCAGGTGCTGTGCTGGTTTTAACCAGCACAGCACCTAACACATCACCTAAATAGCTCTAAAGGAATATTACAATAAGTTAAATAGGTGTTACGCGTTTTAGATCATTGATATCTGTTGTTCAAAATATTTATTATACAAGGTGTAAAATAAATAACCCAAAACCTCTTAAGGGGTCATTGTACTCATCATTATGAACAACTTTTACTATTGGACCAAACCTGAAATCGCGAAAAAAAAATCAGCTGACCAGTACATTTATCTACATCAAACTCGTCAAAATGTAGGGAGCAACTGATTTTATTTTCGCGATTCCAGGTTTGGTCCCATAGTAAAAGTTGTTCATAATGATGAGTACAATGACCCCTTAAGAGGTTGTGGGTTATTTATTTTACACCTTGTATATATGTATATTATATATATAAATATTAATTTATCCATGAAATTAGTATTACACTAAGAGGTCACAGGATTTTTCGTAACGATCATGGATACGGTTAGATTTACTTCGATGGGTTGTAGAGTAGTCCCCTAATGTGAATGACGTCGGTCTGCCTGCTCTGAGTGGTTGCAACTTCGAGTTATAGCGCTTACAAGAGGCGTCATTGTTACGAAAAAAAAACGATCAGGGAAATGGTCAGTTTTGGTACACATTCAAAGTATGGCGTCTCCGCAGATGAAAAAAGTTGGTCTGCCGGCTCTCACTGGTTGCATTTCAGAGCTATGATGCGCGCAACATTGTTGCAAAAATAAAACGATAAGAGAAATGGTCAGTTTTAGTACCCATTCGAAGTATGGTGTCTCCACAGGTGAAACTAGTTGGTCTGCCAGCTCTCAGTGTTAGTATTTCAGAGCAATCGTTGTGTATGCAAGACGCTTATTTTTGGAGAAAGCCTAAAAAATACATCAAAAAACGGGACAATAGGCGAATTTTTCAAGTGCACGCCGGCCGGTGTCGTACCCCCACCCTACACCTGCGCCCGCTGCGTGACCGTTCCTCCTGTAAAGGAATAGGGAAAAAGCTAGAGGTGTCAAGAGGTGTCAATAAGAGAAATGGTCAGTTTTAGTACCTATCCTAAGTATGGTGTCTCCACAGGTGAAAAGAGTTGGTCTGCCGGCTCTTAGTGGTTGTATTTCAGAGCTTTGTTATACGCAAGGCGCTTAGTTATAGAAAATTCAACTTAACGGTAATCAATAAAATAAAGAATGAAATCGAACAAATCCAATTTTTAATGATTCAACTCAAAACATATAGACTGTTAGAAGTAAGTAAATATTTAACTCTAAGTCTTAGCTATATTCTACAAAATTATTTATCTGTGATTTACCCAAAGCAATAAGCTGAATTATTAAAAATTGGATTTGTTCGATTTCATTCTTTATTTGACTGATTACCGTTAAGTTGAATTTTTCTATAACTGAGCGCCTTGCATATAACAATGCTCTGAAATACAACGACTAAGAGCCGGCAGACCAACTCATTTCACCTGTGGAGACACCATACTTTGAATAGGAACTAAAACTGACCATTTCTCTTATTGACACCTCTTGACACCTCTAGCTTTTTCCCTATTCCTTTACAGGGGGAACGGTCACGCAGCGGGCGCAGGTGTAGGGTGGGGGTACGACACCGACCGGCGTGCACTTGAAAAATTCGCCTATTGTCCCGTTTTTTGATGTATTTTTTAGGCTTTCTCCTAAAATAAGCGTCTTGCATACACAACGATTGCTCTGAAATAGTACCACTGAGAGCTGGCAGACCAACTCGTTTCACCTGTGGAGACACCATACTTCGAATGGGTACTAAAACTGACCATTTCTCTTATCGTTTTATTTTTGCAACAATGTTGCGCGCATCATAGCTCTGAAATGCAACCAGTGAGAGCCGGCAGACCAACTTTTTTCATCTGCGGAGACGCCATACTTTGAATGTGTACCAAAACTGACCATTTCCCTGATCGTTTTTTTTTCGCAACAATGACGCCTCTTGTAAGCGCTATAACTCGAAGTTGCAACCACTCAGAGCAGGCAGACCGACGTCATTCACATTAGGGGACTACTCTACAACCCATCGAAGTAAATCTAACCGTATCCATGATCGTTACGAAAAATCCTGTCACCTCTCGGTCTATATGTAGGTACTTACTTAGATTTTTTATTTTTTTCTTACAACTGTAAAAACCACTAAAGACAATGCAAGTTATTAAAGTTTACGTCTCTATTATTAATACGATGTAACGAAACATTATTCATAATTTGTGTCGTTTTTATTCATGAAATCTTATTTAAATCTTATCATGCAGTTTTGAGAGCAGTGGTGATGATATAAACTATCCAAAGTAATGTGCCTGTGCCTGGTTTCGAACACACGACCTACATCTCGTAAGTCGCGGCCGTTACCACTGGGCCACCACTGCATTTTTGTGCAAGCATCTATTTTGTATAAAAAGTTAGTTTAAAAAAGGTAGGTTTAAAAAGTTTCTACTTTGGATAAAATGTAAAATATTTTGTTACATAGGCATAAAGAAGCAGCGGTTATACTGAAAAATGTGATGGCGGTGCTCAGGGCCAAGCAGAAAGAGGTAGAGGCCATCGAGGCCCAGCTCGCTAAGATGTTTGAAGAACTCAGAGTAAGTATGTTGTATTTAAATAATACCTAAGCACTATATTTTATTATGCGACTGAGATAATACCTACATTGCAAATTCCATGGCAAGTAGCGACCGATCTGGGCGGGGCTCCTGCACCCTAATTACGTAGCACACTATCAATCGTTCATTCCCGATGTCCACCACCTGTTTGGCCACCATGGGGGACAGCGACACAACTTTAAAAAATTATTCAATTTTGTAAATTATCATTCGCCACCACTGGTGGAGAGTGACACGGATTTTTAAACATTCCCTATGGTCACCACTGGGGGGCAATGTTACAACTTTTGATCCAATTCCCACTGGCCATCAATTTAAATTATTTTATTTAGTGACCGGTAAAGGATAGCATAATATAGCAGTTTTTTAGCGGGGATTTTTAGTCACAAGATTTGTAGTCTTTTCTTTCTACGTTCTCCGGATTTTTAATTTATCTGACTTTTTCTAATTTCAGATGAGAGTATTTTCTTGTTTCATACTTTTAAGAGCGTGACTTTTCAGTAGCCGATTTTAGTTTTTAAACTGCTTTTTATATTATACTGTGATTGTAATGTTCTAGTCGATTAAAAAAAATGTGACCAATTAGAACTGGCTGTGGAAATTATGTCGGTTAGTTACCCACTTCAATAAAATATAAGCAATCAAAGTTTTAATATGTAGTGGCATGATTTTTTAATATTTTGGTGAAACATTTAATAAAATTTGATAAGAATATGACTTTATAATACCTAAGCACTATATTTTATTATGCGACTGAGATAATACCTACATTGCAAATTCCATGGCAAGTAGCGACCGATCTGGGCGGGGCTCCTGCACCCTAATTACGTAGCACACTATCAATCGTTCATTCCCGATGTCCACCACCTGTTTGGCCACCATGGGGGACAGCGACACAACTTTAAAAAATTATTCAATTTTGTAAATTATCATTCGCCACCACTGGTGGAGAGTGACACGGATTTTTAAACATTCCCTATGGTCACCACTGGGGGACAATGGCACAACTTTTGATCCAATTCCCACTGGCCATCAATTTAAATTATTTTACCCAGAGACCGGTAAAGGATAGCTTAATATACTTACGGATTTTGTTTTTTAGCGGGGCTAAGGGTGAGCGTGAGACTAATATAAATATTTCTAAATTATATGGTAGGTAATTAATAAAGTCATATTCTTATCAAATTTTATTAAATGTTTCACCAAAATATTAAAAAATCATGCCACTACATATTAAAACTTTGATTGCTTATATTTTATTGAAGTGGGTAACTAACCGACATAATTTCCACAGCCAGTTCTAATTGGTCACATTTTTTTTAATCGACTAGAACATTACAATCACAGTATAATATAAAAAGCAGTTTAAAAACTAAAATCGGCTACTGAAAAGTCACGCTCTTAAAAGTATGAAACAAGAAAATACTCTCATCTGAAATTAGAAAAAGTCAGATAAATTAAAAATCCGGAGAACGTAGAAAGAAAAGACTACAAATCTTGTGACTAAAAATCCCCGCTAAAAAACTGCTATATTATGCTATCCTTTACCGGTCACTAAATAAAATAATTTAAATTGATGGCCAGTGGGAATTGGATCAAAAGTTGTAACATTGCCCCCCAGTGGTGACCATAGGGAATGTTTAAAAATCCGTGTCACTCTCCCCCAGTGGTGGCGAATGATAATTTACAAAGTTGTTCCGCTGTCCCCCCGTGGTGGACAGCGAGAATATTTTTTTAAAGTTGTTTCGCTGTCCCCTAGTGGTGACCAAACAGCTGGTGGACATCGGAAATGAACGCTATCAATCGGCATTTGAATCATTTTGGAACAAATTGATAATCCATTGCTTCTTAAGTTCAAAAAATTTGTCTGCTCGACAACATTAAAAACGCAATGAATGTTGTTGAACTGTCAAAACGTTACGCAATTTCCCCGCTGATCAACTACACCATTTGTGTTCGTCACGCAAGCTTGATTATTTATGCACAGGCGAGATGCAATATGACAGTATCCCTACTTTGCGCACTAACAGATGAATTGACGCACTACCACCCCAAGTCCCCAACCTATAGAGCAACACGGCCCCCGGCGATCCGTGGTGCACCGGGGGCCCTGTTGCTCTATGGCCCCAACCCAACGGAGGGTGAGTAGAGTCTGACCAACGAAAGATGTCCAACAAAAAAACCGGCAAAGTGCGAGTCGGAATCGCGCACCGAGGTTTCGTACTTCAGTTTTTTTAAATAAGTAGTTCAGATATATCGGGGTAGTTATTTAAACAAATCTATCAAAAGAATGATGAGACAAAGATAAGGTTTTAAAACATTTTGGTGTGATCATTAGGTACAGCTTATAAGTACCTACATAGTACCTAAGTTTCCTAAGTATCTTAATATGAAAAATGCAGTGTGGCTCGTTTTAAGTGTACTTCGCCACTTTGTTAGGAGTGTGGTACTCTCATAGACATGTAATACGGGATAAGCGCGAGCCTATTGCTATGTGATCTTTAAAATTAAAAATACTAATACTAGGTTGTTGAAGAAGAGCGGGAAAAGTTACAAGCTGACGTAGACTTAGCTGCGGCGCGCCTGTCTAACGCCGGGCGGCTCACGCAAGCGCTGGCTGATGAGCAGACTCGCTGGGAAGATAGCGTGAAGGTAACCATAGCTGGCTTTGTTGAAATGTGAGGAATAATCAGACGATTACTCCTAACATTTTAACAAAGCCAGATAAACATAGACACGTTTGCAATATTTAAAATTTACGTAAATATGACAGCATCATGAATTCATGAAGTAAAGTGCTTTTCACTTTACATAAGAGTTCCCTTCACCAACATGCCAACATTACCTACGGCTAATTTATCTGTCATTGCTTAGTTGCAGGTAGGTACCTAGCTATTGTAGTATAATAATTTTTCAGCAGATAAATAATGACGATTTTGTAGCAGACGCATAAGTGAAACGTTGTTTAATTTTCTTTGTCATCAGTATGAAATGCTGAACAAGGCATCAATACAATCGCAAAATGGCTAAGCAATAACCTACTAACATTAAATGCCAACAAAACCAAGTTTCTATGTTTTCACAAAACTGCAGCTTCCTCACCTTCTTCTCTACTAAATATTCAAATACATACATGCGACCAAAGGCAGTACTCCAACACCAAATGTCAATGCTGTAATTTACAAAGAACACAATCCATAAAATATCTTGGAGTAATTATTGACGAAAAACTCACATACAAGGAGCATATCACTGCACTCTCAGCCAAAACCAGAAAGTTAATCTATATCATTAGGGAACTTAGAGATGTTGCTTGCATGAACCTTATTAAAGCTATTTATATCTCTTTGTGTCAATCTATCTTATCATACTGTATAAGCGTATGGGGTGCCACATCGACATCACACCTCATGTTGTTGGAAAGAGCACAGAGATCCGTTCTAAAAGTAATGTTAAAGAAGCCAATTAGATTTCCAACAAAAGATCTTTACAAAGAGGCTGATCTACTTAGCGTGCGAGGGCTCTATGCAACGCATGCAATTATCTCCACTCATAAGCTAGTCATAAATTCGCCAAATTACAATGACATGCTGAAGCGTAGAGTCTTTAAAATCGTTACTACTAAATGTAAAACGTCATTTGCTAGAAGATCACAGAAGTTTATGTTTCCATACTTGTACAATAAAATTGTAAATAAATACCAGCTCCAGCATAATACAACTCGTGAAGCCAAAGTTAAAGTTAGGAAATTGATCACCGGCATGAACTACTATCAGATGGAACAATTGCTACGTACAGTTGTCTAAAGACTAAGCTAAACACTCTCATTAAATTTTATCACACACGACACACATAACACACTTCACACATAATACTCTCTCAAACACTTATTTACACATTTCACACTCATATACATATAACACACTCGCACTTAAACTTCATGAGAATGATATTATGCAGATTTAATTTATTTTACTATTATTAGAGTAATCGTTTTTGTTTGATAGCCACGATTCAGGCTCTGCCTAGTGTGGTTTCACTGTTATTTTTGTAAGTTGTAATTTGAGTTGCTAATAAAGTTATGTTATGTTATGTTATGTTATTATCAATGTGCATCCCACAGTCCGCGACCGAGGCGTTGCATTGTACGACTGGAGACATCATAATAGCTTCCGGCTGCATCGCGTACTTCGGAGCCTTCCCCTCCACCTACAGGCGTGAGCTGGTCCTCAAGTGGATATACCAATGCAAGCAGCTGGAGATACCGGCTTCCGCCACTTTTAAGTGAGATGCCTTCTTCTTTTACGTGCCGAGAAGGTACGATATTTAAACTTGTTTACTTCTACGATGTTGTCAGCGGCCGCTGGCATAAAGGACAAGCTAGGAGTTGAGACACATTGGTTTATTTATAAACTAGCTTCCTCTTGAATCACTATCTACTAAAAAAAAAACCGCATCAAAATCCGTTGCGTAGTTTTAAAGATCTAAGCACACATAAGGACAGACAGACAGCGGGAACGACTTTGTTTTATACTATGTAGTGAAGTTGTCATTTAGTAATTATTATAGCGACCGTTTAATCATACATTTTGACGTTTAAATGTCTCTTAACTTTTAAGCAACGTTTTTATTACTTAGGGCATAGGTATAGTTTGTGTATCACCTCACATCTGCTCCTTAGTCCTGTCTGTGAAAAATAAACCTATTTATTTTTTCTTTCTAGTCATATTGTTGAGATAAGTAACCAAACAGCCAGCTTAACCAGTTTGGAACTGAATCTGCCCATTTACATACCTAAGCTACAAGTTGGTTGAGTGACTTCCAAGCAGGTATAAGATCAGTGGTACGGTCAGCAACAGAAGTCGGTTAACACTGCTACTTTTTGACATCATCAAAATTAACACAAAATGATACCATAACCTGCTTTTTAGCATTTCATTTATTACATAAGAGTTAATTTTCATCTGTTCCGATTTTAATGAAGTATAAACTCAAGTGTCAACCCTTGCTAAAATAAGGATGTGTCACTAGAATTTTTTTTTTTTTTTTGTAAAACTTAAGTACCTAATCTTTCTAGTCTAGAGAATTCGGTAGCTAACTACGAGTTTCGTTAGAGAAATGTTCAAAACAGATTTACTGTGAGCTTTATTTTCAAAGCTAGTGTAGCTACCACACATCACATCACGTTTTCACGTCCGTTAAAGAAATACCAGTTCTGAAAAGAACTATTTACCTATCATATCACGTTTTTGACATCCGTCCGCTAAAGAAACACCAGTTCTGAAAAGAACTATCTTAACACGTTTTGACATCTGCTAAAGAAACAGGAACTGCGAAACCACACTCCTAATCGCATTCTTCAAGATCAGCACCCGGTGAACACTACGATCTTCTGTTTATTTTGGGGCATATTATGTTTCAAAGATTATGAGTTCTGATTCGAGTAGATTTCTCCACATTAGCAACTTTCGATAAAAACTGCAATAATTTTAATACCTTCGACCAAAACTTTTAAGTTTACAGGTAGGTACCTACTTAAGTTTTTTAAATCAGTTGCTCTATGCTGCAATTTTGAAGGAATAGATCGAATGTTCAATCAGCTAAGTACTTAGGTCTGGTTTACTTTGTGTCCAACTCAGCCACTCAGGCACCGCTGATTATTATAGACTGAGGTCACAGGATTTTTCATATGTCCGTAAGGATTGAGTCGCCAAATTTCGTATCTTAATGAAATTTAATACTTATTTAGTAGTAAGTTTAAAAATTTTGTAGGTTCGATCCTCGATTTTGTAGGTATAATACTTCAAAAGATATATGAACTTATAGGTGGCAACTCAATCTAAATGTTTGAATTGAGTCGCCTCGTCAGAACTAAGAACATCATGGATGAATGTTTATCATAATTTGGTATGATTTAGTAGTATTTGAGAGTATTTAGTAGACAAAATCTGAGCTCGGTAGTGTTAAAATTAAAAAAGTTACAATACATTATGTGTGGCTCCTCAGACCATACACATACGACTGGTCATTTTACAAAGAAGCAGTAGTTCAATTAATGCGCAATTTCAACATCATTTAGTAGTAAGTATATTAGATTTGTAGGATAAGAGTCGGCAATCACAAAAGAAAGAAATGGGAGATATAGCATATTTAATGTGGCTCCTCAATTCAGATGCTTCGGTAAATAGATTTGCCTCTAATCTACATAATCATGTGACGAAATTTGGAACAAAAAACGCCAATATTTTGTATAAATTTCTACAAAATGTACGTATAAAAAAATACAAAAAAAAGTACATATTTACGAAGTTATTAGCTATTCTTTAATTTCTTATGAAATTTTTTTGTAGGGTGACCATGAATACGTGATTTAAAAAGAAAATGTACGTTTCGTGGCTTATAGAAACAAAATCTATTTTGTCGCATGTTTTCAAAGTCAGCCTGTATAGTCGGATTTGCACAACAATTTTTTTGTTTCAAAGGTTATGCTCTCGAGGTGGTCCCATTGTCACCAAGTCAGAATCTGATGAAGAGATCCCATGGAAATCGAGGGAATCCCTTAAATTTTCGTTTATTGGCAACGACACTACCAGCCGCACTACCAGTAGTGTCGTTTCCAATTAACGACACTACCAAGCCTATTTTTTTTGGATTATATTGTACAGTCAACATAGCAAACTTCATTATCATCATAGTTTCATCATGGAACTTGTGAAATTTTTTAAGGGTGTAAAACACTAGAGGTAAAAAAAAACACCTAAAACGATAATGAGATCAAAATGGAAATCCAAGATGGCGGCTGCAAAAATTTTCGCAGCCGCCATTTCAAGCCGAAACCGCGCGGCACAGCGGGACGTGTCTACATTCGCCACGTGCTCCCGCCCCGCCCTGCGTCTTTTTAATTTTATTTTTGTATTCTTCTTCCTCTTCCTCTTCTGCAAGAAGTCCGATTATAACAAGATCCCAGTCTATCATTATAATTTCACTCGAGCACTCGACCAAACTGCATCAATTCTACACGAAGTCTGGACGGAAATAGTAGAGACTGTAGTAGACTAGTCGCGCGGCTTCGTGAGGCGCAGCACCGCTCTTGCACAACGCGCGTACCGGCGAAGCACCGCTGCGTCGCGATGCATCGCTATACGCTGCGAGGCATCACGAGGCGCAGCGCTGCATGGTGCAACGTATTTTAAATTCTCACAATGAAATGTGTATATTTTCGTGTAGAAAATAAAGTTATATTTTGAGTCGCTCTTTTAAAATGTGCGCGCAGCGTCGCGTCGCGTCGCTTCTCGGTGTGAGCTGACCCTAACTCGCGCATTTGCTCTCGGAGACCCTAGATGGGCATCGGGACTACTCAATTATTGTATTTCGCGGGTTGCGATTCGATTAGTGGACCTACCACTTATTATGTGCTGTTTTTTAAAACATATAGGGACAGTTCCTTATTAGGGTTCCGTATAGGGACGTATAGGGACGGTTCCTTTTTAGGGTTCCGTACCAAAATGGTAAAAAAGGAACCCTTATGGTGTGACTCAGTCTGTCTGTCTGTCTGTCACAGCTGGATATCTCAAGAACTACTAATGCTATCAACTTGAAATTTGGAACAGTTTTAGATGATGTTTACCCAACTGTTTTGCAAATAAGAAAGAAATATTTATACTTTTTTTGCAACATTGACTGAAAGGGGGTCTTAAAAATTCAAAGTGGGTTTACCATGGCATATGAAAGAGCGCTATTTGCACATTCTCAAACATTTTTTTTCTTTTTTATAGGCCGCATAGTTTTCGACTTTGATGACAAATGTAAAAAAAAATACCGTCCCCCCCCCCCCTTATCTCCGAAGTTTGCGAAGCGAAAAATCTGCAAATATTCTATATGATAGAAGTTTATGTAAAGATTACAGGAAAAATAAAACGATGTCTCGGTGCTCGAGTCCGACTCGCTCTTGACCGGTTTTGTAACATTGTTATTACCTATACGTAATTTGCATAATTATCTTTGTTGGCACATCTTGATTTCAATTGTGATTTGTTTTAAAACACAAAAGCGCTTCGATACAAAATCGTAGTTATAAACGCTTACCATAACATCAGAGGTATCAATGGGCAGTTTGAATAGTTTTTTACAATTAGTATTAATGTGTTTATTTATTAGGTAAGTTAGTATTTAAGTGGCAATTATTTAGAACGTTTAGGATGAACACTTTATTATTTTTCTCCTTTACGAAGTGAATAATACAATTCTGTTAGAAATAAGTAGGAATTTTATTAAAAAAATAAATTTCAAAAACTAGTCACCCTGGTTTCATTTAACATCATCATCATCATCATCATTTCAGCCGAAAGACGTCCACTGCTCCCCCCAAAAGGGACCTCATTCTTAACTCGATCTCGCAGAAAAACACCGAGCATAACCCTCTTCTTTGGCTTTTGGGTGACCTTGAGCTTTCTTATGAGGCCCATTGTAAAACGCTACGTCTTAGTGCCGTAAATCATAACTGGCAACACACACTGGTCAAAGACTTTTGTTTCGAGACACTGCGATATTTTGGACGAGAAGATCTTCCGTAGCTTCCCTAACTTAACGAAGTTGGACTTACCTAGTTTGACCGTTTGTCCCAGGTACACACACAACATGGTCACCCTCAATAGCGAATTCTTAATGAATATCGAAAAGTATTTTTTTTTCAGATACCGAATATATACAATGTTGATTTGTACATAAGTATTTAGTAGACATTTATACTAAATGTTGTGTCTCTGGTTATTGATTCCGTTGTGATCTCAGGTAGATACAATCAATTATTTATTTGCAGAACGTCAGGACTGAGGAGCCAAATAAAATGCGTTTATTTACTAAATTCACTCAGTTTTACTACTTTCTCTATATGCTACAAATTCGAACACACTTACTACTGAATGTTCTTTGGAGTGGAATATAAATTGACCAATTACTTTCATGGAAATTCACGTTTTTATGATTGATTGATTGATGGATTGAGGAGCCACATTAAAAGTATTGTATATTCTTCAATATCAACAATACAGGACTCAGATTTTTAGTAGGTACTATATACAATTACTACTAAATCATACCAAATAATGATAAACATTCATCCATGATGTACCTAGTTCTGACGTGGCGACTCAATCCAAATATTTAGATTGAGGTGCCACCTTTATGTTCATATATCTTTTGAAGTATTATACCTACAAAATCGAGGATCGAACCTACAAAATTTTTAAACTTACTACTAAATAAGTATAAAATTTCATTAAGATACGAAATGTGGCGACTCAATCCTTACGGACATTTTTTCATAACGATCATGGATACGGTTAGATTTACTTCGCTGGGTTGTAGAGTAGTCCCCTAATGTGAATGACGTCGGTCTGCCTGCTTATGCAACAATAGATTTTCAGTCGTGAAATGCAAAACTTCGCAAAATTGCAAAAGTACCTACCTAGGTACTTATTTCCACTTTCGCATACATTCGCATAGTGTAGCTGTTATCAATCTTGTAAGTCACGAGCAGTGTAAACTTTTACATAGACACTAACACTAAAGAGATTTGTTATTTGCCGACCGTACCTTGGTGGCTGGTAACACTTTGACCTAGTAGGTAGGTAGGTATACTGCACCTAGTCCCTAATTTCTCTAATAATTTCCCACGAAATTCGGAGCAAACCTATACCTAGTCGTCTTCACCGTATCCGGCGACAGCGATCGACAATACTTTTCTTTTCTTTCGTGAGCTCTCCTGATGACTGACAAAACCAAATATGGTCTTGAAAACCCGGTCACAACGTGTACAGGAGCGCTGATCAGCATCGTTGCTATGTGTAGGTATAGGAAGGCTTTGCGCGATTCGTAGTTGCCGTTTGTATCTAGGCCTTCAAGACGACTTGTTTCATAGCATTCAGTTGCTTTGTGGATTGAAGTGCGCCACCTTTCTCTGTTTCGAGCAAGCTCCTGCCACCGATCAAAGGGTAGGTATATATACCCCACGTAGCATAAAAGTGCTGTATGACAGCATTTTCACAGTGCATCGTGCATGGAAGCATCTGCTGTATGAGCTTGCTGTTTATCATCCTCTGCTGATGTAAGCATGTGCTGTATGAGCTTGCTGTTTATCATCCTCTGCTGATGTAAGCATGTGCTGTATGAGCTTGCTGTTTATCATCCTCTGCTGATGTAAGCATGTGCTGTATGAGCTTGCTGTTTATCATCCTCTGCTGATGTAAGCATGTGCTGTATGAGCTTGCTGTTTATCATCCTCTGCTGATGTAAGCATGTGCTGTATGAGCTTGCTGTTTATCATCCTCTGCTGATGTAAGCATGTGCTGTATGAGCTTGCTGTTTATCATCCTCTGCTGATGTAAGCATGTGCTGTATGAGCTTGCTGTTTATCATCCTCTGCTGATGGAAGTATGTGCTGTATGAGCTTGCTGTTTATCATCCTCTGCTGATGTAAGCATGTGCTGTATGAGCTTGCTGTTTATCATCCTCTGCTGATGTAAGCATGTGCTGTATGAGCTTGCTGTTTATCATCCTCTGCTGATGTAAGCATGTGCTGTATGAGCTTGCTGTTTATCATCCTCTGCTGATGGAAGTATGTGCTGTATGAGCTTGCTGTTTATCATCCTCTGCTGATGTAAGCATGTGCTGTATGAGCTTGCTGTTTATCATCCTCTGCTGATGGAAGTATGTGCTGTATGAGCTTGCTGTTTATCATCCTCTGCTGATGTAAGCATGTGCTGTATGAGCTTGCTGTTTATCATCCTCTGCTGATGTAAGCATGTGCTGTATGAGCTTGCTGTTTATCATCCTCTGCTGATGTAAGCATGTGCTGTATGAGCTTGCTGTTTATCATCCTCTGCTGATGTAAGCATGTGCTGTATGAGCTTGCTGTTTATCATCCTCTGCTGATGTAAGCATGTGCTGTATGAGCTTGCTGTTTATCATCCTCTGCTGATGTAAGCATGTGCTGTATGAGCTTGCTGTTTATCATCCTCTGCTGATGTAAGCATGTGCTGTATGAGCTTGCTGTTTATCATCCTCAGCTGATGGAAGTATGTGCTGTCTGAGCTTGCTGTTTATCATCCTCTGCTGATGTAAGCATGTGCTGTATGAGCTTGCTGTTTATCATCCTCTGCTGATGTAAGCATGTGCTGTATGAGCTTGCTGTTTATCATCCTCTGCTGATGGAAGTATGTGCTGTATGAGCTTGCTGTTTATCATCCTCTGCTGATGTAAGCATGTGCTGTATGAGCTTGCTGTTTATCATCCTCTGCTGTTGGAAGTATGTGCTGTATGAGCTTGCTGTTTATCATCCTCTGCTGATGTAAGCATGTGCTGTATGAGCTTGCTGTTTATCATCCTCTGCTGATGGAAGTATGTGCTGTATGAGCTTGCTGTTTATCATCCTCTGCTGATGTAAGCATGTGCTGTATGAGCTTGCTGTTTATCATCCTCTGCTGATGTAAGCATGTGCTGTATGAGCTTGCTGTTTATCATCCTCTGCTGATGTAAGCATGTGCTGTATGAGCTTGCTGTTTATCATCCTCTGCTGATGGAAGTATGTGCTGTATGAGCTTGCTGTTTATCATCCTCTGCTGATGGAAGTATGTGCTGTATGAGCTTGCTGTTTATCATCCTCTGCTGATGTAAGCATGTGCTGTATGAGCTTGCTGTTTATCATCCTCTGCTGATGGAAGTATGTGCTGTATGAGCTTGCTGTTTATCATCCTCTGCTGATGTAAGCATGTGCTGTATGAGCTTGCTGTTTATCATCCTCTGCTGATGTAAGCATGTGCTGTATGAGCTTGCTGTTTATCATCCTCTACTGATGTAAGCATGTGCTGTATGAGCTTGCTGTTTATCATCCTCTGCTGATGGAAGTATGTGCTGTATGAGCTTGCTGTTTATCATCCTCTGCTGATGGAAGTATGTGCTGTATGAGCTTGCTGTTTATCATCCTCTGCTGATGTAAGCATGTGCTGTATGAGCTTGCTGTTTATCATCCTCTGCTGATGGAAGTATGTGCTGTATGAGCTTGCTGTTTATCATCCTCTGCTGATGGAAGTATGTGCTGTATGAGCTTGCTGTTTATCATCCTCTGCTGATGTAAGCATGTGCTGTATGAGCTTGCTGTTTATCATCCTCTGCTGATGGAAGCATGTGCTGTATGAGCTTGCTGTTTATCATCCTCTGCTGATGGAAGCATGTGCTGTATGAGCTTGCTGTTTAACATCCTCTGCTGATGTAAGCCTAATTTGGGCACAAATTATTCAGCACGTAGCTGTAGGTATAAGAAATCCAATTAACAAAAAAATTGAATTATTTATATCAACATTAGATATATTAGCATTTAGAGCGAGCGCGCACTGCGGTGCGTTTCCGGTAGTTCTGCCGCACTGGGCGGGGCCTACAGTAACAAAACGCATGACCGCAGTGCGCGCACTTCAAAGACATTCCATACTTCACAGATTATGCGGTAGAAAAACGCACCGCAATGCGCGCTCGCCCTTAGGTATGTGTTTAACAATCAAGTCAACCCAAGACTGAACATGTGAGCGAAATTGTGGAATGCAATAACTTTATTATTTATTTTACTTTATTTAGGTATTTATATATACAACGTGTAACGTTAAATGCGCAAAACCTAGTAAGGGGTCATTGTACTCATCATTATGAACAACTTTCACTATCACCTGAAATCGCGAAAAAAAAATCAGCTGTTCAGTACATTTTGACGAATTCAATCAATCTGCCTAGCCTTTTCCCAACTATGTTGGGGTCGGCTTCCAGTCTAACCGGATGCAGCTGAATACCAGTATTTTACATGGAGCGACTGCCTGTCTGACCTCCACAACCCAGTAACTGGGTAATACGATACCCCTTGGTAAGACTGGTTGTCAGACTTTCGGGCTTCTGACGACCCGTAACGACTGTCAAAGATCCAAGAATGACAGCCGGGACCAACGTAAAGATGGTCACCCATCCACTGACCAACCCCGGCAAGCGTAGCTTAACCCGATGGATCGACCCGTGCGGCTGTTATTACTTAGCCACGAGCTCCTCCAGCTGAACTGTACTGAACATCGTATGAGTACAATGACCCCTTACGAGGTTTTGCGAATTTAGCGTTACACGTTGTAAAATGCGCCTCTTAAGGGGTCATTGTACTCATCATTATGAACAACTTTTACTATGCGACCAAACCTGAAATCGCGAAAAAAAAATCAGCTTTTCAGTACATTTTGGCGAGTTTGAGTTGAGTAGATAAATGTACTGAACAGCTGATTTTTTTTTCGCGATTTCAGGTTTGGTCCAATAGTAAAAGTTGTTCAAAATGATTAGTACAATGACCGACCCCTTTTCGGGTTTAGTGTAAACAAAAACTAATATTGTATATACCTACTTTATAACTATAACTTTAATATGAACTGTCAAGTAGATACCTACTACCTACACACAAAGATATCCCAATTTTTTATGTAAATCTTTTCTCATCAGTTTGATCGAGGTAATGGCTGACTCGTACACGGTTCGGACATGGAATTCGCAAGGCCTGCCACGCGATTCTATATCTACGGATAACGGCATCCTGGTGACACGGGCTGGGAGGTGGCCTCTCACTATCGACCCGCAGGAACAGGTCATACACGTATAGCCCTATTACAATAACTCATATAACTGCAAAGGCAAAGGACAGCGAATAATATGCACTTCCTGCTCTGCTCTGACACGCGTCCGTAGCCTCAGATCGAATCGATTTGTGGAGGGTGGCTGCGATGCCATCCGGGCCCACGCATTTGCTAAATCTAAGCTATATATAGGTACTGTCTCTGTCTATATTGGTAAATACGTACTTTCATCGCTGCAACATAGGAAGGCAATAGCTAGGTATTTGTTAGTACGAAATAAGTACTTACATATTTTTGGTAGGTATATATATACAGGGTGGCCGGAACATTGACGTCATTGACGACATTGACATTGACGAATTTTCATAAGTAGTACTTTTATGCATAAAATAATCAGCTTCGTAACTGTGATGAAAGTTATGAAAATGTTGATCTAAAGTGAAAAATTTACGTTCGGTAAATTATGACTTAAATTTTCAACTTCAAATTAAAAATCTAAACAGGTGACTTCATGGTTCTCAAGTAGGCTTCAAGAATGCGCCAGACTCTCAGCTTTCATAATCATTAAAAAACGTAGGACTTAATGGGGCTAACTTTGGCCTTAATCGGCCTTCAAAGACTGCGAGGTGGAAAATTCTTAAAATTAGCTATCTGATTAATATTTTTTTTTTTCCATTTTCTCGCTCCTAAGGTTATTTAGTTTGCTAACCAAAAATGACTGCAGGAAAGCTAAGATTTAAACACGGAGATTTTTTTAAATGTTAGTTTAATGAATTTTGCGCGATCCGTTCTCGTGGACTATGGGTTGTAAACGAGGGTGCAACTCTTTTACCTGCAATAACAATCCACTCGAAGTGAGAGCTTCGACATTTCAACATCGCTTCAGCGTTAACTTGTGGTCTGGTATCCTCAATGGCGAACTAATTGGTCCGTTTGAACTGCCGTCCAGACTTGATGGAGAAACATACAAAAACTTTTTGGAAAATGAACTTCCATTGTTGCTGGCAGATGTGAATCTCGAACTCAGACGAACCATGGTGTTGCAAAATGACGGCGCCCCGTGTCACTATGCAACCCAGGTCCGAAATTACTTAGATGAAACATACCCCAACAGATGGATCGGACGCAGCGGACCAATTAGGTGGCCTCCACGCTCACCTGATCTCAACCCCATCGATTTCTTTATTTGGGGCTATTACAAGGAAATAGCATACGCCCGAGACTGTTCAAGTGAACAAGAGCTGAGGCAGTTGATTGCAGAAGCTGAACGTGTTGTGAGAGAGAACAGAGACGCTTTTAGACGATTGCCAGACAATTTCTTACGTAGGTGTAGAATGTGTATTGCTGCTGGTGGTGGCCACTTTGAAAACCTTTTGTAAATGTTAAAAATAAATTAAGTACTTTTTTCACATTATCATCTGTGTTTTATTCAAAACCAATTTTTACGTAAAACTTTTCTTACCCAACTCTGAAACTATTTGTTGGTTAGTTTTCAGTATTCTTATCATTAATTAACCTTAGGAACGAGAAAATAGCCAAAAAAAAATAATTACTCAGATGGGTAATTTTAAGAATTTTTCCACCTCGCTGTCTTTGAAGGCCGATTTTAAACAAAGTAGCCCTATTAAGTACTTCATTTTTTTTATGATTATGAAAGCTGAGAGTTTGGCGCATTCTTGAAGCCTACTTAGGAATTATGAAGTCACCTGTTAAGATTTTTAATTTAAAGTTGAAAATTGGAGTCATAATTTACCGAACGTAAATTTTTCACTTTAGATCAACATTTTCATAACTTTCATCACAGTTACGAAGCTGATTATTTTATGCATAAAAGTACTACTTATGAAAATTCAGTTGCAAAAAAAGAAACTCGATAAAACCCTCTACTTTTTTTTTTAGAATTTTTTTAGGTTGGTCAGGTCGAAAATTTTCAAACATTCAGAAAAAAATTCATAACTCGAAAACTATGAAAAGTCGCGGAACATACATGGGGGTGATTCGAATACCCCACGATACGAGGGACCGAAATTTTATTTTTGGACGTCAATGTTCCGGCCACCCTGTATATACCATACTTGCAAGTTGCGAAATGTGATTTGACACCTTTGCTATTAGAAAGCTAGATCATTTTTATTTCTGAAAATACTCGAAACCAATCTCAGCTCCACATTGGCATGCGTGAATATACAGGGTGTTTCTTTTATGGTATCAAGCCAGTGCGAGCTGATAGCACAGTACCATACCTATCGATTTAACCCCCATGTATGTTCTACTTATTTTTATAGTTTTCGAGTTATAATTTTTTTTCGATATTTTTCCTGATTCAACGAGATGATGCTTTAAAAAATTATATCTTTTTTTTGGGTCAACTTTGAACAAGAATGTACTAAATAGGGCATTATTTGCTAAAATCGGTCGTTGAAAGTTGAAAGTTTAAAAGCACAGCTCAGTTGATAATAAAAAAATAAATTTTATACCTTCTACTATCCTTAACCACTACCATTGATATGAAATAAGGGATCAAAAATAACTCGAAAACTACAAAAAATCGTAGAACATAGGTACCCCATGGGGTTAAATCGATAGGTATGCTACTCTGCTATCAGCTCGCACTGGCTTGACACCTTAACTGAAACTTAAATTTTATTTGTTGATCGATATTTGTACCTATTTACCAATACCTATGACAAGTAAGTATCAATGTATCAATAATGGAGATTTGAAATATTAGTACTTATTTGAAATCTAAGTTTTTTATCCACAGGCTAACAGATGGATACGAAACATGGAGAAAGAAAACGGTCTCATGATAACAAAACTGAACGATACAAACTACCTACGGATCCTTGAAAATTGCATTCGACTTGGTTGGCCAATGCTAATCGAAGACCTCGGAGAGACGCTTGAGGCCACATTAGCGCCGGTCCTTCTAAAGCAAACTTTTCTACAGGTACGTAACTATAACCCGAAAACTTGAAATACTGAAGTCGCAACTAGTTTATTTTTATTCGAGCCCACGCTAGCTTTTTGTTATAACACATTAAAATTTGCTTTATAGTTACAACTTCAAGCTTCTTTTAATTATAGCGAATCGTCAATAAAAATACTTCGGTTAATAAATAATCCTAACCACACAACAGGCAGGCAGACTCCTCATCCACTTGGGAGACAGCGACATAGAATACGACACGAACTTCCGCCTGTACCTCACCACCAAACTGTCGAACCCTCATTATCTGCCGGAAATCTGCATCCAAGTGACCCTGGTCAACTTCACCGTGACTCTGTCTGGCCTTGAGGATCAGTTACTAGCGTTAGTTGTTCTTTTAATTATTAGTTTATATACTTACTGAAGTAGAGATGAACCATTCTAAAAATGAACACATCTCTACAAAACGTGATTATTTCAATGTGTGAGAGGAAAAACTTATTGCAACACTTATTGCACTTAGAGGACAACTAATCGTACGATCAGTCCAGGTATTCCAGGTAACAACATTGTACGGCGCGCGGCGGCGGAGAGCATGCGCATACAAAGCGCATGTTGCGCTTGCTCTATCGCGCATTCGTGTCATTTATACACTAGTTGGCCGACAAACCCGGTTTGACGTTTGGGCAAGTCGAGCATAAAAAAATCAGTATAAAAATCTATATTTTTATGTACCTATGTTAGTCTGTTAAGGTATTTATTTAGTTGTTGACCTTACTCGCCGGTGACTGAGCAACCAATGACAAAGACTAATTAAGTGTACAATACACTTACTTCTTTGCATGCCAGCGTAACCGCTGTGGAGGGGTGTTCATTAGGGTTCCGTACCAAAATGGTAAAAAGGAACCCTTATGGTCTCACTCAGTCTGTCTGTCTGTCACAGCTGGATATCTCAAGAACTACTAATGCTATCAATTTGAAATTTGAAACAGTTTTAGACGACGTTTGTCCAACTATTTTGCAAATAAGAAAGAAATAAAAATAGATGTTTTTTTTGCAACATGACTCCATGAAAGAGGGTCTTAAAAAATCGAAGTGGGACTACTAGGGCATGTGGGGTATCATAATTATGAAAGAACGCTTTTTGCACATTTTCAATCATGTTTTTGTTTATTTTTAGGCCCCATAGTTTTCGACTTTTGATGAAAAATGTAAAAAAAAATACCGTTCCCACCCCCTTATCTCCGAAGTTTGCATAGAGAAAAATCTGAAATTATTTTATGTAAAAATTACAGGAAAAATAAAACGATGTCTCTAAATAGCACACTTTTTCCGAAATCGGAACGGAACCCTCGGTGCGCGAGTCCGACTCGCTCTTGACCGGTTTTTTTTTAGAATGGTTTATCTCTAGAAACTTAACACTCGTTCTTTCCAGACCCGTCAAACACGCCTCTCAATAATTATTGATTCGCTTAGTTTCGGCAGCTACAGTACGTTACTGATCGATACTTGTAGCTATTTTTATTTTCATTCACAGATGTGGTAGCTATAGGTATAGGTTGCCTTACACAACCCTACACCTTGTTTACACAATTATAAGGCCGCTGTTAGTATGAGCGCGCGCGAGCATGAGGATTAAGTAGATGTGTGTCTGGGGGATGCTTGACTACAACGATTGGTCTGGCTGCTTACAAATAGTATTGAAATAGATCCCCGAGTATCATTATTAAAAAAAAACCGGTCAAGAGCGAGTCGGACCCTCGCACCGAGGGTTCCGTTCCGATTTCTGAAAAAGTATGCTATTTAGAGACATCGTTTTATTTTTCGTCTAATCTTTACATAAACTTCTATCACATAGAATAATTTCAGATTTTTCTCTTTGCAAACTTCGGCAATAATTGGGGAAACGGTATTTTTTTTTACATTTTTCATCAAAAGTCGAAAACTATGCGCCCTAAAAAAACAAAAAAAAATGTTTGAGAATGTGCAAAAACCGTTCTTTCATATGATACCCCACATGCCCACATGCCCTAGTGGCCTCACTTTGAATTTTTAAGTTTCAGTCCCTGTTGCAAAAAAAATATAAATATTTTTATTAGTTTCTTATTTGCAAAATAGTTGGGTAAACGTCATCTAAAACTGCTCCAAATTTCAAGTTGATAGCATTAGTAGTTCTTGAGATATCCAGCTGTGACAGACAGACAGACAGACTGATTCACACCATAAGGGTTCCTTTTTTACCATTTTGGTACGGAACCCTAATTAAGATTCAAACTATAAGTAAGATGACGTCATTTTTTGCGAGCTAGTCACATAATTCTAGACATTTACCTGACATTTTCTGTTATCAGCGACGTAGTAAGATTGGAACGCCCAGATCTGGAGATTATACGAACTGACCTTATAATTCGTATCAACGCCGACAAAGCAACTCTACTTGAGATTGAAGACAAAATCCTCAGATTGCTATACGCTTCGACTGGGAATATACTGGATGACGAAGAGCTGATAGAAACTCTCAACGAGAGTAAAGTAAGGATACACATACTTAGCAATATTTTTTTATTTAGTTCGTAGGGCGAGGGAGGAAAGCTTGAGATGATGGAAGTTGGTACAGATACTTAGCTACTATTATAGATAGCTATAAGATTAGGGAAAGATCAAAGAATGGATGAATTTATTATGTGAAAGATGATTATGACAAATGATGACAAGCTAACCTATAGGTATAATTATTCACACAATCTCGCAGTATATACAGGGTGGCCGGAACATTGACGTCCAAAAATAAAATTTCGGTCCCTCGTATCGTGGGGTATTCGAATCACCCCCATGTATGTTCCGCGACTTTTCATAGTTTTCGAGTTATGAATTTTTTTCTGAATGTTTGAAAATTTTCGACCTGACCAACCTAAAAAAATTCTAAAAAAAAAAGTAGAGGGTTTTATCGAGTTTCTTTTTTTGCAACTGAATTTTCATAAGTAGTACTTTTATGCATAAAATAATCAGCTTCGTAACTGTGATGAAAGTTATGAAAATGTTGATCTAAAGTGAAAAATTTACGTTCGGTAAATTATGACTTAAATTTTCAACTTCAAATTAAAAATCTAAACAGGTGACTTCATGGTTCTCAAGTAGGCTTCAAGAATGCGCCAGACTCTCAGCTTTCATAATCATTAAAAAACGTAGGACTTAATGGGGCTAACTTTGGCCTTAATCGGCCTTCAAAGACTGCGAGGTGGAAAATTCTTAAAATTAGCTATCTGATTAATATATTTTTTTTTTCCATTTTCTCGCTCCTAAGGTTATTTAGTTTGCTAACCAAAAATGACTGCAGGAAAGCTAAGATTTAAACACGGAGATTTTTTTAAATGTTAGTTTAATGAATTTTGCGCGATCCGTTCTCGTGGACTATGGGTTGTAAACGAGGGTGCAACTCTTTTACCTGCAATAACAATCCACTCGAAGTGAGAGCTTCGACATTTCAACATCGCTTCAGCGTTAACTTGTGGTCTGGTATCCTCAATGGCGAACTAATTGGTCCGTTTGAACTGCCGTCCAGACTTGATGGAGAAACATACAAAAACTTTTTGGAAAATGAACTTCCATTGTTGCTGGCAGATGTGAATCTCGAACTCAGACGAACCATGGTGTTGCAAAATGACGGCGCCCCGTGTCACTATGCAACCCAGGTCCGAAATTACTTAGATGAAACATACCCCAACAGATGGATCGGACGCAGCGGACCAATTAGGTGGCCTCCACGCTCACCTGATCTCAACCCCATCGATTTCTTTATTTGGGGCTATTACAAGGAAATAGCATACGCCCGAGACTGTTCAAGTGAACAAGAGCTGAGGCAGTTGATTGCAGAAGCTGAACGTGTTGTGAGAGAGAACAGAGATGCTTTTAGACGATTGCCAGACAATTTCTTACGTAGGTGTAGAATGTGTATTGCTGCTGGTGGTGGCCACTTTGAAAACCTTTTGTAAATGTTAAAAATAAATTAAGTACTTTTTTCACATTATCATCTGTGTTTTATTCAAAACCACTATTTACGTAAAACTTTTCTTACCCAACTCTGAAACTATTTGTTGGTTAGTTTTCAGTATTCTTATCATTAATTAACCTTAGGAACGAGAAAATAGCCAAGAAAAAATAATTACTCAGATGGGTAATTTTAAGAATTTTTCCACCTCGCTGTCTTTGAAGGCCGATTTTAAACAAAGTAGCCCTATTAAGTACTTCATTTTTTTTATGATTATGAAAGCTGAGAGTCTGGCGCATTCTTGAAGCCTACTTGAGAACCATGAAGTCACCTGTTTAGATTTTTAATTTGAAGTTGAAAATTTAAGTCATAATTTACCGAACGTAAATTTTTCACTTTAGATCAACATTTTCATAACTTTCATCACAGTTACGAAGCTGATTATTTTATGCATAAAAGTACTACTTATGAAAATTCAGTTGCAAAAAAAGAAACTCGATAAAACCCTCTACTTTTTTTTTTAGAATTTTTTTAGGTTGGTCAGGTCGAAAATTTTCAAACATTCAGAAAAAAATTCATAACTCGAAAACTATGAAAAGTCGCGGAACATATATGGGGGTGATTCGAATACCCCACGATACGAGGGACCGAAATTTTATTTTTGGACGTCAATGTTCCGGCCACCCTGTATAACCCCCCTTTCTAGATACTTAGAAAATACACATTAATACTGAGATGACGACTAGAAAGATTTATGGAAGATGAAGTCAATCATGTCTGTCCCAAGGCCAAACAAAAATAAATGGGCAAGTCAATAACGTGCAGTACCTATTTAATATTAAGTATCTGGCTTCTGAAATAACCAATGGCGCCCACGGTGAGCTTAGAACTTTTAAGAACACTTATTAGTATGTAAAAAAAATTAAACAAACCAATTGCCTGTAGGAAACATCAGAAATAATAAACGCTCGTTTAGAAGAAACGGAAGCGACAGAATTGAACATATCGGCAGCCCGCGAGAAGTACCGCACGGTGGCCACCCGGGGGGCCGTCTTGTACTTCGCAGTAGCGCAACTAGCAGACATAGACCCTATGTACCAGTTCTCACTGAAGTACTTTAACCAGGTCAGTAGGCACCTTATTATTTTTTTATTGTTATCGAAGTATGTCACCCGTAAACAGGAGGTCATGCTGTTTGTGTGAGTACCTAAGCTGCGTTTACAGAACTGTGTCGCAAGTAGGTATTAGGTATAGAGTTGTGAAATTAAGCCTGCTACGCACATATTATCCTGGCTATAAGTAGGCATAAGATATTATAATATATATCTTATGCCTACTTTAATACTTAAAATCCATACTTAATACTATAAATTCGAAAGTAACTCTGTCTGTCTGTCTGTTACCTTTTCACGCCTAAACCACTGAACGGATTTCGATAAAATTTGGCAAGGCTATAGATGGTATCCTGGGGACGGACATAGGCTACTTTTTTTTTCAAAAATAATCCTACAGGGGGTGATATAGGGGATGAAAGTTTGTATGGGAAACTCAGTATTTCTTAAGTTAGGGATGTGAAAATTAAAATGTATGCTTTTGATAGGAAATAAAGAAATATGCGGTTCAGCGTTTTTGAAAAATCATCCCCTAAGGGGGTAAAATAGGGGTTGATTTTAAAATTTACAAAACTGGACAGATTTCTACAAAGTTTGGCAAGGCTATAGATAGCATCCTGGGAAAGGACATGGGCTACTTTTTGTCTTAAAACAAAATCCCACGGGGGGTGATATAAGGGATGAAAGTTTGTATGGGAAACCCAGCTTAATAATAATTAATTATGGTTTTGTGTAAATTGGCTGAAATATGAGGACGACAGTTGAAGATGTCGGAAAAAATCATGCCGACTGGTAGCTTTATGCCTACTATACCTACACGGTAACGATATATCTTAGCGATTTGAGTTTGCACAGTTATATCGGACGGCCCTATGTTTTCCACATGAACGTTCCCATGGGATATTTTCCGACATCCTCGCGAGCGAAGCCGCGGGCAAAAGCTAGTGTGTTATATATTTAGGTACCTACTGAGCCAAAACTGACTTATGAAGGATTACTATAATATACAGGGTTATTGGTAAAACACCAGCAACCTCTTAAGGGGTCATTGTACTCATCATTATGAACAACTTTTACTATTTGGTATCTTGATGATGGAACCTTGGGAGGCGATGTAGATACTGTTTTAAATGACCTACAATTCTTAAAAAATGAACTTCATTCCATTGGCCTTGATCTCAACCTTTCGAAATGTGAACTATTCTTAGCGGACGATACTGACACTGTCTGACAGACATCTAACACTTCCTAAATTTAACGCAATAGCCCCAGAAATCAAAATTATTGAAAAGAACACTCTTCGTCTCCTTGGGTCTCCAATGTATGAAAATTCTTTTCCTGTTTTTATTGAAGAAAAAATTCAAAATTTCAATGACGTTTCGGAAAGATTGTTCCAAATTAACATGCATTCGGCCATAACATTAATCCGTTACTGCTGTTTCGGCCCTAAATTAATATATTTCCTTCGCGCTTCCCATTTATGGCAGCACACTCACCTTTTAGACAAAATGGACAAAATTATCCGGCATACTTTAACTTCAATCTTAAATGTGGCCATGGACGACCGTGCATGGGCGCAAGCTACTCTTCCCATCCGTATGGGAGGCCTCGGCGTCCGCAAAATTTCTAGTATTAGTTTACCGGCATTCATATCCTCGGTCCACGGCACAGAGAAGTTAATCAGGAAAATCCTAGCCTCCACACTGGTTAATTTTGATGTGCCTTGTTTCGCCGAGGCTATGGATGCCTGGAAACTCGCTTGCCCGAATTCAGATCCACCCGACAATCCATCTTCCCAGAGACGGTGGGATGAGCCGCTCTGCAGAGTAGTACAGAACAATTTACTAGACACGTCTGCTACTACTGCGGAGCGTGCGCGTCTGCTGGCTGTGGTTAAGTGGGAGTCGGGTCTGTGGCTTCACGCACTACCGTCGTCGAACATAGGCACTTTGTTCGACGACACTACTTTCCGCCTCGCTGCTTCACTGCGACTAGGAGCTCCATGTTGTTCTCCTCATCGCTGTCACTGTGGTGAAGTTGTCAACAGCCTCGGACACCACGGTCTGTCTTGCAGCCGAAGTGCGGGTCGCTTAGCACGGCACGCGAACATCAATGACATCATCCGACGAGCCCTTGTCACCGTCGGCGTTCCAGCTGTATTAGAACCCAATGGCTTGGCACGCGACGATGGCAAGAGACCGGACGGGATGTCTTTATTTCCATGGAAGGTGGGAAGGCCTTTAGTGTGGGACGCAACGTGTGTCGATACTCTTGCGCCATCCCATCTTCCTGGCTCGGCGTGCTGTGCTGGCACTGCTGCTGCGGCTGCGGAAAACCTCAAGCGGCGGAAATATAATAACCTTATCGGTAATTATATTTTCGAGCCGTTTGGGGTTGAAACCCTTGGGCCGTGGGGTCCAAGTGCTCTTGTTTTATTCAACGAAATCTCCAAACGGCTGGTTGACACTTCCCGTGACCCGAGGGCTGGCTTTTACTTTGGCCAGAGGCTTAGCATTGCCATACAACGTGGCAATGCCGCCAGTCTCTTGGGTACTCTACCAGTCGACAGCGATGCGGAGGAATTTTTCGACGCCATATTTTAGTTTTTGAATAGTTTAGTTAGGATATAATTTTGTTGTTTATAGGTTATGTTTATACAAACTACTTTTACTATGGGACGAAACCTGAAGTCGCGAAAAAAAATCAGCTGTTCAATACATTTATCTACATCAAACTCGTCAAAATGTAGGGAGCAGCTGATTTTTTTTCGCGATTTCAGGTTTGGTCCCATAGTAAAAGTTGTTCCTAATGATGAGTACTATGACCCCTTAAGAGGTTACTGGTGTTTTACCAATAACCCTGTAAGTATATGGATAAGGAACTATTTTTGACTTAGACAATATACAGGGTGATTTTTTAATGACCAGCCAAATTTTCACAGGTTGTTCTACCCATGAATATGAACAACTTTCACTATGGGAGCAACTTTGAAATCGCAAAAAAAATATCAGCTGTTTCATACATTTTGATCGAGTAGGTATTGAACTTTTGTAGGAAACCGCTGGTTTTTTTTTCGTGATTTCAAAGTTGGTCCCATAGTGAAAGTTGTTCATATTCATGGGTAGAACACCCTGTGAACATTTGGCTGGTCATTAAAAAATCACCCAGTATACGTACAAAACAGCGCTCATGAAAAAAATATAGCCACTTACCCCCCCCCCCCCCCCCCACCGCTATCCCATATTCATAAAAACTAAAACGCTCTTTAGACCCATTTCAGTTAGTTATAGAAGTGTTTTGACTTGACTCAAATCATAATAATTCGAAAATTGTTCTTTCGAATTATGATTTGAGTTTGAAAGAAGAATACAAACCACTTCTATAACAAAAATAGGTTTATAGAGCGTTTTAGTTTTTTATGAATAAGAGGGTACTTATATGTCTCGTTTTAGTTTTTTATGAATAAGAGGGTACTTATGTCTTTGAATTGTTCAGTGGCACCAACTCTAACGACTAAGAATGGCTTCTTCTCTTTTATTTTACACGGGCTTCCTCCATTCACTTGTTAAATTTTCAAACCTAAATATAATCTCATTCGCATTGCAAGTCGCCGAGTCCAAGATAATTAGATACCTAGGTATGTACAATGCGTGCCACACAAGATGAGACTTGACGAGCGTAGTTATCGCGCCATCCGCGCTCTTTCCGCCGCCCGGCCCGATGACGCCCGGTCCTTCCCGTTTCAGGAGGTCTAATCCCTAAGCACGAAGTCCGTAGTTTCAGCCTTCGTTGCGGGCGTTTCCTACTCCGTATCACCTACGGACGTATGATTGGTTCGGGGCCCGAAGGAAGTATGAATGACAACACGACTTGACAGTTGTCCCTACTCGCGATGTGTTTTTGCCCGTCCAAAAAAACTTACTTTTAGGGCGAGCGCGTATGGAATGTCTTTGAAGTGCGCGCACTGCGGTCATGCGTTTTGTTACTGTAGGCCCCGCCCAGTGCGGCAGAACTAACGGAAACGCACCGCAGTGCGCGCTCGCCCTTACACTTGTTTTGATGGATCATTATGTCAGACAGACGGACGGACTTACGGAGTAGACCCCCTGAAATCATACCGCTAAAGAGACCTATAAATCAGAATAATCAGAACAGAGACTTATAATCTACTGCGCAAGTCAAACTACGTAGTGTGTCAAGCAAGTCTCGTCTTTCATGGCACGCATTGTTGTAGGTAGTTAGGCTTCTTGTAATAATTTTAACTAAAACAGGCAAGAGTAAACGAGGGCTTCCAAGGCATGAGATCTTGAATGTGTCATATGGTCATAGTAAACATAACTCGCAATTTGTCTGCTGAGGTGTACCTTGTGTGTACCTACCTAGTACCTGATTTTTCTGCTGCGCGGCAGCTACTGTTACCACCAGTTTATCTTTGCAGATATTTAATCAAGTCATAGAAAAGAGCGAAAAAAGTGACGTACTGGAAATTAGACTGGATATCCTGCGTCGCGCAATCACGCTGTCTGTATACCGGAACGTGTCCAGAGGACTGTTTGAACGGCACAAGCTGGTTTTCAGTTTCCTTCTAAACATGGCAGTATACTTAGATGCCGGACTCGTTGCACAAGACCAATGGAATTTTATTCTACGAGGACCAGCCGGTACATCAGTGGTTAGTACAAAATGTGTTTTTTTTTTACCAAAATATTGACGTAGGTAGGTTGTATAGGTAGGTAACCTACCTACTTTCCTATGGTGGCCCTGTACTTTATTGATGGCAAACCATAGGTAGTTTCCCGGAAAACTGAGACCTACTTAAAGAATAATGTTATCTTTAGAACTAAGTACCTAACTCACAGAAGCAGTTGCCTGCGACTTCCGTTGTGTATAAAAAACGCTTAGGGGTGGGTTTCCAAAAGTCGTTTTAAGGTGGATCCGCAGTGGTAGCCCGCGAAATTAAAATGTTCTTGCGGGATCTTGATCACAACATGAATCGCGACTATGACAAATAAGTACTGTATTTATACATTAATTATAAGAATCATCAGTACATCTCTCTAAGTTACAGTTGTTCTCTTTTGACCTGATTTCTGAAATCATTTCGAAAGAACGATTTCCTTTAACACTTTACCTAAGCCCTGACTCAAAAATCCCACCTTGTATACTTATAATAATAATCCCAGGTGCCACCTCCGAAACCTCCAATTGAAGCGTTGACTGAACAAATGTGGCTAGCCACTAATCACCTGGATGAAACTGACGAAAGTTTTGCGGGACTAGCTGCAGATTGTCTAAAGAAAATTCCTATTTCAATTGGAACTTACTGTTTGGTAAGTGATTTTTTTAATATAAGTAGACCTACAGTCGGCAAAGATAAGTAGTCGATTTAGGGCTTAGGGTCTGAGCGGACAGAGCGGCAACTGCGCAAACATGCTCGAACAAAATACGCCCGCGGACCCAGCTGATACTCGAACATCTCTCGCGAGTGCTCGATTCTGCTATCGTCATACCTATGTCATTTTATCTGTATCTATGATAGATCTAAGGTGGTATACCATCAGCCATCTCGTTACCATAACACAAGCATTAGGTTGCTTAGCTTGGGACTAGACGGCGTTGTGTGAAATGTCCAAGGATATTTATTTATATTTATTTATTTATTTATTTATCTATAGCATCTCTATATCTAAATTTTTAACTATGGAACGAACTCAGCGTAATTTAATCAAAATTATGTATTTTAAAAAAAGAAGATTCTCTACGGAAAGCTTGTATCAAATTAGTAATTTACTCTCTGTAAGGAAATTGTACATTGTTCAAGTCGTTCTCAGGAAACATAAGTCTCTACCATATAATAATAGTACCCAATCAAAAAGAAGAAAATATATAATCGCAGATATTCCCCGAACTAAATTGAAATTCACTAGCAGACAACTACAGAAACGTTCTAGACTAAGAGGTCACAGGATTTTTCGTAACGATCATGGATACGGTTAGATTTAATTCGATGGGTTGTAGAGTAGTCCCCTAATGTGAATGACGTCGGTCTGCCTGCTCTGAGTGGTTGCAACTTCGAGATATAGCGCTTACAAGAGGCGTGATTGTTGCGAAAAAAAAACGATCAGAGAAATGGTCAGTTTTGGTACACATTCAAAGTATGGCGTCTCCGCAGATGAAATAAGTTGGTCTGCCGGCTCTCAGTGGTTGCATTTCAGAGCAATCGTTGTTTGTGCAGAAAGTCTAAAAAATACATCGAAAAACGGGACAATAGCCGAATTTTTCAAGTGCACGCCGGCTGGTGTCGTACCCCCACCATACACCTGCGCCGAGCACCACCCGCTGCGCAACCGTCCCCCCTCTAAAGGAATAGGGAAAAGCTAGAGGTGTCAAGAGGTGTCAATAAGAGAAATGGTCAGTTTTAGTACCTATTCGAAGTATGGTGTCTCCACAGGTGAAAAGAGTTGGTCTGCCGGCTCTTAGTGGTTGTATTTCAGAGCTCTGTTATACGCTAATGCTAATGATACAACTCAAAAAATATAGAATGTGAGAAGTAAGTAAATATTTAACTCTAAGTCTTAGCTATATTCTGCTCGGTGGTGCTCGGCGTAGGGTGGGGGTACGACACCGGCCGGCGTGCACTTGAATAATTCGCCTATTGTCCCGTTTTTCGATGTATTTTTAGGCTTTCTCCACAAATAAGCGTGTTTGTATACACAACGATTGCTCTGAAATACAACCACTGAGAGCTGGCAGACCAACTCGTTTCACCTGTGGAGACACCATACTTCGAATATGTACTAAAAGTGACCATTTGTCTTATCGTTTTATTTTCGCAACAATGTTGCGCGCATCATAGCTCTGAAATGCAACCACTCAGAGCCGGCAGACCAACTTGTTTCATCTGCGGAGACGCCATACTTTGAATGTGTACCAAAACTGACCATTTCTCTGATCGTTTTTTTTTCGCAACAATGACGCCTGTTGTAAGCGCTATATCTTGAAGTTGCAACCACTCAGAGCAGGCAGACCGACGTCATTCACATTAGGGGACTACTCTACTACCCATTGAAGTAAATCTAACCGTATCCATGATCGTTACGAAAAATCCTGTCACCTCTTGGTCTATTCAGCTCATTGTATAATAAGATAAACAAATATGTGTATGTTCATAATATAAATAGGTACTTACAATTGTAAAACAAGCTTAGTAAATTGGATTAAAACACTTTCCTATGATAAAACGGAGGCTCTGTTACAACAGATTGAGTAATCAGACATATCACACATTATTCATACACCTCATTCTATATATTATCATATCACATCAAATCACAAACACCACATTCACATCACAACATTCATCACATTCATATCACAACACACAATACTGTAGGTACCTTCACACACACCACTTCACGTCACAACACACACCTCAACTCACGCTACACGTCACGCTTAAATTAAATACCTATACCATTGTTATGGAAGAGCGGAGCCTTCTAACACAGGCATTATCTGCCTAAAAGGAGACTTCGAATACAAATTTGTAAGTAACTATTTGCTGATTTGTGACAATAAACAATTTTTTATTTTTTTTATTTTTTATATCTTACACCACCACCGATTACCTTCTTATGACGTACATATTACATATTATTAATATTCATATTTTCACCACCCTATACCGCCCCCCTAGGGCTTGCAATTGGCTATCTTTCGGATCCGGGGACTGGGGATCTTCTTGTGTTACGCATCACTGGGGCGAGGCCATTGAGAGACACGGTGAAGCCCTTGCTGTGTCGCTTGATATCAAAAAGGCATTTAAATAAATAAATAAATAAATATCCTTGGACATTTCACACAACGCCATCTAGTCCATTTGACAGGTTCTGGCATGATAGTCTTTTGGGTAAGCTTCCTAAGCTTTGCAACTGGATTTCTGACTTCCTGAGTGATCGATCGATCAGAGTGGATCGATTAGCCAGCCATCTATGATGGCTGCTAATCGGATCAGAAGTCTAATGATGCCAGTGTTCCTCAGGGGTCTTTTCTTTCTGCGACTCCTGCTGCAGCTTGGTGCTATCGGGTACGCAGATGACAGAACAATCTCAGAAAGATACCTGTCCAGTGCAAGAGCCAGCAGAGTGGAAACAGCTACTCTTACGCCACGTTTCTGAGGTTTTTAAAAGGTGTTTATCCATACCACAGTGATTATTGGTTCAATATCGCGCTTCTGAACACTTCTGTAGGGAAGAATTTATCTTAAAAGATACCTGTCCAGTGCAAGAGCCAGCAGAGTGGAAACAGCTACTCTTACGCCACGTTTCTGAGGTTTTTAAAAGGTGTTTATCCATACCACAGTGATTATTGGTTCAATATCGCGCTTCTGAACACTTCTGTAGGGAAGAATTTATCTTAAAAGATACCTGTCCAGTGCAAGAGCCAGCAGAGTGGAAACAGCTACTCTTACGCCACGTTTCTGAGGTTTTTAAAAGGTGTTTATCCATACCACAGTGATTATTGGTTCAATATCGCGCTTCTGAACACTTCTGTAGGGAAGAATTTATCTTAAAAGATACCTGTCCAGTGCAAGAGCCAGCAGAGTGGAAACAGCTACTCTTACGCCACGTTTCTGAGGTTTTTAAAAGGTGTTTATCCATACCACAGTGATTATTGGTTCAATATCGCGCTTCTGAACACTTCTGTAGGGAAGAATTTATCTTAAAAGATACCTGTCCAGTGCAAGAGCCAGCAGAGTGGAAACAGCTACTCTTACGCCACGTTTCTGAGGTTTTTAAAAGGTGTTTATCCATACCACAGTGATTATTGGTTCAATATCGCGCTTCTGAACACTTCTGTAGGGAAGAATTTATCTTAAAAGTCGAGTGAATTTCTATCGAGGGTTTATTTGAGGGTCTCAAAAACCGAGCATTATCTATATACAGGGCTATTTTTAAATGACTAGCTAAATTTTCACAGGGTGTTCTACCCATGAATATGAACAACTTTCACTAAGGGACCAACTTTGAAATCACGAAAAAAAAACCAGCGGTTTCCTACAAAAGTTCAATACCTACCTACTCGATCAAAATGTATGAAACAGCTGATATTTTTTTTGCGATTTCTAAGTTGGTCCCATAGTGAAAGTTGTTCATATTCATGGGTAGAACACCCTGTGAAAATTTAGCTAGTCATTTAAAAATAGCCCTGTATACATATAAAAAGAGAAGTCCTGACTGACTGACTGACTCATGAACGCTCAGCCCAAACCTTTGAACCTAGAAAGCCGAAATTTTGCACAGAGGTGCTTTTATAATGTAGACAAGGAATAAGGAAGGATTTCCCGGTAGTGCGTTCCCGTGGGATATTTTCCGACATCCACGCGGGCGAAGCCGCGTGGTTAGTGCCAGTAATTTATAAGGAAGGAATTCGCTTAAATAGATAATTTTGTCGAATCAATAGCTATTAAGAGCATGTTTGCATTTTTCATACGTAAATCGAGAACTTGGGAGATTTGGAAGTGATTTTGGTCACATAATTTTTTTTTTTAGCTTCTTTTGACTTCAATCATCGTAATTATCATAGGTACATTTTTATTTAAAGTCCATTAAAAAAAACTCGTTCAAATTGGATTATTGACTACGAAAACAGTCGATTTCGAAAGCGCGATTTCCAGATGACGCGCGAAGGCTCAACTTTGAAGTAATCTTACACCAATTATGATTATTAAGTAAGAATGTAAAATGGTATTCATTCGAAGAGGCATCTCCTGAAATTTAAAATGCATTGAGAAAAGTTCGATTTTTAATTCAATAACTTGTATTTTAATTACGTCTAAGATAATCAAAAATCGAGAAATCGACAGCAAAAAAACACGTCATTTCTCAGAATCTATAAGTCATTTGTCAACATAAATCATTTTATACGTAAGAAGAAAGATTGTACTATATATGTGTAAAAAATAAAAAATATCTGCCTTCAATCATTTACGAAAATAATTTTTTAAAGTAAGTATAAAATCGGGTGCATCGAACGGCCTAAGCAGTGTTGCCAACTGCACCGTAATTACGGTAAAAACACCGTAATCAGCATAGATCTACCACCTACCGTAGGATTATAATTACGGTAGCAAAATACACCGTAATACCCAATGAAGATCGTATTTTTTTTAATCTTGTAGATGTATACGATTATCTATAAACTGAAATAATTTTAGCAAGTTTGAATGTTTATTTTCTATATGTTAGGGTATTTTCCTTTTATTCTACGGACAACACTGTTTTATGCGTCGGGAAATCCAAAAGAACATCGGTCATATTTCTATAGAAGCTGGACCTGAGTTTTATTTTCAGTGTACAGAAGCAAATTATAGTGAGATTTGATTGTTTTATGTAGTAAACACCATCCCTTTCGAAAATAATATCTAAATAGCCAAGATATTTCAATAATGCAAAAAATACTTTTGAGGTTATCGGTGTCCAGAAATCAAAAGCACAGAATAATCGTCACAAGCGGTACCTAGTTATCAGTCTGTAAAACAATGCCAAGGTCAAACAACAGAAGGAAATCCAAAACAGTACAGTACTTATCATAATATTCACACTAACAACAACAACACAACAACAATGCGAGATCGCCGGGTGCAAAGACTACACACTACAGTATATTAGTGTCAAATTGACACCCGTTGTAATTGACAGTATTGACACTGTCAATCCATGGCGCGCGTCGATGACATATTATGACGTTCCGTTGTACACAATTGAACAAAATGCTGATACTTACTATGAACCCACATAATTATTTTTATGACAAGAATCCAATACATAATAAAAACAGCACTAGTTGGTTTGATACACAAGTATATAGAATTGAATTACATCTAATAACGTGAATAATTATAATCTTTGAGTACTAAATCATTTCTTAAGCAAAATGAATCGTCAAAGGTGCGTTCTGAACATGTTATTCTAAATAATTTGCAAATTATGCTATTAAAAAAAATGTGTTTGTGCTTTTTTTTCTGGCGACTTAAATATCTATTTCTTATGTTTTTTAAGACCTTAAAAAATACTAGATTTTTACATATATATGGCATATCTGTACACCACCGCCTCGTAGTCAGGTACGATTTGACCGTCCTTCTTTATGTTGGCCATTTTGTCCCTACCACACTCGAATGCTGAGTGCGAAAGAGTCTTCAGCAGAGTTAACGATATTAAAAAAAAAACGAAAAACGGAATAAACTCCTCACGAAGTCCATCAAGGGAATTCTCTTATCGCTGCAGGCCATACAGCGTCACGGAAAAACTGTGTTCATTTGTGTGTGCGCCTCGCGTGATTTGTACGTAATTTGTAGTGCGACTAAATATTTTTAATCCGTTCATTTAAATAATATTTTAAGTAGCTAAAGTGGTAGGCACACTTACTTTAGGAGAAATATGTTACAATTCTTGAATATGTTGTAATACTTGTAATATTGATATTGTAATTACAATATCAATATTACAATATAATTTGGTCAAAATGTAAATCCAAGATGGCGGGTGCGAATTTTTTTAAATTTATCGTCATAGGGGTCGTTCCTATTGTTCTCGAGGATGCTAAAGCCGATAGTGAAGTCAAAATGAAAATCCAAGATGGCGGCTGCGAACATTTTCAAATTTTTCATCATGGGTATCGTTTTCATGGTTCTTGTGGGTGTACGTCGATAGTGAAGTCAAAATGTAAATCTAATATGGCTACAAGAATTTTGGAGGATGAATATGGAGAAAAAATTTATATCATATTTTTATTTGAAATCTCTACTGCCACAATCTCTATTGTGGATTTGTGACAAAGTAGACGGAAACCATGCCATATAAACTTGGGCCTGGGCATGGCCTGGGTTGTAAAAAGATGAAATTGGTGTCAATTGATACTACACTATATTATATTATATTGTCTACTATATTATCAAACCATCACTGAACATTTTGCGGATTTTCGCGGTCTGAGTTCCGAGTTAAAAAGATGTAGTAAAAGTGAGGTTACATAACGATCTACATATAGGTACTTAACAGCAGATTTTTGAAGTTCTTCAGCTCGACGACCACGTAAACTACAGCCTCTAGTCACTTTGCCACAATTTATACAACGATCCATGGTGCCAGTATGAAATCGGTAGGCCGGTCGTAAAATCCAAAATAACAATTCAAGTCCAACGTTTATGCGGGGTTCTCCGTACCGTGTCCGGTGTGGTAGCAAGGTTCGTACAAGAAGCAAGATCAGAATATATACGAAACGAGTGAGGCACAGATAAAGAAGGTGTGTCCAAATACCTATAGAGCGGCATTTGAGCGCGGCTGCCACGCGCGGCCAGCCGCGCTCTGATCGGACAAGGGCCGTGCGCGGCGGTGTTGAGCGTAATATATCTTCTCGTCTCACATCAGTGATGACCTCTGGCACTGAAACGTACTCGCTCACAACATAATGGATCTCATTCATAATCAGCCTATAATGTTCCCACTGCTGGGACACAGGTCTCCTCTCGGTGAGAGGGAGTGGGCCGTAATACACCACGAGGACTCAGTGCGGGTTGGTAGATGTCACATGTCTTCGAATTTTTGGTTCTAGGCGGTTTCCTCACGATATTTTCCTTTACTGTTTTGAGAGTAGTGGTCATGGGCGTACCCAGGGGGGGGCAGGGGAGGGCAGCTGCCCCCCCCTGGATCTTGTATGCCTAAGTAATGTTGTCGAAAAAGAAGAAGAAGAAGTTATTTTAGAGCCACGTCACGTTGTCGTCGTCGTTGTCGTGTACTTACTTTACAATTAAGTACAATATGAAGCATTAATTTTAGAAAAAACCGCGCTGCGCGGCCATAAACCTGCCTTTATTCGTCTATGAATTAAGCGACTGCATGCTAAGGGCACCCCCTGTGGGGTACGTACTTCGGCTTAGGGTCTCCGGGGGGGGAGTACAGCAAGGAGGAACAGGCTGGATAATTATTATGTGCTTGCTACAGGCTCAGCTACGCCACCAGCTGGCACTCCTTCACCGGTCAAGGGTCGGGGGAATTACGTGGCGGTCGTCATCGCAAGGGACCTCGGCGGCGAGGTCGGAATGAATTTTTGTGTTTGTAAACTGTACTGGTGGCCCTATTTTTCTCCTGGAAGAGGGTTTAGGGGTCATCGGGGTCGGTGAGAACATGCCTTGGACGGCGGATTTTACTGATTTTAGAGGGGATATAACTATCGGATACGACCAGAGGGGTGCGATGTTTCGCGGGGGTATCGAAGAAACGCTTGGAATTGCGTTTCAAGAATTGATTGATAGTTGGGATTTTAAGGTCTAGTTGGAGGATTTCATTCCGAACGATCCAAGGGGATCCCGTAGCCGTTCGGAGGAAACGATTTTGTATGGTCTGCATCATATGGATGTTTCGGGACTTTGCGGTTGGAAATACTGAACCCGCATAGGTCATGATTGGGAGAATGTACACGCTGTATAAATGCGCAACTTGCACTTAAGTGACAATTTGCTACGTGCATTCAGAACGAGACTTCATTATGTGCTTAGAGGTCTCATCAAGGTCACACCTGGATATTTGATTTTTTTGGATTGGATCGCTTCTCAGAAGGGATCGGCTTGCTAAACATGGTGATTGGTCGGTGGGGGGAGATCGATTGAGACGCGGTTTCAAAAAGAGAACCGCTTGACTTTTGTCGGGATTGACTTCGATTCTCCACTTTCGAAACCACGCGCCGAGTTTATCGACTGCGGTTTGGAGAGTGCGAGCGACAGCGCTCCTTGGATATGATAGCGAAAAGTGCGGAAAGACAAAAAGTTTCGTAAGATGAGCACGAGAAGGTCTGGCACACCGAGTTTGTAAAGCTTATTATAATAAACCGTTGTTCTAGACTTTGTCAAACGCTTTCGCTTTATCGAAGAAAACAGCACCCGTCATCGAACCACGTTAGAAACCAACGCTTATGTGGTGGACTTGGTACGCAAGAGTGTTGGGTTCGACAGCCAAACTGCTCGTTAGGAATTAGGCCTCGGCATAATCTTTGAGGCGTTTATAAATAAGTCTCTCAAAGATTTTACCGAGGACAGCAGACTGATGAGGCGAAAAAAAAAACATGTGGGGGACCCGGCTTAAGAAATTTCTGGTTTGCCCCCCCCTGGGCCCAAAGCTGGGTACGCCCATGGTAGTGGTGATGAAATTATTTACACAAAGTGCTTGCCTGGGTTTTAAACCATGACCGACTCGCAAGTTGGGATCGTTACCATTGGGCCACCATTGCATTGCTCTCATGGGCCGCATTAGAAGGGATGATTGACTTCACTATCGGCTTCATCCTCGAGAACTATGAAAACGACACCCATGACAAAAAATTTGAAAATGTTCGCAGTCACCATTTCGGATTTACATTTTAACGCCAATATCGGCTTTAGCACACTCAAGAACTATGAAAACGACACTCATGACGAAAAATTTGAAAATTTTCGCAGCCGCCATCTTGGATTTTAATTTTGACATCACTATTGGCTAAAGTCGAAATCGAAAACTATGAAAACGATACCTATACAAATCCTTATCACTTACCACTGACGTGCAACGTGTGGTCGACTGTGTAGTCATTAGGTCGACTGGGCACGTACAATACCTACCTAGGCTAATAAACATTCTAAAACCAACCCCACACGAACGCAGCAGTACTATTATTTATTCTGTGGCAGCGGGGTGACCTACCTATTTGAAATTTAAAAACAGTAAACCAAACATTTGCGCATGAGGCGGCTTTATTTATTTATGTATTAGTGTTGGTTCAAATTCAACTGTTTTACGCACTTGATGCGGTTGGTAAACCTATGCCGCAAGAAAAATAAATAATAGGGCTTAAATTCAACTATTTTACACAAAAAAAAACGATGATTTAGGACAAAAGATGAGCCCCTATTAACAAAATTTTATTCTGATTGTGTTCTTCCAGAAATTATAGATCCAAGGAAAAGTCGATCGATCCCCTTAGACAAATACTTTTATAAAACTTCAATTACTTATAAGTATACAAATACTTAAACAAATAAGTAAAGTGAGTTTAGTTTTTTTATGTACCTACATAATATTATTTTCTTCATCCATATTTGTATAAATTTAATTAAAATATACTAATAATGTATTGTGGACAGTCTTTTTATTTTCTCCGTAAACCTCTAGCTTTTACTTAAAAAAAATATAGGTACGCCATAGCTACAGATCAAGATCGTTTAGTCGTCGCAGCATCGCAACTGTGTGCCGTACATGAGGAAAAACGCACACACGCGCACTCGCTACGCGGCTTCGAGCGTCAGATGTTTAAAATCCGAGCGCGAAAATAGGGGACCACACTCTTAAGAGTTTAAACTCCAATTAAGAATTCTTCAGAAACCGGGTTATAGAGAGGCCATGGTGGAGCGAATGATTTTGACCTTAAGGCCTCATTTACGGAGACGCGGAGCGTCGCGCGTTGCGTTGTGCGGCGCGGCCCGCACTAAATTCAAACATAGAGCGTTCTATGAGAGCGTTTACGGAGAAGCGATTAAGATTTCATACATTTGACAGCCCGCAGCCCGCCCCGCGCACCGCGCCGCGCGACGCTCTGTTTCCCAATGGGGCGACGACAATCAGGTCAAATTCAATTCACTGAAAACACGCCTTTTCACTGCCAAAAGGAGCCAGTTTCAGCTATCTCCTACTTTCCGAGGTGCATCTGTACCAGTTACCAACCGCCTAGAGCTTATGGGCATGGAGTTGGCGTCGACTAAGCGATCTCCACTTCGACTAAGCACATCGAGTCAAAAACACAGACTGCAGCCAAGAAGCTGGGCATCCTAAATAAGGTGAAGTGATACTTCAAATCTGGACAGCTTTTAAGTCTGTACAGGTCCGTTCCTGTGTGGAGTATTGCAGTTGCAGCCACTTATGGGATAGCTCAGCATAATACCAGCATGCTGCATTTGAATCGGTAGAACGCACATCAAAAAGGCTTATAGGCTACGAGACGTTGGTGGCTAGGTTTCACAGCCTGGCTCATCGGCGTAATATTGCTTGCCCTTTTTTTTGTGGATGGGAAATCATCAAATGACTTCTCCCGCTCTGGGTAGAGCGGAAGGGCGTGTCAGACTTTTACTGACTAAAACCCACCCGTGTTCCTTCAGTTGCCTATGCCAGGGCCACGGTATCTCTTTCGAACAACCCGCTACCTGGAATATTGCTTGCCTGACGATCTTCTACAGACTCCACGACCTGATCCCACCATCGCCCCTTTACCACCAGACTACCAGACGTACTGCAGGGACCATCCGCACATGGTTGATATCCCGACAAATCGTACTCAGCAGTTCTCCTCCAGATTTGTTATGCGCGCGCCAAAGTGTGGAACTCTCTGCCAGCGTCTGTGTTCTCTACCACATATAGGTATAACCCGTCTGCCTTCAAAGCAAAAGTGAAGAAGCATCTTCAGGGCACGCTCGTTCTATCATAGACCTCATCCATCGCTTTCCATCAGGCGTGATCGAGGTCAAGAACCATCCAACCAATTAGCAATTTAAAAAAAATCAACAGCAAAAACAAGTTTTTATTTCATAGTAGTAAGTACCTAATTCTCAATTTCTGTAAAAAACAAAGTTATTTTGCAAAACATCCCATAGCTTAAGTACAAACTATTGCCTTGAATAAGTCACCTAAAAAAATTTACATCCTTTTAATAATTAGATCGTTAGCGTCAGAATGGCTGGTTGCCTATGGCAAACGCCTCTGAAAGTATATTCAAGAATTGCTACATAATTGCTTATATTTGCTACATTTCTTCAATAATTGCTACATACGATGGATTCAGAGAAAAATGAATATTTTTTTGACCAGCCATTCTGACGTCAGGATGGCTGGTCGCCTCCGTGTTCAGCATGAAGGACGCAGAATTTCTAAAAGTTTGTTATGTCAATAATTGCTACCTAATTGCTTCATTCACGAATTTAAGTTTGAGCTTCATACATACATTAGGTAAAAAGATATAGCTTTTATTAATTTTTTTACGAAGAAGTGCCTAATAATTTGGAAAGGCAACAGATTTTTTTACTACAACGCAGCGCGCGTCTTGTTTAAATCTTGCAGGCGTTCGCTTAGAGTGATGTTGTTTAATGAATAGCTTTTAAAACGTACCTACCCTCAATAACACAATACATTTAGGTACTAGTATCAGTATGTAAAATAGCTGGGTCAGATAATACGTTGAAAACTTTTAACTTATTTGATAAGCATCAAAAGAAAAATATTGCAATAAGTAGTGAAAGAACAAAGGCGAAATCGTAGCTGAATTTAATTTGAGCGACTAAAAGTGACTTATATACGAAGGCAGCTCTATTATTTTTCTACGTTTTTTCAAAATATCACCTTAACTAGTTAAAAATACTAGTTTAAATGAAAAGTTATTTGTGTGAAAAGTGTTTAATGTTGCCATTTTGTATTTATTCTTCCAAGTGACAGTAAGTACAGCATTATTGTATTATAATCCAAATTTTTCGTCATGGGTGTCATTTTAGTGTTATTTTAGGTCGCTGAAAACGATAGTGGGGTCAAAATGAAAATCCAAGATGGCGGCTGCGAAAATTTCCTAATTTTCGGTCATGGGTGTCATTTTCGTGATATTTGAGGTCGCTGAAAACGATAGTGGGGTCAAAATGAAAATCGAAGATGGCGGCTGCGAAAATTTCCTAATTTTTCGTCATGGGTGTCATTTTCGTGATATTTTAGGTCACCGAAAGCGATAGTGGGTTCAAAATGAAAATCCAAGATGGCGGCTGCGAAAATTTCCTAACTTTTCGTCATGGGTGTCATTTTCGTGATATTTTAGGTCGCTGAAAACGATAGTTATTCATTTTGAACCCACTATCGCTTTCAGTGACCTAAAATATCATGAAAATGACACCCATGACGAAAAATTAGGAAATTTTCGCAGCCGCCATCTTGGATTTTCATTTTGACCCCACTATCGTTTTCAGCGACCTAAAATAACACGAAAATGACACCCATGACGAAAAATTTGGATTATAATACAATAATGCTGTACTTACTGTCACTTGGAAGAATAAATACAAAATGGCAACACTAAACACTTTTCACACAAATAACTTTTCATTTAAACTAGTATTTTTAACTAGTTAAGGTGATATTTTAAAAAAACGTAGAAAAATAATAGAGCTGCCTTCGTATATAAGTCACTTTTAGTCGCTCAAATTAAATTCAGCTACGATTTCGCCTTTGTTCTTATGTACTTATCAAATAAGTTAAAACAGTTTTCAAAGTATTATCTGTCCCAGCTATTTTACATACTGATACCAGTAAATGTATTGTGTTTTTGAGGGTAGGTACGTTTTAAAAGCTATTCATTATACAACATCACTCTAAGCGCACGCCTGCAAGATTTAAACAAGACGCGCGCTGTAGTAAAAAAATCTGTTGCCTTTCCAAATTAGTAGGCACTTCTTCGTAAAAAAATTAATAAAAGCTATATCTTTTTACCTAATGTATGTATGAAGCTCAAACTTAAATTCGTGAATGAAGCAATTAGGTAGCAATTATTGACATAACAAACTTTTAGTAATTCTGCGTCCTTCATGCTGAACACGGAGGCGACCAGCCATCCTGACGTCAGAATGGCTGGTCAAAAAAATTTTTTTTTTTTTCTGAATCCATCGTATGTAGCAATTATTGAAGAAATGTAGCAAATATAAGCAATTATGTAGCAATTCTTGAATATACTTTCGGAGGCGTTTGCCATAGGCAACCAGCCATTCTGACGCTAACATTAGATCGATACCATACTATATCGATATCGGTAGCATGTGTGGGGTGCCACCTCTAATTATTTCTTTCCTAATTCCTCTACACCTTTCTTTGCAATTTTCCTTGCTTCCAATGTTCATCGATATACTTACCTAGGCCTAGTAGTGCCAATAGCCTTCAGGAAATCAGGACAGACGGACATGACGAAGTGTTTTTGCCTATTGTATACGGAACCCCAAACAGAACATTGAATGTAGAACCAGCCTGGCCAGACAAATGTGTAGATACTTACGTATTTGGGTAATACCATATTCCGTGTTAGGTACAGGTTATAAAATGGATTACCTATGTATGAACAATTTGAAAACCCTTCTTGGGAGCATTGTTTCTGTAAGGGGTTATTACTTGCATGCTGCGGCGGCAACTGTTCGCAAGCGTTGACGCGCGCGTGCTCGAGCATGCTCGTGCAAGCGCACTACGGCCCGCGTGGCTACGAGGAAAATACTCGCGCGCATGCCGCTATAGCAAGTTTCAACTCATTTAGTTGAATTTAAGTTATATACATACATACATACATAAACTCACGCTTTCTTCCCATGGAGGTAGACAGAAACTATACGCCACCTCTTGCGATCCTTAAGTACAAAGGTGAGTAGGTACTCCTTACGAGTTTAAGTTAATTATCAATTCAGGCGAGTAGAGCTGCTGCCAACATTTGAAAAAAAATCCTATTCTCACATTTTTAGTCAGACGAGGTAGAATTTGTATCAAAAAAATCAACACTAAACCTCCTAGGTTCTAGGTTATAGCAATTAGCTATAACTTCGAATTGGAAAATTCTACGTCATCTGACAAAAAATGTGAGCATAGGTTTCAAAATGTTCCATATCTCCAGACTTATTTTTTCTCAATGGTGGCGTTAGTTGGCAGCTCTACGCTCTACTCTACTCGCCTTAATCAATGAAAACCGCTTGAGCGTCTTGCTGCTCTATCTGCGCTGACCCTAAGTGTCCGAGTACCACCTACACCTGAAGAACCTTTGCAGCTGAAACAATTCGCTTAGTATAACTTTGCCGCTCTGAAACCAGGCTTTGGAATGTCCACGTACTTAGGTACGTAATTGCGAGCGGGACGTAAAGTACCTAAGCATCAAACAGTAACTAACAATTTAGACAGAGAGATGATGGCGTCTCACACACATACTCGCTACTGTTTTGATCGTAATTGAAATTGAAATTGAGTACTGCGCAGCGTTTCGGTCCTCACTTTACAGAGCCAGAGTTGTTTTACGCGAGCTGCACCAGCAATGTGCAGGGAAAAGGCATAATAGGCACCTACTACTAATAGAGCTGTGCCTTTTCCCCGCATATTGCCGGTAGGTACATGTACCTATGTATTTGTGTATGGTCAGCAACAGAAGTCGGTTAACACTGCTACTTTTTGACATCTTATAAGTAAATTAACACAAAATGATAGGATAACCTGCTTTTTAGCATTTCATTTATTAGATAAGAATTATTTTTCTTTAAAATTTACATCTGTTCCGATTTTAATTAAGTATTTTTCTCAATAATTAAGATTTAAAAAACACGTGTTAATCGAATTTTGTTGCTGACTGTACATATTTTGTACCTTTATCTATGTCTGAAAATCTAACGGGAAACAGTTGAAGTCTTTAGTCTTAAACATTTTAAGGAATCATTTCTTAACTTTTACCTACATAACATTTATGATTTCAGGATATCCACGTCGATAAAAATAATGTAATGCCCCTGAATAAAGATTGGAACGCGAAACTGACTTCATTTGAAAAATTAATGATAGTGAAGTGCCTTAGAGAGGAGAAACTAGTATTTGCAATAGCGGAATATGTCTCCACCAGTCTAGGATCTGTGTTTATAGAAAGTCCCACCGTTCAACTGAACACCCTGTGAGTATACCTTGCCTTTGTTAGTTTTAATTATTTCTTTACCTGCAAGTATTGTTAAACAATGAAAGTAGACAGAAAAACGATCTAATACATTTACATTCATTTATTGATAAAAACACATGTTTATGAACAGTTAGTACATCAATCTATCAATCAATTATATTAAGTACCTATCTACTATTTTTAGACCGATAGATTACCTAATTAAATAAATAATTATATTATGTCATATCATAGAATATTAGATAGCACCGATTTGTTTTGAACAAATAGCGGTGAGTTTATCACAACATCTTTTAAAGGACAAGGGACATTTTATAAAATTTTACTATAATAACAATTGGCAAAACACGTAATTTACTTAATAAATATAAACAAACAAAAAAAGTATTAGTGTTGATTAATTGCAAAATAATAATAGGCCAAAATTTTGTATTGGCCAGGAAAACTTTCAGTATGTTAATAGTTAAAACCTACTCGTTAGCTTTAGTTCTTTATATTACTTAAATAATTTAAAAAAACAATCAATATTAAATACTTAATAATCAATAATAATCATCTTACACTAGTAACATCTCTCAAACAAACTCGACAAAATAGTCTAACACAGCACCTAGATAATTATATTATGGTTTCTCAAAAGCACAGTGCATCAGTAGATATCAATTCGCATACAACGCCAAATCAAACATAAATTGCTAAAGTAAACAATCGCTTGCGCAAATATGTATGCCATAAGATTAAGTTGCTAAATTATGTAAGTAGTAATTATTAAGGTCACTGAATTATGTATAACATAAAAAAAATATGAGAAGTCTAGGGGGTACATATCTAACAAAAAAAAATCAATATTTTAGCGCGCACGCCTTTAATTTCTAACATCATAATCATCTGAAGCTACAAAATAATCAAAATAAATCTTTAGAAAATATTTAAACATTTTAGATCAGTCGATACATACCTACATGAAAATATATGATAATTTAAATAATATAATCGTTTACCTCCCTAGTTTTCATAAGCTCATTCATTAGTGGTCCATCCATATAGAATAATTATATTAAGTATCTATACATATACATATAATTATGATAGAGAGCAAAAGAAAAGTGATAACGAAAACACATGAGATCACCTTATAAATAAGCCGTACTCTCCAATAAGTAGGTATTATACAACACGAATTACAATTTTATCTTAATCTTAACCTACCCTAAGATGACCCTACTACATCGTGTGGGACGTGAGGACCCGTTCGGGGAGACGCGGTGAGTAGCGCGGCGCGTCTTCACGCACGAGGCGCGTTGCGCGTTGTCTCCGTTTACGGAGGAGCGGCACGTGAAGCGGTAGGCGGGGCCCACACGCACAAAAACAAACAATAATGGAACTCTGATTTTTAATTCTACTGAATTCTGACAGCTGTATTTTTTTGACACTTCAGATATCATAAAGCTTTCCTGTCTAGTCCTTTTTAAAAGTTAATAATTTAACTATAATTTTTGAATATAAAATAACAAAAAATATGTAAGAGAATGGGATCAAGTAAAATAAATGGCCATGTAAATAGTGTTTGTTCTGTGCATTCAATGCACACTAACTAAAATATTAATTTTATATGGCTAAATGGAAAAAAAGAGTAAAAGAACATATTTTTTACACGACTGCGCCAGTAGGAGGGTTATGGTTTAAAAGTAATTCGAAGTGACAAATCGTAAAAAACACGTACCTAGGTACAAAGAACTAAATCCCCTGCGAAATCGTTAATTCACATTTGTAAACTGAAAAGCTGGATTTGTTGTGTGTCTTGTGTTTATAGGTTAGTTTATGTACAAACTCATTAAATAATAAAACTAAAAAATAAAAAAAGTAATTTAAAAAAAAAATAACCCGACTGCGGTAAAAAACTTAAGTTAAAAAAACTGAAAGCTAAAAACAAGCTAAAAACAATTATGAATAAACAGTATGTTTTGTAGTGTATATTATGTTTTCTTTTGTTATGTATTTTTGTGGTGTAGGTACAATAAAGTATATATAAATAAATTAAATAAATAAACAAGCCCATTTTAAATTAAATAAATGTTGGAAACTCAAACTCAAACTCAAACTCAAAGCATTTATTTCAAATAAACCAATTACAGGCACTTTTGAATTGTCAAAGGGTCGGTCTTGGGTCGGTCAGTCAGAAAAATGAAGCTAGATTGCCCATTCCAAAGCGTAGATCCTATGGAGAAGAACGGGCAAGAAACTCCACGGACACTCTTTTAAAATCAAATATTTTACAAAATATTGGTTACATCGTTCATATTGAAAATATACATGTGAGAACAATGTAGAAAGACGTGCACGTTAAAAGCGTCCGTAATAAAAAATAAAAAAAAGATAAAAACTAAAAACAACTAAATAAAAAAATAAAAATAAGCCGTGGCAGCTAAGAGACGACCAGTCCCAACTGACGGCGCCCGTTCACGAACATGACGCATGGATCAGCACCAATTACGCTTTATTATTAAAGCACTCAACCATTTTGAAGGGAACTTAATGATCCAACACACACGCCACCACCAGCGAGACATTTGAGTGAGCATGACATACTCTCAACCGCCAGGGCACATTCAAGTCAGTGAAAGACGAACCCAGTAAAAGGTAGCTTTATATTAGCTACATAGTGCTCACACATGTGCTATGAAATTATACAATACTAAGAGAATTTACACAATGCAAAGAAAAATTTTGTTTCTTCTTAATCTGCAGCAGGTCCAACAATATTTTTGAATGCTAATCAATTAGTTTAAGCGTCCTTGTGGAGCAGGACCAGCATTTAGCCAAGCATTTTTGTCAGCGATGTAATCTCCTAACTTATAATATGCCTGGCTGCATAGTGTGCGTTTTAGACATGATTTAAATTTCGTTTCATTCAGCTGGAGTATGTGCGGAGGTATTTTATTATAACATTTTAAACAGTACCCCATGAAGGATGAGTCTACTTTAGCTAGTCTGAAACCTGGTTGAACTAAATGGTCCCTATTTCTAGTCCTATAATTGTGTCCTTCACCTCTTTTTCCGAAAAGATTTAGATTTTTCCTTACGTACATGATGTTTTCGTATATATATTGACAAGGTACCGTCATGATGTTAATATCCTTAAACAGTTCCCTTAGAGAATCGCGCCTGCGGAGGCCATATGTTGCTCTGATGGCTCTTTTCTGCAGAATAAAAATAGACTCTATATCAGCAGCCCGTCCCCACAGTAAGATACCGTAAGACATAATACTATGAAAGTAACTGAAATAAACTAGCCTCGCGGTATCTACATCAGTAAATTGACGTATTTTTCTCACAGCATACGCTGCTGAACTTAGCCGTCCCGCAAGAGATGTTAAATGAGGACCCCATTGCAGCCTTGAGTCGAGCGTGATCCCCAGGAAAACCGTTTTATCGACGAATTCTAGTTTCTCTTTATTCAATACTATGTCACAATCAGTACTTTTAACATTTGGTAAAGCAAATCTTATACATTTAGTCTTTTTCCCATTTAATACTAAATTATTAGCAGTGAACCAATTTTGAACCTGCAGTAGGGCGTTATTCACGTCGTCAAGATTTGATGCACGTCTATTTATCTTAAAAATTAAGGATGTATCGTCAGCAAATAACACCATTTGTGGTTGGTTTTTAAATAAATGGGGTAGATCATTAATATATACTAAAAAGAGGAAAGGACCCAATATCGAGCCCTGTGGAACACCCATTTGTACTTTTAGACCGAGAGAATTGACACCATTTATTTGAACTTGCTGTTGTCTATCATTTAAATAAGATTTTACTAAACTGAGCGCAAGTTTACCTAGTCCGTAATGCTCAAGTTTCAAGAGTAAGGTTTCGTGATTTACGCAGTCAAATGCCTTGGAGAGGTCACAAAAGATTCCTATGGCATCTTGGGCCTCCTCCCACGCTGAAAATATGTGTTTTAATAAAGTGACACCCGCGTCAGTCGTGCAACGTCCTTTGGTGAAACCAAATTGCTGATCGTGCAATATTTGGTTGGTGTTAAAATGATTAAGCATTTGATTGAGCATTACCTTTTCGAACACCTTGCTGAATACCGGCAACACGGAAACTGGTCTATAATTGTTGGTGTCTTTACTGTCCCCAGATTTAAAAAGTGGTATAACCTTACTAAATTTCATTAAATCCGGGAAGACTCCTTCATACACACACAGATTAAATATTAATGCTAAGTATGGTGCTATAGTTTCAATAATGGATGTACAAACTTTGATAGACATTCCCCATAGATCTTCGGTCAATTTGATTTTAATTTGCCGAAAAGCTTTTATAACTACCATAGGGTTTATATGTTTAAATTGAAATTCGACCGGGCAGCTTGGAACGTTCGCTCTTAATAAATCGATTGAGACATCGGGTGAGGAATTTAAAGCTTCCGTCGTTTTAGATGGTATATTTGTAAAGAAGTGTACAAATTCTTGAGCTACTTCTAAGTTAGAGCTTATGTCACCACGAGAAGTCTCCAATGTATAATCTGTGTTTCGTATTTTTTTCCTATTAGTTTCATTATTTATAACTTTCCACACTGTTTTTACTTTATTTTCTGCCGATTTGATCTTATTGCTAATGTACAAGGCTTTAGCTATTTTACAGGTATTTCTAAAAATTTTGGAATAAGTAGCAACATACTTGTTGAACGTTTCTGTGTTAATGTAAGGCTTAAGCCGCTACTTCTTCTTCCCAGCTAAAGCACTAGGAAGTGGTGAAGGGCGGGCGTTTTGTGGGGACTGTCTTACTGTAATTTTGACGTTCAAAAAGTGCTGATTCTCAGCCTAATTTGAATAAAGGACTTTTGATTGATTGATTGATAAGGCCATACAGTTCGAATAGTCTTTCCCTACTTATCCTAATACCTCTAGTTGCCCAGTCACTAAATAAAAAGTTTGGGCAAACATTTTTTGTTTTCTTTCCAAAAGTTTTATTGAATTCAGTGTGCACTACTGAAAAGAAATCCTCATACAATTTATTTGCTCCGTCCATATTATGACCCAGAACTGTCATGATTTCCAAATAATAATAAATTTTGTTGATTTAAAATACTGAATTTAGAGTTGAAAGTATGTGATTTGACTCAGATGATTTTGTATCTGTGTTTTCGAGTAGTTAAAAAGTATCTCATTTGACATTTACCGCCAAAAAGTATGGCTGAAAGTTGGTAAAAAAACGTGATGTTTGGAGCGTCACCTAGTTTCTAAGTTAATTCTCTTGGATCTTCGAAACCTAAAGGTTGTCTAGAAATCTAGTCTATACTGATACTTATTGACTGCCTAGTTAAATAGTTTGTTAAAGATTGTTACCCTGTACCAAGTTTGTATGTGTGCAAGAAGATAAAATATAAATATTATGAAGAAGAGGTTTATCATTTCAGAACACTTAACTTATTACATAGGGTACTATTGAATCTATTTAATTTGCCAGTTGTTATTGGTCTAAATTGTATTTGCACTTTTTGCAAAGGTGTTTTCGACTTAAAAGTTACTGTTTGTCCACTATGATCCGACGGTAAATAATTCACTATGGCTTTATCTAAATAATCACAATCGCAGAAAACATTATCGATACATGTAGCAGAAGTGAGAGTTACTCTAGTCGGTTCTGTAAAAATATTAGATAAATTGAATGATTTAAAAAGGCTTAACAATCTACTGCTATTAGAATTATTTTCCAGAATATTAATATTAAAATCACCACAAATAATTGCAGCTTTGTTACCGGATGCAAGCTTCGCTAGTACATCTTCCATTATTGACTCAAATAAAGAGAAGTTCTGACAGTTAGGGGGTCTGTACACGCACACTACGACATGCTTATCTAGCTCAACACAAGACAGTTCGACGCAATGTTCAACTGATAAACCAACTATGTCATTACGTTGCTTAGACTTTAAACAATTTTTTATCAAGATTAGAGAACCTCCACGCAGCATAGAACTACGGTTAAAAAACTGCCCACACTATAGTTCTCATAATTAATTAGCATTTGGTAATCCTTTAACCAATGTTCAGTAAAACAAACAATGTCAAACTTTGTTTTTTCTAAAAACATTTCAATTTCTAATAATTTTGAAGAAATACCTTGAATATTTTGATGGAATAATTTCAAGGAATACCTTGAAATTATTCCATCAAAATATTCAAGGTAGCAGAATACTGCTGATCTCCTTTTCGATTATTATTTATTTTAGAGCAAGAAGGCACCTTGTTGCTGTTAGGTATAAGAATATTCTTACTGGTACCCTCTGTTGTCTTACAAACTAGTTTAAATTACTATCCGGAGTTAACCCCAAGACTTCAATGTCATCACCAGGCAGTGAGCTCATAGTGAGTGTGGGACTTGGAACCTCCTTCGTACAATTTGTATAAATATTTGTAGCATTTGAGCTACATTCATTCAGGCTCACCACGTTATTATTAGTATTATTACTAACCAATGTGGTGTTAATAATACAAGACTTCGACATACTACTTATGTCTGAGGTTATACAAAAAGCTAATAGCCTTGCTATTATGTGTCTAAAACTAGCAGGCAGATACACAGTATCCCTAGTCGATTTCAAAGTTTCCAAAAAACTATTGGTGTCAAAAAACACAAGCTTGTCACTGTAATGACTAACTAAAAAGTGCATATGCTTATTAAGCATATGAATATAATTGTTTTGTCTATTTGTCAAGTCTATTTGTCAAGTTGGAAGCAGGCGGGACCCATTTAAAAATATATAATAAAAATGGTATGGGTCCCGCCTGCTTCCAACATTTATTTAATTTAAAATGGGCTTGTTTTTAGCTTTTAATTTTTTTTTAACTTAAATTCAAGATAGATTTTATTTTAATTTCTCTTAATGCGTTCTGTTTTTACTAGGACCGTTTTATTATTGGCAACACTTCTGAAATTTCAGAATTCCGTCGAATTAAAAATCAGACTGTACTTCCGTTTATGAAGACGCGCGGCGGGTCGTAGTGCGGTGCGTGGAGAATGACGGTGTCCGCCGCGGACGCCGCAAAATTCTATTTTTATGTAACTAGTGGATGACCGATGAAAGCTCAAGTCTGTTCTCTCTGTGTTGTCGTGCAATTAATTGCTTCGTTTTTCTTCCTCTAATTTGCAACATACAACACAAGCGCTCGCCTTTGGTGCCAAAACCAAACGGACACGCGCGTACGCGGTCACGCGAGGTACCTGCCTACGCGGCGAAGGACGAAACGGCGGGCGCCACGTTCTCTGCAGCGAGTAGCGCACAATATCAAACAAAACGCGCGTGATCATGCTTCTACAAGAACGCTCTCATAATTTACCATATGTTTGATTAAACCGCGAGGGCAAACGCTCCGCGCATCGCCCTGCGTCTCCCTGAACGAGGCCTTAGTGTTAAGATGGTGTACACAATACGACTTTAGTCGCCCTTGACAGAATTGTCAAACTAGCCGCAATAGCTTGAGATTGTCTTCGTTTATTCATTCTCTTGGATGAACCCACTTTGTAGTACTCGTACATTCAGAGCTAGGATAGGGTACACGTACACAATTCACATTTAGGGCAAATCGTCGAAATCTACTTTTTCCTTAGTTTGCCTATAATAACAGAAAAATATTTTATGATTTTCATTATATAGACAGACTAGCAGTTCAGCCGCGACTTCGTTCGTGTGCATTATGTATTTTCTCCTACAGATTCCAACACAACATCACCCATATAAAAGGTATACCTTACTACTTAACATAGGTTAGTATTCGGGTCAAGTTCAAGTTATGAAACAGTTTATGAACAGTTTATTTTTCATAAACTGTATCCCCTCTTTTTACCCCCACAGGGAATTTTGAAACATCGTTTGGGTCATTTCCATTTTTTGACATACAGATTATTTACCTATACCAAATTGGTTAATCAACCCATGCAGTAAAATCGTCCCCTAGAAACCTTATTATGTAGGTAGGAGCACCCCTTTTTGCCCCGTTAAAAAAGTTTCAGTATCCCATTACATAACTGAGAGATATTTAATGGAAACAGGAATTATATGATTGTATATATAAAATGAGATTAAAATAAAAAATCTATACAGCAATAAGATTCCTCTAAATGCTGAAAAACTCGTTTAAATATTCAATCGAGTTTTTCTAATTAAAAAGATGGGTATTCTTCCAAACTCATGTTATAGAGAAAAACCCGGTAGGTAAGTATTTAAAATAAATATTTGCGACAATTTAAAGCACCATATTTGCATTCTGTAAGATTTCAAAATGCGTTGCTGAATTTCAAATCTAGACTTCACAGTTGATTAATCTAGGTATGGCGGAAGCGACACAGATTTTTTTTTCTTTGATCAATAAACTTGAAAATTGACCCAACTACTCAATTACGCAAAAACGGTTAAACGGATTTGGACGAAATTTGGCATCCGGGCAAACCATGATCTGCACGCGTCGCATGACCAATTCTGTCTCTACGAAGAATAGACAAATCTCTTTTTAAACAAAGTGACATTTCGTTTCTCTATTTTTGACATCGCACTGTAGAAATTCTCCACAATGTGTAATTTTGTCTTTCGTTTCTAACGATCTTTGTCTAGGTCCTTTCTTATGAAGGTAGACTATTTTGGAAGAATGTTTTCTATCCCAACTGTCACAATCACACTGACAACTGACATTGTCTAGGGTAGTGAAAACAAATTGAAAACTCTCTATTTGATGGCCGCTAAGTAGGTACAGTCGAATTCATTAATATATTGACCATTTCAGGCTTCAAAAATATATGAACGTCAAAAAAGTTCACAATATTGTGACAACTATAAGCATCATTCAATTTGTGATCAAGATGTAGATTCATTAATATGTGACTGCACCTTTCACACACGCCGCCTTTCGCGTTCACATGTGGACATATTTTTGATCTATAGGTTCTATAGAATTTATTGAGCGTTGGAAGGCTCACAATATTTTGAATCCTTGACAGTGCCAATATATTAATGAACTCGACTGTACCTATATACGGTTATCTACAAAATCATGATTTTACAGGAGAATGTTTTGAACGCGAAACTGTGATTACAAAGCTACCTTCTTCTATTTTACATCATTTAGTTAATAGGGCATTACCAAGAAAATGATTAAGACCAATTACTGTAATATATGTACTTACCTACCTATATTTTTTGTCTTTACTTTTACTTTAATTTTTTGTACGTGTGTGTTTATGATAGTAAAAATGAGAATTATACAGAAAAAAATCCTATGATAAAACATAGAATTCTGAGTACAATTATGTAAAAAGTGAATTATGTAAAAGGTGCTGTTGATTCTTTCTACTTTGCTGCCGTCGTAGGTACTTTCTAGACGGAAACGTCACTTTGTCTATTCTTCCGTCGGCGAAACCCGTTTCTATGGTGCTCATGCTACGCGTACTGTATTAGGACATAGCACACTTTTATCCTGGTTGTGCGTTCCCGTGGGATAATCTGACTTTCACGGGCGCGAAACCCCTAGCAAAAGTTATTGAGTAATAAACAGCTTAATCATAAATTTTCTAAAAATACCTTTTGACGGTGGAGCGGGTGTTGAATTTTGTAAGGGAGAATACGAAATCCACTCGGGACAAACTCGCGGGCGAAGTGCTAGTCAGCTTATATTATCAGAATTAATACCGGTATGGGTTTCCGTTAACCCAACCCGCACCATTTTTATAATATCACCTATCTAATCCCAGTACATCTCACAAGTCTTGTAATCATCACCACGTCTAACTACGACTATGTTACAGTCAACACTTTGTATAACTCTATTTCATAAAGTCTGCAATGCATTTCTTTACAATGCATTGTAACATTTAAAGCAATCTCACATAATTAAATACTAGTATTCTAGAGAAGTAAAATTTGTAAGTTTGTAATGGGTGAATTGGGTGATTCTTTTACGGGTACTTTTTTCAAAAATATAAAGTGAAAACACCAATTTTATCGGATCATCCTTATTAACATACAAAAGAACCATTCATGACATTTATTTTTTAAAGATTATTTCTTTAAAATGCTGGCGGTAACAAGGTACAATTGGAGAGGAATTCGGTGCAAAGTTAATTTCTCGTTTCGAACCGTTGAATTGGCAGCCTATAAGACCGTGTGATATCTCGCCTCTAATCTTTTTCCTTTGGGGCTATGTAAAGACCAAAGTCCAAAGTAAAGTGGATAACTCGGGTACGATTGAGGAATTGGAAGCCAACATTACTCGCGATATTCGCCAAATACCACTCGAAACTTACGCGTCTAGATTGGAACTTCAGAATGGACCATGTTAACCGCAGTTACGGCCAAAACTTTTAAGGAAATAATCTTCAACAACTAAATGTCATGAATGGTTCTTCGGTATGATAATAAAGATAACCCGATAAAATAACTTAGATAATATTTTTTTTTTTACTTTTGAAAATGTAAGTACCACCCACCTACCTACTTACCTCTAAATGAATCACCCGTTATGTAGGGGGTAATCTTCGGTTCTACTGATCCGATTCCGAAGATTTTTCACAAATGGGAAGCTATTGCCAATTGTAATAGGATACGAGGGCTGCCTTTTAAGTTGTGTCGTTTGCAAACCTCCTGTAAATATTTAAAAAAAAACATATTGCTTTTCATCTTTTTGAATTTAGAATTCGAAAACAAAAGAATGTTTTTTGATCGGTCGAATAGTTTTATTGGTAGAGTCTATTCAAAGGTGACAAGTCGGTTGTAAAAATGGAAATGCAAAGGAAAATATGTGTGCGATAATTTTCTACAATTTTCAAAGGGGATTAACGCGACTTCAGTGCTTTGAGGAGATCACTTCTGTGTTTAGTGATGCAGCACCATGCCTTCGGACTGTAGAACGCTGGTATTTAGAATTTCAACGTGGGCACTCTAGATTCAGTGACAAGCCACGTGAAGGTCGTCCGAAAACCGACATGACGCGAGAGAATAACGAAGCCGTGCGGCAGCTAATCGTCGAAGATCGTCATGTGACATACCGTGAAATAGAGACAGCCGTGGGCATTTCAGGGACTACTATCCAAAAAATCCTGCACGAAGAATTTAATAATTAATTAATAATAATAATTAATTCATCTGTGTATGTATATTACATAACATTGGTCAGGCAGGGGACATAGTTCTACCATAGTTCAAAATACCCAATCCACTATAGCCACCCAAACCCATAGCCCATTGTTGTTTGTTGTTTCCATGTTCTGCAATAGTCCTGCACCAACCGGGGGTTGTCCTTGGGTGCAATTTCATAGTGCATACAGGGATAATCGTCGGCTGGTGCCTTCATGTCATTTAAAATTGTCTAAGGGGCCTCTGCGAGTTGGCTTCGGCCCCTCGATCCATCAAAACAAGTGTAAAAGTTACGGGCAAAAACACATCGGGGGTAGGGATTAATGTCAAATCGTGTTGTCATTCATACTTCATTCGGGCCCCAAACCAATCATCCATCCGTAGGTGATACGGAGTAGGAAACGACCGTAACGAGGACCGAAACTACAGGCTTCGTGCTTACGGAGTAAACCCCCAGAACCAAACCGCTCAAAATATCGTAAAGAAAAATAAATTCTTAGCAGTATACGAGTGGCCGGAAAGTTTAGTTGATGATGTAAATAAATAACAAAGGCAAAATAGTCCAGACTCGGAAAAAGTTCTGGGGGTTGGGGGTGGTCATATATACGTTTTTAGGGGTTTGTAAACTATGCATCCTATCGAAAAAATTAAATATAAAAGTGGTAAGTAGATAATAAAAAAATCTTTAACTTTCTTTTCATACATTATTTTATTACTAATTTTAATTTATAACTAAATATTATTATTTAGAATAATAATATTTGCTAAGTATAGTTATAAATTAAAAACCAAAAAAACGGTTTTTTGCGATACTCTCGATAATTTTGAGGTTAACGAGTAATAATATATGGAAAAAAAAGTTACCTAAACATTTTTTTATTATCTACCACTTTTACATTTAACTTTTTTCAATAGGATGCATAGTGTAGCCGCAAATAGCAAAAAACGAGTACAAACCGCTAAAAACGTATATTACCACCCCCACCCCCACAGTTTTCGAGAACTTTTTCTGAGGTTGGACTATTTTTCCTTCGTTATTTACATCATCAACTAATTTTTCCTCTCGTATACTGCTAAGATTTTTTTTTTCCTCAAACAGGATTGGCCCCGGTCTATAGGTATGTACTGTTCGAGTTTTGTGATGAATTTTATACGTACCAAATAAATTTTATTTCTAGTACCTACTTAAGTGGTAGTAGTATGATGCAATAAACATCAAAATACAGTATTAACAAAAAGTAGTACCTAGTACCTAGTTAAAAAAGTGCAGTAGGTAAGTATTTCCCGTAATATGAAGGATATTAGGGATATTTTGCAGTTCCAGATATAGGAACTACAAAATATCCCGTTATATCCTTACAGAGGGTTAAAGTATTAATTATATATGATTTTTTGACATTTCATATTACTGATTTTTCATGCCTGCTCCTTAAATTTATTTCGTAAAAATGTTAAAGTCCCCTTACGTTTTCAATCCAAATTCCCTAATTTTATCATAGTAATACTAATTAGAAACCATTTCATGCCCAAAAACAACACTTAAAACTTCGAAGTCTTCGAAACGCGATTTTCGATCCAGTGTGCGGCACTTCAAGCAAGGCGAAATCCGGAACTATGGCTAATAGAGCAAAGTGGTCAAAGGAACCATTCGAACCTCGAAATAGGATAAAAAGAACTCTACTTTGCAACTTTTGAAAAAGCTTGACTGCTTGATCCAGGAATAGAGCCCGTTTTTTATAAATAAAATAGCCCCATGTTTTATTGCACTAACTGATAGAATATCTGGTATGGATCAAAAGCTGTGAACGAAATAATGTTACAACTCAAAGGATATTTTTGTAAATGTACTTCTTATAAAAATGGCAAAAACTGGGCACTTCCTTTGATGTTCACAAAGTATTCTTTTATATTTAGTTGATCCTTACCAGCAACACTATATTGCTTGAAGCTTTTTATTTTACAAAAGGAAAAGGGGGTTGATTCCTGGCTGGCTGGCTTTTTAAAATAACAAAAAAAATGCAGATTTAGTTCATTGTTCCTTTGACCACTTTGATCATTGACCGGCTTTCTCACACGATAATTTAAGCGAATACATATCTAGTCGTGCGGCGCGGTGCGCGGGCGGCCCGCACTAAATTCAAACATAGGGCGTTCTATAAGAGCGTTTACGGAGAAGCGTTTAAGATTTCATACACTTGACAGGCCGCAGCCCGCACCGCGCTCCGCGCCGCGCGACGCCCCGCGTCTCCGTAAATGAGGCCTAAGACCTAATTATGAAGAATAGACCTATATAAAATGCGGGATTATTTGCGGTAGATTTATTTCTCTGTACCTAGCGATTGACCATGCCTTGCGTTTTAACGAATACATTAAATAATTAGATCTACATTTGTTTTAACAAAATATGCAATCCAAGAAACCAATGTTGAGCTAACAGCGCGCCTTAATGTACAACTAATCGCCTATCTAGATTATGTTTTTTTAAAGTGCGTAATTTAAAAAGTACATGGCCGGCTAACTGTTATAGTTAGAAGAAGTAATTTTTTATAAAAACTAAAGCGGAACAAATTGCGTATTATGCATATTTCGATAAAACAAATATAGATCTAATTATTTAATGTATTCGTCAAAACGCAGGGCATGGTCAATCGCTGGGTACAGAGACATGGTAGATTTCATATTAAATATGTTTGACACAGTGAGAACCCAAGACCTTTATCTTTATTAACTGTAAACTCTGCCCTACTAACCATAGTTTCGAATTTATTCCTGATGAGCCATTGCAAGAATCATTTTCATTTACGCGACTGGCATAATTATATTCCCCTCACTTGCATGCAGATGACTATTTTTTTTATTGAAGATGATCCAAAATGTCGATAATCCAATTGCTAGTGGACCAGCTGACGTTCAGATCTCTAATGCACCAAGGAAAAACTATTATTATTAAGTATGATTTTCAGCCGGTATGAAATAAATTGAAATAAATCAAACTAACGCCACCACCTGTACACAACATACACTCACACACAACCGACACTCCGCCACATCCCGCAACCGTGACATTTAAATTAAATGCAGTCCAATAACTTTTACAGCAACTTATTTGTGCTTCTTCTTAGCACCTTTTTTAGATTTGGTGCGTCTAGTACGTGTTTGTTAAACAACAACGCTAGGATCCCATGCATACTTAACTTTTTTTTCTGAAAGCTTGCTAAGTATCCTCATATCTTCAGGAGAAATGTCGAATGTCAGATCAATATTTTCTTTCATATGCGAAGGGTTTGTTGATTTAGGAATGACAGCAATATCTTGTTGCAGTGCCCATCTTAACAAAACTTGAGCATTAGTGACGTCAAGACTTTGGGCTATTTTCGTAACTGAGGGATGCAGTAGTAACTCATCATTGTCGACTGATTTTCCTCCAAGTGAACAATAAGCTTGTACTAATATATCATTAGCCTTACAATAATCCAGTAATTCCATTTGATAGTAGAAAGGGTGCCATTCCACCTATGTAAAAAAAAACAACATTAGAAAATGATCAAATTTGTTGTGAAATTATGGTATGCTATTAAAGTACTTATATCTACCTGATTTACAGCTGGAACTACACCATGATTCCTTTCCATAAGCAGCTCTAGGTGATAATTGTTGAAATTGGATACACCAATGGCATTGACATGGCCGTCATCATATAGTTCAACCATGCTTTCCCAGGTCGCGTGACGAAGCTCAGTATTTTTTTTATCATCACTAGCAAGTTTCCGTGTCCCAGGGAAATGGATTAAATACAAGTCTGCATATTCTAACCCCAAATTCTTCAGTGAAGCAGAGTAGGCTCGCTTGATAACGTCTGGCCTTCCATGATCAGAAGGTGCTATAAATAATAAAACTATTTAAGGACATGTATAAATAAAAGATAAATAAAGCTTCACAGGGATTCAACAATCGTCTCAGTATTCGAATAACTTTGAAAAAAAAGTAAGCATAATACTAATGAAAAAGATATCAATCCAAGTACTGGTATGCTTTGGTAGAACAAAGACTCCATGGTAACACTGCTCCACTCAGTATGTGGAATATCTGTTGTGTGCAATCACTTTTATTTTAATGACTCTGTATAATAACTAGCTTTTGCCCGCGGCTTCGCCCGCGTGAATGTCCGAAAATATCTCACGGGAACGTACTACCGGGTATAAAAGTACCTTATGTATTAATCCAGGTAAACAATGTCTTCTCACACTGCTTGTATAGTATCCGAGGAGCGGTGTGTGGATTGATATATGATTGCTGGAGGATAAACATTATAAAACCTAACAATAGTAACGGAATATTATACAGGACATTTTTCATCACTACCCTTTTCATATCCCTTTTCATACCCATGAATATGAACAACTTTCACAGGACCAACTCGTCTTAAACCCGAAAAAAAAAATCAGCTGTTTCATACATTGCAGTTTTTTTTTTCGTGATATCCGAGTTGGTCCGAGTGAAAGTTGTTCATACTCATGGTATGAAAAACAAAACAAACACAAACACCCTGTCAAAATTTGGGTAGTGAAATAAAAAAGTATGTGTGTCAGCTGCGACACACGACTGTCGACTGGAGTTTACTCCTGTTGTTTTTGTGCCGGTCCAACTTTCTATTTTTCGATCGTTTCTGTCGATCAGGGTTTCTTCAATGAATCAGTGCTATACAAAAAGCTACTTTTATGTGTAAAGGCGCTCGTCGCCATATGTATCACACCCCTCTCCCCTCTTCCTCCTCCACTCCCATCTCTCTTCACCCCTGCCGCCCCACCCCCGTCCCCTTAGCCTTCCCTTCACATCCCTCACCGCATCCCCTTGTCCTGAGCCTCTCCCAACTCACCAATCATCCCCTCCCTTTCACCTCACTCTTCCCCTCCCCCTCTCATCACGTTTCACCCCCTCACCACTTCTCCCTCTAACCCCATCCACCTAACCAATCCTCCCTTCTCTCTGCCCTCTCAATCCACACCACTCCCTATTGCCCCCGTCGATTCCCCTCACCTGTCACCTCCCTCACTGCATCCCCTTCCCCCGAACGTCCCCCACCCCTACCTCCGTCACCCTTCCCCTCACTACGACCTCCTCCCCTCCCTCTCCACCTATACCCTATTCCCCCCCACTATATTGCGCAAGGTACGTTGCATAACACAAACGCATAATAACAATTTTTTCCTTACAAACTTTCATGCCCTATTTTCACTGTTAGGGGATGATTTTTCAAAAACTCTGAAACACATAGTTTTTAATTTTCAACCAAAATGCTAAATATCAATTTTCATGGTTTAAACTACAAAAATGACGATTTTACATACAAACTTTCATACCCTATTTTACTCCCTTATGGGTTGAATTTCGAAAAATCCTTCCTTATTCCTTGTCTACATTTTAAAGGGAACCTCTGTGCAAAATTTCAGCTTTCTAGATCCAAGGGTTTGGGCTGGGCGTTGATGAGTCAGTCAGCCATTTATATGTATAGAAGATTATGTAGATTACTTACTTCTAAAATATTCTTAAAAAATAACAGCATATTGTACCACCTGCATTGTGTACTTACAGAGTTTTGTTGTAATGAAAATATCATCACGATCCAAGTCATGTCGTGGGAGCAATCTTTGGAAGGCCTCCTTCAAGTGTGATTCATTGCGGTAGACGGCAGCGGTATCTATATAATTTTAATAAAATGTGCGGTAATTATACAACATGGTAAATTCACATATCGAAGAGAAAGAAACAATGTCCACCTTTTGTTACCAACCCTATTTGGCAGACCATTGATAGTAACCGAAGCTAGGCCACTAGTTAGGGCCTGGCGCTCTATGGAGCGGAGCGCCTGTATGGGCGGACAACCTGACGGCCCGCAACATTGCAATTCTGAAAAGACCACAGAGAGCAATGGCCGTCAGGGTGATAAGAGGATACCGTACGGTCTCCTTCGAGGCGGCGAGCCTCTTAGCCGGATCACCACCCTGGGATCTTGACGCCAAAATCCTAGCGTCACTATATCGGTGGCGTCGGGACGCGCTGGAGCGGGGCGAGCACCTGATGCCTCGTCATGTCGAGGTGTACAGGGCTGAGCTCCGCCAGACCCTAGTGGTCGCATGGGAGCAGCGACTTGCGCAACCCAGCGCAGGGCACGCTACTATAGCGGCGGTAAGACCCGTTGCGAGGGAGTGGCTGGAGAGACGGCATGGCGCCCTTACTTTCCGGCTGACACAGGTACTGTCCACACATGGGTGCTTCGGAAAGTACCTGTGCCGCATAGGTCGGGAACCGACACCCGGTTGCCACCATTGCAGCTGCCTCGATGACACGGCGCAGCACACCATTCAGGAATGCCCTGCTTGGGCAGTGCAACGCCATGACCTCGTCGAGGCGGTTGGTGCTGCGGATACTCTCTCGCTTCCGGACATGGTCCAGTCCATGGTCAGAAGTGAGAGCGCGTGGGACGCCGTCGCCTCCATCTGGGAGGAAGTGATGGTCGCCAAGGAGGCGGCGGAAAGGGAGAGGGAGGATACAACCTCCCTTCCAATCCGTAGCAGACGCACCGGGCGCCGGAGGGCGCGGAATGATCTCCGGCCGCCTTAGGGTGAGGCCTGCAGGCAACAGACTTGGGGAGTTTGTTGTCTGAACAGTGAAAGGCCCGTGACGGCGGCGCGCCGTGTTCCGCGTGCGCCTCCCTAGAGGAATTGCGGCCATATATGGCCGCTGAGGGTGACGGGGTCCGCATGAATTCATGCGGGCCGACACCTGGCCGGGGGAGCGTGATGAAATGCGCAAGCACTCCAGCACCCCGGCTAAAGGTAGCAGCAGAACACCGTGTGGTTTTAGTCAGTAAAAGTCTGACAGACCCCTCCGCTCACCCCAGGGTGGAGGACTTCCATGAGGATTTCCACACGTTAAAAAAAAAAAAAAAAAGGCCACTAGTTAGGGCCAGCACACACCATCAGAAGGCACTGCAGAAATTTATTAGAAAATTCTATGCTCTACCTACATCATGTACTTTTAATATTAAACATCAGTGTGTGTTTGTTGGTTTGTTACTTTTTGACACCTCAACTGTTAACTGATGGCAATGTTTGTCACAGAGCTCAAACGTAACACAGAGAAGAGCATAGGATACTTTTCAATTAGGCACATGAAGTAGTTCTTATAGGATAAAAATGAAACTGCAGTTAATGTATAATAGTTGCTAACATTTAGCTGTTTCACTTAACTGAGTGAAGCGTGGACGACTATTGAGGGTATCTAATCTATAGCTTGATTCCAGCATCCACCATCACAGTGATGCTTTGGAAATGACAGGTTTGATGAAGTCCAAAAGGTGCAATGTTTCTATAAGCTTCATTCATGGGAAACAAAGTTGATAAACAATGGCTCAACATACATAGTTGGCCAATTGTTTGTTAATGTTCCTGGAAACAATGTTGCTCAGGTTTTGTTTCTCAGTGAATACAGGGTGAATACAACATGTAGTAAAACTTACCAAACATACGATATCCTGCTGACAGAGCCTGGTCTACTACTTCCATAACTTCATCCGGATCACGGACGCGAAAGGTTCCCACTACAAAAAATATCCACCATAAATAATATTAATATAATGGTGTTCCCACGTCTTTTATAGTATGACAGATTTGCATGATATAAGTAGTACTTTTATCTCGCGAAGCGACACAAGCTTTACTTGTGTTTACCAAGTGTACAAACAAAGCTGTGATTGTGTGCGTCAAGACGAATAGCGTCATCACACACACACACATACTCTTCCGACATCCCCATTGTCTCGGACGGTACCGAGACCTGCGCTTACACACACACATTCACAGCGTGTTTGTACACTTGGTAAATACAAGTAAAGCGCGTGTCGCTTCGTGAGATAAAGATACGTGTACCAACTTGGTTCCAATAAGTATTTACTGTAACAAGATTGTCAAAGAAAATATTCTAGTAATTTTCTCGGGCTGTAGTAGCTATAATGTTTCAGTAATAGCCATTGATGTATACACTAGGAAGATATAGTTCGCGCTTCTCGACGTGGACCGCATAAATTGTGTTAAACGCATACAATTTGACCTAGTCACAATCGAACTGGCGTTTGTGTGGCACGTTAAGTAAGAAAACCGGCCAAGTTCCGTAGTTGGGATGAATTTATCCCAAGAATAAACTTAACATTGTAGTTGAAAAACATGTTCTCTCATACATTCCAATTGTAAATGTAAGTTGGTTGTCCATTACTCGTAAACTTGAAAAGCCTATTTAGCTGTAATAGTTTTCCTTTTATCTTCGTTATATATATACCTACTACTACCGTGAATTATTCACGCATCCAAAACTAACCGTTTAGCTGTCGGGGCGGACACTTGAAAGAAATTAGCATTTTAAAGCTTAATATTTCAGAAACGGATCCCTAAATCGAAAAATTGTTTTCACATACCCGCAATATTTTTGAAAGACCCATTCAACAACACCCCACACCATGTAAAAAAAAAAAAAAAACTTTTTTTTTTTAATCTGAAAAAAAAATTTTTTTCATGATTTTATTTTACCACTGTCGGCGTGATGAATATAATATGTATATCCAATGCCAAATTAGCTTTCTAGTACTAAGAGTGTCTGAGCTAAGGTGCGGACGGACAGACGGACAGACATATTGAAACTATATGGGTTCCTTGTTGACTACGGAACCCTAAAAAAATAAAAAATATGTTTGTACTCTACTTGATGAGCTTCAGCACAAACATATTTATGGATGAATGCTGACCAAACACTACCTACAGCCTATTCCCACAGCAACTGATGAAGCGATCTTTGCCAGAATTTTTGATTCAGCCCCAGTGTGTCCGTTTTTGGTATTTTTAGTACTAAATAGGTATATCTGAGGCTCCGAAGAATGACGATAACATATTTTTAGTAGACTAAATATTGGTATAATACTGGTAGGTACAATTTCAACTGTCATGGTATTTTTTTGGTATATTCACCTGGCAACAGCTGAAAAGGAAAATACGTAGGTTTATACAATTAGAAGCGGTCACACTGTTCAGTCCTATAAATGTACATCAAATTATCAAACAAAGATTTGTAGGTATTTGCAAAAAATTACAACTAATTTGTATTTTGTCGTGCAAATGTACTAACAAAGTCATTGTTAGTACATTCAGTCAAAAAAAAGATTGACTATCATTAGTATTTTTTTGTACACTTAGGTTATAATTAGCTTTTTCGTATTACCTAAATCATTTTAATATCAATTTTTTTTTTTTATATTTCTAACTTTTTTAGTTTTTTTTTTAGTTGTCTACCTACATAATCTTTAATCGTAAGAAAAAAATGGATAACTGTCACTAAAACAATAATTAAAATGGCACCCAAGTATTTGCTCAATCAATTTACTTGTTATCTTAGGGGTCGGTATATAAAAAAATGAACCAATAAACTTTCTGGCAACATCCAGATTCATAATCTGCAAGCTTTTCTGAGCTTTAAACTATTTACAGAATGTGGTCCTCATATTTTGCATACTCAACTTCCTTTGGCGCCGTCACTAATAACAGGAACAGTTAATATTTTCAGTTCTATAAAGCCATTGGTACTGGCTGTCATTTGTGTCTTTACGCGTCGTCAGAAGCACGAAAATCTGACAACCAGTCTTACCAAGGGATATTGTATTACTAAGTAACTGTGTTGTGGAGGTCAGATATGCTTCATGTAAAATGCTGTTATTCAGCTGCATCCGCTTAGACTGCTAACCCCAACATAGTTGTGAAAAGGCTAGTCAGATGATGAAAGTCGTTTAGATCATTATATTCTAGAGCCCTTAATAAGGTCTATAACTATATGCAAAAGACACACATTGTCGTAGTGTTGCGGATACCAGCTTGTATTACCTAATTATGGTCTGCATGACCATAATTAGGTATCAATCAATCTGCCTAGCTTTTTCCCAACTATGTTAGAGTCAGCTTCCAGTCTAACCGGATGCAGCTGAATACTAGTATATTATATATGGAGTGACTGCCTATCTGACCTCCAAAACACACTAACTGCGTAATAAGATACCCCTTATGGTCATGCAATTTAGGTACATTTATATTTATTAACTATCTTTTCAGTTTAACACAATTATATTATAACATCTATCGGGTTGAACAACATTGGTCAAGTCTGTTATTCGTCAAATCGGCAATTCGTCAAATTTGATATTGGTCAAAGCTGTAGTTCGTCAAATCGTCTTTTTGCCCAATTACGAAATTAGTCAAACACGCTATTGGTCAAGTCCATGTACAGTCGATGAAAACATGCGTTTTGAATTCACATAACTTGCTTGTAGAAACTTATAAAAGAAAAAGCCGCCTGCTGTATATGCGCCTATTTTAATATAAAAATATTTTACTGAGCAATGGCAAAAAACGGTTTCTCAGGACATGTGGTGTTGTGAACGCCATCGTACCACCAACGCAGTCGAGGCTTGGCATCGGAGATTAGGGATTAAAGTAGAAGAAAAACACAACATTTTCATGCATCAGTACCTATTTTAAAAAGAAGAAGCGAAATATTATTTAAATAAAGTTAAAAGAGAAGATAAGAAGCAGAGGAAAACATCCGACATCATAAAAGATGCCAAAATAGAAAAAAATATATAAAACTTATTGAGTGGAAAATTAGATGCGTTAAAGTGTTTCAAACAGTTGTGTTGGGTATGAATTCAATGTAAATAAATATGAATTGAATAAATGAGTTAATAAATAAATAGGTATCATGAGGTACCTACTTTCATTTTTACAGTGGATTGTACTTAAATTACTTGACCAATAGCGTGTTTGGCTAATTTCGTAATTGGACAAAAAGACGATTTGACGAATAACAGACTTGACCAATGTCGTTCAACCCCATCTATCATATTTTGTCTACTTTAACCAGAAAATTTTATTATATGCATTAGAAAAAACTTAAGTTCTGGGGGTAGTTTGAAAAACCATTTACATGGAACAATCTAGAATTAATCCTTAGAATCTGTCGCGCTCCATTATGGCTTGGAGGCTGCTAGGTGTAGGCATACTGTAAATGGGGTCAAATTAAAGCATATTTATGCCTTACTTACGAGTTTATGGTATGTGTTATAAATAAAGTGCAAAAATTGTACTTACTACCCACAGCAGGCATCTCACTTCCATTGTTCAACGTAAATTTCTTAACCACCTTATCCGAATCAACTGCTGCAGCCATGTTTTCCAGTATGCAGAGGCTATACAAGTTCTGTAGTAGCAGCTTTTAAATTGAAATCTTGCTATTATTTATCTCAACAACAATTATGTACTTTTTAAGTCCTAGTGATGATGAGTGAGACTATTGTAGACCACCACACTACGAGAGGCAGGCACACAGAACCACAGCACAGAACACTGACAGTCTGACACTTGACAGACTGACACCAAAGAGTACAGTACAATAACCGACTACAAAGGAGATAGAGATACAACAAACTGCCACAAGCAAGGAAAAAACAAACAAAGCAATCTCGGTCCGCTCGGCTCGGCTATGCTATCAGCTATGAACGAACAGTGTTGCCAGATGCATTGAACCTTTTATCTGTAGTGAAAACGGCTAAAATCTGTATTAAATCTGTATGGCTTTTTATCATGAAATCTTTATAAAATGTGTGAAAATCAAGGGAAAAGATTAGGTAAGATTAAATAAAATTTGACACAAATTAATAAAATTGTCATTTATGTACTTAAAAGATAGTTAAAACAAATTATCAAATCAAAAATTAAACTTACAACGACCGAACAAATAATTACTTTATACCTAATTTCCATTAATCAGTCACACATATTTTTGTTAAGGCGAAAGCGCCAGGGTATCCCGCGAAATTCAAAATTTGTTACGTTTTTTGCAATTTGTAGGTCAGTGTGAGCTCCATAAGTTAGCATTTACCTCAAACCTCATGATTTCATGAAATCGCTAGATTTGAGATAAATGCTAACTTATGGAGTTGTATTGCTGATTCTAATGATTATAATTCTATAAAGCCATATTAGCTACGGCCGCGAATCATATTTTAATCAACATACAAGCTCACACTGACCTACAAATTGCAAAAAACGTAAGAAATTTTGAATTTCGCGGGCTACCCTGGCGCATCAACCTTAAGGTGATTGCACTGTGTAGGTACCCCGCGAAATTCAATTTTTTTTGGTTTTTTTTTTCAATTTGCAGGGCTGTGTCAGGTTGTATCTTGATCAAAGTATGATACGCGGCAATAAAACATATGTATTTATATAAATTTAACCATAAAAATCATCAATACATTTCTCTAAGTTAGATTTCGTGCAGATTCGTTAGATTTCGTTCGTTTGAGGAATCTGCATGTCATGTCAATCTGCTACATTGATCAAGATACAACCTGAAACGGACCTGCAAATTGCAAAAAACTCAAAAAAAAAAATTGAATTTCACGGGCTACCACTGCGCATCCCCCTTAACAAAAAATTTGAAAATTCTGTATAAAAATCTGTATCCAATGCTAATCTGTATCGCAAATCGAAAATCTGTATAAATACGGAGAAATCTGTATATATGGCAACACTGTGAACGAATGTCAATGACCAAACAACGAACCAGTGTGACCAGATTTAAATTGAACATTACACTAGCTGCTTGCCTATTGTGCGAAATCATGGAATTTTTTTTTTTTGTTTGTTAAAAATGTCAAAATTCTGCCAATGAATTAGGACATCATTTCTAATATTCTGTGGTATCCATGTTTTTAAACATAGCTGTCGAGCTTTGAGCTACATTTATCATATTTTTTGATGGCGTAAAATTTACGCATTCGCACTGTTCTTTTACTGCCTGTTTGACATGTAGAATTGCAGCAACATTTAATTTCTTTTTGTTTCGTAGGTCAGCTTTTATATTGTTCATTCGAGAAAAAAGGCGCTCACCAGCCGTATTGGACATAGGCAAAATCATCATGGCCATTGCGAAATCGACCAAGTTCAGATAGCTACATCTGCTTTGGTGATTTTTGAAATGTGGCCCCAACATCTTTCAGTGGTCATAGGTTTAGGATCAGAACTTCCCAAATTTTACCCAAGTGAAGCACAGGAATTTGTCAATGTCCAATCCTGCTAATTTTCTGCGGTGGTTTTATAAGATACTGCCAAAATCTGCTATCTTTTCAGATTTGCGACAGAATCTGCTAAGCCCTAAATTGGGGATCAAATCCTGCTAAAATCATAGAATCCTGCTAAATCTGGTCACACTGCTACGAACAAACGTCAGTGACGTCAGTCACTGAAGAATGAGAATGAGACGTATTTACTAGAATAGGTATGCACATAGACTTATAAAAAAAGATGGACTCCGCACCACGCATATCGAAAGTGAAGCAGCCTACCGATCTATGTGTGCGTGATTTGAGTACCTGCAAAGACGCCGTCGCTCGTGTAACGTAATGGCGGCCGGTAGACTTACTATGGTGTGAATGTGTGCGTGCTGGCTTGTAGACATTAGCGCACTGACTTACTATGGGTGCTTCAGTTATTGTTAAAGGAGACGGCGTCCGCCTTTTTTTTAGGTCCATGGGTATGCAATGCAAACTATAGTAGGTATTATTCTGGACTAGGCCGCACCTAGTACGTACGACGCGTAAAGTACGAAGTTGTATATCGAGTTCCGAGTCATCGAGTATTTTTCTATCAAAGCGAGGATTTTATGAATAGTGACTAACATTTGTAGGTACTATCTAAGATGATAACAGCTCTACAATGTCAACTCTCAAACATCACACAATTTTCGTGATTAAAATACTCGGCTTTGCAAAAAACTACCCTGATTTTATTTATTCATATCATGTAAAAATAAACCTAATCAAATGCACGTAAAATTATTTTTAAATGGAAGAATGCTTCTTGGTGATTGATCTTGCATTTACTACATAAGTTGTTTAGTTTACAAAATCTTGGAGGAGCTCGTGGCTAAGTATTAACAGCCGCACGTGTCGATCCATCAGGTTAAGGTACGCTTGCCGGGGTTGGTCCGTAGATGGGTGACCATCTATAAATACTGAGACTTCTCCGTGCCTCGGAAAGCACGTTAAACCATTGGTCCCGGCGGTCATTCGTGGATCTTTGGCAGTCGTTGTAGGTCGTCAGAAATCCGAAAGTCTGACAACCAGTCTTACCAAGGGGTATCGTATTACCCAGTTACTGGGTTGTGGAGGTCAGATAGGCAGTTGCTCCATGTAAAATACTAGTATTCAGCTGCATCCAGCTAGACTGGAAGCCGACCCCAACATAGTTAGGAAAAGGCTAGGCAGATTGATTGAGTTTACAAAATCTTAGTTGTGTGTAGTACACACTGCTAGATACCTATTAAGCTATACATTTCCACTATAAGCTGATCTCGCTTTGCATAGGATTTCCGTACAATGAGAGGTCAGTTTATACTGGAAATTATAGCTTCATAAGAAGCCGTGTGTACAAAAATTAAAATAATATCAATCTACCTAGCCTTTCCCCAACTATGTTGGAGTCCGATTCCAGTTTAACCGGATGCAGCTGAATACCAGTACCTACCTATTTTACATGGAGCGACTGCCTATCTGACCTCCACAACTCAGTTACTGGATAATACAATACCCCTTGGTAAAACTGACTGTCAGACTTTCGGGCTTCTGACGACCCATAACGACTATCAAAGATCCACGAATGACAGCTGGGACCAATGGCTTAACGTGCTTTCCGAAGCACGGAGGAGTCTCGGTATGTAAAGATGGTCACCCATCAAAGGACCAACCCCGGCTAGAGTAGCTTAAACTAATGGATCGACCCGTACCCGTACGGCTGTTATTACTTACACACGAGCTCCTCTATGATAAGTAAGATGTTATACTTAGTTTAATTTAAAATACAAAATAGTTTGAATCATGAGAGAGTCTCTATGTCTCGCAATCGAAACGCGGTGTAAAGGTGATAACGGTACGGAAGAAAGGACCGTATGATAACATACATCCCACCGTACGCGCTACGCGAGTCTATCTAATCTTTGAGTAAATACTTCATAGGTGCTCAAATAAAATTTGGACTAAGTATTTTTCGATACTCTTACTAGGTGGACCTAGTATGAAAATTACCTAGTACGGCACACCTCTCGGATCGAACGGGAAAAATCGGGAAAAATGAATGAACAATGAATGACATTGACACACGTACACAGAATCTTACATTGCTTACAAAAGCTTAAGCCTCCTCTACACTACTCGCGAAGTTGGTCGAAGTTAGGCGAATACGATAGTGTGGACGGCCACTTCGCTTCGCTTCGTGCAACCTCGGCTCGCCTCGCGCGACTTCCGATCGTTGTCGGTTTTTGCGCCCGAGTCAAAGGGCCCGAAGTGCTCCGACGAAGCGTCTGACTACACTACTCGACTCACTTCAAATTGTCGCGTGATAAATTCACACGTAATTATAATATGCGAGAGTGCACATTGCAACGGCAGCTGCCACTTCAACATTATCCATGGTGCAAATAGTCTGTGGTGTAAAGCGCGCGGGTGCCACCTCCGGGACTGAGCTCCTCGCGAAGTTGCACGAGTGTGTAGACACGTACTTCGGACTTCGATCAACTTCGACGAGTACTTTGTTGAAGCAACTTCGCGAGTAGTGTAGTGGAGGCTTTACAATAGTCGACATCGTTTCACTTGCTAAATGAAAATAAAACTTTACTCAGTGTTGCTAGATCGGCACATGTTTATTATATTCATGTATATATTTATCCTTGGACCTGCTGGTATTCGTATGATTTTGATTACCTATATTTAGCCCCTCTGTCTAGGTAAGGGATTTGCACATCTAAGACGAAATACTGACTAAAATTGTTATGGAATCGATTTTTATCAAGGTCTAATTTTCTCTGGGTAAGGTGCTTCGTGTAAAATGTTAACCTGTAGCTATATACTATCCCAATATGTCAACCTGTGCAAGAAAATGTAAAACACCGAAAATTTCTAAAAATATGGGGAGTGTCCGTTGATATAAAAACTATGCAGTACCTAATATATAAGTCAGTGGGAGTGTCAATATGTTCCATCTGTTTCCGGTGAAATAAACGCCTTCTTTCGGGGATGCGCTGTGGTAGACCGCGAAATTTAATTTTTTTTTTGGGTTTTTTGGTTTTTTGCAATTTGCAGGTCCGTGTCGGGTTGTATCTTGACCAACATAATATATGATACGCGGAAATATAACATAATTTTAAGCATAAAAATCGTCAACACATCTCTTTAAGTTAAATTTCGTGCAGATTCTTCGAACGAACGAAATCTAACTATTTGTGCTCCTATTTTTTCCACAAATTGGTTTTGTATTTCGAATCCATGTAGGTACATACTTTGCATGAGACAAATCATACAAAACCCTATTTTCACGAACCAATTATATCGGAAATCTGGGGTTCGGCATAAATCTATGGACAACCTAGTCTGAATTAAATTATAAATAAAATAAATTTATGCCAGTTTACACCAAAAACACACTTATTGTATTTAAATAATCACAAAAACAGTAATCAGAAACTCTTGTAGCTCACTGTTGTTCACTGTTTCGCATTCCATAGCTGAACTGCCTTACACCGCTGGCAGCCCTCTATTTATACGACGAGTGTAAGATCTAGAAAGTATGAGGACATAATTCAAGAACATTCTAGTACTTACAGGAATGATCTAGAATGCTGCAAAACGACACTTAACCATCTAGAAGAAAATTCTGGAAGGGTTTAAAATGGTCTAGAAATATCTGTCACGAATGGACGTATCATGTAGTTCTGCTACTCGATAACAGATGGCGTTAGCGTCAACGTAACAATATTTAGGAAAATGCTAGACAAATGAAGAATCTTACACGACTGCACTTTGTAACGTTCATGAATTGTCTCTATCAATATAGGAAGGAATATAAAAAATATCGATACCTAGGTACAGACGCCAGCAGGTAAAGCCACCCGAAACTGTCAAATTTTCCCAATCAATATTGAACTTAATATTTTAGAAAAAAGATGAAAATGAAATTTGCCAGTTTGTAGTAGCTTGATGTGCTGGCGTCTGTACCTATGCTCGGACTTTTTACTAACTGCAGTAAAATGACACTACTTATCTGTCATTTCGAGTGTATGTCATTAGTGCGACAATCATGTGTGCGACATGTCATTAGTTCGACAGGTCGTTAGTGCGACAGGTCTTTAGTTCGACAAGCAATGTACGTTTAACAGATATGACTTATACATAATGTTTTTTTTTTATCCCATAACTCTAGGGCTTTGACGAGTTATGCGAACATAAATGTAGGGGGCAGCTGATTTTTTTACGCGATTTTGGGTTCGGTCCCTTATTACAAGTTGTTCATAATGATGGTCTCATTAATACTAAAGGTCCTAGAGTCTAGGACTCTAGGACCTTTAGGAACTTTTACTATGGGACCGAACCCAAAATCGCGTAAAAAAATCAGCTGCCCCCTACATTTATGTCTCATTAATACCCTAGAGTCTAGGGTATTAATGAGACCATCATTATGAACAACTTGTAATAAGGGACCGAACCCAAAATCGCGTAAAAAAATCAGCTGCCCCCTACATTTATGTTCGCATAACTCGTCAAAATGTAGAGAGCAGCTGATTTTTTTTCGCGATTTTGGGTTCGGTCCCATAGTAAAAGTTGTTCATAATGATGGTCTCATTAATACCCTAGAGTTATGAGAAATTAAAAAAAAACACTATGTACAAGTCATATTTGTTTAACGTACATTGCTTGTCGAACTAAAGACCTGTCGCACTAACGACCTGTCAAACAAACGACCTGTCGAACTAATGACATGTCCCACACATGTTTGTCGCACTAATGACATACACTCGTCATTTCGTTAACTTTGTTCTAGCTATGCGGATACAACGGAAACAACCCCGCTCGTATTCGTATTAAGCACTGGTTCGGATCCTTTCGGAGCTTTCCAGAAGTTTGCAACAGAGATGGGCATGCGTGAACGTGTGCATTCCATTTCGCTAGGTCAGGGACAAGGACCTGTCGCTGAGAAGTTGATAAGCAACGCTAAACCCAAAGGCGACTGGATTTTCTTACAAGTATGGAGAACCGATTCTCAATTCAAAGTACCATCTATCAAAATAACATGAGTTACTTACCTACTTATCTACTAATATCTACTACCTACTGTCAATAATATTTTCAGAATTGCCACTTAGCTGCTTCATGGATGCTAGCACTAGAAGTAATAGTAGCCAACTTGAATACTGAATCAGGCATGCCTCAACCGGAATTCCGCCTCTTTCTAAGCTCAATGCCCACTTCCAAATTTCCTGTATCTGTATTGCAGAATTCTGTTAAAGTTACAAATGAACCGCCCAAAGGTTTAAAAGCGAATGTGAAAAGAGCTCTTTTAGAAATGGAAGAAGATTTCTTCGAGAATCATGGTGTGTAGTTTATCTAAATAGTTTGCTTCATAAATTCATAAGTACTAACTACCATTTATTATCATTTTAGTACTTAACTGAAAATACAAACTCAACTAGGTCGACTAGGCTATGTTTGTGGTAGCGCGCTACAATACCTACCTACCTAGAAACGGCCTTTACTTGGTTAACTTCCCGTTTCAGTGTTGGGTCAAGATTGGCGCACAATGTTATTTGGCATTTGTATGTTTCACGCCATAATTCAGGAGCGGAAGAAATTTGGTCCGTTAGGATGGAACATTACGTACGAGTTCAATAACAGCGATCGCGAGTGCGCCATGTTGAACTTACAAATGTTTTGTGAGGATGGACACATGCCATGGGACGCTTTAGAATATATTACCAGTAAGAACCTGCACACTAATAAAAATATTTTGCAAAGCAATGTTTCTCTTACTTAGTTACTAGGTTTTAGTAGGTACTTACCACCTGTAGGTACTGTAAGGGCTCGAACCTCACAGTGAGAGGCTATAGAATAAAAACACAGTAGTGCACAGGAGAAATGGGGCTGACGCCCGCTATATTAATAATCAGAATCAAATTATAATTCTCACTGCCTAGGTCTTACACGGAGCCCTAGCTAAAAATCTATCTGTCCATCCTCATAGAAAAGCGAGTATCACTTTTCTATGAGCATAAGTTGAAGAGTGTATGTCATTAGTGCGACAAACATGTGTGCGACATGTCAGTAGTTCGACAGGGCGTTTGTTCAACAGGTCGTTAGTGCGACAGGTCTTTAGTTCGACAAGCAATGTACGTTTAACAAATGTTTAACAAAGTTTGATATTCGTCTTGACAAGGACTCTGGTCCTAGATGATATCCAGCCTAATAAAAGCTAGTATAAAATGTTAAGAAGTTATGTAGATATACGTATGTATAATAGACGATTTGGTTTTGATAGAAAAAATATTGTACTTTTAACTGTACTTACGATTAGTTATGGGTGTGGTAAGGCTCAATATTTAGTCTCGTAGGACGACAATGCTGTTCTTGAAATCCAGATTATGAACGTGATTTCGAAGCTATTTTCAATAATGCGAAGTCACACCTTCTCAGGGAGTCAGATAGGAAATGCCGATTTCATCTAGCTTATTTTTTTAATATGACGTGTATAAGTGATTTTGTTATCCTATTTACAGAACAAACAATTTCATTTCATTTCAACTACGAGGACGGCCAGCGGCAAAAAATACGTTTTGATGCTGTGCTAGTGACGGCTCTCCCTACTGGTATTCCATTTGCAATCACCGTTCGATTGCAGCAACAGGCGGCACTGTCACCATCTTCGAAAGTATTTCCCTATATACCTACATAACCTAAGTTTATCTTGGACATCACTGACATCGTTGATGAAAAACATCGTGAGAAAGCGTGCATTCTATAATCTAAGTTTTGTCTTAATATAAGGCTGGTATTACCGCTGGTAATACCACCTTGAGCAAACGTGCTGATCAATGCTATGCCGTCTGCGGTCTGCCGTCGCCTGTGGAATTGTAATACCTTACAGGTACGATTCGTAATAATTTTCCAGTTCCACTATAACCTAACTCTTTTACTTTCAAGATCAAGTCGTCTATTTCACATATAATATATGTGAAATAATAATTAATTATCTGAACGTTTATATTTTAAAAAATATTTAACAAGTTAACAAAAATACGACAATTTTTTTTTAATCAAACTTTTACTAGGCTGGATATCATCTGGGACCAGAGTCCTTGTCAAGACGAATCAAACGAGCCCAAACTCGATAGGGTGCATCGTTTTATTACTGAGTTCCCATGGCCACTTTCCGACTCTATTATCAGATCAGCTCCATGTCATAATAATATTGCACTATCATCCGATTTACATGTGCATGTAAAATTTCAGCTCAATCGGAAACCGGGAAGTGGGTCAAGCAATATTATATGTATTACCGACAGACAGGCAGACACTGTGACAGGTGGATCTAAATAAAAGCTTGCAAAAAGTAGTAGCCCATCGGTATCAAACTTACACCTTATTACCTAGAAGTCATAATACCCTAGAGTTATGGGAAATAAAAAAAACACTATGTATAAGTCATATTTGTTAAACGTACATTGCTTGTCGAACTAAAGACCTGTCGCACTAACGACCTGTCGAACTACTGACATGTCGCACTCATGTTTGTCGCACTAATGACATACACTTTAAGTTGAATGATTGAAATGTCAGCCAGTAATATCTACGCTAAGGCTTGATTACAACCAACCTCTTACAGTACCTACGCTTATAAAATTTCTATGATATAGGTAACTAGCCTTCTCGAAAGAGGTAACAACACTGGTAGGCTACTTACAATAATCACTAAATAGTATAGGTACAACAAAGCCGCTTCCCGCTGTCTGTCTGACCCTATGAAATCTTATAACTTAAACTAAAAAAATCTCTCTCTTAATCTTATATCTTATAAATGGATCTTTAAAACTACGCAACGGATTTTGATGCGGTTTATTTTAATAGATAGAGTGATTCAAGAGGAAGGTTTATATCTAAAATAAACGCGGGCGAAGCCGCGGGCAAAAGCTAGTGTAAATTAAATTATCGTTACAGGTCTTATAACGTATGGTGGCCGGGTAACGGACATGTGGGATCAACGTTGCTTGACCACTATTCTAAAACTCTTCTTTTCACCTCCAACTCTTGAGGACGGATACTTGTACTCAGAATCCGGCACGTATTATTGTCCCAGATCGGATAAATTGGAAAACTATCGTGAATACATAGATTCATTACCTATTGTTGAAAACCCGGAAGTGTTCGGTATGCACGAGAACGCTAATATAGCATTTGAGGTACCTACCTATTTTATATTTTTGCACTTGACTGTACCGCTATCGTAAGGTAAACCTAGGTTTTCTAAAAGAGCGGGGCCGTCACATAGCGTCTGTAATTTACCGGCGAATGACGTCACTGAAGTGTCGTAACTACAGCCACAGAATAATTAAGCTAAAGTATTTTATCTGGGCAGAGACCTTGATTGAACTAATTACCTACGGCCGCTCGGTAGATAAATACGTGTAGGTATGTCCGTACGTAACTGCCGCGCGCTCGAACTGTTGAGTACATAACTGAGACTGACTGAGATTTTAAAGCGCGTCGTTTCGGCCGTTTTCTAAGAAGATAAACTACTGTATCATTATTATACTATGCTACAGCTTCCTCACGGGCGATAAAATAATTCTACATAATTATGCCAATATTAAATAATAATATCTTCTTTCGTTCGGAAGATATGACATGAGCAGCTGGGGTGACGTCACTCCAGCTTACAGTTTTTTGTTCGTAGTGTCTGCAAATTGCAAAAAACGCTAGAAAATTTGGATTTCGCTGGCTACCACAGCGGATCCACCACCACCACATTTTCAAGTCAGTGTCAAGTTTTATCTTGATGAAAATATGATTCGCGGCAGCAACAAATCTATTAAGTACCTACAAAAGTTTGATCAACCCAAACTTATAAAAGCAAATCTTACTTAGAGAGATGTACCTATTGATGATTCAAATGGTTCGTATTTGTTATTGTCGCGAATAATATTTTGATCAAGATACAACCTGACACTTACCTGCAAATTGCAAAAAACGCAAGAAAATTTGAGTCACGCGGGTTACCACTGCGGATAAACCTTAATTAGGTACCTATAGTCGACCTAGTAATTGCTTTAACATGGTTGAATGTCACTAGTATGGCATAAAATGACAAATTCTGTTAAAATTGGTCAATATGACAGCCATCCACCTTGAAGTTTTAATTTAGAGGGAATTATTACCAAAAGTGGTAAATCAATAACGGGGTACCGGTACATTTATTACTTACTATATAAGTAGGTAATAATAAAATGTAGTTCAAAAACCTTCTTTTTCCCACAGAACAAAGAAACCAATTCTTTAATTCAAACAATAGTTGACGTGCAGCCGCGCGCTGCAGGTGGAGGAGGCGGAGACACGCCTGACCAGATCGTCTGGCGAGTCTGTGACCAGACGCGAGCCAGGATCGCTAAGCGCATCGACAAATCTCTCATCAACCCTAACCTTATGATACCCGACGATATAGGGCAGCTCCATTCACTAACCACTGTGCTGATACATGAAAGTGACAGGTTCAACATGCTGCTAACACTACTGCACAATTCACTCAATGAGCTTCAAAAAGCAATCAAAGTAAGTTCATAATGTTTTGTAGCAATTTGCAACTATGATGAGTTCAAAGTTTGAACTAAATACATTTCTACGAACCTTGAGTTGCTCATCAGCACGCAGGCAGGCACAGCTAAGACACTGTCCTGCGAGATTCAGAGTGTGACTAATACCTACTATTAGGTACCTACTGGAATTAAATACCTAACCATAAATTTGTTACAACCTGCGGTTTTGCAGAAAGTTATTGTTAGAACCTGTGGTTTTTTGTGGTTATTAGGGTGGCCATGCCAGGATGAGCGAACTTATAGAACAACTCTATAAACTTTGAATCGGCAGACCAAAACATTTCTGGTTGGTATATCTACATAGGTTCACACTTACCAGACTTCTCTGGTCGTAGGTATCTGGAGCGACCCGTGTGCTTTTGTCTTGTGTGTTGTGGTAGGGAGAGCGTTGCACAACTTCGGAAGTAAGTATTCGCAATGATTCGCAAATATTCGAAAGAATACTTCGATTTGAAGGAATACTACTAATAAGAATGAAGTAGTAACCTACTTTTTATTATTACTTAATAAGAATTAAGGTGATTGCGCTGTGTAGCCCGCGAAATTCGATTTTTTGCAATTTGCAGGTCCGTGTCAGGTTGTATCTTGATCAAAGTATGATACGCGGAAATAAAACATATGTATTTATATAATTGTAACCATAGAAATCATCAATACATCTCTCTAAGTTAGATTTCGTTCGTTTGACGACTCTGCACGAAATCTAACTTAGAGAGATGTATTGATGATTATTATGGTTAAAATTATATAAATAAACTCCTTTGCAAAAAAAAAAACGGGCACCTTACAGTCATTGGCTTTTCTAAGGATAATATTAATATTTTTAGTATGTCATTAGCATAAATGACTAGAAATTTCTTATTATCATTGAGAATATAGTTTTTATCCCTTAAATCCTGGAATCGGTGTTTTAGTCAATGTAAACAGAGAGTCGTGTTAAAACGGAAATTTTTAGGGTATATTTAAATTTAATAAAAAATAAAAATGAATAACGAGTATGACCTCCCCTTGCAGCGATTACGGCATGTAATCGTCTTGGCATGCTTTCCACCAGGCTTTTGATGGTGTCCTGTGGAATGTCTTCCCATTCAGCCGAAATCATACGTTTAAAAGCTCCCTGATGTTTTGTGGAAGGGGTTGGACAGATCGTACTCGCCTTTTTAGGAGGTTCCAGACGTGCTCAATGGGTTAAGGTCGGGGCTCTGCGCTAGACAATTAAGACGACGAATACCGACCTCTTGCATATGGGCATCTACGTCGCCAGAACGGTGGTCCCGAGCATTATCGTCCATGTAAATGGCATCTTCACCAGTTACAGTCAGTGCGGGCTGTGCATGTTGACAAATTATTCCTGTTATGTACCTTTGCGCATTTAGTAAGCCTTATTCAATTAACACTATCTCGGTACGATAGCTTGAAGTTACGCCCGCCCAAAACATAACGGACCTTCCACCATATGGGGTGATTTCTTCAAAACACACGTCGGCATGGCGTTCCCCTGGTCTTCGTAACATTCGCCGACGTCGGTCCTCACCATTCAGACAAATTCGACCCTCATCGGAGAAGAGTACGCTACTCCAGTTACCGATTGTCCAAGATAGACAATTTCTAGTGAACCTCAGTCGAGTAATCCGGTGCTCACAGAGTAACTTGGGGACCCGCGCTGGTCGTGGACTGCGTATATCAACTGCTAAAAGCCTCCTCATCACTGTCCATAGGCTAACTTGTGCTCCTCGTACCTCTTCAAGGTTTCTTTTGAGCTCTATGTAACTGCATTTGCGGTTTCTCAGCGCCTGAGTCACTAAAAAGCGGTCGTCTCGTGGTTGTGTGTAACGCTTTTCCCAGAACCTTGCCTTCGTTGAACGGAACCTGTCTCTTGGTATCGAGTAAAGGTTCTTTGGACGGTGGAACGACTCACGTCTAACCGCTGTGAGCCGTAACATTGGCTACACCCCACTTCCAGCAGCGCTATAATTTTACTAGCTCTTATTGCTTTTTCTGCCATTACAATCGACACAAAGATATCTGTTTTAAGTCACAATAAGGCAGGATTATGCGACAAACATAAATTATTCTAATAAAAATAACGAGAAGTTAGTTTTAGTTGCCTGATAACCTTTTAACCGCGAACCCGCGAATAGTAAGTGAAAAGTCATAAACTGAAAAAGGGATTATTATTTTTAAAAACAACAGTTTCGAATTTGAAATTAACTTTTTTTTCATACCCAGACTCTTTATTAAGTGCCTGTAATATAGTTTGGCTATTAAAACCTCTTTACAACTAAATGATTACCAATAATGTAGAAAAATCCAAACCGCCCGTTTTTTTTTTTGCAAAGGAGTGTACATGTTTTATTTCCGCGTATCATACTTTGATCAAGATACAACCTGACACGGACCTGCAAATTGCAAAAAACCCAAAAAAAAATCGAATTTCGCGGGCTACACAGCGCAATCACCTTAAATTATTTCCAGTAGTTACGAGTGTATGCGTACTTGCATATGTAGGTTGAGAAGACTCGACTCGCCGAATATCAGATATTACGCCGTGCCGTTACTTGAATTAACGCTGTCAAGCGGGCAAGAGTAGAACTGTAAATGGACAACTGCCTTCTTTAGTCGCTCGGCGACGCCAGCGCTCTCCTGGCATTGGCTTGATAGCAAAGTGGCACACACCCGAGCCTCGCAGCCGTTGTCAAACTATAAAGATAATTCAATAAGTACCCGATGTCGGTACGAGGCAGTAGCAGCCCGAGCCCGTTCATTCATTAAATCAACGAAGTATTATTCGATGCCTTGTAGGTAGGTACATACTAAGCGGGAATATTTCCGCGTAAGTAGTTTTCTACTTGTGACAAGGTAGGTACCTACTTATAATTTTATTTTTGTAGGGTTGAGTTTAAAATGTGTCGATTTTGTGCGGATATTGGTGCCGATTCTCTTGTACATGGAGGGGGCAACTTCAACGAGTTCTTTATAGATTTTTTTTTTTTGGTAGGTACCTACTTGTTAAGGTTTAGGGGTTTATAAAGGCGGCTAATTTTCATTATTTTTACGATAGGACACCGTTTTCGAGATATAAGCAAAAGAAAAAAAAAATACAGTAAGTTTTTGCACTTGAAAGTCCTTGACTTCTTTCTTGATACTTACTTTGAACTATTTTATAAACTCAGTAATCCACCTTTGTATTTACCTATCTATCACTTTCACATCTAAACCGCATACAAAAACTTATTACGTAAGTACTTGTCTAAGTAGATGAAAATAAATATTCGGAAGTTTTCAAATCGAATATTACTCAGATTTATGAATGAACGCGTAGTATAGATAGTGCAAAGTGCAATCAATCCACGAAGACGCGCCTCACACATTCACTGGCATTAACGCCATCTAGCGGTGAATAGTCAAACTTTAATAGATACTCTATGCGTGACCGAACATGTACTCAGCGAATAATTTCGAATACCTACTACTCAAAACTTCCGAATGCTTCCGCGAATAATACGACGGGAATACTTCGGAATATTACTCTCCGGCAACGCTAAGGACCTAGACAGGTGGGCACAGCACAGAAGGTATCAAAATAAGCTATCAATCTGTGATTTCTCTGAGCTTAAATTCTAATTTGGTTGTTTATTTCAGGGTGTTGTGGTGATGTCAGAAGCTATTGAAGAAGTTTTTACAGCTTTCATAAACAACAGAGTTCCCAATATGTGGCATAAAAAAGGCTACAACTCGTTGAAGTCACTTGGCAGTTGGATATTCGACCTCACTTTGAGGATTGATTTCATGGAGGTTATCATTTCAATATTCTCTTCATTCATTTCATAGCCTATCTAATCCTGCACCGATCAAGTGGGGAGTGGGACAGGGCGACACCATTTTAAATTTTTCAGAGCAGTCCTAGAAGTATCGTGAAAAGTTTAGATTGGGACTAGTTATTTCGGTGTATCAATGGTGCCTACCTGTCCCACTTAAGATTTCCAGATGACCTTGTGCTTTTCGCTGAAAACTTCGATGATCTTCATGCTTCAAAATTATGACTATGATGCTTCTTTTAGGGTAGGACTTAGGATGAATGTGGCCTAGACAAAGATTATGGCAAACATCTTCAGCAATTCAAATTCTTCTGTTAGGTACTGGTCCTGTTAGGACTGTCGGAAGTGAAAAGTTGGAGATGGTTGGAGTGTATGTCATTAGTGCGACATGTCAGTAGTTCGACATGTCGTTTGTTCTACAGGTCGTTAGTGCGACAGGTCTTTAGTTCGACAAGCAATGTACGTTTAACAAATATGACTTCTAGGTAATACGGTGTTTGATACCGATAGGGCTACTACTTTTTACAAGATTTTACTTAGTTTCACCTGTCGCAGTGTCTGTCTGTCTATCGGTAATATAATATTGCTTGACCCACTTCCCGGTTTCCGATTGAGCTGAAATTTTACATGCACATGTAAGTCGGATGACAGTGCAATATTATTATGACATGGAGCTGATCTGAACTGTGCTGCTGATCAATGCTCTGCCGGTCTGCCGTCGCCTGCGGAGTTGTAATACCTTAAAGGTACGATCCATAATAATTTTCCAGTTCCATTATAACCTAACTCTGTTGCTTTCAAGATCAAGTCGCCTATTTAATATTGTATTGTATTATATAATTAATTATCTTAACATTTCTATCAGATCAGCTACATGTCATAATAATATTGCACTATCATCCGATTTACATGTGCATGTAAAATTTCAGCTCAATCGGAAACCGGGAAGTGGGTCAAGCAATATTATATTACCGATAGACAGACAGACACTGCGACAGGTGAAACTAAGTAAAATCTTGTAAAAAGTAGTATCGCCCCATCATCGTTATCAAACACCGTATTACCTAGAAGTCATATTTGTTAAACGTACATTGCTTGTCGACCTAAAGACCTGTCGCACTAACGACCTGTCGAACTACTGACATGTCGCACACATGTTTGTCGCACTAATGACATACACTCAGATGGTTGACCAGTTTGTCTACACTCCTTTGCAAAAAAAACGGGCGGTTTGGATTTTTCTACATTATTGGTAATCATTTAGTTTTAAAGAGGTTTTAATAGCCAAACTATGTTACTGGCACTTAATAAAGAGTCGGGGTATGAAAAAACGTTAATTTCAAATTCGAAACTGTTGTTTTTAAAAATAATAATCCCTTTTTCAGTTTATGACTTTTTAGCATAGACTTATAAAAAAAGATGGACTCCGCACCACGCATATCGAAAGTGAAGCACCCTACCGATCTATGTGTGCGTGATTTGAGTACCTGCAAAGACGACGTCGCTCGTGTAACGTAATGGCGGCCGGTAGACTTACTATGGTGTGAATGTGTGCGTGCTGGCTTGTAGACATTAGCGCACTGACTTACTATGGGTGCTTCAGTTATTGTTAAAGGAGACGGCGTCCGCCTTTTTTTTTTAGGTCCATGCTTTTTAGTTACTATTCGCGGGTTTGCGGATAAATGGTTATCAGGCAACTTAAACTAACTTCTCGTTATTTTTATTAGAATAATTTATGTTTGTCGCATAATCCTGCCTTATTGTGACTTAAAACAGATATCTTTGTGTCGATTGTAATGGCAGAAAAAACAATAAGAGCTAGTAAAATTATAGCGCTGCTGGAAGTGGGGTGTAGTCAATGTTACGCCTCACAGCGGTTAAACGTGAGCGTTCCACCGTCCAAAGAACCTGGACTCGATACCAAGAGACAGGTTCCGTTCAAAGAAGGCAAGGTTCTGGGAAAAAACGTTGCACACAACCACGAAACGACCGCTTTTTAGTGACTCAGGTTCTGAGGAACCGCAAATGCAGTTAGATAGACCTCAAAAGAAACCTTGAAGAGGTACGAGGAGCACAAGTTAGCCTATGGACAGTGAGGAGGAGGCTTTTAGCGGTTGATATACGCAGTCGACGACCAGCACGGGCCCCCAAGTTACTCCGTGAGCACCTGATTGCTCGACTGATGTTCACTAGAAATTGTCTATCTTGGACACTAGGTAACTGGAGTAGCGTACTCTTCTCCAATGAGGCTCGAATTTGTCTGAATGGTGAGGATCGACGTCGGCGAGTGTTACGAAGACCAGGGGAACGGTATGCCGACGTGTGTTTTGAAGAAATCACCCCATATGGTGGAAGGTCCGTTATGTTTTCGGCGGGCGTAACTTCCAGCTATCGTACCGAGATAGTGTTCATTGAAAATAGCTCACTAAATGCGCAAAGGTACATAACAGGAATAATTTGTCAACATGCACAGCCCGCACTGACTGTAATTGGTGAAGATGCCATTTACATCGACGATAATGCTCGGGACCACCGTTCTGGCGACGTAGAAGCTTATATGCAAGAGGTCGGTATTCGTCGTCTGGATTGGCTAGCGCGGAGCCCCGACTTTAGCCTTAGTTGAGCACGTCTGGGACCTCCTAAAAAGGCGAGTACGATCTGTAAAACCCCTTCCACAAAACATCAGGGAGCTTAAACGTGTGATTTCAGCTGAGTGGGAACACATTCCACAGGACACCATCAAAAGCCTGGTGGAAAGGATGCCAAGACGATTACATGCCGTACCCGCTGCAAGGGGAGGTCGTACTCGTTATTAATTTTTATATTTTAATGTCTTTTTTTTATTGAAATACCATAAAAATAATCGTAGTCTTAATTTAATTATACCCTAAAAATTTCCGTTTTAACACGACTCTCTGTTTACATTGACTAAAACACCGATTCCAGGATTTAAGGGATAAAAACTATATTCTCAATGATAATAAGAAATTTCTAGTCATTTATGCTAATGACATACTAAAAATATTAATATTATCCTTAGAAAAGCCAATGACTGTAAGGTGCCCGTTTTTTTTGCAAAGGAGTTTATCTTGGACATTCTTCGATAATTGAGACGGAACATATGTCATGGCACGATTTTACAAAAGATATTCCCACAGAAAATAATGAGTTATTATTATTGCACACAAATATAGGATCAATGGTGAAAAACCACTCCCACCTTGAATATTTAGTATCCACTAGCCCAGTTATAATACATTTAGTTGTTATTACGGAAGCAAACCTGAAAGACTCAACAAAAAATCTATTTCATCTGAAGGATTACTCAATGTACACGGAGCTACGTAAATATCGTAAAGGAGGAGGCATAATTGTCTATGCGCATAAAACTATAACATTTCTGGAATCGGACGTACCCACCTATAACTTCGAGAGCATAATTGGCGAGGTTGAAACGCAGAATGGCCACAAAACAACATTATGTGCGGTGTACAAGCCCCCATGTATAAATAAGTGTAAATTTGTGTGTGAACTGGCGCAGGTATTAACTAACTTGCAAGGAAAGTCTAATTGTATACTACACTCCTTTGCAAAAAAAACGGGCAGTTTGGATTTTTCTACATTATTGGTAATCATTTAGTTCTCATGAGGTTTTAATAGGCAAACTATGTTCCTGGCACATAATAAAGAGTCTGGGTATGAAAAAAAGTTAATTTCAAATTCAGAACTGTTGTTTTTAATAATAAGTAATAATCCCTTTTTCAGTTTATGACTTTTTACTTACTATTCGCGGGTTTGCGGTTAAATGGTTATCAGGCAACTAAAACTAACTTCTCGTTATTTTTATTAGAATAATTTATGTTTGTCGCATAATCCTGCCTCATTGTGACTTAAAACAGATATCTTTGTGTCGATTATAATGGCAGAAAAAGCAACAAGAGCTAGTAAAATTATAGTGCTGCTGGAAGTGGGGTGTAGCCAATGTTACGGTTCACAGCCGTTAAACGTGAGTGGTTCCACCGTCCAAAGAACATGGACTCGATACCAAGAGACAGGTTCCGTTCAAAGAAGGCAATATTGTGGGAGAAAACGTTGCACACAACCACGAGACGACCGCTTTTTAGTGACTCAGGTATTGAGTAATCGCAAATGCAGTTACATAGACCTCAAAAGAAACCTTGAAGAGGTACGAGGAGCACAAGTTAGCCTATGGACAGTGAGGAGGAGGCTTTTAGCGGTTGATATACGCAGTCGACGACCAGCGCGGGCCCCCAATTTACTCCGTGAGTACCGGATTGCTCGACCGAGGTTCACTAGAAATTGTCTATCTTGGACACTAGGTAACTGGAGTAGCGTACTCTTCTCCGATGAGGCTCGAATTTGCTTGAATGGTGAGGACCGACGTCGGCGAGTGTTACGAAGACCAGGGGAACGCTATGCCGACGTGTGTTTTGAAGAAATCACCCCTTATAGTGGAAGGTCCGTTATGTTTTGGTCGGGCGTAACTTCCAGCTATCGTACCGAGATAGTGTTCATTGCAAATGGCTCACTAAATGCGCAAAGGTACATAACAGGAATAATTTGTCAACATGCACAGCCCGCACTGACTGTAATTGGTGAAGATGCCATTTCATGGATGATAATGCTCGGGACCACCGTTCTGGCGACGTAGATGCTTATATGCAAGAGGTCGGTATTCGTCGTCTGGATTGGCTAGCGCGGAGCCGCGACCATAACCCCATTGAGCTCGTCTGGGACCTCCTAAAACGGCGAGTACGACCTGTCCAACGACCTTCCACAAAACATCAGGTGTGATTTCGGCTGAGTGGGAACACATTCCACAGGACACCATCAAAAACCTGGTGGAAAGCATGCCAAGACGATTACATGCCGTAATCGCTGCAAGGAGAGGTCATACTCGTTATTAATTTTTATTTTTTAATGTCTTTTTTTATTAAAATACCATAAAAATACTCGTAGTCTTAATTTAATTATACCCTAAAAATTTCCATTTTAACACCACTTTCTGTTTACATTGACTAAAACACCGATTCCAGGATTTAAGGGTTAAAAACTATATTCTCAATGATAATAAGAAATTTCTAGTCATTTATGCTAACGACATACTAAAAATATTAATATTATCCATAGAAAAGCCAATAACTGTAAGGTGCCCGTTTTTTTTGCAAAGCAGTTTAGTTGGAGACACTAACATAAATATTAAAGACACTAATCCAGTTACAAATAAATATTTGAACAATTTATGTGAGTTGGGGTTCGAGTGTTGTATTAAAAACTTTACTAGAATAGCTAAGAGTTCCAAAGGCATATCTAGAACATGTATTGATCATATATTTATCCGTGACGATTGTAAACCAATTCTAGTGTGTAACAGACAATTGTATATTAGATCAGCAGTTGTTCAATATGCGCTGGCGGATCACTTTATAACCGGTTTGGCAATAACTAGTGTCCGGGCTGCGAGTCAATACCAAACAATTAGTAAATTGAATGAAACTAAATTAAGGCGGTGAGAGCCGTAAAAACGTCGTTTTGTTTAGTGTTTTATTCGTAGATAACACGGATTTAAATTTTGAAAAAAATATATTACTTAGTTCAGACTTCCATCTACAAATTTCGGCCGTCCGATACACGATTACTTGCACTTTACTGCATCCAATTAAATCGCAAAGACAAGTCTAAATTATGATCTATATCTTATTTCATTTGATTTATATTAGGCTTTGAACAATAAAACTTATGCCATAATAAAGGTCGTAAAAAATGTAATTTATAACGGCTATCATAATTTGAAATATCAAAATATTTATATCACTAATTCCAATGTCAAGTGTTTTGCGCTCGCTCCGTGTCGTTTAGTCCCGAGCGGAACGTGATGGAGGTCGGACGTGTGCCAATTTTTCGAACCCGCCACCCCCGCTAACTTCTGTCACCGGCTGCGACCGGCACAAATTAACATGTGTTGAAAACAGTTGAATTTGAACGCTATGCCTATGTAAATAAAGACGTCACGCGCGCAAAAGCTTTATTGGTATTTATTTTTATCACGGCCTATGTTTACCAATCGCATCAAGTGTGTAAAACAGTTGAATTTGAACCCTACACTGGAGCTTATAAAGCCGCCTGACGCGCAAATTTTTGGTTCACTATTTTCAAATCTCAAATAGGTAGGTGCCACAGAATAAAGTTAGTACGGGTGGTTTTATAATGAATATCGGATAGGTATTTTGTTGTTTTTCTATTTATGTTTAAATTTAGCTACCCAATTGTTTTTATTTTTTAGGTTTATGTAAAAAACAAATGTATGTGCGTCATTTTTTCGCGGGAATAAATAGTTTTTCTTTCTTTCTTTCTTTCTTTCTTTAAATGAGATTTCTTCATAACATCACGCCTGAATTCTTTCAAAGGGTTGGGCAGGGATGTTCAGAAAATAAGTAGGCCCTCAAATGTATTTTTCTGTATACCTACATAAATAAGATTTTTTTTTTAAATTAAGTTTTTTTTCTAATTAGGTATCTTCTTATTTTTTTTTGTATTTCAAGGTCAAAATGAAAATCCAAGATGGCGGCTGCAAAAATTTCCAATTTTTCGTCATGGGTGTCGTTTTCGTGATATTTTAGGTCGCTGAAAACGATAGTGGGGTCAAAATGAAAATCCAAGATGGCGGCTGCGAAAATTTCCAAATTTTTCGTCATGGGTGTTATTTTCGTGATATTTAAGGTCGCTGAAAACGATAGTGGGGTCAAAATGAAAATCCAAGATGGCGGCTGCGAAAATTTTCAAATTTTTCGACATGGGTGTCATTTACGTGATATTTGAGGTCGCTGAAACCGATAGTGAGGTCAAAATGAAAATCCAAGATGGCGGCTGCGAAAATTTCCTAATTTTTCGTCATGGGTGTCATTTTCGTGATATTTTAGGTCGCTGAAAACGATAGCGGGGTCAAAATGAAAATCCAAGATGGCGGCTGTGAAAATTTCCAAATTTTTCGTCATGGGTGTCATTTTCGTGATATTTAAGGTCGCTGAAAACGATAGCGGGGTCAAAATGAAAATCCAAGATGGCGGCTGCGAAAATTTCCTAACTTTTCGTCATGGGTGTCATTTTCGTGTTATTTTAGGTCGCTGAAAACGATAGTGGGGTCAAAATGAAAATCCAAGATGGCGGCTGCGAAAATTATCAAATTTTTCGACACAGGTGTCATTTTCGTGATATTTGAGGTCGCTGAAACCGATAGTGGGGTCACAAAGAAAATCCAAGATGGCGGCTGCGAAAATTTCCTAATTTTTCGTCATGGGTGTCATTTTCGTGATATTTTAGGTCGCTGAAAACGATAGCGGGGTCAAAATGAAAATCCAAGATGGCGGCTGTGAAAATTTCCAAATTTTTCGTCATGGGTGTCATTTTCGTGATATTTAAGGTCGCTGAAAACGATAGCGGGGTCAAAATGAAAATCCAAGATGGCGGCTGTGAAAATTTCCAAATTTTTCGTCATTTGTGTCATTTTCGTGATATTTAAGGTCGCTGAAAACGATAGCGGGGTCAAAATGAAAATCCAAGATGGCGGCTGCGAAAATTTCCTAATTTTTCGTCATGGGTGTCATTTTCGTGATATTTTAGGTCGCTGAAAACGATAGTGGGGTCAAAATGAAAATCCAAGATGGCGGCTGCGAAAATTTCCTAATATTTCGTCATGGGTGTCATTTTCGTGATATTTTAGGTCGCTGAAAACGATAGTGAGGTCAAAATGAAAATCCAAGATGGCGGCTGCGAATATCCTAATTTTTCGTCATGGGTGTCATTTTCGTGATATTTTAGGTCGCTGAAAACGATAGTGGGGTCAAAATGAAAATCCAAGATGGCGGCTGCGAAAATTATCAAATTTTTCGACACTGGTGTCATTTTCGTGATATTTGAGGTCGCTGAAACCGATAGTGGGGTCAAAATGAAAATCCAAGATGGCGGCTGCGAAAATTTCCTAATTTTTCGTCATGGGTGTCATTTTCGTGATATTTTAGGTCGCAGAAAACGATTGTGGGGTCAAAATGAAAATCCAAGATGGCGGCTGCGAAAATTTCCTAATTTTTCGTCGTGGGTGTCATTTTCGTGATATTTTAGGTCGCTGAAAACGATAGTGGGGTCAAAATGAAAATCCAAGATGGCGGCTGCGAAAATTCCCTAACTGTTCGTCATGGGTGTCATTTTCGTGATATTTTAGATCGCTGAAAACGATAGCGGGGTCAAAATGAAAATCCAAGATAGCGGCTACGAAAATTTCCTAACTTTTCATCATGGGTGTCATTTTCGTGATATTTTAGATCGCTGAAAACGATAGTCATTCATTTTGACCCCACTATCGTTTGCAGCGACCTCAAATATCACGAAAATGACAACCATGTCGAAAAATTTGAAAATTTTCGCAGCCGCCATCTTGGATTTTCATTTTGACCCCACTATCGTTTTCAGCGACCTCAAATATCACGAAAATGACACCCATGACGAAAAATTAGGAAATTTTCGCAGCCGCCATCTTGGATTTTCATTTTGACCCCACTATCGCTTTCAGCGACCTAAAATATCACGAAAATGACACCCATGACGAAAAATTAGGAAATTTTCGCAGCCGCCATCTTGGATTCTCATTTTGACCCCACTTTCGTTTTCAGCGACCTCAAATATCACGAAAATGATACCCATGACCGAAAATTAGGAAATTTTCGCAGCCGCCATCTTGGATTTTCATATTGGCCCCACTATCGTTTTCAGCGACCTCAAATATCACGAAAATGACACCCATGTTGAAAAATTTAAAAATTTTCGCAGCCGCCATCTTGGATTTTCATTTTGACCCCACTATCGTTTTCAGCGACCTCAAATATCACGAAAATGACACCCATGACGAAAAATTAGAAAATTTTCGCAGCCGCCATCTTGGATTTTCATTTTGACCCCATTATCGTTTTCAGCGACCTCAAATATCACGAAATTGACGCCCATGTCGAAAAATTCGAAAATTTTTGCAGCCGCCATCTTGGATTTTCATTTTGACCGTAATCACATCCTCTCAAGAAAAAAAAAACTAGAGCGTAAGAAGTTATGCCCCTCCGTTTTTTTTTTTGTGTTGACATTACGAATAAAATAAAAAAAGAACTTTCCAAATCGGCTTCTAAATGACGGAGTACTGCAGTAACAAACATAAAAAAAAAAAAAAATACAACTGAATTGATATTCTCCTCCGTTTTTGAAGTCGTTTAAAAATAACACATCATTGTTAATTGTTACGTTTAAAAATTAGCTGGACATCACTCACAATGCAGTCATTGGTGTCGTGGGGAATACTAGTTTCTGTCATTCCCGACGACACCACCAGTGGTGTCGTGGGGAATGAACGGTCATTTCGTGGTATTTAAGTTCGCTGAAAACGATAAAGGTCTCAAGCTAATTTCGACCTTATTGACATTTTACAAACCCTTTGTTTTTTTGGTCCAGAATACTCGGTAAATGATCTGGAAGCTGAATTTAACAAAAAAACATGAATGTCAATAAGGTCTAAATTCGCTTGACACCTCAGAAAGTGTCTAGATTATGATGCACACCATTTTTAGGGTGTCAAGCTAATTTCGACCTTATTGATATTTTACAAACCCTTTGTTTTTTTGGCCCAAGATACTTGGTAAATGATCTGGAAGCTGAATTTAACAAAAAAAACATGAATGTCAATAAGGTCTAAATTCGCTTGACACCTCAGAAAGTGTCTAGATTATTATGCACATCATTTCTAGGGTGTCAAGCTAATTTCGACCTTATAGACATTTTACAAACCATTTGTTTTTTTGGTCCAAGATACTTGGTAAATGGCCTGGAAGCTAAATTTAACAAAAAAACATGAATGTCAATAAGGTCTAAATTGTTATGTAACACATCATTGTTATGTAGCTGGACATCACTAACAGCACAATACAGTCGGTGGTGTCGCATGGCGTGGGGAATAGTAGTTTCTGTCATTCCCCACGACAGCGACACCACTGAAAACGATACCACTGGTGTGGTATCGTGGGGAATGACAGAAACTACTATTCCCCACGCCATGCGACACCTTCGTAAAGTAAAATGGTGCGCGGCGCGTAGTTTTGAATCGTACGGGTAAAGGTCTTCGTGTCAGTCAGATTTTAAATCCACCTTATTCACGAAAATAAATATGTATAAGTAGTTATTTTTATTTATTTTAACTGTTCAAGTTTACAATGCATACCTAATCTGTCTAAAACTTTAAAAAATACTTACTAGAAAAATAAAACAAAATAAACTTGTATACTAATCAGTTCAAGTTTATCTACTGCATTGCTCTATTCTGTGACGCAACATAGTACCTACTCGAGTTCATAAACTCATGAGCGGTGCGCTTGGCGCGCGTTTCCCGCGCATCGTAATTTATTACGTATCGCTACTCCTTGCGGGGGCTGCGGTAAGCATTTAATACCTACGGCGCTTGCTTTCACCCCGCCTTAAAAGAAGAACTGTTAGGTATTGACTGGTCACCCGTCTATACTTTGACTGATCCCAACGAAATCTTCAATCACATAAGTCTTAGGTTCGAGTCTGTTTATAAAAAGTGTCGGGAAAATGTTAAAATTAAGGTGAACAAAAGAAGTCAATGTAAATGGATAAGTGACAAATTAAATTATATGTCTAACAAGAAGAAAGAATTACTAGAAATTTGGAAAAAAGATGTAAACAACAAAAAAAATAGGCAGATTTATAATAGGTATAGAAATAAAACAAATAAATTAATGAATAAAGCTAAAAATAATTGTATTAAAAAAGAAATAATTAACAACTTTAAAAATTCAAAAAAAATATGGTCTATTATCAACAGGCTTACTGGCAGAATGATGAAAGCAGTGGACGATATTTTAATAAAATCATTTAGACTTAACCCTAAATTATTAGCCAACAAATTTGCGTGTGATTTTGAGTCAAATGTGAAAAAAGTTATATGTAATTGTGAGGAGCCATTGCTTGATAGAGAGTCGTATATAAATGAACCAAATGTCACTATAAATATCAACAAAGTAAAAGAAGAAACCTTACACAAAATATTAAAATCAATTGATGACCGAAAAAGCCCGGGTATTGACCAAATACGAGCAAGAGACATAAAATATATATCCAGCGAAATAACGCCTGTTCTCACTCACTTGGTAAATGCCTGTCTATCTAGCCGTACTTATCCAGATAAACTTAAAATAGGTATTGTACGACCTATACATAAAAAAGGCAAATACACAGATACTAACAATTACAGACCTATTACTTTACTTTCTTGTATTGACAAAATAATAGAAAAATGCCTTGGTAAATCAATATTACTTTACTTTCTTGTATTGACAAAATAATAGAAAAATGCCTTGGTAAATCAATAAACGACTTTCTCTCAAAAAATGATATCATTCACAAAAAACAATTTGGCTTCCAAAAACATAAAAGTACTTCACAATTGCTGTCACTTTTCACTGATGAAATTTGTAATTACCTGGATGAAAAAAAACATGTTCTGGTTGTGATGGTTGATTTTAGCAAAGCATTTGATGTGCTCGATTACAAAACTCTTTTTGAAAAAATGCAGCAGAATGGTATTCAGGGCCCACTGCTGGAATGGTTCCAAAACTATCATTCAAACAGATACAACTTAGTAAATATAGCGGGGCAACAAAGCAACAAAATACCAACCTTATACGGAACAGCACAAGGTTCAATTTTAGGCCCTACAGAATACCTAATTTACGTAAATGATATGTGTAAGATATTCCGGAATGGCTCTGTGTACCAGTTTGCTGATGATACATGTTTAATTGTAGCACACCAAAATCTTGAAATTGCAGAACACCTGATACAAGAAGAATTTAACACTCTATGTAAGTGGGCACATGATGTTGGATTATCACTTAACTATCAGAAAACTAAACTATTACATATTCACTCACCATACATTCAAGTAAATAGTATACCGAAAGTCGTGGCCCACGAACATGAGTGCATGCACCAGTGTCCACCAATGTGCAATTGTAATCAACTTGAAGTAGTAAAGGAACACTTTTATCTAGGTCTTAAAATTGATAACAAATTTAATTGGGGCCCCCATGTTGAATATGTTTGTAACAAACTCAGGTCAATATTGGCAAAACTAAGCATATTGAGGCATAAATTACCATACAGAACCAAAAGACTAATATATTTAGCATTGGCAGATTCAATTATTGGATATGGTCTATCTAGCTATGGCAGAACATATAAAACATACTTACAAAAAATATATGACATACAAATTAGGATGTTAAAAATTATAGTCCCATATATAATAAAGCTTAAATTTAAAGACAACTATCATCAGTTATTTGAATATTGTAAAATAATAAATGTATTTGATAAAGTAAAACTAGCTATAATATCACAATATGCTAACGAAATTGATAACTTAAGTAAAAAGATAAGACCCAACAACTTAAGATGTTTAGAATACCTACCATTATATAATCTGCCGAAATGTAACAATGAATAGTGGTTGAGCGATTGACTGCTGCGCAGCATGTCGCGGGTTCGATTCCCGCACGGAACAAATATTTGTACGACCTACAAGTATTTGTTCCGAGTCTGGGTGTTTTTCTATCTATAATATGTATGTATTTACAAAAAAAAAATGTATATAAGTAATTTATCAGCCATCTCGTTACCATAACACAAGCATTAGGTTGCTTAGCTTGGGACTAGATGGCGTTGTGTGAAATGTCCAAAGATATTTATTTATTTTATTATTTATTTAATATGGAAGAAGGACCTGGAGGTACCTGTTACCTAACTTGTTGAATAAACTCCCTAAGCAATTAACTAATAAATTAAAATCAAAAACAACTTTGCAAATAAAACAACTAATAAAATATTACCTTAAAGTGGATCAATACAAAGTTCCTCCAGATCTTTCACAAATAAATAAATAATTTAATTTTAAAAACAAAATATATTAATGTAAACAAGCGAGACGCCTCACTCGCACATAATCTTTCATTATTAAGATTAAGCGATGTGTGATCAAAACAAAATTAAGTATGTTTCTTTGAAATAAAAAGTTTTAAATTTTTAATTTTTTTTTTTTTTTTCATTTGGCAAAGAGACAAATAAAGATAGGTATCGAGAAGAATACAGCTCGGGTGGGCCGCATTTAGCTAATTGGACGACATTCTGAAAGCAGACAAAATTCCATGTCTGAAGTCCCGCCTCTATTACCAGTGTGTACCTACTACCCACCATGACGTACGGTACGGTGCTGAGACGTGGATGCTCACGCAGGAGGCTGTGTACCAACATGCTGAGAGTTGCTCAGCCATGGAGCGTTCCATGCTTAACATAATGCTTACAGGCATAGACAGTGTTCCAAACGTCGAGATCCGAAGCCGTACGAGGGTTTTCGACATCGGAAAACGAACGGAAATTAAATGGTATTAGGCAAGACACCGGGCAAGGCCTACTGATGACAGGTAGAAAGGCAGTGATCGAGTGGCGTCCAAGGACTGGAGAACAAGTGTCGGCCGTCCCGGCGGCGAGTTGCGCGGACGACACTGTTACTATCGCGGGTAGAACCAGGATGAGGCTGGCACAGGAGCGTGGGGATGTGCACAAAAGAGGCCTATCCCAGCAGTGAGTGAAGTCGGGCTATGGAAGATAATGATGAACCATTTCAAACCATAGGTAAAATATGAAATCCAGGAAAAATATAATAGGTATTTTTACTATTAATCTTCTTACAGCTCTGTTACATTTATTTAGGTATACTTTCAAGGTTAATTTTAATAAACGATTTTAAATCCAAACACAAATCTAGCTAGATGTTTGTGTTTGTTTTAGAAATGGTTGGTGGAAGGTCTTCAGCCGAGCAGCTGGGTGTCGGGGCTGTTCTTCCCACAAGGTTTGCTCACGGGCTCGCTGCAGTCGTTCGCGCGCCGCTACCGCGTGCCTATCGACGCACTCATGTTTGACTTCTATCCCTTGGGAATGTTCCTGTCGCAGGAAGACGTTTTCAAGCATAATAATAAGAAGAAGGTCCGTGTAATGTACCTAGTCCACATCTACGTACATTTATATTAATTTGAATCGAGACAGCCCGTCTAGTGTTCAAAGTTGTTATTATTATTTTATACGTAGGTGTATCTAGTTATGTTATTTAAGTAGGTATTGATTGTTATTATCAACAGTTGTTTACCACAATTTCCTGTTGTCTTTCAGGCTGACGAGGGGCCCAATGTTTACAGTTTCTTAGAACTACCAGAAGACGGTGTAAACATCCATGGTTTATTTATTGACGCCGGGCGCTGGGACATGAGGGCAACTCTCCTTGTAGATGCTTTCCCAGGTTAGTAAGCTCCGCTGGCACCTGAACTCACCTGCTGGTCATTGCGCCTCTTCATTAACTCTATATATTAAATGAAACCCAATCCCAATGCCCAGATCAAAGGGAATAAAATCAGAGATATTGAAATACACACACATTAAATGTGTTTAAGGTTGATGCGCCAGGGCAGCCCGCGAAATTCATAATTTCTTACGTTTTTTGCAATCTGTAGGTCAGTGTGAGCTTGTATGTTGATTAAAATATGATTCGCGGCCGTAGCTAATATGGCTTTACAGAATTATAATCATTAGAATCAGAAATACAACTCCATAAGTTAGCATTTATCTCAAATCTAGCGATTTCATGAAATCATGAGGTTTGAGATAAATGCTAACTTATGGAGTTGTATTGCTGATTCTAATGATTATAATTCTGTAAATTCCTATTAGCTACGGCCGCGAATCATATTTTAATCAACATACAAGCTCACACTGACCTACAAATTGCAAATAACGTAAGAAATTTTGAATTTCGCGGGCTGCTCTGGCGCATCATCCTTAAGGATCAAGCACGTTATTGCTAGTTAGGTACAATACGCGCCACTAAAGATGAGACTTGACCACCACCCCGCGCTCTTCCCGGTGCACAGTGTTTTTATTGCCCCAAAAAAGTGACATCAGCTTTTTATTGAATATTTCTACTCATTAGTTTACTAAAAATGCACGAATAGAACTCCCGTGTGCCAATTTTGTATACATACTCTATTTTTTTTTAAATCTTAAAGTTTTCGGTACTTTGAAGGTGAAAATACTGAAAATAATTCGTACAAAAAAAACTAAATATAATTGAGTGTTGTTTGTATTGGATATTTATGAAACAACAATAGAACCCACAAAAAAAATATTGAACCGAAATCAGTATTATTTATTTTTATTTTTTTTTTTCTCTGTCTGGTACAAATGGATTCCTTATAGTCTTTACCAAGTTTTATCAACCACAAAAATATTACTTTCAACTTGGGCCTAGTTTTTGAGAAAATGATTTTCAAAAATATGTGCTAGGGTTGACATTAATAAATTTTAGTAGTAGTAAATTTAGCAGTAGTAAATAATTAATTTTAATTAATCATAAAACATACAATTGACCTTTTTATGAAACCCTAAATTTGGAATTTTGACCTTAGTAGGTACATAAAAATCATTTTCTCGAAAACTAGGCCCAAGTTGAAAATGATATTTTTGTAGGAGATAAACCTTAGTATAAGGAATCTAATTGTACCAGACAGAGGTTCTACTTCGACCTGGAAAAAAAATAAAAAATAAAAACTGATTTCGGAAAAACATTTTTTTTTGGTTCTATTATGATTTCTGATTAAATAAAAACACGAAAATATGCGCCTAACATTGCTTCATAAATATGTAATTCAAATATACAGTTTTTTTTGTACGAATTATTTTCAGTATTTTGACCTTCAAAGTATAGAAAACTTTAAAATTAAAAAAAAAATAAAGTAAGTATACAAAATTGGCACATGGAAGTTCTACTCGTGCATTTTTAGTGAACTATTGTTTTTAGTGAAATATTGAGTTGAAATATTCAATAAAAAGCTGATGTCACTTTTTTGGTGCAATAAAAACACTGTGCGGCGCCCGGACCCTTCCCAAGCTCAGACCTCATACCGCTAGACGTGTGGAAATCCTCATGGAAGTCCTCCACCCTGGGGTGAGCGGAGGGGTCTGTCAGACTTTTACTGACTATTATATAGACTCGGCCCGCATGAATTCATGCGGACCCCGTCACCCTCAGCGGCCATATATGGCCGCAATTCCTCTAGGGAGGCGCACGCGGAACACGGCGCGCCGCCGTCACGGGCCTTTCACTGTTCAGGCAACAAACTCCCCAAGTCTGTTGCCTGCAGGCCTCACCCTAAGGCGGCCGGAGATCATTCCGCGCCCTCCGGCGCCTGGTGCGTCTGCTACGGATTGGAAGGGAGGTTGTATCCTCCCTCTCCCTTTCCGCCGCCTCCTTGGCGACCATCACTTCCTCGCAGAAGGAGGCGACGGCGTCCCACGCGCTCTCACTTCTGACCATGGACTGGACCATGTCCGGAAGCGAGAGAGTATCCGCAGCACCAACCGCCTCGACGAGGTCATGGCGTTGCACTGCCCAAGCAGGGCATTCCTCAATGGTGTGCTGCGCCGTGTCATCGAGGCAGCTGCAATGGTGGCAACCGGGTGTCGGTTCCCGACATATGCGGCACAGGTACTTTCCGAAGCACCCATGTCCGGACAGTGCCTGTGTCAGCCGGAAAGTAAAGGCGCCATGCCGTCTCTCCAGCCACTCCCTCGCAACGGGTCTTACCGCCGCTATAGTAGCGTGCCCTGCGCTGGGTTGCGCAAGTCGCTGCTCCCATGCCACCACTAGGGTCTGGCGGAGCTCAGCCCTGTACACCTCGACATGACGAGGCATCAGGTGCTCGCCCCGCTCCAGCGCGTCCCGACGCCACCGATATAGTGACACTAGGATTTTGGCGTCAAGATCCCAGGGTGGTGATCCGGCTAAGAGGCTCGCCGCCTCGAAAGAGACCGTACGGTATCCTCTTATCACCCTGACGGCCATTGCTCTCTGTGGTCTTTTCAGAATTGCAATGTTGCGGGCCGTCAGGTTGTCCGCCCATACAGGCGCTCCATAGAGCGCCATGGACCGTACGATCCCGACATAAAGCCTCCGGCAGGAATTGCTTGGCCCCCCCAGATTAGGCAGCAAAAGCGAAAGTGCATTCGCGGTGCCCATCAATCGGGGAGCCAACCCGTGAAAATGCGGCCCGAAGTTCCACCGGCTATCAAGGACGAGTCCTAGATACTTAATCGTCGACTTGATACCGATGTGGACACCTCCTACTATGATGTTGGATCCCGAAGGTGGCGCTTTCCGGGGCTCGTCTTGGCAATGTCCAAAGACACTGCCAAGACGACCTCACCCCGAGCCACTGCTTCCTCCGCCAGGACCCTCAAGCGCATGATTGCGTCTATTGTAGAGCGCCCCCGACGGAAACCAAACTGGTTATCTGCCAGATCCGGCCCCTCTCTTGCCATATGCTGGATAAGGCGGTCTGCAATAATTCTCTCGAAGAGTTTGGCCACCTCATCCAACAACACAATGGGCCGGTAAGCGGATGGTGAGTCCGCAGGACGCCCTTCCTTTTTCAGCATAACCAGCTTTCCAGTCTTCCACTGACGTGGAAACTGGCTTCTCTCCAAACATTCGCTCAAGAGTCCTACTAATCGGGGCCAGAGATCCCTGATGGCCAGAACCCATACACGGCCAGGAATGCCGTCAGGTCCCGGAGCAGTGTTTTTGGCCTGAAGCCTATGTACTGCCGCTTTCAGTTCTGCCTGGGTCACTTCAGGCACGTCGTCATCGTCATGCTCCGCGTTGGGCACCATAGTAGGCGGAACCATACGTGGTGGTGTGTGCTCACCTTGTGAGGGGAATAAATTGCTCACCACTCTCTCCAGCAGCTGCGGCTGTAGGCTACGGGACAGGGGGGCGCCCACGAGCGAAGTTTGCCCCTAACCAAACGGTAAGGACGCCCCCACGGATCACTTTCTAGAACAGCCAGCAATTCTTTATGGGCTTGGGCCCTTGCCCGCTTTATTTCCTGCTGAAGAGCCTTCTTAGCCACTCTGTACACCTCGTACAGTTCCGCCTCTCTTACCAGCGCTTCTGGTGTTCGTCGGTGCCTGGTATAAGGGCGTCGCGCCGCCACGCATGCGATGCGCAACGTCTTGCGACCACCAATACACCTGGCGCCTGGCAGATGGAGACTGAACGCGGGGCATCGCAGCATCACAGATTTGTGTCATGGCCTCCCGGAACCATTCTGCCTCCTCGTCAATATCAACAGGCCTGACTGGTGAGTCCAACCAGGCCTGCACGATTGAGGCCACCAGAAGGGCTTCCCGGTTCAGTCGTTTGAGCGCCCATCGCGAGCCATCCACAACCCCGGCTGGGGCCGCTTGGACCGGTCCACTCGAGATTTGGGCAGAGACGTCGAACCGGATGTATCTGTGATCCGACAACGTCTCCACCTCCTCCAATACACGCCAGTCCTGAACACGGCGTGCGACAGCGGGACTAGCAAACGATAAGTCCACTATAGACCCACCCCACTGCCGCACACAGGTCTGAACGGATCCCCGGTTTAGGAGCAGTAAGCCTGTCTCCACCCCACTCCTCCAATAACACCCCCCGTGCATCTGTTGCTGGGGAACCCCAAGTCGTGGACTTGGCATTGAAGTCCCCCATGACAAACAAGGACGGGGTGAGGACGGCTTCGACTGATGACTGTGCCCAATTCTGTGATGAAACTCTCAAAGTCGGCAAGAGGTCGGTTGGGTGAGAAATAAATCCCCACGACCATGATACCTTCGACTAAGGCCGCTACAAAGCCCCGCCCCCGGGTCACGGACTCAAGGGGCGGTGTGCCAGCAGCTGGCCTCGAGATAAGCGCCACCAGGCCATCAATGTCACCCACCCAGTCATCCCTAGGAGGAACAAAGTATGGTTCGGCGACAATGGCAACATTGATCAACCACTCCGCCATGCTCTGGAGCAAAAGGTCCTGAGCCCTGGCACAATGGTTGATATTGGCTTGGAGAAGACGAAGGTGTAGAGCCATTACTGGGTGTCCATAACTATCGCCTCCCCCTCAGCCCTTTCTTGGGCTTTATTGCCTCCGGGCGGTGGGCAAGCCGACTTCGAGGGCCCAATTTTCCCATTCGAGTCAGCTTTTTTATCCCTCGTGCATGCCTTGCTGCCCGTCTGGTGGTCAGCCGACCTGTTCAATGCCGCACACACTACACAGTGCGGCGCGGCATTGCAAGAGCTGGCCTTATGACCAGACTGACCACAGCGGAAACAAAGACCACAGCAATCGACCTCTGAGGTGCATCGTACTCCCACGTGTCCTTCTCTCATGCACCTGTAGCACCTGAGGGGCTTATTTGCCAGAAGCTTGACTCGTGCAAAATCCCAGCCTACCACATAATCATAATCATTTATTTATTTGTCAGAACATGGTAGGTACATTAAATGGTCTTAAGGTTAGTCACAGGTATCGTCACATTCTGCCAAGTGTGGCGTGCAAATATTAGGTAGGTACATACATTTATTACAGGACATAATATATTATTTATTATTATTAATTTATTTGATTATACACTCCTTTGCAAAAAAAACGGGCAGTTTGGATTTTTCTACATTATTGGTAATCATTTAGTTCTCATGAGGTTTTAATAGGCAAACTATGTTCCTGGCACATAATAAAGAGTCTGGGTATGAAAAAAAGTTAATTTCAAATTCAGAACTGTTGTTTTTAATAATAATAATCCCTTTTTCAGTTTATGACTTTTTACTTACTATTCGCGGGTTTGCGGTTAAATGGTTATCAGGCAACTAAAACTAACTTCTCGTTATTTTTATTAGAATAATTTATGTTTGTCGCATAATCCCGCCTCATTGTGACTTAAAACAGATATCTTTGTGTCGATTATAATGGCAGAAAAAGCAACAAGAGCTAGTAAAATTATAGTGCTGCTGGAAGTGGGGTGTAGCCAATGTTACGGTTCACAGCCGTTAAACGTGAGTGGTTCCACCGTCCAAAGAACATGGACTCGATACCAAGAGACAGGTTCCGTTCAAAGAAGGCAAGGTTGTGGGAGAAAACGTTGCACACAACCACGAGACGACCGCTTTTTAGTGACTCAGGTATTGAGTAATCGCAAATGCAGTTACATAGACCTCAAAAGAAACCTTGAAGAGGTACGAGGAGCACAAGTTAGCCTATGGACAGTGAGGAGGAGGCTTTTAGCGGTTGATATACGCAATCGGCGACCAGCGCGGGCCCCCAATTTACTCCGTGAGTACCGGATTGCTCGACCGAGGTTCACTAGAAATTGTCTATCTTGGACACTAGGTAACTGGAGTAGCGTACTCTTCTCCGATGAGGCTCGAATTTGCCTGAATGGTGAGGACCGACGTCGGCGAGTGTTACGAAGACCAGGGGAACGCTATGCCGACGTGTGTTTTGAAGAAATCACCCCTTATGGTGGAAGGTCCGTTATGTTTTGGTCGGGCGTAACTTTCAGCTATCGTACCGAGATAGTGTTCATTGCAAATGGGTCACTAAATGCGCAAAGGTACATAACAGGAATAATTTGTCAACATGCACAGCCCGCACCGACTGTAATTGGTGAAGATGCCATTTCATGGACGATAATGCTCGGGACCACCGTTCTGGCGACGTAGATGCTTATATGCAAGAGGTCGGTAGTCGTCGTCTGGATTGGCTAGCGCGGAGCCCCGACCTTAACCCCATTGAGCACGTCTGGGACCTCCTAAAACGGCGAGTACGACCTGTCCAACGACCTTCCACAAAACATAAGGTGTGATTTCGGCTGAGTGGGAACACATTCCACAGGACACCATCAAAAACCTGGTGGAAAGCATGCCAAGACGATTACATGCCGTAATCGCTGCAAGGAGAGGTCATACTCGTTATTAATTTTTATTTTTTAATTTCTTTTTTTATTAAAATACCATAAAAATACTCGTAGTCTTAATTTAATTATACCCTAAAAATTTCCATTTGAACACGACTTTCTGTTTACATTGACTAAAACACCGATTCCAGGATTTAAGGGTTAAAAACTATATTCTCAATGATAATAAGAAATTTCTAGTCATTTATGCTAACGACATACTAAAAATATTAATATTATCCATAGAAAAGCCAATAACTGTAAGGTGCCCGTTTTTTTTGCAAAGCAGTTTATTAACATTATTGATTGCATATTAGACATTAAAATTAAAATTTGAGGTATGTCAGATAGAAATAATGTCATAAACACATAAAACACACATTTTATTTAGGATGTCAAAGTATTTAACCACCACCATAAGTACCACCAGTCTGGGACGATCTTTTAATTTTCGAGCTGCCGCGACGGGCCAGCTGACCAGTACTGTCCGTAGGCCGGAGAAGCCCGGACGAATTGTTCCCACCTTAACTTGGTCTAGCGGGCATTCTCCGGCCTTTGCAACAGCAGCTGCGACCACTTCCGTGGTTACAGAGTCATCCAAGTCCATTATGCGCAGATCTGCGCACTTGACGGGCTTGGACACTCTGACGTCCTCTGCGTCGAGGGACGCCTTTAGCTTTTCAGCAAAGGCGTCTGCTTGAGGGCCGGTGTTGACACCAGGGATCTCTAGTTTGATGGCTCCGGTAGCAGCGTACTTAAACCGGATGCCCGTTATACCAACATCGCTGAGCTGAAATTGGGATTTCGCTTTCAGGATGACCTCTGCGTAAGTGAGGCCTCGCTTTTGCGCTTCCGGTTGCATCGTCAATACAACAGCCGCTGACCAGGGTGCACGAAGCCTGTCACTTTCCTTCTTCGCGGTTTTGGCCTTTTGTTGGATCGCCTTCTTGGCCTTCTTCTTGGCCCCGACTGTCTCCCATTGGCCTTCGCCAAGATAGGACGCCGCGGAGCTCTTCTGAGTGGGGACTTGGGTTGAAGTTCCCGGGGTACTCGGAGCTACACTAACAGCCGTCTTCTTCCCCTTGCCCTTACCCTTTTTAGCTTCTAGAGACATAAGAGGTACCGGGACAGGCTGGATCACCTCCGTCAGACAATCAGGCTGCGCTTCCGTCCTTGGGGCTGAGGTTTTTGCCGCATAAGTTGTTTTCGAAGCAGTTATGCGGTCCGCAGCAAGGGGAGGTCGCAGCTGTTTTCCCTCAAAGACACCGAATCGGGCACTTAGGCTCGCCATCTCCTGCCGGAGCTTAGCCAACTCCGACTCTTGAGACTGTGGCTGCCTCACCTCCTTACGTAGCTCCCGGTGGTACTTAGCCATTTCTGCTTTGAGCTCATCTATTTCCTTCTGGTGTTCCGCCACTTGGACTTCCAGCCGGGTGTTTTGCGCTTGGAGCCTGGCAGTTTCCCTCGACGAGGTGCGCCGAAGGAGAGCTTCGGCAGTCTCTACAATGGAAGCAGTGGCCTCCCTTAGTGTTTTCTTATACACACCGCTGAGGCCTTTGGATACCTTTCCGACTTTTTGTATGGCCGCAACAGCATTCGTCAGCCTCTGATTGAGGTCGTTGGCAGAAAGCTCATCCACCAAGACCTCAGACGACTCCAACAGACAAATTGCTTGACCAGTGGACCCCTTGTCAGCCAGTTTTGCGCTCTGCCCCTCCTTCTCTGCTATCTCTTCCGCCATTTTTAGGGCCGTTAGGTCTTTTTGTGCTTTTACCCAACCAACGCACTTCCCTGTCGTAACCGGCCTCCTTTTTCTTCCTTGTGCCGTAGCGACTTTAGGGGCTGGTACATCCTCATCGCTCAGGGCCAGGTTTGACCCCAAGAGCTTCGGTCTGGGATGCGTTCTCTTTCGCAATTGCGCCCCACTACCACTCGCTGCGCTCGCTCCGCTCTCCATACTAATTATGCTTGATGTGAGGTTAAGGTCTGACTCCACATCCACTTCCTCCACCAATCCAATTGGTTCGTTTTGTGTGTTTTTTAAATTGTTCTCCATATAGTTCCCACGAGTTGTAAGGATATAGATGTCCACCTAGGCAGAGCCTATTTACCTAGGTAAGCCTATATACTGTAGAGTGCGGCAGGTGCTCTACAGGGGAGGCGCTAACGACTGAACTCCCTCCAGCCATTCATCCTCTCGCCGCGCCTCAAAACTTAGGATTGGGTGGTTTTTTATCTCAGAGGTATCCTTCCTCTGGACCAGGCGGTTAAGCCAAGTCCCCGACGGCGGTATTATACATACCTGCGTTCGCTGTCCGGGCAATTCGACTCAGCGAACCCGCCGAAAGTTCTCTCGTTTAAGGATTCCTCTCGAGGAGAGAAACAACGGCCGCATTGATGCGCCTGCATCGCTGCGGCATGGCCACGTCCTTTGTCGATCGAACACCGTCGACCGATCAGGAGCGACCCCTCTATGTGTCTCTCTTAGTCAGATCTCTCACTTGGGCCTTTCCGGCATGAGTAACTCTACCGGCGAAGCCCCAAGATCATTGAGACGGGCAAGCCCCACCACGACGACAACGTGGAGACACCCTCGGTGGGGATACCGCTAGACCTAAAATTGTCTACTGCTCAAGTTAAACAACGTGGTGTGTCAAGTCTTATCTTTCGTGGCGCGTATTGTACTAAAAATCAGGTTTTTTTTATTATATTTTTTGTAACTCTTATGGTTAAGTACTTTTTTTCATTTGAAAAAGGTCAAGTCGTATTCTTATACAAATTATTGAATTTTGACCTTAGTAGTACATAAAAATCATTTTCTCGAAAACTAGGTCGACGACACGTTTGGCGCAGTGGTTGAGCGATTCGACTGCTGCGCAGCATGTCGCGGGTTCGATTCCCGCACGGAACAAATATTTGTACGACCTACAAGTATTTGTTCCGAGTCTGGGTGTTTTTCTATCTATAATATGTATGTATTTACAAAAAAAAAAATGTATATAAGTAGTTTATCAGCCATCTCGTTACCATAACACAAGCATTAGGTTGCTTAACTTGGGACTAGATGGCGTTGTTGAAATGTCCAAGGATATTTATTTATTTATTTATTGTTCGGAGAAATCGTACAATAACCGCGATGATGTCGGTTACAAGGCCTAATGTGGCTCTTCATGGATTTATATGCGATAAAACCGTAAAAAAATCGCTTACATAAAGTCAATCTCCATTCCCGAAGGCCGCTATACAGGGTGACTTTGAAAACATGCGACAAAATTTAAGCGGGTGTTCTACGCATCAATATGAACAACTTTTACTATGGGACCAAACCTGAAATCGCGAAAAAAAAATCAGCTGTTCAGTACATTTATGTTCGCATAATTCGTCAAAATGTACTGAACAGCTGATTTTTTTTCGCGATTTCAGGTTTGGTCCCATAGTAAAAGTTGTTCATATTGATGAGTAGAACACCCCCTTAAATTTTGTCGCATGTTTTCAAAGTCACCCTGTATACGTGTACCTACCACTTATTAAGCCCCGTAATCGCAGCGCCCGTTTACAATGGTCTCGTGAACACAGAAATTGGGCAGAAGAGTGTCGTTTTGTGTGATTTTCTGACGAATCTCCACAGAGTACATTATACTATCGAATCTCGCTTTGGAATAAGCCCAGCCTACTATAAGGCCTCTGCCTCGAATCTTGCGGGCAGCGGGGCGGCGGCGGCGGCGGCGCGGGAGCGGCAGGATCTTATGCGTACATTTAAATGGACCGGTTCTCGAAAACAGCGGCGCCGGAGCGGGGCGGGACAATGCGAGACGCGCCGCCGTCGCCGCCGCCCCGCTGCCCGCGAAATTCGAGGCAGAGGCCTTAGACGCAGGTACACGGTATTGGAGGAACCCTGGACGCTAAGAATGTTTAAAATCATGCCAGGAAGTTCATGCATACAGTGGTGGAACAATCCTGATGTGGACGGGTATTTGTTACAACGGACGTGGGCGGCCATTCCACAACATGATTTGGATGAACTCGATTATGCTGACGCGCTGCGATTATCGGAAATACAGACTACAATTGTTTATTTTACGCAATTAAAAACTTTTATTTTTATCTTTTTATCACATCTTTGTCAGGATTAACTAAGGTAAAAAAATCCAGCATAAGCAAAAATCGCGAAGTATTTATTTATGCAAAAGCGTAGAGTACTTCGTCGATCTAATCTCCACATAGGAAAACAATTTATTTAATCAATCTAAATAGACATTTTTATTTAATTTCATTACTTATGTATAAAATATATTTTTTTAAATACCTTGATCCCTACACTTTTGATGTGTGTACTCGACAGAAATGAATGAATCATAAACAAGAGAAAGTTTATTACGTGTCTGATCTGATCTGTGGCATGAGTTTATTATACAATATTGTTCCTAACTTAACAAAATTAAACGGTTTACTGGCTAAAAATCTACACGAGCAAAATAAAGTACATCGATTGGTTTGCATTTGCCGTATATTAACTTAAACATTAGTGGTGTCTACTTTACCTATAAATTTATGAATCGATACCCTAAGGAAGTGTTCTGTGCGACAGGTCAAATGAATCCTCCATTGCCGGTGATGTGGTTCAAGCCTGTGCTGACACTGCCCAAGCCTGACCCTCGGTATGAAGCACCGTTATACAAGACGTCAGAACGAGCGGGTGTGTTGTCCACAACTGGACACAGCACCAACTTTGTCCTGCCCGTGCTATTGCCAACGAATCAAACACAAAGCTATTGGATTATACGGGGCACAGCTCTACTCACACAGATCACCGATTGAAACTTTCTAATATTTATATTATCTAAGCAAGTAGCATCCATAATCAGTTGGAGATCAGGGAGGTGTGTATTTTCATTGTATGATGGGATGTTCTTAATAGTTATTATATTTTAGATGTTGGTATGTAATTTGTTAATTAAGATTCAATGCGAGTATGCGACTTAATGCATGAAGGTAGGTATTCTAGTAGCCGGTGTATTTCGTGATAATAGTTTTCACGACAGTACATTCAAAATTTGTTGGATTCCGCGTTTATTAAAAACAAGCGGGAACTCCAGGCTCGAAGCGAAAACTATTATAGATTGATAGTGATTTTAATAGAGTAGGTATTGCTTATTTCTGTTCTCGTTATTCCATTCGTTTAAACAATTATACTTTTATACGTATTGGACCTTTTTTTTATTCTATGTTATTAAAAGGTGTTTTTATCCACACGGATATGCCAACCCCATCATACCTTATTAACAATCAACTATCATTGAAATAACTGCATACTATGTGCGAAAGAGAATCATTGACCGGGCTTCACCAGCACCCTAATTGCGTAACACATTATCAATCGGAGTTGGTTTCATTTTGATAGTTCAACAACGTTCATTGCGTCATTTACGTTGTCGAGCAGACAAATTTTTCGAACTTAAGAAGCAATAGATTAGCAATTTGTTTCAAAGTAATTCAAACTCCGATTGATAATGTGTTACGCAATTAGGGTGCAGGCCACACAACCTCTTTGCATTTGCTGACGTAGGGTTTGTTAAAATTGTTTGAATTAGTACAACGTCCAAAATATTCAATTTGAATTCTCTGTATTGGACCTACATCGGTTGATAATCATGGTTATCTCGTGATTATGTATCAGAGCTATAGGATAATGTAGTGTGTGTGTGTGTGTGTGTGTGTGTGTATGTGTGTGTGTGTATGTGTGTGAGAATGTGTTACGTTGTCCGTATTTTATAGATGATTACAAACAAACATAGCATCTATGTTGTTTCATTTCCAAAGCACCACCGGGAATACAGAATATTTCGCCATGTGGTGAAATCATTACGTACGTACGGCGTACAGCGAAATGTTTCGTAATACAAAAACATCTCTAACCACGATCACGTCTAGCTGTTGCCAGAAAACACTCGAATATAAAAACCAGTTCATTTGGTAACTTCAGCCATTTAAAAGGATTGATCAACTGGAAGCAAAGTAATTAATACACTTAATAAAATTATCAGAAACTGATTTATTTATTCCGGTTCAATATTATCAATTATCATACTTAAATGGTCACAATTATAAAAAGAGCTTGCATATACTGGCGGCCAAGCGTTCCGCGTTCCATCCGTCCCACGTCCCACGTCGTCATACGGGTTTCTAAGAAAAACGCGGGACAATTGACTGCGTGGCGCACGCGCAAGCTCTGACAGAATGAGAAAATATTGTTTTTTTTTTTGTTTTTTCTAAAAATTAAGTCCTGTGTGGAGGCGACGTTCCAAAGTCGCTTCATGTATTAACTTCAAATATTACTATCCTAAGTTTACGGCGGGCGATTTGACAGGTCCCTATATAACACTAAAATACAGTAAAAAGACGACGGCTGAAGTACGACGCTTCGGGTTTCTGTTAGAATTTGTCAGAGACCTGAATTCAGAAGCCCTAAAAATATAAATTAAGTGATTTATAAACAGAGTGCACCTAATTACAGCTCCACACAGGCCTTTTTATACATAAAAAGTTCAACTTCTATTAAACGTGTGAAATAATGAATATCACAGTAGTATTTCCTTTGTATGTATGCATGCATTGGTGTTTTAATTTCAGCAGTTCAAACATAATAATTATTAGCCCTATATTATTAGAAAAATAAAAAGACCTAGACCGGAGTTTATTTTTACCTAAATAATGATTCACTATTGTTACTCCTAAAAGTGAATGTTCTTCTAGAACGAAAGAAAAAATATAATCCAATCACTTCACTGTGTGTTGCACTTTCAAATTCAACGCTTGCGATGTTATTTTCCTTGCTAAAATTATTAGTTTTAAAGATTTTCCAATAAAGTCAATTAACATTACGGCTTGAAAGTCAGTTGGGCAAAATGTATAACTAAAAATACTTGGTTCTTTGTAGGTTTGTTTGTCAGAAGTGAACAGCAGCAGCGACAAGTTCCGTGCGGCGACGTGTCCGTGACGAGCCCGCGTATGTTTCGCTAAGTGCCCACACTAACTGCGACATCCTATGTAACAACGATGCGTATGAACTATTGAAATCATTATCTACCAAATACATTATTCAATAATTTAATTTTTACAGTAAACACATTACAAAAGACTGTAGTACCCTTACATTGACAAATTATCATTTATAATCTAAGAATGAATCAACGAATAATACATTATACTAATTATTTGTATTAAGATTTTCGTTACTGATGGAAAACGAGAATCAAAGCTGTTGTTGAATTATTTTTTTAAAATAAGTGTTGTTTGTTAAATTTATGCGAAGAAAGACATTACTTTAATATGATCTCAGCTTCTGGACGCGCGCTGCGTCGTTTCTCTAGTCGTACCTACTTAATCTATCTACATAAACAATAGTTTCATCAAAACATACTTCTTTTGTATTATAGTTACATTATTATATTGATTAACCAACATCTCGATACAAATCAAATTGAAGCCGAATAATTTTGAACTTCGATTAAAATATCCGAATTACATACAAATTGAAAAATCCTGCTTATAACTGTAAACATCAAATCACACAACACAAGAGTAATCATTCGATCTAAATTACATAGAAAGTGAACGGAATGAACAATGTTTAGCATTGACATGTGAAAGTTCCCCCGGGAGGGCGGGAAATGCAGCGCGCGGCCGAGGCGGCGGAGCGAGGGGCGCTGGGGGCGCGAGGAGAGCGGCGGGGGGGCGCGGCGTCCCCGCCCCGTGCCCTAGTCCTCCGACATGAACGAGTTCTGCGACTTGAGCTCCTCTAGCCGTGAGATCTGCTGCCGCAGGTACATTATTCTGTGGGGCACATTACAACACGTGTTAAGAAAAACAAGACTTATCAACATCAAGCTACTTATGTTACTCTGCATTGTGACATATTGCTCTATTTAGCTAATTCGAGTACTCCTCATAGATTATAATGGCGCGCGTTCTTCCGTCTATCTCGCTCGTACTTTAAATCGCGTTACCTTCACGCAATACGTGCTGACTCGGGCAGCTCAAAGTTATTTCAGTGTTTGTTAATTTGTATGAGCACCGCGGCGCAGCGCTGCTGTCGTGCACTGCTAACGGCACCGTGTCTAGATAGGGTACAGTGGTACTATCCAAAATGTTTAAAGATAAGATGATGATTAAAATTGCTGAAGTCCAGCATTGATCGTTATGAATTATGATCAGAGATCAGATAGTAGATGCTTATTTAATTACCTAAACTTAATTTTGGCTAAGAAATTATGGAAACGACTTCTTAATTTTTTTTTTTTTTATAAATCCCGGGATTCCAGAAAATCCAGGAATGCACAACTAATTGTATACATGGTATGGAAACGACTTCTTAAGTAGGAGTATTATTTATTTAAATAAGGAAGATCTGGCGGCCCTGGGATCTTGTTCTACATGTCATGATGTTATTCTGTATAATTTGAAAAGTTGTAGTTCGGTTCTAGAAAAAAAAAAAAACAAGCTTTTATCAGTCTGGATATCATGTAGCACCAAATTCCTTGTCAAGACGAATCAAACGAGCCCAAACTTGATAGGGTTGCGTCGTTTTATTTACTGAGTTCCTGTGGCCACCTTCCGGCTCCATCATGAGATCAGCTCAAAAATCTGCCTAGCCTTTTCCCAACTATGTTGGGGTCGGCTTCCAGTCTAACCGGATGCAGCTGAATACTATTATTTCACATGGAGCGACTGAGATCAGCGACATGAGAGCAGCTCGATGGAACCAAAATATTGCACTGTCATAGATTTTACATACATATGCCAAATTTCGGCTCAATCGAATTCAGGGAAGTGGGTCAAATTTAACTTGCAAATTTTGAAAAGGACAACTTACAATGCAAGTTAAACAAAAGCTTGTAAAAATACCGGGACACAGGGATTACATAAATATGCTTGTTTACTTGAGATTCATTTTCAACATAACTTATCCTGACGTTTGCTGTGTCAGTTTGGCAACCTACTTTACAGGCAGCTATAATATTGAATATTCGTTAGCGTCAGAATGGCTGGTTGCCTATGGCAAACGCCTCTGAAAGTATATTCAAGAATTGCTACATAATTGCTTATATTTGCTACATTTCTTCAATAATTGCTACATACGATGGATTCAGAGAAAAATTAATATTTTTTTGACCAGCCATTCTGACGTCAGGATGGCTGGTCGCCTCCGTGTTCAGCATGAAGGACGCAGAATTTCTAAAAGTTTGTTATGTCAATAATTGCTACCTAATTGCTTCATTCACGAATTTAAGTTTGAGCTTCATACATACATTAGGTAAAAAGATATAGCTTTTATTAATTTTTTTACGAAGAAGTGCCTACTAATTTGGAAAGCCAACAGATTTTTTTACTACAGCGAGCGTCTTGTTTAAATCTTGCAGGCGTGCGCTTAGAGTGATGTTGCATAATGAATAGCTTTTAAAACGTACCTACCCTCAAAAACACAATACATTTACTAGTATCAGTATGTAAAATAGCTGGGACAGATAATACTTTGAAAACTGTTTTAACTTATTTGATAAGTACATCAAAAGCAAAATATTGCACTAAGTAGTGAAAGAACAAAGGCGAAATCGTAGCTGAATTTAATTTGAGCGACTAAAAGTGACTTATATACGAAGGCAGCTCTATTATTTTTCTACGTTTTTTTAAAATATCACCTTAACTAGTTAAAAATACTAGTTTAAATGAAAAGTTATTTGTGTGAAAAGTGTTTAGTGTTGCCATTTTGTATTTATTCTTCCAAGTGACAGTAAGTACAGCATTATTGTATTATAATCCAAATTTTTCGTCATGGGTGTCATTTTCGTGTTATTTTAGGTCGCTGAAAACGATAGTGGGGTCAAAATGAAAATCCAAGATGGCGGCTGCGAAAATTTCCTAACTTTTCGTCATGGGTGTCATTTTCATGATATTTTAGGTCACTGAAAGCGATAGTGGGTTCAAAATGAATAACTATCGTTTTCAGCGACCTAAAATATCACGAAAATGACACCCATGATGAAAAGTTAGGAAATTTTCGCAGCCGCCATCTTGGATTTTCATTTTGAACCCACTATCGCTTTCAGTGACCTAAAATATCACGAAAATGACAGCCATGACGAAAAATTAGGAAATTTTCGCAGCCGCCATCTTCGATTTTCATTTTGACCCCACTATAGTTTTCGGCGACCTCAAATATCACGAAAATGACACCCATGACCGAAAATTAGGAAATTTTCGCAGCCGCCATCTTGGATTTTCATTTTGACCCCACTATCGTTTTCAGCGACCTAAAATAACACTAAAATGACACCCATGACGAAAAATTTGGATTATAATACAATAATGCTGTACTTACTGTCACTTGGAAGAATAAATACAAAATGGCAACACTAAACACTTTTCACACAAATAACTTTTCATTTAAACTAGTATTTTTAACTAGTTAAGGTGATATTTTGAAAAAACGTAGAAAAATAATAGAGCTGCCTTCGTATATAAGGCACTTTTAGTCGCTCAAATTAAATTCAGCTACGATTTCGCCTTTGTTCTTTCACTACTTATTGCAATATTTTTCTTTTGATGTACTTATCAAATAAGTTAAAAGTTTTCAACGTATTATCTGACCCAGCTATTTTACATACTGATACTAGTACCTAAATGTATTGTGTTATTGAGGGTAGGTACGTTTTAAAAGCTATTCATTAAACAACATCACTCTAAGCGAACGCCTGCAAGATTTAAACAAGACGCGCGCTGCGTTGTAGTAAAAAAATCTGTTGCCTTTCCAAATTATTAGGCACTTCTTCGTAAAAAAATTAATAAAAGCTATATCTTTTTACCTAATGTATGTATGAAGCTCAAACTTAAATTCGTGAATGAAGCAATTAGGTAGCAATTATTGACATAACAAACTTTTAGAAATTCTGCGTCCTTCATGCTGAACACGGAGGCGACCAGCCATCCTGACGTCAGAATGGCTGGTCAAAAAAATATTCATTTTTCTCTGAATCCATCGTATGTAGCAATTATTGAAGAAATGTAGCAAATATAAGCAATTATGTAGCAATTCTTGAATATACTTTCAGAGGCGTTTGCCATAGGCAACCAGCCATTCTGACGCTAACGAATATTCGATTCTATAGTAAAAAAGTACTTGCGAGATTTTTAAGATCGATACAAAAGAGCATTCCATATTAGGCAACACCTGATCGGTAAATATACATTGGATTGTATAATCATCAGAACTCATTTGTTGGTCCAGGAATCCCGGGATTTTTTCGATACAAAAGTGCATTCCATAATACCAACACCTCAACTATAGGTAAATATGCATCCGATTATCCGATCTCTTATTATGACGCAATAATTAAATTATAACATCAGCAGCATCGACTTTTTCGTTGATCATACAGCAATCGTCTAAGGGCACGACACTCGGCGTCATTTTACATACATGCTTGATTTGCAGCTAGTGTAGCGATGAAGTGGCTCATTTGTATCGCTATAAAAACTTTCCGTGTTTATTTATCGCTGTAAATAATCTCTAAATAAAATTCAAGTGTACTTACTTTTGTTCCTGTAACGTGGCCCGAATTTCTGTGTGGCGTACAAGTGACCGAGAGCACTTGAGCTCAGCGGATACCCGGGTGCATTGTAGGCACCCCAGCTGATATGCTTCCTCAGTGAACTTATTTGCCTGGCACAACAGAAAGAAAGATCATCATCATCCTCTTTGTCGTCACTGATCTGTAGGCAGTCTCCGGTGGTCGTGGCCTCTCAAGTGGTCTAAGTCTTTTATTATCGACATCCACATTCCTAAGGAACACTTTTCTTAAGTGATAGGATAGGATTAAACTGCCTCGGTAGGACGTTCATCCACCACCGCTGTCATCAAGAAAAGACGATATTTCGGACCGAGTTCGCCACAACGTGACGATGACTGGCGTGTTTTGTCTTGCCGAACTACTCACAATATCCACCGTCGAAACTGCGGAGTTTGGACGACTCCACTGACGGCGGACGTCAGGAAGAACGTGGTCGCAGTGATGTAGTGAGCGTGGAATATTTTCTAGTTACCTGCTTTTCTAGGATATCTGCAGGCCACCCAGTAACGTGTGACGTCAGATCCGAGCGCACGTAGTTCACGAGCGACGGCGTCAGCATCGGAGGGGCGTGGTGGAGTGTCCCACCCACGACTTGCGAATAACTTCCTAGGCATTCCACTGAAACGCAAACGTACTTTATTTTCATACTGTTTTAAATTTTTGTCTTTGGAAATATTTGCTATAAATTCTAAGGAAGTGTTTAAACCAACCAATTATAACAATAATTTCAAGGATATGTTGTGTCAAGTAATCTAGAAATACAGATAAATTATTTCAATTTGGTTTTAGGCTGGCTGAAGTAGATTCATTTTCATTAGGTACTGTTTAAAATGGTACATTAAAATACCTCCCCACATACTTCAACTGAATAAAAATTAATTTAAAGCTTGTAGAAAATACACACGTGCATAGTGTGCGTTTTATGTAAGCTTTAAATTTCGTTAGAAAGCATATATTATAAGTTTACATCTCTGATAAAAATGATTGGCTCCACACTGGTCCCGCTCCAAAAGAGCGTATGCGTTTGAAAATATTGTTGGGAGCTACTGAAGATTCTAAAACTATCTTTGCATTGTATAAATTCAATCTTTGATGCGAATTTGACTGAGATGCTGATGATGGAGGAGGAACCTGCTCACAGGAGCTTGGTCTTATAAAACGTAGACCAAATGAGTTTGGAGCCATTAGATTTGTCTAGATGAGTAGTTGATAGACAGACGGTGAAAATGATCTGATGACACAGCAAGAAGGTGTTTTATCAAAGGATGTCTGTCAGGTTTTTGACTCGTAGACCCACTATCATCATCTACCACTAATAATAAAGCTGAAGAGTCCAGCTACCAGTCTCATTTGAAAATTATTATTGCATTTGAAAGCCAATTCATGAGATAGGTTATTTTTTTTAACACAACGCTTATGAGCCGAGCAAAAAGAAAAAGTCAGAAAGAACGCTAAGCAAAAACGAAGTAATAGCGCGAGCAGGCGATGCGATGCGACGGGGTGGGTTTAGAAGAAAACTAATTTCACGCGGACCTTCGTCCATCGCAGGCAGAAGCTAGTAAATAATAAAGTTGTTGTTTCATGGTAAATAACATTATGTTATCTACACTTATCAGGGGTTTTTTACATTTGCAATTTAATACCTTGTTTCATCATGTAACCTAAGGATGTTTCGTGATACGACCTCATAATATCACAAGAAACAATGATTCCTGAGGACTTACTTTTTCTAGGTAACGCTGTATCTAAGTGTAGTGGTGGTGCATGCGGATCTGTGTTCTCCGAGTGTGTCGGCGTGGGTGGTCCCGGGTCGCGGTGAGGCGTGCCCGAGCCGCTGCGGTTACCATCGCAGATGGGCGATGCCGTCGCGCCGTTATTGTTGGCAGGCGGTATCGTCACCGGCGGCTGAACTGCCACGATCCGCGGTAACGCCGCTGCTAGTAATGACCCACTCTGTAACATTCGAGAAATAATGATTAGTTATAGTACTTGATACATAAATTCAACAGGTAACTTGATTCATAAATTCCACATTAGGTAGCAAAACTATACCGGTTGATTGGAGTTATCGAGTACAACAACAGGCGGAACTGCATTATTCTCTGCGTTATTCCGTACGGCAGCATTTGCTTCTCTCGCTCCATACGAATTCTCGGAGAGAGGCGTACTCCTATCCGGAGAGATATCCATGTCTTGTAATGACTGTCCATCTATTGAAAAAAATAAGACCGTTACTAACGACTTATAAACAAAGTACATGTGCCACAAAATTAACGAAAGAGTCACCTTTCCCGTCGTGTGGGGTCGCCGAATGTTTTGGTCTAGTTCGATCATGCACTTCTTCATCTCTACTGCTATTCCAGTACCTCTCAGAGGCACTATTCGTTCTTTTACTAGATTTTTCAACTTCTCTCCTCCCCGATCTGGAACTTGATCTCTTATCCCGACCTAAACAACATAAATACCAGTATTTTATTAATATGTTAATTAAGGGGGATGCGCTGTGGTAGCCCGCGAAATTCATTTTTCTTGGGTTTTTTGCAATTTGCAGGTCCGTGTCGGGTTGTATCTTGATCAAAATATGATACGCGGAAATAAAATAAAATACGCGGAAATAAAACATGTATTTACATAATTTTAACCACAAAAATCATCAATACGTCTCTCCAAGTTAGATTCCGTGCAGATTAGTTAGATTTCGTTCGTTCGAAGAATCTGCACGAAATCTAACTTAGACAGATGTGTTGCTGATTTTTATGGTTAAAATTGTGTAAATACATACTTATATATGTTTTACTTCCGCGTATCATATTTTGATACAACCTGACACGGACCTGCAAATTGCATAAAACGCAAGAAAATTTGAATTTCGCGGGCTACCCAGCGCATCCTCCTTAAAAACGCGTCCATAGGACTAGTTATACCGGGTGTTTGGAATATGGGTGCAAAGCTTTAAGAGAGTGATAGTTGACACCATTTAGAGCATTTTGAGCCATTCATGTCTTAGACAAAGTAGGTTTTTTTTATTTTTTAACTGCAATTTTTTGTTATTTTTAACCGACTTCAAAAAGGAGGAGGTTATCAATTCGGTTGTATTTTTTTTTTATGTTTGTTACCTCAGTACTCCGTCATTTATGAACCGATTCGGAAAATTCTTTTTTTATTTGAAAGGGTATAGGTACTCCTGAGATGATCGCATAAAAATATCTTCAAGTTCTGAAGAGTGGCTTTTGAGTTAGCTTCAATAAATTAATACGTATTTTTCCCATTTAGTCTATGTGAATGATGCTCTAGTTTATATTGCAGAGTGGTATTCAGATTTGTGTGGGGTAGGCACCACTAAAAAGAGAAAAATAAAAACTTTTTACAAAAAAAAAACAACCGACTTCCAAAAAAACACTACAAACTGAAAAATAACTTTAATTTCGGAAGTCGGTGGCAAAAAAACGAAAGTAAATAAAAAACCAAAGACCGAAATTAAAGTTATTTTTCACTTTGTAGTGCTTTTTTGGAAGTCGGTTGTTTTTTTTTTTGTAAAAAGTTTTTTAAATAACCCAATTTCTGACAGTTGAATGCCTATTTCTTTTATTATTTTTTTTATTAGCCTTTCAATCAGACAAACAAAGTGTAGTTTTCAGTCTCGTATTTGGAGTTGTTTTGTTTGTAATTGTGTAGTGTACTTACATTATAATAATAAGCCACTTTTTCAGTTAAAAATAAAAAACATACTTCGTTTATGACATGTATGCCTCAAAGTGCTCTAAATGGTGTCAACTATCACCCCTTTAAGGCTTTGCACCCAACACCCTGTATTTTTGTAATATTTGCCGCTTATCTAAGTTCCGATTCAAAAGGGTGTTTGTGGAATTACAGACCTTGAGATTTATGCCAATTTGTTTCTGTTGTCTTAACGTCTCTATAGACAACCATAGCACCTGTTTATAAAAAAATAATTGATGCGTGGTGGGTGTGCGCTTATGAAAAATATCCTTGAATACGGAATCTGTATGAGGTAATTTATGAGGTATTCGTCGATAATTATATCGACTAGTTTCGTGAGATCAATTCTGACATTGAAATAAGTATCAAACGAGGAAAAACAATAAAAATACCGGTCAAGTGCATGTCATAGGGCGCTTTCAATTCAGACGGGTGGTGCCGGTCTGCCGCCGCACCGGAGACACCGCCTGGGTTGACATCGCCGTACTGATGCCGTCCGTGCGATGTACGGGCCTCGCACTGCTCTCTCGTCGCGTCAACTGTGTGAAAAAAAAATCATTCACCCTGTTCAGTACGACAGCCGCAGCAGTTCGATAGCAACAAAATTATTGGCGCTTTCAAAATAGGCTTCGAAAGCGCCAATAATTTTAGCTTAATGAGTTAATGAGAAGGTTGCTATAATCACAGACATTATATATGTAGATACAGAACAATTAATGAGGTTCACAGATTCGATAATAAAATTAGCAAATAATTTAGTGACAGGGAATATTGTGCTGGTACAATCCCTGACATTTATTCACCTGAGCAAAGCAGTCTCCTGTCTGTTCAAACAAAATAAACAAAATAAAATCCACTTTAAAATGACCTTCACTTAAATTTGAACAGCTTTAGTGGTCGTAATTAAGGAGTGGTGAAATTACAACATTCATACTGAGATTTAATCGATTACATTTAGATCCTATTGACCTCCCTATTATATAATTATCTATTTCATTTCCTTTGCCGATTTATCTAGCTTAAATTCCATAATGATCATTGAGTTGCCATAACTGTGCTGCAGACCAGGTTGGTCGAAGTGAATGACAAATGTTAATAAGACTAACTAGGGAATGTTTAGAAGTTAAATAAAGATTCCAGGGTTTATAGATGGAACAAAAAAAAAATAAATAAAATAAATGTTAAAAAAAAAATATTATTTAAGCCTGTACTGCCTCACTGCACGGCAAAAGCCTCGCTACTAAGATTAAGCTATAATAATTAAGCCGCTAGACGCTACTAAAACCATATTTTTGTAAAGAGGAATTAGTTCTGCCTTACTACTACATTATTTATATATGCCATTTAGCTTGTAATTGTAACTCATCGACAGTCGGGTACCATGAGCGAGCCGGTACCTGTTCGCGTTGCGTTTATCGACAAACAACTCGTAATCATTGTGCATCTTTATCAGGGATTGCAATGCTGGAACCAGCACATTTTTTATGCTTGCAGGATGCAGCATCTGGCGCTGGATCCAGCGGTGCGCATCCGCAATCATTTAAAAACCACTAACTAACTTTTTTCCGCGCGAAAATGCCACTAACTAAACTTTAAGTTGCCGCTTTGTTGTGCGTAATTGTAACATAACTGATTGGCTTCATTCTATAAAAGACAATTCGTCTTGAATTATGTTATAACTTCTACTTCTAATAAGAGTTAATTAAAGATTTTCTATGTGGGCTATGCAATTTTTTCGAAAATTTGCGAGACTGATAAACTCAGACTACTTAGTTAGTAAAATAGGTATTGTAAATGAATAGCTATTTCAGATATCTAGGATATAATTTTATGTGATTTATGATTGTATTGTGATAATTAATAATGATACTCTTAAATAAAGGTGCATCCGATACCGATACCGGTTCCGATATATCGGCGATACTTAGAGTTTGCCGATATATCGTCATCGACGATATGTTTATTGCCGGCGGTAACGATATTTACTTAATACTTTTCAAATTTCGAGCTTCAAAAAAGTAATGTTAAAGCGCGTGCTGTTTCGTATATTTGGTTGCAAACGAGGCACGAACAATGACATCTTATACCCCAATTTGAAAAAAATGGCGCAGAAATTCTTTAGTTTCCAAATGTGGTCTGTAGCTGAAATTTCAACCTAAATAGTAGAAACTAAGGTAAAAATATAGTGTATTTGGGTGCACCATACACCTGGGTCACATATAGGACCTCAACGAGGCTATTGAGGATCAAATTATTTTAACACTTTATCCCATATTATTAAGAAAAATACACAACAATCTTATTTTTCATTTAAACCTCATACAAAAATAAGCAAAAGTTATTATTATATTAGCAATTTGCAGTGGCACATCCCTATACAGCCAGTGTATTGTGTCAAGATGAACAAGCTTAAACCTTTATTGAATAATGTAGTGCATTCTCCTTTTCCTTTATATGTAGAATGAAGCTACAATGTGCATTCATTGAGTACGATGAGCATTTGGATGTTGATAAAAACACACACACATACACACACTAAAGTAAAACCGTCGAAACAAAGAGGCGTGTCCTGACACATTGCAAACGCGATGTTTTTGTTTTCCGAGCTGCATGGAAAATATTCCCAGCGCGGGGGAAGAGGGGAAAGGTTTGTTTCATTTTCAACTGCCGCGCGCACCGCGCAAATCAGAAGGCCAATTCTCGTACCTAAAAACGTTTAAATTCCAGTTTAATCTCATGCCAGCGACAATCAAATGTCAAAAATGCAGGTAAACGCTATACAATTTTTGACAGTTCGAGACTGAGATGAGATTGCGAACGTTGTTAAAAATACGGGAATTGCCCCTCTGTTGTCAACCTGATAGCACGTCTTCCTCGTCGGAACTCATTACAATATCTACACAAAATGTCATCTACACAAAATGTGTAACTAACAATATTTGAATAAGCAGGAGACAGCTTGTTTTTGAAAATAAATGCTTGTGTGTAAGGTTGTTTATGTAATGTTTCGCAAAAGGGCGCCCAGGAGACACGGACACACACACACACCCTCACATACGATACACACGACACATTTATATCCGTAATTTGTATGGTGTGCATAAAAAAGAGTATTTTATCTATCTATTTATAAAAAGAAAAGATGCATGTAAAATGAACATGATTACAAAATAGTTATTTATGCTAAAGTGCGGATGTAGGAGTCTTCCGACGAGTGTATATGTCGACACGAGTCGGAAATCATGTTACGCACGTGTATCATACAACGTGTTACTATTGTTAGCCTATTAATTGATTGTTACATTGTGCGAGGAAATAAAAAAAAATTAAAAAGTATTTTTCTTTTGATTTAGACCGAAAGAGACTGTTGTTGGCATTTTGTGCTTCTTGAATAACATTTTCCGGGGTTAAATTAATTGATTCGTCACTTGAACTCGACATTTTTAGCAGATTTACACAGATCGAATCCGAACTAAGCAAGAAGCTAGTAAAATGGCGGGCTTATTTTAAATACATGCGCGCTCAGCATATCTACTACTGCGCATGTGCAAATAGCTGCCACGTCGTATCGCAAAAAGGCATAAGCAAATAGCAAAATATACGTTCAGCCAAACATACTAAATGAATATTTTAATATATTTTAATATTTTCTAACAACAACAACATAGTCTTAATTTTTTTTTAATTTGTGTCGTAACCATGTTAAATGAGGCATCAAAGCAGAGGGTTATATTAATATTATGTCGGCAATCCAATAAGGGGATGTAGGAGAGGTCATTTGCAACTAGAGAATACAATCCCGGGATCCCGGCCGTTTTCTGACCCCGAAAATCCCGGGACTGAACTTGGCTAATCTCGGGATTTTCGGGATTGCCACAAACAGGTCTAGTTTTCACTACGTAGTCCGTTGCGCCTTGACAATGACCTTGCCTAGATTATATTAATAGCATTCATTACATATCGCCAAAAAAACAACCCTTTCATATACATATATTATTTATATATTCTCTCCTTTCTCCCCATAATCCATCCAAAGGTTGTCTGTAAAAGATCGCTTTTAGCGATAAGACCGCCCATTGTGTCACCCTATGTAAAATTTCAACATTTATATCTGTAATTTTTTATGGTGTGCATAATAACGAGTATTCTATCTATCTATCTATAGTACCTATCTATTCCTCCAGTCAGTGTAGAACCTGGACAAGCGTTCTCAGCTGCTGCTTATGTTGGCAATAAACTCGGGCTTGAATGTCAAATCTTGGATGCATTGATATTTCTACGATTGTATTTTCAAAATTCTAAAAAGTTTTTCTTTGGCTTTATTTCTTACAAAGTATATAAATAAATAAATATCCTTGGACATTTCACACAACGCCATCTAGTCATCATCATCAGTCATCACAAGCATTAGGTTGCTTAGCTTGGAAGCAACCTAATGCTTGTGTTATGGTAACGAGATGGCTGATAAACTACTTATATACATTTTTTTTTGTAAATACATACATATTATAGATAGAAAAACACCCAGACTCGGAACAAATACTTGTAGGTCGTACAAATATTTGTTCCGTGCGGGAATCTAACCCGCGACATGCTGCGCAGCAGTCAATCGCTCAACCACTGCGCCAACCGTGTCGTCAATAATCAACATAGTATACCTATCTTTGTTTTATCTTTTTGCTTTTCTTACTATAATTGTATTCTTACTATATTTTCAAGAAATTAGCCGGCGTTCGCACGGGCGCGGGCGTAACAATATCGCGGCGATTTTTTTTCGCGCATTGCATTTTCAACCGTGCGAACGTCGGCTTACTCGTTTTTTTTACATTTGAGACCAATTAGAAACCACATAGTCTAATCCCGGGATAGCCCGGGGATCCCGGGATTACGCATCAAGAATCCCGTAATCCCGGGATCGAAAAACATGCTCGTTGTATTCTCTATTTGCAACCAAATGACGCCTTTGCAAAAATGTCAACCATTTTTTCACAGAAGCTTTTTGATTTTTTGGAAATCGCAATGATTTGTTTTGTAGCTCTGATTTAAAAACTATTAAGATACTTGTAATTTTATGGTTGATTATTATGTACTGAAGTGTTAGCAAGTACATAATAATAATAATAAAATATTTCATGCATTGGTTTTTTTATCACCCGACTGCCAAGGCAGGGTTATGTTTTTCGCGCGTATCTTGGTATGTAAAGGGGGATACCTAAAAATGCTTGAAATGGACAGAAACTACTAGTAGTCCATAATTGTATTTAGAATAAAATATGTTTAATTAAATAATTCTCAAGTTTGTTTACCTAGGGTAAAAATATAACAATCATTGAAATATTTAACTTGATATCCGTCTAATTAATTGTTATTTTTTATTGGAGGTCAGTGTTTATTTGTAATGAATAAGTGACATTCAGCAAAACAGGATTCGTCAAATAATCCATATCAAACTATTTTATAGAATTAGTGCACAGTTATCATTAATTTATTATAATTCGACCTGTATGAATCATAAATCTAATTAAAATAATATACAACATTAGTTTTTGTTTACACTTAACCTCTTAAGGGGTCATTTTACTCATAATTTTGACCAACTTTTACTATGGGACCAAATCTGCAATCGCGAAAAAAAAATCAGCTGTTCAGTACATTTTGACGAGTTTGATGTAGATAAATGTACTTACTGAACAGCTCATTTTTTTTCGCGATTTCAGGTTTGGTCCCATAGTAAAAATTGTTCAAAATGATGATTACAATGACCCCTTAAGAGGTTTAGTGTAAACAAAAAATAATGTTGTTTAAGCATGTCAATATTAATAAAAAAAAAATATTTTCAAAGAGAAAATATTTTTTATTTTATTTTAAACGGACAGTTTGACATTGCTGCTGCATTTCATTTTTTCGATTGTTTACTTACTTGATTCATGGTTTTGCGTTTGCGACTTGAATTACAGATTGCTTTTTATGATATTTATAAAGGATTATGATTTTACTTCTGCACACTATACCCACTATACACATGGACTTAGATTGAACCCGCCTAAACGGTGCCTCGGCTTTTAGACGACGGAACTGAACCTGCATTTTATGCGACGCTGTTTGGGACTTGTGCCCCATTTACCTACATTTAAAAAAAAACGAAAGAAAGAAAGGAACGGAGGGCTCTTTCTGTGCGTGCGAATATGATGGCCCGCAGGATTGCACGTTGTACTGCAGACGTAAAGGTGACGCTCTTTAGAGCATTCTGTACAACCTTCTACACGTGCAGCTTGTGGGAAAAGTATTCGCGGGCATCGTATGGAGCCCTTCGTGTCCAATTTAATAACGCGTTCAGAAAACTGTTGGGGCTGCCATGGCGTTGTAGTGCATCAGGGATGTTTGCGGCGGCGCGTGTAGATTGTTTTTACACAATAATGCGCAAGCGCGCAGCATCGATGGTAGCTCGAGTCATGGCTAGCCCTAACAGGGTTCTGAAAATGATTGCTGACAGAGTGGACTGTCCGTATATAATCCACTGCTGTCAGTTACATGTGCCATCGTTTCGTGTTGTTTACTAACACTTAGTTTTAAGGGACAATGTTACTAACCCTATATGAGTCTTTGCTCGAAATAAAAAATTTTGAATTTGAATTTAAAAATGGATAGAAACCTTCACTGTGTTAAATGGCTATCTCGACATTGCAATGATGAGAAGTAACCTCTTATCAGTGCACAATAAAATTATGAAGTACGTTGTTACAGGCATGGATAACACCACAAGCTGTAAGTATTGAGATTCCCTAGTTTTCTTTAGTTGTTTTTAATGATGAATTAAACATTTAAATGCATTTATGTTGTTTAATTATTGCATATTAATTCTTAACCTTGACTTAACCCACATTTTAGAAAAAAAATTTGGAACTGGCTTCTACCTAGGTTTTTGATAATTATTGGAATTGTATTAGGTTTCCTACGATTTGTAGTACAATTTGGCGTATATTTCATTGCTGTTCATTTCAGGCATTTTGTAGTATGGCTGATGAGCATTCCCCTTTCTTTATTATCTCGTATCTTCCAAACGGCTGAATGGATTTCGAGAGTTAAAGTATCGTTAGATTCGTCTCAAAAACCCAACTGTCCTTAGATATTCCTGCCCTGAATTGCAAGTCGTTAATAAAAAAAAATTAACCAAACCTATGGAGTAGTGTATCAAAATGAAGGAAATTAAAAGGATATTAGAAAAATATATACGTAGTCGGGCCATAAGTTCTGTCACATAGGTAAAATTTGGAATTTAGAATGCAAGCCGAGGAAAATATTATGGGCATTCGAAATTTGAATATTTAAAGAAAATAAAAACAAGGGGTTTCTGGAATTTTATTCATTTTCTAAAATGGAGTGGACGCGCAAAGAAGACAGAGTCGCAGTAATTGCATTGCATCGTTGCGGTCACGCGCCAGCTGAGATTTTCAAACTGCTGAAAAATTTGAAAATTCCACTGAGATTTAGATTAGAAGATAAACAATGCGGCCCGTGCGGCTGTTATTACTTAGCCACGAGCTCCTCACCTAAAATATATTATATTATTTTTTGTTAGCCTACATTGTCCCACTGCTGGACAAAGAATTCCCCTTTTTAGGGTTCCATACCTCAAAAGGAAAAAACGAAACCCTTATTGGATCACTTTTTAGTCCGTCTGTCTGTCTGTCAGTCTGTCAAGACCGTTTTTCTCAGGAACGGGTGGAGGTATCAGTTGAAATTAATATCAAATACGTAGGCCTGTGGTCTCTTGAATTCCTAAAAAACTCAAGCTTCTATGTCAATGCAATAAAAACATACGGCCATTTATGAGTCATATTTTGATATTCGCAAGTAAATCAAAACCTATAGGGTACTTGCCGTTGCTCTAGAATCATGAAATTTGGTAAGAAGCAAGGTCATACAACACAAATAAAGGAAAAAGTCCGAAAATTGTTAATTTGTAATTCTATCACATAAAAACGGCCATTTTGCGACACATTTTGATACTCGCAACTGTACTTCCCGTTGACCTAGAATAATTAAATTTGGCAAGAAGCAAGGTCTCCCAGCACAAGTAAAGGAAAAAGTCCGAAAATTTTTTTGACATAAAAAAATTGGGATCCAATGTTAAGTTCGTTTTTGGGATAAATTCTTTTCAACTACGGAACCCTTCATTGTGCGTGGTCCAACACGCACTTGTCCGGTTTTTTTTCTTCTAAACCTGTCTTGTGCGATCTCTGGCCATAAAATAATAAAATACTTAAAATATTCTACTATAAACATTTTAGATTTTTTTGTAGGTACAATCCTCAGTCATAATGCATGATAAGATAAGAATATGTCCTGGACATATCAGTGTACTGTGACCCAAGCCAAATAGTATGACCATGTCTTGAATGGCTCCATCATCAAAGGAGAATGGGCAACAAACTATGGGTATCTGCCCAGAAGCCCAATAGCCATAAGATATTCCAAAGGAAAGAGTTTTTGTAGAGTCAATGGCCTAAATAGGTGACAACTTTGGCACCGAAGTTAAGGAATTTTTGGCTCCCAATAGCCATAAAATCTACATCTATGGAAAGAGCTTTTCAAGGCAAACCTTTGCTACTAACACTACTTTTGCCGTCAGTTCGGAGTTAATGACCTCAATAGGTGACAACTTGGGCACCGTTGTTAAGGAATTCTTGGCGCCCAATAGCCATAAGATACACAACAATAGAAATAGGTTTTCAAGGAGAACCTTTCAAGGCCAATTTTAACGCCGGACAAACGAATAATCCCGGCAAGTCGTAATAGTAACAAACGTTCTTCTAAAATTCTAAACGATATATTTTCAATGAAATATATCTTAACGGAATCGGGAGTTTCGGCAGGTTGGCATACGAGTATAAGAGGCCATGTTTTAATGTAGTGATAGGCTTAAAATATGATGTTTGCAAGGTACAGAAAAATGAAAGTTAATTGTCGAAATACCTGAATTTCAATAATGCCTAATTCATCATATTTAAAGCTCTGTAGCTCCTCACTAACTAACAATCAAGAGAAGTCGTCATAACATGAAATATTCGCCTTGAAGAGATCTTTTCATTAGCATATACCTTAAGAGGAAACGTGGGTGCACTTTTCTCCATACAAAGAGATACAAACGCTCTCGCCTATTTTTGTTCTGGTTAATGACCATAAAGCAATGATTTTTTACAGAAATATAAATATCAGTTACTTGTATGCCCTATGTTTTCCTTTTTGATGATATATTATTTTTATAAGAACTAGAACCCTCCAAAAATGCTCAAAATTGCCTATTCAGACCGCTGTCAACAGACGCCTAGTGTACCAATTTGACAACTATTAAAGAAAAAAGAAAAACATAGGGGCATAGTATCCTTCTTATTCAGTTTATGAAATTTCTTTTAAATTGGTCCAATATTGGAGGAGGAAAAAGGCGAGAGCCAATCCTCGAAATGTGACTTTTTACATAGGCTATTTAGTCGGATCTGCAGTTGTCCTTATCGCACGAATTCGAGGGCGGAGCGCTCGCAGAGCGACAGCAATACCTTCTTAAAATACCTAATTTTAAAAAGTCTGGCCACCCGCCTTTCCTCTTAACGCTATTGGGGGATGTGGCAGGCTTAATGTTCTGTCTGGCCGATCTACTCTTAAAAACAATGTGCCTAAAACGGCATGTAGGGGGCCAATGTTTTAAAATGTCAGTTTATAAGCATAAAAATTTTTGCAAGGCACAGAATTAATAACAGCTAATTAATTGACGAAATACCAGATTTTCAATAATACTCAATTTCTCACATTTAGAGCTCTGTAGCTCCTTACGTACTAACAATCAAGAGAAGTCTTCATATGAAATATCCTCCTTGATAAGGTCTGTCCATTGATATATTATATCTTAATGATATTGGCTTCAGGACAGAATCGTTCAATCTCCTTTGTCTAGAGATGGTAACAATGCCATCTGAGGTATTTGTAATAAAAAAGTTTTGACATAATTATTATGAGATTTTGCAGCACATTTTACGTGTTTTTAGGGTTCCGTACCTCAATAGGAAAAAACGGAACCTTTCTAGGATCACTTTGTTGTCCATCTGTCTGTCAGTCTGTCAAGAGCCTTTTTCTCAGGAACGCGTGGAGGTATCAAGTTAAAATTAATGTCAACGCAATAAAAAAATACGGCCATTTATGCGACATCAAAACCTACAGGATACTTCCCGTTGTCCTACAATCATGAAACTTGGCAAGAAGCAAGATCTCACAGCACAAGTAAAGGAAAAAGTTCGAAAATTGTCAAATTGTCTATCACATAAAAATATATTTTGAAGTCTGTCAGTCTATCAAGACTCTTTTTCTCAGGAATGCATGGAGGTATCAAGTTGAAATTAATATCAAATACGTAAGTTGGCCTCTTGGAGTTCTGAAAATCAAGCTTTTATGTCAACGCAATAAAAAAAATACGGCCATTTATGCGACACATTATGATACTCGCAACGCAAGTAAACCAAAACCTATAGGTTACCTCCCGTTGATCTAGAATCATGAAATTTGGCAAGAAGCAAGGTCTCACTACGGAACGCTTAATTGTGCGTGTTCCGACACGCACTTGGCCGATTTTTTTTATACTTTAAATTATAATTTTATATTTTACTAGAATTTTATGAAGGCTGGCTATGAAATAAGCCCTTAAGCCCGATTTACACAGTACAATTTAATTGCCAGTGCATGCCATAAGTTAAAGCAACAATAAAAGATGGACCATCTAAAGTTTTACGTGATGCAAGTCATATGTTGCTTACTTGAACTTTACGCCACAGGTGAGAAACTCACCTAATGTAATGAAAATGTCTTGATGCCATCATCATCATGATTTGTATTCTAGGCTCAATATGTATACTAAATTATAACAAGACTATACCAGCAGCTACTAAAGAGTTTTTAACATAAAAAATTAACTGACGAAAACAGAAACCCCAGCTAGGTCTAGAGTTCTCTGTCAATCAATTACAGACAGGAAGAGCATTCACTATTGTAATTAACAGAATTCCATTATTACATTAGATTGATACAATATTAAACAAAATTTGAGTTTTATATGGACTTGGATTAACTATGTAGCAAGTTATGTTATGTTTGGTGAAAAGTGAAATATTTCAAATTGAATCAATGTGATGGGCAACTGGACAATGTAATATTTGTGCTTTACATTAGTGTTCATTACAGTTGCGAGGATGAAAAAGGTCAAATAATGTGTTGAATTTGCTAAAAAGACAAGTTAGGATCTAAAAAGGGCTAGAAACCACAAATAATAATAAATAAAAAAAAACTTACTGCTTCTGGATGAATATGTTGAATCTTTGGATGACGTTCTCCTGGAGTCCCATTCTCTAGGCTTTTCCCACTGTGACACTTCACTGATACAGTTATAATAATACTTCTTCCCTGATGAACTAATATGTTCTGACCACTCACGGCCAGAAGAAACGCTTGCTGAAGGCGCACTTCTCTTGTCATATTTACTACTCCTACTAACACTAATGTTCATGCCACTAGTCCTATTCTTTTTATCGGGTTCATTTCGCTCATGATTACTTCTTTCTCTTTCACTGTCTTTGCTACGTTCCTTCGGTGATCTGACACTATCTGAAATTACATAAAACCATGATTAATTATATTCAAAATAGTTAATTGTTCAAATCAATCATTTTCTACTTTATTATTATCTTATTGTACATAAACTCATGTATATACTTCTCATTCGCTTTGTCACATAATAATTATTGTTCTAGTGGTTCAATCGCAGTGCAATGCCTCATTCAGTTCAAAAATATTAATTATTCCTAAGCATCTAACTTTAACTAGAGTAACTAGCATTGATTTTCATATTTGATTTGTTATAGTAAGAAAAGTTGGAAGGGCATTAAACATACAAAGCAATATGTTTAATAAGTGTTGTTTTAGTTATTTTATATTAATTTTTTGATATATTAATTAAATATTTACATGAATGTTTTGTACAAAAAGGGTAATTATCTGAAATAAACATGTAAATAGCAAAGCTTTGTAGTAAATCTTTATTTAAACAATATTTTTATGCAATAAAATGATAGACTGCAAGAACTATGTTTTGTGTTTAGTTGAAAATGGATTTATCAAGAACAATGTTTGTTTATAAGGTAACTTAAATTTAAAAGCATCTTTAACAGTTATGAGCATTTGTAGTCATTGAGCATAGTAAAAGAAATCAGCTGTAAAGTATTTTTATTATATTACAAATAAATTATGAACCTCAATCTTTATTTATGAATTGTAAAATACACTTGGTAATGATTAGAGTTTGTAAACAACTTATTTATGCTTTACAGAAGTAATAACTGAAAGGTAAAGAAATCTTACCTGTATACTTATTCCTAGAGGATTTGTAGTCTCTATCTCTCTCCTTTTCAGAACCCTTCTGCAGGTAGGCATTCCTGGATGATTGATATCCTCTGTCATCGGCCACATGACTGTAGTGGTGGTGTCCATGGCCTGATTGACTGGAGTGTGTGTTGTGACCATGTGCTGACACATTACCATTAGGGGATCGAAGAGGAGTGTATCGGTTTTCAGAAGAGACATAATCATTGGCTGTCCTTCTTTCACTTTTTGAATTGTATTTCTGTTAAAAAAAAAAACACATTTTCAGCATTATGATAAAAATATGAGTCAATTGTTTTAATTTCATCTAGTTTTTGCAAAAGTCTAGTAGGGTAATAATTGGCCAGGTATTTTTATAACCTACTTTTTTATTCATGGGAGCATAAACTAGAAAGTAAACAATGATAAAAATAAAGCTCAGTGTACTTAAATATGTTTGTTTATAAGTTGAGCATCCAGAAAATACAGTGAAATTAATATCAATTTAATACCAATTCAGCCATTTAGCTGCTGGTGTACACAAGTAAACAAGCTAGTAATATGCTGGAGTGTCATTGTAATTGTTATTTACACCATACAAGTAAAATATTGTTACCGTCATTTCTTAAAAGAAAGTCCATTAAATTGAATACTATCCTCTTTACAAGTACCTACATAACATCCTATAATTCGATTATGTGAAGAATGATGAAGAAATAATTCTGAATTCAAGAGAAATATTTTGCTTTGGGAAACTCTTGTAATTACAATATTAGTTTCCATAGGTCAAATTTGGTTGATAAAAACAGGAAAAGAATACTCGGGATCAATTATTACGTAGAGTGGAGTACATAATTCCAGCAAGGTTTAACCATCATCTTTGGAAATGCTTCAGTCTCAGTTTACAGCATGAAGAAGGATCTTACCTGATACGGATGGGACTGATGCTTCTCAAAGTACCTGAAAACAGACAAAAACGTTTATTACATTCACCTAAATTACAGCAAAACTAAAATCGGCGACCGCCATCTACAGACTGTAAAGCCGAAGCATTCAAAACCTTAACATACCCATCACTTATTCGCTGAGGTTTCCTTGCATGCATTACCATCAATGCAAATGTACGATTTATTACGGCCTCAGTAATAAAATGCAAAATGAAACCACTGTCATTAAAAACAGTTTTACAGAAGGCCGTGATATATCTTGATGGACGCCATGTCACATTCAAGACACTCAAGCAAGAAAGAGTCAGTCCAGAAACGAGTGAGATAAAAAATATGTCGATGATCGACGCTTTGATGATGATAGAGGTTTTGAAGACTCTATGTTTAGTTAGTTGGTGGTTCTAACCACAGAGTACATTTTTAGATTTTTATATAATACTCTTAGAGCATTTATAATACTACATAAAATTCGAATAATATATTGGAAGTTCTAACTTCTATAGCAAAAAAAAACTGGCCAAGTGCATGTCGGACTACTCACAATGAAGGGTTCCGTAGTTGGTATGAAATTATCCCAAGAACAAACTTAACATTATAGTTGAAAAACAAGTTCTCTCGTAGTTACATTCCAAAAGTAAATGTAAGTTTGTACTCACAATATTTATTTATTTATTGAAATGCCTTAAAGCTACCATTAGAGGACTTGTCATAATGCGATAGCGATAATATTGAGAGATTTACTATGTTATATTAAGACCCCAAACTTCTTATAGGTTTTCCTGTAATGTACAGGTACAGAACTATTTTCTGTATATTTTCAAAATGTAGTTTTGGATATAAGGAAGGGGAATGGTCAATTATTTTCGTATATTTTCTTAAATAACTATAAAACAGTTTATTTTAAAATTATAAAACATAAATATGAAACCCTCATTTCATAATATGTCACATAATGTGTGACATAATTTGACAACGGCATTCACATTGCCGATGTGTGCCCGATGGACGAGGGGTGCGAATACTATGAGCATTGACGTTGACCGTTCAAGTGTGGCCACTCAATTCATCACGTTGAACAACGGAACAATTACCGCGATGTTTAAAGTGTTTAAGGGCATTGACGTTGACGTATAGTGTAGCCCCGGCATTACACAATCGTGTTCGCCATTCGCCTCGTCACTCGACGAACATTCCGCAAAACATTCGTATACGAGTGCCGTCGCAAACTGGTGGCCTTATTGGCGGTGTGATGTGAATTATTTATTTTGACATTCGCACACGGACATGGAGGAGTGGAGGACGTGAAAATAATGGCGGCATGCGCGCTACATCTATTGAGTTTACAATTATTTAGATATCCTGCGTATAAAAGTAAAAAATGGTGGATGGTAGCGAAAATTCTTCTTTACTTTTAAGTGGCTTACTGGCAATCTGGCAATCCCATACTAGTTGATACACAGCATTCCATGCATCGTTTATCTTTTGTCTATTTTTATTATTGGGATGTTTTGGGTTCCAATGAGCTCTTCCTTTTGATAAAGTTCTAGGAATTCTAAAATTCGCACTTCACTCCACTCCATTTTGTCTACACGCCCTGTTGGGTCGGGCTCACTAGCTTACTAGCTGTCAACTGAATGCAGGCAAATCTGGCGAATGTGTAAACAGTAAGTTAGTGTTCGCCATTCGTGCCCTTTGATTCGCGTCCGAAAAACCGCTCCCAACGCGAGCGCGAGAATCGCGAGGCGAGGCACTAGGCGAATAGCGAGCGCACTATTTACTAGGTGTGGGTCGTTACGTGATTTTCGCGAAACGTAACGTAACTAGTGACTTCGAAGGCGTCACCAGTTTTGAAAACAAGTGATTTTAGTAACTAGTTATTTTTCAAATTCTGTTCAGTGATTCAACATGGTTATTCTATCGAAGTATTACAGTTATTTACGAAACGAAAACATTGTACCTACCTAATGTAATTACTTACGTTACTTATCACAAGTTTAGTTTTTGTGGCTATGTAATTACATAAATAACAAAATTAACGAGTTTTAACAAAGTACCTATTGCAAAAACATGCATGAGGCAGTCAATAATTCTCGACCATGCGCGAACTAATTTGAACTAAACGTAGGTAAATAAACCATCAATGATATCTTTCCTTCCTCGGTCACTGCATTGTAATGTAACAACAAAACACACTACTACTACTACTACTTACAAAATCACGTGTTTATAGTTGCACTCGGAACTAGCTATTCGGTTACACGCCCATAACTAGTTCGGATTAATTCGTGTCACCGCTCGGGATTTCGTCTCATTCATTCGGTCACTGCATTGTAATGTAACTAGTTACAAAAATCACATGTTTATCGTTTCACTCGAATCTAGTTATTCGGTTACATGCCCCGTAACCAGTTATTGTAACTAGTGACGTGAAATAACGCCCATACCTACTATTTACCTAAGCGTGTTCGTTATTCGCTACGCCATTCACCTCGCGATTCATACGAATGTATAAATGCGTCATAAAAGAAATAATAATTAATTAAAATGCTTCGATGCTACGAATCATCCAGTCGATTTACAATACGAGTTCTATAATCAGCACTTCAGCAGTCAGGACACAGAGTAAAAAAGAAAAAAAAGAACAAACTTCCGTTAAATTATAGGACGTTTTACTTCTATTTATTTTATTAATTTGATAATGTAACAGATTAAATTTAAATAAAAGCACATAAAATGAAAGGTAAATAAACACTTTCATTCAATTCGATCAGAGATATAAGAACATCTTTAAAAAAATCATTACTTTAAGAGTGATTCACTTGTATGTACAACTTGTAAACTGTTATGGCGTTTGTGTCTCGATATACACAACGCATATTCGTATCTCTTCTCTATTGTTTCATCTAAAGTATTCTACTGATAAGTAATCGTTACAAAATTAGACTAATAACTTAAAAATGAAGTTTTTGTAATCTTATAGAAGCAAACAGTGAAAGCGTATCGTTTTAAGGTTATGTTTCCATCTTTCATTGGTATTTTAGGTGGGTTCAATAAGACGGGATATCATTTGCAATATTTTTTCGAAGACAGTATCCCTAAAAGTGATGTCTGAATGAATTTCTCACGGTTTCTAGATATTCAGTCATGGTGGGAAGTGCCCAGCATCGCGTACTTTTGTTCTTTATTCAGAACTGCATTCAACCTTTTGGATTTTGACATTGAAGTAAGTAGCTACGATTTGGTTGATGGAATACCTGCTGATGCAATTAAATGTATTACGTTTAACATCCTTACTTGTGTTTCAGGAACTAGAAGAAGCTCTGTTGACTGATGGCACGGAAGAATCCGCCAGTTCTCTCCTGACTGAGTTAATAGTTCGCCTTTTGAATGGCTGTTTGGGCAACAATGACATCTCTGCCTTTAATTATCAGGTACATCATCACCTTTCGGTATGTTTGTTTGGGTACACCTAAATGTTGACTCATGAATTTTTTTTTTTTTGTTATTTTATAGATGTACTTGAGGCGTTTGTTTAGAAGAAAATGTACAGATACAGGGAGATATAACCCATTCAATACTGACATTGATTTCCAATTTTTGCCCCTTCGTACCAAGGTTGAGATATTGTATGCACTATGTGATTTTCGATTAGATGCTGATGATGTTTTTGATTTATTTAAAAACCTTGAAGCTGAAAGTTTAAGAGTTGAGCCACTCGGGTAAGTATTTTTCTAATATTTATTAACAATCTCAAGAACATTATTTTGAACTATTTCATTACCACAAAATTTTACTGTCTAATGAACTTTATTTATAAGACAGGTTAAAGTAATTTGTAAATTTTGACTACAGCTGGGATGATAACTATTCGGCATATTGGTACTTCTATGGCACAAGATTATATAGAGAAGACATAGTAAAAAAACAAAAAGGGAAAAATAAAAAGAAAAAAAATAAAGAGAACAAGAAACGTGGCTGGTTTTATGGTGATGATTGGCTCGATGACGAGGACACTGAACGTGTCTGGCAAGTGGTTTGTTTTACTGAAGAAGACTGGACCCACCTGACAGAGAAGTTCAGCAAGGCGACTAGCAAGGTTGAGAAAGAGTTGTACCGTTCATTATCTCAAAACTTTTTGCCTGAAATACCTAGGCTATTTCAAGAAAAGGAACGGTTACAACGAAAGAGGTGAGTTTATTTTACTATTCATCTGTTATAGGATAGCTTGATTGATAAAACAGATTACTAATACCAGTAAAATTTGCCAGTGCATTTCTAAAGAACATCAAATTTCCAGTAGTACTAAAAGTCAAAGCATGTTGTATGCTTACATAAATCTATATCTATTCTAATATAATAAAGCTGAAGAGTTTGTTTTTTTGTTTGTTTTGTTTGAATGCACTAATCTCTGGAACTACCAGTAGTATTTGAAAAATTCTTTTTGCATTTGATAGCTCAATTCTTGAGGAAGGTTATAGGCTATTTAACCCTTAGGAGCCGAGCAAAAAGAAAAAAGTCACAAAGCCCGCCCTCGCTATTATAGCGTGGGCGGGCGATGCGATGCGGCAGGTGTGGGATGGGGCAAAATAAATTTAACGCGGATGAAGTCGCGGGCAGAAGCTATTTATTACATATATAGGGTGACTGGTAATTAGTGACCGATACCTAAACACATGATTGTGCTCATGATAACAAACAACTTTTACTATGGGACCAAACCTGAAATCGCGAAAAAAAAATCAGGTGCTCCCTACATTTTGACGAGTTATGCGAACATGAATGTATGGGGCAGCTGATTTTTTTTTCGCGATTTCAGGTTTGGTCCCATAGTAAAAGTTGTTTGTTATCATGAGCACAATCATGTGTTTAGGTATCGGTCACTAATTACCAGTCACCCTATATAATTACAGTAAAAAGTAATTATACTGTAATACATGTTAAATGGCATCAATATAATTTAATTTTTTTTTTACAATGATTAGTTTACAGTTTAATGCTAATAAATAAGTATGAAATATTTCTATTATTTTTCAGTCCTCTAGTAACTGTCAAAGCTCTGTTTCTAAAAGGGCATAATAATAGTTATTTATGCAACAGTTGTATAATAGGGGGTATTAAAACACGAATTTCGCCGCCGAGTGTGATATAATAGTATCACATGAGTGTTTTAGTACCTAATTATGTACAGTTGCATACAAGACTTTATCTACACCCATCATAATAAGAGTCCCCTATAAAAGGTTCTGCAACCATATGGTAGGTATTGTACTGTAATGTTGTTAGAATTCTATGTAGGTATTTTCATGGAAAGTTTTATTGTTGAGTATCTAATACAAACCGTTTGGATGATATTATGGTAACTATGACACTGGCTGTTTTAATGTTGGCAATAAGCTAACTGTTTAAGAAACTTTTATAGAGGATTTATAGCATGGGTGTAGATAAAATTTATTACAACATGGAAACAATATTTTTTAAGCATTTAAGCTTCGGTTTTAGAAATTATTCTTGTGTGATGATGAGTATTATTATTTTGTGTCAATTAATATTTTTACAGACTTCATGTTTTTCTTTCACTGGCATCTATCACATCAATCAAGCTATCCTGTAGTTGCTACAATCAATTATTATGTGTATTTTCTTTATTTTTATTGGAGAACAGTAATAGAATAGACAAAAAAATGCTAAGTAATGCTATTAGATTAGGCGGATCACATACTGTGATGAGTCCTGCGACGGAGCTTGGGGAATCGGAGCAAATAGTATTAAAATAATAACGTTTTAAAATAATTTATACTACTTGTTGCCCACGACTTCGCCTGCGCGTATATTAATAATTTTTTAATATAAAAATCCATGAGAAATTGGATCCTGGTTTTTTACGTAACCCTTTTTTTTTTTTTTTTTTTTTTTTTTTTTTTTTTTTTTTTTTTTTTTTTGAGGGTGGGAAATCATCAAATAACTTCTCCCGCTCTGGGTGGAGCGGAAGGGCGTGTCAGACTTTTACTGACTAAAACCCACCCGTGTTCCTTCAGTTGCCTGTGCCAGGGCCGCGGTAACCCCTTCGGACAATCCGCGACCCCAGCGGCGTCGGCCCTATTGGGCCCCGTCACTTGCTGACATCTCTTTGAGGCGCGCGTGGAACACAACGCGCCGTCGACTCGGGCCTGGTCCTTACCGGACGGCGAGCTACCCGCTGCTCACCGTCCGCAGGCCCGCTTTTACGTAACCCTGGCTACGTAAATGTCGACTGGATGGGTGAAAAAAATCACAGTAGTAGTATATGTATAACGAAGTTAAAAGGAAAACTATCACAGCTAAGTAGGCTTTTCAAGTTTACGAATAATAGTCAACCAACTTACATTTGCAGTTGGAATGCATGGGAGACCATGTTTTCAACTACGGTGTTAATGTAGGTTTGTTCTTGGGACAAATTCATCCCAACTACGGAACCCTTCATTGTGCGTGGTCTGACACGCACTTGGCCGGTTTTGTTAACTGTAGTGTTCTGCAAGCAATCCCATAAAGTTAAAAACCATTCTTTGCTAATATTTCACTGATGTTGGTATTTTAAACAGTACATAAAAATCAATCCATTAATTTATACTTCAAATGAAAGTTTTAGGTAGACAATAATTAATAACATTAATAAGATCAGACATCATAATTATCTCATAAAATCATAATTTTAAACCTATGTAACAATATCATAATACATTTAAATTTAATAAGACTTAGGATAGACATGTTGGTGAAGTGTGCTATTATTAGTCACAATAGTTACGGTATGTTATTATTATTATGGTAATTTGAGTGGTGGTAGTCCAGTGGTAACGGCCCCGACTTACGAGTTCGAAGACGTGACATCTACCACCCCGGATTGTGACCGCGTGTTGGACCACGGCCCCTACCTCTCAAAGAGAGGAAGGAGGCTTGTGTCCCGGCAGTGTAAACGTTATAGGCTGATTATGCTATACGGTAATTTATTATTATTATTACATGCCCATGCAATTGGAAGTTAACGCTCATTCCTGCAATGCGAATTGTTGATAACCAATGTTAGATGATAAATATTTAAAAAATACAAAAATGTAAATGCTATGCTCTCTACGTTATCTACGTACAAAAGCACGACATAAAAGACTAAGGGCCAGCGCACACCGACGGCCGAGGACTTAAAATATACTTATTTCATCAAAATCTAAATAGAGCATATAATTCAATGCTTGTGTCGAAGAGAAACGCGTTGGATCCGTTTTTGTGCACCTTCCGTAAACTTCTATGAGTTACATCTTATTATAGATTGGTGGTGGTTAACTAGACATTGGCTTGTATGGCTGAGCTGGCTATTGCTTGACAAATGATCTCTGTATTACTATGTTAAAGGTCTAATAGTCTTATGTGACTTTTAGTAGTGTTCTTACAAATTTTGGAGTTACTAAAGGATTCGACTTCATTGACGACAACATTAAAATAATAATAATAATATTGTCCTACTGCATGTACAAGTCCATTGCAGGTTTCCTCACTGCGTTTTTCCTTCAAAGATGTGAAAGCATTAAATAACAATAACATATTACTACATGAATAACATCATGGGGAGGTCCTTGCCCAGCAGTGGCCGGGAGATGGTGTAGGCTGACTGTGACATACATGTACACTGTGATGCCATCAAGTTTAGAGCTTAACTTGAGCTGCAGACCGTTTTACATTGTGAAAACTTGAAATTCTTTAGAAAATTTTGCAAATTGAGGAATACCTATTATTGTTCTTGCGACTCCTGAATCGATATCGATTTTGAATCGAGGTGGTGGGTTTATGATCAGTTTGTATTCCAATAGTAGGAAGTTTTTATTATGCCTTGGTGTAATTTTATTTGTTTCGCTAAACCTAGGTACTCATTGACATTTCGGTCAATCTTCAACCATTATTTTGTTGTTGATTTCTTCGTTTTGGGAGGTTATTTATAAGTAAGTCGTAAGAATACGCACGAATACAAACTAGAAACTTATAGGAGATGAGATTAGATATAAAAATATTGCTATGCTGCACAGAACGGGAGCTGCTGTTATGCAACATTCTGCTAAAAATGGCGGCGCCGCTCGAACTTGGTACAATCTAAATAAATTATAAATGCAATAGTGCGCGACACTAGACCAAGATATACTAATTTTAGAATATGATATATCGATTTTATGGAAATGTGATGTACTTCAAAGCTACAGTGGACAACTTTTATGGATCATGGAAATAACTTGATTATTTCTACAGAACCGGTTTTTCAGTTTGATTGAAGCAAATTTGTCAGTGTAGCTTTGAAAACTGTCAAAGTTTGTTTGGGGCTTTTTTTGCTTGCTGCTGGACTTTCAAAAAGTCAACTTTTACTAAATGAATTTATATTCTACTCCTTTTTTATGATGAAAGATATACCAGAATATCAATGAATGATTTTAAATAATGAATTATCATTAACTTTACTAATACGATGTACGCTAAGGAAGTAACGGTAGTTTTTGTTTGAGTCATAAAAAAATATAAATCGTCATAATATGAAACGAGTACAGAAAAGGGCTTTTGCGTATGCATATCGGTGGAGGAACTTAAGCAGCTTAATATTGTTTTTCGTTTTAGCTTAGTTAAAAGTCAAATTCGCTTAGCTTGACACCGTTTGCGAAGTTAACTTTAAGATGAGCTATATTGTTTTGCCGATTTGTATAGAAAATATTTAGTTCCGAAAGTAAGGCCCGATTGAACCGTAATTCACGAAATACGTTTAGCGCTAAACGAATTTAAAACATCTTTCTATTGCCGTCAATTTAGCGCTAAACTTGTTTAGCAATTTTTGGTACAAGTGGGTCTAAGTATTGAAATGACAAGCAATAAACCCCAAGTTCAATTTGCAGTTTTAAAGCTGGCGCAATGTCTTTCTGGTGTAGATACAGAGTAACTTATTTAATTTTACCTTAGGATGACTCATTCTCAGTCATTTAACATATCTTTCAAAAATATTTTCATTTGTCTTAAGAAATAGCAAAAAACGCATCCGCGAAAAAATATTTCTCTTTAAATAACTACAGAGCGATATTAAACATATGCATTACCGCGTGCATTGCGTGAATTTCTGAATCATTCATGAATCTCGAAGATCTACTCCATTGCGAGAAAATCTTAACATGCTCAGCTGTTGCGATGCTTTGCGTCAATTCGTAGAAACAAATCTTCTGCTGCAAATGTACGCTTGTTTCGCTTCTATAGGTATGAAGCTATTAGTCTGATAGAATTCAAGCTATTTGCTACGTTCGTGTTTTCATCAGTATCTTATGAAGGCGAATTGTGCTTCACTAATTACTTAATTAGTAATCTACTGTTCATTATAATCAACGCAATCTAAGAAGTCCGTTTGGACGTTTCTCATTATACATGCCGCGATAACTTTGTGTGAACGTCTACGTAAGGAATCGACAAACATTAATTTACAACCGATTTTTTTCCCCCTTCACTACACAAAGTATTTTGACAGCTGTCCAAACGGACCTCTTAGATTGCGTTGATTATAATAATACTATCAATGTTATTTAAAATCTTATAAGAATGATTAAATGAAAAAAGAATGGCTAAAACTTTGTTACGTGACTATCTACATTTAAATTCCAGCGAGTTTCTTTATGGATAGAAGATAGTTTCCCGATTATGAGAATATGCTAACATCGCACAGCTAGAACTCCGAGGTTAGGTTAGGTTAACTTGATATGAATATGATTGATATTAATTGTCGTTAGAGTACAATATTACATTTTATTGCTGACTAGATGACCTGGTGAACTTCGTACCACGTTAGACAAAATTTCGATTTTTCGGTTTGGTTTTGTGTTTTTCCTAATTTTCTTTTTTTTTCTAAACCACCACAACTCTAAGAATAAAAAAAATATATCGGTCGTGCCATTTTCGAGTTTTTGCGAGACTAATGTATGGCAATTGATTTTTATATAAAGTGTCAAATTTAATTACCTAGCGAATCTCCGTAGACGTGACCCATCACGTCTACGGAGATTCGCTATCGACATGCAAAAAAAAAAAAAGATTTGAGAATTTTTTTGGGGTCAATTGTAGTTTTGTTACTTACTTGAAGTGTGAGTTGATAAAATGTGTTTTATCGTGTCGAGATATCGATACCCATCACGTCTGTGAAGTTTAGACAACAAAAAAAAAACAGATTTTTAAAATTAAGATATGAAATTAATTTTTCACGTCTGCGTAGTTCCGCTAGCTAATTTAATTTGACCCTATAAATAGATTTATATAATTTTATTTATCCAGTTAGACTGGAAGCTGACTTCAACGTAGTTGGGAAAACGCTAGGCAGGCTCCGTCTCTGAATAACGATGGTTCTCATTTTGTCAAATTGTGTTGAAATCACATAATGTCGTTTTTAAATCAAAATTCATTAAGTAGTTCATCTATAAGTCTCAGTTACAGACATGGTCTTAAAAGTTTAGGCTTTTCTAGGTCAATTCTTTTTTACGTCATCCACGAGACCTATTATAACGTCATACTGCCAACATTTTGAATGAAAACTGCATTTTATAAAAGGTACAATTTGGCCGCTTTGCGGGAAGGAATTATTTCATTAAACACTGCTTACGTTTTCGTTTTTCGTAACTCGAGTGTACACACTTGTAAGTCGATATTAGCAGTTTTTATGTCTTGTTTATCACGACTAATAATAATACTAAATCATGTAAGTACATTCCTTTATTCTATAATACTAAACCAAGCTCTATATGTTTTTAAGGTTGTTAGAGCTAGCGCCGAGAAGAACATCAAGTCGTGTTTTACAAAAAATAAAACAAAAGGAAGAGGAAACTAAACAGACTACGCATGACGTTAAAGAAGAGGAGGAAAGGAAAGAAACACCTGATCTTGCACGGGAGAATCGAGCCAAGCGGAGAAATCTCTTGAGGTATGCATTCATTATTAGTGGCTTTAGCAGGCGTATCGACTTGACATTAACAACACAGTAAAAACCATCATTGTAAAAGTTCTTATAAAAATAAACACTCTCCCTTGTGCGTTTATAAGACTTTTTCAAACTTTCCCCTTACTCTTTACACCGTGTCGGGTGGAGGCGGCTTCGCCGCTTTTATTTGGACAAGAAAGAAAAAAAAACATTAAAAAAATATTTAAGTACCTACATCTAGAAGTGAAACCACAACAGAGGGTAGCCAAAAAAAAGCAGCTAAAGTAGGGAGATCAAAAGATTTTTTTAAGAAGACATGCGGTCACGTGTTCGTTGGCGTATTTTTTTTTTTTTTAATTTATATAATTACGTCAAAAACAAAACAGACATGGCAGTGATAGGTATACATACATTTTATCGTAAAAAATAACCGGCTAAGTGTGTGTCGGACTACTCACAATGAAGGGTTCCGTAGTTGGGATTAACTTAATTATCCCAAGAACAAACTTAACATTATAGTTGAAAAACATGTTCTCCCGTACATTCCAATAGTAAATGTAAGTTTGTACTCACACTATTGACAGATTTACCATATTATTTTAAGACCACAAACTTCATATAGGTTTTCCTGTAATCTACAGGTATAGAACTATTTTCTGTATTTTTTCAAAATTTAGGCTCAGTAGTTTTGGAAAAAAGGGGGCGGGGAACGGTCAATTTTCGATTATTATCTTAAATAACTTTAAAACTGTTTATTTTAAAATTATAAATAAAATATATTTGAGACCCTCATAGTAAGCCCTTTCATTTGATATGTCACACGCACGGTACAGTTTGCAAAGCTTTTTTTTTTAATTTTCTTATTTGCCCCCTAAAAGTGACTCCCATATTCAAAATTCATTTATTTACTTTAGCCGTTCATGTTTGGGTCACAGAAATCCATATGTAATTTGAACTTAATCAGTCCATTAGATTCGTAGCAAATTGGCTGTGACAGACGGACAGACAGACACACGAGTGATCCTATAAGGGTTCCGTTTTTTTCTTTTGAGGTACGGAACCCTAAAAAAATTGTACTAGTAACTTTAACCAGGGATAAAACAGAGGACTACATTAGTATGGAATAAACGCCAACGACCACGTGACCGCGTATCATAGTCCTTACCAGTAGTTACCATATAAAGTAATACGAAAGGAACGTGCACGTGTTCGAGGTCTCGTTCGCACTGACAGATATCGCTGATTGATGTACATTGAAATTGCGATATAGTGAAGTCAGTCTGCAAGTCTGGACCTAGCCTCAAACTCGTCCTCTTTCTACCTGCTGCAGCCAGTCTACCCTATAGCTTCCTCCTCCATGTTGGTCTAACTACCTGTCTCAAGCCCTTTTTCACCAACCCATTAGGGTTAGTGCCCGGTAGCTGAGATGATCAGATAAACTCGTAATTGCTATTAACTAAATAAAGTTATGTGCATATCTATACTAATATTATAAAGAGGTAAAATTTGTATGTAAGTTTGTAAGTTTGTATGTTTGTAAGTTTGTAAGTTTGTATGTAGGGGGTAATCTCCGGAACTAATGATCCAATTCTAAAAATTTTTTCACTGGTAGAAAGCTACATTATTCCTGAGTGCTATAGGCTATAAATTATATTTATATCATGCATATTAGCCGAGCTATCACAATTTTTGTCTAACAAGTCGGGAAGAAATACCCTTTAAACAGACTTTTTTGGATGCGCTGCCTAAACGGTTGTTAAAAATTGAGAACAATGTATGGCAGTCTGGTCTGTCTTAAATAATTCTACAAAAAAGTCCGCGACACCATATTTCTATCTTTTATATTTTATCTTTTATACATCTTTTATTGCTTTAAAAAAGTATTTTTTAGACATACTTACGTTTGGATGATTATTTAAACAACAAAACATTAATCCTTATCCAAATAAATTTAATGATCACAAGGACATCATGGAGATAAGATTTGGCCTTTACAGTATGTCAATTGGTCATACAGTTTCGGAGATAATATAAAATTACTAAAACGCAAAATAACTTTAAATCATACCGGTCGCTCTTGAGCAAACATGTTTAGTGCGGACGTTTTATCAATTTACCCATAGATGGCGTTGTACAAATAAGTAATTTTTCTGAATTGCGAGATTTTCCGCGGATTGACGACCCGCTCGATTTATTATTTCAATAATGTCGGTGGAATACAGCGAAAGAGTTTGTTTTTTTGTTAGTTTGTTTGAACGCACTATCTGGAAATACCCCAGTCGGATTTGAAAAAAATCTTTTTGCATTTTATAACCCAGTTTTTGAGGAGGGCTATAGGCTATTTAACATCACGCTACGGCCCTTAGGAGCCGAGCGCAGGCAGGCGATGCGGAAGGAGGCTATTTACCATCTTGATAGGGCCCTTAGGAGCCGAGCGCGAAGTAATAGCGCGAGCAGGCGATGCGGAAGGATATAGGCTATTTAACATCTTGCTAGGGCCCTTAGGAGCCGAGCGCGAAGTAATAGCGCGGGGAGGCGATGCGGAAGGATATATGCTATTTAATAAAAAGAGAAGCCCTGACTGACTGACTGACTCATCAACGCCCAGCCCAAACCCCTGGACCTAGAAAGCTGAAATTTTGCACAGAGGTTCCCTTTATAATGTAGACAAGGAATAAGGAAGGAATTCCCGGTAGGACGTTCCCGTCGGATATTTTCCGACATCCACGCGAGCGAAGCCGCGGGCAAAAGCTAGTATATGATAAACGTCGGTTAACTGTCAGCGTGTTTCTGAATACGCAACAAGCCATTTAATAACTATGAAACCGACAATTAGTTCCTTAGTTCCGTACGTAAATATATGTTTAAAATGGGTTCCTCAAGGCCCCCTCTGCCAGCTGTAGGCTATGTTGACAGAGATGTCAGTATTGAAAGTAGTGGTATCCTTCTGTGAGGCCGACATACATAGTCCAGAAGATGGCTGTACGGGATTGGGAGAATTCCGCTAGTCACTAATTCGAAGACAATGGAAGGTTTCGAATTGGCATTCGCCTTGGGGCCAACCCTCCTGGATTTATGGCATTCCCCGCTGCCAATGTTAGTCATACACCCACATATCGCCAGTAAGTGCCATGATGTAAAAGGACCCCTTAATACCCTTTATTGGATTTATCCCACCAGATACTGGCAATAACTAACTAGAGGGGCTCGTGGCTAAGTAATAAAAGCCGCACGATCGATCAGGTTAAGCTACGGTTGCCGCGGTCGGTCCGTAGATGGGTGACCATCTTTACATACCGAGACCCCTCCGTGCCTCGGAAAGCACGTTTAGCAGTTGGTCACGGCTGTCATTCTTGGATCTTTGACAGTCGTTACGGGTCGTCATAAGCCCGAAAGTCTGACAAGCAGTCTTACCAAGGGGTATTGTGTTACCCAGTAACTGTTTTCTGGAGGTTAGATAGGCAGTCGCTCCATGTAAAATACTGGTATTCAGCTGCATCCGGTTATACTGGAAGCCGACCCCAACATAGTTGGGAAAAGGCTAGGCAGATTATGATACTGGCAATAACTAAACCGAGCCTATTGAAATCATCTGGCATAAATCCAGATTTCTGATGGAGAAACCCAAGAATCAACCAAGTTGGACCCCTTGCTCCGCAGATATTTGCGACCACTACATCAACGAGGCAGTCAAAATAGTATACATTTGACAATTATTTATAACATCACAATAAGCTTTAGTGCCCGGCGTGGCTTTCTTAGCTGGCGTGTATATCCGGAAAATCCGTTAAGTCCCTAATTTACCCGTGTGCACAAGCACCCATGGAGACGTAATTACAACAAGTATTTTTTGCTGTAGGTACATTGATATGCATAATGTGTCTCGTTTAAAGAGAATTTCGGATTTTCAGTCATTCATAACTTCACTTTAATTTCAGGTCTAAATCTGTTTCGTCGGACTCATCGGAAAGTTCATCCAGTGCAAAAGAAGACATGCCTCAGAAAGTAGCTAAGTCGTCAAAAAGCCATGACAAGCGTTCAAAAAACTCGTCTGCTACTCACAAAGGAGAACCGCCACCAGAGCCGCTCATAAAATCTGGAAGGAAAACAAACAATTCGTTGGCGTCTGCTACAGGGCAGATTGTAATACCTGACAATGACGAACCCGTCAGCAGTACACGAAAAAAACTCAAGACATCTCAAATGTATTTATCTGTTATTAGCTCTCATTGCATCAACTCATTATTACCTTAGAGCTACTAACCATCTTTACGTTTTGCAGATTTGGTCAAACCGATGAGGACATCCAGACTGACATGTATAAAGTTCTGAAACAATTGACTGCTCATGACGATGCGTGGCCCTTCATGGACCCTGTGGAAGAGGAATATGCGCCCAATTACTACGCCGTTATCAGGCGGCCGATGGACTTGCGGAAAATGGAAGAACGCCTTGACAGTGGCTATTACACTGACTTTTCTATGTTTAAAGCGGATTTTAAGCTCATTGTTAACAATTGTCGTTTGTACAACGGCCAGGATAATGGTTTGTATAAAATATCTAAACTATATAATATGATAAAGAGGTAGAGGTAGATTTGAGATTTTGTATGTAGGGAGTAATCTACGGAATTACAGTAGTACCCAACTAATAAGGCGCGTCGTGAATTTTCGTTCGCACAAAAAAGAAAGTATGGCCCCGAAGATTAACGAGAATGCTTAATACTTACAATCAACCTTAGATCACTACCATAAGGTTCATAATACACTACAGCTGTTAGTTCCGTCTCACTCGCGAGTATGGCGGCTGACTAACATCATGGCGGCAGTTGCCGACCAATAGCGGTACAGGAAAAAGAAGCATGGTGCGTGGAGCGTGCCGATTGGTCAATAGCATTTCCCGCGCTTTGAAAATTCATCTTCTGCTCAGGTACATCGGTAAGCCATATCAGTTGGGTACTACTGTACTGCCGATTTATTCTGTAAAAATATCATCGAACGCTTAGGTAAAGTGAGCTGTCTATAGTGTCAATATGTCTATAGCATCAAGTGGAATGACAGCTCACTTACCTGAGTTTTTACAGTGAGATTTTTACAGAATAGGCCAGCTGATCCGATTCCGAAAATTCATTCACTACAATCAATGCAATCTGAGAAGTCCTTTTGGATGTTTCTCATTATATTCAGAGAGCTGATGAACAATTATGGGTAAGTTCTTGAGGCACTTTGAAAAAATTTGTAATTATCCTTGAATGACCCCCGAATATTAATTAAAGTGGAGGTCTGGCTGAAGGTTAGCGGCCCTTTACCGAGCCTTGAATTTTTTAGAACGGATTTTATACTAAAAAACATTTTTGAGGCATTTTGAAATGTTTATATCTTTAAGTTTGATATTTAAGAAATTGAAAGATAAAAAGCCAGATCATTTAGTCGGGTCTAAAGTTAACCAGACTCTTGAAAAATGATTTTTTAATCAAATACGAAAAATGTTTTTGAAGCACTTTGAAATTATGGGAGAGTATTATAGGTACTTATAATATTTGCGCTGTAGCATGGTGCGGGTGACATTACAAGAACTGTTCCTTGTCACTCTTGAACGCTACCGCGATTTACAATCATGATTGATTATTTTAGCTCCACCCTAAATATCATAGTCGTAAAATACGGAATCAATATAGTAAATTAAATCAATTTACCCTGCCAAAATGTTATTGCCTAAAAATAAAATCAAATTGTACGAAGAATTAAGCAAACTGAATTAAACTGCATTTAACATAACGCCATAGATATATTTAGTGATGGGATATATTGCTATGATAGGGTTTTATCGATAGTCGATATTTTTTTGTAGAAAAAGAAGTTTACTGTATTATGTGCTTTTAAATTTATGTTGTTAGACATCTACAGAGTTAAATGAAACAACAGAACACATTATAGTGTATACGTTTAAACTACCTACAAACTGATATCAGAGTCAGAATCATCTGAATCATCACTGGATTCATCAAAATGCCAAATGGCCGCCGACGCCAATACCGCATCTATGGCAAAAATTTTAAAAAAAAATATCGATTGTGCTTTGGAATGTGATTTTTTTAAATGTTTTGTATTAAGGTGATTGCGCTGTGTAGCCCGCGAAATTCGATTTTTTTTTGGTTTTTTGCAATTTGCAGGTCTGTGTCAGGTTGCATCTGGATCAAAGTATCATACGCGGAAATAAAACATATGTATTTTTATAATTTTAACCATATAAATCATCAATACATCTCTCTAAGTTAGATTTCGTGCAGAGTCGTCAAACGAACGAAATCTAACGACTGACAAGGACCTGCAAATTGCAATAAACCCAAAAAAAAATGAATTTCGCGGGCTACCACTGCGCATCATCCTTAAACACAAGTATTTTAAAATAACTTTAATAATAATAAGATATATCAAAGACGTTTCTAAGATTATAATAAAGAGAACGAGCTTTTTGCTCTAAGAATCGTTACTTATCGATAAAATTGAATTGCATACATGTCACTGACCTTAGTCATGCGATACTGAGATCCGTCACCCGCACCATGCTACAGCGCAAACATTATAAAAACAAATAAACCCAAAAAGCCAGATCAATTTGGTGGAATTTTACCGGATGCACGAGAATTTTTTAAAGTGCGTGTGAACAACATGTTTAGCTTGAGATACACTCTCACACCTCAAGCTAAACATAGTGTTCTTCACACGGCCTTATACAACGTGTAACGTTAAATGCGCAAAACCTCTTAAGGGGTCATTCTACTCATCATTATGAGCAACTTTTACTATGGGACCAAACCGCGAAATCGCGTAAAAAAATCAGCTGTTCAGTACATTTTATGTTCGCATAATTCGTCAAAATGTGCTGAACAGCTGATGTTTTTTTGCGATTTCAGGTTTGGTCCCATGGTAAAAGTTTTTCATAATGATGAGTACAATGACCCCTTAAGAGGTTTTGCACATTTAACGTTACTTGTTGTATAAAAAAATTCCGATCATCTAGCAGGTATATAATTCCACCAAATTGATATTACTCTCCCGTAATCTCAAAGTGCCTCAAAAACATTTTTTTGGATTTGTTTAAAAATAATTTTGTAAGAGTCTGGTTAACTTTTAGACTCGACTAAATGATCTGCTTTTTTATTTTTGAATTTTTATACGAGGGATTTCTCTTTAAGGACAATTCCTTATATATCAAACTATAAAAAATTCAAGGCTCGGTAAAGGGCCGCTACCCTTTCAGCCAGACCTCCATTTTAATATTCAGGGGTTCTTCAAGAATAATTACAAAAAATTCCAAAGTGCCTCAAGAACCTACCCAAACTTGTTCATCAGCTCTCGGAAATACATGCCGCGATAACGTTGTATGAACGTCTACGTAAAAAATCGAAAAATCAAATTCGTAATCCTAATTAATTACTATGTTATCCATACACTATACCAATAAGTATCACTCCAAGCACCAAGTTTCACTTTAACTATATTGGAAAAATGCACTCAAAACCACGAATTAATCGATGATTAATATTCCGACTGGACGTTATTACAATGTCATGTATTTGGGTTCATTGTCACAGTATTGTGACCGTTCTAAGCCATTTTTTAACCAAATAAAATCGATGTTCTAAAGAATCGATAATTTTACAAGCTTTAATTTAGAAAAATGAGAAACGTATAATTTGCTGTATTATAAAATGTTTAAATAAAATTATAAAAACAAAATCTGATTACTATATTTAATATTTATTTATTATATTTTTAGCTTTATTTTGATATTTAATCATTAATACGTACGCCACGGTCGCATAATATACAATATATTTTTCCGGAAGAAATCCGTATATCGGGTTTTAGTTTATGCCTTGGTTTGGCTTTGAAACTCGCCCAAATTTAAACTTAGTCACAGATTAATACAGATGGGACACTCCACAAAATCATTTAAATAAAAAGCGACTCTTGCTACGACACAATAAAGTGCAATTCAAGTCGCACAACGCTTATTATCTACAGTTATGTTCACCTACAAGTTGCCTCTCTTTCTATCGCGTAACTCATACCTTCTAACTCGTTAGGGTTGTCTTCTTTTACGACGCGGCGCGCGAGTGAGTATCGAATTAACGTGCGAGCCGGCCGGTGCGCGGCAGCCCACACTGAATTGACCCAGTGAGATGAGCCCGCCGTGTACTTGTAGCTTCATACCTAAACTGCGGAGTGTCCCATCTGTAATAATCTGTGACTTAGTTGGGATTTATTTATTAAAACTTTATGCACAAGTAAAAAAAACCGGTCAAGAGCGAGTCGGACTCGCGCACCGAGGGTTCCGTTCCGATTTCTGAAAAAGTGTGCTATTTAGAGACATCGTTTTATTTTTCCTGTAACTTTACATAAACCACATTGATTTTTTAAGACCCCTTTTCAGCACCTGTTACAAGAAAAATATAAATATTTTTATTTCTTTCTTATTTGCAAAATAGTTGGGTAAACGCTACGAATAAGTTATAAGTCAGGAAGCGTAACTCAGAACAAATTCCACACAAAAATTGGCCCTACTTGAAACCAAAACGACGTATGATTCAAAATACGAATCACTTCCGAGGTTACAAATAGAAATCCTTGGTGATTGGTTTAAATTCAGAACGAAATCAGGGATTGGTTCGCGCGCGTGCTGCAATGTCTGCTATGACAGCTGAGTCATAGCGGCGTGGACGATGTTATGCAATAAGTGGACCCCGGACCAAGTAAAAATAAAACAATATTATTGTACTATGTTTTTTATTATAATTTTTTTTTTGGTTACTTTTCACAATTCAATGTACTCCATGTCCCGCGAAATATGATTAATTTATTAAGTTTTTGTCTAGAAGACATTCAAAGAGAATCTTACTTCACAATGTAGTGAAGACGGATTCTGATAATTTCAATGATTATACATTTTATCAAAAAAATATGTTTTTCATCAGAAAATTCATTCAATGCAGTATTTTCTATAGTATCGTTAAATCCATTTTTCTTCAATTGGCATAAAATATTTTTATGCGAAATATTTTTTTTAGTTTAATCTTTTATTTCTGCGTTCTAGATTTCTGATCTATGATAGTCGTTTTACTGCCAAAATAGATTTTTTTCTTAGTTTTTGCTTTAACATGTGTGTGTTTTAGGTGCAGCGCAGACGACAGACTATCCGTGACGAACTTTTTAGTCTGTGAAAATAGAACCTTAGCAATTTTATGCAGTAACGCATACGACGCACAAAAAGTCCGGCGCACAGAAAATCTGTAATTCAGGCAGATCGCGCCGCGCCACACAAAAGTGCGCGAAAAAAATAGAACGTTTGCTTCAACGCGCGCTAACGCAGACGGCGCACACCTTATAGTATGCAATCTCCACTTGTTGGTGGGGGATTTCTATAGCGTCTACGTCCCTATCTACAGCCTACAGTTCTGCCGACAGAATGGTCGAAGATGTGCCTCGTGTGTGTTGAGTCTGCGTAAAATCCACGACGGACGTTTTGCATGCCATGCAGACATTTTGTGCGCCACAGACTCGATCGCACAACAAGTGTGTCGTCTGCGCTGCACCTTAGGTGCATTCAGAGCAGATCAATATCTGATAATGGTATATTTATTGGCGTAACGCATAATCCTCTTTCTTCAAAACTATGGACTTCACTTGAAACAATTTTTTTTTTCAATACACTTCCTCGAAAACTGGTTCATATCGCACTACGATTAGGTTCATAACGCAATGTATATCAACACGCGTGCGATTTTTCATTTTCCAACATGTGTGCGGAAATAAAAATTGCCACAGATAACAACTTATACCTATACTTAGTCCAAATTGGTTTAATGCATCTATTCACAACTCTCTATTCGGAGGTGAATGTTTTTTTTTTATATCGGGAAAGAGTTATGTGTCTTTACGGCGTTAATATTTTTTGAATATTTAAATAATGTTTCTAAATAGAATATCATCAAAAACCATGATTATTACAATAAAATAACGTTTATGAACAAATTAACATTTATTTGTGTTCTAAACTCAAAAACATTTGAATTTTCTATTTTTCATATTAGGCTGTATAACGGCTTTATACCTTTGCTTCTCCTTCAACCTGTCGAAAGCAAAGCGCGGAAAAAACGAAAATTCAAATCATAGTTTAGTAATAATTCATGACAAACATATTTTCCGGTATTTTATTTTATTTCTTCAAAAGTGTATTGAAAAACGTCGTTTGATACACGTGGACATTTGTTATTGCATTCGAGGTGGAATTAACACCCGAGCCGTATGTACTATTTCTTGGTTCTTCTTCAACACCGTCATTATAATTTCAATATTTCATCAAGAAGGAAAAAAAACACCTTTTCAAATAAGTCAAAAAATTGACTGATTTCATTTTGCATAGTATTGATCATCTCGGTTTGACAACGTATTTGAACATCTTTGAATATAATTATAATTTTGCTACTTCTTACTAGTGAAAAGTGATCTCTGGATATTTTAACCTTGTATGGCTCCTACGCCACTTCACAACATACGCTGGCATGATGATTCACAGCTGTTCACAATATTATAGACGAAAACGTACGCAAAGATTTGACGTGTGCTCGCTTACAAGACAAATGTCCGACTGATGACGCGCCGCGTTCGCTTTAAGCACCGCCTACTACAGCACGACTTTTGTTGGGTCATTTTGCTAGCGGAGTTACATTTCCAGACTTATAACTTATTCGTAGGGTAAACGTCATATAAAACTGTTCCAAATTTCAAGTTGATAGCATTAGTAGTTTTTGAGATATCCAGCTGTGACAGACAGACAGACTGAGTGACACCATAAGGGTTCCTTTTTTACCATTTTGGTACGGAACCTTAAAAAGGACCGTACAAAGGCGGACTTAATGCCTCAGCCATTTTCTACTAGTCAACTTTAAATTAACAGTTATTACAGATTTATGTAATATCTGTTTAATATTACAATCTCGTACATGTAATAAAACGATATGCCTCGTGAATCAGTTTTAAGCAATGTAGATATATTGTCGATTGAAGTTTTTAAAGTAACCGATTATTTTTCCCATCACTACACAAAGTATTTTGATAGCTGTCCAAACGGACTTCTTAGATTGCGTTGATAATTGGAAGATACAGTATTACCGAGTGTCATAGGATATGTTTTATGTTAAAACAAGAAGTTTTACAAGGACAAAGTCGTGAAGCTAGTGCACTATAATTTCATGGACGGATAATTTCTTATTGTTATTAAAAAAACTCTACTTTTTTCAGAATATACTGTGATGGTAGATAATTTACAAGCTGCATTTGATCGACTGACTGAAAAATATATACATAGACTTTCATCATCTGATGAAGAAATTGCTGTTGAATATCAGTTACCAACTCCATCAAGAAAACACAAACTTAAAACGAATGAATCTCCAAGTCATCACAAGAGAAAAAAGCGAAAGTCTCATTCTGAAGGTAAGGTTTAAGGTGTTTAACTGTAATTCCGGCTTTACCACTGAATATTAACGATGGTCTACTGGAAACTAAGCCTTCTGGACTACAATGTTGAATTTGCAAAATGTTGAATTCGCAAAATGTTGAATCCCAAAGTGTTAACTTCGTAAAAAGTTGAATTTTCTGGACCCACAATGTTGAATTTGCAAAATGTTGAATCCCAAAATGTTGTGTCCTGTAGATGCGAGAGGCGCAGGACTAGCCGTGGTGGAGGTGTATGTTCAACAGTGGACGTCTTTTGGTAAATGTTATAATGAGCACACTTCTACTTCACGCGAAAATATCTGGCACTGCGGTGGTACCCACATAGACGGCCTTATACAGGAACCTACCATAAAATTAATATACACACTTATATTAATTTACGTACCTACAGTATTGTGCAAATTAATGTGAACACAGGCATATTTAAGTTAAACATTCTTGATTGAAAGAAAAAAATTAAAACAGGACTAGTTTTTTAAATCATTTAGTAAGATATGTGTGCCCCTTTGGCTTTTATTATAGCTTCAACTCGTTTTGGCATAGAATCAATTATTTTTTTGCAATTCCCCTTGATTTTATCATCTCGAAACCACAATGACGGCCTCAATCATCTTACTTTTTGTTGTACAATCCATTTTCCGCAATCTGGCTGAAGGCGATGGGATGGACTGTATGTATTTATGGTTGGTGGAATTAAATAAAACTAAAGCTTTAGTGGATAGATGAAAAAATATGACAAAATATTGGAAACGCAAACCTTTGACAGACATGAGCAGAAGGAAAAGAAAAGAACAACAGTCATATCAAAAATATAAAAAACTTCTAAAAAGCTTGAATTTGCTATGGAAACCAAGGAGTTTGCAACACTGGCCTTGCATAGACCACAAGTTCTCAATAGTTTTGAGTTTTCAGGCCAATCTAGAAGAGTAAACTTTTTGTCCTTGAAATATTTTTCATCATTTTCTTGGAAACATGACAAAGTGCTGAATCTTGCTGGAAGATTTGGCCAACTGCTTGAACTTTTTCCAGTTCTCTGGACAAACACGTGGCTAACTTGTCTTTATATTTGTCACTGTTCATCATTCCTTCGATGGGTATAAGTTTCCCAGTCCCCATTTAAGTACTAACTAACTAAAACGCGCTTTTTCTACCAAAATACAAATCAAAAGATTTATTATTCGATAAACGATATTCGTTGTTATTGAAAAAACTTGAAAAGAAAAAAATGCAGCCTTTGCAATTTTTGAGAAAAGTTAAGATTAGGATTATAATGAAATTTTTTAGGACTTTTTACATTTTCCTTTTTTTTTAGTTAGGGATTATACGTGCAGTGTTTTATTTAATGATTACAAGTGGAGTTTTTTTTTTACTTAAGGATTACAAGTAGGTAAAGAGTTTTTAATTTAGTACGTTCGTAAATAAAAATATCCCTTCTGGACTGCAACAGAATATTCTCTATAAAATAACTTTTTACAAATTCAACATTTTGGAATTCAACATTTTGCAAATTCAACATTTTGGTCCGGATGGGAAATTCAACTTTTCGCAAATTCAACATTTTGGCATTCAACATTATGCGAATTCAACGTTTTGCGAATTCAACATTTTGCAAATTCAACATTGTAGTCCAGAAGGAAACTAAGCTATGTACAGTCGCATACTTACAATTTTTATCACATTTTATAAAATTCCTTTTCACACTGTGCGCAGTAAGGTCTAAGATGTACACGCATTTCCCTTATTATATTGTGGAGAATCGATCATAGCGCAAAAGCTGGAACGCCGTTGTTTAGGGATAATATGAAAACTAAAAAACGAATAAGACCTATGCTTATTTTATTTTATTCCCATTTTCAGGTGAACCCAAGTCCAGTTCATCAGACATTATACAAGAGGAAAAGCCCGAAGAGGAAGTACCTGAACCAGAAACAAAAAAGATTAAAGAATCTCATAAAAATAAACAAAGTAAGGGCAAGAAGAAACGCAAAGGTCATCATCGTCATGGTAAACATTCCAAAAATCATAGAAAGGACTCTCATAAATCTGAACACTCTGAATCTAAAACAAGACACAGCAAAAAACAGAAGCATAGTAAGAACAAAGACAAGGACGGCAAAAAGTCGAAACAAAAGAAGAAAAAGAGCAAACATCATGAGCCTGAAGCTACAGAAGTTCTGAAGCGTAGCGTCTCACAAGAATCCTTAGAGAGTTCTAATAGGAGTCGGAGTGCCAGCCCATTACCTTCTATTCACACACCGTCGCCGTCGCCCACGGAACTGGATCAAACTGATCCTCCTGATCAACTTGCTGATCCAGATTTTGTTAAAGATAAATACGATAAAATAAAGGAAAGAAGACGACATGCGGCCAAGGATGCATGGGAATCACTTTTTGACTACAAACAAAAAACTGTTGATAAACAAAAGCAAAATATCAATATACCCGAAAAAGAGAAGAATCAAAAGCTAAGAGAAACTATTGAAAAGCTGAAAGCTAAAAATGAAAAGTATAAAGATAGTTCATTGTTCAATACTTTGTTTTCCTCAAGTCAAAGCAATTTAGATAATTCTGAATCAAGCAACACAAATGATTTTACTGTCAAAGATGTTGACTCCGAAGATGAATTGATAGAAAGCATAAAGACCAAGTCTGCACCTAAAAAAGGTAGTAAGAAAAATTCAGCTAAGAACGAGTCTGCTTCTGAAGCGTTAGAACAAGCTGTAAAAGATATAAGCAAATGGCTGGATGATGCTCCAAAAGGATCTAATGTGAGTTCCCCGTGCGATAGTCCAGCACAAACTATTTCTACCGAAGATCACGAAAACAGCCGACTGGACGATGAGCTTTCTCAAGGAGAAAAGCCTGTCCATACTAGAAAAGAAATTTCCAGAAAACGACCTTCATCACGTGAGCCAAAGTTGCTTAAAAGAAGAGAAATTCAAAGGACTATTGAAAGACTTCAACCAGGAAAGAGTAAAGGTAATTTGCTTACTAATTTGAGTAATAAAAATACAGAAAAAACAGAGGAAGTTCTACCAGTTGGCCCTCAAAACAAAGTTCGTGATGCCCAAAAGGCAGAGGAATCTAGCCCTAAACTTAGCCTCGGTTCTGTTTTACCAGCTGTTGAGTTCGCTATAGGTAATGATCACAACTTTGGGAATAATGATGAAAATAAAACAGAAGATCAAAAAGATAGTAGTAAAACAACAGAAGTTCAGAAAGAAGAGAAAACTGAAGATGCTCCTGTTGAGAAAAATACTGAGGAATTTATTGTTCAGCCAAACAAAAAAGACGCTGAGGTCGAAACTGAACCGCAAATAATAACTAAACCAAATCAAGAAAAAGCTACTCCTAACCTTAGCGCGTGGTTTAAAGCTTTTGGTGCTCCCAAAAGTACTGGTCCAACTGCACCTGCTGCGAAGAAGAAACCTGATGAAGTTGATTCTGAAGAAAAAGTGCCAGAAAATGTAACTACTGATACGAAGGTCAACAGTCCTAAGAATACAGTCAAATATGACTCCCCGACAGGGCCCGATACTCCGAATCCTGAAGGCAGGGATAGTCCACTGCCTAATGTGGGCACAACGCCGAGGCAAAGAAGAACCAGCACTGGTAGTTCCGTATCAGAGAGATCATCCTTCAGTCAGGATCTTGACTCGCCCAGACATCAAATGTCACACACTTCCCCGCTGCTGCGCTCGCCCGCATCTCCGAGAACGGATGATTTCCAAAAGATTACATATCCTATAATAAACGGAACAGTGAGAGCCGGATTCTATCAAGATACAACATCAATGAAAAGCAGCCCAGAGAAAAGCTGCAGTCCACGTGAGGCTCCACAGTCCCCTTATTCGCCTTATTCCCAACATGTTTACGCCTCAAACAATGTCACGGGACCATCGACGCCGAATTATTTCGTGGACCATAACAAGAGTCCGCTTCCTGCTTATAATCAGAACCCACCTCCCTTCTTTGATAATGCAAAAACTCCAGCAACTAACAAGTCCGCACGTGCTCATGATGATTTCACTCCACTGCCTCCAGATTCATATCAACAAAATCAATACAGCGGTCCGTTCTCGCCCGCGTATACACCATACCCACAGAACTCGACAAATTATTCTCAAGTACAAAATTCGCCACAAACGTCGATATCAAATACTCCTGTCCCCACTAATTCCACACAAATAATGGCTGATCTTAAAACTGCACTGTTTCCTGTTAAAAAACGGACTTACAATGAACCAGATCATTCCCCAGTACCTCCCACCTTAAAAGCAGAAAACAAAGAAGTTACAATGGTATCTAGTAAGAATGAATACCAGAAAAATTCAACATCTTTGCATTCAATGACTTCAACCTCAGTTGACGACATAGCATTGGCATTAAGTGAAAAATCCGAATTGGCAAAAATGAATAGCTTACGGGAAAAATCTTCCATGGAATTTGCCACTGAAAACAGGGAAGTAAAATATGAAATTAATGAAGTACTACAGAATAACAAGAATACCATCAACATCGATTTGGATAAGCCAATTGGCATCATTAAAAAAGATAATGTCGACATGGTTAATATGGGTTATTTAAACCCTGAGGTTGACCGCAGAAGCAGTAGTGACACACACTCACACGAAGTTGATTACTTGCCACGAGACATATCTAAATCGAATATGAACCCACAGCAAAAGGGATATGATGTTGATGCTATTGCTATTAATTTAGGTTTAAATAGCCAACATCTGCAAAAAAGTATTGCTAAAGCTAACATGAATTCAGGAAATATACCTCCAGCACATAGTCAGTCCCATAATGAAATGAATTTAAACCAAAATATAATTCACGCACATCACAACCCATACGTAGAAAGTATCAGTGGACAGAGCGTAAGCAACTTTTCAATAAGCGACATAGACATGGCAAACAAAAAATTGTATTCTTGTAATACTACTCCCTCATCTGCTGCAATAGATTACGGCAATTGGAAAATTACAAGTCATATGCGCAAACAAGAATTATTACCTTCTGATTATTCTACGCCTTATAGTGCCAATAATGTGGAAAAATTGAAGAATGAAATGAGTGCAATAAGTGCTAATACTATTGCTTATAATAAAAGCCTTCAGCAACAGCAGTTTAACTCATATAATGTGGCTAGGCCAACATTACAAAGAACGCAGGAGGTGCAACAAAATCTTCCTGGTGAATTAAGAATACCTAATCCAAGAGGCCATCTTAAAAATGATCACATGACTACAGCATCCTCGATAAGCGATACTGATGTAATTGCCAAAAATATAGACACACTTGCCAAATCTCAAAAAACTGAAAAACTAGTACAAAATCATCCATTAGTAAGTTCAAATCCGTATAAAACACCATACAGTAATCCTTCTTCACTACCCCTTGATACTTTGCGTAACTTGCCTAATATTCCTCAAATGCTAGAAAGATACACTAATGATGAAAGGTATTTGTCCAGTTTTGCAAGTAGCCAAGCAGCTTCATTATACCATGATAAATCATTTCAAATGGCGCAAATGTTTAAGCAGAGTATTTCTTCAGAAATACACCCAGTCAGCACATCTGTTAGTATATATTCCCAGCCAACCATGTCAATGAGCAAGGACAATAGTATTTACAAAACATCCAGTGTTGCAGCTTCACAAATAGACACGAAAACAAAAAATAAAAGGAAGAGAACTTCTGACGCTAAACAAACGGCACAGATCAGCCAAGCTTACCATCCTACTTCATGCGGGACAGATGTGTTATCATCGGTGAAGTCGAGCATGATGCCTGGGAATGCATTCAATTTTGGAACATCAACAAACATGGCTTTAAGTAGTGGACTGTATGGAGATAATGGCAGCTTTACAATTGAAGATTTCCGCAACAGTACCGCTAATCAGCTCATGGCAGCCAACTATATGGTTGCAGCAGTTGCTCATCAGCAACGCAATAATGCCGAGGCGAATGCAGATAAGTTAGTGAAACCTGCTCATCAAAACTCGACTCATACTGCGAGCACCTTTCCTTTCATTGGCCATTCACAAGTTCGAGCAGGTTATCCCTTCGTTGGAACCGACCCAACGTCGCCACTGTACCAACAGTATCTCCAGCGCCATCAGGAAGAGTTACTGAGGCAAACAGGCGCACAGATCATGAGCTTGTACCCCGGCGGCTACCCGCCGACCCTCGGCGCCAGGCAACCGTACGACATCAACCGACCTTCATGGCTCTAGAGAAGTTGACAGTAGCATAGCTTCATAACGTGGAATCCTAAATAAATAATCATAAATGTGACTATTGTTATAGGAAATTGTAATTTATATTGTTTGTAGATTTAATGTAGCATTTTTGTGAAGATATTTTATGATTAATTCTTATTTACATTATTGTAACGGCAATGTTTATTTTATCATGACAAGTTAATCTTTAATAAACTATCAATTATTATACTTATTTTATAATAGTATTCACATAGCCTGTGATGACTTGAATGAGAGACTGCTTCTTACAAACTGTGTCAATATACACATGGTAGAGAATCCATTTGTCTTTCCTATTATTTTGAACGATTACGATGTTAATAAGCCCGTAGTTGCGTAGGCTATTTCCTCAAGGTTTATATGTTATCCTTAAATGGAATAGAATACGCTTTTAGTACAATTATTGTATTGCTCATTCCATATTTAAACATACTCGAATAATATATTTTATTAAATAGTAAAATGTTAAAAATTTATAGTACAGTCGAGTTCATTAATATATTGACCCTTTCAGGCTTCAAAAATACATGATCGTCAAAAAAGTTCATAATATTGTGACAACTATAAGCAACATTATTGTGGTCAAGATTTAGGTCCGTATTACAGAACGTCACTCAATACTCAAGCTTTGCTTATAACTAGATTCAAGACATTTCATTGGGTTGAAACTAGTTTTAAACTAGATTTAAACAAAGATCAGTGCTTGAGTTTCCTTCTGTAATAAAGACCTTAGATTCATTAATATGTAACTGCTTTTTCTCAGTAACATGAGTAATGCACAGCTTAATTTATTGAACCGTTCACATGAGGACATATTTTTGATCTATAGGTTCTATAGAATTTATTGAGCTTTCCAACGGTCACAGTATTTTGATTCCTTGACAGTGCCAATATATTAATGAACTCGACTGTACACAATTCTTAATTCGTTGACTGTACATGATATCTATATTATATTAAATGGTTATTGATTTTAAAAGAAGCAGTCTTTGCAATTTCACTAGGTATTTTATACTCATATAAATATTTTAATGTTAACATTATTTAATTATATTCATTAATAACAATGCTTCTTAAGCTTTTTTAGCTTTAATTTACTGAACATTATTACCATTTCATAAGGTCACATCAAGTAATATTTGTTATTAAATAAATTTAAATTTTACGTTAAACTACTTATTTTAGATTGTTGTGTAAATATTTCACTATTTTATTTACGATCAACGTTTTTTTTTTAGCAATTTTAAGTATTTTTCGTTAAGAAATAATTTAGTTTAAATAAACCTAGTATTAAAAAAATCATATAAGAATTATTGAAAACAATTCTTCTTGTGTAAAAATAAAGATTTTGAAAATAATTGACGTGTTGATCAAGATAACCTTAGTATTCTTTACTGTAACCCTTAGGTTATAAACATTTGTATTGCTGTGTGGGTTGTGGATACTTTTCAACGCCGCTTCTTTTTCAACCCGCGTACCTAACTCAAATAATCACAGGTTTTTGTGCAATTTTTAGCTCATGTATCAGGTCACAGGTTAGGTCAGGTAAGAAAATTAAATAGGTACAATATGCCATTCAACTAAGAATAGGAACGTCAATTTCAACTGAAACTAGAAATATACGGCTTGCAAAGTTTTGTAGTGTTATCCATATCCATTTTAGTTATGTTTTTGGAATTTGTTTTTGTTAAATTATGTCACTGACTTTGCAAATGTGTAAACAAGGTGCTGTTTTGCAAAATCTTCACAATATGGCGCAAGGTCATTCCTATTCTTAGTTGAAACGCATTGTACTATAATTATAGGTACTCTCCCGAAGCCCGGACACCTGAATCGAGCCACCATGCATATTTTTGTTTCTAAATAATGGCAGGACAAATAAAAAAAAATTGGTTTATGTTTTGTCACTATCATTTCCATTGAAATCGGAATAGGTACTAAAAAAAACAAAGATGAACGTCCAATGGTCCGCACTAGCGTTGCCGGAGAGTAATATTCTGAAGTATTTGCAAGTTTTGAGTAGTATTCGCAATTATTCCCCGAGCTAAGTACATGTGCGGTCACGCAAGTCTATCTATTAAAGTTTGATTATTGACCGGTAGGTGGCGTTAATTAACGCCATCTAGCGGTCAATAGTCAAACTAACATTACGTCGTGTGTGTTGTTGTCGTACGAGTATGTTGCGTTCATTCATGAATCCGAGTAATATTCGATTTGAAAACTTCGCAATACTTCCGAATATTTCTTTACATCTACTTAGATAAGTACTTACGTAATCAATACTTATCTTATATCTTACGGTCCCTTGAAGTTCTAAAAAATCAAGCTTCTAAGCATAGACTTATAAAAAAAGGAGGACTCCGCGCCACGCATATCGAAAGTGAAGCACAGTAAGTATGCCGGGACCGCTTATACAAACACGCCTCACGCACACATTTACATCATAGTATGCCGACCGGCCGCCATTACGTCACACGAGCGACGGTGTCTTTGCAGGTACTCAAATCACGCACACAGATCGGTACAGTAGTACCCAACTAATATGGCTTATCGATGTACCTGCGCAGAAGATGGATTTTCAAAGCGCGGGAAATGCTATTGACCAATGGGCACGCTCCACGCTTTTTCCTGTACCGCTATTGGTCAGTAGCTGCCGCCATGTTAGCGCGCGCCGCTTGACAGCCGCTATACTTGTGAGTGACATGGAACTAACAGCTGCAGTGTATTATGAACCTTATAGTCGTGATCTAAGGTTCATTGTAAGTTTTAAGCATTTTCGATAATCTTGGGGGCCATCCTTTCTTTTCTGTGCTTCTTTCTTTCTGTTTCTTTCCGCCTTATCAGTTGGGTACTGTACGGTGCTTCACTTTCGATATGCGTGGCGCGGAGTCCTCCTTTTTTTATACGTCTATGCTTCTAAGTAATAAAAAAATACGGCCATTTAGGCGACATATTTTGATACTCGCAAGTAACAAACTTCAAGTTGACCTTTAATAATGTTTGGAACAGTTTTAAATGACGTTTACCAAACTATTTTGCAAATAAGAAAGAAATAGAAATATTCTTTTTTTTGCAACAGGGACTGAAAGAGGGTCTTACTTAATAATTGAAAGTGGCTACTGGGGCATGTGGGGTATCATATGAAAGAGCGCTGTTTGCACATTGTCAAACATTAATTATTTTTTTTTAGGCCGCATAGTTTTTGACTTTAGATGAAGCATGTAAAAAAAAATTATGTCCTCCACCCCTTATTATTTCCGAAGTTTGCATAGAGAAAAATCTGAAATTATTCTATGTGATAGAAGTTTATGTAAAGATTACAGGAAAAAAATATATAAACAGCCGAATTATTGATAACCTTCTCCTTTTTTCAGAAGTCGGTTAAAAAATAAAACGATGTCTCTAAATAGCACACTTTTAGAGAAATCGGAACGGAACCCTCGGTGCGCGAGTCCGACTCGCTCTTGACCGGTTTTTTTTTAACGTATCCTATGTCCGTCTCCTGGTTCTAAGCTACCTCCCCACCAATTTCATTTCATTTTCAGCCAAATCGGTTCAGCCGTTCTTGAGTTAACAACGTGTAGTGTACGTGTACGTGTAGCGTGTTCGTGTAGTGTAACAAACACGACTTTCTTTTATACAGGGTTACTGGCAACTCGACCACTTCCTTGCAGGACGTCATAGTAGGGTTAAAATGCAACAAAATAAGCCACCAAATGTTCTACCAAAATTCAGTAGTTTTTGAGTTACTTAGATTTTTAGTTTTAATATGAAAAATCCAATTTAAACATTATTTACGGCGCGACTATACTGGAATTTAAGTTAGTAATATAGCTGATGCCGTAGCAGATTTTTGCTTATAATTAAAAGTTCAAAAATGCCTGAAAGTTTGGCAAAAATCAATAATTAAACATTTTTCGTAATTTTTGTCTGACAAAAATAAAAATTACGAAAATAAAAACTGAATTTCGGTAGAACATTTGGTGGCTTAATTTGTTGCATTTTAACCCTACTAAGTATAGCGTCCTGCAAGGAAGTGGTCGAGTTACCAGTAACCCTGTATATAAAGACTAGCTGACCCGACAGACGTTGTCCTGTCTAGCGTTGCCGGAGAGTAATATTCCGAAGTATTCCCGTTGGAAGTATTCGCAAGTTTTGAGTAGTATTTGCAATTATTCCCCGAGCTAAGTAGATGTGCGGTCACGCAAGTCTATCTATTTAAAGTTTGACTATTGACCGCTAGATGGCGTTAATTAAAGCCATCTAGCGGTCAATAGTCAAACTAACATTACGTCGTGTGTGTGTCGTGTCGTGTATGTTGTTGTACGAGTATGTTGCGTTCATTCATGAATCCGAGTAAGGGCGCGTTTATATGACACGGAATGTTATTACAGCGTGTCGGCCGCGCGGCGAAAGTACGGTGACCGCGCGGCGGCCGCGCGGTCAGGCCTGGTGGCCACGTCACTGCGAACCCGAACCATTTCCAGTTGATCTTGGTCTTTGTTAAAATTCACACGTGTTCGTTATGAGCTATTTGACTAACGCAAGTGACTGACGGACCAATGAAAGGAGAATGCGGGGACGCCGGCGTGGGGCGTACATCGAGAACATTCGAGTGATTCGAGCGAGACGGCCGCGCGGCCGTCGTGTGATCGAGGAGCGAACGCCGCGCAGTTAGTTACTCAAAATTAATTTCAACTTTACGTCCTAGTTAATAAAACATAAATTTGCTATAACTGAACAGTTAGTACGCGGCCACCGCGCGGACGCCGCGCAGCGGCCGCAAGAATTTTTTCGCGTCGTCTAACTGCAGCCTAATATTCGATTTGAAAACTTCGCAATACTTCCGAATATTTCTTTACATCTACTTAGATAAGTACTTACGTAATAAGTTTTTGTGTGCGGTTTAGGTGTGAAAGTGGTAGAGAGGTAAATACATAGGTATATTACTGAGTTTATAAAATAGTTTAAAGTAAGTATCAAGAAAGAAGTCAAGGTTTGACGTCAAGTGCAAAAACACACCGTTCTCGAGATATATATATTTTTTCTTTTGCTTATATCTCTTTCATCTTATATCTGGCGGCGACGGCGGCCTCAGCTGCTGGCTGTACCTCGTGGCCGCACTAATCTGTTAAATGAGGCGCCCCTGACGTGGGCGCTTCGCACCCTTAACCTTGTAGCAGAGGAGATAGACGTTTTTGCGTGTACACTGAGTGAATTCACAAGGATAACATTATAAGTAATAAGTTTTAGATAATAAGTTTTTAAGTTTGCTTCACTATTGCATTGGGGTTATACCTGTAAAAATAGTTGTAAGTGAGGATATAAATAAATAAATAAATAAATCTCGAAAACGGTGTGTCCTATCTAGCGTTGCAAAACTGCGCAAGTATTCGCAAGTATTCGGAATAATTGCGAAATATTCAAAGGAATACTTCGATTTGAAGGAATACTACTAGTAAGAATGTAGTAGGTAACCTACTTTTTATTACCTATTAAGAATGAAATTATTGCCAGTAGGTGCCTAGTTACGAATATATGCGTACTTGCGTAGGTCGCTTGATGAGACTCGACTCGCCGAATATATTACGCCGTGCCGTTAAATGAATTAACGCCATCTAGGGGGAAATGGTAGAATTGTAAATGAACACCTGCTCTCGTTAGTCGCTCGGCGACGCCAGCGCTCGCCTGGCATTGGCTTGATAGTAAAATGGCACACCACCGAGCTTCGCAGCCATTCATTCATGAGTCAACGAAGTATTAGCGCTCCTGTACACGTTTTTATGGCGAATCCAGTGCCGGACAAGTGGGGGTTCAAGGACAAAAATGCAGTGCGCCGACTATTCTATTGTTATCGCAAGAATCCGCAAGATGGTGCCACAGAAGCGTAGCATTAACTAGCGTGATTAGTCGTGTTAATGCGACGCTTTCTGCTGCTGCAGTGACCAAGGTTTGCTGATTAGCTTATGAATGGTGGAAGATTGATTCGTGGGTATTAATGAATGCACTATCACCAATGCGGGACATAATATATGTAATTTGCAATGAGAACTGCGCCCCCATCTAGTGGTCAATAGTCGCATTTAAAAGATAATCCAATAAGTACCCGAAGTTGGTCGGCGCGCGGTGCCAGCGGCGTTCACTTGCACACTTGCACACGTGATTTAGGAAGCTCGAGCCCGTTCATTCATAAAATCAACGAGTATTATTCGATGCCTACGTACTAGCGCGAATATTTCCGCGTAAGTAGTTATCTACTAGCGGGAATAATTCCCTGTAAGTAGTTATCTACCAGTGACTCGGTAATTATTGTTTTATTTTTGTATGGTTGAGTTTAAAATGTCTATTTTGTGCGGATATTAGTGCCGATTCTCTTGTACATGGAGGGGCGCTAGGAGGGAGCAGCTTCAACGTGTTCTTTACGGTTTTTTTTTTTGGTACCTACATGTAGAGGTTTAGGGGTTTATGGGTTTTATAAAGGGGGGCCAAATTTTAATTATTTTTGCGATAGGACACACCGTTTTCGAGATATAAGCAAAAGAAAAAAAAAATGTACTGTATTTTATATCTCGAAAATGGTGTGTTTTTGCACTTGAAGTCAAACCTTGACTTCTTTCTTGATAATACTTTAAACTATTTTATAAACTCAGTAATCTACCTATTTACTTACCTCTCTACCACTTTCACACCTAAACCGCATACAAAAACTTATTGCGTAAGTACTTATATAAGTAGATGTAAAGAAATATTCGGAAGTATTGCGAAGTTTTCAAATCGAATATTACTCGGAGTCATGAATGAACGCAACATACTCGTACGACAACAACACACACGACACACACACAACGTAATGTTAGTTTGACTATTGACCGCTAGATAGCGCTAATTAACGCCATCTAGCGGTCAATAGTCAAACTTTAATAGATAAACTTGCGTGACCGCACATGTACTTAGCTCGGGGAATACTTGCGAATACTACTCAAAACTTGCGAATACTTCCGAATACTTCCGAAGGGAATACTTCGGAATATTACTCTCCGGCAACGCTAGTCCTATCGCAAAAATAATGAAAATTTGGCCCCTCTTTATAATAACACCCATAAACACCTAAACCTCTACATATAGGTACCAAAAAAAAACCATAAAGAACACGTTGAAGCTGCCCTCCTTACGCCCCTCCATGTACAAGAGAATCGGCACCAATATCCGCACAAAATAGATATTTAAAACTCAATCATACAAAAATAAAACAATAAGTACCTAGTCACTGGTAGATAACTACTTACGCGGAATTATTCCCGCTAGTAGATAACTACTTACGCGGAAATATTCGCGCTAGTACGTACGTACATCGAATAATACTTGTTGATTTTATGAATGAACGGGCTCGAGCTTCCTAAATAAATAAATAAATAAATATCCTTGGACATTTCACACAATCAATCAATCACGTGTGCAAGTGAACGCCGGCTCGCTGCTGGCACCGCGCGCCGACCAACTTCGGGTACTTATTGGATTATCTTTTAAATTCGACTATTGACCGCTAGATGGGGGCGCAGTTCTCTTTGCAAATTACATATATTATGTCCCGCATTGGTGATAGTGCATTCATTAATACCCACGAATCAATCTTCCAACATTCTTAAACTAATCAGCAAACCTTGGTCATTGCAGTAGCAGAAAGCGTCGCATTAAGGTTGTTGCGCCAGGGTAGCCCGCGAAATTCAAAATTTCTTACGTTTTTTACAATTTGTAGGTCAGTGTGAGCTTGTATGTTGATTAAAATATGATTCGCAGCCGTAGCTAATATGGCTTTAAAGAATTAGAATCAGCAATACAACTCCATAAGTTAGCATTTATCTCAAATCTAGCGATTTCATGAAATAATGAGGTTTGAGGTAAATGCTAAGTTATGGACTTGTATTGCTGGTTCTTATGATTATAATTCTGTAAAGCCATATTAGCTACGGCCGCGAATCATATTTTAATCAACATACAAGCTTACACTGACCTACAAATTGCAAAAAACGTAAGAAATTTTGAATTTCGCGGGCTACCCTGGCGCTTTCGCCTTAACACGACTAATCACGCTAGCTACTGCTACGCTTCTGTGGCACCATCTTGCGGATTCTTGCGATAACAATAGAATAGTCGGCGCACTGCATTTTTGTCCTTGAACCCCACTTGTCCGGCACTGGATTCGCCATAAAAACGTGTACAGGAGCGCTAATACTTCGTTGACTCATCATAAATGAACGGCTGCGAGGCTCGGTGGTGTGCCACTTTACTATCAAGCCAATGCCAGGCGAGCGCTGGCGTCGCCGAGCGACTACCCAGAGCGGGTGTCCATTTACAGTGCTACCCTTGCCCGCTAGATGGCGTTAATTCAAGTACCGGCACGGCGTAATATATTCGACGAGTCGAGTCTCATCGCATCGAAGCAAGCAAGTACGCATACATTCGTAAAGTACCTAGGTACTGTCAATAATTTAATTCTTAATAGGTAATAAAAAGTAGGTTACCTACTTCATTCTTACTTACTAGTAGTATTCCTTCAAATCGAAGTATTCCTTTGAATATTTCCGAATTATTGCGAATACTTGCGAAGTTTTGTAACGCTAGTCCTGTCCCAATTTCAATAACTCGAAATTCCCATAGAAAATCCACTTTCAGTTTTCCGGAATTTTCCAATTTTCCCGGCAACTTTTCTCACCATTTAAACCTTTAAAAACCAAAATCAGCTAATTCGGCTCAGCCATTCTTGAGTTTTAGCGAGACAAAGAGCAATTGATTTTTATTTTTAGAGATAGATAGCGCGACTCAAAAATCAATAAGTACACTAAAGTCGACAGGAGTATATTATCCGAGATTATGAATTGAAGTGTAGCATGAGATCAGGACAGAACCAGTCGAAGTGGCGGTGCTTGGGGGAGGCCTATGTCCAGCAGTGGACGTCTTTTGGCTGAAGTGATGATGATGAGATCATAACAGCTATACATCCACTTCTTCAGAGCTGTGGATACTGCTGATACCAAATATTCATAAATAAAAATAAAATTTTGAAGAACTTTAATTTAAGAACATTATCAACAAAGTATCTCCTATTGCTGTATCAGTCAGTCTGCCTAGCCTTTTCCCAACTATGTTAGGGTTGGCTTCCAGTCCAACCGGATGCAGCTGAATACCAGTATTTTACATGGAGCGACTGCCTATCAGACCTCCACAACCCAGTAACTGGGTAATACCTCTTGGTAAGACTGGTTGTCAGACTTTCGGGATTTTGACGACCCGTAACCACTGTCAAAGATCCACGAATGACAGCCAAGACTAATGGCTTAGCGTGCTTTCCGAGGCACGTAGGAATCTCGGTGTGTAAAGATGGTCACCCATCTACGGACCAACCCCGGCAATTGTAGCTTAACCTGATGGATCAACGTTATTACTTAGCCACGAGCTCCTCCTCTCCTCCTATTGCTATATCAATGGTCAAAAAAAGGCTAAGCTTTTCGAGGCAGCATGCTATATTGATACTGATAAATATAAAATAACTTAAGGGATAAGAAGTGACATGTCCCTTGCGTTATTTTGATGTTCATGTCTAGGCGGGGCTCACCCATTAAAGGAGTCTACACACCAAACCCGCCGACCCGCCGACACAGCCCGGCGGCTTGGTGTCGGCGACCCAAACCCGCTTGAAGCAAAGTCGCCGACACCAAGCCGCCGGGCTGTGTCGGCGGGTCGGCGGGTTTGGTGTGTAGACTCCTTTAGTTTTGCCACCCCGGGCAACAAATTCAGGTGGGCCTCGTACAGGCTTAGACCGCCATTGGGGTTACTGCTTGGGGGGTGTGCAGCATATGTATCACACATAATGCCCGCTAAACTGTTTACAGGTGAAATGTCAATAAATCATTTATTCACAGGCAAGTCAATAAGAATTAATTTGAATATGCTTACAATTAATATTGATTTTCAACAACCCTTAGTGAGGCAGTCGGTATAATCTAATTGGATGCCCTTTTTGGGAAGGCACATTTTGTAAAAGAGCATCCAAGATATAGTTAAATAAAAATTTCAGTGTAACTTAAAATAAGTTTGTGTTAATACTAATTTATTAATTGCAAAAAAAATAGATAATTTATGTTTATACAGCTTATAACCTGCTTTCTCCCTACTAAATAAAACAATAATGAAGTAGAAAAGTATTTATTTGTATTAAAACCTATTTTGGAAGAAACATTTAGAAAGCTTAAGATTAACTCAAGGGGTCAAGCAGGTCAAATAATTTAAATAAATTGTTATCACAAATACACAAATGACATTAATAAATACACAAATAAGGAAAGATACTTGTTAGTCTCTAGTTAGATTTAGCTTCACTCTGCTCCTTCCTTTGTTGTACCATTTCTCTGATGTTGTCTTCACTCTCTTTCAGATTTTTCTCTAAATACTGTTTATTGTTTTCTAATTCTGTTGTACGAGCTGTTAATTGAGACTCTCGAGTTTTGAGGTTGTTCTTGACTTCGTTTAGATTTGTGAGAAGAAACATTCTGCCAACGGATTCGTAAGTTTTAGTAGCAGATGGGAATGTACTGATCTCTCGCTGAGTAATGTCTACATGTTGCATGACACGCTTCAGCACATCTATTTGCGAGTCTATGATCTGAATTTTTTCACTGGTTTCTACCATTTTCAGTTGCAATTCAATAAATGCTTTTTTTAACTCTAAATCCACTGGTTTAGCCATGTTTGGTAATGAATGTAACTTCGAATCTGAATAGGTATCGCTACTTCTTCAATAATGCCAAAGCCAATGGCGAAGTGAGTGAGGTTAGTTAATCATCTGTCAATTCTGTCATTCATTGCTGTCAGTTCATTGCTGTCAAATATATATGGCAAACCTCAGAATCAAGGCTCGGAACCGGTTTAAAAAATACCGGTTGTTACCGGTTTATTTCGCTTTTCCTTCGAACTGTTTCAAGAACCTAATTTTTACCTAAATTAACCGGTTTATTCGACGAGCGGCATGTCGATAAACGTGAATTGCAACTTGTGACTACTTGTAAGAATGCCGCGCATAGATATAAATAAAATAAAATAGCATAGGTACTGAATAAAAACTAAAAACTGAACCGCACGCGACGTTTGCTTATCGTGCGTCCGTATTAACTGGTTTTTATAAATAACCTTTATGTCTAGCTCTTTCAAATACCGGTTAATGAAAACCGATTTATGTGAACGAAACCGAATGTAAAGGTTTTGCGTCAAGTACATAATAACGGTTTGAAAATTTTACCGGTATCCGAACCCTGCTCAGAATAATAACCGTATAAAGCAATGACACGTTGCCATGATTACAGTGTGAAGTGTGGAAGTGAGACACATATATACGAAATTAGTAGGAAAATTGAGACAAAGCATCCTATCTTCTGTCTCTTACGGCGGCGTGCCGTATTTTTGCTTGGCAAACTTTCAAAGCCAAACACTGTTACACTATTTTCACTGTTACAAAATTTATCTTGCGTCGATTAATTTAACTTTTTTGGACAGTTTTTGCATTGTGCGAGTGTATTGACATGGGTTTTAGTCGAAAATATGGAAGATTTCTTACGTTAAACTTCATTTTTCCTAACACATAACCTAGAAAAAGTATTATATTGCTGTCTCATGACCGGCCACGCTGTGGCTCGATCGCGGTGGCTATCTATGTATATTATCTAAGATATGAGCCTTAGACAAAGAAAAGTAGTTTTGTTACTCTAAGCTATGAGCTCATATAGCAGGACAGAAGTTGAAAATTTCCGGTGAGAGAGAGAGACGGAGCTATATACGACCTATAGCACCGTCTCTCTCTCACTGGAAACGTTCAACTTCTGCCTTAGAGCATTCTCTAAGACTTCTGCCCTGCTCTTAGGTTAAATGCTCTGAGGCCCTGCTATACGAGCCTTAGAGCATTTAACCTATGGAGATGGCATAGCTGAGCGAACCCCTCTGCCAAAGTCGATTGGCCATATGGCCATGCACGTTATATAAAACTAATTCATTCGCCGACTGCTGTCATTGTGTATCGTATTGTGTCGCAAGAAAGTGCTCCCAAAAAATGGTTAATTGTGCAGTTTCCTCGTGCAAAAAGCGATCTGCCACTTCAAATTTGCGAAACCATGGTGTTTCTTACCACATACAAGTATAAATTATACATTCAAACAGTTTTATTTAAGTATAATGTCGAAATAATCGTTGTTGACATTACGATAGAAAAATACAGTGGTACGTTGGTAGCGCAAACGTAGTACAGGTAAGAATTTGCATAGTGCAGGGACAACGTGAATCAATGATTGATAAAATAAATGATTTTTTCAGTCATTATGTTCAGTAACCAGTTTTTTTTTTGTAATGTATGTATCTGGTTAAGTCAGGTTGAAATAAAAAATATATATATTACATAATATTAATTTCAGTTCTTTGTGAGTCGATTTAAATTCTTTTCTTTTGTAGTTTTAGGCTAATAAAAAATAACAGTTTGTTCGTTTCGAATGTGAGTTTTTGCAGCTCATGCAATTTGAAAAAAAATAATCCGCACTGGAATAATTTAATAACTATTCCACCGCGGACCGTAGGTAGAAGGTACTTACTAGTAGGTTTTTTCAAGGCTGTTATGAAAACGTAGTACACACGGCTATACATCAAGCTATACATTTCCAGTTTACACTAATCTCTCATTGTAAGGAAATCCTATGCAGTGCGAGATCACCTTATACTGGATATGTATAGCTTGATCTGTAGCCGTGCGTGCGTACACAATCAAATTAATAGACATGATTTTCCTTTGATTCTATTGGCACTTATTTAAACTGATTACTTCTATTCTATATTTTTCTTCAACAGATTTCCAAAAGATCCCATACTATGACAAAATTGGAGGATATTTTGCGGTAATACAGAAACTTGGGGACCCACGCGTACTAGTGCAATCTGTTCGGAACATTTTATGTCGTGTAATTTTAAACAACTTGCAAATAATAGAAGGAAGCTAATTGAGGGTACGATACCCACTTTAAAAAACATTCTTGGCACGGAAGAACCGCCTGCAAAATTAAAGATTTTAGTAGGACCGTTTTATTATTGGCAACACTTCTGAAATGTCAGAATTCCGTCGAATTAAAAATCAGACTGTAGTCGTCATTATTCAGACATATGAATATGAACTAAACATGCGTGTGTGGCTTCATAGCCAAAGCCTGCACCCGCATGTTTTCCTACTAAAATATCAAACACATCATTTAGTTTCTTTAATTAGTTAGTTATGAAACACCGAACTCAAATAGTTTTAAAAAACAAAAAATGGACGAGTAAAAGTGTTATTTTTAACAAAATAATAAAATTGGCTGTGTTATTTTATTATTTATATTCTACCCTTCCCACTTTTTGACACGTATACCTACGTTAAGCCCGCATTATAAAACGGGGCTCAAGTATGTATCCCGAATTGTGGCTCCACTGTGCTATCACACACGCGCGTCCGAAACTTCACATTGGTGAATCACTTGGGTTAGTGACCATTACCTCTATTGCTTGAGAATAATTTTGGTTAGGTTGGGTTAGGTTAGAACAGTGACCCTTAAGGTTGATGCGCCAAGGTAGCCCGCGAAATTCAAAATTTCTTACGTTTTTTGCAATTTGTAGGTCAGTGTGTGCTTGTATGTTGATTAAAATATGATTCGCGGGCGTAGCTAATTTGGCTTTACAGAATTATAATCATTAGAATCAGCAATACAACTCCATAAGTTAGCATTTACCTCAAACCTCATGATTTCATGAAATCGCTAGATTTGAGATAAATGCTAACGTATGGAGTTGTATTGCTGATTCTAATGATTATAATTCTGTAAAGCCATATTAGCTACGGCCGCGAATCATATTTTATTCAACATACAAGCACACACTGACCTACAAATTGCAAAAAACGTAAGAAATTTTGAATTTCGCGGGCTACCCTGGCGCTTTCGCCTTAACGCGTAGCTAGTATATAAAATCGCCGGTTGTGTTTGTACAGTGGTTCCCGAATTTCTAAATGCAGAATGATAGGGAAGGTCCAGCAATATCAAAATGTTATTTGAAAAAAATATTTGACTAAAAAATAAATACAATCGTTCTTTTTCTAAAGCACTATTAATTGTTTTGTCATTACTGGCTACCTACGTAGTTTCGCAGGCATTAATCATATTGCGTATTTTTGTGTACAGACGCCAGCACGTCAAGCTACTACAATCTTTATAAATCTAAAGTATTAGGTTCAAGGTTGATTGGGAAAATTTGACAGTTTCGGGTGGCTTGACCTGTACACACAAGAAAATAAAACGAATTAACATTTTATTTATTCATTCATTCATGTAATGAAATAGCAGGTTAAGCTACGCTTGCCGGGGTTGGTCAGTGAATGAGTGACCATCTTTACATACCGAGACTCCTCCGTGCCTCGGAAAGCACGTTAAGCTGTTGGTCCCGGCTGTCATTCGTGGTTCTTTGACAGTCGTTACGGGTCATTAGAAGCCCGAAAGTCTGACAACCAGTCTTACCAAGGGGTATCGTATTACCAAGTAACCGGGTTGTAGAGGTCAGACAGGCAGTCTCTCTATGTAAAATACTGGTATTCAGCTGCATCCGGTTAGACTGGAAGCCGACCCCAACATAGTTGGGAAAAGGCTAGGCAGATTGATTTTTGATTCATGTAATGAAATACCACTGATAGTTTGTGTCCCATCACTAGCACTTTGTGTTTGTTGTCATAGGACAGTTGCGTAGATACGCACAAATTTGTCAATGTGTATGTGTTTTTTTATTGTGTGGCTATTATTATTTCGTGTGCGTTCGTAGCAACACGAAGCATGTATCTGTGTGCGGTTGTCAAATTTTTGTAGTGTGCTGTATGTGTTTTCCTCGCCCCCCGCATAAAGTGGCAGAAAATGTTGTTCGGTGATTCGCTGCTTGCCATCTCCATAGGTTAAATGCTCTAAGATACGAGCTCATAGTATGCCCCCTGGTGAATACATGGCTTTATAGTTAATTGTCTTTGACTTAAAAACTTTTTTGTTTGGCAGCACTTCTTTCTTCTTGCATTATTTTTCTCTTGCAACCCTGCAGTTAATTTTGCGAAACCCTAGTTTTTCAATCACTCAATCGCAAATGGAAATTAATTAATTTGAAGCCTGTATTTCAGTTATTAAATCCCTCTAATGCGATGGTAAGTAGTAATATTTATAAATTAAATCAAATATATATTTTTTCCAAGTTTCATGAAGAAAACAAACATGATTTTTATGTCAGACTTCAGTGTAAGAAGCGTAATTTAATTTATTTTTTAAATTGTTGATTTTGTATTTACATGATAATATATGTTTATTAGTTCCTTCATAGTCAAGATTATCGTACCTTTTATCCATGTAAAGTATCGAGTAACAAGAATCGGTACTTAACTAATTAAAAATTGGTATTGCTATCTTGAAATTATTTGTTTGTTGATGAATTATTAAGAACAATCTTCTGTTTATGTAATGGTTCCGATTAATTTAATCATAAATAAGTTGACAAAATTGTGCGTTTAATATTGATGCACGGCAGTCGCGAAATACTTGTAATTCTTGTTAACTTTGTGTAAAATAGCTGGTGTGTTTATCCTTTTTTTAAGCAACATTTTTTATCGCAGTAGGTACATGCCGTAGTAAGGGCATCATGCCGCGGGATATTCTGAGTGATAGTTTAGCTGTCCTGAGGATAGTTGAGGTATGTTTTAACTAATATCATTTTATTCCATCATGTTCCTTGTTATTTTCATAAGAATTGGATTTTTAAACAATATTACTGCAATCAAAGTCCTGAGAATTCTTATTTCAGTTATATTGGTTATTTTACTGTGCTTTTTGAAAAATATGCATGTTACATCTTTCCATCACTCATTGTGATAAAAGTTATCGAATAAGAATGGGCTGTTTTCTTGCATGCTAAAGAATAATGAATAGCAATACCTTGTTTCTTGAGAGTATTAATTTGTGACTTTCTTGCATGCTAAAGAATATGGAATAACAATACCTTGTTTCTTGAGAGTATTAATTTGTAACTTTTCATTTATCTGCAACTGTCAAATATTGCTGATGAAAAGAATGCCAAATAGGTTTGGCTCTACTAACATTGGATATTCATGATTTAAGGATGAGGTTGATCTTAACATAACAATAGTTTAAGGAATGAACTTTTGTATTGAAAAAATCCTAGGATTCCAGGATTCTGATTATATATATAGCTAATATGGGATGCACTTTTGTATAGATTGTAAAAATCAAATTGATAAATTTAGTCTTTTTTTACTGCTATGCTATGCTATGCTAGCTAATGTTGTAAAGTAGGTTGCCAAACTGGCACAGCAAAAGGTCAGGATAAGTAATGTAAAAAAAGAATTTCAAGTAAACAAGCATACAAATATTTATGTGATCCTGGTGTCCCGGTATTTTTAAAATAAATAATACCACATGTTTAAGAAGTTTTTTCCATACCATGTTGTACATTCCCGGATTTTTCGGAATCCTGGGATTTTAGTATATTAAGAAAAAGAAAAATTTAAAAAGCCGCTTTCATAGGTTCTTAGCCAAACATTAACTGTAGGCATTTTTAATGCCTCTGATTATCCAATCTCTGGATAACATATTGATTCTCAGATTGCACAAACAATTGTTGGGAATTAATCCGTAGCAGCATTAGCAGCTAATTATGCATGTTTAACACGCTCAGCGCCATGTGTATCATTTTCGATACACACTGTACAAACACTTGTGTATCTTTTTCGATACACGAACACCATTCCAGTCTTTAGCCTCGTGTATCGTTAACGCGCACGTTTTTATACATTTTATACTACGAAAATATTGCTCTGGCCTAGGGGATTTTTCTGGTGTATTGGGGTTGGGATTGGTAATTTTTTTTGGAAATTATGAAGCAAAATGTATGGGAAAGAAATAAAACAGTAAAATTATTTTGAATGTAGAACTTTTATTATAAAAAAATCAAATGTAACAAAGGTTTGATGAAGAGAAAGTAATCTTATAGTTAGTGAGTATTATTGAAACAAGTTTTGCAAATTATTACATCACAAGTGAAACATTTTGTGTTAACTTGTGACGCTCGTACTACTTTGCCATTTACTTCAATTCCTTTCCTTCCGTACTTTTTGTAACATTCTGAACAACGCCCGCGAACTGTCCTTTCTCCAACTATATTCTTCACAAGATAGTGCTTCATATTTCCTGAGGCTCTTCTTGGTGTTGAAGTCGATGGTCCGGATTCTGTTACACGGTTTTGGGTGTTAACTATTTTCACAGGCCAGTGTATCAAAAAAGATACACACTAGAGGGAGGGGGTTGGGAAGGGTGGGGGTAGAAAAAAAATTATCCGCTATAACATCTAGATGGTTTTAGGTCAAAAAAAAATTTTTTTTCAGAAAGGTCAAATTTGGGTGGTATTGGCATATAAGGCTTGGCGCTGAGCGTGTTAATGGCAATAGGGTTGCTTCCATTTAATTTTTATTTCACATTAAACCATTAAAGAACAGTTTATGCTTTCATTTTTGATCACATTGTTTTCTAAACAGCTAAGAATGAAAGAATCAGCAGTCTGATAATCTAATATTATGTAAACATGTTATGTAATGTATGTTAATATTATGTACCTATACATTGTATTTGTGTTTGAGTAGCTATGCACTCTAATAACAATAACATACAACAAGCTCCATTGAGGCTCCTGGCTAAGTAATAACAGCGGCGCGGGTCGATCGACCAGGTTAAGCTACGCTTGCCGCCGCGGTCGTTCCGTGGTTGGCGACCATCTTTACATAGCCTCGGAGAGCACGTTAAGCAGTTGATCCCAACTGTCATTCTTGGATATTTGACAATTGTTACGGGTCGTCAGAAGCCCGAAAGTCTGACAACCAAGGGATATTGTATTAACCCGTAACTGGGTTGTGGAGGTCAGATAGGCAGTCGCTCCATGTAAAATACTGGTATTCATCTGCATCCGGTTAGACTGGAAGCCGATCGATGATGAAGCTCCATTCCACTTACTCACATTAATTTAGTTTTAGATTGTAATGATGTAAGTACTTTGATTTATGTCTCATGTCTCTGTTCATTACTAATTACAATGTAAATGACATTGTGTTTGATAAGCTGATAAACATTGATGCTTTCATTCTTAGTGATTATTAGGAAACTTTGTATAACTAGGGTCCTAATTATTAATTTAAAGACAATACACATTAAAATGCAGCATGATATTAACACGAATATTCTGACATTGTAGCATGCAAACTTTGTTATCATGGCCCTGCAAACTGTCCTTGTCAAAGAATCGAGTGTATGTCATTAGTGCGACAGGTCGTTTGTTCGACAGGTCGTTAGTGCGACAGTCTTTAGTTCGACAAGCAATGTACGTTTAACAAATATATTTATTTATTTATTTATACATAGTAAATAATTAATTTAATTTTTTAAATATGACTTATACATAGTCTTTTTTTATTTCCCATAACTCTAGGGTATTAATGAGACCATCATTATGAATAACTTTTAATATGGGACCGAACCCAAAATCGCGAAATAAAAATCAGCTGCTCCCTACATTTTGACGAGTTATGCGAACATAAATGTAGGGGGCAGCTGATTTTTTTTTCGCGATTTTGGGTTCGGTTCCATAGTAAAAGTTGTTCATAATGATGGTCTTATTAATACCCTAGAGTTATAGGAAATCAAAAAAAAGACTATGTATAAGTCATATTTGTTAAACGTACATTGCTTGTCGAACTAAAGACTGTCGCACTAACGACCTGTCGAACAAACGACCTGTCGCACTAATGACATACACTCCAAAGAATCATGGCATGGTAGCTTTTGTATCAATACTGGCCTGACCTATGTTTACAAACCAAACATTTGTTCCCACTCTTGACATCTTGACATCATTTAACGTACATAAATGCCTGTATCCCAGAAGTGTTAGGCAGAAGTGCAATTATAGTACACAGTAGTAGTAGTACATCCACATTTCGCCAGTTACTTTTAAGTTTTATGTAAGAATGTAAGGTTGAGCCTATTGCCTTCAACTGGGCATAAATCCAGTGCTGCTACTGCTATATCATTTAAATGATGTTTGTTTAAAAACTGAGATGTGCATAATCTCCATAGACATCTAAGGATATTTCTGTTATCTTCTCAGTAAACGAATGTTATATATAAGTAAAGACCTTTGATAATCTCATTTTGTCCATGATTCTTTGGCATTTATTTAATACTAGCTGCGGCCCGCGGTTTCACCCTCGTAAATCGGGATAAAAAGTATGTGTGCCTATGTGTTAATCCAAGGTGTCAGCTACCTCCGAAACAAATTTTATCAAAATAAGTGCAGCCGTTTGAGCGTGAAGAAGTAACAAACATACAAACACACACACCAATTTTCGCCTTTATAAATTAGTGTGATGTGATTTACCAAGCATTGTTTGCATAGCCTCTGTACATTATGTCGGCTCCACAAATATTTCTAACAAAATTGACAACTAATGTCAACTCAGGGAGTTCATAAGCACATTTAAATTCACCTAAATGCTCTATAAATTCAAATCACTACTTTGATTCTTTGTCAGTCATGTAAAATAGCTATCACATAGCAAATTGACATAGTGTGTTATTCTGCTCAACAATCTAGTTTCCTGACTGTAGTAATTCAGATCATCTTTCTTCTATAACAATGATGTTTCAGCATGAAGATGAAGAGAACTGGCCACTAGAATCCAAGACATCATGTAAACAGAGCAATAAGAAATCCTCTAACATTCCCGTGAACAGCCAGAAGACTATAACTAAGGATGACTGTGCCTGTTATTACAACTATGGGTATGATTCATATTGCATACATCTTATTTCATCATTCTGGAAAATGTGGAGTTGCAGACACTAGCGCGTTATACGATATTATATATATTAAGACTAGTATACAGATACTATTCATCATTCTCTTACCTTATCCCAATTTGTTTGGAGTTGGTACAGAATGTCTTCTTCTTCCACACTACCCTAGGTATTAGTCGTCATGTGGCCGTCTTTAGTTAAGGCAGTAATATCTTTTGAATCGTTTCTTTAAGGCTTGTCCGTCGTAAAAAGCGCGGTCACTGTCGGACTGCATAGAAAAGAAAGAGAAGCGCGATGACACAACGCTTGCAAAATATGAAGTAATATTATCGATTTACAAAAAATAAATCAGGCGTTAAATACCGCTCTTTCGCGGGTCAACATTTCGAGTTATGTTAGTGTGCTTACATTGAGCAATACAAATTTTATTTAGAAAATCTGTTCAGCGCATAATTGTTCCCATATTCTCGTCTTCAAAATGCGCTGATTACTTTTTTCTAATTATATTTAATTTTCTTAATTCGGATGTCACAATGTCATCGAAATTCCTTGTTTTTATCTCGTTTGTTTCATAGTAACAATGCATCGTATGCATGTAAAATTTGGTTGATTTAATGCCAAGAGTTCAATAAGACAAATACTAAAAAAAATAGCATCTAAATCACCTTACTCTAACAATAATAATAATCTCAAAAGACCTCCAAAACGCTCCGACCCACTAAGGAATTTCCCTCGCAATTCTTGTTCAGAAACTCTGTTTTGGAGGTCTTATGAGATTATTATTGTTAGAGTAAGGTGATTTAGGTGCAATATTTTTTAGTATGTGCTATAATGAACTCTTGGCATTAAATTAACCAACTTTTACATGCATACGATGCACTGTTATTATGAAACAAACCGTTTATTAAGAGATAAAAACAGAGAATTTCGATGACATTGTGACATCGAATTAAGAAAATTAAAGATAATATAAAAAAGTAATCAGCGCATTTTGAAGACGAGAATATGGGACCAATTATGCGCTGAACAGATTTTCTAAATAAAATTTGTATTGCCCAATGTAAGCACACAAACATAACTCGAAATGTTGTTGACGCGAAAAAGCTGTATTACTGATTTACCTAACATAATCCACCGAAATGAACTTAAAAAAAATAACCAGCTATTACTATATTATGGTTATTAGCGTGCTATAATAATATTTCATGTTATTTCATTACTTTTGTTTAAAAAAAATACAAATTTGCGCAAATAATTCGCCGCGAATGAATTTTGCAAGACTGCAGCCTTAAGTAGTATTTCGACTCATCTTGATTGGCCATTAAGGTTCATTAAATTATAGCATCATTGTGATAAATCCCTACTGGAAGGGAAACTTAGTTTATTTCTACACATTTCCTTGCATCATAATGGAAATAATGGAGTTAGATTATAATTTTGTTATCTTCTTAGAAAGTAAGTAGATAAGTTAAAATATTATTTTATTCACAACACCCATAGAGAATGTTTATAAATAAGGGAGATATTGTTCTTTAACAGATGATTGTTATTGCATACAATACAAGAGGTCATTCGAGATAATGTTATCTATTATGTTACTATAGTTCTCAATTCACTTGTAAAAATCTTCTGATGTTTTTAAACAAAATGACACTAGCATTACATTACACGTAAGTTTATTATTAGTTGCCTGTTTAAAATATTCGAGTTTCATACATATGATGTGTTACTTTCTAATTTATTTTCATACAGCTGCTGTTATGCATATTGAATGCTCTATCACAAAATTAATCAAGTTTATAAAACTGGTTTGAAGTTATAATTAATTATGTAGTAGGCTTATATTCTAGGTATGTATATGTATGGTAGGTATTCTAGGTATTATGTACTTTACGTGATACTATGTTATCAAAATACTGTCGTGTTTTATACAGTGTGAGTCTTCATAATGTGCACATATCGAAACGAGGGAAACTACTATGCTTAATTTTATCGACGAAAAAAATATTTACAAAAAAAATCTAAAAATAAAAACTTTTTTTATAGCTTTTATTAAATTCTTGTCCGCTGCTGTGACCCGTGTGTAAACAAAACAGTATAACTTATAAACTAAACGATCTGTCACGATGAACCAAATCCTCATAAAATAAAAATAAAAAGAAAACCGCCCTCAATTGAGAATGAAGGTGTTCTTTAACAAAAATCTGGTATTATTTCACAAATTTTTACAATACTTGTAAAATTTCTCAATAAAACCCCCTAATAACTACCTTTTTTTATTAAATAATTTAAATAATCCTACATCGTATTAGCTTTCTAAAAGTAAAAATGGCACGTTTATAACTCAGTCTCAGCATTTCCAATCAACTGTTTCTTAAAGAACATAAAATAAAATTAAGCATTGTTTCCCTTATTTCGATATTATGTGCACATTATGAAGACTCACACTGTATTAGCTGTAACTACGACATAACCTGTCTTAATATAAGTTGATCCAAATCCATTCTGCCATTATGGTGAGATTTAGTGGCCAACCTCGCATTTATAATAGACTTATCATTAGCTTAAACTGTCATTGCTCACACAAGTATTGTTTTTTACGTAGACACGGCGAAAACGGGAATAGTAGGCAGCATGACCCTGTGTACCAGTACAAGACAAGCAGTCTGCCGCCTGCTTCGTCCATCAACCAGTCCTGGGATGAGATAGTGTGCTCAGCACTGCGCATCACCCCCGAAGATATTGCTAATCAGCTGACTCTGCTAGACTTGCCTTGTTTTAAATCTATCAGACCAGAGGAATTGACTACTTGCGGATGGAACAAACTGAACAAGTTGACTGTGGCGCCCAACGTGGTAGCTTTTACTAAAAGATTTAACAGGGTTAGTAAATTATGAGTTTGCTGTTTATTTTCAAATATCTGCAGCCCATAATACAATGCAATAGTACAAGTCAACGTAATTGACTTCAATCACAGAACAGATAAAGAGGTTACCTCTTTATCTGTTCTGTGACTTCAAGTTAAAGAAGTCATCGCATACAACAATGTCAGTAATTGAGCATTGTAGATGATATCGATCACAATAAGTGATGACCTCATATGGGGGGGTATTCTTACAATGTTAAGAGGTTGCAACTGAATGTAATTGATGATTATGATTTCCGGCACTGAATAGCTTACATCCCTTCATCTAGTCTAGATCCAGTTATTAAAAGAATAAGGATCAAGGTTATAAGTTGTGTGATCAGGAGAATGTGTACCTACGCAACTGAGACAGCTCTCGCTCTTATCTCAGATCTGTCCTCTTCATTATCTAATAATAAGAGATTCTGTTAGCAGTCTGTAGGCTGGTTATGTAGCAAGCATTATTTTATTACTTCGAGTTCAGTACATAAAGCGGTATTTATTCAGTATCATGCTGCGCTGAATCAGATGCGATAAAAAGCACAACTTCCTTTATTCATGACATTGAAAGAATGGGCAATGTTTAAGTTATGTTAACTTAAAAATTATTGTTATATACAATATTGTTATTGTTCTAAAACAAATTTTTTGTTCTCAGGTCAGTTTTTGGACAGTACAAGAAATACTAAATGGGCAATCGCCGAAAGCACGAGCTGAAATATTGGCGCATTTTATCAAAGTAGGAAAAAAGCTACATGATCTGAACAATCTGCATTCTCTTTTTGCTGTTATCTCCGCGTTGCTCAGTGCCAGCATATACAGGTGAAGAAATAATAAAATACTTATAACTAATTTGTAGAGGCCAGTTTAACATGTGACTCACATTGGCGCAACGCTGCTTGAGACATCAAAACCTTGTTTTTTGTTCGATAAGTGTGTGTGTGCAATAACTGTACATTCTAGTGAATGAATAACTATTTAATAATTGATATATTTTCTCATTTACAGGCTGACAAAAACATGGGCGTGCTTATCTAAAAAGGATAAACAACAGTTCGATAAACTCGCGGAACTGTTTGGTGAGAAGGACAACTGGACTGCATTGAGGGAATATTTAAGATGTATTCCTTTGCCATGTATTCCATATCTTGGTAAGTAATGTACGGATTGCGTTAATCACATCGTAAAAAACAAAATCATTATTCCTGGAAAACAGTTCAAAGTTCACCTTTTTTATTCAAATACAGATTTATTTACGTAGGCTTATCTCTGTTCTATTTGCAACAAAAAGTTATTTACCTACCAAATCATCCGGGGAATACCCGTGACTTTATTGAAGAGTTTATTGGTTGGACTATTTTTAGCGTCGCTTATCTTGAGACGATGTTTTTATTATGATGTCCCTAAAGTGAGGTATTTTAAAGTGACGTACCTTCTTTAGTCCCGGTTTTTACAAAAGAGTCGTTGAAACAACCAATAGGGCATTGAATTATGCTGAAGCTAAGCTGAGATCAAAATGTTCAAGACATCTCTTCTCTTCGCTTTTACTTTGGTGGAAAATAGGCATTATCGTGTCATCAACACATTAATATTCAACTTACAAATAAAAAAATCGCTTTGTTTGTCAAGTCGTAAAAACCAAGCGAAGCAAGGGCGGGTCGCTTATTATAAGCTCTAGCTGAGCTGGTGTGGGAATATTTTAGCTAGACGGCAAGATTGTAGCGGGGATGGTTGGAAAGTGCACCGGAGTTATCTACCTACATGTAAAAATCACCACTCGTGTGCCAACCACGTGCCTTCCTAGCAAGTTAGGAACAGTGGTTTCAATTATTAGAAAACTTCAGCTAGTCGAATCACAATTAAGGCCATGTCAAACGTTTTTCAAAACAAAAGCAAGTTCAGTTTACTCATTTCTAAAAATAACTGCCACGGCCCACGCCACATCTTTGCTTTGCGACGATAAATGCGCCATAGAGTAACTTTAATAGGCACACAATGAATGTAGTCTGTTAGACTGATCATAGGCTTGCCTACGCGTGCATTCAATATCATGTAATTTACTTACATTTTATTGAAATAATCATCGGTTTGATACATTACATTATATAAACTGGCGGTGGCAGTGGCATTATTTAGTTTGGACAAGTTATTTCATACCGGCGAAAAATCATAACAAAAATAGTTTTTCCTTGGTGCTTATGGGTCAGCTGCTCCTGTAATGGGGAGCCCAAAGTTAGAGCATGCAAAAGTTGTTAAAAAACTTGATAACAGTAATTTCATACTACGGCAAAACCTTAATGGACTGTTTTTAGGGTTCCATAGTCAGTTAGTTCCGCCATGTCTTTCTGTCTAACTGTCTGTCCGCGGCTTAGCTCAGAGACTCTTAGTACTAGAAAGCTGTAATTTGGCATGTTATTAATTACGCCGACGAAGTGGTAAAGTAAAACCTTGAAAAAAATTTTTAAGGTATCTCCCCTACGTTTGAAATGGGGATGATTTTCTCGTCTATCCCATGGTGTGGAATATCGTTGTATAGGCTGTTTAAAAATATTTCAAGTGTTTCAATACCATTTTTCGATTCAGGGATCCGTTTGCGAAATATTAGGCTTTAAAGTGTGGCGGCCTCCACATCGCCACATACGAACTACGCATCACAATGACATGACGTCACGAAATCCTGCATCGCGCAATTAGAGTTTTCCACGCGACTAGCATATATACAACGACCCGACATCAACCGTTGGGCAGTAGCCCACCAGACACAACACCCGTCTGGTCGGAGGATCCTCCCTTTTCTATGGAGGATGAGTGAACTTTACACCCTGTTCCAATTGCCTCTAAAAAAGTGCTAATTTCTTTTAGAGTCAAGTGTCCTTTTCCCCTGCCAGATGAACTGTTGTTTTTGGATATGTGAAAAAGTGAGGGCAGTAGTAAGTTTATAAATAACGAAGTTAAAAGGAAAACTATCACAGCTAAGTAGGCTTGATAAGTTAACGAGTAATAGCAGACCAACTTACATTTACAGTTGGAATGTATGAGAGAACATGTTTTTCAAGTACAATGATAAGTTTGACTGAAAAGTTTCATAGTTTAGAATTTAGCCCAGATGTGCCTTCGCAACAATCATAGCACTGACACATATTCCCCCCACTTCCATGCTGCTGTCTATTTTTTTCGGGTTGAAGAAGATCCCAAAAATGGTTTTGGGGCGGTATGAAATTACTTTTTTATAAGTTTTTTTTTTGCAACTTTGTCGTCTGTAACTTGGGATTCCCCCTTGGGTGCGGCTACTGACTCAGAGAATCTTAAACAACTATTTCCTAAAGACATTTTTATTCGGTATAAAATTCATCGCAAAAATCGATCAGTACATATATTTGATGAAATACAGGAAATACTGCGTATCTCTCTCTTTCTGTCAGTTAGTGCGCTTATAACTCGAGGGCCGATTATGTAATTAAAATTCAGAGGTACTCGTATATTATCTGGTAACATTTTATAATAGTGGTGGTTTTCTGACTGGAGACACACAAGCATAAATATAGACAAACGTAGCGAATCCAGGACAGATCGTTCAGAAACTGACGTGATGACGACACGGTTGGCGCAGTGGTTGAGCGATTGACTGCTGCGCAGCATGTCGCGGGTTCGATTCCCGCACGGAACAAATATTTGTACGACCTACAAGTATTTGTTCCGAGTCTGGGTGTTTTTCTATCTATAATATGTATGTATTTACAAAAAAAAAATGTATATAAGTAGTTTATCAGCCATCTCGTTACCATAACACAAGCATTAGGTTGCTTAGCTTGGGACTAGATGGCGTTGTGTGAAATGTCCAAGTATATTTATTTATTTATTTTATTTTATTAAACTGACAGTAATGTTTGAAAGTAGAAATGATCAACAATTTTAAGATTATCAAAGTGCATAATTTTTCTACTTTACGTATATTTTTTTTTACTAATCATATTTATGTGTTCTAAAGGTATATTCTTGACGGATCTTGTATACATCGACATCGCACATCCTCCGGATTCGCCCCACCGCGTCGCAAAGATGGCAGTTGTTTTGAAAGCGCTCGAAAAGTACCAAACATCGGAGTATGACATCGCTCCTTTGCTCCACGTCTCTAACTATTTGAACAGCGTACGTTATATTGAAGAACTACAGAAATTCCTCGAAGATGATCAGTATAAGTAAGTATTGTGAATTTATATTATATATTTATAATTTTAAGTAGGTAGGTACTATCGACAAACGACGCCTCCCTTAAACCCTGTACCTAGGAACTTAGGACCATAAAGGCGCTTTTTATGAACATTGATTCACCCTACCTTTGTTTGTCATACAATTGCAGTATGCAAGCAAAATTGTTTTCAAATTGTAAAGACGATCGTACCCACATATTTTCTTGGACTACATAATGTTAAGACGGTAGTACGCGATAGGTCTTTAAAAAGTCCAGAATAGTTTTAAAAAGTCTTGATATTACGATAAATTATCTGTATGGGTGGGTACACAAAATTTCTCATGTAACCACAGTGACGCAAATAAAAGCACGATTGTAACAACTTGTAAGTGTCCGAGTCTTACCTACGCATGGACAGCTAGTCGGTACGGACAGGCCACGTTGCCAATTACCATTGAAACGGCGCAATGCATGCGTCAATCTTCATGTTCTAGAATTACGCTCTGATTGTGATTCTGTTAACTGAGACTTCAACTGTAATCACAGTGTTTGTTAACCCTCCACGAGTCACTAGACGATCCTGGAACAATTAAGTAATCTTTACGTGCAGGATTTAATGGGTAAGGCCGCATAGCAAAATAGTTTGCATTGTTTTTCTAGCTAACATCATCATTCTCCTGCCCTTATGCTAATTTATTTGGCGTCGGCTCAGAACAGAACGTCTTTTTACTTACATCTCTAATTTCTTTTAGCCGTCGTCTCAAAATTCGGTTCATTTTTACCCATAAAGTTTTTCTTACGTCTGCTTTTTTACTTTTAACTTTTCAACTTTTTTGTCTCAACCTCTTCATTCTTCAGTATCATAAATGTTGAAATAGTAATTACCACCTGTGATTTAAAAATAACAGCGAAAACTAGTGTGTTTATGTGCTACGACATTTTCCTATGCGAATGTTTTGTGCTTATTTGTGATTTCATACTTTTTTGTAAATGAGATTAGCTGACATTATAGATTCTGTTTTTGATAATGCGATAAACGAGACCCTGAGCACTCCTAACATAATCAATTGCAAAGCAGGTGATGTGCAGGTCAGGTCAAGGGTTTGCCAAATTTTCATGGGCTTTTGTAAAATATTGACCTGCTATAGTATGGTAACCCTGAGCTTTACATCTGTGCAATCAATAAAACTCATTAGTCAAAACAGTACGTAGCGTTTATTTTATTCAAGTGCTTTGTAAATTCTAATAACATATTTTATTACAGGCTATCGCTAAAACTGGAGCCTCCATCACCCGTGGGTAGTTGCGCTGGTTCCAAGGAGTCCGTGAAGGAAGTGATAACCCCGGGAGCGTCGAACACGGCCAATATATCACCATCCCACAAGATAGGTTCCGGGTCGCTTCGCCTGCAGGGCTCCTGTCACCAGGGCAAGTTCATCCCGACACATCGGAAGTGCCGATCCCTCGGTTCCAAGTACGTTCAACAATTTGAATAAAGCAATTTTGTGTCTAATATTTCATATTTCCGATTAACACCCATTGCTACCTTGTAGAGTCCTGTTTTAACTTGAATATGCTGAAAAATTAATTTGTCATTCAATGTTTTTTAAAACAAGCATTATATTCGGTATTGGGTAAAAATAGTATTTTTGGTTTCTAAAGTATGGTTTATATTTTAGCTTTTTTTTAAAAATATATTAGTCCAAAATAATTTTAGTATCATAAGAATATCAATTATTTTTCGGGGCAATGATGTTGTTTCCCGTAAGCTTCGCCGCGAGAGAGCGCTGTGTTTGTCACTTGTCAAAGTCATCTTGTAGACAATGCGACCAATCGGTGACAAAGCGCCATCTCGCGGCAAAGTTTTCAGCCAGGAACTCCATTGGCAGCTGAATGAAAGTAACAAAAGCGCCATCTACGTGGAACCAATTTGTCTGTTTCTTCCTCATTGCGTCAATCTTTTGTTTGTTATTATGAATCACACATGATCTTCATTGTTAAATCTTAACTAAGAAAGGGCCAGTAAAAAAAAACCGCTACTTAATTGTAGAACCATCAAACATGTTGTTTTCATTAGGTTGGTAAATCGCTAGCCTACTGCCATCATCATGCTGGTTTTACTTTTAATTTCATATCAATCTCATAGTCAACATACTATGTTAAGCTTAAAAATAATTATGGTACTATAAATATCTTAGAAAGTTCTTCAGTACCATCTGGAAGACCTTTCTATCTTCCTAACTTGCATATTGAGATGTCTAAACTTTGATGAGCTTTTGTGCTATTGGGTATTTCTAATTTTTAACCGATGATAGAAAAGGAGGAGGTTCTCAATTCGACACGTATCTATTATATTCACCGACTTCTGAAAAAAGGAGGAGGTTATCAATTCGGATGTTTCAATTTTTATTTTATTTTATGTATGTTCGGGCATAACTTCGTCAAATATAGACGGATTTGCAAAATTCTTTTTTTTTGTTTGAAAGGGTATACTCTCGAGGTGGTCCCATTGTCATCAAGTCAGAATCTGATGAGGGCATCCCATGGAAATCGAGGGAAACCCTCAAATTTTATAGACAGGTGTGCCTATATTTGAGGGTTTCCCTCGATTTCGATAGCGATTTGGGTATTTTTATAGTAACTCGTGCATTTGCTCTCTCGTTCACCAAATGGTGTGTTACCATTTGGTGAAGTGGAACTGATGATGAAGACCACAGATGGCCATCCGAACTACTCAATTATACCTAAGTATTTCACGGGTTGCGATTCGATTAGTTTAATTAATTAATTTATTTATTTATTTTAACATAAAACGGCCAAGGGCAGTTAATATGGTTGCTAAGTACTTTATGCTCGTCAAAATGCATAATGGTGATGATGACTTCACCATGGAGCTCTCCTGGTTGTTACTAGGAGAACTCCTCAACAATTAATGTCCCTGCATCGCGAAAAGCAATATTTTGTAAATAGGTGATGAGCATTGCACATTGGGCTATTGTAACTCAGATAAATTACAAACTGACCCACTAAAAAGTTAAAAAAAAAAAAAAAATAACTAAAAAAAAACAACCGACTTCCAAAAAAACACTGTAAAGTGAAAAATAACTTTAATTTTGGAAGTCAGTGGCAAAAAACTAAAATACAGATCCAAAGACACCGACTTCCAAAATTAAAGTTATTTTTCACTTTATGTGTGTGAGTGAGGAGGAGCTCGTGGCTAAGTAATAACAGCCGCACGATTCGATCCATCAGGTACGCCGCTTGCCAGGGTTGGTCTGTGGATGGGTGACCATCTTTATATATCGAGACTCCTCCGTGCCTCGGAAAGCACGTTAAGCCGTTGGTACCGGCTGTCATTCATGAATCTTTGACAGTCGTTACGGGTCGTCAAAAGCCCGAAAGTCTGACAACCAGTCTTAACAAGGGGTATTCGCTCCATGTAAAATACTGGTATTCAGCTGCATCCGGTTAGACTGGAAGTCGACCCCAACATAGTTGGGAAAAGGCTAGGCAGATTGATTTTTCACTTTATAGGTTTTTTTTGGAAGTTGGTTGTTTTTTTTGTAAAAAGTTTTTTTTATACTAATTTTCCGATTACAAAGTATCCTATAATGTATCAAAAGAGTTTCTTTAGAAAAATAGACGTATATTATGGCAGTATAAATTCCGTTACGACATAGTACAGCCAAACAATTTTACTGTTGTTACAACTTTTTCTAAACCCGATGACAGTTAACAATTTGGTAGAGAGGTTGCAATAATCAAAATAGTAGTCCCCAATCATTTTGGTCGGGTTGAACGTAGGCGCGAGCCGATGCGCAGAATGCAAAATTGAGATATCAGTTGGGAAAATAATATGTGCAGATGGTGCAAGATGGTCGCCGCGCTATTCAGCCCGGGCAAAAAGACTGGGGACTATGTACTTACCTAGCAATATTACGTTCTGCCTATAAAGCGTTTTGCTTGACAGTTACCTGACAATAATACGTTTTTATCAGAAAAAGCATATAAAAAAAAATATTTTAGCGTTGTTTTAATTCGGATCTCTTTGTTAGAATTTTTAAGCTCTCGAGTTCGTAATTATAAGCTTTCATAAATAATTGAATATTTATTTATTATTAAATGTTTAATCTGTAATTACCATGCAAATCTTTGATGTAAGCAACTAAGCACCAAAGAAACTATGGAACCAAAACTTATTTAAGATTATTTTTCGTAACTGAAAAATAATCTAAATAAATAGGTCCAGCCAAATTACCGATTTATTAGAGTTTGTTCTTTTACTTGTCTTGCTTTAATGATCATAAGAGTTTGCTAAATTCAATTCTTGACAACGGTGGCAAAAGCGTCTGCTGAGCTGAGGAGTGTTGGGTTGGGTCCCCGGGTCAGCCAGTGTCATTGGGTTTTCAATTAGGAGATTTGCAGTAGCAAACACCGGGAGTGTTGGGATTAGTTCCCGCTCTCCTCAAATAACATTACTTGCACACACATATATAAGTGAATAACTGTGTAATAAATTTCATATATGTATGAGAAAATGACTTCTTCATCATTTTTTTTCTTGAATTTTTCCCGTTTTAATAGTTACTAGCTGCTGCCCGCGACTTCGTTCGCGTGAAATTTCTTATTCCCCGACCCACCCCGTCGCATCGAATTGCCTGCCCGCGCTATTATTTCGTTTTCACTTAGCGTTATTTCTGCCTTTTTTCCTTTAAGCTCGGCACGTAAAGGTCCTAAGATTTTTGGGATATGAAATGCAAAAAAAAATTTCAAAGTCTGTTAGTTCCAGAAATTATCACGTTCGTTCACGATATCCCCTTCCCGCTAACCTCTCCCTGCCCCTCTCACCCACTCTCACACCCCCTTCACCACTTCCACTTCCCCCCCTCTCTGTCCCCCTACCCTCCCTCTCACCCTCCTAACCTCACCAACCCCTCCCCCTCACCCCTTACCACCCCTTCCTCTCCTCACCAACCCCTGCCCCTATACCCCTCCCTTTCTCTCCTCACCAGCCCCCTCCCTCTCCCACTCTTTCAAGTTAATCAAGCCCCGCAGTAAAATCCTCCCCTGAAAAATTTACTACCTCTTTTCACCCAGCTATGGGTAGATTTTCGAAAAACCCACGTTATTCTTCATTTTTACTCTCAAGTTTATAAATACTGAGTTAATCGCGGCGCGACGTCGAACGGAACGCGTATGGCATTCTTATACTGGGCTGGTTGACCAGTTTTTAACATTTTTGCAAAGAACTGCGAAGGTAATTTGATACAAAACTTTAAAAAACAGTTTTAAATAGAGCATTTTATTGATTATTAATGGTGCTAATTTGAAGTTTCTTACTAAGTTAGATGATGATTATTTTTGGATTTTTTAAAATCAAGTCTAGTTGGTCTACCAACCCCGACAGCGGGTTTGGATGACTCACGATATGGGGTAGGTTGACCATACTAAAAAACCGTTGGGTACGACTGATAAATCAAAACTTCACATATTAAGTAGGTAACACAAGTATTCCTACATATAGTAGTAGTGGGTGGTGTAGTATTAGTATATTAGGACTTACCTCTTTTTGGACCTACGCATTAAACTCACAAAAATATCAAATAACATACCTAAATAATAAACTTGTTAATTAAAACACTTTTTTTTATAAAGTAAGTCATGTAAGTACTTGTTACTGAATACTATCTACTAAACTTATAGAAACAAAATATTTATCACATGAGATCCAAAACTAAACTCGTTAGTAAGTATAAGTCAACCGACCCCGTAGACGTGTTGGCCTACTATCCCCGCTCGGCCATTTTGTAAATCGGAGTCCATGGACACGACTCATTACATTAATAAAGCAAATATGTGGCATTAATCTACAGTTTATTACCCGTAATTCCCTATAGTCAAAAATACAAACCTTACGATATATATTGCAGTCAAAAAATTTAAAAGGATGTCGCTAAAAATATTTACGTTCTCCCCTGATTTTTTTAAATGTCGCCGTTGCTCCTAAAATGCGTCCGTCTCCAGCGCACCGAGACACATAACTGAGCGTTGCCTTACTTTAAACTCATAAATATGATGGATATCGTTTTACGACGACTATTTTAGAACTTATTTCCTATTAGTCTACCTGCCCCTATGGTCAACCAACCCCAGTCTCCCCTACTCGTGATAACTTCGAAATTAAATGTCCGATTCGAATGAATTAAAAAGTATTTTAATGCTACATAAATACCCTTGATGATAAAACTATTTATTTGAATAAGAATTAATACTACGATACGATTGTAACCAACTTTTGTTTCTAACGGCAATCTGATTAAATTTTAGAACACAAAACTTGCTATTGTGACTTAACTATGATAGTTAGATAATTATATTGCCTCGCGGACTGTTTTTTTTTTAAGGTAATAACGAGTACTTTAATCATACTTTTTATGTATCATCAATAGTTTTCTCATCGCACGCCAAATAATGAATTTTATAGGCAAAATTTTGCTACTTTGGCTTACATTATTGCAATTTTCTTAAGGATCTCTAAATTTTTTGAAAATAAATTATAGCCTATGTTACTTCCTGATAATTTAGCTTTCTATTGGTGAAAAAATGGTTAAAATCGGTCCAGTAGTTTCGGAGCCTATTCGGTACAAACAAACAAACAAAAAAATCTTTCCTCTTTATAATATTGGTATAGATTCTGCTTTTTGGGGCGGAGACAAATCCAACAAATCAAAGATAGTAAAAATCGGTCCAGCCGTTCTTGACTTATAAATGGTGTACCTAACCCGACTTTGTTTTATATGTATTTGTTTTATATATATAGGCGAGCAATCTACCTACTAGCATAATACAATCTCCCCGTGAGCCAGGTCAGGCGTAGCTTGCCCGGCCTGTTTACTCGGCATACTACGTTAGCCCTCACTCTCTAGGGTCTAGGATCAATACAATGGACAGACAGGTTAAGTATTCAATATAGGATTTAAGTCAATCTACTTATTGATTAGAATAATACGTAAAATTTTATTTGCTTTTCTTGTTAAATGTTAGTTTTTAACCGACTTCTAAAAAAGGAGGAGGTTCTCAATTCGGATGTTTGTATTTTTTTTTTTTTTTTTTTTTTTTTTTTTATGTTTGTTCGCGCATAACTCCGTCGCTTGCCAACCGATTTGAAAAATTATTTTTTTGTTGGAAAGGGTATACTTCCCAAATGGTCCCATTTTTTTCAAAATCCAGTTCTGATGATGGTATCCTGGAGAAATCGAAGGAACTCTTCAAATATTATAGGCACACCTATAGCGATTTGGGTATTTTTTTTAGTAGCTTGTGCATTTGCTCTCGGAAAGCACCACTTGGAGAAGTGGAACTGATGATGAAGACCACAGATGGCTACCGGAACTACTCAATGATAAATATTTCACGGGTTGCGATTCGATTACTTTAATATGGTTGCTAAGCAATTTCCGCTCGTCACACAATGCGTGTGGTGAGTGGTTGTTGAGGAGTTCTCCTGGTTATTACCAGCAGAACTCCTCAACAATTAACGTCCCAGCATCGGGAAAAGCAATATTTTGTAACATGTGATGAGCAATTGACATTAGACTATTGTAACTTATACAAATTATAAACAGACCCACTAAAAAGCGAGAAATAAAAACTTTTTAACAAAAAAAAAAACCGACTTCCAAAAATCACTACAAAGTGAAAAATAACTTTGATTTCGGAAGTCGGTGGCAAAAAAAAAAAGAAAGTAAATAAAAAACGAAAGACACCGACTTCCGAAATCAAAGTTATTTTTCACTTTGTAGTGATTTTTGGAAGTCGGTTTTTTTTTTTGTTAAAAAGTTTTTTGTAGCAGTATTTTTGTAGTTAATTTCGTAATTTTTGATGTTGGATTCATAATAATTCATAATTCTTTATTGACATAATTTTTACATAAACTTGATTGCAATATGTATATTCTTTTTTTTTTCGTGTTAGAATTAATCACAGTAGTAATTAATTAAATACCTACAAAATGTACAAATAAGGGCCTGGATTTATATGGCGTTAATAGAGATATTTAGCTCCAGTTTTAAGTTTATATTACATCTACTAGATAATTATAGTGATATATCAATCCGGGGTCTATTTGTAGATATGTTACCGGCAACCTGAATACCTAGGAAATGTATAGAATACCTGGGGCGTCCAGGCAATGTATGAAATATTATGAATATGTCCGTTACATACTTTGCCTAGGTAATGTATACAATTCCCAGGGATTGTATAGAGTACCTGCTGGTCCACCGGCAATGTGTAAAGTAAATAGATTATGGTCTGTATTTTTCAATGTTAGGTGCTTTTTGTCTCCGACCAGCCGTTTTCGTTAGCATAGAACAGGTGAAAAGAGCTCGTGGCTAAGTTATAACAGCCGCACGGGTCGATCCATCAGTTTAAGCTACGCTTGCCGGGGTTGGTCCGTGGATGGGTGACCATCTTTACATACCGAGACTACTCCGTGCCTCGGAAAGCACGTTAAGCCGTTGGTCCCGGCTGTCATTTGTCTCAGTCGATTTTATAAAGTTAGTAGCGACAGGTGCACTATTCCCATAGTGTACCCACTGTCGAAACCCCTTCTGGCCAATTTGAAAAAAGTTCTTTCAAGAGAAAAGTCTAGACTTGCGTTGACCGACCGTAACTATATACGATATAGATACTGTGTGTGTGGTACAGCGTTAAATTCAATCAATGATAAAAGTGAAATGATAATTCCTCGCTCCAATTTAATTTATGACCGAATTTGTTCAAAAATTTAATCGTGCTAGTACTTTCTGTTCAGTCGTCAATCGAGTTACAAATCAATGAAATCACGTCGTAACTAATAGGCTACATGACCAAACTTGTCTGAAATGGGACAGTTCCACTCGTATCATCTATGTGTACCTATCATATCTTCCAATTCGGAATTGCAACCCTACGACAGACGAGTTCAGCTGCAAATCAATATTAAATAAGATTTTGTAGGCTATACAGGGCTATTTTTAAATGACTAGCTAAATTTTCAGAGGGTGTTCTACCCATGAATATGAACAACTTTCACTATGGGACCAACTTTGAAATCACGAAAAAAAAACCAGCGGTTTCCTACAAAAGTTCAATAGGTACCTACTCGATCAAATGAAATTGTATGAAACAGCTGATATTTTTTTTGCGATTTCAAAGTTGGTCCCATAGTGAAAGTTGTTCATATTCATGGGTAGAACACCCTGTGAAAATTTAGCTAGTCATTTAAAAATAGCCCTGTATTTATTTCGACTTTTCCAATTATGTAATACTAGCTTTTGCCCGCGCCTTCGGCCGCGTTAATTTAGAATTTGCCAATCAATTCGGGTTGTACTTTGCTTGTAATAATATAATTCAATCATGATTCGAAAGACACGACATCTATTATCATAAGAACGTTATTGATGTTTTCCTCGGGAACAGTACTTTTTTCGGCATGAAAGGTACCTTATGTCCGTAAACGTAACGTATATGCAAAATATCAGGATGATCGGTTCAGTGGTTTAGGTGTGAAAAGGTAACAAACAAACAAACAAACAAACAAACTTACTTTCGCATTATAACATTGGTTAGGAAGTTAGGATATACCTAATACGTTGGTAGCAATAATTATAATACCGAAATATAATGTGCTAACTTAAATGTACTTATTAATTTTTCAGTACCCTATTTTCTTTTCTTAATATTTTTCTAATTTTACTACCTCTCTCACTTTCAACTCATTATTTTTGATTTCGATATTTTGGAAGAAATATCGCGGAACACATTGGCACAAAATTATGTAATAATATCAAAATTTAAGGCGTTTTGAAATTATAACCCTGAGACATAATCATGTTTTATTTATAAAGTATAATTATGTACCTACAGTGTATTTTTCCTCTTGCGATTGGCACCTAGGTTTCGTAGCGCGAGCTTGCCAAGAAATTTTCACAAGGTCAATTTTGGTATTGGGTGAGTCTTTTCCTAGTTATGGACACGCAGGCTTGCGTTGTAATGTTATGTAGACAACGATTGTACTTATATGATATGTATATTTTCAAATGGTTGTAGAAATAATAAAAAGTAATTTTAAGCATGTTTTCTTTTCGTACTTTCTTGTGTTTGCCTGGCACAAAGTTCGAAACTTGACGGGAAGTCAAACGTATCGTACTGCGGCACATGTAGGTATTAAAGAACTTAATATAATTATGTTAAATAGATGTGACAAACCCGCAAACTCTTTTTAATTTAATGCTTATAATGTGATATGCCAGGGTAACTAGTTATAAAGAAGTTCATGGCGCGTCAAAATATAAAGCCCAGATGTCAGCAATGATGGGGTCCGATAGGGCCGATGCCGCCGGGGTCGCGGGTTGTTCGAAAGAGATACCGTATCTCTGGCATAGGCAACTGAAGGAACAGGGGTTGGTTTTAGCCAGTAAAAGTCTGATACGCCTTTCCGCTCCACCTAGAGCAGTAGTAGTCATTTGATGATTTCCCATCCACAAAAAAAAGGGGCACAGGCCCGCAGACCGGACATCAAAACATTCCATCATCACATCTGCCATAATTATTAGGTATAGGGCTACCAGAACAGAACGAAGAGCCTAATTGCAGACTGATTTCAACCCACTCGGGTGCTCCTTGACGTTAACATATTTCATGTAGGTACCTACTTAGTATTGTTTATACAACTAAACATAAATATTACGAACACTGTTTGTTCAAGTTGTGATAATTTTCCCTGAAATTCTCCACCGACGTTTCATAGGTATACTTGTCGTGTTGCTTTCCATTAAACTCGTAATTTCGATCTTTGTGTCTAGCATTTTCATAAGAAGGCATCTTGGAGCACTACTTTGCTAATTGGTTTGCAAATGGATGAACTGAATAAACAAAATAGCAACACAACTTTCCTCAATTTATTTTCATAGAAACCAGAAACGAAGCTAGCATAACGCCTAAAATAACATTTTATAACTTCAATGTGCCTTCTTCATTTTAACAAAGGTCTCACTTGCCTAGCCATTTCCCACTATGTTGGGTCGGCTCCCAGTCTGACCGGATGCGGCTGAATACCAGTAGTTTACATGGAGCGACTGCATATCTAATCTCCACGATCCAGTTAGGTGCTGGGTAATACGATACACCTTGGTAAGACTGGTGGTCACACTTTCGGGCTCCTGACGACCCGTAACGACTGTCAAAGGTGTAGTCTATAAATAAATTATTTGTAAAGTTTTATTTTAATTTGCGCTTCCATATGAAGTACTTACAGTTATTTGACAGCGTAACCAATTAGTTAGAGGAGGGACTATTTTGTTGTTATACTTCTTGTTAAAGATTTTTTACCAAACATGACAAGAAAATTGTACCGCAGTACTTGTTATGGTGTAAGTTTCCGAAACGATATATTATTCTGCTTCATAGATCAGCGTATAAGTTGGTAATCAAACTAGGCAACTTTTTAAAATCCCTTGATATTTTCAAACTGACGAAACGAATACTTAAATAAATCTGCAATTGCTTGGGGACATTCGTAATGATATTCAGGTAGTGCACTAGTGCACATAATCAAATGTAGATTGCTTATGCATAAGCGTACCTACGTGATTGCATATTTTTACTGTCGTATTTGTTTACTCAGTCAGTAGTCGTATCTCTACCTATTTTTATCGACAATATCACTGAATTTCGGATAAATGAATTTAGTTCATATAATTCTTGGGATACGTCAAGTTAATATTTAAATAACAACTTATTAATGTTTTTAAAATTACTTTTATTAAAAAAGGCTCCTTATTCAATAAAAAGTCATGCTCATTCAGGCGGATTTGTGTTACTTAGTAAAATTGAAATTCTTAATGAAGACATTAAATAAAATATAAAACTTAAAGAATCAAAATAGAATCGACTTTTCTATATTAAATATCGTAAAACTAAACTTAATGGATCGTCTTTTCGCCCTAATTCCTCTCAGTGAACATGGCACCGAAGAGTCGTAGAAAGGAAATCTGACAATAATCTGACACGGTCTCGTTCGTTTTCCATGTAGATTCCTATGTTTATAGAGACATAGTTTATAATAATAAAGAACGATTAATATAACTGAAACTAGCGGTAATGGTATGCACAGCCCGCATAACAAGACATAAGTTTTGCTTTTGAGCGTATTGTATCAACAGTTTGTACATGACTGCGGGTTTGCGACATGTAAGGCCGTATCCTAACCAAAGAGATCGTTGCGCCAACACGCGACTGTCGCGTTCATTTTGTTCCTCGTGTGCTAACCAAATCATTAGAACGCGTCGCGCGCGCCAATACCTTCCCGATTTCCGACCAAAATGAACACTAATGTCGTCTTTCTGTTGCCTCGGCGCGGCGGCGTCCACTCAAACAAAGGCAACGCCCAATCACTGAATTACTATCGTTGTGCGGGCTGTTTGTACCAAATTTTAGGTTAAATACACCTTTAAAGATGATTATGTCTATTGGACGCCGGCGAATACAATTATGTAATTATTTTTAAGCTTGCATGTCATTGCTATTCTGTATTTAACATTTCCATTTCCACTGTGTCTACTTCGTGTTTGTCGTTGTTAATCAATGTTGTGATGTTTTTGATTGTGCTTACTGAATTTGTGATGCTTCGTGTTCAGACTAATCCTATTCCCGGCACTACGTAGTAGTACACTTACGGCCAGTTTCACCATTTCCATGATGGCAGATAATTCTGTTCCATTTTTTTTACGAGGGTTTTTTGGCAGCACTGAGGCGTTAGGTCCGGACAGCTGTCAAAAGTGTCAAAGCGCCTATATTTTTTGTTTTCTTTAGTCGTGACTGACTGAATGATGAATGAATGAATGAAACGAATGATGAAAATCATCATAATATTTTAAATTAATTGTCGAAACAGAAGACCTCTTGTCAAAGTGTTGCCAACTGGTGGCGTGAATTTTCATGAAAACCCTCATTGATCTCCCGGATAGTGCCTATCGGACATTGTGAAGCAGGTCCTTAGCTTGCATTTAATTAAATTCTTTGTAACAGTAATCAAGCGAAAGGAAGCTATGCATCTCCCTTAATTATAAAGATATAAACTGCTATGAATTGATTTTATGCGAGTAATATTAAATATTTATTCTACCTTTTTAGGTTATTTCTGATTTTATAAAATATACTTTATTTGACAAAGATTCGTGCTTCAGATAATTTTTATTTGCCCCTTTATTAGCCAGAGTTTCTAGCCAACTAATAGTATCTAGTGAACAGCCCTGTATAATTTCATAACTCGTATCGGCATAAAAAGAGTATTACCTACTTATCACTATCAAAATATTTTCAAGAGAGTTTTAATATCAGATAAATTTATAATGACTTTAAGGGGCAACGCAGACGACAGACTTTTTGTATGATCGGGTCTGCAGCGCAATAAGCGCAAATATATTTCGAGCCGTAGGTACTTACAGACTTCGTCGTGTGTTACATGATTATTATTATTATTATGTAAAAATGCATTGGCAAGTCCCTCGTTTGCGTAAGGCTTAACGCTCGCGTGTCGATTATCGAGCTTTTTATTATTGTAAGAGGAAATTGCGGTCGGCGTTACTTACAAACATATTTCTGTATTTTTTTCTTAGATTCTGGCAATGGGTAGGTACCTACAGCAACTATTTTTAACATGCAATGAATATCCAGCATGTCACTACATTATGGTTCAGAAAATCCTTTTTTCCCTTCATAATCCTTAATTCCTAGTTATACCACAGCGCCGATAAATAATAAAAGTCCACAATACATACAAATTTCGCAATAATTTTAAACAGCAAAATGTTCCAGTAGATGTGTTGACTTTCTCGCACAGTAACAAGGACTGCGCAATGCATTTTTGAAAGTCGCGTCGCGTCGCCGCGTTTCCTCTTGAAATAACAATGCTTGAAAATAATTTGCATAAAACTTGGTATGCTTTTTATCTTTGAGCAATTAGTTTGTGCTTGCATTATATGAGCATGTATTAAGTTGACGCTCACCTTTCAGCATATTTGGAAAAAGTCATACAGACGACAAAATGGAAAATAAGACGCCTGCGGGATCAGTAAACTTGCTCGATGATACGTTGCTGGAGTCGCCCAGTTCCGTATCCGGCGGAAAAATGTCTCAGTCGCTGCCTCACAGGTAAGAATAATAATAATGTTTATTTTGCCTTTTTACACTTATCTTGAAATATATCCGTAGAACTCTTCCTGTATCTTGTAGGCCATGTTTATGCGGTTTGTTGTACTTTCAAAATGATCTCAAAGTCCTACTTACCAGAAAAGTGGAAACATGCAATGTTATAGATGTAGGTAACACTAGGTAAGGTTTTATTTCTAGAAACCGTATGGTTGGAGCAAGCTGAACTGCATCAAGTTCTAAGAAAGTAAAGTATTAAGCTCTGGCCACACAGAGGCAGCTGTCGCGCGAGATGCGGAATGCGACAGTGATTAAGAAGTCACGCGATATTCGTCCAGTTTGAACATCTCCATTCAGTTGACACGTTCGGCGCGACCGAATTTCACGCGCGTACGATATTCGCTTCAGTTTGATCAGAGCATAAGCGTTTTGTGCAAAAACTTCTACGATAGTGAAATATTCTCCGCATTTTCTTTAACTTTGTAAGAGAGAAATCTACTCTTTCAATGGCTTTACCTTTATTCACAATTTTTATTGAGGATAAGCTTCTATGAAAGATTGTGCAATACCAGGTATTTGCAAGGACTCTTGAGATTTAAAATTAAAAAGCTCATGTAACTAGCGGTCCAGCGATGGTGAGTACAAAACAACAACTTTCTGCCAAGTCTTTCATTAGTCTAGTTATAAAACCGCTTTGTTATTAATCCGGATTAATAACAAAGCGGTTTTTTAACTAGACTAATGAAAGACTAGCGGTCATCAGCGATGCTGAGTACAAAACAACAACTTTCTGCCAAGTCTTTCATTAGTCTAGTTAAAAAACCGCTTTGTTATTAATCCGGATTAATAACAAAGCGGTTTTTTAACTAGACTAATGAAAGACTAGCGGTCATCAGCGATGGTGAGTACAAAACAACAACTTTCTGCCAAGTCTTTCATTAGTCTAGTTAAAAAACCGCTTTCTAGACTAATGAAAGACTTGGCAGAAAGTTGTTGTTTTGTACTCACCATCGCTGATGACCGCTAGTTACATGAGCTTTTTAATTTTAAATCTCAAGAGTCCTTGCAAATACCTGGTATTGCACAATCTTTCATAGAAGCTTATCCTCAATAAAAATTGTGAACAAAGGTAAACCCATTGAAAGAGTAGATTTCTCTCTTACAAAGTCTTGAGTAACTTTTATAAAGCTGCTTATTATGGGTTCCTCTTCTGTGTTTTCAAGCCAAGTCATGGACAATTTAAATAAAATTTAATTGTGCAACGTTACTGTTTATGGACCGCTGTTACAAGTGGGTAGTCAAATCATTACTTTTTTTACACAAAAGTAGGTTTATTAAATAAAATGCTTTGCATTCTTAAAATGTTTTTTGGCTGAATTGTTGATAGATGTGTATGGTCGATTCTGAACTATAAATATAATTTTAGATAGGTACAGTTTCTCCATAAATGAATCCACTTGTAACAACGTCCTTAAGTAAAATCCCCTCGAAATGGTTGAGCTTAAAGGTGCTTATCCATGCGTCATGTTCATGAACGGGCGCCGTCAGTAATGACTGGTCATTTCTTAGTTGCCACGGTGTCTTTCTTTTTCAATACAGTTAGTCCAGTCATTATAGTAAGTTCACCTCGGAATTCGAGATACCCAGCTGTAAGTCTGTAAATACTTGTATATTGACACCCTAAAAGTTGTCTCAAAACCTACATATGGTAGGGTGTACGCAACTATTAAATTTCAAGGTCAAAGGTCACAAAAATCGATTTTTTGCGCTTTTTTTTGTAAATATCTGATTTTCCTATGGGTTTTTTGCTATTTGTATTTATTATCAATATTGTAGAATACAAAATTTTCCCCAATTTTTGTTCAAAAAAATTTTTCATACGGTGAACCGTTTTCGAGATAGAGGGCGGAGAGCGCGCGGTCACAGGATCACTTCAGGTCAACCGGTGGCTACGGTCGAAAACGCGCCTTATATAGTTGATGAACTATCGATAAATCAATGATTATAAATATTTGTCAATTTTTATTAACTATTATACTATATTTTATCATTTTTTTCCTAACCTAATGTAATGGGCAAGCTTGTCTCAATGCTCTACCATATCAGAGCGACATTAACGAAGATGGTACCTTTGACCCCGAAATCATGGAAGAACTTGAGACAAATGTCGTTGAAGACGATAATGAAGACCAGTTTGAAATTTACCAGCAGCCGGAAGACGACGATGAAGAGGAAGAAGATGATTAAAATTATAAATTGTAGTTTTTGTACCCTTTATTATTCCATTTTTTTACTTTTAATAAAAATAAATGTATTGAATGATATTTTTTAATAAAGAGATTAATCCATAATTTATTTGTTTTTTTTTATTCATCATGTAAGAAGTTATTAATATTAATTAGGTTATTCAAATATAATTCCTATATTTTCATTAACAATTCTGCAATTACATGGGCAGGTAAGTGTTGTTAATTAGATTAATACTGAATAAAAAGTGGATAGGTTAGGAAAAAAATGATAAAATATAATATAATAGTTAATAAAAATTGACAAATATTTATAATCATTGATTTATCGATAGTTCATCAACTATATATGGCGCGTTTTCGACCGTAGGCACCGGTTGACCTGAAGTGATCCTGTGACCGCGCACTGTCCGCCCTCTATCTCGAAAACGGTTCACGGTTTAAAAAAATTTTTTAGACAAAATTTGTAGAGAATTTTGTATTCTACAATATTGATAATAAATACAAATAGCAAAAAAACCCACAGGAAATGAGATATTTACAAAAAAGCGCATAAAACCGATTTTTGTGACCTTTGAACTTCAAATTTAATAGTTGCGTACACCCTACCATATGTAGGTTTTGAAACAACTTTTAGGGTGTTAATATACAAGTATTTACAGACTTACAACTGGGTATCTCGTATTCCGAGATTCTTACCTAATTTAAGCTTAAACGACTGGACTAATTAGCTACACATGGCGAACTTGCGAATTGGCGAATTATGATTCGAAAATTAAATCTTTTGCACAGGCATCTTTCTGTCCCGCGGTCGTGACTTTTGTTTACGAGCTCGATCATTTTGTTTTGCAGTTTAGTTTTAAATTGATAAGTCAATTTAAAAAGTTTAGTAGCAAGGAGTTTTCATACATAGAATAAATTGGGATAAATTTTATACGAAGAAAAATGAATGAGTCCGTACGTCTTAGCATTGAATTCTCAAAAGTCTTTTAAATGATTGTTTAATATATTTAATTACCAGTTATAGTTCAATTATTTTCACATCAACATTTGTCAAAAATTTAATAGGCTGCATAGGGTGTTTCCGTTGTAAAAAAAATTACCCGTTGCAAAAACGCGCCATTTTCTGAAAATTTTAATTTTTTGTGTGATAAATTGATAATGAGTTCAAGTACGAGTGATGAAATGGAATTAACTCCACCCGATATTTTATCTGAGACGAAAACTGCACTAGATGAAATTTTTCCCCAAAATCTCAGAATATGGCGACTTACGATCATTTTATAAAACAAAAGAAAACTAAATCATTTTCAGCAATGATGTAAGTATTACCTTTATAATACGTCACTGATTTTCAGAACATGTTTTGTTAGCTTATTTTCATGAATCGAGTGGCAAATATAAACCATCTACTTGCATTGTGGTCAATTTATTCCATGTTAAACTACTCCCAAAATAAATTCTTTGATTTGTTTTTTACTATTTCCCACAACTGTATTGAAAAACGTCGTGTGATACACGAGTGTGTAGGTTATTGCAAACTCGTGTCACTAAAAACCCTCGCCTACGGCTCGGGCTTGTTAATGACAGCTCGTTTGCAATAACCAACTTTCCACCCTTGTATCACAATGTACTATTTTGTTTCCGTTTGCTACTCTGGACACTTTTAACGTGTACGTCTTTTTTAAATCGTTCATCATCTTCATCTTCCTGCCCTTATTCCATGTTACTTGGGTTCGGCGCAACACGTTTTTTTCTTTCAGTCTCCCCTGTCAATAGTTACGCTATCATTCACTCCCTTCTCTTTCATATCATTCCTCACACAATCCATCCATATTTTCTTAGGCCTTCCTCTCCTATAAACATATATATTCGTCACTCTTTTAGTCACAAGCGTTTCGTCAGTCACATGCGTTTACATCGTTCTCACATTTAATCATAAATTCAACATAAGTAATCATGTAACTAATGTTCGTGTACCAATATAATTTAAAAGAGTGTCCATGGAGTTTCTTGCCCGTCCTTCTGCATACGTACCTACTATGCTTTGGAATGGGCAACTAGCTTTATATTTCTAACTGACCAACTCCTTGACAGTTCAAAAGTGCCTGTATATGGTTTAATTGAAATGCTTTGAGTTTGAGTTTGTGAGCCAATAGTCCAGTTTAAACCATAAAATAACAGAGTAGTATCAAATTAAGCTTGAGATATTTTTTTAGTTGATCAAGTTGGTCGAGTTGATTGGTCGGTATATTACGTTTATGTTTTACTAGTTGACCCGACAGACGTTGTCCTGTCCCAATTTCAATATTCCCATATAAAATCCACTTTCAGTTTTCCAGAATTTTCCAATTTTCCCGACAACTTTTCCAATTATTCTCATCGTTTAGACCTTCCCGGGACTACGTCAAACATTTCAAAACCATAATCAGCTAAATCGGCCCAGCCGTTCTTGAGTTATAAAATTACAACGAAAAGTGGCATTGATTTTTATAGATACAGTCAGCCTTAAAAAGCTGACAAGATTTCATTTAATTTTCTTAATATTGTATCAATGTGTACACATACTTCATGTTGGGTTCTTAATTGTAGCTCATAATGATACAGTATTATGAAACACTAATTATAGACAATCAAATTAATTGTGGTCAAATAATACCTACATGTTATTGGTTGGTGGGGTGTTGGTGGGTGGGGCGTGTTCTTTGCTTATATTATTAATATTAACTGCGATAATAGTACGTTTGCAAGTCACAATTGGAATCATGGGGCGTCTATGCTTCTAGGGCAACTGTCCCACTTTTACCCTATTTATCAGAACAAGAAGTTACAAAACATAAAAAACTACAGTGGAACCCTTCAATATTGGAAGTACTTGAAGCAAGAAGAGCTTCAAAGCAGCGTTAACACCCATTTGCATTCTAGATAGCTGAGCAAGATAATACAATATCCGTTCTGTCTGGGACTGATAAAAGGAAAACATATTACTCTCAAAGAATATTGTGAAAGGATATTCTCATGAGCAATAACAATAGCTGGTATAAATAGAGAAAGCAGCTGTTGCCTTCTCTATTTTAGCTGGTATTGCTGTTTCGCCTCATGCATGTCTCGAAAAAGTTTTACATTGCCAGATATAAAGCTTGGCATTTAATATGGATCTGAAATAATTTACAGATTGAATATTCTCTCATAGTTAGTGTGCCGTCCAAAACAAATTTAGCAATCTACCCTGATCCAATCTTATTCTTGTCGATGCGAAACTTGCATAAAAATAAGAACTAAAATAACCTAGGTCAGCGACATACGCTGACCTAGGTCTTGTTCTAGTGCTGTCGTGAAATAGTGAATAATGTCGTTAATTTTTTTATTTTTTTATTTGATACAGAATGTGTTTGTTACAGTGATATATCGAAGGCAGACGTCATTCAGTGTGATTTCCAAGGCTTCGTACGGAGGAAAACAATTTTAAAAGATGGCAGGAAAATTTCATTGTCGTCGTGGCAGCGCTACTGGCTGCAGCTTTCTGGCAACATTCTCGTGTTTTATGCTTCGAAATCTTTCAAAGGGTAAGTATTTGACCCGACATTTAAACATGAATCTATTGATTACTTGAGATAACTGTTTCAATATAAACAGTATCCGCTTTTATATCAAGTTGCCAAAGTCGGTTACAGAACATAGCGATGGAAAGTTCAAAACCCACATTAAACGTGTCCTTGTCAAAAAAACCGGTTAAGAGCTAGTCAGACTCGATTTCTGAAAAAGTGTGCTATTAAGAGACATCGTTTTGTTTTTCCTGTAATGTTTACATAAACTTCTAAAATATAAAGATTTTTACTTCTTTCTTATTTGCAAAATAGTTGGGTAAACGTCATCTAAAACTCCAAATTTCAAGTTGATAGCATTAGTAGTTCTTGAGATATCCAGCTGTGACAGACAGACAGACAGACTGAGTCACACCATAAGGGTTCCTTTTTTACCATTTTGTTACGGATAACAAAATGGTAAAAAAGGAACCCAGCTGGATATCTCAAGAACTACTAATGCTATCAACTTGAAATTTGGAGTTTGCGACCCTAAAAAGCATATTATAAGATTAAAGTACTACGTTGAAGACAAGAAAGTTTGGCAATAATTCCTTCTGCACATGTGGCTTCCCTGGTATTAACGGCATAAATACACACATCAACACCGTCTAGGGATATTACAGATTTTCTCAATTTACTCAAAATTTGTTATAAATAACATACAATGGCGCCGATTCTCTTGTCACAAATGCCTCTAAACTAGACTAAAAATCACTAAAATTTAGTTTATTCCTGTCAAACAACGATTTCCCATTCTGAAATTGATTAAAGTGACACAACTTAACTAAATTTTAGTTTGACAGCACTAAGATTGTACTGAGATTATAATTTAGTGAAAATGGCAATTTTGCTATTCTGAATTTGACGTTTTTTCACCTAAAATTTTGATTGTCAAACTAAATTAGACTATTTTTAATCGCGATTAAAAAGGTGTGGAATAAGATTAGTTGTCATGACCTAAAATTCACACCAACACCTTGACTTCAAGTGCAAAAACAGTACTGTATTTTTTTTTTCTTTTCCACATATCTCGAAAACGGTGTGTCCTATCGCAAAAATAATGAAAATTTGGCCCCCCTTTATAAAACCCTTAAACCCGTAACCCTCAACACGTAGGTACCAAAAAAAAAATCCACAAAAACACGTTGAATCTGCCCCCTCCCTGCCCCCCTCCAGTTCTAAAAAATATCTGACACGGTAACGGCGGCGATGTCGGATTGTCTGTAAACAAAATATGACAAGCCTTCTCACTTTTCATAGTGATTTCGCAAGTTCCAATTAAAGCCACCGGGTCAAATATACTACGAGCACTATACCACGCGGAGTCACGATTGTCAAACTCAATTTTAGTTGTGTCAAATTTTTTTCTAAATTTAGAGGTTTTTTTTTGCAGAATAGCTCTAAGATTCTCATAGAAAAAAGTAAGGAATTTTAGTGATAGTTTAGTTAGTTTAGTTCGGTGTACAACAGAATCGGCACCAATATGTATATATTTTTGTAAAGCCCATTTATCGGACTAGAATTCAGAATAAAACAATTTTGTTTTTTTTGCGTAAATAAAATTTTATTTAAATATAGACGAAAAGTGAAATAATGGTAAAACTAATGATCAATGTGTTTTTCAAGAAAAAGTGAATAATAAAGCGAAATTATTCCGTTTTTTTGCAATTATGCGAATAGTTAGTAGTTAGTAAAACCACATAATTATGATGTTAACAACAGTACTTACATGTAATTTTTACTTTCATTTTGTATTTTCTATATTTTTTTATAACTTTTTGTAAATTCTCGGATTTTTTTTATTTAAAAGTTATACGTTTTTATTGTGGCGTAACGTGTTGTTTCTTTCATTATAATGCTACATTTTTTCATGCTTTGAATCAAGTTATCAAAGTCTTGTTGCGGAATAATGTCCCAGGTACTGCTAAGATACCAAAAAAGCTGCTCTCCAGTCGCAATGTTTGCAGGAAAATTCCGTGCCACGTGTGCTTTATGGGGGTTTAGGTCTGGAGATTGCGCGGTCCAGTCTAAGAGCGATACGTCGTGCTCCTGCAGCCAACTGGTCACCACTCACGCTGTGTGTGGACGGGCGTTGTTGTGCATGATCGTTCTTGGCCCATTTGTAGTCGATGAGGGTAAGACTATTGGTACTGGCACCTGGTTACGGTTTTTTTCAGCGGTTATAGTGTTTCTGATCCAAACGAGGTCTGTTCTTCCACCAACACGAATTCCCAACCAAACCATAATTGCCCCGCCGTGGTATGGATGGACTTTCTGAGAGTATTGCAGACGGCTCTCACGACCAGGAACTCGTCATACTCGTCCTTAACCAAACATGTATGTTGTTATTCTACAGGACAACCCGGAGTGACTTCCGGGAGGAGAAGTGCAAGGTGCTATGTTTGGTAGGGTGGTTCGCCAAGATGGCAGACGGTGACAGCGCCGACGCATTCCAGCTGATCAACCACCATACTGGCACGCTCTACAAGTTCAAGTAAGTAACTTTTACCACAGTCAGTCACCGCGAGTATTTTCGCAGAGCAATCGTGTGTGTGAGAATGCAGAAGAAAGGTAAGCTGCCACACTGCAGTTTGGTATAATTATTAATTTATAAGGGATGATAATTATATACGTGGGTCACTATGAAAGTTTTTAGAAAATAAAAAACGGAATGAGGTAGAAGCCTGTTAATATTTTTATTGCTTTTCGAAGTAGTGTCTCCGTTCCTTTCTAAGCACATCCATGCGATGGAACCATTGACTGCAGCAGTGGGCCCGCTCTTTCTTGTACGCTTTTATAAAATCCAGCCACGGCAATCTTCAGGGTTCATAAAATTAATTCCTCTTAGTTTATCTTTTATTTTTGGAAATAAATAAAAGTCACAAGGAGCCAGGTCAGGACTGTAAGGAGCATGACTCACTAACTCCACACTTTCGATCGACAAATTTTCGATAGTCCGTCTGGCGGAGTGAGCTGGAGCGTTGTCGTGGTGGAGGAGGATACTGCTTCTTGGGCGCTGCTGTCTAACATTTTCCAAAACAACTGGTAAGCAATGACTGACATAGGTACCAATCTGCAGTAACAGACTTTTTACCTTCTAGTCTAGGACAATTGTTGCGAAATGGCCCGTCCGTCTAAAGAATGAGGCAATCATCTTTTTCCCTTGACTTCTGCCCTTATTTACTTTTTTCGGCAAATCTTTTAATGGAAACATCCATTGCTCAGATTGTCTTTTGGTTTCGGGTTCGTAACATTATATCCAGCTATCATCACCTGTGGCGATGTCATATACAGCATTCGAGTCACCTCCATCAGACTTTTCAAGCATTGGGCTTCACCAATCCAAATGACAGCGTTTTTGATCTTCCGTCAAATTATGCGGTATCCGTATCCATCTAGTACAAAGCTTTCTGACGCCTAAATGTTCATGTAAGACTTTTTGTACTTGGTTCATACCAATGCCTAAAGCTGCCCGAATCTGCATATAATTACCCTCCTATCAGCTTCCATCATTAGCCGCACAACACTCACGTTATCTTCAGTAGTCGCAGTAGAAGGACGACCTTCTCGCGAATCTTCACTGAGCTTGCTTCGACCACGTTTAAACTCATTAAACCAGTGGCAAAGATGGGGCTTCGTCATGAAATGCTAATCGAAGTCTATCGTAACATTGTTGTTGAGTAAAACCGTAACAAAAGTCGTAATAAAATCAATGAACGAAAATTTTCTTTAGTCAAATCCATTTCGACGCACGACATACACTTTTTAAACTGCCGCCAATTTGTAAAACCTAATGACTTATGAATTCATTACACATCTACAGATTCTCAAAGTGTTCCTAATTCGAAATTTAAATAAATTTTTCATGGGCTGCTTTTCTTACTGGCCTATTCTAAAAACTTTCAGCGTGACCCCCGTATTCTGTATTCAACAAATCTCGCTAGTAGGCAATAAGACTCCGTTTGTCTGTTCCTGTAGGTAGGGCAAACCAGTTCCCTGCAAACAAAATTAGGATAAAATGTTGTAAATGAAACGTAACGTGAACTTATAGTTATTTATGCAACTGACGTATAATAAGGGGTATTCGCCTCGTGTGATAATAGTATCACATGAGTGTTTTAATACCTAATTATGTACAGTTGCATATAAGACTTTATCTACATCCTTGTTATCAATCCAAAGGATAAAAGGTTCTGAAACAGTTTTTTGCAATACTAATACTCTTATCGAACATGGATGGCGGCCGGCGTCATAGTATACGACGTGAATTCGAATAAGTTCTTTTTTTAAATTACGGCGCTGTTGTAGTGAAACGCGCGTGCATTACAATGTTCTTTTTTTGAAAACGAGATGCATTATGAAATTCAGTACTACATTAAAACACCCGTTTGGATGCTATTATGGTTACCATGGTTACTATGACACTGGCTGTTTTAATGTTGGCAATAAGCTAACTGTTTCAGAAACTTTTATAGAGGATTTATAGCATGGGTGTAACGTGTAACTATTAACGCTCTCCTGAACTCAAACACAGATCTTGATGTGTTTGTGACTGAATGGAAGATGATACTGTCAGAATGTTTGAAATTTTGTGAGAAGAATGCATGACTGTGTTAAATAAATTATATATATGTAATATGTAACGGTCGGTATAAATAGAACGGTCGAAACCAATTACACTATTTGATAGTGTAATTGGTTTCGACCGTTCTATTTAAAATAAACAAATAAATAAATAAACTAACTTATCTAACTAGCCTGTATTGTCCCCCCACGGGCAAATCTTGCCTCTCCCTTTTCCACACAGTACTGTCACAGTCTAAAAATCATACAGTCGTCCAACGAAGACGTCTAGACAGGGCAATCGTGCGGGGTGTGAGGGGCGAGACGCGGGTAAGCCGATCCCGAACTGCGAACAAAACGATGTTAGTAGTTCGGGATATGTTATTCAGGGCTAACGCGTGTTTATTTTTTATTTGTTTATTTAAAATGGTGCATACGACGTGTGCTGTGAGTGATTGCAAGTCTTCATCTCACATAAATAAAGATCTGCAGTTTCATCAGCTTCCACGCACAGAAGAAAGGTAAATGAATCTGTTTTGTTATTGTAGAGTGCATAAATAATTTTATTTGTAATGTCGTGCCACGTTGATAACGCTAATAAAATGGTCGACCGGCGCACGGTAAAAAAATGTAAAGCTTATCGCACAGGGCATCCATCTGTTTGGAAATCCTACTTATATTATAATTGTGAAAGTGTTTGTTTGTATGTTCCGTGTCAAGATGGTGGACTTTTTTATTATTTACTAAGGGTGAATTTCGAGATGGTGGACGTAATTTTTTATAATTTGATATGGGTGTCAATTTTGAGTTTAATTGGGGTGCTTGTTACGAAAAAGCCATCCTTTTTTAAATCCAAGATGGCGGACGTCATTTTTTTATAATTTGATATGGGTGTTAATTTTGAGTATAATTGGGGTGCTTGTTACGAAAAAGGCATCCTTTTTGAAATCCAAGATGGCGGATGTCATTTTTTTATAATTTAATATGGGTGTCAATTTTGAGTATAATTGGGGTGCTTGTTACGAAAAAGCCATCCTTTTTGGAATCCAAGATGGCGGACGACGTAATTTTTTAATAATTTGATATGGGTGTCAATTTTGAGTATAATTGGGGTGCTTGTTACGAAAAAGCCATCCTTTTTGGAATCCAAGATCGCGGACGACGTAATTTTTTTATAATTTGATATGGGTGTCAATTTTGAGTATAATTGGGGTGCTTGTTACGAAAATGACTTCGTGAATCTGACGCCATATTGTACTGGTGAGATGAAATATGGCATCCATTTATTGACATCATTACCACTTATCGTTATAATTTCTGAAATATTTCTGTTTCATTGACTACACTTACCTAAGCTAATTAAAACGATGATAAAGAGATTTAAAAACAACTGTCACGGGCAAAATTCAAGCCGTGATCTTTGCCGAACCTTGATGTCGCACTGACAACTGAGTAATTTATTTATTTAAAAACTTCACTTAAACAAGATTACAGTACAGTAATTGTCACAGTAACTAGTTATCAATTCTGCATCAGTTCAATTTTTAAATCTCTTTGTTTACGCCTCATCTGCATTTTATATTGTCATACTCAACTCCTTATAATACATGAAGTAAAGAGCAGGTTAAAAATTGTTTTCATTATTATATCAATATGTAATATTGTTTTATTATAATACTGCTATCGATATTGATCTGCAATAAATAAATAATTTTATAAATATTGTTTATTTGTGACAACCCTGGCCGATGCGTTACTGTCTAGACGTTGTCGGCATTTACCACGAGATCAAAGGCGCCGTCCTACTGTATGTTTTTATACTGTGGTACTGTTTTATGTTAATACGGACGTCTTTTGGTCTATTTCTTGTGTGATATGCGTAGATAGGCCCTATCCCATTTAAGCTTAGCGGCTTTCTGGGTAACATGACTTATACTCACTGAGTATGAATACTTTCCAACACTATTTAGCTTTTAGCGATTACTATGACTGAGTGTAGCTCAGTCATATGGTACTCGCTAAAAGCTCGCTGCGGTCAAATAAAGGACATTACCCAAAAATGTATGGGGCATAGTCCAAATGTCCACCACTAACGAGACCTGTCTCAGTGAATAGTCTAATATTATACCTAAGGAGTAACTTTTACTGAGCCAGTCTGTCTTAACAAAATAACAACGTATTTAGTAGACTATTCAGTTACATTATGCCTCGTTAATAGTGGACATTTGGACCACTTTTGCCCAATGTCTTTTATCGTAGCTTTTGAATCTAGGGTTTCAACTATGTCTCATGGCATGGAGCGTCCATGCGACATAGTCGCAATCCTAGATTCAAACTTTGACCTATAATCAACGCAATCTAAGAAGTCCGTTTGGACAGCTGTCAAAATACTTTGTGTGGTGATGGGGACAAAAAATCGGTTGCTTTAAAAACCGATTCTCGAGACATATCCATTTATCATACTTAGAGTTTGTAATCGACAATTATCTACATTGCTTAAAACGAATTCTCGAGGCATATTGTTTTATTACACGTACGAGTTTGTAACATTTAACAGTTATTACATAAATCCCAACCAAGTTTCAATTTGGGCCAGTTTCAAAGACAAACGAAGACAAAAACTAAAACCCGATGTACTGATTTCTTCCGGAAGGTTTATGTATAATAAATTAATACATTATGCACTAGTGGCGTACTTCGTAATTATTAAATATCAAAATAAAGGTAAAAATATATTTGATCAGATTTTGTTTTTATAGGTTTAAACATTTAATAATACAGTAATTATACGTTTCTCTCTTTTCTAAATTAACGTTTGTAAAAATATCGATTTATTAGACCATCGATTTTAGTCGGTTAAAAAACGGCTTAGAACGGTTACAACTCTACGGCAACGAACCCAAAGTTAATATACATTGTAATAACGTCCTGTCGAAATATTAATCAACGATTAATTCGTGTTTTTGAGTGCATTTTTCCTTTCAATATAAAGTAAAACTTGGTGCTTACCGATGATACTCATTGTTACAGTGTATGGATAACATAGTAATCTAATTAATTACTATGTTTACCATAGTAATATGTGTACCATTACGAATTTTATTTTTCGATTTCTTACGTAGACGTTCATACAAAGTTATCGCGGCATGTATAATGAGAAACGTCCAAACGGACTTCTTAGATATTGTTGATTATAGTTTACTATGAATACAGTTTACTCTGCGTTAAAATATTTCGTAGATGGAGATTGGAAATGCATTTAGAACCAGTCGTAAGAATCGGCTTTGCATTTGAGAGATTCGTTTTAGTGTTGTCTTACTATTTCTTAAGGTTGCTTAAAGTGAAATGCCGTCACTTTTACGGTTCTATAAGAGTAAGCTCAAAAATGTGTGTAGTCTTTATTAAAAAGCACTTTAGGGCTAACAGGGATGCTGACAAAAAAATTTTTATGTCCGTTATTAAAAAATATTGGAGCGTATTTTTCTTTTTTTACGTAAACTATAGATTACGGCGATACATTGAGATAAAATGTGGCATGACGTCACTCATTGCTAGATTTTATACGTAGTTTGTTATAGTTGTGACGTAGCGAGCTCCCACTCCTCAACTTTAATGCGTTTTATCTAAGTCTTTTTTTATTACTGTGATAAAGCAAAAAAAAAATACTTGTCTAATATTTTTTTATTATCTGACTGACGGAAAAATATATTTTTTTTTAAATAGCAAATTAATAAATTGTATTCTCTAATAGAACCTTTTTGTCTTAGGGCCGCTTCAGAGTCCGCAGCGAAGATGTGGGTGAGGGTGATAGAAGATGTCACAACTAAAAAGCCTTTACCAGCTAATCTCATGTCGTTCGAATAAGTGATGTATCTACTCGCAAGCTATTTGATGATTATAACTCGCCATGTCATGTCATTATTCAAGTATCGTATTATTGTACCTACTAAGTACGTAAGTAACTACGCCTTTTACGAACAAGTTATATTTTAGTTGTTAAAGCTTTTGATTATGTGTGCATAATTAAGAGCTATCTATCTATGTTTTGTACTCGTCTGAATATGACGCCATTTAGTGTAATCATAATTCTATTGATGTTTGTCAGTCATTCTAGAGTTCCGTACTTCCGTTGCAAGTTGTCCAAATTATGTCCGTCCGGAATGAGCTCAGTTTCAGTTCGCTTTGAAAGCGACTGACTAATTTGTAAAAGGTTCAAAGCTGAAAGCAATAAAGCGGTTTTGGCAACCAAATGTAAAAGAAACCATTCCTTTTGTCGAATCTTTCGGAGTGAAGGTTTCATAGGATGGTCGGTCAATTTAATAAAACAAAATTGCAATTTAAAAATAAATCGAATATTGGTTGCAGATTGTGGCTGTTTCAATCCTACAGCGATTCAACTGATACTCATTTAATTCTGAAACGGTTATAAAATTTACGGAACTTTACAGTGATGATGTTTTCAATTGAAATGTGGTTTAAACGCTTTTATCTACGCCCATGCTATAAATCCTCTATAAAAGTTGCTGAAACAGTTAGCTTATTGCCAACATTAAAACAGCCAGTGTCGTAGTAACCATGGTAACCATAATAGCATCCAAACGGGTGTTTTAATGTTGTACTAGATTTCATAATGCCACTCGTTTTAAAAAAAAAAGAACATTGTAATGCACGCGCGTTTCACTACAACAGCGCCGTAATTTAAAAAAAGAACTTATTCGAATTCACGTCGTACTATGACGCCGGCCGCCATGTTCGATACGAGTATTAGTATTGCAAAAAACTGTTTCAGAACCTTTTATAGAGGATTGGTAACATGGATGTAGATAAAGTCTTGTATGCAACTGTACGTAATTAGGTCTTGAAACACTCATGTGATACTATTATCACACTCGGTTTCGCCTCGTTTGATAAACCCACGTTCGTGTTTTAATACCCCTTATTATACGTCAGTTGCATAAATAACTATTATACTATTTCTGTCGAATTATAAAGCAACGCTTTACTATTTACATGTGTGTTATATTCACCCGTCACATTGACATGTTACGCCTATGAGGATTTGTACAGATGCATAAAGTTTAGAAGTTTATCGGGCAGCCAAATTATTGTTAATTTTTTATTTACTATCTGATTTTAGCAATTCAGTTAAACAACATGCAGTTATTAGCAATTTTAAAAGTATTATGGGACTCGTTTAACAAATAAACATATCATGTAATATTATGATACTTACAAGATTGTTTTGGATAACGATAACATTTTTAATTATGTAAAATATTGGGTTTATTGATGTGTTGAAAAAATATGACGCTGTTTTAGGTAGCTAGATAGCTTTTCCCACATTATGTGAATTGTTTTAATTATCACTATGATACTATCACAAATAAAGATATGGTTTACTCTAAAAAAATACTCTAGAGCTGATAAGTTATTTTGCGAATTCTATATTATAACATGAACAAATTAGTGTGATATTGCTTGAGGCTATATACTTGCCAATTAGCTTATCCTTACTAAATTATTGTAAATAAGAAATTCTTGCCAGTACGGGCGCTCAATTTTTAACTTTTCGAATTCGCGTCGCTCAATTGTTGGGAGCTTTTACAAACTAGACAGAAACAGTACTGAAATGCGACGCAGAAAGTTAGTTTGTTTGTGAAAACATTTTCATTCGCGCTTGTGAAAGATATACGATTTTTATTTGGCAGTTATTGTTTACAATTCGTGCTGTAATATGAATCAGTCGCAACATCAGCCTTTCAATAGAAGGCTAAATATTGTAGCGTCGCTTTTAAATTATACCAAACATTAGTTTCTTGTGCTCACTAATACGTGTTGCTCAATAATATTGTTCGCGTTTAAGCTGAAGCAGCCTTTAAATACAACCGGCCACATAAGTGACATCGAGTTTAACTGTGAATGGAAATAAGATGTAGGAATGTTACGAAAGTTGTTAGATAATATTTATATCGACGTACAGTCAGACAGGAGTTTGTTGGTTACTCTTCTTCGTTGTATCGATGATTCTCTGGTTATTGTAACAATATCATACACGTAAATGTTATTTTAAGTGCTAACGTCTTTTTATCGCGTTCACTCAAAGTTATTTTTAGCTTGGTGCTATAACGTAGAGATTAGTTTGTAACGATAACTATGCCCGACTGTAGACGTTGTAATTGAACCTGTAATTTAGGTAAGTTTTGACAATCAATATCAGTAATATTATAATATTATTAATGTGCATATTTTAATGAAACGTTAACATAAAACGCTTTCAGTGTATAGATTTTCACATAGGCACATAGTTACGTACAAAAATATTGAATTAACCATAGCAAAATAAATATTTTACTATGAAATATAAACAAGTAATGAAAATAGAAGTAAATATAGGTAAATAGATATTGTGCCATTTTTATCAAATATAAAATGTTTTAAACTTTCTAAACATAAATTATTAAAGTATTCTGTTCAACACATTTTCAAGTAAACACTGTTTGCAGTAAACACTATTGTATGAACTTTGTACGTATCATTCACATTAAATAGCAAATTATAACTTCTATTGCACAGGAGATTCTGATACTTTTCATATTAATCGTATGGTTATCGTCCGCTTTTCATAAAACGTAATGCTACGTTGTGTCTTCTCATTGAGTTATGATTTCTCACATATCTTTACCTCCAAATACCTCGGCGACGTGACACTTTAGATGCCCTGGATATTTTTTGTTTGTTCAAGTGGCCTCTACCTATGTACAACATGTCCCGTGATTAACGCAAACCCTCTTAAGGGGTCATTGTACTCATCATTATGAACAACTTTTCCTATTGGACCAAACCTGAAATAGCGAAAAAAAAATCAGCTGTTACATACATTTTGGTAGGTAATGAACTTTGGTATGAAACAATGACCCCTAAAGATTGTTTTCGTTAATTACGGGATATGTTGTATACACCGGCTAAAAAGTTCGCCGCAACTTAATTAAAAAAAAAATGGAGACGGACGATAACAATCCACGCGATAACAATAAAAAAAAATTATAACAATCCACGCGTGCTTTTCTTGCTTAGTTGTCGCTCTTGACTCTACAGGGTGTAAGGGACAGCCCTCCGCAAACTAACAGAGTGTGCATTCAGCTCCTCATTTTGAATCATATTCCACCGGTTATTTTCTCAGGAAAATTTTCATTTTTTTATAAATGTTTTCAGTTACATTTTCATTATTACAATGTAAAATTGCATTGTGTGTTCGCAGCACTCCATTTATGTAAAAAAAACTGCAAAAAAAAAACAGCAAAAAAAACCAGCAATGGATGTTGAAATACTCTAACCAACGACGCGTTAAATCAGCTGTTCACTTTCTGTCTAGCTACAGAGTTCATCGAACTCACCGCATACCAATTACCTACCCCTCCCAACTAGTGATGGCAATTAATGCGATTTAGAATAAATTTCATTAGCATGCGAATTCATGAGTCTTAGCATGCTAAATGCTATTGCTATGCTATTTGCTAATATGAAGATAACTAATAATAGTCAAGTATGTGAATTTTGTTAATATGTGAATTAAAGAGCGCGTTCGCGGGCCAGCGTCTTAGCGTGTGTTTTTAACAATTTAAAAAATAATCGCGCGCCACGCACGTGCCACACAAAATCACAAATTATTATTAACAATACAATGCTACGCATTAATTCAATATACGATCTTAAGTACGAGGTAATCGAAGATAATAAGATAATAATTGCTTGACTTCATTATTCGCACCACCTGCCAAATTGGTAATAATTTCACTTGCGAACGAGGTCAGGGTCACGTGAAACTGATAGATTTAGTAGTTTGACTTTTCGTGGGTGCGACAGAGAGCGCGCACTGCACGCGCTGTCGACTTATGAAGTACGAAGGGATGAATAATAATTCATTTCACATTTCACAGAAATTCGCAACTACATTTCATTTGCTAAATGCTAAATAAGTATTCGCATGCTAACAATGAATGCGAATGCTAATTAATCCATCACTACTCCCAACCAGTAATAGACGCTCCGATTTGTGCACAAAAACACAAACAAATCAGGTTTATTGGATTCCCTTAACGTTCCTGAAATAATTTCATGTACCGGTCATCTTAGTATAACATACTGAATTCACCCTATCAGTTTGCGGAGGGCTGTCTTACACCCTGTATAATGTCTTGTATACAAGGTGTTAAATAAATAACCCACAACCTCTTAAGGGGTCATTGTACTCATCATTATGAACAACTTTTACTATGGCACCAAACCTGAAATCGCGAAAAAAAAATCAGCTGACCAGTACATTTATCTACATCAAACTCGTCAAAATGTAGGGAGCAGCTGATTTTTTTTTCGCGATTCCAGGTTTGGTCCCATAGTAAAAGTTGTTCATAATGATGAGTACAATGACCCCTTAAGAGGTTGTGGGTTATTTATTTTACACCTTGTATATTTTTAAACTTGAAAAAAATAGAATTCAGTTCCTCACCCATAAGTACCTCTTTCTGTCTAAAAATATTTTGCAGTTCCTCTAAACGTTACATTAATTTTTCGATATACAGAAATATAGGTACTTGTCTTTGTAATGTTTCTAATTTATTCAGTTCGGTATCTCAGCTTTCACAAAATGTTACGTTTATACTACAAAGGGGGCGTTCATTAAATTACGTTAGACAATTTTGGCGATTTTTCGACCCCCCTTGGTGAGATGTCGTGAGATTTGGCTCGACCCCCTCCCCCCCCTAATCTCATGTGAGATTTTTCAAAATGCGTATCTTTAGTGTAAATACGATCTGTGCTTGATTACATTGAATTTATTTAAATAAACATAAATTGCTTAATATTTTTTTATAATAATTCTTTTTTATAATTTTTACCCAGTTATTTTTTACCCAGTTTTCTCGCATTTTTAGTGTTTCAAGCGATAAAAAAAATTACGTGATATTTGACGAGACCCCAACGTGAGATTAGATGAGATTCGGATCGACCTCCCCCCCTCCCCCCAAAACGCATCATGTAATTAATGAACGCCCCCAAAATTGCAATTTAGGATTCCGGCCTACCGAAACCTAGTCATCAAACAGTAGCTGAAACATTGTCACTCTGCCTACTCTAAGCATAATTATGTATAAATATGTTACAACCACTGAATAATCGTATATTATTGATATTAATTAGTTTATTTCTAGCTATGTACTCTGTGTGATATCTCATTTGCCTTACTTACCCAATTTGAGTCGTGTTTTTATAGGTTTTGAATTAAGCTTGATTAAGATTTGTAAAAGAATTTGTTCAAAGTTTGCAGGTTATTGATCTGCGTCCTCACAGTATTTATGTGAAATTCCGCTTAAAATATTTAATAATAATATGTACACTCATTGCTCGTTTGTCGGGAATCCAATCCCGCATCAATATCTCAATCTCGCGGATCCGCGAAATTGGCGGGACTGCATATAAAAACATACTTTTGGTTGTATACAGTATCATGAATTTATGTTATATGACACTAGCGGCCCCGACAGACGTTGTCCTGTCTGAAGGATCCTAGAACCCGACTTCAGCGCCACCTACCAATTTTGTTTTCAAACCATAAGTATCCTATGTCCTTCTCCTGGTTCTAAGCTACCTCCCCACCAATTTTCAGTCAAATCGGTTTAGCCGTTCTTGAGTTATAATATATACAGATATAGATATACGTACAGGGGTGTTTTAAACTGTCTAGCTAAACTCAGACGCGATGGGATCGATACCTAAACATGATAAAAACAAAAAATAATTTAATTTGATGTTTTTTTTTGTGGAGTTATCAACCGCAATTATTGTAGTCACAACGCGTTTTTAGGGTTTCGTACCTCAAAAGGAAAAAACGGAAACCTCAAAAGGAAAAAACGGAACACCAACGCGTTTTTAGGGTTTCGTACCTCAAAAGGAAAAAACGGAACACGTGGATGTGTGTAGATGCCGCCACAAGTACATCATTCTGAGCCTCCCTACATATAAATTTTTTATCGGTTATTAAAACAAAAATCTGCAGTTTCCTACACGGTCAAAATGCAGACAACAGCAGATTTTTTTTTCAATAACCGATGAAAATTTTCTATGTAGGGGGGCTCAGAATGATGTACTGGACACGTGGTAACCGTTTGTGCGTCGATGTCCCTTCCATCCTATATATGCGATATCTATTTTTCTGCCACAAAAGAGAAAGCTTTTGTTTTCAATGTCAGTGGGTCTGCTCTTCTTTTCTCTCCTGTAAAATGTAGAGTTAAAAATGGGTTAAATTAATCACCGAATATTTTATCTCTTTTATAATTTCCACAACAATTATGGCGAGGATGCGGATCACCACCTTGTTTATTTGTAACAATATCCAGATTCGAAAAGACAATTATTATGAATACACGAATCAAATAAGTCCATAAATCTCGTCACGATTTCTTATGTTCCTGTTTCAATTCACTCATTTTGAGGTGTTAGTGAAAATTGTTCAATATTAATGAATGGCGTGTGTTCACCAACATGCAAACCTTTAGGTAGGGTTAGGTACTTAAACACTTGGTTTATGTCTAATTTCCTTCTAAATTTGACACAAACCAACTGTTTAAATACCTAACCGGCAGTTTGCATGTTGGTGAACATAGACCTTAGTCTTTGGTGCCTATAATATGAAAAAATAAGCAATAATTCAACCCTAGCATAACTGTTACAATAGTAAACTTCAACGTATTAGAATGTTAGAATACTTTGCCTCTTTACATTGTCTCTGTTATGTAACACACAATCTCATTAATAAGTAGGAAAATAAAATAAAACAACATAATTTAATAGAACCTGTAATTTATCACGCACTTGTTACGGCATATAAAAAAATTTGTGATGTCTGCGTGAATTTTCTTGTTTTCTATTGCAAATAGCAGATCGTCGTTTTGTCTAGCGCAATGGCGCTGCCTCATGGTTAATGGTTTTGTGGAAATAGGTCGCCGGCTCTCTGCAATCAGAGCCGCGCGGCGCCACATAGTAGATAGGTACAGAAAGCCGGCTCCATACAACAAGCGAAAACGAACGCGTAACGTACGGCGATCTCAAACTTTGTTACAATAAAAATAATAATAAGTTTATAATAAGTTTATTTATTTCGTAATCAACAGTACCCTAATTTCGTAACACACTATCAAACGGAATCGGTTTCATTTTGACTGTTCAACAACATTCATTGCGTTATTTAAGTTGTTTAGCAGACAAATTTTTCGAACAAATGAAGCAATGGGTTCGCACTTTGCTTCAAAATGATTCAAATTCCGATTGATAGTGTTTTACGCAGTTAGGGTGCTGGTTTTAACAAATACATTTTAGAGGCCTTTTTAAGTATGGAGATATACCTGTAACAGAAGACCTCCCTCTTCCATGACTACGTGTACACAAACAAAGCCTGTTAATGGCAGAATGACAAAGTAGGTACCTACCTAGTACCTGCAATAAGAAAACTTGACCTAGACAATTTAAAGTTAAGGCGAGTAGTGCTGTCAACTAGCGCCACCATTGAGAAAAAAATCACAAGTCTGGAGATATGGAACATTTAGATTTTTTTTTAGTCAGATTAGTAGAATTTAATGAGGGAAATAAATCAACACTAAACATCCTAGGTTCGAAGCCTTAGTTAGCAGTTAACGCCAAGAACGGCCGTTTCGAACGTTGATGGTGTTGTCGACGTTGATTTTTTTGATACAAAAAATTCTTCCTCATCTGACTAAAAATGTGAGCATAGGAAATTGTTCCATATCTCCAAACGTTGATTTTTTACTCAATGATAGCGCTAGTTGGCAGGACTACTCGCCTTAAACGAATGTAAGCCGCTAATGCGCTTGCGCTCGTAGACACGTATTTATGTCGGTGCGTTTTTTCTCGTTATATGGAACGTACCTACCATCCTATTTTGTGCCTGTGTTACGATATAGTAGCGGCACAGATTAATGCAGATGGGACACTCCGCAAAATCATTTAAATATAAAGCGACTTTTGCTACGACACAATAAAGTGCAATTCAGGTCGCACAACGCTTATTACCTACAGTTATATTCAACTACAAGTTGCCTCTCTTTCTATCGCGTAACTATTACTTTATATAGTGTATTATCTATGCGCGTAACTCTTATAACTTCAGACCTACTGAATTAGCCCCGCGGACCGGGTCCGCCGCGTACTTGTAGCTTCATACATAAACTGCGGAGTGTCCCATCTGTATTAATCTGTGGTAGCGGTTGCGTTACAATCGCACACTGACGCAATACGCTGCACATTTATAGCTAGCGTCATGTAAGTTTTCCGCTCTAAAACCAGGCTTCCGATGCGCATGGCATGGCGCGCTGCTGTGTTAGTATAGATGTTGAACCTGCGCAGACATTTGTAGCCTACTTGAGCGGGAAACTTACATGACGCGAACTGTAACCCTCTAATGTGACCCGAGGAACTCCATTAAGTGCACTCGAATGTTTATGTAACTCATTAGTTATACCTACCTACTTTAATTTCAAATACTTATCATGAATGAAGTTCAAAATATCTACGGAATATTAAGGATCGAGCAGTAATTTTTTCCGAATATTAATGTATGAACAATGTTATTTAATGTTTTGTATTGAAATGCAAAATTATTTTTCATTATATTACCAAAGCTACGTAAATCTATCTTTTGTATTGTAGTTTAAGTATAGTTATAGTGAGGCTATGATATTTGACTGATACTGAAAGTGTGTACCAATTTGTTCTGACAAAATTAATATATGTTCAGTTACCTAAAAAATATGAAGAGAATAGTTCACCTACTTCTTCATAGTTTAAGGGTGAAGCCTTTTTTGAGCTGTGAGTCGCGTAATTTCGGTCGCGTAATTTCTGAGTCGGTAGACAACTCATTTGCGTCGTCGTGTTAATGAAACAGGACCTTTGTATAAAACCGAATGTAGCAGAAATTAGGTACGTGACTGAAATTACGCGACTCCCAACTCAAAAATTATACTCGTCTGTCTTCACCCTAATGGAGATTATTTTTATGCTATTATAATTTGCATAATTATGTGTTGCATATCTTGCACTTATTCATGATTGTTATCATTACAATATCTCTATTACTATTTTTTTGCTATTTCAACTCGAGGAACGAATATCATAGTAATTAAGCTTTGTACGACATTACTCTTAAGTGTATTTACTAGCACTTGTGTGCTCTTGTGTTCAATAAAATTCCTACGAAATTTACATTTTAATTTTGCATTTTCCAACCGGACTAAAACTTGCGAAGTAATGTCCTATAGTTCGTTCGCGTTAAGAATGCAGTGAGTCATCATTGTCAAAATATGATATTAATGATTTAATTTTGATTTTAAACCTTTAAGTGTATTTTTATAAGTTCATTAAACTTAATCTTTTAAAATATAATTTGTTTGAATTTAACACCAGTGTGAATACACCTTTATCTTGCAGTTGCACTGATGACTCACTGCATTCTTAACGCGAACGAACTATAGGCAGTGGGTGGCGGGTGGCGGCAGATGCACAACATCGCCCTGACATTAGCGCCGAGTGACAGTTTGAGCTGGTCGATCGCACTCTAGAAAAGGCAATAGGTATGTTAGTCTAAGATCCGAGTGTAGAACGACCTTCACCGAGCTGGATAAAGGATGAAAAGTATTATACAGGGTGGAATGTTGTAATGCCACCTGAAGGGTAAGTACTCTTAACACTGTAGATAGAAAATTTTACTCAAAGAAAACATTCCATTATTTTTGAATAAAAAGAAAACTGCATTCAAAGATTTTCGAAAATTCGCTTGCCACACCCGGGAATCGAACCAACTGAAATCTGTAAAAATTACAACCTGTCCTTTTATTGCATCGATCGTTAGGATGAAATCTCTCGTTCATTCCCCACGACACCACTGGTGGTGTCGTCGGGAATGACAGAAACTAGTATTCCCCACGACACCACTGACTGTATTGTGCTGTTAGTGATGTCCAGTTAATTTATATACATAACAATAATGTGTTATTTTATTTTCATCTAACAAACTTGATAAATTAAATGAAAGGAAAACCATGAAATCTGGACTTATAATTCAATAAGTCAAGGTAAAGCTCTTTAACTCAAAGCTCTTTAGCGCATAACATCAGAATCACTATACTGCCTACATTAATAACCATTTTAATACCTGGATTGGTAATAACGGCACAATCAGATGGCCTGCGAGATCACATTTTTACAGATTTTAGTCGGTTCGATTCCCGGGTGTGGCAAGCGAATTTTCGAACATCTTTGAATGCAGTTTTCTTTCTATTCAAAAATAAAGGAATGTTTCCTTTGAGTAAAATCTTCTATCTACAGTATTAAAAAATTCCACCCTGTATATAAAATTTAATATGTTAAAATATACATCGCGAGTTGGCTGAAAAATTTCAGTCCAGGATATGATTAATTAAATACTTATTTGTTTTTTAAACATTGCACTGGTTCGGTTATAATAGACAAATTACATACCAATCGAAAGTATGAAGTAATAAGCAAACGTTAGGTTGGCAAGTTTTATTTAAAAATTACTAGTATTGACCTAGGTACCTGTTTATATAAATACCTGCCTACCCAATCGTTGTAACGGGAAGAAAATAGCCAATTTAACGTTTGCATATTCTATAGACTTAATACCACGATTTTAAGCCACGTTTATCCACGGAAACAGCTATACTATGCCTCAAACAGACTGTTCAATACTATGCAAGTAGGAAAACACCTGTATATGCATGTTTTCTGGACCTCTCCAAGGCCTTCGACCTCGTATCCTATGACTGCCTATGGAGGAAATTGTCAAGTGTTAAGAACCTCCCAAGCGATATCATTGGGATGCTAAAGTATTGGTATAAGAACCAATACAATTATGTTAGGTGGGCGGGTGTCCTGTCGGATGGATACGGGTTGGAGTGCGGTGTGAGGCAGGGGGGAATCAGCTCATCCAAGCTATTCAACCTGTATGTAGACGAGCTGATCTGTGAGCTCAGCAATACCAATATCGGGTGCTCCATTAACGGGCACTGCGTCAATAACATCAGCTACGCGGATGATATGGTATTGCTGAGCCCATCGATCAGTGCACTTAGGAGGCTTCTTCGCATCTGTGAGGACTATGCGGTGGCTCATGGCCTCAGGTACAATGCGACCAAGAGCGAGTTACTGGTGTTCAAAGCGGGTAACAAATATTATGATACTGTCCCACCAGTCACCTTGGGGGGCACTCAGCTTTCCAGGGTCACGAAGTTCAAGTACCTGGGGCATTGGGTCACCGATAGTCTGTCCGACGATGTGGACATAGAGAGGGAACGCAGAGCATTGGCAGTTCGATGTAACATGCTGGCTCGTAGGTTTGCACGTTGTACTAGGGAGGTGAAAATTACACTCTTTAGAGCGTATTGCCAATCTATGTACACGTGTGCCCTATGGGTCAGCTATACAAAAAGCTCGTACAATGCTCTGCGAGTCCAGTACAATAACGCCTTCAGAGTTATGTTGGGGCTGCCGCGCTTTTGCAGTGCATCGGGGATGTTCGCGGAAAATGGCGTGCCAGATTTTTACGCACTGATGCGAACTCGGATAGCATCCCTGATGCGGCGAGTGCGCGACAGCTCCAACAGCTTGGTGGCTACAGTAGCTGACAGGACAGACAGTCCATTGATGTGGAAATGGATGACCACTCATCGTGCGTCATTCCAATATTTAAAGTAAATTGTTTTAGTGTATTTTTAGTGTGGTTATGTGTTTTCATGTATGTATTTATGTATGTTTTTTGTGTATAAAATTGTATTGTGTGTTGTTTATGGACGTATGGTCTGAAATAAATGTATTATTATTATTATATTAAATTTATTATTAATACTTTCGATTGGTAAGTACTTTGTCTATTCACCAAACAAGTGCAATGATTAAAAAAAAAATCCTGGACTGAAATTTTTCAGCCAACCCACTCGCGATATATTTTTTAACATAATACATTTGACATAAAATACTTTTCATTCATTAACCAGCTCGGTGGAGGTCGCTCTATACTCGGATCCTCTACTATTTGTGATTCTGTGACTTAGTCGTTCTTCTGAGCTATGTGTGTTGGGTTTGCAAACACGTTCACTGTGTTGTGACGACTGCGCTGCGCAACGAATCCTTGCCACCTACTGCGCAGGCATGCGCCTCTCCTTCAGAGCATCAAAAACGTTTGGCTAAGGACTATGATGTTATTCACATTTCTTTTAGATACTCTTTCATAATTAGGTTGGCCGAATCTTCTGTGAAATGGCAGATCTTTGGAACTTATTATGTAGGACATAAGATCGTTTTTAGGGTTTCGTACCAAAATGGTAAAAAAGGAACCCTTATGGTGTGACTCAGTCTGTCTGTCTGTCTGTCTGTCACAGCTGGATATCTCAAGAACTACTAATGCTACTAACTTGAAATTTAGAATAGTTTTAGATGACGTTTACCCAACTATTGCAAATAAGAAAGAAATAAAAATATTTATATTTTTTTTTTGCAACAGGGACTGAAAGGGGATCTTAAAAATTTAAAGTGGGGCTACTAGGGCATGTGGGGTATCATAATGAAAGAACGCGGTTTGCACACTCAAAATATTTTTTATTTTTTTTTTAGGCCGCATAGTTTTCGACTTTTGATGAAAAATGAAAAAAAATACCGTTCATTCTGAAGTCCCAATTTTCTAGACGCGTCCGAGCATTTCGAGTGGTATTTGGCGAATATCGCGAGTAATGTTGGCTTTCTATTCCTCAATCATACCCGAGTTATCCATGTAGACTTTGGACTTTACATAGCCCCAAAGGAAAAGTCTAGAGGTGAGATATCACACGATCTAGGCTGCCAATTCAACGGTCCGAAGCGAAAAATTAACTGTGCACCGAATTTTTCTCGCAATTGGAACTTCAGAACGGACCATGTTAGCCGCAGTTATCGCCAACATTTTAAAGAAATAATCTTTAAAAAATAAATGTCATGAATGGTTCTTTTGTATGATAATAAAGATAATCAGATAAAATTTGTGTTTTCACTTTTCTTTTAATTATGAAAAAAGTACCTCTAAATGAATCACCCGTTAGGATCACTTCGTTGTCCGTCTGTCTGTCTGTCAATCTGTCAAGACCTTTTTTCTCAGGAACGCGTGGTATCAAGTAGAAATTAATATCGAATACTTAAGTCTTGGTCCCTTGGAGCTCTAAAAAAAATCAAGCTTCTAAGAGAATCATGAAATTTGGCAAGAAGCAATAGCTACTTAGTAGCATGTGTCACAGCATTACTAGTAATTAGCATGCTTATTTCTAGTAGGTATATGTTTTCGCGTAAGCATGCTTATAATTATAAGCATGTATGTCAGTACCTTTAAGCTACTGACACACGTGCTCATTAGTAGCACGAAACACTGGTATTCAACTGCATTCGGTTAGACTGGAACCGACCGACCCCAACATCGTTGGGAAAAGGCAGATTGTAGGTATACGTCTACTACGTGATTACTTAATTACGTGATTACGTGTCTACGTGATTGTATACCATCAATGTATAGGAGAAAATGTTTTTCAACTAAGTAGGTGTTAAGTTTGTTTTGAGATAAATTCTTATTAACTACGGAACCCTTCATTGTAAGTGGTCCGACACACACTTGGCCGGTTTTTTATTTCTAACGAGGATTGTACCCATTTATTTTCATTTCACAGAAAAGTTGGTCCAACCCCAGAACACATCAACATAAAAAAATGTGGTTAATGTATGAAATGTTGTCAGGTCAACTCGAATTCATAAATCCACATAAAAATACTTGGCTAATGCAAGAGCGTTGGTAACTGGTCCGTGATGCATACAAATGATACTGTCGGTACCATCGTAGTGGGATAGGGCGTTTTCGCTTCTGCATTGCGACGATGATGCCACCACGCGGTGTCGCCCTGTTTAGCGGGTTGCTTGCGATTTATAAGCAAGTCACTTACTGTCGTCTAAGTTTTAGATTTGGTGATAAAAACAGGCCTATTTTGCTTCAATGGCAAGACATCGCCTAAAGCATTATGGTGGAACGCGAGGAGTGGTGCGCGCGCACCGCGCTCCGCAGTGTGCGAGTCGTACAGTCGTGTGATAGTTGCCGCGCTTGCCACAAGCGACTGGAGCGCGACCCTAAGCTACTGTGAACGATCATGTAGGGTGTCGCGTTCGCGCGAAATACAACTTTAAACTCAGAGGCTTGCGTATCATCGAGTACACTATGCAAGGTACGTACCTAAGTTTGAACCACTTCTAAGCTAGTTTAAAAGTTTACAAAACTATACATAATAGTGCTATCGTAAGTTTTGATCCCTGTGTGATTTAAACACTTTCACAGTGGTGTTATTTTTTTAAGGTTAGTAAGTTGTTTTTATTTGGCCTTTGCTTAAAAATTGGTTACATAATATTGTGTCTCTTCATTCAAGCCGCATACCGATGACAACTTAAATTCTATGTAAACATTCTTCGGTATCGTGGTTGGGTTAAGTTGGCTTCAATCGATGAAAAATTCGGCTTGGTCACGACTCACGACAAATAAGTAGGGTGAATATACGCTTGCGTGTTTTGTTCCCTTTGGGCATGTTATATCTTGCGATGGCTACCATTCTATTGATCCAAAATTTACGCGTTTAAAGCCTCTTTCATCAGAAAATATTTAACCATTAAATATGTACTTACTTATTTACCGGTGACAAAAAAAATTGGTAAGTATCTAGTTATAGGAAATAAACGCGTGATCCTAAATTAATGTCTTTAGTTGTTTGTTTCCTAGCACAAAATTCAATAAAAATAGTTTAATAAATAGAAAATACATAATACCTACATAGTTCAGTAAGAAAAAAATTTTTTTAGTACCTACCTGCCTATTACTTATCTAGTATTACGTAGGTACACTAAGTAAATACTTAATAGTTTTTACAGTTTAACAGTTCAGTAAGAAAATTTAATTTGTTGATTTTATTTAGGTAGCATAGTAAGTAGGTACCTACTAATAATTAAAAACATACCATACTGTCAAACGTCCATAGCAGCTCTTATAGGTAGGTACCTAGATAGATAGAATACCTACTCTTTACTATGCACACGTGATACAGTGAACTCGCATTTCATAAGTAAATCTTAACATTCTTACTGTACCTACGCGATTTGTTTGTCGCGCCTCACCATGATCCATATTTCGGAAAGAAAGGGACGGCTATACCCAAGGAAACAGGGAAGAGTCATTCACGAATATTTACGGTGATGGCTGTAGTTAGAGAGCGTTCGCTCAGTCAAAGCATTTAACAAATTGTAAAGAACGAACTCCCCTCAATCGATTTGTTTGCAAGCAGCTTAGCGTCCATCAGTAGGTACCTACTGTATTATATAAAAACTGTATTGTTTCTAATGCCTCCTAATAGTGGTTGCGCATGCATCTCTGCCTATTTCTGACTATTACTAAGGTCCTATTTCACGATGTCCGAAAAGCCACTCTCATCGAATAAATTCAAAAATGGAACAGAATTTGTATGAAATTATCTGCCAAGTAAGTTAATAGGAACTTAATCGTAGGTGGTGAAAGAGGCCCTTAATGTACCTAATAGGTAGTTAATTTAGTGCTAATACTTAGTTAGTATTATGTATAAGTTAGTACTATGAATAGTTAATCAACTTCTTGTACAACATGTACTCTGTTGCTGACTGTGGAGGCTTGTCGACTCGTGAATATCCTCACTATTAGGTACTTTTGTATTGTTAGCTGTAAGCAGTGGCGGATTTGCCCTAAGCCCCAGTAGGCCCGGGCCTAGGGCGGCCAGATATTAGGGGCGGCCAATCTGACAAAAAGTTAAGTGATGATAACAAGAAATACCTGAAAGTACTTACCTAAATATTCTAAAGCCTCGCGCCCACATTATGGCGGGCCGCATTGCACCACATCGTATACCTAACAATAATCTAAATCACTTTCGTACATCTAAATTTATACAGGGTCACTGGTTATTGACCAATATCCTCTTAAGGGTTCACTGTACTTATCATTATGAACAACATTTATTAAGGGACCAAACCTGAAATCGCGAAAACTAGCAGATAGCGGTACCGATCCATGTGTGCATGATATGAGTACCTGCAAAGACGCCGTCGCTCGTGTCACGTAATGGCGGCCGGTCGGCATACTATGAAATGTGTGCGTGAGGCGTGTTTGTACAAACGGTCCCGGCATACTTAATGTGCTTCACTTTCGATATGCGTGGCGCGGAGTCCTACTTTTTTTTATAAGTCTATGCGTATACACAAACATGCGGTCCAGCGCCGGTTCGGCTCCGGCATCGTGTAGGTACATGAAGCCTTAGGTACATAGAGTGGCGATGAGTACCTATGCAGCACACGATTCTAGACACATCTGCGTTTAAATTTTTCGTCGGTTATTAAAAAAGTCCAGAATCATGTACCTAGTGAATAAGTACTATTTTATTTCATATAAATGTACCTAATATAAACATAACCTAAAAATTAAAAAAATATATCCTAATTAAACTGTTATAAAACTAAAATATGGCGTCGGAAAATTCCTCCGCATCGCTGTCGACTGGTAGAGTACCCAAGAGACTGACGGCATTGCCACGTTGTATGGCAATGCTAAGCCTCTGACCAAAGTAAAAGCCACAAGGGCTGGCTTTTACAATTGAAGTGTCTTTTTAAGTACCTACTTGCTAAGCTAATCGCCACTCTGTATACTTAGTTTACTTGGCGTCTCTGTGTTGTAGCTTTAGGGGTAATTTGGGGGTGACAGGCATACAAAAAGTCTACTAGACAGACACCAGACTGTCTAGCTGTATGTAGGCCGACAGACGTACCGAAGCGCAAGCGCGGGGCTCCCGTCCCGACCCCACGGCCTCCGAGAGAAGTCTTGTTCCTCATCTCGGGCTTGCCACTATTGACCAGCTGGAGTGAACACTGACGGGAACAGAGCTCCCACCTCATTCCTGCCGGCTTTAGTGGAGGTTCGCAAGAGCAAACGTGCTTGGAGGAAGGAAGTATTCCAGCAGTAAGTGCTTGTAGGGATCTTGACCATCTTCCGGGCTCTGGGATTGTTCAGAGACCCATGGAATACCGCTCCACTTCTCAAGCACCTCAGGATATGTTGCTTCCTTTTCGCTACGTCACTGTACCCAGTATTGAGTGTGCAAGTCACCCCCTACCATTTTTTCCATGTATAATAAAACATTGATCAGGCAGGGGCGTTCTTTCATAGTTCTAGGTAACCAGCAGTCCACTTTATCCACCCAAATCCATAGTCCAATATCTTTGTTTCCATAGCCTGCAATAGACCTACACCAACCGGGGTGTCCTTGGGTGTACTTGCAAAGTGCGTACAAGGATAATCGTCGTTTGGTGCCTCATTTCAGCGAAAGCGTCTAAGGGGCCTCTGCGAGTTGGCTTCGGCCCCTCGTACGCCTTTCAAAGGTCCGGGACCCCCAGAGTCCCGAGATATGTAAACGTATAAAAATTAAATAATAATTAAAAATAATAATAATTTTCTGAAAAACAAAAAGCTGCGTTTTCATAATTTCACTTGGGATTGACTAATGGTATAAAGACGTACGTACGGCTACAGATCAAGCTATACATTTCCAATATAAGCTGATCTCGCATTGTATGGGATTTCTTTACATTGAGAGCTCAGTGTAAACTGGAAATGTATAGCTTGATGTGTAGGGGTGTGTACACACGAGGGCATAAAACTTCACCTATTGTAAGTTCACAAGATATGTTTTTACACAATGATAATGCCCGTTTAGAATGTGATTGTGCAGTTTGAGGTCCAATCACAAAGCTTAGATGCGTATCTACTTACATATTTGCTGTTGGTATCTCGTGGGCAAGGTTATTATTTTCGTGCTGATGCTGAAAATGGAGCTATAATCAACATGTAGATGGCGGCCAGCTAGGACACTATGCCACAGAATAAATAATAGTACTAACGTACAGAAGTTGCACTCCTTTGATCTTGAAGAAAGCCGCTTTTATAATAGCCTACAAAATCTTTTCCCCTCCATGCGCAAGCTAAATTGCTCTTAATCGCCGCGCTTGAAAGTTGTTATTACTTTGTGTCGTTACTCGTCCGTAACATACCTACGCCGCTTAGCCGAGTACTAGGGCTGTCCGCAAAAAAAAAAAAAATATGGTACCATACCACCATACCATACCATACATACCTTAAGGTATGGTGGTGGTGGTGGTGGGGTATATGGTACCTTTTTATACTTTTATTTTATTTTATGAGTAGTCTATCTAGAGTTGTTTCACCTTAATGTAATGTCTTATAATTTTCAAACGTTATTTTTTATTAATCAATCAAACAATCATCAATTATTTTTAATACACCATCATATCGTATAATATTTAGAAGTGTTCTAAAGTAAACAAGGTACAAAAACGTCTTAAAATTGAAAGTGACATTTGGGCCACTTTAGTCGCCTGAACATGGTCATAAAACTAAAAATGCCTCGACGCACCAGTGGCTAAGTTTGTGCCATCGTACGATCGCGGGTAGGTACAATTGCTTGTTAATCCTAAGTTAATCTTTAATTACTTTAAGCGATTTTGGACCTTACTCCTGAAACAATACGACGCGCATACAAACCCCCACCACTCCGCCGAGAGCTCAAGTTAAATGTCGGCAACTATAGTAAGTAGGTAGGTAGGTAAAAAAAAGGTAGCAACAAGACTCATTTCGTAATGGATTTTCGTCATTCAAAAAGTAACTATATCACTAATTTATATATAGTATAGGTAGTGATAATGTGAATAGTATACTTAAATTTAAAATGTAAGATTTATTTTTTTCATGGGCGGTCGTACGTGTCTCGCTCGCTGAGCGCGTAGTACACCTTGACTGACTTGTAACCCAGAGTTGCCGCGAGCTGTAGGTACTTATCTCGAGCGGAATGTACCAGTGCAAGAGGCCTGACTATGCGTAAATAGCCGTTCGCTGCTGTGGAGCATCGCCTTTACTCTTGTTTCAACAGCGCTGATTCTGAAATGAGGTCAACATAGAAATCCAAGATGGCGGCCATTATAACATAACATTGCGCCTGTATTCCCTTATGGGACAGGCAAAGGTGGATTAATTCATGCTAACATATTTTGTCAGAATGCCCGGAACAGATAGTTACAAAAAAAAAAACTGAAAGTTAAAGGAAGATCATTGAGTTAGTGAGTACCTAGTACAGTCAGCGTCAATAATATCGGGACGAACAGACTGTCCAAAACGATTTATACAACTATGAAAATTAAATATTAACTCAATGACACAAGGAATATTTCAGAATGAAGACAGTACACGGCAACTGTCACCCTGACAAGAACTTTATCCAATTGAGATAAAGTTTAATTTTCTTAGATTAAAAATGATCTCAACAAGATCATTTTTAACAGTCTGTTCGTCCCGATCTCAGAACAATAACAAAGCATAGAAGGAAGCTTAAAAACAGAATTCTGTAACTACCTTTAGTCCCGTTCTATTATTAGGTACGATAAAGGCACGATAAAGGATGTGGGAAAGAGATAAATGTTTTACTCTTTGTTTTACTTTCTTGGCATGGTCACAAGATCAATTGTCATTTGGTTAAAAAAGTTATAGTATGACGCGGCCAAATTTGATAGTACTTTGTTTCAATGCCTGACAGTTCGTTCATTGAACTACCTGACTTATTCGCGTGTTCATTGTTTACGTGTTTGTCGTAATCTTCCATGGTTTTGCGATGTTTTAATAATATTTCTACTGTTAGATTGCATGAATTCTTTGTTTAACTACAAATAGTGAGTGTGTGGACGCTGTGGAGCAATTTCTTGTGTGGTTGGGGGCTGCAAGTCCCATTCATAGCGAAAATAAAATGAACAATAAATATTGACCTTCCATCGGTAAGTTTTTGCTCAATTTCTTGTTGCAAATGATCTGATAAACGAATATAAATACATAACAAATATTGCTGTGTCACTATATAGCTAAAACCAGTCGTAATATTTATTCCAATAGAAGTTATTAGCGAATATTCGGAAATTGTTTTGGGGTTATCTTGATCAGCCATAGTGACGTAAATAATGTTGTCGATACTTTTCTTTTACAGATTTCCTAGACGATGTGAAAAAAAAATGGATAAATTGTATTGGTAGACGAAATTGGACTCCAAAAAGCACAGCCACATAATATGCTCCAAGCATTTTACTTTGTATTCATTTGGTAATGAACCTATGAAATGGATGTAGCATGTTCTTTAAGTCGTCACATTATTTGTTATGGATAGAACAGATGAAATGGTCTGATATACAGGATGAATTTTTTATCATGCACCAAATTGAAATGGGAGATTGTACTCATCATTATGAACAACTTTTACTATGGGACCAAACCTGAAATCGCGAAAAAAAAATCAGCTGTTCAGTACATTTTGACGAGTTTGATGTAGATAACTGTACTGAACAGCTGATTTTTTTTTCGCGATTTCAGGTTTGTTCCCATAGTAAAATTTGTTCATAATGATGAGTACAATCTCTCATTTCGATTTGGTGCATGATAAAAAATTCATCCAGTATTATGATATAATTAAGGTATTTTATTGGCAATAAATAGTATCCCGTTCAAATTAAAACTTTATTTATTACATTACAGGAAATACTTATTGAAGTCTGCGAAGAAGGACATAGCGCAGCACTGCAAATTAAAAGAACCGCTCACAATCAACAGCAATCTAACATGAAGACAGGTATAACATTTCAGAAATATGTTCACTTGATATATGCGATACAATGATATTATATTAAAAATATCATTGATGCGATATCGTTCTTCTAATTATCCCAGTCGGAAATATAATCGTGTGCAAATTTATTTATTTATTTTTAATAAAAAATACGTAATTGTAGGATCCCGTAGCAATGGAAGTTGAAACAGGACATAGTACATCGATACAGATTAATGAATCGCCACTGATCTTGACATCTCGTGAAATCATCTCACATCAGTCAGGTAAGACATACAAATAAAACTTAGTTTATAGATTTAAGATTTTTTATCAACATTTTTATTTAGGTAAATACCTAAATAAAAATGTTGATAAAAAATCTTACATAAATTTTATTGAGAACTGTTTGTTTTAGGAATCCTTGACACAGATGACAATAACAAATTCAGAAATAATTGGATTCCATCCCGATTCAAGAAGACTGCGCTTTTGGCGAGTTCCTGGTCGCCAGAGCCGACTCCAGAATCCTCAGGAAGTTCATTCGTACCAGGGCGGAATGATTATAGTGTGAGCTGGAATTCGCCTAACAGATTATTAAAGTTGCTAGGCATTTTATTTTTTTATTTAAAATATTATCTGGTCGTTATTTATTTTTTTATGTACAAAATTTGAATTTTCATAATAAATTTTATTTTTTCACTAACAACCATTTTATTTAATCAAATAATTCAAATCTCTATTAAATTACGCTTCTACCGATTTAAAATAATGTGTTACATAAAAAGTATTAAAATAAAAATTATTAGGTACTTTGAATACCCTTGTTCCCTAGACTTTGTTGAGTAGTCTATGATGTAATCTAAAATTCAAATAAATATGAGAAAGTAAGTTGCTAAAAACATTTGCAAAACCGAATGTCTCCCACTTCTTTTCAATAAACTCATCAGTTATTATGGCAATTAAATACATTCTGGTTTAGCCGGGTCAGATTTAATACATGAAGAGCTGTCGGGAACCAAGGAAGACTGGTGATGATGATGACGAACTATTTAGTTCATACTTAAAGTATTGTTTCATTTTGAACGAATGTATTAAGTATTGGGATCATAAGGATGCTTAGTTAATTCAAAATTTTAGGTACGCACGGCTACAGATCAAGCTATACATTTCCAGTATAAGCTGATCTCGCATTGTATAGGATTTCCTTACAATGAGCGGTCAGTGTAAACTGGAAATGTATAGTTTGATGTGTAGCCGGATGTACCTACGGTTATTATTCTTGGCAGTATAAGAAAGAATGTCATTGTAAATTCTATCGACGTTGAAATTTAGTGGGTACATCACTAGTCAGAATAAAATGAATGACAACCTACAAAATTTCGAAACGTCTTCTGTATATGTGTCCTTCTTTTACATCATAGCGGCTCCATAAGTCAAAATGAAACAAATATATTGAGTTCAGTTGCTATTTAAACACTACTTCTATGCTTGTTGTTCTTCTGAGGTCCCGATATTTTTGACGCTGACTGTACCAATTACTAGACTATCTAAGAGTTTATAGAGGGTCAATTAAATATTTTTCGGCGGGAATTCATATAAATAATATCTAGCAAGATTCAGCATTACCTACTTAAGTTGGTACCTAAGTAATTGTTTCAGTAGGTAGGTATAATATTTATGTTCTGTATACATAGAGCTTGAAAGGGGCCTTGTGGCTAAGTTATAATAGCCACACGGGTCGATCGATCAGGTTAAGCTACGCTTGCCGCGGTTGGCCCGTGGTGCCGCGGATCTTTACATACCAAGCAAGACCCCTCCGTGCCTCGGAAAGCACGTTAAGCCGTTGGTCCCGGCTTTCATAAGCCCGAAAGTCTCAACCAGTCTTACCCAGGGGTATCGTACGTCGTGTATTACCCAGTAACTGGGTTGTGGAGGTCAGATAGGCAGTAGATCCATGTGTACCTAATATTGGTATTTTATATAAGGTGTATCTATTCAAACACGAAATCTCTTAAGCGGTCATTGTACTCATCATTATGAACAATTTTTACTATGGGACTAAACCTGAAGTCGCGAAAAAAAAAACAGCTGTTCAGTACCTACATTTATCTACATCAAACTCGTCAAAATGTACTGAACAGCTGATTTTTTTTCGCGATTTCAGGTTTGCTCCCATAGTAAAAGTTATTCATAATGATGAGTACAATGACCCCTTAAGAGATTTCGTGTTTGAATAGATACACCTTATACAACTTGTAACGTTAAATGCGCAAAACCTCTTAAGGGGTCATTGTACTCATCATTATGAACAACTTTTACTATGAGAGCACGTTACACGTTGTATAGAGCCGATAAAAGATAAATGTTAATTTGGTCATAAACTTTTTTTTTTATTGTAATAATCATGGTTTTTCATGATATTCTATTTGTAATCATTATTTAAATATTCAAAAATTATTAACGCCGTAAAGACGCATATCTCTTTGCCGAGATTAAAAAAAACATTCACCTCCAAATAGAGAGGACCGTCTGATCGTGCCAGTTTCATTTTGGGACTTGCCGGTGCGACCAAGTAGAAGTAACTTTTTAATATTTGAGTGAGACCAAGTAACTTTTTAATATTTTTTTTCAGGAAGCCGCGAATATCTTATTCAGCCTTGGGTTAATCATACAAATTAGAAACATTCACACTCTATCTCTTTCCCGCCATTAGAAAGAGAGAGAGACAAAGACCTGCCCTTTCGAAGTTCCGATTTTAAATTCGACCTCAAAGACAAACACGCTCGGAATTTCGTACTAACTAAAGAAATTTTGCAAAAAGATAATTTTATGTCTTATAAAGTTATAATGTAATTTATTGAATTTTTAACTTAATGTTGTATTTAAACGTAAATAAGTATTAACTGCAAATAAAACTGATATTATATTTAACCTGTAAATATTTATTTCTAGTTTCAATAATGTTACGTAATACATATATTTTGAATAATAAAATATCATGGGTGCTATTTCCGAACACGGCTTAATTTAAATAAAAGAGCGGGAATAAAATTTCGTGGCTGGCATAAAGAGTTGAATAAGTTGGAAAGTATTAAAATAATCGTAAAATATGAGTGAAACTAGCGACGAGAACATTATTTTAACACCGGAAGAGTTAAAACAACAAGTTATTAATCCAGAAGTAAGTTTCCTACCTGAGAAGTCTCGCGAGAAATATCTGAAAGCATATACCATGCCTTCAATGAATGGAGACTTACAAAGGGCGCAAGCAGTTTTTCGGAGACGGTGTTGCTATCTTATTTTTAGATTTATCACATACGAGGCGATCATCTGCAATGTGGAGTATTTACTCAATGTTGAAAGCTACTTTAAAAACAAAACATAACGTGCATATTGAAACATACGCAAAACTCGTATCTTTTCTAAAAATAATGTCAGTTGGGGATAAGGCTAAAAAGTCAAAAATTTTCAAGGCCCTTAAGGCTTATCCTTTAACGTAACGTCTTTATGCGGTACTGAAATTACATGGACATCTGCCATTCTCCTTTTCACGGCCCTTAACATAGAAAAAAATCTTAATGAAGCTCCGGACTGCAATTTTCTTGCCGCTAAAGTAAATGGTAAGTACTTATGAATCTATGTTGTTAGTTATTAAAAGTGTGTAGACTGTTATGTATAAAGATACTTACTGCCTACTACTAATTTTTGGAGGTGCAATGAATGCTAGTCTGGCTTAGTAATACTGTTAAAATATTTATTACGATATTTTATCTCCTAAAGTGTTCTCGCTGCTGAAGTGAAAAGTTATGTATGTTACACGAGAGCAAAGTTTTTTTGCATCTCGTGCCTTTGAATCCCTCGCCACACTCAGGATTCAAAATCAGCACTCGCAGCAAAAAACGACTTTGCTCTCTTATTGCACAAATAACTATTTCAATACACTTCCTCGAACCTGGTCCAAATTGGTTCAATGCCTCTATTCACAACTCTCTATTCGGAGGTGAATGTTTTTTTTTAATCTCGGCAAAGAGTTAAGCGTCTTTACGGCGTTAATATTTTTTGAATATTTAAATAATGTTTATAAATAGAATATCATCAAAAACCATGATTATGACAATATAAAATAACGTTTATGAACAAATTAACATTTATTTGTGTTCTAAACTCAAAAATATTTGAATTTTCTATTTTTCATATTAGGCTGTTTATCGGCTTTATAACTTTGCTTCTCCTTCAACCTGGCGAAAGCAAAGCGCGGAAAAAAAGAAAATTTAAATCATAGTTTCCTAATAATTCATGACAAAATATTTTCCGCTATTTTATTTTTTCCACGTGTATCAAACACGTGGACATTTGTTATTGCAGTTCTCGGCTCAAAAACAACATCGCATACGGCTCTGGTGTTAATTCCGCCTCGAATGCAATAACAAACGTTCTCCACTTTTATCAAAATGTACTATTCCTTTTAACCGACTTCAAAAAAGGAGGTTCAGTATTTATAATAACATTTTCTCCTTTTTAATATTATACGTACCTATACGTATAATATTAATAAAATACTGATCAAAACGAATCCAAACACGACATATCTGCTATCACTTTTTCAAGAGTGTTCTAGTGTGGTGGACATCCTGGCTGCAGCATCAGCTCATCGTGTTGCCACCATTGCATTGTATGTAGAATCAAATACTGATGTAAATGATTCCAAACACGACATTTCTGCTATTATTTTTTCAAGAGTGTATCCAGCACACCAGTGCTGGATATCCTGGCTGCAGCATCAGACCAAGAATTCAATAATCTTGCATAGATAGATAGCATTCATGGATGTTTCAAATTTTAGGTCACACTAAGGTTTGAAAGTAAAGTAAATACCCATTACGTGTCAAAGATCCCTACCGCAGCTAACAAAAGAGCGGATAACTTTGAAACGGCTGAACCGATTTTGATAAAACATGTCTAAGAACCATCACTGGAAAACCTGCTTTCAAATAAAAAAAACCGCATCCAAATCAGTCCACCCGTTCAACCGCTACGGTGCCACAGACAGACACACAGACACACACACACACACACACCCCTCTTTTTGCGTCGGGGGTTAAAAAGGAGAAAATGTTATACAACTTAACGTGTCGTTTTGCATCCTCGTCAAATTTCAGGGTGTGGTACAGAACATCAAACCGAATAACTTTCTCCATGGGAACAACATCGTATTCACGAAAAAAATTTCAACTGTCCCATAGAAAACTTCAATTACCTACTCGACGCAAAAAGGGACGGCTGATTATTTTTTTTCGCGTTTACGATGTTGCTGCAACCAAGCTATAATTTGTGGTTCAGTAGTGTTTGAGTTCGCGGGTTTAACTAATAATTTATTATGGTAGGTACCTATGGTGCATTATCTATTAAGTACTAAAACACTATTAGCTAGTAGATTTTGTATTAACTGATTACGCAGCCACGGGGAATTATTTATTATATGGTAGTCTCGAAATTTTGACTCGCTACAATAACAAATAAATGTATTTACCTAATTTTATCCACAAGAATCAACAATATATCTGTTTAAGTTAGAGTTGACGTGGTTTGGTCTGATTTCGGAAATCAGATCAAACTATGACAAATCTACATATTGTTGCCAATCATATTTTCGAGACTACCATTTCGGCAGCATTGTATTTATCGGAGTGACCACGGGTAACAAAATTCCACGTGGTCCCTTCCAGGGACTACGGGAGGGACCCCGGGTAAAATAAACGGAATTTAGTACGCTTTCATAAACCTTGTTCCTAGCCATCCTGTAAATGTCCAACTGTAGTCGTAGGTTAATTAAGGTTCCTAGATCTTCTTTTAGGAAAAACACAAAACATTAATTATCTATTATTGTTGCTTCTATACCGAATTGATCGGATTACATTAAATCGCCATGAAATTCGGAATACCTACCTACAGTATGAAATATTTTGTGTCAGTAAGGATAATGTACAAAGCGCTCTACACAACTACACGGCAACGGCTTAACGTGGTTTCCGAGACATAATGGATGGTCACCCATCTACGAACCGACCGCAGCAAGCGTAGCTTAACCTGCGATCGACTCGTGCGACTGTTATCATTTAGCCCCGAGCACATCGCGGGGCGACCCGCTAACCAAAGAAAAGTCACAAAAATACGGCATGCCAAGAATACGCGCGCAACGACGATGACGCGCAAATAGTAAGAGGCAGAACCCACGCCGACGACACGAAAGTAGGTACCGAATTGTTGTAAAATTCACAAAATTTTTAGCCATGTTCATTGAGAGACATTTTGCCACTTTCCCGAATTAAACAGACAAATACGGCGCATTTATCAGGAGCCGGGTGGACTGTTTCCTGGAAAAAACATTCTAAGTAAGAAATCATTTATAAAGTTTACTGATAATAATTGTGTTTCCTACAATAAGCACTTATTACACTTACTATGACAATTTTAATATCGATTTAACAATTTTAAATCTCTTAAACGGTTCGGCACGGCCGTTTAAAAAGAGATTTAGGGAGACGTAATTGTGACGGAAAACTAAAATACCGGCTCCAATTTTAATACAGTTAACCAATTTAATAAAAAAAACAACTGTTCCGCGAAAATATCTTTTCTACACCCACAAATTATTTTAAGAAATGGCTAATTTCGTTATATTGGCGAAGCATGATTAGACAAAGAAGCGCGTGGCAATGAGGGAATCTATATGTATATAATATACGTACATGTACCTAATCACAAGGTCCTCCTGACTGACTGACTGATTGATTCATGAACGCAGTCTTAACCGCTGGGGCTACAAACTTGAAAATTTGGCGGTTGATGCCTTTTATGTTGTTAATTTTAAACGCGAGTAAACGGCGTGCTACAGCTAGTTTGGTTATAATTTAGTATCGATTGAGCCGGGGGTGCGGAGCGAAGGCGTGACCTTGGAGCGCCCAGCTGCCAGAGGAGCTCCCACGAGGCGACCTTGACTTCAAATTGCCGCGTGCGCCTCACGCTTCCCTCCCGAACAATAACACCGCCCCTAGTCGTCGCTCCGTGGCGGTGCGTCACTTTTGCGCGATACTTGCTGGTTAAAACGATAGTTTTTGCGCAAAATTCGCGAATTTCAGTGTGTTGTCGCAATTTAAAGTGTACTTAGAATTTTTCTCAATCCGTGATCTCGAATCTCGTCGTGTTTACTCGATTACGTAAGTGCATAACGTTACATCAGTCTTCTATCCATCGCGTGAGCGTACTTGACCTTGCACCCCGGCGCCTAGACTATTTGGTCATTGCATTGCGTCGCGGAGTGACGTCGTACTCTCTAAATGGTGCGTTGTTTAGGCTCTCAAAATGTTTTAAATATAACTCTTATCATGTCGTCCATGTCAGTGTCTGTGTTTACTAATAACGCATTGCGTAATAACAAAAAAAAAAATCTGCTTTACGCGAATAAATACTACAATTCAGTGTATTTCGGCAAGTACAATAGTAACGATTTTGGCATGCAGCCAATAGAAATTGTGATTCGTGTCTTCAAACGTAAAAACACAGTTAGAATGAAATTACGTCCCACACATCGCGATGCGAAAATGTTTAGTGCCAACGCGTATCTTAAATGTCGATTACTATATCTTTGCTGAATATTGGTGTGGTGTGGTGCAGTTAATTGGCTCGGTTATGCCATAACTACGTCATTTAATTAGTGTCCGTGACCTTGTGTTTTAATACTTGATACTTATACATTTCTAATTTAACCTTCGGCTTTGAGAGCCAGGGTCAAATTAAAAGAACCTGACAAAACTGCGAATTGCTGCCGCTACGAATGCATTTAAGTTTGCGAATTGATCTTGCGTAGCGCTACGTACGATCGTGGAGGCGCTTCGTAGCGTGTGGCGTAGCGCTTTCACGAGACATGTTTGCTCTGGCTACGAAAGCTATGCATGATTTAGTTGTAAGTTTATCAGTGATTTAATGTAATCTCATATATAAATTTGTAATGAAGTGATACGTTTTTTTGCAATTTTATTCATTGATCGAAACGCGAGTTGTAATTTAAAAGGCCTTCAGTCGCCCCGTCTCGTCGGTTTCGTTTTCGCTACGTAATCGTGCGGAGGTCGCATTCTGAAAAGGGTGTGGTGTAACCCCATTGCCTCTTTGCGAAAAGGTGTCACGGATTTTATTGAATTTCGTGTGGGATGTTTGTGGTGTTTTATGTTTTATTCCGTGCTTAGCGCATTTATAATGGCTGAGGCGATTCACTAGTGTAGTGATACTTAAATAGGGCTGTGCTGTTAATTAATGGTGCAATTTAATTTTACTGCGCTTACTGCCGCACGCAAAGGCGCTACTTGATATCAAATATATTTTATTATAATCACGTAATCAGAGTAGGTACTATCATTCAAGAATATAATAGATTGACAACATTTCAATTCTGTTGACATGGTACCTACTGATAATGCTAGGTTGCTAGTATGAATGATTCATGATTATTATTTTTAAGTGATGTCTCTGTGTACTGCTGGTAGTGTTTTTTTTTATAGTGTCACTTTAATACATAGGTACATTGTTTTATTTTTACGTCGTCTAGTCCAGTAAAAATAGTGTTTGAGATTGCATTAAAGACACTTTAGTAAATTGGTTTTGAAATAAGAGTATAGTTATTTACGTATGCATTCGTGGCAATTTTGTGCTCATATGGTCGGAGGAACCTCAGAAATACCTAAAGTTGTGTTTTTACTGTTTAACGTTAAACAAAAAACACACTTTAGGTGAAAAGTAAGATTATCGTCTACAGCCAGCCTAAAATTATAGTACATAAGTAATCCCTCGGTTTGGGTACAAAATTCTTAACATTACGAGATTTTTTCTTTCATGGTGTGATAAATGAGACTTAAAAAATCGCACTTTCGGGGATTTTTCTGTTTATACATTCCAAACGTTAGCCTCGAACCTATGTTCAGTTTTCACCTTGGTGACTTCTCAGGAACATATTTAAAAAGTGTTTTATCATGTTTTGTATATTGTACATAAAAGACACTTGAAATATTTTTTAGGCTGTGCATTAACATTTTCATTCTTCATATGTAAGTGTCATAATCCCCTTGATTAAGTGATAAGGATTCTTCGCAAAATGCATAAAACCTAAATTACCTACACAATATAAAATGCCAACCTTGACCGAGCGCCTTGCATCCCCCGCGTCGGTGTGCGAGAGGGACGAAGTTATCGGATGTGAAAAAGATGGAGCTATTGTTTAACTGCTCTAATAATTACTGAAAATTTTCTTCTCATTACGCAATGAGATTGTTTACGATGCGCCCGGATTTTGGTACTTATTTATTATGTCTTGCGTAATATGCGGAAAGTCCTTAGATAATGATTCTGTCACCGTTGGCAGTAAAGGTTTTAAAACTCTATGTTTTAGTGAGCTTCGGAAAGACAATTTATTTCATTTCTCGGATAATGTGCCAATGATTTTACATACAATTTGCCGAAAACAGTAGCATACAAATCAAAAATGCGAAAGGTATAATACCATGCCTACTCTGCAATCTACCCACTCGCGCGAGAATTGCACGAAACTGTACCGGAACGAAAAGCCAGTATTGTCCGACTACACGAAACTGACGTTGTTGTTGTTACGTCAGCAAAGAGAAAAATCTGAAATTATTCTATTGTTAGGATTTTAATAAACTCAGTACACAGTTATACCTATGCGATATAATAAATGCGCTTTACATCAGGATAAGCGCATTTTTTCTATCAACTACCGCCTTCTGGTTCGAATCATGTAAGGTAAACGCGGGTGAAGTCGACAGTGACCCAGTAGTCGTCTAATTATCTAAAAACATCAATATCTTTTTCTACTAAACACAATGATGTTAATAGTACTAGATCAGTAGTGTACGGCGCCGAAGCGTTACTACATCGTATATGTCCGCAGGCATATCCGAGTTCAGTTGTCAGCTTGACGTCAAGTGAGCAATTGCTTAGCGATAAAAATATCAAAATAGTGAAATGTGCGATTAAAATTTATATGTCACGGTCTGAAAAGATTACTAAGGCAAGTGGTAATACATTTCACAAGTAACTTTGCTGAATTTTGTTCAGATTATCCAAAAATTTATCAAACATTGTTTTTGCCATCAGTGTTCTGATGTTGTGGACTTTTGGGAGTTTAGTGAATGACGAATGTATGTTCCTGTAAGTCTAAATTATTATTGTAGTCTGTTTGGATTAAACATACTGTACAGTACCCAAACACTCACTGAATGGAAAAGTACCCAAACAGTCACTGAATACAAAAGTAACACATGTCACGTGTAAGTATGTCAAAGGTTTTAACCTAATATATCACTACATCGTCCACCAAAATTAATTTTATTAGCAATAAATAATCTTATATGTAATGACTAATGACTATGAGTTTATATTTTTAAATGAAAAATAATAGATTGTTTATGATCACATTGTGTTATATAGTGGTGTGCTGTGCGAAAATAAACCAGTTCATTTTCAAATAAAGTAAACTAGCTGCGCCCTGCGGTTTTACCCGCGTAGACCGGGATAAAAGTAACCTATGTGTTAATCGGGGGTATAAGCTATCTACTTACCAAAATCCCAAATCGGTCCAGCCGTTTGAGCGTGAAGAAGTAACAAACATACAAACAAACAAACAAACACACGCACTTACAAACTTTCGCCTTTATAATATTAGTGTGATGTGATTACTGTGATTAGTAATCGATTATTAAACCGAATTGTTAAACTACGATCAAATACAAGTTAGTTTATAAATCCAAGATACTTTTCAGAATTTTTAAGATTGACAAACTTATCTAACTCAGTAGTGAAACCCAGAACAGTCGTCGTAATTTCTTTAAAATGACGTACTTTTTTAGGGTTCCGTACCTCAAAAGGAAAAACGGAACCCTTATAGTATCACTTCGTTGTCCGTCTGTCTGTCTGACTGTCTGTCAAGACCTTTTTTATCAGGAACGCGTGGAGGTATCAAGTTAAAATGAATATCAAATACGTAAGTCGTCTATGATCCTTTGGAGCTCTAAAAAAATCAAGCTTCTAAGTCTACGCCGTAAAAAAATACAGCCATTTATGCAACATATTTTGATACTCGCAAGTAAATCAAAACCTATAGGGTACTTACCGCTGACCTAGAATCATGAAATTTGGCAAGAAGCAAGGTCTTACAGCACAAGTAAAGGAAAAAGTCTGAGAACCGTTATTTTGTCATTTTATCGCATAAACATTTTTTTTTTGGGATTTCTTGTTTTTCAGCTACAAATGTTAAGTTTGTTTTTGGATACATTATTTTCAATTACGGAGACCTTCATTTTGCGTGGCCCACACGCGCTTGGCCGGTTTTTATTACTATTAAAATGGATCGAAACAGATAAACTATAGTAATTTACGTTATTTAATTTTCATCGCAACGTATGTACATTCATCATAAACGCGTCAATAGGTGCAGTACTAGACAGAGTGATCTCTTATTTGTTTTCCAGGGTACCTAAAGATCAGAAGCACATGGAAATATTCCATATTACAATCTTTCAGTATAATTGATTCAATGAAAACCTTCATTAAATTCTTGGGAAATGATGTTGATCGTTGGCAACTCTGGCCGTTTTTCGGGTAACAATGTCTTGTCTCATTTCAACGTAATTAGTTTGACGGTAGAAGAAGTGAGACAAACATAGATTATTTTGACAGATTGACATATTTATGTATCCGTTTCAAAGCTACGTGTTTAAACTCGTACAAGTCGGTAAGTCGGTACGTTTTTCTGAATTATTTTGTAGGACGCTGCGCCTCTAGTATACCTCATTGACTAAACATTAAACTTGCCGATTTTATGGCAACCTATTCTTGGTAACATATTGCAACGTCTGAAATATTTTACTTGAAAAGTGTGTCCGACAAAAATTTAATTTTTTTACAAGTTCAGCTGCTAAATGTGAAGTCGGCACGTAGTTTTGTTTTTCGATTTGTGAAACTTCAGTTGGGTCTACGCCAAGTCTGATTATTTGATGAATTAGTTAAGTTAATTTGCTAACGATAGGAGTAACTTGAAATTTGGAACACTTTAATCACAAAAGTATTTTTTTTCGAACGTGACATCTATTGGTACCTAAAAATTCCTACTTGACCCAGATCTCGTCATTTAATAGTTGCCTCTAAACCCGCCAAATTCTATATATTTTAGTGTTTTATGCCACAAAATGCGAATAATAACTATTATTGTGACCGCAACATAGTTGTTAACGCTTTTGTACACACAACATTAATTAAATTTTTAGAAAATTACATTTTGCAGTAGTAAACTACTTAATACATTTACGGTTTAGTTTAAGTCATAATGAATTTGCTTCCTAAGATAAATTTATGGGTAATAAAGCGTGTGCAAGTTGTTAGAATGATTAGCACCACTGGGCCAAACTGGTCCACTGGATCCGGTGGGTCCTTCACATGCCCTAATCTTGTTGATTCTGGAAAGAAGCCAGTTGATTCCAAAAAGAAAATTATTAAGAACATGTCATGCGTTGAGCCACATTGTTCCAGCGTATATCTTCGGCAAAACCGAAATATAGCAAATAAAATCGTTACCTATGTCGGAGGGCAACCCGGAAGGCACACAGACTGTCGCAAAAGCTTTGGCAAAAACAGAAGCGTCTAGCAAGGAAGCAAGTGAATTCTTAACACGTTTTTACGGTGACCAGGTAAAATATTATTATATTATAATAGCAGGTCACGTTACTACAAACTGTAAAATTTTCTCATTCAATTTTGAACTTAACCTTCAACAATTGCTCAGGTGCTGGTAAAACTGCAGGCATACCAGGCCTGGGCTTCGGCCCGTAATGACAGGTGCGACTGTCAACGTGCTCGCGCGATGTTAAAAGAGCGTTAAATTCTCCCGCCAAGTATTGCGAACGGGTGTTACGGAAGGCGCGTTTTGACCATGTTGGACGAATTGAGGCCAAGTTGGCATCCTTTCTGGTAGCAAGGAGTTCTGATCGCTGTCTAAATCGGTCTAGACAAATTTCTGCCATTTGCTGCCTCTTATGCTTAAGTCTGATGGAACGCTGGCTCATCCCGCGCAAGAAAGTGCAAACTTATTAGCCTTTATCTTTGCCGAAAATTCACGCCTTGATGCGGCCTCTAACATACCCCACTGTAGTTCCACAATGCCGGAGATGGCAATCTGGTCAAATTCAATGCTCTGAAAACAAAGGCGTCTCTTTTCACTGCCAAAAGGAGTCAGTTTCAGTTATCTCCTACTTTCCGAGGAGCATCTGTACTAGTTACCGACCGCCTTGAGCTTTTGGGCATGGAGTTGACGTCTGATCGGCTCAACCATCGAGTCAAAAGCACAGACTTAAATCCGGACAAAAACTGATTCTGTTATTCTGATCGCACATATTTTTTTGCCAGACGTCTCTTAAAATTTTTAAGCAAAAATATGTTACAATTTAATTAACCTTGCTGTTTTTATTACCTCCTGCTCTGCTACAACCTTTAGTAAATCTTAGCATTCAGTCTTCTACCTACCTTTTGTTTCTTAGACTCTTAACAAACACGTACAGTATGTTCAAGGTCTGAGAGTTCACATTAACACAAAAAATTTAACACGACTGGGTCCTTTTGACGAGTAATAGTACAAATCCGACGACTATTGGTACAAATCGCCCTTTTTTTTAACTATCTAAAGTACTAAAATTACCTATTAGTCTCTTTTTGCATGGAACATTTGTTCCATTCTGTATCTGAGAAGGACGTTGTTAGCTGCGCTACCTAGGTACTTCTTGTGTTATTGTTCCAAAATATTTTTTTTTTAATTTTGCTGATATTTATATTTTGCCTAGAAGTAGGTACACGCGGCTACACATCAAGCTATACATTTCCAGTTTACACTGACCACTCATTGTTAGGAAATCCTATACAATGCGAGATCAGCATATACTGGAAATGTATAGCTTGATCTGTAGCCGTGCGTAGGTACTATTTCATTTTAAAACACCACATCTTTGTTTACTCATGTGGTCTAATTACACGAATCCAAAATAAAATTTATGTAATAGACGCGGCCACTTGATGCATCGCGACGCCGCCGCCGCCACCCGCCCGCCGCGCGCCGCCCGCTCGCACCCTCTCGCGAGTGTTTCATTTTCATTTAATTATTAGAAATTCTTTAGAGATATTCAGGGGATTTCTTCCAATTTGAGTAGACAAAAATTTTTGGTAGTAAGATTCATAAAAATATCCTGGGTGTCTTTAATGTACAAGGGTTAAATACAAATTTAACTTCACGAAAAAAAAAGTATAATAGTCACATTGGTGATAATTTACCTAGTTATTTGTAGTAACTATTTAAATACTTTGACAAAATTTCACTCTCTAGGTAAGTACTGTTTTGAAGTTATCATTTATTTTATATAAAATAGTCAATATGGTACTTAAAATGTTGATTTTGACCGGGGATAATTATTTCCATAATTAAAACTTTTGAAAAGGAGCAGTCATGTACAAAATCACCAGTGGTCCATTTTTTGTTCCCACTTAAATTTAATGTTATTGCTATAATTGCTAATAACTCAATATATATATAAAAAAAAAATCGGGGATTACTGTCAATTTATGTATTTCAGCTATTTATATATTTAATTCTGAATTATCACCCAAAGAGCATTTATTGCAATCTACTCCATACAAATCGATCTATTTTTACTGGACTAGTCGTGGAATCTTTGTTTTTATTGCAATACTTCTGGGAAAGTCTGGCCATACATCTATATATAAAAGAAAGTCGTGTTAGTTAAACTATTTATAACTCAAGAACGGCTGGACCAATTTTTATGATATTTGTGTTTTTGGATTTGTTTTCGTCCGGACTAAGATAATAACAATTAAAACATAGGAAAATTTCCCAAAAAAGATATGAAGTAAATTCATTTTCTCTTACATGAAATTTTGACAGGGCAATATCTTTCGGGTCAGCTAGTGTATAGAACATTATTTGTATAGGAATAACCTTGCAATGATAATGCTTTTACCTATCGATCCAAAACGTCTTTAGTTGTTATGGTTCAGTACCAAAACGGTAAAAAGGAACCCTTATGGTGCGACTCAGTCTGTCTATCTGTCAGTCTGTCACAGCTGGATATCTCAAGAACTACTAATGCTATCAACTTGAAATTTGGAACAGTTTTATTTTGTGTGTTTTTTGTGTCATGTTAAACGCAAATAAACGTATTTTCATTCTTTCTTTCTTTTAGATGAGGTTTGACCAACTATTTTACTATTTTGCAAAGAAAGAAATACATTTTATTTTTTTTGCAACAGGCACTGAAAGGTTTTCTTAAAAATTCTAAGTGGGGCTACTAGGGCATGTGGGGTATCATATGAAAGAACGCTGTTTGCACATTCTCAAACAATTTTTATTTTTTTAGGCCGCATTGTTTTCGACTTTTGAGGAAAAATGTTAAAAAATACCGTTCCCCCTCTTTAACCCCGAAGTGTGCTTAGAGAAAAATCTGAAATTATTGTAAGAATGTGATAGAAGTTTATGTAAAGATTACAGGAAAAATAAACCGATGTCTCTAAATAGCACACTTTTTCAGAAATCGGAACGGAACCCTCGGTGCGCGAGTCCGACTCGCTATTCATCGGTTTTTTTTTTACTTAGAGTTAGTGCTCTGCCAGGGTTTAAAAAACAATGACTAGGTATCTACTGCTAGGTACTTAGTTGAAAAAATACACGAATTACAAAACATGTAGTTTTAAGATGCTAAAGCTGCATGCATTGAAAACAAAATAATACATTTGCGCAATTGCCCGCAGCATCAAATGTAGCTGCAACATTTTTTTACGTAGGTAACTTATGTTCATTATAAATAACGGAACGTCAGCATTTATTGCCAGCAATACTGCAACATTGCCTGTTGCCAGCAACTATTTTACCGCAATACAAAATTGTTGTTGAAATTCAATGAATACCTACATATACCTTATATTTAGTGATACTACAACGATATTTACATCACACTTTGTAGCTGCCGCGCCGTCCAAACTCCTGACCCCTAAAACAACAAGGGCGCGAACAGTGAAAGTAAAGGTAAATAGACTGGCATCGTCACTCGATACTAAGTAATATGCTCTAGTTAGGTGAAAATAGAGCCAATCAATGTTGAGAAAGTTTACAGTTTTAGTTGGTCGCGATTCAAACTGCAGCCTTAGTTTATTATCAAATAAATAGACTCAGAAAGCATTTTTTTTTTACAAAAAATTACCTCACACCACGTCATCGTTTTGGCACAGGTGTACATCCACAAAATGAATTTGAATATTGTTTTTTTTTTAATTTGAAGCTTCACAAAAGGGTCAACTTCAAATTCAAATAGCAATTAAAGCTATTCTTGTTCATTTACAGATAAATGCAAAATTATGAACACTGTTGGTCTGTTGGGTACTTTCATAAATAATAATACTGGTGCCTTCTCGACATTTAAAAGTTTTCTAAGGGGCCTCTGCGAGTTGGCTACGGCCCCTCGTATGGCCTTCCAAAGGTCCGGGACCCCAGGGTCCCGAGATATGTCAAAGGCAAAATAATAATAATAACCTCCGGACACTGCCTTAAAATAATAATTATAATAACACCACCGCCGTATCTCTACGTTGACGTCGTGGTGGGGCTTACGCGCTCCGAACTCTGGGTCTGTGCCGGTAGAGTTTACTTTGCCGAAACAGGTCTAGGGTGAGGAGCCAGACCAAGAGAGATACAGAAACCCGCAGGGCAGCATGTGGCGATCTGTTGGGCAGTAGCGACCCCACGGACCCTATCTCCCGGGAGAAGTCTTGTTCCTCACCTCTGGCTTGCCTTTATTGGCCGGCTGAAGTGAGCACTGATGAGAAACAGAGCTCCCACCTCATTCTTGCCTTTTTTGGCCGTCTTGAGTGGAGAGTCGCAAGAGCAAACATGCTCGGAGGAAGGAAGTACTCCAGTAAGTGTTTGTAGGGATCTTGACCATCTTCCCGGGCTCTGGGATTGTTCTGAGAACCGTGGAATACCTCTCAACTCCTCAAGCACCTCAGGACATGTTGCCCCCTTGCAGATGTCGAATATCGTTATTTTTCCCAATATGGCTCAATCAATCCGTCAGATAATTATATATTCACTATCAGGACATGTTACACTATTTCACAGAATAAATATTATTCGCCCTGAATATCCTTTTAAAGATTGTCTAAATCTGAGTTTTCAAAGTCGTCAGATTTAGGGAAAGCCCACAATTTCTTCATCAGATTTGCAGTTTAAGTCATTCTGGGTCAGGCCGCACACGATCATACGGAAACAACGGCTCTGAAGATCACTTTATTTTTGGTGTATTTTCGAAATCTGAAAGTGGACTCCTGGCCACGGTGCTCCTGTCTGAAACTTTTCAAATATAAATATTCGGTGTCCTCTACAGGACCTCCTGCTCAGTGGTAGAGCTTGTAACCATTAGACCAATACTTAACCACCCCCCCCCCAACCCCTTTACTTGCTGACTCATTTTACCCGGAAGGCCCTGTCTCCTGTGATACAGTTGTTTTTTTTTAACTAGTACAGGATACAGGTGATCTTTTCCACTAAAGTTAAGTTAAGTTATCACTGTATTGTATTGCATAGTTTTTGCTTTTCAATAACTGGTGGACAAGCAATCTGTAACACATTTTTTGGAACAATAAAAATATTATTATAATGCTTACATGTCTCGGGACCCAGGGCGTCCCGGATCTTTGGAAATACGAGGGGCCGAAGCCAACTCGCAGAGGCCTCTTAGACAATTTTAAATTATGAGGAGGCACCAACCGACAGTTATCCCTGTATGCATTATGCAAGTACACCCAAGGACAACCCCCGGTTGGTGCAGGACTATTGCTGAATATGGAAAAAAAACATATTGGGCTATGGATTTGGGTGGTTGTGGACTGGTTACCTAGAACTATGGAAACACTATGGCCCCTGCCTGGCTAATGTTTTGTATACAATACAGAGATAAAATGGCAGGGGGTGACTTGCACACTCAATAATGGGCCCCCGAAAACGGTCGCTAGCACATAGTGTCGTAGCGGCAAGAGGGCAACATGTCCTGAGGGGTTTGTGAGGAGTGGAGAGGTATCCCACGGTTCTCAGAACAATCCCAGAGCCCGGAAGATGGTCAAGATCCCTACAAACACTTACTGGAATACTTCCTTCCTCCGAGCACGTTTGCTCTTGCGAATCTCCACTCAAGCCAGCCAATAAAAGCAAGAATGAGGTGGGAGCTCTGTTCCCGTCAGTGTTCACTTCAGCCGGTCAATAAAGGCAAGCCAGAGATGAGGAACAAGACTACTCCCGGGAGATAGGGTCCGTGGGGTTGCTACTGCCCAACAGCTTGCCACATGCTGCCCTGCGGGTTTCTGTATCTCTCTTGGTCTGGCTCCTCACCCTAGACCTGTTTCGGCAAAGTGAACTCTACCGGCACAGCCGGTCGATTCTGTAAAAATCTCACCGTGAAAACTTAGGTGAAGTGAGTTTGTTTTTGCTAGGAATTGACACTATTGACAGCTCACTCCACGCTCACTTCACCTAAGTTTTCACGGTGAGATGGTTACAGAATCGCACTGCAGATCCAGAGTTCGGAGCGCGCAAGCCCCATCACGACGTCAACGTAGAGATACGGCGGTGGGGTTATTATAATTATTATTTTAAGGCAGTGTGCAGCCTTGGCTGGCTTTGCGATAATTATACTTTATTTAGTAAAACACCGTATCTAACACTGTCCAGCGCACCGGGAACGGGCAGGGACCGATAGCGCTTTCCTTTTATAGGGTTTTACCCCGGGTTTTGAAGAGCTAGGATATTTTAATTCAATTAAAAACCCCCATGATTTTGCTGGATACTTTTTTAGCTAACCTTCTCGAGGGAAACCCATTCATTGACTTACCCAAAAAAATATCTGGGTTTTTACAGTCGAATACAAAAAGCGCTAACAATCAGCTATCCAATTCTGAAAGGGAAACCCCTTCGTAAGCGCTAACCAATATATTAATTCAAGCGAGTTTGAACCGTATTTTTAACAACATAAGAGCGATCTGAAGCCAGTAGCAGCACGTGCGGACGAATTCGGCAACGCTAAGGCACACAAAGATAAGCCTACCGATCACCGCGTCATGCTAAAATATAACTTATTGCCTTTGCTTTAAAAGCTAACGTGTGCCGTGAGTGCGTAGTGTCAGTGCAGCGTTGGAGCAGCGCGTGTTTGTGTGTTTGTTTACTACTAATACGTCACGGGCGCGGGCGCACAGCCATTTTTGCGAGAAGTGAACATTCGCCATTGCCTGCTATTTATCGCCGCATACAAATTACGATGCGCTCGCTATAAATTGTGCCGATAAGTTTAGTTTATGGTAGTGTTAGTATTCATATTAGTGCAGTGACTAATTACTCATAAATAATGCCTCAGCCAAGAAAGATTATATTCTTAGAGTAATTAGACTGCACGTTCTTCTCCATAGATATCTACGCTTTGGAACGTGCAATTTAGCTTCACGTTTTTTTGACTGAACAACCTTTTGCCAATTTAAAAGTGGCTGTAAATGGTCTATTTGAAGTAAACGTTTCTTAATTCTGATTGACAAACCTTACCTTATCCTACAATTGAAAATGAGAACATCTCAGCGAATGATTTGATGAGTTGTCAAAAATACTATTACATTCAATTATATTTACATTGTTTTATTGCCAATGCTAAGAGTGTTATTTTTTTTAATTTTGGGGGATATATCGCCTTCGAAGAGTTCAATTTATTATCTGCTCTCGTAGGATTATACAACGAGGGGAAAACTTACCCTGAGTTATGATAACCGGGCTTTAGTAAACCGAAGTGAAAACGAAGAGTTGATTTATATAAAACCTTTGAATTTCTTCGCAGGCGTATGCAGGTTTCCTCACAATGTTTCCTATAGCCATAAGAGCGAGGATGTTTAGTTAAGATTAGTTAAACGACGTATCATTGAAAATTTAACAGTACATAACATTTTTGGTCAGAAAACTTTTTAGTTAGGTATGTATAATGTTCCGTAGTATCTCTATTTCTGACAACCCGATTTTCTCATTCTGCAAATTACGTAAACAAAACTTAAAAACATTAATAATACAATTTACAACGAATTTGCAGTTTTATTTTCTGTGTCCATTTTCTATGACCCTTAGCTTTGCATATATTTCTGAAGGGAGTACAAAACTATTCAGTTTAGGGCCTGCGCTCACTTGAGACAAGACGTCTTAGACAGAACTGTCTGAGACGTCTTAGACCAGTCTAAGACGTCTTAGACCAGTCTGAGACGTCTTAGACCAGTCTGAGACGTCTCAGACAAAACTGTTTTGTCTGCGACACGGGGCGCTAGAGCTGTTGATAAAATATCGATATATCGAAATATTTATTTTATCGGCTTTGTCTTAAAAAAACAATCGTAAGTCGGCTTAAAAATAATTTACTCAATTCATAATTCACGATATTTATTAAACAAATTAAATTATAAATGTATGAAAATGTAGCGTTCTCAGTAATTATTCTTCAAATTTAATTAAGCATTTATGCGTACCAAACAGTACCAATATTTCTCAAGTGGTTTACAAATACATGTTTATATGTTCAGCTGTTTGAGTACTACGATAATATCGATATTTTTATATATCGGTATTTTATCAACAGCCCTAGCGCCCCGTGTCGCAGACAAAACAGTTTTGTCTGAGACGTTTCAGACTGGTCTGACACGTCTTAGACAAAACTGTTTTGTCTGAGACGTCTCAGACTGGTCTAAGACGTCTTGTTGTAGGTGAGCGCAGGCCCTAAAAGAAAAATGTAGGTACTTAAGTTTTTATAACATTAACATCAGCACAGTTTACAATAAATGTTAATTTTGTACGAAATGTAGCATAGAACAAAGTTGTAGGGATTTAAATATTAAACACATTTCAAAAGAGTTTTTTTTATAAGCGAATTCATAAAGAGCTCATGCTGGCCGCACCCATGAAAAATAATCTAAAAAACAGGCTTTTAATTAAAATAATTTTTTCATAGCAAGTTTTTATAGCTCGGTATACCTATATAAGTAATACTCGTCAAGACGAATCATACGAGCCCGATAAACTCGATGGGGTTGTGTCGTTTTACTACCAAGTTCCTGTAGCCACCTTCGGGTTCCATCATCAAATCAGCGCCTTGTCATAATAATTTTGCATTGTCATCTGATTTACACATGCATGCAAAATTTCAGCTCAATCGGTAACCGGGAAGTGGGTCAAATTTATTTTGCAGGATTTGATTACAGACAAACATCGGGACAGGTGAAACTAAATATAAGCTTGTAACAAGTGAGCATAGCCTGTACCTAGAGTAAGCATCACACTTCTATACACACGAGCCATAGCGTGAGCTAATTTAGACGTGGCGCATCAGCGAGGCCTTTTCTTTGATAAAATCAAAACAAGACAGCGACTGTCGCAACCCAGTTTTCGACCACATCCTCGCTTACCATCAGGTGAAATAGTGGTCAAACACGAGCTAAGAAACCAAACCCTCGTTGTTTAAGAGCTCTCGCACACGTGAGGCCTGGCATATATTTGGTGTGACAATGGTTGTGGCGAGGGCCCCTTCCCCCACGCCTAGCTACGCTACTGTCTATACATCATTATATTAATACGCACACAACCAAAATACGCTACGTTCGATCGAACCGTGAGCCTTCTTCCTATGCAATTGATGTACTTACATGGTGGACTTGCGGAATTTTTGCTGATGCCTACCTCTCGCTTTCCTAAATTCGAAAACGTCTGACGACGAGGCAATCCGTATTCGTTTCGCTAAAAAGTTAGGTAAATAAACATTAAAAATACTTTTTACAAAAAAAATACATAACCGACTTCACTAAAAAAAACACTAAAACGATCAAAATAACTTTAATTTCGGAAGTCGGTGTTTCTCGGTATTGTTTGTTTCTTATTTACCACCGACTTCCGAAATTAAAGTTATTTTGATCGTTTTATTGTTTTTTTAGTGAAGTCGGTTATTATTTTTTTGTAGAACGTTTTTTATTTCACACTTTTTGGTTGTGTGTGATACACTTGTAGCTAGAGTACCTTTTTCTCATGACAATTCCAATTAACCCAAACCCTGCTAGGATACATTGTTTTATTATGAAGTTCCCGTGTTCACCTTCCACCTTCCGGCTCCATCATCAGATCAGTTTCATAGTACCCTATCGCCAAAGTGCAACTCATGACTATTCTAATAAGCCTAAACACGGTTAGGATACATTGATGAACTACGGAGTTCCGGTGCCTATCTTCCGGCTCGACCAACATCATCAGATCAGTTTGATAGTACTCTATAGCCAAAGTGCATCTCATGACAATTCTAATAAGCCCAAACACGGCTAGAATACATTGATTACTGACGTTCCGAGTTCCGGTGCCTATCTTCTGGCTCCATCATTATCATCAGATCACTTTGATGATACCATTTTCACACATAACTGTTCAGAACTATTAATATATTTTTATTGTCATAGTCGCTTAACTATGTTCATTGTGATATCTGTTTGATTATGAAGTTCCATTGGCCATTTCTGGTCTTCTTCACCAGTTCCACTTCATCAAATGTCACTTTTTGACTGTAAGTGCTTAAGTCCTTGATGAAAATACCAAAATAACTATATGGTTGCCTATAATATTTGAGGAGTTCTCTCGTTTCCTCATGGATCAGAACTGGATTTTGAAAAAAATGGGACCAATCTGGAAGCATATCAAGTAAGGGGAAAAAAATCGCAAATCGGTCAATAAACGACGGAGTTCTGAGGTAACAAACATAAAAAAAAATACAACCGAATTGAAAACCTCCCCCTTTTTTGGAAGTCGGCTAAAAATAGTAATGAAATATCATTAGGTATAATAGATTGATGTAGAATCCAAAGTACTTAGTACCTATTATAAAACCGTAACTTATCCATTTTGATACATTTTTAAGCATTACTAATAATGTACGTCACATTTACATCCCGTCCTAGGTATTATATTATACCGTTACGTATGCAGACAGAGACCCCACTCAAACCCCAAGCGAACGCGCTGCGCCGCCGCCGCGCCGCCGGCGTTCGCGTGTGATTTCGCGCCATTACGGTTAAACAACAAGCAAATGCGGTCCTTAAAAATTATAAAATATTGAATGTTTTATTTATATATTTATCCAAGAACGTAAATAGGAACTTCTTCATAAAGTAGTCTGTAAATATCGAAAATAAGCAAACCTTTCCATTATTCTCTATAGAGAATAATAAATAATTATATATAATAAAGAATAATTAAATATAATAAAAAATATATATAATATATATCTATAGATATCCGCAGGATAAGACCTATGAGGTCAAAAAAGAAAAATTCTTGCCTGCCTACTCCTACATAAAAGGAATAATTGCTGGCGGAAGAAAATACCCTTTTATGAAGTGGAAAGCAATAAAGCATTTGGTTTACCCAATAAAGGCTAGGTTAGCGCTTACCCTTACGATATCGCTTAGGATTCCTTGTCAATCGGCTTTCCGTAGTATTTTGCTAAGTATTCGTACGACTGTCCCAAATAAAGGGACAGTCGATCGTAAGGGAAACCCCTTCAAAGGGTTTTGAAAATTAATCCGCTCGTCCGGTCCCTGGGAACGGGACGTCAACGAGAAAACAGATGACGGCGCCGAAGTAGCGACAGTACCTACATTTACCATGGCACCGTCATCTGGTTTCTCGTTGACGTCCCGTACCCGGTGCGGTGGACAAACTGAGGGCTTAGTGCGAGTTTTTATACTTACTCGATCACGTTAACGTAAACGTCATTTTGTACTGTGGCCTTAGTGCGAGTTTTTATACTTACTCGATCGCGTTTACGTTAACGTTGACATACGTCAAATTGTATGGAATAATTGTGTTTCCCATTAAAGTCACCAGACGGCACTTATTCAATTTCAGTACAAATTGACGTTTACGTTAACGTAATCGAGTAAGTATAAAAAACTCGCACTAAGCCCTCTGGAAATGAATAAGCGCCGCCTGGTGACTATAAAGGGAAACACAATTATTACATACGAATTGACATTAGGTAACGATAACGTAAACGCGATCGAGTAGGTAAGTATAAAAACTCGCACTAAGCCCACTGTGTTGTTGTAGCTAACTTTGCAGTTTTTTTACAATGTGTGAACATATCGTGTGGCTTCAATAAAAGAAATTGGAAGTGAAAGTATTTTGACAAAAATAGAGGCGCCGTCGGTCAAAGGTGAAGCCAATGACCGGCCGCAAGGAAAATAGGCCACATTGTTCAGAAATGAACGAACTCAATATCTAGATAGTGTAGGTCGTGTAGCTGAATTTTTAGTAGCATGGAGGAAGGTATAGTGAATGGAATCATTCTACTCAATGACTGCTTTCTGTGCATTCATGCAATCTATGAACAGGAGGTAGTCCTGCTGTTCATAGATTAAGTAGGTCGGTAATAAAATTGACGAACTTTTATATCAGTGGCTTTAGTGGCGTTTTTATACTTACTCGATCACGTTTAAGTAATCTTCCTGAATAAGTAAGCGTCGTCTGATGCTCTACTCGATGAGCTCTAGACAATGACAGCCAACATGCATAAGAAAAAAATAAAATAAAATCAAAAGTTTATTGTATGGGGTATTATTTTAAATTTTATATTTTGTTGATATATCGGCAATAGAAATACACAATCTGTGAAAATATCAACTGTCTACTATAAATAAAACAACTAGGGTGATGGTATGTGACGAATGAAGATCCTTTTGTATTCAGATAAGATTACAGTAAATAAAAACTGGGCTGTGTCTTTACATAAAAATAATTAGCAAAAACATAGGAATGGCGGGATGGATGTGTCTGTGGCCAGTTCTGTGGTGTTGGCACCTCTCTCGTGTCGCCAACACCCAAAAACTATATTTTCATAATATCAATTTCGGAGTATTAGTCCTTTGAGCTTACAGTTCGGCCATCCTACTTTAAGTGAGTCCCCTCACTTGAGAATAAAAAATTATACAGTGGTCAATTAAAACTGATCAAAATTAACAATGAATTTTAAGGGATACTTTTAACTAACCTTCTTTATCATACCTAACAACATAGCCATAGAATTTAATAGGAACCAAATTATGTATCATACAAAAGACAAAATAACACACATTTTAACACTTCTAATCATATCACTAATCAGTCTCAATAATTCACATCAGTCTCAGATAATTATAGCTACAATCTGACAAGATAATTTTAAAACTTCTAATCATATTATTCTCAATAATTCACATCAGTCTCAGATATTATAGTTATAATCTGGCAACAAGGCACCTACTGTCACATGTGTCACACATACCTACTATGACACATGTCACATCACATAACAATAAGAACAACAAACACAATGTTTATTATGTTTTCTTAAATTACTTACTAATTATTATTAGTCTACATTGAAGTGCAAAACACATATCAAAAATAAAAAAATATTATAGTAAAATGAAATTATAAAATTATGTTTGCACCCGTCACATCAAGTTCTTACCAGTATTACAAAATTTTCTGGAATAATCTTAAAGTATGCAATAATCAAGTTCATAAGTCTATTAATGTTAATTTACTGCTTACACTATTATAAACTATGATGTGCATCTTTATTAGTGGCTAATAATACTTATAATCAGAATGATCAGTTTTGTTTCAGGAACATTAACAGTCTTAACAATATTAATATTAACAATTATTCTCATAGGTAGTATGGTTAAATAGTAACAAGTCGAATTTACTATAAATAACATAAAATTAGCAGTTCTAACCTACCTTTCATCATAGCGTTGCAAAATCAATACTACATAATGAACTTTCCTTTTTCAATTTTGTCTATTCACTAAATTACTATCAGTGTGTATTACTCAATAATTAATTATTATGAAGGTACAAGATACTGAGTGCTCGACCATCCTGCTATGAGGGAGTCCTCTCACTTTTATAATGTATTTACTTTTCTTGTGATTTAACGCTTACATAAGGGAATAATATAAGTACTTACTTAATTACAATTAATTATTTTGTAATTATTATTACTGGATTTAAGATCCAGGGACCCCCCGATCAGTCCTTCTTAACCTTTACTCACTTATATTTACTTCTGCATAGATATGATCCAGCGACCCTCCAGTCACTCCTTCATATCCTATACTCACTTATATTTACTTCTGCATAGATATGATCCAGCGACCCTTCAGTCACTCCTTCATATCCTATGCTCACTTATATTTACTTCTGCATAGATATGATCCAGCGACCCTTCAGTCACTCCTTCATATCCTATGCTCACTCATATTTACTTCTGCATAGATATGATCCAGCGACCCTCCAGTCACTCCTTCATATCCTACGCTCACTTATATTTACTTCTGCATAGAATATGATCCAGCGACCCTTCAGTCACTCCTTCACATCCTTTGCACACATTATAATACATATGATTAGCACAGGTTTTACAAGTAAACTTCTGTCATCAATCAATATCTACAGACTGTTACTTTTAAAGATTTTCACTCACATTAATAATCATAATTTTAATTTAAGTGCAGCAATCAAATTGCTTGGTTAAAACATTAGGAATAAAACACAGCCAGATAGGGGCCCTACTGTATTTTTTTAATTATTATTGCTCTTATACTTGTACTCAATCAAATGTATTTAAACACTGTTTGTGCCAGTGTCATTGGTCTCATTCTCATCTAAATCACTTCCACTGCTGTATCCATTAAAACTGAGCCAGGGGAATATTTTATCAATAGCAACCACATTTTCATATTTCCTGTTACCTTTTCTAGTAATAGGAGTATCTTCAACAAGAAATCGGTCATTAGGTAGTACTTTAATTATTTTATAAGGTCCTTGGAATTTAGAAACTAGTTTCTTGGGTTTACCCGAGAGTTGTTTGTCAACAACTGTTCGTTCAATCCTAACGAGATCTCCTATCTTATAAGTAGTAGCTTTTTTTCTGTGCTTATCAAATCCCTTTTTAAAACTCTCCTGCTGTTTATTTATATTCTTGCCGGCATCCGATCTCAATTTCATAAGATCATGACCAGTAATGTGCTCAGATGTTTCTGCGATTATATCACTAAACAAGTTGTCAGATGCACTTACTAACTTACACCCGAATAACAACTCTGATGGGCTTGTGCCAGTTGATTTATTGACAGTTGTATTGATTCCTAATTGAATATCACCAACAAATGAGTCCCATGCATTATCATTCTCACCGTGACATTTAGTGCTTAAGGAATCTAAGATTATACGATTGAATCTTTCAACTTGCCCGTTTGCCCTCGGGGTGGCCACGGCATTTAAGATATGTTTAATATTTAACTTTTCCATAAACTCTTTAAACTTATGACTAGTGAAACACGAGCCTCGATCTGTAATAAGGCGGGCTGGTACTCCAAAATAACTAAAATGGTCTTTAATAGTTTTAATAGTTGTTGCAGTTTTTGTATCTCTGACAGCACGAATATTGATATATTTCGTAAAAGAGTCTATTATTACTAATATATACATATTACCTTTTTTTGATCGAACAAATGGACCTAAGTGGTCTGCATGAAGAGTATGGAATGGCGTTTCAATTTTAGGAATGGGGTGGAGCATACCTTCTTTAGGACCTCCGGGTGCTTTGTGGTGAGCACATTCTAGACAAGCTGAGACGTATTTTTTTGTAAAACGACGCATTTTGGGAAACCAGAAGGTTCCTTGTAAGCGATTATAAGTTTTGTCGAACCCAAAGTGCCCTACATCATCGTGGTTCATTCGCAATACCTGCCATCTTACACCTCGTGGGACTACCCAACGTACTCCACTGTCTACTTTTCGGTATACATGATTACCCTTCAGCTGATAATTTTGGAATATGTCACCAATATGTTTGGTGTTATTATCTTGCAAAATTTGCCTTATACGTTTGATTTCCTCATCATTATCTTGAACTGTCGCAATCCAGTCTTTGATATCAATTTTTAGTACATCAATAATATGAGTTTCGCTATCGGTGGAGGGGTCAGTAACAGGATTGCGACTTAGTGCATCCACATGTGCCATCCGCGTACCTGGTCGATATTCTATTTCGCAGTCATACTCCTGAAACTGCACCCACCAACGAGAAATACGTGGTATGAGATCTCTTTTGGTAAGTGTGGTGCGCAGTGCATTGCAATCAGTTATAATTTTAAATTTTAACCCTAGTAGGTAAACACGAAAACGGTTTAGCGACGCTATGACTGCCAGCGTTTCTAATTCGAAAGAATGAAGTTTTTGTTCATCATTTGTTGTCTTTCGGCTGAAATATGCTACTGGTTTAAGTAAAGAATCTGTACTGCGTTGCAATAGAATTCCGGCAACACCTAGCTTGGATGCGTCTGTGTGTAGTTCGGTACATAGTTTTGGATCATACAAAGCCAAAATCGGTCGTTCTATCAATTTTTTTTTTAGTTCATTAAATGCAGACGAATGTTCATCTGTCCATTTCCATTCGAATTTAGTGCGCAAAAGGTCCGTTAATGGTCGGGCTATAAATGCGTAATTCTTTACGAATCTTCTAAAGAAACTAGTGAGGCCAATAAATCTTCTAATGTCGTGCACATTCTTAGGTTGAGGAAATTCCGAAACCGCCAATATTTTACGTGACCCTGGTCTTATCCCTTCTTCACTCACATGAAATCCTAAAAAAATCAAGTTCCTTTTCGAAAAAATAACATTTTTTTAATTTCAGAGTTAACCCTGCTACCTGCAATAGTGATAGCACCTCTCCTAATCTGGTCATTCCTTCTTCAAAAGAACGAGCAGGGATTAATACGTCATCCATATATATAATAATATATGTTAGTTTGCCTAGTACTTTATGCATGGTTCTCTGAAATACGGAGGGGGCATTAGCTAATCCGAACGGCATACGTTTGAATTGATATTGACCGTCCGGTGTGACAAAAGAAGTTTTATCTTGGGAGTGCTCTGATATCGGTATTTGGTAGTAGCCTGATGCGAGGTCAAGACTAGTAAACAATGAATGCCCTGCCAACCTATCTAGTTGATCATCAATCAATGGTAACGGGTAATGTTCCTTCTTGGTTTTATTATTCAATGCCCTGAAATCGACACAAAGTCTTTTCTCGCCTGTTTTCTTTTTAACCAATAATATGGGGCTTGCATAAGATGAATTCGACTCACAAATAATGTCCGCATCTATCATATCTTTAACCATAGATTGTACTAATTCACGTTCTGGATATGAAAGCCTATATGGTCTGTACACAACGGGGTTTGTGTCTATAAGTTCAATATCCATTTGTACAATGTTTGTAAATCCTAAATCCTTAAGATTACTTGAAAAGCATGTCTCAAAACTCAATAATAATGACTTGATTTCTTTAACTTGTTCTACATTTAAATGATCCCCTACATTTAAATCAGAATCAACCGTTTCATTGTTAAAATCTAATATGTTCACATAAGCACAATTGTTTGTGGTAATAGCACGTGTTAACAATTCGCCTTTTTGTAAAAGCAATGATGTCTCACTAACATTTTGTATTAATATTGCACCCTCTCCTTTTGCAACATTGTACTCCCCGGGTAACAAGTAATATTCACCATGGGGTTTTCCTCGTAATGAACCCTTAACATAAATAGAACCTGAATAATCACTTTCATACGATATTTGTACTGCCAGCATTTGTTGTGGCAATATTGTAGTGTCACATTTAGTGATCAATTGAAATTTTATAGTCACCTTGCGTTCAAAGATCAATGAATCTGTAGTTTTGGTAATAGTGATCCCCGGCTTTTCAGTAAAACTATGACCTATTAATATTGGATACTTTATAATGGTGTCTTCAACAATTAAAATGTTGATGTGTTCAATTATATTTTCTATTTCTATATCTACATAAGCAGAACCTAACGGTAGTACAACATTATTTCCTATCCCCCTCATGGTAGGTAAATTTTTATCTGTCCAATCTATACCTAGCCTAATAGCTTCGCTGTATCTCAGCAACGTGCATTGGCTACCCAAATCCACATATCCTTGTATAATTGTGCCATTTACTTTTAAATTTATTATATACTTACTATTATCTGTGGTCTCAGTTTCTACTTGTAACACTGACTTTTCTGTTGTTCTATTTAAATCTTTTTTTGATTTATAGGACTGTTTGCAATGTTTAGCTATATGGCCTAGTTTACTACACTCGGTGCAATTGACTAACTCTTTTTTACATTGAGAACTGTAGTGACCTATTTCTGAGCAATTGTAACATTCAATATTTTTTTTAAAGGGTTTAGATTCATTATTTGTTGTTGGTTTATAGTTAGCACTAATATTTGAGTATCTATTGTAATTCAGTTGTTTATCTTGGCTGGTTTTAGTCCTATCATTTTCATGAGATTGTGCCTTAATAGATTGGAAGTATTTCAAAACCTCTTCCGGTTCTACACATTTTGCTGCTTTTGCACCTAATCTTAAGGCACGGTCCTCAATTCCATATAATATACAATCCACCGCACGCTGACCAAATATTTCACAACGATTCAACAAGTTAATTTTATTATAATAGTAGAGTTCCAGTGACTCGTTAAATTTAACTCGCTTTGCTAACATTTCTGTTAATAAAACAGCATAATCATCAGTTCTAGGAAAAGATTCCATTAATTTGTCTTTCCAACCCTGCCATGTGAATGACATTGTTGGTAATGCCTGGTACCATGTCTTGGCTACCCCACTTAACTTAGGTAATGCATAGTGAATTATTTGGTCATCACTCCAATTATATAACTTAGCACATTCTTCTACTTTTTTAATCCACATATTTATAGTTTGACCTCTGGTCATAGGGTCAAATTCTGGTACTACATTGCCAAGCATGGGAAATTTATTCCTACTGGGTTGATTATTCATTACAGATTGTATTAATTCTTTAAAAAAAAGTCTTGTATCATTTTCGGCAACAATTGAATGATCATAGAACTTACCCAAGGGCGTAGCTTGTTTGCAGTCTTGTTGATCAAAGGTTTGACTTACACCCCTTTGCACGGAGCCTCCGGATCCAGTTCTGTCCTGAGTCTGCGCCTGCTGATCCTTATCAATACGACTGCGACTGCGAGGTCCCCACAGGAAATCTCCGGATTCAGTTATGTCGTGTGTTTTTCCCTGGTGCTGACTCTTACCGCGACTGCGACTGCGTGTCCTCCACCGGGAATCGCCCGATCCATCTCTGTCGTGAGTCTGCCCCTGGTGCCGACTCTCACCGCGACTGCGACTGCGTGTCCTCCACCGGGAATCGCCCGATCCAGCTCTGTCGTGAGTCTGCCCCTGGTGCCGACTCTCACCGCGACTGCGACTGCGTGTCCTCCACCGGGAATCGCCCGATCCAGCTCTGTCGTGAGTCTGCCCCTGGTGCCGACTCTCACCGCGACTGCGACTGCGTGTCCTCCACAGGGAACCGCCCAATCCAACTCTGTCGTGTGTAAGCCTCTGGTGCCGACTCTCACCGCGACTGCTGCTACTCCTCCGCAGGGTACCTTCGTATCCAGTTCTGTCATGTGTCTGCCGTTGCTGGTATTGACTATGACTCCTCAACGAAGACCCGTCGTGTTTTTTATTACGGTCTGTCGGTGAGCGGAGCCTTCTCTTCCGTGTGACACTGACGACGGATGCCATCCGGTGATCAGGCGGAGTTGCGCTGGGTGTTCGAGTCGATCGCATTTTTCGTTTTATCTCGTGCCGGTCATCCATCTTGTAAACCAAATCAAATCACACAGGATTTCGCCAAGTCGTGAGTGTGGTGTTGTTTTTCCGCTTCTGAGTTATAAATAAAACAACTAGGGTGATGGTATGTGACGAATGAAGATCCTTTTGTATTCAGATAAGATTACAGTAAATAAAAACTGGGCTGTGTCTTTACATAAAAATAATTAGCAAAAACATAGGAATGGCGGGATGGATGTGTCTGTGGCCAGTTCTGTGGTGTTGGCACCTCTCTCGTGTCGCCAACACCCAAAAACTATATTTTCATAATATCAATTTCGGAGTATTAGTCCTTTGAGCTTACACTACCTATTACGGTTCATGAGATACAGCCCGCTGACAGATAGACAGATGGACGAGCAACGGAGACTTAGTAATAGGGTTCAGTTTGGCACTCTTTGGCTACGGAACCCTAAAAATCAGTAGCTTACGATATTCTTTTTCGGTTAGTCCCGCTATGCTCGACTCTTAAAATACCTACTAAAAAGTTTCGCTATGCACGAAATTCTTCGATTCTACGTAAACAATGGAAGGTACAGTTGGAAAGAAAAGTGTTTGAATTCAAGTTAAATTTTTTATAGCGCTATTCGTATAAGTGTAAGCGTCTGTAAGTTAAAATTTGTTTTGTCTCCTTCTGACAATCAATGACAGATGAATTTCAGAGCGAAATGTTTATGAATAGAGCTGTAAGTCAATACTGGACCCACAAAATTTTACGAACACACTAGCAGTTTCTTCATCACTGCCCGCGAATGTGATTTCGTGCATAGCGAAACTTTTTAGTAGGTATTTTACGAGTCGAGCATAGCGGGACTAGAGCATAGCGGGACTAACCGTTTTTTTTAAAATATTATGCTAAGCGTTGAGCAAAATGATAATCAAATTAGGTATGTTTGTTTGTTATGATCTAAGCCAAGTTTCGAAACCTGATGCCATAGGTACTAGGTATATACACAGTCTTACCATAAATATTGTAACGAAGAAAAAAAAAATTTTTTATTGCAAATTATATTTATTACTTTTACAGTGTGTTAGTTTAATACATCAATATTAAACAATTTAAAATATAAAAAGCTTATTCGAAGTGGTCTCCATTGGCTGCAATACAGTCCTTTAAACGTTGAGGCCAGTTATCAATAGAAGCACGCACTCTCTCCATGGGAAAATTCTTTACTGCCCATCGTATGGATTGTTTTAGGGACTCCAAATTATCATGGCGTTTAGAGCAAACCGTACTCTCTAAAACTGACCATAAATCATAATCCAGCGGATTAAGATCGGGATTAGACGACGGTCAGTCTTCAGCTCTGATGAAGTCCGAAACGTTCACTTCCAACCAAGACTGCGTGGACCGAGCTTTATGACCCGGCGCCGAGTCTTGTTGGAAGGACCATGCTTGGTTATTGAACATGGTGTTGTTAAGGGGCTTAACTACCTTCTCAAGAATGGTATCTTGATACACTGTGCCGATGTTTTGATACCTTTTTCACAAAAATATGGCTCAGTCACTCCTTCATAGCTAACACCCCACCCAACCATCACTGAAGTCGGATAATGCCCACGTTGCACTCTGTCGACTAATTGGGAAGCTTCCTTATAGCTTTGAGCATAAATACGGTCATTTTGTTTGTTAAAACGTTGCTCAATTGTAAAGATTTTCTCATCCGTAAACAAAATTTTTCTGTGACCTCCCTTTGCGTACCGCTTCAGTAGTTGTTTCGATTTTACCACCCTATTCTTTTTTAAATTATCTGTTAAAAAATGACCAGTGCGTCTCTTATAGGCTGCAAGTCCTAAGTCATCTTTGAAAATACGCGACATGGTTCTGGGTGCTATCTTCATCTCCCGAGATAAAATCTTTTGCTTTCGGACAGGATTTCTTCGAATTCTTTCCCTTACTGCTTTGACCACCTTTTTCGTACGAACACTACGTGGACGGCCAGATCTTTTTCTGTCATAAACAGAGGAGGTCTCATTGTACCTATTAATAGCCCGGTACACAAACATTTGACTAATACCAAGCGTATGGAGAGTTTTAAAAATTGCATTTCGCTCCATACCAACTTTGTGTAATGCAATCACAGCGATTCGGTTCTCTTTATCACCCCACTTCATTTTAATATCGCAAAATATTGTACAATGTATTGTCGCCAAAATTAGAAAACTCAATGAACAATCGTATAAAAATGACAGATTCCAAATTCTTTGAAAATCTTTCTTATTTTTAATTGTAACAGTATTTATACCTACCATTGAAATGAGACACCGGCACTTGGTCTTCTTCTTCTTTTTGCCGCTAAGCGATTTCACCTTTCATACAGTGTAGGTAGGTACCGGCAACCGCATATCAGTAGTAGCAATTTTAAATTGACAGCGTCTTTAAGTCGAAGTGGTAAAGGCGATTTTCGTGGTATTACTAATGTTACCACTGATGTGCGGCTGACTGGAGTTATCTACTTACCTCGATTGGAATATTGTTGGCGATACTTAATGCATTAAAGCTAATTGCATGTTGCTACTGTATTATTTCAACAAAATGTAAAATGATTGCTCTTCAATCCTACTAATATTATAAACGCGAAAGTTTGTGAGGATGGATGGATGTTTGTTGCTCTTTCACGCAAAAGCTACTGAACGGATTTTGATGTTTGAGACACAGATAGTTTTTAAACTGGGTTAACACATAGGATACTTTTCATTATTCCGATATTGTTTCGGGTTTGAGGCTCACTTGGGTTATATGCCGGAGCCATTCATAATGGCAACATCCCGAAATAAAAGACCAAAATAAGATCTTAAACACAAGGCTTGCAAGATTAGAATAGGTATTGTATGAAACTCTCCACTCATCATTTCTCGTTTCTTTTAACAGATGCTGATGTAAGGACTATGGTTGGTCCAGCCTAGTATTCAGACTACCTTCAATCGACGTAAGCGGTAAGTTAACATATAAATACCAATAATTATACATTTATGTTAATGAAGCATCAATAGAACACAAAGATCGCCTAAAACACACCCTTCTTTCTCTTAAGTATATCTGTGGAGACACCACTACACCAATCCATCAAAATTATCAAAAGACCAACGACTTATGAAAATTACCTTTAGTATCTACCTACTTATTAATGTTAATATGTTAATAGTCATTAAACAAGGGTCGTCAAAATTCAAACCGTTTCTTCAATAAATAATAACTCAATATTCCAATAGAGAGACACAGACGCCCGTAATTTTGCCAACGACGGTGCCGCGTCTTGGTCTAAGTTCAGTCGTAGCTGCCCTGCACGAGAAATCTGGGTCTCCGCAAAAATAGACGGCGCTTTACTTTCGCAAGAGGCCTTTGCACCTACGAAGAGTTTAACAAAGTTATTGAAAACTGTAGTGTAACTAACCAAACACCATGACCCAGAAACTGATAGCTATCTAGATAATGTATACCTATCTATTGTATTATTCGTCTACACCGTACGCGTTAGAGCCTGTCCACATGTCCACGTCACGACGTCGTCAACGTGGACGGTGCGGTAACGTGGCACGGTACGTTGACGTAACGTGAAAATTTACGTCACCGTATCGTAAAAATGCACGTCACGAATGAATTCTGTAAATGTTTTAAGAGCGATATTGGAGCACTTAGTTGGCAATTAACTAAAATATCAATAACCAATAATAATAATAATTAAGAGGAGCTCGTGGCTAAATAATAACAGCGGCACGGGTCGTTCCATCAGGTTAAGCTACGCTTGCCAGGGTTGGTCCGTGGATGGGTGACCATCTTTACATACCGAGACTCCTCCGTGCCTCGGAAAGCACGTTAAGCCGTTAGTCCCGGCTGTCATTCGTGGATCTTTGACAGTCGTTACGGGTCGTCAGAAGCCCGAAAGTCTGACAACCAGTCTTACCCAGGGGTATCGTATTACCCAGTTACTGGGTTGTGGAGGTCAGATAGGCAGTCGCTCCATTTAAAATACTGGTATTCAGCTGCATCCGGTTAGACTGCAAGCCGACCCCAACATAGTTGGGAAAAGGCTAGGCAGATTGATTGATTGATATTTTAGTTAATTGCCTACTAAGTACTTCAATATCGCTATTAAAATATTTAGAGAATTAATTCGTGACGTGTATTTTTACGTTACGTTAACGTAAATTTGCACGTCACGTCAACTTACCGTGCCGCACCATTCCACGTTGACGACGTCGTGACGTGGACATGTGGCCTGTCCACATGTCCACGTCACGACGTAACGTCTCTTACAGACGAATATTATTAAACAAGACTCAATTCAAATATGCTAGGACTTTTAATTAGCTGCAGTAAAATGACACTTCTTATCTGTCATTTCGTTAAAAAATGTTCCCATTTGACGACGAAATGACAGTAGAAATGACATTAGAACTGTCATTTTACTGCAGCTAATTAAAAGTCCGAGCATATTTGAATTGAGTCTTGTTTAATAATATTCGTCTGTAACGCTTACGGTGTACGTTACAGACGAATAGGTAATACTATAGATACCTATATATTATCTAGATAGCTATCAGTTTCGGGGTCACGGAGTTTGGATATACACATTATTTGAATTGATTCTAGATTAGTCGTGAATGTGGCACTAAAGAGACGGTAGTAATTTGTCTCGATTGGCTCACCCAGAAGTTATCATTACATAGTATAAAACAAAGTCGCTTCCCACTGTCTGTCTGTCCCTAAGTATGCTTAGATCTTTAAAACTACGCAACTGATTTTGATGCGGTTTTTTTTAATAGATAGAGTGATTCAAGAGGAAGGTTTATATGTATAATAAACGCGAGCGAAGCCGCGGGCAAAACCTAGTTATCAATAAAATTGAAGTTGGATAGTGTACTGTAGCTAGATCCAGACATGATTTTCTGCTAAAGTAAAGTACAATTTCTAAGCAATGTTGTGAAGACTGAGCCCCATCGTAAATCATAGTGATGATAAAATGGCGATGTGATACTATGACGATGTGGTGTTGCGTGCAGCCATGCCTGCCAAGATGATGAGTGCGCGCGGCGGAGCGGCGTCGGCGGGCGACGTCAGCGTGGCCGACAGCCCGCTCGCGTCCTTCGAGACCTTGACGCAGGCCGCCATCATCGCCGTCATGGGCGTAGCGATCGTCGTCTCCAATATTCTCATCATAGCCTCCTTTCTTAATTTCAAGGGCAAATGTAAGTATGAAATCAATGTTTTACTTAGCTAAATTACTTATCTATTTACCTACTAGGTACGCCCCGCGGTTTCAGTCTCGATCCCGTGGGGGCATCGGGATAAACAGTATTCCTTGTCTTAACCTACATAGGTTATACCCATGTGCCAAATTTCATGCAAAACCGTTCAGCCGTTTTAGCGTGAAAGCCAAACAAACGAACAAACTCACTTTCGCATTTATAATATTAGTTATGATTTGTTTAGGTCTCCATCAGACCCTGCTTAGGTATTTACATATACAGGGTGTTTCTTTTAAGGTGTCAAGCCAGTGCGAGCTGATAGCAGAGTACCATACCTATCGATTTAAACCCCATGTATGTTCTACGATTTTTTGTAGTTTTCAAGTTATAATTTTTTTTCGATATTTTTCCTGATTCAACGAGATGATGATGGCTTTAAAAAATTATATCTTCTTTTTGGGTCAACTTTTAGGGGCATTATATTTGCTGAAATCGGTCGTTGAAAGTGGTGTAACTGAAATATTGTGATTTTAATATTTTATAATTTATTATTATCTTTGCATATTTTTGTCAATCCTGATATTTACTATTCCTCTACGTTTAAGCAGAGCTCAGTTGATAATAAAAACATAAATTTTACACCTACTACTTACTATCCTTAACCACTACCATTGATATGAAATGGGGGATCCAAAATAACTCGAAAACTACAAAAAATCGTAGAACATACATGGGGGTCAGATCGATAGGTATGGTACTCTCCTATCAGCTCGCACTGGCTAGACACCTTAATAGAAACACCCTGTATATCTACAAAGTGACAAGTGTATCGCCTTCTCAATGAGTAACTGCATTCGATTCGTTTTCAATCTTCGTAATATGACCATGTCTCGCGCACCGATTGCTTTTCGATCGTTATTTCTCCTCACAAAGTTTATTTTGTTTATACTTATTTAAGTATGTATCTATCTATAATATACAATGTATTAGTATTTTTTCTTGAATGTTTTAGTTATTTTTGAGTTATCACCCTAAGCTTGACTGGTAGATAATCCTTCAGACATTAAGTCCGCCTTTCTTTGTACAGTGTTTTTTACTTGTGCATAAAGTTTTAATAGATAAGTGTGCTTCTCCAATTATAGGTGACCACACCGTTTACAAAAACACACCATCATTACCTTCATCTTCCTACCTTGTCCCATGTTACTTGGGGTCGGCGCAACACGTTTTCTCTTTCCATTCTCCCCCGTCAGCCGTGAGCCGTCACGCTATCATCCACTCCCTTACAGGTTGTATCGAAGCATAATTATTATGTATACATTTTTTGTTAGTCCTTGTACTAAATACTGGAATAGGATGCCGATTCGTAATCGCTCTTAGTCTCTATTATCCCTTGGAAAATTTAATCCGTGCTGAAGTGGATAATCTCTTGAATTGGTCAGGTTTCTTTCAAACGGTTTATTAGCACATTGAACGTTAAACTATCGTACACCTGAGTGATGGGCAAGAATTTTGTGCAATTAGAGTTCTTCTTCTTGGAACTTCATACGTATAACAGGTCAACCCAGAACTACTTATAAAGTACCTACCAAAGGTCGGAGTAAAAATTCCGTCTTTGATTGGAATGTAATCCCCTTATTCATAAAAAACTAAAATGATCTACAAAGCTACTTTAGTTAAAATAGAGTTTTGTCTTCTTCTTTGAAACTCAAATTATAATTCGAAACAAATTGACAAAACACGATTTTAAATTTAATAAGTGTTTGTAGAGCGTTTTAGTTTTTTATGTATAAGGGGATGTTTTTAGAACGTTGTTACTATAAAAGTGTTTGAAGTATTGAATGATAATGATACAGGTTTTGTTGTGAATGCAGGTCTTTCGAACGAAGTGATAAATTACTACCTGCTGTCGCTGGCGGTGGCCGATCTGCTGATCGGCGTGCTGGTGGTGCCGCTGTCGGTGTACCCGGCCATCACGGGCCGCTGGATGTTCGGCGACCTCATGTGCCGCCTGGCCGGCTACGTCGAGGTCACGCTGTGGTCCGTCTCCGTCTACACCTTCATGTGGATCTCCGTTGACCGTTATCTCGCAGTTCGGAAGCCTCTCCGTTATGAGACGGTTAGTGCGACGGTAGTTATCCTTTTCAATATTTTTTTTATTAGCTAGCTAGCTTGCATCTTTTATGCATTCGCATTAGTAATTGATCATTCTGAATACTTTGATAAAACAATAAACCCACTTTCTCCTAACCATACGAAATCGATTCTTCTATTAAACAATTACAATAACATAGTAGATTACGATTTCATTTTTCTCTCTTTTGATAGTGCCTTTATAAATAACCTTTACATCTACATAATTAGTGGAACTAAATCATTAGCATGAACAATTATTTTGTAATATTAATATCCCTAGTATTTTAAATGATTTTGTCCCTATTCCAATAAAATCTCAGAAATGTTAGATTAGTTTAGGCCGCACCTGTTTTGGCTAATTATTAATAACAATGCTCATGGACCAGGTACAAACGCGCACTAGGAGCCAATGTTGGATGGTTTTCACATGGATTTCAGCTGCAATGCTCTGCTGTCCACCATTATTAGGTTACAAAAAGGAAGCCAACTTTGACACGGAAACGTTTATATGTATGCTGGACTGGGGCACGACGTACGCGTACACAGCCACGCTCGGCATCCTCGTGCTGGGCCCGAGCGTCATCTCCATCGTCTACAACTACTACTACATCTTCTCGATGAAGCGCCGGCTGAACAGCGGCGTGCCCATCCACGACAAGGAGTACGCGACGGCGCTGGCCGAGAACCTCTCCAACCCGAGCCACTGGATGAGCTTCATCATGGTGTGTACGTTCTGGTTGAGCTGGTCTCCTTATGTGTTCGTTAAACTCTATGAATATTGCACTGACCAGGAAATAAAGGTACCCATGTTGCATTTCGGAGTGGTATGGATGGGCATCATGAATTCATTTTGGAAGATTGTAATATTGCTGACATTTAGTCCGCAGTTCAGGATCGCGCTTAGAGTACTGTTTCTGACGGCATGTTGTCGCTCCAAGGGACGCTTGGCTGCGGAGCTCCTGGGCCTGGACAATGATGACTGAGTCCACCTTTTGGCGGGTATGTAAATCCTTCCTAAAGTTTAGGACCCGAACACAAACACAGTATTGTGGTACAGCCAATATTAAGGATTTAGATACCTGGCCTGGCTTCACACTAGTCCACCATGCTCTTTACTGCTCTTGAATTTTTCTACGGCAAGTTACATGAATTTGTAGTCTTGTTGACCTAAAATTGCTGTAAATTAGAAATATTAGAATGTCCTGATGTTTCTTGACAATGAGTAAAATCACTACGTATCATTCCTGTAAATTAATCTTGCCACGAATAGATATTGATTCTGCGTTTTCAATCATCGGAAGCGAGGAGTAGATATAGATAGTCGATGCAAGGGAGACTATGATTAACAAAAAAAATTTTTTTTCAGTCTAAAAATGTTTTTAGTCAATAAATATTTGACAATAATGTGTTTAAGTTCAAACACTTTGCTCTGTGCAATAAATTTCATATCATTTTCTCAATGAATATTCGCTAGTTCTAAGCATTATGTAGTGTTTAATTTATTCTATATTGTTAGAGCGTGTTACTTAATAAAATAATACCTACTCGTTTACCAATTAGGAGGTTATTATAAGAATCACCTACTAAGTACTTATTAGAAGTAAATATAGTATAGTATAGGGTGCTACATTTTTATTGTTATGGCACTCATAACTCCAACCATGCGATGTATGGATCTTGTATTCTTTCGCATAGTGTAGTATGAGATGAGTACCTACCTATATTAAAAGTTGGAAAGAATCACTGCAAGCTATTATTCTTGTTATATGTATATCATGTATGTCAAGTCCGGATGGAATAATGTTGTATTCCGAACAAATCAAATAATTTTCTTCAATCATTTCGTTGTCGGTAAGTACCTATAAGATTTTTTCTGAAATACCATTTGCTGTAAGAAAGCGTTTTCCCAAGTAGATTTTGTAAATATAGCGTATGTATAGAGTTATTTACTAGTTGATCTAGTTAACATAAAATAAGTAATAGATTTTTTAATGAAGCTTGGTTTAAAAATAGCTGCAATTGGAACAGCTGATGAATATGAAATAGATAATATTTATGTTATTAGCTTTCAATTATGAGAAGACCGGTACTGCAGGTATTTGTTAAAAGCATTAACTTTATTATTTGGTTTGTGCGGAACACAATACAACAAGAGTTGTGTTCGATCTACGTATTTATCGTTATTATTTAATTATTGTATTTGTAAACGTCCGAGGCGGATGTATTTATAATGTATGTAAAAAACATTGTGGTTTCCTGAAACTGTAATACTTACTTATATTATTAAATATGATATCAGTTTGAAATAAAGTCAATGTTATATTTGTAAATTTTGTTGAACGCACATTCTGTATACTAATTAACATTCTGTGAGCGTAAGTTTTCTCTCTAAAAGATTATGATTATAATGATTGCCAACTGATTTGTCATGAATTTCTGGTTTCTATGTATGTTAACTATTAAGTTACTATGGTATTTAATAACTATAATCTTTATGCTATTCGTGTTCAATATAAATATTAACTAATTATGATAAGGAAGGGCGAGTGTAGGTACTGGTTTTAGTTCCCATTGAAAACGTAGTTTTCTGAAGCCGGCTGTGTTATGTACTTTTCAAGAATCCAGTGCCTTTGGAGAATTGCCAATGTATTTGGCCATCTCCCATGCTTGCGTCATAATCAATATTCTGGTATATACTCGTACCATGCAATATCTTTAATTAATATAATATTATAGATAGGTAGAGTAGTATATTTGGCACTCGCCCCTCGGTCAAAGTTAACGTTTTCTCAAATTAAAGGCTGTGCTTAGACTATCTTTGATTTCTTTTGTTCAGAGTAGTTGTAGGTTGTAGTAATGTTAGCTGTTATTTATCATTTACTGTAAGTATGTCTGTTTTCACTGCCTTTTCTAATTATTTTCAAGGATTGTTAAATAGGTACCTACTTAAATGTCTATGTGTTGTTGAGTTGCGGTGTGGTCATTCCCATCACTGTACTTACTTTTTTTGTAAACAAGTTATTATTGTAATGTTTCATATTTTTGATTTTTGGTGTCGGCTACTTTTATTTAGACTAATAAGTTCGCAAATGCTTCAGGTAGGTATAGATTTTGTAACGAATTATAAGTAACAGTACCTACATTAGGTACTTTTTCTGTAATAGTTATGTAATAAGATTTTGTAGATGTGTAAACAAATATAGCTATACAAGGTTTAACGTAAATAACGCACAACCTCTTAAGGGGTCATTGTACTCATCATTATGAACAACTTTTTCTGTGGGACCAAACCTGAAATAGAAAAAAAATCAGCTGACCAGTACAATTATCTAAATCAAACTCGTCAAAATGTAGAGAGCAGCAGATTTTTTTTTCGCTATTTCAGATTTGGTCCTATAATAAAAGTTGTTCATAATGGTGAGTACTATGAACCCTTTGTGCGTTCTTTATGTAACACCTTGTATATCTGTTTCAAATAGTTAAACTTAGCCTATATTTATAGTATGCTCTCAAATAGCTCGAGCAGTAAAGTGCTTTTTGGTGAAATGTAAGCTAAGCTATAGCTCTGATCGAATAATATATTGCTGTCAGGACGCATCCTTTGTTGTGCCACTGAGCCTACTTGGCGCGGTGACCTAAATCGCTTGCACTCTGCGACGTATACACGGTTACCTACCTGTAATTCGATCTATATATTGTAACAGAATTCAGTATTTTTGTTTGTAATTTTGTCTAAGAAAAATATAAATTACGAAAAATAAAATAATTAGTGATCTTTGCCAAAAATTTTTAGGCATTTTTCAAATTTTAGTTTTTAACAAAGATCCGCTACGGCATCGGCTTATGATAATAACTTAAATTCCAGTAAAGTCGTGCCGTAAATAATTTTTTAATTGTATTTTTCATAAAAAAACTAAAAATCTAACTAACTCAAAACTATTGAATTTCGCGAACATTTTGGTGGCTAATTTGTTGCATTTTAACCCTAATATGACGTCCTGCCAAGTTACCAGTAACCCTGTATACACAGTGGATAGACTGTGACTGTATTTATTAATCGGTTGTAGGTCGGTTATTTTGTTGTTATTAAGTCGGGGGGCGAAAGTACATAATACAAGTAATTTAAATGGACGTGTTTTATGTTAGTCCTAGTTCATCAAATATTCTTAAATAATCTACATATGACACCATAAAAATAATATTACTAGTATTTTAAACGGACGTGAATTTATGTGTTCAACAAATTTTCTAAAAGACTTGCTGTGGGTTCCGTTTTACTACTTACTATTCGTAACGACGATTCGCAACGATACTAATTAATATTAGTAGCCCCGTTTGCGCACTGCGGTGTTATTTAACCGAAATAGAGATTTGTTACAAGATTAATGCAGTTTCGACGCAATTAATGTATATTAGAGGTACCTACTTAATTTAAATGAGAATTTGTTTACACTTGTTTTTAGGGTTCCGTACCTCAAAAGGAAAAAACGGAACCCTTATAGGATCACTTGTTTGTCCGTCTGTCTGTCTGTCTGTCTGTCTGTCAGTCTGTCAAGACCGTTTTTCTCAGGAACGCGTGGAGGTATCAAGTTGAAATTAATATCAAATACGTAGGTCTGTGGTTTCTTGAAGTCCTAAAAAACTCAAGCTTCTAAGTCAATGCAATAAAAACATACGGCTATTTATGCGACATATTTTGATACTCGCAAGTAAATCAAAACCTATAGGGTACTTCCCGTTATTCTAGAATCATGAAATTCATGAAATTTGGTAAGAAGCAAGTCATACAACACAAATAAAGGAAAAAGTCCGAAAACTGTTAATTTATAATTCTATCACATAATAAAAATAATATAAATTTATAATTCTATCACATAATAAAAATGTTCAAGTCTGTCAGTCTGTCAAGACCCTTTTTCTCAAGGACGCGTGGAGATATCAAGTTGAAATTAATAACAAATACGTAAGTCTATTGTCCATTAGAGTTCTAAAAAAATCAAGCGTCTAAGTCAACGTAATAAAAAAATACGGCCATTTTGCGACACATTTTGATACTCGCAACTGTCGCAAGTAAATCAAAACCTATAGGGTACTTCCCGTTGACGTGGAATAATGAAATTTGGCAACAAGCAAGGTCTCTCCGCACAAGTAAAGGAAAAAGTCCGAAAATTGTGAATTTCTAATTATTTGACATAAAAAAAATTTTTTTGGGATCCAATGTTAAGTTTGCTTTTGGGATAAATTCTTTTCAACTACGGAACCCTTCATTGTGCGTGGTCCGACACGCACTTAGCCGTTTTTTTTCAATTAAAATTTCATTGAAAAAATACTAATCTAGGTACTTATAACTTGCATTTTCAGCATTCTATTGCATTTAACCTTTGATATTAACGTTCAATACTACAATACTTCTAAAAATCATCTGTTTCCTACAAAAGTGCAATGCGTACACGGTCAAAATGTATGGAAAGGCAATTTATTTTTTAATTACCGACGAAAACATTCAACGCAGGTGGTCCAGAATCAAGTACCTACTGAAACCATGGTGACAGGTGGCGCGCCTGTCATCCGACAGTAACTCTGCCTGTCTGTCTGTTACCTTTTCGACCGAATTCGAATGAAATTTTGCACACGGGTAGACCATAACCTGGTTTAGGACATATGATCATTAGGAAATATCTTTTTATCCCGGTAGTACGTTACAGTGGGATCATTTTTGACATACACGCGGGCGAAGCCGCGGGATAAGCTAATACAAGATATATACGATAGGTAACAAATGTATATTATTTTGTGGAACTACATAAAAGTACATACCTACCTAATATGTAAGAGTCCATCATCTATAATTCTATATATGAATTCTAAACAGTTCTATTGACCTATTGTAATTAATTAATGATGTGCTCAAATCATATTATTGTGGTCAATTTATTTCACATAATCATTTAGCTTTATCTGTAATACGAGTCACAGTTCTACTTGAGAGAATGGTACTAACTTTAATTTAAACATATTTACAACTGCTTTTGAAGTTTCACCTACGAAATGGGTTAAAAGTTTTAGATACTTAGTAATGAATTGAAAAAAGAGTGATAGGTGGTGCATCACTTTTGCGCGAAAGCCCGAATGTAGATATAACAGTAAAATGTGTCAAAAGACACATGGCCGCGAGCCGGCTTGCATCACAGGGTGTGGCTAGAAATAATGATGTACATTATTTTATTTAAATTATTACTAGTATAATAGAGGATGGCCAGTGGCTGCCAGGTAAGTCTGTGAAAGCGAAACCAAATAACATTTCTACGTAATTAGGCTGTTGGCAAAATTAGGCTAGAATATGTCGAAGTAAATTCTAGTGAAGTTCTTTGTTAGATATTTCTATGAATTCGTCGGATATCAAATAACGGGATGACATGAATTGAAAGATTCTTCATTCACAGATTGCGAAAATATAACATGTAAAAAGGTTTTATAAACTTTTAGAACTTTCGTATTTTATTATTAATTATTAAAAATAGAATAGATATTACATGCAATACTTACGTCTTGTAGATTTGTGTAAATAAGAGTGAAGGAAATACAGTAGGTAATATGTAATAATGCATTTTATAGGAATGGATGTGATTCATTTGAAGATTGAGAAATTGAAATAGTTTTGGTTTTCTCAATTTAATAAGTAGAGAAACACCGATATTTATTTAATGTAACTCAATACAACCTCAGATAATATAATATGATTTACCTGAGTTCATGTTTGGGTTGCACTGTAAAGCACATAAAATATAAGAAATATTATATTTATGACTATACCCAAACTTTATCGTACGTGAATATCTAGGTATATTTTGTCTCTTTTAACATTCTTTACTTTAACTGGAGCTACATTGGGACATTGAACCTATAAACTTTACTACATAAATATTTTATTACTTAAATACGTTACTACATAATTTCGTCCAAAAAAGCTGCCAAATCTAAATTAATTTCATTATATACTTTTAAGTAGGGATTTCGTGACAAATAAACTTTGTTAAAATTTCACTTTATAATTTAAATATCTAAAGTAAGTTTAAAGTAAGATCATCTAAATGATTTTTCCTTTTTTAACGTTATTAAACTTTGGTGTAAGGAGCATTCGATGAGGTGAGTGGGCATGAAAGCTATTAGGTATAGATGTGAATCATAATCAGCATATAATGTTCCCACTGCTGGGACACAGGCCTCCTCTCTGTGAGAGGGAGTAATAAGCGGACAGAACCGTTTAGAGTAAACACACATCTTATTTCTGTTATACTGATCCTAATACCCATTAGTCCTACTTGGACTGGGAAAAAGACCGTCTAAACAATTCTCTACCCGTATAATTATTTTACACATTCGCTTTGACATAATGCGCTCATTAGGTTCTTGTGGATGAGAGGTCCTCGTAAATGCAAATCTCGTTCATGCAGGTTTACGGCTTTGAGAGCAGTCGGAAATTAAACCGATCAGTATGCACGTTCTTTGTTTACGAGCAGGTCATGTTTTGAAGAGCAATCTTCTTTGTTTTGGTGCGAGGAGCACTTGGTATGGCGGAGTCAAGTGATAATTGGAGCGTTTACATTTCACAGCGATGTAAAAATTTATAGTGACGCTATTTTTTGTAGGTACGGATTCGGTTTTGCTGATTTCATAATTATAATAATACCATTTCATTATTTGATTCGATAAAAATACAATATAAATACAGTTTAAAGCCTTAGCTAATGATATCACACTAACATTAAAGTATTTTAATAAATATTAAGCAATTCTATACTCTAACAATTTTAAATCACTTAAAATCACCGTGAAGAGTTCATAGACAAATCTAGGACAGAGATAATCTTCAGCCATGAAATAATTGCGGATTATCTCATTTAGGAAATGGTCATATGCCTATGTCTATGCAAGATAATCAACACCTGTCTGATACCTAAGTAAATGGGACATAATAGGTGGATTGCCTATTATCCAACAATTGCAGCTGTTAACTAAGCGTGTCAGCTTATATTATCTAACTTATTGGCGATCCGACATTAATTAATTAACTAAAACATGGTGTTATAGAAGCTTTGTGTAGCACACAGGAAACTTTTAAATAACGTTAAACTGAATTCAAGAACGATGCTCAGCTGTTACTTGTTACAAACTATTTAATTATTGGGTTTATTTTTTAGAATGCTTACAAGCTTATTAGTACAACTTCCTCTTGAAGAAGTGAAAGATGAAAAAACATGTTCCGAGTAACTTATACCTACATAATCTTTCTTCTACGAGTATTCAGATTACCCGATGCTGCACCCAAGATTGCCTCCTCTAGTACCGACCAGTAAACATGTTAAAATGTTACACCGTGCGGAGGCAATCCTGGGTGCAGCATCAGGTAATCTGAATAAGTTCATATACTATGTACTTACTAGATGTATGTACTTATGAGTATGTAGCCCTTAAATGATTAATTTCATTCTAATACCACAGGCAGTCACGTATCACAATACCTACTCTCCGTGCATGGCAAGACAGAGAATCGTGCAAGACGGTTCTTGTAAAGTAAAAGACGTTGAGAGCAACTAATCAGAACAATCGGCAGCTTTTAAAAAGAAGCTTTTAATTTTAAGGTTTCAAACTAGCTTTGTTATATTAGCACAAACAGTCAGTACCTATACTCGTACAATAAAAATTCATAACAGAGCTAACTGAAATTACATACGTCCCGAATTTCATTTAATGTTGAACTTATTTTGAATCGCGTTCGTAAATGTTATTTCTGTACCAACAGCCTTTATGTGTGCTGTTTGAATTAATTCCAGTTTCAACTGAGATTTATTTTCTGCCTCTAGGTATAAAACAGGTAATAGCATTTATTTTAGTACTGAATTTAAATATGGAGAGTTTTATGATGACTTAAATATTTATTAGAGGTTTATTTTTTGTACTAGTCCTAAGTTTTGTTAGTGGTGATCACACGAGATAAAATGATAGCTGTATAAAATTTTATTCAAATACTGTTTACGAAATAATTAACCACGGTTGAAGAATATAGCATTTCACGTTATGGAAATTATAATAGACCTACGTATTTTTAATACCTATTATCCTAATTTATAAAACTGTTATTGTATAAATTCAGAGCAGAGGTACATGAAGTACATTTATATGATAATTGTTCAATGGTTTTGTCTAAAATCAAGATTCTCTGTCGTGTTTGTCACTATTAAAATGTTTAGCTCAAGTTTTGGTGTTTTATTTTATAGAACCGTTCTCTCTGTATGATGAGATTGAAATGACACTTTAAAAACAACGAACAATTTACTATAGATGCCACAGCTCTTTCATTGTCATTATATGAATTATGACCTTCCCTACTGTGCAATAGATCGAGCTTCTGAGAGATCGAGCCACTGCGTGGCCGGTCATGAGACAGCAATATTAACAGTGAAAGTACTTTGTTTGGCAACATTTTTAAATTTTGCCATGCAAAGTACTTTGTTTGGCAACATTTTTAAAGCAAAAAAACTTTTTTACAAAAACAAAAACCGACTTCCAAAAAAAACACTACAAAGTGAAAAATAACTTTAATTTCGGAAGTCGGTGTCTTTGGATCTGTATTTTAGTTTTTTGCCACTAAAAACTTTTTTACAAAAACAAAAACCGACTTCCAAAAAAAACACTACAAAGTGAAAAATAACTTTAATTTCGGAAGTCGGTGTCTTTGGATCTGTATTTTAGTTTTTTGCCACCGACTTCCGAAATTAAAGTTATTTTTCACTTTGTAGTGTTTTTTTTGGAAGTCGGTTTTTGTTTTTGTAAAAAAGTTTTTATTTTTCACTTTTTAGTGGTTCAGTTTGTAATTTATCTAAGTTACAATAACCCAATGTCAACTGCTCATCACGTTTTACAAAATGTTGCTTTTCCCGATGCAGGGACGTTAATTGTTGAGGAGTTCTCCTAGTAAGAACCAGGAGAAATGGAGCTCATGGTGAAGTCACCATTACCATTATTTTGACGAGCGTAAACCATATTAAAGTAATCGAATCGCAACCTGTTATATAATAAATAAAATAAACTATACTAATATATACTTAGATATAATTGAGTATTTCCGATGGCCCTCTGTGGTCTTCATCATCAGTTCCAGTTCACCGAATGGTACTTTTCGAGAGCAAATGCACGAGTAAGGGTCAGCGCACACCAAGAGCAGAGCAGAGCAGAGCATTTTCTGAGACTATTGAAAAATAAATCTTATGACAATTCCATACATTGCAAAATTAAATACACGCCAAGCATGCTCGAGCATGCTCGAGCGTAGTCGAGCATCAAGTTTGGGCGATTGAATTTTGCAATTTAAGGAATTGTAATAAGATAAATTTTTCAATAGTCTCAGAAAAAGCTCTGCTCTGCTCTGCTCTTGGTGTGCGCTGACCCTTACTATAAAAAATACCGAAATCGATATAGGTGTGCCCATAAAATTTGAGGGTTTCCCTCGATTTCCATGGGATCCCGTCATCAGATCCTGACTTGATGATCATGGGACCACTTGGGACCCTTTCGAACAAAAAAATAAAAATCCAAATCGGTCCAGCCATTTTCGAGTAATCGGGGAACATACATAAAAAAAAAAAAAAAAAAAAAAAAAAAAAAAAAAGATTCCGACGAATTGAGAACCTCCTCCTTTTGGAAGTCAGTTAAAAATACGGCACGCCGTAAGGGACAGGAGATACGATGCTTTGTCTCAATTTTCCTAATTATTTCGTATATATGTGTCTCACTTCCACACTTCACACTGTAATCATGGCAACGTCTAGATGTATAATGTCATTGGTTTGCACGCTACGGGAGCTACTGAAGGCAATGACGTATTATAGATAGACGCGTCATACACGAACATCAGTGCTTTCAAAAACAGCGTAAGCCATGATTACCAACATACCAGTACATACTGGCCGCAAAGAAAAGGAAAGACGCATGCCGATACCTGTTGTAAGAAAGAGATGAATACTGAAGGTGCCAAGCTCGTAGCCAAATTCTAGGCTGACTCTGCATCATAGATAATACACTATATTCGATACAAAGTAATACTCTGCATATAGGTTTGTTGCCATCGACACGCTAGAAGCAGAGTGGACAAAATTAACAATAACGAGGCTTTCTCATAAAAATTGTCTATGGGCTTACTACATACCTACAGTCAAAACAGTTCTTAGCATAATCAGCCTATAACGTTCCCACTGCTGAACATTGGCCTTCTCACGAGCCGTAATACACCATGCGGGCCCAGTGCGGGTTGGTAGATCTTAATGTTTTCGAATTTTTGGTTCTAGGACATGCCGGTTTCCTCACGATGTTTTCCTTCACCGTTTTGGTAGCAGTGGTGAAAAAATAATTTACACAAAGTACAGCGCCTGTCTGAGTTCGAACCTACGACTCGACGAACGGCGAAAGTTTGTGAGTGTGTGTGTGTTTGCGTTTGTTGCCCGTGGTACTACCAGTATTACTACCAGTAGTACCACGGGTAAAAAATACTCCCGTAGAACTACCAAGCGATCCAGTAGTACCACGGGAAGTTTTTTTTTTACCCGTGTTACACTCATATTCGACATTTCATAGTTTGACACCTGTCACTTTGACACCTGTCCCTGCAGTACTCCTGGACACGGCATGCATAGTGGGAGGTTCCTTTTCTAGAGTCCTGACCACCGGTAGCTTGGACTCTGTTCCCGATATCGGTGGGGTACTATTTTTATATGAATTTATTTATTAACTAGCTGTGCCCGCGACTTCGTTCGCGTGCATGTCGGTGTAGGTATCACTCCTCCAATAAAATGAAGAATCTTCCGATCTTGCCTGGTTGGAACCGCTACCTGGGGTTCTCTACCACAGCCCTGCAGTTACTGCGGTTTATAAGGGCGAGCGCGCATTGCGGTGCGTTTTTCTACCGCATATTCAGTGAAGTATGGAATGTCTTTGAAGTGCGCGCACTGCGGTCATGCGTTTTGTTACTGTAGGCCCCGCCCAGTGCGGCGGAACTACCGGAAACGCACCGCAGTGCGCGCTCGCTCTAATAGCGGGGTTTTACACGTATTCGGAATGCTGGAAACACAACGCGCCATTCCAAACTATCGTTTCGGAACGAACGAATAGCGGGGTTTATGTACCTACCTACAGTTTGGACCACGGATCTGTGGACTGCGTTCCAAACCGCGGATGGATCTGTGCGGTTTGGACTGCGCATCAAACTGTCTTTCGTTTATACCGTGAACATCCATGTATAGGGAGGCAAAACTTTTAAAAACGATCGAAGCCCATAATTAGTGACCACGGATGCAACTACGCAGTAATTTTCTTTGATTTCTGTACAATAACCAAATCACTGTACGTATACCTACTGTATCGGCGTTATTGAAGAGTTCAATTGTCAGATCTTCACCATAGTAAAGGTGACCATCTCTGGAGAAAACTCTTTCAAACATTAGGTGTGTGACATACGGACGGACAGACGGACAGGACGTAATGATAAGACTTCCCTTTCTATGTACTATTTGGCTACGGAACCCTAAAACAGAAGAATTGAAAACTTCTTAAAACCTATAAGAAGTCTGTGGTCTTAAAATAACATAGTAAATCTCTCAATATTGTGAGTACAAACTTACATTTACAGTTGGAATGTATGCGAGACTTAGAGCATTTAACTATGGAGATGGCAAGCAGCGAATCACCGAACAACATTTTCTGCCACTTTATGCGGGGGGCGAGGAAAACACATACAGCACACTACGAAAATTTGACAGTGCTAGTGATGTGACACAAACAATGAGTGATATTTCATTACATGAATGAATGAATAAATGTTCATTCATTTTAATTTCTTGTATGTATACGCACGGCTACAGATCACGCTATACAGGGTTATTGGTAAAACACCAGCAACCTCTTTAGGGGTCATTGTACTCATCATTATGAACAACTTTTAATGAGGCACCAAACCTGAAATCGCGAAAAAAATCAGCTGCTCCCTACATTTTGACGAGTTTGATGTAGATAAAAATGTACTGAACAGCTGATTTTTTTTTTCGCGATTTCGTGTTTGGGCCCATAGTAAAACTTGTTCATAATGATGAATACAATGACCCTTTAAGAGGTTGCTGGTGTTTTACCAATAACCCTGTATATTTCCAGTATAAGCTGATCTCGCATTGTATAGGATTTCCTTATAATTAGAGATCAGTGTAAACTGGAAATGTATATAGCTTGGTGTGTAGTCGTGTGTACCTACACAAAAATACGCAATATGATTAATGCCTGCGAAACTACGTAGGTAGTCAGTAATGACCAAAAATTTTATAGTGCTTTAGAAAAAGAACGATTGTATTTATTTATAGAGTCAAATATTTTTTCAAATAACATATTGCTGGACCAGCTGGTCGATTCAGTAAAAATCTCACCGTGAAAACTTAGGTGAAGTGAGTTTGTTTTTGCTAGGAATTGACACTATTGACAGCTCACTCCACGCTCACTTCACCTAAGTTTTCACGGTGAGATGGTTACAGAATCGCACTGCAGTGCCTTCCCCTATCATTCTGCATTTAGGGTCGGCAATTCGGGATACATACTGAGCCCCGTTTTATAATGCGGGCTTATTGTAGGTATACGTGTCAAAAAAGTAGGAAGTGTAGAATATAAATAATAAAACAACACAGCCAATTTTATTATTTCGTTAAAAATAACACTTTTATTTTTATTTATTTATTATTTATTAAAACTTTATGCACAAGTAAAAAAATACTGTACAAAGGCGAACTTAATGCCTGAGGCATTTTCTACCAGTCAACCTTAGGGTGATGCAGAGACAAAACATGGTAGGTGCAACACAAGGGATAGATAACTGGCAAAAGAATAAATATTAATAAATACACGTCTTTTACCCGTTCGGTTTCTTTTTTTTACAACTATTTGAGTTCGGTGTTTACTAGCTAACTAATTAAATAAACTAAATGAGGTGTTTGATATTTTAGTAGGAAAACATGCGGGTGTTTCATAGCCATAGTCTAGTTCATAGCGGCTTCATAGCCATGGGCTAGTTCATAGTGGCTTCATAGCCATAGTCTACTTCAATGACATTAAACATCTAGACGTTGCCATGATTACAGTGTGAAGCGTGGAAGTGAGACACATATATACGAAATTTTATTATTATCTCCTCACCGCTGTCACTGTGGCGAAGTTGTGAACAGCCTCGGAAACCACGGCCTGTCTTGCAGCCGAATTGCGGGTCGCTAAGCGCGGCACGCTAACATCAATGACATCATCCGACGAGCCCTTGTCACCGTCGGCGTTCCAGCTGTATTAGAACCCAATGGCTTGGCACGCAGTGGCGTGCACTCCATACATGCAAATAAGCTCTGCATACCCTGTAGTCCCATACATGCCCCTCTAAATGATAAATAACTATTTACATATTTTAAAAAAACATGGTAGTTAATAAATGAATCTAATTTAAAATTCGTCATTTGAATTCCCGTGTTTATAATGCGATTCCGCGCCATCTATTACTTTTTTATGAAACTAACGTTAACGTTGGAGCGGCGCGGCGAACACGCGCCACCGATTCAGCGCGCAGGCAGCGCTCCCGTGTGAGCAAAAGCACTACTACGTCTTGCTTATTTTTCATACAGCGCATCTCGTGAATTCGCGTGTAGTACACAGCAAAAGTGTGTCTGTGTGCGTGAAAATGTGTGCGCGTGTTGGAGTTTTAGAAGCAGAGCTTACATTGCAAACCGTCCAAATTGAGAAGCCGTAAAAGCACCGCATATTTGTTGATTGTAGAGGGTAAACTTTTTTTAGTCGGATTAACCAATTTATTTGTTCGTATTAGTTCGTAATTGCTATGTTTTTCGCCATATTTATTGTTTCGATTGATTTAATATCATTGTTCTGTTGTATTTCTGGGCGGAAGTGATTGATTGTCTAAGTAATTATTTAGTAAGTTTATTGTAAAAAACGAAAAATTATACCCGTGAGACCTGTGCTGGCCAACTGTGTTCAAATAAATTAAAATCTGCCGCTTTTTCGACGTTATCTTTTGAGGAAGAAGTTAAAATGATTGCAAAAGGGTCCGTGTCTACCTAGGGTTTGGTTTAACACAAAACAAAAAGGTAATGCTACTTGCTGGCTATTTACATAAAAAGTATTATAATTGTTACTGGCTAACAGCTAAAGGTTGTGTACACACAAACATATTGTATTGTTTACCTTGCATTTTATTTACAAATCAACATAAAAATTATATATTTGGATCTACATAAGTATAACGGATGTTTAGATTTAAATAATTTGGATATTTTTGGTGGTCGCAAACAAACGCCATGCGAAGCCAATGGCGCCGTGTGGTAAGAGTCGGGTATGTAGGTAACTAAGTACCTACTGGGTAGGCTATCTAGTCGGTGGGACTCCGACCGAAAGAAACTGATACTTAAGTTTTTTATTTTATTTTAACCGTGCATACCCTGTCTGAAATCTCTGTGCACGCCACTGGCTCGGCGTGCTGTGCTGACACTGCTGCTGCGGCTGCGGAAAACCTCAAGCGGCGGAAGTATAATAACCTTATCGGTAATTATATTTTTGAGCGGTTTGGGGTTTGAAAGCGGTGGAATAATTATTAAATTATTCCACCGCGGATAAATTTTTTTTCAAATTGCATGAGCTGCGAAAACTCACATTCGAAACGAACTAACTGTTATTTTTTAATAGCCTAAGCCTACAAAAGAAAAGAATTTAAATCGACTCACAAAGAACTGAAATTAACATTTTATAAATAATATTTTTTTAATTTCAACCTGACTTATCCAGATACATTCACAAAAAAAAACTGAACTATGTTTATTGAACATACTGACTAAAAAAATCATTTATTGTATCAATCATTCATTCACGTTGTCCCTGCACTATGCAAATTCCTTCCTGTACTACGTTTGCGCTACCAACGTACCACTGTATTTTTCTATCGTAATGTCAACAACGATTATTTCGACATTGTACTTAAATAAAAGTATTTGAATGTATTATTTATACTAACATGTGGTAAGAAACACCATGGTTTCGCAAATTTGAAGTGGCAGATCGCTTTTCGCACGAGGAAACTGCACAATTCACCATTTTTTGGGAGCACTTTCTTGCGACACAATACGATACACAATGACAGCTGTCGCCAAATGAATTAGTTTTATATCATAGTCTAAAAAAACATATATTATTATACCATGTTTTATATAACGTGCATGGCCAGTCGACTGGCAGAGGGGTTCGCTCAGCTATGCGGTGCCATCTCCATAGGTTAAATGCTCTAAGAATTAGCCCGAAAATCTTCGCTGTTAGAATTTATACATTAGTTTTGTCATAGTATTTTTACTATTGTTGAGAATGTCTTTCTTTGAATTTTGGGCGAAGTGAAGTAAGTCAAGACAAGGCTGCCACAGTGCCACTTTTCAAGGTTTTTGACTTTTATTTACGTCACAGAAACTTGACAGCAGTTTGATTTGAATTCTGTTTGTTGGAAACTATTTGAAACTATTGTTTTGCGTTATTTGTTTCATCAATAAAGAATCAAAGATACTTGTTTGTTTCCGGAATGGAAAACAAATTTACTTACCTTGAACCATCTTTACAAAAACAATTAAAGGGCCACCACAATGGAATTACTGCGCTATATTTCAGTCCCAATGAACAACAAGTTGCTAGCAGCTCACTGGATAATAGTGTTTTGGTAGGTATATTTTTTTGTACCTATTAAACTTTAAATAATAAGATATACTTAAACATACCTCTGGAATAAATAATGACAGTGGCATGTTTTGCGCATTGACATGTTTTCTGTGTTGATGTCCTAGCTATGGGATCTACGCGGTACTATGAAAAGCTACAGGTTTCAAGGCCACGATGAAGCCGTTATGGATGTAACGTTTTCTCCTTCGGGCAAGTATATGGCTTCTGCGTCGCGCGATAAAACAGTTAGGCTCTGGGTGCCTACTGTGACAGGCAGCACTGGCATGTTCAAGGCTCATTCGCAGACAGTGCGGTCAGTGCAGTTCAGCCCTGATGGGACAAAGGTAACATTGAAGTTTCATTTTCTCTATGGTTACCTACTTACTCAATACTTATAAAAGAATAAAAAATATACTTCCCTTCCAGATAATCACTGCTTCTGATGACAAAATAGTGAAGCTCTGGACAACTGATAAACACAAATTCTTAGCTTCATTTGTTGGCCACACCAACTGGGTAAGATGTGCCCGCATGTCCAATGATGGTTCAGTTATAGCATCTTGTTCAGATGACAAGTCTACCAAGCTCTGGAACCTGGACAATGGAGAGTGTATCCACACTTATAAGCACCAGAAAGGCCATGGGTTATGTCTGGCATGGCACCCATCAGGGTGTTACATTGCTGTTGGTACTTCACATGGTAATGTTAAGTTATATGATGTGAGGACACATAATCTAGTGCAATATTATAGGTAATTAATAAACCTTTCCTAAATCAATTACTTTATTTTGTATAAAGAATTGCTTTCTGAATAATGGTGTATCCACATAGCCCGCGACAGCTGCCCTGGCTGTGTGGATAACCCATTATAAAATCTTTTTTGTACAATTTCAGTATTCATAATGATGCCATAACTTCAATAGCATTTCATCCTAGTGGAAGTTACATCTTAACTTCAAGCAAAGATGGGAAAATGAAGGTATGCACAAGTTCCACTGCCGACAGTATTGAAGGAATAGTAACATAATTAAAGATAAATCAAATAAACAATTTATTTTCAGATACTGGATCTTTTAGAGGGTCATCCAATATTTACCCTAAGTGGACATTGTGGTCCTATCAATGCTGTCAATTTCTCAGCTGGGGGTGATACCTTTGCCTCTGCAGGAGATGATAAACTGGTAAATATATTATTATTTATTTATTTACTATACCATTTTACAAAAAAAACAAATAACAAATAATAATAATATTACTATCTTGAATTTCTCAATTTTATAAGTACACTATAACAATGAGTATCATTTGTATGATAACTAGCGATGTTTTATATCACTTTCTATTGATAATGTTCAGTACGTAATGAGAATCAACCACCTTACTATAATTATGAAGGGGGCATATGAAACTAAATGAGTGCCATTGACCACCGGGGTGGTAAACGCCACTAGTTAGTGCCAGCCACCACCCCGGTGGCAAGCTTGAGGGGGCAGATGGGAATAAAGGTGTAGCCTGGAGTCTGGATGCAATAGGCTCACCCTCTATTACATGGGACTTAAACATAACTGGCAAAATGTGGGTATACTATAGGTACACCTCTAGGTCCTTTGGGGACAACAAGCATGGTGTTATGTGTTAAATAAGATAATATCTATTACTTGAATAATTATGTTAGTGTGTGCCACATTACATAAGAACTGCTGTGTAGTTAGTATACATTGATATAGAAGAGAATTTAATTTACATAGCAAAGAACTTAGTATGAACCATATTTGTACACATGTAAATGTATAATATTTTATTCATGTTTGCAGGTTTTCATATGGAAAACGAACTTCACAGAACTAGCAGGCGATTTAAAAGAAAACATTGCAGATAATGGATCTTCTATACCTAAGTGCACCTCTCAATCTTCTAAACTAACGTCCACATCAAAAGGCACAAAGGACAGGAATCAGGTTGCTCATAAGAGATACAACTTGTAGTACACACTGTAGCACATAGTCACTAGCTAATTGTAATTAATTTGTATATATTATTTTATTTTATAAGTATGGAACATAATTATAGAGAAATATTTTAAGTATATTCTAAATTCATGATAAAATTTTAGGATTTTACTCATTACTTTCCCCATTCAGGACAATTTATTGAGATTCATTTCAAACAAGTATTTGGTAGCCTTTCAAAGAATAGAATTCATTCAGAGAAAACTGCAATAATTATTATGCATTAAAACATTCCTCTTCATCTAAGTTTCATAGCCAGCTAATTGTACTTAATTTGTATATAATATTTTATAATTATGATATCTATAGAAATACATTATATTCTAAATTAATAATAAAATTCTAAAACTCATTACTCTCCCCACTCAGGACAATTCATTAAGATCCATTTCAAACAAGTATATGGTAGCCTTTCAAAAAATAGAATTCAGCGAAAATTGCAATAATTACTATGCATTAAAACGTTCCTCTTCATACTAAGTTTGCAATATGAACCCAAGTATTAATACAGTTTTCATCATTCATAAAATAGGGCTCAAAAGCTTGGTATCAATGCTATCACAATAATAAGATTCCTGTAACTACATTTGTCCACCTGGATGATGTCAGCCACTGTAACCAATCCCCGAAACTGAATTGTTCTGAAGAACCGAATGCTAACAGCACAATGGTTGAACCAAGATTGTGCAGTCAAACAGAACCTTGTCTACGAGGCTCATATACAATTGTAACTCCAGTTCAAACAAATACACCAAGGAGTTGTGTATGTAGACCAAAATCCACACCAGCTCAGTCTGAATGCTCATCAGTTGATTGTTCAATACCCAGTGTTGGACATGTGAGTCATATTCCTCGAATCCCACCCAGCCCTAGTACATACACGCTACCCTCTGTTTTGGGTTTGGGCAAGTCCGGGAGGTCCACAGGGACGTGTGGAGGAGATGGACCAAGCAAGGACTTGTTTGGAATGATCAAACTTAAGGAAAATGATGTTTGTTACACTAGCGGCACTATCGAGTGGGTGGGTCGAAAGAGGAGCTTGCCTATTAACAGCGGATTTAAATTAATTAATGAACAATTTGATACACAAGTGAAGAAAATTAAAAAATTGAGTACTACTAATACTTGTGATATGCACAGAGATACGGAATGTAATTGTCCTGATGTATTTCCCACTGTTAATGCTATGGTTGACCATCTGAATGCTCTCCATGAAGCTGTAGATCTTGTTGACTTGAGAATCAACACTCTGGAAGATGTTTTGAGCAAGAAAAATGAAGGAAGTAGATGTGGTCAATTTTAACTAATGTTGATTTACTTGTCTCTTTAATATTATTAATAAACTTTGTATAGCAAAAATGATTTATTAAAATACTGTAATAGTTACATTCTATACACTTAGCAAAATAACATCAATTTAAAATAATATACATGATACAACCATAATAACAATAGAATATTTTTCAAAATTAGTATAATGTCAACATTTGGCTCAAGGCATTCTCAGCCTTCTAATTTGAAGAGACTTTAGTAATATACAATAATACAAAGATTGATAGCATAAATTATGCTGGTCTTGTCTTAAGAACTTTTCTATTACTATTTTAAAGTTATCTTACACTAACACAACTATTGTGTGCCCACATATGTTGTTTTCTTGCCAGTTTTCTTAATTACTTCCAGTAGCTGATCAGCACTGAGTGTGGATGTGACTGAAACCTTCTGGTCTGGCATACTTATTGAAACATTATCCACACCCTGACCCTTTAGCCTGTTGAGTACTCTTTCCACAGCCCCTGAGCACCCCTCGCAAGTCATTTCTACGTTGAAAACGTGTGTCTGTAATTAAAAGTATAGGGGGAAGTGGGGCACCTTCATACAAGGGGCACCTTCATACACTAGAGATATCTGTTGTTAGGCACACAGAAATTGAACGACTAAGCGTGTGTGTGTAGCTTATTTATGAGTGTGTTGGCTCACGGAGTTTGACAGCAGTCGGTGCGAAACGCGCGATGTGGTGACACGGAAAGTGATTCGGCCACGTGTAAGTAATTTTATAACCTCACTTTGAACATATTTTTATTGATGTAATCTGTTTCCTAGATTATTCAATACTATTTTATTTAAAAGATAATAGGGTCAAGTTTGTAAATTGATACGTGAATAATGATTTAGAAGGTTGGTTTTTTTTAGGAATGTTTTTATTTCATTTTCTTGTGATGGGGTAGGTTCATACAGCAGTACGCGGGGTACATTCATACTTTATGAATGTAGAAAAATAAAAAAATATGATAAATAAAAAAAAATAATAAATGTAATAAATACTGATATGACTGATCAGAAAGACTGTTAGGTTAGTTAAGTTTATTCAGTGTTATAAAAACAAAACTACCTACATTTATGTTATTCTCTTTTTCACTTAGTATTTTTCGGTTATTACTTAGTATTTTGTGCTCATATCTATATAGACTAATTCCTTTTGTTTTCGAAAATATTGTATTTTCATATTTTTATTTTGATAAATAATTAAACATTTCACACTCAATTTGTGTATTTTTTCACATGTATGAATCTGCCCCATAGCGTGTATGAAAGTGCCCCACATGCGGGGCACTTTCATACATTTTTCTTTTTTTTTATTAACTTTGACAGAAAGCCGCACAAGTGTATTTACACAAATTACATATTTTTGATATAAAGTCAGATAGCAAGACTACTAGTTTTTGATGAATCGATACAGATATTGATACTAGAGAAAATTCTGTACGACAAAATATAAAAACTGTATGAGGCTGCCCCACCTTCCCTTAGGACTTTAGTATGTAAGTACACAATATATTTATCAGCAAAAGAAGATGAGGATAATAGGGTTCACTCACCGATGACATTATTACTCTTATTAGGTATGTCCTTTAGTGTACGTGTGATTTCTAAATTGATTACAAGTAGAGAAAGTCCAAGATACGAATGATTGTGGGTTTACGCTTATCAGTAAGTAAGCAGCTCAGGAGCTCAGTGACGTTGTCAAAAATTATTCAAGCAAGTTGAATGTACTCTTTCTATACAAGTAGTTAGTTCAAAATTAACACATATTGCAACTGGATTATGATTCACTATTCCTTCAATCTTATGAAAGTAAATGTTTGTTTAACTCTGAGTTCTGACAAGCAAGCTGTCATCAATACTACTTTGTCTGTGCTGTCATCTGTGACAGGACTGACAGGACCAGACAGATGATACGTAGTAGCCCTAAGTAGTCTGTGGACAGATGATTGGATCTACACCTTAGAGCATTTAACTAATCTACACGGATCTACAGAGTCAGTCAGAGTTAGGAAAAGAAACCGAACCAAAAAGTGAAACTTTTATTAAACAATATACAAATTAACACTATACTAGTACTAAAGTAAATGACTAACTAAATATACAAATAAATACAAAAACAAAAGGACACTTAGGCGTCGAAGTACTCGTCCGCATCGATGTCATACGGAAACGTGCCCAGAAGACTGGCAGCATTGCCACGTTGAATGGCAATGCTAATTCTTTGGCCAAAGAACAAGCCAGCCCTCTGGTCACGTGATGTCTCGACCAGTCGCCGAGAAATTTCAAAGAACCAAAATAAATATTATTCTCATTACTTTTACTTGCTGGTTGGGCGGGTGCCGTCGGGTCCCCCCCAATCGCCGGAATCATTGAGGTTATTATAGGTACGCACGGCTATAGATCAAGCTATACATTTCCAGTATAAGCTTGAAATAAATTACAATCATCGTACAAGAATATATTTTATTTAATATCGTAACTAAGTAAACATGAATGTCACAACCATAGAGGTAGGTATATAACATTCGTCCATTCCAACGAAGCTACGACATCTCCTCGACAAGACGTCGTGGCTTCGTGGTGGTGCGCCCACTGCGCCTTGCTGGTGCTCCCTGCAAGACAGCCGTGGCCAGCGGGAGACCAGGTGTCTCAGCGCTGTCTTGTCGTGGAGTGCCCGCTTGATTCTGTGTGCCTGATGAACTTGGAACGATGTGCTCCATCACATTTGGATTTATATCAGGCGAGTCTTGAGTAGCCTGGCAGGAGGACCAAATTGATGGTTGGGTTAATTGAGGCGTTGGGTGAGGTGACTCTGGCTGATTGCTAAATGTGAATGATGGTGAACACTGTCTGATAGGTGTGGAAAAAGTTAGTGAATGAGGCGTAGGTGTGGAACGAGGCAAAGGGCGAGAATGAGGTGTGGACGGAGGTGTTAGTGGTTGTCCAACAGGTGTTGACGAAGGTAGAGGAGGAAGATCAGTAACAGCTGGACTGATTGAGTCTGCTATGCGGAAACGCACATGATCTGCATGATATCTCCTCTCTACACCGTCTGAAGTTTTCACAGCGTAAGAATATCTGTGCGTACGCTTTGATATTGTAGCAGGTAGCCATCGCGATCCGTCTCGGGCGCGAACAAAAACACTGTCACCTGCTTTAAAAGATGGGATTCGTTTCTCAGACTCAATGTTTGCCTGTATCTGCTTGTGTTGCAGAGTTCTTTTAGGGTTAGGCCGCGCGTTATCCAGAGCACAATGCAACCGACGCCCAAACAAAATTTCACCTGGGCTCTTTCCGGTGGCACTATGAGGTGTTATACGGTAGGAAAATAGGAAGTTTTCTAGCCTCCTTCTCAGGGTCATGCCATCGCTCGCACTTGAAGACATTCTAGTTTTGAAAGTACGAACCAGGCGTTCTGCCAAGCCATTAGTCCTCGGGTGATATGGAGATGACTTAATATGTAGAATACCCTTGTCTCTGCAATAATTTTGGAATTCCCGGGAGGTAAACTGTGTCCCGTTATCAGACACCAAAAATTGTGGCAAACCAAACGTTGTAAATATAGAGTCTAATTCTTCACACAGTTTGTTTGTAGTTATTTGGTTCATGGGCTTGATCTCAATCCATTTTGAGAGTGCATCTGCTAGAACAAACCAGTATTTTCCTTCAAATGGTCCCGCAAAATCGACATGAAGTCTTTCCCATGGGTTGTCAGGAACGGACCAGGAGTACACAGGCAATTCAGAGTTATTTGGCCGGTTTTCTTGGCATTTACGACAATATTTGATGTACTCTTCAATATCATCGTCGATCGATGGCCACCATACGTAAAAACGTGCGAGTGCTTTCATTGCACAAGTTCCTGGGTGTCCTGTGTGCAGGTATTTCAATGTAGTCTTCCTGAGCGTATTCGGAACGACTATTCGACCCTGCCACATCATAATCTTATTTTCGATGGACAATTCGTTGCGTTTCCGAGCATAAGGTTTTAAGATATCTGAATATGAATTTTCCCGCCAACCTGTCTTAATGTTCTCCGAAATTTGTTTGAAAATAGGATCATTCCTTGACGCATCCCTTATTATTTCTTCTGTCAACGCTAAATCTGAAAAACTGTTATGATTTAGCTGAGCTATTATTCTGTGTACTGTCAATTCTACACGGTACGGTTTCTCATCAGGATTGGGCATCCTGGAAAGATAATCAGCTATAAAATTAAGTTGTCCTTTTGTGAAGACGATGTCGTAGTCATAGCTACCAATGATCAAAGCCCAACGTATTAAGCGATTATTAACAAGCTTCGGTAAATTGCGCTGTGGGCCTAAAACGTGAATCAAGGGTTTATGATCAGTGACGAGTGTGAATTTTGTGCCACGTAAGTATAGGTCAAACTTTTGGATGCCGAAAAATATGGCTAATGCTTCTCGATCAATAACTGAATATTTATTAGATTCCGCTGATCTCAGCTTTCTTGACGCAAAAACGATAGGTTGAATTTGATCATTCGCTTTATGAAATAATACGGAACCCACGCCCTTTTCCGAGGCGTCACACGCTAAAAACAACGGACGCTTCTCGTCAAAAGCCACAAGTGGTTTTGATTCACAAATCAGCATTTTAGTATTTTCAAACGCTGTGTTTTCTTTATCTGTCCATCGCCACTTTTGGCGCGCGCCAGTTAGTGCATGCAGGTCCGCACATAAACTGTGCAGGTGAGGTATGAATCTTTCGTAGAAATTTACGAGGCCAAGAAAAGACCGTAGTTCTTGAGCGTTAGTAGGCGGTGTCGCTTTTGTTATTGCTTCAATCTTCGATTTAGTTGGTCGTATTCCTTCCTTGCTGATTGTGTGACCCAGGTACTCGATATCTGTTTGGAACTTAGAGCATTTAACCTATGGAGATGGCAAGCAGCGAATCACCGAACATCATTTTCTGCCACTTTATGCGGGGGGCGAGGAAAACACATACAGCACGCTTAGCATGACCGCCATAGAAACGGGTTTAGTCGACGGAAGAATAGACAAAATGGAAGATAGTAGAAATATTTGTACGCATTCTACGCTTCTAAGCATGGCAATGTGTAGTTTTGTCTATTCTTCCGTCGACAAAACGTCGTCATGCTAAGCGTGCTGCACACTACGAAAATTTGACAGTGCTAGTGATGTGACACAAACAATGAGTGATATTTCATTACATGAATGAATGAATAAATGTTCATTCATTTTAATTTCTTGTATGTATACGCACGGCTACAGATCACGCTATACAGGGTTATTGGTAAAACACCAGCAACCTCTTTAGGGGTCATTGTACTCATCATTATGAACAACTTTTAATGAGGGACCAAACCTGAAATCGCGAAAAAAAAATCAGCTGCTCCCTACTTTTTGACGAGTTTGATGTAGATAAAAATGTACTGAACAGCTGATTTTTTTTTTCGCGATTCGTGTTTGGGCCCATAGTAAAACTTGTTCATAATGATGAATACAATGACCCTTTAAGAGGTTGCTGGTGTTTTACCAATAACCCTGTATATTTCCAGTATAAGCTGATCTCGCATTGTATAGGATTTCCTTATAATTAAAGATCAGTGTAAACTGGAAATGTATATAGCTTGGTGTGTAGTCGTGTGTACCTACACAAAAATACGCAATATGATTAATGCCTGCGAAACTACGTAAGTAACCAGTAATGACCAAAAAATTTATAGTGCTTTAGAAAAAGAACGATTGTATTTATTTATAGAGTCAAATATTTTTTCAAATAACATATTGCTGGACCAGCCGGTCGATTCAGTAAAAATCTCACCGTGAAAACTTAGGTGAAGTGAGTTTGTTTTTGCTAGGAATTGACACTATTGACAGCTCACTCCACGCTCACTTCACCTAAGTTTTCACGGTGAGATGGTTACAGAATCGCACTGCAGTGCCTTCCCCTATCATTCTGCATTTAGGGTCGGCAATTCGGGATACATACTGAGCCCCGTTTTATAATGCGGGCTTATTGTAGGTATACGTGTCAAAAAAGTAGGAAGTGTAGAATATAAATAATAAAACAACACAGCCAATTTTATTATTTCGTTAAAAATAACACTTTTATTTTTATTTATTTATTATTTATTAAAACTTTATGCACAAGTAAAAAAATACTGTACAAAGGCGAACTTAATGCCTGAGGCATTTTCTACCAGTCAACCTTAGGGTGATGCAGAGACAAAACATGGTAGGTGCAACACAAGGGATAGATAACTGGCAAAAGAATAAATACTAATAAATACACGTCTTTTACCCGTTCGGTTTCTTTTTTTTACAACTATTTGAGTTCGGTGTTTACTAGCTAACTAATTAAATAAACTAAATGAGGTGTTTGATATTTTAGTAGGAAAACATGCGGGTGTTTCATAGCCATAGTCTAGTTCATAGCGGCTTCATAGCCATGGGCTAGTTCATAGTGGCTTCATAGCCATAGTCTACTTCAATGACATTAAACATCTAGACGTTGCCATGATTACAGTGTGAAGCGTGGAAGTGAGACACATATATACGAAATTTTATTATTATCTCCTCACCGCTGTCACTGTGGCGAAGTTGTCAACAGCCTCGGACACCACGGCCTGTCTTGCAGCCGAATTGCGGGTCGCTAAGCGCGGCACGCTAATCGCACGCGCATCAATGACATCATCCGACGAGCCCTTGTCACCGTCGGCGTTCCAGCTGTATTAGAACCCAATGGCTTGGCACGCGACGATGGCAAGAGACCGGACGGTATGTCATTATTTCCATGGAAGGTGGGTAGGCCTTTAGTGTGGGACGCTACGTGTGTCGATACTCTTGCGCCATCCCACCTTCTTGGCTCGGCGTGCTGTGCTGACACTGCTGCTGCGGCTGCGGAAAACCTCAAGCGGCGGAAGTATACTAACCTTATCGGTAATTATATTTTTGAGCGGTTTGGGGTTTGAAAGCGGTGGAATAATTATTACATTATTCCACCGCGGATTATTTTTTTTTCAAATTGCATGAGCTGCAAAAACTCACATTCGAAACGAACTAACTGTTATTTTTTAATAGCCTAAGCCTACAAAAGAAAAGAATTTAAATCGACTCACAAAGAACTGAAATTAATATTTTATAAATAATATTTTTTTTAATTTCAACCTGACTTATCCAGATACATTCACAAAAAAAAACTGAACTATGTTTACTGAACATACTGACTGAAAAAATCATTTATTGTATCAATCATTCATTCACGTTGTCCCTGCACTATGCAAATTCCTTTAATTCCTTCCTGTACTACGTTTGCGCTACCAACGTACCACTGTATTTTTCTATCGTAATGTCAACAACGATTATTTCGACATTGTACTTAAATAAAAGTATTTGAATGTATTATTTATACTAACATGTGGTAAGAAACACCATGGTTTCGCAAATTTGAAGTGGCAGATCGCTTTTCGCACGAGGAAACTGCACAATTCACCATTTTTTGGGAGCACTTTCTTGCGACACAATACGATACACAATGACAGCTGTCGCCAAATGAATTAGTTTTATATAACGTGCATGGCCATATGGCCAGTCGACTTTGGCAGAGGGGTTCGCTCAGCTATGCCATCTCCATAGGTTAAATGCTCTAAGATGCGAGAACATGTTTCAACTACAATGTTAAGTTTGTTCTTGGGATAAACTCATCCCAACCCAACTACAGAACCCTTAATTGTCCCGACTTTCTATTTTTCGGTCATTTCTGTCGGGTTTCTTCAATGAATCCAGTGCTACACAAAAAGCAACATTAAGGTGTTAAGGCGCTCGTCCCCCCCTCTCTCACCCAACCTCTCAACCCTCCTCCTCTAACTCTCCTCTCACCCACATCTTACCGTCCCCCTCCCCATCCCCCTCTCACGTTCCCCTCTATTTCCCCGTCACCGCATCCCCTTCCCCCTACCTCCCCCTCACACCTCCTAACTGCTTCCCCCTCCCCCTCACCACGTCCCCCTTCCCCTACCCTCTCAACCCCTCCCCCGCTCCCCGCCCCGCTCCCGCTCCTTCTCTATGTATGAAAAGTTGATAGGATTATTATCTGACATTGCATTCTTTTTCACTCAGAACACCACATCAGTTATTAGTATTAACTATCATCTTACTATTATATACCCATTTTTAGGGTTCCGTACCTCAAAAGGAAAAAACGGAACCCATAAAGTATCACTCGTGTGTCTGTCTGTCTGTCCGTCTGTCACAGCTAATTTGCTCCGAATCTATTGGACGTTAAAATTTGGTACATATATATGGATTTCTGTGACCCAAATGCGGACGGGTAAGTAAATAAATGGATTTTGAATATGGGGGTCACTTTTGTGGGGCAAATAAGAAAATGAAAAAAAAATGTTTTGCAAACTGTACTGTGTGATATATCAGATGAAAGGGCTTAATACTATGAGGGTCTCAAATACATATTTTTTTTATAATTTTAAAATATTTTTTTTAAAAGTTATTTAAGAAAATATATGAAAATTGACCAATATATCCCCTAATCTCCGAAACTACTGAGCCTGAAATTTTGAAAAAAAAAATACAGGTTTATGTAGTTCTTTACCTGTTGATTACAGGAAAACCTATAAGAAGTCTGTGGTCATAAAATAACTGGTAAATCTCTCAATATTGTGAGTACAAACTTACATTTACAGTTGGAATGTATGGGGGAACATGTTTCAACTACAATGTTAAGTTTGTTCTTGGGATAAACTCATCCCAACTACGGAACCCTTCATTGAGCGTGGTCCAACACGCACTTGTCCGGTATTTTATATTTGAAATTCTTTTAGCGTTACTAATCAACCACCAATAGAATCAATCTGCCTAGCCTTTTCCCAACTATGTTGAGGTCGGCTTCCAGTCTAACCGGATGCAGCTGAATACCAGTATTTTACATGGACCGATTGCCTATCCTCCACCACCCATTTACTGGGTAATACGATACTCCTTGGTAAGACTGGTTGTCAGACTTTCGGGCTTCTAACGACCCATAACGACTGTCAAAGATCCACGAATGATAGCCGGGACCAACGGCTTAAAGTGCTTTCCGAGGCACGGAGAGTCTCGGTATGTAAAGACGGTCACCCATCCACTGACCAACCCCGGCAAGCGGAGCTTAACCTGCTGGATCGACCCATCTGGTTAACCACCATTAAAAAGCGATTTTTATTGTTAGTACCATTTGGTATCAATAGATGTCGTTACGTGTATGAAGACACCGTCATGAAAAGTTCTTCTTGAACAATTTATATTCATATATCTTTTGAAAGACTGAAGCGATTGCGATGAAACAAAAACTAAATATGACTCTGAGTTACACACAATATTTGAGTATAACATTTAACCATATTGTTTTTGTACTTTTGACGTGATACTTGAACAAAAAAATGAACTCTCACAGACAAACAGATAAACAGACAAACAGACAAACAGACAAAAATGGTAGAAATGGCATTTGCTGGTCATTCTTTAACACCCCAACTATTTTTTTTTTAAATATTTGTAATGTACAGAAACGCTTCGTCTACAGATTTATTATATGTACTAGCTGTGCCCGCGACTTCGTTCGCGTGCATGTCGGAAATCAATAATGGGTCGCTTAGATAAGGTGTAGGTATCACTCCTCCAATGAAAATGAAGAATCTTCCGATCTTGCCTGGTGGGAACCGCTACCTGGGGTTCTCTACCACAGCCCTTGCGAATGCAGTTACTGTGGTTTATAATAGCGGGGTTTACACGTATAGTTCGGACTGCTGGAAACAACGCGCCATCCAAACTGTCGTTTTGGAACGAACAGCGGGGTTTACACATACAGTTTTGTTTGGCTATGAGCGCCCTCCACACGTACAGTTCGGAGCGCGGGAAACAGCACGCGGCGTTCCATCCCTCGCTCCGAACTGTACGTGTGGAGGGCGCTAACACTGTAACTGTAACTGCGGTTTGGACCGCAGTCCAAGATGCGCGGTCCGAACTGTACGTGTGGAGGGCGCTAACACTGTAACTGTAACTGCGGTTTGGACCGCAGTCCAAGATGCGCGGTCCGAACTGTACGTGTGGAGGGCGCTAACACTGTAACTGTAACTGCGGTTTGGACCGCAGTCCAAGATGCGCGGTCCGAACTGTACGTGTGGAGGGCGCTAAGGCTTCACTGTACTATCACACCCGCGCGTCCGAAACTTCACATTGGTGAATCATTTGGGTTAGGTTAGAATAGTGACCATTACCTCTATTGCTGGTGAATCATTTGGGTTAGGTTAGGTTAGGTTAGAACAGTGACCCTAAACGCGCGATGGCGAGCGAGCGAAGCGAGCGGTGCCGCGGCAGCGGCCGCCGAGCGCCATATCCCCTCTATTTTTGGTGAATCATTTGGGTTAGGTGAGGCGGTGAATGTCTCGTATATTAGACGATGAAAGCCTCAGGGTCATTGACCTTGATTTCAAGGTCAATGGTACTCGTACTGTAAATTTTTTTTTTCGGCGTCTATTATTTTGCGCACTTTTTTGTTTTCAATAATACACTAAAAAAGGTCTTTTGTACCTAAAAAAATAGCTAGTATATAAAATCGCCGGGTGCGTTTGTACAGTGGTTCCGGCGCTAACACTGTAACTGTAACTACGGTTTGGACCGCAGTCCAAGATGCGCGGTCCGAACTGTACGTGTGGAGGGCGCTAACACTGTAACTGTAACTGCGGTTTGGACCGCAGTCCAAGATGCGCGGTCCGAACTGTACGTGTGGAGGGCGCTAACACTGTAACTGCGGTTTGGACCGCAGTCCAAGATGCGCGGTCCGAACTGTACGTGTGGAGGGCGCTAACACTGTAACTGTAACTGCGGTTTGGAACGCAGTCCAAGATGCGCGGTCCGTGTGGGGGGCGCTCATGGATCTGTGGACTGTGTTCCAAACCACGGATGGATCTGTGCAGTTTGGACTGCGGATCAAACTGTCGTTTCGTTTATACCGTGAACATCCATTTTTATGGAGGCAAAACTTATAAAAAAGATCGAAGTCCATAATTAGTTGACCACGGATAGCAACTACCCAGTAATTTTCTTTGATTTCTGTACAAATCACAGTACGTATACGTTACGTTACGTACGTTATTGAGGAGTTCAATTATCAGATCTTCACCATAGTAAAGGGGACCATCTCTGGCGAAAACTCTTTCAAACATTGGGTTTGTGACATACAGACGGACAGATGGGCAGGACGAAATGATAAGAGTTCCCTTTCTATGTACTATTTAGCTACGGAACGGAACCCTAAAAACAGGCGAATTGAGATTTGAGAACTTCTTCCTTTTTGAAGTCGGTTATAAAGATGCCTCAAATAGTCTCGACCTTTAAAGAGAAACCCAGTTCCAGAGACCAGAATTCCAAGACAGCATCTACGAAACTACTATAGGTCCGATAATTTTAATACAATTTTTTTAATTTTATGACTGGAAAAGTGTCACTCTTCTGCGGAAAATCATAGCACCGCGATTTAGAAAATGACGACAATTGTTCACGCCATCTATCGGATACAGTGGTTAACTGGAAGCTCGCTCTGCGTACAATAAACTTACAAAGTAAAACCCAGTTTGATTTATAGAAAGTGTGTGTGTCAGCTCTGACGACGACTGGAGTTTACTTCAGTTTTTTGTGCCGTTCCGACTTTCTATTTTTCGGTCATTTCTGTCGGGTTTCTTCAATGAATCAGTGCTATACAAAAAACAACTTTATGATGTAAAGGCGCTCGTCCCCCCTCTCACCCCACCTCTTACCACCCCCCTCCCTCACCCCTCTAATCCCCTCACTGCATCCCCTTCCCCCTACCTCCCCCTCACACCCCGTCAGTGTTTCCCCCTCCGCCTCACCACATCCCCCCTCCTCACCTGTCAACCGTACCCCCTCTCCATCTCTATGTTGTTGTTGTTAGTTGTTATGATTATTATATGACATTGCATTATTTTTAAAATACAGAAAATAGTTGTTTACCTGTAGATTACAGGAAAACCTATAAGAAGTCTGTGGTCATAAAATAACATGGTAAATCTCTCAATATTGTGAGTACAAACTTATATTTACAGTTGGAATGTATGGGAGAACATTTTTTTGAACTATTTACAATGTTAAGTTTGTTCTAGGGATAAATTCATCTTAACTACGGAACCCTTGATTGTGCGTGGTCCGACACGCATTTGGCCGGGTTTTTGATCAACCACCAATAGAATCAATCTGCCTAGCCTTTTCCCAACTATGTTGGGGTCGGCTTCCAGTCTAACCGGATGTAGCTGAATACCAGTATTTTACATGGAGCGACTGCCTATCTGACCTCCACAACCCAATTACTGGGTAATACGATACCCCTTGGTAACACTGGTTGTCAGATTTTCGGCCTTTTGACGACCAGTAACGACTGTCAAAGAACCACGAAAGACAGCCGGGACCAACGGCCTAACGTGCTTTCCGAGGCACTCAGTCTGTAAAGATGGTCACCCATCCACTGACCAACCCCGCCAAGAGTAGCTTAACCTGATGGATCGACCCATCAGGTTAAGCACCAATAGAAAGCGATTTTTATTGAAATACTTAACACAGACACAGGATGTGTTTATAATATTTAATTTTAATAATCTTTTATTTCATTTACATACCCTACCTATCATTTATATTTTTAAATATTTTTATGAAAACATAAAATAAAAACCATCATAAGATATAAATAATAAATGATTATGGATATTCGCTAGTACCATTTGGCGTCAATAGATGTCGTTACGTGTATGAACTTTTCGTAATGAAAAGTTTTTCTTGAACACTTTAAATTCATATATCTTTTGATATATAGAAGCGATTGCAATTAAACAAAAACTAAGTAAAACTCTGAGTTACACACAATATTTAAGTATAAATTTGAACCATATTGGTTTCGTACTTTTTACGTGATGCTTGAACGAAAAAACCTCTCACAGACAAACAGATAAACAGACAAACAGACAAACAGACAAAAATTACAAAAATTGTAGAAATGGTATTTGTTGGTTATTCTATAACACCCCAACTATTTTTTTTTAAAATATTTGCTATGTACAGAAACGCCTCGTCTACAGATTTATTATATGTATAGATATAGATATAGATATAGATAGAAGATATAGATATATATGAATATAAATGTGAATAAGACGAAGGTTATGGTATTTGTAAGAGAAGATGATCTGTCTATGGATTGATGTGAAAAACGAATGTGGAGCGATTTTATATTTGGGGAGACTGTTTAAAAGAGATGATTGACTGTTTAGAACATAGATTGATGAGTCCCGGCTGTCATTCGTAGATCTTTGACAGTCGTTACGGGTAGTCAGAAGCCCAAGCCTAACAACCAGTTTTACCAAGGGGCATCGTGTTACTCAGTAACTGGGTTGTGCAGGTCCGGTAGGCAGTCGCTCCATGTAAAACACTGGTATTCTGGCTGTATTTGATTAAACCGGAAGCCGACCACAACCTTTTTTGGGGAAAGGCTAGCCAGATTTGGATGATGTGATTAGGCAACATGTGCGCAATTTACCTACAAGGCAGATGTGTGCCTGAAAGGGACATTTATTATAGTGATGTTCTTCGTTCAGAAAGGTCAGGTGGAAACGAGACAAAAGATGTATGTAAGGATCGTAGAAAGTTGCGTTCTGTAGTTTCTGCCTACCCCTATGGAAAGAAGACGTGATTTATTCTTTATTTCATTATTTTATTCTATTTGTTAAATCAACTTATTTTCTTCACATATATTTTTTCTCCAATTGAATTTAGACATGATGTCATAGGATTAATTAAACTACTCGATGAGGCAAACAAAGACCGACATAGTTCATAATGCTACAATCAACTTTGTGTCTGGGTACGACCCATAGAGTAAAGTAATATATCGGGTACGCGTACGACCTTACCCATTCTCCTTTTGTATGTAGATAAGATAGCTATTATACCTTGGATTAACGAATAAACTACTTTTTATATCGGTCCACGTGGGTGATACTGCGGGGTGCAGCTAGTATTATAATAATTATTGTTCTTTAAAATTGTAAAGTGGCTCTGCAAATTCTTTATCACGAAATTATAACGCCAAAATAATTTATATAAAAAGTAAGTTTTAACCTCTCTGCTCGACAAGATTTTGACATAAGACATACCAGCTGACGAATGATGAACAGATGTTACGAATTATGTCATGAAATTCAGGAATTTACATCAACTTACAACATTCGAATTTATTTAGAAAAAATGCAAATGGGCAAAATAAAGATATTGTCATTCTCTTTGCACTGTTACTTTACACTTTACCATTTTTCATACATAAACTACTTTTAAACACGATCAAATCTGGATAAAAATTCCAAAAATTTGTGTTGCGACGTGACACTTCTTAGTGTTGACCGTCTACCTAATTATCTTATTTCGATTCGAAAGTTGCATTCAGCCTAATCGATACTCGCAATAAAATCGAGCTTGACAAAAATTAGTAGAAACTGAATGTAAACTCTTTGGTATATTTTCCATTAATTATTTTATTTTTTATACTAATAAATACAGTGTGGATAGGGGTGTAACTTTTTAGGGTTCCGTACGTCCGAATGAAAAAACGGAACCCTTATAGGATCACTCGTGTGTCTGTCTGTCACAACCAATTTGCTTGGAATCTACTGGACCGATTAAGTTGAAATTCGGTACATATATGAATTTCTGTAACCTAAACACGGAAGTGTAACGTAAATAAATGAATTTTGAATATGTGGTAATTTTTTGGGGGCAAATTAAATAGATAAAAAAAAATGCAAACTGTAGGTACCGTGTGACATATCAAATGAAAGAGCTTGTTGCGAGGGTCTCAAATAATATATATTATTTTTATAATTAAAAAAATAGGCCCCTCTCAAAACCACAGAGCCATTAAAAAAAATATAAGAAAGTACAGAAAATAGTTCTAATCGTTTGGCATAATCGTTAACACACATAATTACAATAAAAAAAACAATAATAGTCGGCGGTTTTGAACACAACTTGAGTAGTCGTAATGATTATTACGTATTATTGGACCTGTGTTTGTATATTACGATAAGATGTGGGCATTTTCTTGTTGTTTATAATATTTTGAATAATATTTGTCACATTTTAAATCGTATTTACGTGTGTGTGTGTGATTTTTGTGAAAAGTAAAAGTGTAAACAGACACGACACGGCGCGTAACTTCGACTTTGGATTTCAAAAAAACATCATTACGACTACTTAATTACCTTGAACAATGGATGAATTCGTCAAATAATTAAATGATATAAGATTCACTGCCCCTGTGGTGCAGTTTGGATGTTCGAAATCCCCAATTTTTATGTTTTCTAGCCTCGACCACCACTGTCATCAAAATGGCGGTTATCGAATTTACAGACTTGGATATTTTAAAGGTAAATTAGTGAACTTGCGGGTTAAATATGAAAGATTTAAAGGCGTTAATATGTGAGTTGTTTATCCAACTCTCTTAATTAACGCACATTCATAAGATTTGATGGGTAGAATAATAAATATTTACATAATTAATTTAGAGTGTCGTATGTCGTCAATTTGGGGTGCAATTGGGTGCGATAGAGAGCCGGTGGAGGTTCGTGTGTTCGGGTCCCATTGGGGGCGCTTCCGAACTATACGGTTAAAACTAAAACTATGTTCAGTCGAACAGATAACGTGTTAACTACTCCGGATTGTTAATTTGTCTATCTTTTTACCCGACTACGGCGAAGCCCAAAAGGAGGGTTATGTATTTGACCATTTGATCTGTTTATAATTTCAGATGAGAATATTTTCTTGTTTCATACTTTTTAAAGCGTGATTTTTCAGTATTCAGGTTTTAGCTTTTAAACTTTTTTTCCAAAAAATTTGGTTCTCACGACGCCATTACGATTGACTGTAGCGTGGGAATATAGGAGACTACCGGACGACGTTTTATCAATGAAAACAACTAACTAGATGTCACTAATAGTTTTGTTGCAGTAAAGAAGGATCATCTCAGAAACTCAACGGATCATCTCGTACACCTTTCCTCTACATATGAAATGGCTATAACACTGCAAATTGTAGTAGGTGTCAATTTAATAAACAAATAATTTCCCTGATTTTACGCCGCATCAACTGGATAGATAGAGACAGCTACGCTACCACGATGCTGACCAGACCCATCACATAGTCGTTATCTACAAATTATGTACATCAAATTATGTAAGTAATAATTGAGCAGAAATTATTGCTGAGAAACGACTTTTATTTTGTGAAAACGACTGTTTACGAGAGCGCGCAATGAAACGAATAAAAAAGTTGGAACTTTATTCTAACTAATATCTCCGTAACCAGAAGGTCCATTACACAACAAGTATCAGAATGACGGGAAGTAGAAGTTTCGTTTTGCACCCGTTAGGTATATTACCCACAGCACGGGTTCGTGACGACAGAAGATCGAATAAAAAGTTTGTCCTAGTCAATCTTGTCCTAGTCCACTGTTGTACTAATAGACCCTTAAAAAGGATGTAGTTCGATTATCATTACATAAAATAACTGTCTATAGTTTGCACCTATATGGCTTGCAACGTTGCAAGTGCTACATTAAGTAGTCTGTGGTTGCAAGTTGTTGCGGGCGTCGGTGGATGTGATGCTGGCGTAGCAGACTGCTCAACAGTGTATGACTATGATAATGAACTGTATTTTTGGGTTTTTAAATTCGAATGAAGGGAGGCTTGATTGAAATAAAAATATCACATGTTACTAGCACTGAGTTTATAACAAGTCCTTATCTACCCGTACATACATACATGACAAACATAATAGTTATTTGTGCAACAAGAGAGCAAAATCGTTTTTTGCTGCGAGTGCTGATTTTGAATCCTTAGTGTGGCGAGGGATTCAAAGGCACGAGATGCAAAAAAAACTTTGCTCTCGTGTAACACACATAACTTTTCACTTCAGCAGCGAGAACACTTTAGGAGATAAAATATCGTAATAAATATTTTAACAGTATTGCCTTAGATAGTATTGTTATTTGTTAAGCCAGACTAGGATTTATTGCGCCTCCAAAAATTAGTAGTAGGCAGTAAGTACCTTTACACATAACAGTCTACACAAACATCATAGATTCATAGGTACCACTTACTTTAGCGAGAAGAAATTTTTTTTTGACTTTTTAGCCTTATCCAACTGACATTCTTTTTAGAAAAGATACGAGTTTTGCGTATGTTTCAATATGCACGTTACAAAACATAACGTGCATATTGAAACATACGCAAAACTCGTATCTTTTCTAAAAAGAATGTCAGTTGGATAAGGCTAAAAAGTCAAAAAAAAATTTTTTTTTTTTAAAGTAGCTTTCAACATTGAGTAAATACTCCACATTGTAGATGCTCGGCTCGTCTATGATAAATCTAAAAATAAGATAGCAACACCGTCTCCGAAAAACTGCTTGCGCCCTTTGTAAGTCTCCATTCATTGAAGACATGGTATGCTTTCAGATATTTCTCACGACACTTGTCAGGTAAGAAACTTATTTCTGCATTAATAACTTGTTGTTTTAACTCTTCCGTTGTTAAAATAATGTTCTCGTCGCTAGTTTCACTCATATTTTGCGATTATTTTACAAAAAACTGTGTTACAATGTAATAATATAATAATATTAAATTAAATGTTGAAAGCTTGGGCTCGTTTTCTAGACCGAGGGGGTCTAGAAAATATTTATTTCCGTCTCGACAAAGGTTTAAACCATCAAGGCAATTAGAATGTCGAACTTAATTACGACGATTTCAAAGTCAAAGTCGCGCTTTTGTCAAAGTATTTAACTACCTACTAGCTGCGCCCCGCGGTTTTACCACGTAAACCAGATACAAAGTAGCTTATGTGTTAATGTTATGTGTTATAAGCTATCTACATAACAAATTTCATCCAAATCGGTCCAGCAGTTTTAGCGTGAAGAAGTAGCAAACATACAAACACACATACGCACACACAAACTTTCGACTTTAGAATATTTGTGTGATAAGGTAGAAAATATTGAAAGTTGCATTTGAAATTTAAAAAACTCATTTCTTTTTTCTACTCCATCATCAGAACCTGATTACCGTTATCTATCTATAACCTATTAATTGAGACCATTCCAATGAGCATAAATAAGATACCTCTGCTGTAAGTTGGCGAAGGAGTTGGGTATTCTGCAAATGCCAGGTAAAACTGCAGCATCATCAGTTACTATGTTATTCTAATAGCACTGAAGTAACAGAATACCGATAGTATAATAATAATATAATATACTAAGATCATATCTGCGGAAGATGCTCACATCCTTTCATCAACTAGAAAAAAAAATAGTAAAAGTTGTTCATAATGATGAGTACAATGACCCCTTAAGAGGTTACTGGTGTTTTAAAAATAACCCTGTATATTATATCCTATTTCTAATCACGTTCTTGAAAAGAGCTCTAACGATTTTGAATATAGGGGCTTTACGGGGGCGAAACATCGATCTAGTTAGGTCTCATATTTTGGAAAATTCGTTTTCTCTATTTTCACCTGAGAAGGGCTCGGTCGCCCAAGTTCTGCTATATGTAATTCAATTCGATTCCGGAGCATGGGAAAGCATGCACTTTTATGTAGTTTACCTACTAACCCCCTTATTCATAAAAAACTAAAACGCTCTATAAACCTTTTTAAGTTATAGAAGTGTTCTGTCAATTTCTTTCGAATTATGATTTGAGTTTGAAGGAAGAAGACAAAACACTTCTATAACTAAAATAGGTTTATAGAGCGTTATAGTTTTTTATAATATTTTGTCTAGCCACTGTAGTATTAGTAAATTAAAATTAAAATAAAAAAAAAACCGGTTAAGAGCGACTCGGACTCGGTTCCGTACCATCATTTATATGTAATTTTTGTTGATGATTTCTGAAAAACTGTGCTATTTAGAGACATCAATTTATTTTTCCATCAAAAGTCGAAAACTATGCTGCTTAAAAAAAAGAAAAAAAATGTTTGAGAATGCGCAAACAGCGTTCTTTCATATGATACACCACATGCTCTAGTAGTCCCACTTTGATTTTTTAAGACCTTTTCAGTCCCCGTTGCAATAAAAAATAGATGTTTTTAGTTTTTCTTATTTGCAAAATAGTTGGGCAAATGCCATCTAAAACTGTTCCAAATTTCAAGTTGATAGCATCATTAGTTCTTGAGATATCCAGCTGTGACAGACAGACAGACTGAGTCACACTATAAGGGTTCCTTTTTACCATTTTGGTACGCAACCCTAATTATATATAGTGGAAATCATACAATAAGTTATACTATAAGTGGACTCTAATATATTAGACTCCTATCATGACACATAATTAAATATATATGTCAAGTCAAATCCCAAGGGACACGTGTGAAAGAAGGTGTGTATGCGACACACCTACGAAAATGGTTTTTTTTTGTTTTGTAGTACAGAACCTTGTTGAATTAGCTCAGATAGAAGTGCATCGTTCCAACCCGAACATAGTCCCTATTTAGGTAGTTTTAAAAATATATTGGATTCAATATTGTTTTACCAAACAATATTTTTATTATCCAAAACTTTTTCTGCGCAAAGTACAAGTTGTTCGACTATGCTATTATTACCTGCACCAACGCAACGCTTAAATAGACTTCGTGTGCATTATTTCCAAAGTGAATCGTAGACTCTCGTAGCGTCTTGTAGCTTCTCGTAGCATCTCGTAGCATCTCGTAAGTTCTCGTAGCAGCTCTCACTTGTCTGCGTAGACGCTCGTAGCAGTCCGCTACGGCATTACGTAGCATATTTGTTTCTGCCATTCCCTTTCAGAATCTGGTGCATGTAGTGCTAAATGCCTTGTGTATTGAAATATCTTTGATTGGATTAGAGGAAAAAATAATCAAATTTGGTGATTTATAGTTTTTGTAAAATATTAGTAGTTCTGTAATAAACGTGCTTAATTAGGGTTCCGTACCAAAATGTTAAGAAGGAACCCTTATGTTGCGACTTAGTCTGTCTGTCTGTCTGTCACAGCTGGATATCTCAAGAACTACTAATGCTATCAACTTGAAATTTGGAACCGTTTAGATAACGTTTGCCCAACTATTTTGCAAATAAGAAAGAAATAAAAAATATATAGTTTTTTTTTGTAACAGGGACTGAAAGGGGGTCTTAAAAATTCGAAGTGGAGCTACTAGGGCATGTGGGGTATCATATGAAAGAACGCCGTTTGCACATTCTCAAACATTTTTTTAGGCCTTAAGTATAGTTTTCGACTTTGGATGAAAAATGTAAAAAAAAATACCGTTCACCCCCCTTATCTCCGAAGTTTGCATCTAATAGACAAACATCTGAAATTATTCTATGTGATAGAAGTTTATGTAAAGATTACAGGAAAAATAAAACGATGTCTCTAAATAGCACACTTTTTCATAAATCATAACGGCACCCTCGTGCGCGAGTCCGACTCGCTCTTTTGACCGGTTTTTTTTAAGTAGTTTCCCTTTTGCTAAATTGTTATATTTCTATTATTATTCCCCCTTAACCGGTTCACAGTTCAATAAACCATAAATGTGTGCTGTTCCATTGTTTTATTTAACTATTGTGTCTGCATATTGCCCTGAACCTGAAAACACTTTCATTACCTTTCATTGAAGAAATCAAAACAATCGCACCGTGAATAATCTACAAGTATTATTCATCAGGCGGGGGGAACCTAATGCAGGATTTACACATTCATTTAAAACCCTTTATGTCTAACCAGTTTGCAGGCAACCAATATTTCCAACGCGTTTCTGTTTACAATTAATTAATTATTAAAGGGTACTTGTTGCATCGTCGGAAGCAGTGCAGGAAGGCTGCCTGCATCAATTATTCAGGAGTAAGACTTTTGAACTGTGGACGTAGAGACATTTGGAACTAGTTTTAATGAAGTTTTTTTTTACAGTTTCTTCCCTTTATTTCTGTAGCGTTGAAAATTGTTGAAGACTTTTTATTCGGAAGTATGTTGGGGTTTTATTTTCTTTGTCTTTATATTTCATGAAACTCAGGACAAGGTTGCTGTGGCGGGGCTTATAGGAGGCCTAAGTTCAGCAGTAGATGTCTTTTGGCTAAAAGATGATGGTTGTTATGTTATCCATATTGCACAGGCCTCATCCTATTAGTACCCTGCTTTATCCCGATATAATTATGCTTCCAGTTTTCCCAATTAAATGAGTATACATACTTTGTACTTTAGTGGCTTGTGGCTAAGTAATAATGTCCGTAAATATTGAGGTGCCACATTTCGTATCTTTATGAAATTTAATATTTATTTAGTAGTAAATTTAAAAATTTTGTAGTGTCAATCCTCGATTTTGTAGTATAATACTTCAAAAGTTATAAGAACATAAAGGTGGCACCTCAATCTAAATGTTTGGATTGAGTCGCCACGTCAGAACTAGGAACATCATGGATGAATGTTTATCAAAATTTGGTATGATTTAGTAGTAATTGTGTATAGTACCTACTAAAAATCTGAGTCCTGTACTGTTGATATTCAAGAATATACAATACTTTTAATGTGGCTCCTCAATCAATAATTAGAGCGTGAATTTCCATGAAAGTAATTGGTCAATTTATATTCCACTCCAAAAAACATTTAGTAGTAAGTGTGATAGAATTTGTAGCATATAGAGAAAGTAGAACTGAGTGAATTTAGTAAATAAACTCATTTTATTTGGCTCCTCAGTCCTCACGTTCTGCTAATAAATAATTGATTGTATCTCCCTGAGATCACAAATTCACAACGGAATCAATAACCAGAGACACTAACATTTAGTATAAATGTCTACTAAATACTTATGTACAAATCAACATTGTACATATTCGGTATCTGAAAAAAAAAATACTTTTCGATATTCATTAAGAATTCACTAATACGGGTGACCATGTTGTGTGTGTACCTGGGACAAACGGTCAAACTAGGTAAGTCTAACTTCGTTAAGTTAGGGAAGCTACGGAAGATCTTCTCGTCCAAAATATCGCAGTGTCTCGAAACAAAAGTCTTTGACCAGTGTGTGTTGCCAGTTATGACTTACGGCACTACGACGTGGCGTTTTACAATGGGCTTCATGAGAAAGCTCAAAGTCATCCAAAGGCCAATGAAGAGGGCTATGCTTGGTGTTTCTCTGCGAGATCGAGTTAAGAATGAGGTCCCTTTGGGGGGAGCAGTGGACGCCTTTCGGCTAAAATGATGATGATGATGATAAATGAAACCAGGCTGACTAGTTTTTGAAATTTAATTTAATAAAATCCATACTTATTTCTAACAAAATTTTGTTCTTCACTTCATAACAAAAAAAGTGTTCATCCTAAACATTCTAAATAATCGCCACTTAAATACTAACCTACTTAATAAATAAACACATAAAACTAAACTGTAAAAAACTATCCAAACTGCCAATTCATTAATACATCTGATGTTATGGTAAGCCCTAATAACTACGATTTTGTATCGAAGCGCTTTGTGTATTAAAACAAATATAGAAATCAACAACAAAACTACCAGAAAGTAACTTCACAATAATTGAAATCAAGATGTGCCAGTAAAGATAATTATGCAACTTACGTATATATAATAACAATGTTACAAAAACAAATATGTACAAAAAAGGAACTATCCCATATTGTTTTAAAAAACAGCATAATACCACTAATCGAATCGCAACCCGCGAAATACTAAAGTATAATTGAGTATTTGCGATGGCCATCTGTGGTCTCCGAGAGCAAATGCGCGTAAAAACTACCCAAATAGCTATAGATGAGCCTATAAAATTTGAGTGATTCCCTCGATTTCCAGGGGATCTCCTCATCAGATTCTGACTTGGTGACAATTGGACCACCTCGAGAGCATAACCTTACAAACAAAAAAATAATTTTGCAAATCCGACTATACAGGATGACTTTGAAATCATGCGACAAAATAGATTTTGTTTTTACATATTATAAGTTATAAGCCACGAAACGAACATATTCTTTTTAAATCATATATTCATGGTCACCCTTCAAAAAAAATTCATAAGAAATTAAAGAATAGCTAATGTCTTCGTAGAAACGTACTTTTTTTGCATTTTTTTAAACGTACATTTATTAGTAATTTATACAAAATATTGGTGTTTTTGATCCAAATTTCGTCAGAAGAATAAGTAGATTAGAGGCAAATCTATTGACCGAAGCATCTGAATTGAGGAGCCACATTAATTGTGTATCTCCCAATTCACTCATTTTTGATTACTGATTCTTATCCTGCAAATCTAATATAATAATAATCTATACCAATATTATAAAGAGGAAAGATTTTTTTGTTTGTTTGTTTGTACCGAATAGGCTCCGAAACTACTGGACCGAGGGGGAGAGGGAGGGGACGGGGTGGTGAGGGAGGGAGGGGGAAGTGGAAGTGATGAAGGGGGTGTGAGAGTGGGTGAGAGGGGCAGGGAGAGGTTAGCGGGAAGGGGATACGGTGAACGAACGTACTGCTAATCTCTGGAACTAACAGACTTTGAATTTTTTTTTTGCATTCATTACACAAATCTTAGGACCTTTACGTGCCGAGCTAAAAGAAAAAAAAACCGGTCAAGGGCGAGTCGGACTCGCGCACCGAGGGTTCCGTTCCGATTTCTGAAAAAGTGTGCTACTTAGATACATCGTTTTATTTTTCCTGTAATCTTTACATAAACTTCTATCACATAGAATAATTTCAGATTTTTCTCTTTGCAAACTTCGGTGATAGGGGCGGAATGGTATTTTTTTTTACATTTTTCATCAAAAGTCGAAAACTATGCGGCCAAAAAAAAATTAAAAATAGTTTGAGAATGTGCAAACAGCGTTCTTTCATATGATACCCCACATGCCCTAGTAGCCCCACTTTAAATTTTGAAGACCCCCTTTGAGTCCGTGTTGCAAAAAAAAAATATAAATATTTTTATTTATTTCTTATTTGAAAAATAGTTGGGTAAACCTCATCTACAACTATTCCAAATTTCAAGTTGATAGCATCAGTAGTTACTGAGATATCCAGCTGTGACAGACAGACAGACAGACAGACAGACAGACATACAGACTGAGTTACACCATAAGGGTTCCTTTTTTACCATTTTGGTACGGAACCCTAAAAAGGCAGAAATAACGCTAAGTGAAAACGAAATAATAGCGCGCGCAGGCAATGCGATGCGACGGGGTGGGTCGAGGGAATAAGAAATTTCACGCAGACGAAGTCTGCGGGCAGCAGCTAGTATAATATAATAATATAAGCCTTTATTCAGACACTTAATTTTACAATAATTTAAACTTATAATAACGACTCTGGTGAGTCGATGACACCGACAACTTGGTCTGTTTGCCCAACTTTGACAAAGGCCTCCCCCATTTCATTCCACTCTGTTCTGTTTATCGATTTCCTGGGCCATGTTTTTCCTGCTATGGCTTTTATTTCGTTTCCCCACCTTCTAAACTGTCTACCTCGTTTCCTTTTCCTATTTCTTGGGTACCAGAATACAATGTTTCTGTTCCACTTCTCAATGCCTCTTATTATATGGCCTGTCCATTTCCACTTAGTTTCCTTATTCTCGTTGTTACATCTTCTATCTTCGTATGTTTCCTTATAATTATGTTACTTATTATATCCGATTTCTTTATGTTCAGCATGCTCCTCTCCATTGCTGTCTGACAGGTTTCTAGTTTTTTGTTTTGTGCTTTTGTGAGTGCCCTAGTTTGGCAGCCATATGTAAGGACTGGTAACACACAGGTGTTGTACAGCTTTGATTTGACGGACCATCTTAGTTTCTGTATTCTTCATTACTTCCTTTAGCCGCCAGTAACATTTCCATCAATTCCCAATTCTATCTAAGTATCTATTTCCTTTGACATTACATCAATTTAATCTAAGTATCCTTTGACATTACATCAGTGGTTGAAATTTGTTGGCCTAAATAAGTGATACTCTTTCACATACTCATTTTGGCTTGCCATTTACGATGATAGTGTCTTCGGATGCGTTTTTCATGTCTTTGGTTTTAGCGGTGTTCATCGTTAGACATACAATGCGATTTTCTCTTTCCAGGTCTTCAAGCATGTTCTGTAGATGCTCTTTTGTTGTGGCGAATAATATGATATCGTCGGCGAAGCGTAGGTGAGATAGTTTTCTCCATTTATGTTTTGTCCATACTGTTCCCATTTTAGCTTGCGAAATATTTCTTCTAGGACAGCTGTAAATAGTTTAGGGTATAGCGGGTCTCCTTGGCGTATGCCTCTATTTATTTTTATTTCTTTCCCCTCTTTTTATAACTTTATCCTTAGTAGAAATATATATATATATATACAGGGTGTAAGGGACAGCCCTCCGCAAACTAACAGGGTGCATTCAGCTCCTCATTTTAAATCATATTCCACCGGAAATTTTGTCAGGAAAATTTAATTTTTTAAATAGTTTTTTCAGTTACATTTTCTTTATTTCAATATAAAATTACATTGTTTTTTCACAGCACTCCATTTATGTAAAAAAAAACAGCAAAAAAAACTGAAAACAAAAAAACCAGCAATGGATGTAGAAATACTCTAACGAACGACGCGTGAAATCAGATGTTCCCTTTCTGTCTAGCTACATAGTTCATCGAACTCACCACATACCTATTACCTACCCCTCCCAACCAGTAATAGACGCTCCGATTTGTGCACAAAAACACAAACAAATGAGGTTTATTGGATTCCCATAACGTTCCTGAAATAATTTCATGTACCGGTCATCTTAGTATGACATACTGAATTCACCCCATCAGTCTGCAGAGGGCTGTCCCTTACACCCTGTATATATAAATATAAATTGTATTATCTTTAGTAGAAATTTATACAAAATATTGGTGTTTTTAGTTCCAAATTTCGTCACAAGAATAAGTAGATTAGAGGCAAATCTATTTACCGAAGCATCTGAATTGAGGAGCCACATATGCTATATCTCCCAATTCAGTCTTTTTGATTACTGATTCTTATCCTACAAATTTAATATACTTACTACTAAATTATGAAATTGCGCATTAATTGAACTATTGCTTCTTTGAAAAATGACCAGTCGTATGTGTATAGTCTGAGGAGCCACACATAATGTATGGTAACTTTTTAATTTTAACACAAACGAGCTCAGATTTTGTCTACTAAATACTCTCAAATGCTACTAAATCATACCAAATTATGATAAACATTCATCCATGATGTTCCTAGTTCTGACGTGGCGACTCAATCCAAACATTTAGATTGAGGTGCCACCTTTATGTTCATATAACTTTTGAAGTATTATACCTACAAAATCGAGGATCGAACCTACAAAATTTTTAAACTTACTACTAAATAAGTATTAAATTTCATTAAGATACGAAATTTGGCACCTCAATCCTTACGGACATAAGTAATAACAGCTGCACGGGTCAAAAGATCAGGTTAAGCTAAGCTTGCCGCAGTTGGTCCGTGGATGGGTGACCATCTTTACATACCAAGACCCCTCCGTGGCTCGGAAAGCACGTTAAGCCGGTGGTCCCGGCTGTCATTCGTAGATCTTTGACAATCATTACGAGTCGTCAGAAGTCCGAAAGTCTGACAACCAGTCTTGCCAAGGGGTATCGTGTTGTCCAGTAACTTGGTTGTGGAAGTCAGATATGCAGTCGCTTCATATAAAATACTGGTATTCAGCTGCGTCCGGTTAGACTAGAAGCTCCCAACATAAGTGGGAGAAGGCTAGGCAGCTGATGACGATAACTTAGGTACTTTGTAGCTAATTCCAGATACCAAATGGTGGGCAATAAGATGAGGTTGGTAAGTTAGGGTTAATTAATAACAAGACTTGCATTGTATACATATATGTAATGAAATATATCACATTAATCCATTTATAACTAATTATGTATTCAGAACAAATTTAAATACACAATAAAATAGATATACTAATATATTTGGTGATATTAATCTGTGATAGTGTAATTTCTGTTGTTTAAAGAGTGAATATACTACAGTTAGTCAGGTGTCCGATCATTTTCGCTGAGCTCAAGTTAGATATTTTCTTATTACATATTATATTTTCTCAAGGATTGATACATTTCGGGGAAACGACATTCAGTACATTACTACATCTACCTAATTCGATATTCAGTACATTTTAACTGTCAAATGTAAAATAAAACTCGGTTGTTCCGTGTAAATTAAATTAAAAAGTAGATAATTAAACGGCGATCAAATGTTTTTTGAAAGAATTCAAATTTAAAACACATTTACTTAAGAAAAGTACTGCCTACTATGTTATCCTGGCATGGCACGGTGAGATATTCAATCAATTACAATTGACAGAACAATACGTAGGTACGTAAAATATTCGAAAAATAACTCGATACATCCAGGTCACACCTGCTCGATATAATTTTATAATAAATACACAATATCTGACTTGCTACAAGAGTTAAGTGATTAATATGATAACGTCAATTAATTTAACATTCATTTCTATCATAGATATAATATTTTATATATTTCAACTATTCTAACAAATATAGATCCATAGAATGGGAAATAAATGAATACATCTCTCTCAAATCGTAACAAAATATAACTAAAAACACTTAGATTTATAGGTAAATGATCAGACCTGAAAATATACTCTGTAATACAATACAAGAATTTTAAAAAGTACAATAATACGGGGCAATTCAATTTCCTATCTAATTGTTCTTAGATTCTCCTAATTTGAGCTGGTACATCATGCTGAACATCGGGGTTCTGGTTGGTACACATTAGTTTTCAACACACGTAAGCGGTTTACTGATTGAGCTCTATTCAGCGCTGCGGGCGCGTGCTCCGCTCGACTCACGCTGTTGATTTCTAGTCAGGCCTTTCCACAAATATATATCAACAATACGAAAATACGAATCTGTAAGATTTCTACTATAGATTACACGGTGATATCTAGGTTCATAATTAGGTATATTTAATAATATCTTATGATGTAGAACTGTTACATTAAGAACAGTATGTCAACTCCTACGGTGAGGTTTCTGTGTTGTATGTATTATTATATCCATATTATACATGATTTTTTCGCAATATTTAGTAAATACTTATTTCATAATATGGTAATATTAAACATCTAGGAAATAGTACAAAGGTAAATTGTAGAAGATATGTAAGTATGCAACTTGATCAGGTATATGCAAAGAAATGCTTCTGGTTACAATTTAATTCAATATTTGACTCTTCATATGTATACATATATATATATACGTATATATTAGTAAATAATGATATAATTATTAATACTATAAGGTATTACAAGTGGAAACTTGTTTATACATTAGGAATTCAAATAAAATATATTAAAGCAAATTGACCTTATTTACAATGCAAAGGGTTTTATAATAATCACTATTATGTAAATACAATATTATTCCTGTATCATCAATAGTTAGGCGTGGCATCGATCATAACTTCATACAAACATGTCATCACAAAAAACGACTGTATGTAGGAAGATTTTAATAAAATACTCTTTAGGATATTTTCAGAAAACATAAATCTGATATACTTACCACATAATTAATTTAAACAATTTGTTATGTCTTTTTAAAGTCTCTCTAAGTTCCAATAACTTCTTAGGGGTACAATCATATAGGCGTCAATTTACATATTTACCATGCACAAGTTAGCTTTCCTAAAAAACCTAGAATCTCTTCAATAATTTTGAAAACCTTGTATAATCAGTAAAAGCTTATTACTTAAATTTAGGCCGAATCAATTTAAAAGTGGTTAAAATGGGGCCTTTAAATTTTTTTTTTGGTTCATTGGTTCGTTTGCCGTATTCCTGCCTCTCTGGACGAACTATCACAAAAGAAAGAAAAAAAGATTCAAAGATACGGAATTTGAATTTACGTGTGTGTGATTATAATTTACTTCGATATTTTAAGTACTTGTTACCTTGTACTTTTACCAAGTAAGTACGCAGATATTTAGAGACCATTATATGTTCTATCTATTTATACACGAAATATTTTAAGTTATACATCTATTATACAGGGTGAAATTTTAATCGTTTTAATCCTCTTAAGGGGTCATTGTACTCATCATTATGAACAACTTTTACTATGGGACCAAACCTGAAATCGCGAAAAAAAAATCAGCTGTTCAGTACATTTATCTACATCAAACTCGTCAAAATGTAGGGAGCAGCTGATTTTTTTTTCGCGATTTCAGGTTTGGTCCCATAGTAAAAGTTGTTCATAATGATGAGTACAATGACCCCTTAACAGGATTAAAATGATTAAAATTTCACCCTGTATACGTGGGAATTAACCCATAGCAACGAATTTTTTTTATCTAAGTTTTTTTTTTGTTTTTCATAAAACCTACTACTACTTAGCTGTTTTTACCTGGCATGCTGCTAACCCAATAGTTATGCCAGGAAAAAAATAGACAACCCAACGTTTCTATGTTCTATATGCTTCATACTTTCGACGAGAGTGCTATGTTTAAAAAAAGATCCATTTTGAGTTTTACTCATGTATTAGGTCAGATTTTCGACGGGACTATTATAATAACTCATGCCGACTTTACGAGCGAGCGTTGCGAGTCGCATCGCATCGCTGTTTGTTGATTGTGCTACCTACTCGTACCGCTGTGAACTGTAACAAGTCTTAGGCTTTGGTCTCCTATTTTATGCTATACTAGCTGACCCGACAGACGTTGTCCTGTCCCAATTTCAATATTCCCATATAAAATCCACTTTCAGTTTTCCAGAGTTTTCCAATTTTCCCGGCAACTTTTCCAATTTTTCTCATCGTTTAAACCTTCCCTGGACTACGTCAAACATTTCAAAACCAAAATCAGCTAAATCGGCCCAGCCGTTCTTGAGTTATAAAATTACAACGAAAAGTGGCATTGATTTTCATAGATATATAGATGCGACGTCTGACTTCACCGTCAACGTTCCGATCGACGTCAGAACGCAACGCACAACGTAAGACGTCAAGACGCCAACGTCAACGTGTCAAAGAGACCCGAGACCACAACAGTAGAGTGTCACGCGGACTTATTTGTTCAAACATCGTACCAGAGTTAGGCAGACGGTCATACCAACTATTGTAGGTAAACGCTGTTTCTGAGAATTTCCTTACCTACAGAAAATCCAATGTCATAGCCCAACCTGGCCAATCGAAGGAAGGGACATCATCGGCACTCCCGAGGTAGATACTTAGTGCATCCCTATGCTACTGGTAATTACCTATGTTATTAAATACTTGTGACAACACACATTCTTGCGTTATTTGCCCGAAGACCGACACGTCTTGTTTGCTCTTGCGGTGCGACATGCGACACGCGGACCGTACGGGACTGAAGAGGCGCGGAGGGGAAGGAACACGCTCTACTCTTGATCAACGCTGTCCTACCACGTCGACATGCCACCACCCGCTTCCAATGACAGTAAATACTACGTAAACTAGCGTAATGGATGTTATAAAGTAAGAAGAAGCCAGTATTTATCTCTCAAAACGGTGAAAACATCGTGAGGAAATCGGCATATTCTAGAGATCCAAAAAATCGAAGACAAGTGACATTTTTACGAACCCGCACTGGGCCTGCGTTGTGGTTTACGGCCTGCTATGAGGCCTGTCTCCCAGCAGTGGGAACATTTATAAGCTGACTATGCAATACTTATTTATTATGTATGTCAAGTAATTTTAAATGATTGGTAGTTATATAAATAAAAAAGTTTTTATGGTTTCTTAACCACCAATAGGTAGGTGTATCTCATAAAATATTTCGTGTATGAATAGATAGACCTTATATGAATGATAATCGTATTGTATAATAGAAAACAATAAATAAAGTTAGGTTTATAGTATTAGGTAGGTACAGTCGAGTTCATTTATATTGGCACTGTCAAGTATTCAAAATATTGTGAGCATTCGAAAGCTCAATAAATTCTATACGTATAGAACCTATAGCCCAAAAATATGTCCTCATGTGAATGGTTCAATAATATATGCCGTGCATTACTCATGTTACTGAGAACAGCAGTCACATATTAATTAACCTAAATCTTGACCACAATTTAATAATGCTGCAGTTGTCACAAAATTATGAACTTTTTTGACGTTCATATATTTTTGAAGCCTGAAAGGGCCAATATATTAATGAACTCGACTGTACATAATATAATATGTACCTATAGTATTTCGGTGTTGCACTTAAAAATTCTTCATACTTTTGGGTATTATAATTAAAATGAGAAACATCTCAAGGTGCAATTCTATAGACTTTTTAATATTTTTTATTTTGTGTACCATACTGTAACATTGTACACACGGCTACATATCAAGGTATAAATTTTCAGTATAAGCTGATCTTGCATTTTATAGGATTTCCTTACAACGAGAGGTCAGCTTGTACTGAAAATGTATAGCTTGATATGTAGCTGTGTGTACTATTCAGGTAGTACATACAATGACATAGTCTAGATAAAATCGAAAAGAAAACTATTAAATCTGAGTTATGCATTTATAATGTGGCAACTTCCTCCTTCCACATAGTGACATGAACTGATGGATGCTACTGAAGGTGCTAAAATGGTAGCCAAGTTCTTCTGATTCTATTAAGGTCGCCATAGACACGCTAAGAAGAAGATGGTGACAGGAGGTGACTGATATTTGCTCAACCACTTTATAAATGCACTACTTATATAAAATAGCGTAACAATACTAAACATAGGTACGTATACATTCATCTAGACTCTACTGTGTGAGTTATGATCCTGCTAAGTTCGTAATCGTGGCGTAGATTGAGAATAAAGAACAGACAGAGACAGAAGAAATTGCGAAGTATGTAGATCGATCGCTAGGCGTACGTGTGGGTGCGCGAGGGGTGCGCGTGGTCTGCGCGGGAGTCACTTAGTCCTTGGGCTGGGGCTTCACTATCTCACACTTGCCGGGGGTGGCCGGGGTCGGGTCCTCGGAGAACAGAGGGTTCTTCACTTCCATCTCTCCCGTCTGTGGATACGTAGCCCGATATTCAGTACAAGGATGAAGCAATTTGTTGACGAATATTTCATTCACAAAAAATGTTTGTGCATGAAAAATAAAGTTTCCTAGAAAAAAAGAGCATTAAGGTGCATTAATTCACGAATTACTCTTTTATTTAAGGCTATTTTATTTACTACTCAGCCTATGGCGGTCCTTTGGTGGAGGTACTTTGCGATGTCTGGATCCGGGCTGTCTATATGCTATGTATATCATTAGAAAACTCCATCAGGTATTAGTTTAAGTTCTGCATTATTATTATTTAATGTCAGTGCCCAAGAATTTTCTCAAAGTTTCGTGTATATATTTGAATATTGATTCGCAATTTGAACTCCCCAATCAACAGCATAATTATTCCGTTCTCGCTCACGTAGTACAGATCTTTATATTCCCTGAAGTTTGTATAACGCAAACAAATTCTTCAAGCAGTGACAGACTTGAGAGTTAAATTCAGGAGCTGACGTTCATTTGTTATACTTGTTAATTATATGTCTTATCTAGACCTGTGTCTAGACTCGAGCACCCCTACCTCTCTCTCTACCTATTGTGCCGGTAGGAAGTACTTTTTTTGTTCCAGCTTTGAAACTACATACTTCATTGTAGTCCCCATAGCATTATAGGTTCCGATAGCCTTTTAAGTTCCTAGTCCTTTAAGGTTAGTTCCGATAACTTTTTAAGTTCCTATATTTATTTAAGTTCCTGTAGTATTTTAGGTTCCTAAAGCCGTTAATTAAGTCCTTATAACTTTTTAAGTCTCTAAACCTGCTAAATCCCTAAAACCTTTTGAGTCCAGTCTTTTGTCCCTACAGCCTTTTAAGTTTCTAACTTTCTAAGATACTATGGTCATTTCAGTTCCTACTCGAATATAACCTTTTCAGTTCCTATTACCTTTTAAGTTCGTATAGCCTTGTAAGTATCCATAGTCTTTTCAGTTTCAAAGGCCATTAAAGTTTCTATAGACAAAACAACAAATTCCTATATTAGGTTCGAGATGTAGGTAAAATGTGAGCCATTAGGTACGTACCGTAGCGAATCCAGGGCATTCATACACGGTGTAATCTCCTTCCTCATTCTCCTCCTCAGATTCAGGGTCAGACACGGAGCCGTTACGATGCTCACAACCATTCCTGAAATGTGTAGAAGGACTTTTTATAAAATGCATTACAGTGGTTATACACACTCATAGGTTCTTATCATCATCATTCTCCTGCCCTTAACCCAATTTATTTGGGATCAGCGCAACATGTCTTTTTCTTCCATACTTCTCTATTAGTCGTCATTTTGATAGTCACTCACTTTCTAGCCACGTCATCTCACTCATACACTCTTATAGCAGGTTAAAAGCCAAGGTCTTGCCAAGTGACCAGCGGTTTTATACCACATGCGGTGCATATGCATTAATTGCCCACCTATACTTACCTGCACGCTAGCACCAGTACCTGGGCATAAACATGAGACGACCTTTAAAAAAGACTGTCTTGCAGATATGAGTGAGAGATGCTGCTCTACAAAGTGAAAGTTTTCAAAAATGGAAGTGCCACATTTACGGGCGGGTACAATGGTCTATGTTAATCTGTTCCGGAAATGTAGGTATAAAATCAAAATCAAAAGTTATTTATTCAAACTAGGCTGAGAATCAGCACTTTTCGAACGTCACAATTACATATGACAGTCCACCAAAACGCCCGCCCTTCACCACTTCCTAGTGCTTTAGCCGGGAAGAACAAGTGGCGCAACGAACTCCCCAGCAGCACAGCAGTTCAGTTAGAAAAACTTGGTTCTATACAATAGTATGCAAAATAATTTACATTACGCAACACAAAACATTAAATAAAATTATTTGTCATATGTTAGCTAGCACACCAATATACCAACAAAAAACATCGAAAACTATACTCAAGCAGAAATAAAAAAATAAAATAAAAAACGTAAATAAGCTTATTCTATTTGTTATCTATATGCTGGTTTCAGCAAAAGCCTTTAAGCCCACCACAATTTAAAATAAAGTTTATTTTTAATATAGAAAACGCCTGAAGAGTTTTTCATTGAAAGAGCATTAGTTTTAAAAAAAACCTTAAGTGTATTAATTATGAATGAATACACTAATTTTGAACAAACTACTTTCGGGTTTGCACTATACTAAAAATAACATTATCTATTTAGGACAAGACAGATAATGTTGGATTGGAGAAATTGCCTGCTTAAGTTCATTGTTTATCAAAAGTGGTCCAAATTCATAAATTGTTCATCTCTGAAAACATTTAATATCGAATGCAAGGTTGTACCTAGCATTGAAGTTCATTAACAATTTAAACGTTAACTACAGCGGAAACAATGCTGCTCTCCATCATAATTTTTCATTGGATTGTAACATTAATGCTATCGGGCTTCTATTTTTCTAGAACAAACTATTCAAATAAAGCTGAGTTTTTCATTTCGTTTTGAACAACGCCGCTTATTTGTTTACCATCCATAATTCTGCTGTTTAATCAAATGAAAAGTAAGCATCAAGCGGCATTCCCTGCAATTGTCCAATTTTTTTTATGAAAGCTTGAAGGAGAACCATCGATTTTTTTTTGTATTTTATTACCTTTCCATAGCTATTATTTGTTGTTTTTGATGCTGGTAGTGGTACATGTGGGCCGAATGTGCCAGTTTCCTGTCGCCTGATGAGTCTATGTTAGGTCCGGTTACTCCGTACGCTGGGTAGTCCACGTCTGCTGCAGCTTTAGCTTTTTTACTGAGCCTGTGGGGTGATTGTGACTATTGTGAGTGATAAATGTCACTAGAATGTGAGAAGTGCAACTAAACGTGTTGGTTATCAGCGACTCACGTATACCAGCCGAAAGCGAATCCGATGACGGCCATAGCGAGCGCGGCGCCCACGGCAGCAATGAGAGCTATTCCATAGATCGAGTCTGCCGGGTCGGCCGTCGATTCCAGCACATGGATGTGGCGAGGCTTGTCGGTGCCCGCGGGATTCTCTTGGGTACTAAATATTAGGAATCAGATTAGATTATTGTCTTTCTGCTCTACACGCATACGCTACGACTGGCACCTTTTAGTTAGCTATGAGAGGTGCATAATGCAGTACTACTAAAACTACGCTAACACAAATAACTAAATGTTTCATAATTTTGTAAAAACTCGTTATATATAATATGCTTGTGTTACTGAGATAAGCATACACGGGATCACATGCTGGCAGTTCTGGCTTGTGGTAGCGAAATAAGATGATGATGATAAGGCAATATGCATGCTCGTATGATAAATATGGCCCAATAATTTATATTTTAATTTTGAGTTATCCATAACGTCAAATGTACGGATATCATGAATTTGTATAATGTATGTTTTATTTATTGTTTCCTATACCGTTACTTTTTCTGACATTTTTAATTTGGTTTACCCCATCAAAATAGTTAATACCCAATAAGTTTGTTTGCTGCTGTTGCAAATGTTTCCATTATTAAGTAGACGGCGTCTAAGTACCTTGTCGGTTGTAGCGCTGTTGTATAATTAGTGCCAATACGACGTCAGTCCTCCAATCGAGTGGGACACATTTCCTATTAATATTTAATTTGACATTGCCTTGTTGATTGTCATACAACGGTAAAAGGTAAAACGGTATTCATACATGACATGAATTTATTATTATTACTTTTCCATAGTTTGGTATTTTAATCTGAGAGCCGCAAAAACAACAGCAATTATTCCTGTCCTGTGATGTGACAATGTTATTAATGTATAATGGTAATAATGATAGTTATTATGAACCGAATTTGATTTACCAAAATTGCCAATTGGGTTACAAGTAAAATAAATATAATTGTTCAAAATTAAATGACACAAAAGTGACAAGTCCTTTTAACGCGTGTTTTGTTTAATGCTAGCAAGCTAATTTTTGTTGCACTTTGTCCATAGTATTAATTGGGCTTTGCCACCATCACAGCTAAACAAGAGTTCGATTTCCTATCAATCAATTAACTCATTTTGTTACAGTCCACAACGTCAGCCGCAGAGCCGTGAAATAACAAACAAGCTGTCTGAGGCCGATTATGTTGCAGTTTTACAGAAAAAAATAGGATCGTATCAAAACAAATAAGAACACGAACATTAATAGGACTGTTCTTTAGCGTCTACCTAAAAACGCCTAAATAAAATTTTGTTACACTATCACTCGCAAATGATGTCACTAATGCAAAATTTGGAACGATTGTAATAAGTGTGTGTTTTTAAAGTGCATTGAATGTCCGTCTGCACACGCGTACACATTGCTTGTATTTGTAGCTTTGTTTGAGAATACGTTCACAAGTGAAGGCTGCTTTCAACAAAAGTGTTAATTGGGGCGAACTTCATTTCCATGCGCAACTAAGGACTGTTAGGAGTGGAGGCTAAGGAATCTCTAAGTGTTTAATATATTAGTCTTCACCTCGTCTCCGGCACATCAGTAGGGTTTAGTCTCAACCAGCGCAGGTTGGTTGGCAGTAAGGAGACAGGTATACGGTAGTCCTTATTTGCCCTAAAAAAACGCTTTATTGTCGATTTTGTATTTATCGTTAGGTACTGCTAACTTTATGATAATCTATCAGTCGGATTTCTACTTTTGCTACTTAACTAAAACATATCATGGCATTCCTACGATCTGATACCATCAAATTTCATCATGAAAGGATGCACATCCAACAATTATCCAAACTACGATTAAGTATGTACAGACAACAGCATATCAGGTTATACCAAACTGTCAAATTTCTACAAATGACTTTAAACTTTAAAATGTTGATGATAAGTTCAAAATCGAATGAGAAAATTTGACAGTTTGTAGTAACTAACTTGACCTGCAGCTTTCTACATACAATAAACATATTTATCTACACCCATGCTATAAATCCTCTATAAAAGTTTCTGAATCAGTTGGCTTATTGCCAACATTAAAACAGCCAGTGTCATGGTAACCATAATAGCATCCAAACGGGTGTTTTAATGTTGTACTGAATTTCATAATGCAACTCGTTTTCAAAAAAAGAACATTGTAATGCACGCGCGTTTCACTACAACAGCGCCGTAATTAAAAAAAAGAACTTATTCGAAATCACGTCGTATACTATGACGCTGGCCGCCATGTTCGATACGAGCATTAGTATTGCAAAAAACGGTTTCAGAACCTTTTATAGAGGATTGATAACATGGATGTGGATAAAGTCTTGTATGCAACTGTACATAATTAGGTATTAAAACACTCATGTGATACTATTATCACACTCGACTTCGCCTCGTGTGATAAACCCACATTCGTGTTTTAATACCCCTTATTATACGTCAGTTGCATAGATAACTATTATATCATGGAGCGACGCCATTTTACTCCTGATGAAATAGAGAGCTGTAGGAATGCTACAAGCGGAAGAAATCAGACGCTCTTATTGACACCAAAATGCCGCGATACATGGGGTATCTCAGCATTTTGGTGTCAATAGCATCGTGATTTGTCGTCTTTGGCAGCGTTACGTTAATTAATACAAGGGATCCTGCTGAGCAGCATCCAGGACATGGAAGGAGTACAACTTCTCCACAGGACCGATACATACAACTGACTGCAAGGCGTCAGCCGATGTTAAACGCCCGGAAGATAGGTTTACTGCTACAATTCTCAAGCGGTGTCGTTGTTAGCCACCAAACCGTGAGAAATGGGCTGCATGAGTACGGCCTACGAGCACGACGCCCAATTAGCTGCCCACCTATACGCCGTGGGAATCACGCCTCGAAACGAATGGTGTAGGGAACACTTGACATGGACCCAGGATCAATGGGATAAAATTTTATTTTGCGATGAGTCCCGGTTTGGATTTAGGTATGTTATGAGAAGGGTAAGTGTGTATAGTCGTCTCGGAAATACTGAACGGAGAGATGCGTCCAGGAAGTGCACCCTTACAATGGCTCCACAGTGATGGTATGGGCGGGTATTATGAAGAACAGACGAACTTAGCTCGTTTTTGTAGTTAGCAATATGAACGCTGAAAGTTACGTTGAAGACGTCCTCGGGCCTCATGTTCACCCATTTGCACAAAGTGTTGGCTCAGATTTCACGCTGATGCACACAGCTCGAAGGACCAGAGAGTACTTGGCAATGGAAAACATCTCAATCCTAAGATCGAGCACGCTCGACATGCTCCAGAGACGTGTTCTAGAGAATCTGGATGGAGTGTCAACAACCCAACAACTGAAAGACTTGTTAAAATTCCATTGGGAGCGATTGCCGCAGGATCAGATAAACAATCTTATAAATTCAATGAAAAATCGTTGCCGACAAGTTTTAAGCAACAGAGGCGGTCACAGTTTGTATTGAAGTACCAAATAATTTTAAAAAAAATTCGATAAGTATTTAATTTTGTAAAACAAGAAAAGTTTAATTTCGTTTTAACTTTATTTTATACTACGCATGTTATGGTACACATATTATTGTTAATTATTGTGATTAAATGAACAATTGAATAAAGGATTTTGTTGCTATAATCACTAATGCATCAAAAAATGCATAAGTAATTTTTTTTTTAAAGAAATATAAATGTATTACAATAGTAAAAATCGTTCAAAAGTTCAAAACCGTACCTACATGTTGCTTAGACTTTTTTGATGCGTGTACATATAATATTATGTTATGTAGATATACAATGACGCTTGGCTAAAAGTCTACATAGTTACTCAATCCACACAACATAAAAACAAAATTATATAAAAATGGCAGAAAATAATGTTTTAATAAATAAACAAAAATGGTTTTGTTTAATGTTTTAAGCTATATTATTCGCAGAAACATTATTTCCTCCTTAAAAAGTGTCTGAGACTAATTCTGCTATATTATTCTTAGTAATAAAGTGATGATTTCATGGTTTCTTAAAAGCAGCGAGAAGTAAAATTGAACATTACCTAGCGCCCCTTTGAATAACTTGTATTCATTTTATTTCACAATAACTATGGCTCGTCTAGGTATTTTAGCTTGAGAGGCAGACTTGTGACCCGAAAGGGCGTACAGTTCTATGCACTCCGAGGAGACGGGTTATAATAACCTTTGTTGTCTAGGGAATTCGTAACTTTTATACTCTTATAGTTATTTTTAATGTTATATTAATTCAATATTATCACCCTGTATGATATTTGATACTAGTGATGATAAGCCACATTTTCGTATAGAGATGGAACTAATATTGCAACTTAATTTGCAATGTTATCTCCCGCGTTTTCGTTCACCGTTTTCCAATAATAACGTAATAAATTCATAAGATATTCGAAAAGGTATGAAACGTGCTAGTCTCGCAATCAGGTCCGTAAGATGTTATAGCACAGTAAGTATGTTTCGTGTTACGAGTACCTACCTACTCTGCAAACTCGAAGGTCAGTAGCCCAGAACGAACCCTGTTCTAATACTCTTGCTTCCTGTTGCTTTAAGTGTACCTCCCGCTGTCTAAGTCAAAGTGCTATTACGTGTTATGCGGACTCTGTCCACCTACGACCCTCTGTACTTTTCTTTGAAAGTGAACACTCTCAGCAGTAAGTCTATTGTTACACAATTACCGACATGCTAGTTCTAATACCTTGTATCGATCTAATACGAAGAATGTATTTTAATGGCTGGGTAGAAATCCTTGGAGAATAGTTGCATTTCACTATGTGAAAACTAAAGCTTTTCATAGAAGACAAGTTTTTTTTAGCTTTTATGCTATTATTAACAGAACACTGCAGAAGGTATAATTGAAATGCTACAAAACCCTAAAAAATAGGTTTAGTCAATCAGGTTAGGTTTGGTCGGTTAGGTTTGGTCTATCGGTCAGATTTTCCAACTAATAATAAAAAAATGTAATACCACAATTTAAAGCGGAAAATCTTTAATTTCAGCACGTTACGTGTAAAGTATTGTGTTCTGGGAAGCTATAACACCTTCGGCTTATAATTATTTTTAACCGCTTGGGCAGTTTTGTCCAGGAGAATTGAAACATTTACAGAAAATCTTGCCGTAGGAGGAAAAATGTATCCTAGTTAAAAATATTTAGGTATATATTTGGTGCTTTCTAAAGGGTTTTCCCTTAGATTATGAAATGTCCAGATTCCGTGTTCAGTACAAAACGTAACATAAAACGTGAAGCCAATTTTTATACGTGTGTGAGTGAGCACCGTGTACTACATAACGCATTTGCGTATGTGTGCAACATGCGAGTAATACCAGCGCATAGAGATTACCCTAAAATAGTGGGAAAATTTAAATATAAAAGGAACATTGAAAAGGAACTTAAAAAATAAAAGAAAAAAGTGTGAATTTGGTCAAAATTAAAATCCAAGATGGCGGCTTCGAAAACTTTCAAATTTTTCGTCATGGGTGTCGTTTTCATGCTTTTCTAGGGTGTGAAAGCCGACGATAACGAAAAATTTGAAAATGATTGCAGCCGCCATCTGGGATTAACATTTTAACGTCACTATCGGCTTTAACACCCTCGAAACCCATGAAAATAACCCCACCGATATACTTAACCATGTCCGGGGGCTTAACGTCCGAGGCACGGAGAAGACCCGGTATGTAAAGATGTTCAACCATCCACGGATCAAAATTAATAAAACCACATAATATAAGAAGTCGTTTCCATACCATGTATCTGATTAATTGTGCATTCCCGCATTTTCTGGAATCCCGGGATTTATATTAAGAAAAAAAATACTAAGAAGCTGCTTCCACAGTTTGTTAGCCAAATATTAACTTAAGGTATATATGCATCCGGTTATCCGATCTCTAATCATCATTAATCTTCATTCAGCGACCCGAGGTACCGAAAAGCGGAGCAGATCGGTAAGGGCGTTCCGGCAAGAGACATGGGCACAGGACCCGAAATCACAAAACAGATACTCCGTTTTGGTCCGACTTACTCCCATTTCATCCAATTCCCAAACACTAAAAGCCTACCTAAAAATGTATACTGGGCATTCTGTAGCAAACTATCAGAAAGTGCCTATCAAAAATAAAATCCACAATAAATAATTGTCCAATAAATTAAAATAATTTTGAAGAGCGAGCGCATTCCAAATTTAAATTCAATTATAGAAACAACTCAGCGTGAAATTCAATAAATGAGGTACCAGTGGCAATAGGTCCTGTCAGTTGACTTGGTTTTAATATAATATCCTAAAAAGGTTAAACTTGCAATAGAAAAGTGTAAATTGCTATTTAAAAAAAACAATGCTTATTACATTTTAAAGGATAAAACAATTTTATTTCAATTTCTAAGTATCGATTTCTGACATTTGTCTTATTAAGTACTCGAGTACCTATGTGTGTGATATTTGTAAAAAGTAAAAATGTTAAAACACACTATTATCGCATTTACAGACTTGGATTTTATAGAGGTAAATTAATAAACTTGTGTGCTAAAGACAGATTCAATGCAGTTAAGAAATGAGTTTTTAAGCAACTCTCTTAATTAACCCACGTTAAAAAGATTTGATGGGTACATTTTACATAATCAATTTAGGGTGTCGTATGTCGACTCCACTAATGAGTTGACGGAGGTTCGTGTGTTTGGGTCCAATTGGGAGCGCCTGAAACTATACGGTTGAAGAAACAAACTAACACTAACAAAAAAAATCATCGTCCATGTTAATGAAACTCCTTAGTCATCCCTCGTTTTTTTCGTGAGGTGTTGAAAATTTGGGTAAATTTTTTCATGCCCTAGGCAACACTTAACAGTTATTGTGTCAAATTCAATGTCACATTCTTATTTTTTCGTTTTCGAAATTAACTATAAAATACACGGTGAAATTGAATAGTTACGTATGAAATGAGATATTAGTGCGCTTTTCTTTTTTTGTAGTGTAATTTTTGCACGATTTCACAGCACAGACTGACATTTTTTTAAAAATTAAAACACCCGGCTCGTGACGTTTGCGGGGCGAACGTTCCTTCACGTCTGGCGCTGGGATCGAACTAGTCACTAATATTGGTTGCTAAAATTTGGAATCAATTTACGGTAGCCTACTAGGAATCTGGACATTTCATAATCTAAGGGTTTTCCAATAAGAGGTGTTATTTTGAATAGCCCGCTATTTCGGTAGATGTCACTTTTGAAGCTGTCATTTTTTGACATTAGACAAGTAAATCACGCCATTAATGGGGTTGGCTACTGTCAAAGTGGCGCTAGCATAGCTTTAACCAAAATTATATTCATTTGTATGAAGTATTTGTTTGTTTAAGATTTTACAAAATGCCTAAGAAATGTGAAGTGCCTTATTGCAAAGAAATAGGACCACACCAATTTCCGATAGCTGTAGAATTAAAAATAAAAGGTTAAAAAAAGTAATAAAAAAAAGTGGTCTAATTCGGCTTTTTGTAGTATTGTATAATTGGCGAAAAGTATTATGAAATGTATACTTCCTACAAACAAAACCATTTCATAAATAAAATAGCTTGATGTATAATTTTAAGAGTATACCTTTCAATAAGGTCTACTTTACTCCCTTGTAAAGAAGCACCTCGTTTTTTTCAGTTCAGCCTTTAGCTCGCTTATTCTTCATGTTGAGTACATGTTTATCTTATCATCCATCCTGGTATTTTGATGAAAAAATTTACAAAACCGAATACACAAATTGAGTAAACAAATGTGACAGGTGAAAGCTATGCTAGCGTCATCTGCCAAAAGTTTTAAGGAGCTAACCCCATAAAAATGGAACGATACACGCTAATACCTCAGTCTTGGATCTTCGGGTGTTATTGTGGACCGTGATTTCGATCTGGAAGGACTTCTACCACGATGTTGAAATCTGTTGTCACGGTTGTTTCCGACTTGTGCTCTCAGGGCTGCCACCTCCAACGATAGTTGGGCTAGTAGTTCATGCATGACTACTGGCTGTCCGCTGGATACTTCACTGACATCTCCCCTGCCATTTTCCATAATCTTGTTTGCGATGGCGGCGAGGTTGTCGAGCCTTTGGTCATGGCTTACTGTCAACACGGCACGAACGTGAGCTGGAAGTCTTGAGGTCCATAGGTTGAGCAGGGTTTTATCCGGGACGCTGATCTTTGCCAATTCTGTCATCCGTCGAAGTAGCTGTGAGGGTTTTTGGTCACCTAACTCTATTTCATCTACTAACCTTTGGAATTGTCGGTATTCTGACTCTTCATATACTGACAAACGTCTCTCCTTAATGGCCTTGTATTTGTTATTTTCTGGGGGCGAGATCAGAACATCTGCAATCTGTTGCACGACATCCTTCCCGAGCCTTGATACTACATTTATACTCATTACTTGATACTGATACACATTACATTGATACACATTAATTGATACTGAATTTGGCGTCATCACCTTGCTTTTGCGGAGCCATGACGGTTTCGAATTGTACGAACCACACTCTCGACATCTCTGTCCAAAATTCTGGATTTTTTCTGAAACGCTGAACATTGCTACCTTAACACTTGCGGCCGGAGCGCTGCACCCAGGTGCGCCCGTGCCGTCGCTACTGCTTCCCAATGTCATGTTGCTGTGACTATGTGCCTCTTGAAAATTCTATGGTGATTCCCGCTTCTGGGAGGCCGATAGAATCGTGCAGTGCAGTCCCTAATTTGCTGAAGTCGTGAACGAAGCGAAGGTTTCGTGTCCGATGGTCGGGGTCACCAATTGTAGCGGTAGGAGCAGTAGTATTTAGTGTACGTTGTGAGTAGGTAAAAAGATTAACGAAACACACAGAATACCGAAAAAGACTAAATAATTTTATTTTACTGATTGCTTATAAATAACTTGTACAATTTACGTAGCTAACCTACTTAGTATTTAGATGCGTCAGCACCTACAAAATTATTAAAATTCACTATAAAAAGAAACCATTGATCTTTTACGGCAAAAGTTTCCGGACCGTGTTATCTCTCGAAGAGGTGATCTTGTGATTTAACACCTTGCGACTTCTTCTTTTGGGGTACGTGAGCCAACAGCCCAGCGTCGATTCAAGACCTCAAAGAAGGAATTCGTGACGCTATCGAGGACATAGGGCAGCCACTTTGCGATTGGTTATGGAAAATTTCATGAAAAGGATATGGTCCTGTAAGCGTGCTCGTTGTGGTCATTTGCCTGATGTTACTTTCCTATTAACGGCATACCTTCCTCTTTATAATGAAATAAACATCCAATCATTTATATTAAAAAGTGGCATTTTTCTTTGAATATCAAAATAACACCACTTATTGGAAAACCCTGTATAAGGTTATTTTTTATGGTAGATGAGTCTTTTGGTTGCCTAGATATTAAATTATTACTAATACGTCTAGAATAAGATTATTTTTCAGAATCTTGTTTTGAACCGTCACGAGTCACGACAGACTGTGCTGCTATTTGGCAAAGACTTCGGGAAACGTCGCTCGGGAATAAAAATGAATTGTACCTTGAATGTAACAAGTAGACCCGTATGTAGTGTTCTTTAGTGTGTTTTGATACTATACAATCACAAGCATTTCTGCCTCACATAGATTTATGTACCTTCTAGTAACTAGGTGTCTATTGTAATAATTTCAATTAGAATTGTTGAACAAATTTTCTAGGAAAAGTCTCCGATAACTGATGGCCTACTTAAACAAAAGTAGGTACTCTGACAAATGCTAATACTGGCTTAATAATAATAAGAAGATTTTTAACAACGAATGAAGATAATTTATGTCACTTCAAGATAATGTTGTAGTCTAAAAGCCGTTAAAGACAATAAAGTATTCTAAATTCAAAATTTATAAAAAACTATGAATTAATTGATTTATGAATAGAAAGGATAAAATACTTACAGTCCAGTTCTGAGGAGGTCCAAATTTTCAGCGACTAGGTTCTTCGTCCTACCCAGGTTAGGATTCTGTCGTATCTGGCGTGGTGGTTGGAATGCCATAACGTTTACCGCTTTGTGGTGGGTTTTTGAATCACCGCCTTCGTGTGGCCCGTCGGATTCTGTAACAATGGCATCGAAGTCAAACAAATGCACCATGTCTTTCATTTTAATATTGGTAGACTTCAGCTGAAGCTAGTCAATATAAAAACTGATGTTGTTTTATTTGTGGTCAAATGAATGCTTAAACACTAATAAAACAACATCAGTTTTTATATTAACTGGCTTCTGCCAGCGATTTCGTTCGCGTGGAACTCGTAAGACTCCACAATATACTAAAATAATAGCGTGATGTTAGCCTATAATACCTTCCTCAAGAATTGGGCTATTAACCCCTCAAGTGTCGAATGCACCCCATGTGTGCATAAGAAAAAACCTTTATTTAGTGGTATATAAGCTTATATCGCATATATATAAACGTAAAAAAAATCATCCGATGGAAAACCAATCATCATCAGTAGTTGTACACCTATGGAGTTCGCAACTAACCCCCCTACCACCCCGCGTGTCAAATGCACTCCATGTGTGCATAAAGACCAAACTGTACATAGTAGGTATATAAGCTTATAACACATATATATAAACGTAAAAAAACATCATCCGATGGAAAAAATATCCTCATCACGAACCTATAGGGTTCGCAACTAACCCCCAAACCCCCCACCGCTGGGGATTTGGGTCTAAAAATAGCCCAAACTCAGACACTTGAGGGGTTAAATGCAAAAATAAATGTTCAAATCCGACTTTTAGTTCCAGAGTTCCGCGTTCAAAAAAAAAAAAAACAACAAACACATGATTTACTGTCAGATAGGCAGTCGCTCCATGTAAAATAGCTGCACCCGGTTAGACTGGAAGTCGACCACAACATAGTTGGGAAAAGGCTAGGCAGATTGATTGTTTTCACATGATTGTATTTATGTTGAAAACGCTAAAAATAATAAAAGACGGAAGAAAAAAACGCTAAAAATAATAAAAGAAAAAAGACCGAAGACGAATACATCGAAGCTGAAACCCATTACAGGTACGAAGTGGACGAAATTTATACAAATTTACGTAAAAAAAAGCGGCCACGTGCGTGATGGATCACGCACAATGAAGGGTTCCGCAGTTGAAAAGAATTTATCCCAAAAACAAAATTATAAACTACAAATTTTCGAACTTTTTCCTTTACTTATGCTATGAGACCTTGCTGCTTGCCAAATTTCATTATTCTAGGTCAACGCGAAGTACCCTATATGTTTTGATTTACTTGCGAGTATCAAACTATCAAACCATGTCGCTTAAATGGCCGTATTTTTTTATTGCATTGACATAGAAGCTTGATTTTCTTAGATATCCAAGAAACCATAGGACCTACGTATTTGGTATTAATTTCAACTTGATACCTTTACTCGTTCTTGAGAAAAAGGGTCTTGACAGACTGACAGACTTGAAAATATTTTTTATGTGATAGAATGACAAACTAACAATTTTCGGACTTTTTCCTTCATTTGTGCTGTAAGACCTTGGTTCTTGCCAAATTTCATGATTCTAGGACAATCGGAAGTACCCTATAGGTTTTATAGAATCAAAATATGTCGCATAAATAGCTGTATCTTTTTATTGCGTTGACTTAGAAGCTTGAGTTTTTTAGGACTCCAAGGGACCATAGACTTACGTATTTGATATTAATTTCAAATTTATACCTCCACGCGTTCCTGAGAAAAAGGGTCTTGACAGACTGACATACAGACAGACAGACAGACGGACAGACAGACAGACTGACAGACGGACAACAAAGTGATCCTATAAGGGTTCCGTTTTATCCTTTTGAGGTACGGAACCCTAAAAATGATACGACTGATGAACACATTTTTCAAACCTCCTGAACCGTTACCCAACGTACCATACACACACCATGCATGTGAATTCACGAGCGCTCTGTATCTTAGACCAATTTTCAACCGTTTCAAGCAAATGAATCGTTTAAATTTTTTATAAAAGACTGTCTGTTTATATGATGCTCAACTCAATAATATTACAGATCCTATAACGAAGGTCTACACCCTGCTCTCCACTTTATCACCTGACATTCATGAAAGAATTTATGACCTGTGTTCAGCCGACGACCCAATCAAGAAGACCTATGAAGAACTTACTGATATCTTGGACAATTTCATCGATCCAAAACCTAGTTCTTGTAGCCTTGATATGAAGGTGTGCTGTGAGGCCCATATTCACAGAACACCTTCATATCAAGGCAAGTGGATGAATCGATTGTTGTTTACGCGTCAGAACTAAAAAGACTGTCGTCAAAATGTGAATTTAAATGAAACCACATTGTCTGAAACCTGCTCTCGATTCATTTTTATCGTTAGAATTTATTCGAGGTTTAAAAGATGGAGAAATTCGCACAAAAATTCTACAAGCAAAACAAACAGCGCCGTTTTCAGAATTAGTACACACGGCCACGTCTATGGAAATGGGAAAAAATGAAAATTCAACCATATCTCCATCCGTCCGTCCACCACCATTGGACACGATCAATATAGTTTCAAAAGCCCATAATGAATTACAACCCGCACCAAATAAAGCACGTTCAATTAAAAGACCGACTATCTATATGAGAACTTAAAGGTAAATGCTACCGCTGTGGAAAAGACGACCACAAAGCAAATGAATATGGGGCCATAAAAAGCACGTGCCGGAAGTGTCAAAAGGAAGGACACCTAGCCCGAGTTTGCCTTCAAGGACATAAACGCAAAGAAACGAACTTGCTGAATGACAGCATCGCAGAAATCAACCTCGTAAATACTGAAATTGCAGACAAATAAATTATAACTATCGAAATTGAAGAAAAGAAAAGAAACATGGAATTTGACACGGGTGCAACACTCTCTACCATCTCACTTAAGGATTATAAGACGCTTAACATAAGCAAAAGACTATTTCACACGAGCATCAAACTAAGAACTTCAGGCGAAGTTTTTGAACCCATCGGTGTCACGTTTGTTCGATGCAAATTTAAAAATCACTTTTATTGTTTTATGGAAAACTATACGTAATTAACAAAGACGTAGAACCCATATTGGGTAGAAGCTGGATGAAGGAGGTTGACATTAAACTAGCCGAAATGAAATCTGTTGATACATGTGAGAAAACACTGAAATTCGAACAATTACTTAAAGAGTACGAATCCACCGTCTTCAGTACAAACCTAGGAAAAATTTCAAACGTCCGAGGCCACCTGACCCTTAAAGATAATGCGCAACCAATCTTTATTAAACCACCGAGAATTCCATATGCCCTACGATCTAAGGTAGATGAAGAAATTCACTGACTTGAAAAACTGGGAATTATTACAAAGATAGATCACTCCGATTAGGGCACTCCCGTTGTCATAATAGTGAAACCAAACGGAAGCATCAGACTACGCCGACTACGAAATCACCTTAAGACGCGGACTGACTACGATTTTACATTTATTTTCCGGGTTTTCTTTAGATTATTCAGAATATACACAATAAATTAAATAATTATCCAGTTAAAGTTTAAAAAAAATGCTAATTCTATTAAATTCTTAAAAAAATGAGAGATGTTCAACGCCAAAGTTTATTTTTGTGGAGCAGCTTCCAAATTTTTTATTGGGAATATCAAACTATTTTTTACGGATTTACTGCTTGATTTCGAATGTCATAAGCCCGATGGCTAATTTCCCGAAATTCTATTCGGTTAACATTTTTCTTTATACCCTTCTCTGTCTACTGTATTTTTTGTGTCGGATAGTTTCATTGCGTTACGTCATACTCGACAATCCAAAAAAACAATTTTTGTGATTATTGAGCCACACAACACCGCCTTAAACAAAATGATAGAAGACGAACAATATCCAATTCCAATAATTGAAGATATCCTAGCTGAAATGAACGGCGGAGAATTTTTCTGCACCTTAGACACTACGCAAGCCTTCCTGGACATGGTGATGGATGAAGAAAGCTCCCTGTTGCAAACTTTAAGTACACATAAAGGTACTTTTAAAGTGCGGACTCATGTTTGGAGTCAAAGTAGCCCCAAGTCTCTGGCAAAAATACATGCACCAATTTTTACTGGGCCTCGACGGTATTAAGTGCTTCTTCGAGATATAATAATTCAAGGGTTGACAGAAGAACTGTTATTATCCAGATTGAAACAAGTTTTGCAAAAACTTTAAGACGAAGCAACCTTCGTGTTAATAAAGAAAAGTGCCAATTCTTCAAAATAAGTATTACTTGGGACACACAATAGACAAAGAGGGTTTACTTATAAATCAGGACAAGATAAAAGCAATTCTAAATGCACAATACCCAACTAATGTAAATGAACTAAGAACGTTACTAAGCATGGCAAATTATAACAACAAATTCATACCCAATCTAGCATCCATCACTGCCCCCTTAAATTAATTCTTGAAGAAAGGAACAAAATTTACTTGGTCTACAAAATGTGAAGAAAGCCTGAAGAACATACAAAAAGAAATACTAAGCGAAATAATCCTAATACACTTTGATCAGAATAAACCACTTATACTAGCGACAGACGCTTCACCAACAGGACTTGGTGCAGTTCTAAGTCACAAACTAAAAGAAGTTCAGAAATACCAATAGCATTTGCTTCTAGATCCCTGACCAGCAGTGAAAAGAAAAATCGATAAAGAGGCGACAGCGATTTTCTAGGGTTTAAAGAAATTCTTTCACTATTGTTACGGCCGGAAATTCACCCTAATCACAGACCATAAACCTCTTACATCAATCAGGATTTGACTACCATATCGAATATAGAAGTTCCTCAAAGCACTTAAACGCCGACTACCTCTCACGTTTTCCCGTTGAGAATAGCAAAAGAAACTAGAGAAGACCCAGAATTACAGAAATTACTCTAAACACTCCATTCAGGCACTTCACGTAGGGAATCTGGATAAAAAGATAATTAACAAACTCTTCAGAATGACCTCATTCTAAAAGGCACGAGAGTTATAATTCCAAATAAACTACGCCAACGCATTTTAGATGAACTTCACGCGGGACATATCGGGATCTTGAAAATGAAACTTTTTGCGCGGAGTTTCGTATACTGGAAGAATATTGATAAAGATATCGACAACAAAGTAAAATCGTGCATAACTTGTCGATTAAACCAGAATGAACCACCAAAAGCCCCCCCCCCCCCCCCGCCCTCTGCATCACTGGGAAGATCCAACTGGCCCGTGGCAAAGAACACACATCAATTTCGCAGGCCCGATATCGGGCCATCAACTTCTAATTGTCGTCGATGCATTTTCCAAGTGGGTAGAAGTAATCCCTACAAAAACTACGACGAGCGCATTCTGTATTCAGAAACTAGACGACTTATTTGATACCTTTGGATTACCCTACACGCTGTTGTTGGACAATGGAAGACAATTTGTCTCTCAAGAATTCCAGACGTTCTTAACTAGCAATGGCATTGTTCACAAAACGATCGCAACATACCACCCCCCAACTAATGGACAAGCTTAACGAATTGTCCAGACGGTTAAGAGATCACTGCACAAATTGGAGAGGGAGAGTGGTGGGATACTGCACAAGGTCCGTACAGTTAGAAGTCTTATCCGGGCTACACCGGTCATCTCAGGCGTCTCGCCCTATAATATGCTCATGTTCGGAAGAGAGGTGAGAACGAGATTGGCAGCCAAGATTAGAGATTCACCAAAAGCACTACATAGGGACAGAAGAGAAGGAGTGAGAGAGTTTGCAGTCGGAAGCAGAGTGCAAGCTCGCAACTAATCTGTATCAGGAAGGAAGTGGGAGTTTGGTACAGTGACCCGCCGACTGGGAAACCTTCACTATAAAATAGAGACAGTGGACGCACATAGATGCGCCACCTCTACCAGCTACTTCCAGAGCCTCTGATTCCTGGGAATCACGGCGGAGGCGTGTCATAGACTAAATACGTGTCGCTTGGATACGGTGGTTGACTTGTGTTATCCAATATATGTTATCCAATAAAATATTGCTATCACGAATAAATATGCTTTAATTCATATCTAATAGTTTACTTCATTGTTAAGAAAGTGCTACCATTGAGGCGTCAAACTATCGAAAAAAAAATGAGAAAAATTGGAAAATTCGGGAAAACTGCTGAATGTGCATTTTGTATAGGAATTTTGTATGAATTATTGAAACTTGGACAGGAAAACGTCTGTCGGGTCAGCTAGTTCGTTAATAAAATAAAATATATTTTTTTTGTGAACGTTGTTCAACTTACTTTGCGTCACAATTTTGTCTGCGGGTTCGTAGTACTCCTTATCAAGAGGCGTCAGTGCAAACGTCTTTTTCTTTTCTTCATTGCTTGTGGCTACCGATGGTGTAAGAGCAGATGGCGTAGATGTCTTACGGGGCCGAATCGACATCTCTGGTGCCACCGGAATGGACTCCGGTGGTATAATTTCCCTTGGCAGTGGCAGGGGCCGTACTTCTACAGGTATGGGTGTTACGCTCTCCGGAACATAAGCCAGTTTCCGTGCTCTTGCTTGTCCGTAGGGTCGAGGGAAGTAAGGTTCTCGAGAAATCCAACGAGAAAATTCCTCTTCGAATGGTGTAAAGTCCTCATCGTCTTCCATTTGGTTAATGCGATCGATTTCCTGCGCCAAAGTAAATGAAACGTAAAGTGACGTAAGTATAAGTGTACCTATCAGCTTTTTTGTAAGTTAGTTCAATGTCAAATGTACGAGATGTGTTTTGACAGATATTCAGCTAAATTCTAATAGTCTCAGCTAGTCTATACTATTTACTACTGTAACGCGCCAATAGAATGTGTGAGAGCGCGGCAATGGGCAGCATACACCCCTTCCGGCGCCCCCACACTAGCCAGCGGACGAAGACGAACCAACGCGGGACCGTACGTCACGCTCGCGAAACGTTCGTGATTTTAAATAATTGCTAAGACCTAGCAAAGTTATAAGTGGTGTGCTTCCGAAGGTTTCAAAGGCATTCATTAAAGTTTCGCAGTCCGTTCTCGCAAACGAAGGCATTTATTATGAAAAACTTACGTACAATTAGGCAAGTAGTTTTCCATAATAAATGCAGGCTCGTTTGCAGATAGAACTTCGAAGGTTCTATGCAATAAATCTACATAAGTAATAAAAATGAAATGAACTGCTGGATAGATTTGGCAATTTTTTGTTTTAAAATGTTCATGGTCAGAATCGGAAAGAAAAATTTGAAAAGTTGCCGAAGACTCGGGAAAACAGAACCTCCTTTTTTCTATGGGATTTTAACAGTACAACGTTTGTCAGGTCAGCTAGTAATTAGATAATTACTAGTGCTACGAAGGAGGGTTTTAGAAAGTGTCATAAAGTGCTTTATAGTCCCCCTCCCCGTATACAGCGACACTTATGTGTCATTGGTGTGCATATAATATGAGTGGTGGCGCAGGTTGCCGCCCGCTTGTACTAATAACTACTTATACAGGCGAGTGGCAATGACATAATAGTTATTTATGCAACTGTTGTATTTAATAAGGGGTATAAGCCGAGTGTTATAGTAGTATCACATGAATGTTTTAATACCTAATTATGTACAGTTGCATACAAGACTTTATCTACACCCATCATGAATCCTCTATAAAAGGTTCTGAAACCACAGGGTAGGTATTGTACAATGTACAATGTTGTAGGAACTCTATGTATTTTCATGGAAAGTTTAATTGTCGAGTATCTAATTAAATCTAATACAAACAAAGTATGTATAGGTAATAATAGAATTTTATTTAAACGCACAACCCTTTAATCAAGGGTCATTGTACTCATCATTATAAACAACTCTTACTATGTGACCAAACCTGAAATCGCGAAAACCACTCACTCACCACCACACTCACTTCACTCACTCATCACACTCACTCACTTACACTCACTTCACTCAACTCACTCACTCACCACTCACTCACCACCACACTCACTTCACTCACTCTCCACACTCACTCACTTACACTCATTTCACTCAACTCACTCACTCATCACTCACACACCACTCACTCACTCACTCACTTCACCCACTCGCCACTCACTCACTCACTCACTTCACTCACTCACCACACTCACTCACTTACACTCACTTCACTCAATTCACCACTCACTCAATCACTCACTTCACCTACTCACCACTCACTCACTCACTCACTTACCCCACTCACTCACCACTCATTCACTTCACCACCACTCACTCACTCGCTCCCCTCAATCACTCATTCACCACTTCACCCACACACACAAAACAAAACAATATCGGCTGTTCCCTACATTTTGACGAGATAGAAATTCATATAGATATCACGTGAGTAAGTAAGGTATCGAAAAAGCAAAGGAGTTGCATAATGAAATTCAGTACAACATTATAACACCCGTTAGGATGATATAATGGTTACTATGACACTGGCTGTTTTAATGTTGGCAAAAAGCTAACTGTTTCACAAACTTTTATAGAGGATTTATAGCATGGGTGTAGATAAAACTATTTATTTAGAAGGACAAGTAGATAGCATCGTGTATTCCTTTCAATGTCTTTATTTACGTAATAAAATAATTATGTAAAATAAAATTCATTTAATTCAGGCAAGATCCTTCATAAAATAAACTAAAATTTTGTAACAGAAGAGATTATGTGGGTCATTTTCTTAGTTTGGGTAATTTTTAACTAAACACAAAAAATGAGTGTGCTCAGGGCTTAACGTCACTAACGGCTTTAAAACCCTCGAAAATCAAGAAATCGGACCAGTGTTGAAAAAAAATTTAAAAATTCGCAGACGAATTTGAAGCATTCTTGAATTTTCATTTTGACCAAATTCATACTTCTTATTGTGAATTGTAAAGAAAGAAAGTCGCGTAGCGGGCATAACGTGTATGAAAGAGCGTTTTTTTGCGTGACGATTTCTACCAGTCAACTCCTACCGCAAGCCGCGTTCGACTTCATTCCAAAAACTGATATAGGTACGTAACAAGATGACGGGTCCCATTCGACTGTGTCGGGATTGGTTCGTGCGACGCTTGACTTCTGACCGGATTAGTTGTCTATAGAGATTTCAAATCACATTCATAAAACAATTCTGTTCGGAGCAAGCTGCATGCGTCAACAAGGATAACATGATTACCTGTTTACTTACCGTTAATTAACGCTAAGTAGTTGTGCTCAGAGGCAGGTCTACCGTTCATTAACGGTAAGCAAACAATATCTACGCGCAAGGAACTGTATGGCGATCAAACTGTTTGAATGCGATAAAATAATATTGATTTCAAAATTTGGTCTTTATAAAACTGGTTCCGACAAGACTAGAACTTGAAAGGATTAATAAATCAACTGTAAAGACTATTCAATGACAGGTTTAGATTGTCGTTGAATCAGTTCTTATTATTTCACAAGTTCGTGTCTGTAATGACGTCCACTGCTACGAATAAGTAACAACATGGCATGTTGTCAGCTCTAGAATGCATATAGTTACGATACACTACGAGGGGTGTATTGGGTTAATCGAAGTCATTCAAATAACGATCTTTGAATCTCTAATCATATAGAGAATATCTACTGACTAACAGCAAGGGTTGTTGTTTTTTGTACAGTGATTTTATTTTTGTTTCATCCATGTCCTACTGTCGCCCCGAGCTTTGAAGTTTTTATTTCTATTCGCGTGCGAATGCTTTGTAGCTCTGCAGTGTCTACGAATATTTGATGGACCGTCATAGCACAAAGCTTGTTCTACCTTTGCACACGATTTCCTACTCTAATAAATTGGCTAGCTCGAATTGATATGCCCGTAGTGGTTTAGTACTTGATTTCAACATTTAATAACAAAGGACATAATAAATAATTAAAAACGAGCTTACCATTTGAGGTTATGTCGAAACATTTTATACATTTTGAGCATATAAATTTTTGTTTCCACAACATTTTTAGTAGCACGGGTATATTATTATTATTATTCTTTATTTATCAGACAATAATGATCCAAAGTGTTAGAACACAATATTATAACTTATTATAATGTTAACGTAATAGTTTATCACTATTTATGAAATCGTAGCCATGGAAAATTTTCCATGGCTATGATTTCATATTATCGCTACGGAAATTCATCATCATCATCAAAAAGTCGATTTTGCAATTGCAAAATCGTGTTTTTGTAGCTTTCTCGTAGCAGTGACTACGTAATTAATTTAATAGTCTTCGTAGGCCGTAGCACTTTTCCGTAGCGATAATTTCTCGTTAGCATCTCCTACGATTATTAATTTAATCAATTAATTTGGCTAAAATAACCTATTGTCATAGGATTGACTATGTGCGTGTGTGTTTAGATTATTTTGTGTAATACTTAGAAACTCGTAGAGGGTCTACGAGTTTCATAATTACATAATGTTTGTAGTTAACTTAGACAGTTAGAGCTGAAATTAAAGCTAAGAACCACAATTTGTAACTCAGTCAGAATTCTTTATATATTTTAAATATAAAAAAAAACATTTTTTTATATGCTATCGTCACACGTTAACGATGCTTGCTAAGTACTTTAATAAACATATTATTGCCTAGTTAACTGTGCAAGTTGCACCCCTAACCCTATTTACGTTATCATGTAAATGGATCAAGTGTTGGCATCATTTTTACGGGGGATATTCTTGCTTCACTTACTTACTGCATTTTGGACACTTTATGAGTTATGGATCGCTATGTTTCAATTTAAGTTTTAACAGGTGTTTTGAATTCACGGAATCGCTTGTAGGACACTTTAATTAAAATTAGTGTCAATGATATACACTTACACAATATTTTAAAAATCATGACGAATTTTCTGTTTCAATCAAATCGTCCTATCGCAGCTGGACAATTTTCTATTTACTTGATATGTATTGTTTAGCCTCAGGTCAGCGCTCATTTCATTAAGTAAGATGTCGCGCAAGTGCGCAAGGGCCTCCCTAGACGTTAAATTTATTCATTGAATGACCTAGTTTGCTTAAATTGTATTTTAATTTCTTAGAGGAGCGAAGTATTACAACTTTGAGTCATAGTTTGAAAATGTGCGCTGTGTCGCTTGGAAAAACAAGAGATAAAGTTTCTCGAATGAACGCTCAACTTTATAAACTAAAACGATGCTCAAAAAAGACTAAGAAATACCTAGCACAGTCCAATTCTCTTTGTGTTCTAAGAGCTGGTAACATCATCTCATAACGATCTAGCAAAAAAATGAGAAATATCTCTACACTACGGATCTTCCATAGTGCAATTACAGTTTTTTTTCTGAATATACTAGGAGTTACATATTTCTTTTTGCTCGATTGTTAAATACTTACTTAACAAGTCCTAAGCTATATTATAACGTATATCACAAATAACTAACATGTTGCGGTAATTATAATTCTATGCCCAAACTTTGAACCTGCCTCCACTCACAGCTCCGAAAAGTTCTACACCCCGTACTCACATACCTACGGGTTTACTCGATCGAGCAAACACTTCGAGTAAAAACCACGGCACGGGCTTTCGTTCACACATTCAGAATTTATATATTGAGCGACTCGCGACATTCAGTATTCACTGAAGTGTTATAGCCAAAAGATGTCTGTTCAACAAAGGAGACAGTGGCTGCAGAAACACGAAGGCTTCTTCTTGACTACCCTCTCTCTATTTGCTTCCTGGTCAGTAGTTTTAAGCAATGCCAATAACATATTATGGTATATGGTGGTATGCTTATTAGAGTAATCTTTTGACTTGACGATCCATAAACAATCGCAATGTCTGTGTCCATCCTGCTGTACCATTCTGTGTCCACCATTTACATTTCTGTGTTCACATAAATTCATTTCTGAATAAACACGTGTTTTGACTACGCTCAACAATAGCGGATTGACTAAAGCGTCTGTACGCATCATTCAAGTCGTGCGACTTGATGGATGCGTAGGTACACACGCTCGAGTCTAGCTCGACAGCTCGCTTCGAGTAGGTGCGAATGAAATTACATTTATTTAATTCCATCTAGCCGGCTCGATGCGAGCCTTCGAGTTGTGAGTTTTGTGGTCCACACGTTGATTTTTACTTGTTTTCGAGTAAAACTATTGAGTAATACCGTACACGAGTACGGAGCTTAAGTTAGCTTTTATCGATTCAACTCATCGAGACTCACCTATATTCTCGAGAGAAGTACAGAAAACTCTTGATCACGTTTCATATCGAAATCTATGGTTAACTGATTCGATGCGTTCACGGCCAGTGACATTACTTATACATCTAGACGTTGCCATGATTACAGTGTGAAGTGTGGAAATGAGACACATATATACGAAATAATTAGGAAAATTGAGACAAAGCATCGTATCTTCTGTCCCTTACGGCCTGCCGTATTTTTGCTTTAAAAATGTTGCCAAAATGAATGAATGAATGAATGAATGAATGAATGAATGAATGCTTTATTTGTACAAACAAAGTACTTTGCATGGCAAAATTTAAAAATGTTGCCAAACAAAGGACTTTCACTGTTAATATTGCTGTCTCATGACCGGCTACGCGGTGGCTCGATCTAGATGTATATTATCTAAGGTTCACGGCACTCCTGCCCCGAGCGTGCACTAAAGGACGTGTCTATAAACTGTTAATATTATGGCTTGGCAACCCAGATTCTATCCTATATTCGAGGGGTTGGTGAGGTCGTCAATGAAACGCATTGGGGGTGGTGTCACCCGACTGTCATGTCGAGATTTTAAGGACTCGTAAGACTTAATTTATTGAAACACCATGCGAACTTAAACTCTAATCTCGCTAAAAGCTTGTTATATAAACTGTGATAACATAACGTACTAACTCAGTGAATAAATTAGACTTTAGAGACCTTCGGGATGCGTCGTAAAGCGCAAATAGATTATGTTGCTGTATTAACCTTCAATATTTGCGACGACTCCCGCGCTTTCTATTACAGACTTCAACTGTTAAAAGTATCAACTTTCTGTAAAACGAGACTCTAATTAGTTTCATATTCCAATTAGAAAATGTATTCCAAAGGTTGTTTGTTAGATATCGTTATCAGTGATAAGACCGTCAATGTGCCCTAACATTGTTTCTAGGTTTACTAAGTATTGGTGTTTATTAAATCATACCTAGCCTAATTCTTTCTAGTAATAAATTTTCCCCGCTCCCGGACCTTTGGAAGGTGTACGAGGAGCTGAAGCCAACTCACAGAGGCCCCTTAGACAATTTTAAATGATGAGGAGGCACCAACCGACGTTTATCCCTCAAGTGCACCCAAGGACAACCCCGGTTGGTGCAGGACTAGTGCAGAACATGTAAACAAAACATATTGGGTTATGGGTTTGGGTGGCTGAGGACTGGTTACCGAGGACTATGAAAGGACTACGGCCCCTTCCTGAACAATCAATGTTTTATTACACGGAAAAAGTGGCAGGAAGTGACTTCCACACTGAATAACGGGTCCCCGGAAATGTCGCTAGCACATAGTGACGTAGTGACATGGGGATAACATATCCTGAGGTGCTTGAGGAGTAGAGAGGTATTCCAAGACTATCAGGATACTCCCAGAGCCCGGAAGATGGTCAAAATCCCTACCAGCACTTACTGGAATACTTCCTTTCTCCGAGCACGTTTGCTCTTGCGGATCACGTTTGCTCTACTCAAGCCGGCCAATAAAAGCTAGAATGAGGTGGGAGCTCTGTTCCTCGTCAATGTTCACTGCAGCCGGTCAATAAAGGTAATTCAGAGATGAGCAACAAGACGTCTCCCGGGAGATAAGGTACTGCCCAACAGCTCGCCACATGCTGCCCTGCGGGTTTCTGTATATCTTCTGGTCTGGCTCCTTATCCTTAACCTGTTCCGGCAAAGAAAACTCTACAGGCACCTACAGTTCGGAGCCCGCAAGCCCCACCACGACTTCAACGTAGAGATTGGCTGTTATTAAAGTTTTAATGCATACTTCTCGATCACTGAAGTTTTAACCCTGAAAAACTTAATCGATATCATTTATCGACTGACCTCCCACATCACTCATCCCTTCGTAGCCTCCAATGGGTGAAAAAAATGACACTTGCTCACTTCAGAGGGGCAATTCTCGTATTTTTAACAACGTTCGCAATCTCATCTCAGTCTCAATCTGTCAAAAATTGTATAGCGTTTACCTACATTTTTGACATTTGATTGACGCTGGCATGAGATTGTGAACGTTTTTAGGTACGAGAATAGGCCATCAGATGTCGCTCAGCGTCTAAGAATTTAACAGCTAGCTGTCACTATCCATACATTTTTTTGTGAACAAGACAGTGACTTCTTTTACGCATAATTAAATTAATAAGCCGCGGTGCGCAGCTGTTGACTGCAAAAATACAGGGACACACAAGGGACACATGTATTTGCCAAGGAAAAGCTCTCCGAAATAAATTTTTAGACCCATTTCGTCGAGACTTGGTGCTATCCTTTTTAAACTTGAATACTATAAGGAAGAAATTCTTAATATGATTTATATTGATATGCTCAACTCGTTCACCATTTACGGGATAAAATTATGTTAACATTCCGTGTGGTGGGACCCTGGTGATCTGCTATACAGGTATTCCTAGTGCAGACACCAGTCTCTCACAGACTTTGTCATATAATCTTTAAGCTTGTTTTAATTAATTTATCATTTCGGGACATCGCCAAGCGGTTGGTCGACTCTACACGTGACCAAAGGGCTGCCCTATTTTTTGGACAAAGAATTAGCATTGCCATACAACGTGGCAATGCTGCCAGCCTTTTGGGCACCTTTCCTTTCGACAGTGATGCGGATGAATTTTCGATGCCCTATGATTTCCCCTCCTTTTTGTATTATACTTGTACATATTCATTTTTTTAAGTCTGTTAGATTTTAGCATGTAAAAAACTAAGAAAATACTTTCTAATTATATTTTGTACTGGTATTTATTTATCATTTCATTGTTTGTGAAGAGAAAATAGTTAAATTATTTTGAAATTGAATTTGAATTCGTCTACAGCACGAGTAGCATGACCACCATAGAAAGGGATTTTATCGAGGGAATAATAGACAAAAATGACGTTTCCGTGTAGATAGTAAGACGGTAGCAAAGTAGAAAATAGTCAACTGCATTTTTTACAAAGCTCACTTTTTTACATAATTCTACTCAGAGATCTTTGTTTTATCCACAGACTTGTAAAAAAAGGAGGACTCCGCGCCACCCATATCGAAAATTCTTAATATGATTATATTGTTATGCTCAACTCGTTCACATTTACGGTATAAAATTATGTTAACATTCCGTGTGGTGGGACGTGGGACCCTGGTGATCTGCTATACAGGTATTCCTAGTGCAGACACCAGTCTCTCACAAACATTGTCATATAATTTTTATGCTTGTTTTAATTAATTTATCATTTCATTGTTTGTGAAGAGAAAATAAATTATTTTGAAATTGAATTTGAATTCGTCTACAGCACGAGTAGCATGACCACCATAGAAAGGGATTTTGTCGAGGGAATAATAGACAAAAATGACGTTTCCGTGTAGATAGTAAGACTGTAGCAAAGTAGAAAATAGTCAACTGCATTTTTTACAAAACTCACTTTTTTACATAATTCTACTCAGAGATCTTTGTTTTATCCACAGACTTATAAAAAAAGGAGGACTCCGCGCCACCCATATCGAAAATTCTTAATATGATTATATTGTTATGCTCAACTCGTTCACATTTACGGTATAAAATTATGTTAACATTCCGTGTGGTGGGACCCTGGTGATCTGCTATACAGGTATTCCTAGTGCAGACACCAGTCTCTCACAAACATTGTCATATAATTTTTATGCTTGTTTTAATTAATTTATCATTTCATTGTTTGTGAAGAGAAAATAAATTATTTTGAAATTGAATTTGAATTCGTCTACAGCACGAGTAGCATGACCACCATAGAAAGGGATTTTGTCGAGGGAATAATAGACAAAAATGACGTTTCCGTGTAGATAGTAAGACTGTAGCAAAGTAGAAAATAGTCAACTGCATTTTTTACAAAACTCACTTTTTTACATAATTCTACTCAGAGATCTTTGTTTTATCCACAGACTTATAAAAAAAGGAGGACTCCGCGCCACCCATATCGAAAATTCTTAATATGATTATATTGTTATGCTCAACTCGTTCACATTTACGGTATAAAATTATGTTAACATTCCGTGTGGTGGGACCCTGGTGATCTGCTATACAGGTATTCCTAGTGCAGACACCAGTCTCTCACAAACATTGTCATATAATTTTTAAGCTTGTTTTAATTAATTTATCATTTCATTGTTTGTGAAGAGAAAATAAATTATTTTGAATTTGAATTTGAATTCGTCTACAGCACAAGTAACATTACCCACTATAGAAAGGGATTTTGTCGACGGAATAATAGACAAAAATGACGTTTCCGTGTAGACAGTAAGACGGTAGCAAAGTAGAAAAGAGTAAACTGCATTTTTTACAAAATTCACTTTTTTAAATAATTCTACTCCGAGTTCTTTGTTTTATCTATAGAATAGAAAAAGGAGGACTCCGCGCCACGCATATCGAAAGTGAAGCACATTACACCGGCCGCCATTACGGACACGAGCGACGGCGTCTTTGCAGGTACCTACTCAAATCACGCACACATAAATCGGTACAGAGTGCTTCACTTTCGATATGCTTGGCGCGGAGTCCTCCTTTTTTTATACGTCTATGGTTTTATCATAGGATTTTTTTTTTGTTGGGGTCTAAATTTTTACTAATATTAAGTCACGCATTTACAAACAACTACACTAATTTTTCACAAAGTGACGAACTATTGAAAACTATTTTATCTATTAACTATTATTAACTATTTTGGGAAAAAAATATATTGCAGTAATTTTCCTTGGTAAGGCCAAGCTAAATGATGTGAAATAAAAGAAGATAGCTTTGTTCTTCTACCTACAGTTTTGCGTTCAAATGGTTCTCCTGTAAAATCATGATTTTGTAGATAAACGTTGCGGCCGTTGCACAGTGTAAGATTTTGCAAATCTGGCCGGACAAAATTATATTTTGAAAATAAAATAATTGTTTTGTCTGGAAATAACGAATAATTATAATATTTTTTGTTCATCTGAACTTTTTTTTACTTTTGTAGGAGTTGTGACCAACTCACTCACCATAAAAGCAGCATCTTTATTTCCCGATTTTCTCAACTCAGCACTGGTGGCGTGAGTTAATTCGCTAAGTGAGTTTTCCTTAATCAATGAATTTCATTTACGTGGTTTTGTCTTAGAGCTGCTTGAATTAAAATCTTTTTTTGGTCTTTGAGCTTACTTTGTGCTCTGTTCTCCACCCTACTGGGTATATCTTGGTTGCTAGAGACTAAAGTGCTGTTCGGCCACTGATTGTGATTATTTAAAAAGTTTCAACAGGTTGGAACTTTGGAAAAAGCTCTTTTCTTGACATAGTCAGTTGTAAAACGAACATAATTTTCAAAACCGCAAATGAACGCAGCTAATACTACTTTAGTTTAATAAAATAAGGGATTATTGACATAATAAAAATGTTTTCATGACATACAAAGGCGTACAAAAGTTTTCGCACTCTAAGGAATACAACTACTTAAAAAGATTTTGTAAAATAACTATTCTAACTCCACAGTTACCTACTGACATTTAATTTTGATTAAGGTAATATAGAATACCTACATATAAATGTGTTCTACAAACCTGAAGACATTGCTCGATTGCAAAAAAAAGTAATTTATGCACGTATTTTCACAACACAACCTTCACAATGAAGCAGTAGGGCGACAACTGCAGATCCGCTCTGAGAGAAACACATCGTAACCCGTATTTGAGGTAAACATAATAAAAAACGTGCACACCTATTGTTCCTATACTTGGATAGTCGCATCGATAAGCTAATTAGCTTTCATTACGAAGGGATTTTACTTCCATCTTCCATTCTTGTTTTATAGGTACTTTGTACCGCTACATTTTAAAAATCTTACTCTTTGCGTCGGGTAGAAAGTTTCTGTCTTTAGCATGGCGATTACAAAGTCAAATTATCTTCACTACCCTAGAAAATTGTCAGTTGTCAGTGTAATTTTGACAGTTTAAATAGAAAACACCAAAAAATACCTCTTCTATAAGCATCTCGACAAAAACCGTTAGAAACGAATAACAAAGTGACAGATTGTGGAAACTAAGGTGCGATGTAAAATTTTTGACATTTAGTTTCTCCATTTGGAGAAGCGAAAAGTCACTTTGTAAAGAGATGTGGCTATTCTTCGTAGAGATAGAAGTGGCCATGCTACACGCGCTGGTGATGCTCCCAAAAGAACTAAGTCTGTTTTCATCACCTACAGGCACTTGTGGTGTGATAACACCACAAGTGCCTGTAGGTGTTATGTAAATTATAGTAAAGGTGTGTGTGTGTAAATTATAGTAGGTGTTATGTAAATTACAGTAAAGGTGTGTGTGTGTAAATTATAGTAGGTGTTATGTAAATTACAATAAAGGTGTGTGTGTGTAAATTATAGTAGGTGTTATGTAAATTACAGTAAAGGTGTGTGTGTAAATTATAGTAGGTGTTATGTAAATTACAGTAAAGGTGTGTGTGTGTAAATTATAGTAGGTGTTATGTAAATTACAGTAAAGGTGTGTGTGTGTGTAAATTATAGTAGGTGTTATGTAAATTACATTAAAGGTGTGTGTGTGTGTGTGTAAATTATAGTAGGTGTTATGTAAATTACAGTAAAGGTGTGTGTTTATTCTAGAATTAACATCTCTGAAGTTTATAAAAAGATCATCCTCGACTTGGTTTTGAATTCCGATCAGGTTATTCCTCTCGTACTCCTCCAGACTTCAACGGAAAAAGAATTTAAAGTCAACAAACATAAAACAACTTATAACTATAAAATTATCATATTTTATTTATTTACTTTTCCACTATAGCTGATTTTTACGAGTGGTAGACGGTTCTCTTTTACTTAGGTCGTCTTTTAATAGTGCTACACTCCTAGTCGCATACATATTATTGGAACGAAGTTCTTTAACGTGGCTTGCGGTAGGAGTAAACTGGTAGAAATCGTCACGTAAAGAAAAAGCGTTATGCCGTTAGTTTCAAATGTCAAAACTTTTGATTTTTGTTTTTTAATACAGAGCCGTCTAGACTGACCGTACTAGATGGCTCTGTATTAAAAACGACGGCACCACCAGTTTGTGTTCAAAACTTTTTTACAAAAAAAAAAACCGCTCAAGTGCGTGTCGAATCCCGCACAATGAAGGGTTCCGTAGTTGAAAAGAATGTATCCCAAAAACAAACTTAAAATTAAAATACCAATTTTTTTATGTGATCAAATTACCAATTTTCGGACTTTTTCCTTTACTTATGACCATAAAACCATGAGTATTACAATAAAAAAAACGTTTATGAAATAAATTAACATTTGTTTGTGTTCTAAACTCAAACTTATTTGAATTTTCTATTTTTCATATTAGCCTGTTTATCGGCTTTATACCTTAGCTTCTCTTTCAACCTGGCAAAAGCAAAGCGCGGAAAAAAAAAGAAAATTGAAATCATAGTTTCCTATTAATTCATGACAAAAATATTTTCCGTTATTTTATTTTATTTCTTCAAAAGTGTATTGAAACTCGTGGACATTTGTTATTGCAGTTCTCGGCTCAAAATCAACCTCGCCTACGGCTCGGGTGTTTTAATTCCGCCTCGAATGCAATAACAAACGTTCTCCACTTTTATCAAAATGTACTACTTATAAGTGATAGAATGACAAATTAACAATTTTCGGACTTTTTTCTTTATTTGTGCTGTAAGACCTTGCTTTTTGCCAAATTTCATGATTCTAGGACAACGGGAAGTACCGTATAGGTTTTGATTTACTTGCGAGTATCTAAATATGTCGCATAAATGGCCGTATCTTTTTATTGCGTCAACTTAGATTCTTGAGTTTGCTAGGACTCCAAGGGACCATAGACTTACGTATTTGATATTAATTTCAAATTGATACCTCCACGCGTTCCTGAGAAAAAGGGTCTTGACAGACTGACAGACAGACAGACGGACATCAAAGTGATCCTATAAGGGTTCCGTACTTTATCATCTTGTATGCACTTTCTATCTATACACACACATGTTTAAGCAAATAAAATCTTATCTTATCTTATCGATTTTTAGGGTTCCGTACCTCAAAAGGAAAAAACGGAACCCTTATAGGATCACTTCGTTGTCCGTCTGTCTGTCTGTCTGTCTGTCTGTCAGTCTGTCAATACCCTTTTTCTCAGGAACACGTGGAGGTATCAAGTTGAAATTAATATCGAATACGTAAGTCTATGGTCTCTTGGAGCTCTAAAAAAAATCAAGCTTCTAAGTCAACACAATAAAATAATACGGCCATTTATGCTCCATATTTAGATACTCGCAAGTAAATCAAAACCTATAGGGTACTTCTCGTTGTCCTAGAATCATGAAATTTGGCAAGAAGCAAGGTCTTACAGCATAAATAAAGGAAAAAGTCCGAAAATTGTTAATTTGTAATTTTTTCACACAAAAAAATATTTTCAAGTCTTTCAGACCTGACCAGAGCCTGTAAGACCCTTTTTCTCAGAAACGCGGGGAAGTATCGTGTTGAAATAAATATCAAATACGTAAGTCTATAGTCCCTTGCAGCTCTAAAAAAAACAAGCTTCTATGTCATCGCGATAAAAAAATACGGCCATAATACGATATATTTTGATACTCGCAAATAAATCAAAACTTACAGGGTACTTCCCGTTGTCCTAGAATAATGAAACTTGGCAAGAAGCAAGGTCTCACAGCACAAGTAAAGGAAAAAGTCCGAAAATAATTAATTTGTAGTTTATCATACCAAAAACAAAAATTTTTATGTGATAAAATTTTAAATTAACAATTTTCAGACTTTTTCCTTTACTTGTGCTGTGAGACCTTGCTTCTTGCCAAGTTTCATTATTCTAGGACAACGGGAAGTACCCTACAGGTTTTGATTGACTTGCGAGTATCAAAATATGTCGCAGTATGGCCGTATTGTTTTATTGCGTTGACTTAGAAGCTCCATTTTTTAGGACTCCAAGGACCATAGACTTACGTATTTGATATTAATTTCAACTTGACACCTCCACGCGTTCCTCAGAAAAAGGATCTTAACAGACAGACAGACAGACAGACGGACAACGAAGTGATCCTATAAGGGTTCCGTTTTTTCGCGTTGAGGTACGGAACCCTAAAATTGAATATTATTAGGAACCTAGAACTCGAGAGATAAATGAAAAATGTGTTTGGAATGGTAAGTTATTTAATTACAACACCCTATTTTCCTGTCTGAAAGATTTGTTAACCCTTTATAATCAAGAACGTTGCGCTCAGAGGTAACCCAAGCGTGCCCACATTGATACGGTTTCATCACTGAACATGATCAATGAACACGGGCGCCGAGGCGAGGAGTAATTGTGACATGACAACAATGAGCTGTGAGCTACTACCTACATGTGTATGCGATGCAACGTGGCCTATCGTGGCCACGTGATGTCATATGATACACTGAGGTCATAGATAAGAGTGCTGTGGTATTCTCATGACTAACGCCGAACTTCCGTGTTAGTGCTTTTCTGTTTTGATATTGCCTTCTCTCATTACATTTAAACCTACCCTAACACTTCTACTTTTTTTATCTCTGTTAGTGTGTTTATTTAGCAATACTTGGTCATTTGAATACGTACCTTGCTCAGCCAATCTTGTTCTGTAGGCGCGACCGCGCCGGGGCTGTCTTCATACCCATACAATGGTTTGGGCATCAGCATCCGAGGCATGATGTAATCGCTGCGGAAAGGTCTTGGTTGTCGACCCATTCGGTGCGGCAGCTGCGACAATGGTGGCACTGCTGATGGCCCTAAAATTCTTGAAGATGAGCGAGCACCCTGGGCACGTGAGACCCGATATTGATGGACACGAGTTCGTGTCACTATATAATGCAGCTAACTATTCACATGACGAAAAAAACAATTTCAATCAGTTACATACATTCTAAGATACAGCAAGGTCAGTCGCTTTATTGCAAGTTCGCTTTGAGCAGTAATAGAGAGAACAACCTCGCCTTATCTATTTTCTAAAACTATGTGAGAGCGGTTCTCATTGTGTAGTGAGGACGAAAAATTAATCGAATTGTAATTTATAATTATTCGAATTGTAATTTATATTAATCGAATTGTAATAATATGTAATTTCTTAATGTAAACAGCTTTATTTCTTTAAACAAGGCGACTACCTGTCGTCACGACACAATAAAAACCGGTGCTTACAAGAAGCATGTAATTGACGTAACCAGGATTAAGAAAATTGTGAAACTAAACTTAACTTAGTGCTAATTCTGCTTACTATTTAGAAAACGCGCTAGATCTATGAACCTTTCTTTTACCTTTTCCTAATACCTTCTCGTATCTTTGTATTTTTAAAACACATCCTAGCATTTATGAAAAATGTCAATAAAATAAAATAATAAAAAATAAAGAACTGTCGTCGACACTATCCATGTGTGCGGTGTGCTTGAAAGTAAACCTAAGTTGCAATCCTTATGGTTCATTTTAGCATGATACAATTTTTGGAGAGCTCAGTCCTGTTTATTATAGTATACTAGCTGACCCAACAGACGTTGTCCTGTCCCAATTTCAATAATTAAAAATTTTCCAATTTTTCCGGCAAGTTTTCCAATTTTTTCAGCTTTTAAACCTTCACTGAACTACGACAAACACTTCAAAACCAAAATCAGCTAAATCGGCCCAGCCGTTAGAAAAAAACCAACCCCTCGAGGAAATTGGGAATTTCAGGATCGTTTCAGTGGTTTAGGCGTGAAAAGGTAACAAACAAATTTACTTTCGCATTTATAATATTAGTTAGGATAACAGGACAACGTCTGTCAGGTCAGCTAGTTATCCAATAACAGGACAACGTCTGTCAGGTCAGCTAGTTATCCAATAAAAAATATTGAACGTTTACCGAATGTACTTTTGTGTACAATGCCATGATGTGTTTTAAAAACACCTAAGTATTCCTTAACAATGACATGAATAAAATTATCCTATGGAGATAAATAAGCTTTTCTATCATTATTGTCATCAATTAAGTTTTAGACGAAGACGGTTAACTCCAATCGGTGTTCACTTACTGGCCAGAAACAAGAGCGTTTCAAAAAAGTTGTTTGGAAAGCCAAGTCGGAATTCCAAAAATGTTCATGTCATGAAAATGATATCAAATCAAAAATCAAATCAAAAATCATTTATTTCAATCCATCAATCATAAAATAAATTCAAATTAAGTAATAAATATAAATAAAATTAAAATTTGTAAAATTAAATCAAAATAAAATTAAATCAAATCAAAATAATTAATTTAAATTAAAAAAAAAAAAAAAAAAAAAAAAAAATATTGCATCGTAAACTACGAAGTATTTTTGTGAGACCAGGATGACGAAACCAATAAAGAAAAATAAAACTACTAGCTGTTTCCCGCATTTTCGTTATAAAATGGCCCAATTTATAACGAAATTCCACATACGCTCGGCGCTCGGTGTAGTTATACTTAATAAACTATGAGATAACTTTCAAGATGACACAAATTCTGGGTCAAATATCAGGCATAACACAAGCAAGGTACAACTTTCGTGTATCTACTTAACTACGTGTAACTCGTAATGTTACCTGCTATACATCGCATACACTGCATAGCATCCTGCCTCTCCCCCGTTAAAGAATGCAGTCAGCCTTTTGCGATTTTATTTACGGGCACAGTTGGAAATTCCGTGAATTTTCTGTCGGAAAAACCCAATAGCCAATACCCAGTTTTCGACCGGGAATTTTAAATCACAGCAGTCACTTTTGCGACTGACGTGCGCTTGCTTGTGATGACACTTTCATACTATACAACGTGTTGTTTTGCATACTCGTCCAAATTTAAGGGTGTGGTATAGATCATCAAACCGAACAACTTTTTCCATGGCACCAACATCGTAATTAAGAAAAAATAATCAGCCGTCCCCTACATTTGCGTCGTCTGTCGAAAATTTTTTCGCGAATACTTTGTTTGTCCCATGGAGATTGATGTTCTGTACCACACCCTGAAATTTGACGAGGATGCAAAAGGAGACGTTGCATGTGGCTAGTTTTTTTACCCTAAGATTCCTGGTTACGTCTATGTCGTTATATCTAAGTAGTAAGTATATTACTCAAACTAAACGTTTCTTACTCCTTCTTTCTTTACAGATGCCCGATGGTGATTGCATCGTCATGTGAATTTGGATGGAAGTTTTAACCAAATCTATGAATAATTTTGGTTTATTTTATCTCTCATACCTACTTATTAAGATTAAATAGCTTATAATATTCGTCATCAGCTTGAATATACTAAAATACACCTATTTTATCTCAACATATGTGGGCATTATAAATAACTAGGCTTTCTTCTAGATGCACATTTCAGAGTTGAGAGAGCGGACTGCTAAGTTTATTCCTGCAGCTTGTTCAAGTGCGTTTTTGTTGACTGTTTTTTGGGGTAGTGATTGTTGAAGCTCTACTTGGTGACATTACATAACCTTAACCTTTAATGTTCCCTCTGCTAAAATTCGCCCCCCCCCCCTCTATAAGAAGGAGTGTGCCATAATCCACCACGCGGACCCAATCTAGTTTGGTGTTTTACAAGTCATTGGATCCAAACCACACGCAAATCGAGAAATCCTTTACTTGCTAGCCTCCTTCATCTCGCACGTTATCCAGCACTGCTTCTCTATTGTAAGATCGAATAGTACATCTTCCTAAGACAATTATGTAACAGCTGCGTGCTCGACATGAAACCTAAGCCTTTGTGAATCAAACGAACACACATTCAATCACAATGCACTCCAATAGTTAGAAGATACATTTCGAATTCGAATGTAATTACAGCTTCATTTCGTAGAGTATGAGTGATAAGCAGTGGCGTCCCAGTGGTAACGACTCTAACTACGAGTTGCAGGTCGTGGGTTCGAACCCAGGCAGGCGCTTTACTTCTATACACTGCGACCATTAGAAACCGAGCAAAAAAAAATCACTAAGAATGCTAAGCTAAAACGAAGTAAAACGGAGTAGGCCGGGGGAGCAGGAAATTTCACGCGGACGAAGTCGCGGGCAGAAGCTAATTATTGTAAATAATTTCATCTCCAATACTCTCAAAAAGGTCAATGAAAACATCGTGAGGAATCCGCCATGTCCTAGAACTAAAGAATTCGAAGATATTGACATTTAAGTACCAACCCGCAGTGGGCCCGCTCACTCCCTCTCGAAGAGGGGAGAGGCCTGTGTCCCAGCAGTGGGAAAATTATAGGCTGATTATATCTGATATTTTTTAACGAAACAGCAGAATCAGGCAAGCGGTCGAGCATCAAGCCTGGTATAGTAGCTGGTATATATAAAATTCAATCATCCTTTCGCATTTACGATTGTAATTGCACATGGCAGGCTCCGAAATTTCCGGTAGGTGCACGTGTCGCACGAAATGTAATTATTTATAATTAACATACACATGACAAAGTAATGGATCGCCAGCTCTGATGGTAAACGAATTTTATAATTAAAATGAATGTGGCTTTCAATTAACAGTGTTTTGTTGACTCTGCTTTTGCATTATTAACGGCCACGTTGTATATCATTACATATTTGGTTTATGTTAAGTTTTGATACTTCAGTGAGAATCCAAAGACCTGAGTGATTGTTGAACCACTTTGAAACACAAACAAAAATTGTGAAAACGTTTTTTTACAGACTGTACCTACGCTGACCACTTTTACAGATTTTTGGATTTAAGTGTCTACCTTTATAAAGTATTTGTACTTATTTAAAAAGACCACATAAACATTATTAATTCGAAAATTAATATTTTCTCCGCTTTTAAATCCGGTTGCTTTACAAAGTAGCCGTTTCAAATTACTTAAGTCTCTTAAAATTGTACCAGTCGAAGTTATTAATGCTCTAGATTGGCCTGGATTCTGGATGAATGATGGACTTTTTAATCGGCCTATTATAGTTTTAGAAACATCATTCTCTTGCGCCTAATCCAATATAATTGGAGTAGGCGCAACAAGTCTTCTTGTGTACTTCTCTATCGTTTTAGAATAAGGTAAAAGAAAACATCTTCACTTATTTATCTATTATTTCAGACCCTAGATCTTACAGTATCATCTGAGATAAGTTTCATCGCTGCAATCATAAATATAATTTACCTGTAACTGATATCTGATACCTGGTACCTGATATCTGTGGCTGGGTCGGGCTGGTCCAAAATCAAGGTCGCTCAGCGCACTGTGGAGCGGGCTGTGCTCGGAGTTTCTTTGAAGGATAAGATCAGAAATGAAGTTATCCGGAAAAGAACCGGAGTTACCGACATAGCCTGCATAGTAAGCAAGCTGAAGTGGCAGTGGGCTGGCTATGTTTGTCGAAGGACCGATGGCCGGTGGTACAGACGACTCCTGGAGGGGAGACCGTATGTCGGCAAACGTAGTGTGGGACGCCCAGCTAGATGGACCGACGACCTTAAAAAGTGGTCTGGAACAGACTGGATGCGGAGGTGGAGGACAGGGTGTTCTGGCGCAGCCTGATCAGTGGACTGCGATGGGCCGAGTTCATTGTTTGACTTGATATCTTACAAACTTGTGAGTGTTATTTACCACCGTAACAATACATTTACTAAGATAGGAGCGAAGCCGGTAATCGGCAAAGTCAGGTGTTTCTAAAATGCGGGAAATATTACGTGGCTTAGGAAGTTTATTCAGATTCCATTGATTTTAAGCCAGCAACGCTTTACTCTGCGTAATTTAAAGGTGATGATTATCTACCAAAGAAGGTTCCCTGATGTTTTTTTTAAATATCTGAGTCATTATAACCTTGGTAAGTAGGTACTTTGAATACGTCATACATATACCATGTAAGTACGTAAAATGCCCAAATCATAGTTTAGGACTTTGAGTGAACTGCGAGTAGGTAATAGGTAAACAGACATATAGGTATATACGGATACGGTGAAACTATACACATACGTAATAGTTTTTATAAACTTCAAACTAATAAGAAAAAAACTTCACGTTAGTTCAATATAATTAAGTTAATTAAGAAGGTGTCTGTTAATGTTTTTGTGAATTAGTCGTTGGAGTGTCTTAATAAATAGATACTTAACTAATAAAAGAAAGGAGGTGCTTGAGTGAAAGAAGCTTTCTTATAACCTAGTGCATAATTCAATAAATATAATTAACTTACTTTACTAAACTATTAAATTACATACTAAAATACAATGAATTACTTATAATGAGAGTGAGCGTGCTTATTTGACTCGGAATTAATGTATATATACGTGAAATGGTGGAAATCGTAGGTATCTATGGAAAAAATATAAATACAAAGTACGTTCTGATTATGAAAATACTAAAACTAAAAAAAGAATTATTTTGTTACGAATATAATAATATGGTAGGTAAAAATAGAAAAAAGTGTACATAATTGAATAAATAATAATATATAAAGCTATGTATTAACAATAAACAATGCTACGTATTTTTCTGTTCCTTTCTGTTTTTCTATTTATTTGTGTGTACATAAATGGTTAAATAAATAAATAAATAAAAAAATGTTAACCTGTTATAGTTGAAAATATAATGTCTAATAAAATATTATCTTCGAGTACACTTACGCTATTCCCCACAGAACAGATACTAACTGTTCTGTGCTATTCCCCATAGGGTAAGCTTGAAACTCATGTTGTAACAGAACAGGAGGTTACCCACCAGCCACAGTGCAATATTACCAAAAATACTTTTTTGGTAATATTGCACTGTGGCTGGCCCCGATCGTTATACTTTAATTTTGACTTTTTGAAATATTACTTTGAGTTCTAGGAAAATTTCAATGTAATGTGATAATGTATACCAAGTTCAGATAACTCTTGGAAGAAAGCCTTTAGTGAATGCAAGTCCAGCTCCCCACTTTTTGCACTATTATAGTTCTGCTTATACTTTACACGCAAAAAAGATTTGATGGAATCCCTTTTTGTTACTTTACATTTTCCATAAAGAAACAATTACAACGGTAGGTACTTAAGATCCTAAACAAAGGATAAACCACTAACACAATATTATTGTGCTCGATTCTTTCACTGAGATTATGTTCTGCACTTCTGTCGAACTTACCCAGTTTTACCAGAGGAATGATTCAGTAATATTTTTATGTACCTACCCTTGCATATATTAGAACGTACTTGATTAGTCGTCCAGGAATAAGCAGCAGTGTGTATACATGCGTATATGGTACTAACAAATCTTGACGGTCGTGCTAAATATTTGGACACAATATCAGTATCTAAATTACGCTATAATTCAATGATCTCGCCCTTTTAAGAAAAGTATATGGCACTAGGTTTAGGGGTGGTCAGAGACGTAATATGAAATATAATTCAATCTAGCAAAATAAATTAGTGGTGGCGATTGCTAACCACTTACGCACGTAAAAGCGTCACATCGAATTCAAATCGTATTTAGAGGTAATTTATCCCGGGAAGTGTTTCCATTTGTGCCAATCACTGTCAGTCAGCGTGAACTTGTTAGCTAGGTATACCGAATAGCCTGCATATTATAATTTTCTTTTGCGTTTAATCTGTTATCATTTCCACTTCTTGCCGCATTGACGCAATGTCAATCACAATATGTAACGTGACACCTCTTCTCTTGTTGCTGAAGATTTTGTTTAATTTATTTATAATCTTCATGTTTTAGCACTGCACTTTATTATTTATTACTTATTTATGATATAAACTTTAAAGTTTAAATATTCGCTCATAAGTTACTTATGGATACTGGTCGAAAATAAAAACTTTTAAGTATACATTTTCATAAATAAGTACCTACGAATGAAAATCATAAAAACAAATATCTAAAAAATCAAACAAAAGTCAAATAAATCACACCAAAATATCTAACTAATCAGTAATACCAACAGCAAAAATCTAAGTTATATTTATCTAAAACAATTGCTACGGCCAGGAAGTTGGGACAGCGTTTTTTATCATTGTGGTAAAACATTACAAACAGATATCGCACGTCTCAATTCCCTAGTAATGATTCTAACTAAGTTTGTGAAAATAAACGAACATCAAATAATATTTGACATTCCTTTAGTTTATGTTTAATCTAACTACTAAATTGGAAACGTTTGCGAAATCCTACACGAGCACGAGGCTTTTGCAAACGTTATCCACACATCAATTTGAGTTTGACACAACATAATTATTTATAAACTGAGCTCTACACCCATGTTGGAAGCCGACATTTTTATGCAACAAACAAGCTTACGACTAGCTCTTGACAAATAATCTAAACACTCAAAACTTCACACACTAACTAACACCAACTTATAATTATTTCTAACTAAACGACGCCGCGACGACGGCGACGGTATAACCAAATGTTATTTTTTAAACGGGTACAACACACACACAATAATGGAGAAAAAGTACAAAAGAGCGCAACATGTACCTAACAGGTGTCTACAGGGGAAATTTTACTGAAAAAGCATGATAATATAAATATATTAAAGACAATTAATATACACCTATAATTCGCGGCTGTAACACAAAAGTATACGGGAAATGCTTATCAGCGGCACATAAATAATGCTAGAATAATTAGACATTAATTAGAATAGTGTCAGTTTAAGTGAACATTTAGTTGTAAACTCACCGAGAGGGCGAGGGACAGCGCACGCGGCGGCGGCCGCTAACAACAGCACGATGAGCGTGTGCATCCCGCGACAGCGCTTGACTGGATACTCTCCGAGTCTCTGCTGACGGCGTGCTTTCTGTTTACTGCCAGGAGCTATGGTCGCGCACTCGCTCGGCGCCGATCGATACCCCGCCCACATCAAAACTTCTTATCACCATGAACAAAACGCCGTAACTTCAGTAATTCGAACGACTACTTAATCCCTTGTGGAACAACTGTTCGAGCGCGTGCAGCCCATCTCGCGTTATCCTTTCAATTACAATTCGTGTGCTGCTTGGAATAGAGTCTGGTTTCCAAAAGTTTCACCTGTCAAAGCGAATCATTGTAGATATAGTTTAAATTGGAAAGTATCTGCCGCTTTTCGATGACGTTCATGATGAAGGGTGCTCATAAATGTATGAGTACACGCTCGCTTTATCATGATTATATCGCTTGTTTATCTCGTCCAGCTAGGTATTCCCTATATTTATTGTTAGAGATTTTGAAACTCTAGTCAGTTTTGCTGTTTTTTTGGATAGAATTTGAATGAGCATTTCGCTGTGCATTTAAATACTAAGTTATATTATTATTCTTAGGGTTAACAAATTGGGGTGCGGAGACAATTTGGGGTGCGGAGACAGGAAACCTCCCCGAGTGCCCGTGGGCTGGAATTCCCTTCGGATACGTCCGTGGGGAAGGCCAGTCTTCGGGACGGTGCACCCTGGGGTGCGGGCAATGGTTCCCCTTAGGCACAAGTGCCTAAGGGGTTTCGTTGCCCGTATGCCAATATCCTGTCGGAGGAACGCTCCAACGTGTGTCCCTCTGCTCTAAGCAGAGACGCACAGCGGCGGAGTAAGAACGGGCTCGGTGTGCACTAACCCTGCCGCCGGGCAGGCAGAAGGAAGCCATTCATCCACCATCAATCATCATCATCCCCGCCACCATACACCATTCATCATTCACCACATCATCATTCCCATCCCATCATCCACCATCAATCATCATCATCCCCGCCACCATACACCATTCATCATTCACCACATCATCATTCCCATCCCATCATCCACCATCATCATTCCCATCATCATTTCCATTTTCATTTCGTCATTTCCTTCTGCCACCGTTAGTCTCGTAGCCCCGAAGATCGTTCAAGGTCATGTCTCTGACTTTTGACGGGGGTCGAGGGTCTTGGCTTAACCGCCCGGACCGCGAGGAAGAAAACCTCTATAAAAAATTACCCCAAACCTCCAAGCGGCGGCGCACCGTGAGGGAGGTTGGTAGCTTAATTAATGGGTAGCTAAATTAGTCGCTAGTGCGAACCACGGAGATTTGAGCAAGTACACAAAGTTTTTACTCGTGGGAACAAAATGGAATTGTTAAAAGAAACCCAACGACGTGAGAAGGAGAAGGCGATGAGTGATGCGGGGTCGGAGTCCGACACCGCATCGGGAGCGAAGGACGCGAAGGGCTCTTTCAAGAGCCCGGAGAGCGTAGTGGGAGGCAATAGTTCCGCTGGTAGGAATGCATTCCTGAAGCGGAACGTGGAGGAGAAGCCGGGGGATGGCCAGGGGTCGTCTTCCTCGGACGGCGGGAAGGGCTCCGCCAAAAAAGCTCGCCGGGTTCTAGGCTGGAGCCACAAAAAGTCCAAGAGCAAGAGCCGGGCAACCGAGGAGGATGACTCCGTCGGCTCGGCCGAGGGGAGCACTCTGGAGGCGTCTGGCGATGAGTCGGACGCCGCTGGTGGCTCCAAGGCGGAGCGGTCCAAGTTCGCGGAGGTCGTGGCTGCTGCAGTGAGGGATGTGGCCTTAAAGAAGAAGCAATCTTCTAAGGACAAGGCCATACCCGCAGCCAAGGCCTCCATTATGGCGGCAGCGGAGGCCCTACTTCAAGGGCCTCCGTCGGACGGCATGTCAGAAATGCGGGCGGAGGTCGCCCGCTTGACAGCCGCCATGGAGCTTCTCCGAAAGGAGAACGAGGAGCTCCGAGCGGACCTGGCCAGGCTCCGCGATGCCGATGCCGGCCCTCAGAAGGCGCCGCAGGAGGGGGCGCAGCAGGGGCAGAGCGGGCTTGGGCCCGCAGAGGACAGACTTCTGACCCTGGTGCGGAAGGAACTGGCTGCGTTCAACAGCCGGTTCTCTGTCCTGGAGGGCATTGTCCTCCGGCCCCCGCTGGCGGCGAGCCGGCAGGCCTCGGGCCAGCCAAAGGCGGCATCGTACGCCGCCGCCACAGCCGCCACGCCCAAACCTGGGTCGGCGGGGCAGGCGAAGGGCGGGGCCGCTCCTGCAAAGGCGCCTGCGAAGGCGCCTGCGAAGGCGCCTGCAAAGGCGCCTGAGAGGGCCCCGGCTGTGGCGGCGGCGACGACGACGCGGCCGCCCCCGCCTTCTAAATCTCCTCCGGCTGACGCCGAATGGCAGGTAGCCGGGGAGAAGAAGAAGGAGGGCAAGGCGGCAAGGGCGGCCAAGCGGAAGGAGAGGCGGCGTCGGCGCAAGGAGCGAAGCGTCGCGGCGAGGTTGCGCGCCCCAAAGTCCGCAGCTGTAGTGATCACACTACAGCCGGAAGCGGAGAAGAGGGGCGTGTCCTACCGCGACGTGCTCACCAAGGCGCGGGCGGCGGTGAACCTGGAGGAGGTCGGGGTCACGAAGGGCTTGCGAGTTAGGGTCACGGCGACCGGGGCTCGTATGCTCGAGATTCCCGGTGCGGCCAGTGGCCCGACCGCTGACGCTCTGGCTGAAAAGCTCAGGGCGTCCTTAAATGCGGACGAAGCCCGGGTGTCCAGACCCGCCAAGTGTGCTGACATGCGCATCCTGGGTCTGGACGACTCCGTCACAGAGGGGGAAGTTGTGGCCGCCGTGGTCAAGATGGGGGGTGCGCTATCGAGCAGGTGAAGGTAGGCACCATCCGTCCAGACTCCACGGGGTTGCGAGCCGTCACGGTGAGCTGCCCCGTATCGGCGGCCAACAAAATCGTTGGGGAGGGCCCTAGATTTCAGGTGGGCTGGGATTCCACGCGGGTGAAACTGCTGGAACCCAGACCTCTGAGGTGCTTCCGTTGCCAAGTGGGCAACCACGTGGGAGCGAAATGCACCTCGGAGGTGGACCGCAGCAGTAATTGCTTCCGCTGTGGTCAGCCCGGTCACAAGGCCGGCTCGTGCAATGCCACGCCGCACTGCTACCTGTGTGCGGCAGCTGGCAAGCCGGCCGATCACCGGGCTGGAAGCAAGGGCTGTGGTCCACCCGCGAAAGCCCGGGGCAAGGGCAAGCCCCCCGCCCCCTCTACCGCCGTCACCGCCGCAGCCGTCGCCACAGGCGCCGTCGCTGCCGCCCCCACTGCCGTCACCGCCGTACCCACTGCGGCGGAGCCCTCACAGGGGGCTCAGGAGGGGGCTGCAATGGAATGCCAGTAGTGGCCCCATTACGCCTCCTCCAGGCGAACATCAACCACTGCGCCGCCGCTCAGGATCTGTTGATCCAGAGCATGGCGCAGTGGTCGATTAACATCGCCGTGGTCGCTGAGCCGTACTTTGTCCCGCCCAGTGATTACTGGGTGGAGGACCTGAGCGGCTCAGTGACCCTCATTTCGTCGGCCGCCGCCGGTACCCTGTCCCTTGAAGCCGTCAAGAAGGGACAGGGTTGCGTCGCAGCACGGTTCGGGGGGATTGTCGTGGTGGGGACATACTTCTCCCCGAACCGAACTCTCGCCGAGTTCCACAACTCCCTTGCGGAGTTGAAAACCGTCGTCGTCGGGTATGGTTCCCTTCCCGTGCTTGTCCTCGGGGACTTCAACGCCAAGAATGTGGCTTGGGGTTCCCGGTGTACGGACACACGGGGCAGGATGGTGGAGGACTGGGCTCTGGAGACAGGCCTGGTCGTCCTAAACCGGGGTTCTGTCCCCACGTGTGTGCGGATGCGGGGCGAGTCGGTGGTGGACATCTCGTTCGCCAGCCCCGATCTGCTGCCACACGTGGTTGACTGGCGCGTCATGGAGGGGGTGGAGACCTATTCCGATCACCGGTACATCCGGTTTGACGTCTCCGCCCATACCTCGAGCGCGCCGGTCCGACAGGCCCCGAGTGGTCCGCGGTGGGCGCTGAAGAAGCTGGACCGGGAGCTCCTCCTGGAAGCCTCGATCGTGCAGGCCTGGGTGTCACCACCGGACAGGCCTGCCGACATCAACGACGAGGCGGAGTGGTTCCGGGAGGCCATGTCCGAAGTGTGCGACGTGGCAATGCCCCGGGTCCAGCCCAGTCGCGCCTTTCGCCAGGTGTATTGGTGGTCGCCGGAGCTGACGGAACTGCGCGAGGCGTGCGTCGCCGCGCGACGCCTGTACACCAGGCACCGCAGGCTCCGTATCCGCCCTCCGGATACGGAAGCCATTCAGGCGGAGCTGTACGAGGGGTACAGAGCGGCGAAGACCGCCCTCCGAGCGGAGATCTTGCGGTCCAGGGATCTGGGCCGCGAGGAGTCGCTGGAGACTCTGAACAGAGACCCATGGGGGCGCCCCTACAAGTTGGTGCGGGAGAAACTCCGCCCATGGGCGCCCCCGCTGACGCAGAGTCTCCGGCCCGAGCTCGTGGAGGACGTGGTGAGCGCTCTGTTCCCTTCGCGAGGGGAACATACTCCCCCGCCTATGGCTCCGCCTCATGCGGTGCCCGCTGCGGACCACGACACCGACGGCGACGTTGATACTCCGGAAGTGACCGAGGTAGAGTTGAGAGCGGCGGTACGTAGGCTTAGTGCCAAAAATACCGCCCCAGGACCCGACGGCTTACCTGGAAGAGCCTGGGTTCTGGCCTTTGGGGCTCTCGGGCCTCGACTAGGGGGGCTCCTAAGCGCATGCTTGGAGAGGGGCCAGTTCCCACTTCGCTGGAAGACGGGGAAACTGGTCCTCATTAAGAAGCCGGGGCGCCCTGCGGACTCTCCGTCCGCTTACCGGCCCATCGTGCTGCTCGACGAGGTGGGCAAGCTCTTTGAAAGAGTAATTGCAGACCGCCTCGTCGGGTGGCTGGTGCAGGAGGGGCCGGATTTGGCGGAGACCCAGTTTGGTTTCCGCAAGGGGCGCTCTACGGTGGACGCCATCATGCGCGTGCGAGCCCTCACGACGGGGGATGCAGTGGCCCGGGGTGGGGTCGTCTTGGCGGTGTCCCTAGACATCGCCAACGCCTTTAATACCCTGCCCTGGAGTTGCATCAGGGAGGCATTGCGGTATCACCGGATGCCGACCTACCTCTGTCGAGTGGTCGAGGACTATCTGACGGACAGGGCCGTCATCTACCCCGGTCATCAGGGAGAGTGGAACCGGCGAGAGATGTCGTGCGGTGTCCCACAGGGATCGGTCTTGGGGCCGCATCTGTGGGACATCGGTTACGACTGGGTGCTGCGCGCCGACCTCCCAAGCGGCGTCAGCGTAGTATGTTACGTTGACGACACGCTGGTCCTGGCGCAGGGGAGGTCGCACCAGGCGGCGGCTGAACTAGCGACACGCGGGGTTGCGATAGTCGTGGAGAGGATCCGGCAGTTGGGACTCGAGGTGGCCTTGCACAAGTCCGAGGCCATGTGTTTTCATGGTCCTCGGAATGCGCCACCGTCGGGTTCCGAAATAACGGTGGGAGGGGTTCACATCGGAGTCGGGTCGACGATGAAGTACCTGGGACTCGTCCTCGACAGCCGGTGGAACTTCGTGGAGCACTTCCGACGTTTGGCTCCCAGACTGGCACGGGCTGGGGCTGCCTTGAGGCGGCTCCTGCCCAATCTGGGGGGTCCAAACGCCTCCTGCCGGAGGCTCTACGCGGGGGTCGTGCGGTCCATGGCCCTTTACGGAGCACCGGTGTGGGCGCGTTCCCTAAGGCTGGGACCAGCCGGCAGGTTGAACGCGTCCCAGAGGGTCATGGCCATCCGGCTAGTCCGGGGATACCGCACGGTCTCCCGGGAGGCGGCGAGCCTCCTTGCCGGATTGCCGCCGTGGGATCTGGAGGCAAAGGTCCTCGCGCACGTGTGGGAGTGGCGCGAGGAGGCGAAGCGCCGGGGCGTAACTCCGCTGCCGCGAGAAATCACGGTACAGCGGACAGAGCTCCGGCGGGATCTCATGGCGGCATGGAGATCGCGACTGTCGCAACCCAGCGCTGGGCACGCCACAATAGCGGCGATAAGTCCCCTCTTTGAGGAGTGGTTAGAGAGGCGCCACGGCGTCCTCACCTTCCGCCTGACGCAGGTCCTCACCGGACACGGTTGTTTCGGGAGGTTCCTGTTTCGCATAAGGCGGGAGGAAACGCCCGGGTGTTTCCATTGTGTAGATCGCCCGGAGGACACGGTGGAGCATACAGTGGAGGTCTGCCCGGCTTGGGCAGAGCACCGCCGTGTTCTCACGGAGGCGATCGGCGGCGGCGATCTCTCGCGTCCGAGCCTGGTCCAGGCCATGGTGCGGAGCGAGAGTGCATGGGAGGCCGTCACCTCCTTCTGCGAAGCAGTGATGCTCGCGAAGGAGGAGGCGGAACGCGTGAGGGAGAGGCAGCCTCACGCCCTCAGTCGCCGCAGGAGACGCCCTGGGCGGCGGGAATCGCGGGGCGATTTCCGGCCACCATAGGCGCGGGCCTGCGGACGGTGAGCAGCGGGTAGCTCGCCGTCCGGTAAGGACCAGGCCCGAGTCGACGGCGCGTCGTGTTCCACGCGCGCCTCAAAGAGATGTCAGCAAGTGACGGGGCCCAATAGGGCCGACGCCGCTGGGGTCGCGGGTTGTCTGAAAGGGTTACCGCGGCCCTGGCATAGGCAACTGAAGGAACACGGGTGGGTTTTAGTCAGTAAAAGTCTGACACGCCCTCCCGCTCCACCCAGAGCGGGAGAAGTTATTTGATGATTTCCCACCCTCAAAAAAAAAAAAAAAAAAAGGGTTAACAAATTATATTTATAAGTAGTAGAGCACATCTAAGTTAAAATGACGCACCCCACTACATACATTAGTCACTACGGTTAATACGGTAGAGGGGCGCGTCATTTCTGCTTAGACGAGAGCTCTACCATAAGTAATTTGATCGAACAAAATAGACCTGTTGAGAACCCTTCAATCAGAAAAGATTTTCATGAAATACGAATAGTGGACGTAAAATTGTCTGAATCTGTTTAAAGTGATTCTTTATTAACTTAAACTTAAATTGAAAGTAATTTACTTCAGTCATCGTAAAAAAAGTTAGATTTGAAATATCTTATGTAACATGTTTGTACTTAATTATGGTGGCGGTGGTGGTGGTTTCTTGAACTTAATAGTAGGTTGTTTTAGCCTATTGAAGTGAGCTCCGCCTTCAACAGGTGGGGGTTGCAAAATACAAGCAACTACAATCTTTAGCTAAATAATTTATTGTATTAAATACTGTCTAGCTGTTTTCATCGTTTAGCTGTTTTACATAACGGAGCTGTTTTGTAAAAACAGCTAACGATTATGTAAAACAACGGGTTCGACAATCCATCTGCGTCACATCCTTTACCTGCACAGAAAATGGAGTAAAATAATAGATTATTTTATTGTAGGACAGCCACTTGGCTTTTAAATATATATTATGTTGAAGATATATCACCTGCATGTAAATACTAGCACTGGCTAGATAGAAAACTGTCTAGATAAAAGTGTGACACATAGTTTTGTACTTGATTCTTTTTCCACGTTGTTACAAGATATATCCTTTTACTCGTTATACCTTCCTAATTATATACTTTACACTATTTCATGTAGTTTCGCTCTACAAACCTCCCAACACCTTAGCCATAAGCACGTTCGTGGCCCCTTTTGTTGGACGATCTTTTGTACAGCGTGCCACAAAGGAAGGTGGTTCTATGAAGTCTTTGTAAACGAATAGAGAATATTAGCGTCACTACTTGAAGGGATTCTAAAGTCGCGCAGTTTTATATATTTATTCCCAGCTTTTTATTCCTTGAAGTTTTCTATTTGGTTCCACTATTGCCGACTTCTGATTACCAGAGTTCTGTCTTCTGATTTTATGATTAAGCTATATTATGTTGCTAAACCACGTAATTTTTTACACTTTTCAGATTATAGTTATAGTAGTATGAACATTTCAAATTAAATTTAAACAGTGATTTATTTTGATGCTGAACTTTTTTAGTGTCTTTGCCTAGCAGTAAGATACAACGTTTGTTTTGTACAGATATATTTTTATAAAGCCGCTGATAGGCTTGAGCATTCACTTGTAACAGAACATCGAGCATCGCCGTCGAATTGAACAACGAACAGAGCCAAGCATAGAGCCAGACATCGCTACGAATATTTTCACGATCATTCTAGCGAACGCTCCAGTAAATGCTCGTTAATAAAAATGTATTCTTCACGAAGATGTCAGACTTGATTTAAAAATTGCTCGGCTCGGCAAAAAGCTCCAAGCAAAACTGTCATTTCGCTAAAGCTGGGCGTCCACTGTTCTGCGCCGGCCGAAATACACGCGCGGCACACAAAGAATTTTGGTTTGTTTGTAGGTATGAAAAAATTTAAATGCAGGCAGTACCGGTAGTGGACGCAGTGCTATATGAATTCATACAAAGCAAACCGAAATCCGTTGCGTGCTGTGCGTGCGTTGCGGCCGGCGCGGACCAGTGGACGCTCACCTTTAAACGCTCGCTAAAACGCTCCATTTGAACATTCGATGAATGCTCATTACAAGTGAATGCTCTACTCTATCAGCGGCTTTAGAGACCTGTTTCTCTCTTGCTAGATTTGTTTACCACGTCTCAATCAATAAAGGAACACTTTCAACTCTGCTTACAGATGAAATTGTCAGCTGGACGGCCTAGCAACATGTCTCGACCTATTTTTAGGGTTCCGTAGTTCCGAATGAAAAAATAGAACCCTTATAGGATCACTCGTATGTCTGTATGTCTGTCCATCTGTCACAGCCAGTTTGCTCCAAATCTAATGTTTACTTGTAATGAAATCCGATTAAGTTTCGTACACATATGAATTTCTGTGACCCAAACATGGACGTGAACGTAAATAAATGAATTTTGTATATAGGGATCACTTTCACGAGTAGAAGGCAAATAAGAAAATCAGGAAACATGTTTTGCAAACTTTCTCACTCAATATATCTCAAACATAACATATTTTTTATAATTTAAAAAAAATTACTCCCCTTATCTCCGAAACTACCGAGTCTGAAATTTTGAAAAAATATAGAACATAGTTCTATACTTATAGATTACAGGAAATAACTCTATAGTCTAAAAATAACATGGACAATATCTCAAAATTGTGCGTTCAAACTTAAATTTACTGTTGGAATGTATGGGATGGGAGAGCATGGTTTCAACTACAATCTTAGTTTTGTTCGTTAGGATAAATTCATACTAACTACAGACCACATCATTGTGCGTGGCCCGACACGCACTTGGCTTTAGTCCTATTTTGCATATCTAGGTACAACCGTAAAGCGTTAACAAGTAAGCACTAACGGATTGTGCCTATTTTAGAATTATCCATTCTACGATTCAATCAATCTGCCTAGCCTTTTCCCAACTATGTTGGGGTTGGCTTCCAGTCTAACCGAGTGCAGCTGAATATCAGCATTTTACATGGAGCGACTGCCTATCTGACCATCTACGGTTATCGTTTTAAAATTTATCGCATCAAAAATTTTTCAATTTGGAAACTTATTCGAAACCTTTTATTTATTTTCACAATTTTTTTTCTTGATTTTAAATTCGGATGATAGTATGTTCCGATTGTTTTGTCAGATTTCTTTTTAAGGTCTCAATCAACCGATTCTTCTGTCGAGCAGTGAGCAGATAAAAGTAGAATATTTGAACGGTATTTAATTTAAATAACCCGTTGATTTTTTCATGGCATAACTAGATGATGAACTGCCTTGATATATCATTCTACCAGTGAAAATGATTGTTCCGTTTTAATCTAAGAAGTTTCTCAAATTGTGACAATCGTTATATCGTTATTTCAGATCGTTATATTATGTCCGTTCAGGAGGTTCATAGCGTGTTTTAGGATGTTACCAAGCCAGGCTCCACCCATACGGCCCGAACTATTCGATCTGAAGAAATTCCAGAGGGATTTATTCATCACCATCCCCACACGTTGAGTATTGCGGTCAAAGACATAAATATTACTTAATTGGTTGATTTCATCAGTCACCAAATCTACGCTCCGCTTCAGGATCAACAGATAACAACATATTTCCTATTTACTACGTTTTAATTTAATTATTCTTACGTCTAATTTTCTTATTTTCAAAGAGACCAATTTGTCATTGTTCGAGTAGGTTTAATGAGGGTTCCGTAATTTTGATGAAATATGTAAAAAAAAATACCGTCCCCCCCCTTATCTCAAAAGTTTGTATAGATAAAAATCTGAAATTATTTTATGTGAAGAAGTATATATAGGTAAAGATTACAGGAAAAATAAAACGATGTCTCTAAACAGCACACTTTTTCAGAAATCGGAACGGAACCCTCGGTCCGCGAGTCCGACTCGCTCTTGACCGGTTTTTTTTATCTCTTCAAAGTATTCGCGTTAAAACTGTCAAACTTTGGGAGTTGCAATTCCTACAGGCTAGGTCGTTTTTGTTAAGTTTGTTCAAGACAAGATACGTGGCTAAAATTTTTACTCGTCGAGTTTTTTATTATCAACACCCCTAAAAAAAAATATTAATACTATTTTCCTTTTAAATCATGTTACAATAAGATGCAGTATGTGATTCACTTTTTTTATTCTATTTTTTTTTAATACTTTATATAAAATGTATTTCGGGAAATCAGTTTAAAAGAGAAACTACGTATTATGAAGTAGTGAAACACGTCTAGTCTATTATTTAAAACACTACTCTGTACTTTACCTATGTCTAGCAATACATCTGCCGAAATTAAGTGAGTATACCTACTCGTATACGCTATGGAAAGTTCGGCGTGTTTACCTACCCCTGCAATGCTCTTTAAATTACCTGACACCTGACACCGATGGCCGAAATAACGTCGCGTTGGGTTGGTAGTAATTATAGCTGGTTTATTATTTTCTGATTGATCTCTAGAAAGTTGTCACGCCAAACTGAAGTAGGTACCATGTAATCACACGTCGAAAGGTAAAGTCGGATCACTAATGTCAATACTTTGAGTTCAGGTATCCCATAATTACGTTTATTGTCTTCATAGAAAACAAAGCACATGGAATTACCGTTGCGTTATTTTCGGCAAAATAATATTACTGGAAAGTAGAGTTTATTAATTTATTATGACTACGCTACGCTTTTGAATCTCATATGAGAAAACTAGATTTTCCCAGTATTATTTTAAAACCAGTAGCGCGTATGTATGTCGTCACGGAATTTCAGAATTTTTCTAGTTTCAGTGACGCTGTGGCTGTAAACCGTCATAAAAAGAGTTGAGTAGGTCAAAATAAAAATGAAAATGAAAACCTAATTAGTTTTTCGAAAGAGTCATAGTAAAGTTGACCTAGTTATTATATTCATTATTCATTACATTTTAAGACTAGTAAAATTAAGATTTTGCTTAATTTTAAAAGAAAAAACTTGACATAATGATTTCAGGCGGCTTCTAAACAAAAATTATAGAAAGGAGATTACATGCCGCTTATTAATTTTTCTTTGAATGAAAATAAATTTTATCCAATAATTTACATTTTAAGAAGGCTTTTTAAGACTCTAATAAGTAGGTACCTAGTCTTAGTTATTCAATATGACTATGAAAACATGGTTAGGTATTGTTTGGGTCATAATCATCTACCTAGCCTTTTCTCAACTACATATGTTGTGGTCGGCTTCGAGTATGCCCGGATTCAGATGAATATAGGTACCAGATTTTACATGCGAAACATTAGTGCGGAATAAAAATAAATACATAACATAGGGGGTTCCATTTTAATCAGCAGTGAAATGAGGTAGGTATTGTAAGTAGGCACCTAAGGTACTAATTCGTATCTAACAGGTAGGTACAGTCAGCGTCAATAATAACGGGACGAACAGTCTGTTCAAAATTATTTACACAACCATGAAAATGAAATATTAACTCAATGACACAAGAATGTTTCAGAATGAAAATAGTACCTACAGGACAACTGTCATTCTGACAAGAACTTTATCCAATAGTGGTAAAGTTTAATTATCTTAGTTCTTGAGATAATTTTGAACAGTCTGTTTTTCCCTATATGTTTGACGCTGACTGTACAAATTAGTCGCTGGTAAAGAGACAGTTGCATAAAAAAAAAACCGGTCAAGAGCGAGTCCGACTCGCGCACCGAGGGTTCCGTTCCGATTTCTGAAAAAGCGTGCTATTTAGAGACATCGTTTTATTTTTCCTGTAATTTTTACATAAACTTCTATCACATAGAATAATTTCAGATTTTTCTCTTTGCAAACTTCGGAGATAAGGGGGGGGGGACGGTATTTTTTTTTACATTTTTCATCAAAAGTCGAAAACTATGCGGCCTATAAGAATGTGCAAACAGCGTTCTTTCTTATGATACCCCACATGCCCTAGTATCCCCACTTTGAATTTTTAAGACCCTCTTTCAGCACCTGTTACAAAAAAAATAAAAATATTTTTATTTCTTTCTTATTTGCAAAATAGTTGGGTAAACGTCATATAAAACTGTTCCAAATTTCAAGTTGATAGCATTAGTAGTTCTTGAGATATCCAGCTGTGACAGACAGACTGAGTGACACCATAAGGGTTCCTTTTTTACCATTTTGGTACGGAACCCTAAAAACCTTAATTTAGGTGGTATTGGTTCAGTCAGGCAAATTAATTGTTAAGCACATTGATACACCCTACGTCTAAGGAGACTGGGATCTGTGGGTCCAATTGTATTAAGATGAGTATGGTTTAAAAAAAAGGATATATTTTATATTTCCAAATGCGAAAAATGAAACCAATTTACCATCTGGAAAATGAGAAATCCAAAAATTATGTTTTAGTCACGATGAAATGGAATATCGATTAAATTATAATCGATTAACGTGGAGTTCAAACTATTTAAAAAATGTTTTTACCAGATGAATAATTCAATTACAATAATTAAATCTATTAGAATTAACGTGTTAAGAGTTTTAAAAAAATATCTATATAATAAGATAAATCTTAAAGTCAGTTCACGTTTACTAATCGATTAGTGTATATTTTTTAGCCTGTGCCATTATATAATAATATTGTTTTAAAAACCATGATCTGTGCTGAAATGACATGACCCGGACAGTGACAGCTCTCGACCTTCACTCTATTAGCTAAAGGTGTGTCCAAACAATAGATATAAGAAAGAAGGAGATGTGCCCAGTATGTTAAAATGTATAGGAAGCCTGTGTCTCCACTTTTTCCCTTTGTCACTTTCATGATTTTAAAGACAAATACGGTAAAATACTTGTACTTACATATGGAAAGTGATTCTATGATTTATATGGCTTCGGTTTTTACAAGAAACCATTGCAAAACACGGCATTCTTATAAATTGTCGCGGTCACAGTCGAAAGCGCACTAGTTCGCGGAGACGAAATTCGTACTATGAACGGCTCATATTACTGAGCATGTCGCGCGGACACAGATTCGCCCGCTTGCCACTTCTCCTATTTTTTATATTTCCATGGTCCAAACAGAGCGCGGAAGGTGCGCGGCAGCAACACGCGGCATTCGCAGGACACAGTTTCTCTCGCGCTATGTCTAGACGTATGGACAAATGTACGCGCGGCAATGCTGTGCGGCAAAACCGGGACATGCCTCGCATTGACTACCTCCTTCCAGAGACGTTCTCTTTTATTTTTGTTCATCATCCACGTCGTTTCAACCCAAAGACGTTCACTGCTGGACATAGATGTTCCCCAAGCCCCGCCACTTCAGTTTTGTGCTTCTCGCATCCAGCAGCTTCCTGCGGTCTTCACAAGGTCATCGGTCCACCGGAGGCCTTCCGAGTGACTTTCAGTCTTCTAATGAGGCCCACGAGAGCAATGCAATGGTGGCCCAATGGTAACGATCCCGACTTACGAGTTGTGGGTCATGGGTTCGAACGCAGACAGGGACTTTACTTTGTGTAAATAATTTCATCACCACTGCTCTCAAAACCTTCATTCTGTTGTGAGCGAGCACGTTTCAGTGCCAGAGGTCATCACTGGCATGTGAGACGAGAAGATATTACGTAGCTTCCCGAAAGCTACCCAGCCGAGTCGGTTTCGATGATTGACCTCTTTCTCAAAATGGTCCCTACCTAACTGATGGCCAGTTCTTTTGTTTAGTTTAACGTCTCCCTGTCTCACCCTCGCTGCAGAAGGATAGGTTTCGAGGTTACTGGTTATTTTTGTTATTATTTTGACGAGAATCCCACAAACCTTAAAGGATCCATACATCATCAATACATAGTATAAAACAAAGTCGCTTCCCGCTGTCTGTCCCTATGTATGCTTAGATCTTTAAAACTACGTCACGGATTTTGATTCGCTTTTTTTGATAGATATCGTAATTCAAGAGGAAGGTTTATATGTATAACACATGCGCGGTCGTAGCCGCGGGCAAAAGCTAGTTTCCAATAAGCGAAGATATTGTTCATTATGCATTGCAAGATTACGTCCAGACATGAACGAATGCTGACTGCGAATGCTGCGCGGACAACACCGCCGCGCTCGGCCCTTGTCCAATCAGAGCCCGGCTAGACGCGCGCGGCAGCTGCGCTCAAATGCCGCCTGTATTTGGACACACCTTTACATAGTGTATTATCTATGCCTCACTCGTTTCGTATCGTTTAGGGCGTGCGCGTTTTGAGTGTGTTTCCCATAGTTTTATTGAGATTTTCCTCGACCCCTGCTTTCTTTCTACGTACTTCCGATCTTGCTTCTTGTACGACCCTTGCTACCACACCGGACACGGTACGGAGAACCCCGCCTAAACGTTGGACTTGAACTTGTTATTTTGGATTCTACGACCGCGCGGCCTACCGATTGCATATTGGTTTGGCACCATGGATCGTTGTGTAAATTGTGGCAAAGCGACTAGAGGCTGTAGTTTACGTGGTCGTCGAGCTGAAGAACTTCAAAAATCAGCTGTTAAGTATAGATTGTTACGTAACCTCACGTTTACTAAATCTCTTTTAACTCGGCTCTCAGACCGCCATAAATCCGTAAAATGTTCAGTGATGATTTTATAATATAGTAGCTCTTTCAATTGACACCAATTTCATCTTTTTACAACCCAGGCAAAACCGTGGCCCCAGATTCTATTACAAGGTTACCGTCTTCTTTGTCTTGTTATAGACATTTCACACTACTGTCAAAGAATATATACGGATAATATTTGGTAGTCAATTTGCTTAACAATTAAGTTCCATGACCTTACAGTTTGAAGACTCTCGGCGACGGAAACGTCGTTACGAGGTCGGTCTCGCTTCTCTCACAGCATCTTCTTACTTTGAGAGACTACTAGACGCCACTAAACAACATTTAATTTAAAGCTGTAACAAATTAAATCATTTTGTATAATTTTATCTTAGGTGCTGAGATGAGAATCTTACGACCTGTCCACCCCGATGGATGTCCACTCGATGGGAACCAGTTTACACTAAGTCACTATATGCGGTTTCCATTATACAGGGTGAAATTGAATAGATGCGACAAAATTTAAGGGGGTGTTCTACGCATCAATATGAACAACTTTTACTATGGACCAAACCTGAAATCGCGAAAAAAAAATCAGCTGTTCAGTACATTTTGACGAATTATGCGAACATTAAATGTACTGAACAGCTGATTTTTTTTTCGCGATTTCAGGTTTGGTCCCATAGTAAAAGTTGTTCATATTGATGCGTAGAACAGCCCCTTAAATTTTGTCGCATCTATTCAATTTCACCCTGTATATGTTTCCATTAACATAAGTTGCTTATTTTTCTTTCTGTATCGAATAGTATTAGCATCATCGGAATCGCAAAGCGATTTAAAATTAGCGTTTCCAAAGAGGTGATCCCTTTTAGTTAGTACCTAACGTTAATTATATGCATGATTTTGTACACATTTACCATTTCTTGGAGTGATAGCCGATCGGTTCGTATTGTATGCCCGAAAATTATGGAGAAAAGGCGTAGAAAGATTGTCAGCCACTTTCGCATAAACCTCGACAGGGGAAGATAGACTCGGCGCGTGTTGAGCCCGGCTTTCAGCTAAATTAGCGCTTTGAGTCTGCCTATTCGCTCGGGTAGAATCCATCAGGACTTCCCTATCGAACTTAAGGAAATACGATGTAAACCCTGAATTTCCATATTTACCTGGAATATTGATGAAAAATAAACTATTAACTTAGAGGAAAATGAACTATCGGTAAAATACAGAATTAACGTCCTCATCAACGCAATATTAGAGCCACTCATACCAGCGGCAGCGGTGCAATAACGGATCACTGACGAGTCGTAAAAAAGGCAAAACCAATAGAAAATCATCGGGAGGTCGGTACATCTTGTCGAATAAAATCCATAATGATAATGTCGGTGTAGAAAGTGGTTAAAAAGATCCGTGATTGCGCCGCTTGCGTTACTAATTATAAGTATTAGGTACTTACTGAGTTTTTGCCTGCGACAGCTAAGTCGCATTTTGAGTTTTTTCACACCTACCTATTGTTGTTTAAATTTTCCATGCTTTATGAGTAGTAATAATAATTGTATCTAAACGGTATGAAACAATATTAAATTCACTGCACGTAATCGACGTACCTGCATTTGTTTTACCTATCAGGCCGCGAGTGGCCCATGTTCAACAGCAGTGCAATTTACTGCGGAGGTAAACGGTACTATGTATTAATCATATCATGAGTCCTAAGATGTAGTCAAACTATATGGCGACACGGTTGGCGCAGTGGTTGAGAGATTGACTGCTGCGCAGCATGTCGCGGGTTCGATTCCCGCACGGAACAAATATTTGTACGACCTACAAGTATTTGTTCCGAGTCTGGGTGTTTTTCTATCTATAATATGTATGTATTTACAAAAAAAAAATGTATATAAGTAGTTTATCAGCCATCTCGTTACCATAACACAAGCATTAGGTTGCTTAGCTTGGGACTAGATGGCGGTGTGTGAAATGTCCAAGGATATTTATTTATTTATTTATTATTTATATATTCCTGGTACCTACCTACATATTATATCTGCAAATCAATCAATCTGCTTCCAATCTAACCGGGTACAGCTGAATACCAGTGCTGTATTTGCAAATAACTTAGAAACTCTAGAAAACTGTACGTCCTACAAATCCCCGCAGGAGCGATCAAATAATACTTTTTTCACTAGTAAAAAAAGAATAAATACAAATCAATATAATAATATGCTAAGGTCCGTATTACAGAACGTCACTCAATACTCAAGCATGACTTAAAACTAAATTCAAGCCATTTGATTGGTTGAAACTAGTTTTAAACTTAATTTAAACAAAGATCAGTGCTTGAGTTTCCTTCTGTAATACGGGCCTAAGACCGCTAAGACGCAAAAGTAGGTAAGTAAGTCTTTGACTGTAGGTACTTTCAATATAAAATTTTCCTTTAGAAAGGAATGATGATTCTGGTTACTGGATACAAACATCACTAATACAATGTTTAATAGGTGGATTCCACGTACTAACGAGCTAACTGGCCAAGTGCGAGTCACATAAATTAGCTTTCCTTGGCGTGTTTAGTTGTTTTGTTTTTTTTCTAAATTCAAATTGAAACATGGAAGCATGCAGTGGCCAGTGATGAAGATTACCAGTATCAAGAAGGATTATTTAATTTCAACTTGTCTTTGAGACATACTGATGTCTAGGACATCGAGGAGATAGGTATGACAAATGTAAATACGGACAGGTGAACATGAAATCGCAGGGATTACATAAGATTTCCATATTATTATGTTGAAATGACAAAACAAAAACATTTATTTTCCCTTCTACAAGTGATGGCGACGAACACTATAGTAGGTATACACCGTTCTTGTGATCATCATAAAAGGGGTATTATGGTGGGACGACTGGGTTGCGTCATCCTCCTTACAGCTTATCTCAGATATTTAATTAATGTAAGGGAAAACGTGCAGGCTTTGATACTATGTGAGTGTGTGTAATTGTGTATCCAGATCAAGATTATTAATTAATTACTCGATAACTAATCCTTTTGCCGACCGTAGTTTTATTCCCACGCTATCGTTACTTGGACTCGTTCTGAAATTATTTAGAGTCAACAAAGTATGCTCAAAAATAAAAATGAGAGTAAAGAAACGCTTTCATATTGTAGACAAGTATAAAGAAAACATTTCGTTTCTTGAAGATTTCACTGAATGGAAAGGAAGTATTTTCACTGAAAAAAACACAAAGTGAAGTTTAAAAGTTCCCTGAATAAAAGATGAACTTTTGAATAAAATGTTTATTATTATCATATATAATTAATTTTGCTACAAATTGTAGTTAGAATGTAGTTTGAGTATTTCTTTGTTCTGTACCCGGAACGTTCGTTCTGCAAACAATTTTCAAGAGATTGGAGCCGCGAGCAAGATCAGGCGACACTATTATTATCAACCACTTCTACTCAGCTGAACAATGTCGGTTCGACACCAGTCCCCATTGTGATAAGTAGTCCCTATACGTTTTCAATTGAAGTCTAAGAGGTTCCATATAAAAACGAACACTGTATGTAATTTTCTCGTTATTTAAGAATTGAAAGACTCAGTTGTTTTCGAAAGTTCACTAAGTTTAATTAGAGTCGCGAGAACGGTAAAGCTGCTGCGACAGTAGTTGTCAAAGAACTTTAAAAATTTCAGTCTCAGAGCGGATCTGAACATTTCAGTGGAGTGCAAGGAACAAGTATAACTCCTCTCAATGTGCCCAAGACACCTTTAGCCATCATCGGTCCTATGAGTCTGTGGCAATGAGAAAACCATTTCCTGTGTACATTGCACGACGTACTCAAACCCCTATTCCTACCCAAATTCCATCTGTTACCGTAGGTCTCCCTGTAACAGACTTCCCGCACGTAAAACCAACGTAACTTACGTTTGGTATGGTTTATATGGTAGGTTAGGGCGTTAGGATAGCTAGGGTGCTAGGTGATTACAATAGGGCTAGGTTAGGTCAGTCTTAGGTAATTAATTAGGTACCAGGCTCAATTGTCTCAAACGTAGTCACACTGTACGCATTTGGAATAAGTAACGGCCGTGCTAAGCTAAAGTCTACTAAATACTAATAATCGTAAGTAAAACTGTAAGTTCTCATCCAACCTAACGATCGGTAGTCAAATCTTTCTTAGATCACTAAGAAAATATAGTTTTATAAAATAGCAATATCACCACGGATGCACTTACTAACACGGACGGATATTACGGTGCGGATTTCACTTATGTCCGAATATACCATCTTTATTTTAAAAAGTATTGCTACGAATTGCGTAGCAAGATGCTACGAACGTCTACGAAATGGCCGTTGCAGATTAAAACTACATAATTTTGCGCCTCACAGTTCGAATATATACGTCTATAATATATCCATCTAAGCAAAAAGCGTCAATACCCTAGCAAAAAGCACGAACGTCTAGACATGATTAACATTAAAACTACAAAATGAAGCGCCTCTCGAGATATTTTTTTCTTAAGTTCGAATATAAAACCACCTTAATTTCAAAATCATTACTACGACTTGCCGAACGTCTATGAAACATTACAAAATGATTGAAACTATAATTTTATTTAAATGCGAATAAAAAACCATGTCAATTTTAAAAAGAATTGCCACGACCAAGATACCACTGATGTCTACGAAATGTAAACATCACAGATTAAAGCTTCGGCCACACTTACGCGACCAAAGCCACTGCGAAGCGGTAGCGTCAGTCGCGTGGCGGACGCGCGTGGATCTTATGGCGCCTTGCACACCTGCGCGATCGTGACGCGAGAAGACCGCGTTTGCAAACCGGGACTTTGTTTTTAAAATTTAATTTTAAACGGAAGAACGCTTCTTGATGATTGATCCTGGACTAACTAAGTTGTTACCTAGTTTACAAAATCTTAGTTTTGTGTACTTAGTACAAAAATTTAAATTAATTCATAACAATGTGTAGTTAATTAGTTTGATGCATGATAGAGACGTCATGTCTCGCAATCGAAACGGTTGAGATGAGACTAACATAACACAATAATTTAAATTAATTCATAAGAAGGTATAGTTAATTAGTTTGATGCATGATAGAGACGTCATGTCTCGCAATCGAAACGGTTGAGATGAGACTAACATAACACAATAATTTAAATTAATTCATAAGAAGGTATAGTTAATTAGTTTGATGCATGATAGAGACGTCATGTCTCGCAATCGAAACGGTTGAGATGAGACTAACATAACACAATAATTTAAATTAATTCATAAGAAGGTATAGTTAATTAGTTTGATGCATGATAGAGACGTCATGTCTCGCAATCGAAACGGTTGAGATGAGACTAACATAACACAATAATTTAAATTAATTCATAAGAAGGTATAGTTAATTAGTTTGATGCATGATAGAGACGTCATGTCTCGCAATCGAAACGGTTGAGATGAGACTAACATAACACAATAATTTAAATTAATTCATAAGAAGGTATAGTTAATTAGTTTGATGCAATCGAAACGGTTGAGATGAGACTAACATAACACAATAATTTAGGTGTTAAACTAAGCGGCTATAGAAGTGCGGCTTTAATGACTTTTCACTAACAAGAATAAAGTTTAAAAAACTGTAACCCGACTACGGAAAAATAGAATTGATCTAAAAAGTTCAAAATATTTATTTACTTAAACAATAATGACATAGGTATATACATATTTGTAATGTGCTCGTCAAGACCTTTCTTTTCAATACCAAACATGTCATGATTATCTCAATTTAATTTTTTTCGAGGTCAGAAATTTACGTGCTAAGTCCACTATATTAAATTTAGGGAGAATTTATATAGCCTATGTCACCCGGACCATTATTTAGAATCTACTGATACTTCATTCATCAAAATCGGTTCAGTAATTTAGGCGCTACGGTGGAACACACGTAAATACATACTTATATACATACATACACAAGTAGACTGCTAAAATCATAACCCTTCCTTTTGGTTTTGCCGTAGTCGGGTAAAAATACATACTTATATTCATACTTACATACATACATACATAGACTGCTAAAATCATAACCCTTCCTTTTGGCTTTGCCGTAGTCGGGTAAAAATTGAGTTTGCGGTTCGCGCTGTAGTCGCGCAGGTGTGCACGTAAATGTTTCGCGTTCCACGTCCCGCTACTTGACGCGCAGGTGGGGCCGTAGCATCTGCTACGACATGGCGTAGCAAGGTGCTACGGACGTCTACGAAACTTCATGCCATCATAGAAAAGTAGTAAATTAGTTTTTTCTTATAAATTCTAGTGCATTTATAGACTTCGTGCATCTTTCGTGTGACGGTGTGATATTTCCTATTACGAGTAGGAACGTGATGCTACACACGAATTCTATGATGTGATATGCCTTAGAGAATTGCATTACTGTTCATCGCCCATTCTTGGATGGAATGCGATCTACTTGCCAGACGCGCTCCATCAGTCTTGAATAGATAAATTAGCTGTGCTACCAACTGTATAACGGCTCATATTTATACTAGGGATAACATAGTAGTATCTATTAAGTTATCCCGACTTGTTGTTGATAAGTTAATATACGTATCGGTGGAACTTCTACGTTTACTGAAGTTCTCAATTTGTTACTCCGTCGATTTACCTAAGTTGGGCTTACGGTGTAGGTTTCTATTTCTTGTTAATAGCATGCAAGACCACCTTTTTGGTTTTAAATTTTGCATTATAAAACTGCACCCTAATTGCGTAACACATTATCAATCGGAGTTGGTTTCATTTTGACAGTTCAACAACATTCAATGCGTTATTTACGTGCCGAGCAGTCAAATCTTTCGAACATATCACAATACAAACTCCGATTGATAATGTGTTACGCAATTAGGGTGCTGGTTACAAGTACAACAGAGGTCAACATGATTTTATCTGTGTACCGAAAAATATAGAAAAGCGTACCTGAAATAGATTTTTTTGCAAGTAGGTATGTTTAAAAAACGTATAAGTATAATGTTTACCTAATGATCCTCTGGGAAAAGAAAATGAGAAATATTTACCAACTAATGATTGCCCTATATATTGTATGGTTTTATTTAAAGTTAATTAATTATGAAATACGAGAATGTAATTGTTTATAAAGGTTACATTTGCTATTGACTTAGAAAAGCCAACACAACAATAAATATTTTCCTTTAAAATAATCTATCATTATTGTTTTCCAGATCTGTTGGGGATAGGGAATAGTTATTTCTTCAGCAACCAATGCTGGGAATTCTACGTCATTAATTGGCGTAGGATTTCCGGCAGTGAAAGATATTCATGATAGATTCGAAATAAGTAAATCGGATAAAAGATATCCGTGTTGTTCGTGTTGTGTGTAAGTATGTTGTAATTTTAAAACTCTAGTGTTTTTTCACTACTGTAACTGCTAAGACTACTTAAAAGTTAAGTATTTTTGTATTTTACTATAGCTATTGCAAAGTTAAGACCACATACGCACTTGTAGGTTTGAATTTTTATTTAAAAATTACGGCTCTGGTAAAACGTGTATACATTAGTTAGGTATCTAACTAATTTGTCTTGTTAACGCTACATATAGGTAACTCCATATTATAAATACTTGTCAATTTATCAAAATTATTTATCGACAGATTTCGTTCCGCTCGCTTCCGATTAGCTCGGGGCGGGAAATTAAGTAAAATGTTATTTCTGTGAGTCTAACCCTCAACAAGGTATTGGAAAGATTGTTTGTACTAATAAGCTCTTTATTGTAGGTACTTTTATACTAGAGAGAGAAATTCTGGGTCTTTCGATTTAGTACTGGGTTATAAAAGTGTAACCCCCATAATCATGAAAAAAAAATAAAACGCTGTAAGTATAAACGAACCAAGTATTTTAGTTAAAAAGTGTTTTGTCAATTTCTTTCAAATTATGATTTGAGTTTGAATGAAGAACACAAAACACTTTTTTTAACTAAAATAAGTTTATAAAGCATCTTAGTTTTTTATGAATAATTTATGAGTAATTTTAATGTTTGGGGCTCGGTGCTTTACATTCACATTTGTCTCTCTCTTTAATTTAAGCATCGTTTTTAAATTACAATATGTATCGGGACATGTTCTTTTCGTAGTGAAAAATGGTTTGGTTGTCTTGGTTTAATAAAACACGGTTTTTATCGATAACTATCTTCTATCTATATAAATAAAAAGAGAAGTCCTGACTGACTGACTGATTGACTGACTCATCAACGCCCAGCCCAAACCCTTGGACCTAGAAAGCTGAAATTTTGCACAGAGGTTCCCTTTATAATGTAGACAAGGAATAAGGAAGGAATTCCCGGTAATACGTTCCCGTGGGATATTTTCAGACACCACGAGGGCGAAGCAGCTGGCAAAAGCTAGTAAGTTATGAAAATAAAAAGATTGAGAAATAAACTTCTGATAGCATTATTAGACTTTTCATCTTCACGAAGATGAAAAGTCTAATAATGCTATGCACACACCACATGCACACACATGCATGCTGTGTGTGCACAGCCACTGGAGGTAGAGACATAAAATTCACCCGGGCGACGGCGGGCACAAACAGCTAGTTTATAATTATATAAGTAAGTATGTTTTGCATTTTTTTCGTATTATATATGTATATATATGGATACAATATGGATTTATGACACGCCGAGAAACTATTCACAGAATGGAAACGATAGGATATGTAACATTTTATGCAAATTCACCAGCGAACTTAGTTCAGTCATTCGTTGGGTTTCAATTTGTGTTTATTTTACTTGTACATGTATTCATTATTCGGTGTTGCAATGTTTGTGGGGAATAGTGATCCATGCTTTCGGTTTTGAGTTCGGAGAAGTGAAGTTGTTTCTGTAAAATTAATAATGTTTTTTTATTTAAATTGTAGATTTTTACGGTTTGGAACTAGGTAACATAAATTTATGAACATTTGAAGGTCTATTGTTCAAGATAAGCAGATAGGCAGTCGCTCCATGATACTGTTACACAGCTGTTTCCGATTAACTGGAAGCCTAGCCGACCCCAATATCGTTGCGACAAGGGTTGGTAGTCGTTGGCCACTACATTGTTTACAGTTTGGTATTGTTAGCTGTTTATCTCGACAGTTTTGCGAAATAGCTATATTTTGGCAGAATAATTGTGTCAAATTCTGAGAAAATAGAACGTAGCAGTGGATTTTTGGCCTAAGCTTTTGGTTAGTTTTTGGGGTTATTTTCAGTTTCATTATTGTTTTTGAAGATGTTGGTGCTTAGGCCATGTATTTTTGGACAATACTACGACGTATATGTTTCCTATTGGGTTCACAAAACCTGGGTTGGGTTGTAATGTGATTACTTATGTGAGAAAAATTTACAAGATACACTTTTGCGATAGTAAAAACCAGTCATTCATAAAATTAGCTAAAGGTAGGACTACTACGTTTTAATATTTTTTTTAAATGGGCACTAAGAAAGGTCTTTTGAAAACCACATCGCCAACTAATATCTTTCTATTCCCAACCAATGCGTACAAACAGTGTAAAAATCCTGGCCCATGTTTCGAAGCATAATCACAAAATATCCTTGATCAAATTGAATTATTGTTGGTTTAAAACGACCTACATTAACCTACTAATCATCGAATACATCCTTACATCTTATAAAACACAACGTTCGCCTATAAACTAGACTAGCCCTTTCTGTACGAATAAATCAAATCGAGAATTACAAATCCGATGTTAGTGTTTTTTTTTAAATCAGGGAATAATTATCTGGATTTTTTAAATAATAGGTAGGCGTTTGGTTAACTATTTAAAAATTCAAATAATCGACTACGTTCGTAATCAGGGCGGTCTCAGGTGACATCCCTGTGCGCAAGTGTGTCCCGTTCCCTCCCTAATTCCCTCGTGGCAGCTGTTTCCCGCTTTCCGCAGCGTGCTTAATATGCTTAAATGCTTGTGCACGCAAAATTGGCGTCATTGCTGCGTGTAAACCTTCATTTGCATATTGAAATGAGCTTCACAATAAGCAACATAGGTGCCAAACCTACTTGAAAATTTGTGAAAATAGTTTTCAGTTTCAGCGTAATTTATACCTTTCCAGTCTATTCAGACTTCAGACCAACTTTATAGAACCTACTACTTAACTAATTCCATGATTCAGTGCAAAGATCAGGAACGCGACATTGTTTTGTACGCACGGCTACAGATCAAGCTATACATTTCCAGTATAAGCTGATCTCGCATTGTGTAGGATTTCCTTACAATGGAGAGGTCAGTGTAAACTGGAAATGTATAGCTTGATGTGTAGCCGTGTGTACAATAATTACTTGGTATTGAGATATATTGGTATAAAGAAAAAAATACGTCCATTTACGGGATACATTTTCATACTAGCAAATAAATAAAACCTATTCTAGGGTAGGTACTTCCCGTTGAACTAGAATCAAGAAAGACAAAAAAAAAATTTTGCTCTTACAAACTTACCTAACATTTGCAGTTGGAGAATTGACCGTGACGTATACTTATTATCGATGTATAGGAAAACATTTTTTCAACTACAAGGTTAAGTTTTTTCTTGGATAATTGACCCTTCATTGTGCGTGGTCCGACACGCACATGGCCGGTCTTTTTATTCATATGACTATCTGATAACCTTGCTACGAGCTGCAGTGGTTCTTAGTCCAGTTGTTTTATTTCTTTTATAACACATTTGCTCGTAAAGTGTCTCTTATTTCACGAATTTCAATATCGTAATGTATGTCATTACGTACTTGTGCGTAATTGTAATGTAAAACGCACGGGTTTCTTTTTAATAAGGTATAACGTAAGGTTTACTTAGAGCATTTAACAAGGTTTATCAAGATGCTCCGTCTAAAACGAAAGGTACTATTTAAATCTTAGCAAAGAGTTTTTATGTCAGAAAAGTGGTCAACATTTTATGAATAAAATTAACTTTGGGAGATAAAATAAAAAAATTAACATTAATTAAATTAAAGAATTAATTCTTTAATTTAATTAATTTTGACAATAAATTGCAACAACAATAAACAAAAACAAAAAAATATTAATTTACTTTATTAGTAATACTGGCTGTTTTTGAGCCTTTGCTTTAAAAAAAAAGCGCCGATGCGCGTGTTAGATTTGATATAATATATAACTATAACTATCTATAAGTGTATATATATAGATACTACTCAAATAGCAATCCTTGAATGTCAGGATGGTTATTAGTTATTTTATTTACTGTGTATTAAAGTATTATTGTTTACTGTGTTTTACTGTGTTCTATGAATATGGTGTGTAAGGGAAGGATTTCATAATTAAAAGCACAGAAAGACAAGACTAGGTAGGTATTTATTATTTCAATTAATCTTGTCAATAATTATTCATCTTTAACGAGAAAGCTATTGTCCGTTCGCAAAACTAGGTCTTCGTGGAGAAGAACGAACAAGAAACTCCACGGAAACAGTGTTTAAGTATTCTATCAACATATTTCTTACATTTCCATAAATTATAGTTATCTCAAACAGTTCAGAATAATAGCAACATAATAACAATAACTTACGTGACATCTGGTACGTCTATTTCACATCACAACGGCACTAGCACTAGCCACACTAGCCACTTGAACGTCCATCGAGCAACTGCCTCGATAATGTCATTACAATCCTTTTTATATCCTACTACCCCCTCTTTCCATCAAACGTCAACTGACAGTATTGTACCAATCGTTTAAAACAACCTATTATATTAAAATAGCAATATAAATTCTAAAATATATTGCTGGTCCTATTAAATATTACGTAATTATTTAAACAAATACGATATTTACAAGATAGGAGTCGTATATTTTATAAACACAATAACTAGTCAAATTAGATACTTCTATATTGGTTCTAAGCTTCGTAAATGTGACAGATGTCATTATCCAACAAACAGTTTTATCTAAAGGTGGTTTTACAGTGATTTTATGGTTTAAATCACAACCGAACCAACTTCTGGAATCAAGGTAATCTCAATTTTACTTAATACTTAAAAATATAGTGCTAAAATTTATAAAAATAATTATCAAATATAACACGGCCATTCTGATATGTACTTCGTTCTCGAAGTACAAAAACATTTTTTTTTTAAATTATTTTGAAATTTAAGTTTAGAAGTACATTTCTGGCAATCGATTAATTTGGTTTAATTTTTTTTTTGTTTTTTATTATTGGCACAGCCACAGGCACAGCCACCAGGCACAGCCACAGGCACAGCCATAGTCACAGTCACAGCCACAGGCACAGCCACCCAGCACAGCCACAGGCACAGTCACAGCCACAGGCACAGCCACCCGGCACAGCCACAGGCACAGTCACAGCCACAGGCACAGCCACCCGGCACAGCCACAGGCACAGTCACAGCCACAGGCACAGCCACCCGGCACAGCCACAGGCGCAGTCACAGCCACAGGCACAGCCACCCGGCACAGCCACAGGCACAGTCACAGCCACAGGCACAGCCACCCGGCACAGCCACAGGCACAGTAGTCATAGTCATAGTCAAAGCCACAGGCAAAGCCATAGGCACAGTCACAGTCGGCTATTTATAATTATCATATACGGCCATACTTACATGTACTTTGTTCTCAAAGTACAAGATAATTATCATTATACAAAAACAATAGTGTGAAACCTAATAATAACTAATCAAAACAATAAATCGCTCGGTCAACCTGACAATATCATCGCTAATTGTATCGGTTATCCTAATTACATTTTCTGTTGTTCTGTTGTTTTCTGTTGCAATAAAGATTTTTGTATTTTGTATTTGTATTTGTTAAATAATTCCAAATGTGAACATGGTCACTGTGTTGGCACCAAGTACTTTACTTTGTAGTAAAAGGTTATAATTATAACCCATATCAGTATAAAGAACTGCAGCATAATCGTTAAGGACTTTGAAAGTGAAAAACTGGTTTTTATCCATTGGTACTGTTTAATTAATTTGTGAACAACAGAGCAATAATATTAGCAATTTTAAATTAGGTTCCCGTGAACACTTGCATTTTTATTTTCGACCATACAACTCTCAGCCTCAACTACCGTGAGCTAGAGTGTCATGTCAACCCATGCCAAGTTTCATCGTTATCAGTTTCTTTTACATCGTAATGATCCAACCTCTCAAGCCTCACCCTTGTGAGTCCGGGAAATTCAAATCAAATACGACATACAATAATTATTTCACAATTATCTCTTTGAAATAACATGCTCACAAACTAATTTTACTACAGATAAAATATCACTCTAATGATAAGCAACAAAGCTTATCATTTGGAATTGCCAAGAACTTTTGATAACCCTTGCATTTTTATTGTCAGCTTGATTTTTTTTTTTTTTTTTTTTTTTTTTTAGAGAGCTACAATCTTAAATCTTAATCCTGTCTGAAAATTTGCATCCTATTCTCAGTCCTCTTTGTGAGAACTAGAATTAATTATTATCTAGTGGGTAACCACATATTCATTATTGATTTTATAAGCTAAGCTTCCATCTTACTTTAAGTAGGTACTTAAACAAAACCTGCTCTTTAGGTCCGTTAAAAATAACAGCAAAATTGATACACATCAGCTGTAGATAGTCTCAAATTTCATAATAATAATAAAGCAGAGCCTCTAGAGGCGTTACCGATTTTAGCCAATTTCGTAGGTACTCCTGCTCCATTGATTTCTTGGAATGATTTTCGAAGGTGTCACAGCAACTTGCAGGTCCGCAGTCCAGGCTCTCAGTTGGCAGCACGTTGTCATCGTTATGGTGAGGATTGAGTCAACAACCCGCCGTTACCAATGGCTTCCAGCAGAACACAGTACTCCAACGTTGATCATGAAAATAGCAAAATAAAATTCATTAGAAATCTGTTATGTAAGAATCCCACTTCTGATGTTAGATTTGATATAATATATAACTATAACTATCTATAAGTGTATATATATAGATACTACTCAAATAGCAATCCTTGAATGTCAGGATGGTTATTAGTTATTTTATTTACTGTGTATTAAAGTATTATTGTTTACTGTGTTTTACTGTGTTCTATGAATATGGTGTGTAAGGGAAGGATTTCATAATTAAAAGCACAGAAAGACAAGACTAGGTAGGTATTTATTATTTCAATTAATCTTGTCAATAATTATTCATCTTTAACGAGAAAGCTATTGTCCGTTCGCAAAACTAGGTCTTCGTGGAGAAGAACGAACAAGAAACTCCACGGAAACAGTGTTTAAGTATTCTATCAACATATTTCTTACATTTCCATAAATTATAGTTATCTCAAACAGTTCAGAATAATAGCAACATAATAACAATAACTTACGTGACATCTGGTACGTCTATTTCACATCACAACGGCACTAGCACTAGCCACACTAGCCACTTGAACGTCCATCGAGCAACTGCCTCGATAATGTCATTACAATCCTTTTTATATCCTACTACCCCCTCTTTCCATCAAACGTCAACTGACAGTATTGTACCAATCGTTTAAAACAACCTATTATATTAAAATAGCAATATAAATTCTAAAATATATTGCTGGTCCTATTAAATATTACGTAATTATTTAAACAAATACGATATTTACAAGATAGGAGTCGTATATTTTATAAACACAATAACTAGTCAAATTAGATACTTCTATATTGGTTCTAAGCTTCGTAAATGTGACAGATGTCATTATCCAACAAACAGTTTTATCTAAAGGTGGTTTTACAGTGATTTTATGGTTTAAATCACAACCGAACCAACTTCTGGAATCAAGGTAATCTCAATTTTACTTAATACTTAAAAATATAGTGCTAAAATTTATAAAAATAATTATCAAATATAACACGCGCGCATCGCTAATTTGTGAACAAGTAAAAATTATTCCGCGCGCTTTTTCTTTTCGCTATATTGTTTTTATTTGAAAATGTCGTCAAGTAATGATGAATTTATTAATTCGACACCGCCAGAAGTCTCAGAGGCAGCGAAAATATGTTATAAAACGTCGTATGACATACGTGCGCTTTGATAATTACAGCCTCTGCTTTCTTGTAGCCCTCGCCTACGGCTCGGGCTAGCAATATAGCCTCGGTTGTAATTTTCAACTTACCGCACTCATATCATAATGTACTATTACTGAAAATATACACGTACCTACATATTAAAATCAATTATGCAGTCTAAACTTTTCAGGAGTTGAGATTATGCTGTACAATGTCGTAAATAATTTATTTTTGATCTAGCTAAAGACTAATATGAAGAGAAATATTCAAGCATCACTGGTATTAAGGCCGCTGGTGTAATAAGCATTTTATTTATTTATTTATTTATAATTTTGTTTCAGAACATTGTGATTCCATAAATTGTTAGTAAAGCTTAAAACTATGTTAGTAACGTACTTAATTCAATTTCATTTAATTTTATTCAATAAACTTTAGACAAACGGGGTGGCGCGAGCGCAACGATCCAAACAAGTTATATTCAAGACGCGGTTTACTTAATTCATAAAATTGCAATATTGAGGTTGAAACAAATTTTGTTCTCAATCAGAGTGAATATAAAAGCCAAACCAATTGTTTCACAAAAATTCAACAAGCTTCATTCATTAGAAATTGCATTAGGTACTCAGTTACGAAAATCTTTTAATATTTCACTACTGTAGAAAAACATTTTAGCATGGCATCATGGCACCATTGACTCCTGAATTGTTCAAATATTTTTGTAAATGTTTTATTCTATTTTCGATACTAAAGGCACGCTTTACCTGTTTTCTTAAATTTCTTTTATGTTTTGCATGAAGTGGATAAAGTAATCGAAGAACAGGCCGAAGAGACTTTTAGAAATGCAAGCATTCAAACGGGTGTGAATATTTGCATAAACGTGAAGTTACGGCGCCAATATCACGTTATTCAATATATAGACCAGTCTATGACTGAAAACCTGCGCAGATAGGAGCACAATTACTATGATAGTTTGCAGCGATGCCGCTCGTAAAATAGATATTTCATAAAAGTGGTTTTAATTGACTAACAGCAATACTAACAGTTAACACATATAAAGAATGCTGTCCTACTATTCACGAATCAGGTAGGTAAATTATTATATTTACTTGTAGTAGGTGTTTGGAATAATTTTGAGTTGTTTTGGTTGAAATTATGAATGTGAATTTACAAAGTCATCTTAGCCGTGTTTTTCGTAAGATACAGAGTGCTTTCAATAGTTTTGTAAGATACAGAGTGCTTTCAATAGTTTACAAAGTCATCTTAGCCGTGTTTTTCGTAAGATACAGAGTGCTTTCAATATAGTTTTGTAAGATACAGAGTGCTTTCAATAATTTACAAAGTCATCTTAGCCGTGTTTTTCGTAAGATACAGAGTGCTTTCAATAGTTTTGAATGGAAGTTTGACAACTTCTAGTGCTTGGTCTTAGGAAAAACCTGGAAAAACCGGAAAAACAGTGGGTCAACGTCACTTGACGTGTTTTGGTGCGTTTCCGGTTCAGCCGGCCAGCGCCGATCAATACGGAGGCTGTGATACTTTTTATTAATAGGTATGCACCACGATTTCTCTTGTCTCACCGTTATCGGTTGCAGTATAGCTCACTATTTATTAGCTATTGAATTGATTGAAAGATATGGTTCGCGCTCCTCGACGTGGACCGCATAAATTGTGCTCACGGACACAATTTATTTATTTACAATTAACCTAATAGTCACAATCGAACTGACGTTTGTGTAGCACGTTAAGTAAAATTACCGTAATTGTCTAAATAAGCAGCATCAATGCCTTCCTGTGTTTTCAAAATGTGCACAAATACTTCAAAGACCAAACTCGTAAGTAGGCACAGTCAAAAATGTTAACTCGATAACGATTTCGCTTGCACGACAGTGCCGGCTCCTATCTCTGTCCTTGTCTATCGGTAACTGTAGGTTTGCGATTGTGATCACAGATGTGTGAGTTTCGGTGCATGTATGTATATACCTAGTCATACGCCGAGTGATTGCGATGTTAACGCGTAACATACCTTCCTCTAATATATCAATGTACCTACCTACTTTACTTAGGTACCTATAGGTAATAGGACCGTATGGCATTCGGGAGACTAAAGCATTCTAGTTTAAACAAATTTTACTATATTATTTCTATTGGAATGCCTCGGATATAACTCATTAGAGGTAAGTCGAGCACGAGATCACCTTCACCTGGTCCTGGTCCTGGTAACCCTAGCCTGTAAGACGCTCCGTGGCAATATTCACGCTTCTGATCTGCATGCTGTGCTGGCTCGTTTCTTTGTCCCGGACAAATACTGACGCGGTAGAAAGCACAGGCTGTTTGCTGTGCTCCCATTGTCGCACCGTAGTGCGTCCTAAGTCGCCCGCGCCCAGTCGTTTCGCCTCGCACTATGGATTGTAATCCAACAAACGATCTGCTGATGAATGGACGAAGATTTCATTGTCAGAAGTACTGTGAGAGGCAATCAGGAAATACAGGAATAATTGGTTTTTAACGATGTTAATTAAAGTTAAATAAGATAGATAAATTAAATAAATAGATGATAAATTTTTCACTTCTCACGCTCTAAAAGTCCGTCTTTATGTTTTACGTAGGCGACATAAAGTCGCTTTTTATGCTCTAGTGCATAAAGTATTTTCTTTTCTAAGACTAAGATAACTAATCAAAACGTTGCAGATTAAAGTCGTTATCTTGTTTCATTTGCTTTAGTTTAATATCTATCACTTCCATGTTTAATCGTTAATTTAATAAAACTAGATAAAATAGTTGTCCTTTATTATCCAAAAACGCAAAAAAAAAACGTTTTTATATCTTGGCAGTATGAAGTAGGTACCCAAGTCCAATGACACAATTGAAAATTAAAAAAAAAAGTTTTAAAAAGTTTCGTGGCGGGAATTAGCTATTCTCTTCTTCAATTTTGTAACATTTTTGAACAGTGAAAAGTGATTATCTAAAACAATGGGAAATTCAAGTGACGAAGAAATTACACTCTCGCCTGACACGCTAATCGTCGTTGTTCGTCGTTGAACTAATATTACCGCCGAAATCCAAGCAACTTTATCTCAACGCGTACGACAATTTCATGCGTTGGAGATCAGACAAACAAGTAAAACACTTTAACGGAGAGTGCTTTCTTAACCATTTTCATGAATTATCCAAAAATAAGAAGCCGTCTACACTTTGGAGTATAATATATTCCATGAAAAGGGCCTACTGTACTAGTCAAAAACGATGTGAATTTAAAGACATGTATACGAAGCTTGCAAGTTTTCTAAAAAGGCTTTCCGTTAGGCACAAAAGCAAAAATCAAAGGTCTTCATGGCGAAGCAAGTGGAAACATTTTTAAATACCGCCCCGATGAGAGAGATATTTGACGACAAAAGTAAGTATAAAATTGTTATTTATTTGTACCTACCCATGGAGAAAAGAATCTCTACTCCGTGTACCTACCTATAACTTTCACTTATCAATTAATTTAATCATTGTCTGTGTAACGAATATACCTATAGCTTATTATTCATTACATGAATATTAATCCATAATTTTATTGTTTTTGTTGCAGGTAGCCCTAATATTTGGTATTACTGGCGCATGCCGTGGTATTGAGCTGACAAATATTAGGTAGGTACTGTACCTAAATGATGTTAAAACTGACACGATATTGCAAGCTATAAAATTTCCCAACACAAAAGGAAAGAACATTCATCGTCAAAGGCGAATATCTAAATATTGTTAAAAAATATCAAGCTTTACTTCCAGATAATTTATCAATCACCAAATTTTTCATTTAAGGTGTAAGGTAAATGTACACGGCAAGTAATAGGGCGAAATAAATTCGCAGCCATGCCTAAAGAAATTGCAGTTTTTCTCAAATAGACAATCTAGAAAATTATACAGGACGTTTGCTTTAGGGAAACTTCAGCCACTCTCTTAGCCGACTCGGGAGCAAACATCACAAGACACAACGTTAGAGCGTCAATGACGCTCTAACTTTGTGACTTGTGATGTTCCAGCCACCAATACGCTCCGTCATGGTGGCTGGAAATCCGACCAGGTGGCTGAGGGTTGTATAAAAGAATCTGTGGAGAACAAATCGAAGATATCAGAGATCAGACTGTATTACCGAAGCAATTAATTAAGTTCCTAATGAGCCGCAGCCGAATACATCAGGTTGTTCATGTTATGTTTTAGCCACAGCCAACTAATGACAATACCGTAACATCAGGGTCGTCACAAATAAACACTGTAAAATGCCAGGGAAAACAATAGGTACTTACATTTTAATATTACGAATTATTGTACAAACACTTTCAATTTTAATTAAATACTGTTATATACTTTATGCCTGTTTCATTTTCTTGCAATAGAAAAGCAGAGTGTATAACTCGGGCATAAATGAGCCATTTTACCCCTCTTGCTTGCGGCTCGGGTGGATATAAACGTCTCGGGGTAAAATGGCTTCTTTTATGCACTAGTTGTACAATCTACTAATAAGAGCGTTGGCAAGTCCTTTTTTATCGAAATGAATGAACCGATTTTAATGAAACTTCATACGCATAAGCAGTAGGTGTACATAGGTCTGAAAAGTTAGTTAAGAACATTTTCGAAAAATGGTGTTGTAGCTAAATTGGACCGATTTTAAATATTCCATAGAAAGTTAGAAACAGAGATTTCCATTTATCTTTTTTAAATAAGACATTTCGAAAACGTTGTTAACTAACTTTTTAGAATGTATCCTGCTGTGTAAGTATGAAGTTTCATTAAAATCCGTTCATTCATTTCGATAAAAAAGGACTTGAAAGTTTGTATGAAATGCCGTACCGAGCCAACGCTCTTAAGTGATTCGTTTATTATGCATTTGCTCAATCGGGAATAGGAAATGATCAAATTAATATAAGTACCTACTATTACAAATAAGACACGTAAATTCGGCAAAATAATGACATGTCGCCACTGCAACTACGCGTTACTTAAGTTACCTACAAGTTGCATTCATTCCACCCATTATTTTCTCTTTTAATGTAGGTAAGTATCTATAGCACAGCGTTAAAGCAAGTAGGTATTTTTTTCTGTAAAATTGAGGCACAGAACTAGAGCTAATAAAAAGCAGATATAACATCAGAACACTGAACCGAACTGAATACCTAACTGCTTATCTGCCTACCTAAGGACGGCCGTCGCTTAAGGAAAATGAATGAAGAAAAACATTCCGAATTTATTCAGAACAATTATTAAATCAACACCTAGCCATCTCTGATTTCGTTCGTATTAAAATCATGCTGCAATAAAATTCTTTGAAAAATTATATTTCGAATGTGCCTAACGAGTTCAATTGAAACGCCCATTGCCCAATTTAATATAAATTCTCACAGGTTTGTATCGCCTTCGGGAAAGAAACCACCTGTATAGCTGCACCATCCCCTAGATATACCAAATTATATGGTATTTATTTAGATAAAAGGTGATTAATATAAAATTGTTATTTATCTGTACAGGGGTAAGAAAATTGCAAGACTCAAGGTTAAGTTTGAGAACCTGCGGCTGGTGGATGCAGGGCGCTGCCCCGTGCCTGCATCCATAAGACCAGCGACTAAAAGAATACTACCCTATAAAATTGTAAGTAGGTAAAAGTAACCTACCTTGTTTGTGCTGGAAATATTACAATCGCTCTGCAGTAGATTAGTCAAAATAATATCTATTACTTACCTACCACAAACTAAAACGCATCTAAGTAGGTACATACCTAAATATAAGTAGTAGTAGATATTTAGAAAAACAATTCCAAGCACATTTTTCTCACCCATAGCGTAAAAAGTATATGCTTATAAATAAATTTCTGAATTATCATTTCTATTCCTATTTAACAGTAGTTACCACTGTTCTTTAATTGATCTCATTCAGAGATTTAACATTAAATACACAGTAAATACCTACTGCTGATAATGCGACAATTCGGACGCGCCTCTTCAATATATCCGAGAAAATACGGTCTAGGAAAACTTGTTCGGAGAAAAACGACGATGACGCGGCACCCGCTTCGGGTGGCACAATGCCGCATTAGGACTCTACACAAGTTCACTCGAATTCTTAAATGTTTGGACCGAATTTTCTCGAATTTAGTAAAAACGCACTCACTCAAATAAAATAATACAAAATGTTAAGTTTTTGTTTTATTTCCTGGATGGTTTTATATGAAGCTGGTTTAGCCTAAATGTAAGTAATTTGATTATTTTATCGGGTTGGAATTTTGCCCGGCGGATGCTTACTCACGTTCGCGTGCTCAAGGGAGCTTCAGTGTACTGTGAGTTCGTGAGCTGCTTGGTTCGTGGTGACGATAACGTCGTGATTCGTATGGCAAGCGACACGCATAATAAGTTCCGACGGAATATGACTCTCTACGATCCAGTTACAATACACTCTATTTGACTGTATACCTGCTGCTACAAAAAAGTCGGCGGATCCTAACATTCCTAACGCATAACTTTTCTCATTAGCTACATCACAATGTTTACGGTCCCTGCTATCACACGTTGTTACTACTGAGCAGGTACGCCATCAGAGGTCACACAGGCGTGGCAATTTTACATAACCTAGTTTGCATTATTTGTGCAGATTTTTATCCCAGCCTGAAATGATTGACACGATGGTAATTATTATGTCTCTTTGTAGACACTTTGTAATAAAATTGAAACGTCCCCTCACACGTTGAAAGAGAGTAGCAAATTTGGTTCGCGCCCCGACCGAACCTATATTAACCATAGGTACCTATAAAAGTATACCTATGCCTTACTCACCCTAATGGGTAGGTATTTGGATGGGATTTATACTAGACAGGTCGATTTTCACATTGTTAGTATCTAATGTAGATAGAGAGGGGTACAGTGGATCATTTTTTTATTAGCGGTTGAAAGTAGTAAATCAACTACAAATAAAAAAATACGGCTTCATTTGATAGCACGGGATGTTGGCTACCTACCGAAATCTATTTCAACTTTAGCAATAACATCAATAGTTTTACAGCAGAAAACTTTTTTTTTTTAAGTTGGGAAATGATCCACGGTAGGTAGGTACCCCACATCTGGGTTACACTGGATCTTCATGTGGGGTACTGTGGATCGTAGTGGGGTACAGTGAATCAACACATGGAATTACCATGCTTTTTTTAATGGGTTACAGTGAACTGTTTCAATACAAATCTATATAATATACCTCTATAAGAAAGTCGTGTTAGTTACACTATTTATAACTCAAGAAAGGCTGAACCGATTTGGCTGAAAATTGGTGGGGAGGTAGCTTATAACCAGGAGATGGACATAGGATACTTAAAAAAAACGGATAAAACGTGGTATAACAACGGCTGAACCGATTTATATGAAATTTTGAATGGGTTCCTGGATGGTTTGTAAACACAATTGAATTGGCACTGCAGTCGGGTTCTAGGATCGTTCAGACAGGACGTCTGTTGGGTCCGCTAGTATCAAATAAAAGATTAATTTGTTTAATCAATACCTACATATAATCAAAATTATCTTATTCTTAATCACAAAATTCTCAAACTTAAAAAAAAGGAAATTATAAGTGCAGCAACAAAAGTTTTGTTGCTGCACCTGCAACCTAACGTTTTTTTTTTTTAAATCAAATTCCAGCCTCAAAATTTATTCAACCACTCTATTCAACGCAATCTAAGAAGTCCGTTCGGACGTTTGGACGTTTGTCATTATACATGCCGCGATAACTTTGTATGACGATAAATTCGTAATTTTAATTAATTACTATGTTATCGTCGACCTGCTCACAAAAACCCTAAACCTAGACGGTCGACGTCAGGGGCATCCCGAGGTTCGGTTTGGTTAGGTTCCTTTAAACCCTAAAGACGGAAATAGGAGCCCCGTACAGCGGGGCTCCGTCGACCTGCTGACGAGAACGCTAAACCTAGACGGTCGACGTCAGGAGTTTTTAGTGTAGAAAATTCAATGAAACCTACCGGTAAAAAAATAGATTTAGTTCTTACGGGCGGCGAAATGGCGGCTACACGTGCTTCCACAGCGAGAATGTCAAGGGCGCTGGCGGTCGGGAGAGGGAACTATCAGAATGTCCGTTTCATCGGTGTGCGTTGTGTGTATAGCAAATAGAGAAGGAGTTGTATAAGTTCATTCACTGTGCCCCACGGTTCACTGTACAACCCTCTCCCTACGTGCTAAAAAAACCAAATAGCTACCTACATGGAAATGATGAAACCTATACAGGGTGTCCCGTAAATAATGGATAATCTCTTAAGGGGTCATTGTACTCATCATTATGAACAACTTTTACTATGGGACCAAACCTGAAATCGCGAAAAAAAATCAGCTGACCAGTACATTTATCTACATCAAACTCGTCAAAATGTAGGGAGCAGCTGATTTTTTTTTCGCGATTCCAGGTTTGGTCCCATAGTAAAAGTTGTTCATAATGATGAGTACGATGACCCCTTAAGAGATTATCCATTATTTACGGGACACCCTGTATACATTGACTTCAACAGGACCTTCCTACTGAATGTACCTAGTAGTCTATGAATGTAATATGACCCTTGAAATGAGAAATGACCAATGAATATGACTTACTGCTACCTGTCTAGTACGTAGGAGTATTTGACGGAATTGACGGTTTAACTAAGTAGGTCAATACCATTTATTTCATTTTCATCTGAATTTGGATATCGTGGGTCGGGTAGGTAAGGTCACCTAAAACCTACTAAAAACTAAAAAAAAACCTATACAAGCTATATTAGTCCAGTAGACAAAAGAATATGCCCTTCGATAATTCCAAAGTTTTTTATTTTCGCGGAGTGGATTACTTTCGTGAATTCATTGCTATGTACAAAAATGCTAACAGTTTAGAGTTATGCTATAGGTATTAAGTAGGTATTTCCTATTATTTCGTGTTATAACAATAATATAAAATTTAAATTAAAATACTACACTGTTTCTTAATTAGTACTATCTAAAGTATATATTACTGAAAATGCTAACAGATAGGTACTGTGGAACAATGGAAATCTGAAAATGTCCTTTAACTCATTCAATAAAAAATTTAAGTTTTTCAAATCATTTCCTATACACTTAAAGGGATTAGTTATACCTTACAACAAAAGTTCTAACAGCTAAGTAATATGCTTCACAAGTAATTGTATTTTTACTTTGCAACTAGCGAAATATTGAATTTAAGTTTATAAATTTGCGCCCACATATTCGTGATAATAAGCTCTGCTACCATACAAAAGTTTCAACTTGTACGTGCTATGCCTTTTTGTTTAATAAATAAAATACAATTTGGATATTGTGGCGCGCGGTGTAAGTACGACAATTCGTTCAGCGCGACGCGGTGACAATCAGACCCACACTCACTGCAAACGTGCACGCGGCTACACATCAAGCTATGCATGTCCAGTTTACACTGACCTCTCATTGTAAGGTAATCTTATACAATGCGAGATCAGCTTATACTGGATATGTATAGCTTGATCTGTAGCCGTGCGTACCTACCTCTATTGAATGAGGCGCAAAATCATTTCAATACAGTCACATCTCACAAATGACTAATACGAGTACAGTCAGCGTCAAAAATATCGGAACGAACAGACTGTTCAAAATGATCTCAAAAACTAAGAAAATTAAACTACTCAATTGGGTAAAGCTCTTGTCAGAATTACAGTGTAATATTATCGTATACTGTCTTAATTCTGAAAACAGTCTGTTCGTCCCGATATTATTGACGCTGATCCAATACAGTCAGTTATTTTTTCTGTTCCATTCCGTGACCGTGACTTCGCCCGCGCGTAATTATCAACAATTGTCAAAAATAGTCAAAATCCCGGATTCCGGGATTCACAGATTTAGAGTTCTGATTATAGGATCGAATGTATATTTATGTATTGATCGTCAAAATGTCGTGATTCCGGAATTGATAAATTAAGTATTTTTTTTACCATTACTGGGTAACTTGTTTATCACTAAATTTTCACAGGGGATCATCTACTATGAACAACTTTCACTATGGCATCAACACGTAAATCACGAAAAATAAATCAGCTGGTCGAGTAGGTATTGAGCTTTTGTATCAAACATCGTAATTTTTTTCGTGATTTCAGAGTTGGTCCCATAATGAAAGCTGCTGAAACTGTAAATCCAAGATGGCGGCTGCGAATATTTTCAAATGTTTCGTCATGGGTGTCGTTTTCATTGGTTTCGAGGGTGTTAAGGCCGATAGTGACACTAAAATGTAAATCCAAGATGGCGGCTGCGAATATTTTCTAATTTTTCGTCATGGTTGTCTTTTTTTTGGTTTTCGATAGTGTTAAAGCCGATAGTGATACTAAAATGTAAATCCAAGATGGTGGATGCGAATATTTTCTAATTTTTCGTTATGTGTGTCGTTTTCATTGTTTTCGGTGGTGTTAAAGCTGATAGTAACATTAAAATGTAAATCCAAGATGGCGGCTGCGAACATTATTAAATTTTTCATCATGGGTGTCGTTTTCATGCTTTTCGAGGGTGTTAAAGCCAATAGTGACATTAAAATATAAATCCAAGATGGCCGGTGCGAACACTTTCAAATTTTTCGTCATAGGTGTCGTTTTCATGCTTTTCGAGAGTGTTAAAGCCGATAGTGACACTAAAATGTAAAGCCAAGATGGTGGATGCGAATATATTCTAATTTTTCGTCAAAGGTGTCGTTTTCATGGTTTTGGGGGCTGTTAAAGCCGATAGTGATGTTAAAATGTAAATACAAGATAGCGCCTGCTTTAAAAATGTTGATGGTTTTTTAATTACTATCACACGTGTTTTCAGGTTGTAACGCGATACGCTGCACTGCCGCAGGGTTAGTTAAGTAGGCATCAGCCAAGCGTCACGCATTTTGACTCCTCTATCGGCTTTAGCACACTCTAAAACCATGACGGAAAATTTTCGCAGCCGCCATCTTGGATTTACATTTTAACGTCATTATCGGCTTTAACACCCTCGAAAACCATTAAAATGACACCCATGATAAAAAGCTTGAAAATTTTTGCAGCCGCCATCTTGGATTTACATTTTAACGTCACTATCGGCTATAACACCCTCAAAAACCATGAAAACGACACCCATGACGAAAAGTTTGAAAATTTTGCAACCACCGTCTTGGATTTACATTTTAACGTGGCGATAAAATGTAAATCGCCTTTGAAACCCTCGAAAAGCATGAAAACGACACCCATGACGAAAAATTTAATAATGTTCGCAGCCGCCATCTTGGATTTACATTTTAATGTTACTATCAGCTTTAACACCACCGAAAACCATGAAAACGACACTCATTGAGAAAAATTAGAAAATATTCGCATCCACCATCTTGGATTTACATTTTAGCGTCACTATCGGCTTTAACAGTCTCGAAAACCAAGAAAACGACACCCATGACGAAAAATTAGAAAAGATAGAAAATATTCGCAGCCGCCATCTTGGATTTACATTTTATTGTCACTATCGGCCTTAACACCCTCGAAAGCCATAAAAACGACACCCATGATAAAACATTTGAAAATATTCGCAGCCGCCATCTTGGATTTACAGTTTCAGCAGCTTTCACTATGGGACCAACTCTGAAATCACGAAAAAAATTACGATGTTTGATACAAAAGTTCAATACCTACTCGACCAGCTGATTTATTTTTCGTGATTTACGTGTTGATGCCATAGTGAAAGTTGTTCATGAGTAGAAGATTCCCTGTGAATAAAAAGTTATCCTCTAATACTCGTAGTAAAAAAATACTTAATTTATCAATTCCGGCATCCCGACATTTTGACGATCAATACAAAAGTAGGTACATTCCATATTAGCCAAAGCCTAAACGTAAGTAAATATACATTCGATTCTATAATCAGAACTTAAAAATTGTCGCTCCGGAATCCCGGGATTTTTTCGATACATAAGTGCAATCCATATTAACTAACATCTGCACTTAAGTAAATTATACATTCGATTCTATGATCAGAAGTCAAAATTTGTGAATCCCGGATTTTTTTTGATACAGAAGTGCAATCGAGGAGCTCGTGGCTAAGTAATAACAGCCGCACGGGTCGATCCGTCAGGTTAAGCTACGCTTGCCGGGGTTGGTCAGTGGATGGGTGACCATCTTTACATACCGAGACTCCTCCGTGCCTCGGAAAGCACGTTAAGCCGTTGGTCCCGGCTGTTATTCGTGGATCTTTGACAGTCGTTACGGGTCATCAGAAGCCCGAAAGTCTGACAACCAGTCTTACCAAGGGGTATCGTATTACCCAGTTACTGGGTTGTGGAGGTCAGACAGGCAGTCGCTCCATGTAAAATACTGGTATTCAGCTGCATCCGGTTAGACTGGAAGCCGACCCCAACATAGTTGGGAAAAGGCTAGGCAGATTGACAGAAGTGCAATCCATATTAGCCAACACCTGAACGCAAGTACCTAACTAAACATTCGATTCCAAAATAAGAACTTAAAAAGTGTCGTTCCGGAATCCCGGCATTTTCTCGATGTATAAGTGCAATCCATAGTAACTAACATCTGAACTTAAGTACTTAAAACATTCGATTCTATAATTAGAAGTCAAAATTTGCCGATACCAGAATTCTGGGATCTTTCAATCCAAAAGCCCACTCCATACTTAGCCAACACCTCAACTTTAGGTTAATACGCATCCGATGATCCGATCTCTAGTAATAATGTAATGTCCCAAAACCCGGGAGATTAATTATAAAAAAATAAAAATAAAAAAGCCTTTTATTTCCAGTAAATTTACATTCCTTAAAATCTATGTATGTGTTAGTTTTGTTTAGTTCATTCTATGTTATTTATTTGTCTCTTACTTAGTATAATTTTATGTGTATCCTATGTATTATATCATAGTATTTATAGTTAGGTACTTCATTTTTTTATTTAATCTACAGGAACCCCAGAAGGGGTGAAGGCCTCCTCCAGTGATGCCCATTTGACTTTGTCTTCAGCTACTTTTCTCCAGTTTGGACCAGCTATTGCTTTTATATCATCTTCCCATCTTGTAATAGGTCTACCTCTTGTTCTTTTGCCTAGTAGGCCATTCCAGAATGTTACTCTTTTGGGAGATTAATTATCCCGGAAAAAATGTTGTCCTAAAGAAGTCTCCACTGTTTGTCTCCGTTCCTCGAAGTTCTATTCCGTTCTTTATTTATTACCAGAGATCGTATGTTCGGACGCATATTTACCTAAAGTTGAGGTGTTGGCTCTAAAGAGGAAAAATAGAATGGATTAGATGGGGTATAGGATATTGATAGTAGGAATTATAAATACAACTAGAACTTACTTGTTGGCTCCAATCGTCGTTATGTATTCCGGCAGCCCATAATATGGTCTCTTGTGTCTCTGATCGTCTAACTACAGAAACCTTTATTCGTTTGTCAGAGGAATATTTTTGTTGCGACTGGAACGTATGTCCTACTGGTGCGGTCATTTGTTTCTACGAGTATCTCAGATTGACTTACGCGGCTTGTTATGGAAAATAGTTATTCGCAATTTAAACAAAAGCCATAGCACGTATATGTTGAAACTTTTGTATGGTAGCAGAGCTTATTGTCTCGAATGTTCAGGCGAAAATTTACAAACTTAAATTCAATATTTCGCTAATCGCAAAGTAAAAATACAATTACTTGTGAAGCCCGAACATTCTTGTGAAGCCTTGTGTTGTACTTAGCTGTTAGAACCTTTGTTGTAAGGTATAACTAATCCCTTTAAGTATATAGGAAATGATTTGAAAAACTTAATTTTTTTATTGAATGAGTTAAGGGACATTTTCAGATTTCCATTGTTCCACAGTACCTATCTGTTAGCATTTTCAGTAATATATACTTTAGATAGTATTAATTAAGAAACAGTGTAGTATTTAAATTTAAATTTTATATTATTGTTATAACACGAAATAACAGGAAATACCTACTTAATACCTATAGCATAACTCTAAACTGTTAGCATTTTTGTACATACTAGAGTAAAATTAGAAAATATTCGCAGCCGCCATCTTGAATTTACAGTTTCAGCAGCTTTCATTATGGGACCAACTCTGAAATCACGAAAAAAATTACGATGTTTGATACAAAAGCTCAATACCTACTCGACCAGCTGATTTATTTTTCGTGATTTACGTGTTGATGCCATAGTGAAAGTTGTTCATAGTAGATGATCCCCTGTGAAAATTTAGTGATAAACAAGTTACCCAGTAATGGTAAAAAAAATACTTAATTTATCAATTCCGGAATCACGACATTTTGACGATCAATACATAAATATACATTCGATCCTATAATCAGAACTCTAAATCTGTGAATCCCGGAATCCGGGATTTTGACTATTTTTGACAATTGTTGATAATTACGCGCGGGCGAAGTCACGGTCACGGAATGGAACAGAAAAAATAACTGACTGGATTGGATCAGCGTCAAAATATCGGGACTAACAGACTGTTTTCAGAATGAAGACAGTATACGATAATATTACACTGTAATTCTGACAAGAGCTTTACCCAATTGAGTAGTTTAATTTTCTTAGTTTTTGAGATCATTTTGAACAGTCTGTTCGTTCCGATATTTTTGACGCTGACTGTACTCGTATTAGTCATTTGTGAGATGTGACTGTAATGAAATGATTTTGCGCCTCATTCAATAGAGGTAGGTACGCACGGCTACAGATCAAGCTATACATATCCAGTATAAGCTGATCTCGCATTGTATAAGATTACCTTACAATGAGAGGTCAGTGTAAACTGGACATGCATAGCTTGATGTGTAGCCGCGTGCACGTTTGCAGTGAGTGTGGGTCTGATTGTCACCGCGTCGCGCTGCACGAATTGTCGTACCTACACCGCGCGCCACAATATCCAAATTGTATTTTATTTATTAAACAAAAAGGCATAGCACGTACAAGTTGAAACTTTTGTATGGTAGCAGAGCTTATTATCACGAATATGTGGGCGCAAATTTATAAACTTAAATTCAATATTTCGCTAATTGCAAAGTAAAAATACAATTACTTGTGAAGCATATTACTTAGCTGTTAGAACTTTTGTTGTAAGGTATAACTAATCCCTTTAAGTGTATAGGAAATGATTTGAAAAACTTAAATTTTTTATTGAATGAGTTAAAGGACATTTTCAGATTTCCATTGTTCCACAGTACCTATCTGTTAGCATTTTCAGTAATATATACTTTAGACAGTACTAATTAAGAAACAGTGTAGTATTTTAATTTAAATTTTATATCATTGTTATAACACGAAATAATAGGAAATACCTACTTAATACCTATAGCATAACTCTAAACTGTTAGCATTTTTGTACATAGCAATGAATTCACTATAGTTATCCACTCAGCGAAAATAAAAAACTTTAGAATTATCGAAGGGTAAATGGAAAAAATATTATATCTCTACTGGACTATATGCCACCTAGCGGGGAGTGATGGGAGTCAATACAAATCCTTAAGAAAGTAAAGGCTAGGCCGCCGGACCCAGTAAAATATGTTAAAAAAATAGGTAGGTACACACGGCTACACATCAAGCTATACAATTCCAGTTTACACTGACCTCTCATTGTAAGGAAATCTTATACAATGCGAGATCAGCTTATACTGGATATGTATACCTTGATCTGTAGCCGTGCGTACACACGTAAAATTTATTGGTTTGTTTTAAGTTGGCATCAACCTAACTTCCATTGACATGACTTTCTATTTCTCGGTAATTTCTGTCGGGCAGGGTTTCTTCAATGAGTGCCATACAAAAACAACAGGTGTAAAGGCACTCCCCGCTCTCACCCCTCTCCTTCTCCCTTCCCTTTTACCTTTTCCCCTCCTATTCCCACTCTAACCCTCTTCTAAAACAGCTCCAACGGTCCCTTATCCCTCTCCCTCCACCTTCACGTGTCACTATCATCACCCACGCACCTCCCTCTCCCTCGTTCCTTTCACCATCCCTCCCCTCCCCTCCTCCTCTCACCCTCCCTCCATCCCACTACCTCCAACCCCACCCCCCTCTCCCTCTGTGGCGGCATCTACATCACCACATATGAACTACGCATCAATGACATGACGTCACGCAAACCTGCATCGCGCAATTAGAGTTTACCACGCGATTAGCATATATACAACGACCCGACATCAACCGTCGGGCAGTGGCCCACCAGACACAACACCCGTCTGGTCGGAGGATCCTCCCTTTTCAATAGAGGATGAGTGAACTTTACACCCTGTTCCTCATGCCTCTAAACTGGTGACCCCGAGCATGAACGTCAGCGCAGCCTTCGTGCAACTACACAATCCGAACCATTGTTCGCATTTCTCAACGAGACACCTGTCGACCATACTTTAAAGAACTTGGTATCCTCACAGTACCTAGCCTTTACGTAGTAGTACTGTTAAATACTTTTAAAAAATATATATATGACTACGAAACGAACGAGGACAGACAGGTAAGGGAAAATACGCGAAGAAAAGAGTTTGGAAACAAAATCTTCCCGACTTTGGGAATAGTCAAACACAGTCCACAGTATCAGGCAGTTAGAATATTTAATAAATTACCGCTTGAGTTAAAAAGTATACTGTACACAAGCTCATTTAAAGCAAGGCTCAAGACATACCTGTTGGATAGATGTCTCTACTCATTAGATGATTTGTAATGTAATGATTTGTTTGTCTTAGCTCTTAAAACTGACATGTAGATGTTAAATTATTGTGTTGTGTTCAGACTTTTACATTTTTTATTTTTATTATTTTAAATTGGTAATTAATTGACATGTGATTTATAATTTGTTTCTATGGTATTTTAATTTATGACTGCATGGTATTTTTAGATTTTTATCTTTTATTTTTTAATCTATAGGATATAATGTTTTCTAATTTATATTGTTTTGTGTGCTTTTTTATTATTTTATATTTGTAAATTTAATACTTATGTTTCATGCTGGATAAATATTCGAACGCAATGTATATTGTTACTGAATAAACAAATTGAATTGAATTGAATTGAATTGAATTGACTACATCAGCGTGACGTCATCAGCATCACTTCCTCAAGCTTTCGAGCGGCGAGTCACACAGCCAGCCAGCATCCACGGCTTCAACGGGTATCCTGACCACCAGCATGCAGCGGACGCGCATTCCTGGTCATCACCTTCAGCCTCAACCTCAACCCAGCGCTGTACACTCCGACTCACTGGAGCATAACGCAGCGCCACCCCGACTCACTGGGGTATCACCGCAGACAGTTCCGACTCACCGTGAACTATGCGGCACCCGGTTCCGACTCACTGGAACCACAACTGGCACTGGCAAGCATCGCGAGATACACGACTCAGCCCACTATCGACCTCCGGTCTCCGGAGGGGAGTGATGTGGCGGCATCTACATCACCACATATGAACTAAGCATCAATGACATGACGTCACGCAAACCTGCATCGCGCAATTAGAGTTTACCACGCGATTAGCATATATACAACGACCCGACATCAACCGTCGGGCAGTGGCCCACCAGACACAACACCCGTCTGGTCGGAGGATCCTCCCTTTTCAATAGAGGATGAGTGAACTTTACACCCTGTTCCTCATGCCTCCAAACCTCCATCCCTCTCGTTTTGTTTTACGTTGCGCAAGTGCGCAAGGCACGCTGCATGACAACGCTCATAGATATAAAAAATGTGACACAAAAAACAGTTACACAACAAAGACGTTACAAAAGTTTTATTTAGCGCTTGTATTTCCCTCCTCATATTTTTACCATACCAGGGAGCATAGGAAAGCAGTAAACTCCAAATATTTGAATTTGGCGGACTACATTTTACTTGGCGCTTCAAGTATGTAGTTTATGTTGTACATTGAAATATGGCGGTCACTATTGCCAAACATGTAGAAAAAGTGTGAGTCTTGGTGAGTGGTGCGCGTGCACCACCAAGTGCATAAGAAAAATTGAAAAATCTGTTGTTTATGTGTAAAAATCAATAATTTCTTTGAAACTTATTCAAAACACTCTGCGTTACTACTTTGCTCAAACAGCAAGTATCCCGATCCCGAGTTACCCCGGGGCTCGGAAAAAGTTAGTCATGTCATGCCAGTGAAAATCAATATGATATTTTTCTTGTGTTATTTTTCGCTTATTCGTGATAAAATTTTATGTTTTTCAATTAATGTTAATAATGAGCGTGGCAGAAATTATTTCATTTTACAAAATATTAATTTTGCCTAGTATCTATTCACTCGACGTTGTTGTAATTGAGCGATCGTCAAACTAATTAACGCCTAATGGGTGCTACTTTTTGTTCGTGATGTTCATGTAAATAATGTGAATATTATAGTACATCAAAGTAAGATTTTAAACTGATATTATGTACAGAAAGATTCTAAATTACTTTATAAGCTGTGCATAGTTTAGTGTTTATAGAAAACGATGAGGTTTCATAGAAGGTGCGGCGACCGGGTCACACTCTTGAATGAAAACTCTACAGCTGTTAGAAATTTTGTAGAGTTTAACCATGGCTTGATATTAAGCTCGGAGCCTCTGAAGGATGATGTTATATTTGAAGTGTCTGTTGATAGAAAGGTAAGACAAAGGACAAAGAAAATATTATTGACTTTATTATATTTTTTTATTCCTTTTCTACAGCCATATTAATTCAAACTAATCATTATTCAGAGCTTTGGTTCTGTTATATTTGGATATTTTTTGTGAAGCATAATTTGTCAATTAAGTATTTAATTGAAAGTAAATTAATTTCTTGGAAGTAGATAGTATGCTTAGGGTGGAGTGTGGAGAATGGTAGTAAACACAATGAGGTATTACAAAATGTTTTCTCTTGTGTTGCATAAAAATCTCTCATTACCTGGCTCGGGCCTCCACCCCGCACCACTCTGTGGGAACATTACTACTTTCTCAAATATTTTTCCAATTGTCACTACCCATTCACTTCGAGAATGCCCCTACCTCGTGTCCCACTTCCGTACCTTTACCACCCGCTGTATTTCGATGTACACTGCTATCGGAGCTGAGCGGTTGTTAGAGGTTACTAGGGAAGTGGGATGCGAGTTAAATGGCATTCTCGAAGTGAACGGGTAGTACATCTAGGTATTGCTACCCATCATCAGTTTCGGTCACCACTTGGCTTATCAGCCAATCTTGTTGACCCAAAGCCATACAAATTGTCAAACAAATATTATAAAATGTTTGTCCCTCCAAAACACTTTAGGGGGGGGGGGGGGGTGAGTTTAACATTTTTTTTGTATGTGTGGAATTCGTTGAGTAGATAAATACTGTATTTTTGTTTTGAAAAATATTGGAAAACAAAGGAATGAGAAGCCTCCTTGCTCGAAAGTCAGCTTATTTAAAAAAAAAATTGTTTCGAAGAATTTTTTATTTTCTCATTGACCTTTGAACTTGAAATGAATTGGTGATAATGTTTATTATTACATATATTTTATTAACAAATGCCAATATATTGTTAAATCAGATTTGGTACGGAAATCTAAATGTGCGAAGTCTGACACGCACTTGGCTGGTTTTTATAGCAAGGTCATTGCTAACTATGAATAGAAACCATCAACAACAAAGGGGTTGGTCCTATCAAATACTCTGAGAATAATGACTCAATACTCACTCATGTTATTCATTGCTTCCCCGCCTGTCACCAAGACTATAATGCTTACATAACACTGACAAGATGTCACCTGCTTGTGACATCTGCAGGCAGCAGACAATATGAATCTTCAACATACCGGTTCTACTTTGACATCTACTATTATGTAAGTATGTATTTTTATATAGGTGAATGTTTGGAATGGCAGCCTGGAAATAGGAGTTACAACATTAGATCCAGAGTTTATGGAACTTCCTGCTACGGCAACTAAACTCAGAAATACAGCATGGGTAAGTCCTCACTGGTTTCCCTGTACTGTATGAGGAAGCTGGGGTGACATCACTCTAGCTAACACACAGTAAACGGCTCATATTAACGAAGTTAATAAAGGAGCTGAAATTTGGCACAAAGATAGTTATTATGACGTAGGCATCAGCTAAAGCTAAGCGTCCACTGGTCCGCGCTGGCCGCAACGCACACACGGCACGCAACGGATTTTGGTTTGTTTGTATAAAGATATGAAAATGCGAGCGGTACCGTTAGTGAACGCAGTGCTATATATGAATTATTCATACAAAGCAAACCGAAATCCGTTGCACGCCGTGCGCGCGTTGCGGCCGGTGCCGACCAGTGGACGCTCACCTTAAGAAGGGGTTTTTGGAAATTCCTCTACCTGTAAGGCCTCATTTACGGAGACGCGGGGCGTCGCGCGTCGCGTTGTGCGGCGCGGCCCGCACTGAATTCAAACATATGGCGTTGTATGAGTGCGTTTACGGAGAAGCGATTTTAAACGAGTTTGCTTGAAATGGAGCGTTTTTTGCGGCTGAGCCCGCGGCTGGCACCGTCGCGTTTATCGCCGCGTTTATCACGCGGCGTTTATCGTGGCGGCGCACGCAGCGCCAATTCTCGATGAAGCGATGCTTTGCTACACGCTTGAGGATTCGCCGCAGTAGCAGCGGCGGGCACCGCCACGCTTCCCGCCCCGCATCTCTATGAACAACGTCTTATGTTGCCATTCGTTTGTGTTTACGCGTGCAATGATAAGTGCCGCCGCTCCGTAAACAGAAAAATCGTACGACGCGCCGCGAGACGCCACGCCGCACGCGACTCGCGACGCCCCGCGTCGGCCTAAGGCGGTGAAAAGGGGGGATTTTGTTGAAAAATCTTATTCATTCATTTAATAAACTTGAAACTTGGCACGAATATTTATGGTAAATTATGATTTTTGTAATTTTTTGTTTTTGTAAACTGTTTTGGGTGTCAGTTTGTTTGTATTTGATTTTAACGCGCAATTATATTGACTCAAAACTATACTTATAGACTTAAAAACAAAAACAAAGAATTATTTATATCAGGCTTTTTCGAAAATCTACCTCTAACGGGGTGAGAGTAGGTAGTCAATGTTACAAGGGAGGATTTTACTGCGTGGCTTGATTAACTCGAAAATAAATAATCTTTGAGTCAAGCAATGGAAACATACCAAATGATTTTTTTTTAATTCCACCCCACAGGGGTGAAAACAGGGAATACAAGATACATGAAAAATCTTATTTATTTGGTTAATTGACTTGAAACTTGGCACAAATACTTGCCTAAGTATAAGATAAAGTCTGTCATAAAGTCTGTTTTATTACTTAGAAAAAATATTATTTGAATTTATAATTTCTCTGTCTTTCTATTTGTTACCTTTTCACCCCTTAACAAATAGGCCATGACCTGGGTTCGAACATATTCCGGTAGTACGTTCCCCTGGGATAATTCCCGACTTACTCGCGAGCAAAGCTGCGGGAAAAAGCTAGTATTATATAAAGTTTTCTCTTAAGATCCAATGGTGTAGCGTGAGAGGGTGAGATTGCGTATTTGTGTACATTGAGTGACAAGGGGAAGCTGGGGAAGAAATAAACCACTTTGTGTAATTTTTTAATGTTTATAATTGTAATGTTGCTATGCTTGCTTATTGTCGGAACAAGAGCAAGGAAAAATGGTTAATGTGTTTTTTAGATTATGTCAGGCAGCTCCATTGTGAAAGATGGTGTCACTTTGGTCAATTCATACGGACCCGAGTTGGACACGTTGCGGGAAGGAGACTGCATCGGTGTTATGAAAACTAGTAAGGTAGTTATCAGAATGAAGTTTAAGCATTTGGTCATGATTCAGCTGTTATACATATTATGATCTTTTTATTGGCGTTTTTATTGTTTCTATCTGTTCTTGATTGTACCTTCTAACATTTTCCTGAAATATTGCTTTTTTGATGTTCATTGTTTTGTCCTTGCTTGATTAAAGTCTTGGTTCGGATTCACTATTACTCGTTGATGTCCTTCATGTGTGGTGCGTTTTCCTTCTCAGGGAGAGTTAACGTTTTATCTCAACGGTCGTTGTCTCGGGATAGCTGCGAGAGATCTACCTCCGAGATTGTTTGCTGTTATTGATTTGTACGGTCAGTGCGTTCAAGTGTCCATATTGCGCACCAACGAAATAAGACCAATGATGGATAGTAGCATGGATCAGGTCAGCTATTGTAATAGCAGTTTTAAAATTATTAGTTTTGAATGAATTAGGAATTATAGCAGCATTCATATTTTAGATTGAAGAGGATCCAAACAATGATGATACACTTACGTCAAGTGAAATGGACGGAGCCGGTCTTCCACCCGAGTCAAGCCAATACCCAAAAGAGACTCGTAGTGTTTACATTCCAATGACTTCCGAAGGTGCTTGTGCCCTTGGTTAGTACTTAATAATCATATCCTGTATCCAATTACTTTTTATTTGTAGTAAATGTTAACTTAATGTTTTTTTCACAGTTGCACAAGACCGCTTGCGGTTTCATCCAAGGTGTGGGATCTTAGTGAAACTGACAAGTAATAACAAGTAAGTGTTGTTTTGTTGAATCGTGATTTCATCAATTTTCATTTTGTAAACCAGCTTATGAAGTCAAATCATTCCGTTGCTATCGCCCCTCCTGGTGATATTATTATGGAAGTTATAGGTATACGTATGACCTTACGTCCCGATCGATTTGCACTGAAGCTGACGTTGAAACGTGTCTGTTTATAATCCCATATGATAGGTAAACAAAATGTTTATGTTAAATTATAGTATTGATAATAGGACTGCAGAGCGAGCTCGTCCACTGGACGACTACAACAATGGCGTGGTGATGACACATCGTCCGCTCTACGACAACGAGTTGTTTGAGATACGCATAGATAGACTCGTGGACAAGTGGAGCGGCAGCATCGAGGTGGGGCACTTATACTCATTATTCCAACGAAATACTTGACGTTTAGTGCTCGCTATCTCGGTGAAGCTATTAACAATCGTCAAGTCATATCCCATGAATGCTTGTTTGGCGTGGAATGCTCGTGCAGATCTCTAGAGCGCGCCTACAACATCAGGTACCTGGGTAACATAATTGAATAGCAACCTTAGTTTCAGGGAACACGTTAAACAGTTAAGTGCTCGCATATGGAAAGTAATCTGTTTTTAGAAATCTCAGATATGCCGCCGACGCCAAATTACTTTAGCAAGTCTATTTTGCATCTCATCTTAGGGAGGCGCTCCGAAAACTATCCTGAAAAAGTTTGAAAACTATACTACTACTTTTTGGCCCATTTTACATCCAACAACGCATCAGCTTTAACAATCATGCAAAGTTCCCAACGTTTGTTAACTTTATTTTCAGTATCCAAACACTCTAGGCAAACGTAGAAAACATGCAGTATACCTACATAAATTATGCTCCCAAAACATCTTTTATTAAGAAATTCTTCATTTTCCTTGGTCCTTACTTATACGACAAAATCAACAAAATTATTAATATACAAAATATATTGGGCTATGGATTTGCGTGGCTATTGTGGTTGGGTTACCTTGAACTATTGAAGAACTATCTCCCCTGCCTGACCAATGTTATATAATATACACAGATAAAATGGCAGGGGGTATCTTGCACACTGAATAATGTTCCTCCGGAAACTGTCGCTATAGTGACGTAGCGACAATGCGGCAATATGTTCTGAGGTGCTTGAGAAATGTAGAGGTATTCTACAGCTATCAGGTCAATCTCAGAGCCCGGAAGAGGGTCAAGATCCCTACCAGCAGCAGCTTATTGGAATACTTCCTTCCTCCGAGCACGTTTGCTCTTGCGAATCTCCACTCAAACTGGCCAATAAAGGCAAGAAAGAGGCGGGAACTCTGTTCCTCGTCAGTGTTCACTCCAGCCGGCAAAACAAATTAAACTAGCCCCCCAAGTTACATACACAACTGTGTGTAGTGATGTCATGCGGGTTTGAACGATACTACTCGTATGACGAACGTGGAACTTTAGGTAAGCGAGCTGGTGGGCCGCGTTTCATCCAGATGTTTAACTATCTTGGTCAGCTAGAACATTTAAAATGTGGTATCATTTTTATCGTCTAGACTAGAGCCACCTGTGTTGTTCGTTTTCTAGTTGATTGGATTTATATAAGTAATGTAACACAGGTTGGTGTAACAACCCACAATCCAGCCACCATACGGTTCCCATCCACGATGACTAACATGGACTCCGGAACTATCATGATGTCCGGATGCAAGGTGCTTCTCAACGGGCACGGAACTTGCATGGAGTATGGCAACTTCAACCTTGATGAACTTAGGGTAAGCTGCTTTCCATCCATCAACTCCACAATGTCTCCATCAAAATTATTCAATGATTTTTTCCGCGTGTTTACTTGCCAGATCAAGATTGACCGATTGAATTAAATAAATCCAAGTTTAAATTGTTGTTTATTTTTGTGTTACATCTCTAAAAAAAGTGAATTTTAAATTTTTATGTGAATTCTCCTTACAGGAAGGCGACACCGTAGGTATGATGAGAAAGAGCAATGGTAAATTGCACTATTTCATCAATGGTGTCGATCAAGGAGTTGCTACTGACAAAGTAGACCAGCAAGTCTGGGGAGTGGTGGATCTTTACGGCATGACCGTAAAAGTTAGTTTCTACTCACTTATTCTATCCTCATTTCTAGAGCCGTCTAAATATCGGTTGTCAAAGTGTTGAAGTCAACTGAAATCGTTGTAATTTTGGTCAATCAATCAGACTTTCAAAACCGGGAAAATATTTTACTAACAGAATACATGCAAATTTAATTTTACATTGAATTGCGTTTTGCCAGGTGTCAATAGTTGATCCTTGCGAAGATATTGACAGCAACATCAACAATCCACCACTCGTGCTCGCTTCACCTGAAATCCCTGCACCAAGTAAGTATCTATATGCTGCAGAATACACCGCGTAGAACTTCGCTTGTATACAGGATGATTCATTATTTACTCTCGTGTTTCCAGGCAGGTTTAGACCAAGAATAGACGAAGAGAGCCTTTTATTTCATACGCTGCGTGATTCGAATGTTATTATTATTAACGATGGTAAGACTGCTCATAGGCCTAAGTAAGTATCCATTTTTTTACCTTTTACTGAAAATTATGTAACTTTTCAGTGCACTTTCACTAGGTTTTTCTACATTTTTCAGTGCTTTCAAGTACTTCAACAACGGAATCGTAATGACGAACCGTACTTTGAGGACCAACGAACTGTTCCAAGTACGCCTCGATCTCGTTATCCCGAAGTGGGCTGGAAGCATTGAAATTGGAGTCACGCAGCATTCTTCTAATGATATAAAGTTTCCATTCAAAATGAGCAATGCAAAGTAAGTCCTCGTCGTCTGCCTGTCTGAATCTCAATGTTAGCTCAAATAGGTGTTGCTATAGAATCCTAATTCATAATTTCTTTCTCCCTAGATCCGGCACGTGGGCTGTGACCGGAGAAGACGTAATCCGAGATGGTTCCATCGTAATTCCGCAGTATGTGAGAAACCTTAACAAACTTGTGGTAAGTTTCCCTTTAACCTTCAATATTTATTTTGTATACTTAACTATTATGTCTGCTGCAATACATTTGTGTGACGTCGTAGGAAGGGGACACAGTGGGTGTAATGCGCAAAGAACTGGGCATACTACATTTTTTCGTCAATGGCGTGGATCAGGGGCCGGCCGCGTTTAATGTACCTGAACACGTGTTTGGCATTATAGGTGAGTTATTTTTATTTTTTTTACCCCTGGGGCATAATGAGGGGATGTTCAGTCTTATTATTTAAAACTAAGTGGTTTATAACATCTGGGACTATTCTTATTATTGGTTTTACGTCATTGCGGACATTTTCATATAAACCGTCAAACACGTAATAAATGAAGCTACATATTTATATCTAGTCCTATATCAATATATTCTCGTCTGCTTAGATTTGTACGGCCGCGCCGCACAGGCGACAATCGTGGATGAGTATACTCCACCGCCGATCTATTCTCCCGAATCGCCATTATCTACGGAATCTAATGCTACTATCTTTCCGTGAGTATTCAGAACTTTGTTGCGTGTTTATTTCAGGATACATAAAGTTAAAAAAACTACAGGTGACAGGTGTACTTATTCAAATTCAAATTTATTTATTTGCTAGAATGTAGGTATAAATCAAGAACTTAAGACTATCGTGGCCCAATTACATTCTACCATTACATATGGTGTGCAAATGTGTCCTAATAACTAGGCTAACAATACATGCAATTTCAATTTAATTAAGTATCAAATTAAATAATTAAGAACATAAATAAATAAAATGTCAAAATCGAGAAAAATAAAAAAAAAATAAAATAAAAAAATTGACATATATTATAGATACTTACTGTAATTAGAATTAGATTTAATGATTGCTCCGGAAATATTCATGCTTTTAGAAAAGTATCTTATACCCCGTTTACATTCAGCCATTGAAATTGTCATTCGCGCTGCCGGAAATATTTACCTAAATATTGCTGTGGCAACGTCAAGAGAGATGAGTGTTTACATTGCCTCGTCACGTCTTTGCAACAGTGGATAACGTAGAAATTCGATAGCAAGTGAGCGAACTCAGACTCTAACTCAAAGCATTTATTTCAATTAAACCAATTACAGGCACTTTTGAATTGTCAACGAGTCGGGTCAGTTACTCAGAAAGCGATACCTACATAAACAGTCATTCGCGCTCGCGTTGCCGGTCCTTTGATATTCGCCAAAAAACAGCCAATTTGGGGATAGCCAGGCAAGGCAAGCGGCAACGTCAACGGCAAGGGAAGGGACCTGTTTACACAATCGCGTTGCCCATTTTATTTCCCATTTCTTTGCAAGTTCCCGTGGAAATGGGCTGAAATTAAACAGGGTATTAGGTGAATTGAATTTTAATGAGCTTTAGCCAAGTACAACAGATGCAATAATAATCCCATTTTTGTCCAGTGAGATGTGTTTCCACCGCGTGCACGGGCGCAACGCGCGTCTCAGTCGCAACCGGCTGACGGCTTGGCGCGCCACCGTCTACTCGGAGTTCAACGACGCAGTGCTGTTCAGTTCGCGACCTCTCCGTGAATGTGACATGTTTGAACTACGCATCGACAAAATGGTCGACTGCTGGATCGGCAGCCTCGAGATTGGTAAGTGGATAATTACATTTTTATGTCTTCTATCACAGACCAAATTTTGGATGAGAAGTGGTTACCGATTTATATTATAACTTCCCGCGGTTCCACTCGCATTCTTCGCAGAGAAACTTCGTGTTCCCAAAAACGATGCTCCTATGTCGTAATCCATGATATGGTACCCACATCTATATGCTAAATTCCATCCAAATCTGTTCAGCTGCTTAAATGTGATCGAGTAACAAATATTTACCAATTGTCACAAAGATTCTCCCACTCTTGATGATGATTTTGCCACATGCCGCGAAACTGGCTAACCTCAACATACTACACAGGTGTGACGGCCATACGTCCGGATGACTTGGAGGCTAGTGGGGGAGTGGGTGCCATCGCAGGAACAGCTACCGACCTCAACTGGGACACGTACATACTGAGCGGGGCCGCCATGATGAAGGACGGGGAGTGTGTGCGCAGCGGATACCCGCTTGATCTGGATACGCTTACTGTTGGAAGTCGCGTTGGTAAGTAATCTTACAGTAATAGTAATAGTAATAGTAATTTATTTCCAAACTTCAGTGTACGTTACATCAATGAGATCTCGACCCCTGAACTAGGGTAGCCTGTATGACAGACGTCGAGGTTTCTCCAGTTACAATGGATCAATATGGGCTTAGACTAAATACATCATTATATTTCATTTTAGAATAAGTACATAATTAAAAGAAAAATTGAAATAAAATTAAAAAAAAAAAGATAGTAATGGCAAAAATTAATTAACAAAATATAAATGAGAAAAAAATAGTAATAAATCTAGAACATATTCTGTTTTAAATTATAGAGGTAGCATGTGTGTGGTGAGATGTAAGATGAGTGTGTGGATGTAGGTCTATGAATGTGTGTGGTGAGATGTGTGATGAGTGTGTGGATGTAGGTCTATGAATGTGTGTGGTGAGATGTGTGATGAGTGTGTGGATGTAGGTCTATGAATGTGTGTGGTGAGATGTGTGATGAGTGTGTGGATGTAGGTCTATGAATGTGTGTGGTGAGATGTGTGATGTGTGTGTGGATGTAGGTCTATGAATGTGTGTGGTGAGATGTGTGATGAGTGTGTGGATGTAGGTCTATGAATGTGTGTGGTGAGATGTGTGATGAGTGTGTGGATGTAGGTCTATGAATGTGTGTGGTGAAATGTAAGATGAGTGTGTGGATGTAAGTCTATGAATGTGTGTGGTGAGATGTGTGATGAGTGTGTGGATGTAGGTCTATGAATGTGTGTGGTGAGATGTGTGATGAGTGTGTGGATGTCAAACTCAAACTCAAAGCATTTATTTCAAATAAACCTTCGGTCGGTCTTGGGTTGGTCAGTCAGAAAGATGAATCTAGTTGCCCATTCCAAAGCGTAGATCTCTATCATAGCTATCAGTCAGAAAGATGAATCTAGTTGCCCATTCCAAAGCGTAGATCTCTATCATAGCTATAGTATTCAACCCAAAGTAAGATTTCCTTTTTTATAAGGAAACTGGCTGACCCGACAGACGTTGTCCTGTCTTGTCTTAGATTCTAATGTAAACGCGTGAAGTTAAAATAGTCGTTAAGCTTTCTGAAATTTTCCAATTTTCTGCGAATTTTTTAAAATTTTTCCTTTCATAAGAACCTTCCTTCTCCTGGCAATAATAAACAAAACAAAAAAAGAATTAGCGAAATTGTTCCATCCGTTCACGCGTGATGCGATGACCAAAGGAAATAGGGATTCATTTTTATAAATATAGATATATAGATATAGATTTTTATATGTATATAGATAGATTGTTCACGTCTCTAACTTTACTAAGCCTCTTCTGTCCGTCCCACCGTCCGTCTGTCTGTCACAGGGCTGTAGTTCATGAACCGTAATAGGTAGACAGTTGAAATTTTCACAGATTGTGTATTTCTATTACGTATATAACAAAAAAATATAAATATAAAATAAAGTAAAAAATTAAAGGGGTGTACAATAAACTATTCATTTTGAAAAAAAATAATTCTTACCCTAGCATGTGGTATGTCATTGTCTAGAACTCATCGAGGAGAGTACAAATATATTTTTATTTTTTTTTATATAGGGGGCCGTAAAAGTTGTGGTGACCCGAGTGGGGAGGGTGGCGGGTTAGTTGCGAACCCCATAGGTTCACAACTACTGATAATGATATGTTTTCCATCGGATGATGTTTTTTTACGTTTATATATATGTGATCTAAGCTTATATACCTATTATGTAAAGTTTTGTCCTTTTGCACACTTTGGGTGCATTTGACAGGGGGGGGAGAGGGGGGGTTAGCTACGAACTCCGTAGGTTCACAACTAATGATGATGATTGGTTTTCCATCGGTTGATGTTTTTTTACATTTATATATATGTGATATAAGCTTATATACCTAACAAAAAAAGAGTTTTTCTTATGCACACATGGGGTGCATTCGACACTTGAGGGGTTAAACAAGTTAGGAATTTTAAACTTGTGTATATCATGTACCATATACTGTATTTAATCAACAAATACTAAAGACGCCGATTCATAAGGTATTTTGTTTAAATATGGGTGATTTTCTGCAACTGCAAAAAATAACCTTGCAATTAAAAGTATCATTATGAAATACAAAGTTATCTTTGCGATTGTTAAAAATATATGGTACGGAACCCTTCGTGTGCGAGTCCGACTCGCACTTGGCTGGTTTTTATTATCATTCACATTCATGCTTTACGCTTTTCTCCTTCGTTCCATTGCTCGCCTGTTTTGGGCTTTTCGGGCTATCGACTCAGTCGATTGTTATGTTTTTGTTAATTTGTTGTATGCAAACAGGTATGATGTGGCACGCTGACCGCAGCCTGCATTACTATCTGGACGGAATGGACATGGGCAAGGCTTGGTACGTTCCCCATCTGAACATATACGCCGTCGTCGATTTATATGGGCAGTGCACACAGGTATGAACATATTCAATAATTATTTAGTCGTCATTACTTATGAATAGTGCGGAATATAAAGTGTATGTGCGTTTTAACAGGTGACCATAATGCAAAACGAGGAAAGAGCGTTCAATTATAATGGTTGTACTAATTCTGACAACTCTATGCTTAGTAACTCGAGGGCTTTGTCGTCGCCCCCTCCGCCATATTGGTAAGTGACGACGTTTTTGGTGGCTACAAATAGGTCACACGCTGCAAAGGCCATTAGGAAATGTCTGGTAACGTTTATATTACTTTGTAGGAGTTTCTCTGAATATTCCGGCGACAACATTTGTTTGATGCACGACTACACCATCGCACGCCGTTTGACGACTGACCCGATGGCAGCTCTGGTGTTCAGTTCGGCACATCTTGCTACGGGGGAGTTATTTGAGGTATTTCAGGTTTTATGTTCACCTGAACTGGCTAATTTGAAAATATATTTTAAATATAAATATGTGTTCCTAAACTTAAATACCTAATAATAAATTGTTTAACAGATAAAGATCATCGATTGTAAAACGTCTTACGCTGGCAGCTTCCGCATAGGGATCACGGACATCAACATATTGAACGCTCACGTGAACCGCAGTCTTCCCCCCAGCGTCGCCTGCTTACCGCACTTCACCGCGTATATAGACGGTAACACTTTAGTCGTTGTTAAAATGTTGTGATGTGATAGGTCGGGAACTTATTCAGGGTCTTTAAAAAAATAACTATTGATTTGGAGTTAGTTACTTTAGCCGCTGCTTAGTTTCAATTATTTAACAGCACCATGAAAAACAACAAATATTTTGATGGCAGCGAAAGCTGTCTAGATAAACAGCCGGAGGACGCGACGCCAACTTCAGTCATGTAACAACCACTGATTAATTTTCAATGTTTATTCTTTTGTTTCATCACTGATCTGTAAAGTAGTTTGATCTTCTCCGACTCCGCGATAAAATGCCCTCGTGTCACGTGTGTGCCGTGACTTGGCCTTCGCCGTGACAACAGACGCACTCGTAAGTAGGCATGGCCTGTTTCTCGCACAGGGCCATGCACTGCGTTCCTACTTCAATGAATTATTATGTTGTAGGTACCATTTTCCGAATATGTTTATATTATTTTTCAGGACGATACATGAAATATTCGCAGCCGGGCACACGGAAACAAGAGTTGGTCTCGTTTGTGCCGTCATTCGAGTGGCTGCGTCCCGGAGACAGGATCGGTCTCAAGAAAGTCAGCGACTCGCGTGTTATCGTCTACTACAACTCAGAACAACTCGACACAGCTTTCGAGAAAGTTCCCGACGTTAGTATTAATAAGATGGGAATTAATACACGTTTCTCCTGTTATGTAACCCAGAAGGCCTAGGGTTGGGTGACAGTTTGAGCTATAGAAATTATGTAATACTTGACATTGTATCCGCTTTGTAGAGTATAGTACTTAGTTGTTGTCTTTGAAATTATAAAATCATTCAATCAATTTAATCACTTATGAAATGTATTTGAAATATTTAATGGAAATAAATGTTTGAAGTCAAGTAAAACAACAGAGGGGTGTAAAGGAATTTGTCCGAAAGCCAACCTCACCTGCACGCGGTGCACCCTGCAAATACCAACGAGGCGCCTGGCGACCGACGGGTGGCGGGATAACCAGCCCGGGCACCTAGACCCAGGATGTGCCGGGCACCATACTGCGGCTCCATCCTGAGTCTAGCAGTGAAAGCTTTGCAAACACTCCGCGATTACTGACATTCAACCTGGCCTATGACTGAAAAACTATTTAACCTACTTGCAACACTGGGCACTTGTTTTCTTTTTGCCGTGGTGGAAGTTGTAAAATCTTTTTGCGAATGGATGTGGGTTTTAAACGGAAGGAGAGACGGCAAAGTCTCTTCAAAATCAACAAGGTACACATGCAAAGGTATTTTTGGTAAACTACCTCACAGGACAAACGTAATTAAAACGAATTAAGACGATTTCCAATAAAGAAAACGTATAATATGTTACTTATTATGAAACAATATTAATTTAATTTTTCTACCGTTGGATCATGCCAACACTTTTTACGGTATGTATTTATGAAAAATACTAATGTTTGGTACCTAGGTACCTATACATATTATAAATTAGAGACACTTTTCGTGTCTGTCTGTGTGGCCGCACTAAACTACGCAACAAATTTTGATACGGTTTTCACCATCATTTTTAGATTTTATTCCGGAAGGTTTATGTGTATGTATAATCACACTAATATTATAAAGGGGAAAGTTTGTGAGTGTGTGTGTTTGTATGTTTGTTACTTCTTCATGCTCAAACGGCTGGAACAATTTTTATAAAATTTGGCAAACGTATCCTTTAGATGTGTTAATACTGATTATAAAGTATACTTTATAATCTGTATTAACACATATGATACGTTTTATACCGATATTCCTACGGTTTCGAGACTTAAGCGGGTGAAACCGCGGGGTGCTGCTGGTGCATTAATAACTCACATATAATAAAGAAAGTGCGAAGCGGGGCGGGTTGCTAGGGTATTATAAAACTTATAGATAATTATATAGAACACGGCAAAAACAGAACATGTTGACCAGACTGAAATTGCGCGATCCTACTTAACAATGCTTTTAAAATAGCTTGAAATATCGATGACAGCATTTCATAAAAAGTAAATGAAAACTTGCGTGTTTCCCTTCTTATGAAAGTGAAACAAGAAAATACTTGGTTTCATTTTTATGGGAAGGCAAGCTTTTTCGTGAAGCCTTGCTCCTGTTGCCAGAGTTAAAATTAGCTTCTTCCCCTTGTGACAAATTTTCCGATTAGGCAGGAGTGAAAACTGAATAAACACATTTCGATGCCTGTAAAGAAGAAGGATTCTTTGTTTGGCCCGAAAAGCGATAGGTAAACGAAACAGTCCGAGAAATATATATTGTATTTTAATTGGCAATTTTGCAGTTTTAAACTATTTTTGCGCCCTTGAAATCTAAATAAATTGTGAGGCAAAATGGGAGCGATGCTCTTAATGTAATACTGCCAGAAACGCATAATTAAATTGATTCTTTGCAGAGCGAATGGCATTAACCAGTGTGTGGCCTAATTATTTGGGTCGTAAGCGAGCATTGCCTATATGCAGCTCAATATTGTAGGGGTTGCAGGTGATGTTGAGCTGTTTTAATTCCCCGAGTTGTCAGCCTGAACTGTGTCGATGTCTGTTTCAGTGCTACAAAATGCACTGTCTTTAATCGAATAAATTCCAAATTACAATAAAATTGTAAATTCCGAAAAACGGCAAAACCCGACTACGAATATGAATTCTGCAATGATAACTACTTACTTATGTCGTTATAATACAACTGATATTATAATGTATCTCGGATCTTTAGTGTAGGTTATAGCTTCGCCTTCAGCGACTTAGTGGACAAAGCTTTTTCGGTGGTTTGCAATCATATTACTTACATGCTTCTAGGATCCTTATGCTTGTACGCTATATGCTCGCCACCCTGCTGCTACGGGGCTATACCATGACACAAACATTCCATACATTCATATTCCATGCATTACAGTTTACGCGCTCAAAAAGAACGAATTGCTAATTCAAAAATAATTCAATCAAAACATGGAATTAGCAAAGAAGTTCGTATGCAGCGCTTGAACTAACTGGCAATAAGACGTCACGGTTTCCCCCGTATCCCCGTATCGCCGTATATCCGCTGAACTGCCGAAAAAGCTTATGAACATTGATATTCTCTCTCTCTCTCTCTTTATGAAGGAAAGCCGAAGAAAAGTTAAAAACAGCCATTCTCCCGACTTTGCAGTAACAATAATGTTGAATTTATTTTAACCAATTTAAATTAGTAGCTTAATTTTTTATTTAGCCTATTTTGCTAAATTATAATGAATACAAATCATCTTAAAATAAATAAATTTAATGACCTCATTCATTGCTTGCTCTGATTCAAATATAATAGTTTTCACTTTAATAAATAAGTATGTTGCTAGAAGACACATGTCATTATAGCGAGTAATTTATTATAAGTATGATTAGAGTTATAAATAATATTGTTGAAGCTCCTTGCAATTTTTATTAATAATTTAAATTTGTCTAGGCGCTTTAGAAGCGCACACCACGATTTGTCATCTATACTTACCTAGTCGTAAGACAGCAGTACTGGTACCTCGTTTGATAATGTGTGGATAGCGTGTTACCATCATATCCGTCAAATACATATTACATGCTCACAAAGGTCAAACTTGCAATTTAGTTAGTAAACTGTAAAGCCACCTTTAATCTAGTTTGTTAGCGGAATTAATCTAATTTTGGGCTCATTATCACTCCGGATTGTGTTCGTTAGATTACCTTGACAGGTATCATGCTGAATTACACCACTAATCATATTAGATCGAGTGATTGCATTATATAGGAAGGCCCTAGAATTAAAAAAAACAACACATTGCTTATCTGAAATGAAGGCAATACTTATAGTTTAGTTTCAAGTGCTATGAGCACTTATTAATAATAGCACAGCCATATTGCTAGACCCAGTTTTAGATATTTAAATTGTGACAGACTATGTTTTAAAGATTTTGAGTACATTATGTATTTTTTATGTAAATGTTTTCGTGTAGGTACATGAATTATTTATTTTATAAAGTACATATTTATATTGATACTGGGCAAGACAATGGAGTCTAAGGAATCATGCAGTCATGTCCCGAAAATATTATGAGGATGAAAAATAGGATAGGTATAGGGTAGAGAGAGGTCAATAGGGGATGCGAAGAAATGAAACGTGGACCGCAGAAGTGACAGCTTGGGCGGGGCCGAAGCTATGCATGTAAGTCGGGGTATAACTGTATTGAGACATTAGTCACTACTGAAGGTGCCGGTTCGCTTCAGTAGACATTGAATCATCTTCCGAACCGGCGGTAGCTTCACCCATTCAATAGGCCAAACATAAGTTGTATTGAATGGAAATAGAAAAAATTGTGATCAAAACTCATCAAGCTATTTTAAAAATATTCTAGACTTCATATAGCAATGCTATATGAATTTTTCATGCGATTTGTACACATTATGGGAATCTGAGATTCGGGACTATTCGCATTTAAAATTGGGGGCATAATAACGAAAATATCACGTTATTGTGCCATAAATTTGAATAGCGGTATCTACTAGATGCTTAGATTTCTTTAATGCTATACTATGTAAAGCAAAATGTATTGTCTCATAAAATACAATGAAGGACAGTTACATACGAAAATCTAGGAAGACGTGGTATTTAGTAGAATATACACTTGTGACAACCAAATCGACTCAATTCCTAGTCATGCATTTCGACTCAAATTGCAATTACTCGAAAATAACTAAACCGGTTTTTATACTTATGGTACCATCTTAAAGCTGAAACTTCAGGAATTAAAAAAAAAAACTTTTTCATAAATGGGATTACAACCTTTTGAACAAAAAAAAACTGCTTCATATGCACGGGTTGTGTGCGGTTGAGTCGATTTGGTTGCTCGCAAGTATATAATGTATATCATATTGTGTGTAACTAAAAATATTCACTTCTTCCGATCCTTAGTGATGATTAGGTACTTCAGAAATTGTAATTCCATTATAATTTGTTATTGCATGTTGTGTGTCCCCTTATATTCTCCTGTAAAAGGAGCATGCTGCTTTTATAGTAAATGCTTAAATATACGCTTTATAATTTGCCTTTAATTTAAGTTCTAGACGGTAAACAATGTCATTAACAGACATAATACTATATAATTAGAGGGAAATTTACCTTTTTTACTCACTCGAAGTTTGGATCATTTTACACTGATCGTGGTCACGCTCAGACTTTTTTAGTTAGCTCCTACTAAGGTAGATATACTCTTCACCCAACTACATTACTTGTATCTTCCAAGTACAAGTAAATCACTCACTAGATTAACTGCAACCGTATACTTAACCGACTACAAATATGGGGTTTTATTATAGTAATCACTGAATTCATAAAAAGGTAAATTTCACATTGATTGCGTTGAAATAACTATAAAACACAAAATGATCGTTATATTTCTATTTGTTTAAACAGAAAGTGTACGTGGTCATTGAAATCTACGGTCACATCACAAAGATACAAGCACTGGCCCAGGGCAACCTTGGACTGAATCAACAAACAAGTAAGTAAAAAAAAAGGTTTTTACTAGACACGACCGGTCAATAGTATTTTTCTCGCAAGTGACTGAGCTGAACCCGTTAGCTCAAACACTTATTTATCCATGGCTTGCCCCAGTCAGCGGTCGATTGCACTGCGCAGTAGCCCTTCAGGCCCTCATGCATACTGCACACTACTTTACAAACATCGACAGTTATCGGTTTCTGTCACATACATAATAACGTCACGCCGTTATTCCCCGAAGAATATATACCTACAGAGGGTAGGTAGAGCATACCCACTTTGCGCCAGTTAAGTTTAAGCCATGAATTGTGAGTCAATTCAATCTGAATAGCCTTTTCCCAACTATGTCGGGGTCGGCTTCCAGTCTAACCGGATGCAGCTGAATACCAGTATTTTAAACCCGTTTAGTGTCCGACCGAAAGTTCGGTTTCAGTTTCGGTTTCGGTCGAGTTTCGGCAAAAAAACGGGTTTCGGTTTCGGCGGCAAACCTGCCGAAAGTACGACCGAAACCGAAACTGCATTTGGGAGTTCTCGCGCTGTGCTTGGTCATGTTCGGCGCGGTAAATTCTAGTAGGTAGATTTTTCTTTTAGGTAGTACCTACTCAAACAAACACCTCACCTATTTTAAGTATTTTTAAGGCGCAATTAATATTTTTTTCTTAAATGAGGGGTTGTTATGTTGATTATCAATAAGTGAAAATGTTGAAAACTGTATATCTATGTGGTTTAAAGATTAAAAAACCAGTCAAGAGCGAGTCGGACTCGCGCACCGAGGGTTCCGTTCCGATTTCTGAAAAAGTGTGCTATTTAGAGATATATTATCGTTTTATTTTTCCTGCAATCTTTACATAAACTTCTATCACATAGAATAATTTCTAATTTTTCTCTATGCAAACTTCGGAGATAAAGGCCCCCCTTATTTCCAAGTTTGCATCCGGGGAACGATATTTTTTTAAATTTTTCAACAAAAGCCGAAAACAATGCGGCCTAATAAAAAGAAAATGATGAAGAATATGTAAACAGCGCTCTTTCATATGATACCCCATATGCTCCAGTAGCCCCACTTCGAAATTTTAAGACACCCTTTCAGTCCCTGTTGCAAAAAAAAATATAAGTACATATTTTTATTTCTTTCTTATTTGCAAAATAGTTGAGCAAACGTCATCTAAAACTTCCAAATTTCAAGTTGATAGCATTAGTAGAACTTCTTGAGATATTCAGCTGTGCCAGATAGACAGACTAAGTCGCACCATAAGGGTTCCTTTTTACCTTTTTGGTACGGAACCCTAAAAATAGAACTGACTGATTGTAATAACGTTTTCTTTATTTTCCCCTCAAAACATGATCCTTGTATGGAAGTTTCGGTTTCGGCCGAAACTGAGACTGTTGCCGAAATTCGGTTTCGGTTTCGGTCGAAAAACCAGTTTCGGTCGGACACTAACCCCGTTACAGGGTAACACGATGTCAATACCTCTTGGTAAGTTGTCAGACTTACCATGAATTGTAAAAGTTGTGTTAATTATCACAACTTAGTTATAAAGATAACTAAGTTGTGTTACTTTACACAACTTACACTTATAAAAACTATAGTTATTAATTAATATCACTCTCACTTACTTGTGATCATAAGTGAGAGTGATATTAATACCTCACCTCTCACAGTACAACACATACAGCAGTCCAACTTAGAGCTGGCATCAATTGAGATATAGAGCAAGATCCAGAGCCGTTAGACCTTACTTATTTTCTGATTAATAAAATGTATGGGATAGATTAGTGTTAGTATGTACTTTGAACGTACGCATACCTGCTACTTGCAACTTATTAACGCTTTCAAGGACACTAAGCGGCCATAGACGTCATAACAAAAAAACTTATTTTGTGTATCGTTCAGTGTCCTTGAAAGCGTTAAGTAACTGAAATATTGCAGACAACTAAACAACTACTCTGTTTAATTAACCATTAATCTGTCATCAATCCAGACTCCGGGCTGCTACATGTATTTTCCTAACAAAAAAAAACTAATAATTCTGCCCAGCTTGGGGATCGAACCCAAGATCCCAAGTTTAGCAGTCGCGCTGGCGAATACTAGACCAGCGAGACAGTTGGCTACTGCCATATATTGACCATGAAAGCCACTGCATGGTAAATGCCACTTCTCAGAGAAGGCATGACCATTCATCGTCACGCTAGCTGTGTTGTCCATCATCGTGTTGTCATAGATAAAACTCAAAAAAGTGGAAAAATAAATCACAAAGGTAAGGCACTATCTATATTTCGAAGCATCCTCGCACTTCAGAAGGGGGCCTTTTTATATTAAAACTCATTTACACATCCAAGAGTTTCATATTCTTTCTAAATAATCCTCATAATTATCAGCCTTTACTAAAGTGATAGAACGGAAGTAGGTAAACGTAAATTGATCTAATATTATAATTTAAAATTATGTTATTTCAGTTCCCAACGACAGCGACGACTACCCGAAGCATCTCGTTGCACCGCCACTCTTCTCAGCAACTCACATATGCCAGGACGACGTGTTTGAACCCAATGTCACGAACTTAGTGCGTTCCCAGTGTCCAGTGAGTGACCCTCGGCCTGCCGAACGGACGGTAGACGACCCCGACGACGAGTTCTCCAGTGAAGACTCCCCGGAGCCTGACGAACAACTACCTACAGAAGAGGACGCATCCGCTGAAGAGGACGCGATGGGTCGCAAGAGCAAGCAGCCAATCCTAAAGGGCAAGTACGCCAAGATCGCAGCACAGGCTGCCCAAGCCGCTGCGGAGGCTCAAGCCGCCGCCCGCGCTGAAGCTCGCGAGCAAGCTCGCGAACAAGCTAGGGAGCAAGCCAAGAGCAAGGGTAAGGGCAAAGGCAAGCGTGGCTCCGCCCCGCCCGCTGCTAACGCCCCGGTGGCCTCGACGTCCGCTGAGCCGTCGACTTCTGCGGCGTCTGACGGCGGTGCCAGCTCCACCCAGGGTGCGGGCGCCAGTACCAGCGCGGGAGAGGAAAGTTCGGAAAGCCAGGACGAGCCCCCCGCCGACGGGTCCTGTGAACCAACAGACACCATCATAAGGCCTATTCCACGCCGTGCCCCACTGCCCTACACTTTTTACAACATACATGGAAAGAACATAAGGCTGTGTAGCTCAGGTAGATGTAACATCTTCCTTATTATAATAACGTAAAATAAATGTCGAAGAATTAATTAAAAACTAATGGCTTTTTAGTAAGAATATGAGTACTGATGCGCCCTAAACTTAGAAACTTGTCACTTTAGGACTCTCATTCAAGCAAACACTGGTCAGCTGCAGCGTAGTGCCCGTAATCAATAAATATATCTAATATCCCTGCCCCATCCAATTTGAATACGTACCAGCGAACCGTAGATAATCATACAGCCCCAATAATAATAACCTTGTACTTTCCTGTATTTCAGATACGGTGGCGGCACGTTTAAGGGGATATAAAGATGGAATTGCCGTCATCAGTCAGCCACTGCGTCGCGGACATAACTTCAGGGTAAGTAACAAAGCATTTGAAGCAAAAATTCTCAGCAAAAATTCTTTATGTTTATGCTAAGTTGATGCGAATTACTCTTTATCTGTTGCGAATTGCAATAATTGTTGCCCAAACGCGATTTTTAGCTGAATTTATAAAAATATTAAGGAATCATAGATATCAAGATCTTGACTAAACGTGTCGCTGAGCCCGTATGCCATCAAAAAACAGACATTCGGTACATGATTAAAGTGTTCAAGTCGTTAAAATTGACATCTAAATTCCTTTTAAAAAATCCCTTGAAACTAAATTTCAATTTTCAACAGTCATCGAGGAATAATCCTAAGGTTGCTTAGCATATCTAAACCCCTGCCCCTTATCTTCCTACTTGCATAGCGCCTGCTTTGCTATTGCTATTCTATCATGAAATCTTAAAGCGAAATAAAAAGCTATTTGCTGAGAAAACAACAGTCATAGCGAATATTTTCATCGCAACTATTAAATAAACGCCAAGCATCAGCGTAGAATACGTAATGTTTGTGTTTGCGAATGCAATATTGTTGCATACTTCCACGCTTTCTGGCCGATTATTCAATTTTTAGATAACTTTTATCTGGGGAATAAAAATTGCGGTTTGACAGATTTTTTTAGCAGCAAAAAATATGTCAAACCGCCGTATTTATTAGTCAGATAAAAGGCACATAATCCAACATAGCAAGTTAGTCACACGGAATAGTTTACATAGATAGGGAAAATTAATAACGGCTCTGCAAACTTACTAAAACTAAAATAACATAAGCTAAGCATATTAAAACAGCAAGTAAATTAATGCTCGTACTCCAAAATAATAAGACCACTCGTGGGTTTCTTTAAGTATTATTTCCATAAGAAGGATGAGCTGTGCTATTCTTATAATATTGCCAAGCTTATTGGTCATTTTACTAACTCAATCCACCAGCCAAACCCTTAGCCCCATATGTTTTCGTCCCATTTTGCGAATACATTTTTTCAAATCTTTACGTAAATCTCATATTACAATCATTTATTTAAAATCAGTGTAGGTCCAAGTATTATGTTGATTATTACGATTATTGAGTGAGACTGTAGAAACTTGATCGCCCAGATCAGCTCAGGCCTTGAAGGATTTTCTATATCAAAACATAATTTCATGAACATTTATTGTCTTTGTCGATGCCTACCAAATGTAGGATGTGCGTGAATGTTCCAAGAATCCATTTCATAAGCACAGTTGACCGCACTTCGGTAGTAACACGACCTTGGGCTGGCCTAGCGAAGTACGCAGTTTCAATAGAATAACAGCTGGTACTGGTTATTTATGACCACTAAGGTGTGGTCGTCTGTACACAAGATATAACTCTACAAGAATCATTTGGCGCGTGGCCTAAATCGAAACCAAACTCTTTCCAACTATTTATTTTAATTTTGACATAAGCACGCTTATGAAGACCCTTATTTGTTTACTTTTTGGTCTAAACATTCACGTCTTTCTACATCGTTCTCACAATATGTAACAATAAATAAATATCCTTGGACATCAAACCAATAACCAATAATTTAAACAATATTTTTATTTAAAATAGTGTCGGTGGAGTTTCTTGGCCCTTCCTCTCGATACGAATTAACCTACTACTTAAAGAGTAATTTGGAATGGGCAACTAACTTTATATTTCTGACTGACCAAAAACTTGACAAGCCAAAAGATCCGGAAGGCACCGTAGATCTACACATAAACTGTTACTTTATTGCAGTTCCGTGTTGACAAGACGTGCGACGATTGGTTGGGCACCGTGGCCATAGGAGCGGTGGGGGTACTGCCACTCGAGACCCCGTCCAATGGCGTGCACATCGAGCCACCCTGCTGGCTTATATCTAGCGACCTGCTCAATGATAACGGGACATTTGTAAGTATTTTGACTCGAAGTGTTGTCGTGAATAAACCTGGGGGCTTACTATGAGCTCTTACGTAGCTATATACGACCTATAGCTTTTAAATAGCTTAATATTTTTGAAAGACCCATGCAATGAGACCCCACACTATGGGGTAGACGAGAAAAAAAAGCATCCCCACTTTACGTGTACAGGAGGTAACCTAAAATTTTTTTTTTTAAATATTATTTTACCACTTCGTCGGCATGATGAGTACTAAGAGTCTCTGAGCTAAGCTGCGGACGGACAGACGGACGGACATAGCGAAACTATAAGGGTTCCTTGTTGACTACGGAACCCTAAAAAATTTGTTATAGCTGTTGGTCAAAAAAATATTATTACTTTACTTTGAATAGAGTTGGCGTAGCGTAACTTTGACGTGCTACGGCCATTTATTTTGATACTTACATGAAAAAACTGACAACTAAAACACTCCTTCGAATAGAAAAAATAACATAACATCACGCCTGTTTTTCCCGAAGGGTTAGGCAGAGATGTACGATCGCGTTACTTCCCAGTGATACACTTTTCGACCTTATTACTAATGCAATAAGGTTGAAAAGTGTATCACCGGGAAGGTATACGCGATGTATAACGCGATTGTACCTATAATAGTAAACCCTCATTTCGCCAATCATGTTTAAGTTCCGTGTAATAGCGGGCGCGCCTATTGCTATCAATCGGGCCCAAATCCCGATTCCGGGCTGCTACTGAGAAATTCGTGATGGGAAAACCCAATAACACTTTTCCCGACTTGGGAATCGAACCAGGGCCTCATGCGCAGAAGATAGTGCTTGCTACCGCTAGACAAACGAGGTAGTCAAAGACAGGAAAAGTAGTCGCAAAATTAACGACCTGTTACTATTCGCAGTTCCACTCCATGATGGGTATGGCCCTCGACGAACTTACTGAGCAGTCGGTTCTGACTATCCACTTCCGCTTCACCAGCGAGCTCATACTCCAGGTGAACGGCAAGTTGATCGGCTGCATCGCCACCGTGCCGCGTCGGTTCAGCCATGTCTTCCCGACCATCGATTTGTACGGCAGGATTTGTCAGGTATGTACAGCCTGCCCATGTGTAGGCCTAAAAAACGTCACTGCTTCCGCGATTGGCGTGGCCTCCTACTGGGCCCAACTCATTTAACATTATAATTAAGGGTCAGTTTCCACCAAAAAATATAAAATCTTCGCGGATGCTCTGGCACTTTTAAAATTTCACTGAATAAGTAACTCTATCAATATTGACATTAAGAAAAAAATACGACGCTTTATAAACGTTTCTCTGCGTCGAATTTTATTTATTTATTATTTATTTATTTATTTCAATTGGTCTTACGAGCTAACAGACATACCATCCAAAACGCTAATATGATTAATTTCCTTACAATTCAATTGTGGCTACACAAAGTAAAGTTTATATATATTTTTTTATACATAAAGTCAATTTTGATACAGTTACTTATTCAGTGAAATTTAGAAAGTGATCGAGCATCCGCGATGTATTCTCCGTTCGTTGGAAACTGACCCTTATTTACCAATCAATCAATCACCTAGCCTAGCCTTTTCCCAATTATGTTGGGGTCGGCTTCCAGTCTAACCGGATGCAGCTGAATACCAGTATTTTACATGGAGCGACTGCCTATCTGACATCCACAACACAATAACTGCATGGGTAATACGATGATACCCCTTGGTAAGACTGGTTGTCAGGCTTTCGGGCTTCTGACGACCCGTAACGACTGATAAAGATCCACGAATAACAGCCGGGACCAACGGCTTAACGTGCTTTCCGAGGCACGGAGGAGTCACCTACAGTACAGTACAGAAGATTCACTCCGCAAAATCATTTAAATAAATAGCGACTCTTGCTGACACAATAAAGTGCAATTCAGGTCGCACAGCGTTAATTACTTACAGTTATATTCACCTAGAAGTTGCCTCTCTTTCTATCGCGTAACTCTTATACCTTCCGACTCGTTAGGGTTGTGTTCTTTTACGACGCGGCGCGTGAGTGAGTATTGAAATAACGTGCGAGCCGGCCAGTGCGCGGCAGCCCACACTAAATTAGCTCGACAAGTCGAGCCCGCCGCGTACTTGTAGCTTCATACATAAAATGCGGAGTGCGCCTGGCCTGACAACGGTCAAAGAATGACGGGTGTGATTTGAATTTACGGACAATTTAAGTGGGTAGTCCATTTGCTAAGAATTCAATTCCTTGACTTTACTTATCTATTGGTTTATGGCAATGTGTCTACTGTAAAATATGCTGGTTTATGTTGAAAAAAAAATCAGTATTTGACCATGATTGTCAATCTATGGCGAGCTGTAATGGCATGGGAATGATATTTTAACAAAGAAATTATAATTTCCATTCCTACTTATTAACTAAACCAGTTTTTGTTTAAACTGAAAATCTAAAGTTTTTTTTATCCTTTATTAAAAAGAACCAGGTTCTTAATAATTAATTACAATCTAGCATACAAGACTAATAAGCAATTTTAATCTAACTTAATTTTTTACGTGATAATTATTTTAAAACAAATAATTGTACTTTACACAAGTCCGTTCCACTTTCTTAGAGTCTGATATAATAATATAGACACTTTGTTCATGTGTTATATGAGTGTCATTGTCACTATTATTTCTACACTTTTTACACTACACTAACTCAAAAGGTTTTGTTTGTTTTAGTCTTCGCACTATATTTGTCTGGTCTAACAGCTGAATTGCCTCGATGTTCACATGTTGGTGGAGACGGTGTTCATGGGCCTCAGCAAATTTTTTGATTATGTTGGTGACGGTTTCCATTTTTAGGTCACGATGGAGGTCGTCATTTCTTATATACCAGGGCGCATTAACAATACTCCTGAGTACCTTATTCTGGAATGTTTGAATAATTTTGATGTTGGTCGGTTTAGTACAGCCCCACAGTTGGATGCCATATTATTATGTCCATATTGGCATAAGAATATGCTTATATAATAAAATTTTATTGTGTATCGATAGGCAGGAATTCTGTCCAATCAACCAATACATGTTTTTAAAACGCATGTTTAGTTCCTGTCTTTTCTTTTTAACGTGCGCTTTCCAGCGCAGTTTCCATCAAGTGTTATGCCAAGATATTTGGCTGTATTTACGTATGGCACTTGTTGACCATTTATGAAGATTGGGTGGTAATCACAATTCCTGTTGGTGAAATCAATGTGAAGTGACTTCGATTCATTCAACTTGATTCTCCATTTTTGTGCCCAGTCATGAACTTTATTTACAGTGATTTGTACCTTTTCAATTGCTTCCGTATGGCATGACCCTGTAGCCATAATGGCAGTGTCATCCGCAAAGGTTGCAATAGTATTATTTTCCAGCTCTGGTATATCATACGTGTACAACAGGTAGAGGACTGGCCCCAGCACACTACCTTGAGGCACGCCAGCTTTAATAATTTTTAACTCGGAAAAGGCATCCTCGTGCCTTACTCGAAACATTCTATCTGTAATGTATGATTGTAAGATATCGGTAAAATCATTGGGCAACATTAATTTTAGCTTGTATATCAAACCCTTATGCCAAACTGTATCAAAAGCTTGTGCTACATCTAGAAACACAGTGGAGCAGACTTTTTTATCTTCAAGCGTTCTCTCAATGATGTTGGTAATTCTATGTACTTGGTCTATTGTTGAGTGTTTCTCTCTGAAACCAAACTGATGGTCAGGTTTTTCTCGTTTATGATTGGTTTTAGGCGTTTTAAAAACAATTTTTCAAATAGCTTTGAAAGTATAGGCAACAGGGAAATGGGCCTATATGATGATGCTTCGTGAGGTGGTTTACCGGGCTTTGCAATCATTATCACTTCAGCAACTTTCCATGGCTCAGGAACATGTTTTAGCACGAATGCAGCATTTATGAGCCTAGTAAGCTTAATTATGGCTTTACGCGGGAGCTGTTTTAGGATTTCTCCCGTAATAAGGTCATACCCTGGGGATTTCTTTAGACTAATAATTTGAATTTCCTTAGCAACTTCTTTCGGCGTTACAAGCTTAATTCTTTGATCTTGCAGGTTATTAGCAAACTGTAGGTTGTCTGCAGACCCGTCATTTGGCTGTAAGGTTTCTTCTAAATGACGTGCAAATCTTAGAGCTTTCTGTTCATTGCTTATGGCCCACTTTCCGTTTTCATCCCTGATAGGAGGAATTGGTACAATTGGTCTTTTGAGTGACTTTGTCGCTTTCCAAAGATAGTATTGCGTTGTATAGTCGCTGGTTAACTGACGTAGGTTAGTATCTAAAGCCTCATCTTGAAAGGTTTGTATCTTTCTTTTCAGCCTTTTCGTAAGGTTATTCAAAAGAGTTTTATCTTGCGGAAATCTAGTTTGCTGCCACTTTTTTCTTTGAATCCTTTTTTCATATAATAGGTTTATTATTTCCTTTGGGTAGGTATTTCCTTTAATTTTTTTTATAAGCTGTGGAGTGTTGTTCCATGCACATTGTTGGATATTGGTGCTAAACTTGTTTACTTCATAATCGAGCTGATCTTTGCTTTTTAATGAAGTTTTTAGGTCAATAATATTTTGTAGGTCTAAGCTAAAACTTTCCCAATCTGTAAACTTCTTAACTAACGTCAGGTGGTTTTCTTTTAGTAATATTTTGTGACTTAATTGTAGTATTATCGGAGACTGATCGGAGTTCATGTGGTACCCCTCTTCCACACTCGAAGCTCGAGTTGGTCGATATATTTTTGACTATGAAAAAGTCGATAAGGTCTGGTAGTTTCTGATGGTCAGTCGGCCAGTATGTAGGTTTTCCAGTACGTATGACCTCACAGTGCATGTCTTTCACTGCGCTTAGAAGCTGTCTTCCCTTAGTTGAAGTTAATCTCGATCCCGAATGAGTGTTCTTAGCGTTAAAGTCACCGCCTAGTATAAATGTCTGTCCAAAGAGTCTGAAGAAGTTTACATATTGTTCTTTGTTTATCTTGTGTCTTGGGGGACAGTATACGGCCGCTAATGTAACATTAAATTTATTTGTTTTAATTGATATCGCCACAGCTTGCGTGTCTTGCTCCTCGTATTTACACTGTTCGTAGTGACAGATATTTTCTCTAATAATAACCGCGCTACCTCCTCGCGCCGTGTTGTTAGGGTGCAGCGAGTGATAAACCTTATAGCCTCTAAACTTTACAAAAGAGTGTTTAGTGAAGTGCGTTTCAGAGATCAAACACACATAAATATTTTCTGTGTCTAGGACTGCTTGCAACTCATGTTGGTGTTGCAGCAGTCCGTTGGAATTCCACGCCATTATTTTTAGTGTGTTATTCATGACTGATTTGTATGGTGCTTGATTCTAATTTCTCTAGTCTCTTGTCAAATCTAAAGTACTTTTTTTGTATTTATTGGTAAGTGAGCAATGTATGTTCTTTTAGAATGAATAGAATCTCTGACCCCAAAATCTCTATCTAAACTCATGGAATCGTTAGTGACACTGCAATCTTATCCGAGAAACCCATTTCTTGTACTGTAATATACTTTGTTATTTACATTTGTTGTAACTTTTGTTCTAAACAAAACTACTCACATACTGATTATCATTGTTTTAGATATCGGTGTTGCTTCACCCTTACGTCATTGCGAGTGGAGCATCATTAGATCTGCCGGTGATCACTGAGAACCGCGACGAGGCGCTTGATGACGAATCTGACGAGGAAGCCGACGATGAATCTGTTGATCCAGAATCGCTGATAAAGAAGAAAAAGAAAGCTTTCAGTCAAGATAATCTCATTAACACACATTGGGAGCCTCTACCTATGCCAGCTGGCCCCAGTCCTGGACTCAGCTTCATGCCCTATTGTGTGCCCACTCCTCTTCCATTCCGTACTCCGACACCAATTCCACTGCCAGTGATGCAACCTTTTGGAGGGCCTGTATCAAACCCTGTGAAGAAGAAGTTGAAAAAATGTAAAGTCAAGGGTAAGGGCAAAAGCCAAGACATTCCAGCTGAGGCCCCGATGGCACAGAGTCTCAATCTGCCACAGCGAGACAATAGTCCGCCTGCCGATAACAATGAGGTAGTGAACCGTTGTATTCAGAAGAGCCACTCGACGCACAACTTCAGCCTCGCGAGTGACGAGCCAGAGGGCGCGAGCGGCCTGCGCCACACGTACAGCGTGGGCTCGCGGGTAGGCGACGACGCGCACGAGCACTTCTGCGACACCAACATCCGCCACAACGACCGCTACCCGGAGGCGAACGATGTCGACAATCTGGACAACGAGATCATGGACGCGCTCACCATGGAGACTGGGAACTTGCCCGATCTCACTGAAGAACAGTCTTCGTCCATTGATGAGTCGACGCGTCGTGACGATTTTTGGTCCGAGTCGCTGTCGGTGGAGTATTTACACTATCTGAACCGCATTCTGTGCTTGGACCAGGAGGGTGGTGAGGGTCATAGCTTGGAGTCTGAGTGGGAGGCATCTGGGGAGGGGTGTGAACACCTGCACCTTGTACTGAAGTACTGGAACTACTTGGTGCTGCCGTATCCGGAGCTCCGCCAGGCTGTGTCGTGGGGACAGGTGCGGTGCTACTGCGCCAGCTGCCAGCCTGACGCCCCGACAGCATTCGCTGGTATGTTCATAAATCATGATTTATGTGATTATAGATGTTATTGGTATTTTTTAGCCTGAAGATCGAGCTAAATTGCGTTCAATTGGGGAGAATTACGTCCAGCAGAAGACTATTATAAGAATAATAATTATGAAGATGTTAGTTATGTTTATATGAGTAGTGTTTCTCTCGAGAAGTTAGTTGTTGAAGAAAACTTATTTGTGCGAGTTAGGTATGGAATGATTAGATAAAGATAATAGAAATACATTTTAAAATGAGACAGCGTGGCTTTAGTTTCAATACGTATAATACAAGGACACAGGAAGCAGTAGTATTTGAATGTGACACTATATCCACGTGAGACACAATGGCTTTTTAATTGTGTCTGTAATTACAGCATTCGACTCGTTAAGTAACAGTCGCGTTCGTCAACATCACTGAAGATTGCATTGATCAGTTGTAGTAAACATCAGTTTATGATTACAGGCTGGGTGCGCATCGAGCGTATCGACGGCGTGGGCGCCGCTGTGCGCGGGTTCTGGCACGTGGTGCGCTCGACGCTGGGCGCGGCGCAGGTGGCGGGCGGGGAGCGCGGCGAGCGTGGCCCGCTGCGGCGCCCGCGTGCGCTCGCCGCAGCGCCCTGTGCGGCGCCGCCCTTCGCCGACATGTATGTATACAGAGCATGCGCTTTGTAGCATTTGGTAGTATACTTGTGTCAATCTAAGAAGTCCGATTTGACATGAGGGGGTCCCTCTTTGTCCCGCTATGTTTGTCTCTCTTTGTCATATGAAACGATATGGGCTGTCAAAAGGTACCTATTATTTTGTCGCTCGTATGTGCACGTGTCATTGCGCGTTTGTATCAAGTTTTCTCTCTGTCGGGTTACCTACTCCGGTCTCAGATCGTCATCTGTCAGTTAAAAAGTTTACCTATGTCCTGGACGTGTTTTCAATTGGATGATGATATGCAAAGAACAGTCATATATCCTAGGCACGACAGTGCCAAGTAAATCACCGCGCGCGCATGGGCGGGCTCATCGTGTGTTTGTTTATTTCTTTAAGTTTATAATGAACATGCAGAAAATGAGCATGTTACGATGTCAACGTTGTGCTCCACAAGACACTATACGTTAAACGTTAAAAAAACATCACTATAGGTACGTTAAAAAACATTTTCTCAATAAATGTATCGAAGCAAAAATTTTCACTTCGATACATTTATTGAGAAACTATACCTATCTAAAATTCTATTTGTAGTTCAGAATCGTATCATGCACATCTATCAACAATTTGGTCAAAAAACATTTTAAGAATGCAAAGCATTTTACTTATTAAACATACTTTTGTGGAAAATAGATTGATTTGACTACCCATTTGTAACAGCGTCCTTAAATAACCTTGCAATTCAATCTATTACTATACATAAATCCGAGACAATTTCTTAGTGAAAGTTACTCCACTGACTTCCGTGTGGATATTTCCAGATGGTTCGACGAGGAAGGAAAGCCGCATCACACCGTGCTGGCTATTGAGATCGATGTTGAGTAAGTACGCGGTCGCCATTTTGAGGATATTTTATTGCATACGAACCTGAAATTTCAAATTCAAAATCTTTTATTTTACATAAAATTACATGGGTACCCATGAAACGTCTCGTCGTTTGGTTTTTGGAACTTTGCGCGGTAGGCCCATAAAATTTGATTAACTTTGCTTGGGTAGTTTTTGAGTTAGCTTCGATAATACGTACCTATTTAATACACTTTGTGTATCTTGATGATGTTATAATACTTCCTGTCACTGTTCTTTACATAGCAACTAGTCGTATACGAATTGGTGTGGAATAGGTAGAGTAGGTACCATAACTAAAAAGAGAAAAATAAAAAACTATTTACAAAAAAAAAAAAACTACTGACTTCCAATAAAAACACTACAAAGTGAAAAGTACCTTTATCCAAAGTAACAGACTTCCGAAATTAAAATGAATTTTTACTTTGTAGTGTTTTTTGACACTGGCATGGCCACCATCAGGGATATTAATTTTGATAACATAAAAAATAAATCGCTAATTAGTCGAAATTTGTCGCCAAATATCAGAATTTGTCGGACACTGGTTCAAAAGTTATAAGGGTTCATAGGTGGCCGATCTGGAGAGCAACTCCCCATCTTGGCCACATTTATATCTCAAAGACTAGGTCATCTAGTGAAGATCTGTTTTCTCCCAAATTTAGTCGCTAATTAGCCGCAATTTTTCGTTTTTTTTGGAAGTTGGTTGTTTTTTTTGTATTCCCGTAGCGTACTATTGTAGATCGCGCGGATTGTAATATGAAAATTGAATCTACGTCAGCTGCCGATCCCCATGGCAGAATGCCGTAAGACATAATACTGTGGAAATAAGCAAAGTAGTGTGCGCCACATACGAACATCACTATACTAACCTAGCTGTGGCTATGTCAGTCAGCTGCCTTACTTTCTTTACTGCATTAGCAGCTGAACTTAATCTACCTGAAAGAGTTCTAAAGTGGGCGCCCCACTGCAATTTTAAATCAATAGTAATACTTACGTAGAAATACAGCGCGTCAATAGTAATTAAAGTAATACCTAGAAATCTATAGTACTACCTAGAAATACCTACAACTATAACGCGTAATCAATGCGATTCAAATTTATTTGCGAGTAATATTCTCACTAAAAACAATCATATAAATGTGGTCCCACTGTTGACTGGTAAGGTTATGTTTGATGAGGAGTTAACATGAGTGTTCAATAAAAGTGGCAGTAGGCGAGTCGTGGCTGACTCATTGCATAGTCCCTCTGCGCCAGTATTCGCCTTCTTCCCGTAGTCCCGACCACCACCGGTTCGCTTCGGTAGGTTAAGGTGACTACAGGACCTAAGCGCAACTAAACGCAAGTTTTATAATGCCTAAAAGTATATGGTCTACTGCAGTAAACAAAATCAGAAAAATATATGATATTGTTCAGGATATATGCTAGTTAGATAGTGTGTTGAAAACATAGTACAACTAATTTGATACGATAGAAAAAATATATGATATTCTTCAGGATATATGCTAGTTAGATAGTGTGTTGAAAACATAATACAACTAATTTGATACGATAGAAAAAATATATGATATTCTTCAGGATATATGCTAGTTAGATGGTGGTGGTGTATGGTGTATACTATGGTGAAGAGCTTCTTTACGACAGAGTAATTGTTTGTGTATAAATGTTTTTAAGTTTGTGTTTGTTGATCGTGTACTATTTGTTTCCTAATTTATGTTACAAGTAGGTATTTTGTACCGATGTCTTTTGTTTCAATTTAAATTTTAAATTTTTATCAGTGGAAACTTGTAAATGGCCTTCAGATTAATATTGTATAAGGATATTGTCTACTTTAGCTGTAAGTTTCCCGAATATAATAAAATAAAATAAAATAAAATAAAATAGATAGTGTGTTGAAAACATAGTACAACTAATTTGATACGATAGAAAAAATATATGATATTCTTCAGGATATATGCTAGTTAGATAGTGTGTTGAAAACATAGTACAACTAATTTGATACGATAGAAAAAATATATGATATTCTTCAGGATATATGCTAGTTAGATAGTGTGTTGAAAACATAGTACAACTAATTTGATACGATAGAAAAAATATATGATATTCTTCAGGATATAAGCTAGTTAGATAGTGTGTTGAAAACATAGTACAACTAATTTGATACGATAGAAAAAATATATGATATTCTTCAGGATATATGCTAGTTAAATAGTGTGTTGAAAACATAATACAACTAATTTGATACCATAGAAAAAATATATGATATTCTTCAGGATATATGCTAGTTAGATAGTGTGTTGAAAACATAATACAACTAATTTGATACCATAGAAAAAATATATGATATTGTTCAGGATATATGCTAGTTAGATAGTGTGTTGAAAACATAGTACAACTAATTTGATACGATAGAAAAAATATATGATATTCTTCAGGATATATGCTAGTTAGATAGTGTGTTGAAAACATAGTACAACTAATTTGATACGATAGAAAAAATATATGATATTCTTCAGGATATATGCTAGTTAGATAGTGTGTTGAAAACATAGTACAACTAATTTGATACGATAGAAAAAATATATGATATTCTTCAGGATATATGCTAGTTAGATAGTGTGTTGAAAACATAGTACAACTAATTTGATACGATAAAAAAAATATATGATATTCTTCAGGATATATGCTAGTTAGATAGTGTGTTGAAAACATAATACAACTAATTTGATACCATAGAAAAAATATATGATATTCTTCAGGATATATGCTAGTTAGATAGTGTGTTGAAAACATAGTACAACTAATTTGATACGATAGAAAAAATATATGATATTCTTCAGGATATATGCTAGTTAGATAGTGTGTTGAAAACATAATACAACTAATTTAATACGATAGAAAAAATATATGATATTCTTCAGGATATATGCTAGTTAGATAGTGTGTTGAAAACATAGTACAACTAATTTGATACGATAGAAAAAATATATGATATTCTTCAGGACATATGCTAGTTAGATAGTGTGTTGAAAACATAGTACAACTAATTTGATACGATAGAAAAAATATATGATATTCTTCAGGATATATGCTAGTTAGATAGTGTGTTGAAAACATAGTACAACTAATTTGATACGATAGAAAAAATATATGATATTCTTCAGGATATATGCTAGTTAGATAGTGTGTTGAAAACATAATACAACTAATTTGATACGATAGAAAAAATATATGATATTATTCAGGATATATGCTAGTTAGATAGTGTGTTGAAAACATAGTACAACTAATTTGATACGATAGAAAAAATATATGATATTCTTCAGGATATATGCTAGTTAGATAGTGGAGAGGAGCTCGTGGCTAAGTAATAACAGCCGCACGGGTCGATCCGTAAGGTTAAGCTACGCTTGCCGGGGTTGGTCAGTGGATGGGTGACCATCTTTACATATCGAGATTCCTCCGTGCCTCGGAAAGCACGTTAAGCCGTTGGTCCCGGCTGTTATTCGTGGATCTTTGACAGTCGTTACGGGTCGTCAGAAGCCCGAAAGTCTGACAACCAGTCTTACCAAGGGGTATCGTATTACCCAGTTACTGGGTTGTGGAGGTCAGACAGGCAGTCGCTCCATGTAAAATACTGGTATTCAGCTGCATCCGGTTAGACTGGAAGCCGACCCCAACATAGTTGGGAAAAGGCTAGGCAGATTGATTGATATGCTAGTTAGATAGTGTGTTGAAAACATAATACAACTAATTTGATATGATAGAAAAAATATATGATATTCTTCAGGATATATGCTAGTTAGATAGTGTGTTGAAAACATAGTACAACTAATTTGATACGATAGAAAAAATATATGATATTCTTCAGGATATATGCTAGTTAGATAGTGTGTTGAAAACATAATACAACTAATTTGATACCATAGAAAAAATATATGATATTCTTCAGGATATATGCTAGTTAGATAGTGTGTTGAAAACATAATACAACTTATTTGATACCATAGAAAAAATCACGAAGATACCTCTAAAATTTTTTTTTAACGAATAAAAACCATATTATTATACATGCAAATCATTCTGATTTTTTGTCAGATTATTCTACAAGCAACATATTAACGTAATAGTGTTTTATTTTTTTAGTCCAATCAATAGATTTTTTGTAAATAGATAATTGCTTCATATTTTGCAATAACTGCGCGAAGTAATAGCGCGGGCAGGCGATGCGGAAGGATATAGGCTATTTAACATCACGCTAGGGCCTTAGGAGCCGAGCAAAAACAAAAAAACACAAACGAAGTAATAGCGCGGGCAGGCGTTGCGATGCGATGCGTCGGGGTTGGTGGTTGGATAAGAAATTTCACGCGGACGAAGTCGCGGGTAGAAGCTATCATTCATACATTTTGTGCGCCACAGACTCGAACGCACAAAAAGTCTGTCGTCTGCGCTACACCTAAATCTACTAAAACAAAACATCAATCCTGTATTCCACAACGAAGGGTTACGCGAAGGTGTACCTACCTGTACAGTACGCCAACATTTTTCCAGTTAATACGACACAGTTTGGACGACATGGTTAGCGCAGTGGTTGCGCGATTGACTGCTGCGCAGCATGTCGCGGGTTCGATTCCCGCACGGAACAAATATTTGTACGACCTACAAGTATTTGTTCCGAGTCGGAGTGTTTTTCTATCTAGCCATCTCGTTACCATAACACAGCATTAGTTTGCTTAGCTTGGGACTAGATGGCGTTGTGTGAAATATCCTTGGGTAAAAGCGGACGATCTTGTTACTGTAAGCCTAAAAATTCTTTTGGAAGGTTGTATGTTCGATGAATAAGTTATGTTCGTTGTTTCTTACAGGGGCTCTGACGCCGAAAACGATCGTCTCCTGGCGTTCTTGATCTACCTGAAGCCGCACGTGGCGTTCGCCGAGGACAACCCACCGAGTCTGGACGAATAAATCCTCATAATATACCCATGTGTAATCCTTTCTGAATATCTGTACTCATCGATAGCACCGTGAACGTATTTATTATAGAAATATAATAATCTATCGATTATAGTGTTGTCCCAAATACAGGTATTGTACTATTCACGGTGCGACATTGTCGAAATTGGTATTATTATAATGTTAGACATTAAGGTAAGTACATAAGATGGTTGTCATAAGTATTAATTACGTATAGTATTTTAATTATAGTCATGTGCCGTTAGTTAGGCATTTTCAATGTAGTGTTTTTTGATCTTAAAGTTTTACCTTTGTACTACGAGTACTAAAAGATTAATCATGATTAACCTTTTAAAGATCGGGGACTTCTAGGTTTAAAATTGAAATCATTTGTTGGCAAAATAACAAAATTCTCTTTAAACGAAAAAATACGCAATTTTGTATTCTTTCTGCATAGTAGATAAAAAAATTATAATGTTCCAAGTTCACTATACTCTTAGGATTTGCAGTGAGGGGTCGTAGTTTGCCATGAGATAAGTGAAAGATTATTGGTATTTTATTTGAACTGTAGGCTATATTCTTTGTGTGATATTTTATGACGCGGTGTTTAACGGGTTAATACGATTCCATATCGGCCATGATTTTTTAAGGTGAAAGCGCCGTAGACCGCGAAATTAGAATTTTCTTAATTTTTTCGCTATTTGCAGGTCAATACGGTTGTATGTTGATCTGAATATGATTCGCGACCGTAACAAATATTTATTTATAATCTATCTATACTAATAATAAAGCTGAAGAGTTTGTTTGAATGCGCTAATCTCTGGAACTGCAATCGGATTTGAAGAATTATTTTTCATTTGATAGCCAAATTCTTGAGGAAGGCTAATTAACATCACGCTATGACCTTTAGGAGCCGAGCAAAAAGAAAAAAAGTCAGAAAGAACGCTAAGCGAAATCGGAGTAATAGCGCGGCCAGGCGAAGCGACGCAAGAAATTTTACGCGGATGAAATCATCAATACAACGCAAACCATACTTTGTTCAACATACATCCAAACACTGAGCTGCAAATTGCAAAAATCGTAAGAAAACCTTAGTAAAAAGTACTACCTTAGCGCTTCCCCCTTAAGTGCAAGGAATGTATGGTTGAATGTGCGACCAGGGATAGTAAGTGTGTTTCAGCTTTTCAACTCGCAAGAATTAGTGTTTAACAGAAGGACTTGTGTTATTGTGGTGCTCGTAGGCGATAGGACTGCTGTGCGCTTTAATGGTTAGAATAGTCACCATTTACTTGCTAATGTTGGGCTGGAGTGGCTTTGGCAATATCGGACTTAGGGCGATTATACTCGACACGGTGGAAGAATCACATGCAATCGCATGCGGAAATACACTTATATGTGGTGGAGGTCATGATGCTTGCGGCGACATACGACCGTCGACAAGCTATGGAGTTCCAAATCAATAAAATCATCCAAATAAATATAATGTACAAATTTGGGTATTGACCCTTGTATCGTGTCGTGAATAAATACGCCCATAGTGTCGGTTCCGCACGGAGCTCGGTAGGTAAAGAATGTGGTGTAGGTACTGGCTTAAGAAAAGCAGAATTAAAATGAGAACAAAGTTCTAAAAGTATTGTTGGTAGATATGACAATAAAAAATTTGCTAACACCCATTTTGATGACTGATTCATAATAAAAATTATTGGAACAGCTTTTGGGAGCGAATTTTTGTCACAATTTAAATGTTTAGTGCGGTTTAACTGCAGATTTAAAAGTGGGTTCAATATTTGAACTTACTGGCGTGTGTGGGTCAGTGAGCAATTTGAAATGAATATGTGCGTACTTTAAGATCAAAACACACTGTACAGTCTATACAGCAACTAGTCACTTGATATTTTAACACCTCATGGAATTTATCCTCCACAGGCTACTATTTTTAGTATTGCAGTCTTAAGCACATTACTTTCGTGATCTCAGATTTTATTCTCTTACTTTTTTATTTATTTATACTTGCAGCTATTTCTTCAGTGAATTTTAGATATTATAATTGTTTTGTAAGGATGCACAGTAGAGTCAGGCAGTGATGGGAACACATATCTAAGGTTTCAATGCTGATAATAGGGATGATGCGTGGATAAAAAAAAAAGAAAATCATTTAGTCCGTCAGTCAGATTTTAATATAAAATACTTAGATGCGCATTAAAGTTGGGGAGTGGGACTCGCTACATCACAACTATCTATAAAATCTAGCTAGGCATGACGTCATGCCACATTTTAACTCAATGTACCGGCGTAATCATTTGATTACATAAAAAAGAAAAAGTACGTGTCCATTATTTTTTAATAACCTAAATGACGGACGTAAAAAAAAAGTATTAGTCATAATCCCTATTATTTTCATGTAGTCTTCGAGTAAAGTACGTGGAATTGTGTGATAGCGAGTGATGAGACTGACCAACTGTGGCTCCACCCTTCTTTTACTGACAATATTTTAACAATCTGTATGTTTTTTATTAAATATTTAAAAAAAACTCTTTTCTTACAAAACTAATCTGAATCTTTTCATCATGTTTAATAGTCACTTCTATTAGATTTAGTACATGATATTATTTATTTGCAGCTAATTTTAAAATTATACTTACTACATGTCTTCATAATCATTATTAGGTAGCGGGCGACAATTTTGTTGTATTCGAACATTCAGTAGTAGTTATCCATGGATATCCGATAATAATAGATCGTAGAATTTAAATATCCTGACCTTTCTTGTACTATGTGGAAAGCGTTAAACATGCTAATAATATATATATAAACATATGTCATTTTAACTATTGACCGAGACTAGTAATGCATGTGTAGTATTCATTCAATATTTTTTATGTGTGTAATATTATTTTCTGGTGAAATAAAGGATCATCATAATCAGTCTTATTTATTTAAGTAATTAGTAAAACTATGTGAGTCGGAAAAGGTACGAAGCCAAAAGAGTAATCAATACTATTATTGCGTTCATTGTAATGGGTCTGGTTCATAATATCGACAGTCACTACATCGACGGTCGCTGTATTGAAAACGTTCGTTCCATCGACGGGTCAATGAATCGACAGTATCCCAATTCGATGGTACGCTACATCGACAGTACACCAAATCGATAGTACGCGCCATATCGACAGTACACTAAAGCGACGGTACGCTACATCGACAGTACATCAAATCGATAGTGCGCCGTATCGACAGTATTCCATATCGATAATACGTTGTATCGACAGTACCTACACCATATCGATGGTACGCTCCATCGACTGCCCGACCCGAGCAATCACAATTAGTTAAATTTCTATATTAAGCAATATTTATAAATTCTTTTCAATTACGGAACTCTTCATTGTGCGTGGTCCGACACGCATTTGGCCGGTTTTTTTTAAAATTAATACTATGTTAAAGTTATTTCTAAGGGTTCTGAATACGAATTTATGATTTTTTAACTATTTTATATGGGTTACCTACATCAAAAACAAGCAATTTTCTAATCACAATTGTTTTTGTATATTGCTTGTTTTGTTGTACTTTAAAAAAAGTTTGTTTTTTATTTAAATCTATCTCGGGTCGGGCAGGCGATGCAGCGTACCATCGATATGGTGTACTGTCGATACAACGTATTATCGATATGGTATACTGTCGATACGGCGCACTATCGATTTGATGTACTGTCGATGTAGCGTACCGTCGATTTAGTGTACTGTCGATATAGCGTACTATCGATTTGGTGTACTGTCGATGTAGCATACCATCGATTTGGGGTACTGTCGAAGTGTCGATTCATTAACCCGTCGATGGAACGTTTTCGATACAGCGACCGTCGATATAGTGACTGTGGATATTATGAACCAGACCCCATTGTAATATAGCTACTGCAAAATACTGGTATTCAGCTGCATCCGGTAAGACTGGAAGCTAACCCCAACATTGTTGGGAAAAGGCTAGGCAGATGATGTAATTAATAGCTACTTTTGTTTTACAACTTCTCCATTTGTTAATAACTTTAATTATTGTATGAACCTTTCAACTCGAGCCTTTCCCGACTAACCTTGTCTTCCTTTAAACCGACAGATATGTAGAGCTAATTATTATTAGCGTTAGTAGTTCATTGTTTATCTTCGTAGGTAAGTAGAGATGAACCATTCTAAAAATGAACGCACCTCCACAAAACGTGATTATTTAAATGTGTGAGAGGAAATACTTATTGCAACACTTTACTTGTGTGCGTGCGCCGACTTTACTCTTTACTGTCAACATGGACTCGTCGCCGCACTTAGAGGTCACCTAATCGTGCGATCAGTCCAGGTAACAACATTGTACGGCGGGAAGCATGCGCTTTGTATGGAACGACGTCTGTTATACCTATGATTTATACACTAGTTGGCCGACAAATCAGACTGTTTGACGTTTGGGCAAGTCAATTAGGTACCCTTTGCTTAAAAAAATAAAATAAATAATAAATAAATATCCTTGGACATTTCACACAACGCCATCTAGTCCCAAGCTAAGCAACCTAATGTTTGTGTTATGGTAAAGAGATGGCTGATAAACTACTTATATACATTTTTTTTTTTGTAAATACATGCATATTATAGATAGAAAAACACCCAGACCCGGAACAAATACTTGTGGGTCGTACAAATATTTGTTCCGTGCGGGAATCGAACCCGCGACATGCTGCGCAGCAGTCAATCGCTCAACCACTGCGACAACCGTGTCGCCAAAAAAAACAGTTATTGTGTATAGTTTTATTTAGGTTAGTCTGTAAGGTATTTATCTAGTTGTTGACCGTACTCGCTGGTGACTGAACGAACAACCAATGACAAAGACCAATTATGTGTATTGCGTCTAAGATACACCTCTGGATGTGAGTGTGAGCGTAACCGCTGTGGAGGGGCGTTCATTTTTAGAATGGTTTATCTCTACCTACCTAAATAAAATAATGGGAATTTATTTGTGATGCGACTAAGTTGAAATGAAAAGCAGTGTTTGATAAAAATGATCTTATATTGATGTTCAATGATTTACAACAATACGATTGTATCCAAAAACGCTACTAACTAGATATACTTAACTTTAAATTAAATTATCACTGTTCGTTTCATAGCACATTAAGTGCGATTCGATACAGTATTAGTAGGTACATTAAATACACTAACAGCCGCAGTAATGGTTCCTACAGATAATAATACAATATTATTAATAAAAATCGAATGGTTTCTGCTCGGCGGCCTGGAACTGCGGCTCAGAATAAATATGAAAGACTAAAGTGTAACAATTCAACTGTGTTACATGCAGGATTTAAATTAATATAATGGGAGCTTCTGATATACAAGATTGCATAATACACTGTGTATGTTACCCGTCAAATATCTAATGTTCTGTGCTCAGTCTAAAGTCTCACCGAAATCTAGGTCTCGTGACGTAGCATGTGATTGAAGAGTATAAAACTATCTATAAACACAATTCAGCTAATCTATTTACAAGTTTAACAACATCGAAATATCAGGTGACATCTAAACATTCAACTTAACCCCACAAACTTGCACTAACCGTAGGGTACATGTAGGTACATCGACCCAGCACTGTCGAGCTACAGATACGTAAGTACCTACTATAGGATAAAATTGTTTACATAAATAATGACCGAAAACTACGTCTAATAATTCGCATGTAGGTACGTTACAAATGTTTCTAGGTTTAAGTACAGAAATTTATAATTTTTTCTCGAATATTCATTGTGTCGTCTGTGGCACGAGTAGCTCGTCAGGTAGGCGTAGCGTGACTCCCATGTGATGCATGGGAGCGTTCGAGAGGAGAGCGGTGGTGCGGAGTGGTACTACCACACTTTGCACTTGTTGAGGGGGTTCATGGGCGAACCGGTGGGGCACTTGAAGTCGTCCGCGAACTCCTCCATGTTGGACATAGGGCCGACGACGCGGAAGCGGCCGGGCGCGTGGAAGCCGGTTGTGATGCGCAGCTTGATGGCCTCGTTCCGGTACACCGAGCACCAGGTGTTGGCGGCGCTCAGCCAGAACAGCTGCAAACAACCGACAGTTATCTAACCGCTCTGTTGCGTTGCGATATCCATGACTGGCTTTTAGGTAATCTAGTGTTAACTAATAATTAAACAAAAACTATTTTGAAGATTGATTTCAGTAGGTATGCAGTTGTAACATCTGTGATGATCTCTAGTGAACTGAACGCAGTGTTTTATCATTGTAGTTTTTGTTATCCATACTTCCATACTAATATTATAAATACGAAAGTAACTCTGTCTGTCTGTCTGTCTGTCTGTTACCTTTTCACGCCTAAACCACTGAACGGATTTCGATAAAATTTGGCAAGGCTATAGATGGTATCCTGGGGACGGACATAGGCTACTTTTTTTTTCAAAAATAATCCTACAGGGTATGATATAGGGGATGAAAGTTTGTATGGGAAACTCAGTATTTCTTAAGTTAGGGATGTGAAAATTAAAATGTATGCTTTTGATAGGAAATAAAGAAATATGCGGTTCAGCGTTTTTGAAAAATCATCCCCTAAGGGGGTAAAGTAGGGGTTGATTTTAAAATTTACAAAACTGCATGGATTTCGACAAAATTTGGCAAGGCTTTATATAGCATCCTGGGGAAGGCCATCGGATACTATTTTTTTCAAAAATAATACTACAGGGGGTGATATAGGGGATGAAAGTTTGTAAGGGAAACCCAGTATTTCTTAAGTTAGGGATAACAAATTTATGCTATTGGTAGGAAATTAAGAAATATGCGGTTCAGCGTTTTTGAAAAATCATCCCCTAAGGGCGTAAAATAGGGGTTGATTTTAAAATTTACAAAACTGTACGGATTTCGATAAAATTTGGCAAGGCTTTATATAGCATCCTGGGGAAGGACACAGGCTACTTTTGGTCTTAAAAAATAATCCTACAGTGGGCGATATAGGGGATGAAAGTTTTTATGGGAAACTCAGTATTTCTTAAGTTACGGATGTGAAAATTAAAATGTATGCTTTTGATAGGAAATAAAGAAATATGCGGTTCAGCGTTTTTGAAAAATCATCCCCTAAGGTGGTAAAATAGGGGTTGATTTTAATTACAAAACTGCACGGATTTCGACAAAATTTGGCAAGGCTTTATATAGCATCCTGGGAAAGGACATTGGATACTATTTTTTTCAAAAATAATACTACAGGGGGTGATATAGGGGATGAAAGTTTGTAAGGGAAACCCAGTATTTCTTAAGTTAGGCATAACAAATTTATGCTATTGGTAAGAAGTTAAGAAATATGCGGGACAGCGATTTTTAAAAATCATCCCCTAAGTGGGTAAAATAGGGGTTGATTTTAAAATTTACAAAACTGCACGGATTTCGATAAAATTTGGCAAGGCTATACATAGATAGCATCCTGGGAAACGACATGAAAGGGCTACTTTTTGTCTTAAAACATAATCCTACAAGGGGTGATCAAAGGGATGAAAGTTTGTATGGGAAACCCAGCATTTCTTAAGTTAGGGATATGCCCTATGTTTTCCACATGAACGTTCCCATGGGATATTTTCCGACATCCACGCGGGCGAAGCCGCGGGCAAAAGCTAGTAGCAAATAAATGTTACAGTGGTTAAAAGATATTTGAATCAAGCAAGACGTAGATTGAAAATGTATGGTTAACCTGTTTAGGTGTGTATTTCTCAAGTCCGGGCAGGCGCGCCTCGTCGCCGTGTCGTTGGGTCCACGCCTGGTACGCGTAGTAAGCTTCCTTGATGCCACCGTTGTCCGCTATGTTCTCACCCTGGGTGTTCACTCCGTTCAGCTAGGAAAATGGCTTATGTTCAGATATATCTTATATTATTATACCTACCATAGGTGAAAATAGCAATGACATTAGTAGCTAACACCCGCTTTCTGAAAGGGCATTCAACAAAAATTTGCATACGAGACTGTTACTTGTGTCCAGAGATTTGACTGGCTGTTGTTGTCAGGCCTTTCAGTCTAAAACAGCACGCCGCTCCACTGAAATTTGAAAGATCTCTACCTACCTTACACGAGTTTGACAGCTTGTAATTTACGTAGGTACAGTCCGCGAGGCATAAGCTGAGTTTTGTATTTGTGTAAGTGATCACCAAAATGGTACGAGAGCCCATGACCAAAATTTTTGTCTTATCGTTTTACGACCAAAACCACATGTGACGCGCAAAATGTCTGAAAACAAACTTTTTCGTAATAAAATTACGAAACCTGGGCCTCAAGTCTGCTATTACAATAGTGTCAGAATGGTCTATCATTGATTTCATAATTGTTGATTTTGACAAGTTTGGTAATCTACTAATAAAATGGCGTCATTATGACTTTCCAATGGTCAACCACAGACACTCCACTGTATGAAATTATGAATTTAGCAGATTACGAACTTTTAGCAAAGTGACATTGCAGTGACAATGGGATCGTGTTGGAATGTTAAAAATAGCAGACTTGGGGCCCTGTGTATATTTTTAATATCAGACATATTGTGATATACTACATCTGCCTATTTTTTTTTTTTGACATAGCAGAAATGGACTCATCCCATTAAACTGTGACGTTTCTGACCGGTGCTGCCCACTGAGTCGGGTTCAGAATCATTTAAACTAACGATTGTATACGGTTTTGGCCGTAAAACGACGCGACAGGGTTTTGGTCATGGCCTCTCATACTAAAAGAATAAAAGCCGTTTATAAAAAAGCAGTATAAACCGGTTTTAAACCAAGCAAAGGACGCCAAACCTACACTATCTAACGTCGCTAATTTAACTAACTGACGTATCTGACATTTTGGACTAAGCCGATTGCCGACCTACTATAGTAATTTGATACATTTTCCAAGTCGAATCGATCTGTCTAATCGGCGTATCTGTACCTATGCTAAGGCATAGGTACAGATACGCCGATTAGACAGATCCCGATTTAGACTAAATGAACATGGAACCAGAACAAGAACTAGAGCATTCTTTTGTTGATATTCTTGACATTTTAGTAGGGAGAGACCAACGAAGGAGTGCTCTATCCATGTTTACACAAAAAGAATTTGGTAGAGTGGGGATTGAATGAGCATTCGCTCGTTTGGTCTAAATCGAACTTTACGGTCCCCTTGATAATGCAAAAATCGAGACCGATATATCTACCTACAGTTTACAAAAAAAAAAGTGTCTTTTGTTGATTGAATTCTCTGAAACTAGGTGTTAAAAATCGATCTACCTACATAATCAGACCGGAGGCTATTTTGCAGTTAAATTTTCTTAAATGTTAAATTCTAATGTACCTTGAGTCCAACTTCATCGACGGTGTAGTTAGAATACTGATCAATAATACATTTGGCTTTCTCTAGGTATTTCTGCTTGGTCGACTCCTGCCACCAGTCCACTAGATTTCCATTCCTGTCGAATTGACGACCCTGAAAACACAATAATTATGGTTAGTCTATTGAGTTCTGACCGGTTCTTTTCGTCGTCTGTGGGCGTCGTATCTGTTTTACTTTTTTGTTGCGATTCAGCGAAACAAATAGAGCTGTTTATCATGCAAATGAAGTATTAACGCCATCTTGATTCCGTTGCGAAAAAGGGATGGTCAGGATTGTATAGCTTCGTCTCTCTCTGGCACTGGAAAAATGATGGCGTTAATTATTCATAATACGGCCCCTGGTAAGTAAACCATTATCCTGACATGTAAAATTCCACAACCATTATCATGACATGTAAAATTCCAATCTTTTAAAAGATTCTTTTAATTTTTTACATGTTTCTTTCAGCTAGGTTTGCTTGCAACTCCTTTTCGGATCGACGGTGGTGGTGGTGGTGGTAGGTGGATTTGACTTCCAAATTAAACGTTAATACTTGCCTGATCATCGAATCCGTGGGTGATTTCGTGTCCGATGACGAATCCGATGGCTCCGTAGTTCATGTAGGCGGGACGCTTGGCGGAGAAGAACGCACCTTGCAGAATACCAGCGGGAAACTCTGAACAAATACGCAAATAACATTAAAACTTAGTCCGTGAAAGTTAGTTTCCGAAAAAGAATAGAACATTTTATAAGTAGGTACCTAGGGGCGATAAATGCGAAAGTGACTGTTTGTTTGTTACGCTTTCACGCTAAAACGGCTAAACATATTTGAATGTGGGTAGACGTGACCTGAAGAAGGACATAGGCTACTTTTCATCCTGGATTGCACACGAAGTACCTAACGGGCAACAGTATTATGAGATAATCTGTACAGTCCGCGAGGCCTAAGATGAACTTTGCATTTGTGTGAGTCGTCACCAAAATGGTACGAGAGCCCATGACAAAAATGTTGTCTTATCGTTTGACGTAAGACAAAATCTTCAACCGTCTTATCGTTTTACGTTTCAACGATGAGACATGGGTTTGGTCATGGCCTCTCTTATTACCTACCCACTAAAAGAACTAAAGCCTATTGCCAAAAAGCAGTATAAACCGGTTTTAAACCAAACAAAGAACGCGTCGCGCTCTATGCCGGACGCCACACCTACACTATCTATGTGCACTCACACAAATAAACCTCGCGGACGGTACCTACATGATAATTTGTTTCTGCAAACTTTGTCTCACGCTACAACGCCCCCTTGTAAAGCTACGGTTTCCTAGAAAAGCGCTGGCCGCACTTAACGGCCGTATTGGCAGCTGTCATAAAAAATGACGACAGCGGCAAAGATTTAAATCATTAGATTCGCCCTACCGCGTCAAAAGATAGTCGCATTTCTCTTTCGTTTTGACAATTCTGACACGCAATGAGTGACTTTACTGTTTAATTATGTGTGAGCTCACTCTTCTCAGTAGGTATGGACACTTTTTCTTGTGACTAAGTAGGTACGGTGAGGGCAAATCTACCGATTTAAATTTTGGGGGGGGGCGGGGTTTGACTTGATGTCAAATAATAGTGAAAATCTCAGGTGAAAATGACAGATTTTCATGACGGCCGTTACGGCCGCTTGCCAAGGAAACCAAAGCTAGCCCACATTCGTAAGGAAGTAAAAATATCGCGGTGGGATTTTATCGTGCACTGGATTTTTAAACCTCGGTGTTGAAACTAAATTTAGAATCCAACAGAGTGCATCCCAGCGCGTCAAAAAAACACTTGGATTTTCAACTCTCGGCGCTTAGCAGTGCGTTGAAAATCCAGTAGGTACCTACGCGAAAAAAAATCGCCCGTGCTACCTGGGCTTAATGTCATCAGGCGCCAAAAGATCCTCGTATGTTACTACTGTAGGTTGACTTACGGATGCTATTTTCAATAGACGAGTAGAAAGCATTGACGATGGCAGGACGTCCGTGGGTCACCCAGTCGGTCTTGTTCACGGGCTCACGAAGTTTGCCGAATAGATACTCCGTACCGAACAGCGTCAGGTTCAGGACGGACTCCATCAGTTTCTCCGATGACATTTCCAGCTTAAAAGACATTTTTATTTATATTTCTAAAATCTTTTTTCCGTTAAGGACTCTGGACTACACTGATCTAAAATACAGGAACATTGTAGGCTGATTATGATAAGCTTATATATTATTATGATATTATTTTTTTCTGTGTTGATTAACCCCTCTAAAACCGTTTGTTAGTTAAAACTTACCCCGTCGTAAAATTTGGTAAGTTTGTCATTGTCCAACATCTCAGCGGGGTAGGCGATGTGCGAGGCCATGGAGTCAGCTTTCTCCAGCGCTGCCTTACGAGTCTTCTCGTCCATCCAGTCGACCTGGTTCAATGTCTTGCGGAATTGTTGTCTGAGGGGAAAATTACCATTCGTTTACAGTTTATTTATCGACTAAATCGAAAGCTGTTAAAGAAATAAAAATAAAAAATTAAAATAAGGAAAAAAAAACAACGATTCGTTCAGTTTGAGTTTTTCAAATAATTGCAGCAATAGGTACCATACGGGTCGAATATAGACATCCCCTTTTTTGCAGTAGGTTAAAAAGTAATATTCTTTTAACGACAGGAAGTATAACTAATCTAGGGTTCAATTTAATCATACCAGGTTGTTAGTAGGAATAACTACTACTAACGACTTACCTACCTCTAAAGCATGTTGGAGTCGACTTCCAGTATAACCGGATGCAACTGAATACCAGTAGGTATTTTACATGGAGCGACTGTCTATCTGACCTCCACAACCCAGTTACTGAGTAACATTGGTAAGACTAGTTTTCAGACTTTTGGGCTTAAGCACATAAAAAAAATGCCTGGGTTGACGACTGTTCGTATTTCTAATTAAAAAATATTATAGTCAAGCAATAGACAGCTATATAATTAAGTACTAGGGACCTACCAATAAGTGTATTTACTAGGTACTACATAATATTTCAACAAGTACCTATGCAGGTACATATCACATCGCTCTGTTAATGTATGTTCGCTTCTATTTCAAACATCAATAACTTTATTTTGCTATGGGCACTTTAACATGCCTTCTAGGATGCATTGCATACGATGCTTATCTATAAATTACGGTCTAAATAGATAGGTACATTACCTGATATCGTTCACCATTTCCAATGCATTAGCTTTCGAGTTCTCGTTGAAATATTTCCTTATGTAGAGGGCGCCCACAGCAATCGACATGCTGAAATAAACACAACACTAGATTATTTGGCTCTCGGAAGTTATTTAGCAAAAGTACCAACCTACCTATTTTCGTGGTTTTAAAAGTAGGAAATTAACGTTTAGTATAGGTTATAATAGGTGGTGTATAGGGTATAGTATGTAGGTAGTACCTTCTTAACGTGATTTGTGGATGATGTTGTGTTTTGAATTTCTTACACCTACCGAATTCTTTTTTCCCAAAATGGTAGGTACCTCTTAACATGATATCAATAAGTGCCTGGAATAGAAACTGACTAACTTTCAGAAAAGAAAATCCTACTTATTAGGTTTAAAAGTTAGTTGGCACCCATCGTTGTTTGTAAAAGTCCAGGTTCTATGTAGGTTTGTCTGTGCATAACAAATACTCCGAAATGACTATCCGAAACGTGATCGGATGAATCAGCTTATAACAACTTACTGCTTATAAATCAATCTGCCTAGCCTTTTCCCAACTACCTATGTTGGGGTCGGCTTCCAGTCTAACCGGATGCAGCAAAAACTTACTGCTTATAATAAATCTTTATTTATCTCAACATCATTATTACCTACAGACACTAGTTAATAAAATGCACAAACTTAAATAGAGAAAAGTGTCTGAGGTAGCCGGAGGGTCCTGAGTTACAGATCACCTGGCTCTTTTAGATATTACCTAGGTACATGTTAATTTACAAAGTGTTAGTCAAGATATTACACAATATAAGTCTAAAATCGCAATTAGGTAAAAGCAGAATCTACACAATTAAAAGAAAAATAGGAAGTTTGCACCGTGTCAAATCGTGACACGTGCAAACTTTATTTAGTCTGAGGTGCAAACATAATTCAAGGCTCTTACAGACAGAGGTGATATTGCGTCGCGACGCGATATCGCGATATTATATCCGTAGAACAATTTCTATGGAATCGCGCGCGACCATACACACAGGAGCGACGCGATATCGCCTCTGTCAGTAAGAGCCTTTATTGAGTCGTACATGTTGCACTGTAATGGAAATACTAATTGAGGTACTTCATAAATGTTATAACAATAGGTACAATAGACAATGTACGTGTCGCGGGAAAGTTATATGCATACCTACTTAGGTACCTACGTAATATGTGCGTTAGATAGGTAACAAGAACTTGGTCGACAATGTATTGACCAGTTAGAATTTTTGCTGATATGACGTGTCACTTTCCACAGCAGGCGAAAAGTCAGAGCTGTTGAGATTAGCCTTCGGGTGGCACCGTGGCAGCGAAGTGTCTTTACCATTCGTTCAAGTCTTTTGTTCTGATCAAATCAAGCAAACTCTGAAAAACTCGTAGGTACCTAACTACCTAAATCATCCTAAATACACATTGTAGGTATTTGTTAGCAAAGGTCTTCACGACCTTACGTATTTTTACTACCTAACTGAGCTACTTAACCATGACTAAAAGCTAACCGGAACTTAGATTAACTAGGTTATCTAGGCTAGGTAGGTTAGGAATTAGAATTAATTAGGTTTTCATTGGAGTTTGAATGAAAAAAATATGTGCCATTTCTGTGTAGGTAAACGATGAGGTACCTACCGCCCGATTTCTGAAAGGCACAACACTAGATCTAGAGCTAACAGACTGTCACAACACAACCAAGTTCATTGCTGTGATTAGCTGATCAAAACAACAACAATCAATCAAATCACAAATGACAAGTGTTTAATAGCCTGCTACACAGGGCGTCCCACGGATATGCCACATGGAGGGAAAGTACTTTGAATATTGTACCTAGATGGAACATTTTACTGAAAGAAGACATTAATTGAATTTAAAAAACAATTTAAACGGCATTCATAAATATTTAAATAATTACATGTGTGTGTAAGAATACAATCCCAAGCATCATCAGTTGGTGGTAATTTCAGACTCACTTCACCTTTGTTGTCACAGTGAGGCTTTTTACAGAATTGATCGGCTGTTACTCTCTACTTACGTGGAAACGAAGCTTTAAATAAACGAGAAGTAAGAGAGAACTCGTCATACCTAACACTGGTGGTATCAGCGCACTCCTTCCAGCGGCTCTCCCTCTCCGTCTTCCCCGATAGTGCGGTGACGTATGCTAGCTGGCGCCTGCGCAGGTTGTCAGTTAGGTAGGACACCGACGCGCCCGCAACTCGCCACATCACGTAGTTCGCTTGAACACGCTTCGGGGTGCTTGCCAGAAGGACCTTTGGGAAAAACAAAATGTTTTAATTTTCACGGCATCGCGATCTCGAACGGCTCACAAACAATTGCCTTTAAAATGTTAAGACTATATCATTACCTATATATCGTTGCTATAAAAAAATAATCTGTCTATTTCCCGCCTACACAAGTACGTGTCATAATGGAGGGAGTTGTTTTTCTGGTTCGATGAGCGAAGCCTGTCGATCGATGACATCGACCGTTTGGATCGATCTAGTGATGTCATGATGTGCAACATCTGACGTTGAACGATGCCTATGAAATGAAATGATATTTATTTCTGTACCTAAGTAGATCTTTTAGCACGTTTTTACACGTAAATTTTTTGGTAAATATTTTAAACCTAAACTAGAAAGGTTTAGGTAGTTAAATAAAGGTAAACAATCTTGATGTGTCTTTTATCTTTTTTTATAAACCTCAGTTTTAAGGGTCAAAACCAAAATTTTGGATCATTTCATTTGTGTTATTTTTATGTCACAATAACATAAAAGTAACATAAAGGAAAATAAGGGCTGTGTTCATGATGTAAGAGAAAAACAGTCAAGTATTTTATAATTATCTTTATTCATGATAAAAATGTAACAATCTGAAAGATTGACATAACAAAAGTCTCACTTTGACGCCTAAAAGAATAACTACAATGACGTTAAAAAAACATTTAAGTTTTTGGTCTAAGCTTTTACGTGATCTTAATTTTAAAATAACAGGTAGTCACTTCAATGTGAGCCCACATTTGGTAGTACCAATTAATCTTTTCATTTTCTTTGGTTAATTTTCTGTATTTCTTCTGATATTTTCTTTGGTATATTTTCGAGGTTCACACTTTCTACTTCTTGCTTGTTGTCAGTATTTTCTTTTAATTCCTCCAGTACTTTCGTCTGGTCTCCTTCTCTTTGTCTGATAGCTTTACTATATTTTTTTTGTAGAATTTTTTGCTCTGGTCAAAATTTTTCTCCTGCATTCGATTCCATTTTTCGGGATCGTTATTTTTTAGCCGCTCTATATACATTTTCTGCCTTTCTGCAACCGATAAAGGCATATTATATTATCTGTACACCAAACACTTTCAGCTTAGCAGGTTTCGATAAATCCGATATTTCTGATAAACTAGCTGACCTGACGAACAAGACAAATCCAATCGGTCCAGCGGTTCGTAAGTTATAAATGTGAAACTGAACCGAATTTGTTTTATATACTTACAATGTGTTTGGTTAACGGTTACCGATACTAAAAGGGCATATTATATACTATTTCTTAACGACAAATCTAATTTTATTAAAAATCCTAACCCAACACCCCGCTAATGGCGGCCATTTTTAACGGCTGCATAAGGGAATGTGCAATAAAATGCTAATATCTTTGAATCTAAAAAACCTACAGACGACCAAATGACTTAATTGTAAAGGTAGACGTTGAGGCTATGGAAAAACTAAATAAAATAAAAAAATAGTCAAAAAACATACAAAAACACGAAACTTTACACAAAAAAAAACTTTTTTTTTTTACATTTTTTACTTTTTTGCAAAAACAACCCTTGAATTTTGCATGTGAAATTATGTTTAACCAAAAGTATTTGAGTCAGTCTACAAAATGATATCAAAATAATGACAACATAACAATTATTGATAACATAAGTAGGGAATATAAATCTTTATATAAAAATCAAATTTTATTTAATTAACTTAACTGATTCCGTGCAGATTCCTCGAACGAACGAAATGTAACGAATCTGCACGAAATCTAACTTAGAGAGATGTATTGATGATTTTTATGGTTAAAATTATGGAAATACATAATTATGTTTTATTGCCGCGTATCATATTTTGATCAAGACACAACCTGACACGGACCTGCAAATTGCAAAAAACCCAAAAAAAATAAATTTCGCGGGCTACCACTGCGCATCCTCCTTAATTTAAAGGTACCTATTTAGTTAATTTTCACTAAGTTTTCATTAGTTGCCACTTTGCCAGAGGTTTTCTTAAAATAAATGCATTAAGTATTATAAAATAAATGTTGTTAGTATTGGTAACCGGTAACCAAACATATTGTAAAGATAAAAATATTTATTAACCGTTCTTACAAAAAGTACATGCCTGTTTGTGAATACACCTTAATGCAAATTTTTAAATAACGTAACATAAAAATGTAACATAAAGGAAACATGGACGATGTTTTTGAAGTGTTTCATTTCAATTCAAGACACACTATTCACTTAATTATTACAGCTCCTAAGCGACACAATAGCACAAACAAAATAGTTTTCAGATAATAAGATTAAGATCAAACATACTTACATGTTATTTTTTTATGAATTTTCAAGAGAAACCACTAAATGTTTATTTGTCACTCCACACGCACAACACCTTTCGACTTTCTTGACACAAGATTATGACTGCCGCGCAGAAATTGGTGGTGTAAATGGCGTGACATTTCTGTCAATGTTCCCAGTAGTAAGTTTAAAAAAAAGTATTTTATTGGAAAATAACGCGTTACATAAAGGAATAACATAAATGAACTCTTTTTGAGACGCATTGTTTTTATTTTTTTTAATTATTACATATAATAGTTAGTTACATATAAGTTGCCTAGATATTGAGTGATTTACGCACACTTCGTTATGCTGGATACTATGTTGAATAAATAAAACCCTTTTCGAAGTTTCTGCGGTTTTAAACATTGAAATCGATAGTTGGACACAGGTTTTTTGAGGGAGAATAATATGGTATTTTCCATTCCGTTTTATTATTTTCATAATATTTCGTAAAGTATAACTGAACCACCAACTAATAAATTAAATATGAATTTAAGGTAGTATTCCGCTATGAAATACATTTTTTAAAATAGCATGACCATTACAGATTTTTTTGAGGAATAAGGAAAAGTCGGTGGACATGAAATTGTTATGAAATTGTACAAAATTTTGGTTTTGACCCTTAAAATAAAATGAAACTAAAAATCAATGTAAATACGAAAATAATGATAACTAAATCAATTGAGTTTATTTGTTTTTTTTTTAATAAGTATGTGTTTGTGAAAAAAGTCACATCAAGATTGTTTACCTTTATTTAACTACCTAAACCTTTCTAGTATAGATGGCACCTCCATTTCCTACCTGCCTGATGGAATTGACCACAGGTATCTACCTAAGTATTGTTGTCTCAAACACATTTTGCCAATCGATCGTTTTCGATCAATGGTCAATCTCAGTACTCTCAAATGCACTTTTATCTATCTACAACGTGTAACGTTAAATGCGCAAAACCTCTTAAGGGGTCATTGTACTCATCATTATGAACAACTTTCACTATGGGACCAAACCTGAAATCGCGAAAAAAAAATCAGCTGTTCAGTACATTATGTTCGCAGTAATTCGTCAAAATGTACTGAACAGCTGATTTTTTTTTCGCGATTTCAGGTTTGGTCCCATAGTAAAAGTTGGTCATAATGATGAGTACAATGACCCCTTAAGAGGTTTTGCGCATTTAACGTTACACGTTGTATATCGACGGTTAAGAATCAATAGTGTCTATCTCACAAAAGTCAACTTTACAGTAGATAAAAAAAACATTTCTTTGCTTCAGAAAATAAGTTACTAGAAAGGTGAAAATTGATAAAAATAGTAAATAATTTAATTATTTACTATTTTTATCAATTTTCACCTTTCTAGTAACTTGAAAATTAATAAAAATAGTAAATAATTTAATTATCTACTATTTTTATCAATTTTCACCTTTCTAGTAACTTATTTTCTGAAGCAAAGAAATGTTTTTTTTATCTACTGTAAAGTTGACTTTTGTGAGATAGACACTATTGATTCTTAACCGTCGATATGTACCTATAGGTATACCTACAGCCAACTAATAAGCTTTAATTAGCGGTTTGGTTAACCGCCTTAGCTTTGGAAGTACTTACCTACTTAGTGCTCTCCGACCGGTCCCGCGGCACTCCGCTCGCTTCGCTCGCTCGACTCGCAGTCGCACGTGTTTGGTCACAGTTCTAACCTAACCCATTTAGTCGGGGTGCCCTGGCTTAGTTACTGCGACCAATTCTGCTCGTCCGTTGTTTGGTCACAGTTCTAACCCAACTTATAATTGAATATCATTCCGAACGGCGTTGTTTAGTTAAAAGGCTACCAGTTGGCAGCGACATAATAATATGTATACCTACCTATGTATTATGTGCACGTCTAGCGAAAATAGGGGATGTCGCAGGAGACAAATCGCGCATGAAGCCTTCTTCGATAGACAAGTACTTAGAAAGTAAATTAATGAAGCTCCATTCAAGTGTTACGGATAGTTGCCCCGAGCTCGAGAAAACTTAATTACCGGTGACTCGTACGTACTGGTTTACTTCCTTACTAATTAAATTACCTATAAGTACTTATTTCTATTAATAAAATGATTACGTGTTATTGCCACTTGACCTTTACGTAACATAGTTAGATGCTGAATTTAAGTATTGTGGTGCTATCTACCCCTGATCGTATATAGTCAAATCGTAGGTATGTACCGAGTGTGTTGTTCATCGTGTTGTTCTATACATAGTAGTACCTATTTAATAATAAAACAGTCGGTTTTCGTGTCATGTGTGAATGCTTAGATCTCATAATGCATGTAGGTAGGTAAATTATGGATTTGATGCTCCAAAACCGTAATTTAGAGAATTAGTTCTTGAAGTTTTCTGTGTAAAATACATTTATATTTTACTTAGGTATAACAAAGAAGTCTCGTAGTTTTGGCATTTCGCGATTGCACCCGTAAGAAGCAATATTTTGTAACAAGTATAACCACATTAAACCTTCCTACTCCTTATTTGTGCCATGTAGGTAGGTACAGGTACCTATTGATTGTTATAGTCCTTCTTCAAATGCTGCACCTGCTGCGCAGCCGGTGGCATAGTGTAGGTACCTACCTATTGGTAAATATGAAAGCTTTAGCTTTTTTTTTCATCTTCTGCCTAGCCTTTTTCCAACTGTTGGGGTCGGCTTCCAGTCTAACCGGATGCAGCTGAATCTGAATACACGTATTTTACTTGGAGCGACTGCCTTTCTCACCTCCACAACCCAGTTACTGGGTAAAATGATACCCCTTGGTAACACTGGTTGGCAAGATTAAGATTAGTTCTGATTTTGGCCACGCGCCAAAGGATCTTACAGCTTTTCTGATAATGCGACATATTTGTCAAAAAGAACACATTTTCACGACCGGTGTTGATTAAGCAGAAAATGAAAAAAATCAATGATGATGATGTGAAATTGTCGAATGTTGCGAATGTACCTACCTATAAAAAAAACAGTAGCTTTTAAATGCAGGAAACTTAAAATACAGTGCAAAACAAGTAGGATACAAACCTCCAGATCAGAAATGTATTTGGGTACACTGACGATGGCTACTTCCTCCAGGCCAATGGTCACATGGGGAGCGAGCAGACGGTTAATGTACTCCAACCATGGGATGCTGTGAAAACATGTTACTATTAAAGTAGGTAGGTACTTACGTATACTTTAAAACAATATAGGTATAATAATGAAGCTAGCCTTTGATGTACTGTGAGGCATAGTCGTGAAATCGTCGTAACACGGCACACATTGTGGTTAGGACTACATTCCGGATCCTAAGAACCTACCTACCGCAACTATTTTTTTGGCAAAAGTAAAAAGAGAAAAAAAAGTTAGTTTAAAGTTAAAAGAGCTTTTAGAATTTTGGGTGGCTTTCTAAGAATGAAGTGTCAATTTCAATCACCAAGACCTGTAGTCTTGGTGATTGAAATAAGTAGGTATATGGAAGCACGCCCTTGCTTTAGATTTGGTTACATTTTTCGAATCGATAGGATTTAAAAACGTTGCGTGTGAGTATTGTGTGTAATATATCAAATTGCCAACACCATTCATTAGGATCTTGAACAATGGAATACGTTCTCATAACTACAACTACCTAAGTATTCAGCGCTAACGCAACAGAAGATACGATGCGAATTCTAAACTAAATGTTATATTTATAACTTTCACTATTATAATAATTAGGTATTCACAATGGACCACATGAAGCACTAAGAAACCAAATTATCTAGCTTAAACAATATATTCCCTATTATTACTTCATAACTTCACTATTTATTATCACTGGAACTAGACAAAAACATCGTAGATCAGTATAGCCCTGGCTCTTGTAATGTATATTATGAGTACCTGCCTATATCACAAGAGCCATATAATGTTACTTACGTATTTTTGGAACCTGCTTAAGTTACTTGTATTATTACGAAGCTAAGCAACAACAACAGCAGCTAAGCTTTCGCTTTTAGTGATAGGACCACCCATTGTGTCACCCTATGTAAAATTTCTACATATATCAATCAATCTGCCTAGCCTTTTCCCAACTATGTTGGGGTCGGCTTCCAGTCTAACCGGATGCAGCTGAATACCTACATACATTTAGGTATCTACATCAAAGTCGTCAAAATACTGAACAGCAAATTTTTTTTTGCGATTTCAAGATTGGTCCCATAGAAAAAAATGTTCAAAATGATGAGTACAATGACCCCTTTCCCGGTTTTGGGTAAACAAAAACTAATGTTGTATAGGTCCATGCAATAATTGAAGTCGTAAAAGGGGGCTTTCGCTACAAAGGTCAAAGAGGGTTCTAATTTAGAAGAATGTTACAGGTTGGTATTAATAATTAATATTCCGAATTTGCGACCTCGTCTGACCGCCGCTCGCGCCGCCGCGCCGCGCCGTAGGTATTGGAAAAGACCGGCTAAGTGTATGTCGGACCACGATAAATGAAAGGTTCCGTAGTTGAAAATAATTTATCCCGAAAACAAACATCAATCAATCTGACTAGCCTTTTCCCAACTATGTTGGGGTCGGCTTCCAGTCTAACCGGATGCAGCTGAATACCAGTATGTTATATGGAGCGACTGGCCATCTGACCTCCACAACCCAGTTACTGGGTAATACGATACCCCTTGGTAAGACTGGTTGTCAGACTTTCGGGCTTCTGACGACCCGTAACGACTGTCAAAGATTCACGAATAACAGCCGGTACCAACAGCTTAACGTGCTTTCCGAGGCACGGAGGAATCTCGGTTCTTATGTAAAGATGGTCACCCATCCACTGACCATCCCCGGCAAGCGTAGCTTAACCTGTCCGACGGGACCGACGGGATCCACCCGCGCGGCTGTTATTACTTAGCCACGATCTCCACGAAAACAAACATAACTTTGTTTTTTATGATTAACGATTTTCAGACTTCACTAACTGGGTTGTGGAGGTGAGACCTTGCTTTATGTGAAATTTCATGATTCTAGGTCAACGATCAAAGTAAATCAAAACCTGTAGGGTAAAAACCTGTAACCGACTATCAAAATATGTAGCATAAATGGTCGTATTTTTTTACTGCGTTGACTTAAAAGCTGGATTTTTTTAGAGCCCCAAGGGACCATAGACCTACTGTATTAGACCTAATATATACTGTATTTGAAATTAATTTCAACTTGATACCTCCACGCGTTCCTGAGAGAAAGGTTATTGACAAGACAGACTGACAGACAGAGACAGACATCGGACTACGAAGTGATCCTATAAGGGTTCCGTTTTTTTTTCCTTTTGTGATACGGAACCCTAAAAGTGGTACAAAAAACCAGTTTTTCGAGAATATCTTCTCTTCGACGCCAATGAGGTTAAAAATAGACACTACAAGACTATTACAAAATATAAAGAACTAATTTCCTGCAACTTTTGTTTGAAACATATTTTAATAACATAAATACGAGCTGTTCACGAGATAAAGCGAAGTCAAACTCAACAAATTACAATTCGAAAAATCAATACATTTTTTCCAAGATTTTCAGTACCTAAATATCGATTGCAATACCTAGGTCTACCGTTTTTTACTCATTTCCGCATAGCAAATTGACAGTATTTAACGAACATTAGCGGAGAGGACTTCAGAACAGAGCAAGTCAAAATTCTTTCGGTTGGGGCTAAAGACTCTTGGCGGGTCTCCTATCTGGTTTTTGGTATCATTTTTCCAATAGGGCGGAACGAGGAGCGGCGGCGGCGGCGGCGGCCGTCGCTCATGTCGCAAATTCGGAATATTAATTAGGACTTCAAACTGTAACACTGTCAAATTACAACTCTGCTTGACATTTTGTAAGTCTAAACCTACACAGTGACTGGACTGATAATAAAGAGTATTCTATTCTACCAACGGAAATGGTAGGTAGACTGAGATAAACCATTCTAAAAATGAACGCCCCTCCACAGCGGTTACGCTCACATGCAAAGGTGTATAGACGCAATACACATAATGGTCTTTGTCATTGGTTGTTCAGTCACCGGAGAGTACGGTCAGCAACCAAACTAAATAAATAGATTCCTACCTTACAGACTAACATGACAGTAGTTAGGTATGTCAAAAAAATATACACAATAACACTGTTTTTTATGCAAACGGTACCCGACTTGCCCAAACGCCAAACAGCCGGATTTGTCGGCCAACTAGTGTATAAATGACACGAACGCGCGACAGAGTGAACGTGTCGTTCAATACAAAGCGAGCGCTCCCCGCCGTGCAATGCTATCTAGTATCTGGACTGATCGCACGATTAGTTGACCTCTAAGTGCAGCGACGGTTCATGTTGACAGTAAAGTCGCCGAACGCACACAAGTAAAGTGTTGCAATAAGCTTTTCCTCTCAGACATTGAAATAATCACGTCTTGTGAAAGGCGCGTTAATTTTTAGAATGGTTTGTCTATAAAGCCATACATACTTGGGGAACTTCTGCGTAAGCTCGGCAATGGTCATCGGATGGTACAGGCTAGTGGCATTACGACGTTTTTCCAGTGGCAAGGAAATCTGTGAAAGCAATTAATACTTTAGAAAAAGGTTCTCCGTCATCCTTGGTCTTGGCTTATTAACCGTAACACGGGCAACGCCTTTCGATTGACATCTTCGGCCAAGGCGCCAACGCAATTAGGTCAAATGCGACAAATATTAAGACCTTGGACGATAACTGCCATGGTCGACTGGACAATTATTATAAAGTTATTCATAGGCCTTCGTAGAATTTTGTAAAAAAAGTTATCGAAGCTCATTAAGATTCTTTCCTAAATTCACATAAATCTCGTTACGTTTTATCGCCTGGTTTAGCAGAAACGGTCTTTCCGTTTACTGATATTATTACTGAAACCTGAAATGTTATTTTTTTATCAATTTATGTCTGTGACTTACGTTGGCAAGTTTCATTTCGAATTGCAGCGACTCCTTCAGGTCCGCCGCGGCGCGGGTGCGGTTTGCTCCCAGTAAAGTGGCGATGTCAACCATGTACTCGTAGTAGGCTTGCACGAGCTTATCGCTGAATCCACGGTTCAGGTACTCCCGGCTCAAACCTAGAGACGCCTGGTCCAGCTGTTAGAAAACATTCACTTAGCAGTTATATTACGCAATCACATTATTGAACATATTCGCGTGGTACAGAACAATTCGCTAAGCAAAAATCAATTCGCTGTAATAGTGGCTGATATTCTTAGGTAACTTTAACGAGCGAGCACATTACTGTGGTTATGTGGTCACACATAACAAGCACTAACAAAAAATGGACCTACTCCAATTGCAAGGTCGGCCGACCGGATCAGAATAATCTAAAGGAACTAACGAAGCTGATTATACTTTTGTGTTCTTACATCGATGATGCGCTTGGTGGAGTTCTTTACATCGACGCTGATGGAGAAGTCTAGGAAGTAGTCCACGGAGTATCCAGCGCCTCTGAAGTTGTAGACGGACTTTTCCCACGAGAAGGACTTCTCGTCCCATGAGTCACCGTCGAGCACTGGCCAGCCGCCGAGCCTCTTCAGCATGTCCAGGAGTGGCTGCACACCACGAGACTCGATGGCAGCTAATGACATGGACCACAACATGCAGATTAGAGACAGAAAAAAACATCACGGTAGTCCTAATTTCTAAGAGACACTTAATTGCCGTCAGGTTTTTAATGATATTTGATGGCAAGCAAGCAGACGACCTGATAGTAATTGGTCACTGACCCCTGGAAGTCTAAATATCAGAGGCTTCGCACCTCGTTAGACAGGTTTGTTTCCCAAATAACACCCAGAGACAAATACTTATCTTAAATGTTCCTGTAACTACACCGACACCCTACGCTTCATTCCGGAATACAGTTACATTACCTGACAGTGGAACACCCTACCCTTCATTCCGGAATACATTTACATTACCTGACAGTGGAACACTCTACCCTTCATTCCGGAATACATTTACATTACCTGACAGTGGAACACTCTACCCTTCATTCCGGAATACAGTTACATTACCTGACAGTGGAACACCCTACCCTTCATTCCGGAATACAGTTACATTACCTGACAGTGGAACACCCTACCCTTCATTCCGGAATACAGTTACATTACCTGACAGTGGAACACCCTACCCTTCATTCCGGAATACAGTTACATTACCTGACAGTGGAACACTCTACCCTTCATTCCGGAATACAGTTACATTACCTGACAGTGGAACACCCTACCCTTCATTCCGGAATACAGTTACATTACCTGACAGTGGAAATACGACCTATATACATGTCCTGTAATTAACGCAAACCCTCTTAAGTGGTCATTGTAGGTACTCATCATTATGAACTACTTTTACTATGAGACAAACCCTGAAATCGCGAAAAAAAAAATCTGATGTATCATACCTACATTTTGGTCGAGTAGGTATTGAACTTATGTATGAAACAGCTGATTATTTTTTCGCGATTTCAGGTTTGGTCCCATAGTAAAAGTTGTTTACGGGACATGTTGTTTATGTTATATTATTTTAATTTAGATTGAGTACGTAAACCTGCTTGAATACATTGAGTAGGTATTTGACAGCATCTCAGGATTCATCTTACGTAAATAATATTTTAAAAATGAATGACGCAACAAAAAGAAGTTCACAGTTAACACTTTTTGCTGCCTCAATTACTATCAAAGTCAAAATATAGCACAGTTCTAAATAGACCACATCTGTGGTGTTCCGATTAACAGCGCAACGACACTAGTGAACATACCTACCTACATATACAGTTCGGATTCAAAACTTTTGCTATCCTTGTAAGGAGTCATTTCGTCGTCTAATTCCAGTCGGTTCCAGCCAAGTCACTCATCGCTTACATCAATGATTGTGCAAAAAGCGGAAGCAAGATCATTTAGTTTACTTTCACCCACATTTTATTCCACAACATTGTTAAGCAACAGTTAAATAATAATTGTCGTAATTAAGTTCATTATATCCTGCGCTAGGTGCGCTACGCGATTTACCGAGCGATTGCGTTCATTTAGGTAACTCTTGGTTAGTATTGGACCATACCCCTTTTTTGACTGACTAACGCTCTTTTAACACCAATAATGACTATTTTAACATAAATAGTCGGGGGCGAAGACCTAATTTTGTAAATCTAAAATATCTGCGCAGCCTAGTTGACTGTTGAATATTTACATTGGTTAATAATACCCTAACATCCCTAATAATACCATCCGCGAGTTTAATACTCATAGAACTAGGCGTGAATGGCTGATTACGCTGTTGGAGCAACGCGTAGAGTGAGGATCCAGCGATAGTTCCCTTAGCCGCGGTATCGATTAAACTACTGGATGGTATTATTAGGGATGTTAGGGTATTATTAACCAATGTAAATATTTCACTTGGAGTCAAGAGCAAACAGAGACGTATGTCAACAGTCAACTAGGCTGCGCAGATATTTTAGATTTACAAAATTAGGTCTTCGCCCCCGACTATTTATGTTAAACTATACATTATTTGTACAAGTTGCTGACTGTGTAAAATTGCTTTCAAAATATCGCAAGTACCTATTTATAGGACCAACATAGTTTCAGTTAGGTAGGTACCTACTTACCTATTTCTGCTCCACAAATTATACAGAACAGGAATAGTCCCATCTCGTCTCCTTCCCATCTCGGCATCCATGAATTTATTGGTTTTATGGGATGGGAAGGAGCCGAGAAACAACTGCTAAAACAAATTCACAAAAAGTTCCGTAAGCTTTTATATTGGAATAATTATTTCTTAAACACTACTTTAGAAGCATTATATTCAAAATGTAATAACAATCGAGCAACTCGCCAAGTGTTTACCGACAGTGAATTAAGTTTGTTTACTTTGCCTTCCAATTTGCGGTTATCTTGTTGGGGCCCAAAGTTTGTTGTCTTTATGCGAAAATAGTTTGTAAAAGTTAATTATTTTAAAACAATCTCGCGGAAGTTTTAAATTATTATTTTAAATTTGAAATAAGTATAATATACTAAATAGCTCTAGTGGTGTACGTACAGTAGCAGCCCTAAAAATATTTCTTATATCTATGGTAGCAGCTGTAGTGTTAACAATGAAACTCGTGTCATACGACAGGATGGCCGTGAAATATACTTAATTAAAAGTTGAGTGCACCTGGCACCGTATTATTGTCAGTTCTGCTGTTACTTTGTCGTCGCAAACGTCGAACGACGTCGTCGTTGTACTCATGATAACAACTACGGGACCAAACCTAAAATCGCGAGAAAAAAAATCAGCTGTTCCGTTTGACGAGTTAGGCGAACATAATTAATGTAGGGAACAGCAGATTTTTTTTTGCGATTTCAGTTTTGGTCCCATAGTAAATTTGTTTGTTGTCATTAGTACCTACAATCACTAATTACCAGTCACCCTATTTATATAAATATTATGCTTACGTTACGGTTTTTTATTTTTAGGTAAATTTCCAAATACATATACATAGTTTTATTTCAGCTAGTATACATAGTTTAGGGAGACGTAATGATTCTTATGAACACAGAATACCAAATAGTATCTACACCCAAGTATAAAATTCTCACGACTGTACATTATTATACCGGCTTGTAATTATCCAGCCGGCAAAGGCATCTTCCCATACGTCATTGTCATATTTTTTTAAAATAAATATCAGCATTTGAAAGTGTTGGTACCTAGTTGGTCAAGTTTAACCAGCCACTACCTAAGAGTGGGTTAACCACCAGTACCCTCTCCTGGCCAGAACGACGACCAAAATATGATTATGTAAACAAGCATTTCTTCTACATTGTAATATCAACAGTATACCTATTTTACTTACGTAAGTTAATAAATTTGCACATATAAATAATGACACTCACTTCGGTTCATGCAAGCCTGGTACAAAGTTTTAGCCAGGACAAACGGCCTAGGTTCGTTCTCAATGATGGGCTCGTCCAATAAGGCTCGTATCTGTTCTTGCAGCTGGTCTGTGATTATAGAGAAGGTGTTGACCGAAGTCTTGTCGTCAGGTATCCGGGTGTTCTTCACAAAGGACCCGCAAGCGAAGTCATAGAAGTCATCGCAAGGGTCCACCTTCTCATCCATGTTCAACAACAGTTTGGACGCTACAAAAATATAATGTAGAAAACATAAAGATTTTGCCGGTTCAATTATACATGCATTGTTACACAACTTCTTATGACCAGTACACAATAAGCCAACACTTTTCTTTTATATTGTGTTGGGTCATGAACACTAGGTAAGTACAGACCTTGAGGCTCAAAGACTTATTTACATGAGTATTAGTTTCTGAATCACTTATAGGTACTTAATAAAATAGTAACGAATTCAAAACCGTTTATTGAATATTTAAAAAAAAATCTACGAGGTGTGGGAACGAGTCTGATGCTGAAAATAAAGTTATTAGAATTTTTGTCTGTTTGCCGGGATGTACATATTCTGGATTGGTGGAAAAACGGCTGAACGGATTTGAATGAAATTTGCCACACAGATAGTTTAGTGGAGTATTTTTAATCCCGGTAAGTACGTTCCCGTGGGATATTTACCGACATCCACGCGGGCGAAGCCCTCGGGCAAAAGCTAGTAATGTATAGAAACTTTCTGAACTTCAGTGTCGTTCATACGCGACAGGAGTTTCAGTCGCTTGCAATTTCATTTAAAATGATACCTCATGAGGCGTTTGAGCATTCTGGCGTTAATTATGAGTGTCAAAGCCGTCATTGAGTGTCCTCTCTATAGCCATACTTTTTCTTATCTCCGGGTACTTTAGTGTCCTTACCTAAAAGTTTACAATAAATGTACGTACCTGTGTGGATACACCCAGGGCTGTTGCATAACTGAACATCTTCAGGAGATCCTTTCACGATAACTGCCGGCGGGATGGACGAGGAAATTCTCAGTTCACTAGTCTGGGGTACGTCTAAAATACAAATAAAACATGCTTAATGAACAGTTGAGGAACATAAACGATGATCAGAACAGGGCAAGAGGACGTGAAAGAATAATCAGACGAACTGGTCTCAGGTACTTATTCATGCAGAGTTAGTGCAGAAAATACGTAGTAATTTTAAAGGAGTAGGTACCAAGATTTCACTAAGGAATATTTTGCTACAATAAAATATATCAGGTAAGAATAACGATTTCAAGAAATACACTGCTGTTGTTTTTGATCACATAATTTGCCAATGTAATGTAATTAGTATTATATGACAAAATTACAGCAATTAGCAAAAGGGTATTTATGCAAATGCCGTAAGTTTCATCAAACCGTCAACCTATCATCCCATTTACTCACGATAGAGTACTTACATAATTATTTTATACCACTTCCTTGAAAATAATTGGATCGAAATTACTGATGGCTTTTACGTAAATGGGGTATTTACGTAAAAGTCGTCCGTAATTTAGATCCAGTTATTTCTGAGGCAGTACTATGAAAATGTACCATCCTATCACCAGTAAATGGGTCGCACATTGCAAATGTCCCACAGTTATTCGCAGTCAGTAGTTATTATGCATTTGACAGGTAGTCGACTACGAAAGTGTAATTTAAAAAAAAGAATTGCTGTAAAATCATTGATGTAATTTTATACATCAATGTGTAAAATTAGTAAATTTCCATACCAACTTTTGAAATATTGAAAAGGAGGCAATTTATTATAATTAAGACATTATGTAAAAGTAAGTGTTAATCGACTTTCGTTGCTGACCATACAAAAACTGACCAGATAACTTCGTTTCTTGAATCTTCAGTTTCGTTTAATATTATTTTGTTTCATTTCAGCCTATGGCTATGTAAAAAATTAATGTTACTCGCTACGACAGAGTTATAAACTTATACCTTTATCTTATACATTTATCTTATCTTACCTATACATTTTTATACATTTATCCGTGAGCCAGATAAGTTTTAGCGTTGTAGGAACAACTCTCGACTTGACAATCTCTACTCTCTCACATCTCGGAACAAGTATTTAGAATTACGATTTAATGGTTACGAATCTCCTTCATATCTGTCGATTTGACAAGTTTTCTTGCTATAGATGAAATGTTATCGATATCACGATCATCGATGTTCAGCTCACTCCGATAATATAAATCTAAATCTACCTACTAATTGATAAACTTTGCTTAATTATAATTTCGGAGATACTGAAAACACTTTATCATCACAGAAAATACTGAGAAGTTTGGAAAAATACTAATAGGTATATATATACTAACTAAAAAAAAGACAAAAAAATATTATTATAAAATTAAATACAGTGCTTAACACGTTTCAAACTGTTATGCGTATAAATTATGTCATAATCACGCTTAACAATCAGATTATGATCTGATTGTTAAGCGTGATTATGTGGTGTGGTGTGGTTGCGTTATCCCGTTGCAAAAGAGGATGTAAATAAAATAAAATTACTATCCATTCTGTACATTCATACTATCCATTTTGTTGTGGGTTTAATGGATTAGGCTTTGCGAGCTTACAATAAGCCCTTTGATTTTTCGGGAAAACGTAGCAAAAATTGCATATGTCCTTGTGGTTCTTTACCCTTGATGGTTTTACGAAAACTTTTCCTGCTTCTTATATTTCTGAAGTAGGTATTGTTGCAAAAAAAAAAGCTTTTTCGGAACTACAATGTGTTGGTTTTAAGGTCAGTTCACACCGAGACGAAGATGCGATACGAAGCTGCGCGATATGCTTGAAGAAGCCAGCTGTTCTCACAGGTGGCAACCTCAGGGCCTTAGTACACTTCAAAACCGCGAAGCCGCATGTTGAATTATGCGGTTTGCTGCTATGGTTTCACCCCGGAGGTGTCGCCCTCACGCCATCTTTTCGGCTTTAATAAGAGTGCAAAGTAATCTCTGAGCGAATTTGCCCGCTCACGTATCGGGCGCGCTCCCACTGTAAACTACTGAAAAGTGTACCTACCTGTTAGTGTGGAAATAAGTTCAATATTGTATCGCTATCCTGAAAAGTGCGCGTAGCGTGGCGTCGCGTCGCAGTGTCTACTGACCCTTATGCGTCAAACGTAATAAGTACCTACACCTTTCGGATATGCTTGTTGTTATTGACCGAATTTCGTGTTTTGAACTTGGCCTCGTCGCCATTTTTAAAACCACAGTTCTTATGTACTTTCCTGTTCATGCAGAATCAAAAATATTAAGTGGGGAAGTACCTACAGCTTTTCTTGTAATATTATGTGCTTAGAATAAAAGGATTAAAAAAATAAAAAAACCGAAATTTTGAGTTGCAGTCTGTTTTTTTTTAAATCCAAAAACATAACATAGAATGTTCGTCTCCTCAAGCACTTTATTTTTAAAATACCTCTGTTCATGGTAAGTACTAAAAAAATCTTATTTCAAGACATTACTTAGGTAGTGACATCTAGAAAATGCCATTTAATGTTATAGGTAACAACAAAATCTTGCCTGCATCCATCGCACAGCCTTTAAGATTCGACTCGCCCTAATGTACTAAAATCTATCCAGCCGTTAGGATGCTTCGGATTTTGGATACTTTATACCTAATAATGATTCCCACATACAAAGATACATAGTTAGGTATTAGTGTGAAAATAATGAAAACATAAAGGCTCCTCTTTGTGTCGCGTGCGATTCGCGTCACGTGTCGCACCTGTTTGAAGAAGTCTTAACCCTGTTTTTGCTGTCGTCAAATCGGATAATCATTGCGAACACCACCGGAAAATGTATTTCATTTCCATGTAGGAAGGTACTGATTGCTTTATTGTCTAAGATCACCTAATGGTTTTGATAAATAACACACTGCTGATAGTTAATAATTGTACCTAAGGTGTATCCGTAAGAAATCTTTAATGAATAGCTCCGTGAGCCAACGGTTGCTGGTCATTTTGTGGAAGTTTCCTTCTCAGAAAAAACGTGCTTTGATTATTTTGTTGCTTTAATTATTGTGTTCGGTTTTCCGGTACCGATAGTTAGATACCTATTTTTTTTTCTGATTCACTTGACTTTTTGTATCAATCAGACATTGGACATTGGATGACTAATTTAATCATCGTTTCTGTGTCTTTGTAATACCTAGCATAGTCCCTACAACGTACATGCATGGTAGGCTAAGCCAGACCTTCTCAACATGTAAGTATGTCATTATTTTCACATGTTAAATTAGTGAACACTCAGGTACCTATCATCAGCATGAAAACGACTCGTTTTTGGATATAGGAATGGCCATAGATTTATGACGTGTGGAACATAAATTCAAGTAACTTACAAAGTAGCTCTTATGGATGATAAAACGGAGAAACACAATAGCAAGGATAAAGTTTATTACTCCGGTCACTGTTGCAGACGTTGACAAAAACTTGCCTAGATCGATACTTGTCATTATAAAGTTCTATTGTTGGTCTTTCTCAATCGAACTTACCCAAGATTGTGTGAAAACTGACCTCTGTATTGTAATATTGTTATTATAATATAATGTAATGTCAGCGACACGAGTGCGTGCGCCCGAGCGTGGCAGTGTTTCGACACAACGTGATCGAGAGTTTGGTAACCCTCACCATTTCAGAGCATTTTCCAACGTTCTCTTGCGTTAACATTACAGTTTTTTCTCTGATATAGGGACTGGATTGATTTCTAAAAGTTTCCTCAAGATAAATCTTGTGCAGTGATGTGCAAATTATACCACGCGTGTTCGTATCTACTTCCGCACTTCCGCGTCGCCGACATCCATGCGGCATACAATATTAAATAAGACGTAGGTACCTACTTAGTTGATGTTCGAGTGTCACATTCAACGTAATTAATTGTGTACAGTCGACGGGATAACCAACAATTAAAATTCGGTTTAAATCGTGACCTGCCCTCTTTATCTATCTATCTATTAAATAACAATGGAGCGAAGCTTCTCCTAAAATAACTACAATCAGTACAGAATGCGTAATAACTACATAACTACAATCAGTACAGAATGCGTAATATCGTATTTTTTTACGTCGTTGTTGTTAACGCTGTTTTTAGCATTTGCACTTCTTTAATTTTGTTTCGTTGTTCGTCTTTATTTAAATTAAGTTTGTTTACCTATTTTATTTTAGTCTTATCGCCGTCTCCAAAATACGAAACCAAAATACTGTTGTTTAGCCTCGCTAGCTATTATCAAGTCGTATTAGCAATTTAAATTATTTGTATTACCTAAGTAGGTATATTAGAGATTTGAAAGAAAAATGAGGCAGGGCCTAGAGGTCTCGTTTCATCCGATGCCGGTTTGAGTGTAAACACCAAGAAATAACGAACGGCAGCGATCTACTTTATTGCTCTATCTATTTCGCTGATTGTGGGTCGTATTCGTACCAGTACCTAATAAGTACGAATACGACCTACATTCAGTGATAGAAATAGTTTAAAACGGATATAGAATAACATTGATTCCGTCAGAAAATCACGCAACTATAAGTCATAATTATCTAAAATATTATAAAAAAACCGGCCAAGTGAGAGTCGCAAGAAGGGTTCCGTAGCATTATCTATAAAAACGGCAAAAAAATCGAGTTTGTTGTATGGGAGCCCCCTAAATATTTGTTTTATTTTAATTTAATTATTTATTTTCAAAGTGAATGATAACTAAATATTCTGTGAATATTTCAAGCGTCTACCTGTTGCCGTTATCAATATCGAGCAAAAACGAGGAAAAAAATCACGTTTGTTGTATGGGAGCCCCCTTAAATATTTATTTTATTCTGTTTTTTAGTATTTTTTGTTATAGCGGCAACAGAAATACATCATCTGTGAAAATTTCAACTGGCTAACTATCACGGTTCATGAGATACAGCCTGATGACAGACGGACAGACAGACGGACGGACAGCGGAGTGTGAGGTTCGTATTTATAATCAAAGTAATTACTTGCTACTAAGTAATTTCATACTTGAGGGTAGAATTCTTAAGTAAAGAAAATGGTGACTATTACTTGGCTAAGAATTCTAAGCTTTGACAGTTCTAACTTCAAGCAATTACGAAACTATAGGAAGAAAATCATTGCTTCAGCAATTACTTTTACTTAAGTAATTACTTTTACTTGACTATAAATACGAGTGTTAGTAATAGGGTTCGTTTTTTTACCCTGTGGGTATGGAACCCTAAAAAGAGGTAAAATCGTGTGTTTCTTTACACGAAGTCGCGAGCATGAGCTAGTACATTATACAAAGGCTATATTAGTCATGACTAAGGTCGCAAAAAAATGCATCACCACAGGAAATAGCGACGAAAATTCTATAATTATTTGAAAATTTACCTTGATGACAGTAAGGTCGAATGTATTCATTGAACGACCTTACGTCACGGTACTTGTGACCATTGAAAAGAAACAAAGGGACTGAATCACTCAACACAAAATTTTCTCTAATTATTCATTTCGTTTACATCCGAATTTGAATTGCAGTCTGTCCCGTACCTAAAGTAAGTATTAAAAATAAAACAAAAGAGCAAATCATAGAAATAACAATAAACGTATTCCTACAGGAGTTTTGGTGTTTAATAAGCATCTAGCGTGATTTCAATCGCACCGTCCAATATTTAACACTACCTAAATTTTTAAAATGCTTTATTTAAAAAAACACGTTTTAGGTATGAAAAATATTGAACCCCCTTATTCATAAAAAAAACTAAAACGCTCTATAAACCTATTTTAGTTATAGCAGTGTTTTGTCTTCTTCTTTACAACTCAAATCATAATTCGAAAGAAATTGACATTGACCTATTACGGTTCAAAAGATACAGCTCTGTGAAAGATGGATGGACGGACGGACAGCCGAGCCTTAGTAATAGGGTCCCGTTGGCATCCTATGGGTAACCATAAAAACATATTTCTAATTTAAGATTCTACCTGTTCTATTGGTACTCGTGATAGTAAGTTTTTGACTAATAAATACTAAAGAAGATCGCATCCATTTTTACAAGACACAAAAAAGGAGATTAATGATTTTTAAAAACTAGTTTTATTGAAGCAAAATAAAAAAGACCGCGAATCATTTTCTTGGTCAAATAAATCATAGTCTATAAGGTTCCTAGCGTAGGAACTATAGGTACCTACCGTGATCTTTTTACCTATATACCAATTTGCGTAGGCTAGGAGTTTACCGCATTTTGATCTCCAGTCCGACGCCTCACCTGCTGTGCCATTTATTATCGGCATCAGCCTGAGCTGTCCCGAACTAGGCGTAAGCTTCGCACGCCTTTCATTTCTGATCTACTCTCATCTAGCTGTACCAGCCATCATACGGAGACTTTAGCGCCGCCTAGCTTGAAGGTACCCTCTTTTCGCTGTCTCCACCCTGCTTGTCTATTGGTTGTTGGAGTATACTTACCGTTGATGTCAGTGGACGTTCGGACGAGGAGCGTGGCGATGAATGCAGCGAAGAAGGCGATGGCGAGAACTGACGTCACGCCAGCCGCAAGCATCAGCCGCTTCTCCATCTTCGTCCTCTGACCCCAAAATGATGGCCTGAAACAATTGACGATTAGTACCTATAGGTACTTGCGAAAATGTATCTAGTTGTGTCTATGATAAAGTCGTTGTTTGTGCTCTACTGCCACAAAAAGCTGACTTCCATAGACAGACGTAGTTAAAGCGTTAGTTAGTTACCTTAAAGTTCTGAGCCTGAAACCACAACCAGATTTTTTGTTTTTTTTTTTAAGTTTTAAACGTTTAACAAACACAGTCAACCGTATCGTAATTTTTACGTCGTTCCTACTACTCAGAGCAAGATCCTCGCGACTCACGGTACTTAATGTACCTACAATTATTCAATTTTCGGCGTGACCAATGCAAAGATTGCATATTTATTGCGAATCTAACTTTGATCAGTCACTGGAATGATATAAAGTGTTACTAATTTAGTTTAGTCAGTGTTGCACTTGAACAAGGCTAGGATTAGGGCTGTGTTAATACTGATAGTCTAACCCGGTACTACACTTAGAAAACTGCCAAGCATCAATTTTACTCCACGGATTAAGATATCCGGCATTGGAAAAGTCAGCCCATACTTACTTAAATAATAAGTACCTACATTGAGTACTTGCTTACCTACTTATTATTTACGGAAATGTGACGTGTTTCCAATCTAAACTTACTATAAGTGAGCGTGCGCGTAAGTAAAAAGCTTTTATTAAATACCTAACCCTCATTTATAAGTTTTTAAACTGTCATGGTCACTAACAATATTATTAACACAAACTGATATTTACCATGTTTACTGTTATGTTCGAGTTCCCGATATTTCTCACTGTTGCAAGCACCGTCATCACTGATAAACTGAAGTTATTGCGGGTGGGTGTTTTATGAGCAGACAAAAAAGCAAGCAAGCAGGCAAGTTTTTTATGAGTAAACATGGTAAATATCCTGTTTCTGTTAATAATAACCCACATTTATGTTCGCACTAAGGCTTCGAAGTTTGCAGTAACGGAGTTTTATCAGCAGCAATTAATACCTATGTTAAATGAGAATAATGGTTTTAGCCAAAGTGCGATACGTAATAAAATATCTTTCACTAATCCTTAGTGTTGGCTATCCAAGTATCCAGTCTAAACCTGAAAAAGGTATTGCTTAAATTAACCAAAGTCGTGTAAAAATGGAAATAAAAAAATTTGAATGGTTGTTCTTTGAGGGAGAAAATTGCCTCCAAATTTTCAATTTGTTTTGGTAACCCAATTTTCGTGTAACCGTAATTTTCCTTGGTGCTAAGCAAAAACAAGTCGCTGGGGATCCCACTTGAACCTTTCTTGTGATCTTATGGGGATTTAAAGAAAACTCTTTTAAAGTCTTGGTCGCAAAGAGGCTTAAACATTTTTAGAAGGAAAACGTCTTCCTTAACAAGTTTTGTTTTTCTTGTTAGCCGCTACCGATTTTGTATTGATACTGAAAAGGCAACAAAGGAGGGAATAAGGAGCATCTGTTTGAATTAATTTCAGTATAATACTAATACACTAATCCACATAGCAAATCTAGCCTTTGTATCGAAACGAAGAGAATCCTGACTAAATACTTAACACAAATTAATTACTATAATATAATATTTTACTATTCTATTGCAATTACACGTGAAATAATTTAACACTTCACCTACATCATAGCTGTAGGAGATCTCCACAACCCATTTACTGGGTAATACGATACCCGTTTGATAAGACTGGTTGTCATACTTTCGTTGTACATAGTAACGACTGTCGAAGAACCACGAATGACCAACAGGACCAATGACATACCGTGCTTTCCGAAGCACGGAGTAGTCTTGGTATGTAAAGATGTTCACCCATCCACGGACCAACCGTGGCAAGCGTAGCTTAATCTGATTGATCGACCCGTGCGGCTGTTATTACTTAGTAGGCTAAGTAACTGTATAGAAGAGAAATGTAATTAATTCAAGGATTCAATATACACAACACAATTATTGCTGAGATTCCATTAGGTACCTACTTGTAGTTGTAGTAAAGAAAGCTTGTTGTAAAGCAGGAGTTACCGTTAGGTACTGACCTTTAGGATGTTTAGTTCACCTCATAGTTTATAACCAGGAATGTCAAACTCGATTTTCGATGAGACCTTCTACAAAATTAAGTGTAGGTATGCTAGCGGCCTAGACCCAAAACTCTTGCATAAAGAAATGGTTATTTACAGGAATCATTATTCAGAAACTGAAGCGGCTCAGTCATTATACGACTAGATTCTGATATTGTTAACAGCAACCCATTTCGGGATCTAGATTAGGATTGGGATTGAGATACCTTAGTATATAATTATGATGGGAAATTATTAATCGCACACCTGACAAAAAAACTTACATCAAACACTTTACATCTAATACACTACATGTACACATCTACATGTACACCAAATCAATAGGTTCCGTTCCTTTAAACCCTGCAGATACAAATAGGAGCCCCGCACTGCGGGGCTCCGTTGACCCGACGTTAAGTTTAATTTATTTAGACATGCAAATTTTGATGTGCAAACAGTATTTTTGATGTAGGTACCTACGTATTCTATATTATATATTTTTTTCGCGATTTCAAGGTTGGTCTTATAGTAAAAGTTGTTCAAAATGATGAGTACAGTGACCCTTTTCGGGTTTAGTGTAAACAAAAACTAATGTTGTATAAGTAAAATAATTTAGGTCTGTTCGCGGGCCTTGGGCCGCTTGATAAGCACGCGGCCCGTGGGCCGTATTTTTGGCATGTCTGTTATAAGCAATATAAAGTAGATACTTACTGCCAGTCAGCGCACCTTTATGGACTCTTTCGCTTCATAACTAAGCAGAGTTTATGTAAGGCAGGGAAGGTGAACAATGGTTAAACCAAATCAAAATACCTACATACTTAAGTATGTAGTTTATTGTAAAAATGATTTTTACAACATGATTTTTTTAAATAATCTTTAACGGCCTTATTACAAAACGAGGTTTTTATTCTGTCATGGTTTAAACCATCGACCCAGTTTTTTTTAAGAAGAACCTAGCTGTGACAGAAATACAGTTATACATATATACAAAACTGACAACTTAGTCCGGTACTAAGTTGTCAGTTTTGCAAAACTGAAATCAAAATGTGTCGGAATAAAGTTCGAAATTCAAAAAAGGGTGTATGGTTTAAACCTGGGTTTGAAGATGAACCTTGTTTTGTAATAAGACGGTAGGTCTACTCAGAATTGCAATTCTGAGTAAACAACGGTCTCATGTTTGCAAAAGAGAAAAGTGATGCAACCACTTAAGTAAAACAATAAATTTAGTATAGGTAGGTACTTAACCGTATTATACCATTTTGCATACAAAATATAGTAAAATACAGATATACTAACACAGTTCAATCAATCAATCTGCCTAGCCTTTTCCCAACTATGTTGGGGTCGGCTTCCAGTCTAACCGGATGCAGCTGAATACCAGTATTTTACATGGAGCGACTGCCTATCTGACCTCCACAACCCAGTAACTGGGTAATACGATACCCCTTGGTAAGACTGGTTGTCAGACTTTCGGGCTTCTGACGACCCGTAACGACTGTCAAAGATCCACGAATAACAGCCGGGACCAACGGCTTAACGTGCTTTCCGAGGCACGGAGGAATCTCGATATGTAAAGATGGTCACCCATCCACTGACCAACCCCGGCAAGCGTAGCTTAACCTGACGGATCGACCCGTGCGGCTGTTATTACTTAGCCACGAGCTCCTAGATATACTAACACAGTTATCTATCACTAACAATACATAAGGTAGTCACTCACTTGATTTCTTCACTTTGCCTTTATTAATCCCGGTTATAAATGTGAATTTATTCACCCGAAACCCGAATAGGTCATAATTCTATTGAGTTCATTTTCCACCGAGTTTGCGGAATCGGCAAACGTTTTCATTTTGCCTGTATCTGTCTCGAATATCGTTTGACTTAATTAAGTCTGTATTCAGCAAAAGTGGTACAAATTAATTAGGACTGACTGCATTTTTAATGTTCGTCAAATTACTACCTCCTGCTAAAAATGGAAAGAAAGGGCAGGAGTTTAGGAAGTTATAAAAATAATTCAGAATGAGATAATTTGGTCAATGTCCACATATAAAGTAAACGCCTAAAATGTCACAAGAACTCGAATAAAAACATAAAAAATATTTCTGTTTGGAATTGTCCTCCCAAACAGAAGGTATTTTTATTTTACTTTATTTATTTTTCCTTACTGGGTTGCCTTGACCTTTATAGGTACAAATCAGCCACTAATAAATGTGATTAGGACCATCTTTCATCAAAGCAATGGTTTTTATTAGATTAGCTTATATATGACGCCTTGGAGTTCTTTATTCTTTTAATCCTATATATTCCTGTACCTACTTGACCTACAGGGTGTAATTTTAATCATCTTTATCCTCTTGGGGTCATTGTACTCATCATTATTAACATTTTTTAACAGGTATGGGACCAATCCAGAAATCGCGAAAAAAAACAGTTCTTTCCTACACTTATGTTCGCATAAAGGCTCTTACAGACAGAGGCGATATCGCGGTCGCGACGCGATATTTCGATATTATATCCGTAGAAAAATATCGCGTCGCGACGCGATATCGCCTCTGTCTGTAAGAGCCTTAACTCGTCAAAATGTAAGGAGCAGCTGTTTTTTTTTTCGTGATTTCAGGTTTGGTACCACTGTAAAAGTTGTTCACAATCAGTGGCGGATTTGCCCTAAGGCACATTAGGCCCGGGCCTAGGGCGGCCAGATATTAGGGGCGGCCAATCTGACAAAAAACTGATGATGTGAAGAAATAACTGTAAGTACCTACCTAAATATTCTAACTAAAGGCTCGCGCACATTATGGCGGGCCGCACTGCACCGCATCGTATAACAATAATCTTCCTTGGTACATACAGGGTTACTGGTTATGGATCAATATCCTCTTAAAGGGTCACTGTACTCATCATAATGAACAACTTTTATTATGGGACCAAACCTGAAATCGCGAAAAAAAATCAGTACTTAAATAACTATCAGACTGATATTAAAATTACTTTACTAAACTGAATAGATTTCGATAAAAGTTGGCAATATAGTAAATTCATGAAGTATGTAGTCTATATGATGGGCAGCTGGTACATTGCCTGGGGCCTAGGGCGGCCAAGACTGCAAATCCGGCTCTGTATGACCGGCTGTGTATTATGAGTGTACTGACCCTTATTTATGAGCATAAAGATGATTAAAATTACACATTATTGATTACTTTTTTTTTTATTATTGTTTTAATTATTTATTTTATTGATTTTTAATTATTATTATTGATGATTGGTAACTCGCTGCATTCTTTGAACGAAGTTATAATTAAAGCTAGTTTGCAATTTGCAACAACCTCGGTAACATGTGTTCGAAACTGGGTTGTTCAACGAATGAGCTTTAGTAGGTATCTACCTATACATTCCGTCAGCGTGGAAGTCGGAAAAATGCGGAAAAACCAACTCATATCTCACTAGTCTCACTAATATTATAAAGGCGAAAGTTTGAGTGTGTGTGTATATGTTTGTTACTTCTTCACGCTCTAACGGCTGAACCGATTTGAATGAAATTGATGATGATGATGATTGGTATGTAGATAGCTTAAACCCTGGATTAACACATAGGCTACTTTTTATCCTGGTCTACACGGGTGAAACCGCCGGGCGCAGCTAGTTCGTTAATAAAGAGAAAAGTTACACACAGTACCTTTTAATTTCCTTTTGTTTTCACACGATATAATTTTTTTCCAACACACATGCCTACTGATTGTGATATTTAAATGACATCACTTCAGCCCGTAGCCAGTCTCTTTTATCACTATGATTATACTCACCATCACTTAAGCATTTAATCCCTCAAGTTATTCGAATGCACCGATGTGTGCATAAGTTAACCTTTAAACAGTGGTATATAAGCTTATATCGCATATATATAAACGTAAAAAAACGTCATCCGATGGAACACCAATCATCATCAGTAGTTGTGCACCTATGGAGTTCGCAACTAACACCCCCCCCCCACCCCCCGCGTGTAAAATGCACTTCATGTGTGCATAAGGACAAAACTTTACATAGTAGGTGTATAAGCTTATATCACATATAAATAAAAGTAAAAAAAAACATAATTCGATGGGAAACATATCCTCATCAGTAGTTGTGAACCTATAGGGTTCGCAACTATCCCCGTTACAATGTCACGGCGGGGTACCGCATATGTACATAGTCAATCACTTACTTATGCGGTACCCCGCCGTGACATTATAGCGCCATTTCAATGAGAAAACCTGATGGTGCCATCCATCAATTTCTATAATTAATATATATATAGGTATTACTCAATCGAATTTGATGGCTTAACGATAGGTATTATTTTTGACTTTTTAAATGGTCCCTTTTCTTTTTTGCGTGTACCGCATATGTACATAGTCAATCACTTACTTATGCGGTACCCCGCCGTGACATTATAGCGCCATTTCAATGAGAAAACCTGATGGTGCCATCCATCAATTTCTATAATTAATATATATATAGGTATTACTCAATCGAATTTGATGGCTTAACGATAGGTATTATTTTTGACTTTTTAAATGGTCCCTTTTCTTTTTTGCGTTGGGGGTTTTTTAAATTTTAAATTTAATTTTTATTTTAACATTTTTAAACTTTTTAAACAATTTAACAATATACAATGCATTTTTATTACTGCAGAATGTTAAGTTTCTCTGCACATAACATTAACTTATAATGATGCCACCATCGTACTGCAAATAGAATTAAATACTGATAAAATAACGAATACAAACACTACTATCTGGTTTTTTTTTTCAAGAGTGTACTAGTGTGCTGGATATCCTGATTGCAACACCAGCTCATCGTGTAGCCACCATTGCATTGTATGTAGAATCAAATACTGATCAAAACGAATCCAAACACGACATATCTGCTATTACTTTTTCAAGAGTGTTCTAGTGTGCTGGACATCCTGGCTGCAGCATCAGCTCATCGTGTAGCCACCATTGCATTGTATGTAGAATCAAATACTGATGAAAACGAATCCAAACACGACATATCTGCTATTACTTTTTCAAGAGTGTTCTAGTGTGCTGGACATCCTGGCTGCAGCATCAGCTCATCGTGTAGCCACCATTGCATTGTATGTAGAATCAAATACTGATCAAAACGAATCCAAACACGACATATCTGCTATATTATTTTACCAAGAGTATTCTAGTGTGCTGGATATCCTGGCTGCAGCATCAGCTCATCATGTTGCCACCATTGCATTGTATGTAGAATAAAATACTGATCAAAACAAATCCAAACACGATATATCTGCTATTACTTTTTCAAGAGTGTTCTAGTGTGCTGGACATCCTGGCTACAGCATCAGCTCATCCTGTTGCCACCATTGCATTGTATATAGAATCAAATACTGATGTAAATGAATCCAAACACGACATTTCTGCTATTATTTTTTCAAGAGTTTATCCAGCACACTAGTGCTGGATATCCTGGCTGCAGCATCAGACCAAGAATTCCATAATGTTGCATAGATAGATAGCATACATAGATGTTTCAAATTTTAGGTCACACTAAGGTTTGAAAGTAAAGTAAATACCCATTACGCGTCTAAGATCCCTACCGCAGCTAACAAAAGAGCGGATAACTTTGAAACGGCTGAACCGATTTTGATAAAACATGTCTAAGAACCATCGCTGGAAAACCTGCTTTCAAATAAAAAAAAACCGCATCCAAATCAGTCCACCCGTTTAAGCGCTACTGTACCACAGACAGACACACAGACACACACACACACACACACACACACACACACATAGCGGTCAAACTTATAACACCCCTCTTTTTGCGTCGGGGGTTAAAAATGGCTACAATACTCCTTATTTTATTACGTTAAAAAGCATTGCATTTCCTATCGCCAGGATTCCATGGACATAAGTATATTGATTGACAGTGACATCCTCTACATAACAAAGGTATACCGTGACGTGACAAAGAAGAAGAATAATAAACAAAGGTGTGAGGTGATTCGGTACATTCAGGGCCTGTTTCACCACCTACCATTAAGCTCCTATTAACTTGGCAGATAATTTCATACAAATTCTGTTCCATTTTTGAATTTATTCGGTAAGTAGTGGCTATTCGGACATCGTGAAATAAGCCCATAGTGGTCCTGTACTTTAAATTCTTCTTCCCGCGGCACGAAGTGTATGAGAGAAATATATGCAGTGGTGCAAATATTAGCCAATCAGCAATGTGGCAATGTGCAATGTGGACTGACTGCCCAGAGTGGGCTAGATGTACAGTAGGCCGTATGTCGGCATAACCAGTACAAGCCTGCCTCTTATTCTATTGAAACTACGTACTGCGCTAGGCCAGCTCAAGGTCAAAGTGTTACCACTGACGTGCGGTCGACAAAAAGGCGCAACGCGAGTCTAGTTAGAATAATTTCTACGAAAATTTCATGGACACTTTTCTACAAGAGTTGCGTCGCGCCTGTCTGATTCGTGAAGCCTGTTTTAAAGTAATCCAATGGTGTGGTTATAAACCTGCGTGCTTGATGAGTAGGTCCCTATTTGAATAATTTAATTGGTCTATGGATCTATATCCAACAGATACAGCAGCAAAGGTGGCCAGTAAGTTTTACGTTCCACGACACAATTCCTACATACCCCTGATGAAAGTCACGAGTTTATGAAAAAGTGGTACTTGCCTATATACGTATAGGGACTGTGATAAGATATAACGCCAAATAATAATATTATTGATTAGGTAAGTTACAACTTTGCAAGTGAAAGATTACTACGTTCTCAGAAAGCCGACCAATTAGGGCTAATATTTACTTAGTAGGTAAACCTAAAAGATGTTTTGATTAAATAGCTCTATGAGCTGCAGTTTGACAAAGACAAGTACCTATCGTGTTTAATAGCCTAAGTTGCTTATCAACATTGAGCTCATAATTAATATTGAGTTCGTAATTAATTTACTTTGAATTTTATCTGAAAGTTGAAACGATTTTGTAAGAGACGCTTATAACTTTTGTAAAATTTTCAATTAGAATTTTCAATTCGACAATATTGACACAAAAAGTTAATAGACATTATGTCGATATCACTTGAGCAACATGATCCGGACTACTGAACAAGATCATTAGACTTCAGTCACTCATTTGTGAGCAATTTCCAATACCCGAATAATAAAGTTCCGTACAATGACATCATTTTCGTATAAGTATCGAAAGTTTTCTCAATAATAATACAATTGTTTTTTTTTTATATTTTAAAGCAGAATAGAATCTCTCACAATCTAACTAAAGTGTCAACAAACAGCGTTGTTTTAGCTGAGCCCCTTTCTCATACAGTACGGAAAAATATTTTTGGATGTCATCCAAATGTCAGTGGCAAACAATTCGTATCCAATAAAATAGGATTTTTATAACAGTGCGTAGATGAGTCTGATTCCGCGATTCCGTGCGTAGTAAATGTATACTTACATTGTTTATTGGTAATTAAAACTTGTCGGTTTTAATGCTCTTAGAAGACTCACAGCTACGGTCGAGGTCGATGATTGAACGTAAATTGGCGTTTTAACCCTGGTGAATACGGCCTCGGTTCGGTAGTCGTCGTTTTAGTTCATTAGGCAATAAAGTGAATTAGGAATACCAATTGGCACCCTATGCCGGCTGTGTCTGTCGCTTGTGATTTAATTCCAGTGACATCTTCTGCGGTTGTAAAACGTTTTTAGTTCGAATTCGTTTGTTTCTATAATGGAATTAACTATGCCACAGTTCATATTTAACCAGAGTTTTTTTGTAAATCCTTAGTGGCGATGTAATTCTCATAATTTCCATAATAACCGGCCAAGTGCGTGTCGGACCACGCACACCGTAGTTAAAAAGAGTTTATCCCAAAAACAAACTTAATATTGTAGTTAGTTGAGAAACATGTTCTCCCATACATTGACAGGTATAAAATCTGCCGAGCCTTTTCCCAACTACGTTGGGGTCGGCTCCAGTCTAACCGGATGCAGCTGAACACCGGTATTTTACATGGAGCGACTGCCTATCTGACTAATACGACGACTCGTAACGACTGCCAAAGATCCACGAATGACAGCTGGGACCACGGCTGGTACCAACGGCTTCACGTGCTTTCCGAGGCACGGAGGAGTCCTCGTTATGTAAAGATGGTCACCCATCCACGGACTAACCCCGGCAACCGTAGCTTAACCTGATGAATCGACCCGTGCGGCTGTTTTACTTAGCCATTAGCTCCTCATCCATACATTGATATACGTCACGGTCAATTCTCCAACGTCTGCTGATTTAAAGGAGAATGGGCGCTTTTGTATGGGCTCCGTCCCCAGACTGTTTCAAGACTGTATCAAATTGAGCGATACGTCATTTTAAAGCTTATTGGAATGGCTTTATTTTATTCTATGACACCAACCACCGCACTCTTGCAGGAGAAGACCTACGAATGATTACATTTTTATTTCAAAAGAACGTGATTTTCGCTTATTTTACCATCGTCCACCTCTTTTGTCTTGCAGATATCCTGGGGTATGCCTATCTATTCAAAGTGCGATGGAGCGAGATATGATCGTAGTCTTAACATATGTGTCCTCGAGGTTATGACAGTTAGCTTATGCCATCAACAACGAAACTCGTGCAAAGAAGATACTATGAATCTTTTTTTTTTTCTTAATAATATTATGTTTAGCATAAACAGTTTTTCGTATATACCTATTACTTTATATAGCGTTCTTTGCGATGCAGCTACTAGTCTTGTGTTGCGCCTTTATCGCCACACCTGCACACTTGACTTTTAAACTTTTCCTTACCTCCGTATCTCTACGTTGACATCATGGTGGGGCTTGCGCGCTCCGAAGTCTAAGTCTGTGCCGGTAGAATTTACTTTGCCGAAACAGGTGAGGAGCCAGACCAAGAGAGATACAAAAAACCGCAGGGCAGCGTGTGGCGAGCTGTTGGGAAGTAGCGACCCCACGGACCCTATCTCCCGGGAGAAGTCTTGTTCCTCACCTCTGGCTTGCCTTTATTGACCGGCAGGAGTGAACACTGACGGGAACAGAGCTCCCACCTCATTCTTGCCTATATTGGCCAGCTTGAGCGGAGATTCGCAAGAGCAAACGTGCTCGGAGGAGGGAAGTATTCCAGTAAGTGCTTGTAGGGATCTTGACTTGACCATCTTACGGGCTCTGGGATTGTTCTGAAAGCCGTGGAATACCTCTCCACTCCTCAAGCACCTCAGGACATGTTGCCCCCTTGTCGCTACGTCACTATGTGCTAGCTACAGTTTCCGGGGGCCCATTATTGAGTGTGCAAGTCACCCCCTGCCATTTCATCTGTGTATTGTATAAAAAACATTGGTCAGGCAGGGGCCATAGTTTTTCCATAGTTCTAGGTAACCATTCCACAGCCACCCAAACCCAAAGCCCAATATATTTTGTTTCCATGTTCTGCAATAGTCCTGCACCAACCAGGGGTTGTCCTTGGGTGCACTTACATAGTACATACAGGGATAATCGTCGGTTGGTGTCTCCTCATAATTTAAAATTGTTTAAGGGGCTTTTGCGAGTTGACTTTGGCCCCTCGTACACGTTCCATCACAACACAACGTATCCAATACCTTTGCAACCATTCAAGCTCGCCAAAATCAAAGTAAAAGCAGAGGAATCAAGTCCATTTAGCGTGCCGAAGTCAAAATATACAGCGTCGAACCGATGAAGGAGGAAATGATGCATGCGACTTGCGTATCGTAGGGCAATATAAATTAACCGAACTATCATTACAGTACAAACCATTGACAGCCGACAGAATGAAAAAATAAAACCACAGACCAAACACTGCTAGTATTGTCATATATCAAAGTGTATCAAAGTGAGAGGAATTTCGTAATGAACAAAAATAAAGCATGGCATTTGGAAAGTACTACCTCAAACTAAAGCAATACGGTTTAAAAAGGTTTAGTAAAAAAAGTACGCCTGGACACTTAAGCGGTTAAGTGAAAACAAATGAGTACAATACAATAGTCAGCTGTAAAAAAATTGTTCATTGTCTTTATCCCTCTCGCCTCCATAATTGTTATCTCGTTTGGGTTCACCCGCCCTCTGACGTTCTTCATCCTGATGCGATGACGCTTCTAGCATTTTGTGCACATGGATATACTTGCTACGTTACTGTAGAAGCTAGAAATAATATTATTAAAAAATAAAATTAAAATTATTCATGGTTCCTTCCCTGCACGAGTTTCGTTGTTGGTGTCATACAATAAAATAAAGCTATTGTTATTACCTTTAAAATGACGCATATCACATCTTGATACACCACTGGGGACAGACCCGCCCATTCTCCTTTGTAATAATCCTAAATGTTTTTTTATGATGAAAGACTTACATTAGTAAGATAGATATATTTTGATATTACTTTCAACTTGATACACCTCCTACGCGTGCGTGAGAAAAAGGGTATTGCTATTGACAGACTGACAGTCAGACAGTCAGACAGATGGACAACGAAGTGATCCTCTAAGGTTTCCTTTTTTTCCTTGTGGAGTATAAAACCCTAAAAACACTATCGAAATGATGGTCATCGCTGTTTCAAATTTAGATATTGAGACATTAGGTAACGTGTGTAAAAGGACCAAGTGTGTGGGTCCTTCGGGAAACATCACTATCAGATATATTACGAGAAAACGATTGAAAGCAAAAGGTAACATTTCGGCTGTGTGAACCCTGTGCTGGCCACAACAATAAATATTCCTGCATTTCTGTACGATCGCATCTCCACCTTATTATATTATAGGTACAGGGTATTAAAGTAGTTGCGTGCGCTAGGTTAGGTGTAGGAACCCAAGAAAAAAAAAATTGTATTCGGACTCGAGAAGTGAAGTACAAAATGACAACGCGTTCGATAGTAGCAGCTTAGGTAAGTATGTAATTAAAGCATTTAAACAAACAAAATAATTTAAATTAGGTACTGAAATTAGGTTGATCTTGCAATATTTTGTTTTGTTTTTAAGTATATTGAATTTTTTTTAATTTTTTTTATTTTTTTTTCCTGGGTTCCTTTATCGATAAGTACTGAACCTACCTCTAAGCTATTGCACGCAACTACTTTAACACCCTGTATATTGTAAGGTTTACTTCTCTATTTTTTTCGTCCTGTTTTGCATGCTTCGTAACGCCAAGGTCAAGGCCAAGCAATTTCCTCTTTAAACTATTGTTTTAATATTCTTCTATGAAAATGTAGGCAATATTTCTTTTTGTGATGAATAAACAACGCTGTGATGCCTAGCCGAAAAACTTTAATTAAGTTTCTTTGTAAAAACTTACATTCTTCAAAAAATTTAGCTTTTGTAAAAGGAAAAAAATACAGCATGTAATTTTCATAACCGTATCTTCAATTGTCTATTCTCCCCAGCATTGTGGTCGGCAGTTATTGCCTAGCCTGGTCAAAGAAACTGTTAGGAGAATATAAAGAGTGTCAATAGAGGCTGAAACATTTGTGAGAAATACGGTTTTGTATTGTTTCACCAAATTGCACAGTTATCCACCGTTATAGTTTATAGTTTGCAGAACTTTGTTTGCCAAAACAAAGTCGTCTTTCCCATTTGAATAAAAACACGGATAGGCGACATCGATTCGAACCGCGCTGTTTATACAACATGAATACGTGTATATTTATATAATACAACTGTTTTTATGTTTTTTGACCAGGACATATATTAGATACTAAGCTGACCCGACAGACGTTGCCTGTGCGAATTTCTGTATGAGAAAATGAATTTCCATCATATTGTTTTTTTGTGAAATTTTCCTGTTTTAATAGTTATTCTGCTATTTGGGGTGGAGACAAATCCAACAAATCAAACATCGTAAAAATCGGTCCAGCCGTTCTTGAGCTAAAAACGGTGTAAACAACCCGACTTTGTTTTATATATAAAGATTATGTAATTATGTTATTGAGCTATCATCGGCGATGATAAAAAGTGTAGATAATAATATGATGTACAATCGTCACTAGTTGATTGATACCTAGTGGCTAGTTGGTAAGCGTGACGGACGATCACCTGGACTTGGAACCTAATCTTAAATGTGCTTAAATTTCATAGAATTACCTTTTGCTCCTAGAGGTATATATAAACGATTCAAAATAGTTAATACATGCGCCTATAGATGTTTAATTTTGTGTTTAGTGTTATTTTTCTAGTATCATTAAAATCTGTGTAAATACATTAAAAATAAATATACATATACAACGTGTAATGCTAAATGCGCAAAACCTCTTAAGGGGTCATTGTACTCATCATTATGAACAACTTTTACTATAGGACCAAACCTGAAATCGCGAAAAAAAAATCAGCTGTTCAGTACATTTATGTTCGCATAATTCGTCAAACTGTACTGAACAGCTGATTTTTTTTTCGCGATTTCAGGTTTGGTCCCATAGTAAAAGTTGTTCATAATGATGAGTACAATGACCTCTTAAGAGGTTTTGCGCATTTAACGTTACACGTTGTATACGCGACGAATTGAGAACCTCCTCCTTTTTTTTAAGTCGGTTGAAAACTGCTGTCGTTCAAGATACTCGCTAACACTTTACTTAAAGGGTTTAGAAAAACACATTGTACGGTATGAAACTTAAAACATGTTCCAAATCGAAACGGGAGATTGTATTCGGTGTCGATTTCAGGTTTGTTCCCATAGTTAAAGTTGTTCATAATGATGAGTACCTACAATCTCCCATTTCGATTTGGAACATGTTTTAAATTTCATCCCGTATATGGTGTTAAAAAATTAACTGTATACCATCGAACTGAATAAATTTTACTATGGGACCAACAATGAAATCGCGAAAAAAAAATAAGCTGTTCCGTAGGTACTTTTTGACGAGTTAAGCGAACATAAATATGTAGGATGTGTTGGCCACGTCTAAAATAAGACGCAAGTAAATTGTAACTTGCTATACCTAATTATTGGTCTTATTATTAATCCGCGGACAAACCGCAGCAAGCGTAGCTTAACATTGTCGCTCGACCCTTGCGGCTGATATTACTTAGCCACAAGTCGAGGGGGAAGGGGGGCTTGCCTTATTGTTCCTCGATCGATACATTAAATTGTAACTTGCTATACCTAATTATTGGTCTTATTATTAATCCGCGGACAAACCGCAGCAAGCGTAGCTTAACATTGTCGCTCGACCCTTGCGGCTGATATTACTTAGCCACAAGTCGAGGGGGAAGGGGGGCTTGCCTTATTGTTCCTCGATCGATACATTAAATTGTAACTTGCTATACCTAATTATTGGTCTTATTATTAATCCGCGGACAAACCGCAGCAAGCGTAGCTTAACATTGTCGCTCGACCCTTGCGGCTGATATTACTTAGCCACAAGTCGAGGGGGAAGGGGGGCTTGCCTTATTGTTCCTCGATCGATACATTAAATTGTAACTTGCTATACCTAATTATTGGTCTTATTATTAATCCGCGGACAAACCGCAGCAAGCGTAGCTTAACATTGTCGCTCGACCCTTGCGGCTGATATTACTTAGCCACAAGTCGAGGGGGAAGGGGGGCTTGCCTTATTGTTCCTCGATCGATACATTAAATTGTAACTTGCTATACCTAATTATTGGTCTTATTATTAATCCGCGGACAAACCGCAGCAAGCGTAGCTTAACATTGTCGCTCGACCCTTGCGGCTGATATTACTTAGCCACAAGTCGAGGGGGAAGGGGGGCTTGCCTTATTGTTCCTCGATCGATACATTAAATTGACTAAGTCATATTTTAATCGAATTTAAGAATTATGTAAATGTCGCGATAGATTCTTTCTACATGTAGTTAAGAGGAAATGGGGGCGACCAGACTTTTGAAAATTAGGTATTTTAAGAAGGTATTGGAGTCGCTCTGCGAGCGCTCCCCCTCGCATTCGTGCGATAAGGACAACTGCAGATCCGACTAAATAGCCTATGTAAAAAGTCACATTTCGAGGTTAGGCTCTCGCCTATTTCCTCCTCCAATAATGGACCAATTTAAAAGATATTTCATAAACTGAATAAGAAGGCTATATACTATCCCCCTATGTTTTTCTTTTTTCGTTAATTGTTGTCAAATTGGTACACTAGGCGTCTTTGGAGGCGCATTTTTGGAGGGTTCTAGTTCTTAAAAAAATAATATATCATCAAAAAGGAAAACATAGGGGCATACAAGTAGCTCTTATTTATATTTCTGTAAAAAATCATTGCTTTATGGTCATTAACCAGAAAGAAAACAGGCGAGAGCGTTTGTATCTGTTTGTATGGAGAAAAGAGCACCCACGTTTCCTCTTAAGTAGGTACGCTAAGTAGTAAGTAGAACCGTTTATGACGCAGGCGGGCTGCAGCACCGATGTCCGATTGTTTACAATTGTCGTGATGGATCTGAAGGCTACTCCGCTCATTATTGTTATACATATACCTACTTGAGATAATCGCTGCATGGGAACATAAACACCGGTGTCAATGTTTTGCCGTTTTTATTCTTAACAATTGTTTTTACTTAAAACATTTAAATATTTGAACATTCGAATTACAATAACTTTGTTAATTAACGCTTTTTTTTTACTATCACATTTGGTGCATCGTCGAATACTAACAAAAAAATCTGCATAAGTATAGCCTTTTCCCAACTATGTTGGGGTCGGCTTCCAGTCTAAACTGAGCTGCAGCTGAATACCAGTATTTTACATGGAGCGACTGCCTATCTGACCTCTACAACCCAGTACTTACCTACCTGGGTAATAAGTACGATACGCCTAGGTAATACTGGTTTTCTGACTTTCGGGCTTCTGACAACCAAGATCCACGAAGACTGCCGGAACGAAACGTGCTTTCCGTCCGAATCACGGAGGAGTCTCGGTATGTAAAGATGGTCACCCATCCATGGACCAACCCCGGCAAGTGTAGCTTAACCTGATGGATCAACCCGTGCTGCAGTTATTACTCAGCCAGGAGTTCCTCGCGAACGTTCCTCGAGAACAATAACAAGCAACTAAAATTAAATGATCGCGACCATGACGACGTCATTGGTTTTTTGGTACAATAGAGCAGAAAACGTTCAACAGGGCAACGTTCACGGTAAAGAAATCACTTAAGGATATTAAACAGTGAGGCAATTAAGTGCCCAGCTACGCGGAGACTCTTCCATTTTATATGGATAAAGTAGACAGGTTAATTGTCCCCGTTTCGTCTTTTGTTATTTACGTTTATTCTCTGTCCTCCAAGGGCAAATAAATAAAGTCGTTTCGGGTGATATTAGTTCAAAAGAGATTGATTATGTTGTGCTACAAAAGAAAACGTTATATGGACTGTGAGGTAGAATATAGTTATATGTAGGTAGGAGGTGGCATGGCGGCACCCTGCAGGTCAAGCTTGTGCCCAGCGGGAGTAACAACCTGCCTCGCAACCAGCGCAATACTTGTTATGCAACTAACAGATCCGATGTCATTGGATATTACCGTATTGAGATTTTTTATCTGCCACTCGTAGACCGGTTTCACAAGTTCATTGTCTTCAGAGAAGTCAATAACCCTTTTTGACCGTCATTATGTTAGCGAAACTAGGCTTCTGTCAAGGTAAATTAAAACGATCACTCTTACTTTTGTTTATATTAAAGGATTTGCAGACTGCCTTTGATCGTACGGAGCGTGATAAAGGTTTGCCATAGTGCAAAAGCATTAACTATTCAATAAACCGCGTTACGAGTAGTGAAACCGCTTTCTCGATTGCACACAATGCTTGGAACTGATCCAAACGTGATCACAATGACTTTTAGTGAAAGGAAAGGACCAAATAAAATTCGAAAATAAATTATACATGTGATTGGTTATGTAGGTAACGGTTCGGCCCTGGAGTGGCCCCGCCGTGGTGCGTGGTGCGTGGTGCCAGGACGATTGTATGGAGATCGACCGTTACTTACGGCTGTATAAGTTCAACAGTTGAATGAACTATCAGATCAGTTTCATGAATAACAACAGGTTTTCTTATACTTATACGATAGAGCCATCATACTAATTTTTACTCAAGCTAATTATCATTGAGGCTTTCAAGGTGGAATTAACGTGGTGCGGTATGGTTGTTACTTTGCTAAATACAAAAAACCCCTCGGTTTTTACTCGTCTGCTCAATTCTTACGAATACAATTTGACAGTCGTGGGGCTGCCGACAGAAGTGAAAACTTAAACGTAAAACTATGCATAGCATGTCGCGGTGTCGACTGGTTGCGGTGACGTGGTGACGCGAACCCGTAAGATGTTCCCGTAACATTAAAAAACTCTCAAGGTACCTAATTATTAAAAAAACTCATTTCTATTGTGCTATTTAATAAACTCAGCTCAAAAAGTATTATTTGTTTTTGAGACGAGTTAAAGAAATGCCACAAAAAAAATTGTGTTTTTAATAATTACCTTTTAAATTAATATTATTTACTAGTTCGCTAATTGATTGCAATTTTCAAAAAGCATTCATTCTTTAAAAAATTGGTTACGTGTGAGCGAGACAGGTGCAAAATGCGACAGTCCTCTTGGTCTAGCTGGTTAACTAAGATATTAACGCTCGTGTATTGTTACTGTGGGGTACTAACCTTTAATTACGCGGGTGTGACCTTGAACGTGACCTTTGGGTAAATCCCATTTATAAAAATAATATTTATATCTATCATTCTCTCATATTTATACATCAAACAGTTCTACAAAAAGCCTTCGTTTGTCCGAAGTCCTCTAATATTAGACTTTCTATAATAGATTCCTATTATTTTTACCTATCGTTTAGATTATTTATTATTACCTATCGGTTAGAACTACGTGTTAATTAGTTATCAGTTACAATTAAAAAAGCGTATGTACGTATTTATAGCATCACGTTCGTAGCAATTATATCTGTTTGAGCATCCGCCAGGATAAACTACTTTTTAGTCTGACATGGAAAAATAAATCGTTTCCTATGGATGATGAACTTCAGAACCTACCAAATACCGCCTAAATTGAGTACTTGGGTACTTTGGTACTACCAAGTGGTTTCCCATTCCCACGCTAGACAAAGGCCCACTTATTCAAAAAACTTCATCATTTTAAAATACCTTGTTTGTTATTTTTATGAATATGAAGTGGGCCCGTGATACAGTTTTTGTTTTAAGATGCATTGTAATAGGTAGATTAATCCTGCGGGAGTTATCAATGGATTGGAATAAATCAGCTTGATAAAAACAAAGTAGGTACTTAAAAATAGATAGTGAAATTGGAAAAAGTTGACTCTAGTTCTGGCCCTGTGCTGCGAATTACAAAAATAACAATTCAAATAATTATTTACCAAACCAACGCCTCTCAGGTTAGCGAAATACTAAAAATAACGTCGACACTTTCCGGCTACAAAATAATATTGTAGGTAGAACTTACTGCTGAATTTCCTCTAATTCATTGAAGTATTTTCCTTGTATTCTTTTAGATAGGTAGGTACTGATGTGTAATAATTTATTTTAAATCTTGATATTTTTAGCATAAAAAATAGTGACAGTTGGTCACCACTGTTTTTGTCTAAAAAATAGAGTAACATAAATATTGTAAAACAAAAAAAACATTTTTACGCTAAGGGCTAATTTTTCAATGGGCACATAACTCGAAGAATAATAAATACTTTGTGTAGAAAATTGGTCAAACTGTCATAATTATTTGTTATTCAGATACGACTTATCCGACTATTGAAAACTCAGTTGTTGTCAGTATTCAAAATTTTCGCTGTGTACAAATAAACCGCAGAAAAATAACGGGATCCATTTCCGAACAGATATTTCTATGTGCTTTACTTAAATCTTTTTCGTAAGTAGGTAATAATTATAATAGTCCATACAAATTCCATGCATTCATATAGAAACTTTACGTCAAATACAGATTACATTGAAAAAATTCTCACGCGATGGAGGAAAATTACTTAACCGTCTGAAACGTTTGATTTAACTTAACATGGCTTGTTTATTTTTCTAATATCGTCCATTAGCGTAGAGGCTGGCATTGCCCTGTGAAGTCGACGGATCATCACGAGCACCTACATATAGCAGTAGGTACAGTCAAGGAATAAAAATGTTAAGCACCATAAGGTTTATCAATTCTTACACCTCATTATTTTTCCGACTACATTTTGAATGAAAATGACAGTTCGAATAGGTGGCATGCGCCCGCTATTTGGGAAAAGAATTCGTTAGAAAATTGCTTAATATTTTCGCTCCTTGATCGTACATTAGGTACAGGCGGGGCGTACGTTTGAAAAACATGGCCGTCACACTACAATGACTAGATAATGACACTAGAAACGAGTGGATGATACAATTTTGGAATTAAATGATCCAAATAGCTTTTGGCCGTGGTATCTCTCGCGTAGAGGTCAGAATTTATACCACCGGAGCGTACCTACTACTATAAAAAGTATATGTCCTAACCAATGGCGTTAATGCGTAGGTTGGAATTTTGACAGTCAACAACATTCATGTTGTTGACTGTCAAAATTGGTTGTTTGGTTGGTTGGTATTGGTCATCAACGTAAATAACGCAATGAATTGCGTTATTTAAGTTTATGACCAGACAAATTTTTCGATTAAATGAAGCAACGGATTAGCAATCTGCTTTAAAATGATTCAGATTCCGATTGATAGTGTAGTGTCAATTGAATTCAACACTAACTCCATTTCACCATATGCATTGTGACGAGCATGAATTGCTTAGCAACCGTATAAAAGTAATCGAATCGCTACCCGTGAAATTGTTATGTATAATTGAGTAGTTCCGACGGCCATCTGTGGTCTTCATCATCAGTTCTACTTCAGCAAATGGTGCTTTCCAAGAGCAAATGCACGACTTATTATAAAAAATACCCAAATCGCTATATATGCCTCCCTCGATTTCCAAGGGATCCTCACATCAGATTCTGATTTGGTGACAATGGGACGGACCACTTCAAGAGCATCCCTGTCAAATCAAAAAAAAAATCATAATCGGTCCACAACTGACGGAGAAATCGGTGAACATACTTAAATAAAAAAAACATACATAAAGTCGAACGTAATAAAACTTCCTCCTTTTTGGAAGTCGGTTAAAAATAAACTCTGGTTCAGCTAAAAATAAACGGCAGTCTTATAGGTAATATAAAATCTTTCATATTATAATTCGATTCCAGCTGTTAGATTGAACTTGCGCAGGTAAATATCCGATCGGGAATGAACAGCCGAACATGTCTGAATAGCTGCCTGAACAGCGGAAATGTTTTCGCGCCACAAATTACGTTAATCAGTCCAATGTGAATTATATAAAGTAAGTATTTAAATCAGGTTGTGTCGAACCGCCGCGCGCCGGTGGCGAACGTAGATAACAAGAACAATGACGTAAACACACTCTATTCTGTTAACACTTGGAAGAAAAGGTGCTAATCATTCAACCATGCTATAATAATAAAAACCAGAAGTGTTTTATATGAATTGGTACAAGACGACGCGTCACAAATTGTCTGTACCTATATATGATGCATAATTTAAATTTATTTTTATTTGGAATTCAGGGTGCGATATTGGTGATGATATTTTGATTTTCAATCAAAATGATGACAAATTACCTTAACGTATAGGTACCTGATAGTTACATGAAGTTAATTAGCTCTATTTCAGAATCACAAAGTTTTGTTATTTAATAATAATGAGTAAATCAAAAATTCTAATCAAAGTTAATGAATTCTTACGTGTTCTAGTTACACGTAATCTTGCACTGCAGTACATTATATAATTAATATACTCAATTCCATCCACGACTGAAGTTCTTTGCCTTATTTGAATTTATATACTTATTTCTGATTAAAATTCCATGTTTGTGTGCTGGTAACTCACAAGTTAATCTCAGTTTTGTTTTGCGCAATGAGAACTTAAATGGTGATTGTATAAATACTTGTTGGAAAACCAAAGTTGGTTTATTTGCTTGTATCACATCACAGCACGCAAAATCCGTTTGTAGTGTGAACATAGCTCCGATATGGTCAACATTATGAGAGTTGTTAACACTAAGCTTCGACGTATTTGAATAAGAACTTAACCGACACACATTTTGGGAACTAACCTTCTATGCGAAAATGCTCAACGACTACGTTTTTCAGTTACAAAACCAATAAGCTAGATCGAAACAATTTAAGAAACAATATTGCTCAACATTCTCGTCCAAAGAACCAATAATTGTGTTAATTCTATACTTTGGGAAAAGTATAGTCTTACTTACCTACTTATTTAAACAAAGATGATATTTATGAGTCTAGGAAAATATCAAGGGCTGGTTTTTACACATATTAAGTATATTTTTTATTCTTATTGATAACTATCATTTTTGCAGATATTCAGCAATATGTGTACGGGAGCTGTTCAGTGACTGCTCGATTTATTCTGACAAACTCATAAATAAGGTCTTGAGGAATATTTCTCTTTTTAATCTAGTGACTTTTTTGGGTGTTCATCAGGTTCACTGCTGCTAGCATGTTTGGATGATTCGTGATTCCCTCTTTGTACGCTTTTGTCCTTTCTGAGATTTCTTCTATTACAGTTTTCATGCAGAGGTCGAGAATGGAGTCTCTTATTTGAGACATCCCAAGGTGCGTTCGTTATCATTCTTAATATTTTTTGACTGTTTTTACACAAGCAAGTATTATTTCATCAAATTGTGTCGCTGAAAATTCAAGTATTTACATGTTTTATGAAAGTCCAAGTAGGCACAAGTGAGAAACGCCGCCGCAGGCACGCTATTAAATTTATAAATTGTGGGAACTTTGAGATAAGTGGGTGAATTCTCGTAAGATAGCAATATTTAATAGGTAATTTACATAATATTATCATGTTGTGTCGTAGTTTTAAGAGGAGATTGCACTTCTTGGACGTGTATAGTGTCTCGGTATGACGTGCTTCACTTGAAAAAGAGCTAATAAATTTTGTTCGCCGAGTAGCTGACGTTCATTTGTAGCTGATAATAGGTAAACTGAACATATTTAGAACGATAATATAAACTATGTACGTGCTTATTGTGAAATGTTTTTTTTTTAAATATATTTTGTTCTTGAATTTTATCTACAGGCCGCCGCCTCGCGAAGCTTGGAGATAGTGAGTGTAGGTGAACACAGCTAGCTTCGATTCCCAGCGGTGATAAGCACGTGTAGTGTAGTTTAACAACGTCGTTAATACAACGATTTTAATGAAGATTGCGTTAGACTGTCACACGTATATACGAGATAAACCGTTAATTTATTGACGATGTCGTTCCAAACCATTACGCAATACTCATTTTGTGATTTTTTAAGAGTTAAAACAGTTTGTGACTTTCAATACGATACAGTTGACTGTTAATAGACTTTAATATTGTTAGTAGCTTAAATAAAATAATAATGTGATGAAAGATGAACAATATTTGAGTAAATAATACAAGGTAGGTACTCACTTGACGTTGTTCCTCATGTCGTAGTTGGTTGAGATGTATGCTGAGTCCCCACTAGAACAAAAAGACACGACTCTTTTATAAATTCATCCAATCAATAAACTAAAACCTAATGTTACTGTTAAAATGAAATGTTTAGAAAGTTCTACAGCCATTCGTAGGTTTCACCGCGCTCTTTTAAATGTTTAAACGTCTGTAAAAGGAAGTAGGTACAAACTACGAACCCCGGGTCCCTGAATGAATCGTGTATCTCGGTCATTGCGGTTGTGAATCAGGGTGCAATATCCACTAATTATTATATGGCGGAGACAATGGGCGCGCGGGACACGATTGACACGCCGCGGCGACCGCCGTGTCTGAACTGTCGCCGCTTCTATTAATGTTATTATAGAACAGGTGGTCTTAGCTACTGCCGACAGTAATTTTGTAAACATACAATATAATCTTCTATAGAAATCGTTTTCCTAGCAGTGAGAGAAATGAGAAATCCCGCGCGCACTCGTCCGACGGGCTAGAAGTTGTTCGACACACATAAGTTGCCGTGAGCCGGTCAGGTTCGCTAATATCAGCATTAACGCGATACTCAATGAACCGTTTCCTACTTTACTTTGAAACACGGAGGGACAATGTAATCTTGTGTGTAAATGATACTACTTATAAATTACAGCTTCTATTGCTAGGTGCAGCGGACTGGATGCTTTTCCGGCTGATTTACTTCATGATCGTTACAACTTGGAAGTGATATTTTTAGGGTTCCGTAAGTCCGAATGAAAAAAAGGAAGCCTTATAGGATCACTCGTGTGACTATCTGTCGGTCTTTCACAGCCAATTTGCCCCTAATCTATGGACCGATTACATATTGATTTCTATGACACATACGTGTGTAACACAATGTGTAACGTAAATAAATGAATTTTGAATAGGTATGGAGGTCACTTTTGGAGTTATGGGAGGCAAAAAATAAAGTTTTAAAGTTTTGCAAACTGTACCGTGTGACATATCAAATGAAGGGCTTACTGTGAAAATTTTCAAATATATCTATTTTTTGAATTTTATAATAATTAGTTTTTAAAACTTATTTAAGAAAAATAGATGAAAATTTGACCATCTCCAAAAGTACGGAGCGTAAAATTTACAGAAGTAGATTATAGGAAAACCTACAAAAGTCTATGGTCTTAAAATAACATGGTAAATCTCTCAATATGGTGCGAGAAACTTACATTTGCAGTTGAAATGTATGTGAGAACATGGTTTTCAAGAACAATGTTAAGTTTGTTCTTGGGATAAATTCATCTCAACTACGGAACCGTGTGTGCGACACGCACTTGGCCGGTTTTTTTTGTTTTCTATTCACCATCTATAATAACATTAACAATTTTCGAATACGGTCTTTTCGGTTCACGAATTGAGTTGAATTAATTTGTAAAATTGCAGTAAGGGTTATTATACCTACTTTTGTAGAAAAAGAAAAATCTGAAACAGGAAAATTCTGAAAAATTCTGAACCTACGATTGTATGAGATACCTAGGTATATAAATTTAGGCAACGTTAAAATGGAAATACGAAATGATGTAAAAAATTATATTAGTTATTAAAGTTAAATCAAAACTAAAATAAATAGGTATGTCCGAAAGTTTTGATTAGATGACTACCCGAACTTAATATTCGCTTTACATGGTTCAAATTTTAATTACGTAAGTACTTAATGAGGTATTTTTAAATTTGTTTAATATGTATATTGTTAGCCTCTGTGGAATTCATAGTACCTACCTATTAATTTATAACCAATTAATACTTTGATATGAATTTTAACTAGGTTAGTACCTATTTAAGTAATACCTACCTTAATCAAAACTTAAATCGTCACCGATTATAATTTTATTTAGTAATAACTCTCCTACTACGTTCATTTTATGAAACTACCCACGTCGATGGTTCCGCAGGCGTCTTTGATAAGATAGTTAGAAATTATTTAAACACTATGAAAACACGTTTTCCTAAGTGGCTCATAAACAGTATAAAACCTCGAATATGTATGCAAAGTGAACTCCACCAGACCAAGGTCGACTTTACTCACTCCACTGTGTCAAATATCGATTTACCTATAATGCATTAAGATTTTCTCTACGATCTAATACTACCCTTTATAGGTATAGAACACGTTTACGCATCAATCAATCTGCCTAGCCTTTTCTTAACTATGTTGGGGTCAGCTTCCAGTCTAACCGGATGCTGCTGAACACCAGTATTTTACATGGAGAGACTGCGTCTCTGACGTCCACCAACCCAGTGGCTGGTTAAAACGATACCCCTTGGTAAGTCTGATTGTCAGACTTTCGGGCTTCTGACGACCCGTAACGACTGTCAAAGGTCCACGAATGACAGTCGGGCAACGGCTTCACGTGCTTTCCGAGGCATGGAGGAATCTCGGTATGTAAAGATGGTCACCCATCCTGACTGACCAAGGCAAGCGTAGCTTATTCGATGGATCGACCCGTGCGGCTGTTATTACTTAGCCACGAGGTCCTCAATTAATGCTAAATCGAGCTATAATAATTGATGTAACTGACGCTCGCATTCTAACTATACCTATAATTCATTTATATACCTATTTACCTAGATAAAGCCAGGCTTCCGTGATCCAGGTGACGCCTATGACTGAGGCAGTAATAAAACTACGAGTAAATTAGTTCTACCCTCCATTAAGTAGGATGCGCACAATTTGCGCCGAAGCACCGTGAGCCACACGACTCGGCACCTCCTGAATTAGGCAAATCAGCGAGTTTCATCAAATCAAAACTTGGTAACGAACCACATAAGTTATTAACGCCGTATGTCTACAGCAGGCTACTTGATAATTAAGTCGATTATACTCATCGCGCGTGTATCTCCTACGCTACAATTTGTATGTATGTTGATAACAAATTGTGCGTAACATTCTCCTAGAAAGCAATGCATGATGGTGGAATGTTGCGCACGATAATCACTTCAGGAATGAGCGCTATACATATACATGGACGTGTCGACGAAAAAGCGATTACTGAGGAATTTCCATGACTTCAGGCGCCGATACTATGCGAATATTTTTCCAAATTATGAAAGTACGACATTCGATTGTAATTTTTGTAGTATCAACTTTAATTATTTCAATAACTTCTTATAGACCACCTCATTAGATGTATCACAAAATTAGTACGATTCATTCTTAAAATAGCATTCATAACATCAATGAAATAATGCAGAGAATATTCATATAAAACGCAAGAAACTAATTTATACATTTCTCGAAGCAGACTACGTGGCTATCGATGTGAAGAGAAACTATTAATGGTAGGCTACAAGACTAGTTTTCTAGTCTTATACAGATTAGATGAAGCAGGTTTAAACTAGACTTCCGATGTACTGGACAGGCTAACTTGTAAACTTTCACGATGTAGCTTGACCACAGCATTTCACGACTTTACCGTGAAACTTAGTAGAGAATTAATTTCTATGAAGTTGGATATTGTTCACAAATTGATTTAGTTTAGGTAAGCGTCTGAGATTATTTATTCAAATAGTGAAGTAACCATATTTAACTAAGAAATCTCAAATATACCTAACTAAAATTATTTGGCTCGCCGGTAAAGAGATGTGTAAATATTATTGTAGTCAGCAAAGGTCAGCAAACGAGCAAAGTATTATTTTTTATCAGGGAAAAACTGAAATGTTAGCTACTTGGTCGACAAGGAAGTTAATCGTTCAAAAATAGTCAAATGTTTGCTAGCCGTCATTAATTTGTTATAGAGCAAGATCCTTTTTTTTTTTTTTTTTTTTGAGGGTGGGAAATCGTCAAATAACTTCTCCCGCTCTGGGTGGAGCGGAAGGGCGTGTCAGACTTTTACTGACTAAAACCCACCCGTGTTCCTTCAGTTGCCTATGCCAGGGCCGCGGTAACCCCTTCGGACAATCCGCGACCCCAGCGGCGTCGGCCCTATTGGACCCCGTCACTTGATAGAGCAAGATCCTGAAAGAAGATTAACAAAATGTATGGGATAGAGTAGTGTTAGTATGTATTTTGAACGTACCCATACCTGCTAGCTTGCGCCGACGGCCAATTTTCAGGTATCAGGTACCAAAGTGACGTAAAACTATTAAGTACCTACTCACTTTTCTTATAGTCTGACTGCTGATTTTTATGTATGTTTTACAGAATATCACATTAATATTAAAAAGTTTGCGAGTGTGTGTGTTTGTATATTTGTTACTTGTTCACGCTCAAACGGCTGGACCAATTTTGATTCAACTTGGTATGAGGTAACTGACACCCTGAATTTACACATAGGCTACTTTTTACTCCGGAAAAATGAACAGTTTCCGTGGGATAATTTCCCACATCCACGCGAGCGAAGCCGCTGGCAAAAGCAAGTTATTAATACTTAAATTTTACAGAATATGATTGATAATAAATAATCAATACTGTCAGACACTTCCCGTCGGCGGTTAGTTCCGCCAGACGCTTTAAAGATCGCAAAAAATTACGTCATCTTACTTAGGTACAGTTTGAGTCTTAATTTGTCTTAAGTGTCTGACAGCATTGATTATTTATTATCAATAATATTCTGTAAAATTTAAGTACATAAAAACAGCAGTCAGACTTTAAGAAAAGTGAATAATATTTTTACGTACTTAATACCTGAAAGTAGCCGTCGTCGGCCCAAGCTATTATTAAGGTATTCGTACGTTCAATGTAGATACTAACATTATACCATACATTTTGTTAATCAGAAAATAAGTAGGTAACGTCTGAATGCATTGCTAGAACTACCTTCAGTGATAAGACTCCCTGTACCCATAACAATTGTACCTATCTGAGTTCTGGCTGGATAGACCATATTTATAATAATAGCTGGGTAGTTGTTGCACCAAAGTTTTCAGCGATTTCCGATTATTGAAAGAATAACAATATATTACAGAATACGATGCCGATAAAATGGGAACTCTAGATTTTTACATTCATTTTTGACAATGTTTTAGTATGTCTTACGTAACTAAAGTTCGTTTAAATGATTGATTGAAGCAAGTTTCAGTTGCGTAAAGACGTAAATAAAGTTCGTGCGCATAATATTAACACGGCAGAAATGCACTAAACGATATTGTAGGAGTATTTAAAACCAGACTAAAAGGTAATTTTTAAAACCACGGGAAAAGCGTTTAATATTAATTTACATCGAATATTTCATCATTTTCTCTATAAAATTGTTTTCAATTACTTAATCGTCGAGTTATCGTACTACTTATTAATATAGAGGTTAGTAGGTTAAAAAGATATCCAGCTTGTACTCTTAATAATTGATTTAAAAGATCTTGTCAATATTTTCGTCCAATATTGTTGTTGCCAGATTTCAATCAATTTAATTAATGTTTCAGTGACCCTTTGTTAGATCAAGTAAAAACTACCGACACACTATTAAATGGTCTGGTTGAATCTGGGAGACTAATTTGATTATTTGACGTTTCAAATGTTCCATGTACAATTTATTTATTTCATATTTTGAAATTTGCGCCTGTCAGATTAGTCTCCGAGATTTAAAAAAAACACGACTATAGGCCCTAGCTAGCTGATGACTTGAACTAGATTTTCCGGAAAGCCACTGAACGCAATCCACTATTCCAAAACTGTTCAAGTGCCACATAATACATTTCCTACGCATTAAAAGCCGAACCCCCTGCCAACTGGTGAAAAAGACCTGGCTGTTGCGAGTTTACGATGATTGTTTTCAATGCAATTGTATTAGCCCTAAACGTTAATAAATCTAGAAGCAAAATGTGCATTTATATTGACCTTTTGATGTCTCGATTCGGTAGCGTGTAAATCAATAGATATGTAATATCGCTCAATTGGTCCAGATGGCCAACCGAATTGTGAGTGACGTATTGAAACGAAACAAGAGACAACAATTACTATTGTAGCTGCATTTGTAATGTTACAGCACTTACGGCTAAAGATGAATGATTTAAAGTTTAAACTATAATATTTTATCTTTTGAAACATGATATAATTTAATTATCCTACAACATTGAAGGAGGAGGAGCACCATTGAAATAATTAAATTATATCAGATTTATACAAAATACTTAGGCCCTGTTACTTTTCGATCGAAATAAACTTTGTAACCCCTTTCCGGCCCTAAGGTTTAATTTCCGAGTCATCATCGATATCATCATTCTCCTGCTTCTCCTTACTCAGATTTATTTATTCATGTCAACATCAAACATGGCTCTTTCTTCCATACTCCTCTATTAGTCGAGTCTGGTCAAGTCACTCCCTTTCTAGCCATGTCATTTTTCACACAGTCCATCCATCGTTTATTTGATCTTCCCCTACTCGTAATAGGCATTCACATTCACACTCAAAACTTTCCTGCCGAAATTTCCCTCATTCCTCCGCATCACATGCCCATACCAACCTATTTCCACACACAAATCACCGGTGTCACTTTCAGACTTCCGCTTATAAATATACTCATAATGGCTTTATAATGTGTAATTAGGGAGATTTAATATGGAATGAGTGATTGAAGTGTATTTAGCTTTATATCTTGAACATAAGCAGCTACAATAATAATCGAATAATCGAATCGATAAACGTCGGAGTCTATGTAATCGTTTAGTGCACGAGGCTGCTGAACTCACGTCAGCAAAACGTAACATCCTATTACATCACTACTTGTTTTCTCTTTTCCTAAAGTTTAGATCATTATGAACTATCACTGTAGTGGTCGGTAATCACGCAAAAAGGCTATAACACTAACGTACTAGAACTACTGCACCTGCTCTGTTCTTATAGAAAATGTGAACGCACTTACTGGTTGGAATTGCGCATCACGCCGAAGCAATAATCTCGGCATGTGGCATACTAAATCGAATTATCATTATTGAATGTGAATATACAACGTATCTCATAAAATGAAGTCTGATTTTAATTCAAAACAAGTCGTTAGACGCATTGAAAAGAAAATTATGATACCTAGGGCTTCTAATCACACTAATATTATAAAGGCAAAAGTTTGTGAGTGTGCGTGTGTTTGTAGGTTTGTTACTTCTTCACGCTCAAGAGGCTGGACGACTAATTTTGATAAAAGGAGAATGGGCGGGTCCGTCCCCGGTGGTGTATTAAGATGTGATATACGTCATTTTAAAGATCATAACAATAGCTTTATTTTATTGTATGACACCAACAACGAAACTCGTGCAAAGAAGGAACCATTAATAGTTTTAATTTTATTTTTCAATAATATTATTTCTAGCTTCTACAGTAACGTAGCAAGTAATAACCATGTGCACAAAATGCTAGAGGCGTCATCGCATCAGGGTGAAGAACGTCAGAGGGCGGGTGAACCCGAACGAGATAACAATTACGGTGGCCCTGCGGTTTTTTGTATCTCTCTTGGTCTGGCTCCTCACCTTAGACCTGTTTCGGCAAAGTAAACTCTACCGGCACAGATGTAAGAGTTCGGAGCGCGTAAGCCCCACCATGACATCAACGTAGAGACACGGAGGTGGGGAAAAGTTAAAAAGTCAAGTAGGCAGGTGTGGCGATAAAGGCGCAACACAAGACTAGTAGCTGCATCGCAAAGAACGCTATATAAAATAATAGGTATATACGAAAAACTGTTTATGCTAAACATAATATTTTTAAGAAAAAAAAAAGATTCATAGTATCTTCTTTGCACGAGTTTCGTTGTTGATTGCATATGCTAACTGTTATAACCTCGAGGACACACAATATGTTAAGACTTCGATCATATCTCGCTCCATCGCACTTTGAATAGATAGAATAGTCTAGGCATACCCCAGGATATCTGCAAGACAAAAGAGGTGGACGATGGTAAAATAAGCGAAAATCTCATTTTTTTGCAAAAAAAATGTAATCATTCGTAAGTCTTCCCCTGCAAGAGTGCGGTGGTTGGTGTCACAAAATAAAATAAAGCTAAGCTTTAAAATGACGTAGGTATCGCTCAATTTGATACAGTCTTAAAACAGTCTGGGGACGGAGCCCATACAAAAGCGCCCATTCTCCTTTGGTATGAAGGTAGTAGACACCCTGGATCTACACATAGGCTACTTTTTATACCGGTCTACGAAGGTGAAACCGCGGGGCGCAGCTAGTCATATAATAAAACTGAAGAGTTCTTCCTTGAGAGTATTCCTTGTCTACATTATAAAGGGAACCTCTTTGTAAAATTTCAGCTTTCTAAGTTCAAGGGTTTGGGCTGGGCGTTGATGAGTCAGTCAGTCAGTCAGGACTTCTCTAATCAAAAAAAATCAAAAGTCTCTCTCTTCATTTATGTAGTTAAATATATAAACCTACTTGGATTCTTATGAAACGTCATCACACACCGTTCTCAAGGCCCGGTTTCACCAAAGCGGAGAGGAGACGAGAGGATATGTTTGAACAAACCAATCCGATTTCGTTATTCCCACATCTGTTTTCCGCTTAGCTTTCGGATTGGTTTATTCAAACATCTCCTCTAGTCTCCTCTCCTCTCTGCTTTGGTTTTGCAACAAACGGAAAATTCCTTGTGATGCACGAGCACTTTTTAACTTTCGCTGAATAAGTATCAAAATTAGATGCAGCCATCAAGCGTTGTATCAAGCGTAATGGCTGCGTCGAATAAAGTCAATATTGATACAGTTTCTTATTCAGTGCAATGTAAAAAGTGAGGATTTTCCTGCATGATGGAGTCTGACCCTAACGGGAGCGAGAGTTATCTTCATAAGAACATCAATAAATTTGTACAGTGTATAATGCATTCCGAAGGTGATGCTATATAGGACGCGGATGCTTTTACTACCGGAGACAATTTTACGATGATGGGATAGATTACTCTCTGAAAATATAGACATTTTTATGAGAGATATTAGTGATGGGTCAGACGATCAAAGAGGTGTCTACATACACAAGGACGCGCATTACTCTTCTCAAGTGGCAAAATAAAAATAAAGGCGAATAATACTTTATACTTGCCACCCAAATACCCTTAGATATTTCTTGGTAACTGCAATGAAGAAAAACGTTGTCTGCGCCTTTTAAAAATGCTGTCGAGTGTGTTTAACGGCTTGAGGTATAAAATGTGATAGGTGCATCAAAACTTTGAAGAGTGCACATCACAGGAATTTCATTGGAAAAGAGGGCTTTAAGAAAAATTTATGTAGCGTAAACTGTCAAATAATACTGAGCTATTGCATTAGCGCGCTGGCAAATGGCATTATTTTTGTAGATCCTACGATCAGTGACTTTTTTTTTGTATAGCCTACTTTTTGTAGTAGGTACTTGTGCGTTGACACATTTGATCTCTACCGTTTTATTTAGCTCCTACAACAATCGGCCACCGTATCCAAACACTTTAAAGACCATAATATGTAACCTTAGCTACATATTGCCCCTCAAAAGCAAAGTCAGAATAAGAATACAATGATATATGAAGTGCAATATTTTTACTATCAATGTATAAGTTGCTATTATGGGTATCTATTATTATGCTATTACGCTGCCACCTAAGTAAACTAAGCGGCTACTATTTAAATATTAGTTCAGTCGCTCAGTCGTTAATATGGAAATCAAAATAGATAAGAGAAATTTATGAAAACTAACTTAGTAATCGACCTCCAGAAAACCCTTGGTAAAATTAGAATTCCTAGTCGGCCATGTATTTATAAAGTAGGCTAATGATTTTGGGACAAGTCAGTCTAGAACTGATGATGGTAACCAGAAAATAATACATAAGTACATAAACTCACGCCTTTGTCCCATGGGGGTAGGCAGAAACAGACGCCGCCTGCTACGATCCTTACATACGTACTCCTGTTGCCTCGTTTACGTTCATACATCTGGACATACACGCACGCCGGTTGCGAGTACTACGCAGCTGACCTTTCTGAAGAACATCACCAATAAGTTCTTCCTATGGCGTTTCCAGAAAATAATGAAAAATAATAAAAAATTAAAATAATAAATAAACTGTATTCTACCCTATTCTTCTATCTTACAGATAAGTATCAGAGAAAACAAGTTAAAAGTGCCTTTAATAAAAACAGTAATAATTAATTTTCCCAGTCGGTCTAAGCATAGCCTTTTTTACTTACTTACAAGAAACTCAAGCAAAGTACAAATAAAACAAAAGCGTGTTCTTTTTTTTCTTTCGTTTTATACTCCGTATGTACCGAGAAACACAGTGTGCGTTCATAATTAACACTGTTTTTATATCAAATACAAAAGATACACAAGTTTCTGTTGTGACATCTAATTATTGTTGGCTATTTAATTATAATTAAATCGAATGGCATCACGCTATTCATACTCCATAGATCCTCAAACCATTTCTTCGAAAAAACATTTTGGTAAAATTTGAAAAAAAATCATTTCTGACAGATTTTTAATTTTTGCAGGACTTCACTGAACTGCCACTATCTAATATCTAGAAATGTAACTACGAGTATTATACAGATACAATACAGAATATAAAAATGTTAACAATCTGACATGCTGCACATAACCAGAAAGCTCCAGTCAACACAGGCTTTCTTCCAATCCTGTCCATCAGGAAATATGAGATCCAATAGCCAGGGATTTCGACTGCAGCTACAGCCAATTGAATTAAAATCTGTTTTTTAAATAATTATTGTTTTTTAAATATTTACTGGTATAAACTATGGTATATACAGCTATGTTTTGCTAGATCATATCGAAGTGGGTCAAACTTGCGCTGTTTTGTTTGGCAATAATGGCGATAACATCTTTATTGAAGGAAATTTTGCGTCTTATTTAATATTCGCAGCTGATTACTTTTAAAAATGCGATCTTTACAGGATATACCGATCATCGGCTTATTTCAATATTACATTTGTACCTTCTAATCACAACAAATGGTAATGTAGGAATCAAAGTTTATGATGCACATAATAAAAAGTATTTTAATCTATTCTATTGTATCTTTGCCCCTATAAACTAAGCATTAAATGATAAAATATCTTATGTATTTTTTTTTTCATGTCGGTAACATTAAGGTACACTTGACAATCTTTAATATACAATCGAACACAAAAATTTATACATTATTTACAAATAGATATAACAAGCAAAAAAAAAAGAGCTCATTGGTTATGTACATTTTTGTAAGCTCATAAATAGTAGTGACCTACCCAACACTTTTCACACGTAAAAAGTTTATTTAACGCCAATGTCCAAATATTATTTGTAGCCCTATTTTTTCGGGATGTTTGTCTCTAAGTGAAATTGCAAATGTTCACTAGTTCGCACGGATATTGAACTTTAAACAAGCATACGCTTTCCTATCCACAGTATCCACTAGAATAAATTACAATTTAGTCTGAAATATCGTCGTATTGATGGCAGATTTAATAATTTAAATTAACGCTAACACGTTAATTAACGTACTAAATTACCCACAAGTTAGAAGTTTTTGTAAAGTACCGTCGACATAATATCCACTTGAATAGCACTTTTTGGAAAATACGAACAGGAATATTTAATAGCACATCGACAAGTTCCATATTTAAGGTAAAAAATAATCTAAAATGTCAAGCATCAAGCTTCATGCACAACTGTTTAGTTCTTTCTAAATTAAACGTACCATTACACTAAATGCGATTATTTTTTTCCTTGTTTATTATATACAAGTTTTATAAAACATTTTTTTTTTGCATTGCACGATACCTTCATTATAATGTGAATGTTTTGACTTGACTTTTTGTTTTTACTTTGGACTCCATCCTTCGTTATGAGTTCAGCACTTGTTGCAACACATAACCATAAAACTTGATTACATATTACACTTTGTCATCGGTGCTTATCTAAATTTACGTTCATTTGTTTCCTTTGACGTAATAGAACAAGCTACCAAACAATGATTTATTAGTAGATTGCATCTCATTAACTTTAACTGCACGTTGATAGCGCAGCATTAGAAAAATAATGATTAATTTGCGGTTCACTTAGGATTTTTAAAAAAGACAAGGTCGCAGCACATCGCAAAGCACAAACACAACAGTAAGAATATTTAGCAAGTGATGTGGAACTCACCTCATTGAACCGGGTACTAGTTGTGTTTTGTTAGCGAGTGACTTACGCGGGCTGCATGCGGCTCGGCGGAGCGTGCGGGCGCGGGCGTCGCGGGCAACAGGCGGGCGAGGAGTCGTGGCGGTAGGCGGCCCACCGTGTTATGACTGCGCGGCCAGCCAGGAACACCACTAATTAGGAAGGCGCGAAATGCCTTACTCGTAGGACACGAGTGGTTTAGGAGGACGTGTTAGACGGCGGCGGGTAACGCTCACCTGAGTTGTCGATGGTGGTGTCCAATCGGCCACTGCTACGTTCTCGACCGCGGTGCGACTGAGTCGCGCGCCCACCCGCCATTCTCTTTTATACACTTCCCCTTCTCGGAGGACTCTGCAACATTTTTCTTTTCTGTGAAAGACCTACAGGTCCTGGGTACCGTTGACCCGTGACGACGACGACATACCTACTCGCCGAGCCTATCCTTGTAAAAACATTATTGTCTCGAAATTTGCGGGTCAAGTGCGCTCGTCGTGCTACATAAGTGTCTATGGCAGATACAGTACCTATAGTAAAGAGCATTATTGTTCTAAAGTTCTGTAAAATAGTAGCGTAAACTTTCAGATACGTACCTGATTACGTACTTAATAGGCTATGGTTATTACTTTGTGTAATATTGATTTAATTCAGTCCTTACCCTGCGGACTGCATGTAATCCCAAGTAATTTTAGAAATGTTCTCAATATAATATAAATAATCTGCTCAAGGCGAAGAGCAGAAGTTTTATTCTCTTGTAAATCTTCTGTGTAGGTAATAAAAACAAAGGCTCACATAACTTCACGTTTCTTACAAACGTATCCAAATATCGTAAGAATGTGGCCGTCAGTTAGGATGGTTGTTTATGGCGTAGCCGCACATTCGATGCAGATTTGGTTTTTTATCTTAAAGAAAATCGAATAGAGCTGCTTCTTCAAATTATTATTTAAACATTGACAATCACCAATTCGCCTGTTTTTAAAATCACATAGGTACAGTCGGCAACAGAAGTCGGTTAACACTGCTACTTTTTGAAATCATCTAAACTAGCACAAAATGATACGATAACCTGCTTTTTAGTATTTCATTTATTAGATATGAGTTATTTTTCCTTAAAATTTACATTTGTTCCGATTTTAATGAAGTATTTTTCTCAATAATTAAGATTTAGAAAATTCAAGTGTTAATCGACTTTTGACTGTACATGAATTGACTTTCATTCCTCCAGTAGCTATGTTATTTTTTTACCTCCCAGTTATTAATCATTTATTTTTTCTTAATTGGTTATAATTTCATTTAAATCTCATATCGCGTCTCATTTTCTCAGCAAATTACTACTCGGTACCCGCTCGTTCCGGAAAATCAGCATTTATTTAAGCTTTATTAATGTCTTCATTTCCATAGACAATTTAGCGAAACAAGGCCTCTTTAAGGACTTTTACAAGGATACTACCTTTTCTTCTTTCTAAGCAATTTGAACACGACACAATTTAGCTCTGTACTAATTTAATAGGTAGGTCATAGAAATAACACTTTCTCATACATATCTTGCTCTGTTATGATGTTGGCACAGAAGCATTTCAAGTAAACTATGTTGTTGAAAATAAGTAAATAGGATAATCCAAGGTTATTTACAAATCTGAACTCTGCGATCGGGAGTCAAATCAAAATGAAAAAGTGTCACGTTTCAGTTTCCTAGAAAAACTCTATAAAAACTGATTAAGTAGGTAGATGACAACAATTTGATAACTTTTGAATTTGTTAGAATAAATAATAATTTAGAAAACAGTAAATTACTTGATACCTAGACTTACAGATAAATAAAAATAACAAAATTTTTACACAACATTTTGAGCTATTTTAGTGAAATAATTCCTTTCGTCGACACGGTGTTTTACCAATTGAATGAAGCAATCACTAACCTACAAACTAGCGGTATCGAGGTAACAATTATTCGTAAAAGTAACATTGCGTACTTCCTTCCTAAAAAATGTAAGTATAGGTAAATGACAATCATAGTGTCGGTCAAAGGTACTTCATACGGTAGGGCGACCTATGTTGTTTCTGAATCCTGGATGGACAAGAACACTGAAAATTGGTGAATCACCATCATACATAAAATCATCATTTAAAATGAGTTTTTAATCATAAATTACTAACTTATCAAACGCAAAAGTTTCAAAAACACATCGTATGACCGCTAATTGGAAACTTCTGGACTTTACTTTTCCCGGTGAAGATGCTAACGGCCTTATGGCCACCCTCAATTAACTCCCAAAATAATATAATAGCACAGTTATTGGTCACAACCTCACAACCCTACTCAACACTCATCTTATAATGCAACGTTTTCGCTCCGCGCTTCATAAGTCGTCAAAACCAAATGCATTTGGTACAAACTGATTTTTCAATAGTCGCGTATTCTTTGAGATAGTCAATCGGAAGAACAAATTATTTCGAACACTTCCGAGAACTCATGCACAAAAAAGTAACCAGACCTAATTGTAACTAGGTACGTGCTATTAATTGTAAATTGTAAAAATACTAAAGACTCTTCTCCAGTGACATTCATTTAAATTACGATTTATGCCCGGTTTCTGAGGTATTTAAACGGAGTTTTCCATTCGATAGTAATTATTGGATTGACATCGTGTTTCTGAGCTACATATACGCTAAGGAAGAATTTAGCTTAAAAGTCGAGTGAATTACTATTGAAGGTTTATCTGAGGACCTTGAAAACCGAACATAAATACTTACAGAAGTAATTCGCCTAAAAATAAATAATTTTGTCGAATCAATTGCTATTGAGAGTTTATCAGAAACCGGCATTAGCTGGCTTTACCTCAAGAGCACAATGCTATCAGCTTGAAATTTGGAACAGGTTTTGATGAAGTTTGAACCCAAATATTTTGCAAATAAGAAATATTTTTTTTGTTTTACTTAGGCTATTACAGACTTATTATTAGAAAATAATGGTCACGGTTTATGCTTAAGGTTTATGTTTATGAAATTAAATGTTTTTTATTTTTATTTTTATATTTGAGTTGATTGAATGAAAGGTAAATTGCGGTTTACGATTTATGACGTATTAAAAAAAAACTACTTACTAGATCTCGTTCAAACCAATTTTCGGTGGAAGTTTACATGGTACCTAATGTACATCATATATTTTTTGTAGTTTTATTATCATTCTCTTATTTTAGAAGTTACACGGGGGGGGGGGGGGGACATTTTACCACTTTGGAAGTGTCTCTCTACTACTGCAAACTATTCAGTTTAGAAAAAAATGATATTAGAAACCTCAATATTATTTTTGTAGACCTATACCCCCCACGAATAGGTTTGATGAAAAAAAAATTCGAGTTTCAGTTCTAAGTACGGGGAACCCCCAAAATTTATTGTTTTTTTTTCTATTTTTGTGTGAAAATCTTAATGCGGTTCACAGAATACATCTACTTACCAAGTTTCAACAGTATAGTTCTTATAGTTTCGGAAAAAAGTGGCTGTGACATACGGACGGACAGACAGACAGACATGACGAATCCATAAGGGTTCCGTTTTTTGCCATTTGGCTACGGAACCCTAAAAAGGAACCCTTATGGTGTGACTCAGTCTGTCTGTCTGTCTGTCACAGCTGGATATCACAAGAACTACTAATGCTATCAACTTGAAATTTGGAACAGTTTTAGATGACGTTTACTGAACTATTTTGCAAATAAGAAAGAAATAAAAATATTTATATTTTTTAACCGACTTCAAAAAGGAGGAGGTTCTCAATTCGTCGGAACCTTTTTTTTTTTTTTTTTTTTTTTATGTTCCCCGATTACTCGAAAATGGCTGGACCGATTTGGATTTTTCTTTTTTTGTTCGAAAGGGTATACTTCCCAAGTGGTCCCATGATCATCAAGTCAGGATCTGATGATGGAATCCCATGGAAATCAAGGGAACCCCTCAAATTTTATGGGCACACTTATATCGATTTCAGTATTTTTTATAGTAACTCGTGCATTTGCTCTCGGAAAGTACCATTTGGTGAACTGGAACTGATGATGAAGACCACAGATGGCCATCGGAAATACTCAATTATATCGAAGTATATCACAGGTTGAGATTCGATTACTTTAATATGGTTTATGGTCGTCAAAATGCATAATGGTGATGGTGACTTCACCATGAGCTCCAGTTCTCTTGGTTCTTACTAGGAGAATTCCTCAACAATTAACGTCCCTGCATCGGGAAAAGCAATATTTTGTAAAACGTGATGAGCAGTTGAAATTGGGTTATTGTAACTTAGATAAATTACAAACTGACCCACTGAAAAGTGAAAAATAAAAACTTTTTTACAAAAAACAAAACCGACTTCCAAAAAAAACACTACAAAGTAAAAAATAACTTTAATTTCGGAAGTCGGGGGCAAAAACCTAAAATACAGATCCAAAGACACCGACTTCCGAAATTAAAGTTATTTTTTACTTTGTAGTGTTTTTTTTGGAAGTCGGTTTTGTGTTTTGTAAAAAAGTTTTTTTTGCAACAGGGATTCAAAGCCGCCTTAAAAATTCAAAGTTGGGCATGTGGTTGGGCATGTGGAACGAAGTTCCTTATCGCGCGTTGTGAAAGGGGGCTAGACGGAAAAAATTCTTACGAAAAGTTGTCACGACACTTTTTGCTATAGTAAGCTATTGTAAGCTGTGCGGCGTCGCATGTTTCTCTGTCTGTCTGTCTCTCTCTCTCTCTCTCTCTTATAGAAAGCAAGCCAGATATTTTCATATATATATATATATATATATTAGGTCTTTACCTATGAAATTGCCGTTCTGCAGTACTGGCCATTTCAAATCAAAATAATTTTTGTTTGGCTAAGAATTCTAATTTCAAATTAATTTTATTTTAAAAACATGGATTTTTTTTTCCAAAAGTAGTCATTTGTTTATTGATTAGTGTTACATTTTCATCGCATTTCAATCTTTTTCGTCATCATGGATACGTTAAAAATTCGAGTAATTATGGAATATGAGTACCGTCGTGGCAGCAACGCGGCACAAGCGGCACGCAACATCAACGACGTTTACGGAGCTAACACTACAAACCAACGCACCACCTGTTATTGGTTTGCTCGCTTCCGTTCTGGAAATTTCGACCTGAAAAATGAACCTCGCGGTCGTCCGAAGACTTTGGTCGACAATTACGAATTAAAGGCGATTGTGGAAGCTGATGATACACAATCTACGGCTGAATTAGCAGCAGCTTTCGACGTTAGCGTCAAAACAATATTGGTCCATTTGCGTCAAATTGGCAAGGTAAAAAAGCTTGACAAATGGGTGCCCCACGAACTCAATGATCGCCAGCGCGAAGTACGCGTCGAGACGTGCCTTGCACTGCTCAACAGACACACAAATGAAGGAATTTTGAACCGCATTGTTACCTGCGATTAAAAATGGATTCTGTTTGATAACCGCAAGCGCTCAGCAAGTTGGTTGGATCCTGGTTCAGCACCTAAACAATGCCCTAAACGAAAACTTACCCCTAGAAAAGTGATAGTCACTGTTTGGTGGTCTAGCGCCGGTGTGATTCATCAGAGCTTCTTACCAAACGGGGTGAGCATTACTGCAGATGTGTACTGTGAAGAACTGAACACAATGATGGAGAAGCTGGCACATCTCCAACCAGCATTGGTCAATCGCTCGTCTTCGATGCTCCTGCACGACAACGCGCGACCTCATACTGCACAGCAGACGGTCTCCAAGTTGCAAGAACTGGGGTTGGAAGCTCTCCGTCATCCGCCCTACTCACCAGACCTTGCGCCTACAGACTACTACTTTTTCCAGAATTTGGATAACTTCTTAGCGGGAAAAAAATTCAATACCCGAGAGGCAGTACAAAATGCCTTTGAAGAATTTGTTGCCTCCCGACCAGCTGATTTCTTTAAGAAGGGCATCAATAAACTGCCATTATGAAAAGATGCATTGATTGCATGGGTGATTACTTCGATTAATACAAATAAAAATACATGAAAAAAATTCGTTTAAATTTTTCCATACAAAACGGCAATTTCATAGGTAAAGACCTATTATTTCACAGAATTAAAATTAAATGTTTTAGAACAGTACCTATTATATCATGTTCATACCATACAATGTTAAGGATAAATATGTAGATTTAGTGACAAGAATTATTAAATGTAATGTCAATAGATGTTAAATTATATTTAATCATTAGGAATACAGAGTCAAGACGTCGTCTAATTTAAAATTTGAATCAAATTTTTCATTTAAAAACAGTACAGTAGCACATAAATGCAATAGGAAATTAAATAATTTCTTTTTAAATTTCACGAAGTTAAGATTTTTAAGAACATTAGGTAATTTATTATAAGTACGGATTGCCATACAGTAAACATTATTGGAAAATAGTTTCATTCTTTGTGGTCACACAAATCTATGGATATTTATTGGACACGTATTTTTCCTTTTTTAGAGTTCCGTACCTACCTCAAAAGGAAAAACGGAACCCTTTATAGGATCACTTCGTTGTCCGTCTGCTTGTCTGTCTGTCAGTCTGTCTGTCAGTCTGTCAAGACCCTTTTTCTCAAGAACGCGTGGAGGTATCAAGTTCAAATTAATATCAAATACGTAGGTATATGGTTCCTTGCAGTGTTTCAACGCAATAAAAAAAATACGGCCTATTATGCCATATATTTTGATACTCGCAAGTAAATCAAAACCTATTGGGTACTGGCCGTTCACCTCAATCCAATCATGAAATTTGACAGGAAGTAAGGTCTTACAGCACAAGTAATGGAAAAAGTCCGAAAAAAGATAATTTGTAATTTTATCACATTAAAAAATATTTTCAAGTATGTCAGTTTGTCAAGACCCTTTTTCTCAGGATCGCGTGGAGGTATCAAGTTGAAATTAATATCAAATACAGTGTATGGTCCCATACGGTTCTAAAAAAATCAATCTTCTAAATCGACGCAATAAAAATTTTAATGCGACATGTTTTGGGGAGTGATACGTGAGTTCGAATGACGTTTTTGCGAAGGTCGCCATTTCGAAAAATTTTGCGAGTGGTACGCCAGTTCGAAAACTCATTACATCGAAAACCGCTATATCGAATGACGTTATCGCGATGGTCACCATTTCGAAAAATTTTGCGAGCGGTACGTCAGTTCGAATGTTCATGTTCATGGTATCGAAATCCGATGTTTAGTTAATTTGTCTGGGAATCGAACTCACTAAGTCACTACCCACTGATTACCAAATACTAACTACGCTACGATAATAACACTATATTTAAACTTATTATTCTACTAAAATATCTCTATCAAATATAAGATATGGCATATATATAATATATATATATGCCAAGATATATCAAACCTCATGATTTCATGAAATCGCTAGATTAGAGGTCAATTCTAACTTATGGGGTTGTATTGCTGATTTTAATGATTATAATTCTGTAAAGCCATACTAATATGGCTTTACAGAATTATAATCATTAAAATCAGCAATACAACCCCATAAGTTAGAATTGCCGCGGCCGTAGCTAACTACGGCCGCGAATCATATTTTAATCAAAGCTCACACGGACCTACATATTGCAAAAACGTAAGAAATTTTGAATTTCGCGGGCTACCCTGGCGCTTTCGCCATAATGGTGTTAATAATGTAAATGGTAATTATAATGAAGTTAAAGTTCTTAAAAATGAAAATGCTTTAGGCTAGGTTTTAAAAATAATATTTTAATAATATAAGTACCTACCATAATAGTGTATCATAAATAAAAATATTTTATTTTAAAACAAGCTTTCATTTTAAAAAAGTGTACTTAAAAAAAAATAAGTGATATTTGTCATAATGTATACCTATAGTATAGTAGGTATATATTCTAGGTTCAGAATAACCCCTCTCTTGGTAACTCATCATCTATATCTATAAAAGGAAAGCGTTACTGACTGACTAGTTGACTGATCTATCAACACACAGCTCAAACCACTGAACGGATTGGGCTGAAATTTGGAACACAGGTAGCTATTATGACCTAGGCATCCGCTAAGAAAGGGTTTTTGGAAATTCGACCTTTAAGGGTGTAAAAAGGGGGGATATTTTTTGTATGAAAAATCTTATTCCTTGAGTTAATAAACTTGAAACTTGGCACGAATATTTATCTAAGTAAGTAGGCTTGCCATGCTAAGATCTTCTAGCATCTGAGTCAGCTCGGAGACTGAAGACGAAAAAAAGAAAAAATTGTCGGCAAAACGAAGATTGGATGATCTCTTATGTCCAACCATAATGCTTTCTGCCCAGCCTGCTGCCAGCTTTCTGAATACTTCTTCCAGTACGGCATGAATAATTTCGGAGACAGCTGGTCTCCTTGTTTAACTCCTTTATTGATCTGGAATGTTGGTCCTGTCTTAGAACTGATTTTAACGGCTGCGGTGCTGTTTCTATAAATATTTTGCAAAAGGTTTGTGTACGTGGTGTTCTTGATTCTCACATCGGATTTCGATACCATGAATTTCGAACTGACGTACCGCTCGCAAAATTTTTCGAAATGGCGACCATCGCGATAGCGTCATTCGATATAGCGGTTTTCGATGTAATGAGCTTTCGAACTGGCGTACCACTAGCAAAATTTTTCGAAATGGCGACCTTCGCAAAAACGTCATTCGAACTCACGTATCACTCCCCATGTTTTGACACTCGCAAGTAAATCAAAACTTATAAGAGTAGTACTCCCCGTTGACCTAGAATCATGAAATTTGGCAAGAAGCAAGGTCTCATAGCACAAATAAAGGAAAAAGTCCAAAAATTGTTATTTTTTTTTTGGGATTAAGTACGTTAACTTTGTTTTTGGGATGAATTATTTTCAACTACGGAACCCTTCATTGTGCGTATGTGCGTGGTCCGACACGCACCTGGGCGGTTTTTTTTTACCTATCAAAAGATTATGGCGCTACCTTGAGTTAAAATACGGCATGAGCATGACGTCATGCCTAGCTAAATTTTCTACGTAGCAGAGATGTAGCGAGCCGAAAAAATACTTGGATAGCATGCACTAAAGTTGGGGAGTAGACTTTAGTGCATGCTATCCAAGTATTTTTTTATTAATGTGATAAAGCAAAAAATGTGTGTCTAATAATTTTTTTTATTAGCTGACTAAAGATATATTTTTTTATTCAGGCATCATCCCTATTGTCTTCACGGTTTACAGCAGACGTTCATTGCCTTTTGCAGTCAATCGGGCGTTTAAATAGACCGGTCTATGTAATGCATTTTAAATAACACGTTGTTTTTAATTCTTATGTATGGAAGTTGCCCCTGGTTTCTCTAGCTTAGTAGAGAAACTACTACAAGTGTCTACTTACAATTAAGGACACCGATAAAATAATCATAATAATTCAGGTCGTATTAGACCTGTGTGAAAAGTGCCATATTTCATCCATTTTGGACGAGCACTTTTCATTTTCGTTGAGTCTCTCAAACTTCCATAGAAGGAAATGAATTCCATACAAACTCCGAATGCTAGTGCAATGTAAGTACCCACCACATAGGTATCTCATTGAGTTCCTGGTTGTATTATCTTAAAACAAAATATTATAGATATCGGTGTCTCAGTTTTCGAATCACATGTGTATTATTTGAAGCAAATCCTGTCATTGATCATTGTCATTATCATTTACAATAATATGATGAGTACTGCCAAAGATGGCGTTTTAGTACCCATAGAATAGTGGTGATAGTCACGGAGTGCCATCAAATTGTCATCGTGATGATTTTGCCATGTGGAGATTGATTCATAGTTTGATGGTACGGCGAGACTGTTGCCACGATTCACTCCCTGGTGGAGGTGGTACCTTTGGTGCCTGTACCACCGCGACGAGGAAGCGACTGGCGATACACTGTTTACTCGCTCATGAAAAGTATAATTGATAGATGCAGGTCCCGTGTCAGTAAAAGAGCTACCTACATGCTACAGGGTGTAAGGGACAGCCCTCCGCCAACTAATCGGGTGCATTCAGTTCATCGAACTCACCGCATACCATATTAAGTACCTAAATACCTACCCCTCCCAACCAGTAACCTTTTGCACAAAAACAGAAAATACAAATCAGGTTTCTTAGATTGCCATAACGTTCCTGAAATAATTTCATGTAGGTACAGTCAGCAACAAAAGTCGATTAACACTTGCGTTTTCTAAAATCTTAATTATTGAGAAAAATACTTCATTACAGACGTAAATTATAAAGAAAATTTACTCTTAACTAATAAATGAAATGCCAAAAAGCAGGCTATTGTATCATTTTGTGTCAATTTAGATGATGGCAAAAAGTAGCAGTGTTAACCGACTTCTGTTGCTGACCGTACCAGTCATCTTAGTATGATAATACTGAATTCACCTCATCAGCCTGTGGAGGGCTGTCCCTTACAACTATTCACACTGCCGGTTAGGTATGTAGTATGTACGTTTATTGAGCAAGAAAGTAGTTGATAGCTAGTCGCGTCCGCGTCACCGTCGGCGCCAGGTGCCAGGATGCAATAATAAACGCATGGTGGGCTGCTGTCAGAGCCTGGGACAAGTGCAGTTGGTAATAATTTCATTTGCAGGCAGTTTCTATCATCATCATCATAATCAATTACTGTGTAAAGATGTATCATTAGCCTGTCGCTGTCCATTTCCATGAAGTAATCTTGTAATTTCCACCATTGAAGGACAAAAGTAATAGATACCTGCAAAAATAAGCTTTCGTAAAATCCACAGAAAAGACGAAATTGCAAAAAAACCGGGACATCTCTTGCTGATTTACTGATGGAATTTTGGACTGTGAAAATATTTTTTATGGGGAAGTGTTTTCAAAGTACCTAAACAAACACTTCTGGTCGACATAATTTTTATTAGGGTTCCGTAGTCAACAAGGGAATATAGTTTCGCCATGTCCATCTGACTGTCTGTCCGCAGCTTAGCTCAGAGACTATAGGTACTAGAACACTGTAATTTGGCATTGTGTATAATTATAATATAATTATACACAATGCCAAATTACAGTGTTCTAGTTATATGTATAAGTATATCTATATATTATATAGATATACTTATACATATAAATTATTAATCACGCTGACAAAGTGACGAAAACCTGGAAAAATAATTGTAGGATGCCCTTGGCCTGGCACGTAAAGTGGGGATGATATTTTTCTTCTCTTCTTTCCCATGATGTTGTAGGGTATCGTTGGATATGCCGTTCAAAAATATTGCGGGAGAGTCCAAACCATTTTTCGATTCAGGGATCCGGTTGTGTAATATTATTTTATTTTATTTTTATTTTATTTTATATTAAGCTTTAAAGTGCTAATTTCCCACACCTGCCACCTATATAGTTGTATTTGGATAATTCAAAAAATTCACGGCAGTAGTTTAACAGGGTGACTTGTTTGACGTATTCCTTCCAGGACATGGTAGTGTGACTCATTTGCAACAATTAAGCAACCCATAAAACCTAGGCGAAAATTCATGGGATTCGAGAAAACCCAATTTATATGTACACAGGGCAAAGGAGTTAAGTAACCAGACACGCACACTACAAAACTATATCGCTACTGTACGTACTGCTCACAATGACAGCCTCGCACACATCCCTTTCATAGAGTGAGTGCGCTGACGTCTTTTAAATGATAGTGTAACATGATTTCGCAATGTAGGACAGTTGCTCTCGTGGCGCAAAAGGTAAGCATTCAACCTACAGGGACAGAATGATCCGAGTTCGAGCCACGAGTTTACTAAAATATTATTTTTGAGATTTCGTAATTTAAAATGAATATACTAACTGAATAAAGCAATATTCTGACCAGTTTGAGAATCTACCACAAGTATCTCGCCTACTTAAAATTATTTCCCAGTTTAGAAGCTAACTACCCGCTTTAAAAATATATTCCTACCTTTAATTGTGAACTTATGTAGTCAGTCTGCATTAGCAACTACACATATACTCTTTCTTTTGCACTTGAAGTTTGTGATTGTGATATATTGATTAATTTAGACCATGCATCATTTACTAAGATTTCAAAAAGCTCAGATTATTGTTTTGCATGAGCAAAAAATTATTTCTATTAGTGAAATCGCAAGGCGCCCAATGCTATCGGTGAGTGAAATTATTATTAATAAAAATGTATTAATTTACATATTATGTCACCGTGATCCCACCCAGTAATTTTATTATGATTGTCTGTTGTATCTCATTTAACGAATTGTGGATATGAATAGTTGAATCTAATAGAAAATGACACCGGAATAGTTGAATTTAGTATAATGAGTGGCTATGCAGTTAACAAATAAATACTAATTTTGTTAACTGCCACTCATTATATCGATAATTATTTAATCATTTCCATTAACGGTTTACACAGTATTACAGTAATAGTTTTTTTATCTATGTTTTGTAATAAAATATTCAAAAATATAAGTAATGAATATGTTTGTAAATGATTAGAAAATAATAATAAAATACAATTTTGAAAAGATTTAATTTTTTTTTAAACATTTAAAAATGTAAATTGCATGTATGGTAATTAAACAAAGGATTTATATTCTAAATAAAGTATAATAATATTATTTAATACTTTTTATAAAAAAATAAAAAATGACATTTTATATGTGCACTAATGAATAAAGTAAATAATAAGTGTCATTATTATATTATATATTATTTTTTATTTGTGATTAGTATGATATTGTGTATTACTTAGGTCACTCGCCCTGCCTTTTTATTTCTATTTTATCGTATTCTAATTTTCATTATTACTGACCACTAGCCTTATATATCAATTGTATTTAAGTATATAGATATATATTCTCTGCATTGTATTTATATTGTGTATTTTTTATTTCTTAATTTATAATTTGGGAGGTGTATGTTTAGACCTAATATTTTAACTTTTTTTTGTAGAGAAAAAACGTTCGACTGTGGGTGCATTGTCACTGAGACAAGCGAAATAAACCGTCGCCTGCCTGGACCGACACCATTGGCTTACACAAATGTTTCGCCTCGGCACCGTGCGTGAGATTGTTGCCACCCATACATCAGATCCATTCGCTTAGACCAGGATAACAGCAGCAGCACACAACGTCACTATGCAAACTGTACGGATAAAATAAGCTTTTTAGAGGGGGAATGGTATAAACAAACATTGTTGATAAAAAATATTTAAGTAATACGAAAAAGCTAATTTTAACATTAGTCCTACTTACAAAACAAATGCAAATAATCAATCTTTTTAGGGTTCCGTACCAAAATGGTAAAAAGGAACCCTTATGGTATGACTCAGTCTGTCTGTCTGTCTCAAGAACTACTAATGCTTCTACTACTAATACTAACTTGAAATTTGGAACAGTTTTAAATGACGTTTACCCAACTATTTTGCAAATAAGAAAGAAATAAAAATATTTATATGTTTTTTGCAACAGGGACTGAAAAAAATTAAATTAAATCTAAAAAATTCAAAGTGGGGCGACTAGGGCATGTGGGGTATCATAGAAAGAGCGTTGTTTGCACATTCTCAACCATTTTTTTATTTTTTTTTTATTATTTTATTGTTTTCGACTTTTGATGAAAAATGTAAAAAAATACCGTTCCCCCCAACTTATCTCCGAAGTTTGAACGGAACGCTCGGTGCGCAAGTCCGACTCGCTCTTGACCGCTTTTTTTTAGATTGACAGTCATTGTAATGCATTTGCGCACAACAAAATATAATGTAGGTAGTTGTAATTTTTTGCAAGTACAACTCTTGTTTTGATCATTTGATGTACATTTACCGGTCTGAATCAAAAATTCTGGCAAAGATCGCTTCGTCAGTTGCTTCATGGGTAAGCCTAATAGGTTGTAATCAATAGGCTGTACTGTGTTTGGGTGGGTGTACCTACTACGCCGAATCGAATGAAATACTCGAACGTTCACAATATTGAATCCATACATACTATGTAATATTATAGATTCTAAAGTAACTCTGTCTGTTTGTCTGTCTGTTACCTTCTCACGCCTAAACCACTGAACGGATTTTGATAAAATTTGGCAAGGCTGTACAGTAGGTTGTATCCATTTTGATACTCTCAAAGAAATCAAAACTTATAGGGTACTTCGAGTTGACCTAGAATCATGAAATTTGGCAAGAAGCAAGGTCTCACAGCACAAATAGAGGCAAAGCTAGTTTTATGTCATATTTTCTTTTGCGATTAATTAACCGTGACATATATCAATGTAGAACATTGTTTTCAACTATATATTACAAATTTATAACTATAGATAGCTAAATAGAAAGCTCTTTATTATAAACATTAAAGATGCTTGTAAATGTTAAGTTTGTTTTTGGTATAAATTATTTTCAACTACGGAACCCTTCATTGTGCGTGTTCCGACACGCACATGGCCAGTTTTTTATTATTAAAAAGATATTTTCGAGATTTAAAAAAGGGGTCGAGTTTTCATCGTCCTCGAAGGTGGTGGTAACCTGTTAAAGCAGGAGCAGTTATTTAGTTAAAATATTCTCATTACAATTATTTACCATCTGTATAGGTACATCTGATTGATCGTCAATTATGACCAGCTGACGAATACTGGCACCCCTCGAGGCGATTGACCCCCGATGTATGATAAAAAAGATAAACTATCTATGCAAAGACGTGCGAAAACTTTGATTGCGCAATTTAGAACTTCTGAATGGTTCATCAGTCAGAGCGAGTTGCAATTCGAATTCGAGTTGTTTTTTTATATGGTAATAATTAAGTCCAGGCAGTGTAATATTAAAATTCCTTTTTATTAATTCAATGAAAGTAACAAAATAGAAATTGAAAAATATACAAAAATAATTGCAGTTGCTGGGTCTCGAACTCATGATATGATAGCAAACTGTGTAGGTACTTTTCAAACTTTCAAACAATCTAACGATGCTGCAGGTAACAGGTAGGCACCTAAATAATACGGCAGAAATTATGTTTTTGTGCCGGGTTTCCTTTGAAACATTTCTATAGGTAATTGATTTAGGTACGCACGGCTACACAGATCAAGCACATTCCTAGTATAAGCTGATCTCGCATTTTATAGGATTTTCTTACAATGAGAGGTATAGGTATGTGTGCTATGCTGTGACCTGACATCTCCCATATTAGGTTTATATCATTTATTCTCATAAAAGACAAAAACGCCACTTACATGAGAACAGACAAGAAACATTCAGTAAACTTATTTTAGGTAACCGTCACCAAAGTATAATGTATAGTATTATAATTATATATTATTCTACCTATGCTCATTCAGCAGGTCATCTCTCAACCATTAAAGAACATTGGAGGACTTTTAGCCAAGACAGTTTTCAGTTATGTGTTTGGATAGTCGAGATTTAAAACTGCTGAGAGAGCTAACACTTTTTATATAAGTGGGTAAATTATTAAATAGTTGTGCTCCTTCATATGTTATATTCTTTCTAGCGTAGTTAGTGCGTATTCTTGGCAAAACAAGTAGACTTGGTCGACGAAGACTGCGTTTAGTAGTTTGAGATTTTGTTATAAATGATAAGAGTGTGGATGGTTTTGTCTATAATTTTTCTAATGAGAACGCAAGTATTATATGTATATAGTTGTTTGATATTCATTAGTTTTGTTTCTTCAAAAATTTTACAAGTTGGTGTTAGGTATGGATAGCGAAACAATATCTTTATGAGCTTATTTTGTACTATTTGTAATTCTTGCAACTTCGTTTTTCCGGCATTTCCCCAAATTTCTGTAAGATATAACAGATGCGACTTAATAAGAGAATTATAAATAGTATAACGTATCTTTTTAGGTATGCACTGGTTTATATATTATATATTATTATTATAAAAATAGTGAACAATATGGGAGATGTCTGGTCATAGCTGTGTCATAGATACGGATAGATATTTAAAAAAAACCGGTCAAGAGCGAGTCGGACTCGCGCACCGAGGATTCCGTTCCGATTTCTGAAAAAGTGTGCTACTTAGAGACATCGTTTTATTTTTCCTGTAATCTTTACATAAACTTCTATCACATAGAATAATTTCAGATTTTTCAATCATTTCAAACTTCGGAGATAATGGGGGGAAACGGTATTTTTTTTACATTTTTCATCAGAAGTCGAAAACTATGCGGCCTAAAAAAAACAAAAAATAGTTTGAGAATGTGCAAACAGCGCTCTTTCATATGATACCCCACATGCCTAGTAGCCCCACTTTAAATTTTTAAGACGCCCTTTCAGTCCCTGTTGCAAAAAAAAATATAAATATTTTTATTTCTTTCTTATTTGCAAAATAGTTGGGTAAACGTCATCTAAAACTATTCCAAATTTCAAGTTGATAGCATCAGTAGTTCTTGAGATATCCAGCTGTGACAGACAGACAGACAGACTGAGTCACACCATAAGGGTTCCTTTTTTACCATTTTGGTACGGAACCCTAAAAAGAAAAAAGTGGTATAACAACGGCTGTACCGATTTAGATAATTTTTTTGTGTATATTTGAATGGGTTCCTGGATGGTTTAAAAACACAATTGGACCCGGTAGGTGGCGCTACAGTCGGGATCTAGGATCGTTCAGACAGGGCAACGTCTGTCGGGTCCGCTGGTATTTTTATAAATCGTCTTCGAACATGAACTTTGACACCAGTTATCTCAAAATTTTACAAGGTTATTTAGCGTACAAATTACGGGGAAGACATCTTTATTTAATCAGTTATCTAACGAGGTACAAAAGTTAAACAAATATTTAGAGGTGCATGAAACAGTCGATAATGCTAGTACCTAATTGTCGAATTTGCAAATTGTTGTAACATTTAAAAATTGTGTGAAAATCGAATTAATGAACTGGTTTATGTTGTCATTCCACTACTTTCTTACCTCCCAGCAATTCATCAAACACTAGGCACCCAGGTCGTCTTTGCCAACATTATCGACTGTTTCAGCGGCACCGGTAAATATTTGTTTAACTTTTGGTTCCTTGTTAGATAGCTAATTAAAGGAAGATACTTTCCCCGTAATTTCTACGGTAAACGTTTCTGTCCCAGTAAATTTTTGAGATAACTGGTGTTAGAGTTCATGTACGTAGAAGATTTTTTTGAATTGTTAATAAACCTTTAACTTTTTAACCGACTTCAAAAAAGGAGGAGGTTATCAATTCGGTTGTATTTTTTTTTGTATGTTTGTTACCTCAGTACTCCGTCATTTATGAACCGATTCGCAAAATTCTTTTTTTATTTGAGAGGGTATACTTCCCGATTGGTCCCATTTTTATTAAAATCCAGTTCTGATGATGGGATCCATGAGGAATCGAGGGAACTCCTCAAATATTATAGGCATACATATAGCGATTTTGGTATTTTCATCAACAAATCAAGCGTTTGCATTCAAAAAATATCATCTGGTGAAGTGGAACTGATGAAAAAGACCACAGATGGCCATGGGAACTCCTCAACTACGATAAGTATTTCACGAATGGCGATAAGATATCTCGATTAAAATAGTTAAGCGACTATGACGAAGCTTTAAATAAATGGTTCTGATGAAAATGGTACCATCGAACCGATCTGATGAAGAAGCCCGAGGTCGGCATCGGAACTCGGTAATAAAACAATGTATCCTAGCGGTGTTTGGGCTTATTGTCATAAGGTGCACTCTGGCTTTAAATGATTTAATGGTAATTATATGCCGCTTCAAATTGCGCTACTTGAGTTGTTATGTGTGGCCTTGATTGTCAGAAGGCAGATTTCGTAGCCTCGTTATCGCCGTCAACTAAAACTACGCCTACCAAACTTCTGACACGACTTTGCGCGACGTATTTGCTTTTTTGAAAAGTTTTTATTTTGAAATGGTATAGGTACTTCTGAGATGGTTGCATAAAAATATCTTCAAGTTCTGTTAAGTGGCTTTTGAGTTAGCTTCAATAATTTAATACGTATTTTTACCATTTAGTATATGTGGATGATGCTCCTCTTATTTATATTGCAGAGTGGTATTCAGATTTGTGTGGGGTAGGCACCACTAAAAAGTGAAAAATAAAAACTTTTTACAAAAAAAAAAACAACCGACTTCCAAAAAAACACTACAAAGTGAAAAATTAGTTTAATATCGGAACTCGGTGGCAAAAAAAATGAAAGTAAATAAAAAACCAAAGACCGACTTCCGAAATTAATAGTAGATTATGCACCGAGGGGCTAAAGTTGTGTCTTATGTCACGGGCGTCATATTGAATCTCGAGCGCAATGAAGGATTCGGGATTTAACTCCCGAGCGCAGCGAGGTAGTTAAGAGTTTAACTCACGAGCGAAGCGAGGGAGTTAATACAAGAATCCTGAATGCAGCGAGGGATTCAAGCTAGCCCAAGGCAAAGACACCTTTAGCCCAGAGGAGGATACTCTACTTTTTACACCTACTGTGAGAAAATAATAGCCATAGTACGAAAAACAAAGTATTTATTAAATAAACAAACAGTAAGAATAACATATTTAGAACTAGTTAGTTATATGCACTTACATATTAATTGAAGTTAATGGTAACATTTGAGACATTAGTCCAGTTGTGCAAAGATAAAGTTAAGTTTTTATTTGGTACCTACGTTTATAGATGTTGATGTGGAATTAAAAAAAAAATTAAAAAAAATGGTTCGTAGTTATCTAATTATTCTTACAATATTATGTCTTCGAAAACATAGCAACGATATGAAGAAGCAGTCGTTATGATTTTGTAGGAAATCGAGAATATCATCCAGGCGTAAGTAGTAAGGGTTTCGAGAATAGCTTTTCTCTTTCTGGCACCAAAGGGTGTTTGTTAGTACTATACTGCCAATTTAGCTGAGCATGTGAGATTCCACATTCAAATCACATTATTGACCAGCGGGTCATAATGAAATCCAGTACAACATTATTGACCGGCTGTGCCCCCGGTCACTAATAACTCACTTTAGGTTAAGGTTGCTTGACATATAATTTGACATTTTCGAGCAGGTGGTGTGAAAAGTTATTTTTCATTTTGTAGTGTTTTTTGGAAGTCGGTTGTTTTTTTTTTGTAAAAAGTTTTTTTAGCTGTTACATGTTTTCGAAAATTTGGTTACATCGAAAGGTTTGTTAAAGTTTAGGTACCCAATGGAATAGCAATGAATGCCATCCAATTTGATAGTTTGGAGAAAAGTGATATTTAGTGACGAATTCTGGGAAAATTTCAAAAATACATAAAAATTGGGTTTTCTCGAATCCCATGAATTTTAAGCTAGGCTTTATGGGGTGCTTAATTGTTGCAAATGGGTCACACTACCATGTCCTGGAAGGAATACGCCAGATTACAAGTCACCCTGTATAATGAAGATAAAAGGAAAATGAGTAATAGGGAAATGCTAAGTAGGCTTTACAAATTAACGAGTAATAAGTTGGTCAACTTACATTTGCAGTTGGAATGTATGGGAGAACATGTGTTTCAACTACAGTGATAAGTTTGTTCTTGGGATAAATTCATCCCAACTACGGAACCCTTCATTCTGCGTGGTCTGACACGCACTTGACCGGTTTAATCTTGTAGCATAATTGGTGACATCGCACTTTTAAATAAATTTAACTTATAACGTAGGTACACGTATAGTAATTTTTGGCTGTATTTTTTTCATTATTAAAAGGAGTAAAATATAACTTTTTTAGGGCGAATTCGACGAATCTTTTATACCTTAGTAGGAAGAGTAGATAATGTCCTGAGAATTTTAAAAGACGTCAATTTATTTAGGTAGCTGGTTTTCTAAATAAATCTGTTCTTGTTAGACGTAAATAATACTGTAAACAAGCCTCTGTTACAATGATCAAGACGAAAGTTAATGCAAAGATTAGCTCGTGCTTTTCATTCCGTGTTTATGTCTTGTAAGATACTGCAATAATAATTGTTGTGAATGGTCGCCGCAGCGCAGGTATATACAACATTATTTTTTGTTTACACTAAACCTATTAGGGTGTCATTGTACTCATCATTTTAAACAACTTTTACTATGGGACCAAACCTGAAATCGCGAAAAAAAATCTGCTGTTCAGTACATTTTGACCAGTTTGATAAATGTAGGTAATGAACAGCTGATTTTTTTTCGCGATTTCAGGTTTGGTCCCATAGTAAAAGTTGTTCAAAATGATGAGTACAATGACCCCTTAAGAGGTTTTGCGCATTTAGCGTTACACGTTGTATATGTTCAGGTACGTAAAAGTCCAGTTTGTAGTTAAATAAATAAATAATAAAAATAAAATAAATATCTTTGGACATTTCACACAACGCCATCTAGTCCCAAGCTAAGCAACCTAATGCTTGTGTTATGGTAACGAGATGGCTGATAAATTACTTATATACATTTTTTTTTTTTTGTAAATACATACATATTATAGATAGAAAAACACCCAGACTCGGAACAAATACTTGTAGGTCGTACAAATATTTGTTCCGTGCGGGAATCGAACCCGCGACATGCTGCGCAGCAGTCAATCGCTCAACCACTGCGCCAAACGTGTCGTCAGTTGGGGGCCCCACGCATGCTAAACGCAAGCAGTTGAAATGTATGGGAGAACATGTGAAACACATGTTCTCCCATACATTCTGCATAATAATGCAACGCATAATTCGTCAAAATGTACTGAACAGCTGATTTTTTTTTCGCGATTTCAGGTTTGGTCCCATAGTAAAAGTTGTTCATAATGATGAGTACAATGACCCCCTAAGAGGTTTTGCGCATTTAACGTTACACGTTGTATTGGTTTCGGATTTGATTAAAAAATATTTTTCAAGATTTGGAGGCCCCACATGACCGAGGGCCGGGGGCGGGTCGCCCCAAACTCTCCCCATTAGTCCGCTAATGGGTGGTATTGTAATGTCGGGTCGGATATGGTTGAGCTCACGATGGCTTATGCTATGCATGCGTGCAACCTGTTGGGACAGGTTTACTCAAACTGTTTCTGGTACTTCCCTCATTTTGTTACACGATAATTTTGATAATTAATGTTTGGACTATATTATAAGACACTTTGACCTGTGATAGGAAATGTTGGCTCCGAATGGCTTATTTATTATTTTAAAATATTTCGTGTAAAAATTTTTTACAAAAAAAAAACAACCGTGTTCCAAAAAAACACTACAAACTGAAAAATAACTTTAATTTCGGAAGTCGGTGTCTTTGGTTTTTTATTTACTTTCGTTTTTTTTGCCACCGACTTCCGAAATTAAAGTTATTTTTCACTTTGTAGTGTTTTTTTGGAAGTCGGTTGTTTTTTTTTGTAAAAAAATTTTATTTTTCACTTTTTAGTGGTGCCTACCCCACACAAATCTGAACACCACTCTGCAAAATAAATTAGAGATCATCCACATAGACTAAATGGGAAAAATACGTATTAAATTATTGAAGCTAACTATCAAAAGCCACTCATCAGAACTTGAAGATATTTTTATGCGACCATCTCAGGAGTATACCATTTCAAATAAAAACGTTGCAAAAAGCAAATACGTCGCGCTAAGTCGTGTCAGAAGTTTGGTAGGCGTAGTTTTAGTTGACAACTCAAGTACCTAGCGCAATTTGAATCATTTATAGCCAGAGTGCACATCATGACGATTCCAATAAGCCCAAACACGGCAAGGATACATTGTTTTATTACTGAGTTCCGATGCCTACCTTCCGGCTTCTTCATCAGATCGCTTCGATGGTACCATTTTCATCAGAACCATTTATTTAAAGCTTCGTCATAGTCGCTTAACTATTAATCGAGATATCTTATCTTACCCGTGAAATACTTATCATCGTTGAGGAGTTCCCGTGGCTTTCTGTGGTCTTCTTCATCAGTTCCACTTCACCAGATGATACTTTCTGAATGCAAACGCCTGATTTGTTGATGAAAATACCAAAATACGTATATGTATGCCTATAATATTTGAGGAGTTCCCTCGATTCCTCATGGATCCCATCATCAGAACTGGATTTTGATCAAAATGGGACCAATCTGGAAGTATACCCTTTCAAATAAAAAAAGAATTTTCCGAATCGGTTCATAAATGACGGAGTACTGAGGTAACAAACATACAAAAAAAACACAACCGAATTGAGAACCTCCTCCTTTTTTGAAATCGGTTAAAAAGTCATTCCAATTTCCTACAGAATAAATAATTTTATTTCATTTCCTATACTTAAGTTTTGAAATAAGTGCAACTTAACGTAACTTTCAGTAGTTTGTGATTTATTATTTTCCAAAAAATCTTAAAATTTCTTCTTTCAGGGTGGCTGGAAGGGCCTGTTTTACTAACGGACTGTCTATTTATCTGTCTCTGTTTTGATTTAAAAGAGTGTCCGTGGAGTTTCTTGCACGTTCTTCTCCATAGAGATCTACGTTTTGGAATGGGCAACTAGCTTCAACTTTCTGACTTACCTACTGACCGACTCTTTGACAATTCAAAAGTGCCTGTAATTGGTTTAATTGAAATAAATGCTTTGAGTTTGAGTTTGTCAGTCTTTCAAAGCGGTTAATCTTACTAACTTTCGGTTAGTTCTGTTTTCCTTCCAGTTTATTATTTCTATTTCAGTTTTATTATAAAACTCAGTTATCCTTTTATTCCCGTAGTACGTTCCCGTGGGATCATTTCCGACATCCACGCGGGCGAAGCCGCTGGCAAAAGCTAGTATATTATAAGTAAATAGAGGTTTGATGCAAAGTAAACTGTTGGTGTAGGTACCTATTTCTTAACTAAATAATTTTAGTTACTTAATAATGTTTATGCCCTAAGTAGGTACCTTCGTATAATAATTATGTACAGTCGCCAGCAAAATTCCATGGACAGTACAGAAATAAAATCGTGTGAAGCGAGAAATGACGCCACCTAGCGTAAACCAGTTATCGACTAACAAAACTTAATTATGCTGTTACTAGATGGCGTTGCTTTACTTTTAACGATAAAATATTGTTAATAGTTCATTTTTGTCTCTTCAAACATTCAAATAATTTATAACTGTTCTAAACACTATAAATTTAAAATTGAATATCTATTTAGGTATTGAGTATATGATTTTCTGAGTTTTAGTTTCCAAACTTGAGAGGGTAGGTTGAATATGGATTTATAAATAATTGGTAGGTAGTATAATTAATACTTAGATCGATGAGTTATGACTAAGCTCAATTAATTCGCTAAGTTAATTTCGATTACCTCGTTCAAGTGCCTTTTGTTCAGTTTTTATTTGTAATCAGGTGAATTACTTATTTTAACATAATGAGAACGCGTTGTAATATTGATTTGTAACGAAATCAACTCAAATAATTGCTTTGCATAATCAAGGCAAAAACTTGTCAGAAATAGCCAAAGAGACCGGTGTAAACGTAAGTAGTTTTATTTTTACACTGTTTTAAAACTCCAATAATTTTTTTACCATGCTACTTAATAATCATTATTTGGTATTATATATTTCTGTTTTATTGTTGCAGAGAAAAACAGATTTTCTACGGGTACGACAATTTGAAGAGAAGGCTTCTTTACCACACCATCAAAGAACTGGTAGACCACGGCTCAAAACTCAAACTCATGTGGTCAAACTATGATAAGGGACTATGAAGAAAATGGATTTCTGCCGACTAACCACTATGCTGGTTTATGTGTCACAAGTGTTGACACTGTCCGCTTGCTCTTCACACTGGAGGGCTGCATGCAGGCTGCATGCTGTGAAACCCTTGCTCACGGAAAACCATAAAAGGGCAAGATTACAGTTTGCTTTGGATCACACTTCGATTGGAGTAATGTCATCTTTACAGATGAAAAAACTTTTAAGTGCAGTGAACACGGACGCTTATGTTTGTGGCGGCGAAATAATACGCGTTTTACAAGTGGTCACGTAGTGCCCAATATGCAATCTGGTCATATAACAGTGAACATGTGGGGATGGATGAGTGCAGCCGATCCGGGAGAACTAGTCAGGCTACCAAGTCGAGGAAATGCAAAGTGCTGGAGGAGACCATGTTGCTTATCATTTATGGAGTATTATCGTTCAACGGTGGAATAATCAAAATGAGCGTACTCCAGAAGCGTTAGAGGCTCATTGTTTACAAATATGGGAGAGTAGGTATTCGTGGTTCAGATTTGTGTAAAAATTTAATTAATTCAATGCGTTCCCATATCATGCAAGCTGTTTATCAGCCAGACCCGAACTATTAGTAAATAATTATACTTAATTAATATTATTTTACTTAGTGCTTATTATTTATATTAACTGGAGACCTGGTTATGTGTGTAACCTGTGTAACATATTACTTACGTATTTTAAATAACTTAAAAAGTTATGAACACTTCAAGTTCAAAAATCATAATTTTTAGTTTTTTTATGTTATTTACTAACCATTGTTTTTGTGCAATTGAAAATTGCAAATTGTAGTTTTTAGCTTACCTATTTAATACATTTAATCCGTTTGACTTTTGTGATAAAATAATCTGGTCTCCTGTTGGTTTTTATTGAGGTTACATAAGCTTCAATCCTCTTTCCAATTTTGGAAACGAATACTTAAGCTATGGCCTCAATAAGAAGTTATATATAATATTATAATGTTATACGATATTCAATAAAGTAAATGTTAAGTGTGAATAATAAACTTTATGAAATAAATCTCTACAATTTTTTAATAGTGCCTTTTTGTTTGGCGAGCCTGTTTACCTGCTGTGACTCTGCTCTTTTTTCTGGTTGCTAAGTAACTACCAACTCGAATACCTACTAATTATTAAAAGTTGAATCCACTCGTTATTCGTATCGGTTTCTAATGATAATAGACTTAACATTTACGAAGTGTTATTCAATGTCTTAATAGACCGGAGGTATCAAGACCGCTTGCCGTGTATGAGGTTGGAGGTTCAAATCCTAGGCACGGCATGTGCTTTTTTGTCATGCATTATATTTTTATTAAAAGAAAGTATTTTTCTACTTTGTTTTAGTAATATTTATAAACAATTAGACAAGAAAAATAAAATATTGTAATAACATTTAATAATATTTATTATTGCTATTATTTAACTAAACGTTGATCTTATTTTACTACAAAGATTACAATTTACAATACAATTACATTGACATTTTACAATTTGACGTGATAATTTACAGTTCTCATAATATGACACGACATATTTTGCCAACTGACACAAACGGGTTCCTAGACAAGTGATATCCTTTAACGCAACATCAAACGTTGTAGTTATAACTTGAGGGTATGGATTAACTTTATAAAGAAAACGTAAGTAAGTGAAATTAATGGATACCCTCAAATTATAACATCTATCGATTAGACAGAGACAAAGATAAAGTTACTCGGACGATAGTAGATAACAATTTCATCACAATTCTTAAAGTCTCGCTGGCTAGTTCGTGAAACTGCTGGTATGAATATGACGACATTTGGTGATGCGATGGTTCGAATCCAAGTCGAAACAATTAACTCTTTTTGCAGTATTCTTTAAATTATTCGTCACGGGTTCAATGTTGTAGCAGTATAACATTTTAAAACTTGAGGGACACATACTGACGTGCATCCTGTGTGCATTTAGTTAGGACAAAAATATAAAAAAAATTACACCCATTTTTATTTACGGGGGTATAACCTACAGGTGACACTGGGTATTGTCATTGTGTAAAGTTAAGACTTTAAAAGACACGCGATTTTTATTATTCTTGTAGGAATTAAAAGTAAAACTGCCTTGTGATAGAAAAAAATGAAAAAAACCATAAAACTTTTGTCATCTACAAGTGACACTGGGAATTGAACAGATAATACATTTTGTAAATAATTAATCATAGTTGTGAAGAAACCAACGCCATCTAGTTTGATTTTCGAAAACTTCAACTCAAACGTTCACAGGAAAATAGACATTAAGGTATCCATGCAATTTTGCAGGTGATTGTACCTACTTAGTTATGTTTTACGACGTATGGAGAATCGTAGGTTATAAATTATGAAAACATAGTAAATTTTACGATGTTTTCATAATTATAACCTACGATTCTTCATTTTAATCGATCGACTATAAAGTTGAATGAACATACGGGATGAAATTTAAAACATGTTCCAAATCAAAGTGGGAAATTGTACTCATCATTATGAACAACTTTTACTATGGGACCAAACCTGAAATCGTGAACAAAAAATCAGCTGTTCAGTACATTTTGACGTGTTTGATGTAGATAAATGTACTGAACAGCTGATTTTTTTTCGCGATTTCAGGTTTGGTCTTTCGAGTTCAATGTACTTTAGATTTCCTTCAAAAACTTTCAGATTATTGTGTAAAGTGTGTTAGGTATGCGATTGGGGTGTAGTACGTCGATTCTGTAAAATTCAAACAACAACTCGCATCTCACATCGCTATTCACATCACTTATGCTCACTTGTTTTTAGGGTTCCGTACCAAAATGATAAAAAAGGAACCCTTATGGTGTGACTCAGTCTGTCTGCCTGTCTGTCTGTCTGTCTGTCACAGCTGGATATCTCAAGAACTACTAATGCTATCAACTTGAAATTTGACACAGTTTTAGATGACGTTTACCCAACTATTTTGCAAATAAGAAAGAAATAAAAATATTTATATTTTTTTTCCAACTGGCACCGAAAGGGGGTCTTAAAAATTCAAAGTGGTTTACTAGGGCATGTGGAGTATCATATGAAAGAACACTATTTGCACATTCTCAAACATTTTTTTTCTTTTTTTTAGCCTGCATAGTTTTCGACTTTTGATGAAAAATGTAAAAAAAAATACCGTTCCCCCCCTTATCTCCGAAGTTTGCAAAGCGAAAAATCTGAAATTATTGTATGTGATAGAAGTTTAAGTAAAGATTACAGGAAAAATAAAATGATGTCTCTAAATAGCACAGTTTTTCAGAAATCATCAACCAAAGTTACATATAAATGATGGTACGGAACCCTCGGTGCGCGAGTCCGACTCGCTCTTGACCGGTTTTTTTTTTATTTGACACTTTGAATTTAGAACGCCAGTCAAGAAACTCACAGCGGATTCAGAGCCCTTAGTGCGAGTTTTTATACTTTCTCGATCACGTTAACTTAAACGTCGATTTGTACTGAAATTGAATAAGCGCCGCCTAGTGACTTTAATGGGAAACACAATTATTCCATACAATTTGACGTACGTCAACGTTAACGTTAACGCGGTCGAGTAAGTATAAAAACTCGCACTAAGGCCACAGCTGTGGGCTTAGTGCGAGTTTTTATACTAAGTGTCTAAACACACTATGCCGAAGTTACGCGACCGAAGTTCGGCATGGTTACGCCTGCAATGCTATTTGAATTACTTACGACACACTATGCCGAAATTACGTTGCGTTCTAGCGTACAGCCGAAATTCGGTCGGGCGTAAGTTCAGCGACAATTCGGCGGCAACTTATTCTGTAGAGCACACATTATACGCGACCGAAGTTCGGTTCGATTGCCGAAGAAGATCCGGGGCGGGGAGCAGCGGGAGGCAGGCATGCCCGCGCCCTGCGTGTCCGCCCCACGGTGCTATAGCTTAAGCTGGACACTCACGGTCAGTTCATTTGGATTAAATAAATGGATGAACAACCAAAATACTAAAATACTTGCATAAGAAATTGATTCGTGTTGCCTTGTAAATAAAGAGCATAATCGTATCAGCGAAAAAATCCTTGGAAGTTCAAAGTATTTTTATTTGCAAATACGAAAGTGCTTCTTACTTATGTAACGACAGGGCTCTATTTTCTATGCAAGTATTTAAAAAAAGTAATAACGTATCCTAACAGCATCACTTTCTTTTGCGTCTGTCTGTCCGCCTGTTTAGATAACACGACACGACGCCATGACAGCGTTCAAGACACTGAAGTTTCGCAACTGAATTTCCGCCGCGTAAGTTCAGCGCTTATGGTGTGTCATATCAGCCGAACACGTCGGAACGTAACATCTGGGGGCCTACTCCCTAAGTCCGTCCGTCTTTCCGTCCATCCATTCATCCGTCCGTCTGACATTACGATCCATCAAAACAAGTGTAAAAGTTAAATTTTTCGGACGGGCAAAAACACACCGGGAGCAGGGGGCCTACTCCCTAAGCACGAAGCCCGTAGTTTCGGCCTTCGTTACGGGCGTTTCTTACTCCGTATCACCTACGGATGGATGATTGGTTCGAGGACCGAACGAAGTATGAATGACAACAGTATTTGCCAGTTGTCCCTACTCCCGGTGTGCTTTTGCCCGTCCGAAAAATTTAACTTTTACACTTGTTTTGATGGATCGTAATGTCAGACAGATGGATGAAAGGACGGACGGAAAGACGGACGGACTTAGGGAGTAGGGCCCCTGGGACAACGGGCAAATCATGTTGTCATTCATACTTCGTTCGGGCCCCGATCCAATCATCCATCCGTAGGTGACATCCGTATATGACATTGTAATTTTTAATGAATATTGGTATGTTTCTTTTTATTAATGATTGAATTATCTTTATCAGATTTACTTTGCATATTATTAGATTTGTATGTCTTAAGACAAAACATAGCGTACTATTTTATGTGTAAGACCTAATTGTATACCTACCTATGTTTCACAAATAAAGATTATGATTATTATGATACGGAGTAGGAAACGCCCGTAACGAAGGCCGAAACTACGGGCTTCGTGCTTAGGGAGTAGGCCCCCAGCCGCGGAACTTCAGTCGCGTAGTGTGTTTAGACATTTATTCGATCGCGTTTACGTTATCGTTACCTTATGTCAATTCGTATGGAATAATTGCGTTTCTTAATATAATCACCAGGCGGCGCTTATTCATTTTCAGTACAAACTGACGTTTACGTCAACGTGATCTAAAAACTCGCACTTAAGCCCTTGGTCGATTCTGTAAAAATCTCACGGTGAAAACTTGCGTGGAAATGAAATGAAATGAAATGAAATTTTAATTGCAATGGAGTGAGCTGTCAGTGTCACCCCACGGATGCTAGGGATTGACCAAATTACATTTACAATCATAATCAAGATTTAAATTATGTTTTTATGCGAATTCTATACATAATGATTTTATATTATTTGTAAGCTAGTAAGTATGGTGTCTAAACATTACTATTAGGGAGTTTTAAAATAAAATAGTGAAATAAAAAATGTTTTGCAATTTTATTTAAGAACCCCGTATAGGTGTAGTAATGTTTAGACACTTAAATTAGGTACTTAGGCTTTGAAATAATATAAAATGACCAATAGAATAGCGTAAAAAATATTATTAAAATCTCGATTATGACTGTAAAAATGTGCTTGGTCCATCCCTAGCATCAGGTGGAATGACACTGGCAGCTCACTCCATGCTCACTTCACTTAAGTTTTCACGGTGAGATGATTACAGAATAGCATAAGTTTAGAATGAGGTCTTACAGAATCACACGGGTCTTCAATCATCCGTTGAGCTTGCTGTTTTTGTTTAGGATGCAACAGTCTAACAAGTCTGCTAGCCGTAGGTACGTAAACATAAATGGTTCCACTTTATGCCCGGAAACATCAAACTGGAGCAAATACAGTGTTTCTACGAACCTCGAAGAACCACTTATGACAGTACAGGATTAATGAATACGGATCCTGTTTAATTCAGTTCAAATTCAACACCAATAATAAACAAATCAAATCGCTTTAGCTTTGTTTTCTATTTATTTGTAATCTAGCTGTTGCCCGCGACTTCGTCTGCCATCCAGGATAAAAAGTAGCCTATATCCTTCTCCAGGTCATGATCTACCCATGTGCCAAATTTCTTTCAAATCCGTTTAGCCGTTTTAGCGTGAAAGCGTAACAAACAAACAAATTCACTTTCGCATTTAAAATATTAGTTAAGTATAGGATTAATTAAAACTAAATGTAAGTATTCTACCATGGGTGTATGTGGTATGATTTGATGTTTTTTTCTTTTTTTTTTAAGGTCCACATGTGACTCTACCCTAACTACCCAAGCTGATAAAAATATAGTTTTTCCTCATTAGTGTTTGGGTCGGTTCCCCCTATTGGGGAAACGAGCTCTGTAAGTGTTGTTACTTGAAGTATGAGTTGAGAAAAACTGTTTTTTTATGTTATAATATGTTTAGATATCGATCCATCACGTTTGTGATGTTTACACAAAAATAACAGATTTTTAGGGTTCCGTAACTCAAAAAGAAAAAACGAAACCTTTATAGGATCACTTCGTTGTCCGTCCGTCTGTCTGTCTATCTATCTGTCAGTCTGTCAAGATCCTTTTTCTCAGTAACGCGTGAATGTATCAAGTTGAAATTAATATCAAATACGTAGGTTTATGATCATCATCTAAAACTGTTCCAAAGTTCAGTTTTCAAGTTGATAGCATTAGTAGTTCCTGAGATATCCAGCTGAGATAGACAGACAGACTGAGTCACACCATAAGGGTTCCTTTTTACCATTTTGGTGCGGAACCCTAATAACCCTGTATTATGTATTTATAAAAAAAATAACAAAATTTTTAAGTTATTGAACGATTCCTTGCTCGGAAAACGCCGATAAACTGATGGTTGTGACTTTGTGAGACAACAAAGTCTGTTCTTCCGGTTTTAAGTAGCCTACTACAAGCATCTAATACTTGAATATTACAGGCACCGTTAATGCTATTTCTAACACAAAGAAGAGAGAGGTTTATTTGATTATTATAATATGTAGTACTGTTAAATTATCCGGTTTTTTAAATATTTTAGTTCCTAGCACATTGTTCGGGGATCGCAAGCTGATCCTAGGTACCGTTAAAATAAAAAAATACATAATTAGGTATCATCTATGCCCAAAACAGGTTGTTTTGGTGAAAAAAAAAAGTAATAAATATTGATTCATCTAGCTTATCGGGATGTATCAGATCGTCTACGTATAAACACAGTTCTATTCTGGTTTTAGAAAGTGTTTTAAGTAGGTAGGTATTTTTAAAACCGACCTTGTTTTGGTCCTCGATTTGGTGTATTTTTACTACAGATTTGATTATTTATTTCAACTTCCAAAAGAAGTTCGAAAGTTAATTTGCTAAGTATTTTAATTCAGTTTCGATACTTTTCTTTTATTTCTTCATTCTTTTCACTATTTCATTCAGTCGGAGGCCCGATGACCCCTTTTTGTTGCGAAAAGTGGTGTTTTTCTTGAGACCGTGCAACCTGCTTGCTATTGTACGAGTGTTACGCATAATTACTAGAGTAGTTTCGGGTATTATGGTCTGGTCGGCCAATATGGACTACTACTATATCTCCGAAATAAACCAACACTAGCGTTTAACCTACAGTGCCATGTTGGCGCAACCCCACCCCCGCCTCCTCAGTCAATCTGTGCAGCGCGGCGAGTGCGCGCGTGTCCTGCATGCGCTTTTATTATAGTATCTACATACTTCTACTACATACATACATACTACATACATAACCTTTACTTACACTTCATCCATTTTTATTTATCTTTTATAAAGATTTATATTCATCTATTGCGAATTGGTCTAAAACAATTCGTTTTCTATAGGTATTTTTCATTGTTATGACACTTACGTCAGGCTGTCAAGCTGTCTTTACTTTTTCTTCTAACTATCTTTCATAGAGTTTCATAATGGCATAGACTATGAACGTTTCTTTTGATTTATGTAATCTAAATTCTTTTTATCAATATGTTAGGTCAAATATTGTATTTTATAGATAATTTTGATTTATTATTGAATAGCTGTATCTTAAATTACTTTTATAAAATTAATCCACACACACTTGAAATTCATCGAAGCGGTTAGAGGTTTTTCAACGTATATTACTGGCAGATTCAAGCATTGACTGTGGCGTTTGGCATTCTGATGACGGAAAGCTTCAAATGTGGAAAGGATCTGAAATTGGAAGACGTTTTTGAAAAACGCTGCCTGATGAACCGATGGATGAAAGACTCGGAGACGGGTCAGTTCTGCTCCGGAAGCTATAAACTAAACATCTCCTAAAAGTATTCTTCGACCGGGAAAACTAACTCAGTGACTAAAACTTACCCGACTGCGGTCGATCCCTGAAGGAGGGTTATAGAAAATAACCATTAATTTATCGGAGCGATTCAATTATCTTCCTCTTCCAAACTATCCGTGCGTGTTTGCCTAACCTGGACTTACTCAAATGACTACTTCAAGCTATCCTCTACCTTCGCGTTAAATAACTGTGTGTGTTAGGTAGGATGTGTTTTTTAAAAACCGGTCTGTATTTTTTATCCTTTAATATTTAATATATTGTTTCAAGTCATACTTTAGCCCCCTTTTATTTCTGTAGGCTAGTAGATTTGTTACAGTCTGGCGCCCAATATAAAATCAAAGCTAGCCCTTTCAAATCTTTTTCAAAATTCTAAAACTAACTATCTCTAGTACTATTTCTTTTCGGACTCTTATTTGGCTTAGTTTTTTTTTATAACATGTATTAGGTTCCAGGTAGGTCTAATACTAACTTACTTTCCTCTTCAGCACATACTTAACAAACTTATACTACACCCCCACACACATTCCTTTACCCACTGGTAATTGGCATCCATTCTTCGCTTGTGAGTGTTCTTAAAACCATTCGTGGTCACTTACAAGTTGGGTTTGGCTTACTCTACGACGTATTATAGGAGAATATCCTATAATCGTTACCACCTACACATAACTCTCTACTTCTACATCATTATTCTGCACCCCACACACTTGCACACCACTACGGTTACCCACTGGTAATCGTACCCATTCTTCGCTTGTGAGTGTTCTTAAAACCATCCGTGGTCACTTACAAGTTGGGGTTTGGTTTACTCTTCGACGTACTATAGGAGAATATCCTGTAGTCGTTTATACAAACCTAATATCTATATAACACCTATTACAAATACTTTACTATTCTACACTCTTACACACATACAACTTTCGATGTGCCTCTGTGCCTTTCTTTTTGTTTGTGGTTATTTTTTAGTCGCATCATTAATTCGGATCCTCTAGGAGTCCTCTTAAACCCTCTGGGAGTCCTCTTAAACCCTCTAGGAGACCTCTTAAACCCTCTAGGAGTCCTCTTAATCCTCTAGAGTCCTCTTAATCCTCTAGAGTCCTCTTAAACCCTCTGGGAGTCCTCTTAAACCCTCTGGGAGACCTCTTAAACCCTCTGGGAGACCTCTTAAACCCTCTGGGAGACCTCTTAAACCCTCTGGGAGACCTCTTAAACCCTTTGGGAGACCTCTTAAACCCTCTGGGAGTCCTCTTTAAACACTCTAGGAGACCTCTTAGACCTCTTATATACTAAGGGACCTCCTCTATACTAAGGGATCTCCTCTATACTAAGGGATCTCCTCTATACTAAGGGACCTCCTCTATACTAAGGGACCTCCTCTATACTAAGGGACCTCCTCTATACTAAGGGACCTCCTCTATACTAAGGGACCTCCTCTATATTAAGGGACCTCCTCTATACTAAGGGACCTCCTCTATATTAAGGGACCTCCTCTATACTAAGGGACCTCCTCTATACTAAGGGACCTCCTCTATACTAAGAGACCTCCTCTATACTAAGGGACCTCCTCTATACTAAGGGACCTCTTCTATACTAAGGGACCTCTTCTATACTAAGGGACCTCTTCTATACTAAGGGACCTCTTATATACTAGGGGACCTCTTATATACTAAGGGACCTCTTATATACTAAGGGACCTCTTAAATATTAAGGGACCTCTTAAATATTAAGGGACCTCTTAAATATTAAGAGACCTCTTAAACTCTCTTGAGTCGTCTTTAGCACTCACTCTCTTGTGTCGTCTTTAGCACTCGCTCTCTTGTGTCGTCTTTAGCACTCACTCTCTTTGAGTCGTCTTTTGCACTCATTAACCCTTACTCACCTCCCTTTAAAATATTTTAATCATATTTAACATTAATCTTTAACCATGGATAGAATTATTATCTTTGAACTTTTAAACAACTTCCCAGGACTTTTTAGAAATCTTTTCTCTTTTGAGATATTTTCTTTAATTTTTTACTTGAATATTTTTATTTTTTTAAACTTATTATTTCACCTTCAACATTAAAATACTCCCTCTCTCATTTAAAACTATTCGGTAAAAACTTATTCCACCTTTTTCTTTTTGAGCGGTAGCAACTCCCTAAATAAGCCTCTAATGCATTTTTTTTTTTCTTTTTGAGCGGTAGCAACTCCCTAAATAAGCCCCTAATGCATTTTTTTTTTTCTTTCTGAGCGGTAGCAACTCATTAAACAAGCCCCTAATGCATTCTCTATCCTTAGAGGTATTCTTATATGCTCTAATTCTTAAACTCAAGTCTCCCTTGAGCCTTTCTTAAAGTTGAACTCTAACTAACGAGTTCTCTCTCTTAAACTAAGTTTTTCTTAAACTTGGGTTATTCTTAAACTCAAACCAACTTGAGTTTTCTCTCTTAAACTTAAGTTTTCTTAAACTTGAGGTTTTTTTCTTAAACCTTGAATCTTTTGGAGCGGCTAACAACTCCATAAAAATAAGCCCTTGTTAAATATAAATATATTTTATTAATGGTCTTAGACGCGAGCGGATTACAACTCCGAAAATAAGCCTACTGTTATTGATTTATCAGGTCGAGTAGTGATCATTGAATGTGAATCCTACCTGACCTAACTTCGTAAGATGTCGGTGTGATTGAATGAAGTATGTACGTTTTGTGAATGCTGTAATATTTTTAACCTTCAAAATTTTCAATTGAGTTGAAAATTTTCTCGGGGTCGATGGGGAAATATAGTATCTACATACTTCTACTACATACATACATACTACATACATAACCTTTACTTACACTTCATCCATTTTTATTTATCTTTTATAAAGATTTATATTCATCTATTGCGAATTGGTCTAAAACAATTCGTTTTCTATAGGTATTTTTCATTGTTATGACACTTACGTCAGGCTGTCAAGCTGTCTTTACTTTTTCTTCTAACTATCTTTCATAGAGTTTCATAATGGCATAGACTATGAACGTTTCTTTTGATTTATGTAATCTAAATTCTTTTTATCAATATGTTAGGTCAAATATTGTATTTTATAGATAATTTTGATTTATTATTGAATAGCTGTATCTTAAATTACTTTTATAAAATTAATCCACACACACTTGAAATTCATCGAAGCGGTTAGAGGTTTTTCAACGTATATTACTGGCAGATTCAAGCATTGACTGTGGCGTTTGGCATTCTGATGACGGAAAGCTTCAAATGTGGAAAGGATCTGAAATTGGAAGACGTTTTTGAAAAACGCTGCCTGATGAACCGATGGATGAAAGACTCGGAGACGGGTCAGTTCTGCTCCGGAAGCTATAAACTAAACATCTCCTAAAAGTATTCTTCGACCGGGAAAACTAACTCAGTGACTAAAACTTACCCGACTGCGGTCGATCCCTGAAGGAGGGTTATAGAAAATAACCATTAATTTATCGGAGCGATTCAATTATCTTCCTCTTCCAAACTATCCGTGCGTGTTTGCCTAACCTGGACTTACTCAAATGACTACTTCAAGCTATCCTCTACCTTCGCGTTAAATAACTGTGTGTGTTAGGTAGGATGTGTTTTTTAAAAACCGGTCTGTATTTTTTATCCTTTAATATTTAATATATTGTTTCAAGTCATACTTTAGCCCCCTTTTATTTCTGTAGGCTAGTAGATTTGTTACATTATCCAGAATTACGTATTTCGATGTTATTTTTAGGTAAGTTTAAATCATTTCAGTTATTCGAATAATTAATGTTTTTATGTTGTTAGTGCACAGTTTTGTAGGCAAACTCTTAATCTGTAGTGAGGTAACAGTTTTGTATGCATATTATTCACTGGTTTTTAGGTTGGATTTTACTTGTCAAAAACGTTCCTGTGGCCAATATGGCTCACCAGGTAGAGGGCCAATATGGCCTTCTAGGCCATATTGGCTGCCATATGATTAAATAATTAATGTTTTCTTTCGTTTTTAGGCAATGGCCCCACGAAAACCTATTTCCCAAAGAAAACGCCAAACTTGGTGCAAAATATCAATGAGAAGAGCAATCGAAGATGTGCGAAATAAAAAAATGGGTTCACTTAAAGCTTCAAATTGTATAAGGTACCACGAACAACTTTAAGACGTTTAGCAGCTAAAACAGAACTGCCTGCCGATATAGCGACTTGTGCAAAGTTGGGAAGAAGACCTACTTTACCTGAAGAGCTAGAAAAACAAGTAGTCGGGTATGTGTTAGCAATTGGTGCTTTGACATCAGCTGAAAGGGGTTCTTTGATAACCTACGTGATGTGTATGAGTGCTGGAGGTTCATTTGTGCCGAAAGACCGAACAGAAAGACAAAGGCAAAAAGACTAAAATAATGGATGTACAAATATCTAGCTCGGAGGAAGAAAATCAACCTTTGTACGAGGATAGCTCTGATGAAAGTCCAGATAGACGCAATTTTTCTGACGCGAAGTGCTTGTATTGCGAGTCTCTCTATTCTATGGACAACAGAGGTGAATCATGGATTCAATATCTATGTTGTAAGCTATGGGCCCATGAAGAATGCTCAGGAGTGGAAACTGTCATTTTTTTCTGTGAATTTTGTTCCTCAAAATAACTTGCGCTTGATTGTTTGCTCTGATGGGCAATATGGCTCACGGATTTTACGGCTAATATGGCCCTAGGCTATATTATCCCACCACGAATAGATTTTGTGAATGTTCAAGTTTACGAAAATTTTTATTTTTAGTTATTCTGTGAAATTATATTGCCATAAGCTTCTAGTGATTGATTACTGATTAGTTTAATGACTTAATTAACCAATAAAGACTGATTGATCTCATTTACTTCGAGTTTTATTTTCAAAAAGGCTTATGGTGTGCCATAATACCCGAAACTACTCTACGTATTGTTTTGACGACGTTTGCAATGCCGGCAGTACAAACTTAGCCTAGAAATGTAGACTCACTTAAGTCACAAGTCTCTTTTCTTTGATTGTTGATATGTGTTATAAGTAAGTATATTTAAAATCGTGAACCTAGACGCACTAGCTAAGACCACAAATAATCAAGTTTCAATATGTTTCAATGAAGGTAAAAAATGCACTCCTCGTTTTCCTAGAAACTACAGAACTTTACGTGCTGGAAATCCCTCATAGCTCTTCTGCTTCACCGATTTTCGAACATCATAGACGCGCGCTGAGCTGGATTGTGTTCTCGCACGGCGCGGCGTCCTCTTCCGGTTTTTCTGCTTGTCAAGTCTTATTAAGTAGGTACCTACATAAAATTCCTTAACCTTTGGAAAACTTTGGTCAAACTGCTCAACAATATGGTGACGTAGATTCTGGAAACGCGTTACATCAGACGGCTGTGTCAAAGGTTTGCTTGTTTTACAATAACTACTTACATAGGTAACTGTTACAACCACTGCTGAATTGCTGATAAGCGTCCAGATAAGCAGACCGCACCGGCTTTCAGCGTCTTTTATCTTTACAAAAGATGATATTTTTTCTAGAGATGGCCACCTCGGCCATCTCTAGAGTGGAAATGTCACGTCCCCAAAAATTAATGACCTCATGTTAAAGCGGTTGATTAACCTCTAAACTTACATTATACAAAAAAAATCTCTTGCAGTCAGGATATTAAACTGAATTAACAAACGAATAGTAACGTGCAACTTCTAAAATCAAAACCTATAAAATAATGAGGTGCCAGATTAAACTTACAATTTTTGTGCAATTAAAATGATGAAACTGTTCATAAAGGGATTTATTGTTAAATCTTTAATGCCGTCTCTTTATTTGCAGCTTTATTAAATTTTTATTCATTAACATTAGATTTATTAACGTATGATGCTTTGTTTAATTACATTCGATGGTACTATTAATTAATTGATTGTACTTTGTAACATTTACTGTTTTTCTTGAAGACATCATTAAATCTTTATATTGTTATTGTCATAGTTGTAATGAATGTCAGTACAGTTTTATCTCTTGGATGACTTAGCGATGCCTTTGATATTGCAGATATTGATCAGAGAAAAGAACATAACCAATCTAATTACAAAACATAAAGTCCCTTCAGATTATCTCCATTCAACATTATCGAGGTTATCGATTCCGATGCTCGTTAATTACTAATTAGCAAATCGTACTTACCTTACAATCACAACACCACTAGGCTGAGACTGCCAACGCACTTGCTAGATAACGCACTTCGAAGGCCTTAGGTAGATGGCCTGCCTAGATAATCGGGAATTCAAGGTAAACTGGGGTTCTATATAAAACTATGTAAACTACAATGTCAGAAAAAAAAGGCTCCTACAAACAGTTATATTTTTCACTTTGTAGTGTTTTTTTTTCCTTCCTCGTGGTCAAACTTAATGTTCAAACTGATTTGACCACGAGGAATTCTGTTCCGGATAGTCAAACTAACTTAAAAAAAAATAACGAAAAATATGCACCCTTTGTTTATTTGTGCAGTTGTTGTGTTGTTGGTGTCTTAATGGTGGCTATTTAAACTTTTTATCAAGCTGTAGGTACATAAATAAATAAAAATATTATTAAAAAAAAAATAACACTAAATTATTCCGAAAACATTGGTCTGTTTATGTTTACCATTAATTACCATTGTTTACCATTAAGTTTGATCACGAGGAAGGAACGGATTTTTGGAGGTCGGTTGTTTTTATTTTCTGTAAAAAAGATTTTTATTTTTCACTTTTTAGTGGGTAATTTATCTAATGTCAACTGCTCATCACCTTTTACAAAATATTGCTTTTCCCGTTGCAGGGACGTTAATTACTGAGGAGTTCTCCTAGTAAGAACCAGGAGTACTGGAAGTTGATGGTGAAGTCACCATCAGCTCCACTTCACCACATGCATTGTGACGAGCATAAATTACTTAGTAATTTAATCGCAACCCATGAAATACTTATTCTTGAATAGTTCCGATGGCCATCTGTGGTCCTCATCATCAGTTCCACTTCACCAAATGGTGATTTCCGAAAACAAATGCACGAGTTACTATAAAAAATATCCAAATCGCTATAGGTGTGCCTATAAAATGTGATGGTTTCCCTGGATTTCTCGATTTCCATTGGATCCCCTCATCAGATTCTGACTTAGTGACAATGGAACTAACTCGAAAACATATACCCTTTCAAACAAAAAAAATAATAATTTTCAAAATCGGTCCACAGTAAATTGACAGAGAAATCGGTGAAATAAGTAAAAAAAAACATAGTCTCGATTTTGACCTCCTCCTTTTTGGAAGTCGGTTAAAAATGGGTTATTGATTAATTTTCTGATCCCTTCTGTGTTTCTCAATTTCAGGTAGGACCTACCAAGGAAAGACCAGAGACCAGCTCAGAAAGAGGTGTTGACAAGTCTTAAGGACCTACCACGAGGGCTGGATCGAGGTGGTCCACGGAAAAAAGTTTAGGTACCTATGTACGTTACAGTCCATACATAAACTTTTTCCCGAGGTCCACTGGTGCCCATTGGTGGTGGAGTTTTTGGACTCCTACCGACTAAAACTCCATGGTGTTCTTCCTAATTCCTAATACAATAACGTATAAAAATGTACGGGCACTTAGGTATGTATTAGACAACAATAAATATGACAAATTGACATGAAAAGAAGCATTACGTTTCTTTGTAGTGTACTGAATCCATACTCATATTACAAATGCGAAAGTAACTCGGCTGTCAGACGACTGCCTTTCCACGCTTGAGCGGCTATGGCTGACCGGATTTCGATGAACTTTGACACACAGCATGACCTGGGTTAGGACATAGGAAACTTTATAGCGTTAGTGGGTTCCTGTTGGATAGTTTCCAAACTCCACGCGGGCGAAGCCACGGGCAAAAGCTAGTGTTTTCACAAATATAAATTTCCTTTATAACTCGTTTATGAATTTGTGTCGTTTCCTTCGAGCAATTCAATTTACCACAATTGAGTTATCGTCACTCCTTTACAAAAATCAATTACAGCACGAATTTCGCCAATCGTATTAAATCCTTGTTATAGAATGAAAACAAAATAACACTGGCCATTCAAGTTTTATAATCCAATGATTTATGAGAATTACGATATACCTAAGCGTACCTAAGTGATTTTTATTGAGCAGGATGACGTATCAGCTGTGATTATCATCAATTCTGTCTTGGATTACGTGTATTTGCTTTATGCCATTCTCCATTCGGTTCCATAAGTCCCGACAATGTTACCAGGACTACGCGCTTTTAGACAACCTGGATTTCTATATCTTGGTCACCATTTTGTCAAAATCTTCCCCCACCGACCACCACGTCTAGTAAGATATCCTGTGTGATGGCAGTCAAAGTCTTCCCCCACCGACCACCACGTCTAGTAAGATATCCTGTGTGATGGCAGTCAAAGTCTTCCCCCACCGACCACCACGTCTAGTAAGATATCCTGTGTGATGGCAGTCAAAGTCTTCCCCCACCGACCACCACATCTAGTAAGATATCCTGTGTGATGGCAGTCAAAGTCTTCCCCCACCGACCACCACGTCTAGTAAGATATCCTGTGTGATGGCAGTCAAAGCAATAGGTAGAGTCTGTCAAGCGAGTCGTGTCCAATGAAAAAGGAGTCCAAAAAAAAATCGTACATGTGTCAACACTGATATAGTACGCTGAAAACATGTTTGATACTTGAATTTTTGTACATAAAAAAATTCTTTAAAAAAGTGCATTTCAATGTAGGTATTTATTAGTCACAATTAGAACTAAAATCAGAATCTAGAAATTCAATGCCTTCATAAGAGAAATCACTGTCAGTATCATGAAATGACGCACAAAAATGATGAAGGGTTCCAACTCCGTATCGGTTATCCTTTGTTTTCTACATGAATAGTGTGATCTGTGCATTTATAAATTAAATTTTTTTTTTCCATTGTTCTTTTAATTTCCATTAATACAAATTAAATAATTGAGCTAAAAGTATGTATCAAAATGCTGTAGCTTAGTAGAACAGAAGTTGTGACAATCCGTTTGTTTTTTTTTTTAATATTTTTATTCATGACCATAGGATACAAGTCTTTCAGTCGCATACAAAATCCGTTTGACAGATAATAGTATTGCCATTATAAGAAATCAGCTAAATGGTCGTGGACACGAATCACTTGACAGACTCTACCTACTCGTACCTCCTTACGACAGAACTATCAGGCTCCGCGGTTATCACTTTGGCTCGTTTTTCCATCGTGGGAGAAAGGATAAAACTCACATTATACTTTCTCCCACAGTTGAAAAACGATGAAATATTGACTGTGTGAGTTGTGACCTGTGTTGTTTTTGGGACCCAACTCACCCAGCCGTATGATGCAGAATGTCTAGTAATCAAAGACAAATAATGTCAACGTAATAATTGTTGTTCTAAACAGCGTGTTTGAATGGAAGGAAGTTTATAAAAAACTATCACACTTTTGACCGCGAAGGAAGTATTAGTTAGGTAGGTATACAGCCTGTAATTTATACAAGCAAATGACAAAATACAGAGGGCAAAAGATATAGGCCGAAGCCCAAAACGGTAGTTGGATCTAATATCCGAGCAACTGGATACCTATCAGCGCCGCACTCGACCAGGCCACTGATTGTAACATACGAAGAAAACCCGTTGACAAATTGAAACGGAGTCACAGATTAATACAGATGGGACACTCCGCAGTTTAGGTATGAAGCTACAAGTACGCGGCGGGACCCGTCCGCGTCTATAGAAATGCTAATTCAGTACGTCCCCTCAGGCGGAGACGAATACCTAGAGTTAGCGCATTTCCAGGCGTTAAACACACGTAAATGCTAGTATTCAGTAGCATTTACGCGGAATTAGCATTTACTAGCATTTAAGTGTGTTAAACGCCTGGAAATGACGCTATCGTCTCCGCCTGAGGGGACGTACAGAAGTAGCATTTCTATATACGCGCACCGTCCACAGGGCTAATTCAGTAGGTCAGAAGGTATAAGAGTTACGCGATAGAAAGAGAGGCAACTTGCAGTTGAATATAACTCAAGGTAATAACCGTTGTGCGACCTGAATTGCACTTTATTGTGTCGTAGCAAGAGTCGCTTTTTATTTAAATGACTTTGCGGAGTGTCCCATCTGTATTAATCTGTGACGGAGTCACGATTCTCAGCAGATACCGATTAGGAAGAGAGAGAGTTAATTGTTTACTTTCTTTATTGTCTTTCAGAAAAAACGAACTCGGCGTCTAACAACAGAGCCTACGCTGTAGATGCGGTCAGAGTAAAAGTCACTGAGGCTGAGGCCGAGATCTATAAACGTTATTTAGCGCGTGCTTTGGCTTATTCATGCTCCCGTCTCTATCTTGTAGTTTGACAGTTGTGCGACAGTGACAGGAATAACGCGTATCCAAAGTGCGTGATAACGTGATAAGTAACGTTTATAGATCTCGGCTTGAGTACCACACCCTTCAAAAGTTAGATACACTAAACTAGGAAACGTTCTGTCCTCCATAAATGCTTTTTATTTTATTTATTTTTATTTATTTATTCATAACAATTTTTACATTGCGTCGAATATTAAACACTTGCATATAATAGTTGATTACCTACAGCTTTATTCTGTCACTCAATTATATTCACATAAATTTATTAAAATCTGTCAACGGTGGTGCAGTGAGGAAAAGTAAGTATTATATATCTATACAGTGTGAGTCTTCATAATGTGTACATATCGAAATGAGGGAAACTATGCTTGATTTTACCGACGGAAAAAATATTTTAAAAAATCTAAAAATAAAACATTTTTTATAGCATTTTTTAAACTCGTTTTCGCTGCTGTGACCCTGTGTAAACAAAACAGTATAACTTTTAAACTAAACAATCTATAACGATGAACTAAACTCAGTAATGGTTGGAAATAACAAAGCGTCCTCAAATAAAAATTGAAAAAAAAACACCGCCCTCAATTATTGAGAATGAAGATGTTTTTTTTTACAAAAATCTTGTATTATTTCACCAATTTTTACAATAATTATAAAGTTTCTCAATAAAACCTCGTATTACCTAACTTTTTTTATTACTTTAAATTATTTTACATCGTATTAGCTTTCTAAAAGTAAAAATACCACGTTTATAACTCAATCACAGCATTTCATATCAACTGTTAAAAAAAGACCTTGCACACTGCTACGTATTTACAATACTTCAGCAAGTTAGACACTTTAATTTTTTTTTTTTAAACATTTTTTCCGTCGATAAAATTAAGCATTGTTTCCAATGATATTATATTAAATTGTTTCCCTAATTTCTATATGTGCACATTATGAAGACTCACACTGTATAAATAAAAAGAGAAGTGCTGACTGACTGACTGACTCATCAACGCCCAGCCCAAACCCTCGAACCTAGAAAGCTGAAATTTTGCACAGAGGTTCCCTTTACTATGTAAGCAAGGAATAATTAAGGAGGGATTTCTCGGTAGTACGTTCCAGTGGATATTTTCCGACATAACCCCGGCGAAGCCGCGGGAAAAAGCTAGTTGATATAATATAACTTATAAATAAAAAAAATATATGCTATATAACTAAAACTATTAAAAAACTAAAATATGGCGTCGAAAAATTCCTCCGCATCGCTGTCGACTGGTAGAGTACCCAAGAGACTGGCGGTTACTGTTGATATAATTGGATTATATCTCGTGTCCATGCTAATGTCCTGCGTTATTGGATTAAATTATTAGTCATAAACTTTATACTCGTAGAATAGGGTTGAAGCTCGAAATGCACGATGTAATTAACATTGATCATAATTATATAGATCGGACTAACTTACCTAGTGACGTCCGATCCTTAATTATGTGAAGTGATCTCGTCCTCATTGTATACATATGTAGTTTGCACTCTTGCACACTCGCCAATCACATTATTTAAAGATGAAAGCCTTCATCATAGAAAAAATACTAAAAAAAAAATATTTTATCTGTGATCCGTCCGCCGGCGCGCACTGTCCTGACATCTGTCAATCATTCTTTCAAAGCATAAGAACGGGACTTCACGATGACCGATACGGGCATCGTATAGTCCCGGCATAGTGCATACAGCACAACACAACTTTTAGAGGGGGTTTAGATAAGGCAATCCATTACACATAAGTAGGTAGGTAGGTAGGTAGGTAGGTATCTGGGAAGGGCTGGGATACAATGAGGACGAGATCACTTCACATAATTAAGGATCGGACGTCACTAGGTAAGTTAGTCCGATCTATATAATTATGCTTCGTGATCTCGTCCTCATTGTATACATATGTAGATGTTCAAAGAATAAAGTTGTGTTGGTAATAAGTTCAGCATATTGTTTAATAATTGAACATTGTAACTTAACATGTTATTCTAAGTTTGTTTCTTACTCATTCATTATAAATGTATTTCTATTTATGAACCAGTCTTTCAGTTACCTTAACTTAATTTAAAATTCTCTAAATGCTATTAGTTCCTGGAATTCTTATTCAGTCCTGAATCAACTAGTCTCATTAATAATCTAATATGGCACACATCAATTCTCTACTTATAATCAGACATTTAACATTGACATTAAAATGTAACAATCACAGTGTAGGTATAGAGCACACAGCTTGTGCAAAAGCTCTAGCTTACACAGGGATTACTAATGGTTGAGAATTTTGTGTTCCAACCAGCAGCTTTTCTTATGACTTCAATGTTGATACCTCCTTCAGAGGTCTTTTAAGTTGAAGTAGAGGCATGTCTGTTTATGTGAATTTGGAAATATCTATTGCACTACTACTTAAATTTTGTTTCATCCATCTACTAATGGTTGCAGTAGAGGTGTCATGAAAAGGTTTTCTCATAGTTCTAATTAATGATTTACAATCTTTTCTTATACTCTTAGTAAAATCTAGATAGGGAAAAAAGGGGCTAGGATACATTCTCTTTAAGAAATGATAATATCAAGTTGAGTTGAGATCTACCAGGTGAAGAAGTTTTAATTATTTATTTCTGGAATCTTTATGTAAATGTTATCCTCATTATCAAATATTATCAATACTAATGAGGTTTGAATTGTATGTGCTGTAACAAGAGCTAAATGATTACTTACTAATTTTTTGTTACTTATTCTAAAGTAAGGGTTTAGTTAGGAAATAATTTAGATAGCCCAACGATACTGGGGTCCCAAACTATGGTTATACGTAGGGTTCTTTGGTCTTAATTTAAATATAAGAAACCCAGCCCTCCCCCCTCATCAACGCCCCGCCCCCAAGAAATTTTGACACTATCAATGTAATTGTGGGGGCCTAAAACTAGAAAAATTGTTTACTATTACTATACAGCGCACTCATTAGGGTATTGAGTGAGTCATATGACAATCCTTCAATTTGCCTTCAATGACACTTAGTGGTCAAAAATAATATCACCATGGTGACTGAGCCTAGGAGGGATCAATATCTTGATTCCTATAGAAGGGAATCTGCTGATTTAGAATAGATTCATATTGTTTTCTTGTTTTGCTAGACAAGGAAGCTATCAATTAAAAGGATCAGACTTCCTCTTCTCAGGAAAGCGTCCCTGATAATAATATGGCGGCAATCGGTGTGAGACCGTGCATCTACAGAGCATGTAGGTAGCTGGGTCAGGGAGCCATGATATGTCATTCTGACACTTAGCAGTGGAGCTGCTTGCAAACAGGGTCAATGCGGGGCTGACGCAGTTTAACAACAAATGACTTACAGTGGGCTGTATCACATCACTTCCATTAATTTTTTATTCTAGGTTGTCTAGATTCTATATTTGCCATAGTGTTTTCTTTGGACTAATGTAAGATGCATAAACGCATATATTTTGTCTTTCCTCGCACCATTGCTACAATTAAAGTCTAGTTAAGCTATTTAGATAAGTAAAACAAGTACCACCCATCTTATGATGATTTATAGGCATATTATTTATAATATTATATATTGTGATATCTATTCTAAGTAATTCCTCACAGTATCTGAGTTTGCTTGCAAATGTTTTGAGCCCTACAAACGCTTGAACACTGTTCAAGGTAATTTATATGGAACTTTCTATCATTAGCAGTCCAGTGCCCATGGCTTTTGATATCATTACATACCAGTCCACAGTCAGTTTGAAAAGCATCAGAGAATATTTGCAGGACAAAGTTAAATTGTTTAATCCTATTGTGATTTGTTGAAATGTGAAACAACCAACAACCTTTGCAAATAGATGATTTTGAATTTGATTCCAGTTTTGTTGAACTTGCAATTGCCTAAATGATTTTGAATTTTAATTTGAATCTAGTTCTGGCCCTGTTGTTATTTTTAAGGCCACCAACTCTATTAATTGCATCTCATTTTTATGGAATAAGGGAAAACTATCTTTTTCTGAGGAAGTGAAATGGCAAACTGGACTGAATCTAACAAAAAACCCAGATGCTGGCAGCACTGTCTGGGTTCTAGGACACTCTTTTCAGTATTAATAATGAATAAATGTTAGATTTTTTAACGCAGTTTGAGTAGTAGACACATTCTAACATTTTACATATTTGAATCGGCAAGACACAGAATATTGTGAAGATATATGTGACAGAAAATGACACTAATAACTTCAGGTGACAGCCACCTGGCTTCATGATTTGTAAATACAAATATATACTGGAGATACCTCTAAGATATTTTCCCATGGGTAATAAATAATATGCATTTATTATATCTATTGTAGGCAAAGACTATACTGTACCTAAATCTACCAGTTTAAAATGGTATGTGGTAACATACTTATTATATTTTTAATCTCCAAGTGCCATTTAATTTTGGGGAAAATTATAAAAAAATTCATTATTGACAGGAGAACATGTTTCTATGGCACCTAACTGTAAGAGATTATTAATAATAATAAAATAATAATAACTATTTTACTATGAGGCAACTAGGCCCATAGATAAAATACATAAAATTATCTAATTTATTAGGAAAATTTGTATGGATGTAACATTGCTTTCTTTCTGAATGAAGTTTTTATTCAGACATTTCAAAAGGAAACTCAGTGAAAGGTAGTTTACCTATAGTCCTTGATTCACTCATTTATGGTTGTATTAGTAGTAATACTATTCCACACTTCAGAAAAATACTGCAATCTACCATTGTGTAGCTGAGCTAGTTTCAGTTCGGTTCCAGTACCGTTTGATGTCATTGAATTTATCTTGAAGCTTAGCTCGACCAGGTAATCAGATAATCAATATCTGTTTGTTCCATCCATTTTTTCATTTCCTTATTAAGGCTGGGTAGCATTAAGGATCTCCGTGTCACAACGTCACAATGTCACAGTAGTCTAGCTGAGTCACTTAATGTTTTGATTTGATGCACTCCCTTGTGAGACTATTAAACTGTTAAGGACTTTGCCAGTGGAGTTAATGGCAACAGCCATTGTAATCCGCTGCAGTTGATTCCACTTTTATTTACTGCTTCTGCCACTTAGATTACAGGTGTTTCATACTTCTTTTAAATGTTTTGCTTCTTAATTGCTATCTATAATTGCTGACCGGACCACCATGTGGCCAGACTGCCGTGCTGTTCCATAGGTAAGGTAGCTAACTGTACCGCCCCCTCTTCTCTAAGTAGATTCTCAATACTTGAATTTAAGACTTTAGGTTGTGGTATAGATACCATTACAATCACAGCCTCCTTCTAGTTGTATTGTAGTAGAATTTAAGTACTAACATAGTATATTTAAGTTAGATTGTATACAACATCTAGAATTGTAAGTATTTTGGAATTTTTAAAAAACAACTGCAAGTTGTCTGGTAGATAAATCAATTAAAATTGGCAGCATTGAGTCCGGCTGCGTCGGACTCGGTCAAGTGACACACAGCTCCTTGAATGTGTTCGACTGTAGTGTCTTCCACGGAAGTGGGCTTCATACTCATCTACAAAGAACAATTGAAGTTCAGTTCCAGACTGCATAAATCTAAATCCACGGCTAACCTCTCGTGATAGCTCTAGGGACACAGCAGGGACGTGTTTTTAACACTGAACGTATTATACCATCGGCTGACCTCTCGTGAAAGCTCTTGTGGTGTCGTTCTTTTGCAAAATACAGCATATTTAATGTTCTCATGGTTAACCTCTCGTGAAAACTCTTAGAGACTCCTAGGGGTCTAACAGCAGAGACGTGTTTTTAACACTGAACGTATAAACCATCGACTAACCTCTCGTGAAAGCTCGTGTGGTCGTTCTTTTGTAAGTATACGGCACAGATAATGTTCTCATGGTTAACCTCTCGTGAAAACTTTTAAGAGACTGCTAAGGATCCAACAGAGGCGTGTTTTTAACACTGAACGTATATACCATCGGCTAACCTCTCGTGAAAACTCATGTGGTGTCGTTCTTTATTAAGTATACGGCACAGTTAATGTTCTCATGGTTAACTTCTCGTAAAAACTCTTACGAGACTGTTAAGCATCCAGGAGGGACGTGTTTTAACACTGAAAGTATAGGCCATCTGCTCGTGTGATGTCGTTCTTTCGTAAGTATATGGCACAGTTAATTCTCATGGTTAACCTCTCGTGAAACCTCTACAGACTGACGTGCATATTGCGGCACCCAAGGTAAATTATAGACATATATATATATAAAGACAAATTGTTAGGTTTAACAAGAAACTTACTCGAGTTTCAAGACGACTCCGTTTTCGCTTTTCCACTCGATTTTCCAGATCTCGCAGACGTTCGTTCAGCTCCTCCATTTCCTTGTCTCGGATTCTTCGATATTTAACCATTTCGTTAAAATTTTTCTTAACTTTTTAACGAAAAACGTGATCAGCGCGCGGCACAAAAAAGTACAATGATTGACAGATGTCAGGACAGTGCGCGCCGGCGGACGGATCACAGATAAAATATTTTTTTTTTAGTATTTTTTCTATGATGAAGGCTTTCATCTTTAAATAATGTGATTGGCGAGTGTGCAAGAGTGCAAACTACATATGTATACAATGAGGACGAGATCACGAAGCATAATTTAATATTGTGAAGCACGATGACTTGACTTTATAAAGAAAACGTCGTCTCTGATTACGTTTCGGTGTTTCTTCTCTGTGCTAGTAACATAGTAACATAGGAGAAGTCGTAACCATCTATTATAGTTGAAAATTAAATTATTTCATTGTTAATTAATAATCAATATCTGTCAGACACTTTCCGTCGGCGGTTTTTTCAGCCAGACTCTTTAATAAAGCTCTAAAGTAAGATGACGTAGTTTTTTGCGAGCTTTAAAGCTTCTGCGGAAAAAACTGCCGACGAGAGGTGTCTGATTATTAATTAGTAACAATATTCTGTAAAACGTATATAAAAATCATCAGTCAGACTTTAAGAAAAGTGAGTAATATTTTAACGTAACGTAACTTTGGTACCAGCTAAGTATACCTGAAAATTGGCCGTCGGCCCAAACTAGCAGGTATGCGTACGTTTAAAGTACATACTAACACTACTCTACACATTTTGTTAATTAGAAAATAAGTAATGTCTGGCGGCCTGGGATCTTGGCCTATTATAGCTTCATTTAGATATCAACCAATATAACCATACTTGTGACAGGAATTTACTACAAAATCATCACGAAGATTGAAATTTGAAAAATACTGCGAGCATCAGTGATGTTGCAATAAAAAGGCACGTGCAAAATGTATAGCAAAATTACCCGTACCTACAGAGAATACACGTCAAAAAATTAAGTACATGTTCACTATATGACCTTAATCACATAATTACCTCCGGTTTTAACAATATATTGGTGCATTAGCTTTTGCCCGTGGCTTCACTGGCGTGGTGGTCAGGAATTTTCCCACGGGAACGTATTACCGATAAAAAGTATAAGTATATACTTATATAATATAGTATAGTCCATAGAAATTTTCTTTCTTTTAACTATGGTCCTATGCTAGGTCAAGCCCTACCCGTGTGCCAAATGTCATACAAATCCGTTCAGCTATTAAGGCGTGAAAAGGTAACAGACAGAAAGGCAGACAGACCGACAGAGTAACTACCGCGTTCATAATATTAAGTACTAGCTGTTGCCCACGACTTTGTCGGCTTTTTTATGTACAGGTTCCAGGCTAATTTCATAACGATTGGTTCAGGATAGTAAAAAAAATGTATGACAAAAATATGGCGCTATGAGTATTATAACTAAATTTTAAAAATTAATATCTTTTGATTCTAAAGGTCGATTTTGATTAAATGTACGCTAAATGTTACTCACACTAAAGATTCTTATCTTTCAGTAAATGGATTTGAATCCAATGAGTGGCTTTTACGTGATGTGTGCACAAATAAACCGATTAACAGACAAAAATTTCAAAAAATGATTTTTTACGTTCTGTTACTTATTTCTCGCCTCTGATTTTTGCAAAAATTTGAAAGATTTTTGCAAAAAAAATACTGGATTTTTTTTTTTGCAAAAATCTTTAATGTACAGACTCGGAAAGTTTACGATTTTATTATAAATATATATGTTTATAGATGGATACCTAGTGCTATTCTGTAAATAACTCACCGTGAAAACTCAGGTGAAGTGATCTTAAAGTCAGCTGTCAATAGTGTCAATCCCTAGCATCAGGTGGAATGACAGCTCACTTCACTTAAGTTATCACGGTGAGATGTTTACAGAATAGCATTGCAGTAATGGGAACCTAACAATTCTTGTAACTTATTACACTTATTATATTGTTAGTACCCACCTTGCCTCAGTACCGCAACTAATTTGTCACACTAATGATGACACCAACCCTGCACCACCTTTATTACCTTCACGTGACGCTCATTGTGAAGGCGTCAACGTATCACGCGACGTTGCCTAGGTTCTTAGTTAAGGGGGATGCGCTAAGGTAGTCTGCGAAATTCAAATGTTAAGTTTTTTTGCAATTTGCAGGTCACTGTCAGGTTTTATGTTGATTTCATGAAATCATGAGATATGAGGTCAATTCTAACTTATAGATTTATATTGCTGATCTTATTGGGTATAATTCTGTAAAGCCATGTTAGTTACGGCCGCGAAACATATTTTTCTCAAACATGCATGGAAATATTGTCATTATCTTCGAAAAAAGAACACGCGAAGTATCGCATTTACGGTCAAAGAAAATCAAATCCATTGCAGGAGCGTTTTTTGAATTTGGAACATTACACCGCTCCAGCAATGTTGTATGAAACGGCGTGCTGGGGTTATTAGATAATCTTTTCCTAATTTTCAGAAGAAAAAGTGCACGAAGCAGGTCATTGGAAGACACAAAATAGCTAAAATACCTAAAGAAATAGCATTTTCTTTTTAATTGCCCCAATATGACTAATGTAACTTTTAATATTAATTAAATTAAATCTATATATAAAAGAAGGTCGGGTTAGTAACACTATTATTAACTCAAGAACGGCTGAACCGATTTAGCTGAAAATTGGTGGGAAGGTAGCTTAGAACCAGAAGACTAAGAAACTACTTAAAACAAAACCTACGTTAACTTTTTTTTTTTACTTAAAAAAAACGGATAAAACGTGGTATAACAACGGCTGGACCGATTTAGATGAAATTTTGTGTGTATATTTGAATGGGTTCCTGGATGGTTTGAAAACACAATTGGATCCAGTAGGTGGCGCTGCAGTCGGGTTCTAGGATCGTTCAGACAGGACAACGTCTGTCGGGTCCGCTAGTGTAGGTATAATATAAAAACTTATGTTTTATTTCCCTGCAGTCTTTTGAGAATAGCACTATATATGCCTCGGCGGAAATGGCAATTGCCTATCTCGTATTAGTGAAGTCCTCGCCTACGGCTCGGCCTTCAAACTCATACTCGACCTGCAATTGCCTATTTCACGGCCTTTGCAATAATGTACTATTTCTCAAACATGCATGGAAATATTGTCATTATTTTCGAAAAAAGAACAAGCGAAGTATCGAATTTACGGTCAAAGAAAATCAAATCCATTTCACGAGCGTTTTTTGAATTTGGAACATTACACCGCTCCAGCAATGTTGTATGAAACGGCGTGCTGGGGTTATTTAATACTCTTTTCTCAAACATGCATGGAAATGTTGTCATTATTTTCGAATAAAGAACACGCGAAGTATCGAATTTACGGTCAAAGAAAATCAAATCCATTGCAGGAGCGTTTTTTGAATTTGGAACATTACAGCGCTCCAGCAATGTCAACATTGCTGGAGCGCTCCAGCAGTATAAATTGCGTTCACGTGGCTGTATAGATAGCCACAAATGCCTTTCGGCACAGATGTTAGATAGAAAATTGGCGGCAAAGCTGAAAATTCATCTTGATTTGAAAATTTATATTTAAGTATTATGTATGTAAATAACAAATTTACATTCATAATAAATATAAAGTGAAATGAAGATTGATTGTAGGTACTCCACAGATTTAAGATCAGAAGCCAAATTGGCAATGGAAAACCTGCTTCCAGCGAAGTCAAAAGAAAAATACATGAAACTAGGTAAGTATTTGATAATTTTATGATTTGGAAAAACGAGAAAAAAGTGAACATTTTCTCTGAAACAGTATTTTTGTCGTATTTTAATGAGATTGCTAAAACTAAAAACCCATCTACATTATGGACAATTTATTCCATGCTGAAATGTACAGTTCATATTAAAAACGGCACTAACTTGAAAAATTATGGAAACTTAACTACCTACTTTTATTTCCCTGCATTCTTTTGAGAAAAGCACTATATATGCCTCGGCGGAAATAGCAATTGCCTGTCTCGTATTAGTGAAGTCCTCGCCTACGGCTCGGCCTTCAAACTCATACTCGACCTGCAATTGCCTATTTCACGGCCTTTGCAATAATGTACTATTGATTGGATATCTCTCTTTGCTTTTGCGTGGCTGTATAGCCCTATAGCCATAAAAGCGTTTGCCTTTCGGCACAGATGTTAGATAGATTTGCGGCAAAACTGAAAATTCATCTTGATTTGAAAATTTATATTTACATACTTATTAAATATAAATTTAATACTTAATTAAAATGAGTTCCAACGGTTCAGAGTAAAATGGCGATTGATTGTACCTACTCCACGAAGCGAAATTGGCAATGGAAAACCTGCTTCCAGCGAAGTCAAAAGAAAAATACATGAAAGTAGGTAGGTACTTATATGAAAATTTTCTGATTTGGAAAAACGAGAAAAAAGTGAACATTTTCTCCGAAACAGTATTTTTGGCGTATTTTAATGAGATTTTTAAAACTAAAAACCCATCTTCATTATGGGCAATTTATTACATGCTGAAATGTACAGTTCATGTTAAAAACCGCATTAACTTGAAAAATTATGGAAACTTAACTACTTTCATTTCCCTGCATTCTTTTGAGAAAAGCACTATATATGCCTCGGCGGAAATGGCAATTGCTTGTCTCGTATTAGTGAAGTCCTCGCTTACGGCTCGGCCTTCAAACTCATACTCGACCTGCAATTGCCTATTTCACGGCCTTTGCAATAATGTAAAGACCTGCAAATGGCAAAAAACGTAAGAAAATTTGAATTTCGCGGGCTACGTAGCTCCCTTAGCGCATCCCCCTTAATTGAGCCTAACTACCTACTACACTTCGCTTATGTTCTTCCCACTGAAACATTTTCCTGTCTATTAAGCACTTTTCTTTACCTATTAGAAATAAAGAGGCATTTCCGCTTCCAACTGTAGATAAAAGGATTCTCCGCTCCTTTGTCTAGGATTCAGTTAACTAAACGAAGTAAACTCTTGATTGACCTACTATTTTCCTATTTCCAATGGTTTTCATTTTAACCGGATTAAACTGAACTGGGTTCAGGCTTGTCTATTAGTATTATTCTTCGCAAACTCCCATTAGCTATCGGCTATCCAATTACTATCGGTTAAAATAATAACAAGATAGATAGAAGCCGGTTAAAATAAATGAAAGCTTAGACAAAATAGCCATATAATGTTTTTGGTATCCAAAATTACGTAATGCAGTCCTCAGAGTTAACCAACTGCTAAAATGATTAATGACCAATGTGGTACTTACTTATTACTTTTTTTTTACAATTAAAGCCATTATTTTCTTAGAGCTGTATTTAAAGTAGCGTTATAATATCATCGCTAATTTAACTAACTGACGTATCTGACATTTTGGACTAAGCCGATAGCCGACCTAACTATAGTAATTTGATACATTTTCCAAGTCGAATCGATCTGTCTAATCAGCGTATCTGTACCTTTCCCTTACGGTCCCCATGATAATGCAAATATCGAAATATCTACAGTTTACAAAAAAAAAAAGAAAAATACCTTGCCCTGTAAAATCTTCGAATCAACTACGTCACTTAGTTAGATTAGCGACGATATGAGTGCCAAAATCTTAAAAGTTATTCGAATTAAATGACTGTACAAAACCCTGGGACGAAAACTAACTTAACCTAAACGCTAGTAGCAGGATGGAATTTTTTAACCTCACCTGGAGGGAAAGTAGGTACTCTAAATACTGGAAATATCAAATTTTACTCAGAGGAAACATTCCTTTATTTTTGAAAAGAAACCAATCTGCATTCAAAGATTTTCGAAAATTCGCTTGCCACACTCGGGAGTGGAAACGGCTAAAATCCGAAAAAATAACACTCTGTGTGTTATTTTTTCTTTAAGTAAAATTAGCAATCTCCAGTATTTAGAGTACTTTCCCTCCGGGTGAGGTTAAAAAATTCCACCCTGTATGCTAAATCTATGCCCAATGACGACCGATTGATGTAAACTGCGTTCCGTATTTGTGGTTTTCAAAACGAAAATTACTACTGGAATAGAAATATTACGAGAACACTGAACAAATAAATATATTAATTACCTAAATAATAACGCTGATAACAAATACTATGGGTATTTTATCTATCTTCAATCTATATTACATCACATTTATATAAAAAGAGAAGTCCTGACTGACTGGCTGACTGATTGACTGACTCATCAACGCCCAGGCCAAACCCTTAGACATAGAAATCTGAAAGGATAATACGACTTTTCCCTTGTGTTCTGGGCTCATTTTTGTTACAATGCTGCCCACACATAAAACCTATACCAAACAGTAGATATAATAGCTAGTAACTTTCGATATGGCGTCACAAAAATCGCACCACGGGATTTTTTTTATGAGGTGTACCTACATTACCTAATGTTTAAAAATTCAACTGAGACAATATAATTAATAAACCATGTTTTTAGCAGTACGTATCTTTTTTTCTCTGCATTAGATTTTTATGACGCCTTAGTAAAAAGTGATCGTATGAATGAGATCTATAACTTGGTGTAGGTATGTTTCATGTTTGGGCAATAGCTTTTCATTATTGAGCCCAGTAAGTTGCATATATATCCTTTTGCACAGAAGTTTCATTTATAGTGTAGACAAGGAATAAGGAAGGATTTTTGGAAATTCCGTGTCTAAGGGTGTAAAATAGGGGATAAAAGTTTGTATGAAAAATCTTATTCCTTGAGTTAATAGACTTGAAACTTCGCATGAATATTTGTTCAAGTAAATTATAAAGTTTGTTATTTTTAGTTTTCTTAAACTACCCCCTCAGAAAGGATTCCGGGGTGTCAAAGTTTGTAAGTATGTAGGAATTTTAACGCGCGGTCCGTTTAACTCGACACTCAGTATTTATACTGGAAACCAAAAATGAAGAATAACGTATATCAGGGTTTTTCGAAAATCTACCCCTAAGGGCGTGAAAAGGGTTAGTCAATTTTACAGGGCAGGTTTTGCTGCGGAGCTCGATTAACTCGAAAATTGGTGTAAATAATCTTTCAGTCAAGCTACGGAAATATCCCAAATTATTTTTAATTAAAATTCCATCCCTGTGGGTTTTACAGTAAATATGAAAAATCTTATTCATTTGGTTTATTAACTTGAAACAAGGCACAATACTTGCCTAAGCAAGTAATAAAGTTTAATTGTCATTAATAGTTTTTTCCCCAGAGACAAGGGTAGGGGAGGAGGGGGGAAGGGGGGGGGGGGGGTGAGGGGGTGGTGAGGAGGGAAAGGGGGAAGGCGAGGGGGTGGTGATAAGGGAAAGGGGAAGGGTAGGGTGTGGTGAGAGAGAGATAGAGGGACGGGAGGGGTGATGAGGAGGGATAGGTGTATGATGGAGGGAGGGGAGGGGGGGAGGGTGTAGTGAGGTGTGGAGAAGGGTAAAGGAGAAGGGTAGAGGAGTGGGGAGGGGGGTAAGGGGGGGAGTGGAGGCGAGGAGTTGGTGAGGGTAGAGGGGCAGGGGAAAGCGGTGAAGGGCGTGTGAGAGGTTCGAAAGGGGGAGGGGGAGGTTAGCGGGAAGGTATTGTGGTGATAGGGATAGGGGGATGGAGTGGGTGAGGGGGGTGGTGAGAGAGGGTAAGAGGGAGAGGAGTTGTGAAAGGGTGATTAGAGGGGAGGGTGAGGGGTAGGGTAATAGGACTTAACTTTAAGGTGTAAGGGTACTCGTCCCCACGAGTGCCTTTACACCTTAAAGTTGTTTTTTTTAAAGCACTGATTCGTTGAAGAAACCCAGCCCGACAGAAATGACTGAAAAATAGAAAGTCGGAAACACGGATTGGCACAAAAAACAGGAGTAAACTCCAGTCATGCGTCGGAGCTGACACACACACGGAACCCTAAAAAATAGGTTTCCGTACCAAAATGGTAAAAAAGGACGGTTACGGTGTGACTCATTCTGTCTGTCTGTCACAGCTGGATATCTCAATAACTACTAATGCTATCAACTTGAAATTTGGAACAGTTTTAGATGACGTTTCCCCAACTATTTTGCAAATAAGAAAGAAACAAAAATGCATTGTTTTTTTGCAACAGGGACTGAAAGGGGGTCTTAAAAATTCGAAGTGTGGTTACTAGGGCATGTGGGGTATCATATGAAAGAACGATGTTTAAATAAATAAATAAATATCCTTGGACATTTCACACAACGCCATCTAGTCCCAAGCTAAGCAGTTGTGTTGTGTTGTTTAATTAATGTTTAATTTTTAAATTTTTTCTAATGTTTGCACATTCTGAAACATTTTTTTTCTTTTTTTTTAGGCCGCATAGATTTCGACCTTTGAAAAAAATGTAAAAAAAATACCATTCCCTTATCTCCGAAGTTTGCATAGCGAAAAGTCTGAAATTATTCTATGTGATAGAAGTTTATGTATAGACTAGCTTTTTCCCGCGGCTTCGCCAGCGTGGATGTCGAAAATCCCACGGGAACAAAAGTCCGTCCTTAGGCCGCGTTTCCACTGACGCGGAGCTGGGCGGAGCGGAGAGGAGACGTGCAGGAATCGACCAATCATAATGGTTGAAATCCTCATCGCGTCTCTTGTCTCGTCTGTAATTGGACGATTCCTGCACGTCTCCGCTCCGCTCCGCCCAGCTCCGCGTCAGTGGAAACGCACCCTAATTCCTCGTCTACATTATAAAGGAAACCTATGTGCAAAATTTCAGCTTTATAGGTCCAATGGTTTGGGCTGGGAGTTGATGAGTCAGTCAGTCAGTCAGTCAGGACTTTTCTTTTTATACGTATATTGCGATAGTTTCTGCCCGCGACTTCGTCCGCGTGAAATTTCTTGCTCCCACGACCCACGCCGTCGCATCGCATTGCCCACCCTAAGGCTAAGCGAAAACGAAGTAATAGCGTGGGTTCTATTACTTCGTTTTCGCTTAGCCTTCTTTCTGATTTAAGAGTTGACGAGTGATCTATCTCTCTATCTATATAAATAAAAAGAGAAGTCCTGACTGATTGACTGACTCATCAACACCCAGCCCAAACCCTTGGACCTTGCTGAAAGCACAGAGGTTCCCTTCATAATGTAGACACGGAATACGGAAGGAATTCCCGGTAGTATGTTCCCGTGGGATATTTTCCGACATCCGCCCCTCGCTACCCTCTCCCTCTCACCACACCCTCCCCTTCCTCTCCTCACCACAACCTCCCCTTCCCCTTTCCCTCCTTACTACCTCCTCCCCTTCCCCCTCCCCTCCCTTTCCCTCTGCAGGGAAAACTGTTAGTGACAAACACTATGCACTTGCACTTGCAAGTACTTGTTCCAAGTTTCAAGATAGTTAACCGAATGAATAAGATTTTTCATTCATAAGATAAACTATATTCCCTGTACAGGGGTGGAATTTTAAAAAATTGTTTGGGATATTTCCGTAACTTCACTGAAAGATTATTTACACCAATTTTCGAGTTAATCAGGACTCGCAGTAAAAACTGCCCTGTAAAATTGACTACCCCTTTTCGCCCTTTTAGGGGTAGACTTTCGAAAAACTCTGATACACGTTACTCTTCATTTTTGGTCGTAAGTATAAATACTTAGTTTCGAGTTAAGGCTCTTACAGACAGAGGCGATATCGCGAGCGATATTGCGATATTATCGCGTCGCAACACCGCTACGCGACACGTCGCGACGCGATATCGCCTCTGTCTGTAAGAGCCTTTAATCGGACCGCGCGGTATAATTTCTCCATACAAACTTTGACACCTCCCCATCCGTCCTTAGGGGGGAGTTTAGGAAAAATAAAAATGACAAACTTTATAATTTACTTAGATAAATATTCATGCCAAGTTTCAAGTCTATTAACTCAAGAAATAAGATTTTTCATACAAACTTTGGACACCCATTTCACCACCTTAGAGCGTTTATTTTGAAAAATCCTTTCTTAGTGCACCCCTAGACCTCATAAGAAACCTACGTGCCAAATTTGGAATCTCTAGACCCAGCGGTTTGGGATGTCAGTCAGTCAGTCAATCAGTCAGTCAGTTTCTTGTTTTATATACTTAGATTACAGGAAAAATAAAACGATGTCTCTAAATAGCACAGTTTTACAGAAATCATCAACTGAAATACATATAAATGATAGTAAGTAACCCTCGGTGCGCGAGTCCGACTCGCTATTGACCGGTTTTTTGTTTGTTTGAACGCGTTAATCTCTGGAACTACCAGTCGGGCTTTAATAATTATTTTTGCATTTGATAGCCCAATTCTTAAAGAAGGCTATAGGCATATTTAACATCACTCTAGGACTCTTAGGTGTCAAGCAAAAAGTCAGAAAGAACGCTAAGAAAAACGAAGTAATAGCGCGGGCAGGCAATGCGATGAGACGGGTTAGGTTGGGGAACAATAAATTTCACGCGGATGAAGTGGCGGGCAAAAGCTAACTATCTCAATATTTTTGTTCCTGTGGCATATTTTCTGACATCCACGCTGTCGAAGCCGCGGGCAAAAGCTAGTAGTACTATAAGGAAAAAAGCAATACGGTTTCCTAAACTCAGCTCCTTCAAGCTGAACTTCTGGACTTCCTCCACAGGGAACAATGATGATGAAACGGTGATTTTTCCTTACTTATTATATTTCAGAATTTCTATGTGGTTTTCAATGACAGACATGGCTTAGAATACTCGTTGAATCAATTTCCCGATCTGAACAATAAAATACTGTTGTCAGTTTGCCAGTAATAAGTTTTCTATTAGACGTAAGTACATGGGATCCATCCTTGTTGCTCGCAGCATAGTAAACTATCGGAAAGGTCATTGGTCAGCGCAGCCTATGCATACCAATGAGCGTACCGTTCACGTTTCCGCAAAACTCTTCCAGTAACGCTATGTACACACACTACACTAAATTTGAACGATCAATTAACATCATCAAGATACACAAAGTGGATTTTAAATACCGTATTATACCTACCGTATTAACGAAGCTAACTCAAAAACTACCCCAGCAAAATTATAATTTATATGGGACCACCGTGCAAACTTCCTCTACCAACTATCAAGAGAATTTTCAAAATCGGTTCACAATATTGACGAAAATATCGATGAAAATATTTTTTTTAAAAAGACATACCTACCTGGTACATAGGTACAGACGAACATAATTATAACCTCCTTTTTTTAAATCGGTTAAAAACTAAATCGAATGAAAATACAAAGTGAATACGAGAAATAATTTTCGATTTCCTGCACCCGTCACAAGTGCAACGTCATTCCAAAACTTCCTATTACGTCAGCGCGGGGGATGTTCAGTTCATTCGTAGTGCAAGCTCGGTTTCCTGCGACCTGTTCACAGGGAAGTGTGACATTGGCAGTGAAAGGGCATGTGTAACCGAGTCGCGACACTTGCGACCTAGGTCGGTAGGTACAGCGTGCATAATAGATCATTTACATATGTGGTTGGTGCCGCAGACTACTCGTTCCGAGAGGTTCTTCATTTCCTGCTGTCATGCCACCTCGCGCGTTCTGCGCCACCCCCGCGTTGTTTTGAACTTGACATGTCCGCTAGCCACATTGATCACAAAAATATGTAACCACTGGCAAATAACAAAGTATTTAGTTTCAGATAATGTAGCAATTAAACACTAATACTAATATCTGTTATTACTATAATATAAAAATCAATTACCGTGCGGAATCTTGCAAAAACTAGAAAATGACTCTACCGATTGTGATGAAACTTGTTGTGTGCGCGCCGAGGAAGATTTATAAAAAAAAAGTCATGGGGACTGCGGACAAAAGTGAAAACTTAAACGTTGGTGTTGCGGTGACGCGAATCCGTAAGATTTCCCCCTACCAAAAGTCGCTCAACGCGCCTAAAGAAGTTTTCACTTCAAGAATGAAAAAGGCATTGCAACGCCGCCGCTAGAATAATATAGAGAACTGAAAAATATTTTATTTTTGTTTGTTCAAATGTGGCTGTTGTGACGACAAAGAACAAACACTTGTTTTTATGTAAGGTTTAGAATAATAACTAGATTTTACTCCGTCTATAGACAATTTGATATCATAAAAGACGTTTAGTTTATGAGTGGGTTCCTACTGTGTTGTATGGTAATTTTTCATTCAAAATTAAGCATGCATTTTCGCGGTCATGGAACCTAGGGGCCAAGTTTAGGTGATTACGGAAAAGACCACGATGATAAATATTATTGTTTGGTCTTATATCAATTATAGGGAAGGTTTATTTTATAATTCCGTTTATGGGGCTGTTTCGCAGAGTTTGGGTAGACTATCTGTTAGATTTCGGTTTACTGGAACTTTTTCGGAAGTGGTGGAGGCTACGTATGTTTGTCTTACCTATAGCCTACTCAACAAAGTCTAGGAAACATATGCCAACTATATTAACTTGTTTAAGGAAACTCTTTAGAAGAAGTACTGGCCACAAAAAAATGTAAATGTTGGTTGAACCTGCATTAAATAATTGTTCGAAATTTAAAAAAATAAAACCTAAAAGCAAAATCATTTTTGGATCTGGAGGGAAACATCACTTGGTCGCAGCTTAGGCTTACGGCGTTTTGGAACGTTCTAATAACTTTAGAGATTAAAATAGTTTTTTCTTCATTTCATGATCTCTTAAACCCAAAGAATGTCACTGTAACTTTTAAAATAATTAAAGTTTATAATTCTTCAATTTATTCTGTTTTATTTCCATGTCGTATTTTTTAAATTTATTCTGTTTTATTTCCATGTCGTATTTTTTACGAATATTTAGTAGGAACGTTGGTGACGTAGACTGGAATTCGCATGTGTGGAAGAACGGACCTTGTTTGATACGAGGCAATTTATATGCGAAAAAATACCGTGACGAGATTGTGCAACCTGTGGTCATACCTCACCAACAGCAGTTTGTTGGCCAAGATTTCATGTTCATCATGCAAGATAACGCGCGTACACACCTAGCTGGCTAGCTGGCGTTGGTGATGATGTAATGACATGTGCTCTGCGAGAACAATATCACGCTAAACGCTCTTCAGTCCGCTGATCTCAATCCCATAGAGCATGTGTGGGATTTTCTCAGGAGAAGACCGTTCAGTGAACTTCCCCAAAATTTTAACACGGAAGAAGAGCTTTTTGCACATCCTTCCGGAGTATGGAGCGATATTTCACAGGTGACAATAGACAACCTAGTACTCAGCATGCCACGCCGATGTAGAGCCGTCGCTAAAGCCTAAGTAGGACCAACAGCCAGTAATTTATTGTCATCTGGGCCTTAGTTTTTTTTATCTACAAGAAAGTGACTTCGTAATAATATTTTTTTTTTACTAGCAACCCTTTTATTTAATCAATCAATTATAATAATCAATATTAGGGCCCTTAGCAAATCTTCGCCGCGAAACCGCGATACAGCAAAACCGCATGATGTTTCGCTGATGTTCCGCTACTTGATTGACTAGACTTGACTTTGTTGAGTAGTGTTATGTGTTGTGTGTATGAGTTGTATGTGTAGTGTGTGTTTGTTTGTAGTGTAATCATGACTGCCTCGTTCGTCTAGTCGTCGCAAGCGCTACTGCTGAGCTGAAGGTCCTGGGTTTCATTCCCAGGTCTGGTCAACTGTTATTGGGTTCTTCTATCAGGAATTCTCCAGTCCGTTTTCGGCAATCCGGAGTAGGCTCGCCCCCTATTACATGGGACTTCAACATATCTGGCGATATGTGAGGGTGTACATTTTTGCTTAACCCTTCGGGGAATACAGGCGTGATTTCATTAATGTTTTTGTATTTAATAATGTGAAATTACGTGTAGTTACAAGCTTAAAACGTCATCATAATGCAAAAAACGCCATGAAACGCAATTAGACAATGATGTTTCATATTCAGCTTACCATTGTATTGACTCATTTCGAGAATAATAACTGTTTGGCATAATATGGCAGCTACATCGATGGTGACAATGCATTCTTTTCTCCTGTCAAGGAGCATTGCCCCCACGGATGACAGCGCGGTCTACAAGATAACACCCACACTGTGTATTGTGATCCCATGAGCTTGTCCACTGTGTGATAATCCAGTTTTGTTATGAACGGTTCCTAAATAAGATGTGTATCTTGGAACAGTTATCTTTATTATTAACTGTTAAACAGCAGTTTAAATAGGCTAGATCCAAGCAAGAGTTTATATTAAATAAAAATAAATAATTTAAAAATATTTAAAACACGACTCCTCTGTCAAAAAACGAACTGAAAAATAAAAAAACAAGTTATATTCCCTGACTAAACAGAATCAATAAAATTGTCATTGCAGTCGGGGGCCTCTTAGATTAAAAAGTGTTCCACAGAATGGTCCCCGACTGCAATGACATATAACTTGTTTTTTACTTTTTAGTTTGTTTTTTGGCAGGGCAGTTATTTTTAATTTATACATTTTAGTGACAATTAAATGTAGAAATTCGCAGTCTGATTAAATGCTCAGTCTTACAAATTCTAATAGAATATAGCACAATTTTTGTTTGGCACGCACTTTCATAGTTGGACCAAAAAGTATGAAACGTGGTTGATGCCAATAAATTATATTTTTTTTTTAATGTGTTGTGCCTTCAATTTGATACCCATATTGTAATAATTGAAGAAATTTTTTTTTTCACATTTCATAATGAAGCCTACTGCCGCCATATTGAATTTTAAAAAAATACAGCCAGTGTCACTCGGGATAATGTAAAGATTCTAACGATACCCCATACATCCAAATCTGTTCAGGCATTTAAAAGTTATGGTGGAATAAAGAAACTCACATACTTACCTACATACTTACAAACATACATCAACCCTGAATACACTATATACACTCCTTTTTGGGCAGTCGTGTAAAAACTGAGTGTTGTGAGTCTGCACGGCACTTTGCGAGTTACCATGGAGTTCTTGCATTTGAAGAGCCATCATCTTTCATACACTCAGAGACTTACGGTTAAAAAAATTGATTAATATAAAACATTTTTTTTATAAGTTTAATGGATTAAAAAAAAAAACAAAAACAGATTAAGTTAAATATTGTCAGATTAGATACTTATTATTAAAAGATTAAATTATTGTTAAGTATGAGGATAATACACGAGTGAAACGACTGCTTGCTAGTAACGCACTGACGTTTATTGCTTACATACACTATCGGTGCGTAGGCACACGCACACATATACAACATCCCTCCCCCTAGTTTAGATATACTACTCAAAACTACTAAACTTAACCTATTTGCTATAGCTAAAAACATACTACTTTTATTACAATTTATAATTGACTTTCGGCCGATTTCGTTTGGATCGTGGCTCTGGTACAGGCTCACTTGCCTGCTGTTGCGGTGACACTTGGCCAGATTGTCCTGCGCTAGGAGAGCCGGTTAAAGCCTCCTGGTATTCCTCCTCCTTCTCGGAATCGTCTGGTGTTGTTGGCTGTGAAACAACAACTTGGGGTGTACCTCGTTGTGTGTCTGCTCTTGCCAGGTCGGAACTGTCTGCAGCCATTGTCCTTTCTTCGCTACCTTTAGTAGTGCCCGGTGGTGATTTCATTTTTGAAATCGGCGTTTCTGTCGTTGGGCCATCATCTTGCTCCTCTATGTCCATATCCGTGCCTCTCTCGTCACAGCAATCGTTGCCTTTATACAGTATTATCTGATCTTTATGCTTTCGAAAAATCATCGAAGTTACTTCATCTTTAATTAAATACAATATTTTGCCGATTTTTTTAATCACTTTCCCCTTGCACCAATAGTATTTACCATTAACTGTATGTTTTTTATAATAAACTGTGTCACCGATTGCAATAGTTTGAGTGTTATGTCCGCCCGTCTTATTTTGCAAACACTGTTTATGTTTAACCATATTAGCAAGAGCCGTGGATGAAGGCGACGGGCGATTCAAGTTTCAAAAGATCAAGACGCGTCCTAAGCTTTCGACCATAGACCAGCTCAGCAGGAGAGGACCCGGTTATTGTGTGAACGGAATTCCTATAGTCAAATAAGTATTTTAAAAGTTTGTTACTTAAATCTCGCGGTCCATTACTACTAAGCAAGCTTGTTTTAATACCCTTCTTAACTATCTTAACGTAACTTTCCGCCTGCCCGTTACTGGCCGCGTGGTACGTTGGTGACGTCATGTGTGTGATTCCGTTCACTCTACAAAAAGCCTCAAAGTCATGTGACGTAAATGATGTACCGTTGTCGCTAACCAGTGTATGCGGAATACCAAATCTTGACATAAAGTCATATAACTTGTCAATTGTTGCTGATGTAGACGTACTGCACTTCATATTATAAACCTCAACCCACTTGGTGTAAGCATCCACTACTACTAAAAAGGTGCTACCATTAATAGGCCCCAGAAAATCAATATGTACCCGATAAAATGGCGTTGGAGGATATTCCCAGTGCGCTATCGGTGCCCGCGGCGGTGATGGTCGCAGTTGCATGCACACGTCACACGAACCTATCAAACGCTCTAAAGCAGCGTCTATTCCCGGAAACCAAAAACGCGCTCGCGCCTCTGCCTTTGTCTTCACAATACCTAAATGGGATTGATGCAATTCCCTTAGTATTTTTGGTTGTAATTTCTCTGGAATTACAACTTTATGTCCTCGCATAACACAACCACTTTCATAAGACAATTGCGTCCTACACGCATGGTACGGCTTCATACCATCAGTAGGCATTTTCCTAGTCCATCCGTTCAATACAAAATGCACCACTTTACGCAAAGTCTGGTCTGCAATAGTCGCCTCGCGTAACATTTCTAAAGTTACTGGCAGGCTACCTTCCACCACAAAATTAATGTACGAAGCGCGATCGAGATCGGGCATCGTCGCATCACCGCCCCGCGCGCCCCTGCCCACACTCACCTCCCCGGGCAGGCAAGCGCGAGATAAGTAATCCGCACTGTTATTAGCACTGCGCACATATTCTATTTGATAATTATAACCGCTCAGAAACAGTGCGTATCTCTGTAGTCTGTTTGCTGATACTTCTGGTACACCACGGTGCGATCCGAAAATCGACAACAGTGGTTTATGATCGGTCCTGAGAATAAACGGAACCGACCTGCCGTACAAGTATTGGTGGTAACGTCTTACCCCAAATATAATCGCGGTGGCTTCCTTTTGGATCTGCGAGTAACGTTTCTCAGCAGCATTAAGCGTCCTCGATGCAAAAGAAATCGGTCTCTCTGACTTGTCGGGTTCCGCTTGCGACAATATTGCAGAAAGACCTACCGGTGACGCATCTACTGTTAATATTATAGTTGCATCTGGGTTAAAATGTGCTAATACTTGATCTGATCCTAAACATGTCTTAATAGCGGTGAACGCTTCATCGTGTTCCCTTGTCCAACACCACCTGTTACCCTTTTTTAACAACTCATACAAAGGGCATAAAATCGAAGACGCGTCAGGAACGAAGTTTCTGTAATAATTTACCAACCCCAGAAATGACTGTAATTGATTAATATTATGCGGTACCGGTGCTTCCATCATGGCTTTTATTTTCTGTGGTGATTTATGTAGTCCGTCCTTATTAATCACGTAACCTAGATAATTGACCTCGTCTTTGAAAAATACACACTTTTCTTTTTGTAATGTAAGTCCCGCATCTTGTAATTTTGACAGCACTTGGTGTAATCTATCCAGGTGCTCCGATCTAGTTTTCCCGGTTATCAAAATATCGTCGAGCATACAGAGTGTGCCGGGCACGCCAGCCAGCACGCCCTCCATCGCGCGCTGGAACACGGCCGGCGCGCTCGCAATACCGAAACACAGGCGTGTTTGTTTGTAAATTCCCCGATGCGTATTTATGCATGTTAATTCTTGTGATTCGTCATCTAACATAAACTGATTGTATGCATTTGACAGGTCCAATTTGGTAAACTGTTGTCCCCCATACAACTTAGAAAAAAGCTCATTTACTGTTGGCAAAGGATACTGATCGATAACTAACTGTTTGTTTACACCGGTGGAATAATCGGCGCATATACGTATAGATCCATTTTGCTTTAACACGGGCACGATCGGTGACGCGTACTGCGCGTGATCCACCTGTTGCAATACACCTAACCCTACTAAGCGATCTATCTCTTTATCTACTTTACTTTTCAAAGCGAAAGCCATCGGTCGAGCCCTTACAAAAACTGGCTTCGCATCTTCCTTTAATTGTAATTTGACTTTAAATTTATTAAATAATCCTAATTTGTCCGAGAAAACCGATGGGTAACGGCATTGCAATGTATCAAATAAATCATTTTTATCTAATTGGTCACAATATTGTATCGGCAATAATTCTAAACCAAATTTTGAAATAAAATCGCGACCGAGAATCGGCGGGCCACCGTCACGCACGACATAAACACACAATACATGCGAGGTGTTCGCATAACTTACTTGTAATTGCGCTATACCCTCACAAACTATTTTATCACCCGTATACGAAAACAACCGCTTATTAGTCATCGACAATGGTACATTGTTAAAATATTTTTTATACGTTTCCTCTGAAATTGCTGTAACGGCCGAACCGCTGTCTATCTCGAATTTTAATTCGATTCCTGATACCGATACCGTTTCTATCATCGGTTCCCCTTTATGTGATCGAATATTAAAACACTCACCGTCATCGTCGCTGTCATCCACTGCTCTTGATTCGACATAATTTAACTTTTTGCACATCCTACGCAGATGCCCCGTCGCATTGCATTTCCTACATTTCGCCTTTGCGAACCTACACTGGGATGTCTCGTGATTATGATAGCCACACACTTGACACTGCACTTTAACTGCCGAACTAGGCGCAGCCTCTTGACGCGATGTGGTCGCCGACTCAGTCGTCTTCGCAATCTTGAGCAGCTGCTCGTGCGGCGCGGCCTGCGCCCCGGCGCCCGCTGCCGCACGTGCACTCCGCGCGTTCTCCGCCAACTCCATCGCCTTTGTTAATGTCAGGCCCGCGAGATCTTTCGAGAAAAGCTTCTCTCTGTCTGATCCCGGCAACATTCCCATGACAAATTTGTCCCGAAGAGCTTCTTCCACGTTAGAGAACCCGCAATGCGCCGTCAGACCACGTAACCTTGCGGCCCATTGTGCATACGTCTCCCCCTCATGTTGCGAAGCTGCGTAAAACTTATACCGTTCGCCGAACCCACACCGCTTTGGAATGAAATGTTCGTCCAAAAGCTTGAGTACGTCGTCATACGGTACGTCCTGCAGCTGCTTTGGCAACGCGAGATCCGCCGCCAACTTGTGTGTGCCATCCGCGAGTGCGCTCAGCAAGATAGCTCGTCGCTTTATTCCTGTAGGATCACTCGTCGCGGTGATGTCGTTAGCCACATACCACTGTTTAATGCGGCACTTGTAGGTCTCCCAAGACTGTACATTGTGATCAAAAACTGATAATAGACCAAACACTGTGCCTGACATTTTTACTTATTTTTTTCGTGGGTACTCGTCGCCAATGTTAAGTATGAGGATAATACACGAGTGAAACGACTGCTTGCTAGTAACGCACTGACGTTTATTGCTTACATACACTATCGGTGCGTAGGCACACGCACACATATACAACAATTATAATATTCTAATAATTACTAATAAGATTAGGACAAAATTAATGAACTATACCAGAAAGGTAGGTGGGTAGGGTAGGTGGTGAAATAAAGGTAAACAATCTTGATGTGTCTTATCATTTTAAGACATTGGCTACGCCATCGGCTACGCCAAGGCCTACGCCAACGACTCCACCAAGGACTACATAAGTAGCTAAGACATTGGCTACGCGATCGGCTACGCCAACGACTACGCCAAGGCCTACGCCATCGACTCGACCAAGGACTACATAAGTAGCTAAGACATTGGCTACGCGATCGGCTACGCCAAGGCCTACGCCAACGACTACGCCAAGGCCTACGCCAGCGACTCCACCAAGGACTACATAAGTAGCTAAGACATTGGCCACGCGATCGGCTACGCCAAGGCCTACGCCAACGACTACGCCAAGGCCTACGCCAGCGACTCGACCAAGGACTACATAAGTAGCTAAGACATTGGCTACGCGATCGGCTACGCCAAGGCCTACGCCAACGACTACGCCAGCGACTCGACCAAGGACTACATAAGTAGCTAAGACATTGGCTACGCGATCGGCTACGCCAAGGCCTACGCCAACGACTACGCCAAGGCCTACGCCAGCGACTCCACCAAGGACTACATAAGTAGCTAAGACATTGGCTACGCGATCGGCTACGCCAAGGCCTACGCCAACGACTACGCCAGCGACTCGACCAAGGACTACATAAGTAGCTAAGACATTGGCTACGCGATCGGCTACGCCAAGGCCTACGCCAACGACTACGCCAAGGCCTACGCCAGCGACTCCACCAAGGACTACATAAGTAGCTAAGACATTGGCTACGCGATCGGCTACGCCAAGGCCTACGCCAACGACTACGCCAAGGCCTACGCCAGCGACTCCACCAAGGACTACATAAGTAGATAAGACATTGGCTACGCGATCGGCTACGCCAAGGCCTACGCCAATGACTACGCCAAGGCATACGCCAGCGACTCCACCAAGGACTACATAAGTAGCTAAGACATTGGCTACGCGATCGGCTACGCCAAGGCCTACGCCAACGACTACGCCAAGGTCTAAGCCAGCGACTACACCAAGGCCTACATAAGTAGCTAAGACTGGCTACGCGATCGGCTACGCCATCGGCTACGCAAGGCCTACGCCAACGATTACACGAAGGCCTACGCCAGTGGATACGATATCGGCTACGCCACTGGATACGATATTGGCTACGCCAGCGACCGTTTCTCTCCACATGCGCAGGGTCAACACTCCAACAGTGTACTCGGTATCAACAGTGTTTAAATCATTGATTTGCTGTTCCTTTGCTAAAGTTTCGGTAAGTACCGTGAAGGGGTTAGGTACAGTGAGCAACGAAAGACGATTTGGAGTAAGCAATTAAATCTTAGTAGGTACTTATATGGGAAAAAATCGGAACAGAAGTCGGTGAATATTAATTTTTAGCTATTTTATAAAATGCTACAAAGCAGTATAAGGAATCATCTGTCAATCTTCATTTTGCAACGTCCATTAACACAGTCACTTTTACATAATATGTCAAAGTGACTATATTACAGGACTTTGTAGCTGACCGTACTAATTGATCCATAACCGGATGCAGCTGAATATCAGTACTTTACATGGAGCGACTGCCTATCTGACCTCCACAACCCAGCAACTGGGTAATACGATACCTCGTCCTAAGACTGGTTGTCATACTTTCGGCTTCTGACGACCCGTAACGACTGTCAAAGATCCTCAAATGACAGCCGGGACCAACGGCATAAGTCATAACGTGCTTTCCGAGGCACTGAGGAGTCTGGGTAAGTAAAGATGGTCACCCATCCACGGACCAACCCCAGCAGGCTCCTTCTACTTTTATTTAGTTAAAAGTATCTATTAACAATAATATCTCACAGTTAAAACACCAATTTATAATGTAACAACTTCATAAATCTATATAACGTTTTCTATTAGAAAGTAGCAACTAGCGCCACTCGATGCCAGTTCTCGGAACTAGAATGATCGACATGGAACACGGAACAGACGAACGACGCACTGAAGTAAGGAAGTTTGACTGGTAGAACACAGATGGCGCTGCCATCACAAGCTTATCTGGTTTAGTAACTTTATGGAGCGAGCGTGCTACCAATATAACACCGGGCGCCTCCACCAGATGTCACCGACCGCGGGAATCTAATGCGCAGCTTGATATCGTACAAAATGCGTGGTATACAAAGTCACGCTTCCGCCTACACGCCGCGAGTGAGTTAGTAGGTATCGGACTGGTATGATACCGGCCGAGCCTCGCTGCAGACGTACGGACTGATCCACACCGACGAGTATCGACGGAATGTGCACGTTCTGACAACAGACCAATACTTCGTGAACATTTTATAAGTGAACATTATATACTGGACATTTTCTCTGTTACAAATTATGAATTGTATGTGCAAATAGACTGGGAATGTTTGTTATTCACAATCTTGGAGCGGTATCTGGAAACTGGTAAGTGTTCCATTTCTGGTTGTGATAAGTCGTTGGCTATTTATATTTTTAATTATGACCCTATTTTGCTTTCGTTGTTACTGGCAACAGAGGATGTTCTTAAATTAAATTAACAGGTACCCTCTTAATTTGAGAACTCACGCACCGAGCGTTTAATTTAGGAGTTCTATGTAGGTACTTACGCATGCTTTAATTTGCTAATAGATCATAAAAACGTACCTATGTAAAATATAGTGGTATATTTATATAAAGGTATTGTACAGTAGCTTAGTTTTCAATGTTGGTATGCAGTCTTCTAAAATGTTCTATAAATACCATAAGTACCTAGGTAATTACTTTAAAAAAAATACAGGGATCAGATAATTGTTCCAAAAACATAGTTTAACATTTACCTATGTACCTATTATCTAAATGATAGGTAGGCACCTTATTACATTTCAGTTAAAATTTAACATATGCAGTACCTATTTGTAGGTAGGTAGGTACTTGTTAAGGAGCACAGGAAGTGTGCAATGTATTAGAAATGTCTGTATGTAGGTACTTAGTTATATCCTGTAGGCTGTAGGTACTGACTAGCGTGTTCCTAGAAGTACCTTATCTTGTCCTCATTCAATTATTTTCAAACGAAGACATAGGTGCAGACAGATTTTCCACATACAGAACGTAGCATTCTCCTAGACTAGCCTTTATTTCACTATCCAATCACGTTTTAACTATTCCGTAGGTGTCTCGTTTATTCAAATGATATTCTTGCAACTCTCCAAGCGTTGGATGCACGAGGGTGGATACTTGTATTTACTAGTTACAAAATCACTGACGCTGAGAAAGGAATTTCCTTTTCTCAAAGGAGTTTCCGTCAGATCTATTTCAATAGAGCCGTCTGAAACTGCGCAAATGCCGGTCGACACGGATATAATAAACATTTGGTTGCTTATGAATAAAACAGCTGTTATAACTAAGATGGCGCAATGATCTTGCTCAGTTCGTGCTAGTTAGGCCGCGTGACCAATTGACAAGCACGCCAGATGTACCAAATTATTATAAAACACCCGAACCTTTGTTGAATAGTATGGTATTCAAAGTGATGAAATCTAATAAAATGTTCTCCCTACAGAAACAGTCTGTTCGGAGAGTGCTCATGGAGAGTTCACAACTCAATTTGACGATTTATTGGTTAACGTTTCCCGACCTGTGTTGCACTTCGCATCTCGTCGGGGAACGGTCGGGAAATGCACAAAATCCAATTATAAACTGAGCAACGTCGATCCAGGAGCATGTGGAGAATATTCCGCATTGGAATGAAAAATCGAAAAAAAAGGAGTTGTTCCATTTTATATAAAATTTCCGCTGCGAGAGATTTTTGCTATAGGTTGTCATTTTTAGGTTGTCGTAGTCAACAAGAAACCCTTACAGTTTCGCCATGTCCACGGCTTAGATCTAATTACAGTTTAGATACAAAAGTATCTAGTAGTAGGAGGTCATCACCTCGGTCAACAAAACCTAGTAGGCAGGTTAAGGAAATGTACCTAGCAGGACATGAATATTTTACAACAAGCCATGCACGATATTGTGTGATACCATAATCTCGTCACATCGTCTCATTTAATGAGGCTCATTAGATATGCCCAGATGGTTTGTTAGGATAGCACAGGAGTTGCTGCCTCTTTATCGGCCTTTACTGCTATCTGCTACAAACTTTACTTGCGGCATATTATATTTATTGGCTTCGGCTAGCTTGCTTTTAACCTCTACATATACATAATCTAAAAGTCACGTACTAGACAAAAGGAAGAAGTTGCTTCATTAGCAGGATTGAACCTTGTTTGAACTAACTACAAATATCTAAACTCCATAGGTCCTCCACAACGCTGCTTAAAGCTATGCTGGTGAGTGTCAACATATTCCTGAAAGTCAAATGGAAGATAATAGACAATAGAGTAGATACGCTAGAATAGAGAGAAGTGTAGCCATCTTCATCACGTCGCTCGTCATTACCCTCCGCTGTTATCTCTAGTAGCTGTCATCTCAGTATTCACTCCCTTTTTAGCCATCGGCCTTTACTCGATGCCCTTTTTAATAGATACCGAATACTCAAAATTCTCCTCACAACATGTCACTCACTCACTCCGCATCACAAACTCATACTACCATGATAACCGATTTTCACACTACTTTAATACCTATCCAATATTTTAGAAATATGCTTTGTAATTACTGCCACCAGGAATTAAATTAGGTTCAGTCAAACACGATTTTACGTCAGCGATATACAATAGAACCGCAGACTGGAAGCCTGCCTACATTGCAGATTATGATAGCAATTATAATAGCCAGTGTGAGGATAATAGTGTTATCCTACACTATTATCAGAAGTTTGGAAATGCACTCATTAATCTGATAATTTAATAGTATAACTACGGTGTTATTATCCTCATAACATAATTCTGATAATATTTAATGAGTTCTGGAAAAGCATCATTATTTTATTTACATAATTACACGCTAGTGAGTAGGTACAATGCGTTTCAAATAAGAATAGGATCGACTTAGCGCCATGTTGTGACGTCATAGCTGTCAAATCGACTAAGTTGGTGAGCAAAACAAGATATTTTTTAAATAGGTAACATTTATTAACGTATCATGAACGAAGAATTTGAAAAAAATGAAAAAAATCTTGCCAACAATGAAAATATGAAAGAAAGAAGTATATTATTTATAAAAAACTAATTATGAATAATTTTTTATGTCTTTTTTCACTTTGATTTAACTAAGACTCGCTTAAACAAAAAAAAAAAACGTTATTGATACGCAAATAAGTTTTCTTTGCAAACCGTACTTTTCAATCAACATTTGACATTTGACAGATAGAGGTCATTGACGTTCCTATTCTTATTTGAAACGCATTGTACATGAACCTGTTAGGGCGCAGCAAAATGACTTATAACTATTTATATTGCAGTGATTATCTATTATCTAATATCACGTAGATTACTATTACTTTCACAATTAAAAATTAATTATATTTTTTTTATATATTTTTTTTTTTATTAATTAAACTAAGTTAGATCTCTTTATACATAGAAAGAATATTATATTATAATTAACACACAGTAGGTATATTTGAATTCTATTTTAACATTTTATCTTTCATAAATTCTAGTAACATTTTACTAAGAGCAATGCCTTTAACCTAGCTTTAAATACACATGGACCGTATATTTTCAATAAATTGATTGTATACTTACTTGTATGCTTCGGTATTCTGGGCTTTTAACGGCTAAAACAGTTTAAACATGAAAACCCTTAAAAGATCTACCCATTTTCAGCTGGTATAGGTATACTATCGCGAAGTGTAGTCTATTGCTTTTTAGAAAGCGGTAGGTAGGTACCTGATTTAGTTGTTTTTTTGTTTGTTTGAACGCACTAATCTCTGGAACTGCTAGTCGGATTTGAAAAAATATGTTTGCATTTGATAGCCCAATTCTCGAGGAGGCAAAGAAAAGGCATAAAGAACACTAACCGAAAACGAAGTAAAAGCGCGGGCAGGCGCTAGGCGTTGCGATGCGACATGGTGTATGGGTCAACCAACAAGAACAGAAGCTATGATATAATAAGCTGATTGTAGTACCTACAACTAGGAAGGCTCTTGAATACCTACAAACGTAAACTTTGTTGTAAGAAACACAACATACTTAGTTAGCCATCACAAAATAAACAACCATTGTAATGGTCCCAACTGTGATGTACAAAGGAATAGCAAGCATAGCAACTAGGTAATTAATACAACCTACTTTAGTTTCCCCCTCCACACTCCTGAAGTTAAAGTAAAAAAAGTTGTTTTTATTCAATACCAAGTCGATATTCTTGTTATGAAAGTTGCATCATCAATTATCAACGATTGTCTTGGCTCATCAGTTACGCATTGTAATTAATAATTGCCATGATTGCCGATACCTCCTGCGATACAGCATTCAAAGGATTAACTGTCTGAGATTTTTATTATTTAAGAACCTACCAGAAAAAAATATTTTGTGTGTAGGTAGCTTTAAAGTTACCACAGGCAGGCGTGACGCAACGATGCGACGCAATTGTGGTAGATCATTTTCCATAAACTATCTTAGGTATGATCGGATATAATGAACATAGGGTCAGGAGGCAACTCACACTTGTTTATTTTATTTTATTTATTTTATTTTATTTATTAGGGACAAAAACAGTTACATGCTGCAAAATACAAGAAAATACTTAAACTAAGATTTAACAAACATGTAACCCACACCATTGACCACATTTTAAGTAAAGGTTGAAAGTGATGAAAGAGAAAAAAAAAAGACAAAATAATGCCTACCTATTGTTCGTAACTTCGTATAATTGCATTCAATGTTGTTATTCTCTCAAATTCACCCAAAGTGCAACAGAATATCTCGACGACATCACTTCATCAGCAATGAGGTTGAGAGTGCGGAGCGCGCTCTCAGCGGCGCCTCACGCAGTTACTTCACGAGCGCGGCACCGCCAGCAACCGGGCAACCGCGGCTGACGACGACGACCCACACAACCGTCTGGCACGACTAGTTCCACCCTTCACAATATTCACATTGTGTATCTTCCCTCTAATTATCTTAAAGATATAAGTAACAAAGATTTAAGTTATGTCAAGCTAATCTTAGCAACACAGAATTATTGTAGTACTTAGCAACTATTATTTTGTCTTTTTTTTTTCTCTTTCATCACTTTCAACCTTTACTTAAAATGTGGTCATTGAAGGTAACTGAATTACTGCAGGGCAAGAGAGAAGGAATGAGCACTGACCACAATTACCACCCCTGGCATGCTTAAGTACTGCGTCTCTTTCGTCCAGGTTTCCTCAGAATATTTCCAGTCATAGGCGATCAGAATCAGAAAACTGGACAAGTCGAAAGTACAAGTTACATAAACTATTATTAAGTGAAATGAGAAAATAATTAATTTAACTACATATGCACATACCCATCAACTAAAACACTTATATATGATACTTACTCGATCACATCTAATGTAAACCGCCACACTTCAATTTTTACTGAAACTGAATTTAAGCGCCGTCTGGTGACTATATCGGGACACACTATTATTCCATACAAATTGACTTAAAATGTTAACGCGATCGAGTAAGTATAAAAACTCGCAGTAAGGCCTCATACCAATTACCCAATTTTCTTTTCACACCCGCAAAATCATATTTCGGTATCAGATAAGCTGCAAACCAGAGGTAGGAACGTGAATAATTTTCAATTAGTATCAGGGCATTATTATGAAATATTCAATGTAAATAATAACGGGTGTCCGTGAAAAGCCCGTGTTATTCGAGCTGCAACTCGATACGGACATAGTGCGTCGGCAATGCAGACCGCGGCCGCAGCTAGGATTGTTAGTATTTCTTTCAGTACACATATACAACCTATTTGGTCGATGAGTTACCTACGTGTTTGTAATCCATTTCCGGCACATACTATACCTACTATAGTGGCCCAGCCTGACTTCTGTCGTGGTTTTAAGATAGGTTTAGGTAAAGTTACTTATGCGGAATGCGTTATGGGTCCCCAAAACGATCAATAGCAACTGACAATTTTTACGTGATTGATACACATTGATGCGCAAATTGATCGTCTACCAAATGCAATTGAAGCGATTGACAATATTACTACAGTAGAAATTGATGGCAGTTGATCAATTGCATTTGATCGGTTCGGGGACACCTTAGTTTTGGAAGCAGATAGAATCCTCATAAGCAGTTTGCCCATAACATTATAAAACCTAACACAAAATCGAGAAAAGTTTTCATAAACTTTAACGATAAAACATCGGGAAGGTACGCATGGCGACGATGCTGAGATCAAAACAAAGATTCAATGAGTTTTCAAAGCCTTACCATTATATTCACAAAGAGAATAACATTGTCGACGCGACACTGATTCAATTTTGAGTGACACTACGCAGGAAATTGCCTGCGCTCACGATGCTGCCTTGCCGTGGAATAAAATTAGCTGCTATGGGCGAAATAAGGTTTGTCCTTTCAGAAAGTAAGTGCTGTTATAAACCATGCAGAAAGAACCTGGTACTTTGACAGGAAGATGGCATTATTTTAATGGTTGGTGGTAAACTACAGTATTAGGTACTTGGTTGTATCTCTATTAAGAAAAATCAACTTACTCATTTATTAAAAATTGATTTTGAGAAATTAGACGGTTCTTAGCAATATTCCATGATTTTCCAACCATAGTGATTTAATATTATTTTCCTGAAAGAAAATGTAGGTACTTTACAGCTTGCAAATTTGGAAAATGTGTCTTCTCACCTATCCACTCTATTTCAACTTAATTATTTATTTCTTGTGCCTACTGTAGGTACTTGTAGGGACTAACTACACTTATTCAGCTCAATTCAACTTTTGCCCATACAAAACTGGTGTTTTTTAAGGGCAAAAGCTGAATTGAGCTGAATAAGTGTAGTTAGTACTTATAACACTCTGTGGAAAATAATTTTAGTACTGTTTGTCAGTAAGTAATCGCAATTAATATTTGGGACCCAGTGTCCTTTCATAAAACGTAAGTACTTTGAGCCCCTGTAGCTTCATAAAAACAATGGTAATATTAAGACAACATATTCAAGTATCAAGACAAAATAGTCAAGAAATTTAAAATACTAATATACCACTGACCCCAACGCAGACAAGACGGCGAAACTTAGGTATATTTGTTAGGTATTTCAATATACTGTGTGTACCGTGTCGGTAACTAAGTTCCTCGTACATTCGCACCGACTTAAGTGTTACTTTCTCGCGAAAGTTGACGTTAAGTTAAGCCAAACATTGATTACAAGCAATATGGCCGGGATTCTCAAATCAATAACTTACATAATGTGAACAATGGATTATTATATTACATTTCATCTTGTTGAATATTTTATAGATTTAATAATATAGGATAACGTTACACTAAAGTAAATTTTAATTAGAAAAGGGCCTTTTGATAAGTAAAATGGGGATTGATTGACAAAATGTGCTCGTACAGCTGACATTTGGATGAGTCACTGCCCTGCCTGCCCGCTGCGCCGCCGGGCCGCGACTAGGGAGCGCCCCTGGCCCCCACTCGCCTGTCTCACTCCGCACTAAGCCAAAAACAAATAACACTAATGTTACTATAACAACGACACACTTATATTAAAATTGAAAAAAATCAAACACAGTTGAAAACATGAACTCTTCATTATCAAAACCAAGGTTTCCTGGATGATTACAGTTAATTACATACCTACTTAATTTAAATTTCGCAATTCACTTATTAGCAAAATTCAGGGACTAGCGAAGGCTTAGCTGCTTTCACGAAACTGGATTAACGAATAATTTCGTCTTCGTATTTTAGTCTAATTGTGAGTAACATTGGTAAGGCATACCTAACCTAATATACATAATAGAAATCCGCTGTAAGACGTTCATTCACCTCGAGGGAGATGGTCGGGTGCGGCAGGGGGTGCGGCCGCGGCGTGCGTGGGGGGTGGCTCGCTCCCAGTATATGGCACCGAACCACGCGACGAGCTTCCGGCGCCCTGCTATGCCTTACGCATTAGATTGGAGTAGATGTATGTCCACAGGAAAAATCGGTAATAAATTATAAGGGATGGCACATGTCATCTAATGAGAGCCAACTGAGCCAATGAGTTCTTAAGGTGGAACTAGACGGTATTTTTTCCATAAAAAGTTCGGGAGAGTATTACTCCACTGTTTGACATTGTGCATCCAAAGTTATACATGATATAATTTTGTCTCATTATTAATTTTGTCTGAGCGGAAACAGAATAGTAATATAAGAAGCCATTAAAAAGCTATGAGCCAACAACTTTGGGCTTTTTATAAGTAATAAAAGAAGTGTCAAAGTCATTTATTTGCTACTAGCTTTTGGCCGCGGCTTCAACCGCGTGGATGTCGGAGATTATCCCACGGGAACCTACTAACGGGATAAAAAGTATTCTATGTGTTAATCCAGGTTATATACACTATCTGTGTGCCAAAATTCATCCAAATTCGTTCTGCCGTTTTTGCGTGATTGAGTAACAATTAACAAACATCTAATCCTAAACATACAAACTTTCACATTTATAATATTAGTAGGATAGATTCTGTGCGGTAATACAAAGGTGGTAGGTAATCAATATTCTTATGCGATGACACATTTCGCCATATTTTGGCATGCAATTATTAATGGTAGGTAAGGTGTTAAATCTCCAAACCAAAGTCGGCACCGACAAAACTCAATTATCGAAGACTTCAATAAACTTTATTTATAATTGATTTATGCAGTGGTTTTTTCATAAAACTCGATTTTCCACCAAACTTTTCGTAAATCTTTACGCGCTCGTTTTACTATTACTAGTTTTACTTTACTACCACAAACTGTTTATTATTTTACTAGCGTCTAACTGCTCATCACTGATACTATATCTGTCGGTCACGATAACAGGTGAGACAGCTTGCTTTTTGGCCAGGCCCACCAGTAGGTTCGAGCCTGCGACTACTTCAACCTTAACGCATGGTGACGACAGCTCGAAACTCAAAAGCTGTTTATTGGAAAGCTAAACCTAAAAGCTAAAAAAAACTCAGCGGCCAGCATGTTTAAAATAAGCTATACCGTGTTTTTTTTGCTGCGATCAGTTTGTTTTGCAACTTTCCATTTTAGTTCCGACAGTGTAATAGCTTTCAAGCGTAATAGCTTTACATTAGTGATGTGTGTTGACAGCGGCGCCTCGCTTATCGATAGCCGAACAATAAAAGGTCAACCCTTGACCCGAGTGTCGACAATCGGAGCAATGCGTCCGCGCACTCTTCGCCGGAAATGTTCCATTAAATGAGACTTAAAACGTCAGCTCGGATGATGGATCACTGAGTTCGCCATCATACCGAGCACAAGCAGTTAATTTCCGATGTCATGTTACCATGCAAATAAATAAAGTGTTATAAGCGACTGCAGCGGTAGTCATGCGACGACTCGTCATCTGTGATTTAGGTAGGCTGACTCATTATTCAAGTCTAAACTTTATAGAACTTTAGTTAAAGTATACAGGCTTTAACTACAGTAACATACATTTAAATCACCACAAAGGTTTGAATAACGTAACTAATACGTGTCTACCAAAAAGAAATTAACAACATTGAATGGCTAATTTGACCAAGTCGGATATCTTATCTTATCCGTGGGATAAAATTGACGACTGAGAGTTCTTGTATGGCGGGAAACTGTCAAAAATTCAAAATTTATTCGAAGTTTAACACTGATAGTGGGTTTAAAAGTTTGGTCAAGTTCACCCTTAACATTAAGGAAGAAACCCATCCAATTTTCATGTGTCCTGGTATTGCAAAAAGGCATCGTAGCTAAGTACCTACTTGTTCCTATTCCATTCCAAAAGTTCACTACATATTGCAAGGAGGTTAGATAAGAAACTTAACTGTCAAATACTTATTGGCGTGGCGAAAAGCGGAAAAATGAGAAATGTTTGCAATTGTGGAACGTTTCGCCGCTTTTCAGTTCACGCCGTACATCAGATTGCTGAGGCCTAGGTAGTATGGTGTAGGTATGTCAAACAGCGACACAACACGTAGTCTTATCGTCACCGTGGAGCATGTTCGTTGCCGGAAGGGACTTCCGGCGCGCAAACCTCGCGTCATGACTCACGCGCCGCCGCCGATCGCCACGCAGCTCGTCAATACATTTGTTATGAAATTAAATAGCAAGAATAAACAAAAAACAAAGTAAATACCTGATGATAATAAATTAGGTCTAACACTTTTAATTCTGAAAGTAGACTTTCTTGTACCTACCTAAGATCAAACATCGGACGACATCGATGTAGAAGCTGCTCTGTCTCACACCCATAAAAAAGAAACTAGTTTCATCAGTAAGGACGGAAGCACGCAAAAAATTCAATAAATTGTAAGCCTCCTGCTTTATGCGGAAGTTCCCAGAAGATGTTGTATTTTTATACGTAGGGAACTATTTATAGCGCGCGGCTCGCTCTCGCCCCTCTCGCCACTGGCAGCCGCTGCGATGGCTCATGCGCCATGCGTCGAGAATGCACCGCATTCGCTTTGTCACTCACTCGTTTAGTCCTTTTAAGATAGTGCTTCAGACAAATCGACGCCCCCCACGTAAAGTATGGAAACTGCAAAACCTCTACTTTACAGGAGAGCGATTTTAAGGTCGATGTTTTAGTATGTTCATTTTATGTATTTTCGATTTTGTTCGATTGAAAAATAGTTGAGGGTATAAATTGGTACATAATTTTTATATAGAATTGTACATCTTTATCTCTACTTGCTATTAGTGCAATAAAACGAAAATGGCTTTTTTGCAATTTCGATAGTATACGTGGGGGCCGTCGAAATGGTACTCGGCGCTAAATGAAAAACACACATTCGTATCGTTTTTACAAAATTACTTTAATTACTCAGTATCTTTTCAAATAAGAAACAGATCAAAAATCAATGATTACATAATATTAATTTATGTAAACAAACATACCTACAAATTATGAACATAAGTAATTTCAAAAAAAAGAATGCTATTGCACTAACAGGCCAGTAAAACATAAGTTATGCCTACAATTACAGCTGTGTTGATTTTATGGCTCTATCTTATTATTTTCTCTGTTTATTTTCACATAATTTGTAGATTTCTAAGCAATCAATATCAATTATAATAAATGCATGCGCGCTATAGTTTGCGTCGAACGTCGTAGCCCAAGGGCGTCGACCGTGGAACGGGGCTAGCCAGATATTCCTCGTGGAAGATAACACTGTCTACTTGGTGCCTATATTTACCTAAAGTGGCACAACGTTTGCAGTACAGATAGTGCCGATAGTAAATTACCAGCCGAACGTTATTACAATTATAAGTATAGTAGTTCAATGACTATAGGTCTCTATAGTAACGTTACTATCCTAAGCTATAGATAACTTTCGCACGTTTCTGACTAAAAAGATAAAAAAATACAGAATATATAAAAAATATTCTGTATTTTTTTAATTTGCCTAAAAGTATATGATCTACTGCAGTAAACAAAATCAGTAAAGTATAATGATATTCTTCAGGATACCTCTAAGCTACTTAGATAGTGTGTTGAAAACATAATACAAAAAATTTGATACGATAGAAAAAAATCACGAAGATAGGTACTTACCTCTAAAAATTTTTTTTTAACGAATATAAACCATACTAATATTTATGTAATCCGTCTGATTTTTTGTCAGATTATTCTTCAAGCCACACATTAACGTAATAGTGTCTTAATTTTTTATTCCAATCAATAGATTTTTTGTAAATAGATAATTGCTTCATATTTTGCAATAAATTACTAATGTGTCATTGCGCCTCTCTTTCTTTTCTATGCAATCCGACAGTGACCGCGCTTTAGGTCCTGGAGTCCCCTTAATTAAAATTTAAGCTCATTATGACTGACAACAACTACTGCTGCTTTAGTTAGCTGACTGTCCACTTCAAACTACTCGGCCGGTGATGAAATGACTGCGAACGATTTCTGAAAGACTTTCAAGAACGAATTTAAAATTAGTAATCTTTAGTTTGCTCTACTGCCAACTGTTAACAGTAAACCATAATGTAGCAACAAAGTAAAAAAATAAATAAAAAAAGTGGAGTTTTCTTATATAACTTTCCTCGAACATTTATGGCGCGAATTGAAAACGGTCAAAAAGGTGTTTTTTTAAAGCTATGTATCTCACAAACCGTAAATAATTTTGACAAATAAAAAAAATATTATATTTTCAAGTACTTTTCGCATAAGTTCGTGATGGAACTGAAAACATAATTAAACATACCTTAATGCACCAAAAAAATCTTCAAACATACCTCTTAATAATTTTTAAAAACTGTTTATCCCGTCATTAACAATTATAATTATAAGTAATTAAAAATATACCATAAAATGTGAAATGCCAAACTGCATCCAGTGATGAATTATTTATTATTAAATAGTTAATTACTAATTTTATACGATTTTATTTGCACTTTTACGACATAATTCCGGTGCGCTTGAGAGTCTTCTATCTCGCGCGTCAAACTAGACAGCCATAACGCCATTTCACTTACACACCGAGCTAAACCACGCTTGGATGCAGGGCCTTAACACGGAGTTTGGGAGAAAATGTGTGGTTATTGTGTCGTAATTAGTCTACAAGGTACGAACAAACGAGCCTCCGAGCCGTCGGAGCCGTGGCTCGGAAAGTACGTTAAGCGGTTGGTCTCGGCTGTCATTCGTGGTGACTTTGACAGTCGTTACGGGTCGTCAGAAGACCGAAAGTCTGACAACCAGTCTTTCCAAGGGGTATCGTATTATCCAGTTACTGGGTTGTGGAGGTCAGACAGGCAGTCGCTCCATGTAAAATATTGGTATTCAGCTGCATCCGGTTAGACTGGAAGCCGACCCCAACATAGTTAGGAAAAGGCTAGGCAGATTGATTGATTGATTCAAGTTATTTACTCTCAATCAATGTAAGTGGGCACCCTCTTAACTGTCTCAATAGAAACTACCGGATGAAATAGTTTCTCTTTGAAGATACGTAAATATTGATGCAAATTGTCGTTTCCGGGAATCTTAGTACCTAATAGTCGAAGAAGGGACCTAACTAATATTGTCTCTAGAAAATATCCTAATTTTGGCAATATGGTGGTTGGAAAACAATGTCTGTGGTCCTCAACTCCACGTCAAAGCGCGTATTTTGTGTAGGGGTGGCAAAATCGATGTTTCTATCCACCAAAAAAGATAATTAGGAAAAATGTTATTGCTTTGTAAACGGCTGTGATTTCTTTGCCTTTCTAAGTCATATCTTGCTACGATAGCAGGGGTTAATTTAATTTAATTATCAAGTACCTACCTACTACCTACTGTGAAAATTTATTGTGTGTTTGGGATTTCCTATCGTTGACGAACTTCCTTACAACCCTTAATCAAAGATTTAACCGCTTTAGGGAGTGAATTTTAAAAAAATCTTCATAGTGCTTCAAGGAACTCTTCTCAAAAATTGAATGCTTCTAGACCCAGTGGTTATACGTTATCTACTGTCAATGAATGAATGGATGTATGATTTTTGTTAGGATAGATATTAAGTAGACGACTGACATCGATTCAGTAGTCGATACTGAACTCTCAGAACTTTGATTGTGTTACATGAAGTTTTATGTTAGGAATATGAAGGTCAGAAGGATCTTTACTTCCTTGGGATCTACAAATAACTCGCTTTTCGGGCATTAAGTATCATTCTTAATTCGTTGATTTCAGGTTTAACTCTAATATATTTTGTATTATAGTTTTCAATATATCTTTCTTATCTAGCTTTTCGGCCTGAGGCCACCTAACTAACTCATGTCTAAGCTCCATATTCAAATCCATGTTTGTCTCGTAATCTATTTAATTACCATGAAGATTGCATGCATGCTATTGATTGTTTGCTGTGATTGTACACAGTTACGCAATAAATAATTCTTATTCTTTCTTATTCTTAAAACGCTTAAGGTTGAAGTCTCTACATCAGCTACGCCCCTACTGGATAACTAGGGATAGCGTAGTGTCCAATTTTATCAATTTGAGACAAACATTGAATTAACCTACCTATAGGTACCTATAAAAACAATTAAGTATTAAACAGTTAGGTATTTAAGGGCAGGCACAGGACGAACGAATCGCGAAAACCTGACACTACGTTAAAGTGTCAGACAAATTAAACATTAAGGTCTGCTAAATGTGCACTCACATGTACCTACTACGATCGCTTTATGCCTCGTCAGCCGAAAACTGGCAACAAAGTCTTGACGATCCTCCTATGATCAAACAATATGATGTGACAGTTGACATCAGCCCAGAAGGAGTTGAATAAACTAAAACCTCAAACAATAATGGCTTAAACTTCATCGTACTTTATGGGGTCAGAAGAAGGGAAACTCAGAACTATATAAGATTGATCCAAAGTTAAAATCTCAAAAAATCATCACACAATGTCACCATTTAATCCCAATTATTCTTATTAGTCCAGAATTACTGAACCAATTGTGTCAACCTGACACACTTTACAAAGGCCTTAGCAAAGCTGGTCAGCTCAGACTGAGTACCTATCATAAGGTTGAAGTCTCTACAGGAAACACTTTGGTTCACTAAATTCAGTTATGATTGTCTGAAATAAATTTTGTAAACAACATAAAATGCACATCGCTATTTCACTACTGTAGAAGTGGCTTAATTACAACAAATCAGTTTCCACATGAACACGATGTAACAATCTGAAATCAGTAACGAGATGGAAAATCGATATCTCATTTGCGAATTTCATTCTCACTCGATACCGGAACTGAAATTTGAAATGAAGCGATAAGTAATTTATCAGATCGATTTAATTTTGATTGAGTCGGTATAGTAATACTGTATGTAGCAGGTAGGAACTGGTTGTAGAATGGTAATGAAAGGGGTCGCGTAGAGATACTTACGTGTGAAGTGAGCGTTCATTTCGCAACACTTTGCAGCAAAATCGGAAGTGTTTTTATCAGCAATGAGATCTATTAATGAAAGTTAACACAGATTATTTGTTAGCAAAATTCACTGTGAACAAACAATGGATTTTAACAGCTATAATAATCAACGCAATCTAAGAGGTCCGTTTGGACGTTTCTCATTACATGCCGCGATAACTTTGTATGAACATAGGAAATCGAAAAATCTAATTCGTAATCCTAATTAATTACTATGTTATCCATACAGTCTATCACTGAGTATCATTCGTAAGCACCAAGTTTTACTTTATATTGGAAAAATGCACTCAAAAACACGAATTTATCGTTGATTACTATTCCGACAGGAAGTTATTACAATGTCATGTCTTTGGTTTCGTGGCCGTAGAGTAGTGACCGTTCTAAACCGTTTTTTAACCGAATGAATTCGATATTTTTACAGACGTTAATTTAGAAAAGAGAGAAACGTATAATTGTTGTATTATTAAATGTTTAAACATTTTAAACTTACAAAATCTGATCAAATATATTTTTAGCTTTATTTTGATATATGACTAGGTACGCCACTGGCACATATTGTACAATGTATTATTACATGAACCTTCCGGAAGAAATCAGTATATCGGGTTTTAGTTTGTCTTGGTTTAGCTTTGAAACTCGCCCAAATTGAAACTTAGTTGGGATTTTTTTATATAAACTTTTTTTTATACCCACTTGTACATAGTATAAATAATTTAGTATTATCTTGTATATTTTAATTAAGTTTTGAAAATTAAACGGTATTTTGCTGTTCAGTACATTTATCTCGTTGGGATTTATGTAATAACTGTTAAATATTACAAACTCGTACGTGTAATAAAACAATATGCCTCGAGAATCAGTTTTCAGCAACGTAAATAAATTGTCGAGTACAAACTCTAAGTACGATAAATCAATATATCTCGAGAATCGGTTTTTAAAGCAACCGATTTTTTTCCCATCACTAAACAAAGTATTTTGACAGATGTCCAAACAGACTTCTTTTGCGTTGATTATAAGAGGACCTAAACCACCGTTTCCACGAGCGTAATAAAACCCCGGCGGGATTTTATCGCGCACTGGATTTTCAACTCTCGTTGTTGAGCTGAGCGTTGAGAATCCAACCTAACAAAAACAGAGTGCATCCCAGCGCGACGAAAAACACACTGTTGGATTTTCAACTCCCGGCTCTAAGCAGAGAGTTGAAAATCAAGTGCGCGATAAAATCCCGCCGCGATTTTATTACGCTCGTGGGAACGCCGACTAAGACAAATGGCATTCGCTTCGCAGCGATTCTATTTCTACTTTAAACTTTCAATCGCTATTGCTTCAAAGTGACATTGACATGATCACGTGACATTTCTATAGCTTCTTATGTCAACCCCATACGTTTTTTAGCTTTTCTACTAGCGTCATCGCTAATCGAATGTAATTATGCCATTTGTGTAGGATTAGGCCCTCTGGTAGCAGTTGTGATTTGAAAACAAATTATGTTTATTACAGTTGTATACTAAAAGCTTAGCTGGTACACACGCATTGGCATGAAAACTGCAATTTGTAAACATGATCCTAAAATAATAATTGCGGTTAGCACCATAAACACGAGCAAATAACATTAACTCATTTAAATTTAATTAGTAACAAAATACCTAATTGAACAGCACCTACCACATAAGCATACGCTACAATACATTGATTATTAATCATTTACTGGACAATGCTTTTGTTTTTCTCTTAATGTAGAATAAAAACAATGCAAAGTTACATGTAAGTACTTGAAGGATGAGTTCCGGCTAGTCTTATTAATAAACTGTAAAAATACCTACATATTAAGTACAGGGATGCATCCATATCACCAAGACACAGTTAATTAAGTACTTAAGTAAATAACAATAAAATAGTTAAGTGTTCATTTAGCTTCTTTAACCAACAATTAACAAATGCATACATAGTTAAGAAATGAACGTTACATAACTAAAACAACTATTATGTATTCTGTGACTGAAGGAAAGAATACAATTTCTATAGCATCCTGGATACTGGCATTTGAATCGCATTAGATACTGAATAAACAATAATGACGTACTAGCGGCCACTGTTTATTCTTGAACGTTTATTTATCAATTAAAAATGAACAACAACAATGCTTTGTTTGCATTGTTTGTGAAATGCACAACCGACTAAAGAAAAAATGTTTTTCAAACTTAACTTTATAATAACTGTCGTATCATCTGCAAAAAGAATACATTCGTGCAGAGTGGCCTCCGGAAGATCATTTATGTAAAGTAAGAAAAGTAAAGGACCGAGAATGCTACCCTGAGGCACACCACACTTATTTATTATTGCTACTGATTGAAATTTCTCTTTAGAATATATTCTGTCACGTTTCTTTTTAACTTTGGATATCTCCGTATATTGCTTCCTATCTCTTAAATAACTAGATATCCTTTCATAGGCTTTGCCCCTTATGCCGTAGAAGTCTAATTTTTTAAATAGCTTTGAGTGATTAACATAATCAAAGGCCTTACTCATATCTAAAAATAATGACACTGCTGGAATGCCATTGTTAATATTTTCTGTTACAAGTTTAATAAAATTGAAGATGGCAAGAGCAGTTGAACAACCTTTACGGAAACCCAACTGCTCCCTGCATAATATGTCATGTCTACTGAGAAAATTATTTAACCTTATATGCATTGCCTTCTCAAAAATTTTAGATATGATGGGATGTAATAGGCCGGTAGTTATTTGGGTCTGACTTATTTCCCTTTTTAAATAGTGGTTTTACGATAGACATTTTGAGCTGCTCAGGAAATACACCTTCCAAAAAAGATAGGTTTATAACATGTGCTAGTGGATGACATATATAACTAGCATTATGCAACTCCTTTGCTTCTTCGATCCCTTGCTTACTCATGTGGTATCTTTATGAATTTCTATTTCGTTAAAATTTAGGGAACAGCCGATATTGTTTTGTTTTGTGTGTGTGGGTGAGTGAGTGGGGTAAGTGAGTGAGTGAGTGAGTGAGTGGTGAGTGGGTGAAAGGTGAGTGGGTGAAGTGAGTGAGTAGTGAGTGAGTGAGTTTGAGTGAAGTGAGTGTAAATGGATGAGTGAGTGAAGTGAGTGTGGTGTTCAGTGAGTGGTTTTCGCGATTTCAGGTTTAGTCACATAGAAAAAGTTGTTCATAATGATGAGTACAATGACACCTTATTAAAGGGTTGTGCGTTTAAATACAATTCTATTATTACCTAATACATACTTTGTTTGTAATAGATACTCAACAATTAAACTTTTCATGAAAATACATAGAGTTCTTACAACATTGTACAATACATATAGCCCTGTGGTTTCAGAACCTTTTATAGAAAATTCATATTATGATGCTTGTAGATAAAGTCTTGTATGCAACTGTACATAATTAGGTATTAAAACACTCATGTGATACTATTATCACACTCGGCTTCGCCTCGTGAAATAAAACCGACTTCCTGTTTTAATACCCCTTATTATACAACAGTTGCATAAATAACTATTAATCTTATTGTAAATGGAGTATAAAGGCTCTTACAGACAGAGGCGATATCGCGTCGATATTGCGATATTATATCCTTAGAACAATTTCTATGGAATCGCTCGCGACCATACACACAGGAGCGACGCGATATCGCCTCTGTCTGTAAGAGCCTTAAGTATCATAATTATTGGTGCACTCAAATATTGTATCTCTGAAGACAGTATTACCGGTATTCATTTACTCGTATTACCTTGACAAAATGAGGCAGCAATAAAAATATGGCATTTAATATCGTATCTCTGCTTTAAAAGCTAAAGTTGTCTTGATGTGGAAAAAGAAAATTGCTGATTGAATTGCTATTAAAACAGCTGCTTTTTTACACCCAAAAGCATAAAATTCCGATAGTACTTATAGCATAATTATTCTACCCAGTGGGGTGGGGACATTATACTAACTAATAACTACCTCTCGAAGAGAAGAGCAGTGGGGTGACCCCACTACCTACTCTTCTCTTCGAGAGGTAGTTGGCTGTAATGTGTAAGACCACGCGGGCCCTGTGAGGGTTGGTAGCATAAAATTCCGGTTGTATGATGAATACAATAGTACATTTTGATACAAGTGGAGAACGTTTGTTATTGCATTCGAGGCGGAATTAACACCCGAGCCGTAGGCGAGGTGGTTTTTTATCCGAGAACTGCAATAACAAATGTCCACGAGTATCAAACGACGTTTTTCAATACACTTTTGAAGAAATAAAATAAAATAACGGAAAATATTTTTGTCATGAATTATTAGGAAACTATGATTTTAAATTTTCTTTTTTTTCGCGCTTTGCTTTCGCCAGGTTGAAGAAGAAGCCGATAAACAGCCTAATATGAAAAATAGAAAATTCAAATATTTTCGAGTTTAGAACACAAATAAATGTTAATTTGTTCATAAACGTTTTTTTATCGTATTCATAGTTTTTGATGATATTCTATTTATAAACATTATTTAATATTCAAAAAATATTAACGCTGTAAAGACGCATACCTCTTTGCCGAGATTTAAAAAAAACATTCACTTCCGAATAGAGAGGTGAATAGAGGCATTGGACCAATTTGGACTAAGTGTAGCTATAAGTTATCTGTGGCAATTTTTATTCCCGCACACGTGCGGGAAAATGAAAAATCGCACGCGTGCGAAATACATTGCATTGTGAACCTAATCGTAGTGCGATATGAACCAGTTTTCGAGGAAGTGTATGGAAAACTAAATACCTACTACGTATAGTAATTTGGGGACAAAATTAATGTCACCAACAGTTACAGATGGAATTAATTATGTCAAAACTAATTTTATAGCAATAATTGTAACTATGTCAAATAAATTTGATTATTTATTATTAATTTAGTTTACATGTTTATAGTTTTAACTCGGAATGCATAACAGTAACCAGCAGGAAATTTATTGAAATCGATATTTCGTTAAAGTAGCTGTGTAGAAGCTATACAAAGATCCATTGAGCTGTAAATATCTGTGTTTATGTAAATATTGAGCATACATTGTTATACACCTACAAAACTTTTTCTCAGAAAACATGATTAAAGCGTTCGTTCATGATTTATGAATATGAGTGAAGCGGCTGCGCCTGCGCATGTGGGCAGTAGTGCACCGATCGTGGCGATGGCGTGGGAGGACTCGCTCCCCCCAGGAGGGTAACTGAGGCGCCAATGGACTTTGACTTAACAGAAAGTTACACGACAACAAGCGCGTTTATCCCGCTAGATCGTCTCGGACGGTCTAGGCTTGTACGAGTACAGTACTGCAATCCCACGGCCAACATCGCGTCGTCCGCGTCGTCGTCAGTTTTGCGATACCCGCAGCGCAGCTCTTGTAGAAAATGTCTGGTATAGGATCTACAATACGAACGTCCCACTATCTGCATACCTTCGTCTTTGTTTATCGTATTCAATACGTGTTTTTACGGTTCCGTACGTAAAACGGAACCCTTATAGGATCACTTCGTTTTCCGTCTGTCTGCCTGTCTGTCTGTCAAGACCCTTTTTCTCAGGATCGCGTGGAGGTATCAAGTTGAAACTAATAACAGATACGTAAGTCTATGGTCCCTTGGTGTTCTAAAAAAATCAAGCTTCTAAGTCAACGTAATAAAATATACGGCCATTTTGGCGACATATTTTGATACTCGCAAGTAAATCAAAACCTATAGGTTACTTCCCATTGTCCTAGAATCTTGAAATTTGGCAAAAAGCAAGGTCTTACAGCACAAGTAAAGGAAAAAGTCCGAAAATTGATCATTTGTAATTTTGTCACATAAAAAATATGTCCAAGTGGGTTAGTCTGTCAAGACGCTTTTTTTCAGGATCAGGAACGCGTGGAGGTATCAAGTCGTAATTAATATAAAATACGTAAGTATATGGTCCCTTGGAGTCCTAAAAAAATCAAGCTTCTAAGTCAACGCAATAAAAAAATACGGCTTTTTATGCGACATATTTTGATACTCGCAAGTAAATCAAAACCGTACTACCGGGTACTACTCGTCGTCTTAGAATAATGAAATTTGGCAAGAAGCAAGGTCTCACAGCACAAGTAAAGGAAAAAGTCCGAAAATTGTTAATTTGTAACTATGCCACCTTAAATTTTTTTTTTGGGATTACAATGTTAAGTGTTTTTTTAGGACAAATTCTTTTCAACTACGGAACCCTTCATTGTGCGTGGTCCGTCGCACGCATTGCCTGGTTTTTTTTAAAGGATACAGATTACAGACTACATAGTACTTTTGATTTTTATCCCAATGCATTGTGAGCTTGTTTTTCTCATTTAAAATGAATGAAATCAAAATTGGTCTGCTGACAATAGATAGTAGAAAAAAGGTTACCTATTGGAACATTATTAATATTCTTTATTGAGCTGGTTTTTTGCCAAGCGAAGTTGAATTCGATAAAAAGTACCTATCGTCAAGGTTACGGAATTCGAAAGTACCTAATACAAAACTACCCTGTCACTGTGACTTGCTGTATACATTGTACTAGCTAAGAATACATGTCTTATTTGTAGGTATATGTAAGTATGTACAATAAGTATCAGTAGCGTTAGTTCGATTACCTATATCTTAATAAATAAATATATTTAAAGGGTGACTGACTGGTAATTAGTGACCGATACTTAAACACATGATTGTACTCATGATAACAAACAACTTTTATTATGGGACCAAACCTGAAATCGCGAAAAAAGAATCAGCTGCGCGGCTGCGCCCTACATTTTGTCGAGTTTGTACATTTATACTCATTTATATTCGCATAACTTGTCAAAATGTAGGGAACAGATGATTTTTTTTTCTATATTTGTCATCATCTGCCTAGCCTTTTCCCAACTATGTTGGTGTTGGCTTCCAGTCTAACTGCATGCAGCTGAATATACTTACCAGTATTTTACATGGAGCAACTGCCTTTTGACCTCCACAACCCAGTAACTTGGTAATACGATACCCCTTGGCAAGGCTGGTTGTCGGGCTTGTGACGACCCGTAACGACTGTCAAAGATCCACGAATGACAGCCGGGACTAACGGCTTAACGTGCTTTCCGAGGCAGAGTCTCAGTATGTAAAGATGGTCACCCATCTACGGACCAACCTCGGCAAGCCTGATGGATCGACCAGTGCGGCTGTTATTACTTAGCCACGAGCGCTCCTACAGGGTTACAGGTTAAGTCGACCTAAACCCTTTAAGAGGTGGTAGTTTCCATCATTCCTGACTGATTTGACTATGGAACCCCATACCCCAAACTTAACCGTTCTCAAGTTATGGGACTTTGAAGTTTTTTTTATAAAAATCCAGATTTTTTGTCTTTTGTCCCCTTTTTTTGTGTTTTGTACCTCTAATGTTTTTGTTTTTGTATTTTTTGTGTAGCAGATTAGTTGCTTCATTATTTAAAATACAAAAACTGCAAGTAACTGTACCAAATGAGTCGTATTAGACGACTAATTTTTAAAAAAAGAAATAAATTTGTGGAAAGTTTTTTATTCTTTGTAAGATATTTTAAAAAAAGTCTATGACAGTTATGCTGCAGATATGCTTAAAAATATCTACGGTTCTTCAGCTTTCCGATAAGGTATAATACAACAGGGTATTATTGGATTTTTTTAACAAAAACATTGATGATATGCTACCAGGTACTAGTAAAAAATAACGATACTTAAGCATCAAATTTAACTTTAGTCAGAAAACAAAATAAAACAATCCAAATAGGTAACAATTGAAGTTTATTATTCCTTTTACAGTACATGTTCCACATGTCCGCCCCTATTTCGAATATAACCTCAGAATGCAGGACAATAGGCGCTGCGAGCAACTTTACGAAATACCGTTATTTTTGCTATTACCTGGGAGTCTTTCATCGATGATTTTCCGAGAATCCTGATAACACCGTAGCAAATTATACCTTATCGGAAAGCTGAAGAACCGTAGATATTTTTAAGCACATCTGCAGTATAACTGTCATAGACTTTTTTTTTAAATATCTTACAAAGAATAAAAAACTTTCCACAAATTTATTTCTTTTTTTAACAATCAATCGTCTAATATGACTCAGTTGGTACAGTTACTTGCAGTTTTTGTATTTAAAATAATGAAACAACTAATCTGCTGCACAAAAAATACAAAAACAAAAACATTAGAGGTACAAAACACAAAAAAAGGGGGACAAAAGACAAAAAATCTGGATTTTTATAAAAAAAACATCAAAGTCCCATAACTTGAGAACTGTTAAGTTTGGGGTATGGGGTTCCATAGTCAAATCAGTCAGGAATGATGGAAATTACCACCTCTTAAAGGATTTAGGTCGATTTAACCTGTAACCCTGTATATTTATAATAATATAATATACCTCATATACCTACTTATATATATTGCAACTAAAATGTTTTATGACCCTTCGTACGAGACTTTTAACGTTTTTCAGCTAGGAAAACATTATGTTGTAATGTGATCAATGTTTTATGTGTCCTACTACGCAATATTACCTACACATTAATTACGAGTTCATTATAATATATCAAACATACATATACCTATGTTACATAAATACGTACCTACACATCTCAGTGCAATTTAGGCACTAATCAAACATGTTTGAGCAAACACAATATCGGTCATGGAAGGCTGCTAGCAGTAGGTACTAACTATCCATCTGCACAGTATAATAATGATACAGTACTTAGTTTATCTTAATAGAAAACGGGCAAAACGACGCACTTCAAAATCTCAGTATATACCAGTACGCAACAGTTCGAGTGCACGGCAGGTACGCACGTACGGACAATATTTATCTACCGTGCGGTCGTAGGTAATTAAATCAAAGTAAAAAAAAAAAAACTAGATTCCTACTACTTACTGAGGAGCTCGTGGCTAAATAATAACAGCCATACGGGTCGATCCATCAGGTTAAGCTACGCTTGCCGGGGTTGGTCAGTGGATGGGTGACCATCTTTACATACTGAGACTCCTCCGTGCCTCGGCAAGCACGTTAAGCCGTTGGTCTGGCTGTCATTCGTGGATCTTTGACAGTCGTTACGGGTCGTCAGAAGCTCGAAAGTCTGACAACCAGTCTTACCACGAGGTATCGTATTACTTACCCAGTTACTGGGTTGTGGAGGTCAGATAGGCAGTCGCTCCATGTAAAATACTGGTATTCAGGTGTGTCCGGTTAGACTGGAAGCCGACCCCAACATAGTTGGGAAAGGCTAGGCAGATTGATTGCCCAGATAAACTACTGTAATTTTATTATTCTGTGCCATCTGCATGTGTAGCTAAGCTACACAACTACCTACTATTATAACTTAGTCACGTCGTATCATAAGTTATCTGCATATGTGTACGTGGACCCTAGATGGTGCACGGTTTGCAAACATGCTTTATCATGATCTTACGTTGTATCGTGCCTCTTACGGTACGGTTACACCAAAACCGATTTTGCCGGCCGATGGCGGACAGAACTACTCGGGCGAGTAACTCGGACGTGTATGTGCACGGTACGGTTACACCAAAACCGATTTTGTCGGCCGACGCTGTTGTGCCGACATTGGACGGTGCCGGTCTTCTGTAGTTGACTGTGCAGCTTATCAGAGTGTAGACGCGTTTTTAAAATGGAGGAATTCAAAGATATATATCTTTTAGAAAATTCGTACCGCAATTAAATACCGTGCCTTTCGTACCGGAATTTTCCAATATCCATAGTCGTTTAGGCAGATAACAACACCACAAACACAACAGAATAAAGACAGAATTATTAAATTTTAAACTATAAATACACTCAATTTGCGCTTTAAACGCCGCGCCGGCAGACTGGCGAGAAATCCTAACAAGTTGGATTGACCGGCCGTTTTCGGGCGTCATCGGACGATGGCGGTTGTAGTAGTGTACGCGCTCCCTTTCATTTACTAATACGTTTGATTTGATCGGCCGAGTTCGACCGCAACGCAGGACAGATTATTTTTGAACTGTTATTCCACTCCACTGCAATAGCTCAACGCAACGCATTGCAAAAATCCTCCGGCATCACTTTAGTACTTTTTGTATGAACAATCGGACACTAACTGGCAACGCAAAACAGTAGCCGCAAAAATACACCTGGCGAGCGATCAGTCAGTGCGTTGTGCTGCGATCTGGTGCGGCCGGCCTGTGGTATGAGATGGTGCACACAAAATTTATATGTAAAGTGATACCGGAGGATTTTTGCAATGCATTGCGTTGCGGAGCGGCCCGCCCAAATGTGCGCGAGCCTTTACACGGTGGAAACTGTCTCTGGTACTATGATGCTTGGATTATGTGTCATAAATTAGGTCGTAGGATTCGAAGGGTACAAAGAAGTTCACAAAAAAACCAGTGGCTGAAGTTTTCTATAATAACTGTGCAGAAGCGGTTTACGAATAAAGTACGTATACAGGGTGGCCGGAACATTGACGTCCAAAAATAAAATTTCGGTCCCTCGTATCGTGGGGTATTCGAATCACCCCCATGTATGTTCCGCGACTTTTCATAGTTTTCGAGTTATGAATTTTTTTCTGAATGTTTGAAAATTTTCGACCTGACAAACCTAAAAAAATTCTAAAAAAAAAAGTAGAGGGTTTTATCGAGTTTCTTTTTTTGCAACTGAATTTTCATAAGTAGTACTTTTATGCATAAAATAATCAGCTTCGTAACTGTGATGAAAGTTATGAAAATGTTGATCTAAAGTGAAAAATTTACGTTCGGTAAATTATGACTCAAATTTTCAACTTTAAATTAAAAATCTTAACAGGTGACTTCATAATTCCTAAGTAGGCTTCAAGAATGCGCCAGACTCTCAGCTTTCATAATCATAAAAAAAATGAAGTACTTAATAGGGCTACTTTGTTTAAAATCGGCCTTCAAAGACAGCGAGGTGGAAAAATTCTTAAAATTACCCATCTGAGTAATTATTTTTTTTTGGCTATTTTCTCGTTCCTAAGGTTAATTAATGATAAGAATACTGAAAACTAACCAACAAATAGTTTCAGAGTTGGGTAAGAAAAGTTTTACGTAAAAAGTGGTTTTGAATAAAACACAGATGATAATGTGAAAAAAGTACTTAATTTATTTTTAACATTTACAAAAGGTTTTCAAAGTGGCCACCACCAGCAGCAATACACATTCTACACCTACGTAAGAAATTGTCTGGCAATTGTCTAAAAGCGTCTCTGTTCTCTCTCACAACACGTTCAGCTTCTGCAATCAACTGCCTCAGCTCTTGTTCACTTGAACAGTCTCGGGCGTATGCTATTTCCTTGTAATAGCCCCAAATAAAGAAATCGATGGGGTTGAGATCAGGTGAGCGTGGAGGCCACCTAATTGGTCCGCTGCGTCCGATCCATCTGTTGGGGTATGTTTCATCTAAGTAATTTCGGACCTGGGTTGCATAGTTACACGGGGCGCCGTCATTTTGCAACACCATGGTTCGTCTTAGTTCGAGATTCACATCTGCCAGCAACAATGGAAGTTCATTTTCCAAAAAGTTTTTGTATGTTTTTCCATCAAGTCTGGACGGCAGTTCAAACGGACCAATTAGTTCGCCATTGAGGATACCAGACCACAAGTTAACGCTGAAGCGATGTTGAAATGTCGAAGCTCTCACTTCGAGTGGATTTTCATTCGCCCACGTGTGGTAATTATGAATATTGAATATAATGTGGTTAGTTTTCAGTATTCTTATCATTAATTAACCTTAGGAACGAGAAAATAGCCAAAAAAAAAAAATTACTCAGATGGGTAATTTTAAGAATTTTTCCACCTCGCTGTCTTTGAAGGCCGATTTTAAACAAAGTAGCCCTATTAAGTACTTCATTTTTTTTATGATTATGAAAGCTGAGAGTCTGGCGCATTCTTGAAGCCTACTTAGGAATTATGAAGTCACCTGTTAAGATTTTTAATTTAAAGTTGAAAATTTGAGTCATAATTTACCGAACGTAAATTTTTCACTTTAGATCAACATTTTCATAACTTTCATCACAGTTACGAAGCTGATTATTTTATGCATAAAAGTACTACTTATGAAAATTCAGTTGCAAAAAAAGAAACTCGATAAAACCCTCTACTTTTTTTTTTAGAATTTTTTTAGGTTGGTCAGGTCGAAAATTTTCAAACATTCAGAAAAAAATTCATAACTCGAAAACTATGAAAAGTCGCGGAACATACATGGGGGTGATTCGAATACCCCACGATACGAGGGAACGAAATTTTATTTTTGGACGTCAATGTTCCGGCCACCCTGTATAGTTGAGTACCTACGTACAGGCGCAAAGTTATAAAATCTCGGTCTTCCTCTGCCTAGTGATAAAATAATCGATGTCAAAAAAGCGGCAAATCTACCATACTTATAGCTGCTAACCGGCCGCACCACCATTGTAAAATTAATAAGTCAGGAGATATGGAACATTTTTAAATTTCCTATTGCTCACATTTTTAGTCAGATGGGGTAGAATTTTTTGTATAAAAAAAATCGACAATATACCTCCTAGGTTCGAAGTTAGACTCGTAGCAGTTAATGCCAGAAACGTACAAAAAAACATATCCTCATCTTACTAAAAATGTGAGCATAGGTTTCAAAATGTTCAATAACTCCAGACTTATTTTTTTTTTGCCTATGGTGACGCTGTTAGTACATATAATTACTCGCCTTAAAAAACTATGTTGCTATAACTGGCAACCTAAACTCCGAATAGAGTATAACGGACGTGTATTTAACACAAGCCTTGCTTTACTTAGTCCAGTTTATATCGCTCGAAGCCTAAGTAAATCACATCAGTCCTAATTAAGATCAAACAGTTCAAGTCAACTTAGCTGCTTTTAGCACTGAGTACATAAGTAAGTGCAATCTACTTTTACAACGGGGAGTGATAAGAAGTATGCTTCTAGATTTCCTTTCGCTACGGGATATTATCAAGGAAAATGTAAGTCTTCAAAAAGTTTTCAGTCGATAAGAAATAAATAAACCTACCGACTGAGAACTTTATGCAAGGTAAAGTTTTCGCTTTTAACAAAATGCCATTTCATAAAACTGTCAAAGAATGATGTGATTTGAATTCATGACATCAGAATATTTAAGTTGGTAGGTATAGTCAATTTGATTTAGGAGCTCGTGGCTAAGTAATAACAGCTGCACGGAACGATCCATCAGGTTAAGCTACGCTTGCCGGGGTTGGTCCGTAGATGGGTGAGCATCTTTACATACCGAGACTCCTCCGTGCATCGGAAAGCACGTTAAGCCGTTGGTCCCGGCTACCTATCGTGGATCTTTGACAGTCGTTACGGGTCGTCAGAAGCCCGAAAGTCTGACAACCAGTCTTAACAAGGGGTATTGTATTACCCAGTTGCTGGGTTGTGGTGGTCAGTAAGTATTCAGCTGCATCCGGTTAGACTGGAAGCCGAACCCAACATGATTGGGAAAAGGCTAGGCGGATTGATTGATTGAGTCTATTTGATTATTTCGATGAATTTACAATATGACTCTGTTTTTGATAGCCATGCTTTCGTAAAACAATTATTCTCAACAGCGATACAATACCGGTGCCATACTATTTGCTGGATATGTGCTCATGAAACACTCACGCGTCGCTCAGCGAGTGGGTTCGCCGAACCGTCAGGCTGCGTGTGGTCGCATCTAATAAAATAATTTATCTATGCCACACTATGAGCTGCGCCATGACGACAGAGCGTTGCATTCCACACATGACACGTCCAAATATTGAAAGAATCTCCTCTTTCAATTCGCACGGCCTCGATTCCCTTATTTGGCCGAGCTTTATGGCGGGTCAGATAAAAACGTCGATATTATCATAACAATAACGCTTGCAATACTCTCCGAGAAGGCAAGGCATATTTTGAATACGTTAGTACTTGTGAATACAGCTGAATACCTACATACATCCTAGCTACATACAACAAGCTACATTCAGTTGGAAGTCTACTGAAGAAAATTGCAATGAGTAATTTCTAGGGGTGCCTGCCGTTTTGCCGAAAAGATTTTGCCAAAATTTCATTACCCAAACAAATTTTAGCAACCTTTTTTTATACCATTGCAATATTTCGAATGATTTTAGTACGCATATTTTCATTTGGTCAAATTTTTAGTTGGCAAAATATTACTAAGTATAATGTCATTAAGTCATTTGGTCTTTAATCAAATGATTTATTACAGCAAACAATCTTCAGACAATAAACGTTTGGTGAAATGATTTGTTAAGACCAAAAATATTAAGGCAAAAATAGCATTTTTTGTTAATTATATAATTAAAAAATGCAATTTTATTTTAATATAATCATTTGTTTAATGCAAAATAATTTTACATTACAATTTTAAATTTGTTGCAATGGAAATTTATTGCTTACTTGATATTAGTTTATTTATGGAAGTAGTTAGAGTAGGTTAATTATTTTTAAAAAATGGGTAGGTTAGGTTAGGTTAAAACTGTGACCTCCTACGCACGAGCCGAGCGAGCGAAGCGAGCGGTGCCGCAGCAGCGGCCGGCGAGTGCCAGACACGACTTGCATTAATAGGATAAAAGATATTGTTTTTAGTAGGTTACCCGGAACTCAACTATTTAGATTAGGTTAATTACTTATTTAAAAAAAAATGGTTAGGTTAGGTTAGGTTAAAACTGTGACCCCCTACGCACGAGCCGAGCGAGCGAAGCGAGCGATGCCGCGGTAGCGGCCGGCGAGTGCCATACACGACTTGCATTAATAGAAAAAATATATTGTTTTTAGTAGGTTACCCGGAACTCAACTATTTAGATTAGGTTAATTTGTTCTTTTAAAAAAATGGGTAGGTTAGGTTAGGTTAAAACTGTGACCTCCTACGCACGAGCCGAGCGAGCGAAGCGAGCGGTGCCGCGGTAGCGGCCGGCGAGTGCCAGACACGACTTGCATTAATAGAAAAGAAGATATTGTTTTTTGTAGGTTACCCGGAACTCAACTATTTAGATTAGGTTAATTTGTTCTTTGAAAAAAATGGGTATGTTAGGTTAGGTTAAAACTGTGACCTCCTACGCACAAGCCGAGCGAGCGAAGCGAGCGGTGCTGCGGCAGCGGCCGGCGAGTGCCAGACACGACTTGCATTAATAGAAAAAAGATATTGTTTTTTGTAGGTTACTCGGAACTCAACTATTTAGATTCGGTTAATTTCTTCTTAAAAAAAATGGGTAGGTTAGGTTAGGTTAAAACTGTGACCTCCTACGCACGAGCCGAGCGAGCGAAGCGAGCGGTGCCGCGGCAGCGGCCGGCGAGTGCCAGACACCACTTGCATTAATAGAAAAAAAGATATTGTTTTTTGTAGGTTACCCGGAACTAGATTTAGATTAATTTCTTCTTAAAAGAAAATGGGTAGGTTAGGTTAGGTTAAAACTGTGACCTCCTACGCACGAGCCGAGCGAGCGAAGCGAGCGGTGCCGCGGTAGCGGCCGGTGAGTGCCAGGAACGATTACATTATATAGAAAAAAAAATAGCAGTTCACATTTTTGTCATTGAAGCATTTGACTGAATAGGAAAAGGTGAATTGAAAACTGACGATACTAAATATTTGGCTTATTTGATTTTGCGTAAAAACTGTTATTCCAACTGAAACATTTGACTAAATAAAAAATGTTAAAAGTACTAGTTGGTAAACAAGTTATAGTTTAAACGTTCATTTGCCAAACATTAGGTTTGTGTTACAATTTTTTGTCAATAGAATTTTTGCTAAGTAATAATTTGGCAAATGAAATTATGCGAAAAATTTTTTGGGAAGTGAAACTTTGGCAAATTCCTTTCGGTCAAACAAGGGAGACCCAATTTCTAGTCTATACAAATTATAAAAGCAATCCTAACTTAAACCCTATTGACAACGGTGCGATTTAATTGCGGGTAGCATACCGTAAGTCGAAGCAACAACAATAGTTCATCGTCTAAACGCAATTTCTTTTGAATGCCACAGGCAAGAAACTTACATCATGTAAATGGGCCTTTACCAATGAAAAAATTTAACCATTCTTCCGCATTAGGAAAATTGGTTTTCCAAGATACTGTTTCGTTCGATATCTATGGTCAAATCTAATAAGTTAAGCCAACTTCATAGACTAAAAAGATGTCTCGCGATTTGGAGCCCTATTTAGCTTTATCATGAGAACCTAGCACGAAGGCTATAAGTTTAGACATAGTCACTGAACCCAGCCCATCCAAGTGGAATCCGCTATCGTATGACCTACAATAATTATACGTAGGTACCTATATTACCAAGCTTACAAAACCTTTATGTGGGATATAGAACGAATATTTCAGTAAAACCTTATTTGTTTTGAATCTAGAAAGATTTTGATTGCATAAAGTATATCGCTGACTGCATTACCTTAATATCGTTGAAGTACTTCGACAATTCTACACGTTTTGCCTGAAATGTTTATGAGACTAATCGCAACACCAGTAAACAGGATATTTATGCTGATATTATGAAACCAGAAAAAATCTTGAGAGAATGACTGATCTCTGAAAAAAGCCTTCAACTAAATAAACCACAGTACCCAACAATAATAATGACCTAATGCAGACATGACTTGAACAGTGGTGGCCCAGTGGTAACGGCCCCGACTCACGAATTGTGGGTCGTGGGTACGAAACCAGGCAAGCGATTTACTTTGTGTAAATAATTTCATCACCACTGCTCTCGAAACGGAAACCGGCATGTCCTAGAACCAAAAGTTCGAAGACATGTGATATCTACCAACCCGCACTGGGCCCGCGTGTTAGATTATATCCCAGCAGATATAGATATTAGTCCCAGCAGTGGAAACATTCTAGGCTGATTTGCATTGACATAATTATTATATGTATAACGTTTGTCATTTAATTATATTACTAGCTTATTGCCCGCGGCTTCGCCCGCGCAAGTATTGTACATATAAACCTTCCTGTTGAATCACTCTATCTATGTATTTAAAAAAAACCGCATCAAAATCCGTTGCGTACTTTTAAAGATCTAAGCGTAAATAGGGACAGACAGCGGGAAGTGACTTTGTTTTATACTCGTACTATGTAGTGATTTGCATAGTGCTATGCAAATAATATGAAAATTATCGATGTTTCACACACAGTTCAGGCAACGGTCGGAGATTCCTTAAGGCTTATCCTCCCTAAAATACGGCGAAAATAAGTACCTTTGTTTCCATTTTTAGGGTTCCGTACCAAAATGGTAAAAAAGGAACCCTTATGGTGTCACTCAGTCTGTCTGTCTGTCTGTCTGTCACAGCTTGATATCTCAAGAACTACTAATGCTATCAACTTGAAATTTAGAATAGTTTTAGATGACGTTTACCCAACTATTTTGCAAATAAGAAAGAAATTAAAATGTTTATATTTTTTTTGCAACGGAGACTGAAAGGGGGTCTTAAAAAATCAAAGTGGGGTTACTAGGGCATGTGGGGTATCATATGAAAGAGTGCTGTTTGCACATTCTCAAACATTTTTTTTCTTTTTTTTAGGCCGCATAGTTTTCGACTTCTGATGAAAAATGTAATAAAAAATACCGTTCCCCCCCTATCTCCGAAGTTTGTAAAGACAAAAATCTGAAATTATTCTATGTGATAGAAATTTATGGAAAAATAATACAATGTCTCTAAATAGCACACTTTTTCAGAAATCGGAACGGAACCCTCGGTGCGCGAGTGCGACTCGCTCTTGACCGGTTTTTATTTACAGTAACTATAGCACCTTTTTGATAGAAAAAAATACACAATAATCTAGAATACACAAAAAGTGATTTCATGTGTCCTGAAATCTATTTTAGTTTGTAGAACTAAAGAAAAAAAATGCTAAACCCAGGTCTATTTCTGTCTATTTTTTCCAGTTTTTACCATATTACTCCTATAGTTTTCATTAAAAGTGTTCATAAATTTATACAATTCTGTACAAAATAATAAGGAATGATTTCCTGTGATTACTTTTTTATTCCAATCCCTAGATTTTTTGTAAATCGTTAATTACTTCATATTTTGCAAGCGTTTGTGTCATCGCGCTTCTCTTTCTTTTCTATGCAGTCCGATAGTGACCGCGCTTTTTACGGCGGACAAGCCTTAAAATCAATTTGATTAAATAGGTACCTCTCTACGACTCTTTCAAGTATAAGCCAACTGTCATGACGATTCAATCTGCCTAGCCTTTTACCCAACTATGTTGGGGTCGGCTTCCAGTCTAACCAGTATCTAAATCTATCTATATCCAAAATACCAGTATTTTACATGGAGCGACTGCCTATCTAACCTCCACAACCCAGTTACTGGATATACGATACCCCTAGGTTGACTGGTTGACTGGTTGTCAGACTTTCGGGCTTCTGACGACCAGTAACGACTGTCAAAGATCCACTAATGAAAGCCGGGACCAAGGGGCATGGAGGATTCTCGTTATGTAAAGATGGTCACCCATCCACGGACAACCCCGGCAAGCGTAGCTTAACCTGATGGATCGACCCGTGCGCCCGTTATTAATTAGCCACGAGCTCCTCGTCACGTCGATTAAGGGTACATAATTATTATTTTAAATTTTGTCTGCGTCTCATTGTTCTCTGGGGGTAAGCACTACAGGTGTTATAATATCGTTTATGAGCCTGATGTCACACAATCCTGTTACTTGACATCGGGAGAATATAAACTCGTGGTTATAAGTTAGTGCGGGTCGTAGCGAACTGTTATTAATAACGCTGCGCCGTATGCAGCGCACGCGCCACCTCCTGGGACATCCTTCCGGCGGTGGTTTCGGCGCCCAACAATCACTCGAGACGTGCCTAGACTGTAGGCTACACCGGACTAATAACATCGTCACATATGTCTTCGAGTGTTCGAACCTATCGGGAAGGCGGAAACAAATACTCACACGTTTGTACAATTCCATAGTTAAACAACAACCAGCCATTGCAATTTAAATCACTTCAATAAGATACTGTCAAGCGTTAAGTCGTACTAATAAAAGTTAGCTACGTGTAAATCATGAGTTTATTGTACATAATCGTACCTACAACAAATGATGCGCCGGCGCCTGATCTCAGTAGCGACATCAGTTTTTACTTTACGGTGATAATCGCAAGCGCTCGCTCTCAATTGATTCATCGAGCTAGTATTCGTTACAAGGACGACACACACGAAATAATCGTGTAACAACTTTAATTATGTATGTACTGGTTCATCTGCACTGCACGTCGCCGGGCCGCGTATATAGAAATGCTACTTCAGTACGTCCCCTCAGGCGGAGACGATAGAGTCATTTCCAGCCGTTAAACACACGTATATGCTAATTCCGCGTAAATGCTACTGAATATTAGTATTTACGTGTGTTTAACGCCTGGAAATGCACTAACTCTAGGTATTCGTCTTCGCCTGAGGGGACGTATTGACTTAGCATTTCTATATATACGCCGCCGGGCCGCCGCCGGGCCTCGGTAATTGTCCTCGGGAACTATAAGAATGGGTTTGAGTCGACCGAGTACTCAACATACTCATTGCCCAACATAGCTGGCGAACTTGAAGCTAAAATAAGCAATGGAAATATAAAGGCTCTTAGAAAGTAATTCATGCAACGTGCAGTCTCCAGGCGTATTCACGACTAAATGTAGCCATAATCTTGTGTCAGTCGTTTCTTTTTAGGCTGCATCTGCAATCTCTTGTGTCACCCTTTATTTTATAAGTAAGTGAGCAGTAACTTGTACATTTAAGCGTTCTTTGGGATTCATTAAGGACATAATGTGTCGAGAGTTGAGTCGTCACGCCTCGCGCTCCGTGCTCTACGCCACATTTCGACATTCAACGGTCTGCGTCTGCGCCGGCTGCCAGTTGCGGTACATTTGTCGCCTAATGAACACAAGTACCACGTTCTTATAAATAATTGAAAACAATCACTGGCGCCTACAAATAAGCCGAACGAAACTTTGTATTGTTTCTGAATGCGAAAATCGACATTCAAGTCTTAATACCTACTTACCTAATCAATCAATATTGCGTTTTGTTGTCTCTTTTAACCAAGGCGTTAGGAATAAACGATCTCCTTAAAACATGTAAGGAAAAGGACACAATTGAACTGAAAGAACGGACCGACCCTCACCGCGGGGCAATAAAAATAAACAAGCAATTTCGGTTTTAATTCTCTTTTCAACCATTCGTATGTCCTATTGAAACTGGTTAAGAGCTTGTTGATTCACACAGACAGACGACACGTTCGGTAATGTTATACACGGACAGCCGCAGTCCAGTTAGGCATGATGACAAATAAATTGGCTACATTCTGCTTGTCATTGCATTTCAAAACATCGAGATGAAACAGGTAAGATCCAAAACACACGCGTACGCAAACAGTGCGAAAACAATGATCACGTCACTATTATTTACTCTCAATACTATTAAAGTAAATAGAGTAGATAAATGCAGTAATATTTCTTTGAACAAAACTATTATTAGAAATAACCTAAGTGAGCTAGGTTATACAGTTCTTGGTCGGTCGCATGGAGCACAATCGTGTTCTTTCGAAGGTTGCAGCCGTGTCATTTGTGTCAACTTTTATCGTGAGCGAGTCTGCCACAAACAGTTCCTTCAATCTGTTACGATATTATAAAGTGAGCAATTGCATTGCAGACAATGAAGGTTAGGTACATAGACTTGCTAGTCTTATTATCTGCTTGAATACATTTTACAAAATGTTTACGGCTCAAATATTTACGTGCAAAATATTACCTACATTATTTGCCTAAGTAGTAGTTAATCAATACAAACCATTTCTGGTTTAATGGTACAATACAAACATGGACTGTAACTTAGGCATAAATAAATTTAAAAAAAACCAGTGCAGAACAGTTAAATGAATCAAATAAGTAGGTTCATAGTGTAAAAACAAATATCGAATCTATTGTAGCAATTTGAGGAAAAACTGTAAGTAACATATTTATTTTATTGCTAATACGGAGATTTTCCTGTTAACGATATACTTTCAGCACTCACATCCATGTAAAACGCTCTTAGTATCTTAGTACAAAAATGAAATCAGTTTCGAAGAGATTCGATCTTCGAATTATTATGTGTAGTATTTGATCTCCTTGTACACATCTCCCAGACACAGTTAATTGCGTCTGTAAAACATACCCCAGATACAATTAACTGTGTCTGGGGGATGTTTGACCGTTACGATTGATCTGGTTGGTTACAAATAGTATTAAAATAGTTCCCCGAGTATCATACACTTACCCTGTCTAAAAATTAAGACCCAAACTGTAAGTAAGATGAAGTCATTTATTGCCAGCTTTAAAGTGTCTGGCGGAAAAAACCGCTGACGGGAAGTGTCTAGATAGTATTGTTTATTAATTATTAACCATATTCTGTAAAACACACATAAAATTCAGCAGTCAGACTTTAAGAAAAGTGAGTACCTAATATTTTTACGTAACTTTGGTAGGTAGGTACCTGATACCTAAAAATTGGCCGTCGGCCCAAGGTAGCAGGTATGCGTACGTTCACTCACAGTACATACTAACTACTCTATCCCACACATTTTGTTAGTCAGAAAATAAGTAAGGTCTGGCGGAGCTGGGATCTTGCTCTACTAGTTCTACTACCTAGATTGTTCTAAGAAAATCTCGTCGACGTATGCATGACACGTCATGCATACGTCGACGCAATAGAACGCAAGAAAAATATAAGTTCAGAGCGTTCATGGAGCGAGAATTTAAAACATAATTTACAATGATGTAGGTGAGATAAAATGCAGTTTTCATCAAAAAGGGTTCCATCCAGGATGCCTGTTAAACACTGAACCCTAAAATACGACTTATCAGTTGCGGTATCTGAGTCGTGCCAACTAGCATAATGCAAATAAAGGTGTGAACAGAATTTATATCGTACGTTATTTTGCCGCCTTTAAGGCTCCCGCAGACAGGCGCGATGTGACGGTGCAACGCGATTTTGAGAAAACAATTTATATGAAGTTTTCATAGAAATTGTTCTACTATTCTTGGACTTTTAATCGCATTCAGTAACTTGATAGTCCGAAGCAAAATAATTTTCGTTTTTAAATTACTTATCGTTTATATTATGGTATAATATTATTATACGAATAAAACGTGTTTCAATTAAAACTATAAGCATGTGGTTTCGCTAATTCTTTTTTTCACCTCATTTCCTTTTTATTGTCATCCCTTCAACTGTCAAGTTAGGACTGAACACGATTATAAGTCCAAGTTTAGAGTCGCGTCGCACTGTCGCATCGCGCCGGTCTGCGGATGCCTTTATTATTAGCATTACGCACATAAGTAATATGTATCATAATTATGTATAAACTGTATTACGTAAGCGTTTATCGTAAATTCAAAGCTTATCGACGATAACATGAAGCAGCCTGTTGAGATTTTTATTGAAACTAGGTCATCCAACGGAGTATTTTATAAATTTTGTTTAAATATAACAATTCCCTGCGAGTTCACTTGACAGATGTTTCCTTGTGCTTGCCTTGTGCTGGTTATATCTTCGTCGTTAGTTAACTTGACCCAGTGTTGAGTTTACATACATTGCTAAAAGTCTTGTTAGTTATGTTACGTGAAACGTTTTAAAAAGTCAAGCAAGGTTCTGAATTAGGTACTTATCGTATTGTGATCTATAACGCCGATATTATAATTTTTAAACATATTCTAATTTTAATAAAAGAAACATCACGCGTAGACTTTCTATTGTAAGCATGCATAAATCAAAATCAAAATAATCAAATCAAAATTTTATTAATTCAGACAACAAAGATCCATAATGTTAGTAATACTAATACCACACTACCATAGAACTAGTGTTAGTAAGTAAATATATTCAATTCCGCGAGACTAACCCCTTAGATAATAATATTCTTATCACTACCACAAACTCATTAAAAATAGCAAACAAGTAATCAGAGCGCTATGAATATTAATTCTAAGTTTATTTTATCTTTGGAGCCGTTATTTCAAAAACGGACAGCACTGTTTCGTAAAGAGTGGGCGGAAATATGTAGATAGCCTACGCATTTCCCGATTACGAAGTTAATAATACATAGTGTCTAAACTATCTACTTATGTTTCTTATAACTGTGATGCAAGACTCCTACGTGGACTGATTAAAGTGTCGATAACCGATAGCACGCTGCCTATCACTTAACTAACACGCTACCTAGATACATTCTGTCCTGATTCCTGATGTATTAAGTGTCCAGCAAAATTTTAAAATATAGTTTATCAACATTGCTTTTAAAACGCACGCACCGCCCAATATTTTCAATTCACACGAGTATGTGGTTAAGTAATAACATCTTCACGGGTCGATCAGGTTAAGGTACGCTTGCCGGGGCTTTTCTGTGGATTGGTTACCATCTTTACATACCGAGACTCATCCGTGCCTTGGAAAGCACGTTAAGCCGTTGCATGGTCCCGGCTGTCATTCGTGGATCTTTGACAGTCGTTACGGGTCGTTAGAGCCCTGAAAGTCTGACAACTAGTCTTACCAAGGTATCGTACCGTAAAACCTTACAAGATTGCCCAACTAATCCGACTTTGCCCAGCAAGGTACTTTTCACAACTATTCAAAAAACTGGCAACATTTTTTAGTTGCGTCTATTATTTAATCTAGGGCAGAAATTTAAACATATCTCTGGCAACACTAGGTAACTGATGTTTCCTAATGTCACTTCAGTCGGCTGTCAAACTGTGTAGAAGTTGGTGGTGTATTTTGCGGGCCAAATGTCGTGTGAAAAACTTTCTGGAAAACTCGATTTGTAATTACACCAGGTTAGTAAGTTTTTTACTACTGCTACTTTTTAATAAATACACATGATTGATCGAATATCCAACGCGAAATCTCTCATAAATTCGAAAATATGATGGTGGGCAATGTCAAATTAGTTTTTCTAAGGCAGTTGTTACGACTTTACCCACCAAAATTTTGCCGTTAGGGTTGTCACCTCAATGTTTAATTTGATCTGAGGTAAGTACGTACTTTTTTACATTCGTTTCGGTACAACTTAAGTATTGCTGATAGATAAATTATCGTAATCATTTTACTCTCTGCATACAAAGGATTACAATAGTAATGAAAAATGTAAATTTTGTTGCAAAAATTAACCTACATTGAAAGTATTTGCAAAATAATTGACAAGAATGAGCACCAAGTGAATTTCTATAATTTTTATTATTTTTGTTTGTTTATTGATTTCTTTGTATTTTTGTACACAGATCTCATCGTTATAATGTTGAAATGAAGGACATCAAGAAAAATACTAAATTAGGTACTGAAGTCATCGGAAAATCAGCTTTACAGGTGAAAATTGTTACGAAGAAAGTGGACAACGAAAACGGAAAAACACATGAAAAAAATAAAAGAAAACGGGGAAATGTGGCTACTGGAAGAAACACAAAATTTACGAAACGGAAGAAATTGAGATCATATTATTGTGAAACGAGTTCTGAATCAGATATTCTGAGTATTGCAAACACAGATGATTCTGATTATGAGACAGTTGATGAGTATTTATCAACTTGTTTGCAAGAGATAGACAACAAGGAAAACTGTGAGCCAGAAAACTTCACTGCAACTTTTGGGTTCAGTGATATCAGCTACTTTACAGGGGATGTAGATTTAAAAAAAGAGGACTGGGTTGTTGTAAAATTTGCGACAAAAAAAAGCATAAAGCACTTTGTCGGTCGTGTTTTAATTTTTAAAAACAGTATTCCTACTGTCTTTGCAAGAAAAGTGAAAAATGCGAAAGATGGTACATAATTACTTTCACGTACCCGAACGTGGAGGATGTGTGTGAAGTTAATCGTGATGATGTGGAATTAGTGTTACCTCCACCAAATATTTCTAGACGTGGCCAAATAATGTTTAATAACCTTTAATCCTTCCTACAACATTCAATAATAAAATGTTTTAATTTATATAAAGGAATCTCGAACACGTGAAGCCAAAATCTTTCTGTATTGTTTAAGAATAATTAACCTCAACAAATACCTCTATGATAATTGTTGATTTTTTTTACTAGTTTGTTTTATTAGTCGATCTACTTTGCATAGTTCATGTTAATTTGATTGTTACTGTATTACAGCTGTCATAAAACTATAATGTTGAGTACAGCTGGTTACTGTACTCAACATTATACTTTACAGAATTAGGTTACTAATAATATAGAAGTCCTTGAAAACATAGACCTGCCGGTCGATTCTGTAAAAATCTCACCGTGAAAATTTAGGTGAAGTGAGTTTGTTTTTGCTAGGAATTGACACTATTGACAGCTCACTCCACGCTCACTTCACCTAAGTTTTCACGGTGAGATGGTTACAGAATCGCACTGCTGTACTATAGTTGTGAAACACAGTCCAATCCCAGGTATAGTGCAGGTCCCTGTTTTGAATCACTTCTATAGTAGGTACAACTGCAAGCTGCACTAAAAGTGAAATTAAGTTAATATTTTATTTAATATTGATGAGCCTAAAAAAATGTTCCTATTACTTAAGATATGCTAAAGAGTTGCTGTTAATCTATAGTATTATATCGTTGATTTTTTGAAGCTGTAGCTTGAATATAGATTTATGTCACTTGTATGAGTCTATAAAGTCAATATTCCTATTATTTCTAAGAGTTAATAATCTTAATATTATATATTGTTTGTTTTAAAGCTGTAAGCATTTGCTATAAAATATTGCTAATTTTATAATTGTTCAAATATTTTTAGATTAATGTACCCCGTACTGATTTACAATAAAAAAGTGACAACCCTAGTTCATCGTTTTATTTGAATGAAAAATTACAAAAAAATTGTTGTGACTTTGCCCACTCAAATTTGACAGGTAATATGAACTCTACAACGTTTGGTATTAAGGTCCTATGTCAGATTGACTATTTTTCTAAAATGATACTTAAATATTATGTTCTTAGGTAGAAAATACTGAAGTTAAGGAGTTTTCTGCAAAATGGGCAAACTTGTAAAAAGTACTATATATTTGGCCCACTGTCCAAAATTGAGGCTTTTAGCACATAAATATTCATTGTCTTGATATTATCATATTTCTATGGAAAGAACATTGCATTTATGAATGATGTAGCACAATCACAAATTAAAAGTATTATTATTTAAAAAAATATTTAAAGTGGAATAAAAAATCAGGGCAAAGTTGTACGGTTTTACGGTATTAATTAGTTACTGGGTTGTGGAGGTCAGATAGACAGTCGCTGCATGTAAAACACTGGTATTCAGCTGCATCCAGTTAGCTGGTCGGCTAGGCAGATTTGATAAGTCGTCAAATATACATTTTAGTTTATTTTCGAAGCTTTTTATTTGATTGCAAGATATTTATCTTACAAACTACATCACCGATATTGATGAATACATTATGCGTAAGACCGGATCTCGAGTTGGATTTAATTAATTCAATTAAAAATAAATAAAATAAATATCCTTGGACATTAATTCAATAAAGCTTACGTTTTTTACCTGTTACACATCAAGCTATACATTTAAAGTTTACACTGACCTCTCACTGTAAGGAAATCCTATACAATGCGAGATCAGCTTATACTGGAAATGCATAGCTTGATCTGTAGCCGTGCGTACCTACAGGTAAAAAACGTAAGCTTTATTGAATTGAATTAATTAAGTAAATCCAACTCGAGATCCGGTCGTACGCATAATGTATTCATCAATATCGGTGATGTAGTTGGTCGATAGTCAGACAAAACAGCGTCCGTGCAACTTTGCCACCGGAGTCCAGCGCAGTCCGCTGCAGAATAATTTACTGGAGCACGTAATAGCACTCGCGATTGACTGGCTTCGATTTCGATTAACAGAAGTGCTAGGAAACTATTGAAAAGGTACGAGATCTATACTCGCAGTCTCGTACGTAGCCGTCGTAGCCCCCACGTATGCAGTACGACATAGAACGTTACTGTCGGTCAGGCATCGTGTATTCCTCGAACCTACATTTTTACGTCGAATTCAAAATTCTCTGCTGTATTTTAATGTGTCAATTCGGGAATCCAATCGTCGCACGGAATATTTAAAACGTAGAAATAAATATTTAAGAGCTATTGACAAAATCCTCACGTTTCTGAACTTTTTAGTCTGAACTGAACGATGAAGTGGGTCAAGTGCCATACCATTTATACGTAAGTAACTAGTTTGTGTTGCGTCTCGTGGGTTCCGTGGAACTGTCCTCAGCGTCCGTGACACACAACTCTATTGTCTGATATCTCACTAACGACCCACGCTCACGCAATTAGGTAATACTGTGGGCGCCCTCACTCATATATTTGGAAACTCTTAACAATTTCTTTTGAATGCTTTCTATAAACTTGGTGACTTAACATGCTGTGCAAGTATGCATACATACAATGCGTTTCAAATAAGACTAGGAACGTCAATGACCTCTATCTGTCAAATGTTGATTAAAAAGTACGGTTTGCAAAGAAAACTTATTTGCGTAACAATAACGGTTTTTTTTTTTGTTTAACCGAGTCATAGTTAAATCAAAGTGAAAAAAGACATCAAAAATTATTCATAATTAGTTTTATATAAATTATACTTACTTCTTTCTTTCATATTTTCATTGTTGGCAACGATTTTTTTCATTTTTTTCAAATTCTTCGTTCATGATTCGTAAATAAATGTTATTTAAAAAATATCTTGTTTTGCTCACCTTACCCAATTTATTCGATTTGACAGCTATGACGTCACAACATGGCGCTAAGTCGATCCTATTCTTATTTGAAACGCATTGTATGAGTTTACGTTGCATGTCTTTATTAACCGACTTCCAAAAGGAGGAGGTTCTCAATTCGTCGGAATATTTTTTTTTTTATTTTTTTTTTTTTTTATGTATGTTCCCCGATTACTCGAAAATGGCTAGACCGATTTGGATTTTTCTTTTTTTGTTCGAAAGGGTATACTTCCCAAGTGGTCCCATGATCACCAAATCAGGATCTGATGATGAAATCCCATGGAAATCGAGGGAAACCCTCAAATTTTATGGGCACACCTATATCGATTTCGGTATTTTTTATAGTAACTCGTGCATTTACTCTCGGAAAGTACCATTCGGTGAACTGGAACTGATGATGAAGACCACAGAGGGCCATCGGAAATACTCAATTATATCTAAGTATATAACAGGTTGCGATTCGATTACTTTAATATGGTTTATGCTCGTCAAAATAATGGTAATGGTGACTTCACCATGAGCTCCATTTCTCCTGGTTCTTACTAGGAGAACTCCTCAACAATTAACGTCCCTGCATCGGGAAAAGTAACATTTTGTAAAACGTGATGAGCAGTTGACATTGGGTTATTGTAACTTAGATAAATTACAAACTGAACCACTAAAAAGTGAAAAATAAAAACTTTTTTACAAAAACAAAAACCGACTTCCAAAAAAAAACACTACAAAGTGAAAAATAACTTTAATTTCGGAAGTCGGTGGCAAAAAACTAAAATACAGATCCAAAGACACCGACTTCCGAAATTAAAGTTATTTTTCACTTTGTAGTGTTTTTTTTTGGAAGTCGGTTTTTGTTTTTGTAAAAAAGTTTTTATTTCATTAAAATTAAAAGTAAAATCTTATCTGATTGAAACGAAGGCAGTAAAAATGTAAGTTGTCGTTAATTTACAAGTCAGCTTAGCAACTTAACTCATACTGTTTTGACATTTCGATTATCCATAAGACCGAATCGTGGGTTAACGAGGCACAAATTAGTTTCGTTCTGCAAGTTGCGTTATGGCCACGACTGCCCGCGACGGATCCGTAATCAACCTAGAAAAGTTTGCAAAATCTCTTCGTGAGACCAATTTTATTGGTTTAACTGTGGATTTAAATGTTTCTAAAATATATTGTAAGTTTTTATGGAAATAAATTGGGGAGCCAGCATCGAAAAGTGTAGTTGTGTCGCATCTCCATTGATATTATATATATTTTTCATATTGTTAAATTGTTAATAGAATCTACAAATCTTGGGTGTACTGTAGTTACCTACATACTATTAGGTAATAGGTATAGTAATAGCACAGTCTACATATCATACAGTCGTCCGACGACGCCCGAACTGCTTACGAAGTTTGGCGAAATAAGTAAGCAGTTCGGGCTTTCGTCGGACGACTGTATGATGTATAGACTGTGGTAATAGTAAGTAGGTGGTGGATTTATGTACAATATCTACATATTCGCGGGCGCAGGTTGTGTAGGTCTGGAATTTTCATTAAGTAAAACGACCTCGGGTCTATTGTGAACCGACTCTGATAAACAAGACCTGATAATTATGGATAAAAGTAATATTCTCATGTAGGTAGTTGTTTCTGAGTATGTCTCCCTCTGCCTCTCATCTTTTATTTAATTTTAAATAAATGTATCTCCAAGCGGATATGGATATCCATATCATATGATAGTTTAGCAAAACGGATTGTGCGCTGTGTTTCGACCTTCAGGATAAACATGCGCAATGAATAAAATACATATGTCTGCTATACTTTATTATCATAAGTACCTACCCATCCTTGTATAAATGAGTTGGTACATGAATTTTAATATTAACTGAATAATATTTATGTATGTAGTCACAATGCGTTTATTTAGACTTTATTCTCAGGGCTTTAGCAACAACGCTTCACAGAACATAGTATCGTTCACTTTGAAATTGCATCCAAAATTACAATTGGCACCGTCACGTTTATCTCATGCCGATGAATCGAAATACGAGAAATGGCCATTCAAAAAGCTGAAACGAGCTTCTCAAACGCAGTTAAAATACATGCTCTTGTTCCGATCTGCGTGGGTATATAGGGCCTGAAATTCAGGCGCAGACCATCTAGTTAAACTGACAACTAATCACAACGTGTTTCAAAGCTGCTCAAAGCGTGTTTCAGAGTACATGAATGAGCAATTCCTGCCATCATGAAAGTCCTACTTCCCATTAATCTATTGTGATAGTTTGATGTTTTGGTGTTGTTATTAGCGGTTGATTATTAAGTACATACCTACTCATACTAACCTTAAAAGATATAATTTTGTGGCTGGTTGATGGGAATTGGGAGTAGACTTAAACATAACCGGTGAAAAGTGGTATAGGCTTTTAGCTTTTACGTATGTAAGTAGTTCAAATTTTTCATTTCAATCTACAGTACGACAACGTTCAAAGGGTCCATCGTTTGTTTTCGGAAAAACGAACTTTGCCGAATTAATGTGGCTGGTCCTCAGAAGAACGACTGGGCTGGTCCAATACGGGAGTGACGGAATGATGCCCGATTTCTGAATAATTCAGAATTTAAATTTATTTTTTTTATTTTTTTTATTTAATAATTCCGGAGTTTAAACTCATAATAGCTATTGAATCGACAAAATTATCTATTTAAGCGAAGCTCGGTTTTTGAAGTCCTCCATAGTAATTCATGCGACTTTGTGTTGAAGTGTTCAGAAAGGCGATATTGAACCAATAATTATTATTACTATTGAATGGATAAACTCCGTTTAAAGGCTCTTACAGACAGAGGCGATATCGCGTCGCGACGTGTCGCGTAGCGGTGTTGCGACGCGATAATATCGCAATATCGCTCGCGATATCGCCTCTGTCTGTAAGAACCTTAAAAACCACAGAAACCGCGCATTAGTGCGTCAATTCTACTAAATAAACGCGAAAGTTTTGTGAGCATGGATATGTTTGTTACTCAATCACGCAAAAACTACTGAACGGATTTTTGGTAAATAGGTACCTAATAATATTTACATAATCAGCCTATAATGTTCCCACTGCTGGGATACAGGCCTCTCGGTGAGAGGGGGCGGGCCGTAATCCACCACGCGGGCCCAGTGCGGGTTGGTAGATGTCACATGTCTTCAAATTTTTGGTTCTAGGACATGCCGGTTTCGTCACGATGTTTTCCTTCACCGTTTTGAGAGCAGCGGTGATGAAATAAATTATACAAAGTAAAGCGCCCGCCGGGGTTCGAACCTACGACCTACAACTCGTAAGTCGCGGCCAATACCACTGGGCCACCACTGCTCCTAATAATATTTATTTATATAATAGGTATTATTCCGCAAACTGATTTTCAACCACAGACAACTTTGTTCGTACTAGCTACCGATACAACCTCACTCACGGCTTTTCGCAAAGATATACCGTACTTTTAAAACAAACTTCATTTAATTTAAATATAAAATAGAAAAATACACTATTCTTAGCTCTTTCATCTTGCTCATCTTATTCTCTCATTCTTTCAAAATTCGAGCTCACTCCTGCTTTATATTATTTTAGAATAAAAAACCATACAGATAATAAATAACAATAGATAAAGCTGCATTCTGACAACATGTTAAACCTTTGAACGTTGTCGTACTGCCTTGATGTTTCTTGCACTAGATCAATAACTGGTCGGTCGCCGTGAACGTTTGTACAAGTTCCCTTTATGGCAGTCTTCACTGGTTGTCATGACTCCGGCGTGCAATCCACGTCCAAACCGAGTTTTTATTCATTTTAGACTTCGCTTTGACCGCGGCCTCGCTTTTGTTTCCCACGCAAATTCTGTTCCAATCGAAGCTTTGTCATTCATTTAATAACTTTGCCGTCGTACAGGGCAGGCGGAACGCAGTTTTCAGGAATATGGGCGTTTTTTTTAAATACTATTTTATGTACGAATGAACAAAGGCAAAACTGTGAAAGGGCAAACACATGCCACGCTGGCTTTTAACTGAATAATTTTTGTTTCAGATTCCATCACCTTTATTAAAATGCAGCTTCGATAAATCATCAATTAGAAGCGGGTAAGTTCCAAGTTTTTATTCAATGTCATTCGTGCATAATCCTTGGTCTACTCGGTCAGTGTTGCTCCCTCAATAGGTCAACAATCAGCTCAATAGGTAGCTTCTGTCAACAGTGTGTCTAAAAAAATAACATCGACTCCGTAATCATAATGTTTTTTTAAAGTCGAAGTACTTATAATAAACATAGCTTAAACAGTTTAGTCGATATAGTGACGTCAAAAAGAAAAACCTAAATTCCTCATACCCAGGTGTATTCGAAAATACGTTCTATGTTCCGCGATTTTTTGTAGTTTTCGAGTTATTTTTGTTTTTGTAATTATCTATTTAGAGTTTTCTGCCGGTGGCGTGGATCTTCAAAAATTCATTATCTTTTTTTGTACTGTGTATTTTTCAGATTTTTTTGTGACATGAAAGTAACATACAAGACGATAATGTCCAAAACAACATAAGTAGGTACATGGGGTATTTTCGAATACCCGAGGGGAGATAGTAGGGGGAATACTGGGTATGAGGAATTTAGTTTTTTCTTTTTGACGTCACTATGCACCCTGTATAATTACGTTGACAGTACGTCGCGTATGTAATACATACAGACGATTGCGAATTCAGGATTTCACCGCCACGTGTTCTCGAATAACGGTAGTATAGGCAAATAAACACGAGAAAGTCCAGTTAATTACACATTAATGGTATTTGAAATTCCAATTAGGACACGAGCTTGTGTGTGCATTGTGAATCGGGAATGTATACGAACCTATTAGGGTGCAACGAGACGAGGCCCTGCGCTGGGGGACAGCTGGACTCCAGCGCATCCTCTCAAAGGGATGTGTGATGGCTCCGTAAGCTCCATTTAACTTTAAGTGAGAACAGATTTTACGGGTGTTATTGTAAAATATATCGATGCGACCTACTAGCTACCTATATTTTGCTTTCCAATTCCCTTTGTTTAGTATGCAGGGTAACTTATATAATTATGTTTAAGAAGGTTTATCATAATCGTAAGTCATAATTTTTAATAAACCCATAGCACACCTCTTCCTAACCCTTCGAGGAAACAAGGCGTGATGATATTAATTTCATACCTAACGTTCCTGATTTCTGATATGTTGAACTATTATTATATAATAGTTCAACATAGTAGAAATCAGGAGCGTAGTTAGGTATGATTGCAAATGTTAACCGTCTTGTATGTAAGATCGTAGCTAATCATGAGACATTAATTATATCCAGCGGCATCCGTCAACATGGTCAACACAATATAGTCAATGATGTCAACAGACCTTATAATACAGCTATGAATATACATAAATTCTCCTTGACAGCATACGTATCTACTGGAATTACCGGCATTCCCTACTTGAAGGTTATTTAATTTATAGTGATATAAACAACAACAACAACGATATTTTCTATCACAACGATGTTCGATATTTCGACGTGTGACTGTTTGACTATTACGGCTCTGTTTTTTCAAGTATCGTTTAGGTCGACTAACGCGCATGAGCGGCGAAATTAACATAGTCATTACTGTCGAGACATATTTACTTTCTATAATGCGCTGGCCGGTATTAGTGGTGAGAATCGCGTCGCATGCGCCGTTGTGTGCTTAACTGTGCAAGCGCAACAGCCGTTTGCATCTTACTGCATTAGTCGGCTAGCGGTACATTGCCCTTTTTGGGATCGATCGTCCATTTGATTTACTATCTTATAAAGTTTACGTCCACGACCATATGTGTTGCATGCATTGTGTCATGACAGTCATGGAGCCCTGTTAGCGCTCGAGGTTTCCTGATATAGTAGCTTCGAAGCTCTATTCACCTCCGATGAATACCCCGCTGATGTAACAATCGCGTTTAATTTTGCCTAATAATATGCAAAAGAATCAACCACAGCGGCGACCCGCACTCGGTGGCCATCATTGTCCTGCAATAAAGGAGTCAGTCCGTCACACAATTTGGTGCGTTATGCAAACAGAGGGGAGAATCTGTTTCAGTGAGAACTCTGCCATCCGGTCTAAATATAACCGGGCGGAGACAGCTGGCGGGGCGCGGGGGTGGCGGCGCGGGCTGCGGGGCGCAGGACGTCGACCCGACCAACCCAGACCTTGTGCGCATTGCCGGAAGGAACGATGCCACCAAATTTGCACCACATTGTCCTGTCTTACATTGTGTTTGTCGCCACTCTCGACCTCCGCCGCGAGAAAAAGTTGTTGCACTGGAGTACCTCCTCGGTGCTCAGCCTTACTCTTATACTTGCACTAAAGTGGACGCACTTGTTCGACCTCTAACGATTCTCTTTAGCGATTGTTATATAACAATCAATTGACAAGATTTGTTCTGTGACACAGGATGTGAAATCACTTAACAGCCAGTTGACCAGGATAAAGCAATTTAGAACAATATGCGCAGTCTCTCGGGGGTACGAGAGACAAGCGACGAGGATGTAGCGAGGTGTGATGCTCAGTATGGCCAGCAAGTTATTGAGCACCGGTGTGAGTAGGTACACGCCGAAAACGAAGGCACTCGTTAACACTCGATTACGTTCACATGACGTTACAAAACCATTTGCAGGTCAATAGCACCGCTAGTTGAAGGTCTTGGCCGCTACCTCCTCACGCCTCTTCCCTCTTCCTTCGACTGCCACCCTCCACCTTGTCGTTGCTACGTGAATAATAAACTTACAGTCACATTGCGGGATCCCGCGACAAATTTTAAAAGAAAACTACGCAATTAAAGATTTATTTTGTTGAAAAGAACATGAATTGACTTATAATAAGGCTTCGATTCCGGAAAAATATCTTAGAAATCAAAGACAATAATGAGCCTAGAACAGAAGCCTACTCTGGGCACATTATTGTATTTGCCCCCAGTATCAAGGGTATAGTAACACTAGCTTTTTCCCACGGCTTCGCCCGCGTGGATGTTGTCAAATATCCGGGAACAAAAATCCGTACTTATTTCTTGTCTACATTATAAAGTTAACCTCTGTGCAAAATTTCAGCTTTATAGGTCTAAGGGATTGGGCTGGGCGTCAGTCAGTCAGTCAGGACTTCTCTTTTTATGTACTCGTATCTATTTCCGTAACTTGACTGAAAGTTTGTTTATGTACACCAATTTTAGAGTTAATCAAGCCCCGAAGTAAAAACTGCCCTGTAACGAAAATTCGTTTATGCTCAATAGTTCCTTTAGTAGTTCCTTTGAAGGATCTACTGAGAATTTTTGGATCAGTAGTTCCTTTGCAAAAGCTAAAGGAACTACTGACACTAGATAGTTCCTTTACAGCTCCTTTAAAGGAAACAAACATATATAAAACTTACAAACATACTGTATACTAAATTCATGAACAGTAATTGTTCGTACAGAAAATGAGATATTAAGAGATACCGTATGTGAAAAAGTAATCAATATAGAAATTGACTGATCTAGCCCCTAAAAGGCTCAGGCGCAAAATGTCGCGTTCGTAACTTAGAAAAAAAATTGCCAGGTTTAAAAAAAGGTATTTTTTTTATAATTTCTTATTAAATGTTTACAAGTTTTACAACATATAAGCTATGTTTGGAGTTTTTTTTTCTTGGTTTATTTTTGGTTTGTTTCTTGGTATTTTTTTTTGGTTATTCTTTTTCTTGGTGGTTCAAATTGAATGAAATTTGAACCACCAATTAAAAAACCTCCAAACATATATAATCTAACAGTTGTAAAACTTGTAAACATTTAATAAGAAATTGAAAAAAAATAACCATTTTTTTTTAAACCTGGCTAAATTTTTTTCTAAGTTACTAACACGATATTTTGCGAAAGCGATACTCTGCGAATGCGACTACCAGTATACATTTTGCGAAAGCGACATTTTGCGCCTAAGCCATCAGACCAAATGAAATAGTGAAGTAAGTTGATAAACTAAAAAGTGGACTAATTTTGAAAGATTTAATGTCAGAAATTAAAAAAACATGCAGCACTCAAACAAAAAAAAAACTTAATATCAAGATCAGACGATTTTAATTGCAATGACATATAATGTTACAGAATAATAGATAAACTAATGAGTACAATAATGTGTTGTGTTCTAGAACCGAATATATTCTCTTTCCTTACTCGATATAGAAAAGATTTAAAAGATTCGATCGTTGCATTTTCTATACACGAACAATTACTGTTCATAAAATTAGTATGTATGTTTGTGAGTTTTATATACAGGGTGTTCGGCGCATGGACCGACACAATTTTTTGGGGGATTGGGGGGTCATTTGCTAGGTTTCACCTAAAGACCTCCATGTCCTAAGTGTGACGGTAATTGAGATATGTTTTTTTTGGTTCTTTCTTTGAATTACCCAAAATCTCGCCTTTGATTATTTTTTTTTGTTTATGGTTGTAAAAGAATAAAATAATGTTTATTATAGTCTACAATGTATTATTATTCGAAATAAAATAAAAAAATATAATTACCGTAATAAGTCTTTTCTTAAAACACTCCATAACTGACTCTCTAACTAGTATTTTGACTAGATTTCAATTGTTTTTCATAGCGTGTAGCATACCCTTAGAAAGGGTACAAGCTAAAGACCTTTTTGAGGTAAAAATAAGGTCAAAATGGCTTCATTTAAAAAAAAAATGAATTTAAGAGTAGTAATTTTTCATACATTTAAACATTTTTAAGACTTTGGAAGCACATAAGTCATTTTCTACTGATCAATTACATCAAATAATAATTTATTTAGAATAAAAATACATTGCAGACTATTATAAAATTTATTCTGTTCTATTGCAACCATAAACAAAAAAAATATATCGATTCAAAGGCGAAATTTTGGGTAATTCAAAGAAAGAACAAAAAAAACATATCTCAATTACCGTCACACTTAGGACATGAAGGTCTTTAGGTGAAACCTAGCAAATGACCCCCCCAATCCCCCAAAAAATTGTGTCGGTCCATGCGCCGAACACCCTGTATGTTTGTTTCCTTCAAAGGACCTGCTAAAGGAACTATCTAGTCTCAGTAGTTCCTTTAGCTTTTGTAAAGGTACTACTGATCCAAAAATTCTCAGTAGTTCCTTCAAAGGAACTATTGAGCATAAACGAGTAAATTTACCCCTTTTCATCCCCTTAAGGGTCGATTTTCGAAAAACCCTGATACACGTCTTCATTTTTGGTCTGGAGTATAAATACTGAGTTTCTGATACACGTTAGTCTTCATTTTTGATCTCGAGTATAAATTCGGACCGCGCGTTAAAATTCTTCCATAAGATTTTTCATACAAAACTTCGGACCACCGTTTTGAAAAATTATTTCTTAGTGCATCCCTAGATCTTATAATGAACCTACCGTTACGCTATGTACCAAATTTGGAATCTCTAGACCCAGCAGTTTGGGCTGTGCGTTGATATGTCAGTCAGTCAGTTTCTTCTATTAGGTATATATTTAGATAACATTTTACAGGTATCTTTTGTCGATATTTTATTATAAATTATATTTCCAGAAGAACACTGAAGATTTAGCAATTAAACTTCTGAAGAGTATAATGTATGTCTTACATGGTAAACTATAAAATGTCAAAAAAATATAGAAGACCGGAATCACTTTCATAAAAAAATAAAAATAAGTAAGTAGTATGTCGGTCACCAGTTCAGAGGTATGACGAACAGGTTGAAAAGTCCCTCATATACTCATACCTTTAAACTTGTTCTGCGGTTTTTTCGAAGAACTTGTAACTAGAAGATACACACCAATACAGAATCACACGCTTAGGTACACTAAGACATGTGCTAGGCCTAAAATTATGACTTCCTTTGACCTGGACATAGACACTTGACTCAAATTAGCTTTCTACCTACTTTCATACATTTATTCTTTAGTGTTGCAAGTAGGTAATTTAACTACTTAGATGACTAGCAAACGACACGTTGCACTGCATAGGTTCATAACTCAAAATAAAAGTATGTAGGTACCTAACACCTAGTTTTACTATTGTACAGATACCTAACCAAACTGCTCTACATAAGTACCTAATGCACTTCTCGCGTTGATTCAGACAACGTGGATATTTTTTAAATATGAAACAGCTTAATTCCATAAAAAGGCAGGAGGCTTCTATATATTGTTTTTCATCTATCAAATCGAGTAGCTCATGGCTAAGTAATAACAGCCGCACGGGTCGATCCGTCAGGTTAAGCTACGCTTGCCGGGGTTGGTCAGTGGATGGGTGACCATCTTTACATATCGAGATTCCTCCGTGCCTCGGAAAGCACGTTAAGTCGTTGGTCCCGGCTGTTATTCGTGGATCTTTGACAGTCGTTACGGGTCGTCAGAAGCCCGAAAGTCTGACAACCAGTCTTACCAAGGGGTATCGTATTACCCAGTTACTGGGTTGTGGAGGTCAGATAGGCAGTCGCTCCATGTAAAATACTGGTATTCAGCTGCATCCGGTTAGACTGGAAGCCGACCCCAACATAGTTGGGAAAAGGCTAGGCAGATTATTGATCTATCAAATCGAGTGTACCAAGCCATCCCACGATTTCCAGTATTTTTCAATTTACTGTCCATTTTTTATTGTAAATTCATGAGAATCCATAATCTGTTGTGTGCAACGCACATCAGATTAGGGGATTTCACCCAGATTTACGTATTGTTCGCTCTGATCCTAGATAATCCATTATCTGTCGCGTCTGATGGTGCTATTGATGTATGTGTCGTCCATCGCTTGTCCATCCTAATTGCTCTCTATCTGAGTCGATGTCTGATGGTCATAACTTGGTCATAACAGTATGCACGCGAGATGGGATCGCTTAATCACATTCCCACAGCACTATCAGGTAGTAAACGCTCGATACTTATTACACGCATGTGACCAATTAATGTAATTGGGAATACATCTACATAATATCGTCTTATATACAGTTTTCGCGTGATTAATGCACCACGTCGATTTATGCGGTGTATGTATATTAAATAGCACTAGATAGATATGCCATGCTTATTGAATTGCGGCTTATGTACGAGTACCATGTGGTGCATGGCACCGACGTTTGTTGCTCCTAGGTATTTTTACTTTTAACTACGTACACGGGGAATGCGGAGCATTTCCTTTCATCAAACGCGCGTAAATTATCTCAGTATGAATGTTTGCGTTTACTATGCTAACATAACTTTGAGAGGAGCGAGGTTGATACTGTTTGTAAATCAAAAGGCTGCCTAGTAAAGTAAAAACGTGTTTGTACAAGATTGCAATCGTGATGCAGCTCAGTTAAAGTCGCCTACGCAGTTCACTAACTCGTTTCTTTGGCTCGAACTTGCAGCTTGTACGGAGTTGGACTACGATGGGCACAAAATACAGCAATACAAATCTAGGATTGTGTTAACAGAAAGAAGTGTTTCTGTTGTGTTTTCAGAGGCTCGATATGACAGAAATATTATATATGGAATAAAACACTTGATTAAATTGAATTATCTTGTAAGTATCTACGCAATGATTTTACTATCAGATTGAAAATTCTCTTCGTATTAAAAAACAAATTGAGCTTTCTTGTTGAACTGAAATCAATGGATCTGAGCTAAAAGAAAACGAATCAGAATGCTATCAGCAGCAAGCTAGAGATAATTAAATGTAAAAAAGGATATAAGTAATTGGCGGAGTAATCTAAGAAACAGATCGAGTCCGGAGCGCGTGGGCGGTATCGGTATTGTCCGAGCGATTGTATTGTGAGAAAAGCGAATTTTCCAAGTTGCAGTGGCAGGTGGTGCAGTCGTCCGGGCGATCAATACTGCTCCCTCTGCCGCCCCCGCGCCGGGCCCGCCATCGCCGCCAGCGACACACTCGCATGCACCGACCATTCACATTATTCCAGTTTTTTATTAATTTGTTCAATAAGGTTCAAATGTTCTTGTGCACAATATCATTGTCAATTTAAGTAATGTCTTCTATTATTTTAATTATTATTGCTATTGTGTGTGGGCCATTGTTTTACATACATTAGAGTTGATGGTCGCAGTTTGAGTTTTTCAAGGGGCCTCCCAAATTGGCCACCCTCCCAAATACTCAGCTGGTAATAATGATCGTCGTGTCGTAGAGCTCCCAAAGACAGGAGTGCGCTACGCGATGACTTCTGATTAAATCTGCCTGCTGTCAGGAGTTCAGGACAGATCCGATGAAATCTTGATGATTTTCAAACCACGACCCCTGAGTTGATTTCGGCATTTCTTAATTTCTTCTCAGGGAAGGTCGTACCTTAGAAGGAAAATCTAACTCATCAATATCAATTTACCAAATAATATTTCATTTATTATTTTATGGTTGCCAAACATTCAAATTTAACCTGAAATATTTCACGCGTTTATTCCCCACGTTACCACAAAACAAACATAATTTCAAATAAGTACGTACACAGTGATTTTCGCTAATTGCTGTCAATTATTTTTTTTTTTACTTTGAGCTTTGAACCATGTACGTTCGATAGTCAATTCATCATCGTCATATTAAATGTTATTTTTGTTTGACTGCATTGCAATTCACCTTTGAACCGAATTGAATGTTATTGTGAAAATACGAATTATACAAAATATGGAAAGCAAATCATTTTGTTTCGTTACTTTTCGAGAATTTTACAGCAGTGATAGGTGTTTTAATTGAGGAGTTTTTGAACAAAGTCCGGTATCATTTCTGCTTTTTTTATAGTGAGCTACGCTACACACGAGTTATTAAATTTCCGCATGAATAATCCTTTTCCATGGAAATTTTTATGCTATCTCGAGCTCAAAATACAATATTATGATGGGGATGCAATAAACTATATGAAACCCGGTGATATTACGAAACACTAATATTATCAAGCTGCTTCCTTACTCTTTATTTACCTATTTGTTTGCGTCCACTACACAATGGATCTTCATGTTCATTCAGTAACTTTATGAAGTGCTTTGCCAACATAATAAGCGCCACAATGTGTTGTTGATTAAATAAATCATTCGGCAACATTTCAGTACCTACAACATCAGTGTGGATCGCAAGCTGGAAGTCATCCATTGTGGTTAATATTTAATGTGACGTTTATTTGTCAGTTGCCTGCAGTTACATAGTATGGGGGTAATTTACAAGGTTATTATTTGTTGCTAGCCCTTGTACTTAGTGCTAAGCGATTTTAAACCTAGCTGATGTAATAATAAATTCTAGAATGTTGCATTTTGCAATCAAGAGGGGGGCCGGTCCAGGCTTTCTTACTATACTATATCAATCTGAATACCGGTTGTCCATAGCGTCTCCTCAGCAATTAATTTAATTTCTTTAATTTGTTTGTTACAAATGATCGTTTTCCCACGACTGTAGTTAGCGGAGCGCTTTGACAACGCTATTATCCGTCATTTCTAGGGTTCCATACCTCAAAATGAAAAAACGGTACCCTTATAGGATCACTTCGTTGTCCGTCTGTCTATCTGTCCTTTTTCTCAGGAACACGTGGATCGGACCTAAGTACGTATTATTCAACTAAAGTAGATATACCTACTTTAGTTGAAAAATACGTACTTAGGTCAACGGTCCCTTGGAGCTCTTCTATATCAAGTTCTAATCAACGATCGAATCATTTAAAAAAATACTGCGCAAATAAATCAAAACTTCTAAGGACTTAAAATCGTGAAATTTGAAGAATCATGGTCTTATAGCACAAGTAGAGGAAAAAGCCCCAAAATCGTTAATGTGTAGTTTTATCACATACTTTCATGCGTGGTTTATTTATTTTTTGCGATTACAAACTTATATTAATTTAGGCGCTCTTGACTAAGTAATAAAAGCCGCACAGGTCGATCTATCAGGTTAAGCTACGCTTGCGTCGGTCCGTAGATGGGTGACCATCTTTACATACCAAGACCTCTCCGTGCCTCGGAAAGCACGTCGGTCCCGACTGTTATTCTTGGATCTTTAACAGTTGTTATGGTTCGTCAGAAGACCAAAGTCTGACAACCAGTCTTACCAAGGGGTACCGTGTTACCCAGTAACTGATTTTTGGAGGTCAAATAGTCAGTCGCTCCATGTAAGTACCGGTATTCAGCTGCATCCAGTTAGACTGGAAGCCGACCCCAACATAGTTGGGGAAAGGCTAGGCGAATTCACAAACTTACATTAAATTGGAGGTGACGATGTATGAGACATGATATATTGATGTATGGGATAACATGTTTTTCAACAAAAATGTTAAGTTTGTTTTTGGGATAAATAAAATTCATTCCAACTACGGAACCCTTCGTTGTGCGTGGCCAGACACGAAATTGGCCGGTTCTGTTCATTTATATTTCCTTTATGGCTGTGGTCAGTTATATTAGTTATTACGCTCTATAAAATACTTTTCAACTGCTGTTTCTATAATTATATAGGAGTCAAGTTTTCATGGATCTTGAATTTTTGATACGCATTCAATCGAGAATATCCTCGATATTTCCAAATAACTTAGCTACCTCACTTGGATGCACTAAGGATATTAGGGAAATCAAGGGTAACTCCGAAGGAATTTTCAGAAGTTATACCTCTTGAATATTCGTATATATTCGATGTATTGCAAGTATTATTCTTATGATTCGTATTATTATTCTTATGATTGTGTTAAATCATAAGAATAATAAATGTGTTATTTTATGTTTAGAACGTTAACCGCGGGTTATTAATGTTAATTTCTGAGTGCAGTGCGTGTGTGTGAGTGGCATTACGAACATACGGCTTGCTCCGCGGTGAACGTGTACCGTAAACAGACCAGCAACCCAATTCACATCCAGGAATCACCATTAATTGAAATCGAGTCAGGTACCGCATACGGAAATAGACATTCCGACAGTGAGCCTCAGATTGCAATGGTTCTGGAATGTAGGGACAGGATCACAGGAAGTAATACCGGAACGTCCCATATCCGAACGTGTGATGGAAATAGCAGTAAGTACCTCGTGAAAGTGATACAGATAAAGGAGAGTTAAATATTATGGAAACGCGACCTTTGCTATTTAAACAATTCATTTCTTTCTTAAACATTAATAAATGGCTTCCTGATCTTCAGTAAACTTGCTTACACTCACGTGTTCGTTCAATTGTTCTCTGCTAATAGCCACAAATGGCTCGTTACGCCGCTACTCGCTCCTCACAGGAATTCATTTTAATTAAGACCCCACTCTCCCCGCGTTATGAAATTCTTTGTTATTCAGTACTCGGAACAATATGGAACTTACCGCCTTTACAATGACATCATTTATAGTTCCTTTTCCAATAAGTAATGTGGACCTCGGTGAACTTGTTTGTTATTTTGTATGTACCTCGGACCGCTACTCTATAACAGGCTAAATGAAAAAGAAATCTAAAATAGTAACTGCAAGAGAATCCAGGAAGCTCTTCAAACTATGTCCTATGAAGATACAGAGAAGTTATTAGTAGGTATAAAATTTATGTTTTTATTATCAACTGAGCTAGCTCTGCTTAAACGTAGAGGAATAGTAAATCTCAGGATTGACAAAAATATGCAAAGATAATAAATGATAAAATATGAAAATCACAGGATTTCAGATACTTACACCACTTTCAACGACCGATTTCAGCAAATAATGCCCTATTTAGTACATTCTTGTTCAAAGTTGATCCAAAAAAAAACATAAGTATAATTTTTTAAAGCCATCATCTCATTGAATCAGGAAAAATATCGAAAAAAATTATAAGTACCTAACCCGAAAACTACAAAAAATCGTAGAACATACATGGGTGTTAAATCGATAGGTATGGTAACTCTGCTATCAGCTCGCACTGGCTTGACACCTTAAAAGAAACACCCTGTATATCTGTCCATAGCGAAAACGAGCAAGGCAGATCGTTTTCTTAACACCGGAATGACTAAAGGATATGCTCAAATAACAACAAAAGTTCCAAGAAAGTGTGCAGATAATAATTATGTCAGTATGTAGGAAATTCGTATTTTGAGTCATTCAGTTGTTTATATTCAGTTGTTTTTTGTAAGATGCATCTATGACTAGTTCACTAATTTTACATTATAAACGGGAAGGAACCCATCGCTCAAACGTAAAATTAGGTATTGCAAAAGTCAGTCATGATACATTTCCATTTCCGAGCGAGCTTTCGACACTTGACTTGGTAGCGTGCCTGCCAAACTTCACGAACTTATGAGCCCTTCGCTTCAGACATTAGTTTCCGCAATATCAGTGTTCACGTCCACGAAGGCGTATGTTACATACGCCTAGCATGCATTAAGGGCGGAGGCGTTTCTCAAATGTGTAAAATATGCAGTGTCACGTGGCCGAGCGGCAAAAGCAGTTGAAAGCTTTCGCACTCGCGAACGTATTATCTACGAAGTACGAACACGGGCCATTGTGTCGCAGCATTAATGTATACTTACAGCTTGTTACATTCAAATAAAATGTTGCGATAATAAATACTTACAAGTACGCCTTTATTCCGCCAAACATTACAGCGTCTTGTTGCTTATCAGAGGGCGATGCAATGACGCGACCATAGACGCAACAAATCTCCAGTTGAGAATTTCGCTTTCGATAGCGAGCCAGTGGTACTACTCCTGCCTAAGGAGCTGACTGATGCGTGGAGTCGCATAACTCTTTGTGAGAATATAATGTTTGTCTGGACATACCTACTATACGGGCTGGGAGTATGTGCGGGGCAACGTCCGTGCGGTGTCGGCTCCGCGGCGCCTCGGCGTTTGATGCGGGCTCGAGTCTGCGAGTTGGAGAGGGGGCTGATGTTAAGGCCCAGATTTCCTGAAAACAATCAAAAAGGTGTTTTTTTAAAGCAGTGTATCTCATAAACAGTAAATAATTTTGACATGTAAAAAAAATATGATATTTTCAAGTCTTTTTCGCATACAGTGATGGAAGCCAAAACATAATTATACATATTTTAATGCACCAAAAAAATCTTTAAACATACCTCCTAATAATCTTTAAAAGCAGTTTATCCCTTCATTAACAATTATAATTTTATTTAAAAATATACCATGAAATGTCAAATTCCAAACTGCATCCAGTGATGGATTACTTTTTATTAAATAGTAAATTTCTAATTGTATACGATTTTATTTGCATTTTTACGACATTATTCCGGTGCGCGTGAGAATCTTCTATCTCGTGCGTCAAACTAGACAGCCATAACGCCATTTCACTTACACACCGAGCTAAACCAATCTTGGAACCTGGAGGCCAATTCCGGTGGCATGGAAATTATCTCCATGTCGAAATATCAGTCGAGAAACTGCTTATCTCCGTCGAAAACGAAAAATTGCTAATCTAACGATCTCCATTCATAAATTTTTCGATCGCAAACCAGCGAGATATTACGGCTGGTCCTAAGGTATGGAGATATGAAATCTCCGCTGGGACATCTGTCAAAATTTACATTCGTAGGTTTATATTCGTATAAAACAAATTTTCATTATTTTTGCGATAGGACACACCGTTTTCGAGATATAAGCAAAAGAAGAAGAAAATACAGTACTGTTTTTGCACTTGAAGTCAAGGTGTTAATAGTTCATGACAACTAATTTTATTCCATACCTTTTTAATCGCGATTAAAAATAGTCTTATTTAGTTTGAAAATTAAAACCTACCTACGTCAGAAAAAGGACACAAATCATGCGAAATGCGTTTCGGATCACGCTACTTTGCAATTACTATTTTCAGTAAGTAAATATAAAAAAAAAACACAGTTATAGAAACACAATATACTACAATTATCTTTTATAATGTGTTTGCTTGGATTTAATAAATTAAACATACGTCATTAATACTAAAAAAAGAAAAACGTAGCATAATCGATTATAATCAAAGTGAATCGATAAAAATGGAACGTCTCTTAGACGAGATTATTTTCTCCGTTGTAAATCTTTCTCCATGGTCTACCAGAATACGGTTTTTTGATAGTATCGAGATTTGAACCGGACATTAATGCAGAGATTTGAAACAGAGATTTATCTCCATGGTCGTGATATCTAGCTCGAGCCCGGAATTGAGGCCCTGGGCCTTAATAGTCGCCTCAACAGGCTGGAATTTGCTCTATATTTGGGCACGGCGAGCACCGCAAGTACGCGTCATGAACCTCCTTATGATTACCTGAGTTGGTTGGAATTCGATGTTTGGATGCAGGTAGGTACCTACTCAATTATAACATTTATAACTGATCAGTTTTGCATGATATTACTTAATGGTATGTGAGGAAAGTATGTAAGATGTATCTTACCTTAGTGGTTGGATGGACACTGGTTTAGCTCCTCAAACAATTTTCAATCCTGAAAGCTAATAGCTTCTCGGGAAACCAGCATTGATGTCAGACAGTAAAATAATTGTTCTAATTACAAGATTAGCCAGCGTAACTCCTATTTCATAGTCACCTGTACGGTACGGAAACCAGCACACTAAACTATTTTGGAAGCACTAAAATGGAATTGCGCGCGCGCATAATGAGGTACCTATGCAGCCATGCGCGCTATTTAGTGTTTACATCGTGGATAGTTTACTTGAACACATTTTTATCGAAAAAGAACTGTTCAACTGCATTTATATTTAACCCTGATTTATGTCAAGTATGTAAAGTATTACTAGTCCATTATTGTCCAAGCTCTAAGTATGAAACGAAAGCTGACTTCGTTAAAAAGGCCTCGGCAGGAAATGTTTCGCTTGTCGCCGTCTCGCGGACGTCAGATTTACTCAATCCGGTCCGGGCAAATTACTTCTTGAATTATTGAAGAGGCTATTTCAGAAGACGTCTATTGGTCACTGCGGTTGGCATAAAAATATGATATCCATGATGCTTATTACTTTTGACATTGGCAGTCAAACCTCTTGAAGGTATCGAAACATAAACGGCACTTCGTGACTACCATACCAATAAATATTAGAGGAACACGCACAATGAATAGGTACACATAAGCGTAGGTACCTATTTATTATTTTACAATAACATTACACACTGAATAATGTCATGACTAGAATTTCGCAGTTGCTGAAATAAATCTGTGGCATGCAAAGTTTACAAACATTATACATTGTATAATATAAAGTATCATATAGAACTACATATACTTAAATGCAATATTAAGACGGACATTTTTGACCTCCAGGGTAAACAAAAAGTTCTGCTTTGCAGCGTTGCATTACCACATCTCTACTCAATGGTCCATGTTAGGGCATGAACATGAATCAATATGTCAGTTGCACCGCATACAATATCTGTAGGATATAAACATGGGAAGACATTATTTTATACTTACCTCCTAAGTAATACGATGATAGTACGTAACGATCAATATTAACAATACAAGAATAAATGCGTATTCTAGTAGGTAAATAGGTATTACTTAAAACTTCGTACATAGCTGTATTGTACAGTACAGGGGTACAGGGTGTAAGCATAATAAATATATGGACACTAAGGAAACTACGTACAAACGGTCGAAACGGCACACTCACACAGATACATGCACCGACAAGAGGGCCTACTCCCTAAGTCCATCCGTCCGTCCGTTCATCCGTCCGTCTGACATAAAGATCCATCAAATTAAGAGTAAAAGTTTAATTTACAGACGGGCAAAAACATATCGGGAGTAGGTACAACTGTCAAATCGTGTTGTCATTCATACTTCGTTCGGGCCTACGAACCAATCACCTGTCCCTACGGACAGGTGATTGGTTCGTAGGCCCTACGTGTTACGGAGTAGGAAACGCCCGTAACGAAGGCTGAAACTACGGGCTTCGTGCTTAGGGAGTAGACCCCAAGGCCCCTAGCGATAGTCGCGGTGATCGATGATTATCTCGGTATATTTTTATTGTGACTTCGGGGTCTCGTCGATGCACCCGTCTGTGTGTATGCCGTTTCGTAAGTTGGTTCGTAGTTTCCCTACTGTCCATATTTACACTGTGGTGTAAGGGACGTTGAAGCGCAAACTGATACCATGAATTCAGTACATGATTCCATCCAGCAACTTCAAATATTGTGGACACGCACACGATGGGTTCCGTTCCGTACCACGATAGTCGCGGTGATCGATGATTATCTCGGTATATTTTTATTGTGACTTCGGGGTCTCGTCGATGCACCCGTCTGTGTGTATGCCGTTTCGTAAGTTGGTTCGTAGTTTCCCTACTGTCCATATTTACACTGTGGTGTAAGGGACGTTGAAGCGCAAACTGATACCATGAATTCAGTACATGATTCCATCCAGCAACTTCAAATATTGTGGACACGCACACGATGGGTTCCGTTCCGTACCACCGTCATTGACTTTATTACTAGTTTTTATATCAATGACCACCGTACAATATTTAACACACGCGACAACAATCAATCTGCCTAGCCTTCTCCCAACAATGTTGGGGTCGGCTTACAGTGTATCCTGCAGCTGAATACCCGCATTTTACATGGAAAGACTAATTATCTGACCTCCACATCCACAACCCAGTTAATGGGTATTGCGATATTCTTACCCTTGATAATTTAATTCCACAGGCAACGTACCTTTCAGGTTGGAAAATAGATGTCTCATTTAATATAATATTTACTTGAACTTTCTTGCCAATCTTCTGCAAGAAGCGGGGCTAGTTTTTTGCTCAGGTGATAATCGAAACTAGAGTAAGTACCTACCTACTGGATGTTCTATAAAACCATGAAAAACGAAATATTTTTCCTTATTCCTACCTCCTGTCCAATGTTATTCTTACCTAAACGTGCACTGAAAATCCATGCCTATTGACTCAGTCTGTTAGGTTGTCACGGCTCTGAAACAATGGAGGTAACACAAACCTGTATTCATTTGTGGGGTATTCGTATGGTGTACAAAATAAAAAGTATCTATCGTATTCTATGGGAATAAACGAAATCCACGTGCAAAATATGAAAGAAAACTTATACACACCTATCACACTACCTACTCGGGTTATATTAGGTATAGTCACTAGTAGGATGTTAAAACCAGTACTTTTTCTATTATTTAATCTTTTTGGCTTTGCAATCCGTTCTCGCCGCGCGAAAAGAGATAACCCCAGTTTTGTAATGCAAACCCCACGGTATAGTTTTAGTTTTATCCTGTTTACAAATCCCATTCAGAAACAATTTCATTCAGAGGTAAAGGTAAATGTTGTGATAATTAGATGTAGGTTAGTAGTTATATTCAATTCACTGGATAATAACTATAACAGCCATATTCTTGGCTGTCAAATCATAAGGCCTCATTTACGGAGACGCGGGGCGTCGCGCGGCGCGGAGCTGGCTGCGGGCCGTCAAGTGTAAGAAATTAAACGATTCTCCGTAAACGCTCTCATAAAACGCCCTATGTTTGAATTTAGTGCGGGCCGCGACGCACAACGCGCCGCGCGACGCCCGCGTCTCCGTAAATGAGGCCTTATACGTGTACAGTAGTTTCCTGTCTTTCTGTTAAAAAGAATAGGTATTCGTAATTTAGGTAAAATAAAAACTATTCGGCTTGAGTTCGAGAACGGGGTTCATAGGAAGGTTCAACTGTTATCTTGTATGTTGCCACACTATGCCAATTGTATGAGATGTAGAAATAATTACTTGACTGAATAGAATTTTCCTGTATAGATTTTTGCTAATACTGTTGCTATACGGAAATCACACTTTAACAGGTTATAATTTTAATTAAATGGTTAAGACAAGTTTAGAAGCGCGTCTCCTAATACCAGAAATAGGGTTTTCGTAATATTTTTTGCTAGTTTTGTTTATGCGGCGATAAACTAATCCGGTTGTACAAACAATGATTGTGATGCGATATGATTCATGCTATGAACCAGCTTCAACGGAAGAACAGTCATCGACTCGCTGCTGATGTAAACAAGGTGAGACCGTGGGCAGAGATTTTAGCAACACTATAAATAACATTTATAAAATGTTAATTTTTACAATTTAACCTCAATATTAGGACTATGAATAGTGCTTCCGACGATACAATGAATGCTGAAACTAACGTCTGTTTATCAAATTAATGGTCGTTAAGTAGATATTGTTTTATGTAACAATCTATTATTGTCCAACAAGTATGTACTAGTGAAGAATGTTTTCTACTTATTTCTTTCAACATACTTGCAGCAGAAGGACAACGAGCACATTGTACTCATAGCCACTTACCCAGGAATGGTAACTGATAAGAGATGTGACCGAGAACTTGTTTCTGCGAACTATTTCATACTTTTCCCTTGAGCGTGTTTGTGTTTGATATAAAATGACGTAACATACGTTTTTAGTACAATGATCATGGATCGCGTCACTCACACGACCTCATACATAGAGTATTCATTCATTTAGTAGTGGTCAACCAGTACGCATGTTACACCGCAATATTTAATATCATTTATGTGGCTCGCACTTTGGACTGGTCGCTCGCGAGCGTTTGTGAGCGAAACGAATTGCAGAACGGTTCGCGTTTATTGTTGAACATATTATTGTGCAGGCCAGCGGAGCTAAGTGCAGCATTGAAGAAATTGGATTGTATTGTTTGTTCACTTTAAAACTTTCCCGGTTGGTACGGCCGGCGTATCGAGGACTTTCCTGTGCCGTACCGAACCGTGGAACATGGACAAAGGCGTCATTTGAATGCTTCAAGGTAATTTGTTTCGTCTAGCGCAATCTTTATTTATTGGGAGTAGCACAACGATTGATACCTTTATTACAAAAGTTCAATTCCAAGCATTTCTTGTCTGGACAGCTTTGCTGTTTCTCTAAGTAGCCGGTCGGGTCGATCGATCAGGTTAAGCTACGCTTGGCGCTGGTGATCCGTGGATGGGTGACTATCTTTACATACCGAGACTCCTCCGTGCCGCGGAAAGCACGTTATGCCTGTATTCGTGGATCTTTGACAGTCGTTACGGTTGTCACAAGCCCGAAAGTCTGGGTATAGTATTACCCAGTAACTACCTGGTATGTTGTGGAGGTCTGCAATAGCAATGTATGATAGTCAGTCGCTCCATGTAAAATACTGGTATGCAGCTGCATCCTGTTAGACTGGAAGCCGACCCCAACGTAGTTGGGAAAAGAGTAGGCAGATGAGATGATTGCTCAACGATTGATACCTACCTTTATTATAAAAGTTCAAGCCAAGCATTTATTGTTTGGACAACTTTCCTATTTCTCAGCGGTCATCATACCTCCGTACATACAATGACACAATAATTGATAATTAAAAAAAAACGGGCACGTGCACCATTTAAATGTTCTTCTTCTTTTAACAAAATATAATCAGCCTATAATGTTCCCACTGCTGGGACTCGTCTCCTCTCGGTGAGAGGGAGTGGGCCGTGTTAATCCACCACACGGGCCCAGTGCGGGTTGGTAGATGACACATATACAACGTGTAACATTAAATGCGCAAAACCTCTTAAGGGGTCATTGTACTCATCATTATGGACAACTTTTACTATGGGACCAAACCTGAAATCGCGAAAAAAAAATCAGATGTTCAGTACATTGTCAAAATGTACTGAACAATGTAATAATTTTTTGCGCATTTAACGTTACACGTTGTACCTATATGTCTTCGATTTTTTGGTTCTAGAACTGGTTTCCTCACGATGTTTTCCTTCACCGTTTTGGGAGCAGTGGTGATGAAATTATTTACACAAAGTAAAGGGCCTGTCTAGGTTCGAAGTTCGAACCCACGGCCTACAACTCGTAAGTCGCGGCCGTGCTCTGGGCCACCACTTCTTTTGTGCCTCTCCAATTACTGAAGGTATAATAATAGCTAAGCGAATTAAATAGCAAGTCTAAGGGCCTATTTCACAATGTCCGAATAGCCACTACTCATCAAATAAATTCAAAAAATGATAATGGAACAGAAATTGTATAGGAACTTCATCGTAGGTGGTGAAACAGGCCCTCAGGTATGTTATTATGTAAGTATATAAGTAGCTAGGTATATTGTCGCAGTAGCTACGATATAATACATATTTTAATGATATATTTACATTAGGTCAAGGTAACAGTGATAAGTAGGTAATCCTAATATCAAGGGAGTTTCGTGTTTAAATCTTTAGTGTTATACTAATGGTAACTTTAATTTTAATGTCAATATTTCCCTATTTGAATCGGATTTTGTTCACAATTTCATGGGTTTTAACTTTTTTGCGCGGAACTCCCATTATTTCCTAAAATAAAATTAGTTTAAGTTATTCCGTATAACATCAGCTATCTGCCAGTGAAAATCCCGTCAACATCAGTTCAGCCGATTCGGAGATTAGCTGGAACAAACAGACAGACGGACAAAAATTTGAAAAATTGTTTTTTACCCGACTGTGCCAGAAGGAGGGTTATGTTTTTTGTTATAAGTAGTACTTAAGTGTCGTTCAGGCTACACAGGGCGTCCCACGGATATGCCACATGGAGGGAAAGTACCTTGAATATTGTAGATGGAACATTTTACTGAAAGAAGACATTATTTGAATTTAAAAAACAATTTAAACTGCATTCATAGATATTTAAATAATTACATGGTTGAACCGGAAATCGAACCCGTTACAGGAGAAAAATAATCACCCTGTAGCTTTATCATACCGATAGTTTTTGCTAAATAACATAGTATCACAAATAAAAGGAAGACCATGAATTTTAACATTTTTAATAAAAAAATAATCAATTTATCAAATGCTCAAAATGAGTCCCTTCCTGTTGAATACAAAGTCGCAGTATTTTGATTATTTCGCTCCCTGTCGATTTTTTTATCTTGTTGTGGTGGATATTTAGAATAATACGTCTAAGTTCTGCTTGTAGCTCGTGGACACTTTCATACTTATTAGTAATAGGTACTTATGATAATGTCAGTTGTACTTATGTCCTTATTACGGCAATGTCAGCTTTTCATTTTTCTGAACAAAATTTCACATCAAATGTTAAAATTCATGGTCTCCTCTTATTTGTGACACTATGTTATTTAGCAAAAAATAATCCTTATTATGAAGCCTTTCGATCGCTATGACAAAACTACAGGGTGATTATTTTTCTCATGTAACGGGTTCGATTTCCGGTTCAACCATGTAATTATTTAAATATCTATTAATGCAGTTTAAATTGTTTTTATAAATTCAAATAATGTCTTCTTTAAGTAAAATGTTTTATCTATAATATTCAAGGTACTTTCCCTCCATGTGGTATATCCGTGGGACGCCCTGTAAACTTTCATATGCATTCAGTAAAAAGCTGTTATTTTGACATTACAAACAGACACTTAAATTTTATTTATTTGTACAGAAAACATCACGCCTGTTTTCCGCGAGGTCATACTTCCTCCCATTTTCATTTACTATCATTCTATGCCTATTCTCCTTTAAGTATCCGTTTTTACCATTTGAATACAGTTTCAATAGGTTCTTTCTAGAATTTCGATATTTGCATTTTAATGTTATGCCAATCAACCAATACTTAATAATAACCAGTAATATAAGACCATTAGAGGAGCTCGTGGCTAAATAATAACAGCCGCACGGGTCGATCCGTCAGGTTATGCTACGCTTGCCGGGGTTGGTCAGTGGATGGGTGACCATCTTTACATACCGAGATTCCTCCGTGCCTCGGAAAGCACGTTAAGCCGTTGGTCCCGGCTGTTATTCGTGGATCTTTGACAGTCGTTACGGGTCGTCAGAAGCCCGAAAGTCTGACAACCAGTCTTACCAAGGGGTATCGTATTACCCAGTAACTGGGTTGTGGAGGTCAGATAGGCAGTCGCTCCATGTAAAATACTGGTATTCAGCTGCATCCGGTTAGACTGGAAGCCGACCCCAACATAGTTGGGAAAAGGCTAGGCAGATTGATTGATTAGACCATTAATTGGCAATAATATAATAATAATAATAATAATTCCTTTATTGTCAGCAATACCCTACCGCTTGTTTTTAGTCATCAGGGATCATCGCATAATTATTCATTTGTTTGTAAATCAACTAAAAGCAATAATAATAAAGTTTGCTAATCAATTCGCGTCACAAACTAAACGTCACTTGTGTTGTATCTTGTGGCTCAGGAGAACAATTAACAAAGTTATATGTTTCCAGTAGACAGTGAAAAATAAAGCAGTAAAAAACCTTTACCAAATTCTACCATGATGACCCAGCAGCGGTTAAATCATCGCCTCTCATGCAAGAGGTTTTGAGTTCAAATCCGGGCAAAAACCAATGTGACTTTTTTGTGCGTTCTGAATTTATCTTGGACATTACTGACTACGGTGAAGGAAAACATCATGAGGAAACCTGGACTACATATATATTTAACTAGCTGCGCCCCGCGGTTTCACCCGCGTATAGTAAAAAGTAGCCTATGTGTTAATCCAGGGTATAAGCTATCTACATACCAAATTTCATCCAAATCGGTCCAACCGTTTGAGCGTGAAGAAGTAACAAACATACACACACACACTCACAAACTTTCGCCTTTATAATATTAAAGTGTGATATAAGTCTGAAATCGCCAACCCGTCTTGAGCGAGCGTGGTGCTCAATGCTCGTGCCTTCTCTGTATGAGAAGAAGACTTTGCCCTGCAGTGGGGCAGTAAGAGGCTGGTATTAAAACTAACCTATTAATCAATAAAACTAACCTACTAATCAATAAAACTAACCTACTAATCAATAAAACTAACATATTAATCAATAAAACTAACCTATTAATCAATAAAACTAACCTACTAATCAATAAAACTAACCTACTAATCAATAAAACTAACCTACTAATCAATAAAACTAACCTACTTAAACTTTAACTACTGTTCAGGTTAAATTAATCGATATATTAGCAAATTGATAATACGTTGTGGTTAAAAATTGTTTGTAATTAGCCTGTAGTCCTTCCTAAGAGTAATAAAATAAATAAATAAATAAATAAATTAAATATAAAATTCTAGACATAAATTAAAGAAAAGCAAAAATAGTTTACATTTTCTTGGGCTTGTTTACACAAGCCCACAAACATAGCCACCACATAGCTACCTATGTGAGAAGTGAGTGGGTGTGATGGTGTGTGTGACGGTGTATGTGTCACCACTACATCAATGTTTTGAACCCAATGAACCATTTCTGAATGATTCAGAGGTAGGGTGTTGCCAAAAATAATTATGGACCGGTAAAGGTAGGGCCGAGGCGAGAAAAATAATTTGCGGTGTTAGGGGTTGGCATAGGGGAAGGGTTAAAAGTTTTATTTATAGGTAGTTGCGTAGATAAAAGCACGTACCTGTGGGTTTGATCAATCGCTGCGTTTTTAGATACTTTTTTTTTGGAAAATTGGGGGTTGCTTAATCACATTCGAAGTGTCAAATGATTTTGTACCATGTGGTATGAAACTATTAACGGTTACTTTGACTTCCCCTAACTGTTAATTGCACTATAATTGCCACAGAACAGATTTGCCGTCGGGCCCTTGCAGTGCTTGGTTAGTTGCAAAACCGAAATTATTCGGTAACCTGAGAATAATACGGTAGACCGCCTGGCATGATCCACCCCCTTTTAGGGTGCAGACTGTCCATTGAAGCGGAACGAGGCTGCGGAGAGGAAAAACGGAGAAATAGGTATTAAACAATAGAATCTAAACTCTGGGGTGGAGTTAAGATTCTATTGGTTAATATTGGCACAGTTCCGCTCCTCTCCTCTCTTCTCCACTCAGTGGACAGGCAGCCTTACCGGCGCGATTGACGATCCAACTGTTTATTCCTGAGCTCTACTCGCCCTCACAAAAGAATCCGAGCCACCCCTAACCTCTAGCTAAGTACATATTGTAAGTAACTAGGTACCCAATCTATCATGTAAAGTTAGCGAAGATTGTATATTATCAGGTACCTACAACGTCAATTTACGAATTTGCAGTGTTTATAGCCTGTTATGGCCATACGAACGTCAAAGCATCACAGAATTTAAATTTATAGTCAATTTGCTATGCCATCATTTTCCCTGACTTAACCCACCTAAAGCAAAAAATAATACCCACAAATAAAAAACTAAGTTTATGTTTTTCGAGAATACAAAAAAAAACTTGATTGTCAAGCTGTTCAGTCCACGGCCCAACAGGTGGAACTTAAGTTGAAGGATGAAAAAAAAAACACAGCAGCAGATGTAAATAAATTAATTCGTGAAACGTATGATTATTTACTTATTCCTTATAAAATTGGTATCATTTTAAAAAAATGATCTTTATTGTAAATTATTTTTGTCATTTTGCGCCTGGTTACTTACGTTTTGGCAACGTAACATTGTATGGAACTCAATACTCAATACTCAATATATTTATTTGCATTCCACAATGTTAGCGTAGGTGTTAGGAAAATATACATCAGTTTACATAGATCATTGTGGACCCTGTCGGGCACAGCAAAGTAGGTTGTAGGAAGAGGGCTATTATTGTATTATTATTTGAAAACGTAAAATATAAAAGTTTTTCTAATAAGTACTCACTTCCACTCTTATTTTATCATTAGTTTTGGTACTTATTCATTTTTAATTAAGTATTAATTTAATTTATCATTAAAATATTCATTAACATTATAGTAACATTTATGGATTAGGTATTGTTTTACTTTATTTATAAATAGATTCAATTTTTGTTCATCTTTAATTGCTTCGGGTAATTTATTATACAAGGTGTAAAATAAATAACCCACAACCTCTTAAGGGGTCATTGTACTCATCATTATGAACAACTTTTACTATGGGACCAAACCTGAAATCGCGAAAAAAAAATCAGCTGTTCAGTACATTTTGACGAATTATGCGAACATAAATGTATTGAACAGCTGATTTTTTTTTCGCGTTTCCGCGAAAATTTTTTTTTGTAATGTGTTTGTTTTTCGATGTCGAGTATGTGGACGAAGTTCTTGCATTTAATTTTTTTACACCTAATATATTTTAACTGCCATTACTAAAGTGCTTGTTGAGTGCATTTTCAGCTTAGAACTAAACTTGAACAAAACAGCTGAAATATTATGTGCGGCTTACTTCTTTATGGAATTCTGATGTGGTCTATTTTATGTACTAATATACCAATGTTTTTGGACCGTTTCAGCGGTGTAGTTTTAGTATAATACCAGTGAGTTTGACCGACCCGCATCTCTGTTTATTGACGACCACTCACGTCAAATTGACGCATTAATTTATCTTAACAACTGCTACACTTTCCCCTCAGTCAGTGCGACGATATATTTTAGGAGAAAGCTCGCTCTATTCATAAAGCCGCTGATAGGCTTGAGCATTCACTTGTAACAGAACATCGAGCATCGCCGTTTTTAAATTTGTCGAGCTGAACAACGAACAGAGCCAAGGAGCCAAACTTCGCTACGAATATTTTCACGATCATTCTAGCGAACGCTCTATTAATTGCTCGTTAAAAAACCGGTCAAGTGCGTGTCGGACTACGCACAATGAAGGGTTCCGTAGTTGGGATGAAATTATCCGAAACTTACGATTGTAGTTGAAAAACATGTTCTCCCATACATTCCAACAGTAAATGTAAGTTGGCACTCACAATATTGAGAGATTTACCATCTTATTTTAAGACCACAAACTTCTTATAGGTTTCCGTGTAATCTACAGGTATAGAACTATTTTCCGTATTTTTTTCAAAATTTTAGGCTTAGTAGTTTCGAAGACAAGGGGTGGGAATGGTCAATTTTCGTCTATTTTCTTAAATAACTTTAAAACTATTTATTTAAAAATTATAAAAAAAATATATATTTCAGACCCTCTCATAGTAAGCACTTTCATTTGATATGTCACACGGTACAGTTTGAAAACTTTTTTTTAAATTTTCTTATTTGCCCCCTAAAAGTGACCCCCATAGTAAAAATTCATTTATTTTCTTTAGCCGTACGTGTTTGGGTCACAGAAATCCATATGTGTACCAAATTTCAACTTAATCGGTCCATTCGATTCGGAGCAAATTAGCTGTGACAGACGGATGGACAGACAGACAGACAGACAGACAGACAGATAGACAGACAGATAGATAGACAGATAGACACACGAGTGATCCTATAAGGGTTCCATTTTTTCCTTTTGAGTTACGGAACCCTAAAAATGAGCATTCTAGCGAATGTTAAAATAGAGCGATCGTGAAGAATAAATTCACGAAGATGACAGACTCGCTCGCTAAAACGCTCTATTTTAATATTCGCTAGAAGTTTACAAGTTAATGCTCAAGTCTATCAGCGGCTTTAGCTTTACGCTAATACATGACAGAACATTAACTTGTATATGGTTAATACCGAACCTGATAGATAACTAATAATTTTCAAGGCAATATTTATCATCATTGTCTACAATTACAATAAAATAGGTGCAGCGTTGAGGTTAATTTGTATAGAAATAATAATAACAACTGCCTATTATTTTGCCACTGCACTGCACTCTTCTCAAATAGAGAAGGCATGAGCATTCATCGCCACGCGTGCGATCAACACGGGTTGGCGATACGAAAACATCGTGAGGAAACGTTGTTTTTCGTTCACCGATGTCAGTAGATAATGTCCACGATAAACTCGCAGAAAGTACATATATGAATTAGTTATCTTAATTATTTATTAATTATTTTTTAGTTTTAGGTTCTTTGTTCTAGTATATATTTTATTTTTATTTCTTAATTAAATTATGAATTATAAAGTCACATTGGTACTTGCTAGGATTTGAATACAGTTTTGCCCAGTGGTTTAGGCCTCGTATCTCATTCAGAGGTCGTGTGCGTGATAGGCAATGCCTAAACTACCGAGTAATCACGACACTAATGTCGTGACTCGTGATGGTCTAGTAGTTTGGATAGAAAATTATTCAGTAGAAATACTAACTCTATATCGTTAAAGTGCTGCACAGAAACAGTAACTTCGATTATATAAACAACAGTATTCGTGTCTGACAAACAGACAAAATAATATTGACAGAGAAACGACGTGTAATAAACGTACTTACAAGGGTAAACAAACACTCTACTGGGCGACTCTAATTATCAATTTATCCGTGAATTTTGATGCTTGCGGCCTTTTTTTTTTTTTTTTTTTTTTTTTTTGAGGGTGGGAAATCATCAAATAACTTCTCCCGCTCTGGGTGGAGCGGAAGGGCGTGTCAGACTTTTACTGACTAAAACCCACCCGTGTTCCTTCAGTTGCCTATGCCAGGGCCGCGGTAACCCCTTCAGACAACCCGCGACCCCAGCGGCGTCGGCCCTATTGGACCCCGTCACTTGCTGACATCTCTTTGAGGCGCGCGTGGAACACAACGCGCCGTCGACTCGGGCCTGGTCCTTACCGGACGGCGAGCTACCCGCTGCTCACCGTCCGCAGGCCCGCGCCTACGGTGGCCGGAAATCGCCCCACGATTCCCGCCGCCCAGGGCGTCTCCTGCGGCGACTGAGGGCGTGAGGCTGCCTCTCCCTCACGCGTTCCGCCTCCTCCTTCGCGAGCATCACTGCTTCGCAGAAGGAGGTGATGCTTGCGGCCTGCCAGACGATATTTACATCACATTGTTAAATTTACATGGTAGTTCACAGAAAATTGTCATACTAACATACCCCTTTTCCTCTCTCTCTCTCATAATTTAAACCATCCTACATCATCATGCCAGAATAACTAAATTGAACAAAAATTAAACTGTAAATGACAAATCTTTTGTGACTAACTAAATATAAAAATGAATCACAGCGACTGATGTTTTTCATTTCAGACTTGAGTTTTCTTTAAGAAGTCATAAGTAGGTAGGTACTTCTGTTTCTATCATAAATAGAACTAACGTCTGAGGTGGAGGTAGCTAAGCAAACATCACAATTATTTAAGAACTAAGACCGTACTACTGCAGTTTTTATCCGTTGCTGTGGGTAGTAGGTATCAATCCGTATAATCATGAACCACGACCCTGTCATGATATTCTATTGTAGCGAAGTTACGAAAATACCTCTTTTATGTGTTATTGTTGTAAGTATTATTACGTAAAATGTTACATCAATCCAACTTTCCTTCCCGGTTGTGGAAGTTAGGACAGCAAAAACATAATGCGCTAGGGCGAGCCGCGGCCCACGAGCGCGCCACTTACACTACTACGTTATTCTTTATTCACTGTTTAGATAATAACCTCGGTTTACTCACCTATAGTTTACTTTCATACCGAGACCTTATACAATAATATAATACAGAGCAACTAAAACCACGAAAACTAGATACTATATTCATGCACAATAAGTAATTATTGTCATATTAGCAAGAGGGTCATCAAATTCTGTAGTGTCCGTGTCGGTGCCGACGCCGCCGCTGCGTAGACGTCCATAAGTCGCTATGTCGATTCCGATTCGATATGGCGTAGCGCTGCGTAGGAGAGCCGTAGAACTCGCATAGCGCTGCGTAGAACCCACGTGGGATGCGTAGCAGCGGCGTAGGAAGCGCGTACCTTTGCGTTGAAGCCACTTAGCGCGTAGCGCGTAGTAGTGCTGCGTAGACGCTGTGTTCCGACACTACACAACGCGCCAACGTAACAGTGACGTTCGCGCGTTGTGTAGTGTCGGAACTCGGAATACAGCACACGCAGCACTACTAATCGATATCTAAACAAAAACAAAGAAAAGAAAATGTTGGTACTTTTTTTTTTTATTTACGAGTATTGTGTTTGGACTTTGGATATCTATCGATTTTGTAAAACTTGATGTATACCCACGACATCAATTACCTACAAAAAAAAAAAATTTTTTTTTAGAACTGACATTTTAAGTAAGTAACTACACCAAATCTGTTCGTTGTCCCCAAATATCCAAAAGTCCAAACACAATAGGTACTCATAAAACAAAAAAAAAACATTAAGTACCAAAATATTTTTTTTTATTTGTTTTAGTTTAGATATCGATAAGTACCTACCCATCACGTCTGCGGAGTTTCGCTAGCTTATTTAATTTGACCCTGTATATTTCAGTTAGGACTGTGTTAAATTACTTTTTATTTTCTTACTAGATTCCGACTGGGAAACTTCACTATCACTACATAGTGTAAAACAAAGTCGCTTCCCGCTGTCTGTCTGTCCCTATGTATGCTTAGATCTTTAAAACTACGCAAAGGATTTTGATGCGGTTTTTTTTTAATAGATAGAGTGATTCTGGAGGAAGGTTTATATGTATAATACATGCGCGGGCGAAGCCGCGGGCAAAAGCTAGTTGTTGATAAAAGAAAAACGGCGAATGAAGTAATAATGTGTATTCTGTAAACTTTACTATACTCTTTATTTTCCAATCATAGCACCTGTGCCGATGAGATAATGTGCCGTGCAGGCTTCAACGTGCCGAAATACTCAAAATTACAATGACACTTAGTTTGTAATGCTGAACCAAAATCTTCTTCTTCTTCGCTTCGCTCTTGACAGAGCGGTCGTGGTCACTATGAACTGTGTCCAATCGCAGGAGTAGTCGTTGCCCGCCTCACGATCTCTCTCCATCTGCTTCTGTTAGATGACAGTCTGGCGCATTCTTATCAGGGCCTCCAACCGCGGATTTTACTTGATCGGTCCACCTCATCGAGGCCGCCCGCGTGCCTTTTACCACTCTGCCCTGCACCACTATACGGTCTATGGAGTCATTATTCCACCTGGAGGCATGCACAAAGTACACAGTTTGCTTGAGTTTAAACACAATAGTCAATAATAATAATTTTGATAATTCTAAAATTTGCACATGCTATTGCAAATCGTAATATTTAAGTCTTAGTAGGTACTCGTATTCAAATGAGCGTTAAAAAGTGTGCGAAGTTTGCTAATGCTTCAAAGCAAAGCAGTAATAACTAAATATTAGTAGGTACTATATATTTATTCTGTGGTACCTACTAGTTACTTGTTACTACTCAGCTAGCAACTAGCGCTGGCAGACAAACTTTACAAGCTAAACTTTAATCCGTTATCTAATAGCATTTCACACAATAGAGTGAACAGGTACAGTTCCGAACACAAGGAGATTAGATGCCCGGAACAGTACACACGGCTACACATCAAGCTATACATTTCCAGTTTACACTGAACTCTCACTGTAACGAAATCCTATACAATGCGAGATCAGCTTATACTGGAAATGTATAGCTTGATCTGTAGCCGTGCGTACGTATGGCAGCCGATTGTTTACAATTTACTGATAAATGCCAGTTGGCTTTTGTATAGTGCTCCTATCGAAAGTGAAATTTGTTCTGAAATAAAGCGTACCCAGCGTACCGGTGAGAATTTAGCTTCGATACAGGTTTGCACTAAAGTGCTTTGGATTTTGTATAGTGAAATTCGAACTTGCAATAGGATATTTGAGTGGGCTGGCGGAATGAATGCCTGGATACTTTAATACATCATCTGCCTAGCCTTTTCCCAACTATGTTGGGGTCGGCTTCCAGTCTAATAGGATGCAGCTGAATATCAGTTTTTTTTTCTACCCATTTACTGGGTAATACGATACCCCTTGGTAAGACTTGTCAGACTTTCGGGATTCTGACGATCCGTAACGACTGTCAATGATCCACGAATAACAGCAGGAACCAACGCGCAACGGCTTAACGTGCTTTACGAGGCACGGAAGTGTCTTGGTAAGTAAAGATCATCCATCCAGAGACCAACCGCGGAAAACGTAGCTTAACCTGATCGATTGAACCGTACGGCTTAACTTACTTAGCCACAAGCCTTTTTTTCTGTGGATGGTAAATCATCAAATGACTTCTCCCGCTCTGGGTGGAGCGGGAGGGCGTGTCAGACTTTTACTGACTTAAACCCACCCGTGTTCCTTCAGTTGCCTATGCCAGGGCGACGGTATCTCTTTGAAACAACCCGCGACCTCAGCGGCATCGCCCATATTGGACCCCATCTTTTGCTGACATCTCCTTGAGGCGCGCGTGGAACACAACGCGCCTACGACCAGGGCCAGCAGTGCGATTCTGTAACCATCTCACCGTGAAAACTTAGGTGAAGTGAGCGTGGAGTGAGCTGTCAATAGTGTCAATTCCTAGCAAAAACAAACTCACTTCACCTAAGTTTTCACGGTGAGATTTTTACAGAATCGACCGGCTGGTCCTTACTACTCACCGTCTGCAAGCCCGCGCCTACGGTGGCCGGAAATCGGCTCTCGATTCCCACCGCCCAGGGCGTCTCCAGCGGCGGGATCCTTTACCTAATAAAATTATGAACTTTTATTTAAAAAACATATCATTATTTTCTAAAGTGACAGAAGAAAATTGAAGATAATCTTGAAATATTTTGTTCTTCAGACAATAAAATAGTTTCAAGTCTTCGCAACTAGCTCGGCAAAATGTCAAACCTAGGTGGAAGATATAATTTCTCTGAATAAAGGCGTCTGCAATTCGTTTCCCGCAGAGTTTTACAAGTTGTTCGCCGTTGTAAGCGGCTTGCGGATGAAATTAATTAAGTACTTTACAGATTCAGAAAGATAGACTTTAATGAAATCTATGCTACCCGTTAGCCGTCGGCTACACACAAGGGTCAATAAAGTTTTAAAACAAGATGATAAACGTAAATTACTTGCTTGAAATTTTCTTAAAAACAACCTATGCAATTTAAAAAAAAATTCTTTATTGCCATAAAAAAGGTGCACAAGTAAATTAAAGCCCTGACTCCTGTGCTAGGTAGCAACACCTGTGTTACAGGAGCCAGAAACAATTGAATAATTATGTAAGTTCAACGTAAGTTATCCATCTAACATTTGTACATATTCTGGTCTGAATGCCAAGGAAGTTGCGGTGTCTTTATCAATCAACTCAGCCTATCGCAGGCCACTGCTGGACATAGGCCTCTCCCAGTCTGCGCCACAACACCCTGTCCTCCGCCTTCCGCATCCAGTCTGTCCCAGCCACTTTCTTCAGGTCGTTCGGTGTCTTTATAGATCGTATTAAAGGAGCTAATGTTTTCTTATTCGTCTTTAGTTTTGCCGACTTCGGTAATATAAATCATAACTTATTATTAAGTAGGTACATAAAAGTAGAGATTTTGGATCGGATTTCCGGATACGGAGCTATATCCCGGAATTCTTAATAAAAATAAATGTTATGTTCCACTATGGCGGTAGGTAATTTTTGTGCTTCATTTAAGAATGTTATAAAATTAATCGTTTCCAGATGGCGTTGGTAGAGGAACAAGGCGCGGGCGCCGCCGCCGACGACCCCGAAGCCTTGCTCAACGAGTGGCTCGGCGAGCTCACCGTGCTCACTGCGGTAAGCACATCAAATCAACTCCTTATGTTACATCAGCGTTGGGTTTGAGGAACTTGTCGGGACTCCGTAGTAGTACCTAGTAACTTACTCAAAGCCTTAAGGTTTTCAACGAGTTCTTGGCCAAGTAGGCAAACTTGCGGTCGAAGAAACTCCAAGCGTTGCCTGTCTATCTTCACGTCCTAACATCGCATTACCAATAGGTAACATAATATTTCACCGGTGCTCTTTGAAAAACGCCACGTTGCCTAACTCAACCCAATCCTGCGCCATAAATAGAGGCATCTGGCCTAAACTCAATATCTTATTTTAGTTGAAAGATAAGTATACCTTCATTAATTAAATAAATAAAAACGGAGAGGCTGCTTGAGTTTAAAAGGGATGATTGATGCTGGATCACAAGAGCACGTGTGGCTTGCAGCCGGCGCGGGCGCATTGCGGGACAGGTGCACGCGCATATGCGCTTTTACCATGATTTTGCATCGCCTCGACGAGCTTATTGCGGCTTGCGTTAACATCTCGGCTGCGAACATGCGATAACTTGATTTTCAACAGACCTTTAGCTGTTTCTTTAATAACCTTTTCGTGACATGATTACTGTTTCTTTTTGCATCATATTTGATAAAGCTCCCCCATTGAATAGTGTCACCAATCCTTATTAATAATACTTAGTCGCAAGTCGTTCCGGCCCGGATTAAGTTATGAGTCCAACTCGTCGCTGCAATCTATAGTTAGTAATGCGACAGATGTGCGTATGCGCCCATTTAGAATGCTTCATGATTTGGGGTGTCTAACTGTGAGTTTTGTTAAACTCACTTCATCATCTTTTATTTAGCTCGTGCTCTTATTTATATGATGCGTTTTTTGAAAATTAAGTACCTACCTAAAATTTTCTGATAACGATAATTACCTACTATTGTTCAATCTTACACAAACCTATGTTACATCATAAATGATATTGATTGCCTTTCTTCGCTCTAACCAGTGTGCTTAACTTTAACGTGTGTGGACTCCGATAACACGCACAGGCTAATTTGAGCAATGTGGAATATAGGCTGTAGTTATTATTCGCATATTTCTGTGTATAATATAGTCAGGGACCGATAAAAGTGGGTCGTGCACATCTGTCGTGTATCGGCTGAGCACGAGCAGGTGTTTCCAATGCAGCACCTGTTTCCCATTTTTTGTCCATCTTTTTCATACAACTTCTGGTACAGTCCCGTACAATTCACAAAACTCATTAAGTACAACTTCTCCGCCTAAAGATATAATTTCGAAATTGGCTTTAAGCGATTACCGAAATTGTCATTTTAATTGCGTGAATAATTTGTACACTAAGTACAAAGTTGTAGCTGAGTAGTGTGCAAACCTCTACCACTCAATTTTAATTGAATATGTACTTATATTATTATTTTATATCTTCGATTATCCGACTACTATGTAGAGCGTATTTTTGGAATAAGTTACATTTTATTTAGGTAGTATAATGTGCGGGGAGGGGCCATTACTTAAACAAAAGTAGGACAAATAAAACTAGGTCATTCTGCCGATTACTTCTTTCATTTTCACGTACGTAAGTAGGTACTGATATATTATAGTATAGTGTACTAAGTAGGTACCTGCTTATTCTTATTGAGAAACTGATACAATTATTTACCAAATGATGATTCATAAAATTTAAATTTTTATAACTGTAGGTTTTAATAAGTTCTTACTTGAAGAAAATTTTTGGGGGTCTCATACTCGTAAATTAGGGAAGAAATCTGAAAGAAGTACCTACCTACTTACCAAATTTTTCATTAAGTAAGTACCTACATTGATATAGTTTTTATTTTGGTATTATTATCAGAACCTGATAATTTAGTATTTTAGTTTGTAATGCGTGAGTGAGTGTAGGCAGAGCGGCCAGCGTGGCAGGCAGCGCATCGAGCCAGGCGTGGGGCGCGCGGCGCGCGAGGGGCGCACGCACACTAGGCCGGGCTCCGCCACTCATTCTGGAATCAAACAACGTAGCGTAGCGGCCCGCGCACACGTGCGCAAGTCACAAAACACGGTTGCCGCTTGTCTACTTGCCTCCCCTGATCCCCTCTGCGCTGTGTGCCTGCCGCGACCCGCGACCGGCCGACTGCGAGCGAGCGCTCAAGCTCATGCTTCATTTTGTAATACTACTCACTTCACTTTGCTCTACGCTGCCTAGTTGTGGCTTGTGCCCGCGGGCGTCGAACGCGTTTTCAGTTCCATGTTAGTGCTCTTTGTTCTGTGATTTTACCAAACACGTATCATAGCTGGCGCGAAAAGTTTGTTTTCGGCGAAGTGAACGGGCGAGGTCACTACTCTGTGAGCGATATAATACCTAACTGTAGTGCGGTAAAGTTGTCTTGCAGTTCCGCGCAGGCTCCGTGTTCTGTGCCCCGTTGAAATAACAAACTCGTTTCCGTATATACCTATCAAAAATAAGTGCATACTTACATCTGACTTAACTTATTAAGTATATAAAAGTGCAGAATACCACTAATTGAACAGCGTTTTATATAAGTCGGTTCCGTAAACCGTATTCATAATCATAACATACGGACGCGCTATCGGTCGGGAGCATGTCCCGCGCGACATAGCGCCGGCTTTTGGCACGCTTTGCTAATTGTGTGAAGTGTTTGTGAGTCATTGCAAGTTGCGATGTAGACGTAATGATGGATGTGCAACTAAACGAATCGAGTAAGTGGCAGCGCGGAGGGTTTCTGTCAACTCTCAACAGAAGTTTCCGATTAGCAAGCGGGAAAGCAAGAAGTGTTAACAACTCTCCAACAGAAAATAAAAGCTTTGAACAAAGTTTGAATATGACATCGACGGCGACGACGGTACGTGGTGACTAATGACTCTGCTGATAACCAAGTCTTCAGTTGTTTAACTTAAATGTTTTTTTTATGACAACTCAGTTCAAAATAGAATTAAAATAGAGTCATCGTTTTGTTTTATGTTTACCCAATGAATAGGTATAGTTATGAATGTATTGATACCTAGCTAATGGGTCAGCCTTAAATCTTGAAGGTGTGCTCCCATCCAACAATATCTACAGGACGGTCAAATAGTGACGTCCAAAAGAAAAATCTGAATTGCTCATACCCAGGGATATTCGAAAATCCCCTCTATGTTCCGCGATCTTTTGTAGTTTTCGAGTTATTTTTGTTTTTGTAGTTATTTACAGTTTTCTGAATACACACGACAAAACAAGATTTGAATTTTTCAAGCACCACCGGCAGAAAACTAAATAATAACTCGAAAGGCGGCGTTCAAAAATTATGTGAGGCGTTTAGGGGGGTGAGGTCGAGGCGAATCTCACCCAATCTCAGCCCTAACCACCGTGAGATTTTATTTTTTTCACAAGAAACTAATATGGCGAGATAACTGGGTAATTATTATAAAAAAATACTTAAGACAATTATGTTTAAATAAATCCAACGCAATCAAGCACATATTACGTATTTACACTAAAAATACGTATATTGAAAAATCTCACGTGAGATTAGCCTAGCCCCAGGGTGGCCAAATCTCACGACATTTCACAAAGTTGGTAAAGGGGTTGAAAATTCGCCAAAATTGCCTCACATCTCAAACTACAAAAATGGCGGAATACCCCAGGGTATTCGAAAATAACCCATGTATGTTCCGCTGAGTATGAGGAATTCAGATTTTCTTTTAGACGTCACTATTTGGAGCACCCTGTAGGTACTTGCGGACTCTCATGAGATGACAACTCTGTTGAAACACTTACACAATACATAACTGTGTAATCTTATATTATATAAATATCACTGGTATCAGTAATAATTAACTGTTGACACAATAGGACGGGCATCGAAACTTACCAAGTTCATTGTTTGAAGACAATGCATTCCCAACTATGTTTTGGGATGTCAACTTGTAAATGCGTTGATAATAATTAATTCCTGGACATATAGGGACATGTATAGGGTCCATCATTTGTATTCATTGCGTCCTGTTGCGGCATTTAAGGTGTGGGATTAGTTACTAAGGCTATAATAGGTGTTGTAGGAATATTTGTGAATAGTTTTACGAATGACTTATGTATGGTGTATACTAATTAAGTTTCTGTTATTTTAATTGCAGGGCTTGAACTCGTCGAATGATGGCAACTCTGTGCTGAGGCCGCTGGAGATCGTGGCGCCGCGCATCGACACGTACAGGTTTTCGATGGCAAACCTGGAAGAGACGCAGGATGCTGACCTGGACGCCATACTGGGGGAGCTCTGTGCCCTAGACTCCGAGTACGATGAAGAAATATCCAGGGTATCTTCAGGTAACCCATTATATTTGCATGGAGTATCTTAGTCCAAGATATAGTAGTTAAATTAAAATAATTGGAGAAACATCATTTACATGGCGATACTCGTCACACATTAATTTCACCCAGAAATCTTCCAATATTCACTATGATAAGATTATCATAATCATAACTATCCTGTTCGTCTTACAGCATTGTCATCGGTATCAAAGTCCAGGGCTGATGGCGCTGCCGAAGGCTCGCAGAGGCAAGATAAAGAGTGCGCAGACGGCGCATCAAGCATCGCTCGCACCGACTCCCCCGACAATGACTCGGCCTTCAGCGACACTGTAAGTTACCAACTACCTCTAATAGGTATCTTTTAAAATATTGTTTACAAAAAAATGAAGCTTAACTTAATCCTAGAACGTACCGTGCTTTTCCGTACTGTTCCCCCATATTATATAATTATGTCTGTATGCCTAATATGGATTCTGTATACCTATGCGTGGTATGTTGTATTGCCGTTTTTATATTTGTCACGTTCTTTACTGGTCTGAGAGCATAAGCAAATTCATTGATCCTATTGCACAAATTATCTGGATGAGATTTCCAATTTAAGTCTTTATCTATGAATACACCCAACAGTTGGGTTTGTGTAACTTCTTTCATTCTATCATTAGATAAATGGTATTTAGCATGTTTAGATTTATTAAATGGTATAAAATTAGATTTGTCTAAGTTGATTTTTAATTTATTTGTCTGTAGGCATTTTAAAATATTGTCAATTTATTAATGTCCATTTCATGATCATATTGATTTATACTTCTTATCAGATGTCACGATAGAAGAAACGTCATCTGCAAATAATATACATTCATGATTAATCACCAGTGGAATGTAATTTTTATACACTATAAATAAAATGGGTCCTGAGACACTCCCTTGAGGGACACCGCATTTATTTTGACTGAAGTCAGAAAAATGAGAAGTATTAAGTTTTCCTGCATTTTATCTATGACAACGTATTGTTTCCGATCACTTAAATAAGACGAAATCCACTGTAGTGCTAGTCCTCTTATTCCAATACTTTCTAACTTTTTTAATAAAATGTAATGTGCTATACAAAGTTGAAAACCTGTGACAGGTCGAAAAAAAGTCCTGTTGTTATGTGATTATTATTTAGATTACTCAGGATATTGCTCAAAAGGCAAAATATTGCCTGTGTTGTCGATTATGCTTTTGAAATCCAAAGTGTGCATTTGCTATAATGTTATACGTATAATTGTTACAAAAGTCGACAAGTCTGTTGAGCATACCTTTTTCGAATAATTTGACAAAAAAGGAATAAGTGTAATCGGGCGATAGTTTTTCACGTAACTTTTATTGCTTTTTTTATAAAGTGGTTTCACGACAGATACTTTTAAGGCATCAGGAAAAGTACCCGATGAAAATGAAAGGTTAATTAAATGTGTCAAAATGAATTCAGTGTTGCACGCTTTATTTATGTTTGTGCTAATTCCATCATAACCTTCAGAGTTAGTATTATTTAGGTAATACGGGCTGGTATCCGCAACTCCACGAAATGCGCGGATTTTGCGTATATTTTGGAGGAGGAGGAGGTTGTGCTCTTTGGAGTAGACCAAGGCGTAGACTCTTCTGATACATTAGGAGTGTCATCTATGTAGGTATGATTTAGGACACGAGCGTTTTTTTTTCCTCATTGTCACATTGGATACAACGGAGCTGGGTAATATTTATTCTTTTGCTTTCTGGGTGCACGCTTTGTATTCACATCTGAATTTTTTCGTTTCTTCTAAATTCTTTAAGCGGTATACTTTCTCAGGATAACCAGCACAATCAAATTTGAAATGGTTTTTACATAAAGTACATAATAAGGTGCTTCTGTGATCAACTTGTTTTTGCATTTGTAACAAGTGACTTTTGGAGGGTTCCGGCCGCTATTGTTAATGCTTTTAATTCTCGATCCCATTGTCGAATATTTGTATCGATCTTTGGTTTTCTCTTTGTTCAAGAAAATGCTTAAGATCTTAAGGTGAAACTGGAACACGCAGACATATGCTTAGGATAGCGTTAAGCACAGTGTTCGAAAATGGAACGCACCCACTTATTTCGAAGTGAGGGTGGATGGATATTCTTTTGAAAACTGAACTGTCACTTTTTAGTTTTTGGCATTTTTTTAGTAATTATTGACACTGTTTACTCTCAATTTATTAGGTACATTCAAACTGTTTTATGTTCTATTAGGTTTCCATGCTGTCCAGTGAATCTTCTGCGTCCAGTAGCACTAGCACGAAATGTAAATCGTTAAAATTGAACCTCCATCAAACTCAGAAGGTAAATTCTATTCATTCTTTGTTTTCAAAACCTTATACGTATTTAACAATATTAGAAGGGGCAAAATTGGCAGCTACTTTAGCTGCTGTAGCTACAGTGAAACGTCTGCCCTTACTGCCCCACCTCTGATTACCAGCCTGTTTAACTTTTCGTTGTGACATTTTTAGGATGCCAGTTTCCAACTAAAAGCTGATAAAATAAAGTTAGCGTTGGAAAGAATGCGTGAAGCTAACATCAAGAAACTCTTCATCAAAGCCTTCTCAATGGATGGATCTTCCAAGAGTCTGCTGGTCGACGAAAAGATGACTTGTGGATACGTAGCCCGACTACTGGCAGACAAGAACCACGTCACTATGGAACCAAAGTGGGCCATTGTTGAACACCTGCCTGACCTTCACATGGGTAAGGAGATCGCAATCTTGAAACTTTCAGATACTTATAAAGTTAAACAGTTAACTAATTTAGATTTATCCTTAATTTTAGAACGAGTTTACGAAGACCATGAGATGCTAGTCGACAATTTAATGTTATGGACGAGAGAATCAAAAAACAAAATCCTATTCGCCGAGCGACCTGATAAAATATCTCTGTTCCAAACACCAGAAAAGTTCCTGTTGACAGAAGACGACAGAGGTAAATTCACGATGCGACTGCAACCTGATGTAAGCATACTTATTAAGATTACAAATGAACTATTGCTAATATTTAATTGCAAATGTTAAGGTTGGTCCAGCGAACATGACGAGCATTCGAGACAAGTAATCATAGAAGAGTTTTTCGGACAGAGTGGAGGAACTACGAGCACGATACCGTCCGTGTCAGGCCATCCAGTGCCTCCGATGGAGGGACCACTCTATCTCAAAAACGATGCGAAAAAAGGATGGAAGAAAATATACTGCGTTTTACGACCGTCTGGTTAGTAACTAATTCGACAAACTGCGCTGTGTGGCCACACCCCCTACCTCTTTATAAGCAAAGCGAATAAGCCAAAGCGAATCACATGTCTTTTAGTATTAAATAACATTCTTCTTTATTTACATTTCAATTTGTTATTATCTAGGACTGTACTACTCGCCAAAGGATAAAGTGAAAACGCTGAAAGAGCTGGTGTGTCTAGCAACGTTTGACACTAACGAAGTTTACATAGGGTTGAACTGGAAGAAGAAGTACAAGTCGCCAACCGACTACTGCTTCGCTATCAAACACCCGAGGCTGCAGCAACCAAAAAGTGTTAAGTTTATTAAGTTCCTGTGCGCTGACGATCAGCGAACTCTGGAGAGATGGGTGACCGCGATGCGCATAGCAAAGGTACGGGCAAGAATACTATTGTTTTTATATTGTAAGTGAGTTATCTGAACCCACGCATTGAAAGAGATGGGTCTGAGACATGCCAGTTTCACAACAATGAAAATCCACTACTCACCAAATAAATTCAAAAATCTAAATCGGTTCAGTCGTTGGGTAGCTACGATGCCACAGACAGATACACAGATACACACGTCAAAGTTATAACACCCCTATGTTTCCATCGGTTATGCCTATCAAAATTTTCATATTTTCTACCAAAAAAATTAACGGGAACTTCGTCAAAACAATCACGACAATAATAATCATTCAGGCATAAACGTTGTAGATATACAGGGTGACTTGTAATTTGACGTATTCCTTCTAGAACGTAATAGTGTGACCCATTTGCAACAATTAAGCACTTTTTAATTAGCAAATTCTACCTTTGCCAGCAATATCGACTGCTTCATGAGCACCCCTAAATATTTTTTAAAATATTTATACCTCGTTAGATAGCTGATTAATTGAAGATGTCTTCCTGGTAAAATGTACGCTTAATCCGATAATAAAATTTTGGGACAACAGAAGTCAATGATCGAAAGTCAATTGTCGATGATTTTTGAAAACGATTAAGTACATAATAAACTTCTTTGGTTACAACAAAAGTTTTGGTTTGGGTGGGTATTCAATTTGACAGTTTAGAGAAAAGTGATATTTAGTGACGATTTCTGGGATTTTTTTCAAAAATACATAAAAATTTGTTTTTCTCGAATCCCATGAATTTTTGCCTAGGCTTTATGGGATGTTTAATTGTTGTTAATGGGTCACATTATCACACCCCGACCAAATTCAGGTTAGGTTAGAATTGTGAACAACTGCGTGAACCGAGCGAGCGAAGCGAGCGTTGCCACGGTTGCGGTCGGCGAGCACTAAGTGCTTACAAAGGCTAGGCGGTTAAATAAACCGCTAATGGTTGAAAGGTATCAGATTGTGCCAACTAATAGATAGGTATTGATCGCGTTGAAACAAATCGATGATCGATCTCATGGAACGGGCGAATGGCAACAATCGACCGCAACCTATTTGCGCTTAATAATATTGCTTAAGTATTACTTATTATATACTTATGCGTATATTTTGCAGCATTATTCTTTAAGTGTTTATTTAGGTACTCGTATTTTTACAGCATGGAAGGCAGTTGCTAGAGAACTATCGTTCTTTAGTGGAAGAGCTCACCCAAGAGGATTTAGACCACCTCGCTCATGCCCGATCATGTTCAGTAAGTATCAAATATTTAAATAGCCTGTCCGTTTCCAAAAATGTTATTTCCAAACAACAAACAAAATACTAAGTATGAGATTTTCTATCATGAATCTACTACAATGGGCCTTAATTGCATGTTAATAATGTGATGTGAGTGCCAAAAGTTTCATTGGAGAACTGGCTTAACATGTGCGAGATTAACGCATTATTTATTTTACAGATCACTTCTATACCAACAAAGACGAACGGGTTGCCGGCACTGGGCATCAATAGCCCAGCACAGTCCACTTCAAGCAATGCCAGCGTGGCCAACTCGGATATCAGTAGCGGCAGGTTAGTATATCCTACTCACGCCGCTAAATGCACAGGAACAGGCCCTGAATATGGCACATTAAATCAATAGTCATTTATTCAAATTAGGCTGAGAATCAGATCGTCAAAATTACATAAAACGCCCGCCCTTCACCACTTCTTAGTGCTTTGTACTGGGAAGAAGTGGCGCACCAACTCCGCAGCAGTACACACAGTACAGCCGGTCGATTCTGTAAAAATCTCACCGTGAAAACTTAGGTGAAGTGAGTTTGTTTTTGCTAGGAATTGACACTATTGACAGCTCACTCCACGCTCTCTTCACCTAAGTTTTCACGGTGAGATGGTTACAGAATCGCACTGCAGTACAGGACAACAGTCTGTTCAATTAGAAGAACTTGATTCGATACAATAATATGCTTCGTATAGAAAATTCGGCTTAGTAGAACGTTATCCCTGCCACTCTGTTACCCATATCTGCATGTCACGCAGTCTATTTGTAGAACATTGTCCCTGCTACTCTGTTACCCATACCGGCGTGGAAAGCTGTCTCTATGCAGAACGTTGTCCCTGCCACTCTGTTAACAACACCTGCGTAGCACGCAGTCTCTTTGTAGAACGTTGTCCCTGCCACTCTGTTACCCATACCTGCGTGACACGCAGTGTCTTTGTAGAACGTTGTCCCTGCCACTCTGTTACCCATATCTGCATGACACGCAGTCTCTTTGTAGAACGTTGTCCCTGCCACTCTGTTACCCATACCTGCGTGACACGCAGTGTCTTTGTAGAACGTTGTCCCTGCCACTCTGTTACCCATACCTGCATGACACGCAGTCTCTTTGTAGAACGTTGTCCCTGCCACTCTGTTACCCAATATCTGCATGACACGCAGTCTCTTTGTAGAACGTTGTCCCTGCCACTCTGTTACCCATATCTGCATGACACGCAGTGTCTTTGTAGAACGTTGTCTCTGCCACTCTGTTACCCATACCTGCATGACACGCAGTCTCTTTGTAGAACGTTGTCCCTGCCACTCTGTTACCCAATATCTGCATGACACGCAGTCTCTTTGTAGAACGTTGTCCCTGCCACTCTGTTACCCATATCTGCATGACACGCAGTGTCTTTGTAGAACGTTGTCTCTGCCACTCTGTTACCCATACCTGCATGACACGCAGTCTCTTTGTAGAACGTTGTCCCTGCCACTCTGTTACCCATATCTGCATGACACGCAGTCTCTTTGTAGAACGTTGTCCCTGCCACTCTGTTACCCATATCTGCATGACACGCAGTCTCTTTATAGAACGTTGTCCCTGCCACTCTGTTCCCACACCTGCGTGCCACGCAGTCTCTTTGTAGAACGTTGTCCCTGCCACTCTGTTACCCATATCTGCATGACACGCAGTCTCTTTGTAGAATGTTGTCCCTGCCACTCTGTTACCCAATATCTGCATGACACGCAGTCTCTTTGTAGAACGTTGTCCCTGCCACTCTGTAACCCATATCTGCATGACACGCAGTCTTTTTGTAGAACGTTGTCCCTGCCACTCTGTTACCCATATCTGCATGACACGCAGTCTCTTTATAGAACGTTGTCCCTGCCACTCTGTTCCCACACCTGCGTGCCACGCAGTCTCTTTGTAGAACGTTGTCCCTGCCACTCTGTTACCCATATCTGCATGACACGCAGTCTCTTTGTAGAATGTTGTCCCTGCCACTCTGTTACCCAATATCTGCATGACACGCAGTCTCTTTGTAGAACGTTGTCCCTGCCACTCTGTAACCCATATCTGCATGACACGCAGTCTTTTTGTAGAACGTTGTCCCTGCCACTCTGTTACCCATATCTGCATGACACGCAGTCTCTTTGTAGAACGTTGTCCCTGCCACTCTGTTACCCATATCTGCATGACACACAGTCTCTTTGTAGAATGTTGTCCCTGCCACTCTGTTACCCATATCTGCATGACACGCAGTCTCTTTGTAGAACGTTGTCCCTGCCACTCTGTTACCCATATCTGCATGACACACAGTCTCTTTGTAGAACGTTGTCCCTGCCACTCTGTTACCCATATCTGCATGACACACAGTCTCTTTGTAGAATGTTGTCCCTGCCACTCTGTTACCCATATCTGCATGACACGCAGTCTCTTTGTAGAACGTTGTCCCTGCCACTCTGTTACCCATATCTGCATGACACACAGTCTCTTTGTAGAACGTTGTCCCTGCCACTCTGTTCCCACACCTGCGTACCACGCAGTCTCTTTGTAGAACGTTGTCCCTGCCACTCTGTTACCCACACCTGCGTACCACGCAGTCTCTTTGTAGAACGTTGTCCCTGCCACTCTGTTACCCACACCTGCGTACCACGCAGTCTCTTTGTAGAACGTTGTCCCTGCCACTCTGTTACCCATATCTGCATGACACGCAGTCTCTTAGTAAAACGTTGTCCCTGCCACTCTGTTACCCATACCTGCATGATACGCAGTCTCTTTGTAGAACGTTGTCCCTGCCACTCTGTTCCCACACCTGCGTACCACGCAGTCTCTTTGTAGAACGTTGTCCCTGCCACTCTGATACCCATACCTGCGTGCCACGCAGTTTCTTTCTAAAGAGCAGTTCAGACTACGTTATAATATACAGCATATAACAAATATTGTTTATTACAACAACATCGCTCAGCATACATTTTATATGGACACGTTCACACAACGCTATGATTTATAATATTGGCTTGCTGTACGCGATAAACTTGAGCGAATCTCTTTTCAGAGCTGTAACGTACTATTCTCCAGTTGTTTTTTTTTTTTTAATATTCAAAATTAATAATAAGCTGGAGTCCATCGATGGATGACCTTTCCACGCTAGTGAGTAGGTACCAAATCCATTGTGTGTGCACTTTATGATGGATAGCCGTCAAATAACAAATTAGACCGACTTGCGATATAGCGTATAGTGTGAACGTCATGCTGTATAGTTATATATATAGTTATAGCGAAGTTATGCCTCAATATGTTTTAATATAATATAGCGGTAAGTATAGCGTAGTCTGAACTGTCGACGTGCCATATTCACGACCGAATTCTGTACGTGCGCAGATGTATAATGGTTTCAGTACACAAATACGTGAACACTCACAAACTTATATAAAATGTATCGTTTCAAAACTCTAAGAAAATTATGATACGTTTTATATTGTGATCACTTCCTGACTCTAAAACCTAATTGTTCAATTGTGCCATTTTCTTTTCCTGGAATATTGTATTTAGCTCTTAAATTTTCTAAGCGATTGTTCTAAACCTCCCATTTTATCTCAATGTAATTTCAGATTATTCTCCAGCTTGCGTTTATATTATGATGTATTCCGCAGGATTAATGCGAGTGCCATATTTTATTTAAGTTGCATTATTGTTGTTACTGTCGCTATTGCTTCTATAATAAATCAACAAGTTTATGTTATTTTTGTTTATGTATTAAGTACCAACGGCTTGTTTGTAAACAAAAAGATTGTAACTATTAACGTATGCAGACACTCCCGCGCATCGTCGTCCAGTTCGAGCGGATGTCTGTCCGACGGCGGCACCGCTTCCGAAAGTGCTTTCGACTGCGAATTTCCCATGGGTAATTAAACATTATTATTAACACCTTATCTGAGTATGTACTTATAACAAATTTCAATTAATTATTTTTTGAGTAAACCATTAGACTGTTTGTCCACCGCACCGAGAACGTCAACGAGACACGAGATTATTCGGCCATAGTAAATGTACTGTCGCTACTTCGGCGCCGTCCTCGATTTTCTTGTTGACGTCCCGTTCCCGGTGCACTGGACAAACAGGCTTACTCAAACAATAATTAAGTAAATGAACTTTCTAATATTATTGATGTATTGATCGACATAAGATAAGTAGGTACATTTTTTCAGTCAATAATAGTTTTTACGTCGAAAAAAACTTTAGTAAAAATGTTTTTCATGGGATCCCTTCTTTTCGCATAATGTTCTTTGTCCTAATATACTTCGGCATAACGATTTTGGCACAATTTGTTTTGGCATAATAATACTTCGGCATAATTTTTTTCGGCATAAATTTTATGTTGGCATAATCATCTTAAAGACTAATTTGTTTTGGCATAAATTTGATTCGCATAACGTTAGTAGGCCTAATGACTATTATAGCATAACGTTAGTAGGCATGGTATTGTCTTGTTTGCCATAAAGTAATTTGTACTATTATTGTTTTCCATAATCTTCCCCCGTCATAATATTTGTTTGCACTATTATCATTTATACTAATAACGCTTGTCTTATCAACTTATTAGTCATAACTTTTATTTGCCATAAAATTATTTTCCATAATAACATGTGTTATAAACTTATAATCATTATTCTCTATAAGTTACACATTACATAATGGGTACTTGACATAAGCAACATTTAATCGAATGTCCTAAGTATTGATATATGCCCTCCATTTTTTGGTGAATCATTTGGGTTAGGTTAGAATAGTGACCATTACCTCTATTGCTGCTGAATATGGGTTAGGTTAGGTTAGGACAGTGACCATTACCTCTATTGCTGGTGAATCATATGGGTTAGGTTAGGTTAGATTAGAACAGTGACCCTTATCGCGCGAAGGTGAGCGAGCGCCAGATCCCCTCTTGTTAGTGCATCATTTGGGTTAGGTTAGAACAGTGACCTAATACCTCTATTGCTGGTGAATCATATGGGTTAGGTTAGGTTAGAACAGTGACCATTAACGTGACCGTGCTAGTATGGGCAAATGTATATTATGGTGAATAAATGTTATGGAAAACGACATTATTGAAAACAGGATAGGATAGGATATTATGCTTAAAAAAGTTATGCGTAAGCTGTTATGCGTAATTATATTATGCGAAAATATAATTATGCCAAACAAAATTATGCTAAGTTATATTAGGTCTTAAAATTTTATGCAAATGGATAGGGAACCGTTTTTCATACGTGTATTGAATACTCCAGGTACAATAAAACGTAAGCCTTCGATGAAGCCCAACATTCCGTTAACCTGGATGACTCGTCAGCTCAAAGAGATGGTGGAGAAGGGCGGCGACTGCGGTGTGGAGGACGAGGAGGGTGGCGATTCGGGCACGCTGACGAGGCGACCTCGCCCAGCTCGCACCGACGACTCCACGCTCAAACGACACCACACCATCGGTAAGTCTTATACAAAGCTGACGGAGCAGCAAGATAGTTAATATTTTACAATTTACCAAAGAAATACAATATATTCTTATTCAACAGATGCCGCAGAGACAAGTGTATTTAGCAGCACAACAAACAGTCGCCTGAGCTGCACTGGCAGCCCGGCCCGCCACGACCCGCCCTCGCCGACCTACGGACACTACGAGAGCATTCCCCGCGACAGCATGTACCGGAACAGCTCCGACAGCGGCTCCGCCTTATACGGATACACCGCCATCTACGACAAAGTCCAGAGACCACCAGCAGTGAGTACCGTGGAGGACTTGCCTCCACCGCCACCTCCAACCGAAGATGTACCCGACGGAATGTTCAGCTCCACCCTGAGTCTCGACTCACTGCCCCCGCCGCCGCCTCCGCTCGAGCCCATCGAGGACCTGACTGGCTCACAACTCAGCCTGCCTCCGCCTCCTCCAGAACACACAATGGAAGCGCACACGGCTGCGGGACGCGTCCACGACATAGTGAACCAGCTCACGGCGCAACAGGTGGAGCAGGCAGCCCGCGCCGGCCAGTCGCGAGCCACTGCGCGCAGTGCCGAACAGAGCCGCACGTTCCCTCGCCGGCCGTCACTCGACAGCGTGCACTCAGAAGCATCCCGAACATCGTCCCTACATTCGGATAAAAGTATCTATGGTCAGCAAAACGTAGCATACGGCGCTTGTCTCGCCGAACTTCAGACAAAGAAAATAAGCAATGGCAGTCCCTCCATTCAGAGAAAAGTAACTGCTGAACCTTCTAAGGAACGCACAGGCTCCATGAAAAAAGTGAATTTTGCTGATGACCTACCGACTTGCTCCGATAGTAAAAAGACTAAGAAAATATCATTTAATTTAAAGGAACAACCACCGTTATCACCTCGCAAGCCACCGCCACCGAAACGAAATGAAAGCACGAAGTTATCGTCGCCAAAGAAATTAGCAGATTCAAACAGTAATCCCCCAAAAGAGTTCCTGCGAGACTTGCAAAGGGTTATGAGAAAAAAATGGCAGGTAGCACAAAAATGTAAATTGGAACCTGCAACTACACCACACGAAGTTCTAGGTTTTAGAGAATACCCTTTATCGGAGGACTATAAAGAGACGAGCGTGTCAATGTGGGTTCAGGAGCACTATGGTGGGGGAGTCGAGGATCCTTTCTACGAAAACGTATTTAGTCGTGGGGAGCCCCCGCCGCGGCGGGAGGAGCCGAAGCCCATCAAGAAGCGGCCGCCGCCCGCGCCGCCGCGCCGGAGCGAGTCCACGCACCTGTCCACGCACCCGGCAGCGCCTGCACAGCCCGCTGTCTGAGCCACTGCACCGCGCATGCTTCCTACAGGGCATTGATCATACTTCACATGCTTCTCTAAAATATAGAAACATTAAAAACGCCATTTACCTACCGGAATTAGATATTTATTGGTAGATAATTATTATATTTGTACACATTAGGCATTAAATCACTGTAACGAGTTCGGTGTCTCATAAATCGCTAAACAGATAACGTAGCGAATAGAATCTAAATGATAAATAACTTTAAGCCTTTCTAATAATAAAACTAAGCTCTCTAAAGTTAGGTAAATGTGACGTATTTAACTTGAACCTTAGTTACAAAATTATATATTATAGGAAACTGAAAAAAAAATTACATGAAAAATTTTTGTAGATCGTGTTTTTTGTAAAAATGACCAATCTCGATAAATTATTATCATTTTGAACACAGTTTAAATAAAAAATTTAAAGTAATCAAAATGGGGTGCTATTTTGAAAGGTATACTAAGGTATGTAGGTTGGGTTTTTGCAAGTTCACTTGCAATGGAGAATAAAAGGAATTTAATTTTCATAAAATTCATAATTTAGACAAATATTGTTAAAATAAATATTTACTTAGAACTTAGAAAAAATTAAGTGATACAAACTTTTATACTTATTGAGCACGTCCTGTGCCTCGTTAGGTAATAGTTGCTTGCAGTGAACTTGCAAGATATATTTATTGAGTGAGTTGGAGTTTTGTCAATTTTTTATGTTCCTAGTTAATAATTGTATTATATGGATGTTTTATTATAAACTCGGGCAGTCTATATCTAAGAATAAGTCGACTTTTTAACTGCAACAGAATATCGTTGATTTGATGCTATATTATGGTATATAAGCGACATAGAAAATAATTAATTAACTTGCTATATTCCATACCCCAAGAGCTTCAGTAAATAAATCGATTTATAGTTCGATGTGTTTATGGGTATGCGATATAAAAGCTTCGAATGGCCATATGCCACTCAACATAATATTGTAAGTGAGCTAGTAGTGATGCTGTAGTCGTAATATTCCTCGTGTGTGCCATAAGTTCTGATTTTATTAATTCTAGGTGATTGTAAATTTGGTGAGTCGTCATCGTTCTAAACTAGCTTCTACATTCACGTGCAGAAGATGTGGACACTTGCACGTGAATGTAGTAGAGAGCGGCGGCGCGGGCGCAGCAGTGCACAACGTTCGGTTGAACATCTTGTCGAAACGGGAGACTGCAATCACAACATAAGTAGGTAATGTGAAGGTGCGTCCATTTGCAAGCATTACCTTGAGCACTGTCTTGGGTGTTAGGTAATTAAAGGTGTAGGGGAGGGACAAAATGAAAAATATACAGAACTCCAATGTGTCTGATCTCAGTGTACCATCAGTAAGCGTTATTATTATGTTTGGGCTGTGATTATGTCGTGTCTGATTTATTTTCTGAATACAGTTTAATTATACGACGACGCGACGGTGGTAAAATATTTAAGATTTTTTATTGCAATTTTGTGGTTTGTACCTACCTACCAACCTTATTACGATTATTAGTTAGGGTAGGTAACTGAAAATATCCCATATGAAGGCGAAATGTCATGATAAAAGCATTTTAATTATATTTCCACCGTTGTATTAAGTATAAACAGCTGATAAATATTGTGTAAATTGTTTTGTGTCTTTTAACGGAACACTGCAGCACTGGAACTCGGTCCTTGTGTAGCTAATTAGCTAATAAATTAAGCTTTGAATACCTGACTAGATTTAATTATTTAAAGATAAATTAAGTACGTACGTGTTTTTTTTTTATTTTAGTTGGTTGATTCTGTTGAGTGGAGACAGTGTAATAATGGTGTAATATGATTAATCGATTAGCGCTACGAGGCCTTATTAATGTGTATTAGTGTATTGATGCACTTAGATATAATCTCTGCTGTTGTTAAATCGTTTGCATTAAGGTAAAAAATAATTAAGAATCTAGTTATAAATGCAAAACGTGTCGACTTCGTATACATCGCCAGTCACTAATCATAAACAAATCATCATAGAGATTCAGCAAAAAAAAACATTAGTTTACGAAACATAGGTGTATAACGCATATTAGTCTGTCTTCGCTCGCAGTAGACTTAGTTACTCGTATCATTGATAAAAACTGCCTTATTTATAGATGCTGTTTCATTACTAAAATCTTGCATTCCTTTGTTAAGTTCGAAATCTTGTTGTATTATGACAACAATCTATAGATACATAATTATTTAATAACACTGAAGAGGACAAGAAAGCTGATAGCGTAAAGCGTAAAGTTGCGTAAACTAAAGACTATTGAGCTTTTCTTATACAAGCGTTGCACTTGTTTTAATAAGCTTAATCATTTTTAAATGGATAAGTTAGTAGGCCATTTTAACTGTGTACCTACAATATAAATAAGAGACCCATGACTGTGTTTGTACTGGATTTTTTTTTATATACTTACTAAACTTGTGACATCAATGGAAGTCCATCCAATTTCAAATTCGGATTACAAAGACTGAAAATATGAAACAAAAATCCGATATTGACAATAAACTTACGTCCAAAAATATCCGGAGTCCTATATCAAATCTAAGGAAGACGCAGGTAAACTGCCTTAATGAACTGTGCTTTAGTGTCTATCAATACCACTATTAATAATTATTGTAATGGAATATTATAACTTGTGTCTATATCAATTCTCATAACAATTATTGATGCAAAACGCACCTCCCGAAATGAATTTCATGTGTTTCAGTAGATGAACAGCCGCTTTATTAATTTCAAGCAAATCATTGATATGTGACACGTCCAATGTTCTCTGATAAATCTTGTCGATATTTTAGTGTAACTACCTAATATGAAAATGAAACTTCGTATTTTATGAAGACTGCTGGTTAAATATAAAATGGTTACTAGGTAAATATACGAACTTTCTCAAAATATCGATCAGATACAACGTTATCAAAGTCTATAATTATATTTTTTTAATAATTTTACTAGCAAATATTGTGTTGATCAAAGACGAAAATATTAGAACTTAGTCGTCTTTTTTGCTGGTACCTATCGATGTGTTTCAAATAGGTAATTCTAATCTTCATACTTATCGTGCTATAATAAATTCAACTACATGATTTGCCTGTACGTACTTATCTCTGTTATTTTAATTTAGTGTATTGTGATTTTATTTGTATAGGTAACCAACACTAAGAGAACACGACGTATGACAATGTCAAGCGTACAAAGTGCACCCACAGTGTATTGTACTAAAGTAGCTGTTAGCTGAAAATAGCAAGTATACAGGGTCAAATTAAGTTAGCTAGCGAAACTGCAGACGTTTTGCTATCGATATCTAAACATGATAGAACAAAAAAAAAGATTTAAAGTTTTTTTTAATACCTACCTAGTTACTATGCGTTGAGAAAATCAGTTTTTTTTTTCATTTTATAGCGTTTAAACATACACATCTGTGAAGTTCACACAAAAAAAACTGATCTATTAAATTGATATTTCAAGTAACTACACAACCCCGGATTTTTTTTTTTTTCTTAAAAACGCTTTTTTTTTTTTTGTTTTGATATGATTAGATATCGATACCCAGCACGTCACAGAGTTCCTCTATCTAATTTAATTTGACCCTGTATAAGTAAGTTCTTATTACTCTGATGTGCCGTAAGTCTCAAACGGGACTTTAAAATATCGAAAATAATCATAAATAATCACTAACTGTTCTATAAAGTTGTATATAATATCGAATAATTATGCTAGTTCTAAAATAAACACTGTTTACAGCTAACTTATAGATAGATACGGGTTGTATTCTCATAATTTTGACGCATACCTAATGATGTAATTGAAAATGGTTTAATAATCAATTTTGTGTAACGCATTTATTAGTATTCTTATTAAATATATTTAAATTGTACAGAACAAATTAATTATAACATTAATTCTTTGTATATTTTTTCAAATATAATGAAATTCCAACAACCATGTATTTTATTAAGGTTTTCCTTTTACTTACCTTTGTTTGCATTGAGGCAGGGATGGCAGGCATTTCATATGATACCCCACATGCCCTAGTAGCCCCACTTTGAATTTTTGAGACCCCCTTTAAGTCCCTGTTACAAAAAATTTATAAATATTTTTACTTCTTATTTGCAAAATAGTTGGGTAAACGTCATTTATAGTTATTCCAAATTTCAAGTTGATAGCATTAGTAGTTCTTGAGATATTCAGCTGTGACAGACAGACTGAGTCACACAATAAGGGTTCCTTTTTTACCATTTTGGTACGGAACCCTAAAAACGATTAATTTCTTTTGTTCGTATAAAATCGATTAAGAATAAATCGATTTTTAATAAAAATAATATTCGATTTTTCTAAAATAAACGATTTTTTTGTAAAGGACCCAGGGGCCATAGTCCACAGACACACTAACATATTGACCTATAAAATCGATTAAGGATAAATCGATTTTTAATAAAAATAATAAGTAATCGATTTTTTTGTAAAGGACCCAGGGGCCATAGTCCACACACACAGACACACCCCAACATATTGGCATTGACACATGTCAATATGTTTATAAGAATATGTACAGAAAAAAAAAGTAATAAAAAAAACTAAAAAACCCGACTGCAGTAAAAAAATAAAACTGAAAGCTACAAACAAGCCCATTTTAAATTTAGTAAAAGTTGGAAGCAGGCGGGACCCGTTTGAGTTTGAAAATATAAAAATGGAATGGGTGCCAGCCTGCTTCCAACTTTTATTAAATTTAAAATGGGCTTGTTTTTAGCTTTTCAGTTTTAGTTTTTTACTGCAGTCGGGTTTTTTAGTTTTTTTTATTTCCATCTTTTTAGTTTTACAGATGTGAAAGATTTCGCAGACGATTTAGCCAAGCCTTCGAGGTCCTAACTAGCGTTGCCGGAGAGTAATATTCCGAAGTATTCCCTTCGGAAGTATTCGGAAGTATTCGCAAGTTTTGAGTAGTATTCGCAAGTATTCCCCGAGCTAAGTACATGTGCGGTCACGCAAGTTTATCTATTAAAGTTTGACTATTGACCGCTAGATGGCGTTAATTAACGCCATCTAGCGGTCAATAGTCAAACTAACATTACGTCGTGTGTGTGTCGTGTGTGTTGTTGTCGTACGAGTATGTTGCGTTCATTCATGACTCCGAGTAATATTCGATTTGAAAACTTCGCAATACTTCCGAATATTTCTTTACATCTACTTAGATAAGTACTTACGTAATAAGTTTTTGTATGCGGTTTAGGTGTGAAAGTGGTAGAAAGGTAAATACATAGGTAGATTACTGAGTTTATAAAATAGTTTAAAGTAAGTATCAAGAAAGAAGTCAAGGTTTGACTTCAAGTGCAAAAACACACCGTTTTAGAGATATAAAATACAGTACATTTTTTTTTCTTTTGCTTATATCTCGAAAACGGTGTGTCCTATCGCAAAAATAATGAAAATTTGGCCCCCCTTTATAAAACCCATAAACCCCTAAACCTCTACATGTAGGTACCAAAAAAAAAAACCATAAAGAACACGTTGAAGCTGCCCCCTCCTAGCGCCCCTCCATGTACAAGAGAATCGGCACTAATATCCGCACAAAATAGACATTTTAAACTCAACCATACAAAAATAAAACAATAAGTACCGAGTCACTGGTAGATAACTACTTACAGGGAATTATTCCCGCTAGTAGATAACTACTTACGCGGAAATATTCGCGCTAGTACGTAGGCATCGAATAATACTCGTTGATTTTATGAATGAACGGGCTCGAGCTTCCTAAATCACGTGTGCAAGTGCAAGTGAACGCCGGCTCGCTGCTGGCACCGCGCGACGACCAACTTCGGGTACTTATTGGATTATCTTTTAAATGCGACTATTGACCGCTAGATGGGGGCGCAGTTCTCATTGCAAATTACATATATTATGTCCCGCATTGGTGATAGTGCATTCATTAATACCCACGAATCAATCTTCCATCATTCATAAGCTAATCAGCAAACCTTGGTCACTGCAGCAGCAGAAAGCGTCGCATTAACACGACTAATCAAGCTAGTTAATGCTACGCTTCTGTGGCACCATCTTGCGGATTCTTGCGATAACAATAGAATAGTCGGCGCACTGCATTTTTGTCCTTGAACCCCCACTTGTCCGGCACTGGATTCACCATAAAAACGTGTACAGGAGCGCTAATACTTCGTTGACTCATGAATGAATGGCTGCGAAGCTCGGTGGTGTGCCACTTTACTATCAAGCCAATGCCAGGCGAGCGCTGGCGTCGCCGAGCGACTAACGAGAGCAGGTGTTCATTTACAATTCTACCATTTCCCCCTAGATGGCGTTAATTCAAGTAACGGCACGGCGTAATATATTCGGCGAGTCGAGTCTCATCAAGCGACCTACGCAAGTACGCATACATACCTACGCATACATACCTACGCAAGTACGCATACATATATTCGTAACTAGGTACCTACTGCCAATAATTTCATTCGTAATAAAAAGTAGGTTACCTACTACATTCTTACTAGTAGTATTCCTTCAAATCGAAGTATTCCTTTGAATATTTCGCAATTATTCCGAATACTTGCGAATACTTGCGAAGTTTTGCAACGCTAGTCCTAACTCTGCTCAAAGCAATTTTTTTTATCAAAATTCAATTTGTCACTTCGAATTGCTTTTAAACATATAGTTGTATATATTTTTGTAATCACCTTTTAAAACCCTTCATTTTGATACCCCACTCGATGGTATTAGAAGATAAAAAAAATTCAAATTCCACAATATGTCACCCCAAATCCGCCATCTTACTTTATTTTTGATGTTAATGTAGCCAGTGACACTCGCGCCACCAAGACAAATTTATAGACGTATAATTTATCCAAATCCGTTCATTCGTTTAGGAGTTACGAGGGAACAAAGAAACGGACATATATACATACATACATACATACCTACAGGTCAAATACATAACCCTCCTTTTGAGCTTCGCCGCAGTCGGGTAATCAGGTCGGCCCGCAATTTAAAATAAAAACCGGTCAAGAGCGAGTCGGACTCGCACAGAGGGTTCCGTTCCGGTTTCTGAAAAAGTGTGGTATTAAAGATAAAGATAAAGATATATTTATTGCATAACTGTGTACATTAAGTTCTTATACATTTTTAGTTACAACAGTGTAGGTACCCAAGTCGGATATGCAATAGTATTTTAAGAAATTAGGTAGGTACTTACAAATATTATTTTTTATCAAAAAACTCATGCAGATTATAAAACACATTATCAATTAACATTTTTTTCAATTTATTTTTAAACACATTGCCATATAATTGTTTAATGGCTGGCGGTAACTGATTGTACACACGAATAGCAGTAACATAGGTAGGTACTTTTATAATACATCATGTTGTTAATAACCGGTAAATGAATGTCATAAGTATTTATATTGTTTCCGAATGTTTCTTTTTGAATTTGCTTTGAAATTAAAATATTCCATATTATTTTTAACAAATAAACACAGTTCGAGTATATAAATATCAGTCAGTGTCAAGAAACCCTCCGTTCTAAAGACATCTCTTAGTGATTCGGTACTGTACATGTTATATTATATATTGTCCTAAGACATTTCTTCTGGAGAATGAACGTGGATTGTACGTTTGTCGAGTTCCCCCAATAAATGACACATAAGTTAACAGTGGGTACACATTTCCAAAATAAGCATTTCTAGTAACACTTGGATTTGTAGTTTCGGCCAGAACTTACAATACGTAGCAGCACTGGATATTTTTTTATTAATATTTTCAATATGTGCTGTATGTTGATCTATTGTAAGTCCTAAGAAATTTGTGTCTTTTACTTCTTCAATCGCTGTATCTGACATGGTTATATGCAATTTAACAGGTTTACTTTTATAATTTCTAAATTTAATCAATTTGGTTTTTGAGACATTGACTTTTAAATTTATTGACTGCAACCAATGAGTTACAGTTATTAATGTTCTATCTATTTCACTTTCGTAATTACGATCATTGGAATATTCATTTGAAATAAATATAGTTGCGTCATCAGCATACATTACGCAAAGATTGTTAATTATATTTGAAAGCTCGTTAATATACAATAAAAAACAAGGGGTTCCCAGTATATTGCCTTGCGTTACGCCTAGTATTACTGATTCGAATTTAGACTTCACTACCTCCACCATTGTTGTACATTCATTATAAAGATAAAGATAAAGATAAAGATAATTTTATTTGTTACAACATGCGTATACATGCAAATTATGCATGCAGGATGTCACAATATTAATATTTCGTACGTACATGTTTCACCCGTAAGGCGTACAAATTTATAACATTTACAAGAAATAAAAATAAAAAATTAAATCACATAATAGTCTGTAAACAACAATAATAAGTACAATAAATTATTCATAAAATGTCACAAAATTTAATGATAACTAAGATAGAATAATAAATGTCAAATAGTGTCATTCAAAAAGTCATTTATATTATAATAACATTTGTCCGTTAATAAATCTCGAATCTTTCTTTTAAACAAATTTACCGGCAATGTTTTATATGACTGTGGTATCTTATTATAAACTTTAGGAGCCATACAGAAAACACTTTTTCCCATTAATGCAGTCTTTGATGTATGCGAACACAGTTGATTATTGTCACGTCTGTTACGGGGGAAGGTGTCAGCTAGTCGTGGAAATAGAAATTGGTTTACCCTTACAAATGTCGCTATTTCAAAAATATACAGAGATGGTAGACTTAATAATTTGTGTTCTTTAAATACTGGCATACAGCTGTCGGTCGACTTCAAATTGAACATGGCTCGAATGCATCTCTTTTGGGCCTTAAACGCTATTGCTTTATCTGTGGAATTCCCCCAAAATATAATACCGTAGCGCAATAATGATGCTACTAGACCATGATATGCTGTTACTAAAGCATCTGTGCTTAGCTCTGGGGCCAGTTTATATAAGGCGTATGCAGCGGAGCTCAGCCGTTTACTTTAGAGTCCCCACAAAACGCAGTATGATGAAAGGAAAAATAATGGAATTTTTTATTTTAACACAATACGGCATAAAATTAAACTGAATGCCGTCAGCCATAGGCATTTCCTACCATTCCAGTCCATCATTTATTCATGAATACACCGCTCCACTGACTGACATAGTGTTTTCTGCGTGAATTCATCCTCTTGAAATGGACCCTCGTCATATTGCACACTAGCCTTTGCCCGCGGTTTCGCCTACGTGGATGTTAGAAAATATCCCACGGGATCTTTGTCTGTCTAAGGGTTTGGGCTGGGCGTTGATGAGTCAGTCAGTCAGGATTTCTCTTTTTATTTAAACAAGGTGTAAAATAAATAACCCACAACCTCTTAAGGTGTCATTGTACTCATCATTGAACAACTTTTACTATGGGACCAAACCTGGAATCGCGAAAAAAAATCAGCTGCTCCCTACATTGTGACGAGTTTGATGTAGATAAATGTACTGGTCAGCTGATTTTTTTTTCGCGATTTCAGGTTTGGTCCTATTTATTTTACACCTTGTATAGATAATCAATAGGTATTAAGGCTCTTACACACAGAGGCGATATCGCGTCGCGAGGTGTCGCGTAGAGCGGTGTTGCGACGCGATAATATCGCAATATCGCTCGCGATATCGCCTGTCTGTAAGAGCCTTAATACCTATTGATTATACAAGGTGTAAAATAAATAGGACAAAACCTGAAATCGCGAAAAAAAAATCAGCTGACCAGTACATTTATCTACATCAAACTTCCAGTTCAATTTAGAGTCAATAATAATTCCTAGAAATTTTGTGTCGTCAACTTTATTAAGTACAGTGTCCTTGTAGATCGCGTTAAGGTCAAATACAGCCTGAGTTCGTTGCCTAAAATGCATAATCGTTGTCTTATCCAAATTTATTTTTAGGTTGTTCCTGTTTAACCATGATATTATTAAATTTAAAGATTCATTTATGTCAATTTCATATACAGGGTGTCCCGTAAATAATGGATCAAACGTAACGGGTAGGTAGCTTACCTAATTTCCAACAACTAATTTGAATATTTAAAAAAAAACCGTTACAGTAACCAGGATATTAATTTTTTTTCGAATTTTACGATTTTGTCTTCCAGAATTAAGCTTTTTTAATGCTGTCGCTGCAAATGATGACATTTTTAGGTATGATTTTTATTTAACATTTCTGAATAGCTTACTAATGTTATAAGATACCATTTTTTTGAATACCGTTTTATTTGCCTTAGAAAAAAAATCTTGAGTTGAAAAGTTTTTTCTTTACGATGTTAGGACCAAAATTGAAAAAATTCTCCTGTAAAAAAAATGTATGACACCGAAGACCACCATTATTTTAAAAACTTGTACATTTAATAAGGTTTGCAAATTGGTATAAAACTTACGTCTAGTCCTTATCGTTACAAAGATATTGCTATGAATGTGATGAAGAAGACAGAAAATAAATTAAATTGGTACTATTCCATTTTTCCTTTTCGTAATGGCTTATGCTTGAATGCTTGTAATCGAAGCAGGTAGTTAAGCGGATAGCATAATTCCGACCCGATGATGTCATCTGTCCGGAATTTGGGACCGCTACCTGTGGCGGAGTTGCACCTCAGTCAGTGTGAAAGGGATAGATAGCGCCGCTTTTTGGTAAATCGGTTAAATCGGTATGAAGTTGCGCAGGTTCTTTTGTTCTTTCCTGCGCCCTTCACTCGTACAGGCTTCATTGTTGCTTGATTTTATTAGTTTAGTTGTAACTAGTCTCTCTTCGAGTTGCTACGTCAGACAACTTTCGCTCCCGGTCAGTGGCTCGGTGTTTTCTTCTGTAAAATTTGACTTGTGCTGTGTTTTTGGACTTTGCTTTGCCTATCGATTTGGAACTCTTTGCGTATTGGACAAACGACTTGGCGATCCTACGGACTCCGAAAACATTCGTTTGTGTGTGCTTGTACGTGTGTGCAGTAGCGCTGAAACCTTATTCAGCCCAATGCCTCGTTATGAGTACACGCCACGGCAGTACGCCGAAATGCATTTTATCTACGGAGAAGCAAGAGGTAATGCCAGGGCGGCTGCAAGATTGTACCGTGAAAGATACCCGAACCTGGTTCGTTATCCCGATTATCGCGTCTTTATTAGAGTGCATAACGCGCTTCTTGAGGGAAGAATTCTTGGCACCGGAGTTGGTGGTACCCGTGAAGGACGACCGCGACAAGTTAATGACGAAGTCATTCTTCGAGAAATCGAGGAAGATCCGTCAGTCTCCGTTCGCGTCATAGCGCGACGCGTAGGAATTTCTAGATCGACGGTGCATCGAGTGCTACAACGGTGCCGATTGCACCCATATCACGTGCAACGTGTTCAAACGCTGACGTCGCGTGATTACCAGCCAAGAATAGAATTTTGCCAAAGGATGCTTAGAATGATTCGGGCGGACCCACAGTTTTTTAACAAGATTTTATGGAGTGACGAGTCTTCATGCCGCCGAGATGGATATTTAAATTTGCATAATTTGCACAGTTGGCAGCTGATAAACCCACATTTGATGCGAGAGGACAGGAGCCAACATCAATTTAAAATAAATTTATGGGCGGGAATAATCAATGGGCAAATAATAGGGCCCTTTGAACTACCAGCTACTCTAAACGCCGAATATTATCTCCATTTTTTAAGGAATGAGTTGCCAAGGTTATTAGAAAACGTTCCAGAAGACGTACGGCAAGCAATGTGGTTGCAAAATGATGGGTGCCCCGCTCACTATGCGACGGCAGTAAGGGCGCACCTTGATGAAAGTTATCCGGACAGATGGATCGGCCGATTAGGACCAATTTTGTGGCCTCCGCGATCTCCGGATTTAAATCCCCTAGATTTTTTTTACTGGGGATGTTTAAAAGACAGGGTCTACAAGAATCCAATAACGTCGGAAGAAGAATTACGACAGCGCATCCAATCTGCTGCATCAGAAATAAACCAAAGCCGTTTTGTCCGTCGGATAAGAGCTTCCTTTATTAGGAGATGCAGACTTTGCATTCTTGTAGAGGAAAGGCAATTCGAACATTTATTGTAAAAACCAAATAAAACGATTTATTTGAACTAACTGTTTTTTTTAGTACGGCCTCCTAATTCTTTTCATACGCCTCAATAATTCAATGAACATTGCCTCTGAAATACTACAGTTACACATTTTAAAGAAAAAGTTTAAATGTACACACTTTTTTATTTTTTTTATTAACGTTGATTTGGAGCACCTCTCAGATTCATAGCAATTATCTTTGTAACGACAAGGACTAGAATGTACAACTTCATACCAATTTACCAAAAATACAAAAGCGGCGCTATCTATCCCCTTCACGCTGACTGAGGTGCAACTCCGCCACAGGTAGCGGTCCCAAATTCCGGACAGATGACGTCATCGGGTCGGAATATGCTAGCCGCTTAACTACCTGCTTCGATTACAAGCATTCAAGCATAAGCCATTACGAAAATGAAAAAATGGAATAGTACCAATTTAATTTTTTTTCTGTCTTCATCACATTCATAGCAATATCTTTGTAACGATAAAGACTAGACGTAAGTTTTATACCAATTTGCAAACCTTATTAAATGTACAAGTTTTTAAAATAATGGTGGTTTTCGGTGTCATACATTTTTTTTACAGGAGAATTTTTTCAATTTTGGTCCTAACATCGTAAAGAAAAAACTTTTCAACTCAAGATTTTTTTTCTAAGGCAAATAAAACGGTATTCAAAAAAATGGTATCTTATAACATTAGTAAGCTATTCAGAAATGTTAAATAAAAATCATACCTAAAAATGTCATCATTTGCAGCGACAGCATTAAAAAAGCTTAATTCTGGAAGACAAAATCGTAAAATTCGAAAAAAAATTAATATCCTGGTTACTGTAACGGTTTTTTTTTAAATATTCAAATTAGTTGTTGGAAATTAGGTAAGCTACCTACCCGTTACGTTTGATCCATTATTTACGGGACACCCTGTATGTCCTTATTTTTACATGCTATAGTCATAGTGCTATCGTCGGCAAAAAGAGTCATGGGGTGTTCAATAGCACTCGGCATGTCATTTATGTATATTATGAATAATAAAGATCCTACTACACTGCCTTGAGGAACACCGTATGTAGGTGTGCGTTCGCTTGATACATAAATTTCCTCTTTCTTTGTCTTAACATTAATTCTCTCAATTTCTGTGTATTGTTTTCTATTCGTTAGGTATGACTGAATAAGATTTAGTATGTTTCCCCTTATGCCGTAAGCTTCTAATTTCTGTAGCAAGATCCTATGGTCAACGTAGTCAAACGCTTGTGTCATGTCGCAGTATATAGCACACACCGGGATTCTCCTGTCCATATTCGTCATAATAGTATATAAAAAGTCATAAATGGCCATACTGGTTGACATGTTTTGTCTAAACCCCTTTTGCTCTTTACTCAAGATACTTTTCTTTTCGAGGTTATATACCTCAATAACAGACATTTTATATTATTAGAGATATTTAGAGACATCGTTTTATTTATTCTGTAATCTTTACATAAACTTTATTCCTATCACATAGAATAATTTCAGATTTTTCTCTTTGCAAACTTTGGAGATAAAGGGGAACGGTATTTTTTTTACATTTTTCATCAAAAGTCGAAAACTACGCAGCCTAAAAAAAAATTAAATAAAAAATGTTTGAGAATGTGCAAGCAGCGCTCTTTCATATGATACCCCACATGACCAACTTTGAATTTTTAAGACGGCTTTGAATCCCTGTTGCAAAAAAATATAAATATTTTTTTTGTTTCTTATTTGCAAAATAGTTCCGTAAACGTCATCTAAAACTGTTCCAAATTTCAAGTTGATAGCATTAGTAGTTCTTGAGATATCCAGCTGTGACAGACAGACAGACAGACTGAGTCACACCATAAGGGTTCCTTTTAGGGTTCCGTAGCCAAATGGCAAAAAAGGAACCCATAAGGATTCGTCATGTCAGTCTGTCCGTCCGTATGTCACAGCCACTTTTTTCCGCAACTATAAGAACTATACTGTTGAAAATTGGTAAGTAGATGTATTCTGTGAACCGCATTAAGATTTTCACACAAAAATAGAAAAAAAACAATAAATTTTGGGGGTTCCCCATACTTAGAACTGAAACTCAAAATTTATTTTCATCAAAACTATACGTGTGGGGTATCTATAGATAGGTCTTCAAAAATGATATTGAGGTTTTTAATATCATTTTTTTCTAAACTGAATAGTTTGCGCGAGAGACACTTCCAAAGTGGTAAAATGTCCCCCCCCCCTTTTACTTCTAAAATAAGAGAATGATAAAACTAAAAAAATATAAAATGTACATTACCATGTAAACTTCCACCGAAAATTGGTTTGAACGAGATCTAGTAAGTAGCTTTTTTTTAATACGTCATAAATCGTAAACCGTTTCATTCAATCAACTGAAATATAAAAATAAAAAAAAAACATTTAATTTCATAAACTTATACCATATGCATAAACCGTTAGCCATTATTTTGTAATAATAAATCTGTAATAGCTAGGTGCCTAAGTAAATAATAATTGTATTTCGCGCGGGGCGTGGCTTGTTTTGCAAAGGAGTGTAGGTATATGGTACGGAACCCTTCGTGTGCGAGTCCGACTCGCACTTGTTACCATTTTGGTACGAAACCTTAAAAACGGCCATTTTGAAACTCGCAAATAAATCAAAACTTATAGGGTACTTCGAGTTGACCTACAATCATGAAATTTGGCAAGGAGCAAGGTCAGCACAAGTAAAGGAAAGGCTAGTTTATATAATTTGTTTTTTTTTTTTTGCTAGTACTACCTTAAATTTGCAGCTGGAGAATTAACCGTGACGTATATCAATGTAGAACATGGTTTTCAACTATATAATTATTATAACTATAGATATAATGCTGTTTATTATAAAAAATAAAGACAAATGCTTGTAAATGTTAAGTTTGTTTTTAGGATAAATTATTTTCAACTTCGGAATGGCCAGTTTTTTATTATTAAAAATATATTTTCGAGATTTAAAAAAGGGGTCGAGTTTACATCCTCCTCGAAGGTGGTGGCAACCTAATACCAGGAGCAGACTTGTGGGGTTAAAATATTCTCATTATATACCATACTGTAATGATTTTTAAAATAATAATTACGAATAAGACTTTTTTCCACAAGCGACAGATTGCGCTAGTGATTGCACGAACTTTATACATCCGTTTAGGTACACATTTGTAGAATACTATTATTTTATTATTTTAATTATTTACTAACACAGTTTTAATACAGTTAGTAAATAATTATTGTTTAAGTTTTAAAAGTTTATTTATAATAATCATAAGGCTAATCATAAGTCATGAAATTATTTATGTTAGTCAAGTGATTGTGTGTACTGTTTACTTTGCTCTGATTGGTCGTTAGCCGGCTGAGTGTTCACTTCCGTTTAAAGTGGGGATCCTTCAGTTGGCAACTGATTGGCTAGGACAGAGTTCACAGGGTCAGTCTTTTTCTAGGCTTTGACCTGTAAGCATATCTGACGGATCCGTGCTACTTTTATTAAATTCATGATGATAAGTGATAACTGTGATAAGTGATTGTTAATAACCATGTGTTTTGGAATTAAGTGAATAAATTATATTCAATACTGCAATTGAGGTGTATGATTTCGTCACATCTCAGAAGTGGGATATGCCTACAAAAAAAAAAAAAAAGCCTACAATAATAGTGACTTAAGAAATATTAGGTTATGTGTGCCTAAAGTAAAGCTAAGTGTGCTATATAATGGAAGCCAAGTGTGCTAAAGGTTAGCCAAGTGTGCTAAAGGTTAGCCAAGTGTGCTAAAGGTTAGCCAAGTGTGCTAAACGTTAGCCAAGTGTGCTAAACGTTAGCCAAGTGTGCTAAAGGTTAGCCAAGTGTGCTAAAGGTTAGCCAGGTGTGCTAAAGGTTAGCCAGGTGTGCTAAAGGTTAGCCAAGTGTGCTAAAGGTTAGCCAAGTGTGCTAAAGATAAAGCCAAGTGTGCTTTAAAGTTTTTGTTTGGCCAAGTGAGCTAACAAAGACTTGGGCCAAGTGTGCCCGATACGAACAAAGCTATCCTGGAGCACGTAAGTAAAGCATGAATTTATCGATTAACTATGACCTAGATTCATCGATTTACTATTGACTAAGTACGTCAGATTTTAAAATATTTGGCCATGTGTGCAAAAGGCATCTAGGTATTTAATAAAATCTCAAATAATTCCTATTTTCTTTCCTCTAATGTAATGATTGTGCCTATTTTTGTGAACGTCAAATAATTCTTCTTGTGGAGCCTTAAAAATGCTAATTAGCCAAGTAGTGTTATCTACGGTACGTACAAGTGTGCTTTAGTTACTAGAGGCTATGTATGCCTATTGAGCCATGTGCGCTTAGTTGTTAGAGGTTATGTGTGCCTACAATAGGAAGCCAAGTGTGCTTTAGTTACTAGAGGCTATGTATGCCTATTGAGCCATGTGCGCTTAGTTGTTAGAGGTTATGTGTGCCTACAATAGGAAGCCAAGTGTGCTTTAGTTACTAGAGGCTATGTATGCCTATTGAGCCATGTGCGCTTAGTTTGTTAGAGGTTATGTGTGCCTACAATAGGAAGCCAAGTGTGCTTTAGTTACTAGAGGCTATGTATGCCTATTGAGCCATGTGCGCTTAGTTGTTATGTGTGATGAAACATACATGGTACGCTTTAATTATTAGTAAGTAATTCATAGATCATAGAGGATGGTTCGCACTCTATGCAAAGACAATTGTTTTATTCCTTCTCTAGTTCTCTTGTCAAAACGTCATCATGGTGAGAACACGCTTTTTCCTATTTGTCTCGTATTTCATATGTTTGATATTCCATTTAGAATAGTTCTGATTGCACTATTCGCATATACTTGATGGTCAAGGAATACACGAATAGTTACCAAGATTTGGTGTTTTTAATCTCACCGCATGCCACCTCCTTATGCCCGCAGCAACTGCACGACCACACCTTATTTTATATTAGCTTCGCTGATAGCTAAACTGCTCTGCTCAGATAGTACGTAATAACAGGTTATGGGCCCAGAACCCAGATTACAAGAAAAGTAAGGTGAAGTAATAACGCGTGCAGAACATAACCTCAAAAAATTTGGATTGCAACGTGGCTGTGGTGCGGTGGTGATTTTGCGTAGGTGGTGTGCTCCAAAATGGCCTCGCCTAGTCATCAAGAAGCGAGCAATGGAAATGCTGCTTTGCAAGGTAACAATAGCTTGACATCGTCTATAGAAAAATTGGAAGGAGTATCAAACTATTTGAATTGGAAATTTGCTATCAAAATGCTGCTTACCATGGATGGCTTGTGGAATACAATCGAAGGTACCGAGACTGATCTGGTAAGAGATCAGCGTGCTTTGGCGCGTATAGCTTTATGCATCAAACCGGCGCTTTACCAATATATCAGGAATGCTACTACAGCAAAAGGTGCATGGAAAAACTTAGCTGATATATTTGAAAATAAGGGCTTGTTACGGCGTGTGCTGCTTTTGAGACAACTGCATAGAATTGATTATACTCAGTTTTCAAGTATGTCTGAATACATACAGGGTGTCAGGACCCTCGTGCAGCAGCTCTCGGATATTGGCCGTAAGACAGATGATGCTGAAGTCGCTGAGATTTTATTGAGTGGTCTACCTCAGGAATTCGAATACTTGGTTTCTAATCTTGAAACAGTATGTTTAACCAATGATCTCACCAGCGAGATTGTACGAACTAGACTTTTACAAGAAGAGCTGCGAAGAAGTGATGGTGCATTGAACAATAATAACAAAGCTTTAATTTCGAAGAACTCTTTCAAGAAGAAGACTATAGTCTGTCATTACTGCAATAAGCCTGGACATATCAAGGCCAAATGCTACAAGATGAAAAATGACAAGAAGAATGAGACTACAAGCTTCGCTTCAGCTTTATTTGTTCGTCAAAGTAATGCGTGGTTCATCGACTCCGGTTGTACATCTCATATGACAAATTGTAAAGAAGATATGGTGAATTATAAAGACTTTAATTGTAATTTTAAACACTCTACAGTTGCTGTAGCAAATAATGAACAATTGAGATGTAGTGGTGTAGGAGATTTAATGGTAAACTTTGGAAATGAGGTAAGACAACTTAAAAATGTTTTGTATGTGCCACAGATAGCCACTAATTTAATGTCAGTAAGTAAATTCGTTGAAAGTGGGCTTACTGTTGAATTTAATGGTAGTGGGTGCAGCATTTATGATAAAGTCTCTGGCAACCGTATAGCTCTTGTGAGGTGTGATAAAGGAATTTATAAACTAGATTGTAACATTGTAAAGCCTTTGCACAATAAGGTGTACTCTTCCAAACTTTTGAGTAATTTGCAAAAGACAGAGAGTACTGCAGTAGCTGTTTCTACTGAGCTATGGCACCGCAGGTTGGGACATTTAGGTCGGAGAAGTATGAGCACTCTGAAAGGTTGTGTGTCTGGTGTAATGTTTCAGGATCATACCCAGGACAGTTTGAAGGACTGCATACCCTGCCTTGAGGGGAAGCTGTCAACACAGCCGTTTCCCATAGGAGAGGGCAAGCGGGCCAAGCAACCATTGGAGTTGGTACATTCGGACGTCTGCGGTCCAATGCGTGAGAGCAGCTTGGGAGGTGCAAAATATTTGGTTACGTTTACAGATGATCACACAAAAAAAAACATTTGGATACCTAATGAAGTACAAATCCAAGGTAATGTCCAAGTTTATTATTTTTAAGGCTATGGTTGAGAGGCAAACTGGATTGAAGATTAAATGGTTACGTTCGGACAATGGTGGCGAGTATGTCAATTATAGGTTTTCTGGATTCTTAAGTAAAGAAGGTATTGTGCATCAGACTACAGTTCCTTACTCGGCTCAGCAGAATGGTGTTTCAGAGCGCCTTAACCGGACACTCATTGAAAAAGCGCGTTGCATGCTGCAGGAATCAGGTCTTAGTAAGCGTTATTGGGGAGAGGCAGTAAATACTGCAATTTACTTAAAAAAAATCGGTCCCCTACTACGGCTTTATCTGGACAGATTCCTGAGCACCTGTGGTCGGGATCTGGTGTTGATCTGAGCCACTTGAGGGTTTTTGGTTGCATCGCTTATTCTTTGGAGCCCAAGCATAAGCGTGGTAAACTTGATGCTAAGAGTAAAAAGTATATTTTTGTGGGGTATAGTGAGACCTGTAAAGGTTATAGACTATCAGATCCAATGAATCCTAGAGAAATTGTATTGTCAAGGAATGTTGCATTTTTAGAAAATAGGTTTTATAATGAGAATTTAAATGAAAAGGATAATGATGACTATAATTATAATGAAATAATTTTACAGAATAATTGTTTTGACAGGAGCAATGAATTGGTTTTAAATAATGATAATTCAAATAATAATAATAATTCTAATGAAATCCAATCTAGTCAAATAAATTTAAATGAATGTAGTAGTACTATGAATGTAGAGGATAAGATTAGTGATAAAACCAATTCTTTAGAATTAAATCATGGTTCTCAAATTTCAGATGCCACAGACGAGGAGCATTACTGCACAGGCAGTGAGGATGAGTCCCGCTGTGCAGACTCATCGTCGGCGAGCCACGAGTCTGTGACTTCGTCATCGCCGGACGCGTCTGTTCGAGGGGAAGGAGTGACGACTATGGAGGTACCCCGGGCTGAGGTTAATTCCCGCCCTGTACGAAGTACTCGTTCAATTCCGCCATTGAGGTATCGTGATTATGACATTTCAATGTATGTCGGTAATATTGAGGAACCATCTAGTTATGAAGAGGCTATCTCTTGTTCAGATGCCACTGAGTAGCGTGCAGCGATGCAGAGTGAGTATGACTCATTAATTGCGAATAGAGTATGGAAGATCGTGGGTCGCCCTATAGGGCAAAATGTTATTAAATCCAAATGGGTATTTAAGCGTAAACATGATGCTTCCGGAAATTTTACAAAGTATAAAGCGCGATTGGTTGCCAGGGGGTTTACACAGAAATATGGGGTTGATTATAATGAGACTTTTTCCCCAGTTGTTAGGCATTCTACTATGCGAATTTTGTTTTCCTTGGCAAATGATTTAAATCTCAATATAGATCACATTGATGTAGCTTGTGCTTTCTTGAATGGTAACTTAAATGAAACAATATTTATGGAACAACCTATAGGTTTTGATAATGGGGATAACTCTAAAGTTTGTTTATTAAATAAAAGTATTTATGGCTTAAAACAAGCTAGTAAAATGTGGAATAGCAAGGTTCATGATTTGTTAAATAATAATGGTTATGTACAAAGTCAATGTGAACCATGTGTTTATGTAAAGAAAGAGAAGGAAGATTTAACCATTATTGCATTATATGTTGATGACTTTTATATATTTTATGCTGAGAAAAGTGTTATTCAAAAAGACTTAGTAAATCTGTTAGAAAAGGAATTTAATGTAAAGAACCTTGGTCCATTAAAAAGCTGTCTTGGTATCAATGTAACAAGAGATAGGACAAAATGTATTTTAAAATTGGACCATACTGATTACATTAAGAATTTATTATTGCGGTTTGGTATGGGTAATTGTAAAACTGTGTCTACACCTATGCCATTGAATTGTAAATTACTGAAAGCTGAAACTGAAAATGTAAGCGAGAGCAATGATAATTTCAGGCAATTGTTAGGCTCATTAATGTATTTAGCTGTATGCACTAGGCCTGATATTGCTTATGCATGTAGCCAGTTGAGTCAATTTAATAACTGTCACGATAACGGTCATTGGCAAGCTGCTAAACGTGTTTTACGTTATTTAGCGGGGACAATTAATTATAGCTTACTATTCGTAAGAAGTAATAAATTGAGTTTAGCTGCTTATACTGATGCAGACTGGGCTAATGATGTAACTGATCGTAAGTCTTATACTGGGTACGTCGTGAAGCTAGGTAATAATACAATAAATTGGGAATCACGAAAGCAACGCTGTGTTGCGTTATCTACTACAGAGGCGGAATATATTTCAATTTCTGATGTTTGTAAGGACATATGTTTTATTAAGAGTCTGTTATCAGAGATATTTTGTTTACATGTAAAGCCAGTTGTTTATAATGACAATCAAAGTGCAATTAAGTTATTAGAATGCAAGGAGTACTGTCATAAACGAACTAAGCACATAGATCTCAGATACCATTATGTAAAAGACCTAATAAATAATAATATTATAACTGTAAACTACTTACAGACTGAAAAGGTGATAGCAGATGTGCTTACCAAACCGCTTAGTGTTAAGAAACATGTAGATTTTATTATGGACATAAATTTAAGTATTGTGTAGTATGTCTGTATGTATATAGGCATGTAATTATTGACTTATTGTGTAAAGTAATAATGTAAAGCGTAAGGGGAAGTGATGAAACATACATGGTACGCTTTAATTATTAGTAAGTAATTCATAGATCATAGAGGATGGTTCACACTCTATGCAAAGACAATTGTTTCATTCCTTCTCTAGTTCTCTTGTCAAAACGTCATCATGGTGAGAACACGCTTTTTCCTATTTGTCTCGTATTTCATATGTTTGATATTCCATTTAGAATAGTTCTGATTGCACTATTCGCATATACTTGATGGTCAAGGAATACACGAATAGTTACCAAGATTTGGTGTTTTTAATCTCACCGCATGCCACCTCCTTATGCCCGCAGCAACTGCACGACCACACCTTATTTTATATTAGCTTCGCTGATAGCTAAACTGCTCTGCTCAGATAGTACGTAATAACAATGTGTGCCTACAATAGGAAGCCAAGTGTGCTTTAGTTACTAGAGGCTATGTATGCCTATTGAGCCATGTGCGCTTAGTTGTTAGAGGTTATGTGTGCCTACAATAGGAAGCCAAGTGTGCTTTAGTTACTAGAGGCTATGTATGCCTATTGAGCCATGTGCGCTTAGTTGTTAGAGGTTATGTGTGCCTACAATAGGAAGCCAAGTGTGCTTTAATTACTAGAAGCTATGTATGCCTATTGAGCCATGTGCGCTTAGTTGTTAGAGGTTATGTGTGCCTATAATAGGAAGCCAAGTGTGCTTTAATTACTAGAGGCTATGTATGCCTATTGAGCCATGTGTGCTTAGTTGTCAGAGGTTATGTGTGCCTACAATAGGAAGCTAAGTGTGTTTTAGCTACTAGAGGCTATGTATGCCTATTGAGCCATGTGTGCTTAGTTTTCAGAGGTTATGTGTGCCTACAATAGGAAGCTAAGTGTGCTTTAGCTACTAGAGGCTATGTATGTCTATTGAGCCATGTGTGCTTAGTTGTCAGAGGTTATGTGTGCCTACAATAGGAAGCCAAGTGTGCTTTAGTTACTAGAGGCTATGTATGCCTATTGAGCCATGTGTACCTAGTTGTTAGAGGTTATGTGTACCTACAATAGGAAGCTAAGTGTGCTTTAGCTACTAGAGGCTATGTATGCCTATTGAGCCATGTGTGCTTAGTTGTCAGAGGTTATGTGTGCCTACAATAGGAAGCCAAGTGTGCTTTAGTTACTAGAGGCTATGTAGGTATGCCTATTGAGCCATGTGTGTGTGTGTCTTTTGCTTTAGTTATTTTTTCTCTTTCCCTAGACATTAATTTTACTTGTTTATTTTAATAAGATACTTTTAATTGGACATTACGTTAATGTAGGTACTAAAGTTTAAAGAGATAATTATTATAAAATGAGCTTAAAATTACATAAGTATTAAAATTATTCATGTAATGACAGTATGCCCTGGACTGGGTTATTATTATTGACTTACTAGATTATTATAAATGACTAATGGGACATTAATGTGACAAGTTATCAAATTGTGTAACTGTATTAACCAGTGTATTATTATGTTTGAGGCAAACTTCAGAAGAAGAGCCGCCTGTTACAAGACAAACCAGTAGCCCCTGTGTCGAACAAGGCAGAGACAAAGACGACACGTGCAAAGAAGCGATCTAAATGGAAGCGCAAGATGTCTACTTCGACCTCTTCGTCTTCAAGCATGATATCTGATACAACAAGTACACCACCACGACGCAAGAAACAGAAAAGGACATCAAGTTATTCTCAAAAAGAGGTACTGATTCTTTTGAATGTTTTTCAAGGAAGGAAAAGATACAAGATATATTTATTTTGTAAAACATGAGTAAAATTATACAGGTCTTATAATTAATATGAGGTACCTAGCTAGATGTTTTGCCATTTATGGCGTATATAATTAGTCATACTAGACAAACAAATACAAAAAAAAAAGCAAAGAAAGAGATTACAATGTCAATTTGAATTAAATTTTAATGTCAAAATTTATTTTATAATTACAAAGTCAAAATTCAAAATTAAAATGTCAAAAGTAAAATTTAATTTGAGAATACTATACAAGGAAAATATCATTTATGAATGCATCTACGCTGTAATAGCACTTTTCTAATAATAACCCTGAAGGGACTTTTTAAATTTGTTTATAGGCATACATTTAATAGAATCAGGTATTTTACTATAAATATTTGGAGCAATACCAAAGAAACTCTTTTTTTTTAATAAAGCAGTTTTGCATTTGATTTGGCACAACAAATTCTCATATTGGGATGCGTTTTTACAAACAATGCAGTTTCTAATATGTACAAACATGGTAAAGTTAGTATTTTTAATTTTTTTAAAGTAAGGAACACAACTATCCGTTATTCTCAGACCACACATTGATCGTATACATCTTTTTTGAATCCTGAATATAAGTTCTCTATTAGTTGACTGTCCCCAAAAAAAAAAAAACAACACCATATCTAAAAAAATAGAAGCGACCAATCCATGATATGCTGTTCATAGAATGTCAGCATTAACTTTCTTGGATAATTGAAATAATTGATATGCAGATTTACTCAGACACTTGCAGATTTCCTATAAGTGAGATTTCCATGTTAGTTTATTATCTACAGTTGTACCCAAGAACTTTGCATTCGTAACCTCTTCTACTATAGGGTTATTATACGTAATGTTAACTGGTGGATACTTACGACGCTGGTGGCAATGAATAACTTTTGTTTTATTTAGATTAATTACAAGATTCTTACTGTCAAGCCAAACTTACAAAGGAGTTTCCAAGTGAGCAAAATTATGGTCGGCTTCTAGAAGAAATGTTAGCTCGTACGACTCAAAGTAATGATAACTCATCTGAATATTTTTACGACAAATTAATGCTTATACACAGGTGTCATATTACTGGTCAAAGAGCCGTAGATTGTATAACTCACGGTATTATTGATTGTCTGTGTCCGCGTTGTTCTTCGTAGATACGCAACGGATTTTGATGCGGTTTCCACCATCATTTAGATAGTTTGTTCTGGAAGTTTTTTATGTGTTATCCATGTATATTAAACATAAACGTAGATAGTATTGAAATTTGCCATCAAGTCGTGAAAAATAGGTTTTTTTTAGCACTAACATGGCGTGCGCTGACTAAATGGTAAGAGATACATAAAATTAATGTTCTATGGGATTGTATATATTAAAAAGTTCAACTGGAAAGTCTATGCAGAAAAGTCTGCATATGTCTTTCTTGTAAGGATTATTCACAGTAACAATTTTAATCTTTTACAATTTAAAAAAAATATATATAAATTGTTATTTCCAAAGATAATTTGACGGTTATATTACTAATCCTTATCCAATAAAATACGTTAGTTTAATTGGGAATTTCATTACGATTAAAATATGCTTTGACATGTAGAAGTACTGGTTAATATGACTTTATGCAGACTGCTTTACTGATTGGTTAAAATTGTACTGAATTACCATCCATAGCTTTATTTAAAGACGATAGTAGGTACGTTATTCTTTTGCAAAACTCCTGGGCTCCGTTGTAACGCCAGTGATTTTGAATTCCCTAGAAATTATCTTTCAAAACCACATTCAGCTATCTAACATATCACAATAAAACATATTCGAATTAGTTCGAAGTTTTTGCTTTATGGTCTTGTTATTCTGGAGATGTTTTACATATAAGGTTAATAGTAGTAAACCTGGTAAATGATGTAACTTACATTAGGCTACTTGTCGTATAGGCACAGGTAAATGTTACCTAGTTCTGTCAAATCTTTTTGACGCCATACCAGACACGTTACAAAGTTTAAGAGATGAGGCCAGCACCAATATCCGAGTTAGCCAAGAAAAACAAAAAGCTAATTATGATGCCGAAAGGCCTGTTAGTACCTATAAAGAAGGTTCGTGCAAAATCATCTTTGGTTTAGAGTTTTAGGTAATGACCAATATAACATTGCTGAAATTCTGGGATTTAATAAAAGTCAACATCAAATAATGTATTTCAAATAGGCACTTTTGAGCGTCAAAATTAACAAAAAAAAAAATTGTTTCTAGCTGTCCCTTCCAAAATTTAGCGTTACCTACTCTTTAAAAAAAAACTGTTTTACAATATTTTGTAAAACAGTTATTATGTGTTATTATGTGAAGATGATACAACTAGAATAAAAATTAATATACTTGTTAGGTAAAAATAATTAAAAATGAACAATGACAGATAAATTAATTATGTTAAAGATACATTGTAAAAGTATATACGATTTTCTTGAAATTTTAACAAGTAACAAGTCGTGAGTTAAAGTAATCACAGAATGTAAAATCAATGTCATAAAATAATAACGTCACGTGTCATACAATTAAATTAGCAACCAGTTTGATTTCTTCTCGACTCTAGATTGTCCTATGAACAGGACCAGCATGTTTCCAAGCATTCTAATCGTGGATTAATCCTATAATTTGTATTATGCTTGTTTACAAAGCGTATTTTTAATATGAGTTTTGAATTTTCTTTTATTTAATTGCAATATGTCACAAAATATTTTGTTGTAACATTTAACACAGCAGGTACCCCATAAAAGATGTAAATAAAATAACAAAAATTCGGTATTCTTTAGCTAATCTGAAAAATGGTTGATCTATTTTATCTTTATTTCTAGTAGGTAATAAAATTATGTCTATCACTTATTTTATTTTAAAAAAAAAAACGAAAAATAAACGGAAGAATACAATATAAAAGCATAGTTTCCGATGACTGTAAGACCATAAAAGTTTATTTATTTATTTATTTATTTATTTATTTATTTAGATTTACCAACGTTCGTATACACTAAATAAATTACAGGATGCAACAGAAAATATAGAACCAAATGTAACAAACAATTATAGGTAAATACAGCACTTTCTTATTATCACCTACTGGGTGAGCAGTTGACATTATAGCAGTAAAATTTTATTTGTATACAACAAAACAAAGAGGGATACAACCGTCTCCTTAATATTTAACAAATAGTAAACAGGGAAAGAAGAACAAAAAAAATATAATAATGAGCGCACTGAAATTAAAAAAAAAAAAATTAAAAATAATAATAATAATTAATCATCCGCGAAACAAATGATCAAGAAGTATAGATCGGAACCGACCAAGGGAGTCCTTAAGGCGGTGAGAGCCGTAAAAACGTCGTTTTGTTTAGTGTTTTATTCGTAGATAACACGGATTTAAATTTTGAAAAAAATATATTACTTAGTTCAGACTTCCATCTACAAATTTCGGCCGTCCGATACACGATTACTTGCACTTTACTGCATCCAATTAAATCGCAAAGACAAGTCTAAATTATGATCTATATCTTATTTCATTTGATTTATATTAGGCTTTGAACAATAAAACTTATGCCATAATAAAGGTCGTAAAAAATGTAATTTATAACGGCTATCATAATTTGAAATATCAAAATATTTATATCACTAATTCCAATGTCAAGTGTTTTGCGCTCGCTCCGTGTCGTTTAGTCCCGAGCGGAACGTGATGGAGGTCGGACGTGTGCCAATTTTTCGAACCCGCCACCCCCGCTGACTTCTGTCACCGGCTGCGACCGGCACAAATTAACATGTGTTGAAAACAGTTGAATTTGAACGCTATGCCTATGTAAATAAAGACGTCACGCGCGCAAAAGCTTTATTGGTATTTATTTTTATCACGGCCTATGTTTACCAATCGCATCAAGTGTGTAAAACAGTTGAATTTGAACCCTACACTGGAGCTTATAAAGCCGCCTGACGCGCAAATTTTTGGTTCACTATTTTCAAATCTCAAATAGGTAGGTGCCACAGAATAAAGTTAGTACGGGTGGTTTTATAATGAATATCGGATAGGAAATGAGATTTCTTCATAACATCACGCCTGAATTCTTTCAAAGGGTTGGGCAGGGATGTTCAGAAAATAAGTAGGCCCTCAAATGTATTTTTCTGTATACCTACATAAATAAGATTTTTTTTTTAAATTAAGTTTTTTTTCTAATTAGGTATCTTCTTATTTTTTTTTGTATTTCAAGGTCAAAATGAAAATCCAAGATGGCGGCTGCAAAAATTTCCAATTTTTCGTCATGGGTGTCGTTTTCGTGATATTTTAGGTCGCTGAAAACGATAGTGGGGTCAAAATGAAAATCCAAGATGGCGGCTGCAAAAATTTCCTAATTTTTCGTCATGGGTGTCGTTTTCGTGATATTTTAGGTCGCTGAAAACGATAGTGGGGTCAAAATCAAAATCCAAGATGGCGGCTGCAAAAATTTCCCAATTTTTCGTCATGGGTGTCGTTTTCGTGATATTTTAGGTCGCTGAAAACGATAGTGGGGTCAAAATGAAAATCCAAGATGGCGGCTGCGAAAATTTCCTAATTTTTCGTCATGGGTGTCATTTTCGTGATATTTTAGGTCGCTGAAAACGATAGTGGGACCAAAATGAAAATCCAAGATGGCGGCTGCGAAAATTTTCAAATTTTTCGACATGGGTGTCATTTTCGTGATATTTGAGGTCGCTGAAACCGATAGTGGGGTCAAAATGAAAATCCAAGATGGCGGCTGCGAAAATTTCCAATTTTTCGTCATGGGTGTCGTTTTCGTGATATTTTAGGTCGCTGAAAACGATAGTGGGGTCAAAATGAAAATCCAAGATGGCGGCTGCAAAAATTTCCTAATTTTTCGTCATGGGTGTCGTTTTCGTGATATTTTAGGTCGCTGAAAACGATAGTGGGGTCAAAATCAAAATCCAAGATGGCGGCTGCAAAAATTTCCCAATTTTTCGTCATGGGTGTCGTTTTCGTGATATTTTAGGTCACTGAAAACGATAGCGGGGTCAAAATGAAAATCCAAGATGGCGGCTGTGAAAATTTCCAAATTTTTCGTTATGGGTGTCATTTTCGTGACATTTAAGGTCGCTGAAAACGATAGCGGGGTCAAAATGAAAATCCAAGATGGCGGCTGCGAAAATTTCCTAACTTTTCGTCATGGGTGTCATTTTCGTGTTATTTTAGGTCGCTGAAAACGATAGTGGGGTCAAACTGAAAATCCAAGATGGCGGCTGCGAAAATTTCCTAACTTTTCGTCATGGGTGTCATTTTCGTGATATTTTAGGTCGCTGAAAACGATAGTGGGGTCAAAATGAAAATCCAAGATGGCGGCTGCGAAAATTCCCTAACTGTTCGTCATGGGTGTCATTTTCGTGATATTTTAGGTCGCTGAAAACGATAGCGGGGTCAAAATGAAAATCCAAGATAGCGGCTACGAAAATTTCCTAACTTTTCATCATGGGTGTCATTTTCGTGATATTTTAGATCGCTGAAAACGATAGTCATTCATTTTGACCCCACTATCGTTTGCAGCGACCTCAAATATCACGAAAATGACACCCATGTCGAAAAATTTGAAAATTTTCGCAGCCGCCATCTTGGATTTTCATTTTGACCCCACTATCGTTTTCAGCGACCTCAAATATCACGAAAATGACACCCATGACGAAAAATTACGAAATTTTCGCAGCCGCCATCTTGGATTTTCATTTTGACCCCACTATCGCTTTCAGTGACCTAAAATATCACGAAAATGACACCCATGACGAAAAGTTAGGAAATTTTCGCAGCCGCCATCTTGGATTTTCATTTTGACCCCACTATCGTTTTCAGCGACCTCAAATATCACGAAAATGACACCCATGACGAAAAATTACGAAATTTTCGCAGCCGCCATCTTGGATTTTCATTTTGACCCCACTATCGCTTTCAGTGACCTAAAATATCACGAAAATGACACCCATGACGAAAAATTAGGAAATTTTCGCAGCCGCCATCTTGGATTCTCATTTTGACCCCACTATCGTTTTCAGCGACCTCAAATATCACGAAAATGATACCCATGACCGAAAATTAGGAAATTTTCGTAGCCGCCATCTTGGATTTTCATATTGGCCCCACTATCGTTTTCAGCGACCTCAAATATCACGAAAATGACACCCATGTCGAAAAATTCGAAAATTTTTGCAGCCGCCATCTTGGATTTTCATTTTGACCGTAATCACATCCTCTCAAGAAAAAAAAAACTAGAGCGTAAGAAGTTATGCCCCTCCGTTTTTTTTTTTGTGTTGACATAACGAATAAAATAAAAAAAGAACTTTCCAAATCGGCTTCTAAGTGACGGAGTACTGCACTAACATAAAAAAAAAAAAATACAACTGAATTGATATTCTCCTCCGTTTTTGAAGTCGTTTAAAAATAACACATCATTGTTACGTTTAAAAATTAGCTGGACATCACTCACAATGCAGTCATTGGTGTCGTGGGGAATACTAGTTTCTGTCGAACGAACGGTCATTTCGTGGTATTTAAGTTCGCTGAAAACGATAAAGGTCTCAAGCTAATTTCGACCTTATTGACATTTTACAAACCCTTTGTTTTTTTGGTCCAGAATACTCGGTAAATGATCTGGAAGCTGAATTTAACAAAAAAACATGAATGTCAATAAGGTCTAAATTCGCTTGACACCTCAGAAAGTGTCTAGATTATTATGCACATCATTTTTAGGGTGTCAAGCTAATTTCGACCTTATTGATATTTTACAAACCCTTTGTTTTTTTGGCCCAAGATACTTGGTAAATGATCTGGAAGCTGAATTTAACAAAAAAACATGAATGTCAATAAGGTCTAAATTCGCTTGACACCTCAGAAAGTGTCTAGATTATTATGCACATCATTTCTAGGGTGTCAAGCTAATTTCGACCTTATAGACATTTTACAAACCATTTGTTTTTTTGGTCCAAGATACTTGGTAAATGGTCTGGAAGCTAAATTTAACAAAAAAACATGAATGTCAATAAGGTCTAAATTGTTATGTAACACATCATTGTTATGTAGCTGGACATCACTAACAGCACAATACAGTCGGTGGTGTCGCATGGCGTGGGGAATAGTAGTTTCTGTCATTCCCCACGACAGCGACACCACTGAAAACGATACCACTGGGGTGATATCGTGGGGAATGACAGAAACTACTATTCCCCACGCCATGCGACACCTTCGTAAAGTAAAATGGTGCGGTTTTGAATCGTACGGGTAAAGGTCTTCGTGTCAGTCAGATTTTAAATCCACCTTATTCACGAAAATAAATATGTATAAGTAGTTATTTTTATTTATTTTAACTGTTCAAGTTTACAATGCATACCTAATCTGTCTAAAACTTTAAAAAATACTTACTAGAAAAATAAAACAAAATAAACTTGTATACTAATCAGTTCAAGTTTATCTACTGCATTGCTCTATTCTGTGACGCAACATAGTACCTACTCGAGTTCATGAACTCATGAGCGGTGCGCTTGGCGTGCGTTTCCCGCGCATCGTAATTTATTACGTATCGCTACTCCTTGCGGGGGCTGCGGTAAGCATTTAATACCTACGGCGCTTGCTTTCACCCCGCCTTAAGTTCATCAAATAATAATAGTAGCTCATCTTCTGGTGCTGAAAGTAATAATGTTGACGATAAACCATGCCCCAGAATCAAATCCGAGATCAATGAATAACCGAATGTAATGATTATATAGGTATGTAAGGTTTATTTTAATTTAACTGTTATTGGAATTGTAAAATCGTGCGTCAGGAGATCGCACGATGTCGGATGGCCGAATGTAATGATTTTTAAAATAATAATTACGAATAAGACTTTTTTCCACAAGCGACAGATGGCGCTAGTGATTGCACGAACTTTATACATCCGTTTAGGTATTCATTTGTAGAATACTATTATTAAAGTATATTTCTTTAATACAGTTAGTAAATAATTATTGTTTAAGTTTTAAAAGTTTATTTATAACTAGCTTCTGCCCGCGACTCCGTCCGCGTGATATTTATTTTTTGCTCCCCCCCCCCCCCCCCGTCGCATCGCATTGCCTACCCGCGCTATTATTTCGTTTTCACTTAGCGTTCTTTCAGACTATTTTTCTTTTTGCTCGGCACCTAAGGGTCCTAGAGTGATGTTAAATATGCCTTCTATAAGATTTGGGTTATCATTAATGCAAAAAGATTTTTTAAAGTCCGACTGGTAGTTTAGCTCGTTCTTTCACCACATCCCCTTCCGCTACCTCTCCCTCCCCCTCTCACTCACTCTCACACCCCCTTCACCACTTCCCCTTCGCTCTCTCTCTCTCACCAGCCCATCCCCTCCCTCTCCCCCTCTTCTCCACCTCCGGCTCACCAACCCCTCCGCACCCCTCAGCCTTCACCATGTCTTCCTCCTCTCCTCACCAATTCCTGCCCTTTCTACCTGCGTCCATCATCCTCCCCCTCACACTCCTCACCACCCCTCACTTGCCCCTCCCCCTCTAACCCTCCCTCCGGGGTAGTTTTAAAAAACTAACAATGACAAACTTAGGCAAATATTTGTGCCAAGTTTCAAGTCAATTAAAACCAAATGAATAACATTTTTCATATAAATTGTATTCCCTGTTTTCACCCCCACAGGGGTGGAATTTAAAAAAATTGTTTGAGATATTTCCATAGCTTGACTCAAAGATTATTTACACTAATTTTCGAGTTAATCAAGCCACGCAGTAAAATCCTCCCCTGTGAAATTGACTACCCCTTTTCACCCCGTTAGAGGTAGATTTTCGAAAAACCCTGACACACATTATTCTTTATTTTTGGTTTTAAGTATAAATACTAAGTTTTGAGTTAATCGGATTGCGCGTTAAAATTTTTCCATACAAACTTTGAGACCCCACAATTCCCCTTTAGGGGTAGTTTAGAAAAACAAAAAATCACAAAAATCATAATTTACTTAGATAAATATTCACAAAAATCATAATTTACTTAGATAAATATTCGTGCTAAGTTTCAAGTTTATTAACTCAAGGAATAAGATTTTTCATACAAACAATATCCCCCCTTTTTACCCCTTAAAGGTCGAATTTCCAAAAACCCTTTCTTAGCGGATGCCTAGGTCATAATAGCTACCTGTGTTCCAAATTTCAGCCCAATCCGTTCAGTGGTTTCAGCTGTGTGTTGATAGATCAGTCAGTCAGTCAGTCAGTCAGTAACGCTTTCCTTTTATAGATATAGATAATCATAAGGCTAATCATAAGTCATGAAATTATTTATGTTAGTCAAGTGATTGTGTGTACTGTTTACTTTGCTCTGATTGGTCGTTAGCCGGCTGAGTGTTCACTTCCGTTTAAAGTGGGGATCCTTCAGTTGGCAACTGATTAGCTAGGACAGAGTTCACAGGGTCAGTCTTTTTCTAGGCTTTGACCTGTAAGCATATCTGACGGATCCGTGCTACTTTTATTAAATTCATGATGATAAGTGATAACTGTGATAAGTGATTGTTAATAACCATGTGTTTTGGAATTAATAATAATAATAATAATAATCTGTGGCCCGACTGTCAAGCTGACGGTTGTAAAAATATTTTCTCCGTGTATTTTCTATTAGATTTTTAAACTATTAATGCAACAATCTTGCAACAATGATAAATTATGTGCAATATGGTGTTCCTTCATCATTCCTTCCAACCCGAAATTAACATAAACCAAAAAATACTGTATCACATTACAAGAAGAACTTACAATAATACTAGAATGAGAATGGAATAATAAATCAAATAAATATGGAGAATAGAATAGCAGTACAATGCTGACGAGAAGTCGGGCGCAACACCTACGAAACACACACCCAACATCTTCGGGTTCGTCGCTAAGCTCCGCCTCGCAGTTGCCGGAACCTGCTCCAGACGTGAGTCAAGTGATACCGGCCGCTGCAGTTGCGTCGAGCTCGAGCGACGAATACTTCTCACCGCCGACGACACCACCACCAGTACGTCGACGTGGAAGAGGCCGACCACCGGCCAGTTTAGGACCCCGAGGCCCACCGGCCTCTGATTGGGTCCCCGCTCCCGGTGGAAGTGTGCAGCGCATGAGGTGGACACAAACTGTCAACGAAAATGTCATGCGCGCATACTTTGGGGCTACAGAGGGGGGAAGTAACTTGACTGCGTACCGTGGTCGGATGCTCTCTCTGTTTCAGGTGCTTGAGCCAGCTGTCAACGTGTCGGCGCAACGACTGTCGGATCAGGTGCGGGTCATCCAGCGTAACCATATGCTGGATGACGTCGTACTTGATCGACTACGTCTCGAATCACGGAATAGCCGTGTTACATCTGATTCACCTATGGTCGCGGTGCAACTGCAAAATTTACCAAGTGCTTCACCACGACCCGACCGCGTTGGTGAAGAGGATGATAGCGGGGCTATATCCGTGAGTTCCCAATGCAATGTACAGTTGAGGAGCGCTTTGGAGGATGCTTTCCGGGAGTACCGTTCCACTCCGCCTGGACTTAGACCACGTTTACCTCGTTTGCCCATGCACAAGAAAAACAAGGCGCTGGTGTGTGCTCTAGACTCGCAGCTGTCAAATTGTTTTGATGGCAGCAAAGACCTCGCCGATACCCACTCGATCTTGTACTGTGCAGCTGTAGCGGCATGTCGTGTAGCTCATGTTAAATTTCATAATAATGACAGAGTTACTCGACCAAAACCAGCTGTACCAACTTGGCAGTGCAGGATTGAGCGTCGTATAGGTGAGGCTAGAGCACTCATCGGCAAGCTAATCTGTTTCAGGGAGGGCAATACTCGCCCTAGAGTGATGCGCTTTGTGAGGCGGGCGTTCTCGGGGATGGATATTAGTCCTCGAGATTATTTGACCTGCGTCACAGAGCGTATCGACTTCCTGAAGCAGAAGATCTGTGCATGGGCAAACCGTATTCGTCGGTACAGGCGGAGGGTGGAGCGGTACACTCAGAATCGCACATTCCAGAGCGATGAAAGGTGGGTCTATAGGGCTTGGGAACGACCTGACCAAGGTGTGGCTGACACGCAGCTACCGGATGATGACGCCATGTGTTCATTCTGGCGAAGCATCTGGTCGGTGCCTGTCAGTCACACTGAGGGTGATTGGACTAGGGAGGTCGAGCGAGCGTGTGATCACATACCACAAATGGGGGCACTTACCATCAGCCCCCAAGATGTAGCTCGTGCAGTCCGTCCGTTACCTAACTGGAAATCTCCAGGGCCGGACGGGCTGCACAACTTTTGGATAAAGTGGTTCCAAAGGTCGCACGCCCGCTTGGCATCCCAGTTCCAGTCAGCCTTACAGTCAGGATCACTGCCCCAGTTCCTAACGACAGGAATAACCCACCTGCTCCATAAATCAGGTAGTACTGCGGAACCCAGAAATTATAGACCGATCACTTGTCTACCGACTGTCTATAAGGTTCTTACATCCATTTTGAGAGCTAAAATTAACAAACACATAGACACCAACTCCATCATGTCTGCCTCTCAAAATGGATGTGGGAACGGGTCCCGCGGTACTAAGGAGCTGCTCCTCATCGATATGACCATTAGCCAGCAGGTTCGTCGTTCCCGAAAGGATCTGTCGACATGTTGGATAGATTATAAGAAGGCCTATGACTCGGTGCCACATACATGGCTCATGAGGGTGCTGGAGTTGTATAAAATAGATGCAACTCTACGCACCTTCCTGATGTCGTGTATGGGGCAGTGGAGGACGGTCCTTCGCTATCCAGGATGTCGAAATATCCAGAGGAATAGCGAACCGATAAGGATCGAGCGAGGTATATTTCAGGGCGACAGTTTGAGTCCACTTTGGTTCTGCTTAGCCTTGAATCCTCTAAGCACACTGCTGGAGGATTCAGGTCTAGGCTATCGATTGAGGAGAGGTGGTCAGGTTATATCTCACCTCCTTTACATGGATGACTTAAAACTCTTTGCACCCAACAATTTGCAACTGATGGAGCTACTGAAGGTAACGGAAACTTTCAGTAGCGCCATCAGGATGGAATTTGGTGTGGACAAATGTGCGGTCATGCATGTAAAGCGAGGGGAGATTGTGGAATCCGTGAGAACCCAACTTTCGGATTCCATACACCTAAGATCTCTCTCCTCACTCGAAACCTACAAGTATTTGGGTATGTCGGAAGCGTTAGGCATCAACGCTGCTGACATGAAACAATCGCTGAGGGAACGTTTCTTTGGCCGCCTGAATAAAGTTTTAAATAGTCTTTTATCAGGCGGAAACAAGGTGCGTGCCTTCAACGGTTGGGTCATGCCGGTTTTGATGTACTCTTTCGGCATACTCAAATGGACTCAGACGGAACTTGACGCCCTGGATAGGAGGGTCCGCACACTGCTGACCGCAAATCGGATGCATCACCCACGGTCATCGGTGATGAGACTGTATATCCCGCGGAAGTGCGGAGGTCGTGGCTTCTTAAATGCTAAGACCCTGCACAACCGTGAGGTATGCAGTCTCAGGGAATACTTCCTAGAAGCCGACGTGGGGATGCACCGAGAAGTGGTCTCAGTAGATAAGGGCCTCACCCCGCTCTCCTTAGCTAACGAGAACTGGCGCAAACCTATAGTATTAGATACTAATGACCGCAGGGAGGTATGGCAGAGCAAAGAGCTTCACGGACGCTTTTACCGGGTCCTACATGGACCCGATGTAGACTTCTTAGCGTCCGTATCCTGGTTGCGATTCGGTGATCTGTTTGGGGAAACCGAAGGTTTTGTCTTTGCGATTATGGACGAAGTTATGATGACGAACAACTACCGGAAGTATATTGTGAAGGACGGCACGGTTGACATCTGTCGGGCATGCCACCGTCCGGGGGAATCAATCCGTCACATTATTTCTGGCTGTTCTCGTCTGGCTAACGGAGACTACTTGCATAGGCACAACCTTGTAGCCAGGATTATCCATCAGCAACTTGCTCTGAAATACAGTCTTGTTGAATCGGAAGTACCATACTATAGGTATGTGCCCGACCCAGTTCTCGAAAATGGCAATATCACGTTGTATTGGGATCGGTCTATCATCACTGACAGGACTATTGTTGCCAATAAGCCTGACATAGTGGTGATAGATCGATTAGAGCGTCGCACGGTGATTGTTGATATAGCGGTCCCGCATGACGAGAACCTCGTGAAAGCCGAAAAAGATAAGCAAATTAAGTATCTTGACCTGGCTCGCGAGGTTGTCGACATGTGGGATGTGGATACAGCAATCATTGTGCCGATAGTCGTGACGGCCAATGGCATAATAGCCAAGAGCCTCGACCAACACCTGAGGAGGCTCTCGTTAGGCGGCTGGATCAAGGGCTTGATCCAGAAAGCGGTACTTCTGGACACGGCGCGTATCGTTAGGAGGTTCCTCTCGCAGCAGCCCTGACCGCCGGTAGCTTGGACCCTGTTCCCGATACCGGTGGGCTACTATTTTTTATATTTTTAAATGTTTTTATACTTTTTATATTTCAACATTTAAAAATGTAATTTATATGTATATACAAATGAAATAAAGGAAATAATAATAATAATAATAAAGCCATTTATTCCCAAAACACTATACATATTATTATAAATAACATATTATTAAACATTTAATTATATAACTATAAATCTAACAATTGATATTGAATCTTTGTTAAATAACAATTGATTTAATAAAAATAATAATATGATAAAAACAATTCAATTAAAATATTCTCTCACTAAAAAGAGATTCTAATTATGATACAAAGACAGTTTAATTAATGACATTCAATTTACAAAATAATTATAATAATTTAATTATTAACAATAGGATAATAGCAATTTAATTCAAATAGTAATAAAAGTAACAATGATTATATTTAATTTTTATTAGTTTTTGGGTACCCAATATTGGGCAAAGGCCTCCTCCATGCATTTCCATAACCTTCTATCTTTAGCGGTCCTGGTCCAAGTGGGTCCCGCGACCCGCGCGACGTCGTCGCTCCAGCGGCGGCGCGGGCGACCGCGGCGGCGCGACTCGCCGCGCGGCCACCAGTGCAGCACACGCTCGCTCCAACGTCCGTCGTCTGCGCGCGCCGCGTGACCTGCCCATCGCCATTTTAGCCTGCAGGCTAAGTCTGCTACGTCTATCAGTTTGGTGTTCATTCTGATTTGAGAGTTCCGAATTCTATCTCGCAGTTTCAGTCCCAACATACTTCGTTCGACGGCCCGCTGGAAAACTTGGAGTTTGGTGATAATTTCTTTTGTTAGTGCCTTTTGTTTTGGAATTAAGTGAATAAATTATATTCAATACTGCAATTGAGGTGTATGATTTCGTCACAATACCATATGAATAGGTACATCTGATTGATCGTCAATTATGACCAGCTGACGAATACTGGCTCCCCTCGAGGCGATTGACCCCCGATGTATGGTAAAAAAGATAAACTATATATGCAAAGACGTGCGAAAACTTTGATTGCGCGATTTAGAACTTATGAATGGTTCATCAGTCAGAGTGAGTTTAAATTCGATTTCGAGTTGTTTTTTATATTGTAATAATTAAGTCCAGGCAGTGTAATATTAAAATTCCTTTTATTCATTCAATGAAAGTAACAAAATAGAAATTGAAAAATATACAAAAATAATTGCAGTTGCTGGGTCTCGAATTCATGACATGATAGCAAACTTTCAAACAATCTAATGATGCGGCAAGAGGTAGGTACCTAAATAATACGCCAGAAATTATGTTTTTTGCCGGGTTTCCTTTGAAACATTTCTATAATTGAATTAGGTACAAGTCCTAGCAACGAAACAAAGACATAAAAACCTGCCAAGTGCGAAGTGCTACTCAGACTCGCGAAAGGGTTCCGTAAGTACTTACCACCATTTTTGTTTAGTTTACCTACCTTAAATTAAATAGCAGGTAATCATATACTACAAATAAAATAAAGACAAAACGGTAGTATACAGCACTCAATTTCTTCTCAACGTTCACATATCAGCAGTAAGATCTGCCTATTACAAGACTTGGGTATTTTTTTACGGTTCCATACATCAAAAGGAAAAACAGAACCATTATAGGATCACTTCGTTGTCCGTCTGTCTGTCAGTATGACTGTCAGTCTGCCAATACCTTTTTCTCAGGAACGCGTGGAGGTATTAAGTTGAAATTAATATCAAATACGTAGGTATATGGTCCCTCAGAGCTCCAGAAATATCAAAGCTTCTAAAAGCTTCTAAATCTACGCAATAGAAAACAAGATAATTAAGTTTAAAAAACTGTAACCCGCCTACGGAAAAATAAAAGTGATCTAAAAAGTACAAAACATTTATTTATTTACTTAAATAATAATGATATATATAAATAAAATACATATTTGTAATGCGATTGTCAAGACCTTTCTTTTGATACCAAACATGTCATGATTATCACATTTTAATTTTTTTCGAGGTCAGAAATTTACGTGTATATATAGTTTACCATATTCAATTTAGGAAGAGTTTTGAAACCCTATGTCACCCGGACCATTACTACAAATCTATCGATACCTTATTCATCAAAATCGGTTCTGTAATTTAGGCGCCACGGTGGAACACACGTAAATACATACTTATATACATACTTACATACATACTTACTTACATACTTACATACATACATAGACTGCTAAAATCATAACCCTTCCTTTTGGCTTTGCCGTAGTCGGGTAAAAATACGATCATTTAAACGACTTATTTTGGTACTCGCAAATAAATCAAAACCTAACTTCCAGTTGATGGAATAATAAAATTTGACAAGAAGCAAGGTAAAGCACAAATACAGGAAAAAGTCGTTAATTTATAGTTTTATCACATTTTTGAAGTGAAAACTTCTTTAGTGGCGTTGAGCGATTTTATGTCAAAACTTTTTAAAACGATTTTTGGTAGGTGGAAATCTTGTGTGCATTTCAACCGCGCGGCCATGGCGTTATTCAATAAAAAAAACTATGCCAAGATTTTGTAACCATTACTAAAATCTCCAGTTCATTGTCATTTGTGGTGATTATCAAGTGAGTGTAGTGTAGCAGCGGAGGCCCAGAGTGGTAACGGCTCTGACTTACGAGTTGTAGGGTCGAACCCCGACAGGCGCTTTACTTTGTGTAAATTATTTCATCACCTCTGCTCTCAAAACGGTGAAGGAAAACATCGTGAGGAAACCGGCCGGAAAATGTCCTAGAACCAAGAATTCGAAGACATGTGACATCTACCAACCCACACTGGTCCTGCGAGGTGGATTACGGCCCACTCCTTCTCACCGAGAGGAGGCCTGTGTCCCAGTATTATAGGTTGATTATGTGCTATGTGAAATAATAACCAAAAATAGGAATACTGCAAAAGACTCATTCATGAAGCTCTTTGTTCTATGCCAGCAAAAAAAAGGCGTACAAGGCTGTTGGCCAACACTTTTTTTTTGTTCATATTCTGACTATAATTATTGTTCTAAACAAAAACGGACGATCATTTATAAAAACGTCTTTATTGATTTTGACATGTAAAATAATAACAACGTCCATCAGCGGGCCTAACATGACACACGCGACAATTAGTTGCTCTCGCGTGTGTAATTTTATGACAGTTCAACGCTCTTCTCGTTTTCTGACAGCACTGCCATACAATGTTCTGTCAAACTTGTTATCGAGAAAGACAAACCCTAACATGACACCTAAAGATAACTCGACTTTTGACAGAATAGTGATAATAAACACGAGATAATCCAAAGATAATCTCAACAAAATTATGATACAAAAAAAAAAACTAAAATGAACTAAATGTCACATGTCTTGAATTTTTGGTTTTAGGACATGCTGGTTTCCTCGCGATGTTTTCCTTCACCGTTTTTAGAGCAGTGGTCTGGTCTTCTTCTCGTAAGTCGTGGCGCACCTTTTTATTTGGTTTGTTTGAAATTGATTTTTTTTTTATTGATACATTATGTAAGTACCTAACTTATTCAATTCAATTCAAAAAACGAACGCAGTCATTCAAAATTTTTAAGTTTTCACTTCTGTCGGCAGTATCCATGCATGACTGCCAATTTTTATTTTTTTTGCAGTTTCTAACTTAAAGGACAATGGGTAAGTAATCATGTACGGGCCCCGTACCCAAAAAAAAATTGACTGTAGCATTTTGAAGTATGTCCTCATAAAGTAGTATAAGTAATTAATCCTAAGACAGCATGTCTGAATTCCATGGGGGAAAAAAGATATGTAAAGAAAATAAGTTGATTTAACAAATAGAATACAATAATGAAATAAAAGAATAGGAAAGTTCTTTACTTACATACAACACAGACATACATACATAAATCACGTCTTCTTCCCATAGGGGTAGGCAGAAACTACAGAACACCACCTTCTACGACCTGACCTTTCTAAAGAACATCAATATAATAAATGTCCCCTCCCGGCGTTTCCACTCACATCTGCCTTATAAATTGTGCACCGTTGCCTTATCACATCATTAAAATCTGCCTTGCCTTGCCTTGCTTTGCTTAGAGTTTTGTTTGGTCCACATTAATTTTCATTTAGTTTCACATCACAGCCCTCACATCTTTTCTTACAAACACCCTAACCTTCGTCTTATTCACATTTATATTCATACCTTTCATCTTATATGCTTCATCCATCACTGTCACCATAACTTGCAACTATGCTTCTGACGATGCCAGTAGAACTTGATCATATGCGTAGAGAAGGCATTTGACAGGCAACACATTCATTCTCAATCCGTACTCACCCTTTTTCAAATCTGTCAAACAACTATCTATGTACAAGTTGAACAGCCACGGTGACGATACAAAACCCTGTCTATCACCCCTTGAGAAACAGAACCAGTCCGTGTATGCCTTACCTATCCTAACAATTCCTGTATTCCTGGTCTAAGTGCCCGTATCAAGCGCCAGTCCACACTGTACATGGACAGTGTCGACGACATTTCTTTATTTTTTATTCTTTTATTTAATTTACATACACATATCATTTATATTTTTAAATACATATTGTCATAAAAACATAATATAAAAAAAAACATTTAAAATATAGAAAATAGTAGCCCACCGATATCGGGAACAGGGTCCAAGCTAGCGGTGGTCAGGCCTCTAGAGAGAGGAACCTCGTCATTATGCGTGCCATGTCCAGGAGTACTGCTTTCTGAATCAAGCCCTTGACACAGCCACGCAATGAGAGCCTTCTGAGGTATTGGTCGAGGCTCTCCGCTATTACGCCGTTAACTGTAACTATTATCGGTACAATGATTGCAGAGTCCACGTCCCACATATCGACTACCTCGTGTGCTAAGTCAAGATACTTGATTTTTTATCTTTCTCGGCTTTCACGAGGTTCTCGCCATGAAGGACAGCGATATCAACAATCATTACACAGCGCTCTAGTCGCTCTATCAGCACAATATTAGGCTTATTGGCTACAACAGTCAGTGATGATAGATCGATATTAGTACAATTTGGCGTGACCATTTTCTAAACTGGGCCAGGCACATACCTGTAATATGTTACTTTGGACTCTACAAGGTTGTACTGCAAGGCAAGTTGCTGGTAGATAATCCTAGCCACTAGATCGTGTCTGTGCAAGTAATCCCTGTTAGCAAGATGAGAACAACCGGAAACAATACGTCGGATTGATTCACCTAGACAGCGGCATGCCCAACAGATGTTAACCGTACCGTCATTGACAATGTATTTCCGTTAATTATTCGTCATGATAAAACTGCATTCATAATCGCACAGACAAAACCCTCGGTTTACCCAACAACCAGAAACGCAGCCAGGATACAAACGCTAAAAAGCCAACATCAGGCCCATGAAGCGCCCGGAAAAAGCGTCCGTGAAGCTCTTTGCCTTGAGATACTTCCTTAGGATCGTTATTATCAAGTGCTGCAGGTTTGCACCAGTTCTCTTTCGCCAAGGAGAGCGGGATGAGGCTTTTGTCCACCGCGATCACATCTCGATGCATCCCCACGTCGGCTTCTAGGAAATATACCCTGAGACTGCATATCTCGCGATTGTGGAGAGTCTTATCGTCTAAAAAGCCTCGACCTTCACACTTTCGCGGCATATAGTCTCATTACCGATGACCATGGGTGATGCATTTGATACGCAGTCAGCAGCGTACGGACCATCCTATCCATGGCGTCGAGTTCGGTCTGCATCCACTTGAATATGCCGTAAGTGTACTTACATGAAAACCATTATTATAATTATTAATATTAATTTATTTATTAGGTATTACCTACAACTTTGGGTAGACGGCGTAATTTATGTATGTATGTCTGTATTGTATGTAAGTAAAGAACTTTCCTATTCTTTTATTTCATTATTTTATTCTATTTGTTAAATCAACTTATTAGGAGCTCGTGGCTAAGTAATAACAGCCGCACGGGTCCATCCGTCAGGTTAAGCTACGCTTGCCGGGGTTGGTCAGTGGATGGGTGACCATCTTTACATAACTCAATCAAACAAGGCAAGGCAAGGTTGATTGATTGAAATCAACTTATTTTCTTCACATATCTTTTTTCTCCCATGGAATTCAGACATGCTGTCTTAGGATTAATTAAACTACTCGATGAGGGCAACAATGACCGACATAGTTCATAATGCTACAATTAACTTTGTGTCTGGGTACGGTCTTACCCATTCTCCTTTGACGTACACCTACTCGTATCAATGTATTCCCATGAACATGTTTTTCAACTAGGTACAATGTAAAGTTTATTTTTGGCATAACTTTTTTCAACTACGGAACCCTTCATTGTGCGTGGTCCGACACGCACTTGGCCGGTTTTTTTAACGGGTCACACTAATCGGAGCTTGGATCTCGGAGCATGTCGCTGCTTGCGCACTGCATCCGATCCACAGACCAATTAGTCCAATCCGAGTCCGAGGAATGACAGACCGAATAAAAGGTCAAAAAAATCTTTTAGAGGGATGGAATACGGAGCAAGTGCGCAAACCAGCATCCAAAAAAAACCCGCCGAATACGGTAAGTATTCCTGCTTTTTTTAAGTCTGTTAAAAAGTACTACGGATACTTCGGACCGCCATTTCTCGGATTCGAGTCGGACAGTGGTCGCTTTGAGACGGGGCTAAGAAAATAAAAATGTATAGAAAAGTGTGTCGCTTTTTTTCTATGTGCAGTAGTCAAGCAAGTCAATCTGCCTAGCCTTTTCCCAACTATGTTTGGGTCGGCTTCCAGTCTAACCGGATGCAGCTGAATACCAGTATTTTACATGGAGCGACTGCCTATCTGACCTCCACAACCCAGTTACTGGGTAATACGATACCCCTTGATAAGACTGGTTGTCAGACTTTCGGGCTTCTGACGACCCGTAACGACTGTCAAAGATCCACGAATAACAACCAGACCAACGGCTTAACGTGCTTTCCGAGGAACGGAGGAATCTCAGTATGTAAAGATGGTCACGCATCCACGGACCAACCCCGGCAAGCGTAGCTTAACCTGACGGATCAACCCGTGTGGCTGTTATTACTTAAACGCGAGCTCCTCTTCTATGTGCAGTAGTATTCGTAGATAAAACTTTTTCCGCTGGTTGAAGATAGGTTCAAGCGTGGGATTTTTTAAATACTTATCTATGCTTATCTATGACACAGCTATGACCTGACATCTCCCAAAATTAAACTATTTGCCTCAATATTTGCCTGACATGGTTTACGGAAAGTCAAGTTGTTGATTGTTTACTTTGTAATTAATTATTTATTAGATTTTTCTTAAATATTTTGTTTCGATATTGTCATAAACTTATTTAAAGCAATTAGCATTTTTTTTTATATATAAAGCAATACAGCTGCTGCGACTTGATTCAAACAATAATAGAAATGGGAAACCAAGAGTAACAAATATAATGAAGTCGAGTAAGACAAATACCGTAATTAAAAAGGAAATAACTGAACAAAAACATCTAGATACTGAAAAAGATGAGGGTAAGACTGTTGTGTGTTGTATTTAGCAGTAGAAGATGATCATAATTTAATGGCGGTTAGTTCGTAGTGGACGTATAGTGTTGTAAGTTGGTTGTAACACTACGAACTAACCGCCATTATGCCGTAGTAAAATATAGGTACAGTCAATGATATTATAAAGGAAAGATATGCCACGTTCATACTGAGCGGCGCGGCGTTCGGATATTGTTGCGTTGTTATTACAAATGTACTTACATATTAGAGGTGTATAGTAGCTTTTAACTACGACTGCGATAGATACTACGGAACGTATGTTATAGAAAGAGATAGCTTGGCATCTTAGATGTACTGTCACGCCACGGACACGCTTTGTTTCGCTCGCTGCTATTAGCCGACTGAATTAAATGACTACAATTGTCTACATTTGGCTGCAACAATTTGCGCGCGCTAGTGCCATATCTACCTCTTTATTATATAATATCATTGGGTACAGTCGAGTTCATTAATTTAATGGCACTGTCAAGGATTCAAAATATTGTGAGCGTTGGAAACTCAGAATAACGACTAAAGCATAGAAGGAAGGCTAAAAACAGAATTCTGTAACTACCTTTATTCCCGTTCTATTATTAGGTACGTTAAAGGTACGATAAAGGATGTGGGAAAGAGATGAATGTTTTACTCTTTGTTTTACTTTCTTGGCATGGTCACAAGATCAATTGTCATTTGGTGAAAAAAGTTATAAGTATGACGCGGCCAAATTTGATAGTACTTTGTTTCAATGTCTGACAGTTCGTTCATTGAACTACCTGACTTATTCGCGTGTTCATTGTTTACGTGTTTGTCGTAATCTTCCATGGTTTTGCGATGTTTTAATAATATTTCTACTGTTAGATTGCATGAATTCTTTGTTTAACTACAAACAGTGAGTGTGTGGACGCTGTGGAGCAATTTCTTGTGTGGTTGGGGGCTGCCAGTCCCATTCATAGCGAAAATAAAATGAACAATAAATATTGACCTTCCATCGGTAAGTTTTTGCTCAATTTCTTGTTGCATATGATCTGATAAACGAATATAAATACATAACAAATATTGCTGTGTCACTATATAGCTGAAACCAGTCGTAATATTTATTCCAATAGAAGTTATTAGCGAATATTCGGAAATTGTTTTGGGGTTATCTTGATCAGCCATAGTGACGGAAATAATGTTGTCGATACTTTTCTTTTACAGATTTCCTAGACGATGTGAAAAAAAAAATGGATAAATTGTATTGGTAGACGAAATTGGACTCAGCCACATAATATGCTCCAAGCATTTTTAAAAAAAAATCATCCAGTATTATGATATAATTAAGGTATTTTATTGGCAATAAATAGTATCCCGTTCAAATTAAAACTTGATTTATTACATTACAGGAAATACTTATGGAAGTCTGCGAAGAAGGACATAGCGCAGTACTGCAAATTAAAAGAACCGCTCACCATCAACAGCAATCTAACATGACGACAGGTATAACATTTCAGAAATATGTTCACTTGATATATGCGATACAATGATATTATATTAAAAATATCATTGATGCGATATTATTCTTCTAATTATCCCAGTCGGAAATATAATCGTGTGCAAATTTATTTATTTATTTTTAATAAAAAATACGTAATTGTAGGATCCCGTAGCAATGGAAGTTGAAACAGAACCTAGTACATCGGTACAGATTAATGAATCGCCACTGATATTGACATCTCGTGAAATCATCTCACATCAGTCAGGTAAGACATACAAATAAAACTATATAACAAAATAAAAATGATGATAAAAAATCTTACATAAATTTTATTGAGAACTGTTCGTTTTAGGAATCCTTGACACAGATGACAATAACAAATTCAGAAATAATTGGATTCCATCCCGATTCAAGAAGACTGCGCTTTTGGCGAGTTCCTGGTCGCCAGAGCCGACTCCAGAATCCTTAGGAAGTTCATCCGTATTATGGTGTGGGCTGGAATTCGCGTAACAGATTATTAAAGTTGCTAGGCATTTTATTTTTTATTTAAAATATTATCTGGTCGTTATTTATTTTTTTATGTGCGTAAAGTTTTTGTCGCTTTGGTACCATTTTGAATTTTCATAATAAATTTTATTTTTTCACTAACAACCATTTTATTTAATGAAATAATTCAAATCTCTATTAAATTACGCTTCACTGATTTAAAATAATATGTTACATAATTAAAAAGTATTAAAATAAAAATTATTAGGTACTTTGAATACCCTTGTTCCCTAGATTTTGTTGAGTAGTCTATGATGTAAAATTCAAAAAAATATGAGAAAGTAAGTTGCTAAAAACATTTGCAAAACCGAATGTCTCCCACTTGTTTTCAATAAACTCATGTCATCAGTTATTATGGCAATTAAATACATTCTGGTTTAGCCGGGTCAGATTTAATACATGAAGAGCTGTCGTGAACCAAGGAAGACTATTTAGTTCATACTTTAAGTATTGTTTCATTTTGAACGAATATATTAAGTATTGGGATCATAAGGATGCCTAGTTAATTCAAAATTTTAGGTACGCGCGGCTACAGATCAAGCTATACATTTCCAGTATAAGCTGATCTCGCATTGTATTTCCTTACAATGAGCGGTCAGTGTAAACTAGAAATGTATAGCTTGATGTGTAGCCGTGTGTACCTATATTATTCTTGGCAGTATAAGAAAGAATGTCATTGTAAATTCTATCGACGTTGAAATTGAGTGGGTACATCACTAGTCAGAATAAAATTAATGACAACCTACAAAATTTCGAAACGTCTTCTGTATACGTGTCCTTCTTTTACATCATAGCGGCTCCATAAGTCAAAATGAAACAAATATATTGAGTTCAGTTGCTATTTAAGCACTACTTCTATGCTTGTTGTTCTTCTGAGGTTGGAAAGCTCAATAAATTCTATAGAACCTACAGATCAAAAATATGTCCTCATGTGACGGTTCAATATATACCTACGCTGAGAATAAGGAGGAAGTACAGGATAGTGCAGTCACATATTATTGAATCTAAATCTTGACCCCAATTTAATAGTTGTCACAATATTGTGAACTTTTTTATGTCCGTAAGGATTGAGTCGCCAAATTTCGTATCTTAATGAAATTTAATACTTATTTAGTAGTAAGTTTAAAAATTTTGTAGGTTCGATCCTCGATTTTGTAGGTATAATACTTCAAAAGATATATGAACATAAAGGTGGCACCTCAATCTAAATATTTGGATTGAGTCGCCACGTCAGAACTAGGTACATGATGGATGAATGTTTATCATTATTTGGTATGATTTAGTAGTAGTTGTGTATAGTACCTACTAAAAATCTGAGTCCTGTACTGTTGATATTGAAGAATATACAATACTTTTAATGTGGCTCCTCAATCCATCAATCAATCAATTATAAGAACGTGAATTTCCATGAAAGTAATTAGTCAATTTATATTCCACTCCAAAGAACATTTAGTAGTAAGTGTGTTCGAATTTGTAGCATATAGATAAAGTAGTAAAACTGAGTGAATTTAGTAAATAAACGCATTTTATTTGGCTCCTCAGTCCTGACGTTCTGCAAATAAATAATTGATTGTATCTACCTGAGATCACAACGGAATCAATAACCAGAGACACTAACATTTAGTATAAATGTCTACAAAATACTTATGTACAAATCAACATTGTATATATTCGGTATCTGAAAAAAAAAATACTTTTCGATATTCATTAAGAATTCGCTATTGAGGGTGACCATGTTGTTTGTGTACCTGGGACAAACGGTCAAACTAGGTAAGTCCAGCTTCGTTAAGTTAGGGAAGCTACGGAAGATCTTCTTGTCCAAAATATCGCAGTGTCTCGAAACAAAAGTCTTTGACCAGTGTGTGTTGCCAGTTATGATTTACGGCACTAAGACGTAGCGTTTTACAATGGGCCTCATAAGAAAGCTCAAGGTCACCCAAAAGCCAAAGAAGAGGTTTATGCTCGGTGTTTTTCTGCGAGATCGAGTTAAGAATGAGGTCCCTTTTGGGGGGAGCAGTGGACGTCTTTCGGCTGAAATGATGATGATGATGATGTTAAATGAAACCAGGATGACTAGTTTTTGAAATTTATTTTTTTAATAAAATCCCTACTTATTTCTAACAGAATTGTATTATTCACTGGTTGGTCCGTGGATGGGTGACCATCTTTACATACCGAGACTCCTCCGTGCCTCGGAAAGCACGTTAAGCCATTGGTCCCGGTTGTCATTCGTGGATCTTTGACAGTCGTTACGGGTCGTCAGAAGCCCGAAAGTCTGACAACCAGTCTTACCAAGGGGTATCGTATTACCCAGTTACTGGGTTGTGGAGGTCAGACAGGCAGTCGCTCCATGTAAAATACTGGTATTCAGCTGCATCCGGTTAGACTGGAAGCCGACCCCAACATAGTTGGGAAAAGGCTAGGCAGATTGATTTTGTATTATTCACTTCGTAAAGGAGAAAAATAATAAAGTGTTCTTCCTATACGTTCTAAATAATTGCCACTTAAATAATAACTTACCTAATAAATAAACACATTAATACTAATTGTAAAAAACTATTCAAACTGCCCATTGATACCTCTGATGTTATGGTAAGCGTTTATAACTACGATTTTGTGTCGAAGCGCTTTTGTGTTTTAAAACAAATCACAATGGAAATCAAGATGTGCCAACAAAGATAATTATGCAAATTACATATAATAACAATGTTACAAAACCGGTCAAGAGCGAGTCGGACTCGCGCACCGAGGGTTCCGTTCCGATTTCTGAAAAAGTGTGCTATTTAGTGACATCGTTTTATTTTTCCTGTAATCTTTACATAAACTTCTATCTCTTCTATCTTCTTCTTCTTCTTCTTCTATTCTTCTATCTTCTATTTGCAGATTTTTCGCTTTGCAAACTTCGGAGATAAGGGGGGGAACGGTATTTTTTTTTTACATTTTTCATCAAAAGTCGAAAACTATGCGGCCTATAAAAAAGAAAAAAAATGTTTGAGAATGTGTAAATAGCGTTCTTTCATATCATACCCCATATGCCATAGTAAACCCACTTTGAATTTTTAAGACCCCCTTTCAATCAATGTACACTCCTTTGCAAAAAAAAACGGGCGGTTTGGATTTTTCTACATTATTGGTAATAATTTAGTTCTAAAGAAGTTTTAATAGCCAAACTATGTTACTGGCACTTAATAAAGAGTCTGGGTGTGGAAAAAAAGTTAATTTCAAATTCGAAACTGTTGTTTTTAAAAATAATAATCACTTTTTCAGTTTATGACTTTTTACTTACAATTCGCGGGTTTGCGGTTAAAAGGTTATCAGGCAACTAAAAGTAACTTCTCGTTATTTTTATTAGAATAATTTTTGTTTATCGCATAATCCTGCCTTATTGTGACTTAAAACAGATATCTTTGTGCCGATTGTAATGGCAGAAAAAGCTAGTAAAATTATAACACTGCTGGGAGAGGGGTGTAGCCAATGTTACGGCTCACAGCGGTTAAACGTGAGTCGTTCCACCATCCAAAGAACCTGGACTCGATACCAAGATACAGGTTACGTTCAAAGAAGGCAAGGTTCTGGGAGAAAACGTTGCACACAACCACGAGACGACCGCTTTTTAGTGACTCAGGCCCTGAGAAACCGCAAATGCAGTTACATAGACCTCAAAAGAAACCTTGAAGAGGTACGAGGAGCACAAGTTAGCCTATGGACAGTGAGGAGGAGGCTTTTAGCGGTTGATATACGCAGTCGAAGACCAGCGCGGGCCCCCAAGTTACTCCGTGAGCAACGGATTGCTCGACTTAGGTTCACTAGAAATTGTCTATCTTGGACACTGGTAACTGGAGTAGCGTACTCTTCTCCGATGAGGCTCGAATTTGTCTGAATGGTAAGGACCGACGTCGGCGAGTCTTACCAAGACCAGGGGAACGCTATGCCGACGTGTGTTTTGAAGATATCACCCCTTATGGTGAAAGGTCCGTTATGTTTTGGGCGGGCCTAACTTCCAGCTATCGTACCGAGATAGTGTTCATTGAAAATGGCTCACTAAATGCGCAAAGGTACATAACAGTAATAATTTGTCAACATGCACAGCCTACACTGACTGTAATTGGTGAAAATGCCATTTACATGGACGATAATGCTCAGGACCACCGTTCTGGCGACGTAGATGCTTATATGCAAGAGGTCGGTATTCGTCGTCTGGATTGGCTAGCGCGGAGCCCCGACCTTAACCCCATTGAGCACGTCTGGGACCTCCTAAAAAGGCAAGTACGATCTGTCCAACCCCTTCCACAAAACATCAGGGAGCTTAAACGTGTGATCTCGACTGAGTGGAAACCCATTCCACAGGATACCATCAAAAGCCTGGTGGAAAGCATGCCAAGACGATTACATGCCGTAATCGCTGCAAGGGGAGGTCATACTCGTTATTAATTTTTATTTTTTAATGTCTTTTTTTTATTAAAATACCATAAAAATACTCTTAGTCTTAATTTAATTATACCCTAAAAATTTCCATTTTTACACGACTCTCTGTTTACATTGACTAAAACACTGATTCCTGGATTTAAGGGTTAAAAACTATATTTTCAGTGATAATAAGAAATTTCTAGTCATTTATAATAATGACATACTAAAAATATTAATATTATCCATAGAAAAGCCAATGACTGTAAGGTGCCCGTTTTTTTTGCAAAGGAGTTTATAAATATTTCTATTTCTTTCTTATTTGCAAAATAGTTGGGTAAACATCATCTAAAACTGTTCCATATTTCAAGTTGATAGCATTAGTAGTTCTTGAGATATCCAGCTGTGACAGACAGACAGACAGACTGAGTCACACCATAAGGGTTCCTTTTTTACCATTTTGGTACGGAACCCTAAAAAGGAACTATCCCTATACTATATGTTTTAAAAAACAGCACATAATAAGTGGTAGGTCCACTAATCGAATCGCAACCCGCGAAATACAATAATTGAGTAGTCCCGATGCCCATCTGTGGTCTCCGAGAGCAAATGCGCGAGTTAGAGTCAGCTCACACCGAGACGCGACGCGACGCGATGCTGCGCGCACATTTTAAAAGAGCGACGCAAAATATAACTTTATTTTCTACACGAAAATATACACATTTCATTGTGAGAATTTAGAATACGTTGCACCATGCAGCGCTGCGCCTCGTGATGCCTCGCAGCGTATAGCGATGCATCGCGACGCAGCGGTGCTTCGCCGGTACGCGCGTTGTGCAAGAGCGGTGCTGCACCTCACGAAGCCGCGCGACTACTCTACTACAGTCTCTACTATTTCCGTCCAGACTTCGTGTAGAATTGATGCAGTTTGGTCGAGTGCTCGAGTGAAATTATAATGATAGACTGGGATCTTGTTATAATCGGACTTCTTGCAGAAGAGGAAGAGGAAGAAGAATACAAAAATAAAATTAAAAAGACGCAGGGCGGGGCGGGAGCACGTGGCGAATGTAGACACGTTCCGCTGCGCCGCGCGGCGTCGGCTTGAAATGGCGGCTGCGAAAATTTTTGCAGCCGTCATCAAAATAGGCTTGGTAGTGTCGTTAATTGGAAACGATACTACTGGTAGTGCGGCTGGTAGTGTCGTTGCCAATAAACGAAAATTCTCAAGGATCTCTTCATCAGATTCTGACTTGGTGACAATGGGACCACCTCGAGAGCATAACCTTTCAAACAAAAAAATAATTGTGCAAATCCGACTATACAGGCTGACTTTGAAAACATGCGACAAAATAGATTTTGTTTCTATAAGCCACGAAACGTACATTTTCTTTTTAAATCAAGTATTCATGGTCACCCCACAAAAAAATTTCATAAGAAATTAAAGAATAGCTAATAACTTCGTAAATATGTACTTTTTTTTGTATTTTTTTATACGTGCATTTAGTAGAAATTTATACAAAATATTGGCGTTTTTTGTTCCAAATTTCGTCACATGATTATGTAGATTAGAGGCAAATCTATTTACCGAAGCATCTGAATTGAGGAGCCACATTAAATATGCTATATCTCCCATTTCTTTCTTTTGTGATTGCCGACTCTTATCCTACAAATCTAATATTTTTACTACTAAATGATGTTGAAATTGCACATTAATTGAACTACTGCTTCTTTGAAAAATGACCAGTCGTATGTGTATGGTCTGAGGAGCCACACATAATGTATTGTAACTTTTTTAATTTTAACACTACCGAGCTCAAATTTTGTCTACTAAATACTCTCTAATACTACTAAATCATACCAAATTATGATAAACATTCATCCATGATGTTCTTAGTTCTGACGTGGCGACTCAATTCAAACATTTAGATTGAGTTGCCACCTATAAGTTCATATATCTTTTGAAGTATTATACCTACAAAATCGAGGATCGAACCTACAAAATTTTTAAACTTACTACTAAATAAGTATTAAATTTCATTAAGATACGAAATTTGGCGACTCAATCCTTACGGACATACTTTTTTGACGTTCATATATTTTTGAAGCGTGAAATGGCCAATATATTAATTAACTTGACTGTACTTATTGCCAAATGGCAGCAGTTAGTACAGAAAATAAATTATTTTTCCTAGTGAACACTTTTGTCAAAATTGCTACTGACATACGAGGGCTGCCTTTTAAGTCGTGTCGTTTGCAAACCTCCCGCAATTAACTGAACAGACAGCTGTGCTGCTGGGGAGTTTGTTGCGCTACTTCTTCTTCCCAGCTAAAGCACTTGGGAGTAGCGAAGGGCGGGCGTTTTGTGTGGACTGTCTTATGTAATTTCGAAATTCAAAAAGTGCTGATTCTCAGCCTAATTTGAATAAATGACTTTTAATTCTTTTTTTTGTTTGCCAAATTTCATCCAAATCCGTTCAGCCATTTTAGCGTGAAAGCGTATCAAACAAACAAACTCACTTTCGCATTTATAATATTAGTTAGGATGGATACACTAGGTAGGTACCTAATATGTATAATTCCTTTTTCTGCAGCGGATTGCAAGTGTATTAAAATTATTGGTCACTTGGAAAGTGTGAAATGGCTGGACCCTAAACGTGAGTACCGCTCTAATCCGGGGCAACTTGCCCTGGACGACTGGACTCAAAACCCTTTCATTTGGCTACGTTATATTGAAAAATCAGATATACTGATTGAAGATGACGCCCTCTTGTAAGTAATTACCATGCTGGAAAAAGACACACATTGTAACATTAATTGAACTATTTTGTTTGAGATTTCTTTCTTGTTTAAAAGCCCGTCACAGACGTAGCTATAATATATATTATAGCAAGACATATTACGATATATTTTCCATAGTAAACTTTGAGCGACCTCAGACGTAGCTATAATATATATTTATATTACACTAAGACATTCACAGTATATTAATATATATTATAGCTACGTCTGTGACGGGCTAAAAGATCGATTTTTAATCGTCCGGCGATAACTTTTATCTGAAGAGTAAACATGGGAGACATGGGGGTGTGACTAATTTTCTGTACAAAAGCTGTCAAACCGCAATTTTCATTTCTCAGATATAAGTTATCTGAAGTTTGAACCGATTTTACGGATCAAATACTTGCTGAAATTAATACAGATCTAAAGAAACTGAGTACTGGGAGATTGACGAGGTGCAGCGGTACTTCACGGGTGACCAACATTGTAAAAAAGTGTTGTTTGTGTACCCCTACCCGTACCCGAGGATGCCTACTCCCCTGGGCAGCCACTTATGGAGAGCCAACACTGCTCTAAAGATGCAATCCAATAGTTATCAACGCGAATTATACAACTCCATGGAATTAACTCTAAAGGTTGAATGTTGTTATTTCTTTGAACATTTTTATGTAAACTATTAATTAATGAATTAATCATAATTGTTAAGGAATTCAAGGGTAGCTTACCTAGATAACCAGAAAACTGAAGCTAGTTTCCTTAGCAAAATTAGTAGCAGCGACGGGGTTTGATGAAAAGTATGGTGATGGAAAAACTGTGTTGAGTAGTTTAGCAAATAAAAAAATGTTGCGTTAGTACCCATAACGAGCAACGTTGTATGTAAGTATTCGCCATATTGATTTATTACAAAGCTCAAGGAGGGGGCCACAAAACATTTAAATCAAAACCAATCACGATCGAGAGATTCTTATGACGTAGCGTTTAGTTAGTCCTTGATGTGCGTAAATGAAGTAGGAATTCACAACATGCCCCAGACCATGTTAGCAGTGGGTTTCAATGGTCTTCACTCACGGCATCAGTGTCAATCACGTCCTGTCGAAGAGAATAAACCTTGGCAAATGCGCGCCTCACCATGCCCGATGACGTCTGTAGGTATGTCAGCCAATCGGGATATCCTCCTGTCCTGAGATAGTGCGAAGCACACATCTCGAATGCCACTTCAAAGGTGAGAGGTTATCCTTAATAGTGACTGACAACTTTGGTTGGGGCTCGTCCTTATTCGCCGACCATTTTGTCAGCTCGGAGATGTAAGGGAAGGTGGGGGACTCCGGATAGTTAAGACTGTGGTCGCCTATTTTCGCGCTCGGATTTTAAACATCTGACGCTCGACGCCGCGTAGCGAGTGCGCGTGTGTGCGTTTTTCCTCATGTACGGCACACAGTTGCGATGCTGCGACGACTAAACGATCTTGATCTGTAGCTATGGCGTACCTATATTTTTTTGAAGTAAAAGCTAGAGGTTTACGGAGAAAATAAAAAGACTGTCCACAAAACATTATTAGTGTATTTTAATTAAATTTATACAAATATGGATGGAGAAAATAATATTATGTAGGTACTTATAAAAACTAAACTCATTTTACTTATTTGCTTAAGTATTTGTATACTTATAAGTAATTGAAGTTTTATAAAAGTATTTGTATTTGACGACACGGTTGGCGCAGTGGCTGAGCAATTGACTGCTGCGCAGCATGTTGTGGGTTCGATTCCCGCACGGAACAAATATTTGTACGACCTACAAGTATTTGTTTCCGAGTCTGGGTGTTTTTCTATCTATAATATGTATGTATTTACAAAAAAAAATGTATATAAGAAGTTTATCAGCCATCTCGTTACCATAACACAAGCATTAGGTTGCTTAGCTTGGGACTAGATGGCGTTGTGTGAAATGTCCAAGGATGTTTATTTATTATTTATTTTATTTATTTGTCTAAGGGGATTGATCGACTTTTCCTTGGATCTATAATTTCTGGGAGAACACAATCAGAATAAAATTTTGTTAACAGCGGAGCCATCTTTTGTCCAAAATCATCGTTTTTTTGTGTAAAACAGTTCAATTTAAGCCCAATTTCAATATAGATAAAGACGCCACGCGCTAGCTATAATTATTTATTTTTCTTGCGGCATTATAGGTTTAGCAACCGCATCAAGTTCATAAAACAGTTGAATTTGAACCAACAATAATACATAAATACATAAAGCCGCCTCATGCGCAAATGTTTGGTTTACTGTTTTCAAATTTCAAATAGGTAGGTCACCCCGCTGCCACAGAATAAATAATAGTACTGCTGCGTTCGTGTGGGGTTGGTTTTATAATGTTTATTAGCCTAGGCAGGTATTGTACGTGCCCAGTCGACCTAATGACTATACAGTCGACCACACGTCGCACGTCAGTGGTAAGTGATAAGGATTTGTATAGGTATCGTTTTCATAGTTTTCGATTTCGACTATAGCCAATAGTGAAGTAAGAATTAAAATCCAAGATGGCGGCTGCGAAAATTTTAAAATTTTTCGTCATGGATGTCGTTTTCATAGTTCTCGAGGATGAAGCCGATAGTGAAGTCAATCATCCTAGAAGGGATGATTGACTGCACTATGCGGCCCAAGAGAGCAATGCAATGGTGGCCCAATGGTAACGATCCCGACATACGAGTAGGTCATGGTTTCGAACTCAGGCAGGCACTTTGTGTAACCACTACTCTCAAATCAGTGAAGGAAAATATCGTGAGGAAACCGCCTAGAACCAAAAATTCGAAGACATGTGACATCTACCAACCCGCACTGGGTCCTTGTGGTGTATTACGGCCCACTTCCTCTCACCGAGAGGAGCCCTGTGTCCCAGCAGTGGGAATATTATAGGCTGATTATGATTGAGACCCATTATGTTGTGAGCGAGCACGTTTCAGTGCCAGAGGTCATCACTGATGTGAGACGAGAAGATATATTACGCTCAACACCGCCGCGCGCGGCCCTTGTCCGATCAGAGCGCGGCTAGCCGCGCGTGGCAGCCGCGCTCAAATGCCGCTCTATATTTGGACACACCTTTATATAGTGCCTTTATCTATGCCTCACTCGTTTCGTATCGTTTAGTGCGGTCGCGATTTGAGTATATTTCCCACAGTTTTATTGATGTTTTCCTCGACCAATGTTTTCTTTCTGCGGACTTCTGATCTTGCTTCTTGTACGAACCTTGCTACCACACCGGACACGGTACGGAGAACCCCGCATAAACGTTGGACTTGAACTTGTTATTTTGTATATTACGACCAGCCTACTGATTTCATATTGGCACCATGGATCGTTGTGTAAATTGTGGCAAAGTGACTAGAGGCTGTAGTTTACGTGGTCGTCGAGCTGAAGAACATCAAAAATCAGCTGTTAAGTACCTATATGTAGATCGTTATGTAACCTCACTTTTATTACATCTCTTTTAACTCGGAACTCAGACCGCGAAAATCCGCAAAATGTTCAGTGATGGTTTGATAATATAGTAGCTATAAATTGACACCAATTTCATCTTTTTACAACCCAGGCCCAGGCCCAAGTTTATATGACATGGTTTCCGTCTCCTTTGTCACGGATCCACAATAGAGATTGTGGCAGTAGAGATTTCAAATAAAAATCTGATATAAATTTTTTCTCCATATTCATCCTCCAAAATTCTTGTAGCCATCTTGGATTTACATTTTGACTACACTATCGACGTTAGCACCCACAAGAACCATGAAAACGATACCCATGATGAAAAATTTGAAAATGTTCGCAGCCGCCATCTTGGATTTACATTTTAACGTCACTATCGGCTTTAGCATCCTCGAGAACAATGGGAACGATCCCCATGACGAAAAATTTAAAAATTTTCGCAGCCACCATCTTGGATTTACATTTTGACCAAATTATATTGTATTATTGATATTGTAATTACAATATCAATATTACAAGTAATACAACATAATTCAAGAATTGTAACATAATTCTCCTAAAGTAAGTGTGCCTACCACATTAGCTTCTTAAAATATTACTTAAATGAAAGGATTAAAAATATTTAGTCGCACTACAATTGAATATATATCACGCGAGGCGCATGCGCGGCGGCGGGAGGTCAACCGACATAGGTCCTGCGTCGAAGAGCGCCAGAGCGCGACTGACTTAGGCCGTTCGATGCACCCGATTTTATACTCACTTTAAAAAAATTATTTTCGTAAATGATTGAAGACAGATATGTTTTATTTTTTACACATATATAGTACAATCTTTCTTCTTACGTATAAAATGATTTGTGTTGCCAAATGACTTTTAGATTCTGAGAAATGACGTGTTTTTTTGTAGTCGATTTCTCGATTTTTGATTATCTTAGACGTGATTAAAATACAAGTTAATGAATTAAAAATCAAACTTTTCTCAATGCATTTTAAATTTCAGGATATGCCTCTTCGAATGAATACCACTTTACCTTCTTAATTAGTAGTAATAATTGGTGTAAGATTAGTTCAAAGTTGAGCCTTCGCGCGTCATCTGGAAATCGCGCCTTCGAAATCGACTGTTTTCGTAGTCAATAATTCAATTTGAACAAGTTTTTTTTAATAGACTTTAAATAAAAATATATGATAATTACGATGATTGAAGTCAAAAGAAGCTAAAAAAATAAATTATGTGACCAAAATCACTTCAAAATCTCCCAAGTTCTCGATTTACGTATGAAAAATGCAACAACGCTCTTAAGATAAAAACACAATAAATAAATCACTATGTTGTTTATTGCGATAATCCATATCATAAATGCTTAAGCATACCTTAGGCATAACTTTGGCATAAAAAAGTTTGAGATCATTCTCAATACTTAACTATAAACTAAAACAATTTTAATCAAAAATTATAAAACCGAATTCACACCATACCTATGGGTCAAACTGGATAGGCATTTTAAGTTAAAAAGGGTTGAATACAGATACTAACAATAAAACAAAATATTAGGTCTTTACCTATGAAATTGCCGTTCTGCAGTACTGGCCATTTCAAATCAAAATAATTTATTGTTTGGCTAAGAATTCTAATTTCAAATTAATTTTATTTTAAAAACGGATTTTTTTTTCCAAAAGTAGTCATTTGTTTATTGATTAGTGTTACATTTTCATCGCATTTCAATCTTTTTCGTCATCATGGATACGTTAAAAATTCGAGTAATTATTGAATATGAGTACCGTCGTGGCAGCAACGCGGCACAAGCGGCACGCAACATCAATGACGTTTACGGAGCTAACACTACAAACCAACGCACCACCTGTTATTGGTTTGCTCGCTTCCGTTCTGGAAATTTCGACCTGAAAAATGAACCTCGCGGTCGTCCGAAGACTTTGGTCGACAATTACGAATTAAAGGCGATTGTGAAAGCTAATGATACACAATCTACGGCTGAATTAGCAGCAGCTTTCGACGTTAGCGTCAAAACAATATTGGTCCATTTGCGTCAAATTGGCAAGGTAAAAAAGCTTGACAAATGGGTGCCCCACGAACTCAATGATCGCCAGCGCGAAGTACGCGTCGAGACGTGCCTTGCACTGCTCAACAGACACACAAATGAAGGAATTTTGAACCGCATTGTTACCTGCGATGAAAAATGGATTCTGTTTGATAACCGCAAGCGCTCAGCAAGTTGGTTGGATCCTGGTTCAGCACCTAAACAATGCCCTAAACGAAAACTTACCCCTAGAAAAGTGATGGTCACTGTTTGGTGGTCTAGCGCCGGTGTGATTCATCACAGCTTCTTACCAAACGGGGTGAGCATTACTGCAGATGTGTACTGTGAAGAACTGAACACAATGATGGAGAAGCTGGCACATCTCCAACCAGCATTGGTCAATCGCTCGTCTCCGCTGCTCCTGCACGACAACGCGCGACCTCATACTGCACAGCAGACGGTCTCCAAGTTGCAAGAACTGGGGTTGGAAGCTCTCCGTCATCCGCCCTACTCACCAGACCTTGCGCCTACAGACTAGGTACTACTTTTTCCAGAATTTGGATAACTTCTTGGCGGGAAAAAAATTCAATACCCGAGAGGCAGTACAAAATGCCTTTGAAGAATTTGTTACCATTGCCTTTAAATGTTATTTCAATAACAGATGGCGTAGCCTTTTCAGCCAGCTCATTTTTATACGGCAATTCTGTTAACATTGCGGTTTTTCCTCGACGCGTTGATGGCTGCAAGTTCTTTTTGAAGTAAGGAATCGGCATGATATCTTTCGATTATACAGTTAAGTTCATGGCACGTTCAAGCTCGCACTCTGTAAAAGTTAATTAAAAAGAGGAATAAAACAAACGCCCACAATATATATTATAAATCAATCGGGGTCAAACCGGATAGTCGAAATCACCCCATCAGGTTGTACCCCACGGGTACCATATTTGAAATTTTAACAACTAAGTCGGCGTTCGCACGAGCGCGAGCGTAATAATCGCGGCGCGATTTTATCGCGCACTGGATTTCAACTCTCGTTGTTGAGCCGCGCGTTGAGAATCCTACCTAACAAAAACAGAGTGCACCCCAGCGAGACGAAAAACACACTGTTGGATTTTCAACTCCCGGCGCTAAGCAGAGAGTTAAAAATCCAGTGCGCGATAAAATCCCGCCGCGATTTTATTACGCTCGTGGAAACGGGGGTTAACAGGTTATGTTTACACTCATAGCAATAACAAATACCGTTTTAGATGGTTAAATATGTATTACTTATTAAAAAATGCAACTGTTTATGATAGCACATAGGTAATGAAAATGCTTTAAAAAAATAAAAATATTAGATAACTTACCTTTGATTTCAATTTTCGTTTTTAGGCGGACGTGCTGAATGCTGCCGTTGCGCGTCGCAGTCATTTGCAACCGCCGCCGCCGCCGCCGATATATTACTTTACTCTATGGCAACCGCCGCACTGAGTATGCGTTAGCGCGTATTCCTCAACTCGCTAGAACGAGACAGCTATACGCGGAATAATTAATTAGCAACTATCTGGTTTCACCTCCTGTCCGGTTTCCCCCTCTTTCCCCTACCTATTTCTTCGTCCACCGGTTCCAGAAGTGTTGATGAAGTTGTTCTACCCTCTCTGGTACCGCTGGAGACGAGTAACAGGAACATCAGGGTGGTCATCGCCGGCTGTAGCAATCATTGGTTGGCCAATAAGGAAGTGACCGAGAGTGAGCGGGGAAAGTCATGTGGATCGAGGAAAAGAGAAGACAGTGGTCGGGAATTTAGAACCTACGGCTTCTATTTGAGCCAATACTGTGCTGTACTCTTCAAACATGAGGTGTGCGTTCCCTTGTTGGTATTTACTCGACTTGACTCCAGCTTCCCACAGACACCAAAATGTAAAGGGGAATAAAATACACTCCCGGCCTCTTTAATCGAGCCACCGTGCATTTTATGTTTATAGCCCTGAAACATCAAATATCAATAATGGTTATGCAACTGACGTATAATAAGGGGTATTAAAACACGAATGTGGGTTTATCACACGAGGCGAAGCCGAGTGTGATAATAGTATCACATGAGTGTTTTAATAACTAATTATGTACAGTGGCATACAAGACTTTATAAACAGTTTTTTGCAATACTAATACTCGTATCGAACATGGCGGCCGGCGTCATAGTATACGACGTGAATTCGAATAAGTTCTTTTTTTTTAATTACGGCGCTGTTGTAGTGAAACGCGCGTGCATAGAAATTTTTTTTCAGTTACATCTTCATTATTTCCAATGTAAAATTGCATTGTGTGTTCGCAGCACTCTATTTATGTAAAAAAAAACAGCAAAAAAAAAAACCAGCAATGGATGTTGAAATACTCTAACCAACGACGCGTGAAATCAGCTGTTCACTTTCTGTCTAGCTACAGAGTTCATCGAACTCACCGCATACCTATTACCTACCCCTCCCAACCAGTAATAGACGCTCCGATTTGTGCACAAAAACACAAACAAATCAGGTTTATTGGATTCCTATAATGTTCCTGAAAAAATTTCATGTACCGGTCATCTTATTATGACATACTGAATTCACCCTATCAGTTTGCGGAGGGCTGTCCCTTACACCCTGTATAAATCATTGTTTTCTTCTAAAAAAAACTGTTTTTTTTTGTATTCAGATTTCTTTGGAACAATGACAAACGGAAATGATATTGAGGACTGGTTTCAAATAGTATTTTTTTTTCTTTGTGGTACCTACCATTATTTATATGCAGGGTGGTTCGATTCAGGTGTCCGGGAGTGTCGATTTTAGTATTTTGACTAGATGCGTATTCTAAAATATCACTTCTAGAATTATTTAAACACTAGCTGCGCCCCGCGGTTTCACCCGCGTAGACCGTGATAAAAATTTGCATAATTACCTACGTGTTAATCCAGGGTGTCAGCTACGTCTATACCCAATTTTATCAAAATTGATCTAGCCGTTTGAGCGTGAAGAAGTAACAAACACACACACACTCACAAACTTTCGCCTCTATAATATTAGTGTGATATTAGGTAGGTAACTACTTAGTGTGATTTTGAAAAATCGTTCATTAAACGTACGAACTTGTATTACCTTTATATAGATAGAATCGTTCATTAAACCTACTAACTTGTATTACCTGCATGTAGATACTTACTGTTATATTTGCGCAACAGAGGATGGAAATGGCTCGGGTTCAAATCGACCGACTGGTAGTTCCCGATTGCATCATCAAGCTTGATCGTCTTGATTATTTCCGAAGGAAAGAATTTTTCCGGCAATTGCACCACATCTTAAGGTACCTATCATTTAATAAATATTGATTGCTTTTTAATACTGAGATAGTTTTGAAATTCTGATAACATTGATAGATTCTCGGTGATTTGACTATTTAGAGACAATCATTGTAAAAACCTTCCCAAAAATGTAAAAAAGAATCTAACAATAACAAGAAGTAGGTAGGTAGGTACCTACCAGCTGAGTATAATAACATAGGTAACGTAACGTACCTATATATTCGTCTATTAACAGTAGGTACGTTTAACCTGCAAAATAAGGTTCAGAAAATGTGTGTTCATTTCTTAAAATATTAATATTTAAATAAAAGGATGTTGATGAATAAAATTATTCTACACGTATTTAATTTGATGACCTTAGTTTTCAGGATCGTCTCCAACTAGTATCGTTCGAAAACTTGTGCTGCAAGAGAATTGAGGGAGTTAGTCTCCTACAGCATCTAGCTTGTTTCAATGCACAGAGTCTCAAGTACCTGTTCTTGTGGAGATTCGTTTTGCCTAACGAGAATCCTCTTCATATTAACTACACTTGCATCACTGGTAAGTGCGTTTCACTACATAGTATAAAACAAAGTCGCTTCTTTCTGTCTGTTTGTCCTTATGTATGCTTAGATCTTTGGAACGATACGCAATGGATTTGACGCGGTTTTTTTGTGTCCATTATGCGAGCGTACACATGATGATGTAATTTAGGGTTTCTGTCATACCCAATAAATAGGCTGTGCATAAATAGTGCATCATTAGTGCAAAAGTAAAACAAATAGTGCATCTGTAGTTTCAGAATTAGAGACAATTTTTACTGCGACGCTAGCATAACGTTATGCTGTCGGACCCATGGCAGTACTCGAAAACGGCTCATATTAAAACAACGGAATTTACACACAAAAATAGTGCACAAATAGTACGTCCGCTATGCAAAATTTCATAATGATTGCTCTTATAGGAACCTAAGTATATTGAACAAGACTTTTGAATAACTTTCCGACAGGCGTTATGCCAGCGCACACAAATTAGTGCATATAGAAAACCGACGTTTCTTTATATAAATGCTTGTATAAATAGTGCGTGTCATTTGGCCCCTGAAAGTACAAATACTTTACGTGAATTCGCAGTGGAACAATGTAAAAAATGTATGTAAACTTCTACCTTAATAGAAGTACAGATATGTTCAAAGTATTTTGGCAACATTTATATGTATTATTTTAATTTTATAAATACTGAACGAAAGCTGAAATGTAATTAAATACTGAACTAGTTGGAAAATAAGTTCGCTAATTGGTAGTAACGATATTTCTAGTGATTATGAAAAAAATAATATTTGAAATTGAAATATGTAGAATATACCTTATTATAAAAATAAAATTAGCATTTATTTTGCCACAAGTTTTTTTTTAATCACATTATCGTGACTTTTATTGCATGGTTATCTCGTGTATTCCCATTTGTCTCCCAGACTTCGTCCACCTAGGATGACGGACGGGAATCCTGCTAATCTTAATAATAATTATTATAAATGTGAAAGTTTGTATGTTTGGATGTTTGTTACTCAATCACGCAAAAACGGCTGAACGGATTTGGATGAAATTTGGCACACAGATAGTTTATAACTTGGATTAACACATAGGATACTTTTTATCCCGGCGGTAGGTTCCCGTGGGATAATTTCCAACATCCACGTGGGCGAAGCTGCGGGCAAACGCTAGTATTATAAATGTGAAAGTTTGTGATTATAATAGATGTTTGTTACTCAATCACGCAAAAGCGGCTGAACGGATTTTGATAAAATTTGGCGTTTTGATAGTTTATAACCTGGATTAACACATAGGACTTTTGCACGAAGGGACACTTGCGCGAAAAGACATTTCCGCGACTGGACTTTTGCGCGCATGAACATTTGCGCGAAATACACTTGCGCGAGAGACAGTTGCGCGAAAAAGTTGTGGAAATGAGATTTTTTCATAACACCACGCCTGTATTCTTTCAAAGGATTGAGCAGAGATGTATAGTACATTTTTTTTCTTATTTATGATGTTATGCACACAGAGAAATACATTTATTTACATATTACATTTTTTTAAATTAAATATTTTATATTTTTTCTTTTTAGTTTATTTTTATTTTTTCGACATGGGTGTCATTTTCATGGCTCTTGAGGTCGCTGAAAACGATAATGAGGTCAAAATGAAAATCCAATATGACGGCTGCGAAAATGTTCAAATTTTTCGACATGGGAGTCATTTTCATGGTATTTGAGGTCGCTTAAAACGATAGTGGTGTTAAAATGAAAATCCGAGATGGTACCTGTGAAAATTTTCAAATTTTTCGTCATGGGTGTCATTTTTATGGTTCATGTGGTCGCTGAAACCGATAGTGAGGTCAAAATTAAAATCCAAGATGGCGGCTGCGAAAATTTTCATATTATTCGACATGGGTGGCATTTTCATAGTATTTGAGGTCGCTGAAAACGATTGTGGGGTCAAAATGAAAATCCAAGATGGCGGCTTCGAAAATTTGTAAATATTTTCGACATGGGTGTCTTTCATAGGAATTGAAGTCGCTGAAAACGATAGTGGTGTCATAATGAAAATGTAAGCTGGCGGCTGCGAAAATTTTCAAATTATTCGACATGGGTGTCATTTTCATAGTATTTGAGGTTGCTGAAAACGATTGTGGGGTCAAAATGAAAATCCAAGATGGCGGCTTCGAAAATTTTTAAATATTTTCGACATGGTTGTGTTTCATGGGAATTGAAGTCGCTGAAAACGATAGTGGGGTCAAAATGAAAATCCAAGATGGCGGCTGCGAAAATTTTCTATTTTTTCATCATGTGTGTCATTTTCATGGTTCTTGAGGTCGCTGAAAACGATTGTGAGGTCAAAATGAAAATCCAAAATGGCGGCTGCAAAAATTTTCTATTTTTTCATCATGTGTGTCATTTTCATGGTTCTTGAGGTCGCTGAAAACGATTGTGAGGTCAAAATAAAAATCCAAAATGGTGGCTGCGAAAATTTTCTAAATTTTCGTCATGGGTGTCATTTTCATGGTATTTGAGGTCGCTGAAAACGATGATGGGGTCAAAATGAAAATCCAAAGTGGCGGCTGCGAAAATTTTCAAATTTATCGTCATGGGTGTCATTTTCATGGTTCTTGAGTTGAAAATTTTCGACACCCATGACGGAAAATTTTAAAATTTTCGCAGCCACCATCTTGGATTTTCATTTTGACCCCAGTATCGTTTTCAGCGACCTCAAATACCATGAAAATGACGCCCATGTCGAAATAAAATTAAAATAAACAATGTAATAGATATCTTATGGTTACCTAATGTCTACCAGAGGAATGTACCTGCAACGTACCTCCTAAAATATAATCTGAAAATATAATGCGACTAATTAATAACAAATCAAGAAAACAAATTTTTTCATAGCAATATCGCACCTCCGCTCAACAAGTGTCGTAAGTCAAAAAATCAAACTTTCTAGGAAGGAGGTTTGTCCTAAACAAACTCCGTGGCAGCCTCAGCAGCATTCTACGCGCTATAGCCGGGAGGCATGACAGCCCGTTGTTGAGGTCACTTGTCACCTTTTTTTTTTGTGCATGGGAAATCATTAAATGACTTTATTTTAGCGATATAAAGCGCTATCGTCTAATGTTTTGTGGCACTGGAACGCGTCTGATTCATAAAACGTAAATATTTGGGCCACAATTTTGAAGTAAATTCACGCCGACGCTGTCAATGCTGTCATTCGAGTTTCAAATGCGTCTTAGTTTGACTGACGACAGTAATTAGATGTGTAACATAATTATATTCCTATATAAAAATCATAACAAAACTGTTTTTTTTTTTATTTGATCCAAAGGTTACCTTACCTTATATTGTAAAAAATATATACATTGTTTGAGACAGTTAGTTATTAAAATTCATTTTCATCTGATACCAACCCACCTTACATCAGGGCTTTTGTTTCGTTACACTTAGGCCGTGCGCTGCGTTAGGCGTGCGCACGGCGCGGGTGCCCGCGTGGCGTGCTGTTTTCATGTAATCTCATGTGTGCTGCGCTGCGCTGATCTATGAGATTACATACATAGCACGCCACGCGGGCGCCCGCGCCGTGCGCACGCCTAACGTAGCGCACGGACTTAGAGGGACAAAATCTTTTATGTAACAGTGGGTGATAAGTGACACCGGTGTGGGCGCGTTCCCTGAGGCTGCGGCCAGCCCGCCGGTTGAATGCGTCCCAGAGGGTCATGGCCATCCGGCTAGTCCGGGATTACCGCACGGTCTCGGTATAAATTTTGTAAACACAGATTCGCAACCTTTGGATCAAATAAAAAAAAAAACAGTTTTGTAATGATTTTTATATAGGAATATAATTATGTTACACATCTAATTACTGTCGTCAGTCAAACTAAGACGCATTCGAAACTCGAATGACAGCATTGACAGCGTCGGCGTGAATTTACTTCAAAATTGTGGCCCAAATATTTACGTTTCATGAATCAGACGCGTTCCAGTGCCACAAAACATTAGACGACAGCGCTTTATATCGCTAAAATAAAGTCATTTAATGATTTCCCATGCACAAAAAAAAGGTGACAAGTGACCTCACCAACGGGCTGTCATGCCTCCTGGCTATAGCGCGTAGAATGCTGCTGGGGCTGCCACGTAGTTTGTTTAGCACAAATCTCCTTCCTAGAAAGTTTGATTTTTTGACTTACGACACTTGTTGAGCGGAGGTGCGATATTGCTATGAAAAAATTTGTTTTCTTGATTTGTTATTAATTAGTCGCATTATATTTTCAGATTATATTTTAGGAGGTACGTTGCAGGTACATTCCTCTGGTAAACATTAGGTAACCATAAGATATCTATTACATTGTTTATCAGTATACACCCGTCATTCAGACTGTCAGGACTGCGGCTCACTTTATTATTATAATTGTTCTTGTTTCATGGAGGTACATTGAATTAAAGGTACGTTCTAGTACATTGCTGGTACATTCCTTAGATATATATCATGTTCAATTCTGCAGCAATACACCCGTCATTCTTACCTACACAGTGTAAACGTGTAGACCTCATTAAGTGTGGTCTGAACCCTAGACCTACCTGCGCTGACCGATTTCGTGGCTGAGTCAATTTCAACAACTCGATTTTTTACCTAATTTCCATAGACATTTTCATTTTCAGGTTTTGTAAAAATCTTTAACAATAAGGCGCAACATATCCACATTTTATATACCTACATTTTCTAAAAGAGGATTGTACTTATATATTACATAATGAGTTATTTGGGCCACCGAAATTGGCGAGCCACAGAAATTTTATTAGTGCCACCGAAATTGTATTGGTGACACAGAAATTGTGCGTGTGCACTGAAATTGTGAATTACTAAAAAAAATATTTTTAGCAATATGTAAGGAAAGTTAAGGTATAATGAAAAAAACTGATATAATACGAATAATTTCAATAAGCATTTATTTCAATACAACGTGGTGTAGTATTGCTTAAATCTGCAAAAACTTGTCATATTATGATTGATTTGAAACTAATAAAAAAATCCTAAACAAATTACGTACTTAATTATTTGTGGACATTTGATGGTCTTATCTTGAGGTATGTTCTTGATTTGAAAGTAAAATAATTCAGATCCTCTATATCTATGAATGAATTGTTGATGGCTTAAAACTGGAATCTGATTGTGATCCAGGTGGAACGACCGTTGCATTATCCAGGATTTCAATAGGCAATTCATAGAAACCTAAATGTTTTCCGTGAATGCATTCTAAAGGATATATAGTAAAGACAGTTTTCATCAGTGCATGACAGTGATCGCATTGCAAGAGCTTTGGATGTTTTTGGCCAAACGATCTGATGGATCTTCATATACACTGGGAAACATTTTAGGACTTTTGGCAAAAGCCAATCCTTTTCATTCACTTCATAGTCGTTAACAATATTTATTTTCACACCTGTGGCGGTTGTTTGAAGACCTTCCACTAAAGCGTTAATATCGTTGATGTCTTTGCCAAAGGCAACTAGACGATCTGCAGATCTCTTAAGAACACCGCCTACACCGTCAGGTGTTCCTTTTCCATGGTCACATTCGCAGTAATGCCATTTCACTCGAGACAAATCTGGCAAGTACAGTTGAAGCTGCGATACCTATAATATATTTTTTTGTTGTTGTTTCTGTATTGTCCTGACGAGAATCGGATATGAGGTGCAACTGCTTCAATTTCTTGCAAAATTGGTATTAAATGGAGTATACTGCAGACTCATCGTGACGCAAAGATTCACTCACTTCTTTTTTGCTCTGCAATCCTCTCCTTTTTTAACCTTTCTTGCCTATCTTTTTTCTTTTTGGATTCCTAAAGTAAAAAAGATATTTAAAATCTGTTGAGTCAATTTAAACTCTCACAGATAATTAGGAAAGGAGGCATGAGCAAAATAATGGGATATAAGTATAACAGAATGTAATGTATTGGATAATGCTAGGTATATCTGTGTAATCTATAACTAGGTATGTTAAATGAGTTCTGACAAAGTAGTTGGCATAACAAATATTGTTTCTTTTCAAAAACCTTCAATAACATTAGTACAATAATTGATAAGTATAATTTATGTGGAGTCGTGTAATTTCCGTGGACACCCAGATGCCACGGAAACCACAGAAATTGGCCCACAGAAATTGGAAACGTGGCTATTTTTTTTAAATTACACGAAACTATCAAGGCTATGACTATTGTTTTCTATAATCTTAAATGTATACCAAAGACTACTTAGCATGCATAAAAGTGATACCTTTATTTCTTGGAAAAATCTTTTTAAAACCTGATCACCGAAATTGCAAAATTTCGTTCCGAGTAAACTGAAATCACGTTCTTACATTTTTGACGGGAAGACGTGGCGATATGGTGCACTACCATTCTCACTGCGTGTAAACGCACGACAATCTCTTGCCGGGCAGGGATTTATCGTTCGTTTAAACTCATTGGTGGAAGCTCAGGACGGCGAAACAAAATGACCACAGAAATGAGTAATTTCGCTCGGACAAAACTATCGTTGACATGTACTCATTAACTAGGAGTCTAAACATTCAAAAATAATTAGCTTCTTGTAGGTCAATTATTACTTAACGCAATCAAAATACTTTTTCTTAAATATGTTGGAGATTATCTTACTGAGAGGCAAATGCTGTGTATGAAAGTGATTGTGGACAAGACACAGAAATTGATAATTCGTCATTTATTTTTCTTAAAAAGTAATAGTCTCATAAACATAATTTAAGTGGCTTCATATAGATTCACGTCTCTTTAATTGTGAGAAAAAAAATCGTTGCATTATCTGTAAAGCAGCACTGCGTTTTCAGCCTAGAGCGCCTGAGAAATTCACTCGGCTGCTCTGTCTCGCACCGGTGAAGTATTTGTTTCTGGGTGATAGAAAGGGTCTAGTTCACTTCATAACGTTCAGTTCAATACACATGGCTTTTTAAAATAACGATTGGTTTCTGTTATCATTGTCAATTTGAAGAGCACGCTACCACCGATCTCGTTGCCAATATCTCATTATCATAGTAACAGTTGCATTAGAAGAGCTCAGATTTAGAGCGACAACTCTGCATAGGTATCGATAATTATTCGATAGATATTCGATGCAAGCGTTCAACAGATTGATGCTGCAGTATCTGCGTACACCCTAGGGAAAAAGGGCGTGACTTGAAATAAAACGAATGTTGTTCATGAAATTGTACTACATTCTTCCAGAAATTGACTTAAACGAAAACATTACCAAAAAAAATCAGTCATTTTTAGAAGATTACTAAGGTTGCGCAGGTTTAGCATGAAATGCATGAGCTTGCGGCATGATCGAGGTGGCTGTGGTGTTATAAATCTTTTTGTACTGGAAATGCGGTAGGGTCTTCTTGGCAGCGTCAACAGTGTCTCTGAGCCGGTTGGCTCCCACAGCCGGCGCCACTCGCCCTTCTTCTTTACATTCCTTCACGAGGTCCTGCATCTCTTGTTCAACTAGAGGAGCAATAATTTGGGAAGACTTCTCCAGGTGCCGCTTGAGCTCGCTGTCTACCCGAAGTAGCTTCTCTTTGTTAGAATTGGTTCGCCATGGTCTTTTAGGATCTATACCGGTCAAAAGAACGTGTTCGGCATTTGCTTTTTTGGCTCTGTAATACATAAAAATAAAAGCTTGTAAAAAGAACAATTAATTCTATAACAAAATTAATGGGTACAACTGGGTACAAGCTACTTTACTCTGGCCATGTTTAGTTGTTCAGTTTCTTTGTAATAAGCTATAGATTCTGCTTAATTTCAACATTGTGACTGTATAACTCCCAGTGGACTTTATTTCGTGCCTAATCCAAATAATGTAATCGTATGTCACACAGTGTAGTAGCAGTCATGGGTCTTTCTTTAGTAACTAGTTCGTCGGAGAAACTTTTTGCTATAATAATGCAGACTATGGATAAGCAAAACTAGGTTCATAATCATGGAGGAGTCTAATGTCTTCATACTTTGAAATAAAAAATAATAATACGAACTGTTTAGTTTCAGCTAATAATTCTCTCAATTTCTTTTCGTTTTCTTCGAGTAAGCGTCGATCAACTTTGTAAGGATTCTCACCCAAGTCATATAAGTCTTCCTCCTGGCGACTTTCTGCCTCAACCTCTCCACCAAATCTCTGGTGAAAATTCTTCACAAGATCAGAACATCGTTCCGTTAACTTTACTTCAGGCACTTCTAATCCTTGCAAGAGTTTTTCAATTTTTGACTTTTCTTCGTCTGTTGCCATTCTCAGCTTTGTTTAACAAAAAATATGTGTTACCGTGGCAACGCAGGCACATTATAGTGTTTCAATGAATGGTTGTCTTGGCGACTACTGGTAGCTGTAGGTACAGGGAGTTATTCTATAGGTACTACGATATTTTATTTAATTAAAATTTAGTTGTGTTAACAATCGTATTGAGTTTAACGTACGCTACATCTGAAAAATGTGAAAACAGTCCGCCGACATAAACTCCCATCATACCCAGTAATGTTGCACATGGTATCAAAAAACAGAACAACTTGCAACTTGGACACAGTAAAAGTAAAGGCACAAGTTGGAACATATTCCTAATTTCTATTTGTTTTTCTAGATAAAGTACTGCGATAATTTCTAGTATTTTTTAAATATTTCTATGCATTTATAAACTTTATTTTTCTCTATAAATTGCAATAAATTGTCATTTTATTGTTTTCCAAAGGAAAAGACATTATCATTCACACAATTTTTTTTTTATTATGGACTGACACGATGTAGTTTTTATAAAACAGTTTTAATTAAAATTCGTGTTAGGAGGACTGTACCTTAAGTCTCCATAGCAACTGTTTTTTCGTTATTTTGTTACTTGTCTTTCTATTGTAAAATAAAACATTCGTCATCATTCGTCACAAGTTCCAACAGTATTTATTTTACTTTAATATGGTAGCAGAGCAAAAATAAAGCTAAATAAATACGTTGATCACGCACGATGGCGTCGGGCTCAGTACTAAATATGAGACTTTGAATAAAGAAAATTTCGATACCTACATGTCGAATTCAAGCGATTCTGCCCGCTTTCGCCGACAGTCGTTTCTCCTTTGGACGGTTCACCGACAGGACGTTTCGTTTTTGAGAGATTCGCCGATAGAACGTTTCACCGATGGACGTTTCACCGATGGACGTTTCACCGATGGACGTTTCGCCGACAGAATGGTTCGCACACAGGGTGGCAAATGCTATACATTTTAATTTCTTACTATTCAGCGCCGTCTATCTACGAGAACATCAATTAAAAATTAACAGTGTTGCCAGCGTACATCCATGAAGCAATTTTTAGTACATTATAGTAGAAGTATACGCGTATAATCTTTGATTTTGATATTTTTGAGTCAGTTATTAATTTTCGTTTTTTTTTTTGCATCTGTGAAAGGTCTCCGATCATAGTATTGTATTAATGTTTTGCTCTTATTGATCAAAAAAGAAACTTTTAGTAGAATTTACAAATATGAAATGACTATACAGCCACAGGGTGACAGGCTGATGTTGACATTTCATTGCAAAAAAATTTTGCGGTTGCGTTGCGAATATTTTTGTAAATATTTCGTTTGCTTGCCAATTTTCAGTGTAATTTACGTCAAGTTTAGTTCGTTGCTCCGTATTTAGTAAAAATCTTGGAAGATAAACGTTCCCATCGAAATCATCGAATATCTACTTTCTAAATCACCACGACTTGAGCCCCCTGTGCTCCTCGGTGATTTAAATGCTTAGGCCCTCCAAGTGCTCTGTGGGCCCTCCGTAAATAGGAGTTTGGACCATATTATTTAAGTGTTTAACTCCGCCCTTAAGACGACCACTGACCAAGTGTTTTGTGTTTATACTTAAATAACCATGTCTCGAAACAATGTTGTGTGCCTACTGGCTGCCCAGTCATAAAATATGACGGTAAATATGATGTTCTTTTTCTATCTACACAATGTATTGCTGGTTTGAGTTTGAGTGCAATGTTTTGTTTTACATAATAAATATGAACATGCAAAATTGGTATTTATTTTATTATCCTCGAAACAACAAGTTTAGTGTCGAATTAGCGTTACCGAGTTGAATAATGTAGAATGGTTGAAAATTCTGTTGTAGTAAAACTAAACCTAAAAATTTAAAATCCAGTTTGTAGAATTTTCAACCATTCTCCATTATACAACTCGGTAAAGCTAATTCTACTTGGTACAATATTATTTATGTAGCTATGGTAACGTACCACGTGACATTGAATAGTGTATGTCCCCGTAACTAGATGGCGTTGCCTAAGAAAAGCTTAAGTTGCCAGTCTATCTCAGTATATATAATAGTAGTCTATGGGTTCGCATCTGTTTGTTTCCACGACAGAACTTTTCAACTATGGAATATTCGCCGTCAGATCGTTTTGATTTTTTCGACTTGCCTTTTCACTACTTACCTATTTAACTTTTCTTTTTTCTTTTTTTTTTTTAAATCACTTTTTTTCTTTTTTTGTCTACGATTTTTTCGACATGGCTTTTTCACTACTTAACTATTAACATGAAATTTTATCTTTTTTTTTTTAATTAAAACACACGTCAATCATATTTAAAAAAAAAAATTAGATGAGTTCGGCGTTTCCTATCTGACTACTCTGACAAGAAATGCCGAAAAAAACTCAGAAGTCACAGTCTCTTTTAAAGCGCAGACATAATCTTGGTCAGCAGGGCTAACATGACAAGCACGAGAACACGAGATATCACGATTTGTCGAAATTTGTCGTCGATTCTGACGTTATTATAATCCCTAACATGACCGTTAAGCTCGAGTAAATTCGAAAAAGGCACTTTGACACTTCTCTATCTCGCGATGAGAGACCGATGTAGCAAGTTATTAAAAACAAATCATTTTTATTATAGCAACATCGGCTTGAGGTTCCGTTTTATTCACTCATTTTACATTTTTTTTGCATGGAATTAGTATGTACTATAATGATTTTACGTGCACCTCTTTTAATACCTATTTGTTCAGTTTTTCATAAATGTTTTTCATTGGTGCCGAAATACTATAATACAAAATGACGGAAATGAAAATTAGTGGCAAATAATATACATAACTACTCACTTGATAACTTAACATAATCAGCCTATAATTTAGGTACCGCTCTAGGCATGCCGGTTTCCTCACGATGTTTTCCTTCACCGTTTTGAGAGCAGTGGTGATGATATAATTTACACAAAGTAAAGCGCCTGTCGGGGTTTGAACCTATGACCTACAACTCGTAAGTCAGAGCTGTTACCACTGGGCCCCCACTGCTACACTACACTCACTTGAGAATCACCACAAATGACAATGAACTAGAGATTTTAGTAATTATGTTGCGAAGGTGTGTTATTGCACTGTCATAACTCCCTCGATTTTGTTAATCACCATAATTGGCAAAGTGACTGGTTATTACCTTTTGAAAGGGATGCTCATCTAAGATATAGTGTACCCCTCCGTCACAGTTTCTCTCGCGGCCGCCGAAAAGAACTTCATTCCAATATAAATATAGTTTAAAACTAAGTATTTTCATTAATAATCATCATCATATCATTCTCCTGCCCTTAACCCAAAAAAACTTGGGGTCATAGACTACTACTTGGGGTTGGCACAACAATTTTCATTATTAATATAATCACACTATATAATACTATAAAGGCGAAAGTTTGTGAGTGCGTGAGTGCGTGTATTTGTATGTTGTTACTAGGCACACACATAGGCTAGGTACTTTTTATCCCGGTCTACGCGGGTGAAACCGCGGGGCGCAGCTAGTGTAAAATAAAATTATGACTAAAGTACGTGAAATTATGAGACTTCAGTTCATTTTAATTTTTTTTTTTGTATCATAATTTTGTCTACTCATCTCGTCGTCAAAATCGGTTAGTCCCGCTATGCTCTAGTCCCGCTATGCTCGACTCGTAAAATACCTACTAAAAAGTTTCGCTATGCACGAAATCACATTCGCGGGCAGTGATGAAGAAAACTGTTAGTGTGTTCGTTAAATTTTGTGGGTCCAGTATTGACTTACAGCTCTATTCATAAACATTTCGCTCTGAAATTCATCTGTCATTGATTGTCAGACAAAACAAATTTTAACTTACAGACGCTTACACTTATACGAATAGCGCTATAAAAAATTTAACTTGAATTCAAACACTTTTCTTTCCAACTGTACCTTCCATTGTTTACGTAGAATCGAAGAATTTCGTGCATAGCGAAACTTTTTAGTAGGTATTTTACGAGTCGAGCATAGCGGGACTAGAGCATAGCGGGACTAACCGGTCAAAATCGAGGACGACTAAACGAGAGACGAATCGGGGATTTTCTCGTGTTTATTGTCAAAATTCTGTCAAAAGTCGAGTTATCTTAGGTGCCATGTTAGTGTTTGTCTTTCTCGACAACAAGTTTGACAGAACACTGTATGGCAGCGCTGTCAGAAAACGAGAAAAGCTTTGAACTGTCATAAAATTACTCGCGCTAGAGCAAGTAATTGTCGCGTGTGTCATGTTAGGCCTGCTGATATGAAGACCATGTAGATTGGTGTCTGAAATGGTCTTTTGAGGAAAGAACCACACAGATTGAGTGGACCTGTCCAGTCTGAGCACGCATGTCACAGTCAGTCTAGAGTCTAGACTGACTGTGACATGCGTAATATGATCTGACCAAGATTACCTGTGTCTAGACTCTAGACATAATCTTGGTCAGATCATATGAAGACCATGTAGATCCGTGTCTGAAATGGTCTTTTGAGGAAAAAACCACACATTGAGTGGACCTATCCAGGCTGAGCACGCATTTGTCGGTAGTCGTGCACTCAACCTCTACGAATTGACGAACAATACCCAAGAAAAATTTAAACGAAAAAAAAAGACCGGTGCGAGGCCAAAAAGGCTCCTATCTCAGCATAAAGCTGCCATATTTAAAATTATATAGGGTGACCGGTAATTAGTGACCGATACGTAAACACATGATTGTACTCATGATAACAAAAAACTTTTACTATGGAACCAAACCTGAAATCGCGAAAAAAAATCTGCTGCCCCATACATTCATGTTCGCATAACTCGACAAAATTTATGGGGCAGCTGATTTTTTTTTTCGCGATTTCAGGTTTGGTCCCGGGTTTGACGCAAAATGTGCACTTCGCAAAATGTGCACTTGACGCAAAATGTGCACTTCGCATAATGTGCACTTCGCAAAATGTGCACTTCTCAAAATAGCACTTCTCAAAATGAGCACTTCTCAAAATGAGCAATTCTCAAAATGAGCACTTCTCAAAATGAGCAATTCTCAAAATGAGTGTGTATTTTATCACAAGGGGTCAAAATAAAAACCGTTAGCTTAATTTTTTTTTTAATTGTTTAGCAGTATTTTTAGCACGATAACAATATTTTCTTTGTAAAAAGTACTTAATCACATTCAGGACATGTTTGATTATGTATTTTCAGTACACGTCAGCTATACACATAGGTAATATAAGTACCCTACACTAGCCATTAATTTGTACAAAGAAACACTGTTATCGTGCTAAAAATCGAGCAATAAAAAAAAATTGTAATCAAATGGTTTTTATTTTGACCCATTGTGAGAAGTGCTCATTTTGAGAAGTGCTCACTTTGAGAAGTGCTATTTTGAGAAGTGCACATTTTGCGAAGTGCACATTCTGCGTCAAACCCACCCTATACAAGGTGTAACATAAATAACCCACAACCTCTTAAGGGGTCATTGTACTCATCATTATGAACAACTTTTACTATGGGACCAAACCTGGAATCGCGAAAAAAAATCAGCTGCTCCCTACATTTTGACGAGTTTGATGTAGGTAAATGTACTGGTCAGCTGATTTTTTTTCGCGATTTCAGGTTTGGTCCCATAGTAAAAGTTGTTCATAATGATGAGTACAATGACCCCTTAAGAGGTTGTGGGTTATTTATGTTACACCTTGTATATACCGCAGCGCTGGTATTATAGGGCCCGTGTGATGCAATGCGAGCTCCATGTGAACTACGATATATATATTATTATTTTATAAGCTTAAACCACATTTGTACCTACTTATTGTTTTATAGACCAATTCTATACCTAAACTTTATCCAGTGTCCTGGCTTAAACATCATAAAAATAAATGTTCGTTTATAAGTAGTTTGTAGGCACAGTTTGTACGTACGTTAATAGACTATCAAACTTTACCTTATTTCAGGAAGTGGCCAATATATATCGAGGCCAGATACTAGAAACACCTTTCTTCGCAGTCTTGGGGAGTTGAGGAATCTACGTATTCTTGCTCTAGAATATGCCCACATAGCCGATGGAACTGGAGGTGCACTGTTATCTTTGTTACCGGTGATCAAAAGAACGCATTTTCGATTGCAGGTATAGACTTACCATGATATGTAATAGGTATCTAACGTTGCTATAGTCTACTGCGATATGGTAACAATTTGAACTTACGGCGCTTTTATTTTTCGCAAATAGTATTTCTCATCAATCATGAGTTCAATTCACATATTTCACATACTTTAAGGACAAAGGGCCTAGCAACGATTTGCCTTCCGGAGCCTCGCAATGGTCGCCGCTGTTCGTTATGTACCAATTATGGCACCAATACGTACGAAGACAGCAGTCAGTTAGCTAGGTACACAAGCCGCTGAACTATCTTGCAAACTGGTCTCGTGTCGGGTGCCCATAGTTAATGGTTTTTAAGTAATAGCCTTTTCCCAACTGTGTTGGGGTCGGCTTCCAGTCTAACCGGATGCAACTGAATACCAGTATTGTACATGGAGCCACTGCCTATCTGACCTCCATAACCCAGTAACTGGGTAATACTGACAACCAGTCGAACCAGCCCGAAAGTCTGACAACCAGTCCTACCAAGGGTTATCCGGGTTATCCCCTTGGTAGGACTGGTTGTCAGACTTTCGGGCTTCTGACGATCTGTAACGACTGTCAAAGATCCACGAATGACAGCTGGGACCAACGGCTTAACGTGCTTTCCGAGGCAGAGAGTAGTCTCGGTAGGTATGTAAAGATCAACCCATCGACGGACCATCCCCGGCAAGGGCAGCTTAACGTGTCGAATCGACCCGTGCGGCTACTTAGCCACGAGCTCATCTTAAGATAGATGCAAATATCTTCTGCATTTTGCAGCAAATTACTATTGGTTCAATTCAAGATAGGACAATTTATATAGGTACGTTCTTCGAATTCTAGCTGATATGCAGAGAAGACCAGATACCCGGCCGCGCCGACGCTGCCCTCGGAGTTGGAGGATACGATATACCAGACACCGCCTGGCGACGCGTTACCATAGCTTGTCCCGACATCTATCTACTCTTGGCATTCTGTCAGTTTACTATGTAACTTTTTATATAAGTACCTACTTACCTACTTGACATCGGTAAAATAGGTAGGTACCTACTTAGGTGTTACGTTGTAACTTGAGTTACTGCCGAAGGTTTGACAGGGTCTGCTTTCGCCCAAGTGGGCGTCGTTAATAAGACTGCACGACTCGTACCAGAAATGTCATGACACATTCCTGAGTTCAGTCCGGCGCCGGTTCTTCAGTAGGTATGGTTTTGAACGAAAAAGCCTCGCTCCTGTACTTGAACCGGTACGGCTGTGTTCAAATAGACCAGCGGCAGCGGCCGCGGGGCAATTGCGTAACACACTATCAATCGGAATCGGTTTCATTTTGATAGTTCAACAACATTCATTGCGTTATTTATGTTGTCAAGCAGACAAATTTTTCGAACATAATATGAAGCAATAATGGAATAAAATTATTCAGATTTCGATTGATAGTGTGTTACTTATGCAATTAGGGTGCTGAACCCTTTACAGTGATACACTTTAATTTGCGTAGTAGGTACATAATATCTACTGTTAAGTATTTTGAAAATATTTTTTGAATAAAAGTAGTAAGTGGTAGGTACCTACCTACTTTTCTCTTCGACTCTGCGGAAGTACCTACAAGCGTAGGTACCTATATGTTATGGTCGCAAATCGTATTTTGATCAAAATACAACCTAATATCACAGTATTAGACTGTGCTAATATTATAATTTTTGTGCATGATTTCAGTACATGTTCTTTTCGTTAGTTCTAGACAGGACCTATCTATTAATTCTAACTACTTATTATTTTTACTTTTTAAACAGTTCGTATTCGTGACTACGACAATGTAAGACGCTTTCTGACTCCAAGTTTACCTCTACGGGAAGTGCATCTGCAATTGGGTATCGACATGAAAATGCGACAACGACAGGATTCTGACATAAGCTGCTTCATTCGGCATTTAGCGTACCGCTACGGCAATACATTAAGTGAGTCCAACAATTTGATACTAATGAAATCACAAAATAATTTAGGCTAAACATAATAACCTACATAAATAGGCCTAAGGCAAATCAAATTATGAATAGGTTAGGTGGGTACCTATCTAACTGTGCTAGGCAACTGGATTTACCAAATGTATATGAACGTCACTACGCATTTCTGTCTCCTGCTTGATACGATGAAAGAGGAAGAATTTCCTTTTCCGATTAATTTTAATGCGGGTCCTTATTATAAGACGACTCGACTCGCATACTCCTCATTGCATAATTTCACACTAGTTACTTCAGTTTCATTATGCCATAGAATCTCCCTAGATGCAGTAAGTAGTGTTTTAGAGGCATGAGGAACAGGGTGTAAAGTTCACTCATCCTCCATAGAAAAAGGAGGATCCTCCGACCAGACTGGTGTTGTGTCTGGTGGGCTACTGCCCGACGGTTGATGTCGGGACGTTGTATATATGCCAGTCGCGTGGTAAACTCTAATTGCGCGATGCAGGATTGCGTGACGTCATGTCATTGATGCGTAGTTCATATGTGGTGAAGTAGATGCCGCCACATCACTCCCCTCCGGAGACCGGAGGTCGATAGTGGGCTGAGTCGTGTATCTTGCGATGCTTGCCAGTGCCAGTTGTGGTTCCAGTGAGTCGGAACCGAGTGCCGCATAGTTCACGGTGAGTCGGAACTGTCTGCGGTGATACCCCAGTGAGTCGGGGTGGCGCTGCGTTATGCTCCAGTGAGTCGGAGTGTACAGCGCTGGGTTGAGGCTGAAGGTGATGACCAGGAATGCGCGTCCGCTGCATGCTGGTGTTCAGGATACCCGTTGTAGCCGTGTATGCTGGCTGGCTGTGTGACTTACCGCTCGAAAGCTTGAGGAAGTGATGCTTGATGACGTCACGCTGAAGGAGTTACACGAAGGCTGCGCTGACGTTCATGCTCGGGGTCACCAGTTTAGAGGCATGAGGAACAGGGTGTAAAGTTCACTAATCCTCCATAGAAAAGGGAGGATCCTCCGACCAGACGGGTGATGTGTCTGGTGGGCTACTGCCCGATGGTTGATGTCGGGACGTTGTATATATGCCATTCGCGTGGTAAACTCTAATTGCGCGATGCAGGATTGCGTGACGTCATGTCATTGATGCGTAGTTCATATGTGGTGAAGTAGATGCCGCCACAGTGTAAAGGGCTCGAACCTCATAGTGGGAGGCTATCTACGATAAATGAAAGATTCAAGCCAATGGGCTAAGGGTCGTAGGCCTCTTTATTAATTAACTGCCTCAAACTTAATGTCTTAATGTAATTCACTCCCTAGAACCTACGCGGATCGCTAGCTAAAATCTATCTGTCAAATATCCTAAAAGAAAAGCGAGCATCTCTTTTCTTTTAGTACGATTCTATGTTTGAATGATTGAAATGTCAGCCAGTAATAATATCTATGCTAAAATGCTAAGGCTTGATTACAACATAACCTCTACATGAGCTACACTCACCCTTGAATAAAACGATTAACGTAGTCAGCTATGTGCGTGTGGTGTGAGCCACTTTAATAAAACCGGTCAAGAGCGAGTCGGACTCGCGCACCGAGGGTCCCGTTCCGATTTCTGAAAAAGTATGCTATTTAGAGACATCGTTTTATTTTTACTTTAATCTTTACATAAACTTCTATCACATAGAATAATTTCAGATTTTTCCCTTTGCAAACTTCGGAGATAAGTGGGGGGAACGGTATTTTTTTTTACATGTTTCATCAAAAATCGAAAACAATGTGGCCTAAAAAAAATTAAAAATTGTTTAAGAATGTGCAAACAGTGCTCTTTCGTATGATACCCCACATGCCCTAGTAGCCCCACTTTGAATTTTGAAGACCCCCTTTCAGCACCTGTTACAAAAAAAATATAAATATTTTAATTTCTTTCTTATTTGCAAAATAGTTGGGTAAACGTCATATAAAACTATTCCAAATTTCAAGTTGATAGCATTAGTAGTTCTTGAGATATTCAGCTGTGACAGACAGACAGACGGAGTGAGACCATAAGGGTTCCTTTTTTACCATTTTGGTACGGAACCCTAAAAACTCATTGAAAATATGCTTAAGATTTAGTGAACATTCCCAAAGAAATTGTGAAAGTTGGAATCAGATTTTGTGAAAGTCAACTTTGCGAGATATGTAGGTACTGTAAAGTTGGGCCCTCAGTTCTCACATAGAGGATTGAGGGCCCACCTGTACCTGATAAGCTATAGTATGGACACTACAGTAAAAGTCTTTATGCCAAAATCTAAGCTAATACCAAACAAAATTTGTGAAAAACTCAAACTTTAAACTCAAAGCATTTATTTCAATTAAACCAATTACAGGCACTTTTGAATTGTCAAAGAGTCGGTCAGAGGAGCGCACCCAAAATCAGAGACCAGTCACCTTCAAGTCATCCATTTTTTATGTCTATACTCCTGAAATCAGCTATAAATTTTTCCAGACATCGGGCGTCGATGCACATGAAATAATAATCTAGGAACATGAGGAGTCCGCTACGTGACCTCGAAAAGTGCTACGCCGACGCAGTGCCGAAAGTTTGTAGTAACGAATAATATAATGACGAAAGCACGCAGTAACGAATATCATTACCACGAAAGCATTTGATAACGAATCACGGAACAACGAATGCACGTTACAACGAAAAACTTCACACCGAATTACGCGGCCTCGCAACAATGTAACAACGAACGTAGCAACGACAACAAAACAAATCTTTTAAAACAAAAAATTGGTACCACTAATAATATGGATATTATAGCTGTTAAGAGTTAAGACCTACCAATACAATCTCGCAAAATTTAGCAAAACTTTAGTAATTTGGAGTAGTTACTAAAGTTTTGCTAAATCGTGATATATGCTAACCTAAAAATGTTCTTATTGATCAACTAGTAGGTATAATGAACAAAACGGAATGGAATATCAGCCCGTCAACATAAATGGACGTGCATATTCGGCTGCCATTAAGCAAGCTCCCAATTCCCCTCATGAGCAAATCACCAGATTCTCAACTCACCAGATTCTTAACTAACCAGATTCGCAACTCACCAGATCCGCAACTCATCAGCTATTGTACTATAACAATAGCTGATGAGTTGCGACAACACATAAATTATATGTAACTTTCAAATAAATTATTTTACTGACAGACAAAACCTCATTACATAAACTGATAAAAGCGATTCAAATGCCTAAGAGGTCGGATTAAATAGATAGACAACCTCATTTCATAAACATGTTTTTTTTTTTTTACCTACTGCCTAATCTACATCATAATCATTTTGATGCACCCAGAGGAATAATATTTATGAAAAATATTGTTAATGCACCTAGGCGAATATTAACCCAGGCGAACTGCCTACATTAAGAATTCGGTGTTATTTTGATTTTGTTTCGATTTACTTATACTTTTTTTTTTTTACTATAGTTACCTATTCTGTTATTTTTTGTGATTTTGTGTTTCATTGTACATCTGGTGAGTTGCGAATCTGGTGAGTTGCTCTTAAGCGTAAGCTTCAGCGGCAACCTAAGCCTAGGAAAAGTGCCCATGAAGATAGATAGATAAATAGAATACTCTCTATTAGGGACACCATAAAAATTAAGATTTATAAGATATCTCTAAGATCTTTCCATCATGAAGATCTAGATAATGAGTCGAAACCCGAACCACAAAAGACTTGAAGTTAATCTTATGGCGCGACTTGCAACTTCTCGACTCTCAAGGTGAACTTGGTCTTCATTCGGATGTATTCCACGATCTCCTCTACCTTCATGGAGTAATGATTGTAGTCGAGCCACGTGCTGGCAGCTGGGTCGATGGAATTGCGGGATGCAGCATCATTTCCGGTCCCGTCAATGCTGTTCCGCACTGATTGGGAGGAGCTGGCTTCTTCTTTTTTTCTCCACTTTGACGAAGCCATCTTTATTGGCCTGTCCTTTTACCGGTGGTAAAGTGCTTCGGACTGGTTCGGGGGCCTCTTGGGCACTCTTACTATGCTTAGGTTGCCGCTGAAGCTTATTGGGAGCTTGCTGAGCGGTAGCAAAGTAAGCACGTCCATAATGCACGTGTGACCAGGATGGCTTCGTGAAAGTGGAGCGGAAGAAGAGGAAGAAGCCTCCTAGCCGAAACCAGTGCGGAACCGCGCTGGCAGGACCCAATATGCTGCGTCCGGCAATACCTACGACGCAGCTCTATGTGTCCCGGTTACATCACACCACGAAGGTTGAGGAGATCGTGGAGTATGTTCGATCGAAGACCAGCTGGACCTTAAGGGTCGAGAAGTTGGCGTCGCGCCACAACACGAATTTCAAATCGTTTGTGTTGCGAGTTCCGACTCAATATTTATTTATTTTATTTATTTATTTATTTATATCCTGACTTACAACTATTTTTACAGGTATAACCCAATGCAATAGTGAAGCAAACTTAAAAACTTATTATCTAAAACTTATTACATATAATGTTATCCTTGTGAATTCACTCAGTGAACACGCAAAAACGTCTATCTCCTCTGCTACAAGGTTAAGGGTGCGAAGCGCCCGCGTCAGGGGCGCCTCATTTAACAGATTAGTGCGGCCACGAGGTATAGCCAGCAGCTGAGGCCGCCGTCGCCGCCACACATATCTGTCGGGCACACTCAAACACACCAACCCTAATATGTCGGCGTTATGTATCTTGCCTCTAATTACTTTAAATAAATAAGAGACAAGTGCGAACTCACGCCTAACTCTCAGCTCATTGTATCCAACCATGCCTAATATAAACAAGGTTGGATACATAAGCGGGTAAAAAGGATATACTCCATAGAGCCTCAAATATAAAAATCTAACAAATTTATTTTGTATTCGCTCCAACATGAGACTATATTTAGTCTCATGTGGGGCCCAGATGACTGCGTTGCATTCTAATTGGCTTCTCACCAAAGTGTTATATAATGCGATAACCGCCGTAATATTTGTAAAACCACGAACAGTACGCATAATAAACCCCAAATTTCTGTAGGCCTTTTTACAGCACTTGACTATGTGATCACGAAACGCTAGCCCCGCGTTAAGACTAACTCCTAAGTCCCTAACCTCTGTAACCCTGATCATCGGCATCCCATCAATGCTGTAATCATGCACAATAGGACTACGTGCACGCGAGAAAGTTATGGTGACACATTTTTGGGCGTTGAATTGCAGAAGGTTTTCCTTGCTCCAAGTAACTACGCTATCTATGGCCTTCTGTAAGCGTTCACAGTCCTCATCACCCCTCACTGCCATGGATAACTTAAGGTCGTCTGCAAATAATAAACAATTTGCCTCCTTAACGACTTCGGGCAAATCGTTTACCATAATTATAAATTGCAGAGGTCCGAGGTTAGTCCCCTGGCTTACCCCCGACCACGTAAAGTACGGCTCAGACTTGTGTCCCTCGTACTCTACGTATTGCTGCCTATCCCTCATGTAACTGGCAAAGAAATGCAGTAGGTGCGGAGTGAAACCAACGGCTGCTAACTTCTTGAGCAACACGTCATTATCGACCAGGTCAAATGCTTTTTTGAAATCGAAGTAAGCAGCGTCAGCCTGCCCCCCACCGTCTACAATCGGCAACACATGAGCCATGTAACTCAGTAAGTTACTAGTGGTGCTCTTCATTGGTCTAAACCCGTGCTGTGCATCTGAAAGTTGCGGTCTCACCTGCATAAAAATGCTGTTATGGATAGCGCACTCCAACACTTTAGCCGGTGACGACAGTACTGCAATAGGTCTGTACCCACTAACATTGTCCTTACTTGAACCTCCTTTCGGTACCGGCACGACACGAGTGGTTTTCCATCTCTCTGGAAACACGGCCGCCTTCAGACAGCTGTTGAAGATATGGAGCAACGGTACAGCCAGTACAGATCTACAGTCTCGGAGTATGTAAGGCGGAATACCATCCGGTCCCGCAGATCTCTTCGGCTTAAGTTGACCAAGCGCAGTTTGCACATCCTTCAACTGCAATTTCTGCAGGTGAATACACGCCGCTCCATTCTCGCCACCCGCCCCTTCTATTGCCGCAGCAACATTCAACTCGGGCTGCCTCACGCTATAAACCGAGTGAAAGTACTCCGCAAACTCTTTCACACATTGCTCAGCAGACAAAACCTCCCCGTTTTTTAAAATCCCTTTTGGACTTCGACTACCCCTTTTGGAATTTACGTAGTTCCAAAATGATTTTGGGTCTTTTTGCAGTTGATTTTGAACCCTGTTGCTATGTTGTTCTTCCGCTAATTTAATCAACTGTTTATTATATATTGAGACCGTACTCAAGGAAGAGTTTTGGCCGAAGGGTGTCGTGTATCGGTGATTCCGCGGAAGGTTACGCGACACCACGCAGCGCAATACGACGCCGTCACTTCGTATGCAATAAGTAGTTTAGTTTTGTGTTTTTTATAAATATGTATGATAGTCTGTAAGGTATTTATGTTATGGGTCTTAGTTACCCGAAATAAATGATATATTATTATTATTATTTTTAAGTGTCTTGACAATTCTCGGGACCCTGGGGGTCCCGGTCCTTTAGAAGGCATACGAGGGGCCAAAGCCAACTCGCAGAGGCCATAGTGTCGTAGCGTCAAGGGGGCAACATGTCCTGAGGTGCTTGTGAGGAGTGGAGAGGTATCCCACGGTTCTCAGAACAATCCCAGAGCCCGGAAGATGGTCAAGATCCCTACAAACACTTACTGGGATACTTCCTTCCTTATTATTATTATAATGTTGACGTGCTGATATTCCATTCCATTTTAGTTCATTACACCTACTAGTAGATCAATAAGAACATTATTACGTTAGGGTAATCTTTATTTGGCAAAACTTTAGTAAGTAACTACTCCAAATTATGAAATCTGTATAGGGCTTAACGTTATCAAATGCTATCGTTCCGTGATTCGTTATCAAATGCTTTCGTTGTAATTATATACGTTTTGCGTGCTTTCGTCATTATGTTATTCGTTATTACAAACTTTCGGCACTGCGTTATTCGGCGTAGCATTTTTCGAGGTCACGTAGCGGACTAGGCCGCCATGGCCTCTCGTGCTACTACGCGGATCCCTAGCTAAAATCTATCTGTCAATCCTAAAAGAAAAGCGAGCATCTCTTTTCTTTAGTATGATTCTATGTTTGAATGATTGAAATGTCAGCCAGTATTAACTTTGCTAAGGCTTTATAATAACACTAGCTTCTGCCCGCGACTTCGTCCGCGTGAAATTTCTTTTTTTCTCGACCCACCCCGTCGCATTGCATTGCCTACCCGCGCTATTACTTCGTTTTCACTTAGCGTTCTTTCAGACTTTTTTTCTTTTTGCTCGGCACCTAAGGGTCCTAAGGGTCCTAGGGGGTATGTTAAATATGCCTTCTATAAGATTTGGGCTATCATTAATGCAAAAAGATTTTTTAAAGTCCGACTGGTAGGGTAGTTCCAGAGATTAGGTCGTTCCTTCACCATATCCCCTTCCGCTACCCCTCCCTCCCCCTCTCACTCACTCTCACATCCCTTTCACCACTTCCCCTTCCCTCTCTCTCCCTCACCACGCCGTCCCCTCCCTCTCCCCCTATCCTCCACCTCCGGCTCACCAACCCCTACCCTCCCCCTCAGCCTTCACCACGTCTTCATCCTCTCCTCACCAAGTCCTGCCCCTTTCTCCCTGCGTCCATCATCCTCCCCCTCACCCTCCTCACCACTCCTCCCCTTCCCTCTCCCCCTCTAACCCTCCCGCCGGGGTAGTTTTAAAAAACTAATAATGACAAACTTAGGCAAATATTTGTGCCAAGTTTCAAGTCAATTAAAACCAAATGAATAACAATTTTCATGTAAATTGTATCCCTGTTTTCACCCCACACAGGTGGAATTTAAAAAAATGGTTTGAGATATTTCCACAACTTGACTGAAAGATTATTTACACCAATTTTTGAGTTAATCAAGCCACGCAGTAAAATCCTCCCCTGTGAAATTGACTACACCTTTTCACCCCGTTAGAGGTAGATTTTCGAAAAACCCTGATACATATTATTCTTTATTATTGGTTTTTAGTATAAATACTGGGTTTTGAGTTAATCGGATTGCGCGTTAAAATTTTTCCATACAAACTTTGAGACCCCCCAATTCCCCTTTAGGGGGTAGTTTAGAAAAACAAAAAATCACAAAAATCATAATTTACTTCGATAAATATTCGTGCCAAGTTTCAAGTTTATTAACTCAAGGAATAAGATTTTTCATACAAACAATATCCCTCCTTTTTACCCCCTTGAAGGTCGAATTTCCAAAAACCCTTTCTTAGCGGATGCCTAGGTCATAATAGCTACCTGTGTTCCAAATTTCAGCCCAATCCGTTCAGTGGTTTGAGCTGTGTGTTGATAGATCAGTCAGTCAGTCAGTCAGTAACGCTTTCCTTTTATAGATATAGATAACCTCTACAGTACATACTTAGGTAATGAACTCGCGTGTGGAATGAACTGCCGAGCTTTGAAAATGCGCTCAACCTAGTGGTAAATTGGTAATGAAGCAGTTTTGCATTCCACTACACATTAGCGTACCAGGTATGCTAATTTTTGTAGTATAGTAGGCAGGTAGGTGAGACCGTAAGGTAAGCAGTTATAAGACTTATTTTAATAAGTAGATACATAAGTTTACCAAGTACATTGACACACATTTTACTTAAACAGGACAGGTGATTGAAGGTACCTAGATCTTCAATCTGCTTACCTTACGGTCTCACCTACCTGCCTACTTACCTACGTTTTATTGCAGTAACATTGAGCATTCATCAGTGGAGATTCGCTGTATTCCCGTTGCGTCGTATCTTGGAGCTAATGCCTAAGCTAGTGCGTCTCTTCTACATAGGCAAAGTTGAAGATGAAGTGGAGCTACAGAGATTATTCCATATGATTGCTTGTGGGGTTTGCAAAAGTTAGTTTTTTATAAGTACCTAGGTATACTACCTACTGAAAAAGTGAAAAATGATTTCGGATTTAGCAGAAAGACTAACCCATCAAAAACATAAATGTGAAAATGGGAGCCAAGCTCAATATTAGTAATATGCGTGGTTGTCAAAAGAATTGAGATCTAAATGGGTGCAAGTTCTGTAGATAATACTGAAATTTATTCATAAGAACATACAACATTCTAAAAAAGAACTCAATTTCTTGTTTTTTTTCTGCAACAACAATGTTTGCTATTTAAAAATTTTACTTCTTCCATTGGAACAGTCGAATTATTAATTAGTAGATAACTTAGGATAAATTGAAGCTTAAGATTTGACTTGGCTAGTTTTTACCAGCAAACCAAATTTTTAGAAGAGTAGGTAGGTAAGAAGTTTACCTTACAATCTAAAAACAGTAAGTAACTTGCGTATTAAAACATAAGGAAAATAAGAGGTGATTAGACAATTACAAGATAACATGTACCTAATTTAAAAACTAGCCAAGTCAAATCGTGAGCTTCAATGATTTTTCATAAGTTATCTGCTATGTAGATAAATAATTCGAAGAAGTAATATTTTTAATTAGCTAACATTGTTGGAGCAGACAAAAACAAGAAATTATTTTTATTTTATTTTAGAATATAGATCTATAAACTTCAGAATTACATAACTAAGTATACAAAAAGCACATATTGAGATCTCAATTCTTTCGCATACCTATTTTTAATATTGAACTTGGCTCCCATTTTCCATTTTTTTATGTCATATACCGCGAACATTTGCGGTGAACCACTTTTCGACCTTATCACTAATGGAAAAGTGGTTATTGCAAATGTCTGCGACGGTACCTATGATTATGCAAATAATAGGTACTTTTGGCACCTGTGACCAGTTCCACCGCGCCGACGCGACGAGGAATCGACTGGCTATCAATGATTTTCTCGTTCAAGAAACGTACTAAAGATTGTAGGTCCCGTGTAAGTAAAAGAGATAGGTAGGTACATATTATGTTAATAGTTGATCGCTGGTACACATAGTCAGCGAGTAGGTACTCGATTGTCGCAGCGACAAGAGCTATCAAAGACCAAACTATAAGATGTGCGTGTGGTGTGAGGGACACTTTATTAAAACTCTTTGAAAATATGCTTAGGATTTAGTGAACATTCCCAAAAGAATTGTCAAAGTTGGAATCAGATTTTGTAAAAGTCAACTTTGCGAGACATGGACTGTAAAGTTGGGCCCTCAGTTCACACCACACTAGGGCGTGCAAAACCGAAAAGTCTGCAAAACCGGTTTTGAATTCCGGTTTTGAGGCCTCAAAACCGGAAACCGGTGTTAGCCCCGGTTTCGGCAACAATTTTAATTTTTTTATATAGAAGAATTTTAACAACCCATGCATCACAAATAAACGATTTGATTTGATTTGAACAAGAAAACAATATTCTTAGATACCCACAAAATCTACAAATAAAACAAATTGTACGATATACCTCTTTTTAAACAACCATTTATGCCTACCAATACCAAGTAGACCACATTAATAGTTTGGAAAGTGGCTTGACCAGATTCAGCCCGAAAACCCATCAATACTGCTGAGCGTGCCCGCCTGCTGGCTGTGGGAGATTGGGAGTCGGGCTTCTGGCTTCAGGCGCTACCGTCACCCAACATAAGCAATATGCTGGGTGACACCACATTCCGGCTCGCTACAAGTCTGCGTCTGGGCGCTTCTTTCGAAGCCCCACATCACTGTCAGTGCGGTGAAGCAGTCGACCGCCTCGGACACCATGGCCTTTCCTTGCTGCAAGTATAGTCATTTGGCAAGGCACACCATCATTAATGACATCATCCGTCGGACTCTTGTTGTCTCGGGTGTCAGCTGTTTTAAAGAACCCAATGGCTTGGCACGTGACGATGGGAAGTGGCCAGACGAAATGACTATAATGCCTTGGAAGTTGGGTAGAGGCCTTTAGTGTGGGATGCAACCTGTGTTGACGCCCTCACGTCATCTCATCTTCCTAGTAGCAGAATACCCTCAAACGGCACAAATTTAACAGCCTTATATGGAGCTATATGTTTGAGCCGTTTGGGGTTGGGCCTTGGGTCCAAATGCTCATCGAGTATTTCGGAACATCGCCAAACGGTTGGTCGACTCTTCACGTGACCAGAGAGCTGGCCTATTTGTCGGTTGGAGTGAGGAGTGTAAGTGGGTATAGGTTGCGTTCAGATATTTGATGACTCAAAATTGAATATTTCTTGAGTGCGTTCGAAAAAAGTTCATTTAAATCAAAATGTAAATATGTAATTCAACAACGGGAAAACCGGAGGTAACTCCGGTTTTGTCTCTCAACCCCGGTTTTCAAAAATTGCTACATTTTGTCCGGTTTCCGGTTTTTAGCAAAACCGGAAAACCGGGTTTGCACGCCCTACACCACACGCATATAACGATAAATAGGTAGGTAACTCTAAGTGATGCTCTGAGCTGAGGAGTACATACTCGCTCAGCGACTCCAAATCAAAATCAAAATCAAAAGTCATTTATTCAAATTAGGCTGAGAATCAGCACTTTTTGAACGTCGAAATTACAGTAAGACAGTCCCCACAAAACGCCCGCCCTTCGCCACTTCCTAGTGCTTTAGCTGGGAAGAAGAAGTAGTGGAACAAACTCCCCAGCAGCACAGCTGTCTGTTCAGTTAGAAGAACTAGATTCTATACAATAGTACCTATGCAAAATAATTTACGCAACACAATACATTAAATTATATTTTTGTCAAATAAAATAAACAATTTTAGTACTTAACTCATATAACCTGTCATTATGTAAGCTGATTCTGGAGAAAGAACATAACATAAACATTGTCTTGAGTTAATCACAGCGACCAACTATTCTTATCGTTTAAGTAATCGTTGATGAATATTATGCCTTTTATTTATTTTTTTATTTTTTTTGAGGGTGGGAAATCATCAAATAACTTCTCCCGCTCTGGGTGGAGCGGAAGGGCGTGTCAGACTTTTACTGACTAAAACCCACCCGTGTTCCTTCAGTTGCCTATGCCAGGGCCGCGGTAACCCCTTCAGACAACCCGCGACCCCAGCGGCGTCGGCCCTATTGGACCCCGTCACTTGCTGACATCTCTTTGTGGCGCGCGTGGAACACAACGCGCCGTCGACTCGGGGTCCTTACCGGACGGCGAGCTACCCGCTGCTCACCGTCCGCAGGCCCGCGCCTACGGTGGCCGGAAATCGCCATGCGATTCCCGCCGCCCAGGGCGTCTCCTGCGGCGACTGAGGGCGTGAGGCTGCCTCTCCCTCACGCGTTCCGCCTCCTCCTTCGCGAGCATCACTGCTTCGCAGAAGGAGGTGACGGCCTCCCATGCACTCTCGCTCCGCTCTATGGCCTGGACCAGGCTCGGACGCGAGAGATCGCCGCCGCCGATCGAACAAAGATTGAACAAAGATTGGATTTTACTTTAATTTTAAACGCATTAAAAGGCAAATCTAGCAAAGAAGAAGGTAGCTTGTTATGAAAAGTTATACCAAGACCAACAAAATGAGTTATGAACCTTATGAAGCCGATGAAATGGAGCACGTAATTTGTCCTTATTTCTGGTGTTAATATTGTGATTATCACTGTTTTTACTGGTCAAATGTATATTTTGCCTAATGCATAAGATGTTGGCGAAGATGAACTGTGATGCCACCGTGAGAATACCAATATCCTTAAAAAATTCTCTCAGAGAAACTCTAACCCCTAGCTGGTAAATTGCTCGAACAGCTCGTTTTTGAAGAACAAAAATATTTTGAATATCAGCCGCTTTGCCCCATAGCAGAATACGTAGGACATAACGCTATGGAAATAACTAAAATAGACTAACCGAGCTGTATCAACGTCAGTGATGTGCGTGTGGATTGAGAGATCTTTTCGAAAAACTCTTGCAATCCCAATCAAATTATAAGAGGATTTAGGAAATAATTGTGAAAACTTCATGGTAAGGTATAAAATTTGTAAAACCTAAACAAAGAAAGTTAGAACTCATTAACTGGATCTCTCAATCTGGACAACTGAAGAAAAAGCCATAACGCGTATCCAAGAATATACTGCCTATGTGTTTATAATTTGCATTTTAATTAATTGTGAAGGATTTGTGAAAGCTGCTAAACAAAATTTCGGATCGTTTCAAAGCCACGTTTAAGATTTATAACGATTTATATGGATCACTCAGAGTGGACAATTTTCAATTGGGTGATCTTGTAAAACACGACCTAATACTGAAAAAGTATGAATAATTATCATGTTTGTATATCACCATATACAAACATGATAATTATTATATCAATTCTCTTTTATGCGGCTTTTTATGTAATGGCATAGGGAAGCTAGCTAATAAACCACAGTGGTCAGATGTTAGGTCACTTAGCACTAATTTATTTTTGACCTCAGAATCACTAAATATATTATCAAGACATGTTGACGAAGTTGCCGTGATCCTAGTAGGTTCGAAAAACAAGTTAATTAAATTATAAGACCTGAACAGATTGAGAAGTGTAATACTTAATGGAGTAACATCTAAAATATTAATATTGATATCTCCACATAAAATTATGCTTTTATTACTTGATTTTAACGTATTGAGTGTATCCTCCATAACCAATTCGAAACGAATAAAATCCCCAGAGGGGGGTCGATAAACGCAAATTTTAAAGTATCGCTCGAGTTCAACACAAGACAACTCAACAATGCGCTCAATAGAAAGATTAACTATATCTAAACGTTGTTTACATTTCAACTTGTTTGAAACAAGAACTAAAGACCCACCGCGAATAGCACTTTTTCTAACAAATGCACTTTGTACAGTAAAATAATCATCATTCATAAAGACTACTTCATGTTCTTTCAACCAGTGTTCAGTCAAACATAACACCTGAACATCATAGTTCTCCATAAATAAACTGAACTCTAAGGTCCGTATTACAGAAGGAAACTCAAGCACTGATCTTTGTTTAAATCTAGTTTTCAACCAATCAAATGGCTTGAATCTAGTTTTAAGTAATGCTTGAGTATTGAGTGACGTTCTGTAATACGGACCTAACTCTTTGCCGGACAGACCCTGCATGTTTTGATGTACAACATTCAACTTATGCGGCCTGCCCATTGTCACACCTAATAGTTTAAACTACAAGGCGTATCAAAAATTATATTAGTACTTACTACTCGATTCGATGGTACACTACAAGTACCACCATCACACTACGCCACGGTGTCACTATGTATATTGTATGCTAAAAGATTAGCAATATGTCTCCTACAACTAGGTGGCAAATACATTTCATAATTTGTCAGTTTGTAATCAGTAATAAATTGATTACAATCAAAATATAAAATAGTGTCACTATGATGACAAGTTCTATTATAAATTAACATATTTAAATTATAATGTGACTATTTTGCTCATCAGACAAATATGTCGAATAAGGCAATGCACAGAAAATAAATTTACAGTTCTTGGTCTCATTGAGATGTAACATCATGCCTCTCGCTTGGCACATTAAGCGTCAAACTAAATGGCGGTTCTGACTCGCTGCGCAATACGCTCTACTCGCTTCTCGTTAATCGCTGGCGGTGGAGGTGGGACAGGTGCCTTAGTGAGAACTGTACCTACACACTAACTAGGTGGTGGTTACTTATCTAATCAAAATTTATGTTTCAGATTTGAAACAAATAAAAATTCAAATACAAGACGATGACAAGAAAATGGGTTATTGGAGAGATGTTGTAGAATCTATAACTGAACAATTTTCAGATATAATGCAGATGTATGACATCAAATTCTGCATATGCATTTACAAAAGTTAATAGGTAGGTACCTACCTACTACAATATTTTTGATTGGTATTCAACTGATAAATAAGCAACATCTTCAGTTTAAAAGCTACTTTATATTTTTTTATTCCTGGAGCGTAGGTACCTACCTACTGTTATGCTGTAGTTATTCGACCATTTAATACAAAATAAAAATAATGTGACGTCTTAATATATGTATGTTTTTTACAAGATCATAGACTAAGGCGCTTTCAATTTAGACGTTTCCTGTCGCACCGCTGCCGCACGTTTTCCGTGCCGCTGCCGTGCCGCTAAAGTAGGTACCTACGTTAGACGTCCGACACCAAACGCTTAAATTGAAAGCGTATCTGACTGCCGTGCGTTTGTATGATAGTGATGTTAATATATTTGAGAGCAGTCAAGCCATGGACTCTGACGAAGAAACATTACTGTTAAGTGTTCTTGTTGAAAAACATCAAAGAGAAACAAAAACGACGCTCCCGTAAAAGAGCATCACCGATATTTTCATTAACATGTAATTTTGGTGATTTAATCTTTACCCTAGGTTAAAATAAGATCCAAGCTTTTTTAATTACCTAGCTATGTCTAGAGAATGTTTCTACCAATTACTTGAATTAGTTAAAAGTAATATTCAGCGGCAAGAAACTATTTTAGTTAGGTACTTATCTATTTTAGTTCCTTAAAACAGGACGTATTTTAATTTCATTTATAAATTTTTCCACATTTATATCATCCATTTTAACCGTACAGTTCGGAAGCGACACTCTAATTTGATTAAGTATGTAAATATTTATTATTCTACCCATCAAATCTTATGAATGTGCGTTAATTATGAGAGTTAGATAAAAAACTCGCATATTAACGCCTGTAAATATTTCATATAATACGCAAGTTTACTAATTTACCTTTATAATATTCAAGTCTGTAAATGCGATAATCGCCATTTTGATGACAGTGGTGGTCGAGGCTAGAAAACATAAAAATTGGGGATTTCGAACATCCAAACTGCACCACAGGGGCAGTGTGTCACCTCCTTCTGCGAAGCAGTAATGCTCGCGAAGGAGGAGGCGGAACGCGTGAGGGACAGGCAGCCACACGCCCTCAGTCGCCGCAGGAGACGCCCCGGGCGGCGGTAATCGCGAGGCGATTTCCGGCCACCGTAGGCGCGTGTTCGTTTCAAACGCGCGGCCATGGCGTTAAAAAAAAAAACTATGCCAACATTTTGTAACAATTTGTAAAAGTTGACTCCCAAAACCACAAATTTCTCAAAGCTATGGTTAAAAAGTTAGAAGGGTTTGAACGTGGCCGCGCCATCGAAACGCGGAGAACCGCGCGGCCACGGAGATCTCAGAAACTAAGCGTTGCACAGACCTGAAATTTTGGTAAATAACAGATTCAATTTGTAAACAATTTGTAAAAATATAGAAAAAAATCCTAGGTTAATATTTTAGGAGCTGTCAGACTAAAACCCCGTGCCGGCCCCATCGAAACGGTAACAAAAACGTGATAGCCGATATCTCGCTGAAAAAGCATCGCAGAGTTCGCAGACGTCTAGAGTTTTTTGTAAAACCCAGATTTGAATTTGTCAAAACTTACAAAAATGCAACAAAAAATACTAGGTTAATATTTTAGGAGCTGTGACACTAAAAACCCCCTGGCCGCGCCATCGAAACGGTGACAAAAACGTTATCACCGATATCTCGCTGAAAAAGCATCGCAGAGGTCTGAAGTTTTTTGTAAAACCTAGATTTGAATTTGTCAAAACTTGTAAAAATACAACAAAAAATCCTAGGTTTATATTTCAGGAGCTGTAAATCTAGGTTTTACAAAAAACTTCAGACCTCTGCGATGCTTTTTCAGTGAGATATCGGCGATAACGTGTTTTTCACCGTTTTTGAGATCTCCGTGGCCGCGCGGTTCTCCGCGTTTCGATGGCGCGGCCACGTTCAAACCCTTCTAACTTTTTAACCATAGCTTTGCAAAAATTTGTGGTTTTGCGAGTCAACTTTTACAAAATGTTGGCATAGTTTTTTTTTTTTAACGCCATGGCCGCGCGGTTGAAACGAACATGTAGGCGCGGGCTTGCGGTCGGTGAGTAGCGGGTAGCTCGCCGTCCGGTAAGGCCCGAGTCGACGGCGCGTTGTGTTCCACGCGCGCCTCAAAGAGATGTCAGCAAAAGATGGGGTCCAATAGGGCCGATGCCGCTGGCGTCGCGGGTAGTTTAAAAAAGATACCGTGGCCCTAGCACAGGCAACTGAAGGAACACGGGTGGGTTTTAGTCAGTAAAAGTCTGACACGCCCTTCCGCTCCACCCAGAGCGGGAGAAGTTATTTGATGACGTCCCATCCACAAAAAAAAAACGGCAGTGAATCATATATCATTTAATTATTTGAGAATTCATCCATTGTTCAAGGTAGGTAATTAAGCAGTGGTAATGAAGTTTTTTGATATCCAAAGTCGAAGTTTCGCGCCAATAATTTTTGTTTACATGTCAAAAGGCCGTTTTGAAGACTGAAATAGTTAATTCTCACATATAGTATAGTAGTTATTCTTAATAGTTGCTTCATGTGATTTAACACTTAAAAGATATGTGCCATTATTAGATTCTATGAAATTAACTCAGTGTTAATCAATTTCATATATTTTCTATGAAATTGTGTATTTAATCAGTACTATGTTACGCTCGTCAGTTCCCTGGGCGTCAAATTCAGAAAAAACGAAATATCTCAAAATCTACTTAAAAAAGTGGCTGGCTCGATTTAGTACAATATATTCATTAGATTTTATCTATCTTAATCTTAAATCCCCATTAACGTAAAAAGTATAATAAACAAAATATCCCCAAAAGTTACCCAACTTTTGCAGAATCACCCATATCTATTAAGGTGCGTACAGACTATAGGTATAACAAAACAATCATGTTATACAACATTGCTATATAGGTAACATGTTTCAGATAATGTGGACACTGAGTGTTATAAAACATGTTATAATAATATGTTATTGATGTCCTCTCGTGTCGACATTGTGGATATCACTGAAGAACGACAAACGACAATGGTTATATAACATTGTTATACTGCATTGTTATTCTAATGTGTACAGTATTGTTATATGTTGCAATGTTGAATAACAAGGTTTTATTACAGTAAAAATAGATCGATTTGTATGGAGTAGATTGCAATAAATGCTCTTTAATGTGCCTAGATAGAATGTGTGTGTGTGTAGATATGGCGGACGGTGTAAAACGTTTTGAGGTTTTAACCATTGGTGTGATAAATTGATAGAATAATGAAATATTTTAAAGACACGACGAATTATGACGAGTTTGACGAGGCATCCAAAGTAACATTTTGCTAGATTATAAAAAACTTAGTAGGTAGGTATGTCGGCAGTTTGTTTTTAAATGAAGAAAAAGTAGATTGAATATTTTTACCTGATACTAGACTCTACGAGTTATAATTCAAAATGTTGTAACATGCATGTCTGTCAAGTCTAATACTTTTAAACACTTTAACAACACAATTAGAAAGTGACGTTGTACTTTTTGCACGCATAGATTAGGTACCAGAAAGGACCTACGTGCGCCGCCGCCACCCGCCCGCCGCGCGCGCGCCGCCCGCCCGCACCCCTCTCGCGAGTGTTTGATTTTCATTTAATTTATTAGAAATGCTTTACAGATATTCAGAGGTTTTTTTCAATTTGAGTAGACAAAAGCTATTGGTATTAAGATTCATCAAAATATTCTGGGTGTCTTTAATGTACGAGGGTTAAATACAAATTTAATTTAACACCTTGGTGATAATTTACATAGTTATTTGTAGTAACTATTTAAATACTTTGACAAAATTTCACTCTCTAGGCAATTACTGTTCTGAAGTTATCATATATTTTCTAAAAAATAGTCAATATGGTAGTTAATATGTTGATTACTTGATTTTGACCGGGGATAATTATTACCATAATTAAAACCTTTGAAAAGGAGCAGTCATGTACAAAATCACCTGTGGTCCATTTTTGTTCTCACTTAAATTTAATGTTATTGCTATAATTGCTAATAACTCAATATAGGTATATAAAAAAAATATCGGAGATTACTGTCAATTTATGTATTTCAGCTATTTATATATATAATTCTGAATTATCACCTGTGCCTCGGAAAGCACGTTAAGCCGTTGGTCCCGGCTGTCATTCGTGGATCTTTGACAGTCGTTGACGGGTGGTCAGAAGCCCGAAAGTCTGACAACCAGCCTTACCAAGAGGAATCGTATTACCCAGTAACTGGGTTGTGGAGGTCAGATAGGCTGTCGTTCCATATAAAATACTGCTATTCAGCTGCATCCGGTTAGATTGTAAGCCGACCTCAACATAGTTGGGAAATGGCTAGGAAGATTGACTGCATTTGGGACATATTAGACGAAGCGAAATAGTACCAAGAAGTAGAGAACATTCCTCTTCTGAAGACGTGTGGCGTCGCATTGTGTACACTGACAACTGATCAGGCAAATAAATCACGAGGAATTTCATTATGCAGGTGGGTCGTGGAGACAATTAACGGCCAATTTAAGCGCGACTTTAAAATATTTAGACACGAGTATTTAATCGCGCTTTACTAAATACCATGACGGATTATAAGGTAGCTGCAGCACTGATCAATTGTTTCCAAGAGCCTTACGAGGATAGTAGGTACACGGGCCAATTTATTGAAATATTTAACAATGTCAATAAACAGAATCATTTATGTGATTACGTGCTTGAGCACACAATTTCAACCGATAAAGGGTAGCGTTTATAAGAATGTAAGCTGAGGATCCAGAATTGACAGACTTCCCAAGACTAACATTATTTTATTTTCTACCTAACGTAATTTTTAATGGTAAAGGTAATCTTGTGAATGTAAAAGGGCTAATTTATACTTATCATATTACACGCCTGTACGTTTTTCTACCGCATAATCTGTGAAGTATGGAATGCCTTTGAAGTGCGCGCACTGCGGTCATGCGTTTTGTTACTGTAGGCCCCGCCCAGTGCGGCAGAACTAACGGAAACGCACCGCAGTGCGCGCTCGCTCTTACTATTTAATGCTTCTTTTACTAATACATTAACATGACCCCTGTAAAAATTCGAATAGCAATTTCACACACTTAGTCCAGTAGAGATATAATATTTTTTCCATTTACCCTTCGATAATTCTAAAGTTTTTTATTTTCGCTGAGTGGATAACTATAGTGAATTCATTGCTATGTACAAAAATGCTAACAGTTTAGAGTTATGCTATAGGTATTAAGTAGGTATTTCCTATTATTTCGTGTTATAACAATGATATAAAATTTAAATTAAAATACTACACTGTTTCTTAATTAGTACTGTCTAAAGTATATATTACTGAAAATGCTAACAGATAGGTACTGTGGAACAATGGAAATCTGAAAATGTCCTTTAACTCATTCAATAAAAAATTTAAGTTTTTCAAATCATTTCCTATACACTTAAAGGGATTAGTTATACCTTACAACAAAAGTTCTAACAGCTAAGTAATATGCTTCACAAGTAATTGTATTTTTACTTTGCAATTAGCGAAATATTGAATTTAAGTTTATAAATTTGCGCCCACATATTCGTGATAATAAGCTCTGCTACCATACAAAAGTTTCAACTTGTACGTGCTATGCCTTTTTGTTTAATAAATAAAATACAATTTGGATATTGTGGCGCGCGGTGTAGGTACGACAATTCGTGCAGCGCGACGCGGTGACAATCAGACCCACACTCACTGCAAACGTGCACGCGGCTACACATCAAGCTATGCATGTCCAGTTTACACTGACCTCTCATTGTAAGGTAATCTTATACAATGCGAGATCAGCTTATACTGGATATGTATAGCTTGATCTGTAGCCGTGCGTACCTACCTCTATTGAATGAGGCGCAAAATCATTTCATTACAGTCACATCTCACAAATGACTAATACGAGTACAGTCAGCGTCAAAAATATCGGAACGAATAGACTGTTCAAAATGATCTCAAAAACTAAGAAAATTAAACTACTCAATTGGGTAAAGCTCTTGTCAGAATTACAGTGAAATATTATCGTATACTGTCTTCATTCTGAAAACAGTCTGTTCGTCCCGATATTATTGACGCTGATCCAATCCAGTCAGTTATTTTTTCTGTTCCATTCCGTGACCGTGACTTCGCCCGCGCGTAATTATCAACAATTGTCAAAAATAGTCAAAATCCCGGATTCCGGGATTCACAAATTTAGAGTTCTGATTATAGGATCGAATGTATATTTATGTATTGATCGTCAAAATGTCGTGATTCCGGAATTGATAAATTAAGTATTTTTTTTACCATTACTGGGTAACTTGTTTATCACTAAATTTTCACAGGGGATCATCTACTATGAACAACTTTCACTATGGCATCAACACGTAAATCACGAAAAATAAATCAGCTGGTCGAGTAGGTATTGAGCTTTTGTATCAAACATCGTAATTTTTTTCGTGATTTCAGAGTTGGTCCCATAATGAAAGCTGCTGAAACTGTAAATCCAAGATGGCGGCTGCGAATATTTTCAAATGTTTCGTCATGGGTGTCGTTTTCATTGGTTTCGAGGGTGTTAAGGCCGATAGTGACACTAAAATGTAAATCCAAGATGGCGGCTGCGAATATTTTCTAATTTTACTCTAGTATGTAAGTACAAAAATGCTAACAGTTTAGAGTTATGCTATAGGTATTAAGTAGGTATTTCCTATTATTTCGTGTTATAACAATAATATAAAATTTAAATTAAAATACTACACTGTTTCTTAATTAATACTATCTAAAGTATATATTACTGAAAATGCTAACAGATAGGTACTGTGGAACAATGGAAATCTGAAAATGTCCCTTAACTCATTCAATAAAAAATTAAAGTTTTTCAAATCATTTCCTATATACTTAAAGGGATTAGTTATACCTTACAACAAAAGTTCTAACAGCTAAGTACAACACAAGGCTTCACAAGAATGTTCAGGCTTCACAAGTAATTGTATTTTTACTTTGCGATTAGCGAAATATTGAATTTAAGTTTGTAAATTTTCGCCTGAACATTCGAGACAATAAGCTCTGCTACCATACAAAAGTTTCAACATATACGTGCTATGGCTTTTGTTTAAATTGCGAATAACTATTTTCCATAACAAGCCGCGTAAGTCAATCTGAGATACTCGTAGAAACAAATGACCGCACCAGTAGGACATACATTCCAGTCGCAACAAAAATATTCCTCTGACAAACGAATAAAGGTTTCTGTAGTTAGACGATCAGAGACACAAGAGACCTTATTATGGGCTGCCGGAATACATAACGACGATTGGAGCCAACAAGTAAGTTCTAGTTGTATTTATAATTCCTACTATCAATATCCTATACCCCATCTAATCCATTCTATTTTTCCTCTATAGAGCCAACACCTCAACTTTAGTTAAATATGCGTCCGAACATACGATCTCTGGTAATAAATAAAGAACGGAATAGAACTTCGAGGAACGGAGACAAACAGTGGAGACTTCTTTAGGACAACATTTTTTCCGGGATAATTAATCTCCTAAAAGAGTAACATTCTGGAATGGCCTACTAGGCAAAAGAACAAGAGGTAGACCAGTTACAAGATGGGAAGATGATATAAAAGCAATAGCTGGTCCAAACTGGAGAAAAGTAGCTGAAGACAAAGTCAAATGGGCATCACTGGAGGAGGCCTTCACCCATTCTGGGGTTCCTGTAGATTAAATAAAAAAATGAAGTACCTAACTATAAATACTATGATATAATACATAGGATACACATAAAATTATACTAAGTAAGAGACAAATAAATAACATAGAATGAACTAAACAAAACTAACACATACATAGATTTTAAGGAATGTAAATTTATTGGAAATAAAAGGCTTTTTTATTTTTATTTTTTATTTATTTATAATTAATCTCCCGGGTTTTGGGACATTACATTATTACTAGAGATCGGATAATCGGATGCGTATTAACCTAAAGTTGAGGTGTTGGCTAAGTATGGAGTGGGCTTTTGGATTGAAAGATCCCAGAATTCTGGTATCGGCAAATTTTGACTTCTAATTATAGAATCGAATGTTTTAAGTACTTAAGTTCAGATGTTAGTTAGTATGGATTGCACTTATACATCGAGAAAATCCCGGGATTCCGGAACGACACTTTTTAAGTTCTTATTTTGGAATCGAATGTTTAGTTAGGTACTTGCGTTCAGGTGTTGGCTAATATGGATTGCACTTTTGTATCAAAAAAATTCCGGGATTCACAAATTTTGACTTCTGATCATAGAATCGAATGTATAATTTACTTAAGTGCAGATGTTAGTTAATATGGATTGCACTTATGTATCGAAAAAATCCCGGGATTCCGGAGCGACAATTTTTAAGTTCTGATTATAGAATCGAATGTATATTTACTTACGTTTAGGCTTTGGCTAATATGGAATGTACCTACTTTTGTATTGATCGTCAAAATGTCGGGATGCCGATGGGATGGAATTGATAAATTAAGTATTTTTTTACTACGAGTATTAATAACTTTTTATCAGTAAATTTTCACAGGGAATCTTCTACTCATGAACAACTTTCACTATGGCATCAACACGTAAATCACGAAAAATAAATCAGCTGGTCGAGTAGGTATTGAACTTTTGTATCAAACATCGTAATTTTTTTCGTGATTTCAGAGTTGGTCCCATAGTGAAAGCTGCTGAAACTGTAAATCCAAGATGGCGGCTGCGAATATTTTCAAATGTTTTATCATGGGTGTCGTTTTTATGGCTTTCGAGGGTGTTAAGGCCGATAGTGACAATAAAATGTAAATCCAAGATGGCAGCTGCGAATATTTTCTATCTTTTCTAATTTTTCGTCATGGGTGTCGTTTTCTTGGTTTTCGAGACTGTTAAAGCCGATAGTGACGCTAAAATGTAAATCCAAGATGGTGGATGCGAATATTTTCTAATTTTTCTCAATGAGTGTCGTTTTCATGGTTTTCGGTGGTGTTAAAGCTGATAGTAACATTAAAATGTAAATCCAAGATGGCGGCTGCGAACATTATTAAATTTTTCGTCATGGGTGTCGTTTTCATGCTTTTCGAGGGTTTCAAAGGCGATTTACATTTTAACGCCACGTTAAAATGTAAATCCAAGACGGTGGCTGCAAAATTTTCAAACTTTTCGTCATGGGTGTCGTTTTAATGGTTTTCGAGGGTGTTAAAGCCGATAATGACGTTAAAATGTAAACCCAAGATGGCGGTTGCGAAAATTTTCCGTCATGGTTTTAGAGTGTGCTAAAGCCGATAGAGGAGTCAAAATGCGTGACGCTTGGCTGATGCCTACTTAACTAACCCTGCGGCAGTGCAGCGTATCGCGTTACAACCTGAAAACACGTGTGATAGTAATTAAAAAACCATCAACATTTTTAAAGCAGGCGCTATCTTGCATTTACATTTTAGTGTCACTATCGGCTTTAACACCCTCGAAAATCATGAAAACGACACCCGTGACGAAAATTTTAAAAATGTTCGCAGCCGCCATCATGTATTTACATTTTAACATCACTATCGGCTTTAACAGCCCCCAAAACCATGAAAACGACACCTTTGACGAAAAATTAGAATATATTCGCATCCACCATCTTGGCTTTACATTTTAGTGTCACTATCGGCTTTAACACTCTCGAAAAGCATGAAAACGACACCCATGACGAAAAATTTAATAATGTTCGCAGCCGCCATCTTGGATTTACATTTTAATGTTACTATCAGCTTTAACACCACCGAAAACAATGAAAACGACACCCATAACGAAAAATTAGAAAATATTCGCATCCACCATCTTGGATTTACATTTTAGTATCACTATCGGCTTTAACACTATCGAAAACCAAAAAAACGACACCCATGACGAAAAATTAGAAAATATTCGCAGCCGCCATCTTGGATTTACATTTTAGTGTCACTATCGGCCTTAACACCCTCGAAACCAATGAAAACGACACCCATGACGAAACATTTGAAAATATTCGCAGCCGCCATCTTGGATTTACAGTTTCAGCAGCTTTCATTATGGGACCAACTCTGAAATCACGAAAAAAATTACGATGTTTGATACAAAAGCTCAATACCTACTCGACCAGCTGATTTATTTTTCGTGATTTACGTGTTGATGCCATAGTGAAAGTTGTTCATAGTAGATGATCCCCTGTGAAAATTTAGTGATAAACAAGTTACCCAGTAATGGTAAAAAAAATACTTAATTTATCAATTCCGGAATCACGACATTTTGACGATCAATACATAAATATACCTACATTCGATCCTATAATCAGAACTCTAAATCTGTGAATCCCGGAATCCGGGATTTTGACTATTTCTGACAATTGTTGATAATTACGCGCGGGCGAAGTCACGGTCACGGAATGGAACATAAAAAATAACTGACTGTATTGGATCAGCGTCAATAATATCGGGACGAACAGACTGTTTTCAGAATGAAGACAGTATACGATAATATTACACTGTAATTCTGACAAGAGCTTTACCCAATTGAGTAGTTTAATTTTCTTAGTTTTTGAGATCATTTTGAACAGTCTGTTCGTTCCGATATTTTTGACGCTGACTGTACTGTATTAGTCATTTGTGAGATGTGACTGTAATGAAATGATTTTGCGCCCCATTCAATAGAGGTAGGTACGCACGGCTACAGATCAAGCTATACATATCCAGTATAAGCTGATCTCGCATTGTATAAGATTACCTTACAATGAGAGGTCAGTGTAAACTGGACATGCATAGCTTGATGTGTAGCCGCGTGCACGTTTGCAGTGAGTGTGGGTCTGATTGTCACCGCGTCGCGCTGCACGAATTGTCGTACCTACACCGCGCGCCACAATATCCAAATTGTATTTTATTTATTAAACAAAAAGGCATAGCACGTACAAGTTGAAACTTTTGTATGGTAGCAGAGCTTATTATCACGAATATGTGGGCGCAAATTTATAAACTTAAATTCAATATTTCGCTAATTGCAAAGTAAAAATACAATTACTTGTGAAGCATATTACTTAGCTGTTAGAACTTTTGTTGTAAGGTATAACTAATTCCTTTAAGTGTATAGGAAATGATTTGAAAAACTTAAATTTTTTATTGAATGAGTTAAAGGACATTTTCAGATTTCCATTGTTCCACAGTACCTATCTGTTAGCATTTTCAGTAATATATACTTTAGATAGTACTAATTAAGAAACAGTGTAGTATTTTAATTTAAATTTTATATTATTGTTATAACACGAAATAATAGGAAATACCTACTTAATACCTATAGCATAACTCTAAACTGTTAGCATTTTTGTACATAGCAATGAATTCACGAAAGTAATCCACTCCGCGAAAATAAAAAACTTTGGAATTATCGAAGGGCATATTCTTTTGTCTACTGGACTAACTTAGGCATCGATTTCGATGATGCCCCTTGTGGAGTACTTACTTAATTACTCATTTTTTCCTACAATTTGAAATACATTTCGTTTGCGCCGGGCCTGGGTTTTTTTGAGCATTGTTCTTTATTATAAAAAATGTTCGCGGTTGACCCACCTTCACTCTGGGGTGCGGACTCGCAGTCACACCAAGTTGTAACACCAGTGTGACTAACAGGATTTTTTTTACTGTTAGTCACACTGCTAATAATTCTACACCTACGTTCTACACCATGTACCACTTGTCATTAGTGCGGTGAAAAAATATCGATATAAAAATGCAATTTGTAGGTACAGTTCAGGGTCGATCAAATTGAAAAAGTAACTTTGTACTAAGTATTCTGTCTGTTAAAACTCCTAAATTATGAAACATCTTTATGGCATTTCCTTTAAATGCTGCTATTAAAATAGCCGTGGTTTAAACAATCAGTTACATAATTGGACTTTCAGTCTGTATGAAATATGAAATAGAAAAAGAAATATAAATAGAATCAAGTTCTTCTAACTGAACAGACCGCTGAGCTGCTGGGGAGTTTGTTGCGCTACTTCTTCTTCCCATCTAAAGCACTAGGCAGTGGTGAAGGGCGGCCGTTTTGTGGGGACTGTCTTATGTAATTTCGACGTTTAAAAAGTGCTGATTCTCAGCCTAATTTGAATAAATGACTTGATTTTGATTTTAAATTAAATTGATTTTTGTTTATTGTCAAATATTTAATGTCTTACAAACAAAGTGTTATTCATATTTTTGGTTTTATTTATCTCGTGACCGGTTGGTTCGGACCTTTGGCACCTATACGGGGGACTGAAGACAACCCACAGTGTCACCTTAGGCAACTTTAAATGAAATGAGACGCCAACCGACGCCAATTACTGTACGCACTATGCAAGAGCACCAAAGGAAAACCCCAGGTTAAAGTGCAGAATTGTTGCAGAACATAAAAACAAAAATATATTGGGCTATGGGTTTGGGTGGCTATAGTGGACCTGGAGCTGTGGATAGACTAAACCCCTGGCCCCTGCCTGACCTAGGTTACTAAACGTGGATCAAATGGCACACTCAAGCGGATCTGGAAAAAGGCCGCTAGCCCATAATGACGTAGCGATTTATTCCGAGGTGTTTGAGGAGTGCAGATGTATTTCACAGCTACCAGGACCATTACGGTGATCGGTTATTATGGACCCTACCAGCAAGCACGTTTGGTGGCCAATTAAGGCAAGAAAGAAGTAAGATCTTTGTTTCTCACCAGTATTGACTCCAGTCGATCAATGAAGGCAAGCCAGAGATGAGAAACAAGACTCCCGGGAGATGGGTCCGTGAGCTCGCCACAAGCTACCCTGTGGGGTTATTATTATTAAAAGGCTGTGGTGTCCCACTACAGGGCAAACGTCTCTCTACTCTCTTTTCACTTCTCTCTATTCAAACCTTCTCAAGTAACAGTTCTTATTGAAAGAAACCAGTTCATCCCGCCATCTTTGTCTGGTCCTGCCGCGATGTCGCTTGTAATTAAGAGGAGCCATTGGGTCGTGAGTTTGGCCTAGTGGTGGACCAATCGGAGATAAATGTTTAAAAAATACAAAATCCATCGTTTTCTATTGAAACAAACATTTATTTCACCGCACTAGTTGATAATGACAAGTGGTACACAGTGTGACTAACAGTAAAAAGATTACTGTTAGTCACACTGGTGTTACAACTTGGTGTGACTACGAGTCCGCACCCTCACTCTGAGCCTTCACACCAGAGCGCGCGAGTTGAATGCAGAGCTTAGGAATGCGGTAGTCTTAGATTATGAAATGTCCAGATTCCTAGTAGGTTACCGTAAATTGATTCCAAATGTAAGGTATACCAAAATTGGAAACTCGTTCGATCCCCGCGCCAGACGTCAAGGAACGTTCGCAATGCAAACGTCACGAGCCGGGTGTTTTATTATTTTAAGAAATGATAGTCTGTGCTGTGAAATCGTGCAAAACTTACAATAAAAAAAAGGAAAGCGCACTAACATCTCATTTCATACGTAAGTATTAAATTTCACCGTGTATTTCATCATAATTAAATTTGAAAACGAAAAAATAACAATGTGACATTGAATTTGACACAATAACTGTTAAGTGTTGCCTAGGGCATGAAAATATTTACCCAAATTTTCAACACCTCACGAAAAAAACGAGGGATGACTAAGGAGTTTTATTAACATGGACGATTTTTTTTTTGTGTTAGTTTGTTTCTTCAACCGTATAGTTCGGAAGCGCTCCCAATTGGACCCGAACACACGAACCTCCGTCAGCTCGTTAGTGGAGTCGACATACGACACCCTAAATTGATTATGTAAAATGTAATAAGGTACCCATCAAATCTTATGAACGTGGGTTAATTAAGAGAGTTGCATAAAAACTAATTTCTTAACGGCATTGAATCTATCATCTTTAGCACGCAAGTTTATTAATTTACCTCTATAAAATCCAAGTCTGTAAATGCGACAATCGTGTGTTTTAACATTTTTACTTTTTACATAATATCACACACATACATGTGAATACGATTTAAAATCAAACTCAAACTCAAATTCTTTATTGCATTCATGTGTAGGTATATTTAATTGTTACATGTGAAAAATATTATAAACCAGAAGAAAATACCCAAATCTTAACACGTTGGTGGACAGTAACAACCACAGGCGACTAGGTAGCTAATAGTCATACAGTACGCCGCACGACGACCGATTTTCCATACGATCATAAAGAACTGTTGAACTGTCTCCACAGGTATAATTAAGACTTTCGTACTGTCACTACCTCAGAACAATAACAAAGCATAGAAGTAGTGCTTAAATAGCAACTGAACTCAATATATTTGTTTCATTTTGACTTATGGAGCCGCTATGATGTTAAAGAAGGACACGTATACAGAAGACGTTTCGAAATTTTGTAGGTTGTCATTCATTTTATTTCGACTAGTGATGTACCCACTAAATTTCAACGTCGATAGAATTTACAATAACATTCTTTCTTATACTGCCAAGAATAATAACCATAGGTACGCACGGCTACACATCAAGCTATACATTTCCAGTTTACACTGACCGCTCATTGTAAGGAAATCCTATACAATGCGAGATCAGCTTATACTGGAAATGTATAGCTTGATCTGTAGCCGTGTGTACCAAAAATTTTGAAGTAACTAAGCATACTTATGATCCCAATACTTAATATATTCGTTCAAAATGAAACAATACTTTAAGTATGAACTAAATAGTTCGTCATCATCATCACCAAAGTCTTCCTTGGTTCCCGACAGCTCTTCATGTATTAAATCTGACCCGGCTAAACCAGAATGTATTTAATTGCCATAATAACTGATGAGTTTATTGAAAAGAAGTGGGAGACATTCGGTTTTGCAAATGTTTTTAGCAACTTACTTTCTCATATTTATTTGAATTTTAGATTACATCATAGTCTACTCAACAAAGTCTAGGGAACAAGGGTATTCAAAGTACCTAATAATTTTTATTTTAATACTATTTTAAATCAGTAGAAGCGTAATTTAACAGAGATTTGAATTATTTGATTAAATAAAATGGTTGTTAGTGAAAAAATAAAATTTATTATGAAAATTCAAAATTCAAAATGGTACCAAAGCGACAAAAACTTTTCGTACATAAAAAAATAAATAACGACCAGATAATATTTTAAATAAAAAAATAAAATGCCTAGCAACTTTAATAATCTGTTACGCAAATTCCAGCCCACACCATAATACGGATGAACTTCCTGAGGATTCTGGAGTCGGCTCTGGCGACCAGGAACTCGCCAAAAGCGCAGTCTTCTTGAATCGGGATGGAATCCAATTATTTCTGAATTTGTTATTGTCATCTGTGTCAAGGATTCCTAAAACGAACAGTTCTCAATAAAATTTATGTAAGATTTTTTATCGTCATTTTTATTTAGGTAAATAGTTTTATTTGTATGTCTTACCTGACTGATGTGAGATGATTTCACGAGATGTCAATATCAGTGGCGATTCAGTAATCTGTACCGATGTACTAGGTCCTGTTTCAACTTCCATTGCTACGGGATCCTACAATTACGTATTTTTTATTAAAAATAAATAAATAAATTTGCACACGATTATATTTCCGACTGGGATAATTAGAAGAATAATATCGCATCAATGATATTTTTAATATAATATCACTGTATCGCATATATCAAGTGAACATATTTCTGAAATGTTATACCTGTCTTCATGTTAGATCTTCATGTGCTGTTGATGGTGAGCGGTTCTTTTAATTTGCAGTACTGCGCTATGTCCTTCTTCGCAGACTTCCATAAGTATTTCCTGTAATGTAATAAATCAAGTTTTAATTTGAACGGGATACTATTTATTGCCAATAAAATACCTTAATTATATCATAATACTGGATGATTTTTTTATCATGCACCAAATCGAAATGGGAGATTGTACTCATCATTATGAACAACTTTTACTATGGAAACAAACCTGAAATCGCGAAAAAAAAATCAGCTGCTCAGTACATTTATCTACATCAAACTCGTCAAAATGTACTGAACAGCTGATTTTTTTTTCGCGATTTCAGGTTTGGTCCCATAGTAAAAGTTGTTCATAATGATGAGTAAAATCTCCCATTTCAATTTGGTGCATGATAAAAAATTCATCCTGTATATCAGACTATTTCATCTGTTCTATCCATAACAAATAATGTAGGAACAGCATGTTCTCTAAGTGACGACTGAAAGAACATGCTACATCCATTTCATAGGTTCATTACCAAATGAATACAAAGTAAAATGCTTGGAGCATATTATGTGGCTGAGTCCAATTTCGTCTACCAATACAATTTATCCATTTTTTTTTTCACATCGTCTAGGAAATCTGTAAAAGAAAAGTATCGACAACATTATTTACGTCACTATGGCTGATCAAGATAACCCCAAAACAATTTCCGAATATTCGCTAATAACTTCTATTGGAATAAATATTACGACTGGTTTCAGCTATATAGTGACACAGCAATATTTGTTATGTATTTATATTCGTTTATCTGATCATATGCAACAAGAAATTGAGCAAAAACTTACCGATGGAAGGTCAATATTTATTGTTCATTTTATTTTCGCTATGAATGGGACTGGCAGCCCCCAACCACACAAGAAATTGCTCCACAGCGTCCACACACTCACTGCTTGTAGTTAAACAAAGAATTCATGCAATCTAACAGTAGAAATATTATTAAAACATCGCAAAACCAGGGAAGATTACGACAAACACGTAAACAATGAACACGCGAATAAGTCAGGTAGTTCAATGAACGAACTGTCAGACATTGAAACAAAGTACTACCTATCAAATTTGGCAGCGTCATACTATAACTTTTTTAACCAAATGACAATTGATCTTGTGACCATGCCAAGAAAGTAAAACAAAGAGTAAAACATTCATCTCTTTCCCACATCCTTTATCGTAATTCGTACCTAATAATAGAACGGGAATAAAGGTAGTTACAGAATTCTGTTTTTAGCCTTCCTTCTATGCTTTGTTATTGTTCTGAGGTCACTACACACTTTTTTTCGTTACGTCAAAGAAAGTACCTCCACGCACACATTCAAGTTTTTACGCAAAATACCATGCGTTGTGACAGTACGCCCGTGTGCAATGTATGAAAATAAGTAGTGTCTCAGTAGCCGCAACCAGTGAGATAGTACTGTCCACCAACGTGTTAATATACAAACAGGTTCAATAATATACCACTATTCAATGGGGAGGAAAACTAACTTTTTATCACGCTAGGTGGCACATGATCGACTGTCCTTTTTTCATTGATTTGACATAACGAACGATTGTCAAATTGTATGGATTTGTTTGTAAAACAATGTACAGTCGTTCAGAGCGCCATCTACAAACAGCTTTGCGTGTGGCTCCCCATTTGTGTTGAAAATCGATGACCATTACAGTTTTTTTTTATGGTAATGACCAAAGTACTCTGTGGTAATGACATGCGGGATTCTGTCAAACGATTTTTTTTTAATTTCGATGGACTCGAGTAATTAATATGACGAATGTCAGACTGACAGATGTACTTGTAAATTGAAGTAAAATGGTTTTATGCATTAAAATCAATGATATTATAAGTAAAAAGGTGTAGATAGGTTACATATACAACATTCGATATTCAGAATCGGCACACTAATGCACACATAAATAACTTAATATTTCAATAGCACACTAAATTACGTTTATACGTCAAATTTGGATGGCACGATTCAGTTATCGCGGGCGAAAAAGAGACAAATATAATTTGCGACAGTGCGTCGTCTCGTGTACTAGAAACTATATAGAATAATAATCAGATATGACATTTTACCGCAAAACCGTGATTTTTGCCTAAAAATTTGATTCACTCATGAGTTCATGTAGTAAAAGTAATAAAGTAGGAAAATTGCATTGAAAGTAGGTAGTAAACAATTAATGTTTCGATTTGAATATAATAGTGTTACATACACTATATGTATGTATTTAATTTATCCTACCTTGGATTTTGAAGATGAGATGAGATTTGGAGATGGCGCCACTGCCATAGTAAACAACTAGCTCCGTATTAAAAAAACATTAAAAATAGCAATTATGTGTAAAAGTGGTCAAAATTATGTGTAACGTGTGCATAAACGAACAATAGTCACTGTGAAACGTTATCAACAACTTGTGAAAAGAACTGTGAAAAATATCATTAAATAACAAATAATGCAAAAAAGTAATTTGTAAACAAACAAGTGTTAATATAAGCGTTTAGTGAATAAAAACATTGCTCGAAGCTCGAACTAAGCCTAAAAACATAAAACGTATACCACAGTTATACATTTCTAAACTCAGGTGAACTTTTTAAGTGATCTTTATAAAAACTAAGTGTAAACAAGTGCAAACAAAATTCAAAAAAAAAACGGCGCGCCTTGCGACGCTTCTCATAACGACCGTATTCCCTAGTACTTACACAGCTATTTCGTCACGTTTACTTAAGTACGAGTAGCAAGGACGTTAGAGAAGCTACCCAATTTGGTAATTTATCGATCGATACCAAGTTCGATCCTCGGTGAATGTAATTCTCTTTTTGTATTTTATTTATTTTGCTTCACTTTTTTAATGCACAAAAAAATGGATTACGAAAATGTAACCATACGCAAAAAGAAATCAGTGTTAAATGATTCGCTAAATGATACATTCCAGTCAACACTGTCAGCTGACGACTATTTAGCAAATAGTCTACCAGATCTGTCAACTAGAAATGAGCCAACTGAAACAATACAGGATGAAATACAAGACCTTAAACGACAATTACAAGAAGCCCAAAACAAAATAGATAATTTAATACTTGAAAACAGTGCATTAAAAACAAAAACAATAGAACAGCAAAATACTATCTCACAACTACAAACTATCTACGCAACATCCACACCTAAAAAAGCCAAGCAATCTACACCAAAGCGAACGTCAGCGTCAACAAAAGGAAAAAAAGATTTACCTCATGACAAAACCTTCCGAAGTTTCTATCAGGATACATTGACTGATAATGCTGATAAGCTGGATTTGACGCACGAGGAAATACAGATCCTAGATGGCGCTAGTGTGACGTGTAAGAAAAAATCAATTTCCCAAAATGAGCCAATAGAGGGCAGCACACGGTCAATTATTTCAGACCGAAAACCAAAAATTCAAATATTAGGTGGAAAACAATGCACCAATATCGCTTCAGCACTCATAAATTCAAGAAACAAGACGAACTATCAAAAATACATAATTACGTCGACGATAAAGTCTTACGCGACCACGGAGGAAATATTGTCAACAAACTATGATTTAAGTGACTGTAAAAACAATTTTTTAATTCTAAGTGTTGGTGAACACGATACCAACCCAAACAAAATATTAATAGAATTAGCATCTACGTTAAAGTTAATTAAAAATACGAATGTTATAATTTTAAATGTTTCGCATAACAGGTATTTAAATGAGATGTTGATAAATAGTTTGTTGAAAAATATGTCACAAAACTTTGAAAATTGTACCTTTCTAGATATTGGCAGACATTACTACAAAAATAAACGTTATTTATTTGATACTTGCAAAAGCATTAACTTCTTGATAGACACAAACTACTACAAACACACTTTTCTATCGTACAAAAGACCAGTCGTAGCTAGCACCGCCATTAACTCACACAACAGTCCAGTAGTGAACACTGTAACTAACAAACCAATCTCTGTAAAAACCGTCACAAAAGATACACAAACAACTATTCCAATTAAAGGCACAATTACCTATTATTTCCCTAAAATAAAAATCAACGACACCCCGACTAAAACGTTTTTTCGAGACCACGTCAGCATGTAACACTACACTATTTCACCAAAACATTGCAGGTTTGTTAAACAAACAGGAGCAATTAGAACTATGTCTAAACAACTTTCAAGAAAACGGTACTTCCATAAATATTATTTGTCTCACTGAGACCTTTATCAAATCAGGCGACGAGCACAATATTTACATAAAAGATTATAATGTAGCATGTAATTTCTCAAGAAAAAATGAAAAACGCGGTGGGGTTTGCATACTAACTAGAAAATCTATAGCTTTTAAACAATTAAATATTTGCGACAGCATGTCAACTGAAAAACAATTTGAATGTTGCGGAATAGAAATACCTACAATGAAATGCATAATTGTATGTTTATACAGGATCCCAAACTCTTGTACAAAAACATTTCTTAATAAACTAGAAATTCTACTACATAAATTAACTTCACACAGGAATAAAAAAATTATCATAGCGGGGGATATAAATATCGACACTCTCAAGTCTAGTGTGTATTCAGAGGACTTAAAAAACATCCTATTGAATAATAATTTACAAATACACATTAACAAACCAACGCGTAAAGATTCATGCATCGATCATATATGTAGTAACATAAAATATGCAAAAGGTGAAGTTCATTCATTGTACCTATCAGATCACAACACCGGTCAAACCCTATCTTTTCCGTCAAACCAAGAACAAAGATTACCCTTCTGGTATGAAATGAAAAGGGACTTCAGCTTAGAAAATACGTTAAAGTTTAAAGATGTCTTATCTAAATTAACCTGGTCCGAAGTACTAGAGCAAAAAAATTTTAATAAAGCTTTTGATATATTTCACGAAACTTTACAATTATATTACAATCTTTGCTTCCCAATAAATAAAGTTAAAATTCATGCAAATGTTAACGCTCCCAAATGGATCACTAAAGGATTGAAAGTATCAGCCTGTCACAAAAGAACAATAAGATACCGTTACTACAAAAATTCCACAGACGACAACAAAAAAGCCTTCATAAAATATGATAAATTATTTAAAAAATGTATATCTAACTCTAAAAAACAAAACAATAATTCATACTTAAAAAATGCAAAAAGTACGTGTAAAGCCACTTGGGATATCATAAAAAATAAAACAGATGATACAAAAACATTTGAAACAATAAAATCAATAGATTACAATAAAAAAATCGTTGAATGCCCAATGAAAATTGCGACTGCCTTTAACGATTTCTTCATATCCATAACAAATAAAGAGAACAACTCACATCCAAACTACAAGTTAATAGATTCATCAAATTCGACTATTTACCTGAGACCCACCTCTTGTGAAGAAGTTTCAAGAACCATAAATTCATTAAATAACACACGAGCTGTTGGTTATGATTGCATCTCAACAGCCATATTAAAAAATTGCAATAAAGAACTAGTGGACATTTTAAGTCACCTTATAAATCTATCGTTTACGCAAGGGGTCTTTCCAGAAAATTTAAAATCATCAATCGTAAAACCATTTCACAAAAAAAACTCGAAACAAGATATGAACAACTATAGGCCTATCACGTTAATTCCAATTTTATCTAAAATTTTTGAAAAAGTCATGCACTCCCGAATAATGAATTTCTTAAATAAATTTAACATAATAGTAAACAATCAAAATGGTTTTCAAAAAGATAAATCTACAACACTTGCTGCATTCTCATTAGTACAAAAAATAACAGAAAATATCGATAAACGTAATAGAGTTGCTGCCATTTTCTTTGATATGAGCAAAGCATTCGATTTCGTAGATCACAAAATCTTGCTCAATAAATGTGAGCTTTATGGAATCCGAGGTAAAGCACTCGATTGGATTAAAAGCTACCTAAGCACTAGAAAACAATGCGTTGAAATAAACCAATTAAATGATCAACTTGTGTCTACACCATTCAGGTCTACGCTTTTAATAAATAAGTTCGGTGTTCCTCAGGGAAGTGTACTAGGCCCTCTTCTCTTCCTTATTTACATAAACGATATTCCTCAAGTGACATCCCACCAATGCATTCTATTCGCGGACGATATTTCAGTTATAGTACCGGAAAATTCAGATAGCAACTACGAAAATTCATTAAACAATACTATAGAATCAATAATGAACTGGTTAAAGGACAACAATCTAACAGCTAATGTATCTAAAACTAAAATTCTACAATTCTCTAACTATAACAATTCCCAATTAAAACCCTTAGACTTAAACTATAAAAACACTAAAATTGAAGAAGTCCTTGAGACCAAATTTTTAGGTATTACCTTAGATAGACACTGTAATTGGAAAGCACACACAACTCGCATATGCTCTAATTTAAATAAATTTGTTTTTGCTCTTAAAAAGCTTAAGAAATTATCAAGCCAAAAAACTGCTATGACCGCGTACCATGGGTACGTCGGTTCAGTTCTCAGATACGGCCTTCTTGTATGGGGTAATTCTTCTCAGGCCAAAAAAGTATTTATCACACAAAAAAAATGTGTCAGAGCAATTTGTGGGGTCGGACCGTTTGAATCTTGCAGACCTCTATTTAAGAAATTAGGATTACTAACTCTACCTAGTCTGTACATATTGCAAGTAGGAATATTTGTTAAAAAGCACTCTCAGCTATTTACTAAAGCCAATGAAAATAAAAAATTCCTTTCAAGAGATCCAACCCGACTGGCTGTCACAAGATGTAGAAGCACACTATTCCAGAACAGCTGTTATAATATGTCTGTCAAAATATATAATAAAATACCTAAACAGATCAGAGAGCTACCATTAAATTATTTTAAGATACAACTTAAGAAATGGCTCTGTATTAATGTGTTCTACACTTTAAGTGAATTTTTAAATTATAAGCTAAGTATAAAATAATTAAGCTAACTTAACTAGGTATATTTAAATTCATCAATTTATGATCTCACTATTTTCATTTGTAATTTTATAACTTAATATTTTTAAATATTTTATTGTTCACATGATCTCAGTAGGCTAGTAATACCTAAGTGTTTTTGTTTATATTTTTATTTTTAAGGTGTTATTTTTGCATGCTGAAATAAGTAAGCAAAATATGTGGAACTAATTTTATATTTAAGACCTTTTATCTACCATATTTTATGCAAAATAAAGATATTCTATTCTATTCTATTCTACCTCATCATAACAAAAATAAAAATTACATTTAAGTCTAAACAATGTGCCACCATTTATACCTACCTACTGTCAGGCTGACTTGTCTGTTCTTAGGCATAACTTTACTCTATGATCAGTAATGACGTCTATCTCTATTTGACGTCTATTCTTTTCTGACGCCATATTTTACGAATATAATGTTTGATTTTTTGAAAATATTAAGATAAATAGTATACTAACGAATGATATGTGATTCCTTGAGTTTTAGAAATTTTTCTTGTATAATTTGTGGAATATCTCATAACATACGACGGCATTTTCGGTGTTTTTGGGTCACTTTTAATGCACTCGGTACGTGAAGTGCATCCGTTGACGTCGGCGACGCGACACTGAGGTCCAGTTTGGTCACTTGTCTACATTTTAACGTGCCGCTTGCTGAGCCCTTATGGCCTATCTACACCTTTTTACTTATAATATCATTGATTAAAATGTAATAAACATTGTTTTTTTTAAATAATAATTTAAACTTTTCTATTGCAAGTTTAATCGTTTTAGGATAATATTGAAACCAAGTCAACTGACAGGATCACAGGACCTATTACCACAGGTACCTCATTTATTGAATTTCACGCTGAATTATTTCTATATAATTGAATTTAAATTTGGAATGCGCTCGCTCTTCAAAATTATTTTAATTTATTGGACAATTATTTATTGTTAATTTTATTTTTGATAGGTACTTTCTGATAGTTTGCTACAGAATGCCCAGTATACATTTTTAGGTAGACTTTTAGTGTTTGGGAATTAATGATGTCTAATCATCATTAATTCCCAAACACGGATCGGATAACCGGGAGCATATTTACCTAAAGTTAATATTTGGCTAACAAACTGTGGAAGCGGCTTCTTAGTATTTCTTTTCTTAATATAAATACCGGGATTCCATAAAATACGGGAATGCACAACGGAAACGACTTCTTATATATGTGGTTTTATTTATTTTGGTACGTGGATGGGTGACCATCTTTACATACCGGGTCTTTTCCGTGCCTCGGAAAGCACGTTAAGCCCCGGCCCCGGTTAAGGTCCGGCTGTCATTCGTGGATCTTTAACAGTCGTCACGTGTCGTCAGAAGCCCGAAAGTCTGACAACCAGTCTTACCAAGGGTTATCGCTTTACCCAGTTACTGGGTTGTGGAGGTCAGATAGGAAGTCGCTCCATGTAAAATACTAGTATTCAGCTGCATCCGGTTAGACTGTAAGCCGGCCCCAACATAGTTGGGAAAAGGCTTGGCAGATTGATTGATTTATTTAAAAATACCGGGAAATCGGTATCACATAAATATTCCGTTTGTTACACGTGGTCCCCGCGAGAAATACAAAGCTGCCGAAAATACCTAGTTGTCCCTGGAAGGTACCGACACTTTATCTTTAGGGTTGTTTTCATGGGTTTCGAGGATGTTGTAGCCGATAGTGACGTTAAAATGTAAATCCCAGATGGTGGCTGCAATCATTTAAAATTTTTTTGTTATGTTCGTCGGCTTCCACACCCTAGAAAAGCATGAAAACGATACCCATGACGAAAAATTTGAAAATTTTCGTAGCCGCCATCTTGGATTTTAATTTTGACCAAATTCAGACTTTTTTCTTTGTCTGCTTTTATTCTTTTAGGTTCCTTTTCAATGTTCAATATTTAAATTTTCCCACTATTTTAGGGTAATCTATGTCATGCTCCGCAGCAGAACCACTTTGACTACATTATGTACAAATTACAGGATAAAATGTAGATAATGTCTATATTTTTGTAGCTTAATATCAAAAATTGTATATTGTTAGTTTCTTGGAAAATATCAATTAAAAGTGGTCATGCTACAGAGCATACTCTCCAGCAGGACCATTTTAAAATAACGGTTATTTCACGCTGATTATGCACAGGTCATAATATAAACAAATGTATATTTATTGTATATCAAGATAACATCTACAATTTTAGATAAATACTTACTGATTTTTAGTAATAAATGTTTTACCGGAAAGCGCCTGCTATGAATTTCTTAGCAAATAACAAGATTAATATATTTCTTTACGATAAATAAATTGTACCTATATCATGATAACAACATCTACAATTAGTTTATAATTATTAATTAAATTTTAATTTTGTTTATCTCTATGCTGCACACAAACAGCTACCCATGAAAAGACGCGGAATTTAATACACTGCCATCTCGTATATTCCTTAGAAAGATTTAAACAATTATATTACAATTTTAACAATTTATTAGTTTATATATTGTAAAGAAATATATGTATTAATCTTAAAATATTAATCTTGTTATTTGCTAAGAAATTCATAGCAGGCGCTTTCCGGTAAAACATTTATATGTTACTAAAAATCAGTAAGTATTTATCTAAAATTGTAGATGTTATCTTGATATACAATAAATATACATTTGTTTATATTATGACCTGTGCATAATCAGCGTGAAATAACCGTTATTTTAAAGTGGTCCTGCTGGAGAGTATGCTCTGTAGCATGACCACTTTTAATTGATATTTTCCAAGAAACTAACAAGATGCCACCATTTATACCTACCTACTGTCAGGCTGACTTGTCTGTTCTTAGGCATAACTTTACTCTATGATCAGTAATGACGTCTATCTCTATTTGACGTCTATTCTTTTCTGACGCCATATTTTACGAATATAATGTTTGATTTTTTGAAAATATTAAGATAAATAGTATACTAACGAATGATATGTGATTCCTTGAGTTTTAGAAATTTTTCTTGTATAATTTGTGGAATATCTCATAACATACGACGGCATTTTCGGTGTTTTTGGGTCACTTTTAATGCACTCGGTACGTGAAGTGCATCCGTTGACGTCGGCGACGCGACACTGAGGTCCAGTTTGGTCACTTGTCTACATTTTAACGTGCCGCTTGCTGAGCCCTTATGGCCTATCTACACCTTTTTACTTATAATATCATTGATTAAAATGTAATAAACATTGTTTTTTTTAAATAATAATTTAAACTTTTCTATTGCAAGTTTAATCGTTTTAGGATAATATTGAAACCAAGTCAACTGACAGGATCACAGGACCTATTACCACAGGTACCTCATTTATTGAATTTCACGCTGAATTATTTCTATATAATTGAATTTAAATTTGGAATGCGCTCGCTCTTCAAAATTATTTTAATTTATTGGACAATTATTTATTGTTAATTTTATTTTTGATAGGTACTTTCTGATAGTTTGCTACAGAATGCCCAGTATACATTTTTAGGTAGACTTTTAGTGTTTGGGAATTAATGATGTCTAATCATCATTAATTCCCAAACACGGATCGGATAACCGGGAGCATATTTACCTAAAGTTAATATTTGGCTAACAAACTGTGGAAGCGGCTTCTTAGTATTTCTTTTCTTAATATAAATACCGGGATTCCATAAAATACGGGAATGCACAACGGAAACGACTTCTTATATATGTGGTTTTATTTATTTTGGTACGTGGATGGGTGACCATCTTTACATACCGGGTCTTTTCCGTGCCTCGGAAAGCACGTTAAGCCCCGGCCCCGGTTAAGGTCCGGCTGTCATTCGTGGATCTTTAACAGTCGTCACGTGTCGTCAGAAGCCCGAAAGTCTGACAACCAGTCTTACCAAGGGTTATCGCTTTACCCAGTTACTGGGTTGTGGAGGTCAGATAGGAAGTCGCTCCATGTAAAATACTAGTATTCAGCTGCATCCGGTTAGACTGTAAGCCGGCCCCAACATAGTTGGGAAAAGGCTTGGCAGATTGATTGATTTATTTAAAAATACCGGGAAATCGGTATCACATAAATATTCCGTTTGTTACACGTGGTCCCCGCGAGAAATACAAAGCTGCCGAAAATACCTAGTTGTCCCTGGAAGGTACCGACACTTTATCTTTAGGGTTGTTTTCATGGGTTTCGAGGATGTTGTAGCCGATAGTGACGTTAAAATGTAAATCCCAGATGGTGGCTGCAATCATTTAAAATTTTTTTGTTATGTTCGTCGGCTTCCACACCCTAGAAAAGCATGAAAACGATACCCATGACGAAAAATTTGAAAATTTTCGTAGCCGCCATCTTGGATTTTAATTTTGACCAAATTCAGACTTTTTTCTTTGTCTGCTTTTATTCTTTTAGGTTCCTTTTCAATGTTCAATATTTAAATTTTCCCACTATTTTAGGGTAATCTATGTCATGCTCCGCAGCAGAACCACTTTGACTACATTATGTACAAATTACAGGATAAAATGTAGATAATGTCTATATTTTTGTAGCTTAATATCAAAAATTGTATATTGTTAGTTTCTTGGAAAATATCAATTAAAAGTGGTCATGCTACAGAGCATACTCTCCAGCAGGACCATTTTAAAATAACGGTTATTTCACGCTGATTATGCACAGGTCATAATATAAACAAATGTATATTTATTGTATATCAAGATAACATCTACAATTTTAGATAAATACTTACTGATTTTTAGTAATAAATGTTTTACCGGAAAGCGCCTGCTATGAATTTCTTAGCAAATAACAAGATTAATATATTTCTTTACGATAAATAAATTGTACCTATATCATGATAACAACATCTACAATTAGTTTATAATTATTAATTAAATTTTAATTTTGTTTATCTCTATGCTGCACACAAACAGCTACCCATGAAAAGACGCGGAATTTAATACACTGCCATCTCGTATATTCCTTAGAAAGATTTAAACAATTATATTACAATTTTAACAATTTATTAGTTTATATATTGTAAAGAAATATATGTATTAATCTTAAAATATTAATCTTGTTATTTGCTAAGAAATTCATAGCAGGCGCTTTCCGGTAAAACATTTATATGTTACTAAAAATCAGTAAGTATTTATCTAAAATTGTAGATGTTATCTTGATATACAATAAATATACATTTGTTTATATTATGACCTGTGCATAATCAGCGTGAAATAACCGTTATTTTAAAGTGGTCCTGCTGGAGAGTATGCTCTGTAGCATGACCACTTTTAATTGATATTTTCCAAGAAACTAACAATATACAATTTTTGATATTAAGCTACAAAAATATAGACATTATCTACATTTTATCCTGTAATTTGTACATAATGTAGTCAAAGTGGTTCTGCTGCGGAGCATGACATGGTAATCTCTATGCGCTGGTATTACTCGCGTGTTGCACACATACGCAAAAGCGTTATGTAGTACACGGCGCTCACTCACACACGTATAAAAATTGGCTTCACGTTTTATGCTACGTTTTGAACTGAACACGGAATCTGGACATTTCATAATCTAAGGCGGTAGTGCTGTGACCTAATTATAATTAGCACTACACTGCAGGCGCGTGAGGTGGGGCGTGCGGATAGCGGGGCGCTCTTTACCTCAGACCCCGACTGCATTCGACTCGCGCGCTATCTGTAGGAACATTTCTAAATAGCAAAAGCTTAGAGCAAATTAGTGAAAGTGAGAAGTTTCAAAGGGACAGGCGTCAAAGTGACAGGTGTCAAACTATGAAATGTCGAATATGAGTGTAAGACAGGTAAAAAAAAAACTTCCCGTGGTACTACTGGATCGCTTGATTGATCGATAGTGTTTTTTACCGGTGGTACTACTGCTAGCACCACGGGCAACAAACGCTGAAAATCTGCTGAACTTAAGTCATGAAATTCGCCACTTTTCCGCTGGAAGTACGCACACATAATTCGTCGTTTGTGATATTTTTAATGTTTTCCTGCATCTTAAAGGCCTCGGACACGAAGTCTGCGCGAGCGCACCGATACTAGAGCTAGAGATCGAAGAATTTACGATAAAATCTAAACTAAGGACCCGACTAAATTTTAAAGAAAACATATCTTCGCTAGGTGGCCTATAGTTTTTGAGATAATAATGTGGCCAAGCTGGGGAGACGCTAGTGTATAGTCTATGGACGCTCTCCAGATCGGCCACCTGTCCCTTATAACTTTTGAACCAGTGACCGACAAATTCTGATATTTGGCGACAAATTCAGACTCTCATTATAGACAAATTTTTGTGGTATCAAAATTAAAATCGCTGATGGTGGCCTTAAAGCACAACATTTTGCCAGGGTAATGCACAACTCAAGTTGGTGTTCCTTCGAATCGACGTAGGTATCTTTTAACTACAAATTAAAACCACGTTTATTTACAAAAACCTCAAACAGAGATTTATTTTATATTTTTTTTTTTTATAAAATTTAATAATAAATAACGTGTGTTGTTACTAATATTTCTTGTTGAATATACATTTCTATGGAATATAAAAGTACTATTTTTTCTATTTTTTATAATTATTTTGAAAGGCTAGGAATTTATCATTTATTGCTTTATTATTAGTTTTACATTCTGGTGTTCATTAATAGGAATACTCAGTAAAGATTAGCTTTTTTTAAAAAGTTTATTTACATAACATACATAGTAACTGACAAGAGTAGCTAATAAGTAATAAAAACTCAGCAGCGGAGACAGTAAAGTTAAGAGAAATTAATATGCAAAGGACGAAGTGCGAAGCGTGCCATACAAGGCGAAGGCGGACAATCCACCCTCGCCCGCACTACTCGCTGCGCATCTCGCGCCCAACCAACTGAATTCACGAAAGATTTGAGACAGATATCACTGCTTACTGAGTCACAGCTAACTATTCAAATTAAAACTAAATAAAAATATCTATTAAATTAAAAGTCACATTGTATATTAATTTAGAGATTTTAAAATGATAAATAAGGATAAATTCAAATGATGAAATTAAAACTTACTGAATATTAAAAAATGGAAATTAAAATAATTGAGAGCATTTTAAATTGGAGCTAATCATGTAATTAAACTTTTTTAAACTATGTCAATATAATATGCAAACTGTGTAAATAGTTATTATTCATTATATTCGGGTGATTAGTTAATTATCATTATTAACAATTTCTGGAATTGGAGTTGTGTTTTGTATAATTTTTACCGTTTGCAGTGGCGACTTTTATAAGACGAATCAAACAACCCAATCGCCATAACACGATATTCACAAAAATAACGTTCATGATTAACAAGACACTAACAATCTGACATTTGGGACGCCCAGTAGAAAAATCCGCCACTACATTCAACTCTTTCAACCCCAAAATTAGCTATTTTATTTATTACCTATAGAATTATATGATTTAAGTAAATAATTAGATTCATATATTAACTATCAGTTTTATGTTCATAAACAAAAACTTGAACAGTAAATATATTTCTCTAAATAGTGACTTCACTAGTAGTAAGACTATTATAAGCTTTAACCCAATGAAAGCATCCAAATGCATATTTCTATTAGACCAGAATATACAGTATTTTTTTAAAAATAAGTTTCGCAAAGATGTTCAAATCGTACAAGTTATGCATCAAGAGCTTAAGGTAGACTAAATCTCGCAAGGAAACTATTTTGCCAAAGATTAATTACTTTCTCTGCTGACAAGATTGGCATTTCAAATAATACATTTAAAAAAAATCATCAGTGTAGGCAATCTTTAATCGACTTTTTACATTATAGTCAATTTGTAAAACAATGTATATTTTTCATTTATATAATTAATATTAACAGTTAAAACATTTAAATAAATATTCATTAAAAACAATATTAAATATGTTATTGCGAATCTTTACAACAGAGAAATATTGGGTGTATCTTGAAAACACTTGTGTAATAAATTAATAATTATCAGATAAAACATGCATATTTAAATATTGTTATGGACTTGTAAAATGATAAAACCAGAGAATTATGCACTTGCGTAATAATGATCTGTTTAATCATGCATATTTAAATTATTATATTACTGGAGACTTTAAAAATAAAAAGCAGATAATAATTTCATAATCGGTTAAAACATGAATATTAAAATTATTATATTATTGGGGACTTGTATAATGATAAAAACCATACTACTTAATTCTGTGATTTCATAATTGATAAAACTAATTTAACCATAAAATAATGATTATATGGGTAATTAATCAGTGACCATACATTATTATGTACCTCAGAAATTACAACGATTTAAAGTCAATTTGGCGTATTTCACCAATTTAGTATAGGTACGATACTGAGTCACGCATTAAAATTTTGAAGCAAATTCAATTTAAGATCTTGATAAATAACTATTGTGTTAAAAAATATTATACAACTTTTTTCTAGCTTCTGTTAGGTTAAGCATTATCATAATAATAATAATATAATCTATGAGTTCCATTTAGGATGATTCTAATATATAAAAATATAGAAGACATTGAATGCAGATGTTGCGTCAGGCGTGGCTGCGATCAGCACGGGTGCGATCACCGGCGCGAAGAGCGGCGGCAGCGCGACCGCGTGGCGCGGCGCTCGTCAGTCCTCGCTGCACGAGTCCTCGTTGTCGGCCTCCTTAATGTTCGTAAAGAACGAAACCAACGCCTTCATCATTACACCTGCAACCAGAAAGTCACCGGCATTTAAGTTAATCGCCTTTATTTCTGCTAGTTATGGCTGAAGAAGCAAATAAATCAAAATATACCTTTTCCCTCTGGCTCCTTTTCAGACTCCTCCCATGCAATAAACCCATCTAATGAAATTATGTATTGTTCATGCAGATATTGGAATATCTCTAGAGTTAAGCCTGTAACAAGAAACAATTCAGTTAGTTTCCACATAAGTTGTTTGGTTAAGGGCGTTCCTCCATTACATTCTTACGATCTTTCATAACAGTCCTATTTTATCAGACCGATGTAGATCGACAGTTTAGTTTTCGGTGTGGTGGACAAGCGTGTATTACCAATCTATTTGTATAACAAAAAACAGCTGTTAAGGATGATGCGCAGTGGTAGCCCGCGAAATTCATTTTTTTTGGGTTTTTTGTAATTTGCAGGTCCGTGTCAGGTTGTATCTTGATCAAAGTATGATACGCGAAAATAAATGTATTTCGCGGGCTACACAGCGCAATCACCTTAAATCCGAGTAGGGAGAAACGACATAAAGCAGAAATCACAAAATAAACATTGAGAAAATATGAGGAATGATCGCAGATTAGATTTTTGTTGATAATTTGTCAGAGTTGTAATAGTCGAGCTCGTAATTGCTTTAGCGTAAAGCAATTACGAGGTCGACTTGGTTGAATTTTCATAAAGAGTTACACCAGGGTGGCGCTGTGGGTGGGTTTTGTGCGATTGTTTTGTGAAATGTATTGAAAAATGAAGAAGGCGGCCACGGTAGTTCCGATTTAGGCCACGCGCCAAAAGACACGTACCCTTACCACACAAAAAATACACATATCCTTAGTGCGTACAAACCACGGACCAAATACAAAGAGGAAACGCCCTAAGCAACTGTGCACTGTGATTCTCAACTAGGTCCTGACGTCATCAGCGCGTTGGCGCTATTTTGAATACTGTAAGTTGTACGAACACAAAGTTTAGTGTTACTTAATAATAAATCGATTAAAAATGCATTCAAGTGATGAAGATGTGTTAACACCTGAGTTTAAGAAAGAGATGGCGGCCGCTAGAGTAGAAAACTTGCTACCCAACAAATCACGGCTGGTTTACATCAAAGCCAATTTAACTTTCTCTTTATGGAGAAGGCTTAGCGGATGGAAGGATGTCAAACATGGCATTGTAACAAATGAACGGATATTTTAGTCAAATTTCATCAATTTAAATAGCTTAGCGGTTCGACGACTGCTTTGCAAACCCGTGGTGTGTTACCTCGTTGTGATCGAAAATATCTGACTTCACTTTGGCAAAATAAAAGCTTTTATCATGTAGAATTGCCATGTGTCCGTTGGTATTTTCCATTGACATCAATGGTGAATTTTCTAATTCCAATAAAAAATATTCCAAATAGAAACTCATCCCCTATTGCCTCTTTAGTGGCTGAATTTTCAAAGATCCTAATTTTTTGGTATCAAAGTTTGTATGGAGGACTTTTAACGCTCGGTCCGATTAACATGAAACTTAGCATCAAACTTTATTTGACCGTTTAAAATTGATTCTAAAACAAGTAAAAACAGTAACACGACCCCTTAAACAAGAATAAAGTTTAAAAAACCAAACCAACCCGACTACGGAAAAATAAAATTGATCTAAAAAGTTCAAAATATTTATTTACTTAAACAATAATGACATAGGTATATACATATTTGTAATGTGCTCGTCAAGACCTTTCTTTTAATACGAAACATGTCATGATTATCTCAATTTATTGTCAGAAATTTACGTATTATTTACGTCCACCATATTAAATTTAGGGAGAATTTATATAGCCTATGTCACCCGGACCATTATTTCGAATCTACTAATACCTCATTCATCAAAATCGGTTCAGTAATTTAGGCGCTACGGTGGAACACACGTAAATACATACTTATATACATACATACACAAGTAGACTGCTAAAATCATAACCCTTCCTTTTGGTTTTGCCGTAGTCAGGTAAAAATACATACTTACATACATACATAGACTGCTAAAATCATAATAACCCTTCTTTATGGCTTTGCCGTAGTCGGGTAAAAATACGTGTTATTAGCTTAGTTGCGCCCCACTTATTATACACTAATCTATTTAATATAATTGATTATTATACTAGCCTTGCGGATGTTCCAGCCTACGTATAAGCTGCTGTATGCCGAACAAACAGCTCGCCTCTCTTGACTGTTTTGTCTCGCCGAAGTCATGTATGAGACTCGCATACTTATTCATGCGGTCTTGGTTGAAGAGTGGTGTATCGCGTCCTTCAGGCCCAAAAAGCGCATGTTCGCATATAGCTTGAATTAGTGCTCGCATAAACCAATCCTCATTCGTAGAGTTACCAATTTTATCCTGTGGAAACAAATCAATGGAAAATTATTATAAAATCGCATTCACAGAAATGTTTACGGTTTATAAACGAAAATAATTCTAAAGGTCATAGCACACATATCAACTCGGAAACATAACATAACCGTATTAACTAGAGCCGTTATGGGGGCCTCGTTTAATTTTAAATTTTGTTTTACTATTATTATTATTTTCTGTTATAGCGGCAATAGAAATACACATTTTGTGAACATTTCAACTGTCTACTTATTACGGTTCGTGAGATATGAAGTGCTGACAGCAGATGCGACGGACGGACAGACGGATGGACGGACAGCGAAGGCTTAGAACCCTAATTATGAGTATTATGCGATATCAGTGGAGTGTAGGTATTATCTGTGGATAATGAATTGATGGATTGAACTAGCAGTTCCAACACGCACGTCACCGCTGTAGGCACACCGCCACCCACCCGCGCCATGCGACGGGCGCTGTCTGTGAAAACAACGAACAGCGCGTCTACGCGAGAAACCGGACCGACCCGCTCACGCGCTCTGTGTGGTGATGCGCTTTAATGACTCCTAGATGTTGTATGGGCTAAATTCCCTTTGACTTCGCCCTACCAATCAAGGAAAAACCATGTAAAAAGAAAATAATCTTTACTTAAACTTAAAAACTATTAATTTTGGTAACCACCAAACCAAAGACAGCACCTCCTGCAGCTGCAGCCAGCTCGCTGCGGAATCGAACCTTTACTTTCTGCATAATTTGACGAACTGATATAAACTTTGACGAAACGCAACTTTGACTGAAACTGCTCTTGACGAAGTACAATTTTGACGAAAACGACTTTTGACCAATCACACCCTTCACCGACCGCCCCAAACTCTTTTTGACGTAAGCGCGGCGCACACTGATCAATTATTAAAAGTTAGCGTCCCATAATTATTTTTGTTTGTTGCTTTCTGATTTTAACATTTTTGTCTGTTTGTTCAAGCATCAAAATGGACAGATTTGGCTCAAGTTTGGTGTAAAGAGTGAATTTTGGGGAAGCACATAGTCTAGGGAAAGTAGGAAAAAAGTCACATTAACAACCAAAGAGATTAATGTATAGGTGCCTACACAACTGTTCGGAATTTTTGCGATGTAGTCGAGAAACGTCCAAACGGACTTCTTAGATTGCGTTGATTATAAGCCAAGATATTTATGATTCATCTTTGTAAGCTTCCACCAGAATCTTGCAAAGAGAAACTAGTGATACTAAGCATAGTTACACAATATAAATGAAGACCTAAAAGCTCATTCCATTCAATGCTTCAATGTATCTTACCTGTATCCATCCCTTTATACATTCACAAGACTCCTCAGCATTCATAAGTTGAATTAATTTGCTTTGAGTTTGAGCTGGTGCCAAGATTTTGTTTGTTTCTTCGCTAACCTTAGAATCTCCTTCCAAAAATTCGAACTTATTATCTTCCAACCACTTTGTCACCTGAAATCAAAATTAATTTTAGTATAAAATAATAATATACTTACATGCAAGCAAATAAAAATTAGAGGTAAATATAAAAACGAGGTGCTTACAAGTTCTTCATCCATCCACTGTTTAATTTGAAGACCAGACTCTTGCCATTTGCTTTTTACAAAGGAAGGTCCCATACTTTCTTTTAGGTCTCTAACCACTGCTTTCAAAAGCAGATGCCCATGTTCCGCAGTAATTATGCTTTCAGAAAGCCTAAATATCTGTACAAACGTGATATGCTGAAAATAAATTTATTGATTATTACATAAACCAGTATTATTACTTAGTAGTATTATTTAAAATTTCATATAACAAATTAGTTTACCTTCTTTTCGATTTGCGGTGCAATTATCTTTCCTAAATTATCATATAACATAGGAATATCAATGTAAAGATCAGGTGCATATTCTAATATTTCTTTGATGCCGGCTACAAAATTGTCAGGGGAGATGGTATTTGATGCCACTAAACTGAGCAATGCCTTTGAAATGAGAGCAATCGCTTTTGCTGACCTAAAAAAAAAATTGCGATGTAACTATATCTGTACTGTATATTAAATAGCTAAATACAATGTTTAGTATAATAATACTCTGCTTACTTTTCTACAGCGATATTAAGTATTTCATTAACTACAGCAGCATGGTACTGGGCTGTGTACAGTTGCTTGACTTCAGATACCATTTCAACATCATCCGAGTTAATGATGGAGAGGTCTATCATAGACTTGATCGACTTCTTCTTAAGCTCCGGGAGTGGTTCCTGAGGAACGGGAGCTGGTGCCGGTGCGGGCGCCGGGGCCTCGTTGGCGACCGGCGGCGTGGTCGGCGCCGCACTCGTGCTGCGCGTACCAGAGTTGGAGCGAGCTACGCCCACCGAACCGGAGCGGCTGCTACTGCCACTTGCTGCTGTAATTGAAATTATTATACATTGTTGTACATTGCAGTACATTGTTGAACCTGTATAAATCATTCTTATATAGAATGAGTGGTTAACATGTTGAGGGACACTGCACGACACAACAGAAGTTTTACTGTTATCATTATGCCTTTAGTCCCGCGTTAAACTAGAGAAATACTAAAGGGTATTTCTACGATGATAGAGATATAAAATGTCTAATTAGGCGTATAAAATAGTACAAATTAGAAGGATTTTATTAACATCTTAAGTTGTAATGAATGCGTTCATGGTCGTGCTACGAAGTACAACACATTTTTTTGCCGTTTTTAGGGTTCCGTACCTCAAAAGGAAAAAACGGAACCCTTATAGGATCACTCATGTGTGTGTCTGTCTGTAGCTCCGAATCTAATGGACCGATTAAGTTGAAATTTGGTACACATATGGATTTCTGTGACCCAAACACGTACGGCTAAAGTAAATAAATGAATTTTCAATATGGGGGTCACTTTTAGGGGTCAAATAAGAAAATTAAAAAAAAAAGTTTTGCAAACTGTACCGTGTAACCTATCAAATGAAATGTCTCAAATATATTTTTTTTATAATTTTAAAATAAACAGTTTTAAAGTTATATAGGAAAATAGACGAAAATTGACCTTTCCCCCGCCCTTTATCTCCGAAACTACTGAGCCTAAAGTTTTGAATAAAATACAGAAAATAGTTCTATACCTGTAGATTACAGGAAAACCTATAAGAAGTTTGTGGTCTTAACATAACATGGTAAATCTCTCAATATTGTGAGTACAAACTTACATTTACTGTATGTATGGGTGAATATGTTTTTCAACTATAATGTTAAGTTTGTTCTTGGGATAATTTCATCCCAACTACGGAAGCGGAACCCTTCATTGTGCGTAGTCTGACACGCGCTTGGCCGGTTTTTATAGGTAAGTAGCACTTCCTGCGCGGTATCTTCCGCGTGAATGTCGGAAAATATCCCACGGGAATGTGCTACCGGGAAATCCTTACTTATTCCTTGTCTACATTATAAAGGGAACCTCCGTGCAAAATTTCAGCTTTCTAGATTCAAGGGTTTGGGCTGGGCGTTGATGAGTCATTCAATCAGTCAGTCAGGAGTACTCTTTTTATTTATATAGATAGATGGTACGGAACCCTTCGTGCGCGAGTCCGACTCGCACTTGGCCGGTTTTTTTTAAATTTATAAATATTTGAGGTTTACACACTGAATATTTTCCTGCAATATCTTAAGCACTGTGACGGCCATTATTTTTGCTTTTTGTGTGAGAGTATTTCTGGGTGGTGTCGTTAAATTAAGAATAATAAATTGTTCTTAATTTGAATAACAATTAACTGTAAATGTCAAAAGTAGAACTCAGTGTCATATTGTAAACTTACTGAAGTCACCTCTGGAGTTGAATGTGGACCTTTCGATAGATGCTCCCTTTGAATAATTAGGGGTCATATCTCTGTTAGCTGAAAAACAACCAATACATTTAAGAACCCATTAAATTCAATTATATAATAAAAGCAATAATAAAAAAAATAATGTTTAGCCATTTTAGATTTAGTAGGTTTCAACTTTCATCATTTGTGTTACCAGAAAATAGTGAAGAACCCACAACTACTTGCTAAACGAAAAATAGCTACTTGTTTGTTATCAAGCTCATATACTACTAATTTCTAATAATTAATTAATTAAAGGTTTGGCAAATGAAATTAAAATCATGGATGGAATGAAAGTGAAATCAAAAATCTTCAAAACCTAGCAAATCATCCCATCAATAATATAATAGATACAATTTTTGTTTTTCTGTTGTTTAAGTACATAGCGTGTAGTGTTAGTAAGTACTTGCCTCGAAGTGATGTAGGATCAGTTTGTACATTCTCTAAAACACTGTACATATTTTTGCTGATGCTGATCATGGAATTGCTACTCGCCTGTGCAGTATTCTTTGTACTTGAGCCATGGTTCCAGGCTGAATTATGTGGAGCCAATTTGATATTAGTCAGATTCTAAAACGAAAGGAGTTATGGTATCAAAAACATAATGTAAGGCCATTAAGGCGTTACCATGGAATAATTAAATTGACTATGTAAGAAGATACTTCAGTTTTTTTTAGTTCAGATAAATGAAAATACTAAACGAAGAATACTTTTCAAAATTTTAACAATTGCAAAAATTAACTTGTATTTCATAACTTTGTTTTTTACTGTGAATTACAAAGTTATGTTTTGCAGTTGCAGAAAATCACGCTTGATAAACGCTTGATGTCTGCGTCGAATTTTATATTTAAAGTCAACATTGATACAGTTACTTCAATCTGCCTAGCCTTTTCCCAACTATGTTGGGGTCGGCTTCCAGTCTATCCGGATGCAGCTGAATACAATTGATACAGTTACTTATTCAGTGAAATTTAAAAAGTGCCAGAGTATCCGCGATGATGTCACTGTTTGGTGGAGTCTGACCCTAACAAGCACCGCGCGTCTGCCGGGCGACTCCGAAACGTTGTTTTCGTTTTTGGAATGATTATAGGTGACATTTAAAATGTCTGAAAACTGGTTTTTGGTAACCCTGGCAGACAAACAAAATATTTAAAAAAAAAAATAATCAGGCTGCTATGAGAGGGGTCGTTTAATTTTTTTGACATTTTTGAAAATGCGCTCAGGCTAGATGTAACGTCTGAAACAAAATGTCTGAAAACGAAACTTTTTCGTAATGAAATTACGAAACCCAACTATATTTTTAATATCAGACATTATTGTGATAAAACCTTCTGCCTATTTTATTTGACATAGCAGAAATGGGCTCCCATGAAACTGCGACGTTTCTGGCCAGTACTGCACACCGAGTCGGGGTCAGAATAATCTAAACCAACGATTTTATACTGGTAACACTAGTATGGTCTCAAATCAAGTGTCGTCATCTTAATGTTCACTTCGTTACTATTCAAAACCACCTTTCATAAAATTCATCCATCATCATTTAACTAAGAGATATGCATACCTTTTGCGTTACAGCCTTAAGTTTTAGTGTGTCCACTGGGTAGTTAGCCCGGGATGATTTCCAAGTATTATCAATAAACGAATTGTTTGAATTCTGTCTACGACTGTCGCCGCGCTTACCACGGCCGCCTTCATCGCGGCGGAATCCTCCAATAGGGTTAGCATTCATTAACTAAAAAAGAGAAAGTAAATTTATTTAGACATGACAGAATACCTTTGAAGTTTTATTTTCCAAATATTATGTGCGACACTCATTTTTATTAATGTTATACTTGCTTACTTGCTTGACTTATTTATTTAAAGAACATTTATCTGTAGTTTCTTTCAACTGAAATTACCTCAATATGTCGCTGCTGTTGCTCAGCTTCTTTTTGAATTTGATCCATCATTTTAGGTTGTGAATCAATAACAGTCTTAGCTACCCATTTGCGTTTCCTGAGTTCAATTACATCTTGAAGCATGAACCTGTTCAACAACAAATTTGTTTATTTATTATATAAAGGTATCGACGTCTGCATATTCAAAGCTTTTAATTTATCAGTTAGTATCATTAGTAAACTTGAATTATTTTTGTCGAAACTAACCTAACACGGCTGCTTATTTTATTGGACTTGCGGTCGACAATATCTTGCATTTTCTTGAAAATGTTATCAAGTTGGCCATGGACTTCATTTTCAACTTGCTCACCAATCGTGGTAAGTAACTTGCAGAGACACTCAAGCTTTTCTTCTTCAACTTTTTCGATTAGATACTTCATGCAATAATCCATAATTTTAGAAGTCAACATTTTTAATTTATACAGCTCACCTGCAACAATCATGTATAGAAATGTAATTGCAAGAAAATAATAAAAAGCGGCCCAATTTCGTTTCTTAAAACTAGTAACGATCAAGCAAAACAAATTCGCGCAGTGCCATAAATCTAATTAAAACATAAGATCAAACACATGTCGCATTAGCAATACTGTTAATTATCGTAACAGGTAAATCAACTGTTTTGTAACAATAGTAAAATTAGCTAAGCTATATTTTCATAAAATTCAAATCAAATAGAACCGCCACCTGGGTGTACTAATCCATCGGAAAAAACAGGCGCAATGTTTAAGTTGGAACAGTGGATTGGTTTTAATGCTTATTTATTCATGAATATTCGCAAATATGAAACACATGAAATACTTTCGCTGGTGCTGTTGGGCAGAAATTGTGCATATAATTTACAAAATTTGAGTACAATTAGGCTTATTTAAATACAAATAAATAACATACAAAGGAATAAACAATAAAAGCTAGGCTAAACTTTAATTTTATAAAAAAAAATTGCTAATTTTCAAAACAACATTACATTATGTTTTTAAAATTGTATATTCTTTCAGTAAACCAAACTAGTGTTAAAAAGGAATGATCAAATCAAACTTACCAATAAATCTCACATTTCCCACAGACCTCATTCTAAGACGTCTATTTTCTTCAACAATCATAAGATTCAGTTCCTTCTTCCTGGCCTGAAATTTTTAAAATTAATGAATATTGTTTCATATTTCAATTCGAGAAATTTATAGAATTATTGTCATAATAACTCACAGGATCAGTGCAGGCAGCAAGCTCACTTTCATATTTCAATATTTGCTCATCCACGTTATGAGTCTCAAATTGTTTTTGGCATTTGTTGATAATAAGTGCTCTGAAATTGACACATTTGTCTGGTGATGTTGGATTGTCAGCAGGTACCTGTGGAATAATTAATTATATAAATATTTACATGGCCCCAGTAATTTTCCTCTAATGATCAGTGTAGCCAGGTATTTTTTGTAGTACCTTTAGGACAGACAACTTGTTACACATGGCAGCATAGGCTTCAGAAAAGTTAGGCTCCTCAATGGCTTTCTCAAACACTAAATCAATTACACCTTCTAGACGCTTCTGATTGTTGATATCTAAAGTTTTTACTCTGTCCAAAAGAGTATCGAACTTCTGTGGTGTTAACTTGTTCAAAATACCCCTGAACTTCTTGTAGAGCTCCTGAAATAATTATATTGTAAGAATTACAAAGCAGAATAGGAAAAATAGGCACAATAGATGGCACCCAGCCCAACACAAAGATTCAATCATTGAACGCTAATTTTATTTGATTTAAAGAAGCAACATTAAATTTCAATGCAATGCAATTATGGTACAAATTAGTGAAATATAACCGTTCAAACAAATTCGTCTAGTTTTTGAGTTACATTTCGTAAATTTGAACCGCTAATTCAAACAACAAACATGAAATGTTTGATTTGACCATTTCATGTTTCACCAATCTGTACCCAGCTATAAATTGAACAGGGTGACGCGACTAGTAAAGCGACATCGATAACGCTTATAATTATGTGTCTCGACTGTCTAGGTGGCAGTCAAGCACTAACCAGCTTCCTCTTTAAATTTAAGGTCTCAAGTTCATTCATCTCGTAATTTATTCCACACCACTGGTCTCAGAAAAGTATTGTGGCAGCCTATGCAAGAACCATAAAAAAAAAACAATTGCTAAAAATCAGGGATAGTATCACTATTGGTATCAAGCACAGAGGTTCATTAACCTTAGCTGCAATAAACCTTGAAGAGAATTTAATTTGTTTAAATAAAATAATTTTATTTATATTAATTTTCATATTACCAGCTCGTCAAATTACAAGCCATCTTGTACATTACGTATTACACACCTCGATTTAGAACTGGTACAATAAAATTAATGACTAGGGGTAATATAAAATAAATCTTTCTATTTTGTGACTATTTATTTACTCAGTTAAGACGCGGGCTGACTACGATTTTAAACGGCACAACCGCGTAATCTATTGTCACCATTAGCTGGCTTGAAATAAGGTTGAAAATTGAAAACAATATTTGTGTTGTCGAGATGTATGTGCATTTATTTTCTTTAGATTATTCAGAATATAGGCAGGCAAGCTAGGCAGGCAGATTGATTATTCAGAATATACACAAAAATCAATCTGCCTAGCCTTTTCCCAACTATGTTGGGGTCGGCTTCCAGTCTAACCGGATGCAGCTGAATACCAGTATTTTACATGGAGCGACTGCCTGTCTGACCTCCACAATCCAGTAACTGGGTAATACGATACCCCTTGGTAAGACTGGTTGTCAGACTTTCGGGCTTCTGACTACCCGTAACGACTGTCAAAGATCCACGAATGACAGCCGGGACCAACGGCTTAACGTGCTTTCCGAGGCACGGAGGAGTCTCGGTGTGCAAAGATGGTCACCCATCCACTGACCAACCCCGGCAAGCGTAGCTTAACCTGATGGATCGACCCGTGCGGCAGTTATTACTTAGCCACGAGCTCCTCATATAGAATATACACAATCAATTAAATAATTATCCAGTTAAAGTTTTAAAAAATGCTAATTCTATAAAATTAAAAATAAAATGAATGTCATTATCACTGAAAATACAGAGATGTTCAACGCCAAAGTTTATTTTTGTGGAGCAACTTCCAAAACTTTATTGGGAATATCAAACTATTTTTTATTATTCTATTTGGTTAACATTTTTCTATAAACCCTTCTCTGTCCACTGTATTGTTTGCGTCGGATAGTTTCATTGCTCAGCAACAGCATACAGCATATTGCAGTCATACTCGACAATCCAAGAAACCAATTTTTTTGATTATTGAGCTAACACCGCGGCATAAGGTCAAATACAAGTTATAATAATTTATAAAATCTGCAATATACTAGACATTCAGATATTGGTAACATGACCTTGCATTGCGACACTCACTACAATTACAACAACGGATTAGTAAGTAGAAATCAACCCTTTGACTTTAGCTAACTTGATGCACTTACTCTTATAATTAAATTAACTTGGGTTTACCTGTGTCCTGGATTCTTCTTCATTGATAGAATCTTTGCGGAATCTAGTAGGCTTCCATGCAGAATCTACTTCATTAAGTTTGACTTCCTCCCTCAATGACAATGATACATGAATAACTGGTTTATGTGGGCTGTTACCACTTGGACTTGGGGTCAATTTGACACTTCCTTTGCCTGTGTAAAAACAACGGCATTAATAATATAATTCAAAGTCAATTATGGAAATAATGATCACTTAGATATAAAATGTTACCAGTTGGTGCTGTGTTTCTTGAATCTTTCTTAGTTTCTCGAGGTGTGTTATTCCTGGAGCCCATACCAGGAGTCTTAGCAAATGGAGGAAATAGAGAATCATTCATAGGCCTCGAAATAGGCGTGAACGGTTGTGGCTCCTGCATCGGAGTTGTCTGGAAAATAAGCAATAAACCATAAATCACTTTCCAATTGTTATTTAAGATACATAATTATATAACAGAATAGAGTAATGACAATACCCTAAAGATATTGCACTGATCCAATAAAGGAGCAATAGGCTTGTTCTTCGAAAGTGGATCTTCCTTTATTTGCTTGAGCAAATCAATATCATAGTACTTTTTGCCAGCAGTATTAACTGGAGACCATTGATCTGAAAATATAAATACATAAAATAAAAAAAGTGATAGTGTAGATTATCAATTTCAATAAATTAAAACATGACAAACCTTCACTATATTTGTATTTGGGCACGAAGACTGGTGTCTGTTGCTCAATCTTTGAAGTGTCCTCTGGCACAGGTTTAGATGGAGTCATCATTTCATCAGCAGGCTGGGTATTATCTTGTTCTACATTAACTACTTTATCAGTCTCATTTTTACCATTTTCATATGACTCAGCTTCTTTAACATTTGACTCATTATTTGCCATTTTATTTGCCGATTTTTTGTTAGTATTCTTGGTATTCTTTAAAACTTTTTCATTTTTATTGATGTCTTCCTTAACAGTCTCAGTTTTAGTTGTATCAGTAGTGTTTCCATTGGCAGTATCTGGATCTAACACAGGAAAACAAAGGATGAGATTTTTTTAAAGCTTCATAAGGCATATTTTCAACCTAGTCATGCAAGGTTTTAGAAAACTGTTAAGAAATGTCAGCACTAGGGGCACTTGTTTTATCCATTCTTGAGGATTATCGGCAACACAGACTTGCAATTCAAAAAAATATTCCAGTGCTTAGATGACATTAAATGTTTCTATCAGCTAATTCTGACAATTGAAACAAGTTTTCCAAATTACTGTACTTTTATTCTGTCTAAATATGTATATCATGCCATTGGAGATCAAATTCCATTTCGCTTATAAAGTATTTTTTCCTTGGAGCAAATGGGATATGATTAGAAAAACCGGATGCAGCTGAAGAAAAAGTATATATATATCTATAAAACAAAGTCGGGTTTGTTCGAACATTTATAAAACGAGAACGGCTGGACCGATTTTCATGGATTTTGATTTGTTGTATTTGTCTCTGTCCAGAATAGCAGAGCAACTATTAAAAACATAGGAAAATTGACGAAAAAAAATTCTATATAATATATATCTATAAAACAAAGTCGGGTTTGTTCGAACATTTATAAAACGAGAACGGCTGGACCGATTTTCATGGATTTTGATTTGTTGTATTTGTCTCCGTCCAGAATAGCAGAGCAACTATTAAAAACATTGGAAAATTGACGAAAAAAAAATTCAATACAAAATGTTCATGGGTTTCGTAACTGTCAAACATTAATTTAGCCTTATTACAAAACGAGGTTTTTCTTCTGTCATGGTTTAAACCATCGAGCCTGTTTTTGTAATAAGAACCTAGCTGTGATAGAAATACAGTTCTTTAACATAGGCAAATTAAAAATCACAACAAAACATTCATGATGCTGTCACAAGCAGCACCTCAGATTAATAAATAAAATTTGAAGTTAATACAATTTTGCTACACACAATTATTATTTTAATTTTTGTAAAATATTTTTTTTTGCACGGCACCAGAGGTGGATTTTCCATTAGAATTAAGATCGTTTCTCAGAGGTAATTTCTATTAAAACACTGCACAAGTTAGCTCAAAGCCTCAAATGTGTAAAGCGCCCATTACATTATCCAATTTACAGAGCGCTAGATGAGCTAGTGTGCTAAATTTTTATTGTGTAAAGGCAGTTAAGACAGGTAGTGATCCAATCTAGTGCGATCGCATTTGCCGCGCTAGCTCATCTCGTACACTAGTTAGCACCCTAAATTGCATGGTGTAAAGTGTTCTAGCGTGCTAAACACTAGCTATGCTCGTCAGTCAGTCGGCGTGTGCTCGAACAGAAGGATGTATTTTTGGTTTAAGATCAAAATGACGCAAACAACACAAACTGTGAAGATGCCAATCTTAAAAAAAATCTAAAATCAGATGGCTCCAATACGTTCGCAATGTTCATATTTGACAGTTTTTATGTCAGCAATAAATATTCTTTGACCCAACACTTTCCGACCCATTTTGAGATGTCTCTTTAGGGTTCCGTACCAAAATGGTAAAAAGGAACCCGTATGGTGCGACTCAGTCTGTCGTTCAGTATGTCTGCCTCAGCTGGATATCTCAAGAACTACTAATGCTATCAACTTGAAATTTGGAACAGTTTTAGATGATGTTTACCCAAGGAAAGGAGTCTTAAAAATTCAAAGTGGGGCTACTAGGGCATGTGAAAGAACGCTGTTTGCACATTCTCAACCATTTTTTTACTTTGTTTTAGGCCGCATAGTTCGACTTTTGATGAAAAATGTAAAAATAAAATACCGTTCCCCCCCTTATCTCCAAAGTTTGCAAAGAGAAAAATCTGAAATTATTCTATGTGATAGAAGTTTATGTAAAGATTACAGGAAAAATAAAACTATGTCTCTAAATAGAACACTTTTTCAGAAATCGGAACGCAACCCTCGGTGCACGAGTCCGACTCGCTCTTGACCGGTTTTTTATTATTATTATTAATTTTTTATTAAGGTAACTCGATACCATTGCTATAGCAATGCCAACTTTCTGGTGTTTTGATGGCGCCATATTCGTATAGCGCTCTTCGAACGATGCGGTTTGGGCGACGATCACTACCGAAGTGAAGGGAAGTTGAACTAACTAGCTTCGCTAGCTAGTCTAGTGTAATGAGTGAGCTCTTTTTATATCGCACTGCAGCACTAAATCTAGCGCTCTGCAAATTGGATTAATGTAATGGGCGCTTATACGTAGTCATTTAGAATGCAAGCCGAGGAAAATATTATGGGGCATTCGAAATACGAATATTTAAAGAAAATAAAAACAAAGGGTTTCTGGGATTTTGTTCATTTTCTAAAATGGAGTGGACGCGCAAAGAAGACAGAGTCGCAGTAATTGCATTGCATCGTTGCGGTCACGCGCCAACTGAGATTTTCAAACTGCTGAAAAATTTGAAAATTCCACTGTACTGTTCGGACTCCAGCGGTCATCAAAGCTCTGCAGATGGGACCAAGCAGAACTACTGTTAAAATGGTGTTAAATGAAGACCTAGGACTGCGTGCTTATAGAAAAAAAACAGCACATCTTCTTAACGCACGGCTGAAGAAAATCAGACTCGAAAGAAGCCGGGTTTTGTTAAGGCGGTAGTACGCGGGAAAAACATATCGCGAAATGCTTTTTTCGGTCGAAAAAATTTTTAATGTTGAGGAGAGTTTCAACAAACAAAATAATGATAAAGTGTATGCAAACTCTAGTGAAGAAGCGAGCAGACGTGTGCCACGTGTTCAGCGTGGCCATCACCCTTCGGTATTCATAGTTGGGGTGTCATATTTGGGTCCCACGGAGGTGTTTTTTTGTGAAAAAGGAGTGAAAACCAGTGCCCTCGTATATCAAAACACAGTCCTAACAAACATTGTGGAACCTCTTTCACAAAACAAACATTGCGGAACCTCTTTCACAAAAAATGCTCGAAAACAGGCACTGGGTATTCCAGCAGGATTCTGCACCGGCTCATAAGGCAAAAAGTACCCAAAACTGGCTCACGACCCGTGGAATGGACTTTATCAGACATGAGGATTGGCCCTCATCCAGTCCAGACTTGAATTCCTTGGATTACAAAATATGGCAGCACTTATAGGAGAAGGTCTGTGCTAAACCCCATCGCAACTTGGAGTCACTTAAAGCATTCACCGATAATGACAAGAACGTTGTGCATTGATGACAGGCCTTGCAGAAGGCTTGTATCGAAGCAAGAGGAGGACATTTCAAATAGTATTAATATTGGTTAAATTAGTATTTTATACCCTTTCATTTGATATATAAATGGTTGTAGTGCGTAACTCATTGTTTCATTTATTTAACTTTCCATGTGTGACAAAGCTTATGACCAGAATATGTACACATGCCTGTAACTTGCACAAAAGTATGCAAGTAGCCTGCATGCAGTGTGCCATAACAACTTGTGATTGGTGATTGTCATACTCATAATGGCATGCCAGCTACTTGCATAGTTTTGTACAAGCTACAGGCATCTGGATCCTGCCCTAATTGGAGCTCTAAGAAAAGCCTCCGACTGATTGTTTGCATATAAATAAAATATTTCAATATAGATGGTATTGCGTTGCTAGGTAGTTAATTGTCACTGAACATTGAGCACTAGGACAGAAAATAAATGTTACAAGAAGCAAGCTAATTAATATATTTCAACCATTCCCTAAAGCCCAGTGCTGAGTCTGAAAGCACTATGTCAACATCATATAGCACCCTCGCTTCTAACATAGATGTAAAGTAAAAATGATGATGAACATCTAATTTGATATTGAGTATTATCAGATAAAACTGACAATCATTTATCTCAGTTATCAATACTGTGCTATTGCTAGATATAAGATCTAAAATTCACACTTCTAAAAGATATTGAATGAAATAACATAAAATTCAGAATATGATAACAACATCATGTCTTTTGGTGCAGTCTCCAAAAAAACAGTATTTAAGCACAAAAAATAAACTAGATAATCATCCAGTATAACAAACTAAAATGTGAAGTCAATTACACGAAACAAAAAAACAAACCTGTAGTCTTATTATTAAGGTTAATATCTTTCATTTTCAAGTCAGATTGATTAGTGCGCAGTACACTAGATATACTCTGTGTTAATTTAGCTTGGGCTTCTATCGCACTTGATCCTTCTTTTAGTTCAGGTGCCTTTGAAAGCTGTTCCTTGGCAACTTTTTCAATGCTAGCAGATAACAGTTGTGTGGCAGTGGGGGGAGTTTCAACAACAGGCTCACTCTTGATTACAACTTCAACATTTGATGCTACAGCAGCAGGGGTTTCAGCCTCTGGGGCTGGTGAAAACTGCTTTAATGGTATTTGTTTCTTTGTTGGCTCCACACATAATCCTTGATTACTTTGACTAGTTGGAAGGATGATAGCTTCTTCCAAGCTATCAACTGAACTAATCACTGTAAAAAATAAAATAGTAAGCATTAATAACAAGTCATAAATGTGTAGCAAGTTAGATAATAAATTATTCACTATGTGATAGTCAGTGTGTTGCATGGTAGTAATTTCATGATGAATTACTGAATTTGGATATTTTAAACATTTTCAAATTGCTTTTGAACAGTCCTGGTTGTAATTTGATGATGAATTAAAGAATTTGGATATTTTTCACCTGTTGCTTTATAACAAGTTATTAAAATCAAGGCCATTATTGAGAAATTGAACACGAGACAACATATTGTCCGATAAAATTGTCAGTAGAAGGATGTAACGTACATATCACATAAAATATGGAGAGACAATCGAATTTGTCCGGTTGCTAATAAAATGTCGTAAACTGTTAACTCTGTGCACTTTTTAAAAAGCAATAAATGATTACAGAGCAAATTACATGTAGTAGAATACGTTAGTATATAAATTTTTAATCTATTCTATCACTTTTTATGAACCAAGTTCGTGGTCTATAAATAGAGACGTGAGATATTTCCACGTGGGAGTTCTTGCACAGTACCTGAATATCAGACTTTATGTGGCACTGATACCTAAATTATATCACAGTACAATAATCCGTTAAACTTTCTAGTTAATTTTCACAGAATTAAAATAAGATAATAGTAACAATATGGTAAAAGAAAGTCTATTCAAAAGGTCACTCAAGGATCTAGAATATTGTCCGACTTTTAACACACTTTGCACTTGAAACACATTACTTATTGTCAAAACTTAAATAAATATTTAATACTAAATAAGATAAGTTATTGAATTCAATTTATTAAAAAGATTTGGATAAAAAAGGTTAAAATATTTAAAACGCAGCCATGCTCAAAGTGACTGTAAGGTAAAAGCCGCCATCTTGGATCGTTCCATGCGGACAGGCGGTTCGGAGCATATAGTGTTGTGCGCAAGTGCACAATTAATCGATTAAACGTTATTCGCCACAAATCATATTACGTAAAATATTGCAGACAATGAAATTAAGATTAGCAAAACTATTTTTCTAACTTAATTTAAGAAAAAGAGTATCAAATTGCGAATCACTTACATAACAAGTTTCAATGCTCTGAACTTGAACGCCAACTATCGACGTATTACGTAGAGACGTACCGTACTCGTGTTTGTGAATATGACTAATTATGCTTTATACGTAATAGGAAATTAATGACTTGGAAGTTGATAGAATATTTTTACACGATAAGCGGAGTAGGTAAGTAATAGTTGCCCAAATAAATGCAACACCACGCACCATCGAGCTAATAAAATAGGTATTTTTACTTCTTGTCGAGCGACAGTACAGTGCGCTCAGTATACCTTGTAAATGACTTATTTAGCATTACAAGATGTAAGTAATGCTAATACGTGATAGACGTACTCAAGGTTAATGCTTTGCAAGTAGTGGTAGTATCAACTGCCAATATAAGTCACAAAGGTACTAGAAATTCTCCGAGGATCTCAAATTCTCGAAGAATTTCCAGTACTTAGGTACCATACAATTCGGAAGAGCTCGTGGCTAAGTAATAACAGCCACACGGGTTGATCAAACAGGTTAAGCTACGCTTGCCGGGTTGGTTCGTGGATGGGTGGCCATCTTTACATACCGAGACTCCTCCGTGCCTCGGAAAGCGCGCTAAGCCGTTGGATAATGTCATTCGTGGATCTTTGACAGTCGTTACGGGTCGTCTGAAGCCCGAAAGTCTGACAACCAGTCTTAAGGCTCTTACAGACAGAGGCGATATCGCGTCGCCGACGCGATATCGCCTCTGTCTGTAAGAGCCTTTACCAAGGGGTATCGTATTACCCAGTTACTGGGTTGTGAAGGTCAGATAGGCAGTCGCTCCATGTAAAATACTAGTATTCAGCTGCATCCGGTTAGACTGGAAACCGACCCCAACGTAGTTGGGAAAAGGCTAGGCAGATTGACTTAGGTACAGACGCCAGCACATCAAGCTACTACAATCTGTCAAATTTCTTTAATAGATTTTCATCTTTATCACTTTAAGCATTAGGTTTAAGGTTGATTGGAAAAATTTGACAGTTTCGGGTAGCTTGACTTGCTGGCGTCTGTACCATACAATTAATTAAACTTTATTTTTTTGAACTTATTTATGATCCAAAATCATAAATCTAAATTTCTCCGTACCTAAGTGACTAACAAGGAGGCAAAACTAATAAAAGAATATTTTTTGTCATGTGAACTGAAATCGATTTCATGATCGATTCATAAAAACACCACCACTACGGACTCATTCCGAGTCCGAGTTCCGACTCAATTAGCTATTTTTTGGTATGACCTTTGGCCACGACAAAGAAGCTGTACCTACTAATTCATAATGAGTATATTCTAGGAGACTAGGTTTTGGTAGGAGTATTAAATGAGTAGCAAATAATGCAAGGGGTAATAAACTAGTTCTAATAGCGGAAACTTTTTATCAATCTGAAGAGTCGGAAAAGGATACTATGCTACTACTAGGTAGGTAGGTACCTACGTACTCAGACGAATTTTATTTGCATGCAAAGTTTGACAGAAATTATGAAGTTTCTTATCTATATAATTATGTCACGTTATTGGGGTGACAAGAGTTTACCATTTTATTCTTTTTTACAATATTTACTCAGTCTCAAAATTAAATGCGCTTCTCACGATATGAATCTACTTGCACGAAACAAAATAACCAGCTGAAATTACTGATTAGCTTTCAATCAAGGAACATGGAACTATTCCTTACTAACGCGTCAGTAACAAGTTATGGTACCAGCCCCAAGGGTTTTTGAGCAAGCATATGCAGGGCGAAAAGTTGATAGCTGAGTAGGTGCGACATGACGAGAGAGAATGCCGAAAATGTATTTGAAAAGTTTCAGATAGGAGCCCGGTGGTCACGAGTCCACTTTCAGATTTCGAAAATGGACCAAAAATAACGTGATCTCCAGACAGATCCATTGATTTTGGTACGATCGTGGCAGCCTAACCCTTGAATGACTTAAATAGGCAAATCTGATGCAGAAATTGTGGGCTTTCCCTGAATCTGACGAGTTTGAAAACTCCAATTTGGACTATATGTAATAGGATATTCAGGGCGAATAAAAGTAATTCGCCCTGAATATTTTTTTAAAAATCATAACCCTCCTTTTTGCTTCGCCGTAGTCGGGTAAAAACATCCTCATCTTACGGGCTATTTAAAGGGTTATCAACATTAAAAAATATTCAGATGGGACACCTCTGAATATTTTTTCAATGGTTTGATAAAACTGGCAGAGATGAAAAACCACAATTCCTTACTAAAATTAACGCAAACATTAATCTAACGCTTTGTTTACGTTGTAACACTTTTCTATTCAAGATTTTATTGTAACTACGAACCACTGCACTTGACTGGACCGATAACATCCCTAAGGCTGCGTTTCCACCAGAAATGAAACCTTTTCCCAACTAAGTATGTTGGGGTCAGCTTCCAGTCTAACCGTATGCAGCTGAATTTCAGTATTTTACATGAAGCAACTGCCTATTTGACCTCCACAACCCAGTAACTGGGTAATACGATACCTCTTGGTAAGACTGGTTGTCAGAGTTTCGAGCTTCTGACGACCCGTAACGATCAAAGATCCACGAATGAACTTGCTTTCAGAGGCACAAAGGAGCCTCGGTATGTAAAGATGGGTCAGTTGGTCACCCATCCACGGACCAACCCAGGCAAGCGTAGCTTAACCTGATGGCTCGACCCGTGCGGCTGTTATTGCTTAGCCGCATGAGCTCTGGAATAAATGGGTAAATTTTAACCTATTCTCATTAAAAAATCCCATATTAGGTTTACTTTGTTCAATAATTCGCGTTTGGAGCTTGAACCACATTTAACTGCCGCAGATTGTATTATAGAATCCGAAGTAAGATCGGCGGGGTAATTGTATCGTAAGTTACGACAATTACCCCGCCGGTCTTGCATTTGGAAAAGCTTTAACAGATCATCCGTTGCTCGATTCATTTGTAAACAAAATAAATCAAACTACCGACTATAATAAGCTCAGCGACTATGTGATTAAAAGTAATCCGATTCATATTCGAGCTGATTTCGGGTCAATGGTGGCAAATGTTCCTGGCTTTGACAACTTCCTCACACTTCAAATGATGCTGGGGACGCATCAAGTGTTCAGGCCAGAAGCTACTATGATGAACATTTAAGAAGCGATGGCTCGTACGTTATTGAAATAAGCAGATTAAATATACGCGCACTTGAAAGATACAACATAATAGCGTAAAATCCCTGGCATGCGTGGCCCTATCCAGTCGCGACGTTAGGAGGCAAAAAGTGTACTTAGTATATATTTTATTACAGGGTGCAAATAAAGGAATAGCCGCCATAAAAGGGCTTTACTGTCATGTGTAGTCGGTAAAAGAACTCTTGGATGTTGATGCCATAATTATTATGTCCATATTGTGGTACTTACACGGGCGACCCCCAGCTTCATTTTTAGATACCTACGTAACTAAATCGAAAATTAAACTGATAGTAGTGAGTAGTGAATAAATGATGTTCTATAATATAGAAATAGGTACTTATACTTAAGTATATTTTGCTTTTTTATTACCAAAATCTTGTTACCATCCAAAACCAACAGTTGTTTATGTCTAGTATACTTATTAGGTATTTAAAATGAATATTGCTTAATAAGTACAAAAGTTCATTAAATAACTCGAAGTTATTATTAATAACTTAACCGGAGTATTAACTTAACCGGTAGGTGTTGTTACAACAGCACCTACCCTATTGTCGATAAAGTTGATACGAACAGTGAACACCTTAAATATCAGACGCACATAATATGGGGTGCGTAAGGAGATACCAAGGAGAATCCTTTTTAGAATATGTATATAGGTAAACGTATGTACAACTTATCGCTTTGCATCCTCGTCAAATTTAAGGGTGTGGTATAGACCATCAGACAAAACAACTTTTTCCATGGAACCAACAGCGTAATCGCGAAAAAATAATCAGCCGTCATTTGCGTCGAGTAGCTACTGAAGTTTTCTATGGGACAGTTGAAATTTTTTTCGCGAATACGATGTTGGTCCCATGGAGAAAGTTATTCAGTTTGATGTTCTGTACCACACCCTGAAATTTGACGAGGATGAAAAACGACACGTTGTATAAACGTAAAATACCGTATATATAATATATATAATTATATATAAAAATGGAGACCGCGGGCTTACAGAAGTTGTGAACTTATGGGGTTTGGTTGACATTCGAGCACACATTGACATGAACCATCAGGGGTTCATAAGGTTTGTACATTGCTATCGTGTGACGGGTCATGATAAACGAAAACCAATAAATAAATAAAAATAAATAAATATCCTTGGACATTTCACACAACGCCATCTAGTCCCAAGCTAAGCAACCTAATGCTTGTATTATGGTAACAAGATGGCTGATAAACTACTCATATATTTTTTTTTTTTTGTAAATACCTACATAATATACATAGATAGAAAAACACCCAGACTCATAAATGTTTTCAAATTGCTTTCCTATAAAGTACCACTCTGCCTAGCCTTTTCCGAACTATGATGGGGTCGGCTTCCAGTCTAACCGGATGCAGCTGAATACCAGTATGTTACATGGAGCGACTGCCGATCTGACCTCCACAACCCAGTTACTGGGTAATACGATAGCCCTTGGTAAGACTGGTTGTCAGACTTTCGGGCTTCTGACGACCCGTAACGATTGTCAAAGATCCACGAATAACAGCCGGGACCAGCGGCTTAACGTGCTTTCGAATCTCGGTATGTAAAGATGGTCACTTATCCACTGACCAACCCCGGTAAGCGTAGCTTAACCTGACGGATCGACCCGTGCGGCTGTTATTACTTAGCCACAAGCTCCTCCTTTCCTATAAAGTAACGCCTGAAAAAACAAAATAGCAATCGTCATATCTCTGGAAGGTTTAAGGTAAACTTTACTCGGAAACGGAACGTAACCGTATCAACTCGAGCCGTTTAGTATTCTTTGTATGAAACTCCCTACTGAAAAGCACACTAATCGGAATCGTAAAGTAAACGATTCGCCTCATGACAAGCTCGATAAGCTCACGAACCGCGGTGTGGCGCGTGGTCAACCAGTGATCCCCGCGCTTACGGCTCGTCGTTCCCGCGCTTACGGCTCTCCGTCGCCTCACTTGCGTCTCTTCGCCCACCCTTGCCCCTCACCGCTCCAGCGGCTTGCCTGCAGCACACTATTCTCACAGTGTACATTATTTGCTGTTGTCACCTATTCCACTTAGTTTTTCTAGTTCGTATAATGTATTAAAACTTAAGAGTAAAAAGTTCATGACCAATAACGAACTAGAAAAAATAGGTGGAATAGGTTACAACGGCAAAAAATGTACACTGTGAGAATAGTGTGCTGCAGGCAGTCCGCGGGAGGGGTGAGGGGCAAGGCTGGACGAAGAGACGCAAGCGAGGCGACGCGACGGAGAGCCGTAAGCGCCGGGTACCGCTGGTTGACCACGCGCCACACCGTGGTTCGTGAGCTTGTCGAGCTTGTCCCGAGGCGAATCGTTTACGTTACGATTCCGATTAGTGTGCTTTTCAGTAGTGAGTTTCATACAAAGAATACTAAACGGCTCGAGATGATACGGTTACGTTCCGTTTCTGAGTTGATATGTGTGCTATGAACTTAAGATTTACAGACTTTGTTTTTCTTTCTATGTAGGTACTTACTTCTCAGATAGTCCTATATTAATAATAATCGTTTCATTACCGGCGAAAGAAAAAAAAATGATGCCAAGGCTCCATACGAAAGGTTGCATTGGTCTTTAGACTTGATAAAGTTAGCACTTTACAAACTATTATTTCTGTAAATAACTCATTTGACAAAAAAATTAAAGACAACATTTCATTAGGTAGGTAGACACGGCTACACATCAAACCATACATTTCGTGTTTACACTGACCTCTCATTGTAAGGAAATCCTATTCAATGAGAGATCAGCTTATACTGGCAATGTATAGTAGCCGTGCGTAGCGTGCGTGCGTACATCAAAAAATCATTTGACAAATATAATATTTTTATAATTATGTTAATTGGTAAAACAACGCCAAGCATAAATAACTTTTGACAAAATGCATTGCTTGATAATTACCTACATAAACTAGAAAGGTTTAGATAGTGAAATAAAGGTAAACAATCTTGATGTCTTTTATCTTTTTTATTTTAAAACTTCAGTTTATTAATAAAATGCAACTAAAAACCAATGTAAATACAACAATAATGATTACTAAATCAATTAAACCATTAGTATGTGCAGTAGTTTATTTGTTTAATAAGTGTTTGTGTAAAAAGTCACATCAAGCTTTATTTTACTACCTTAACCTTTATATTATAGTTATAAACTTACTTTTTATTTTAAGTAGGCTAACCGGAACCGAACTAATTTGATTAGGTTAAATATTTTTACTTGCTAAAAAAGTTTAGGTTATAATCAACGCAATCTAAGGTGTCCGTTTGGATAGCTATCAAAATACTTTGTGTAGTGATGGGAAAAAAAAATCAGTTGCTTTAAAATCCGATTCTCGAGACATATCGATTTATCATTATACTTACGAGTTTGTAATCGACAATTTATCTACATTGCTTAGATCTGATTCTCGAGGCATATCGTTTTATTAGGTACACGTACGAGTTTGTAATATTTAACAGTTATTACATAAATACCAACTAAGTTTAAATTTGGGCGAGTTTCAAAGCCAAAAAGCCAAACCAAGACATATAAACTAAAACCCGATAAGTATACTAGGTACTTAAGTGTGATTAATTGAAAATTATTAATAACTAGCTTTTGCCCGCGGCTTCGCCCGCGTGGATGTCGGAAAATATCCCATGGGAACGTACATGTGGAAAACATAGGGCCGTCTGATATAACTGTACAAACTCAAATCGCTACGATATATCGTTACCGTGTATAGTAGGCATAAAGCTACCAGTCGGCATGATTTTTTCCGACATCTTCAACAGTCGTCGTGAAATTTCAGCCCATTTACACAAAACCATAATGAATTACACTGAATCACTCCGTTCATTGGAGAAAACCGTATGAAAATCCGTTCGGTACTTTTTGACATTATCGCATTCAAACAGACACACTTACGCGGCGGGGGGACTTTGTTAATAACTTAAAATTTATTATGCCAGTCACGCTCTAATAACAAATAACTTTTGTCCGAGTGTCCACTCGTTCAAATAATTTCCTCGTAAAAACTTCGAATGAAATAAAGACTAAATGTTACCTCAGGATTCGAACTATGACTACATTTCCAATCCCTTAAATCTCTTAAAAAGAGGTAATTACACAAACATTTGTCAACCCCTATTGTACCCCCTCAAAAACGCTGTACCACATATTTCTTTATTTCCTACCAAAAGCATAAATTTGAATTTTCATATCCCTAACTTAAGAAATGCTGGGTTTCCCATCTTTCATCCCTTATATCACCCCTTGCAGTATTGTTTTTGAAAGTATCCTGTGTCCTTTCCCAAGATGCTATATAAAGCCTTGCCAAATTTAGTCGAAATCCGTGCAGTTTTGTAAATTTTAAAATCAACCCCTATTTTACTCCCTTAGTGGATGATTTTTCAAAAACGCTGAACCGCATATTTCTTTATTTCCTATCAAAAGCATACATTTTAATTTTCATATCCCTAACTTAAGACATACTGAGTTTCCCATACAAACTTTCATCCCCTATATCACCCCCGTAGGATTCTTTTTTAAGACAAAAAGTAGCCTATGTCCTTCCCCAGGATGCTATATAAAGCCTTGCCAAATTTTATCGAAATCCGTGCAGTTTTGTAAATTTTAAAATCAACCCCTATTTTAACCCCTTAGCGGATGATTTTTCAAAAACGCTGAACCGCATATTTCTTTATTTCCTATCAAAAGCATACATTTTAATTTTCACATCCCTAACTTAAGAAATACTGAGTTTCCCATACAAACTTTCATCCCCTATATCACCCGCTGTAGGATTATTTTTTAAAAAAAAAGTAGCCTATGTCCGTCCCCAGGATACCATCTATAGCCTTGCCAAATTTTATCGAAATCCGTTCAGTGGTTTAGGCGTGAAAAGGTAACAGACAGACAGACAGAGTTACTTTCGAATTTATAACATTAGTATGGATAGTATGGATTGTCTAACATTATTAATAATCACCGAAAGTCGAGGTAAAATTAAGAAATAAATCACATTTACCGGTGATTATTAATAATGTAACCTTAGTAGGTACCGGTAAATGTAATAAACAAAGTTTATTTAGTATTTTAGTTCAGTACTTATAAGTATTGTGGTAGTATTATCAATAAATACCTATTGAACAAAGAAATTGAAGAAATATTTTAATTTTAGGGTTCCGTACCCCAAAAGGAAAAAACGGAACTCTTATATATCGTGTGTCTGTCTGTCCGTCTGTCACAGCCATTTGATCCGAATCTATAGACCCATTAAGTTGAAATTTGGTACACATGGATTTCTGTGGCCCAAACAAATACGGCAAAAGTAAATAAATGACTTTTGAATACGGGGGTCACTTTTAGGGGGCAAATAAGCTTATAAAAAAAAATTGTAAACAGTTCCGTGTGACATATAAAATGAAAGGGCTTACTATAAGGGTCTCAAATACATATTTTTTATAATTTTAAAATAAATAATTTTAAAGTTATTTAAGAAAATACACAAAAATTGACTATTCTCCCCCTTATCTTACTGCTGAGCCTAAAATACCAGTATCTTACATGGAGCTACTGCCTATCTGACCTCCACAACCCAGTGACTGGGTAATACGATACCCTTTGGTAAGACTGGTTGTCAGAGAGTCAGTGTCTTTCGAGCTTCTGACGACCCGTAACGACTGTCAAAGATTCACGAATGACAGCCGGGACCAACGGCTTAACGTGCTTTCCAAGGCACGAAGGAGTTCGGTATGTAAACGCTTGCCGGAGTTGGTCCGTGGATGGGTGACCATCCCATCCACGGACCAATTCCGGCAAGCGTAGCTTAACTTGATGTATTGAACAGTGCAGCTGTTATTAATTAGCCACGAGCTCCTTGAGTCAATTTATTATTGTACTTATAATTTTTATTTTTCCCGTTCTTGTTTGATTCAAGCAAAGGATTTTGCATGTAAGTATAAATACCTACTCGACAAATAACTTAGAGTAATATTTTATTTTATTACTTTTACCGACGAGTGTAGTGAATTATTAATAACAACTGCTAAAAGTAATGAATTTCAATTTTATATTCACATTTACCAAATCATGAGGTAATTATTAATAATGATGGATAGTTGTTAATAATTTTCAATTAATCAAGCTTACCGTAACATAATATACACATTGTATATTATGAACTAGTGGCGTACCTACTAAATATTAAGTAAGTATCAAAGTAAAGCTAAAAAGATATACGTGTCAGATTTTGTTTATAAATGTTTAAAGAATTAATAATAAGTACTTACCTACAGTGATTATAGGTTTCTCTCTTTTCTAAACTAACTTTTGTTGTAAAAGGATAGATTTTATAGCACAGGGGACTATTTTATCAGGGGACTCATTTTACCTTTTGGCGTTGACCTTAAACATATTTTTATTGGCTTCTGGAACAGAAAATAGGTATGGTATTGGTTTTAGGTTATGCTCTGGCTCCATCATGCCGCCTAATCTTAGATTACAGCGGCACCAACTATTAGTGAACCCCACAAAAACCGAGCTGATTCTTTTTACAGAAAAGAGAAAGCTGACAACACTACAACTACTACGTTTTTTTGGAACTACCCTAAGTCTATCAACTGAAACCAAATACCTGGGCACCTTTTTTGGCAAACAGCTGAATTGGACAAACATACTAATTACATTACTTACCACAAGAGCCAGCATATCGCTTTGGCAGTGCAAACGACTGCTTGGCAGGAATTGGGGATTCGCCCCAAGGTCACTTACTGGCTATACACCACAGTCATCGGACTAATCATCACATACGGCACACTAGTCTGGTGGCCCAGGACAGACCTGAGCACAGCCCGAAGAGATCTCGAAAAGCTGCAGTGGTTCGCTTGTGTAGCAATTACTAGCTGCATGAGAACTACACCTACGACCGCTCTACAGGCAATGCTTGGACTGCCGCCTCTACACCTCATTGTGCGAGAAGAGGCGGCCCTTGCCGCCTTTAGGCTCAATATAACAGGAACCCTGAGCAAAGACTCTAGAGTCAAGTACATACGCATAAAAGAGGATGCGCTCAAACGACAATCAATGATGGCATCACCATGCGACAGACAATGCCTCAGTACTCCAATCCTTGGGAAAAAAATACATTACGTCGAGACTAACACTAGAATGACACAATGTACTAGAACGAGTAACGGTATCTAACCGCAACACAGTGACACAGTAATCGATAAAAGGTCACATGTGTATCTCTGGGTAACGACGCAGCTGAAGAACTAGCTAGGAGAGCATCCAGCACGTCAGCCTGTGGACCAGAATCCCCTTCCAACCAGCTACGCAGGTGACCTACAGGACTTCACGCATACACAAGCGGAGAGTTGGTGCTCCTCGACACCGGGCTGCAGATAGTCTAGGCAGGATATGCCACCTCTAGATGGTAGGCTAACTAGACGTTTTAACGCCTGGACAGGAACGGCCTGCGCCTGGTGACGGGGACCATCACAGGACACTCACTAAACAAACAGTTCCTCACAATAGGAATAACGGACAGTCCTCTGTGCAGGGCTCGCATGGAGGCTGAGAAAACCGTTACGCACGTGCTCTTTGAATACACAGGCGTCATCCAGATAAGAACAGAAACCCTCGGAACAACCGGATTTTTCACAGATGTTCTTAACAGACCAGGAGACTTGATCAACTTCTGGGGACAGGTGGGCTGGTTGGAGTAACCGACGGCCGCCATGGCCCACGCACAATGGTCCACATGAAGGACTAAGTGCGGAAACCAAATTCTCTAATATAGAACATAGAAGACTAATAAAAATTAAAGAACTTTGAATCGTTAAATACGTTACAAAAAATGTTTTTCCATTCATTTTCACAGTCCCCTGGAATAATATAATATAATATAATAATAATAATTAATAATAATATATTAATAAATAAATAATATATTAATAAATAAATAATATATAATATATTAATTAATATTAATATATTATAATAGTACCTTGTCCTAAATTGACAGAAATATATCCATAACTTAAAAAAAAAAAATATGTGTCAGCTTTTTGTTAATAGTTATTAAAGGAGATGTTTCAAAATGGGCCCGGTCTGTGTACACCACCTCAAAAAAAAAGAGAAAAATCCGTAGAATTCGGGAAAAATACAGATAATTTATTTAAATTTACACTGTTGTGGTAGGAAATGATATTTATCAATTATTTTTATCGACTTTCGACATGGCGTCTCACCGATTCAGTTACTCTGTGCATAAAAACAATGACAGAAAGAGGACTGTCAGCTGTCACAATAGTGAGTGTCAGTGTCACTTCAGTCACTTTCATAAACTCTGTGCTTTCGTCTTATCGTCGGTCGTAATCGTTTTGTTTTGTTTGAGTTGGATTTACAGTTTCTTTCCCACCCGTTTACCAGGCTATCGTTTTTGGACTGTTACTCTGCTATCTGTTGACCCGGCTTGTGTTGTAAGGACTTCGATTTTCCCGTGTGATTTAGACTGTGTTGTTACGATTTAAAACAACTGATTCATCATTGCATCGTCAGGTAAACATTTTACTTATAATTACTACTGTACACATTTTTGTAGTATTATTGCGATCATAAGTGCAGTCCTAATTCGAAGAAATAATTTGTACAAAGCGGACACTCGCTTGGCTTACAGACATATAAAAGTTAGGCCTTCTTTAGCGAGGACTGCACTTTATGGCCACGACCTAGGTACATCAGTATTGGAGTTAGCTAATATTATTATGCTTATGATAATTATTTGTTTTAGGTGATACACAATGGTGCCCACGATGGTGTATACTTTATGTTCTTCTGTAATAAATGAATATGGCCAATATTATTTATTTGGTAATATGTGTCCTGACATCATTTCTACAATTGAAAACGACCTCATTATTTAGAATTATGGTTTCATACATGAAGCTAAATATGAAATAATTACAGAATTATTATTCCGTTTCAGGTGGATGTACTATGTGTGCAAATTGTTTTGCGACCATTATGCAAAAAACGTCTGTTCCTGCTCCGGCTGATACAATGAGATATCACACAGAGATGTCATCTCATGCTCATGAAGAGTGAGTTTTCAGCAAGCTTCTGATACAAATGTTTGTGTATGGTGTCAAAGCTCTTTACATATGAGGCGTGCTCACAACTAATTATTATAAGCAATAGGATAAACCGATTCAGAACCCAGTTTACAGACATCAATGCTCATGTTCCAGAGTTAGATATTTTTTTCCTGAAATGACCACAATCTATTAATATTTGCGTTGGGCATTTATCAAATAAAGCAAGCCCGAAGTTATTACTGTGAACATATTAGACAATGTGGGTCATTTCAGGTAGAAATATCTGAACATCTGGAAGTAGTATCGCAAGCAACCTCGTCCTTACAGACCCCCGTATTAATAAGGGGTTGTATAAATTCTTACCATCATTTAGGAAGAACAAAAATAACTTAATTATACAGGGTGGCCGGAACATTGACGTCCAAAAATAAAATTTCGGTCCCTCGTATCGTGGGGTATTCGAATCACCCCCATGTATGTTCCGCGACTTTTCATAGTTTTCGAGTTATGAATTTTTTTCTGAATGTTTGAAAATTTTCGACCTGACCAACCTAAAAAAAATCTAAAAAAAAAAGTAGAGGGTTTTATCGAGTTTCTTTTTTTGCAACTGAATTTTCATAAGTAGTACTTTTATGCATAAAATAATCAGCTTCGTAACTGTGATGAAAGTTATGAAAATGTTGATCTAAAGTGAAAAATTTACGTTCGGTAAATTATGACTCAAATTTTCAACTTTAAATTAAAAATCTTAACAGGTGACTTCATAATTCCTAAGTAGGCTTCAAGAATGCGCCAGACTCTCAGCTTTCATAATCATAAAAAAAATGAAGTACTTAATAGGGCTACTTTGTTTAAAATCGGCCTTCAAAGACAGCGAGGTGGAAAAATTCTTAAAATTACCCATCTGAGTAATTATTTTTTTTTGGCTATTTTCTCGTTCCTAAGGTTAATTAATGATAAGAATACTGAAAACTAACCACATTATATTCAATATTCATAATTACCACACGTGGGCGAATGAAAATCCACTCGAAGTGAGAGCTTCGACATTTCAACATCGCTTCAGCGTTAACTTGTGGTCTGGTATCCTCAATGGCGAACTAATTGGTCCGTTTGAACTGCCGTCCAGACTTGATGGAGAAACATACAAAAACTTTTTGGAAAATGAACTTCCATTGTTGCTGGCAGATGTGAATCTCGAACTCAGACGAACCATGGTGTTGCAAAATGACGGCGCCCGTGTCACTATGCAACCCAGGTCCGAAATTACTTAGATGAAACATACCCCAACAGATGGATCGGACGCAGCGGACCAATTAGGTGGCCTCCACGCTCACCTGATCTCAACCCCATCGATTTCTTTATTTGGGGCTATTACAAGGAAATAGCATACGCCCGAGACTGTTCAAGTGAACAAGAGCTGAGGCAGTTGATTGCAGAAGCTGAACGTGTTGTGAGAGAGAACAGAGACGCTTTTAGACGATTGCCAGACAATTTCTTACGTAGGTGTAGAATGTGTATTGCTGCTGGTGGTGCCACTTTGAAAACCTTTTGTAAATGTTAAAAATAAATTAAGTACTTTTTTCACATTATCATCTGTGTTTTATTCAAAACCACTTTTTACGTAAAACTTTTCTTACCCAACTCTGAAACTATTTGTTGGTTAGTTTTCAGTATTCTTATCATTAATTAACCTTAGGAACGAGAAAATAGCCAAAAAAAAATAATTACTCAGATGGGTAATTTTAAGAATTTTTCCACCTCGCTGTCTTTGAAGGCCGATTTTAAACAAAGTAGCCCTATTAACACATTAGCTGCCAGACAATAGACACAATAGAAAATTAATTGTTTGAGGTCACCGGTGACCGGCGTGGCAGTTAACCTGTTAAGTACTTCATTTTTTTTATGATTATGAAAGCTGAGAGTCTGGCGCATTCTTGAAGCCTACTTAGGAATTATGAAGTCACCTGTTAAGATTTTTAATTTAAAGTTGAAAATTTGAGTCATAATTTACCGAACGTAAATTTTTCACTTTAGATCAACATTTTCATAACTTTCATCACAGTTACGAAGCTGATTATTTTATGCATAAAAGTACTACTTATAAAAATTCAGTTGCAAAAAAATAAACTCGATAAAACCCTCTACTTTTTTTTTTAGAATTGTTTTAGGTTGGTCAGGTCGAAAATTTTCAAACATTCAGAAAAAAATTCATAACTCGAAAACTATGAAAAGGCGCGGAACATACATGGGGGTGATTCGAATACCCCACGATACGAGGGACCGAAATTTTATTTTTGGACGTCAATGTTCCGGCCACCCTGTATACGAGACAAGTAACAAGTTGGGATGAAAAAATAATTTGTTATTACTGCAGCTTTATCTCTGAACAGCGAACAGAAAAGTGTAATTATTAATTCACTGGAGTAAAATGACAGATGCTAATGTCACTGTAAAATAATGGTGCCATATTTATTGTAATAGTGATGCGTTTCGTTCCTTGTGCTTCAGTTCATTCACACAAAGTCAGAACATTTATTATAAAAAGTAATTAATTATTAGGTTCAGGTGTTCAGTACATTTACTTATCAATTTTTTTTTCGCGATTTCTGGTTTGGTCCCATAGTAAAAGTTGTTCATAATGATGAGTACAATGACCCCTTAAGAGGTTGCTGGTGTTTTACCAATAACGTGGTATAAATTGACATCAATCACTCGCTCATTAATTCTTATAAGTTCTAAATCAAATCACATTACTTTATTTATTCTAATAAGAAATCTCCCAGCTTAGTTTTGTTTAATCAATATAAAAATATTTGTAGTACCTTTAAAGGCCGATTCTTGATGACTTTCAAAAAGCGAATTATACAGGGTTATTGGTAAAACACCAGCAACCTCTTAAGGGGTCATTGTACTCATAATTATGAACAACTTTTATTATGGGACCAAACTGAAATCGCGAAAAAAAAATCACCTGTTCAGTACATTTACTTATCTATTTTTTTCGCGATTTCAGGTTTGGTCCCATTGTAAAACTTCTTCTTCAAAATGATGAGTACAATGACCCCTTAAGAGGTTGCTGGTGTTTTACCAATAACCTTGTATAAAATGAAATAAAAATGCACTGAATTTATGTAGGTATACTTACAGGTTGGAAGTGTAAACAGTGGCAATCTTTTAAGGGGTCGTTGTACTCATCATTATGAACAACTTTTACAATGGGACCAAACCTGAAATCGCGAAAAAAATCAGCTGTTCAGTACATTTATATTTGCCAAATTCGTCAAAATGTAGGGAACAGCAGTTTTTTTTTTCGCGATTTCAGGTTTGGTCCCATTGTAAAAGTTGTTAATAAGGATGAGTACAACGACCCCTTAAAAGATTGCCACTGTTTACACTTCCAACCTGTAAGTATACCTACATAAATTCAGTGCATTTTTATTTCATTTTATACAAGGTTATTGGTAAAACACCAGCAACCTCTTAAGGGGTCATTGTACTCATCATTTTGAAGAAGAAGTTTTACAATGGGACCAAACCTGAAATCGCGAAAAAAATAGATAAGTAAATGTACTGAACAGGTGATTTTTTTTTCGCGATTTCAGTTTGGTCCCATAATAAAAGTTGTTCATAATTATGAGTACAATGACCCCTTAAGAGGTTGCTGGTGTTTTACCAATAACCCTGTATAATTCGCTTTTTGAAAGTCATCATGAATCGGCCTTTAAAGGTACTAAAAATATTTTTATATTGGTTAAACAAAACTAGGCGGGGAGATTTCATTAGACTAAAGTAATGCGATTTGATTTAGAACTTAATAAGAATTAATGAGCGATTGATGTCAATCTTCTTGTCAAAACACTATTTTCTTTTCATCAGAAAATGGTAACACCGATAACATCAGATTACTCCAGTGAATTAATCATTAGACTAGGTTGCTGTGCGCATACAATGACCATAGTGGTTTTTGGGTTGGGCTCGGCATCAGGCCACTATTGCTTCACCGGCTTCATTTCAGATGGCATATTGGTGAGAAGATGTAGTAATAGTAAATGAAATAGGAAATAAATGAACATAAAACATAAAATGCTGTTTTATTTAAGTAAGTACCTACTCTTTGTTTACATTAGTAATATATTTGTTTACACACCATGTAGGAACATATATCTTAAGTTCACTTTTAAGGTTAGCGTCCACAGGTCACGCCGGCCACAACGCTCGCACGGCACGCAACGGATTTCGGTCTGCTTTGTATCAATTCATTGCGTCCACTACCGGTACCACCAGCATTTTCATTTCTTCATACATACAAACAAAGCAAAATCCGTTGCGTGCCGTGCGTGCGTTGTGGCCGGCGCGGACCAGTGGACGCTCGAGCTTTACACTCTCTATTGTATGTAGATAGTTTAAATCAAAACATTGCTACATTACTTCTGTCGGAGTTCATCTCAAATATTGCTCTATTTATGGTTAGGTTTTCAATATTAATTAGTTCTTGGATATTATAAGTTATTTTTATGGTTAGCCAACGCGCATTAAAGAAGACATTCTGAATAATTCAGATTTACTAATGCACCGGGGTGGGTTTTTATTTATTTACATTTCAAACACTGGGTACGTTAGTCACTTAAGTTTTTCACAGACAGAGTTGAATGTGCCAAGGACCAACACTCAATAGCCATTGTCGCTTGATCCGTATTACATTTTCACAGCACTGGCTACGTTATGTAGTCACTTAGTCAATTAAGATTTTCACAGACAGGGTATCAGAATGTACCAAGTACAATACCGACACAATAGCCATCGTCGCTTGGTCTGTATTACAGTATTACATTTTCACAGCTGCTCATATGGTTACCGCCTTAGATTAAATCTAAGGTTACCGCCTTTAGTTCCTTATTCCACATTATAAAAATCTCTCATTGATCACAAAGGTAGCGGCATAACCTCAAAAATAAACATGTCAAACGTCATTAATCAATAAAAATGACAGCTTATCGCCATGACGGGTTTATGTTGTGTTGCAATTTCAGGTGTAATTTCTTGTGTTCTACCAGCAAACAAAGCCATTTTAAAGTAATTGGACAGTTGAGAACTGTTTTAAATGTATTTCCCTATTTTTACGTATACTGTACACGTACCTGGCCCAAGGTCCATACATTTTGAAACATGTCCTTTATTACTGGCTTTCGTTCTACATACTTATTTTTTTATTATAAAATACATGGGGACATCAACGTATGAGCGATTTTCCAGTTAGTAGAGAAGTACCCAATTAATTAGGATTACGAATTTGATTTTTCGATTTCTTATGCCCGGGCCACACTAACGTCAACGTCAATGCCCATCATCGCCATAAACATCGCGGTAGTTAAATTCGGTCAAGATCCAGTCAAATTATAGCGGTAAATGGTGGCAACATCTACGGCTAACGTCCTGTATCGCGATAATCAACGTCATATCCGGTTAATATGGCCGCGACATTACGTAGACGTCCTTACAAAATTATCGCGGCATGTACTTATAATGAGAAACAAACGGACTTCTTAGATTGCGTTGATTATAGGTTAGGTTAGAACTGCGACGCCAGAACCGAGTCCTACCAATTTTTTATCTTTTGTAAAATCGCAAATTTAACAAACTTGATGAAATGAATATTTTTGGAATGATATTTTAACATTTGGAATTATATTTTAGAGGAGCTCGTGGCTAAGTAATAACAGATGCACGGGTCGATCCGTCTGGTTAAGATACGCTTGTCCGTGGATGGATAACCATTTTTACATAACGGGATACGGGACTCATCCGTGCCTCGGAAAGCACGTTAACCCGTTGGTCCCGGCTGTCATTCGTGGATCTTGGACAGTCGTTACGGGTTGTCAGAAGCCCGAAAGTCTGACAACTAGTCTTACCAAGGGGTATCGCATTACTCAGTCACTGGGTTGTGGAGACCAGATAGGCAGTCGCTCCATGTAAAATACTGGTACTTAGCTGCATCCGGTTAGATTGGAAGCTGTCATTTTTTGTCAAACATTAGTGAACCATCCACCCCCGATGGGGTGGATAATCGGAATTCGTATATTATTTTTCTGCCGATTTTCTTCTCACCTGTGTGCAGTCATTTAGAGAAACATGATAGAAACTGGCCCAATATACCTATAAAATATAGGTACTTTCTTATTCAATATATTGTGATAAGACTCAAGCCTTTGACTACGTAGATCGTAATATCTTGCTTGATAAATTAGAAGCTAACGGATTAAGAGGAAATGTCCTGCAGCTAATCGAATCACAAACACAAACAAACAACAGAACAACATTAAAATGATGAAGTAACTAAAACGGCCAACGGCCTGAACATCTTTCGAGGCTCTCGTTAGGCGGTTGGATCAAGGGCCAGATTCAGAAGGCAGTACTCCTCGATACGGCTCTTATTGTGAGGAGGTTCCTATCTCTGCAGCCCTAACCAACGGTAGCTTGGACCCTGCTCCCGACACCGTCGGACCACTATTTTTTATATTTTTAAATGTTTTTTATATATTTTTTAAGAAATATTTAAAAATGCATTTTATAAGGAAAAAAGTTCGATATAAGAAGTAACTAATACTATTAATTCAATAATAAACCCCTTGTATGGGTGTACTACGCCGAATCGAATGCCAAATAATCGAATATCAGTTGATCGACCACTATAAATCGAGCGTCTAAATACTCGAACGTTCATAATATCGAATGGTTAACAAATCGAACATTCAATATATCGTACACTCAATACATCGAGTTCTCAAAATATCGAATGTTTCTTTGATCGAGCGTTCAGCGCATCACATATTCATTCTATCGAAATATAAAATACACTGGACAGCAAATAAACCGGGCCACCCGCTACCTTGGAACTCTGATTCGATTTTCTCAAAAAGTATAAAATTAACAACTATCAATTTATACCTACAGAAAGTGCGTTCCATGATTATTAAAATGACTATAAAGTACCGTCAACTCACATTGTAATCAAGCAACAAACACAATGCTAACGATTTGCTCTGTTTTGACTAGAGTTCACGATTAGCGTTCATTTTTTCTACAGTGAGGCTAGTCGGATATTTCTTATCATTTCTTTAGTTTTTGTCCATCGTTTGCTCAGACGCGTGTATTTTTGCTACTTTTTTCGGTCAATAATGGATACGACACCTCAGGAAGCAGCTCAAGCTGTAGCACTACTTCAAGCAGGCGTTGCGCAACGTGAGGTCGCTCGGAGACTTCGAATCAGCAGATCTTCGGTGCAACGAGTTTACAGACGATACTTAGAGACTGGAGCATTCGATCGCCGTCCAGGTACGGGCAGACCTAGGGCTACATCAGCGGCAGATGATCGTTATATCCAACTTACTGTTCTCCGAAATCGCCGCCTCAACGCAGTTCAAGTCCAACAAAGTCTGCGTGACGTACGCCAAGTGGTCATAAGTTCAGATACCGTCAGAAGGAGACTTGCAGAACGGAACCTGACTCCAAAAAGAGCTGCAACAGGCCCAGCATTAACGGTAGCCCACCGTCGAGCACGACTTGAATTTGCTCGAGAGCATAGAGATTGGACGTTAGAGCAGTGGGGTAATGTACTCTTCACTGATGAGACCAGGGTAAGTCTACATGGAAGTGATCGACGTCAGAGAGTGTATCGTCGTCCTGGAGAACGTTATTCTCAGTGTTGCATCGAGGAAACTGTTGCTTATGGAGGAGGATCTGTAATGGTCTGGGGCGGTATCTCGTTAACTGCACATACAGAGTTAGTTTTCATCGAACCTACGGGCCGTACACGTGGATTGACTTCTTATCGCTACATTACTGAAATACTCGCAGACCATGTGGTTCCGTACGCAGGATATATGGGGCAAGATATGCAGTTGATGCATGATAATGCACGGCCTCATGTTGCTCAAGTGGTGACCCAGTATCTACGCGATGTTGGCATTCGTTCAATGGACTGGCCAGCTCGAAGCCCGGACTTGAATCCGATAGAACACTTATGGGATGAGCTGAAACGTCGGGTTCGAGCCCGGGTACCTGCTCCAACAGGCCTTCCAGAGCTGCGAATCGCAATTGAAGAGGAGTGGAATGTAATTCCTCAAGATTTCATCGTCAGGCTCGTGAGGTCGATGAATACGAGGATGCTGGCAGTTATCCGAGCAAGGGGAGGGAATACTGAATACTAACCAAAACTTTATTTTTAATTTTTTCTTTGTTTCTGGCTTTAATTTTTTTTTTTTAGTTTGTGATTACTAACGATTAACATGACTGGAAAACGACTCTTTTTTGTAAAATCCTTAATAAACACTTAAAAAATTGATTAATCCCAATGAGTTTTCTTTCATTTGAATAATCATGGAACGCACTTTTTGTAGGTATAACTTTGATAGTTGTAAGTTATACAGGGTGTAAGGGACAGCCCTCCGCAAACTGATGGGGTGAATTCAGTATGTCATACTAAGATGACTGGTACATGAAATTTTTTCAGGAACATTATAGGAATCCAATAAACCTGATTTGTTTGTGTTTTTGTGCACAAATCGGAGCGTCTATTACTGGTTGGGAGTGGTAGGTAATAGGTATGCGGTGAGTTCGATGAACTCTGTAGCTAGACAGAAAGTGAACAGCTGATTTCACGCGTCGTTGGTTAGAGTATTTCAACATCCATTGCTGGTTTTTTTTTGCTGTTTTTTTTTTTGCAGTTTTTTTACATAAATGGAGTGCTGCGAACACACAATGCAATTTTACATTGAAATAATGAAAATGTAACTGAAAAAAAAAAATGAAAAAATGAAAATTTTCCTGAGAAAATTTCCGGTGGAATATGATTCAAAATGAGGAGCTGAATGCACCCTGTTAGTTTTCGGAGGGCTGTCCCTTACACCCTGTATACTTTTTGAGAAAATCGAATCAGAGTTCCAAGGTAGCGGGTGGCCCGGTTTATTTGCTGTCCAGTGTATATACTGAATACAAGAAAAATACAAAACTTCGTAATAAATCACATTTTAATCTTTTAGAGGTAGATTTTAAAATTTTGTATGAATTGCTATTCTCTGTTGTCAAAAAAATGTGACAACATGTTGGATTGAGAAGACCTACAAAAGAGGCAAATGGGATGATAATGCGATTGAAAAAATATTAATTAATTAAAAACAACGTGGATTTATTAGTTTCTCCGTGCAATTGCAATTCACGCAAAATTTTAAAATGTAATTATTAAATTAAAGATTAAAATGTGATTTATTAGTAAATTTTTTGTTTTTTTTTTTTGTTTTATTCTATACAAAAAATAATAAGTACTAGCTTTTGATGAGTCAGTCAATCAGTCAGTCAGGACTTCTCTTTTTATTTATAGGTATAGATGATAGATATTTATATTTTGATAGAATTAATATGCGATGCGTTGGACGCTCGATCAAACAAACATTCGATATTTTGAGCACTCGATGTATTGAGTGTACGATATATTGAATGTTTTTATTAACCACTCGATATTATGAACGTTCGATTTATAGTGGTCGATCAATTGATATTCGATTATTTGGCATTCAATTTGGCCTAGTACACCCGTCTACAGTGTTCTAGCAACGTCTGGAACAACTGTTGATTTTGCTATAAATAAATCGGAGACTCGGAACTAAGCGACAAAATAACGGTATCTAGTCAGCGACGTGATAAATAAACAAAAATATTATAACGTAAAAAGTCTCTACATTTTTGGTTGAACGCAGCCCTAAGTGCTGATATTTCGGATATTACTAACATTTCCAATAACTTTTGGATAACACGGAATTATGTTGTGGTTTTTAATCGACTTAAAAAAAAGGAGGAGGTGCTGAATTCGGTTTTTTTTTTTTTGTGTCTGTTACCTCAGTACTCCGTCATATAAGAACCCATTCGGAAAATTCTTTTTTTTTTGAAAGGGTATACTTCCAGATTGGTCCCATTTTTATCAAAATCCAGTTCTGATTATGGGATCCATGAGGAATCGAGGGATTAGGTAGGGATATAGTGATTTTGGTATTTTCATCAACAAATCAAGCGTTTGCATTCAGAAAGTATCATCTTGTGAAGTGGAACTGATGAAGAAGACCACAGATGGCTACGGGAACTCCTCAACGATGATAAGTATTTCACGGGTGGCGATAAGATATCTCTATTAAAACAGTAAAAATATCTTCAAGTTCTGATGAGTGGCTTTTGAGTTAGCTTCAATAATTTAATACGTATTTTTCCCATTTAGTCTATGTGGATGATGCTCTAATTTATTTTGCAGAGTATTCAGATTTGTGTGAGATAAGCACCACTAAAAAGTGAAAAATAAAAACTTTTTACAAAAAAAAAACTGGCTCCCAAAAAACACTAAAAAGCGAAAAATAACTCTAATTTCGGAAGTCGGTGGCAAAAAAAAACGAAAGTAAATAAGAAACCAAAGACACCGACTTCCGAAATTAATTAATTATTATTCACTTTGTAGTGTTTTTTGGGAGTCGGTTGTTTTTTTTTTGTAAAAAGTTTTTGAATACTACACTTAATAGACAGTATAAGCAATACTTTGATGTAGAAACCACGAACTAATACGGTGTTATAGGATAATAAAAAAATATAAACGAAAAATGAGTAAAAAAAAAACGTATCTCGCGTCCCTTTCCTACTATAGCAACAGAAATTGGTGGAACGGTAGGTTACTGTACCTACAATTAGTGGAATATATAGAAACTAGAATACGTAGTTCCGTTTTTAGTACCAGGGCCTCAATTCCGGGCTCGAGCTAGATATCACGACCATGGAGATAAATCTCTGTTTCAAATCTCCGCATCAATGTCCGGTTCAAATCTCGATACTATCAAAAAACCGTATTCTGGTTGACCATGGAGAAAGATTTACAACGGAGAAAATAATCTCGCTCGTCTAAAAGACGTTCCATTTTTATCGATTCACTTTGATTATAATCGATTATGCTACGTTTTTCTTTTTTTAGTATTAATGACGTGTTTAATTGATTAAATCCAAGCAAACACATTATAAAAGATAATTTTAGTATATTGTGTTTCTATAACTGTGTTTTTAGGGTTCCGTACCAAAATGGTAAAAAAGGAACCCTTATGGTGTCACTCAGTCTGTCTGTCTGTCTGTCTGTCACAGCTGGATATCTCAAGAACTACTAATGCTATCAACTTGAAATTTAGAATGGTTTTAGATGACGTTTATCCAACTATTTTTCAAATAAGAAAGAAATTAAAATATTTATATTTTTTTTTTGCAACAGGGACTGGAAGGGGTCTTAAAAAATCAAAGTAGGGCTACTAGGGCATGTGGGGTATCATATGAAAGAGCGCTGTTTGCACATTGTCAAACATTTTTTTCTTTTTTTTTAGGCCGCATAGTTTTCGATTTCTGATGAAAAATGTAAAAAAAAATACCGTTCCCCCCCTTTTTTCCGAAGTTTGCAAAGAGAAAAATCTGAAATTATTCTATGTGATAGAATTTTATGTAAAGATTACAGGAAAAATAAAACGATGTCTCTAAATAGTACACTTTTTCAGAAATCGGAACGGAACCCTCGGTGCGCGAGTCCGACTCGCTCTTGACCGGTTTTTTTATTTTTTATAATTACTTACTGAAAATAGTAATTGCAAAGTAGCGTGATCCGAAACGCATTTCGCATGACTTGTGTCCGTTTTCTGACGTAGGTGGGTCTTAATTTTCATATGAAATAAGACGCGATTAAAAAGGTGAGGAATAAAATTTGTTGTCATGAATTAAAATTCACACCAACACCTTGACTTCAAGTGCAAAAACAGTACTGTTATTTTTTTTTCTTTTGCTTATATCTCGAAAACGGTGTGTCCTATCGCAAAAATAATGAAAATTTGGCACCCTTTTATGAAACCCATAAACCCCTAAGCCTCTACATGTAGGTAACAAAAAAAAAACGAATATAAACCTACGAATGTAAATTTTGACAGATGTTCCAACGGAGATTTCATATCTCCATACCTTAGGACCAGCCGTGATATCTCGCTGGTTTGCGATCGATAAATTTATGAATGGAGATCGTTAGAATAGCATTTTTTCGTTTTCGACGGAGATAAGCAGTTTCTCGACTGATATTTCGACCATGGAGATAATTTCCATGTCACCGGAATTGATGCCCAGAAATGATAGAAAGTATCGATTACTTGAATAAAAACATAATTACACAAAAATCGGGTTCTTAACACACTGACGTCTGTTGGGTCAGCTGTCATCTAGTGATCACATGTATTTGCCGTCATCTTCAGTTATTGCTGAATCATGATATCAGATATTATTGCCGAGCTGTCCATAGATAGAAATATATTTTATGCTCGTGACTGACGTCTCAAACCGGTCGACGTGACGATTTGCATCAGAGATTGATTAAGTTAGTAATCTTTTTGAACGTACCTATGTGTAAGTAAGCGTTTGCAGTGAGTGTCTAGTTAAATTCGAACGAAGCCATCCCAATTTGTTAAATTACCGCAAAGGGAATGCCCCTAATTATCCGTCCTAAAAGTCTCGAATCGAAAAACGTCTATGGTTAGTTTGGCAAACGTAGCAAAATTGTCTCGAAAAGATAAACCCACTTAATTTAGATACCTGAAGTCACCGCTTACTAATAACTTGCCACCTTGTAATTTACATTAGGTACCTACTCATAAACTTACTTATTAAAAAAATCGCCTCAGACTAAAATATAATAATATGGGCTTGTTTTAAGCGTTCAGTTTTTTTTTTAAACTTAAGTCTTTTACCGCAGTCGGGTTTTTTTAATTTTTTTATTTCCAGCTTTTTAGTTTACCAATGTGAAAGATTTCGCAGACGTTTTTATTGTACCTACGTGTTTTTAACGATTTGTCACTTCGAGGTACTTTTAACCATATAAGTTGTGTATATTTTTATAATCGCCTTTTAAACCCCTTTATTTTGATATCCCACTCGACAGGTTTTGAGAAGAAAAAAAAAATTTAATACTTACATAATTTGGCGCCAAAAATCCGCCATTTTGTTTTTTTTTTATTTTGATATACCCAGTGTCACTCTAACAGTAAATACGAATCTAACGACACCTCTCAAACTAAAATCCATCGAGCCGTTCAGGCCACAGAGCGTGCCAAACAATTATACATACATACATTCATACATACTCTCGAAAAACATAACCCTCCTTCTGGCGCAGTCGGGTAATAACGCAATGGTTAGTGTTGAATTGTCAAACAGACATAAAAGATATAGTTTTTCATAGTGTGTTGCGCAGTGAGGATGCGGTTCAACAGGTTGAGGCATCGTCTGGCAATAGGTGTACGAGAGATCCTTCTCTGAACTATTCAGAAGTCAGATAAAAAACGGTTTATAGGCTAGTTCAATTTCATCATGTTCTATTTCCACAAAATGCGTTCACCGCTTTCGCGGAAACACAATCAACAGTCAGTGTGAAAAAGGGATGTACGAAACAGACCCGCAATTTCTCAAACATAACCATATCAATCCAGGAATAATTATTATAGTTTTTATTGGTGGAACGATACAACTTCACATCGAAAGCGGTAGGTTTATGTGTGCAACTGAACAAAGCAAATGTAACTAATAAATAATTGTTCTACCGGCGGTGTCGCGGCGATGGAAGCAATGATTTTATTTTCAACAAGATAGCCAAAGAGGTGTCTCCATCTCTGGTGCACATGTTGATAGGTTAAGAAGATAGTTTTACTTACCTACAGGTGTCGGACCATTAGGTTTATTGGATGCTGACACGGATTCTTTTTCTTGTGATTCCCTCTCTTTGAGTTTTTCTTTATCTTCAGATTTGACTCTTTCTCTGGGTTCTCGTATCCTCTGGGGCTGAGGGGCAGGCGTGGGAACAGGGACAGGTGTTGGAGCCGCGGTAGAGAAAGTGGTTTGTGTTTGTGTTGTAGCAGGCACTGGTGTGACGGTTGACGTCATCGCTGTCGAGGTCGTAAATGGAGCTACTGTTGCTATTGCTACTTGTGCAACATTTATATTTTCTGGGAGCTTTTCTAATTCTTCGACTTGAGGCACATTTTTGCTTTGTTTAAATTGCTTATTAGGTGGTATATTCTTATTTGTATCTAGGACTAAAGACTGAACTGTCGGTTCACTATTCTTTTGTAGTTGCTTAATATTCATAGGCATTTTAGGCACTATAACAGGACTGTCTGATATTGCTGATACTATTGGTGTTTCATTTGATTCCACAGCAACATCAGATCCTAAATGTTTACTTTCGTTAACAGTTAATATTTCAGACTTTACTAAATTATTATTTATAGAGCTTATTGCATTTGGTTGAGTTTGGACAGAGCTTGCCGTAGATGCCACAGGTACATCCACGTTCTTTGATACATAATTCGATTTAATAGAGTTATCACAAGAAGGTTGATTGGCGACTTCGTTGACCATTCTATTGAATTCTTCTGCGATACTGTGTGTTGGTGGCTCCTGGACAAAAATAATTTAAAGTAGGTAGTTTATTATCTAATAATCATAACATATTTGTATTGGTCAAAATAATGTGAGTTGTCCCTCAAATTCATGTGAGCGTCACGAAAAATGGTCCTGTCGGAGTAGACAAAATGGTAATTTTAGTCTACTCCTAAAGCAATGCATATCTAAAGCAAGGTAACTTTAAGTAGAACAACAATTTGCATTGTAAATGACGCCAGTTACTAATTTCTTCACATCCATTCGTCTACAACATCATGTAAAATGTGCAGGTTTAAACCAATATTTATGAAATTACGGACGCAGGAAATTATAAAAATACATTGTGTTTTGCTTAGAGACCTTGATATTGATATATCATTCATTGCTAGAGGAAGAGTAGATAAACTTTTACCCTCTTACAAATAAAACACGGAATAAAGTTATATCAGGAATAACAAAGGAATAACCATACATTTTCATAGGTTTAAACTTGGAATAACTTTATTCTGTGTTTATTAGTAAGACGGTTATAGTTTTAGGTCATCCTTCTTCGATTACACTAGTGGCCGCCACTAACACTCGTATTTATAGTCAAGTACAAGTAATTACTTAAGTAAAAGTAATTGCTCAAGCAATGATTTTCTTTTTATAGTTTAGTAATTACTTGAAGTTAGAACTGTCAAAGCTTAGAATTCTTAGCCAAGTAATAGTCACCATTTTCTTTACTTAAGAATTCTACCCTCAAGTATGAAATTACTTAGTAGCAAGTAATTACTTTGATTATAAATACGAGCCTAAGTCGCAGAGTAGCAATCTCTCATGCATTTTGTTTGAAGGTTTTTTTAGAATAAGCGTCGTGGCAGCAGCTCCCGATCCCCGCGTAGGAGTCGGATACTTTTACCTGAAAAAAGCATCTACCTGACGCTGCTGGTGGCCGACGGTACCATGCCATGCTATGTTACGTTACGATACTAGTGGCTGCGACTGGTGGCTTATTCTTCTCGCTTTTTCGAGTTTTATATTTGAAATTATTCGAAATTTACAAGCAGACTTCGCTGTTAAGACTAATTAATAACCAGTTCAATGCACTTGTCCCACCAAAAAAAAAACATAAAAAGAGCTCGTTGAGCTAGTATCAGTATCAGGAAGAGTCGGCAGACGACAAGCAAGGGTTATGAAATAATTATATAAGAAGTGTTCTGAGCGCGTCACTGATCGAGTTATTTCTTTGATATGTCTTATCGCTGCGGCAATATGAATCTATCCCACCGACGACGACTATTAGAGAGGAGCAAGTAGAGCAAAGAACTAGTAACGAGTTGGCGAGTAAACAAGAATACCTGATGGCTATAGACGTTACAACAAACTTGATGATAGCTGATTGTTCAAATAGTTGAAGAGCTCAATTTACACTACACTGTTTGAGCTGCAGCATGGTGCGGGTGACAGTATCGCATGACTATCATAGGTCAGTGACATTATGCAATTCAATTTTTTATCGATAACTCTCACAACAAAACTCTCGTTCCCTTTATTATAATTTAAAAAATGTCATTGACATATCTCATTATTTATGAAATTTATTATAAAATAAGTATTTAATACAAAACATTTAAAAAAACATATTCAAAGCACAACCATCATCATCTGCCTATTCCCAACTATGTTGGGGTCGGCTTCCAGTCTAACCAGATGCAGCTGAATTCAGAGCACATCCGATATTTATTTTTAAAAAATGTTTTTTTTTCTTGGTAACATTTTTGCCATGTGGCGCGGTACGTCGGTGGCCATTTTGCGTCAGTACGAGTGCTATGTCTAACAACAACAATTTAAAAATACCTGCATACAGTAAACTTCTTTTTCTATAAAAATATCTACTACCCATCATAGCAATACATCCCATCACTAGACATGTCCATGGCGTTACGTTACACGCATAACACTTTGCTTCATTCTTCTTTAAATTTTATTATATTTATAAACAATATAACATTTTGGCAGGGTAAATATATTTAATTTACTACAGTTATTACTCCGTATTTACGACTATGATATTTAGGGTGCAGCTAAACTATTCAATCATGATTGTAAATCACGGTAACGTTCAAGATTCAAAAGGAACTGTTCATTTAATGTCACTGGCATCATGCTACTGCGCAAACAGTATAGTTGGTCGAAGCGACTAAGCTAGAGCTGTTTTAGAATAACCTCATTTAGCGATACTTTTCTGGTGGTCACATATAATTATACTCGCTGATCTACAAGTTTCGATCTAAAGTAGCTCCTTGCTAATCGTCTTCCAGCGGAAGTCCATCGATTTTACGTTCCTTGAGCGAAAAGACTGCTAATGGCCAGTGGCTCCCTCGACGACGACGTGACGGGCGGTGGGACATGTGCCATGAGGGTGTTCTCTGTACTTCAAGAATAAATAAAGAATATCTTATATAATATATAAGATATTCTTTATTTACATGGTGGTGATTAAGGTGAACCATACTATTTCAGTCATTATTTGAAAAGGGCATAGAACCGATCTGGCATATAGACCCGCCGCCATTTTGTTTTTTTTTTGATGATTTTTTTTGTATGTATAAGTAGAGGACACATAGACGAACAAAAAATGTTATGTAACATGGTACCCGGAAAGTGGCACGTTACCGATATATTTGAAGGTAAAGATCGACTATATGCGTCAGATTGTATCCAAATAATCGTTCCCAGGTTGATTATTATTATTGCTGTTTATTGGAAGAGAGTACTTACATTACATACCTATAATCTACGCAATCTAAGAAGTCCGTATGGACGTTTCTCATTATACATGCCGCGATAACTTTGTATGAACGTCTACGTAAGAAATCGAAAAATCCAATTCGTAATCCTAATTAATTACTATGTTATCCATACACTATAACAATGACAATCATTCGTAAGCACCAACTTTTACTTTATATTGGAAAAATTAAAAAAAAACACGAATTAATCGTTGATTAATATTCCGACAGGACGTTATTACAATGTCATGTCTTTGGGTTCGTGGCCGTGACCGTTCTAAACTGTTTTTTATCCGAATGAAATCGATGTTCTAAAAAATCGTTATTTTTACAAACGTTTTTTTTAAAAAAAGAGAGAATCGCATAATTACTGTATTATTAAATGTTTAAACATATAAAACGAAATCTGATCAAATATATTTTTAGCTTTATTTTGATATTTTATAATTACTAGGTACACCATTGGTGCGTAATATACAATGTATTATTAATTTATTATACATTAACCTTCCGGAAGAAATCAGTATATCGGGTTTTAGTTTATGCCTTGGTTTGTCTTTTACACTCGCCCAAATTGAAACTTAGTTGGGATTTATGTAATAACTGTTAAAACTGGTAAGTGTAATAAAACGATGTCTCGAGAATCAGTTTTAAGCAATGTAGATAAATATTGTCGATTACAAACTCAAGTATGATAAATCGATATGTCTCGAGAATCGATTTTTAAAGCAGCCGATTTTTTTTCCCTATCACTACACGAAGTATTTTGACAGCTGTCCAAACGGACTTGTTAGGTTGCGTTGATTATAGGAGCGCGAGAAAATTGCTACTGTAATTAATTATTTGCCTACTAAATCGCATCGCATCGCAATGAAACGCTATAGTATGTCAAAGAATATTTCGAGCGCGTGTTGCCTTGTCTTTCATCCGCCGCATTATGAAATAATGAATAAGTGTCAAGTCGGAACTTGTGTTTAAGTCTGAATTAAATATCGCTGTACCTAATAATGATAGAATGATGACAAAAATGATGGGTTGGGTGGTCGGAGCGTACGCATAATAATACGAACGAATAGTCAACAGCTCTATCCCGCTTAATACTTAATTCATTTTAGTAGTAGATTTCTCGTGCGCCTAGTAGTATGTAATGTACCTCTCTTTCAATAAACAGTAATCATAATAATCAACCTGGGAACGATTATTTGGATACGACTCGTATTAAGTCTATTTTTAATAATTGTCGTACTCATATGTCGATGTTTACCTTCAAATATCTCGGTAAAGTGACACTATCGGTACCATGTTACTTGACATTTTTTGTTCGTCTTCTATGTGTCCTCTGCCCATACATACCACTTTCATCGTGCGCCGCGATTTCGAAAAAAAAAAATCAAAATGGCGGTGGGTTGATTGATATGCCAGCTTCCATACAAAAAAGTTCGAACCCCTTTGGCTGCTCAACAACGTAAATAACGCAAAGAACGTGGCTGAACTGTCAAAAAGAAAAGCATTATGAATAATTTATTATGATCGATTGCCATTTTATGTATGGCATCATCACCACTTCGACTTCACGGGTGACTATGCACAGGTTACACACTTCTTAAACAAGATTATTTTTTTAAAAATATTACTTTTGTTCTCACTATCTACAAACAATGGAAATAAACGAAATGTTTTAAAAATATTCCCTCATGCAGATAATCTTGAACAGGGATCAAGCCAAATAAGCTTGCCTTTGAGAAAAAAATCTGTTACACTAAAATCACAACTAAAATGACGAAGTGTAAGAAACAATGGTTAAATTAAAGAAAATCAAATTCAAGAATTAAAGTTCTCTTAGGAATACGCGCAGGTACCTGAAATAGTATCGTGCACCATTTTAGTACTAAGACATAACAAAAAACAAACTCATTCGATGAAATTTATACTAATCAAATCGCATAAATAATCACGTCATTGTCGTCAAGCAAAGGCTGCTTATATGGAAAATAGGGTAGTTGACAGTAATAAAAATATCTTATGAATTTTATTATTTAGGTGTAATGGTTGTGAGCTAAAAGTATCAAAATTCAACTTTGTAAATGATTTTAGAGTTAATTAATATTTTTGAGAAATAATTACGTAAAAATATAGCCATTGGTCACGTAAAAACGAACACACGATGCGTCTCACTTTTTAGTCATGTCACTTTGACAGAATAATATTGTTTCAGGGTAAGATATTATATATACCTTAACATATTTTCGCCTAAATTTAATAGCATTCTCATGTTTATTTAGGGAATAGTCAGAAAAAAACATGATTGAAATATATGACTTTAAGAAATATCAAAACGAAAACTAGCTATTGAGTGTCCGTTCTGCTTGCGTTTTAGATATTTAGACATCGCTTCTTTATTTTGAAATCGCAATTAATCGAATTGATTCGACAGTAATAATCGATGATATCGATTAACTATTTTTTTTTAGATTCGTTAATTAGAAAAAAAAAACTTACAAATAAATAATCGATTATTTGAATCGATATCGAACATCATAGGGGAAATCCAAAAGCAGAGGGTGCTGAAACACTGATTATTTGTTTTTACTTTTTTGACAGCAGACAATCTGTCACAGATTTGAAGATTATGGACGAAGTTGACAGACTTTTAAAACGGATGTTTAGTTAATCAATTCTTTCCTTAGGAAATTTGACAAAAACCAACTGTTTAAATACACAATAGGTGGTATGAATGTTAGTGGAACACAGGCTTCTAAGGATAATCACTCGAGACGCCATTACTGTGTGCCCCGTTTTGACTACGAAAATTAAATTGAGTTTTATAAATGAAAAAAATAGTATTAAATAAATAAATATCCTTGGACATTTCACACAACGCCATCTAGTCCCAAGCTAAGCAACCTAATGCATGTGTTATGGTAACGTGATGGCTGATAAACTACTTATATACATTTATTTTTTTTGTAAATACATACTTATAGATAGAAAAACACCCAGACTCGGAACAAATACTTGTAGGTCGTACAAATATTTGTTCCATGCGGGAATCGAACCCACGACATGCTGCGCAGCAGTCAATCGCTCAACCACTGCACCAACCGTGTCGTCAATAAAATGTAATCGTCAGCAATGTAAGTATTTTAATGAAATATTCATGTTTTACGGAAAATAGACCACAAGGAACATTTTTATCGGTTTCCTAAAAACTGTCAACTAGCCTATTACTCTTCCAACATTTACATGTCGAGTAATAGAAGGTACTGTGATAAATTCAGTATAAACTTTTTTCTGAATCAATCACCATCTAACATGATTTATTCAATTATAAAACTACTAAACACAATCAAATGTTGTTTGTTATTAAAAGCGTAATAAATAAATTTACTTACGGGTGGTTGTGGGGTGTGTCGATCGTTAGCTTCGCTGCTTAAAAAATTATTATCGTTGGTATATAAGTCTGAGAAAATATCTTGTTCTGAAATAAAATAAAATAAAATCGTAAATAGTAATTGCTCAAACAAATTACCTATTAATTTTTAATCTCTGGGATTACTACTTACGTGTTTTAGGGTCGATGATAGGTACTCTATGACTTCTTTTTGGAGCAGATGGGCGTACACCTAAGAGCAAAATTAATTTAAGACCGTTTTAAATATTCCTAGTGGTTCCAACAGGTGCAATCTTGAACAAAATCAATGAAAATCAGTATGAAATAAGTTTAACTAGCTGCACAAATAGCATAATTCACATGTATAATACAAGTTGTCAAAATGGAATATTATATAAGACGGACAAGATTAATTTAATTCTATTATATACAAATTCTGGAACCTTTTGTATTAGTTAACAAGTTTATTTAGTAATTTTAATAAGGTGAAGCATTTCGTCGTTACTCAATATAAATTAATGTACAAATCTCAAAACATACACATTTTATTTAAGTAATTGAAAGCTATTAATTTTAATGTCTCCTTTATTAATTGTATAAGGGAAATATTTAACTGATCCTCTAACAACTTATTGGCCTTCTAATGATGTACGTTTTTTTAAAATAATTGTCGCTCTTTTTATCTTTCTGGCCTTTTCTCACGTTGGTCGCAGTAACTAAACTGGGGCATCCCGACCACACATGGGTTAGGTTAGGTTACACGGTTTTTCAGCAAGCATATTCAGCAAGAAAACTTAATAGCTTAACCCCACAATATCTTTAGACCAGTCACGAACAACATCAAACAAACGCAAACGTTTCATAGCAAACGCAAATGTAACTACGTTTTTTTTTAATATGTTGTTAGGTCCCCTGAGACATGTCTATACCCAAGTTTGCAACACTGAAAACGTTGTGCTACTCCCAGGGTGCTCGAAAAACTGCGAAATTCTGGCACTTGTTCCAGTTTTTTGAAAAATATACCTTAAAGGCGCGTTTTTAAGTTTCGTTGTACTATAATTTGGTGAATCAAACTTAATTTGGTACAATTTGAGCCCAACTCAATCACTCTAGGTTTATTGGTTGCGAAGATCCAGCTAGTCAAAGATTGGCACTTTTTTCTCCGAAAAGTGAAAAATTATCGATAGGGTCATTTGCCAAGACACCTACCGGCTGAACTAATGGTGCTAGAGAAAAGTAATCAAAAAATAATTTATAGAAAATTAAATTTTCTTTAATTCCAAAGTGGTGCCTCTTTTTTTAGGGTTCCGTACCTCAAAAGAAAAAAAACGGAACCCTTATAGGATCACTCGTGTGTCCGTCTGTCCGTCTGTCACAGCCAATTTGCTCCGAATCTAATGGACCGATTAAGTTGAAATTTGGTATACATATGGATTTCTGTGACCTAAAGATGTACGGCTAAAGTAAATAAATGAATTTTGAATATCGGGGTCACTTTTATGGGGCAAATTAGAAAATTTAAAAAAAGTTTTGCAAACTGTACCCGTGTGACATATCAAATGAAAGAGCTTACTATGAGGGTCTCAAATGTATTTTTTTATAATTTTAAAATAAATAGTTTTAAAATAGACGAAAATTGACCGTTCCCCCCCTTATCTCCAAAACTACTGAGCCTAAAATTTTGAAAAAAATACAGAAAATAGTTCTATACATTTAGATTACAGGAAAACCTATAAGAAGTTTGTGGTCTTAAAATAACATGGTAAATCTCTCAATAGTGTGAGTATAAACTTACATTTACTGTTGGAATGTATGGTAAAACATGTTTTTCAACTATAATGTTAAGTTTGTACTTGGGATAATGTCATCCCAACTACGGAACCCTTCATTGTGCGTAGTCCGACACGCACTTGGCGGGTTTTATTTTTTGCAAACAGCAGATTGAACACAGTTAGTTTTTAATCATAGCCTGTGAGTAGGTAATTTATGGGGCCTACCCTGCCTTTTCTTTAGTATTGTTCGGCGAATCGTTGAGGTCCTTAAGTTTTAAGTTGAGGTGCACGATTATTGACAAACGTGTGCACTGACTGGACAGGTCCACTCACTCTGTGAGGTTCTTTCCTCAAAAGACCATTTCAGACACCAATCTATAAGGTCTTTACATGATCTACCATGGACGGACGTCGTGGATGTCTGGACGTAAAAAAAGGGACTGTGACCTCTGAGTTGGTTTCGGCCTTTCTTCTCAGAGTCACATAGGAAACGCCGACCTCATCTAGTCTATCTATATAAAAATCAATTGCTGTTCGTTTGTCTGGCTAAAACTCGAGAACGGCTGGGCCGATTGTTTATCGTAGTCCAGCAGGGCTAACATGGCAAGCACGAGAACACGAGATATCACGATTTGTCGAAATTTGTCGTCGATTCTGACGTTATTATAATCCCTAACATGACCGTTAAGCTCTCAGCCTATAATGTAGGTACTGCTCTAGGCATGCCGGTTTCCTCACGATTTTTTCCTTCACCGTTTTGAGAGCAGTGGTGATTATATAATTTACACAAAGTAAAGCGCCTGTCGGGGTTCGAACCTATGACCTACAACTCGTAAGTCAGGGCCGTTACCACTGGGCGTCCACTGCTACCTACACTACACTCACTTGAGAATCACCACAAATGACAATGAACTAGAGATTTTAGTAATTATGTTGCGAAGGTTTGTTATTGCACTGTCATAACTCCCTCGATTTTGTTAATCACCATAATTGGCAAAGTGACTGGTTATTACCTACTGAAAGTGATGCTCATCTACGTTATAGTGTACCCCTCCGTCACAGTTTCTCTCGCGGCCGCCGAAAAGAACTTCATTCCAATATAAATATAGTTTTAAACTAAGTATTTTTATTAATAATCATCATTATATCATTCTCCTGCCCTTAACCCAAAAAAACTTGGGGTTGGCACAACAATTTTCATTAGTAATATAATCACACTATATAATACTATAAAGGCGAAAGTTTGTGAGTGCGTGTGTGCGTGTATTTGTATGTTGTTAGTAGGCACACACATAGGCTAGGTACTTTTTATCCCGGTCTACGCGGGTGCAACCGCGGGGCGCAGCTAGTGTAAAATAAAATTATGACTAAAGTACGTGAAATTATGAGACTTTAGTTCATTTTAGTTTTTTTTTTTGTATCATAATTTTGTCTACTCGTCTCGTCGTCAAAATCGAGGACGACTAAACGAGAGACGAATCGGGGATTTTCTCGTGTTTATTGTCAAAATTCTGTCAAAAGTCGAGTTATCTGAGGTGCCATGTTAGGGTTTGTCTTTCTCGACAACAAGTTTGACAGAACATTGTATGGCAGCGCTGTCAGAAAACGAGAAAAGCTTTGAACTGTCATAAAATTACTCGCGCGAGAGCAAGTAATTGTCGCGTGTGTTCATGTTAGGCCTGCTGGGAAGGTTTAAACGGTGAGAAAAATTGGAAAAGTTGCCGGGAAAATTGGAAAATTCGGGAAAACTGAAAGAGGATTTTCTATGGGAATTTTGAATAAATTATTGAAATTGGGACAGGACAACGTCTGTCGGGGCAGCTAGTCTTTATTAAAAATATGATTGACGAGTAAAAGTGTTTACAAACCTACTTACAGAAATAAATCATTTATCATTTATTTATCATTATGGAAATATCAAAAATGTTTCGTGTTTACGAATAAAGTGGCTCACTGTATTTATCAGTTCATATATGAATGTCACGCAAATGCCACGCCCTAATTATCATTCTGTATTCTACGATAAAACAGCTTTTTCGTTCCACAGAAAATCAGTAATTGATTTAGTTTATGACGATTTGAATTCGATATAGATTAGTTTTTTGACATGTAATGCAAACAAATTAATGAATGAATTTGCCTGTGCGTGACGAATATAAATGTCTTCATTCCCAAAATGTATACAGCATACCCTACTAGCACTAGTTGGTAACCACTAGGGCTTTCGAATACCGGATTTTTTCAATACCGGTATTACTACCGAATGTTTTTTTCTAAATACCGGGATTCCGGGATACCGGTATTGAAAAAAAGAAACCTTATTTTTTCACTTATTTTTAATTTTATTCTTTTTTGCTAGTGTGCTATATACTACCTATCCATCACCTTATTTCTCCTTCCTATGTCCTAGGCCTTCGCCCTTCTCAATATCCGCATACTTATCATTGGCGACGAGGATGGGAAACCCGAAACGTCAAAACAAACAGTGTTTGCAGTATAAAAAGAAAATGACAAAATAATTAAATACTTTAAACAAGGAGACAGTGAGTCGGACACGGGAGGGGAGGGGAATAGAGAAAGTTCGACAGGAAAAGACGAAGTACTCTTGTGGAATCAAGTCAGCCACCACAATCAATAAGACAAACAGTTGATAAGTTGGTTAAACACTGCGAACTGTGCCTAGGGTAAATTATTAAGCGGTTTTATGTTTATTTTGTCAAGCTAGGGGAAGGAATGTTATATAGTTTATGATTTGATCTATAGTTTTGATAATCTGTCATCTTGACTTGTAAAAATAAACTGACAGTGTGCTACAGCTATCCGTAACCTCATTTCTCCTTCCTATGTTGTAGGCCTTCGCCCTTCTCAATATCCGCATATAGATAGTGCAATCGACGAAGACGCGCCCCACTACTCCTCCTAACCGTTTATAGTATACGTGTGCAACGGTAAGGAGGAGTAGTGGGGCGCGTCTTCGTGGATTGCACTATCTATACTTATCACAAACTCAGCAACTATCAATGCTTTCATGATTTAAAAACAAAAGTTCGCTGCCGAGTACTGACACACGACACGACGCTTTGTTCGACAGTGACACTTTTGACAGTCCACCTTTCACATTGCCTGTGTTACCAACAGTTAATCTAAATCACCCTGACCATCGTGAATTGTCAACTAAAGATAGATTTTTAATTAATAAAGTAATATTATATTATTTATGTTAATAACATTACACAGACGTAATGTCGCGTCCCTTTGCTTGTCACAGTAATGCCACAGATACTTATTAGGCATAGACAAAGTAATGTGGGTATATCGGGCGCTCACGCGTGGATCAAATAAATTAATTATATGTAATATTTTACATTTACCTATTTTATTGATAATTGTTGTATGTATTTCCGTGACTTCACAGCGGGCCCTATCAGAATACCAGCGCTGCGACACTTGAAATCTCGCAACATCATGCTGAGATAGGAGTCCTTTGATCTCGTACAGGACTTTCTGGTTTTTATTTTCTTTTCATATAATTTTGTTTTTTTATACTTTTGTCATTGAGTTTTTAGTTTGATCTTCCTGTGCAAGTCACAATAAACACTCTTCTTTTTTAAATAAAAATATTAATAATGAGGAAAAATGTCATAGTTGAAACTACTTTTAAAACTCAGAGTCTGCCCTTATTCTTTGACTGATTATGGGGTTTCTTAAAATTGGCAACACTGCTTTCACTAAAACATGCCGTATGCATTGAGATCGAATAAATAACTAATTAAATACTAAATATGAAGCCCATATAATGATTTCGATCAAGTTAAACAAAAGACGATATCGATAATTGTTGACTGACTTTTTGGAAAAAAGTGCCCATCTTTGACTAGCTGTATCTTCGCAACCAATGGACCTAGAGTGCTTCAGTTCGGCTCAAATTGTATCAAATTAAGTTGATTCATCAAATTGTATTAAATTTTGTTTGCTTCACCAAAATAAAGAACAAAGATACTTACAAACGCGTCCTAAGGTACTTTAAAAAAAAAAAACTGAAATAAGTGCCAGAATTTCGCAGGGCACAACGTTTTCATAGACTTCTCTTAGAGGACCTAACAACATATAAAATAATCGTAGTTTCATGCGCGTTTGCGACGTTGCATTTTTTGTGTCGATTATGACTGGACTATTTTCAGTGTTGCAAACTTGGGTATAGACTTCTCTTAGAGGACCTAACAACATATAAAATAATCGTAGTTTCATGCGCGTTTGCGATGTTTGCATTATTTGTGTCGATTATGACTGAAAGTAGTTCAGCGTTTGCGTAAGTAGTTAAAATCGTTTTGAGTGAGGCCCCAATAAGGAGTGAGGCCCTAATATTTTGTCCCTTTTTTGACATCTAAAAGCTTCTGCCCGCAGGGCTCCTATCTGAGACTTTTCAAATATATTTTTGGGTCTCTTTTCTTCACACCCCACCTAATCAGACTTAATCAGTTACCAAGTTTTCGTGCTGAACATGTTTGCCGAATTATTCTACCATTAGAACTGTGACCAACTGCGCCCGAGCCGAATTGATCGTAGTAACTAAAGCTAGGGCGCCCCGACCAAATGGGTTTGGTTAGATTAGAATAGAGCCAACTGCGAGACTACATCCACGTTGGTCGCAGTTATATGGCTGTTTAATATTTTTAGAACTCCAGAATTTGAATTATTTCAGGTTTACAAATAGAGGCGCATTTATTATATTAGTGTTCAATAATATTTTTAGGAAACCAAAATGGGAATTATGTGAGGTTCGATTAGATACATGCCATTGCGTAATAGCATTCACGCACGACTACGACTGGTCGTGGTCAAAACCTTGGTCGTAGCTTTGCCCAAGATGCGGATTTGGGCGCAAGTGCGGCCAAGTGTGCGATGGGTATTGGGTAACGATACTTTACTTGGGGTCTCTGCGGACAATAACCGTTGTCGCGGCGAGTTGCGCGCTAAGTCTCTAAGTGCCCAGATTTCGCCCGGTGGCGGTTGATTAGAAATAAGTGGTTGAGGTTTGGCAAGCTACAACTATGTCAAAACTTTACGAAACACCATCAATATTTAAAACAAAAGCATTGGTTTGAATAGACATTGCATAGTTTATGAAACAACTTATATAAGTAAGGGGATCATTCATTTTGTAACCAAAAAAACACAGAAAATTAAAACATCATGCTAATAGAGGTAATAACATCCTAATCATGCACTACATTCTTATGTGTAGCAGTGCTCGCGACTCCGCCCGCGTGGAAGTCTGAAAACAGCACAAATACCATCATTACCAATAAGGGTTCAACCAGACAACCGACCGTGACCGTCGCCTATAAAAATGTCTCAAATGTCACAATTGCTTCGATCGACCGCGGTCTGATTGCACCCCTAAAGCTGTTTACCGCGACTCTGTCCATTCGGATATTGAAAAACAACATTGAATTAACTGTTATTAATCCAATTATCCACATCCACATTGACTACATGATTCAACTACTTTGAACTCAACCACACCTTTTCGACGAAACCTTAACTCGTTTATGACCTCTGTTTTGTATGGGGACAAACGCGTTAAGTATAGCCAGGTTAAACAAAAAATAAGTTTTTAAGATATTATTATGCTAACAGCTTAGGCTTTTCTCGTGATGCGTTCAATTAATTCGCGGAAATATTTCCAATGTAGACTTTTTACCCTCTACAACATTAAAAAAAATATCTATTCTATTTATGCAAAAATCAGATCGTACTGCTTTCGAAGTGTACCTACGAACAGATCTTTTATATCAGTCATTCATAACGTTCACTCGAGCGTAAGTTAGCGGGCGTTAACGTCTGCTTTGAAAATGTTTGTATACCGTTCCAATGCAGCTCGTGCCATCACGCGTTTTTTTGTGAATTGGGTGTTACGGGCTCCGAACTGTCCGGGTTCTGTCACGTATGGGAAAGGAAAATTATTGCTAGCATACAAAATTGATAAACCTGTTCACATGTTTATTGCTCGGATACCGGGCCATCCGGGTCAGTTTTCCAGAGCTTACTACACACACATGGTCACCCAGTTCAACGTAACTGCGCAAATGGAGCAAGAGCTTTTGTTTTACCCGCATGTTATTCCTTACTACAAAGTATAAAACAAAGTCGCTTCCCGCTGTCTGTCCCTATGTATGCTTAGATCTTTAAAACTACGCAACGGAATGTGATGCGATTATTTTTAAATATAGTGATTTAAGAGAAAGTTTTATATGTATAATACATGCGCGGGCCAAGCCGCGGGCAAAAGCTAGTAATAAATAAATTACTTAAGTATATTAAAAGTGCCTGCTGGCTGATTCAGTCGACTACTGCGTGGCAATCGGAAACAATATTAAATCACAGTATAAAATTGTCAGCATTCCGTTGCTAATGATTAATGATGATTGTCTGAACTTTGGAGTAGCAGTAATGAGGTTTGAAGAATTGTTAACCATTTGCCAAAGTTGCCAAGTTGACTTGTATCGCATTTGATCCATGTGGTGCTTATTTTTGCTGGCTCAAAGCGCAATTACTACTATCCTATAACAAACAATTCTTGAGTTTTTTAAAATCCGGCCATGCCCATGTGGGGAGGTGGTAAAGGCTGTAAGCTTTTTTTGTCATGAAAACTAACTATTGATGGTTTCATCTAAATACGCCATTCCGGCGATGCGACCTTCTACCGCTTCGCTTGTCAGGTATAAAAATAGAATGTTGATGAAAAATGAAAATAATTCAAAGTTAAATTTAAATAAATCTAGCAGTTTTTGCGTGATAAAATAAAAATCCACAGTTTTTGAGGAAAGATATAATTTAAATTTTCGTTTTCTTAAATCAGTGAAGTTAGGTTAGGATCGGCTGCCGCTATGGGGAAGAGGCTGTGCTCCCACCGTTCCGCACAGCTCTGCAGAGCTCGCCTCAGACGGATCACTCTCCCACCGATTGAAAACGACTTGCAATAAACAAAAGCCTAGTTCGTCGGAACTAGCTTTATTGCAAGTCGTTTGGTAGTTGGTATGGTAGTTAAATACTAATCTTTTTTATATATCGGATTCTCTTGAAAAACAACGAAAAAGTAAGTGAATCTAAAAAAAATACAAAACAGTACCCTCATATTGGCAGTCGGCAGGCTTTGAGCAGTCGGGTAAAAAGGGGCTTATCAATTAGCGATTTCTGCTAAACCACCTTAGGATTCATATTTTTGACAACAAAACTAGCTATTTCTTATTTAATATTGTGGTCTATATGGAATTATGTACGACTTTTAACTCCATTAAAGAAACTGGGTTAATCATAAATTTTGTTGTTAGTAAAATGTTCAGGATGCTATTCCACATGAGAAAATGATGATTTTATTTTCTGCTTTCTTACTTTAATAAAATTGTTGGGTACAAAATGTATAGTCAAAAAGATTTACGTTTTGACTAAAGAACGCCATACTTATTTAGCCTAACTGGTACAACACAACGAGTTACAGAATAAGCGCAAGATCTCAAGCATTAACACAATGTATGTGAAAACGACTTTATCGCAGCTTGCTTACATAATATTCTCACATTTTTTTAAAGCTTAGTTTTTTATGAAGAAACTTGTCGCTTATGGTACGGTTTCCTAGAAGCGCGGTTGCCGCCACTAACGGCCGCAGTGTTGGCTGTCATGAAAATGACGGCAGTGAAGATTTAAAGAATTGCCCTACCGCGTCAAGAGATAGTCGCATCTCTGTTTCGTTTTTACACCTCTGACACACAATGACGCAGTGACTTCACTTCATTATCATAGAAATGCTATTTATAATGTGTGAGCTCACTCTTCTCAGTATGAACACTTTTTCTTGTGACTAATTAAGTAAGTATGGTGAGACCAAATCTAGCGATTTACATTTTTTGCCAATGGGGTTTGACTTAATGTCAAAAACTGGTAAAAATTACAGATTTTCAAGAAGGTCGTTATAATATGACGGAACCGCTTTCCTAGGAAACCAAAGCTTAAAACCAATTGACGTCCATGCTCCATGATAGAAAGTTATGAGGGATTACCGTGATTAAGAAGTTAGTTGTACCTACACTGACATTACCATAGCAACAATGGCACAGCCACTCATTTCACATAATATAACGTGGTGACCTCTTAAGTGAATAGAAATAAGACCTAATTAATTTTTTCGTCATTTCGTTTATACAAAATTTACTGGGTGAGTTCGTTAACTGGTATCATCAAGGCAGCTACACTAACCGTTAGATATCCTGGATAAATTGATATGGGTACATGTAGAAGTTTTCCTAGACGAATAAAACTTAAGGCCACAGCTAGTAGTCTGGCTTTCAAGTGACAAAGCCTCCTTTGTCACTGTAAGCTGCATTATTCCTAAATAGTACTTTTCCGATGTGCATGCGGAAGATTGTCTCAACCGAAAAGCTATAAATAGTTTCTAATAAATAAAACTAAACATTCGTGACCATTCTTATACGGGGTTTTAACAATGCAATTCGCCATTCCAAAAACCTTTCGTTTTAATTTACGTACGAAAGTGTAAACAGAGATTACCTGCGCGCACACGAATGGCGAGGCGAATCGCACCACTGTGTAAATACGTTATCAAAAAATACTAATAAAATTATTCCCATCGTTATTTCAATAAAAAACTGCTCTCAAATTTCAAAATGGACAGAAAGAAGAAAGCTGCTATTCCCAGCCTTTATTCACTTTATCCATAACGTAGTTGTTGTTAGTTTGTTGTTTTGTTTTATAGCATCTCCTGCATGACAAGACAAAATGAAATTCTTCAATTTGTACTACTACTTTTGTACTGCTACTTTACATAACTTCTGTCCTTACCACTTTTTGTTTGTTACAATCAGCAATTTCCATTTTCACAATTTATTAAACATCAAACAAATCGTTATTCATATAAATGTTATTTTACTACGTTTGAAAAATTCTACATGGATTTGTAACATATAATTTTCTTATTTCTAACTGTTGCTGAGCTGCCCAGTGTTTCCTGTTAAAAACCCAAACCCGAGAAAATTTGCTTTTATGATATTAATGTTTAAAAATCAACACTTGTAATAAAATAGAATGTGTATGTAGGGATACAAAAATTAAGGAATATTTATTTATTATTAATATTATAGAGAAGACGAACAGATTAGGAAAATAATTCTTGAAGTTTGCAGCACAGTATTGGGAGTATTTTGTGAAAAATTATAAAGGATTGCATTTTTTCGGCTTTGTAATCTCACCTTCAGCTAAATTGGGTCATTTTGGTCAGACGTCACATATGAAATAAGCCAGGTGGTAAATTATTACATATGACAAAAAGCCGAGCGGTATAGTTTGTGTCATAGATTCACCTTTTCAATTCACCCTGGATTCGTAGTAAAATATATCATTAATAATAGAAGTAAATGGTTACCAGGCATAGTTTGGTGCATGAGTGTAGAAGCTTGTGGGTGAGGAAGCGTGGCAGTGGGCGCAGTGGGGGTTGCGGGTGTACCCTGTGGCCCCACCAATGTAGTGGGATTACTTCTACCACCTTGGGCGTTGGCTTGTAAGTTTGGCGTTGGCAGCTGGGTATTATTTGAAGTGTAGTAATCTGTGGGATAAAACAAAATAATATTAAAGTCCACTAATTGAAAACCACTACAAAAATAAAATACACTACATACAATAAAAAAAAACTACATTACTGTCAGTCTAGTATCTTAGAAAGTGTTTTAGTTACAATTCTATTTTAAGCTAGACTAGCGACCCGCCCCTGATGGGTGTACTACGCCAAATCGAATGCCAAATAATCGAATATCAATTAATCGACCACTATAAATCGAACGTCTAAATACTCGAACGTTCATAATATCGAATGGTTAATAAATCGAACATTCAATTTATCGTACACTCAATATGTCGACTGTTCAAAATATCGAATGTATGTTTGTTCGAGCGTTCAACGCATAGCATATTCATTCTAACGAAATATAAATATACTGAATACAAAAAAAAAACACATCTGTTGTCAGTGAATCCATGTGGTTTTTATTACATTTTAAGTAAGTACCTTTTTATAATTTATTACTTACCTCATTTTATAAAGACTACTATGTACGATTATATTGCAAATTAATGACAGATAAATTAAATGTATCATTATATTAACATAGGTTACATATCTTTCGGTAAAAACAAGTCTATTTCTGCACTCAACAATTAGGTAAGTCATATTTCAGGCTTCCCTCATACATTGTAATATTGTTTTCACCTCATAAATATACTTTGTTCATCTGCAAAAAGCATAGCATGTGACTATTTCCTGATGTGCAACACAAATGCTGTCTTATCCACTTAGGTACGTATGGCGTCAAATTCAACAAAATATTTGTACAGTAAGGGTGCGTTTCCACTGACGCGGAGCTGGGCGGAGCGGAGCGTAGACGTGCAGGAATCGACCAATCATAATGGTTGAAATCCTCATCGCGTCTCTTGTCTCGTCTGTAATTGGACGATTCCTGCACGTCTCCGCTCCGCTCCGCCCAGCTCCGCGTCCGTGGAAACGCGGCCTTAATATGGCTAGGATGCTGAGTTTGCTGTCAATTTAAGACACATTATCCCACTTGCTTATTTACCCCAAGAAGAGATACCAGATGCTTTCGATAAATTGAGAGAAGAAGTGCTACCTGACAAGGCAAATACCACCAAATGGTTTGGAAAATATTATGTTTGGGGAAATATTCATTCTCGTGAGACGAGAAACAATAAATTACTTATAGCACGCTCATCAACTATATTTCCACTTTCTCTGTGGTCTGTGTTTCGAAATAATACAATGGGTTTTCCTAGAACTCAAAACAACATTAAGGGATGGCACAGAAGATGGAACACGTCGCTTGACAAGCACAAACGTGCTACCATAGAGTTTATAAGAAATAGGACAATTGAAAAAGCAAACGCGGAATTAGGAAGACCTACAAAAAAGGCAAATGGGATGTTAATACGATTGAAAAAATATTAAGTAATAAAAACAACATGGATTTATTAGAGTTTCTCCGTGCAATTGCAATTCACACAACATTTTAAAATGTAATCAAAGATAATAAAGATTAAAATGTGATTTATTAGTCAATTTTTTGTTTTTCTTGTATTCTATACAAAAAGTATAATTATATTGATATTTCTATAGAACGAATATGCGATGCGTTGAACGCTCGATCAAACATACATTCCACTCGATGTATTCAGTGTACGATATATTGAATGTTCGATTTATCATACATTCGATATTATGAAGGTTCGAGTATTTAGACGTTCGATTTATAGTGGTCGATCAATTGATATTCGATTATTTGGCATTCGATTTGGCGTAGTACACCCCCCTGATGGGCACGATTTTTATAACTTGAAAAACCATCTAGATTTCTTTGTTAAGAATGTTTAATATTAATCTGTATAAATAAAAAGAGAAGTCCTGACCGACTCATCAACGCCCAGCCCAGACCCTTGAAATTTTTCACAGAGGTTCCCTTAAAGACAATAAGGAAGGATTTTCCGGTACTCCGTTCCCATGGGATATTTTCCGAAATCCACGCGGACGAAGCCGCGGGCAAAAGCTAGTGTATTATATCTTAACCGAAAAGAACCGGAGTTACCGACATAGGCTGGCCATGTTTGTCGAAGAAGCAATGGCCGGTGGAGCAGACAAATCCTGGATACGCAGTCTCCCCAACTGCGACCGCGTATCGGCAAACGTAGTGTGGGTCGCCCCCCAGCTAGACGACCTTAAAAAAGTTTTCTGGGACAGACTGGACGCGAAAGGCGGAGGTCAGGGTGTTGTGGCGCAGCCTGGGACAGCACTTGACTGTGATATGCAGAGTTGATTGTTGATGACCATGTTCCCGATACCGGTGGGCTACTATTTTTAAATGGTTTTTATATTCTTTCTATTCTAATATTTAAAAATGTAACTTAAACGTGTAAAATAATAATGTTTTGATTTCATTTCTCTCCCAAGGTACAAAGTATACAAAAATAGCAGCCATGGCTGGCAGTCCGCAAAGTGGCTGAGTAATGTTTACGTATCTCCACTCATGGCTAAGTTCTATGTTTAGAGGGTTTGGTTTCCTCACTTAGCTCTACAGGTGGACCATTGTGCATGTGCCAAAGCGGCCGTCGGTGGTTATTCCAACCAGCCCACCTCTCTACAGAAGTTGTTCACGTCTCCTGGTTTGTTAAGAACATCTGTGAAAGATCTGGGTGCCCCGAGAGTTTCTGTTCTAATCCGAGTGATGCTTGTGCATTCGAAGACCACAAAGTGCAACGGTTTCCTCAGTCTCCATGCAAGCTTTGCACAGAGTACTGTCCGTTATGCCTATTGTGTGGAAGTGTTTGTTCAGCTAGCAGTGCCTCATGGCAGCCTTTTTAACGCACTCATAGATTTTCTTAGTAAGTATGCATTGCCAAAACGGCAGATTGAATATTACGTTTTATGCTTTACTATGACCGACTGACCACCACTTCGATAAACTATAAAAAACAATAGTTGAGGCGGTGAAATACATGGTATCTAAAACACTTTCTATGGCAACATAAGGTATTTGTGAAGGTAAAGGTATAGGTGAGGTTTTAGTGCCAATATTAACTTAAAAATTTAGGTTTGCTTTAATTATTGATAGGAATTATTTTTATTAAATACGTGTTTTCAAGCCGGGTTGAAGAAAAAAAAACTACTAAGAAAAAAATACTCGAATGGGCCTTGTATACAAGATACTATAGCAAGGGCCCCGATTTAGTTGAGCACCGAAATAACAAAACAGAAAATATTTAAAAACGTGATGTATTTCTTTCCTATACACCAAGACTGAAAAGAATCTAACATCGAATTAACGACTTTCGATTTAGATTTCGTCAAAACTCTGTGATTACGACACTTCAACCGAACTTTCCTGATAATACTGCACTTAGTTAAACTTTTATTTTCAACTAGCTTCTGCCCGCGACTTCGTCCGCGTAAAATTTCTTGCCCGCCCCCCCCCCACCCACTAACCCCCACGCATCGCATCGCAACGACTGCCCGCGCTATTACTTCGTTTCTGTCATTTTTAGGGTTCCGTACCTCAAAAGGAAAAACCGGAACCCTTATAGGATCACTCGTGTGTCTGTCTGTCTGTCCGTCTGTCCGTCTGTCACAGCCAATTTGCTCCGAATCTAATAGACCGATTAAGTTAAAATTTGGTACACATATGGATTTCTATGACCCAAACACGTACAGCTAAAGTAAATATATGAATTTTGAATATGAGAGTCACTTTTAGGGGGAAAATAAGAAAATTAAAAAAAAAGTTTTGTAAACTGTACCATGTGACATATCAAATCAAAGGGCTTACTATGAGGGTCTCATATATATTTTTATTATAATTTTAAAATATATTGTTTTAAAGTTATTTAAGAAAATAGACGAAAATTGACCATTCCCCCCCCCTTATCTCCGAAACTACTGAGCCTAAAATTTTGAAAAAAATATAGAAAATAGTTCTATACCTGTAGATAACAGGAAAACCTATCCAAAGTCTGTGGTCTTAAAATAACATGGTAAATCTATATATATAAAAAAATCAAAGTCCTGACTGAGTCACTGACTAATATATCAACGCACAGCCCAAACCAATGGACCTAGAGACTTGAAATTTTGCACATAGATACCTTATATAGTGTAAACATCCACTATGGAAGGATTTTTGGAAATTACATCCCTAAGGGGGTAAAATAGGGGATGAAAGTTTGTATGAAAAATCCTATCCCTTGAGTTAATATTCATCTAAGTAAATTATAAAGTTTATCATTTTTAGTTTTCCTAAACTACCCCCTAAGGAGAGATTGGGGGTGTCAAAGTTTGTATGGAGGAATTTTAAGACGCGGTCCGATTAACTCAGTTTTTATACTTGAGACCAAAAATTAAGACTAACGTGTATCAGGGTTTTCCAAAAATGTACCCCTAAGGGGTGAAAAGTTAATTTTACAGCGGAGGATTTTATTGAGGGCTTGATTAACTCTTAAATTTATGTTATGGACCATGTCTGAATTAAAAGTATTTTATTTTATTTTTTAATTTTTTAAATTGGTGTAAATAATGTTTGAGTCAAGTTATGGAAACATACCAGACGATTTTTGAAATTCTTTATCTGTGTTCGTGAAAACAGTTTATATGAAAAATCTTGTTAATTTGGTTAATGAACTTGAAACTTAGCACAAATACTTGCATAAGTAAGTAATAATGTTTGTCATTATTAGTTTTTCAAAACTACGCCTGAAATGAGGTTTAGGGATGTTAAAGTTTGTATAGAAGAATTTTAAAGCGCAGTCCGATTAAAAAAATGGTACTTTGAGTCAAGTTAGGAAACTTGCCCAACGAATTTTCACTGATTTTGACGGCATATAGCTGATGTTTTAAGGAGTAACTTAGGCTATTTTTATTTTAGAAAAATAATTAGGATTCCGCGCAAGAAAATTAAAATCCATGAAATCAGACAACCACGTACAGTCCAGTACAAACTTACTAAGCCTCCGCTGTCTATTACGGCTATAACAACAAATAATAAAAATAAAGCAAAGTTAAAAATTTAAGGGGTCGGTCCCCATACAATAAACTTTTCATTTTGAAAAATAAAAAGTTTAATCTAGCATGTGGGGTGTCATCGTCTAGAACTCATCGAGTAAAGTACAAACATATTTTTTTTATCTTCTAAAATTAAGAAATAAGGGGCCGCAAAAGTTGTACATTTTAGACCATTTTTGTACGAGCTCAGGCGCAACAATTCAACAAATTAGGAATTTGAAACTTCTTTATACCATGTAGGTACCATAAATACTGTATTTAATCAACAATACTGAAAACGGCGATTCATAAGGTATTTTCTTTAAACATGGGTGATTTTCTGCAACTGCAAAAAATAACCTTGTAATTCACAGTATCATTATAAAATAAGTAAAAAGTTATCTTTGCGATTGTTAAACATATAATATGGTACGGAACCCTTCGTACGCGAGTCCGACTCGCACTTGACCGGTTTTTTTATTTTTGCTCGACTCCTAAGGGCCCTAGCGTTATGTTAAATTGCCTATATCCTTCCGCATCGCCTGCCCCCGCTATTACTCTGCGCTCGGCTTCTAGGGGCCCTAGCGTGATGTTAAATAGCCTATATCCTTCCGCATCGCCTGCCCGCGCTATTACTTCGCGCTCGGCTGCTAGCGGCCGTATATCCTATATCCTTCCGCATCGCTTGCCCGCGCTATTACTTCGCGCTCGGCTTCTAAGAGCCCTAGCGTGATGTTAAATAGCCTATATCCTTCCGCATCGCCAGCCCGCGCTATTACTTCGCGCTCGGCTTCTAAGGGCCCTAGCGTGATGTTAAATAGCCTATATCCTTCTGCATCGCCTACCCGCGCTATTACTTCGCGCTCGGCTCCTAAGGTCCCTAGCGTGATGTTAAATAGCCTATAGCCCTCCTCAAGAACTTGGTTATAAAATGCAAAAAGATTTTTTTCAAATCCGACTGGGGTAGTTCCAGAGAACGCGCTATGCGTTCAAACAAACTAACAAAAAAACAAACTCTTCCGTTGTATTCCACCGACATTATTGAAATAATAAATCTCACAATTCAGAAAAATTACTTATTTGCACAACGCCATCTATAGTACAAATTGATAAAACGTCCGCACTAAACATGTTTGCTCAAGAGGAACGGTATGAATTAAAGTTATTTAGCGTTTTAGTAATTTTATATTATTTCCGAAACTGTACGACCAATTGCCATACTATAAAGGCCAAATCTTATCTCCATGATGTCCTTGTGATCATAAAATAACTTATTTTGATAAGGATTAATGTGTTGTTGTTTAAATAATCATCCAAACGTAAGTATGTCTAAAAAATACTTTTTTAAAACAATAAAAGATGTATAAAAGGTAAAATATAAAAGATAGAAATATGGTGTTGCGGACTTTTTTGTAGAATTATTTAAGACGAACCAGACTGCCATACATTGTTTTCAATTTTAAACAACCGTTTAGGCAGGGCATGCAAAAAAGTCTGTTTAAAGACGTATTTCTTTCCGACTTGTTAGACAAAAATTGTGATAGCTCGGCTAATATGCATGATATAAATATAATTTATAGCCTATAGCACTCAGGAATAATGTAGCTTTCTACCAGTGAAAAAATTTTTAGAATTGGATCATTAGTTTCGGAGATTACCCCCTACATACAAACTTACAAACATACAAACTTACAAACTTACAAACTTACAAACAAATTTTACCTCTTTATAATATTAGTATAGATATGTCTCGTTAGTAAAATATAACTACATCTTATTCAGTATAGTCGATACACAGCAGAACCTGGCATTACATATACATCATATTATAATCCCCATAATCCCAGACACTTATATAGTACACGTCCTGTGTACAGACAGGGAAATCAATTGTTAAGCAAATTGATACCCTACGCCAATTTGCCGTGTTATAGCCACTTCATACAACTTTCAAAGAATGACAGCTGTGATTTTAATATACGGACAATTTTAGCATAATAAATAAATTCCCTGACTTTACAAAACATACACTACAAAAATAATATTTTAACTGAACTACATACATGGTGGGGTGTGGCTCGGAGGTGTATTATAACCTATATAATGTCCCATATATGGATAGTACCTGTGAAAGAGACAACATAGCATTAATAAAAGTAAATATTAAACATAGTGTTTCTGAAATAATCAATTCAATCTGTTGGGAAAGTTATTTAACTTCTTGCCAAGCAGAGGTTTCTGAGATATTACTTCAGCGAATTTTTCCAAAGCCTTTTAGGATATCTGCCACCACCTAGACAAATAACTTATTGAATTTTAGACTATGGAGGTACTGACATTCTGTCAAATTAAATAATAATTTAACCATGGCAATTATTTGTAGCAATATGAATTAAGCTGCCAGAGAGATCAGGACGGTCAAGTCCTTCCATTTCCTGCTAAAAACTACGACATCATGACATGTGTAGTTTCCATTAGAAGTGCGGCCGACCTAAGAATATAGATACACAAACTCATACTATGCGTTTACTCAATAAAGGGTGGGTTGCACCATCTTAGTTTCAAAAATAACAAACATCAAACTGAAGGTGAGATGTTTGTTATTGTTGAATTAAGATGGTGCAACCCTCCCTTGTTAAAGTTCCTGTTAGACAAAAAATGGGTTGTTCCATTTGACAATTCATTAGGTGACGTCATAACTTTAACTGTAACCTTAACCTTGTCACTTCTGTCAGCAGCGTAGAATTTCCCTACTCCGAAGTTTATTTTTACATTTGAAATGACGGTGCAAACAGCAAGTTTCAAGTCATATTAACTTTGACGGAAACTATAACGTAGCCTTTGGTGCAACCCACCCAAGAGTCCTAAGAAGAGCTGTTTCATGGGTGATGCTATATATATCATCGTTTTTAGAGTATCTGGATGATTCTGATTATTTATTTTGTGTGGGGCAAATTTTACAATAGTCAGATTACTCTTATCTGAAGAACAAAATTTATAGAATAAATTTTATAAAATTCAATTTGACAGATTTTGTATAGAAAATATGTCAAACTCAAACTGCCATATTTATTCTTCAGATAAGAGTTAGCAGTCAGGATATTCAGTGTAGGGCGTAGTTAACTACTTTTTTTTGTAATCTGATTACTAACTACGATTAAAAGTAGTTAACTACATGTAGTTAAGATTACATGTAACTTAACTTCAGTAATCAAACTACATGAAGTAGTTGTTAATTTGATTGCTGCAATCTAGTAGTTATAATGACTGATTATTTGAGTTCTAAGAACTTATACATATTTTGCAATTAAAACTCGTTTGCGATCTGTAGACTCTTCTATATTTTCCACTAAGCTGTTAGAACTTGAATTTGAAGCTTCATTGCTCAGTGGTAGAAACTCATCTGACTCGCATATTGCACAACTAACTAGCAATACAATAAAATAACCATGTGCAGCATACGCAGTAGCGTTTTCAAATTACAATAGTGGTAAACGGACGTACACACTGTAAGCCGACATTCGCACGGACGTAAAAATATAGCGGCGATTTTTTTTTCGCGCACTGGATTTTCAACGCTATATTTAGCGCATTGGATTTTCAACTCGTTGTTGAGCACATCCGAGCGCGTCGAAAAAATACACTGTTGTATTTTCAATTCTCGCAACGTGTAAAAAAATCGCCGCGATATTTTTTTCGCGCACTGGATTTTCAACGCTCTGTTTAGCGCCGAAAAAAATCACCGCGATATTTTTTCACGCTCTGTTTAGCGCGCATTGGATTTTGAACTCGGTGTTGAGCGCAACCGAGCGCGTCGAAAAAACACACTGTTGGATTTTCATTTCTCGGCGCTAAACAGAGCGTTGAAAATCCAGTGCTCGAAAAAAAATCGCCGCGATATTTTTTCACGCTCTGTTTAGCGCGCATTGGATTTTGAACTCGGTGTTGAGCGCAACCGAGCGCGTCGAAAAAACACACTGTTGGATTTTCATTTCTCGGCGCTAAACAGAGCGTTGAAAATCCAGTGCTCGAAAAAAAATCGCCGCGATATTTTTACGTCCGTGCGAACGTCGGCTTAGACGCAATTGAATACACTGCCATTTCACCAAAAAACTACTTGTACTGACATGCAGCGAGCGATAGCGAGAGCGGGCTATAGCTACAGTGCGCTCTTGGTCTAAGCCGACGTTCGCAACTCGGCTCCACACCGAGAGTTGAAAATACAGTGCGCGCTAAAATCCCGCCGCGATATATTTACGTCCGTGCGAACGTCGGCTAACAGTCGCGACGTGACCACAACGCCACACTCTAACTACCTACCTAACAAACGACAAGTGGGTACATGAACCACTCGCGCGCATGTTTGCTTTTCTTAAATTCGCAACATCATTTTTTTGTAGTTATAAAAAGTAATCTCGTAATCGTGATTGCAACTACAATTTGTAGTTAGTAGTCAAAATGTTTAACTACATCTTACGATTATTTCATGTAATTTGTAATAATGATTACTAACTACTTTAAGTAATCGTAGTTAGCAATCAGTAGTTAGATTTCATATTGCCCAATACTGAGGATATTGTTGCGATTTCCGCGCAACAATATCCTCAGCTGTATTGCCTCGGCAATGTTTCCAGACGCAGCCACTGACGGTTTTGATGCACTGTGGCGTATGAAATCTGCCTCGTTACTCTGCTATAACCTATCCTGCAATCGATAGCCGCCCGGGCTGATAGCCCGCTAGTGTGGGCGCTTGCAAATCGCACCCGATCTGTTTTAGTTATTAAGGACTAACATAGGCTATTTTGTTACTAAAATTGCAGACCGCATTGTAGTCTGAATGAATAAAAATCCCGTTAAAATAAGTGAACACTCACCCTGGTGTACTGGAACGAGGCTGCTGGTAAGTTTGCATTCCCATGGGCGTAGGCTGGAACACTAACGTCGGATACATGACAGGTCCGGTAGCAGTGGCAGCAGCACTAGGAATGTACGACTGTTGTTGTCTGCGGAAGTAAATCATACAACATTGTATTATATTGAAAGAAAGATGAGTATTTCATTTACCACAGAACCACGCGCGTAAGAAATATTAGCGTAATCCTAAAAATTAAAACAAAAGCATTTTATATTAGTAAGCGATTTCTTCAGAAAGTTGCTCAGGGTACTGCTTAGGGAGTAAACATACTAAAAGTCCCCGCGTCTAGGAGGTGAGCCGGAATGGCGGGGGGATAAAAGTTCTTTTCTAAAACTTTCATATTTTAATATTAGTAGGATTATACCATTTATGTCTTCATCCGTTTAGGCCGTGAAGTTCCACAAGGGTTCTTTTTCCAAGGCACTCTCATCCACAGTGGAGGGTTCATGTTGAAAGGGCTGGTTGTGAGACTTTTTCACGGTCTAAACGGATGAAGGCTTAAATGGTATAATCCCACTAATATTATAAATGCGAAAGTTTGTGAAGATGTTTGGATGCGACGCACCGTTTTAAAGATGTGTTTCTATCCAGCTGGGCCCCGCGAGCTACGCTCATAAAACTAGTAGCAATATGCTTCGTTTGTTCAATGTACCTCATGAATTTATCAACAAGATCCAATGTACCTCGATCATTTTGATAGAAATCACGATAAATCGCCTCATCTATTCAGCGGGGCCCTCGGCTATACTGCACTCGTAATACATAAAAATAATACTGATAGCATCTGTTCCTCATGTACCTCTCGATTCACGTATTAAATTCTAGGATTATTGATAGAACAGGAAAAATTCAGCATGAAAGTTTTGTCTTTCCAGCAGGGCCCTTTGTAATTGGAATGAATACGAACAGAAAAAGCGTACCATTTTTATATTTTTTACGTTTTACCAAGTTTTATTTTCAAACTGATAAAAATGATGCAAAATCAATAGTTTAGCACACCTACCCTCATTGCGCAAAATATCCATTCAGTTTACCTTACCAAGCAAATACTACTTACTATAACCATATTTTTGTATCAACACTTTGTAAAACGTGAAGAACTTTGAGGTACAGTCAACGGCCAGAAGTCCACTTACACCGCAATGACCATTATCGCCTGCGCTATACGGTCTGCGGCACTTATACCTATACGGGCTGGGGCGCCGAAGAAGGTCATAAGTAAACTAATATTGCTATGCCATGGTTTTGTGAGATTGCTAGTCGACTTCTGGCTGTTACTGTACATTGGTAATATTATAAAAATGGTACGTTTTACTCTCACTCATCATCTCTTCTCGTGTCAAATGATGTCGTCACTACATATCGATGCAATTTTTTCAGATAGAATGCAGAAATTGTAATGATTTTGTAAAATCGCTATTACACATTTTTCTATGAATCCTGATTGGCAGTTTATTTTATATTTTTAATCAAAATATAAAGAAAATTCTTTATTCAAATAGTGAAATTCACTAAAAAAGAATCAATAACGGTCCAAAAAAGTAAAAATAATAATTCTCAATTGCGGCGATACTTTAAAACGTACTTGATCCCTAGACACGTTTGATGTGTGTAATAGTATTTGAGCTACAATTCAACATGCGTATAATACATATTACATACATAATATATAATACGTAAAATATATACATATAAAAGCTTAACCTTTGCTGCGTCGTAGCGGTGTAAAAACTCAACTGTCACACTCACGTGATATTGAACAGTGCCACTGTTCAATATCCATTCAGTAGTCGTCAGTCGAGGGCACCTAAGGTATTTGAGGAGCACAGTCCGAAAAGCATAGCTCCCAGAATGGGGCACATAGCTACCAACCGTGTTCTATAATCAACATCATTATCCTAGCTAAGCCCTACTTAACCCACTACTGGCAAAGGCCTCTTTGTCTCTTTTTTGTACTTGTACCATTATCGGCCTGTTTCCACTGCTGGGACACAGGGCTCCTCTCAGTGACAGGTAGTGGGCTGTAAGCTACCACGTAGGCCCTGGCTCCGTGTACCATGCCGTGGGTATCTAAAATTCTTTGGCTTTTCCTACCGCGAACAGTGTACTGTCCTGTAATCCACCAGTTCCGCACAACTCTGTAGAGCTCGCCTCACTGGTTGACATTAATGCCCGTAAACATTTTACTGGTCAAACTAAACAAAGCAGGTGAACCAAGACAGATTCAATGTTACTGAACAGAACAGAGGGCAGTGTATTGTGCATTCTACAAGTTCAGATTTCATCATTAAGATCGACGTCTGCTGAGATTGTAGGTTGTTTTAATTTATACTAGTTGTTCTGCGAACAGTAGACCTCACGAGCCCAAACATTTTTGCAACAATTAATATACCACTAAAGTTATTTTATGAGACCAACTTAAAGTACGGTAAGTAGCGGATTTCATAAGGCGGAGATATCCAGTATTCCTTTTTGGAGGAAGTACCCCACAAACAAAAATCCACGAAAACAAAAAAAAAACTTCTATAATATAATAATATCAAGTTTAGTCCAGATCGGCTGTAAAATACGACCTGTAGAGTGTGTGTAGTACCAACAAACTGATAGTCGAAAGCAATCCCTGCCAGAATTGAAGCAGAGACACTTCGCTCGCTCGGTCAATTAGAGCACTTTCTACGAAATAACTTTCGTGACACTTAGAAGGTGTAGATTCCTAATGGTCATCTGCCTAGCCATTCTGCAACAATAAAGGGGTCAGCTTCCAGTCTGATTCTTCTTCCAGTAAAATCGGATGCAACTGAATACCAGTATTTTACATGGACCTATGGACTGACTATTTGACTTTTACAACCGAGATACTGGGTTACCTCAAGCCCTTCGGTAAGACTGGTTGTCAAGCTTTCGGGCTACTGACCCTAACTAAGTACTGTCAAAGATCTACGAATTACAGACGGGACCGACGCCTCCACGTGCTTTCCGAGGCACGGAGGGGGGTCTCTCGGTATGAAATGGTCACCCATCCAGTGACGGACCGATGCAATCGTAGCTTAACCTTGATTGATCGACCCATGGGGCTGTTACTTATCTACGAGCCCTAATGATTTCTTAAGGGCCTATTTCCACGATGTTCGAATAACTACTACTTACCGAATAAATTCAAAGATGGAACAGAATTTATAGGAAATTATCTGCCAAGTAAGTTAGTAGGAACATAATGGTAGGTGGTGAAACAGGCCCTAAGTATAATATATCGAATCTTAAGTATTAGCAAAGTACCGAGAAGAGACAGAGAAGTAGTAGTATAGAGTACCTGGGATGTGTATTGGGTCTCGTTCCGTGCTGCGCTGCTCTGTATTGGTTGTAGTTGGCGAACTGCGTTGAGTGAGGTCGTGGCTGCGGCGTCTGGTTCTGCGATACATAACTATGGCCAGCCTGGAAACAATCACACACCAAAGATGAAAAAACAATTTACAAATTAAGTAAGTACACAATTCAGACTAACGACGTTCATAATAATTAAAATACTTACCTACTAAAATTAATAATATACTCGTATGTACTTAGTTCATAATCTGCTATGTTAAAGTACAAATCAAAATTTCAATTGGCGCCACGAGTTTGGTGCAACCTGGGTAACCAACCAGCCCCCCTTTTTTTTTGTGGACGGGAAATCATCAAATAACTTCTCCCGCTCTGGGTGGAGCGGAAGGGCGTGTCAGACTTTTACTGACTAAAACCCACCCGTGTTCCTTCAGTTGCCTATGCCAGGGCCACGGTATCTTTTTCAAACAACCCGCGACCCCGTGAGCCGCTACCACCTGTTAACTGACTCATATTTTTAAAACTCCATGAACAGGTAGTTTGTCACCACGATACGAGAGCAGCACCCTAATTAATACACTATCAATCAGAATTTGGATCTTTTTGAAGCAAATTGCTAATTCATTGCTTCATATTTTCGAAAAATTTGTCTGCTCGACAACGTAATATTATCGCAATCAAAACCGATTCCGATTGATAGTGTGTTACGCAATTGCCCCGCAAGTCAAGATATGAAATTTTCAATGATCGCGTTTTTAAATGACAGCGGCGCATACACCATCACCATGCCTTATCCCTATCAAAGCCGCACCGGCTATGCCATACCCATAAGCAGATAGTATCATTGTTAATTGTTATTACCATGGAAGTCTTAGACATGTCTTGCTGAGGTGCCGGCGGTGCCGACGGCTGCGGTGTCGGCTGAACTCTCAGCGAAGATTGCGCCGAGGGCTGCGCGCCACCGGCTGTACTCGGCATGTATGCGGCCCCGGCGGCGCCTGAAGGGTGGTAACATTCCACCGGTCCTGCAAACACAATGTAAGTACACAAATATAATAAACAGTCACAAGATTTAACTTACTGTCACTTTTGGATGCGGCCTGCGCATTATGGTCCGCTTCGTCTTCTTACGAACTCACTGTGTGGTGTTGACGCCCGTGGATAACTGTACTGCGCTAAGGAAATATTTTGGTAATTTTGTACTTATACTATGCCTTAATTGTAAACGTATAAATTGGTCGAAAAAAAAAATGACAACATGTGAAAAGTCCAGGTTTCATTTGTTGCCAATTATTCTGAAAATACAGTAAGTAGGTATAAAGCAAAAGTAATGGTTAACGATATAACAATAGCACATAAAATACAATCGATACTTGAGATTAAGTAAACTTATAAAAATATTCGTCTCTATAGAGCAACGAAAAACGAACAAAGCAAATATTTTAATAACTTCCCGATATTAAAGATAGCGTCGTTAGTGGTTAGTGCACACTTACTAGTTTGAGTTAATAGTCGGTAATGATGCGAAGGTAGCATGCAATTAGAGTTGGAATACCGAGAAGACGATTGTTCATGTTTCATAGAGTTAGCATTCGTATGCTGCGGTACAAACTGCAGTGAAACATTATTCAGGGGTTGCAAATTGATTTGATTCGCATTGATGTGCTGTGCCACTGCCGATTGTGGCATATTCAATGATGTTTGTAAACTTTGCGCCACATCAATCGCACTCTGTTGTGACTGATTTCCATGGTTGACACACGCATGTGACAAAGTATTTAAAGAACTATTTGTTCCTCTTAACGCTACCATTTTAATTTCATGATATAAATCTTTTAGAAATTGAATAAGCCAAATGTTGAACCATTCCCAAAACAAAGGAGACACGATCATCGGCATAAGGCAGTATTATAATTTAATGTATCATTTCATACTACAACGACACGAGATGTGTCAGTTTAAAGTTTTTGCATGTAAGAGTAGGTACCGCTTTCTGTCGGTGTTGTTGTGATTAGTTAAAGGTTACGCCAGCTGTTATCACAATGATATTGAACACTGCACCCATTTCCTTACTTGATTTTTAGAAAATATAGGCACAGCGCACATTCAAATATTATTGAATGCAGTCCGTATTCACAATTTAAATAGTAATTTAATGCAGCATAAGGAAAATCGATAAGCAAACGGCGCGCTACATGCTACATCGCTCTACGCTCACACTCAAATATACGTCAACGTGACACTTTCACGTTAACTTCAATGATTTACGAATATCCGAACGAACAAAACTTTGATTTAACTTATTTTAAAACGTTTCTATTAATATCACTAGTAATCAATGTCTCAAAATCGTCTGATGAGGTATCGCACCAGTGAACATTTTATAAGTGTATCACGACATTGCGAAAGAAAGAGACAAGAGTATCTACAACCACTGCTAAAAAATTTGGGGCGTTCCCAGACGCCCCTAGTTACCCCCGTAATATGTTCAGTGTAAGGTTAGCGACAAAACGGATCAAACGGCGTCCATTGCAGTTCATATTACTAAACGACGCGAGGGTTGTACAGGAACTAAAGCAGTAATGAATGAGAAACTAAAAAGATTCTACATTCTACGAAACTCGGCAAGTGTTTTTGTTAGGGGTTCGTGGGTTTCGTCAGGGTTGCTATTCCAAAATTTACTCGAACTAGTGTCGTGCCTTTATGAATCGCCAAACGCTTGAAGCGATTAATAAAAAATAGTGTACGTTTTCAACCGCGCGGCTATGGCGTTATTAAAAAAAAACTATGCCAAGATTTTGTAACAATTTGTAAAAGTTGATTCCCAAAACCATAAATTTGTCAAAGCTATGGTTAAAAAGTTAGAATGGTTTGAACGTGGCCGCGCCATCTAAACGCGGAGAACCACGCGGCCACGGAGATTTCTAAAACTAAGCGTTGCACAGAACTGAAATGATTGAATTTGTAAATAATTTGTAAAATGAAAGAAAAAAATCCTAGGTTAATATTTTAGGAGCTGTGAGACTAAAATCCCCGTGGCCGCGCCATCGAAACAGTGAAAACACGTGATAACCGATATCTCGCTGAAAAAGCATCGCAGACGTCTAGATTTTTTGTAAAACCCAGATTTGATTTTGTCAAAACTTGCAAAAATACAACAAAAAATCCTGGGTTTATATTTCAGGAGCCGCGCCATTATAACGGTGATAAACACGTGATAGCCGATATCTCGCTGAAAAAGCATCGCAGACGTCTAGAGTTTTTTGTAAAACCCGGATTAAAATTTGTCAAAACTTGCAAAAATACAACAAAAATCCTAGGTTTATATTTCAGGAGCCGCGCCATTAAAACGGTGAAAAACACGTTATCGCCGATATCTCACTGAAAAAGCATCGCAGAGGTCTGATTTTTTTGTAAAACCCAGATTTGAATTTGTCAATATTTGTAAAACTACAACAAAAAATCCTAGGTTTATATTTCAGGAGCCGCGCCATTGAAACGGTAAAAAACACGTTATCGCCGATATCTCGATGAAAAAGCATCGCAGAGGTCTGAAGTTTTTGTAAAACTTAGATTTGAATTTGTCAAAATTTGTACAAATACAACAAAAAATCCTAGGTTTATATTTCAGGAGTCACGCCATTGAAACGGTGAAAAACACTTTATCGCCGATATCTGACTGAAAAAGCATCTCAGAGGTTTGAAGTTTTTTGTACTAGTCTTACCTCCAGAAATAATAGGGGTTAAAGTATGAAATTGCCGAATTGACATAGAACCTTCGTGGTTTGAGATTTTTGAGTGAAACTTCTTTCACATGGTACCTACGAAGTTCTTCTTTTTAAAAATGTGTAACATTCAATTATCGACTTCAGTTGTTTTTTTTTATTCAGCTTAGACAAGAAAGATGGATACTTCGAAAATCGAGTTATTTTTGAATACGAGTTCCGACGCGGAACTAACGCGGCAGAAACAGCTCGCAATATCAATGTTGCGTTTGGAGAGGGGACTGCTAATGAACGCACCTTGCGATTTTGGTTTAAACGCTTTCGTGATGGAAACTTTGATTTGAAGAACGAACCACGTGGAAGACCGGGTGGTCTTCCACGTGGTTGACAGGTGAACAACAATGAATTGAAAGAGATGGTGGAAACTCTACAGGAACTGCAATTACACCCTCCGTATTCGCCAGACCTTGCTCCAAAGGATTACCATTTTGTGATATGGACAATTTTCTATGTGATAAAAAGTTTTGATTAAATAAATATGTTAAATTAAAAAAAAATACGAATTTCAATTTTTCAGTAAAAATCGACAATTTCATACTTTAACCCCTAATATAAACCTAGATTTTTTTTTGAATTTTACGAATTTTGACAAATTCAAATCTGGGTTTTACAAAAAACTTCAAATCTCTGCGATGCTTTTTCAGTGAGATATCGGCGATAACGTGTTTTTCACCGTATCAATGGCGCGGCTCCTGGAATATAAACCTAGGATTTTTATTGTATTTTTACAAATTTTGACAAATTCATATCCGGGTTTTACAAAAAATTCAGACCTCTGCGATGCTTTTTCACTGAGGTATCGGCGTTGTACAGCTCTTAGTGCGAAAAGTTTAAATAAGTAAACAACTTATTTTTCACCGTTTCAATGGCGCGGCTACTGAAATATAAACCTAGGATAGTTCCTGAAATGAATTTTAGTTGTTTTTTTACTTTGAGAAATTCAAATCTAGGTTTTACAAAAAACTTCAGACCTCTGCGATGCTTTTTCAGCAAGATATCGGTAATAACGTGTTTTTCACCGTTTAAATGGCGCGGCTCCTGAAATATAAACCTAGGATTTTTCGTTGTATTTTTACAAACTTTGACAAATTCAAATCTAGGTTTTACAAAAAACTTCAGACCTCTGCAATAAGCATTTCAGTGAGATATCGGTGATAACGTGTTTTTCACCGTTTTAATGGCGCGGCCATGAAGTTCTAGTCTTACAGCTCCTGAAATATAAACCTAGGATTTTTGTTGTATTTTTGCAAGTTTTGACAAATTCAAATCTCGATTTTACAAAATACTCTAGACGTCTGCGAAGCTTTTTCAGCGAGATATCGACTATCACGTGTTTTTCACCGTTTCCATGGCGCGGCCGTGGGGGTTTCAGTCACACAGCTCCTAAAATATTGTCGTCAGAGATGGACTAGCGAGTAAATGGAAGTATTCGACTTTTTAACCGACTTTAAAAAAAAGGAGTAGGTTTCGCATTCGGAGTTTTTTTTCTTTTACATGCAAATGTGGAAGCTTGTCATTAGCAATTTTTCCGACCTACAAAATATTGTAAATTTTAGCTATTATTCTGTAAGCTTTCTGTAAAAAAAAAAAAAAAACATTATTTCGGAAGGCGGTGGAAAAAAACGAAAATACAAAACCGAAAACACCGACTTCCGAAATTAAAGTTGTTTTTCACTTTGAAGTTTTTTTTGGCAGTTGTTTGTTTTTTTGTTTAATGTAGTCACTTTGCTCTACATTCGTTATTTAATTTATTTATCTACACCCATGCTATAAATCCTCTTTAAATGTTTCTGAAACAGTTAGCTTATTGCCAACATTAAAACAGCCAGTGTCTTAGTTACCAATACCTATCATCCAAACGGGTGATATAATCTATATATATAAAACAAAGACGGGTTTGTTACAACACTTATAACTCGAGATCGGATCAATTTTCATGGTTTTTGTTTCGTTGGATTTGTCTCCGCCCTGAATAGCAGAATACATTTTAAAAACAATGAAAACTTAAAAAATAAATAATTATGAAAATGAATCATTTTCCATTTAATTATGTTCCTTTGTTTCGTACCTGTCAAACATTTGTTTTCCTCCTGTCATCCTGTCAAATACTGTGATTGACATTTATGCATGCGTTCAGAAATGTATTTTGAGTAAACTATTTAAAAAGGGTGAATAAACTTTTGTCTGTATTTTTTTTAAAGAATTAAAAAGGTTAAAAAGTGTAAAGCAGATTTGAATAGAAGTTCCTCAAATATTTATGCGTGCGTTCCTTGGTATCATAATTTTTTAACATCTTCTAATTGGTAAATCTAATTAATTATTGACACTTCCCGTGACCCAAGGGCTGGCTTTTACCTTGGCCAGAGAATTAGCATTAATTGCCATAATATAACGTGTGTACTTTACCAGTCGATAGCGATGCTGAGGAATTTTTCGACGCCATATTTTAGTTTTTTAATAGTTTTAGTTAGTTTAGGATATAATATTTTTTAACTGAATTTTAAAGTAAATTAATGTTTTTTTAATACTAAAACAACACTTAAATTATAAAATCTGCTCTCTCACTTTTACTTTTGGCTATACCAAAAATCGGTTCTTATTTTTTCCTGAAAAGTTGAGTTTTTGCGATTTCAATTGTAGTCTCCATGGACGACGAGCTAACGAAAGCATGATTGACACATACGGCCTATCGTACTATACTTACATAGAACGGTAGGGCAGGTAAGTTGTAACAAAACCAGCGTTATCTGGCCTCATATTCTATTTTATTTACCTCTGTATTAAGCTAAGCCAGCTCAACATAAAGGTATGACTGCTGACGTGTGGCTTACTGTACCAACCTAGCTTTAATTATTTGGGGTCCCGATATTATGTCTTCTTCTTACATCTCTATTAGCCGTCATCTCATTAGTCACTTCCTTTATAATGATTATTATTATTACACTATTTATAACTCAAGAACGGCTGAACCGATTTGGCTGAAAATTGGTGGGTAGGTAGCTTAGAACTAGGAGACGGACATAGCATCCTTAAAAAATCACAACATTTATGGCCTAGCATCCTGAAAAAGGCATACAAGATACCTACATATCTCGATACAAAAAAAAATGTTTGTAGATAGCACAAATTCTTGAGGAAGGCTACTTCATGCTAGGACACCAAGGAGCGGAGCAAAAATAAAAAAAAATCGGTCAAGAGCTAGTCGGACTCGCGCACCGAGGGTCCGTATCATCATTTACATTTCATTTTGGTTGATGATTTCTGAAAAAGTGTGCTACTTAGAGACATCGTTTTATTTTTCCTGTAATCTTTACATAAACTTCTATCACATAGAATAATTTCAGATTTTTCTCTTCAAAACAAACTTCGGAGATAAGGGTTCATCAAAAGTCGAAAACTATGCGGCCTAAAAAAAAGAAAAAAATTGTTTGAGAATGTGCAAATAGCGCTCTTTTATATGATACCCCACATGCCCTAGTAGCCCCACTTCGAATTATTAAGACCCCCCTCAGTCCCTTTGTAAAATAGTTGGGCAAACGTCATCTAAAACTGTTCCAAATTTCGAGTTAATAGCATATTAGTAGTTCTTGAGATTTCCAGCTGTGACAGACACACAGACAGACTGAGTCGCACCATAAGGGTTCCTTTTTACCATTCTGGTACGGAACCCTAAAAAGGTCAGCAAGAACGCTAAGCGAAATCAAAGTAGGTAATAGCGCGGGCAGGCGATGCGATGCGAAGCGGTGAGTCGGGGGAACAAGAAATTTCATGCGGACGAAGTTGCGGACAGAAGCTAGTTATTAATAAATAAAATCGGTCAGTAAAATCGGCGTGTAGGACCACGCACAATGAAGGGTTCCGTAGTTGGCCAAATTTATCCCACTCCCACTTTTTATTCACTTAACACTGTAGTTGAAAAACATGGTCATACATTCCAACTACAAATGTAAGTTGGTTGACTATTACTCGTAAACTTGAAAAGCCTACCTAGCTGTGATAGTTTTCCTTTTAATTACGTTATACTCGAAACGTCGCGTCGTTTCGTTTCGTGGAAACTTTCAGCGGGGCAGTAAGGGGAAGTACCTTATCCGTTGCAGCTACGTGAAAATGGTCTTAGGAGACTATCCATAATTTTTTATGGACTTTTGATCCCCATTCACAGACTTTAAAAAAAATTACAGTTAGCAAGAAAATAGCCATTTTACACAAAAACATTTTTTGATGCCAATCGATCCTGTTTCTAATACTGATCAAAAACTATTATGGGACCAACCATCGTTGGAGTACCCAAAAAGTCACAAATTGCAAAAAACTCCTGTATAGGTGCTGTAGGGGTAGACGAGAAAAAAAAAACATCTCCACTTTACGTGTACTAAACGAACACTAAAAAATTTTTTTTTCATGATTTTATTTTACCACTTTTCGGCGTGATGAATATGTATATTCATGCCAAATTATAGCTTTCTAGTACTTAGAGTCTGAGCTAAGCTGCGGACGGACAGACGGACGGACATAGCGAAACTATTTGGAGTTCCTTGTTGACTACGGAACCCTAAACAGGGAAGAAATAAAAAACTGAACAGTACCTACTTGCAACGTTTGTAGTATTTGCACTGGGCAATCAATGAACTCATTTTACAGGAATTCAATAGCAATAAGATGACGATAATAGTGAGTCAATTTGGAACCACTTTACAAACGCACCCGGCGATTTTATATGCTAGCTATTTTTTTTTGGGTACAATAGACCCTTTTTAGTGTATTATTGAAAACAGCAAAGTGCGCAAAATAATAGACGCCGAAAAAAAAAAAATTACAGTACGAGTACCATATTGACCTGAAATCAAGGTCAATAACCCTGAGGCTTTCATCGTCTAATATACGAGACATTCACCGCCTCATCTAACCCAAATGATTCACCAAAAATAGAGGGGATATGGCGCTCGGCGGCCGCTGCCGCGGCACCGCTCGTTTCGCTCGCTCGCCGTCGCGCGTTAAGGGTCACTGTTCTAACCCAAATGATTCACCAGCAATAGAGGTAATGGTCACTATTCTAACCTAACCCAAATGATTCACCAATGTGAAGTTTCGGACGCGCGGGTGTGATAGTACAGTGGAGCCGTCAATTTCATCACCTGCACTAAAGCATAACCAGGAACAATCTTTTCTCGCCTTGCAAAGTAATATTGGGTAAGCAAGAAGATAAGGTACTCTCTAATGTCACGTAAACATTATTAGACTACAAACAATTCCATGTAAACACACCCACACAACTTCATTTCCCGATGTCATGCGTCATATGCCTCAACAACCGAAATAGAGACGACATATTACGTTGGCTGTAGTGGGAAAAAGATAGCAATTGTCACTGTTGCGTACCCATAACAACACAGAAACAAAATACTATTCGGGTATTCCCCGCAAACCTTAAGTAGGTAATGTAGGTACCGACAACAAATAAATTTTAAAGAAATAAAATAATACTTTATTATATTAGCTTCTGTCTCTTCTTCGCTCACTTGGTACCATGGTGTCTATGTGCAAAGAGACTCTATCTACGCACATGGGCGCAAGCAGCGGAAGGTCTGCTATGACAAATAACGTACCGAGTCGCGAGTTAGAAATCATTAATTGGATTTTTGAAAGAGATTTGTTTATTATGATGTTTGTTTACCTTATTCTAATTAGTTTAGATAGCTTAGATTTGTTAGTAATTTTATTATTTTAATCTAATAAGACTGTCTAAAGTAGGTAAGTAAGTAAACAAGTAGTAAGTAGGTAAGTAGGTAAGTTTGCAAGGGAATTTTTGAACAAAGTAATACTTAGAGGCTTACGGTACGCGTACACCTAAACCGATATCAGCCGATCTTTATTCGGCCGTCTTCGCCCAAACTCGGCCGATCAAATTAAACGTATGTAAATGAAATGGAGCGCGTACACTACTACAACCGCCATCGTCCGATGACACCCGAAAACGGCCGATCAATCCAAACTTGTTGGGATTTCTCGCAAGTCTGCCGGCGCGGCGTTTAAAGCGCAAATTGAGTGTATTCATTTATACTTTAATTTAATAATTCTGTCTTTATTCTGTTGTGCTTCTGGTGTTGTTATCTACCTAAACGACTGTGAATATTGAAAAATTCCGGTACGAAACGGACGGTGTTAAATTGCGGTACGAATTTTCTAAAAGATACATAATATATCTTCGAATTCCTCCATTTTAAAAACGCGTCTACACTCTGTTAAGCTGCACAGTCAACTACAGAAGACCGACAACGTCCAATGTCGGCACAACAGTGTCGGCCGACAAAATCGGTTTTGGTGTAACCGTACCGTTAGAGTACTAACACAGTTGGTTACCAAGTTCTGTAACTATGAATAAAAACTTTTTAACAAAAAAAAAAACCGACTTCCAAAAATCACTACAAAGTGAAAAATAACTTTGATTTCGGAAGTCGGTGTCTTTCGTTTTTTATTTACTTTCTTTTTTTTTTGCCACCGACTTCCGAAATCAAAGTTATTTTTCACTTTGTAGTGATTTTTGGAAGTCGGTTTTTTTTTTTGTTAAAAAGTTTTTATTTCTCGCTTTTTAGTGGGTCTGTTTATAATTTGTATAAGTTACAATAGTCTAATGTCAATTGCTCATCACATGTTACAAAATATTGCTTTTCCCGATGCTGGGACGTTAATTGTTGAGGAGTTCTGCTGGTAAGAACCAGGAGAACTCCTCAACAACCACTCACCACACGCATTGTTTGACGAGCGGAAATTGCTTAGCAACCATATTAAAGTAATCGAATCGCAACCCGTGAAATATTTATCATTGAGTAGTTCCGGTAGCCATCTGTGGTCTTTATCATGTGACCTGTCCATCTCCACTTTTGTTGGTCTATCCGGCTTATTATATCTACAACTTTGGTTATATCCCTTATTAAGCTACATCTCACTTTGTCCTGTTTCCTTATTCCCATCATGCTTCTCTCCATGGCTCTCTGACAGCGTTCTAGCTTTTCTCTGTGGTGTTTGGTGAGTGCCCAGGTTTCGCATCCATAAGTAATGACTGGGAGTATACATGTGTTGAAGACTTTCCTTTTTGTTTGCATACTTAGCTCCTTGGATTTCAAGACTTCTTTCAAAGACCAGTATTTTTTCCATCCGTTTCCTATTCTTCGCTCAATTTCCTTAGTGGTTTGGTCTTTATGAGATATTATCTGTCCTAAATAGATGTACTCTGGCACATATTCAAGTGGTTGTTTATCCAATTTCATGGTTACTGGTTCGGAGTTTGTAAGCAGTTTTGTTTTGTCTTTGTTCATACATAGGCCCACTATCATGCTTTCGTCGTTTAATGATTCTATCATTTTATTTAGGTGCGTCGGGTTTTCCTCAAATAAGACTATATCATCTGCAAATCTTAAGTGGTTCAGTTTTACACCTTGCACGTTGAGACCATATTCTTTCCAATTTAATTTACGGAAGATACTTTCAAGAGCTGCAGAGAATAATTTTGGTGAAAGAGGGTCTCCCTGTCTTACTCCCCTCTCAATCTTAAACTTTCTTCCCAAGGTTTCTAGTTGGATCCTCGCTTCGCCATTCAAGTAGATGTTCTTTATAACATTGATGTAAATTATAGGTATCCCCTGCTGCTCTAGGCTATCCCATATTGCTGTGTGCCTTACACTATCGAAAGCTTTGGAGTAATCGATGAATGCCATATAAAGTTTCTTATTATACTCATTATATTTCTCTATTATTTGTTTCACTGTGTGTATGTGGTCCAGAGTGGAGTATCTTCGTCTGAAGCCAGCTTGCTCCCGTGGTTGGTTTTCGTCTAGCTTTTTGCTTATTCTTTCCAGGATAACTTTGGAAAATACCTTGTAGATATTTGACATTAGACTAATAGGTCTATAGTTACCTATATCTTCCTTTTTTCCTTTCTTAAATATAAGAATAATATTTGAGGTTTTCCATTGTACAGGGATTAGACCAGTTGTTAATATATCATTAAATATTGAAGTGAGTATTGGTAGTATTTCCTCAAGGGTGCCTTTAAGAAGTTCATTTGTCACTTTGTCTGGACCTGGCGCCTTTTCCATCTTCTGACTAAATACAGCTTTTTCTACTTCGCTAGAAAGTATTTTTGGTTCAATTATTACCTTTTCCGGCTCTCTGTACATGACTGTCCTCGGATCATGATTTTGTTTATTGTCTGGATTTGAGTACAGGTCCTGGTAAAATGTTGTAGCTATTTCGTTTATGTTTTTTCTTTTAGATGAGGTATACTCCTTTTGGTTTAGTTTTGGTATCCATTCTTTATTATATTCTCTCAGTTCTCTAAGCGCTTTTTTCACTCCTCCTGTTTTCACTATATGTTTTTCTAATGTTTGCAGCCTCTTTGTCTTTCTATCTTTTCTTATGTGCTCTCTGATTTCCTTGCTTAGTTGCGTTATCGCTTTTATGTTATCTTTTTTAGGGTATTTTGAAAATAGGGTTTTTCTTTTTTCTATGAGTTGTAGCGTTGTATCCGTTAGTTTGTACTTGTTTGTTCTTGAATTGTTATTATTTACTTGAGTTAATAGATTTTCTAGTTTTCCATAGTTCGTATGAGCATCCATGTTACTCGTAGTTAATTCTTCGGCTGATTCAATTAGAGATTGTTTTATTTTTTTGAAGGTTTCTTCGCTAAGGTGTCCTGTATTGTGTGAGGCAAAATATTTTCTAGATTTCTTTGATGGTTGTACTCTTATATTGCTTCTTACCATACGATGGTTTGTATTAAAATTGAATTTAGTTAGGACTGCCGTATCTGTGAAAGCTTTTGGATAGTTTGTTGTTATGTAATCAATTTCATTTTTGGTGCTGCCGTCAGGAGAGATCCATGTCCACTTGTTATTTTTGTTTTTCATAAACAAACTGTTCAGGAGCGTTAAGTTGTGTTGCAGTAAGAATTCCACTAGCAGTTCGCCATGTGGACTTCTTCTTCCTTTGCCAAAGTTTCCCAAGACATATTCCTCCTTGCATTGCTTCGCACCGACTTGAGCATTAAAGTCGCCCATTATAATAATATGGTTGTTTAAACATCTTGTTAGCGTTTGTGATAATTCCTTATAGAAAAGTTCGATTTCTATTTTTGTTGCTTGCTCTGTAGGAGCATAAATTTGTATAATTGACCATACTTTTTTGTATCCTGGTATGCCAATGTTTAGGATAGCTATTCGATCGGAGATTCCAATTAGCTCTTGTATGTGTTGTTTCATTGACTGTTTGATTATGAATCCTACACCTCTTTGACCGGCTATTTCGCCTTTATGAAATAGTATGTAGTCAGTGCGTTCTTCAATCTTTTCTCCTAGTCTTCGCATCTCACTTATTCCCAAGATGTCCCATTTTATGTCTTCAAGAGCTTTTTCTAGTTCATGTAGGCTTTCTTCAGTTCTAAAGGTTCTCGTATTTAGGGTTGCAATGTTGAGTATTTTGTTTCTTTTTGATGTTAGAGGGTGGTGGTCTATAACTCCCGCGGGGACCAGCCGTTGTGGGAGACTTTTTGTTATGTGGTTTTGACTGTTAATTCTAGTTGGTGTAATTATTGTTTGTTTCCGATTTTCCGAGGCGATTAGTAGTTTTTTGAAGCATTTAGTTGTGGATCAGAACTGGATCGGTTGACATAGTTTAGTATGTTAGGTCTCATGATCTCATTCTTACTAGTTGTCGGTTGCGACTGGGATGGGTTGCTGAAGGTTTGATTCTTATTTGCTTTCTTTTGTCCTGCCGAATTAGGAGAACCCAAAGTTTCCCTTTTTCTCTTTTCTCTACTGTTGACTTTCGGTTTTAACACTATCAGTTTGTCATATTTTATGTAAGCGATGTTTCCCTTCTTTTTCTCATCTTCTAGTTGAGGTTGTAGCTGTTTTCGTTTTTCCAGGATTTCCTTAGAGTAATCTTCCTTCACATTGATACCAGGCGGGAGGTCTGTCTTTCTTTTGAGTATGAGATGTTTTTTCCATTGGGTCGTGATAGAGACTAGAACTGGATGATTCTTGTTTTCGCTTTGTTTCCCAATTCTATAAACATTGCTAATTTCGTGACTGTCCATGTAGATTCCCATATTTACTATAAGTTCTTTAATGTAATCCACTAGTTCCCCTTCAGATTTTCCCTTCTCTATCACTCCAAAGAAAACCAGGTTATTTTTACGTTTCTCTCTATCTACTGCTTTAAGTTTTAGTTCTAGTTCTGATACTTTCTTTTTAAGGATATTATTTTCCTCCATAATTGTTTTCATCTTCTCATCGATCGCTTCCATGATATTTTTGGTTACTGAATAAGTTATTTTTTCCGCTTGTTTCTCTAATTTCTCGTCGAGTTTGAGTAGAAGTAAATCCATATTTTTATCCATTTTATTAAAGTGATTTCACTGTGCAGCCCTAGAACTTCAAATTCTCCACTAGTTATTGAAATTTAGGTGTAAACTGAGTTTCTTGTACTGGCAACACTATTTATTATTGTTCGGTTGGTATGGTGAGCTGTCAAAGTCAGAATGAAATAACACTTTCTTTAAGATTTTTAGGTTATGTTTCCAAGTTTATGTACACTTTTCACTCTCGAAACGATATTTCACAGTGTATTTCGTTTTATAAAAATAAGCGCCATTCTTTGTTTACTCGATTTTGCAATCCTATCTCACTCAACGGTTACTTTTTTCGCCAAAACTGATTACTTTCGCGGAGGTCACCGAATCGCGTGTTTTCTGCCCAATCACCGGAACCGGAAAAACTTAATCATTTTAACACCAACCAAATCTTGCACGATCAGCAATTTGGTTTCACCAAAGGACGTTGCACGACTGACGCGGGTGTCACTTTATTAAAACACATATTTTCAGCGTGGGAGGAGGCCCAAGATGCCATTGGAATCTTTTGTGTCCTCTCCAAGGCATTTGACTGCGTTAATCACGAAACCTTACTCTTGAAACTTGAGCATTACGGACTAGGTAAAGTTGCGCTCAGTTTAGTCAAATCTTATTTAAATGATAGACAACAGCAAGTTCAAATAAATGGTGTCAATTCACTCGGTCTAAAAGTACAAATGGGTGTTCCGCAGGGCTCGATATTGGGTCCTTTCCACTTTTTAGTATATATTAATGATCTACCACATTTATTTAAAAAACAACCACAAATGGTGTTATTTGCTGACGGTACATCCTTAATTTTTAAGATAAATAGACGTGCATCAAATCTTGACGACGTAAATAACTCCCTACTGCAGGTTCAAATTGGTTCACTGCTAATAATTTAGTATTAAATGGAAAAAGACTAAATGTATAAGATTTGCTTTACCAAATGTTAAAAGTACTGATTGTGACATAGTATTGAATAAAGAGAAACTAGAATTCATCGATAAAACTGTTTTCCTGGGGATCACGCTCGACTCAAGGCTGCAATGCGGTCCTCATTTAACATCTCTTGTAGGATGGCTAAGTTCAGCAGCATATGCTGTGAGAAAAATCCGTCAATTTACTGATGTAGATACCGCGAGGCTAGTTTATTTCAGTTACTTTCATAGTATTATGTCTTACAGTATCTTACTATGGGGCTGTCCCCATAATGCTGCAATATAGTCTATTTTTATTAAATAAATAAAATAATAAAAAAATAAATATCCTTGGACATTTCACACAACACCATCTAGTCCCAAGCTAAGCAACCTAATGCTTGTGTTATGGTAACGAGATGGCTGATAAACTACTTATATAATATACATTTTTTTTTTGTAAGTACATACATATTATAGATAGAAAAACACCCAGACTCGGAACAAACACTTGTAGGTCGTACAAATATTTGTTCCTTGCGGGAATCGAACCCGCGACATGCTGCGCAGCAGTCAATCGCTCAAGCACTGCGCCAAACGTGTCGTCATTCTGCAGAAAAGAGCCATCATCCAATATATGGCCTTAGAGAATCACGCCTGCGGGCGTGATTCTCTAAGGGAACCTTGTCTACATATCTACGAAACATCATGTACATAAGGAAAAATATAAATCTTTTCGGTAAAAGAGGTGAAAGACCCAATTATAGGACTAGAAATAGGGACCATTTAGTTCAACCAGGTTTCAGACTGGCTTAAGTAGACTCATCCTTCATGGGTTACTGTTTAAAATGTTATAATAAAATACCTTCACACATACTCCAGCTGAATGAAACGAAATTTAAATCATGTATAAAATGCACACTATGCAGCCAGGCATATTATAAGTTGGGAGATTACATCACTGACAAAAATGCTTGCCTAAATGCTGGTCCTGCTCCACAAGGACGTTTAAACTAATTTGAAAATATTGTTGCAAGCTGCTGAAGATTAAGAGAGAAAATTTTCTTTCATTTGTTTAAATTCAATCTCCTAGTATTGTAGAATTGCATAGCATATGTGTGAGCACTATGTAGCTAATATAAAGCTACCATTTACTGGGTATGTTTTTCACTGACTTGAATGTGCCTGGCGGTTGGGAGTATGTCATGCTCACTCAAATGTCTCGCTGGTGGTGGCGTGTGTGTTGGATCATTAAGTTCCCTTCAAAATGGTTGAGCTAATTGGTGCTGATCCATGCGTCAGGTTCGTGAACGGGCGCCGTCAGTTGGGACTGGTTGTCTCTTAGCTGCCATGGCTTATTTTTAATTTAGTTTAGTTTTTATCTTTTTTTATTATGGACGCTTTTAACGTGCACATCTTTCTACATCGTTCTCACATGTATGTTTTCAATATGAACGATGTAACCAATATTTTTTAAAAATATTTGATCTAAAAAGTGTCCATGGAGTTTCTTGCCCGTTCTTCTCCATAGGGACCTACTACGCTTTGGAATGGGCAACTAGCTTCATCTTTCTGACTGACCGACCCCTGGGCAATTCAAAAGTACCTGTAATTGGTTTATTTGAAATAAATTCTTTGAGTTTGAGTTTGATAATGTCTTAAAGAGAAGTGGAAGACATGGACATGTTATTAACCCAAATAGAATGATGATGATTAATAAGGTACACTAAAACCATAGATAGACCTTGGGTTGAAAACCACAAACAACTAAGATACAAAAATATTTGATAACTTGTACTTTTACTCTAACATTAACCCAATCTGTTTGTAAGTACACATTATAAATTAAAAAGTATGTCTCAAGATTTGTTACAGATTGTCTCTATTCACAGTTTATAATATTGGTGTAAAAATAGTAGAGTCACTTTCCCATTTAACAGTACTATTTCCTTTGCCCATATAAATTAAATAACAATGTAGAGCAAAGTGAGTACATTAAACAAAAAGTCAAAAAGTATGTCTAAAGATTTGTTACAAATTGTCTATATGCACAGTTTAGGGAATATTGGTGCAAAAATAATAGAGTTACTTTCCCATATAAGAGCACTATTTCCTTTGCCCGTATAAATTAAATAACAATGTAGAGCAAAGTGACTACATTAAACAAAAAGCCAAAAACACATTTATACCTCCCATTTCGCACAAAGACATAAATAAAGGACATTCGCTTTGCTCTACAGATTAACTAAAGATAACTGATAAGGTTTAAGTGATTTATGATCAATTGGTTATTTTTAACATTTGAATGTCCACACTTGACTTGCAAGTTTAAATTGCATTCAAATTATAGCAGAAAGTACTTATAACTTGGAAATAATTAAGTAATGATTATACAACATCACATTAAAGTATGTAATAATTTAATACTGCAAAAGAATTTTAAAATAGTCATGTAATTAGAATTATTGTCACAAATAATGGTTAGCTAGTACAAGTCATGATGCACCAAAACAAATAAAGTCTCCCAGAATGCAATGTAAACTACTTGTAAGTTGGTCCATAACCAGGTTGGAGCTACAACAGCCATAGTATTTGGTTCATAACTTACTTACATGAGTGGCAATAATAACAACATTTGTATTTATTCGCAATTGCTGCTCTACCGACTGCTGAAGTGGCATATATTACGTAAATAAAATGATACAAACTTTATTAAACACATTTATGAAAAAGGATACGGTCCGGGCCCTCGCTGATTCGGCGCCAACGGCACCTGATTCCCGTTGCTACTCATATTCTTGGCAGCATAGGTATCGGGACACGTACACCACTCAAGGTAGCACGTAAAATCGCCCTAACCGATTGTAGGACACATCCGGCACATAGGTAGAGATACCGACGTCAGTTGACAAGTAACACGATTTAATTTTTACCCTTAGAAAGCAAAGTTTCTAGCAAAAACATTGTACACCACTTGTGAAATCACAATATATATTTTCTGGTTATTGCTATATTGGCATCACTAGGTTAAAGCCCCAGTCACTAAACAAACGACAGTACAAAATGGCGGATGTTAACCAATAAACAAACGTGACTGTCACTGATAGAGTCAAAATTATTGCTAATCACTTAATTTTAGCGTTGGTGCCGAAGTATTATTTCTTTTCAGATAAAGATAAAAAATGTAAAAATATTTATTTTCAATATGAATATTATCACGTATTTTTGAAATCTTAAAACTGTCATTCGATCGTTGTTCACGTCTACTCACGTCACGCATGCAATGCTACGCTAGCATGTCATTTTTTTTCTATCTAGTGATAGTAGGCATCAGCATGACATAGAGCTGCGAAAAATGTAGGAAATTAAAAAAAAGTTTTAGTAGAGTCAATGTCGGGTTCAATGTTACATAATTATGTTAATCAAAATTTGATTCACAACCATATATGTATTATGTTTAAACATCAATTTATCTAGGCATCAATGTTTTAAACAATTATTTACAGAATTATAAAATCTAGAATCGTCAATACAACTCCTCCATATGTTTATAATTATTAACTTATGACGCGGTAGAGCGAATGTAACGATTTCAATCATTGCCGCTGTCATCATCTTCATGACAGCCATCACTGCAGCCGTTAAGTACGATCACCGCTTTTCTAGGAAACCGTAGCTTTACTGAAACAACTCTCTAACTAAGCTCTACCTAAATCATGGTAGAGTTAAGACTCCTTACTTGTTGGTTTCCTAGAAGAGCGGTCACCAACTCACTGCTTATGGACACCTTTTTACATGACCAAGTACGAAAGCCAAGTACAGTGAAGGTAAATCTAGTGTTATATAACTCTTTGGGGGGAGGGGTTTGAAAATGACATATATGATGACGCGTTACGGCCGCTTTCCCAGGAAACCGAGAGAGTTGTAAGCCCACGTTTGCACGTGCGTAAAAAATCGCGGCGGGATAAAATCGTGCAGCACGATTTTTCCCTTACTTGTTCGAACGAGGGTTAAAAAAATTTTCGAATGGGGAGAAAAACTCAAAGGTCGACATAGATGTCGCTAGCATCGACTCTGCCTTGTAGAGTTTGTGTTGGAAGTTTAGGTGAATTTGTAATTGCTGTTTTCGAATAATTTTATATCTATAATGTATTTATTTTGGAGTGTTTCATAATTCAAAGTGAAGTTAGTTGTTAAATTGGTTAATTTTCATTTTTATTTCGCTACAATATGCGGGAGAGCAATAGGACAACAGGCCTCCTGGAGTAGCACTAACAAGTGTCTGTAGTGTGTTACCACGCTTGTAGCTACGTCATGATGCCTGCTGACAGTGGCGTAACTATACCGTTCGAGGCCCGTGGCGAATTCATCGGATCCCCGAAGGTTCCCATGGCGAACCCCATAGGTTCACAACTACTGATGATGATTGGTTTTCCATCGGATGATGTTTTTTTACGTTTATTTAGATGTGATATAAGCTTATACACCTATTATGTACAGGTTTTTCCTTATGCACACCCGTGTGTGCACTTGACGCGTGAGGGGATATGCTAAGGTTGGTTACCTTTGCTTCGAAAATAGTTTACTTTATGAGCTATTGGGCTCAAGCCCTCAAGGTAGAATACACAAAAATAAAATTTCATATTGGATTAAAAGCCCGTGTAAAATTTATTAGCTATAACATCAGTTCTAAATATCTATTAATTGTCCCAAACATGTGTGTTCAATATCAACTTGTGTAAGAAAAAAATATACATTCAGCTGATGATAGTGATATCTTCTCACCCTCTGTAGGTACTTATCTCAATCTCTACCTACTTCATTGCACGATTCTATTTCCGTATGAACTGGTTAAACATATTTGGTTGCTATCTTGAAGGCTTTTAGTGAGCCTTGTGTGACACACGGCTACACATCAAGCTATACATTTCCAGTTTACACAGACCTCTCATTGTAAGGAAATCATATACAATGCGAGATCAGCTTATACTGGTAATGTATAGCTTGATCTGTAGCCATGCGTACATCAAACATTAATTTATTGTGTTAAAACGTTCTAAACGCTGTTGCTGTTGTAACTGAAACGATTGAATGCCCTGCAGTATTCTTTAAGAATTTAGCGTTAGGCTCATAAACTGAAATAAATAACATACATAATATACCATTATTTTGTATGCATCTATTACTATCCACGAGTTATTATGAATCTATCACACTTATCGTTACATTTACTTTGACCAAAATAATTATATTATCAGCTATAAAATGAGTGACTATCAGCCTTCTAATGAGGCCCATGAGAGCAATGCAATGGTGGCCCAATGGTAACAATCCCGACTTACGAGTTGTTGGTCATGTCAAACCCATGACCAACAACTCGTACCCAGACAGGCACTTTACTTTGTGTAAATAATTTCATCACCACTGCTCTCAAAACCTCCATACTGTTGTGAGCGAGCACGTTTCAGTGCTAGAGGTCATCACTGGTACAGTTGTTTTATCTCACGAAAGCGGGCGAGCCATACTTGTATGTGTAAATGTATCACTGGTACAGTTGTTTTATCTCACGAAAGCGGGCGAGCCATACTTGTATGTGTAAATGTATCACTGGTACAGTTGTTTTATCTCACGAAAGCGGGCGAGCCATACTTGTATGTGTAAATGTTACACGCACATTGTCTTTGTGTACGTAAGCTCGGGAGCGCGCTACCTGCAGGTACGCAAACAAGAGCGCGTGTAGAGCGCGTGTCCATACGCATTACATCACAAGTATGGCTCACCCGCTTTCGTGAGATAAAACACCTATATGTGAGACGAGAAGATATTACGTAGCTTCCCGAAAGCTACCCAGCCTAGTCGGATTCGATGATTGACCTCTTTCTCAAAATGGGCCCTACCTAACTGGATAGTTCTTTTGTTTAGTTTAACGTCTCCCACTGCCTGTCTCACCCCTCGCTGCCGAAGGATAGGTTTCGAGGTTACTGGTTATTTTTGTTATTATTTTGACGAGAATCCCACAAATCCTTAAAGGATCCATACATCACTACATAGTGTAAAACAAAGTCGCTTCCCGCTGTCTGTCCCTATGTATCCTTAGATCTATAAAGCTACGCAACGGATTTTGAATCGGTTTATTTAATAGATAGAGTAATTCAAGCGAAAGGTTTATATGTAGGTATAATACATACGCGGGCGAAGCCGCGATTTCAAGAGATTTCAAGATTACGTCCAGACATGAACAATGACGAATGCCGCGCGCTCAACACTGCCGCATGCGGGCCGGCCCTTGTCCAATCAGAGCGTGGCCTGACGCGCGCGGCAGTGTTGCCGTTTTAGCGCATTTTCCGCTAGATCTAGTGCATTTATAGGGTCTACAGCGCTTTTTTTTTCATAACTAAGCGCTAAAAAATATTTAGTGGAATCTGGTGGAAAATTTAACATTAGTTGGCAACCCAATATGTGATTTAAAAAGGTAGCTGGATGCGTTTAATATTTTGTCTCCCGCTCTTTTTCGAGGCCAAAATGTGAAATATGAAACTAAAAGAAATAGTTAAAAGGATCAAAAAGCACAGATGAGCAGTTTTATTGCTCGCTAACCAAAAAAGGCAATTATGCAAGCTGCCCCTCAAACAAATTCCACACTCAAATGCCGAAGTAGAGCGAATCTTCAGCGTTATGAACATAGTCAAAAGTAAGCTACGTAACCGAATGTCAGCTGAAACAATGAACTCAATTATAATGATACGTCATCAATTGAAAATTCTTAATCAAAGTTGCCACACTTATGACTTACCTGAAAATGTCCTCGAGAAAATTACCAAAACTGTGAAAAAAGGAACAGCAGCTGGTGTTGGCTCAACATCGGCATCGGGGGGTGATGCTGATGATGACCATGAAGACGTAGTGGAATTGTTTAATTTAGTTGATTTTAGTACCTAATGTTAGTTAAATAAACGAAGAAGTCTTTAAATTATCGCACTTTTTTTTATTTCTATTAAAATTCATTAAAAAAATCTTAGCGGAATTTAGTGGATTTTAGAAACAGGATTTTCGTAAAATATAGCGCATTTTTGATATGGGTTTAGTGGATATTTTTTTCTTCATACGGCAACACTGGCGCGCGGCAGCTGAGCTCAAATGCCGCTCTGTATTTGGACTTTGAGTGTGTTTCCCATAGTTTTATTGAGATTTTCCTCTGCTTTCTTTCTACGTACTTCTGATATTGCTTCTTGTACGACCCTTGCTACCACACTGGACACGGTACGGAAATCCCCGCATAAACGTTGGACTTGGACTTGTTATTTTGGATTCTACGACCGGCTTACCGATTGCATATTGGTTTGGCACCATGGATCGTTATGTAAATTGTGGCAAAGCGACTAGAGGCTGTAGTTTACTTGGTCATCGAGCTTCAAACTTCAAAAATCACCTGTTAAGTACAGATTTTACGTAACCTTACTTTTACTAAATCTCTTTTAACTCGGCTCTCATACCGCCAAAATCCGTAAAATGTTCAGTGATGGTTTGATAATACAGGGTGTAAGGGACAGCCCTCCGCAAACTGATAGGTTGAATTCAGTATGTCATACTAAGATGACCGGTACATGAAATTTTTTCAGGAACGTTAAGGGACTCCAATAAACCTGATTTGTTTGCGTTTTTGTGCACAAATCGGAGCGTCTATTACTGGTTGGGAGGGGTAGGTAATAGATATGCGGTGAGTTCGATGAACTCTGTAGCTAGACAGAAAGTGAACAGCTGATTTCAAGCGTCGTTGGTTAGAGTATTTCAACATCCATTGCTGGTTTTTTTTTGCTGTCTTTTTTGCAGTTTTTTTTACACAAATGGAGTGCTGCGAACACACAATGCAATTTTACATTGAAATAATGAAAATGTAACTGAAATTTTAGAAAATTTTCCTGAGAAAATTTCCGGTGGAATATGATTCAGAATGAGGAGCTGAATGCACCCTGTTAGTTTGCGGAGGGCTGTCCCTTACACCCTGTATAGTAGCTCTATCAATTGACAATTTGACAACACGTTCATCTTTTTACAACGCAGGCAAAACCGTGGCCCCAGATTCTATTGCAAGCAAGGTTTCCGTCTCCTTTAAGTCTCCCTTTATTTTTGCAGTCTGGAGCGCAACACTGCGTCGTATTTATAGTAATTAATTATTTTCGATATTTGTTTATGTAGAAATCGTAAATTAGTATGGATCTTGAAAGATGACAGGATAAAATTAGGCACAGTCGATTATGCGACATCTGGTGGGTTAAAATTGCAGTTTTTCACCACGTAGAGCTAACGTAGAGCTCGATCGATTTATTTAGCGGTAGCTATTTGTGAGGCCAGGGCCCGGCAGTCTCGACATTCGTTACGTTGCCATAACGACATGAAATCGCTCGGTAAGTCATAATTACATGCTCTGTGGTCTGATCAATTTTAAGGAACGGGCTCGAAGATGTGACTGTGTCATCTGTGTGTCTTTAATAAAACCGAACTATTACCATTTGCGTTTAGGGGAGCCAATTAGGACAGTCTCGACATTCGCAATGCGCAGTGGTAGCCCGCGAAATTAATTTTTTTTTTTGGGTTTTTTGCAATTTCCAGGTCCGTTTCAGGTTGTATCTTGATCAAAGTATGATACGCGGCAATAAAACGTATGTATTTATATAATTTTTACCATAAAAATCATCAATACATCTCTCTAAGTTAGATTTCGTGCAGATTCGTCAAACGAACGAAATCTAAAGAATCTGCACGAAATCTACCATATTTTCATCAAGATACAATCTGACACGGAGCTGCGAATTGCAAAAAACAAAAAAAAAATTGAATTTCGCGGGCTACACAGCGCACGACTGGAAATCGCTCGCTGAGTCGTAATGGGATGATGGTCAAAATCGTTTGACCAGCATGAAAAAATCATTTTCAGTTTCAAACCAGTTGCGACGAGGACCGTTTTAACGACTAGTTTTTGTTTTGTGGAAAACTGTTGCGTTTCGTTGTCAAAATAATTGACTACGTCCCACCACAAAAATCACGTGTTTGTCGCAAAGTCCTAACGATCCGGATGTAACGATATTATTTTATATATAAACCTGTGAAATATAAATAATGTTTTCAAGATAAGGTTTACATAGTCGCTTTCCAATTTTCAAGAAAAACAATTATTTTTATATAATCATGATCTCTAATTTTCCCCGTTATTCAAGGAGATTTTGAAGTGGCCAATAAATTGTCTTTGATAAAACCGAACTAGGTATTACCATTTGCCCATCTTAAAGCCCATTAGGACCACAGAGCATGTAATTAGGACTTACCGAGCGATTTCAAGTCGTTAAGACAACGTAACGAATGTCGAGACTGCCGGGCCAGGAGACACAAAAGAAGCAAGGATTTGATTGCATCCCTTGAATATATTTAATTGGCAATAAATGGGGGTTGTAATGGGGGTTTATTGGTAAGTAATTGTTTTTTTTTTATTTTGGTATAGTTACTGAGATAAATAACAATTTTCATGTATACATGTGCGTTACTTTCTCGTGAATAAACTGTTTTTCTTTCTTTCTAATTAAAACTACACTAAGCACACAGTCACTGAACTATTTTTAAAAGGTCAATTTCTGACACCATCAAATCATTGTAGAGCAACTAATTTCAATGTTTTGGTTTTCCATCAATTAACTAAATTCAACTTCGAAAAGTAGGCAGAAGAGTTCGGTAACTTTGACACGAGAACACAATACTAAATAAAAATCCTAGAGGTGAATTAAGAACCGAATTGCGCGGGCAAAGTTTTTTGCGTGAAAATACGGAAAAAACGAATTTACCCAGATTATGAGACGTAGCTAGATCGATTTTTCGCCCTCGCAAACACCTATATTGCAAAATTCATCGAAATCGTTAGAGCCATTTTCGAGAAAGTGATTGCAAATATAGGTACGCACGACTACCAGATCAAGCTATACATTTCTAGTATAAGCTGATCTCGCATTGTTTAAAGAATTGCTCTCCATACAATGAGAGGTCAGTGTAAACTGGAAATGTATAGCTTGATGTGTAGCCGTGTAGGACGTGGCGTAAATAGTGGTCCAACGTTTTGGGGTCAATACACCGAATTTTCAGCTATAATATCACATACCACAATTTGAATAATTTTTTTCCTGTCTCAGATCAAATATTTTTAACACTAAGTTGGCTGTATTTTCTCTCTTTATTTTTTAATTTTGTTTTTGTTTGTATACATAACTGTGAAATGCATATGCTAACAAATGCAAATAATTTTAAATTAAAGATACTTAATTTTAAAGTTTGAGATCTAGGAAAAAAAAATTGGTTCAAATTGTGGTATGTCATAGCTGAATAATACGGTTTAACGACCCCATATCGTTGGACCACTATTTACACCACACCCTGTCTATAATATAGTATAGGTAGGAGATGATTGAATATTTTAGTGAGTGAGTTGTTTAGTGATGGATGTATTGATAGGGGTAGAATATTTTTTAAAGAAAGTCTAAGTATTTTTAAATTTCTGTTTTTACACATAGCCCTTGTACTGACGCAAAAAATACTTTTTAGGGTTCCGTACCAAAATGCCAAAAAGGAACCCTTATGGTGCGACTCAGTCTGTCTGTCTGTCTGTCTGTCTGTCTATCACAGCTGGATATCTCAAGAACTACTAATGCTATCAACTTGAAATTTGGAACAACTTTAGATGACGTTTACCCAACTATTTTGCAACTAAGAAAGAAATAAAAATATAAGCATATTTTTTTGCAACAGGGACTGAAAGGGGGTCTTAAAAATTAAAAGTGGGACTACTAGGGCATGTGGGGTATCATATGAAAGAACGCTGTTTGCACATTCTCAAACATTTTTTAAGTTTTTTTTAGGTCGCATAGTTTTCGACTTTTCATGAAAAATGTAAAAAAAAACCGTCGCCCCCCGCCCTTATCTCCGAAATTTACATAGAGAAAAATCTGAAATTATTCTATGTGATAGAAGTTTATGTAAAGATTAGAGAAAAATAAGACGATGTCTCTACATAGCACACTTTTCAGAAATCGGAAGCCTCGGTGCGCGAGCCCGACTCGCTTTTGACCGGTTTTTTTCATAAATATCGGTTGTGCTTTGAACGTGATTTTTTAAATGTTGCGTATTCATTCATATTTTAAAATAAATTTCATAATAAGATATAAGTATCAGACATTTTAAAATTATATTAAAGAGAACAAGATTTTTGCTGAGAATCGTTATCGATAAAATTGAATTTCAAAACAATTAAGTATTTAATAAATACAGTAGGTATAGACCCTGAAACTTCAAATTGTTTAAAACTCTCTAGGACTCTACGAGACAGGCTCGACCAAGTGTTGAGTATTATACAAGTTAATTTATTAAAATTATGTTTCCTTAATTCTTAACTATAATTTAGGGAGTACTTAGTTTATTTTTGTATTAAGTTTTAAGGAAATGTAAGAACATTATTTGGTTAATAAACGATTATTATTATTGTCTTTGACATATCTCGAGACCCTGGGGTCCCGGACCTTTGGAAGGCGTACAAGGGCCCGAAGCCAATTTATTTTAAATGACGAGAAGGCACCAGCCGACGATTATCCCTGTATGCACTTTGCAATTGCGCCTAAGGAAAACCCCAGGCTGGTCAGGACTATTGCAGAACATTGAAACAAAAAATATTGGGTTTGTGTGGCTATAATGGATTGGGTACCTTGAACTATGGTAGAAATATGTCCCCTGCCTGACCAGTACTATATAATATACACAGATAAAATGGCAGGGTGACTTGCACACTCAATAATGGGCCCCCGGAAACGGTCGCTAGCACATAGTGACGTAGCGACAAGAGGGGCAACATGTCCTGAGGTGCTTGAGGAGTGCAGAGGTATTCCACGGCTATCAGAGCCATCCCGGAAGTATGGTCAGGATCCCTACCAGCATCTTACTGGAATCCTTCCTTCCTCCGAGCACTTTTGTTTTTGCGAATCACCACTCAAGCCAGCCAATAAAGGCAAGAAAGAGGTGGGAGCACTGTTCCTCGTCATTGTTCACTCCAGCCAGCCAATAAAGACAAGCCAGAGGTAATGAACAAGATTTCTCCCGGAAGATAGGGTCCGTGGGGTCGCTTATGCCCGACAGCTCGCCACATGCTGCCCTGCGGGATCAAGTATCTCTCTTGGTCTGGCTCCTCATCCTAGACGTGTTCCGGCAAAGTAAACTCTACCGGCACAGACCTACAGTTTGGACCGCAGAAGCCCCACCACGACGTCAACGTAGAGATCAGATACTGCGGTGGGGTTATTAATATAATGCTATAATGTCACTGACCTAGTCATGCGATACTGATATCTGTCACCCGCACCATGCTACAGCGGAGCGCAAACTGCAGTTACTAATTTTGGATTACTAATCTGTCTTTACTAGTCTCGAACTAAAAAAACTTATTTGGATTTTCAGGACTGTAAGACATGTTAACCTCAATAGTAGATTATTAACCAAGGGGATAAAGCAGTGTGTTCTGTCGCGGGTGACGATTTAAATCACGAGCGAAGCGAGGGATTTAAGACGAGTCCTGAGTGTAGCGAGGGATTTAAGTTCATCCAAGACTAAGACAGCTTTATCACCGAGGAAAATACTATACTTTTCGTACCATTTGCGAAAAAATTAACACAATAATAATATGAGATAAGCATTTTAGAACATTATTAATAAAAATAACAACTTATTTATAAAAATAAATTAAAATAAACTTAACGCTTATGTATTTGAAGAAAACAAAACGCGGCAAATTCCTAGACTAATATTTTTTTGTCGGAAAAGCAAAGGCATCAAGCTCATACGGCCTCGTCGGTTTTCGTAATTTTATTTAATAATCATAACTGCATAATAAACGCGTATTCCTTTTTCAAAAAGATGTATAATGCTTTATATACAAACTCAATGATTTACTGCCGGAAAAGTCAAAGGAAACTTATATAAAAGCCTACGACAATTTCCAAAAATGGAAAAGTACGAAAGGCGTCAAGTCCATTTCGGAACCAGTTCTATTAGTGTATTTTCAACATTTATCTTGTACTTACTCAGAAGTCAAGTAGCCTATGGTGTACTTATTCAATGCTTAGGTCAACAATAAGAATGAAACACAATATAGATATCAAGACATAGGTACGCTAAGCTATTAGCATCAAAGAAATCGAAAGTTTTCACACCTATGAATGTTGAAACTTTTTTAAATGAAGCTCCTGATCATAGTTAGCTTGCCGTAAAAGTAAGTACATCATTTTATTTATAACTAAATAAAATACAACATGGTAGTAAATAGCAACAAGAACGCTTATGTATACTTACTGAATTTACGTATGTTGTTAGTAAAATTTATTTTTATTTTTGTTACAGGTGGCTTTGATTATTGGAGTGAATGGGGCGGGTTGGTATCAGAATGACTGGATCGCAAATTGACCACGTCGCTGTTAGTCCAAATCTCAAAATGTCTAAATCTCAAAATACCTAAGTCGCAAAATGACTATATCGCTTTTAGTCCACATCTCATAATGTCTAAATCTCAAAATACCTAACTCGCAAAATGACTACATCGCAAAAAGTCCGAACAGTTGTGTAGGCACCTATACCTACATTAATTTCTTTGGTTCTTAATGTGACTTTTTTTCTTACTTTCCCTAGACTATGTGCTTCCCCAAAATTCACTCTTTACACCAAACTTGAACCAAGGTCCATTTTGATATTTGAATAATCAGACAAACCTACAAACAGACAAAAATGTTAAAATCACCTATTTTCGGTAATATAATTATGTATTCTAATAATATAACTTTAAAAAAAATTAAAGGGCTTGTGGCTAAGTAACAGCCGGACGGGTCAATGGATCAGGTTAAGCTACGCTTGCCGCGGTTGGTCTGTGGATGGGTGACCATCTTTAAATACCAAGACCCCTCCGTGCTTCGGAAAGCATATTAAGCCGTTGGTCCCGGCTGTCATTCGTGGATCTTTGACAGTCGTTACGGGTCGTCAGAAGCCCGTAAGTCTGACAACCAGTCTTACCAAGGGGTATCGTGTCTCCCAGTAAGTGGGTTCTGGAGGTTAGATAGGCAGTCGCTCCATGTAGAATACTGGTATTCAGCTGCATCCGGTTGGACTGGAAGCCGACCCCAACATAGCTGGGAAAAGGTAGGTACCATTCTGATATCAACCCTGTATAGGTGCCTACACAACTGTTCGGACTTTTTGCGATGTAGTCATTTTGCGAGTTAGGTATTTTGAGATTTAGACATTATGAGATGTGGACTAAAAGCGATGTAGTCATTTTGCGACTTAGGTATTTTGTGATTTAGACATTTTGAGATTTGGACTAACAGCGACGTGGTCAATTTGCGATCCAGTCATTCTGATACCAACCCAATGGGGCTTGTCGTTGTCAAGAAATGGTAAACATGAAGGTCCAAGATATAGAAAAACACTCAGAAGAGTTGTTATTGATTAAGTTGCCAGACACTAAAACCAAAAGGGAAAGGTCATTTGTCATCCGCGGAGCATATGTAAAGGTTGTGGAAAAGTATCAAGCTCTGCGGCCTCCTAACATAAACACTAACCGATTTTTTGTAGCGTTCAGTAGTGGAAAATGCACCCGTCAAGTGATTCGGAAGAACAAAATGAGTGCCATGCCGAAGGAAATTGCCAAATACTTAGGATTACCATATCGAGCTCTATACGGGTCATTCTTTTCGTCGAACGTCGGCTACACTGTTGGCGGATGCGGGAGCAGATATAACCCAAATAAAACGACATAGTGGCTGGAAATCGGATACAGTAGCGGAGGGCTACATTGAAAATTCTGTACAAAACAAAAATAAAATAAGCTGTCAAATTGGTAACAGCATCACTTTAAAAACTTCATCTGATTCTTTTTCACCACAACCATCACATTCCATCTTTCCCTGAGCCTCATGCACCACCTTCACCAACTTTCACCACCCAAAATGCTCCCCTGCAAATACAAGATTCTGAAGCATTGACGAGCAATACTCAAATAAATTCCACATCAACATCTATAAACGTACCAAATAAAAACTTAACTTTATCGTTGCACAGCTGGACTAATGTCTCAAATGTTACCATTAACTTCAATTAATATGTAAGTGCATATAACTAACTAGTTCTAAATATGTTATTCTTACTGTTTGTTTATTTAATAAATACTTTGTTTTTCGTACTATGGCTATTATTTTCTCACAGTAGGTGTAAAAAGTAGAGTATCCTCCTCTGGGCTAAAGGTGTCTTTGCCTTGGGCTAGCTTGAATCCCTAACTGCATTCAGGATTCTTGTATTAACTCCCTCGCTTCGCTCGTGAGTTAAACTCTTAACTACCTCGCTGCGCTCGGGAGTTAAATCCCGAATCTTTCATTGCGCTCGAGATTCAATATGACGCCCGTGACATAAGACACAACTTCAGCCCCTCGGTGCATAATCTACTATTATTAAATCAAATATACATTTCACTGGCCAAGTCAGTTCTAGTGTATTGTATACTTTTTTGGGGAAATTAACTTGAAAGAGCGTAAACGTCTCTCTTGAAAGTGATGTATTTTAAATCTTATAGATTCCCTACTGGAAACCTTTACTCACAAAGTGGCCTTCTCACAGTCAGAAAATTATATTTAGGTACGTAGGTACAATACACCATGCTACTTTAAAATTACACAAAACCCTCCCCTATGATTCTGGTCTCAACAAAAAACTTAGAAAATATCTTGTTGCACCAGAAGTCTCGGTTAAAACCTCCTATGCAAAAAGGCAGTTCACCAGACAATCCGCTTCCATATACTTACAACAAATTAAATAAACCTTTCGCAATAATACGGTACGGTACGGTAATACGGGCTGGTATCCGAAACTTCGCAACAATGCGCGTATTTTGCGTATAAAATATAATGATTATTAAAGTATTTTATTATTCTTGATTTTTAAATTCTTTATAAATATTACTAAAACAAAATAAAAATAAATAAAAAAACAAAATAAAAAAATACAATTAAAAACTACTTACAAAAAAAAAATACTTACATAAAATAGAAAAATACTTTATATTAAAAAATATATATAATGCATGCCAAAAAACACAATTCGTGCCTAAGATTTGAACCTCCAATCTTATGCACGGCAAGCGGTCTTCAACCTCTGGTCTATTTAGACGTTGAATATTCTTCGTAAAAGTCAACCCTATTATTGCTTGTCGTTATACGCAATATTAGAAGTATTAACATTTTATTGAAAAAGATAATAATAAAAACAGACTTAATTAAAAATAAATACTAACATAAACTTATTATTCACAAAAACAATACATTAAAATAAAATGTTTTGCAAAATACAAAAACCAACTTCGGCCTATCACGGATTTGAACCCACATGTCTTTTGAGGGATACCCAATTGATGCAGGCCACTGACAAGCAATAATAGGGTTGACATTTACGTTGTTTGGTACACATATGGATTTCTGTAACCCAAACACGTACACGAAAAGTAAATAAATTAATTTTGAATATGAGGGTCACTTTTAGGGGGCAAATAAGAAAATTAAAAAAAAATGTTTTGCAAACTGTACTGTGACATATCAAATGAAAGGGCTTATATATAATTATGTATTATATAGGGGTCTCAAATATTTTTTTTTTACAATTTTAAAATAAATCGTTTTTGAGTTATTTAAGCAAATAGACGAACATTGACCATTCCTCCACCTTATCTCCGAAACTACTGAGCCTAAAATTTTGAAAAAAATACAAAAAATAGTTCTTTACATGTAGATTACAGGAAAACCTATAAGAAGTCTGTGATCTTAAAATGACATGGTAAATCTCTCAATATTGTGAGTACAAACTTACATTTACAGTTGGAATGTATCGGAGAACATGTTTCAACTACAATGTTAAGTTTGTTCTTGGGATAAACTCATTCCAACTACGGAACCCTTCATTGACCCGACTTTCTATTTTTCGGTCATTTCTGACGGGTTTCTTCAATGAATCCAGTGCTACACAAAAAGCAACATTAAGGTGTTAAGGCGCTCGTACCCCCCTCTCTCACCCAACCTCTCAACCCTCCTCCTCTAACTCTCCTCTCACCCACATCTCACCGTCCCCCTATCCCCGTCTCACGTTCCCCTCTATTTCCCCGTCACCGCATCCCCTTCCCCCTACCTCCCCCTCACACCTAACTGCTTCCCCCTACCCCTCACCACGTCCCCCTCCCCCTACCCTCTCAACCCCTCCCCCGCTCCTTCTCTATGTATGAAAAGTTGATAGGACTATTATCTTACATTGCATTCTTTTTCACTCAGAACACCACATCAGTTATTAGTATTAACTATCATCTTACTATTATATCCCCATTTTTAGGATTCCGTACCTCAAAAGGAAAAAACGGAAACCATAAAGTATCACTCGTGTGTCAGTCTGTCTGTCCGTCTGTCACAGCTAATTTGCTCCGAATCTATTGGACCCATTAAGTTAAAATTTGGTACACATAATTATGAATTGCTGTGACCCAAATGCGGACGGGTAAAGTAAATAAATGGATTTTGAATATGGGGGTCACTTTTGTGGGGCAAATCAGAAAATGAAAAAAAAAAAGTTTTGCAAAGTGTACCGTGTGACATATCAGATGAAAGGGCTTAATACTATGAGGGTCTCAAATATATATTTTTTTATAATTTAAAATATTTAAAAAAAAAGTTATTTAAGAAAATAGATGAAAATTGACCAATATATCCCCTAATCTCCGAAACTACTGAGCCTGAAATTTTGAAAAAGAAATACAGATTTATGTAGTTCTTTACCTGTTGATTACAGGAAAACCTATAAGAAGTCTGTGGTCATAAAATAACATGGTAAATCTCTCAATATTGTAAGTACAAACTTCCATTTACAGTTGGAATGTATGGGAGAATATGTTTTCCAACTACAATGTTAAGTTTGTTCTTGGGATAAATTCATCCCAACTACGGAACCCTTCATTGAGCGTGGTCCAACACGCACTTGTCCGGTATTTTATATTTGAAATTATTTTAGCGTTACTAATCAACCACCAATAGAATCAATCTGCCTAGCCTTTTCCCAACTATGTTGGGGTCGGCTTCCAGTCTAACCGGATGCAGCTGAATACCAGTATTTTACATGGAGCGATTGCCTATCTGACCTCCACAACCCAGTTACTGGGTAATACGATACCCCTTGGTAAGACTGGTTGTCAGACTTTCGGGCTTCTGACGACCCATAACGACTGTCAAAGATCCACGAATGATAGCCGGGACCAACGGCTTACCGTGCTTCCCGAGGCACGGAGGAGTTTCGGTATGTAAAGATGGTCACCCATCCACTGACCAACCCCGGCAAGCGTGGGATATATATATATATCCTGCTGGATCGACCCATCAGGTTAACCACCAGTGGAAAGTGATTTTTATTGAAATAACACAGACACAGGACGTGTTTATAATATTTTATTTTGTTAGTACCATTTGGTATCAATAGATGTCGTTACGTGTACGTATGAACTTTAGACACCGTAATGAAAAGTTTTTCTTGAACAATTTAAATTCATAATATCTTTTGAAAGACTGAAGCGATTGCGATGAAACAAAAACTAAATATGACTCTGAGTTACACACAATATTTGAGTATAACATTTAACCATATTGGTTTTGTACTTTTGACGTGATACTTGAACAAAAAATTTCATTTTTTTGAGAAGAAAAGAGTTCATTTTTTTGTTCAAGTATCACTACTTGAACAAAAAAATGAACTCTCACAGACAAACAGATAAACAGACAAACAGACAAAAATGACAAAAATGGTAGAAATGGCATCTGTTGGTCATTCTTTAACACCCCAACTATTTTTTTAAAATATTTGTAATGTAGGGTACAGAAACGCTTCGTCTACAGATTTATTATAAGTATAGATATATATATAGATGAATTAAGTAGTAGTTCTTTCACTAAAGGCATTCTTTAGAATAGAATATCAACCTTCTAATCAACTTGCGTGTAAAACTCAACTGAGTAGTTTGTAACTTACCTTGAAAATAAACAGGAGCTCTTGAAAATAACATGAGACGGGTACAGCCTCGTCCATAGTCATCAAATGAACCGTTTGAAGGTCCGAATTCCAGTAATACATCCACGTCACCAAATATTGGAATGGGACTAGAACTGTACGTAGTGTATTCTAGACTTGATACAGAAGACTGTCTACTAAGTGACGAATCGTCTAAATCAGATAAATACACGTCTTCAAGAGATGTAAATCTTTGCATGATAAATTAAATAAAATAATAATGTGATGTAGTAAATAAATCAATAATAAATTAATTTAAAATATAAATTACTCAATTAATAAAACGACACAACACTTTGAGACACACACATTTTGAACCACTGAAAAGGATCACTAAGTTACAGTAGGTAGTCCAGTAGAGATATAATATTTTTTCCATTTACCCTTCGATAATTCTAAAGTTTTTTATTTTCGCTGAGTTTGAACTTTAGTGAATTCATTGCTATGTACAAAAATGCTAACAGTTTAGAGTTATGCATTAGGAATTAAGTAGGTATTTCCAATATTTCGTGTTATAACAATGATATAAAATTTAAATTAAAATACTACTAACACGGTTTCTTAATTAGTACCTACTGTCTAAAGTATATATTACTAAAAAAGCTAACAGATAGGTACTGTGGAACAATGGAAATCTGAAAATGTCCCTTAACTCATTCAATAAAAAAATTTAAGTTTAACAAATCATTTCCTAATATACCTACTTAAAGGGATTAGTTATACCATACAACAAAAGTTCTAACAGCTAAGTAATATGGCTTTCAAGTAATTGTATTTTTACTTTGCGATTAGCTAAATATTGAATTTAAGTTTGTAAAGGACATGGTCCAAAAAAAACCCAGAATCGATTGGGACAAACTTGGTACCAATAGGTTCATTATACCTCCAAACGCTTAAAAAAAATACGAAAAATATTTGTTTCAATTGAAGGGCACTGCAATAATGATGAATGTCCATTGTCCTTTGTTTTAAGATAACTGGGTTTTAAATTTATAATCGGTGTGAAAAAACTCGGACCGGAAGGTAATGAAATGTTGTTTATTAAAGTTAAAGTATATGTATTTATTTATTATTTCTTTGACAGCAAGATGGCGGTCAGTGCGAGGCGCCTGCGACTGGACATTCATAGTTATTGTCGTGAACACCTGTGACGTTAAGCGTTCTAGCCGTGTAGCCAAAATATTAAAAACGTTTTATCTCGGGACTGTCAGCGATATTGCTAAGTTTGTAAACGCGATTTCATAACTACATAGTCAAGTGACCGAATGGCATTACTGAATAAGAAAAAATGTTTTTTGGACATTCATCATTATTGCAGTGGACCCTTCAATTGTTTTCAATATCTGCTAACGTATAATCTAAAAAGCTATTAAGAATTATTCTTTCGGGGTGCCTAAAAACTTTGATTGAAAAAACTCCAGTTCCTCTAATGTGTTCGCTACAGTATGATCTTGCAATTTTTACGTAATAGGTACCTATTGCGAATGCAATCAGCTGATCATAATTAATTCTTGGAAATTCCAATAAGTCGGGGTGTGTTGCATCCAGTCTGGTAAAAACAATTATTTGTTGCAGCCTGGTGTCGAGGACCACCAACTCTCCGCTTGTGTGTGGGTGAACTCTTGTAGCCACCTGTGTAACTGGTTGAAGGGAATGGGTACGATTGGCTCAAATCCACAGACAAACGTGCTGGATGCTCTCCGCTGTGTCATTTTATCCATTGCAGTGTCACTATGTTACGGTTAGCTACCGTTACTCGTTCGAGTGCATCGTGACATTCTAGTATTAATCTCAATGTCATGTATTTTTCTGTGAAGATTGGAGCACTGAGGCACTGTCTGACTGTCTGAAAGTATACGTGTATTGGTATCCGTGACTCTCCAGGCTTCTATGACATAACACGCTTGTATGATGCCCACACACTCCGCCTGGTAGACAGTGTTATGTTGGTGGTATGGTTGACAGTGGTTGACAAATACTCCAAGCGGGCTGGATATGTTAATGTTGAGATCGTGTGAGAAGACTCAGACCCCGGTTCTGGAGTCAGTCTTTGATCCATCGGTGTATACTCTCAACTCTTGAGAGTGTAATGTTATAATGCTTCTGAAAGTAGTGTTGTTTCGGGGCTCTGTCGCATGGTGAGATGCCATCATTGGGTGTCGTTTGATCGCATCCTCTTTTATGCGTATGTTCTTAACTGTAGAGTCCTTGCTCAGAGTTCCTGTTAGATTGAGCCTAAAGGCGGCTAGGGCCGCCTCTTCACGCACGATGAGGTAAAGTAGCTGCAGCAGTCCAAGCATTGCCTATAGAGCAGGAGTAGGTGTAGTCCTCAAGCAGCTAGTTATTGCTACACAAGCGAACCGTTGCAGTTTCTCGAGATCTTTTTGGACTGTACTAAGGTCTGTCCTGGGCCACCAGGCGAGCGAGCCGTATGTGATGATTGTTCGGATTACTGTGGTGTATATCCAGTAGGTGACCGCGGGGCTAATCCCCCAATTCCTGCCAAGCAGTCGCTTGCACTGCCACAGATATTAGGTCTTTACCTATGAAATTGCCGTTCTGCAGTACTGGCCATTTCAAATCAAAATATTTTTTGTTTGGCTAAGAATTCTAATTTCAAATTAATTTTATTTTAAAAACATGGATTTTTTTTCCAAAAGTAGTCATTTGTTTATTGATTAGTGTTACATTTTCATCGCATTTCAATCTTTTTCGTCATCATGGATACGTTAAAAATTCGAGTAATTATGGAATATGAGTACCGTCGTGGCAGCAACGCGGCACAAGCGGCACGCAACATCAACGACGTTTACGGAGCTAACACTACAAACCAACGCACCACCTGTTATTGGTTTGCTCACTTCCGTTCTGGAAATTTCAACCTGAAAAATGAACCTCGCGGTCGTCCGAAGACTTTGGTCGACAATTACGAATTAAAGGCGATTGTGGAAGCTGATGATACACAATCTACGGCTGAATTAGCAGCAGCTTTCGACGTTAGCGTCAAAACAATATTGGTCCATTTGCGTCAAATTGGCAAGGTAAAAAAGCTTGACAAATGGGTGCCCCACGAACTCAATGATCGCCAGCGCGAAGTACGCGTCGAGACGTGCCTTGCACTGCTCAACAGCCACACAAATGAAGGAATTTTGAACCGCATTGTTACCTGCGATGAAAAATGGATTCTGTTTGATAACCTCAAGCGCTCAGCAAGTTGGTTGGATCCTGGTTCAGCACCTAAACAATGCCCTAAACGAAAACTTACCCCTACAAAAGTGATGGTCACTGTTTGGTGGTCTAGCGCCGGTGTGATTCATCACAGCTTCTTACCAAACGGGGTGAGCATTACTGCAGATGTGTACTCTGAACACAATGATGGAGAAGCTGGCACATCTCCAACCAGCATTGGTCAATCGCTCGTCTCCGCTGCTCCTGCACGACAACGCGCGACCTCATACTGCACAGCAGACGGTCTCCAAGTTGCAAGAACTGGGGTTGGAAGCTCTCCGTCATCCGCCCTACTCACCAGACCTTGCGCCTACAGACTACTACTTTTTTCAGAATTTGGATAACTTCTTGGCGGGAAAAAAATTAAATACCCGAGAGGCAGTACAAAATGCCTTTGAAGAATTTGTTGCCTCCCGACCAGCTGATTTCTTTAAGAAGGGCATCAATAAACTGCCACTGCGTTGGCAAAGATGCATTGATTGCATGGGTGATTACTTCGATTAATACAAATAAAAAATACATGAAAAAAATTCGTTTAAATTTTTTCATACAAAACGGCAATTTCATAGGTAAAGACCTATTATAATATACTGGCTTTTGTGGTGATGTAGTTGGTATGTTTCGCCCAATTCAGTTGTTTGTCTAAAATGGTGCCCAGGTATTTGGTTTCAGTTGATAGGCTTAGGGTAGTTCCGAAGAAACGCGGTAGTTGTAATGTAGTCAGCTTCCTCTTTTTTGTAAAGAGAATCAGCTCGGTTTTTGTAGGATTCACTGATAGTTGGTGTTTATTGCACCAGTCTTCTACTATTTTCAAAGCTTGGCGCATGAGGTTGCATAGGGTATTTTCATAGGTGCCATTTATTATTATGGTTTTGTCGTAGGCCTAGTCTGCGATGAAATTGAGAGAAAAAATGATTGAGAGAAATAGGAACAGGCTAAATCAGTTAGCTGATCACGTCGATGAACATCGTTTGAACCCACAAAGAATAATTGTTTTTACCAGAATGGATGTAACACACCCTGACTTATTGTATTTTCTAAGAATTAATTATGATCAGCTGCTTGTATTCGCAATAGGCACCTATCACGTAAAAATTGGAAGGTCATACTGTAGCGAACACATTAGAGGAACTGGAGTTTTTTCAATCAAAGTTTTTAAGTATCCCGAAAGATTAATTCTTAATAACGATGATGAAGAAAGTACGCTACTAAGATGTCGAATCCATTCCAGGCACGTCGGGACAAGAACGTATTACTTTTATGTTCTATACAACGTGTAACGTTAAATGCGCAAAACCTCTTAAGGGGTCATTGTACTCATCATTATGAACAACTTTTACTATGGGACCAAAACTGAAATCGCGAAAAAAAAATCAGCTGTTCGGTACATTTCTGTTCGCATAATTCGTCAAAATGTACTGAACAGCTGATTTTTTTTTCGCGATTTCAGGTTTGGTCCCATACTAAAAGTTGTTCATAATAATGAGTACAATGACTCCTTCAGAGATTTTGCGCATTTAACGTTACACGTTGTATAACGCCAACAGAGTTTTATAATACCTACTGCTGCAGTTGTATTCATGGTCGCCGTATATTGGGCAGATGTGCTCATGTAATCAGCGTTATATATTACCTGGCCTGGGCCAGGTACGAAGAAAATCTTATCAAGCCTGCTGGCTTAGCAGATATTGAAAACAATTGAAATAAATATTTTTCGTATTTTTTTTTAAAGTGATTGGAGTGATGCTCAGAGACCAAATGGTTGATAGTAATCAACACTACAGTATTACTGTCATTATTATCGTTAATATATTATTGATATTGTTAAAACTGGTAAAAACACCCATTACTTAAGATTTTATACTTTGTCAGCCTATTGCTCATATACCCCATCGATTTCGGCATTGCCCTTTCGGTGGGGTAAATTGTGCATTATACTGAACCTATTGGTACTAGGGCGTGCAAAACCGGAAGGTCTTCAAAACCGGTTTTGAATTCCGGGTTTGAAGGCCCAAAACCGGAAACCGGTGCTAGCCCCGGTTTCGGCAACAATTTTATATTGTTTATATAGTAGAATTTTAACAAGAAAACAATATTCTTAGATACCCACAAAATCTGCAAATAAATCAAATTGTATGATATACCTCTTTTTAAAGAACCATTTATGCCTACCAATACCAAGTAGACCACATTAATACTTTTTAAAGTGGCTTGACCGGCTACAGTTCAGCCCGAAAACCCATCAATACTGCTGAGCGTGCCCCCTGCTGCCTATGGGAGTCGGGCCTGTGGCTTCAGGCGCTACCGTCACCCAAAATAAGCACTATGCTGGGTGACACCACATTCCGGCTCGCTACAAGTCTGCGTCTGGACGCTTCTTGCGAGGCCCGACATCACTGTCAGTGCGGTGAAGCAGTCGACCGCCTCGGGCACCTGGCCTTGGCCATGGCCTTTCCTTGCTGCAGGTATAGTCATTTGGCAAGGCACGCCACCATTAATGTCATCATCCGTCGCCCTCTTGTTTTCTCGGGTGTCAGCTGTTTTAGAGAACCCAATGGCTTGGCATGCGACGGTGGTAAGAGGACAGACGGAATGACCATGCCTTGGATGTTGGGTAGAGGCCTTTGGTGTGGGATGCAACCTGTGTTGACGCCATCCTCCCCTCGCCCTCGCGTCATCCCATCTTAAGCCACCCAGCATAACCCGCCGTACTAGGACGGCGGGTTATTCTGGGGCGGCTGCTGCAGGTGCAGAATACCCTCAAACGGTACAAATTTAACAGCCTTATATGGAGCTATATATTTCAGCCGTTTGGGGTTGGGCCTTGGGTCCGATTGCTCATTGAGTATTTCGGGACATTTCCAAGCGGTTAGTCGACTCTTCACGTGACCAGAGAGCTGGCCTATTTGTCGGTTGGGGTCGCAGAGTGAGGAGTGTAAGTGGGTTATAGGTTGCGTTCGGATATTTGATGACTCAAAATTGAATATTTCTTGAGTGCGTTCGAAAAAAGTTCATTTAAATAAAAATGTAAATATGTAATTCAATAACGGGAAAACCGGAGGTAACTCCGGTTTTGTCTCTCAACCCCGGTTTTCAAAAATCGCTAAATTTGGTCCGGTTTCCGGTTTTTAGCAAAACCGGAAAACCGGTTTTGCACGCCCTAATTGGTACCCAGTTTGTGTGTTTGTACAACCTACTTACACAAAATAAATCATTTATCATTTATCATAAGACTGCGCTAAATAAAATTTATTAGAAGAGTAACTACTTTTTAGCACTGGTTTTGATCGCATATAAGGTATATTATTTTTTTACTGAATCTTCTTACCTCTTACCCTAAACAAATAAATTAAAAATTACAGTAGAATTAGCGTAATCTACATTAGGTGATTATTTATTTATTTTTCTTCACGTTCATCATGCATCCTATCTAAAGTAACATCAAACAACAAAGTAATACACCATCAATTAATCAATCTGTCTACCCTCTTCCCAACTATGTTGGGGTCGGCTTCCAGTCCAACCGGATGCAGCTGAATACCAATATTTTAGATGGAGCGACTGCCTAACTGACCTCCACAACCCAGTAAGTAACTGGGTAATACCGGTAATACAATACCTACCCCTCGATAAGACTGGTTGTCAGACTTTCGGGCTTCTGACAACCCGTAACGACTGTCGAAGACCCACGAATGACAGCCGGGACCAACGGCTTAACGTCTTTCCGAGGCACGGAGGAGTCTCGATATGTAAAGATGGTCACCAATCCACTGACCAACCCCGGCAAGCGTAGCTTAACCCGATGGATCGATCCGTGCGGCTGTTACTACTGAGCCATGAGCTCCTCTCAAATTCAAAAAAATTCAAAATCTTTATTGCTTATCACATGTGTTTACAAAAGGTCTTGATAAGTAATGATAATAAGGTTCACATCAAGTTCACGTGTTCAAGAATTTTATAAAAATAAAAATAAAAATATGAGTAGTAGAATCTTGATTCGAAATAAGTTTGATCACACATTACATTCATTAAATTCAAAAAGTCAAAATAAAAATTGTAATAATTCAAAGTTCAATTAATTCAAAATAAATAATAATAATGTCACAAATCAAAAAATAAATAAAATATATTAAAATTAAAATAATTAAATCTCAAAGTAATACACCATCTCTTACATCAAAATCAATTGCCATAACCAATGATAATACGTCATTGGCCATAACTTATTATTTTAGCAGCCATACACCATTGCGACCTGAAATATTTTAAGAAGTCTTGAGGTCAAACTGATGTAGGTACTTACTGTGTAGGTACTTAACTGTCATAGGTTTGAAAAAAAAATTGTGTACTTAACTGAAAGGAGAATGGGCGCTTTTGTATGGGCTCCGTCCCCAGGCTGTTTCAAGACTGTATCAAATTGAGCGATATTCTATGACACCAACCACCGCACTCTTGCAGGAGAAGACCTACGACTGATTACATTTTTTTTCAAAAAAATGTGATTTACGCTTATTTTACCATCGTCCACCTCTTTTGTCTTGCAGATATCCTGGGGTATGCCTATCTATTCAAAGTGCGATGGAGCGAGATATGATCGAAGTCTTAACATGTGTGTCCTCAAGGTTATGACAGTTAGCTTATGCAATCAACAACGAAACTCGTGCAAAGAAGATACTATGAATCTTTTTTTTTTTCTTAATATCATTATGTTTAGCCGAGCCTACAACGTCCTGCGTGTTCAATTTAATAATGCTTTTAGGATGCTATTGGGACTGCCGTGGCGTTGTAGAGTTTCGGGGATGTTCGCAGAGGCTCGCACAGATGGATTCCATGCCATTATACGAAAGAAAGCGGCCTCCTTACTGCAGCGTCTGCATGGTAGTAACAACAGCATTTTAAAAATGATCGCTGCCAGAGCGGATTGTCCCTTTCAGAGACACTGTGTGGGGACAGTCCTAGGTCTGAGTTAACAATAATAATAATTAATTAGTTACTGTTTGAAACTAACAATACTAACCTAGTACATAAGCATTATTGTTACTAACATCAAAATACTAACATATTTATGGACCAAGTCTGAATTAAAGTTTTTTTTTTTTTTTAATTTTATAGACAGTTTTTTGTATATACCTATTACTTTATATAGCGTTCTTTGCGATGCAGCTACTAATCTTGTGTTGCGCGTTTATCGCCACACCTGCACACTTGACTTTTTAACTTTTCCCTACCTCCGTATCTCTACGTTGACGTCATGGTGGGGCTTGCGCGCTCCGAACTCTGAAGTCTGTGCCGGTAGAATTTACTTTGCCGAAACAGGTCTAGGGTGAGGAGCCAGACCAAGAGAGATACAAAAAACCGCAGGGCAGCGTGTGTCGAGCTGTTGGGAAGTAGCGACCCCACGGACCCTATCTCCCAGGAGAAGTCTTGTTCCTCACCTCTGGCTTGCCTTTATTGACCGGCTGGAGTGAACACTGATGGAAACAGAGCTCCCACCTCATTCTTGCCTTTATTGGCCGGCTTGAGTGGAGATTCGCAAGAGCAAACGTGCTCGGAGGAAGGAAGTATTCCAGTAAGTGCTTGTAGGGATCTTGACTTGACCATCTTCCGGGCTCTGGGATTGTTCTGAGAACCGTGGAATACCTCTCCACTCCTCAAGCACCTCAGGACAATCATGTTGCCTCCTTGTCGCTACGTCACTATGTGCTAGCGACAGTTTCCGGGGGCCCATTATTGAGTGTGCAAGTCACCCCCTGCCATTTCATCTGTGTATTGTATAAAAAACACACTGCTAGTATTGTCATATATCAAAGTCAAGTGTATCAAAGTGAGAGGAATTTCGTAATGAACAAAAATAAAGCATGGCATTTGGAAAGTACTACCTCAAACTTAGTTTGGGGTAGAGGGTTTGAGGAGCAATACGGTTTAAAAAGGTTTGGTTAAAAAAGTACGCCTGGACACTTAAGCGGTTAAGTGAAAAAAACGAGTAGGCACAATACAATAGTCAGCTGTAAAAAAATTGTTCATTGTCTTTATCCCTCTCGCCTCCATAATTGTTATCTCGTTCGGGTTCACCCGCCCTCTGACGTTCTTCACCCTGATGCGATGACGCCTCTAGCATTTTGTGCACATGGTTATACTTGCTACGTTACTGTAGAAGCTAGAAATAATATTTAAAAAAATAAAATTAAAATTATTAATGGTTCCTTCCCTGCACGAGTTTCGTTGTTGGTGTCATACAATAAAATAAAGCTATTGTTATGACCTTTAAAATGACGTATATCACATCTTGATACACCACTTGGGGACTTCTTTATTCTCCTTTATTTTCTAAAATGGCGAGTTTATGAACAATTTCGATATTTAGTCTGAAAACTTAGTGAATTTTAAGCTATTCTGTCAAAACAGATCGAAAAAAGGCAACACACAAAAACAGTTATGTTCAATTTATCACGAAAAAAACCTTTTCATGCCCCCATCTCGGAAAGAGTATTTTTGCTCTTTGATATCCGAGTGTAAAAGCCGTTTTTATCCGCTAGAGGATAAAGTAAATTGAATTTAGAACATCGTGTGCACTAAGTTTGTGAATTAAAAACATCATTAAACCTATAATTTACTTCTCCCTCCATGGTGCCGAATTTATCATACAACCTTTTTTAATTTGTTAAAAACTCAGACTCGGAACCTTCTTGTTGTACTTACTTTTTTTTTATTCAAACAGGTGCGGTTAAAAAGCAACTTTGCACTCTTGTATAAGAAATAATTATTAAATGTTTCTACTGAAAAGTCCTGTTTTGTCAGTTACCCCAATTGAACCTGCAACTGATGTACATGGGGGCTAAATCGATAGGTATGGTACTCTGCTATCAGCTCGCACTGGCTTGACACCTTAAAAGAAACAGCCTGTATATATTTTGTGTAGATTAACTTGTTTTGGTCATACTTACCAAGTTTTATTTAGTCTTATTTAGTTTTACCAAGGGGTATCGTATTACCCAGTTACTGGGTTGTGGAAGTCAGACAGGCAGTCGCTCCATGTAAAATACAGGTATTCAGCTGCATCCGGTTAGACTGGAAGCCGACCCCAACATAGTTGGGAAAAGGCTAGGCAGATTGACCTTTTTTGGTCATAGAGTGTAGGTATAGACAAATAGGTATCCGACCTGTGTAGGTTTTTTTTAGGTAGGTACTTACTATGTTTTGTAGCCTTAAAATTATGGAACACTAAAAGTAGATATTAGATAACAAAATGGTTCCTTGTCTGTGTATACCTACATACCTACCAATTTTTTTGGGGCTGACTGCACATTGATTGAACTAGTGAAAGGGTTTAATTTTTGGGAATCTATATAAATAAAAAGAGAAATCCTGACTGACTGACTGACTGACTCATCAACGCCCAGCCCAAATCCTTGGACCTAGAAAGCTGAAATTTTGCACAGAGGTTCACTTTATAATGTAGACAAGGAATAAGGAAGGATTTCCCGCTAAGATGTTCCCGTGGAATATATTCCGACATCCACGCGGGCGAAGTCGCGGGCAAAAGCTAGTGTTAAATAAATAATACAACGATAAACATTTTCATTTATGTAGGTAGGTACCATAGTTATTTATTTGTGAAGGTATAATTTGACACAAAACAGGTACTTAAAGCTTTAGTTTTAATTCATTTCTACCCAGTAAGTTATAATTAATTGAACTTAAATAAATATATATTATTATTGATCACAGATATTATTGTTTTATTTCTACACGAGAACGAGACACGGTCGTGCCTCTTAGTACCTAGCGACCAACTCATCTGCCGAAATAACGAAATGATTATTAAAAATTATGCATTCACTTTTTCAAATAGGCATTGCGCCAGAACGATTGGTACGTAAAGGGTGTCCCAAAATTTACGCAAGATTTGTATTAAATAGAAAACACAGTTTTTTTCTTTTTCTCTTCCATACACAACCTTAGCCAATGTATGTACTATATGATTCAATAAAATAAATAAAACAACAGAAAAAAACTTTTTTTTTTACTTAAATCTCAAATCTTACGTAATATTTTTTTTTTTGTTTTTCCTATGGTGTTAGCTTGAAGGGTAGCGTTATTTCGGCATAATGGGCTGCTACGCCATTGCGTTTTCCTTGAAAATGTTGAATCTATGGCAAATAATATTAGGTACGAATGATTTTGTTGATTTCTACATTGTATCAATACTCAGAACGCGTAAAAGTAGTACCTATATAGGTCATAGGTGCCACCAAGTGTACCATGATTTTTTCGTTGCTGCGCGGTATTTGAGCGTGGTCGTTCATAACTGGTAACTGCAGTCACATTAATCACAATCGACAGGAAGCTATGCAATGTTGGTAGCTTTGACGACTATAATTTTGAAGTGTCTCCCTCGAAAGTAGGATTTGAAGTGCCTTTAAGTTCATGCATTCTTGACACATCTCTCTTCGGTTTCCTCTGCAAGTAAAAGTATTAGTTTGTTTATTTTTCCATGCAAGCAGTAATTTTTAAGGAGGTTTTACTGAACCAAAATGAAGCTTGCTTCGAATTGGGATTACCCATTACCGTTCTTTGGGTCACACACGATTTCGCAAAGGGCTTTCACATATTTTCGGAGATCAGATTTGCCTTATTATCTTATTGTTTTTTCCTGGCCTGGTAGGTAGGTATACATCTTTATAGGTAATGTAGGTACAGTCGAGTTCATTAATATATTGGCACTTTCAGTCTTCAAAAATATGTATATGAACGTCAAAAAGTTTTTATTATTGTGAATTTGTGACAACTATTACGCATCATTCAATTCATTCATCATTAAATTGTGGTCAAGATTTAGTTTCATGAATATGTGACTGCTTTTGGTTTTGCTTTTTCGGCTTTTCCTTTGGCTGTAAGTATACATGTTACTAAGAAAAAGCAGTCACATATTAATGAATCTAAATCTTGACCACAATTTAATGATGCTTATAGTTGTCACAATATTATGAACTTTTTGATGTTCATATATCTTTGAAGCCTGAAAAGGCCAATTAAACCCACATTACCTACACATATACTATATTTTCTACAATGCATTGGTAGAAAATATTCACTGAATAGTATATTAGGTACAAACCTGAGATTTGTACACTTGGTTTGTAAGTTTTGTTTTTCCAGCATAATGGTTTTCAATATCATTCAATCTTTTGCCTTCGGTCTCAGGTAAAATGAAATAAAATACGATGACACCAACAAAACTGAAATAAAATAATAGGTATTTTTTTATTCATTCTTCTCATTACAGTAATAAGTTCACTCTGATTTTCTATAAATTAATCATAAACAAGGATTTGACCTACATAGTGTACATCACGCACGATCATCAGAGTCCTCAACACGTACGGTTTATAACCGTAGCTGCTGAGGCCGAGGTCACTAAGACGACTTTTTTTTTACTTTCGCTTTGACACCAGCCATGATACTTGCACCTATGCATTTTTTGTGTCTAAATTACACGATGTTTAAATAAATACTACATGATTAATTATGTCATTGGTATGGATGCCTCACCAAACAGCGCCGTATAAGCCATAGGTGCCGTATATTGACAATGTATCGACCATGCTTATGTACATCTTATTCGACAGGAATCCGAATAAGTAGCCGATTGCACTAGCGACGCCTGCGCCGCCCGAACGCGTCTTCGCACTGAACACCTGAAAACGAAACCAGGAATAAGTAACACGAATAAGAGTTGATTGTGATCAACCCAGCCGGCTGCTTAACTTCTTAACATGCTGGTTTGTAGTGTGTAACCTCACTCTCCAACAGCTTCTTTTAAAAAGTTTTAGGGTAACGGGGAGTTTTAGGGGGCGGATAGAGCTTGTTGAGCGGAGTTGGTTTTTGGCATCCCGATATAAATCGACACGTCTCGTTCAGGGCAACGTAATGGGCAATGTGGTTTGTGTAAGCGGATAAAGACATGCCAATGGTGCGAAGAACATCGGTTGCTGCACCCCAGTTGGTCGAACTATGGTGACGAAGCAGGTTGTTTCAGGTCCCGCGACCTTCTGTTTTATTTTAAAGCACTGTGACTTACATAAATGTCACAGCAGTAAAAACATTACATAAAGACTAATTATGTTTTGCTAATTAAATCATATTTTACCTCGCCGATGAGAATCCATGGCAGCAATCTCAAGCCCGTGTGTGCTACCAGAGCTAAAAGCATCAGCAGGGTCATGGGCATCCAGGAGTACGGGTTCCGCTGCAAAAACATTGTGAATATAATAGATGTAAATTGTGTATACAGGGTGTCCGGTAAAGAATGGATAACCTTGGAATAGCATATTACAGACATGATGGCCGTTCTAAAAAAATACAAAAAAAAAATATCCCCACTAGTAGGTACACACGGCTACACATCAAGCTATACATTTCTAGTTTAGACTGACCTCTCATTGTAAGGAAATCCTATACAATGCGAGATCAGCTTATACTGAAAATTTGATCTGTTGTCGTGCGTACATTATGATTTTTTGGAGTCTCCAAAAAATATTTTTTTTTTAATTTTTTTTTTTTTGTATTTTTTTAAGAACGGCCATCATGTCTGTAATATGCTATTCCAAGGTTATCCATTCTTTACCGTCCTTTATCTATGCAAGATGCTAAGAGGCGCTCCTGCAATAGGTATCTACCTAAATAGGTAGGTCTGAAAAGTTTCAGACCGGTAAACATTTTTGAGAAAAATATTAATAATAAAAAATTAAAAAATATATGTACTTCCCGTACTTACACCTACTTATAAATAAAAATTAATAAATAAATAATTGCTGTACCTAATAAAATTACTCTTTCATTTTTACACACTACATACATATATACCAGACCCGGTAAGTGTGTCTGTGCTCAAAAGTACAGTATTTTTATCTCACGAAGCGACGCGCGCTTTTCTTGTGGTTACCAAGCGTACAAAAACGCTGTGAATGTGTGTATAAGCACAGCAGCTCTCGGTACCGTACGAGACAATGGCGAAGTCGGGAGAGTGTGTGTTATGTGTTGACGCTACTCATCTTCACGCACACATTCACAGCGTGCTATCTATAAAAATTCTATAGAACATTACCGTTTCCTCGTGTATGTCAGCTGACGTAGCGTTCATGGCAGTCAAAGTAGCATTCGTTACTTCCATATTTTCACCAAAACCGTTCTGAAAAAAATTATAAAACAAGTTATATACAGTATGTTAACTTAGGGCCCTCGCCCGCGGCGACTTTTTGTAGCGATGCTATCGCGCGTTTACGAAATGCGCGACTGCATCGCTACTAACGCGCGTTAGTCGCATTTGCAACGCGCTACAGAAGCGATGCCAACGCGCTACTAACACGCTACAGTATCGCGACTGTATCGATGCAAACGCGCGACCGTGTCGGACGACGTCGGAGAGAGAACAGAGGGAGGGTGGCGCGTGAGTGGAGAACCGAGCTTTCGTTGCCTACGTAAAAGCAGCACCAAAGACAACGTGACTAATGTTTCCTCAACGGAGTCCATCTTGCAACTGAGCGATCGCAGGTATTTCTGTGCCGTTACTGAATCGCGTTTGCATCGCAACTGAATCTGGGCCCGTGGGCGAGGGCACACAGCTAGCGACGGCTTCGCGACTTTATCGATGCGGACGCACGACAGCATCGCTACTGCATCGCTACAAAAAGTCGCCGTGAGCGAGGGCCCTAACAAAGGGCGTTCCCGTTAACCCGCAATAGTATAGCATCCATACATGCAAAAAAAAAATATTACCATTCGTAAACAAAATGTTTTATTTTTTTTTAATATTAAAATATTCACTAAAAATGTTAAATTGATACGTAAAAGAAACACTCTGTACACGCGTACTTGAAGGACGGCAACTTCGCAATTTACCTATATACGAATGACGGGCCGCGCGCCGCCCCCTGCCTCCGGATGTCCACCTAATTTTAGTCGGAACTATTATCACGCGCTGACCGGACGTGCATTATTTTCGCATTGCAACATCTTGCGTCATTCTTGTGTGAAAAATGCCGCGTTATCAGTTCAGTGCTCAGGAGTATGCGAACATGGTGCTTATTTATGCTGAGTGTAATTATGATGGTTCACGTGCTCTGAGGATGTATGCTAAGAGGTACCCCAATGCACATCAACCGCGGAATTCTCGTGATAATGTGAGTGCCCTGATTTTTTTTATTTAACTACTATGTTTGCGAATAGGTCCTTCCAAATCCAAGGTGCCTCAGTGACGCATGCCTTTGTCAGCCGGGCAGTTGAGACGGGTTGTTAAATGTTATTGCTAAAACTACACATACTTACATACATGTTTAATTTTACTGATAACAACCCGACGACCACGTGTCTTTCTAATTCATTATCCGCTAAAGTGCCCGTGGGAACTCTAGTTCCCAGATGTTTTATGCCGCCATTATAAAAGTCGCCGCTCGCCATTCAGCGCGGCGCGCGGCGGCGCGGCGGCGCGGCGCACTATGGGCTGTAAACCGAGCTTCATAGGCATTTAAATTCTTTTCGCTTTTTTCTTTTTTTTTTGCTTGTGAATAGCTTCTAATGCCTTCAGCAGTCATGAATATATATAAGGAATATCATTTCATAGGTAAAGTAAATTATTAAAAAAAAAATTGAAAATTTTGTATGGCGCCAAAGTAATAAATCCAAATATCTTCAAAACCGCTGCCTTAACTGATATATCCTTACAGATGGTTGCTCTATAAATTATTTGACATTTTTTGATGTATTTTATATAACGATGACATTTGCGGTTTTTTTATAAAAAATATATACGTTACATAAAAAATGATTGAACTAAAATTTGTATTTACATCCGGACCCATGGGTTTATAAACTTGAAATTTTGCAGAGAGGTGTCTGTATTTTGGAGAAACACTACTACATTAGCAAAATTAAGAAATATATTCAATGACATCGGGAAAAAAATATTAAGTGATAATTTAATTACTTACGCATTCTAAGAACTCGTTTTTAACACTGTATTTTTTGATCGTTAACCTATTATGAATTATCTAATTACCCAAATTATATAATTACCTTAATTTTGATTATATAAGTTACTGTAATTAGTACCTAATTATTGCAGAGAGGTATCTATAAACACTATTACATGCAAATTAAGAAATATTCAACAAATTATTACTGTTATGTTTTTTTATGAATATTACTTTTAAAATATATACATATAAGTATAGGTACATTTATATAATAATAATATTTTTTAAGTAAATTACATAATCATCTATTTATTTACTAACATAAAACTACAATTTTAATTTAAAGTATCGACTTAAATAATATACCATAATCTTAAATATATATACAAACTAATACTATACTGAAAATTAAATGACTAACAAACTAAAACCAAATATTAAATAAACACGTCTATAGAAAAGTAGTCATTTAATTTTGTAGCTTATATATTATGTAAATATTATTTGCATAATACATAAGCTACAAAATTAAATGACTAGTTTTTCTATAGACGTGTTTTCGTGTTTATTTAATATTTGGTTTTAGTTTGCAAGTCATTTAATTTTTAGTATACCTAGTATTAGTTTGTATATTATTTAAGTCAATACTTTAAATTAAAATTGTAGTTTTATGTTAGTAAATAAATAGATGAATATGTTATTTACTTAAAAAATATTATTATTACATAAATGTACCTATACTTAAGTATATGTATATATTTTAAAAGTAATATTAATAAAAAAACATAACAGTAATCATTTGTTTGAATATTTCTTAATTTGCATGTAATAGTGTTTATAGATACCTCTCTGCAATAATTAGGTACTAATTACGGTAACTTATATAATAAAAATTAAGGTAATTATATAATTTGGGTAATTAGATAATTCCTAATAGGTTAACGATCAAAAAATACAGTGTTAAAAACGAGTTCTTAGAATGCGTAATTAAATTATCACTTAATATTTTTTTCCCGATGTCATTGAATATATTTCTTAATTTTGCTAATGTAGTAGTGTTTCTCCAAAATACAGACACCTCTCTGCAAAATTTCAAGTTTATAAACCCATTGGTCCGGATGTAAATACAAATTTTAGTTCAATCATTTTTTATGTAACGTATATATTTTTTATAAAAAAACCGCAAATGTCATCGTTATATAAAATACATCAAAAAATGTCAAATAATTTATAGAACAACCATCTGTAAGGATATATCAGTTAAGGCAGCGGTTTTGAAGATATTTGGATTTATTACTTTGGCGCCATACAAAATTTTCAATTTTTTTTTTAAATAATTTACTTTACCTATGAAATGATATTCCTTATATATATTCATGACTGCTGAAGGCATTAGAAGCTATTCACAAGCAAAAAAAAAAAAAGAAAAAAGCGAAAAGAATTTAAATGCCTATGAAGCTCGGTTTACAGCCCATAGTGCGGCGGCCAGTTCGCTCGGCTTCGTGAGTATTCTTGAGACACTCGGCATCGTGCGTATTGCAACGTTGCCGGTTTGGGCAATGCTACTACGCTAGGTACTATTCCGCGCTACTATTTTGATTTTAAACAGGATGTTTCGAATTTATTGTCAATTAATTATTTTTTTGAACTCGGATTATTTTATGCTTATTTTTCTATGCTGATATTTTTATTTTAATGTATTAATGATATAGTTCGAGTTTAGGCGAACGCCCTCTGTTATTTAACATACTGTATTTAATCTACCATAAATAAGACTAGCAACTACATAGATAGCACCAATAGCTTAGATAAAAACTTGAATTTTGGATAGTACACCAAAAAAACTAAACCTAAAAATATACCGATAAGTGTTACCATAGGGGAATAATCTTAGTGCTCATAAACTTCACACTTGGCACTATGTAGATAGGTACTAATTTATTAATGTTTCGTTGTTGATTCACAAGTGGTGTAAGACTTCTCAGAGTGGCTCTATTCTTACCTTTTTCATATAAATGTCGTAACTTGCGACGAGTATGCAGCAGACTCCAGCTCCCCCCGTGGAGAAGAGAGTCAGGGGTCGCTTGCCAGTGTAATGGACCAGTAGGACGCATGTAGCGGCGCCTACTATCTGTAGCACGCCAAGAATCAAGGTTGCGTAGTACTTGTCGATAGGCGCCTTCAGCATTTGGAATATAGACACTGCGTAGGTCTGCAATAAAAAATGTCCATATTAGGTACTAATATTTTAAACCCGAAAGGAAATCTGTCTATTTAATTTCACGCTTAAATCATGCACAGAACTGATTGTTATGACAGACTATAACCTAACTGTCCATACAGACCTACTGGATATTTGTATTAATAAATGATGTAATACAAAATACACACAGACGAACGTCGCGGGCAACGGCTAGTATTCAAAATCAATCTGACTATGCCTTTTCCCAACTATGTTGGGGTCGGCTTCCAGTCTAACCGGATGCAGCTGAATACCATTGTTTTACATGGAGCGACTGCCTACCTATCTGACCTCCACAACCCAGTTACTGGGTAATACGATACCCCTTGGTAAGACTGGTTGTCAGACTTTCGGGCTTCTGACGACTCGTTACGGCTGTCAAAGATGCACGAATAACAGCCGGGACCAACGGCTTAACGTGCTTTCCGAGGCACGGAGGAATCTCGGTATGTAAAGATGGTCACCCATCCACGGACAACCCCGACGACCTCTGCAGCTGTTATTACTTAGCTACGAGCTCCAACCCCGGCAAGTATTAAATTATAGGTATTATTATTAGGTATATTTAAATTAAATAGTAGTATTCAAAATACATAATCAAAATCAAAATATTTGGGTAGAACACGTTTATTTACCTGTAATGTTGTCATGCCACTAAAATTGCCCACGAAAAAACTGAAAGTCACTAGGAAGAATGGCAACATAAAACTTTTTCTCATGTAATACGACATTTTTTCAGACATTGTCTCATCAACGTCAGTTAGATCTGAAACAACAAGGGCAATATTAAAAAAAAACAAGCTCAAACTCGTTAGGGTTGCGTCCTTTTATTACTAAGTTCCTGTGGCCCACCTTCCGGCTCCATCATGAGATCAGCTCGATGGTACCAAAATATTGCATTGTCACCGATGTTACATACCCAAGTCAAATATGCCATTACATTGCAAGTTAACTATAAAAACCATTACTTTTGACTAATTCGTTTAGACAAATTATTGTTATCTATTATCAATACGTACATCCATTTAACTATAATTATGTATGATTACTTGTTCTCCTGACTGACTCACTGGCTGCCCGACTGATTCATCAACACAGAGTTCAAATTTTGCACACGACTTCCTTTTATAATGTAGGCAAGCACTAAGAAGGGATTTTTGGAAATTCGTCCTTTATGAGGGTAAAAAGGGGGGATTTTGTTTCTATGAAAATTCTTATTTCTTGAGTTAATAAACTTGAAACTTGGCACGAATACTTAGGTAAGTAAATTATGAAGTTTGTAATTTTTTGTTTTTCTAAACTTCCTCCTAAAGGGGTATTGGAGTCAAGGTTTGTATGGAGGAATTTTAACGCGCGGTCCGATTAGCTCGAAACTCTGTATTTATACATAAGACCGAAAATAAAGAATAACATTTATAAGGGTTTTTGAAAATGTACCCCTAAGGGGGTACTAAAGTACGAAATCCACGCGGACGATGTCGCGCGGGAAGTGCTGGTAGTAGATAAGGCAAGCGTTGTTTACCTTTCTTCTCCCTTTTAAATAGAAGTTGTATGTCTCGCAGTTCATGTTCCACAGCGCTAGGGGTTGTCCATCCACGGAGCCATTGCAAGCTCTGAAATTCATAATTAAGTAACACCATCAATTACAGGAATAATTAATTAAGTAGAACAAAAGAACAACCCAACAACCTGCCAAGTTTTAGTATTGAGTCAGTTTGATCGTTCCTACCTTCCTAGCATCATCGTAGCGTTTCTTGGACACCAGCCAATGCGGAGACTCCGGCACGAAGAACAAGGCGATTACTGCCAGTATCTTCCAAGAAAAGTAAAGATCATTAGTTATTTGCCAAGGAGCTATATACTAAGTAAGTCACGAAGGCATTGGTTCAAACACACATCAATTTGTCTATATCATTTTACCATGTCATTACTTACATACAATCTACATATAACGTAAAGATACACTACATCTTTTCACTTACACTGCCGGGGCTAATAAATATGTTGAGGATATTATACTTCACTGAATATAATATTTGTACTTCTAGACGTACCTATATAAGTATAGCAATTTATGTGTTTTCATCACAGTTTCGCGCTTATTTGTGAATCCACAGCATCATGGAACATTAACATCGGGGTCATGGTTGTTGTTCGATCATTCGACTGACACCACATCAACAACACAATCACGTAACGATCGGACTTTAATAGTACCTACGCATTGAGGTGAGAGTGGTGGCCCAATGGCAAAGGCCACGGCTTACTAGTTGTAGGTCGTAGGTTTGAATCCAGACTGGGGCTTTACTTTGTGTAAATTATTTCATCACCACTGCTCTCAAAACCATCCATCCATAATCAGCCTATAATGAGAGGGAGTGGACCGTAATCCAACACGCGGGCCCAGTGCGGGTTAGCAGATGTCAAATGTCTTCGAATTTTTGGTTCTAGGACATACCGGTTCCTACACGATGTGCTCTCAAAACGCCGAAGTAAAACGTCGTGAGGAAACCGTCATGTCCTAGAACCAAAAACCCGAGAGCCTGTGTCCCAGCAGTGGGAACGTTAAAGGCTGATTATGCAAATATAAGAGTGTTAAAAAGTTCTTCTCAATTTCATTGCTGGACATAAGAAAATCGGATAAAAAAATAATGCAATATTACTTTAATTTATTAGTCAGCACCCTAATTGCGTAACACATTATCAATCGGAGTTGGTTTCATTTTGACAGTTCAACAACATTCATTGCGTTATTTACGTTGTCGAGCAGACAAATTTTTTGAACATATGAAGCAATGGATTAGCAATTTGTTTCAAAATGAAACCAACTCCGATCGATAATGTGTTACGCAATTAGGGTACAGGTTACTAGTAAAGTAAATTTTTTGAACATACCGTAAATGCGATGTTGACTAACGCCACCGTTCTCCAATACATGAATATTCCGAAGAGGAACTGCGTAAACACTCCAAGTATGATGCAGAGGGAGCTGGTGGCCGTAAGAGCGCCTCGGAGGTGCGGCTGCGTGATCTCTGCCACGTATGTCAGCACCTAGAACGATCAGCTTGAACATAGTATAACGGGTTTCATCATCATCACCATCATCATCATTGGCAGCCTTGTTCCACTCACTGCTGAGTATAGGTCTCCTCGAATCCCTTTTGTGCCATGCTTCCCTGGTCTGTGCGAGTCTCATCCAGAACTTCTCCGCGATCTTCTTTATGTCGTTAGTATAAGGGTTTATTGTCAATCACATGCAGCCTATTCAAAGTCCACAGTTGAAGATAGGCCTCTCCCAAGTCGGGTCACAACACCCGGGTCTCCGTTTATCAATGTTTCTACTATCATGTAAAGTGATACGTGCATTGTAATTTACACAATGATTAATAATTACTACAAACTCATTAATTATTAAGTCCGCGGACAGTTTGAGATGTTTACTCTCTTTTATGTTGGAAATAAAATAATTGTAAAATAATGGGGCCGAGTTTACGACACTTCTGCAGAAATATAGTTAGGTATTTCTTATTGTTATTACTTCTTATTTTATTTGTTTAACTCATAATTAGTTTTTATTTTTGTTATGCATACCTATTGTTTAACTTCGACTCTTGCACGGTATCTCTGTAAAGCTAATTGTAACCGTGGAAGGGGGTAATCTGTAACACAGGTTTTTCCCAAAAACCTATATCGGGCACCAGTCTCTCGCAAAGGTGGATTACAGCTGAGACATTTTTGTACACAATAACTTTATCATTGACCCATTAGTAGATAGGTCAGAAAAAATAGATAGAACTTATTACCTGTTTTTTTTTAAATTCAGATCTCATCAATAGTTAATCATAGACGTTCAAAATACAAGCATTCATGATTAATAAATCAGTTTTATTTTTATACATTATCAAATACGATAAGTCCTCATAACAAGATCTTCTTTTACGATTTCCTAAAAGCCGTCTTTTTGAGTTAAGTCAGCATTCCACTAAGCATGCGTTATGTCAGCTTTGTGAAAAGAGAATAAATGGTATGTTATTAGTATTTTATTTTATTATTAAGTACTTGAACGTTAAACAACTAACTGGGACACTGGGTCGGTCATTTATACAACGGCATTATTTTGCAACCTACAATAGTTGGTAAATAAAGCTTGCAGTGGTTAATTATAAACATTTCAGAATATAACAAGTAAATTAATCGTTATACGTAGCATCTGGTATGTAACATTATGTAGAATCATGGTCTAAAAGCTATACCTGATAAACTGAAAACTGTATACAAAAGTAAACTCTTTCACTAGGGACCAAAGTTCCACAGGGTAGTGTACTTTTTCCCACGCCTTTCATTGTCTATATTAATTATGCAGATGATACTGCCATCATATTTCACGGGAAACCGTGGGAACATGTACCTACACTGTGTAGCAGACGAGGAATTGTCACTAATCACGAATAACCTGGAGAGAAATCTAAACAAAATATTTTTCTCCAAGACCGCCTCTTCAAAACCTCCAGCACACCTAAACTGCAGCACTGCTCTTCTAGCATTTCCACTTCCCCTTGTGACTTTCCTCCTCTTGAACGTACCACTTCCATTAAATACCTCGGTAAGTCCGTATTCTTATCAACGACCACCTAACATTTAAGCAACACATATCCAACCTTTCTGGCGGAATAAGAAAACTCATTCACACCATGTAGACTACGAGACTGTCTACTAATATCAAAGAGAAGAGGTTTTATAGTCATTGACTTATATCTATGGTCTACCCACAGACACAATACAACAAGTTTACCTAGCGCTATGCGAATCCAAAATTCAGTATTGCATCAGCGTGTGGGGTTAGTGCTGGAAAGATCAACTTGATTGAAGTAGAACAAGCACAGAGAGCGCTTGCGGTTCTCGACAGACTTAGGTACTCTATCGTCAAACGAGAGTTCTCAGAGTCCGCCAGCTTTCCATTTTTTCTGCCCGCATCAAAACTCACAAAACTATTAAAAACAGACCTGACTACACATAAATCATAAGCAAAAGAAACTATTGAATACCAACACCTGACAACACCTCAATGCTAGCTAGACGCTCCCCAGCTTACTCTCTCATCTAAACATACAATAAAGTCTGCAAACTTTGCGAAATTAAAAATTCTACCTCATTCAACTGTAAAAAACTAATAAAGAAAATGTTGCAAAACCCTGGTTGTGATGACTTGGAACAACTAATATAAATACCCTGACCTGATACTGAATCAAACGACGCACAATGGGAACAAATACGTAACTACACATACACACTCACACACACACAAACATACCATAAAACACCTGAAATCAGCTCTCTAGTCTCCACTCTGGAATCCGTACTCCGAGCCCCAAGATATAGACTGACGTCGTTTGGGGCTGACTGGCAAATAGTATTTTCATTCCTCATACTCGGAAAGTAGTGTTTGTTTTATCCGAGTAGCGGGTCGAAGACGCTGCTCCCCACCCTTGGTCGGGAAAGACTCATAGTAATTGCTTCCCTCTCTAGGGCGGGAATGAATTTTAAAAATAGAATTAAATTTGGTTAAGTAGTCGGGCTGCGGTCTTGTGAGTGTACAAACAGCCCGTGTGAATAAAAAAAAATAACTACCTAGTAAGCGGGACTTCCAGATATTAGTGTATAGTCTATGAGCGGGACGACCTGCGGCGGTGACGCGGTGTGTTCCATCTTTAAAATTTATACAAGAATAAAGTTTAAAAAACTGTAACCCGACTACGGAAAAATAAAATTGATCTAAAAAGTTCCAAATTTTTATTTACAACAATAATGACATGGGTATATACATTATTTGTAATGTGCTCGTCAAGACCTTTCTTTTGATACCAAACATGTCATGATTATATGTGCTGTGAGACCTTGCCTCTTGCCAAATTTCATGATTCTAGATCGACGGGAAGTAGGTTTTGATTTACATATTTGCGAGTGTCAAAATATGTCGCATAAACGGCAGTATTTTTGTATTGCGTTGACTTAGATGCTTTATTTTTTTAAACCTCCAAAGGACCGTAGACCTACGTAGGTGCCTATTTGATATTAATTTCAACTTGATACCTGCACGTTTTCCTGAGAAAAAGGGTCTTGACAGACAGGCGGACGGACAACTGATCCTATAAGGATTCCGGTTTTTCCTTTTCAGGTACGGAATCCTAGAAAAACGCATTAAATATTGTGAGCATGATGAAGTAACTCACAGGCGCTTCTAGTAATCCTCCAGCTAATCCCGTTAAGAACAAGGCTCCGTACAAGTGCCCCGTTGTTGTCGAAAAATGCAAAATCAGCCAGGCTATGAAGAAAGGCACGTTAACCATCTGCATCGCCCTCCGACGGCCTATGGGAGAGGTCACTACCCCTGATAGGGCACATCCTATGGGCACTACAATGAGGTTAATAGAACCTGCAAAAAGAAAAAAAAAATTAATATGCTATGAGAATTTATCTCAAACACCAATGTTGCAAAAATTGAATTGAATTCTTTGAATTGTAGATGCTTGTGCCAGGTTCAGGATCAATTAAGGCCCTACATCCAAGCGTGGCAAGTATAACTGAAAGTGAAATGGCGTTATGGCTGTCTAGTTTGACGCGCGAGATAGAAGACTCTCACGCGCACTGGAATTATGACGTAAAAGTTCAAATAAAATCGTATAAAATTAGAAATTAATTATTTAATAATAAATAATCCATCACTGGATGCAGTTTGGCATTTCATTGTACCTAACAATAAATTATTGATTTTTTGTACGCTATAAACTGGCAAAACATGTAGCTCCTTTTTATCATTTTTTAATTCCATCTACAATGCACAACATGTATAATTGTACTTACTCATGTTTTTACAAAATAAAAATATCTTTATCTTTGAAATTTAATGGTATATTTTTAATTATAATTATATTTGTTAATGAAGGTATAAACTGTTTTTAAATATTATTAAGAGGTATGTTTGAAGATTTTTTTGCTGCATTAAAGTATGTTTAACTAAGTTTTGAGTTCCGTCACTGTAGGCGAAAAGGACTTGAAAATATCAATTTTTTTTATTTGTAAAAATTTTTTACGGTTTATGAGATACACCGCTTTAAAAAAACACCTTTTTGACCGTTTTCAAGAAACCGCCGCCTTAAGTGAATGACGTCATTGAAGTAAACAAACGTATAATAATTGTGAAATAACTTTCGCTCCTATATTGTTCAGGTTTTATGACAGTTCCATGAACGTGATGTTGAATTGTTTCTTACACACGGCTACACATCAAGCTATATATTTCCAGTTTACACTGACCTCTCACTGTAAGGAAATCCTATACAATGCGAGATCAGCTTATACTGGAAAATATAGCTTGATCTGTAGCCGTGCGTACAAATATTGTAAGTACTACTATTTAGTTAAAGGAAAGTCGTGTTAGTTACACTATTTATAACTCAAGAACGGCGTAACCGATTTGGCCGAAAATTGGTGGGGAGGTAGCTTAGAACCAGGAGAAGGAAATAGGATACTTAAAAAAAAACGATAAAACGTGGTATAACAACGGCTGGACCGATTTAGATGAAATTTTGTGTGTATATTTGAATGGGTTCCTGGATGGTTTGAAAACACAAATGGACCTGGTAGGTGGCGCTGCAGTCGGGTTCTAGGATCGTTCAGACAGGACGTCTGTCGGGTCCGCTAGTACTTGAAGTTTTTCATCTTATGGAAATTCTATTTCAATACTCTAGCATAGCTACCTATCCATCTCACGGGCCTCGCAAGGCCAGCAACTGAGAGGTACAATGATAACCGTGTAAACTGAAATATATTTTCAGGTTTAATACAAAAACCTTTTCTAAAACGCAAAATAAGCTGCTCAACTAATTTAAGTAGGTACCGTAAAGGCGGGTTACTTTGACTCTAAGGGCATAACTTTGGCCCAAATCGAGATAGCTGTTTATTGTCATTAAATCCACACAAAGTTCCGCAAGTACGCGTCTATATCGCAGTCTATTAGTTACCGATGGATATATACGAGTTCAGTTCTGTGGGTCGCGACACTTCGGCCAGAAACAGTTGTCTCGATTTGAGCCAAAGTTATGCCCTACAGTCAAAGTAACCCGGCCTTACGGTATACTTTACTTATGCCAAACTTTGTGGCTATACTCACTTGTACAATTTACAACAACCACGGTTATTTCATTCAGAAAACATGGTAAACACACATGCATACAATGCATATATGCTATAGGCAACAAACAATTCAATAATAAGTATGCAAAAAAACACTAAATAGAAGAATGATGGCAATGTTCTTGCAAAAGTAAATTGTTGTAGAACTGTAGAGTATTCATATGTAAATGTTACAAATATGAAACTTACTGATCCATGAAATTTCTGTCTTGTTTAGATGTAGTAATTCGCCATCTTTCGGGTTTTGTACAGCTGGCATGAGTATTGTGGAGAACCCAAGTGTCATCCCATATCCTGAAACAATCAGTGAGCTTTTGTCACGTTTTTCGTGAGGATTGTTGTTGTTGATTGTTGAAGTTGGTTGTTGGTTGCTGATTTTTGTTGTTGTAGATTGTTCTTGTGGACTGTCAGTGGTTGTTTTTGTGTGGTTTTTTGGGTGATTGTGTTTGTGTGGTAATATGTTGTTGTGTGGTTGTGTGTGTGGGATTTTTCTGGCTATCATCTCCGCATAACCTTTGAGTGTTGATGCTACACTTACAATGTCTCTGTAATATTGTACGACATCGAAATCGTCGGTTTTCCTGTTTAGTGTTGACGATATCTTTGAAAGTCACGCTGCTTGCAAGTTATGACTGTTATTATTTTGAGACAAAGTTGGTACGTCAATTAAACTCCGAGACATAAAATAATCATTAAGTACACGAAACTTTCGTCAATACTCGTCAATACTCGTACATTTATATCTATTTGTTTAAAAGAAAGTCGTGTTAGTTACTATTTTTATAACTCAAGAATGGCTGAACCGATTTGGCTGAAAATCGGCTTAGATCCAGGAGACGGACATAGGATACTTTAATTATAAAACGTGGTATAACTAAGGCTGCACCGATTTAGATGAAATTTTGTGTGTATATTTGAATGGGTTCCTGGATGGTTCGAAAACACAATTGGATCGGGTAGGTGGCGCTGCAGTCGGGTTCTAAGATCGTTCAGACAGGACAACGAGTGTCGGGTCCGCTAGTACTTATCTATAAGTATAAAAACAAAGTCGTGTTAGTTACACCATTTCTAACTCAAGAACGGCTGGACCGATTTTTATGATCTTTGATTTGTTGGATTTGTCTCCGCACCGAATGACAGAATAACTTATTAAAACATCGGAAAATTCACGAAAAACAAATTTTGAAGAAAATTAATTTGCTCATAAGTACATTTTTTATGCAACGGCTTTTTTGATGATATCTCGAGAACGGATTGAGCGATTTCAATGATTTTTTTTTTTGTTTTTGTTCGTCTTGGCCTGGAGAAATTTCCTCGCGCATAGGAAAAGTACAGCGCTATTTCTGATACATGAACAAAATTTAACACGGCGTTGTATGCTGGATCTTAATAAAAAACTGAATTTAATTCTGTTAATAAGTTAACACAACAGTGCCACCATAGATGAAATAAAAAACCAGTCAAGAGCAAGTCGGGTTCGCGCACCAAGGGTTCCGTTACGATTTCTGAAAAAGTGTGCTATTTAGAGACATCGTTTTATTTTTCCTGTAATTTTTACACAAACTTCTATCACATAGAATAATTTTCAGATTTTTCTCTATGCAAACTTCAGAGATAAGGTGGGGACAGTATTTTTTTTAAATTTTTATCAAAAGTCAAAAACTATGCGGCCTAAAAATAAACAAAAAAATGTTTGAGAATGTGCAAACAGCGTTCTTTCATATGATACCCCACATGCTCTAGTAGCTTCACTTCGATTTTTTAAGAACGCCTTTCAGTCCCTGTTGCAAAGAAAACATATATATTTTTATTTCTTTCTTATTTGCAAAATAGTTGGGCAAACGTCATCTAAAACTGTTCTAAATTTCAAGTTGATAACATAAGTAGTTCTTGAGATATCCAGCTGTGACAGGCAGACATACAGACAGACATACTGATTCACACCATGTGGGTTCCTTTTTACCATTTTGTTACGGAACCCTAAAAAAGATCCATTTATGAGTACGATCCTTTCAGAGACAAAATCATAGTTTGCCGATAGCAGTCTGATTCTTTGAGATGGACCAGGGCAATATTCGGCACTTTATGGCTCGGTCATCCAGAACCTCAAGGACCGACTAAAAACGGACCCGTAAAAGCCAATAGTAAAAGGAACTTACCTAAAAGAAGCAGGTTCTTTGCGCTGACAGCCAGAAACTGAGGTAAAGCAGTCCGCAAATCTTTCTTGTATGTGTAATCGTCACCGTTCTTGTGTTCTCCATCGGCAAATACCATGGCTTTTTCACCCGACATCTGAAGCAAATACAGATAGAACTTAAGATCGCATTTATTTGCATGACAAACTCCAGACAAAAGACAAGATAAGACGAGAATTAATGTCAATAAAGATATAGTTGAGACTTTGTTGCTTATTACAACAGGGAATCTTCACCTTATTTGCGTTTAGGTATATGATAAAAAGTTAAAAACATGCATTTTTTTAGTCCTCAAAATAAAACATTTTTCTTCTTGTCTAGAAGGCGATTCTCGCGAATTCGTATTCCATAACATACGGTAAGAACACTTGCTTTGAACGTGGAAATCATTCAACAGACAACCTAGTTAAAACTTAATTATATCCGCAACCGCAATGAGTAAGTAGCAATACCTATTCATCATTAAATAAGATGTGTATTATTTCATTTATTTACTGTTTTTAGCACAATAAACTGACACGATTATTAGATAATTAAAGATCTTTACATAGAGGTTTTGTTAAGAAGAAAGAATTCATATGTTTTGTTTTGGTATGTCCTAGCTATTTTTTCTATTTTTATTTTAGGTAGGTACAGTAACCGGCCGTAAATATTGCACATGGGATTTACGTACGTTAAATACGTAACTACATATATACGATGTATATATGTATGTATGTATGTATAGTAATGTGTATATATGTATGTAGTACTATTGTAGTACGTTATTTATGTACTTTTACGTATACCTACTTGTTTCATGTGCTTTTACGGCCGGCAACTGTAAAAATCCATGTGCAATATTTATGGCCGGTAACTGTACATAGTTTTTAATTTGTGGAAGCTTATTGTTAACGATACTGTACCTAACTTACATTTAGGTACCTTTGTAAAGGGTCTTTCAACAAGGACGGGTCGACGTTAAAATTAAATAAAACAAGCTGTATGTGAGATATTAAAGAAATTATTTTTTTTTATTTGAAAGGCCCATTTATGCCATTATTTATGAAATATGAAATCGTTTAAATGTCCAACGCGGCTTCGAACGGTGGCACGGATCCGAGAGGTCCAATTTTCAATTACTCTACTGCATAGATCCGGCTGAATCTGAGCGATGGCCTGCGTTATGTTGACTTTCAGGGCATCGTTTGATTGCGGAGTATTGGCATAGACCTGCGACTTGAGAAAACCCCACAAGTTTGTGTAGCGGGGTCAAATCGCACGATCTTGGTGGCCAATTCACGTCAACTCTGCGACCCTACCCTGGAACCGTTCATGCAGAATGTCCATTGTGTCGCTCGCTGTGTGGCACGTAGCGCCGTCTTGTTGGAACCACATGTTGTGTCCACGATACGTCCATATCGTTCAATTCAGGCCAAAATAAATTGTTAATCATTGATCTGTAGCGCTCGCCGTTGACAGTAATGGCCTCGCCATCATCGTTTTCGAAGAAGTACGGACCAATGACGCCGCCTGTCATATTTCATAAATAATGGCATATAAATGGGCCTTTCAAATAAAAAAATAATTTCTTTAATATCTCACATACAGCTTGTTTTATTTAATTTCAACATCGACCAGTCCTTGTTGAAAGACCCTCTAGATAGACAGTAAGCTTTCCGAGGAATAAATAAAGTGACATTAAATGCGGATAATCTACTGGAGTTTTTTTTTTTCATGAAACGTAGTAATTGTATTATAAGTCCTTAAAAAATTGTTAAAATCCAAATCGCGCATAGCGTTTCGTCTATATAGGTCGATTCTTGCACGTCTCCGCTCCAGTGGAAATATACCCTGACTCGGTGGTTTTGAGTGGATTAATGCATGGGTATATAGATTTTGAAATAGCTCAAAATGTCACAGCCATATTTAATAGTTGTTGCTATATGTTTATTTTCGGTTGCTTATGGAGCAAAGTACGGCTTGCTTCTCCTTTACCGGCCGATCGACGTGAGTACCGAGTGCGCCTTTTCTAGACAACTGCGCTACGACCTATCATTCGGTATGGGGATGTCAGACACCATCACCATGGTATGTCAAACAATTTGCCTAACCTTTTTCCCCAACTATTTTGGGGTCGGCTTCCAGTATCACCGGATGCAGCTCAATATCGGTGACTGACTGAAACACGGAGTGACTGCCTATATACACAACCCAGTTACTGGTTAACAGCATATGGGTACGTACCCATGGTAAGTATGGGAAACGTAACATATTCAAGGTATGCTTAATTAATACCTACATAACTCTTGAGACAGGAAACTAAACTATTTCCTTGTTGATTGTTGTTAAAAAAGGATTGATTTAAAATTAATTCAAGTCATACGATCGTGAGATAGCAATGGTTTATTCATTTGGATCAGAAAAGGATGCGAATTTGAAGCGAATACTTGAAGTGTCCCTTACAAAAATTGAGTGCTTTGATTTAATTATTTATTTATTTATTGTTTTCATTTCAACCCTTACGGTGTGTTGCACGAACCAACATTAATTCATGCCATCCCTTTCATTTTGTATCAAAAAGAATGTGACAGCATTAATTTAAAGTCTCCGTTGGTTTCATGGAACTTTTAAATCTTAAAGATATTTTTCATTTCACAATTAAGGTTAATTTCATAACCTGTTCCTGTTCTTCAATGAATTTCCAATTAAAATTTAGTAATGGTAAGTATTCAAACAAGAATTACACTGGAAGCCGACCCCAACATAGTTGGGAAAAGGCTAAACATATGCTATTGTCTGTATTTTATCAGTTGCATGGCACCTAGCTATAATCCCACACTACAAGAGCTACCTCATTCAAGAGCTATTTATTTACTTTATTTAAAACGTTTAAAAAATCAATCACAGACATAGCAATGATGCCGCCGGGGTCGCGGGTTGTTCGAAAGAGATACCGTGGCCCTGGCATAGGCAACCGAAGGCGGGTGGGTTTTAGTCAGTAAAAGTCTGACACGCCCTTCCGCTCCACCCAGAGCGGGAGAAGTCATTTGATGATTTCCCATCCACCAAAAAAAAGACAGGCAATGATTCCGATTTTTTGCAGGTATTTCGTACATTAAATGAGATAGACTATGCATGCAACATTGAAATAGTCACTCAGCACGAACAGAACGTCTTCCTCGTAGTAGTCATAAAGTTTCCCACAAGCATATCCAAGAACTGCCATGCAAATGGAGACGCCTTCAACGTGATAAAGAAGAACAGGTGCCTCCGTCTCTGCGATTTGATAGGATCCAGAGACATGCTATCATCGTATTTCGTCATCACTGTCAAAGGAAGAATTCGATTCAGATTTTTGAGTAATAGCAGCATCAACTCGGATATTGACGTAAGCAAATTACAATAAAATTACAGATTAACTATTTATTAATTAATTGCAGAAGTTTTATTTTGGTATGGTTTATTTTGTCCATTAAATTAACCTTAAATCTGTATATAAAAATGAATGGCTAAATGTGTTGCTAAGCAAATGTCGAGAACGGCTGGACCAATCCGGCTATTATCTATCTTCTATATATAAAATTCAAAGTCCTGACTGACTGACTGATATATCAACGCACAGCCCAAACCGTTGGACCTAAAGAGTTGAAATTTCGCACATACACCTTATACAGTGTAGGCATCCACTAAGGAAGGATTTATGGAAATTCCATCCCTAAGGGGGCAAATAGGGGATGAAATTTTGTATGAAAAATCTTATTCCTTGTGGTAATAGACTTGAAACTTGGCATGAATATTTATCTAAGTAAATTATAAAGTTCGTCATTTTTAGTTTTCCTAAACTACCCCCTCGGGAGGGATTGGGGGGTGTCAAAGTTTGTATGGAGGAATTTTAACTCAGTATGTATACTTGAGATTAAAAATAAAGAATAATGTGCATCAGGGTTTTTCGAAAATCTACCGCTAGGTAAAGGGGTGAAAAGGAATAGTAAATGTTACTGGGCAGGCTTTACTGCGGGGCTTGATTAACTCGAAAATTGATGTAAATAATCTTTCAGTCAAGTTACGGAAATATCCCAAACCATTTTTTAAAAATCCATCCCTTTGGGGATGAAAACAGGGAATATAGTCTATATGAAAAATCCTATTCATTAGGTTTATTAACTTGATACTTGGCACAAATACCTACCTAAGCAAGTAATAAAGTTTGTCAGTAATAGTTTTCCCCCAGAGGGAAAGGTAGAGGGTGAGGGGTGGGGGGAAGGGGAGAGGTAGTGAGGAGGGAAAGGGGGAAGGGGACGGGTGGTGAGTAGAAAAAGGGGGTAGGGGAGGGTGTGGAGAAGGAAAGAGGGGGAGGGGAGGAGTTGGTGAGAGTAGAGGGGGAGGGGAAAGCGGTGAAGGGTGTGTGAGAGGGGGATGGGGAGGTTAGCAGGGAGTTGAGGTGGGGCACAAAAACAGCAGTAAACTCTAGTCGTGCGTGGGAACTGACACACACTTTTTTTGTTTGTTTGGACGCGCTAATCTCTGGAACTACCAGTCGGAGTTTAATAATTATTTTTGCGGTAGGCTATTAGGCGCGTGTGTGGATAGAAAGAAAAGTCCTGACTGACTGACTCATCAACGCCCAGCCCAAACCCTTGGACTTATAAAGCTGAAATTTTGCACAGAGGTTCCCTTTACATATAAGGTAGACAAGAAATAAGGTAGACAAGAAATAAGGAAGGATTTTTGTTCCCGTGGGATATTTTCTGTCATCCACGCGGGCGAAGCCGCGGGCAAAAGCTAGTATTTTTAAATATTCGTTGAAGTCAAAGGAAGGTTCTTACGAAGAGAAAAATTTAAAAAGTTGCCGGGAAAATTTGGGAAAACTGAAAGTGCATTTTCTATGGGAATTTTGTATTGATTACCTATTGAAATTTGAACAGGATAACGTCTGTCGGGTCAGCTAGTTGAAAATATAAGTGAGCTCACTCCTGGCTCACTCACAGTCGGCACTCAGTATCAAATCTCTGTTTTCACTGCGGATAACTAGAATGTGGACATAGTGTTTTAAATACGTAGTAGTAAAATGGGTATTTCATATCTGCGTGTTATATAGTTATATAGGCATTTATAGTTAGTTTAAAACTAAATTTCACGCATGTACAAGCGTTATCGGTATTTATACACATAAAATACCATGATACCATGTGAAATACACACACAACGTATACTTATATATACACATTTTTTTGCTTTTGATGTTTCAGTTATTTCGTAGGTACGTGGTCTTTTATGTTTGTACCTACTACCCAATACCATCTGCCGCAAAGTTCCTCTCGAAGTCTCGATACCGGTTTGTTCTGTGAATAGACATTGTCATTGTGTTTTATAAGGCATATTGCCAGTTACATTGATGCTTTAAATTTTTTGAAGCGAAAACTTCTTTAGATGTTTTGAGCGATTATTGGTAGCCTCGACACCGCGACATGCTATGCATAGTTTTTACGTTTAAGTTTTTACTTCTGTCGGCAGTCCTCAAAATTGCCCGTTAAAAAAAAAATTGCCTATTGTGGAAGTCGTTAACGGTTCGGTAGTTTCTCTAAGCGAGAAAAATATTTTAACTGCGTTCTCCTGTGTACCATTCTGTTGAGGTATCTCAAAAATATGAAACTGCAAAGTTGGTTGCAGGCGGATTTGTATCAAGTGACTGCAACCGCTGCGAGGCTGCAGCCTCCTACTAAATGCAATTTACGGAACGAAACACTTTGTGTGATAGATAAACAAGATTTCTGCTTCACCAGTGGCGTTGTGTGCGATGGCATCAAAAACTGCGGTGTCTCTGATTGGTTAGTCAACTTTAGTCGTAAACTTTAGCCGATAAATATAGGCCCGCAGAACGCCGACCTCCCTGGCAAGCGGGTAGCCAGAGGTCGGCGTTCTGAGGACAGAAGAGTATTATGCATAGCACATTACATAATGTGACCCCCTGTTTTGTAGAAGAGTATTTATCATAGCTGCACGCGTAGCATGACCACTATAGAAACGGGTTTTGTCGACGGAAAAACAGACAAAATTATAGATTGTAGAAATATTTCTACACATTCTACGCGTCTAAGCATATTACGGCAAGGTGTCATTTTGTCTATTCTTCCGGCGACAAAACGTCGTCCGTACTTCAACAAGAATTTACTCAAGATCCGTTACTATTATGTTGCCATATTTGCATTCAGGCTGAGTATGGTACCTATTCATAACAAATGGACTATCATTCAATCAAGAGCTGTGCCAGACCTATTACGTTTGTAGATAGAGTTGCCAACTTTCAAAAATCCCAGACCCGGAGATTTAAGGAAAATAGTAAAAAGAAAACAATAATTTCACAATCATGTTTTAGAAAAAATGGAACTGGGTAGGTCCTGCTGGATTCTTAAAATCATATTTTTTTCGTGTTTTCTTGTTAAGGTTTTTTTTAAGCTTTAAAATTCGTGACACGTCATATTTGTAATAATTTATTTTTACTGACCATAACGACTTATAAACAGTTACACTCATCAGTCCATTGTTAAGTAATATTTAATGTCTTTGTCCATAAGGGGATCAGGGAAATGATTTATTCCGATCTAATACCAACAATGTAATACCTGCCACTGGTATTTGTTTGAACTCGTATTTATTTTCTATTCCGAACGGATACCACCAGTAATATTGAAAATTCTTGTGAATTTGTGAATTGTGGATGTATTTGCTACATACATTAGAAGATAGGACTTAGGGCTTCGCGTGCACCCCGTCTAACCTTGAGATACAGGTACGATGTCAACCCGTAGCCCGGAGATGCATCATTCAAACCCGGAGTCTCCGGGTCAAACACGGAGGGTTGGCAGCCTTATTTGTAGAGCGTGCGCGTTTTAGGGTCTGACAAAACGCACTTGCCGGCTCTTCGGAGAATTTTTTTACGCCTTAATTAGTTAAACTGACTGCTCACACTGGTCGTCCTAATTCAAGTGAAGCAAGGCAAAATAAATCTCATGTTGAAAATCGCCCAATGTGATCCACTCCGGTCAGAAAGTCTTCACACTTGGCATTTGTCCACAGTAGGCGTAGTACCAGCTGGGTAGCGGACGCTTAGCTGTAGCAGCCGGGTAGTGGACAGGTTTTGCGGCAGCCCCGTAGGCGTAGGGGTAGCGTAGCGGACGCTACCCCCGTAGCGCCGTGGCCACGTTGGCGTAGCAACCGCTTAGGCGTAGCTGCCGCTTTGGCGTAGCAATTGCGCAGATGTAGCAGGCCGCGTAGACAACTTTTAGCTACGCTTATGAGACCTCTACGCTTCACTGCATAGTACGCGTACACGCATACCCGCTTCGTCTATGCTGCGCGCTACGTTCGGCAAACGACTACACCGGATAGTCTTGTTGAAAATATCGACATGACGTAATGATCAAAATATACTTTTATTGTAACTTTTAGCTAGTAGGTACTTCTAAGTTAAAACTAATATGAGTAGGTACGGTACTGCAATAGTGCCCTGGGCCTCTTCTACTAATACAATAAAGAAAATACAAAATTTTCATGATGTCTCGGAACGACTTTACAAAATTAATATTCATTCGGCCTTCACACTTATTCGATACTGTTGCTTTGGACCAAAATTCACATATAGCCTTCGCTCCTCCCATCTTTGGAAACATCCAGAACTTTTAGAAAAAGTAGACCAAATTATTAGAAACACACTAACTTCTATCCTAAATGTGGCCCTGGACGACCGAGCGTGGCAGCAAGCCACTCTTCCCATTCGGCTGGGTGGTCTCGGCGTCCGCAAAATTTCAAGTATTAGTTTACCGTCCTTCCTCTCCTTTGTCCACAGTACCGATAAATTAACCAGGAAAATTTTATCTTCCTCACTGGTCGATTTTGAGGTACCGTTTTTGACCGATGCGTTGAACGCTTGGAAAATGGCTTGTCCCAATACGGATTTGCCCGACAATCCGTCCTCCCAGAAAATGTGGGACGTGCCGCTCTGCAGTATTATACGGAATATCCTAGTAAACACGTCATTTAATACTGTTGAGCGTGCCCGTCTGCTGGCTGTGGGAGAATGGGAGTCGGGCTTGTGGCTTCAGGCGCTCCCGTCATCCACCATAGGCACTATGATGGATGATTCATTGTTTCGGCTCGCTACTTGTCTCCGCTTGGGCGCACCTTGTGTCGCTCCGCATCGGTGTCACTGTGGTGAAGTTGTCGACAGTCTCGGGCACCATGGCCTGTCCTGCTGCAGGAGCGTAGGTCGCATAGCACGGCACGCCAGCATCAACGATATTATTCGTCGAGCTCTTGTCACCGCCGGCGTACCAGCGGTATTAGAACCAAACGGCTTGGTACGTGACGATGGTAAGAGACCAGATGGCATGACATTGTTGCCTTGGAAGATGGGTAGGCCTCTGGTGTGGGACGCAACCTGTGTCGACACCCTTGCGCCATCTCATGTTCCAAGCACGGCGGGCTGTGCTGGCGCCGCTGCTGCGGCTGCTGAGACCCTCAAGCGGCGCAAATACTGTAACTTTATAGGTAACTATAGTTTTGAGCCGTTTGGGGTCGAAACGCTCGGGTCATGGGGCCCAAGTGCGCGTTTTCTTTTTAAGGAAATTTCTCGGCGACTGGTCGAGACATCACGTGACCAGAGGGCTGGCTTGTTCTTTGGCCAAAGAATTAGCATTGCCATTCAACGTGGCAATGCTGCCAGTCTTCTGGGCACGTTTCCGGATGCCATCGATGCGGACGAGTACTTCGACGCCTAAGTGTCCTTTTGTTTTTGTATTTATTTGTATATTTAGTTAGTCATTTACTTTAGTACTAGTATAGTGTTAATTTGTATATTTTTCTAATACATAAATACATATTCAGGTTTAGGACTCTTTTCACTCTCAGGGTGACATAACAAACAACGCCCAGAAGGTGCGATGATTGTTACTGTTAAAGTAAGATGGTGCAACACACGCTTGTTAGACCAAAAATGGGTTGTTCCATTTGACAATTTGTTAGCTGACGTCCACACTTCGCTGGATGTTATTGATAAATATCTGTCACTTCTGTCAGACTCGTTAAATATCATGTCCCTGCTCCGAACTCATTTGACATGGCGGTGCAACAACATGATGGTGTTAATGTTAAAATTAACTTTGACGGAAACTAACGTCGCCCTTGGTACAACCCACAACAGTACTGTCACCAGCTCGGTTTGTTTGATACGCTCGCATTAATTTTAGTACGTGCAATCCTATACAATCATACACAAAGTACCGTTCACTTTTCTTCCTGATTGAAGAAGTCGTATAGACATAGGTACATCCGTTGCATAAATCTGTCGTAATGATGTGTCTTCCGTAAATACAACCCACTTACAATAATAATTATGATCTTGTCCTCATTTCACATCCATTACTGTCAAGTGAAGATAAAGTGTTTAATTTATGAACGTTTTGCTTCTTAGGTTTGATGAACGGAAATCCGAGTGTAGTTTACCCATAGAATACCTGGGCTATGCTCCCGTCATAGCTGTGGTTGGAGCGCTCGTGTGCGCCCTACTGGCCGGTGGGCACGTCCTCATGCGGTGCCTACCACCCATAGCCAATTCATTCTTTATATTCAATGCCAACGAGGACAACAGACTGTGCATCGATCCCATGTTCAAATCTCCTGTCTATGTACCATTCGAACTGAATAAAGCCAAGAGGAAATCGCTCATTCCGGTTGGTTCATTTTGATCACATCGAGTACAGTCGAACAAAGAGATTGCTAGACAGGCCTTGCAACTACTTTTAAACATGTGTTGATTGTGCTAAATGGTCAAGTCTTTTACATCATAGATGTAAAAGTTTTGTCTTAAGTTTAAAAAGGTATAAAGCACAATAAAATGTAAAATTGGCACTGCACTGGAAAGATTAATATATTTCCCTGCATCTATAACTAACTATTTGTTTGACTGTACTTACAAAGCATGTGTACATAATACTTATATCTAAAAAGTGTGGTCAAACTTAAGGGTGTGGTAGTGGTACGGACCATCAAACTTTCAACCAACAACTTTCGCGATTACGATGTTGTCCCATGGAGAAAGCCTTAAATTTGACCTCGCCTTTATGATGCATGCTGTATAATGACGACTATCCATAATTCTATAATGACATGTAGGTATTAATAGTTTAGTGTCATTGAAGGTCTCCAGTTCATCCTGTAGCGTACAATCGCAAGTCGTCGAACACGATGAGGTTTGTCCTGAACAACTTGAACAAGATGTGCCATCGTCAAGCCTATCTGCAAACGTGAGTCATTGTTTTTTTTACAAGCTTTTATTAAGGCTTGTCCGCCGTAAAAAACGCGGTCACTGTCGGACTGCATGGAAAAGAAAGAGAAGCGCGATGACACCACGCTTGCAAAATATGAAGTACCTAAGTAATTACCGATGTACAAAAAATCTAGGGATTGGACTAAAAAAGTAATCACATGAAATCATTCCGTATTATTTTGTAAAGAACTGTATAAATTTATGAACACTTTTAATGAAAACTGTAGGAGTAATATGGTAAAAACTCGAAAAAATAGACAGAAATAGACCTGGGTTTAGCCTTTTTTTTCTTTAGTTCTACAAACTAAAATAGATTTCAGGACACATGAAATCACTTCTTATGTATTCTAGATTATTGTGTATTTTTTTCTGTCAAAAAAGTCCTATAGGTACTTAGTTCCTGTAAAAAATGGAAACAAAGTTACTTATTTTCGCCGTATTTTAGGGAGGACAAGTCCCGGTGTCAGTCTGTAATCGAATCTTGCAAATTAAAAACTCACTTCCCGGTTTCCGATTGAGCTGAAATTTTACATGCATTATGTAAATCGAATGACAATGCAATATTATTATGACATGGAGCTGTGGGGCTAAAACGGCCACTTTGGCAGAATCATAATAGGATAATATGTATTTATGAATCATATTAAAAATCGTAAAACGGTCACAAACTGACAATTCTTAATTTATCTGCGAACAATTCATAGCACGCAATTCATGTGTTTGACAGTTTTGTATGGAGATTCGTAAAATAGTCCACAAATTACGAATTGCTTTATTGAAGTTTAATGTCAAATAAAATATGTGTTTAATGTCAATCATAATAGTTATATAATAATAATAAATTTCTGGGAATTCAGGAAATGAATTGCTTGTAGGGGAATTGCTTAATGTGGCCGTTTTAGGACCCCTGATGATGGAGCCGGCAGGCGGCCATGGGAACTTAGTATAATAAAACGACGCAACCCTATCGAGTTTGGGCTCGTTTGATTTATCTTGACATGGACTCTGTCCTAGATGATATCCAGATTAATAAAAGCCTGTAAAAAAAAAATACACTTGTTTTATGTTATGAGTTTTTTTTTTTTTTGCTGGCCTAACATGATCCTTCACAATGTTTTCCTTCATCGTATATGTATCGTATTTATCGTGTGTGTGTCAGTGTTAAATACCGTAAGAAACTTAAAAAACCCTTAGATAAAATAAGCAAGTAGGTACTTAAATTCTTGCTTAGTTTGAGTGAACTGTGATTTTCCAAAGTCATAATTATGAATTTAGCCTGTTGAAAACCTTCAGTCGCCGCAATACTCCATACGCGGCCAACACCAGCCAGCCCGTGGCAGCCGTGGCGTGGCAGTGGTGGCCCGTGGCCAGTGGTGGCCACGGGGCCACCACTGGAATTGTTTATTATAAGTAATTCAGTTTATTGTTACTTTAACAGCTCGACATGGTCAGTTCGCTAATGATAAGAATTAAAATAAATATTATTTATGTTAATTTACAGTAACTATTTTATGGAGACTTGAATTCTATCACTCTCTGTACAATTCACAAGATTCACATGGTGCTTATGTTATATGGTTCTCTATTATCTGCCTTTTCTCCCAACTCTATACCTTCCATAAGCGTTCGTAACAATAAGTCACTAACAGGACGTTCGCGTTCTGACAAAACCAATTATTTAAATCTGTACAAATAACTAAAATTAAAGTTTCTGTTTGTAATGTCAAAATAAAAGCTTCTTACTAAATGCATATCAAAGTATTAATTTTATAATCAACGCAATGTCAGAAGTCCGTTTGCACATTTCTCGTTATTATACTGTATGCCGCGATAGCTTTGTATGAACGTCTACGTACGAAATCGAAAAATCAAATTCGTAATCCTAATTAATTACTATGTTATACTTACCTTTTTTTTTTGAGGGTGGGAAATCATCAAATAACTTCTCCCGCTCTGTGTGGAGCGGAAGGGCGTGTCAGACTTTTACTGACTAAAACCCACCCGTGTTCCTTCAGTTGCCTATGCCAGGGCCGCGGTAACTTCTTCAAACAATCCGCGACCCCAGCGGCACTATTTTATACCTACACTATAACAATGAGTAGGTACTTATCATTCGTAAGCACCAAGTTTTACTTAAGCAAATGTTGTATAACTAACAACATGAAAGGGAAAAGATTTTCTATAATCTTATAAGATATGAGAACCTACTTAAGAGGGCTATCGCATTTTGTCTCCTCTCTCGCTCACACGGACCAAATTTTTAAGATTCTTAAATGAAGAGATGCTTTTTTTGAAAAATGTAAGTAATCAATTAGCGAACTAATCTAAATAGGTAAATTATTAAAAGCACATTTCTATTGTGTTAAGTATGTAATAAACTCAGCTCAAAAAGTATTATCTGTTTTTGAGATGAGTTAAATAAATGCGATAATAAAAGTGTGTTATTATTAATTACCAATGAAATTGATATTATTTACTAGTTCGCTAATTGGTCACATTTTTCAAAAAACCCTTTTCATAGAACATTCTTAAAAATTTGGTCCCGTGAGAGAGAGAGAGAGAGGAGACAAAATGCGACAGCACTCTTATTTGCAAAAAATAGAGAGTAGGTAACAAAAAAAATGTAATTGCAAATTGGTAGCTTATCTTCATTTTAATTTCAGGACAACCAAGGTTTGAAACGGAAGTCTACGATGAAATCAATGACTGCTAAGCTCCAGCAAAAGATTCGTTCTGTGACTGGACGAGGAAAGATTTTAAGCACGTCGCTGACTGCTGGCAATGTTGCTATTGTGGATGTCGAGAATGTATAGCTAATGGTAATAAATATCCTCATCATCATCATTCTCCTAGCATTTTTCGCAATTTATTTGAGGTCGGCGCAACATATGCGTCTTCCATAATGAATGGTTATAAAATTAAAAAAAAAAACCGGTCAAAAGCGTTCCGTTCCGAGTTCTGAAAAAGTGTGTTCTTTAGAGACATCGTTTCATATAGAAAAATGTCAGATTTTTCTCTTTGCAAACTTCGGAGATAAGGGGGATATAATTAAATTTTTCATCAAAAGTCGAAAACTATGCGGCCTAAGAAAAATAAAAAAATGTTTGAGAATGTGCAAACAGGGCTCTTTCCTAAGATACCCCACATGCCCTATTAGTCCCACTTTCAATTTTTAACACCTCCTTTCAGTCCCTGTTGCAAAAAAATATATAAATATTTTTATTTCTTTCTTATTTGCAAAATAGTTGGATAAAAGTCATCTAAACCTGTTCCAAATTTCAAGTTGATAGCATTAGTAGTTGATATCCAGCTGTGACAGACAGACTGAGTCGCACCATAAGGGTTCCTTTTTACCATTTTGGTACGGAACCCTAATACTACTCAATTGTTTTGGTTATATCTAACTAATTAGGTAGGTATCTAATTAACCTATTGTGAATTTATAGAAAACGATTGCAGCTTAAAAAAAAAATTGGCAGTCATGGGTACCTACCTACTGCCGGCTACACGTAAAACATTTTTATAGATAATTTTGATTGTTTATTGAATAACTGTATCTTAACTTACATTTATTCACACGCACTCAGAATTCATCGAAGAGGTTTTTCAACGAATATTTCAGGCCACCTCAAGTATAGATAATTGGCATTTTTATGAACGAAAACTTCACTTGTGGAAAGTATTGAAAATTGGAAGATGGTAAAAAAACGCCGAGACGAAGATGAAGTATTACTGAGACTTGAGGAGTTCTGCTCTGGTTCCTGAAAAGGAAGCATCTCCATTTATCGCATTGCTAGAATACAAAACTACGTCCCGGAAATCTCTCTGTCTACGCTGACGCCAGTGACCTGTGTTTTTACCCGACTGCAGCGAAGCCCAAAAGGAGGGTTATTGATACCCATAGAAACTGGGAAACGGAACTCAACCCCACAGAGCTGACGAGGCCTGTTGCCTAACCTGGCCTGACGCAAATTTCTAGTTCTTCTTCAAGCAAACCTCCGTCTTCTTTACTACCGAGTGCGTGTTAGGTAGGTAAGATGTGTTTTTCTAAATCGGTACTGTATTTTTTATCTTTCCTTTATTATATTGTTCAAATCTTTTTTCTTTGCCCCTTTTATTTCACAAGGCCAGTAGATTTGTTACACTATGTACCTACTGGGAGCTGATGTATGTATAACTAGCGAACCGCCTCTGCTTCAGCTACAGATGAAGCTATACATTTCCAGTACAAGCTGATCTCGCATTGTGTAGGATTTCCTTACAATGAGAGGTCAGTTTAAACTAGAAATGTATAGCTTGATGTGTAGCCGTGTGTACAATCGCAGGTACAGTCATCGTCAAAAATATCGGGACGAATAGACTTCAAAATGATCTCAACATCTAAGAAAATTTAACTTTATCTTAATTGGATAAAGTTCTTGTCAGAATGACAGTTGTCGGGTACTGTCGTCATTCTGAAACATTCCTTGTGTCATTGAGTTAATATTTCATTTTCATAGTTGTTTAGATCATTTTGAACAGTCTGTTCGTCCCGATATTATTGATGCTGACTGTACAATGCAGTTAGAAATGAAATGCTTCGCAGGGTTCGCAGGTACAATAGCGACATTTCAAAACATCCAGATTCCTATGCCTATCTGAGTTAAATGTTAAATATGAATGTCATCATTAAAGAAGACGGATCACAATCCATACAAAATTACCCCACGTCCTATAACAAAGTGACGTATCTCAAAAAAAAGATAAAAATGTATAAAAAAATATGGCATACTCCCTAACTTCATTTTTTTACACCTTCATATGGAAAAATTGCTTTAAAAATAGTTCAGACGCTGTTATGAAAAATTCGTTTGTATGAGTATTTATGGACCGATTTTAAAAAATCTTTTTTGTTTGAAATGGTACCCCCAAGGTAGCCCCACGGCCATAAAGTCAGGTCTCCGGTCTCCAGGATCCCGGAGAAATGAAAGTTAAATCTCAAAAATAAGCTCATTTTTGTACTTTACATTATTAGTTTTTCACTCTCTTGTTGTTTCTTTTGACTCATTGCATTATGATGATACAGAAACGTCAGTGGTAATGCGAGGGAGTGGTCGACAGGTTGTTTCACTTACATTAACACAAATGAGAGAGACGAATAACGATAGCGACGCGACGCAGCAAGCGAAGCTAAGGAAATGCAAGTGAATAATGTTGTTTCACTCGTTCTAATGCGAGTGACTGAGATGCATAGTGACTCCAAGGACATGAAAGGAACAATTTGAATGGCGCTGTCAGTCCATCCTGCGCTTGCGTTAAGTGTGCTACTTCTTTGCGTTTTCTTTTCTGTGAATCTTGAGATTTTGCTAACTTTTACCGGACCTGAATTGCCTAGTGATTTGGTTTCTGTTGTTTGAATGGAAGATAGAAGAGCAAGATCCTGTCTAAAGACAGATTTCGTGCCGCTGCACATGGGATTCAACCACATAACCCGGGATGAAGTTGTGAGATGAAATAGGTTACTACCTCAACACATATTTGGTAGCGAAGAAGATCCTAAAGCGATCGTTATTCTTGACGGCACTTACCGTTTTGTGGAAAAAAGTAGTAACTTTTTGTTTCAACACCAGAGTTAGTCTCCATAAGTACCATAACTTAGTTAAGCCGTTTATGATAGTGTGCACAGACGGTCATATAATTGAGATATCCGGACCGTACGCAGCTACCACTACAGATGCAGACATACTGAGGCAGCTTTTAACTAATGACAATGTTTGGCAAGATTTTTTTCAAGAAAATTACGTTTTGGTGCTAGATAGAGGCTTCCGTGACGATGTCCCAGTTGCAAAAGAATCCGGTTTTCAACTGCATGTGCCTCCATCAACTGTTCGAGGTGAAAGACAGTTAAGCACAGAAGCTTCCAACAAATCAAGCTCGTCACTATATGCCGATGGGTCGTAGAAGCTTCAATGGCCGCCTTAAAAGGGGTTTTAAAATGTTTCAGCACTGCACATTTAATCGCGACTTGCCACACATTTTTGACGATTTTAAAATAGCTGGTGCAATAATAAACTGCTTCCAACAACCATTTGATGATAGTCAATACACGGAAGAGTTCATTGAAACTATTAACCGCAACGTGCATAAACCAAATCTGTTAGCAGATTTTGTAAAACAGAATAACCTGAATCAAAGAAGAGTGGCTTTCATAAGACTAAATGCAAACAGCGAAGAAGTAAGCGACTTCCCAAGTTTAACACATGAAGATTTGATCATGCTATCCATTGGTACGTACCACCCCAGAATCGCACGCTCTTATTGCAGCGAACATATAAACGAAACAGGTGTATATGATATTGACATATATAGGTACAGACATCCAAAAGAATTAATATTAATGTTAATGATTTACAAAATAACGTTCTGTTGAGATGCAGGATTCAATCGCGGCATATCCGAAGAAAGGAGTACCACACGTATGTGCTTTATACTCGTAATAGACGAAATGAAGGAAGGAATGGAACAGGATTGTGTTCTATTTGCTGATGACACAACGGTTATCCTTGATTGTAAAAACGAGGAATCATATGAATCTGATATAAATAACACTTTGAATAAAATTATTACTTGGTTAGATAACAATGCTTTAAAAGTAAACGTAGAAAAAACTAAAATAATCAATTTCAAAACGCAGAAAAGTAAATATACCAACTTTAAAATATCGCATAGAGATCAAACCGTAGAACAATTACATAAAACAAAATTTCTTGGCATAACACTTGATGAACATTTCACCTGGAAGGAGCATATTGATGGGGACGGGCTGCAGATATCGAGTCCATTTTTATTCTGCAAAAACGAGCCATCAGAGCCATATATAATCTTCGCAGGCGCGATTCTCTAAGGGAACTGTTTAAGGATATTAACATCATGACGGTACCTTGTCAATATATCTACGAAAACATCATGTACGTAAGAAAAAATTTACATCTTTTTAATAAAAGAGGTGAAAGGCATAATTATAATACTAGAAATAAGGACCTATTAGCTCAACCAGGTTTCAGGCTGGCTAAAGTAGACTCATCGTTCATGGGGTACTGTTTAAAATGATACAATAAAATACCTCCACACATACTTCAAATAAATGAGACGAAATTTAAAACTTGTATAAAACGCACACTATGCAGGCAGGCATATTATAAGTTGGGGGATTACATTTAATGATAAAAATGCTTGGCTCCATGCTGGTCCTGCTCCACAACCTCAACTAATTAATTAACATTTGAAGATACTGTTAAGCAACTGCTGAAGATTGTAAGAATAGCTTTGCATTGTGTAGACTCAATCACCTTTGTATTGTATAATTGCTTAGTACATGTGTGAGTACTATGTACCTACTCTAAAGCTACCATTTACTGGGTACGTCTTTATTTGACTTGGATGTGCCCTGGCGGCTGAGAGTGTGTCATGCTCACTCTAATGCCTCGCTGATGGTGGCGCGTGTGTTGGATCATTTAACGAATCCATACATCAGGTTTGTGAACGGGCGCTGTTGGTGGAGGCTGGTCATACCTTAGCTGCCACGGCTTATTTTAATTTTAATTTTGAATTGTTTTTTTTTTATTTTTTTTATTACGGACGCTTTTAACGTTCATCGTTCTCACATGTATAATTTCAACATGAATGATGTAACCAATATTTTGTAACTATATTTTGATTTAAAAGAGTGTCCGTGGAGTTTCTTGCCCGTTCTTCTCCATAGATCTACGTTTTGGAATGGGCAACTAGCTTCAACTTTCTGACTTACCTACTGACCGACTCTTTGACAATTCAAAAGTGCCTGTAATTGGTTTAATTGAAATAAATGCTTTGAGTTTGAGTTTGAGTTTGAGTTTGATGAAATATGTATGAAAATCAATAGGTTTGTTTTTGCATTAAAGAAAGTTAAAAATGAGACATCCAGACCAACTGCGCTAATGGTTTATCACGCTTATGTTTGCTCCGTCATCCGATATGGTATCATTGTCTGGGGAAACTCCTCTGAAATTTCTAGAGTTCTGTTAGCACAAAAAAAATGCATAAGAGCAATTTTCAATATGGACTGGACTGATTCCTGCAGGCCAGTGTATAAATCACACAACCTTCTCACAGTTCCTTGCATTTATATATATGAAATCGCTAAGTTTGTTAAAACAAATTATTCACTTTTTGAACCCAATAATAATACAAATAAACGAAAAGCCACACAATATCTATTAAAAATGCCTGTTCCTAGGATCGAACTATTCCGACGCAGTTGCGTATATATGGCGCCACTTATTTATAATTCAATTCCAAATTTTATAACTGATCTTCCTTACAGAAAATTCTGCGTAGTACTAAAAAAATGGCTCATTTCACATAGTTTTTATTCAATAAGTGAATTTCTAAAAAAAACTTCTTGTCGGTCCTATCATTACAGGAATGCATTGTACTAGACTAGACGTAGATTATTGAAATTTGAATACCTACCTATTATTGAAATCAGAAATTTTATTGTTATTTTTTATGTTGTGTTGTGCCAAACGTGTATTTTCTTCTTTTTTTTATTGGTTGTGTAAGTTGTACTTTGAAAACTTATTTTCATGTTCCGAATTAATATTTTATTCAACTGTTTGTTTAGATTGCTTATATAAATAAGCTTTTTACCTACCATTAATATTTGCATGCCAAATTATGGCAAAATGTGTCATTGCACAAGAATATTTATAATACCACCTTTGTATTACCGCATTTATAGCAAATAAATGACTTTGACTTTGACTTTGACTTTGAATGCCGTGGTTTAATACTGTTATTCTTGTATACATGGGCACAGGACATTGGGGGTATGCGCCCATGTTATGAGTGTAATATTTTATTTGAGCTGGATGCGGAACCAGCCCGAAGAAATGAACCACCCGGCAGGTTTTTTGAACCATGTTTTAAGGGATTTAGAAAATTAATAAATGAATGTTGATAAAATGACGTGACGAACTGTGAGTTATGTTCACCATTTATTGCACATGTCCTGTCCGAATTCGTTGTAACGTGTGTATAATAGATAGAAGAACAATAGAAAAATGTTTTTTTTTCTTTGTATCCTTAAATTCCCCGTCCAGTCATTTTTAAACTAAATCACCAAAAGCGCCTTTTTTAATTACACATAAAGAAACAATTTCAGTGTTATTATATAGTATTCAAAGTAATATTTGAATTCTGTATAACAATGTAGTATAGTATTAGTATAGTATTCAAACATTCAAGCTCAAGCTTATATTCTCACGTTTTCATAATCAGATGACTATGGAGATAATCCTTAGTTGATCGTTGATTGAACAAAATAAATGTAATATATTAAAAACTACCTTAATAGAAAAAAAATGAGCTTATTTTTGAGTTATTCTCACGTTTTCATAACCAGATGAATAAAGGAGATAATCGTCAGTTGATCGTTGATTGAACAAAATATATGTTACTAAAAACTACATTAATTGAAAAAAATGAGCTTATTTTTGAGATTTTACTTTCATTCCTCCAGGATCCTGGAGACCGGAGACCTGACTTTATGGCAGTGGAACTACCTTAGGGGTACCCTTTCAAACAAAAAAAGAATTTTTAAAATTGGTCTATAAATACTCATACGAACGAATTTTTCATAACAGCGCCTGAACTATTTTCATAGCAATTTTTTCATATGAAGGTGTAAAAAAATGAACTTAGGAAGTATGCCATATTTTTTTATAAATTTTCATCTTTTTTTTGAGATATGTCACTTTGTTATAGGACGTGGGGCAATTTTGATCCATCTTCTTTGTCATCATCTGCCTAGCCTTTTTCCAACTATGTTAGGGTCGGCTTCCAGTCTAACCGGATGCAGTTGAATACCAGTATTTTACATGGAGCGACTGCCTATCTGACCTCCACAACCCAGTTACTGGGTAATACGATACCTCTTGGTATCAGACTATCGGGCTTCTGACGACCCGTAATGACTGTCAAAGGTCCACGAGTGACAGCCGGGACCAACGGCTTAAGGTTGATGCGCCAGGGTAGCCCGCGAAATTCAAAATTTCTTACGTTTTTTGCAATTTGTAGGTCAGTGTGAGCTTGTATGTTGATTAAAATATGATTCGCGGCCGTAGCTAATATGGCTTTACAAAATTATAATCATTAGAATCAGCACTACAGCTCCATAAGTTAGCATTTACCTCAAACCTCATGATTTCATGAAATCGCTATATTTGAGATAAATGCTAACTTATGGAGTTGTATTGCTGATTCTAATGATTATAATTTTGTAAAGACATATTAGCTACGGCCGCGAATCATATTTTAAACAACATACAAGCTCACACTGACTTACAAATTGCAAAAAACGTAAGAAATTTTGAATTTCGCAGGCTACCCTGGCGCTTTCACCTTAACGTGCTTTCCGAGGCACGGAGGGGTCTTGGTATGTAAAGATGGAGTCTCCCATCCACCGACAAACCGAGGCAAGCTTAGCTTAACCTAATCGATCAACCCGTGCAGCTGTTATTTACTAACACAAGCCTCGAGATAAGTAGAATGTAATACACACATACATCTATATAAATAAAAAGAGAAGTCCTGACTGACTGACTGATTGACTGACTCATCAACGCCCAGCCCAAACGCTTGGACCTAGAAAGCTGAAATTTTGCACAGAGGTTCCCTTTGTAATGTAGACAAGGAATAAGGAAGGAATTCCCGGTAGCAGGTTCCCTTGGGATATTTTCCGACATCCACGCGGGCGAAGCCGCGGGCAAAAGCTAGTCCGGAATAAATGCTCTAAATGGTGGTGTAAACCCATCAAAATCATGTCCGTTTGCCCCGCACGGCCCCCCAGAATTTGCGTTTTGGGTGTGCACCAATGCAATGTACTCGCCTCTAGGAGTTTATGTACCGGTTTCGTTTTCAATATTTCTTCAAAAGTACAGAGGTACCTCTGTACTTTTGAAGAAATATGCAAAAAAAGGGGGTCGTGCCAGCCAAACGTTTTCAGCTCGGCCCCCGTGTAACTTGAAAAATATATAGCGTATTAAATAGTTTCTTAAACTCAAGGAATGTACTCTATTAACACGTTAAATGTGCCGCAACAGACATTGTGAATTCGTAATAATAAATAATTTATAGATGTGGATAGGGGGTCGTGCTGGAAAAAACAATTATAAGAAAATATCTAAAAAAGACAAAACACCCTTATCCAAAAACTATTACAAAATAATTGATGTGCGGCAAGTAACATATGTACCGCTTTGGTTTCTGATACAACTTGCTAAATTTGAAAAATAAACCAATTTTAGTTTATTCAGCACGGCCCTCTACAGTTGCCTATATCTTTTTAAATATGACATGTTTGTTTACAAAATTCGATTTCCTGAATTACGTATAGGAGTACATTCATTCCAAATAAATTGCGATTCTGCTGTATTAGTACTTTAAACGATAAATTGAATTTAAAATATCATACATTACAACTTATGGGGTGACCATGATACAGGATTTTGACGTCAGTGTGATACGTAGTTTGCATGTTGCGATGTAGATGGCGCCGCATAACTTAAAACTTACCTGTTTATTTAAACAATCCATTTCCGTGCTTGAAATAGAATTCACTGCACAACCACACGTAGAAAATGCGTGAATACTGAAATTATTGGAGTCAGTGAACTAATAGGGACCGCACACGAGTCTTAACGGTTATAATTCCTTTATAAGATGTCATCGCTAATATTAAACGAAGAAGAAAAAAACAGATTATAAAAAGTAATGTTTATTTCAATGTAGTCACATAATTTAAGAATTAATATAGGTAAGTATAGAATATTATGTACAGTAGGCTGCATCAATTGGGTAGGTACCCCAGTTGTATTAAAATTAACTTTGCTACAACTTTGCAATTCAAACAATACATCCTTAAGAATAATACAAAAAGTGTTTCTTATGACCGGACGAGATTCGAACCATCAAATCATCGAATCATTGGTTATATATACAACGATAACCGCGAGCTCTTACCAACTAAGCCAGTTAGGTAGTTAATAACTCAATGAATTATCAATCTACTTGACGTTATAACTCTGTCTCTGTCTATGAAATCGTAGTGAATGAATAGTTTGTTATTAGAGGGTAGTTATGCATTATATTTTACTAATCTATAATGAAGTTACCGTCTGACGAGTCTAGTTTTGATTCACCTTTCGCATTTGTCTAGGAACCCGTTTGTCTCAGTTATCAAAATATGTCTAAGGTAACTGTAAATTATCAAATCAAATTATTGTAAAATATAAATCTTTGTAGTTTTGTTACATAATATCAATATTAAATATTATTAAATGATTGTTAACCCGCCGCACGCCAATTAGCAGACGCAATAGATTTTTATTGTTATCTGAACACCTGGTTGTCAATCGACGTTTAAAGAGTTACAGTGTTTTATTTTTCTTGTTTAAAAAAAAACAAATGGGTACTTAAAATACAAAAGACTTTATAGTAAAAAAAATACATAATGTATGATAAAAAACACAATTCGTGCCTAAGATTTGAACCTCCAATCTTATGCACGGCGAGCGGTCTTGAAACCTCTGATCTATTTAGAAGTTGAATAACTCTTCGTAAATGTCATCCATGTCGTAAATGTCAAATATTAGAAGTATTAACGTTTTAATGAATAAGTAAAAATAAATACTAGCATAAACTTATTTATTCACAAAAACAATACATTAATTTATAATAAAATGTTTTTGAAAATACAAAAACCAACTTCGGCCTATCACGGATTTGAACCCACATGTCTTTTGAGGGGTATCAAATTGATGCAGCCCACTCTACCTAATATATGGAATCATGGTCACCCCATCAGTTATAATGTATGATATTTTAGATTCAATTTATCTTTTAAAGTACTAATCACTTCTTCCCCACTGCTCAACTAGATTGCTCAACTAGTTGAGCAGTTGAGCTGTAGGACAGAGTTTGTATTACCGAACATTTTATGCTCTATAGCTCAACTATTTTTTGCTCAACTTAGTTGAACAGTAGGTCATCCTGTTATAAAATCGAACATATAACCTACTGCTCAACTGACGCAGTATGTATAAGTCAATGCTCGTGTCACTCATTGTAAATGTAAAAGGAAAAAAAAAGGAAATGAAAATGAAATGAAATGAAAAATGACTTAGGTATGTGGACAACATTGTCAAGAAAAAGTACTTCATAAAAATTATCAGTATGTTAGGAGAGTGACATAGAACCTACAATATGCTCGAAAGTTGGCATTCAAAAATTAACAAATCGATAAACTAAGACACTAAGACATTGTTATGATTATTAAAAGTATTAGCTGATATTGACGTGCTTGCTGTAGATAAAACAGCGAACAGGAGAAGAAAGAAGTAAACATAATGATGATATAATTATTTACATACAAACGCAACTAATTAATTCAGAAATCTCAATTGAGCACGCTCTCGAAAAATTACGATAACACATTCAAGAAGCAAAACGAAGAAACATAAAATAATAATAGTTAGTTTTAGTATTATTGATGGTATGACATTTTGAGTACTATATGCGACCTACCCAAATGTCCTTTCTTTGGTCGTTTTGTTCGTCGTGTTATTGAGCTCCTTAAATCCTGAGTTGAGCTACACGGTTGACTAATGCTTGCACTGACTGGACAGGTCCACTCAAAGTATGGTTCTTTCCTCAAAAGACCATTTCAGACATGGATCTATATGGTCCTCACATGATCTAACCAAGATTATGTCTGTTAGTGGTATTGTTTCGCCATTTCTTCTCAGGGTAGTTAGTTATGAAATGTCGACTTCATCTAGCTTATTTTTTTTTTTTTTTTTTTATCTAACGTGGAAAAGTGATTCCGAAATCCTACCTACCCTATCCCTATCTTTTATTTACAGAATAAAATGAAATGAAATTATTTTTTCATTTCATTTCACGTATAACAAGGGTACCTACTTAATTAATTAAAGTGTTTTTCTAAGTTCGTTAACTAAATGTTAAAAAATAATAATTTTAAGATTTCTTAGTAGTTGGTGAAGTATATTATTAATTATGAGATTTGGAGTTTTTATTTCTAGTCTTTAATATAGTTGTGCAGTTTTAGTTGATCAGCGGGTATTACCCACTGCTCAACTATTCATAGTTGAGCAATTACCAGTTGAGCCATTGGTATTACCCACTGCTCAACTTTATGCAGTTGAGCAATCTAGTTGAGCAGTGGGGAAGTAGTGGTACTAATACAGCAGAATCGCAATTCATTTTGAATGAATGTACTCCTATACGTAATTCAGGAAGTCGAATTTTGTAAACAAATATGTCATATTTAAAAAGATATAGGCAACTATAGAGGGCCGTGCTGAATAAACTAAAATTGGTTTATTTTTCAAATTTAGCAAGTTGTATGAGAAACCAAAGCGGTACATATGTTACTTGCCGCACACCAATTATTTTCTAATAGTTTTTGGATAAGGGTGTTTTGTCTTTTTTAGATATTTTCTTATAATTGTTTTTTCCAGCACGACCCCCTATCCACATCTATAAATTATTTATTATTACGAATTCACAATGTCTGTTGCGGCACATTTAACGTGTTAATAGAGTACATTCCTTGAGTTTAAGAAACTTTTTAATACGCTATATATTTTTCAAGTTACACGGGGGCCGAGCTGAAAACGTTTGGCTGGCACGACCCCCTTTTTTTGCATATTTCTTCAAAAGTACAGAGGTACATTGAAAAAGAAACCGGTACATATACTCCTAGAGGCGAGTACATTGCATTGGTGCACACCCAAAACGCAAACTCTGGGGGGCCGTGCGGGGCAAACGGACATTCAAAATCGAGGTGCTAGTAAGCTGTCGAGGTGTTAATATTTTATATTCTTAACTAGCTGACGCGACAGTCGTTGTATACAAAATTCCCATAGAAAATGCACTTTCACTTTTCCCTAATTTTCCAATTTTCCTGGGAACTTTTCCAATTTTTCTATTTTTGTCTTCATAAGAACTTTTCTCGGACTTCAAAGAATATTGAAAAAAAAAATTGCCGAATTGGTCTAGCCGTTCTCGAGTTTTGAGCTTAGCAACGTCTTATTACTTTTATGATGACTTTTTTACCGTCTCGAAAAAAATTGCGTATATTAGGTGAATGGAGTAGAAGCTTATGGTATACTTACCTAACTTTTTTTTTTTTTTCAAAAAAAAAAAAAAACAAAAATTCAAGTCATATGCGATTTGAATTTCGATAATTTTAAGCGATTTATTATTTTTTTTCAAAATTTCTGTTTTTATGGTACAAAAATGATAAGTTTGCATCGAATTTGTAGTATTTATTGGTACTTAGATAATTTTTTCTGTCTAAGCTATTAAAAAAAAAAAAAACTAGATATTCCATAGGCTTCTACTCTGTTCACCTAATATACCCAATTTTTTTCGAGACGGTAAAAAAAGTCATCCGGTATAATAAAAAACAAAGTCGCTTTCGTGTCTTTCTGTGGGACCGCTTCTATTAGATCTTCTAAACCAGGATGCCAATCGATTTTGAATGTCCGTTTGCCCCGCACGGCCCCCCAGAGTTTGCGTTTTGGGTGTGCACCAATGCAATGTACTCGCCTCTAGGAGTATATGTACCGGTTTCTTTTTCAATGTACCTCTGTACTTTTGAAGAAATATGCAAAAAAAGGGGGTCGTGCCAGCCAAACGTTTTCAGCTCGGCCCCCGTGTAACTTGAAAAATATATAGCGTATTAAAAAGTTTCTTAAACTCAAGGAATGTACTCTATTAACACGTTAAATGTGCCGCAACAGACATTGTGAATTCGTAATAATAAATAATTTATAGATGTGGATAGGGGGTCGTGCTGGAAAAAACAATTATAAGAAAATATCTAAAAAAGACAAAACACCCTTATCCAAAAACTATTAGAAAATAATTGGTGTGCGGCAAGTAACATATGTACCGCTTTGGTTTCTCATACAACTTGCTAAATTTGAAAAATAAACCAATTTTAGTTTATTCAGCACGGCCCTCTATAGTTGCCTATATCTTTTTAAATATGACATATTTGTTTACAAAATTCGACTTCCTGAATTACGTATAGGAGTACATTCATTCAAAATGAACTGCGATTCTGCTGTATTAGTACCACTACTTCCCCACTGCTCAACTAGATTGCTCAACTGCATAAAGTTGAGCAGTGGGTAATACCAATGGCTCAACTGGTAATTGCTCAACTATGAATAGTTGAGCAGTGGGTAATACCCGCTGATCAACTAAAACTGCACAACTATATTAAAGACTAGAAATAAAAACTCCAAATCTCATAATTAATAATATACTTCACCAACTACTAAGAAATCTTAAAATTATTATTTTTTAACATTTAGTTAACGAACTTAGAAAAACACTTTAATTAATTAAGTAGGTACCCTTGTTATACGTGAAATGAAATGAAAAAATAATTTCATTTCATTTTATTCTGTAAATAAAAGATAGGGATAGGGTAGGTAGGATTTCGGAATCACTTTTCCACGTTAGATAAAAAAAAATAAAAAAAAATAAGCTAGATGAAGTCGACATTTCATAACTAACTACCCTGAGAAGAAATGGCGAAACAATACCACTAACAGACATAATCTTGGTTAGATCATGTGAGGACCATATAGATCCATGTCTGAAATGGTCTTTTGAGGAAAGAACCATACTTTGAGTGGACCTGTCCAGTCAGTGCAAGCATTAGTCAACCGTGTAGCTCAACTCAGGATTTAAGGAGCTCAATAACACGACGAACAAAACGACCAAAGAAAGGACATTTGGGTAGGTCGCATATAGTACTCAAAATGTCATACCATCAATAATACTAAAACTAACTATTATTATTTTATGTTTCTTCGTTTTGCTTCTTGAATGTGTTATCGTAATTTTTCGAGAGCGTGCTCAATTGAGATTTCTGAATTAATTAGTTGCGTTTGTATGTAAATAATTATATCATCATTATGTTTACTTCTTTCTTCTCCTGTTCGCTGTTTTATCTACAGCAAGCACGTCAATATCAGCTAATACTTTTAATAATCATAACAATGTCTTAGTGTCTTAGTTTATCGATTTGTTAATTTTTGAATGCCAACTTTCGAGCATATTGTAGGTTCTATGTCACTCTCCTAACATACTGATAATTTTTATGAAGTACTTTTTCTTGACAATGTTGTCCACATACCTAAGTCATTTTTCATTTCATTTCATTTTCATTTCCTTTTTTTTTCCTTTTACATTTACAATGAGTGACACGAGCATTGACTTATACATACTGCGTCAGTTGAGCAGTAGGTTATATGTTCGATTTTATAACAGGATGACCTACTGTTCAACTAAGTTGAGCAAAAAATAGTTGAGCTATAGAGCATAAAATGTTCGGTAATACAAACTCTGTCCTACAGCTCAACTGCTCAACTAGTTGAGCAATCTAGTTGAGCAGTGGGGAAGAAGTGATTAGTACTTTAAAAGATAAATTGAATCTAAAATATCATACATTATAACTGATGGGGTGACCATGATTCCATATATTAGGTAGAGTGGGCTGCATCAATTTGATACCCCTCAAAAGACATGTGGGTTCAAATCCGTGATAGGCCGAAGTTGGTTTTTGTATTTTCAAAAACATTTTATTATAAATTAATGTATTGTTTTTGTGAATAAATAAGTTTATGCTAGTATTTATTTTTACTTATTCATTAAAACGTTAATACTTCTAATATTTGACATTTACGACATGGATGACATTTACGAAGAGTTATTCAACGTCTAAATAGATCAGAGGTTTCAAGACCGCTCGCCGTGCATAAGATTGGAGGTTCAAATCTTAGGCACGAATTGTGTTTTTTATCATACATTATGTATTTTTTTTACTATAAAGTCTTTTGTATTTTAAGTACCCATTTGTTTTTTTTTAAACAAGAAAAATAAAACACTGTAACTCTTTAAACGTCGATTGACAACCAGGTACCATTTATTGGTACTTAGATAATTTTTTCTGTCTAAGCTATTAAAAAAAAAAAAAACTAGATATTCCATAGGCTTCTACTCTGTTCACCTAATATACCCAATTTTTTTCGAGACGGTAAAAAAAGTCATCCGGTATAATAAAAAACAAAGTCGCTTTCGTGTCTTTCTGTGGGACCGCTTCTATTAGATCTTCTAAACCAGGATGCCAATCGATTTTGATGGGTTTACACCACCATTTAGAGCATTTATTCCGGACTAGCTTTTGCCCGCGACCTGTATTTTGTTATACTTATAGTTGTAGATATAGATGATGAATTGATGACCAATAATAATGTCAATGTAATGAAAACAACAATTAATTAAATTGCAAAGTGATGGAGCAATGAATCAAGCTTGACCGCAGTCAGAAGGAACGTTTCCTATGTTTTATCGTAACGTAATAAGTAGGTCGCGCTACGATCGTCACTTACCTTATGTACTTCAGGCTAGAAGAAGCAGAAATTGTATATTTTCGTCTTCAAGAAAAAGGATCATTAAAAAAAAACTATTATGTGGTATTTAAATGTCTCAAAACTAGCCCAAAACGAAACAATAGGCTAGGTAACATTTTGTAAAGTCATAGATTACAAAAGCGTAATTAGGGGCCAAACAGGCCAACGACAAAGAGACAACGACAAACTTAGAAAGAGGTCACCTATGCTTGCCAGGCGAGTTGGGCACTGTTGGCTTGATGTAGCAAACATAACGTCACACAATCTCCAAAGTTCAAACCGGAATGCTGCTAGCTTACTTATTACCTAAAATATTGTGAAACGTTATGATGCAGAATGTTTTGTGGAACCAATAAAAGATCAGGTAGCTTTGAACTTGATCTACTTTTACAATTAAACTACTATGAAATATTTAAAAAAAAATTGTAGGTGCAGTTCGAGACCGCGTCGTTTGTTTTCGTGAAAACATGTTGAAATTTTACTACGGTTTCCGATACTGCCGTAGCCGTTGTATTTGCTCGACACTAGACTTATTAGTAGGTTCATTGCATTAAATATTTATAAAGGAAGCTTTCACCGATTATAATATTTTTTATTTCTGAGCAGATTTACGGCCGATTTGAGACGACTTCTGTAAAGTTTTTTGCTATTGTAAACTTCACATTAATTTTTACAACTATTTTGGACAATATGTCTGTTGTTTCTCTTTAGGTCCTGGTAGTGCTTTGTCAATTGTTGACAAAAACACCAGAAGAACTGATATATACAAAGTGTAATAGAGCAGGGGGGCTAAAACGGCCATTTTGGCAGAATCATAATAGGATAATATTATTCATAATATTATTCTATAATGATTCTGCGAATGTGGCCGTTTTAAGCCCCCCAGCTATCACATCAATTCACCCCTAATTATCACACCTATATTAATATTATATTATTACTAGCTGACCCGACATACGTTGTCTTGCCTTAACTATGAATATTCTAATGTAAACGCGCGAAGTTCCCGAAGGCGCAAGCTGAGAACATATTGAATTGTGTAGGAAAACTTAATTTATATTTTAAGAATTGAACAACGATTTTTTGCTGAAAAGTAAAATTACCGAAATAAAATGAATGTAAAAAAGTCAAAAATATGATAAAGATTAATTGGCCAATTAATTTGAAAAAAAAAAACAAATTTTGCGTATGAATGTCGATGGCTATAAGAGTAGGGTAAGACCAAAGAAACGATGGATGGACTGTGTGAAAGATGATTCTTTAAAAGGCGTTTTTCGCCGCCTCATTGAATTTAAAACTTTTTCCCGGGGCTCATTTTTGAGATCAAAATTTCCAGAACGGAAGCGATCAAACCAAAAACGTACCGTGCGTTCACTTGCGGTACCTTGTCCATACACGTGGTTAATATTGCGTGCTGTCTATGCTACATTGGTGCCAAGACGGAACTCTATTTTCGATTTTTCCATGGTTACAGAAACATCGTTTTCAAAGAAAAATAGAACGGCGGGAAAACAAATGAACAACTGGTTTTTTTAATATCATGCTATATTATAAAATTAATTTGAATTTGGAATTCTAAATAGAATGAAAGATTCCCGACAGACGTTGCCCTGTCCAAACATGTATGAGCAAAATGAATTTTATTCAAAATTTTTTTTGTGATTTTTTTTATTTTTTAATACTTACGTATTATCCTATTCCTGACGAAGACAAATCCAATAACACAAAAATCATAAAAATCGGTCCAACTGTTCTTAACTTATAAATAGTGTAACTAACACGACTTTCTACTTTTTATATAAGTATATAGATATATATTATTTCCCACTAGTATTGTTGAACAGCAACAATTACTTACCTAAAAGTAGGTAAAGATATTACGATGATTTGATCACATTCTTTCTTTGCCCACCAACACCAACGACCTTGATTAATATATTTACCAAGCGGAGACATGTAGGTAGATATGCTTTGGCTTCTACACACAACGGCAAATTTAGCGGAACATAAAAAAAATGTCGAAAAACTAGTTTTGTAGGTAAGTAAAAATAAAACGGCTTCGTTTTATTTTTACTTACCTACTTAATTATTTCAAACTAGCGGTCCCGACAGACGATGTCCTGTCTGAACGATCCTAGAACCCGACTGCAGGGCTATACCTACCGGGTCCAATTGTGTTTTCAAACCATCCAGGAACCAATTGAAATATACACACAAATTTTCATCCAAATCGGTCCAGCCGTTTAGGAGGAGTTAGGTGACAAACACCCCAACAGAAGAATAAAAATATCCTATGTCCGTCTCCTGGTTCTAAGCTACCTCCCCACCAATTTTCAGACAAATCGGTTCAGCCGTTCTTGAGTTATAAATAGTGTAACTAACACGACTTTCTTTTATATATACAGGGTGTTTCTTTTAAGGTGACAAGCCAGTGCGAGCTGATAGCAGAGTACCATACCTATCGATTAAACCCCCATGGATGTTCTACGATTTTTTGCAGTTTTCGAGTTATAATTTTTTTTCGATATTTTTCCTGATTCAACGAGGCGTTAATAAAATTATATCTTTTTTTTGGGTCAACTTTGAACAAGAATGTACTAAATAGGGCATTATTTTCTGAAATCGGTCGTTGACAGTGGTGTATCTGAAATCTTATGTTTTTCATATTTTATACTTAATTTATTATTTATCTTCGCATATTTTTGTCAATCCTGATAATTTTTACCTAAACACATGATTGTGCTCATGATAACAAACAACTTTTAATACGGAACCAAACCTGAAATCGCAAAAAAAAAAATCAGCTGCCCCATACATTCTATGTTCGCATATCTCGTCAAAATGTAGGGAGCAGCTGATTTTTTTTTCGCGATTTCAGGTTTGGTCCCATAGTAGTTATTTTATGGTGAAGTGGAGCTGATGGTGACTTCACCATCAGTTCCAGTTCTCCTAGTTCCTTACTAGGAGAACTCCTCAACAATTTACGTCCTTTTATCGGGAAAAGCAATATTTTGTAAAAAGGTCATGAGCAGTTGACATTAGGCTATTGTAACTTATATAAATTGCAAACTGACCCACTAAAAACCTAAAAATAAAAAACTTTTTTTACAAAAAAAAAACAACCGACTTCCAAAAAAATACTACAAAATGAAAAATAACTTTCATTTCGGAATTCGGTGGCAAAAAACTAAAATACAGATTCAAAGACACCGACTTCCGAAATTAAAGTTATTTTTCACTTTGTAGTAGTTTTTGGAAGTCGGTTGTTTTTTGTTTTTAAGTTTTTTATTTCTTTTTATAACTCAAGGACTTAACTTGAGCGCAACTGAGATTGCCAGGGCACTTGAGATGAGGAAATGATAAAACCTATTACAGAGTAATCTCAAGAATTCGCCAACCTGTTTCAACAATTAATCGCAGTATCCATTCAGGGAGATTGCTTTTGTGAGAAGACAGAAAAATACGTACTTCAAGCAGGGATGATCGTTTCAGTTAGCTTCACGTAATAGGAACCAAGCCAGAAATGAGCTTGAGGAAGTTCGAGGTGTCACAGTAAGCGAGCGTACGGTACGAAGGAGATTCAAAGAAGCTGGTTTTGGTTCGTTCGTGACCGCGAAGGCTCCAAAACTTGAGATAAGTACATTATCGTAGAAACAGACTACTTTTGCTCGGGAATATCGACTTTGGACCACGGACCAATGGGGTGAAATATTGTTACGTGATGAGTGCAGAATTATTTTTTAAATCAAGTTGCGGAAGGCAAAGATTAGAATTATAGAACGATATAATCAGACAAATTTTGAAACTATAGTAACAATAGGTATGGTAGAGGATCATGGATCATCAGGAATAATGGTTTGGGGGGGGGATTATGTTTGGGAGCTCGTACGGACCTGGTGGTGGAGTCTGACTGCAGATCGTTTTATAAGAGAAATTTTGGAAGACATGGCAGAGACTATGACGGGATAATGGATAACATAATTTTCAGCATGTCTAGGCGGGTGGAGCACTTGTGGGAAACACGCGATATTATAAGTAAGTATATAATTTGTATTTTTTTTTATTTAAATATCGCATTATTTAACTTTTTCAACTTTTCTTTTTTACATTAAAAATTCAAGAAAGTACATTTTTCACAATGTGATCTCATTTTAATTTTAAAATGTGTAATTTTAAATAAGAAAAGAAGTAAGTATAAACAAAGCAATACTAGATTTTAAAATAAAACCGCATTTAAAAAAAAAAACTTTTTATGTTCCGCTAAATGTGCTCCGGTTTGTGTAGTTGCGCGTATTATGGCGAATATAAAACAAAGCTAATTACGATCCGCTTAAATGAAAATTACTACTTTTCGATCCAATAGTGCGGAAGAATACAGTAAGTATACAGATAGAATACAATCTCGTAAAAAAGAAAGAATACAATAAACGTCCCCCGCCACGCCGGCCGTTTTTTGACCCCGAAAATCCCGGGACTGTACTTGGCTAATCTCGGGATTTTCAGGATTGCCACAAACAGGTCTAGTTTGCACTCCGTAGTCCGTTGCGCCTTGACAATGACCTTGCCTAGATTGTATTAATAGCATATATTACATATCGCTAAAAAAAACAACCCTTTGATACGCGTACGATACGTACCACATAGGTACAGCCCTATAATAATATGTTTGTCGTAGAACTTATAAGGGACTTCCCCGCTCGGGATACTTAGTATTACACGTGAAATGAACCCGTTTAACCTGTTTTATAAGTATCTATTGTCTATTCCTCCAACCAGCGTAGAACCTGAACGAGCGTTTTCAGCTGCTGCTTATGTTGGCAATAAACTACGAAGCAGGCTTGGAAGTCAAACCTTGGATGCATTGATCCAGCGATTGATTGCTACGATTTTATTTTCAAAATTTAAAAAGTTTTTTTGTCTTTACATTTCTTTCAAAGTTTCTATCTTTGTTTTGTCTTGTTTCTTTTCTTACTATGTTGTGATTTGTGTTGTGCAATAAAATTAAAATTATATTTCAAGAAATTAGTCGTTTTTTTTTACATTTGAGACCAATTAGAAACCACATAGTCTAACTACGGATTACGCATCAAGAATCCCGTAATCCCGGGATCGATTTTTGCTCGGGATTGTATTCTCTAATCGTAACATAACAAAACGCGTTTAGATGTAGGTTTAAATAATATTTATAAGGAATTAATTAAATATGTGACGAATTGTAATTGTATGTGTGTAGAAAACTAGAATGTCAGACTGGTCTTGGATCCGGACATTTTCAATTTTACATAAAATAAATTAGAGTCACCGAGTTATCATCATTTCAGCCGAAAGAAGTCCACTGCTGGACTACTACTTAAGTCAAGAACCTCACTGAGCGTACCTACCTACTTAAAAATATTTAGAATTTTAAGTTTTTATCGGCCGAAGGAGAACAAATTATAATATGTTTTTTGTCCAAATCTCGTTATCTCCAAATCCGTAAAGTGTAATCAATCATGAAATGTATTCCACGCGGTTAGTGTACAAAAAAAACGAGTTACGAAGTACTCCAACCATTAGTAAACACAAAATATTAAATTAACCTGCACAGAACAAAGGTAGACGTAAATTCTATTCTGTGAGTACAGCTGTACTTGTACAATAACATGAAATTATAAGCCATGAATTTTTGCGTCAAATTATACAACCATCCAAGCCTCGAAGGAATGATTATTACTAAAATAATTATTGTTATTAACACTACATACATTTGTGTCTATTTGTGGGCTTACAGTAACTAAAACAATCGCAAGTAGGTACTTGTGCAGAGCAGCAATGGCGCAAAGCAGGAAATAATACAAGTTCACCATAAAATAAATATAAATTCACTAGACTTACTTGGACGGTATTCACAACAGACGTTTGACGATTAAGACGGCTTTTGCAACCGGCAGCGACGTGTACTGCAACACTCACTAGTTGTACTGACACTACACTGAGTTTGCATCCGCAGTCGTAGCATGAATAGCTCGCCAGTTACCACCACTATTGTGTCAAGGCACCGCTGCAGTCTGGTGAGAGGCACCGCTACGAGTGCTTCGACTCATCTTAGCGACTCTTAGTTTTGTTATTCTGACCTCAAACATTTTTTTACGTGTTGGTACTGGACACGGATATCATTCCATCTCGTGGAAATTTTATTATCGGAGGTCGGTGCTTTTAACCAACTCAAACCAGAACACATAGAATTATTACTCTAAGCCAGAACATATCAAGAGCCACAAAACGATTAAAATGACAAAAGACACGGCTTTCCTGAAATAAGCATAATTTTGGGAAAGCGCAGATAAAATTGCGAAGGAATATTTTTTTGTCTATAAATAAACGAAATTAAATAAACGCCAGAACACCGGACGACGACGCCCGGTTCTTTTAACCAACTCAAACCAGAACATATCAAGAGCCACAAAACGATTAAAAAGACACGACTTTCCTGAAATAAGCATAATTTTAGGAAAGCGCAGAGAAAATTGCGAGTGAAGAATACTTTTTGTCTTTCAGAAAACCGGACGACGAGACGCCGACGCGCGACGCCACCTGCTGTGTTCTTGACATTTTGACGTGACTATGAACATGATCTTGTGAGGGTATACATATACTTAGATACTTAGATAGTTCTATACATGTTACTAGTTCAACTAGTTGGCCTAGGCTTTAACATTGTTGGATAATTTTAATTTTAGTTGAGTACAATTTTATTGCTGTAGGTAAGTACACTAAAGTTGTAGATAAGTTGTGCATTTTTCTTTTTAAAGAAATTCGTTAAAACATTAAGGTCAGTCGGGGCAAGTGCGCCATACTTTTTGCATAGATGACTTCGATGCTAAATATTTTTTTTAAAGCAGACTTATGAGTGTACATTTATTAAATAATATAAATTTGGTATTTTGTACCTGCAAGAAACGTCGATTCAAGCAAATCTATCAATAATTTTACGATATTTTATAAGAAATTGGGAAATATGGATATAGGAGCACTTGCCCCTGGAAACGGGGCAAGTGCACCGATATAAAAAAAACCGATAAAATCGTACGTTACCAGAAAAATAGATAATTTATATTATCAATAGATAATTTATTCAATAGGGCATAAACAACTAAACGCATTACTCTTGGTTTCTTTTAAATTTACTCGTCCTATAGGCTACTGCAGCTTCTATAAGAAATTTGGGGCAAGTGCGCCATAGATTAGCAATCAGGGGTTCTAAACCTTTTTTGCTCTTTTTTATACAAAGTGAAAACTATTGTATTTATGTAAAAATGGTTAGTTTGACTGGAATACTAGATATCTTTAAACCAGATTAGACTGTTATTATACATATTACTTTTATTTATCAAAAAAAAACCGGTCAAAAGCGAGTCGGACTCGCGCACCGAGGGTTCCGTTCCGATTTCTGAAAAAGTGTGCTATTTAGAGACATCGTTTTATTTTTCCTGTAATATTTACATAAATTTCCATCACATAGAATAATTTCAGATTTTTCGCTTTGCAAACTTCGGAGATAAGGGGGGGAACGGTATTTTTTTTACATTTTTCATCAAAAGTCGAAAACTATGGGGCCTAAAAAAAAGAAAAAAATGTTTGAGAATGTGCAAACAGCGTTCGTTTATATGATACCCCACATGCCCTAGTAGCCCCACTTTGAATTTTTAAGACCCCTTTCAATCCATGTGGCAAAAAAAATATAAATATTTTTATTTCATTCTTATTTGCAAAATAGTTGGGTAAACGTCATCTAAAACTGTTCCAAATTTCAAGTTAATAGCATTAGTAGTTCTCGAGATATCCAGCTGTGACAGACAGACAGACAGACTGACTGAGTCACACCATAAGGGTTCCTTTTTTACCATTTTGGTACGGAACCCTAAAAATATAAAAGTAGGTAACAATTTTTCCATCGACGCGATAGGACACAAATATCTAATAAATGGCACTCAAGAACATCTGAAAAGACAATAATTTTAGAACTAATTATGGTAAGTATGGACTCGTCTGGGTGTGGACTTTACGGCAGCTGTCCAATTACTTCTTGTCGAGAGGTCTGTGGGCAACCGGGTATGTAGATGTTGAATGATAACAGCCGGGACCGGTGGTTTACCGGCTACCCATCCATGGACTGATCGCGCCAAAGTGGTTAGGTGGGCTGTAGGCGCCCATAAAGTAAAGAACAAAGGAAATGACAAATACGATGGTTTTACTGTAATAAAAATCAAATTAAGTACTTAAAAATCGTAGCACTAAATACAAGGCTTTTACTAAACCCGTCACCCAACGACTTCTCATGCTACGTCTCCATCACAAGACCCTAAGCATACCCAGACAGTAAGTTCTCAATAAAAAACCATTACCCTTTTTCAGGGGCAGTCGGGTAAGAAAACATCTGAATAATAAATGTTGACAACTTCTGTCTCGGGGGAAGTGCGCCATACTACCAACAACTTAGGCGCACTTGCCTCACTTGACTTTTTAGAGGTCAAGATTTTAAATACTATAAAAAAACATTAATTTCACTATCTAGGAGTAAAATACAAACATACATTTAAAGAAAAACATCTAAATTCTGTACTCACCTCATTGGTTTCCCGCAACACGTAAAATATTTTAAGATTTAAGGTGATTCATAACACGTGCTCATCTCTTATAACAGGTTTAAATGACACTAAAACTAAAATGGCGGATATATCAAGTTACGGTGAACAGAGGCATCTGTGATTGTGAAGCGGAACTGTGTTTTAGTTTGTTGCATGGATGTAAGATGTCATTAGTTGTATAATATCTGTAGTTTTCGATATTTTTATGGTAGATGCACTTACCCCGTCGGCGCACTTGCCCCGAATGACCTTAATTATATTTGATAGCCACACTATCGAATTAGGTCTAAGATCTGTAAAGATTATAAATGCGAAAGTTTGGATGGATGTATGGATGGATGTTTGATACTCAATCACGCTAGAACGGCTGAACGGATCTGTATGAAATTTGGCATCGGCACAGAGATAGATTATAATCTAGAAAAGCACGCAGGCTACATTTTATCCCGGAAAAATATACGGTTCCCGTGGGATAATTTCCACAGAACAGATCTGTTCTGTGATAATTTCCGACATTCACGCGGGCGAAGCCGCTGGCAAAAGCTAGTAAGTAAATAAATACATTATTTTTCTGATAACAAAATGAGTCTAAAGCTAGTGCCTCATAGTAACGCGGTGTAACGTATGTACCACGTTTTTACTACCTATTAGCTAAGAAGTAGGTATATAATAGTAAAAACTTTGCTTGCTGCATTGTATTTTTCTGCTATAGGTAACTTATAATATTGAAATACGGTCAGTTACATCAATAAATTGTAAAGTATTTTGTACGTACAGACCTATTTACTTAGTTGAATAGGTGTATGGTGTATTATACTTATAATAATAATGTGCAGTGCACCGTGTGCATAATGGAGTAGATATGTTGTATCTTACTCATGTGTACAGCGTATCTTTCTACAGGTATCAATTTATTTAGTCTTGGACATGCTTTCAGCAGTTCCAATAACTAGGTATTTTATCAGGATCATCAAAGTAAGGGCGAGCGCGCATTGCGGTGCGTTTTTCTACCGCATACCTAATCTGTGAACGTGAAGTATGGAATGTCTTTGAAGTGCGCGCACTGCGGTCATGCGTTTTGTTACTGTAGGCCTACCATTATTATACTGTATAATCTATGCTGCAGGCCCCGCCCAGTGCGGCAGAACTAACGGAAACGCACCGCAGTGCGCGCTCGCTCTAAAAGACAAAACATCAGGAAATTAGATAGGCATAATTGTAGATTATATCTAAGTAGGGGAAGTACCTAGTGATGAGTATGGCACTGAAAAACGTGGTCGCTCACAATGAGCCTTATTAGACGGCTGAAACTCGCCCAAAGGGTAATGGAAAGGGTTATGCTTGGAGATTCCCTACGTGCTCGAACCAGAAATGAAGAGATCCACAGCAGAACCAAGGTAACTGACATAACCCAAAGTATTGCAGTGGGCTGGGCACATTGCGCACAGAACAGATCATGGCCGATGGGGTCGAAAAGTTCTGGAGTGGCGACCGCGTACCAGAACTAAGACGTAACGTTGGAAGACTTCCCACAAGGTGGACCGATGGCCTTGTGAAGGCCGCAGGAATCCGCTGGATGCGGGAAGACAGAACCGGTCGAAGTAGCGGTGCTTGTGGGAGGCCTATGTCCAGCAGTGGACGTCTTTCGGCTGAAATTATGATAGTGGAAGTAGGGGGAATGGCGATCAGCGGGTAATCCCGCTCATCCTCATAACTTGAAAAATACTGTTCATAGCAACTTGTTACACTAAGTATCTATCTGAGGTGCGGGAGAAGACATACCTGAATGTGAATAGGCAGCGCCAAGAAACATCAGTCGGCTCGCACCATGTGAGCGTGAGAGGGGGTACCTATGTTTGTTTTTGGGCATTCGGTTCAAATTTTTAGTATTTGTCGATAAGGTGCTGAATTTTGGTTAGGTACTTATTTATTTATTATTCTTGGTATTTAAACATTGGTGATTAAGTAAACATATTTAAACAATTGCATTTTTACGTACTTATATTTATTTAATTTCAAGTCTAATACAAATCGGTAGTTGGGTTTTATGCTGTTGGGTGAACGCTATTATCCCACAGAAATATTTTACGTAAACATATTTTAATAGGATTATTTTACGGTGACCGAATGGGAAGAAAATATCAATCTAGATTGTTGGTAGTAGCCTATAAAAGCTATGGAAAATAGGAAGGAAGGAATTTGAAAGAGACATGGAGATCTGGGGCTGTAGTGATATTAAGTGTCGTGTGCCCTGTATGGGATGGTTAAAGAAAAACATTTATTACTTATGTGCCTATTACCTACTTTAGTGGTTTAGTAGGGTTGATCTAACTGGATTTTAAGTAATGAATATGGATATTTTTTGTTTTTGTTTTTAAGTCTTTTTCGTGGGTTTTGGAAAACTTAAATACGTTTTGTGTTAAAAAGATACTGCTCAGTAGCCAAACCTTTGTTGTTCTTATTATAATCTAAAATAACTAAGTTACATCGTTTTTAGGGTTCCGTACCAAATGGTAAAAAAGGAACCCTTATGGTGTGACTCAGTCTGTCTGTCTGGCTGTCTGTCACAGCTGGATATCTCACGAACTACTGATGCTATCAACTTGAAATCTGGAATAGCTTTAGATGACGTTTACCCAACTATTTTGCAAATAAGAAAGAAATAAAAATATTTATATTTTTTTTTGCAACAAGGACTGAAAGGGGTCTTAAAAATTTTAAAGTAGGGCTACTAGGGCATGTGGGGTATCATATGAAAGAGCGCTATTTGCACAATCTCAAACTATTTTTGATTTTTTTTAGGCTGCATAGTTTCCGACTTTTGATGAAAAATGTAAAAAAATTACCGCCCCCCCCCCCCCCTATCTCCGAAGTTTGCAAAGAGAAAAATCTGAAATTATTCTATGTGATAGAAGTTTATGTAAAGATTACAGGAAAAATAAAACAATGTCTCTAAGTAGCACACTTTTTCAGAAATCGGAACGGAACCCTCGGTGCGCGAGTCCGACTCGCTCTTGACCGGTTTTATTTCCTTAGGCTTTCCCATCGGCATTCCCACGGTTCCCCTAACTTAGGGGAGGTGAGCCTAAAACGGGTACCCCGCCCAAAGCGAGTAGCCTTTTAAATTTGCGCGCCGTAAGTAAAATTGCAAATGTGTGAGTGTATGCAGTAACAGGTCAATATTCATGGTGGGGACCTTCGTGGGGTTGACCTTGAGGTCAAGGTCAGTGACCTTAGGAGGCAGATCTTGACTTTCAGAATGTTTATATCGATATGTTTTATTATACACCTCATCACTAGAAGCTACTGGACCGTAGGTGCTCAAACGGGAATGAAGTTGAATATTTTTTATTGGTCGCCTTTGAGCACCACGTTAAAATATTGATTGGTGCTCAAATGGGAATACCTTGGGTGCTCTAAAAATCGGTGCTCAGAAAATAGGTGCTCAAATGGGAATGCTTCGTATTTAAATTGTAAGGTTATTAGGTGTAAAAATTAAAACGTGCTCTTGGGCAAAATGGGTAGGAGTAAATCGTGTAGTTATAATCATACCGGCCTTTATAGGCATAAATTATGTGAAAACGTTCACATTAGGCTCACGAGACGTGCACAACATAGTCTGGTAGAGGTTTCTATTACTGTGACGACTGTCAGGAAACGTTAAAGTTGATTTATGATGATCCAAGAAAACCTAAAAGATTAATAATGAAGACTGCAATAAAAATGATGACTTAATAGTATAAAGTATAGACTAGCTAACCAAACTTCACTGTAAGATGGATTGATCTCAATTTTTAACACATACCCGTCTTGCCCCAACGCCTTACCCGTTTTAGGACCCCATGTGGGTAAGTTTGAAGATTTTTTTTTAGTTTGTTTTCGTTCTAATAATGAAGAAAATGTTTATGTTTGTTCTTAATTTGGATTCTTTAAAAATTTAATATTTGAAAAGTAAAAATAGAAGTTTCATTTTGTTTTCTAAAACTGCCGGTCGATTCTGTAAAAATCTCACGGTGAAAACTTAGGTGAAGTGAGTTTGCTTTTGCTAGTAATTGACACTATTACCCCATCCCCCACACCATTTCTTTTGTTTTTAGGCTTGTGTTAAAAATTAAATTCATATGTGCGTCATTTTTCGTGTGAATAAATAGTTTTTCTTTCTTTCTTTCTTTCTTTTCTTTCTTTCTATTGACAGCTCAATCCACGCTCAATTCACCTAAGTTTTCACGGTGAGATGGTTACAGAATCGCACTGCTGTTTTATTGATCATCTCCCTTAGCGTACCCGTTTTGGGCTAACCTCCCCTACCAGTTTGTAGTGTCTACGGATCTCTAAACTGTCTAAAGATATGACGACATATCTAGTAAATAAGATTAATAAGTACCTAAGCAATGCAGAAAAGTTATGCACTTCAGGTAATCTTCGAGTTTCTGAATGTAGTGCGAACGTCGCGCCACCGATCACCGAGTGACCCCCCACAGAGGCAAAGCTTCTGTATTTGTATGAAGCTTTCTCTCTCTTGGATTACCTACTCTAGTCGCACATTACTGTATGTCACTCGTCATCATTCTGCTGTCCTTTTACCAACTTATTTGGCTTTTGGGGTCGGCGCAACATGTCTTTTTCTTCCATAGGTTTATGTTTTTTCCATAAGTACCCATTCTCTATTAGTCGTCATCTCAGTAGTCACCCCCTTTCTGCCATAATTATCATCTTTCACACTGTCTATACTTCTTTTCTTTGGTCTGTCCTTACTTTTATAGCCATCCAAATTCATACTCAAAACTTTCCTCGCGCATTTTCCAAATTCCTCAGCATCACAAACCCAATACCATGACAACCGATTTCCACACAACTTTTCAGACACTGCTGCCACTTTCAGATTTCCACTTGTGTAGGTACTCATTTGTTATTCTATCCATTCGCGTAACATCACACATCTCTCTTACCATTCTCATCTCAGCTGCATGCAATTGCCTTTCATTCATACCAACATTCTGAACCATACAGGTCAACCGTCAAACCATTGTTTTGTAAATCTCCCATTAAGTTTAAGGGGAATGCGGGAATCGCAGATGGTTCCCGTGACCTGCTTGTCGTAAGTCACTCAAAACTTTAAAAAAGTTTTATGGAATTGCATAGGTAAGAGTAGTACGCACGGCTACAGATCAAGCTATACATTTCCAGTATAAGCTGATCTCGCATTCTATAGGATTTCCTTACAATAAGAGCTCAGTGTAAACTGGAAATGTATAGCTTGATGTGTAGCCGTGTGTACCTATATATCATTTTATAACCATGCCATGGTTAGGTACAAAATAGAATACAAAAATAGGTCACACAATGTAAGGTTTGGTACAAAATAGGTCATAATAATCTCATCATCGCGCGTCCGTATTTCCAAAAACTTTTTACAAAAAAAAAACAACCGACTTCCAAAAAAATACTACAAAGTGAAAAATAACTTTCATTTCGGAAGTCGGTGTCTTTGGATCTGTATTTTAGTTGTTTGCCACCGACTTCCGAAATTAAAGTTATTTTTCACTTTGTAGTATTTTTTAAAGTCGATTGTTTTTTTTTTGTGAAAAAGTTTTTTATTTTTCACTTTTTAGTAGGTCAGTTTGTAATTTACTTATCTAAGTTACAATAGTCTAATGTCAACTGCAACTGCTCATCACCTTTTACAAAATATTGCTATTCCCGATACAGGGACGTTAATTAGACCCCATTTAAACAGGAGAACTAGAACTGATGCTGACGTCACTATCAACTCCAATTCACCCTAAGCATTGTGACGAGCATAAATTGCTTCGCAACCATATTAATGTACTTACTTAATCGAATCGCAACCCCGCGTGAAATAGGTAGGTAAGTACGTATTATTGAGTAGTTCTTCTTCATCAGTTCCACTTCACCAAATGGTGCTTTTTGGGAGCACATGCACGAGTTATTATAAAAATACCCAAATCGCTATACTTAGGTGTAGGTGCCTATAAAATTTAGTGTTTCCCTCGATTTCTATGGGATCCCCTCATCGGATTCTGACTTGGTGACAATGGGACCACCTGGAAAGCACAATCTTTCAAACAAAAAATAATTTTCAAAATCGGTCTACAATTGACGGAGAAATCGGTGTATATACATAAAAAAATATATAAGTGTAGGTAGGTATAATATACGAGACGAATTGAGAACCTCCTCTTTTTTTTTAAAGTCTGTTAAAAAAAATGTCAGTAATGCAATAATGAATAACGATCGATTTCGTAATATCAAATAGCAAATAGCATATTACCTTTACCTACGTCATACTTAATATCAAAAACGTAGTAGGTACCGTACCGTGTAGGTAAGGTACACCGGTGTTTTTTTTTTTTTTTCCATACGTCTTAGTTTCGAGATCCTAAACACTTGATTGACCTTTAATTTTGACTCGCTGACACGAGACCCAATGATTGATCTTTATGAAAGTTCTTACAACACAAGAAAAAAGGTCTATGCAAAAACTTGTCTTTCAGACTTCCATTCCGAGGTTTACCCTTTATTTACCCTATTTGACGGTACTCATTAGGAGGCGTTAGTGTCCCACTCGATGAGGTACGCGGGCGGCGCGCCGGGCTCCAGGCGCCGCGCGTGCACGTGGCACGTCTGGCCGGCGCGGAAGTACGACTGCACGCTCGACTTCAGCGCAGACAGCTGCTCCGCGTCCACCTCAGCGGCAGTACTATTAGCTTTATGAGGACTCAGCTGTAAACTCTTCACGCTGTTATTATTCGTATTTCTTCTTGCATTCTCATAATAATTCTTTTCCTGTCTCTGTCTCAGTCTTCTACCGTGAAATTTCACGTTATTGATGTGCCCGCCTTGTGCAGTGACTTCACCGTTTTCGTTTGGGATTTGAGCAGGTTTGTTGTTGTCATCAGGCAGAGGACATGATTTGTTCAGCTGCGCCTGTAGATATTTCCGTGGCCTCCTGAATTTCCTTCTTTTTACCTCCCCATTAGGCCCAATCACGATGTCCTTTTCGCTAAGCTTTCTTTTCAATGGCCTCACTAGAGGACCCATCGTTGGATTCAAGTTCACCGGTAACGAGAATCGTGAGTGGTGATGGTTCTGCTTTCCATTTTGTTTATTGTATATGTTTGTTGTTGATGAGAATGATTTTTTAGATGGGTAAGACATCAAAAATGGATTATTCTTCCCCTGGAAATCTTTCAGCGGTGGTATAATAACGTCTAGGGTGCCCCTGCTGGAGGTCTCGTCGCCCGACGACTCCATGTCAAGGCTGAAGTTGCTAGTGTATGGAGGTATGCTATCCATGTGCTGCAGAGACATTATTTTGGAATGTTCGATAATGTTTTTAGTAGACAACTTAGATACTTCTAAGTTCATTGTAGCTATTCTTGTTGTGTGAGTGTTAATGCTGACGTTAGTGACGTCACTTTTACTCACGTTCGTATCAACTATATTCTCTTTGGATATTTTATCTAACTTTACAGAACATGGAACTAAAGAAGTGTTGAGAGATGGCACTGGAGGATTTTCTTCACAGATCGACTTTGCTTCATTAGTAGTGTTTTCGATTAGCTCTGATAGTTTCTCTATTTTATCGGCTTTGGCATCAGAATTTCTAGCAGTAGAGGTGCAAATGGGGGGTGAAGGTTGGTCGTCGATTTCAGGTTTAACAGACTCATATGAACTAGTAGAATCGTTTTCTGAAATTCGAGTTAGAGTTGAGATTTTCATGGAACCGCTTGCCCATCATTAAGTTTAACCAATGACCATCAACGGGCACAATCATACGTTGATTGTGATGCTTATAGGAACTTTTATCATTGTTACTACTAGAAGGTTGAGAACTGTCATCAACAGCTGGAACTGTCTGTGGCGACGGCGCTCGCGGCAGAAACCTAACTCGCGGTGCATATTCCCTCACTAACTCATCTGACAATGGCTCCCCTTTCCTGATCTGTTCCAAAGCAGAAAGCTGGAGTGGAGGCGGCGGCGGTCGTCGTAAGCGCAGACCCCAGATGGTCGCACGTTTCTTCATTTCGCGACCACATTTGAATCGCTTACGAGAAGACGTCAACTCTCGGCGCTCTTTTACTGGGGTTCGCCACATCTTCTCAGGTAGGTAATTGAAGTGCATGCCAATTGTCCATGATGTATGGCATAATAACACTATCTAGGTCGAAATAATTCGGCGCATTGTAGGCAGTGAGGTTATACAGAGCAAGATGCGCCAGGTCCAGCCAACAAAGCTCCAGTCGCCGCAGATATTCCGCATTTCCGTTGCAGTGAGCGCACGCAAATATGTACAACTTATCGCCAGCATACAACGGATATTGTAAACTTGATACGCATCTGTTGTGGCCATCTGTTGTGGCATAATTAGGTGTAGTCCAGCTTCTCCCTAGAATGGTCTGCTTGTGAAAAACAGTGGATTGTAGACTTGACCAGTTTTAACTTTGTAATGGCATTTTTTTTCAGTTCACTGTGAACTGAAAGATAAATCCGCTGAGACAGTCAGGAAATGCGTAGGATCTCTTAATCAGAAATGTACCCAGATCATGGACTTCTTATGAAAAGTTATCTCGAAAATATCTGATAAAGCTAGGCTAATAAAGTGTCTGACTGATACTGTGGCGGCTTTAACCAGTATATACCAGTTTTTAGAGCGATTTATGTTGTTAAAATACTGTAGGTACCTAACCATTTAATCTTTCTAAGATATCGATACTCAAACAATATCGTAAAGTAGTCACCTGTCACTCAAACAAGTTAAATAAAATAAGTAAGTACCTATTACATAACAAGTAGGTACCTACATGCCGAGTTTGAGTTAAGATTATTGATACCTTGTTCAACATAGAGGCGGTAAGAGGGTAGGGTATTTGCTGAATGCCCTATAGGTGCTTACCGTGCTTACCATTATTATTTCATTTTTGACACAAGCTACTCTTTTTAGTTTGCTCGAAGTAGATAGGTACCTAACCTAACCAACAGTCTTTCCTAAATTTTCTTCAATCAGGTAGGTACGTGACATAGACTTATAAAAAAAACAGTAATAAAAAAAATTGAAGAACCCGACTGCGGTAAGGACTTAAGTTTAAAAAAAAACCGGGCAAGAGCGAGTCGGACTCGCGCACCGAGGGTTCCGTTCCGATTTCTGAAAAAGTGTGCTATTTAGAGACATCGTTTTATTTTTCCTGTAATCTTTACATAAACTTCTATCACATAGAATATTTTCAGATTTTTCTCTTTGCAAACTTCGGAGACAAGGGGGGAACGGTATTTTTTTTTACATTTTTCATCAAAAGTCGAACACTGTGCGGCCTAAAAAAAAATAAAAATATGTTTGAGAATGTGCAAACAGCGTTCTTTCATATGATACCCCACATGACTTAGTAGCTCCACTTTGAATTTTTAAGACGCCCTTTTACCCCATGTTGCAAAAAAAATACATATATTTTTATTTCTTTCTTATTTGCAAAATAGTTGGGTAAACGTCATTTAAAACCGTTCCAAATTCAAGTTGATAGCACTAGTAGTTCTTGAGATATCCAGCTGTGACAGACAGACAGACTGAGTCACACCATAAGGGTTCCTTTTTTACCATTTGGTATGGAAAGAAAATGAAAGGCCAAAAACAAGCCCATTTTAAATTGAATAAAATTTGGAGACAGGCTCGACCCATTTGAGTTTGAAAAAAAAAAGCCGGTCAAGAGCGAGTCGGACTCGCGCACCGAGGGTTCCGTTCCGATTTCTGAAAAAGTGTGCTATTTAGAGACATCGTTTTATTTTTTCTGTAATCATTACGTAAACTTCTATCATATAGAATAATTTCAGATTTTTCTCTTTGCAAACTTCGGAGATAAGGGGGGGGAACGGTATTTTTTTTACATTTTTCATCAAAAGTCGAAAACTGAGCGGCCTAAAAAAAAATAAAAAAATATTTGAGAATGTGCAAACAGCGCTCTTTTATATGATACCCCATATGCCCTAGTAGACCCACTTTGAATTTTTAAGACCCCCTTTCAGTCCCTGTTGCAAAAAAAACACATATATTTTTATTTCTTTCTTATTTGCAAAATAGTTGGGTAAACGTCATACAAAATTGTTCCAAATTTCAAGTTGATAGCATTAGTAGTTCTTGAGATATCCAGCTGTGACAGACAGACAGACAGACAGACAGACAGACAGACAGACAGACAGACAGACAGACAGACAGACAGACGGACAGACAGACTGACAGACTGAGTCACACCATAAGGGTTGCTTTTTTACCATTTTGGTACGGAACCCTAATATAAAAATGGAATGGGTCCCGCCTGCTTCCAAGTTTTATTTAATTTGGAATGGGCTTGTTTTTGGATTTAATTTTTTTTTTAAACTAAAAAACTTAAAAACCCGACTGCGGCAAAAGACTTATCTTTTGCCGCAGTCGGGTTTTTAATTTTTTTAATTACTGTTTTTTATTTCCAGCTTTTTAGTTTACAAATGTGAATGATTTCGCAGACGTTTTTATTGTACGTTCTTTTTACGTTTTGTCACTTCGATGTACTTTTAACCATATAAGTTGTTTATATTTTTGTTATCACCTTTAAAACCCTTTATTTTGGCTTATTCCCATCCGATCCCACAATCGGATCCCACTACGCGGATAAAATGAATCTCTGCTTGAATCGATAAATGAAAACAAAAAGTAAGTACATAATATCAAGATACAGTTATGGTCATATATATTAAAATTAAAATAAATATCACTTCAACAATATTCCAAGTAGCGTTGCCGGTGCACTGTTACTGACTTACTGTTTATCTCGATATTATGTACATACTTTTTGTTTTCATTTATCGATTCAAGCAGAGATTCATTTTATCCGCGTAGTGGGATCCGATTGTGGGATCGGATGGGAATAAGCCCATTTTCCATGTTGGTAATTTTGAAAAAATCTGTTAGACATCGCTTTTGTTAAACGAAGCGCTTCGTATTTCTTCACTATGTCGTGAAAAGGCCCCTGTATTGTGAACGATCTTGGAATTTTATTTTTTGAGTTTTTGACCTGGACAAGAAGAACCCGCCCATGGTTCTCGACATCATTAGTTGTGATGTTTGCCAACTCCTAACGTCTACATCGTCTACATGCGCCATTTATGCCGAATATTAATACAACCTGAAAAGAGATAAAAACAGCGTACAAAACACCTATATTGTAAAGAAATACGAAAGTGAAAGAAGTTAATAACAATAATTTAGTTTCAACTGACTTTGTTGCCAAATATCGGCAATCCTGAGCTTCTTTTAGGAACTTCCTGACATTGTCAGCCGAAAATACTTTCGACTTTATACTCACATGGCCACTTGAGCAGCTTTTTAGAAATGCCCGCAAGTTGGAGTATGACTTGATATCAATAAGTAGGGGAGGTCAGCTCAAAGCGGCCACCTTAACTTTGGGTTAAAAAAAAACCTAGTAAACGACAGACTTTTGAAGAGAGTTTTATACTAATAGCCAGAGAATTTATAAAATTTTCATAATGTGAAATTCAAATTCGCGCAAATTTAAAAATAACCATGTGATTTGTAAATTACGAAAACTTGTCAAAAAACCGCTTTGCCCGAGTGACCGCCCAAAGCGGCCATGGGTGTAGGGGCAACGTGGCCACCCCCAAAAGTACACAAGAAATGTATTTGTTTTTTGTTGAAAAATACCGTGCTTGACAAAATAAAAATACCAAAAATAGGTTAAAATGTTATTAAATATTATTTATATTTTTAACCGACTTCAAAAAGGAGGAGGTTCTCAATTCGTTTTTTTTATGTAAGTATGTTCCCCGATTACTCGAAAATGGCTGGACCGATTTGGATTTTTCTTTTTTTGTTTGAAAGGGTATACTTCCCAAGTGGTCCCATGATCATCAAGTCAGGATCTGATGATGGGATCCCATGGAAATCGAGGGAAACCCTCAAATTTTATGGGCACACTTATATCGATTTCGGTATTTTTATAGTAACTCGTGCATTTGCTCTCGGAAAGTACCTTTTGGTGAACTGGAACTGATGATGAAGACCACAGATGGCCATCGGAAATACTCAATTATATCTAAGTATATCACAGGTTGCGATTCAATTACTTTAATATGGTTTATGCTCGTCAAAATGCATAATGGTGATGGTGACTTCACCATGAGCTCCAGTTTTCCTGGTTCTTACTAGGAGAACTCCTCAACAATTAACGTCCCTGCATCGGGAAAAGCAATATTTTGTAAAACGTGATGAGCAGTTGACTATTGTATCTTAGATAAATTACAAACTGACCCACTAAAAAGTGAAAAATAATTTTTTTTTTACAAAAAACAAAACCGACTTCCAAAAAAAACAGTACAAAGTGAAAAATAACTTTAATTTCGGAAGTCGGGGGCAAAAACCTAAAATACAGATCCAATGACACCGACTTCCGAAATTAAAGTTATTTTTCACTTTCTAGTGTTTTTTTTGGAAGTCGGTTTTGTTTTTTGTAAAAAAGTTTTTTTTAATAAAATAATCAGCATTTTATACTTTATTTTAAATACAATCAGTCTTTAGGGTAATTTAACTAACGTATATTGTTATATTTAGTTTAAAAACTTTTATTAAACTATTAGGAACATATAATCAGGTTTAGTTTTTGACAATATTTAACATTTTTAATAATCAACAGTAAGTTTTACTTAATTATTTCAACAGTCTTAACATCTTGTATGAAAATTAGTGCCCTAAAATTTAAAAACTTTCTTAGAAAACAAGTAAAATTTAATTTTCTTCTTTAACTGCACGGACCGTCATATCTTCATCCTATGACGCCTGGATAGTCTTCCTTTTATAGTTGTTAACCATTTTTTTTTTGGTACCTACGTGTTGAGGGTTAGGGGTTTAAGGGTTTTATAAAGGGGGGGGCCATATTTTCATTATTTTTGCGATAGGACACACCGTTTTCGAGATATATGGAAAAGAAAAAAAAATACAGTACTGTTTTTGCACTTGAAGTCAAGGTGTTTGTGTGAATTTTAGCTCATGACAACTAATCTAATTCCACACCTTTTTAATCGCGATTAAAAATAGTCTGATTTAGTTGGTGCCCTCTATTAGTGGCTTACTAAATCGCTTTGGTTCAAGGGGAATGTTTGTCTGTCTTGCTACTCTAGGCTGATATCTTGATTCGATCATCCCTCGCTAGATGTAGCTGTCAGTCATTCAAGATCGTTTATTACGGCATGTAGCACTTCGGATTATAATGAAAACAACACAATTTTTTATTTACAAACATGAAAATCACTGGGCTTACTGTATAGGTCTTTTCCTATGAAATTGCCGTTCTGCAGTACTGGCCATTTCAAATCAAAATAATTTTTGTTTGGCTAAGAATTCTAATTTCAAATTAATTTTATTTTAAAAACATGGATTTTTTTTTCCAAAAGTAGTCATTTGTTTATTGATTAGTGTTACATTTTCATCGCATTTCAATCTTTTTCGTCATCATGGATACGTTAAAAATTCGAGTAATTATGGAATATGAGTACCGTCGTGGCAGCAACGCGGCACAAGCGGCACGCAACATCAACGACGTTTACGGAGCTAACACTACAAACCAACGCACCACCTGTTATTGGTTTGCTCGCTTCCGTTCTGGAAATTTCGACCTGAAAAATAAACCTCGCGGTCGTCCGAAGACTTTGGTTGACAATTACGAATTAAAGGCGATTGTGGAAGCTGATGATACACAATCTACGGCTGAATTAGCAGCAGCTTTCGACGTTAGCGTCAAAACAATATTGGTCCATTTGCGTCAAATTGGCAAGGTAAAAAAGCTTGACAAATGGGTGCCCCACGAACTCAATGATCGACAGCGCGAAGTACGCGTCGAGACGTGCCTTGCACTGCTCAACAGACACACAAATGAAGGAATTTTGAACCGCATTGTTACCTGCGATGAAAAATGGATTCTGTTTGATAACCGCAAGCGCTCAGCAAGTTGGTTGGATCCTGGTTCAGCACCTAAACAATGCCCTAAACGAAAACTTACCCCAAGAAAAGTGATGGTCACTATTTGGTGGTCTAGCGCCGGTGTGATTCATCACAGCTTTCTTACCAAACGGGGTGAGCATTACTGCAGATGTGTACTGTGAAGAACTGAACACAATGATGGAGAAGCTGGCACATCTCCAACCAGCATTGGTCAATCGCTCGTCTCCGCTGCTCCTGCACGACAACGCGCGACCTCATACTGCACAGCAGACGGTCTCCAAGTTGCAAGAACTGGGGTTGGAAGCTCTCCGTCATCCACCCTACTCACCAGACCCTGCGCCTACAGACTACTACTTTTTTCAGAATTTGGATAACTTCTTGGCGGGAAAAAAATTAAATACCCGAGAGGCAGTACAAAATGCCTTTGAAGAATTTGTTGCCTCCCGACCAGCTGATTTCTTTAAGAAGGGCATCAATAAACTGCCACTGCGTTGGCAAAGATGCATTGATTGCATGGGTGATTACTTCGATGAATACAAATAAAAAACACATGAAAAAAATTCGTTTAAATTTTTTCATACAAAACGGCAATTTCATATATTATATTATATTTTATATTTCAATTTCATTTCATTTCAATTTCATACCTATTATATGATAACTTTGCGTAGGTGGTAAATAATATTAATTATTATGTTCGGTTTTATTAAAGACACAGATGACACAGACACATCTTCGAGGCCGTTCCTCAAAATTTATCAGACCACAGAGCATGTAATTAGGACTTACCGAGCGATTTCAAGACGATACAACTCCATAAGTTAGAATTGACCTCAAATCTAGCGATTTCATGAAATCATGAGGTTTGAGGTCAATTCTAACTTAGGGGTATTGCTGATTCTAATGATTATAATTCTGTAAAGCCATGTTAGTTACGGCCGCGAATCATATTTTAATCAACATACAACCTGACAATGACCTGCAAATTGCAAAAAACTTAAGAAAATTTGAATTTCGCGGGCTACCTTAGCGCATCCTCCTTAAAGGAGAATGCCGATGGGCAGTACCAATTTGCGGGGGAGCGGGTCACAACCAAATTTAGTTCATAAAATTACTCCTATTTTTTTAACCAGATTTACGTTTTTGTTAAGAAAAAGATTCCCGGATTTCGGACATCAAAAATAAAAGTATTTTTTTACTTTGTATGTATTTTCCACGTATATGTCAATGTCACTGCCATTGCACTTCATTTCCCAATGTTGCTACTACGCATAAAAAGATAATTATAGCAATATACACCAACAAACACCGTCAAGCAACAAACATTTAAATGAAGAAGATAATTTAAGTATTTTAGTTTTTTTTTTTTTTTTTTTTTTTTTTTTTTTTTTTTTTTTTTTTTTTTTGTGTATTTTGTATTTAGTTTGTTTTTAAGTATTTCACAGGCTATACAATGCCTTTGTTTTTGAAACTACATAAACCAGAATGACTTATAAAGTATTAATACTTAAATTATTTAAATACAAACAATAAAAAAATATAACAAAGTGAACAGTAGGTATTTCATATTTATCATAATCTTAATTAGAGGCTATAAATATAGGTACTTAGTGAAAAAATTAAGTTATCATTATTATACCTCAAAAATTCAAACAATTTGAATTCTAACTGTATGTCGGCCATCTTTTAAGATTTTTGAGGCCAATTGCATGTAAATAGCATGATCATAATTGACTCGACTGAGAACTGAGTCATTCTAATGACTTTTGAGTTGAAGAACTTTTACTATTACAAAACATTGTCAGCATAAAAATATTCATCATATTCGTCGTAATTCATGGAGTGATCATCATTTTCATCATTTTCATCTTCAGATTCAAGCATACTATCTTCTATGCCAGGTACTAAGAACTTATTAGCACATCTATTTTTCTCAGGAACTACCATTATTTCATAGTTATCTATGGCTATTTCTATTCCATCATAAGGTATGTAACAAACTTTGTGTGTTGGCTGGACTTTCCCTGGGATTATGTGATCTAAATATTTGGCTCTCCCAATATAAAGTTTTTCATGACCAGTGTCCTCTGAGTGACCAGCGACAACAGCTCCAACTGGTATGTTATCTAACTTACTTGGTACCCAGGTACAATCAAATCCACATAAAACCTGCAACAAAAATGTTATAATGAATGTTTTGTTCCTAAAAATTTTACTTTTTGAAGTTAAGTATAGGTACAAGGTGGAATCTTTCAGCGGGGCAGTAAGTGGAAGTAGGTATCTTATCCGTTGCAGCTACACGAAAATGGTCTTAGGAGACTATCCATAATTTTTTATGGAATTTTGTTCCCCATTCACAGATTTTCAAAAACATTTACAGTTAGCAAGAAAATAGCCATTTTACACAAAAACAGTTTTTGATGCCAATCGATCCTGTTTCTAATAGTGATCAAAAACTTATATGGGACCAACCATCGTTGGAGTATTCAAAAGTCACAAATTGCAAAAAACTTTTTCCGTACATTTTGTATGAAAATTTTACGCAAAAGTTTTTTTAGTGACGGTTGAGATCTTTTTGTTGACTGAATAAAAAGATAAGTTTATAAACAATTCAAATTTCGAACTGATAGTAGACGTAGTGCAGATCTGACGCCTCTAGATTTCTTTTTGTGGGGCTACCTGAAAACTGAGGTTTACAAAAAGCAATACGATAGTGTTCAAGAACCTAAACATTCCTTCCTCGTGGTCAAACTTAATGGTCAAACTGATTTAACCACGAGGAATTTTGTTCCGGATAGTCAAACTTGTGAAACTAGCCAATAAACTAAAAAAATAAGTAATGTGTCTTTGGTAAGTCTGTCAGTTAAGTCTACATTTATTTTTTTTTGTCTATGTTGTTGCGGATTCGAGTCGCACAAGAACCACCATTATTTTTCCTCCACCGAGTATTAATAAATAGTAATAGTATACTACTGCGCTATTGTTTTCTTACTCTGCAAGACCTCATCACAGGTTATGGGCCCAGAGTACGCGAGTGTATAAATTACGGCGAAAATAAATAATCTACGAGAGATTTTCGTTGGCTGTGTTGGCTTGTCGAGAGTTCGAGACGCCATTATTGCTGTTGAGTTCGCCGGTCGTAAGAGTGGAAGAAAATGGATTTGTCGCATCCGCAAGGAGTTAAACTAAATGGAAGTGCGACATGGTGTACCTGGAAATTCCAGATGAGAGTTATTCTACAGGCAAAAGGCCTATTTGAGGTCGTGGATGGTTCCATACCTAAACCCGGTAAAGACAAACCGGCGGAGTACCAAGAGTGGGTAAATAAGGATAGCAAGGCGCAGGGTTGGATTGTTTTCCACATTGATCAAAATATTATGACGCACTTGCTTACTGCTACAACGTCTGCTGAGATGTGGAATAAGTTAACTAGTATCTATGAGAAAAAGTCGTCTACATCTTTACATCTTGAACAACAAAAGTTTTACTCACTGAAGTGCGATACCGATATTTCACTATTTTTCTCAAAGATAGAAGAGGTAAGAGCGAATATACGACAATTGGGCGATGATATATCCGACAAAATGATTATTACCAAAGTACTTATGTCATTGCCAGAAAAATATCGCCACTTTATTGCTGCATGGGAATCAGTCCCTACAATAAATCAAACTATAGGAGAACTAATGGCGAGATTGTTAATTGAGGAAGAGCGGAATATGTCTACTGTAACAAATAGTGAAATAAATGCTGAAACAGAGTGCGTAGCATTGGCAACAGCCACAAAGAAGTTGAGTGAGATAAAGTGTTTTAGTTGTGGCAAGATAGGCCATTATAAAAAAGATTGTCGCGCCAAGTTGAAATGTTTTTATTGTAAAAAGTATGGTCACTCAATTAAAATTTGCAGACTAAGGCTAAATAAAGATAATAGAGAGAAAAGCAGTGATGTTGGTAAAAATGAGTTAAACAAAAGGAGTAATGCATTTTCGACAATTATGAAGAGCAAGGAAAATACTCAGGGCTGGTTGGTAGACACCGGTGCCAGTGAACACATGTGTTTTTCAAGAAACCTATTTAACGAGTTTGAAGAGTACGAATCCCACCAGTCAGTTATAATTGGTGATGGCCGGGAACTAAAAGTTATTGGTAAAGGAAAAGTGTTTCTCAAAGCTTTTGATGGAGAGGAATGGATTGATACTACCCTGAATAATGTGTTGTATGTTCCTCAACTAACAGTTAATCTTTTCTCTGTGAGAAGTGTCATAGACAGGAACTTTAAAATGCAATTTGAAAAGGACTATTGTGAAATTAAAAATAAGGAAGGTAATGTTTTGGCCATGGGATACAGGGAGAAGAAATTATATGTTATGTGCTTTGACTATGGATCTAAAGATATTGCTGCAGTAACAGTATCACAAGATAGCCTAAAAATATGGCATGAGCGCTTAGGGCATCAAAACTATGAGTATGTGAAACAGTTTTTGAATAAAAATGGTATAAAATTTAAGAATGATGCTGAAATGTGCAGTGCTTGCGTTGAAGGTAAGATGCACAGATTACCGTTTAATAGAAGTACTACTGTATCAAAGAGGCCATGTGAGCTAATACATATGGATGTCTGTGGCCCTATGGAGGTAGAGTCCTTGGGGGGCTCTAAATATTTTTTATTGATAAGGGATGATTATTCTACCTACAGATATGTATATTTCTTAAAACATAAGAGTGATGTTCCTGAGAAGATTAAAGAGTTTATAAATTTATCTGAACAAGATACTGATGAGAAAGTAAAAATTGTAAGAACCGATAATGGAAGTGAATTTATCAATGCAACAGTTAAAGAGTTATTTAAGGAAAAAGGCATAAGGCACCAGACATCAACAGCATACACTCCGGAACAAAATGGTAAAATTGAAAGGGATAATAGGACAGTGGTGGAGGCAGCAAGAGCCATGATGATAAGTGCAAGACTACCCAAAGAACTGTGGGCCGAAGCAGTCAACACTGCTGTTTATATTCTAAACAGAACCGGGCACAGTCATGAGAAAGGCAAGTCTCCTTTTGAATTATTGTTTAAAAAGGCCTATACAAATTTGGATAAGTTAAAAGTGTTTGGGCAAAATGTGTATGTGCATGTACCAAAAAATCTAAGGAAAAGTGGGACTCAAAAAGCAAAAAGGGCCGTTTTGTGGGCTATGATGAAAATGTGAAAGGCTTTAAAGTTTATTTTCCTGATTCGGCCACTATAGACATAAAAAGAGATGTTATTTTTGAGTCATCTCAAAAGGAAGAAATGTTCAGCGAAATATTAAATGACACTTTTGAAGAGAAAGAAGAAATAAATGAAAATATAAATGATGAAGAAGAAGAGTATTATACCGATATTTCTAGTGATACAGATGAAAATGAAAAACTAGAAAAAGAAGAGAAGAAAGAGTTACCAGAAAAGAGAGTAACAAGAAAACCAACATGGTTACAAGATTATGACACAGAAACTAGCTTTATGTGCATATTAAATGAGCCTAAAACATATGATGAAGCTATCAATAGTAAGAATAGTGACAAGTGGAAAGAAGCCATGAAAAAGGAATTGGAAGTTCTAAAAGAAAATAATACTTGGAAAAGTGAAATTGAAGTACCTAAAGACAAAAAGGTAATAGAAAGTAAATGGGTTTATAAAGTAAAACAGGATAGTGAAGGAAACATAACCCAGTACAAAGCACGTCTTGTTGCCCGAGGTTTTCAACAAGAGGATTTTTTTGAAGCCTATGATGTGTATGCACCAGTAGCTAAAATTGCGACTTTCAGGGTCTTAATGGCTTTGGCTAGTAAAGAAAAACTACCAGTTCATCACATGGATGTACGAAGTGCTTTCCTGTATGGAGATATACAGGAAGATGTTTATATGAGACTACCACCTGGATGTGATGATAATGTAAGTGTTGTTAAATTAAATAAAAGTATCTACGGACTAAAGAAATCACCAAAGTATTGGAACTTAAAGTTTGATAAGGTAATTGTTAAGAAAGGGTTTATTAGATCTGAAAATGATTTTTGTCTTTATTGTAAGGCAAATTCTGAATGTAAAATTTATTTGTTATTGTTTGTCGATGACATATTAATTATGGGGTCAAATGAAAAAGAAGTCCACAATTTAAAACTTTATTTGAGTAATATTTTCTGTATGAAAGATCTAGGTCATGTAACTGATTATTTGGGTATTCATGTTAAGCAAGATTTGCAAAATGGTATTATTGAAATGTCACAAAAACATTATTTGAAAAAGATACTAGAGAAGTTCAATATGATTGATTCAAAACCTATGTCAACTCCAATGGAATTCAAATTCCAAATGTTTCAGTCAAATAAATCGGATGCTAAATTGGAAAATCAATGTAGACAAATTCTTGGATCGTTAATGTATTCTGTTTTGTGTACTAGGCCTGATTTATGTCCTAGTGTGGCATATTTGAGTCGTTTTCAAAATTGTGCAGATGAGACATTGTTAAAAGCATTAAAAAGAGTGCTCAGATATGTAAATGCTACACTTGACTTGAAGTTGACTTTCAATAGTAATGAAAGTACAGATTTGCTTGGATATGTAGATTCCGACTGGGGTAGCGATATTAATGATAGAAAGTCAACATCAGGTTATGTGTTTAAATTATTTAATTGTCCTATTGTATGGTCATCTAAGAAGCAACATACTGTCAGTTTGTCTTCTTCTGAAGCAGAACTTATAGCTCTGAGTTCTGCAGTTGTTGAGGCCTGTTGGCTTAAAAATCTTATAAAAGATTTTGAGATTTCAGTTTGTCCTATCACTATTTTTGTAGATAATCAGGCAGCCATAAATATTGGAAATAATCCAGAAAACAATAAAAGAGTTAAACATGTTGATATCAAATTTAATTTTATTAAGGAGAAAATTGACAGTAACATTGTAATATTGAAATTTGTTAAAACAGATTGTCAGTTAGCTGATTTCTTCACAAAGTCTCTACCAGTGACCAAATTTAATGGTTTTAGATATCTTTTGTGTTTAATGTGAGTATAGTTATACTAATGTGTTTAAATTGTAATCAAAGTAATATGAGAAATTGAGAATAACATCTGAGTCAGTTTTATTTTGTTTGGATTGTTATTAGCAGTTTACTATTAAGGGGGCGCATTTTTTTTTAGAAAATGTATTTTTTTTTATTTTATTGAGGGGGCGTGTGAAACTAGCCAATAAACTAAAAAAATAAGTAATGTGTCTTTGGTAAGTCTGTCAGTTAAGTCTACATTTATTTTTTTTTGTCTATGTTGTTGCGGATTCGAGTCGCACAAGAACCACCATTATTTTTCCTCCACCGAGTATTAATAAATAGTAATAGTATACTACTGCGCTATTGTTTTCTTACTCTGCAAGACCTCATCACAAAACTAGTTAGTTTGATGAAAAATATACACCCTTTGTTATAGTTCGTAAATATACTTGTACAGTCATTAACAAAAATAATTATCTTAGTTTATTTAAAAAGTACCCAGCACATAAACCGCCATGCATTAATTGCAGCTGACACTTCATTATGAAATCCTTTTAAAAGAGATACTTTTTATCAGAATATTTTTCTTTTTGTAGTTTCACGTAAACAAGCAACTGTAATTGGATTCTGACATTTCATGGATTTGTTTAGTTGACCGTTCCAACTTTGGACCACATTGTTTGTGCGATGTGTCTGGCCATAAACAGACCATTGTTTTCGGAATAATTTATTGTTATTTATTAATTTTCTTTCTTATTCTATTTATATTTTTAAATATTTCTTAAAAAAGGATATAAAAAAAACATTTAAAATATAAAAAAATAGCGGTCCGCCGGTGTCGGGAGCAGGGTCCAAGCTACCGGCGGTTAGGGCTGCAGAGATAGGAACCTCTTCACAATACGAGCCGTATCGAGGAGTAGGTACTGCCTTCTGAATCTGGCCCTTGATCCAACCGCCTAAAGAGAGCCGCGAAAGATGTTGGTCGAGGCTTTTGGCTATCATGCCGTTGGCCGTTACTACAATCGGCACAATGACAGCCGAGCTCACACTCCACATGTCAACAACCTCGTGATCTAAATCGAGATATTTTATTTGTTTCTCTTTTCAGCTTTCACGTTTTGGTCATGTGGAATGGTAACATCGACAATCATTGCGCGGCGCGCTAATCGATCTATCACCACTATATCGGGCTTATTGGTGACAATAGTCCTGTCAGTAATGATAGACCGATCCCAGTACAACGTGACATGGTCATTTTCGAGAACTGGGTCGGGCACATACTTGTTTTGTAGGATGGAAGAATTGGTTGGTTTAGCAGAAATAAACACCTTTTAATTTAAATAAATCAGCTTTATTTTTGCACACTTTTCACCTTTACTACCGCCTTTTATTTCTGCTAAACCAACCAATTCTTCAATCCTACAACTTATTGTTATTATTATTATTTATTAATTATTTTTTTTTAAATAATATTTATATTTATTTATAAATGTAAACACTTGATAAAAAGTTTAAATAGCCACCATTAACTTTGACCACGAGGAAGGAAAGTATTTTTGTTAATGACTGCACAAGCAAACAAAGTGAAGTTAAACTAAGTAGTTTGACTATCGGGAACAGAAAGAATTCCTCATGGTCAAATTAGTTTGAGCATTCAGTTTGACCACGAGGAAGAAACGAACTTAAAGACTCACTAACCACAATTTTGTTAATAAAAAAAGAAAATTAATACGCCTTCTTTTTGATATGTGTAAAATTCTATGTGATCATTTGTCTTTTATTTTATTTTTTGTATTTCAGTTACCTACACAAACAAATTCTTTACAAAATGTAAGGGAAAAGTTTTTTGCAATTTCTGATTTTTTGAGTCTCCAACGATGGTTAGTCCCATAGAAGTTTTTGATCAGTATTAGAAACAGGATTGATTGGCATCAAAAAATGTTTTTATGTAAAATGGCTATTTTCTTGCTTACTGTAATTTTTTTTTTAAATCTGTGAACGTAGATCAAAATTCCATAAAAAATTATGGATAGTTTACTAAGACCATTTTCGCATAGCTGCAACGGATAAGGTACTTCCCCTTACTGCCCCGCTGAAAGATTCCACTCTGTATATATAAAGTTTAAAAACAAGATAGTATACCTCAAATGAATTTTTAACATTAGCATCTCCACCCCAAGGAATATATCCCAGTCCTTCTGACGATACAAACTTGCCAGGAGTCAAAGACCCTCTGTGCTTAGCTCTTATTATGTATAGGTTTTCTTTCTCATACCCCCCAATGTATGCACCATCTGGAAACTGTGTCTCCGCATCAACCTGAACCCAATACAGTTCACCCCCTGTCACTGGTTTCATAAGAGGCCTTTCTAGTAGCGGTGGCACTAAAAAAAATAATTATATTCTTCTGTTATTGCGAATAGCTTTCACAATAATAATGATAATGGATGAAAACAAAGTTGCATGGTGTTGCTTGCAGGGAATGCATTCAATAGATAAAGCGTTAATAAAAAAATAAAACTATCACTTACATTCAATTTTCCAATATACTGGATTTCTATTATCATCAATGGCAGTAAAAGTAACATATTTCAAATTTGAAGTTTTACTGTTAAATGTTACTATAGGTTTAGGTGTTTCATCTGTGCCTAAACGCACAATGTCTCCATACCATGAAATCCAGAATCGCCTAAACTCCTGAGTGGACAAAATGTTTGGTGTTTCTATTGTCTCTTTGCTTACTCTGGCTGTCATTTTCTTAATCCAAGTGTTGCGGTTATGGCCTATACCAACCTGTAAATGAATCAGCTTTGATTTAGCTAAATTATCGAACAAGTAGCTGTAGTAAGTACATTTATACTATTTCCGGTGTAGCATGGTGTGAGTGACAGGTGACACTGTGTAAATTTATTTAAGTAATTTACTGCAGGTATTACTGATTTGAGACATTACGGCTATGATATTTAGGGTGCAGTTAAAATATACTCAGTCATGATTTTAAATTGAAAGGTTTGTCAAATGACTCCACTCACCCACAACATGCTACACCGCGAATAGTAAAGAGTTAAAACATTTATTTTTGACACTCAACAATGAATTCCACAAGCTTACTATAGAAAAAATAGTGCAGTAATAATATACAACTTACTAAAAAATCACAGTTAGGCCCTGGTTTACTTGCTAATCCAATGCCTGCATTACCAGGAGCTTTGATTTCAAAATTGATTCCGTTGCTTGTGATTTTATGAAATATATTTTGATGTCTTGGCCATGTTGTGAATTCTGCAAGAGTGACTCATGTATTACTCATAATAATAAGTATACAAAATATGATGCAATTTTATCTCTAAAGCTTTGGGTTGAATGGCATTGGACATTAATCTATATTGATCTGTATTTGACAAACTAACCGCTGGTGCGATCTCGACTATTGTTTGACAACAAAAAAATAAACAATAATTAATTACTTACCGAATATTTCACCCATGGTACAATTAAATTGGTCGCTAGTTAGTAACGGTAAAGGCTAGGGGAACCAAATGGAACTGCTGTGCCTTTTTATAACTCACTAGCTTTTGCACAAACTACCCGTATATTCAAAGTACTCTGTGCGCATGCTGTGGTATCTTAGAACAAACGGCACGGTACGCTGTAAGCACTGTCATCTGTTGGCTGCTTCATGAAACAAAATGCTGTTTGTAATTTTAACAAAGCATTAATACTAGATGGCAGTTTATCCAAAACGCAATGAAATAACGATGACAATAAAGTAACGTTGACATTTGAGTTTTGACATTAAAGTGACGTTGACATTTGACATTATTTTGAATTTTTCACAAGATTCTTTCACAGGATTCTTTTCGGTTGATGTTCATGTGTATGCGCATAGCCTGTTAATTTTCTTGTATTTTCGTGTTTTCTTGGTTTTATTTTCATTCGGTACGTTGAGTTGAACTTTGTTCCTCCGGCTTTACGTGAAGATTGCCATAAAACACTAACAGTAAACTTTTACTTCATAAGTTTAAGATGGCTCAAAGGTCTTGTTGTGTTCCCGGCTGTTCCATGAAACTTGGAGGCGGTAAGTTGTCTCAGTCTGAGTACCTATATTTTTTTATACGTATCACCGACAATGTGTAGAATAGAATTCCCGTTTTCCAGCTTAGAATAATATTATTGCCTTACCTACATAAAGTAACTGGTACTTACTTCAAAGTTGTTTTAGTTGAATGTTACCACTTTGAATGCTGAAATTATCCACATAGGCACTTGTAATTCTTGCTGATAAAATATGTAATTGAGCAACAAACACTACTTATCCAATTCTCACATTTGTGCTCCTATTATTCTTTGTCCGCTTAGTGATTGGAGATTACTCCGTGGAAACCTGTTACCGATATAAAAGTGTCCTTTAAGTTAATCCAGGTCATGGTCTACCTGTGTTCGCCCAAACCCATTCAGCTGTTGAAGTGTGATTGAGTAACAAACATCTAAACACAATATCTATCTATATGTTATCTAGAAAAGATCCGTAATTTTAAATTTGAGCATTCAATTGTGTACCAGACCACTCATTATTTTTTACCGGTCCGGGGGTTTGGACTTAATGTCAAATTTCCATCTTTTCATAGAAAACTTCATGACACTGAACAGAATCGTACAATACAATTTTGTCATCGAATTTATCAAACACCAAAGGTATTCAGTGATTCAGTCATTAGTAAAAAGAGCCGATACGAATTTCAGGCATTTTGGGTCATAAGACATTTTGAGTTTCAGATGATATGAAAATATGGAAATTTGACATTTAAGCCCAAAGCCCCCGGACCGTTTTTTACCAAACCAAGATTGAAGTTGAGTACTCAGATTCAGATTCTTTTCATTTTTATGTTTGGTGAACATGTTGTAACAAGTTTTTAATTATCATGTTTTAGGATTGCCGTTGCACCGGTTTCCAAATCCAAAAAATCCTGCTGAAATGGAACGTTTTCGCACTTGGGTTATGAAAATTGGAGGTGACAATGGAGAAGACAATGAATTCATACATAGGAACAGAAAAGTGTGTCATAAACATTTTGAAGATGTTTACATATTTCCAAATATGAAACTCACTGCACTAGCAATTCCAACACTTCAAATTCCAGGTAAAATTTGTTAATTTTAAAACTTTACTCTGTTTATTGATGGAAAAAGGTAAAGGTAAATACTTAATCTAATTGTCTTGTTTTGTAAAAAAACAAAACTAAGATTTAAATTCAAATTCAAATTCAAAATATTTATTTGTGACACATAGGTAAAATGTATGTAAAAATAGAAACTTACTTCATGAAGAAGATTTTTAAGCAGATTAATATTACTCAGTCTTTTTATTACAAATTGTATCTTAAAATATTATGTTTTCATAAAAGTTGTGAAAAGTGTAGTCCTAAGAATAAATCCTTTTATACCCAATGGTTAAGGTGTTCATGCCTATTAAAAATCATCCTATAAATTTCAGGTGTGCATGTTGGTGAGCGCAGGCATATTGAACTGCCATCTACACCAATTCAAATGGCGACAGCCTCCTCTACCAGACCCATTCCCATGGACACAGATTTATCTTCGAGGCCAGGTAACTGATACATTACATAAACTTATAATAATGTAAATGTTTGTTAAGTAATACATTTCTTTTAAATCATCCATCAAGGCCATTTAGGTCAAATTATTGTGAGGGTTTTTATATTAATAGAAGACTTGTTGTTATTTGTAAAATGTATAGTTTTTTGAAGTGAAGGTTTAGGTGCATTGAGCATTTTTTGGTAGTGGTAAAACTTATCCATTGTATTTGCGTCACCATCACCGACACGACATGCTAATGTTAACAGTATCTGTGACCAGTACCAAATTTCAATTTAGTCGGTCCATTATATTCGGAGCAAATTGGCTGTGGCAGATCGACAGACAGCCAGACAGACACACAAGTGATCCTGTAAGGGTTCCGTTTTTTCCTTTCGAGGTACGGAACCCTAAAAAACACTGTTATTTCAAAGTATTAAGTTTTAATTTCTGTCGGCAGGGTTCCGTACCCGAAGGGTGCCAAACGGAACCCTATTAGGTACTAAGTCTCCGCTGTCCGTCTTATAATTTATAAGAAGTCTATGGTGTTAAATTGACATGCTAAATCTCTCAATATTGTGCGTACAAACTTACATTTGCAGTGGGAATGTATGGGAGAACATGTTTTTCAACTACGAGTTTTACAACGTTAAGTTTGTTCTTTGGATCAATTCTACGGAACCCTTCATTGTGCGTAGTCTAACACGCACTTAGCCGGTTTTTAAAAAAATATGTAGTGTTAAATATTTCACGGTGGTACAGAACCCTTCGTGTGCGAGTTCGACTCGCACACGAAGGGTTTTTATAATTAACAAATAACCCAATGTTTAAATTTGTGTTTATTATGTTCTTACAGTCATGAATATTGAACTGCCTTCTACTTCAGTTCAAATAAAGACAGCCTGCTCTACCAGACCAGTTCAAATGGACATAGATATATCTTCCAGGCCAGGTAAATATTATACAGTCGGCCAAAGATAGTGTTCATCAATTTTGCAGTTGGTAATCTAATACACAATATAATGTTTAATTTTGTTTTTCTTATGTGATTACAGTAATGAATATTGAAATGTCATCTACTTTACTTCAAATGGAGACGGCGGTCTCTACCAGACCAGTTCAAATGGACACAGACATATCTTCGAATCCAGGTAAATAAAAAACAACATAATTATTAAGGTTGATTTTCCCGGGTAGCCCACGAAATTCATATGATTCGCGGCCATAGCTAATATGGCTTTACAGAATTATAATCATTAGAATCAGCAATATAACTCCATAAGTTAGCATTTATCTCAAATCTAGCGATTTCATGAAATCATGAGGTTTGAGATAAATGCTAACTTATGGAGTTGTATTGCTGATTCTAATGATTATAATTCTGTAAAGCCATATTAGCTACGGCCGCGAATCATATTTTAATCAACATACTAGCTCACACTGACCTACAAATTGCAAATAACTTAAGAAATTTTGAATTTCGCGGGCCCTTAAATATTATAAGTAATGAATAGACTTGTAAACAATTAAGAAGTGATGTTCAAAATACTAATTCTATAATACCCAATGTATAATTTTGTTTTTGTTTTTCCAGGTTGTTATAAGATTTCCATGCCTTTGACTGCAACAGAAAAGAAACTGAAAGACATGATATCTGAAGTAAAAGCAAAATTGCGCAAAGCTCGCAATACAAACAAAAAGCTGAAGATGCAAATGACGATGGCAGAAAAAATTATGAAATCTTCTGCTTATCAAATGGTGAAAGATAAAATGACACCAGCAGCTCAGACATTTTTCGCAATGCAGATCAAGCAGTTTGCAAAGAAACCTGCAGGGAGACGTTTTACCCTAGATGAGAAAGTTCTCTGTTTATCTTTATACAAGCCTTCCCCTAGAGCATACCGAATACTTGGACAAATGTGCATACTTCCCAAGCGAAAAACTTTAGAGAAATTGCTTTACAAAATAAATCTACAGCCAGGAATCAACAAAATAATATTTCAACATTTAAAAAACAAAGTTGAAAAAATGCCCCCCCGTCACAAGTATTGCTGTCTGATTTTTGACGAAATGGCCATAGCACCTAATTTATCTTATGACAAGACCAATGACATTATCCACGGTTTTATCGATAATGGTGAAGAGAGATCGAAGATATTCTGTGACCATGTGTGTGTTTTTATGATAAGGGGTATTTGTAAGAAATACAAACAACCTATCTCATTTTCATTTTGTAAAGGAAGTAGTAAAACGGCAGATTTATGCAAGCAATTAAAAAATATTATTCATTCTTTAAATGACATTGGGTTAAACGTAGTTGCAACAGTATGTGACCAAGGTGCAACCAATATGGCAGCACTTAACCTTTTGATGAAGACAACTGAACGTAATTATTTAAGATGTGGCAAAAATTATCCTGGAGGGTTTTTTGAGATAGATTCAAAAAAAATATACCCAATTTATGACCCACCTCATCTCATGAAGGGCATTAGAAATAACCTACTTACGAAAGATTTACAGTTTAAAGAAGATGGTAAAACAAAGTTAGCTTCCTGGTCTCACATAGAAGCATTATACAAACGAGGACCAAAATACAGAGGAGTTAAGCTTATGACAAAGTTAACAGCTGAACATGTCTATCCACAACTTATTCCAAAAATGAGAGTCAAACACTGCACACAAGTGTTTAGCAACACCGTTGGACTGACTATGGGATACATGGCAGGTTTGTGTTTTATTGAACATTTTTACTAACAGTAGGTACATTTGACTTAAATTCATTGATAACCTTTATCGGCGTTTTAACTGGGAATACTAAACATAGGTTTTGGGAGGCGGAATTTTCAAAAAAAAAAAAAAATTGTGGCTGCTTCGTTATTACATAATGTAAAAAAAAACAATATTAATTTGTAGCTTCAATACCAGGCTCTGCGTTAGGGAATAATGTTCATTAACGCGTTAAGTAACGTCGTTAAACCTTAGTCTGGCCATGGCGTTAATGAATCTTTCATCATCAATACATAAAATCACGATGAAAGTAAATGAAAACCTTTTTTCTTTTCAGATGAAGGGAGACTCCCGAGTGAAAGTGTGGACACAGCCGATGTCATCTTGTTCTTCGACAAATTATTTGATTCTGTCAATGGGAATTTTCATAAACCTGAGTTAGGAAAAATTTATAGATGTGCTGTAACTCGGCAATCTCCACATCACAGATTATGGTATAAAAGTTTACCAATATTGAAATCCATGACTTTCATCACTAAAACTGGTAACAGAGCAACTGTGCCGTCTTTAACGAGTTGGGTAAAAAGTATCGAAGCTTTTCTCGCCTTAACAAAGGCTTTGCATTCTGCAGGTTTGAAATCGATACTGCTGCGCCATATTAATCAAGACCCCTTAGAAAATTTCTTTGGGGCAATAAGGGCACATGGTCTCCGTAATAATATGCCAAGTGCTCATGCTTTTATTAACGCATACAAATCATTACTCATATGTAATATATCATCACACAAATCGGTTGGGGCAAATTGTGAAGAAGACAGTTTTGAATTATTGCATTCATTAAAAAAAATTGTAACTGAAAACCAGCCCCGACCAGAAACAAGCAATGTTAGCTTTGAAATAGCTGAGGAGCACTTGTGCATAAGGGACGCAGATATAGATAATTTATTAACAAATCCCGAACACACAGAAAAATGTGCAGCAGTAGGATACTGTAGCGGGTGGCTTGTCTATCTTTTAAAAAAATATATTTATAAGGATTGTCAAACCTGCAGAAATGATTTCGAGTCTGAAGAAATCCAAGACTATCATAAATATATTAAAATTAAAGAGTATGATAGCACAAAAACTTGGCTTTCTTACCCAAGTCGTGAAGCGTTTTCGTTTTTCTTTAATTCAGAAAATATTATAACAGAAGTTTTAAAGACAAAATGTCAAAACAAAAATATAAACGCATATTTAGAACTAGTATTATCAATAAATATCAACTACAATTTTATTACATGTAGTCATCATAGAAATTTGTTAATAAAATTTATGGTAAAAAAAAAAATAATTTTGTTCTTTTTGAACAATTGGTGTAAGGACATGAACCAGTTGATATCTGGAAAAACTACGTTTTGGGATGAAAGTGATGAAATGAAAGTGGCAGCTCATAATTACTATGTAACTCATAAAACCCGAAATAAAAACTAGTAACTTATCATATTGTTTTATTTTCTCTTTAAGAAAAATGTCATGCATTGTTTTCAAGATTTGTGTTATCCTGAAAACACAAATTTATGAAAATAATGCAATATATCAATAATATCTCTAGAAGAAGTACGGCTGCTATAGATGCTTATGTATGTATGTATGTAGTGCAGAAACTTTAGTTCATGAAGCAACCACTACATGGCAGCACTTTCGCGACCTCGAACGAAGCCGAAGTTGCCCATCTATACCGGTATATTAATCTATGTCTGTGCGCACAGCTTCTAAAAAGTAAATCTACTTTTACAAACCAGAGGTGAGGTTGAATTTTTAAAAAATAACGACCAAATTAACTAAACGAGATTTAATTACGAAAAATAATTAATTAGAACCTAGGTATCCTATGCACAATATTCTTGCTACGAGATATGACCGTCGCGTCCAACCGCCAAGCAAAAAGAGAACGCCCGCTCCGCCGCCCGTTGCCACCCGCCACCGGCCGGCGCACAGCTCGCCCCACCGCACCGCTCACGTGATCCTGAGTCATGATGGCGCGATGTTAGGCTCCGCCCCCTCGCTTGGTATTTCCAACACGGCCTCTCCTGACTGCTGGGCGTCCTCGACCGCTTCCTCTTCATCTTCACGAGACAGGCCCTCCGCACCCTGATCAGTTTGGTCCTCATCTGCAACACATTTGGAACCATTTAATGTTACAGGCAAGACAATGCAGTGCAGCGTGAAGAGGGGAAAAGACGACAAAAATTGAACGTTATATACTTTAGAGGGTCATAAATAGGAGATCCACATGAAAACCCATGCTCACAGGCGCAAGCGTGCACTCAAGCGCCTGCAAGCAAGGACTTCCAGCAAGAAAAGTTAGCTATGAAGTCGTTAAATCATCAGATCAGTTACTTATTTTGCGATAAAGCAGCAAAACTAATAGAATAGCAAAAATAAAGCAAATGTGCTACAAATGATCGAATTCCGGCCTTCGGTCACTCGCAGCACATTTAAGACAAAATAAATAAAAACGAATCCGCACTAGTAGATAGGCAACACATGTGCCGCTCTATATACTTCGCACGGCGTTAATGACAGAGGCCCCACGTTTGCTTGTCACCCTCACGAATGCATAATAGAGGCCCCACGTTTGCAGTATTATACATTCGTGAAGAACCATTACGACCAAGCGACACAACAGTAGGTACACTTGTCGTCCAGTGACAGAGGCCCAAAGTTAGCATGACACTTCAAACTTACTCACCACCCTCAAAGAAAGCTGAGCAGGTGTCCGGCGTCCACTCGCCTCGCCACAGCACCATGTGTTCTGCAGCCGACTGGGTCTTCTTGCCATACGACCCGGCAAGCAGTTCCAGCTCGTAACGGTGATGAGGCAGCGCACGCACGATCTTATACGGACCGCGCATGCCGGAGTCCAGCTTCCCAGCAGATTGTGAAGCTTTGTTCACGAATACCAAGTCGCCGGCAGCGAAACTACGTGGCTGCCGTCGCCCCTCGTTGACGTAATCATCTTGGCGCCGCTGGTTAGCAGCGAGCAGCTCGGACGCACGTTGTCTTCTGAGGGACAGCAATGCTTCTCGATTGGGGTTGTTGTTGTCCAATGCAACATCTCTTACCAACGACCTGATAACTGGTGTCATCGCTTCTATGCCCACCAACAGTTGGAGCGGCGATGTCTGGGTAGTGGTTTGTCGGGTGATATTGAGGGTGAGCTGAACTTTCCACAGTACATCGGACCATTTCGATTCTTTACTGCGAACCTCGACGCGTAACATGTTGAGGACGGTTCTACAGTAGCGTTCGACCTGACCGTTCTCGTGATGCATACCAGGTGTTACAAAGTGTAAGGAGCTACCTAACCCCCTGACCCAACTTTGGAAAGTACTGCTTTCAAACATTCGCCCACGGTCGCATATTATTAGAGTTGGAGTACCAAATAATGAGACGGCGTTAGTAAATACCCGCTTAAGCTCTTCAGAGTCTTGTCGATATATCGGATAGAGCAAGGTGTATTTCGAGAAAGCGTCAACAATAATCAAAATGTACTTGAAGCCGTTGGATTCAGGAATAGGTCCCAAGACATCGGTGTGAACCGTGGAAAAGGGAATGTCTGGCTTTGACCAGGATTCAATTGGTTGGTGTGGAGCTCTGGGCACCTTTTTGTGTGCCAGACAAACAAGACAGTGGCCTATGTATTTGCGTACAAATGATCGCAAGCTCGGAAACCAAAAATGGCGTAATATTAAATCAGTGGTCCTATCTATGCCTATATGGTCGTGGTCGTCGTGAAAAATCCTTAATAGGCTAAGCCTATGACCCTTGGGAATGAAACATAAAAGTCGCAATTCTTCCCCCGTTGGCGTGTATTTATAATACAACAAATCGTTTTTAATGACATACCTAGTGGAGTCTAATGTCCCATCCCGTAGTCTAGCCATCAATTCCAGCGACTCAGAGTCTGCCGTTTGAGCGATCTTTGCCCAATTATTGGGATTTTGAATATGTGAAACATTAGCGGGAGGATTCCTGCTTAAAAAGTCAGCGTGCTGCATTAAAGATCCTTTTCTGTATTCCAGACTAAACCTAAAATCTTGAAGATAAACCCACCAACGCGCGACTCGGGGTATCAAGTCTTTTTTTCGTTCCGTGAGTTTAAGAGAGTTGCAATCCGTCACTATTTTAAAGTCTATGCCAATTAAATAGTGACGGAAATGCTGTAAGGCTCGAACGATGGCCAGTGTCTCCAACTCATAACTATGATACCTCGTTTCGGCGTCGAGGGTGGCCTTACTAAAGTACCCAACGACTCTTTTCTTTTTGCCGGGGTGTTCTTGTAACAATATAGCGCCCAAACCGACCGCACTGGCGTCGGTGTGGAGCTCTGTGGGTAATTTGGGGTCAAAGATCGCTAGAACGGGTTCATCTGTCAAGCATTTAATAACATAGTCACGCGCAGAATCTTGTTCGGCGCCCCATACAAATGATTCTCCTTTTCTTAACAATTTAGCTATGGGGGCAGTTTTAGCAGAATACCCGGCTATGTATCGCCTAAAATAACCTGCAAGTCCCAACAATTGGCGGACTTCTCTAACATTTGTTGGCTTTTTCGACCTGATAAGAGCTTCGACCTTCCCTGGGCTCGGTCGTACCTGACCATTACCTATTACTCGACCAAGATACTCAACTTGGGTGTCCAAGAAGGTGCATTTTTTTAAGTTCACGGAAAATCCTGCATCAGTTAATGTCCGTAAAACCTCGCGCAACGTATTAAGTCCGTCCTCGACCGAATTTGACAGAATTAAGACGTCATCTATGTACGTTAGAACTTTGCCAAGATCTATAAAAGGTTTCAGTGTGTTTGTTATAATTCTTTGGTAGACTATCGGAGCATTAGCTAAACCGTAGGGCATTTTTAAATATTCAAAATGCCCTTCGGGGGTGACAAACGCTGTTTTGCTTATCGAGTCGTCATCTTTTAGTGGCACCTGGTGAAAGCCTGTGGCCATATCGAGGCTAGAAAAGAACTTGAAGCCACCGAGCTTGTCAATATGGTCGTCTATGAGTGGTAAAGGAAACCTCTCTTTCACAGTAACGGCATTTAGCGCACGGTAGTCTACGCACATCCTATCGCTTCCGTCCTTCTTTTTAACAAGGAGGATAGGACTTGCGTATTCTGACCTTGATTCACGTATGATACCTTTACCAAGTAAGTCGTTTACAATATCACGGACTCTTTTCTTTTCATCTACCGATAGTTTGTAAGGACGATGACAAATGGGGGTAGTTGACGTTAATTTAATTTCTATACTACCCGTGTTCACTGTAGAGGTTGCAGTGCCAGTAATAAAAGTGTCAGCAAACTCGCGAATGATTCCTAATAGACGCTCCTTTGATTCGCCGACCAAAGGTGTTCTAATGCTCTCGACCTCTATAGTGTTCACATGCCGTACTCTTACCGGACTAACCGATCGTGTTAAACGTTGTTCATCGTTAGCTCGGATATACGTAATTCCTTTTCGATTCAAAACGTCCGTACCGATTAAAATTGGCGCATTGATACAATTACTAGATACTACATACAAATCAACCTCAAGAGAGACTTCTGGAAACTCAATGACAGTCGTCACATACGAAGTTGACTCGACCTCCTGACTTCCGATTCCTCGCATCAAACGATAAGCCGGGATTCTATTAAAATTAAAATGTTTCAAAACTGATTCTGAAATTAACGAAATATCCGACCCGCTGTCAATTAAAATATCAACGGGTACTTTTTGAACTAATGCGGGTATTATGTTATTGAGTTGAGATTCGACTCTGAGCAAAAATTTACGTTTGAGGACTTTTTCCCACTCGCATCTTCAGAACGCTGTTTTTGAAAACAAGAATCGACTAAATGACCATTACGCTTACAAAACGTGCAATATTTAGAATTTCTCTTATTGTTTGATGTCGACGGAGATGATTTAGCCGTTGTATCATTTTGTGGGACCGCATTCTCGGTATTTGATTTTAATGGGCAGTGCCATTTTTTATGGCCTAGCTTGCCGCAAATAAGACACGTAATATTTTTATCCCCCTGAGGTGCCTCGCGCTTTCGGGGATGTAACGATCCCGACGGTTTAGCGGAACGAACAGAATTGCTGGAATTCTTATGATCGATTACAGGCTTAACAAAAACCGACAAAAATTCTACAAGGTCCTTTGTCTGCAGTTTGGCGTTGGTTGCCGCGGCCTTCACTTGGGGATCGGAAATACCTCGTATGACTATCGCGACTTTTAATTCGTCGGACAACCCTTTAACAATATTTAGCCGTAAAATAGACCTACGGGCGTATTCCGCGTAGGTGGCGTACTTGTTAGAATTAGTGCACATGACCTCATACAACACGGTAGCCACATCAATATTACGCGGACACAATGATCGAAATTCTGCCTTAAAGTTACTCCATGATCTATCATCCGTAACCCATTCATTAAGCCACAACTTCGCATCGCCCCGTAAGCACCTGCCTATGCGCCCGAGGCATTCACGATCATCCCAATTATTTAAGTGTCGCCCGCGGTCAACTTCCGCACACCATGCATCGAAATCATGAACATTTGGATCAAACTGCGAGATATAAAAACTTTGAGACCTTACTTGAACGAGCGAAGATAACGCTCCAACAATCCTGTCCGCTGCATCCCGGCTCTCTGGCGCCCGTGAACCGACCTCAATCGTACGCCCCGCTTGGACCGTGGCGCGCTCGCTGGCTAGCGTAGACGGTTGAGAATGCTGGCTGGTTGGGCGCTCCGGAAAAATATTGGACGGTGTTATTGATGGTTGCAATTTACCCTCAAGCGAATCAATTCGAGATAAAATTTTCTCTAACGCATCGTCGCGCGAGCTATGGCGGCGACCGTACGAGCTATCACGGCGCCTACAAGAATTACCATGAGGGCTACGTGAATATTCACGATTCCTAATAGGACTACGACTACGACGCGGAGTGCGTACACATCGCCTAGAAGACCTCACTCGATGCTCACGTTCAGTTAACGGCGGCGTATAGCGTTCGACATTTGAACAACCCCGACGTTTAACTGACCTAGTTTTATCACGACGTTGTCTACGAGAATAATCACGTTCTTTTGATCTAGACGAACGACCGGTCATCTTGACTTTTTAACACTACACTGATATTTAAAAAAAATAAAAAAATAAATAAAAATAGATGGAAGAACGGTTAAAATAAAACGCGGGGTCAATCCCACGCCTGATTTTACAAACCAGAGGTGAGGTTGAATTTTTAAAAAATAACGACCAAATTAACTAAACGAGATTTAATTACGAAAAATAATTAATTAGAACCTAGGTATCCTATGCACAATATTCTTGCTACGAGATATGACCGTCGCGTCCAACCGCCAAGCAAAAAGAGAACGCCCGCTCCGCCGCCCGTTGCCACCCGCCACCGGCCGGCGCACAGCTCGCCCCACCGCACCGCTCACGTGATCCTGAGTCATGATGGCGCGATGTTAGGCTCCGCCCCCTCGCTTGGTATTTCCAACACTACTTATCTATCGATTATCCATTTCCAGAAGAAGCCCGAAGTAGAATTTGAAAGTGACAGGAGACAAGTTGACAACCGTGACAGACAGGACAGCTCTGTCTGAGTGGCTGGCATGTGACAGATGACAGATAGACAGATCAACAGATGAAATAATCATTGACTTAGAATGGTGTTGGCTCCTTAAAACTTTTGGCAGATGACGCTAGCATAGCTTTCACCTGTTACATTTGTTTACTCAATTTGTGTGTTCGGCTTAGATTATGAAATGTCCAGATTCCTAGTATGCTACCGTAAATTGATTCCAAATTTTAGTAACCAACATTGGAGACTAGTTCGATCCCCGCGCCAGACGTCAAGGAACGTTCGCCCCGCAAACGTCACGAGCCGGGTGTTTTAATTTTAAAAAAGATGTCAGTCTGTGCTGTGAAATCGTGCAAAAATTACACTACAAAAAAAGAAAAGCGCACTAACATCTCATTTCATACGTAAGTATTCAATTTCACCGTGTATTTCATAATTAAATTCGAAAACGAAAAAATAAGAATGTGACATTGAATTTGACAAAATAACTGTTAAGTGTTGCCTAGGGCATGAAAAAATTTACCCAAATTTTCAACACCTCACGAAAAAAACGAGGTATGACTAAGGAGTTTCATTAACATGGACGATGATTTTTTTTGTGAGTGTTAGTTTGTTTCTTCAACCGTATGGTTCGGAAGCGCTCCCAATTGGACCCAAACACACGAACCTCCGTCAGCTCATTAATGGAGTCGACATACGACACCCTAAATTGATTATGTAAAATGTATTATGCTACCCATCAAATCTTTTTAACGTGGGTTAATTAAGAGAGTTGCATAAAAACTCATTTCTTAACTGCATTGAATCTGTCTTTAGCACACAAGTTTATAGTCTGTAAATGCGATAATAGTGTGTTTTAACATATCACGCACATGTGAGTACGATTTAAAATGTGAAAAGTATTATTCAAAATATTATAAATAAACCACAAGAAAATACCCTAATCTTAACTTGTTTCGATGGACTCGAGTAATTAATATGACGAATGTCAGAAATCGATACTTGGAAATTGAAATAAAATTGTTTTATCCTATAAAATGTAATACTTAAACATTGTTTCTTTTTAATAGCAATTTACACTTTTCTATTGCAAGTTTAACCTTTTTAGGATATTATATTAAAACCAAGTCAACTGACAGGACCTATTTATTACCACTCTGGTACCTCATTTATTGAATTTCACGCTGAGTTGTTTCTATAATTGAATTTAAATTTGGAATGCGCTCGCTCTTCAAAATTATTTTAATTTATTGTACAATTATTTATTGTGGATTTTATTTTTGATAGGTACTTTCTGATAGTTTGCTACAGAATGCCCAGTATACATTTTTAGGTAGGCTTTTAGTGTTTGGGAATTGGATGAAATGGGAGTAAGTCGAACCAAAACGGAGTATCTGTTTTGTGATTTTGGCGGCCTCTCGGGTCCGGTGCCCATGTCTCTTGCCGGAACGACCTTACCGATCTGCTCCGATTTTCGGTACCTCGGGTCGCTTGTCCAAGGGGATTGCGAAGTAGACCGAGACGTAACGCACAGGATCAACTCAGGATGTATGAAATGGCGACAGGTTACAGGAACAATTTGCGACCCACGGATCCCCTCAAGTTAAAGGAAAAAATTTACAAGTCCGTGATAAGGCCTGTCGCAGTTTATGGATCGGAATGCTGGGCAGTGAAGAAGACGGATGAAAAAAAATTGCATGCAGCTGAGATGAGAATGTTGAGATGGATGTGTGGAGTGACGAGAATGGATAAAGTAAGAAATGAGTAGGTATATAAGAGGAAGTTTGAAAGTGGCGCCAGTGACAGAAAAGTTAAAAGGAAATCGTTTGGGTTGGTATGGGCATGTGTTGAGGAGAGACGAAACGCATGTGACTAAAAGAGTGATGAATATATATGTTGATGGATGGAGAGGCAGAGGAAGGCCAAATAAAAGATGGATGGATTGTGTGAGGAATGATATGAAAGAGAAGGGAGTGAATGATAACGTGACCGTTGACAGGGGAGAATGAAAGAAGAAAACGTATTGCGCCGACCCCGAGTAACATAGGATAAGGGCAGGAAGATGATGATGATTAGTGTTTGGGAATTGATGATGATTAGAGATCGGATAACCGGATGCATATATACCTTAAGTTAATATTTGGCTAACAAACTGGACGCGGCTTCTTAGTATTTTTTTTTCTTAATATAAATCCCAGGATTCCAGAAAATGCGGGAATGCACAATTAATCAGATACATGGTATGGAAACAACTTCTTATATTATGTGGTTTTATTAATTTTGATCCGTGGATGGTTGAACATCTTTACACACCGGGTCTTCTCCGTGCCTCGGACGTTAAGCCCCCGGACATGGTTAAGTATATCGGTGGGGTTGTTTTCATGGGTTTCGGGGGTGTTAAAGCCGATAGTGACGTTAAAATGTTAATCCCAGATGGCGGCTGCAATCATTTTCAAATTTTTCGTTATCGTCAGCTTTCACACCCTAGAAAAGCATGAAAACGACACCCATGACGAAAAATTTGAAAATTTTCGTAGCCGGATTTTAATTTTGACCAAATTCACACTTTTTTCTTTTATTTTTTAAGTTCCTTTTATATTTAAATTTTCCCACTATTTTAGGGTAATCTCTATGCGCTGGTATTACTCGCGTGTTGCACACATACGCAAATGCGTTATGTAGTACACGGTGCTCACTCACACACGTATAAAAATTGGCTTCACGTTTTATGTTACATTTTGTACTGAACACGGAATCTGGACATTTCATAATCTAAGGTGTTCGGTTTAGTAAATTTTTTCATCAAAATACCAGGATGGAGGATAAGATAAACATGTACTCAACATGGAGAATAAGCGAGCTAAAGGCTGAACTAAAAAAAACGAGGTGCTTCTTTACAAGGAAGAAAAGCAGGCCTTATTGAAAGGTCTACTCTTAAAAATATACATCAAGCTATTTTATTTATGAAATAGTTTTGTTTGTAGGAAGTATACATTTCATAATACTTTTCGCCAATTATACATTACTACAAAAAGCCGAATTAGACCACTTTTTTTAATGACTTTTTTTAACCACTTTTTTTAAATTCTACAGCTATCGGAAATTGGTGTGCACCTATTTCTTTGCAATAAGGCACTTCACATTTCTTAGGCATTTTGTAAAATCTTAAACAAACAAATACTTCATACAAATGAACATAATTTTGGTTAAAGCTATGCTAGCGCCACTTTGACAGTAGCCAACCCCATTCATGGAATTAATACGTAACACCTGGGACCCAATTCCGGGCTCGAGCTAGATATCACGACCATGGAGATCAATCTCTGTTTCAAATCTCCGCATCAATGTCCGGTTCAAATCTCGATACTATCAAAAAACCGTATTCTGGTAGACCATGGAGAAAGATTTACAACGGAGAAAATAATCTCGTCTAAAAGACGTTCCATTTTTATCGATTCACTTTGATTATAATCGATTACGCTACGTTTTTCTTTTTTTAGTATTAATAATGTATGTTTAATTTATTAAATCCAAGCAAACACATCATAAAAGATAATTTTAGTATATTGTGTTTCTATAACTGTGTTTTTTTATACCCACTTTATAGGTACTGAAAATAGTAATTGCAAAGTAGCGTGATCCGAAACGCATTTCGCATGATTTGTGTAGTATTATGTTATAGTGCTCTGTGATTTGTGTCCTTTTTCTGACGTAGGTAGGTTTTAATTTTCAAACTAAATAAAACTGTTTTATATCGGATAAAGGTGTGGAATAAAATTAGTTGTCATGAACTAAAATTCACACCAACATAACACCTTGACTTCAAGTGCAAAAACAGTACTGTATTTTTTTTTTCTTTTGCTTATATCTCGAAAACGGTGTGTCGTATCGCAAAAATAATGAAAATTTGTCCCCCCTTTATGAAACCCATAAACCCCGAAGCCTCTACATGTAGGTACCAAAAAAATAACGAATATAAACCTACGAATGTAAATTTTGACAGATGTTCCAACGGAGATTTCATATCTCCATACCTTAGGACCAGCCGTGATATCTCGCTGGTTTGCGATCGAAAAATTTATGAATGGAGATCGTTAGAATAGCATTTTTTCGTTTTCGACGGAGATAAGCAGTTTCTCGACTGATATTTCGACCATGGAGATAATTTCCATGCCACCGGAATTGGCCTCCTGGACTGAACTCTCCACTCTCATACCAAAAACACGAGCAGAGAGAGATGTCATACTGAGGCCGTTTATCGACCAAAAATTTTTATGACAAACAGGAAAAAAGAGATAATTTGTATCCGGTTGACCATATTATTATGTGATTACAAAATAATATTTGTATTACAAAAATATTGTAGTCAATACCTACTTACCTACTAATATTATAAATTCGAAAGTAACTCTGTCTGTCTGTCTGTCTGTCTGTTACCTTTTCACGCCTAAACTACAGAACGAAGTTCGATAAAATTTGGCAAGGCTATAGATAGCATCTTGGGGAAGAACAAAGGCTACTTTTTGTCTTAAAAAATAATCCTACATGGGGTGATTTATGGAATGAAAGTTTGTATGAGAAATCCAGCATTTCTTAAGTTAGTGATAATTATGAAAATTCAAGTTTATGATTTTGGTGGGAAATAAAGAAATATGCAGTTCAGGGCTTTTGAAAAATCATCCCTTAAAGGGGTAAAATAGGCCCGCCGGGGTCGCGGGTTGTTCGAAAGTTCGGAGATACCGTGGCCGTGGCACATGCAACTGAATCGACACGGGTGGGTTTTAGTCAGTAAATTCTGACACGCCCTACCGCTCGGCCCAGAGCAGGAGAAGTGATTTTATGATTTCCCATCCACAAAAAAAGGGTATAAAATAGGGGTTGATTTTAAAATTCAGAAAACTGCACGGATTTCGATAAAATTTACCAAGGCTAGCATCCTGGGGAAGGACATAAAGGTTACTTTCTTGTCTTGAAAAATAATACTATAGGGGGTGATATAGGGGATGAAAGTATCTATGGGAATCCTAGCATTTTTTAGTTAGGGATATGAAAATTCTAATTTATGCTTTTGGTGGGAAGTAATTATGTATGTGGTACAACGGTTTTGAAAAATAATTAGGGATTGATTTTAAAATTCACAAATAATATTAAAATGTTTGTGTACCTACCTCTTTTTAAGAGATTTATGGGATTGGAAATTTAGTCATAGTTCGTATCTTGAGGTAACATTTAATATTTATTTCATTCGACGTTTTTACGACGAAATTATTACAACAATTATTAACTTTTGAACGTTCGTTCTTTGAACTCGTTCAAAAGTTATTTGTTAATATAGCGTGACTGGCATAATAAATTTTAACTAAACAAAGTCTCCCCGACGCGTACGTCTGTCTGTTTGAATGCGTTAAAGTCAAAAAGTAGGAACCGAACGGATTTTCATACGGTTTTCACCAATGGACGTAGTGATTCCGTGTAAATTGATGATTATTGAAGATGTCGGATAAAATCATGCTGACTGGGAGCACGGCAACGATATATCATAGCGATTTGAGTTTTCACAGTTGTATCGGACGGCCATATGTTTTCCACGTGAACGTTCCCATGGGATGTTTTCCGACATCTCAGGCGTGAAAAGGTAACAGACAGACAGACAGGCACACAGAGTTACTTTCGAATTTATCCATACTAATATTATAAATTCGAAAGTAACTCTGTGTGTCTGTCTGTCTGTCTCTCTGTTACCTTTTCACGCCTAAACCACTGAACGGATTTCGATAAATTTTGGCAAGGCTATAGATGGTATCCTAAGGAAGGACATAGGCTACTTTTTGTCTCAAAAATAACCCTACAGGGGGTGATATAGGGGATGAAAGTTTGTATGGGAAACCCAGCATTTCTTAAGTCAGGGATATGAAAATTCAAATGTATGCTTTTGGTAGGAAATAATGAAATATGTGGTTCAGCGTTTTTGAAAAAAAATCAGCCCTTATGGGGGTAAAACAGGGGTTATTTTAAAATCCACAAAACTGCACGGATATTGATACAATTTGGCAAGGCTACAGATGGCGTCCTGGGGAAGGACATGGCCTACTTTTTGTATCCTACAGGGGGTGATATAGGGGATGAAAGTTTGTGAGAGAAACCAGAATTTCGCTCTGAAAATTCAAATTTATGCTTTTGGTAGGAAATAAAGAAATGTGTGGCCCAGCGTTTTTGAAAAATCATCACCTGTGGGGGTAAAATGGGGGATGATTTTAAAATTCACAAAACTGCATGGATATCCATAAAAGAAGAAGGATCATCTGTGACCCAAGCCCGGCGCAAACCAAACATATTTCATTTTTTTTGTTATTTTATGTATTTAAATATACCTATAGATTTTTTTTTTCGATTTTAGTGGCTAACCTATTTAAATTGCCTTCGTAAGGCAAAATATTATTTTTTAACTAAACCCGCTTAAAATCTTTTTCAAAAATGTAAAATCAATTGAGACGAGTTATTACCTACCAATACCTACAGAATTCAATATAAGTAGCTACATTATACCTATAGCTAAGTTTTGGTTACAATAACAATGGAAAAAACCATTTAATGGTCGTAAAATGATCGGCGATTCTACTTATAGTACTACTGTGACTGTGTGATACACAAAAGAACTCGCTCATGCTATCTCACTCCTGCACTCCCTAAAAGAGCGAGATGTCTATATTTGGGTTTTTTACCAGCACTATAGGTAAATCGCGTACGTTATGTACAACCCAGAGATTGAGAGCCGAAACGCTATTCTGGAGTACTATTGTACATGCAATCAAGGAAGAGGAACATAATAGCTCATGCCTTGTTCATGCTCATGTCATGTCGTAAGTGTGGTTTATTACTTAAGGTGGGCTAGACATCGAGATGACTTCCAGCATCCCGCACTGGGTATAGACACTATACTTATAGTAATCATGATTTGATTTAAATATGTTAGTATTTATGATTTACAGATTTATGTACAATCGCGTTACTTCCCGGTGATACACTTTTAAAACAAAATGCTTTGAACGACTCTACGCTGCAAAATTGCGCGAGTGTGAGTGTGGCTCTGCTCACATTTAGAGCAAGAAAAATTATGCTATTTCAATCAGAACATAGAGCAGTAAAAAAAAACTTCCAAATTCAAAAATTACGTAACTTGCTTCTTTTTTGACATGTATTCCCAAGTATAAACACATAGAAAAATAATTATTTACTTTTCAATAGCACTGCACAAGTAAAAGGTCCCTCTCATGCCGATTAAACACAAAAATGTCAATATAAACATTTTGTGTATTTATACACATTACCTACTCACATACTAAGATATAGAGAAACATAAAAAGATGTGAGGCGCTCAAAACAGCATGAATTATAAAAAATATTAATATTAAGATATATTTTCTTGAGAACACTACGTGTGTAAGGTTCATTATGATTTCATTGAAAATAAAAATATCTAAAGAAAAAGCCTTTGTTTAATTTCCAGAAAAACATTATGTTTTGTCTTACACAGGCAATTTAACTAGTCTAACTTAGTAAAAAACCAAAATATATAATTATATAATATAATATAATAATATAATATATATAATATAATATATATAATATAATATAATACTCGCTCTTTTAGAGAGTGCAGGAGTGATATAGCATGTGCGAGTTCTTTTGTATCTCACACTAGCGAGATAAGCCGAATGCCGATCATTTTACGACCATTATCTCGCTACAATCGGTACCTAACTTGGTTTTTTCCATTGTAATTGTCTTTACCAAAACATAGCTATATAATGTAAAGCTTCTTATTTTGAATTCTGTCGTTATTGGTAGGTTTGATAAAAATAATATTTTGCCTTGTGAAGGCAATTTAAATAGGTTAGCCACTGAAATCGATAAAAGAAATACCTGATAATTGATGTACATACTTAAAATAATGAAAAAACTAAAATATGTTCTGTTCGCGCTGGGCCTGGGTAAATTTTGTATGGAGCGTGACCCTTCTTCTTTGGCAAGACTATTTATGGCATTCTGGGGAAGGACATAGCCTACTTTTTGCTTTTAAAGAATATCCTACGGGGATTGACATAGGGTAGGAAAGTTTGTATGGGAAACCCAGCATTTCTAAAGTTAGGGATATGAAAATTTAAAATGCTTTTGGTAAGAAATAAAGAAATGTGTAGTCCAGCGTTTTTGAAAAATCATCCCGTGGGGGTTGACCGCCACGGGATGATTTTTCAAAAACGCTAAAATAGGGGATGATTTTAAAATTCACAAAACTGCACGTATATCGATAAAATTTGGCAAGACTATAGATGGCATCCTGGGGAAGGGCATAGCCTACTTTTTAACCGACTTCAAAAAAAGGAGGAGGTTCTCAATTCGGTTGTATGTTTTTTTAACCGACTTCAAAAAAAGGAGGAGGTTCTCAATTCGGTTGTGTTTTTTTTTTTTGGATGTTTGTTACCTCACTACTCCGTCATTTATGAACCGTATTGAGTCTTATTACTACTGCACGGCACACACACACAGTGACATGCGCGAAGCGGCGAAATTATGAGTAAACTGACACGACTGGATATATGAGCAAGGTACTTTTATTTCATTTTTAGAGGTATACTGACCCGACAGACGTTGCCATTATCCGAACCGGCCAAGTGCGAGTCGGGCTCGCGTACGAAGGGTTCGGACGCAAAAAAATCACGTTTGTTGTGTAGGAGCCCCCTAAATATTTATTTTATTCTGTTTTTTAGTATTTGTTGTTATAGCGACATCATATGTGAAAATTTCAACTGTCTAACTATTACGCTCAATTTGTGGAGCGCATCCACTGGACAATTTTGTTCCACTGTTAAAAAAACTGAAAATACTGCCACTTCCAGCACCGAACCGCAGTATTTTTAACCGACTTCAAAAGGGAGGAGGTTCTCAATTCGTCGGAACCTTTTTTTTTTTTTTTTTTTTTTTTTTTATGTATGTTCCCCGATTACTCGAAAATGGCTGGACCGATTTGGATTTTTCTTTTTTTGTTCGAAAGGGTACACTTTCCAAGTGGTCCCATGATCATCAAGTCAGGATCTGATGATGGGATCCCATGGAAATCGAGGGAAACCCTCAAATTTTATGGGCACACTTATATCGATTTCGGTATTTTTTATAGTAACTCGTGCATTTGCTCTCGGAAAGTACCATTTGGTGAACTGGAACTGATGATGAAGACCACAGATGGCCATTGGAAATACTCAATTATATCTAAGTACCTATATCACAGGTTGCGATTCGATTACTTTAATATGGTTTATGCCCGTCAAAATGCATAATGGTGATGGTGACTTTACCATGAGCTCCAGTTCTCCTGGTTCTTGCTAGGAGAACTCCTCAACAATTAACGTCCCTGCATCGGGAAAAGCAATATTTTGTAAAACGTGATGAGCAGTTGACATTGGGTTATTGTAACTTAGTTTTACAAACTGACCCACTAAAAAGTGAAAAATAAAAACTTTTTTACAAAAACAAAACCGACTTCCAAAAAAACACTACAAAGTTAAAAATAACTTTAATTTCGGAAGTCGGGGGCAAAAACCTAAAATACAGATCCAAAGACACCGACTTCCGAAATCATAGTTATTTTTCGCTTTGTAGTGATTTTTGGAAGTCGGTTATTTTTTTTTGTTAAAAAGTTTTTTGACATAAAAATGGAGTAACATTTACAATTGAAGCCACAGAACAGATAAATATCTGTTCTGTGATTGAAGCCCTGACTCCTGAGCTAGGTGGTACCTGTGTTACAGGAGTCAGTGTCTTCACCCGATTTTGGAACATTAACAGTTTATGCAACAAAATTAAAATAATAAATAAAAAACAAAGGAAAATTAGTGCATGCATGCTCTTGAGTGGTGCGTATGTGAGTGTGTTGTATTTTGTGTGTGTGGGGGTGCGTGTGTGTGTGAGGGTGCGGGGGTGTGAGGGTGTGTGTGTATATTTGTATGAGTGGTTGTACTGACTTCGTTTATTTGACATATCTGATTTCGTTTGCCTTAATTACTATTTAATTATCACTTGTATTGTTCTTTAACTAAGTTTTCCGTCTGTTGGTAGTCCAATGTTTGAAGCCATGTGTTTAGTATTATCTTGGTTTTATTTTTTGTAAGTGGGTTGAAGTTAAGGATTCTGTTAACATTATTATAAATATAAGTAGCTAGATATAGAAGTTGCCGTTGCCGTCGAGCGGATGCAGTCTTACATTTGACTGCGCGACATACATTGATGACAGTTCTCTTATGTTTGGTTGCGTGGTTTACCGGAGTGATTTCATGCTGTTTCACTATGAGATTGAGGAGGTATAGTTGTCTCATTGTAAGTACTTGACAGCTTTCATACAGCGTTTCTGTAGGGAACCGGTACGGTTTGAAGATCAATACTTTTAAGAAAGATCTTTGGGCTCTCTCGAGGTGTATCATATAGGTTTTACAAGCCCCTCCCCATGCCATAACACAGTAACCTACAATTGACTGTGCCCGGTAAGTAGGTACCTTGATCAAAATAGATCTACCTATGTCTCATTTCTGGGAAAATTCGTCTTCTCTGTTTCAAGTTCAAAATTCCGAAAGTCAAATTCTGCAATTCTCCTAAGGTCGCTGACCTTGACCTCAGGGGTCAGAGCCATTGACCTTGACCTCCGGGTCAGAGTCATTGACCTTGACCTCAAGGTCGAACTCAAACTCAAACTCAAAGCATTTATTTCAAATAAACCAATTACAGGCACTTTTGAATTGTCAAAGGATCGGTCTTGGGTCGGTCAGTCAGAAAAATGAAGCTAGATTGCCCATTCCAAAGCGTAGATCCTATGGAGAAGAACGGGCAAGAAACTCCACGGACACTCTTTTAAAATCAAATATTTTACAAAATATTGGTTACATCGTTCATATTGAAAATATACATGTGAGAACAATGTAGAAAGACGTGCACGTTAAAAGCGTCCGTAATAAAAAAGATAAAAACTAAAAACAACTAAATTAAAAAATAAAAATAAGCCGTGGCAGCTAAGAGACGACCAGTCCCAACTGACGGCGCCCGTTCACGAACATGACGCATGGATCAGCACCAATTAGCTCAACCATTTTGAAGGGAACTTAATGATCCAACACACACGCCACCACCAGCGAGACATTTGAGTGAGCATGACATACTCTCAACCGCCAGGGCACATTCAAGTCAGTGAAAGACGAACCCCGTAAAAGGTAGCTTTATATTAGCTACATAGTGCTCACACATGTGCTATGCATTTATACAATAGTAAGAGATTGAATTTAAACAATGCAAAGAAAAATTTTGTTTCTTCTTAATCTCCAGCAGGTCCAACAATATTTTTGAATGCTAATCAATTAGTTTAAGCGTCCTTGTGGAGCAGGACCAGCATTTAGCCAAGCATTTTTGTCAGCGATGTAATCTCCTAACTTATAATATGCCTGGCTGCATAGTGTGCGTTTTATACATGATTTAAATTTCGTTTCATTCAGCTGGAGTATGTGCGGAGGTATTTTATTACAACATTTTAAACAGAAATCGAATCGAATCGAAATTCCGAAAGTCGAATTCTGCAATTCTCCTAAGGTCGCTGACCTTGACCTCAGGGTCAGAGTCATTGACCCTGACCTCAGGGTCAGAGTCATTGACCCTGACCTCAGGGTCAGAGTCATTAACCTTGACCTCAAGGTCCGAAAGTCAAGATCTGCCTCCTAAGGTCACTGACCTTGAACTCAGGAGCGTTGACTATACCGCAGTGTCATTGACCTTGATCTCAACGTTAACATTCTGAAAGTCAAGATCAGCGATTCTTAGGAGCAGTAACAGGTCAATATTCACGGTTAGGGTCCTTGAGGTCAAGGTCAGTGACCTTAGGAGGCAGATCTTGACTTTCAGAATGTTTGTATCGATATGTTTTATTATACACCTCATCACTAGAAGCTACTGGCCCGTAGGTGCTCAAACGGGAATGAAGTTGAATATTTTTTATTGGTCGCCTTTGAGCACCACGTTAAAATATTGATTGGTGCTCAAATGGGAATACCTTGGGTGCTCTAAAAATCGGTGCTCAGAAAATAGGTGCTCAAATGGGAATGCTTCCGAAAAACGACATTCCGATTTTCAATACTTCGAATAAACTTCTAAAATTAGGATTTGACAACATGTTGTGCTACAAAATTTAGTGACAGAAACGAATTGCTGCAAACCGACTTCACGCAGTCTTGTCTGGCCTGCCCTAGAGTGTACTTTAAGCCCGCGTAGGTGCAGAGGGGTGGGGCGGCCCGCGAGCTGAGGAGCAGGTGGTTTGAAGAACCGCCGCCGCGGCTGTGGCTGAGCCGAAGCTGCGGTGGTGAGCGTTAAAACCATCCGCGACGATAAGCTCGCGTGGGGCCGGCCGCCCAAACCCCGCAGCGCCGGAGCGGTGACAGAAATAATGCTTGCTGCATGTTGCATGCCTGCTTGCATGCTGCATGCTTCCTTGCATGCTGCATGCCTGCTTGCATGCTGCATACCTGCTTGCATGTTGCATGCTTGCTTGCATGTTGCATGCTTGCTTGCATGCTGCATGCCTGCTTGCAGGGTGCATGCTTGATTGCTTGCTTGGTGAATTATTTGGGTTAGGTTAGGTTAGAATAAAATTGTGACCAGGGAAACAAAATATTTTTATTCAAAACAAAATATTTTTAATCAAAAGTAAACAATCATAGTTTTAAATGAATGTACTTCATCATATCATATTTCTTTAAAATTATTTTATTTATCTTTACTTCTTTCGCTATATACTTTCTTCGTTTCGGTTTTAATGGCTCACCATTCATTATTTTTTCAATTTCACTTAAATTGATTTTACTTTCTTTAATTAATTCGTAATATATTATTAGGTAATAATTATTAGGTACTATACTTATCTATGTATGAAAATGAGTACCTAGGATTTTCTGCATTTCCTTTCATATTTTCTCTTCAAATCGCTTTTACGTAAGACCACACCATGCTCCCCTACCGTTAACTCAAGCCCCGCTGCTCCCGATCGCAGGGTGTGCAGGGGAGCATTGTGGAAGACGTCTTCGTCCGCGTCACTCGTCAGTCTGTCAGTCGCTCGTTCGTTTTACGCTCGTGACAATGTTTCGCTGCTGTTTTACTTTCTTTTGTGTTGTTCATTGTTGTTGTTCAACAACATGTTTTGACAGGTCATCTGTTGTCGCGCCGTTCTGGAGGAGGATACGATTATATTATCATTATAGTATAATTTACTATTCCGGCCAACGTTAAGACCCGATATCTGGCACTCTCCAAACCGCAGTCGATAAACTCGGCGCGAGGTTTCGAAAGTGGAGAATCGAAGTCAATCTCAACAAAAGTCAAGCGGTTCTTTTTTTGAAGCCGCGTCTCAATCGATCTCCGCCCACCGACCGATCACCATGTTTGGCAAGCCAATCCCTTGGGAGACCCTCGATGAGCACCTCTAAGCACATAAAGCAGTCTCGTTCTGAATGCACGTAGCAAATTGTCACCATACCATGCAGACCTTACAAAATCGTTTCCTCCGAACGGCTACGGGATCCCCTCGGTTCGTTCGGAATAAAATCCTTCACATAGACCTTAAAATCCCAACTATCTATCAATTCTTGAAATGCAATTCCAAGCGTTTCTTCGATACCCCCGCGAAACATCGCAACCCCCTCTGGTTGTCGAAGCCGCTAGTTATATCCCCTCTAAAATCAGTAAAGTCCGCCGTCCAAGGCATGTTCTCACCGACGCCGATGAACCTTCTTCCAGGAGAAAAGTAAGGCCACCACCACCAGTACAGATTACAAATACAAATCTATATTCCGACCTCGCCGCCCAGGTCCCTTGCGACGACGACCCCCATGTATTTCCCCCCGACCCTTGATCGGTGCTGCCAAAATTTAGAATTTTGCTTAGACAAATTTTGATCGAGTGTCCTGGGCTTTCAAATTAGATTTTCTAATATGGTTTAACTGTTTTTAACCCCCGACGCAAAATAAATATAAATAAATAAATATCCTTGGACATTTCACACAACGCCAAAGAGGGGTGTTATTAGATAATGTGTCATGTATACTAATGACATTATTTATTTTTTATTATACCTTAAATTGTTACTTTAGTGAATGCAATTATACCAAAAAATGGAGCTGGGACAAGCCACCCAACTTGAATTTTAAGCCGATTTTTTTCCTGACACATATTAAAAAAAAATATATTGCCCTAATTGAACCAAGTTACGTAGTTCACTATAAAAAAATATCAGAAACATCCTATCATTTAACACCTCGATTCTCAACGTGGACACGTAAAATATGCCGCTGGAATATTCACCCATATCGCTTACAGAACCCATGCCTGATGGTTCTGATTCTTGAGGTCTTGAAAGATAATGAGAAGGGAAACTAACAACATTTTTATTTAATTCTATACGACTTTTTTCTATTTTGGTTGGCATTTCAACATCGAAAATTGTACCAAGCCATATTTCATTTTTTTTTTACTAAAGCGTTTCAATTTTTTTTTGCTGTCATTATAAAGTTTTTCGCACTTACAAATAAATTTGGAAATATTATTTTTAAGTCTTTTATTTTGTACATAAAGATTGTTAGGAATACCTGTTGGATACAATGCATTTAAAATAATCATTGTCGTTCGTTGATTTCAAGGTCACCCGGTCGCGTATATAGACATGCTACTTCAGTACGTCCCCTCAGGCGGAAACGATAGAGTCATTTCCAGGCGTTACGGAGATAACTGCTGGTAGAGACGAATAGAAGGCTAAATACCTATTAGCTACAACAGAATGCTATTAAGAAAAGGAGAGTTAATTAGTAGACAGTTACCCTAATTACTGACAATATAGTTTGCAATTACACCAAAATAATTAATCTAAGCTTCAGATAAGTAGTCTCTAATGAAACTATGTATAATGAATCGATGATCCTAATCTTTCAAATCAACAACGGTTTATTCTATCAATCGATCATTTCAATTAAACTGCCTAGCCTTTTCCCAACTATGTTGGGGTCGGCTTCCAGTCTAACCGGATGCAGCTGAATACCAGTATTTTACATGGAGCGACTGCCTATCTGACCTCCACAACCCAGTTACTGGGTAATACGATACCCCTTGGTAAGACTGGTTGTCAGACTTTCGGGCTTCTGACGACCCGTAACGACTGTCAAAGATTCACGAATAATAGCCGGGACCAACAGCTTAACGTGCTTGCCGAGGCACGGAGGAATCTCGTTATGTAAAGATGGTCACCCATCCACTGACCAACCCCGGCAAGCGTAGCTTAACCTGACGGATCGACCCGTGCGGCTGTTATTACTTAGCCACGAGTGTTAAACACACGTAAATACTAGTAAATGCTAATTCCGCGTAAATGCTACTGAATACTAGCATTTACGTGTGTTTAACGCCTGGAAATGCGCTAACTCTCCTTTTCTTAATAGCATTCTGTTGTAGCTAATAGGTATTTAGCCTTCTATTCGTCTCTACCAGCAGTTATCTCCGTAACGCCTGGAAATGACTCTATCGTCTCCGCCTGAGGGGACGTACTGAATTAGCATTTCTATATACGCCACCCGGTCTTCGTTTTGACCCATATTGTCGGGGCTTTTCAACCAAAACATTATAAATCTCCAGTTTCGTAAGTGTATTCGGATCCTTATTCAAGCTTAGGTCTTCGGTAATAATTGCCACTCGCTGACCAGCATGAAGTCCTCTGGTCGGGGCTCAGACGGACATCCCCCAGCAGGACGGGTCAGCACCTGCTGAGGCAAAACAGTGTCATGGGTCTTTGACGGCTCCATGACACCTCAACCCCGCTTCTCCAGATATTATGTATAGGATTGGATTTTAGCATTTGCTTAACGAGGGCGGACCCCTTCCCAATCCCACATAATAGCCTTCATCGAAGGTAGATAAACAAAAGTAGTGATCGAATTTTGACTTTAACTTTCTGCACTATTTGTCCCTAAAAACACTACATTATTTAAACTATGTAAGCACGTCACTTAAACTGTGTAAGTACGTCACAATTTAAACCTATGTAAGCACGTCACTATGTAAGCACGTCACTTAAACTGTGTAAGTACGTCACAATTTAAACCGGCAGTTGCTAATACCCGAGTCAAAAATAATGAATCACAATGAGTACCTAATAATTATTTGCATGAAGTAAGTAAGTATTGTATGTTGCTCACAGATTGACTGACAACCCTAACCCACAATTTTAAAATTCAATATTTCCGAAATCCTGGGTCTGTTGGATCTGTTTCTTTTTGTGGCGATAGTTGTTACAGTGATCAACATTTAGGCATTAAAAAAAAAACGCGACCGTGGAGAGAATCGCCGGAAAAAAAATATTTAAAAAACCATAGAAAAAAATGTATTCTAACCTGTGTGAGCAAGATTTTTAAAGTTTTTAAGAAAAAAATGGTTCCTGTAGTGAATTCCTATCACACTTTAAAACATTTAGTGTAAAAATCAAATCAAAAAACGAAATATTGTGCTTCTATGGTTTTTAAGGATTTTCTCGATTTTATTCATTTCTCTCAAGCTATAGTAGTTAGAGCCGGCGGAGTTTTACTATGAGTTATGTTTGATTGTTAGCTTTCCAAAAAACACAATACTGTGACGTTGTCCTGTCTGAACGATCCTAGAACCCGACTGCAGCGCCACCTACGGGGTCCAATTGTGTTTTCAAACCATCCAGGAACCCATTGAAATATACTAACAAAATTTAACCTAAATCGGTCCAGCCGTTTAGGAGAGGAGATAGGTAACAAACACAAGTACAGAAGAATTATTTATAATAAGATATATGTTATGAATGTTATAATATACAGGGTGTTTAAAGAATTGCGTGTCATAGCTTAGAGGTAGGTTCAGTATCGATAAAGGAATCCAGGTTTATAGGCACACTTATAGAGATTTGGGTATTTTAAACCATTAGGCCCAGTTCTCCTGGTTCTTCCTAGGAGAACTCGTCCTAGGAGAACGTCCCTGCATCGGGAAAAGCAATATTTTGCAAAAGATGATGAGCAGTTGACATTACATGACATATTGTCACTTAGATAAATTACAAACTGACGCACTAAAAAGTGAAAAATAAAAAACTTTTTTCCAAAAAAAATCAACCGACTTCCAAAAAAACTGCTAAGTGAAAAATAACTTTAATTTCGGAAGTCGGTGGCAAAAAAACTAAAATACAGATCCAAAGACACCGACTTCCGAAATTAAAGTTATTTTTCACTTAGCTTTTTTTTTTGGAAGTCGGTTGTTTTTTTTTTTTTTTTAAAGTTTTTTTTGTCCTTCACTTCACGCGTCCGAATACTAAGGTCAAACATTATTTGCTACTGAAAACGACTCGCGATAATTTTAATTCTATACGATTGCTATTTTAAGTTAGAGGTACTAAATTAGTTTTGATCTTGCATTATTTTTTACTTATTTTTATTTTTTTTTGTTTTGCCTGGGTTCCTTTATCGATACTGAACCCACCCCTAAGCTATGGCACGCAATTACTTTAACACCCTGTATATCTGCTGGTAGTTCGTGGTCCAGCACTATGTGAAGATCGAGCTCAAGACGTATGCTGTTCATTCTGCACACAGATGTTACTTTGCTAAAGGATATCCTTTAGATAGGTCGTCTTGTTTGTTTTTGGTCCCTGGACCAAAATCAGCCCTCACTCGTCCTGAAGAGTGAGTGCTATCGATTCCCTCACCAGTGAGCAGTTTGCTCCGCTGTCAAATATGGCTTGAAAATGCTTATTGTCAATCGTAATAGAGATAACATATTCGGCATTTTTTTCTTTGACTTAGGACAGATTAACAATTTTTCAGCTTTAAGTCGTTTGTAACAAATTCATAAGTGTGTCCGGGAATAGAGCGGTAGGAGCATTCCTTTAGCCTTAGCTGCTTCCGTTTCTCCGGAAGTGGATGTACATGGTTGCACACTTTTATCTCAATCACTTCCTTACTCATACCTTCACTCTCACACTGCCTGCCAAACCCTTACATACACATACAGTAACATTCTCTTGGACGCATCCTTGCTAAATTGCGAACAATAAGTACTTACCTAAATTTAACTCTTTTAACGTCGATTGACACCCAGGTAGTAACTATTATTTATTCTGTGCCCAAGTGTGCAGATAACATCATTCATTATCATTTCATTCAATGAATTTTAATTTTGTGTCGATCTTTATTTATAACAACAATTTTATCAATTTACCAATGTAATATAATTTTAACTTTTTTATTATCTTTTACTAATGTTGTCATTTTTATAAATTAATTTATTTTATTTTTAATTCTATTTTAATTTAATTTAATTTTTAATCAATATTGTCATAATTCTGTTTTTCACTATTTCAAGATTATTTTAATTTAATTGAAAATTGGCGCTTAGTACTTACTAAGTAAGCTCATCTTCCGAATTTATTGTTTTGTGCATGTGGTGTTTACCTATAAGTAATTGTTGCGCTGTCATTTTAATTTTAAGAATGAATTATGTCGCTGTATCCAGTGTGAACAATTGTTGGTGGACCTATAATAAATAAATAAAATAAATAAATAACAATAAAAGATCTATTTTGTGTCTGCTAATTGGCGTGCGACGGGTTAAGACGCACACTATTTCAAACATAGTTGTTGTTATCACGATTCATCCATACTAATATTATAAATTCGAAAGTAACTCTGTCTGTCTGTCTGTCTGTTACCTTTTCACGCCTAAACCACTGAACGGATTTCGATAAAATTTGGCAAGGCTATAGATGGTATCCTGGGGACGGACATAGGCTACTTTTTTTTTCAAAAATAATCCTACAGGGGGTGATATAGGGGATGAAAGTTTGTATGGGAAACTCAGTATTTCTTAAGTTAGGGATGTGAAAATTAAAATGTATACTTTTGATAGGAAATAAAGAAATATGCGGTTCAGCGTTTTTGAAAAATCATCCCCTAAGGGTGTAAAATATAGTAAAATAGGGGTTGATTTTAAAATTTACAAAACTGCACGGATTTCGACAAAATTTGGCAAGGCTTTATAATATAGCATCCTGGGGAAGGACATAGGCTACTTTTTGTCTTAAAAAATAATCCTACAGGGTGTGATATAGGGGATGAAAGTTTGTATGGGAAACTCAGTATTTCTTAAGTTGAAGATGTGAAAATTAAAATGTATGCTTTTGATAGGAAATAAAGAAATATGCGGTTCAGCATTTTTGAAAAATCATCTCCTAAGGTGGTAAAATAGGGGTTGATTTTAAAATTTGCAAAACTGCACGGATGTCGATAAAATTTGGCAAGGCTTTATATAGCATTCTGGGGAAGGACATAGGCTACTTTTTGTCTTAAAAAATAATCCTACAGGGGGTGATATAGGGGATGAAAGTTTGTATGGGAATTTCACTATTTCTTAAGTTAGGGATGTGAAAATTAAAATGTATGCTTTTGATAGGAAATAAAGAAATATATGCCGTTCAGCGTTTTTTAAAAATCATCCCCTAAGTGGGTAAAATAGGGGTTTATTTTAAAATTTACAAAACTGCACGGATTTCGATAAAATTTGGCAAGGCTATAGATAGCATCCTGGGAAAGGACATGGACTACTTTTTGTCTTAAAACATAATCCTACAAGGGGTGATATAGGGAATGAAAGTTTGTATGGGAAACCCAGCATTTCTTAAGTTAGGGATATGAAAATTCAAATTTATGCTTTTGGTATGAAATAAAGAAATATATGGTACAGCGTTTTTGAGGGGGTACAATAGGGGTTGACAAATGTTTGTGTACCTACCTCTTTTTAAGAGATTTAAGGGATTTAGTCATAGTTCGAATCTTGAGGTTACATTTAGTCTTTATTTCATTCGACGTTTTTACGAGAAAATTATTTGAACGAGTGGACACTCGGACAAAAGTTATTTGTTATTAGAGCGTGACTGGCATAATAAATTTTAAGTAATTAACAAAGTCCCCCCGCCGCGTAAGTCTGTCTGTTTGAATGCGATAATGTCGAAAAGTACCGAACGGATTTTCATACGGTTTTCTCCAATGAACGGAGTGATTCAGTGTAATTCATTATGGTTTTGTGTGAATTGGCTGAAATATGACGACGACTGTTGAAGATGTCGGAAAAAATCATGCCGACTGGTAGCTACGGTATACACGGTAACGCTATATAATATCGTAGCAATTTGAGTTTGCACAGTTATATCGGAAGGCCCTGTTTTCCACATGGACGTTCCCATGGGATATTTTCCGACATCCACGCGGGCGAAGCCGCGGGCAAAAGCTAGTATTTCATAAAGGAGCTTTCGAAAAAGGTCTATTTCTTTATATTATTTAATTACAATATATTTGTAATACAAACTGTCTGCGCCAGCGCCTGATGTTTTTCGTAATACCAAAGTGCAGATTCAAGTGATGCTATTAAGTTTGTAATCTATTTCACTTACACCCGCACGCTTTGACATTTTTTCACTCTAAAGCGGTACACGGTTGCGTCGACATCAAAATTCTGTTATTCATTGTAATATCTTTCAAGATCAAGTATTAAAGCTGCATTAAGAAGAAACTGAGGTTTTTCATTAAAACTTCCATAATGTCCACTATTAGACATTAAAATTGGCGACCGTGACAGGACGAATTAGAAAAATTCGGATCGAGTACCTACGAAGACAAAGAATTCTCATCAAAGGAAATTACCAACGATTCATCGTGGAGGACTACAGACGCAAGAACACTATAATAGAAGACAACTAAGCCAGCCAGGTCGGTCAGCACAAGGCGCCGCGCCCAGCCTTAGCTTCTACGACGCCAACGTCGAGGTTCACCGTCAGCCTGCCACGCCAGTTCGAGGATTCCGTCAAACTCTACGAGCAGCTCGTGTACCTATTAGTGCCACAGCCACCAGCGAGGACCAGTGCCGCCAGAAGCAGCAGTCTCGCCTATCAGTTAAGTGCTTTTCCTATAGCTTACCCTAATACCTAAACCTATTTTCCTATCAAAAAGGTCGCTGTTTGGTACATTCCACTTGTGTATTTCTTTAATTTATCGAAGTATCTAGCTAGTTTAAAGCTTATTTCAAGTAAAAAACCTGTTAATATCCTAAAATAGTAACATTAAAATCCTATTGTTCATTGTCAACTACCTACACGTAATCATTTGTAAAAGTGTAAAGTCATTATATTCCCGATATTATCGTTTTACTAGGTATCCTGAGGCTCTAAACATAGTCGCCCTCCCAATAGTACGTGTCATTAGCACTAGTTCACATTATTTCAAATACTTTCGGCCGACTATTTCAGGTCGCCGCCAAGCTGCTGGTTACCGCTAGCCGCGTTCGGGTGACGTTGCGTCGGCGCCTCGCCGCGCCGAGCTGCCGCCGCGCCGCTGCGCTATTGACCCGCTTGCTACCGCGTGGCTGCGTTCGGGCCCCAGGTGCCGCCGAAGGAGTATCAGATAAGATTTAAAACATATAACTTTATTCCTTCATTTGGTATTAGTGTGTTACTGTTTAGATTTTTCAATCAACTATAACTATTTTTCTAAAGTTCTCAGTGCTAGTTTATCGTTTGTTGTTGCTACTATTCATTATTATACAAGATGTCCTTAGACGAAGAAAAAGACAGTAATGCAAAACAATTGAAGGAACTATCTGCTAAACGTAGCTCGGTCAAAGGTCGTTTAACGAAATATAAAAAATATTTAGATGTAGTATGCTCTTCAAAATTATCTAAAACCCAAGTTAAAGAGTTAGAAATTAATATTGGTAAAATACGAGCTATGTCTAGCAAATTCGATGAACTGCAGTCTCAGATTGAGGTAATTAATTGTGACGATATGGACTCTGAGATCGACGAACGTGATGAAATTGAGCAGAGCTTCACTTCACATCTTGCAATTGCTGAAGAGCAACTTGATAAGTATAAAAATACTTCTCACGAATCGGATTCGCACAATTCATCACAATGTCATCACGATCAGTCATTTCAATGTCATCATGTTGATTTTAAATTGCCACAAATACAAATTGCGAAGTTCGATGGCGCTTATTTCCGCTGGCTTGAGTTTCGAGACACCTATTTGTCGCTGATTCATAATAATGAGCGTATCAAGCCTATTCATAAGTTCCATTATTTAGTATCGTATCTCGAAAAGGAAGCCGCGCGAATTATTTCTAATTTAGAGATTTGTGACAGTAACTATGAAACTGCATGGCAGCTGTTGTGCGATCGTTACGATAACAAGCGCCAACTTATAAATCAACACCTCAATTCATTGTTATATTTTGAATCAACGGAGAAACAACACAAACGTGAATCAGACAAATCACTGAGGTTTCTAGTTGACCACGTAACTAAAAACTTGCGAGCATTGTCAAGCTTAACTAAACAAGATGAACTGTTTGACATGATTATTATTAAAATTCTTATACCAAAATTAGATAGTCGTACCGCCATGAAGTGGGAAGAACATCGTAATAGTTTATCCGATCTCCCCGCTCTAAAGGATTTCAATAAGTTCCTAACTGATCGCGCTGATGTGTTAGACACTATGAGTCAAAACAACTCTGATATACCCAAGCCAACACAATCACGCCAAAATAATAATAATAATTCTCGTAACACTAAATCCTTTTCATCTACAGTTCAGAACACCGGCTCTGTCACTAAGGAGTGCGTTATCTGTAAAGGTGACCACTGGATATACGACTGCCCTATTTTTCTAGCGAAGAGTGTTCAGGAACGACGAGATGAAGCATTTAAGTTGCACTTATGCTCCAATTGTTTACGAACTGGGCATCGTGCACGTGATTGCAAATTGGGTCCCTGTCGTGAGTGCAAGCGTAGACACAACTCACTCTTGCATTTGGCTAATTCTAACAATACTAGTACAAGTAATGCTAGTACTGTCAGCAGCAATAATACTAACACAGATCGCGGTTCAACTGAAATATCAGTCAATAATTCAATTAGTAATAATTTCATAGAAAATCACATTCTTTTGTCAACAGCAATGGTTAATGTTATTAATCCTCAAACTAACAAACAATTTCAAGTGCGTGCTTTATTAGACTGTGGAAGTCAGTCCTCGTTTATTAGCCAGTCACTCATGAACAAGTTATCATTACATGTATGTGCTATAAATACTATAAATGTTATTGGTATAGGCAACAACTTAGCAGAACACGTAAACAAAAGTTGCGTTGCCCGATTAAATTCATTTAACAATGACTATAGTGTCGTACAGTCATTTTATGTATTGAACCAATTAACAGGTGCTATTCCTAAACAATATATAGATATTACTAAATTAAATATTCCAAGAAACATACAGTTAGCTGATCCTAATTTTAATCAGCCTTCGGCTATAGACGTCTTGATAGGTGCGGACCTATTTTGGGACCTATTGGGATGTGATCAGCTAGCATTAGGTCATAACATGCCCAAGCTACGTAGCTCAAAGCTAGGTTGGCTCGTTGCCGGCCCTATTTCTACAAGTTTAAGGAATCGTTCGTCACCTAAAAGTATTTCGTGCCATGTTTCAATTAGTGATAGTGATGAATGCAATTCCAATATTAATTCTCAATTGACAAAGTTTTGGGAACTGGAGCAAGTTCCAGATAAGCAATATTTTAGCAAAATTGAGCAGGCATGTGAAGACCACTTCTATCGTAATACTTACCGTTTAGAATCGGGTAGATTTTGTGTTAGGCTGCCCCTAATTGATACTCCAGATTGTTTAGGAGATTCTTACGCAATGGCTAAGAAACGATTGTTGTGTTTAGAAAAACGTTTCCGTAAGAATCCAGAATTAAAGTTACAATATTCAAATTTTATTCAAGAATATTTCGAGCTAGGCCATTTAGAGGAATGTCCGACTATTAATCCCGTTCCATCCTATTATCTTTGCCATCATGCAGTGTTTAAACAAAATAGTGAAACGACAAAGACTCGCGTTGTCTTTGATGGATCGGCACGAACTTCCTCAGGGTTATCTTTGAACGACCTACAGATGGTCGGTCCCAATGTTCAAGATTCAATCTTTTCTATTTTGATTCGGGCTCGCCAGTATAAATATATTTTGACAGCCGATATTGAAAAATTCTTTAGGATGGTTAGTTTAGATGAAAAGGATCGTAATTTACAATTAATACTGTGAAGAAGTGACGAGTCCTCTCCTATCAAAACTTTACGTCTTAAAACCGTAACTTATGGTCTCGCAAGTGCTACATATTTGAGCACCAAGTGTTTGTCAGTATTGGCAGAGGATTGCGATGACCAGCTTATAGCCAATATTATTAAAAACGACCATTATGTCGACGATTTAGTCACCGGATCGAACAATGAGGCCGAGTTACTATACATTCAACGCGAAGTGTCGGACACTCTAAGATCTGGTGGGTTTAAATTACGTAAATTCAGGTCGAATTTACCAAGCATTTTATCATCATCAGTCATTGATCAAAATGATAAGGTTAGTTTAAGTGAATCTACTAATACTTTAGGTTTAAATTGGAACCTCAAAACTGATACTCTTCACATATCAATTGAGATTCCCAATAAAAATGATGTAGCTACCAAGCGATCGATACTATCTGCATCATTCAAGATTTTTGATCCTCTTGGAATTCTCAGTCCATGTGTGATTATACCTAAAATGATACTTCAGTCCTTATGGCTCAATAAAAAGGACTGGGATGAGCCCGTTAGCTCCGATATTCTGAAATCCTGGAACAAGTTCATTACCAATTTACATTTTTTTATCAGATTTACAGATCCCGCGCTTAACGCTATGCGAAGCTCCTGATTATATAGAAATACATACCTTCAGTGATGCTTCCCAAGTCGCTTACGGTGCATGTGTGTACTGCGGTCACACAACTTAACTGGTGATATAAAGGTAAACTTATTGTGCGCTAAGTCTAAGGTGGCACCGTTAAAGCCGACGACAATACCGCGTCTGGAACTTTGCGCTGCTTTATTGGCTGCAAAATTGTGCAAGACAGTTATCAGTTCTCTGCGATGTGAGGTCAATCGCATCATTTACTGGTGCGATTCTAGCGTTGTCCTCAGTTGGCTGAATGGCAATTCTGCAAAGCTAAAAACGTTTGTAGCCAATAGGGTAGTCGAAATTAATGAACTTACCGATAGTTCGTCGTGGCGCTATGTGCCGACTGATCAGAATCCGGCTGACCTGATCTCAAGGGGCGTAAGTCCAGATCAAATCATCAATTTTAATTTGTGGTGGTCAGGTCCAAACTTTCTAATGCAGCCTGATTCTGATTGGCCCTATTTAAATAAATTAATAAATGAAACAGACTTACCTGAGATAAAATCCACTTCCACTGTTGTTCAGGAACCTGAAACAGAAATTCTAAAAATAGATAAGTTTTCATCATTTTTCAAATTGAGACGCATATTTGCGTATGTCAATAGATTTATACATAACATAAGACATAAATGTCTTAAAGATAAATTATTTGGTAAATTTACAGTTAGTGAATTAGAATCATCTTTTATTAGTTTATGTAAAATTGCTCAGCAAGCTTCATTTGCTCCAGAGTACAATACTTTGTTAAAAAATAAAACATTAAGTAGCAAGTCATCACTCTTGTCACTTTCACCCTTTTTGGACGATGACAAGGTAATGAGAGTAGGCGGCAGAATAGAATTATCTAATTACAACTATGCTCAAAAACATCCCATACTTTTACACGCCTCTCATCCGCTCACAAAATTATATTTTAGATATGAACACTTACACAACATGCATGCTGGACCCCAGCTGTTGCTAGCCTGTGCAAGAGAGAATGTGTGGACTATAAACGGTAGGCACTTGGCCCGCCGCACAGTACATGCCTGTGTCAGATGTAGACGTATACAAGGTAAAACATTAACTCCCATGATGGGAAACTTACCTGCACAGCGCATTGTTAGAATTGTCTTGGGCAAAAAGGCAATGTACTCAATTATCTATAGAAGGTCTTTGATTATAGACAATGTTTCTTATGTCATGTATCTCTTGCTCTCTCTTGTCTGTGGTCTCTAGAAAAATGGCTGTGTGCCTTGTGTTCTGCAAAACTTTTTATTAAAGATAATAGTATTATCAAACAAGTGTGGTCATTTATTAATACCTTTAACAGGTTATGGGCCCAGGTACGTCAATTAGTGAACAAAAACCAGTTGGGGTATGAAGTTTTTTTTATTTTGATGCAATGTCATCGCCGCCACGTTCACCGTCTCAGACTAAACCAGTCTCTGAAATGGCAATCCGGATGAATCCCAGTCATCCTCACATGGTATCTATTGAAAAATTAGAAGGTGCTCGAAATTATTCTGCATGGAAGTTTCAAATGAAGCTATTGCTCATTGACGCAGGGCTTTGGGTGCATGTGACTGGTGATCACAATGATGATGATCACAATCAACGAGCTTACGCAAAGATTTGCCTGAATATCAGTCAAGCGTGTTACCCGCATGTGCGCAATGCAAAGACTGCAAAGGAAGCATGGCTTGCTTTACAAAAGGCGTATGAAAATACTGGAATTAGTCGGCGCTTATATCTAAAAAGGAAGCTTGCTAGAATACATTATTCCGCTTTCAACTCTATGGAAAGGTATATATCGGAGATAATATCTGCAACACAAGAATTATGTGAAATTGGCTGTAAAATTGATGACAGTGAGATAGCAGAAATTCTCTTAATTGGATTACCTGATGATTATGACCCTCTCATTATGGCCATTGAAGGCTCTCAAACAGATTCTTTGACATCGGATATGGTAAAGCAAAGACTTATGAGTGGTGATTTTAGGCGTTCAGAGCTGACCTCTCAAACCAGTGGGTTGATAGCGCAGAAATCCAATAAGAAGACTATCAGATGTCGCCATTGTCAAAAAGAGGGACATATTCGACCCAGGTGTCCAGACTTGAAGAAAAATGCTGCAGCAAACAATTTAGCTGCTATGTGTGACAGCTCAGCGACAAGGTGTGATGTTTCAGCTTTCCCTTCAACAATGAAATGTGATGAACAGGCAGATGAGCAGGCTGCTGCTTTGTTCACTGGTTTATGTGGGAGCTCTGAGTGGTTGGTAGACTCTGGTTGTACAACACATATGTCTATGCGAAAAGACTGGCTACATAATTATTCTAATAAAAATAAAACTGTAGTCACTGTGGCTAATAATCAAACTGTTTATGGTTGTGGATCTGGCAATGTTGAGGTCACTCTTAGTAATAATTTAAAGAAAACCATTACCAATGTTGTTCATGTGCCAGATATTGCTGCTAATTTACTCTCTGTAAATAAAATTACTCAGAGGGGTTATGTATTAGTATTTGATGATAAAGAATGTAAAGCTTATACTAAAAATAATATTAAAACTAATGGAAATTGTATTTTTTCAGCTTGTAACATCAATGGTGTATATAAACTCAATCAGCATCTGCAATCTTTAAAGTCTCCTAAAAATGCAGCTGCAGAATCATTTGATACTTCATTGGTCACAGCTTCATGTAATGATATTGATTTGTGGCATAAGCGATTAGGACACCTCAGTTATAAAGGTATGTTGTTATTACGGGATGGTCTTGCAGATGGAATTTCATTTGATGACAAATCTCTGAAGCCATGCGTTCCTTGCATTGAGGGGAAACAGAAAACTAAAACATTTCCTAAAGGTGTATCGAGAAGAGCAACATGTAAATTAGATTTAATACATTCCGATTTATGTGGTCCTATGCCTATACTTTCATGGGGAAATTCTAAATATATATTGACATTAACTGATGATTTTACTCGGAAATCTTTTGTTTATTTGCTTAAGACAAAGTCACAAAATGAAATTCATTCAAAATTTCTTGAATTTAAAACATTAGTGGAGAACCAAACAGGGTTTAAAATTAAACAAATTAGAACAGATAATGGTTCTGAATACTGTAACAAAATGATGAAAGATTTTTTCTCTGCTAATGGTATCATTCATGAGACTACTATTCCTTACTCTCCTCAACAAAACGGAGTATCGGAACGCTTAAACCGGACTCTTATTGAAAAGGCTCGAACAATGCTTCGTGACTCGGGTTTAGATCAGCGTTACTGGGGTGAAGCAGTATCAACTGCTGTTTACTTAAAAAATGTAAGTCCTACAACTGCTTTAAAAAATGCCACCCCAGAACAAATGTGGTCAGGTACCAAAATAGATTTAAGTAATCTTAGGGTTTTTGGATGTCGAGTTTACGCATTAACTCCAGATGTGTATCGTAATAAGCTTGATGCTAAGTCTAAACCATATATCATGTTAGGTTATTGTGATCATTCTAAAGGCTATAGATTAGCTGACCCATTACAGCCAGGAAAAATGATAAAAGCTAGAAATGTAGTTTTTCTAGAAAATATTTCTGGATGTACTTCTATAAATCAGAATCCTAATATAATCAGTCCACTATATTCTGATAATGGATCTGAATCTATTGAGAATCCTCATATTGTCATCAATTCATTGTATCCTAGTCAATTACTGGAGTCTAATGTTGTTGAGACTCAAAATACTCATTTAGATCCTATTGTTACTGATAATTGTGATTCATCAGATGAAGGAGACATAATAGTAGAACCTTCTGATAATAATCTAGATGTTTCAAATGCAAGTGATGGTGTAGAAAATGATACAATGGAAATTATACAGCAGAATATTCCTGATAGAAATGAATTCACTGAACAGCTGTCAAGACCTGTACGAAATCGTCAACCACCTGTATGGTTAAATGACTATGTTAGTAATTTTGACAATAATGATATTTCAATGCTGGTCACTGAACCTACAACATATGCTGAAGCAATGTCTTCTAAGTATTACCTTGATTGGAAATCTGCCATGGATAATGAATATGATTCATTAATACAAAAGCATGTATGGGAGTTAGTTGATAGGCCAACAGATAAAAATATTATTAAATGTAAATGGGTTTACAAAGAAAAGCGTGATGCTTTTGGTAATTTTGAAAGATATAAAGCTAGATTGGTTGCTCGAGGATTTACGCAAGTACAAGGTATTGACTATGATAAGACTTTCTCACCCGTAGTGCGTCACTCAACATTGAGATTACTGTTTTCAATTGCAGTAGATAGAGACATGGACATTGACCATGTGGATGTTAGTACTGCGTTTCTTAATGGGGAATTAGAGGAGACAATATATATGGAACAACCTCCTGGATATGAAAAGGATAGGACTAAAGTTTGTTTGTTAAAAAAGGGCATTTATGGGCTTAAACAAGCCAGTAGAAGTTGGAACTTAAAAGTTAATGAGGAACAGAAAATAGGTTATAAAAGGTCAAGATGTGAACCATGTGTTTACTCAAAGATAAATAGTGAATGTACTGTAATAGTAGCTCTTTATGTCGATGATTTTTTCTTTTTTAGTGCTAATAACTCTGAGAAACAGAAACTGTTAAATACTCTAAAACAAAATTTTGATATAAAAGAGTTAGGTGAAGTTAAGAGCTGTTTAGGAATGAAAGTTGAAAGAGATAGAAAGAATGGTTTATTGAAACTATCCCAAGAGGAATATGTAAAAAACTTGTTATCACGATTTGGCATGACACAATGTAAACTGGTTTCCACCCCAATGCAAGTGAATGTTGTTTTAGAAAAATCTGACACATGTGATTTCAAATATCCTTATCAAGAGTTGATAGGTGCGTTGATGTATTTGTCAGTATGTACACGTCCAGACATTTCATTTGCATGTAGTAAGTTAGGACAGTATAATAATTGTTACACTGAGACACATTGGCAAGCAGCAAAACGGGTACTTAGGTATCTCGCTGGGACATCTAATTATGGGTTGCAATTTAAGAAAGGAAATAACAAATTTGAAATATTTGCAGATGCTGATTGGGGAAATGATATAGATGATAGAAAATCATTTAGTGGGTTAGTAGTTAAGTTTGGAGAATGTCTTGTTAATTGGGAAGCACGCAAACAGCAATCTGTAGCATATTCCAGCACTGAAGCTGAGTATTATAGTATTGGAGAAGCAGTAAAAGAAAGTAAATATTTGCATAATTTCTTTATTGATATATTTGGTTACTGTTTGCCTGCAATCACTGTTTACAATGATAATTTAAGTGCTCATAATATTGTTGAGAATAATGTATGTCATCGAAGAACTAAGCATATTGATATCCGTCATCATTTTATTCAAAATGCTGTTCATGATAATTCTATTAAAATAGTTCACAAACCCACAACAGATATGATTGCGGATATACTAACAAAACCTCTTCAAAAGTGCAAACATAATCAATTTGTGCAAAGTCTCGGTTTAGTATAAATACTATCTTATTTTATTGTAATAAATTGAGTGTACCTAGTTTGTAAAATTATTTTTAATGCCTATATAATTGAGTAAGGGGGAGTGTTAGAATTGTCTTGGGCAAAAAGGCAATGTACTCAATTATCTATAGAAGGTCTTTGATTATAGACAATGTTTCTTATGTCATGTATCTCTTGCTCTCTCTTGTCTGTGGTCTCTAGAAAAATGGCTGTGTGCCTTGTGTTCTGCAAAACTTTTTATTAAAGATAATAGTATTATCAAACAAGTGTGGTCATTTATTAAAACCTTTAACACGCATCACACCTGATTTTCTATTTCGTACTGTTGGCGTTGACTTCGCTGGTCCGTTCCTCACACTAAATAGAAAGGGTCGAGGTGCACGATTAACCAAAACCTATTTATGTTTGTTTGTGTGTTTTCGGTATAAATGTGTGCACCTGGAAGCCGTCAGTGATTTGTCTAAAGACGCGTTCATTATGACGTTACGCAGGTTCATATCGCGACGGGGCAAGCCAGCGGAAATATTTTGTGACAATGGCCGCAACTTTGTTGCAGCGGCTAAAGAAATAGGCAATTTTCTCAAAACTAATCATGAATCTGTAGTTCATTTTGCTACCAATGAAGGCATAAGGTTTGTGTTCTCTCCCACGTATGCTCCACATTTCGGCGGCATCTGGGAAGCCGGCGTTAAATCCGCGAAATACCACTTAAAGCGCGTTATGGGGAACAATCATTTAACGTTTGAGGAGATAAGTACTCTTTTCTCACAAGTGGAAGCTGTGCTTAATAGTCGACCTTTGTGCCCACTCTCCCCTTCCCCTAACGATTACCATTTCCTAACTCCAGGTCACTTTCTGATAGGGCGTTCCCTAAATGCATTGCCTGGTCCATCGCTCGAGCACGAGAACCAGAACAACCTTCAACGTTACATGAAGCTTGAACAAATCCATCAACATTTTTGGCAGCGCTGGCAAAAGGAATATGTAGCAGAACTACAGCAGCGCTCCAAATGGCGTACAAAATCAGCATCCCTGCAAGTTGGAGATTTAGTCCTTCTCCAGGAGGATTACGTCCCACCACTCAGCTGGCGAATGGGACGAGTCAGCCGCCTGTTTCCTGGGACCGACGGCATCACACGAGTCGCAGACGTGGAGACTACCAGAGGCTGCTTCAGGAGGCCTCTCACTCGGATTTGCCCCTTGCCTACCTTTTCACCGGATAATGACTGAAGAAGTTAGTCTTTCAACGGGGGGGAAGATGTCTGCGCCAGCGCCTGATGTTTTTCGTAATACCAAAGTGCAGATTCAAGTGATGCTATTAAGTTTGTAATCTATTTCACTTACACCCGCACGCTTTGACATTTTTTCACTCTAAAGCGGTACACGGTTGCGTCGACATCAAAATTCTGTTATTCATTGTAATATCTTCCAAGATCAAGTATTAAACGGTACACGGTTGCGTCGACATCAAAATTCTGTTATTCATTGTAATATCTTCCAAGATCAAGTATTAAAGCTGCATTAAGAAGAAACTGAGGTTTTTCATTAAAACTTCCATAATGTCCACTATTAGACACAAACAATAATTTGAAATCACTTAGGGTCAACCGGACGCAAATTATCTCTGTATAAACGAGTTTTCCTGTTTGACATAAAAATGTTTGGTCACCCTATTAGAAGGAGATAAACTGCCTTAATATGACATATCTCTCTCTGCTCGTGTTTTTGGTATGAGAGCTCAGTCCAGTTTGTATATTAGGTCCATGGGTTAAACCACGCTGGGATTGGTGCATTTCATTCATTCATTCATTCATTCAAATATTTAATAATAATTTAACAAAAATAATACATATACATAGATATCGTTACTTATGTGGTACATATAATTGAATACCAGCCAAAAAAAATATGCAGTGCATTAAAACAATTAAAATACGAACAGGCACAGCGTGACAAAATGTGTAGATAAAATTTGTATAAGAAATATATAAAGAAATATATAGACCACTTTTGAAAATTAAGCTCCTGAATTTAACTTCTTACATCCTGAGATTCATTAACAATTAGCGATTTTTATTTAGGGCATGAGGATTTCGTAGTCAGGGAAGCCAAGCTCCTGTCCAGCGAAGGGGATGTAGCAGACGCCATGCGACTTCTGGACCTTGCCGGTGATCAGGCTGCCCTTGTGGTTAACGCGGCCCACGAACAAGGGCTCACCGTACTCGGACTCACCACCGGGGAATGCTCCAGGGGGCACGTTCGAGCCATTTGTGCGCACCCAGTTGTTGGGGCCACCGACCAGCACCTAGCAGTAGGGAAATAATAATATTAAAATTTGTAAACTTAGATTCACGATCTATTGATCGTGGCTGCAGCATCAGGTCATGCTCATCTAATTACCGTCGTCGGTTCGAGAATTTTAACATTAATTTCTCAAAGTGCAAATTCAGTTGCAAGAGTTCGCGGGTTGTCTGAAAGGGTTACCGCGGCCCTGGCATAGGCAACTGAAGGAACACGGGTGGGTTTTAGTCAGTAAAAGTCTGACACGCCCTCCCGCTCCACCCAGAGCGGGAGAAGTTATTTGATGATTTCTCACCCTCAAAAAAAAAAAAAAAAAAAAAAAAAAAAAAAAAAAAAAAAAAAAAAAAAAAAAAAAAAAAAAAGAGTTAGGTACACGTCCATAGTTTATACATGCTTATATACATAGTTGAAGATAAAGTTAAGTGGACTTCAAAAGGAATGTTTATATAACCTACCTGGTATTTAGATTTGCCGTGCTCCTGACCGCCCCACGGTACGAAGGTGCGTCCGTGTGAAGCTAAAAGTTTTCCAGGAATCACAGCGCCCTCATGCTCTGCCCTGGCGACGTACACGGCCTCGCCATTGCTGTCCTTTCCACCGACGACGGCGCCGGGTGGGATCTGTCCAGCACTGGCGTCTACCCAGTTGCCGGGACCAGCCAACACTTGGGGAGGTGCATTATATGCGGGCACGACACCAGCAACACCAGGGTAGTTGTACAGATTTGCAGCTACGGGCGGCGCGGCGTACAGAGGTCCAGCTACGGGCGGCGCGGCGTACAGAGGTCCAGCTACGGGCGGCGCGGCGTACAGAGGTCCAGCTACGGGCGGTGCGGCGTACAGAGGTGCAGCTAATTGCAATTAAAAAAAAATTGGTTTAATTAAATATACAGGGTGGCCGGAACATTGACGTCCAAAAATAAAATTTCGGTCCCTCGTATCGTGGGGTATTCGAATCACCCCCATGTATGTTCCGCGACTTTTCATAGTTTTCGAGTTATGAATTTTTTTCTGAATGTTTGAAAATTTTCGACCTGACCAACCTAAAAAAATTCTAAAAAAAAAAGTAGAGGGTTTTATCGAGTTTCTTTTTTTGCAACTGAATTTTCATAAGTAGTACTTTTATGCATAAAATAATCAGCTTCGTAACTGTGATGAAAGTTATGAAAATGTTGATCTAAAGTGAAAAATTTACGTTCGGTAAATTATGACTTAAATTTTCAACTTCAAATTAAAAATCTAAACAGGTGACTTCATGGTTCTCAAGTAGGCTTCAAGAATGCGCCAGACTCTCAGCTTTCATAATCATTAAAAAACGTAGGACTTAATGGGGCTAACTTTGGCCTTAATCGGCCTTCAAAGACTGCGAGGTGGAAAATTCTTAAAATCAGCTATCTGATTAATATATTTTTTTTTTCCATTTTCTCGCTCCTAAGGTTATTTAGTTTGCTAACCAAAAATGACTGCAGGAAAGCTAAGATTTAAACACGGATATTTTTTTAAATGTTAGTTTAATGAATTTTGCGCGATCCGTTCTCGTGGACTATGGGTTGTAAACGAGGGTGCAACTCTTTTACCTGCAATAACAATCCACTCACAGTGAGAGCTTCGACATTTCAACATCGCTTCAGCGTTAACTTGTGGTCTGGTATCCTCAATGGCGAACTAATTGGTCCGTTTGAACTGCCGTCCAGACTTGATGGAGAAACATACAAAAACTTTTTGGAAAATGAACTTCCATTGTTGCTGGCAGATGTGAATCTCGAACTCAGACGAACCATGGTGTTGCAAAATGACGGCGCCCCGTGTCACTATGCAACCCAGGTCCGAAATTACTTAGATGAAACATACCCCAACAGATGGATCGGACGCAGCGGACCAATTAGGTGGCCTCCACGCTCACCTGACCCCATCGATTTCTTTATTTGGGGCTATTACAAGGAAATAGCATACGCCCGAGACTGTTCAAGTGAACAAGAGCTGAGGCAGTTGATTGCAGAAGCTGAACGTGTTGTGAGAGAGAACAGAGACGCTTTTAGACGATTGCCAGACAATTTCTTACGTAGGTGTAGAATGTGTATTGCTGCTGGTGGTGGCCACTTTGAAAACCTTTTGTAAATGTTAAAAATAAATTAAGTACTTTTTTCACATTATCATCTGTGTTTTATTCAAAACCACTTTTTACGTAAAACTTTTCTTACCCAACTCTGAAACTATTTGTTGGTTAGTTTTCAGTATTCTTATCATTAATTAACCTTAGGAACGAGAAAATAGCCAAAAAAAAATAATTACTCAGATGGGTAATTTTAAGAATTTTTCCACCTCGCTGTCTTTGAAGGCCGATTTTAAACAAAGTAGCCCTATTAAGTACTTCATTTTTTTTATGATTATGAAAGCTGAGAGTCTGGCGCATTCTTGAAGCCTACTTAGGAATTATGAAGTCAGCTGTTAAGATTTTTAATTTAAAGTTGAAAATTTGAGTCATAATTTACCGAACGTAAATTTTTCACTTTAGATCAACATTTTCATAACTTTCATCACAGTTACGAAGCTGATTATTTTATGCATAAAAGTACTACTTATGAAAATTCAGTTGCAAAAAAAGAAACTCGATAAAACCCTCTACTTTTTTTTTTAGAATTTTTTTAGGTTGGTCAGGTCGAAAATTTTCAAACATTCAGAAAACAATTCATAACTCGAAAACTATGAAAAGTCGCGGAACATACATGGGGGTGATTCGAATACCCCACGATACGAGGGACCGAAATTTTATTTTTGGACGTCAATGTTCCGGCCACCCTGTATAAAAGGGTGGACGTCGTGTATACCGATTACTCTTAAGCGTTCGATAAAATTTCTCATAGGATGCTTTTGCACAAGCTTGAGTACATCGGTATACATGGTGATTTATTACTGGTCATGGTGGTTTATGGTGGTTGGAGTCTTACCTTCGTGATCGTAGTCAGGCTGTTACTGTTAAAGGCTTTTGTTCATCTTTTATGCCCATAACTTCTGGCGTTCCACAGGGCTCGCACTTAGGACCTCTTTTATTTAATAATGGGTGATTCATTCGGAGTTACTTTTCCAAAACTAAAAAAAATATGAATAAAACAAATTTATCGGGTAATCTTTATTATAATACAAAAGAACCATTCCTTACATTTACTTTTTAAAGATTATTTCTTTCAAATGTTGTCCGTAACTGCGATTAAGGTGGTCCGTCACTGTCAATGGTGACCGTTATCGTACCATGATAACGGACTATTTGTTTCCTGAAATTGAAGCCCGTGATCTTCAGAACTTTTGGTACCAACAAGACGGCGCCACTTGCCACACAGCACGTAAAACCATGGCTTTGTTGCGAGAAAAATTTGGTGAACAGTTAATTTTGCGTTTCGGACCAGTCAGTTGGACGCCTAGATCCTGTGATATCCCACCCTTAGATTTTTTTTCTGTGGGGTTATGTAAAGTCCAAAGTTTATATGGATAAGCCGCGTACGATTGATCAACTGGAAGCCAACATTACTCGCGTTATTCGCCAAATACCACTGGAAATGCTCGGTCGGGTCATCGAAAACTGGAAATCCAGAATTGATCACCTTAATCGCAGTTACGGACACGGGACAACATTTGAAAGAAATAATCTTTAAAAAGTAAATGTAAGGAATGGTTCTTTTGTATTATAATAAAGATTACCCGATAAATTTGGTTTATTCATATTTTTTTTAGTTTTGGAAAAAGTAACTCCAAATGAATCACCCGTTATATATAAATGATGTAGTCTCAATTTTTCGTCAGTGTAACTTCTTATTATATGCAGATGATAAAAAAATCTATAAAATAATAAAAAGTAGTTCTTAATTGCCGAGAACTTCAACATGATCTTAATAAATTGTGTCGTTATTGTGAAGACAATATCTTCCACTTAAATATAAAAAATGCAATGTAATAACATTTTCTAGAAAAACAAAATATATAGAATACCAATATAAAATAAAGAACGAAGCTGTCACTAGAGTGTCCGAAGTGCGAGACTTGGGGTTCTGTTGGACAGTAAATTAATTTTCACACCACCTGCTCGAAAATGTCAAATTATATGTCAAGCAACCTTAACCTAAAGTGAGTCATTAGTGGCGGGGGGCACAGCCGGTCAATAATGTTGTACTGGATTTCATTATGACCCGCTGGTCAATAATGTGATTTGAATTTGGAATCTCACATGCTCAGCTAAATTGGCAGTATAGTACTAACAAACACCTTTTGGTGCCAGAAAGAGGAAAGCTATTCTCGAAACCCTTACTACGCGTGGATGATATTCTCGATTTCCTACAAAATCATAACGACTGCTTCTTCATATCGTTGCCATGTTTTCGAAGACATAATATTGTAAGAATAATTAGATAACTACGAACCATTTTTAATTTTTTTTTAATTTATTTTTTTTAATTTTGGAACGAAGTTCCTCATCGTGCGTTGTGAAAGGGGGCTAGACGGAAAAAAGTCTCACGAAAAGTTGTCACGACACTTTTTGCTATAGGTAGCTATTGTAAGCCGTGCGGCGTGCGCATGTTTCTCTGTCTGTCTCTCTCTCTCTCTCTCTTATAGAAAGCAAGCCAGATATTTTCATTTCTATTTCGCATTGAACAGTGTGGTGTCGCGATGATGATGATGATGAGGATGATGATGGTGATGATGATGATGATGATGATGGTGATGATGATGATGATGGTGATGATGGTGATGATGATGATGATGATGGTGATGATGATGGTGATGATGATGATGATGATGATGATGATGATGATGATGATGATGATGATGATGATGATGATGATGATGATGATGATGATGATGATGATGATGATGATGATGATGATAAGTATAAAAATAAAATTTTGTTACAATTCCTTCACTAATTAATCGAAAGGAACTTCGTTCCATCCGGGTGTCCCTTGACACCTCTCAAGTTTTTTTTTTTTTTTAATTACACATCAACAGCTATAAACGTACCAAATAAAAACTTAACTTTATCTTTGCACAACTGGACTAATGTCTCAAATGTTACCATTAACTTCAATTAATATGTAAGTGCATATAACTAACTACACTACTTTGCAAAAAAAACGGGCGGTTTGGATTTTTCTACATTATTGGTAATCATTTAGTTCTAAAGAGGTTTGAATAGCCAAACTATGTTACTGGCACCTTAATAAAGAGTCTGGGTATGAAAAAAAGTTAACTTCAAATTCGAAATTGTTGTTTTTAAAAATAAAAGGCCCTTTCTCAGTTTATGACTTTTTACTTACTACTCGCGGGTTTGCGGTTAAAAGGTTATTAGACAACTAAAACTAACTTCTCGTTATTTTTATAGGAATAATTTATGTTTGTCGCATAATCCTGCTTTATTGTGACTTAAAACAGAATATCTTTGTGTCGATTGTAATGGCAGAAAAAGCAATAAGAGCTAGTAAAATTATAGCGCTGCTGGAAGTGGGGTGTAGCCAATGTTACGGCTCACAGCGGTTAAACGTGAGTCGTTCCACCGTCCAAAGAACCTGGACTGGATACCAAGAGACAGGTTCCGTTCAAAGAAGGCAAGGTTCTGGGAGAAAACGTTGCACACAACCACGAGACGACCGCTTTTTAGTGACTCAGGCGCTGAGGAACCGCAAATGCAGTTACATAGACCTCAAAAGAAACCTTGAAGAAGTACGAGGAGCACAAGTTAGCCTATGGACAGTGAGGAGGAGGCTTTTAGCGGTTGATATACGCAATCGACGAACAGCACGGGCCCCCAAGTTACTCCGTGAGCACCGGATTGCTCGACTAAGGTTCACTAGAAATTGTCTATCTTGGACACTAGGTAACTGGAGTAGCGTACTCTTCTCCGATGAGGCTCCAATTTGTCTGAATGGTGAGGACCGACGTCGGCGAGTGTTACGAAGACCAGGGGAACGCTATGCCGACGTGTGTTTCAAAGAAATCACCCCTTATGGTGGAAGGTCCGTTATGTTTTGGGCGGGCGTAACTTCCAGCTTTTGTACCGAGATAGAGTTCATTGAAAATGGCTCACTAAATGCGCAAAGGTACATAACAGGAATAATTTGTCAACATGCACAGCCCGCACTGACTGTAATTGGTGAATATGCCATTCACATGGACGATAATGCTCGGGACCACCGTCCTGGCGACGTAGATGCTTATATGCAAGAGGTCGGTATTCATCGTTTGGATTGGCTAGCGCGGAGCCCCGACCTTAACCCCATTGAGCACGTCTGGGACCTTCTAAAGAGGCGAGTACGATCTGTCCAACCCCTTCCACAAAACATCAGGGAGCTTAAACGTGTGATTTCGGCTGAGTGGGAACACATTCCACAGGACACCATGAAAAGCCAGGTGGAAAGCATGCCAAGACGATTACATGCCGTAATCGCTGCAAGGGGAGGTCATACTCGTTATTAATTTTTATTTTTTAATGTCTTTTTTTTTTATTAAAATACCATAAAAATACTCGTAGTGTTAATTTAATTATACCCTAAAAATTTTCATTTTAACACGACTCTCTGTTTACATTGACTAAAACACCGTTTCCAGGATTTAAGGGTTAAAACGTATATTCTCAATGATAATAAGAAATTTCTAGTCATTTACGCTAATGACATACTAAAAATATTAACATTATCCATAGAAAAGCCAATGACTGTAAGGTGCCCGTTTTTTTTGCAAAGGAGTTTAGTTCTAAATATGTATGTTATTCTTACTGTTTGTTTATTTAATAAATACTTTGTTTTTCGTACTATGGCTATTATTTTCTCACAGTAGGTGTAAAAAGTAGAGTATCCTCCTCTGGGCTAAAGGTGTCTTTGCCTTGGGCTAGCTTGAATCCCTCGCTGCATTCAGGATTCTTGTATTAACTCCCTCGCTTCGCTCGTGAGTTAAACTCTTAACTACCTCGCTGCGCTCGGGAGTTAAATCCCGAATCCTTCATTGCGCTCGAGATTCAATATGACGCCCGTGACATAAGACACAACTTTAGCCCCTCGGTGCATAATCTACTATTTCACACCACCTGCTCGAAAATGTCAAATTATATGTCAAGCAACCTTAACCTAAAGTGAGTCATTAGTGGCCGGGGGCACAGCCGGTCAATAATGTTGTACTGGATTTCATTATGACCCGCTGGTCAATAATGTGATTTGAATTTGGAATTTCACATGCTCAGCTAAATTGGCAGTATAGTACTAACAAACACCTTTTGGTGCCAGAAAGAGGAAAGCTATTCTCGAAACCCTTACTACGCGTGGATGATATTCTCGATTTCCTACAAAATCAACGACTGCTTCTTCATACCGTTGCCATGTTTTCGAAGACATAATATTGTAAGAATAATTAGATAACTACGAACCATTTTTAATTTTTTTTTAATTTTTTTTTTTTAATTTTGGAACGAAGTTCGAAGAAGGGGGCTAGACGGAAAAAAGTCTCACGAAAAGTTGTCACGACACTTTTTGCTATAGGTAGCTATTGTAAGCCGTGCGGCGTGCGCATGTTTCTCTGTCTGTCTCTCTCTCTCTCTTATAGAAAGCAAGCCAGATATTTTCATTTCTATTTCGCATTGAACAGTGTGGTGTCGCGATGATGATGATGATGATGATGGTGATGATGATGATGATGGTGATGATGATGGTGATGATGATGATGGTGATGATGATGATAATGATGATGATGATGGTGATGATGGTGATGATGATGATGATGATGGTGATGATGATGGTGATGATGATGGTGATGATGATGATGATGATGATGATGATAAGTATAAAAATAAAATTTTGTTACAATTCCTTCACTAATTAATCGAAAGGAACTTCGTTCCATCCGGGTGTCCCTTGACACCTCTCAAGTTTTTTTTTTTTTTAAATTACACATCAACATCTATAAACGTACCAAATAAAAACTTAACTTTATCTTTGCACAACTGGACTAATGTCTCAAATGTTACCATTAACTTCAATTAATATGTAAGTGCATATAACTAACTAGTTCTAAATATGTTATTCTTACTGTTTGTTTATTTAATAAATACTTTGTTTTTCGTACTATGGCTATTATTTTCTCACAGTAGGTGTAAAAAGTAGAGTATCCTCCTCTGGGCTAAAGGTGTCTTTGCCTTGGGCTAGCTTGAATCCCTCGCTGCATTCAGGATTCTTGTATTAACTCCCTCGCTTCGCTGGTGAGTTAAACTCTTAACTACCTCGCTGCGCTCGGGAGTTAAATCCCGAATCCTTCATTGCGCTCGAGATTCAATATGACGCCCGTGACATAAGACACAACTTTAGCCCCTCGGTGCATAATCTACTATTTCACACCACCTGCTCGAAAATGTCAAATTATATGTCAAGCAACCTTAACCTAAAGTGAGTCATTAGTGGCCGGGGGCACAGCCGGTCAATAATGTTGTACTGGATTTCATTATGACCCGCTGGTCAATAATGTGATTTGAATTTGGAATCTCACATGCTCAGCTAAATTGGCAGTATAGTACTAACAAACACCTTTTGGTGCCAGAAAGAGGAAAGCTATTCTCGAAACCCTTACTACGCGTGGATGATATTCTCGATTTCCTACAAAATCATAACGACTGCTTCTTCATATCGTTGCCATTGTTTTCGAAGACATAATATTGTAAGAATAATTAGATAACTACGAACCATTTTTCATTTTTTTTAAATTTATTTTTTTTAATTTTGGAACGAAGTTCCTTATCGCGCGTTGTGAAAGGGGGCTAGACGGAAAAAAGTCTCACGAAAAGTTGTCACGACACTTTTTGCTATAGGTAGCTATTGTAAGCCGTGCGGCGTGCGCATGTTTCTCTGTCTCTCTCTCTCTCTCTCTTATAGAAAGCAAGCCAGATATTTTCATTTCTATTTCGCATTGAACAGTGTGGTGTCGCGATGATGATGATGATGATGATGATGGTGATGATGATGATGATGGTGATGATGATGATGGTGATGATAATGATGATGATGATGGTGATGATGATGATGATGGTGATGATGATGGTGATGATGATGGTGATGATGATGGTGATGATGATGATGATGATGATGATGATGATGATGATGATGATGATGATGATGATGATAAGTATAAAAATAAAATTTTGTTACAATTCCTTCACTAATTAATCGAAAGGAACATGGTGATGATGATGGTGATGATGATGATGATGATGATGATGATGATGATGATGATGATGATGATGATGATGATGATGATGATGATGATGATGATGATGATGAGTATAAAAATAAAATTTTGTTACAATTCCTTCACTAATTAATCTAAAGGAACTTCGTTCCATCCGGGTGTCCCTTGACACCTCTCAAGTTTTTTTTTTTTAAATTACACATCAACATCTATAAACGTACCAAATAAAAACTTAACTTTATCTTTGCACAACTGGACTAATGTCTCAAATGTTACCATTAACTTCAATTAATATGTAAGTGCATATAACTAACTAGTTCTAAATATGTTATTCTTACTGTTTGTTTATTCAATAAATACTTTGTTTTTCGTACTATGGCTATTATTTTCTCACAGTAGGTGTAAAAAGTAGAGTATCCTCCTCTGGGCTAAAGGTGTCTTTGCCTTGGGCTAGCTTGAATCCCTCGCTGCATTCAGGATTCTTGTATTCCCCCTTGTTCTCCCTCGCTTCGCTCGTGAGTTAAACTCTTAACTACCTCGCTGCGCTCGGGAGTTAAATCCCGAATCCTTCATTGCGCTCGAGATTCAATATGACGCCCGTGACATAAGACACAACTTTAGCCCCTCGGTGCATAATCTACTATTACTTAGCTTCTACTCAAAAAACCGGTCAAGAGCGAGTCGGACTCGCGCACCGAGGGTTCCGTTCCGATTTCTGAAAAAGTGTGCTATTTAGAGACATCGTTTTATTTTTCCTGTAATCTTTACATAATCTTCTATCACATAGAATAATTTCAGATTTTTCTCTTGGCAAACTTCGGAGATAAGGGGGGCGGTATTTTTTTTTACATTTTTCATCAAAAGTCGAAAACTATGCGGCCTAAAAAAGAATAAAAAAATGTTTGAGAATGTGCAAACAGCGTTCTTTCATACGATACACCACATGCTCCAGTAGCCCCACTTTGAATTTTTAAGACCCCCTTTCAGTCACTGTTGCAAAAAAAAATATAAATGTTTTTATTTCTTTCTTATTTGCAAAATAGTTACTTATACCTAACTATTTTGTAACTTCTCCAGCTGTGACAGACAGACAGACACACAGACACACAGACAGACAGACTGAGTCACACCATAAGTGAGTTTGAATATGATGGACGGATCGTAGTTGGGGTAGACCACAGTATAAAAACATACAGTAGGACGACGCCTTTGATGTCGTGGTAAATGCCGACAACGTCTAGACATGGTCACAACAGCAAGGGTTGTCCCAACTCCCAAGTTTGTAAACGATATTAATTAATTACTTTGTTTATTTGAGATCATCATTATTATTACCATTAACGACATTTGAGTGCCTGCTTATTTCTTAAGTTTTTTTTTTCTAATAATTTTATTATTTTTCTTTTTAATTTTTTTTTTTCGACATAGATGTCATTCTCATGGTTTTTGATATCGCTGATAACGATAACGAGGTTAAAATCAAAATTCAAGATGGCGGCTGCGAAAATTTTAAAATTTTTCGTCATGGGTATCGTTTCGATGGTTTTAGAGGACGGTAAAGACGATAGTGAAGTCAAAATGAAAATCCAACATGGCGACTGCGAAAATTTTCAAGTTTTTTGTCATGAGCGTTATTTTCAAAAAGGATGGCTTTTTCGTAACAAGCACCCCAATTATACTGAAAATTGACACCCATATCAAATTATAAAAAAATTACGTCGTCCGCCATCTTGGATTCCAAAAAGGATGGCTTTTTCGTAACAAGCACCCCAATTATACTCAAAATTGACACCCATATCAAATTATAAAAAAATTACGTCGTCCGCCATCTTGGATTCCAAAAAGGATGGCTTTTTCGTAACAAGCACCCCAATTATACTCAAAATTGACACCCATATCAAATTATAAAAAAATTACATCCGCCATCTTGGATTTCAAAAAGGATGCCTTTTTCGTAACAAGCACCCCAATTATACTCAAAATTAACACCCATATCAAATTATAAAAAAATGACGTCCGCCATCTTGGATTTAAAAAAGGATGCCTTTTTCGTAACAAGCACCCCAATTAAACTCAAAATTGACACCCATATCAAATTATAAAAAATTACGTCCACCATCTCGAAATTCACCCTTAGTAAATAATAAAAAAGTCCACCATCTTGACACGGAACATACAAACAAACACTTTCACAATTATAATATAAGTAGGATTTCCAAACAGATGGATGCCCTGTGCGATAACCTTTACATTTTTTTTACAATATATTTATTTAAATAAACAAATAAAAAATAAACACGCGTTAGCCCTGAATAACATATCCCGAACTACTAACATCGTCTTGTTCGCAGTTCGGGATCGGCTTACCCGCGTCTCGCCCCTCACACCCCGCACGATTGCCCTGTCTAGACGTCTTCGTTGGACGACTGTATGATTTTTAGACTGTGGGGTAGACGCAGCAAATGCGTTTGCTGAGCACTTCAGTTCAGTGTTTCTACCGTATGACCCTGTCAGCAGCCAATGCTGAGCTGGTAGCAACAGACCCACTGTGCTCCTCGCGGATCGCTATAGATGTAATTGACTCAGCCGACATATCAGTAGCAATTCGCCGCCTAAAAGCCCATTCATCTGCAGGGCCTGATAGCATTCCACCCTTCATTGTTAAAGACTGCTTAGAAATATTTAAAGAACCACTTCTATTTGTCTATAACTTAGCCCTACAAACAGCTTCTTATCCTGCTGAGTGGAAAATTTCACGGGTTACCCCTGTGCCCAAGGGTGGTGCCAGGTCAAATTTGACCAACTACAGGCCTATTGCGGTTCTGTCAGCCTTCGGCAAGGTCTTTGAGTCTAGGTATACTTAATCGGTACATCACCAGGCAGATCAAGACCCAACTAGCTGAGTGTCAGCATGGTTTTAGAGCTGGTAAATCCACTGTGACAAACCACATTAATTTTAAGTAGACTTTGCTGTCACCGAAATGGATAAAAATAAGCAAGTCGACGTAGCTTATTTTGATTTTAAAAAAGCGTTCGATCGTGTTCAAAATGACGTCCTACTTAAAAAATTATCCGCAATAGGAGTTACCCCCAAGTTGCTTCAACTCTTTTCGAGCTATTTCACTGACCGTTTTCAGTATGTTCAAATCTCTGGACATAAATCTGCACCTTACATAACTTGCTCTGGTGTAAGCCAGGGTAGCACCGTGGGGCCTACGCAGTTTATTGTTATGGCCAATGACTTGCCGAAGGTCGTCAGGACTGCACGATGTCTCATGTTTGCGGATGACCTAAAGTTATTCGTGGGTATTAATAGCGAGCATGACTGTGAGGCGCTGCAGAAGTGCAGAGGGATATTGATATGGTGGTAAAATGGAGTGAAGCCAATCACTTAGAATTTAACACTTCTAAGTACAAGACTATTTCTTTTACCCGTTCGCGTGCGCCCATTCGGCATAACTACCACATATCTGGTGTCCCTCTGGAGCGCGTCAACGAAATAAAAGATCTTGGACTGACCTTAGATGTGAATATGACCTTTAATCAGCACATTAATAATATCTGTGGCAAGGCTTTCCAATCTCTTGGGTTTGTTATGAGACAGGCAAGTAGGTTTAAAGACAGGAATGCTATACTCACTCTTTATTATTCGTTTGTACGTAGCAAACTTGAATACAATGCGCTGGTATGGGATCCGCATGAGCAAAAGTATAATAAGCTCATGATAGAAAGGGTCCAACGAAAATTTGCTCGCTACCTATATAAAAAAATATATGGGTATTATCCCTATTTGTATCCGTCTCTGTTTGTTGCGGGAATGGTAGGCATCAACACGTTGGAGCTGCGACGCAAATGTGCGCTTTTGATGCACTACTACTTATTGCTAAATAATAAGATCGATGACGCGACTACTCTAGCTCGCTGTTCATTGTTTGCTCCGGACCGGCTGCGGCAGTCGCGCGCCTGTGCCTCGCGGGGCCTGTTCGCGGCTCCGCCAGCGCGTACCCATACTGCTCGATATGCCCCCACAACACAGGCGATCAATCTGCTGAACGCCCTGATTGCTCAGGAGCCGGATGTTGACATATTTAATTACAGCAGCAAATCTATGTATAATGTTTGCATGAGGTTTTTTAGTTGAATGCCATAGCATACAACTAGAAAACTTCATGCAACAACATATTGTTGGCTTGCTGCACGCTTTGGTGTACACAGTAAGTGCAGCAAGCAATTGTTACATAAATAAATAAATAAATAAGGGTAAAACCATAGATATCCGGAGATATGCCTTCATTGCGGAATAATAAGGAGTCCTAGTGCCGCCGCTTATCTCCCACCCAAATAATCACAACATTAACAAATAGTGTACTTACGACACACACTTAAAATTTGAACACGCACATTAAGAAGAAAGCAGCTACACTAAATCAATTTCTAATAGCACACATACATAGAATGGGCGGGGCATTCACTTGTAAACATTTGCTATTCGCGAACATTCAATGCACACGCAAGCAATTAGGGAGTCGAAAGCGATGGTCGATAATTTTTATCGATATTTAATTTTAGCACATTCTTGTATTAAAATAACTTAGTTTAATTTTCTTAATATTTTATTACCGGTTAAAGGGAACGCTTTCTGTTAAATATAATACTGTATATTTATATAATAATATATTACTTAATAATTTTTTTTTCGACAATGTTTAACCATCGCAGTCCTCAATATTAATTCACTCGGTCAATAATATTTCGCAATATTATTAATCGTCTAGGGCCCACCTTACGAAATCGCCAAATAGCCAGATTTTTTAAAATAATAATTGAATATTTTTGCATATCGAACATAAATTATTGTAATTTTTTGACCAAAAATAAATAATTGGATGAAATATAATATGTATTTATCTTAATACTTAACATAATTGTACTATAAATTAAAAACTTCATTAGTCAAAATCTTTTAGGCATAATATTAATTTAAGTTTTTACACTTCACGTTGTAACTGTATTGAAATAACAATGTCTTAATTTGGTTCAAACCTCTTTTACTATACATGTAATACGAGAATATCCATTGAGTTCTGTAAAAAAATATTTAACTGCAATAATACGCATATCGATAAAATCAGCCGCACGCACTCGATTGCTCCTCCCTAAATCCAAAACGCTCGTTGCGTTCGGGAAGATTCGGGCACTCTCGGGCTAGTTCGTGTCGCTCCGGACGAAAGTTAGTAAAACATTTAAAAATTGATTTAAAATATAAAACAGTGACTTAATTGTTTACTTACCGGTGGTAGGACACGCCATTTGTCTTCAGGTTGATGGTATTTGACCTATTTTTACAAATAATTACAGCACAACTCGGCATTTTGGTTTTTTACGCATCAATACGCACTGTACGCAGTTGCAAAGCGACTGAATGAAGCGTACAGCCGCCGTTCGAACATAAGACCAATTTTATAATATCGAGGCGCCACGTGCCACGCCCCCAAGGCATATCCCTCGATATCCGTGGGTAAAACATACTATACCATGCAGCATTTTTTTTTATTTCTAAAAAATTCTGAATTTGGGTTCCGAACTTTTGGTCCGTGAGACCATGTGTCACAGAATTTGGCGACCTCTAGGAAGGTAAGCTAGCTAAGCTACACTCTCTCCTCGGGTATGGCTTTTTTTTTTCGTGGATATATGCTCATGCATTCTGCACTGCCACGGGGAGATAGTGCAGTTATGTGGGACTATAACCCACTAAAACTCCACGGTGTCCTCCTCTCTGCCGCTTACGGCGGGAACACGGGTAGGTTAGGTACGCGTTCGTTAGCACTCATCCGCAAACCCGCCACATGCCCGACTTTTCATAAAACATGGTCCACTCCGCCTAAACGGACATAAGTTACCTACTTCATCCAGGCGATGTACGATGCCTTGTCTTCATGTCAATAATAATAGACACATTCTCATAGGTAATACGTACGTAGGTAGGTACCTAGTTGGAATATTGTCCTCAAAGATAAATTGGTGGCATCCCGACGGAGAGTGGATCAATTTATTCAATTGGATGCACTGGCATTCTGCGCACAAGCGCACTGCGCAGTTCCACTCGCGTCAATCAGACTTGACTGTCGTTTGCACATTGGCGGTAAAAGCGGATTGTTTTACTTATTAGTCATCATCTGCCTAGCCTTTTCCCGGCTTATTCCCATCAGATCCCACAATCCGATCCCACTATGTGGGATCCGTTAGGAATGCGGATAAAATAAATATTTTGTTCCAATCCGATCCCACGTTGTGGGATCCGTTAGGAATGTAAATAAAATTTACATTTTCGGAATAAAATGAAAACGAACGAACGAATTAAAATAAATGTATGACCTTATCTGTAACCGACTTTACTATTTATCTCGATATTGTTTATGTACTTACTTTTTGTTTTCATGTATCGATACAAGCAGGGGATCATTACGTTCGGATATTAATTTTATCCACATTCTTAACGAATCCCACAAATGGGATCGGATCGGAACAAAATGTAAATTTTATTCACTTTCCTAACGGATCCCACAACGTGGGATCGGATTGGAACAAAATACCTATTTATTTTATCCGCATTCCTAACGGATCCCACATAGTGGGATCTGATGGGAATAAGCCCCTTTTCCCAACTATTTTGGGGGCGGCTTCCAGCTGAATACCAGTATTTTACCCGAAGCGACTGCCTATCTGACCTCCACAATCCAGTTACTGGGTAATACGATAGGTACCCCTTGATAAGACTGGTTGTCAGACTTTCGGGCTTCTGACGACCCGTTAACGACTGTCAAAGATCTACGAATGACAGCGGGGACCAACGGCTTAACGTGCTTTCCGAGGCATCCACGGACCAACCGCGGCAAGCGTAGCTTAACCTGATCGATCGATCTTTGTTGCTGTTATTACTTTGCCACGAGCTTAAAGTAAATTATTTAATTACCTACTTAAATACAATTTACCATGGATCTAAAGCTAGTGGTTTTGAGACGTGTATTAGTATCGTCTTAAAATGTGGATACATGTTAATAATGAGCTTTTATTCATGTAGCATGAAATAGACAACAAAATATTTTCGCGGTTTGGTACAGAAAGTTGAAGTTTACAAAGCAAGTTTAATAGAAATTTGGTAAATTTTATTGATTAATAAAATCATTGTTTACTGTTTTTTTTTTTTGTTAATAGTCACTGATGTAATTTTATAGTTGCACTTAATGAAATACCAATAAATAACGTCTATGTACCACTTACATTTTCTACCACAATTATCTATTTACTACCATTTCGTAGCGTTCCCCTTAATCTTAAACATACCCTACAACAATCATGTCCTAGCCCCGCACGGCCCCCCAGAATTTGCGTTTTAGGTGTGCACCAATGTATGTACCGGTTTCTTTTTCAATGTACCTCTGTACTTTGAAGAAATATGCAAAAAAAGATGTCCGTTTGCCCCGCACGGCCCCCCAGAATTTGCGTTTTAGGTGTGCACCAATGCAATGTACTCGCCTCTAGGAGTTTATGTACCGGTTTCTTTTTCAATGTAGGTACTTTTGAAGAAATATGCAAAAAAAGGGGGTCGTGCCAGCCAAACGTTTTCAGCTCGGCCCCCGTGTAACTTGAAAAATATATAGCGTATTAAAAAGTTTCTTAAACTCAAGGAATGTACTCTATTAACACGTTATATGTGCCGCAACAGATATTGTGAATTCGTAATAATAAATAATTTATAGATGTGGATAGGGGGTCGTGCTGGAAAAAACAATTATAAGAAAATATCTAAAAAAGACAAAACACCCTTATCCAAAAACTATTAGAAAATAATTGATGTGCGGCAAGTAACATATGTACCTACCGCTTTGGTTTCTCATATAACTTGCTAAATTTGAAAAATAAACCAATTTTAGTTTATTCAGCACGGCCCTCTATAGTTGCCTATATATTTTTAAACATGACATATTATTTGTTTACAAAATTCGACTTCCTGAATTACGTATAGGAGTACATTCATTCCAAATGAATTGCGATTCTGCTGTATTAGTACTTTAAAAGATAAATTGAATCTAAAATATCATACATTATGAGTAATTATGACTGATGGGGTGACCATGATTCCATATATTAGGTAGAGTAGGCTGCATCAATTGGGTACCCCTGAAAAGACATATGGGTTCAAATCCGTGATAGGCTGAAGTTGGTTTTTGTATTTTCAAAAACATTTTATTATAAATTAATGTATTGTTTTTGTAAATAAATAAGTTTATGCTAGTATTTATTTTTAACTAAATCTGTTTTTATTATTATCTTATTCAATAAAACGTTAATACTTCTAATATTTGACATTTACGACAGGGTTGACATTTACGAAGAGTTATTCAACGTCTAAATAGATCAGAGGTTTCAAGACCGCTTGCCGAGCATAAGATTGGAGGTTCAAATCTTAGGCACGAATTGTATTTTTTATCATACATTATGTTTTTTTTTTTTACTATAAAGTCTTTTGTGTTTTAAGTACCTACCCATTTGTTTTTTTTTTAAATTTAATTTCAAAACAAGAAAAATAAAACACTGTAACTCTTTAAACGTCGATTGACACCCAGGTGTGCAGATAAAATAAAAAATCTATTACGTCTGCTAATTGGCGTGCGACGGCTTAACAATCATTTAATAATATTTAATATTGATATTATGTAACAAAACTACAAAGATTTATATTTTACAATAATTTGATTTGATAATTTACAGTTACTTCAGACATATTTTGCCAACTTAGACAAACGGGTTCCTAGACAAATGCGAAAGGTGAATCAAAACTAGACTTGTCAGACGGTAACTTCATTATAGGTTAGTAAAATATAATGCATAACTAAGTACCCTCTAATAACAAACTATTCATTCACTTCGATTTCATAGACAGAGACAGAGTTATAACGCCAAGTAGATTGATAATTCATTGAGTTATTAACTACCTAACTGGCTTAGTTGGTAAGAGCTCGCGGTTATCGTTGTATATATAACCAACGATTCGATGGTTCGAATCTCGTCCGGTCATAAGAAACACTTTTTGTATTATTCTTAAGGATGTATTGTTTGAATTGCAAAGTTGTAGCAAAGTTAATTTTAATACAACTGGGGTACCCAATTGATGCAGCCTACTGTACATAATATTCTATACTTAGGACCTATATTAATTCTTAAATTATGTGACTACATTGAAATAAACATTACTTTTTATAATTTGTTTTTTTCTTCTTCGTTTAATATTAGCGATGACATCTTATAAAGGAATTATAACCGTTAAGACTCGTGTGCGGTCCCTATTAGTTCACTGACTACAATAATTTCAGTATTCACGCATTTTCTACGTGTGGTTGTGCAGTGAATTCTATTTCAAGCACGGAAATGGATTGTTAAAATAAACAGGTAAGTTTTAAGTTATGTGGCGCCATCTACATCGCAACATGCAAACTACGTATCCCACTGACGTCAAAATCCTGTATCATGGTCACCCCATAAGTTGTAATGTATGATATTTTAAATTCAATTTATCGTTTAAAGTACTAATACAGCAGAATCGCAATTTATTTGGAATAAATGTACTCCTATACGTAATTCAGGAAATCGAATTTTGTAAACAAACATGTCATATTTAAAAAGATATTAATAGGCAACTATAGAGGGCCATGCTGAATAAACTAAAATTGGTTTATTTTTCAAATTTAGCAAGTTGTATGTGAAACCAAAGCGGTACATATGTTACTTGCCGCACATCAATTATTTTCTAATAGTTTTTGGATAACGGTGTTTTGTCTTTTTTAGATATTTTCTTATAATTTGTTTTTTCCAGCACGACCCCCTATCCACATCTGTAAATTATTTATTATTACGAATTCACAATATCTGTTGCGGCACATATAACGTGTTATTAAAGTACATTCCTTGAGTTTAAGAAACTTTTTAAAACGCTTTATATTTTTCAAGTTACACGGGGGCCGAGCTGAAAACGTTTGGCTGGCACGACCCCCTTTTTTTGCATATTTCTTCAAAAGTACAGAGGTACAGACGCCAGCACATCAAGCTACTACAATCTGTCAAATTTCTTTAATAGATTTTCATCTTTATCGCTTAAGCATTAGATTCAAAGTTGATTGAGAAAATTTGACAGTTTCGGATGGCTTGACCTGCTGGCGTCTGTACATTGAAAAAGAAACCGGTGTGGCTGACACTGGCTTGGCCACCATCAGGGATTTTACTTTTGATAACACAAAGATTTAGTCGTTAATTAGTCGAAATTTGTCGCCAAATATCACAATTTGTCGGTCACTGGTTCAAAAGTTATAAGGGGTCATTGGTGGCCGATCTGGAGAGTCTCCCCAGCTTGGCCACCTTTATATCTCAAAAACTAGGGCACCTAGCGAAGATCTGTTTTCTCCCAGATTTAGTCGCTAATTAGTCGAAATTAGTCGCCAAGTCACAGATTTAGTCGGGTCTTAGTTTAGAAGATATAATGAGTTCAATTTTTAAGTATAGTTCAAGAGCTAGATTGAAGAGTTTACGATAAAATCTTTGATCTAGCTCTTGGTCTATACTTAAAAATTGAACTCATTATATCTTCTAAACTAAGACCCGACTAAATCTGTGACTTGGCGACTAATTTCGACTAATTAGCGACTAAATCTGGGAGAAAACAGATCTTCGCTAGGTGCCCTAGTTTTTGAGATATAACGGTGGCCAAGCTGGGGAGAGTCTCCCCAGCTTGGCCACCAATGACCCCTTATAACTTTTGAACCAGTGACCGACAAATTCTGATATTTGGCGACAAATTTCGAATAATTAACGACTAAATCTTTGTGTTATCAAAAGTAAAATCCCTGATGGTGGCCAAGCCAGTGTCAGCCACACAAGAAACCGGTACATATACTCCTAGAGGCGAGTACATTGCATTGGTGCACACCCAAAACGCAAATTCTGGGGGGCCGTGCGGGGCAAACGGACATAAAAAAGGGGGCCGTGTCAGCCAAACGTTTTCAGCTCTGCCCCGTGTAACTTGAAAATTATAAAGCGTATTAAAAAGTTTCTTAAACTCAAGGAATGTACTCTATTAACACGTTATATGTGCCGCGCAACAGATATTGTGAATTCGTAATAATAAATAATTTATAGGTACTTAGATGTGGTTCAAAAAATAACCCATCCGCACCTTAGATAATATCGAAGACAGGATAATATACATCGCACGGATCTGTGAATAGCGTTTTGACAGGCCTACGGTTCAGGTTATCGTACATGTGTCAATACGGTATCGTCAAATCGTAACGTTGTGAATAGGCCCGCAGGGTGTGCGTCTATCTGACAGGCCCCAACGAGATTCATCAACAGGTGATAGCTTGTCATAAAGACATTATTTTGTACCTAAAGAAAATAAATAAGATATATTTTGTACCTCGACAGTTTTTGATTAAATGACGTTTTTATGAAGTATCTTGCTAGCGGGCCCTTTATGGTTATTTTTATTGTTACTATTATGTACCTTACAAATCCAAAATTTCGACTTTCTGTGAGCTACTTCAGAAGATATTCGTTATTTAAACAAGCGTCCAGCCAGCGGGCCCCTTTTTAAATGCAACTATTTTATATCATACAATAGTGATAGGAGCTTGATACTGTTATGTACCTTACAAATCCAAAATTTCGACTTTCTGCGAGCTATACTTTAGAAGATATTCGTTAATTCATTGTGATTTTTTATTTGCTGTAGCTCGTCAGTTATTATTATGTTACAGTATCTGTTCGACCGGGCTCTGCTCGGGTGAAAATAGAGAAAACGATTTTTTTTTTTTTCCAAGTATGAGACCTCTAGCTAGATCAATTTTTTGCACCCGTAAACCCCTTTAGTGCAAGTTACATCGAAATCGTTAGAGCCGTTTTCGTAAACGTGAGTACAAATATTACTCGTATAATAGTATAGGGATGTTGTTTAAGGTTTTTGATGTTCTTTAAATTTCTAAGTTCTAAATTGACATTTGGTACGCATTGTCTGAAATTTTAAAATTATTGTCGACATGTTTAGACATCTTTTGTTCCTAACAATTTAAACAGATTAAAGATTATAATTACTATTACATTTTCTCTTTTAATTTACATCGTCATCAATAGCGTCGTACTTAACTCTCTTACTCTTTTTCTTAATCCCAGAGTTTTGGTGTTATAGCCCTATTGGATTATGAACGTAGGTATAATGTTTGAAAAGGGGTTTGCTAGCTAGACGATCGTTTAATTAACGAATATCTTCTGAAGTATAGCTCGAGAAAGTCGAAATTTTGGATTTGTAATGTACATAATAGTATCAAGCTCCTAACACTATTGTATGATATAAAATAGTTGTATTTAAAAAGGGGCCCGCTGGCTGGACGCTTGTTTAAATAACGAATATCTTCTGAAGTATAGCTCACAGAAAGTCAAAATTTTGGATTTGTAAGGTACATAATAGTATCAAGCTCCTATCACTATTGTATGATATAAAATAGTTGTATTTAAAAAGGGGCCCGCTGGCTGGACGCTTGTTTAAATAACGAATATCTTCTGAAGTATAGCTCACAGAAAGTCTAAATTTTGGATTTGTAAGGTACATAATAGTATGAAGCTCCTAACACTATTGTGCGATCTGTAAATATAATAACAATAAAAATAACCATAAAGGGCCCGCTAGCAAGACACTTCATAAAAATGTAATTTAATCAAAAACTGTCGAGGTACAAAATATATCTTATTTATTTTCTTTAGATACAAAATAATGTCTTTATAAAAAGCTATCACCCGTGTGTGGCTGACACTGGCTTGGCCACCATCAGGGATTTTACTTTTGATACCTAACACAAAGATTTAGTCGTTAATTAGTCGAAATTTGTCGCCAAATATCAGAATTTGTCGGTCACTGGTTCAAAAGTTATAAGGGGTCATTGGTGGCCGATCTGGAGAGTCTCCCCAGCTTGGCCACCTTTATATCTCAAAAACTGGGGCACCTAGCGAAGATCTGTTTTCTCCCAGATTTAGTCGCTAATTAGTCGAAATTAGTCACCAAGTCACAGATTTAGTCGGGTCTTAGTTTAGAAGATATAATGAGTTCAATTTTTAAGTATAGACCAAGAGCTAGTTTGAAGAGTTTACGATAAAATCTTTGATCTAGCTCTTGGTCTATACTTAAAAATTAACTCATTGTATTTTCTAAACTAAGACCCGACTAAATCTGTGACTTGGCGACTAATTTCGACTAATTAGCGACTAAATCTGGGAGAAAACAGATCTTCGCTAGGTGCCCTAGTTTTTGAGATATAAAGGTGGCCAAGCTGGGGAGACTCTCTCCAGATCGGCCACCAATGACCCCTTATAACTTTTGAACCAGTGACCGACAAATTCTGATATTTGGCGACAAATTTCGACTAAATCTTTGTGTTATCAAAAGTAAAATCCCTGATGGTGGCCTTTTTTGTTAGCGTCAGAATGGCTGGTTGCCTATGGCAAACGCCTCTCAAAGTATATTCAAGAATTGCTACATAATTGCTTATATTTGCTACATTTCTTCAATAATTGCTACATACGATGCATTCAGAGAAAAATAAAAATTTTTTTGACCAGCCATTCTGACGTCAGGATGGCTGGTCAAAAAAATATCGCCTCCGTGTTCAGCATGAAGGACGCAGAATTTCTAAAAGTTTGTTGTATCAATAATTGCTACCTAATTGCTTCATTCACGAATTTAAGTTTGACCTTCATACATACATTAGGTAAAAAGATATAGCTTTTATTAATTTTTTTACGAAGAAGTGCCTAATAATTTGGAAAGGCAACACATTTTTTTACTACAACGCAGCGCGCGTCTTGTTTAAATCTTGCAGGCGTTCGCTTAGAGTGATGTTGTATAATGAATAGCTTTTAAAACGTACCTACCCTCAAAAACACAATACATTTACTACTTATACCTTGAAAACTGTTTTAACTTATTTGATAAGTACATCAAAAGCAAAATATTGCAATAAGTAGTGAAAGAACAAAGGCGAAATCGTAGCTGAATTTAATTTGAGCGACTAAAAGTGACTTATATACGAAGGCAGCTCTATTATTTTTCTACGTTTTTTCAAAATATCACCTTAACTAGTTAAAAATACTAGTTTAAATGAAAAGTTATTTGTGTGAAAAGTGTTCAGTGTTGCCATTTTGTATTTATTCTTCCAAGTGACAGTAAGTACAGCATTATTGTATTATAATCAGTTTTAGTTTGTTATTGTAATAAAACGGAGTACTTAAATGAATTAACAATAATCTTTATTTCTAAGTGGTCGTTGCAGGGAGGCAACATATTTTTTTACTACAGCGCGCGTCTTGTTTAAATCTTGCAGGCGTTCACAACGGGTATGGGTTACCCACCCCAGATCTGTTGACGCGGAATCATTTGCGTGTGGTGTGAGGGTCACTTTATTAAAACTCTTTGAAAATATGCTTAGGATTTAGTGAACATTCCCAAAGAATTGTGAAAGTTGGAATCAGATTTTGTGAAAGTCAACTTTGCGAGATATGGACTGTAAAGTGGGGCCCTCAGTTCTCACATAGAGGATTGAGGGCCCACCTGTACCTGATAAACTATGGACACTACAGATAGTCTTTATGCCAAAATCTAAGCTTTTACCAAACAAAATTTGTGAAAACAAGATATTATCGCAAAACACTGTCCTACTTGGTATATCTTCGTTCAAAATGGGCCCTCAATCCTCACACACGTAAAAGTTTATCACGCAAATAAAACGAAATCTATATAGCTACTGTTTGTAATCCTATAAGATACTAAATAAATTGTGAAAATTTGTGATAGCAAGAGCAGGTCACCATTTCTTGTTGTTTGAAAGTTATGACCTTGACAAAATTCGGGCCCTCAATCCTCCATTTATTTTGTTTTCCGTTTTAATACGCCTATCGTATGAAAGATTAGACAAATACAAAATAGTCTGTTTCTTTTTGTGAAAAAAATTGTGCAACAAATTCGATACTAGAAAGAAATTAAAAGACCCTTTATTTTATTTATTTTATTTTACTACATTGGGACACAAAACAATTACATGTTATAATATTACTATAAAAGTTATGAGCTGAAGTGGGCTAGGGTAGGGTAGGGTAGGGTAGGGTAGGGTAGGGTAGGGTAGGGTATTGTAAATAAAAATCGAGTTTTATTTTTGTTCCCTGAATTAGGAAATAGGGTGACCACAATACGGTATTTTACTCTACAGGGTGTCCCGTAAATAATGGATAATCTCTTAAGGGGTCATTGTACTCATCATTATGAACAACTTTTACTATGGGACCAAACCTGAAATCGCGAAAAAAAATCAGCTGACCAGTACATTTATCTACATCAAACTCGTCAAAATGTAGGGAGCAGCTGATTTTTTTTTCGCGATTCCAGGTTTGGTCCCATAGTAAAAGTTGTTCATAATGATGAGTACGATGACCCCTTAAGAGATTATCCATTATTTACGGGACACCCTGTATATGAGAAAAAATCTAAAAATATATTATTTAGATAGATTAGGCCAAAAGCAGTCGGAAAATATTAGTTTTAGTTCAATAACAATATAAATATTAAAATTAAATTCAAAGTTTTCAGGTATTTTTAATGTTTTCTCAAACCATGAAATCATCAAGCCGCCATTTTATGACGTCATTCGGCTGTGTAAATTAAAAAAGTGTCAAATTATTAATTGATCAGCGTATCTCTTACAGCAGGTATAGCTTTCACTTAAAAATCAAAATCTTTACCGTCCATACGTATTGTGCGTATAGAGTCATGAGGAACAGAGTGTAAAGTTCACACATCCTCTATTGAAAAGGGAGGACCCTCCGACCAGATGGGTGTTGTCTGTTAGGCAACTGCCCCACGGTTAATGTCGGGTTGTTGTATACCTATATGCTAGTCGCGCGGTAAACTCTCATTGCGCAATGCAGGTTGCGGGACGTCATGTCCTTGTGATGCTTAGTTTGTATGTGGCGATGTAGATGCCACCACATGTGTATTACAAAAAGTAACAGGCTAGAATGGAGATGTTACAAGGATTAAAACAACAAATGTGAAAATGAAACTTTTTAATCGCTATTTATAAATTACCAGATAAAAAAAATTAAAATCCTAAAACCCTAATAAAAAAATAACATTCTTTTTTTGGGCACTCGTGGTAACACGTTAAGGTAATTGCGCTGTGGTAGCCCGCGAAATTCATATTTTCTTGCGTTTTTTACAATTTACAGGTCAGTGTAAGGTTGTATCTGAATCAAAATATGATTCGCGACATTAATAATTATGTATTTACATAATTTTAACAATAAAATCATTAATTACCTATGTAACGCGGCCTTTTAGAATGTGTGAGAACGTGCCCTTAAGCGCGGCAACGGGAGTATACACGCCCGCCCGCGCCTGAGGACCTGCGTCAGGCGGAATATGAGGACGCCGTGGCGCCTCTCTAACCACTCCTCAAAGAAGGGGCTTATCGTCGCAATTGTGGCGTGCCCAGCGCTGGGTTGCGATAGTCGCACTCTCCATGTCGCCATGATCCCGCCGGAGCTCTGTCCGCCGTGCCATGATTTCTCGCGGCAGCGGAGTTACGCCCCGCCGTTTCGCCTCCTCGCGCCACTCCCACACGGCACGGCAGTGCGCGCAGGGCCTTACCAGTGTCTGCGGTAAAATCTAGGGTTTACCGACTGAATGCCGGTAAAAGTCCGAAATTAAAGACAGTTTTAGAATAATTCGGGGTTTTACCGGTGAGATTTGGTAAATATTAGAATTTACGGGTAAATCCTAATATTTACCGCAGTTCGGGCTTTTACAGTAACATATAGGTAGATGAGTATGTATCAAAACAAACTTACATGTACTTATTTGTATGACTATAATAATATTTCAGTAACTATTTTCGTAGTTTTCTCAATCAATTGACATGACATATTATTGTAATACAAAGAACATCACTGTACTTTTTCTTTGTAGTAGTCGCATAGACAAACTAATGAGGTTGAACTCCAAAACTCCTCCTCGATTTTATGTGAAAATGTTTGGAACATAATAATCGTTAAATAAAATTAAATATCAACATTCACTACTCCAAGATGATTACCCATACAACTATGTGTATTATAATATATGCTTTACATTGTTCTCTGAGCATCTTATGTCAAAAATTATTGTCACCCTACCCTACTACACCATTCAAAAATAGTCGATTTCGGTATATATTAAGATTTTTAGTTTAATCGTTATTCTTATTAGTAACAAATAACACCAATTTGTTGCACAATTTTTTTCACAAAAAGAGACTATTTTGTATTTGTCTAATCTTTCATACGATAGGCGTATTAAAACGGAAAACAAAATAAATGGAGGATTGAGGGCCCGAATTTAGTCAAGGTCATAACTTTCAAACAACAACAAATGGTGACCTGCTCTTGCTATCACAAATTTTCACAATTTATTTAGTATCTTATAGGATTACAAACAGTAGCTATATAGATTTCGTTTTATTTGCGTGATAAACTTTTACGTGTGTGAGGATTGAGGGCCCATTTTGAACGAAGATATACCAAGTAGGACAGTGTTTTGCGATAATATCTTGTTTTCACAAATTTTGTTTGGTAAAAGCTTAGATTTTGGCATAAAGACTATCTGTAGTGTCCATAGTTTATCAGGTACAGGTGGGCCCTCAATCCTCTATGTGAGAACTGAGGGCCCCACTTTACAGTCCATATCTCGCAAAGTTGACTTTCACAAAATCTGATTCCAACTTTCACAATTCTTTGGGAATGTTCACTAAATCCTAAGCATATTTTCAAAGAGTTTTAATAAAGTGACCCTCACACCACACGCAAATGATTCCGCGTCAACAGATCTGGGGTGGGTAACCCATACCCGTTGTGAACGCCTGCAAGATTTAAACAAGACGCGCGCTGTAGTAAAAAAATATGTTGCCTCCCTGCAACGACCACTTAGAAATAAAGATTATTGTTAATTCATTTAAGTACTCCGTTTTATTACAATAACAAACTAAAACTGATTATAATACAATAATGCTGTACTTACTGTCACTTGGAAGAATATATACAAAATGGCAACACTAAACACTTTTCACACAAATAACTTTTCATTTAAACTAGTATTTTTAACTAGTTAAGGTGATATTTTGAAAAAACGTAGAAAAATAATAGAGCTGCCTTCGTATATAAGTCACTTTTAGTCGCTCAAATTAAATTCAGCTACGATTTCGCCTTTGTTCTTTCACTACTTATTGCAATATTTTGCTTTTGATGTACTTATCAAATAAGTTAAAACAGTTTTCAAGGTATAAGTAGTAAATGTATTGTGTTTTTGAGGGTAGGTACGTTTTAAAAGCTATTCATTATACAACATCACTCTAAGCGAACGCCTGCAAGATTTAAACAAGACGCGCGCTGCGTTGTAGTAAAAAAATGTGTTGCCTTTCCAAATTATTAGGCACTTCGTCGTAAAAAAATTAATAAAAGCTATATCTTTTTACCTAATGTATGTATGAAGCTCAAACTTAAATTCGTGAATGAAGCAATTAGGTAGCAATTATTGATACAACAAACTTTTAGAAATTCTGCGTCCTTCATGCTGAACACGGAGGCGATATTTTTTTGACCAGCCATCCTGACGTCAGAATGGCTGGTCAAAAAAATTTTTATTTTTCTCTGAATGCATCGTATGTAGCAATTATTGAAGAAATGTAGCAAATATAAGCAATTATGTAGCAATTCTTGAATATACTTTGAGAGGCGTTTGCCATAGGCAACCAGCCATTCTGACGCTAACAAGCCAGTGTCAGCCACACATCACCCGTTGATGAATCTCGTTGGGGCCTGTCAGATAGACGCACACGCCCGCAGGGGCAACTGGGATTTTTGTCCCCAATTGCCACCTGGGGGCAATCCATGTGGGGACGACTGGGACTATTCGCCTACTGGTACCTACCCAATTTTATTGTTGCCTATACATTATTAAAGGACTAGCAAGGAATACAAACATTAAAATAAAATTATTTTCACACAGGTAAAAAGAAGTTTTATTTCAGAGTGTTCTTGTTTCAAAACAAACAAATGATTTTATTATAAATAAGACTTGTTAAAACATACATCCATATAAATTTATAATAAAAGAATCATTCTACACAATCAATTATTGGGGCGTAGGAACCTGCATATCATTTCACTTTCTAAAACATTAAATTGCACAGTTGTATTAAATCTTGGATATCCAAATTGTATATGACTTAGTTTAAAAATACAATACACCATTAAGTTGTAGGGACAACAAAAATTCGTAAAACAATACAATAATTAAAATATCACATTTTTGATCTATGATACTATGCAGTTCCAATAAAACCTTCCCCTGAACATTACATTCCAATGAAGATGATACAAGTGCAGACTTTCTTAGATGTCATAGCTTCTGCAACAACAATTAAAACAAAACACTCTTCAGTTGTACAGACAAGACATAGTTGTGATGGATATGTGGCACAGCTAGAATTAACATGCACTACGTAAGGGTGTGCCACACCGTGCAGCTGCCGGGTGTTTAGGCCTGGCTCTCATTGGTAGTGGTCTCGATGGTGGTACCAGCGGGCTTGGTGGTTGGTTTTGGCTTGGCCTGTTGCTGTTGAGTTGGTGAAGCAGCGGTGGCTGGAGCCTCTGCCTCCTGACCATTCGGACGCGGTGGTAGGTTGACGATAGGCTGCGGCTGCCCGCCAGTTAGGGGTTGGCCCTGACCCGGTGCTTGGCCCTGACCCGGAGCTTGGCCCTGTTGGAAGTTACGTGGGCGCACACGACGGTATCCCCCGCGGTTCATGGGTCCTGGACCGCCACCACGGCGTCCACCACGGAAATTGCGGCGGAAGTAGCTGAAAATTTAAATATATAATATACATATATTGGAATGATTATATACAACAAACTACTCGCACATCTATATGACACCCTTCCTACCTGCGCTGTTGAGGTGCTCCGCCTCCCTCCTGACCTTCATCCCCCTGTGCACCCCCCTGGTTGGGCGGGGGCCCACGACGTCCCATTCCACCTCTACGTGGAGCGCCCTCCCCGCCACGTCCGCCACCTTGACGGGGATAGTACCTGAAAATATGTTTAATTAAAACAAGAGCAGAAACAATTCCAGCTTGAAAGTGTCCACTGAACATTCACTTACTGGCGATGGAAGCCGCGGCGTTTATCAGCTGCGTAGGGCGAGCCCTTTACCGGCTCACCACCGGGACCAGTCACTCCGGCTGCTTCATAGCCTTTCTCCCCGGCAACCACGGCAAACTCCACCGCCTCCCCGTCGCCGACCGAGCGCACAGCCTTGCGAGGGTTGTTCCGGGCGATTGCAGTTTGATGCACAAACACATCCTCCTTGGTGTCATTCCTTTAGGAGCCAAATAGAATATTACTTAAACTATGTAGTCCACAAATAGATATTATGAAATAGTGCAATTAATTCTAAACTTACCTATTGATGAAACCATATCCACTCTTCACATTAAACCATTTGACGGTTCCCGAAACTTTCTCAGCTGAAAAAGAAACAAGTTTTTTAAAGTTATTCAAAATTTTAACATTAAAGAATTATGTTGAATAATTTCTTAAATTCAGCTCTATTCTTCTATTATAATTCTTTAATAGGAATGAAACAGAAACAGTACTGTGACAACCGTTTTGTCAGCCAAAAAGGTTTTTAAATAAAAAAGGTAATGTTTTTGATGAAGGAGTTACAAGAAAATATCTCGTTTACTCTTACTACTGGATCTAATAAATGTGTCTTTGTCTCATCCCATAATTTAAAAAGCCACTTAGAATCATCATCATCTTTTTAATTATGGTATTTTTTACGTCTGACCTATTTGAAAACAAAATCCAGTGCATACTATTACCACATCTGTTAGCAAGAATTACTATAGTGGCTGTGCACTGCAAGCAAGAATAGTCTTTACAGTGTAAAGATGAAGTTTCCTTGATAGAACATTATGTTGAAATTTTTTATTCACCCATTGGTTACGTTTGGGGAGAGCCATCCTCAATCTTTTTTTCCCCCATTTTCCATTGACATAGTGGAAATAGTCTCTGGATAAAATGGCTGTGTAACATCTGGACAGACAAAATAATGCAACAAGAATGATAAATGGGTTTTACCATTAAAATTTTGCCACAAAACGGTAACTAAATAGGGAATAATTTGGGTATAAATCATTGTTTCATGATTCTGGTATTGAGTGCAGGGTTCCTTAACATTTTTTAATTTCATTTGATAGAATGACATAAGGTTTCTTTAGTTCACGTAAATTGTAATTTCTTCTCCTGAATGGACTCTCTCTGATACATTTACTAAGTCACATGTTTCACAATTGGTACATAATGAGAAAATCTAAGATTTCATTTTGCTTTGACACTGTTGAATAAAATAATGTATAGAATCATGTCTAAGATTAATGTTTCACAAATTGGTACATAATAAAACAATCTATGATTTAGTTTTTGCTTTGATACAGTTGAATAAAATTTGTTGACATGTTTAGGACCTGTGTCTTGTCACTAATATTTCTTTATTTGCAAACATTTACTTAGGACCAGTTTCTTGATCTCTAGATAACTCCAATGTTTAAAAGTAATAACTAATAGTCGAATTTTCAACTCAACCAATGGTTAAAAATAATAGCTAATGGTTGAATTTTGGCTAAATGTGAAACACTAAACAGTAATGTATTCATGTTAAAAAATAAAAATAGTAACTAGTGGCACTTTGACCACGTTTGGCCAAAATTCAACCATTAGGTAGTTACTATGTTCAACCATCGGTTGTGTTAACAGATCAAGAAACCGGCCCTTACTGAAGTGAACTGAAACAGCTAGGGTGACTATCAAACAAGTTTTGGTATTCCAATACTACACAATTTCTGAGATTTAGGAAATATAGTGAGAATTGCCTTTGGTTTTACTTCCCCAGCACTAATATTATTATTTAGAAGAGTTGTGAATCAACCTATTAAAGAATTATTGTAGCCCTTTGTTTGTTTTCATAGTGATGTTGTTTTAAGTTTTATTTATACTTCAGTTGACAAATTCAAGTAACGGCAGTCTTGCCTTTGTTAGAAATCTTGTTCTAAGATTAACTTTTTGCTTATGAAACCTGTGTGTTTAGTGTTTTCTCTAATAAAGTTAACACAATATTGAAAAGTCAGATCTTTATTTACCGCAGTTCCCCAAGAAGACCCCTCTGACCAATATAGCATCATTTATTATCAGTAGGCAAGTATCAATTTATTGTAACAATAAGCAAATACTATATACTATAATATGTATAAGTAGCTGCAAGAATACAAATACATACAGCATTCAAAATCAATGACATCTACTCACAGCTACACATAAAGCTATACATTTCCAGTTTACACTAACCTCTCGTTGTAAGGAAATCCTATACAATGTGAGATCAGCTTATACTGGAAATGTATAGCTTGATCTGTACCTGTGCGTACATAATAATCTAAAATAAAATTCTGAAATGTTATTTAGCTGCCAGCAGCCATTTAGCCACCTTGAAAACATACTCCAGAAAGTCTAATCCACAACAGAACTAGGAATTCAACTGTGCGTTATGTTTAGGATGCATGGCGTTCGACGCGGCCATCGATTAATGTAGACACAGAATTACGAAATTGGTAAATGACACCTACACGCCCTTAAATATAACGGGCAGAGATGATGTCAATATTATTTTTGTTTTATAGAGCAGGAACATCATGATCCTAACGAACATTCGCAACCAAGATAATAAGAAAAATATTATGGCCAAGCAACAAATTACACAACTACAACATTCCAATAGGAAAATAATGCGTTGATGCTTGCGTGTGATCAATTTCATACAAAATGGTTGAAGCCCGGTCCAGGACGCCACGCCGTCCTCCATTTCGTCGGCGATATTATTGATTCGTTCATCGTTACTTACTCGTAGATTTGTAGTTAAATAGTTCTACAGTGGGGTCAACACACGATCAATAACGCCGCCGACGAGTACGCCCACTTTTAAAAATCAAATAATTCTAATGGATTATTTATATATAAACGATGAGATTCATTATTTTTAGCACATGGCATAGTTAATAGGTCAAAAAAATATAAGATTCCGCAACATAATGAACATGTGCTTTTGAAAAATTTGATGCCGGGACACGCAAAACTAAGATGGCGTAGCGGCACTTACCAATGACCTGCTTTTGTTTAGCCGCTTTAGCTTGTTGCGGTTGCTGTGGTGGTTGTTGCTCTTGTTGCTGCTGCTGTTGGGGCTGCGGCTGCGGCGCCTTTTCGGTATCAGCCATGGTGTAATTGGCGAACGGCGATGGTGGCTAGATGGTAAATTCCTCCACGACCTCTCCTCGATGTTCACCGGTCTTAGTCGTCGTTACAATTGACTATGACTACAGACCAGTGTTGCCAATAGTTAATCTAGCTCTCCACCAGATTCAACTTCTAAAACCACCAGAAAACCACTAAAAAAAAACGGCCCTACTCTAATAACCGCTAAAATTTCCACTAAACAGATTTTTTAATTTTTACGAAAGAAAACAGTAAGTATTTAAAAGTAATTCATTTTCTTTCCTTTATTTTTTTATTTCTTTTTTCATTTTCTTTATTTGTACATACTTAGTAAAATATTAGGCAACAATTAGCAAATCAACAAGACAAGAATAAAAAAATATTCAATAACAACTGCTATTCTATCTAAACAATATAGTTCATCTTCTTTAAATGAATCATTTTGTCTACACCATCATCGTCGGTTTTAGATTGATCCTATTCTTTGATACCGATTTGTTTATGTTAATGTAAATTAAAAATAATGTAAAAAGTATGTTGGATTTTCATGTTCATGAATGTGGTTTGAGATTTGAAGGAAAATGCTGCAATTTTCCTTCAAATCTCAAACCACATGGTATTCTTAATATATCAGTTAATAATGATTTAACTTCTTTCTGTTCCTCTTCTTGTTTACATTCATACTGCTAAATTTTAATAGTTTCTAAACATCGGCATTAGAATGAGGCAGTCGAAAAGTGTTAGTGGCTTAGCGGGTCAGTGATAGCATTTTCAGTAATTGAAACTGAAGTCTGATTGACCACTAGAAAAATCCACCAGCCACTAAAAGCAATATTTCGCCACTAAAAGGGGGTTTGGAACCACCAGTTTTAGTGGAAAATCCACTAAGTTGGCAACACTGCTACAGACTATCTGTTAGGTTAGAGCTTGGACCCGACTTATAGATTTTATCGATAAAACTGATTTAGTAAAATCGCCTTCGAATTCGCAAAATGAAATAGCAAAAGTAATGAAGCGAATTATTTTATTAAGCCAAGTTGGCTTAGTAAAAAAAAGCAAAATTTACTTTATTTTTAATATTAGATTAATCTTTTTCTAGTCAGTGGATTGCTTATTCAATCAAAATCAATCTGCCTTGCCTTTTCCCAACTATGTATGTTGGGGTCGGCTTCCAGTCTAACCGAATGCAGCTGAATACCGGTATTTTACATGGAGCGACTGCCTGTCTGACCTCCACAACCCAGTAACTGGGTAAAACGATACCCCTTGGTAAGACTGGTTGTCAGACTTTCGGGCTTCTGACGACCCGTAACGACTGTCAAAGATCCACGAATGACAGCTGGGACCAACGGCTTAACGTGCTTTCCGAGGCACGGAGGAGTCTCGGTATGTAAAGATGGTAACCCATCCACTGACCAACCCCGGCCAGCATAGCTTAACCCGATAGATCGACCCGTACGTCTGTAATAACTTAGACACGAGCTCCTCGAGATTGATCAATCGTAATAATATTTTTATAACGCTTTTTATATTTTGTAACTGATTTGGCGATCGTCATAGTAGTCATAGTATAACTTTCACCTGATTTCTGAACAACAAAAAACTAGAGTCTAGATGCACTATTTTTCTGGAAAAGCTGTCAAGCTGCCAAATTTTTTCAGATCTGGGTTATTTGACTATTGAAAAATAAATAATTGTAGTGGCTTAAATAATTATTATTTTATGACTTTTCCCAAAATAAAATAATACCTTCATTCAGGCCAGCGTTGATTCAATGGCGGCGTTTAGTAAAAAGGCTAGGCGGTTGACCAAACAGCTGATTAAACCAGTTGGCTGCGACATGGATATGAGATTTGAATGTGAGGTTTTCTTTTTGATTATTAAAAAAAAACATAGTTTCCAAGAACTCTGTCAATGGCGTTGAACTGACTACGTTACTATGTGCCAAAGCCAAAACGCTTGGTGTAATTGTCATGTTATTGTGATGTGATGTGACAATGACATGTGCAATGACATGACATTAATTAGTTTGTAAGTATATTGTTACTAACACTGTGAGTCTTTGTTACTTGGTAATTAAATTAAATAATAATAATTACTTTTTTACGTACGTTTCGTTTTAAGGTAGGGTTACCATTTCTCAGGGTTTGTCCTGAGATCTCAGGACTTTTAGGCTCTTCTCAGGATCCCAGCCGGATTTTGGAAATCTCATGAAATCTCAGGATTTTTAGAATTTTCAATAACACAGTAGATTTTTCAGATCTTTTTTTATCACAAAAACAAATAATAATCTTCTTTAAAAAGACTAATTTAAAAATCAACTTTGGTCATGTGAATCACACAAATAAAATCAACACGTAAAATCTATGACATCTATAATTCTAATCATTAGTTTTATCTTATTTATTTTGCGATACCTTTTTAAATAAACTTTTTTCTTATAATACTGTTTTCTAAAATGCTTCGCACGTTAAAATCTTCAAAATATACTGTGTTAAAAGTAAAGCTCGGTCTGAAGACACCGTTAGTCGGCTTCTTTGAAAAAATTACTTTTGCGAGACAATTCACAAAATTCGAGAAAATCTCAGGATTTTTCAATGTAAATCAGGATTTTTCTACGGATTTTTAAATTTTCTTTTTGGTAACCCTGTTTAAGGTCTCAAAATTACATCCAAGTGAAATGCATGGACCTAATATACTATATAAACAAAAATCGTATCATACAAAAATTAACTATAAGGATTGCACCTTAGGCTTACTTTTGATAGGATATCTTAGTTAAAGCAAAACGAGCCGAGAGAGAGCCCGAGTTGAGGCTGTTTGTCCTTTTTGCTCAATTGCCAACAGATAAAAATGTTAAAGATGGTAGAAAAATTTCACCAACTACAAGAAAAATAAGTTAAGTATATTTTTTTTAGCATTTAGTTTGAAATAATTTTATATTGAAAATAATATTATTTTGATTAATGTTTAGTAGCTATCATATAATTACTCTGGTAACACTGAAATCTGACATCAATGGTTTCATGGCGGTTTTTTTTTTCAATTTAGATAGCGAAAATGGTGTGAAAGTGTTGCATCAAGAAATGTAAAAGTGAATCTGATGCTAGTTGTGGCATTTCAATTTCATGTCTGTGATCATGCTCTAGACGTTTTGTAAACGGAACACGCTAAAGCTTTAGTGTATTTCTGATTATAGCTATTAATATTAGGCGCATAATAAATACAACATGTACTTATGTAACGCATGAATAGCCATAGACGTATAAAAAAGGAGGACTCCGCGCCACGCATATCGAATGTGAAGCACCGTACCGATCTACGTGTGCGCGATTTGAGTACCTGCAAAGACGCCGTCGTTCGTGTCACGTAATGGCGGCCGGTCAATATACTATGATATAAATGTGTGTGTGAGGCGTGTTTGTACAAACGGTTTCCAGAATCACAACGTATAACTAAAAAGAGGGGACTGCCTTATGTAATTTTGATGTTCGAAAAGTGCTGATTCTCAGCCTAGTTTGAATAAATAACCTTTGATTTTGATTTTTGACACAATAAGTTTTGTTTTACTTTGCTTCAATACCCAAACACCAGCTCTGTAGAGCAAACGAAAAAAGAGCAAGAAAGGACCATGGTCCCGGAACGAGATTCTACATGCCTACTTAATCATAAGCCACGTTTAATTACGTGATCCCATTTGATGATTCGCCACAAGACATGTCTCACCAATATTGTAGTCCTTTTTGTCTCAAAAACACAGTTCAACACAACAATGAAACAACATAAAATAATGAAACAACAACAACAATGAATAGAACATAATAATGTTCAGTTTCATAAAGGAGCTATCGAAAAAAGTATTATATATATATATATTATTTAATTACAATATGTTTGTAATACAAACAATAATTTGAAATCACTTAGGGTCAACCGGACACAAATTATCTCTTTGAAAACAAATTTCCCTGTTTGCCATAAAAATGTTTGGTCACCCTATTAGAAAGAGATAAACGGCCTTAGTATGACATATCTCTCTCTGCTCGTGTTTTTGGTATGAGAGCTCAGTCCAGTTCAGTTTGTATAATAGGTCCATGGTGAAATGATGTGACGTTCCGTTCCTTGCAGTAACTTACCAAGTGCAGCGCCATCTGTCCAGCGACTAGGGAATAGCTTAAAAAGAAAATTCTTCATTGCCAGCGAATTCCTAGCGACTAAAGTCACTGTGTGTGTCCTAGCATTACTGTTACCGTATTTTAATGTTTAATCTTGGTTTAATCGATGTTAGAAATCTTTAAAAAAAATTGTCGATAATTTTACTACAGAATTGAGTAGGTACTCTAGTTTCAAGTTGTGGTTATTGCCAGGGTAAAAAAAGGCACAGACATATATTATAGGCCGACTGACCTCTATATAATGACATTATACCATGGACCTAATATCTTTAATATATAAAACAAAGTCGGGTTTGTTCGAACACAACACTTATAACTCGAGAACGGCTTAACGGATTTTCATGGTTTTTGATTTGTTGTATTTTTCTTCGTCCCGAATAGCAGAATAACTATTAAAATATAGGAAAAGTCACAAAAAAAATATGAAGAAAATTAATTTTCACAAAACATTTGAACAGGGCTGTAATTATTGTGGGTTATGTCGTATTAAAGGAAAAACGGATTCCAAAGTAAATCAGCTATAATATAATAAAGTACAAGATAAGTACACCATTAGCAGAGCGTGGTTACAAGAGAAGTAAGTTGGTAAAAAGGCGGGCTGTCAACTTCTATATTTGACAAGTGTGACAGTTGACAGTTCTAATCAGTGTAGATGCGTTCCAATATTATTGATTAAACTATTTTCTTAATTCGTAACACCCTTCCTCAATAAAATTGGTACGCATTCTTTACAATTACAAACTTATATTTATTTATATCTTCTTTTGTAGCTATCTTAGGAAATTACATTACACATTAAGTAATACTATTATCTATCCATGAATTTAATTATTTAACATACTACACAACTTGTTAAATACTTCTTTATTTAAACCTTTAGTAAACATATCCGCTATTTGTTTCCCCGTTGCTACATATCTTAACTCTACAATATTATTTTCTACCTTATCTCTAACAAAATGATATTTCAAATCAATATGTTTTAATCTTTGATGTTTTTCAGGGTTTTTGGCAACATGAATAGCTGACTGATTATCAATATAAATAATAAAATTATTACAACCTACGCCAATTTCTTTTACTAGATTGTAAATCCAACAACCTTCAGCTACCCCTTTTGCTAATGCCACATATTCTGACTCTGTTGATGATAGAGCAGTACATTGTTGCTTTGAGCTGCACCAAGATACTGTGCAACCAAAGAGCTTCATTATGTACCCTGAAGTGGACTTTCTTTCCAGCTTATCTCCAGCCCAATCTGCATCTGTATATCCTACTAGTACATCCTTAGAATTTCTTCTGAAAATTAATTTGTAGTCTAATGTTCCTTTGATGTATCTTAGTATTCTTTTTAACGCCTTCCATAGGTTTTCATCTGCAAAAACTTGATATCTACTCAGATAACTAACAGCAAAACAGATGTCTGGCCTTGTGCCCAACATAGCATACATAAGGCTTCCGACTACCTGTCTGCATCTTTTCACCATATCATTGTCTTTGGCTGGTTCTGTTGATAGTATTAAGCCTGTCTCTATAGGTGTCATCGCCGGGTTACATTCTTCCATTCCATACTTTTTAAGTAGGTCTTCTAAATACTGTCTTTGATCTAGTTCAAGCCTGTCTTCTTCTTCTGTTATATTGATTCCTAAGTATTTCATTTTCTTATTACCCATGTCAGTCATTTCAAAGTTTCTTTTTAGTGATTGTTTCAGTTTCTCAACTTCTTCCTGTTTCTCTGCTATAATTATTAAATCGTCGACATATAGGAGTAAGTAGAATCTTTTATTCGCCTTGTAGTACATGCAGTAGTCTGACTTGCTTCGAATAAACCCTTCCTCTTTCATATAATTATTGAATCTGTCATTCCAGTTCCTTGGTGACTTCTTTAAGCCGTACAGTGACTTCTGTAATTTTAGTACTTTTCCATCATATTTCTCAATTCCATTTGGTATCTTTATGTATACTTCTTCTTCTATAATCCCATAAAGGAATGCACTCTTCACGTCCATCTGTGTCATTTTCAAGTTGTACTTACAGGCTATGGATAAAAGGATTCTCAAAGTTGGCAATTTTGCCACTGGTGTGTATATCTCCGAGTGGTCAAAATCATCTTCCTGTTGAAAACCCCTTGCTACTAGTCTTGCTTTATAGATATCCTTATTCTTCTCTCCTTTCTTTATTTTAAGAACCCATTTTGTATCTATCACTTTCTTTCCTTTCAGTGGTTCTTCTACTATCCATGTATTGTTTTTCTCTAATGCTATCAGTTCTCTTTCTATAGCTTCTTTCCACTTCTGTGAGTCTTCTCCTTTGATTGCTTGGTCATAAGTTAGTTGTTCTTCTGTGCATGCCTTAAATCCTGTATAATAATCTCCATACTTCTTTGGCTTCTTGATTTCCCTTGTCCTAGTCTTCTGTGGTTTCTCCACTGGTAACTCACTAAAAGAACTTTCATCTTCTGTTTCTTCACATGACTCATAGTGCTCTTCTCTTCTGTGTCCACTTCTTTCTTCTCCTTCTTCAAGTATATTACTCTCTTGCTGTATATTAGTCTCTCTTCTGTTGATTTCTTCTTTTCCCTGTGTCTTCTGTAAATCTCTTTCTTCTCCTTCTTCAAGTATATTACTCTCTTGCTGTATATTAGTCTCTCTTCTGTTGATTTCTGTTTTCCCATCTCTCTTCTGTAAATCTCTTTCTGTTCTTCTGTCTTCTGTATCTATTCTTCCACTTTCTGTTGTTGTGTCATTCCAAGTTTCTATTTTTTTCTTCTTGCTCTTCTTGTCTTCTGTCTTCTGCCTGCTGTCTGTGTTTTCTTCTATTGCTATTTGTGTCATCTTCACAATCAATGTGAACTATTCTGCTCTTCTGTTTGTCTTCTGTCTTTTCTTGGATGAATACCACATCTCTATATGTGTTGACTTCTTTGTTTTGAAAACATACTCTGTAGCCTTTGCAATTTATCCCATATCCAACAAATACTCCTTTCTTGCTCTTTGCATCCCACTTGAGTCTTCTTTCCTTTGGTATGTGTACATAAACTTCTGTTCCAAATATTTTCAACTCTTCTATATTAAAACTTCTTTTATATAATAATTCAAACGGTGTCTTGCCATGAATTGGTGATTTACCTGTTCTATTTAATGTATAAACTGCTGTGCTAGTGGCTTCTGCCCATAGTTCCTTCTGTAACTTCTTTGCATGGAGCATGGTTCTGGCTGCTTCTACTATTGTTCTCATCTCTCGTTCAGCTCGACCGTTCTGTTCGGGTGTGTAAGCAACTGTGGTCTGGTGAGTAATCCCCCTCACTTTCAATATTTGACTTACCTCTTTGTTGACAAACTCTCCTCCATTATCTGATCTCATTTTCTGAATTTTGTACCCACTTTCATTTTTGAAAGTTATGATAAAATTTTGAATACTATTTTTTGTCTCATATTTCTTTTTTAGAAAATATACAAACCTGTACCCCGTAAAGTCATCTTTGAATAACAAAAAATATTTAGAACCACCTATTGAAACTTCTTCCATTGGACCACATAAATCCATATGAATCAATTCTCCAGGTACACTAGCTCTGTTATCACTACTCTGGAAAGGTACCCTACTTTGCTTACCCTCCAAACATGCTGTGCATTGATCAGTCAACCCTTCATGTTTTACATTGTTTTTGGTTAAAACCTCCTTGACATAACCTATATTTTGGTGTGCAAGTCTTTCATGCCATTCTGCAATTGATGTTAAAGCCACTTCAGTATGAAATCTAAAATTCATGTGATACAATTTACCTACTCTGTTTGCTGTACACATAACCTCTCTGTTTTTAGTAAATTGACATCCTTCTTCTGTTGAAGTCATAGTATAACCTTTATCTAAGCAACATGATACAGAAAATAAATTTACTGTTAAACCTGGTACAAATAAAACATCCAGCATTATATAAGGTACATACTCTTTGCCGTTGTATCCATGAAAATTTATTTTACCTATACCCTCTACTTTCAGTTTATTACCGTCTCCTAATATTACAAATCTATTCTCTAATATATCTGTATAGTCTGTAAATAACTCTCTTTTGAAACACATATGTTCACTCGCTCCTGTATCTAAAACCCAATCTTTATTTTGGATCAATTTGTAATTATTCAGGATAAAAGCATTGTGATTACCTTTATGTTGCCCTTGCCTGCTTCTGCAGTCCTTGTATATATGACCCATTTTTCCACAAAAGTTACACTTCCGCACTTTACAGTCTTTCTTTAAGTGTCCAGCTTTACCACAGATAAAACACTTTAGTTCAGTTTTATTGACCTGTAATTTTTTGTTGTTTCTTTTTGCCATAAGGGCTGATGATGACGGAGTTTCCTTTCCTGTACGCTCCTCTTCCACAAGTAATCTTGCTGTCAAATTCTTCATATTCTGTTCACTTTCAGGTACTGACTCCCATGCTGAGATGAAGTGTCGGTATTTATCAGGCAGGCTCATGACAATCTTTGTGACTACCATCTTCTCAGAAAGATCTTCTCCATTATTTCTTAACTGATTGGCAAGTTCCTCAACTTTGGATATGAATGCTGCCATTGGTTCCTCGAACTCCGTGCTGTAAAACTTCTGTTGAATAAGGTGTACTCCGACCTTAGATTTTGCTTCATAAATTGTGTTCAATTTCTCCCACATTTGACAAGCAGATTTGCATGCCAATAAATAAGAAAGTATCTTCTCTTCTATTCTTGTTACTATTATTTCTTGCGCTTTTCTGTCTCCTTCTTTGCCTTCAGTGGATGACGGCTCTTTGAGTAACGCGTCGTACCACCCCTTGGACCTTAGTACAATCGTGATTTGGAACCTCCATAGTGCCCAATTGTTATCATTTAGAACTAATGCGCCGTCTTTTCTTTCCATCTTCTATTTTTTTTTTATGTCTTCTGTAGATTTCTTCTGTTATTCCCGTCTGTAATGACCCGGAAGCGGTCGACTTCTTCTCACTTCTTCTGTTCAGTACAATTGCTCGGTGCCGGTAATCCTAGCACCCACGCGGAGCTTTCTTCTGTCGTCTGTTGGTGTCTTGTCTTACTTCTGTGTTATTTCCATGTCTGGGCCCATAACCTATTGTGGGTTATGTCGTATTAAAGGAAAAACGGATTCCAAAGTAAATCAGCTATAATATAATAAAGTACAAGATAAGTACACCATTAGCAGAGCGTGGTTACAAGAGAAGTAAGTTGGTAAAAAGGCGGGCTGTCAACTTCTATATTTGACAAGTGTGACAGTTGACAGTTCTAATCAGTGTAGATGCGTTCCAATATTATTGATTAAACTATTTTCTTAATTCGTAACAGTAATGAAAGATTCCCGTCCTTTCATTAGAATTCCAAATTCAAATTAATTTTATAATCAGTTGTTTTCCCGCCGTTCGATTTATTCAAAACACTACTATACTAAATATGTGGAGATTTGATACAAATACAAACGCACTATCCAAATTTATTTGGGGTCGGCGCAACATGTCCCTTTCTCCCATACTTCTATATTAGTCGTCATCTCAGTAGTCACTCCCTTTCTAGCCATATCATCTTTCACGCAGTCCATCCATCGTTTCTTTGGTCTTCCCCCACTCCTAAAGCCATCGACATTCATACTCAAAACAATTTTCTTTTTTCAAATTTGTTAGCTCCTATTAATATTTTTCATATTTTAGACTTTTTTACTTTAACTTTATTCTGGTATTATACTTTTCAACAAAAATCGTAGATAAATTCTTAAAATATAAATTAAGTTTTCTTACACAATTCAAAATGTTTTCAGCTTGCGTCTTCGGGAACTTCGCGCGTTTACATTGGAATATTCATAGATAAGACAGGACAAAGTCTGTCGGGTCAGCTAGTACTATATAAACAGGACTGAGCTCTCCAAAAATCGTATCATACAAAAATTAACCTTAAGTATTGCACTGTAGGTTTACTTTTGATAGGATATCTTAGCTGAGGCAAAACGAGCCGAGAGAGAGAGCCCGAGTTGTGTAGTTTGTCCCTTTTGCTCAATTGCTAACAGATAAAAATGATAAAGATGGTAGAAAAATTTCACCAACTACAAGTAGGTAAAATAAGTTACGTATATTTTTTTTTAGCATTTAGATTAGTTTTAAATAATTTTATTTATACACTGAAATCTGACATTTTTATTTTTTTTTTTTTTGATGGTGGGAAATCATCAAATATAACTTCTCCCGCTCTGGGTGGAGCGGAAGGGCGTGTCAGACTTTTACTGACTAAAACCCACCCGTGTTCCTTCAGTTGCCTATGCCAGGGCCGCGGTAACCTCTTCAGACAACCCGCGACCCCAGCGGCGTCGGCCCTATTGGACCCCGTCATTTGCTGACATCTCTTTGAGGCGCGCGTGCAACACAACGCGCCGTCGACTTGGGCCTGGTCCTTACCGGACGGCGAGTTACCCGCTGCTCACCGTCCGCAGGCCCGCGCCTACGGTGGCCGGAAATCGCCCTGCGATTCCCGCCGCCCAGGGCGTCTACTGCGGCGACTGAGGGCGTGAGGCTGCCTCTCCCTCACGCGTTCCGCCTCCTCCTTCGCGAGCATCACTGCTTCGCAGAAGGAGGTGACGGCCTCCCATGCGCTCTCACTCCGCACCATGGCCTGGACCAGGCTCGGACGCGAGAGATCGCCGCCGCCGATCGCCTCCGTGAGAACACGGCGGTGCTCTGCCCAAGCCGGGCAGACCTCCACTGTATGCTCCACCGTGTCCTCCGGGCGATCCACACAATGGTAACACCCGGGCGTTTCCTCCCGCCTTATGCGAAACAGGAACCTCCCGAAACAACCGTGTCCGGTGAGGACCTGCGTCAGGCGGAAGGTGAGGACGCCGTGGCGCCTCTCTAACCACTCCTCAAAGAGGGGACTTATCGCCGCAATTGTGGCGTGCCCAGCGCTGGGTTGCGACAGTCGCGCTCTCCATGCCGCCATGAGATCCCGCCGGAGCTCTGTCCGCTGTACCGTGATTTCTCGCGGCAGCGGAGTTACGCCCCGGCGCTTCGCCTCCTCGCACCACTCCCACACGTGCGCGAGGACCTTTGCCTCCAGATCCCACGGCGGCAATCCAGCAAGGAGGCTCGCCGCCTCCCGGGAGACCGTGCGGTATCCTCGGACTAGCCGGATGGCCATGACCCTCTGGGACGCGTTCAACCTGCCGGCTGGCCCCAGCCTTAGGGAACGCGCCCACACCGGTGCTCCGTAAAGGGCCATGGACCGCACGACCCCCAAATCTGACATCAATGGTTTCATGGCGGTTTTTTTCAATTTAGATAGCGAAAATGGTGAGAAAGTGTTGCATCAAGAAATGTAAAAGTGAATGTTATGCTGGTTGTGGCATTTAATTTCACAGGTAAGGAACTTGTAAGGAATAACAAAGATTTAAATAAATCTCGATAAAAGACATAAAATTGTTACTAAATAATAACAAATTTTGAGTCTAAGTAGTGTAACCATGCTCTAGACGTTTTGTAGACAGAAGACTTAGCGTCTTCTGTCTACAAAAGCTATAAGTAGTGTATTTCTGATTAAAAAAGTACAAATTGTATTTATTATGCGCCTAATATTAATAGATTATTCGCATAATAAATACAATTTGTACTTATGTATCGCATGATTGAAATAGCATTATTTTTAAGTTGGTTACAGCTTTCCATCCAAAGAAGAAATTCAACAAATACGGTTGGATGTAATTCCAGAATCATTTTAGTTCCCTTTGCTTCAATTACATACTTACCCAAACCAGCTCTGCAGAGTAAACGAAAAAAGAGCAAGGAAGTACCATGGTCCCAGAACGAGATTCTACATGCCTTCTTCATCATAAGCCACGTATACCTACGTGATCAAATTTGATGCTTCGCTACAAGACGAGTCTCACCAATATTGTAGTCCTTCCCTCTTGCCTCAAAAACATGGGTAGGTACACGATTGAACACCGACATAGAACACAATAATGTTCAGTTTCATAAAGGAGCTTTCGAAAAAGGTCTATTTCTTTATATTATTTAACTACAATATGTTTGTAATACAAACAATAATTTGACATCACTTAGGTTCAACCGGACGCAAATTATCTCTGTATAAACGAATTTTCCTATTTGTCATAAAAATGTTTGGTCACCCTATTAGAAGGAGATAACTGCCTCAATGTGACATATCTCTCTCTGCTCGTGTTTTTGGTATGAGAGCTCAGTCCAGTTTGTATTTGTATATTAGGTCCATGGATTATACATCTAGACGTTGCCATGATTACAGTGTAAAGTGTGGAAGTGAGACACATATATACGAAATAATTAGGAAAATTGAGACAAAGCATCGTATCTTCTGCCCCTTACGGCGTGCCGTATTTTTGCATGGCAAAATTTTAAAATGTTGCCAAACAAAGTACTTTCACTGTTACAAAATTTATCTTGCATCGATTAATTTAACATTTTTGGACAGTTTTTGCATTGTGCGAATGTATTGACATGGGTTTAGTCCAAAATATGGAAGATTTCTTACGTTAAACCTCATTTCTCATACCACATAACCTAGAAAAAGTATAATATTGCTGTCTCATGACCGGCCACGCGGTGGCTCGATCTAGATGTATATTATCTAAGCCTCTATACTTGTACAGACGCCAGTACAATACATCAAGCTACCGGAAACTGTCAAATTTTCCCAATCAACCTTGAAACTTTAGTGCTATAGATGTTTAGACCATGGACCTATTATACAAACTGGACTGAGCTCTCATACCAAAAACACGAGCAGAGAGAGATATGTCACATGAGGCAGTTATCTCCTTCTAATAGGGTGACCAAACATTTTTATGACAAACAGGAAAATTCGTTTATACAGAGATAATTTGCGTCCGGTTGACCATAAGTGATTTCAAATTATTGTTTGTATTACAAACATATTGTAATTAAATAATATAAAGAAATAGACCTTTTTCGAAAGCTCCTTTATGAAACTGAACATTATTGTGTTCTGTGTCGGTGTTGAATCGTGTACCTACCCATGTTTTGAGGCAAGAAGGAAGGACTACAATATTGGTGAGATTCGTCTTGTGGCGAATCATCAAATTTGATCACGTAGGTATACGTGGCTTATGATGAATCTCGTTCTGGGACCATGGTACTTTCTTGCTCTTTTTTCGTTTACTCTACAGAGCTGGTTTGGGTAAGTATGTAATTGAAGCAAAGGGAACTAAAATAATTCTGGAATTACATCCAACCATATTTGTTGAATTTCTTCTTTGGATGGAAAGCTGTAAACTACTTAAAAATAATGCTATTTCAATCATGCGATACATAAGTACAAATTGTATTTATTATACGCCTAATATTAATAGTTTTAATCAGAAATACACTACTTATAGCTTTTGTAGACAGAAGACGCTAAGTCTTCTGTCTACAAAACGTCTAGAGCATGGTTACACTACTTATACTCAAAATTGTTATTATTTAGTACCTAACAATTTTAAGTCTTTTATCGAGATTTATTTAAATCTTTGTTATTCCTTACAAGTTCCTTACCTGTGAAATTAAATGCCACAACCAGCATAACATTCACTTTTACATTTCTTGATGCAACACTTTCTCACCATTTTCGCTATATAAATTGAAAAAAACCGCCATGAAACCATTGATGTCAGATTTCAGTGTTACCAGAGTAATTATATGATAGCTACCAAACATTAATCAAAATTATATTATTTTGATTATTCTACTCATGGAGCTTACTTATAAAATTATTGACTGTGATATACAGATTGTAAACCTATAAATAAAATTATTTAAAACTAATCTAAATGCTAAAAAAAATATACGTAACTTATTTTACCTACTTGTAGTTGGTAAAATTTTCTACCATCTTTATCATTTTTATCTGTTGGCAATTGAGCAAAAGGGACACACTCCACAACTCGGGGCCTCTCTCTCGGCTCGTTTTGCCTCAGCTAAGATATCCTATCTAAAGTAAACCTAAACTGCAGTCATTAAGGTTAATTTTTGTATGATACGATTTTTGGAGAGCTCAGTCCTGTTTATATAGTATATTAGGTCCATGGTTTAGACAGAGATATAGATGCTTGATATGCTGGCGTCCAGTGTTGCCAACTTAGTGGATTGTCCACTAAAACTGGTGGTTCCAACGCCCCATTTAGTGGCGAAATATTGCTTTTAGTGGCTGGTGGATTTTCTAGTGGTCTATCAGACTTCAGTTTCAATTACTGAAAATGCTATCACTGACCCACTAAGCTACTAACACTTTTCGACTGCCTCATTCTAATGTCGATGTTTAGAAACTATTAAAATTTAGCAGTATGTAATGAAAGCAAGAAGAGGAACAGAAATAAGTTTTTTCATTTAACTGATATATTAAGAATACCATGACTGTGGTTTGAGATTTGAAGGAAAATGCTGCAATTAACATGAAAATCCAATATACTTACTTGTTATAAAACAAATCAGTATCAAAGAATAGGATCAATCTAAAACCGACGATGATGGTGCAGATAAAATGATTCATCTAAAGAAGATGAACTGTAATTTAGATAGAATAGCATTTGGTATTGAATATTTTTTTATTCTTGTCTTGCTGATTTGCTAATTGTTACCTAATATTTTATTAAGTACGTAAAAATAAAGAAAATGAAAAAAAAAATGAAGGAAAGAAAATGAATTACTTTTAAATAGGTACTTACTGTTTTCTTTCGTAAAAATTTGAAAAAAAAAATCTGTTTAGTGGACATTTTAGCGGTTATTAGAGTAGAGCCGTTTTTTGTTAGTGGTTTTCTGGTGGTTTTAGAAGTTGAATCTGGTGGAGAGCTAGATTAACTGTTGGCAACACTGCTGGCGTCTGCATAATAGAGGTCAGTGTATAAGCCTGTTTAGGGGAAAAAAATCGCTATTCTATCACTCGTTGACAAAGTATTCTCTGCCTAAACAAGCATTTTTAGGGCTCCGTACCTCAAAAGGAAAAAACGGTATCCTTATTAGGATCACTTATGTGTCTGTCTGTCTGTCTGTCTGTCCGTCTGTCACAGCTAATTTGCTCCGAATATAATAGACCGATTAAGTTGAAATTTGGTACACCTAAGAAATTCTGTGACTCAAACACGCACGGGTGAAGTAAATAAGTAAATGAATTTTGACTAAGGGGGTCACTTTTGGGGGGCCAATGAAAATTTTATTAAAAATTTAAAAAAGTTTTGCAAACTATACCGCCATACACGCTACGGGCTACCGGACATCTACCGGAGAGGTTACCTGTGCAGGTTTGCCACCCACGTGTATGGGGACGTTCCGGTCTACCTGAGCGGTCTTCAGTTCTTTTTGCGATGGCATCGATTGAGGACGATGACAATTGATACGCAGCTTCTTTTTTGTCTCGATCATGGTACTCTTTGCTTTTGACTTGCCAAAGACATGGATGAGTTCTATATATTTCGATAAAATCTTCAAGTACTCTTATCACTAATACACATTATGTAAGTTATTTTTCACTTTGTAGTGTTTTTTTTTGGAAGTCGGTTGTTCGGTGTCAAAAAAAATACCAAGAAACAAACCAAAAATAAACCAAAAAAAAAAACCAAACATAGCATAAGTATATGTTGTAGAACTTGTAAACATTCATTAAGAAATTGGAAAAAAAATAACCTTTTTTTTTAAACCTGGCTAAATTTTCTGAGTTACTATCGCGACATTATGCGAAAACGAAATTATGAAAAAGCGACATTTTACTACCAGTAGACATTTTGCGAAAGCGACATTTTGCGCCTGAGCCGTAAGAAAGAGCTGGGAGCTCTTATCCTCGTCAGTGTTCACTCCAGCCGGCCAATAAAGGCAAGCGAGAGGTGAGAAACAAGACTTCTCCCGGGAGATAGGTCCGTGGGGTCGCTACTGCCCAACAGCTCGCCAGATGCTGCCTGCGGGTTTCTGTATCTTTCTTGGTCTGGCTCCTCATCCTAGACCTGTCCGGCAAAGTAAACTCTACCGGCACAGACCTAAAATTCGGAGCGCGCAAGCCCCACCACGACGTCAACATAGAGATACTGTGGTGGGGTCTCAGAAGAACAACAAGCATAGAAGTAGTGTTTAAATAGCAACTGAACTCAATATATTTGTTTCATTTTGACTTATGGAGCCGCTATGATGTAAAAGAAGGACACATATACAGAAGACGTTTCGAAATTTTGTAGGTTGTCATTCATTTTATTCTGACTAGTGATGTACCCACTAAATTTCAACGTCGATAGAATTTACAATGACATTCTTTCTTATACTGCCAAGAATAATAACCGTAGGTACACCCGGCTACACATCAAACTATACATTTCCAGTTTACACTGACCGCTCATTGTAAGGAAATCCTATACAATGCGAGATCAGCTTATACTGGAAATGTATAGCTTGATCTGTAGCCGTGCGTACCTAAAATTTTGAATTAACTAAGCATCCTTATGATCCCAATACTTAATACATTCGTTCAAAATGAAACAATACTTTAAGTATGAACTAAATAGTTCGTCATCATCATCACCAAAGTCTTCCTTGGTTCCCGACAGCTCTTCATGTATTAAATCTGACCCGGCTAAACCAGAATGTATTTAATTGCCATAATAACTGATGAGTTTATTGAAAACAAGTGGGAGACATTCGGTTTTGCAAATGTTTTTAGCAACTTACTTTCTCATATTTATTTGAATTTTAGATTACATCATAGACTACTCAACAAAGTCTAGGGAACAAGGGTATTCAAAGCACCTAGTAATTTTTATTTTAATACTTTTTATGTAACACATTATTTTAAATCGGTAGAAGCGTAATTTAATAGAGATTTGAATTATTTGATTAAATAAAATGGTTGTTAGTGAAAAAATAAAATTTATTATGAAAATTCAAATTTTTGTACATAAAAAAATAAATAACGACCAGATAATATTTTAAATAAAAAAATAAAATGCCTAGCAACTTTAATAATCTGTTAGGCGAATTCCAGCTAACACCATAATCATTCCGCCCTGGTACGAATGAACTTCCTGAGGATTCTGGAGTCGGCTCTGGCGACCAGGAACTCGCCAAAAGTGCAGTCTTCTTGAATCGGGATGGAATCCAATTATTTCTGAATTTGTTATTGTCATCTGTGTCAAGGATTCCTAAAATAAACAGTTCTCAATAAAATTTATGTAAGATTTTTAATCAACATTTTTATTTAGGTATTTACCTAAATAAAAATGTTGATAAAAAATCTTAAATCTTTAAACTAAGTTTTATTTGTATGTCTTACCTGACTGATGTGAGATGATTTCACGAGATGTCAAGATCAGTGGCGATTCATTAATCTGTATCGATGTACTATGTCCTGTTTCAACTTCCATTGCTACGGGATCCTACAATTACGTATTTTTTATTAAAAATAAATAAATAAATTTGCACACGATTATATTTCCGACTGGGATAATTAGAAGAATGATATCGCATCAATGATATTTTTAATATAATATCATTGTATTGAGAGGAGCTCGTGGCTAAGTAATAACAGCCGCACGGGTCGATCCATGAGGTTAAGCTACGCTTGCCGGGGTTGGTCAGTGGATGGGTGACCATCTTTACATACCGAGACTCCTCCGTGCCTCGGAAAGCACGTTAAGCCGTTGGTCCCGGTTGTCATTCGTGGATCTTTGACAGTCGTTACGGGTCGTCAGAAGCCCGAAAGTCTGACAACCAGTCTTACCAAGGGGTATCGTATTACCCAGTTACTGGGTTGTGGAGGTCAGACAGGCAGTCGCTCCATTTAAAATACTGGTATTCAGCTGCATCCGGTTAGACTGGAAGCCGACCCCAACATAGTTGGGAAAAGGCTAGGCAGATTGATTGATCATTGTATCGCATATATCAAGTGAACATATTTCTGAAATGTTATACCTGTCTTCATGTTAGATTGCTGTTGATTGTGAGCGGTTCTTTTAATTTGCAGTACTGCGCTATGTCCTTCTTCGCAGACTTCCATAAGTATTTCCTGTAATGTAATAAATAAAGTTTTAATTTGAACGGGATACTATTTATTGCCAATAAAATACCTTAAAATTATATCATAATACAGGATGAATTTTTTATCATGCACCAAATTGAAATGGGAGATTGTACTCATCATTATGAACAACTTTTACTATGGGACCAAACCTGAAATCGCGAAAAAAAATCAGCTGTTCAGTACAGTTATCTACATCAAACTCGTCAAAATGTACTGAACATTTTGACGTAAAATGTACTGAACATTTTGACGAGTTTGATGTAGATAACTGTACTGAACAGCTGATTTTTTTTTCGCGATTTCAGGTTTGTTCCCATAGTAAAAGTTGTTCATAATGATGAGTACAATCTCTCATTTCGATTTGGTGCATGATAAAAAATTCATCCAGTATATCAGACCATTTCATCTGTTCTATCCATAACAAATAATGTGACGACTTAAAGAACATGCTACATCCATTTCATAGGTTCATTACCAAATGAATACAAGGTAAAATGCTTGGAGCATATTATGTGGCTGTGCTTTTTGGAGTCCAATTTCGTATACCAATACAATTTATCCATTTTTTTTTCACATCGTCTAGGAAATCTGTAAAAGAAAAGTATCGACAACATTATTTACGTCACTATGGCTGATCAAGATAACCCCAAAACAATTTCCGAATATTCGCTAATAACTTCTATTGGAATAAATATTACGACTGGTTTCAGCTATATAGTGACACAGCAATATTTGTTATGTATATTTATTCGTTTATCAGATCATATGCAACAAGAAATTGAGCAAAAACTTACCGATGGAAGGTCAATATTTATTGTTCATTTTATTTTCACTATGAATGGGACTTGCAGCCCCCAACCACACAAGAAATTGCTCCACAGCGTCCACACACTCACTATTTGTAGTTAAACAAAGAATTCATGCAATCTAACAGTAGAAATATTATTAAAACATCGCAAAACCATGGAAGATTACGACAAACACGTAAACAATGAACACGCGAATAAGTCAGGTAGTTCAATGAACGAACTGTCAGGCATTGAAACAAAGTACTATCAAATTTGGCCGCGTCATACTATAACTTTTTTAACCAAATGACAATTGATCTTGTGACCATGCCAAGAAAGTAAAACAAAGAGTAAAACATTTATCTCTTTCCCACATCCTTTATCGTACCTTTATCGTACCTAATAATAGAACGGGACTAAAGGTAGTTACAGAATTCTGTTTTTAACCTTCCTTCTATGCTTTGTTATTGTTCTGAGGGTGGGGTGATCAATAATAATAAGATAATAATTTATTGTAAGCATGACACAATAATCGACTATTTAACTAATATTATTTGTGGGTTGCAACATTGTTGTTTTTAAATGTTTTATCCTTTTTAGTTGTAGCAACCCATGGATGACTTGCTTTTGATAGGACTTTTTGGCGGGAAGTCAAACGAGGCGGTAATTTTGATTTCGCAAAAAGTTTATTAAATATAAAATTATACGGAAATACCACATAAATAACTTCTGACAAGACTTCGAACCACCATGAGTGTCACCAGTGGCGGTGAGGAGCCGCCAGAGCCAGGGGAAAAGAAGAAAAGAAAATATACCGGTACTCGAAATTCTGACTCTTTAAATAAATACAATATTTTTACTAAACCAAGCTATAAAAGACTGTTTATAGAAAATACCAGTTCAGAATACGTAGTATACGTCGAGTCGACAGAACAGGAGAAGGTAGGGAATAAAAATCCTATCACACTCACCAACCTAATATCAGACAATGTTAAAGGAGTCCTAGGTGTACATAGAGTAAATGCGCATAAAATAGGAGTAACATTTCGAAAAGCGACTGCGGCCAATAATTTTCTAAAAATGGAAGAGTTCCTGTGGAGGAATAAATTTAAAGCATTCATACCATCCTATCTGACAGAAAGGATTGGTGTATTGAGGTTTGTGCCCAAAGAACTTTCCAATGAAGATATATATAAAAATATAGTGTGTGACTCTGAAGTAATATCAATTAAGAGATTCATGCGTAAGGTAGAAGGAAAATTAGTACCTCTGAATACAGTTGCTGTCACCTTTGCATCAACATCTTTACCGCAATACGCCTACTTACAACTATTTAGATACGAGGTGAAAACATACATACCACCACTATTGCAATGTTATAAGTGTCTTAAATTTAACCACTCTGCTAAGACTTGCAGAGGCGAGCAAAACTGCTCTTCTTGTGCTGGTCGTCACTCCTACAAAGAATGCGATGTCGAAGAGATCACATGCATCAACTGCGCAGGTAATCATCTTGCCATTTTACGAGACTGTCCCATTAAAAAACAAAAAATTGAAGAGAAAAAGGCAAAATTTCTGCAGCAATCGTATGCCACTGTTGTAAAACCAACCCCTACATTTAATGAGAAATCTTTCCCTGTTTTACCCAAGGTTACAGATAAGGCTAAAACTAATGAAACTTTAGATATTAAACAAGTAGCAAATAATGATATTATAATTAACGCAATTGTTAAATCGTTGGTTGCATTAGGAAACAAGCGTGACTCTGATGGGCCACTCACACATAAGAAAATAAAAGAAATATTTTTATCAAATTTAATTTAAACATGGATAATTATCTAAATATTTTACAGTATAATATACAAAGTTTACAGAGTAAAAAGAGCCTATTACAAAATTTATTAAATGAAAAAAATATAGATATCTGTCTTCTTAATGAGACTTGGTTCAAATCTAATTCTATAATTCCACACTTTCCCACATATAATTTAATCCACAAAGATTCCATAAATTCTCACAATGGAGTAGCCATTTTGGTGAATCATCGTTTAAAGTACAAAGTAGTTATTACACACTTCTCAGAATCGATTCAAAACTTATGTATCACTATAGAAACACAATTTGGAGCAATGGCAATACTTTGTGTGTACAGCCCTCCAAGTATCAGGTTTGACTCGGCAAAGTTGAAGGACATAATCAATAACATACCCAAACCTTGTATAGTTATGGGTGATTTTAACGCTCATAACATAGCCTTTGGATGCCATAGTGATAATAATAGAGGTAGATGTTTATATAATATAATTGATGAATTTGACTTATGTATTTTGAATGATGGATCACCAACAACTGTTCCATATCCTAATAGACAAGCTTCAGCGATAGATCTTGCCCTTGTTAGCTCTTCAATAGCTCATTTATGTAACTGGTATGTTCATGACGATCCCATGGGTAGCTATCATCTTCCAACCTTACTTGAGATCAACATTCAGCCATCTATGTATGACACGTCACCTCCTGTGGATCAAGAGAAATATATTTATAGCAAGGCAGATTGGGACGAATATTATAGCCTATCAGAAACTTGTTTTTCCCACTTGGACTTAATAAATGATTCTCCTTGCAATGCATATAACCATTTTATAGAAACATTAAATGATTTAAGGAATAAAACAATTCCACATCGAAAAGTAGGTGCAAACACAGCTATTAAAAAACCAGTGCCATGGTGGAATGAAAATTGTAGTGACGCTGTCGCAAAATCAAAAGATGCATTAAAGTATTATTTTTCTCAACCCAACATTGAAAACTGGATAAGGTATAAAAAACTAGATGCAAAAAAGAAAATAATTCTGAAGGAAGAAAGTTCTTCTTCTTGGCAAAATTTATGTAGCAGCTTCAATAGGTTAACTCCAGTTTCTAGGATATGGGGATACATTAAAAAATTTAAAAAAATTGGAACAAATCGAAACAAAAACATCAATGATGAGTGGGTTCCAAGTTTTTTAGATAACTTAGCAGATTCTACTGAAATAGATGATAATAGGTGTGAGTATTTGTTCGAAAATGCTACAGAAAATGATGTAAATATATTTCTCAAGAACAATTTCACTATGGAAGAGTTCAAAACATCTTTAAAGAGTAGGAAAGATACTACACCGGGATTGGATGACATACCTTACATGTTAATAAAAAAATTACATTTAAATGCACAAACAACATTACTTAATATTTATAACAAACTATGGAATGAATTAGTAATACCCGAGTCTTGGAAAACGCAGTGTGTCATTCCAATTTTAAAACCTAATAAACCTGTAGGTAGTGCTTCTTCTTATAGACCTATTTCCTTATCATCTTGTCTGGGTAAACTCTTTGAAAATATGTTGAAGTTAAGATTAGATTATTTTGTTGAATCTCAAAACTTAATTCCTCCTATACAGTTTGGCTTCAGAAAAGGTAAAAGTTGCTCTGAAAGCCTTGTATCTTTATTATCAGATGTAAAACAGGTTAAATTAAGTAACTCTAATGCAATCTGCGTGTTTTTAGATGTAAAAGGTGCTTTTGACAATGTAAATATAGAAGAACTCATTCAAATATCTCACGATATTGGTATACCTGGTCATGTTCTAAAATGGCTTTATTCTTTTTTAAACAATAGAACTGTATTTGTTAAATATAATAATAAATTGCATGGACCTAGGACTGTCAACAAAGGCACAATGCAAGGGGCAACTTTGTCACCTTTACTTTATAACTTATACACTTCTGAAATACTAAAATATGTAGATGTCCCAGGTGTAAATATCCTGCAATTTGCAGATGACTTGCTTTTGTACAGCATAAATCAGAACATAGATATAGCAATGGCTAATATCAATAAGGCTTTGTCTCAATTATACAGATATTACCATAGTAAACTTAAATTAGAAATTAGTCCAGAAAAGAGTTCAGTTTTAGTTATCAGTAAAAATGTAAATACTCCTAGCAATATTAAAATTTCATACAATAATGTAGAAATTCCTGTTGTTAAGCAGCACAAATTCCTAGGCGTCATTATTGATGATAAATTAAAGTTTGATGAACATATTAACCATATAAGTAACAAAGCACTGAAAGGTTTTAATCTATTGATACATTTAGCAGGAAGTTTTTGGGGATCTGACCCCAAAGTTATGAGTATGCTGTACAAAAGTATAGTGAGAAGCCATTTTGATTACAGTAGTTTAGCTTACATGAATGCCAATAGCACCTTGTTACGAAAATTGGATGTAATTCAAAATATGGGACTGAGACTTATTTGTGGTGCTATGCGCTCTACACATATTAATTCTTTAGAAGTTGAGACTTCTATACCTCCCCTGACATTACGAAGGTTGTTGTTGGCTGAGAGATTTTTATTAAAAGTCATGGCATCAGATGATAATCCTTTACTAAAGAAACTAACAATACATCCTGAAATCTCACAGTCAATTGCTCCCAATGCCATTTCTGCTTCTTCCTTGGTTGGTGGAACTCTACCTGAAATGCCAACAATATTTGGACATGTAAATAAGAATTCACAAGATATTGTTAAAAACAATATTTGGCCTATATACAAAATTCCTTATAATGGTATTATTAACAGCTTTGCAATCAATTTTGACACGGTGCACAATGAATTTGATTTTTTACAGTTTAAAGACAATAGACCAGAACATTATATTATATACACAGATGGATCTAAAACAGACCATAATGTAAATGATCCACAGCTAGACTTCACCAAATGTATCAAATTAAACAGGTTGTGTAGCATTTTCACTGCAGAATGCTATGCAATTTATTGTGCACTGCAGCATGTAAATAGTCTTGTAAATAATGTACATAATATTTTGATAGTTACAGACTCCAGAAGTGTTTTGTCTGCTCTACATAATGTAAATATTTCTTTTAAGTTAAATTATATTATTTGTAATATTAGACTTATAATCCAAAAACTACTTGATAACTATATTAAAGTAGAATTTGTATGGGTACCTTCACACAGTGGCATTCGTGGAAATGAGGTAGCTGACACGGCGGCCCGTTCAGATCATGATGAGGATCGATCGGAGTTGCTCAAGGTTCCATTCACTGATTACTACAGCCTTTTTAAAAAACTTAATAGACACTTATGGAAGGAGTATTGGGACATAACCCTGGAAACGAAAGGCAGATGGTATGCTGAAATACAAAATGAATTACCGATTAAACCTTGGTATCATAACTTCAAATACATCACAAGATTTATAACTATTATAGCACGCATCAGATTGGGACATTGCTTAACACCAGCTCACCTGAATAGGATTCGCATAATTAACAATAGTCGATGTCATCATTGTGGAGCAGAGGATGCTGATTTGGATCATGTTATATTACAGTGTTCAAGTTTTAACATTCAACGTTTGATTTTGGTCAGTGAATTGAGTGAATCACAGGAGTTGAGGAGTGAATTAATTAAATGACAATGACATTGAAAGTGAACGTCAACCGTCACAAAGTGTTCCCCGCCGCCATGGCCGCGTTCAGGATTTGTTAGAAAATAAGAAATATTTTAGTGTGTTGTATAAATATATTTGTAATACTATAGAAAAAATTTAATTAATTTTGTTATTTAAATGTCTAGGTTTGTATATTTAGTATGAAAATAACGATGTTAACATAATATCACTGAGATGTACCCACGCAACCCGAAAGGGTGGCCAGTTGGTAATAATCATTGAGTTATATAACTAGAGAAGCAAACCTCATTAAAATGTGTAAAAAAAGTCTAACCACTATTTAAACGCGACGACGTAGCTTTGAAACCTCTAAACATTTAAAAGTAAACATATATCTTTCTCACTTACACAAGTCGCAAGAACAATACTGTCGCTTAGATTAGACAAAGATCGCAATATAAACATGCAATGGCGGTGAATGGCGGGATGGGGTTGCCTACCCATGCGAAATTTTACCCAAGTTTTTAAACGTTGAAAAAAAAACGTAACGTTTAAACGTTAAACGTTAAGTTATTTTTTAAATATGTGAATTATGTATTTCTTATTGGATGTGTATTAGAAGTTTATAACTAATGAAAATAATCAAGACATTTTCTTTTTGAACATTTTTTATTTCCTTTAGTACATTTCCATACCTATAATTTACATTTATAAATATTAGAATATAAAAAACATTTAAGAATATAAAAAATAGTAGCCCACCGGTATCGGGAACAGGGTCCAGGGTAGCGGTGGTCAGGGCTGCTGAGAGAGGAACCTCCTAACGATACGCGCCGTGTCCAGAAGTACCGCTTTCTGGAGCAATCTTCCCTCTTCAGGTGTTGATCGAGGCTCTTGGCTATTATGGCATTGGCCGTCACGACTATCGGCACAACGATTGCTGCATCGACATCATGTGGGATGTCGACAACCTCGCGAGCCAGGTCGAGATACTTAATCTGCTTATCTTTTTCAGCTTTCACGAGGTTCTCGTCATGCGGGACCGCTATTTCAATAATCATTGGGCGACGCTCTAATCGATCTATCACCACTATGTTTGTCTTATTGACAATAGTCCTGTCAGTGATGATAGATCGATACCAATACAACGTGATATTGCCATTTTCGAGAACTGGGTCGGGCATATACCTATAGTACGGTACTTCCAATTCCACAAGACTGAATTTCAGAGTAAGTTGCTGGTGGATAATCCTGGCTACAAGGTTGTGCCTCTGCAAGTAGTCTCCGTTAGCCAGACGAGAACAGCCAGAAATAATTGACGGACTGATTCCCCCGGACGGTGGCATGCCCGACAGATGTCAACCGTGCCGTCCTTCACAATATATTTCCAGTAGTTGTTCGTCATCATAACTTCATCCATAATCGCAAAAACAAAACCTTCGGTTTCCCCAAAGAGTCAGTTTTCTATAAGTCCTTTTCTTTTTGAAGGTTTTTTAATTGTTCCATGAATTGCACTGTTTTATCATTTACATTTAGCTGCATTTCGTTTTCTTCGCTCAACTCAGTTCCTCTAATAACATCGTTTATTTTTTTTATTTCTAGTCTTTTATTTTTTTGTGATATTTTTTTTTTCTTAGTCTTTTAGCCGATACATTTTTCAACCGGTGAATTATTTTCCTCATTTTGTGCTTTCGGGGCGTTTCAGTTAATTCGTCTATCTCTTCGTCGGTTTCCACAGCATCCACATCCATATTTTCTTCTTCTGAAAGCTCCACCTGCTATTAGAATAACGGTTGTCCTGAAAAATATACAATTTACTGTAGGCAAAACAACTCTTTACAAACTAAAAACTAAGTTTGAGTTGATATAAACTAATTTGTTGCTGGGGGAGTTTAATGGGAAGGCATTTTTTGTTGGCATTACCTATAATTTGATAATATTAATTGCCGCAAAAAATCATTACTTTTACAATAAGCATTAGAATTCCTTGATTGCACAAATAAACACGGCCACATTCGCTTTTTGGTCCTATTTTATCTTGATCACGGAAGTGCTTCGAACAAATGACAGTAGATTTAGTAGGTAGCCAGTCAGTATCTTTTCTCAGCAATCGGATTATTAGCATTTTTAGGTATTCTGGAACATTGTTAATCATTATTAAAAAATATTTAAAATCGCTTATTCCATAAATTAAAAACTCCCACAAATGTGGGAAACTAAAACATAGTTTTTAGTTGTAACATTGATCATAATTAAAAAAAAATCTACATTTTATTTATTTTCCTGCGTTTTTACGATGATATAAACACAGAAACAATAAACTTACGTGTGGAAAGTAATTCCGGTAGTTTTTGTGATCTAGAATCGCATTCTTTCATTACGCATTTACCCATTTTGGCGATATTTTTTGTCGCGTGTCACTCGGTTCACTTCGGCTGCCGTCGTAAAGAGCACTGAACTGACGTTAGTTACGCATACGGCCGTGGCCGTATGTTAAGTGGCAACGCCTTGGCGCGGCAATTGCTAATCTAGTGTAACATATATATCAATGGTAATAATGAACAAAACTATTGATGTAAAAACATGTTAATGTTATTTACTGAAGTGAAACTCGTGCCTTATTATTACCATTGTATTGTAATATTACCAATTTATGTATGCGACTGAAAGACTTGTATCTATGGTCATGAATAAAAATATTTAAAAAAAAAATTGCTTTTAATAGGACTTTTTGGCGGGAAGTCTAACGAGGCGGTAATATCGTTTGTTGCCCGTGGTACTACCAGTATTACTACCAGTATAGTAGTACAACGGGTAAAAAATACTTCCGTAGAACTACCACAGTCTAAAAATCATACAGTCGTCCAACGAAGACGTCTAGACAGGGCAATCGTGCGGGGTGTGAGGGGCGAGACGCGGGTAAGCCGATCCCGAACTGCGAACAAAACGATGTTAGTAGTTCGGGATATGTTATTCAGGGCTAACGCGTGTTTATTTTTTATTTGTTTATTTAAAATGGTGCATACGACGTGTGCTGTGAGTGATTGCAAGTCTTATATATTATAATTAAGTATATTATAATTGTGAAAGTGTTTGTTTGTATGTTCCGTGTCAAGATGGTGGACTTTTTTATTATTTACTAAGGGTGAATTTCGAGATGGTGGACGTAATTTTTTATAATTTGATATGGGTGTCAATTTTGAGTTTAATTGGGGTGCTTGTTACGAAAAAGCCATCCTTTTTTAAATCCAAGATGGCGGACGTCATTTTTTTATAATTTGATATGGGTGTCAATTTTGAGTATAATTGGGGTGCTTGTTACGAAAAAGCCATTCTTTTTGGAATCCAAGATGGCGGACGACGTAATTTTTTTATAATTTGATTTGGGTGTCAATTTTGAGTATAATTGGGGTGCTTGTTACGAAAAAGCCATCCTTTTTGGAATCCAAGATGGCGGACGACGAATTTTTTTATAATTTGATATGGGTGTCAATTCTGAGTATAATTGGGGTGCTTGTTACGAAAAAGCCATCCTTTTTGGAATCCAAGATGGTGGACGACGTAATTTTTTTATAATTTGATATGGGTGTTAATTTTGAGTATAATTGGGGTGCTTGTTACGAAAAAGGCATCCTTTTTAGAATCCAAGATGGCGGAACTGTAACTTATATGTATAAAATGAAATTAAGGAAATAATAGTAATGACATAGGTGTCATTTTCATGGTTTTTGAGTCCAAGATGGCGGATGCAAAAATTTTCAAATTTTTCGTCATGGGTGTCATTTTTATGGTTTTTGAGCTCGCTAAAAACGGTAATGAGGTCAAAATGAAAATCCCAGATGGCGGCTGCGAAAATTTTCTAATTTTTCGTCATGGGTGTCATTTTCATGGTTTTTGAGGTCGCTGAAAACGATAATGAGGTCATGACGAAAAATTTGATAATTTTCGCAGCCGCCATGTTGGATTTTCATTTTGACTTCACTATCGGCTTTACCGTCCTAGAAAACCATAGAAACGATACCCATGACGAAAAATTTGAAAATTTTCACAGCCGCCATCTTGAATTTTGATTTTAATCTCGTTATCGTCATCAGCGACCTCAAAAACCATGATAATGACATACATGTCGAAAAAAATAAAAGAATTTCTAAGAATAATAATATAACTTAAAAGAAAAATAATAAAATAATTTGAAAAAAAAAACTTAAGAAATAAGCAGGCACTCAAATGTCGTTTATAATAATAATAATGTTAATGACGATGTTGATCTCAAATAAACAAATTAATTAATTAATATCGTTTACTTGGGACAACCCTTGCTGTTGCGACAATGTCTAGACGTTGTCGGCATTTTTTTTTTTTTTTTTTTTTTTTTTTTTTTTACTTAAGATGGGTTTGCTCTTGACTCTAGTCTAGGTCAGAGGTGACAGAGACAAAGTCGACGATGGAGTGAGCTTACCCAGAAGAAGCCTGTTCACTCTTACTTTGAATAGTTCAGGGTTGTATGCGGTCGGAAACACAGACGCAGGCAGAGAGTTCCACTCTTTTGCTGTGCGCATTATAAAAGACGTTTGGAAACGCTTAGTGCGAGTTGGTGGAATAGCAACCAGGTGTGGATGGTAACCTGCAGTGCGCCTAAAGGTCCGATGGTAGAAGGGGGCCGGTGGAATGAGGTCGTGGAGTTCATGGGCACACTCTCCGAAGTACAATCTGTAGAAGACTGACAAACAGGCAACCTTGCGGCGATGAGCCAAGCTGTGAAGTTTGGCGTCCACCAGTTCTTCGTCGCCAATGAGCCTCTTAGCTCTGCGTTCCACCGAGTCAAGCGCGGCAAGTTGGTACTTAGCTGAACCATCCCAAAGGTGGCTGCAATACTCCATGCAGGATCGGACTTGCGCCTTGTAAAGGGTTAAAAGCTGTCCTGGCGTAAAGCATCGCTTCACCTTATTTAGGATGCCCAGTTTCTTAGCCGCAGTTTGAGCTTTGTACTCGATGGTGGCGCCAAAGTTGAGACCAGATGTCAACTCCATGCCTAGTAGCTCGAGCCTATCAGTGACAGGAACAGATGCACTCCGAAAAGTAGGAGTTTTGTCGAATCGACTCTTTTTTGCGGTAAAAAGACACGCCTGTGTTTTGGCGGCGTTAAAAGAGACCAGATTGTCATCACCCCACTGGGAGACAAGGCTTAAGGTCAAATCTGTTCGCTCTACCATGGCCTCTCTCAGGGATCGAACTTCGGCCCCGCTGGCCTTTGCGCTGGACACGTATCTCTCTGAAACAGTACTGTCATCTGCGTACCCAACAATACCAGGCAGAAGCAGGTCATTGATGTGCAGCAGGAAAAGAGTTGCAGAGAGAACAGACCCCTGAGGAACTCCGGCATCAATAGCCATAGGGTCAGAGGAGCAGCCGTCAATGACTACTCTGATCGACCGTTCCCTAAGGAAGTCTGATATCCAGCTACAAAAATCAGCTGGGATGCCATAAGCAGGAAGCTTGCTGAGTAGTCCGGCATGCCAGACCCTGTCAAAGGCCTTCGAGATATCAAGCGATACAGCAAGTGCTTCGCCGTGTTTCTCGATGGTTTCGCCCCAGCAGTGCGTGACATACACAAGAAGGTCGCCAGTTGACCGTCCCCGGCGAAAGCCATATTGACGGTCACTGAGGAGATCATTGTCTTCAAGGTAAGTCAGCAACTTACTGTTCAGTACCCTTTCCATAACCTTGCACAGAATGGAGGTAATGGCGATCGGACGGTAATGGGCAGGGTCTGCACGGTCACCCTTTTTGGGCACTGGTTGTACATTTGCAAGCTTCCAAGATTTTGGCACCGTTCTTTTTTCAAGAGAGAGGCGGAACAAGCGTGTCAACACAGGAGACAGTTCAGGTGCACACTGCCTCAACACTCTCGCTGGAATGCCGTCAGGCCCACTGGCCTTGTTCACGTCTAGACTGCACAATACTCTCTCTACTCTATATTTACCACGAGATCAAAGGCGTCGTCCTACTGTATGTTTTTATACTGTGGAACTACCAAGCGATCCAGTAGTACCACGGGAAGTTTTTTTTTACCCGTGTTACACTCATATTCGACATTTCATAGTTTGACACCTGTCACTTTGACACCTGTCCCTTTGACATTTCTCACTTTGACTTTTGCTATTTAGAAATTTGCCTACCTTAACACTGGTGTGAAGGCTCAGAGTGAAGGTGGGTCAACCGCGAACAAATTCAAAGTGAGAAGTGTCAAAGGAACAGCGAGCTTAGTGCGAGTTTTTATACTTACTCGATCGCGTTTACGTTATCCTTATCTTATGTCAATTCGTATGGAATAATTGTGTTTCCCATTATAGTCACCAGGCGGCGCTTATTCATTTTTAGTACAAACTGACGTTTACGTTAACGTGATCGAGTAAGTATAAAAACTCGCACTAAGCCCTCAGGTGTCAAACTATGAAATGTCAGAATGTCGAATATGAGTGTAACACGGGTAAAAAAAAACTTCCCGTGGTACTACTGGATCGCTTGGTAGTTCTACGGAAGTATTTTTTACCCGTGGTACTACTGGTAGTAATACTGGTAGTACCACGGGCAACAAACGGGTAATATTGATTTCGCGCAAAAAGTTTATTAGATAAATAAATTATACGGAAATACCACAAAAATAACTTCTGACAAGACCACGGCTCGAACCACCATGACTGTCACCAGTGGCGGTGAGGAGCCGCCAGAACCAGGGGAAAAGAAGAAACGAAAATACAGCGGTATCGGTACTCGAAATTCTGACTCAATAAATAAATATACAAACGTCAATGACCTCTAACATGCCTCTGTCAACTGAAACTTGGAATATATGGCTTGCTAATATTTTGTAGTGTTATCCTTATCCATTTTTAGGTCTGTTTTTGGTATTTGTTTTTGTTAAATTAAGTCATTGACTTTGCAAATGCGTAAACAAGGTGCTGTTTTGCTAAATCTTCACAATATGGCGCAAGGTCATTCCTATTCTTAGTCGAAACGCATTGTAATATCTTTACTGAACCAAATTATAAAAGACTGTAGGAAAAAGTAGAAAAAGACTGTAGAAGAAAATACCAGTTCAGAATACGTAGTTTATGTCGAGTCGACAGAACAGAAGGTAGGGAATAAAAATCCTATCACACTCAGCAACCTAATATCGGACAATGTTATAGGAGTCTTAGGTGTAAGAGTAAACGCGCATAAAATACGAGTAACATTTAGAAAGGCGACTGCGGGCAACAATTTTCTTAAAATGAAATAGGTAGTTCCTGTGGAGAAATAAGTTCAAAGCATTTATACATTATTTATTTTCTGAAAGAAAGGATTGGTGTATTGAGGTTTGTTCCCAAAGAACTTTCCAATGATGATATATATAAAAATATAGTATAGTGTAGTAGTATAGTTTGTGGCCCGGAAGTAATATCAATTAAGAGATTCATGCGTAAAGTAGAAGGAAAATTAGTACCTCTCAATACAGTTGCTGTCACCTTTGCATCAATATCTTTACCGCAACACGCCTTACAACTATTTAGATACCGAGGTGAAAACAAACCTACATACTTACCACTAATAATGCAATGTTATAAGTGTCTAAAATTTAACCACTCTGCTAAGACTTGCAGAGGCGAGCAAAACTGCTCTTGTGCTGGTCGTCACTCCTACAAAGAATGCGATGTCGAAGAGATCACATGCATCAACTGCGCAGGTAATCATCTTGCCATTTCACGAAACTGTTCCATTAAAAAACAAAAAAATTAATAGAAAAAGGCTAAATTTCTGCAGCAATCCTATGCACCTGTTGTGAAACCAACCCCAACATTTAATGAGAAATCTTTCCCCGTTTTACCCAAAGTTACTGATAAGGCTAAGACCAATGATACTCTAGATATTAAACAAGTAGCAAATAATGATATTATAATTAACGCAATTGTTAAATCGTTGGTTGAATTAGGAAATAAGAGTGACTCTGATGGGCCACTCACACATAAGAAAATAAAAGAAATATTTTTATCAAATTTAATTTAAACATGGATAATTATCTAAATATTTTACAGTATTACAAAATTTATTAATTGAAAAAAATATAGTTAACTGTCTTCTTACTGAGACTTGGTTCAAATCTAATTCTATAATTCCACACTTTCCCACATATAATTTTTGATCCACAAAAATTCCATAAATTCTCTTAATGGAGTAGCCATTTTGGTGAATCATCGTTTAAAGTACTAAGTAGTTAACTACTTTGTACACACTTCTCAGAATCTATTCAAAAGATGATAGATGTTTTTATAATATAATTGATGAATTTGACTTTATGTATTTTGAATGATGGATCACCAACAACTGTTCCATACCTATCCTAATAGACAAGTTTCAGCGATAGATCTTGCCCTTGTTAGCTCTTAAATAGCTCTCCCAGGGGTAGCTATCATCTCCCAACCTTACTTGAGATCAACATTCAACCATCTATGTATGACACGTCACCTCCTGTGGATCAAGAGAAATATACAGGGTGACTTTGAAAACATGCGACAAAATTTAAGGGGGTGTTCTACGCATCAATATGAACAACTTTTACTAAGGGACCAACATCGAATTCGCAAAAAAAAATTACCTTCCCATATTATACTTAAAGGTATTGGACCCTTTTGTAAAAGAAGGTCGGATTTTTTTTTGCGAATTCGAAATTGTTCACATAGTAAAAGTTGTTCATATTGATGCGTAGAACACCCCCTTAAATATTGTCGCATGTTTTCAAAGTCACCCTGTATACCTTTATTAAGGCAGATTGGGACGAATATTATAGCCTATCGGAAACTTGTTTTTCCCACTTGGACTCAATAAATTATCAAGAAACATTAAATGATTTATGGAATAAAACAATTCCAAAACGAATTAGATGCAAACACAGCTATTAAAAAACCAGTACCATGGTGGAATACAAAATGTAGAGACGCTATCGCAAAATCAAAAGTATTACTTTTCTCAACCCAACATTGAAAACTGGATAAGGTATAAAAAACTAGATGCAAAAAAGAAAATAATTCTGAAGGAAGAAAGTTCTTCTTGGCAAAATTTATGTAGCAGCTTCAATAGGTTAACTCCAGTTTCTTGGATATTGGGGATACATTAAAAAATTAAAAGTATTGGAACAAATTGAAACAAAAACATCAATGACGAGTGGGTTCCAAGTTTTTTTAGATAACTTAGCAGATTCTACTGAAAAAGATAACAATAGGTGTGAGTATTTGTTGCAGCAGAAAATGATTTAAATAAATTTCTCAAGAACAATTACACTATACAAGAGTTCAAAACATCTTTAAAGAGTAGGAAAGATACTACACGAAAGTTAATAAAAAAATTACATTAAAATGCACAAACAACTTTAGGTACTTAATATTTATAATAAACTATGGGATGAATAAAATTAGTACCTAATACCCGAGTCTTAAATTATCCTGCAATTTGCAGATGACTTGCTTTTGTACAGCATAAATCAAAACATAGTTAAAGCAATGGCTTATATGAGTAAGGCTTTGTCTCTATTATACAGATATTACCATAGTAAACTTAAATTAGAAATTAGTCAAGAAAAGAGTTCAGTTTTAGTTGGTATTGGAATTAGATGTAGGTAATTCAAAATATGGGATTGAGACTTATTTGCGGTGCAATGCACTCCACACTATTAATATGTCAGAAGTTGAGACATGTACCTATACCACCCTTGACATTACGAAGGTTGTTGTTGGCTGAGAGATTTTTTATTAAAAGTCATATATGGCATCAGATGATAATGCTTTACAGAAACTAACAATACATCCTGAAATCTCACAGTCAATTGCTTCCAATGCCATCTCTGCTTCTTCTTTAGTTGGTGGAACTGTACCTGAAATGCCAACAATATTTGGACATGTAAATAAGAATTCACAAGATATTGTTAAAAACAATATTTGGCCTATATACACAATTCCTTATAATGGTAATTATTCATCCATTTATTACAATGGTATTATTAACAGCTTTGCAATCCATTTTGACACGGTGCACAATGAATTTGATTTTTTACAGTATAAAGAAAAATAGACCTTGCATGTACTTAAATAACATACATACATAATATTTTGATAGTTACAGACTCCAGAAGTGTTTTGTCTGCTCTACATAAGGTAAATATTTCTTTTAAGTTAAATTATATTATTTGTATTAATAGACTTATAAATTATAATCCAAAAACTAGGTACTTGATAACTTAGAATTAGTATAGGTACCTTCACAGAGTGGCATTCGTGGAAATGAGGTAGCTGACACAGCGGCTTGTTCCACTCACTGATTACTATAGCCTTTTCAAAAAACTTAATAGACAGTTATGGAAGGAGTATTGGGACATACATAACCCTGGAAACGAAAGGCAGATGGTATGCTGGAATACAAAATGAATTATCGATTAAACCTTGGTATCATATCTTCAAATACATCACAAGAAGTTTTTTAACTATTCTATCACGCATGAGATTTGAGATTGGGACATTGCTTAACACCAGCTCACCTGAATAGGATTCGCTTAATTAACAATAGTCGATGCTTTGAATTAAATCAAAGAGTCGATGTCATAATTGTGGAGCAGAGGATGCTGATTTGGATCATTCATGTTATTTTACAGTGTTCATAACATTCAACGACCAACGTTTGATTTTGTTTTGGTCAGTGAGAGATACTTACTTTACTCTTTGGAGTGTTATTATCAGTGTTGCCAACAGTTAATCTAGCTCTCCACCAGATTCAACTTCTAAAACCACCAGAAAACCACTAACAAAAAACGGCTCTACTCTAATAACCGCTAAAATGTCCACTAAACAGATTTTTTTTTTTCAAATTTTTACGAAAGAAAACAGTAAGTATTTAAAAGTAATTAATTTTCTTTCCTTCATTTTTTTTTTCATTTTCTTTATTTTTACGTACTTAATAAAATATTAGGTAACAATTAGCAAATCAGCAAGACTAGAATAAAAAAATATTCAATAACAAATGCTGTTCTATCTAAATTACAGTTCATCTTCTTTAGATGAATCATTTTATCTGCACCATCATCGTCGGTTTTAGATTGATCCTATTCTTTGATACTGATTTGTTTTATAACAAGTAAGTATATTGGATTTTCATGTTAATTGCAGCATTTTCCTTCAAATCTCAAACCACAGTCATGGTATTCTTAATATATCAGTTAAATGAAAAAACTTCTTTCTGTTCCTCTTCTTGTTTTCATTACATACTGCTAAATTTTAATAGTTTCTAAACATCGACATTAGAATGAGGCAGTCGAAAAGTGTTAGTGGCTTAGTGGGTCAGTGATAGCATTTTCAGTAATTGAAACTGAAGTCTGATAGACCACTAGAAAATCCACCAGCCACTAAAAGCAATATTTCGCCACTAAATGGGGCGTTGGAACCACCAGTTTTAGTGGACAATCCACTAAGTTGGCAACACTGGTTATTATTATCTATGGAGTGAATTACATTGAGTCTTCATTGAGTAAATTAAGACAATGACAATGACATTGAAAGTGAACGTCAACCGTCACAAAGTGTTCCCCGCTGTGGAATTTTGCTTCAAATGCGGTCACCTATATTTTATCCCTTCATCCTATAGATCCAGCGAAGAACTGAAACTTCTGGGAACAAACCATGATTTTTTTATGTTTAGTTTTGAAGTTATTTTGAAAGTCGAGAAAACTCCATAGAAACCATAGAAATGCATTATTTCGTCTCAAATGTATGATTTTGCAATTGTTATATATGAGGTCTTAAAAAGGACTGTAATATATATAAGTTCAGTAGAAAAAAAAGAAAAACTAATCGTAAATAGAAGGAAAAATTAAGTTTTCATCAAAAACTAAAAATATTTTTTATTTGGTTAGTCTCACTGTATCCGCATTTTTTTTTAACATGAATAGTTTCATATTATAATATGCTTTATTATAAAAAAAATTAGGTGTGGATAATGCAGGACTTCTGAGTTATTGAATTTTTATTTTTGAGGTTAGGGCTGTCACCTACTTTACTTTGTCTATTCTTGGATAACTTTGACTGCCAATTTACTATTTTTGTTGATGTAAAATGAAATTTTATGGTTTTCTTTGGTGTAAAATAAGTATTTTAAGTTTTCTTGTCACGTAACAGTTGAATAGTAGAATAGGAAAAATCTACTAACTAATGGGTATTCTACATATTCTTTTAAATTGTACGTTGCACATTATTATCGATATTCAATCATAATCGCTGCGAAGCCGCATAATGTTCTGCTGATGTTGCACTACTCGAGTAGGAACATCATGTGAGTCAGTTGAATAGGGTATTACACCCATTTTTGAAAAGTGTCTCAATTAGATTCTATAGTGCTAACAAAGCCACAAAAAAAAAAAAAAAAATTTTTATTCAATCGACAAGTGCCATAAAATAGTAGATTATGCACCGAGGGGCTAAAGTTGTGTCTTATGTCACGGGCGTCATATTGAATCTCGAGCGCAATGAAGGATTCGGGATTTAACTCCCGAGCGCAGCGAGGTAGTTAAGAGTTTAACTCACGAGCGAAGCGAGGGAGTTAATACAAGAATCCTGAATGCAGCGAGGGATTCAAGCTAGCCCAAGGCAAAGACACCTTTAGCCCAGAGGAGGATACTCTACTTTTTACACCTACTGTGAGAAAATAATAGCCATAGTACGAAAAACAAAGTATTTATTAAATAAACAAACAGTAAGAATAACATATTTAGAACTAGTTAGTTATATGCACTTACATATTAATTGAAGTTAATGGTAACATTTGACACATTAGTCCAGTTGTGCAAAGATAAAGTTAAGTTTTTATTTGGTACGTTTATAGATGTTGATGTGTAATTTAAAAAAAAAAAACTTGAGACAAGACTCAAGGGACACCCGGATGGAACGAAGTTCCTTTCGATTAATTAGTGAAGGAATTGTAACAAAATTTTATTTTTATACTTATCATCATCATCATCATCATCATCATCATCATCATCATCATCATCATCATCATCATCATCATCATCATCATCATCATCATCATCATCATCATCATCATCATCATCATCATCATCATCATCATCATCATCATCATCATCATCATCATCATCATCATCATCATCATCATCATCATCATCATCATCATCATCATCATCATCATCATCATCATCATCATCATCATCATCATCATCATCATCATCATCATCATCATCATCATCATCATCATCATCATCATCATCATCATCATCATCATCATCATCATCATCATCATCATCATCATCATCATCATCATCATCATCATCATCATCATCATCATCATCATCATCATCATCATCATCATCATCATCATCATCATCATCATCATCATCATCATCATCATCATCATCATCATCATCATCATCATCATCATCATCATCATCATCATCATCATCATCATCATCATCATCATCATCATCATCATCATCATCATCATCATCATCATCATCATCATCATCATCATCATCATCATCATCATCATCATCATCATCATCATCATCATCATCATCATCATCATCATCATCATCATCATCATCATCATCATCATCATCATCATCATCATCATCATCATCATCATCATCATCATCATCATCATCATCATCATCATCATCATCATCATCATCATCATCATCACCATCATCACCATCATCATCATCACCATCATCATCATCACCATCATCATCATCACCATCATTTTCATCGCGACACCACACTGTTCAATGCGAAATAGAAATGAAAATATCTGGCTTGCTTTCTATAAGAGAGAGAGAGAGAGACAGACAGAGAAACATGCGCACGCCGCACGGCTTACAATAGCTACCTATAGCAAAAAGTGTCGTGACAACTTTTCGTGAGACTTTTTTCCGTCTAGCCCCCTTTCACAACGCGCGATAAGGAACTTCGTTCCAAAATTAAAAAAAAAAATTAAAAATGGTTCGTAGTTATCTAGTTATCTAATTATTCTTACAATATTATGTCTTCGAAAACATGGCAACGATATGAAGAAGCAGTCGTTATGATTTTGTAGGAAATCGAGAATATCATCCACGCGTAGTAAGGGTTTCGAGAATAGCTTTCCTCTTTCTGGCACCAAAAGGTGTTTGTTAGTACTATACTGCCAATTTAGCTGAGCATGTGAGATTCCAAATTCAAATCACATTATTGACCAGCGGGTCATAATGAAATCCAGTACAACATTATTGACCGGCTGTGCCCCCGGCCACTAATGACTCACTTTAGGTTAAGGTTGCTTGACATATAATTTGACATTTTCGAGCAGGTGGTGTGAAAATGCATTTAAACTTTACATTTTCAAAGGAGAATGGGCGCTTTTGTATGGGCTCCGTCCCCAGACTGTTTCAAGACTGTATCAAATTGAGCGATACGTCATTTTAAAGCTTATTAGAATGGCTTTATTTTATTCTATGACACCAACCATCGCACTCTTGCAGGGGAAGACCTACGAATGATTTAATTTAAAAAAAAAAAAATGTGATTTTCGCTTATTTTACCATCATCCACCTGTTTTGTCTTGCAGATATCCTGGAGTATGCCTAGACTATTCTATCTATTCAAAGTGCGATGAAGCGAGATATGATCGAAGTCTTAACATATTTATGTGTCCTCGAGGTTATGACAGTTAGCTTATGCCATCAACAACGAAACTCGTGCAAAGAATATACTATGAATATTTTTTTTTCTTTCTTAATGATATTATGTTTAGCATAAACAGTTTTTCGTATATACCTATTATTTTATGAGCGGAGATCTTTTGCCATCTGTCGTCGAGTGCGGTCGTGTCGCTCCGACAAAAATAAAAGATCCCCGTCGCGAGAAATAAGTGGTTTGCGAATCGAGCAGCGCATCGGTCATAAAAATTAATTTAGCGTTTCGAGCGTAAATTAACCTGTGCACCTGATATATGACTTGAAACAAACGACACGTTCCAAGCGTGGAACTGCGCACCCGCCGTAGGAACCAGAGATCTCCCAGCAAGCAAATTTGGTGAGGGCGTTCCTTATATACCTTAGTCTAAAGTAATGCATGTTTATAAAATTATAGCATCAATCCGAATTCTTAGGAGATAAAGTTAAACAAACAGTTTACCTACTTCTTAAGAGCCTATACTGCCTCAGGGTTTTGTCTCGCTCGCAAGATACCACTTGCAGACTGGGTGAGAGCGAGACTGAGTGTGGTGCTGGGCGCCGATAGTTTAGGTAATTGCCTTTTACTGTGAAATAATGGTAATTATAAAAATAAATAAACAAATAGGTAACAGATGACCTGCTTTATAGTTGATTCAGTTGGTATGCAAAGTTTCATGACCTAATGATTTACTTTTTGAATACCAGCGGCTTATTGTCCGGCTTTGAGGTAATTTTCGGATCTTTTTCTATCGAGAAAATTTTATGGAATCGTGTTTTCGTGTAACATAGTATGTACCTAATATAAATCTAACATAGTACCTATGTGCCTAATATAAATCCTCAACTTTAGATTATAGGTACTTACCTATTTATTTTAAAATTAAAGCTGCAGTGTGTTCGACATAGCCGAGGATCATGCTAAGCCATTTGAGGTAGTATAGGCCCTTAATAAGTGCAAACCAACAAAAACCACTGCAAAAAATGGACCCTTTTTTTTGTTGAATGTCGACTTACGGCAAGTTAAATTCTATGTTCACACAAAAACTTCGGTAAAGCTTAGATCTAAGGTCTTTGTTTTAAAACACGAGTCGGTCATTCTAACCAATTTTGTTAGCATTCTAACAAAAACATACCAAAACAATAACTTCGATTGTACCAATGAAAAGGGACCGAAATTGTCTATTTAGAGCTCTAGCATGTCAAATAAACAATTTAATGGGACTGCCATGCGACCACGTGTCTGCTCGCAGAGACCTAGCAAGTTATGTATCGGCTAATCGTAACGACTACAGAATTTATTTAGCACTATTGACTAATATCCAGTCCGGATTTTTTCCCTAACAACAATATCTCTCAGGAACAACAGACAGAAAATACACTACCGCGCAGTTTAACGAGACGTTATGTGGGGTGGCAAAGATATTTTAATCGCTGCCTCCGAATTCTGCCTCGTAAATGTACATGTTCACACAAATAACGAGAATACACTGGTGTACGTACGTACCTACCTACCGGCAATAAGGATAATTATCAAGTTTTGGGTGGACACGGCCGAAGAAAGAGATAAAATCAAGAAAGCAGCTAACGAGATTTACAAGAAACTTGAAACGGATAGCACAAAGACCTCAGACGAAGATAAACAACAACGTGGCATAGCAGTGACAAGAAATGAGTCGAAAACGCAGTATAATCACCAAAAGATTCACCGGGGAAGCTGAAGTTATAGCAACATTGCAACGACCGACGTTGCGTAACAAGAGACCTTCGATCAATAATAGCAAAATCCGGACATCGCGGCGCCACGCACCATCTGTAGGTACCTGAGTTTACTTCTCGGGTCGTCTCAGAATTTCATCGCCTTCACGCAAAAAACACTCCAATTTTGGGACACAGTAACACTATACACTGCACATAATATTATTATAATTGACAAACTCGCGATATACTTAATTTGAATGTAGAGGTGTGTGCTTTGCAGAGAGAAGCATATTCCTGAAAGACATGAAAAGATGTCACCCAGCTTGTCGCTTGGGAAACGGGATCCTTCGTCAGCCAATCAGCCTCTCTTACTTTCAGCAGACCGTTACAAACTCACTACCTATGATAGAAATAATCACTGACACTCAATCACACACCACACATGAAATATGTTACGGTAGGAGTGATTAATTGAGGGTTGCTAGGGATTGTCCATCATTACTAATAATTGCCTCATGATTTGGTAAATGTGAATATAAAATTGAAGTTCATTACATTAGGCAGTTGTAATTAATAGTGCACTACTCTCGTCGGTAAAAGTAATGAAATAAAAATAAGACTCCAAGCGGTTTGTCCAGTAGATATTTATTTATAATACCACAGCACTTACGAATACATAACTAAAAGAAACTTACATTGAAAATCCTTTATTCTTTAGAACAGATAAAATAAAAATTATAAGTACAATCATAGGCACGAGGAGCTCGTGGCTAAGTGGTGGCAGCTACGCGGATCGACCAATCGGGGTGAGCTGCGCTTGCCGGGGCTGGTCCGTGGATGGGTGCCCATCTTTGCATGCCGGGCTCCTCCGTGCCTCGGAGGGCAGGTTGGGCCGCTGGGGACTGAGGGTCTGGCAGCCGGTCTTGCCGGGGGCTGTCGTGTTGCACAGTCGCTTGTTTGTGGAGATCGGATGTGCAGTCGATCCATTTAAATTGCTGGCGTTCGTTCGGCTGCATCCGGATGGACTGGAGGCCGACCCCGGCAAGGTTGGGGGAAGGCTGGGCAGATTGATTGAAGTACAATCATAGAATCAACGTTAAAAATCAAAATCTTCTATTTCTTTGTTCAATAGGTATTTATTGTAAAATCCATGTGCCTGAACTAGGTAAACCTATATGTTTCAGGCAATATGGGCTAAGCTTTAAGTATATAAAATAATCACGATTTAAAATTTACAATAAAATAGAAATGTATAGTGGGCAAACACGAAAAGAGAGACATACATTTCATGCGAATTTGTTAAGTGTACAGTCAACGACTTTTGTCCGTCACCCCCATAAGAGTGTTTTTCGTATGCACGGGCCAGTGGCTAATGGACTACATTCTTCTCGTCCACCAATAGCGCTTCGGCGCACATCATAAAAAACGTTACAACATTTTTTTTTTTACGAAACGTTTAAGAAAAGGGACATTGTATATTTTAGGGTCATTGGTCAAAGAAAAAAATAACTTTAAAAAAAGGCTCATCCTTCATTCATTGGTCCATTTAAAAAATCGGGACTCGCACACGAAGGGTTACGTACCATATACGTTTAACAATTGAAAAGATAACTTTGTATTTCATAATGATACTGTGAATTACAGGGTTGTTTTTTGCAGTTGCAGAAAATCGTCCATATTTAAACAAAATACCTTTGAATCGCCATTTTTAGTATTTGTTGATTAAATACAGTATAATAATATGGTACATGATATTACAGAAGTTTCAAATTCCTAATTTGTAATTGTTGCGATAGAGCTCGTACTAAAATGGCCTTAAAGAGAACTCTTAAGTAAAGAACTATTTTTTGTATTTTTTAAAAAGTTTTGGCCCAGTAGTTTCGGAGATAGGGGGGGGGGAATGGTAAATTTCGTATATTTTCTTAAATAACTTCAAAACAATTTATTTTAAATTTAAAAAATTATTTGAGACCCTCACAGTAGGCCCTTTCATTTGATATATCACGCGGTACAGTTTACAAAACTTTTTTTTTTTTTAATCTACTTACTTGCCCCCAAAAAGGGCCGCCATATTCAAAATTCATTTATTTACGTTACACGTCTGTGTTTGGGTCACCAAAATTCATATGTGTACCAAATTTCAACTTAATCGGTTCATTAGATTCGGAGCAAATTGGCTGTGACAGACGGACAGACGGGCAGACAGACAGACAGACACACGATTGATCTTATTAGGGTTCCGATTTTTCCTTTTGAGGTACGGAACCCTAAAAAGGGCGTTGCAAACTACGATTTTAACGTGCAACCGAAAAAGTTCTGAAAAGGGTGGGGCGCAGAGGCTTTTGATAGTACCTTAATACCTACTTAATCTATAAATAGAACAGGGGTCGGGTTTGTTCGAACACTTATAACATCGGAGCGGCTGGACCGACTTTCCTGGTTTCTGGCTTGTTGTGTTTGTCTCCATCCCGAATGGCGGAGTAACTGTTAAAAACAATGGAAAATTGACGAAATAATAAAATAAGGGAAAGGTTTTCCAATACAAAGTGTTCATGGGTTTCGTAACTGTCGGCCATATGATGTTCGTCCCCTCGTTGGACTCTCCCCTCAAATTAGGGAACGTGTTTAAGTAAAGGTTTCGCATCGACAGGATATATCCACAATCTTCGGATGGTGGCGTGTTTTGGATTTTAAAAATGTAGAATATAAACCGATCAAGTGCGAGTCGGACTCGCGCGGCGGGGGTTCCGTTCCTATTTATGAGAAGGAGTGCTGTTTGGAGACGTCGTTTTGTTTTTCCTGTAATCATTGCATAAACTTCTATCACATGGACCCCCGTTCAGTCCCTGTTGCGGGAAGAATACCTATATATATATCTGTCTCTTTTTCGTAACTGCGGGATGGTTGAGTAAGCGTCACCTGGAACTGCTCCGGGTTTCTGGTTGATGGCGTTGGTCGTCCTTGGGATATCCAGCTGTGACGGACGGACGGACAGACAGACGGACGGACGGGGTCGCGCCATAGGGGTTCTTTTTGCCATTTTGGTACGGAACCATAAAAAGGATTGACATATATATTGGTTGACAAATATTTGTGCGTGCGTTCGGAAATGTATGTTGTTTAAACTAAGTCTCTTTCATAATGTCCTTTTACTTTGAATTGTTCCGGTACTTTGCTTTTCGGCAAAAGATCGTAGTTCGCTTTTTAAAGCGTAAATTGGGTTTCCTACACAATTCAGAGTGTCCCCGGCTTGCGCCTTCGGGAGCGTCGCGCGTTTACACTGGGATGTTCGTGGCTAGGACGAGACAGCGTCTGTCGGGTCAGCTAGTAAAAGTATAAAACAGTAATTATCTCACGACGGTTAATAATTCTTCTGTATCAGATTTTGGAGAGCCTCATGGAGAGTTTTCTCTCAATTCCTGTAATTTCGAGGATAGATGTTCGCTGCTGCATTTATTCTATTGGAGATTAGCGGACCAAGGAAAACAAAAATTTGTACGAAAATGCACGTTTCGTTTCCACTATCCGAGGACGAACTATGTCTTTCCGTCTTTTGTTAGTACATACAATACTTACAGGTACCGAACTAAAATACTAAATAAATTTTGAAAATGATTACAATTATCGATACCAAGGTTACATTATTGATAATAACAGGTAAATGGGATTAATTTTTCACTTTTACCTCGATTTTCGGTAGTTTTTGGTAGTAGTGGGCGGTTATAGAGTTTTGGGTTGATCGCGCTTACCGTAACACATACACTACATGACACGATCAGACGCTAAACAATCTGGAGTCATTCTAAGTCAGAGTAAACAAGCTCTACACACGTCTTGTAAACGCGGTCTTCACGCGTCGCAGTCGCGCAGGTGTGGAAGGCGCCACACGAATACGATAGAATGGGCGGCGGCGTCGCCCCCGCTCCACAGACGCTTTGGTCGCTCGGGTGTGGCAGAAGCCTATGATTTCTACAAAAACAGACAACCAAATTTATGGCCAAATAATAATAAACCTAAGCTCGATGATAGCTGGGTCATCAGTAGCCAACAAACTCTAACGCAGAAATTTTCTAACACCAATACAGTAAACCTAAGTGCACATCAAGCTGTACATTTCCGGTTTACACTGACCTCTAGTTGCAAGGAACTCCTATGCAATGCGAGATCAGCTTATGCTGGTGGTGTATGGTTTGATCTGTAGCTGTGCGTTCAACATACGAGTGGAGCAGGAACAATCAGAACTCCGGTTCCAAATCACCAACCCCACAATTACCACAGGACAAAATTGACTTCAATAAGGAACTTTTCGGTGGGCACGACTGAATAAAGAGATAATATCAACAATGCTGTTAACGGGATCTACAGGAAAACTGAAACGGATAGCAGCGAGACCTCAGACGAAGATACTGGAAACAGCAACGGATAATACAGAATAGCAGTGACATAAATGATGTCGAGAACGCAGTCTAACCCCGCCAAAAGATTCACCGCCGAAGCTCGACTTTAAATAACATGTTAATACTCGGACTTGCCAATAAGTAAATCAACTTTTTGGGAGACACGGCTGAATAATGAGATACAACAAGAAGGCTGCTAGCGAGATATACAACATAAATATAGCGACATAAATGGAGTCGAGAATGCAGTCTAACCCCGCCAGAAATTCTCCGCCGAAGCTGGACTTTAAACAACATACTACTACTACCCGCCGCCGCGCAACGGCCATAAACAATAATAAACCTAAGCACCATGATAGCTGGATCGCGATCGACAGCGATCAGTACATTAGTAGCCACCAAACTAACGCAGAAATTATCTAACACCAATACACCACAACAAATAGTAAACCTAATTAGCCTGTACAACAGATGAGTGGAACAGGAACTCCGGTTATAAATCACCAACCCCAATTACCACAGGACAAGATCGACGTCAATAAGGAACTTTCCGGTGGACACGGCTGAATAAAGAGATAATATCAACAACGCTGATAACGGGATCTACAGGTAAACTGAAACGGATGACAGCGAGACCTCAGACGAAGATACTGGAAACAGCAACGGATAACACAGCATAGCAGTGACATAAATGATGTCGAGAATGCAGTCTGACCCCGCCAAAAGATTCACCGCCGAAGCTGTACTTTAAATAACATGTTAACACTCGTACTTGCCAATAAGGAAATCAACTTTTCGGGAGACACGGCTGAATAATGAGAATGATACAACAAAAAGGCCGCTAGCGAGATATACAAGTATCAGGAAACAGATAGCAGCGAGACCTCAAACGATGATTTTGTAAATAACAACTAATACTGCATAGCAGTGGCATAAAGAGTCAAAAACGAAGCTTAGCCGCCAAAAGATTCGCCGGGAAAGCTGACGTTGAAGAAACATGGCAGCAACGTCGTAAAAAAGCCCATCCATATTATATCACCCGTCTCTCCACTATTCCAAGGCTTGCTTTACGGTGCATACTGGGTAGGCGCTTTATCCCCTCCATATCCTAAGGGCATGTCTTCCCTACCATTACCGCGCCCCCCGGTCTACTCACAGATATACAATGGTCTCTGTTGCACCATGTAACATGAGGCAACAGGGGCTAGTGTGAATCTATGGGTTCATTCGAGAAATCGAGTCTGGTTAAACCACGCTGGGGTCGGTGCAATTCATTCATTCATTCATTCATTCATATACCTATTATTTTATGAGCGTTCTTTGCGGTGCAGCTACTAGTCTTGTGTTGCGCCTTTATCGCCACACCTGCACACTTGACTTTTCAACTTTTCCCCACCTCCGTATCTCTACGTTGACGTCATGGTGAGGCTTGCGCGCTCCGAACTCCAAGTCTGTGCCGGTAGAGTTTACTTTGGCGAAACAGGTCTAGGGTGAAGAGCCAGACCAAGAGAGATACAGAAAACCGCAGGGCAGCGTGTGACAAGCTGTTGGGAAGTAGCGACCCCACGGACCCTATCTCCCGGGAGAAGTCTTGTTCCTCACCTCTGGCTTGCCTTTATTGACCGGCTGGAGTGAACACTGACGGGAACAGAGCTCCCACCTCATTTATTCTTGCATTTATTGACCGGATTGAGTGGAGATTCGCAAGAGCAAACGTGCTCGGAGGAAGGAAGTGTAAGTGTAAGTGCTTGTAGGAATCTTGACCAGCTTCCGGGCTCTGGGATTGTTCTGAGAGCCGTGGAATACCTCTCCACTCCTCAAGCACATCAGTATATGTTGCCCCTTTGTCGCTACGTCACTATTTGCTAGCGACCGTTTCCGGGGGCCCATTATTGAGTGTGCCCCATGCTCCGCTTACCGACCCATCGTGCTGCTCGACGAGGTGGGAAAGCTCTTTGAAAGAGTCATTGCAAACCGCCTCGTCGGGTGGCTAGTGCAGGAAGGGCCGGATTTGGCAGAGAGGCAGTTTGGTTTCCGCAGGGGGCGCTTTACGGTGGACGCCATCATGCGCGTGCGAGCCCTCACGACGGGGGATGCTGTGCCCCGGGATGGGGTCGTCTGGGCGGTGTCTCTAGACATCGCCAACGCCTTCAATACCCTGCCCTGGAGTTGCATCAGGGAGGCACTCTGGTGGATCGCCCGGAGGACACGGTGGAGCATACGGTGGAGGTCTGCCCGGCTTGGGCGGAGCACTGCCCTGTTTTCATGGAGGCGATCGGCGGCGGCGATCTCTTACGTCCAAACCTGGTCCAGGCCATGGTGCGGAGCGAGAGTGCATGGGAGGCCGTAACCTCCTTCTGCGAAGCAGTAATTCTCGCGAAAGAGGAGGCGGAACGCGTGAGGGAGAGACAACCTCACGCCCTCAGTCGCCGCAGGAGACGCCCTGGGCGGCGGGAGTCGAGAGCCGATTCCCGGCCACCGTAGGCGTAGGCTTGCGGTCGGCGAGTAGTGGGTAGCTCGCCGTCTTGTAAGGACCAGGCCCGGGTCGACGGCGCGTTGTGTTCCACGCGCGCCTCAAAGAGATGTCAGCAATGATGGGGTCCAACAGGGCCGATGCCACCGGGGTCGCGGGTTGTTCGAAAGAGATACCGTGGCCCTGGCACAGGCAACTGAAGGAACACGGGTAGGTTTTAGTCAGTAAAAGTCTGACACGCCCTTTCGCCCCACACAGAGCGGGCAAAGTCATAAGATGATTTCCCATCCACAAAAAAAAAAAGTCACCCCCTGCCATTTCATCTGTGTATTGTATAAAAAACATTGGTCAGGCAGGGGCCATAGTCTTTCCATAGGTAACCATTCCACAGCCACCCAAACCCAAAGCCCAACATGTTTTGTTTCCATGTTCTGCAATAGTCCTGCACCAACCAGGGGTTGTCCTTGGGTGCACTTACATAGTGCACCCAAGGACAACCCCGCATACAGGGATGATCGTCGGTTGGAAAATTGTCTATCGTAATTGTTATCTCGTTCGGGTTCATCCGCCCTCTGACGTTCTTCACCCTGATGCGATGACGCCTCTAGCATTTTGTGCACATGGTTATACTTGCTACGTTACTGTAGAAGTTAGAAATAATATTATTAAAAAATAAAATTAAAATTATTCATGGTTCTTTCCCTGCACGAGTTTCGTTGTTTTATTAGGTATTTTGAGATTTAGACATTTTGAGATTTTGACTAAGAGCGACGTGGTCAATTTGCGATCCAGTCATTCTGATATCAACCCGAAATATTTTAGTGTGTTGTATAAATACATTTAGAAAAAAGGACAATGGGTAATCATGTATTTGCCCCGTACCAAAAAAAAAATTGACTGTAGCATTATGAAGTATGGCTGTCTTTTATGTCCTCATGGAGTAGTTTAATTAATCCTAAGACAGCATGTCTGAATTCAATGGGAGAAAAAAGATATGTGAAGAAGTTAAGTTGATTAAATAAACAACCTTTCGTTGGTCCAGCCATTGCGTGGGAAAATAATTATAATAGTTGATTTAAGTATAATAATTGAATGTAATTATTAAATAATTATAATTCAATTATAATTTATATTAATTATAATAATGGTTTTGATGATTTTGGTTCTTACGACATACTCAAATGGATTCAGAGTTCAGACCGAACTCGACGACCTGGATAGGGGGTATCGAATGCATCACACATGGTCATCGGTAATGAGACTGTATATCCCGCCGAAAGTGTGAAGGTCGAGCCTTTTTAAACGCTAGGACCCTTCACAATCACGAGATATGCAGTCTCAGGGAATATTTATTTATTATATAAATAAATCAATAAATATTTCCTACAAGCCGTGGGAATGCATCGAGATGTGGTCGAGGTGGACAACGGCCTCACCCCGCACTCCAGGCCCGGATTGGCCATAGGGCAAATCTGGCAAATGCCAGATGGGTCGGATACTCGATGGGCCGGTGTAGCCGATTGGCGGACGAGTTTCTGAACAACTTTTACAATAGGACCAAACCTGAAATCGCGACAAAAAAAATCAGTAACTAGCAGATATTAACTAAATTTCTGAATCGATTTCGATAAAAGTTGGCAATATAGTAAATTCATCATGTAGACTTTATGATAGGTGCTGACTGCTGAGAAAGGGGCGGCTGGTACTTACTACATGGCCTGGGGCCCAGGGCACCCAAGACCCCAAGACTGCCAATTCGCCACTGAGTCGCACATCGGTTCATCATAATACTTTGCAATATCTTCTCATCTCACATACCGCAGTGTCTCAAGACGAAAGTCTTTGACCAGTGCGTGTTGCCAGTGATGACCTACAGCACTGAAACGTGGTCGCTCACAATGGGCCTTACTAGAAGGCTAAGAGTCACCCAAAGGTCAATATTGAGGGCTATGCTTGGAGTTTCCCTACGTGATCGAATCAGAAATGAAGAGATCCGCAAGAGAACCAATCAATTGTCAAACATAAGTGGCAGTGGGCAGGGCACATTGCTCACAGTACAGATGGCCGATGAGGCCGAAAGGTTCTGGAGTGGCGGCCGCGTACCGGAACACGTAACGTTGGAAGGCCTCCACAAGGTGAACCCACATGAGCTGGTAAAGGCCGCAGGAATCCGCTGGATGCGGGAAGCACAGAACCGGTCGAAGTGGCGATGGCGGTGCTGGCGGCGAGGGAGGCCGATGTCCAGCAAGGGACGTCTTTCGACTGAAATGATGATGATGAATCATTTTAGTCGTTGCAAACACCTGCATTATCTGTCCCAGTTTAGAAGTTGTAATAATTAACGGTAATCATTGGCTTACCGCTACATAGCTTCCGTCACATTATTCCGTCACATATTTGAAAATCGTTGGGTTTCCTACTTTCATCGAATTCTCTACAATGTTCGTATTCTCTACTTTAGGATGTCTAAACATTGATCGATATCTTTGCATTCTTCGACTTTCCTACATTCACAAGTTTTCGGAGTTTTTCAAGTTTTCTACATTCATCGAGTTGTTTAGAGTTCTTCGAGTTTTTGGATTTCCTCCAATTTTTTTTTTCATCGAGATATTTACAAAGCTCAGTTTTTTCGCGTCTCCTACATTCCTCAAGTTTTTATACTCTCCAAGCTTCTTACATCCATCGACTTCAGTTTTATCTTGTTTTCTATTATCGAGTTTCCTGCATTCTTCGAGTTTTTTTGAGGTCTTCAAACTTTTTACTTTCATCGCGTATTTTTCGATCTAGAAGTTTCCTACATTCGTCAAGTTTACTAAGCCCATCAGGTTTTCTACGCTCATCGGATTTCCTACATTCTTCAGCTTGTCTTCGTTCTTCAAATTTCCTATATTCTTCAGCTTGTCTTTGTTCTTGTAGTTTCCTATATTCTTCAGCTTGTCGTCGTTCTTCAAGTTTCTTACATTCTTCAGCTTATCTTCGTTCTTGTAGTTTCCTACATTCTTCAGCTTGTCTTCGTTCTTGTAGTTTCCTACATTCTTCAGCTTGTCGTCGTTCTTCAAGTTTCTTACATTCTTCAGCTTATCTTCGTTCTTGTTGTTTCCTATATTCTTCAGCTTGTCTTCGTTCTTGTAGTTTCCTATATTCTTCAGCTTGTCTTCGTTGTTGTAGTTTCCTACATTCTTCAGCTTGTCATCTTTCTTCAAGTTTCTTACATTCTTCAGCTTATATTCGTTCTTGTAGTGTCCTATATTCTTCAGCTTGTCTTGGTTCTTGTAGTTTCCTACATTCTTCAGCTTGTCGACGTTCTTCAAATTTCTTACATTCTTCAGCTTAGCTTCGTTCTTGTTGTTTCCTATATTCTTCAGCTTATGTGCGTTCTTTAAGGTTAGTACTGTGACGGCGTCTATATCGCCACATATGAACTACGCATCAATGACATGACGTCACGCAAACCTGCATCGCGCAATTAGAGTTTACCACGCGATTAGCATATATTAGACTTGTGTAAGTAATGCGATGTTGCATTGCGCGTCATATAACCCGACCGCGTACTGTAGCATTACCTATGACTCGACCAAACTAACCATGGCACATGACACTCAAACATGACGCGGCGCGCTGTTCGGTTCAGTGTTCGTATTATCTCGGTAATTTTCGCTATGTGTGTAAGTGAGTAGAAACATGCGACGGTCGGCTGGCTGCGAAATAAGTGATCTATTATTTAGAACAGTATTACTCAAGTTATAAGGTTTACGTTTTATTGACACCGCGGACTGCCTAGCACCGTGATGTTTTAAAGCATGACAGCATGACAGTAATGTTATGGTTGATACGCCGGAGCCAAGATTGCGCGCGCCATGATGCAAAACAGTTACATTATACGAAACAAATAGAAGCATTGCTAGTAATAATAGCTCACATTCCATCCATCGCACGATTCAAAAAAATAGTACTTAAATCGACTTTATGACTATGATAACAAAAACGAGTGTATTTCGGCGCATTGGCCATTGTTACATCACATCATAATACATCGCGCTATCTCGTGTAATGATGTATATCTTCTACAACGCGAGCATTTCATTTCAATAGCCATCTCTGTGATGCGTCATTTCGCGTCATGTTTGGAGTCATGGTGTAATGCAACATTCCTCGGTACGAAATGTTATGTCATATTACATCACTTTAAAACGCACTGTTTTGCGCATGTCTAGCATATATACAACGACCCGACATCAACCGTCGGGCAGTGCCCCACCAGACACGACGCCCTCATCGGAGGGTCCTCCCTTTTCTATGGAGGATGAGTGAACTTTACACACTGTTCCTCATGCCTCTAAATTGGTGACTCCGAGCATGAACGTCAGCGCAGCCTTTGTGCAACTCCTTCTGCGTGACGTCATCAGCATCACTTCCTCAAGCTTTCGATCGGCGAGTCACACAGCCAGCCAGCATCCACGGCTTCAACAGGTATCCTGACCACCAGCATGCAGCGGACGCGCATTCCTGGTCATCACCTTCAGCCTCAACCTCAACTCAGCGCTGTACACTCCGACTCACTGGAGCATAACGCAGCGCCACCCCGACTCACTGGGGTAGCACCGCAGACAGTTCCGACTCACCGTGAACTATGCGGCACCCGGTTCCGACTCACTGGAACCACAACTGGCACTTGCAAGTATCGCACGATACACGACTCAGCCCACTAGCGACCTCCGGTCTCCGGAGGGGAGTGATGTGGCGGCATCTACATCGCCACATATGAACTACGCATCAATGACATGACGTCACGCAAACCTGCATCGCGCAATTAGAGTTTACCACGCGATTAGCATATATACAACGACCCGACATCAACCGTCGGGCAGTGTCCCACCAGACACGACACCCGTCTGATCGGAGGATCCTCCCTTTTCTATGGAGGATGAGTGAACTTTACACCCTGTTCCTCATGCCTCTAAAGTACAATCCTCAGATTGTCTGCGTTCATTAGGTTTCCTGAAGCAGTCATCAGATCTTTTACGTTCTTCGTCTATCCCGTCTTTTTTTGCTCCTTGATGGAACGTCTACCACGGGTGGAAAGCACCTTGACCTAATAGTCAAATAGCTTGCTTAACTTTGTTTCGAGCCGTCGCCGTCGTGACTCGTTACGGCCAACATTTGTGTAGAGTTACAAAATATTATAGAAAACGGTTTTTTTAATGAAGATTTTTTCGAAACATCACATGTTTCTGGAGTTTTAATTTCAATAAGTTAAAACCCTGTCTAGACACGTTTTGGGGGGAAAATTTCTACATCGTACGGTTCCAGTTCCAACGGTAGTCGTTTCCTGTGACGCAGGACATTGGCTTAAAAATTCCATGTTACTGTACACTATTTTACGAAGTATTTGTGTGCCACCTGGAGTATTCTCTAAACATGCTGAATAAGTGTCCTCACAGCAACTTGTTTTTGCTTCTCCTTAAAAGATAATAGACGTTGCTGTAACAGTCTTTTTTTTGGATAGCGGAGATCCTCGACGAACACCTCAGAAGGCTCTCATTGCGTGGCTGGGTCAAAGGTTTGATTCAGAAAGCAGTACTTCTGGCACGGCACGCATAGTGGGGAGGTTCCTCTCTCTAGAGCCTGACCATCGGTAGCTTGGACTGTGTTCCCGATATCGGTGGGCTACTATTTTTATATTTTCAAATGTTTTATTTTGTTATTAAAAAAATATTTTAAAATGTAAATGATGTAATGAAATAAAGGAATAAAAAATAAAGAACTGTCGTCGACACTATCCATGTACGCTGTGGACTGGCGCTTGGTACGGGCACTGAAATCTATAGACAAGGATTCCAGTGCTTTTGTTAGGATAGATGAGACAAGGACTGGTTCTGCATCTCAAGGGGTGTTAGACAGGATTTTGTATCATCACTGTGGCCGTTAAACTTGTATAAAGATAGTTGTCTGACAGATTTGAAAAAGGGTGAGTGTGGATTGAGGATGAACGTGTTGCCTGTCATGCCTTCGCTACGCAGATGATCAAGTTCTACTGGCATCGTCAGCAGAATAGTTGCAAGTCATGGTGACTGTAGTGGATGAAGCTAAGATGAAAGGGATGAATGTAAATGTAAATAAGACGAAGGTTATGGTGTATGAGAAAAGGATGTGTGTGTGAATTTGATGTGCAAACAAATGATAACGAATGTGGAGTTTATATATTTGGGGAGTCTGTTTACAAGAGATTATTGACTGTTTAGAACAAAGATTGATTGAAGTCCCGGCTGTCATTCGTAGATCTTTGACAGTCGTTACGGGTATCAACTTATTTTCTTCACATATCTTTTTTCTCCCATTGAATTCAGATATGCTGTCCTAGGATGAATTATACTACTCGATGAGGGTAACAAAGACCGACATAGTTCATAATGCTATAATTACCTTTGTGTCTGGGTACGACCTTACCCATTCTCCTTTAATTAATTTTGTAATCTTAAATGCATTTAAGTTTAGTATGAAAACAACGATGATATCTTATTATCTATCACTGAGATGTACCCACGCAACACGAAAGGGCGGCCAGTTGGTAATAATGAACAAAATTAGTGTTATAAAAACTGATTGCTATGTTAATGTTATTTACTGAAGTGAAACTCGTGGCTTATTACCATTGCATTCTGAATTGCATTGTAATATTACCAATTACCATCTATCCATCTATGTATCCGACTGAGAGACTTGTATCTATGGTCATGAATAAAAACACAATAACAGAATAATAACTAAAGCATAGAAGGCTATGCTTAGATCAATATTAGATAAATCAATCAAGGTTGGTTCAATGCAATGTTCAATGTCTTTGATACTTAGGCTGGGTTGCACCATCTTACTTTAAGTATAACAAACATGCACCTTCAGTTAAAGTACCAGTTAAACAAAAAAATGGGTTGCTCCATTTGACAATTTGTTAACTGACGTCATAACTTTAAGTTTAACGTAACTGTCATGCTTAGCTGGTTAAAGTTATTGTTAGATTGCATTGCACCATCTTACTTTAACTATAACAAACATCGCATCTTCAGTTAAAGTACTAGTTAAACAAAAAACGGGATGCTCCATTTGACAATTTGATAACTGACGTCATAACTTTAACCGTAACCTTAACCGTCCACGCTTTGCCGGTTAATGTTATCGTTAAAGTTAAATTTCTGTCAGACGCATCGAATATCCTGTCTCTGCTCCGACAAAATTTAATACTCGTGGAAACTAGTTCTGAAGATGAAAGTGATGAACTGGTCAGTGTCAGGTCTAGAAAAAGAAAAGTGTAAGTACCTACCTATTTGTCTAGACCCGATCTTTTTTCCATATGGGATAAAGCATCTTTTTTGGCGAGATTTCGTGTCTCCAAAAACGTAGCTTGGTGGCTGACTCTACGGTTGCAACGCTGGTTAATACAAGGTTAATATAACGTTATTGAGACTACTAAGACTTACGAGCAGATTTCCATACAAAGGTTCAAGAACCTTTTCAGAACCTATCTAAAACCTAAAATGTTACTTTGAGCATAAATACGGTCATTTTGTTTGTTAAAATGTTGCTCAATTGTAAAGATTTTCTCATCCGTAAGTAAACAAAATTTTTCTGTGACCTCCCTTTGCGTACCGCTTCAGTAGTTGTTTCGATTTTACCACCCTATTCTTTTTTAAATTTTCAGTAAAAAAAAAGTAATTTCAAAAATTTAAAAACCCGACTGCGGTAAAAGACTTAAGTTTAAAAAAAAACTGAAAAGCTAAAAACAAGCCCATTTTTAATTAAATAAAAGATGACTTAGGATTTGCAGCCTACATTGAAATATACATTTTCAAACTCAAATGGGTCCCGCCTGCTTACATCTTTTATTTAATTTAAAATGGGCTTGTTTTTAGCTTTTCAGTTTTTTTTTAAACTTAAGTCTTTTACCGCAGTCGGGTTTTTAAATTTTTTAAATTACTTTTTTTATTTCCAGCTTTTTAGTTTACAAATGTAAAAGATTTCGCAGACGTTTCTATTGTACGTGTTTTTTAAGATTTGCCACTTTGAGGTACTTCTAACCATATAAGTTGTTTTATATTTTTGTAATTACCTTTTAAAACCCTTTATTTTGATACCCCACTCGACAGATTTTGAGAAAAAAAAATTTTTTTTAGATATTATTTGGGGCCAAAAATCCGCCATTTTGTTTTTTTTTTATTTTGATATACCCAGTGTCACTCTCACAGTAAATATGAATCTAACGATACCTCTCAAGCTAAAATCCATCGAACCGTTCAGGCTGCAGAGAGTGCCAAACAATTATACATACATACATACATATATACTCTCTAAAAACATATCCCTCCTTCTGGCGCAGTCGGGTAAAAAATGACTAGTGCGTCTCTTATAGGCTGCAAATGCTAAGTCATCTTTTAAAATACGCGACATGGTTATGGGTGCTATCTTCATCTCCCGAGATAAAATCTTTTGCTTTCGGACAAGATTTCTTCGAACTCTTTCCCTTACTGCTTTGACCACCTTTTTCGTACGAACACTACGTGGACGACAACGAATTAAGTACCATTCTTAATTTGTTGGTGGGCGGCCAGATCTTTTTCTGTCACAAACAGAGGAGGTCTCATTGTACCAATTAATAGCCCGGTACACAAACATTTGACTAATACCAAGCGTATGGAGATTTTTAAAAACTGAATTTGTCTCCATACCAACTTTGTGTAATTCAATCACAGCGATTCGGTTCTCTTTATCACCCCACTCCATTTTAATATCGCAAAATATTGGCGCCAAAATTAGTGAACTCAATGAACAATCGTATAAAAATGACACATTACAAATTCAAATGTAATATCTTTCTTATTTTTAATTGTAACAGTATTTATGGCCAGACTGTGTATATTTGAAACCTGCAAATTTGCTTAGAGCATTTAACTATGGAGATGGCAAGCAGCGAATCACCGAACAACATTTTCTGCCACTTTATGCGGGGGGCGAGGAAAACACATACAGCACACTACGAAAATTCGACAGTGCTAGTGATGTGACACAAACAATGAGTGATATTTCATTACATGAATGAATGAATAAATGTTCATTCATTTTAATTTCTTGTATGTATACGCACGGCTACAGATCACGCTATACAGGGTTATTGGTAAAACACCAGCAACCTCTTTAGGGGTCATTGTGAACAACTTTTAATGAGGGACCAAACCTGAAATCGCGAAAAAAAATCAGCTGCTCCCTACATTTTGACGAGTTTGATGTAGATAAAAATGTACTGAACAGCTGATTTTTTTTTTCGCGATTTCGTGTTTGGGCCCATAGTAAAACTTGTTCATAATGATGAATACAATGACCCTTTAAGAGGTTGCTGGTGTTTTACCAATAACCCTGTATATTTCCAGTATAAGCTGATCTCGCATTGTATAGGATTTCCTTATAATTAGAGATCAGTGTAAACTGGAAATGTATATAGCTTGATGTGTAGTCGTGTGTACCTACACAAAAATACGCAATATGATTAATGCCTGCGAAACTACGTAGGTAGCCAGTAATGACCAAAAAATTTATAGTGCTTTAGAAAAAGAACGATTGTATTTATTTATAGAGTCAAATATTTTTTCAAATAACATATTGCTGGACCAGCCGGTCGATTCAGTAAAAATCTCACCGTGAAAACTTAGGTGAAGTGAGTCTGTTTTTGCTAGGAATTGACACTATTGACAGCTCACTCCACGCTCACTTCACCTAAGTTTTCATGGTGAGATGGTTACAGAATCGCACTGCAGTGCCTTTCCCTATCATTCTGCATTTAGGGTCGGCAATTCGGGATACATACTGAGCCCCGTTTTATAATGCGGGCTTATTGTAGGTATACGTGTCAAAAAAGTAGGAAGTGTAGAATATAAATAATAAAACAACACAGCCAATTTTATTATTTCGTTAAAAATAACACTTTTATTTTTATTTATTTATTATTTATTAAAACTTTATGCACAAGTAAAAAAATACTGTACAAAGGCGAACTTAATGCCTGAGGCATTTTCTACCAGTCAACCTTAGGGTGATGCAGAGACAAAACATGGTAGGTGCAACACAAGGGATATATAACTGGCAAAAGAATAAATACTAATAAATACACGTCTTTTACCCGTTCGGTTTCTTTTTTTTACAACTATTTGAGTTCGGTGTTTACTAGCTAACTAATTAAATAAACTAAATGAGGTGTTTGATATTTTAGTAGGAAAACATGCGGGTGTTTCATAGCCATAGTCTAGTTCATAGCGGCTTCATAGCCATGGGCTAGTTCATAGTGGCTTCATAGCCATAGTCTACTTCAATGACATTAAACATACGTTGCCATGATTACAGTGTGAAGCGTGGAAGTGAGACACATATATACGAAATTTTATTATTATCTCCTCACCGCTGTCACTGTGGCGAAGTTGTCAACAGCCTCGGACACCACGGCCTGTCTTGCAGCCGAATTGCGGGTCGCTAAGCGCGGCACGCTAACATCAATGACATCATCCGACGAGCCCTTGTCACCGTCGGCGTTCCAGCTGTATTAGAACACAATTGCTTGGCACGCGACGATGGCAAGAGACCGGACGGCATGTCATTATTTCCATAGAAGGTGGGTAGGCCTTTAGTGTGGGACGCTACGTGTGTCGATACTCTTGCGCCATCCCACCTTCATGGCTCGGCGTGCTGTGCTGACACTGCTGCTGCGGCTGCGGAAAATCTCAAGCGGCGGAAGTATAATAACCTTATCGGTAATTATATTTTTGAGCGGTTTGGGGGTTGAAAGCGGTGGAATAATTATCAAATTATTCCACCGCGGATTAATTTTTTTTCAAATTGCATGAGCTGCAAAAACTCACATTCGAAACGAACTAACTGTTATTTTTTAATAGCCTAAGCCTACAAAAGAAAAGAATTTAAATCGACTCACAAAGAACTGAAATTAATATTTTATAAATAATATTTTTTTTAATTTCAACCTGATACATTCACAAAAAAAAAACTGAACTATGTTTACTGAACATACTGACTGAAAAAATCATTTATTGTATCAATCATTCATTCACGTTGTCCCTGCACTATGCAAATTCCTTTAATTCCTTCCTGTACTAAGTTTGCGCTACCAACGTACCACTGTATTTTTCTATCGTAATGTCAACAACGATTATTTCGGCATTGTACTTAAATAAAAGTATTTGAATGTATTATTTATACTAACATGTGGTAAGAAACACCATGGTTTCGCAAATTTGAAGTGGCAGATCGGTTTTCGCACGAGGAAACTGCACAATTCACCATTTTTTGGGAGCACTTTCTTGCGACACAATACGATACACAATGACAGCTGTCGCCAAATGAATTAGTTTTATATAACGTGCATGGCCATATGGCCAGTCGACTTTGGCAGAGGGGTTCGCTCAGCTATGCCATCTCCATAGGTTAAATGCTCTAAGGCAAATTTGTAGAAACAACTAAGTACTCGCTTTTTGAAAAAGATGAAAAGGCTAAGTCAAAGAGGAAAATAGTCTTAGAGCATTTAACTATGGAGATGGCAAGCAGCGAATCACCGAACAACATTTTCTGCCACTTTATGCGGGGGGCGAGGAAAACACATACAGCACACTACGAAAATTTGACAGTGCTAGTGATGTGACACAAACAATGAGTGATATTTCATTACATGAATGAATGAATAAATGTTCATTCATTTTAATTTCTTGTATGTATACGCACGGCTACAGATCACGCTATACAGGGTTATTGGTAAAACACCAGCAACCTCTTTAGGGGTCATTGTACTCATCATTATGAACAACTTTTAATGAGGGACCAAACCTGAAATCGCGAAAAAAAATCAGCTGCTCCCTACATTTTGACGAGTTTGATGTAGATAAAAATGTACTGAACAGCCGAGTTTTTTTTCGCGATTTCGTGTTTGGGCCCATAGTAAAACTTGTTCATAATGATGAATACAATGACCCTTTAAGAGGTTGCTGGTGTTTTACCAATAACCCTTTATATTTCCAGTATAAGCTGATCTCGCATTGTATAGGATTTCCTTATAATTAGAGATCAGTGTAAACTGGAAATGTATATAGCTTGGTGTGTAGTCGTGTGTACCTACACAAAAATACGCAATATGATTAATGCCTGCGAAACTACGTAGGTAGCCAGTAATGACCAAAAAATTTATAGTGCTTTAGAAAAAGAACGATTGTATTTATTTATAGAGTCAAATATTTTTTCAAATAACATATTGCTGGACCAGCCGGTCGATTCAGTAAAAATCTCACCGTGAAAACTTAGGTGAAGTGAGTTTGTTTTTGCTAGGAATTGACACTATTGACAGCTCACTCCACGCTCACTTCACCTAAGTTTTCACGGTGAGATGGTTACAGAATCGCACTGCAGTGCCTTTCCCTATTTTTCTGCATTTAGGGTCGGCAATTCGGGATACATACTGAGCCCCGTTTTATAATGCGGGCTTATTGTAGGTATACGTGTCAAAAAAGTAGGAAGTGTAGAATATAAATAATAAAACAACACAGCCAATTTTATTATTTCGTTAAAAATAACACTTTTATTTTTATTTATTTATTTATTATTTATTAAAACTTTATGCACAAGTAAAAAAAATACTGTACAAAGGCAAACTTAATGCCTGAGGCATTTTCTACCAGTCAATCTTAGGGTGATGCAGAGACAAAACATGGTAGGTGCAACACAAGGGATAGATAACTGGCAAAAGAATAAATACTAATAAATACACGTCTTTTACCCGTTCGGTTTCTTTTTTTTACAACTATTTGAGTTCGGTGTTTACTAGCTAACTAATTAAATAAACTAAATGAGGTGAATGAGGTGGTGGTGAGGTGAGGTGAATGAGGTGTTTGATATTTTAGTAGGAAAACATGTGGGTGTTTCATAGCCATAGTCTAGTTCATAGCGGGTTCATAGCCATGGGCTAGTTCATAGTGGCTTCATAGCCATAGTCTACTTCAATGACATTAAACATCTAGACGTTGCCATGATTACAGTGTGAAGCGTGGAAGTGAGACACATATATACGAAATTTTATTATTATCTCCTCACCGCTGTCACTGTGGCGAAGTTGTCAACAGCCTCGGACACCACGGCCTGTCTTGCAGCCGAATTGCGGGTCGCTTAGCGCGGCACGCTAACATCAATGACATCATCCGACGAGCCCTTGTCACCGTCGGCGTTCCAGCTGTATTAGAACCCAATGGCTTGGCACGCGACGATGGCAAGAGACCGGACGGCATGTCATTATTTCCATGGAAGGTGGCCTTTAGTGTGGGTCGCTACGTGTGTCGATACTCTTGCGCCATCCCACCTTCATGGATCGGCGTGCTGTGCTGACACTGCTGCTGCGGCTGCGGAAAACCTCAAGCGGCGGATACTTCCACCGATAATAACCTTATCGGTAATTATATTTTTGAGCGGTTTGGGGTTTGAAAGCGGTGGAATAATTATTAAATTATTCCACCGCGTATTATTTTTTTTTCAAATTGCATGAGCTGCAAAAACTCACATTCGAAACGAACTAACTGTTATTTTTTAATAGCCTAAGCCTACAAAAGAAAAGAATTTAAATCGACTCACAAAGAACTGAAATTAATATTTTATAAATAATATTTTTTTTAATTTCAACCTGACTTATCCAGATACATTCACAAAAAAAAACTGAACTATGTTTACTGAACATACTGACTGAAAAAATCATTTATTGTATCAATCATTCATTCACGTTGTCCCTGCACTATGCAAATTCCTTTAATTCCTTCCTGTACTACGTTTGCGCTACCAACAAACCACTGTATTTTTCTATCGTAATGTCAACAACGATTATTTCGACATTGTACTTAAATAAAAGTATTTGAATGTATTATTTATACTAACGGCGTAGGGCGCGATGTGTGAACTGATAAGACTGGAAAAAGTAAGAAATGAGTATACATAAAGGAAGTTAGAAAGTGGTGCCAGTTACAGAAAAGTTGAAAGGGAAAGAAAAGTTGTAAACGCATGTGACCAAAGTGACATGACGTAGAGATCGGATAATCGGATGCATATTAACCTAAAGTTGAGGTGTTGGCTAAGTATGGAGTGGGCTTTTGGATTAAAAAATCCCAGAATTCCGGTATCGGCCAATTTTGACTTCTGATTATAGAATCTAATGTATAATTTACTTAAGTACAGATGTCAGTTAATATGGATTGCACTTTAAAAAAAAAAAATCCCGGTATTCCGGAACGAAAATTTTTAAGTTCTGATTTTGGAATCGAATGTTTCAGTTAGGTACTTGCGTTCAGGTGTTGGCTAATATGGATTGTACTTTTGTATTAAAAAAATCCCGGGATTCCAGGATTCACAAATTTATAGTTCTGATTATAGAATCGAATGTATATTTACTTACGTGTAGGTTCGTCAAAATGTCGCGATTCCGGGATTAATAAATTAAGTATTTTTTGAAAGGGTAACTTTTTTATCACTAAATTTTAATAGGGTGTTCTACTCATGAGCAACTTTCACTATGGGATCAACCCGTAAATCACGAAACATAAGTCAGCTGTTTCATACATTTTGGTCGAGTAGGTATTGAACTTTTGTTTCAAACATCGTAATTTTTTTGTGATTTTGTGTGAAAGCTGCTGTAAAATGTAAATCCAAGGTGGCGGCTTCAATTATTTTCAAATTTTTCGTCATGGGTACTATTCATGGTTTCCGATAGACAGCTGATAGTGACATTAAAATGTAAATCCAAGATGGCGGCTGCGAAAATTGTCTAGTTTTTCGTCATGGGTGTCGTTTTATTGGTTTTCGAGGGTGTTAAAGCCGATAGTGACACTAAAATGTAAATCCAAGATGGCGGATGCGAATATTTTTTAATTTTTCGTCATGGGTGTCGTTTTCATGGTTTTCGGGGGTGTTAAAGCTGATAGTGACATTAAAATGTAAATCCAAGATGGCGGCTGCGAACATTTTCTAATTTTTCGTCATGGGTGTAATTTTATTGGTTTTCGAGGGTGTTAAAGCTGATAGTGACACTAAAATGTAAATCCAAGATGGCGGATGCGAATATTTTTTAATTTTTCGTCATGGGTGTCGTTTTCATGGTTTTCGGGGTGTTAAAGCTGATAGTGACATTAAAATGTAAATCCAAGATGGCGGCTGCGAACATTTTCTAATTTTTCGTCATGGGTGTCGTTTTATTAGTTTTCGAGGGTGTTAAAGCTGATAGTGACATTAAAATGTAAATCCAAGATGGCGGCTGCGAACATTTTCTAATTTTCGTCATGGGTGTTGTTTTATTGGTTTTGGAGGGTGTTAAAGCCGATAGTGACACTAAATTGTAAATTCAAGATGGCGGATGCAAATATTTTTTTTATTTTTCGTCATGGGTGTCGTTTTCATGGTTTTCGGGGGTATTAAAGCTGATAGTGACATTAAAATGTAAATCAAAGATGGCGGCTGCGAACATCTTCTAATTTTTCGTCATGGGTGTCGTTTTCATGGTTTTAAGGGTTTTAAAGCCGATAGTAACATTAAAATGTAGATCCAAGATGGCGGCTGCGAACATTTTTAAATTTTTCTTCATGGGTGTCGTTTTCATTGTTTTCGAGAGTTGTAAAACCGACCGAAATGTTCGCAGCCGCCATCTTGGATTGACATTTTAATGTCACTATCAGCTTTAATACCCCACAAAACCATGAAAACGATACCCATCACACTTTTTTTTTTAATTTACGCAGCCGCCATCCTGAATGTAGATTTTAACGCCAATATCGGCTTTAAGCTCTCGGAAACCATGAAAACGGCACCCATGACAAAAAGTTTGAAATTTTTTGCAGTTGCCATCTTGGATTTACCTTTTAATGTCACTATCAGCTTTAACAGCCCCGAAAACCATGAAAACGACACCCGTAACGAAAAATTAAAAAATATTTGCATCCGCCATCTTGGATTTACATTTTAGTGTCACTATCGGCTTGAACACCCTCGAAAACAAATAAAACGACACCCATGGCGAAAAATTAGAAAATTTTCGCAGCCGCCATCTTGGATTTACATTTTAACGCCATTATCGGCTGTAAAACTCTCAAAAACCATGAAAACGACACCCGTGACAAAAAATTAAAAAATATTCGGATCCGCCATCTTGGATTTACATTTTAGTGTCACTATCGGCTTTAACACCCTCGAAAACCAATAAAACGACACCCATGATGAAAAATTAGAAAATTTTCGCAGCCGCCATCTTGGATTTACATTTTAACGCCACTATCGGCTTTAAAACTCTCAAAAACTATGAAAACGACACCCATGACGAAAAGTTAGAAAATTTAGCAGCCGCCATCTTGGATTTATATTTTAACGCCACTATCGGTTTCACAACCCTCGAAAACCGTGAAAACGTCACCCATGATAAAAAAAAAAATGTTGGGAGCCGCCATCTTGGATTTACATTTTAACATCACTATCGGCTTTAACACCCACGAAAAGCATGAAAACGATACCCATGACGAAACATTTGAAAATGTTCGCAGCCGCCATTTTGGATTTACATTTTAACATCAATATCGGCTTTAAAACCCCCGAAAACCATGAAAACCGACACCCATGACGAAAAATTTGAAAATGTTCGCAGCCGCCATCTTGGAATTACATTTTCACGTCACTATCGGCTTTAACATTCTCGAAACCCATGAAAAAAATCACACCGATATAGTGACGGTACCTTCCAGGGACAACCGTTTTAATTCGGCAGCTTTGTATTTCTCGCGGGGATCACGCGTAACAAACGGAATATTTATGTGATCCCGATTTCCCGGTATTTCCAAATAAATAAAACCACGTTATTTATGAAGTCGTTTCCATACCATGTATCCGATTAGTTGTGCATTCCCACATTTTCTGGAATCCCGGGATTTATAGTAAGAAAAAAAATGCTAAGAAGCCGCTTCCATACTTTGTTAGCGAAATATTAACTTTAGGTTAATATGCATCCGATTATCCGATCTCTAGACATGAGACAGGGACAAGAATATGATGCAACTAAATAGATAGCTACCGAACAACTTGAAAATAATGTTTTAATAATTTAATGCTAAAAATAAATAAATAATAATAAATATAATTATGCTTTTGTACGTTTAGTATGGGTTACACAAAAACTATGTGTGTTATTATCATCTGCTTCATGAATAGTAAGTAATAATTATTATTCACAAGGGAAGCAAGCAGATATAAATAATAATCTAAGTATTTAACGATTAAGTAGCGAATCGCAACTGTTACCGCGATGCTAAAACAAATCATTATGTAACATGTTTAGGTGCAATTCTTATTTATAATACAGTTACATAACGAATTCATAAAGTTTGACGTGTTATTTTCTAGAATCTGATCGCACATTGAGAACCCATCGATTGCTACGTTTAATTCCCCATCCGACTGTTGAATAAAACGAGCTGGTATTTGTTTTTGCCCAAACGAAAAATAGAGGTTCCCTTGAATATTTACAATATCAGAATCGACTATTTTATCAATGTTAGACTTTAGCAAATCCAAATTTGAGTTTGATTCGTTATTTGATGGTGTTGATATTATGCTACTATTTATGAAGTCAGAATTAGGAATTTTTTCGTAACCATCCACTAGACTCACGACGGAGCCATTTGAAAATTCTTTCGTTATGATTCGTGGTATTATCATATCTTTTTCACTAAATACTGTCCGGTCCGTTTTGATTGTTGTTTCTAGGTCCCCATAATCTGTTGGATGGGTAGAAGCCGACAGATTTATTTTGTCATACACGGTCGAGTCCTCATAAAAGGCTGAAGTCGAGGTAATGTCATTGTTCTTCACTAACAAATCATTGTAAAAGAAATTATGATTATCATGTTCTGAAGATTTTTTTTGAGATGGTACTCTATCCATTTCTTCGGCAACAATGTGAACAGTTTCGGTTGCAGCATTGTAATTGTTGTAAATATCATGTGTAGTATGAGTCGTCAGTGCGTTAGGATACATAACACTCGTAGTAGCATTTACATTTCCAAATTCACTTGTGGCATTTGGTGCTCCTATCTTTTTGTAAGAATTAGCCGTATACTTTGCGTCTTGCACATCGTGCGTCAACTCAGTAGTTCTATCCTCCCGAGACAAAAACTGTTTTATTTGATAAATGCTTTTTTTTATGATACTAGCAGGCTGATCACACTTACTTTGAATCTCTGTTAGCTGTTGGAAACTTGATAAGTTATCACGTTGAACTTTTCGACCCCAATTCGTATTTGTTTTGTTAATGGTATCAATATATTTTGAAAATATGTAGATGTGGAGATTAATGCATTCTGATAAGTTTTTTTCAGCAGCTTGAAAGTTCTCAAACATATTTTTTAGCTCTTCAAGTTGTGGCCTATTATTGTTTTCTGCAGTAATGTCTATATCCAAATATAGGTGAAGTGGAAGTTCTTTTGTTTCATCCATCAGCTGCGGAAAATAAGTGTTTCTTTTATTGTTTTGATTGGAGGACTTGCCATCAGTCTCATCATAGTTATCTTGTTCTGCAAAGGATTCACCTGTTTTGGCAGTTAAGAGATCTTTTTTTGCACCGGTAAATGTATTTGTTTTAGACTTGAAAATGGGATTAAAACTTAACATGTCCAATGTTTGTTCATCAAACGATGTATTCTGGGAAAAATTCAGCTTCACCGGATCATAATAAATTCCAGTATCTTTTATCTCTGGAAATGTGGTGATGTGTTTTGACGTCGTTGAACGAGTTTTCCGTAGGTTATGAAGAGAACAGTCGCATCCAGGCGGAATGAAAGAGTTTTCAGGTGAACTGTAATGAAATAATTTCCGAAATTAGTTTTTGACTATGACCTTGGTTGCTTGCTGTGCGCTATAGCAATGAAGAACATATAAAGGGCGTTTTAAGTTTGCAGGGAGTTAGTGTAAAATAGAAGATTGTTCTTTTTCAGTGCCTGCGCTGGAAGTCGACATCGATAAAAAAGGTCTTAGATAATATTCTAAAATTCTGCGTTATTAGATAATAACTATGAACTCGACTTACAAATTGCAGTAATGAACACAATTTTGTGATAATCCTAGAGTAGTCTTCATCAGCGTCACTGCGATGATCATGTACATTTCCACTGCGCGCATCATAATAGGAGCGAGCTACTTGTATGACGTTCCACAAACTCATTAAGTGTGTTCACCACGGCCGTTGTCGAAGCGTGCCCGTGGCTACGCGATCCGTCACATTAACCAGCCATTAGAACGATAATTTTAATTTACTGCATAAAGCATGCCTCAGCCTTTTGTCGTCAGTTTTGTGTCGCAAGCCGTAACGCTTTTCAATTAAGTTCGAAGAACTCTTTGTTACACGTTTGCAATCGAAGACGTATTGTGTTTTATTTTTATTGAATCGTACTTAAGTACTGTACTACTTATACAGGTTGTTTCTATTAAGGTGCCAAGCCAGTGCGAGCTGATAGCAGAGTACCATACCTATCGATTTAACCCCATGTATGTTCTACGATTTGTTGTAGTTTTCGAGTTATTTTGGATCCCTCATTTCATATCAATGGTCAAACTCAAACTCAAAGCATTTATTTCAAATAAACCAATTACAGGCACTTTTGAATTGTCAAAGGGTCGGTCTTGGGTCGGTCAGTCAGAAAAATGAAGCTAGTTGCCCATTCCAAAGCGTAGATCCTGGAGAAGAACGGGCAAGAAACTCCACGGACACTCTTTTAAATCAAATATTTTACATAATATTGGTTACATCGTTCATATTGAAAATATAGATGTGAGAACAATGTAGAAAGACGTGCACGTTAAAAGCGTCCGTAATGAAAAAGATAAAAACTAAAAACAACTAAATTAAAAATAAGCCGTGGCAGCTAAGAGGCGACCAGTCCCAACTGACGGCGCCCGTTCACGAACATGACGCATGGATCAGCACCAATTAGCTCAACCATTTTGAAGGGAACTTAATGATCCAACACACACGCCACCACCAGCGAGACATTTGAGTGAGCATGACATACTCTCAACCGCCAGGGCACATTCAAGTCAGTGAAAGACGAACCCAGTAAAAGGTAGCTTTATATTAGTGGTAAGTAAGTAAGTGTAAGTAAGTAAGTGTAAGTGGTAAGTAAGTAAGTGGGTTAATGGTAGTGTTTAGTAGGTATAAAATTTATGTTTTTATTATCTACTGAGCTCTGCTTAAACGTAGAGGAATAGCAAATATCAGGATTGAAAAAATATGCAAAGATAATAAATATGAAATATGAAAATATAAAATAGGATAAATTATAAAATATGAAAATCACAAGATTTCAGATACTTACACCACTTTCAACGACCGATTTCAGCAAATAATGCCCTATTTAGTACATTCTTGTTCAAAGTTGACCCAAAAAAAATATATAATTTTTAAAGCCATCATCTCGTTGAATCAGGAAAAATAACGAAACAAAATTATAACTCGAAAACTTAAAAAAAACGTAAAACATATATGGGGGTTAAATCGATAGGTACCTATGGCCGTATGGTACTCTGCTATCAGCTCGCACTGGCTTGACACCTTAAAAGAAACACTATGTATACCTAGTCCACAATTATTAGAGGTTGGTACATGGTTGGTATCTTAGCTATGCAGGCAGCGAAATTATTTTGAACATTTATAGGTAGCTACTTTGAGTAATTTCTAATAACGGTCCTAACGATTTGGACTAAAGTTCCAGTATAGGGGTTTACGGTGGCGAAAAATCGATCTAGCTACGTCTCAGGGAAAATTCGTTTTCTCTATTTCCACCCGAGCGAGCTCGGTCACCCAGGTACTGTTTAATGAAAATCAGAACAGACGTTATAATATTATGCTATTAGGTAGATATGAAATTCTTAAATGCAGATTGATCGAATATTAGATCCGTTGAGCAATGGGGAGCAGATAGAGATCTAGTTATAGAACCAATGACCAATGTGGGATAAGGAGCAGATAGATCGAGTCATAGAACCGATGACCAATGGGGAGCGGTGTATACCTACAATACGCGCCTCGAAAGATGAGACTTGACACACCACGTGGTTTGACTGACGCAGTAGAATAGTAAGTAGGTACGAAAGACGTAATTCGTAAAGGTGTTTTTTTTTTACAAAATAAAATAATTACCTATGCTTATAGTGGGGTCTGAATCGTGACGTGGCAATGTTCCGGGTCCAGCTCGGTCGCGCCTGGCGCCAGGTGTATTGGTGGTCGCCTGAGCTGACGGCTCTGCGCGAGGCATGCGTTGCTGCGCGGCACCTGTTCACCAGGCACCGCAGGCTCCGTATCCGCCCTCCGGATACGGAGCCTGCGGTAATATGAGCGGCCTTATAAGATGGTGCGGGATAAACTCCGCCCATGGGCGCCCCCGCTGACGCAGAGTCTCCGGCTCCAGCTCGTGGAGGACGTGGTGAGTGCTCTGTTCCCTTCGCGAGGGGAACATACTCCCCCGCCTATGGCTCCGCCTCATGCGGTGCCCGTTGCGGACCACAACACCAACGACGACGACGATGCTCGGGAAGTGACCGAGGTAGAGCTGAGAGCGGCGGTACGTAGGCTGGGTGCCAAAAATACCGCCCCAGGACCCGACGGCTTACCTGGAAGAGCCTGGGTACTGGCCTTTGGGGCTCTCGGGCCTCGACCAGGGGGGCTCCTAAGCGCATGCTTGGAGAGGGGCCAGTTCCCACTTCGTTGGAAGACGGGGAAACTGGTCCTCATTAAGAAGCCGGGGCGCCCTGCGGACTCTCCGTCCGCTTACCGACCCATCGTGCTGCTCGACGAGGTGGGCTAGCTCTTTGAAAGAGTTATTGCAGACCGCCTCGTCGGGTGGCTGGTGCAGGAGGGGCCGGATTTGGCGGAGAGCCAGTTTGGTTTCCGCAGGGGCGCTCTACGGTGGACGCCATCATGCGCGTGCGAGCCCTCACGACGGGGGATGCTGTGGCTCGGGGTGGGGTCGTCTTGGCGGTGTCTCTAGACATCGCCAACGCCTTCAATACCCTGCCCTGGAGTTGCATCAGGGAGGCACTCCGGTATCTCCGGATGCCGACCTACCTGTGTCGATTGGTCGAGGCCAATCTGACGGACAGGGCCGTCATCTACCCCGGTCATCAAGGAGAGTGGAACCGGCGAGAGATGTCGTGCGGTGTCTCACAGGCATCGGTCCTGGGGCCGCATTTGTGGGACATCGGATACGACTGGGTGCTGCGCGCCGAGCTCCCTAGTGGCGTCAGCGTGGTATGTTACGCTGACGACACGCTGGTCCTGGCGCAGGGGAGGTCGCACCAGGCGGCGGCTGAGTTAGTGACACGCGGGGTTGCGATAGTCGTTGAGAGGATCCGGCAGTTGGAACTCGAGGTGGCCCTGCACAAGTCCGAGGCCATGTGTTTTCATGGTCTTCGGAATGCGCCACCGTCGGGTTCCCAAATAACGGTAGGAGGGGTTCACATCGGAGTTGAGTCGACGATGAAGTACCTGGGACTCGTCCTCGACAGCCGGTGGAACTTCGTGGAGCATTTCCGACGTTTGGCTCCCAGACTGGAGCGGGCTGGTGCTGCCTTGAAGCGGTTCCTGCCCAATCTGGGGGGTCCAAACGCCTCCTGCCGGAAGCTTTACGCGGGGGTCGTGTGGTCCATGGCCCTTTACGGGGCACCGGTGTGGGCGCGTTCCCTAAGGCTGCGGCCAGCCCAACGGTTGAACGCGTCCCAGAGGGTCATGGCCATCCGGTTAGTCCGGGGATACCGCACGGTCTCCTGTGAGGCGGCGAGAGTCCTTGCCGGATTGCCACCGTTGGATCTGGAGGCAAAAGTCCTCGTGCACGTGTGGGAGTGGCGCGAGGAGGCGAAACGCCGGGGCGTAACTCCGCTGCCGCGAGAAATCACCGTACAGCGGACAAAGCTCCGGTGGGATCTCATGGTGACATGGAAAGTGCGGCTGTTGCAACCCAGCGCTGGGCACGCCACAATTGCGGCGGTAAGTCCCCTCTTTGAGGAGTGGTTAGAGAGGCGCCACGGCGTCCTCACCTTCCGCCTGACGCAGGTCCTCACCGGACACGGTTGTTTCGGGAGGTTCCTGTTTCGCATAAGGCGGGAGGAAACGCCCGGGTGTCACCATTGTGTGGATCGCCGGAGGACACGGTGGAGCATACAGTGGAGGTCTGCCCGGCTTGGGCAGAGCACCGCCGTGTTCTCACGGAGGCGATTGGCGGCGGCGATCTCTCGCGTCCGAGCCTGGTCCAGGCCATGGTGCGGAGCGAGAGTGCATGGGAGGCCGTCACCTTCTGCGAAGCAGTAATGCTCGCAAAGGAGGAGGCGGAGCGCGTGAGGGAGAGGCAGCCTCACGCCCTCAGTCGCCGCAGGAGACGCCCTGGGCGGCGGGAATCGAGAGGCGATTTCCGGCCACCGTAGGCGCGGGCTTGCGGACGGTGAGTAGCGGGTAGCTCGCCGTCCGGTAGGAGTCGACGGCGCGTTGTGTTCCACGCGCCTCAAAGAGATGTCAGCAAAAGATGGGGTCCAATAGAGCCGATGCCGCTGGGGTCGCGGGTAGTTTAAAAAAGATACCGTGGCCCTGGCATATAGTCCAGTAGACAAAAGAATATGCCCTTCGATAATTCCAAAGTTTTTTATTTTCGCGGAGTGGATTACTTTCGTGAATTCATTGCTATGTACAAAAATGCTAACGGTTTAGAGTTATGCTATAGATATTAAGTAGGTATTTCCTATTATTTCGTGTTATAACAATAATATGAAATTTAAATTAAAATACTACACTGTTTCTTAGTTAGTACTATCTAAAGTATATATTACTGAAAATGCTAACAGATAGGTACTGTGGAACAATGGAAATCTGAAAATGTCCTTTAACTCATTCAATAAAAAAATTAAGTTTTTCAAATCATTTCCTATACACTTAAAGGGATTAGTTATACCTTACAACAAAAGTTCTAACAGCTAAGTAATATGGCTTCACAAGTAATTGTATTTTTACTTTGCAATTAGCGAAATATTGAATTTAAGTTTATAAATTTGCGCCCACATATTCGTGATAATAAGCTCTGCTACCATACAAAAGTTTCAACTTGTACGTGCTATGCCTTTTTGTTTAATAAATAAAATACAATTTGGATATTGTGGCGCGCGGTGTAGGTACGGCAATATTCGTGCAGCGCGACGCGGTGACAATCAGATCCACAGTCACTGCAAACGTGCACGCGGCTGCACATCAAGCTATGCATGTCCAGTTTACACTGACCTCTCATTGTAAGGTAATCTTATACAATGCGAGATCAGCTTATACTGGATATATATAGCTTGATCTGTAGCCGTGCGTACCTACCTCTATTGAATGAGGCGCAAAATCATTTCATTACAGTCACATCTCACAAATGACTAATACGAGTACAGTCAGCGTCAAAAATATCGGAACGAACAGACTGTTCAAAATGATCTCAAAAACTAAGAAAATTAAACTACTCAATTGGGTAAAGCTGTTGTCAGAATTACAGTGTAATATTATCGTATACTGTCTTCATTCTGAAAACAGTCTGTTCGTCCCGATATTATTGACGCTGATCCAATACAGTCAGTTATTTTTTCTGTTCCATTCCGTGAACGTGACTTCGCCCGCGCGTAATTATCAACAATTGTCAAAAATAGTCAAAATGTCTGTGAATCCCGGATTCCGGGATTCACAGATTTAGAGTTCTGATTATAGGATCGAATGTATATTTATGTATTGATCGTCAAAATGTCGTGATTCCGGAATTGATAAATTAAGTATTTTTTTTACCATTACTGGGTAACTTGTTTATCACTAAACTTTCACAGGGGATCATCTACTATGAACAACTTTCACTATGGCATCAACACGTAAATCACGAAAAATAAATCAGCTGGTCGAGTAGGTATTGAGCTTTTGTATCAAACATCGTAATTTTTTTCGTGATTTCAGAGTTGGTCCCATAATGAAAGCTGCTGAAACTGTAAATCCAAGATGGCGGCTGCGAATATTTTCAAATGTTTCGTCATGGGTGTCGTTTTCATTGGTTTCGAGGGTGTTAAGGCCGATAGTGACACTAAAATGTAAATCCAAGATGGCGGCTGCGAATATTTTCTAATTTTTCGTCATGGGTGTCGTTTTTTTGGTTTTCGATAGTGTTAAAGCCGATAGTGACACTAAAATGTAAATCCAAGATGGTGGATGCGAATATTTTCTAATTTTTCGTTATGGGTGTCGTTTTCATTGTTTTCGGTGGTGTTAAAGCTGATAGTAACATTAAAATGTAAATCCAAGATGGCGGCTGTGAACATTATTAAATTTTTCGTCATGGGTGTCGTTTTCATGCTTTTCGAGGGTGTTAAAGCCAATAGTGACATTAAAATATAAATCCAAGATGGCCGGTGCGAACATTTTCAAATTTTTCGTCATAGGTGTCGTTTTCATGCTTTTCGAGAGTGTTAAAGCCGATAGTGACACTAAAATGTAAAGCCAAGATGGTGGATGCGAATATATTCTAATTTTTCGTCAAAGGTGTCGTTTTCATGGTTTTGGGTGCTGTTAAAACCGATAGTGATGTTAAAATGTAAATACATGATGGCGGCTGCGAACATTTTAAAAATTTTCGTCACGGGTGTCGTTTTTATGCTTTTCGAGGGTGTTAAAGCCGATAGTGACACTAAAATGTTAATATAAGATAGCGCCTGCTTTAAACATGTTGATGGTTTTTTAATTACTATCACACGTGTTTTCAGGTTGTAACGCGATACGCTGCACTGCCGCAGGGTTAGTTAAGTAGGCATCAGCCAAGCGTCACGCATTTTGACTCCTCTATCGGCTTTAGCACACTCTAAAACCATAACGGAATATTTTCGCAGCCGCCATCTTGGATTTACATTTTAACGTCATTATCGGCTTTAACACCCTCGAAAACCATTAAAATGACACCCATGACAAAAAGCTTGAAAATTTTTGCAGCCGCCATCTTGGATTTACATTTTAACGTCACTATCGGCTATAACACCCTCAAAAACCATGAAAACGACACCCATGACGAAAAGTTTGAAAATTTTGCAGACACCGTCTTGGATTTACATTTTAACGTGGCGTTAAAATGTAAATCGCCTTTGAAACCCTCGAAAAGCATGAAAACGACACCCATGACGAAAAATTTAATAATGTTCGCAGCCGCCATCTTGGATTTACATTTTAATGTTACTATCAGCTTTAACACCACCGAAAACCATGAAAACGACACTCATTGAGAAAAAATAGAAAATATTCGCATCCACCATCTTGGATTTACATTTTAGCGTCACTATCGGCTTTAACAATCTCGAAAACCAAGAAAACGACACCCATGACGAAAAATTAGAAAAGATAGAAAATATTCGCAGCCGCCATCTTGGATTTACATTTTATTGTCACTATCGGCCTTAACACCCTCGAAAGCCATAAAAACGACACCCATGATAAAACATTTGAAAATATTCGCAGCCGCCATCTTGGATTTACAGTTTCAGCAGCTTTCACTATGGGACCAACTCTAAATCACGAAAAAAATTACGATGTTTGATACAAAAGTTCAATACCTACTCGACCAGCTGATTTATTTTTCGTGTTTTACGTGTTGATGCCATAGTGAAAGTTGTTCATGAGTAGAGATAAAAAGTTATCCTCTAATACTCGTAGTAAAAAAATACTTAATTTATCAATTCCGGCATCCCGACATTTTGACGATCAATACAAAAGTAGGTACATTCCATATTAGCCAAAGCCTAAACGTAAGTAAATATACATTCGATTCTATAATCAGAACTTAAAAATTGTCGTTCCGGAATCCCGGGATTTTTTCGATACATAAGTGCAATCCATATTAACTAACATCTGCACTTAAGTAAATTATACATTCGATTCTATGATCGTGAATCAAATTCGAGTTTACTGCTTTCTAATCCTTCACCTATCCTGTCAGCAAACGACGTGAATAATTTTTTCGTAAATGTTGGGAAAACTCTTGCCGAGCAGATTCCAAAACCTGACTGTGTTCATCCTTCTTCCCAAAAGTTTGAAAATAGACGTACCCTAAAATCTTTTGCCTTGCTAGATACCGACGAAGATGAAATTACCCGAATAATCTGTGGACTAAAAGATGACTGTGCTGTTGGATGGGATAATATTAGCAATAAGACCCTTAAACTCTTTAAGCATATCCTTGTACCTCCCTTAACACATATTTTTCGAATGTGTTTTTCTGAAGGCATTTTCCCTAAATGTCTAAAAAAAGCAATTGTAATCCCTATCTTCAAATCCGGAAACAAAGACCTAATTAACAATTATCGGCCAATATCACTACTCCCCTCTTTATCTAAAATACTAGAAAAAATTATAAACAGTAGATTAGTTAACTATCTAGAGAAAAATGAATTCTTATCATCTGCGCAATTTGGTTTTAGAGCCAAATTATCCACAGCCGATGCAGTGCACAGTGTAACAGATTATGTCTCAGAAGAACTTGGTAGGGGAAACCAGACCCTGGGGATTTTCCTTGATCTGGCGAAGGCTTTTGATACAGTGTCCGTTTCTACGCTTTTGTACAAATTAGAGGCCTTAGGAATAAGGGGAACGCCGCTGAAACTTTTTGCTGACTACTTAGACGATCGATATCAATGTGTTAAAATTGACAATATTATTAGCGACGAGCAAAAAAACACAAGTTTTGGTGTTCCCCAAGGAAGTATTTTGGGCCCCACCTTTTTCCTGGTTTACATTAACGATTTGTGTAATTTAAATATCAAACAAGGCAAAATTATATCGTATGCAGATGACACGGCGTTAATTTTCACCGCTAAAACAAATAGCGAATTGTACGAATATGCTCAAATAGGTTTTAATACTGTATCTAACTGGCTTCAAAGCAACTTACTAACATTAAATGCCGATAAGACAAAATAAATAAATAAATATCCTTGGACATTTCACACAACGCCATCTAGTCCCAAGCTAAGCAACCTAATGCTTGTGTTATGGTAGCGAGATGGCTGATAAACTACTTATATACATTTTTTTTTGTAAATACATACATATTATAGATAGAAAAACACCCAGACTCAAAATATATTCACTTCTCCATCCGCAAACCGCTTTTTAACATTACTAACTCTCATTTGTATGCTCATCGTTGCGGACTCCGCTCAGTCAGCGTATGTAAGTGTCCTTTTATCCTCAAAACATGTAACATGAAATATCTCGGGGTTCTAATAGACGAGTCGCTCTCATTTAGACCACATATTGACAGTTTGGTTACAAGAGTACGCAGGTTAATTTTTGTTTTTAAAAAACTGCGAGCAATTGCAGATAAAAAACTTATGTCACAAGTTTACTTGGCCCTAGGTCAATCTGTAATACAGTACTGTATTACTTCATGGGGTGGAGCACCAAAAACTTACTTACTGCCTCTTGAAAGAGCACAGAGAGCTATTTTAAAAGTAGCAAACTTCCATCCCTTTCTCTATCCTACAGATCTGCTATACAAATCTTGTAACGTGCTGACTGTTCGCCAGCTTTTCATATCGCACTTGGTATTAAAACAGCACACCATGCTCTCCTATAACATTGAAAGTACTAATAAGAGACGGAATGATATTGTATGTGAGTCAAATGCATCATCTAAATATGTCTTTGTAAACAGATTTTATACATTTTTAGGCCCATTTCTGTACAATAAATTAAATAGGAAATTAAGTATCTATAAATTAAATAATTACGACTGTAAAAAGATTATTCTGCAATTTTTACTTAGCATACCATACAGTGAGACAGAGGATTTACTCGTTGTCTGTAAATAAAACATGTTAGTCTTTTAAGTTAATATTTAAGTTTTAAGTAGTCTTGTACGTTGTTAATTTTATATTTTATAATTCTAAGCACCTCTATAGCCTGAAACACAGGTTCTACCTAGTTCAGGCAAATGAGCAACTGTGTCCTCTTTAATGTTTAAGATAAGTTATTGTAAATCTGCACCTTTTCATAAATAAACGATTTTATTATTATTATTTATTTATTTATTTATTATTTATGATCAGAAGTCAAAATTTGTGAATCCCGGAATTTTTTTGATACAAAAGTGCAATCCATATTATCCAACACCTGAACGCAAGTACCTCACTAAACATTCGATTCCAAAATAAGAACTTAAAAAGAAAAGAAAAAGGGTCTGATCCTCTAATAAATTGAGAAAAATATAAATACACGAAATATGAATATAAAATAATATAATACATTATTATAGCCATACAAATAATTTACTGTAGGTACCTATTATTAGACACTTACAATACATGTGAACCTATAATTTTTAATTTATGATGATGATTCTGAAATTTTAGTACTTATTTTTACAGTTCATTAGGTACCATCGCGAAAGAACATGGGCAGCCACCCATACATTAATTTAGCTGAGATTAAAGTCTTGCATCTTTAAATGAAATAGTACATTTTGATACAAGTGGAGAACGTTTGTTATTGCATTCGAGGCGGACTTAACACCCGAGCCGTAGTAGGCGAGGTTGTTTTTGAGCCGAGAACTGCAATAACAAATGTCCACAAGTATCAAACGAGGTTTTTCAATACACTTTTGAAGAAATAAAATAAAATAACGGAAAATATTTTTGTCATGAATTAGGAATCTATGATTTAAATATTTTTTTTCTCGCTTTGCTTTCGCCAGGTTGAAGGAGAAGCAAAGGTATAAAACCGATAAACAGCCTAATATAAAAAATAGAAAATTCAAATATTTTCGAATTCAGAACACAAATAAATGTTAATTTGTTCATAAACGTTTTTTTTATTGTAATGATGATAGTTTTTGATGATATTCTATTTATAAACATTATTTAAATATTCAAAAATATTAACGCCGTAAAGACGCATACCCCTTTGCCGAGATTAAAAAAAAAACATTCACCTCCGAATAGAGAGTTGTGAACATTGAACCAATTTGGACTAAGTATAGTTGAAGTATAAAGTACCCGTCACGAGAAGCTATAAATTATGTAAACAAACATCTTTTACTAAGTAAACATTTTATACTGCGAGATAATAATAAATTGACCATATTCAATCGACATTAAATATAGACGGGTTATATGAAAGTAACAACCTATTTAATTTAGTCGGATCATATTTTAACGACGCAAAGCGCTATCGTTTGTGTTTCTTGGTACCGGAACGCGTCCGTCGCAGGGATTGTAAACTATCGGGACGCCATTTTGAAATAAACGCGTCATTCGAGTTTCGAATGCGTACGAGTTACATGTCACTGATTCTGACACAGAAATGGAAACATCTGAATCTGACGAATAATTATTCTTAAATAATATATGTTAATTAATATTTGTTACTTAATAATTTATTAAATCTTAAACAAATTCATTTTTTTTTCTTGGTCCAAATGTTGTGAACTCCTGAACACTTGTTTAAAAAAATTATAGCTTCTCATGACGGTTACTTTAGGTATAAGTTATCTGTGGCAATTTTTATCGTGAAAAATGGCACGCGTGTGAAATACATTGCATTGCAAATCTAGCGATTTCATGAAATCATGAGGTTTGAGGTAAATGCTAACATAAGGAGCTGTATTGCTGATTCTAATGATTATAATTCTGTAAAGCCATGTTAGCTACGGCCGCGACTCATATTTTAATCAACATACAAGCTCACACTGATCTACAAATTGCAAAAAACGTAAGAAATTTTGAATTTCGCGGGCTAGCCTGGCGCTTTCGCCTTAACTCGGCGTCAACTTCTGAATTAAGTAGTTTGTGCAAGAATTTTTGTTCAAGAACTTCGAGAATAATAGAAATTCAGTCATGAACTTTTGTAGGTTACATTTATGGTAATTCCAATTCGAGGAAGTAAAAGGGCAATATTGCATTAGTATTTTCCTTACCCAGTTATTTCAGAATGCAATCAACCTGCCTAGCCTTTTCCCAACTATGTTAGGGTCGGCGTCCAGTCTAACCGGATGCAGCTGAATACCAGTATTTTACATAGAGCGACTGGCTACCTGACCTCCACAACCCAGTAACTGGGTAATACGATACCCCTTGGTAAGACTGGTTGTCAGACTTTCGGGCTTCTGACGACGGAACCACGGTGCGTGAGTCCGACTCGCTCTTAACCGGTTTTTTAATTCAGCATATAGAATTAATTGATTCTAAATGCATACAAGTTAGTCAGGCGATTGTTGAATGGTACTACTTACTATACATACTTACATACTACTTAACTTAGGTACCTGAACCTATTGGTTGTTTTGTAGATACTGTCCTATCCGTATCCCTTTCATCCAAATCCGGAAAAGTAAACAGGCAGACCGACCGCAACAAGAGAATAATATGTAAGTATGGTATGGATGATCAAAAACTGTTCAATCATGAAATCAAAAACGTACATAAATTGCCTAAATAAAAATAAATAAAAACGCGACAGCGTAAAAAGCGAACTAAAAAAGTCGCCAAGACGTAAGACTTACAGAGTACCGTCAACTGGGGTGACATTGATTAAGTTTTAGGAAACAAGCTGTAATAAAACCGTTGAAGATGGCTGAAAAAAATCCCTATCAATGGGAAGAAACTATAGAATAGAAATCTCGAAGTACAAAAATTTAGACTTATTAGATTTTAAGCAAAAAATAAAAAACTGCGCTATCAATTTTAAACTGGAAGTGGGGTCACTTAGATACCCCTAATTTTTAATGTGAAACGGGAAAGTCACCCCATTAACGATTTAAATTATGAAATAAAAAAAATATTCCGCCATGTAACTTCCAAGTTATGGATATTTTTTAGATTGCGGGGTGAATTTGATTAAAGGGGTCAGTTTGATAATGCATTATAGGTATGATTTTTATATTAGAACCTTTTCTAATAATTCAACCCCCTTGGGTTGAACGACATTGGTCAAGTCTGTTATTCGTCAAATTGGCAATACGTCAAACTTGATAGTGGTCAAAGTTGTAGTTCGTCAAATCGTCTTTTTGTCCAATTACGAAATCAGCCAAACACGCTATTGGTCAAGTAATTTAAGTACAATCAACTGTAAAAATGAAAGTAGTTACCTCATGATACCTATTTACTTATTAACTCATTTATTCAATTCATATTTATTTACACTGAATTCATACCCAACACGACTGTTTTAAACACTTTAACGCATCTAATTTTCCACTCAATAATTTTTCTATTATTTTTTATATTTTGGCATCTTTTATGATGTCGGATGTTTTCCTCTGCTTCTTATCTTCTCTTTTAACTTTATTTAAATAATATTTCGCTTCTTTTTTTCAAAATACTGATGCATGAAAATGTTGTGTTTTTCTTCTACTTTAATACCTAATCTCCGATGCCAAGTCTCGACTGCGTTAGTGGTACGATGGCGTTCATTTGCACAACACCACATGTCCTGAGAAACCCTTTTTTGCCATTGCTCAGTAAAATATTTTTATATTAAAATAGGCGCATATACAGCAGGCGGCTTTTCCTTTTATAAGTTCCTACAAGCAAGTTATGTGAATTCAAAACGCATGTTTTCATCGACTGTACATGGACTTGACCAATAGCGTGTTTGGCTAATTTCGTAATTGGGCAAAAAGACGATTTGACGAACTACAGCTTTGACCAATATCAAATTTGACGAATTGCCGATTTGACGAATAACAGACTTGACCAATGTCGTTCAACCCTGTCCAAGAAAATAAAGTTTTAAACTACGTTTCGATATATTTATTTACTCACATGAAATTATGTAATCATGACAGTCCAAAATAATAATAACTTAAAAACAAAAATCACTTCTAAATAACAAAACATAATCACAGTTTCATTGAGATCAAATATGTAAACATTCAAAATATAATCAACCGGGCCTTTGGAATTTTAATGCATCATTAATTGACATAACACCATCGGTCATCTTCTGAAGGGCTTCCTTGAGCGCCTCGTCCGAGTAGTCTATATAATTTCGGGTACCCAGTACCTTTTTGTAGTACCGCACCATCTTTGTCTACAGCCTAAAAAAAAAACAGGGGTAAAATTGGTAATAATAAATAAATAAATAAATAAAAAGTTCATTATTAATGCTTCAGTTTACAAAAAACAGGGTATTAGTGTTTGGAGCCTCCTTTTAAGCAAACAATGCCTGTGTTAGGAGACTCCAAATAATATACTAAATCCAATAAAATAGTAATAGGATCCCCAAAGGGGTCACTTTGACATAACTATCAATGTAGCCCCATGCCCGCAATCAAACTGACCCCACAGACTAAATACCTTCATGGAATAAGAAATCGTAAACATACCGAGAAAACAAAAATTGTTCCTTAATAAGAACTAAACAAATAATTATGAAAGTAAATATCATGTGTCCAGCGGTCTAGTCTGCACAATTGAAGTTATTTACACATGCATTTCTTACCTTTCTTACCATTGAACTTCAAAAATTTATCACTCACCACCGAAAATGTGTAGACGCACCGGCACCAAATGACGAGAGGGCGGAAATGACCAAGCTGCCAAACTAAAAAAAAAAGTTACGGCTGCGTTCTGTTTTGACAGAGTTAGACGGCAAAATTCAAAAATAAATAGTAATCATCAAACTCGCCCCTTGATTTGAAAGTCACCCCAGTTGACGGTAAGTATAACGTGCGATAAGGAACTTCGTCGCAAAAGATGGAAACAACACTAGGACTGAAAGATGTAAACGAGACGTAGGTAAGTACCTACTTATCTATATCACAACCACAATCGGCCAAATAATGTTCCCGCTGGCTATGGACATTGTCTACACTTACGAGTGTGTAGGGCAATATTGGTTTGGAAGACAAGAGCGTCGAAACTTCCACATTTCAACAATAATTTTAACGCATTTTTGGGCGTAAATAAATTGCTCCCGGAGTATGAAAATAGCAAAATTGTTACCGTACAGGCATAGACAATTTATTGAAGAATGCAAATAACTTTAAATGAATACATCCTGTAGTTTTTTCATAATATCTAAACGCCCAAAGGTCCGCTCGTTTTCGTTATAAATCATCGTCTATTTCACTAAATACATAAAAACTAAATAAATACATATTAAATAAATAAACCATAAAATAAATAAATAAAGTAACTAAATAGCATGCTTATTAGCCACGCCGCGCCGCCAACGAGTTCGAGCCGCCCGCGCCGCGCGCCGCCCGGCCGACTAGCAGACTCCGGATTTTTAATTTGTCTGTCTTCTTCAAACGTAATACGTAAACGTAAATGTATACGTTTTTATAATAAACTACCTAGCCACATTCAAGAACTAAGCCTTAATAAATTCAAAAATTGTATAAAGCGGAAACTTTGTCAGAAAGCCTTTTATACTGTCAAAGACTATATTGAGGACAAAAAGGCTTGGGTTTGAGCTGCTCCAATAAATTTACACTATTAATGTTGATTTAAATACCTTTTTACATATTCTATACAATGACATGAATATTTTGTTTGTTATACTATTTTTAATTATTGTGAATGTGAAGACTACGTGGATCATTGTTTTTTATTTATTTTATCCTTTTCTCAGTTTTAGTTATAGTCTGACAGTTTGAGTAATTTATGCGGCCTACCCAAATGTCTTTTCTTTGGTATTGTTCGTCGAATCGTTAAGCTCCTTAAGTTTTGAGTTGAGCTGCACGATTACTGACAAATGCGTGCACTGACTGGACAGGTCCACTCAATCTGTGTGGTTCTTTCATCAAAAGACCATTTCTGACTGCAATCTACATGGTCTTCACATGATCTGACCAAGATTATGTCTGGACTTTAAAAGAGACTGTGACCTCTGAGTTTGTTTCGGCGTTTCTTCTCAGAGTAGTCAGATAGGAAACGTCGAACTCATCTAGTTTAAAAAAATATGTTTGACGTGTAAAAGTGTTTGTACAAACCTACTTACAGAAAATAAATCATTCATTCATTCATCATTCATTCATTCATTCATTCATTCATTCATTCATTCATTCATTCATTCAAACAGATGAGAATATTTTCTTATTTTTAGAGCGTGATTTTTCACTAGGTACGAGTACTTAGGTAGTCGGGATTTAGTTTTTGAACTTAATTTTTTTTTGGTTCTTGGATATGTTTTGCTTGCCGGTTTCACTCACGATATTTTCCTTCACCGTTTTGAAAGCAGTGGTGATGATCAATGCATGCAGTCGGACGTCGGTGATACAGTGAACTGTAAAAATCATAGACTTTGCCTTCATAGTCGTGTAAACTCTGTTATCTAGACAGCTCCCTCCTCAAGAATAGAACACTACCAACAGGTAGTAGGTAAGCACCTACTTTCATCATCATCATCTGCCTAGCCTTTTCCCAACTATGTTGGGGTTGGCTTCCAGTCTAACCGGATACAGCTGAATATCAGTATTTTACATGGAGCGATTGGCTTTATCTACCTAAAAAAAAATCAGTGCGGTGCTGCGTTTTTTTTTTTGTGGATGGGAAATCATCAAATGACTTCTCCCGCCCTGGGCGGAGCGGGAGGTCGTGTCAGATTTTTACGACTAAAACCTACCTACGTGTTCCTTCAGCTGCCTGTGCCAGAGCCACGGTATCTCTTTCGAACAACCCGCGACCCCGGCGGGCTGTGCTGAGTCTGGGTATTCCATAGCGGCCATAGCACAACATCATGCTTGAGTGGAAGCCTTCTTGTCACATTCACGACGACCCGGACGTGCAGCTGCCGACTATTTCTATTCTGTGCTCGTGATTGTAAAACATGTCCCCTTAGATTATGGAATGTCCCGTATTTAACGCAAACCCTCATCATTGTATTGGGTCATTGTACCTACTCATCATTATGAACAACTTTTACTATGGGACCAGACCTGAAATCGCGAAAAAAAATCAGCTGTTTCATAAAAAAACTTCAATACCTACTCGACCAAAATGTATGAAACAGCAGATTTTTTTTGTTTTTATTTTTCTTTATTATTCGAGTTAATTCATACCTAAGTAATAACAGCCGCACAGGTCGATCCATCAGGTTAAGCTACGCTTGCCGGGGTTGGTCAGTGGATGGGTAACCATCTTTACATACCTATATCATCCGGGCCTCGGAAAGCACGTTAAGCCGTTGGTCCCGGCTGTCATTCATGGATCTTTAACAGTCGTTACGGGTCGTCAGAAGCCCGAAAGTCTGACAACCAGTCTTACCAAGGGGTATCGTATTACCCAGTAACTGGGTTTTGGAGGTCAGATAGGTAGTCGCTCCATGTAAAATACTGGTATTCAGCTGCATCCGGTTAGACTGGAAGCCGATACATAGTTGGGAAAAGGCTAATAGGGATTGATAGATTGATTTTATCTTTTTCTACAGTACCTACGTGTTTCTATAACAAATTAACCTATTTTTCTTTCTTTATTTAATTATGCTAGGCGTTGACAGTTGATAACGAATTGTTCAATTCTAAGCGGAACTGATTTAAATACTTACTTACATAAGTAGGTATGGATTCCAAAAGTGTGAATTCAAAGTAAATTATTTCAACATAACAATACGAATTATACTTTCTCGACACAATGGGTAGGTAAAAATATTAAAATGTATGCTGACAGAACAACAGAGTCAACCTTGTTGAAGGTCACTGCCAATGTACTCACGACGATGTTTAACATACCTACTTGGTTACTTACTTGAGGTACCTAACATCAGTGCGATTGTAGGTACCTATTGAATAGGCCGATATGATTAAAAATAAATAGGTCTGTGCTAACCTACCTAAATAGCATTCACTAGCTTTTTGCCCGCGGCTTCGCCCGCGTGGATGTCGGAAAATATCTCACGGGAACGTGCTACCGGAAAATCCTTCTTTATTCTTTGTCTTCTTTATAAACCTCATATCAGAAGGTGCACGTTTGGCGCACCATGTGTCTTAGCACTAAATGCAGTTCTTGGTATGTGTATTATAATAGTAAAGACCACAACTTGAAACAGGACCAGATTCAGTGGCAGAGAGTTGGATTCACTCATTTTCGTATTAAAATTTCACATTAAATTCTCAATTAACTCCCGAAACACGAGAGATAGAAAGAAATGTGTCAATGCATGTTTTGAAGGCATTTGATAACTAAATACGATGGCATTATTTGTTTTTCAAAATGAGTCTTTTTTTTCTCGGAAATGCCTATGTTCAACTTCCCCCATACATCACCCTATATGTCAGAAGGTGCACGTTTGACGCACTATGTGTCTTGACACTAAATGCAGCTCTTAATGTGTGTATTAAGCTAGTAAAGACCACAACCTAAAATAAGACCAGACTCAGGAGGCAGAGAGCTCGATTCAGTAAAAAAATACATCACCTTATATGTCAGAAGGTGCACGTTTGGCGCACCATGCGTCTTAGCAGTAAATGCACCTTTCGATATGCGTAATACGATAAGTAAGGCCCACAACTTGAAACGAGGCCGGAATCAGGCGGCAGAGATCTCGATACAGTCATTTTCATAGTAAAATTTCACATTTTCTCAATTAACCCCTGAAATACGAGAGATAGAAAGAAATTCTTCAATACAAGTTTTGAAGGCATTTGATAGCTAAATACGATGGCATTATTAGTTTTTCAAAATTAGACTTTTTTCTCGGAAATGCCAAACTCCAACCTCTCCCATACACTCGCTCCACTGTGCGGAGGGGTCTCGATCTCTCGATTATGTTTTTTTGACTCAAAACGGGACATCAATTTATTTTCAATTAGTAGGCCCGATTCATAAAGGAAACTCAATGTTGAAAATTCCACCCTAGGTTCTCAATGAAAAAAAAAAAAACAATTTATAAATATGTTTTTTTTATATACGTACTTATCAAAATTATTTATTAAGAAAATTAATTATAAATTTTCAGTAAGTAATTTTAATATTTTTCAGCAGAACAAGTTTGTTGCTGGTGATGATTTGAAGTAATAAAATTCTTGGCACGTTTTTAGGATTCCGTACCAAAATGGTAGAAAAGGAACCCTTATGGTGTCACTCAGTCTGTCTGTCTGTCGGTCTGTCTGTCTGTCTGTCTGTCTATCTGTCTGTCTATCTGTCTGTCACAGCTGGATATCTCAAGAACTGCTAATGCGATCAACTTGAAATTTAGAACAGTTTTAAATGATGTTTACCCAACTATTTTGCAAATAAGAAAGAAATAAAAATATTTATATTTTTTTTTTGCAACAGGGCCTGAAACGGGGTCTTAAAAATTCAAAGTGGGGCGACTAGGGCATGTGGGGCATGTGGGTATCATATGAAAGAACGTTATTTGCAAATTCTCAAACATATTTTTTTTTTTAGACCGCATAGGTTTTGACTTTTGATGAAAAATGTAAAAAAAAATACCGTTCCCTTATCTCCGAAGTTTGCATAGTAGAAAAATCTGAAATTATTCTTTGTGATAGAAGTTTAAGTAAAAATTACAGGAAAAATAAACCGATGTCTCTAAGCATACTTTTTCAGAAATCGGAACGGAACCCTCGGTGCGCGAGTCCGACTCGCTCTTGACCGGTTTTTTATTACATATTTAGTTATCATCAACATCGCCCTAAGGAGTGAAACCTGTAACTGTGTTTTTTCAGACGTCCACAATTTATGAATTAAAGAAAAGACTCTTTTATTGGTGCATTTGTACCGGGCAGACGTAAAATATATTGAATTAAAATACAAAAGTCCTGGTGTGAAAGTTTTTGAGCACTTCCAACCAGCGACTTTTCTTTCAACTCCAAACGTTTAGATTGTTCCATTCGGTTACTTTTTGCGACATGATGTACACATTAATGAAAATCCCTCAAATAGAAGGGATCGATTGTAACAAAGATACGGAAGTCTTTGTTACAATCAATATTACATCCTTTTCAATCAATATCTACATCTAATGCTTTTTATCGCGCGCTGTCTGAAAACGGGACAATTTTGCGTCCCCAAGTTTTTTTCGGGGACACCGGGACGAAGAACCGAAAAAAGGGACGGTCCCGTTCAAAACGGGACGTATGATCACGTTAAGCATGATCAATTTGAGACATTCCTTTTTAAGTAGGTACCTACACCTCGAAGTGAAGTCCAAGACGTCCTCGCTTTTGTGCACGATTCCACTCGTGGCATTGTGGCAATTGCCTTACAGGCTCCGGGAATGATGTAAGTCTCCGAAAAAAGTGGTGCAATTTTAAACACGGTTAAAAGTTAAGTGTTCATTATAGCCATTGGCATTGTAATCAGCCCATTAAAGATCGCAGTTCAATGGTTAAACTAATAAAATTAACTCATTTTGTTTCGATAACAATGTCAATGTTAGGTTAAACATTTTGATCCTAAATGTTATTGTATGCTCATAAAATAAATGTTAAACAGTAATTAAGAGCTATCATTGTGATATTAGAGTAATTAGTGGTATATTATCTAAAATACTAATTATTGTCATCACGCGACGCGCAAGTAAACGCACGCAGATTTTTTTTACAACACGCTTGCTTGTATTGTGGCTCTTGTTCTGCTCTGCACAATGTGTGTTTTGTCTCATTTGTCCAGCAGCCTGAGATATCTCTGTAAGAGCTATTTACGGTTCGAATTTGTACGGAGTACACCTTCTTTATGGTTTCCTAGACATAAAAAACTAAAGAAGTCAGGTCTGGTGACCTAGCTGGTCATTGTAACACGGCCATTGTAGCTCTCTACGAGTAGTAGCAGCTGTCTAAAACTTATGGTTTGAATAATTAATTGTTACACAATGCGATATTTGTGCTACCTCGTCCAATAATTCAACGGCCAGGAAACGTTGCATTTAAGAAGTAGTCGGAATGAGAAATTGGCTATTTGATAAGTAGACCTCTGGCGCGTGAGGGCGCAATAATTGTGTTATGTTGGAGCGGTAGTATTTCCCGCTCTTGTGAATTGGGCTTCATCCATTCAAAGATTTTTTTGTTACTGTATTGCTTAGCAGTATTGGATTACTTATTTATCAGTTCTTGGTTCATTCTCTGGCAAAAAACAATTCTTGAGAAGTGATCAGGTGGTATTATGCCTTGGGATTTTCTGTAGTGGTAGTAGGCATGCAAACCATGTCTTTGCCACAGTTTCCACACTAGCTTATGGGATACACCCACGATTCTCCCAACGCGTCTCGTCGAGAGTGTAGGATCATGAATAATAGGTAATGTTCATATTCAGTTTTCTTGAGCGACGCTCAAATTGATTGCTTGTACAGGGTGGCGTGGTCTAATTCCGATCTCACAAAATCTCTTGTAAATAAAAAATAAATAAAAAATCTCTTATAAATGTTCGTAAGTACAGGAACGCGCCGTTAGTTCTCTCGTACAGCCGCTGTGGCATTTCCGTCACAGAAACCGTAGACAAAGTGATATCAGCTTGGTGTTGAACCGAATACTCGTACGGCATAGTGAATGTTGCCATCAAAACTAAAGGGAAAATACAAACCAGAAATATGCGCTTCCGTTTCCGTATAAACACGAACATAGCGCCATAGAGTAAGAACCCCCAAAATGAGGAAATACAGCTTTGCCAACGCTTGTAAGTTTTGTACCTGAAGTGCACTTATAATAGCGCGTATAGCGTTGCCATTTCTAAAAATCAAAAAGCCGGACTTACCCGTTAAAAAAGCCGGACTTTTGGGTCCCAAAGCCGCACGCTAAGAAAAACAAAAGGATATTTGGCAAAATTTCGAATTAAAACACAAAAAGGGATTTTTGACAAAAATTCTAATAAATAACGTTTTTAAATTTGCGTTTCTTGGCGAGTCAGCGAGTTTCGTCTCGCTCGCTCGTTTGTGACCGAAGTGACTGAACAATAGATTTAAAATGCCTAACAAAAGCCGGACGGGCCGGACGCAGTCTTTGGCCGGACAAGAGGACTGTCCGGCTTTATGGCAACGCTAATTGCGCGTTTTTATGATGTTTTAATATCGTGGTTGTTCAAAATATTGGCAAGTAGGTAAGTACTCTAATCTTCTATTCTTGTAACAGTAGGTATTACTTATATTTGATAAATGGCAAAAACGAATCCATAAAATTTCCTCATGTCCGACGTCCGTCTGTCCGTCTGATACCGTCCGGATGTTACACAGCCATTTTACTCGGAGACTATTACGCACTATGTCAATGAAAATTGGAAAGAAAGTGTAGGTATACGGGGTCGCGGGTTGTTCGAAAGAGAGGCATAGGCAACTGAACGAACACGGGTGGGTTTTAGTCAGTAAAAGTCTGACACGCCCTTCCGCTCTCCACCCAGAGCGCTAGAAGTCATTTGATGATTTACCATCCACAAAAAAAAAATATAACAAGGATACAAGGAGAGCTAGTCTTCGGTCAGCTGGACCCGCTCGCTATTGGACACGCGGGTCCACTTGACCACATAATTTATTTACTGTATTTTTAACTTAAAAAAAAACATCTAAGTATTGTTTAAAGTTAAACGTGGATACAGTCGAGCGCATTTGTTAGACAAAATATAATAAAACGTAATTCAATTAGGTTTAAACGTTTATTCTCAATCAAAATCTAAAATCTTTTTAAATTAGGTACATGTAAGTAAAATCAAAATCTCGACAAACCTTTTTATAACGAGAATATTAACTAAATGTAATACTGAAATCATATATACACAGAAAAAAATAAGTAAGTAAGTACTATTTAAAAATCACAGACAGATCTAATGAACATTCATGAATATAATTATAATTATACAAATCAACGTAGTACTTGCATAAATCAACTATAACAATAAACAATAACTAAACTGCTATTTTACAAACATGTATATCACATTGAAAAAGTTAAAATCAGTCAGATCACAGAACAGATAAGTGAGTCAGATCACCTTTACACCGTACGCGTAAATTAATAATATTAGTATATTTCAAGTATAAAAATAAAACTAAAAGATTCGGCTTTACTAATAATGAAATTGGGCAGTGGGTCCAGTCGACTTATTCAAAATGTGATTGGGTTGAGTGATCCCGCGAGTCCATTTCGAGTGGGTCCAGTTGACCAAAGACGCGCTATTGAAATGAGAAGGATAAATATTTGTTTCCCGCTTTTTGTCATTACAGCTTTAGCATCAACTTCAATTTTAGTTATTTTTAATTGCAATGATTTTGTATCCGTCCAATTTATTTTAGTAAGTAATTACTTATCAATTTTTCAAGGCTGGGTGGGCCTATATTCGCTCGCGACCGATATTTTGGGAAACTCTGATCTAGATCATTGCATTAGAATCTATTTCTAAATTCTAATTTTTTTTTTTTTTTTTCTAATTTAAAAAAATACATATCTATATACGCGACGAATTGATAACCTCATCTTTTTTTGAAAAGTCGGTTAAAAATGAAATGCTGTTCGTTGGTAAGCGCATCGCGATTTGATAAATTTTTGTTTTAAAATGTTCGTATAGTTAGTACTATTGTTTATTTTGTGATATCAGGTTCTTATGGTCAGAAAAAATTGTAAAGTTGCCGGGAAAATTGGAAAATTCGGGAAAACTGAAAGTGAATTTTCTATAGGAATTTTGTATGAATTATTGAAAGTACAGGACAACGACTGTCGGGTCAGCTAGTTTGTAATAAATTGAAACTGATAAATACTCGTAAGTGCACCATAGGTCATAGTAATAATGCAGGTTGCACTTAGACAATACACCATGCTTATCTACGTAGGTACCCCAGAGGTACGTACAAACACCCACATCTAAGCAGAGCATCATTAGGGTTCCGTACCAAAATGGTAAAAAAGGAACCCTTATGGTGCGACTCAGTCTGTCTGTCTGTCTGTCTGTCACAGCTGGATATCTCAAGAACTACTAATGCTATCAACTTGTTTGGAACACTTTTAGATGACGTTTACCCAACTGTTTTGCGAATAAGGAGGATTTTTTTTTGCAACAGGGATTGAAAGGGGGTCTTAAAAATTCAAAGTGGGGCTACTAGGGCAACGGGTATTGTGGGGTATCATATGAAAGAGCGCTGTTTGCACATTCACAAACATTTTTTTATTTATTTTTAGGCCGTATGCGTACGCGGGCGAAGACGAGGGCACGCCCGCGTTTACTATACATTTTTGGCGTACTTTGTTTTATACTAATGTAAGATAATATACATAAAAACCGCATCAAAATCCGTTTCGTAGTTTTAAAGATCTAAGCATACATAGGGAGGGACAGACAGACAGCGAGAAGCGACTTTGTTATATACTAATGTAAGATTTAGAGACATCGTTTTATTTTATATCTTCGGAGATAAAGGGGGGCCCCCTTATCTCCGAAGTTTCCATAGAAAAAAACCGGCCAAGTGCGTGTCGGACTAAGCACAATGAAGGGTTCCGTAGTTGGGATTAAATTACACCAAGAACGACGACACGGTTGGCGCAGTGGTTGAGCGGTTGACTGTTGCGCAGCATGTCGCGGGTTCGATTCCCGCACGGAACAAATATTTGTACGACCTACAAGTATTTGTTCCGAGTCTGGGTGTTTTTCTATCTATAATATGTATGTATTTACAAAAAAAAAGTATATAAGTAGTTTATCAGCCATCTCGTTACCATAACACAAGCATTAGGTTGCTTAGCTTGGGACTAGATGGCGTTGTGTGAAATGTCCAAGGATATTTATTTATTTATAAGAACGTTTTTTTAACGTTTTTCAACGTTATAGTTGAAAAACATGTTCCCATACATTGCAACAGTAAATGTAAGTTTGTACTCACAATATTGAGAGATTTACTATGTTATTTTAAGACCGCAAACTTCTTATAGGTTTTCCTGTAATCTACAGGTAAAGAACTATTTTCCGTATTTTTTTCAAAATTTTAGGCTCAGTAGTTTCGGAGATAAGGGGGGGAATGGTAAATGTTCGTCTACTTTCTTAAATAACTTTAAAACAATTTATTTTAAAATTATTAAAAAAATATATATTTGAGACCCTCATAGTAATTCCTTTCATTTCATATGTCACACGGTACAGTTTGCAAAACTTATTTTTTAATTTTCTTATTTGCCCCTTAAAAGTGACCCCACATTCAAAATTCATTTATTAACTTTACCCGAACGTGTTTGGGTCACAGAAATCCATAAGTGTACTAAATTTCAACTTAATCGGTCTATTAGATTCGGAGCAAATTGGCTGTGACAGACGGACAGACAGACTGACAGACAGACAGACAGACAGACTGACAGACAGACAGACAGACAGACACACGAGTGATCCTATAAGGGTTCCGTTTTTTTCCTTTTGCGGTGCGGTACGGAACTCTAAAAATATGAAATTATTCTATGTGATAGAAGTTTATGTAAAGATTACAGGAAAAATAAAACGATGTCTCTAAATGAAATCGGGACGGAACCCTCGGTGCGCGAGTCCGACTCGCTCTTGACCGGTTTTTTTGCGATTGGTGACAGCATATTGTAGCTTATAAAGCTTAAGCTAAGCTACAAAGCTTATATAAAGCTTATAAAGTGGCAAAATTAGAGTAAGTACATAACTCGCTGTTATAAAATAAAATAATAATCATGACGTAGGTCATCTGTGAGCGAAAAGATACGGCAAAAGCTGGTTTTAAAACTGGTTTAGCGTAGGTACTCGTAAATGCAGGTTTTAATAATGAAGCAACTTTAGTATTTTTTTTAGCAAAATAGGACCATCACAATCTTTTTACCTGTGCGAGTGACTAGGTATATCTTTAGTTAAAAGAAGCAATCATAATGAGTTGCTGCGTTTTTTACGGGGTCGGTTAAAGAGTTGGAATAATAGACGGTTGAGAAGCTTAGTGATGGACAAAGCAAGGCCTGATTTTCATTCCTTGTTTACGAAACTTTCCTGAGTAAATGCTGGCCACGTATTTAACTTTCGGGCTACTTGCCTACAGGCACCTACATCTCCAGTCTTTTGCTATCATCTACTGATACCAACAATTTTGATATTTTAGTATCTACCTAATTACCTTTATCCAATAAAAAAGTGTCTAATGACATTTTAATTGAGATAAAACAGGATTGCAGGAGTCAGAACCATGAAACTAGAACATTGCACAACATTATATATATTGTAGGTACACAAACTCGTGTCTAGTCATGAACCATTACCGTAGCTACCGATATTAAGGTCAGTGACTTTATTAGAAAAGTAAAGCTGGTTTGTCCACCTACCCAACCAAGTTTATGTTAGCATTTATAACAAGGTTGTCATTTATTGTTGCCATATGGACACACCTCTTAGGGTTACGTACTAATTACTGATTATTAAAGGAGAATAAGTTTTACAACTGTTATTTAAACATTAAGGAAGTTAATAAGATCAAAAAGTGAACGGGCAGTAATTGATTTTTTCGGCGTTTGGTAAATTAGTGTGACAGTAAAACATGAGCAGTAAGTACTTACCTACTTATTAAAAAGAAAATTGAACCGTTATTTCATCCTACACAACCAACCAACCTAACACAAGTAAAATGTTTACCTAAATGGAAATTCCTAGAATAGTAATTTTTTGAAATAAACATTTATTTATTTCTCCTACAATGTCAGTACAAAAAATACTCAAGTGGTGGGCAGTAAAAATGTTGGAATGGGCGGTTAGATGAATAGTTCGGCAATTCATAGGTTAGTTTGGAAATGTGAACAAGCTATGTACTTCCAACTTAGATTTCTTACCGACTAATTCCGATTTCTTAACTGCCCACACGTTCAGACATTTTCTGCTCAATTATTTATTAATTACCTATTTAAATATTTGTTAATTTAAGAATCATTTACACATGCATTTTGTAATTTTTATTTACCAAAACTACAACAAACATAGTGCCAGTATTAAACCGGTCAAGAGCGAGACGGACTCGCGCACCGAGGATTCCGATTCCGTTTTCTGAAAAAGTGCGCTATTTAGAGACATCGTTTTATTTTTCCTGTAATCGTTACATAAACTTCTGTCACATACAATAATTTCAGATTTTTCTCTTTGCCAACTTCTGAGATAAAAAAATACCGTTTCCCACGGTATTTTTTTTTCCATTTTTTATCAAAAGTCAAAACTATGCGGCCTAAAAAAAATAAAAAAATGTTTGACAATGTCCAAACAGCGCTCTTTCATATGACATTCCTTAGTAGCCCCACTTTGAATTTTTAAGACCCGCCTTCAGTCCCTGTTGCAAAAATAATATAAGTATTTTTATTTCTTTCTTATTTGCAAATTAGTTGGGTAAACGTCATCGAAAACTGTTCCAAATTTCAAGTTGATAGCATCAGTAGTTTTTGAGATATCCAGCTGTGACAGACAGACAGACAGACTGAGTCACACCATAAGGTTTCCTTTTTACCTTTTGGTACAGAACCCTAAAAATATGGGGTGGGCAAATTAGCAATGCAATGACATTGCTAATTTAAGATTAAGCAAACAAACAACAGTACCTATCTATAGGTACGTATAGTTATTCAAATACGTAGGTTTGATTATGTGGTGCTTCGAGGATAAAGGACTTAAAATACATGAAAGATCAACATTAAAAAAAAACCGGTCAACAGCGAGTCGGACTCGCGCACCGAGGGGTCCTTTCCGATTTCTGTAAAAGTATGGACTTAGGTGACTACTCATCCGCAAATATTTCATCCGCGGATGAAACGTTACCCTTTTAAAATTGTAAGGCGACGAATCATCCGCAAGTTCGGATTAGTCGTCGCATAGTTAATATTGATGTGGTCATATCGCCCAAATAGACAAACCAACTTTTGTGTATATGAACGTTGTCTGTTCTTTGGTTTCCCCGGATTGTGTGTGGCTATGTGTAATAATATCGTGGTTAAATCGAACAAAAAAAAACTATGTATATCTACAAAATTAATTTTAAAAAAATTAAAAAGTAATAGGTACATATGTAATAATAAAAACAAAAAAAAAATGAAATAGTTTAAATGAAATAGTTGGTTATTTAAGTATTAACAATCTATTTCAATGTACTCATATTTATAACAAAACTCAGGTTTCGCAGTAAAACAGTAACTACCTGTCATTTATTTAGGTAGGTAGGTACATTGCTTATTATTCTGATTTACCAGTAGCTATAAAAAATTTTGAAAGAACGATTCTCGAACATATCCGCTAGCAAAACCGGCGAAACCAAAGAACAGGCAATATATTTATTTTATTTTACAGAAAGCTTACAGACTAATAGCAAAAATTTACAATAGTTCGTAGGTCAGAAAATTTGTTAATAACAAGCTTCCACATAGACGTCTAGTTACAAATAGGTATTATGCGTTGACTGTCGAATCGAGCAACATCAAAACAGTTTAGACATGACTATCTCCAAAATATTCCTTGGTTAGGATCTTTCTAATACTGTGTGCGTTGATGCAAAATAGATCGATCTCCAGGTGTGATGGTAAACTATTGAAGGCTTTTACACTACGAACGAATGAGGAAGGCGTTTTTTTTTTTTTTTTGTGGATGGGAAATCATCAAATGACTTCTCCCGCTCTGGGTGGAGCGGAAGGGCGTGTCAGACTTTTACTGACTAAAACCCACCCGTGTTCCTTCAGTTGCCTGTGCCAGGGCCACGGTATTACAATACCACGGTGTCACGGTATCTAATTACAGGCGCAACGCCTTCCTCATGCCGCCGGGATCGCGGGTTGTTCGAAAGAGATAGCGTGGCCCTGGCACAGGCAACTGAAGGAACACGGGTGGGTTTTAGTCAGTAAAAGTCTGACACGCCCTTCCGCTCCACCCAGAGCGGGATTCAAGTCATTTGATGATTTCCCATCCACAAAAAAAAAAAAAAACGCCTTCCTCATTCGTTCGTAGTGTAAAAGCCTTCAATAGTTTACCATCACACCTGGAGATCGATCTATTTTGCATCAACGCACACAGTATTAGAAAGATCCTAACCAAGGAATATTTTGGAGATAGTCATGTCTAAACTGTTTGGATGTTGCTCGATATGACCACATCAATATTAACTATGCGACGACTAATCCGAACTTGCGGATGATTCGTCACCTTACAATTTTAAAAGGGTAACGTTTCATCCGCGGATGAAATATTTGCGGATGAGTAGGTCACCTAAGTCAAAGTATGCTACCTATTTAGAGATTTTCCTGTAATCTTTGGATAAACTTCGCCCCCTAGTAGCCCTACTTTGAATTTTTAAGACAGTCAGACAGTTTCAGTCGCTGTTGCAAAAGAAAAAATATAAATATTTTTATGTCTTTCTTATTTGCAAAATAGTTGGGTAAACGTCATCTAAAACTGTTCCAAATTTCAAGTTGATAGCATTAGTCGTTCTTGAGATATCCAGCTGTGACAGACAGACAGACAGACAGTCAGACAGACAGACAGTCAGACAGACTGAGTCTCACCATAAGGGTTCCTTTTGTACCAATTTGGTACGGACCCTAATAAAATAATTTTAAAATGAGTGAACTGGAAATACCTGTAGGTACAATTATGTTTTGGCATTTAAAGATTGAAAACATTTTGTCCTTAAATCGAATACAGAGACAGAGTAGCTTTGTCGCAGTAAGATGGTTGTAGCCGTGAAATAGTTAGGTATATCTTTATGGATACAGCTATCTACCGTACGTAATATACTTAGTTATTATGAAAGCGGTTCATTTAACTTACTCAACTACTAGTCCCTTAACTAAAACGCTCTTTATACTTGTCTATTACAGATATAGAAGTGTTTTGTCTTCTTCTTTCGAAATTCGAAAGAAATTTTGAAAAATAAAATTCGAATGAAATTGCCAAAACACTTCTAAAATAGGTTTATAGAGCGTTTTAGTTTTTTTATGAATATGGGGGTTATAGAGTATTTAACTATCGGCACTCCGACCAAATAGGTTCTTAGGATAGGTTAGAACTGTGAGTGGTGGCACGGCAGCGTGGTGCGTCGACATTGGTCGCACAGTAGCAAAAGTATCAAATAGGTTCTTAGGATAGGTTAGAACTGTGAGTGGTGGCACGGCAGCGTGGTGCGTCGACATTGGTCGCACAGTAGCAAAAGTATCAAATAGGTTCTTAGGATAGGTTAGAACTGTGAGTGGTGGCACGGCAGCGTGGTGCGTCGACATTGGTCGCACAGTAGCAAAAGTATCAAATAGGTTCTTAGGATAGGTTAGAACTGTGAGTGGTGGCACGGCAGCGTGGTGCGTCGACATTGGTCGCACAGTAGCAAAAGTATCAAATAGGTTCTTAGGATAGGTTAGAACTGTGAGTGGTGGCACGGCAGCGTGGTGCGTCGACATTGGTCGCACAGTAGCAAAAGTATCAAATAGGTTCTTAGGATAGGTTAGAACTGTGAGTGGTGGCACGGCAGCGTGGTGCGTCGACATTGGTCGCACAGTAGCAAAAGTATCAAATAGGTTCTTAGGATAGGTTAGAACTGTGAGTGGTGGCACGGCAGCGTGGTGCGTCGACATTGGTCGCACAGTAGCAAAAGTATCAAATAGGTTCTTAGGATAGGTTAGAACTGTGAGTGGTGGCACGGCAGCGTGGTGCGTCGACATTGGTCGCACAGTAGCAAAAGTAGGGCACTCCGACAGTTTTATTACGGTAAATTACGGTATCCCTAGGGATATAGGTAACTATATCACGGCTACAACTATCTTATTACTACGACAGCTAGTAGGTTATAGATAGCCTAGGTACATCTTTTCTCATAAATGCTTTTGTCTCTTCTATGCGTCTAACCATTATCAGTTCATCACAGATGAACAAAAGATTTATCAGAGGAGCCTACCTTCTACTACCTACCTAATTACATCATTGAACTATTGACGTACTGATTCCGTCACTACTTGTGACGGAATTAGTGCGTCAATCGGTCATAACCTAATATTAACCTAACCTTAACCTTATTATTATTTTTTATTTAATTATGTAATGACATAACTACATAAAAGGTAAGTAAAACTTAAAAACTATTAGTTTGCACCAAAAAAATAATAAGTAGGCAGCAACAAACTTACACACGTAGGGCATACTATTATATATACCTATCTATAAAAAATCAATGCCACTTTTCGTTGTAATTGTATAACTCAAGAACGGCTGGGCCGATTTAGCTGATTTTGGTTTTGAAATGTTTGACGTAGTCCAGGGAAGGTTTAAACGATGAGAAAACTTGGAAAAGTTGCCGGGAAAATTGGAAAATTCTGGAAAACTGAAAGTGGATTTTATATGGGAATATTGAAATTGGGACAGGACAACGTCTGTCGGGTCAGCTAGTTATTTATATTTATGCAGGCAATCGATAATGTCGTAATAATCGCGTGGAGTAGGAACCTACCACCGGGCGTCCGTTATCTCATAGATAACAAGCCTAGGCAAGTTTACATTCAAAACAAATAGGTATGTCGGTTTTAATACTTTATTGGACCTAAACATGAATGACGTGACGATCAAGATAATTCATAATTATATGGAATTAACAGATGCATCCCCAACCAAACACACACATCGTACAAAAAATGGGGTTGCTACTGATTCCCCCCCAAGTTATAATAATAATATCGCACGAAATTTAAAATCTAAGTAAGTACTTACCTACATCTCAGCGAAAAGTGCATCCACCGCAATATTATTTTTACATTTGCACCTGTTGATTACTGCACCCTAATTGCGTAACACATTATCAATCGGAGTTTGAATCATTTTGAAACAAATTGCTAATTCATTGCTTCTTATGTTCGAAATATTTTTCTGCTCGACAACGTAAATAACGCAATGAATGTTGCTGAACTGTCAAAATGAAACGAACTCCGATTGATAGTGTGTTACGCAATTACGGTGCTGGTCCAACTAGCAAAACAGTCTCAGAACCCGCACTTTATAAGAATGGTAGGCTTAACCCCTCAAGTGTCGAATGCACCCCATGTGTGCATAAGAAAAACCCTTTTTTTGTTAGGTATATAAGCTTATATCACATATATATAAATGTAAAAAAACATCATCCGATGGAAAACCAATCATCATCATTAGTTGTGAACCAAACTCAGACACTTGAGGGGTTAAAGCGCTCTTATAATTGTTTTGGAACATGCCATCGATCATATATTACTTTTAGACAAGTCGGTATGTCCTCAAGAACACTCAGTCTCATAACCAAATCTCATATATGTATATAAGAGGATAATACTATGCTATTGTAAGCCACTTCTCCTAAAATAGCATTTACTAAGACTAATTGCACTTGAGACAACTTGCTCTTATATGCATATTTTCTAAGCTCGTAAGAATGTCAGACTAATATCAGCATTGCATAAGAGCACTTTAAGTACGTGCATTTCTGATCTTATTTGAAACTATAATAAGATCAACAGTACTGGATAAATACGATATTAGAGTGATTTTGTATTAACATCTTTGTAATACATACAAAAGATAAAACCAATAAGAAATTGTTGAGAAAAATATCAGATAGGGTTCTGCAGGTTTTACTTGAGTACAAGAGGTTTATAATAACGGCCGAAAGTCTGTACCTTAGATGATTTCAGAGAATATGAATATTCACTACGGAATCCGGAACGCCTCTCTGGATCTTCTCACTTCTTACTTAAGTGATAGGATTCAAAGAGTTGATGTTAACGGGAAAAGATCACCCGGATCCGTAGTAACAATGGGGGTCCCCCAAGGCTCAATTCTTGGCCCGTTTTTGTTTCTTATTTATATTAATGACTTGCCTTACCTCATAAAGGATAATCATGATATAGTGTTGTTTGCAGATGACACTTCACTTTTATTTAAACTCAAACGTCAGCAGCTGGTTACTGACAATGTAAATAGCGCCCTCGCAAAAGTAGTTAACTGGTTTAATGTTAATAACCTACTTCTTAACGAGAAAAAAACTAAGTGTATTAAGTTCACTATACCTCATGTTAGACAAGTAAAAACTAGTGTTCTCATAAAGGGTGAAGAGTTGATTCCCGAAGATACCACAGTGTTCTTGGGCATAACTTTGGATGCCAAACTTCAATGGGGCCCCCATATAGATAAATTGTCGAAAAAGCTTAGCGCTGCAGCATACGCCGTTAGGAAAATTCGTGATTTAACTTGTTTAGAGACAGCCCGTTTAGTTTACTTTAGTTATTTTCATAGTGTGATGTCGTACGGTATTCTGTTGTGGGGAAATGCCGCCGATATTCAGACAATTTTTGTTTTACAAAAAAGGGCTATTCGTTCAATTTACAAATTAAGTCCCAGACACTCCCTCAGAGATAAATTTAAAGAAATTAATATAATGACTGTGCCTTCTCAGTATATCTATGAAAATCTTTTGTATGCTCATAAAAATATCAATTTGTTTAAAAAATACAGTGACGTCCATAATGTGAATACTAGAAACAAACACAAATTTGTTGTTCCTACAACCAGGCTTAAGAAAATAAGTGGTTCGTTTAGGTGCCAATGTATACGTTTTTATAATAAACTACCTAGCCACATTCAAGAACTAAGCCTTAATAAATTCAAAAATTGTATAAAGCGGAAACTTTGTCAGAAAGCCTTTTATACTGTCAAAGACTATATTGAGGACAAAAAGGCTTGGGATTGAGCTGCTCCTTAATGCTCTAAGAGCTGCTCCAATAAATTTACACTATTAATGTTGATTTAAATAGCTTTTTACATATTCTATACAATGACATGAATATGTACTTTGTAAAGTATTACTTATACTATTTTTAATTATTGTGAATGTGAAGACTACGTGGATCATTGTTTTTTATTTATTTTATCCTTTTCTCAGTTTTAGTTATAGTCTGACAGTTTGAGTAATTTATGCGGCCTACCCAAATGTCTTTTCTTTGGTATTGTTCGTCGAATCATTAAGCTCCTTAAGTTTTGAGTTGAGCTGCACGATTACTGACAAATGCGTGCACTGACTGGACAGGTCCACTCAATCTGTGTGGTTCTTTCATCAAAAGACCATTTCAGACTGCAATCTACATGGTCTTCACATGATCTGACCAAGATTATGTCTGGACTTTAAAAGAGACTGTGACCTCTGAGTTTGTTTCGGCGTTTCTTCTCAGAGTAGTCAGATAGGAAACGTCGAACTCATCTAGTTTAAAAAAAAATATGTTTGACGTGTAAAAGTGTTTGTACAAACCTACTTACAGAAAATAAATCATTTATCATTTATCATTTATTTATCATTTACAAGGTGTAAAATAAATAACCCACAACCTCTTAAGGGGTCATTGTACTCATCATTATGAACAAATTTTACTATGGGACCAAACCTGAAATCGCGAAAAAAAAATCAGCTGTTCAGTAAATTTTGACGAATTATGCGAACATAAATGTATTGAACAGCTGATTTTTTTTTCGCGATTCCGCGATTCAATTTTTTTTTGTAATGTGTTTGTTTTTCTATGTCGAGTATGTGGACGAAGTTCTTGCAGTTAATTTTTTTACACCTAATATAATAAAATGCAAATTAGTGAGTGTATTAAATGATAAAAATTTGTATTTTGTACCGCTGTTACATACTTTGAAATAAAAATAGTATATTATGCAATTAGTGAATAAAGGACGGATTTAAAGCGAGGGCCATAGATGAATCACGAGCTAGTGAGGATTCTAACGACTGAATCACGACCGTAGGGAGTGATTCATGATGATTGAATCACGAGCTTAGCGAGTGATTCAAGTGTTAGAATCCTGAGCGATGCCAGTGATTCATGGCCCTCGATATAAATTCGTTTTATTCAAGAGTTGCATACTATACTTTATACCATGACTATGAGAAAAAGAAAGATTTAAGCGAAAATAGGAAAAGGAAAGTTAAATTGGCTTTGATGTAAACCAGCCGTCATTTGTTGGGTAGCAAGTTTTTCACTACATCGGCCTCATCCATACTAATATTATAAATTCGAAAGTAACTCTGTCTGTCTGTCTGTCTGTCTGTTACCTTTTCACGCCTAAACCACTGAACGGATTTCGATAAAATTTGGCAAGGCTATAGATGGTATCCTGGGGACGGACATAGACTACTTTTGTCTTAAAACATAATCCTACAGGGGCTGATATAGGGGATGAAAGTTTGTATGGGAAACCCAGCATTTCTTAAGTTAGGGATATGAAAATTCAAATGTATGCTTTTGGTAGGAAATAAAGAAATATGTGGTACAGCGTTTTTGATAAATCATCCCCTAAGGGGCTACAATAGGGGTTGAATTTAAAATTCACAAATAATATTAAAATGTTTGTGTTCCTACATCTTTTTAAGAGATTAATGGGATTGGAAATGTACTTATAGTTCGTATCTTCAGGTTACATTTAGTCTTTGCTTCATTCGCCGTTTTTACGACGAAATTATTACAACAACTAACTTTTGAACGACTGGACGGACACTCGGTCAAAAGTTATTTATTATTAGAGCGTGACTGGCAAAATAAATTTTAACTAAGTAAACAAAGTCCCCCCGCGTATGTCTGTCTGTTTGAATGCGTTAATGTCAAAAAGTACCGAACGGATTTTCATACGGTTTTCACCAATGAACGGAGTGATTCAGTGTATAATTCATTAAGGTTTTGTGTACATTGGCTGAAATATGACGTCGATTGTTGAAGATGTCGGAAAAAATCATAACGACTGGTAGCTGTATGCCCACCATACACGGAAACGATATATCGTAGCGATTTGAATTTGCACAGTTATATCCGACGGCAATTATGTTTTCCACATGAACGTTCCCATGGGATATATTCCAACATCCACGCGGGCGAAGCCGCGGGTAAAAGCTAGTAAAGTATATAGCTTTTCGGGGGAAAACAAAAACGGTGAAAATCAGTAGTAGCCAAAAAGATGTACCTTTTCAACGAACTTCCCCGAAAAGTGGTTTTAATTTCACCACTTTTAGGTTCACAACACAATACAGTATAAGCTTTGCATTCCCGCACTAGTGTGCATGAATCATTGATCGCCTGAAACTAGACGAAAGCCCTGCCTGCAGCAGGATTGGTTTTGCTCAGGAAAGCTTTACATAGGTATGTATGGTTCTCTACGGCTAGTATTGATCGAAGATGGTTCTGCATATACATAAAGTCAGCTTAGCTTGCACAAAATATCGACTTTGCGCCCAGATGCACTTTGTCCATCAAATTATCATTTCTCTTGTCACGATTGATTGACTGTGTTGTCAATTTCTCCTTGATGAACCCGTCCCTACAATGACCTCTTTGAATTTCTTGTCAATGAAGTCTCATTTGTAGTGGGGTTCACCCACCCTGCAATCTGATCGATTTGCAAGGTCAAGTATTGTGTCAAGTGGTAGATACCGAAAGTAACTATGTGGTCAAGTATTGACTGATCATTATACATTGTTTTAAATTCTTTCAATCAGCATGCAAAGTGCAGTCGTATTGTATCGTAATTCCCTCTAATAGGGTCGCAGTCGATTTGTTTGTGAAACAGAGACGGCGTTTGTTGAAGAAGACAAAACTGTAATAGGTATAAAGAGCGTTTTAGTCGGTTTTAGTATACTCGTAGATGATGAATACTTTGGTTAAATAAATATAATTATTTTGTGGATATTTGTTATTGTAGTTCTCGGCACACAAACAACCTCGCTTACGGCTCGGGTGTTAATTCCGCCTCGAATGCAATAATAAACTTTCTCCACTTGTAACTAAACTGCTATTGCAGCGCTTGTACACACGGCTACACATCAAGATATACCTTTCCAGTTTACGCTGACCTCTCATTGTAAGGAAATCCTATACCATGCGAGGTCAGCTTAAACTGGATATGTATAGCTTGATCTGTAGCCGTGCGTACGCCAAAAAAAAAAACCGGTCAAGAGCGAGTCGGACTCGCGCACCGAGGGTTCCGTTCCGATTCCTGAAAAAGTGTGCTATTTAGAGACATCGTTTTATTTTTCCTGTAATCTTTACATAAACTTCTATCACATAGAATAATTACAGATTTTTATCTTTACAAACTTCGGAGATAAGGGGGGGAACGGTATTTTTTTTTACATTTTTCATCAAAAGTCGAAAACTATGCGGCCTAAAAAAAAAATAAAAAAATGTTTGAGAATGTGCAAGCAGCGCTCTTTCATATGATATCCCACATGCCCTAGTAGCCCCACTTTGAATTTTTAAGACCCCCTTTCAGTCCATGTTACAAAAAAAAAAAAAATATTTTTACTTCTTTCTTATTTGCAAAATAGTTGGGTAAACGTCATCTAAAACTGTTCTAAATTTCAAGTTGATAGCATTAGTAGTTCTTGAGATATCCAGCTGTGACAGACAGACAGACAGACTGAGTCACTCCATAAGGGTTCCTTTTTTACCATTTTGGTACGGAACCCTAATAGTGATTACAAAATTGAAGGAAGTTTTCTCTAGTTTAATTTTGTAAAATAATCTTTTATCGTAAAATGAGTCGGAAAGGAGTTAATTCAAAAAACTGCTATTAGGCGCCATGTTTTCAATATGGCGGCGCTAGCGGCAAAGATACGAGGTGACAAAGTGAAAATTCGAAGACAGCACTTCGAACTATCAATAAAATCACCAATTTTCAAAACTCCCGGAAACCTTCCAGGTTTAACTATTACACCAGTATCTAAACAACTGGCAACAAAGAAATTAGACTAGTTTAGGTACGCACATAAGTTAGGAGGCATTATCATAATTTTATCGACAGATAACGAGAGGAAGTATATATGTACATAACTATAATGAGTTATAAATGTACTTATTTATATTTACATGAAAGGCCAATTACTGCGATGTGACCAGATGATAACTAGGTAGGTACTTACTTACTTATTTATTCCGTTCGATTTCATAATATTTTTTTCCATTACAGACAGATTACGTTCAAGTCGCAACGTGTTAAACTCACAATAAACCTTTAATTTTTATAGTAAATAAAATTACCGAACTGATTTACACGACATGAAACGGTAGCGTCCTTTTAACATTATTATCACCTTTAAGAGTACCTACCTAGACGCTTAGATTATGACCAGATTCTGTGTTCAATACAAAACGCAACGTACTTACTTATAACGTGAAGCCAATTTGTAAAACTATACTACCTGACCCGACAGACGTTGTCCTGTCTTAGCTATGAATATTGTAATGTAAACGCGCGAAGTTCCGGAAGGCGCAAACTGAGAACATTTTGAATTAAGAAAGAACTACGATTTTTTGCTGAAAAGTAAAATACCGGAAATTTAAAGTAAGAAGGTCAAAATTATGAAAAAGACTTAGTTTACACGAAATTTTCTGAACGCACGCATAAATATTTGACAACCAATATATCGTCGCTAATTTAACAAAACTAACTGACGTATCTATCTGACATTTTGGACCGACCTTAGTAATTTGATACATTTTCCAAGTTGAATCGATCTGTCTAATCGGCGTATCTGTACCTATGCCTTACGGTCCCCATGATAATGCAAAAATCGAGACCGATATATCTACAGTTTACACAAAAAAAATAAAAGTAGCTTGCTTTTTCATTAAGTACTGATATTATTGTACATTTTTAAAATCTAAAATACTCCATTATCTGAATATTGTGGATATACCTATCTTGTCGATTCGAAACCTTTATTTAAATACGTTCTTTAATTTGAGGTGAGAGTTTACCGTATCGACGGATGAACATTCAATGTTTGACAGTTTCGAAAACTACAAAAAATCGTACAACATACGGGGGGGTTCAATCGAGAGGTATGGTACTATGCTATTATCAGCTCGCACTGGCTTGACACCTTAAAAGAAACAGCCTGAATATAGATGAGTAAGCGCCACGCTCACGAGTGTATTTCATAACGCATTTGCGTATGTGTGCAACACGCGTGTAATACTAGCGCTTAGAGACTATCCTACAAATGTGGGAATTTTAAAATATATTATAAAAGGAACATTGAAAAGGAAATTGTAAATGATAATTTTTTCATTACTGTTGATGATTTTACGCCATTACGTGACATGCACGAGTTGCACGTCTTTGCAGGTACTCAAATCACGCACACATAGATCGGTACGGTGCTTCACTTTCGATAATATGCGTGGCGCGGAGTCCTCCTTTTTTTATACGTCTATGACTATCATTTAAAAAAAAAATAAAACACGCAGCTCGTGACGTTTGCGTGGCGAACGTTTCAGGCGTGTGGCGCGGGTATCGAAAGACGCCGCCACTAAGCGCCTTGTTGCCTACTAGAAATCTGGACTGGTTGAGTAGAGTCCACATTCTTCAGAATATTCGGTAGCGTGATGTGGGCTTGCAAAATAATCAAGTAATTATTTTGTCTCGCTAAAAGGAATTTATTTACTTATTTTTTTTTTTTTTTTTTATTTATTTATAACATTCAGTCATGCATGGGGCAAGACAGGATGCCCCATCAAAGATGTGATCTGTATTCCAAAAATTTTAAGTAATTACCTTTTTACCTAAACTAGATACATTTGCATTTGACATAGATCTTGATGTATTTTTAACGATTGACAGCTTCTCAGTAGGTATAATGACGATAGCTATCATTGACGTCAGTAATAAAATGAGACGAAATTAAGCAAAATAATGATAAGGATAACCCAGATACCATAAACGATAATATTTATGTACTTAGATGCTTAGGTATAGTAATAAATGGAATCGGTCGGAATCGGTTTCATTTTGACAGTTCTAAAACATTCGTTGCGTTATTTACGTTGTTGAGCAGACAAATTTTTCGAACATATGAAGCAATGGATTAGCAATATGCTTAAAAATGATTCAGATTCCGATTGACAGTGCGTTACGCAATTAGGGTGCTGAGCCTAGCTTTAATCACGCCAGCTTGCCTGACCTTCCCCATTGCCACCATGACACAGAATAAATTGACCACGATGACAAATTACGAACTAGTAACACACTATCAATCGGAGTTTCAATAATTTTAAAACCAATTGGTAATCCATTGCTTCCTAAGTTCGAAAGATTTGTCTGCTCGGCAACGTAAATAACGCAATGAATGATGTTGAACCTGTCAAAATGAAACCAACTCCGATTATTATTTTATTTATTTATTTATTATAATTATTTACATAACTTTTATACTATAAGTGATGTGATTGATAGTGAGCTACCAATTAGGATGCAGGTTGGTGGATTTAGCGGTGTGGGTATACCTCATGGAATTAGTGTATACTTACGTACAGCGTGTATCAGAGATGTGGTCTTGTGATGGTACAGAGCAACAAACTGAACAACTTTTACGATGTCGGTCCCATGGCGAAAGTTGTACAGTTTGATGATCTGTACCACACACTTAAATTTGGCCAGACTTTCTATACATGCTGTACTGTACAGAATACCTAGAGCCCCACAAGCCCCCATCGCTGGATGGAGGCTTGTGGGGCTGTAGGTAATGCTGGTAAAGACGGCACGGGGCGTCGCTGTCGATGAGCAAAAAAAAATACAGAACTTGCCACTTTTCATAGTGATTTCATAAAGTTCCACTCAAACCATAGGTACCTAATTATCTCCTAACACAAAGCCGGGTCACACAAGGTAGGCCAAGCTTGATGCACTATGCCCATGTGGGTGTCAGCCTCATAATTACACATCGTGCATCGCGCATCTATCATCATCATAAAGAACGGAACGGTCACCAGGACACACACTGGATTTTTCATTATCACCACGCCCTATCAGTTCGACGAATATTCGTGATCGAAAAATACTACACTGTTATTACACTCAATATGTAGGTAATAATAATACACTCATCGAATGCCGCAAAAATTGGAATGCCGCAGTCTTGGGTGTGTAGTCCAGCCGATAGCAACCCCTCCACAGAAAGGCATCTTTGGCAAGAACTGCTTAAACCTTCCGATTTCTTCCCATCCGGGTACAAGTTACCGTGGCCTATTTGGATAACCTTGAATAGACTTCGTATCCAAGTACATCGCAGCAAAGAGAGGGTCCACAAGTGAGGGTTCAGAGACGGCTCAGATCTCCGGTGTTTATGCGGCGTCTCTCCACAGACAATGGCTCATCTCCGATCTTGCATCGCATGCCCGGTCCCCTGGTGTATAGTCTATGCTGCACATGTGACAACCTGGCTGCGTCATCGTACGGTATTCGCTTTGCGGAATTTTGGGCCAAATAATTTAATTTAAAAAACTATACGTATTTTTTTCCAGTTATTTTTGCCATCGACGCGAGCGAGACACAATGGCTTTTTATTTGTTTCTGTAAATACTAATTATATACGAAAGCTTAATCAACATAGTCATATTATCTCCTACGATAACTTAAATTAGTTAAAAACTAGATATTTTGGTAGGTACTTACCTACTTCCCTGAATAATAATAAAAAAGTTTTCCATTGCATGAGTAAGTACATTGGGGAAAATTCGCGTGTTCACGGTTGTATGTGGGCGTGGTTACCATAAATAAATAGCTGATGACGACTCCGTGACTATGATGAAATCTAATGAAAGGTTTTTATAAGGCGTGTACCGTGCGCATTGTGCACTAATAGGTACAAATGTTTTGCTTATTGAAATGAATGAAGTCGGAGTCCTTCAAACGTATGAACGTTTTTGTTAAGTCATTGAGTTTTTCTGGTTATCTGAAGACGTAAGAAAAAAACACAATTTATATCAGTAGCTTATCTGCACGAGTAAATTCCTTTAGCTATGTAGGTAAGTATAGATTAAAAATATTTGTTGTAGGTACTTGGCCGGAGTGGGGGTAGAGATGGTAACAATCATCTGATTGTGACAATCTCTCTCTCTGTATACAATGCATCTACTTAATAGGACCTGTAGGTTACCTTATTAGTAGGTAGCTACATAATAGGAAACTTTTTCAGAAGTATGGAAGAAAAAGACATGTTGAACCGACCCCAAAAAAATTGGTTTATGAGCAAGAGAATGATGATGATGAATTGATGACATAGGTAACTTTTTTCTTTTGCTTGGCTGCTCCCTTTCATCATCGTGCCGAGTCTACCTTCACAAGGTTCCCCGCCAACCTGGATCCTGAAAGCCGGGTTATTGATGTTCAATGTAAACTAGAGCAGACACCGCGAACAAAATTTTTGCGCAACATTTGGTTGTCCGGGACAGCAAACGTCTCTGTCTACGATCTGAATACACCGCGGTGGTAACATTAATTTGACATCCGCGGGATACAGCTGTTTGGGACAACAACTTGTAGGTGTTCTCGGTGTCTGCTCTAGGCTCTAGTTTAATTGAACCTGGGTCGTGAAACACTAGTAGCTTGTCTGCTGATAAATTGAACTAACACGCTGTCACAGAAATACTCGACTTAATAGCAATCATTTTAGCCAACTAATCTTAGCAGTACATGAAATATGACAGCGTGTTAGTTGAATTTACCACCTTTTCAAAAACCGGTTGTTATAGCTACTGCCCGAAACTGAAGCCAATTGGCGGACCAGTGGTAAAAACCTCGTCTGACAGGTCTGTCCTGGGTCCGAACCAGGCATTTAGACTTCATGCATGGCCACTCTCTCAAACCTTATCAAGAAACAGAGGAAGTCTAGGACATTAGACTAGATCCAAAAAAAATATGACTTGTCTAGTTATTGTGACTTATGTACCTATCTTACAACCCACACTGGGCCCATGTGATGGATTATGGCCCACGGCCCTCCACTCAGAGAGGAGGCCTAGGCTGATTATTCTATGGTCTTACATAAGCCAGTAAATAATTATGGTTTACATAATGGTATGGTGGTGTGGTGGTGGTATGGTATGGTATGGGTCGTTACTAACATAGTTTTGTAAGTACTTAACATTGCAACTAACCAAAATATGGATATACCTTATCCGAAATAAATATTTTGAATTGAATAAGCCAGTAAATAATACCTACTTTCATTATCTGCCTAGCCTTTTCTCACCTATGTTGGAGTTGGCTAAATAATAAGTATGGTACCTACTTTACGTAGGTACCTGCTTCCATACGCAAAATACGCGCATTGTCGTGGAGTTGCGGATACCAGCCCGTATTACCTACGTACGGTCAGCAACAGAAGTCGGTTAACACTGCTACTTTTTGATATCATCTAAATTAACACAAAATGATACGATAACCTGCTTTTTAGCATTTCATTTATTAGATAAGAGTTAATTTTCTTTAAAATTTACATCTGTTCCGAGTTTAATGAAGTATTTTTCTCAATAATTAAGGTTTATACAACACAAGTGTTAATCGACTTTTGTTGCTGACTGTAAATACTTATAAAAAAAAACCGGTCAAGAGCGAGTCGGACTCACGCACCGAAGATTCCGTCCCGATTTCTGAAAAAGTGTGCTATCTATATTATCAATTATATTTTTCCTATAATCTTTACATATGTATTCTTCTATCACAATATTATTTACAGATTTTTCAAACTTCGGAGATTGGTGGGGGGACGGTATTTTTTTGAACTCTTTAAACGTCGATTGCATACCCAGGTGTTCAGATAACAACAAAAAATCTACTAAGTATGTCCGCTAATTAGCGTGATACAGTTTTCATCAAAAGTCAAAAACTATGCGGCCTAAAAACAAGAAAAAAATGTTTGAGAATGTGCTAACAGCGCTCTTACCTATTGATACCCCACATGCCCTAGTAGTTTAGTTTTTTCTAGTTACATCATTACATGACTGTGACGTTACATATAATTGAATAGGGCGCCCTCTAGAGGACTTATGTTATTGACCTAAAAAATTATGCTGCCGTGTTGGGTATCAAACGAAAGGGCTTAGTTAGCACATTTCAAAAATATACAACATTAGTTTTTGTTTAGGTACACTAAACCCGAAAAGGGGTCATTGTCGATTTAAGTGAACACAATGTATGGAAGAACAGCTGATTTTTTTTCGCGATTTCAAGGTTGGTCCCATAGAAAAAAAAATTCAAAATGATGAGTACAATAACCTCTTTTCGGGTTTAGTGTAAACAAAAACTAATGTTATATTGTGTTATATACATATAATAAATTGTAGCTGTTGCTCGCGGGGTTGCTTGCATGTATCCGGTAAAATTGATTTAACAATTAAACAAACAAGAGTTAATTGAAAAGTTTTAATTCTTAAAAAAATACCGTACCTATCTAGGTACTTATTAAATAAGAATAAAAGTTTTAAAAAAAAGGCAACTTGGGCTTTTTAAAAATTACACAAACAACCCTTTGAATTTATTTACCGGCAGTCCAGCTCAGATCGAAAAAGGAGTGTTCGAGAGGCTCGATTCATAAAAAATTAAAACACTCTACAAACCTATTTCAGATAAAATAGTGTTTTGTCAATTTCTTTATATGATACTAGCTGTTGCCCGCGGCTACTTACATTTTTAAATTCGAGTTAAATTAATTAAACTTTTTTATCTTTCGAATGGAAAGTCCGAATTGAATAATTCAAAAAGTTATCTATAGCTTTTGAAGCATTCTTGAATATGAAGTAATTTATTTGGTGTCAGCGATGCTTTCCGAAGTCTAAATTGTCCAATTTCTTAATCCTTCATATTCTTATTTTTCCGAATTCTTATTTTTACATATTCCGAATTTTTCATATTCATTTATTTACACTTTCTCATTATTACATGTTCCATTTTAGTCCATTTTCTGTATTTCCCCTAAATAAGTACAATCACAATAAAAACTTTGTAACAGATTTTGTTCCACACATGATTCAACTTGTATAATAATCTCTTTGGAGGGAATTATGTGTCATTTATATAAGCATTCTTATCTTGGATATAATCCTCTAATTTGTAATATCAAATAGATGCATGGATAAATTCAAAAAATACTTACCGATTTAAAAAATTCTTTCACATATAGAAAGCTGCATTATCAGCGAGTAACAAAGGCTATATATATTTTTTATACTTACCATTCCCCCTCCAAAAAGCTTATTTTATTCACTGAAAACAGTGAATAAAAAGGACTTTTAATCACTGTTTTGATGTTTGAATTTGGAACACACCAATGTATTCAACCACAGATTTAGAGTACGTAAGCTAGATTCCGCATGTTATTAGATCGTATGAAAACCGAGCATTCATCTTTTTTATACCTACGATAAATTCACCCCAGCCATTTAGTGATGTGCTCAACGTAAACAGAATTGTTTCAATCGCTAAGCGTCACTGAGCTAACAGACTTTTTTAGTACAAACATGCGGGGCACGCTTGGTCGGGGATGGCTTGCGGTATCTAGTGTAAGTGCAATCTGTGTATTCGACCTATAGTGATGTGTTCTAAATTCAATTTGATTGGTCGACATTTTCGACAAGGAGTTTAGCATTAGAATAAAAACTGTTTTGTGTTCTTTGCTGTCCTTAGTAAATTGGCGCTATTTTCAATACTGTAAGTTGTACGAACACAAAGAGTATATTATTAGTGATACTTAATGATAAATCGATTAAAAATGCATTCGAGTGATGAAGAAGATGTGTCAACACCTGAATTTATGAAAGAGAGGGCGGCCGATATAGTAGAAAACTTGCTACTCAAAAAAAACATACAACCGAATTGAGACCCTCCTCCTTTTTTGGAAGTCGGTTAACAAATCACGGCTGGTTTAAGTATATCAAAGCCAATTTAACCTTCCTTTTTCTTCATTGATTGTCTACTTTCGATTAAATCTTTCTTTTTCTCGTAGTCATGGTATAAAGTATAGCATACAATTCTTGAATAAAACGGATTTATATCGAGGGCCATGAATCACTCGCATCGCTCAGGATTCTAAAACATGAATCAATCGCTACGCTCGTGATTCAGTCATCATGAAACACTCCCTACGGTCGTGATTCAGTAGTTAGAATCCTTCACTAGCTCGTGATTCATCTAAGGCCCTCGCTTTAAATCCGTCCTTTATTCACTAATTGCATAATATACTATTTTCAATTCATCTGAATTACCCTACGAAAATTGCAATAATGTAACTCAAGGTATCAATTTTTTTCCTTTATAGTCATAAAGTTTAGATTTATATCAATACCAGGCTCGCATAAAAGTAGGTTAACAGACTATCTTACAAAAAGCTTAAGTTTAAGTTTCATTATATGATAAAAAAATATAATATGACAATCCGTTTATTTTCCATTTTGTATCGAACTGTACTCATTCGGAAAATTTTGGTCTTAGGACAAAAAATAGTTAAGAAATCTAAGAATTCGGAAATATAAGAATTTGAAAAAATAATAATTATGAAAAATAATGTTGCGTATTTTAAAGAAGTCGTAAAATAAATAATATGGAAAATCGCGAATTTGGATTTTGGCGCTGACATCATTTATTTTGATAAGGATTAATACCAAGGGACAAATAAAGAACCTTTTCTGCATTTCAATTAAATTTTTAAAATAAAAGTAAACTTCTTATTGTGACATAACTATAATAGCTAGACATATGCTGTCACGACACTTTTTGTAGATAATTATGTGTTCTGCAAGGGTTTACTGCTTGATTTCGAATGTCATAAGCCCGATGGCTAATTCCCCGAAATCATAAGATCGAACGTCCGAATTGCCGAAATTCCATAGCATCGATATACCACAATTTCGAATAGCTATTAGATCGAGCGTCTGTTTCGCCGAAAAGCCATTGTAACGATAGTCCTATACATCGAACGTCTCCTATTGGCTCGACGTACCAGTAAGTCGAAAGCTATTCTACATCAAATATTCAAGAAGAGTAAAAGAAGGAATGTAAAATGGGATGAATTGATTGTAAAACGGATGAGTGTTATACAACTTTTAGAAATTAAATTTATCCGATAGCAAAAATCGAGGTATTCCACTTAAAGCACTGAAAAGCAGTACCTCCCCTACTAATATGGTGTTTGACAGGTAAACACCACCAGCGACGGTCTGACTCTTAGCGGGATAAATTGGCAGTGTCTTTCCCCATTACCGTGTGATAATAGTACATTTTGATACAAGTGGAGAACGTTTGTTATTGCATTCGAGGCGGAATTAACACCCGAGCCGTAGGCGAAATTGTTTTTGAGCCGAGAACTGCAATAACAAATGTCCACGAGTATCAAACGACGTTTTTCATTACACTTTTTAAGAAATAAAATAAAATAACGGAAAATAAAATGTCATGAATTATTAGGAGTGTGATTTAAATTTTCTTTTTTTTTTCGCTCTTTGCTTTCGACAGGTTGAAAGAGAAGCAAAGGTAAAAGCCGATAAACGGCCTAGTATGAAAAAATTCAAATATTTTAGAACACAAATAAATGTTGATTTATTCATAAACGTTTTTTTTTTAATTGTAATAATCACAGTTTTTGATGATATTCTATTTATAAACATTATTTTAAATATTCAAAAAATATTAACGCTGCCGTAACGTCGTTTGATACTCGTGGACATTTGTTATTGCAGTTCTCGGCTCAAAAACAACCTCGCCTACGGCTCGGGTGTTAATTCCGCCTCGAATGCAATAACAAACGTTCTCCACTTGTATCAAAATGTACTATTATCACACGGTAATGGGGAAAGACTGCCAATTTATCCCGCTAAGAGTCAGACCGTCGCTGGTGGTGTTTTGCTGTCAAACACCATATTAGTAGGGGAGGTACTGCTCTTCAGTGCTCTAAGTGGAATACCTCGATTTTTGCTATCGGATAAAGACTTACTGGTACGTCGAGCCAATAGGAGACATTCGATGTATAGGACTATCGTTACAAAGGCTTTTCGGCGGAACGGACGCTCGATCTAATGGCTATTCGAAATTGTGATACATCGATGCTATGGAATTTCGGCAATTCGGACGTTCGATCTTATGACTTCGGGGAATTAGCCATCGGGCACATGACATTCGAAATCAAGCAGTAAACCCGTTCTGCAAAGTCGTAGTACATTATTTTGTTCTATCATCAGTAGTTTTCGCAGCGCACGCGATGTAAGGATTTTTTTAGGTAAATTTTGTACACCTCGGGTTACATTATTGGAGTTTTAGCAAGGATCCCTATTTTTTTGAAAATATAATATAGCCTATGTCACTCGGGGATACTTCCCAACGGTGAAAGATTTTTTTTAAATCAGGTCATTGGTTTCGGAGCCTATTCAATACGAACAAACAAACAAATCTTTCCTCTTTATAATATTAGTATACAGGGTGGCCGGAACATTGACGTCCAAAAATAAAATTTCGGTCCCTCGTATCGTGGGGTATTCGAATCACCCCCATGTATGTTCCGCGACTTTTCATAGTTTTCGAGTTATGAATTTTTTTCTGAATGTTTGAAAATTTTCGACCTGACCAACCTAAAAAAATTCTAAAAAAAAAAGTAGAGGGTTTTATCGAGTTTCTTTTTTTGCAACTGAATTTTCATAAGTATTACTTTTATGCATAAAATAATCAGCTTCGTAACTGTGATGAAAGTTATGAAAATGTTGATCTAAAGTGAAAAATTTACGTTCGGTAAATTATGACTCAAATTTTCAACTTTAAATTAAAAATCTTAACAGGTGACTTCATAATTCCTAAGTAGGCTTCAAGAATGCGCCAGACTCTCAGCTTTCATAATCATAAAAAAAATGAAGTACTTAATAGGGCTACTTTGTTTAAAATCGGCCTTCAAAGACAGCGAGGTGGAAAAATTCTTAAAATTACCCATCTGAGTAATTATTTTTTTTTGGCTATTTTCTCGTTCCTAAGGTGAATTTTTTTAGGTTGGTCAGGTCGAAAATTTTCAAACATTCAGAAAAAAATTCATAACTCGAAAACTATGAAAAGTCGCGGAACATACATGGGGGTGATTCGAATACCCCACGATACGAGGGACCGAAATTTTATTTTTGGACGTCAATGTTCCGGCCACCCTGTAGATGACTTTGAAAGAAGAAGACAAAACACTACTAAAAAACCGGTCGAGCCGAGGGTTCCGTTCCGATTTCTGAAAAAGTGTGCTATTTAGAGACATCGTTTCATTTTTCCTGTAATCTTTACATAAACTTCTATCTCATAGAATAATTTCAGATTTTTCTCTTTGCTAACTTCGGAGATAAGGGGGGGGGGGGGGAACGGTATTTTTTTACATTTTTCATCAAAAGTCGAAAACTATGCGGCCTAAAAAAAAAAATGTTTGAGAATGTGTAAACACCGCTCTTTCATATGATACCCCACATGCCCTAGTAGCTCTACTTTGAATTTTTAAAACACTCTTTCAGTCCCTGTTACAACAAAAATAAAAACATTTTAATTTCTTTCTTATTTGCAAAATAGTTGGGTAAACGTCATCTAAAACTGTTACAAATTTCAAGTTGATAGCATTAGTAGTTCTTGAGATATCCAGCTGTGACAGACAGACAGACAGACTGAGTGACACCATAATGGTTCCTTTTTTACCATTTTGGTACGGAACTCATGGCTAAGTGATAACAGCGGCACGGGTCGATCCGTCAGGTTAAGCTACGATTGCCGGGGTTGGTCAGTGGATGGGTGACCATCTTTACATACCGAGATTCCTCCGTGCCTCGGAAAGCACGGTAAGCCCCGGCTGTTATTCGTGGATCTTTGACAGTCGTTACGGGTCGTCAGAAGCCCGAAAGTCTGACAACCAGTCTTACCAAGAGGTATCGTGATCAACTGGGTAACAGTTACTGGGTTGTGGAGGTCTGATAGGCAGTCGCTCCATGTAAAATACTGGTATTCAGCTGCATCCGGTTAGACTGGAAGCCGACCCCAACATAGTTGGGAAAAGGCTAGGAACCATAAAAAGACTAAAATAGGTTTGTAGAGCGTTTGTTTTTTATGACTATGGGGGTAATACGTAATAATACTGTCTGATAAAAACTAAACACAGCCTGTATTCCCCTGTATCCCCAAATTCTGCCAAAGTGGCCGTTTTAGACCCCCTGTTAAACGCCAGTGCCTACACTGGCGTTTAACAGGGGGTCTAAAACGGCCACTTTGGCAGAATTTTACGATTTCAAATATTATTCATAATATTAACCTATTATGATACTGCCAAAGTGGCCGTTTTAGCCCCCAGGTACCTACTACCTACCTAGCCTACTATTTCTAACATTTTCGCTAGAACTTATGTTTTAGATATGTACCTAAACAAATATGTCCCGTGTAGGGAGCGATATTCTATACATACATAGGTATAATTATGCCTAAGTCGGTAAAAATTGGTCAGTTGGTGAATTTTATGACCTGGTCAAGGTCTTTTGACCAGTATTATATTCCAAAATCTGAACGCTTTCTTTTTTAGGTACGTACCATAATTCACAAGTCATACATGCATACATAAATAAGTAGGTAGGTATGCTTAAAATTTTTAAAGCTTATTAAAGCATTTAAAGATACTCAAACAAAAATATCGTTCACTTTCAACGAATTAAGAATTCACTTCATCCAGCCATCATAAACTTGATTTTGGAATTTTATAGTCATCTGTGCAAAAATGAATGCATTTTAAAAATTTACTAATTTACTTTTCGTACATTCACGTCATTGTCTGTCAGTGACCTGACATGTCATAATATATAAATAATAAAAATCTGTCATGTTTCAAAGGTTTTTCTACTTAGATTGTAGCTCAATATTTTACTCAGTAACTTGGGTTTTTAATAAGACTTATTATCGGTTTTCAGACGGTAGAGATAGGCAAGAACAACTGACTGAAAAAATTTGTTTCCAAAACGAAATTTGAAAAAAAAAACTCATCATAGGTAGGTATTACCTACCTATATGTACTTAGCACGTATATATATAACACAAGTAATTATATATGTATAGATATCGGTCACCAGCAGTCGCACTTGTTTGGCATGATAGTTGTTTATCGCTGGTAACTCTATATAAAGGGAACGCACGCAGCCCGAGCGGTATTTGTGTTCACGGTACGCGTCCAGTGAGCCGCTCCGTCCCGTTGACATCGAACGTTTGTAGAACCAACCAAACCAAAATGGCTTCAAGGGAACCTGCCACCGACCAGCTTGTTAACTTCAAGAAAAATCTTAAAGTAAGTTCAAGTTTTGCTGTTAAAGTGATAATGTAGGCAGTGATCAACATTGTAATTAAGTGCTTCGTTTACGCGGACTGTGTTTACTCTGAAAACTTGTGAGCTAATTCGACGAATGTACTTTAAACTTAAGAATATTAAATTTGACATTAGCTATTTGCATTAACTTTTTACTGTGTAATGCTGAGCATTGTGTGTATATTAGTGATACTCATGAAATCATGACCCACGTCATTATTACATTGATCTTTGTACCTTGACTTGAATTATCAAGAATTTTGTATAAACATTGTTTTACACTTGGATAAAAAAAACTGTATGATTTGTTTTTTACTTTGTAAAATCATAGATAGGTACATTTCTAGGATGTTTGGTGATTACTGAAATGCTGAAGCACACCTGCTTGTAATCAGTGAATGAATTCATGCCAATGACTGCATCTAGAACATGTTTATTTTAACATCAATTATACACCTCTTGGTGTTCACCTTGTAATGCATTGCGAATTAACATATTACTTAATACTGTGAACATGTGACAGCTTATATTACTGAGTTTTTATTTGATAATATTGTCTTTCTGATGTGTTGATTTTTACTAAGTAAGTACTTATAATTTTACAATGTTTTTTATTTATTATGTTCCAGGATTCTCCCGGCTACATCACTACAAAAACTGGAGCACCTGTTGGAGTCAAGACTGCTATTCAAACTGTTGGAAAGAATGGACCAGCTCTATTGCAAGATGTCAACTTCCTCGATGAAATATCTTCATTTGACCGGGAGCGTATTCCAGAGCGTGTTGTGCATGCCAAGGGTGCTGGAGCATTTGGGCACTTTGAAGTGACTCATGACATCACAAAGTATTGTGCGGCTAAAATCTTTGAAACAGTTGGAAAGGTAACCCCAATGGCTGTGAGATTCTCCACTGTTGGAGGTGAAAGTGGCTCTGCTGACACAGTCCGTGATCCTAGAGGATTTGCTGTAAAGTTCTACACTGATGATGGTAACTGGGACCTTGTTGGTAACAACACACCAATTTTCTTCATCAGAGATCCCACTCTGTTCCCCAGTTTTATTCATACTCAGAAGAGGAACCCTGCCACTCATCTTAAGGATCCTGATATGTTTTGGGACTTCATCACATTGAGGCCAGAGACAACTCACCAGGTACTATACTTGTTTGGAGACCGTGGTATTCCTGATGGATACAGGCAAATGAATGGATATGGTTCTCACACTTTCAAACTTATCAATGCTCAAGGAGTGGCACACTGGGTGAAATTCCACTACAAGACTAACCAGGGAATTAAGAACTTGTCTGCTGACAAGGCTGGTGAACTGGCATCTACGGACCCTGACTATTCTATTAGAGATCTTTACAATGCTATTGCCAAGGGTGAATTCCCATCATGGACAATGTACATCCAAGTCATGACAATGGCTCAAGCAGAAAGCTGCAAATTCAATCCATTTGATTTGACCAAGATTTGGCCCCATTCTGACTACCCTCTAATTCAAGTTGGCAAAATGGTCTTAAACAAGAACCCCAAAAACTACTTTGCTGAAGTTGAACAGATTGCATTCAGTCCTGCTAATTTGGTGCCAGGTATTGAGCCATCTCCTGACAAGATGTTGCAAGGTCGTTTATTCTCATACAGCGACACTCACCGCCACCGCCTGGGAGCCAACTATTTGCAAATCCCAGTAAACTGCCCCTACCGCGTTACTGTGGCTAACTACCAGCGTGATGGACCACAAACTATGAGCAACCAGGAGGGAGTCCCCAACTACTTCCCCAACTCATTCTCAGGCCCGCAAGAGTGCCCGCGAGCGCAGCGCCTGCAGCCCAGGTACAACGTCAGCGGTGATGTCGACAGATACGACAGTGGCCAGACCGAGGACAACTTCTCTCAAGCTACAGATCTTTACAAGAAGGTGTTCGATGATGCCGCCAAACAGCGCGTTGTCGAGAACATTGTGGGTCACTTGAAGGATGCCGCAGGCTTTATCCAAGAAAGAGCTATTAAGATCTTCACTCAAGTTCATCCTGATCTAGGTAGCAAGGTTGCGGCTGGCTTGGCTCCATTCAAGAAATATCATGCCAATTTATAATTAATTATAAGAAACTTATGGGTGCTATTCTGTTAGATACTAAGCAACAAGATATTTTTAACATCTTGTGGGTAAACTTGGGTCTTTATGAAATATGATCATTATGGTACATACTATACACAATTCCATTTTAAAATACTTTTAAGGTGATTTACACTTAATATAGGTACCTACCTACTACTGCATAATAAAACTGACTGTTCTACTGATTATTTTGTTATTTAAAATATACCATTTTGTAAATACAATGCCATGTTGTTTTATTGAATTCCAAAATTCACAATACACAAACATAACATCACGCCTGCATTCCCCGAAGGATTAGGCAGACTTGTACACCCACATTTCGCCATTTATGTTGTCCAAAATTCATACCTATCTGTCGTGTGACACTATAGTTAATAACAATCTTATCGCTGGGTTATCTTTCGAATTTATGATTAAGAAACTACACGAAGGTACACTAGTTATGTCCGTAAGGATTGAGTCGCCACATTTCGTATCTTAATGAAATTTAATACTTATTTAGTAGTAAGTTTAAAAATTTTGTAGGTTCGATCCTCGATTTTGTAGGTATAATACTTCAAAAGATATATGAACATAAAGGTGGCACCTCAATCTAAATATTTGGATTGAGTCGCCACGTCAGAACTAGGTACATGATGGATGAATGTTTATCATTATTTGGTATGATTTAGTAGTAGTTGTGTATAGTACCTACTAAAAATCTGAGTCCTGTACTGTTGATATTGAAGAATATACAATACTTTTAATGTGGCTCCTCAATCCATCAATCAATCAATCATAAGAACGTGAATTTCCATGAAAGTAATTAGTCAATTTATATTCCACTCCAAAGAACATTTAGTAGTAAGTGTGTTCGAATTTGTAGCATATAGAGAAAGTAGTAAAACTGAGTGAATTTAGTAAATAAACGCATTTTATTTGGCTCCTCAGTCCTGACGTTCTGCAAATAAATAATTGATTGTATCTACCTGAGATCACAACGGAATCAATAACCAGAGACACTAACATTTAGTATAAATGTCTACAAAATACTTATGTACAAATCAACATTGTATATATTCGGTATCTGAAAAAAAAATACTTTTCTATATTCATTAAGAATTCGCTATTGACGGTGACCATGTTGTTTGTGTACCTGGGACAAACGGTCAAACTAGGTAAGTCCAGCTTCGTTAAGTTAGGGAAGCTACGGAAGATCTTGTCCAAAATATCGCAGTGTCTCGAAACAAAAGTCTTTGACCAGTGTGTGTTGCCAGTTATGATTTACGGCACTAAGACGTAGCGTTTTACAATGGGCCTCATAAGAAAGCTCAAGGTCACCCAAAAGCCAAAGAAGAGGGTTATGCTCGGTGTTTTTCTGCGAGATCGAGTTAAGAATGAGGTCCCTTTTGGGGGGAGCAGTGGACGTCTTTCGGCTGAAATGATGATGATGATGATGTTAAATGAAACCAGGATGACTAGTTTTTGAAATTTATTTTTTTAATAAAATCCCTACTTATTTCTAACAGAATTGTATTATTCACTTCGTAAAGGAGAAAAATAATAAAGTGTTCTTCCTATACGTTCTAAATAATTGCCACTTAAATACTAACTTACCTAATAAATAAACACATTAATACTAATTGTAAAAAACTATTCAAACTGCCCATTGATACAATTAAAAAGTGCCTGTAATTGGTTTATTTGAAATAAATGCTTTGAGTTTGAGTTTGAGTTCTTGAGATATCCAGCTGTGACAGACAGACAGACTGAGTCACACCATAAGGGTTCCTTTTTTACCATTTTGGTACGGAACCCTAAAAAGGAACTATCCCTATACTATATGTTTTAAAAAACAGCACATAATAAGTGGTAGGTCCACTAATCGAATCGCAACCCGCGAAATACAATAATTGAGTAGTCCCGATGCCCATCTGTGGTCTCCGAGAGCAAATGCGCGAGTTAGAGTCAGCTCACACCGAGACGCGACGCGACGCGATGCTGCGCGCACATTTTAAAAGAGCGACTCAAAATATAACTTTATTTTCTACACGAAAATATACACATTTCATTGTGAGAATTTAGAATACGTTGCACCATGCAGCGCTGCGCCTCGTGATGCCTCGCAGCGTATAGCGATGCATCGCGACGCAGCGGTGCTTCGCCGGTACGCGCGTTGTGCAAGAGCGGTGCTGCACCTCACGAAGCCGCGCGACTACTCTACTACAGTCTCTACTATTTCCGTCCAGACTTCGTGTAGAATTGATGCAGTTTGGTCGAGTGCTCGAGTGAAATTATAATGATAGACTGGGATCTTGTTATAATCGGACTTCTTGCAGAAGAGGAAGAGGAAGAAGAATACAAAAATAAAATTAAAAAGACGCAGGGCGGGGCGGGAGCACGTGGCGAATGTAGACACGTTCCCCTGCGCCGCGCGGCGTCGGCTTGAAATGGCGGCTGCGAAAATTTTTGCAGCCGTCATCTTGGATATCCATTTTGACCTCATGAACGTTTTAGGTGTTTTTTTTTTACCTCTAGTGTTTTACACCCTTAAAAAATTTCACAAGATCCATGATGAAACTATGATGATAATGAAGTTTGCTGTGTTGACTGTACAATATAAACCAAAAAAAATAGGCTTGGTAGTGTCGTTAATTGGAAACGACACTACTGGTAGTGCGGCTGGTAGTGTCGTTGCCAATAAACGAAAATTCTCAAGGATCTCTTCATCAGATTCTGACTTGGTGACAATGGGACCACCTCGAGAGCATAACCTTTCAAACAAAAAAATAATTGTGCAAATCCGACTATACAGGCTGACTTTGAAAACATGCGACAAAATAGATTTTGTTTCTATAAGCCACGAAACGTACATTTTCTTTTTAAATCACGTATTCATGGTCACCCCACAAAAAAATTTCATAAGAAATTAAAGAATAGCTAATAACTTCGTAAATATGTACTTTTTTTTGTATTTTTTTATACGTGCATTTAGTAGAAATTTATACAAAATATTGGCGTTTTTTGTTCCAAATTTCGTCACATGATTATGTAGATTAGAGGCAAATCTGTTTACCGAAGCATCTGAATTGAGGAGCCACATTAAATATGCTATATCTCCCATTTCTTTCTTTTGTGATTGCCGACTCTTATCCTACAAATCTAATATTTTTACTACTAAATGATGTTGTAATTGCACATTAATTGAACTACTGCTTCTTTGAAAAATGACCAGTCGTATGTGTATGGTCTGAGGAGCCACACATAATGTATTGTAACTTTTTTAATTTTAACACTACCGAGCTCAGATTTTGTCTACTAAATACTCTCAAATACTACTAAATCATACCAAATTATGATAAACATTCATCCATGATGTTCTTAGTTCTGACGTGGCGACTCAATCCAAATATTTAGATTGAGGTGCCACCTTTATGTTCATATATCTTTTGAAGTATTATACCTACAAAATCGAGGATCGAACCTACAAAATTTTTAAACTTACTACTAAATAAGTATTAAATTTCATTAAGATACGAAATTTGGCGACTCAATCCTTACGGACATCACTAGTTCAGTAATTATTCTTTAAACAAAATCTCACAAATAGGGAAAAGATTACTTATCCCACTCAGAAATACTGTGTGAGGATAGCCTAGTAGTTACGGCTCCCGCTTCTTATGCATGAGGTTGTGGGTTCGAAATCGGACAAATAAGTAGAATACCAATGTGACTACCTATTTGAGATTCGTATTTTTTAAGTAGTTTATCTTGGACATCCACTGACATCGGTGAAAGAAAACATCGCGAGGAAACCTGATTTAGGTATTTATCTGAAATCGCCAATCCCCTGCTTGAGCAAGCATAGTAATTATCAGTGCATAAGTACCTATGCCTTCTCTGTACTTATGCGAAGAAAGAAGAGGACTTTGCCCTGCAGTGAGGCAACAATATTGTACTTACATAATAATATTATGCTGTTATTAACTCAACTCGGAAAAAACTTTAAATGCTGTCGAACAACACGTTTTATTTTTGAAAACTAGTTAATTATTCAATGCTTTCTTTCTATCTAGGATCAGCTGGTAGGTACCTACATAGTAAGTAAATAGGTACTATACTTTCTTGAGACCAAAAACAAAGTAGTTAGGTAGGTACCTACCTACTTATACTATTAGCGTAAAGTAGGTACTCGTAGGTAATCATATTAAGCTATAATTGGCGCTGATAGATAACTCATAGGTACTGAGTACTGACAAACGAATCAATATCTTGCTGGGACTGCGATCAAAATTGCACTGCAGTGTATTTTTGTTATCAGCTTAACATGACAATAAGATATACCTACCTACACTGCACACAGTGTCGTGTAGTGTATACACAGAACACTATTACTCCTTCGGAGAGTGTATACCTAATGTAATAGGTACCTACCTATTGTTTTGTGAGAGACATGTAAGAATACCAATAGGTAGGTACCTACAGGGAACGCAAAAAACTACTTATAAAAAACTTGTCAAAAAGGTGAACTAATTAGATAGATAATAGGTACAACGGTAGGAACACATCTATTCCTAAGTCGGTAACTAGGTAGGTAACACAGAACAGATAAAGAGGTGTAGGTAAGTACAGATAGCGCGCGAGTTGAATGCAGAGCTTAGGAATGCGGTAGTGCTGTGACCTAATTATAATTACAATACACTGCAGGCGCGTGAGGTGGGGCGTGCGGATAGCGGGGGGAGATGCTCCCGCTCTTTACCTCAGACCCCGACTGCATTCAACTCGCGCGCTATCTATAGAAAGGTTTAGGTAGTGAAATAAAGGTAAACAATCTTGATGTGTCTTTTATCTTTTTTATTTTAAAACCTCAGTTTAAAAATATAATATGGAACCAACTAAAACCTTGCTAAAACCAATGTAAATACATACAACAATAATGATTAAGTACTAAATCAAATTTTGAACCATTAGTTTAAGCAGTAGTTTATTTGTTTAATAAGTACTTATGTGTTTCTGTAAAAAGTCACATCAGATTGTTTATGTAGGTACTTACTTACCTTTATTTTACTAGGTACCTAAACCTTTCTACTAAGTACCTATAGTGAGTTTGTTGTTTTTTTGGCACTTGGGTAGACTATGACGGATTAGGATAAAGGATAGGTATTTTTATGCCGGAAGTTCGTTCCCGTGGGATAATTGCCGACCTGCACGCAGGTGAAGCCGCGGGCAAAGGCTAGGTTTTGTATACTTATAGGAATACGACATGTTTTTGACAAGACTTTTACAAGTAGTTTCGTAAATTGGTAAACGCGGGATTACCTTTTTAGAGGCATGAGGAACAGGGTGTAAAGTTCACTCATGCTCCATAGAAAAGGGAGGATCCTCTGACCAGACGGGTGTTGTGTCTGGTGGGCTACTGCCCGACGGTTGATGTCGGGACGTTGTATACAACGTGTAACGTTAAATGCGCAAAACCTCTTAAGGCGTCATTGTACTCATCATTATGAACAACTTTTACTATGGGACCAAACCTGAAATCGCGAAAAAAAAATCAGCTGTTCAGTACATTTTGACGAATTATGCGAACATAAATGTACTGAACAGCTAATTTTTTTTCGCGATTGTAGGTTTGGTCCCATAGTAAAAGTTGTTCATAATGATGAGTACAATGACCCCTTAAGAGGTTTTGCGCATTTAACGTTACACGTTGTATATTATGCTAATCGCGTGGTAAACTCTAATTGCGCGATGCAGGTTTGCGTGACGTCATGTCATTGATGCGTAGTTCCTAAGTAGCGATGTAGATGCCGCCACACCTTGATCAGATAGAAAACATTTTGTGTCCAAGTAGGTAGATTACCTAGCAACAACGTAACAATACACATGTAATTGTAACGACTTGTAATAAATTAGTTTACTTATCAATCGAAAGTTCTGGCAAAGCTATGAAAAGTGAGTAAGTACCCAACACTTACATAATAATATAGACAAGTAGGTACCTAGTTACTTACATAAACCATTAACATTATAAAATTAGCATAGGCACGCCACACTAAACTACTATTTACTTAGGGTACCTACTGGTAGATTTTAAATAAGTAGGTACTTTAGACTCAGTCTCTGGTTGAAACACAAAATTCTAGTAACTTACAAAGATAAGTTTATGTAAATTACGTTAGATAAGTATGATTGACCTCAGCTGGTATTATTAGTTAGGTAGGTACCTACATACTTATTTTTATTATTACTGCTGTTATGTTATTTTTTAATATTACTGTTTATTTTCATTAAGTAGGTCAGTTTTTCAGTCAAGAAAGATTTTTTTTTTTGCAATAGGGACCCATGTTGCAAAAAAAAAATTCTTTCTTATTTGCAAAATACAGTTGGGTTCATCTAAAACTGTTCCAAATTTCAAGTTGAAAGCATTAGTAGTTCTTGAGATATCCAGCTGTGACAGACAGACAGACAGACTGACAGTTAGTTTCTTCAACAACAACGAATATAATCAGTTACGAGGCAAAAGTAACAATAAAAGCAACAGCTAAAATTGTGAAGAAACAAAATTAACCGTTACCTACTTTGACTTTGTGACGTTACCTTGGCTGTTACTTTTGATGAAGAAACTGGATGTTCAGTCAGTTTCTTCAACAACAACTTAAATAATCAGTAAAAGTTAGAGGCAAAAGTAACAATAAAAGCAACAGCTAAAATTGTGAAGAAACAAAATTAACCGGTACTTTAATGGTACTTTTACTAAAACTAAATGGAGAATGTTTTTAATCTTCAATTTTAACAATTGCAAAGATAACTTTGTATTTCATAATTATACTGTGAATTACGAAGTTATTTATTTATTTATTGAAACTTTATGCACAAGTAAAAAAAATACCGTACAAAGGCGGACTTAATGCCTGAGACATTTTCTACCAGTCAACCTTAGGGTGATGCCGAGAGAAAACATGACATTTATGCAGTTGTACAAAATATAAAAATATTTAAACCAGATTTTTAGTATTTGTTGATTAAATCAAATACAGTATTTGGTACTTACATGACAATACAAAGTTTTAAATTCCTATCTTCTTTAATTGTAGCGATAGAGCTCGTACAAAAATGGTCTAAAATTTACAACTTTTAAAAATGAAGAAATAGGGGGCCCTATTTCTTCATTTTTGAAGATAAAAAAAATGAAAAAATATATTTGTACCTACTCTACTGCTTTTTTGTATTTACCGTGCGGAGCTGGGCCGGGTCGCTAGTTATATTATATGATATATACCTACGTCATAATACCATGTAGGTAATGTTGATATCAACATTTAGCTGAAAGACGTCCACTACTACACACATGCAATCACAGTTTTACAATCCATAGAAGTGTGTTGTGCTCGCAGAACGAATGGCCGATGCGATGGGAAGTTCTGGAAAGGCACGCACGAATTAATCGCCATCCGTCGCTGACCGTTTAGGGAATATCTAGTTATCGTATCTACCTACTTAAATATTATCTAGAAAGCCGTATCATCTGGTAGATAAGGGTAGGTATCAAAGTTTGTTGACTTGATTAGTTAAGTAGGTACTTAGGTAATTAGCATAGTGTTATCTATCTACACTGAGCCGCAAAGAAAGCGGGTTGGTGTCGGTAACAAAAACCTGAACAACTACCAAAATATTGGAGCTAGCTTTATGAAATAGACTGTGTTACTTTTATAGATAATTTTATTAAATTTCAAGATTATGAAGATCATTTTGAATGAAAGTAGTAATTATAAGTACGTAAAAATGTCAATTTAAACTACATAGATTTCGAAAAATGTGCTACGGTATCAAATGTGTAATTTTCACACATAAATATGGGATTTCTTTTGTAATTATTGTGATCAAATTCAATTAAAAACATGCCACTCACCCCTGAAGAGTGTACCAGAATTCTGAAAATGCTTGAAGACGGGCACAGTCAGCATTATACAGCGAGAACTATTGGTGTGTTGCTATCAACCGTTCGTGGAGTGCTCCAGCGATGGATCCAATATTCGCTGACCAGGAACAGGAACAAGGTGTACGACAGCGCGGGAGGATCGATATAAGGTGTCAACAATGCTGAGAAATCAATTTCAAAAAGTCAAAAATCACAACATTCTACGTTCAGGGAGCACGTGTAAAGTGAGTCTTGCTGAACCAAACTTGAAGCCATTTATTAGACCTGCAAATGATCGAAAACTCGAAAGGCAGCATTGAAATTTGAAATTCACGGCTGAGTTAGGTAGGTACGCTACAAAACATGAATTAGACTCTGGGATGTTTTCGGACGAGGACGAGTCGAGGTTCATGCTAGTCACGCATAGTGGGAGGCAAAGAGTCTACTGAAGACTAGGAGAGCGCTATAACCAAGTTTTCATTGAAGTGAAAGTACCAAACGGCGGACGAATTTCCTCCGAAACCCGCATCGTGCTAGTGGTGATGGAAAATGGCATTTTAACTGCTGCAGAAAGATACTGAATGATATTTTAAAAAGAGTATGTTAGACCATTTTTAGTAAAGATGGGCGAGAACACCATCTTTATGAAAGACAACGCTCGTCCCCAAACAGCTCGGATAGTGTTTGACTAGCTTGAAGATGTTAGATGTTTAGATGTTAGATGTTTAAATGTTCAATGTTTAAATGCAATGTTTGCTCCTACAAAGTTTCTGGAGCTGGTTGGTTATCTCGAACACGCCTCTTTAGCTCATCATAAGTGCTCTATTGGATTCATATCAGAGTTTCTTGCTAGCCATTCCATTACTGCGATACTGGTATTCTCGAACAATTCTTGCAGTGTGCGCCACGAGGTCAGCTGACGATTACGCTGGTAGTAAAGATAAACCGATCTAGTCGTGCTGTAGCCCGGTTTCGTGGTCTTCCTGAACGGTGTACGAAGCTGGAAGGTATCGATGGTAGTAAAGATAAACCGATCTAGTCGTGCTGCAGCCCGGTTTCGTGGTCTTCCTGAACGGTGTACGAAGCTGGAAGGTATCGATGGTAGTAAAGATAAACCGATCTAGTCGTGCTGTAGCCCGGTTTCGTGGTCTTCCTGAACGGTGTACGAAGCTGGAAGGTATCGATGGTAGTAAAGATAAACCGATCTAGTCGTGCTGCAGCCCGGTTTCGTGGTCTTCCTAAACGGTGTACGAAGCTGGAAGGTATCGATGGTAAATTCTTTGAACGAGAGAACGGCTTACATGAAGTTGTGCACTTATGTCCGGTTCGCACTAGGTCGTACCCAGAATTTTACCGGAACGCCAAAAGTTTCGAATGCATATTGGCATAATTATGTAGGTATTTCAATAGCGCTGAGGGCGACCTGATAAAACTGTCGGCGACGACACGGGGTCGGATATAATATTGGCATAGGTATTGCTTTGGCCTGCGCCGTTCGCACTTGTGAGCTCGGAGCGGTGAAATTAAAAATCATCATAACATCAAATCGGTCTGATTTCGGAAATCAGACGAATCCGGAGGAAATCTTACTTAGAAAGATGTATTGATGATTTTATGGTTAAAATACTTAGGTAGGTACATAATTTCTTATTGTCGCGAATCATATTTTGCTCAAGATACAAGTGGCCTGCCTGAGGAGCTCGTGGCTAAGTAATAACAGCCGCACGGGTCGATCCGTCAGGTTAAGCTACGCTTACCGGGGTTGGTCAGTGGATGGGTGACCATCTTTACATACCGAGATTCCTCTGTGCCTCGGAAAGCACGTTAAGCCATTGGTCCCGGCTGTTATTCGTGGATCTTTGACAGTCGTTACGGGTCGTCAGAAGCCCGAAAGTCTGACAACCAGTCTTACCAAGGGGTATCGTATTACCCAGTAACTGGGTTGTGGAGGTCAGATAGCAGGCCCGGATTGGCCATAGGGCAAATCTGGCAAATGCCAGATGGGCCGGATGCCCGATGGGCCGGTGTGGCCGATTGGCGGACGATTTTCTGAACAACTTTTACAATGGGACAAAACCTAAAAATCGCGACAAAAAAAATCAGTAACTAACTATAGTTAGTGCAATCCACGAAGACGCGCCCCACTCTTCTTCCTAATCGCTTACAGTACAAGTATGGAACATTTTACAAGTGTACGCACTAATTACCTATACCTATAGTTAATTGCCTGCAATTAGTGTGTATCGACAAAAGTGAAACACTAGCGGAATGGTGCAGACTTGTACTGTAAGCGGTTAGGAAAAAGAGTGGGGCGCGTCTTCGTGAATTGCACTAACTACAGCAGATATTAAAGTTAACTAAATTTCTGAATCGAATTCGATAAAAGTTGGCAATATAGTAAATTCATCATGTAGGTAGACTTTATAATAGGCGCTGAGAAAGGGGCGGCTGGTATTTACTACATGGCCGGGGGCCTGGGGCGGCCAAGAGCCCAAGACTGCAAATTCGCCACTGAGTCGCACATTGGTTCATCATAATACTTCGCAATATCATCTCATCTCGGATACCGCAGTGTCTCAAGACGAAAGTCTTTGACCAGTGCGTGTTGCCAGTGATGACCTACAGCACTGAAACGTGGTCGCTCACAATGGGACTTACTAGAAGGCTAAGAATCACCCAAAGGGCAATGGACAGGTCTATGCTTGGAGTTTCCCTACGTGATCGAATCAGAAATGAAGAGATCCGCAAGAGAACCAACCAATTGCCAAACTTAAGTGGCAGTGGGCAGGGCACATTGCTCACAGTAGAGATGGCCGATGAGGCCGAAAGGTTCTGGAGTGGCGGCCGCGTGCCGGAGATATTTACAAAGCTCAGTTTTTTCGCGACTCCTACATTCCTCAAGTTTTCTACACTCTCCAAGTTTCTTATATCCATCGACTTCAGTTTCATCTTGATTTCTATTATCGAGTTTCCTGCATTCTTCGAGTTTTGAGGTCTTCAAACTTTTTACTTTCGTCGCGTATTTTGCGATCTAGAAGTTTCCTAAATTTGTCAAGTTTTCTAAGCCCATCAGGTTTTCTACGCTCATTGGATTTCCTACATTCTTCAGCTTGTCTTCGTTCTTCAAGTTTCCTATATTCTTCAGCTTGTCTTCGTTCTTCAAGTTTCCTATATTCTTCAGCTTGGCTTCGTTCTTGTAGTTACCTACATTCTTCATCTTGTCGTCATTCTTAAAGTTTCTTACATTCTTCAGCTTATCTTCGTTCTTGTCTTATATTCTTCAGCTTGACTTCGTTCTTGTAGTTTCCTACATTCTTCAGCTTGTCGTAGTTCTTCAAGTTTCTTACATTCTTCAGCTTATCTTCGTTCTTGTAGTTTCCTATATTCTTCAGCTTGTCTTCGTTCTTGTAGTTTCCTACATTCTTCAGCTTGTCGTCGTACTTTTAGTTTCCTACATTATTTGCTTATCTTCGTTTTTGTGGTTTCCTATGTTCTTCAGCTTGTCTTCGTTCTAGTAGTTTCCTACATTCTTCAGCTTGTCGTCGTTCTTTTAGTTTCCTACATTATTTGCTTATCTTCGTTTTTGTAGTTTCCTATATTCTTCAGCTTGTCTTCGTTCTTGTAGTTTCTTACATTCTTCAGCTTGTCGTCGTTCTTGTAGTTTCCTACATTATTCAGCTTGTCGTAGTTCTTCAAGTTTCTTACATTCTTCAGCTTATCTTCGTTCTTGTAGTTTCCTATATTCTTCAGCTTGTCTTCGTTCTTGTAGTTTCCTACATTCTTCAGCTTGTCGTCGTTCTTTTAGTTTCCTACATTATTTGCTTATCTTCGTTTTTGTAGTTTCCTATATTCTTCAGCTTGTCTTCGTTCTTGTAGTTTCCTACATTCTTCATCTTGTCGTCATTCTTAAAGTTTCTTACATTCTTCAGCTTATCTTCGTTCTTGTCTTATATTCTTCAGCTTGTCTTCGTTCTTGTAGTTTCCTACATTCTTCAGCTTGTCGTAGTTCTTCAAGTTTCTTACATTCTTCAGCTTATCTTCGTTCTTGTAGTTTCCTATATTCTTCAGCTTGTCTTCGTTCTTGTAGTTTCCTACATTCTTCAGCTTGTCGTCGTTCTTTTAGTTTCCTACATTATTTGCTTATCTTCGTTTTTGTAGTTTCCTATATTCTTCAGCTTGTCTTCGTTCTTGTAGTTTCCTACATTCTTCAGCTTGTCGTCGTTCTTTTAGTTTCCTACATTATTTGCTTATCTTCGTTTTTGTAGTTTCCTATATTCTACAGCTTGTCTTCGTTCTTGTAGTTTCTTACATTCTTCAGCTTGTCGTCGTTCTTGTAGTTTCCTACATTCTTCATCTTGTCGTCATTCTTCAAGTTTCTTACATTCTTCAGCTTACCTTCGTTCTTGTAGTTTCCTATATTCTTCAGCTTGTCTTCGTTCTTGTAGTTTCCTACATTCTTCAGCTTGTCGTCGTTCTTTTGGTTTCTTACATTATTTGCTTATCTTCGTTCTTGTAGTTTCCTATATTCTTCAGCTTGTCTTCGTTCTTGTAGTTTCCTACATTCTTCAGCTTGTAGTCGTTCTTCAAGTTTCTTACATTTTTCAGTTTATCTTCCTTCTTGTAGTTTCCTATATTCTTCAGCTTATGTGCGTTCTTTAAGGTTAGTACAATCCTCAGATTGTCTGCGTTCATTAGGTTTCCTGAAGCAGTCATCAGATCTTTTACGTTCTTCGTCTATCCCGTCTTTTTTTGCTCCTTGATTGAACGTCTACCACGGGTGGAAAGCACCTTGACCTAATAGTCAAATAGCTTGCTTCACTTTGTTTCGAGCCGTCGTGACTCGTGACTCGTTACGGCCAACATTTGTGTAGAGTTACAAAGTAGTATAGAAAACGGTGTTTTTAATGAAGATTTTTTCGAAACATCACATGTTTCTGGAGTTTTAATTTCAATAAGTTACACAAACCCTGTCTAAACACGTTTTGGGGGGAAACTTTCTACATCCTACGGTTCCAGTTCCAACGGTAGTCGTTTCTTGTGACGCAGGACATTGGCTTAAAAATGTTACTGTACACTATTTTACGAAGTATTTGTGTGCCGCCTGGAGTATTCTCTAAACATGCCCAATAAGTATCCTCACAGCCACTTGTTTTTGCTTCTCTTTAAAAGATAGACGTTCCTGTTACGGTCTTTTTTTTTACTTTTTAGAACATTAAGCAGTATTACATGTAGTTATATTATAATTATAATCCACATATTTGGAGGGCCGACCGTCTCTAAAATGCCCGGGCCGGTTTCAGGTCCCAGTCCGGGCCTGTCAGATAGGCAGTCGCTCCATGTAAAATACTGGTATTCAGCTGCATCCAGTTAGACTGGAAGCCGACCCCAGCATAGTTAGGAAAAGGCTAGGCAGACTGATTGATACAAGTGGCCTGCAAATTGCAAGAAACGCAAGAAAATTTGAATTTCGCTGGCTATTTTAGCGCATCCCCTTAAAGATGGTAGGTGATGTGGGCAAATAATGCTCATGGCGCACCGTATGCTCATGAGAAACTTGGAGATCATGTCGCACCAATGGCAAGCTTGGTATATTTGGTGCCACATTGAACGTGTTAGCAAAGAATATATTGGTGTTAAAAAAAAATAAAAAGGTTTATTGCGGAAACTTGTACAACTTTTACAGGAAATCTTACATAGGAACCTCCTTTTAAGTAAAAGATATACCTGTGCTAGGAGGTCCCGCTCTTCACTGACAAACTATATTAATGGTAAAAGTGGTGTACAAAAAGGTAAAAATAATTCAAACAAAAAATTATAAAAAAACAATAAAATAAATAAAAAAGAATAAAAATTACAGCAAAATCTCAAGTTAAACTATATAAGACATTAAACATAAAATAGTGTGTGTGAGTGTGTGTTTGTGTGTGTGTGAGTGTGTGTTTGTGTGCATGTGAAAGTCTGTACAAACAAGGGTGTGTGTACGTGTGTGTGTGTAAGTAGGGGTGTGTATGCGTGTGTGATTTCGACTCATATTGACGATGCTTGGAGCAATAATTCAGTCTCATCATAGGTCTTCATTTTCAGCCATTGAACAATTGCCTTTTTACAGTTTTTAGTAGTCATAGGATAAATGTTAATTATTTTATTAATTTTATTGTACAGGGCAGCGGCATTTAAAACATAGGTGTTAGTACATAAATAATAAGTTAGCCAAAGAGAAGAAAGCACGAAAGTTGTAGAGTATGGCAGTCCACTGCACTTGAACATAGGCTTCTCCAATAGCACGCGATTCTCCCAGATTCACCTCCATGGGCGTACCCAGCTTTTGGCCCAGGGGGGGCGGGGGGGGGGCAAATTAGAAATTTCTTAAGCCGGGTGTTTTTGCCACATGTTTTTTTTTTCGCCTCAACAGTCTGCTATGACCTCGGCAAAATCTATGAGAGACTTATTTATAAGCGCCTTAAAGATTATGCCGAGATAAAGGGCCTAATTCCTAACGAACAGTTTGGTTTTCGAACCCAACAATCTTGTGTACAACAGGTTCACTACATTAACGAACACATAAGCGTTGGTTTCCAACTTGGTTCGATGACGGGTGCTGTTTTCTTCGATATAGCGAAAGCGTTTGACAAAGTCTGGCACAACGGTTTATTATAATAAGCTTTACAAACTCAGTGTGCCAGACCGTCTCGTGCTCATCTTACGAAACTTCTGTCTTTCCGCACTTTTCGCTATTGTACCGAATGAGCGCTATCGTCTCCCACCCCGTTCACGCAGGTTTCCCTTAGGGCTCTGTGTTTTCTCCACTCAGTTCCACGTTATTTAGGTACCAGCGATATCCCGAAAAGTAAAAAGGCACAGAGGGCTTAGTGCGAGTTTTTATACTTACTCGATCACGTTAAAGTAAACGTCAATTTGTACTGAAAATGAATAAGCGCCGCCTGGTGACTATAATGGGAAACACAATTATTACATACAAATTGACGTACGTCAACGTTAACGTAAACGCGACCGAGTAAGTATAAAAAACTCACACTAAGGGCGAGCGCGCATTGCGGTGCGTTTTTCTACCGCATAATCTGTGAAGTATGAAATGTCTTTGAAGTGCGCGCACTGCGGTCATGCGTTTTGTTACTGTAGGCCCCGCCCAGTGCGGCAGAACTACCGGAAACGCACCGCAGTGCGCGCTCGCTCTAAGGCCACAGTTGGCTCTATTCGCAGACGATACGATTATATTATCATTATAGTACCATTTACTATTCCGGCCAACGCCAAGAGCCGATATCTCGAACTCTCCAAACTGCAGTCGATAAACTCGGCGCGTGGTTTCGAAAGTGGAGAATCGTAGTCAATCCCGACAAAAGTCAAGCGGTTCTCTTTTTGAAACCGCGTCTCAATCGATCTCCCCCCACCGACCGATCACCATGTTTGGCAAGCCGATTCCTTGGGAGAAGCGAGCCCTATATCCGGGTGTGACCCTCGATGAGCACCTCTAAGCACATAAAACAGTCTCGTTCTGAATGCACGTAGGTATAGCAAATTGTAACATAAGTGCAAGTTGCGCATCTATACAGCATGTATTCTCACAATCATGACTTATGCGGGTTCAGTATTTGCACACGCAAAGTCCCAAAGCATCCATAGGATGCAGACCTTACAAAATCGTTTCCTCTGAACGGCTACGGGATACCCTTTTGGTTCGTTCGGAATGAAATCCTCCACCTAGACCTTAAAATCCAAACTATCCATCAATTCTTGAAACGCAATTCCAAGCGTTTCTTCGATACCCCCGCGAAACATCGCAATCCCTCTGGTTATCGAATCGTCTAGTTAAATCCCCTCTAAAATCAGTAAAGTCAAGGCATGTTTTCACCGACCCCGATGACCCCTTAACCCTCTTCCAGGAGAAAAGTACAGATAACACCAGCACCAGCACAGATTACAAACACAAATCTACATTCTGACTTCGCCACCCCGGTCCCTTGCAACGACGACCCCCACGTAATTCCCCCCCAGCCTTGATCGGTGAAGGAGTGCCAACTGGTGGCGTAGCTGAGCCTGTAGCAGTAATATCCAGATATGATCCAGCCTGTCCCTCCTTGCTGTACTCCCCCCAGCGACGGCCTAAGCCGAGCGACGTACACCATAGGGGCCCGTGCCCTTATCATGCAGTCGCTTAATTCATAGACTAAGAAAGACAGGTTTATGGCCGCGCAGCGCAGTTTTTTCTAAAATTAATGCTTTTTTTAGTTTACTTAATTGTAAAGTAAGTACACGACAACGTGACGTGGCTCTAACATAACTTTTTTCGACAACAGTACTTAGGCATACAAGATCCAGGGGGGGGGGCAGCTGCCCCCCCCCCCTTCCCCCCTGGGTACGCCCATGTTCACCTCATTTGTTTTTTATAGAAACGCCTTTTAAATTGTTCGTAGCAATGACTGACTAGGCTATGGAATGCAATGCACATAGTTCAAAACATGATTGATAGCACAGCTGATAGTCACCTTTATTACATACTAGCTTCTGCCCGCAACTTCGTTCGCGTGGAAGTCGCAAGATAAATCATCGTTAGCCTAGACTTTTCCAACTATGTTGTGGTCGACTTCCAGTCTAACCGGATGCAGCTGAATACTAGTATTTTACAAGGCTATACAATGTGTAACGTTAAATGCGCAAAACCTCTTAAGGGGTCATTGTACTCATCATTATGAACAACTTTTACTATGGGACCCAGACTGAAATCGCGAAAAAAAAATCAGCCGTTCAGTACATTTCCGTTCGCATAATTCGTCAAAATGTACTTAACAGCTGATTTTTTCAATCAAAATCCTCTTGAAATGCCGGAGATATAGTACCTATCTACATTTATGCATATAACTTCGTACATAAGAATAATTACCTAATTATATACTAAAACCTTCTTGAAAGTATGTAGATCACGAATCTGAAAGAATCATCAAAATTGGTTTATTCGTTATTGAGAAAATCGCGGACATACATGCATACATACATACGGGTCGAATACAGAACCTCCATTTTGAAGTCGGTTAAAAGGAAATGCTGACCTCACATATAAATTAGCATGAAAAGGATGATAGAGATACTTCTGGCTTCTGCAGTTGTTTTTGGTAAGTAACCTATAGAGAACCTACATTGTACAAAACGGAACTTCTATTTAAGAGGCAATACCAATACAAAAAGGTTTCCGGTTTCGTCAAAATATGTTCACCGTATCTATGAGAATATAAACCTCATTCTTCTTTAATGTATCTTTGTAAAAAATAAAAATATGTCACATCTATGAGAATATAAACCTCATTCTTCTTTAATGTATCTTTGTAAAAAATAAAAATATGTGACATAAATTAGCTAGCTACTAATATTAATCTGTGACATAAATACGTTGTCGTTACATATTTACAATGTTTTGAGCTTAGGTTTTGAGGTATTTTTTGTAGATTTTTATTAATTCTTAGTTTATTTTATAATGCTCTACAATTTGTGCTTCTTTACACATTGTTTTATGTATGCTTTGGCACAAGTTATTACGAAAAAAATATGAACCAAATGTGATTTGTTAAAAAATTGTACTTCTTATATTCGGTCAGTTGCAACATTACAACCAAATTACAACACGAAGTTCTTCAATATTGGTTCCGTGGTCTCAAACAGAACGAAATTGAACAAAGGTATGTCATCATCATTAACTCTATTGCCATCAAATTCTACATACAAGTTATCATTGACTAGCTTCTGCTCGCGACTTCGTCCGCGTGAAATTTTTTGTCCCCCGTCCCCGTCCCCGCCCACCCCGTCGCATCGCATCGCATCGCTTGCCCGTGCTAGCACTTCGTATGTGCTTAGCCTTTTTGACATTTTTTTTCTTTTTGCTCGGCTCCTAAAGGCCCTAGCGTGATGTTAAAAAGCCTATATCCTTCCGCATCGGCTGGCCACGCTACTACTTCGTTTGCGCTTAGCGTTCTTTCAGCGTTATGAATAAAAGTTATTTTGCGTTTTAGTTATTTTTATATTATCTTCGAAACTGTACGACCAATTGACATACTGCAAAAGCCAAATCTTATCTCTATGATGTCTTTGTGATCATAAAACAATTTATTTTGATAAGGATTACTATTTTGTTGATTAAATTATCATATAGAAACGTAAGTATGTCGAAAAAATTGTTTTTTAAAACAATAAAAGAAGTATAAAAGGTAAAATATAAAATGTCCGTAAGGATTGAGTCGCCACATTTCGTATCTTAATGAAATTTAATACTTATTTAGTAGTAAGTTTAAAAATTTTGTAGGTTCGATCCTCGATTTTGTAGGTATAATACTTCAAAAGATATATGAACATAAAGGTGGCACCTCAATCTAAATATTTGGATTGAGTCGCCACGTCAGAACTAGGTACATGATGGATGAATGTTTATCATTATTTGGTATGATTTAGTAGTAGTTGTGTATAGTACCTACTAAAAATCTGAGTCCTGTACTGTTGATATTGAAGAATATACAATACTTTTAATGTGGCTCCTCAATCCATCAATCAATCAATCATAAGAACGTGAATTTCCATGAAAGTAATTAGTCAATTTATATTCCACTCCAAAGAACATTTAGTAGTAAGTGTGTTCGAATTTGTAGCATATAGAGAAAGTAGTAAAACTGAGTGAATTTAGTAAATAAACGCATTTTATTTGGCTCCTCAGTCCTGACGTTCTGCAAATAAATAATTGATTGTATCTACCTGAGATCACAACGGAATCAATAACCAGAGACACTAACATTTAGTATAAATGTCTACAAAATACTTATGTACAAATCAACATTGTATATATTCGGTATCTGAAAAAAAAATACTTTTCTATATTCATTAAGAATTCGCTATTGACGGTGACCATGTTGTTTGTGTACCTGGGACAAACGGTCAAACTAGGTAAGTCCAGCTTCGTTAAGTTAGGGAAGCTACGGAAGATCTTGTCCAAAATATCGCAGTGTCTCGAAACAAAAGTCTTTGACCAGTGTGTGTTGCCAGTTATGATTTACGGCACTAAGACGTAGCGTTTTACAATGGGCCTCATAAGAAAGCTCAAGGTCACCCAAAAGCCAAAGAAGAGGGTTATGCTCGGTGTTTTTCTGCGAGATCGAGTTAAGAATGAGGTCCCTTTTGGGGGGAGCAGTGGACGTCTTTCGGCTGAAATGATGATGATGATGATGTTAAATGAAACCAGGATGACTAGTTTTTGAAATTTATTTTTTTAATAAAATCCCTACTTATTTCTAACAGAATTGTATTATTCACTTCGTAAAGGAGAAAAATAATAAAGTGTTCTTCCTATACGTTCTAAATAATTGCCACTTAAATACTAACTTACCTAATAAATAAACACATTAATACTAATTGTAAAAAACTATTCAAACTGCCCATTGATACAATTAAAAAGTGCCTGTAATTGGTTTATTTGAAATAAATGCTTTGAGTTTGAGTTTGAGTTCTTGAGATATCCAGCTGTGACAGACAGACAGACTGAGTCACACCATAAGGGTTCCTTTTTTACCATTTTGGTACGGAACCCTAAAAAGGAACTATCCCTATACTATATGTTTTAAAAAACAGCACATAATAAGTGGTAGGTCCACTAATCGAATCGCAACCCGCGAAATACAATAATTGAGTAGTCCCGATGCCCATCTGTGGTCTCCGAGAGCAAATGCGCGAGTTAGAGTCAGCTCACACCGAGACGCGACGCGACGCGATGCTGCGCGCACATTTTAAAAGAGCGACTCAAAATATAACTTTATTTTCTACACGAAAATATACACATTTCATTGTGAGAATTTAGAATACGTTGCACCATGCAGCGCTGCGCCTCGTGATGCCTCGCAGCGTATAGCGATGCATCGCGACGCAGCGGTGCTTCGCCGGTACGCGCGTTGTGCAAGAGCGGTGCTGCACCTCACGAAGCCGCGCGACTACTCTACTACAGTCTCTACTATTTCCGTCCAGACTTCGTGTAGAATTGATGCAGTTTGGTCGAGTGCTCGAGTGAAATTATAATGATAGACTGGGATCTTGTTATAATCGGACTTCTTGCAGAAGAGGAAGAGGAAGAAGAATACAAAAATAAAATTAAAAAGACGCAGGGCGGGGCGGGAGCACGTGGCGAATGTAGACACGTTCCCCTGCGCCGCGCGGCGTCGGCTTGAAATGGCGGCTGCGAAAATTTTTGCAGCCGTCATCTTGGATATCCATTTTGACCTCATGAACGTTTTAGGTGTTTTTTTTTTTACCTCTAGTGTTTTACACCCTTAAAAAATTTCACAAGATCCATGATGAAACTATGATGATAATGAAGTTTGCTGTGTTGACTGTACAATATAAACCAAAAAAAATAGGCTTGGTAGTGTCGTTAATTGGAAACGACACTACTGGTAGTGCGGCTGGTAGTGTCGTTGCCAATAAACGAAAATTCTCAAGGATCTCTTCATCAGATTCTGACTTGGTGACAATGGGACCACCTCGAGAGCATAACCTTTCAAACAAAAAAATAATTGTGCAAATCCGACTATACAGGCTGACTTTGAAAACATGCGACAAAATAGATTTTGTTTCTATAAGCCACGAAACGTACATTTTCTTTTTAAATCACGTATTCATGGTCACCCCACAAAAAAATTTCATAAGAAATTAAAGAATAGCTAATAACTTCGTAAATATGTACTTTTTTTTGTATTTTTTTATACGTGCATTTAGTAGAAATTTATACAAAATATTGGCGTTTTTTGTTCCAAATTTCGTCACATGATTATGTAGATTAGAGGCAAATCTGTTTACCGAAGCATCTGAATTGAGGAGCCACATTAAATATGCTATATCTCCCATTTCTTTCTTTTGTGATTGCCGACTCTTATCCTACAAATCTAATATTTTTACTACTAAATGATGTTGTAATTGCACATTAATTGAACTACTGCTTCTTTGAAAAATGACCAGTCGTATGTGTATGGTCTGAGGAGCCACACATAATGTATTGTAACTTTTTTAATTTTAACACTACCGAGCTCAGATTTTGTCTACTAAATACTCTCAAATACTACTAAATCATACCAAATTATGATAAACATTCATCCATGATGTTCTTAGTTCTGACGTGGCGACTCAATCCAAATATTTAGATTGAGGTGCCACCTTTATGTTCATATATCTTTTGAAGTATTATACCTACAAAATCGAGGATCGAACCTACAAAATTTTTAAACTTACTACTAAATAAGTATTAAATTTCATTAAGATACGAAATTTGGCGACTCAATCCTTACGGACATAAATATAAAAGATAGAGAGGGAGGAGGGAGTGATATGTAGGTTCGAATGACGTCTTTGCGAAAGTCGCCATTTCCAAAAATTTTGCGAGTGGTACGCCCAGTTCGAAAACTCATTAAATCGTAAACCGCTATATCGAATGACGTAATCGCGAAGGTCGCCATTTCGAAAAATTTTGCGAGCAGTACGCCATGCGCCAGTTCGGAAGTCATGGTATCGAAGTCCGTGGATCATCAGTTTCGGAGATTACCCCTACATACAAACTTACAAACAAATACCCTCTTTGTAATATTAGTATAGATTACCGTGTGACAACAGATACTTAAATATCAATTTATTTAAATGCCTTTCTTTTGTAGATACCTACAAAATTGGAGACAAGTTGTAGGATATTTACGATCGTTATAAACCATTAGTAAAGCTATGGATTCCTTAGACTTCGGTGGCCACCACACGGCACCACAGCGCGAGCGTCCGTAATTTATGTCACTAATACCGGTTTCTGAGGTTTTTAAACGGGGTTTATCCATTCGATAGTGATTATTGGTTCATTATCGTGCTTCTGTCATATCATGAAACCTGGACTTATAATATAGTTAACATGTCTCATATCGCCAACCCATCTTGAGCAAGCGCGGTGATCAATGCTCGCGCCTTCTCTGTATGAGAAGAGGCCTTTGCCCAGCAGTGGGACAGGATAGGCTGTTATTATACTACCTATATTATTATACTACCTATATTATTATCGTGCTTCTGAACACTTCTTTATGGAAGTGAGTAGATACCTACCTACTATCGAGGGTTTATCTGAGGACCTCAAGTATTTTACATGGAGCGACTGCCTATCTGACCTCCACAACCCAGTTACTGGGTAATACGATACCCCCTGGTAAGACTGGTTGTCAGACTTTCGGGCTTCTGACGACCCGTAACGACTGCCAAAGATCCACGAATAACAGCCGGGATCAACGGCTTAACGTGCTTTCCGAGGCACGGAGGAGTCTCGGTATGTAATGATGGTCACCCATCCACTGACCAACCCCGGCAAGCGTAGCTTAACCTGACGGATCGACCCGTGCGGCTGTTATTACTTAGCCACGAGCTCCTCATAACAATAATTATTAACCATGGGGGTTAATAGCTATTGATTCGTAATTCATAAAAAAACTAAGACGCTTTACTGAGCCGTACTATGACATGAAAAAAATCATAGACCCATCATGATTCCGCTGTGAAAAAAGGTTAATGATTATGGCAGGAGAATGAGGCTTATTCCCATCAGATCCCACAATCGGATCCCACGTTGTGGGGTCCGTTAGGAATGTGAATAAAATTTACATTTTCGGAACAAAATGAAAACGAACGAACGAATTAAAATTAAAATAAATGTATGACCATAACTGTTACCGACTTTACTATTTATCTCGATTTTGTGTAGGTACTTACTTTTTGTTTTCATGTATCGATTCAAGCAGGGGATCATTACGTTCGGATATTAATTTTATCCACATTCTTAACGAATCCCACAAATGGGATCGAATCGGAACAAAATGTAAATTTTATTCACTTTCCTAACGGACCCCACAAAGTGGGATCGGATTGGAACAAAATATTTATTTTATCCGCGTTCCTAACGGATCCCACATAGTGGGATCGGATTGTGGGATCTGATGGGAATAAGCCGAGAGTGATGTCATATGGACCTCCTGAAAACTCGGTAGGTAAGTCTACTAGAGCCGAGGTCATATGCGGCAGAATTGTTAGCTGTCACAGCGGATTGAATTGGCAGACGGATTAGTGATCCAAGTAACATTATCTGACAAGAGGCCATTGATGCCCATCATCCCTGAGTCACCTGCATTTACATGCATGGGGGGCACTTTTTGATGGACAGCCACAGGACGTGCAGTACTACATGATTCATTATAGCTACCTATACCTACCACTTAGTTAAATTAAGATATTCAATTAACATTTCAGAATGATATGTAAACGTTGTCAGCGGTCACTTAGAAGTGGCGAAGTTCTCAAATGTGGAATATGTGAGTCCTGTGTCCATATGAGATGTATCAATGATTCTGTGAAGGAGCACCGAGATGCCGGAGACAGAGGTTATCAATGGAAATGTTCTCTCTGTCAGAACTATGTCAGTACACACGCTAGTGGTTCAGACTTAAGTAAAGAAAAGGATAAGGAAAAAAATACCTTATTACAGGCTGTTAATGTAATAAGCGAAAAGTTTGAACTTGTAAATAAAATTCAATTACCGAAATTGAACAGCGATTTGGCGCAGATAAAAACAGTGGTAGATCGCATTGTCAAACAGAATAATGATATATTGCGAAAAATAGACGAAATGGAAGAGAAAAGAAAGAACGATAAGCAATGCCTTATTCCAACAAGCAGGTACCGAAGGAGGAACCTAAGCCTAGTTACTAAATCAACGAATACGCCAGAAAAAGAGGAAAATCCACCTATTTCGCTGAATGAAAAAAATGTAAGATATAGGACACGAAGACGGTCATATCTTTTGCACAGAATATATAACATTTTAAACAGAAAAATGAACAGAACTCGGTCTCCAAAAAATGGCAGATGAATTGATCGTTCTAATAAAAGATATTTAACTAATTAACTTTCTTTTAGTGCTCTTCATCACTACCACCGCAACACCACATGTTCACCACCGATAAGGATGCGTTCCCACTGACGCGGAGCAAGGCGGAGCGGAGCGTAGACGTGCAGGAATCGACCAATCACAATGCGTCGCGATGCAATCATCATCGCGTCTCTAGTCTCGTCTGTGATTGGACGATTCCTGCACGTCTCCGGTCCAACTCCGCGTCAGTGGAAACGCATCCTAACAACAGCGACATTCAGCGGATCTTGACACTCAAAAAGACCATTCGCTTCGTTCGTTCGTTACACTTCTGTGAAATCAGACATTTTCTTCTTTATGTATAACTAGCTGACCCGACAGACGTTGTCCTGTCCCAATTTCAATAAATCCACTTTCAGTTTTCCCGAATTTTACTATTTTCCCGGCAACTTTTCCAATTTTTCTCACCGTTTAAACCTTCCCTGGACTACGACAAACACTTCAAAATCAAAATCAACTAAATCGGCCCAGCAATTCTCGAGTTTTAGCGAGACAAACGAATAGCAATTGATTTTTACATGTAGCAGCGCAGGTTTATGACAAAATCAGGTTTTTGATCAAAAACTTAGGCTTTTGATCAAGAACTGGAAGAAGACGGTCGACGTCAGTGCCATCCCGAGGTTCGGTTCGGTTAGGTTCCTTTAAACCCTGCAGACAGAAATAGGAGCCCCGCATAACGGGGCTCCATCGACCGGTTTTTGATCAAAAACCTGATTTTGTCATAAACCTGCGACATATATATAGGGTGACTGGTAATTAGTGACCGATACTTAAACACATGATAATACTCATGATAACAAATAACTTTTACTATGGGACCAAACCTGAAATCGCAAAAAAAAAATCAGCGGCCCCGTACATTCATGTTCGCATAACTCGTCAAAATGTAGGGAGCAGCTGATTTTTTTTCGCGATTTCAGGTTTGGTCCCATAGTAAAAGTTGGTTGTTATCATGAGCACAATCATGGGTTTAGGTATCGGTCACTAATTACCAGTCACCCTATATAAAGAAGATTAATTTATGAAGAGCTTTCAAAATCAGGAAGGAATCTGAAAGGTTCAGTAATTTTAATGCATACAGATATAATCTCCTCTCCGCGATCAACTGTCCAGCATCAATCCTTCTACCAAATGTGATATTATGGTAATGAGGTTCTAAGACAGAGTGGACTTGGATTGAAAAAGTGTTTATGGTGTAACAACAACAACCTTTTAGGGGGTCATTGTACTCATCATTACGAACAACTTTTACTATGGCACCAAACCTGAAATCACGAAAAAAATATCAACTGTTCCCTACATTGTGACGAGTTAATGTCGACGATACTGCAAAAGCGCTGATCTACTATTTGCAATAGTGCGTAACTACAAGGTTGACTACTTTCCAGGAGATAAAAAAAACTTTATAATTTAAGTATTTAGAATGATAAAGCGAATCTTACTGAAATATTGAGTTCTTAGTGTACCAGGCCATCAGTCAGTGGTAGAAAAATTGCAGTTTTTCTATTTATGCGGGTGTTACGGCACTTACGCGGTTTCGTTGTGCCAATATCAGCCTCATGATATAATAAAATGAGTAGATACGCGTAATTGAAACAATCATAAAAAGTACAAAACAATTATTTATTCATCTGAAACACAAACTAATGGCACTTCTCAATCACAAAAATATGGGAAAGAAATATTTTTTTAACTCTCAACAAAAATGAATCATATTAAGTAGGTACAACACTCCTTTAACCCGCATCATAATCACAATAAACAAAAATCTGTAGCAACACAAAAATTACTTTAAATCAAAACAAACAATAACTATCCTTAATCATATCATCCATCAGGGACATAAAAATCAACACACCTAACATTTTAATCGTCAAAAATTAAATTATTATAAAACTCGTGGCAATCAGGCGGTATGACAGTTTTCAGCTCTTGTAGATGATTAAATTTTGTTTTAGTAATTCTTTGTGGGCCATCATGTAGCTGTGGAGGTTCGGATAAGAGGGATTCTATTGGTTTCGCACGCCGGGGTAAACGCATGTATTCATCTGAGTACATTAATTTATAATCAATAGTACTATTCGGGTTGTACCTTAGCACCCTTATATCAGTTACACATTTGTCACCAGCAACTCGTCCGGGTCTTATAGAGTCATAAACGAGATAGTCTTTCCGGCTGTAATCCTTGAAGAAGGTATAATCAGGCATCACCACGTCATAGGGGAAAGGTTTAATTCTGGCTTCTTTTGATATCGTCGCGTACTGGCTTGGCAGGTGAATCTCGCGATTTTTCAATTTGCGTTCAATTACGGAATGCACCGAGTCTACCTCCATTTGTGTGTGACCCTTTTCTAAAAACTTCTGGGTGATCGTTACATTATATTTGACGGCGAGCCGCAAGAGAGCATTTGAAACCACATTGTTACGGTTCTGAGCTGTGCAACCATCTGTGTAAATTATCACTTCTTTAAGATCAGTTTCAAGTAAGTTCGTGATGTAGGCCACAAAGAAGGAAGCATACGTGGTGGCTCTCAAATCTGTAACGGTTTCGTCAAACCAGTAGCACGTTGCTTGGTGGTTACTCAGATTATAAACTGTAAAGTTATGTACACAAAGCTTCGTTTTGAAATACAACGCACTGGCATTTAGATATGGGCACAACATTACGGCTTGCAAGTCAGCAGTTATTGCGTGAACTTCTCCTTTGATTGCTGCTTCTTTGTCCTTATTCTTCTCTTGACGAGCTGCTGTTTTGAGAGCCAGATGTATTTTGTGCTCTTCGTCACTTAGATTGCCAGTCTTATGAGCACAACAAGTATCACACTCGTCCTTCTTTGGCTTGAAAAGGGAAATATTTTGTTGAGATAGCAAATCTTCAAAAAACTTTCGACCTGCAACACGAGAGGACAGAGAATTCGCACGCTTTACATATAAACGGTAAAGATGAGCCTTGGATTGAATAATGGGTTCTAAATACAGTTTTTGGCTCGATTTCCTGCAATAATGCGATGGAAGTTTGGGGATTTCTTGAAAGAAATTCAAAACAGAGAGTTTTTTTGTTAGTTGATCATCCTGTCCATCAGCCTGAGCTGAAGCTTCTTGAGAATTCCCTCTACTTCCTCTTTCGCCCAACCAATATCTGCAAGTCCATTCCTTGATTCCGAGCGTCCCCAAAAACATAGTTTGGCACACACGTACTTTACTATTGGCAGCTTTTAAGTGGTAAATCTTGCTCCCAGAGCGTCTACTATTACTGCCGGTACCTTTAGTCTTTCGTTGTGTGTCTTGGGTGTCAATCAGGGTCAAAACATATAGCTTCTTTTCCTTCCATGTCATCGCCCAAAATTCATCAAATATTTTTATCCGCATTTCTTCAGTAAAAATGTTGCAACAGAAAACTTTACTCGAAGTACAACGTTCAGAAGAACATGGCATCATAAGCTTTCTTTTCGGTTTGGCGATGTCTTGCACATACTTTCCATCAATCTTTCTAAAACCTAAGTACTCCTTCCCCATCATTCTCTGTCTTTTATTACCTTCTCTTTTCCATGAATCTTTGTCTGCTATTGCTTTTCTTTTTCTTGTCGACGTTCGCTCCTCTTCAATAGTTCTTTCAGGGAAATTTTCGATATCTTCTAAATGGAGAAGGGACGATTCTAAACCAGGAGAGTGCATTGTCGGAGAACGAATGTTACCTACAAGTTCATCAATCGGTAACACAAAATCAGGGTCAGCTATTGAATCGTCAGATGAAAAGTCGCTAAAATCTGGTTCAATAGTACCTTCGCAAGTTGTTGTGGTGATGGACTCAAGTAAAACAGTCTGTTTGGGACCTGAGGTCGAAGGTTTAAGAAAAAAATCAGTGTCATTGCTCAAGCTTGTGCCTGGTTGTGTTTGTTTGGCTAAAACTGATTGCCTTTTCTTTAGCAACTCCTCCCTTCGTTTGACTAAGTCCTTGATCGATTCTGTGCTGGCAGACATCATCCATACGGACATTTCAAATGTAGTCAAAACCGCATAAGAAACAAAACTGCTTTACTTTTCCCAAAAACAAAACCGCGTAATTACAACCACGCATCAAAATCTATTTTATCTATAAAAATACGATGCAAATGTACAATCCATTGTTAGAAATAGCAAGCCTATACATAAATCAAGAGATTAAATCACTTACCGGTACTTTCCATGCACAAAAAACCAATTTTAACAATATTTTTTACGCAGCGCAATGTTATTACTACAATTTGTTTACGTTTTGTTCAATTACGCGGTATTCTCTTCCAACTACAAACGCGGCTCGTGCATCGCGCTATTGCAGCGAAGCGCCAGAGAGCTTCTGATTGGCTTATTCAAAGTAGTGTGTTCAACAACGTGCAGCAATGGGAGACTAGGACAGCGCGGCGCGCAAATTTGAATTTCGCTACTTTTTGCAATTCCGCGGTTTTGCAAATGGTAGTTCAGCGCTATTGCAGTATCGTCGACGTTATGTGAATATAAATGTAGGGAACAGCTGATTTTTTTTTCGCGATTCCAGATTTGGTCCCTTAGTAAAAGTTGTTCATAATGATGAGTACAATGACCCCTTGAGTGGTTGTACGTTATTTAAGTGACACCTTGAATTTGCTGACATTCTGGATAGCGACGAATATACGTAACATCAGCAACCTCATGGTCCATGACGAGTCGTGTGTGAATGTGGAGCCGCGTGGTGGACCTTTTTGTATGTCTACAGTAACTATATCAGTCTTATTTTTACAGTACCTACCTATAAAATTGATAAAATGATAATGTAGGAAGGTATTATTTACCAGCATAATCAACCTAATAGTTCCCACTGCTCACTGACACAGGCCTCCTCTCGGTGAGAGGGAGAGAGCCGTAATCCACAATGCGGGGGCCCAGTGTGGGTCGGTAGACGTCATGTCTTACCGGGTGTTTCGTCGTTTCGCACCACGAGTGGTTCGGACCGCGGTGTGAAACGCCGAAGAGCTCTTAGGAATAGGCTGTTTCGGACCGCGGTGTGAATCGACCATAGAAGAATTTGAATGGGTTTATTCGAACCGCGAATGGAACAAAAAGTTTTCTCAGTAATAATGTTTAAAGTATAGCCAGGTACAAAATAAAATAGCGAAAATAAATTAAATTTTGTTTTGCACGCATTTGTTACACATGGCTTGTCGCTTACTCTACGTAATATTTTTGCTATTTATTTACAACTCTTATTTTTACTATGCTTAAATTACTTACTATGCTCGTATTTTAATGTTGGTTGGCTGACCAAAATATTTGTAAAAAATCTACTAAGTGTCGGTCTCGGTACACACGTTACTATCTCTTTGTTATTTTAAGGACTCCAGGTAAAAATTATTCCTTTGTAAAACCCAGTCTGAAAAAAGTTTTTTTTTTTTTTTTTCCCCATAGGTAAAGTTTATTTGGGCGTGATAACATGTAAGGTGTGTCGAAGTTAGATGGCTCGTAAGTGTAGACAATTTATAAAAGATAAATAAGATAAATGAAACAAGTTTCGAAGTCTGTGATTTTTAATAATTACTAGTGCATTTTGTCATGTGCCATATGTGCCATCAAACTGTTAATTTAAAAATTTACGTATGATGTTTCGAACTGTTGTTTTAATCAGTAGTAAATACTTAATTATTATTTGTAAGTAAAGTTTTGTTAAATAGGTAATACGCCATCGATATTTCAATCAGTCAGAACCTAATGTTTGAACTGTGATTTAAACTAGTTCTGAATTACTAATCAAACTGTGATTTAAATTCAACCACTTTTACTAAATTTTAGTATGAGATTGTGATTTTGAAATATGTTTACAAAATATCAAGTAGTAACTATTTCTATCAAGTAGTATTTTCATGAAACACTTTTCTACGCGACTGTACATACAAACTTTGAAATTAGCTTGTACCTAAACATAGTGGTTCCAATCGCCCCATTCCTAAGAGCTATTGGTCGATTCACACCGCTCGGCGCTACAAGGACCGCCGCGGTCCGAAACAGCCTATTCCTAAGAGCTCTTCGGCGTTTCACACCGCGGTCCGAACCACTCGTGGTGCGAAACGACGAAACACCCGTCTTACCGTCTTACTAATAAACACAGAATAAAGTTATTCCAAATTTAAACCTATGAAAATGTATGGTTATTCCTTTGTTATTCCTGATATAACTTTATTCCGTGTTTTATTTGTAAGAGGGTTAGTGTTTTTGGTTCTAGGGCATGCCGGTTGCCTCACGATGTTTTACTGGGTTATGGGACATCTCGCCCACGCAAAAACTGGGCCGCGGGCCAGATGTCCCCTTTTTAAAATGTGTATGGGTAGATTCGCCCGGGCCAGATGTCTTCTAATAATAAATAAAGGGATATCTCGGCAAAATCGTATATTTTTTAATCAAATATGTATCTGTTATACATATATGTACACTCTTTTGTAAACATTTTTTTTATTTTTTTTTTATTGTTAAATCTGTAAGTCATAGCATCAACTGCCATTTATTTTAATTAAAAAAAAAAGATACGGAGTAAAGTAACCATCTTAGCAAACTTAATAATTATCTAGTGTCAATTTGTTGGTACAAAATTATGTGGTTAAAAATAAGATCCCGTATGACCATACCGCAATAAGTATTAATACATCATTAATTTTACTCTGTATCTTTTTTTTTTTTTTTTGTTAAAATAATTGGCACTTGATGCTATGAGTTACAGATTTAACAAAAAAAAAAAAAGTTTACAAAAGAGTGTACATATAATGTATAACAGATACATATTTGATTAAAAAATATACGATTTTGCCGAGATATCCCTTTATTTACTATTAGAAGACATCTGGCCCGTTCTACTTAACTGGGGCCTACTCCCTAAGCACAAAGCCCGTAGTTTCGGCCTTCGTTACGGGCGTTTCCTACTCCGTATCAGCTACGGACAGATGATTGGTTCGGGGCCCGAACGAAGTATGAATGACAACACGATTTAACAGTTGTCCCTACTCTCGATGTGTACTTGCCCGTCCGGAAAATTTAACTTTTACACTTGTCCTGATGGATCGTTATGTCAGACGGACGGACTGACGGACGGACGGATGGACGGACGGATTTAGGGACAGACCCCCTGGTCCGGGTGAATCAACCCATACACATTTTAAAAAGGGGACATCTGGCCCGCGGCCCAGTTTTTGCGTGGGCGAGATGTCCCATAACCCGTTTTACTTCACCGTTTTGAGAGCAGTGATGATGAAATCCATACTAATATTATAAATTCGAAAGTAACTCTGTCTGTCTGTCTGTCTGTCTGTCTGTCTGTCTGTCTGTCTGTTACCTTTTCACGCCTAAACCACTGAACGGATTTCGATAAAATTTGGCAAGGCTATAGATGGTATCCTGGGGACGGACATAGGCTACTTTTTTTTTCAAAAATAATCCTACAGGGGGTGATATAGGGGATGAAAGTTTGTATGGGAAACTCAGTATTTCTTAAGTTAGGGATGTGAAAATTAAAATTTATGCTTTTGATAAGAAATAAAGAAATATGCGATTCAGCGTTTTTGAAAAATCATCCCCTTAGGGGGTAAAATAGGGGTTGATTTTAAAATTTACAAAACTGCATGGATTTCGACAAAATTTGGCAAGGCTTTATATAGCATCCCGGGGAAGGCCAAAGGATACTATTTTTTTCAAAAATAATACTACAGGGGGTGATATAGGGGATGAAAGTTTGTAAGGGAAACCCAGTATTTCTTAAGTTAGTGATAACAAATTTATGCTATTGGTAGGAAATTACTAAATATGCGGTTCAGCGTTTTTGAAAAATCATCCCCTAAGGGGGTAAAACAGGGGTTGATTTTAAAATTTACAAAACTGCACGGATTTCGATAAAATTTGGCAAGGCTTTATATAGTATCCTGGGGAAAGACACAGGCTACTTTCAAAAACAATACTACAGGGGGTGATATAGGGGATGAAAGTTTGTAAGGGAAACCCAGTATTTCTTAAGTTAGGGATAACAAATTTATGCTATTGGTAGGAAATTAAGAAATATGCGGTTCAGCATTTTTGAAAAATCATCCCCTAAGGGGGTTAAATAGGGGTTGATTTTAAAATTTACAAAACTGCACGGATTTCGATAAAATTTGGCAAGGCTTTATATAGAATCCTGGGGAAGGACATAGGATACTTTCAAAAACAATACTACAGGGGGTGATATAGGGGATGAAAGTTTGTAAGAAAAACCCAGTATTTCTTAAGTTAGGGATGTGAAAATTAAAATATATGCTTTTGATAGGAAATAAAGAAATATGCGGTTCACCGTTTTTGAAAAATCATCTCCTAAGGGTGTAAAATAGGGGTTGATTTTAAAATTTACAAAACTGCACGGATTTCGACAAAATTTGGCAAGGCTTTATATAGCATACTGGGAAAGGACATAGGATACTTTCAAAAACAATACTACAGGGGGTGATATAGGGGATGAAAGTTTGTAAGGGAAACCCAGTATTTCTTAAGTTAGGGATAACAAATTTATGCTATTGGTAGGAAATTAAGAAATATGCGGTTCAGCATTTTTGAAAAATCATCCTCTAAGGAGGTTAAATAGGGGTTGATTTTAAAATTTACAAAACTGCACGGATTTCGATAATATTTGGCAAGGCTTTATAGCATCCTGATGGACACAGGCTACTTTTGGTCTTAAAAAATAATCCTACAGGGGGCGATATAGGGGATGAAATTTTGTATGGGAAACTCAGTATTTCTTAAGTTAGGGATGTGAAAATTAAAATGTATGCTTTTGATAAGCAATAAAGAAATATGCGGTTCAGCGTTTTTGAAAAATCATCCCCTAAGGGAGTAAAATAGGTGTTGATTTTAAAATTTACAAAACTGCACGGATTTCGACAAAATTTAACAAGGCTTTATCCTGGGAAAGGACATAGGGTACTATTTTTTTTTAAATAATACTACGGGGCGTGATATAGGGGATGAAAGTTTGTAAGGGAAACCCAGTATTTCTTAAGTTAGGGATAACAAATTTATGCTATTGGTAAGAAGTTAAAAAATATGCGGGTCAGCGTTTTTTAAAAATCATCCCCTAAGTGGGTAAAATAGGGGTTGATTTTAAAATTTACAAAACTGCACGGATTTCGATAAAATTTGGCAAGGTTATAGATAGCATCCTGGGAAAGGATATGGGCTACTTTTTGTCTTAAAACATAATCCTACAAGGGGTGATAAAAGGGATGAAAGTTTGTATGGGAAACCCAGCATTTCTTAAGTTAGGGATGTGAAAATTAAAATGTATGCTTTTGATAAGCAATAAAGAAATATGTGATTCAGCGTTTTTGAAAAATCATCCCCTAAGGGGGTAAAATAGGGGTTGATTTTAAAATTTACAAAACTGCACGGATTTCGACAAAATTTAACAAGGCTTTATCTAGCATCCTGGGAAAGGACATAGGGTACTATTTTTTTTTTAAATAGTACTACAGGGGGTGATATAGGGGATGAAAATTTGTAAGGGAAACCCAGTATTTCTTAAGTTAGGGATAACAAATTTATGCTATTGTTAAGAAATTAAAAAATATGCGGGTCAGCGTTTTTTAAAAATCATCCCTTAAGTGGGTAAAATAGGGGTTGATTTTAAAATTTACAAAACTGCACGGATTTCGATAAAATTTGGCAAGGTTATAGATAGCATCCTGGAAAAGGATATGGGCTACTTTTTGTCTTAAAACATAATCCTACAAGGGGTGATAAAAGGGATGAAAGTTTGTATTGGAAACCCAGCATTTCTTAAGTTAGGGATATGCCCTATGTTTTCCACATGAACGTTCCCATGGGATATTTTCCGACATCCACGCGGGCGAAGCCGCGGGCAAAAGCTAGTAAATTTATAAAAGTAAGTAAAGCGCCTATCTGGGTTCGAATCTACGACCACTCGTAAGTCTCAGCCGTTACCACTGGGGCACCAATGCTTCCTGCATATTTACTAACACGATGTAATAATACAATTGTATGTATATAAAAGGTAGCACCGGGTGTATATTTTAACTAAACGTTACAATCCGTTGCCGAATTAATATGTCAAACATGTATTAAGGCCTCTATAATCGCGTAATCCTCACCACAACCACCTCAGCCTAGGTACACACACTTGAAATCGTTGGAATCAAATAAAATTGGTGGAATGTTGGGATATTCATACATTCTGACTGTTTCGAACTGTCTTCGATTATTTTATTGATAAGAGGGTTTTGAGCAATGCTTGCTCTATTATTGATGGGGTCTGGGGTCCCTTATGCAGGGAGAAAAGTTGATAGCTGAGTAGGTGCGGCATTTGTAGAGGACAAAGAATATAATTATTTATTTGGAAAGTTTCAGATAGGAGCTTGGTCAGGAGTCCACTTTCAGATTTCAAAAATGGACCAAAACTAAAGTGATCTTCAGAGCCGTTGATTTTCGTACAGAAGGACACATTTCCAGTATAATTTTAAGTCATGGTTTTTGATGTTTATATAGGTCTGACCTTTTAAATTTCTTTTCGAGCTATTATAGCTAGTCCTACACATTTATAACTTTTAATTTATTTCAATTCATACGCCATTAAAATTTTATTTAAAACCATGTTTTTTCTTAATGTTTAAAACATTGTTTGAAACTTGTTTTAAACTGTGATCTTAAACACTTAATAAAAAAACATTGTTTTATTTCAAACTGTTTACATTGTTTACAAAACTTACGTGTTTTAAAACAACTTGTTTTATGGCAACCCTGGTCTGATCTGATCCTGGACTGATCTAACCGAACACAGTCAAGCGGTTAGGAATGATAGTAATATCTAAAAAAATTACAATCATTAATCCCTCTGTCTGTCTGTCACGTGATGATGCGCCTAGTTTTTGTGTTTCTGTGTGGAAATAGGAGCTCGATTCGGGAAAAGCTTTCTTTTAAGGTGGATGCGCACAGGTAGCCTGCGAAATACAAATTTTCTTGCGTTTTTTTCAATTTGCAAGTCAGTATCAAGTTGTATCTTGATCAAAATATGATTCGCGACTATACAAATATGTATTCACATTATTAATAATTTAATAGAGAACTATGGAATGTTGCGCCGACCCCAAATATATTGGGATAAGGGCAGGAGAATGATGAAGAATCATCAATGCATCTCTCTCAGTTAGATTTCTTCTAAAATGTCATGATTTACGAAATCAAACTTATAGAGAACAAATCTAACGTATAATTATGTAAATACTACTTGTTATAGTCGCGAATCATGTTTTGATCAAAGTTCAAGATACAACCTGACACTGACCTGCAAATTGAAAAAACTTAAGAAAATTTCAATTTTGCGTGACATACAAAACAAGCCGTGTCAGATGTTAAGTTTGTTAAGAGGTCATCGCTGCCTAATGACATTGTACGATACCTGGGCCTCAAGTCTGCTATTACAATTTACAATAGTGTCAGAATGGTCTATCACTGATTTCATAATTGTTGATTTTGACAAGTTTGGTGATCTACTAATGTAATGGCGTCATAATGCCTTCATTATGACTTTCCAATGGTCAACCACTGACACTCCATTGTATGAAATTATGAATTTAGCAGATTACGAACTTTTAGCAAAATGACTATGCAGTGACAATGGGATCGTGTTGGAATGTAAAAAATAGCAGACTTGGGGCCCAGAGGCATCGCGGATGCAATGCCAACCCAGACACAATGTTGAAATACCTCAACTCTTGTGCTCAAGTGCCCAAAAGTATGTGCAAACAATTCCACCGGCCCCCATAGGCCAATACCCGTCACATCGAGACAAAAGCAACTCTGCTTGACTGCAGGAAAAGGTACCTATTTTAGGTGCTCCACAGCTAGGTTCACTACTAAAAACACATAGGTAGTAGAAGACTAATAGAAAATTTTAATTGAATACTATCCACGTGTGCTAATAACACCGTTAGCCATCGTAATTTATCGCTGTTCCAACTACCTAAGTCATTATGGAAATATCCCACATGACCACTCTATTATTCTGCACGAGATGTTGAACTTATGTTATTAAAGTGGTCTTGTATAATACGAGTATAACATCAGATTTTAAGATGAGTTTTCAAAAGTGTTTACGATGATTGTTCAATAGAATCGGGAGGAAAATATTCATTAGGTACATTTGCGTTTTCCTTCACATCAGAATGTGTAGGAAAAGCCACAGGCCACAACGTAACGTGATACAACAGTGTAAGTAAGTTCATTAGCTATGGATCGCTATATAATAAAAACCTGAGACACACCGGCGTCTGTTATCATTTCGTGCTTGCTTTCGAAGCGGCACGACCATTTGGATGCGATCATACCAAATAAGTTTCATTTATTTGACGTCTCAAGGAAAATGTGGAAGTCCATAGTGATGTTCGTAACTTTATGTTTACTTTTAACGTCATATGCTAGTGATGTGAACAGCGAGAAACAGCCTCTGGTACGGACCCCGCTTGGGGAAGTAGCAGGTTATTATATGCAAACCAGGGAAGGACGCCAAATATCCGCATTCACCGCCATTCCTTTCGCGGTTGCTCCGCTTGGAGATCTAAGATTTAAGGTAAGTGAATATAATTCTATTACCGCACAGCGAAATGAGATAACGTGATAACCTGCTTCATTATTATTTGTTCCCAATCATAATTATCAGATAAATTGCTACGGTAGTTGGTTGGTACCTACCTGTACCGGTGATGAACACACAGCGTTTTAGTTATTTTTTATTGCAATTTATTTAGAAATAATTTGAAACTTTTACAATTGCAACTAAGTTTTTTATGTGCCTTTTAGTATGGCATACCTATAGATATAGGTACAATGTAATTACAGCTTAGTCGCAGCTTCCAAACTCAATTTCTCAATTCATTTAATTTTAATTTCTACAAACCTAATTATTAGAAGAAACCTAATTTATAATTGGTATATTCATAAGAACCCATACCTGTTAATTTTTAGTATTATGTACAATGTATATGCTGTTGGCGTACCTATTATAAATAAATAATGAAATTAAGTTCGACATTTAAGTAACAATATAGATAGGTTGCATAATACCAACCTGTTACCTGTTAACATCAAAAACTCAGGTAAAAACACGTCATCAACACATTCGGACTTAAGGTACTTATACCTATTTATGTAGTGACTATATTTTTAATTTGTTATAATACCTACCTCAAGCAGATATTATCATCAAGATTCTTATCTATTTAACCGACTTCCAAAACGAGGAGGTTCTCAATTCGTCGGAACCTTTTTTTTTTTTTTTTTTTTTTTTATTTATTTTTTTTTTTTTTTATGTATGTTCCCCGATTACTCGAAAATGGCTGGACCGATTTGGATTTTTCTTTTTTTGTTCGAAAGGGTATACTTCCCAAGTGGTCCCATGATCATCAAGTCAGGATCTGATGATGGGATCCCATGGAAATCGAGGGAAACCCTCAAATTTTATTGGCACACCTATATCGATTTCGGTATTTTTTATAGTAACTCGTGCATTTGCTCTCGGAAAATACCATTCGGTGAACTGGAACTGATGATGAAGACCACAGAGGGCCATCGGAAATACTCAATTATATCTAAGTATATCACAGGTTGCGATTCGATTACTTTAATATGGTTTATGCCCGTCAAAATGCATAATGGTAATGGTGACTTCACCATGAGCTCCAGTTCTCCTGGTTCTTACTAGGAGAACTCCTCAACAATTAACGTCCCTGCATCGGGAAAAGCAATATTTTGTAAAACGTGATGAGCAGTTGACATTGGGTTATTGTAACTTAGATAAATTACAAACTGAACCACTAAAAAGTGAAAAATAAAAACTTTTTTACAAAAAAAAAACCGACTTCCAAAAAAAACACTACAAACTGAAAAATAACTTTAATTTCGGAAGTCGGTGGCAAAAAACTAAAATACAGATCCAAAGACACCGACTTCCGAAATTAAAGTTATTTTTCAGTTTGTAGTGTTTTTTTTGGAAGTCGGTTTTTTTTTTGTAAAAAAGTTTTTATTTATCAGTAATTTTGGAATAACAAATTAGCTAGTTACAACATTAAAAATGCGAAAGTGTACGGCTGTCTGTTTGTTTGTTTCGTTCCATGGCTAAATCGATTAACCGATATTAGTGAAATCTGGTTTATGGGTTACTAATATGTATAACCCAGAGGAAAGACATATAGGATGGGGAAGAATGGGAAAATTTGGTGTGGAATAATCTGAAATCCACTCGGAAAACGTCGCGGGCATAGCGCTATACTAAAGCTCAATAAGTTGGTGTGACGCGTTAGCGGCATAGTAATTTTATATTAGGTGAGTGATGTTGAAAAAAATATTTTGATAGTATTTACCTACGTCAAAAGCAACCTCGCCGTGCGTTATAAATAATTTATAAGTATGCTGCGCGTTTAAGTTCATGGTGTTATTTAAATTACCAATGCTCCTGCGCTTTGGACGATGCATAAAATTAAGTAAATGTTTATAGAAAAAATGTTTGACAGGCTCCTGTTCCAATAGGACCATGGCAAGAAACGTTAGACGCGACCACTGTAAGTCCTGTGTGTGTGCAGAAAAACCCATATGTTCGCCAAAAGGACATCGTGGGACAAGAAGACTGTTTGTATCTCAACGTCTACACACCAGTTACAAGTAATGTGCGTATTTAAATTAATTACGATAAATTCTTAGACAAGGATTTTCTTTTGACACTGTTTAAGCCCAGTTTTTGGAACGGAATTCCTTAGCGTACTCTGCATACTTGGTGAATGAGAGCTCGATCACAAAAAAGTGTAAAATTTTAATCGTCACGACAGTTTTGCTATAGTATGTGTTTGTGTGAATTAGGATATTATATGTACAATATTTTATAAGTCCCTCTGCTCCGACGACACTCAATCACCCTCAACATCCTATTATTTCTGACCTAATAGTATTCCACCTATTACCGCACACGAGGTTCATTGTAGCTCTCACTAAAATTAAAAACAATAGATCATGTGGCGAATATGGTATTACCACAGAATCACTGAAAATAGGCGAACCTATTCTCCTTCCATACATAAATTCTCAATTCTTTATTGCGTTCCATAATGTTATAGTTGGAAAGCTTAAAAATAATGACACAATTATGGACCCTGTCGGACACAGCATAGTAGGAGAGAGGAGGAAGAGCGCTACTTTTGTGTTTATTATTATTTATTTAATGTAATTGTATTTTTATTTCAATAAATACTATACATCACCCGACTCTTTAACAGCATTCTACATTCAGATAGCTTTTCTCAAGATTTTGTCACTCAATATTATTCAAGTCCACACACACAGTGTCTCCACAGCTGTCTGAAATAAAGGAATAATTAAAAAGGGTTAGGTACAAATCCGGTATTAATAATTACAGGACCTGAATAATTACAGTTTAATTTCACATATCTACAAAACGTTCATCAAAATAATAGAAAATCGCATATCTGTCGAACTAGATAAACATTAACCTCCTGAGCAAACAGTAGGCTTCCGGCCTGCCCTTTCTACGACAGCTAGGTCATGCAGTCAACCAACTCGTAAAAAAACATCAAGATTATAAAATCCCGCTACACCTCGCTTTTATTGATTACTCCAAAACATACGACAGCATTTTGCACACATCCATTTTTGACGCCTTAAGCAACCAAAACATTGATCCCACCTAAGTATATAAATCTATTACGCAACGTTTACAAAAATAGTACAGGCGCAATAAAACTTGAAATCACAGTTCCAAAAATTAAAATAGAGAACCCTTTCTCTATTTTACTTTTTGGAACTGTGATTTCAAACAGGGCGACATGCTATCTCCTAAACTTTCACCAGTAACATCGAAGAAATCTTCAGGAAAAAAACGTGCTTGTGTGTTTAGAAGCGTAAGCGTCTATGTAAATTACTGTAGTATAGCCGTGCGGGATGCGCGTCAGTAGTTTTTTAAATTTGTTTCTCTCAAACGTTGTCATGATATATACAGCTTAGGGAATTTCGTTCCAACAACACCCGGGTGTCCCACAACACCTCTCGGCTTTAAATATTCTTACTACCTATGATTTGACATTTCTCTACATAGTGTAGGGTTACAAACCCTAAATAAGGTTGTTTATTACATTGAAACCTTCTCTATACATAGAAAAAGAAGGTTTCAAGTATCAATATAATAAAATACCTTATGTAGGGATTGTAACCCTACAATAGGTACTAAAGTAAACTGGCAAGTCTGACAACTTATGCCCGGTTTCGGAGGTTTTCAAACAGAGTTTTCTAGTCGATACTGATTATTGGTACAATATCGTGTTTCTGAACACTTCGTTAAGGAAGAATTTAGCTTAAAAGTCAAGTGAATTACTATCAAGGATTTATCTGAGGACCTCAAAAACCGAGCGTATGGAAGGAATTCTCTTAAGGTTGATGCGCCAGGGTAGCCCGCGAAATTCAAAATTTCTTACGTTTTTTGCAATTTGTAGGTCAGTGTGAGCTTGTATGTTGATTAAAATATGATTCGCGGCCGTAGCTAATATGGCTTTACAGAATTATAATCATTAGAATCAGCAATACAACTCCATAAGTTAGCATTTATCTCAAACCTCATGATTTCATGAAATCGCTAGATTTGAGATAAATGCTAACTTATGGAGTTGTATTGCTGATTCTAATGATTATAATTCTGTAAAGCCATATTAGCTACGGCCGCGAATCATATTTTAATCTACATACAAGCTCACACTGACCTACAAATTGCAAAAAAACGTAAGAAATTTTGAATTTCGCGGGCTACCCTGGCGCTTTCGCCTTAAATAGATAATTTTGTGGAATCAATAGCTATTGAAAGTTTAAACTCCGTTTAAGAATTCTTCAGAAACTGGGCATTAGTCCGGTACGAAGTTGTCAGTTTTGTGTTAAGATTTATGAACTTTTATGTAGTCGGAATAAAGTTCGAAATTTGAAAATGACTCCATGGTTTAAACGTGGGTCTGAAGATAAACCTTGATTTGTAATTAATAAGACGGCAAGAGGCTCTACCAAACGACGGAAGGACAAAGTCAACGAAGTAACACGGAACGTATAATCAAAAGGCCGTTTAGGTTTTTTTAACCACTGGCCGCTCAAATTCTGGTTATTCGAGTTCAAAGTTTTACTCAAACATGAATTGAAATAATTAAATAACCAGCCTCGGTTTGTAGAAGAGCCTCCCATTCATAAACAATATGTCAACTTATTTATAATTTTAAAATTCGCAGGATGTCGAAAAGAAACCTTTACCAGTCATGGTGTTCTTGCATGGTGGCGGATGGATGTGTGGAGATGCCACCACGCAGATGTATGGTCCACAGTTCCTTCTGGATAGAGATGTTGTATTAGTAACTACGAACTACAGATTAGGTAAGTAACTAAATAGTGAAAGTTTTGTAATACAACTTTATAAGATAAAGTTTCCAAATGAATCCTAAAATAGTTAGAAAATATTCGAAGCTGTATAGATATTGACTTGAATTTATTCAAATTGCAGGCCCATTAGGTTTTCTATCTACTCAAGACGAACACTGTCCTGGTAACAACGGGTTAAAGGACCAACAAGAGGCTCTACGGTTCATACAGAAGAATATAGAGAGTTTTGGTGGAGATAAGAACTCCGTCACAATATTCGGAGAAAGCGCTGGTGGAGCCAGTGTGCACTATCATATGATATCGGAAACTAGTGCCGGTAAACAAATATTTGTACCCGATTGACCCAGAAGGAGGGTAATCTTTTTCGCACGCATGTATGCTCAGGGTGGCGCAAAAGTAATGACACATGCTACTTTTTACCCGACTGCGCCAGAAGGAAGGTTATGTTTTTCGAGAGTATGTATGTATGTATGTATGTATGTATAATTGTTTGGCACGCTCTGCGTCCTGAACGGCTCGATGGATTTTAGCTTGAGAGGTGTCGTTAGATTAGCATTTACTGTGAGAGTGACACTGGGTATATCAAAACAAAAAAAAATAAAATGGCGGATTTTTGGCGCTGAATTATGTCTTAAAATTTTTTTTTTTTTCTCAAAACCTGTCGAGTGTGGTATCAAAATAAAGGGTTTTAAAAGGTGATTACAAAAATAAAAAAAATGGTTAAAAGTAATTGGAAGTGACAAATCGTAAAAAACACGTAGCAAGAACTAAATCCCCTGCGAAATCTTTAATTTACATTTGTAAACTAAAAAGCTGGATGTATTGTGTGTCATGTATATATAGGTTAGTATACAAACTCATTAAATAATAAAACTAAAAAATAAAAAAAAAGTAATAAAAAAAATTTAAAAAACCCGACTGCGGTAAAAAATTTCAGTTAAAAAAACTGAAAAGCTAAATCAAGCCCATTTTAAATTAAATAAATGTTGGAAGCAGGCGGACCCATTCAAAAATATAATAAAAATTGTATGGGTAATGGGTCCCGCCTGCTTCCAACATTCGGGTCTTTTATTTTTATAATTACTTTTTTTTCTATACATAGTACACGCAATATTTCTTTTAGAATACATAAATAGACCTGTAAAATAATTCCTATTAATAGGAATAATTTTACAGGTATATTCCAAAAAAATATTCACGTAAACCAGCGACTTTAAATAGGTACTTAACACCGTAGAAAAAAGACTAGACTGGTCAGATCAGGCGACCTTGCGGGCCAATGCAAATTACCAAATCGGGAGATAACGCTACCTGGAAAAGTGTCATTCAATAAGGCCATGGCTGCGATTCCATGGCATAAGCCACAAACTATAGCAGCCCTAAAAACCAATATTCGTCAAGAAATTCAGAACATAACACCGGAACTTTTGAGAAGCGTGATGGAAAATTCTTTAAAAACATATTGTATTTTTACTGACGCTGTAGGCAAACATCTGAAGGACATCATATTCAAAACCCAACAGGAATAATTTTACAGGTCTATATATAAATGCATTCCAAAAAACTGATTGCGTGCATTGATATATAAAAAATTGCGTGTATTTTATTTTAAAAAAGTCGGTTAAAAATACACCTAAATGAAACTGAGTCATTACTTTTGCGCCAGCCACTGAGTAGGTATGTATGTATGTCCGTTCCATTGTGACCTCCTGTAGCCGGCTTGATGAATATGAGGTGTCATTAGATTCGGTATAATTGTGGGAGTGACATAATGTATAATATTTGTATATTGAATCTGGAAATACAAAAAAGGTGGGAAAGGTTTTTTTTAACACAACACTATTGGTATGGTATCAAATAAAAGCTAGTAATGAGTTAATTCCAAAATATATAATATTATATAAATATTATACTAAAAAGCTTGAAATAAAACAAATTACCTATTAAAAAACACCCGACTGCAAAAACACATACCTAACTGAAGAGAGAGAAGCATTTATAATACTTACAGTCAGTTTCTTCAACAACAACTAAAGTAATCAGTAAAACTTAGACAAAAGTAACAACAAAAGCAACAGCTAAAATTGTGAAGAAACAAAATTAACCGGTACTTTGACTTTGTGACGACACTTTGGCTGTTATTTTGATTAAGAAACTGGCTGTTAATCTATAGAATTTTGATATCGCGGGGGGCGGGGAGGACACGAACAAAAGTTAGGTTCACGATATTTCGGGTTATTGGTTTACCAAATATAAAATACCAAAATTATACAAAGAGACAAACTATAGTGTAATCTATAGAGATTATACTAGTATGTCTCTTTTCAGTTATTTGTTTTTTGCAGTCGTGTTTTCTTGTTTTTTTTAGGGTTCCGTACCTCAAAAGGAAAAAAACGGAACCCTCAGGCCGTGCGCTGCGATAGGCGTGCGCATGGAGCGGGCGCCCGCGTGGCGTGCTGTTTTCATGTAATCTCATGTGTGCTGCGCTGCGCTGATCTATGAGATTACATGAAAATAGCACGCCACGCGGGCGCCCGCGCCGTGCGCACGCCTAATGCAGCGCACGGCCTTATAGAATCACTTGTTTGTCCGTCTGTCTGTCTGTCTGTCAGTCTGTCAAGATCCTTTTTCTCAGGAACGCGTGGAGGTATCAAGTTGAAATTAATACCAAATACGTAGATTTATGGTCCCTTGGAGTCTTGAAAAAATCAACATTCTAAGTCAACGCAATAAAAAATACGGCCATTTATGTGGCATATTTTGATGCTCGCAAGTAAATCAAAACCTATAGGGTACTTCCCGTTGACCTAGAAATCATGAAATTTGGTAAGAAGCAAGGTCATACAACACAATTATAGGAAAAAGTCCGAAATTTGTTAATTTGTAATTCTATCACATAAAAAAAATGTTCAAGTCTGTCAGTCTGTCAAGACCATGTTTCTCAAGGACGCGTGGATTTATCAAGTTGAAATTAATATTAAATACGTAAGTCTATTGTCCCTTAAGAGCCTATACTACCTCAAATGGCTTAGCATGATCCTCCGTTACGTCGAAAATACAGCAGCTTTAATTTTGAATTAAATATATGGTAAAGTTGAGGATTAATGTTAGGTACTATGTTAGACGAAAACACGATTCCTTGAAATTTTCTCGATACAAAAAAATCCCAAAGTTACCTCCAAACCGAACAAAAAACCGCTGTTATTCAAAAAATACGTCAAATTGGATCATGAAACTTTGCATACTAACTGAACTAACTATAAAGCAGGTCTTATGTTATATACTTTTTTTAAATTACCATTATTTTCACTGTAAAAAGAAATTACCTAAACTATCAGCGTCTTGACGTTCATTCCCTTCCGCCCGACACCCCCGTTCAGTCTCGCTTCGGCTGTCGTACGCGAGGGCTGTGTCGCTTGCGCTCAGAACACAAATTACACAACAGGACGACGTAAAATTGAAATACATTGAAGTACTTAGGTTTATAGTGTTGGCGCAATGGGAAATAACCGTAATAAAAATAAGAAGCGACGGGGTTGGCGTAAAGAAACAGGCAAACATATGATAAACGTACTGAAGTAAGTAGGGTAGTTGCGCCGGTTGGCGACTTAGTTGAGTTGCTAACTTTAGACAAATCAAAATATACGCCATTTACACGTAAAATAGTTGGCATGTGAAGATTTGTGTTTGTCCACGATTTAGGATAAATCCAGGTGGGGATAACTTTTATAAAAAATAAAAAGTTACCTAAATAGGTTTGTTTTTGTTTTGACACAATATACAAGAAATAGGTAGGTAATTGTTTTTTTTTATAATGTTGCCTCACTCCAGGACATCTCCTGAATATCGGAGACGGTGCCAACATCCAAGTGCAGGGACAATTACATGTCACCGGTAGGCAAAAATGTATTTTCGGAGTATGGTCTGGATGCGACAAAGACATCAAAGTTGAAATTATAGAGAGAGATGACCAATATTGGGAAGAAATGGAACCAAAATTAGAACATTTTTACATTACATGCATGTTGCCTGAGCTATGCGATCCCAGACATGTTCGAAATATGCCAATTAGAGATTTAAGCGAATTAAAATAATTGTTGTATAATTTTGACGATCTTTAATTACTTTCAAAATACTTATGGTATATACCTACCATACCTATCTACCTACCCTACCCACCTACCTACCTACCTACCTACTTGCCTGCCTACATTCCTATCCTACCTACCTACCTACCTACCTATCCTACCTACCTACCTACCTACATACTTACCTACCTACCTACCTATCCTACCTACCTACCTATCCTACCTACCTACCTACATACTTACCTACATCCCTATCCTACCATTCCTACCTATACCTATGCATCTTATATTTATACAAACCTTATGCGTACCTACAGAACCCTCAACGCAATGGTGACTCGCACTTGACAAGTTTTTTGTAGCAGTGGAATTTAGTGTGCGTCTATCTGACAGGCCCCAACGAGATTCATCAACGGGTGATAGCTTTTCATAAAGACATTATTTTGTACCTAAAGAAAATAAATAAGATATATTTTGTACCTCGACAGTTTTTGATTAAATGACGTTTTTATGAAGTGTCTTGCTAGCGGGCCCTTTATGGTTATTTTTATTGTTATTATACTTACAGATCGCACAATAGTGTTAGGAGCTTGATACTATTATGTACCTTACAAATCCAAAATCTCGACTTTCTGTGAGCTACACTTCAGAAGATATTCGTTATTAAAACAAGCGTCCAGCCAGCGGGCCCCTTTTTTAAATACTACTATTTTATATCATACAATAGTGTTAGGAGCTTGATACTATTATGTACCTTACAAATCCAAAATTTCGACTTTCTGTGAGCTATACTTCAGAAGATATTCGTTATTTAAACAAGCGTCCAGCCAGCGGGCCCCTTTTTAAATACTACTATTTTATATCATACAATAGTGTTAGGAGCTTGATACTATTATGTACCTTACAAATCCAAAATTTCGACTTTCTGTGAGCTATACTTCAGAAGATATTCGTTATTTAAACAAGCGTCCAGCCAGCGGGCCCCTTTTTTAAATACAACTATTTTATATCATACAATAGTGTTAGGAGCTTGATACTATTATGTACCTTACAAATCCAAAATTTCAACTTTCTCGAGACGATCGTTTAATTAACGAATATCTTCTGAAGTATACTTCAGAAGATATTCGTTAATTAAACGATCGTCTAGCTAGCAAACCCATTTTCAAACATTATACCTACGTTCATAATCCAATAGGGCTATAACACCAAAACTGGGATTAAGAAAAAGTGTAAGAGAGTTAAGTACGACGCTAATGATAACGATGTAAATTAAAAGAGAAAATGTAATAGTAATTATAATCTTTAATCTGTTTAAATTGTTAGGAACAAAAGATGTCTAAACATGTCAACAGTAATTTTAAATAATTTTAAAATTTCAGACAACGCGTAACAAATGTCAATTTAGAACTTAGAAATTTAAACAACATCAAAAACCTTATACAACATCCCTATACTATTAAACGAGTAATATTTGTACTCACGTTCACGAAAACGGCTCTAACTATTTCGATGAAACTTGCAATATAGGGGTTTACGGGTGCAAAAAATTGATCTAGCTAGGTCTCATACTTGGCAAAATAAAAAAAAAATAAAAATAAAAATTCGTTTTCTGTAACATAATAATGACTGACGAGCTAAAGCAAATAAAAAATCACAATTAATTAACGAATATCTTCTAAAGTATAGCTCGCAGAAAGTCGAAATTTTGGATTTGTAAGGTACATAATAGTATCAAGCTCCTATTACTATTGTATGATGAAAAATAGTTGTATTTAAAAAGGGGCCCGCTGGCTGGACGCTTGTTTAAATAACGAATATCTTCTGAAGTATAGCTCACAGAAAGTCGAAATTTTGGATTTGTAAGGTACATAATAGTATCAAGCTCCTAACACTATTGTATTATATAAAATAGTAGTATTTAAAAAAGGGGCCCGCTGGCTGGACGCTTGTTTAAATAACGAATATCTTCTGAAGTGTAGCTCACAGAAAGTCGAGATTTTGGATTTGTAAGGTAAATAATAGTATCAAGCTCCTAACACTATTGTGCGATCTGAAAGTATAATAACAATAAAAATAACCATAAAGGGCCCGCTAGCAAGACACTTCATAAAAACGTAATTTAATCAAAAACTGTCGAGGTACAAAATATATCTTATTTATTTTCTTTAGGTACAAAATAATGTCTTTATGACAAGCTATCACCTGTTGATGAATCTCGTTGGGGCCTGTCAGATAGACGCACACTGGAATTTATGAATCGATTTGCAAAATATGTAACATATACGTAGGTATGTATATGTAGGTACTTGCATAGAACTACTACCTACATAAATACACGGCGCAAACTATAAAACGTAAACTTACTACTAAACCAATGGGCGGAACCTTCAGCGCTAAGCTAGCTCGCTCTTGACTAGTATTTTGTAGCAGTAGGTAAAATACTGCACACGGCTACACATCAAGCTATAACTTTCCAGTATAAGCTGATCTCACATTGTATAGGCTTTCCGTACCATGAGAGGTCAGCTTATACTGGAAAATATAGCTTGATGAGAAGTTAGTAGGTACTTAGTACATTGAAATTAATTTTGCGATATATAATTTCATGTTCGTACCTATAATGACAAGTTAATATTAAATTATTATTGATAATTTTATTACTTAGTACTCGTCCGATATTAGTGTAGTTTACTCTAACAAAATCGCTTTGACCTTGTGTGTCCGCGTCACCGCGAGTAGTAGTGTGCGAGCGAAATAAAGAGTGAGGTGGCGCGGGGAAGTGGGGGCGAAATTTGAATTTGAGCTGAGGTTGTATAGGCTCTTAAAGTCTTAAAAAAATCAGGCGTCTAAGTCAACGCAATAAAAAATACGGCCATTATGCGACACATTTTGATACTCGCAACTGTCGCAAGTAAATCAAAACCTATAGGGTACTTCCCGTTGACCTAGAATAATGAAATTTGGCAAGAAACAAGGTCTCTCAGCACAAGTAAAGGAAAAAAACCGAAAATTGTGAATTTGTAATTTTTTGACATAAAAAAAATTTTTTTGGGATCCAATGTTAACTTTGTTTTTGGGATAAATTTTTTTCAACTACGGAACCCTTCATTGCGCGTGGTCCGACACGCACTTGGCCGGTTTTTTTTAATAATTTGATTTATTTTATACAGTTAACGAGTACCTACCGCTGATGAAATGACGAGGGCTGTAATCTTAAGGCGCAACTATACGCCAATGACCTTGAGTGGTTAGCTTGCGCGTTCTGTGCTGAGCTCACGCAACGTGTCGTACGTCCAGCCAGTAATAGGACTCGCCCGTCAAGGAGCGATGTCCCAAATTAGACGCATTATTAATTTATTATAAGTACATAAAACAAAAGGCATTTTAATAAAACACGTATACTAAAAGATAAATAATTAAATTACCTTTAAAATGGTGAAGGTTTCATAAAAATACGCCTGACAGTTTTTGCGTGATTCTCAGTTTTATATCTGCGTTAGACATAACTTTACAAATTAATTAACTACACTATTTAATATAAACATAATCTAAAACATTCACATATTAAGTTATTAAAAAAATGCTCTAATTTAACATATATTTTTTCCAAATTATTAACATTACTCGTTTAGACGTGATCTTCAGTTTAAAATCATCAAAAGTCAGATAGCGTCGCCTTAAGCAGATTGATCTTTTTAAATATACTAGCAGACCGTGACCATACTCCCATAATACATCATAATCCCATAGGCTACCATCCATAATTGGAAAGAACAATCTGTACCTACATTTTCTGTATCGACTTGATTGATTTATTTAGAAGGTGCTGCGCACATTTGCGCACGGATTGTCGCTATTGTGAGAGTTCAAAGAACTTACAACTATTGTGGTTGAGTGGAAAGTGTGAAAGTGTTAGCTATAGAGGTGACAAAGTTTACTCTTGGAGCAGTATCTTATGAACCAAATGAAATTCGTTTGGTACATCTATCTGCCTAGCCTTATCCGAACTATGTTAAGGTCGGTTTCCAGTCTAACCGGATGCAGCTGAATACTAGTATTTTACATGGAGCACCTGCCTATCTGACCTCTACAACCCAGTAACTGGGTAATATGATACCCCTTGGTAAGACTGGTTGTCAGACTTTTGGGCTTCTGACGACCCGTAACGACTGTCAAAGATCCACGAATGTCAGCCGGGAGCAACGGCTTAACGTGCTTTCCGAGGCACGTAAGAGTCTCGGTATGTAAAGATGGTCATCCATCCACAGACCAACCCCGGCAAGCGTAGCTTAACCTGATACATCGCTCCGTGCGGATGTTATTACTTAGCCACGATTACATATTAAATATTAACGTGCATGATTATCACTTTAAGTCATATCATAATTCATAAGTTTACAACTTATGGAACATTAGGTAGGTAAGTACCTACAGTCCGATTTGCGCAATGACTGCGCGATTAGCTTCTGCACAACAGCTGATGTTTCGATTTCCATATGACGCAAAGATTAGTCTTTACTTAGTATATAAAAATCCGAGGGTTTGTGCGTCTGAATTATATACATCCCAGAAACAAAGCACTTAAATGAAAATCTAAAGTAACGAAGCTCGAAAGTCTGACAACCAGTCTTACCAAGAGTTATCGAATTACCCAGTAACTGGGTTGTGGAGGTGAGATAGACAGTGGCTCCATGTAAAATAATGGTATTAAGGTGCATCATGTTCGACTGGAAGCCGATCCCAACATAGTTGAAACAACAACATAGTTGGAAAAGGCTAGGCAGGTGGTAAAGTAACGAATTTAAAATGACTAGCTTTTGCCAGCGGCTTCACCCGCATGGAAGTCGAGAAATATCCCACGGGAACGTACTACCGGGAATTCCTTCCTTATTCCTTGTCTACATTATAAAGGGAACCTCTGTACAAAATTTCAGCTTTCTAGGTCCAAGGGTTTGGGCTGGACGTTGATGATACAGTCAGTACTTCTCTTTTTATATAGATAGATTTAAAATAATTTCAGGACTATTTCACAAAGGAATATCGGAGTCGGGTACTGCTCTAGTGCCATGGGCTGAGGCTCCACCTGGTGAAGCTCTCCGGAACGCGTTTCGCCTGGCTAAGTTTTTGGACTGCCCTCAGTCGCCTTCAGAAAGAATGATCAACTGTCTTCGCACCAAGGACAGCTATGATATCATCAACACTGAGTTTCGTTTTTATGTAAGTCCACTTTGCCTATTTATGCCACACAAATATGCTTGCAATACCTAAGTTATTAATTATCTTTTAGGGTTCCGTACCTCAAAAGGAAAAAACGGAACCCTTAGAGGATCACTTCGTTATCCGTCTGTCTATCAGTCTGTCAAGACCCTTTTTCTCAGGAACGCGCCGTGGAGGTATCAAGTTGAAATTATCAAATACGTAGGACTCGGTCCCATGGAGCTCTAAAATCTACCTTCAAAGTCAACGCAATAAAAAATACGGCCGTTTAAACGACATACTTATTTTGATACTCGCAAATAAATCAAAACGATACTTCCAGTTGTCCTAGAATCATGTGGCAAGAAGCAATGTCTCACAGCACAAAAGTCCGAAAATCGTTAATTTGTAGTTTTATCACATAACTTTTTTTTGCAACTACAAACTTACATTTTTGCAGTTGGAGAATTGACAGTGACGTATATCGATATACCTACCTATGGGAGACCATGTTTTTCAACTACAATGTATAAGTTTGTTTTTGGGATAATGGAACCCTTCATTGGGCGTGGTCCAACACGCACTTGACCGGTTTTTTCATCTGTCATTGTTTAGTCTTGAATAAATTTTTTGTTTTAAGTTCACATCCGTCAAATCATAAATATTGATGTGACCTTTGCTTCTTGCTCTTCTCATAATATTTATAGAGCAAGAGCGTGAACACCCGACCTTCGTTATTTTATAAAAGCTGAAAGTTTGTCAGCACATGCTCCCAAGTCCCAACACAGGTAAGAACGATGGACCATTTTGAAGTTTGGGTTACCGTGGCTTTGGCAGGAAAACGGTACTAAAGGTGTGTAAAATACCGATCTAAATTCATCAAATAATAAAGTGTGATTTTTTGGTATTACCTTCAGAATATTATTAAAAATCACATCATTCATTGACACTTAACATCATGGCAACCCCTTGCCAGACGCCCTTAATGCTCAGTAAATTATAATAATTCTATTTACGTTATAGTCTATAAGCTGATTTGTATTAATACTTGGGTAATAATTTAGATGATGTTTCCTCACTAGCCAGACATTTCTGATAGTTCCAACCCCTTGCCAGACAAGCATATAGGGTAGCTATAGGAGCGAGCGCGAGGCAGTATATATTAGGTCTTTACCTATGAAATTGCCGTTCTGCAGTACTGGCCATTTCAAATCAAAATAATTTTTTTTTGGCTAAGAATTCTAATTTCAAATTAATTTTATTTTAAAAACATGGTTTTTTTTTTTCCAAAAGTTGTCATTTGTTTATTGATTAGTGTTACATTTTCATCGCATTTCAATCTTTTTCGTCATCATGGATACGTTAAAAATTCGAGTAATTATGGAATATGAGTACCGTCGTGGCAGCAACGCGGCACAAGCGGCACGCAACATCAACGACGTTTACGGAGCTAACACTACAAACCAACGCACCACCTGTTATTGGTTTGCTCGCTTCCGTTCTGGAAATTTCGACCTGAAAAATGAACCTCGCGGTCGTCCGAAGACTTTGGTCGACAATTACGAATTAAAGGCGATTGTGGAAGCTGATGATACACAATCTACGGCTGAATTAGCAGCAGCTTTCGACGTTAGCGTCAAAACAATATTGGTCCATTTGCGTCAAATTGGCAAGGTAAAAAAGCTTGACAAATGGGTGCCCCACGAACTCAATGATCGCCAGCGCGAAGTACGCGTCGAGACGTGCCTTGCACTGCTCAACAGACACACAAATGAAGGAATTTTGAACCGCATTGTTACCTGCGATGAAAAATGGATTCTGTTTGATAACCGCAAGCGCTCAGCAAGTTGGTTGGATCCTGGTTCAGCACCTAAACAATGCCCTAAACGAAAACTTACCCCTAGAAAAGTGATGGTCACTGTTTGGTGGTCTAGCGCCGGTGTGATTCATCACAGCTTCTTACCAAACGGGGTGAGCATTACTGCAGATGTGTACTGTGAAGAACTGAACACAATGATGGAGAAGCTGGCACATCTCTAACCAGCATTGGTCAATCGCTCGTCTCCGCTGCTCCTGCACGACAACGCGCGACCTCATACTGCACAGCAGACGGTCTCCAAGTTGCAAGAACTGGGGTTGGAAGCTCTCCGTCATCCGCCCTACTCACCAGACCTTACGCCTACAGACTACTACTTTTTCCAGAATTTGGATAACTTCTTGGCGGGAAAAAAATTCAATACCCGAGAGGCAGTACAAAATGCCTTTGAAGAATTTGTTGCCTCCCGACCAGCTGATTTCTTTAAGAAGGGCATCAATAAACTGCCACTGCGTTGGCAAAGATGCATTGATTGCATGGGTGATTACTTCGATTAATACAAATAAAAAATACATGAAAAAAATTCGTTTAAATTTTTTCATACAAAACGGCAATTTCATAGGTAAAGACCTATTATCTATATCTATAAAAGGAAAGCGTTACTGACTGACTGACTGACTGACTGACTGATCTATCAACATACAGCTGAAACCACTGAACGGATTGGGCTGAAATTTGGAACACAGGTAGCTATTATGACCTAGGCATCCGCTAAGAAAGGGTTTTTGGAAATTCGACCTTTAAGGGGGTAAAATGGGGGGATATTGTTTGTATGAAAAATCTTATTCCTTGAGTTAATAAACTTGAAACTTGGCACGAATATTTATCTAATTAAATTATGATTTTTGTGATTTTTTGTTTTTCTAAACTACCCCCTAACGGGGAATTGGGGGGTCTCAAAGTTTGTATGGAAAATTTTTAACGCGCAATCCGATTAACTCAAAACTCAGTATTTTATACTTAAAACCAAAAATAAAGAATAATGTGTGTCAGGGGTTTTTCGAAAATCTACCTGTAACGGGGTGAAAAGGGGTAGTCAATTTCACAGGGGAGGATTTTACTGCGTGGCTTGATTAACTCGAAAATTGGTGTAAATAATGTTTGAGTCAAACTATGGAAATATCTCAAACCATTTTTTTAAATTCCACCGCTGTGGGGGTGAAAACAGGGAATACAATTTACATGAAAAATGTTATTCATTTGGTTTTAATTGACTTGAAACTTGGCACAAATATTTGCCTAAGTTTGTCATTATTAGTTTTTTAAAACTACTCCGGAGGGAGGGTTAGAGGGGGAGGGGTGGTGAGGAGTGTGAGGGGGAGGATGATGGACGCAGGGAGAAAGGGCAGGAATTGTTGAGGAAAGGAGGAAGACATGGTGAAGGCTGAGGGGTGGGGAGGTGTTGGTGAGCCGGAGGTGGAGGAGAGTAGGAGAGGAAGGGGACGGGGTGGTCAAGAGAGAGAGAGCGAAGGGGAAGTGATGAGGGGGGTGTGAGAGTGAGTGAGAGGGGGAGGGAGAGGTAGCGGAAGGGGATGTGGTGAAGGAACGAGCTAAACTCTGGAACTACCCTACCAGTCGGCCAAATCATAAAGAAGGCATATTTAACATCACTCTAGGACCCTTAGGTGCCGAGCAAAAAGAAAAAAAGTCTGAAAGAACGCTAAGTGAAAACGAAGTAATAGCGCGGGTAGGCAATGCGATGCGACGGGGTGGGTCGAGCAAAAAATAAATTTTACGCGGACGAAGTCGCGGGCAGAAGCTAGTTTAAATATATGGGTGGGTGCCTACCTTACCTTAAATAAAATGAAAGATTACGAATATTCTCAGTGATTAGAATCAGCACAATTGAGCTACACCATAACTGGACGATCATACACGTCCGAGTGATTTTGCGAAAGAATTGAGAAATTCAAATTTTAAACAAGCTATGGTGGATTATTTCATTTTGCATTGGGCCAGTGATGAAATAATACCTTTTATTGGAAAGAAAACTATTTACATAAATTCTAAACAGTGCCATTCTTTTGTTGTTAATGCTTCTAACAATGTAAATCTAAATCTTTAGAAATCTGTGCCAAAAAGTTTATTTGCATGAGTCATTATCACGAATCTTCTTAACATTTACATGCTTGTCTGGCAAGGGGTTGGAACTATCAAAAATGTCTTGCTAGAAGGGAAACATTTTCTAAATACTACCCAAGTATTATATAAAAATCAGCTTTTATACTTTAACGTAAGTAAAATTATTAATTTCATGAACATTAAGGGTGTCTGGCAGGGGGTTGCCACGATGTTAAATGTCTGGTAATGAATGACGTGATTTTTAATAGTATTCTGAAGGTAATACCAAAAAATCACATTTTGTTATTTGATGAATTTAGATCGGTATTTTACACACCTTTATTATCGTTTACATGCCAAATCCACGGTAACCCAAACTTCATAATGGTCCATCGTTCTTACCTGTATTGGGAGTTTGCGTTGACAAACTTTCAGCTTTTATAAAATAACGAAGGTCTGGGGTTCACGGGCTCTTAGACTATTAGGTTAATTATCAGAAATTACTTTTTTAGGAATGGGACTATGAGCCAATGACCCCATTCAAAGCGGTTGCGGAACCAAACCTTCCTGGAGCATTCTTGAAGAGGAGTCCTCGTAAAATTCCCGATGTATCAGCAGTGCCCTGGATGACAGGCCTCACCAAAAATGAAGGGTGCTTGAAATCAGTTTGTAAGATTTGTTATTCGTAATGTTGATAAAGCAAGCACGGTTGTGTAGCTTGTTAAACACCTGCTTGATATTTTATTTCCCTACTGTATTTTATAAGTATAGTTTTGATATTGCAGTTTTGCAGAATAAAGGAACAAATCCAATTCTCAGACCAACATTCACCTAAATTTGGTCCATTTTCTGTGGCCACCACATAAAAAGTACGCAATGTGCGGCCCTTACATAATATATTGTGAGAGAGACTTCTCACAATATATTAATGCGAAAATTCTTAATTCGTTGTGCGAAAAATAATGTTTTAACTGGGTTAACCGTTTTTGCTTTCGATATTCTTAAGCCGTTGTTACATAACAGTTAAAATAAAGATACCCAAATTATATTTATTTTGTTTTGTAGGGATCACATCGAATACGTCTAGATATGAAGAATTTATGTCAGCTTTCGATACGATCGCGCCAGTGACATTCTACTATGAGAATTCACCGTATATTGACGAAATTACTGAGAACATACGTCAAAAATACCTGAGAGAAAACGACCCAGAGGCAACACAGCAAGGAATCCTCGATGTAAGTTATTTAAGACTTTATCAGACATACGATGAAACTGTGGGCCCCAAGTCTGCTATTACAATAGTGTCAGAATGGTCTATCATTGATTTCAGAATTGTGGATTTTGACAAGTTTGGTAATCTGCTAATATAATGGCGTCATTATGACTTTCCAATGGCATCTAATGGTAATCTCGTACTTAATGACAAATTAATGACTGACGTATGCAGTAGTCTGCTAATCTTACTAGGTACTTCAGATTGCTTAAAACACTAATAAATAATATGTAAAAATATATTTATATGAAATCTGGCATGTTTTTCGAAAATCATTTCTACTAACGGGTTTTATAATAATGGCAATACGACAATGTCATTCTACCACGATTCTATCACGAGACCACTGACCGACCAATATTATTTAGCAGATTACGAACTTTTAGCAAAATGACAATGGGATCGTGTTGGAATGACGAATTTCTAAAAATAGCAGACTTGGGGCCCTGATAGAAGTTTGATTATTACGGATGTAGCTCCCATTAAACAAAGTCGAATTAAATTAGCTAAAAACTTCAGAGATAAGTTTCGGCAGCTAATTTTATCTTCATTAGTTAGATATCGATTCCCATCGATACCTACCTATTACTTCAGAGAGAAATTTCTCCAGCTAATTTTATCTTCATTAGTTACCTATCGATTCCCATCACAGAAATATAATAATAATTGCCTTATTATTTAGATTTCTGTGATTCTCATCTATACCCTTCACTTTTGTGGAGTGACTCTGAATATTTACAATATTATATGAAATTACCTAGAATCTTAAATGATCGTGAAATGATAGGTGAGTTCTTAGGCTCGTATTTATAATCAAGTAATTTTACTTGCTGCTAGAATTCTTGCTTCCTGGTAGAATTCTTCATTATAAAATCTTATTCATATAGTCGAGTAATGTAGGTACGCACGGCTAAATATCAAGCTATACATTTCCATTATAAGCTGATCTCGCATTCAATTATTAAACTACTTATAGAATGAAAATCATTACTTGCGCAATTACTTTTACTGAAGTAATTACTTTTATTTGACTATAAATACGAGTGTTAAACTCTCATAAAATTATCAGCCTCTTTAGTATCATGTTGTACAGTTACGTGGTATGTAGCTCGAATCTCGATGTTAATTATCCTTAATGCAACTTTGACAATAAACTAATAAAGACTCCTTTTATTTACTCGGGGTTCTACGTTAACTTTAATATCAAGTCAGTTTATGAGCATGTATGAGTCAGGGCTGTTTGCGTTATCCTGATCACGACTCATGACGTAGTACTGAGTTTTATCTACATTGGGACTCCCTGATAGTCACAGTGTTAGGTAAAACCACGTAAAACGTCTCAACATGCACGGAGGGGTTTCACTTGTAAAACCAGCGGGATAATGTAGAAGGCAAAATAATGTCAAAATGGCGCTGTCGTAGCTAGTTCCCAACACAAGCTAATAATACAAGGCGTGAGGTGGTTTTATTTTATTTTTGCGAAAATGACGCGTTGTGTGTTCCTATACTCCAAAATTGGAGCCCACCATTTCCCCCGAGACCCTAAAATTAGGAGGTTGTAGATTCAAGCTATTCGTAAAGATTACAAAAGAAACTAAACAGAGTTCGAACATTTTGAAGAAAGTGATTACGAGGAAATATTGCGTTATTTACGATGGATTAAGAATTCCCTACAAAATCAGATTGGATTGTAAAAGAAAATGCGTTACGCAAACAGGGGTGCTGTTGAATTAAACAAGTTTGTAGTATTTATACCCATTTATCGAGATTGAGTCATGTTCTGTGGTCGCAATACTATCTATTGTGGATTCATAATGTTCTCATATACTTACCTACCTATTGCTTTTTATTTGCAGATTTACACTGACTCGTATTTCGCATACCCTGCCTTAGAGGCTATTGAGCTGGTGTTTAATTACACGAAAAATCCAGTTTACTTGTATGAACTGGCTTATAGAGCCACAAACAGCTTTTCACAAATATTCGGTGATCCAGAAGGAAATTACGGTGAGTCGTTTCTAGGTATGCTACTCTGCAGGCATAAAATAATTGTTCTAGAGCATAATATGACTCTAAACGCGATTGGTTATGACGTCTTTAGAAAATGTGAACAGAATCATGCTGATTACAGAAACGGTGTAAGATTCGATAGGCTCATAGGCAAAAATAATCCTGAACAGAATACCAATGGTGTCCAGTTTTAAAGCTGTCGAAGTTGACGATTAATCGAAAAACCTACTAAGTAATAAGGTACCCACTAATACGCTTAGTAGGTACCTATTGTGTTCCACCTTTTCCGAATGAATAAGTCAGCGTAAAGGCTCTTACAGACTGAGGCGATATCGCGTCGCTCCTGTGTGTATGGTCGCGCGCGATTCCATAGAAATTGTTCTACGGATATAATATCTGTCTGAAGAGCCATAACACGACACGACGTCACTTCGAGTGTCTTAGTTTATAATTTATGTAGTAGTGTATATATTTTTATGTAGTATTTTTTTGTATTTGTACTTATTGTATTTTGTATGGGCCACAGCTGCCTGAAATAAGGGAACAATTTAATTAATTAATTAATATTCACCACTCTAGCCCGTGGGCTTTCGGTTTACTGAGATAATTGAATTTAAAAATAATGTTATTTGTCCATTTCAGGTGTATGTCACGCCGATGACCTGATGTATCTTTTTCCGATCGAATTCCTTGCAAAACCAATTTCTCCTGAAGATCTCAAGATGAGTGAAACTATTGTAACGCTATTTACTAACTTTGCTACTACAGGGTAAGTTTTTATAAAATCTCTAATTTCTAGGAAAACATCATAGTTTTATTTTTATCAAGTTTAGTTTAGTTTAGTATGAAGTTTACGCGAATAAGTTTAATATGCTCAAGAATCTACCCATTTATGCTTACTCACTTAAGTAACCATCCATCCAAAACTCAAGTACTGGGCACATAAAGATGTAGTAATTACCATCCTACTTTATCCAACGAAATTTTCTTCCTTCAGTACACACAGCTACTTACACAATTATTAAGCTATAAATTTCCAGTATAAGCTGATCGCGCGTTGTATAGGATTTCTTTACAAGAGAGGTCAGCTTATACTGGAAATTATAGCTTGATACCTATCTATAGTGTGTACCTACTTTTACTCGGTATTTTATTTTGTGTCTCTATTTCTCGTTATAAGTAAAGTATGTCGTTGAAAACTTATCGTAGAACCATGCTTTCACTCCTTTTCTCCATGTTGTGCTCCGAAATAAAGTTAGCTAAGAATTGTTTTATTTTTTTATAAGTTGTACCTATTATGTAATATATGTCATCATAATCCTTATCCAATGGTCCCGGAAGTCTTGAAAAAGAGTTTTGTCAGTTACCACGACCGAACGATTATAATTATATTAATTGAGTACCTATTTGTTATACTTGCAGAAACCCCAATAAACCCCTACACGTGCCATTAAAATGGGAGCCAGCAACATCGGGACGCAATATGGAGTACCTAGAAATAGCAAGTCAATCGAAGATGAAGAAAGACCTCGCGTCGCGATCACGATACTGGGGTACCCTGCCTTTGTGGCATAATGTGCGCAATCGCAGGTTTACCGACGAGCTCTAAATAATTTAACTTGTTAATAAATATACGTATTAAGACGTAATTTAGTTTTATTTCTTTAAAACATTTTTGGTTAAGTATGTTTATTGACTATTCGATTAATACTCTGACTGAAGGAAACCACAATCCTCGATAGAATTTAATTCCGAAAAGACCTCTACATTTTTACATTTTTTTAAGTAACTTCTTTACAAAATTGCATTCAAAATGTGCGTTGAAAACTCTGTCTGAAAATATTTTCGATAGATAGCTTAATTTATTTTTAAACAATTTTTATTTGATTTGGCGCTTTTATTTTGGTTCCAGCTTCCAGCGCCTCTATTTTTCGTATGTGGAAGTAATTGACATTGTCACTTTCTTATTCCCGCCCTGTTAGCTTTTTATTTTATTTTTATATAATAGAGAAACTAGCGTAAACAATACGCAGTGCCGACTGATTTCTTTTTGTATTGACTTCAACGAAAATATCGCTACCCGATTTTGTAGGAGATCATGATTCCAAAAAAAAAAATATTAAGACTAATAAGTTTTGTTACAAACAAATATTCATAGTTAACTAGTGGGCTATTATAAAACAATTCACAATGGGAGCATCTGCAGCCGAACTAGGTGTAAACCTGTATCTCGGCATATGTATGTGATTTGAATGATTACCATAGTAGCTGGACTTGCTTGCACATGTAGGTACCTATACTACTTAGTTATTGGCACAAATTCCGGCAGGTGTCCACCAAGAACTGAAGTTTTTATAAATAGTTTTTTCTGTCATCAGAACTTCATCATTCGCCATGGCACAGAACTTGCAGTATTCATCAGTTTCCGGGTTAGTATGCCTCCGGCGAAGTGTATAGTACTTTCGCCATCTAAAAAATCGATAATATAGTTCACGGTTTTCCATGATCTCGTAAATCTCATTGGCTAAATTTTTTGCTCCCAATTTGTTGGCATTTAGATACGAACCAGGTGGCAAATACCTGAAATAATATTAAATTAATTACATACTATGCTTTACAAACGTAATACCTATTAGTCATAGGTATTGTGTAGGTACTTGCCTTGAATAATCAGCTCCACCGTAGACTATGGGTACGGTATAATGATCCAGGGCGTACAAAATCTTTTCCGTAACATAATCCTCGCTTATAGCATTTTCAAAAGCAAGATAAAAAAAGTAGTCTTTTTCCAACAGGTTGAGGCATCGAGACATTATAGCTTTCGGACATTGAAAAGTACCGCATGAGCCATATACGTCAATTTTTAAACTATAATCACTTATGTACGTTTGAAGTTCATTAACGAATTCCTCTCTTTTACTTAATGTGTTACAATTAGAAACGAACCAAGCTCCCGCTTTGTTTTTGGACGCCAGTTTTTGTTTTAAATCTTTGTCAATAGGGGTCATTTCGTCCACACTCATCCAGTCCAGAGCCGTGTTGGGTCCAATGATGTGGTTACTTGAGTTCCTTATAACGATGTAACCCCAGATGGCATCAGAATCCAGTTTATACGTCCATGTCCAGTTAAAGAAATTATCCCAGGTATCTTTGCAAATGGGATAGTTAGCTGCTGCTTCAACATTTGCGTACACATATTTTTGACGAAAATTTCGCACACTTGGAAGATCGTCACTGCTGACTATTTCTATAAGTTGAGGACCGTTAAATGCAATAATGTCGTATTCAGTGTAGTCTCTTAGAAGTTGCCTGTTACTAGTAACATAACAATTGATATATTCACAGTTCTTCTTTTTGAAAACACTATTTCCTTCCCCGAAGTAAACAAATGGATATGAATTAGGGTTAGTCCAAAGCAAGATATATCTGGTTTTAGATCTTGGTCTGACGACGTATTCTATAGTTTCAGTAGTTGTTTTATGGAAAGGCCTGTTTGTAGCACACGGAATTACAACTTCAACTTTCTTTAAATAACTAGTGTTATTTAAATGAAATATCACGAAAATTAATGTCACAGTTACAAAACAGTAGACTGATTTAATTCTAATGTTCTTAAAATTCACGTGCATCATTCAAATGTGTGCAAACATTATGCGTGCCTTCCACATCAATCGTTTACAACTCGATTTTGTTTACAGACTACTTCGTCGTATCAGTTTTCAAAAGAATTGTTGAAGACACAATACGCCACATTCCTTAACATGAAATCATATCTTCATTATGACTAAGGAGTTAATTTTATTGCCACATTGCCATTAAGTACTAAGCAACGAATTAATCTTAATTCGTTGGTACTAAGGCCTTTTTTGGCAAACTTCCTTATTAGATTTCGGACACCAAGGGACGTAGATATGTAGGTACGAGATGTTTATTACATGGGCCTTGCTTGCCTTTGCATATTTGCGTTGTGTACGTAACAGAAGTAAGCCTCACTTTGCAATGGGGAATTTTCAAGTGACACGTGTACCTATAATAATTGTAATAAAATACTGAAAGTATTGAGGAAAGAGAAATGACGCATATGAGACTAATAATAAAAAATATGTGAGTGGTTGACCAAAAGGGACCTGAAGGGATTGGAAACCGTTATTTATTTTTTTTGAATTTTTTAATCTGTGGTCTTTTAACTTTGTTTTGGTCTAACCAGAATATTTTTAGGTGCCGTAGTGTTTTTTTTATGATTTTTTTTGTGAGCGCACGAGTCGAAACTTGTTTCTACACGAAATTTCAAACGCGATTTACTCGAAATCAATTATTTTCCCTTGAGGTCCCTTTTTGGTCAACCACTCACATACAGGGTGGCCGGAACATTGACGTCCAAAAATAAAATTTCGGTCCCTCGTATCGTGGGGTATTCGAATCACCCCCATGTATGTTCCGCGACTTTTCATAGTTTTCGAGTTATGAATTTTTTTCTGAATGTTTGAAAATTTTCGACCTGACCAACCTAAAAAAATTAAAAAAAAAAAAAGTAGAGGGTTTTATCGAGTTTCTTTTTTTGCAACTGAATTTTCATAAGTAGTACTTTTATGCATAAAATAATCAGCTTCGTAACTGTGATGAAAGTTATGAAAATGTTGATCTAAAGTGAAAAATTTACGTTCGGTAAATTATGACTCAAATTTTCAACTTTAAATTAAAAATCTTAACAGGTGACTTCATAATTCCTAAGTAGGCTTCAAGAATGCGCCAGACTCTCAGCTTTCATAATCATAAAAAAAATGAAGTACTTAATAGGGCTACTTTGTTTAAAATCGGCCTTCAAAGACAGCGAGGTGGAAAAATTCTTAAAATTACCCATCTGAGTAATTATTTTTTTTTGGCTATTTTCTCGTTCCTAAGCTTAATTAATGATAAGAATACTGAAAACTAACCACATTATATTCAATATTCATAATTACCACACGTGGGCGAATGAAAATCCACTCGAAGTGAGAGCTTCGACATTTCAACATCGCTTCAGCGTTAACTTGTGGTCTGGTATCCTCAATGGCGAACTAATTGGTCCGTTTGAACTGCCGTCCAGACTTGATGGAGAAACATACAAAAACTTTTTGGAAAATGAACTTCCACTGTTGCTGGCAGATGTGAATCTCGAACTCAGACGAACCATGGTGTTGCAAAATGACGGCGCCCCGTGTCACTATGCAACCCAGGTCCGAAATTACTTAGATGAAACATACCCCAACAGATGGATCGGACGCAGCGGACCAATTAGGTGGCCTCCACGCTCACCTGATCTCAACCCCATCGATTTCTTTATTTGGGGCTATTACAAGGAAATAGCATACGCCCGAGACTGTTCAAGTGAACAAGAGCTGAGGCAGTTGATTGCAGAAGCTGAACGTGTTGTGAGAGAGAACAGAGACGCTTTTAGACGATTGCCAGACAATTTCTTACGTAGGTGTAGAATGTGTATTGCTGCTGTTGGTGGCCACTTTGAAAACCTTTTGTAAATGTTAAAAATAAATTAAGTACTTTTTTCACATTATCATCTGTGTTTTATTCAAAACCACTTTTTACGTAAAACTTTTCTTACCCAACTCTGAAACTATTTGTTGGTTAGTTTTCAGTATTCTTATCATTAATTAACCTTAGGAACGAGAAAATAGCCAAAAAAAATAATTACTCAGATGGGTAATTTTAAGAATTTTTCCACCTCGCTGTCTTTGAAGGCCGATTTTAAACAAAGTAGCCCTATTAAGTACTTCATTTTTTTTATGATTATGAAAGCTGAGAGTCTGGCGCATTCTTGAAGCCTACTTAGGAATTATGAAGTCACCTGTTAAGATTTTTAATTTAAAGTTGAAAATTTGAGTCATAATTTACCGAACGTAAATTTTTCACTTTAGATCAACATTTTCATAACTTTCATCACAGTTACGAAGCTGATTATTTTATGCATAAAAGTACTACTTATGAAAATTCAGTTGCAAAAAAAGATACTCGATAAAACCCTCTACTTTTTTTTTAGAATTTTTTTAGGTTTGTCAGGTCGAAAATTTTCTAACATTCAGAAAAAAATTCATAACTCGAAAACTATGAAAAGTCGCGGAACATACATGGGGGTGATTCGAATACCCCACGATACGAGGGACCGAAATTTTATTTTTGGACGTCAATGTTCCAGCCACCCATGTTTGACGACCGAATCAATATTACGCCTTTTTGTAGAGCAGATCACGGATGAATGGCGACAGGAGGTGGTAACTACTAACTACGCATCATAAATTCAATGATTCAAATACCGTCGCGCAATACAATCTACTGTTCAAGCAGTGCTGTCGGCAATATGTCCCTGGAAAAAAAAAATTAGAGACCATCAAAGTGTGCTTTCAAGTTTACTCACGTAGCTTTTATAATGCCTCAATGTCACATAATATTGAGATATCTTTGGTTTATTCCCGTTACAGAGAGTTATCTTTATCTACGTAATAAAACTGGGACTACCTAAGTAGTAATTTATACATTTTAGTCCATTGATATTAGAGGAGATCCTAATTTATACATCAATGTTTTAATCACATCGTCGCTAATCTAACTAACTGACGTATCTGACATTTTGGACTAAGCCGACCTAACTATAGTAATTTGATACATTTTTCAAGTCAAATCGATCTGTCTAATCGGCGTATCTGTATGCTCAATTTTCTATCAGTAGAATTTATTAGAGCAATCTACCCTCAATCAATGTAACCCTCAACTGCAAATAGCTTGCCCTGTAAAATATGCTTCGAATCAGTTACGTCACTTAGTTAGATTAGCGACGACATGGTAAAAGCTTGTTTTAAAAATCCGAAGCCAATTACGAGCTTACTGTTAGAGTGATTGTTAGTGTCATGGTTCTACTTCTATCACAGAAATACCTTTTTCTAAGGCTTTAAAATGCTTTTTAAAGTAGGTAATTGAGTCAATGATTGATTAATCATAAGTACGTATCATGGTCTCGATCTGTTTTCTCTACAAGAACACAATATTACCTTGTAAAACCTTTGTATCAGACATGATTATGTTTTAAACACACTAATGTCTATCTACTGTTAGTAACAATCAAGCAATAAAAGGATGTACTTATCAAAAAAATGCTCATACAATGATCTCATATCACTGTTTTCTCAACTTTATAAACAGGCTGGTGAAAGCTACTTTGTAAGAGGCAATTAAGTGATTAAAGATCTGACATGATCTATTTACAGTCTTTTATGACAAACACAGGCTGCTCCTAGCTGCTAGTAACTTGGTTGGATAACAGCCACCCGGGCCGAAGGTTAAGCTACGCTTGCCTAGGTCGGTCCGTGGATGGGTGACCATCCATTACATATCGATACTCTCCGTGCCATAGACTATACACTAATATCTGGAACTCCGTGCCTCGGAAAGTACGTCAAGCCGTTAGTCCCAGCTATCATTTGTAGAAGAAAGTAGCCAGAAGCCCGAAAGTCTGACAATCAGTCTTAACAAGCGTATCGTATTACCCAGTTACTAAGTTGTGGAGGTCAGATAGGCAGTCGCTCCATGTAAAAAACTGGTAATCAGCTGCAACCGGTTAGGCTTGAAGCCGACCCCAACATAGTTAAGATAAGCCTATTAGATGATGATAACTTGTAAGTATCGCCAAACATTTTACCAAACCGGCACCCTAATTGCGTAACACATTATCAGTTGGAGTTTGAATCATTTTGAAACAAATTGCTCCATTGCTTCATATGTTCGAAAGATTTGACTGCTCGGCAACGTAAATAACGCAATGAATGTTGTTGAACTGTCAAAAAGAAACGAACTCCGATTGAAAACCCTAATTGCGTAACACATTAGTGTTACGCAATTAGGGTGCGGGTCTACATTACCTGTTACCTCAGATTGCAAAAATTGTTTCAGCATGAATGGCTGTACTTTCAACAGTTCTGCAGTATTTACTTTGTAATGAACATACAGTAAATATGAGCAGGGACGTATTGGGTATATAATGTGATGATGTTTATGGGTTTGGAGGTTCAAACCCCGGGAGGGTTTGAACCCCCCCTTCCAAATGTGAGAAACTATAATCTCATTTTTATTTCTGATGACCGTCCACGTCGGCTGCCTTTTAACCAATATTATGTAAAATAATTGATTTAAAAGAGTGTCCGTGGAGTTTCTTGCCCGTTCTTCTCCAGGATCTACGCTTTGTAATGGGCTACTAGCTTCATTTTTCTGACTGACTGACCCAAGACCGACCCCTTGACAATTCAAAAGTGCCTGTAATTGGTTTATTTGAAATAAATGCTTTGAGTTTGAGTTTGAGTTTGAGTTTTTAATTCAATTAGTATATATGTAATTATGTATGTAATATTACTCAATAATAATACCTGTTACTCACGGCTATTTGGTTCTTTTTAAACTAAGTTGTTCCTTATTGTCCCTGGTCCAGAGCTCGACCCCCCTAGGATACTCCGTCCTCTAATAAAGAGGCGTGCTCAGGCGTTCCTGCTTTATAATCAACAAAAGCAATACCTACTCTATTTATAATGACTCTGACTTTAATGAATTGCTGCAATTTCAGCATTCTCCGAGTCTATCCTATCCTAAGTGATGGTATGCAAAAATGGCCCTTAGTCGCTAAACCCTAGGTTAGAGTAATAATAGTCAAAATAAATTGACGCTAAGAGGTACTTACCAGATACTTAACTTATTTTGAATTTTATATTGTTCGACATAATGTTAAAATGTTAATTACATAACTCCGAGTTTACAAACTCTACATTTATTAATTTGTGGCGGCATCTACATCGCCACATATGAACTACGCATCAGAGACATGACGTCACGCAAACCTGCATCGCGCAATTAGAGTTTACCACGCGATTAGCATAATTTAACCCGACTATACGTGCAAGTGGGCCTAAGAATGATAGATATAAGTTAATCTTATTTTATGCCATTAAAACGTCTGCGATAAATAAACCCGTTTAAACCCTTGATTTTGAAACCTTGGATTTGATTAATAAACATGTTTTATTTTGAGAGTCGTCCAGGTAGCCACTTTGTAGTACGTCATCATTCAAAATACATTATCATGTACCTAAGCTCAGTCCTGCTCAGTATGATATGCAGTATGCAGTGTATGTAAATCGTGATGCAACTGACAAAAAAATATTAAAAAAACACATAACTGAAAAGAGAAAAACAAGCATTATATTTATACTTAATCTATTGAATTTTGGTATCGCAGGCACAAACAAAAGTTACATATTTCAGGTTATTGGTTTGTCCCTGCAATCCTATACTTACCAAAATCCTTTATGTAGATTATAATTAGAATGCTTGTTTTTCTCTTTTCAGTTACTTAAGTGATTTTGCAGTCGGGTTTTTGTTCTTTTAAATAATTTGTTTTATTTCAAACTTTTTAACAATTTTTTTTTTAAATCCATTCCCTCCCTTTTTTGTACTTCCAGATACAATATTAAATATTATATAGCCTGTCATTCATTATTATGTTAAAAGCCATCAAGTCGTTTAGGCTACAGGAGGCCACAATGTAACGGACATATACTAACATACATACAAGCGTGCGAAAAACATTACCACATTACCGTTCTTCTGGGTCAGTCGGGTAATAATATTAAATTGATTATTTGTTATTTTGGTGGGTATTGTGGGTAACGAAAGTGTGAGTAACTGCCTACGCCATTCCGGTTTTGACTGTCTTTGAATGGTCAAGGCCAATTAATGTAAAACATATAGGTACCTATTTACTGGTCGAAGCTACAAATTTTAATGTGTTTGTAATGTACATATTATTATGCTTCTTGTTTCTGCGTACTTATACTTAAACATATTCTGTCTGCATAGGTACCTACTGCAGGCACATACATTACCTACAGATTGTTACATTTTTACATTGGTACATTTTTACAGATTGTAAAAATGTACCAATATACTTACCAAGCTAATATTTTTTAGGGAGAAATCAGCCAACAGATCTGTTATTGATACCGTTATTGTTCTTCATATATTAGACTAGGTTTTGGCAGCGGCTTCGCCCGCGTGGATGTCGTAAAATATCCCACTTGAACGTACTACCTACTACCTCCTTATTCCTTGTCTACATTATAAAGGGAACCTCTGTGCAAAATTTCAGCTTTCTAGGTTCTAAGGGTTTGGGCTAGGCGTTGATGGGTCAGTCAATTAGTCAGTCATCAGTTCATCATTGTCATCAGCCAGACAGGACTTCTCTTTTTATTTAGATAGATACGGATAGATTTCGTGAAGAAATATGTATACAGGGTCAAATTAAAATAGCTAGGGAAACTCCGTAGACGTAATGTTTATCAATATCTAAATTCGACTAAATAAAAAAGATTCGATATTTTTTTTTTGATGATGATCGCTGGTAGTGTTGTTACTCTTGAAGTGTGTGTTGGTAAAATCTGATTAAATAAAAAAATATGGATTTTTAGGGGATAACAAGAAACCCTTCGTTTCGCTATGTCCGTCCGTCTGTATGTCTGTCTGTCCGCAGCTTAGCTCAGAGACTCTTAGTACTAGAAAGCTATAATTTGGCATGGATATACATATTCATTACGCCGACAAAGCGATAAAATAAAATAATGAAAAAAAATTTTTTTAGGGTACCTTCTGTACACGTAAAGTGGGGATGTTTATTTTTTTCCTCGTCTACCCCATGGTGTGGGGTGTTGTTGGATGGGTCTTTCAAAAATATTGCGGGTTTGTGAAAACCTAAACGTTTAGTTTCGGATGGATGAAAAAATTCACGGTAGTAGTATATATAACTAAGTTAAAAGGAAAACTATCACAGCTAAGTAGGCTTTTCAGTTAACGAGTAATAGTCAGCCAACTTATAAAATGTATTTTTACTTTTCCAAGTAAACGTTTAGTAGACGTTGTGACTTGTGAGCCGCGGAAACCGTTTAAATATTGATGAAACAACAAAAAGCCCTGTGGGGCTAAAACGGCTACTTTGGCAGTATCATAATAGGATATGTGTGTGTGTGTTTGTGACCGTTTTACGATTTCAAATATTATTCATAATATTATCCTATTATGATTCTGCCAAAGTGGCCGTTTTAGCCCCCGTGTTCTTAGTCCGCATTATTGTGCAACTACGGAACCCTATTACTGCGCGTGGCCCGACACGCACTTGGCCGGTTTTTAAACTGATATTTTAAGTGACCGGCGGCGGTTGATGACAAAGACATCATCAAATTACTTAATTAATTTTATGTTTTACCATGTTTAGATCACCCAATATGGGAGATGTCAGGTCATATGTGTCATAGATACGCATAGATATTAAAAAAATCCCACGCTTGAACCTATCATCAACTAGCGGAAAAAGTTTTATCTACGAATACTACTGCATATAGAAAAATCCGGTCAAGAGCGAGTCGGACTCGCGCACCGAGGGTTCCGTACCATGATTTATATGTAATTTTTGTTGATGATTTCTGAAAAACTGTGCTATTTAGAGACATCGTTTTATTTTTCCTGTAATCTTTACATAAATTTTTATCACATAGAATAATTTCAGATTTTTCGCTTTGCAAACTTCGGAGATAAGGGGGGGGAACGGTATTTTTTTTACATTTTTCATCAAAAGTAGAAAACTACGCAAACTAAAAAAAGAAAAAAAATGTTTGAGAATGTGCAAACAGCGCTCTTTCATATGTTACCCCACATGCCCTAGTAGCCCCACTTTGAATTTTTAAGACCCCCTTTCAGTCCCTGTTGCAAAAAAAATATAAATATTTTTATTTCTTTCTTATTTGCAAAATAGTTGGGTAAACGTCATCTAAAACCGTTCTAAATTTCAAGTTGATAGTATCAGTAATTCTTGAGATATCCAGCTGTGACAGACAGACAGAAAGACAGACAGACAGACAGACAGACAGACAGACTGAGTCACACCATAAGGGTTCCTTTTTTACCATTTTGGTACGGAACCCTAAAAATGATAAGGCGTATTTTTTTTTGAAACTGAAACTGTTTTTGACAGTTTTTATGAATGACTGGCGGCGGCCTGCCAGCGGACTGTAAATGTGTGGGGGCCCTAACAATTATGAAAGCTATCTTCATAAATGACCTGACGACGACGCGGTGACGTGATTTCAATAAAACAAGTGATAATAATAAAGCTTTAATCAACAGGAAGTGGCAGCATATTCAATGGGATATAAATGCTAAAAACAAGATGAAATGATTGTAATATTCAAAAAGGTTAGTTTTTGGAGAAGGTAAAGATTTTTGGTCGGATTCTAGCCCCAGACCCTGACGCTGTTGTCCCAGGAGCAACTAGCCAATGCAACGCCATTGGGAGACATGGAGATGGAAGTCACGCGGTTCTCGTGACCATGAAGGGTACCTGAAATTAACACATTCAAAAGATATATATTACGATAAATCTGTATATTTTTTAGGGTTCCGTACCAAAATTATAAAAAGGAATCCTTATGGTGTGACTCAGTCTGTCTGTCTGTCTGTCACAGCTGGATATCTCAAGAACTACTAATGCTATCAACTTGAAATTTGAAACAGTTTTAGATTATGTTTGCCCAACTATTTTGTGTTTAATGTTTATGTTTTTTTTTGCAACAGGGACTGAAAGGGGAACTCAAAAATTCGAAGTGGGGCTACTACATGGAGCCACATGGGCATGTGGGGTATCATATGAAAGAGCGCTGTTTGCAAATTCTTAAACATTTTTTCTTTTTTTTAGGCCGCTTTTTTTTCGACTTTTGGTGAAAAATGTTTAAAAAAATACCGTTCCCCTAATGTTTTATTTTTCCTGTAATCTTTACATAAACTTCTATCACTTAATATAACAATAATTTCAGATTTTTCTCTATGCAAACTTCGGAGACCCCTTATCTCCGAACTTCTATAGTTTATGTAAAGATTACAGGAAAAATAAAACATTGTCTCTAAATAGATTACTATTTCAGAAATAACCAACAATAATTCAGTAGGTAAATGATTCTGAAAAAAAATTATTGCTGTTCCATACATTTTGACTGCGTACTTGCGAATCATGATCTATGGGAACAGGCTGTGCGTTGATGCCATCCTATATAAGTAGGTATCTTTTATCTGCCATGCATGACAGATGGATCAGATTATCCAGTCTTTTCACAATGAGGTTCAGGTGGCTCCTCGTCTACCGAGAATACGAGGAGAAGCATCTGTATTTTGCCTTCACGACTCCATTATACTATTTTAGCAGAACTAACAAAACATAGGCTGGTCTTTTCTGAAGAAACTCAGACTGTTTCGTGCAGTGTCATTGGTATCTTGATTTGTTTTTACTTTATAGCTGATCATTTCGCAGTAAATTGAAGAATAGGGATTTTTTTAGAAAACTGTGAATGTGCAATAAATCCCCTTCACCAAAGATTTAAAACTTTGCCCTTGACATAATGTTCGGAAGACCTTCGAAGTTCGGACATTACCTCCATAGGTACCTACATGACGGAATGATGAAATGATCGCTCGCTGTAAAGAGTGGCCTTGTCATTATTGTAGGTAGGTATTAAGCATTCTTATAACATTTCCAATTAGGTGTTGTCTCAGGAGATTCTGCCCTAAAAGTACCTACTACTTAATCAGTTTATAATGCTTCCACTGCTGTGAGAAGAAGTATGGGACGTAGCTCTCCTCGCAAGACCAGCGTGGGCTAGTGGCTGTCATGTCTTCGAATTTTTGTTTCATACCATTTCTTCACGATATTTCCTTTCGCCGTTTTGTGGGCAGTTGTGATGAAGACAAAAACCTAAAAATATAAATTAAATAATTTTTACCAGTGTGGCTGACTTTGAGGGTGTCCCAGGAATGTACATCGTTGTCGTCTGATCCGGCGAGCAAATATCTTCCGCTTAGTGATAGTCCTTAACAAAATAATGAATTTAAGTAGTATAAATTATCCTATACCAGCAAAGTGTTACTTATTCGGTTTTTCCATCAGGAATTTCTCAGTAGCAGCTCGGAGTGCCTGGGGTGGGGTTGTGCCCTGTTGATGGCAATAGGCTTCCCCTTTTACAGTTACCGGCACGTAAGTTGGCCAAAGATTTTCTAGTGGGGAAGCCCACGCACTATTTCAGACATTTTTACATGCGCGAACCCCACTACAAAATCTTTGGCCAACTTACGTGCCGGTAACTGTAGATGGCAGCGGGAAAAGCAATATTTTGTAAAAAGGTGATGAGCAGTTGACATTAGGCTATTGTAACTTAGATAAATTACAAACTGGCCCACTAAAGTGAAAAATTAAAACTTTTTTACAAAAGAAAACAACCAACTTCCAAGAAACACTACAAAGTGAAAAATAACTTTAATTTCGGTAGTCGATGGCAAAATACTAAAATACAGATCCAGACACCGACATTCGAAATTTTATTTTTCACTTTGTACTGTTTTTTTGGAAGTCGGTTATACACATAAACCTTCCGGAATAAATTCTCTAAATACCTAATGCTGAAAACGCGTTGAGTAAGTACCTAATTTTACCACAAAAGATACAAAAATATATGCTTCAGGTCAGGTAGGTCAGTTCCTAATAATCTCTACCTACCTACGTAATCTTTCCATAGCGTCAAATTCGGTTTCCTAGCTACGATTAGTACGCAGTAGAAGTAACGGGCAACGTACCACAGCTGGTAAATCCGCTGGCTCCCGGCGGGGTGTAGTGTCCAAGCTGCTGGTCACTGCGTATGTCGAACAGACGTGCCGTCTTGTCTTCAGACGCCGTGGCGAATGCTTGACCACTATTGTGGTACTGTGAACATTTGGACTAATTATTACTGCGGATGACGCGTGATTTTTGGCAAATAGTAGTAAAGTAGGCTACACCATCCATTTTTGTAATGCTACGGCTACATTGTCGATTTAACGCGAACTACACTTCACGCGCTCTCTCTCGCACACCGGTCGACGTACAACAGAGAGCGCACAAAGTGTAGTTCGCGTTATCGCGACAATGTAGCTGTAGCATTAGTGATAGTGCAAAAGAGCCACATAACTTGGAAAACTTAGTATGTGAATTTGAATAAAAAGTGTTCGTTTCAACCGCGCGGCCATGGCGTTAAAAAAAAAAAAAACTATGCCAACATTTTGTAACAATTTGTAAAAGTTGACTTGCAAAACCTCAAATTTGTCAAAGCTATGGTTAAAAAGTTAGAAGGGTTTGAACGTGGCCGCGCCATCGAAACGCGGAGAACGGCGCGGCCATGGAGATCTCAGAAACTAAGCGTTGCACAGACCTGAAATTTTGGTAAATAACAGATTCAATTTGTAAACAATTTGTAAAAATATAGAAAAAAATCCTAGGTTAATATTTTAGGAGCTGTGAGACTAAAACCCCGTGGCCGCGCCATCGAAACGGTGACAAAAACGTGATAGCCGATATCTCGCTGAAAAAGCATCGCAGACGTCTAGAGTTTTTTGTAAAACCCAGATTTGAATTTGTCAAAACTTACAAAAATGCAACAAAAAATACTAAGTTAATATTTTAGGAGCTGTGAGACTAAAACCCCGTGGCGGCGCCATCGAAACGGTGACAAAAACGTTATCACCGATATCTCGCTGAAAAAGCATCGCAGAGGTCTGAAGTTTTTTGTAAAACCTAGATTTGAATTTGTCAAAACTTGTAAAAATACAACAAAAAATCCTAGGTTTATATTTCAGGACCCGCGCCATAGAAACGGTGAAAAACACGTTATCGCCGATATCTCACTGAAAAAGCATCGCAGAGGTCTGAAATTATTTGTAAAACCTAGATTTGAATTTGTCAAAATTTGTAAAATATAACAAAAAATCCTAGGTTTATATTTCAGGAGCCGCACCATTGAAACGGTGAAAAACACGTTATCGCCGATATCTCACTGAATAAGCATCGCAGAGGTCTGAAGTTTTTGTAAAACCTAGATTTGAATTTGTCAAAATTTGTAAAAATACAACAAAAAATCCTAGGTTTGTATTTCAGGAGCTGTAAGACTAGAACCCCATGGCCGCGCCATTCAAACGGTGAAAAAAATGTTATCGCCGATATCTCGCTGAAAAAGCATCGCATAAGTCTGAAGTTTTTTGTAAAACCTAGATTTGAATTTGTCAAAACTTGTAAAAATACAACAAAAAATCCTAGGTTTATATTTCAGGAGTTGTAAGACTAGAACCCCATGGCCGCGCCATCGAAACGGTGAAAAAAACGTGATAGCCGATATCTCGCTGAAAAAGCATCGCAGACGTCTAGAGTTTTTTGTAAAACCCAGATTTGAATTTGTCAAAACTTACAAAAATGCAACAAAAAATACTAGGTTAATATTTTAGGAGCTGTGAGACTAAAACCCCGTGGCCGCGCCATCGAAACGGTGACAAAAACGTTATCTCCGATATCTCGCTGAAAAAGCATCGCAGAGGTCTGAAGTTTTTTGTAAAACCTAGATTTGAATTTGTCAAAACTTGTAAAAATACAACAAAAAATCCTAGGTTTATATTTCAGGACCCGCGCCATAGAAACGGTGAAAAACACGTTATCGCCGATATCTCACTGAAAAAGCATCGCAGAGGTCTGAAATTATTTGTAAAACCTAGATTTGAATTTGTCAAAACTTGTAAAAATATAACAAAAAATCCTAGATTTATATTTCAGGAGCCGCGCCATTGAAACGGTGAAATATGGTTTTTTGTGACCTAGGTTCACAAAAAACCATATTTCACCGTTTCACAGCTCCTGAAATATAAACCTAGGATTTTTTGTTTTATTTGTAAAAAAATTATCTAATTCAAATATAGGTTTTACAAAAACTTCAGACCTCTGCGATGCTTTTTCAGTGAGATATCGGCGATAACGTGTTTTTATCTGTTTCAATGGCGCGGCTCCTGAAATATAAATCCAGGATTTTTATTATATTTTTACAAATTTTGACAAATTCAAATCTAGGTTTTACAAATAATTTCAGACTTCTGCGATGCTTTTTCAGTGAGATATCGGCGATAACGTGTTTTTCACCGTTTCTATGGCGCGGGTCCTGAAATATAAACCTAGGATTTTTGTTGTATTTTTACAAGTTTTGACAAATTCAAATCTAGGTTTTACAAAAAACTTCAGACCTCGGCGATGCCTTTTCAGCGAGATATCGGTGATAACGTTTTTGTCACCGTTTCGATGGCGCGACCACGGGATTTAGTCTCACAGCTCCTAAAATATTAACCTAGTATTTTTTGTTGCATTTTTGTAAGTTTTGACAAATTCAAATCTGGGTTTTACAAAAAACTCTAGACGGCTGCGATGCTTTTTCAGCGAGATATCGGCTATCACGTTTTTTTCACCGTTTCGATGGCGCGGCCATGGGGTTCTAGTCTTACAGCTCCTGAAATATAAACCTAGGATTTTTTGATGTATTTTTACAAATTTTGACAAATTCAAATCTAGGTTTTACAAAAAACTTCAGACCTCTGCGATGCTTTTTCAGTGAGATATCGGCTATAACGTGTTTTTTACCGTTTCAATGGCGCGGCTCCTGAAATATAAACCTAGGATTTTTTGTTGTATTTTTACAAGTTTTGACAAATTCAAATCTAGGTTTTACAAAAAATTTCAGACCTCTGCGATGCTTTTTCAGCGAGATATCGGTGATAACGTTTTTGTCACCGTTTCGATGGCGCGGCCACGGGGTTTTAGTCTCACAGCTCCTAAAATATTAACCTAGTATTTTTTGTTGCATTTTTGTAAGTTTTGACAAATTCAAATCTGGGTTTTACAAAAAACTCTAGACGTCTGCGATGCTTTTTCAGCGAGATATCGGCTATCACGTTTTTATCACCGTTTCGATGGCGCGGCCACGGGGTTTTAGTCTCACAGCTCCTAAAATATTAACCTAGGATTTTTTTCTATATTTTTACAAATTGTTTACAAATTGAATCTGTTATTTACCAAAATTTCAGGTCTGTGCAACGCTTAGGTTCTGAGATCTCCGTGGCCGCGCGGTTCTCCGCGTTTCGATGGCGCGGCCACGTTCAAACCCTTCTAACTTTTTAACCATAGCTTTGACAAATTTGAGGTTTTGCGAGTCAACTTTTACAAATTGTTACAAAATGTTGGCATAGTTTTTTTTTTATTAACGCCATGGCCGCGCGGTTGAAACGAACACAATAAAAAGAGTTCATGAAGTCAAGAGGCGACTAATCGAATGTCTATAAGAAGCACCAGTTAGCAACTTAGTCCCGTACTACGCCATAATATGTGTCTACGTATAGTTACGTCTGCATGTGACTGCACCACCCTAAGATACCTATACTCCATCGGTTTAGGTAATTAAATAAAGGTAAACGAGTAAGGTAAACGAGTACAACTGTGTCGTAACATGACAACTGAAGTGACAGATATTACCTACGTTTAGTCGGTAAGTTTTTTATACCTTTATCTAATTACCTAAACCGATGGAGTATGGACTAGTAGTTTGCGTGTTTTTGTTTTTAGCGATTAAATTGCGAAATTGATTTGTGATCGCTCTGATATGATACAAGATTGGTCACATATCCATGTTCTATGCTTCGCAGCTTCATTATCATCCTACGGTTGATTATGAATGTTTTCGAGTGTTAGTATTGATATCATGGAACTCACACAGACGCTGTTGACGTCGGCGTCGTGGCCGAAGAAAGTTTGCTTCGCTTTCTCATCCCGAATGTCCCACAACTTGCAGGTCTTGTCCACCGAGCCAGTCACGTACGTCTTCATGTCTGATATACATGCATATTGTTACAATTTTAGCATAATCAACCTATTATGTTCCCACTGCTGAGTGCTGACACAGTCTCCAAGGAGTGGGCCGTGATGAAGGTTACTATCCCTCAGGATTTGTCCAGACATGTCCGGCTTTTTCTGCTGCTGGGGAGTTTGTTACGGCACTTCTTCTTTCCAGCTAAAACACTAGGAAGTGGTGGAGGGTGGCCGTTTTTGGGGTCAGTCCTACCTATTGTAATTTTGATGTTAAAAAATGCTGATTCTCAGCCTAGTTTGAATATATGACTTTTTATTTTTTATTATTGCATATTAATATTATTACATGCAATGTGTTGAGAACATAAAATGACTGAAGATTATAATCCCCTAAAGTTACCACGAACCAGGAATTACGCCTGAAGTGATGAAATTACCTAAGTAAAAATAAAACAAAAATATAAAATTATATAAAATTACTAACGATTCCCGAGGGTAAGTTTAGCTGCTACTGAAAAGTTACCCGCAGCCTTCCTTAAAAGCTTAAAACGTTGTTATTAAGTACGTCACGACTGTCTTCATCCAAAAAGAAATGACTAGGATTTTGAAATACCATAGTCTATACAGCTAGGTAATATGAATAAAAATCAATTGCCGAACGTATGTAATGTACGCGCATCACTTCAGAACGGTTGCACCTATTTGTCTAATTATTTTTTTGTTGTGTTAATAATAATTGTCAAGACAAGGTTTGTAAGTAAGAAAATATTTGGAAAGTTGCCGAGGAAATTGGAAAATTCGGGAAAACTGAAAATACATTTGCTATGGGAATTTTGTATGAATTATTGAAATTTGGACAGGACAAAGTTTGTCGGGTCAGCTAGTTAATTATTATAAATGAATGGTGTTTACCTGGTCCCAGCGAAATAGTGACGACATCACCAGCGTGAGCATCAAACTCCATCTCCCGTTTGCCTACTTCCAAGTCCCAAACGCATCTGCGACGAAAACTAGATTGTATCATCCTATTAAACTAGGTACATATATTATTGTGTTTACAGGGTGATCCGTTCAGATGGATCAGTATGAACAAATCTGGAACTAATAGAGGAGGGAATTTTGTTCTAAGTAACCATTATAATTAGTCAATTTTAGAGCATAAAAACTGCATTCAAAGATTTTCGGACTGTGATATAGTTGGATTGGGTGAGAGGTTAAGGGACCCCCACATAAGTGACCGCCTGCGCCTGGACTGTGTAATGTGTGGGGCCCTTAATGATGAGACAGGTTCATGTCATAATTTATCGTGGTGATCACTCACATTTTCATGTCGCCGGAGCCTGTGAGAATGTGGGTGTCGTCGAGGAAGCGGCAGCTGCTGAGGAAGCCCTCGTAGCCCGCCAGCTCGCGGACCATCTTGGCAGCGCCGGTGGAGTCGCGGTTGTTCACGTCATACACAGTACACATATTGTCCATCCCGCCACACGCTTTAAACATATTACAAAGTCATAATAATAAATGCTAAAGATTTGAGTCACGTCCTGGGAATTCCACTCAAAATAAATAACAACATCCATAGTGTTGCAGTTGTAGCACAGAATAATAAACCTACAGTAGTTTATCTGGGCACCTTGAACTAATTACCTACGGCCGCGGCCGTCCGGGCCGCTCGCTAGAATAACCGTCCGTCCGTGCATTACTACCGCGCGCCCGAACTGTTGCGTACTGGTATATACCGAGATTTCGAAGAGCGTCGTTTCGGCCGTTTTCTATGAAGATGTAATACTGACTTTATTAGGTGTATACTGTGGTTGTAGGCAATCGAGGACTTGTCGAAGAGCAAATACCTGTGTATAGTATAGGTCAAAGAGATTCAATATTCAAATGTCTGTGGTGGTAGGTACATACACCTGGATTATGCCAACCGCCCTTTGAGTCTTTTCTAAATAACAACAAAAGATATCAAGTTCGGTTGCCACAGTTTAGTCTAACTAAACTAATTTATTACATAATTATAAAGAGAAAAGATTTTTTTTTGTTTGTTTGTAATGGATAAACCCAAAAAATAATAACCCGATTTAAAAATTCTTTAAAAGCTAAGTACCTACATTATCAGCGAGTAACATGGGCTGTATTTTATCGACTTCCACGCAAACGAAGTCGCGGGCAGAAGCTAGTGAAAATACATACTTTTCACTTTCATACATATACAAGTGTGGAGTGGAGCCAAAAAGGTACATAGTATGTAGGTACCTTTTTCAGTAATACCTAATATTTGTTTCACGCGTTTCATGGCTATGGGGACAGAATCAATACGGAAGGCGGGAGATTAAGTTTTGTGTCACTACTCGTAGAATGGAGTTATTAGTAGGTTCATCCAACGCTTGACTCCAATTCTTCATGACAATGGCTTTTGAAAATATTTGCCAGTTAAGAGACGAATATCCAAAGCCGAATACTCATTTAATATACCTAGGTACTTATTCTATATCTATAAAAATCAATGCCAATTTTCGTTGTAATTTTGTAACTCAAGAACGGCTGGTCCGATTTAGCTGATTTTGATTTTTTTTTTTTGTTTTGTTCAGACAGGTCAACGTATGTCGGGACGGCTATTCTAATTACATAAACTTACAGAGTGGCCCGTGAAACGAGGCCTCTCTCCAAGGGCTTCGCTAAAGACATCTATATGTTCATGTCCAGCACGCAATCGCTGAACATACATGGGCGTGTTTCGAGAAGCCCTTAGAGAGGGGCTTCTAAAATTTTACTTTGGACCTTGTTTCACGGGTCACCTGTCTATCTACGCATATTTAAATTCTAATATCTCGTACGTACACACAGCCACAGCATTAGCTGACCCACCGTTGCATAAATGGTTGAGATTTTTTAGAATACGAATCGATAGAATTTTATAATTCTTTTATATTTTATTTAATATAGGTATTTAAATAAAATATAAAAGAATTATAAAATTCTATCGATTCGTATTCAAAAAAATCTCAACCATTTATGCAAGTTAGCTGACCCACCCAACTGTAGATACTTATTAGAATATAACCATAACCTTTGAATATCAGTATTCATCTAATTATCTGAAGATATTTGCTGCGGTCACTACTTTGAAACTAATAAGATAGGTAGGTACTAATAAAGGTAAGAAGGACCACCACTTGAATATCAACACTTAGAAAAATTAAGTTTGTGTTTTACCAACAAAGTTCCCGGATGGTGCAAATGCGACGCTCATGACCCAGGCCGAGCGTAGCGGTATCACTTGCACCTTGTTGCCGCTCCAGGTGTCCCAGATGATCAGTTTCCCGTCCAGCGAGCCCGTCACGCAGTGCCTGTACATGACAGCTTTATTCAGTACATCTTTACGCAAACTAAATGCTATGCAGTCGCTCACCATACTATATTTATTGGAAAGTAGGTACATTGTTGAACTCTTTAGTTAATTTAAAACTTTTATATTACCTTAAAGGTAAACCTACATGAAAAACTGTCTTTACAACATGTGTGTAGATGTAGGTACCATTTTATTTTATTTTCAATTTTAAATATTTGTACTTACATAAGTACAAATAATTAAAATTGAAAATACAGACTCAAAGAGACTATATTTCACGATGATAATCTCACCGTGATTATTGAAGTGAAGAGATATGTCATTCCGCCTGATGCTATGGATTGGCACTATTGTCTGGCAGCCCACTTCACGTTAATTTATCACGCTGAGATTTTTTTTGGTGAGCACGGGAAGGAAAATTTACAAAACGAAACACAACTACCTTACTAATTAAACGTTGAGTCACTAATGCATGGCAAAATAGCAAGCCAAATGGTACCATCGCAATTACGTATACCTACTTATTTATATCTTCGCACAGCTCAAGAATGAGACAAATCTTCATGAACATCGTGAAAGTTTTCTATGATACATATTAAATCTCGCCATCTCTACCATCGCGTCTATTATCGTAACCGCTAATAGACTAGATGGTAGAGATGGGAGAGGTAGGATTTTAATCAAACGTTTGATAGAGACAGTGTTGAAATTCACCCGAAGGAGATCAGATATCAATTTTTATAAAGCCCGTATTCCGGTACTCTGGTACTCACCTGGAGTCTCCGCTATAATGGACCGAGTTGACCTTATTGATATGTCCTTTCAAAGTCTTCTTCGTCACCAATCTTATCTTGGTCACGTCTCCTAAATCCCCACATTTTTCAGCTAGCTTCGCGTCAGCTAACTTTTCTTGATCAGCCTGTTGAAGGGCGTATTACTATTACGTAATATTTTTCAAACAATACCCAATCATAAAGTGCGTAGGTAGGTAGTGAAAAATATTATAATAGCTGTGCCATGGATATTCTGCAGATACCTTAACTTTGGCGATCAAGTCAGTTAGCTCTTTTTTAAGGGCCGTGGTCTCCGGGTCTTCCTTCGGCATGTTTTCCGCTGTCCACTACGACGGAATAGTAGTACGATTTACTCCCACGACTGGTATGAGCCACTAACAGAACCGAGCCCCTGTCTTTAATCTCATTTGCGTAAATTGGATTTCAATTTACTGCTCAACGGAAGCTTTATATGTGCCAGCTAATGTGCTGGTTACCACAATTTATTATGTTAGTGGTTGAATTATTAGAGTGAGAAAATTATCCAGGAATTTGATCAATAAATTCAGCTGGACTCTAAGAGCCAAAGCAAAGAGGAGTAAATTAATTGTAATTCCTGCTTATTTTGAATTTTCCTTGAACGTTCAGAGTGCACTTGCTTTATCAATAAAAATACGTGATTTTGTTATTAGTTTCTTGCCTCCCCAAGGGCCTAGCTTTTTTTGTTGCGAGAAGAGTTTGGTTGGATTTATGAAAGTAGATAGACCCTTTCACTGAAGATGGAGATACGATCACACGACTGACCACATATTTGAATAGGTGTGGTCGTGTGGAAGCAAGCAATGTTTTGCTTGATCGCTCGCTGAACATAGTATTTGCTAAACCAGAAAATAAGGTGCAATCAATATGCCCTTTTTCCCAGCTATGTTGGAGTCGGCTTCCAGTCTAACTGGATGCAGGTGAATACCAGTATTTTTACATGGCCGCATGGCATGGCATAGCCGCACGGGTCAACTGATCAGGTTAAGCTACGCTTGCCGCGGCTCGTCCGTGGATGGAGCCTCCGTGCCTCGGAAAGCGTGTTAAGCCGTTGGTCCCGGCTGTCATTCGTTGATCTTTGACAATCGTTACGGATTGTCAAAAGCCCGAAAGTCTGACAAAATACTGGTATTCAGCTGCATCCTGTAAGACTGGAAGCCGACCCCAACATAGTTGGGAAAAGGCTAAGCAAATGATGAAAAAAGGAGGTAAACATTATTTTAATATTATTCGTCATCATCAGGTTGTGTGGGTTTATGCATATATTTATTAATGGTTCGAAGGCGGGGGATTATGGTGACCGTTGTAATTACATGTACTGACACCTATTTTCAACTTTGTCTCTGGGATGGATGGCAAGCGGCAACGGCTTCCATGCTTCTGGTACCTACTGCAGATGTTCTTATGTGGTGGTGACCCAGGCGCGTTCTAGGGAGGTCATGACCCCTCCAAAACCATTTAAACTGTGGACAACCTGAATGAATTAAGTACATGTCTTACCAACTTAAAACTTAACTTAACTTAGGTACTTGAGCCACGTTGACGCCGATGAGAATAATAAACAGAATAAATACATTAAGAAAATATTCAGCCATGGGGGACAGCCGACATAAGCGAAAGCTTAAAACTGTGAAATAACAGTGGTTTTTTAAAAAATTAACAAATTAATTGTAGTAAGTATCAAAAATTAAATTTTCATCATTTATATTAGGTAGTCTGGTTATCACAAATCTATCAGCACTCCGAGCAACAACAAGCGCTATACTTACATCATACTCAGACCTAGCATGTCGTATCGTTGAAACGAACCTATAAGATTTTCTTCTACCAAAAATCGTTCAAAGCGTCTAAAGAAATTTTCACTTCAAATTAAAATTAGAAATTAAAAAATTTAAGATACAAGAGCGAGCGAAGCAAACTCGTGAATTTGGCAGATTCCAAAACTAACTGCTGTAAGACTAGTTCAAGCTTTTCTTCACATAGCTCGACAAAGTAAGTTCTCTTCCTGTATAATGGTCAAAAGAAAACGGAACATACTCAACTCAACGGATACTAACATTTTCAGTCTCGCTTCGATCGCTCTTGCATTTTACACTGTCTTGATTCTTGAGCTTTCCTTCATAATTCGACAAAGCAACTAATTCCTAGTTCTTTTGGAATTATCAAAAGAAAATTACATTCTATCCGAGAGTGTTCAAAATCAAACTCGCTACGCTCGCTCTTGCATTCTACATCCTCATAGTTGATCTTGCTTGGGCCTTCCTACATAAGTCGACAATGTATTTCTGTTTGAAAGCATAACACAAAACCGACCATAAAGTTAGTCGGAGAATCTGTTTCGTGAGGCGGACATCAATTGTAAGGATTGCTTCCTTAGCCTGCCTACACAACAAACTATGGTCGGACCAATGTGAGTGGTCCGACCATAATTTGTGATGTTTCCCTGGTGCGTTTCCTTACCAGTGATGGGTGATGGGCGTGATGGGTTCTGGTCCCACTGGTGCCATGCTCGACACCCTTCTGGCAAGTTCGTCGGCTGCATCGTTGCCTAGCGAAACTAAGCTAAGCTTTGGTAAGATAGCTTACTTGTACCTCAATCTGTGTCATGTCCACATAAAAAATAAATAAATATCCTTGGACATTTCACACAACGCCATCTAGGCCCAAGCTAAGCAACCTAATGCTTGTGTTATGGTAACGAGATGGCTGATAAACTACTTATATACATTTTTTTTTTTGTAAATACATACATATTATACATAGAAAAACACCCAGACTCGGAACAAATACTTGTAGGTCGTACAAATATTTGTTCCGTGCGGGAATCGAACCCGCGACATGCTGCGCAGCAGTCAATCGCTCAACCACTGCGCCAACCGTGTCATAAGTCGCCGGATCGCTTAGTGTCGCAAACTTGGATTCAAGATTGCGTAGGTGACCTGACACTATCGATCCGTGTTTCGCGGATTACGCCGTGGTGGTTTTGAAGGAATACAGACCTGGATGTCGAAGCGGATCCAGTTGTGATCAGACCAGGAGGCCTCCTTAGAGACCTGCCACCCACTAGTGATTTCCGCCAGAGTGAGATCTATGAGTGTACGGCTTCGCCTGGTTACGAATCTTGGTTTGGAGCCAGTGATGTTTAGTAGGTATAGGTTAGTCGAGAATAAGTAGTCAACAAAAGCTCTCTCGTTTGGCGTGTCCATACCCTACAGATGGTGGTGAGCATTGGTGTCGGCACCGACGACGACCTCAAACCCGCATCTCTCGCAACGGCTCACGAGGCGGGTGAGGCATGACCTCAACGGCAGGTACACCCGGTCGGTGTACCTGCCGTTCAGACTCCGGAACTTCACATACACCGACTCCAACCAAACCCATTGAGACACGGCGTTCGGCACCCTCAGGTTCCGGATTTGGTCCACAGGCACACCAACCACCACAAACCATGCCGCAGTTTATTTGTTGGCATGCAGAAGTACCCATCTTTTAATATCAACCCACGGGTTCTGGAAACTGAGAGAGCACACAATATTGGTTGGCTCACTGAAGACTCAGGGGCTCGTCTTGACGCCACGTCGTGCAAGCTTCAGGATCTCCAACTGGCCCAACGTAATGCTAGGCGGGAGAGACACGTCGAAGACTGTTTTTCTTAGCCAGGCTAGGTATGGTCGTGACCGCACCACAGTTTGAGGGACCCCCCCTGAAGGGCCTCAAAGGTCAGCCCTGCAGTGTCTTGCTTGGGGGAGCAGACCGTGCCGTACTCGTGCGGTGATTGCGACGTCGAGGGTAGCGCTAGGAGCTTGGGCATAGCTTCGTTGGGAGACCCGTTTGGATTGATCAAGACGCGGCCGCTTATTTGTTCCCCGAGGTGTCAATGGCTCGTTCAGAGCTGGAGATGTACGTGAATGAAAATTAACTCTGACTCTAGGCTATTTCTGAGATATTCCTGATGGAAAACCCCAATAACACTATGCCTGACCTGGGAATCGAACCAATGACCTCATGACCTCATGCTAAGCAGTAGCGCTTGCAACCATTACACCAGTGAGGAGATGTACATACATACCTCCCTAAAAATATTCTTCGTCACACACGGTGACCATCCCCGTCCACCACTCTTGTGCTGCGACTGCGCCTCCGGTGTTTGCCAAAATCAAAAGAAAAACAATTTAATGCACTCCAGAAAATAATAGGATTAAAAATCGTCATTTATTCTTTAGCGATTTAAGTGAAGCGCGACATCGCTGTCCCAGAAACGTTCACTTTCACTCGTTTCACTTCTTTTTGATCAATTTTAACTGTTTGCAACAGTCACTGATGAAAAACCGAGACTTCGGCGCGAATCGAACATTTATTTAGGTACAGTAACTGTATTGTGTGTCAAATTGGACTGCTTAAAAGGCATTATCCAATTGCACGAATCACCAGTACTCTGCCTGTCAGTACTTATGTATTTGTAATTATTTGTTTGATTAATAATAAAATAATGAAATGATAATGTTTTTAAGCAATCTAATTTGCCACACATTACAGTCACTGTACCTAAATAATTCAATGAAAAACACTTACTACTTACCCATTATCTCGTACCAACCTTCATTGATTTGTTGATCGAGAATTCGAGACTATTCAAATCTGTGGCTACCTACGTAAGCGATCTATATTACTGTTACAGTTAGGTACTTAAGTTTTCTTTTTAACGTTCGTCGTCCGCCGCTTTCATTTCACGGTATAATAAGTTTTTCTGAAAGCAATAAAAATAGAGAACAACTCTCACCTTCCCGTTGTAATCAATTTGATAGGTTCTGTTGGCTGTCTGATTGCAGTCGCTCGTCGGGAGCTTTGAGGAAAACATGGTTCTTAAGCGTCTCCCATTTAAATGTTGCTGGCTGTTGGCGATATTTATTGCCCTCAGACAGGGCACATTATCTCAAGAATTCTGCGAGAAAAATGGCGAAGAGGATAACTGTCAACAACACTTCCTGTATTCCAAAGGTAAAGTAGTCTTATTTTTTTTTTGTAGTGGGTTTCTGCGTAGCGATGCGAAGTTGTGCCAACTAATTTGTTTACAGATGAAGCGTACAGTTAGTTATATTATTATTTAACCTTAATGAACCATATCGCTTTATACCGGACTAGCTTCTGCCCGCGACTTCGTCCGCGTGAAATTTCTTGTCCCGCCCACCCACCAACCCCGACGCATCGCATCGCAACGCCTGCCCGCGCTATTACTTCGTTTACGCTTAATAGCATCCTTTCTGACATTTTTTCTTTTTGCTCGGCTCTTAAGGTCCCTAGCGTGATGTTAAATAGCCTATATCCTTCCGCGTCGCTTGCCCGCGCTACTTAATAATAAATAATTTTAATAAATAAATTTATTGAAACGAAAAAACTCAGTTTACAGGAACATTGTGTACGATAACAACTGCATTAGTAAGTAAGTACTGTGTCGCAGTCATTAACGCCCACCTCCGAAAAGTCGTGAAAAAGCAAAACTAAAAGACTAAAAAAGTAAAATTAAAAACTAAAAACAAATTAAAAAAAAATAAAATAAAAAAGTTAAAAATAGAACTAAAAAATAAAAACTGTAATTATTCGTGCAATTGTGTGTTTGTATGTAAGTATTGTGTAGGTTTGTGCGTGGAGTGTACCTATAGATGTATGTGTGTGGGGGTGTGTGTGTGTGTTTGTGTGAGTTTGTGTTTGTGTCATGAATGTGTTCGCGCAAGTTATGCATATAAACAATTAGAAAGTGAGTTTAAGTATTTACATATGTTTGTAATTCTTCATAAGTAAGTGTATGAAGCCATTTATCCGTGAACCTTCGACATTATTACTTCGCGCTCGGTTCCTAAGGGCCCTAGCGTGATGATAAATAGCCTATATTTTTCCGCATCGCCTGCCCGCGCTATTACTTCGCGCTCGGCTCCTAAGGGCCCTAACGTGATGTTAAATAGACTATATCCTTCCGCATCGCCTGCCGGCGCTATTACTTCGTGCTCGGCTCTTAAGGGCCCTACCGTGATCATAAATAGCCTATATCCTTCCGCATCGCCTGCCCGCGCTATTACTTCGCGCTCGGCTCCTAAGGGCCCTAGCAAAGCAAGATGTTAAATAGCCTATATCCTTCCGTATCGCCTGCCCGCGCTATTACTTCGCGTTCGGCTCCTAAGGGCCCTACCGTGATGTTAAATAGCCTATATCCTTCCGCATCACCTGCCCGCGCTATTACTTCGCGTTCGGCTCCTAAGGGCCCTAGCGTGATGTTAAATAGCCTATATCCTTCCGCATCACCTGCCCGCGCTATTACTTCGCGTTCGGCTCCTAAGGGCCCTAGCGTGATGTTAAATAGCCTATATCCTTCCGCATCACCTGCCCGCTCTATTACTTCGCGCTCGGCTCCTAAGGGCCCTAGCAAAGCAAGATGTTAAATAGCCTATATCCTTCTGCATCACCTGCCCGCGCTATTACTTCGCGCTCGGCTCCTAAGGGCGTGATCAAGAAGTGGGTTATAAAATGAAAAATGATTTTTTCAAATCCAACTGGGGTAGGTCCAGAAATAGCGCGTTCAAACAAACTAACAAAAAAACAAACTCTTCCGTTGTATTCCACCGACATTATTGAAATAAAAAATCGAGAGTGTCGTCAATCCGCGGAAAATCTCGCAATTCAGAAAAATTACTTATTTGCACAACGCCATCTATGGGTAAATTGATCCGCACTAAACATGTTTGCTCAAGAGCGACCGGTATGAATTAAAGTTATTTTGCGATTTAGTAATTTTATATTATCTCCGAAACTGTATGACCAATTGACATACTGTAAAGACCAAATCTTATCTCCATGATGTCCTTGTGATTATAAAATAACTTATTTTGATAAGGATTAATGTTTTGTTGTTTAAATAATCATCCAAACGTAAGTATGTCTAAAAACTACTTTTTTAAAGCAATAAAAGATGTATAAAAGATAAAATATAAAAGATAGAAATATGGTGTCGCGGACTTTTTTGTAGAATTATTTAAGACGGACCAGACTGCCATACATTGTTCTCAATTTTAAACAACCGTTTAGGCAGCGCATGCAAAAAAGTCTGTTTAAAGAGGTATTTCTTTCCGACTTGTTAGACAAAAATTGTGATAGCTCGGCTAATATGCATGATATAAATATAATTTATAGCCTATAGCACTCAGGAATGATGTAGCTTTCTACCAGTGAAAAAATTTTTAGAATTGGATCATTGGTTCCGGAGATTACCCCCTACATACAAACTTACAAACTTACAAACATACAAACTTACAAACTTACATACAAATTTTACCTCTTTATAATATTAGTATAGATGTGATAATGTTATTAAATTAGGTAGATACATACTTATTATTTATTCATAATACATAGATGAATAATAAGTAGGTAGGTATCTAGCTCTTTAACGTAACCTACCTAGTACTTTATATTACCTACCTTAATTCTCACATTCTATGTTACCTACCCAATTACTCGCAACTTCTTTTTATTTTTGAGTGTAACGTTACCACATCCGTCAATCTAGTTGTTTAACATTAGGGGCTTACGTACTTTTTTATTTTATTTTCTTTACATATTTAGGTAATTATCAGAGACCAACAATGTACTTATAGTGTGTTACAGAGTAGGTACTCGTATGTGTATTACAATATTGCCTGTTGTGTTATAATTATAACTATAGTTATTAAAAAAAAAAGTTTGGTTTTTAAGAAAAAGAACTTAGAATTTTGATTTGAAAAGTTTTTTTGGCTTGACTTTATTACATGCATGGCGGTTCCTATGAATCCTTCTGGCCTACAATGTTGAATTTGCAAAATGTTGAATTCGCAAAATGTTGAATTCGCAAAATGTTGAATTCGCATAATGTTGAATCCCAAAATGTTGAATTTGCAAAAAGTTGAATTTTCTGGACCCACAATGTTGAATTTGCAAAATGTTGAATCCCAAAATGTTGAGTCCTTTAGATGCGAGAGGCGCAGGACCAGTTGCGGTGGAGATATTTCGGGGACGTCTTTTGGCAAATATTATATTGAGCACACTTTTACTTCACGGGAAAATATCATGCACTGCAGTGGTACCCACATAAACGGCCTTGGTACAGGTACAGGGTAAAGGAACCTACCACCTGGTAAAATGAGTACCTATACAGACTTATATTTATTTACGTACCTACAGTATTGTGCAAATTAATGTGAACACAGGCGTATTTAGCTTAAACATTCTTTATTGAAAGAAAAAAAACCGGTCAAGAGCGAGTCGGACTCGCGCACCGAGGGTTCCGTTCCAATTTCTGAAAAAGTGTGCTATTTAGAGACATCGTTTTATTTTTCCTGTAATCTTTACATAAACTTCTATCACATAGAATTAATTCAGATTTTTCTCTTTGCAAACTTCGGGGAATGGTATTTTTTTTTACATTTTTCATCAAAAGTCGAAAACTATGCGGCCTAAAAAAAATAAAAAAAATGTTTGAGAATGTGCAAATAGCGCTCTTTCATATGACACCCCGCATACCCTAGTAGCCCCACTTTGAATTTTTAAGACCCCCTGTCAGTAGGTACCTGTTGCAAAAAAAAATATAAATATTTTTATTTCTTTCTCATTTGCAAAATAGTTAGGTAAACGTCATATAAAACTGTTCCAAATTTCGAGTTGATAGCATTAGTAGTTCTTGAGATATTCAGCTGTGACAGATAGACAGACAGACAGACAGACTGAGTCACACCTTATGGGTTCCTTTTTTACCATTTTGGTACGGAACCTTAAAAATGAAAACACGACTAGTTTAAAAATCATTTGGTATTATTTAATAAGGTATGTGTCCCCTTTGGCTTTTATTATAGGAAACGTCGAACTCATCTAGTTTAAAAAAAAAATATGTTTGACGTGTAAAAGTGTTTGTACAAACCTACTTACAGAAAATAAATCATTTATCATTTATCATTTATCATTATAGCTTCAACTCGTTTTGGCATAGTCAATTTTGGTTTTGCAATTCCATTTGATTTTGTCAAACTGATTGTTGAAGATTGTTGGCAAACTGCTTGAACTTTTTCGAGTTCTCTGGACAAACACGTGATTAACATGTCTTTATATTTTCACTGTTCATCATTTCTTCGATGGGTATAAGTTTCCCTGTCCTCATGTATGAAAAACACCCCCAAAACATCTTTTTCATTGGACGTTTTACTATCTGGACCAAGTGAGCTGCAGTTAACTTTTCGTCGTTACCTTTTCGCACGAATTTTGATCGGTATCCCTGCACCAAAAAGTGTGTCTCATCTGAAAACAAGATATTTCCCCAGTGTTCTTCTGTCCAATAAGCATATTGTTTTGCCCAAATCAGTCTTTTTTTCATCATAAGCTGTTTCTTTTGAGGTGTCACAGCTTTTATTCATTTTCTCCCAAAAATACAAATAAAAAGACTTATTAATCGATTTTTTCAATAACTTGTTGTAATATTTGTTGTTATTGAAAAAACTTGAAAAGAAGAAATTGCAGTCTGCAATTTTTGACAAAAGTTATATTAAGACTTAGATTAGGATTTTAATGCCATTTTAACGACTTTTTACATTTTCCTTTTTTTTTTAGTTAAGGGTTACAAGTAGGTAAAGAGTTTTTGTTTTTAATTTAGTACGTTGATAAATAATAATACACCTTCTGGACTACAATAGAATATTCTCGATAAAATAACTTTTTACAAATTCAACATTTTGGAATTCAACATTTTGCAAATTCAACATCGTGGTCCGGATGGGAAATTCAACTTTTTGCAAATTCAACATTTTGGGATTCAACATTATGCGAATTCAACATTTTGCGAATTCAACATTTTGCAAATTCAACATTGTAGGCCAGAAGGCTATGAATAAGCAGATACAGTACGCCCGATTTATCGCGGCAGGTGCCAACTTCGCACAGAAGGCTGCGCAGTAATATTTTTGACCGACTTCCAAAAAAGGAGGAGGTTCTCAATTCGGTTGTATGTTTTTTTTTTTTTTTGTATGTTTGTTACCTCAGTACTCCGTCATTTATGAACCGATTCGGAAAATTCTTTTTTATTTGAAAGGGTATACTTCCAGATTGGTCCCATTTTTATCAAAACTCAGTTCTGATGATGCGATCCATAAGGAATCGAGGAAACTCCTCAAATATTATAGGCATACATATAGCGATTATGGTATTTTCATCAACAAATCAAGCGTTTGCATTCAGAAAGTATCATCTGGTGAAGTGGAACTGATGAAGAAGACCACAGATGGCCACGGAAACTCCTCAACGATGATAAGTATTTCACGGATAGCGATAAGATTAAAATAGTTAAGCGACTATGACGAAGCTTTAAATAAATGGTTCGGATGAAAATGGTACCATCGAACCGATCTGATGGAGAAGCCGGAAGGTAGGCATCGGAACTCAGTAATAAAACAATGTATCCTAGCCGTGTTTGGGCTTATTGGAATTGTCATGAGGTGCACTCTGGCTATAAATGCTTTAATGGTAATTATATGCCGCTTCAAATTGCGCTACTTGAGTTGTATGTTATGTGTGGCCTTGATTGTCAGAAGGCAGATTTCGTGGCCTCGTTATCTCCGTCAACTAAAACTACGCCTACCAAACTTCTGACACGTCTTAAAGTATTTTTTTTCTTTTAGTCAATGTGGATGATGCTCTAACTTATTTTGTAGAGTGGTATTCAGATTTGTGTGGGATAGGTAGGCACCACTAAAAAGTGAAAAATAAAAAAAAATTACAAAAAAAAAAAACAACCGACTCCCAAAAAAAGTCGGTGGCAAAACAAAACGAAAGAAAGTAAATAAAAAACCAAAGACACCGACTTCCGAAATTAAAATTATTTTTCACTTTATAGTGTTTTTTGGGAGTCGGTTGTTTTTTTAGGAACCAAATGGTGACATGCGCGAAAGTTCTTAGTGCCTATGTTCGGACCTGCCAAGATTAATCGGCCGTAGTGTACCTAAGAAGTACCTATACCTATTAACACTCAGTAGTAGCACAGTCACTATAGCCATTAGCCCGGGCTAACTCGCAAGAGTAAACTGCATACTATTGGACTATTTGGTGGTGGAAATACAAGTATGCAGTTTACTCTTGCGAGTTAAACGGAGTCCTTAATGGGTCCGCTCCACTCGCGATGGAAACCGGGCTTATGACTAAGCGAGCGGTTTATCCCCTCATACTGGCTTTGATAATCGCTGGTAAAGTAATAATAAATAATAACGATTGAACTGGAAATAGGTACTTTCCCCTGCAGTGAGTGACCTTTGCCTAACCTTGATGAATAGATAGATATACCTATACACTGCCATTAACGATACCAGTACATTACGGTACGGTAATACGGTACGCACGGCTACAGATCAAGCTATAAATTTCCAGTATAAGCTGATCTCGCATTGTGTAGGATTTCCTTACAATGAGAGGTCAGTGTAAATTTGGCATTTTGCGAAAAGGCATTTTGCGAAAATGGCATTTTGCTAATGTGACGTTTTGCGATGTGGCATTTTGAGAATATGACCATTTGAGAATGTGACATTTTGCGAATGTGGCATTATGCGCCGAATCCAACAGATTTTATCAACTCTCACTTCAAGTAACAACACTACCAGCGGTCATTGACCCCAAAAAAACCATCAATTCTTTTTTAGTTTTATTTCGTAGTGTTTAGATACCGATACCCATCACGTCTGCGGAGTTTCGCTAGCTAATTTAATTTGACCCTGTATAAGTATCTTACGCTATCCAAAATTACAACAATTTACCAATGTTGTAGGGTTGTGAGCAGTGTGACCGTTTCTAATTGTATAAACCTACGTATTTTCCTTTTCAGCTGTTGCCAGGTGAATATACCAAAAAAATACCATGACAGTTGAAATTGTACCAATATTATACCGATATTTAGTCTACAAAAAATATGCTATCGTCATTCTTCGGAGCCTCAATTATACCAATTTAGTACTAAAAATACCAAAAACGGTTACACTGGTTGTGAGGGTACCTTTTTAAATGTGTTCGCAATCCTCATGTTAGGATATTTTAGGATATTTATTTTTATATTTTAAGGATATTTAGTAAGTAGGTAACTAGGTATTTAGATTGGTCAAGAGTGTTAAATTAAACCTCAATAGGTTTAATTTATTAAAAAAATATATAGGTACCACAGATTAAATATTAAGTACCTATAAGTACTTACTTAAATAATCCAATTCTAATTGAGGATATAATATAATAATAATATATCATTTATTTCGGGTAACTAAGACCCATAACCAGTAAATAAAATAAAATAAAATAACTATTTATAAAATACACAAAAATAAACTACTTATTGCATACCTACGAAGTGATGGCGGATATATGCTTACAGCAGAGTCAGTCAAAAGCCTGCTGCAATCTTACATGCAACATGAGAAGTGTTCTTCTGCAGAATTTTTGATAAGATCTTTTTAAGTTCAGCTCACACCAAGATGCTACGCGACGAGGCGAGCACTTTTAAAGATAGCGATCGATACAATATAGAAATTATTTTTTTACACAAAAGGTATTTCAGTGCCTATTCGAATTCTCTCAATGAAATGTGCAAGTACTTACCTTTTTGTGTAAGGTAGTTACACATTTCAGAGAGAAAATAAAAATACTTAAACAAATTCACACCGCGGCGAGTTGACGTGTCGACGTATTTTTTGTAAATGTTTTTTTTTAAATTATAAATCTATGATCGATAAAAAATACAATCTGTCTAAATATCACCCAAAGTGACTACTTTCATTATTCGTAATGTTCGTAGCTATGACTAATCTAAGCTGTCAAGGGCTTATTTTAATTTTGAATTGTTTTTTTTTTATATTTTTATTACGGACGTTTTTAATAACGTTCTGCATCGTTCTCACATGTATTATTTCAAAATATGATGTAGGTACTTGTAACTTGTAAGTTGTAACCATAGACTTATAAAAAAAGATGGACTCCGCGCGACGCATATCGAAAGTGAAGCACAGTAACCGTTTGTACAAACACGCCTCGCGCACACATTGACATCATAGTATGCCGACCGGCCGCCATTACGTGACACGAGCGACGGCGTCTTTGCAGGTACTCAAATCATGCACACATAGATCGCGTACGGTGCATCACTTTCGATATGCGTGGCGCGGAGTCCATCTTTTTTTATAAGTCTAACCATATTTTGACTTAAAAGAGTGTCCGTGGAGTTTCTTGCCCGTTCTTCTCCATAGATAGAGATAGATAGGTAGAGTAGGTACCTACTACGCTTTGCAATGGGCGACTAGCTTCATCTTTCTGACTGACCGACCCCAAGGCAATTCAAGCATTGAGTTTGAGTGTGAGTTTGAATATTTCGTTCAAAAGGGAATTTCACATTTATCATAATATTAATTAAGTAGGTATACAGATCACTTTACGATAGCAGGAATCATGCATCTGTAAGAATGCATCAGTCAGTAAATCAGTGTTGTGTTGTGCCAATATATAGTCTAAGCAGGAGTCAGGACTGAACACAGGCAATTATTACATAATTCACTAAAAACGAAAAATTTCGCTACCTACTGAAGGCTGCGGTGTTGACCTCAGGACGAGGTGCTTCTCACAAGGACAACTACTTATACGTCGTTTGCTCCCGCGTCACCGTCCTGAGTTCCTGACTCTGTTTTGGCTGCTGAGACCAAAAAAAAAAAAAATATTATGACGAATTAAGCGAACATAAATGTACCTACTTACTGAACAGCTGATTTTTTCCGCGATTTCAGGTTTGGTCCCATAGTAAAAGTTTTTCATAATGATGAGTACAATGACCCCTTAAGGGGTTTTGCGCATTTAATGTTACACGTTGTATATAAGCACTTGATTGGTTTCTCTTCGTTTATTTTTCTCACATCTTTCGTGGTGATCCATTGACTTATTATATTACCTAGGTACTACTTTTTATATCAATGCATGTGGTGATCTTATTCTTTACTAGCTGCACGCCGCGGTTTCACCCGCGTAGACCGGGATAAAAAGTAGCCTATGTGTTAATCCAGGGTATAAGCTTTATACCGAATTTCATCCAAATCGGTCCAGCCGTTTGAGCGTGAAGAAGCAACACATACACACACACACAACACAACTTTCGCCTGAATATTACGTAGGTAGTGTGATCTAAGGTGGTGATTTTTTTAAGTGAAAACGCGGAGCGACTGTTGGTAGGGAAAACACAATTAGGTACCTAACAGTTTATCTGGAGCTTTATGGTTGACCACTGTTAACTTATAGGTAAGGTTCACTCTGTCGGCATGAGTCTCCAGACTGCCTATATTTTTGTCACTTTAAGAATGTTGAAGTTTCTTCTCTGTCTATCCTAAACTAGGGATAAACGCAGCCAGACTTTAGTCGCAAGCGCATTCAAAATCTGAGTGTAGACGTGAGATTTTGTCTCACTAGATCGCTTTAATCGCTTCGTCTCTCTATACTTACTTTACTCTTTGTCGCTTCGCTAGCGAATAAGGTCGCTGGATAATATTTTTCCTACTAAAAATCGCTCAACGCGCCGAAGTTTTCACTTCAAAAATCAAGAAAAATGTGACAAAAAAGAGTCCGCCTTTGAACGGTATTTTTTTTTACTTGTGCTTAAAGTACCTATTAATAAAGAAATAAATAAAATAAAAAATAAAACGAGGAATGTGGTGACACTCACAGTGTTGCCAACCGTATGATTTAATCGTATTCATACGTTTTCCCTACGACAATAATGATGGCCATTAGCACAGAATAAATAATAGAAGGTACTAATAGGTTATCCTAATAGTAGAACCACGCATTCTAAATTAAGTATTTTAAACATACTAACACAATTTAAAAAAATAGGCAGTCGTGGGAACTGCCGACAGAAGTAAAAAATATTCGTTGAAAACATTAGCATGTCACATGTCAGTGACGCGAACCCGTAACATGTCGCATTAGCATGTTACGTGTCGTATTTTTTTATTTTTCCTATTTTTTGTATAAAAAAATCATCACTAAACCTCCTAGGTTCTAGGTTATAGCAGTTAACGCCAAAAACGGTGGTTTTAGCGGGGCGCTAGTTAGCTGCTATACTCACCTTAAGAAGTTATCACTTAAAATGCCAGCGAAAAACACAACAAGAGCTGCCACCGCGTCGTTCGTTACCGCTTGCACAGGTCATCACTTTTACTATGGGACCAAACTTGAAATCGCGAAAAAAAAATCAAAATCATTTTGACGAGTTTGATGTAGATAAATGTACTGAAGAGCTGATTTTTTTCGCGAGTTCAGGTTTGGTCCCATAGTAAAAGTTGTTCATTATGATGAGTACAATGACCTCTTAAGCGGTTTTGCGAATAATTTCTTGCAAAATACGATCTTTTATAGAATACTAGCTTTTGCCCGCGGCTTCGCCCGCGTGGATGTCGGAAAATATCCCATGGGAACGTTCATGTGGAAAACATAGGGCATATCCCTAACTTAAGAAATGCTGGGTTTCCCATACAAACTTTCCTCCCCTATATCACTCCCTGTAGGATTATTTTTTAAGACCAAAAGTAGCCTGTGTCCTTCCCCAGGATGTTATATAAAGCCTTGCCAAATTTTATCGAAATCCGTGCAGTTTTGTAAATTTTAAAATCAACCCCTATTTTACCCCTTAGGGGATGATTTTTCAAAAATGCTGAATCGCATATTTCTTAATTTCCTACCAATAGAATAAATTTTTTATACCTAACTTAAGAAATACTGGGTTTCCTTACAAACTTTCATCCCCTATATCACCCCCTGTACTTGTTTTTGAAAGTATCCTATGTCCTTTCCCAGGATGCTATATAAAGCCTTGCCAAATTTTGTCGAAATCCTTGCAGTTTTGTAAATTTTAAAATCAACCCCTATTTTACTATATTTTACCCCCTTAGGGGATGATTTTCCAAAAACGCTGAACCGCATATTTCTTAATTTCCTATCAAAAGCATACATTTTAATTTTCACATGCCTAACTTAAGAAATACTGAGTTTCCCATACAAACTTTCATCCCCTATATCACCCCCTGTAAGATTATTTTTTAAGACCAAAAGTAGCCTGTGTCCTTCCCCAGGATGTTATATAAAGCCTTGCCAAATTTTATCGAAATCCGTGCAGTTTTGTAAATTTTAAAATCAACCCCTATTTTACCCCTTAGGGGATGATTTTTCAAAAATGCTGAATCGCATATTTCTTAATTTCCTACCAATAGCATAATTTTTTTATCCCTAACTTAAGAAATACTGGGTTTCCTTACAAACTTTCATCCCCTATATCACACCCTGTAGTATTGTTTTTGAAAGTATCCTATGTCCTTTCCCAGGATGCTATATAAAGCCTTGCCAAATTTTGTCGAAATCCGTGCAGTTTTGTAAATTTTAAAATCAACCCCAATTTTACCCCCTTAGGGGATGATTTTTCAAAAACGCTGAACCGCATATTTCTTTATTTCCTATCAGAAGCATACATTTTAATTTTCACATCCCTAACTAAAGAAATACTGAGTTTCCCATACAAACTTTCATCCCCTATATCACCCCCTGTAGGATTATTTTTTAAGACCAAAAGTAGCCTGTGTCCTTCCCCAGGATGCTATATAAAGCCTTGCCAAATTTTATCGAAATCCGTGCAGTTTTGTAAATTTTAAAATCAACCCCTATTTTACCCCCTTAGGGGATGATTTTTCAAAAACGCTGAACCGCATATTTCTTAATTTCCTACCAATAGCATAAATTTGTTATCCCTAACTTAAGAAATACTGGGTTTTCCTTACAATCTTTCATCCCCTATATCACCCCCTGTAGTATTATTTTTGAAAAAAATAGTATCCTATTTCCTTCCCCTGGATGCTTTATAAAGCCTTGCCAAATTTTGTCGAAATCCATGCAGTTTTGTAAATTTTAAAATCAACCCCTATTTTACCCCCTTAGGGGATGATTTTTCAAAAACGCTGTACCGCATATTTCTTTATTTCCTATCAAAAGCATACATTTTAATTTTCACATCCCTAACTTAAGAAATACTGAGTTTCCCATACAAACTTTCATCCCCTATATCACCCCCTGTAGGATTATTTTTGAAAAAAAAAGTAGCCTATGTCCGTCCCCAGGATACCATCTATAGCCTTGCCAAATTTTATCGAAATCCGTTCAGTGGTTTAGGCGTGAAAAGGTAACAGACAGACAGACAGACAGACAGACAGACAGACAGACAGACAGATAAACAGACAGACAGACAGACAGAGTTACTTTCGAATTTATAATATTAGTATGGAAGTATGGATGTTGGCAACACTGGTCAGTCAGGTCAGTCAGTGGGCTGTGTCAGTGGTCACGGCTGTTTCTTATTGTGTGTGTATAGTGTGTATGTACGCACGGTTTCGTTATTTTACTACTTCGCCTGTGTTTTAAACTCATATAAGGTTTAATGTGGGTGTAATAGATATAATTTGTGTTTTATGATAATAATAAAATGATAGCATCGCTGAATTAAAAAACCATTTGCTAGGCTCAAATGATCTCATAAGAAAACGCGGCGTCTCGTGAACATGAACACTGAGCAGTCGTGAGCTCGAGTCTGCCGGACGTGGTGCTTGCTTATTATTATTAACTCAGTTTTATATGTTGAATAGTGGTATTTGAACCTACCTACTGAAGCTTATCGCTTCGGAAGCGGGAACTCGTATCTGGAACAAGAGGAACGTTGAACAAGTGTTTATTTAGCCGAGTTTAGTTTAACGACTACTATTTTATGTGTATGTCGACGGAAGTCCAGTGAACCCGGTCGTCATGCACCGAACTGGGAAACCAGCAATGTTCTTGCAAGCTTTAGGTTGCCTTTTACTGCTAGGCGGTCTGGTTGAGGCAAAACGTGAGTAGTTAACAATTTATTTTGTTAAAGCTAGCGAATAAGAAGCTGAGCTGTTCTCAAAATTATAACATTTGTACCCTTTGTGTGAGCTTTGTGTAGGTAACTTAAAATGCTTTTCTTTAAATTGTGTTCTAGTTGTGCATGTTTTAGTCATTAAGCTGTGCGTTTGTTTCTACTCATTAATGTCTGTCTGTTAAACCAATACAGACCATTAAGGAGGATGCCGAGTTACTTCACATATCATGTTCAGGTTTAGAGTAAATTGATCTTCAACTTCAGATCATTGTACATAATAATTTGTGTGTTATTGGATCAGAAACATATGAATTTTGTGTTATTGAAAATGCTATTGTATTTATTACTTTGTTCTTTCTGTGATGTTTTATTTGTGTAATTGTAAATGTTTTTTACTAATATGTTACTTTTGCAAGTATCTATAGAATATTTTAATGGATCGCTAAGATTACCCTCTGACCTTTAACTAATTATCTATTTGTTGCAGATGACATAAAAGTACTTACTGTTGCAACTGATGAAAATCATGGCTTGGAGAGGTTCTTAAGATCAGCCAAAATTTATGGGATAGATGTTGAGGTGCTGGGCAAAGGAACAAAATGGACTGGAGGTGACATGAACCTTCCTGGTGGAGGGCAAAAAATTAACTTGCTCAAACTGAAGTTAAATGAAATGATGAAGTCGGGGAATAAAGAAAAAATTATATTATTCACTGATAGGTCTGTACACCACAGAAATGTATATCATATAATATACCTATACCTGAAAAGGAATATTCCTAACCCCATGTTTTTGTTTTAGCTATGATGTTATGTTCTTGTCAAGTCTAGAAGAGGTACTGAAGAAGTTCCGGTCGTTCCCTGACACTCGAGTGTTATTTGCTGCAGAACAATTCTGTTGGCCAGATACCAAACTGGCTACACAGTATCCAAAGACAGAGGTTGCTAATCCATACCTTAACTCTGGTGGTTTTATAGGTAACTAACCAACTATATTATTTAAAGCATCTGGATGGACACTAACAGATAAATAAAAAGTCAACCAGAACTTATTTATTTTTAAGAATAAGCGTTTACTAGTCATAGAACATTAAGCTTTTCTTTGACGAAACTGAAGATGGTGGACAGTGATAGATGTCTTATTTAAAATATATTTACTTAAGTGTGCCTATTTCGAATTTGTGGCATTGCATTTTCAAGCAAAGCGAGTACAGGCAAAATGTATGATGCACAGTGGATTGCAAAAAGAGATTGGCAATATTACAAATGCTTGCACGCCAAGAACAGTTTGTCAAACACACTGCAGAGCATTTTCAATAAATAAATAATGTTACATTTCATGGAAATGCTCTTTCAAATCTTTTGCTTTTAGAGCTTTTGTTTGTATTGCATTCTTTGAATGGTAGGTAACAACATGCTCTAGTGTGGACTCACCTTTAGCTGCTAAAATGGGCCATGAAGTTTTTGGTTTAGGCCATCTCTCAATAACAAACATTAATATGATTTAAACTTTTTAGGATTAGCAACAATAATTGTTTTATAATTTCTTATGTGAATACTTAACACAATGCTCTTCTCATAATAATAGGTGATTGCGTACAAATGACAATCAAAATATTTACATACATTCTTAATTCTCTCTGCAGGTTACTTGCCCGAGATATATGAAATAGTTAATTATAAACCAGTCAGTGATAAAGATGACGACCAGCTGTTTTACACCAAAGTCTATTTAGAGAAAAAATTAAGGGAATCTCTTAAAATAAGTTTGGACCACAATTCTGCTATATTCCAAAATCTTAATGGTGCTTTATGTGAGTATGGTTTTACAGGAATATTAATATCTTCACTTCATACAAGATACAATTACTTAAGTATTGTAAATGTTTTTCACAGCCGATGTTCAATTAAGGTCCAACTCAACTACAGAAACATGGCCGTACATAGAGAATGTAGTTACTACAGAACAACCTCTTATTGTTCATGGAAATGGGCCATCAAAGATGACATTAAATCACTTCGGCAATTATTTAGCTAAGGCGTGGTCAGCCACAGAGGGCTGTGCTTTGTGTGCAGAAAAGAGAATTAAACTCAAGGTAAATCTAAATATATGCCATAAATGTAACATCAAATTGAAAGTATTATTTAAGTCATTGACTGCCACCGCGGACACACGGTGATTGCAAACAATAGATTTTCTATTGTGTCTGTGGTCTGGCAGTGTTAAGAATGAACAGGGTGTTTGGTGCATCGTTAGCCAAATGAAAATGGTGGATAGAAGGGGCCATGTGCCCCAAAAAAAATCTTGGCCACATTGCGACACATTGTTGAAGTCGATGAGCAGATTTTGACGCTGTTTGACTTCCAACATTGTCGCATCACAAATCACAATGATATCACATGACCTCCTTATCCGCCATTACCATTTGGCAAACAATGCACGAAACACCCTGTATAAATAAATCTGGTATGGTAAAATGCACTACTGAATGTGTTTTAGGACCAATAACTTTTTTTAAATTCAAGTTCAAAGGCTGACTTATGAGATTTCAAAAAAAAAAAATTACTTAAATGCACCTGCACCAAAAGGTGGTTGTCCTGGGGTGCACATGCATAGTGCATACAGGTATAATCGTCTGTTGGTGCCGGCTCGTCACTTAAAATTGTATAAGTGGCCTCTGCGAGTTGGCTTCGGCCACTCGTACGGCTTCCAAAAGTCCGGGACCCCAGGGTCCGAGATATGTCAAAGACATAAAAATTTTTTTTTGGGTTCTTACGCGGCCCCTTACATCCCCTCCTATCCGACATTACCATTTGGCTAACGATGCACGAAAATATATCTGGTATGGTAAAATGTACTACTGAATATGTTTTAGGACCAATAACTTTTTTTAAAATTCAAGTTAAAAGGCTGACTTTTACGATGTTAAATAAATAATAATAAAAAATTGACATAAAAATCCTGGCGGGCCAAAAAATTTTTTTGAGTCCTAAAGTGTTAGCACATGCCCCTCCTATCCGCCATTACCATTTGGCCAACGATGCACGAAACACCCCGTATAATTAAATAAATCTGGTATGGTAAAATCCACTACTGAATGTGTTTTAGGAGGATCAGCTGCCCACTGTGATGATGGCAGTATTTATAGAACAAGCTACACCATTCCTTGAAGATTTTTTGGATCAAATTCTAACAACTGACTACCCAAAAGAGAAGATTCACTTGTTGTTGAGGAATAATGTGGAGTACCATGAAACTGAAATTGATGATTTTTTCCAAGACCATTCCAAGAAGTATGCTACTGCAAAGCGTATCAAACCAAGTGATTTTATCTCAGAATCTGAAGCTAGAAATATTGCCAAGTGAGTAACATTTTATTGGTTCTTTTCTAATTATTTTATTATTATGAAATAAGTAACTTACTAAGAAATACCCCACGCCGGCTCACCTAGACGCGGGGACTTTTAGTATGTTTACTCCCTAATCACCCTGAACTTTCTGAAGAAATCGCTTACGTCCCAGCTCACGCACCTACACCTCCTTTTCGGTCATTCGTTGAGTGGACTAAAAATGACTATTTTGGCAATTTAGTTTTAATTCAATACATGCATATAGTGCATAGTTTCTTCTTCGTCGTTCCTTCAATGCTGAGGATCGCGACCACATACGACGCGTCTCCAATCTATGCGGTCTTCTGCAGCGTTGACCGCACGGTAAATGCTGCCTCCCACAGCCTTCTTGACCGCGTCTGACCATCGTGACGGTGTTCTGCCTTGAGCGCGTTTTCCTTTCACGTGGCCAAGCCTTTCCAGACCATGCTTAGGTGAACGCATGTGTCAGAAAAAGCTAAGGGCACGCTGCTGACATATTGTAGATAGCCACTTGGTGATGTTGAGTTCCTCCACTATGATCTCATTCGTTCTCATGGCGGGCCAAGGTATGCCAAGTAGCCTCCTCCAACACCACGTCTCGCAAGCATCGATCTTACTGCTTTCGCGGCTTTTAATACAGCAGGTTTCAGACTCATATAAAAAGATGGAAAAAACTAGAGCATGGGTCAGTTGTATTTTGGTATTCCAAGATGCCACGGTTCTTCCAAATTTTCCCTAGACTGGTCATTGCGCTTTTAGCTATACCAGTACGACGGCAGATTTCCTCGACGTCGAGTAGGTGTGAGCTCCGAAGAAGAAGAGCACGGTCTACCACCATTACTTTTGTCATGGCATGATTGATCTTGAGTCCAAGTTTAGCGAACCTTACTTCTATAAGTTTCAGTAGATCCGCAATCTCTTCCTCGCTCGACGCAACTATAGTGGTATCGTCCGCATGTCTTGGGTCCGTGAGTCACTGAGTTCACCGCCAACATACACACCGCTGGTGCATGGTTTAGTTTGTTAAAATGTTTGTTTATATTTACAGGGATCGCTGCATAAACAGTGCTTGCGACTATTTATTTTCTATAGACAGCTTGTCCCGTCTAGAAGCAAACACGCTGCGTCATTTATTGTCTTCGGGTTATGATGTCATCGCTCCCATGCTGGTACGGCCAGGACACGCGTGGTCCAACTTTTGGGGAGCCATCAACACAGCTGGCTTTTATGCTAGATCTTCAGACTACATGGAAATAGTCTATCAAAACGTCAAGTAAGTATAATTATAGTTATTCAATAGGTAATACTGGTTGAACGATGGACTTATTGAAGGACATGATTATTTTAGGCTCACATGAAATAAATATCCATTTGCTTTCTGAGTAAATCGTGAAATCCTAATAACTATGTTAATTAAATTAATACATTATCATATTTCCTATACGATTCACATGATACGAATAAAAAAAATATTTAATTAATATTTAAAACATTTATAAATTGCAAAAAAAAAACCTTAAATATATATTTTTTTATTGCGATTCGCTGTGTCCACGCTGTGTCACAACACTTGCACGGCACAGGTGACTGTAATGCACTACAATTGAATGAATGAAAAGATTCAGATGAGGAAAAATGTGATAGTCCACTACTGATGTATCATCATCATCATTCTACTGCCCTTATCCCTCATCTATTTTGGGGTCGGCGCAACTTGTCCCTTTTTCCATACTTTTTTATTAGTCGTCATCACGGTAGTCCCCCCTTTTCTAGCCACTACTTATACCTACTTATATGCTTTTGAAATATTAAAATCAAATGTTTTTTTTTTTAATGATGCCAATACTACATGGCTCCTTCAATATTATGTCCAACGTTTAATGGGTCAGTCTGTAAATAAATTAAATTAATTTGTAGATACAAAAATAAAATAGCAGGTAGTAAAATTATTTATTAGACAAATCATAAATAGTTAAAATACTGTATTATTTGTTTATTCTTAAAACTACACACCAAAAAACCATTCAAAATTATTTAAATTCTATCAGACAAGCTTGTCTTTAGGTACCTACTGCGTGAATACGTTTTCGCGAACAAAGCTATTCTTGACGTCACCATTAATAACGATCTAGTCAATCAGAGATGTAACATGTTCTGCAATGTGGGAACGCATTCACTCAGTAATCGCTTAAACAACGATACATCTATTAACACGTGGTTTAATTTGCTACATCTAACTGTCAATTAATAAAATAGGTTAAAGTCAATCCCTGTTGGAATTTTAAATGCCTGACAAGTAGTTATTATTAGTTCAGTCGAAGGCAATGGAAAAGTCGGTCTTGAAAGAGCGTCGATCTATGGAATACATGTTGTCTGCTGTGCACTCGTACACACCGGCGTCCATCTGAGTCGCTGGGTCGATCTCGATCTTCGACTTCACGCGGTCGTCGCCGATCGGCCACTCGTGGATCTAAACAATACACACTCGTTAATTCGGTGATGCAAATAACTGTGACTAAATGCACTTCTTTGCTGATACGGCAAAGCCAAATGAGGGTTATTATTTTAACAGGTTTTGTATGTACACTACGACCGATTTATCTTTGCATTTCCGAACATAGAAGAAGAACTAAGAAGTTATATGACTTCACGCAAAATCTAACAATAATAAATCGTGTTTGGTATTTAATTAAAGGTATTAGGGAGTACTTTCTGAAAATATATTGATTATCTTTATCTAACTAGCTAACCCCACAGACGTTGTCCTGTCTTAGCTATGAATATTCTAATATAAACGCGTGAAGCTAAAATAGTTTTTAAGTTTTCTGAAATTTTCCAATTTTCTGTGAAATTTTCTTAATTTTTTCTTTCATATGAATCTTCTCCTGACAAATTGACGAGTTTGATGTACTGAACAGCTGATTTTTTTTTCGCGATTTCAGGTTTGGTCCCATAGTAAAAGTTGTTCATAATGATGAGTACAATCTCCCAATTCGATTTGGAACATGTTTTAAATTGCATCCCGTATGATAACACAAACCCCAAAATAATTGAAATAAAAAAGAAAATTATAATCTAAAACCTACGTTTTTAGTTTGCGTTTTTGTCCTAGTCTGGCTAGGACAAAAACGCAAACTAAAAACGTAGGTACTTATAAACAAGAAGACATCACAGACAGACAAATTAAAAATAACATACACGTCATTACTAAATATGTAATTGTACTTAGTTGTAATTTAAGCTTAAATCGTACAGATTACGTGTGACTCCTTGCGAATACGGTCCATAGACCGGTACATAGAGATATTTGACTACTTTCGATGGACCGTAGTCAAAGTGAACCGTTAACAATTAAATTACATATGTAATTTATGTTTATTTATCCATGCAAGTTCATGGTTTAACATAAAGTATCAGCGTAAGAAACCTATTTATGGCTTCTATTTCTGATGACGCGTTTATTATCCTGATTGTGAAAAAACAAGTACAAAGTCACTACTAACAATAGTAAAAAAATAGCTACTACTCTGAATTATCTGCTCATGATGAAACTGAACTTTGGGCGACCTATTCAACGAATCTATTACATTCTCCAATTGAAATTTTTGCCTCGTGGCTCAAATAAATTTTAATGGTCTAAATAGGACAGTGACCAGTTTATGAATACATACAAAGTACGGACCAATAGTAGTGCATTTATTATAGGAATTATAAATTATTGTCATGAAAGGCCTCAATAAACTATCTATGCGGAAAAAAACAAGTAAGTCGTCAATGATAAAGTTTTATCTAAATAGGTACATTGCGCCATTGTTTTTTTTTTGTTGTCGAGCAGACAATAATTTATAATGACTATGAATACGTTTTTTTTATATTATATTTACACATAAAAGCCACGCACAGTATGAACACGCGGTTGAGATGCCACCAATGAATCAGTATTTATAGAGTAATCATGTTTGTTTAGTATTTTTTAATGGGATTCATTTTTATCTTTACTTTTGAATAAACTTCTGAGCAATAGGCATAGGTCCCAGAAGTATTCATCTTCACGTATACATAATTATTATGTGTGCTATTTACAATTAACTGTAAGATCGCTATGCAGCTTAGCGTATAAGTGTGGGGTACTCACATGCAGGTAATGATGAGCAAATATTTCAACTCCATCTTTAAACCATGTGATATGCGGTCTTGGTGAACCTTTGGCGATGCACAGAAAAGCAATCTTGTGTCCCAAAACGTACTCAAGGTCAAAGTGCGAAGCAAGCAAGATTTTTGCTCCCTGAAAAAAAAATGTACCTATAGTATCTGTTCGTAACAGAATTTACGATAAGACTATAAAAGCTTTGGATTGTTATGCGTTGAAACTCACGTCATTATTGTTGTAATACTGATCAGATTCAGGATCTCTGTACTTCCCGGTGATTGGTAATCCAATTTGTACCTGGAATATAACGGAGTAATTTTCATAAATAGCTTTGCAATAAATAGGTACACGGAATACGACGAGGTCGACGCTAAACGAAAGTCCAACGACTTAAATAGATAAATTATAATTGGAGCACTTCATCATGATCTACTGGACTGTGAGATGGCCAAGCAATGCCGCATTGGAGCACTTAATATTTAATATCTATTACCTACCTTAAATTTCAGCATTTAAACAACATTAGTTAATAATATAATTGTTCTGATAAGTGCTAATGCGAAGTTTGATATATTTTAACTAAATACTTCAAAATGTGATTGACATACCTTGGATTTAGTTCTACTTCTGGTGCGTCCGCGTCTTGCGTCGATTAAACCGACCAAAAACGAGTACAGTAAAAGCAGACACAAAAAGACGTTAGCTTTCATGAGAAACATTTGCGTGGTGAGGTGTACCGGTGTAAATGGCACAGTTATAGTAATTCCATACAAAAGGTCGACACGTGCGTGTTAGGACTATGCTGGTATGTTCTTGCGCGGTGCTCTGAGTGCAACTGGTGGTATCGGCGATTCCTGTTGCGCCAATCTCTCAATTGGCTAATGACGAGGTGCTAGCAGGAGGGCCCTTGTCTCCCCTACGTGATATACGGCACTCGTCATTTCCTTTCGCATTTCATACGACGGTACTTTAAATGTGATATTAATAAATTTAAACATGGGTCAATGGATCACGATAACGTGTGACCTCAAAATTTCATTTACTTACAATTTAATTTTTCTTATCAATTCACCAATACTTGAAGATTACGGAAAATAAATAAAAACTGTAGGCAATGCTTTTAAATATTTATGAAAATGGGTTATCAAAACGAGTTCACCTCTAAACAAATTATTGTTAAAAATTATTGAGTTTTTTGCTATGTAAAAAAAAGAAGCAAACTTTAAAATGTTAACTTCTTATAACAAGTGCATGTACTTATACATTTTCAGAGGAGTGTGGAACGTGCCGTTCATCACGAATTGCTACCTAGCAAAGATGTCCGTGTTCAGGATGCCGGCTGCTAAGTCGGTGACTTACACTCGAGACGGCATCGACCCGGATATGGCTTTCTGTGCTAGTCTTAGAGATGCTGTAAGTCATGTAAAACCATGCAAAAATCTTTATACATTATTATGTTTTTATTCAAGCGACTTATCACATATTTTAATTTTTTCAGGGTGTATACATGTATGTTAGCAATGAAATGGACTTTGGCCATTTGGTGAATCCAGAGACATATGATATCAGTCGCACGAATCCCGACATGTATCAACTTTTTGATAACAGAATGGAATGGACTACGCGCTATTTGCATGAAGAATATCACCTTGCTTTCGACGAGGATAAAAAGCCTATGATGGTTTGTACATTTGTATGTTCATTATTTTCGTTCGATCAATAATGAGAGTAAGTAGTGTAAAATATGTTCATACTTATCGTTACAGCCCTGTCCCGACGTCTACTGGTTCCCGTTGATGTCCCAAAGATTTTGTTCTGAATGGATTCAAATTATGGAGGCGTTTGGACAATGGAGCGACGGATCCAATAATGTAAAAATAAGTTATATTTCGTATGTAATAGTTAGCTTTTTGATTATTTATGTAAACAAAAATCAATGGCCGAATGTATGTACGCGCATCACTTCAGAACGGTTGCACCTATTTGGCTAATTCTTTTTTTTGTTGGGTTTGTAATTGTCAGGACAAGGTTTGTATGAGAGAAAATGTTTGAATCATTTCCGGGAAAGGACCAAACCTGAAATCGCGAAAAAAAAATCAGCTGTTCAGTACAATTTGACGAATTATGCGAACAGAAATGTACTGAACAGCTGATTTTTTTTTCGCGATTTCAGTTTTGGTTCCATAGTAAAAGTTGTTCATAATTATGAGTACAATGACCCCCTAAGAGGTTTTACGCATTTAACGTTACACGTTGTATATAAAACACTTACTGGACTTACTAATTGCTGTTCGTTTGTCTGGCTAAAACTCGAGAACGGCTGGGCCGATTTAGCTGATTTTGGTTTTGAAGTGTTTGTCGTAGTCCAGGGAAGGTTTAAACGCTGAAAAAGATTGGCAAAGTAGCCGGGAAAATTGTAAAATTCGGGAAAACTGAAAGTGGATTTTCTATGGGAACAGGACAAAGTCTGTCGGGTCAGCTAGTTGTTAATATATTTTATCTACACCCATGCTATAAATCCTCCATAAAAGTTTCTGAAACAGTTAGCTTATTGCCAACATTAAAACAGCCAGTGTCATAGTAACCATGGTAACCATAATAGCATACAAACGGGTGTTTTAATGTTGTACTGAATTTCATAATGCAACTCGTTTTCAAAAAAAGAACATTGTAATGCACGCGCGTTTCACTACAACAGCGCCGTAAATTAAAAAAAAGAACTTATTCGAATTCACGTCGTATACTATGACGCCGGCCGCCATGTTCGATACGAGTATTAGTATTGCAAAAAACTGTTTTAGAACCTTTTATAGAGGATTGATAACATGGATGTAGATAAAGTCTTGGATGCAACTGTACATAATTAGGTATTAAAACACTCATGTGATACTATTATCACAATCGGCTTCGCCTCGTGTGATAAACCCACATTCGTGTTTTAATACCCCTTGTTATACGTCAGTTGCATAAATAACTATTCAAATTCAAATTCAAATTCAAAATTCAAATTCAAAATTATTTATTTGTGACACATAGGTAAAATGTACATGATGTTATAAAATAAAAATATTGTATCACTATGCGCTGCCTTGCAAGGCGTACAAATGTTGTTCACAGTAACAGTTAGTTGGTCACAGTAGTAGGTATTTATAGCCTATAAAATTATAAAATACTGCTAAGTAACCATCTTAAATATTTAGTAATAAAATAATCATAAACAAAACAATACAAATTAAGGAAACAATTTAATATCTAGCTAAACATAAATTAAATTAACTAAAATAAGTAGGTAACAAATATAACATCTGAGAAATAGGACATACCGGTTTTTATTTTTCTTCTAAATACTCATTTATGCTGTAATATGCTTTCTGAATTAGGAACTTATGGAGTGTTTTTTTGAAGGTATGCAAATCTTTTGATGCTTTTATAGGTTTAGGTAGTTTATTAAATATTTTAGGAGCCATTCCTAGAAAACTTTTTGAGAACAGGGCGGTTTGGTGGGTTTTTGACTTAATTGCACCTTGATGGCGTTTAGTGGACAGAGTTTCAAATTGGTCAAGGTTATTTTTAATAAACATAACAACTTCATAAATATATAAGGACGGGAGTGTTAATAATTTTAAATTAATAAAAAATGGTTTGCAACTATCAGTGTTTTGGATCATGCATACTGCACGAAGACACTTTTTTTGGGCTTTAAAGGCCAATTCTCTATCCGTAGAATTACCCCAGAATATTAAACCGTATCGCAGTGTGGTGGAGACATATGCGTGGTATGCGGTAAGAACGGTACTACGATTGGCGACCTTGTTTAAATTGTGTAAAGCATAGCAATATTGATTTAGCTTTTTTATTACATGTTCAATGTGTGTTTTCCATGTCATGTGCTGATCTAACCAAAGCCCTAGAAATTTCGTGTTGTCAATTTTAGCAATCGTATTATCTTTATATGTAATATTTGTATTAATAGAGTTTATTCGCTGGTTAAAGTTCATGATATGGGTTTTCCCTAAATTAATTTTTAAGTTGTTGTCGATTAGCCATTGAATTATTAAATCTAAACTATTATTTATTTCATTTTCATGTTTTTCTATGTTTTTTCCTATAAATATTGTAGTACAGTCATCAGCAAATAGAGTCATGGGGTGTTCTATGGTTCTGGGTATATCGTTTATATAACATAGAAATAACAATGGACCAAGTACACTGCCTTGGGGTACACCGAAATTTATAGTTCTTTGTTTTGATAAGTAGTTTTTTTCTGTTTTAGTTCTATGACATATTTTTGATATTTTAGTGATTTGTTTTCTGTTGACTAGGTACGACTTAATTAGTTCTAGGACATTGCCCCTAATTCCAAGTTTGCCTAATTTTATGAGAAGGATTCTGTGATCTACAAAATCGAATGCCTTCGTCATGTCCATGAATAATGCTGTAACTGGGATTTTTTTATCCATATTTGAAATAATTTCATTTACTAATTCATAGATGGCCATATTAATATTTTTATGTTTTCTAAAACCGTACTGTTCTTTAGTTAGAATATTGTTTTTTTCTAAGAATGAATAGAGGCTGTTATAAATGACTTTTTCGATGATTTTGGAGAACACTGGGACAAGTGCAATAGGCCTATAATTTTTCATGTTTTGTGGATCATCCTTTTTGTGAAGAGGTTTAATAACAGATAGTTTTAAGTCTTCAGGGAATTTACCTTTATCTACACAAAGGTTTACTATATAACTAAGAACTGGTGAAATTTCAGTAACTACGTTTTTGATTGGATGTGTAACAATATCGTCATAGCCAGAACTATTTGTATTTTTTAGAGCAGTAATAATTTTGTGTATATCATGTGGAATAGTGGGTGCTAAGAACATTGAATTAGGGTTTGAATCTATGAATGTCGATTTATAATCAGTGTTGTGCTTGTGGTTGTTTATTGGTTGAACTTGATCAATGAAATAGTTATTAAATAATTCGGCAATCTCATTTGGTTCTGTAGTACATTTATTATTATCTGTAAGTATTTTAGAAGGGTTTTCTTTTGGGAAATTAGATTTAGTTGAATTAATTACTCTCCAAGTTGCTTTAACCTTGTTGTCGGCATTATTAATGAAGTAGCTATTTTGCGTTTTTTGCGTCAATTTGATAATTAGTTTTAGACGCTTAGTATATGTGTTAAATATTTTTTTATTAGTTTTATTTGGTTGGCGTCTTAATTGCCATAGCATTTCACGCTTACGCTTACAACATAGTTTTATGCCTTTAGTTATCCATTTCGGAGTTTTAGAACATAGATTTTTAATTCTCACTATGGGGAAGCAAAGATCGTAGAATAATTTAAACAAGTTATTAAATTCACGGAATGCATTATCTGGGTCTGTACAGTCGTAAACATTACTGAAACTAAGGCTTTGTAGAGCATTCTTAAATTTAAGCATATTTTCTTGACAAAAATCTCGTCTGAAAGTATGCCAATGTGTAAGTGTACAAGTTTTTTTAACAGGACATCTTATGATTTGAGCTGTATGGTCGGATACAGCTAGCTCTATCACCTCACTAGTGCTGCCTCTAATATTATGTATTATATTGTCGATACAGGTACCACTATCTAATCGGGTTGGTTGACGAACACTTAATTTCATACGGTAGTTATAAAGAAGATTTTCAAGTTGCGTAGATGATTTCGTATTTTTTAAAATATCAATATTAAAGTCTCCACAAATCAAGACTTTCTTTTTATTACTGTAACAGATTTTATTTAGTATACCTTCAAATTGGTAGAAAAAGGAGTTTAAGGTTTCAATTTTGAATTTGGGGGACCTATAAATACATACAATGGTTATATTATGATCAATTAATTCGATAGCACAACATTCTAATACACTAGGACAGCAGTATTCTTTTAAATTGAGAATTTTATACTTGTGTTTATTGTTTACCAGAATACATGAACCCCCTCTTCGATTGTTTCTTACGTAATGGGTTGCAAGTGTGTAATTTGGAATATGTAAATGTATGTCATCGCCTTCTTTCATATTGTGTTCTGTTACACAGAGAACATCCACCAACTTATTATTACAAGCAAATTCGTGTAGATGTAGGCTCAATAGATCCGATTTACTTATTAAGCCATTAGTGTTTTGATGTAATACATTTATGTGTTTATACAAGAAAAAAATTACTGTTATTTATAATATCAGGGGTAACAATATTAACATCATTAGTAGAGCAATTGTTGATATCTGACAAATTACTGATATCGGGGTTTGAGACAATATCATTATCACCGTATAAAGGAATATCAAGAGAATTTGTATGAACAATACATTGAAGGTTTTTAAACATATTTTTTATCCCATTATTATTTATCGTACCAGTGTGCTTTGAAAACATATTATAATCGTATTTCAGGTCAAGATTGGAGTCGAACAATAATGCATAGTTGTGAGTTTGTAAGTCAAGATAGAGTAAATTATTAAACATTTCTAATCTTACATTGTACATCATATTAGAATGGTAAAAGAATTTAAAAGTAGGTAGACATAGTATTATATTAGTGTGTTGCAGAGGCATTAGTGTCTCGCGTATATTAATAATCAAATCAAAATAATTATCGGTTCTTCGAAAGTCTTCCTCGCCTATGAGAATTATACAATAATCATTCATCGTGAAGTCAATAAGTTTTACATTGATGTTACTAATGAGTTCATTTATTCCGCCATAAGGGGTAAGGTAGTGACACAGTTGATAGTTCGGGAACGTTTCTTCAGCTACAGACAATATTTTATTTACCTTATCGCTGCTTAAAATGCATATTTTCCTTCTTTGTTCTTGATGTACCTTGTTTATACCATGTTCCGTAGTCTGTGAAGAGATGTGATTCGGTCCAATTTGGGTGGACGTATTCAAAATTGGTGTTTTATTTACTGTAAGGTTAGCTAAATTCAGTTTCTTCTTAGATGAATGTGATTTTCTATTAGGGGTAGACTGCTTAGTATTTCGGTGAGAAATCTCAATGTCGCTCAATAATTTTGGGACTTGTTCGTGTTTGTTCTTATTCAAAGAATTAATATTATATAATAAATTAATTAATTAATCTATTATTTAGTAGGTTCAATTCCAATGTATGATAGTAGATAGTGTATGAAACTGCACATGTAGGTATTATACTACGTGTGATACTATTAAAAACCTCGACTCACAATCGTGTATTAATATCCCTTTTAATTATTTATTTTTAAAATAAACTGAATTCACCTTCATTATACCCCAGACTTGGCTTAGGCATTAGCACATTTCACGTTGTAATCCAAGCACAACTCGTACATTTTTCTAAAGGTGTATTTAGTACTTACAATATTAGGCATTGTATTGAATACTTGGTACCCTCTGAATCTAACATTATTTAACAAATTATGAACATGACATGACAGTGCGTGTTCAGAGAGCGATTTTACTGTAATGTAAAAACATCGGCGAAAAAACGGATTTTGATGACAGCCGTGGTTTTTTGGCCGTTATATGATGGCATGGCTTTCTTAGAGTAGCTTTACTGTAATGTCTCTGTATATTTGATTGTCTTATGCTGGTTTTTAATTTATGCAGGATAAACGTCTCGAGAGTGGATATGAAGCAGTCCCCACACGTGATATTCACATGACTCAAGTTGGCTTGGATCGACACTGGCTGCATATACTGAAGGACTTTGTGCGCCCATTACAAGAGATGGTCTTCACTGGTTACTATCACAATGTAAGATTTTCTGTTATTTATTGCGTGAATGACCAAGAACCGAAACATCATGTTGGCGCAAAAGGAACTCGTGGCTAAGTAACAACAGCCGCACGGGTCGATCCATCAGGTTAAGCTACGCTTGCCGTGGTTGGCCCGTGGATGGGTAACCATCTTTACATGCCGAGACTCCTCCGTGTCTCGAAAAGCACGTTAAGCCGGTCCCGGATGTCATTCGTGGATCTTTGACAGTCGTTACGGTCATCGGAAGCCCGAAAGTCTGATAACCAGTTTTGCCAAGGGGTATGGTATTACCCAGTTCCTAGGTTCCAAGGTCAAGTCGCTCCATGTAAATAAAAAAAATAAATGTAAATACATATTTCTTACTGTCGCGAATCATATTTTGATCAAGATACAAGCTTACAGTGACCTGAAAATTGCAAAAAACGCAAGGAAATTTGAACGCGGGTTATCTTAGCGCAATCACAGTAAGTAGGTGAATTAAGTCTGGCACACCATTGAGGCGAGCGGAGGAAAATTAACCAGAAGGGCACTTTTTGGCGTATTTTCCTCCATCATAGTGGAGTGTGCCTCTGTACCATACCTACTAAAAATAAATACTTTTAAGAAGGCTGGTTTATGTAATAGTAGGAGAGGTACTGCTCGATTTTTGCGACCAATTTTATTCTGAATAAATTTAATTTCTTGTACTTAGTTGTTTAATATTCAATAAGATCATAAATGTGAGGGTCAGACGTCGTCGCACCCAAGGAAGGGTAAATCCAAAGTTACAGCATGTCAAAGTTGTAAAAAAAAAAACGTATAAAGTAATTTCATACCAAGCTAAAACCTTACAGTACGATTTTTGGGATCATCTTCAACCCAAAAAATATAGTCAGCTGCATGGAAGCGGGGAAAATATGTCAGCCGCGTGAATGAACATGATTATTGCGATGGGACATAATAAATAAATAATAAATATCCTTGGACATTTCACACAACGCCATCTAGTTCCAAGCTAAGCAACCAGCTTGTGTTATGGTAACGAGATGGCTGATAAACTACTTATATACATTTTTTTTTTTTTTGTAAATACATACATATTATAGATAGAAAAACACCCAGACTCGGAACAAATACTTGTAGGTCGTACAAATATTTGTTCCGTGCGGGAATCGAACCCGCGACATGCTACGCAGCAGTCAATCGCTCAACCACTGCGCCAACCGTGTCGTCTCAAGACATCAAGGGTAAATAGGCTAGTTGACAGTAAGAAAAATACCTTGTGTATTTTATTATGTACTAGCCGTTGCCCGCGGCTTCGCGCGCGTGCATGGCGGAAATTATCCCACGGGAACCTTCTACCGGGATGAAAAGTATCCTATGTCTTAATGCAGGTTATAAACAATCTGTATACCAAATTTCAACCAAATCCGTTCAGCCGTTTTTGCGTGATTGAGTAACAAACATCCAAACATACAAACTTTCACATTTATAATATTAGTAGGATAATGGCCGTGACCTACAAGTACCACAATTCAACTTACGTTTTGTAAACGATTTTAGATTAATTAAAATTGTTGTTGTTATTGCGGTATGAAATAACTTTTTTTAAAAGTTTGTTTTACAATTTTGACATGCTGTAACTTTGGAATCTCCCACTTGTGCAGCAGACTCTCAGATCCCTTATGCACCATAAAATAACGTTTTAAAGAACATCATAAGCGGAATGGAATTTATGGATAAACTAGCTTTTTTTTGCCAGCGGAAATTAACCCATGGAAACGTACTACCGGAATAAAAAGTAGCCTATGTGCTATTCCAGACTATAATCTATCTCTATGCCAAATTTCATGCAGATCCGTTTAGCCGTTCTGGCGTGACTGAGTATCTAACAAACATCCATCCACCAAACTTTCGCCAATATTATAGTAGGATTATGTTTTTTTTTCGACAGCCGCCGGTGTCGATCATGAACTTCGTGGTACGATACAGACCCGATGAACAGCCATCCCTTCGTCCGCATCACGACTCCTCCACATATACCATCAATTTGGCACTTAATACACCTGGTAAGTTCTGACGTGGTAACTTGCGCCTGCACATTTGTAGTATCAGAATTATGAGACAACAAAGACATGGATGTGCTTATGCATTAGGTAACCAAAATTTTTGGTGTACTTTCGTTAGCAGATTTTTTTCCTTTAAAAATCTAATGCGTTTTTCTTATTATTTCTTTAATGGTCTGAATTATTTCTAAAAGTTTGTCCATCTATTTTAATGGGACCATAAATTGAATACAAAATCAGATTTCTTAATTATGTGTTAAATTTTTAGATGTGGATTTCGAAGGCGGTGGGTGTCGTTTCATTCGGTACAACTGCTCCGTGCGCGACACTAAACCTGGGTGGCTGCTCATGCATCCTGGCCGACTGACGCACTACCACGAGGGCTTGCTTGTCACCAAAGGCACAAGATACATCATGATCTCTTTTGTGGATCCGTGAACTACACTCTAACATACTCATCAAAAACATTCAAAATAAGCAATCAAATATAAGTTTTAAAGTTCAAAAAAGTATCAGGATAAGTTTTAAGCAACAATGTTCTTTTTTAGGTTCTAAGTAACATAATTTTGAATTTTTAAATCGTTTTGTACAAATACATTGAAGTAATTATAAACTACGTTAAAATAAACATTGAATCTCATATTACTTAGGCGCCAGATAGATAAGTTCTTCTCTTGTAACTTACGCAATACTTTTCAGTATCTACCTATACGAAAACCAGGTGGTGATTGTTTAAAAATGTTGTTGAACTGTTAATCATGTTATTTACTCAATTTATATTGTATTTGTTTGTGGCAATTTTTTAATATAAAATTATTTTATTAATATAATAACAAATAATTTAAACCAAAGATTCATTGTGTTAGTGCTAATAAAAATGTAATACTATGAATGATAAAAATGCAAGTTATATCTCAATTTAGTTGATTTTATTTTAAGTGCATGACTATCCCTTTGCAACGCTTGCGCTGTCTGTACAATGCGTTGTTCTCTGCTTCTGTGACAGTCTGAACAACGCATAACTCGCTGAATCCGGGTCCCAGTGTACGGGTGTGGTTAGGTGTAGTTGCACTGACTTGGCTAAACAATACTGGTGCCAACAGGCGGTCGCGGGGGCGGAGGCGGGGTTTGTCGGTCTGGTCGCCAGAGGGCTGGACCCTGGGCCAGAAGCGTACGTATATCGACCCGAGTCGGTATGATACCCGTCGCTCCCTGGCCCAGACCCATTCAACATCCTCCGGTGGCACACCTACGGTCAAAAAGTCCCATAGTTGTTGCCCTGTGGGACCACCTGGCGATGTCGTACCAGGTATTCTGATGAATCAGAATAACTTGGAGCCGGGATACGTCACCTGTATAACGAGGGATGAAAAGCGCGGCTAGGGCACGGGTGGGTACGTCTGATTGTCTCAGCACTGTCAGCGAGTTATCTGTGTCCGGGAGTCTGATTTTCGGATCGGTTTGAGTCAGCCAGGTTAGGGCGTATTTGTCCTCGCACCACATCTGCACCGTGCCCTCCGCTACCCGTGGGTATCCGCGGAAGGTCGGGAGTGGTGCTGTCGAGTCCGAGTCCATCAGCATGTTCTCAAGGCTTCTCTTTATGAGTTCATCTTCGTCTTTTGTCAGGTCTCTAGAGGGCGGAGGGAAACAGATAGCTACGGCCAGCAGCGAAGGAATGTCTTTCGTGGCCCGCGCGTAGGTTTTCCGTTCCCCCTGAGCGGAGTGGACCCTCACACGTTTGGTGTCCCCATGGATCGTACGCGGAGAAGCCGTGTCGTCGGGGCGCTCCCTCTTTGCCGGCCCTGAACCCCTTGGTCCAGGCCGCGGCGATTGTTGGCGCGTATTTCGCAGCCTGAGTTGTTGGCGCTTGTTCAGCAGCCGGCCGCGCTGAAGAGCACGGCACCAATTTGCAGTGGGGTACCCCCCCCCCCAGACTAGGTACGTTGAGGGCTGACCGCCTTGTCGGTGTGGGATTCCCCGGTTTGGCCGGGACCCACCTGGGTAGTGGTCTTGTTCTGCTGCTTCATGGTTGTGGGGGTGGGCTTTTGGATAAGAGGTTACCCTCCTCTGGGACCGACGGGATATAAGGATAGGCAGGGAGGGACATTTTAAGAGGAAATGGGGGCGGCCAGACTTTTGAAAATCAGGTATTTTAAGAAGGTATTGCTGTCGCTCTGCGAGCGCTCCGCCCTCGAATTCGTGCGATAAGGACAACTGCAGATCCGACTAAATAGCCTATGTAAAAAGTCACATTTCGAGGTTTGGCTCTTGCCTATTTCCTCCTCCAATATTGGACCAATTTAAAAGATATTTCGTAAACTGAATAAGAAGGATGTACTTATACTATGCCCCTATGTTTTTCTTTTTTCGTTAATAGTTGGCTAATTGGTACACTAGGCCTCTGGTGACAGCGCTCTGAATAGGCAATTTTGAGCATTTTTTGAGGGTTCTAGTTCTTATAAAAATAATATATCATCAAAAAGGAAAACAGGGGCATACAAGTAGCTGATATTTATATTTCTGTAAAAAATCATTGCTTTATGGTCATTAACTAAACCGACGATGGAGTTAATAAGTTTGGAACCTTGTATTGGATCGGTATTAAAAGTAACTAAGTATTTGTTGTTAAGTATCAACATAAAAACTGAAAATTTCCTTTTCAGTCGCATCTTCTTCAGCAACTGCTTGCGTTGCAGGAAGTTTTTTATTTAATGATAACTGGTTGCGAAACTCGATTGCTAATACGGTCGAAAGCAGTAGGTATTTCAACATAATATGATTTCTATTTCGTTCTTGAGATAGAAGCCGCTGATAGACGAACAAACAGATACCAAAGTCGAGTGAGTAGTGAGGCAGTGTACTATTTTACTATATAGAACGACTACGAAAAATCAAGAAACTTATAGGTAGGTAGTAGTTACAAACTACCGATCCTTTTTAGGGTTCCGTACCTCAAAAGGAAAAAACGGAACCCTTATAGGATCACTTGTTTGTCTGTCTGTCTGTCTGTCAGTCTGTCAAGACCGTTTTTCTCAGGAACGCGTGGAGGTATCAAGTTGAAATTAATATCAAATACGTAAGTCTGTGGTCTCTTGAAGTCCTAAAAAACTCAAGCTTCTAAGTCAATGCAACAAAAATATACGGCCATTTATGCGACATATTTTGATACTCGCGAGTAAATCAAAACCTATAGGGTGCTTCCCGTTGACCTAGAATAATGAAATTTGGCAAGAAGCAAGGTCTCCCAGCACAAGTAGAGGAAAAAGTCCGAAATTTGTTAATTTGTAAGTCTATCACATAAAAAAAAAAATGTTTAAAACTGTCAGTCTGTCAAAACCCTTTTTCTCAAGGACGCGTGGAGATATCAAGTTGAAATTAATTTTAAATACGTAAGTCTATTGTCCCTTAGAGTTCTAAAAAAACGCAATAAAAAAATACGAGCATTTTCCGACACATTTTGATACTCGCAACTGTCGCAAGTAAATCAAAACCTATAGGGTGCTTCCCGTTGACCTAGAATAATGAAATTTGGCAAGAAGCAAGGTCTCCCAGCACAAGTAGAGGAAAAAGTCCGAAAATTGTGAATTTGTAATTTTTGGACATATTTTTTTTTTTTTTTGTAATATCCAACGTTAAGTTTGTTTTTGGGATAAATTCTTTTCAACTACGGAACCCTTCATTGTGCGTGGTCTATTACTTTATATAGTGTATTATCTATGGCGTGGTCCGCACAAACTTGTCCGGTTTTTTAAAATTGGTCGACCAGTCTTTCCAAAGTAGATGTCTCCTATTATATTTTAAAATGATTCGTGTGTACTTATAATCCAAATAAGTCCATTCCTTCCTATCCTTATTTTCCCATCGATCCTAAATCCCAGGTCTAATCCCAGGCCTGGGTAACCTTATAACCCTTAACCTCTTATCCTTAAGAGGAAATGTGGGTGCTCTTTTCTCCATACAAAAAGATACAAACGCTCTCGCCTGTTTTCTTTCTGGTTAATTAAAATAAAGGTACTTAAACAAAAAAGCCACGTGTCTGGTGAACCGACTAAACGTAATACCTGTCACTTCAGTTGTCATGCTACGACAGTTGTACACACGGCTACACATCAAGCCATACATTTCCAGTTTACACTGACCTCTCATTGTAAAGAAATCCTATACAATGCGAGATCAGCTTATACTGGAAATGTATAGCTTGATCTGTAGCCGTGCGTACTCTTCAATTTAGCAACGCTAAACACCGAATCAAATCTCTGGGTCTGTTAATAACATCTGTGAAAGATCGGGGTATTCCAAGAGTTTCTGTTCTAATCTGGGCAACGCCTATGCATTTAAAGAGCACATGCGCAACGGTCTCCTCAGCCTCCATGCAGGCCCTGCACAGAGGACTGTCCGTTATTCCTATTGTGTGGAAGTGTTTGTTTAATGAGAAGTGTCCTGTGATGGTCCCCGTCACCAGGCGCAGCTCGTTTCTGTCCAGACGCAATAACCACCTGGTAAGCGTACCGTCCAGGGATGGCATAGCCTCCCTGGATTGCCTGGTGTCGAGGACCACCAACTCTCTGCTTGTGTGTGGGTGAACTCCTTTAGCCACCTGCGTAACTGGTTGAAGGGAATGGGCGCGATTGGCTCAGCTCCACAGACGGACGTGCTGGATGCTCTCCTAGCTAGTTCGTCAGCTGCGTCGTTACCCAGTGATCCACTGTGGCCTTTTATCCATTGCAGTGTCACTGTGTTCCGGTTAGCAACCGTTACTCGTTCGAGTGCGTAGTGACATTCTAGTATTAATCTCGAGGTAATGTATCTTTTCCGTAATGATTGGAGCACCGAGGCACTGTCTGAGAGTATACGTATATTCATATCCGTGACTCTCCTGGCTTCTATGGCATTACACGCTTGTATGATGCCTACACACTCCGCCTGGTAGACAGTGTTAAATTCCCCAAGCGGGCTGGATATATTAATGTTAAGATCATGTGAGAAGACTCCGACCCCGGTTCCGGAGTCAGTCTTTGATCCATCGGTATATACTCTCAACTCTTGCGAGCCTGAGTAATCACACCGTTCTTCTGTGATTATTATATTATAATGCTTCAGAAAGTAGTGCTGTTTCGGGGCTCCGTCGCATGGTGATGCCATCATTGGGTGTCGTCTGATCGCATCCTCTTTTATGCGAGTGTGCTTAACTCTAGAGTCCCTGCTCAGGGTTCCTTGCAGATTGAGCATAAAGGCGGCTAGGGCCGCCTCTTCACGTACTAAGAGGTGTAGTGGCGGCAGTCCAAGCATTGCCTGTAGAGCAGCAGTAGGCGTAGTTTTCATGCAGCTAGTTACTGCTACACAAGCGAACCGTTGCAGTTTCTCGAGATCTTTTTGGGCTGTGCTCAGGTCTGTCCTGGGCCACCAGACTAGCGAGCCATATGTGATGATTGGTAGGATTACTGTGGTGTATAGCCAGTAGGTGACCTTGGGGCTAATCCCCCAGTTCCTGCCAAGCAGTCGCTTGCACTGCCTCAGGGATATACGGGCTTTTGTGGTGATGTAGTTGAGATGTTTCGCCCAATTCAACTGTTTATCCAAAAAGATGCCCAGGTAATTGGTTTCAGTCGATAGACTTAGGGTAGTTCCAAAGAAACGCGGTAGGTGTAATGTAACCACCTTCCTCTTTTTTGTAAAGAGAACCAGCTCGGTTTTTGTAGGGTTCACTGATAGTTGGTGTTTGTTGCACCAATCTTCTACTATTTTCTAAGCTTGGCGCATGAGGTTGCATATGGTGTTTTCATGGGTACCTACCGTTTATTATTATGGTTAAGTCGTCAGCGTAGCCCACGGTGAAGTATCCTTTGTCATTGAGGGTTTTGATGAAGCTGTTTACGACCAGGTTCCATGGCAGCGGAGAGAGGACGCCCCCTTGCGGGCAGCCCTTTGCCACGATTGCCCTTGTAATGTCGTTTACTGTCACTTGCACAGCTCTCATTTTGAGCATGTTGGTGATCCAGCCTCTCAATGTAGAATCTATGCCATGTCTGTCGAGTGCCATGTTGATGCTGCTGAACATGGTTTTGTCAAAGGCGCCCTCTATATCAATGAAGGCGGCCAGTGATGAGCACTTGTGGTCCACCGCGCATTCAATTTTGGAAACTACACTGTGCAGTGCAGATTCCGTTGATCTGCCAGTGGAGTATGCGTGCTGTTGTTTGTGAAGAGGTTTTACCCGAAGAGGTCCGTCACGGATGTGTCTATCACAGAGTCTGTCAAGGGTTTTCAGTAGAAATGATGTGAGGCTTATAGGCCTGTAAGCCTTAGGCTGAGTGTAATCTGGTTTTCCAGGTTTGGGTATAAAAATGACTTTTACTTCCCGCCACAGGAGAGGTATGTATCTGAGTGCTATGCAGGCTCTATAGATCTCCATCAGCCATGGTGTCAAAAGATCCGCTCCCCACTGCAGTAGGGCTGGAAAGATGCCGTCCAGCCCTGCGGACTTATATGGCTGAAAGGAGTCTATAGCCCACTTTATTCGGTCCCCTGTTACTATGTTGTGTGCTCTTGACCAGTCTTGCTCCGTTGGGGTCCATCCTGGTTTAACCTCCCACGTCCTGTCCTCTAGGAGTTTGCAGTCTGGGAAGTGAGTTTCGAGAAGGACCTTACGGTTTCTTGGTCGGTCAGTGTGTATGAGTTGTCAGGTTTTTTCAGAGCGCCAAGAGTTCGGTCCTGATCGGTTGATAGGATCTTCCTTACCCTTGCGGCTTCATTGTTCGTTTCAATGGATTCACAGAATTTCCGCCAGGCAGCTCTCCTGGCAATTCTGATCTTCTTTTTGTATGTGTATTGTGTCTCCTTGTATACCTCCCAGTCGTCCGGAAGTCTAGTGTTTTTAGCTCTGTTAAATTGCTTACGTAGTGCATCTCTGAGTTTACCAAGTTCGGCATTCCACCAGGGGTTCCTATCCTTCTTGGTTTGTGGCGCCCTTAGCTTGCAGCATGCATGGTATGCTTCGATTAGGTATTCTGATAGTTTAGTCACGGTATATTCCAATTGTGCCTGATCTCTTATGGCTACCATTGAAAGGTGCCCAGCTAGTAGTGAAGCTAGGAGGCCTTTATACCCGGGGACGTTGGTGCGCCGCGGGTTTCGCCTCGGTGTGGGTTTCTTTGTGTTGGTAGCTAGTGTAAAGCGGATTCTTCTATGGTCAGAGCAAGAAGGCTCATCCGACACGTGCCAGTTAGTGATAAGGTTAGTCGCGTTTTCTGTAGCAAGTGTTAAGTCTATAATCGTTTGACCCCGGACTGTTACCCAAGTGGGTTCCGAGCCGCGGTTAACAATGTTAAGGTTAGTGGTGAATAAATAGGTGGATGGTACCTCTCCTCTATGGTTCGGCGCGTCGCTGCCCCAGAGTGGGTGGTGGGCGTTCGAGTCGGTGCAGATGATCAGGTCCAGATCGGCGCGCTCACAGTGTTGCATCAGGACAGCCATCTCCTTCGGCGGGCAGTCTGCATCCTCGCCCGGCATGTACACTGAGGCTAGCACAACATCTGGAACGCTACCTTCGGTCTGGAGCCTGACAGCTGTCAGATCTCTGGAACAGAATTGAGTGAGTGGTGTGATGGGAATTTCTTTGGGTATGTAGGCGCAGGTTCTTGGTTTGTCCGCGCCATGTGTGTTAAGAATTAGCTTACCTCCGATGTTACCAAGGCCGCATATTCTATTGTTCCTGATCCACGGCTCCTGGATCAGTGCGATCGTTCGGGGTTTTCCCTCCAGTGCCCTGCGTAGGTTAGCCGTGGCAGTCTGGCTATGTTGGAGGTTGGTCTGGATGATGCTTAGGGGTGATGACGGTGGCGGAGTGGGGCTAGTCGGAGATGAATCCATCAGATGATCGTTCCCCCACCTCCACTACGTGCCGATCCTCGTGTGCATCACCCGGCGACGAGATCAGCAGGTGCTCGTTCCAGGCAGGTGATGAGGGCGGTAACGTGTCATCGTCTTCGTCGGCCATTGCCGCTCGGGCCATGTCCTCCTCGAGCTTGGCAATGTCCAAGTCAGTCGTCTGTGTCGCTGTCGGTTGGGTCGTACCGTCAGTACAGTCAGTCTTGGTCTCAGGGGCTTGGGTCGTGGGCCAGAAGCGAACGTATATCGACCCAAGCAGGTACGATATACGTCGCTCCCGTCCCCGGACCTTCTCAGCTTCCGTCGGTGGCATACCTATGGGACAATATGTCCCATAGTTATCGCCACCGACGGCAGTTGCCCTGTACAGTGACCACCGTGCGATGTCAAACCAAGGATTCTGAAGCGTCAGAATCTTGTGGAGCCTCGACACGTCACCCCTGTATCGGGGGACGAAGAGCGAGGCTCGGACACGGGTGGGCACGTCGGACTGTTTCAGTACCGTTAAGGTCCTGTCAGTGTCTGGGAGTCTTATCTCGGGTACATGCTGGATCAACCAGGTCAGGGCATTGTCGTCTTCGCACCACATCTGCACGGTACCTTCCGCCACCCGTGGGTATCCGCGGAAGGCCGCGAGTAGTACTGTCGTGTCCGTGTCTACATTCAGTAGTAGGTCCTCCAGGCTTGTCTTCACAAAGTCGTCCTCTACCGTAGTCAGGTCTCTGGAAGGGGCGGGGAAGCAGATAGCTACAGCTAGCCGCGAAGGAATGTCCTTCGTGGCCCGCGCATAGGTTCTCTGCCCCCCTGAGGAGAGTGGGTCCTCACCCGTTTAGCGCCCTGAAGCGTGCTAGGTGACGCCGTATCGTCAGGGCGCTCCCTCTTCGCCTGCCCTGTACCGCTCGGTCCAGGCTGCGGCTCGGAGGTGCCTGGCAAGGTGTTATGTGCCGGCAACCGGCGTGAGGCTCCAGCCCGCTTACCCCGATTCCTTTTAGGGCGAGGCCCGTCGTGGGTTCTGTCCGTGTCTTGGGGTCGGTTGGCGTCCCCGGCAGACTGTTGCTTGAGGGGGCTTTTCGCGCTAGGTTGCCCCTTCGCGTACTTGCTCCCGCTCGCATGGTTCCGCGTCCAGCCGCTTTTCGCGCTGGGTTTCCCCTTCGCGTACTTGCGGCCGGTCGCGTACCCTCTCTTCAGCGTCCGATCGCGCTTCGCGCTGGCTAGTGCCTTCGCGGGCTTTGCGCTCTCGGTCGCCTACTTTCTTCTCCCAGGCCAAGATCTTTCCGCGCTTTTTGCTGCGTACTCGATCAGAACGAACCGGGAGAGTGGTAGAGCTGCCAGGTCCGTCATCCTTCCCCGTCTCGCTCCGTCTGTCTTGGTCACTGTCAGGGTAGGTGATGCTATACCGCACGATACTCTGTTGCTAGATGTTCGTGGGAGGCATGCACCGGGTAGTGGGTGTTGGCGCGTGGGTCGCAGCCTGCGAAGATGTACTAGGCGCGTTCGTCGCAGCCGGTGTCGTGTCCATGGGCGCGTGAGTCGCTGCCTGTGCAATGGGCGCTAAATTAGCAGCCTGCCGCGGAGAGCGCGGCACCAAAGAGCAGTTGGATGGCCCCCCCAGACTACGTTGGGGGCTGACCGCCGTAGCTGTGTGGGATTCCCCGGCTTGGGCGGGACCCACCAGGGTAGTTGCCTTGTTTTTCTGCTTCATATTGGTTTTGGGGGGTGGGCTTTTTTGGGATCGAGGTTGCCCCTCCTCTAGGACCGATGGGATACAGGGATAGGAAGGAAGGTTTTTGTTGGATAGAGGGTGTGGGTTTTGGGGTCACCCTAGGCCTGGGATTGGGCCTAGGGATTTTGGAACGATGGAATATATGGGGATAGGAGGGAAGGCATTTGTTGGATGGAAATGTTGGATTCAATGGTCACCCTAGGCCTGGGATTTGGCCTAGGGATTTTTGGGAACGATGGGATGTAAGGATAGGAGGGAGAGTATTTGTTGGATAAAGGATGTAGGTTTGGGGTCACCCTAGGCCTGGGATTTAGCCTAGGGATTTTGGAACGATGGGATATATGGGGATAGGAGGGAAGGCATTTGTTGGATGGAAAGGTTGGATTCAATGGTCACCCTAGGCCTGGGATTTGGCCTAGGGATTTTTGGGAACCATGGGATGTAAGGATAGGAGGGAAGGCATTTGTTGGATATAGGGTACGGGTTTGGGGTCACCCTAGGCCTGGGATTTGGCCTAGGGATTTGGGATTGATGGGATGTGGGGATAAGGAGGGATAGCCTGGTTAGGAGATAGGAACATAGGAAGGGGGTACATGGGTTACCCTAAGCCTGGGATTTGGCCTTCGGGAACAACTCTTGTCCGGGATCTTTTGAAAGATGCTCCGGGCACGGGACTCGACTTTAGTCGATCCCGTACCCGAAGTTGTGCTATCCGCAACCTGCCCACCCGCTCGGTTGCAGGAGAAGAAGTGCCTGGCAGTCTGGAACGCCCCACCGCGGATATACGTATACATTCGCGTTGAAGCAATCCTGACTCCCCCGAGAAGTGACAGGTATTACGTTTAGTCGGGTTACCAGACTCGTGATTTTTTTTGTTTACTTTTATTTAATTTATCTAAACCAATGGAGTGTAGTATAGTTTAGCGCAAAAACGACTCGTACAGTCAACAGCAAAAGTAGATGATCAAAATCAGAAATTCAATACTAATGAACGGAGTTCGCGTCAGAACTGTGTGGCGTCGAAGTGATTCAAAAGTATGTGATTGTAAATTATACCAAACATTTACTAGTAGTACAGCTGCCATTATACTTGTAATCAGTTTTGTCTTCAAAAGTTATAAACTCAATTCGCATCAGAACTAAGAACTGAAAATTTTTTTCAAAACTAGTGAACAGTTAAAATCAAAAATTAAATGATGAAACTGAGGGTACGTAATCATGAGGCAAATATTATTCATAAATACTTATTTTTTAATTAACCCAGTAATTTAATTTGTTATGTTTTACGGAAAAACAGCTGAATTGGATAAAAATTTGCATATTTAATATATGCCAAATTTCATACAATTGAACCCCGAAAAAAGCATAATATGTTCATTAATAAAAACTTCTTTACAAAAAAAAAACATTAATTTACTTACTTAATTGTTTTTATTTTTCACTTTTTAGTGGGTCAGTTTGTAATTTATCTAAGTTACAATAGCCCAATGTCAACTGCTCATCACCTTTTACAACATGTTGCTTTTCTAGTAAGAACCAAGAAAACTGGAGCTCCATGGTGAAGTCTTCATCACCATTATGCATTTTGACGAGCATAAATTACTTAGCAACCATATTAAAGTAATCGAATCGCAACCCGTGAAATACTTAGGTATAATTGAGTAGTTCCGATGGCCATCTGTGGTCTTCATCATCAGTTCCACTTCAGCAAATGGTGCTTTCCGAGAGCGAATGCACAAGTTACTATAAAAAATACCCAAATCGCTATAGGTGTGCCTCTCAAATTTGAGGATTTCCATGGGATCCCTTCATCAGACAATGGGACAAACAAAAAAAGAATTTTGCAAACCCGTCTATACAGGGTGGAAGGGACATCGACGCGCAAACGGTTACCCGTTTGTGCGTCGATGTCCCTTCACCCTGTATATGACGAAGTTAAGCCCGAATACATAAAAAAATATATAAGTATATAAATATCCGAATTGATAACCTCCTCCTTGTTCCGAAGTCAGTTAAAAATCATATAATTGAAAAACTTTACTATTTTAATTGTTTTTTTTTTACTCTCCGGCCGCGTACAATTATGCCAGAAAATGTTTCAATCAAAGTTTTTCCACATGTGAGAACATTACGCAGATGGTACCTACGTTACTATAGATGCACAGCCTGGTTTTACGTTTAGTCGTCTCGCGCTTTGAGTTAAAAAAAAAAGAATCAAAATTGGAAACGAATTAATTTGTTCTTTAGTTTATGATGAGATTTTTATTAGACGTCAAAAAATATGGAACACCAAAACCAAAGAAGGTTTCGTCAATTTAGGTTTTGGTGACATAAGAGATTGCTTCTCAAGCTCTTGTTTTCATGGTAGTATCAGGGTAGTTCCCTGGTGAACGCTACCGCAGGTTTTTTTTAAATTCACTTATTTTAGTTAACATTTAGTATAAAGCTACCTAATCTACTGATCCTCTAATTTACTAAAAACATTAAAACTTTTGCCTAGTTTTCGAATTTCCAACTAAACTCAGGTCATTAGGCTTGATCAATGGTAGTTTATTTTTTACGATATTATCAGACAATAAAAAATAAAGAAGACCTGTCAAATTGTCAGCTCGCGAACCGCCATTCGAAAACAAATATTTTCTTCTGCCGGTGCGTTAATAATAATTCGGTAAACTACAATACTTTCACCAGCTTTTAAAGCAGTCTCCCCTTGCCTGGTAACGCCCGTCCCGTTACGAAAATAGTGGAAAAGTTTGTTTAATATCTAAGCCCGTCTCATGCATTGTAAAATGCGTTTGAGAAAGTAAGGGTATGATTGCAACCAACTTAGGTATATTTGCGTTTTTTTATTAGTATTAGCTTATCAGTACCTCTTCTCAGTGATGTACCGACTAGTCGTCGCTGTGGTTGCTGTTGTTTTAATTCTCAAGATGCCTTCAGCAAAAGAGAAAATAATTCAGGTATGCTGCGTTCAAAGTTCAGTAGGTATGTGAGGGCGATGTGCAGGTCATGTACCTAAAAAAAATCACCGCTAATACATTCATTACCAATGAAAATGTTGTTTCAGGTGTTCTCTTTACAAACATGTGCACATGCCTTCCCGAACTAACAATAAGAGGGAACCGTACTTACTACAGTTTTTGTCAATAAATTCATGAAAATTTATTAAATATTGTGTTTTAAGTACCTAACTATTCTCGCCATAAATAACAACCAAATATGCTTTAGTATCGACTTATTACTGCAAATATTGTTTAGGATCCGTACGCGTAACACCCGTTACACCAAGCTGTAAGTCGGCGTTCACACGAGCGTAATAAAATCGCGGCGGGATTTTATCGCGCACTGTATTTTCAACTCTCGTTGTTCAGCCGAGCGTTGAGAATCCAACCTAACAAAAACAGAGTGCATCCCAGCGCGACGAAAAACACACTGTTGGATTTTCAACTCCCGGCGCTAAGCAGAGAGTTGAAAATCCAGCGCGTGATGAAATCCCGCCGCGATTTTATTACGCTCGTGGAAACGGGGGTTAACACCCGTTACAATTACAAATTCCTTGTAAAAAAAAATCTGTAGGTATTTTTTTACTACACTTAACCTATATTTTAACGTGGTTACTCAATTTCAGTTAACATGTGTTTTTTTTAAATGTAGGTAAACTAACAAAATTCGCAGTTTCAAATTTTTTACGGTCGATCTGATATACAGACGCCAAATCGTGTAACACCCGTTACGCACATAAATGGCTCATCACTAGATCAAAAGTGGAAAATACCGGTAGGATATTTTTTCATAAATAGTATTAAAGCTGAATTCAAAAGCCAGGAGTTAGTTGTAAACCTCTATTTCAAAAATGTAAAATTCTTCCGATTCCTTGTATGTATATAAATGATATCTGCACCTTTACAAAAAACCACATGCACTACTTTAAGCTACGTAGTGAGGTCTTAACTAGACAAAAAAGGGCAAAGTTTCGCAACCTACTGTATCAACCACCCTGTCATAAAGATATATATAAGAAAAATGTGTATAATATGTGTGTCTTAGTTTATAATAACCTGCCAGACGAATTAAAATTATTACAGGGTAATGTGTTCAAGACAAAATTGAAAGAATGGCTTCTGAAGTGTTGTTTTTATAGTATTAAGGAATATATGGAACATAAGAATTGAAAATTAGTATCATAAGAATATTCAATATAAATTAAATTGTTAATAAATGGTTATGGTTATAGTATATGTATAATAATAATAGTAATATAATATGAATATAATATGTAGGTATAAACTTAATAAAATTTTTGCACGCCTGCTTGCAGGCAGAATACAATAACACTTAGGTTATAAGATCTCACCTTTACCATAAAAATGTATTTCTCGCAAATAAACTTTTGATTTGATTTGATTTGATTTCAAAGTTACATTAATTAAGCAATGTCTAAGCTTATGCCACGAAGTAGCCGTAAAAATAGTCAGTATGGCTTTCGATGGTGCTCCAACAAATTTGAGTAGCTAGGTAATGCAGAAATATTAGGTTGTAAATTGTTGAGTGATCCAGATAATTTAAAAACAGATTTTCCTCATCCAGTTAATCAAGAAAGTGTTGTGATATTTCGTGATCCCAGTCACAATGATAAAATTGGTGAGAAACACATTCGACAGCAAAAATATATTTTATGATACCTACACAAAATGAGAAAATAAAATGGTCTTTGTTTGGTGTCCTTAAATAAGCTGCAAACAAAATGAAAAATTACATTTTGCCAATAAATTAACAAATAAGCATATCCACTTCCGAAACCAAATACTTAATGAAAGTCCGATTAGCGACCAAGTTATTAAGTAGAAGTGTAGCTAAAGCCTTAGGTATGGCTTTGCTTTTTTGTTTCTCTTTATTTATTATTAGGGACTTTTATACAATTGTACATGCCAGTCCCATCGGAGCTTTGCAGTGAGCCAGGTACCTACTCATAGGAATAGTACATTTTGATACAAGTGGAGAACGTTTGTTATTGCATTCGAGGCGGAATTAACACCCGAGCCGTAGGAGAGGTTGTTTTTGAGCCGAGAACTGCAATAACAAATCGATGCCTCCCACGTACTTTTTATATGAAGCCATGCAGTAAACGCTAAAGTATTGCTAACTATATTCACATACTGAATTTTATAAAGATTACTTGAAAAATGCAGTTTTTATTGCCAATAGTATCTTTGAAACGCTCTCCTGTAACCTCTACAATTTTACTGCATGGCTTCATATAAAAATACCAAAGGTTTCAGAGATTTTGCTGTTACAACACTTTACTGCGGCTTATGGACCTTGCAAATTGTTGTATTTGTCACTTACATTAATTTACACTGGAACACAAGAGTCGCATTTAGACGTATATGCTAGTTACAACAATTTACTCCGAATGAAAAAAATAAAAGGGTCTGGTATGTACCGTATGTATAGCATTATTAGATATTATAAAATAAAAATATACCCTTTTTTCTGCGAAATTTAGTTAATTGTCCCTACCTACAAATCTGTTGAGCACGTGGATTGACTAAGTAGGTACCTACTGTGAAATGAAAAATATATCTAATAACATCTATTCTCTTAAATCATGGTTTAGTTCATAGCGGCCTCAGAATTTTTAAAATATGTATGGAATAGCTATAAAAAAATCCCATTCAAAACCAAAACTACTACAAACGTTCAGAAATTAACTGTTTTGAAGAAGGGTCATCTGTGACCCAAGCCAAACATATCTCACTTTTTTTGTTATTTTATGTATTTGTAGGATTAGGGCCCATACATCAGAAATAGAACTCAGATATGGCAATACACAAATTAATTCAATCGAACAATCAGTTATCAATTTAGAAAATGTAGAAATATAGAAATGATATAAAATTAATTAAATAACTAATAATAGTAGTGAAGGCGGTCACATAGGGCAGTACTGACTGTCACAGACAGTGGTCCGTGCTCCAAGACGCATCCGTACGAAATGCCCCCCTACTACACAGAGCAGCTCCTTATAAAGGCGATCGCTAGTGGTGGGAGAACGTCACAATATTTTACTGACTGACTTCAAGTCCTTTAAGCCAAATGCGTCGTTTTGACCGCTGCTTAGATCCAAGTACCTATATTTATATAATTTTATGCTCAGACTAAATAAAAAATCAAGACATAGCGCTGTCAACGGTAACGTGAAGCCACACGTTTCGGGTTTCGTAAACATGTGTGCACGTAATGAGGTGTAGTTTAATTGTAGTTCGGTGTAAATGTGCGCGTGTGGACGTGTATGCAATGCACAAAGCGAGGTGTAGTTTTGCGAATGCTTCAATGTATTGTTCGCAGCGCTATGTCTGGGTTTTTTATTTAGTCTGAGATTTTAGGCGGTGACTGCATAACACATAAATTGGTCAGTGGGTCGTCTTAGGGGCGGGACTTTAATTTAAGTTATTTGGGTAGATGTAATTGAATACACCCAGATTTATTACTATTGACATCAACCAGGCAAAATTTAAACTCTATTCTAACCCTATTACTCTACCCTTTATTTGGTACCTACTACGTTAACCTTCAATCATAATTACTAACAATAGCAGCAACACTATTAATGTCTAAAAATGTGGATACAATTTAAGTTATAATGAGCTTGTAATCATGTAGCATGAAATAGAGAACTAACTTGAAATAGAGAAATAGTACATTTTGATACAAGTGGAGAACGTTTGTTATTGCGTTCGAGGCGGAATTAAAACACCCGAGCCGTAGGCGAGGTTGTTTTTGAGCCGAGAACTGCAATAACAAATGTCCACGAGTATCAAACGACGTTTTTCAATACACTTTTGAAGAAATAAAATAAAAAACACATAAAATAACGGAAAATAATTTTGTCATGAATTAATAGGGAACTATGATTTAAATTTTCTTTTTTTTCCGCGCTTTGCTTTCGCCAGGTTGAAAGAGAAGCAAAGGTATTAAGCCGATAAACAGCCTAATAAGAAAAACAGAAAATTCAAATATTTTTGAGTTTAGAACACAAATAAATGTTAATTTGTTCATAAACGTTTTTTTTATTGTAATAATCATGGTTTTTGATAATATTCTATATAGAAACATTATTTAAATATTCTAAAAATATTAACGCCTTAAAGACGCTTAACTCTTTGCCGAGATTAAAAAAAAACATTCACCTCCGAATAGAGAGTTGTGAATAGAGGCATTGAACCCATTTGAACTAAGTATAGGTATAAGTTATCTGTGGCATTCCCGCACACGTGCGGGAAACTAAAAAATCGCGCGCGTGCGACATACATTGCATTTGAACATAATCGTAGTGCGATATGAACCAGATTTCGAGGAAGTGTATTGAAAAATTATTTTCCCGGTTTGGTACAGAAAGTTGAAGTTTACAAAGCAAGTTTAATAGAAATCTGGTAAATTTTATTAATTAATAAAATCATTGTTCACTATTTTTTTTGTTAATAGTCACTTGATGTAATTCTATACTTGCACCCCAATAGATAACGTCTATGTACCACTTTATATTTTCTACCACAATTATCTATTTACTACCATTTCGTAGCGTTCCCCTTAAGGCCGAACTATACGCCAATGACCTTGAGTGGTTAGCTTGCGCATTCTGGCCTGAGCTCACGCAACGCGTCGTACGTCCAGCCAGTAATAGTACTCGCCCATCAAGGAGCGCTGTCCCAAATTAGACGCATTTTTAATTTATTATAATAAAAAATATACATGCTTTTAAAAAGTAACAAAACCAAATCATTTTCGTTTGTATTGCAAAGTAGTAGATATTTTTTTTATATTCTTTTGATAAAAAATGAAGTAGTAAAATGGTTTCATCTTAACGATTTGGAGGTGATTTGGGGTTTTTTTTTCTTATTATGTGATACCGATTGAAAAATTATGGCTAAACCAAATTACGATTCATATCATGTAGATTACTAACAATTTTTTTCAGATGTAATTTCTCTGTAGGTTCCGGCGAAAAACTGCTTCATCTGCACGCTGTTTTTAAGCTTTTTTTCGAAAGAGTAGCCTTAAACACACCTACAATCGGTTCAAAAAATAACCCTTCCGCACGGATCTGTGAATAGTGTTTTGACAGTCCTACGGTTCAGAAATCAGTTTATCGTACATGTATTGTGTCAATAGTAGCTAATAGTATGTTCCCCCTGTTGGGAACCATGCCCTTATATACAGATTTACGTAAAAATTAAAAAAAACATGCAATTAAAAAAAATCTATATTTGGCCTTCTTTTTTTTTTTGGATGGGAAATCATCAAATAACTTCTCCCGCTGTGGGTGGAGCGGAAGGGCGTGTCAGACTTTTACGACTCAACAAAAAAAATCTGATTCGTCTCATAAAATTTTAGCTCTCTTTAATCGTTAAATAAAGTTCATTACATATAAATAAAAATAAAAAAGCCTTTTATTTCCTTTAAGTAATAAATTAATTCCAAATTTTTAAAATATAATTTTTGTAAAGTTTTTTTTTTTTTGTGCATTAATATATACTTGCAAGAACCCCTCCACAGGTAAAGGCCTCCTCCAACGCTAACCAATCTTCTCTGGATTTTGCAACTCTAACCCAGTTTGAACCTCCTATTTTCTTTATGTCTTCGTCCCATCTATTATTAGGTCTTCTCTTCTTCCGTTTTCCTTGTGGGCCCTTCCATGTTGTCACTCTTTTAGTCCATCTCTGGTCCTGAAGGCGTGCTACGTGTCCAGCCCATTTCCATTTTGAAGTGAAGGCTTGTACTAGTACATCAGTAGCTTTGGTAGCTTGTCTAATTTTTGAATGTCCAATTTTCTGTATTTTCTTTAAATTCAGCATGCTGCGCTCCATTGCTCTCTGGCATGTGACTAACCTGTTTTTTACATTGTTGCTGAACCTCCATGTTTGACATCCATATGTTAAGCAAGGCAGAAGGCAAGAATTTAAGACTTTGGTTTTGAGATGGGTAGGTAGGTTGCTCTTGAATATTTCTTTTAAACTCCAGTACTTATTCCATGTTAGTTGTATTCTACGGTTTACTTCAAGGTCGTTGCAATTTCGGTTGAACCCTACTTGCTTTCCAAGGTCTGTATAAACTTCTGTGTACTTCAGGGGTTCACCTTCAACTGATATTGGCATCCTGGTGTTGTTAGTGTTAGTCATTAACATAGTTTTGGAGAGATTCATTTCTAAGCCTATTTTTTTAGAAAAATTATGGCTAAACCAAATTACGATTCATATCATGTAGATTACTAACAATTTTTTTCAGATGTAATTTCTCTGTAGGTTCCGGCGAAAAACTGCTTCATCTGCACGCTGTTTTTAAGCTTTTTTCGAAAGAGTAGCCTTAAACACACCTACAATCGGTTCAAAAAATAACCCTTCCGCACGGATCTGTGAATAGTGTTTTGACAGACCGTTTTGAATTTTGTTCAGAAATCAGTTTATCGTACATGTATTGTGTCAATAGTAGCTAATAGTACGTTCCCCCTGTTGGGAACCATGCCCTTACATACAGATTTACGTAAAAATTAAAAAAAACATGCAATTAAAAAAAATCTATATTTGGCCTTCTTTTTTTTTTTTTGTGGATGGGAAATCATCAAATAACTTCTCCGCTGTGGGTGGAGCGGAAGGGCGTGTCAGACTTTTACGACTCAACAAAAAAAATCTGATTCGTCACATAAAATTTTAGCTCTCTTTAATCGTTAAATAAAGTTCATTACATAATCAACTCAAAAAAATACAAATGTAAACGAAGCGGCGGGAAAAAACTAGTCATACATCAGTGGAAACAGCCACGCCACCTCCTGCTGCATTATAAACTCCTGGTAGCACAATTCTGTTAGCGCCTCGCTAGTATGGGAAGGGTACTAGGAGCTTTGGCTCAGAGGAGGTGGGCGACGGAAAATCGATACTGCAACCTGCGCACATTGAAAGTGAAAGGGGACGTGACGTCACTGTGCATATACATCGTTTCATACGACACGAGATTTTTCACGTTTCTTATGTAAGGTTGCTGAACAGAACTTTAAGCAATTTTCAAACATTTTCTTTCGTACAAACCTTGTCCTGACAAGAACTACAAAAAAGAATTAGCCAAATAGGTGCAACCGTTCTGACGCGTACACACGGCTACACATCAAGCTATACATTTCCAGTTTACACTGAGCTCTCATTGTAAAGAAATCCTATACAATGCGAGATCAGCTTATATTGGTAATGTATAGCTTGATATGTAGCCGTGCGTAGGTACCATACATTCGGCAATTGATTTTTATTCCTTTGTTCTCATATTATTACATTCGTAAAATATTATATTCGCAAAATATTATATTCTCGAATTATTATATTATCAAAATATTACACAAAGATCAATCACAGCGAAAAATGTTTTTAATTTGAGGGAAACAATAATAAATATTTGACATCATCACATAGGTTATTCATCACATATATTTGTCTCGGATGGGAATCAAACCTACAACAACTTTTTTAAGGTTTACCTACCTTCTGTAAAATAAATCTAACTAATGATTTTATATCACCCAGTAGTAGGTAATTCTGACGATATGCATTAATATAATATTATGTGCATTTATATTGAAGTTTTAATAGATAAACTCTTTGCTAGTAGTTCCTGTCAGATTACAATGAAAAACCTATGTTTGTACTAATGTCAGTTTTTATTTATCAATTGTTTTTGATGTATAATGTGACATTTTGAAAAATATTTATTGGGAATAAATTTTGCATTCTGATAAATAAATATTAAAATAAAAATGTATGAAGATAGTGAAGCCAAGTTTATAACGAGTCAAAAAGGCAAGTCTGTTTTTTTATATAACGGTTACAAATACAACTTCTTCATGAAAAATAAAAATGGTACAAAAAAGCTACGAGAATTATTCCAGACAATTGATATTGTATACGGAGATGGTACATTCAAGGTAGTGTTGCCCAAATGCAAGAACAAGACGAGACTTAGCCAGTCTTGGTCTTGGTCTTGCGCCAATACACCTGGTCTTGGTCTTGGTCTTGCGCTCCCAGTCTTGGTCTTGGTCTTGGTCTTGCAGCAAGAGTCGAGAACTGGATAAGTGAGAAAACTCTTTAAGTGAGAGTAATAGCCAGGACCCGTAATTTTAAGCTCCCAAAACCTCTATTAGCGAGAAACAGAAACCTCTGTAAGAGAGAGTCGTTTTTCCCTCATGGACCTCCGTAAGTGAGACTGCTACTTATCTATACCTCTATAAGCGACAGTCGAGCTTTATTTATTTATATTATTTAGGAGGAACTACACACATACAGTAACAAATTTCAAAACAAATTACAAATTTAACATCTGCTATTTTATGACTCATTCTTAACTTTCGTGGAACTTCCTACCATTGTTTTTGTATTGTTTTCTCGTCAATATCACAGTCTAAAAATCATACAGTCGTCCAACGAAGACGTCTAGACAGGGCAATCGTGCGGGGTGTGAGGGGCGAGACGCGGGTAAGCCGATCCCGAACTACGAACAAAACGATGTTAGTAGTTCGGGATATGTTATTCAGGGCTAACGCGTGTTTATTTTTTATTTGTTTATTTAAAATGGTGCATACGACGTGTGCTGTGAGTGATTGCAAGTCTTCATCTCACATAAATAAAGATCTGCGGTTTCATCAGCTCCCACGCACAGAAGAAAGGTAAATGAATCTGTTTTGTTATTGTAGAGTGCATAAATAATTTTATTTGTAATGTCGTGCCACGTTGATAACGCTAATAAAATGGTCGACCGGCGCACGGTAAAAAAAATGTAAACCTTGATGTCGCACTGACAACTGAGTAATTTATTTATTTAAAAACTTCACTTAAACAAGATTACAGTACAGTAATTGTCACAGTAACTAGTTATCAATTCTGCATCAGTTCAATTTTTAAATCTCTTTGTTTACGCCTCATCTGCATTTTATATTGTCATACTCAACTCCTTATAATACATGCAGTAAAGACTAAAGAGCAGGTTAAAAATTGTTTTCATTATTATATCAATATGTAATATTGTTTTATTATAATACTGCTATCGATATTGATCTGCAATAAATAAATAATTTTATAAATATTGTTTATTTGTGACAACCCTGGCCGATGCGTTACTGTCTATACGATGTCGGCATTTTGCACAAGATCAAAGGCGTCGTCTTACTGTATGATTTTTATACTGTGTCAATATTGTACTTATTCTATTTCGTGGAACTAAATAGGTAACGTTGTTATTTTATCGCATTCTTTTCGAATGGACACGTGTGCCTGTGTACCGTCCTGTTTGTCGGACTTACTCAGTTTATAGTTAATCAATTGCGAAGGAAAGTTCTGTTCTGCATCATGACAAAACGGAAAAACAGAAATAAAGATCATTCCAATGAAGCTAGCTTTAAATGCGTTGGAGACGGTCCATCAGTACTTTGAATACGCGGTTGTTGATCAAGCAATATTCGACAAAATTTATGAGTTAGAGAAAAACATTCAAAATACAAAAACAGAAACCCAAACGAAATTGACGGATTTTTGTTGTGTTCGGTTGTCGGTTTGTGTGTAAATAAGTTCTAAATAAAATAAAATTACATAGTGCATGAATTTTTGTTTTGTTTTCGTAAGCATCTTGATACCTACCCTTATAAAGTACTTATATGTCGAAATCTAATGAACGTAACATAGGATACACACTATTAAAAATATATATGTACTTGCTGTGACTTGTTATTGCTGCGTACCTCTATAAGAGAGAAACGCTACCCATGTACCTGCATTAGTTGAGAAACTCGGGTTAGTGAGAAACCTCTATAAGCGAGAATGAGATTCTGCTCCCTTGAACTCTCGCTTATCCAGGTTTGACTGTAATTATATCTCAAAGGGATATAAGTAAAGTTTTAAGTATTTGGGATTCGGTGATTAAATTAAAAATTAAGGTGAGGGTTTTTTAATGTGTGGCATGGCATGCTATAAATACATTTAAAAATACTTTGATTTTGTATTGTAGGGGTGTTGGCGTGTGTGTGTTCAGCTTGCAGCTTGTGTGAATGTGATTGGTTGATGCACGATTTGAATGTGTTGTTACAACTTGAGTTTCCATTTTATATATTTTCCCCATTTTTAGGGTGGCTGACAGTTTGCATTGGTGACGATACAAAAGCGTGGTGCAAGGCCTGCAAGTGTACGTTGATTTCCCACAAGAAGGATTTGGTAGAGCATTCAAAAACCAAAAAACATGACCAATCTATAAAACGATCTAATATCGTCGGTCAGTCCAGTAAAATGGCAGATTTTTTTGAAAAGCCCGTAAAAGAGCCACGAAAGGTTGCAGAATTAAAAATTGCTGCATATGTTGCTGAGCATTCCAGTCTTAAATCTGTAGATCATCTGGGACTACTGATAAAAGATTTAGATCCAGCTTCTCCAGTATTGAAAGATCTAAAATTACACAGGTCCAAATGCACTGCATTGATTAGAAATGTTATTTCTCCTTGTTTCTTGGAAGACTTATTGGAAGAAGTTGGAGACAACCATTATTCAATGATCATCGATGAAACCACTACTGTTGACACTAAGAAAGTAATGTGTATAATTATCAGATTTTTCAGTGAAAAACAAAATAAAATTATTTCTCAGTTCTACAGATTGATAGAAATAGAATCTGCAGATGCCACTTCATTGGCTAATGCGTTCAAAGCGCAGCTGACTTCTGATGGTCTCAACACAGACAAACTTTTGGGTATAGGTGTTGATGGTGCTAACGTCATGGTTGGCGAACATCACTCCTTTTCCTCTATATTGAAAGAGTTTTGATGCATTCAAAACTCTTCCTCGGTTTCTGGATTTTCTTATTAAAGAATGCCACAACTGGTTTGCACACAGCACAAAAAGACAGATTGACTACAAGCAAACATACGTGTTACTATATGAGGGAAAAGCTCCGTTGAAAATAAACAAATTAGCTGGCACTAGATGGTTATCCAGATACGAGGCTCTCATTAAAATTTTAGAGCAATGGGATGGATTAAAATTACATTTTGACATGGCGAAGTCTAGAGAACGCTGTTACATTGCGGAACAGTTGAGTAACATGCTCAAAAGTAATACAAATTTGTTATACATGACTTTTCTTGGGACTTATCTCAAACCTATCACCATGGCGAATAAAATATTTCAAGCCACTGATGCTGACCCTTTAAAGTTGCTTGAAGAAATTAATAATTTATTATTGACATATTTAACCATTTTAATACCTCCAACGCAACTGGAAAAAGCGGACAAAAGTAGTTTATCTAACTATGATTTTGAAAAGTTCCTTATGGACTCGTCTTACATGAATTTTGGGTATGCATTTAATGAAAAGTCTGATGGTATAACAGACTATGAATTATAAGATGTGAAGCAACGATGCAGATAAATTCTTATAGAAATATGTAAGCAAATTCAGAGGAGACTACCAAATAACATGAAAACTTTAGAAAATTGTAATTTAATGAGCCCAAAGAATGCAACATGTCAAATAAAACCTGACATTACAAATTTAGCAAAATCTTTTAAGACCGTCTGCAATGATGTCGATTCAGTGGTACAAGAATGGAATGCTTTGCATCGGACTACCTGGAAATCCACGCGACAGACCGAAGAGTTCTGGGTTGAAGTGTACAATTTCAAAAATGCAGTTGGTGATAGAACTTACGGACATGTTAGCAAATTGGCATTAGGAATTTTGTCGTTACCTTTTTCTAACGCAGTTGTGGAAAGAGCCTTCTCGCAAGTAGCTATTATTAAAGACAAACTTCGAAACAGATTGGCCATTCACACTGCCGAATCCATCTTGAGGATAAGATATTCATTGCTAGAAGGATGTGTTCATTTTAAACCCAGTTCAAAGATGCTAAAAAGATTTAACTCAGAAAAAATGTACGGAACTGCAGACGACGCGTGTGAAGATGCTGATTCTATAATGGAAGCTATTGCTGAAATAGTATAAAATTATAACTTTAATTTTTTTAAATCTTTCTTTATTAAAATATTTTGCCATTTGTGGGGGATTTTTTCTTCAAAACCTGAATTTTGGGGGGATTTCGGGGAAGGTTTGGGGGGAACGCGAGCTGATCATCTGGCAACACTGGCTCAGAGACTCTAAAGGTAGCATTCGGTTCTTAGCGACCGCGACCCGCGACCGCGAACGGGTCGCGCGACCCACTGCTTATACTGCATTTATATGGAGCACTTACCAAATCGCGCGACCGCGACGCGCGACCGGTGGCCGTGGCCAGAGAACGGCGTGACGACCGCGACCCGCACCCTAATTGCGTAACACATTATCAATCGGAGTTGGTTTCATTTTGACAGTTCAACAACATTCATTGCGTTACTTACGTTGTCGAGCAGACAAATTTTTCGAATATATGAAGCAATGGATTAGTAATTTGTTTCAAAATGATTCAACCTCCGATTGATAATGTGTTACGCAATTAGGGTGCCGGTCGCACCGGAGGCAGTGCAGTCACGCGACGCATGCGATTTAACCTACAATATCTTCTTAACTTTTTTTCTTTATAATTTAAATGTCGTTTTATGAGTATATTAAAGCAACCCTCTTCTTCTCGCGTTGTGAAAATTGAGTCGATCTTCATACTTTTTTCCGAAAGCATAGATAACAACATAATAAGAATATCATCTTCTTCTTCATCCTCCAAGAGCTGCTGAGTAACTCTTTTCCTAACTGCGGATATATTGTCCGACATATCGTACTGCAATAGAACACAACCGTCACACAAAAAACTGCGGAAAGGGTGGCGACAGAGTGGTGGTGATGTCGCGGTCGCTGACATCGAAAAGCTAATGGTCGCCCCGCGACAGGCGACCATGGTCGCGTGGTCGTCTGGTCGCCGTCGCGCGTCGCGGTCGTTAAGAACCGAATGCCCTATTGTCAAGTAAAAGTAATTACTTAAGTAAAAGTAATTGCACAAGCAAATTTTTTTCTTTCTATAAATTAGTAATTGCTTGAAGTTAGAACTGTCAAAACCAACAAATTAAGAAAAGCTTAGAATTCTTAGCCAAGTAATAGTCACCATTTTCTATACTTAAGAATTCTACCCACAAGTATGAAATTACTTAGTAGCAAGTAATTACTCAAGTAATTACTGTAAGGGAGATGGCGCTCGAGAACCGTCATGAAGTTGACAACTGCGAAGTTAGCAACGCGCGGGCGGTGCGCCTACTAGCTGGGATAGCGCACCGAGGCGTTCGTCCCTTTTCACTCGCGGACTCCGACGGCTTAACATCTATCTAACATCTTGTTGTACTGCGTTATGTCTATTTTTAATTAAATATTATATTAATCTTTTACCTTGTTTTTCTGAGCTCTTATAGCTCAGAAGCGGGATAGAACTTTTGCGGCCCACGTAAGTGTTTAAAAATAATAACTGTTAGTGTATCGTGTTACATCCTGATCAAGTACCGTGTGCGTGTGTACTATTGCTTGACTTTAATTTACACTTGCATTTCACTTGACTGTGTACCCTATTTATTTCTTCGTGTGATTATTCTACAATAATGGGACACCATAAAAAAAAGTAATTTATGTAAAAATAACGACGACACGACAGTGACAATCATAAATCTTTGCGTCGCCGTTTAGTCAAAGATGTTAATTAATACACTTAGATTAGGTACTAGAACGCGTAGTCATATTGAAAAATCAAGTCTTGCAAGGCAGGGTTATCATAACACCAGCATTGGGGGGTAGTTCTGGCGCCGCGTCGAATGTGATAAATCAAGGTGGTCATGGTCAGCGTCGCCGCCGTCACTACCCGCGGTACCCTTCGTGAACCTATTGCCACCGGTACCTAACGAAATTCCGTTACCGCGTTCTGAAGACAGAGCCCCGATACCACACACTGTAGCAAAGGATCTCAGCGTTGGAGATACCTCTCGTGAGGTACATTCTGAAACATCGGTGATAGTCGCATCGTTAGAAGCTACCACTACAAGTCCACCACATTGCCACCATAATATTCATCCATCGTTATTATGTCGGCCGTAGCGACCCAATACCGTAATTAGATCCTCATTTTTCTTTAATTATAATGGAACAATGGATAAGAAAAGTTGTGGGTATTTCAAAATGTACGGTTGGGACGAAAACTGCTAATAATTTAATTGTCAGTTTCTAAACTAAAAGGCCATGCGTGGCGGTAGTATGGTCAACTAAACGAAGTCAATTCAATTGGTTATTTTGGAAACAATGTGATGCGTTATCTTGTAAACGAGGTACGTCGTCCTGAAAGAGATTACATTCAATTTTACTACGGTAAATTGGTGATGGGTAAAGCATGTGGAATACCAGGCTCCCTAATTAATCATTGAGCCCATCTTACGTACGATTAAATGACTTAGTAGAAGTAAGGTATTTCCGCGAGATGTCGTGACCCAATTAGCTTACTTGTCATCGTTTACGCACCCCGCAGGCGTAAATGTTGATCGCAATAAAAAGTACAATAGCCATTATGACAACTAATTAGTGTTATATTTAATACTGCAAATAAGTGTAACAGTAAATCTCGGAAGCAAGACGGAACGACTTTGGTGTGTGTATTCTGTAGCAAGCGCGGACATCACGAAACTAATTTGTTTGATTAATAAAAATTAAAAATGTAGTAACTATGGCAAAACAGGTCATTAAATAGAAGAAACTTAAAAATCGTCGTACAATTTCTAACAAAGAAAATGACAAACAATGACATACTGTGCGCGTTATCATATTACTGATGCGTCGGGTAGTTCGAAATATTACATGACCGTTAAAAATAATGATTTCTCTGTGTAACAATCAGTATCTAGTCGATTAAAATTAGAAGGAGTCCTTGCGAAAATATTGTTTTGTCCGGTTTTGGTGGCTCAAAAACCAATCTCTCTCAGTCTGGTAGTAGTTGTAAAGATTCCTGTAAATTTGCGAGGCTACTTGTGATTGTAGGCTTTTATTATAGTACCTGACTTTGCACAAGATAATGGCACTATAATAGGCCAGCCTTTGACAGAGTTTTCTACCGTATTTAGGTGATTAAAACACCGACATCTCTAAGGATATTTAATGCAAATCAATTTCCCGAACTGCCTGGTACATGTAGTAGGTAAAGTTGAGCGCGTCAAGTTGGTTTCGGTTGCAACCCGCACCCTAATTGCGTAACACATTACCAATCGGAGTTGGTTTCATTTTGACAGTTCAACAACATTCATTGCTTTATTTACGTTGTCGAGCAGACAAATTTTTCGAACATACGAAGCAATAGATTAGCAATTTGTTTCAAAATGAAACCAACTCCGATCGCTAATGTGTTACGCAATTAGGGTGCCGGTGTAAATAAAATACTATTATCTTGTGTTAATTTTGATTCTGGTTCGATTACACTGCGTGCTACTGAATGTAATATGCCGAGGGCAGTGCATTATTCCCGAATGCGATACCGAGATTATGGATAGCAAAGTTGTCTTAAAAGTAATTAATATTAGTATAATGAGGTCATAAAACTACCGCGCAACCGATGCGTGGCGGGAGTTACGATTCTGGACTAATATGTGATTTCCTGGAACCAAATGTCGTGACTGATCTTGAATTTTTACTACACGATTATTCCGATTGTTTTTCGGGTAGTGAAAATAAAATTGGAAAATGTTCAGTGCAAATGCACATTGAATTAACTAACACGGAGCCTATTTATTACCATCAGTATTGGATGTTTATATCGTATCAGACTTATTGAGTAAAGGAATTGTGGAGGAATCAAATTCCTCATAATTATGATGCTAATGTGATGCTCAGGTTAGGCAAGTGGTCTTTACGGCATGAGGTGTGTGATGGCGAAGTCAGGCCGTCCAAGTATAAGCTCACTGCAGTTCATGATTTTGCTGAGGAGCTCGTGGCTAAGTACAGCCGCACGGGTCGATCTACCAGGTTAAGCTACGCTTGCCGGGGTTGGTCCATGGATGGGTGACCATCTTTACATACAGAGACTCCTCCGTGCCTCGGAAAGCACGTTAAGCCGTTTGTCTCGGCTGTCATTCGTGGGTCTTTGACAGTCGTTACGGGTCGTCAGAAGCCCGAAAGTCTGACAACCCGTCTTACCAGTATTATCCAGTAACTGGGTTGTGGAGGTCAGATTGGCAGTCGCTCCATGTAAAATACTGGTATTCAGCTTCAATGGGTTAGACTGGAAACCGACCCCAACATAGTTGGGAAATGGCTAGGCAGATTGATTGAGTTCATGTCTTGCTGTGCCTAGAAACTTAAATCAGATACGTTAGTTTTATGGACCTGGCAAATTATTCTAGGAAGTGTATGCCTAATTTTGCTAGCCTCGCTCGTCCTATATTACTATACTCACCAAAAAGGACCAACCATGGGTATGGGGTGACGAAGAGTCTTTTGAATTCCATCGCATTATATCGATTTTTGTAAAACTACCCGTGTTGTCGTTGTTTAATCTGGATTATATTAAACCAAATTCATACAGACGCGTTCAAAATAAGTTTAGGTGGAATGTTGCTCCACAAGCAGCCGGACGTAGCGTGAAAACCCAGTCGCATGCGAGTAGACAGACTACGTCTGTCGAACAAGTGTCACAATTTCGAACTAGAGACGTTGGCTATTGTCATGAGCCTGAAAAAGTTTAAAGTATATCTGTCAGGTTTAAAATTTGTTCTACTGACCGATTGTAGCGCATTACGCTGGACATGGACCAAACATGTATTGTCTCCCGTATCGCCCGGTGGTGGTCGCTTGAAGTTCAAGGGTTTGATTTACTGTCGAGTATCGTGCCGGCAAATCCATGGCTCACGTGGACGCGCTGAGTCGTAATCATGTGGATTCAGTAATGCTATGTGTTGAAAAAGCCCTAATTGAATGTGTGCAGCAGGATAACGAATCATTGCGTTGCTTCAAAATGTAGTCGTTCCACAAATGTCATGTTGGTCTCTCGTTCAAAGTTTACATGATAATAATGGTCACAATTTTAATGAAACTTAGTGCCATAAGGTCAAAGTACTGGTTTCACGGTATGCGTCGGTTTATCCAAAAGTACACTCGTGGTTGTATACCATGTCAATAAGTTAAAATACCAACTGGCCGTCGTGCGGGCTTGTTACATCCAATTGAAAAGGTGGCCGTACCATTTCACATGGTTCATGTAGACCATCTTGGCCCATTCTGTAAAATTCCATCAGGCAAAATCTAGCAATAATGCCTTCACGAGGTTTTTATATGGGACCCTTCACGAGGTTTTTATATGGGACCAATCTCTTTGAGACGTCAATTGTAAATGTGTTGCAGACGTTCAGATGTTTGACAAATTATTTAAAGTTTTGTTGTTTCAAGTCGTATAATAAGCGACTGTGGCAAAGCTTTCAGCTGCAAAGATTTCAAAGATTATTGCATTCAAAGACATATAAAGCATATCTTTTCATGTTCTAGCCCAAGAGCGAATGGGCAGGTTGAACATTTTAATGAGACAATACTTGACGCCTTTATAACATACGTTGATGATGACCAAAATGACTGGGAGATATACTTGCCTATGGTACAGTTAGGATTAAACTAGTACGGGTACTCCATTGGAAGTTCTCTATGGGTTTCAACCCGATATAGTTGTGCTTGATAAGTCACCGTATTTTGATTTTGATTTTTGACAGAAATCGCTGTCACGAGATCAGCTAAATTGTCTCAGCAGGCAAAGTATGACAAAAACGGCGTTAAGATAGGTGATCTAGTTCTTGCCGTAAGGGTTTACGCAGTGGTAAACTTATGTCAAATTATTGTAAAGGTCCTGCCTCATGGTCGGTACGTGATTAAGAGTACACGTAACCGTGGTCGACTTTATGAAAATGTCTTGGCCAGGGAGAAATTAAAGTTTTCCCAATGTGATCATTCCGATGAGTCTGATAACTCTAATTCCGAGTAAAGGAATAGTACAATTTATTTCATTTGATGTGTGCACTGTAACAAATCTACTAGCCTACAGAAATAAAAGGGGGCTAAAGTATGACTTGAAACAATATATTAAATATTAAAAGATAAAAATACAGACCGGTTTTTAAAAAACAATCCTACCTAACACACACAGTTATTTAACGCGAAGGTAGAGGTTAGCTTGAAGTAGTAATTTGAGTAAGTCCAGGTTAGGCAAACACGCACGGATAGATTGGAAGAGGAAGATTTTGAATTGAATCGCTCCGATAAATTAATGGTTATTTTCTATAACCCTCCTTCAGGGATCGACCGCAGTCGGGTAAGTTTTAGTCACTGAGTTAGTTTTCCCGGTCGAAGAATACTTTTAGGAGATGTTTCGTTTATAGCTTCCGGAGCAGAACTGAACAGTCTCCGAGTCTTTCATCCATCGGTTCATCAGGCAGCGTTTTTCAAAAACGTCTTCCAATTTCATATCCTTTCCACATTTTTGGTTTTCCGTCATCAGAATGCCAAACGCCACAGTCAATGCTTGAATCTGCCAGTAATATACGTTGAAAAACCTCTAACCTCTTCGATGAATTTCAAGTGTGTGTGCATTAATTTTATAAAAGTAATTTAAGATACAGCTATTCAATAATAAATCAAAATTATCTATAAAATACAATATTTGACCTAACATATTGATAAAAAGAATTTAGATTACATAAATCAAAAGAAACGTTCATAGTCTAAGCCATTATGAAACTCTATGAAAGATAGTTAGATAGAAGAAAAAAATAATGACAGCTTGACAACCTGACGTAAGTGTCATAACAATGAAAAATTTATAGAAAACGAATTGTTTTAGACCAATTCGCAATAGATGAATATAAATCTTTATAAAAGATAAATAAAAATGGATGAAGTGTAAGTAAAGGTTATGTATGTAGTATGTATGTATGTAGTAGAAGTATGTAGATACTATAGCACACTTAAAAATTGTTAAATGGATCAATTTTAATCATTGTTAATATTAACAATAATTTTATGATCGATCTTTGTTTCAATAGCGCTAGCCTTCAGAGGCGTTGATTATAATGCATTTAGCCTTAAGAGGTTAGTCGTGTGTCGTTCCTTAAGAGGAAGACAATGCCTTAGGAGGCTGATATGACACGACATTTATGATGTGAGCCCTGAAGGGTAAGCCATCATTATTAAACACAATCGGTTTTTGTTTAGATTGTGTTATACTGACATTAAGAAGTCAGTTGAAGTTGGCATTCAGAAGCCAATCTCATTTATTAAACACAATCGGTTTTTGTTTAGATTGTGTTATACTGACATTAAGAAATCAGTTGATGTTGGCATTCAGAAGCCAATCTCATTTATTAACCACAATCGGTTTTTGTTCAGATTGTGTTATACTGACATTAAGAAGTCAGTTGAAGTTGGCATTCAGAAGCCAATCGCACTGACATTCAGATGTCAGTTCAAGTTGACATTAAAACGTCAATCACACTGACATTCAGACGTCAGTTCAAGTTGACACTAAGATTTCAATCACACTGACAATCAGATGTCAGTTCAAGTTGACATTAAGACGTCAATCACACTGACATTCAGACGTCAGTTCAAGTTGACATTAAGACGTCAATCTCACTGACATTTAGACGTCAGTTCAAGTTGACACTAAGACGTCAATCGCACTGGCATTCAGACGCCAGTTCAAGTTGGCATTAAGATGCCAATCCCACAGTGTCGTCGCTGCATCGTGAGTTCGTGAACGAGCTGGGCCGTCATCTGCACCAAGGAGCGAGAGCTACGCGGGGCGCGCAGCTGTATCAGGAAGGCCGACTGTAAGGGAGATGGCGCTCGAGAACCGTCATGAAGTTGACAACTGCGAAGTTAGCAACGCGCGGGCGGTGCGCCTACTAGCTGGGATAGCGCACCGAGGCGTTCGTCCCTTTTCACTCGCGGACTCCGACGGCTTAACATCTATCTAACATCTTGTTGTACTGCGTTATGTCTATTTTTAATTAAATATTATATTAATCTTTTACCTTGTTTTTCTGAGCTCTTATATTACTTTGATTATAAATACGAGCCTTAGTACTAGAAAGCTATAATTTGGCATGGATATACATATTCATTACGCCGACAAAGTGGTAAAATAAAATCATGAAAACAATTTTTTTAGGGTACCTTCCTTATTTTATAAGTTAGTTAATTAATGCCCCTGGCTGGAGGCTTTGAGTTCGCTTAAGGCACCCACAGGATTGTTCGGTTAAGCAGTCTCGACCCCTAGTGGTGAACTGCGAGATGCCATGTTAAAAAAAAAGAAAACTATCACAGCTAAGTAGGCGTGTGGGTAAGAATCATACTGTATTGCTGCAGAATTGAATATGTTACATAACTATATATGAAAAGAATGTACCAGCTATGTAACTACTAGATTGTACCTTTAATGAAATTCATTGTACCTCCATGAAACAAGAACAATTATAATAATAAAGTGAGCCGCAGTCCTGACAGTCTGAATGATGGGTGTATACACCCATCATTCAGATAAACAATGTAATAGATATCTTATGGTTACCTAATGTTTACCAGAGGAATGTACCTGCAACGTACCTCATAAAATAATGTCCGTAAGGATTGAGTCGCCAAATTTCGTATCTTAATGAAATTTAATACTTATTTAGTAGTAAGTTTAAAAATTTTGTAGGTTCGATCCTCGATTTTGTAGGTATAATACTTCAAAAGATATATGAACATAAAGGTGGCACCTCAATCTAAATATTTGGATTGAGTCGCCACGTCAGAACTAAGAACATCATGGATGAATGTTTATCATAATTTGGTATGATTTAGTAGTATTTGAGAGTATTTAGTAGACAAAATCTGAGCTCGGTAGTGTTAAAATTAAAAAAGTTACAATACATTATGTGTGGCTCCTCAGACCATACACATACGACTGGTCATTTTTCAAAGAAGCAGTAGTTCAATTAATGTGCAATTTCAACATCATTTAGTAGTAAAAATATTAGATTTGTAGGATAAGAGTCGGCAATCACAAAAGAAAGAAATGGGAGATATAGCATATTTAATGTGGCTCCTCAATTCAGATGCTTCGGTAAATAGATTTGCCTCTAATCTACATAATCATGTGACGAAATTTGGAACAAAAAACGCCAATATTTTGTATAAATTTCTACTAAATGCACGTATAAAAAAATACAAAAAAAAGTACATATTTACAAAGTTATTAGCTATTCTTTAATTTCTTATGAAATTTTTTTGTGGGGTGACCATGAATACGTGATTTAAAAAGAAAATGTACGTTTCGTGGCTTATAGAAACAAAATCTATTTTGTCGCATGTTTTCAAAGTCAGCCTGTATAGTCGGATTTGCACAATTATTTTTTTGTTTGAAAGGTTATGCTCTCGAGGGAACAATGGGACCACCCATTGTCACCAAGTCAGAATCTGATGAAGAGATCCTTGAGAATTTTCGTTTATTGGCAACGACACTACCAGCCGCACTACCAGTAGTGTCGTTTCCAATTAACGACACTACCAAGCCTATTTTTTTTGGATTAAACACCTAAAACGTTCATGAGGTCAAAATGGATATCCAAGATGACGGCTGCAAAAATTTTCGCAGCCGCCATTTCAAGCCGACGCCGCGCGGCGCAGCGGAACGTGTCTACATTCGCCACGTGCTCCCGCCCCGCACTGCGTGTTTTTAATTTTATTTTTGTATTCTTCTTCCTCTTCCTCTTCTGCAAGAAGTCCGATTATAACAAGATCCCAGTCTATCATTATAATTTCACTCGAGCACTCGACCAAACTGCATCAATTCTACACGAAGTCTGGACGGAAATAGTAGAGACTGTAGTAGAGTAGTCGCGCGGCTTCGTGAGGTGCAGCACCGCTCTTGCACAACGCGCGTACCGGCGAAGCACCGCTGCGTCGCGATGCATCGCTATACGCTGCGAGGCATCACGAGGCGCAGCGCTGCATGGTGCAACGTATTCTAAATTCTCACAATGAAATGTGTATATTTTCGTGTAGAAAATAAAGTTATATTTTGAGTCGCTCTTTTAAAATGTGCGCGCAACATCGCGTCGCGTCGCGTCTCGGTGTGAGCTGACTCTAACTCGCGCATTTGCTCTCGGAGACCACAGATGGGCATCGGGACTACTCAATTATTGTATTTCGCGGGTTGCGATTCGATTAGTGGACCTGCCACTTATTATGTGCTGTTTTTTAAAACATATAGTATAGGGATAGTTCCTTTTTAGGGTTCCGTACCAAAATGGTAAAAAAGGAACCCTTATGGTGTGACTCAGTCTGTCTGTCTGTCTGTCTGTCACAGCTGGATATCTCAAGAACTACTAATGCTATCAACTTGAAATATGGAACAGTTTTAGATGATGTTTACCCAACTATTTTGCAAATAAGAAAGAAATAGAAATATTTATACTTTTTTTGCAACATTGATTGAAAGGGGGTCTTAAAAATTCAAAGTGGGTTTACTATGGCATATGGGGTATGATATGAAAGAACGCTATTTGCACATTCTCAAACATTTTTTTTCTTTTTTATAGGCCGCATAGTTTTCGACTTTTGATGAAAAATGTAAAAAAAAATACCGTTCCCCCCTTATCTCCGAAGTTTGCAAAGCGAAAAATCTGCAAATATTCTGTATGATAGAAGTTTATGTAAAGATTACAGGAAAAATAAAACGATGTCTCTAAATAGCACACTTTTTCAGAAATCGGAACGGAACCCTCGGTGCGCGAGTCCGACTCGCTCTTGACCGGTTTTGTAACATTGTTATTATATGTAATTTGCATAATTATCTTTGTTGGCACATCTTGATTTCAATTGTGATTTGTTTTAAAACACAAAAGCGCTTCGATACAAAATCGTAGTTATAAACGCTTACCATAACATCAGAGGTATCAATGGGCAGTTTGAATAGTTTTTTACAATTAGTATTAATGTGTTTATTTATTAGGTAACTTAGTATTTAAATGGCAATTATTTAGAACGTATAGGAAGAACACTTTATTATTTTTCTCCTTTACGAAGTGAATAATACAATTCTGTTAGAAATAAGTAGGGATTTTATTAAAAAAATAAATTTCAAAAACTAGTCATCCTGGTTTCATTTAACATCATCATCATCATCATTTCAGCCGAAAGACGTCCACTGCTCCCCCCAAAAGGGACCTCATTCTTAACTCGATCTAGCAGAAAAACACCGAGCATAACCCTCTTCTTTGGCTTTTGGGTGACCTTGAGCTTTCTTATGAGGCCCATTGTAAAACGCTACGTCTTAGGGCCGTAAATCATAACTGGCAACACACACTGGTCAAAGACTTTTGTTTCGAGACACTGCGATATTTTGGACAAGAAGATCTTCCGTAGCTTCCCTAACTTAACGAACCTGGACTTACCTAGTTTGACCGTTTGTCCCAGGTACACAAACAACATGGTCACCCTCAATAGCGAATTCTTAATGAATATCGAAAAGTATTTTTTTTTTCAGATACCGAATATATACAATGTTGATTTGTACATAAGTATTTTGTAGACATTTATACAAAATGTTAGTGTCTCTGGTTATTGATTCCGTTGTGATCTCAGGTAGATACAATCAATTATTTATTTGCAGAACGTCAGGACTGAGGAGCCAAATAAAATGCGTTTATTTACTAAATTCACTCAGTTTTACTACTTTCTCTATATGCTACAAATTCGAACACACTTACTACTAAATGTTCTTTGGAGTGGAATATAAATTGACTAATTACTTTCATGGAAATTCACGTTCTTATGATTGATTGATTGATGGATTGAGGAGCCACATTAAAAGTATTGTATATTCTTCAATATCAACAGTACAGGACTCAGATTTTTAGTAGGTACTATACACAACTACTACTAAATCATACCAAATAATGATAAACATTCATCCATCATGTACCTAGTTCTGACGAGGCGACTCAATCCAAATATTTAGATTGAGGTGCCACCTTTATGTTCATATATCTTTTGAAGTATTATACCTACAAAATCGAGGATCGAACCTACAAAATTTTTAAACTTACTACTAAATAAGTATTAAATTTCATTAAGATACGAAATGTGGCGACTCAATCCTTACGGACATATAAAATATAATCTGAAAATATAATGCGACTAATAAATTACGAGAAAATCAAGAAAACAAATTTTGTCATAGCAATATCGCACCTCCGCTCAATAAGTGTCGTAAGTCAAAAAATCAAACTTTCCAGGAAAAGGTGTTTGAAATTTGTTTGTGCTAAACAGACTGTGGCAGCCCCAGCAGTATTATACGCGCTATAGCCGGGAGACATGACAGCCCGTTGGTGAGGTCACTTGTCACCTATAACACTGTCTGTGTTATTAAAGTCCCCGTGACCCCGTCACGAGAAGCTCTAAATTTTGAAAACACACACTTCGGTTTCGCAACCTAAATGAAATTTCCGAAATAAATAATTCCGCAGTATCTATGCTGGAAAGCGATACAATAGCATCGTGTCGTCGTCGTCGTAACAATTGCGAAGGAATACGAACATTTTCTTATATTTTGCATAATTAAAAACTTTGAGCTTAGTCAAAGTGACTCAGTATGTATTGATGAGGTGCCACTGGTATTAAATCTAAAGTCAAAAATATACCACATCATAGGTATCATTGAATACGTGCCTTCAACGTCAAATACACTTCACGATATCGGTCATTACAAAACTCATTGTTACAGACAAAATAAATGGGTTTGTTATGATGATCTACGTAATAGTACTACAAGAAACCCGAAAAACATGATTGCTCATTGTATTTTATTCGGACAAAAGTAAATACCTTTTTCTTGTAAATTCATTTTTCTTATTTTATTATTATTATTACTACGTTTTTATTAAGAGCCCCACGAACATCGGTGGCAACTCACAATTCGAGACTTTTATAAAATTCGTTAAAAATCGCTATCTCTGTTTGAAAACAAAAGAAGAGCCGGTTACGAACGCGGCGGTGCGCAGCCGTGTGTGTGTGTTGTGAGTTGCTTGACGCGAGATGGCACTAGTAGTTATCGAAAATGAGAATGGGCGCTTTTGTATGGGCTCCGTCCCCAGACTGTTTCAAGACTGTATCAAATTGAGCGATACGTCATTTTAAAGCTTATTAGAATGGCTTTATTTTATTCTATGACACCAACCACCGCACTCTTGCAGGAGAAGACCTACGACTGATTACATTTTTTTTTAAATGTGATTTTCGCTTATTTTACCATGGTTCACCTCTTTTGTCTTGCAGATATCCTGGGGTATGCCTATCTATTCAAAGTGCGATGGAGCGAGATATGATCGAAGTCTTAACATATGTGTCCTCGAGGTTATGACAGTTAGCTTATGCCATCAACAACGAAACTCGTGCAAAGAAGATACTATGAATCTTTTTTTTTTCTTAATATCATTATGTTTAGCATAGACAGTTTTTCGTATATACTTATTACTTTATATAGCGTTCTTTGCGATGCAGCTACTAATCTTGTGTTGCGCGTTTATCGCCACACCTGCACACTTGACTTTTTAACTTTTCCCTACCTCCGTATCTCTACGTTGACGTCATGGTGGGGCTTGCGGGCTCCGAACTCTAAGTCTGTGCCGGTAGAATTTACTTTGCCGAAACAGGTCTAGGGTGAGGAGCCAGACCAAGAGAGATACAAAAAACCGCAGGGCAGCGTGTGGCGAGCTGTTGGGAAGTAGCCACCCCACGGACCCTATCTCCCGGGAGAAGTCTTGTTCCTCACCTCTGGCTTGCCTTTATTGACCGGCTGGAGTGAACACTGACGGAAACAGAGCTCCCACCTCATTCTTGTCTTTATTGGCCGGCTTGAGTGGAGATTCGCAAGAGCAAACGTGCTCGGAGGAAGGAAGTATTCCAGTAAGTGCTTGTAGGGCTCTTGACTTGACCATCTTCCGGGCTCTGGGATTGTTCTGAGAGCCGTGGAATACCTCTCCACTCCTCAAGCACCTCAGGACATGTTGCCCCCTTGTCGCTACGTCACTATGTGCTAGCGACAGTTTCCGGGGGCCCATTATTGAGTGTGCAAGTCACCCCCTGCCATTTCATCTGTGTATTGTATAAAAAAACATTGGACAGGCAGGGGCCACAGTCTTTCCATAGTTCTAGGTAACCATTCCACAGCCACCCAAACCCAAAGCCCAATATATTTTGTTTCCATGTTCTGCAATAGTCCTGCACCAACCAGGGGATGTCCTTGGGTGCACTTACATAGTGCATACAGGGATAATCGTCGGTTGGTGTCTCCTCATAATTTAAAATTGTCTAAGGGGCGTCTGCGAGTTGACTTTGGCCCCTCGTACACGTTCCATCACAACACAACGTATCCAATACCTTTGCAACCATTCAAGCTAGCCAAAATCAAAGTAAAAGCAGAGGAGTCAAGTCCATTTAGCGTGCCGAAGTCAAAATATACAGTGTCGAACCGATGAAGGAGGAAATGATGCATGCGACGTGCGTATCGTAGGGCAATATAAATTAACCGAACTATCATTACAATACAAACCATTGACAGCCGACAGAATGAAAAAATAAAATCACAGACCAAACACTGCTAGTATTGTCATATATCAAAGTGTATCAAAGTGAGAGGAATTTCGTAATGAACAAAAATAAAGCATGGCAAAGTACTACCTCAAACTTAGTTTGGGGTAGAGGGTTTGAGGAGCAATACGGTTTAAAAAGGTTTGGTTAAAAAAGTACGCCTGGACACTTAAGCGGTTAAGTGAAAACAAACGAGTACAATACAATAGTCAGCTGTAAAAAAATTGTTCATTGTCTTTATCCCTCTCGCCTCCATAATTGTTATCTCGTTCGGGTTCATCCGCCCTCTGACGTTCTTCACCCTGATGCGATGACGCCTCTTGTGTACATGGTTATACTTGCTATGTTACTGTAGAAGCTAGAAATAATATTTAAAAAAATAAAATTAAAATTATTCATGGTTCCTTCCCTGCACGAGTTTCGTTGTTGGTGTCATACAATAAAATAAAGCTATTGTTATGACCTTTAAAATGACTTATATCACATCTTGATACACCACTGGGGACGGACCCGGCCATTCTCCTTTATGATAAAGGAGACAGACACGAAGTTATTTTTAGCATTATTAACTATGTCGGTCATTGTTGCCCTCATCGAGTAGTTTAATTAATCCTCAGACAGCATGTCTGAATTCCATGGCAGAAAAAAGATGTGAAGAAAATAAGTTGATTTAACAAATACAATAAAATAATGAAATAAAAGAATAGGAAAGTTCTTCACTTACATACAATACAGACATACATACATAAATCACGTCTTCTTCCCATAGGGGTAGCCAATACCTAATAATTATATTATAATTAATATTAATTATAATAATCGTTTTGATGTACACAGGCCAAAGGAGTTAAGTAACCAGACACGCACACTACAAAACTATATCGCTACTGTACGTACTGCTCACAATGACAGCCACGCACACATCCCATTCATAGAGTGAGTGCGCTAACTTCTTTTAAATGATAGTATAACATAATTTCGCAACGTAGGATAGTTGCTCTCGTGGCGCAACAGGCAAGCATTCAACCTACAGTGACAGAATGATCTGAGTTCGAGCCACGAGTTCACTGAAATATTATTTTTGAGATTTTGTAATTTAAAATTAATATACTAACTGAATAAAGCGATACTCTGACCAGTTTGAGAATCTACCACAAGTTTCTCGCCTACTTAAAATTATTTCCTAGTTCTCCAGTTCCAGTTATTTAAATAAAGAAAAAAAAATGATAGTAAAATAATAAGTGTCATTATTACATTATATTATTTTTTATTAGTATGATATTATGTATTACTTGGGTCACTCGCCCTGCCTTTTTATTTCTATTTTATCTTATTATAATTTTCATTATTACTGACCACTAGCCTTATAATGATATCAATTGTATTTAAGTATATAAATAATTTATATATTCTCTGCATTGTATTTATATTGTGTAATTTTTATTTCTTAATTTATAATTTCGGAGGTGTATGTTTAGACCTAATATTTTCCATTTTTTTTTTGTAGAGAAAAACCGTTCGACTGTGGGTGCATTGTTACGCTGAGACAGGCGAAATAAACCGTCGCCTGCCTGAACCGACACCATTGGCTTACACAAATGTTTCGCATCGGCACCGTGCGTGAGATTGTTGCCACTCATACATCAGATCCATTCGCTAAGACCAGCATAACAGCAGCAGCACACAACGTCACTATGCAAACTATACCGAACTACCTGCAAGCGGACGGTTTGATATGTTGCAGACCGGCGCGTAAAATTGTATTATCTACCGTGCACCGTCAAAATCGCGGAATATCGGCACTTCGATTGACAAAACAATGTCGTCATAATTAGTGATGAAAAATGTCTTTTTGTCATCTTGAGAAATTGTAATATTGAAAATCACCACCGACTTATCTTACTTAGCTACCTTTAAATTTCAGACATTTTAAAGTTTTTAAATCTATTATTTTCCTAGAAATAATTAATAATGGTTGGTAATAATTAAAATACTGTTCCCGATACCGGTGGTAAATGTTTTTATTTTAATTTTAATTTTCAAAAAGTAATTCGTATCTATAGATATAACTGAAGTAGTAGTATAAAAGAACAACGCGGCCACACAGACAGACACGAAAAGCGACTTTAATTTAAAATAGATAAACGAAATACTTAATACTTTCACAGCGTATTTAGCTTTAGCTTACACAGTAGTATTCAGAAGTATAATGCCTTATTCGTTGGGCTACGAACGCTTAAGTTTTCAATACGAAATTATGTTATACTATAATTGAGAAGACGTTAGCGCACTCACTCTATGAACACGATGTGTGCGTGAGGGCATTGTGTGCTGTACGTAATGAATCGTCTTAACAGTAGCGATATAGTTTTGTACTGTCACGCACACTACAAAACTGGTTACTTATCTCTTTTGGTGAGTGTACACTTACGGCATACTCAAATGGATTCAGACCGAACTCGACGTCCTGGTCCGTACGCTGCTGACTGCGTATCAAATCCATCACCCGTGGTCATCGGTAATGAGACTATATCCCGCGAAAGTGTGGAGGTCGAGGCTTTTTAGACGCTAAGACCCTCCACAATCGCGAGATGCGCAGTCTCACGGAATATTTCCTAGAAGCCGACGTGGGAATGCATCGAGATGTGCTTGCGGTGGACAAGAGCCTCACTCCTCCCCAAAGAGAACTGCCGCAAACCTGCAGTACTTGATACTAACGATCCTAAGGAAGTATGGCAAGGCAAAGAGCTTTACGGACGCTTTTTTCGGGGCCTTCATGGGCCTGATGTAGACTTTTTAGCGTCTGTATCTTGGCTGCGTTTCTGGTTGTTGGGGAAACCGAAGGTTTTGTCTGTACGATTATAGATGAAGTTATCATGACGAATAATTATCGGAAATACATTGTCGATGACGGTACGGGTAACATCTGTTGGGCATGCCACTGTCCCGGTGAATCAATCCGACGTGTTGTTTCCGGTTGTTCTCGTCTTGGTAACAGCGATTACTTGCACGGACACAATCTAGTGGCTAGGATTATCCACCAGCAACTTGCCTTGCAGTACAACCTTGTAGAGTCCGAAGTAACATATTACAGGTATGTGCCCGGCCCAGTTCTCGAGAATGGTCACGCCAAATTGTACTAATATCGGTCTATCATCACTGACTCTTGTAGCCAATAAATATTGTGCTGATAGAGCGACGAGAGCGCTGTGTAATGATTGTTGATATCGCTGTCCTTCATGGCGAGAATCTCGTGAAAGCCGAGAAAGATAAAAAATCAAGTATCTTGACGTAGCACACGAGGTTGTCGATATGTGGGACGTGGACTCTGCAATCATTGTTCTGATAATAGTTACAGTTAACGGCGTAATAGCGGAGAGCCTCGACCAAAACCTCAGAAGGCTCTCATTGCGTGGCTGGGTCAAGGGCTTGATTCAGAAAGCAGTACACCTGGACACGGCACGCATAACGACGAGGATCCTCTCCAAAGAGCCCTGACCACCGCTAGTTTGGATCCTGTTCCCGATATTGGTGGGCTACTATTTTTTATATTTTTAAATGTTCTTTTTTTATTCTATGTTTTTATGTTGAAAATATTTAAAAATGTAAATGATATGTTTATGTAAATTAAATAACAGAATAAAAAATAAAGAACTTTCGTCGACACTATCCATGTACGGTATGGACTGGCGCTTGATACGAGCACTTAAATCTATAGACAAGGAATCCAGTGCTTCTGTTAAGATAGGATACACGGACTAGTTCTGTATATCAAGGGGTGTTAGATAGGGTTTTGTATCGTCACCGTGGCTGTTCAACTTGTATATAGATAGTTGTCTGACAGATTTGAAAAAGGGTGAGTCGAGGATATACGCAGATGGTCTAGTTCTACTGGCATCGTCAGCAGCATAGTTGCAAGTCATGGTAACTGTGGTGGATGAAGCATAAAAGATAAAAGGTATGAATATAAATGTGAATAAGGCGAAGCTAATGGTGTTTGTAAGAGAAGAGGATGTGTGAGGTGTGATGTGAAACTAAATGATAGCGAACGTGGAGCAAGCAAAACTGTAAGCCTACCCCAACGTAGTTGGGAAAAGGCAAGGCAGATTTGAATGATGTGATAAGGCGATGTGATAAGAAATGGAACAGAAATATCGACGCAATTTGGATAATAGCGATTATTAAAACTGGTCCCTCAATCCTCACACCTCTACTGACATATGCGTGTGTAGCTACTTGACGAAAGAAATATCACAAAGTCTAGTGTACTTAACTTTCAGTAAAAAATGTCTACTAAATACCAGAAAACTCTAATTGTGAATTGCTTTCCTCTTAGCTGAGATAATGTTATTTTAGTAATCCTATGAAAATAGATAGAGTAGTGTCACCACACAATTAAAGAAAATATAGACAGTACTAATAAACTTTATTGATTATCCCTTCGTATGAACGAGGATCCACGCGAGACACAATGGTTTTTTAATTGTGTCCGGAATTACGGCATTCGACTCATTAAAGCTTATGACGGAATGAAAACAAGGTTGTTGTATGGATAAATTAATTATACATGGCGTACGTGTATTGAATGAAAAATATATTCAAAAAAATAACAAATTACTGAATATAATACTTTTATATAAGTGAAATTTGGATGGAACTTAATGAATGTAAGAATATTTGTTGGTCAGCACTTTCATAAGAAGGTAAGGTACTTCAAGGTACTACTTTCTGAGTGCAGGATTTGATGAATATAAGAATATTCGAGACCTTGTGGCCACTTTTGACAAAGATTTAATTCCACAATATATAAAGTGCCTCTGTGATATTGAATCTACTGACGATGATATTTATTTAATGAGAGCACAAATTGCTTCACAATATTTTAGACCATTAAATGAGAAAGGAAACCATATTACCTATGATTGCCAGTGCAACATCTCATACATATTTGAACACATACTTCTGAGATATTTTTTCAGTGCAACTTTCACAAAAAAGTGTTTAAATGTATCCTTCCAATCAAACTTAATCAAAAGAGACATTGCGTTTTTGCCCTTGAATATAAATTTTATTGAACTATTTGGCATTAGTATTTTGGAAGAGACAATTAACATCGATGAAGCAAACAGGAACTGTACCACTTGTGATGACCAACTCAGTTACTTTTTTTACTTTTTACCTATTGTGGTATAGTAATTTTATTCTAGGTGCATCGTCTTCGTAATATATAGGTATATAATGATATAATTAATGTATACAAAATATTGTTAAACAATTTTAAAAGAGTAACGATGGAGTTTCTTGCCCATTCTGGAAGGGCGACTGGAATCCATTCTATTTTTTTTTTTAATTTTGACGTTCAAAAGTGCCTTTTAACTACTTATAAGTGATTTTGAGAAAAGCGCGGGAAACATCAAACTTGGCGGACGCGCCTTTTTTGATATAAAATTTGTAAATTTAAAAAACCCTAATTATAAGATCAGTAGTCATAGTTTTAGTGTTCTATTTTCTTTTACTTGTAGTTTAATCTTAGTGTTGTATATTTTCATCGGTAGTGGTAAGTTTTTTTTAGCTAGTTTTGTGAATAATGAAAGACCCGCCTGATCCGGGGGACTTCGTTCCACCGGCAGGCAATTTTGTAACTATTTCCATGTCCAATGAATCGGGCATGGATACCGATGGGTCGTCTTCGACTCGTCATTTGAAAAGAAGCCGTATACATGTGTGCAAGAACTGCAATAAACGTCGCCGTAACCGGAAAGACCACGGTTCCGCGTCTTCTGCTTGTGATTGCATGGACTCTACTCTAAAACCTATTACATCAGAGCCTAAATCTGAAATAATCGTCACTAATGAAATACTTAGTTCTAATAACAAAATGCCCGATATCCCTGCTCTACCCTCAGTTGTTCAACCACAGATAGGTCGTAAAACATACGGTAAAACGGACAGCGCGCCTTTTGTCATTAATGTTCAAAAAAACATAATTTCACCAGATGATGGAACGACACTGCACCCAATCACATTTGGCAAGTTCATATAGCACAACGCCTTCCAAATAGGCATGATTTCGATATATCAAAACGTAACTTATATCGGATATGTGTTTATTATCATACCATATCGATATCTAAATATACATAACCGTTTTCACAAAAACTTCATCGAGCTATGGTTTATCCAAAGCGCAACAACGAGAACGAACTACTATTAATATCGAATAAGTAATAACGAACAAAACGCAAACTTCACATCACGAGGATATGACATCGACGGTTTTTATTCGCTTTGTCTCTGTCTTACCATTCAATGTTTTACTGGCGTAAAAGTGATGAAGCGAATATTACGTAACTTCGGCTAGTGATTGGTTATTTCGTTATTAATAGTGCGTGCGTAATATCTATATCCTAACGCACTAGCAATAAGGTCTAGTTTCTATTTATTTAGTTACAACAAAGAATCCATAAGTTAGCAACTTTCCGGCGGCTACTCGATATCAGGGAGAAATTCATTCTTTAAACTAGACCTACGCTCAATAGATTTAAGGTTGAATTTATGTTGTTGGAATAAGAATTGCATCGAATGAATTTTAATTTGTATTTTTTAGTCAGTTTTGTTTTGAGTTGCACTTGACCTTGCACGTGCCTTTCCTTCTTTGCCTTTTTTTAGTTTTATAGTTTGTATTTTGGTACTTAGTGTAAATAAAAAGTAATAAGTATAAAACTTTTAGTTAGTATTAAATTACTTAACTTTTAGTGTGTGTGTAAAACTTTTAAATTAATAGCTATCGGTCAAAGCAGTGCGTTTGTCGTTAGTTTGCGTTTCGTTCGTTTCAGTTACTTGTGCAAATCGTACGACTGATATCGATATCTGAAAACGGTTTTCGATATCGATGTGAAAACTGAATATCGGTTACATATCCGTTAGCAACTAAATACGAAAACGCCCATGTCTACTTCCAAAATATTATCAACGATAGCGTAAAGAAAAATGGACGCAATGAAATTTCTCTTTCTTTTTCGAACATTCTGGATGCTAATTCTTTTATTACACATAATAGTCATGAAACATATAATTACAAAGCTTTTATACATACTTTTAATGTTACCAGAATGGGTTTAGTGCGTGGTGTTCCTGCGGAATGGTTTCCGGAGGAGGTTATTGATAACATAACGGTACCTATAGGTTGTGGGCCAATCTTAAAAACCAGACGTCTCAATTTTAAAACCACTGTTGATGGTACAACCGTTTGGAAACCATCCCAATCCATAGTTGTTACATTTGATGGGCAGTTTCTACCAAAAAGAATTTTTATGTGCTTTAATGAATTACCTGTAGATTTATATATATTCCCTACCGTACAGTGTTTTAACTGCTGTCGTTTTGGACACACTAAAATTCAGTGCAGGTCCAAGCCTCGCTGTTATAAATGTTGCCAAGGCCACACTGGGGACAGTTGTGAAAGAGAACAAGAAAGTGCATCTTGTTGCCTTTGCTCTGGTTTTCACTATGCTACGAGTAAGTCTTGCCCAGAATTTTCTAGGCAAAAACCACTTGTGATGACCAACTCAGTTACTTTTTTACTTTTTACCTATTGTGTAATTTTATTCTAGGTGCATCGTCTTCGTAATATATAGGTATATAATGATATAATTAATGTATACAAAATATTGTAAAACAATTTTAAAAGAGTAACGATGGAATTTCTTGCCCATTCTGGAAGGGCGACTGGAATCCATTCTATTTTTTTTTAAATTTTGACGTTCAAAAGTGCCTTTTAACTACTTATAAGAAATGGAACAGAAATATCGACGCAATTTGGATAATAGCGATTATTAAAACTGGTCCCTCAATCCTCACACCTCTACTGACATATGCGTGTGTAGCTACTTGACGAAAGAAATATCACAAAGTCTAGTGTACTTAACTTTCAGTAAAAAATGTCTACTAAATACCAGAAAACTCTAATTGTGAATTGCTTTCCTCTTAGCTGAGATAATGTTATTTTAGTAATCCTATGAAAATAGATAGAGTAGTGTCACCACACAATTAAAGAAAATGTAGACAGTACTAATAAACTTTATTGATTATCCCTTCGTATGAACGAGGATCCACGCGAGACACAATGGTTTTTTAATTGTGTCCGGAATTACGGCATTCGACTCGTTAAAGCTTATGACGGAATGAAAACAAGGTTGTTATATGGATAAATTAATTATACATGGCGTACGTGTATTGAATGAAAAATATATTCAAAAAATTAACAAATTACTGAATATAATACTTTTATATAAGTGAAATTTGGATGGAACTTAATGAATGTAAGAATATTTGTTGGTCAGCACTTTCATAAGAAGGTAAGGTACTTCAAGGTACTACTTTCTGAGTGCAGGATTTGATGAATATAAGAATATTCGAGACTTTGTGGCCACTTTTGACAAAGATTTAATTCCACAATATATAAAATGCCTCTGTGATATTGAATCTACTGACGATGATATTTATTTAATGAGAGCTCAAATTGCTTCACAATATTTTAGACCATTAAATGAGAAAGGAAACCATATTACCTATGATTGCCAGTGCAATATCTCATACATATTTGAACACATACTTCTGAGATATTTTTTCAGTGCAACTTTCACAAAAAAGTGTTTAAATGTATCCTGCCAATCAAACTTATTCAAAAGAGACATTGCGTTTTTGCCCTTGAATATAAATTTTATTGAAATATTTGGCATTAGTATTTTGGAAGAGACAATTAACATCGATGAAGCAAACAGGAACTGTACCACTTGTGATGACCAACTCAGTTACTTTTTTTACTTTTTACCTATTGTGGTATAGTAATTTTATTCTAGGTGCATCGTCTTCGTAATATATATGTATATAATGATATAATTAATGTATACAAAATATAAATATAAATAAATATAAATATCCTTGGACATTTCACACAACGCCATCTAGTCCCAAGCTAAGCAACCTAATGCTTGTGTTATGGTAACGAGATGGCTGATAAACTACTTATATACATTTTTTTTTGTAAATACATACATATTATAGATAGAAAAACACCCAGACTCGGAACAAATACTTGTAGGTCGTACAAATATTTGTTTCGTGCGGGAATCGAACCCGCGACATGCTGCGCAGCAGTCAATCGCTTAACCACTGCGCCAACCGTGTCGTCAAAATATTGTAAAACAATTTTAAAAGAGTAACGATGGAGTTTCTTGCCCATTCTGGAAGGGCGACTGGAATCCATTCTATTTTTTTTTTTAATTTTGACGTTCAAAAGTGCCTTTTAACTACTAATAAGTGATTTTGAGAAAAGCGCGGGAAACAACAAACTTGGCGGACGCGTCTTTTTTGATGTAAAATTTGTAAATTTAAAAAACCCTAATTATAAGATCAGTAGTCATAGTTTTAGTGTTCTATTTTCTTTTACTTGTAGTTTAATCTAAGTTTTGTATATTTTCATCGGTAGTGGTAAGTTTTTTTAGCTAGTTTTGTGAACAATGAAAGACCCGCCTGATCCGGGGGACTTCGTTTCCCCGGCAGGCAATTTTGTAACTATTTCCATGTCCAATGAATCGGGCATGGATACCGATGGGTCGTCTTCGACTCGTCATTTGAAAAGAAGCCGTGTACATGTGTGCAAGAACTGCAATAAACGTCGCTGTACCCGGAAAAACCACGGTTCCGCGTCTAATTAATTAAAACATATATGGCTCGTAATTAATTAAAACATATATGGCACAAAGTTCAGTATCTTATGCTGAAGCGGAAAAATGTTACCCACCAGTAACTAAGTCATATGCTGATACACTTTTATCTTCTCCTTCCAAAAACTTTGCACACACCCCATCAATCTCTTCACCTAACAGAATGCCTGCTTCAAGTAGCTATAAGAAGACTGTCTTCCTTAAACTACGGTCCCCTCCCAAATCGGTACAAGGATATAATAAAGAGGCTCACAATGTCATTATAAAAGATTATGACATTCCACAACCATCAAATGGTTGTGCTTTTTCTATTAATCATAATAAGGAAAAAAACGACACAAATTTTTCCATAAACGATTTTCTTTCTGCTTTACACAATCTTCTTTCTCAGTTCAACATTTCACCGTCCAACGTTGCCCCGTCTTTCAATGTATCTCAATCCATTCCTAATGGACAACACATCCAAAATAATCCAGTGGAACTGCCGCAGTCTAGTAAACAAAAAGAGTGATGTTATATATCTTTTAAACAAATATGAGCCATTTGCCTTCGCCTTAGCAGAGACTTGGCTCAAATCGATTCATATTTTTAAAATTAATGGTTATTTAACCATTAGAGAGGATAGATCTGATGGGTATGGTGGAGTAGCTATACTTATCAAGAATTCTATCCCTTTTTCTATTATTACATTACCTCCTCATAGTGAGGAAATTTCAATTGTAGCTATTAAAGTTCATCACACTTGTCTTGTTTCTATTTACATTCCTCACTCTTCCGCTTCTGTTCTCCAAGAGATGAATAATCTCTTTTCTTTTCTCCATGGTGGGAGTCCGAGTGCACTGAATTGGTCAAGAAACGTAAAGAGGCTGAATACAATTATAACCTTGATATGTCCGATATTAATTTTGAAATCGTCACTAACCTAATTAATGGAACTTGTAAACTTTTTAAGAGGAAAAAATTTGAATCTTGGCGTAATTTTTGCTCATCAATTTCTCCAAATACTCACCCTACCACTGTCTGGCGCAATATCCGTAGATTTAGGTCCATTTACAACAACCCTTCTCCTATCCCCGATTCTTTAGCCAGTGAATTTTTAGATAAATTAGCACTGCCTTGGGTCCCGGAAGAGGTTAACCTGTCTCTCGTATCCAAAACGAGAACGATAATATCCAAGACACGACACTAGATCTTCCATTCACTCTCACTGAATTAAAGGGTGTTATTCATAAAACTAAGGATTCTGCACCAGGCATTGATGGCATCCCGTATTCCTTTTTTGCTAATTTAAATGATGACGTCCTTATTTATTATTTAGAGCTTATTAATTCTATCATGAATACAGGAAACATCCCTGTTGAATGGAAACGTCAAATGGTGTTGCCATTCCTTAAACCAAATAAAACCCCATTTGATGCTTCTTCATACCGTCCCATAGTTTTATCATCAATTGTGATGAAATTAGCGGAGCACTTAGTGAAAAATCGTCTAGAATGGTATGTGGAAAGTAACGGTCTTTTGGCAGATTCACAATATGGCTTTAGAAAAGGTAAAAGTACAACTGACTGTTTAAGTATTTTAACATCGGATATTCGATTATCCTTCTCTAATAACCAATCCACCATTGCAGTTTTCCTTGATATTAATGCAGCTTATGATAATGTTGTATTATCAGTTTTACAAAATAAATTAAAAGCCTTACAGGTTCCATTGATTTTATCGAATTTCATTATTAATATTCTGACTGAACGCTCTGTTAACATGCTAATAGAAGATCATGAGGTATCTCATCTTGTATGGAGAGGTCTCCCACAGGGTTCTGTGCTCAGTCCACTTCTATTCAATATTTACACTTTTGATGTAGACTCGTCTTTAATTACTTATCATGTTAAGGTTCTTCAATATGCCGATGACTTATTATTATATTCTTCAAGCCAATCTCTTGAACAAGCTAGCTGTGCCATCAATTCTGCTTTGTCTACTTTGGAGTCATGGTTACACCTAAACGGTTTGGATTTATCCACGTCTAAAAGCGCGGCTGTTTTATTTACCCGGAAGAGAAATATTCCCTTGGTAAACCTCTTTTATAAGGATATACCTATACCAGTTACAGATAAATTCAGATATCTAGGTGTAATACTTGATTGTAAAGTAAGTGTTCCTCATTGTGATTATATTGTCAACAAATGTGAAAATCACCTAAACATGCTTAGATGCCTCTCTGGTGTTTGGTGGGGTGCACATCCGTTTTCTTTGAAACTTATTTACAACGCAATTATCAGAAGCACTCTGGATTATGGATTGTTCGTTTTAGAACCTGGTAGTGTTATGGCTTTTAAAAAACAGGATCGCATTCAGTCTAAAGCATTACGCATTATTTCGGGTGCTATGAAGTCTAGTCCCATTAATGCACTCCAAGTTGAATGCGAGGAAGCTCCTTTGCATCTTAGAAGACAATTCTTGTCTGACAAATATTTGTTCCGGATTCTTCAGTTCTCAACTCATCCTCTCATTCCTAAACTAGATTCTTTAGTGTCGCAGATTGAATCTGCAGATTACTGGTCCCATAAACGTGCTCCTTGTTTAGTTGTAAGCTATAAAAAATTCCTTTCACTTTCTTCTCCTATTCACCGTTCCAATAAACTTCCCATATTTAACTGCAGTTATGAGAGTTTACAATTCAGCCCCATCATTAAATATAACTGTGTAAGTAGTAAATCAGATCCCGACAGCTTTAATAATTTCCTTGCTGAACACTTAGAGTACTATCATATATTTGCGGATGCTGCCAAGCGTTCTGAGTCGGATTGTGTTGGGATAGGTACTTACCATTCTCAATACAACATCGTACAAAAAATAAAACTGCCTCCGGAAACTTCTGTTTTTACTGGGGAATGATTCGGTATTTTAAAAGCCATCGAATATACTCGTGTTTTTAAGCTAAAAAAAAACCATAATTTTTACAGATTCCCAAAGTGCTCTACTAGCCATTAATAAATCCCCTTTCGAACACAAATCGCAGTTTCCAATCATTTATTTGATAAGAGAATTTGCGTTCAGAACCATCTCTGAAGGAAACTCTTTGCAATTTGCGCGGATTCCGGCCCATGCTGGAATCCATGGCAATGAAGTGGCTGATAAACTCGCCGGTGATGCAGTGCAGTGTGGGGACTTAGCTCCATATATAAATTTTGGCAATGATATTATGACGTTACCAAAGACTTTTCTTCGGGACACCTGGGAGGTAGCTTGGGATATCGGTAGCAAATCCAAGGGCCGTTATTTTTCAGTAATTCAACCCGATATTCCGGAAAAACCGTGGTTTGGCAGGGCAAAGTTTGGCAAGATGGAGACCTCAGTTCTAATACGGATGAGACTAGGTCATGTTTGTTCTCCAGCCCATCTTACCAAATTTCATATCATCGATGACCCCATGTGCTTGTGTGGAACAGACGTTGGCGACCTAAATCACATTTTCTTCTCCTGTCCCCTATATGACCGTTCTTCTTTTCTCAATAACCTCTTGTCCCTCAGAACTCCTTTTCCTACCTCAATACTTTGTTTACTTTGTACAAATAGCTTTCCTATTTATAAATGTATAGTCTCATTCATTACTGTAAATAATATTAAGTTGTAAATTTTGATCATTGTAATTTGCTCATTAATTATAACATCATATACTGATCCTATATACCGTCCTACTATCCTAAATCCCGTTTTAATTAATTATTCAAAATAATATCTTCGTTTCCCTACCTTTGTTCCTAGGAAACTAAACGTGACATTGGCTAAATGCACAAACCGTGCGAAACCAAAAAAAAAAAAAGAAAAAAAAAAGTGCTTTTGAAATAAGTGATTTGATTTTGATTTTGGCTTTGACAAGTAAGTACCTACTCTATTAGTAGATGATGTCTATGGAAGGAGGCCACAAGAACTCTGTAATAAAACAACGCAACCTCATCAAGTTTTGGTTCGTTTGATTTGTCACGTAAATAATGTCAATAATGCAAATAGTGTAAATAATATTAATGGTCTGAATAATGTAAAAAGTGTAAGAAAGTTTATGGTTTATACAGGGTGTAATTTTAATCACCGTTATCCTCTAAAGGGGTCATTGTGCTCATCATTATGAACAACTTTTACTATGGGACCAAACCTGAAATCGAGAAAAAAAAATCAGCTGTTCAGTACATTTTGACGAATTATGCGAACATAAATGTACTGGACAGCTGATTGTTTTTCGCGATTTCAGGTTTGGTCCCATAGTAAAAGTTGTTTATAATGATGAGTAGAATGACCCCTTAAGAGGATAACGGTGATTAAAATTACACCCAGTATAATGAAAATGCTTTATTAAAGCATTTTTATTAAACAAAAGTGCGCCATCTAGTGTAATTTATTCAGGAAAAGTGTTAAGTATATAAGTTTTTAAAAGATTCAATTTTTTTATTTGAATTCTCTGTGTTAGTATGTCAAAACTCGTTTTGAAGTTTATAATTAGAATTTTACGTTAGGAGAGTAGTTATTTTTTTTACTTTTATTTAATCTACTTTTTCATTCTTTAGCAATACACATACGTCATGTATTATAATATAATAATAATTTAACCATACAACCTTTTTTTCATTCCATCTTATGTCATCCTAACTATAAGTGAGTTTGTTTGTTTGGGTCACTCCCGTGTGGTAACGCTCCCGATTGGCAACGCTACTTAGACATTGGTTATATTTGTAGATATTACGTTCCAAGCACACTTAAAGTACAGTTAGGGTAAAAAGTTCTGGTATGTCGAATTTATTTAATATTCATTTTATTTTCTACATTTTAAAACTACCTTAGTAATGACTAAGTACTGCTTTTATGTAACCATGTAAGCTATCTAAATGACAACATTTTTAAAAATCACAGGTTTAAAATTGTAATGAAAGAAGTGCAAGTGCAAAAAGGTCCGGAGTGATTATTACTGAACTGTAAACGAAATACGGTTTCAAGACTACGATTCTGTTAGACAGACACAGACATAATTAATGTGCTTTCACACCAATGAAATTGAACCTCTAGACGTTGCCATGATTACAGTGTGAAGTGTAGAAGTGAGACACATATAAACGAAATTAATAGGAAAATTGAGACAAAGCATCGTATCTTCTGTCTTTTACGGCGTGCCGTATTTTTGCTTGGCGAACTAAGTGCTTTCACTGTTACAAATTTATCTTGCGTCGATTAATTTAACTTTTTTGGACAGTTTTTGTATTTTGCGTATGTATTGAAATTGGTTTCAGTCCAAAATATGGAAGATTTCTTACGTTACACTTCTTTCTCATACTTACCACATAACCTAGAAAAAATATTATATTGCTGTCTCATGACCGGCCACGCGGTGGCTCTATCTAGATGTATATTACCTATCTAAGTTTCACACTAATTCTATCTCGTTCTTATTAGTTTGAAAGAAAAGATTAAGGTCCGGTAACAAAGATCAATGCTTGAGTTTCCTTCTGTAATAGAAGGAAACTCAAGCATTGATCTGTCTGTTGAATCATTGTTTAAATCTAGTTTAAAACTAGTTTCAACCATTCAAATGGCTTGAATCTATTTTTAAGTAATGCTTGAGTATTGAGTGACTTTCTGTAATACGGACCTAAGTCGAATACCAATCGAATACTTAGTTTTTCGTTTTAGCTGTCAAAATGATGTGCAATTGTTTTTTTACGTTGTTCTGTCATCGTCGATAAAAAACCATTGTACTATTTTTCGCTTGGCTACCATGGCAGAAGCAGAAGGTAGTAGTGGCCCACCCGTAATGAAAAAAATTAAAAGTAAAAGGGGTGAAGAATTATTATTTCATGCGGGGCATAGTTACTATAATTTAAGAAAAAATATAAACTCTATTCGTTGGAGTTGTCGAAATAGAAAATTAAAGTGCAGTGGTAGCTTAAGTACAACAGTAAACAATACAATTTTTAATGAAACGAAACACTCATACCAGGTTTTGATACCAGATTTGCATACCAGATTTTGAGATACATAAAAAGCAGAATTTGTTCAAAACTGTAAAAAAAAGTGTGTGCAGTGACTATGGTTCGATTCCAAAAATAGTGGACAGTGCAATTTGCAAGGTGTGGGAAAACGACCCAAATGAAGCTAAAAGGATTTAAAAATATTAAAAATGCGTTATACAAATCGAGACAATCACTTAAAAGTTAAGAAAACAGTGTTTAAGCATGTGACCGACGTGGAAATTCCAGCGGAATTTCAAAAATACGTTTTATTTGATATAGGAAAGGTGAAAATCGGATTATTGTCTTCGCTGCAAACAATATCAAAGAGATGACGAAAAATATTGATCATTTCTTTATGGATGGAACATTTGATTGCTGTGAAAGACCTTTTTTGCAATTATACACCATACCTATAGACTTTGGAAGTGATAATCAGGGAACGAACATAATTCCAATGTTTTATGCGCTTCTACCCAACAAGGAAAGAATAACTTACGAAAACTTGTTCCAAAAACTGAAAGATGTTGTGCCCGAATGGGTTCCGGAAAAGTTTACTTTAGATTTCGAAGGAAGCGCTATGAACGCTGTTTCCTCTGTTTTTCCTCGCGTAACAGTCAAACTTAAAGGATATAATGTTCATTTCTAAGGGTGTTTATTCAGAAAAGCCCGAGCCTTGGGACTTATCAATCATGAAGAGACTCGAAGACATGTAAAATTGTGCAAGAGCCTAGCGTATCTTCCTGTGAGAGATATTGAAGATGGCTGGTTATACATAATGCAGGATAGGTGATATGTCCAAAATATACACTAAAATTAGGCTAAGAATATTATATATTATTAGAGATAATTGACTAACTTATACCAACTTTTACTTTCAGTTTTGATGACAAATCTGTCATCGAATTCAATAACTACTTCGTGTCTCAGTGGTTAGAAGATGGCGAAATGGTAGCCAAGTGGTGCTGTTCCCGCACCACAAATCTCGTCGAATCATGGAATGCAAGATTCAACAGAAATGTTGGTAAAAAACCAACTTTGGTTAAAATGCTGCATTTCATCGTGACTGACATCACACACTTCGCTATTTTAAGGGACAAGTAAGTTTATTACCTACTACAACATGTCCCGAAATTAACGCACAACCTCTTAAGGGGTCATTGTACTCATTATTATGAACAACTTTTAACATGTCGATAACATATCACTAAAATCAATCACAAAATTTTATAAAAAATACTATTTTTATAGGTACGTGAAGCAGGAAGAAGATATAAGCCCGAAAAAGAAGAAAACTTTATCAAATGATTTAATCATCAGAGACTGTACTGACACGGTCTATGTGACATTAAGTTTTTTTTGGAGCGAGTAATCTCTTTGCAGATTATGTAATTGATTTTTATTATTTTTATTATTCTGTTGATTTTTGTTTAGTCTAGTTGAATTATATACAACGTACGTTTAATTAATATTACCAACCAATGCAATAGAAGTCAAAATCGGTTGAACGGACACTAAAAAAGGTTTGTTTATAATTATGTCTAATGTTATTGTGAATGGGGTGTGTACCAAATTATTGTAATATAACATTTGTTGATTTTGTTATGTTTAGTTGAAATAACTTCTTCTTTATATTTTGTTTACCTATTATTCCGTTAATTTTTTGTGTTGTGTAGTTGAATTATATACCTACCTAGGTTTATAATTAATATTTAGTGTACTTACCAAATTATTGTATTGCTTTAGTTGATTTTGCTATAAAATTGTGAAGTTCCGGACTCTAAACAGGTGTTAAAGTACAGTGGAGTCCTGTGTTTACTTCTAATTTTATACAGGGTGGCATTTTCAAAGCGTACCTAGAGGGAAAAAGTGCTATAAATACTGGAGATAGCCGTTTTTAATCAAAGGAAATATTCTTTTACTTTTAAAAAGAAACAAATCTGCATTCAAAGATTTTCGATAATTCGCTTGCCACACTCGGGAATCGGACCGGGTAAAATCCGAAAAAATAACATCCTGTACTTTTATGGCATCAATCGATAGGATCAATCATAAGGATCAAATCTCTCTAACAAAAATGATAAATTAAATGGAAGGAAAACCATGAAATCATGGTGGAATCATCATGAAAATGTGCATGTGAAATGAAATGTGTGTGTGTGTGTGTGTGTGTGTGTTGCAAGCATTGCAATAAACGTCGCCGTACGTTGAGAAACCACGGTTCCGCGTCTTTGGGTTGTGGTTGCATGGTAGAACTTACTGTACTTATCAGAGCCCAACTGCTCTGAAATAATCGACAATATCAAAATACCTAGTAATAGTAACAAAATGCCCGATATCTGCTTCGTCCTCAGTTCTTCCCAATCAGATAAGTCGAAAAGCATACGACAAAACGGACAAAGCGCCTTTTGTCATTCATGTACAAAAAATAATTATTTCACCAGACGATGGAACGGCTCTATCTCAGAATACCAGATTCTCAAAATACCAGATTCTCAATATAACAGATTCTCAAAATACCAGATTCGCAATATACCAGAAGTACAGTTAAACACAAAATTTGTTTCAGGCAATTATGTACATCACATAGGTACTAAAAATAAAGAAATAAAACATCAAATATGTGTAGCTGTATTTATTTTACACAATAAATCGTGAAAAACAGTAAGTTAAGATGTCATTTGATTCAAAACAAATAGTGGTCAACCAAAAAAAAACTAACGATGCGTTCTGGCAATCTTAAGTCCTTTGAATTTGCACACGAGATGTTCGCAATAAAAGTATTTGTTTCATGCCTCGTCCATGCAGCCACAGTAAAGATGCAGCCGTCTATTACAACTAGAATACTATCAGGTTTACATATGTGTATGACTGGCACTCCTTAATATTTTGTTATTCGCATCCAAAAGGATCGCATTCCTTTTGTCTGAAACAACGCCAATTCGTAACGGGAATAATCCATTAAGTATTAGACTTCTCAATCTGTTTAGGTCTTATAATTTAATTAACTTGTTTTTCGAACCTACTAGGATCACGGCAACTTCGTCAACATGTCTTGATAATATATTTAGTGATTGTGAGGTCAAAAATAAATTAGTGCTAAGTGACCTAACATCTGACCACTGTGGTTTATTAGCTAGCTTCCCTATGCCATTACATAAAAAGGTGCATAAAAGAGAATGCAGGCCTTATACAGCTAGTCGTTGCAACAAGTTTAAAAATAATTTAGCTCGTAGAATTACACCATCTCTAGCAGAACACGAGAATCCTAATGAAATCTATGGAGCCCTTTTTGATGTTGTGCAAAAAGAATACCAATCTACTTTCAAGACCAAAACCATTAACATTAATGGCACCTCCGTTGGCTTTAATCAATGGGCTACTCCAGGTATTTATAAAAGTAGAGCGAGACTATACGAGTTATACGGTTTGAAAAAATACAGGTTTGATACTTCTTTCCTAGAGTATGTCAAAAAATATTCAAAATTATTTAAAAACATTTGTGTTTTTGCTAAATCTAAATTTTTAAGCGATACAATTAAGAAATCCAATAATAAAGTAAAAACAACCTGGAAAATTATTAACAATGAAACGGGTAAGTCGGTGAAACAAGAAAAACAACTTGAGATTATGGTTGACAATAAGTTAATTAGTAAAGCAGCTGACGTAGCTGAGGCATTTAATGAGTTTTTCGCCAACATACCTATTACTACGACTCGCTCCTTAAATTCGTCCCCATCTAAAGCTGAAAACCTTTTGCATAGTAGTGTGCCCAAATGTAGTCGCTTATTTAGCTTCGAACATGTAACACCTCGTGATGTAGTTAATGTTTTTAACACACTTAAGTCTAAAACACTGGTGATTACTGGGGCATCTCCATTAAACTATTAAGTAATATAATATACATCGTAGCCCCCTATCTAGCTGTTACTTTTAATAAATGTGTTGATTTAGGAACTTTTCCTGACCTCATGAAAAGTAGCAAAGTCATACCATTATTTAAATCCGGTAATAAAAATGACGTTGGAAATTTCAGGCCTATTTCTATCTTACCTGCATTTAGCAAAATATTTGAAAAGTTAATACTCAAGCAGTTGCTAAAACATTTTAATTTAAACAGACTCCTTCACGATGAACAATATGGCTTCACTAAAGGTCGTTCGACTACGGATGCGGGTGTTGCTCTGCTGAAACACATATTTAACGCTTGGGAGAACTCGCAAAATGCTATTGGAGTTTTTTGTGATCTCTCCAAAGCCTTTGATTGCGTGCACCATGACACGCTTTTGCGTAAATTACGTCATTATGGTGTCCAAAACGAAGCTCTCAAAGTAATAAATTCTTATTTACATAATAGGTTCCAATGTGTAGATGTTAATGGTGTGAAATCTTCCGGGCTACCAGTTCAGTTAGGTGTACCTCAAGGCTCAATACTGGGTCCATTCTTATTCCTAGTGTATATTAATGACTTACCATTCTATTTAAAGGGTATCTGTGATGTTGTACTGTTTGCAGATGACACCTCTCTTATTTTTAAAGTAGACAGAAACAGACATGATTTTGATGATGTAAACAGTGCACTCTCAATGGTTACGGATTGGTTTACGACAAATAACTTAGTTCTCAATGCCAAGAAAACTAAATGTATAAAGTTTGCCTTACCGAATGTTAGAAATCTGGGACCCAACATCGTCTTAGATGAAGAGGTACTTAAGACTGTAGAATCAGCAGTTTTTCTGGGTATAACAGTAGATGCTAAACTTCAGTGGGGCCCACATACATCAAGCCTAGCGGGAAGGCTCAGTTCAGCCGCCTACGCCGTCAGGAAAGTAAGACAATACACTGACGTTGATACAGCTCGGTTAGTCTATTTTAGTTATTTCCATAGCGTTATGTCCTACGGTATTCTGCTATGGGGCAAAGCGGCTGATATTCAAAATATTTTTGTTCTTCAAAAACGAGCTGTTCGAGCAATTTACCAGCTAGGAGCTAGAGTTTCTCTGAGAGAATTTTTTAAGGATATTGGTATTCTCACGGTGGCATCACAGTTCATCTTCGCCAACATCTTATACATTAGGCAAAATATACATTTGTACAGTAAAAACAGTGATATTCACAATATTAACACCAGAAATAAGGACAAATTACGTGCTCCATTTCATCGGCTTCATAAGGTTCATAACTCATTTGTTGGTCTTGGTATAGCTTTTTATAACAAGCTACCTTCTTCTTTGCTAGATTTGCCTTTTAATGCGTTTAAAATTAAAGTTAAATCCAATCTTTGTTCAAAGGCATACTATTCTATCAACGATTACTTAAACGATAAGAATAGTTGGTCGCTGTGATTAACTCAAGACAATGTTTATGTTATGTTCTTTCTCCAGGATCAGCTTACATAATGACAGGTTACATGAGTTAAGTACTAAAATTGTTTATTTTATTTGACAAAAATATAATTTAATGTATTGTGTTGCGTAAATTATTTTGCATAGGTACTATTGTATAGAATCTAGTTCTTCTAACTGAACAGACAGCTGTGCTGCTGGGGAGTTTGTTCCGCTACTTCTTCTTCCCAGCTAAAGCACTAGGAAGTGGTGAAGGGCGGGCGTTTTGTGGGGACTGTCTTACTGTAATTTTGACGTTCAAAAAGTGCTGATTCTCAGCCTAATTTGAATAAAGGACTTTTGATTTGATTTGATTTAATACTGATAGATTATAAACTAACGGTTCTCACAAAAGTTTTTGATTTAATAATAACTAGCTTTTGCCCTCGGCTTCGCTCGCGTGGATATCGGAAAATATCCCACGGGAACGAACTACCGGGAAATCCTTTCTTATTATATTAAAAAGGGAACCTCTGTGCAAAATTTCAGCTTTCTAGGTTGAAGAGTTTGGGCTGAGCGTTGATGAGTCAGTCAGTCAGGACTTCTCTTTTTATTTATATAGATAGATATACTATTGCTATATCTCTACGTTGACTTCGTGGTGGGGTTTGCGCGCTTTGAACTATGGGTCTGTGCCGGCAAAGTTTATTTTTCCAGAACAGGTCTAGGATGAGGAGTCAGACTCAGAGATACAGAAGCCCGCAGGACAGCATGTGGCGATCTGTTGGGCAGCAGTGACCCCACGGACCCTATCTCCGGGGAGAAGTCTTGTTCCTCACTTCTGGCCTGCCTTTATTGGCCGGCTGGAGTGAACATTGACGAGGAATAGTGCTCCTACCGCTTTTTTGCCTATAATGGCTGGCTTGAGTGGAGATTTGCAAAAGCAAAAGTGGTCGGAGGAAGTTAGTATTCCAGTAATATGCTGGTAAGGATCTTGACAATCACTTAATTCCGGGATTGTCCTGATAGCTCAAACTGAAACTCAATGAAATAATTCAATTTATTTCAATTAAACCAATTACACGCACTTTTGAACTGTCAAAGAGTCGGTCAGCTAGTCAGAAAGTTGAAGCTAGTTGCCCATTCCAAAACGTAGATCTCTGTGGAGAAGAATGGACAAGAAACTCCACGGACACTCTTTTAAATCAAAATAAGGTAATACAACATCCTGGGTACATTATTTTTGTTGCTTCTACGAGTACATGTGAGAACAATGTAAAAAAAAAAAAAATACTTAAAAACAAGTCAAAATATAAAATTAAGTAAAAATAAGCCTTGGCAGAAAAGAGACGACCAGCTGCCGAATACCTCTCTACTCCTCATAAGCACCTCGGGACATGTTGCCCTCTTGTCACTACGAAACTGTGCTAGCGACCGTTTGCGGGGGCCCATTATAGAGTGTGCTCCCTGCCATTTTATCTGTGTATTGTATATAAAACATTGGTCAGGCAGGGGCCACAGTCTTTCCATAGTTCTAGGGTAACCAATTTTGTTTCCTTGTTCTGCAATAGTCCTCACCAAGCGGGGGTTGTCCTTGGGTGCGCTTGCATAGTGCATACAGGGAAAATCGTCGGTTGGTGTCTCCTCCTAATTTAAAATTATCTAAGGGGCATCTGTAAGTTGGCTTCGGTCCCTCGTACGCCTGCCAAAGGTCCAGTACCCCAGGACCAGGGTACTTACTTATTAAGATTAATATTTTGATTTCGACTGTATGAAATCTGATATATTGCGAATCTGGTATTTTGAGAATCTGTTATATTGAGAATCTGGTATTTTGAGAATCTGGTATTCTGAGATTGAGCCGAGACGATGGAACAACACCCAATCACATTTGGCAAGTTCCTAAAACACAATGCCTTCCAAAACAAAATCGACGGGAGTGTCAAAAAAATCGGACGTAATAAAATTTATCTTTCTTTTTCTAATTTTCTGTATGCAAATTCCTTTATACCATTCCCCCTCTAAAAAGCTTATTTTATTCACTGAAAACAGTGAATAAAAAGCACTTTTACTCACTGTTTTGATGTTTGAAAATGGAACACACCAATGTATTCGACCACAGATTTAAAGTACCTAGGCTAGATACGGCATGTTATTAGATAGTATGAAAACCGAACGTGTCATCTTTTTTATACCTACGATAACTTCACCCCAGCCATTTAGTGATGTGCTCAAAGTAAACAGAATTGTTTCAATCGCTAAGCGTCACTGAGCTAACAGACTTTTTTTAGTACGAACAGTAGAACATGCAGGGCACGCTTGGTCGTGGCTTGCCGTATCTAGTGTAAGTGTAATCTGTGTATTCGACCTATATTGATGTGTTCTAAATTCAATTTGATTGGTCGACATTTTCAACAAGGAGTTTAGCTGAGTTTAGCATTAGAATAAAAACTGTTTTATGTTCTTTGCTGTCCTTAGTAAATTGGCGTTATTTTGAATACTGTAAGTTGTACGAACACAAAGTTTAGTGTTACTTTAATCTTTAATTTTGTGTTTGTTTAGTGTTGTTCTACTCGATTAAAAATGCATTCTAGTGATGAATATGTGTTAACACCTGAGTTTATGAAAGAGAGGGCGGCCGATATAGTGGAAAACTTGCTTGTTGGTTTAAATCAAAGCCAATTTAACTTTCCTTTTTCTTCATTATATGTCTATTTTCACTTAAATCTTTCTTTTTCTCGTAGTCATGGTATAAAGTATAGTATGCAACTCTTGAATAAAACGGATTTATATCGAGGGCCATGAATCACTCGCGTCGCTCAGGATTCTAACACTTGAATCACTCGCTACGCTCGTGATTCAATCATCATGAATCACTCCCTACGGTCGTGATTCAATCGTTAGAATCCTTCACTAGCTCTTGATTCATCTATGGCCCTCGCTTTAAATCCGTTCTTTATTCACTAATTGCATAATATACTATTATACCATTCCCCCTCTAAAAAGCTTATTTTATTCACTGAAAATAGTGAATAAAAAGCACTTTTACTCACTGTTTTGATGTTTGAAAATGGAACACACCAATGTATTCGACCACAGATTTAGAGTACCTAGGCTAGATACGGCATGTTATTAGATAATATGAAAACCGAACGTGTCATCTTTTTTATACCTACGATAACTTCACCCCAGTCATTTAGTGATGTGCTCAAAGTAAAGAGAATTGTTTCAACCGCTAAGCGTCACTGAGCTAACAGACTTTTTTTAGTACGAACAGTCGAACATGCAGGGCACGCTTGGTGCTCGCCCGTGTGCGTTTGCGTCTTTACGATCGTGAACGCTCGGGAATGAGGATTCTACGCGCGCCATCGCTTCGCCGTCGACTTCGACTTTCACGGTCGGTGTGCGGGGGCGGGCGGGTCGCGCGTCGGTCTCTTATAACGAAGCGGTCGCGGATTGTTTGAAGAAGTTACCGCGGCCCTGGCATAGGCAACTGAAGGAACACGGGTGGGTCTGACACGCCCTTCCGCTCCACCCAGAGCGGGAGAAGTTATTTGATGATTTCCCACCCTCAAAAAAAAAAAAAAAAGGGCACGCTTGGTCGCATGGCACGCTTGGTCGCATGGCTTGCCGTGTAAGACTGTAAGTGTAATCTGTGTATTCGACCTATATTGATGTGTTCTAAATTCAATTTGATTGGTCGACATTTTCGACAAGGAGTTTAGCATTAGAATAAAAACTGTTTTGTGTTCTTTGCTGTCCTTAGTAAATTGGCGCTATTTTGAATACTGTAAGTTGTACGAACACAAAGTTTAGTGTTACTTTAATCTTTAATTTTGTGTTTGTTTAGTGTTGTTCTAATCGATTAAAAATGGATTCTAGTGATGAAGATGTGTTAACACCTGAGTTTATGAAAGAGAGGGCGGCCGATATAGTGGAAAACTTGCTACCCAAAAAATCACGGCTGGTTTACATCAAAGCCAATTTAACTTTTCTTTTTCTTCATTATATGTCTATTTTCACTTAAATCTTTCTTTTTCTCGTAGTCATGGTATAAAGTATAGTATGCAACTCTTGAATAAAACGGATTTATATCGAGGGATTCTAACACTTGAATCACTCGCTCCGCTCGTGATTCATCTATGGCCCTCGCTTTAAATCCGTCCTTTATTCACTAATTGCATAATATACTATTTAATACACATAATAATCATAACTTAGAACTTAGATTTTTTTAGAGCTCCCGGGGACCATAGACCATTTGATATTAAATTTCAACTTGATACCTCCACGCGTTCCTGAGAAAAAGGGTCTTGACAGACAGACGGACAACGAAGTGATCCTATAAGGGTTCCGTTTTTTCCTCTTCAGGTACGGAACCCCAATAAAAAAGCCCAGGCTGGACGGGGACCAAAAGAAAAACAGAATGTTAATGTGCTATTTTACTATGTTATTGTACTAGATATGACCTGGAGGGAATGCAATCCTGATATCGCGGGATCTCGATCTCGTGTCATTTTACGAGATCAAACCCGAAGCATAATATGACGAGATCTCGCTCGAGATTGACGGGATTGGACGGCAGTAGTCAGCGATGCTACACACGTCCACTCGGTGCGCGAGCGATGCGCTGACTGACGTGATTACGTCCGGGAGCAGTGTTGCCAACTGATGCCGGGGGTACACTGTACGGACATCGCCGTTGATCATCGCGTTGAAGGGCGATAACCGTAGTGTAGCCACCAGTAAGCGATAATTTGACAACGGCATTCACATTGCCGATGGACGAGGGGTGTGAATTCAATAAGCATTGACGTTGACCGTTCAAGTGTGGCCACTCAATTCATCGCGTTGAACAACGGAACAATTACCGCGACGTTAAAAGCGTATAGTGTAGTCCCGGCATCATATCACCTAAAATGACCAGAGAAGATAAAAACTTATAAACTTACAACAATACAAAATGTTATTCAAATACATGTTATGGGAATAATAAAGCCATACCTGCCCGCTAAGTTCCATATAACAATTAAACAATTATCTCATAAAGAAACGTACAGACGCCAGCAGGTCAAGCCACCCGAAAATGTCAAATTTTGCCCATCAACCTTGAACCTAATGCTTTAGCGATACATGTCCGAAATTTCTTTAATAGATGAAAATCTATTAAAGAAATTTGACAAATTGTACTAGCGTGATGTGCTGGCGTCTGTACCTATATAGTGCCTTGAAACTTCGTCGCTGACTGGCGACACGACACGATGACACGATGTGCGCTCGGACTCGTTAATGAGTTGACTAGTACATTTATTTATTCATTCCAAATTGCACGATCTGCTCAAGAAATTGGGTTTTGATTTGCCTGGTTATTATTTATTCAAATAGGTTATAATCCGTTTGTAAAACTGAAAGAGGGTACTCAACCTGACCAGGCAGCGGTCCGAGGCTCCTTGCCAAGGATGAGACGAGTTGATGAGGAGGGTTTCACAAAAGTGGAAAGGAAGAAGAAGAAGCCCAGCCCAGCGAAATAAATGATTTATTTATTTATTATAAAGTTTATACTTACCTATTGCACGCGTAGATTACCAAAAAGGACCGCGCTGTGGCCACAGCCGTTACGATAATAGTGTTCTGTGAGCCACAGTGACGTGCGAGCTGTTGTTGCTTAGACGCTTAGACGGATTTCAGGTTTTGCAAGCCATGGACGAGGATTTGATATTCTTACTAGACAGTCCGATCCTGAGATGGGAGGTGTTGAACACAAGAGATGGTGTGCACGAAATAAATAGAAACAGAGAAATAAATGGTGAATTTATTAATTTATATAATGAATTGAAATTGTACCCTAGAAAATTCTTTGAGTAATTCTCTGTCAACATTTGACTACATCCTGAATAAAATATCACATAGAATCACCAGAGAAGATACAAACTTTCGCAAAAGTATCAGTCCTGAGGAGAAATTGTTCATAACTCTGAGGTAAAAATAAAACAATAATAATAATAATAATAACCCCACCGCAGTATCTCTACGTTGACGTCGTGGTGGGGCTTGCGCGCTCCGAATTTTAGGTCTGTGCCGGTAGAGTTTACTTTGCCGGAACAGGTCTAGGATGAGGAGCCAGACCAAGAGAGATACAGAAACCCGCAGGGCAGCATGTGGCGAGCTGTTGGGCAGTAGCGACCCCACGGACCCTATCTCCCGGGAGAAGTCTTGTTCCTCACCTCTCGCTTGCCTTTATTGGCCGGCTTGAGTGAACACTGACGAGGAACAGAGCTCCCACCTCTTTCTTGCCTTTATTGGCCGGTTTGAGTGGAGATTCGCAAGAGCAAACGTGCTCGGAGGAAGGAAGTATTTCAGTAAGATGCTGGTAGGGATCTTGACCGTACTTCCGGGATTGTCCTGATAGCCGTGGGATGCCTCTCCACTCCTCACAAGCGCCTCAGGACATGTTGCCCCCTTGCCGTTACGACACTTTGTGCTAGCGACCGTTTCCGGGGGCCCATTATTGAGTGTGCAAGTCGCCCCCTGCCGTTTTGACTGTGTGTATTATTATGACATTGGTAAGGCAGGGGACATAGTTCTTCCATAGTTTAAGGTACCCGATCCACTATGGCCACCCAAACCCATAGCCCAATATGTTTTGATTCCATGTTCTGCAATAGTCCTGCACAAACCGGGGGTTGTCCTTGAGTGCACTTGCATAGTGCATACAGGGATAATCGTCGGCTGGTGCCGCCTCGTCATTTAAAATTGTCTAAGGGGCCTCTGCGAGTTGGCTTCGGCCCCTCGTACGCCTTCCAAAGGTCCGGGACCCCATGGTCCCGAGATATGTCAAAGACAAAAAAATAATAATAATAATAATAAAATAAGCCTGATATAGTGGTGATAGATCGATTAGCGCGCCGCGCAATGATTGTCGATGTTACCATTCCACATGACGGGAACCTCGTGAAAGCTGAGAAAGAGAAACAAATAAAATATCTCGACTTAGCTCACGAGGTTGTTGACATGTGGAATGTGGACTCGGCTGTCATTGTGCCGATTGTAGTAACGGCCAACGGCCTGATAGCCGATAGCCTCGACCAACATCTTTCGAGGCTCTCGTTAGGCGGTTGGATCAAGGGCCAGATTCAGAAGGCAGTACTCCTCGATACGGCTCGTATTGTGAGGAGGTTCCTATCTCTGCAGCCCTAACCACCGGTAGCTTGGACCCTGCTCCCGACACCGGCGGACCACTATTTTTTATATTTTTAAATGTTTTTTATTTATTTTTTAAGAAATATTTAAAAATGTATTTTATAAGGAAAAAATATGAATAAACGAAATAATAATAATAACCCCACCGCAGTATCTCTACGTTGACGTCGTGGTGGGGCTTGCGTGCTCCGAATTCTAGGTCTGTGCCTGTAGAGTTACTCTGCCAGAACAGGTCTAGGATGAGGAGCCAGACCAAGAGAGATACAGAAACCCGCAGGGCAGCATGTGGCGAGCTGTTGGGCAGTAGCGACCCCACGGACCCTATCTCCCGGGAGAAGTCTTGTTCCTCACCTCTCGCTTGCCTTTATTGGCCGGCTGGAGTGAACAATGACGGGAACAGAGCTCCCACCTCATTCTTGCCTTTATTGGCTGGCTTGAGTGGAGATTCGCAAGAGCAAACGTGCTCGGAGGAAGGAAGTATTCCAGTGTTTGTAGGGATCTTGACCATCTTCCGGGCTCTGGGATTGTTCTGAGAACCGTGGAATACCTCTCCACTCCTCACAAGCACCTCAGGACATGTTGCTCCCTTGCCGCTACGACACTATGTGCTAGCGACCGTTTTCGGGGGCCCATTATTGAGTGTGCAAGTCACCCCCTGCCATTTTTTATCCGTGTATAATAAACATTGATCAGGCAGGGGCCATAGTCCTTTCATAGTTCTAGGTAACCAGTCCACAGCCACCCAAACCCATAGCCCAATATGTTTTGTTTCAATGTTCTGCAATAGTCCTGCACCAACCGGGGGTTGTCCTTGGGTGCACTTGCATAGTGTATATAGGGATAATCGTCGGTTGGTGCCCCCTCATAATTTAAAATTGTCTAAGGGGCCTCTGCAAGTTGGCTTCGGCCCCTCGTACGCCTTCCAAAAGTCCGGGACCCCAGGGTCCCGAGATATGTCAGAGACACTTTCAAAATAATAATAATAATAATTGTGGAATCCGTGGGAACCCAACTCTCGGATTCCATAAACCTTAGAACCCTCTCCGCAGCCGAAACCTATAAGTATTTGGGTATGTCGGAAGCGTTAGGCATCAATGTTGCTGACATGAAGCAATCGTTGAAGGAGCGCTTCTTTGGCCGCCTGAAAAAAGTATTTAATAGTCTTCTATCAGGCGGAAACAAGGTGCGCGCCTTCAACGGTTGGGTCATGCCGGTTTTGATGTACTCTTTCGGCATACTCAAATGGACTCAGACTGAACTCGATGCCCTGGATCGGAGGGTCCGTACGCTGTTGACTGCATATCGAATGCATCACCCACGGTCATCGGTAATGAGACTGTATATCCCGCGAAAGTGTGGAGGCCGAGGCTTTTTAAACGCTAAGACCCTCCACAATCGCGAGATATGCAGTCTCAGGGAATATTTCCTAGAAACCGACGTGGGGATGCATCGAGATGTGGTCGCGGTGGACAAGGGCCTCACCCCGCTCTCCTTGGCTAAAGAGAACTGGCGCAAGCCTGTAGTGCTTGATGCTAACGACCGCATGGAGGTATGGCAGAGTAAGGAGCTCCACGGACGCTTTTTCCGGGCCCTACATGGACCCGATGTAAATTTGCTAGCGTCCGTAGCCTGGCTGCGTTCCGGTGACCTCTTTGGGGAAACCGAAGGTTTTGTCTGTGCAATTATGGACGAAGTTATCATGACGAACAATTACCGGAGATTTATTGTGAAAGACGGAACGGTTGACATCTGTCGGGCATGCCACCGACCGGGAGAATCAATTCGACACATTATCTCCGGGTGTTCTCGTCTAGCTAACGAAGAGTACTTGCATAGACACAACCTTGTAGCCAGGATAATCCATCAGCAACTTGCTCTGAAATACAGCCTTGTGGAATCGGAAGTGCCGTACTATAGGTATGTGCCCGACCCAGTTCTCGAAAATGGACATATCACATTGTACTGGGACCGATCCATCATCACTGACAGGACTATTGTTGCCAATAAGCCTGATATAGTGGTGGTGGATCGAACAGAGCGGCGCGCAATGATTGTTGACATAACAGTCCCGCATGACGGGAACCTCGTGAAAGCCGAGAAAGATAAACAAATCAAGTATATTGACTTGGCTCGCGAGGTTGTCGACATGTGGGATGTGGACTCAGCAGTCATTGTGCCGATAGTCGTATCAGCCAATGGCTTAATTGCCAAGAGCCTCGACCAACACCTAAGGAGGCTCTCGTTGGGCAGCTGGATCAAGGGCTTGATTCAGAAAGCGGTGCTTCTGGACACGGCCCGCATTGTTAGGAGGTTCCTCTCTCTGGAGCCCTGACCGCCGGTAGCTTGGACCCTGTTCCCGATACCGGTGGGCTACTATTTTTATATTTTTAAATGTTTTTATACTTTTTATATTTCAACATTTAAAAATGTAATTTATATGTATATACAAATGAAATAAAGGAAATAATAATAATAAAATAATAAAAATCTTTATTTATCGAGGAAACATACAGAGTTCGACATACAGTTTGACATTTGGTTTAAAAATATAATAATCTTTTCTGTTGCAAAATCTGTACAAAACAATAATACCTCTTAAGCTAGGTTATACCTGTATTTTAAGAGGTAGTTGCGGTCAAGGTTTACACTGATCAACAAAAACTTATCTTAAGTGGACTGTGTCATTCTACTGTATGGTATAAAAATAATAATAAAAAAAAAGAATAAAATTGTAGGTTTGTGTGTGTGAGTGGTGTGTGTGTGTGTAGGTGTGTGTGAGTGGTGTGATTGTAGGTGTGTGTGAGTGGTGTGTGTGTAGGGGTGTGTGAGTGGTGTGTGTGTGAGTGGTGTGTGTGTGTAGGGGTGTGTGGATAGGTGTATTACACAAGATAGGCAAGTAACGACTCCGTGTAAGAGTAGTCCTTAAGGAGCAGCCACTCTGTTACTTTAGATTTTACTGCATGTGAGTTTAGATTTATAATATTGAGGTGTTTGTTAATGTTTGTATAAATATGAGTACTTAGTATATAATACTGATGTTTAGCGAAGGAAGTCTTGTGTTGGATACTTGGTGGAAGGTACGTGCGCTTATTTGTAAGAGGAGGTGGAAGGCCTGCGTGCTTTCTAAGGGTGGATTGGAGCACATAAAGCTGACGAACCGTAAGAAACCGTAACCGTACTACATTAATAAAAAGTATTAATGTAGTATTTATGAAAGTAAATTAGTATTTAAGTAAAAAACTATGAAAAAATAAAATTACTCACAAACGCAGTCTGGGTTTGTGGTTTGGGTGTTACAGAAGATTGAGAAGTGGATGCAGTTTATTGCTATTACTTGTCTCTAAAACCCACATTTTTTTACAACTTCCTTCGGAATTTCGCAACTGAAGTAAGCTATAGGTCAGTTCGAATATACAACACTATTCTATTTATTATTTTACAAAAAAAAATTGTCGTCCTGAAAATAAAATAAATATAAAACTATATGTCCAGAGAATATTATAATAACAATATAGTATATTGTTAGCATACGCAATAATCGACTATTTAAAACTAATATTATTTGTGGGTTGCAACATTGTTATTTTTTAATATTTTATGGTTTTTAGTTGTGGCAACCCATAGATGACTTTTGAAAAAGTAGAAAAAGGCGCGGGAAGAAAATAAATTGTATTCTCGGTTAAAAACGACGAAAGTGGTCTCGGGTTACAATTTAAGGTGTTAATATCATTAAAGTGATTCGTACAAGTACTCGAGTGTATAATTTTAACAAGTCAGAAGTGCCGTAAAGTTTATCTACGTGCCTGATGCTGCGGTTTCCTGGACCAAGGTCAGATCTGAACGTATTACTTCGTTTCACCGTGATTTTGCGACAAACTTGTTGTTGTTATAACACGTGCATAAGCATGCACGTTCATAATAAGCACGCATGTGCTTGAAGCAAGAAACAAGGCTCAAACATTTAGAGCAATATTATTAGTGATCGTTGGGAAGTAAATAGGATAAAGTGATACCTACCAGTTTTGGGTGGTTCATTTACATGTAATCAAAAACAATTTCATTTATTATTGAATAATGAACAAGAAACAACGCATAAACTTATAGAGCAATAACATTACATCGTTGGGAAGTAAATACCTAGTGAAAGTGATACCAGTTTAGTTGTTCATTTACAATGTAATCAAAGACAATTTCGTTTACCTAGTGAAGTGAATGCTTATATTTTCAATGGATTTGAATAGTCCATAATGGCGATGGAGTTATTATTTTAAGTGCCTACTTATTACGTATCGTTTGAAATATCGAATAACTGGCTGAAGCGGTTGTATTGTTATTTGAATTATTTGAGCTACGAACGAACTTCCGTTGAATTTATTATTGTCTTTTGTCAGTTGTTTATAACATAGTAAATATTCCTTAAGTATCTAATTTTGTTGTTGTTGTAGGTATTTGAATCATTTTGATTTTATTTTGAATCACTCAAAATCGTTTAATGCGACAATGGGCAACTCTAAGCGAACGACTCAACGCCCCGACGACGGCGACGTGACTCAAGTACCGATAGTTCGTCTGTAAATAGTAGTGATATTGGTGATAACCACCATAGGACGCGGCATAGTAAAATGCGACGTTCTGTTAAAAAGCCTTTTAGAAAGCATAGCAGTAGCCATAGACAACATAGTAAGAGAAGTAGGAAACAAAGGCGCTCACGTCGCGACCTAGGATCTTTTCGAAATAGTCCAGATCGTGAATCAACTAAAACTCCTTCGTTGACTTCCTTAACACCATTACGTACAGTTATTAATCAGACTCCTGATTTATTGAATACTAACAGTTTATTTGACAATATTCCATTAAATGAGAATAACCCCATCGGTAACTCTGTGTCACTACCAGTCTCCAATTTCTGGGCTCAAAACAACTTTCCTGTTGCTTTTAGTGTTGTACCCGAATTTGACCCAAGTGATAATAGCCAAACAATAGAAAATTGGATTAACAAGGTCAGTGAATGTGCGCAGATTTATTGTTGGAATGATCGTCAAATATGTCACTATGCCCTTCCCAAATTAAGCGGTTTAGCCAAGAAGTGGTACCAGGGCTTAACCTCGGTACTATTTAATTGGAATGAGTGGGTTCAAAAATTAAAACAGGCTTTTCCTTCCAACGAAAATTTTGGAGACCTGTTGACATCAATGCTTAGGCTTAGATGTAAGTTTGGTCAGTCTTTAGAACATTATTATTATGACAAAATGGTACTTATAAATAAATGTGAGATAACTGGCAATAAAGCAGTTGGCTGTCTCATACACGGCATTGACGACAAATTTGTACGAATGGGAGCAGGAGCCTGCATGTTTAATGAACCGGAACAAATCTTAAATTACTTGCGTACAGTGTCCCAACATGACAATACACTTACTTCTAACTTTCGTAACCGGAATAATAATAATAATGCGCCTCCTAAGAATTCCAATGAGGTATCTAATGAGCAAACAAAGACCAGTACAAATGATAACATTCGATGTTTCAATTGCAACGAGCTAGGGCACATAAGTTTAAAATGTAATAAACCCATTAAACGATGTAACTTTTGCTTTAAATTGGGACATGATACTAAAGAATGTCGTAGAAGAAATACAAAGGATAATTCAAATTCTGAATGATTCAGAAACCAAAGATATTGTCGAGGTTCATTAGAACTATACTGTTAAAATTGGCCGTTTGTACAGAATAACTAATGATAAAAATGATGTTATCAATTTAAACTGGGTAGTTCCAAAATCAGTAAGATGTCGAATAGTGCGTATGAATCACGACGATGTTGGTCACTTCGGTTTTGATAAGACTTATAATAGGATTAATCAGATTTACTGGTTTAAAAAAAAAAATGAGACGTTTTATTTAAAAATATTGTAATTCTTGCTTAAATTGCGGCCACAATAAGTTACCAGCTGGAGCTAAAGAAGGGGAGCTGCATCCAATCCCAAAAATTAATAAACCGTTTCATACATTTCATGCCGATCACTGTGGTCCTTTTTCCATTAGCAAGAAGAAAGATTGTCATATTTTAGTGATCATTGATGCCTTCACAAAATTTATTTATATAAAGCCAACAAAAAAAAAACAAAAAAAAAAAATGTTAAAAGTAGTACTAGTATTCAGGTATTTACGGAATATTTCTCGCTATTTGGAGTGCCACGTCGTCTGATATCTGATCGCGGCACTAGTTTTACGAGCAAAGAGTTTTAAGATTTTATTAATAAAAGGGGCGTTAAACATATTTTAAATGCAGTTGCCTCTCCCAGGGCCAATGGTCACGTTTAGAGGTACATCCGGACCATAGTTGATGCAATAACGGCTGCTAATCACAATAAACAAGAAAATTAGTGGGATTTGTGTTTACAATCAGATACAGTAGTCTTTGAACAACACTATAAACAAATCCACTGGTTGTACACCTTCTGAAATTTTGTTTGGAGTTCAAACCACTGGCGTTTCAGATGGTTTCATGAATACACTTGTTGCGGATTTCCCATACCCCGTTAGATCGCGATGAAATTAGATCGGATACAGACTCGCGAATTCAAATAAACCAACAAGTACAAAAGAGCGTTTTGACAAGTCGCATAAAAAGCCAACCGAGTATAAAGTAGGTGATTTAGTTCGTATAGAAAAAGATATTCGTACAGTTCCTGGACACAGTCGTAAACTAATACCAAAATGTGTAGGACCTTATAGAATTTCTAAAATAATAGGCAACGATCGCTATGAAATAGAGGACACTCCTATTACTAGGAAAGAAGGTTTTAAACCATATACCTACTTCGGTTTATGCCGTCGATATGTTACACCCTTGCCTTGTTTATAATCATGATGCGATATCGAGTGATTCAGAGTGAGTCAGTAATAATTATTATTGTTGTGAATTAAAGTTCTGTCAGATTAACAGTGAATGAAAGAATTGTGATTTGGTATATTACTTAATCATATTAGATTTATGTCTACTTAGAGAGTTGTACTCAGATGTAATATAATATAATAATATTTATTACAGCGATAACTAATGAGTTGTATTTATGAGTAAAGATTATTAAATGCAAAACAGTTTAAAAGAATATTTGTTAATTCATATAGAATAATCTTGATTTTCGAATGAATTAAAGTGAACTAACTTGTTGCAATATACATAAATAAAATATAAGTGAGATGTAGCGAGTAGATAGAGATGATGATGATGATGATAAATATTAGCGATGATTAGTGAAGCGTTACAGGTGTGCATAGCCATAAACGATAATTAGTAATAAGAGTGAGTCACTACAAGTAATAGTACTTGTAGTCGATGTTTTAGTACAACAGTGAGTCACTACAAGTAAGAGTACTTGTAGTCGATGTTTTAGAATAAGAGTGAGTCACTACAAGTGAGAGTACTTGTAGTGGATGTTTTAGTATAACAGTGAGTCACTACAAGTGAGAGTACTTGTAGTCGATGTTTTAGTATAACAGTGAGTCACTACAAGTAAGAGTACTTGTAGTCGATGTTTTAGTATAACAGTGAGTCACTACAAGTGAGAGTACTTGTAGTCGATGTTTAGTTATAAGAGTGAGTCACTACAAGTGAGAGTACTTGTAGTCGATGTTTAGTTATAAGAGTGAGTCACTACAAGTGAGAGTACTTGTAGTCGATGTTTAGTTATAAGAGTGAGTCACTACAAGTGAGAGTACTTGTAGTCGATGTTTAGTTATAAGAGTGAGTCACTACAAGTGAGAGTGCTTGTAGTCGATGTTTAGTTATAAGAGTGAGTCACTACAAGTGAGAGTACTTGTAGTCGATGTTTAGTTGTAAGAGTGAGTCACTACAAGTGAGAGTACTTGTAGTCGATGTTTAGTTATAAGAGTGAGTCACTACAAGTGAGAGTGCTTGTAGTCGATGTTTAGTTATAAGAGTGAGTCACTACAAGTGAGAGTACTTGTAGTCGATGTTTAGTGGTAAGAGTGAGTCACTGCAAGTGAGAGTACTTGTAGTCGATGTTTAGTTATAAGAGTGAGTCACTACAAGTGAGAGTACTTGTAGTCGATGTTTAGCGGTAAGAGTGAATTAATAGTAATTGTACTGAATGTTTGTTTTCCAATGATGTATTTTTTTTTTCCTCTTTCTTTTTAATTTTTATCTTTTGTTAAACGCGAGGCCGCGTTTGACGTCAGGATTAGCCGAATGTTAGCATACGCAATAATCGACTATTTAAAACTAATATTATTTGTGGGTTGCAACATTGTTATTTTTTAATATTTTATGGTTTTTAGTTGTGGCAACCCATAGATGACTTTTGAAAAAGTAGAAAAAGGCGCGGGAAGAAAATAAATTGTATTCTCGGTTAAAAACGACGAAAGTGGTCTCGGGTTACAATTTAAGGTGTTAATATCATTAAAGTGATTCGTACAAGTACTCGAGTGTATAATTTTAACAATATGTACCTTTAATAAAAATCGTGAAGGTAAGAATGACGGGTGTATTGCTGCAGAATTGAATATGTTATATATGAAAGGAATGTACCAGCAATGTACTAGAACGTACCTTTAATGAAATTCAATGTACCTCCATGAAACAAGAACAATTACAATAATAAAGTGAGCCGCAGTCCTGACAGTCTGAATGACGGGTGTATACTGATAAACAATGTTATAGATATCTTATGGTTACCTAATGTTTACCAGAGGAATGTACCTGCAACGTACCTCCTAAAATATAATCTGAAAATATAATGCGACTAATAAATAACGAGAAAATCAAGAAAACATTTTTTTTCATAGCAATATCGCACCTCCGCTCAATAAGTGTCGTAAGTCAAAAAATCAAACTTTCCAGGAAGGAGGTTTGTGCTAAACAGACTCCGTGGCCATGGGCGTACCCAGCATTTGGCAGGTTTATGGCCGCGCAGCGCGCTTTTTTCTAAAATTAATGCATAATACGAGTATATTGTACTTAATTATAGAGTAAGTATCTACACGACGACTACGACAATGTGACGTGGGTGGTTCTATCATAAGTTTTTTCGACAACTTTACTTAGGCATATAAGATCCAAGGGGGGCAGGTGCCCCCCCTGCCGCTATATCCGGGAGACATGACAGCCCGTTGGTGAGGTCACTTGTCACCTACAACACTGTCTGGGTTATTAAAGTCCCCGTGACCGCGTCACGAGAAGCTATAAATTTTGTAAACACAGATTCAGGGGTTCGAAACCTTTGGATCAAATAAAAAAAATCAGTTTTGTACCTAATGATTTTTATATAGGGATATAATTATGTTAACACACACATCTAATTACTGTCGTCAGACATACTGAGACGCATTTGAAACTCGAATGACAGCATTGACAGAGTCAGCGTGAATTTACTTCAAAAAATTCCGGTACAAATATTTACGTTCCATGAGTCAGACGCGTTCCAGTGCCACAAAACATTAGACGACAGCGCTTTATATCGCTAAAATATAACGCGTCCAAGTAAAATTGCTCGTTAGTTTCTAATTACACATATTATGTTACTTTGAGTTGATTGAATTGTCGCTACGTAACCTATTCAAAAGTTCTTTATTTACAAAATGTATGGATTCTCGTGACGGGGACTTTAGTTAAGTACTGACATAGGTTAAGACTAATGGTTGGATGGTTACTATAACCTAATGGATGTTTGTTATCTGAATAAATCAGTTATCAGTTTGGCAATTTTTTTGGTGTTGCTGCACCCAGGATTGGCTGCAGACGAGGGAACTCCGCAATGGTCAACAGTGCAGACAGGAAATTGTATAAGTACACGCTTTAAGATAGTCCATTCTAAAGTCCACCATGACCTGGCTGCTGCACCCGGTATTGACTCCAGACGAGATAACTCCTCAACAGTCAACAGTACAGACACGAAATTGTTTACACGCTTTAATTAAGATAGTCCGTTTTAAAGTCCACCATGGCCTAGCTGTTGCACTCAGTATTGGTTAACGCATAAAAACGTGGTTTTTAGATTAAGTTTTTAATCTACATTTTTTTTCACTGCTGTCATGAAGGTTGAGTAAATGATAATTTCGATAAGATTATTTTTTATAAGATTATTTTCTTCTCAATTTCTGTTTTATTTATCAAATCACATGTACCTATGTGAAAATATCATAATTTATTTATTCAGATAACAAACATCCATTAGGTTATAGTAACAATAGTCTTAACCTATGTTAGTAGTTAAATAAAGTAAGGCATCTACAGGATAGCCCGGTTAAGCAGCCAACAATCTCCTAGGTTGACCAGCGAGAAACCCTACAGAGAAAAAAATACTTTGCCGATGCTAACCTAGCGATGCGTAGCGCAGCGAGGCTTTCACTGCCACCCAAATATTAATATGTATTGCACCGCCAGTTGCACGTAAGTCCATTAAATTTAATTCCCCATTAAAAGACATGCTGTCACTTTCTGTTACGTTCCGTTAGACTGATACAGCATTATGTTTAATGGGGAATTAAATTTAATGGACTTACGTGCAACTGGCGGTAGTTGTAATGGTTGCGTCATGACAGTTAAGTTTTTATCGTAGCCGTAAGTTACTTAAGTAACACTAAGTTCCTTTTAATCCTACTAATATTATAAATGTGAAGTTTGTATGTTTGGATGTTTGTTACTCAATCACGCAAAAACGGCTGAACGGATTTGGATGAAATTTGGTATACAGATAGTTTATAACCTGGATTAAGACATAGGATACTTTTCATCCCGGTAGAAGGTTCCTGTGGGATAATTTCCGACATACACGCGGGCAAAGACGTGGGCAATGGCTAGTATTGCTATAATTTAGAATATTTAATAGCCTTTATAAACAAACAATTATTTTTTTCAATAGAACCTTGTTTTAAAATTAGGTACCCTTTTCGAAAGGAGTATGCTGTCGACAATTCGTTTAGTCAATGTGTGACAGATGACAACCTAGGTGCATCCATGGTGCATCTTTTGACGCGGTAAGGCGTATTCTGTATTGACATCTATTATTTTCACAGGATTTTCCTTGTTATAAATTATAATAGTTAAACCAGTAAACTATGTTAATTCGCTCTTCATTAATAATTTGTGACTTTATTTTTATTTACGCTTGAAGGTGTTTCTAAAAATGGTAAATTAGTTTTGAGTGAAATTAAGTGTTGTACTTGCAATCACGTTACATAGGTATTTATTTCTGTGTGTTGAGTTATTTCATGAGAGTTAAAAAAAAATGAAGAGGCAAGGAGGAAAGTGTAGTGTAGTTAATTTAGAAGAACAAAAAGAAGTGTTCGTTAAATATAAAAACTATTTCAAACACGAACATGATTTGCCTTCCCCGTGTGACCCAATTTTTTCCACAATCAGAACAGATTTACAATCAAAAATGTCAGAAAAGGCTATTTACATTTCGTTAAAGAGGAACTATTCTATTTTTTTTGGGCGTGAAACTACACAAGAAATAGTGAAGATGAAGATAAAGATAACGAAGATGATGATGAAGAAAATACTAAATTGGGTGCCATTACTAAATGTTCCAAAGAAGAAACAAAGGAATTTTCGAGCGAGTCCAATGTATTTACATTTCAATTAGATATTTATAAATGGCAACGCATACAGCCAATTACGAAATTTACAGTTAGAAACACATTTTTATCCACTGGCAAATATCAAAAGAAATTTGTTCTGCCTAAACATGAATGGGCTCATTTATTACGAGAAGAAGTTTGGAATAAAACAAAAATTCCCTGTAGTTGGACATTCCAAACGCATTCGGTGAAATATGGAGTGCAAATTACGTGTTACGGATCTTGCACCGAATGTAATGCTCAAATTAAAATAGTAATCAATTGGCCTACCGACAAGATTGCTGTTTGCGAGGGATTTATCGTAGATTTCAATAAAACTTTTCGACATAATCCCAATAAAAAAATTAAGTTGTCTCCAATGCAAAGGAAAGAATTAAGCCATGAATTGAAACATGAATCACCTATAACGGTTCGTAACAAGTTGGTTGATTCTACAATGAATGTTACAGATTTAGAACCGCCGCATTTGCCTACTACAGGATGTTTAAAGCAAATAAAACATGAAGCTAGATCTAGTGAGCATTACCATACAAACCCTGTTTTGTCACTCTGGATTATGACCAACATAGAACCTTACGATGATATAATAAAACATATATCTTTGCATCCATTTTACATTTATTACTGGTCTTCAGCTCAAGATGCACATTATAGACAGTATATTAAAGATAGCAGAGTCATTCTAAGTTTGGATGCAACTGGAAGTTTGGTAAAAGAAGTTGGGCCTACTGAGAATATCATAACCACAAATCACATATTTTTGTATTCCGGTGTCATGTATGACAAATACAATGGCAGAAGCGTGCTGATATCTCAGATGTTGTCAGCAGCACATGATATGAATATAATATCAAAATGGTTAAAAACTTGGATTCACGGGAAAGAAAACAGTGTAACGCCCAATGAAACCTTTGTGCGAATCGATGTTAGGCATTTAATAAAAATATTATTTAATTTATCATGTTTTAAAAATGTTGATGAGAGGGTAAAGACATTTTATTTTCGTTGCTTGTTGATCGTCAGGACGCTAGAAAACTATAACATATTGAAAGAAGTTGTTTCCGATATAATCACTGTTAGTCTTAACATGTATGATGCAGATGGAACAAGATGTTCAGAATCTAAATTGCGGCTAAAAAAACGATTGCTAGATTTGAAAGGTATACATATCGATGAAGATTGTCAGAAGTCGGACGAAGATGTTAAATTAGATAATTGTTTTGACGTAAATGAAGGAATGGACTGTAAAACAATAGAAACTTCAAAAGTGCCAAAGTGGTACAGTAATCAAATTGAAAAAGAAGAGTTGTTCATTGCTTTAACAGATGGCGAAGAGATGTCGTCACATGAAAATTTATTTTACATGCCGTCGCTAATACCGCATTTGACAAGGTTAGTTGGGAATTCACCGTTATGGTCTAACTTAATGATCCCAATATACCATTCTGATGTACAAAATCCCTCGTCGTCAAACGTCGAAAGCAGTTTTAAAACTTTAAAGAGATATGTATTTAATATAGCAACTAAGGGTAATCGATTACGAGTAGATGAATTTGTCATGCAACATTCCGAGTTCATAGCTGGTGAAATAAAAGCAGCAATGAGCAAGGAAAAGCTTGAATTAGTTAAAGTTAAAAAGGATAGACTACAGAAACCACAAAAGATAACAAAAACAAAAGATCATTTTGATGACTCGATTTTTGCAGAAACTCCCGCGCTAATTGAAAATTGGAGAGGCCTGGGAAACAAGAAATTGCCCAAAGTTAAAAAATCTATGAAGTACATTCCTCTGTTATTGAACGGTCTTAAAACTAGGTCTCGTCTAAAAAATGTGGTATTAAAGAACACATGCGCTTTTGATGCTGTGGCCCAAGTAATTGCATGTGCTTGTGCTGAGGGGTTTGTTGTGAATACAACTATATTAAATAACACTAATAACGAATTTTGTATGTTTATAAAAAAATATGCTTGATGACAAGAAAACAAAACAGGACTTGTACAGAAATCGTGCTCAAATTGCAGATCATTATTTAAAAAAAAATAATTCGAGAGGCATCACCGAAATAGGTTGTGAATGTAGCGTAACAAAAATTTTTGATGAAATCATGATTGATGCAGTTTATAGTGCTGATGTTAAAGAAAATTGTACAAACGAATCTTGTGTTATCAATAATGTAACCAGAAAAATTGCTTTTCTGCCACTTGATACCAACATTAATGAAATTTCAGAAATAAACAATTCCGCAGTATCTATGCTGGAAAGCGATAACATGGTATCGTGTCGTCGTAACTATTGCGAAGGGATACGAACATTTTCTTATATTTTGCATAATGTAATAAACTTTGAGCTTAGCCAAATTGACTCACTCTGTATTGATGAGGTGCCACTGGTATTAAATATACAGTCAAAAATATACCACATCATAGGTATCGAATACGTGCCTTCAATGACAAATACAATTCACGATATCGGTCATTACAAAAGTCATTGTTACAGACAAAATAAATGGGTTTGTTATGATGATTTAAGTAATCGCACGACAAGAAGCCCAAAAAACATCATTGCTCATTATATTTTATTCGGACAAAAGTAAATACCTTTTTTTTTGTGAATAAATTTCATTATTATTACTAGTTGTTGCCCGTGGCTTCGCCCGCGTGGATGTCGGAAATTGTCTCACGGGAACGTACTACCGGAATAAAAAGTATCCTATGTGAGTGAATTTCAACAACTATGATTTTTTACCTAATTGTGATGGTAAATTTTATTTCTGAATTTTTAAATAAAATAAGATGCAAGAAATACGTTTTCAGTTACATAAAATGTAAGTGTTTATTTAATCCTGAAAGCTTCTATTATATTGTCGACACCAGAATTGGTAAGACACCAAAATTGATATCTGACACCAAAATTGATATCTGACACCAAAATTAGAAACATTGACACAAGAATTTATTCTGTCACTGAAATTGGTTTTATGGAGAAAGAAGGCCTCTTTATAGTGAACTCCTTCTTCAGAAAACCTGAGCACAAAAGTGAGCCTGGCAGAGTCCTGATGGTGCAACTAAAAATGAGATTGTCTTCATTATGTCGAAGAAGCAGTTTCAATGATGTATCTGTGATCAACGCAATGAAAACAGAAAGTGATCACCACACATGGTAAGAGGCACTGGAAAGATCTCGACTGATGAAGTCTGCGCTCCGCCCAGCACCGGTCCAAGTCCAAAACTCCGAGAGCTTTTAACTCGAACTTCAGAATCGTTTCGAGTGTCTAGGGAGCTCCGTGGACGATTATAACGATGGGTTCGTGAAAAATGTTTCATACGGTCGGGTCTAAGTTCTTCAAGACCCGTCATACAAATAGAAATAAGAAGCTCTCTGATCCTACTTTACAGCTTATGGAGGAGAGGCGCGAGATGATCCTGCAGTCTTCAGACGATGCGCTTAAATACCGGCTGCTCAATTAACGGATCTCTAAGTCCTTGAAAAGTGACCTTCGCTGCTATAATACAAGCCGTATTAAGGACGAGATAGATTGCAACAAGGTCCATTCATGGTCCAGCATCCATGTCTTTGCATGATAGATAGATAGATAAAACATTTATTTGATGCACACAAAAGACACATGGCATGGCATGGGGTGAGAGGCATGAGATCTCATTATGCGAAGTTAACGATGGTAATATCGTACTTCTGGGTTTATTCTATACCTACGGCCCAATTAAAAAAAAAAACAAAAAAAAATGTGTGAGTCAGCTGCGACGCACGACAGGAATTTACTTAACCCTCCCTTCCCTCTCCCCTCACTCCCTCCTCAACACACCTTCACCAACCAGTCCCCTACCCCTCTCCCCTACCCTCCTCCCCTCCCCACACCCTCATCAACTCCTCCCCCTCTCCCTCCTTACCATTCCTCTCCTCCCCCTTCCCTCCTCACGACGCCCTCGTCCGCTCCGGGTTATATTTGAAAAACTAATAATGACAAACAAACTTTATTACTTAGCAAGTATTTTTGCTAAGTTTCAAGTGAATTAATCAAATTAATAAGACTTTTCATATAAACTGTATTTCCCGTTTTCACGCCCACAGGTGTGGAATTTTAAAAATCGTTATCCAAAAAGCAACTTTGAAGTGTAAAGGCACTCGTCCCCCCTTTCACCCTACCTCTCACCCCTCCTCCTCTCCCTCTAATACCCCTCTCACACCCCTCCCATTTCCAACCCCACTCACCCTCCCCTATCGTCCCCCTAATCGCCTCCTCTCACCCTCCCCATCCAGCTTTCCCCATATCCACATCCCTTTCTTGCTAATCCCCCCCTCCCTTTCTCACCCCCTCTCGCAACTCCTTCACCGCTTTCCCTTCCCTTCTACCCTCATCAACTCATCCCCTCCCCTTCTCCCCCCCTCCACACCCTCGCCCCAAAAATAAAAGTCCACGTTCAACCAATGAGAGTTGAATATGGACTAAACCCTTATTACACTCTCCTATCCCTCTCCCCCCCTGCCACTTCCTCCATAAATGATAAATGATAAATGATTTATTTTCTGTAAGTAGGTTTGTACAAACATTTTTACACGTCAAGCATATTTTTTTTAAAACTAGATGAGTTCGACGTTTCTTATGACTACTCTGAGAAGAAACGCCGAAACAAACTCAGAGGTCACAGTCTCTTTTAAAGTCCAGACATAATCTTGGGCAGATCATGTGAAGACCATGTAGATTGCAGTCTGAAATGGTCTTTTGAGGAAAGAACCACACAGATTGAGTGGACCTGTCCAGTCAGTGCACGCATTTGTCAGTAATCGTGCAGCTCAACTCAAAACTTAAGGAGCTTAACGATTCGACGAACAATACCAAAGAAAAGACATTTGGGTAGGCCGCATAAATTACTCAAAATGTCAGACTATGACTAAAACTAAGAAAAGGATAAAATAAAAAAAAAAATGATCCACGTAGTCTTCACATTCACAATAATTAAAAATAGTATAAGTAATACTTTACAAAGTAAATATTCATGTCATTGTATAGAATATGTAAAAAGGTATTTAAATCAACATTAATTGTGTAAATTTATTAGAGCAGCTCAATCCCAACCCTTTTTGTCCTCAATATAGTCTTTGACAGTATAAAAGGCTTTCTGACAAAGTTTCCGCTTCATACAATTTTTTAATTTATTAAGGCTTAGTTCTTGAATGTGGCTAGGTAGTTTATTATAAAAACGTATACATTGGCATCTAAACGAGCCACTTATTTTCTTAAGCCTGGTTGTAGGAACAACAAATTTGTGTTTGTTTCTAGTATTCACATTATGGACGTCACTGTATTTTTTAAACAAATTGATATTTTTATGAGCATACAAAAGATTTTCATAGATATACTGAGAAGGCACAGAAAAGAAATTAATATAATGACTGTGCCTTCTCAGTATGAGAAGGCACAGTCATTATATTAATTTCTTTACATTTATCTCTGAGGGAGTGTCTGGGACTTAATTTGTAAATTGAACAAATAGCCCTTTTTTGTAAAATAAAAATTGTCTGAATATCGGCGGCATTTCCCCACAACAGAATACCGTACGACATCACACTATGAAAATAACTAAAGTAAACTAAACGGGCTGTCTCTAAACAAGTTAAATCACGAATTTTCCTAACGGAGTATGCTGCAGCACTAAGCTTTTTCGACAATTTATCTATATGGGGGACCCATTGAAGTTTGGCATCCAAAGTTAAGCCCAAGAACACTGTGGTACTTGACCCAGAATTTTCTAACAAATTAACATTAAAATCACCACAAGTGATGATAGACTTGTTAGAATTACAGACTTTGTGCAATACTTCATCCATAACCTTTTCAAAACAATCATACAATCCTGAAGGAGGCCTGTACACACTTAATATAATGAACTGCTCCAATTCTATACAGGCTAATTCAATTGTCCGCTCAACAGATAGGCTCACAATATCCTTACGATCTTTAAATTTAAGCTGTTAAAATTATTGAGCCACCGTGTATAGCATTTACTCTGCTGAACGAACTACCAACTTGGTGATTACTAAAATTGAACATGAACTGGTGGCTTTTAAGCCAATGTTCTGTCAAACAAAGAATGTCTATATCGTTACAATTCAGGAATAATATTGTACTTCTAAATCTTTGTTCAAAAAACCTTGAATATTTTGATGCACCACGTTGATACTATTTAATTTTTTTACACTTTTATTTGATTTTACCTTCCTTACATTTTTGCAAGAGGTTGCCTCTTTTGTCCTAATTTCTAATTTAAATGAAAATCAATGTCATTAATAATTGTGGCCAAATTATTGGCAGAATTGTTTAAAATGTCATTGAATTGCTCAAAAGAAGCAAGTTGTTTAGCCAAATTTTTGGCTGCCATTGCTGCACCCAGGATTAGCTGCAGACGATCTCAACTCCTCAACAGTCAACAATACAGACACGAAATTGTTAACACGCTTTAATTAAGATAGTCCGTTTTAAAGTCCACCATGACATAGCTGTTGCACTCAGTATTGGTTAGACAAGGAAATGCATAAAAACGTGGTTTTTAGATTAAGTTTTTAATCTACATTTTTTTCACTGCTTTCATAAAGGTTGAGTACATTTACTCAACCTTCATGAAAGAAGTGCAAAAAAAAATGAAAATAAATAAAATAATATTATTTCCTTCTTATTTTTTGTTTTATTTAGGTATCAAATCACACGTAACTACGTAAAAATATCATAATTAATTTATTCAGATAACAAACATCCATTAGGTTATAGTTACAATAGTCTTAACCTATGTTAGTACTTAACTAAAGTCCCCGTCACGAGAAACCATAAATTTTGTAAATAAAGAACTTTTATTAAGTTACGTAGCGACAATTCTTGCAATCAACTCAAAGTATCCTATATGTAATACGAAACTAACGAGCATTTTTACTTGGTCGCGTTATATTTTAGCGATATAACGTGCTGTCGACTAATGTTTTGTGACACTGGAACGCGTACTAGCCACAGCGTTTAACTCATGGAACGTAAAATATTTGCCTTCATTCTCGTAAGGACAGATTCTCATAAGGACAGATTCTGAAAAAGACAGTAGAAGGAAATATCTCGGACACTGTTTCCACAGTTTCTAAATAATTAGGTACTGTTGGAGGTTGCAATGTGGCGTCACTATTGGTGTCTAATATTATGATAGTTTATTCGATAATAGGTAAAATTGAAAACATTATATCTGAATGTTTAAGGAGCGGTCCATCAACTATAAAGTACTTGCAACGTCTTGAGTCCTGCCACCCGCTTATTTTAGTGATTGAATCAAGGGTAGACAGGAAAATATAGCGTTGCCACCAATTAATAAAATTATTAAACGTTTCATTTTTCTCTTTATCTGCTTACGTGTACTCCTGTCCTTTTGAGAATCTGTCCTTATAAGAATCAAAGAATATTTGGGGCCACAATTATGAAGTAAACTCACCGGCTTATTCTTATCAGATCCCACAATCCGATCCCACTATGTGGATCCGTTAGGAACGCGGATTAAATAAATATTTACCGAACGCGGATTAAATAAATATTAATCGGACCCCACAAAGTGGGATCCGATTGGAACAAAATATTTATTTAATCCGCGTTCCTAACGGATCGGATTGTGGGATCTGATGGGAATAAGCCTCCCTATATAAAAATCATTACAAAACTGTTTTTTTTTACTTGATCCAAAGGTTGCGAACCCCTGAATCTGTGTTTACAAAATTTATAGCTTCTCGTGACGGGGTCACGGGGACTGTAATAACCGTGTGTGTGCTGTAGGTTACCTCACCAACGGGCTGTCATGTCTCCCGGCTATAGCGCATAGAATGCTGCTGGGGCTGCCACGGAGTCTGTTTAGCACAAACCTCCTTCCTGGAAAGTTTGATTTTTTGACTTACGACACTTATTGAGCGGAAGTGCGATATTGCTATGAAAAAAATAGTTTTCGACTTTTAATGAAAAATGTAAAAAAAATTACCGTTCACCCCATTATCTCCGATGTTTGCAAAGGGAAAAATCTGAAATTATTCTATGTGATAGAAGTTTATGTAAAGATTACAGGAAAAAGGGTCGAATTCATCCATGAAAGTAGATTTTTTATTTTTTTCTTACAACATTGTACAGAAAGCCACTAAAAATAATGCAAGTTAATAGAGTTTACTATTATGGTGTAACGAAACACTATTCATAATTTGTGTCGTTTGTATCCATGAAATCTTATCATTATATGATAAGAAGACATCTTACCCATGATATCTATATAAATAAAAAGAGAAGTCCTGACGGACTGACTGATTGCCTGACTCATCAACGCCCAGCCCAAACCCTTGGACCTAGAAAGCTGAAAATTTGAACAGAGGTTCCCTTTATAATGTAGATAAGGAATAAGGAAGGAATTCCCGGTAGCAGGTTCCCTTGGGATATTTTCCGACATCCACGCGGGCGAAGCCGCGGGCAAAAGCTAGTATTATATAGTATTATATCATGCAAATTTACATTGTCGATTTTTCATGCATTTATGATATCGAATATGTGAACTGTAATGATTATGATTTATTTTTTTACGGGTTTGTAGCTTGGATAAACAAAATAATTAAAAAAACTTAAAATTGCAGGCATGGCACAAAATTAATTAATGTTCATATTTAGGTCATCTGAGAGAGATTAATATATTTTTTTATAATTGCATTTTTATTTTGGTGCCGTTTTTACATACTGACCCTGTATTAGTTTGCACAGGACGAAGATGAAATAAATTGGGTTTGCACACCCCGTGGGCTATCCTAGATAGGATACCATTATAAATTTTGTCAGTTTCGATTTGAATAAAAAATCAGCCACAAATCATCCAATTGCTGAAAATGTATGAGAAAGTTGTGACACAAAACGAAATAATAAGCTTTGTAGTTACGACTGTTCCCACTAGGCAAGAAATAATCAACTTTACAGTTCTTGTAACTTAAGCAGCCGCTGGACTATTATTATTTATAAGTTTGCTGTGCTCGACAGGGTCCATAATAGCTACTATATTTATTAATTATTTACCACAATATGGATTGCAACAAAGATAATTTTGAATTTATACCAAGACGGTGAGCTGCAATTTAAATTAAATTGCAGAAATCGTAAGAAAATAATATCGCGGGCTACCTTAGCGCTTCCAACTTAGTGGAAAATCCTATACAAGGACACCGCCTTATGCAAAAAAAAAAATCCATTACAACCAATGCAAGGTTTGATGCAGTCGCTTGGTTTTCTGAATGTTTGTTTATGAGCTCGTCAATATTAAATTATCGAAAGTTCAGAAACTTCATGTGGGTTCTCTATGGTTTCGATGGTCTCTTGCGATTTAAATTTATTAAAATATTTCGTCGGATATCGGTAATGTTTACCGAAAGCCGGTTCAGCGTATTTTTTGAATCTTTGGAATTCCAACAATTCTTTAGCCCATTCCTCTTTTTTAACATAAAAAAGAGCAGATTGTAACCAAGATGGCATAAACTCATCCGTGTAATAGTATCGCCTTTTCCAAACTCTGTGGGTGTCACAGTAGTTGCCGCCATTACCTCCGATCCAAAATGGAATACTGCGGAATAAAACAAATATTTTAGTGAAATGGCTAATGAAAAGACCCCAATACATATAGGGTAATTAGTATACCTACTTAAGGCAAGGTGTTATACATTTTTAAGTTTTTTGAAGCTATATATATCTAAGTAATGTAAATATTGCGCAAAAAAAAATATTTTAACAAAATTTAAGATACGGTCAAGCGCTGTATAAAAACGAAAACGTTAGTAATACTAATTGGCTCGATAAAAAAAAACCGGCCAAGTGCGTGTCGGACCACGCACAATGAAGGGTCCGTAGTTGAAAATAATTTATCCCAAAAACAAACTTAACATAGTAATCCTAAAAAAAATTTTTACTGTGACCAAATTAAATTTTAGCCCCCCTGGTAACATGGGGGCTAAAACGGCCACTTTGGCAAAATCTTAATAGGATAATAGATATTATGAATCATAACTGAAATCGTAAAACGGTACAAAAACTGATAATTCATAATTTATCTGCGTACAATTCATAGCACGCAATTCATCTGTTTGACAGTTTTGTATGGAGATTCGTAAAATGGTCCACAAATTATGAAATTGCTTTATTGAAGTTTAATGTCAAATACGTCAAATAACACAATCATAATAAATTGCTTGATTGCGCTTTTAGAGCAATTGCTTAATGTGGCCGGTTTTAGGCCCATGCTGTGAGACCTTGCTTCTTGCCAAATTTCATGATTCTAGGTCTACGGGAAGTACCCTATAGGTTATGATTTACTTGCGAGTATCAATTATGTTGCATAAATGGCCGTATTTTTTCATTGCGTTCGCCTTAGAAGCTTGATTTTTTAAGAATTCCAAGGGACCATACAGTTACGTTATTGATATTAATTTCAATTTGATACCTCCACGCGTTCCTGCGGAAAGGGTATTGACAGACTGACAGACAGACGGACAACGAAGTGATCCTATAAGGGTTTTTTCCTTTTGAGGTACGGAACCCTAAAAATGGCAAAGATAAATCGATATTTTAAACGTATTTCTTAGTAAACAATTCTATTACGAAAGTATGTATCAAAAGATAGGTATTAGTCTTAGTTTTAATATTTTCTAGCTCTGGTTAAGAAGATTTTGATATAAGTGGTTATTTATTTTTACATAAACTCAAAATTAGCAAGTCAGAGTTAATCAGAGTACTCCGAGACGACGTCGAGGGTGGACCTGTGTCAATTTTTTTTTAAATTCGCCCTCACTGCAATTGTTCAAAAAAATCTATTATAAGAAGAACATGAAAAATGAAATTAAAAACATGAAATTACGTGAATAATATTGTTTACACCATTCCCCCTCTAAAAAGCCGAGCGTGTCATCTTTTCTATACCTACGATAACTTCACCCCGGCCATTTAGTGATGTTAGGCACATAAACAGAATTGTTTCAATCGCTAAGCGTCACTGAGCTAACAGACTTTTTTTAGTACGAACATGCAGGGCACGCTTGGTCGGATGGCTTGCCGTATCTAGTGTAAATGTAATCTGTGTATTCGACCTATATTGATGTGTTCTAAATTCAATTTGATTGGTCGACATTTTCGTCAAGGAGTTTAGCATTAGAATAAAAACTGTTTTGTGTTCTTTGCTCAGTAAATTGGCGCTATTTTGAATACTGTAAGTTGTACGAACACAAAGTTTAGTGTTACTTTAATCTTTAATTTTGTGTTTGTTTAGTGTTGTTCTAATCGATTAAAAATGCATTCTAGTGATGAAGATGTGTTAACACCTGATGTAATGGTCAGCAATGCAATCAAATAGCCAATAGGTCAATGTGCAAGCAAATAGCGGATTTGTAAATAAACGAATAGAAAAATTTAATTAGAAAAATAACAGAGAAAATACAATGGTTTTATATCGATGACGATGACAGAACAACAAAAAAAAGTGCACATCAATTTGACGGCTAAAAAGAAAATCAAAAGTATTTGACCTACTTTAAAAAAGTTTGTCACAAAAAGTACCTATGCGAACTGCGTCGCTTACATAGCCCCACCATAGTGCTGCTGGCGCAGCACTTGCTATTCCAAGGAAATCTTAGCGACGCGAGCCACAGATCTTTTAAGGCTAACTAACTGCGTTCGAACTTGTACCACTCCGTCCGCCGTCCTTTCCGGAAAAAACCTCCTCTATGATGCCTCGCGGCCACACGTTACGTGGTGCATCAGGGTCGGCGATAAACACTAAGTCTCCGACTTGGAGAGGCTTCTGCTGCCCGTCTTCGGTCCACTTTTGCCGTGGTATCATCGCAGGCAGCACTTCGGTGACCCATCTTTTCCAAAACATATCAGACAACCGTTGTGCTATTCGCCATTGTCGACATTTCAAGATGAATCTTGAAAGTTGCCTAGCTGCGGTGAAGTAGAAGACGAAACGATCAAGAAATGGTTAGGCGTCAAAGACTTATTGCTGTTAACGTCTACCAAGACGTGGCTAAATGGATGGCCATTCACCATGGCTTCTACCTCAGCGCCTCCTCTTTAGGCGCTCTTTCTTTGAGGACGACCTTCAGTGCGACCTTCACATTACAAATTAGACGTTCCCCAGTGAGGCCTAGCCGGGGGTATGAAGGTCCATTGGGTGCCGTGAATGACAGCAATGGTTTGCAGGAGCTGCTTATCAAGTTCCGTAGCGGACTTCTTGAGTTCTGCGTCTGCACCTCTCAAATTTGTCCCGTTTTTGTCAGAATTCAACTGTGCCGCGTATCCGTGTCTAGAAGCCATCCTCCGAAGAGCCATAATCAGTGAATCGGTGTTGAGCAACGACACTATCTCCAGATGAATTGCTCTAACTGTATGGTATGCTGTTTTGCCACTCATTCGGTCGGTCGGTGTTTTTGTATACGAATAATTAGCTACGTCATTGAAAGCAGCGCTTACCTGTGCTTTGTCAGTGTTACTCGCTCCTGCTGCAGCGTGAGGTGACGACGGCATGATCACTCTCCCATAACATCGTGGTATTCGACTGCTACATATGCCTAGCAATGGTAACAATAAATCAGGACCCGGTAATAAATACGAATTTAGTGATAATTCACGCGTTTTGGCCCCGCAACAAAGACAAGACGAAGTTTCTTTTTGTTTGGGATGTCTATCCCAAAATGAGGTAAATACCAAGTTTTTATTGATTTCGATAAGCCCGAAATTACCTTAGCAAAGTCATTGTCTAACAAATGCTTAACACTATCTCGGTACCTTTGTGCATATGGTTTCTTCTCCAAATTTTGCAGCCTAGACGGTGCCGTACGTTCAGAATCAGGCATCTTACAACTGGCATCCTTCCAAGGCAGACCTACGTGCCATCGACTATCAATTAATTTTGCCGTTCGTTCCAGGTGTTCCAAAGCGCGCAGTTCATCAGCGTTCTGGCGTGGTTTCCCGGATATTACCATAGATTCGATAGTATTAAATGACTTTCTTACCATCTCGTGCAGGTCTTCGAAAGAAATGTTTGCCAACCCTGATTGTACCTCGGTGACGTGCAGTGTGGAGAAACACCCGCGCGTCGAGAGAGAGACAGGCACCAGACTATGGACGCATCATCCCAGCGGAGTACGAATGGCACAAGGTTCCTTACATTTGCCAACTCTAACATCTAACGGTAACAATAAATTATAATTGTCCTGACCTATCAGAATTTCAGGTTTAGTATAAGAATAACAAAATAAATCTTCTATAGGTACTACCTACTTAAATGTTCATAGTTTTTAAAATTAACTGAATCAATATTTTGTACAGGTACACTAAAGTTCGGAAACTGCGAGCAGAAATTTTAAATCTCTCACCATTATGGTTCGCTATACAAACACTCATCACGTCACTTCTTACAATCCTGTAATTTATGCTTTGATATGTGACAGAACTTGCATTTCTCATTATTGTCGCTACTTTTATTTAATAATACTGTTACCTTCTGTGTATTTTGCAGCGTTTTTATTATTCAATAGAACCATAGACGAGACTTTAAAAGCTTCATCATTTAAAAAATCCGATATATTGAACCAAGTTGGCTTTATACCTTGTTTGATGAAGGTGTAGCTGAAATCTGCCCACTTTGAGAGCAGAACTGGAGGCAACTTTGATAATATGCATGTAGTTATGCCTATACCATTCAGGTATTCATCTTGCCAAACACTTTGACAGCGGCTACACAATTTCTCACTTTGACTGAGAAGGGCACAATATCTTTATAATATTCTTGTGAAACTGGATGTACTTTCTTGTTGTCGACCATAATGCGTGACAAAATGATGTCAGGATTCCCAAACTGTAGCTCGAGTGTGGACATTACTGTTTCAGGCGAGGTTGCACTTATCAATTAGCGACTTAATTAATAAATAAACTATAAATTTAGATCCTATTCCCATCAATCTTCTGCCCTTATCCAGTCATCTGTAGGTCCAAGACTCGGCTAAAGTCAGAATTACAGACATTCCGATATGTCTTTCACTATAGAAGTAAAAACAGATGAGCAAATCAGCGGGATTCACAACTGGACTATTCCAACTGAGGAAGTTCCTGTTCCTATTTACTCAATCATTAAGTCAGATCTGACTGTTACAACTGGGGGGAAAGTGATCAAAACTAGAGTGACTCATCCTAGATAAAGCTAGAAAAGTTGCCTATATAACCGAGAGGCAGATCAGCCAATTATCAGATCCAAAATCGAGAAAGTAGAATGTGATAAAATCCCCATTTTCAATGTCTTTATCACAAGGAACAGGAAATCATCAATTGAGCTTCCCTTCACTCACGAACAACGAAAACCAGTTTATCTTCCATTTAATAAATCAGTCTGTGCTGGCGTCATCTTGGCTTTCTTCAATGGCACTCGAAATCCCCTAGAAAGGATAAGGACTTTATTTGTTGGAGGTGAGAATAAAGAGGTTGCAAGTCGACTTCTAGCCACCTATTACATGTGCTGCCTCAAATATATAGCAGATGTAGACTTCACTCAATTCCTTGATGAAAAGAGTAGTGCTTTAATGGTAATCGCAGATGACTCTGCTTGCATACCTATGGACTGTTATATAACATATTTCGAACTACAAAAGAATGCGAGAGAAATGTCTCATGCTATGATTGCGTTTCACGCTCTGTATTGGTCGTACGTGGTTTGCCGTCCAGCAGCCAATAAACGAGACTTCCGGCTCTGGATCTCAAAACGATATTCCTCCTTTATTTCATCGATTCAACAGTCCGCAGAGACAAATACTTATCTTGACTTACAGGAGGGAGGGAATAGAGTTAACGAGGTTGCTGTAGCCCGGCCAACAATAAGAAAAGCAGTTTTTCAAGTCATGAAACTAACTGACTATTCGGATACTACTACTCGCTCAGGATTCTAACACTTGAATCACTCGCTACGGTCGTGATTCATCTATGTCGTCCTTTATTCACTAATTGCATAATATACTATTAGTGCCCTTTTTTGTTTATATTGCAAACGGTGGAACCAACTAGGAATGCTAAACGTATCGGCGCGGGCGATAAAACGCTCTGCTGGTTCACATGTTGTGTACCAAAGGAGTTCTAGAGGTTAGCAGTAATAAATAAATACAAAAAGACCGGCCAAGTGCGTGTCGGACCACGCACAATGAAGGGTTCCGTAGTTGCTACAAATTAAGAAATTTCAATTTGATACCTCCATGGTTTCCTGAGAAAAAGGGTCTTGACAGACAGACGGACAACGAAGTGATCCTATAAGGGTTCCGTTTTTTCCTCTCGAGGTACGGAACCCTAATAAAAAAGGCCAGGCTGGATCGGGACCAAAAGAAAAACAGAATGTTAATGTGCTATTTTACATGGTTGCACCATAATGCACTGTCATCTCGTAAGAGCAGCATATGACCTGGAGGGAATGCAATCCTGATATCGCGGGATCTCGATCTCGTGAGATCTCGTGTCATTTTTCGAGATCAAACCCGAAGCATTATATGACGAGATCTCGCTCGAGATTGACGGGATTGGGCGGCAGTAGTCAGCGATGCTACACACGTCCAGTCGGTGCGCGAGCGATGCGCTGACTGATGTGATTACGTCCGGGAGCAGAGGGCCTACTCCCTAAGTCCGTCAATCTTCCCGTCCGTCCGTTCATCCGTCCGTCTGACATTACGATCCATCAAAACAAGTGTAAAAGTTAAAGAACAATGTCAGATGTCCATAGTACCTTTGGCTCAATATTAATTTGTCATGGACAGTGAAAATTCTTTGGTTTTTTTGTGTTGTTTAATCTCAAAAGATTTTCTGTGATTTCCACTTTTACACTGAACTTTTTAAAAAGAAGTTATTCAGACATTTTAAATTGGAGGTTATGTTATGTATTAACCAACAGTAATGACAAACAACATTGTCATTTGGAATCTAAAACAATACAGTTGTGTTGCAAATTAACATTAGGTAGTTAAAACAGTTGACATTAAATTAATAAGAACCGTACTTTACCTCAGAAAGTGAAGTCCATTGCCGTAACCATGAACGGACATCGCCAGATTCAACAAAATGCCGTTTCACCCGGAACACATTTAAACCACAATTATTACAACGTAGTTGATGGGACATTGTCTCAAAATGTGTGGTATGGATATATCACAATAAATCAACACACAAACGTAAACATAGAAAAACACCGACAACAACACAACAAGATGTGTAACATCTTGTCATCTTCAACTTACTCTCAGTTTAAGCGCGCGAACTTGACAGATCTTAGTTCTTCCAGAACATGATTAGTAAAATGAATGCTTATTAAAAGAATTTTCTTTTCGAAAAGTTCTCGAAAAGTACTAAATATTTTTTAATAAGTTGGAATTTTATATTTAAATTGTTGTAGGTAAAAACTTTGTGTCCGTGTGAATTTAGTTTTTAACCGACTTCCAAAAGGAGGAGGTTCTCAATTCGTCGGAACCTTTTTTTTTTATTTTTTTTTTTTTTTATTTTTTTTTTTTATGTATGTTCCCCGATTACTCGAAAATGGCTAGACCGATTTGGATTTTTCTTTTTTTGTTCGAAAGGGTATACGTCCCAAGTGGTCCCATGATCATCAAGTCAGGATCTGATGATGGGATCCCATGGAAATCGAGGGAAACCCTCAAATTTTATGGGCACACCTATATCGATTTCGGTATTTTTTATAGTAACTCGTGCATTTGCTCTCGGAAAGTACCATTCGGTGAACTGGAACTGATGATGAAGACCACAGAGGGCCATCGGAAATACTCAATTATATCTAAGTATATAACAGGTTAGGTTGCGATTCGACTACTTTAATATGGTTTATGCTCGTCAAAATAATGGTAATGGTGACTTCACCATGAGCTCCATTTCTCCTGGTTCTTACTAGGAGAACTCCTCAACAATTAACGTCCCTGCATCGGGAAAAGCAACATTTTGTAAAACGTGATGAGCAGTTGACTTTGGGTTATTGTAACTTAGATAAATTACAAACTGAACCACTAAAAAGTGAAAAATAAAAACTTTTTTACAAAAACAAAAACCGACTTCCAAAAAAAACACTACAAAGTGAAAAATAACTATTTTCGGAAGTCGGTGGCAAAAAACTAAAATACAGATCCAAAGACACCGACTTCCGAAAATAGTTATTTTTCACTTTGTAGTGTTTTTTTTGGAAGTCGGTTTTTGTTTTTGTAAAAAAGTTTTTTAAAAGTTGTGTAGGCCGAAACCCGACATTGTTCTTTTCGGACGGGAGTAGGGACAACTGGCAAATCATGTTGTCATGCATACTTCGTTCGGGCCCCGAACCAATCATCCATCCGTAGGTGACACGGAGTAAGAAACGCCCGTAACGAAGGCCGAAACTACGGGCTTCGTACTTAGGGAGTAGGCCCCCTGAGTTGGCAACTCTGAAATCTAGCGGACGATAGAATTCTTCTAAAAATACGGTAGATTTTCCGAAATTATGTTGTTATGGGGAGAGACACTGCCAAATCATCTTTCTAGGAATCGCACCGTCGCTGGTGTTGTTTACCTAACAAACACAATATTTTTTTTAGGGTGAGAGGGCATTTACTTTTTAATATCCTTCAAAACCTTCAACAGAGAGACAGCTGGCGGTTACCAGCGATGATGGCGTCATCTATAAATTAGCTTTGCCTGTTCCTTCCCATTTATATTTGAAATATAAGTAGTAGAATTACCTTGTTTCTTTAGTAGCAAGTTAAAGGTCAGAGTAAAAAAAAAAACTCATATTTTAATCAGAATCAGACAGCATAATTGTTTAAATATTTTATACTGCCTATACCTATATCGATATTAAGTTTTTGAATCATGGCGTTAGTGGGATTAAAATCAATACTATTGATTTTCAAACAAAAAACTGTACCTATAACAGTTTTTTCCATTCGCTTTATGGCCTGCTGCGATAAAAGATTTCCCTTCATGCAATATTTTGGACTCATCAAAACTAATGATATGAGCCCAAACTCGAGGGGTTTACTAGTAGCTACTGAAGAATTCCACTATCCACTTCCTAGCTCCATCATTAGACCCTCGACACCAAGTGTGATTTATTGAACTCATCAAAATTAATCATATGAGGCCAAACTCGAGGATTTTACTAGTAGCTATAAAAGATTTCCACTATCCACCTCTTGGCTCCATTATCAGACCCTCGATTATTGTCTGTATATTAAGGTACTCAAAAAAGTGTTGATAAAAATCTAAGTAGACCAAAATAAATATTGACCAATGTATGAACAGAACATGTTGTTTATTTATTTAAAATAATAGAACACAATATTAATTAGTACCTACTACTGCCAATATATTTTTACCCGACCAAAAAAAGGAGGAGGTTCTCAAGTCGACACGTATATATTTTTTTCGTTTTTTGCCACCGACTTCCGAAATTAAAGTACAAGCCTTTGTTTGATAATTTGATGTACATTTACAGGACTGAATCAAAAATTCTGGCAAAGATCGCTTCGTCAATTGCCGTGGGTAAGCTTAATAAGGTGTAATCAATAGGCTATAGTAGTGTTTGGTCAGCATTCATCATATGTTTTGTGCTAAAGCTCATAATGTAAATATAGATCATCTGATGTGCAAATTACTTTTAATAAATTTAAGCCGAAGCTGATTTTCTGAAAAATTAATTTATACTTGAGTTCATCAGCAGTTAATTTATTTTTGAGGAAAGTTAGGTGAGGTGCAATTGATTTATAATTCTGTTAACTATTCCACTCTTATGTAGGTATGGGTTTCCTAAGTATGCTAGAGCTTTTTGTACAAAATTCAAAGATAGGTAGGTACAGCTTTTAAACCATTTTTTTCAAGCCCAATGTTTTGGTCGTATTGCTCATTTTAGTGGCTATGGAACCGACGAACCATAGACCTAAACAACCTAAACGTGCTAGTTTATTCCAGAAATAATTTTCCAGGATGAAAACATCTGTACAGCGCTGAGGATTAAGTTATGGGCAGGGTACTTCCCGTTGTCCCAGAATAATGAAATTTGGCAAGAAACAAAGTCTTACAGCACAAGTAAAGGAAATGTCCGAAAATTGTTAATTTGTAATTTTATCACATTTTTTTTTGGGATTACAATGTTAAGTTTGTTTTTGCGATAAATTCTTTTCAACTACGGAACCCTTTATTGTGAGTAGTCCGACACGCACTTGGCCGGTTTTTTTTTGTTTGAACGCGCTAATCTCTGGAACTACCAGTCGGACTTTAATAATTATGTTTGCATTTGATAGCCCAATTCTTAAGGAATAAGCATATATTTAACATCACACTACGACTCTTAGGTGACGAGCAAAAATAAAAAAGTCAGGAAGAACGCTAAGCGAAAACGAAGTAATAGCGCGGGCAGGCAGTGCGATGCGACAGGGTGGGTTGGGGATCAAGAAATTTCAGAAGCTATCTCAATATTTTTGTTCCTGTGGCATATTTTCCGACATCCACGCGGGCGAAACCGCGGGCAAAAGCTAGTTTGAAATAAATCCAATAGCAACATGGCGGACACCAACATCGAGTTTTTTTTTCGAGTATTTTTAAACTTACTTTTTATTTCTATGTAATTTTGTCGGAGTCATGTCAACGTGGAATGAAAAAAACAAAAATGAATATTCACTTGAGAGAACGTGCACTAGAGTGAAGCTTCTGATATCAGCTTAAATACGACTATTAGATACAACTTACAGGCTGATATATCTTAGCGCCCATCGGTACAGATTAGTGTAGAAATAAGCTGACTTCGGGTCCAAATGTGGATAAGTAGATGCACTGGATAAACCAGCAGAAATAGCTATGACAGCCACACCGGCTTTATACCCATCTATCAGTACACATATACCTTCTAGAATATTTTCTTTATTCCGCAATGAAACTCTCATATTAATTTCTGAAAAAAAAAATGATTGTCACGTAAATACGACAGGAAAAGGACTGCCTTCGCCCGAAAATCACGTGGAACTTCTCATTGTAGCGAGGGGCTTTGACTGTTGTGTAGCCTACCTACTAATTTAATCATTATGGTACACTGCTACATTTATATCAAACGGATTTCAAAAAGAGACATTGGTGCCGATTCTCTTGTCACAAATGCCTCTAAACTAGACCAAAAATCACTAAAATTTAGTTTATTCCTGTCAAACGACGATTTCCCATTCTTAAATTGATTAAAGTGACACAACTTAACTAAATTTTAGTTTGACAGCACTAAGATTGTACAGAGATTATAATTGAGTGAAAATGGCAATTTTGCTATTCTGAATTTGACGTTTTTTCACCTAAAATTTTGATTGTCAAACTAAATTAGACTATTTTTAATCGCGATTAAAAAGGTGTGGAATAAGATTAGTTGTCATGAGCTAAAATTCACACAAACACCTTGACTTCAAGTGCAAAAACAGTACTGTATTTTTTTTTTCTTTTCCATATAATATCTCGAAAACGGTGTGTCCTATCGCAAAATTAATGAAAATTTGGCCCCCTCTTTATAAAACCCTTAAACCCGTAACCCTCAACACGTAGGTACCAAATAAAAAAAAAACCACAAAAACACGTTGAAGCTGCCCCCTCCCTGCCCACCCCCCAGGTCTAAAAAATATCTGACACGGTAACGGCGGCGATGTCGGATTGTCTGTAAACAAAATATGACAAGCCTTCTCACGTTTCATAGTGATTTCGTTAGTTCCAATTAAAGCCACCGGGTCAAATATACTACGACCACTATACCACGCGGAATCACGATTGTCAAACTCAATTTTAGTTGTGTCAAATTTTTTTCTAAATTTAGTGTTTTTTTTTTTGCAGAATAGCTCTAAGATTCTCATAGAAAAAAGTAAGGAATTTTAGTGATAGTTTAGTTAGTTTAGTTCGGTGTACAACAGAATCGGCACCAGTATTAGATAAAAACAATGTCTTATCATTACACTTATGAACGTAAATTCTTACCGGTTGTCGGAATAGCTAAATCGAGACCCAAGCGTGGCTTCCAAAAATATGTGCCTGGTACTGCTCCCTGAAATCAATCATGTCCGTTTTAAAAATACGTTTCAATAGACAGCAAAGCTTCAGCCATACCAACACGTCCAATCGGCGTGCACGCAGGCCGCGGCCTAGATCAACTGGTGTTTAAAAGACATGAACACACATAGGCGGCGCATACCTAGTGCATTGCAGTCACTTTAGCTCTTAAAGTACAAAAACCTGGGAATTAGATGACTGAAGACATACATACACTCAACGTCAGTAAATGTGGCCAAGCTCTAAAAACAAATTTGTAAAGAAATAGTATATTATGCAATTAGTGAATAAAGGACGGATTTAAAGCGAGGGCCATAGATGAATCACGAGCTAGTGAAGGATTCTAACGATTGAATCACGACCGTAGGGAGTGATTCATGATGATTGAATCACGAGCGTAGCGAGTGATTCAAGTGTTAGAATCCTGAGCGACGCGAGTGATTCATGGCCCTCGATATAAATCCGTTTTATTCAAGAGTTGCATACTATACTTTATACCATGACTACGAGAAAAAGAAAGATTTAAGTGAAAATAGACATATAATGAAGAAAAAGGAAGTTAAATTGGCTTTGATGTAAACCAGCCGTGATTTTTTGGGTAGCAAGTTTTCCACTATATCGGCCGCCCTCTCTTTCATAAACTCAGGTGTTAACACATCTTCATCACTAGAATCCATTTTTAATCGATTAGAACAACACTAAACAAACACAAAATTAAAGATTAAAGTAACACTAAACTTTGTGTTCGTACAACTTACAGTATTCAAAATAGCGCCAATTTACTAAGGACAGCAAAGAACACAAAACAGTTTTTATTCTAATGCTAAACTCCTTGTCGAAAATGTCGACCAATCAAATTGAATTTAGAACACATCAATATAGGTCGAATACAAAGACTACACTTACACTAGATACGGCAAGCCACGACCAAGCGTGCCCTGCATGTTCGACTGTTCGTACTAAAAAAAGTCTGTTAGCTCAGTGACGCTTAGCGATTGAAACAATTCTGTTTACGTTGAGCACATCACTAAATGGCTGGGGTGAAGTTATCGTAGGTATAAAAAAGATGACACGTTCGGTTTTCATACTATCTAATAACATGCCGTATCTAGCCTAGGTACTCTAAATCTGTGGTCGAATACATTGGTGTGTTCCATTTTCAAACATCAAAACAGTGAGTAAAAGTGCTTTTTATTCACTGTTTTCAGTGAATAAAATAAGCTTTTTAGAGGGGGAATGGTATAAATAAATATTATTCTTTGGGATTTTCTAATGAGAATAGATGCCAAATAGTATAGTAAGGATTCTAACGAATGAATAACGACCGCAGGGAGTGATAGCGAGTGATTCAAGCGTTAGAATCCTGAGCGACGCGAGTGATTCATTCAGTTTTATTCAAGAGTTGCATACTATACTTTATACCAAGATTACGAGAAAAAGAAAGATTTAAGCGAAAATAGACATTTAATGAAGAAAAAGGAAGGTTAAATTGGCTTTGATGTAAACCAGCCGGGATTTGTTGGGTAGCAAGTTTTCTACTATATCGGCCGCCCTCTCTTTCATAAACTCAGGAGTTAACACATCTTCTTCATCAGTTGAATGCATTTTTAATCGATTTATTATTAAGTAACACTAAACTTTGTGTTCGTACAACTTACAGTATTCAGAATAGCGCCAATTTACTAATGACAGCAAAGAACACAAAATAGTAGAAAAGGTACCGTTACACCCTTACCCTACAGGACTTCGTCTGTCTGTCTGCATGTCTAAGAATAAGTAACAAAAGTTATTTCACAGTGACATTACTCATGTGATTCTAGATTGAAAGGAGACGGCGATTTCTAGGCCAGATTTTAATAAGTTGAGGTATGGTTTGAAAAATGGGTTTTAATAAATTTTTCTATTTCAAAATGCGAAAAATCAACCCAATTTACCATATGGAAAATGAGAAATCCAAAAATTAACTTAAGGTTACGAATAAAATGGAATATCGATTAAATTATAATCGATTAACGTGGAGTTAAAAATGCTTTTATCAGATGAATAATTCAATTACAATAATGACATCTATTAGAATTCAGTTTTTTTTTTTTAAATATGTAAATAATAAAGATAAATCAAGTCAATTCACGTTTACTAATCGATTATTGAATATTTTTTAGTCTGTACCATGGTGTAATAATATTGTTTTTTAGACCATGATCTGTGCTGTCATGACATGACCCTGACAGTGACAGCTCTCTCGACCCTCACTCTATTACTATACATAGTAATGTTATAATTTGTGCCTCACACGTTTCGTATCGTTTAGTGCGTGTGCGTTTAGTGTGTGTTTCCCATAGTTTTATTGATATTCTTACTTTCTTCGGACTTCTGATCTTGCTTCTTGTACGAGCCTTGCTACCATACCGGACTGGCAGAACACCGCATAAGGGTGCGTTTCCACTGACGCGGAGCTGGGCGGAGCGGAGAGGAGACGTGCAGGAATCGACCAATCATAATGGTTGAAATCCTCATCGCGTCTCTTGTCTCGTCTGTAATTGGACGATTCCTGCACGTCTCCGCTCCGCTCCGCCCAGCTCCGCGTCAGTGGAAACGCGGCCTAAACGTTCGACTTGGACTTGTTACTTTAGATTCTACGACCGGCCTCCGATTGCATATTTGCACTATGGATCGTTGTGTAAATTGTGGCATAGCGACAAGTCGTTGTAGTTTACTTGGTCGTCAAGCTTCAAACTTCAAAAATCAGCTGTTAAGTATAGATTGTTACGTAACCTCACTTTTACTAACTCGGGTCTAAGACTGCCAAAATCCGCAAAGTTTTCAGTGATGGTTTGGTAGGTAGCTACCAATTGACATCAAACAAAACGGTTTTGCGGGGCATAGTTCTTGGCTTTTTGGTTTTGTTTGTAAAATGTTATAATAAAATAAATAAATAACAAAAAATAAAAAAGTGATCCTATAAGGGTTACGTTTTTCCTTTTGAGGTACGAAACCCTAAAAATGCAAATAATCAATATTTTTTTATTGACAGTCATTGCACAATAAAATACAATTTATTTGTAAATTTTTGCAAGTACAAGCCTTTGTTTGATAATTTGATGTACATTTACAGGACTGAAACAAAAATTCTGGCAAAGATCGCGTGGTCAATTGCCGTGGGTAAGCCTAATAAGGTGTAATCAATAGGCTATAGTAGTGTTTGGTCAGCATTCATACATAAGTATGTTTTGTGCTGAAGCTCCTAACAAATGTAGAGCATCTGATGTGCAAATTACTTTTAGTAAATTTAAGCCGAAGCCGATATGCCGAGAAATTAATTTATACCGGAGTTCATCAGCAGTTAATTTATTTTTGAGGAAAGTTAGGTGAGGTGCAATTGATTTATAATTCTGTTAACTATTCCACTCTTATGTAGGTATGGGTTTCCTAAGTATGCTAGAGCTTTTTGTACAAAATTAATTTATACCGGAGTTCATCAGCAGTTAATTTATTTTTGAGGAAAGTTAGGTGAGGTGCAATTGATTTATAATTCTGTTAACTATTGAGGAAAGTTAGGTGAGGTGCAATTGATTTATAATTCTGTTAACTATTCCACTCTTATGTAGGTATGGGTTTCCTAAGTATGCTAGAGCTTTTTGTACAAAATTAATTTATACCGGAGTTCATCAGCAGTTAATTTATTTTTGAGGAAAGTTAGGTGAGGTGCAATTGATTTATAATTCTGTTAACTATTGAGGAAAGTTAGGTGAGGTGCAATTGATTTATAATTCTGTTAACTATTCCACTCTTATGTAGGTATGGGTTTCCTAAGTATGCTAGAGCTTTTTGTACAAAATTAATTTATACCGGAGTTCATCAGCAGTTAATTTATTTTTGAGGAAAGTTAGGTGAGGTGCAATTGATTTATAATTCTGTTAACTATTGAGGAAAGTTAGGTGAGGTGCAATTGATTTATAATTCTGTTAACTATTCCACTCTTATGTAGGTATGGGTTTCCTAAGTATGCTAGAGCTTTTTGTACAAAATTAATTTATACCGGAGTTCATCAGCAGTTAATTTATTTTTGAGGAAAGTTAGGTGAGGTGCAATTGATTTATAATTCTGTTAACTATTGAGGAAAGTTAGGTGAGGTGCAATTGATTTATAATTCTGTTAACTATTCCACTCTTATGTAGGTATGGGTTTCCTAAGTATGCTAGAGCTTTTTGTACAAAATTAATTTATACCGGAGTTCATCAGCAGTTAATTTATTTTTGAGGAAAGTTAGGTGAGGTGCAATTGATTTATAATTCTGACTCTTTGTGTATGTTTGTAGGTAAGGGTTTCCTAAATATGCTAGAGCTGTTGTTTTGTACAAAATCTAATGATACACTTTGAAACCATTTTTTTTTTCGAGCCCAATCTTCTGGTCGTATTGCTCATTTGAGTGGCTATGGAACCGACGAACCATAGACCTAAACAACCTAAACGTGCAAGTTTATTTCAGAAATAAATTTCCAGGATGAACACATCTGTATCAGCGCTGAGGATTATGATATGAGCAGGGTACTTCCCGTTGTCCTAGAATCATGAAATTTGGCAAGAAGCAAGGTGTTACAGCACAAGTGAAGGAAAAGTCCGAAAATTGTTAATTTGTAATTTTGTCACATAAAAAAATATTTTGAAGTCTGTCAGTCTGTAAGACTCTTTTTCTCTGAAACGCACAAAAATATCAAGTTGAAATAAATATTAAATACGTAAGTCCCATGAAGCTCTAAAAAATGAAGCTTCTAAGTTAACGCAATAAAAAAATACGACCATTTGTACGACATAATATATATTAAAATGGCTCCCAGGCATTTGTTCAATCGATTTACTTGATATCTTAGGGGATGGGGTATAAAAAAATGGACCAATTAACTTTCCGGCAACATCCAGAATCATAATCTGCAAGCTTTTCATTTACAGAATGCGGTCCTCACATTATCAGCCTATAATGTTCCCAGTGCTGGACACAGGCCTCCTCTCGGTGAGAGGGAGTGGGCCGTAATCCACCACGCGGGCCCAGTGCGCGTTGGTAGATGTCACATGTCTTCGAATTTTCGTTCTAGGACATGCCGGTTTCGAGAGCAGCGCTGATGAAATAATTTACACAAAGTAAAGCGCCTGCCGGGGTTCGCACCTACGACCTACATCTCGTAAGTCGCGGCCAATACCACTGGACCACCACTGCTCTGCGACGCGCATTGCATGTATCGCGCGTATATAATATAGCCGTGTGCATAATAGGTTTAAAGCAGGCGGTCCCAGCACGGTACATAATTGATAACTATGTCGTAAATGTCCTTATTAGTCAAAGTCCACTTACCTTTGCCATTGGAATAAAATATATGACCGCAACGTAAATTAATATCATTATCATTTTGTTAATCTTAAAACAAGAACAATACATCTTTGCTAAAGGAGATATCGCACGGTTCTGGCTCTATTTGCGCTATGAAAATGTTTAACCAAATTTTGTTATGATGACAATAAATTCCTACCGATCGATGGAATTTGCTTGCAAACACTGTATACCTGTTTCTGTTTTGGTGTATCGTGCTAATGCAAATACTGATTATTCGGTATTTCGGGGTTCCGTAGTGATAAACTACGAAGTTACATAATTATTGGTAGGCAAATTAATTAATTCAGAATCAGGAATGAAATTATCCGGTATAAAACCCGAATTACCGACATGGTTTGCAGAGTAAGCAAGCTGAAGCTGGCAGTGGTCTAGCCATGTCTGTCGAAGGACCGGTGGCCGGTGGAGCAGCAGACGAGTCCTGGTATGGAGACTGCGTATCGGGATTATGATATTAATTTTAAGTTGATACCTCTATGTGTTCCTCAGAAAAAGGGTTTTGACACACTGACAACTTTGAAAATATTTTTTTATGTGAAGGAATTACAAATTAACAATTTTTGGACTTTTTCCTATATTTGTGTTGTGAGACCTTGCTTCTTGCCAAATTTCATGATTCTAGAACAATGGGAAGTACCCTATAGGTTTTAATTTACTTACGAGTATCAAAATATGTCGCATAAATGACCGTATGTTTTTATTGCATTGACTTAGAAGCTTCAGTTTTTTGGACTTCAAGAGACCACAGACCTACGTATATGATATTAATTTCAATTTGATACCTCCACGCGTTCCTGAGAAAAGGGTCTTGACAGACTGACAGACAGACAGACAGACGGACAAACAAGTGATCCTATAAGGGTTCCGTTTTTTCCTGTTGAGGTACGGAACCCTAAAAAACAAAAGTTAAAAAAATCAATACAAATGATCAAAATGAAGTTGAGGTGCCAAACAATTTGAAAATTTCTACTAGCTGATTTCAAACAAGGTAATAATAGAATTCTGGACTTTTGTACTCCCGAGGGAAAAACGCACATGGAAAATGTTAAAAATTTTTGTTATGGACGACACATTTAAAAGATAGTGGGCAAATGTGGTCCAAGCGTCGCCAAGGGTAAAACATATACCAAATGAAAGGGTACAATGTACTGTTCAAACATGCAGAAGGGCATCAAAATCTGTCCGAGAGATTTCGAGTAAATGATAAGCTGATTTTTGTCTTAGAAGTTATTACTGATTTTTAGGGTTCCGTACCTCAGAAGGAATAAACGGAACCCTTATAGGATCACTTGTCTGTCTGTCTGTATGTCTGTCTGTCTGTCAGTCTGTGAGTCAGTCTGTGAAGACCTTTTTTCTCCAGAACGCGTGAAGGTATCCAGCTGAAATTAATATCAAATACGTAGGTCTATGGTCCCTTGGAGTTCTAAAAAGATCAAACTTCTAAGTCAACGTAATAAAAAAATACGGCCATTTATGCGACATTTTTTGATACTCGCAAGTAAATCAAAACCTAGGTTACTTCCCGTCGTCCTAGAATCATGAAATTTGGCAAGAAGCAAGGTCTCACAACACAAATATAGGAAAAGTCCAAAAATTGTTAATTTGTAATTCCTTCACATAAAAAAATATTTTCAAAGTTGTCAGTGTGTCAAGACCCTTTTTCTGAGGAACACATAGAGGTAACAACTTAAAATTAATATCAATTACGTAGGTTTATGGTCTCTTGAAGTCCTTAAAAACTCAAGCTTTTAAGTCAACGCAATAAAAAAATACAGCCATTTTGCGACACATTTTGATTCAACTGTCGCAAGTAAATCAAAACCTATAGGGTAGTTCCGGTTGACCTAGAATAATGAAATTTGGCAAGAAGCAAGGTCTCCCAGCACAAGTAGTGGAAAAAGTCCGAAAATTGTGAATTTGTAATTTTATGACATACATTTTTTTTTTTTTGTTTGATATCCAATGTTAAGTTTGTTTTTGGGATAAATTCTCTTCAACTACGGAACCCTTCATGGAGCGTTGTCCGACCCGCACTTGGCCGGTTTTTATTATTTTGTTTCACTGTCAATGTCTTTGACATATCTCGGGACCCTGGGGTCCCGGACCTTTGGAAGGCGTACGAGGGGCCGAAACCAACTGTACTGTGCGCTGCGTACTGTGCGCTCGGCCCCTGGCCGGAGGCTTTATGTTCGCTTAAAGCATCCACAGGATTATCCGGTTAAGTAGTCTCGACCTCAATAGTCAACTACGAGACGCCATACACAAAAAAAAAAAAGTGCGCTCGGCTGTTTTGTTCGTCAGATCTGATTTTTAGGGTTATTTAGTTATACTAGGGCATGTGGGGTATCATATGAAAGAGCGCTATTTGCACATTCTCAAACATTTTTTTTTTCTTTTTTAGGAAGTATAGTGATCGATTTTTGATGAAAAATGTTAAAAAAAATACCGTCCCCCGTCCCTTATCTCCGAAGTTTGCATAGAAAAAATCTGAAATTATTCTATGTGATAGAAGTTTATGTATAGATTACAGGGAAAATAAAATGATGTCTCTAAATAGCATAGTTTTTCAGAAATAATCAACAAAAATTACATCCAAGACTCAGTTTTCGAAAATAGTATTATCCGAGATCGATCCATCATCTCTGACAGGACTATTGTTGCCAATAAACCTGATATAGTGGTGGTGGATCGAATAGAACGGTGCGCAATGATTATTGACATAACGGTTCCGTATGACGGGAACCTCGTGAAAGCCGAGACAGATAAACAAATCAAGTATCTTGACTTGGCTCGCGAGGTTGTCGACATGTGGGATGTGGACTCTGCAATAATTGTGCCGATAGTCGTATCAGCCAATGGCTTAATTGCCAAGAGCCTCGACTAATACCTAAGGAGGCTCTCGTTGGGCAGCTGGATTAAGGGCCTCATTCAGAGAGCGGTACGTAAGGACACGGCGAGCTCTGACTGTCGGTAGCTTGGACCCTGTTCCCGATACCGGTGAGCTACTAATTTTTATATTTTTAAATGTTTTTTTATATATTTTTAAGAAATATTTAAAAATGTATTTTACAAGGCTAAAAATGAATAGTAAAAGTAATGATAATAAAAGATGATTTATGATTATTTTTAACTATAAATACTAAAAATAATAATAATAAACAAATCCAACAATGTCGCTAAATAAAATAAGTAATCTATTAAACTTCTAAGGCAAAAATAAACTTACTACTGCTTTTTACTCAAAGATGACGATGATGAGCAACGATGATTACAAAAATATGATGCGAAGATTTTTAACTATACATACGTAATACCTACCTATAACAAATAATATACCGACAATGTAGCAAACTATAAACTCTATCATTACTAGATGATGACGATGATGATGATGGTAATGATGATGAAAAATGATGATTATAAGAATGAAGTAATGATTAATATAATTAACAAGAAAAATCTATAATAATACTTGAAAGTGAAGCAAAATAAAAAATCCGTAGTATCTTCTGTGGCAAAAATAAGCTATCATTTCTCGAAATCTCTCGGACAGATTTTGATGCCCTTCTGCATGTTTGAACAGTACATTGTACCCTTTCATTTGGTATATGATTCATCCGTGGCGACGCTTGGACCAACTTCCATACATGGTTGCCCACTATCTTTTGGCCCAAACCTTTCTCACAAATGTTTACTATTCATGCCGACATTGGCAGCAACAGTAATTTTACTAATATCGTGCCCATTCCATATGCGTTTATGACAAATAGAAATAAGTATTCTTATGAAATTTTAATTTCTCTAATAAAATCGCAGATACTCCAGTGAAATCCAACTAAAGTAATGATCGATTTTGAGGAAGCCACAATAAAGGCTCTGTTATCATTCAATGCTGCTACAGATGTTAAAAGTTGTCATTTTCATTACACTAACAGTCTTTTTCGTAAATCTACCGAACTAGGTCTTAAATCGAAAAAGGGGTTTAACAGTGGAATAAAAAACAAAAAAATAATTTCTCTTTGTGGCAATTTAGCGATTTTCTACCGCCAAATACCATCGAAGAAGGTTGGAAATATATACAACAGGAAATCTTGGATTTTGACCTCAGTATCGTTTTCAGCACCCTCTAAAACCACGGAAACAACACCCATGACGAAAAATTAGGATATTTTTGCAGCCGCCATCTTGCATTTTCTTTTGGTCTCAGTATCGTTTACAGCACCGTCTAAAACCATGAAAACGACACCCATGACGAAAAATTTGGAAATTTTCGGAGCTGCCATCTTGGATTTTCATTTTGACCTCAGTATCGTTTTCAGCACCCTTTAAAATCATGGAAACGACACATCCATGACGAAAAATATGGAAATTTTCGCAGCCGCCATCTTGGATTTTCATTTTGAGCACAGTTAAAAGTTAATGTTTCGGACGGGCAAAAACACATCGGGAGTAGGGACAACTGTCAAATCGTGATGTCATTCATACTTCGTTCGGAGCCCGAACTAATTATGCATCCATAGGTGATACGGAGGGCTCCACTGTACTATCACACCCGCGCGTCCGAAACTTCACATTGGTGAATCATTTGGGTTAGGTTAGAATAGTGACCATTACCTCTATTGCTGGTGAATTATTTGGGTTAGGTTAGGTTAGGTTAGAACAGTGACCCTTAACGCGCGACGGCGAGCGAGCGAAGCGAGCGGTGCCGTGGCATCGGCCGCCAAGCGCCATATCCCCTCTATTTTTGGTGAATCGTTAGGGTTAGATGAGGCGGTGAATGTCTCGTATATTAGACGATGAAATTGAGGTCAGGGTCATTGACCTTGATTTCAAGGTCAATGGTACTCGTTCTGTAACATATTTTTTAATTCGCTGTCTATTATTTTGCGCACTTTGTTGTTTTCAATAATACACTAAAAAGGGTCTATTGTACCCAAAAAAAATATAGCTAGTATATAAAATCGCCGGGTGCGTTTGTAAAGTGGTTCCCTGATCCTCGGTGCGCGAGTCCGACTCGCTCTTGACCGGTTTTTTTTTAAAAAGAAACAAACCAGCATTTAAAGATTTTCGACAATTCGCTTGCCACACTTGGATCTAACAGTCGAGTAAGGTCCTCTTTCAACGTTTGGTGCGGATTTATGAGAAATATGGTTGTGTTAGTCCACATGTACGAAGGTCATTTAAACGCTGTCAAGTATCTTGAAATACCTGGACTTCTTAAGAAATGAGTTGAATGTTTTACCCGAGGAAGAGCGAAACCGTATAATTATCGGTCTTGAAAGATACTCACTTCTACGGAGTGTGTCCCTCTCGCACTTATGGCCCCTGTTAATTAATGTACTGAATTGGTAATATTCTTGTAGTATTTATGCACTGTTTTTGTACATTCAAAATTGGAATATCGTCTACCCACTACTATAAAAGTAAACAAAACACAAATTATTATTACCCTGCTTTCAATGTTTAGTACTATTTTTAAAAACGTTGTTTTATGACTTCCGGTTGTTTTAATTTGTTTAATATTCTGACAGTAGTAAATATTTAATTTTGTGTGCGGGCAACATAAAATGACTATGGCGGTTTGTTTGTTTAAGTTTGACAACGTTCGTTGTTTCGAGATAAAATAAAAGTGTGGATTACGGAGGCATTATTTCAGAAGATGCTGAAACTAGCTACGGAGGTACTTATTTTTCAAACAGTGTCTTACACAAAAGTTAGAGTGTCTAATTGCTTACTTTTCATTAAAAAAATATCAGCAAAAGTGTAGTTGCACTATATTGACTGCCTTACTATAACTTGCGATGGGGCAGTAACAAATTTGAAAACTTATGAAAGGTTAGGATGTAAATTTATAACATCCTGAGTTGGTGACATCATATAAGCATCCCCAAAATAATTTTAATGTTCACTGTTTGATGGATCCACCACACATGTTAAAACTATCTAGAAATATTCTAGCTGAGACCAATTTAAGCTCGAACAAAGGCAGCTTACAATTTAAGTACGTCAGAACTCTTCACGAGATCCAAGAAAAGGAAGGCTTAAAGATTGCGAACAAACTTTCTACCAAACATGTTAATTTCTTTAACAAAAAGATAAGGATGCATTCATTTAGCTGCTCAGTTAATGAGTTCATCTGTTGCCGATGCTATTGATTATTTAAGATGTTCTGGGAATGAGCAGTTTTTAGGTAGCGAAGCAACCGTTGAATATATCAGGATTATTGATAGGTTATTTGACATGCTTAACTGCAAAAACCTTTTTAGCAATGGTTTTGATTCGCCCATATTATGTGACTACTATGAAGTTGCTGTAAAACAAGTCGTGAAGAAGTATATCCGGGTGTTATTATAATTTCTGGAAAACTGTCGAAAGGATGAGTATTAAGTTGAAATTTAGTGAATCCGATAAAGACGCGAAACAAAACATCTTTGCTCACAATTAGCATTGCTTCCTCCAGTAATTATTCCCGAAACGTCAATCAGATTTTTTCAAAATAGCTTTATTCATTTAATAGTCAATGGACACAAAAAACTACCAATGAAGTATACAGACAGCTCTAACGGTGAAAATAACAGAACGACTAATGCCGTAGAAGATTGGCATCGAAGAATTAACGCCATCATTCCTCCCAATTCCTTTCTTTGCAATTTTTAAAGAAAATGAAATGTGAGCCATACAGAATTACATTGCTCCCTCCACTGTCCAGATAAAAGGAAAAAAAAATAATACTGTAAAATCGCTCAACAACTCTTATTGGTTTCATTTAGAGAGTATACATAAATACTCGATTTTATCAAGAAAATCCCAAATAATCATACTTACATCTTTTACTCAACACTCAATATCTTTATTGCATTACCATAACGTGTAGGTACTTAGGTGGTATAACTATATAATTGAGATCTTTTATTCAGTAGCCTGCCTAATCAGAGGATTCCCTTTCATCCTGCTCCAGAATGACAAGCTCACAAAATGACAAGCCATTTACACAATTAAATGTTTTATCTACACCCATTCTATAAATCCTCAAAAGTTTCTGAAACAGTTAGCTTATTGCCAACATTAAAACAGCCAGTGTCATAGTAACCATGGTAACCATAATAGCATCCAAACGGGTGTTTTAATGTTGTACTGAATTTCATAATGCAACTCGTTTTCAAAAAAAGAACATTGTAATGCACGCGCGTTTCACTACAACAGCGCCGTAATTTAAAAAAGAACTTATTCGAATTAACGTCGTATACTATGACGCCGGCCGCCATGTTGGATACGAGTATTAGTATTGCAAAAAACTGTTTCAGAACCTTTTATAGAGGATTGATAACATGGATGTAGATAAAGTCTTGTATGCAACTGTACATAATTAGGTATTAAAACACTCATGTGATACTATTATCACACTCGGCTTCGCCTCGTGTGATAAACCCACATTCGTGTTTTAATACCCCTTATTATACGTCAATTGCATAAATAACTAAAAGTCAATCATGTAACCCTGGACTCTACTCTAGTGACTATCTTGAGTATCAGTATTCCAGGACTTCTTCCCTAGCCAATAGGAAACGAATGACGAAAAATTCAAATTCTTATTTCGTCAAATACTACATTCGTCAAGTCTTTGTTTCGTCAAATCTAAGTACAGTTCTAAAGCTAGGTACTCGTAACTCTATAAATAAAAGGATGGTATTTAAAAGTACTTCAATTTATTCCCATTTCATTTACCTAATTTTGCCTGTGTTCCACCAAATATACTGAAGGTGCACCAAAATATGTTCATTAAAATATGTCATAACGAGCATCTATTTAACAACTGTTGCAAATTTGTAAAAATAGTAATACACCTAATTTTAAAAACAAGCATTTATTTTTTTAGTTTTACTTCAGATAATGCACTGCAAAATGTATTTGAATCAAACACCAATTAATGTCCAATGTAGCTTTATTACGCCGAAAAAAAAAAAATTACAGTACGAGTACCATTGACCTTGAAATCAAGGTCAATGACCCTGAGGCTTTCATCGTCTAATATACGAGACATTCACCGCCTCACCTAACCCAAATGATTCACCAAAAATAGAGGAGATATGGCGCTCGGCGGCCGCTGCCGAGGAACCGCTCGCTTCGCTCGCTCGCCGTCGCGCGTTAAGGGTCACTGTTCTAACCTAACCTAACCCAAATGATTCACCAGCAATAGAGGTAATGGTCTGTTGATTTATTTGATTTAATTATTTACAAAAATCAATCTTTAGTCGATTCTGTAATAATCGATATGTCGTAGGTACCTACTTATTATATAAATACTACCCACCATTATTATTACTTCACTTCTCGTTAGCGCCTTAAGAAAGACGGACGTATAAACTTCCTAGTGACTTTTAATTGGCTAATAATAATCTTTATATTTTAAAAAGCCCATAACTCGTTTTATTAAAGTGTTAGAACCTAGATTTCCTACAGGTTATGGGCCCAGGTTACGTTTTTACTGCAATATAAGTGGCAAAAATTTAAATTAAAAAATACGGGCATTGTTAAGTGAAATGGACGTGATAAAAAAAAAGTTCCAATGTTATCGTCGAGTAGGTGACGGCATACTCATGAAAAAATTTAACAATTTTTGATGATTTGATCATCGAATTGTTAGCCGGCACGCCGCCGCCAAACCACGCCACGCGAGGTAGCTCATTTGTTGCTCAACCTACCCCCATCTTATGATGGCGTGATAACTGCGATCGAAACTTTATCGAAGGATAAGTTAATGCTAGCATTCGTTAAACCAAGGCTTTTGGATCATGAAGTCAAGTTTAAAAATGATTCCAGTGATACCAGTGTCAAAAGTTTTGCAATTTGAGGGGAAAATGGACAGGAATTTCGAAAAACAAAATTCGATAATTCTCAAAATAATAAAGTGAATAATAGCTTCAACTAGGAAGTTAACTAGCAGAAGAATAAGTCTCAGTTCATGAAGTGTTATCACTGTGGCCGCAAGAAGCATGTGAAAAAGAACTGCTTCTACTTCAAAAGAGCTCAAACATTACAGCAGCAGCAGAAAATACGGAGAGGACAAGGACGGTCCAGGCAGTTGGAATCAGTGAACCATCCACGTCGAGCAATTTTTCTGGCTTTGCTTTTATGATGGCAGACTATCAAGCGGATCATGATGGAAGATACTCTCCTGTTGGTTTCTGGAACATCGGACCATATTATAAACAGGGAAGATCTATTCATTAGTCACACCGTCTTGCAAACGCCATTAAAATATATTGCTTAAATTGCTTAAAATGGTAAAATAATATATTGCTTAAAATGGTGAATTTATTTCAGGGAACGATGTATGTGACCAGCAACATGGGCGTTCAAGAAGTTTTGGATAACGTGTTCTTCTATGCTGCGGTACCACCGGTGCGGTGCGGTGCGGTTCTTAACGAAAATGCAACGTGCTGGGTTGACAGTCATTTTCGACCAGCAAGGAGCACAATACGTAAGGTTAATAAAACTATCATGCAAGGTATGTTGAAAAAATAATTTAATTGCTATAGACTTAATGGCATCTGTAAATAAGTGTCAATCTGTTTCTCAAGTATGCAGTAATAAAAATATGTACAAACTATGGCTTTGGTCATAATAAGAAAAAAATTAATTCATCGAAATTAAAAAAAAAAAATGGTTGATGACACCAGCTAAATCGAAACTGTTATGCGAGCCTGGATGATAAATTGTGTGAGGCCCACAGAGGTGAGGCCTGTATAAATAGGAAACAAAGGCGATTTCCGTTCATATCAGGTCAAAAATAAAAGTCATGTTAAACAGCTATTATTTATTGTGCACTCAGATATTTGTGGACTATTGTTACTGTTTATACCCCCAACTAACGACAAATAAAAAAACTACTTTGTACTTTTTGTTAATGAATATACGCATTAAGTACTTTGTTACGTACCTACTGTTTAACCCACCTATAAATCAGACGTGTTTTCTGTTTTTAAAAATTTCGTGGCTAAAAACGAGGCTAAGTTTAATTTAAAATTAGTCAACTTATGCTGCGATAATGGTGGCGAATATCTATCGATTGAAATGAAAGGTTATTGTGTAGAGAGAGGGATATCATAACATTTAAAAATTCCGAGAATACCACAGTTGAATGGCGTTTCTGAACGTATGGTCGGAACCATTACTTACTGGAAAAGTTCGTTTCATGATAAGCGGTGCTAAATTAGACAAAGTGTTTTGGGGCGATACGCAGTATCAACTGTTGTTTATTTGATTAATTTGACCCCAATTAAAACTTTGAAAGTTTTCAAAAACACCATTCGAAATGTGGCATGATACAAAACCTCGAATAAAAAAAATATTTGAAGGTAGTTGGTTCAACTGTTTACGTTCATAATAAAAGCAGTAAGGCCAAGTTTAATGGAAAATCATGGAAAGGAAATCCATATTATAAACTACCCTGTTTTCACCACGGGTATAGAATTTTAAAAAATCGTTTAGAATATTTCCGTAGCTTGACTAAAAGATTATTTACACCAATTTGCGAGTTAATCAAGCCCAGCAGTAAAACCTTCCCAGTAAAATTTACTATCACTTTTCACGGTACATTTTCGAAAAACCCTGATATACATTATTCTTTAGTTTGAACTCAAGTATAAATACTGAGTTTCGAGTTAATCGGAACGCGCGTTAAAATTCCTCCATACAAATTTTGACACCCCCAATCCCTCCTGGGGGGGGGGGGTAGTTTAAGAAAACTAAAAATGACAAACTTTATAATTTACTTACATAAATATTCATGCCAAGTTTCAAGTCTAGTAACTCAAGGAATAAGATATTTCATACAAACTTTCATCCCCTATTTGTCCCCCATAAGTTTGGAATTTCCAAAAATCCTTCCTTAGTGGATGCCTACACTGTATTAGGAGGTATCTATGTGCAAAATTTCAAGTCTTCTTAATTTCTTTGAATTTTATATACACTTGCGTGCAAAAAAATCGACCCACCCCAAAGGCTTTCGTTCAGAACACGATAAATAAAAATCTAAAATTAATTAATGAATACTTTTCACACTGTTTGTTAAATGTCAGTCTAAGATTACAATAGACCAGTTTTTACTGTAACAGATTTTGGTTTATTGCTTTTACAGACTGAAACAACAAAAACGGTTAGAACAGCTCAATTTTTTAATAAATAATTTTAAGTAAAAAATCAAAAAAAGCATTAAATTTCTAAAGAAAACTTTGTTCAGTAGCTTGTATTCCCCCCACGTGCTCTTATTGCAGCTTCCATCCTGTTTTTCATTGACCTTATTAATGTTTTTATGAATTCTTGGGGTATACCTTCCCACTCCTCTTGAATAGCTACCTTTAGTTCCTGGAGGGTTTCTGGGGGCTGATTTCTGGCCCTGACCCTTCTCTTCAGCTCATCCCATAGATGTTCAATGGGATTAAGGTCAGGGCTACTAGCTGGCCACTCCATAACAGGAATTTCCACTTCACGTAGGTACTGGAATACTATCGTGGCTGTATGTGGTCGGGCGTTGTCCTGCATTAGCGTGAAACCCTCGCCTACAAATCCGGCATATGGCATGACATGTTGTTCTAGCACCTCCTGGATGTATCGCTGTGCAGTCAGATTGCCTAGACGAGGTCCTGATACGAACTGAAGATCCGTTTTTCCTTCCAAAGAAATTCCGCCCCAAACAGTCCACGATCCTCCTCCAAAAGCCACTCGTTCTTGAATACAAGCCTGTGCAAATCGTTCTCCCTCTCTTCGATAAACTTTCCTGCGCCCATCATTTCCATGAAGACTGATTTTACACTCGTCCGAGAACAGTACGACCTTCCATTGTTCGAGTGTCCAATCAACGTGAGCACGAGCAAATCGAAGCCGCGCTTGGCGATGCGCGGGGGTTAATTTTGGACCATTAGCGGGCTTGTGAGGATGCAATCCGCTTTCTGTAAGTCTCCGTCGTACAGTCCATTCACTTACAGCTATACCGCGAACATTACGAAGTTGCTGTTGCACCTGAACACCAGTAAAATGTCGATTTCTTAAACTTGTAGACACCATAAGTCGATCATCTCGTTCTGAAGTAGCCCGATTTCTTCCCGAACCTGATCGTCTATTGAAGCTCCCAGTCTCTAAGAACCTTCGGTACACTCGTCTTACTGCTGATCGACTAAGGTGAAGACGTCTGGCCACGACGCGCTGACTCAATCCAGCCTGGATCAGTGCTACAACTTGAGCGCACTCAGACGGAGTAGTATCCATTTTCACAAAGAGTAAAAACAATTAAACTCAAGGTAAATGGTCAACAAATCAGTAAAAATAACCAATTATTGAATAAACAATAAATTGACTAACTTTTAGCACAATGCAATGCCACTGAGATTGCGTTATTAAAAATGAGAAATGAGGGTGTCCGAGTAAACAAGTCAATATTATCAACAACATCCCGTTTATTAAAGTGTAGGGTATGTAAAAATAAAGTTTATGAAACATACCTTCAAATTACTTTATTAGTTTTTGTTTGTCTGATCTTAATTTTTATTTAGTGTGTGCCGTTTCGAAACTTACAGGGTGGGTCGATTTTTTTGCACGTAAGTGTATATAGATTTACTGATGTGTAAAATATCAAATATAATATATTATTGTCATGACATGACCTCAGCATCCCAGCCTATGCATATCAAATATAATATATTATATTGGTCCAAGTGCTCTTGTTTTATTCAACGAAATCTCCAAACGGCTGGTTGACACTTCCCGTGACCCAAGGGCTGGCTTTTACTTTGGCCAGAGGCTTAGCATTGCCATACAACGTGGCAATGCCGCCAGTCTCTTGGGTACTCTACCAGTCGACAGCGATGCGGAGGAATTTTTCGACGCCATATTTTAGTTTTTTAATAGTTTAGTTAGGATATAATTTTGTTGTTTATAGGTTATGTTAATACAAACTATTTTTCATATATTATTGTCATGACATGACCTCAGCATACCAGCCTACGCATATCAAATATAATATATTATTGTCATGACATGACCTCAGCATCCCAGCCTACGCATATCAGACTTGCATGTATAATAATAGTGCAATAGGCAATCAGATCCGTGCTCACCTCTGTTCACCAAAAAGCCAGCCGATTCCCGACGAAAAGAAACCAATTCAGTATAAAATTGTTCATTGGGATGCGAAAGCGACTGTACATCGCTCGAATCAACTGCACATGCTTCCCTGCCACACATTTCGCCTTAAGCGCCCACCACAAAACTTCACGAGGCACTCCGTCGTATGCCTTTTCGAGGTCAACAAATACCATGTGCAAAATTTTATGCGCACTCTGTATTTCTCGCACAGCTGGCGGATAGTAAAAATGTCATGTTGTTCCTCGACCGATAAAACCGAATTGATTTTGCGAAATTTCACTCTCTTTTCTCAGTCGCCTTTCGATAACTTTCTCCTAAGCCTTCATACTATGTGACATTGGCTTTATTCCTCTATAGTTGTTGCACTCCAGCACATCACCTTTATTTTTAAAGATGGGACCAGCGAACTGTTACACCATTCGAACTGTTACTTCCATACTTTGACTGGTATTCCGTCCGGACCTACCATTCTTTCTTTTCTTTCCTGCTTTACCATTCTTCAATCCATTAACTGCTATTCTCAGTTCATCCATGCCAATCATTCTCTCTAAATTTTATTTTTACTGGTTTATTCCCAAGCACACCACTCCAGTCATTCTCATCATTAAAAAAATATAAAAATTATAACAAAAAAATAAACCTTTATAATTAGTTACTTAGGAGGAAGAGAAATTACAAATACAATTACAATTTAGGAGCTATTAATTTGACTAAATAGAGATTGTTTTTATTTTCCGGTTTTCAGTTTCTGTTTTCGTTACTGCGAGTTGCGACTTGCGAGTCGTTTCTCAAATTCGTCCCTAAGTTTCCATTACCGCCATCTGTCCTAAAGTATTAGAATTACTGTTTAAAATCACGTGATATTAAGCCACGTAGCAAATACTTGCATTCGGTGGCTTAAAGGTGGCGCTTCAGCAATATGTGCCGGCTAACGGTGAGTTGCACAAAACCACATTAGTTTAATGGAGACTTTAGATTGATGCTGTAATTTTTTTTTGATACATAATATAAGGGATGGCACGAATTTAATTAAAGTCTCCATTAAACTAATGTGGTTTTCATAAGTTTGTAGTTTGAAAGGTTCCTTTATAAAACTTAAATCATAAGCGCCCGAACACACGAACCTCCGCCGACTCGGAGAAGCCTACTGTTTTTAGTTACCCAAACGAGCAGAAAAGTTATTTTTGGGACTGGGAAACAACTGTGAACGGTGGGCACAGTCAGGAATCAGGATGGTCACAACAAAAGATGTATTTGCACTATAATTGATTTATTATTTTCTACAATTGGACAGAGTTTCCACTTACGGATTTTGCACTTGGTGATGGTTACAACACGACTGATTCGAACTGCCTAACACATCCGCTTTTATAGACTTCACTAATAACTTAATATTTTGATTATACTACTTACTAAATTGATTAAAATTAAATAACATTTACTAACAAAGAAATAAATGAAATGAAGGACCAAATCAATAATCTTAAGCAATAATTAATTTAAACTTTATACTTGGCGCGCCGGAAGCTGACAACCTGAAGGCGCCATAATGGATATTCAACAATTGTGATTATTTCAAACACCAAGAATAAATCGAACATTTGGCTAAACAATTTCATAATAATTAATACTAAAATATTGACTTTAAGAATGATTATTTAAATTACTTAGTTGAGGTGGTATATGCAGGACCGGAAATCGCTAACACTCGGCCATCCTGTGCTGGACGTGTCCCACGGCGGTCAGCATTGCCACTTGCGCCTGGTCTGTCGCTGGTATTCGGCGTCTGGAATAATAAACAGTATGGGCAGTACATTTATTCTTCTAAATAACTGATGTGGTAAAGGTGCAGCAATTGCAGTTCATATTATATCATACAGCTATTATATTATTGTGTTGTTAGTAAGATTTCACATAGCTCAGTTTGTATTGTACTGTCATCTTGTTTAGCTACATAAAATAATTGTATGTCACACAGCTTTAAATACTCCTATCTCACACAGCTTTATTTAGTCACACAGCTTTATTTATTCACACAGGTTTATCTAGTCACACAGCTAAATTTAATCACACAGCTTTATTTTGTCACACAGCTTTGTTTATTCACACAGCTTTATTTATTCACACAGCTTTATTTACTCACACAGCCTTAATTATTCACAGTTTTAATTACTCACACAGCTTAAATGATTATTTAATAATCCCTATCTCTCACAGTTTTAATTTATGATAATCATTTATGCAGCTGTAATTTGTGGAAGAGCGCAACATACTTTTTAATAAATAAATCTGTAAATCAAATTTAAACAAGGGTTTTATTTTGTTCATAGCTTAATCTGTATTATTAATTATTCCACTAATTTATGTATATGCCCACCTATGTTTTTTTTCTTTTAGTACATTGCAAATTATGAATGGTTAAGTATAACTTAAATTAGCTTTCTAATAGGTCTATCAGATCATCCCTATCGACTTCATGGTCACTACCACTACTTTCATCAGGTGTAGACGAATTATAAGGTCGGAGGACTTCACCACGTACAACTGCTGAAAATTTTCTATACCCTTTCATACCCTTTATGCTACATATCGTGTAACGATCTAACGAGTGATCAGCTTTGCATATTTTATACGGCCCTGTGTACAACCCGTTAAGTTTCCTAGTTACATTCGCGCTTTCCCTAGTAATTCCTCCTTTCCATAACACTAATTGCCCTACAGTGTACTTAACGCATTGCTTATGAGATCGGTCGAATCTGTCCTTCATGAGGGTCATATTTCTATCAATACGCAATTTAGCCGCACATCGCCGTTCCTCAAGAGCCTGTGCTTGACCTTCAAAATCGTTAGCTTGGGGTGTCGGATAAGCCGGTAACCGTGAGTTAGAATGGCCGAATAAGAGTTTAAAGGGGGGAAAACCGGTAGTTGCATGAGGAGTATTATTTATGGCCCAAACTATATCACTCAAGTGATCATCCCAGGTGCACTCACTGTCAGACATAGTGTTTAAACCGTTAATCAAAGTTCGGTTTACACGTTCTACTTGGCCATTTGATCTGGGGCTTGAAATAGCGTTTAAGACATGTTTGAATTGCATTTCCTCAGCAAATTCTTTAAAATATCTACTTGTAAATGCTTTTCCTCTATCCGTAATGACCCTACTAGGATTACCAAACTGAGAAATAATATCTTTCAAATGCTTTATAGTTTCAATGGAACTACAGCTTTTACAAGGCTTTGAAAATACAAATTTAGTAAACGAGTCTATAACAACAAGTACATACGAGTTTCCTTTACGAGTCTTAACGAATGGACCTAAATGGTCAACATGTAGTGTGTGCATGGGAACAGCCGCCTTTTGAATTGGGTGCAGCTCTCCTTGCAATTTACCATGGTCCCCTTTCCCGTAAGCACATCGAAGACATGATTTTATATATTTACGAATAAACCTAGTCATACCCTCAAACCAAAATTGTGTTTTAATGGTCTTTTCACACTTTTCAAAGCCAACATGTCCTATTTGATCATGGAATTTTTGTAGTAAGCCCCATTTTGCTAATTTGGGTATAACAAAACGATGTCCGTTGATTGTTTTTCTATAAAGAAGGTCGTCTTTTATTACGTAATTATTAGTTATATCACTATTACTTGTGCCATTACGTAACTGGGTTAGGATCGACTGAATATTTTCGTCCTGCAACTGTAACGTTACCAGCCAATCGGAATCATCAATTAATAACACAGGACTCTGTACTGGATTCCTACTCAAAGCATCTACATGTCTCATACGATCACCAGATCGATACTCGATTTGCAGATCGTAGTCTTGGATTGAAAGCCACCAGCGGGCTATGCGAGGGATCAGATCTTTTTTAATTAAGGTAGTTCGCAACGCGGCACAATCTGTCACTACAGTGACAGGAATACCTACGAGATAAATTCGAAATCTTTTGAGAGATTCGACGACTGCTAATGTCTCCAGCTCATAGCTATGATAAAACTGTTCTTCTCTACTTGTGACCCTACTAAAATACGCAATCGGTTTCAGGACACCATCGGTTTGGTATTGCAATAGTATACCGCCTAGTCCTAGCTTACTGGCGTCGGTATGGAGCTCAGTACGTGCATTTCTGTCGTAAATGCCTAAAACCGGTCTTTCAATGAGACGTTCTTTTAGAGTCTGAAAAGCAGTCTCTTGTGCGGAACCCCAAGTCCATTCTACATCCTTTTTTGTTAACTGTGTGAGGGGTCTAGCTATTTCCGCAAATCCGCGAATAAATTTCCTAAAATACGATGTCAACCCAATAAATTGTCGGATTTCGTGCACATTACGTGGTTTTTTGTATTCAGCTACGCAGCGAATTTTAGCTTGTCCTGGTTGTATTGTACCTGCGGTAATCTCATGTCCCAAATAATTTACGCTTTTCTTCAAAAACGTACATTTACTTAAATTCAGTTTTAAATTGGCTTCTGATAAAAATTTCAGGACATCGCCCAACAATCTTAGTCCGTCATCGACCGAGATTGTCGGGAGCATTACGTCATCTAAATATGAAGCTACGTCGTTGCCCAGTCTACCCAAAACTACTTTGATGAGACGTGAGAACACCGCCGGCGCATTGGCCAGACCAAATGGCATTTTCAAAAACTCGTAATGCCCTGAAGGTGTTACAAACGCGGTTTTATGAACTGAGTTTTCAGCGATTCTTACTTGGTAATAGCCTTGTGCAAGGTCTAAAGTAGTGAATAAAGATTTTCCAGATAAACGAGTTACCTGGTCGTCTATATGAGGCAACGGATAACGGTCTTTGATAGTGCGTGCGTTGAGTGCTCTGTAATCTATGCATAATCTATAATCACCGCTTTTTTTCTTCACAAGAACTACTGGACTTGCATAGTCAGACATAGATTCTCTTACAACACCTGCATCAATAAGATCCTGAACTTTTTCATTAACAATCTCATTTTCCTTATAAGAAAGTCGATAAGGTTTGCAGTAAACAGGTTGCTCGGTTGTTGTCTGAATATGCATCTCCAGCACGTCGGTACATCCTAAATCTTTGGTATTTTCCGCAAACAAGTGTCTGAATTTATTTAATAGCTGTAGCAATCGATTGCTATCATTAGTTTCTAAATCGCCTACATCTAAATCAGATAACTGCAATTCTCTATCAGAAGATTGATCAATTGACATTATATTCGTATGCGTATTACTATTTATATCACTCACTAGTTCCGCGCGCGCTACTAGCCTATTTGCTTGCCACTCTATAATATCATCCCCTACGTTTACTATTTTTAAAAAACAATCCCTCGACCTTATAAGTCCTCCTATAATGACATAAGACATACTTCCTAGCTCAAAATAAACAGAACGCATAAGAAAAGTATGGTTAGGATTGACATTGACATAGACTTGTACAAAAGCGGAACTTCGTTGAGGTATTACACTATGATATTTTAAATAGACAGGGTATTTTGAAATGAAATCTGTTTCATTCAATTGCATAAGACATAGTTCACTATTTAAATCAAAATTACATAAAAACTTAACACAGTTCTCTGAAGTAACTAAGCTTATGTTTCTCTGGTTTATCATTGATTGACCGATTATTAGGTCTATATCAGCTAGATCATTACTAGTTAGTTCAACAAAACCACTTAAAATTATGTTATCTATTTTAACATCAACATGAGTTGTTCCCAAAGAATTAGAGTATGCACCACCAAAACCTTTCATTGTAACTGCAGAAGGCATGATTTTTAACTTTAAACTATTAGCTTGTGACACTGTGAGAATATTTAATTTACTGCCCGTATCGATATACGCAATAAGATCATGTCCATTAATTACCACTGCCTTCTTGTACAGGTCTATGAAAATATTGTAGGTTGTAAACATAATGTTACCAACCTTTTGAGACTGTTGCTGTGAAGATCTGGCTGCAAACCAGCAGCTGGCGGCAGTGTGGCCCGGACGTTGACACACCTCGCAGCGTGGAGTCCTGCAGTCCTTTGCCTCGTGTCCTGGTCTTCTGCAGGCGTAGCATATCTTCGGCAGCAGTTCGTTTTCTTTTGAATTTGGAGCAATGTTGCCCCCTCTCCTCCATGTTGAAGTCGGCCGCTTGGAGTTACTTGCTGTTGCTTCCACTTGCTTGTAGTTTTCGAGGGATGATAAATATCCATAGTACAACTGCGTTGGGGTTTCGCATTGATAAGCTTTTGCGTTGGCTCTTATCTCCACAGGTAAACCTTTGATAATGCATGAAATCGCAGATTCACCGATAATATTGCATTTCTTGAGTAGGGATGCTTTGTCGTGAAAATATTTTGTCATTGTTTCAGAGTCAGTTTTTTTTCGAGCGAGCATAGTCTCTAATAGTTCAACATAATCCGTAGAACGTGGGAAGGCGGTCTCTAATTCGTGTTTCCATTCCTTCCAAGTGAGGTTATAATTTTCCAAGTCGTTATACCAATCACGTGCGGATCCGCGAAGACGAATTTGCATGATGAACTGCCGATCCTTGTTGTCCCAACCGTATAGATCGCCAAATTGGTCAATCTTGTGCAACCAACCTTTGACGTTGCTTGATTTTTCATCCGGCCGGAACTTTGGAATAACTTCAGCATCGGTTTGGGTGACACGGTGCCTTTTGCGTCGACAATATCTTCTATCGGTAACCTCGTGATCGGAAGAAAAAAAATCTGTGTTTTCGTCACTTTCCGACGACTCTGTTGGATAGTGTCTCCTCTTCTTGGCGCCAATACCATCAATATATGGGCCTGACATATCCCACTTCTGACTGTGAACGGTGGGCACAGTCAGGAATCAGGATGGTCACAACAAAAGATGTATTTGCACTATAATTGATTTATTATTTTCTACAATTGGACAGAGTTTCCACTTACGGATTTTGCACTTGGTGATGGTTACAACACGACTGATTCGAACTGCCTAACACATCCGCTTTTATAGACTTCACTAATAACTTAATATTTTGATTATACTACTTACTAAATTGATTAAAATTAAATAACATTTACTAACAAAGAAATAAATGAAATGAAGGACCAAATCAATAATCTTAAGCAATAATTAATTTAAACTTTATACTTGGCGCGCCGGAAGCTGACAACCTGAAGGCGCCATAATGGATATTCAACAATTGTGATTATTTCAAACACCAAGAATAAATCGAACATTTGGCTAAACAATTTCATAATAATTAATACTAAAATATTGACTTTAAGAATGATTATTTAAATTACTTAGTTGAGGTGGTATATGCAGGACCGGAAATCGCTAACACAACTTTTATTTTTGATAATCGAATTCGCTTTTAACTGAAATGCGCTAAGTAACACACGCAACAGAGTGTGCCTAAGGCCGCGTCGTAACCGAAAGCGATCATCGTGCAAGTACGCGATCATCGCACTCGTACTCGCGCGATCAACCAAGTCGCGTTTGTAATAATTAAACCCCGCGTCCTAACCACAGCAATCGGCAATGAGAATACGGGACTATTCAACTGCCGCACTCAAAGATGTCACTTATTATAGCGCGCGTTCATGGTTGGTTGAATGACGCCTCTGAGATGTAATTGAAAGCATCTATTTAGTAAAGTGCAGATCCTCGATTTTTTTTGAGATGTAAATGACGTCTTCTATCTGTTCCTCTTAGAGTGGATTGCACCATCTTACTTTAACAATAACAAACATCGCTCCTTCAGTTAAAGTACCTGTTAGACAAAAAATGGGTTGCTCTATTTGACAATTTGGTAGCTGACGTCATAACTTTAACTGTAACCTTAACCACTCACGCATCGCTGGTTGCATGATGTTATTGTAAATGTTATCTGTCACTTCTGTCAGACGATTACCTACCCCGATAACTTTAACTAAGCTGATGAACACAACACATTTCGCAGTAACCGTTAAAGTCGGCGTTACATTTATTGTCAAATTTGACATAAATCTTTACTTTAACTACCTACTATTATGGTGCAACCCAGCCTTAATTCCGAATATTTTTTTCTCAAGCTGCTATAGAAGCGTTAACTCGATGATCATGAAATGGACAGAGCGTAAAATAAGCAGCCATTACTCTGGAATCTTGTGACATTAGTAGCCCAATGCAGGAGGCCAATTCCGGTGGCATGGAAATTATCTCCATGGTCGAAATATCAGTCGAGAAACTGCTTATTTCCGTCGGAAACGAAAAAATGCTATTCTAACGATCTCCATTCATAAATTTTTCGATCGCAAACCAGCGAGATATCACGGCTGGTCCTAAGGTATGGAGATATGAAATCTCCGTTGGAACATCTGTCAAAATTTACATTCATAGGTTTATATTCGTATTTTTTTTTTGTACCTACATGTAGAGGCTTAGGGGTTTATGGGTTTCATAAAGGGGGGCCAAATTTTCATTATTTTTGCGATAGGACACACCGTTTTCGAGATATAAGCAAAAGAAAAAAAATACACTACTGTTTTTGCACTTGAAGTCAAGGTGTTGGTGTGAATTTTAGTTCATGACAACTAATTTTATTCCACACCTTTTTAATCGCGATTAAAAGTAGTCATATTTAATATGAAAATTAAAACCTACCTACGTCAGAAAAAGGACACAAATCGTGCGAAACGCGTTTCTGATCACGCTACTTTGCAATTACTATTTTCAGTAAGTAATTATAAGAAAAAAACACAGATAAAGAAACACTCCATGGTCTTTCTCCATGGTCAACCAGAATACGGTTTTTTGATAGTATCGATATTTGAACCGGACATTGATGCGGAGATTTGAAACAGAGTTTTATCTCCATGGTCGTGATATCTAGCTCGAGCCCGGAATTGGGTCCCAGGACAAAGCAGGAACTCAATGCAGGAAAAAACCTTAATGCGGGAACAAAGAATCCTAGTTCCAAAAATAATAATTCGCATGCGTTTTTATTTTATCTTAATTCACCTGTCATCCTACTGTCTCGTTTGCCCTTGACCCGATTATTTGTTACTCAATATTGTAATGCATGAAGTTTCAGTACCATAAACCTAATGTCAACTTGTGAAACAAAGTGATAGGTAAATAATATTGATTGGAAAACAGTCACCTTTCAACAGCACTGGCATTTATTATTCATATAGACATTACTCAGGTCGCTTTTGTAATGATTAGTTTACCTGAAGAGGTTTGGTTTGCAGTCGTGCAAAGTTCAATCATACCACGAGAATTGTTTAGACTGGTTTGATTTTTTTACAAATCTATTTGATTAAGATTGCATGTAAGATTTATGTCAAGTACATATATGTATCAACCTAATTCTAAAATATTCACTTTAGTTTCATAAAGTAAACTTCACAAAAGAGAATGCATTTCCAACACACCACTAATGTATGTCGCAAAAAAATCATTCGCGAACTTCAGTCTGTGGGACCATTAATTGCTCTACAAAACGTGGAGTAGAAACGGTTTTGACATAATAATTATGTTGCTTAGTATGGATGCCTAATAAAAATTGCTGGTGGCAAGGTTTTTAGGGTTCCGTACCTCAAAAAAACGGAACCCTTATAGGATCACTTCGTTGTCCGTCTGTCTGTCTGTCTGTCAGTCTGTCAACACCGTACATCACAAAATACGTAAGTCTATGTAAAATACTACTATGTCCTTTGGAGTTCTAAAAAAATCAAGCTTCTAAGTCAACGCAATCAAAATACACTGCCACTTATGCGACATATTTTGATACTCGCAAGTAAATCAAAACCTATAGGATACTTCCTTTACGGTTGACCTATTATAATGAAATTTGGCAAGAAGCAAGGTCTCACAGCACAATTTTTTTTTTTTTTTTGATATCCGTATGTTAAGTTTGGTTTATGGATAAATTCTTTTCTACGGAACCCTTCATTGTGTGTGGTCCGACACGCACTTGGCCGGTTTTTAGGGTTCCGTACCTCAAAAGGAAAAAAACGGAACCCTTATAGGATCACTTGTTTGTCCGTCTGTCTGTCTGTCTGTCAGTCTGTCAAGACTCTTTTTCTCAGGAACGCGTGGAGGTATCAAGTTGAAATTAATATCACATACGTAAGTCTGTGGTCTCTTGGAGTCCTAAAAAACTCAAGCTTCTATGTCAATGCAATAAAAACATACGGCCATTTATGCGACATATTTTGATACTCGCAAGTAAATCAAAACAGGGTACTTCCCGTTGTTCTAGAATCATGAAATTTAGCATGAAGCAAGGTCGTACAACACAAATATAGGAAAAAGTCCGAAAATTGTTAATTTGTAATTCTATCACATAAAGAAATTGTTCAAGTCTGACAGTCTGTCAAGACCCTTTTTCTCAAGGACGCGTCGAGATATCAAGTTGAAATTTATATTGAATAGGTAAGTCTACGGTCCCTTGAGAGTTCTAAAAAAATCAAGCTTCTAAGTCAACGCAATAAAAAAATACAGTAATTTTGCGACACATTTTGATAATCGCAACTGTCGCAAGTAAATCAAAACCTATAGGGTACTTCCCGTTGACCTAGAATAATGAAGTTTGGCAAGAAGCAAGGTCTCCCAGCACAAGTAAAGGAAAAAGTCCGAAAACAGTAAATTTGTAATTTTATGACAAAAAAAAAATTTTTTTGGGATCCAATGTTAAGTTTGTTTTGGGGATAAATTCTTTTCAACTACGGAACCCTTCATTGTGCGTGGTCCGACACGCACTTGGCCGGCTTTTTTGTAGACTGTAGATATCGGTCTCGATTTTTGCATTATCATGGGGAAGGCATACGTACAGATACGCCGATTAGACAGATCGATTCGACTTGGAAAATGTATCAAATTACTATGGTTAGGTCGGCTATCGGCTTAGTCCAAAATGTCAGATACGTCAGTTAGTTAAATTAGCGACGAATATGTCCTAAACGAATGATAACTTTTTTTTTTGTCCTTTAAAATTTTGAAAAATGTATTAATTTTTCTCCAAATTTTACTTATTATTAATATTTTAACTTTGTTAGCTTAGTTGTTAACATTTTTGTGCATGCTGTGGTCTCCTGTAAGTGGCTTATTATCACATACATGTGCATTCTGGCTCTGGCTGGCTCTTTTTCTCGTTTGATTTTCTCTTGCCATCTATAGCGATATGTAGATTAAAGCGGAAGCACGGTACTACTATTAATAATGAATATAAAATTAAATATACAATCGAGTTTGAGTACTACAAACTTTCATTACGCATACCCAGTTGAAGCATATTTCATGATGAATAGTAAGTATTTTCTAATTAAATAAGTGTCGATTTAAACATTTAGCAGAAAATCGCGTTGTGGAGTAACAGCTGATTTAAGACAATAGTAATGTAATAGGTATTATTATTTATGAGCAGGGACACAATAGCGCTGCGGCGGCGGCGGGTCGTACTACAAGAGGGCGGCGTGGTGGCGGCATCGATCCGCCCCGCCCGGCTGCCACTAGGGCGCACTTCACTCCAATACTTCCATACCTTGCTCACTTCACGACAACCACCTTGTGTATGAAACGTACTATCTATACGCTTTATTGTTTAGCCACCCCCATTAACAAAACCTGATATCTACCGCTTGGCGGCATAAAGGTCACTAGTCGAAGAGCGTAGTGGCCGTTGGATTCAGGCCCTGGTATAGTTGACGCCTGTTTGAAGTTTTTCATTTCATCTTCCCGAATTATTAAGCCTAGTGTTACATATGGTTCAAATCTCAAGAAACGCGTACGAAAATGAGCTAAGTGAGGACTGTGGACGTTTGTTGTGATCGACTGATTGATTGCGATAAATTTAAAATCGCACCTATAATAATATTAACGATTTACGACGTTCTTACTTGATTTTTTGTACAAATTTACAGAGCGCGAACTCCTAGTTGGGTGTAAAAAGTGGAATGAAATATATTAGTGCAAGACATATCAGAAATATATAAAATATCTTAGTGACATAAAGCTAAATAAAACGTTTGTGTGTTATTGTTATTTATTTAATAGGCGGAATAAAACTTCACCACGTTTCGTCACAGCAAATTACGTTATTCAAACCATTTTCCTTCGCGTGGTTCGCCATTAAATATACGAGGACAATCAGTAAAAGCGGCGTCATTGAGTCGAATCGAAGCTTCGCCGAGGCTGGCTGCAGGACCGGAGTGTGTCCGCAACGTGGGCGGCGCAGCCGGCGGCGCCGCCGGTGGCGTCCGCCCTGGCTACGGGTATGAGGCGCTCTCGGCGGCGAGCGACGGCAGTGAAGGAGAGCCCGACGAAGCACCCGAGTACGCCGCTTTTGAAATGGAACTCTCAGGATGTGGCGAATCCGTAGAAGGGCCTTCTTCACGCGGCTCAACTAAAGTTAATTTTCCACCTGAAGTTGAGTTGGAGCGGCGACCTACAGTTTCCGCAGTGGCCACCGCAGCCTACCATAAGGGCCGTGGAAGATCCATGAGTGCCTGGAGCGACATTAGCCGATCCAGTATACGCTTCGAAGAAAGGTCAGTGTTAACAATGTATTACTACTATGTTGCTAAATATTATAATGTCATGTTGAGATAAATTGTATATTAGGTACAGATCAGTTTTACTATCAGTGTCTTTAATCAAGAGTAGTTGATTGAGACCATTATCCAACAATAAAATCATGCGACAGAGGATAGTGCGGAAATTTTGAAGTGCTATACAGGGACAACGAATTCATGCTATTAACAAGATTCAGTCATCTGGAAAGAAGGACTTTTTCATAAAACCATCGGAACAGGGAACTCTACATCCACTCACCAATTTTTACTTTTATAACAAAATCAACGAGCGCCCTTAGCATCATGCTTGACGCATTCTGGTGTCGGCTCATTTTGACATGCGCGAAGCAGGCCGAACGGCTAACTTCGATTTCAGGTCGAAAAGGGCTTTTCTGCAACGTGATGGGTTTTGAATTTTATACCAGTTATACTGATAAAAAATTATACACGTTATTTTTATGAAATGTAATTTTTTTACTAAAAATAGGAAATTTGATCGAGTTTAAACAGGTCGGTACGTACCTATTACCCAAACAAAATCTTGAAAGTATTTTTATTTATTTAACTGACAGCGCGTAAAGGTACATAATTTTTTTTCATAATAAAAAATAATATTATATTTAGGTACATAATAATAATTTCCTAATTTGTTAGTAAAGCAACTACAGTTTATTTTAAGATTTTTTTCGCGAATATTTTGATACCGCATTTCAGACCTTAATATAAACTTGTTTTACTATCTTTGTATTACAAATTATTTAAAATGTAAATACTACTTATCACATAGCCCCACCAGGTTTGGTTAGTAGAACTTTGATACAAGAAATAATTAAATACAATTCCTCGGCCTCCTTTATAAGGAGAAAGCCCTCGGATCCTAGTCGCTCTGGCCCAGGAGTGGACAGTTAATTAAATATTATAAATATATGTTTTGTTTTAGGATTCTGAAGGTGTAATGCATGATATAAAACAAACTAATAGTTACCATAAATTGAAATCTAAAAATGCCTTAATTTAATTGTTTATTTTATTGGCTATTGACACATAATTACAATTTAAGCCAGTGTGTGTTATTTGTATTATGACCTTCGATTGATAACATAACGGCTGTTATCATTTGATAACAGCCGCACGGGTCGATCGAAGGTAACTACGCTAGCCGCGGTCGGTCCGTGGATGGGTTACCATCCATTAGGTACATATCAAAACCTCTTTGTACCTCGCCGTCTTCGTGATAAGGCGTTGGTCCCGGCTGTCATTCGTAGATTTTTGACAGTCGTTACGGGTAGTTAAAAACCCAAAAGTCTGACAACCAGTCTTACCACGGGGTATCATGTCGGGGTTGTGGAGATCAGATAGGCAGTCGCTCCATGTAAAATACTGGTATTCAGCTGCATCCGGTTAGACTGGAAGCCGACCCCAACATGATCGGAAAAGGCTAGGTAGATTGAGCCAGATTATTTGAAAAGAAAAAAGTATTTGGCACCCTGAACTGAATAGATAATGTGTAAATCAACATAAAAAGAACAGGTTTATTTTTACTATGAAAAATTAATATAACTTACCATTTTTGTAAGTATTTGTATAAATAACACGAAAATCGTTTTTTCTGAATCTGAATGAATGATTTATTCAGAAGTCTTATTTGCGTTGTTCACAAGTTGGGTCCAAAATGGTCTTTCTCCAAAATTGCGCGACCTACTTTTCTTTATTGTCTTGCCATTCATCACTAACTTGATTTCAATCTTCCTATTTTTACCCGACTGCGGCGGAACAAAAAGGAGGGTTATGAATTTGACCGGTATGTATGTATGTTCATCTGTTCCCTCATAACTTCTAAACTGCTTATCATAATTTGACAAATGAGGTATCCTTGAAAGCGTCTTGATCGTCCGCTGGTTATAGACTATATGATGTCACAATAAATTGAATATAGCGCCCTCTCTACTTTATATCCTATAAAGTCATGAGACATAAAGTTGTGCTGTGAGACCGACCCCCGCGATACAGGCATAATGTCTAGTTTGGGGTGACCGTCCAATCTGTTGTAAAACCTAATTGATTATTAATAAAAAAAAATTAAATTTGAAAATTTGAGACGTGCTTCTTGCCAAATTTCATGATCCTAGATCAACGGGAAGTACCTTATAGGTTTTGATAGAAGTAGCTTGAAGAACCATATTTTTTATCGCGTTGACTGAGAAGTATGATTTTTTTAGAGCTCCAAGGAACCATAGACTTACTTATTTGATATTAATTTCAACTTGATACTTTCACGCGTTCCTGAGAAAAAGGGTCTTGACAGACAGACCGACGGCAAAGTGATCCTGTAGTATAAGGGTTCCGTTCTTTCCTTTTGCGGTACGGAACCCTAAAAACACTCAGCACTTACGGCGGTTCTTTTATGACAAGTGCTCGGAAAGTGCTGAGCAACTTTATTACGAGTGACGCTATGTGGCATAAACTGTCAAGCTATACAGCCTGACAAATCTAACGAGCCGGGCAATTTCGTTACTCAGCGTAGGTACGTGCATTTCGCTAAGACAAAACTCGTGGCCGGTCTGAAAAGCCAACTTTCATCTAAGAATAGGAATGACCTTGCGCCACATTGTAAAGATTTAGCAAAATAGCATCTCGTTTACACATTTTCAAAGTCAGTGACATATTTTAACAAAAACAAATTCCAAAAACAGAACTAAAATGGATAAGGATCACTATGGATCACTTTATAATATTAAATAATAATAATGTAATCTATTGTAAATAGTAATGTATGAATGAATAATTAATTAATAATTTTATGTACTAACATAGCGATAAGTATCATTTACTAACAATGTATGGAATGTTTTTATTCTGAAATAAAATGATTAAATAAATAAGAATAACACTACAAAACTTTGCAAGCCTTAGATTTCTAGCTTCAGTTGACAGTTAGTGATCATTGACTTTCCTATTCTTAGTTGAAACGCATTGTAGGAGTGACAAGAAGCGTGCGGGCGGCAGGACCACCTGGCGGGAACGTCAATCGTACGGGGCGCGGCGTCGTTTTTGTCGGCAACCCCCGTGCTCTCAGATACGTCTGCGCATACAAAACGATCATGATATTATTCCAAAGTGGAAAAAAATATCGGTGGTCAAGCCAAACAAATTATAATGTAGGTAATATATCAATTTTGGTAAAAAGAACATGGATCTTTTTACCAAAATTGATATATTATTACCTACATTATAATTTGTATAATAACCAAATAAAGGGTGGCCAATTCGAATGTAACTTTTCTTTTAGCCACCATTTACATCTGGCACCAAACTTTACGGTTCTTTGATATCCACTATTTAGTTAAAATGTGGCAAATTCGTTATGCACCATTTATAAGCCCATGACTACCGCATTAACTTCAGTAATATTATTGTAAAGTTCATAAGGGGGATGCGTAGTGGTAGCCCGCGAAATTTAATTTTTATTGTTTTTTTTTTGCAATTTTCAGGTTATATTAAACCCTTTCATTTGATATCCATCACTGCATCATTAAAAAAAGTTTTTTTTAGTTCATGACTTTATGTCCTCTAGAGGGCGCCATTTTCAATTTTTCAATTTAATGTGACGTCATATAGCCTATAACCAGCGGACGATCAAGACGCTTCCAATGATACCTCATTTGTCAAATTATGACAATTAGTTTAGAAGTTATGAGGGAATAGATGAACATACATACATACATATATACCTGTAAAATCATACCCTCCTTTTTGCTCCGCCGTAGTCGGGTAAAAAGGCATGTTTTTTTTAAAAATAATTGTTATTATATTAGAGCGTGATTTTTTAGTAGTCGGATTTTAGTTTTTAAACTTATTTTTTATTTAAATTATTTTGGGGTTATAATTTCGTTTTGGCTAGAGTCAATTTACATTTTTAAAGAAGAATAATTATTATATATATTTTGGGTAGGTTTGAAGAGACAATATGTTTAGCTCACATCTGAAGCGTGATTTTAGAAATTATTCCCAATTATCGGGTGCATGCAAGCAAAGCCGCGAGCAATAGCTAACAATACATATTTTTGAAATGTGCTAATTAAACCCTTTCATTTGATATCCATCACTGCATCATTAAAAAAAGGTTATTTTAGACTTTATGTCCTCTAGAGGGCGCCATTTTCAATTTAATGTGACGTCATATAGCCTGTAACCAGCGGACAATCAAGACGCTTCCAATGATACCTCATTTGTCAAATTATGACAATTAGTTTAGGATTAGTTTAGTTATGAGGGAACAGATGAACATACATACATACATACATACCGGTCAAAATCATAACCCTCCTTTATGCTTCGCCGTAGTCGGGTAAAAACAATTATTATTTTAATTACCCAATATAGTTGGGAAAAGGCTATAGGCAGATTGAATATTTACCAAGCTAGTCTTCCAGGCGGGCTTCTTAATTTAATTCCTAAGTTAACAACTTAGGTATACTTACCTATATTTTGTTAAAATTAAGAAAAATTGCAATTACCTAAGTAAGTTTAGTTGTATGTATGTAAGTTAACATTAACCATTGATCAATTAAATGGCTTAATTTTCTTTTTTTTTCATTTCATTTCAAAAGTCATTTCCCAGTGTCTCGATTTGTGCCCGGTAAATGACAATATGCTCGACCTCTATTACATAGAATTTAAACATATAGGTATCTGCCGAAACATAAGTACATTATACACTTCTTTCTACGCCTTAGGTATGTTTTTATGTACAACACAAGCATTGAAAGTTCCTTAACCGAAACTCAAAGGATCAATTACTTTTTCTATTCCAGTATCCAATTTCCTCCCACTATAAAGATCACTATCGACTGCTCGGGATTGACGTAAAAGCCATTTGGTATGTCTGCGGCGTTACAAATCGGTCACCCGAAATTGCCGTGTAAACTTCGTGTTCTTTAATTACAAGCTGTGGTTTGTTCGTTAATTAAAGGCATAAAATTTACACTAGGCAAAGTATAACTACCTACTGTACTGTTGTCCTATCTAGGATTAGGTTATAATCATATTAGCTATTAGTTTATTAATTGATAAAAACGCTATATATTTCAATCGGTACTGTCAATATCCTGCCTGAACTGATTACAAAGCCAGGCCACAAAGGAAGCATTGATATACTGAACACCTAGTGTGTGAAGGATTAAAGAAGAGTAGAGTACGTATAGGTTGGGTCGCGATGAACGCGGGGGTGCGCGTAGAGCGCCGCGGGAGGCAGTCGTGCAGAGGGCGGCCGGCTGGCGGCGGGCTATCTCGCCGGCAACGCCGACTCAAACAAATCACAGTCTTACAGGCGCAGTGATACGCACGGCGCACATGTCAAATCCGCGTGCTAGCGCCGTGCCGCGGTCGCATGTAGACACAGCGCGCGTTCCGCGTTACCTTGAACCAGATGTGAATAGGCCGAGTGATAAAAAATGTTTTTGATTTATTAAACAAAATAAATGCTACGATAAAAATATCCTAATTGTGTCTAGAAAAGCTCATGTACTATTTGATTTGTTATCTATATCTCCTATCTGCTTATTTGATTTGTTATCTATATCTCCTATCTGCTTTAAGACATCTTCCCATAAACTTCTCACTTACCTACATTCTCGCGTTAACTTGTTTTAATTAGTTGGATGGAGAGTAGCGGTTATGGAATTAGGAGACGATCTATTATTCATATATGGACGCAGCGGGTTTGTATCTATTATTTCGTCACGTAAATAGGTACTTACCTAACACAAAATAAGAAAAAGCATTAAAAAGGTGTAGTAAACAAGAAGAACAGAGGTAGGGACGTTTCTAAAAAAACCCCAAGTAATTGGACAGCAAAATTAGTTAATGAATAGAACATAAGAAAAACGGAAAAACTCAAACTCATATTTCTTATTACCTACGACATAAATCTGGATGACTTACGACTTGTCTGTAAAGTATCTCCTCTTTTTGAGGTCAACTAGAACGAAAAACAGCTCGCAGACGGCGAAAATAGACAATTGTGAAGCGAAACAGCACTCTAGACGCTAGCACTCATCTTCTTTTCGCTTCCACTTCTTGTCGCTCCACAATGCAAAATGTACTTATCTATACATACACTATACTTTACCGTAAATATCCAGTAGTGTGCAATGTATATAGTTTGAGCACATAAATTCGATACGTGCTTATAATCAACGCAATCTAAGAGTCCGTTTTAATGTTTCTCATTATACATGCCGCGATGACTTTGTATGAACGTAAGAAATCGAAAAGTCAAATTCATAATACTAATTTATTAATACAACAATGAACACCATTCGTAAGCACCAAGTTTTACTTTACATTGGAAAAATGCACTCAAAAAACTTGTATACAAAAAAAAACAACCTATTAAAGTAATCGAATCGCAACCCAAGTGAAATACGTATTACTGAGTAGTTCCGATGGCCATCTGTGGTCTTCCTCATCAGTTCCACTTCACCAAATGGTGCTTTCCGGAAGCAAACGCATGAGTTATTATAAAAAATACGCAAATCGCTGTAGGTGTGCCTATAAAATTTGAGGGTTCCTCGATTTCCATGGGATCCCCTCATCAGATTCTGACTTAATGACAATGGGACCACCTCGAGACCACACCTTTCAAACAAAAAAGAATTTTCAAAATCGGTCCACAATTGACGGAGAAATCGGTGTACATACATAAAATATATATATATATATATATATACGCGACGAATTGATAACCTCCTCCTTTTTATTTTACAAAAGTCGGTTAAAAACAAGAATTAATCGTAGATAATATTCCGATAGGACGTTATTAAAATGTTATGTCTTTGGGTTCATTGTCGTAGTGTTGTGACCGTTATAAGCACTTTTTTGACCGAATAAAATCGATGTTCTGAAAATTCGATACTTTTACAAACGTTAATTTAGAAAATAGAGAAATGTATAATTACTGTACTCGCACACACATCACTCACACTCACCCACACTTTTTACAGAACGCATTGTTAATTTAAACTCTTTTATCATTATTTCTTTTTTTTTAATTTATGTTCATATTGTTATGTACATATTTGAAAAACTACGTTATTTTTTTTTTGTAATTGTTATTTTTTTTGTCTATCTCGCTTCTACATCACATTCTCTGTAAATTGAGAGGTCTGGCTCTTGTAATACACGAACTCCTAATAAGAGCCAGGGCTACACAGATGTTTGTGACTTTGAAGTGTAAATAAAGAATTTATTTAATTTATTACTGTATTATTAAAAATGTTTAAACATAATGAAAACAAAATCTGGTCACACATATTTTCAGCTTTATTTTGATATTTAATCATTACTAGGTGCGCCACTGGTGCATATTATATAATGTTTTATTATTCATAAACCTTCCGGAAGAAATCAGTATATCGGGTTTCAGTTTGTCTTGGTTTGGCATTGAAACTCGCCCAAATTGAAACTTAGTTGGGATTTATGTAATAACTGTTAATTATTACAAACTCATATGTGTAATACAACGATAAGTAGGTAAGCCTCAAGAATCAGTTTTAAGCAAAGTAGATAATTTGTCGATTACAAACTCGGAGAATCGGGTTTTAAAGCAAACGTTTTTTTTCCTTTCCATCACTACAAAAAAAATTTTGATAGCTGTCAAAACGGATTTGTTAGATTGCGTTGACTGTACGTACCGAATGATGTCGTTTGTTTGGACTATTTGACTTTAAGTAAGCCGTAAGCGCTTTATGATACTTCTTGTTTACCGTTATCAAAAATTGTCATCAGCTATAACAAAAAGTACAAACAAATCTTGCGAAAAGGGTTTTTAAACCGTATCAACATTGAAGCAGTCAACGAATAATATTTTAAATGTAATTTGGATATTATAAATGTACGTTATGATAATGTAATAATGGATTTTCCCATGTTGCATACCACTGACGCGTCAAAACCCATGGCGGTAGGGGTCAAACCGGTTGAAAATTGCTTTCCGTAATAAGATACTAACATGAAAATGAATATGTTACCGGCAATCTGTATAATACAGGTACTCTATACAATACCTAGGCAATGTACAGAATACCTGGAGCTTCCAGGCATTGTATGAAATATTATGAATATTAATTTCCGTTACATACTTTGCCTAGTAGTCCAGTAAAAATAGTGTTTGAGATTGCATTAAAGACACTTTAGTAAATTGGTTTTGAAATAATAGTATAGTTATTTACGTATGCATTCGTGGCAATTTTGTGCTCATATGGTCGGAGGAACCTCAGAAATACCTAAAGTTGTGTTTTTACTGTTTAACGTTAAACAAAAAACACACTTTAGGTGAAAAGTAAGATTATCGTCTACAGCCAGCCTAAAATTATAGTACATAAGTAATCCCTCGGTTTGGGTACAAAATTCTTAACATTACGAGATTTTTTCTTTCATGGTGTGATAAATGAGACTTAAAAAATCGCACTTTCGGGGATTTTTCTGTTTATACATTCCAAACGTTAGCCTCGAACCTATGTTCAGTTTTCACCTTGGTGACTTCTCAGGAACATAGTTAAAAAGTGTTTTATCATGTTTTGTATATTGTACATAAAAGACACTTGAAATATTTTTTAGGCTGTGCATTAACATTTTCATTCTTCATATGTAAGTGTCATAATCCCCTGATTAAGTGATAAGGATTCTTCGCAAAATGCATAAAACCTAAATTACCTACACAATATAAAATGCCAACCTTGACCGAGCGCCTTGCATCCCCCGCGTCGGTGTGCGAGAGGGACGAAGTTATCGGATGTGAAAAAGATGGAGCTACTGTTTAACTGCTCAAATAATTACTGAAAATTTTCTTCTCATTACGCAATGAGATTGTTTACGATGCGCCCGGATTTTGGTACTTATTTATTATGTCTTGCGTAATATGCGGAAAGTCCTTAGATAATGATTCTGTCACCGTTGGCAGTAAAGGTTTTAAAACTCTATGTTTTAGTGAGCTTCGGAAAGACAATTTATTTCATTTCTCGGATAATGTGCCAATGATTTTACATACAAATTGCCGAAAACAGTAGTATACAAATCAAAAATGCGAAAGGTATAATACCATGCCTACTCTGCAATCTACCCACTCGCGCGACAATTGCACGAAACTGTACCGGAACGAAAAGCCAGGATTGTCCGACTACACGAAACTGACGTTGTTGTTGTTACGTCAGCAAAGAGAAAAATCTGAAATTATTCTATTGTTAGGATTTTAATAAACTCAGTACACAGTTATACCTATGGGATATAATAAATGCGCTTTACATCAGGATAAGCGCATTTTTTCTATCAACTACCGCCTTCTGGTTCGAATCATGTAAGGTAAACGCGGGTGAAGTCGACAGTGACCCAGTAGTCGTCTAATTATCTAAAAACATCAATATCATCAGTAGTGTACGGCGCCGAAGCGTTACTACATCGTATATGTCCGCAGGCATATCCGAGTTCAGTTGTCAGCTTGACGTCAAGTGAGCAATTGCTTAGCGATAAAAATATCAAAATAGTGAAATGTGCGATTAAAATTTGTATGTCACGGTCTGAAAAGATTACTAAGGCAAGTGGTAATACATTTCACAAGTAACTTTGCTGAATTTTGTTCAGATTATCCAAAAATTTATCAAACATTGTTTTTGCCATCAGTGTTCTGATGTTGTGGACTTTTGGGAGTTTAGTGAATGACGAATGTATGTTCCTGTAAGTCTAAATTATTATTGTAGTCTGTTTGGATTAAACATACTGTACAGTACCCAAACACTCACTGAATGGAAAAGTACCCAAACAGTCACTGAATACAAAAGTAACACATGTCACGTGTAAGTATGTCAAAGGTTTTAACCTAATATATCACTACATCGTCCACCAAAATTAATTTTATTAGCAATAAATAATCTTATATGTAATGACTAATGACTATGAGTTTATATTTTTAAATGAAAAATAATAGATTGTTTATGATCACATTGTGTTATATAGTGGTGTGCTGTGCGAAAATAAACCGGTTCATTTTCAATTAAAGTAAACTAGCTGCGCCCTGCGGTTTCACCCGCGTAGACCGGGATAAAAGTAACCTATGTGTTAATCTGGGGTATAAGCTATCTACTTACCAAAATCCCAAATCGGTCCAGCCGTTTGAGCGTGAAGAAGTAACAAACAAACAAACAAACACACGCACTTACAAACTTTCGCCTTTATAATATTAGTGTGATGTGATTACTGTGATTAGTAATCGATTATTAAATCGAATTGTTAAACTACGATCAAATACAAGTTAGTTTATAAATCCAAGATACGTTTCAGAATTTTTAAGATTGACAAACTTATCTAACTCAGTAGTGAAACCCAGAACAGTCGTCGTAATTTCTTTTAAATGACGTACTTTTTTAGGGTTCCGTACCTCAAAAGGAAAAACGGAACCCTTATAGTATCACTTCGTTGTCCGTCTGTCTGTCTGACTGTCTGTCAAGACCTTTTTTTTATCAGGAACGCGTGGAGGTATCAAGTTAAAATGAATATCAAATACGTAAGTCGTCTATGATCCTTTGGAGCTCTAAAAAAATCAAGCTTCTAAGTCTACGCCGTAAAAAAATACGGCCATTTATGCAACATATTTTGATACTCGCAAGTAAATCAAAACCTATAGGGTACTTACCGCTGACCTAGAATCATGAAATTTGGCAAGAAGCAAGGTCTTACAGCACAAGTAAAGGAAAAAGTCTGAAAACCGTTATTTTGTCATTTTATCGCATAAACATTTTTTTTTTTTGGGATTTCTTGTTTTTCAGCTACAAATGTTAAGTTTGTTTTTGGATACATTCTTTTCAATTACGGAGACCTTCATTTTGCGTGGCCCACACGGGCTTGGCCGGTTTTTATTACTATTAAAATGGATCGAAACAGATAAACTATAGTAATTTACGTTATTTAATTTTCATCGCAACGTATGTACATTCATCATAAACGCGTCAATAGGTGCAGTACTAGACAGAGTGATCTCTTATTTGTTTTCCAGGGTACCTAAAGATCAGAAGCACATGGAAATATTCCATATTACAATCTTTCATTATAATTGATTCAATGAAAACCTTCATTAAATTCTTGGGAAATGATGTTGATCGTTGACAACTCTGGCCGTTTTTCGGGTAACAATGTCTTGTCTCATTTCAACGTAATTAGTTTGACGGTAGAAGAAGTGAGACAAACATAGATTATTTTGACAGATTGACATATTTATGTATCCGTTTCAAAGCTACGTGTTTAAACTCGTACAAGTCGGTAAGTCGGTACGTTTTTCTGAATTATTTTGTAGGACGCTGCGCCTCTAGTATTATAATATACCTCATTGACTAAACATTAAACTTGCCGATTTTATGGCAACCTATTCTTGGTAACATATTGCAACGTCTGAAATATTTTACTTGAAAAGTGTGTCCGACAAAAATTTAATTTTTTTGCAAGTTCAGCTGCTAAATGTGAAGTCGGCACGTAGTTTTGTTTTTCGATTTGTGAAACTTCAGTTGTGTCCACGCTAAGTCTGATTATTTGATGAATTAGTTAAGTTAATTTGCTAACGATAGGAGTAACTTGAAATTTGGAACACTTTAATCACAAAAGCATTTTTTTTCGAACGTGACATCTATTGGTACCTAAAAATTCCTACTTGACCCAGATCTCGTCATTTAATAGTTGCCTCTAACCCCGCCAAATTCTAGGTATTTTAGTGTTTTATGCCACAAAATGCGAATAATAACTATTATTGTGACCGCAACATAGTTGTTAACGCTTTTGTACACACAACATTAATTAAATTTTTAGAAAATTACATTTTGCAGTAGTAAACTACTTAATACGTTTACGGTTTAGTTTAAGTCATAATGAATTTGCTTTCTAAGATAAATTTATGGGTAATAAAGGGTGTGCAAGTTGTTAGAATGATTAGCACCACTGGGCCAAACTGGTCCACTGGATCCGGCGGGTCCTTCACATGCCCTAATCTTGTTGATTCTGGAAAGAAGCCAGTCGATTCCAAAGCGAAAATTATTAAGAACATGTCATGCCTTGAGCCACATTGTTCCAGTGTATATCTTCGGCAAAACCGAAATATAGCAAATAAAATCGTTACCTATGTCGGAGGGCAACCCGGAAGGCACACAGACTGTCGCAAAAGCTTTGGCAAAAACAGAAGCGTCTGGCAAGGAAGCAAGTGAATTCTTAACACGTTTTTACGGTGACCAGGTAAAATATTATTATATTATAATAGCAGGTCACGTTACTACAAACTGTAAAATATTCTCATTCAATTTTGAACTTAACCTTCAACAATTGCTCAGGTGCTGGTAAAACTGCAGGCATACCAGGCCTGGGCTTCGGCCCGTAATGACAGGTGCGACTGTCAACGTGCTCGCGCGATGTTAAAAGAGCGTTAAATTCTCCCGGCAAGTATTGCGAACGGGTGTTACGGAAGGCGCGTTTTGACCATGTTGGACGAATTGAGGCCAAGTTGGCATCCTTTCTGGTAGCAAGGAGTTCTGATCGCTGTCTAAATCGGTCTAGACAAATTTCTGCCATTTGCTGCCTCTTATGCTTAAGTCTGATGGAACGCTGGCTCATCCCGCGCAAGAAAGTGCAAACTTATTAGCCTTTATCTTTGCCGAAAATTCACGCCTTGATGCGGCCTCTAACATACCCCACTGTAGTTCCACAATGCCGGAGATGGCAATCTGGTCAAATTCAATGCTCTGAAAACAAAGGCGTCTCTTTTCACTGCCAAAAGGAGTCGGTTTCAGTTATCTCCTACTTTCCGAGGAGCATCTGTACTAGTTACCGACCGCCTAGAGCTTTTGGGCATGGAGTTGACGTCTGATCGGCTCAACCATCGAGTCAAAAGCACAGACTTAATTCCGGACAAAAACTGATTCTGTTATTCTGATCGCACATATTTTTTTGCCAGACGTCTCTTAAAATTTTTAAGCAAAAATATGTTACAATTTAATTAACCTTGCTGTTTTTATTACCTCCTGCTCTGCTACAACCTTTAGTAAATCTTAGCATTCAGTCTTCTACCTACCTTTTGTTTCTTAGACTTTGTTTCTTAACAAACACGTACAGTATGTTCAAGGTCTGAGAGTTCACATTAACACAAAAAATTGAACACGACTGGGTCCTTTTGACGAGTAATAGTACAAATCCGACGACTATTGGTACAAATCGCCCTTTTTTTTTAACTATCTAAAGTACTAAAATTACCTATTAGTCTCTTTTTGCATGGAACATTTGTTCCATTCTGTATCTGAGAAGGACGTTGTTAGCTGCGCTACAGTTTATACTTTTGCAGCTGTCATCGTTTTACTTGTGTACCTAGGTACTTCTTGTGTTATTGTTCCAAAATAGATTTTTTTAATTTTGCTGATATTAATATTTTGCCTAGAAGTACGTACACGCGGCTACACATCAAGCTATACATTTCCAGTTTACACTGACCACTCATTGTTAGGAAATCCTATACAATGCAAGATCAGCATATACTGGAAATGTATAGCTTGATCTGTAGCCGTGCGTACTATTTCATTTTAAAACACCACATCTTTGTTTACTCATGTGGTCTAATTACACGAATCCAAAATAAAATTTATGTAATAGACGCGGCCGCTTGATGCATCGCGACGCCGCCGCCGCCACCCGCCCCCCGCGCGCCGCCCGCTCGCACCCTCTCGCGAGTGTTTCATTTTCATTTAATTATTAGAAATGCTTTAGAGATATTCAGGGGATTTTTTCAAATTTGAGTAGACAAAAATTGTTGGTAGTAAGATTCATAAAAATATCCTGGGTGTCTTTAATGTACAAGGGTTAAATACAAATTTAACTTCACGAAAAAAAAAGTATAATAGTCACATTGGTGATAATTTACCTAGTTATTTGTAGTAACTATTTAAATACTTTGACAAAATTTCACTCTCTAGGTAAGTACTGTTTTGAAGTTATCATTTATTTTATATAAAATAGTCAATATGGTACTTAATATGTTGATTTTGACCGGGGATAATTATTTCCATAATTAAAACTTTTGAAAAGGAGCAGTCATGTACAAAATCACCAGTGGTCCATTTTTTGTTCCCACTTAAATTTAATGTTATTGCTATAATTGCTAATAACTCAATATATATAAAAAAAAAATCGGGGATTACTGTCAATTTATGTATTTCAGCTATTTATATATTTAATTCTGAATTATCACCCAAAGAGCATTTATTGCAATCTACTCCATACAAATCGATCTATTTTTACTGGACTATAGGTAATGTATACAATTCCCAGGCATTGTATAGAGTACCTGCTGGTCCACCGGCAATGTGTGAAGTAAATAGATTTTGGTCTGCATTTATCAATGTTAGGTGCTTTTTGTCTCCGATCAGCCGCACAGTGGGCCCATACTGAAAATTAGTGGACTTAGGCAACAAAGTTCCTATATCGATGCGATTTTTTTTTATATGACGTGTTATATTATTCCTGACAACTTTTATTCTTATAAAATTTCTCCTAAAGTTGATAGTTTGTCTTGAAAAAAATTAATTAGATTTTTTTGTATGGAGCGAATCACGTTTAATTTTTTTTCTTCAATTGTACTAATATATTGAGTGTGTGGCGTGAGTATATGATAGCTAGGGTCATTCTCTATCCATGAAAAAAAAATCAGCGCCGGCCATCTGCGGCAGCGCGAGTAATCATTCGGTAAAAAAAAAATGATTTGGAAGAATTTTTTTGTCATTTAAAATAAATTCAAAGCATATTTTTTGTCTCATTTGGCTGTTTTCACCTTCTTTTTAGTTAAATAAATATGTAGTTTTAATAGCGCATAGGTACGTACTTATAACTAGTAATTCTGGTAGAGATTTAGTTATTATTGCATGTTATCGGTACAAATGAGTCATCAATCACAATGCAGGTGCTCTGCATTGTGATTGATGACTCATTTGTTTGTGCGCGCATAACTAATGAGTCATCGAAAAATGCTCGTCTCTGATTGGCTGTGTTATTTTTTAACTGCACGTTATCTATTGTTGAATAAATATATCGTAATGTTTCAGGTTATACTAATTTTGTTAATGATAGGTGAAATAATTTAAATTTGTACGGGCAAGTCGTTGATAATTATCTACATAATCAACTGTATGTATATTATTATAGTATAAGTTATCGTACGTATGATCAATATGAAACTGTGAAGTAATTGTAGCCCTGAAAAGGGCTGTTTGTCATATTCCTAACCCTGATAGGCATTTGTGGGAATAATTTAGAGCCGGATCACATTATTTCTTGTTCCAGAAGTGCTAGTGGGTCCGGCAAATTTTCGGACTCTGCTATGAGGCATTCTTCTTCCTCCATAATTTCACTGTCACAGGGAGGCTCAGTAGTCTGTAACAACTGAGTTGCTTCAGGCAACAACTCATTATGAACCTGTTTCATTATTTTAGGCCTTATGTAGGATATGTGGGGATCAGAGCTTATTAGAAGTCCATGGAGGATGTCTTCGTTTGTTGCTATTCTCCCCGTTTTCCGAGTGTGCCTCTCCCTGACGTTTCAGAAGTCCTTATTACGGGCTTCCGAAGCTTCTTCAGATAAGGTACCTAAAACGAATAAGTACATACATTTTAATTTCAAAACGCAATCGAGTCAAATAATACATCAAACTATATTTATTTTTTACTTACCGATTGGCAAAACACCCAAGTGGTTACAGATGTCTGCACCGTGCATTAGAAGTTTATGTACACTAACTGGCATGTAGTACCACGAATAGTATTGCACGTACACATCAGCTGTTTCTCTACAGTATCTTCTAAATTTTTCACAGTCAATGTTTTTGCCTGATGATATGGCTTGTAGAATAACGGAAAATCTATTTATTCTGGAAGATCTTTTGTAATCTTGGAAAAAGCGCCTCGCTGTATTCCCGTCGTTTGTAGTTCCAAAACCCTAAAATGGGAAAACAATACTGTAATATACAATACATAGAGATATAATTCACAAACAACATAAAGAGAGCGAAAATTAAATACATACCTGTTTGACTATATCAATCAGCATTCCAGTTTGCTCACGAAACTCTTGCTGTGTGGTATATTTTTTAGCTTGTTTCAAAGCCTTATGTTCGCCGCGAGCAGTCCATCGTTGAAAATCCAGATTATAAGATATATGGAGAAGACATTCCATACACCGAATCTTCATATGCAGTGAAGAAATTCCTTGTTTGTAAATTTCTTCACGAAGTGGTTTAAAAGTCAAAGCGTCTAAATTATTCATCTCACTCGGTTTTGCTAAGCAAATGGGACACGTTGCATATGATGGTACTCCAGCAATAATATTGGCCACTTTTCCATCAATCATGGTCATATGCAATTCATGTGATACAATAATATTTCCACACTGTGTAGATATTCGTTCATCAATTTGTTTTTTCATCTCAGACTCTTCAGACTTTATAAAGTCAGCTGTCTCCGAAGTGAAAGTGAACTTCACTGGTCGACAGTACAGAGTTGAGCAAGGTGTGGGGTTCTCCCAAACTAGATTTTCATTCCCAGATGATGGCCTAGTAGACACTAGCCGAAGAGGGACGATGCTTATCATGACTACTGATGAATCATCGAACTCTGTAGCTGTGTTTGACGTTTTCTGTTTATAGTTACTCTGCGACGAAGATCCATCAAGTCCCCATTTCCAGGTCAACTTGAGTTCTTCATTTTGAGACCTATCAACAGTATTTATATCAAGTAATATCCTCTCCACAGTGTGGTCCAATAGCGCTTGCAATTTAATGTGAGCTCCGTTTTCGGTAATCTCCATACTCTCTTGTGGTGGGTAACATCTTTTCTTGGCATTTACAAGCTTTGGATAAGATGGAAAGGCAGCACAGTTTTCTTCTTTCAGAAATTGTCGAAGAGCTAAGTACTTCCATTTCGAGAGCGCAACTGATGTATAAAGAGCTAAACACTTATCTTCAGAGACAGTACTTAAGCTCTGCTTTTTGAATAGTCTCTCTTCTACTTCGGATAGCGCATCTGGATTACTGGAAAGGTATTCGCCCACTTTTGCCAGATTCGTTTTGCCGTTGTCTTTCAATTTTGTTATGTACCAGTGCTGCAACTCTTCCTCGGAATTTTCTTCTACTATGGAAGTAGAACGTCTTTTCTTTTGCTTATTACTTAACTCTTCGAACGGTTTTCTGTGCTCCTTTTCTGTAGATGTTCCCGCTTCCGCAGTACATACTGCAAGAGTAGGAACATGGCAATCTATATCCACAAGCTCAGATAAGGCTGCGTCCGAAAAGCCCATCACACTTCTCAGATCAACACTGTCACAAACAGGCCAGTTGATGTTTTTTTCCAACCACTTGCGATTAATTACACGATTCATAAAAGTTTTTTGATTTCTAATTGACTCTATCCACTTTTTATTTAAATTTACACAAAAAAGTCGACAGAACTCCTTGATTCGGTTCTTGTCTTCTTCAGAAACTTCGGTAGTCAAGACAGAAATGATACTTTCATACAGAAACATATGATTTTTCAGATCACCGCCACTTCTTAATTTCACAAAAAGATCTAGGTTGGTACAAAATCCAGCCATAGTTCTAATGTTAATATAAAAATACAAGTATTTCACTGTGTTCACAAACAAGCGACAAGAGCGAAACTGGATGGACTTAATGAATGTCTTTATATTTATAGTTAGTGTTAATTACTCAAGTAGTGGACATAACAGTGAGTGAAAATTATTCAGCCAATCAGAGACGAGCATTTTTCGATGACTCATTAGTTATGCGCTTAGCCGAGTGCACAAACAAATGAGTCATCAATCACAATGCAGGTGCTACCGATAACATGCAATAATAACTAAATCTCTACCAGAATTACTAGTTATAAGTACGTATGCGCTATTAAAACTATTTATTTAACTAAAAAGAAGGTGAAAACAGCCAAATGAGACAAAAAATATGTTCTGAATTTATTTTAAATGACAAAAAAATTCTTCCAAATCATTTTTTTTTTACCGAATGATTACTCGCGCTGCCGCAGATGGCCGGCGCTGATTTTTTTTTCATGGATAGAGAATGACCCTAGCTATCATATACTTACGCCACACACTCAACATATTAGTACAATTGAAGAAAAAAAATTAAACGTGATTCGCTCCATACAAAAAAATCTAATTAATTGTTTTCAAGACAAACTATCAACTTTAGAAGAAATTTTATAAGAATAAAAGTTGTCACGAATAATATAACACGTCATATAAAAAAAAATCGCATCGATATAGGAACTTTGTTGCCTAAGTCCACTAATTTTCAGTATGGCCCCACTGTGAGCCGTTTTGGTTAGGATAGAATAGTGCGGCAATAAGGCGAGCATAGGTGCTAGCGGCAGGCTAGGCACCTGCAATAGTACAATGTCTTTACAACAGCTTGTTTTGTTCGGAGTTGATAAAGTTCGTCATCTGTTTTTTGTAAGGGATTAAATATAATTACTACTAAAAAAATTAAATGCTCACCAAAATGGATAAATACTCACCAAATCTGCGTCGACCTGCTGACGAAAACCCTAACCCTAGACGGTCGACGTCAGGGGCACCCCGAGGTTTGGTTGGTTAGGTTCCTTTAAACCCTGCAGACACACAACCCCGCGAAGCGGGGCTCCGTCGACCTGCTGTCAGTTTTCTAAAGTTATAATTTCACTATAAAATGGTTTTAATTTTGATGAGCATTTATATTTTTTGGTAGTAAAATAGGTACTTTTCTGGTAAGCGTTTAAACACAAGCCTTTTTGTAAGACTACAGCTAGTCTAATAGCGACCACAATAGAATGTTACACACATTGCCGGCTGCGCATTCGGTACTGTATAGAATACCTAGGCAAAGTATAAAGTAAATAATATTTCATACATTACCTGAACGTTTTAGGTATTCTATACATTGCCTAGGTATTGTACAGAATACCGGATTATACAGATTGCCGGTAACAAATACACTAGCTAGACCAACAATTTAAGAATAATGGATTAATTTGTAGTCAAAATTAATTAGTTTGTGTTTTAGGATGTAGTCATAACTCGATAGTTAGAAGGATCGTTATCCTATAATATACATAACGATAATTAATATCACACTAATATTATAAAGGCGAAAGTTTGTGAGTGGGTGTGTGTGTGTGTATGTGTGTTACTTCTTCACGCTCAAACGGCTGGACCGATTTGGATGAAATTTGGTATGTATATAGCTTATACCCTGGATTAACACATAGGCTACTTTTTATCCCGGTCTACGCGGGTGAAACCGCGGAGCGCAGCTAGTTGATAATATTTTGAAACTAACATTTCACTAAAAAACAACTAAATCTTTATTAGAAGAAAAAAATTAAGAAAACAGTTAACTTAAGACTAAGTGGGCAGTGGTTCATTAATCATCAATTGCAAAGTTAATAAAATTTATATGCCAAATATATTCTAAATCGGTCCAGCCGAATTCGAGTAATCGGATCACATACATTAAAAAAAAAGATGCCGACGAACTGACATCTTCCGCCTTTTTTGAATTCGGTTACAAATGTTTTTATTCATGCTACGACTTACAAGTATAATATATGGATAATCTGCCTAAGCTTTTGGCACTTATAGCGCATAAAGCCATCAGAAAGCAGCTAGGAATTTATTGGCCTTAGCATACAAAAGAAGTAAGTTAAGAGGGCCGTCGCATTTTGTCACCTCTCTCGCTCACACGGGACCAATTTTTTAGGAATGTTAAATGAAAAGATATTTTTTTGAAAAATGTAATCAATTAAAGGACTAGTAAATAATGTTAATTTAATAGTTACTCATCTCAAAAACAGATAAGTAATACTTTCTGAACTGAGTTTATTAGATAAGACAATAGAAATGTGTTTTAATAATTAGGTAGCTATTAATTTATTTATTTATCATGTGGAAAACCATTGGATTTTGATCCCTCCTATTTACTGTGAAGTCGGGATTCTGTTTCTCGTTTCTATTTGACTCATGATGTTAACCGAGTAGATAGAAACTAAAAAAAAGCTTTTAACAACGTCCCGAATTGGAAGTTTCCTTTTAAATAATTAAATAAAGACGTAAGTGTACGAGTACTACCTAGTTACAGCCGCAGCGAAACATGAACTTTGCGTATGTGTGTGCGTCACGTGCTGCATACCAGTGCTGGATTGCGATGCGACATACCGACATGAGTCTTGAAGCGTACTCGCCGCCTTCCAGTTGTTGTTTTACTTGTTTAAGCGCCCACTACACTTACAGTCGTACTTATAGTCAAGTAAAAGTAATTACTTCAGTCAAAGCAATTGCTCAAGGAATGATTTTCATTCTATAGTTTACTAATTTCTTAAAGTTTAAACTTTTGAGAACAATTGATAAAATTTGCGATTTTGTGCGACCGTCATAATTTTTTTCGGTTTTCGGAATGACCGCTGAAATCACAAAAAAACAAATTTTTGATATCAGAGGGCCAATTCTCGTACCTAAAAACGTTCAAATTCTAATCGCAATCTCATGCCAGCGACAATCAACTGTCAAAAATGTAGGTAAACGCTATACAATTTTTGACATATTCGAGACTGAGATGATATTGCGAACGTTGTTAAAAATACGGGAATTGCCCCTCTGGACCTCAAATGCGAAAAAGGAGCGAATTGATGCTATTTTTGCTTTTATAATAAGTAATTGTAAAAATAATAGGTAATTGTAAAAAGTGGAATTAGTTTTTTATTACAACTTTATTTTCTATAACTATTTAAGCATTTTTATCTAATTGAATACCAATCAATATTATTTTCCAACTTGTATCTTTTATATAATTCGATTTGTAATGAAATCTCTCTAGATTGCGAGATTCCCACACCGTGCGGCGCTGGTGCGGCTCCAGCGTCGTTTACATGGAGCCTAAAGCAGCGTCCCCACTGCGAGCCTCACGGCATTTTGGACCCGCGGCCCGGTCTCATGAGGCTTTTATGTCTTTTTGCAACGCGTCCTCATTATAAGAGCCGCGCGGCCTGCCTTGCGCACCCGCAGTTGCTTTTGAGATGTATGAAGAAGAGGACGTGCTTTTAGCTTCAGCAGCATTCATAGTAATAAGCACTGCTGCGCAAATAAGAAATAAACCGCGGCAACGACATTTTTGGTGCGACCAAGTTTAACCAGCAGAAAAATTTCGGGCGCTCCCGGTACAAATCAATTAAAAAAACCGGTCAAGTGCGAGTCGGACTCGCGCACGAAGGCTTCCGTTCCGTATATTATATGTTTAACAATCGCAAAGATAACTTTTTACTTATTGTATAATGATACTGTGAATTACAAGGTTATTTTTTGCAGTTGCAGAATCACCCATGTTTAAACAAAATATTGAATATATGAATCGCCGTTTTCAGTATTGTTGATTAAATACAGTATTCATGGTACCTACATTGTATAAAGAAGTTTCAAATTCCTAATTTGTTGAATTGTTGCGCTAGAGCTCGTACAAAAATGGTCTAAAATTTACAACTTTTGCGGCCCCCTATTTCTTAATTTTAAAAGATTAAAAAAAATATGTTTGTACTTTACTCAATGAGTTCTAGACGATGACACCCCACATGCTAGATTAAAATTTTTATTTTTTTTTCAAAATGAAAAGTTTATTGTATGGGGATCGACCCCTTACATTTTTAACTTTGCTTTATTTTTATTATTTGTTGTTATAGCCGTAATAGACAGCGGAGGCTTAGTAAGTTTGTACTGGACTGTACGTGGTTGTCTGATTTCATGGATTTTAATTTTCTTGCGCGGAACCCTAATTATTTTTCTAAAATAAAAATAGCCTAAGTTACTCCTTAAAACATCAGCTATATGTCGTCAAAATCGGTGAAAATTCGTTTGGCAAGTTTCCTAACTTGACTAAAAGTACCATTTTTTTAATCGGACTGCGCTTTAAAATTCTTCTATACAAACTTTAACATCCCTAACCTCATTTGAGGCGTAGTTTTGAAAAACTAATAATGACAAACATTATTAATTACGTATGCAAGTATTTGTGCTAAGTTTCAAGTTCATTAACCAAATTAATAAGATTTTTCATATAAACTGTATCTCTGTTTTCACGAACACAAATAAAGAATTTCAAAAATCGTCTGGTATGTTTCCATAACTTGACTCAAACATTATTTACACCAATTTTAGAGTTAATCAAGCCCCCAATAAAATCCTCCGCTATAAAATTAACTTTTCACCCCTTAGGGGTAGATTTTTGGAAAACCCTGATACACGTTAGTCTTAATTTTTGGTCTCAAGTATAAAAACTGAGTTTTGAGTTAATCGGACCGCGTGTTAAAGTTCTTCCATACAAACTTTGACACCCCCAATCCCTCCTTAGGGGGTAGTTTAGGAAAACTAAAAATGATAAACTTTATAATTTACTTATAGATGAATATTCGTCCTAAGTTTCAAGTCTATTAACTCAAGGGATAGGATTTTTCATACAAACTTTCATCCCCTATTTTACCCCCTTAGGGATGGAATTTCCAAAAATTCTGCCTTAGTGGATGTTTACACTATATAAGGTATCTATGTGCAAAATTTCAAGTCTCTAGGTAAATTGGTTTGGGCTGTGCGTTGATATATTAGTCAGTGACTCAGTCAGGACTTTGATTTTTTTATATATATAGATTTACCATGTTATTTTAAGACCACAGACTTCTTATAGGTTTTCCTGTAATCTACAGGTATAGAACTATTTTCTATATTTTTTTCAAAATTTTAGGCTCAGTAGTTTCGGAGATGAGGGGGGGGGAATGGTCAATTTTCGTCAATTTTCTTAAATAACTTTAAAACAATATATTTTACAATTATAAAAAAAATATATTTGAGACCCTCATAGTAAGCCCTTTCATTTAATATGTCACACGGTACAGTTTACAAAACTTTTTTTTAAAATTTTCTTATTTTCCCCCTAAAAGTGACTCTCATATTCAAAATTCATATATTTACTTTAGCTGTACGTGTTTGGGTCAAAGAAATCCATATGTGTACCAAATTTTAACTTAATCGGTCCATTAGATTCGGAGCAAATTGGCTGTGACAGACGGACAGACGGACAGACAGACAGACAGACAGACAGACAGACACACGAGTGATCCTATAAGGGTTCCGTTTTTTCCTTTTGAGGTACGGAACCCTAAAAAGAGTTTGATCGTCAGTCCAATCCATTAGGTAATATTAGAAATAATAACTCGAAGACAGAATTAATATGTGTAGCGACCAGCCCAATCCATGATTATGCAAACCTTTGTTTCAGGCCATTTAATGACAAAAGCCAAATTTGCACCACATGACTACGTTCGTTCGCATTGTGGCTGATACGATTAAGGCGAGTAGTGCCGTCAAGTAGCGCCACCATTGAGAAAATAATCATAAGTCTGGAGATATGGAACATTTTGCCTATGCTCAAATTTTAGTCAGACGAGGTAAAAACGGCCGTTTTTACCTGCTAAAGTTTCGAACCTAGGAGGTGTAGTGTTGATTTTTTTGATACAAAAAATTCAACGTCATCTGACTAAAAATGTGAGCATATGAAATTTCAAAATGTTCCATATCTACAGGCTTATGTTTTTTTTTCTTTATGGTGGCGCTAGTTGGCAGCACTTCTCGCCTTAAATTTTTCCTAACCATACTTCAATCGGAGGTATTTAAATTAAGTTATTCAAGGACTTTTTCCCCACTGACCGTCTTTTTTTCCACTGTGTATAACTCTTAAGTTATTCATTATGAAAATATTACTGTGAAATAATTCAATGCCATCAGAAGGGTTTTGAAATACGTGTAAGGATCCGTTCCATTGTTCCAACGTACAATACAAAATCATGCATTATTAATGATTTTGCTAATAGAGTATGGTTTGTTGGATGTGAAAATAAAGGTAAAAATAAAGGTATTATAGGTACTAAATGTTATAAAGTTCGTACATTCAACCAACTTCTGAAGTCCATTTATAAATCGCACTGAAAACAACGTGCAATACTGGTGGCGCTAAAACTGCAATCTTAAATAATACCATATTCTATACGTGCGTTCTTTTGTGAGTAGTGCGTAGTTCAATCACACATTTATTTGTCAATTTTTCAAATTGACAAATATCCGCTAATAGCGTGTTTTTTGGTACTTAAGTATTTTTCAGGATATTACCAAGCCAGCTCTCTGGCCGTAAGGGTGAAACTTACGGCCATTCAATTTGGAGACGTTGCTTAGAGATTTCGTTTATCACCGTCCCTACACCTCGAGTATTGCTGAGAATTATCTGATTCCAGTCACCAACCCCACGACCCACCACCGCCCACTGCAGGATCTACGGATAATTTTATTTCTACTTTTATAAAATCATAATTTTAACTATCCATACATCTACATCTATTTATTTTAAGTGATTAATTCCTCAGTTAAATACAATTTTAATATTCTCATTGTTCGAGCATAACTATTTTGCAATATTCGCGTTTAAAGTAACTATTTGCTTATTAAAACGGTCGAACTTTATGGCAGTTGCAATTCCTACAGGCTAGGTCGTTTTTATTAAGTTTGTTCAAGGCAAGATACGCGGCTATAACAATTATATTGTCATCGAGTTTCCATTATTATTTAAAGCCACTGAATAAAAAATTATCCAATATTTCTTCTAATTCTCCTAAAAATCATAATACTATCCGTAAGTAATTCTTTTTTATTCTATTTTGTATTTTTTATATTTTTTTATAAAACCTTTTTTTCCTAAAAAATCAATCGTATTTTGTTGTGGTGTTAAACTAGACTTTTTCTTCAAAACACGACGGAAGACTCGGCTGTGTCCTTGAAAAGAAATCAAACAAAATAATCGGAAAAATCTGTCATCTAAATTTAAAATCAAGAGAAGAAGTTGTGAAAATAGACTGCCAATGTTTAGATATATAAACTTCTGCAAAATATTAAAAAACACTGAACCACGTAACTATTTATTTCCTACCAAAAGCCTAAATTTGAATTTTCATATCCCTAACTTTTGGCCGGCTTTACCTGTAAGTTTTCCTCACATTAGCCCCATAGATGTAGATAATTTAATAATTATATTATTGAAATGCCTTAGAACTATTATTATAGGTTTTAACCTAATGCACACCCAAAATTAAAATGAAAGCATAAAGTACATCTCAAGATCATAAAGATCATTGTTTGTAACATAGTGTAAACGATAGTACTTTTGTGAATTAAATAGTTTATAAAAAAAGTTTAGTAGGTAGGTAATTACACAGACCTACTGCTCTTAAAAACGTTGAAGGTAAACATCGTGAGGAAGCCTGCAAATTACGAAGGCTGCGGCCGGGATACTTAAAAAAAACCAATTTAGATTCTAAAACTGATTTAATAAAAGCAAAAGAACTTACAATAAATGAAAACTATATCTAGCTAAATCTAAAGTTATGCCTTCCTTCGAAGCCGGAATAGAAGTGGCCGACCTCATGTAGCGGTGGCGCGATGGTGCCGCGGTATTTTGTGCATTCAGCGCATTTGCCTCGTGTCGCTAATTGCGCATTTTACTTGTTTGTTATAATTAATTGAGGCCGTCCTTAGTCAGCGCTTTGGATATACTACGCTTGCGTAACACCTCCGCCTGTAGTTCAGCAACTATTTTAAAACGCTCAGTGAAAATGTTGCTGGTAGGTTTTCTCGTTGCGTATGCGTTTCAGATGTTACAGGAACTGCGTTTTCATGATTTCCTGGTCCTGTGGGTACAGCGTCGTTTTGGTTCGGTTTTCTGGAAAGGTTTCTTCCAGGAAAATATCTTCTGGTTAACATCGCAATTGTAAGTATGGCTGCGATACACAGTATAACATAAAACGGTATAGTAGTATGATATAGCGTTTCAGTTGTTTCAAACGATGAAATCGGCGACTGAAGAGTTATTCTGTCCTGAATAGTGTGTAGTCTATCCAAGTTAATAGATGTTAAATTTGCATGTAGTAAGCTTATCTCCTGTGTTTCAGTAGTGTAGGGAATGTTCAATACTTTTACAGGTTGGCCTTTTATCTCGTCCTTAGTGTTTATTAAGGTTATTTCGTTTGTGTGTATCGAGCAGTGCAATGGAATAGTGGCAAGGTAGCTTCCCCTCAGTGTGTCGTAATCGTCGCTTCCACATTTCATCTGAACTCTGGTAGATTGAGGGAATGATATAACGTAATGTCTACTATCTAATTCTTCTACAGCCGGTTTTGATAGATGTACGGTCGTTAGTTTACAGGATTTTTGTAATGTCTTGCTTGAAATGAAGGTTTGCACGCAGTCAGCTTGAGTTTGGATATAGTGATTTGTTTTTTGCTCGCAGAGGTACCGATTATTATTTAGCTTCGGGCATTCTGCCTCCATGTACATGAACGTGTTCCCATTGGTTGCTATGAAAGGATAAGGAGGTATGAGGACTTGGTTGTTCTTGTTCGGGACTATGGAGAGTTTATAAAGTGTATAGGTATCTTCTGAGACTATGGGAAACCTAAATGCTATTACTATTTTCCTGTCGTCGTAATAATACCCAGCTTTAATGATGTCATAGTACTGACGTAATTCTAACTCTATTACGTGGTGATTACCATAAATTTCCTTAAGCCTGTCTACTACGTTACCCAAGATGTCTATTCCTAACATGCTATGATGAATAGTCATCGCGCGGGTGAACGATAAAATATTCTCTATCCTATATAATTCCGATAACACGTCCTCTATGTTTTCGCTGACGATAGTCAACAGCTGATTGAACTTAGCGACTTGGATTATATTTATGCTACTTTCTGCCTGTTTTATTAATAGACTTAGTGTGGTGTTGATTTTACTCTGGTTTTCGACAATTTTATTTATGATATTAGTGTGAGTTAGCATCCACTCTTTACTGATGCTGATATGCTCGTTAAATTCATCTATAGTCTTCTTTTGGTTATTTCTCAACGTCTCTATGGCATTATTATATCGAACAGCATCCGAGTAATCGAGGTTACCTGTAACGCTTTTTATGACAGATCCTAGGCCGTCTATAAGACCTCTTTTTGAACGTCTAGGCTCTAGGGTACGTAGCTGATCAGTGACTTTACTTAATTTATCCGAAAGGTAGTCTATTTGATACTCGTAGAGAGAATATGTGTTATTCATCATGTGTAATTTAATGTAACGGAATTGAGTTTGAAGGGTGGAAAGAGTATTTTCAATGTCGTCCAGGTTGACATATTGGAGGAAAGTATGATAATGGGTTATTAGTCTGAGCGGTCCAAGTTTAAAGGGTAGTAATCCAATTCCAGAGTCTAAACTTTCAAGTTTTATCTCCTGGCTCCGTATTGCATATACCGTCAGTAGCAGCGTCATCCTGCAACAATTTAGCAGTCTTAGGTACGCGTTTAAGTCGTGATTTTGCTACGGGGCCGCGTTTCTTTGATGTATAAATGTGGATAGGTAAATCTGCTAAGACTACATCCTGTGTGTATCTGGGGGCTAATTTTTGCCGCGGGGCTGATGGGTTTTTTATGAAGACCTGTTGTTTAGGTTGATACTCCTCCTCCTGCTCGCGGGTCTTATTTCGGTTTTCGATTAAAGAGGTGCGATTACTAAGAGAGGTTTCATTTATGGTTTGGTATACTGTTTTCATTTGATCTCTATGGTTTAATATGTATTGTTGCAATAGGTGGCTACTTAGATCAATGTCCCACGGGTCTCGGCTATCAAAGTGCCCGGTTATTATGTCAAATGGTCTGCATTTAGTGAAACTATGGATTGAGCTGTTATATCCGAGTAAGGCATATGGTATTAGATTGTTTGCGGGTTCTTTTTTATGTTGAATACGTAGGATTCTTATGTGTTCAAGTAACGTGGAGTGGAACCTTTCTATGTTGCCGTTATCGTTAGGACTGTGAGCTAGTGTTTTATGGTGATTAATTTTGTGGAGTCTAGTGAATTCAGCGAACAGCTGATTAGCATACTCGGTACCGTTGTCCGTTATTATAGTTACAGGAAAACCATGGTGAGTGCAAAACTGTAATAGGCCTTGTAAGATACTAATTGCGGTACCATCTCTCATAAGGTATGCTTGTCCGTATTTTGAAAATACATCAATGAATGTTAGGTATTTCTCATTTTCGACCGTGAAGAGGTCCATATGAATTATTTCAAACGGTTTAGTGGCTGGTGGCACTATGTTAAACTTTTGTTTGATGGGACTTCGGTCATATTTGGCCTGACCGCAAGTAGTGCATTCATTAATATACTTGGTAATGTGGTCTCTCATTTTCGGCCAGTAATACTTATGCGAGAGGGCTAGGTGACATTCGTTTATGCCGCGATGGTTAGTTTTTCCGTCATGATAATGCCTAATTATGTCTTGCTGCCTAAGGTACTCTTTTACATTTTCGAGTTCGGATTTACATAACACGAGGTTCATTGCAGAACTTTTAAAGTTATCTTGTATTATAGGAATGATGTCATACATGCTCAAAGGGGGGTTAATAATAATACCCGTCTTCACCTTCGGGTTTACGTACTCTTTTATAGCGGCTATGACGTCATCTATTAGGTTAGTTTGTGAAACTTGTATAGAGGTGCGAGTATGTGTGTCAAACGGTTTGGTCGCGGTCGGTCTTTTTTTTATGTCTCCTACTACTGTCATGATTATTTGTCGGTGAAATTTATTTATAGGTTCGTCGGTGATTGGTACTTCGAGTATGGGGTTCTCGTTACTTGTGTGGGCTGTTTCAGTACTGGAGTCCGCTATTGACGGGGGTTTTTCGGAAGGATTCACTGTAATCGAGCTTATCTCGTCATTATGTATTTCAACTCGCGAGAGGGCGTCAGCGTTGGTGTTGTTTTTGCCCTTTTTATACACTACAGTGAAGTCGTACTCACTGAGTTTCAATCTCCATCTAGTTAAACGCGAGTTAGGTTCTTTCAAGCTCATAATCCATTGTAGTGGCTTATGATCCGTAACTATCTTAAACTTACGTCCAAAGAGGTAGGGTCGAAAGTACTTAGTGGCCCACACGATGGCGAGAAGCTCTTTCTCAATGGTACTGTAGTTTATCTCGCTTTCGTTTAGTGTTCGTGATGCGTATGAAATCGGTCTGTCTGATCCTATTGGCCCTTGTGATAATATGGCTCCTATCGCAAAGTTAGAGGCGTCTGTTGTCAATATGAATTCCTTATTGAAGTCGGGGTACTGTAAGATCGGGTCGTTTGTTAAGAGGTTTTTACATCGTTCGTAGCAGTCAACGTAGTCTTTATTAAGTGTGACGATCCTACCTTTCTTTAAGCACTGAGTAAATGGTTTCGTGATTCTAGCGAAATCGGGTATGAATTTTCTGTAGTATCCTATAAGTCCGAGAAACTGTTTTATCTGTTTTGAGGTTTTGGGTATGGGGTATTTTTGTATAGCTGTAATTTTGTCCGGGTTTGGTTTGATTCCTTCATTGCTTATTATATGACCTAGGAAAGCGGTTTCTAACTTCAAGAATTCGGACTTGTCCATCTGAATCTTAAAGTTAGATTCTCGGAGTCGTTGGAATACTTTCTCTAGGTTATTTAGATGCTCCTGAAGCGAGGTACTATAGACTATGATGTCATCCATGTAGACGAGGCAGATCACGTTTTGTAGGCCTCTCAGCACATTGTCCATTACCCGTTGGAATGTTGACGGGGAGTTCTTCAAACCCATGGGCATTCTTAGGAACTCAAAATGCCCATGTTCTACATTGAATGCTGTCTTGTGGATGTCGTCAGGGTCTGTCTCAACTTGGTAAAAACCACTGGCAAGGTCAAGGGTACTAAAATACTGGCACTTCCCTAACTTGTCTAGGACGTCTGTTATGTTCGGTATGGGGTATTTATCGTCTATGGTTTTTTCATTTAGTTTTCGGAAGTCTACTACGAGCCTCCATTTTTGTTTCCCGGAAGCGTCTGCTTTTTTAGGGACTACCCAAATGGGAGAGCTCCAGGCTGAGTCAGAGGGTCTAATGATATTTTGTTCCAGCATTTTTGAAATTTGCTCCCTAACTTCTTGGCGATGAACGAAAGGATATCTGTAAGTCTTGGTATAGATAGGTGCGTCGTCTACAGTCCGTATACGGTGTTTCACCTTATTGGTGAAAGATAAGGGTTCGCCTTCTATGTAAAATACATCTGCATACTTCGAGCAAATATTAACTAAGTTAATTTTCTCCTCCTCATTAAGATGATCTGTTCGCAATTTAGATATTACTTTATTAATGCGAGATGTGTCAGGTATTTGTTCCAGGTTCATGCATTCGATGTTACTTATAGTTACAGCCTCTACCGGGTGGTCTAGGGATAGAATAGTATCGTTGTTTGATGGGTTTAAAATTTCTATAATGCCGCGGTTATTACAAACGGTTGTAATGCATTCGCTTACAATGCAATTGCACAGGTATTGTTGTGTGATATGTACGTCACCGTCTTTAGCGTTTATAGGTAATCTGATAAGCTTAGTTGTGTTGGCTGGTATAACAGCCTCATAAAGGTTTACATTTCGGGAATTAAACATTACGATAGGGTTCCTAGCGGTAGCCGTAATCAGTAGGTTGTCCTTTAAGTCAATCTTCGTCTTCCATCTGGTCAGTAAATCTAGTCCGATAAGTCCATCAAAAAATTGGTGAAAGTCATATATGAATAATTTAATCTCGTTAGGGTCATTGAGTTCACGGAAGGCTGGTATAGTTATTGAATAATCGTTTCTAGTTGTAGCGTGGACATTAGTTACCTCGAAGGGATCATAGTTAAGAGGGTATTCCGAGTAATACCGTTGTACAGCTGTAGGACTAATAAATGACTGGTTTGCTCCGGTATCAATGAGTAGGTTTAGTGGGGGGTCAGATATTTTTATGTAGGGCAACTGTCGTTGCGTTTGCAAGTTAACTTCTATTTTGAGGGTTTTAATGGGGATTTTATCTGAAAATCCTGGTTTGCGTTACTAGTCGAGGGTTGGGGGTCCTCACATGCTGTAGAGGGTTGAATCGGTTTTTGCTCGGGCACCATAGCTGGTCCGAAGTCCTGTACGTAATAGTGGTTACCGTCGTCATAGTAAACGTTATAGTCAGCATGGTCGTAGTCATAAGAGTAGGGTTCCTCCACGAGGTAATAATCATAGTTATTTTCGCTGCAATCGTTGAAATTCATCTCGCGGGTTTTAAAATAATTTGTCGGAGCCGGATTGCCAAACTTGCCCCAGTCATGAGGTCTACTTGGCATAGGCTTAGCAACAAAATGGCTGACCCCGCTCATTGGCTGAGGTCCCGGGGCTAGGGCACGTGGCTGAACTCTAAATACGTTGCTCTGAGCGTTATAGTTAGGCGGTGCCGCGCGGAACATTTGCTGTGTACGTGTTTGGTTATTAGGTGCGTTGGGCGCACGTGGCGCGCCATGTGGTTGGAACATAGGTTGTCTCCAACTGCTTTGCGGAGCCGGTGGCCGTTGCCAGTTTGAAAACGGTTGGTGACCAAAGGGTTTCGGCATCGACATGGGTAGAAAACCTGTGGGCTGTGTTAGTAATTTGGGCATGGGAGCGGTTGGAAGTGGCCTTTTTACACTCGCACTATCATTACGATTTTGCAAGTACATCACATTTAGTTCCTCTTGGACGAACTCCAGCGCCCTCTCTATGCTTTCAGGACGCATACAACGTATTCGGGAACCTAGAGGTTCCTTAAGGCCACGTACAAACGCTTGCATTGTTAATTTCTTGTATAGTGTACGTTTCGCTTCTATGGTGGTAGTCACTGTTTCATGCAACGATATATAAGTCATAATGGTACTGAATAACGATTGACATTGGTCGTAGTACTCTTGTGGAGTACTATTACCCTGAGCTGATACTAGGAGGTCATTATAGAGGGCTGTTTCGTCCCTCTGGTCGGCAAAGCTATTAATTAGGGTATTTCGTATTCCTGCCCAACTATCTGGGATGCCATTCGAATTAATTCTAGTTGCCGCAACGCCTGTTATTTTATTTAATATCCCGTTCAAAAGGCATAGGTTACCTAACTCACTACCCGGTACATTACTTAAATAAGTACTAACTATCTGGTCGCATAATTTAATAAATCGCGTGAGTACGTTAGGGTTCCCATCGAACTCGGGAACTGGGCGCAGAGCCTTAAAAATTGTGTCCGGATCACACGACATTTCGCGGTCCTCTAATAGGCTATTAAAACCTAAATCTATGTCTCTACTCGAATCTAGCACTAATTGCCTACTATTCGGTCTACCTGATGTAGACTCGCGAGGTCCTAAATTACGTGGGTGGAAAATTTTGAAGGATTAAGTGACTTGGATACACAGGAAGCAACACAGGGAATAATTCAAGTGTACTCACATAACCTTCATATCGGTCTCTGGGGTCGATGTCTGGATCCCGTTCTCTCCCGGCAGCAATCCTTGAGTTCGGATACTCGATGAAGCTTGACAGCAGGTTAGCCGCGATCGCTCACGCGCGGTAGCGATAATATCGATATAAGATAGACCTAGCTAACCTCGAGTATCCTACCGACTGCGCCAATTACGAAGGCTGCGGCCGGGATACTTAAAAAAAACCAATTTAGATTCTAAAACTGATTTAATAAAAGCAAAAGAACTTACAATAAATGAAAACTATATCTAGCTAAATCTAAAGTTATGCCTTCCTTCGAAGCCGGAATAGAAGTGGCCGACCTCATGTAGCGGTGGCGCGATGGTGCCGCGGTATTTTGTGCATTCAGCGCATTTGCCTCGTGTCGCTAATTGCGCATTTTACTTGTTTGTTATAATTAATTGAGGCCGTCCTTAGTCAGCGCTTTGGATATACTACGCTTGCGTAACATGCATGTCCTAGAATCAAAAATTCGAAGACATAATATGACATTTACCTACCCGCACTGGGCCCGCGTGGTAGATTACAGCTCATTCGCTCTCGAAAAGGAGGCCTGTGTCCCAGCAGTGGGAACATTTTAGGCTGATTATGCTAAGTAGGTCTGAAAACATACACTATACAAATAAAATGACTGTACCTACACCTGGTGCAAAAGAAAAATATATAAAGATTCAGAACGCGGCGAGACTTGACGCTAATGAGAGATAAGGTTGAGTGCTGTCCTCCACTGCTCTGCTGAAGACGAGAATGCAGACGGGTGTAGGGCTGTGACAAAACAACTATCTTATAATAGACTACCTTCATAATAAACGTCAATGATAAAACATGAGATATAAGAGTACTTGACAAATTCAACTAATAAGCAAGTCAATCAATTTTCTTATTAAATAATATTTCCAATTTTCAACTAACGTTTTTACAGCTACGATGTTATTAAATTCCTTTGTGCTCAATAATTCCTTCAAAGGAACTACAGGACCTAAATCGCGGCCACTGTCACACTGCATATAAAAGAAAGAGAAGCGCGATGACACAACACTGGTAATTTATTGCAAAATATGAAGCAATTATCTATTTACAAAAAAAAAATCTATTGATTGGACTAAAAAAATAAAACACTATTACGTTAATATGTTGCTTGTAGAATAATCTGACAAAAAATCAGAATGATTGCATGTATATTAGTATGGTTTTTTTGGTTAAAAAAAATTTAGAGTTATCTTCGTGATTTTTTTCTATGGTATCAAATTAGTTGTATTATGTTTTCAACACACTATTTATCTAGCATATATCCTGAAGAATATCATATATTTTTCTGATTTTGTTTACTGCAGTAGATCATATACTTTTAGGCATTATAAAACTTGCGTTTAGTTGCGTTTAGGTCCTGTAGTCCCCGTAGGAGTAGTAGTTATATTAGGAGGAGAGTAATATTTCTTTTAGCATTTTTTTATTAAGACTATTATGAGATATGATGTGAACAATAGCTAATAAGGCATTTTAGTGTTTGGTTATTATGGATTTGTCAGCTTTTTATGTGCGGAAATAATGGTTAGGGGGCACAAAAGTGATGAGATGTCGGTCTGAGGCTCTGAGAAATTAAGAGCAGACTTAGATGGGATATATTTTGTTTTGACACCATCTAGACGCTAACTCCGCCAAGTTCATGAGTGAAAATAGTACCAATATCAGAATGAAATGCAATTGAGGTATTTAGGATGTGGATGGTGTCTTAAGTATCTTGGATAGGACCCTCTCGTGTAGGGGTCCAGGAAGTTGCTTCCATGTGTGTTCTTCAGGTTACCTAGAATGAATGATTGAGAAGGCCCCGCTTCTCAAAGGAGAGGGGCAAAGCCGAACAGCCTAATACAAAAAAATAAATAAAGTCACGGTATTTTTATAAAAGATTTAAACGCATGTTCAACGCGTGTCTTACGTTTTTTATGTAGTATGGAGTTTGACGTAAGACTGGCGTTGAACATGTGTTTAAATCTTTTGTAATAGGACCGTGATTATTTTGTATAATCACGAATTTATTAATTAAACACGAAAATTAATTTATTTACAATGTTATTATTTTATTTAGTTACGCAGTTTACATTTACAAAAAAAAGCATAAACAGGCATATAGGCTATTTGTTGAGATTTAAAAAATCGCACATCTGACTAGTACGTACTAGTTACCTGTGGCGTACTTTCCGACCTAGAGCTGTAGTGTACCTGAAATGCAATGCAGAAGTATGTAACAGGCCCGCGTGTTTAATATCCGACATAGTAAACCTAAAAACGAGGCAATAAAAGCCAGTTTTCGAGCAAGTGTGTTGAAAAATATAATTTCAATTTTATTTCAAATGAAATATCTGTTAGTACCGTGTTTCAATTTGTATAGAAGAATTAAGTGCAGCCAGAATGAGTAGTTTGTGGGATAATAGTTAACTGTGGTGTAAGCTACATGGTAAAATCCATTAATGTTATTAAAATTGTTGTTATCTAAACACAAGGAATTAGTAACAATGGACAGGTTGGCGTCTCAGAATAGATCAGGATCATAAATTATGTACCTACAAACTGCCACTCCCAATTGAAATGTAGGTCATGAACGCAGGAAAAGGTTCAACATCATACTCACCATATTAACCAAAAGCTAAACGCATTACTTTAGTTACCAAATGTTTTACATTACATTTATACAGGGTGTTTCTTTTAAGTTGTCAAGCCAGTGCGAGCTGATAGCAAAATACCATACCTATCGATTTAATCCCTTAAGTTCTAGGTTTTTTTGTGGTTTTTGAGTGATAATTTTTTTTTCGATATTTTTCCTGATTCCTGATGGCTCTTAAAATTTTTTTTTTTTTTTGCGTTAACTTGAACAAGAATGTACTAAATATGGCCTTATTTGCTGAAATCGGTCGTTGAAAGTGTTGTATATGAAATCTTGTGATTTTCATGTTTTATAATTTATTGATTTTCATATTTTATAATTTATTATTATCTTTGCATATTTTTGTCAATCCTGATAGTTACTATTCCTCTACGTTTAAGCAAAGCTCAGTTGATAATAAAAACACAATTTTATACCTACTATTATCCTTAACCACTGCCATTGATATGAAATGAGGTATCCAAAATAACTGGAAAACTACAAAGAATCATAGAACATAGGTACATGGGGGTTAAATCGATAAGTATGGTACTCTGCTATCAGCCCGCACTGGCTTGACACCTTAAAAGAAACACCCTGTATATATGGTACATTTCAAATACTGTGTTACTACAAAAGATTTGAACATATGATCAACGCGTGTGTTACGTCATCTATGTATGGAATTGATGTAAGACACGCGTTGAACATGTGTTTAAATCTTTTGTAGTAAGATCGTGTTTATTTGTATATTGGATACTTTATAATCATGTAATTATAACGTTGAGATATCGTAATTTGACAATTCTAACTACGGATGTGTTTCATCGAGTAAGATTGAACTTTGAAGCATAATAAGTGTACAAGTGAACTTTTATAAGTAAAGACAGCAGTGATTTACACACGGTGTAGAGACTGGGAGATAGACACATGCACAAGTGCACCTAACTGAAATATAATGTCGATTTTCTTCTTCCGATTCCACAATCTACAACGCGCCGAGGAAAAACGAAAGAAGCACAACAGAAACACGAATACTAGACGGAACATGAACTCAGACGTGCTTACAGCCCCGTCCCGACTGCTCGAGCGACCACTCAGCGAACCGATCGACAGCCTCGATGAAATCGCCTTACAGATACCCAGGTTTATTACAATTGTTATCATTTCGCTTTAGCATTGTGTTATAAATGGGCCCCGCGTACTTGCCTTTCTTTGTGCTAACGGCCTTAATTTCCAACTCTTGATTCCAAATGAACATCTAATAACAATGTGTTTTAACTGGTAAGTGGTCATAAGTGGTGGAAGTAAGTTGTTACGGAATTTTCAAAGTGCCATCTGTTACGACAAAATATTGTTGTTGTCTGTAAATTAGAAATACAAAATAAGTTTATTGTCCAGGTATACAGTAAGCAGGTTTACATAACAACAAGTTGAGATTGCTCGATTAATTTACTTAAATGAATCCTCAACGAAGAACTTTAAAATGGCAAATAGTCTATGATACTATCATTATTTTGTTGATTGTTTCAGGGATCCAATTTCTTTCGTAAAAAAGTGAGTTTTCAATAATCAGATACGAATAAATGATCAATATTCAATATTGGTGCCGAGCCTTCGTCCGTAGTTAACGTATTGCAAAAGATTCTCAATTGAATTTTACTTTTTCATGAGAATTGGATTCTGAAACTCTCTCATTCATGGTTTCAATGTGTTTATCATGGTTGTTTTTCATTGTTTTTTTTTTTGTGTTAGATTGTATAATGTACATTTTTACATAGATTTTACTGTAATTAATGATTGAAGAACAATATTATTATTGCGTAATTTCTTGTTTCCTTTCTTGAATTCAGTGAAGTTCATGTAAATTTGAGCATTGGACAGCTCCAATTACGTACCAATAATAGGTAGCTTGATTTTAAATCCAATAATAATTAATAATGAAGCTTCAAATTATATTTAAAACATTATTTCGATAAGCAGCACGTAGTCAAGTAAGTGCATGTTGCACCTAGCGAGCCAATTAAACTAAAAATGAATGCACACACATAGTAACATCTTACACTATGGAAAAAGCTAAAATCAAAGAAGTGGACACGTTGGCCTATTTCACTAGCAAACAAATCGCTCTGTCCCTCCAGCTTGCGTAGTAATACTATATGGTTAAGGCAACGGACAGCGCCACTTAATTTAATGTCTTAATCACATTTGAAGTAAGCTGAGTAAACTGAATATTCCATACCATAAATACTTTCGTTCCATATGAGCACATTTATAATATCCCAACCCTAAAACCACATATAACACTAATAAAGTCTCGTAAAAGATGTAACATAAAGGAAGACTACTGAAAAAGCAATAAGTATGTGTTGTGTAAGCTAAGAAACTTAGATCAGAGTTGACCAATTAGCCAAATTTTGACACATATTGACTATCAATGCATTATTCATAGGAGACCCTCTTACCGGAGATGATGTTAATCTTGAATCTACAGAGGGAGAGCTGTATGTTCTTACATAGTTCTTACCGTTCGTCCGTTCTTCTCCATAGGTACCTACTATGCTTTGCAATGGGCGACTAGCTTCATCTTTCTGACTGACCGACACGTTGACAATTCAAAAGTGCCTTTGATTTTTTATAGATGGTATAACCATAGACTTATAAAAAAAGGAGGACTCCGCGCCACGCATATCGAAAGTGAAGCACAGTAAGTATGTACAAACACGCCTCGCGCACACATTTACATCATAGTATGCCAACAGGCCGCCATTACGTAACACGAGCGACGGCGTCTTTGCAGGTACTCAAATCACGCACACATAAATCGGTACGGTGCTTCACTTTTGATATGCGTGACGCGGAGTCCTCCTTTTTTTTAAGTCTATGGGTATAACTTAGGTATTTGTCTGATAACGAATAGATTCGACCTACCATTTTTATAGAATACCACGCGTGAATAGCCCGTATCTCTTAAGACAGTTGTATCAAATATTCTTTACTTAGGTACTATTTCGAATGATAACATTAAGTTCCGAATATTTACCTTGCCTTGATCAATGTATGCTGTTATGTGACGACATAACAACGATAAATTTTTCAAGGCAATGTTCCAAGCGTTGAACATCGACGCTGTGATGCAGGCCTGTCGGTGTTTCATCGGGTGCATTTCGTGGAGTGCGTATTGAAATTAGACTATTTAATTCCCCAAAGCCTATTACATGTATGTCATTAGGTGAGCAGACTGATGCCGATCCGCCGTAATTATATGGGATACTCCACCTATACTTAGGTACTCACGAAGCGCTTCGTTAACACATTTATAATGTAGGCCGGTCAGTGTTTCCTAACCTTCAATTTACACTGAAAAAAAAATGAAGTAAGCAAGCATGTTAGATATACCTTATGTTGGCAGGATCATACCTATATCTATAGTTGTCTAAATCATTTAACCTCGAGTATGTCATATTAATTGAAAATAAAGCTATGAACTAAACACTCATCTTAATTACTCCCATTTCTGTGGCATTCCTTAAAATCCCATCCCTCACGATTTTCAAACTACAAACAAAAGATGATGAAACAGTCCGGATGATGAAACGGCCTCAGTTGAACTTTATGTGTCAGTCAAAAGTTAAAATCCTTTTTACAAATCACTGCCTATAGATACAAGTATGAGAGCCAGGCGTTTCTTTATTCTCGAGCTTCGAGAGCTTTGCGTCCGAAAATGAGATAAGCCTCTCACAATAATAAGAATCTGTATAATATAATTTCATACATCATAGTCCCTGCAGAAAGTGCTTCTAGTCAATGTACGAGTATAGGTATATAATGGAGGATTTTGTTTCTAGATTCTAGATTGGAGATTAGATTTTGCATCATGTTTCAAAGTTTTGCTTATTAATTTCATTGTGGTAGCCGCTTGTAGTCTGACTTGCCTTGTATACAGGTATAAAGCCGTTTTACCTCCAGCATAATTCTAAAATAATTCTTGGGCCCTCGGAAATATTTTGTATTACCCCCATTCCATTTTAGTCCAGTAGAGATAGTCCAGTCCAGTATATTTTATATAATATTTTTTCCATTTACCCTTCCATAATTCTAAAGTTTTTTATTTTCGCTGAGTGGATAACTATAGTGAATTCATTGCTATGTACAAAAATGCTAACAGTTTAGAGTTATGCATTAGGAATTAAGTAGGTATTTCCTATTATTTCGTGTTATAATAATAATATAAAATTTAAAAGACAATGCCAGCGGACGGGCCCCTCTTTGTGGCGCCGTGTCAAGACTATTTATTTATCAAAAATTATGTCGTATTTTTTCACGTTTTGTTGTTTTTATCAAGATTTATTTTACCCTGGCATTGTAAAACATAATTAATATTTGTTTTATTGAATGTTTATTAGTTCCGCACTTAAAACTTAACCTGAATGTTGCCAGACGACAGACTAAAATTAAATAATTGTAATCGATTAAAAATATCGATATTTTACTAATCCACCGACTAAAATGTCCGGAGATATGCAACAATAGCTTTTCTGCCGTAACTGATTAGTATTCTAATCAAATAATTGTTATGGATTGAAAATGACGATACTTTTATTAATCCACATGGACTCGAAACCAACGATTATGTTACATGTATACGAATATGTTGTTTTTCAAGTGCTATTAAACCCAAATACTGTAATTATACTTATTTTATTATAAAATATTTTATCTTTGTACGGACTATATATAAATAAATCACCCATTCGATTTAGCGAATCGATTACCAAAATAAATAAACCTGGGTACACTGGCACCACGCATAATGTCAAACTGTCATAGATTTCTGTCAAATCAATGGGCATTGCTGGCTGTCAATGCTGTCATACCTACTGTTTGTTTTGAGTCGATTTCAATTGATTCCTCCGTATTTAGCTACTTATAATTCTATCCGAAATATTCCTTGCTCATGGACATCTAAGCATAATATTAAGTCAAAAAAATAATCTGGTTGGGGCCAGAATCAAATCACGACATTGAGCAGCAGGACTTAGTGTACATAATTATTGATACGTGAGAAATATAGGGCAAGGCCTATAAAGAATATCATTGCTTATTGTTGCAGTTTCGTGGAAAAGCGTTCAGTAAGGTACCTACTTATGCTGCGCTCATACCATGACTATGTTTATATGATATGAGAATGAAGCTGGGGTCGTTTTTTTTTCTAAGAGCGATAAAATGTTTTACTATTTATTGTTGTTTTATTTTTAAAGTAAACCTTCCTATAGAGCACTGAAAATGCTGCTGCCAAAGCCTTTATTCATCTTTAATGACAATCGCTGGTATATAGAGCATAGCACACTTACAATCTCTAGCGAGAAAAGGAGGTAGTGAGGCTATTGCTGAGGTACCTCACTACCTTATTCTCATGAACTTATCCTCATAATAACCGTAAATAAACATTTACTACAGTAACAATTAAGATTGTAAATCACGATCTGTCAAATGTCAAACCTATTTAAGATATTAATTTTATAACCTCAATATCATCATCTGAAAAAATAAGATTTCTCCTAAACCTGGGTAAAAAAATGAAAATCGTTTGCAGAATATGAAAAGAAATTTTATTCCCTACAAAATAAAATGGCAACCACCGTTACACGACAATCTTTTATAGGGGCCCAAATCTCTTAACAAAATGGTCATTCTCTTTTAAATACTACACTGTTTCTTAATTAGTACTATCTAAACTAATCTAAAGTATATATTACTGAAAATGCTAACAGATAGGTACTGTGGAACAATGGAAATCTGAAAATGTCTCACTCATTAAATAAAAAAATTAAGTTTTTCAAATAATTTCCTATATACTTAAAGGAATTAGTTATACCATACAACAAAAGTTCTAACAGCTAAGTAACATGACAATAAGCTCTGCTACCATGCAAAAGTTTCAACATATACGTGCTATGCCTTTTGTTTAAATTGCAAATAACTATTTTCCATCCATTTCATCTGAGATACTCGTAGAAACAAATGACCGCACTAGTAGGACATACGTTTCTGGAAACTGCATGTTTTGCAGTGAAACTGCAGACCAAGAATTTATTAAGTCGCAACAAAAATAATCCTCTGACAAACGAATAACGGTGCCGAGCGATATTTCTCCTCCTTACGCCGATTAAAGTCATATCTTCTCAACAGGATGAGAAGAGCGTTTGAATGGCAGAGGAAGCCCGCGAAATTCATTTTTTTTTTGGGTTTTTTACAATTTGCAGGTCCGTGTCAGGTTGTATCTTGATCAAAGTGTGATACGCGGCAATAAAACATATGTATTTAAATAATTTTAACCTTTAACCATAAAAATCATCAATACATCTCTCTAAGTTAGATTTCGTGCAGATACGTCAAACGAACGAAATCTAACGAATCTGCACGAAATCTAACTTAGAGAGATGTATTGATGATGAAGACGTTGCGGCAAAAATGGACGCTAATGAAGTGCTGGACATCTTAGCAGGTAACATAAAAAAAAAACTGTCTATATCAGACATTAAATTTTTCTATTGTATTGACATTCATAAACCTTCCTAATACATACTTGAACAGTTATTGTTGATTTTTTTGTCTTGTGCCCCTCCCAGAAAAAAACCCTGGATCCGCCCTTGGCTGCCGGAATACATAACGACGATTGGAGCCAACAAGTAAGTTATAGTTGTATTTATAATTCCTACTATACTCCATGTATTCTATTCTATTTTTCCTCTATAGAGCCAACACCTCAACTTTAGGTAAATATGCGTCCGAACATACGATCTCTGGTAATAAATAAAGAACGGAATAGAACTTCGAGGAACGGAGACAAACAGTGGAGACTTTACGAAAACATTTTTTCCGGGATAATTAATCTCCCGAGTTTGGAGACATTACATTATTAAACAATAATGATATTAATACGGTAAAATAATTGAATTCATGTTTTTGTTTGTCGTAAGAAAGTCTCCACTTTTTGTCTGTTCCTCGAAGTTTAGCTAAATGTCTACCTATTCCGTTCTGTAACTAATACCTATTATAAATGCGAAAGTGAGTTTGTTTGTTTGTTTGTAACGCTTTTACGCTAAAACGGCTGAACGGTTTTGGATAAAATTTGGCACACGGGTAGACCATGATCTGGAAAAGGACATAGGTTACTTTTTATAGACATACCGCGAGAGCGAAGCCGCGGCCGGAAGCTAGATATAAATATTTTCAACCGACTCAAAAAAGGAGGGGTAAGGTTCTCAATTCGGTTTTTTTTTTTGTGTAAATCACGCGATATTATCGGCAATTGTGAACCAATTGTGGTTCTTTTTTCATTGAGTAGGGTATACATCAGGGGTGGTACGTGATTAGCGTTGACAATATACGGGATGAAATTTAAAACATGTTCCAAATCGAAATGGGAGATTGTACTCATCATTATGAACAACTGGAACGAACTGCGAAGAACGTGCGATGTTGCCTGTAGGTTAAAGGAGTCCCTTTAACCTACAGGCAACATCGCACGTTCTTTAAAGAGTAACTCAATCGATTCCAGTTGATTAAAAAAATAAAATAAGTTTGACGTTTCCGGTTGCGCCCTCTATACCGTGTCAGGTCCAACTCTGTCTCATTCCTTTTTCGTGCGAGGCAACGTGCGCATGCGTTCATGCAAAATGCCGAAGTGCAGTGCAGAAGAATTGATAGTTCATTACGAACAAAAAAATTAGGAAAAGAAAAGAAAAACGCAAAGAGACCCATCGACATCGACGTCGTATAAGACGACCTATAAGCGACTCATCAGATGATGAAAATAATACAGGTCACACCTTCGTTTTTATTTCTAAAAGTGATAATTTGAAAAGTGATAGTTTTGTGCTGAATTGATCAACTGCGAGTTGATTGTGAGTCATTCGTGACAACTTAGTACAAAAATGTGTAATCTTAATAGACGCACATTATGTACAGCGTATTATCTGCGAGATAATATTGCCCTTAATTACCTGTTCATATAAATGTAAATCGGGATTGCCTGCGAGGCAATTGATATAACATGATCAACTGCGAGTTGATTGTGAGTCATTCGTGACAACTTAGTACAAAAATGTGTAATCTTAATAGACGCACATTATGTACGGCGTATTATTCGCGAGATAATATTGGCCTTCATTTTTTCTTTTTTTTTGTCTAACCTCATTAACAAAATATAAAATATATTGAGATAATATTGGCCTCAATTACCTGTTCATAAAAATGTAAATCGGGATTGCCTGCGAGGCAATTGCGATTTAAACATGATCAACTGCGAGTTGATTGTTAGTCATTCGTGACAACTAAGTACAAAAATGTGTAATCTTAATAATATATTCACACTAGTCTGGCCAACCTATGGACTCCTTTGTTAAAGAAAGGATTGTCCAAAGAGGATAGAGAAAAATTATTGAAAAATTATCTTGTGCCATGCAATTGCAAATTACTGCAAGCACCTAAGCTTAATGCTGAGATATCCGCCGCAGTGTCCGAACTAGTTTAAGGCCGTAACAGGAAACTCACACTGAGCGAAAAGATCAAAACCAGTAAAGCCATTGAAAACAAGGCAGATAAGGAAAACGCTATCGAGTCAGAAGGCCAGTGCTTCGCAGCCATCTTCAAGCCGTCCTGCCCCGCCGGGAAACTGGTCAGGACCTCCTCTTTACTCGTCGAAAAGGGGGGGCCGAGGAGGTCAGAGGAAATACCCGTCGTCATCGACACAACGACGAACGTACCCCCGGCAACACCTGCGAAGAGTGTCAACTACAATCAGGTGAAGTCCCGTGCTCCACCTCCGCAGTAGCACAGGTACATGCAGACAGAATTAAATTATATTTGAATTGCTGGTCATTTGACCTTTTGAGTTAGGTAATATTTATTACCTACTAATAACGAAGTCGTTCTTTCATGGATAGAACATGGCTACTCAATACCTTTTTGTAAGGAGGTGACTCAACACAGAGCACCATCCCTCTCAAATCTATCTATAATTGAAAGCCAAGAAATGTCTAAAGCCTTTATTAAATCACTCGAATTAGGAGCAATAAGTCAGTGTTTACCCGAGATGAATCAGTTCATATCAAATACATTTTTAGCACCAAAAGCTAATGGAGGCAAAAGTTTTATTCTAAACTTAAAGCCATTAAATAAATTCATTAAGAAGGAACACTTTAAAATGGAGGATTACAGAACCTCCACGAAACTTATTCCTCGGTTTTCTAGCCACTATTGACCTAACAGAAGCGTATTTGTTAGTACATATTTCAGTTTCTGATCGAAAATATTTGAGTTTTTTACAAAGATCCTAATTCGGGTATTATAAATACTTTTGAGTCCACGGCGATGCCTTATGGTCTGTCGGTAGCACCCAGGGTGTTTACTAAAATCATGAAGGTGGTTATGACGCATCTTAGAGGACGAGGTTATAAATCAGTAATATTTCTTGATGATGATAATATTATGTATCGGTGATAATTATGACGAGTGTGTAAAAAATTTACATGAAACTTTAATGTTTACGTTGTTTAGGTTTTGTAATTAATTATACAAAAACTCCATCGCAAGTATGCAAGTTTTTAGGGTTCATGTATGACACAGGAGAACTATCTATTCATTGCTGGTAGATAAACGCAATAATATTGCACGATGGTTGACAAGTTCACCCGCCTTCCAAAGTACTATTAGAGAATTTGCTCAATTACACACATCAACACGGTCTAGGGATGTTTCATACTCAATTAAATAACTCGAAAAGTACTGGCCGCATTGGAATCTTTTATACACCGATTTGTTTGTAATTTATCTCAGACTAATTCCAATTTCAAATTTTTGAAAATTCTTTTGTTTCGGTGGCATAAAAATGTCTTGATGTGTAGGAGAGGGAATTTTCATTTGTGCGAAATTTAGAAAACAATACGAATTACGTTTAGTTACAGTTTTTTTTTCATTTTTAAACGAAAGATATAGTTAAAATTGAGGTATTGTAGCCATGCAACGCCAACATTTGACGAGGGCGGAGATGTTACGAGCTGTGGGAATGCTGGAAGCTGGGTCTGTTCAGCGTAATGTTGCTGAGGCCATAGGGACCCACCAAAATATAATTTCAAGATTGTGGACACGCTATCGTGCCACAGGTGAAGTAGCGGAGAGGCACCGGGGGCCAAGTTGCACCACTACCCCCAGACAAGACCGATTTTTGCAAATTACTGCGCGAGCTCAACCAAATGCAACGGCGACTCAACCGGTCCAAAGGCTGCGAGTGGAACACCAAGTGCTTGTGAGTGACCAAACTGTAAGAAGGCGACTGCATGAAAGCAATCTACGCTCTCGTAGACCACTCCGAGTCCCACCTTTACGGAGAGGCAATCGTTGACGACGATTAGAATGGGTTCGGAACCACGTGGACTAGGGCCGTGAGCAATGGTCCAATGTGCTGTTCACGGATGAATCCAGGTTCGGCTTCCATCCAGATTCACGAAGGACGCGTGTTTGGCGAGTTCCTGGACGATGGAGCCGTCTTCAGAACCCTCAGGAAGTTCACCCATACTAAGGAGGAACAATTATGGTTTGGGCAGGAATTCGTCTTGGAGGACGGACGGATCTCGTTTGGGTGCGGGGCAATATGACGGCAGAACGATACGTCCAACAGTTGCTGGGGCCCGTAATCTTGCCCCACAGAACACAAATGGGGCAAGATTTCCTGCTCATGCACGACAATGCCCGGGCACACACGGCGAGAACGGTAGCAGCTTGGTTACGTACACACAATGTTAGGGCCTTAGACTGGCCTGCTCAATCGCCAGAGCTAAATCCCATTGAGCATGCGTGGGATATGCTGCAAAGAAGAGCTCTGAAGGAAGATCCTGAAAATCTGGCTACAGAAGATCAACTTTTTGCGCACCTCAGAAGGACATGGGACAATATTCTGCAGCAAGACATTGATAACCTTGTTCTGAGCATGCCGAATTGTTGCCGATGTGTTATGAACATCATGGGCGCTTTCTCAGACTACTAACTTCAAGTTTATAAACACAAATTAAATGATTTTTCTATTTTTTTCAGTTTTTACTCACAAATTAAAAGTTAATTCATATACGGTTTCCGTCTATGCTTCATTTTTTTTCCATAAAATCCTGAAATTTTAATCTAAGTACCTTAACCATTATTAAAAAATGGTAGAATATTAAATAACGTATCTTTTAAATTTATACATGTCATATAAATAATTAATACATTGATAGTAATTCGCTTTTTAAAAAATATCCCTAGACCGTGTTGATGTGTGTAATTGGTGTTCTGATCGCAGCTTGCCCGGCAGTTAAATATGGATATTTAAACACAAAAATTTTGGACCGCCAGAAATTCTTAGCATTACTTTTATTTATTTATTTATTTATTTGTTAACATAGGTAAAAAAAAATACAGATCTTATGTTTGATTAACAGAGCGCTATGTTATGCCAGGAGGCGTCATATTTGTACGCCTCCTGGCATAACATAGCGCTCTGTTGTTGGCATAACATAGTCTCTGTCTTTGCAAATCTAGCATAATATTATAAATCAAAATCTATTAAAAATAATTGAAAAAAAAAGAAACATGCATAATTATGGTATTAAATTAGAAAATAAATTGAACAATTACATATTATTTTATACTGGAATTATGTCGGACCTTAAATGAGGAATTATTAAAATGTCAAAAAAAAAAATTATGTCAAAATAATTAAAACGTCAAAATTATTTGATGTCACTAATAATAATTGCAATTCTAAATTAATTTGTCATTTAAGAATTCATCAATAGTGTAATAACATTTATCAGATAAGAACAATTTCATTTTTTTCTTAAATTGTGTAAAATTTAATTCTTTTATGGCGTCTGGAATTTTATTATAAATGCGTGGAGCCATACCCAGGACACTATTTTTTACTAATGCAGTTTTACATTTATAATTACTCAAAGAATTTTTGTACTGACTACGAATTGGAACATTTCGTACCATTGTTATTTTTTCAAAAAGGTTGGGATTTGTTTTGACAAAGATACAAATTTCCAATATGTATAACGCCGGTAGCGTAAGGATTTTTAATGATTTAAAGTACGGTGCACAGCTGTCATCTGTTTTCAGACCACACATGGCTCTGATGCACCTTTTTTGTGCCTTGAATAATTCCGTAACGTAGAAGTGAGGCTACTAGACCATGATAGGCAACAAGTAACGCGTCTATATTAACTTTTCTAGCCAATTGAAAAAGTGCATAGGCAGACTTATTTATTTTTTTACAAAGCTGTTCTATATGAGCTAAGGTTATTGTCTATATGGATACCTAAAAACACACTTACTTTTACATCTTCTATTTCGTTGCCATTGTAATTGACGCTCATTTTTGGAGGTTCAATTCTTTGGTGGAAATGCATTATTTTGGTTTTCTTGAGGTTAATTATTAAATTATTCGTAGTAAGCCAATTAATTATGTCATTAAGAGTATTATTAATGTCAAATTGATAAGTATTTAAGTCCTTACATTTTACTATGGCAGTGCTATCATCTGCAAACAAGATCATTTGTTGTTGTGTCACTTTTGGCAAATCATTTATGTAAAGGAGAAATAAAGGTGGCCCAAGCACGCTACCTTGAGGCACTCCATATTTTATACTCCTGAAATTCGACACATACGTTCGTTCCGTTTTGGTTTTTGCGCACACTCTTGTGATTTCAGTACATTGCAATCTATTACTTAAATACGATTCTAGTAATTTTAAAATGTTCCCTCTGATGCCATAGCAATGCAATTTGTCCAGAAGGATTTTGTGATCAACATAATCAAAGGCTTTAGTCATGTCTGTGTAAATAGCGCAAATGGGAGTCTTTTTATCAACAGCAGACATAACATTACTTAATAGGTCGAAAATAGCCATGTTAATGGTTTTATTTCTCCGGAAACCGTTTTGTTCTTTGCACAAAATAGTATATTTGTAAAGATATTGGTATAACGAGTTATAAATAACTTTTTCAAAGATTTTGGAAAAAACAGGAATTTGGGCTATTGGCCGGTAATTTTTCATATGCGTCTTATCTTCCTTTTTGTGGAGTGGTTTTACTATGACTTTTTTCAAGCCCTCGGGATAGATGCCCTCGGTAATACCTATGTTAATAATATGTGCTAGGGCCGGTGCTATAAGCTCAATTACATATTTAATTACTTTTGTACATATACCGTCAATACCTACAGTGCTAGTATATTTAAGCGACTTTGTAGCTAAAATAATATCAGATTTTAGAGCAGGCTGCATAAACATTGATTGCATTGTCGAATTATCTAACTTATTGTTTATTTGAATGTCATTTATTATATGATTCTCAATGTCATATATAAAGTAGTCATTAAATGTATTTGCTATGTCAGTCGGGTCTGTGTAAGTCAAATTCCCTGTTTTTATTGTCAGGATCTGTTCTTTAGGCAGGTTAGTTTTAGATTTATTGACTATCTGCCATGTGGCTTTGGATTTATTTTGCGAATTATTTATAAAATAATTATTTTGTGCCTTCTGAGTTAGTCTAACAATTTTTTTATACTGGGTTGTATATTTTTAACCCCCGACGCAAAAAGAGGGGTGTTATAAGTTTGACCGCTATGTGTGTGTGTGTGTGTGTGTGTGTGTGTGTCTGTGTGTCTGTCTGTGGCACCGTAGCGCTTAAACGGGTGGACTGATTTGGATGCGGTTTTTTTTATTTGAAAGCAGGTTTTCCAGCGATGGTTCTTAGACATGTTTTATCAAAATCGGTTCAGCCGTTTCAAAGTTATCCGCTCTTTTGCTAGCTGCGGTAGGGATCTTAGACGCGTAATGGGTATTTACTTTACTTTCAAACCTTAGTGTGACCTAAAATTTGAAACATCTATGTATGCTATCTATCTATGCAACATTATGGAATTCTTGGTCTGATGCTGCAGCCAGGATATCCAGCACTATTGTGCTGGATAAACTCTTGAAAAAATAATAGCAGAAATGTCGTGTTTGGATTCATTTACATCAGTATTTGATTCTATATACAATGCAATGGTGGCAACAGGATGAGCTGATGCTGCAGCCAGGATGTCCAGCACACTAGAACACTCTTGAAAAAGTAATAGCAGATATATCGTGTTTGGATTTGTTTTGATCAGTATTTTATTCTACATACAATGCAATGGTGGCAACATGATGAGCTGATGCTGCAGCCAGGATATCCAGCACACTAGAATACTCTTGGTAAAATAATATAGCAGATATGTCGTGTTTGGATTCGTTTTGATCAGTATTTGATTCTACATACAATGCAATGGTGGCTACACGATGAGCTGATGCTGCAGCCAGGATGTCCAGCACACTAGAACACTCTTGAAAAAGTAATAGCAGATATGTCGTGTTTGGATTCGTTTTCATCAGTATTTGATTCTACATACAATGCGATGGTGGCTACACGATGAGCTGATGCTGCAGCCAGGATGTCCAGCACACTAGAACACTCTTGAAAAAGTAATAGCAGATATGTCGTGTTTGGATTCGTTTTGATCAGTATTTGATTCTACATACAATGCAATGGTGGCTACACGATGAGCTGGTGTTGCAATCAGGATATCCAGCACACTAGTACACTCTTGAAAAAAATAACCAGATAGTAGTGTTTGTATTCGTTATTTTATCAGTATTTAATTCTATTTGCAGTACGATGGTGGCATCATTATAAGTTAATGTTATGTGCAGAGAAACTTAACATTCTGCAGTAATAAAAATGCATTTCTATATTGTTAAATTGTTTAAAAAGTTTAAAAATGTTAAAATAAAAATTAAATTTAAAATTTAAAAAACCCCCAACGCAAAAGAAAAGGGAACATTTAAAAAGTCAAAAATAATACCTATCGTTGAGCCATCAAATTCGATTGAGTAATACCTCTATATATATTAATTATAGAAATTGATGGATGGCACCATAAGGTTTTCTCATTGAAATGGCGCTATAATGTCACGGCGGGGTACCGCATAAGTAAGTGATTGACTATGTACATATGCGGTACCCCGCCGTGACATTATAGCGCCAATTCAATGAGCAAACCTTATGGTGCCATCCATCAATTTCTATAATTAATATATAAACTCCTTTGCAAAAAAAACGGGCACCTTACAGTCATTGGCTTTTCTATGGATAATATTAATATTTTTAGTATGTCGTTAGCATAAATGACTAGAAATTTCTTATTATCATTGAGAATATAGTTTTTAACCCTTAAATCCTGGAATCGGTGTTTTAGTCAATGTAAACAGAGAGTCGTGTTAAAATGGAAATTTTTAGGGTATAATTAAATTAAGACTACGAGTATTTTTCATGGTATTTTAATAAAAAAAGACATTAAAAAATAAAAATTAATAACGAGTATGACCTCTCCTTGCAGCGATTACGGCATGTAATCGTCTTGGCATGCTTTCCACCAGGCTTTTGATGGTGTCCTGTGGAATGTGTTCCCACTCAGCCGAAATCACACGTTTAAGCTCCCTGATGTTTTGTGGAAGGGGTTGGACAGATCGTACTCGCCTTTTTAGGAGGTCCCAGACATGCTCAATGGGGTTAAGGTCGGGGCTCCGCGCTAGCCAATACAGACGACGAATACCGACCTCTTGCATATAAGCATCTACGTCGCCAGAACGGTGGTCCCGAGCATTATCGTCCATGAAATGGCATCTTCACCAAATACAGTCAGTGCGGGCTGTGCATGTTGACAAATTATTCCTGTTATGTACCTTTGCGCATTTAGTGAGCCATTTGCAATGAACACTATCTCGGTACGATAGCTGGAAGTTACGCCCGCCCAAAACATAACGGAACTTCCACCATAAGGGGTGATTTCTTCAAAACACACGTCGGCATAGCGTTCCCCTGGTCTTCGTAACACTCGCCGACGTCGGTCCTCACCATTCAGGCAAATTCGAGCCTCATCGGAGAAGAGTACGCTACTCCAGTTACCTAGTGTCCAAGATAGACAATTTCTAGTGAACCTCGGTCGAGCAATCCGATACTCACGGAGTAAATTGGTGGCCCGCGCTGGTCGTCGACTGCGTATATCAACCCCTAAAAGCCTCCTTCTCACTGTCCATAGGCTAACTTGTGCACCTCGTACCTCTTCAAGGTTTCTTTTGAGGTATATGTAACTGCATTTGCGATTACTCAACGCCTGAGTCACTAAAACGCGGTCGTCTCGAGGTTGTGTGCAACGTTTTCTCCCACAACCTTGCCTTCTTTGAACGGAACCTGTCTCTTGGTATCGAGTCCAGGTTCTTTGGACGGTGGAACCACTCACGTTTAACGGCTGTGAGCCGTAACATTGGCTACACTCCACTTCCAGCACCGCTATAATTTTACTAGCTCTTATTGCTTTTTCTGCCATTATAATCGACACAAAGATATCTGTTTTAAGTCACAATGAGGCAGGATTATGCGACAAACATGAATTAATCTAATAAAAATAACGAGAAGTTAGTTTTAGTTGCCTGATAACCTTTTAACCGCAAACCCGCGAATAGTAAGTAAAAAGTCATAAACTGAAAAAGGGATTATTATTTCTAAAAACAACAGTTCTGAATTTGAAATTAACTTTTTTTCATACCCAGACTCTTTATTATGTGCCAGGAACATAGTTTGCCTATTAAAACCTCATTAGAACTAAATGATTACCAATAATGTAGAAAAATCCAAACTGCCCGTTTTTTTTGCAAAGGAGTGTATATAGGTATTACTCAATCGAATTTGATGGCTCAACGATAGGTATTATTTTTGACTTTTTAAATGTTCCCTTTTCTTTTTTGCGTTGGGGGTTTTTTAAATTTTAAATTTAATTTTTTCTATTTTAGTTTGTTTTCAAGTCACTTTTACCTTTTTTTGTTGGGTGTAGTCTGTAAGCCCACAATAACCGTCTCTGTTTCTTGCTACATGTTTATATGCCATGAGAAATCCATTTAACCTGTTTGTTAGTGTGTATAGTTATTATTTTCTCGGGAAAACAGAGATTGTAAAACAATGAGAAAATATCAAAAAAGGTATTATAGGCTACATTAACATCATTGCTTTCGTAGACTTCTTTGAAAGACAAATTTTGCATACATGATTTAAATTTATCAAGGTTCTCTTTGGAGTAATTTTTTTTTACCATTTTCCAATACTTTAAGCGACACGTTTTATTGACAGGTATTTTAAGTATTTGTGATGTGTGATCTGATAACATGAGGTCAATAATTTCTGTTTTCCATCCTTTTCGTAGATTATGTGCAAAGTTATCAATGCACGTGTTAAGTTTTTCATAAAATGTCAAGTAATTATATTTTGGTACTCTATAAACACATATAACAATAATTGAATAGGATGTCAATTCTATAGCACAAATTTCAAACACGCCTGATACAGACTGTTTCGCAACATCTGGTAGTTCCCTGTACTGGTGCCCCTGTATTACAAGAATACAAGTTCCCCCCCGATTTGTGCTTCGTGAAAAAAGAGCGGCTAGGTGGAAATTCGGAATGTGCAATAAACTCTCATGTCCAGATGTTATGAAATGCTCAGAGAGTACATCTACAGTTGTCCCTTGATTTTCCAAGTTTTCTAATTGTACAGTCAACAAGTCTGATTTATTTAACAATCCAGCAATGTTTTGATGCATTACATTCATACGACTAAAGAAAAAACTGTCCCGTGTCTTCAGATTCAGTTACTGTCTTCATTTGGTTGTCAGGTTGGTGAAAGTTAGTGTTTGATGATTGTATGTCCATAGTCATTTTGAAAATATCCTTAAAAATCGATTGCATTCCAGAGTAATTTATTGCACCCGTGCGTTTGTTGAACATAGTGTCGTCATACTTTAGGTTCAAGTTGCTATCCAGAAAATATGCGTGTCCATGAGTGATAATATCTAGATATAATAAATTATTGAAGGTTTCGATTCTTGAATTATATAGATAGTTATTTGTGAAGAATTTGTACGTCGGAGTGCAGATAATTATATTAGTGTTCGAGACCTCTTGCAACATTTGCCTAATTAATATAATGCTATCAAAATATCTATTTGTTATTTTAAAGTCTTCCTCACCTATCAATACAATACAGAAGTCCTGTAGAGTGAACTCTGACAACTTTTCTTTGATACCTTTTAACAGAAGTTCCATAGTTCCATGAGGCGTGATGTAATGGCAAAGTTCATACTTCTCAAAAGTATTTTCTGCAATATGAAGCAATTTATTTTTGTTGTCTGTGCTTAATATGCAAATTTTTTTACGCTTCGACTGATTTTCGTCTGCATTATTTCTGCATTGGTTTATTGGTGGTGTAAGTTTATCGCTTACTTCCACCGTTTTAGGGTTTTCGCATTTTTTTTTAACTGGTGTTTCTATATTTTCTTCAAGCTCCATCGTTTCTGTTTGCGAGTGTTTGTGATTCTTTTTAAGATTTTTTGCCTTTTTTGTATTTGGTGATTTTAGTTTAGTTGGACTGTAAGTGACTTTCTTATAAAGTTCATTTTGTTTGCTCAGATTTATATTTATTGTTTTAAGATTATTATTTTCTAAAATCAATTCTTCAATTTCTATGTGCACACTCTGCAGGTTAAGTGTGAGGTTAGTGATTTGATCTCGCAGTTTCTTGATTTCATCGTCATCGCCGTCGGACATCTCCGGTACACTAGTGGCTGTCTCATTTAACGTTGTATTTCAAAAATATAACAATAATTACGAAGCAAAAATCAGTCATTAAAACGTAATTTTGCAAGATTTACTTTGGTGGCGCAGTAATATATTTACAATAAATAATTCAATGAGAGTTATAAGCTACAGTAAAGAAATCTTCACAGATGCTTCAAGAACCGGATGGGGCGCGGTCTGTGATGGTAAAAAGTAAACGGAAAATGGAAGCCTGCAGAATCGGAACACCACATTAATTATTTGGAACTCCTTGCTGCCTTTCTAGGATTAAAAAGTTTCGTTATGGAGGATGACGAACGCTCCTCAATACTATTGCGTGTAGATAACACCACAGCAATATGCTACAGAAATCGTCTTGGCGGAATATAATTTCTTCATTCAAATTAGCTTGCGAGATCTATTTGGCAATGGTGTTAGAAGCGTAACATCTCTCTTTTCGCATCATATATCAATACAAAAGAGAACTGCGCCGACGCGGAGTCCAGACAAGTAAACCCGGATACAGAGGGGGAGCTGTCAAATAATGCATATAATCTTATCAAACAAAACTTCGGCTGCCCCGAGATCGATCTATTCGCTTCTCGCAGCAATACCAAATGCGGCCAGACGCGTATACCCTTGATGCTTTTACCATAAGTTAGCAGTTAAAAAAATTTTTTTTACGCATTCGCGCCATTTTCTCTAGTTTTAATATGTTTACGTAAGATTATCGATGATGAAGCTACCGGTATCTTGGTTTTCCCTCACTGGCCCTCTCAGCCATGGTTCCCTCTTCTCCAGATCTTACTTGATTCGCATATACTTTATCTCAATCCCATTTCAGACATGAGCATACCCTACTCAACAAACTTACCCTGCCAGGCGTTGCGGGAGGCATTTAAGCTAGGCGGTACACCAGTTGAGACGCTCGACCTAATGTTGGCATCTCTCTCTGACAGCACTATCAAGCAATATAGCGTCACTTTGAAACTATGGTGGACTATTGTGCTCTACACAATTGTAACATTTGTAATGATTGCATACCTTTTATATTATCTTTGTTTTTTTTTTAAATGATAAAATCGGTTCTAACGACAGTATAAGGAGATTACTAAAAGGGGCTTACAAACTCAAGCCAAATCGGCCTAAATGTACATCTACTTGGGATTCACAAATCGTTTTCAACTATATTTCAAACTGGTATCCAAATTCAGAATTAAGCTTAAAAAAAAAACACTAAAAAATTAGTTATTGTATTGGCACTACGTACAGCACATAGGGTGCAAACACTATCATTATTAAAATTAGAAAACGTGTCAATTACTCAAAGCGGTGTTAAGATAGCCATAATGGACATTATAAAAACCTCCGCCCCTGGTCGCGACCAGCCAACGCTGTATTTACCATTTTTTAATGAAAATCTGAAAATATGCCCCGTTTCAGTCCTCAGTTCTATATTTTGGTTACAAAAAATTGAGGACTACGAACGCGGGAAGTCTACTGCTGACCCATAAGTCTCCACTTAGGGCAGCTACAGCACAGACCATCAGCCGCTGGATCAAGCAAATGCTGTCAGAGAGCGGAGTAGACGTAGGTACTTATGGCGCGCATAGTACACGACATGCCGCTACATCAGCTGCATACGCCGCAGGTTTAAGTGTAGATATGATTAGAAAAACCGCTGGCTGGACCAGCACGTCCACAACCTTAGCCCGTTTTTATAACAGGCCAATTATATACGAAAGCGGTTTTGCTAGGCGATTGCCTTTCGAAATTAATAAATATTATGTTCGTTATGTTACTTATTTGATTATTTAAAAAGCTTAAGTAATTTATGAAGTAAAACTGTTCTTTTTTGTTGTTTTTCTTTATACCTTTTGTAATTTAACATTAAATGCTATTAAGATCAAACTTTATACGTGTGTTTCACCTTAAGAAACCACCTTTCCTCTTAAACCGGTTCACTAAAGACACAAATTTTCTATCTCTAAATATCTACCTGGTTGTTATATCTGAAGGATGAAGCGACGAAATATAATAGATGATTAAACGAACTTTGAAAGTGAAGTTCTATCACTGTTATATGAGTCGCTCGCTTCATCCGAAGATATAAGGTCCCTCCCAACCCTTTGGATAAATCACATAGTATTCCAACCAGTGATTATAAACCCTGTATGAAAGCTTTGTGTCTGAGCTCTAAAGAATGAGACAGAGTTGGACCTGACACGGTATAGAGGGCGCAACCGGAAACGTCAAACTTATTTTATTTTTATTTTTTAATCGACTGAAATCGATTGAGTTACTCTTTAAAGAACGTGCGATGTTGCCTGTAGGTTAAAGGGACTACCTGGTTATTATATCTTCGGATGAAGCGACTCATATAATAGTGATAGAACTTCACTTTAAAAGTTCGTTTAATTATCTATTATACGGCGGTAATACGATGTAAATATCTTAAGATATGAAGAGTTTGCGCAGACTATCACAAAAAAGTTATGTTGATCTAGCTAGTCTACCACCAACGTCTTCTGCTGCGAGACAAAATTCATTAAGGGTTTACTATCAAGTGCAAAAATGGTCGGACAACGAATTAAATCCACTGGACTGGGGTTGGGAGAGTGTCGATGGAAATTTCACTCGAGCAACCCGCACCTGACGATATACTGAAAGTTATATCTTGCAAGTGCAAGTTAACCTGCAAAGGCATGTACGTGCATTAAAGCCGGATTGAAATGTTCTGCTTTGTGCGTCTACTGCATAGATACACCATGCAGCACAACACTCATAATTACAAGCGAGCCTGATTTCGACTCAGAAAGTGAAGTCCAAATTAGCCATCTAAACGAATGCACAGATGATGAAGCGAGCTGCAACCTCATAGAGCAGGTATCTTCAGCATCAAACACAACGTCTAGTAAGAGACGAAAGCTTCTATAAAATGTGTTACGTTTCTCAATAACGAAGAGGTTTTTTAAGGAATTATTTGTAACTGATGCTAAACCTTCCATAGCTTCCATGATAATCTTCTATCTATCTATCCATCTATCTATCTATCTATATAAATATAAAAAGAGAAGTCCTGAGTCCTAACTGACTGACTGACTCATCAACGTCCAGCCCAATACCTTGGATCTAGAAAGCTGAAATTTTGCTCAGAGATTTTCTTTATAATGTAGACAGGGAATAAGGAAGGATTTTTGAAATTCCATCCCTAGGGGGGTCAAATAAAGGATGAAAGTTTGTATGAAAAATCTTATTCCTTGAGTACTGGGCACGAATACCTATCTAAGTAAATTATATTGTATGCCATTTTTTGTTGTCCCCCCCTAAGTAGGGATTGAAGGGTGTCAAAGTTTGCATGGAGGAATTTTAACGCTCGGTTCGATTAACTCACTAAACTATTATTAAATGGATTTTTTTACGACACGGTTGGCGCAGTGATTGACTGCTGCGCAGCATGTTGCGGGTTCGATTCCCGCACGGAACAAATATTTGTACGACCTACAAGTATTTGTTCTGAAGCTGGGTGTTTTTCTATATATAATATGCATGTATTTACGAAAACTTACTAACGTGTATCAGGGTTTTCCAAAAATCTACCCCTAAGGTGTGAAAAGGGGTAGTAAATTTTACAGCGGAGGATTTTATTGGGGATTGATTAACTCGAAAATTGGTGTAAATAATGTTTGACCCAAGTTATGGAAACATCCCAGACGATTTTTGAAATTCTACCGCTAAGGGGCGTAAAAACAGGGGTACAGTTTATATGAAAAATCTTATTAATTTGGTTAATGAACTTGAAACTTAGCACAAATACTTGCTTATGTAGGTAAGTAATAAAGTTTGTCATTATTAGTTTTTCAAAACTACCCCTCAAAGGGGGTTTAGGGATGTTAAAGTTTCTATGGTAGAATTTTAAAGCGCAGTCCGATTCGAACTCAGTATTTATAATTTTGATGAAAAATAAACAATAATAAGAAAATTAAATCCCATGAAATCAGACCTCAGAGATGAGTATCTCAATATTGTGCGTACAAACTTACCAAGTAGGTAGAGAGTTGAAAATAAAGTAAAGTTAAAATTAAAGGGGACGGTCCCCATACAAAAAAGTTTTCACTTTGAAAAAAAAAATTAACCTGTGTGTGGGGTGTTATTGTGCAGAACTCGTCGAGTACAAAGATATTTTTATTTTTTTTATCTTCTAGAATGAAGAAATAGGTGGCCGTAAAAGTTGTCAATTTTATACCATTTTCGTACGAGCTCTATTATATAATGTACCTTATACTGTACTTAATCACGAAATACTAAAACGGCGATTCATAAGGTATTTTGTTTAAATATGGGCGATCTTCTGCAACTGCAAATAATAACGTTGTAATTCACAGTATCATTATGAAATACACAGTATCGCGGGTGGTGTCGCGTAACCGTCCTCGGAAACGTCGAAATATGACACCTTTCGGCCAAAAGTCCTCTTCTAAGAAGGTCTGTAGATGTTGGGTTGGAACTCGTACCACGAACGACGTAAAGTTGATGTTGTGTTATACATCGCGATATCGTCCGCGTGAAAGTTCTTGCTCCCCCGACCCACCCCGTCGCATCGCATTGCCTGCCCGCTCTATTACTTCGTTTTCGCTTAACATTCTTTCTGACTTTTTTTATTTTTGCTCGGCACCTTAGAGTCCTAGAGTGATGTTAATATAGCCTTCCTTAAGAATTGGGCTGTCAAATGCAAAAGTCCGACTGGTCGTTCCAGAGATTAGCGCGTTCAAACAATCAAAAAAAAAAAGTGTGTGTGTGTCAGCTCCGACGTCCGACTGGAGTTTACTCTTGTTTTTTTTTTTGTGGCGTTCAGACTTTCTAGTTTTCGCTGATTTCTGTCGGTAATGGGTTTCTTCAATGAATCAGTGCTACAAAAAAAAACCAGCCAAGTGCGAGACGGACTCGCACACAAAGGGTTCCGTACCATATTATATGTTTAACAATCGCAAAGATAACTTTGTATTTCATAATGATAGGTTCTGTGAATTACAAGGTTATTTTTTTCAGTTGCAGAAAATCGCCCGTATTTAAACAAAATACCTTATGAATCGCCGTTTTTAGCATTTCTTGATTAAGTACAGTATAAGGTACAGTAACAGCCAGAAGTCGACTAGCAATCTCACAAAACCATGGCATAGCAATATTAGTTTACTTATGACCTTCTTCGGCGCCGCAGCCCGTATAGGTATAAGCGCCGCAGCCCGTATAGCGCAGGCGATAATGGTCATTGCGGTGTAAGTGGACTTCTGGCCGTTGACTGTACATTATATAATAATAGAGCTCGTACAAAAATGGTATCAAATTGACAACTTTTACGGCCTTCTATTTCTTCATTTTAGAAGACAAAAAAAATAAAAATGTCTTTCTACTCTACTCGATGAGTTCTAGACAATAACACCCCACACACAGGTTATTATTATTTTTTTTTCAAAATGAAAACTCTTATGTATGGGGACCGCCCCCTTTAATTTTAACTTTACTTTATTTTTATTATTTGTCTATTTGTATAGTCGTAATAGAAATACACAATCTGTGAAAATTTCAACTGTCTACCTATTAAGGTTTATGAGATACAGCCCTGTGACAGACGGACGGACGGACGGACAGCGGAGGCTTAGTAAGTTTGTACGCACAATATTGAGAGACTAGCTAGACTGCCCGCTGCTTCGCCCGCGTGGATGTCTGATTTCATGGGTTTTAAATTTCTTATTATTGTTTATTTTACATCAAAAGTATAAATACTGAGTTTCAAGTTAATCGGACTGCGCTTTAAAATTCTTCCATACAAACTTTAATATCCCTAAACCCCCTTTGAGGGTTTGTTTTGAAAAACTAATAATGACAAACTTTATTACTTACATAAGCAAGTATTCGTGCTAAGCCAAATTAATAACATTTTTCATATAAACTGTATCCCTGTTTTCACGCCCACTGGGGTAGAATTTCAAAAATCGTCTGGGATGGTTCCATAACTTGGCTCAAACATTATTTACACCAATTTTCGAGTTAATCAATCCGCTGTAAAATTTACTACCCATGTTCGCCCCTTAGGGGTAGATTTTTGGAAAACCCTGATACACGTTATAGTTAGTCTTCATTTTTGGTCTCAAGTACAAAAACTGAGTTTTGAGTAAATCGGACCGCGTGTTAAAATTCCTACATACAAACTTTGACACCCACCAATCCCGTCTTCTGGGGTCGCGGGTTGTTCGAAAGAGCTACCGTGGCCCTGCCATAGGCAACTGAAGGAACACGGGTGGGTTTTAGTCAGTAAAAGTCACGCCCTTCCGCTCCACCCAGAGCAGGAGAAGTCATTTGATGATTTCCCATCCACAAAAAAAGGGGGTAGTTTAGGAAGATTAAAAATGATTAATTTTATAATTAACTTAGATGAATATTCGTGTTAAGTTTCAAGTCTAATAACTCAAGAGATAAGATTTTTCATACAAACTTTCATCCCCTATTTTATTCCCTTAGGTATAGAATTTCCAAAAATTCTTCCTTAATGGATGTTCACACTATATAAGGTATCTATGTGCAAAATTTCATGTCTCTAGGTCCAGTGGTTTGGACTGTGCGTTGATTATTATCAGTCAATGAGTCAGTCAGGACTTTAAACGGACAGACAGACACACGAGTGATCCTATAAGGGTTCCGTTTTTTCCTTTTGAGGTACGGAACCCTAAAAATTAACAAAAGCATTATGGTTTTATTGTTACTTATTGAGGAACTTGACTCAAGACTTACTTGTCACACTTTCCCCTTTTTAGTATTATATTTATCGTTATTAGTGTTGGAGTTTAACGTAGGGAGGCAGACAGATGCCACAATTTACGGTACGTAATACTTCAGAGTAGTAGATACTATAGTATAGTTAAAATCTCGCTGCAGACTCGGTCATAAATCATTCGAGTGTTTCGCTCTCTTTCCCACTCACGGGCCTTATGGGCAGGCCACGCCCACACGTAGTCCTGTGCATTACTGCAGTCGATGGGTGATATCGATAGTTTTATATATTTATAAATGGGTGATAGAAATAAATACACATTTTTTTTATTTTATTACCAAATTTACTACAAAGCATATTAAATATATAAACAAAAGAACGTATATATAAAACTAAAAATAGAAAATTAAAATTCTTCGTCTGAGTCATCGTCATCATCATCCACATGAATGATGAACTCTTCGCATAAATGTGCTTTTCTTAAGTCTTCATCTTGCAGCAATTCTGCATGTTCCACACATTTTTGCCAATTTTCAATGGAGACATTGGAAATGGCTTCATCGACTAACTTCTCGACATCAGCTATCTTGAAGGTTTTGTTTTTCATTGCAACTTCATTTTTTACTTGAGCCCACACCAACTCGATGGGATTGTACTGACAGTGGTAAGGCGGCAAGCGGATAACTTCATGACCATGCTCCAAAGCCATTACCTTCTGTTTATAGAATTAACTAATGGATACTAATGTATTCTTACGAGAAGGAAGTCTCGTAAAAACACATTAGTACTCATTAGTTACCCTGCATACTTAATGAATGCAGTGTGTTTACGTGATAACCTTAATGATTCTGTTATCGATAATGGCCGTGAGCGCGCGCAACTAGCGCACATCCCTACTTCGATTATGATTTATGACCAAGTCTGCAGCGAGATTTTAACTATACTATAACGTAACACAGTGGGCCGCCATACTAGAAAATGCAACTGTAAATTAGTCACAAATGTACCCAAAGGAGCTAGTGTTCTATGAAAACTGAAAAGCATCATCGGCTTGACAGATCGGAATAGGTAGACAGTATTTGCTTAAACTTCGAGTATCAGAGATAAAAAGTGTAGACTTCCTTACTACAGTATATTTTTTTTAATGTAATGTAATAGTAATGTAATGTAATGTAAAAAAATTGTAATGAAATCTCCACTTCTGTCTCTGTTCCTATATTTATTTATTTATTTTATTTATTTATCTAACTAATCTCTATCACTAAAACAAGTAGCTACATAATATAAATAGTCTACTTATTACGATCTTGGTAGGTATTCAATTCTTTGAAATAAAGAATCAACAACGTATTTTTCAAAACAGTATTTCTAAACGGGAGTGACGGGATTTTGACAATTGTTGATAATTACGCGCGGCCGAAGTCACGGTCACAGACTGGAACAGAAAAAATAACTGACTGGTTTGGATCAGCGTCAATAATATCGGGACGAACAGACTGTTTTCAGAATGAAGACAGTACACGATAATATTACACTGTAATTCTGACAAGAGTTTTATAGAGGTACGCACGGCTACAGATCAAGCTATAGGTACATATCCAGTATAAGCTGATCTCGCATTGTATAAGATTACCTTACAATTGTGGTGGTTTAGCCCCTATATGGAGCGTAAGGCACGTGATACAATGAGAAGCCAGTGTAAACTGGTCATGCATAGCTTGATGTGTAGCCGCGTGCACGTTTGCAGTGAGTGTGGTTCTGAGTGTACCGCGCGCGCCGCGCTGCACGATTTGTCGTACCTACACCGCGCCCCGCAATATGCAAATTGTAATTTATTTATTAAACAAAAAGCATAGCACGTATATGTTGAAACTTTTGTATGGTAGCAGAGCTTATTATCACGAATATGTAGGCGCAAATTTATAAACTTAAATTCAATATTTCGCTAATCGCAAAGTAAAAATACAATTACTTGTGAAGCCATATTACAAGTTCTAACAGCTAAGGAAATATTTTTTTTATTGAATGACTTTAGGGACATTTTCTGATTTCCATTGTTCCTCAGTACCTATCTGCATTTTCAGTAATATATACTTTATATAGTACTAATTAAGAAACAGTGTAGTATTTTAATTTAAATTTTATATTATTGTTATAACACGAAATAATAGGAAATAGCTACTTATTACGTATAGCATAACTCTGAACTGTTAGCATTTTTGTACATAGCAATGAATTCACTAAAGTTATCCACTCCGCGAAAATAAAAAACTTTGGAATTATCGAAGGGCATATTCTTTTGTCTACCGGACTAAATGTGGCTAGTAAAAGAACGCCGATCCTTAAGGCATAAGACTTGCCGAGTGAAGCTGATTCCCACTTGACCGGTTTACTAGTGTAGTTTATACTAGTGTAAGAAAATATTGGTTAACCTAAAAAAACAAGTATTGTATTTAGTTTAATATACTTAACATAGTTGTTAATTCATTCAAATCTTCATCATAGTCCTGTGTAATCATTTGGTCATAAATTTATTCATGTGTATTATTCAATTTAGGTCTAACTGATTGTAAATGTCAAGCATATCAGAAGATTGGGTTGACTGAACAAGGAAAATTAATGCGGAAGATAACATGTGTACCGAACAGCACATAAAGAGATGTCACTGAACTATAACGGTTAGGTACATAAAAATAGCTACTGCCAGAGTATGGCATTCAGCACATACATAAAAAATATATTAAAATGAAATTTAAATCTTACTATCTAGGTATATGTTTTAAATGTCCCAAGGTATAAGGCGAATAAGCTGCGTGTGATAAAATGCAAGACCTTTGTGACATCATTAACTATCTTCCTACTTAGAACACTATTTTGCAGAGTTAGCCGAAGTTCGCACGGGCGTAAAAAATCGCATCGATTTTTTTTCGCGCACTGCATTTTCAACGCTCTGCTTAGCGCTGGGAGTTGAAAATCCAACAGTGTGTTTTTCGTCGCGCTGGGATGCACTCTGTTGTTGCTAGGTTGGATTCTCGAAGCTCGGCTCAACACCGAGAGTTGAAAATCCAGTGCACGATAAAATCCCGCCGCGATTTTTTTACGTCCGTGCGTACGTTGGCTTACAGTTCTGCTGCGCCAAATCACTGTGTGATATTTTATTCTAAATTTCAATATATCTAATACTGGCTGACCGGACAGACGTTGTCCTGTCTTATCTATGAATATTTTAATGTAAACGTGCGAAGTTCCCGAAGGACCAAGCGGAGAATATTTTGAATTGTGTAGGAAAACTTAATTTATATTTTAAGAATTCAACTACGATTTTTTGCTGAAAAAATAAATAAATAGATAGAATAGATTTAAAGTAAAAAGGTCAAAATTATGAAAAAGACTTAGTTTACACAAAATAAATTTCTGAACGCATGCATAAATATTTGACAACCATTATGTCAATCCTTTTTCATGACTGACATTATTCTACATTTTTTAAATCTAATATACGCCATTATCCGAATATTGTGGATATATCTTGTCGATTAGAAACCTTTATTTAAATACGTAATTTTTATTAGGGGAGAGTTTACCGTATCGACGGGATGAACAGTAAATGTTTGAGAGTTAGACAAAAAAAATCCAATACAAAATGTTCATGGGTTTCGATGAACATTTTGTATTGGATTTTTTTTTGTATTATATTTTATTTTTTCGTCAATTTTCCAATGTTTTTAACAGTTACACTGCTATTCGGGACGGAGACAAATACAACAAATCAAAAACCATGAAAATCGGTCCAGCCGTTCTCGAATTATAAGTGTTCGACATGACAATGCAAGTTCGCACACCGCCCGCGATACAAAGATGTTTTTGAGCACCCAAAATGTCGAAATTTTAGATCACCCGCCTTACAGCCCTGACTTGAGCCCTAACGATTTTTTTACGTTCCCCAAAATTAAGTAAAGTCTTCGTGGTCAACGTTTCAGCTCACCCGAAGAAGCTGTTGACGCATACAAATCGGCCATTTTGACTACCCCCACTTCGGAGTGGAATAAATGTTTCAAAAACTGGTTCGCACGCATGCAAAACTGTATTAAATATCGCGGAGAATTCTTAGAAAAACCATAAATGGTATTAATCTATTAGATTGTCTATACTTATTTCAATTTAAAAGGCAGCCCTCGTAGTATTACTTTTTCTATATAATTACTACAAATCAGTTAAAAAAACTGCAAAACAGATTTTTGCCAACTTTTTGCGATATTTCGCCAGTGTGCGTCGCGTCGCAGAGAGGCGGAAATATACTAATGAAAAATGGATACATATATACTATAAGATGTACCTACTTGTTTGTTATTAATACGTCTCCGACGACGACTTACTTGTTTATTATTTTATCTCCTGAAGTGTTCTCGCTGCTGAAGTGAAAAGTTATGTGTGTTACACGAGAGCAAAGTTTTTTTGCATCTCGTGCCTTGGATCCCTCGCCACACTCAGGATTTAACTTTAAAATCACTCGCTACAATCGATAAAATCGTGCTGATTTTGAATCCTGAGTGTGGCGAGGGATTCAAAGGCACGAGATGCAAAAAAACTTTGCTCTCGTGTAACACACATAACTTTTCGCAGCAAAAAACGACTTTGTTCTCTTGTTGCTCAAATAACTATTTCATAATTTTATTTTATCACTCTGTCGGCGTGATGAATAAGTATATCCATGCCAAATTATAGCTTTCTAGTACTAAGAGTCTCTGAGCTAAGCTGCGGACGGACAAACGGACGGACGGACGGACATAGCGAAACTATGTAATTATATGGGTTCCTTGTTGACTACGGAACCCTAAAAATCTATTGGATCTGACGCAGAATGTCCCATTCGCAAAAAGTCCCACTGCCGCAGAATGTCCCATTCGCATTATGCCAGTATGTTATTCTATACTTCCTAACTAGCTTTTGCCCGCGGCTTCGCCCGCGTGGATGTCGGAAAATATGCAACAGGAACAAAAATATTGAGATAGCTTCTGCCCGCGATTTCCTCCGCGTGAAATTTCTTGTTCCCCCGACCCACCCCGTCGCATCGCATTGCCTGCCCGCGCTATTACTTCGTTTTCGCTTACCGTTCCTTCTGACTTTTTTTTCTTTTTGCTCGGCACCTAAGAGAGTCCTAGTGTGATGTTAACTATAATTATTAAAGTCCGACTGGCAGTTCCAGAGATTAGCGCGTTCAAACAAACAAAAAAAAGTGTGTGTGTCAGCTCCGACGCACGACTGGAGTTTACTCCTGTTTTTGCGGCGTTCCGAGTTTTCGACTTTCTATATTTCAGTCATTTCTGTCGGGCTATGTTTCTTCAATGAATCAGTGCTGTACAAAAAGCCTACGGATACTACGGATTACGAAGTAAACGTGATTGCTATCAAAAATGAGTTTCCTAATGCTACTTTACTCGGATGTTTATTCAATTTTATAAGAGCTTTATTGAGGAAAGCAGATCACTTAGCGATTAAAATATCAAAGATTATGCGATCACATGTAAAGCGTTGCATTGCATTGGCTTTTATACCTAAAGAGTATGTATAGGACGGCTGGCTTTATGTCCGGGGAGAATGCGTCAAGGAGGAGTGTTCAACGACTTTTTTATAAAACCTGGTTAATAGAAACTTCTTATTTTTCGGGTAAATGGTGCTCAATGTTCATCTTAAAAGAAACAATGCGAATGAGTCTTGAAATGGACGATTTAATAAAAAAATTCAGCCCAAGCCGAACAGGGCACTTTAATTAGACAGGTTATACAAAACCATTAATTATTATTTTGGACTACATCAAAAACAAGGATTTATAAGCCAAACAAAAATTGACACGATAAGAATACGTGACAAAACAATACTGAATGTACGTGATATGATTGATCAAGATACATTGGCATTGGCTCTTGGGCATTGTATTGAAAAATTTATAAACTGTTAATGATCCTCTTTTAAAACAATAATGATGATTTACCTTAAAGCAGTAAAGTAATCATATTATTATAGTACGAACATAGATATAAATTATAAAGTATACATATTTTGATACTTACGTTTTATTTCGCACCTTTTTTTTTTTCATTTTAATGAAATTTAATCCCCAATGGGTCGATTTATCTACTTTAACCATAGAAGAGTATAATTATAATATAAAACAATAATTTATATAATAAATAAATATGTATAATATTATTATGCAATTAGAAAATTTTATGCTGAATAAAGGACGGATTTAAAGCGAGGGCCATAGATGAATCACGAGCTAGTGAAGGATTTTAACGAATGAATCACGACCGTGGGGGTGATTCATGACGATTGAATCACGAGCGTAGCGAGTGATTTAATCGAGTTGCATACTATATACCATGACTACGAGAAAAATAAATATTTAAGCGAAAATAGACATTTAATGAAGAAAAAGGAAGGTTAAATAAATTGGCTTTGATGTAAAGTAGCCGTGATTTGTTGGGTCGCAAGTTTTCTACTATATCGGCCGCCCTCTCTTTCATAAACACATCTTCTTCATCATGCATGCATTTTTAATCGATTTACTAACACTAATGTGTTCGTATAACTTACAGTAGGTACTCAAAATAACGCCAATTTACTTATGACAGCAAAGAACACAAACCAGTTTCTATTCTAATGCTAAACTCCTTGTCGAAAAGATACCATCAAACACGGTATTTGCGGGAATTAGTTCCACTCTAAAACCTACTAACGATTTTTCCGAGGCGCGGAGGGCTCTCAGTATGCAATGGATGGTAACCCATCGACGAACCGACCGCGGCAAGCGTAGCTTAACCTTCGATCGGTGCGGCTGTTATTATTTAGCCACGAGCCCCTCCCTCTGAATGATGAAATTATTATTAATTTGAAATTCGCTGACCTCGTTCTGGGAGATTCTCAAAATTATATTCTCAAATAATATCTGGGCGGATTTCGCCCGTTTCTATTTAATTGTGCCTTAGGCATGACGGCGCACATCGCAAATACCAAGTTAACGCTAGTCGACATTATTTTACTAATAAAACATTAATTTTAAAAACAGCTGGTTTCTGTTAAGAGCCTTTCAAGCCTATGTGTCTGCCTCTCTGTTTTTAATTGTTTTGTATCCAAAAGTATCGGTAAAAAGTAGCCAGATGAAATTATAATATCGCAGGGAATTTTAAAAAATAACATGATTGTAACGTGTGGGTCAGAATGACGGATGTATTGTTGCAGAAATGAATATGTTATTTATGAAAGGACCAGCAATGTACTTGAATGTACCTTTAATAAAATTCAATGTACCTCCATGAAACAAGAACAATTACAATAATAAAGTGAGCCGCAGTCCTGACAGTCAGAATGACGGGTGAATATTTAATATTTACCAGAGAAATGTACCTTCAAGGTACCTCATAAAAATATAATCTGAAAATGTAATGCGAGTAATTAACAAAAAAACCAAGAAAACATTTTTTTATGCCAACCATTTTTTCATAACAATATGAGTATAGTTTATTTGCTCGCATTGAGAATTTAACGTGATTATGAGAAGAATATTTACATTTAAATTGTAAAGTATTCCACTTTACAATTGGAATATTTTGTATAATGTTATAAACTTTGAGCTTAGCCAAAGTGACTCAGTATGTATTGATGAGGTGCCACTGGTATTAAATTTACAATAAAAAATATACCACATCATAGGAATTATTGAATACGTATGTACTTTCAATGTTATTTATACACTTGACGATATCGGTCAAACTCATTGCTACAAACAGAATAAATGGGTGTGTATGATGATCTATGTAATAATAAAAGAAACTCCTCTGGTAAATAATAGTAAACCATAAGATATCTAGGTATTAATTTCATTGTCGGCATTCAAGTGTCATTCCGACTGTCAGGACTGCGGCTCTCTTTGTTATTATAGTAAAATTGTTTTTGTTCCATGGAGTTACATTGAATTTCATTAAAGGTACATTCAAGTACATTTGCTGGTACATTCCTTTCATATATAATAAACAAATAATGAACCATTTATTTTCAGGTAACAAAGACCCAAAGATACATACCTTAACCTAAGCATACATAATAATATAGTAACAATTATAACATGACACACACATTATTCTCTATCTCCTTGATCTCTGGTCTATCTCCTTGATGGTAATAATAATCTTAACGTTATTGGGCTTCAGGTCAGAATAGCCCAATCTCCTTTCGATTTAGCTTTAATGTGTGTAATTATAGCGTAATACAATTTTAATTACCATCTATCTACATTATAAGTGCGACGAGCTTTTAGCTATATCATTTTAATTGCTCTAATGCATACCATAGACGTGCGGTGCGAGGTTCCTGTGAGACGCTAATATTTAAGGCTCGCAGGGTTATCTGACTGAATGTAATTAATAGGGGTTAAATTAATTCGTATTTAAATATATTTTTGACACTGAATTAAGGGTAGGTACACTCTATAAGTGTTTCTTATGCTTTTAAAACTTAGTAATTAGAAAATGAGGACATCAATAAGCATGTTTACAAAACTAGGCACTTTGGAAAAAAAAACCGGTCAAGAGCGAGTTGGACTCGCGCACCGAGGGTTCCGTTCTGTTCCGATTTCTGAAAAAGTGTGTTATTTAGAGACATCGTTTTATTTTTCCTGTAATTTTTACATAAACTTCTATCACATAGAATAATTTCAGATTTTTCGCTTTGCAAACTTCGGAGATAAGAGGGGGGGAACGGTATTTTTTTTAAATTTTTCATCAAAAGTCGAAAACTATGCGGCCTAAAAAAATGAAAAAATATGTTTAAGAATGTTCAAACAGCGCTCTTTCATATGATACCCCACATGCCCTAGTAGCCCCACTTTTAATTTTTAAGACCCCCTTTCAGTCCATGTTGCAAAAAAAATATAAATATTTTTATTTTTATCTTATTTGCAAAATAGTTGAGTAAACGTCATCTAAAACTGTTTCAAATTTCAAGTTGATAGCATTAGTAGTTCTTGAGATATCCAGCTGTGACAGACAGACAGACAGACTGAGTCATACCATAAGGGTTCCTTTTTACCATTTTGGTACCGAACCCTAAAAAGGATTTTGCACTATCCTAACAAGACATCTCAGCACTTGGACGTATTGCCAGTCGACTTAGCACCGCTGCAAAGGTTCCAAAACAGACCGGAGGGGCAATTCTCGTACCTAAAAACGCTATACAATTTTTGACAGATTGAGTCTTGAGATGATATTGTGAACGTTGTTAAAAATACGAGAATTGCCCCTCAGATGGCCAATTCTCGTACCTAAAAACGTTCACAATCTCATGCCAGCGTCAATCAAATTTCAAAAATGTAGGTAAGAGTAATTCATCAACTCGTCCCACACGTTTACGGCCCATTTGGGACGACTTGACGAAAATCGAAATAAATAATATTTTCATTCTGCAAGTCGTCCCACGTTTCTTTTTGTGTGGAAATTTAAACTTTATCAACGTTTGGTACAGTTATTAAGAAAAGATATAACAATATTTTTTTAAGAATTTTTAGTATATACTTTTTTTTTTTTTTTAATTATTGTACCGTGTTTTTTTTTCTGAACTGAATAAAGTTTTTTTTTTTTTTTTTTTCTTTTTTTTTTACTTTCGTTTTGTTCATAGATTATTTAATAGGTATTAAAAAAGTCAGTACCAAGTAAAACATTTTTTTCTAGATATGTTTAATTTTACACGCAAACGCACAAGTTCAAGTGTTATATGCGAATGGTAGACATGTTAAGTTTCGGTTATTATCAGGTTAATAAACAATGGTTACGTGCATAGAAGTATAAAAAACAGTGGTTGCTTTGAAGTAAATGATGACAGGACACCTTATGAATAGAATGAAGGTACAAAAAAATATTTTTCAATACACTTCCTCGAAAACTGGTTCATATCGCACTACCATTAGGTTCACAATGCAATGTATGTCGCACGCGTGCGATTTTTTATTTTCCCGCACGTGTGCGGGAATGCCACAGATAATTTATACCTACTTATACTTAGTCCAAATTGGTTCAATGCCTCTATTCACAACTCTCTATTCGGAGGTGAATGTTTTTTTTTAATCTCGGCAAAGAGATATGCGTCTTTAAGGGCGAGCGCGCATTGCGGTGCGTTTTTCTCCCGCATAATCTGTGAAGTATGGAATATCTTTGAAGTGCGCGCACTGCGGTCATGCGTTTTGTTACTGTAGGCCCCGCCCAGTGCGGCAGAACTAACGGAAACGCACCGCAGTGCGCGCTCGCTCTAAGGCGTTAATATTTTTTGAATATTTAAGTATGTAAAAAAAACTATTTTTAATTTTTTTTTAAGCCGCATAGTTTTTGACTTTTGATGAAAAATGTAAAAAAAAATACCGTTCCCCACCCTTATCTCCGAAGTTTGCAAAGAGAAAAATCTGAAATTATTCTATGTGATAGAAGTTTATGTAAAGATTACAGGAAAAATAAAACGATGTATCTAAGTAGCACACTTTTTCAGAAATCGGAACGGAACCCTCGGTGCGCGAGTCCGACTCGCTCTTGACCGGTTTTTTTATTTTATTTCTTCAAAAGTGTATTGAAAAACGTCGTTTGATACTCGTGGACATTTGTACATTTGATTCATCAACTGTCTGGCGTTGTGTGAAACGACAGATCTGTCCAGCAGTTTTAATTATTACTTGTAGTAACACAATCAGAAGAGAAGATAATCATAATTGTCTGCCGGACCACAACAAAAATGAATGCGATGTTGAGATGGAAAAATGTCAAAAAAAAATTGTAACCAATGTAGCTTTGCCTATTCCAGCTATTTTTCGTGAAACTGTCGGTGATTTAAAAGACAGAAGGCTAGATTTATTAAAAATTGTACCGGATTTTAAGAACATTAAAAATAAGTTATATAGAAAAAGGAATAAATCATTGGGCGTGGCTAGAGTGTGGTTCAAAAATGTTAGCCAATTAGAAATACCCGCCATGTTCCAGGAATTTTTATTCGCAGACTATCGCGATAAAAACAGGATACTGATTTTCGCTAGCAAGTATGCCAGAACCTTACTTTCCAACACAAACTATACAGTTTTATGTGATGGCACTTTTAAATTTTGTGCCAAACCATTTTTCCAGTTATATACATTACATATTGATATGGGGAGTTCCAAAACTCATAATAACATCGTACCTGTAATATACGCATTACTCCCGAACAAAACAAAAAAGACATACGAAATTATGCTGAGATTAATTAAGAGTCAAATACCTGATTGGACTCCAACGACATTTATATTAGACTATGAAAAGGCTGCAATGCAAGCAATAGAATCTGTTTTTTCTAATATCCCTATAAGCGGCTACTACTTTCATTTTTCGAGATGTTTGTGGAGAAAAGTAAAAGAATTAGAAATACAAAAATTGAAGCTCGTAAAAAAACATGTTCGAAAATGTACTGCTCTAGCACATTTACCGAGTTATGCAGTGGACAATGGTTTCCTACATATTATGTCTCGTAGTCAAAATAACGAAAAAATCACAAAATTTAATGACTATTTTGTTGAGACGTGGCTTACAGAAAAAGCATTTTTTCGAGACAAATGGTGTTGCTATGATCGGCAACATCGTACCACAAACATGGTAGAAAATTGGCACTCTACTGTTAATAAAAAAAAAAAAAAAAAAACCACAAAGCATAGCTACATTTTTGACTATTCTCGAAAAAGAAGCAAATTATTATGACACTTTAATTAAAAAAGGATCAAATATATTTCAAAAGAAAAAAGAGACTCAAGAAATAGATGATTATATTGAGAAAGTATTAAAAGATTTCGTGAATTCTGAGATTTCCGTAGAAATGTGTGTAGAGTTATTAACATTTTAATTTTAAACTAGTAATTGTAAGACTGATTACAAAAATGTGATTAATAATATTAGTAAGACAGTCTTATTATAATTATTATAATAAGACTGTCATAGAAAGAGTTCCTCAGAATTATTTGTAGTTTATTATATTTCTTTTATTTTATTAATATACCTATACATATAAATTAAATTTTTAAATGTTAAATAAAATACAAACACTTTAAAAACATTTAAAAATAGTAGCCCACCCGTATCGGGAACAGGATCCAAGCCACCGGTGGTCAGGGCTGCTGAGGGAGGAACCTCCCAACGATGCGATCTGTATCCTTCTTAATCTGGCCCTTGAGCCAACCGCCTAACGAGAGCCTCAAGAGATGTTGGTCGAGGCTTCCGGACATGAGGCCGTTAGTCGTTACTACAATCGGCACAATAACAGCCAAGCTCACATTCCACAGGTCAACAACCTCGTGTGCTAAGTCGAGATATTTTAGTTTCTCTTTATTTTATTTTCTTTCTTATTTTATTTCCTTTGTTTAATTTACATCCATATTATTTACATTTTTAAATATTTTTATAAAAACATAAAATAAAAAAACATTTAAAAATGTAAAAAGTAGCCCACCGGTATCGGGAACAGGTTGCAAGCTACCGGTGGTCAGGGCTCTAGAGAGAGGAACCTCATCACTATTCGTACCGTGTCTAGGAGTACTGTTTTCTGAATCAAGCCCTTGACGCAGTCTCGCAATGAGATCCTCCTGAGGTGTTGGTCGAGGCTCTCCGCGGCCATTAACCGTAACGATTATCAGTACAATGATTGCATAGTCCATCTACGTGTCGACAACCTCGTGTGCTAAGTCAAGATACTAGATTTTTTATCTTTCTCAGCTTCCACGAGATTTCGTCATGAGGGACAGCGATATCAACAATAATTGCACGGCGCTCTCGTCGATCTATCACCACAATATCAGGCTTATTGGCTACAATAGTCCTGTCGGTGATGAATGATGATAGATCGATCCCAGTACAATGTGGCGTGACCATTCTCAAGAACTGGGTTGGGTCATACATACCTAACGTGACCATTTATTTACTGGCTCAAAACGGGACATTTTTCTCAATTACTAGGGCCGATTCATAAAGGAAACTCAATTTTGAGAATCAGGAATTTTCAGGTTCTCAATGAAAAAAAAAAATCATTTTTAAATATGGTTTTATTTTATTTACAAAATTATTTAATACAAAGAAAATGCATGGATAATAAAAGAAATGGAGTGGCAATCGTCTTGGATAATAACTTTAAGACGCGCATAGTAAATATCACAAGGAAAAGTGACCGTCTTATTGCCGTCAAATTGGCTTTGGATGACCAACAAATAGTTAACATCATATCAGCATATGCTCCACAAACAGGCTGCGCGGAGTCCGAAAAAGCGCAATTCTGGGAAGATATGGATGAGCTGATCAACGACATACCATTAAACGAACGTAAGATAATAGGAGGGGATCTAAATGGTCATGTGGGCGCCAAAAGTACTTTATATCGGACCGCGCACGGTGGCTTCGGTCTGGGTGAACTGAATAAGCAGGGGGAAGAAATTTTGGAGTTTGCAGTCAGACATTCATTAACCTTGATTAACACAAATTTTCAAAAGAAACTGGAACACTTAATCACATACAAGTGTGCTGGTCGAGTGTCACAAATAGACTATATCATCTCAGACATTGCTGTGAAGCAAAAATTCAAGGACTGCAAAGTAATTCCGGGTGAGGCTTTGACTTCACAGCATCGCATACTTGTTGCTGTGTACGCTTTGCCCAAGCCGATAAAAACTGTGGTTGATAGAACTCCACGAACTAAGTGGAAGGGTCTAGATGGACCTAAAGGCGAATCGCTAAGAGCCGTGGTAAAGGAATACCTTGACACTGATATTGGAGTAAACTATGACCTAGCTGAAGATATGTGGTCTAAGTTTGAAGCACATTGCCGAACGAAGGCAGCAGAGATCTTAGGAGTCTCCAAAGGACCTCCTGGTAATGGAAAGGACCCTAACTGGTGGAATGATAAGGTGAAGGAGACTTTGGCGAATAAGAAAGGTCTCTTCAAGAAATGGCAAAGTTCGCAATTAGACGAAGACAAAGACCAATATCGGGAGGCAAAGAAACAAGCAAAGAAATGCGTAGCTATAGAAAGAGCTGATAGTGATCAAGACTTCTACAATAGTTTGGATAACGCTAAAACCGCAAACGAAGTTCTCAAAATTGCAAAAAGTAGACACAGAGCCACTATGGATATAAAAGCTAACAAATATATAAAAAGCAAAAACCAAATATTATTAACGGATAACTCTCAAATTTTGGACAGATGGTACGAATATTATGAACAACTATTGAACGAAGAATTCCCAAATGAAGATCCTATACCCTGCGAACCTGCTCACGGACCAATACCCGAAGTAGATATTTTGGAGGTTAGCCATGCGGTGGCTAAAATGAAAAACAGGAAAGCTACGGGCCCGGACGAGATTCCAGTAGATCTATGGAAAAGCCTAGGGCCGGTAGCTGTAGGCTGGCTTACTAAACTTTTTAATATCATCATAGCCACCAAACGTATCCCTAATGCATGGCGTCAAAGCTATCTGCTACCTTTTTATAAAAACAAGGGTGATGTGGCGCAGTGTGAAAACTATAGAGGTATAAAATTGACCTCCCATACACTTAAAATTTGGGAACGAATCATCAACAATCGTCTCATCAATATCACCGAAATATCTCCAAACCAGTTTGGCTTCACAGCATCCAGGTCAACCTCCGACGCTATACAAGCAATTAGAATCCTGATGGAAAAATACAGAATTAACAACAAAGACCTACATCTAGCATTCATAGATCTCGAAAAGGCTTTTGACAGAGTACCACGTAAGCTAGTATGGCAGGCTCTTCGTGCCCAAAATGTGCCAGAATATTACATTGAGCTCATTATGGATATGTACAACAATGCCAGCACAAGAGTGCGAAGCCTAGCAGGCGTAAGCAAAGCATTCGAGGTCAAAGTGGGTGTTCATCAGGGATCTGCTCTCAGCCCCCTATTATTTAACCTGGTGATAGACTACCTCACCAAGGACATATCTTCTCCATTGCCATGGACTATGCTATACGCTGATGACATTGTTCTGGCTGCTGATACCGCAACACATCTGCAGGAACTCCTAAATACGTGGACACATGCTCTTGAGAAGTACGGCTTGAGGGTTAGTAGGAGCAAGACAGAATATTTGAAGTGTCCATTTAGTGGAAATGCAACTCGCGAAAACATCTTTATTGGGCAAACGTCTATTCCCACCGTGGAGAAGTTTAAATATTTGGGCTCCATGCTAACAACGGACGCAAATGTTGATGCTGACGTGACTCATAGGATCAACGCTGCATGGTTGAAATGGCGTTCACTTACGGGAGTCCTGTGTGATCCTCGTATTCCTGTTAAAACTAAGGGTAAGGTATATAAAACAGCAGTTCGTCCGGCTTTATTGTATGGATCCGAATGCTGGACATTAAAGAAGACGCATGAACAAAAGGTCCATACCAATGAAATGAAGATGCTTAGATGGGCAGGGGGTGTGACCAGACTCGACAAAGTCCGCAATGAGTACATACGAGGCAGCTTTAAAGTCACACCAATCATGGAAAAAATGACTGAAAACCGCCTAAGATGGTATGGACACGTTAAAAGGCGTAATGAAGATCATGTGGTACAAATTGCACTAAACCTGCCGGAACAAAAGAGAGGCAGAGGCCGCCCGCCATTGACCTGGTGGTCAAATATAAAAAGAGACCTCAGGAAAGCCCAATTGCCTGAACCGACAACCCAGGATAGAATCACTTGGCGCAGGAAAGTGAGGAGACCCGACCCCAAATGAAGGGATCAGGGACGGAAGAAGAAGATTTAATACAAAGAAAAGTTGCAAGATAAATTTTCAGTAGGTAATTTTAATATTTGTCAGCAAAAAAATTGTTTTAATACAGCTGGTGATGATTTTAATTATGAATACAATTCTTGGCATTTTTTTAAAATATTCACCTTAGTAATAATTATCAACATCGCCCTAAGGAGCGGAACCTGTAACTGTGTTTTTTCAGACGTTCACAATTTATTAATTAAAGAAAAGACTCTTTTTATTGGTGAAACTATGTTATAGGCAGACAAAATATATTCAATTAAAATACAAAAGTTTTAATGGTCAACGGTGTTGGTGATTTAATCTTTTCTGTATGTGACAATGTTGTGATGATTAAATATTTTATAACAAATTCTTTTTTTTAATTTCCACACTAACACTTTTGCTACTGATTGTACCTTTTCTCATTTTGACAGCAACGTGGGACGACTTGCAGAATGAAAATATTATTTATTTTGATTTTCGTCAAGTCGTCCCAAATGGGCCGTAGGCACGTGGGACGAGCTGATGAATTACCCGTAGGTAAACGCTATACAATTTTTGACAGATTGAGACTGAGATGACATTGCGAACGTTGTTAAAAATACGAGAATTACCCCTCAGGTCTCGATACTTTCTCATAGTCCACAAAGGCAAGACCCTAAGGGACCGAATATACTCTTCGAACTTCTGTATAATTTGTCGTACAGTGTGGATGTGGTCTATGGTGCTATATCCTCTTCGAACTACTCCGGTGGCTGAAAATCGTAAAGTCTTCGCGCTAGACGTTTTGCGACGACTCTTGAAAATCACTTCTAAACGTGGCTAAGTAGCGAAATGGGTCTGTATTTTTTTAGAAGGGTCTTATCACCCTTTTTAAAGAAAAACAACCGACTACCAAAAAAACACTACAAAGTGAAAAATAACTTTAATTTCGGAAGTCGGTGTCTTTGGTTTTTTATTTACTTTCGTTTTTTTTTCCACCGACTTCCGAAATTAAAGTTATTTTTCACTTTGTAGTGTTTTTTGGTTATTTTTTTTTTTTTTAAAAAAAATATTTTTCACTTTTTAGTGGTGCCTACCCCTCACAAATCTGAATACCACTCTGCAAAATAAATTAGAGCATCATCCACATAGACTAAATGGGAAAAATACGTATTAAATTATTGAAGCTAACTCAAAAGCCACTCATCAGAACTTGAAGATATTTTTATGCGACCATCTCAGGAATACTTAAATAAAAACTTTGCAAAAAGCAAATACGTCGCGCTAAGTCGTGTCAGAAGTTTGGTAGGCGTAGTTTTAGTTGACAGAGATAACGAGGCTACGAAATCTGCCTTCTGACAATCAATTTGAATCATTTATAGCCAGAGTGCACATCATGACGATTCCTATAAGCCCAAACACGGCTAGGATACATTGTTTTATTACTGAGTTCCGATGCCTACCTTCCGGCTTCTTCATCAGATCGGTTCGATGGTACCATTTTCATCAGAACCATTTATTTCAAGCTTCGTCATAGTCGCTTAACTATTAATCGAGATCTTATCGCCACCCGTGAAACAGTTATCATCGTTGAGGAGTTCCCGTGGCTTTCTGTGGTCTTCTTCATCAGTTCCACTTCACCAGATGATACTTTCTGAATGCAAACGCTTGATTTGTTGATGAAAATACCAAAATAGGTATATGTGTGCCTATAATATTTGAGGAGTTCCCTCGATTCCTCATGGATCCCATCATCAGAACTGAATTTTGATAAAAATGGGACCAATCTGGAAGCCCTATACCCTTTCAAATAAAAAAAGAATTTCCCGAATCGGTTCATAAATGACGGAGTACTGAGGTAATAAACAAAAAAAAAAACATACAACCGAATTGAGAACCTCCTCCTTTTTTTGAAGTCGGTTAAAAAGAACGACCACGCTCCGTCACCACGCTTCTGGAGCTCTCCCAGAAAACAGGACAGAGTTTCAGGAGCTTGGTCGTAATCCCGTCCTCCCCAGAGGTTTTACGTGTTTATATTTAAGAGCCGCCTCGATTTCGTCTTGGCTGACTTCTGTCAGGTCTTCTTTCTGTGAAATGGCGGGTTAAGGTGGCTCTGGAATCCTCAATTTCGAAATCAAGTCGAGATGCATGCGATGCGTACAATTGGTCGTAGAATCACTTTCACTTTGTCAAGGAACAGCCACATAAATGCACACCAGATTTCGAAAAAAATTAAATAGTTTTAAAAATACTGAAGAACACTATCCACTCCAGACTTAGCGAATGTTCCAACAGCATAATATTCGGCAGTAGCATCGACGCATCGTCGTACAACGATTCAGGTTTTCAGTTGAGTGGATCACAATACCCTCTTTTTAAAAACATAAAGAGTACTTTGTATAACCACAAAAATACAACGGCACAAGTTATAAAAGTTGAATTCAGTAACCTCGCAGAAGTTACAGTTCCTCTAAAATATAAATAATTTCTCATAGCAGATTTTAACGATAAAAATTAATATACTCGCATATTAATAGTTGGCTACCGAAAACGCTCGAAGTCGCATGAAAACTATAAAACATTTTTTTGGAGATGGGACGTTCAAAAGCTGTTGTTTTCCATTTTATCAACTTCAGTACATGATGATCATAGTAGCACCAATGAGAAGACACATTTCGAACCATTGTAGTACGTTTTGATGAGTGACAAAACACAGAAATAATAAAACATAATTTTTTCCATGATATAATCCAATATACCCATGTGGAACCCACAAACGTTCAGATGCGATTTTGAAAAGGCCGCGATTAATGCTTGTAACAAATCTACTAGCCTAAAGAAATAAAAGGGGCTTAGGTAAGATTTGAACAATATATTAAAAACTAAAAGATAAAAAATACAGACCGGTTTTTAAAAAACACTTCCTACCTAAAACACACAGTTATTTAGGAAGGTAGAGGTTAGCTTGAAGTAGTAATTTGAGTAAGGCCAGGTTAGGCAAACACGCACGGATAGTATGGAAGATGAGTTTTGGAATTGAGTCGCTCCGTTAAATTAAATGGTTATTTTCTATAACCCTCCTTTAGGGATCGACCGCAGTCGGGTAAGTTTAAGTCGCTGAGTAAGTTTTCCCGGCTTATTCCCATCGGATCCCACAATCCGATCCCACTATGTGGGATCCGTTGGGAATGCGGATAAAATGAATATTTTGTTCCAATCCGATCCCACGTTGTGGGATCCGTTAGGAATACCTACTTATGAATAAAATTTACATTTTTTTTCCGATCCGATCCCATTTGTGGGATTCGTTGATGTGGATGAAATTATTATCCGAACGTAATGATCCCCTGCTTGAATCGATAAATGAAAACAAAAAGTAAGTACATAATATCGAGATAAATACCTAGTAAAGTCGGTAATAGCTAAGGTCATACTGGAAACTTTCAGCGGGGCAGTAAGGGGAAGTACCTTATCCGTTGCAGCTACGCGAAAATGGTCTTAGGAGGCTATCCATAATTTTTTTTTAGAATTTTAGATTTTCAAAAAAAAAAAAAACAGTTAGCAAGAAAATAGCCATTTTAAAATAGCCAAAAAAATTACAGTTCTGTAATTTTTTTTGAAAATCTGTGTTATACCTATACCATTTTTGTGTAGCAGCAACGGATAAGGTACTTCTACTAACCTAACTGCCCCGCTGAAAGTTTCCACCCTGTATATATTAAAATAAATATCACTTCAACAATATTTCAAGAGTGAGGCCCACCAGCGGTGCCGGTGCATTGTGTCACCGCAACTTAACTCGCCGTGGGGCATGTCACTGTGATTTACTTACGCACCGGCAACGCCTCTTGTAGCGTTGCTATATGTAAGTAGTTTATAGATTGCAAACCTTCACAGTATGTGGCTGGTTAGAAACTATGTTTCGTTGATTGTCAGACTGACACTAACTTTAAAATGAGTCACACTAATGATGACATAATCTTTATTAGTCATATGAAATAATTTTAATAATACCTAAATTATCAAAGATTATCCTACGGTATAGACATGTCTGAACAAAATCCATCAGGGTCCTCATGTATAGAAATAAAATTTATACACCGAAATGGTGGGTAAGTTCTGTTACGTGCGGGTCATCAGTATACAAAAAAAAGAAATACAAAAGAAACCAGTACGTGGCGATGTACGAATTATAAGAAAAATAAGTGCACAGCGATACTAACCCTTAAAGTAAGTTAGATAAATAAATAAAATCTTTATTTTCAAAACTGAGTACGTTAACTAAAATGCATACTACATCACGAGTAATAGTTAGGAATGTCATAATGGATAGCGGAGCAAAACCCAGTTCAGATGTACATGTTTTAGGCGTTTTACGGTTATGTTTGATTTGCGTTTTTATTTATTACTTATACTTATTTGTAAAATTACAGGAGAACACATTTATTGTTAAGGAAACAGCACATACGTGTATTCCTGACTTCAATAAAAATGAGGTTGATCTACAGTTGGAAGAGTTAAGCGGGAAAGTAAATTCAAATTTTGAAGCTGTGCCATCCACTTATAATGATACTCTGACCACTGTAAAAGACAAAGGTTTACATCTCGTACCATTATTTCCCACATTTAAAGAAATCAAGTCTTCTTTGTATCGTAACCGATACAAACTGGAAAATATAAAAAAAATTGTGTTTAAAAAATGTGAAGACTGAACGTCTTCACATTTTTTAAACACAATTTTTTTTATACATCTCGTACCATTATTTCCCACATTTAAAGAAATCAAGTCTTCTTTGTATCGTAACCGATACAAACTGGAAAATATAAAAAAAATTGTGTTTAAAAAATGTGAAGACGTTCAAGTGCCGCCAAAGTTTTGTGATTTCTTAATGGCGGATTACTGTTCTGCAGGAACGCGAATTTTAATATTTGCAAGTGATGAAGCTAAACACTTAATGACTGTTGTTCACCATTTCTTTGTTGATGGTACATTCAAATCGTGTCCTAAGCCATTTCAGCAAATATTTAGCATACATGGCGACTTAGGAAGTGACGTGATACACACTAGGATTTTTCCTCTAATAAACGTTTTTATGAATAAAATGGATGAAACAGCCTATAAAGTCGTATTTGACTTATTGAAGACATTAATACCGGATTGGAGGCCGCAAAAAATTACTTCTGATTTTGAAAAAGCGATGATGAACTGGTTAAATATTTCTTTCCTGAAATTGAAGTAAAAGGCTGTCATTTCCACATGACACAAGCTATTAAAAGAAAGGCACAGGAATTGAAATTAATTAAAAACAAATTATTAAATAGAACAGTAGCTTTATGTACAGCTTTACCATTATTACCACGTAGTTTTATATTTGAAGGGTGGGAATATATAAAAAGCGTTTCTTTATCCAAACGCGAGTTAGCCACTTTTATTACCTACATGACGAAACAGTGGTTAAAAAATGAAGATTTCATTGACGTATGGTGTGTCTCCGAAGAGAGACACCGAACAAATAATCTAGTGGAAGCTTGGAATTCACGACTAAACAAAAAAATTAAAGGTCAACCTAATATCATGACAACTCTTAACGCGTTAAAGTCGGATGCATCTTCAAATAGCGCTCAAATTTTTCTGGACAACGAAAGATCTAAAAGTTCAGTTGAGAGAGATCTATGGATTTTTTACGTTATCAATCAACTAAAACAACAGAAAATTACTGTCGGACACTGCCTAGAATTGCTGAGATAAACGGTTTTTTTACGCAACTTAAGGCACTAAGTCATGCGCCTTGACGAGAAAACATTAAACATTACGAGCAGAATGGACCAAACAAATTAAATTAGTAGACAACTACAGCACAGAATATATCTTGAACTACAACATAATATTTTTTACGTATTCTCAACTGCAACGGCTAAAGAATAGAACGAATCGGAAAATTTATTTTTCTTCTTTAATTTTTTTTTCTCAACCGATACTTTTTATTTGTTATGTACATATTTTAAAAAGCTTTGATTAATGTAAAAAAAGGTTAAAGTAATAACAATAATAATTTTTTTTTGTATGCGTGTGGTGTGAGGGCCACTTTATTGAAACTCTTTGAAAATATGCTTAGGATTTAGTGAACATTCCCAAACAATTGTGAAAGTTGGAATCAGATTTTGTGAAAGTCAACTTTGCGAGATATGGACTGTAAAGTGGGGCCCTCAGTTCTCACTTAGAGGATTGAGGGCCCGCCTGTACCTGACAAACTATGGACACTACAGATAAAGTCTTTATGCCAAAATCTAAGCTTATACCAAAAAAAATTTGTGAAAACAAGATATTATCGCAAAACACTGTCCTACTTGGTATATCTTCGTTCAAAATGGGCCCTCAATCCTCACACACGTAAAAGTTTATCACGCAAATACAATGAAACCATTAACTTATAGCTATTGTTTGTAATCCTATAAGATACTAAATAAATTGTGAAAATTTGTGAAAGCAAGAGCAGGTCACCATTTCTTGTTGTTTGAAAGTTATGACCTTGACAAAATCCGGGCCCTCAATCCTCCATTTATTTTGTTTTCCGTTTGAATACGCTTATCGTATGAAAGATTAGACAAATACAAAATAGTCTCTTTTTGTGAAAAAAATTGTGCAACAAATTGATGTTATTTGTTACTAATAAGAATAACGATTAAACTAAAAATCTTAATAGATACCGAAATCAACTATTTTTGAAGTGTGTAGCAGGGTAGGGTGACAATACTTTCATTTTAATACCTGGATTGGTACAAACGGCACAATCAGATGGCCTGCGAGATCGCCAGATCTCACCCCATTAGATTTTTTTTTGTGGGAATATGTAAAAAATCAAATTTACATGAAATCTTATGCGAATGACAACGAGTTGAGAGTTGAAGTTCAGAATACGATTTATAATATTCACCACAACACTTTATTAAAGGTTACTAGAAATGAATTCGTTAAAAGAATAAATTTGTGTATCCAAGAGAATGGAGGCCATTTCGAGCAACTAATTAGTTAGTTTACCAATTTTTGTAAAAAATTAAATTAATTTAAGATTTCCTGGTTTTCCTTTCATTTAATTTATCATGTTTGTTAGAGAGATTTCATCCTTATAATTGACCCTAACGATCGATGCAATAAAAGTACAGGGTATAATTGTTTCAGATTTTAGCCGGTTCGATTCCCGGTTGTGGGAGAAGAGAAATTTCGAAAATCTTTGAATGCAGTTTGCTTTCTATTCAAAAATAAAGGAATGTTTTGAGTAAAACTTTCTATCTGCATTATTAAGAGTACTTCCTTCCAGGTGTCATTACAAAATTCCACCCTGTATATTATAATACACATAGTTGTATGGGTAATTATCTTGGAGTAGTGAATGTTGATATTTAATTTTATTTAAGGATTATTATGTTCCAAACATTTTCACATAAAATCGAGGAGTTTTGGATTAGAAAGATAAAGATAAAGATAAAAGATTTTGATTTTAAAGTGAAAGCTATACCTGCTCTAAGAGATACACTGATCAATTAATAGTTGACACTTTTTTAATTCACACAGCCGAATGACGTCATAAAATGACGGCTACTATTTCATGGTTTGAGAAAACATTAAAAAAACCTGAAAACTTTGAATTTAATTTTAAAATTTATATTGTTATTGAACTAAAACTAATATTTTCCGACTGCTTTTTGCCTAATCTATCTAAATAATATATTTTAAGATTTTTTCTCATATAGAGTAAAATACCGTATCGTGGTCACCCTATTTCCTAATTCAGGGAACAAAAATAAAACTCGATTTTTATTTACAATAAAGGGTCTTTTAATTGTTTTCTAGTATCGAATTTGTTGCACAATTTTTTTCACAAAAAGAGACTATTTTGTATTTGTCTAATCTTTCATACGATAAGCGTATTCAAACGGAAAACAAAATAAATGGAGGATTGAGGGCCCGGATTTTGTCAAGGTCATAACTTTCAAACAACAAGAAATGGTGACCTGCTCTTGCTTTCACAAATTTTCACAATTTATTTAGTATCTTATAGGATTACAAACAATAGCTATAAGTTAATGGTTTCATTGTATTTGCGTGATAAACTTTTACGTGTGTGAGGATTGAGGGCCCATTTTGAACGAAGATATACCAAGTAGGACAGTGTTTTGCGATAATATCTTGTTTTCACAAATTTTTTTTGGTATAAGCTTAGATTTTGGCATAAAGACTTTATCTGTAGTGTCCATAGTTTGTCAGGTACAGGCGGGCCCTCAATCCTCTATGTGAGAACTGAGGGCCCCACTTTACAGTCCATATCTCGCAAAGTTGACTTTCACAAAATCTGATTCCAACTTTCACAATTGTTTGGGAATGTTCACTAAATCCTAAGCATATTTTCAAAGAGTTTCAATAAAGTGGCCCTCACACCACACGCATATATTTTTTTTGCCTCACTCTTGGAATATTATTGAAGTGACATTTATTTTTATTATTTTAATAATATAATTATTATAATTATGACCGAATTTACTATTTATCTCGATATTGTGTACTTACTTTTTGTTATCATTTACCGATTCAAGCAGGGGATCATTACGTTCGGATATTAATTTTATCCACATCAACGAATCCCACCTATAGGTATTATCGATTCAAGCAGGGGATCATTACGTTCGGATATTAATTTTATCCACATCAACGAATCCCACAAATGTGATCGGATCGGAAAAAAATGTAAATTTTATTCATTTTCTTAACGGATCCCACAACGTGGGATCGGATTGGAACAAAATATTCATTTTATTCGCATTCCCAACGGATCCCACATAGTGGGATCGGATTGTGGGATCCGATGGGAATAAGCCGTTTTCCCGGTCGACGAATATTATTTATATAGTTAGTAGATGATTCGCTTATAGCTTCCGTCTTCCATCCATCGATTCATCAGCGTTTTTCAAAATCGTCTTCCAATTTCAGATCCTTTCCACATTTGAAGCTTTCCGTCATCAGAATGCCAAACGCCACAGTCAATGCTTGAATCTGCCAGTAATATACGTTGAAAAACCTCTAACCTCTTCGATGAATTCCGAGTGTGTGTGGATTAATTTTATAAAAGTAATTAAAGATACAGCCATTCATTAATAAATCAAAATTATCTATAAAATACAATATTGACCTAACATATTGATAAAAAGAATTTAGATTACATAAATCAAAAGAAACGTTCATAGTCTATGCCATTATGAAACTATATGAGAGATAGTTAGATAGAAGAAAAAAATAATGACAGCTTGACAGCCTGACGTAAGTGTCATAACAATGAAAAATACCTATAGGTGTTTTTATGGGTTGGTATCAGAATGACTGGATCGCAAATTGACCACGTCACTCTTAGTCCAAATCTCAAAATGTCTAAATCTCAAAATACCTAACTCGCAAAATGACTACATCGCAAAAAGTCCGAACAGTTGTGTAGGCACCTATACCTACATTAATCTCTTTGGTTCTTAAGGTGACTTTTTTTCTAACTTTCCCTAGACTATAATGTGCTTCCCCAAAATTCACTCTTTACACCAAACTTGAACCAAATCGGTCCATTTTGATGCTTGAACAGACAAACCTACAAACAGACAAAAATGTTAAAATCACCTATTTTGGGTAATATAATACTGGTATTCAGCTGCATCCGACCCCAACATAGCTGGGAAAAGGCTAGGCAGATGACGATGATGAATGATGATGTATCCAGTCATTCTGATATCAACCCTGTATAGGTGCCTACACAACTGTTCGGACTTTTTGCGATGTAGTCATTTTGCGACTTAGGCATTTTGATATTTAGACATTTTGAGATTTGGACTAACAGCGACGTGGTCAATTTGCGATCCAGTCATTCTGATACCAACCCGTTTTTATTTCAGATTTTAAAGAAAACGAATTGTTTTGGACCAATTAGCAATATATGAATGTAAATCTTTATAAAAGATAAATAAAAATGGATGCAAAGTGTAAGTAAATACAAATACAAATATTCTTTATTGTGGTACATAGGTAAGCAATAAGTTGTTACATGTTTCCGAAATTGTACACAGCTATGACCCGCCATAATGGCATACAATAATTTTAAAATAGGTAGGTAACATTTTAACAGCACAATCAAATAGAAAATTAAAATAATAACAATTTAAATATGCAGCACTTTGAATTAACGAATATTTTTACATGTCAAGGCAACAATTAAAATAACGAGACATAAATTATAAATTCAGTTAGAATTAAATAATACAAATTAAGAAATATACACATTTCACTTATCAGGGGAACAATTAAAATTAAATAACATCATCGAGATAATCTTTTAAAGTATAGTAACATTTGTCTAACAGCAATTGAAATAATTTCTTTTTATAATTATGCAAATCTAAATCTCTAATTGTCTTTGGCAATTTATTATATATGTCAGGTATTAGATAAAAAACACTTTTGTGGAAAAGAGCAGTTTTGTGGGGTTCACGTGTCATTTTGTCTTTATGTCTGGCTCTATTACTAAATTTGAAACGGTGAATATTTAATTTTGCGAAAATGGCACATTCGTATATAAACATACAGGGAAGTGGTAGTATTTTTAGTTTCTTAAAATGTGGAACACAGGTGTCCGTTGAATCAATGTTCACGATTGATCGGATACACCGCTTTTGCGCCTTAAAAGCTAGGTTTTTGTTGGTTGAATTGCCCCAGAACATAAGACCGTACCTTAAAATGGAAGAGACATAACCATGATACGCACTAAGAACAGCAGATTTATCTGCTATTTTGCTTAATTTATAAAGGGCATATGACTGTTGATTTAAGCGTTTACAGACATAACCTATGTGATTTTTCCAGTTAAGTCTTCTGTCAATATGTACCCCCAAAAACTTAATTTCATCTATTTCTTCAATATTTGTATCTTTGAATGTTATATTTAAATTTGGCGATGCTAGAAAATTTTGTCTAAATTTCATAATTTTTGTTTTTGACAGATTTATGTAAAGGTTATGTAGTGTCAGAAGTATGTAGATACTATATTCTATTGGAGGTTTTCCCAGAAAAAAACTGTTAGAGGTTGCTTTTTTCACTATTTTGTATAGTGAAAAAAGCAACCTCTAACAGTTTCAGCCATTTGGAAAAAGGGCGAGAATTGAATCCGACGAAATCCAAAATTTTGAAGAGGCGAATTGAACTTGCTGCAGTTCTACCACTTTTACCGGAAAATCTAACTATGGTAAGCCTGGTTCTCTGTTACCAGCCAAACAAAGCCCAGAAAATCAAAACAGTGACCCTTTTCGCCGATATATGTTACGCAAATGGATAAAAGAAGATTTCATAAAAGTATTATGTGTTTACGGAGTAGACGTAAAAGTAGTACAGAACCACAAACTTTTTGGAAGGGTGGCATAATAAGCTTAATGCAGCTATATGGAAGAAAAAAACCAAGTTTACTGAAACTCCTACATTTTTGCATGAAGACACTTTGTTTTATGAAAGAAGTGCTAACGAAAGTCACCGTCGGAAGCCGCGATCATAAAGAAGCGAGTAATTCATCAACTCGTCCCACATGCCTACGGCCCATTCCAAAGAAAAAGAACATTTTCATCTTAGATGCTCAACTAAAGTTATAATGTCATTACAGTGCCACTTTTTTTGGAAAGAATAAGATAAATTCGCAATCGCGTTTTACGTGATCCTATAATGTTTAAATAATTGTTGTTTGAATCTAGTCAAATTGTTGTAAATATTTTTGATTTTCGTGTCAGTGCCAACAATTTATACTTAATGAAAATTGATTATAATAATTATTGACATGATTTTTTACTTATCTTATTAAACTTATTGATTAACGCATTTTATGTTTAATGATTTAGAAACAACAACACCTGGTGCGGATTGTTACTTATTTTTCCAAAAATACCGACTAGGCTGAGTTTATTGAACTGGTTTGGTTGGTGATTTAGTGGGTATTTCTGGAAAAAAAATACCGTTTCCCCTTATCTTCAAAGTTTGCATAGAGAAAAATCTGAAATTATTCTGTGTAATAGAAGTTTATGTAAAGAATACAGTAAAAATAAAACGATGTCTTTAAATAGCACACTTTTTCAGAAATCGGAACGGAAACCTCGGTGCGCGAGTCCGACTCAATCTGATCGGTTATTTTCAAAGGCCTTACAAACGAAATACTATTAGTCTCGAACGTTGCTTCGTAGTGAAAACACGTGTTTATTGTCAATATTTCCTAACCTAATTTGTGCTTTTATTAATTCCAGAAAAATGTCGTAATTTTGTATTATTTGTAATAAACTTTTAACTGAAAGTGAAACTGTTACTGTTGATCATGGTATGAAGACATAATTGATGCAAGTACTGAAAGAGCTGATGAATTTTCGGAATACTTGAAAAACCAGAAATGTGACAATTCATGTGCAGTGTCGTAAAAAAACTTTTTAACAAAAAAAAAAACTGACTTCCAAAAATCACTACAAAGTGAAAAATAACTTTGATTTCGGAAGTCGGTGTCTTTCTTTTTTTATTTACTTTCTTTTTTTTTTGCCACCGACTTCCGAAATCAAAGTTATTTTTCACTTTGTAGTGATTTTTGGAAGTCGGTTTTTTTTTGTTAAAAAGTTTTTATTTCTCGCTTTTTAGTGGGTCTGTTTATAATTTGTATAAGTTACAATAGTCTAATGTCAATTGCTCATCACATGTTACAAAATATTGCTTTTCCCGATGCTGGGACGTTAATTGTTGAGGAGTTCTGCTGGTAAGAACCAGGAGAACTCCTCAACAACCACTCACCACACGCATTGTGTGACGAGCGGAAATTGCTTAGCAACCATATTAAAGTAATCGAATCGCAACCCTTGAAATATTTATCATTGAGTAGTTCCGGTAGCCATCTGTGGTCTTCATCATCAGTTCCACTTCACCAAGTGGTGCTTTTCGAGAGCAAATGCACGAGCTACTATAAAAAATACCCAAATCGCTATAGGTGTGCGTATAATATTTGAAGAGTTCCTTCGATTTCTCCAGGATCCCATCATCAGAACTGGATTTTGACAAAAATGGGACCATTTGGGAAGTATACCCTTTCCAACAAAAAAATATTTTTTCAAATCGGTTGGCAAGCGACGGAGTTATACGCGAACAAACATAAAAAAAAAATAAATAAAAAAAAATACAAACATCCGAATTGAGAACCTCCTCCTTTTTTAGAAGTCGGTTAAAAATAATTATACTCGAAAGAGTTCTATTGCTGCAGCTAAGAGACAACTCGAAGAAGAAGCCAGTAAGTACATCTAATATAAGTCTTCCTCGTACTAGAGCACGTGTAAGTGAATCAACTTTTTATTTATTTATTTATTTATATTTGCATAAAACATCAAAACTCGGTGTGCGTTTACTTTATTAAAGGTAGTTTATTTCAAACAATGTTGCTTATTTTGCGGCAATGAATTGAATTAAAAATATGAGAATAAAAAAACACTGGATTCTCGCCGTAAAATCTTTAAAGTAACTACACTTTCATTCAAAGAAGCTATTCTGAAAGTAGCTCGGACTCGGTCGGATGATGTGGCAAAAGCTGTTATTGCTCGAATTGAATTTGAATATGATTTAGTTGCTGCTGAGGCTAAGTATCATAATGATTGTTATAATTCCTTTTTGAGACCAACCACTCACACAAGTCGGTCGTCTTCAAGATGAATCTGTGAATCTGGGCATGGAGGAAATATTTACATACATTGAAATAGCAATAACTGTCAGTTTACCTATTTTTTTTTTCCAAAAACAACTTTAGATAATAGGACAATTAAAATACGATTAAAGCTGAAGTATGGCAATAAAATTATTATTACTGAAAAACAGGGAAAATCAACATTTATATGTTTTATCGACAATCATCATGATATTTTTAATCGAGCTTGGTACGAAAAAAGAATATTGAATGAAAAAGAAGAACGCTTTAGGATCCTGAAAGCCTCTGCAGCATTATATTCATTCAGCATTCCTCTCATACATTCGAGAAGATATGTTAAAATGGGCCCTACCACCACTGGAAAGAGATTGAGCTTGTTTATCCTACACACCAGTAGGTGTGTAGGCTGAGTTTATTGAATGATTGTTTGCCTTTTCCCTTGAGATAATGCGGGGTTGTAATCGCATCCGGTCATAGTAAAAGGTCTTCTAACTAAACGCGCACTGCAGCGACAGTAACACGTAGACACATCAGAAACATGCCGCCGGGGGGCAAACAATGTAATTAAACTTAGCAGTAAATAATAGTAGGTACGTTTTTGACGATTTTACATTTCCTGTGTAGAATACAAAAAAAATATGTGGGATCAACGCCGTCGCCGTGCTGCCGGTCTGGTTGAGCGAATACAACACACGACAAGTTTGAAAGCAAATACCACGAGCTTTGTTCGCAAATATACCCCAAACGTTGAACAAATAAAAGGATACGTAACGGTAAAATATAAAATCACCTCGGTGTGCGTTTACTTTATTAAAGGCACATACGTAGATCTAGGGGTTTATTTATAAACGCTCAGCTAAAACTTAATTAATGGTTTACTTTTGCTTAACTATACATTTCTTGACGTTTAAACATCTATTTAAACAATTATTTTAAAACAAAATTTTAAAATAATAAACCGGGCGCTCGGTGGAGTTAAATTAAAATTTAAAAAAATAGTAATGAGACAATATGGTGGCGATGCCAAAATAGAAATTCATGTAAAGGCAGTTTACATGAACCACAGACAGTGATGTGACTACGGTAATCCGACCAACCGAACATAGCTATGGCTGTGATGTGACCCGGATCTCGGTTCAAATCTCGTCGCGGAAGCTTTACATAATTGTAAAAAACCGACTTCCAAAAAACACTACAAAGTGAAAAATAACTTTAATTTCGGAAGTCGGTGTCTTTGGATCTGTATTTTAGGTTTTTGTCCCCGACATCCGAAATTAAAGTTATTTTTCACTTTGTAGTGTTTTTTTGTAAGTCGGTTTTGTTTTTTGTAAAAAAGTTTTAATTTTTCACTTTTTAGTGGGTCAGTTTGTAATTTATCTATGTTACAATAACCTAGTGTCAACTGCTCATCACGTTTTACAAAACATTGCTTTTCCCGATGCAGGGACGTTAATTGTTGAGGAGTTCTCCTAGTAAGAACCAGGAGAACTGGAGCTCATGGTGAAGTCACCATTTTGACGAGCATAAACCATATTAAAGTAATCGAATCGCAACCTGTGATATACTTAGATATAATTGAGTATTTCCGATGGACAAAAAATAAAAAAAAAAGGTTCCGACGAATTGAGAACCTCCTCCTTTTTGAAATCGGTTAAAAAGAAATTGGGTGAAGAATACGGATCAGTGCAAAAACTTTTTTGAAGACAGCTTAAAACATCAGAAAACGCCTGATTCTGAATGTGTTGACATAATACCCAATTTTAATGCTGTTAAAAATGGTTTATACCTACAGGGCCCGACGATAAGCACTGAACGTAAATAATACCGTTCTCCGATCATTACAGGATGTGGTAATTCCAGAAATATTGGCTAAAGATTTTCTTGTCTATGAAGAAGACAATATTCTTATTTTTATGACACCCTTCGCTATAAAACAAAGCACCGGTATTAAAGATATATTTTGTGAGGTACCCCTAGCCCCTTTAAACAGCTTTATTCCATAAATGCTGATGTATGGAGCTCTGATAAGGAAACAAATGTCGTTCCGTTAGCTTATTGCCTTTGCTTTGTGGATGGGAAATCATCAAATGGCTTCTCCCGCTCTGGGTGGAGGGGAGGGGCGTGTCAGACTTTTACCGACTAAAACCCACCCGTGTTCCTTCAGTTGCCTATGCCAGGGCCACGGTATCTCTTTCAAACAACCTGCAACCCCGGCGGCATCGGCCCTATTGGACCCCATCATTTGCTGACATCTCTTTGAGGCGCGCGTACCGATTCCCGCCGCCCAGGGCGTCTCCTGCGGTGACTGAAGGCGTGAGGCTGCCTCTCCCTCACGAGTTCCGCCTCCTCCTTCGCGAGCATTACTGCTTCGCAGAAGGAGATGACGGCCTCCCATGCACTATCGAGAGATCGCCGCCGCCAATCGCCTCCGTGAGAACACGGCGGTGCTCTGCCCAAGCCGGGCAGACCTCCACTGTATGCTCCACCACGTCCTACGGGCGATCCACACAATGGTTGTCACCATTGTGTGGATCGCCCGGGCGTTTCCTCCCGACTTATGCGAAACAGGAACCTCCCGAAACAACCGTGTCAGGTGAGGACCTGCGTCAGGCGGAAGGTGAGGATGCCGTGGTAACCTACGTTATTATTTTTTGATTTTTAAAACAATTAGTCCTTAATTTCAAACCTGAAAAGTACACGTGGATTTTGAGCTGGGTGCAATTCAGGCAGTCAAAGTTATTTTTCCCGGAGCGAAAATCGTAACTGTTTTTCCATTACAAGCAATGGTTGTTGCGCTTGTTGCGTCCATTACAAGCAGAGTTAGGAATCACCAATACTATTGAGGGCCGCTGTCATGTCAGCATGTGTGCAGCTTTGGCATTTCTGCCAAATATGCATATCGCAGAAGGGTGGCTGACGATTATCGAAAAATCTGCAATGATTTCTAGTTACAAACAATTTAATTCATAGTGTGTTTGGATGTGTACCTACATCGACTGTCTCAGCTGCTATGAAGAGCGACATCGGACTATCAATATGGTTGAGGCATGGCACAAGAGAATCAATAAGATAATTGGACAAAAACCTCAACTTTATTTTTTTATAAGCGTTATTATATTAGACAAGAAGCGAAAAATTTAGACTTCAAAATAAGGCAGTGTTCTTTATAATGTCAAGTCACGTAACAGGGAAAAACGGTCACTAAAATTAGATGAGCTTGTTAGATTTGATATAATATATAACTATAAGTTTATATAGATACTACACAAATAGCAAAACCTTGAATGTCAGGATGTTTATTAATTATTTATTGTTTATGGAAGTATTATAAATATGGTGTGTAAAGGAAAGATTTCATAAATAAAAGCACAGAAAGACAAGTCTAGATATTTATAGTTCAGTTAGACTTGTCAATAATTATTCATCTTTAATGAGAAAGCTATTTGTCCGTTCGCAAAACTAGGTCTTCGTGGAGAAGAACGAACAAGAAACTCCACGGAAACAGTATTTAAATATTTAATCAACACATTTCTTATATTTCCATAAATTATAGTTATCTCAAACAGTTCAGAATAATAGCAACATAATAACAATATCTTACGTGAAAGAAAAGTAATAATAAGTTGTTTTCTGAATTTCTACTAATTTCTATAGGATGGCTAAGCACATGTTATGTTTATTAAGTAGGTAAATAAAATTATGGAAATAAAAATTGTTTGATTTTATAAAAAAAAAATATATATACATAGTCTTACTGGTACAATCAGTGACAAAAACAATTAGAGCGGCCAAGGTAGTTAAAAATATCAAACGTAATAATTATTGTTAAAAATTAAGACGTAGGTATTCAACTGAGATGAGATTATTATTAAACCGTTATCATATCAGATAGGGAATAAGTCATCTTTCCACAAGTAGGTATATGAAATTACAGCTTGTGTGGTGTGCAAGTAGCTTTTTTTTTCATTGATGACCTCGTGTACTACGTAAAGCAATAAATGAGTATGACTATGACATATAATAATGTCAAATGTTAAATTCAACGATGTATAATTAAATATTTTTCCGTCAAGCTAAATTATAACGCAAAGAAATTAACAAAGTGTTTTTGTACTATGTTTCAAGTCTTGCTCCATGTATAAGCATTCAACCTCCTTGTTAACACCTTTTAAGTGATAAAAACAAACGTTGCAATTAGTTTTCAGTACTTATGTAATCGGGTCATAGGTATTTACATTAATATATGACATGACACGATGGAGTAGTAAAACACAATCTAAACTAACTGACAAACAAGGAAAGTAACGGGTTAGGAACATGACGAAATAGCAAAACTGACAACCAGAACTAACTAACAGAAAAAACGGGACCTTCCCCCCCCACCCCCTCGGGCTCACCTCGGAGGGGTACTTCAGTATATTTATCTCCTAACTAGTCCAAACAAAGTTCTTAAGTCAAACTTTCTGCTTTCGACTTTTCCACCTACACTCATTCGTTGCCTATAATCAACGCAATCTAAGAAGTCCGTTTGGACAGCAGCTGTCAAAATACTTTGTGTAGTGATGGGGAAAAAAAATCGGTAGCTTTATAAACCGATTCTCGAGACATATCGATTTATCATGCTTAGAAATTGTAATCGACAATTTATATAAGTTACAGTTAAAACCCGTTTTTCGTTAGAACTCGTTTTCCCTAGTTAAAACTAGTTTTTACTAAATGCCTTTGTTAAAACTAGAAATACCTAGTCAAAACTAGAATTTACCACTGATAATTTGATTTTCTTGATTTGTTTTAAAAATATTTATTGAAAAGATCTAGCTAGGTCTTAATACGATTTACGATTACGATACAGAGTCATGTAGCTAATAAAAATAATAATCTTACACTAAAGAAACATTTTAGGGAACATCGACATAAAGTAGTTGCCAAGGTGACAATATTACTTAATTAAAAGTAAATAAAATAATCAAACAAGTCAACAGAACACAATCATAAAACAGAAAGGAACATTGTTTAACATGCAATAAAAAACCGGCCAAGTGCGTGTTGGACCACGCACAATGAAGGGTTCTGGAGTTGAAAAGAATTTATCAAACAAAACAAACTTAACATTGGATCCCAAAAAAATTTTTTTTTTGTCATAAAATTACAAATTTACTGTTTTCGGACTTTTTCCTTTACTTGTGCTGGGAGACCTTGCTTCTTGCCGAATTTCATTATTCTAGGTCAGCGGGAAGTACCCTATAGGTTTTGTTTTACTTGCGACAGTTGCGAGTATCAAAATGTGTCGCAAAATGGCCGTATTTTTTTAATGCGTTGACTTAGATGCTTGATTTTTTTATAACTATATGGGACTTACGTATTTAATATTAATTTCAACTTGATATCTCCACGCGTCCTTGACAAAAAGGGTCTTGACAGACTGACAGACTTGAACATTTTTTTTATGTGATAGAATTACAAATTAACAATTTTCGGACTTTTTACTTTATTTGTGTTGTATGACCTTGCTTCTTACCAAATTTCATGATTCTAGAACAACGGGAAGTACCCTATAGGTTTTGATTTACTTGCGAGTGTGAAAATATGTCGCATAAATGGCCGTTTGTTTTTATTGCATTGACATAGAATCTTGATTTTTTTAGATCTCCAAGAAACCATAGACCTACGTATTTGATATTAATTTCAACTCGATACCTCCACGCGTTTCTGTGAAAACGGTCTTGACAGTCTAACAGACAGACAGACAGACAGACGGACAAACAAGTGATCCTATAAGGGTTCCGTTTTTTCCTTTTGAGGTACGGAACCCTAAAAATAACAAAAAAAAACCTTAAAATTAAAAAAGGATGAGAGTCTACTTGTTATTGCAAGACAAACTATCGTGGCATTTTGAGTTACAAAGAAAATAATTTTTCGACCTTTTTGACATACATCCTTTCATGCATACGCAGCGCATAAAGCCTTGGCCTGTTCATAGGCAGCTTCCTTAGCAACCGTTCTCAAAGATTTTGTATTCAGACTTGCCGAATTCTGACCTGAAAAGCACATTTAAATAGTTAGCTTTTACCTAATAGCGATATAATTATGTGATAAAACAATTAAGCAATACGTAGGTATACTTATACCTGCAATATAATTTGTCGAGCATTCCATATTTCGTTCCAATCTTGTGAAAACCCTGATCATGATGTCGACATCAGGGATTTGTATAATTACATTATCACCGATTTCTAATGGAACGTGTATTGCTTCTGCCAATGGCATTCTGTTTGCCTGTTTTTTTTTTTAAATTTTGGTGGGCTGTTTCTCTGGATGCCATTATTTGTCTGTTTTAACTGACTCGCTTCGGAAAAACGCGTTTTATCTAGTAAGAACTAGTTTTAACTGATATTCAATTTTGAGCATTAGTTAATTCTAGTTTTAACAAAAGCATTTAGTAAAACTAGTTCTAACTAGGGAAAACGAGTTCTTTCTAAAAACTGGTTTTAACTGTAACATCTACATTGTTTAAAACTGATTCTCGAGGCATATCGTTTTATTACACGTACGAGTTTGTAATATTTAACAGTTGTTACAAAAATCCCAACTAAGTTTCAATTTCACTAAGTTTCAATTGGGCGAGTTTCAAAGCTACACCAAGACCTAAACCAAAACCCGATATATACTGATTTCTTCCGGAAGGTTCATATAATAATACATTGTATATTATGCGCCAGTAGCGTAACTAGTAGTTATTAAATATCAAAATAAAGCTAAAAACATATTTGATCAGTTTTTGTTTTATATGTTTAAACATTTAATAACACAGTAACTATACGTTTCTCTCTTTTCTAAATTAACGCTTGTAAAAATATCGATTATTTCGAACATCGATTTCATTCGGTTAAAAAACGGCTTACAACGGTCACAACTCTACGGCCACGAACCGAAAGACATGACATTGTAATATCGTCCTGTCGGAATATTAATCAACGATTAATTCGTGTTTTTGAGTGCATTTTTCCAATATAAAGTAAAACTTGGTGCATACGAATTGATTTAGTGTATGGATAACATAATAATTAATTAGGATCACGAATTTTATTTTTCGATACCTTCCGTAGACGTTCATACAAATTTATCCGTAAATAATTAATTAATGTATAATGAGAAACGTCCAAACAGACTTCTTAGATTGCGTTGATTATAAGCTATTAATATTGTGGCAGAATACCGCGGGTGCAGTTTCAGAAAGCATCTTTAAAAAATAGCGGGATTCAAATTTTTATTGTTTTGTACAAATAAAATTTATACAAATAAATATGAGTGAGTGCAGTGAAGAACACCTGAAGAATTGAAGCATAATGTACAAAATGCAAAAGTTATTGCATTTTTGAAAATAATGTCAGCAGGGCAGAAATCCAAAAAGTCCAATATTTTCGCCCATTAAGTATAAAGTTTGTTAATGAAGTTCCTGACTGCAATTTTCTCGCTACAAAAGTAAGTAATTATCACTGTTATCGGTTTAAATACATTTTTAATAACAGCCGCACGGGTCGATCGATCAGGTTAAGCTACGCTTGCCGCGGTTGGTCTGTGGATGGGTGACCATCTTTACATACCAAAACCCCTCCGTGCCTCGGAAAGCACGTTAAACCGTTGGTCCGGCTGTCATTCGTGGATTTTCGAAAATCGTTACGGGTCGTCAGAAGCCCGAAAGTCTGACAACCAGTCTTACCAAGGGGTATTGTATTACTCAGTTACTGGGTTTTAGAGGTCAGATAGGCAGTCGCTCCATGTAAAATACTGGTAGTCAGCTGCATCCGATTAGACTGGAAGCCAACCCCAACATAGTTGGGAAAAGGCTAGGCAGATGATGATGATATTATGTGCACACTACCCATTTGTGAAGCTTAGTATCTACTGAGACCATAGTCTAACTTTAACATTATTTTTTACAAATCTCTATGTACATATTGTGTATACATACACAAATCATCGTTTGGATATCTGTATGTTCTTGATAAGCTTGCTTTATTAAATGTTCTCGCTACTGAGGTGAAAAGTTGAATGTGATACACGAGACCAAAGTTATTTGTATCTCGTGTCTTTGAATCCCTCGTTGCGCTCAAGATTCTAACCTAGAATGAATCGCTACGCTCGTGATTCAATTATAGAATCCTTCGCTTACTCGGGATTCAAAATCAATTCAAAGCAAGTCGTTTGTGGTGCGAGTTCCGACTCAATATATTGAGACCGTCCTCAAGGAAGAGTTTTGTCCGAAGGGTGTCGTGTATCGGCGATGCCGCGGAAGGCTACGCGACACCACGCAGCGCAATACGACGCCGTCACTTCGTATTCAATAGTTTAGTTTTGTGGTTTTTATAAATATTTATGACAGTCTGTAGGTATTTATGTTATGGGTCATAGTTACCCGAAATAAATGCTATATATTATTATGTTGAGTTCTTTATTTTTCTTCTCTATTAAGAGAGTTTACGACCTTACACACGGGCCGGAACCAAGTGTGTAAGGGGAAAATTAAATTGAGAAGGTGGATGATAGTGTAGACGAAGTCAGGAACTTTCGGGTGATGCGACAGGTGTTGAGAATGGTGGCTTTTTGGAGCATGTAAAGTGTGTGAGAGGGCATGTGTAGAGTGTTACAAATAACTATTATAATTGTCGTCCCGATAGCGTACGAAATGCGATTAGTGTAACAATGGAGGAATATAAAAAAACACGTCTATACTAATTTTGGTGCTATTCCAAAGATATTTGAAGAACATTTTAATAGTCAAAATACTAAACTTTCAACATCAGAACATGAAATACCATCTTTCAACAGCAAAAAAAAGTTCCTTGTATAGAACTCGTAACAAATTTTTGAACACGAGTCGTACTTCTTTCAACAATTTCAGTGATATCAAGTTGCCAGATAAAGTTGTTTCTGATTTTTTTCTGTTTGATGATGGGACAGACGAAAAAAATATTATATTTGGTACCCGACTGGCAATGGAAATGTTAAAAATAATGGATATTTTTTGCGGAGATGGAACGTTTAAAGCGGCCCCACGTCCATTTCTTCAATTGTATACCATACATGTAGAATTATCGCGTTCTAACGACACTGTGTCATTTGTGCCTCTATTATACGCACTGCAGCTGCCTGATAAAAAAAAAGAAACTTATAAACGGCTGTTTATTATACTATAAACACAATTTGGAATGAGAATGGTCCGGTATAGATGTGACTACGAAGTTGCTGCACAACAGGCTGTCAGAGAAGTGTTTGAGAATGTTACTGTGACTGGATGTTACTACCACTACGAAAATGACATCTGGACAATGAGTAAGAAACTGCAAATAAATACCACTAATGGAGGTCTTAAAATCAGCTATCTTTTAACACTCTTGGCGTTGCTTCCGCCTGATTTAATCCTGAAGCTTATTTAAAGGTTCTTGATAAATTTCCGCAAAATGAGTTGTAATAGTTTAATGAATGTAGATACCTACATAGTACATAATTCCTGAAGCTTATTTAAAGGTTCTTGATAAATTTCCGCAAAATGAGTTGTAATAGTTTAATGAATGTAGATACCTACATAGTACATACTTTTTACTAAGTAAAGTTAATAATTACTGAATAGGAGTACCGCCAATTCCTTTACACAAATAGACGACCCCGACATTAGGCCGCCAAACAGGGGAAAATCGATATGTCACATTTATCGCTAGAAAATTCATGAACTCTATTATCATTTGGTTATCTTTTTTTATACCGTAAGTACTTTTCGAAGCATGTGTTGTTTCAATGAATGTTTGAAGCGAATTATAGTTGGTACCTCTAAGTTTCACTTCGTATATACCTCGAGTAGTTATATCGTATTGCAAAACAACACTAAGACGGGAAATGTTTTTGTTTATGAGTAGTCGTTGTAGGAGGGTTATGTTGTAGTGTAGGACTAGTGGGTGCAGTGGTCGGGCGCGAGCGTGGGAGCGGGCGCGGGCAGCGGCGCGGTGCGGGTAGCGGTCGCCGGCCGGGCGCGCCGCCGCCCGCCGCCGCGCCGCCGCGCCGGTAGTCGGTCGAGCACGGTCGCGCGTCGCGGTGCTCCCTGCCGCTTAACACAATTCCAACACACACATTTACTCTACTCAAACAGAAAGTAAACTTACACGCATTTACGCTCACGTTATGACATTAACCATTGCCCATAGATACATTAGATAAAAACATACGTAGGTATATAATATGTCGATCTAAATATTATACAATAAATAAGTACACTGTTAATTTACGAACATTCAAACAAATATTACTTTAACTGTGTGATATTTTAGGGAGTGTTTTTTCGCAACGTATCAAAATTTAATCAATTAAATTATTTCAGTATTTTAATAATACCTACCGATAGGTTATTTTGTAATTGTTTATGACTTTTAAACCAACGTTTTTCAAATAATCATTCATCTCCGAAATAATATTATTTGTATTTAGTATTTTCTTTAAATAACTTTATTGCTTAAGTGGTGCCGAACCATCAAAGCCACAGCGATACCGTTAATTTTATCAAATAGAACACAATTGTAATCAAACATTGAGTGTGTCATAGCAATAAGTATGTCTTATTTATTTTACCTCGAGGTGTCGCGTACATACATACATTTACTTTGAAGCTTTTAAGTAAATTAGCATCTAATTGATATAACAAAATTACCGCGTCGCGAAACATGCGATCAAATGTGGGTTAATTTCATAATTATTTTGTATACACATCATTGGTAAAGGATTTGGAAAATATAATTAGTGAAAATGGTTAATACTCATCAACATGGAAAATCGCTCGAACAATGTTTTCCCAGGCGAGTTTTTCCATTAAATTAAAAACTTAGTAGGTATGTAGGACGAAGTACCTACATCTTAAAGTTACAAAAGTAACTATTTAGAGCTATTTATTTCTACGAGTTACGAAGGATTTTTTGGGACTGTGTTATATTTCCAGTAAACTGTCTTTTTTTAAAGAAAAACCTCTTATAGTGCAATTAAACCCATCAAATATTATATTTTTACTTATTTATACTGTGACAGAACTTATATACAAATATACACACGATATAAGCTAAATGATCCCTGATTCAAGATTTTATTTGAAGACTAGCTTTTGCCCGCGGCTTCGCCCGCGTGGATGACGGGAAATATCCCAAGGGAACCTGCTACCGGGAATTCCTTCCTTATTCCTTGTCTACATTATAAAGGCAACCTCTGTGCAAAATTTCAGCTTTCTAGGTCCAAGGGTTTGGGCTGGGCGTTGATGAGTCAGTCAATCAGTCAGTCAGGACTTCTCTTTTTATTTATATAGATAGATAGATAGATATTTTGACACTAAGTTGTTCTAGAAAATAGTTTTGAAGCAAATAAGAAAATAATTGCAGTGTTTAATAAGTTAATAAGTTTATCATTGTCATTGCTAGTAGAAATAACTGATAACGGGCAGGGCTAGAAACAGTCCCTTGTGAATTTATCATAAAAAAGATGAGGAGATTGTGCCCCGAGCACAGTCTCCTGATCATTGTTAATTTTCCAAAGAAAACTTCATAACTTAAAATTATTGAAAATATTTTGCTATTTAGGAATCACCTGTTCTGGAGTTGTACTAACTGAAGGAATAATGCATACAATTGTTCTGATTAAGTTACTTAGAATAAGAGAAAATGCCCTAATCAGAGGACTGTTAAAAATGTCACCTCGGCTGTCATAGTCTTCTGATTAGTGGATTCAGCGACAAACGCGGCATTGTTGGCGAACTAACTAGAAATATTTGTCAGGATACTTTTCATTGTGCCATTGGGGCACGTTAGGGGACGTATTTGAAGAACGATAAAATTTAACGTTTTATGCAAGAAAAGTGCCTGGGGCTACGATATTCCAAGTTGGTGAGAATTACTGTCCAAATATTTTTATAATTGTAACTTTCCTTATTTAACTTATTAAGTATATCATCCATTAACAACACTACACACAATATACAATTACTTACACATATTTACACCTATAATTTAAATATTGTTTACCTGACCCAGGATTAGCTCCAGACCAGGGAACTCCTCAACAGTCAACAGTACAGACACGAATTTTTCGTAGTTATATTTTTTGGTGATATCTCTAGTGAGTTTTCTTGAATCTCGGGTTTCATCTCTTATGATTACAATCAAAGTAATTGTTTTCTTGAATGGAGCTCTTTGTTTTACACTGGGGTGTTTAATTAAACATGGAAAAATTTGTAGGTACTTCTTAAATGTTCTCTTTTAGTTATTTCTAGTTGTTCTTTATTGTTATCAGAAAGTTTCGTGTTCAAATCACGTTGAGGTCACCAATTTAGTGGTTGATACACTAATTATTGTGTACAGGTAGAATAGAAAATAAAAGCGTTTCTTATGCTACTCACTGTTGTATTACTGATCCTTATATACAGAAAAATATCAGAAGGAAGGCACAATAATTAATGATTTTTAGCGCACACATAGCACGAAGTGTCAAAGTCATATTTAGAGTTTTAATAATTGTTCTAACATAGAAACATAAAAAGAGCTCCAAACTAATATTATTATGTAAATAATATTAAAATTGGATAGGTGTAAGTATGTGTAACTGTATACGAGTAATTGTGTGTAGTGTGGTTAGTCATATATAATTAAGGTACGCCACAATAATACCTTTTGTGCGGGTGAGGACGCAAAAGGTTAAATGCAATTAGGTTTAAAAAAAATGTCCATTAAAACGACACTTTTTAACTCCCATGCGTCCATCATTTCGGATTAAGTTCAATAGGATTTGTCTGTATCACTCTAGCACTCAACATCAGCTGCAGTCTGGACCGACAAGCCGAGTTTCTATGACGACCGTGGAGCATTAAACTGTTATATTTTTAGACCACTGTGACCCAGTTTACCATATTTTAGACTAAATACGATGGCAGCCGTCAGCAGATATAGCTCTTACAATTGCTTAACAGGCTGGGATAGCTATGACAAGATACCGAGGTAAATATTAAACATTGATGTATACAACATGTCCCGGAATTAACGCACAGCTTCTTAAGATTCAAGGGCATTGTATAAATATAATAATAAAAGTTGTTCATAATTATGAATATATTCATAATTATGAACAACTTTTATTATGGACTGAAAATGAAATCGCGAAAAAAAATCAGCTTTACCTGCTGATTTTATTTTATTTGAAGGTCCGGTTGCCTTACGGGAGATATCAGGGAGATGTTCCCGCAAATAATTAAAGTTAGAGCCGAGGATAGGGACTCCCAACGTTTTTTGTGGAGAGATAGTCCCGATTTGCCGCTTCGGGAATTCCGTATGATCTCGGTACCGCGCTAAGAGTGAAAAACAAAAACTCTAGTCAATTTCAGTCACGACACCCGGACGCCGCCGCCGTTCGGTCTACCGTTGGAGACCATTACATGGACGACTTCTTAGGGAATTTTGACAACATCAGCGAAGCGGCACAGCAAGTCTTTGAAATATAGTCAAAGCGGCTTGCTTTGAGATGCGTTCTTGGGTTTCGAATTTCAAGAAAGCCCTAGCGTTGACTCCTGCAGTTATATGCGAATATGCTATTACTGAAGTGAGCTTAGGCCCGACGTCTCCCTCAAAAATTCGCGTTTTTGCTCGTACGTAGAACTTTAGCGAGGACAAGCTTCATTAATTCATCAAGGCTCAAGGTAAGGGTCCCTACTAAGTATACAAAAGGATCAGTATTGTCCCTGCTGATGTTCATCTACGATCCCTCAGGTTTTTTAACTCGCGTTATTATGAAAGGCCGCGTACTATTCCAGAAAACCTGGAAGTTGAGCATTGACTGGGATCAGACTCTGCCGGCTAACTTGATCGAAGATTGATCAAGTTAGTTGTTAACTTCATGTCTTTGCCGACGGCAGTGAACGCCTGCGTGGCCTACTGGCGCTTCACAGGCGACGACGACAGCGATAGGGGGAAATACTAGACCGGCCGGCTCTGAAACCTGTTTCAATCTTGAGATTGGACCTATAAACTTTACTCGTGTTTTTCAAAATAAATAAATAAATAATAATTCTTTATTGCCATAAATAGGTTACAGATAAATTTGAGACCCTGGCACCAGAGCTAGGTTAGAGTACCTGTATTTCAGGAGCCAGTGACTTCTTCCATTTAGGTAACAATTATAAGCAAGTTTAAGTAGCGAAAGGTTATGAAATTACATTACTTAAAAATAAGTTTAACAGCAAATATTAAATTACTTAAAATGTATTATGAAAACTAAAATTAGAATGCAAATAAAATCAAAATTAAAATAGAATGTGGATTAAAGCAAAATTAGATAACAAATTGAGAACAATAATTAAAATAAAATAACATTTGAATAAAAAAAATCACAATATAGCCAAATAAACATTAAAATAAAAGTTAAAAGTAAAATTAAAAGTAAAATAAATATATCTTGTATCTTGTTGGCCCTCCAGGCCGCCCTGATCGCTTTGCGTTTCAGCGCCTATGTGACTGAAGCGCACAAATGAAAACCCAATCAAGTTTATTATTGGATGGATTCTCTAACCGTTCTGAAGTGGCTGCGTAACGACGCCTGCACATTTAAAGCCTTTGTCTCGTTCCGGGTAGGAGAGATATTCAGCTATCTCTCCGACAACGAACTTCCAGAGTTGGAAATATGTCCCCACGGCTTTTAACGTCACAGACGATTCACATAACATTCGCGAGACTATTCGCACTCTTAATATCACAACTTCATCACGTTGGTTCACAGGACCCACGTCTCTTGTCTCCACTCTCTGACTGGCCATGCGAACCGACGTGTGCCGTCCCTCCCGACCTGACCGAAGAACTGAATCGAGACTCGGAATCGGTGGGACTGTTAATTGCTTCACCGCGATAACTACCTTTACCGGTAGTTGCGGATCACCAACGTTTTACGGGCTGCAGATATCGAGTCCATTTTTATTCTGCAGAAACGAGCCATCAGAGCCATATATAATCTTCGCAGGCGCGATTCTCTAAGGGAACTGTTTAAGGATATTAACATCATGACGGTACCTTGTCAATATATCTACGAAAACATCATGTACGTAAGAAAAAATTTACATCTTTTTAATAAAAGAGGTGAAAGGCATAATTATAATACTAGAAATAAGGACCTATTAGCTCAACCAGGTTTCAGGCTGGCTAAAGTAGACTCATCGTTCATGGGGTACTGTTTAAAATGTTACAATAAAATACCTCCACACATACTTCAACTAAATGAGACGAAATTTAAAACTTGTATAAAACGCACACTATGCAGGCAGGCATATTATACGTTGGGGGATTACATAAATGATAAAAATGCTTGGCTCCATGCTGGTCCTGCTCCACAACCTCAACTAATTAATTAACATTTGAACATACTGTTGGAACTGCTGAAGATTGTAAGAATAGCTTTGCATTGTATAGACTCAATCACCATTGTATTGTATAATTGCTTAGCACATGTGTGAGTACTATGTACCTACTCTAAAGCTACCATTTACTGGGTACGTCTTTATTTGACTTGGATGTGCCCTGGCGGCTGAGAGTGTGTCGTGCTCACTCTAATGCCTCGCTGATGGTGGCGCGTGTGTTGGATCATTTAACGAATCCATACGTCAGGTTCGTCAACGGGCGCTGTTGGTGGAGGCTGGTCATACCTTAGCTGCCACGGCTTATTTTAATTTTAATTTTGAATTGTTTTTTTTTATTTTTTTTTAATACGGACGCTTTTAACGTTCATCGTTCTCACATGTATAATTTCAACATGAATGATGTAACCAATATTTTGTAACCATATTTTGATTTAAAAGAGTGTCCGTGGAGTTTCTTGCCCGTTCTTCTCCATAGATCTACGTTTTGGAATGAGCCACTAGCTTCAACTTTCTGACTTACCTACTGACCGACTCTTTGACAATTCAAAAGTGCCTGTAATTGGTTTAATTGAAATAAATGCTTTGAGTTTGAGTTTGAGTTTAGCAGTTGGACCCGGTAGCTTCGCGCCACAGCGCGTACCCATCAGTGTTTAGACAAGTTTCGATGAGTTTTGCGACCAAATTCCAAATTTTCTATAAACGCACTTCGAGATGCTCGCAACCTTTTTGCCTTTCTTTACAAATAACAATAAATCAGGCTCTAGCATGTGGAGTTATATCAATCGAACTGAATACTCGTCAACGGTCACACTGAATGCTGAAAAAAGGAGTAATCACGCGCGGCGATCGCATTTTAACCAAAATGATGAACATTTACATTTCTACAGAGGTAAAAGGTTCTTATTATCATTTTAACAGGGCAGTGTGGAAGCAGGCTAAAAAAAATTAAGGCTAGGACCACAATAGAGGAAAGAGGATATTAGTATGGATGTGTGCTAATTTATCTTTCATCATCATCATCATCATTTCAGCCGAAAGACGTCCACTGCTGGACATAGGCCTCCCCCAAGCACGGCAACTTTGACCGGTTCTACCACCATTTAATTTATCTTTACTTCCCCAAGAAAGAATTCCTAGTGCATGGTCTCCTTTGCTAGCCCTTTTCCCACAAACTCAAGAAATGACCAAAGGAAATTGATAAAGTTTGGCCCAGCAGTGCTGGGCGGACAAGCACATACAAAGACAATTCTATTGTTTTTAAAACCGGCCAAGTACGTGTCGGACCACGCACAATTAAGGGTTCCGTAATTGGGATGAATTAAAACTCCCAAAAACATACTTAAACATAAAAAACCGGCCAAGTGCGTGTCTACGCACTATGAAGGGTTCCGTAGTTGGGATTAAATTAATTGTCCCAAGAACAAACTTAACATTATAGTTGAAAAACATGTTCTCACATACATTCCAACAGTAAATGTAACTTTGTACTCACAATATTGAGAGATTTACCATGTTATTTTAAGACCACAAACTTCTTATAGGTTTTCCTGTAATTTACAGGTATAGAACTATTTTCGGTATTTTTTTTTAAATTTTAGGCTCAGTAGTTTCGGAGATAAAGGGGGGGAATGGTCAATTTTCGTCTATTTTCTTAAATAACTTTAAAACGATTTATTTTAAAATGATAAAAAAATATATATTTGAGACCCTCATAGTAAGCCCTATCGTTTGATATGTCACAAGGTACAGTTTGCAAAACTTTTTTTTTTTAATTCTCTAATTTGCCCCCAAAAGGAAAAAACGGAACCCTTATAGTAATAGTAATATTTATTTAATTCTCTCTTCACAAAGGTTCACTTGTTTATTTTGTAAATAGAGACTAGAATAATAGCGTTACAAAATCAAAAATATGATCCTTTGTGAGAGACTGGCGTCCATACTAGGATACCCTGTGTGACAGATCACCAGGCCCTCACCCCGAATTTAATCTAATAATAAGGCAAACTATTATAATACCTACTCTAGACAAATTAATTATTGCTGAAGGGAAAGAAAAAAAAAACAAACATGTTTAAATTAAATAACCACAAAAGAAAAAAGGATTACTCGTCTGTCTGTCTGTCTGGTCGGTCTGTCTGTCTGTCTGTCCGTCTATCACAGCCAATTTGCTCCAAATCTAATGGACCGATTAAGTTCAAATTTGGTACACATATGGATTTTTGTGACGCAACGGCGGTAGCGGTGTACGGCTAAAGAAAATAAATTAATTTTGAATATGGGGTCACTTTTCGGGGGCAAAAATATGAGGGTCTCAAATATATATTTTTTTATAATTTTAAAATAAATAGTTTTAAAGTTGTTTAAGAAAATAGACGAAAATTGACCATTCCCCCCGTTTTCTCCGAAACTACTAAGCCTAAAATTTTGAATTTTGAATTTTTGGCTCCCAGAACATTGAAAGAAGAGTATCTATCGGTAGAAGCAGCCTGGCAAGAAAGAAATGCAATTGGGAAATACCATTCCCTCAGCTACGGTATAATGTTCAAGGGACAATAATAATATTATTGTATAACAATCTACTATATTATAGTAGATTGTTACACAAGGGGCTAAAATGACCCATTACATATCGAGCGAGGGAGTAAATAGAAACGGAGTTTTAATGGGTTTCTAGCGCCGCCGAGTCATTCACTACACTCTGCTTTTCACTAGTCTGTTTTTAAATAGTTTATTTTATTAAAAACTTAAATGTATAATTCTGGATATTTAACGATATGTTTTTCCCGGCCACTTAATTTCAGTCGTCTGTGAAGATGAATGTTGAGTTGTATGTGGGGTAAACGTGGGGTAACACGTAGTTCCAGGTTTAAGGGTAACTCGTTCGAATGTTCTGAATGGAGAATCAGCTGAGTTGGCTCATCCCTTGATGTCGATAGTCGTGGGCAAGTTGGAGAATATTGATGCGCTGGGTAAAATCAAATTTGTTTTGAATGGATTCTCTATATAGGTAGCTTTCCGCCACTTGATCGGATCTCCACCCACCGTGGCGTTTTAGCGTTGTTATATTTGCACCAGAATCCGCCAAGAGAGTGGCGGATGTTCTTCGGAAACAATGGCCATTGTACTGTTCCGGATTAGGCAAATTAAGATAGGTGGCGATCTATTTTGCCATGTTACTAATAGTTTAATTAATTTTTTTTGCCTGTAACTTGCTTTGTGCATTTTCCGTTTTGATAGTTGAGAAAAAATCTCGGCGTTCCTACTCCACTCGGCCGCAATCGTATGGCTAAATATGCTGTTTTATCCCCGTTCTGGTACGCTACAATGACGGACTTTTTGAGCAAGAGTGAAAATAATGTAATGACTAGTTACGGTTACAAAATGAATTAGGAACAATTTGAAAAACTTCCTTGGAGGCTTAATACTATCGGGTATTTAATCATGTGCTGCGGCGGCGACTGGTGTTAGTATGTTCGCCTGTACCATTACTCATTCCGAATACCTGGATAACAAGCTTATCATCAATTTATATGACTAGGTTATCATAATTGACAAAGTAATGACAATTTTATGTAAATGCTCTGTTTGTATTACCAGGTAATCTTGTTCGTAGGATTACCATATTGTTAAATATTACATGGAAAATTCTAATATTCATATAAATAATTCCTCTAAAAAGGTGTCAGAAAACGACTGCAAAACTGAAGCCATAACCGCTTCAATTTGAAAGGGGGCTTAAATTACATGATTCTATGGCAACCAAGTTCAAATCAAGCGCGAAAATGGACATACATCAGTCAGACATTTATGGTCAGACATTTTCTGAAATATTTTTCCATAAGCACAAACACTCCTAACAGAGATCAGACCTATATTATTATGAAACCTTGCGGTATGATGAATGAAATAAAGAACACCATAGAAGATTTCATAATTATATAAACTTTGGTACTGCAGGCTTATTCGTAATATGCAAAAATGCCCATAGCTTACAACTTACTTACAGAAAATAAATCATTTTTATCATTTGTACTGTTACAGAATGAACGAAGAGCGTTTTATAATATGCTTAAGCCTTATCTCTGTTGAAGTGTTTGTTCTTAGAATAAATTATCTATACTGTAATAAATTAAATAATAAATTATATGTATTGTATATTGGAGGTTGAAAATTAATATCTTTTTGCTAAAACGTTGCCCAAACATAGAACTTCTTTTATAACGGCATCTGTGGACTATGACTGAAGCGGCTTCATTGCGCGTTATCTATGCGAACATGGACACTGCTGTCTGGGTGGAGTCGGGAAAGCGGTTCCGTCGCGACGCCTAAGGTTTGGATAAAACAGTCGGATAAGCCCTGTTGGAGTTGTCATGTGGGACGGAATGCTTCATTGAATCAACCGAACCTGCAAAGTTTGTTCTGTTTATTAATTTAAGTAAAACTACATATAGTAATGCAATACCATCTTTAGCCTCTGTCCCAAAGACTAATGAAACGACCACGATCCCACTTAAAGATAGGAAAAGTGAAAGATGTTATTTAGAATGCACCACCATTCATTGAATGAAATGAAACGCACATGATAAGCCATCTGTATATATGTTATCGGCAATCTGTATAATACAGGTATTCTATACAATACCTAGGCAATGTACAGAACACCTGGGACGTACAGGCAATGTATGAAATATTATGAATATTATTGTCCGTTACATACTTTGCCTAGGTAATGTTTATAATTCCCAGGGATTGTATAGAGTACCTGCTGGTCCACCGGCAATGTGTAAAATAAGTAGATTTTGGTCTGTATTTATCAATGTTAGGTGCTTTTTGTCTCCGACCAGCCGTTTTAGTTAGGATAGAATAGGTGCAAAAACTGTCACAGAACCGAGTTAGCCAGCCCGGATTCCACGTGGTATTTGTTTGCCCTATCGCAAGAGTGTTTTTTAGAGCCGGAGGCGCGCAGGGAGGGCAGCCTCCGCTCACGGCAATAAGGTGAGCATAGGTGCTTGCGCCTTATTACGCAAGGGTGAAGAGGCTGCACTTCCCGGAGCGCCGGAGAAGATGCGATTCTCAACGCACCTGCAATAATACAATGTCTTTACAACAGCTTGTTTTCTTCGGAGTTGATAAAGTTCGTCATCTGTTTTTAGGGTTCCGTACAAAAATGGTAAAAACGAACCCTTATGGTGCGACTCAGTCTGTCTGTCACATCTGGATATCTCAAGAACTAGTAATACTATCAACTTGAAATTTTGAACAGTTTTAGATGACGTTTAACCCAACTATTTTGCAAATAAGAAAGAAATAAAAATATACATTTTTTTTTTGTAACATGGACATTTTTATTTGAATGTTTATGGCAACACAAAGTTTAAGTATTTTTAGTCTATGTTAGATGACATGTAATAACGTCGGTCACTGTGGCTTCCGCTAGCTAGCTAACGTGTGTTGTGTGTGGAATATAAAGAGTATTAACAGCAAATAGTTTTGTTTCAAACAGCAACCAAATTACAGTCTACAGAGAGAACACGAAGGAAACATTAGTCCTTGCACAAAGTTACTTGGACAAGGGGGTCTTAAAAATTTAAAGTGCAGCTACTAAGGCATGTGGGGTATCATATGAAAAAGCGCTGTTTGCACATTCTCGAACATTTTTTTATTTCTTTAGGCCGTTTTCGACATTTGATGAAAAACGTAAATAAAATACCGCTCCCCTCCCATTTTTTCCGAAGTTTGCGTAGAGAAAAATCTGAAATTATTCTATGTGATAGAAGTTTATGTAAAGATTACAGGAAAAATAAAACGATATAGTTTAAAATAATATACCTACACGTTTTAGGTATTCTATACATTGCCTAGGTATTGTATAGAATACCGGATTATACAGATTGCCGGTAAAATATATAAAACAAAGTCGGGTTTGTTCGAACCCCTATAACTCGAGAACTGCTGGGCCGATTTTCATGGTTTTTGATTTGTTGTATTCGTCTCCGTCCCGAATAGCATTACCTATTAAAGTATATAATAGCAGTAACTATTAAAAACATTGGAAAAGTGACGTAAAAAAAGAAAAAAAAATACAATACAAAATGATCATGGGTTTCGTAACTGTCAAACATTTAATGTTCATACCATCGATACTTTAAACTCTCCCCTCAAATTAAAGAACGTATTAAAATAAAGGTTTCGGATCGATAAGATATATAATTATATTTATATACGTAGACCAGTGTCGAATATTATTGAAACCAAAAAAAATAATAGTAGGATGAAACCCATTGGAAAAGGAAGAGAATATAACAGAAATGACGGGAAAAAATAAATTACGGGCGATCTGAGGTCGGGAAGTGGATGGGGGGAGTTTTTAAGGGTAAAAATGGTTTATCTCGATTTTCGGCAAAACTACAAGTCCTATGGAAAAAAGTTAAATGGCAAAGAGGTAATAAAAAGATCGACAACTTTTGTATTTACACTTTTTCACATAACCTCAAAATTTATGTGGAAAATTCAAATAACCAAGTTTTTGGTTTTTATTTTTATATTTTACAAAAATTTTTTTTCCACGAAATTTGGGGAAAAGTTACCTTTTTATGTCCCAAAGACACTGTATTTTTTTAAATATTTTTTTTTCACCTTATTCAGACTTATTATTGAAAAAACATCCTAATTTTCAATCGAAAATTCTCACGTCAAAATATCTGCTTTTTTAAAAAAGTGGGTGGGTTTTTTGTTCGTTGAAATCTGAGAAGAGAAGCTTGAGTTTTTTAGGACTCCAAGGGACCATACCTTGGAGTCCTAAAAAACTCAAGCTTCTAAGTCAACGCAATAAAAAGATACGACCAATTATGCGATATATTTTGATACTCGCAAGTAAATCAAAACCTATACGGTACTTCGCGTTGTCCTAGAATCATGAAATTAGGTCTCACAGCACAAATAAAGGAAAAAGTCCGAAAATTGTTAATTTGTCATTCTATCACATAAAAAGGTATTTTCAAGTCTGTCAGTCTGTCAAGACCCTTTTTCTCAAGAACGCGTAAAGGTACCAAGTTGAAATTAATATCAAATACGTAGGTCTATGGTCTCTTGGAGATCTAAAAAAATCAAGATTCTATGTCAATGCAATAAAAAATACGGCCATTTAAGCGATATAGTTTGATACTCGCAAGTAAATCAAAACCTATGGGTTACTTCCCGTTGATCTAGAATAATGAAATTTGGCAAGAAGCAAGGTCGCACAGTATAAGTAAAGGAAAAAGTCCGAAAATTGGTAATTTGTAATTTGATCACATAAAAAAAAATTGTGATTTTAATGTTAAGTTTGTTTTTGGGATAAATAATTCTTTTCAACTACGGAACCCTTCATTGAGCGTGATCCGACACGCACTTGGCCGGTTTTTGTTATATTTTCTTCCTTTTCCAATGGGTTTCATCCTACTACAATTTTTTTTCACTTTTTACCATTTTCAAAGGCTTCTCTTCTGCACTGGTCTAATTCACAATATTCGGATAATGGCGTATTGGCGGATTTTAAAGATGTAGAATAATGTCAGTAATGAAAAAGGATTGACATATTATATATTGGTTGTCAAATATTTATGCGTGCGTTCAGAAATTTATTTTCTCTTATAGCCATCGATATTCATACTCAAAACATTATTTTTTTTTCGATTTAATTGGTTCCAATTAATCTTTTTAATATTTTTGACTTTTTTACTCTATTCCGGTATTTTCCTCATTTTACTCGGAGGCTATTGGCACTCAAAATTATAAGCATTTATTTCCATTAAACCAATTAATGTCACTTTTGAATTATCAAGGAGTCGGTCTGTTAAAAAAAAATAACCTAGTAGTAGGTTCCTAAGTAGAAAAACGGACACGAAACTCCATAGACACTATAACGATGAAAATTTGAAAGAAGATGTATTCCGTGCACCGCTAAACAATGGTGTAGTAAATTACGATTAAAAGAATCAGGGGTAGCACTCCTCCTACATGTAACCGAGGGATCAACAAATATTTATTGAAGTAAATAAGTATGAGTTTATGGGATGTTTTCGGTTACAACCACAGAAATAACTTTGCTTTTCATACTTTTTTCGAGAACTACTATGAATTTGAAAGTTATTTTTGCGGTTGGTAAAATCAATACTGTTCGTGCGTAAATATTCATTCTCACTACACAACCCTTCACTGAGCGTGGTCCGACACGCACTTGGACGGTTTTTAGTTTCCATTTTTTTTTTTTGGAAAGTCACACCTGACTTCAGATTTTAATATTTGTCTTTGTGTCAAGTTTTTTTTAAAGATTTTGATTGATATTAAATCTTTAAATTATAATCTGCGATCTAATTATAACCCAAAGTGACAAAAGATTGGTTAAAAAAAAGAAGGGAGATCTCTTCACATAATTTCAGTTTAGTGTTTTTTTGGTAAATAAGCGTTTAAAAACCTAGACCGTACTACCACATATAACAAAATCTTATGAATAACACTCACACGTCATAAAATAGTCATTTCATTAGCCAGTCACTTGCATATTCACGCTTTATCCATGTCAAGGAAGTTGAAAGCAATCGATGCAGGCATCGTTCATTGAATGTACTGTCTTGCTTGATAACGTCATGACGTTGGATTTATATATGATATGGAGTAGTGGTCGTCAAAGATATTTTACAGATATCGTTCACGACAACAGATTTTAGTGTCCGAATATGTATGAATATTAATTCGACCTACTCCCTAAAAGGGTTAATATAACTATCTGCAAGTGTTAATGTATGTTGTTAGTGTCAATGTGCGACATGTGTAGAGCTGACGTCATGTGAGTGGATCAATTTTCTTCCTTTGTCATCTTTACTAGAGGTGAGGAATCGATTGTCAAATTCAAGGTACATCCAGACTTCCCTTGAAGTCCGAGTTTGGTAAAGTTTTTAGGAACTGTCTCAATCGTCTAAAAATATGGACCTCTCCGAGCCACATCAAAGACACGAGTAGATATTAGGGTGGATCGGTCTTGTATGACAAAAAATAAAAATCAAGCCATCGAAATGGAACTATTATCGAAAGTTCCGTATATGTGGAAGTGATTCAAAACCAAAATATTTTTGAAATAGAAAGTCTAGAAATCCACTCCACTCTCAAGCCACTTCAAATTCAGGTTTCGAGACATTTTCTAGACCGATTATATCCACTTAAGGCTGCTCCTTCCTAAAATACGGCGAAACTAAGTAACTTTGTATCTTTTTAACCGACTTTTCAAAAACAAAAAGGAGGAGGTTATCAATTCGTCGCGTATATATTTTTTTTAAATGTATGTACACCGATTTCTCCGTCAATTGTGGAACGATTTTAAAAATTCTTTTTTGTTTGAAAGGGTGTGCTCTCGAGGTGGTTCCATTGTGTCACACCCGGCATCCCCCCCTAATTAGGGTTATGGATTGTACATGAAACCTAAAGTTTCCAACCGTGTGAAAGTAAATTTATAAAGGTATATATACATAAATATCTGGAAAGACTGAAATTAAAGACATACCTCAATACTCATACAAAGTTTATTCACTATAAAAAGAAGTATCACCTTGCATAGAAATACTGTGAATGAGGCAACTAATCATAAATAATTCTTACACACTAAGATGTGTACCCCTGTTAGACCCTGTCTCCGTACCAAGGTATAACAGAAGTACACCACATGAGATATTACTCTCAATCAGTGCAAGACTTCACTCAATCAGTGGAACAGAATCCCTTGGCATGGCACCAAGGTTAAAAATTTCCTAATTATTTAAATTTATTAAACTTTATGCTTTTATGCAATTTTTGTGTTTTAATTAATTTACATCTACTTATTTGATATATATTTTAAGTTCTAAAGAGGCGTTCGATCTCTAGCGCCATCTGTTGTTTAAACTGTGGCCTCTGTCAAATATGATTCTATTAGTCCACAAACGATGTCGCTGCGAGTTACGTATTTCTTGTTTTGCAACGTCACAATTGTCACCAAGTCAGAATCTGATGAGGGGATCCCATGGAAATCGAGGGAAACCCTCAAATTTTATAGGCACACCTACAGCGATTTGGGTATTTTTTATAGTAACTCGTGCATTTGCTCCCGGAACCACCACCACCAGCACCATTTGGTGAAGTGGATCTGATGAGGAAGACCACAGATGGCCATCGGAACTACTCAATAATACGTATTTCACTTGGGTTGCGATTCGATTACTTTAATATGGTTGCTAAGCAATTTATGCTCGTGAAGTGGAGTTGTTGGTGACTTCACCATCAGTTCCAGTTCTCCTGGTTCCTGACTAGGAGAACTCTTCAACAATTAACGTCTTTGTATCGGGAAAAACAATATAATAATATTGTAAAAGCTGATGAGCAGTTGATATTAGGCTATTGTAACTTAGCTAAATTACAAACTCGCCCACTAAAAAGTGAAAAAAAAAAACTTTTTTACAAAAACAAATAACCGACTTCCAAAAAAAATGCTACCAAGTGAAAAATAACTTTAATTTCGGAAGTCGGTGGCAAAAACTAAAATACAGAGCCAAAGACACCGACTTCCGAAATTAAAGTTATTTTTCACTTTGTAGCAATTTTTTTTGGAAGTCGGTTATTTTTTTTTTTGTAAAAAAGTTTTTGTAAAAGAGTCGTCAAACGAACGAAATCTAACGACTCTGCACGCAATCTAACTTAGAGAGATGTATTGATGATTTTTATGGTTAAAATAATATAAATACATATGTTTTATTTCCGCGTATCATACATTGATCAATATACAACCTGACACGAACCTGCAAATTGCAAAAAACCCAACAAAAATTGATTTTCGCGGGCTACCACTGCGCATCATCCTTAAGTCACTGTGACAACCGCCCCAGCTGTCCGCGACCACGAAAGACAATTCGAAAATTAGTACGTGGCGACTTTTGCACCGGAACGGATTGCGCTTTTGAGTTTTAATTAATTGACAATGTTATTGTCTTCTCTTCATAGTGACTTGCAGTGTCCTTTATTTGGCCACAGGCGTGGTTTTAAACGCAATATTTTACCTTCATATGATGATATTATACTCTGGTACAAGTGGGTGTGAGTCGAAGTAAACAAAAATAGCAAAGAAGTAGATTTGGATAACACGGTAGTGGTTGGTGCGATGGGACTACTGTTAAAGCTGGACCAAAAGCAGGAATAATTACGACGCATACAAAAAAGTCTACAATAACCAATTCAGTGGTTTATTTCTCGGTTACACACCAATGAACTAACATTGCATCATTAGGGTTCCGTACCAAAATGGTAAAAAAGGAACCCTTATGGTGTGACTCAGTCTGTCTCTGTCACAGCTGGATATCTCAAGAACTACTAATGTGATCAACTTGAAATTTGGAACAGTTTTAGGTGACGTTTACCCAACTATTTTGCAAATAAGAAAGAAGTAAAAATATTTATAGTTTTTTTGTAACAGGGACTGAAAGGGCGTTATAAAAATTCAAAGTGGGGCTACTTACAAAGTGGGGCTTCAAAGTGGGGGTATCATATGAAAGAGCGTTGTTTGCACATTCTCAAACATTTTTCATTTTTTTTTAGTCCGCGCAGTTTTCGACTTTTGATGAAAAATGTAAAACAAAATACCGCCCCCCCCCCCGCCCCCTTATCTCCGAAGTTTGCAAAGATAAAAATCTGAAGTTATTCTATATGATAGAAGTTTATGTAAAGATTACAGGAAAAATAAAATGATGTCTCTAAATAGCACACTTTTTCAGAAATCGGAACGGAACCCTCGGTGCGCGAGTCCGACTCGCTCTTGACCGGTTTTTTTGTATTATATGATTACCTATTTAATTTTAACCAAAAATTAAGTAGGCACTGTCTGTGTAGGTAGGTAAACTAAAAAAAATTGGTGGTAAGTACTTACGGAACCCTTTGTTTGCGAGTCTGAGTAGCACTTGGCAGGTTTTTATGTATTTGTTTCGTTGCTAGGACTTGTACCTAATTCCATTATAGAAATGTTTCAAAGGATACCCGGCAAAAAAACATAATTTCTGGCGTATTATTTAGGTACCTACCTCCTGCCGCATCGTTAGATTGTTTGAAAGTTTGAAAAGTACCTACACAGTTTGCTATCATGTCATGAATTCGAGACCCAAAAAATTAAGTCACTGATTTTACCCCTTCTCAAAACTTACACTTGTCACACTCAAGCCACTGAAAGTAAATTGCGAAGAGCAATATTTTTTTATAAGTTATTAGATAGGTAGCTATTTATTTGCCTTGTGACCGTCAGCGCGGTTATATTTCCAAATAAATGGAGAACAAAATATTTTCCTGTGCCAAATTCATAAATATAGTATCATAAAAATATTACATATTTTTGGCAAACATTATCCTGATCTAGTCTACAGATTTCAGCATTTACATGTAAAAATACGTAATAGATAGCTGGATAGAATATAAAAAAACCGGCCAAGTGCGTGTCGGACCACATATAGTGAAGGCCTCCGTAGTCGGGATATTTACTCAACAAAACATAGATTTTATTAACAGTTCGTATTTCATAGTCGTTCTCAAAGAAACTGTTAAAAACATAAGTATTTATTTTGCTGTTGTAACCAATCCATTTAACAATTTGTTTACTGACGTCATAACTTTATTTGTAACCTTAACTGCCCTCGCTTCGCTGGTTAAAGTTATTGTTAAATATCTGTCACTTCTGTCAAACGCGTTGAATGGCATGTCCCTGCTCCGAACTTTATCTTTTACATTTCACATGACAGTGCGACATCAGGTAGTCATTCTATGGTAATTTTAACTGTGACTGAAACTATAACCTAGCCCTTGGTGCAACCCACCCTTAGGGTTCTGTCCTAGCCCTTGGTGCAACCCACCCTTAGGGTTCTGTACCAAATCTGATTTATCTTGGTATTTGTTAGTAAAATATACATGTCGGACACGAAACGAATCGCAAGCGCGCCACAGGCGACATTACGTCATCTACCCACACCTACAGCGCGCTTCTACAGAGTCGTGATGTTTTAAGCCCAGGGCGAGGAGTACATTCTAATGTCTGATCGCATCGAAGTTAAGACGTCGCGGAACTGTACTCGATTCGCTGTGCTCAGTGATTGTGTTAATTTTAATTTGGAGCGATTGTGTTAAATTGTGATTTTAATAAACACCGTGTATCGCACCCAGTGTGTTTTCATTGCACGAAACCCATCATTTGCCCACATGATGTCTGAATCTAACTGAGTAAATCCTGACGATCCGAAATACATAATAATAAACAATATTACCAAATTTATCTTGATTTAAAAGAGTGTCCGTGGAGTTTCTTGCCCTTCTCCATAGAGATCTACGTTTTGGAATCGTCAACTAGCTTCAACTTTTTGATTAATTGACCGACTCTTTGACAATTCAGTGCCTGTAATCGGTTTAATTGAAATACATGGTTTGAGTATGACTTTTATTCTTCACGCGATCAATACTTTGTATATATTATATAATCTCGTTCTCGAAAACGGCTCTAATGATTTCGATAAAAGTTGTAATACGGGGGCGAGAAATCTATCTAGCTAGGTCTCATTTCTGTGATAATTAGTTTTCTTTATTTTCACTCGAGCTCGGTCGCCCAGATACTGTACTCATTATGTGTATCACATTCTGTCTTCCATCACTGAATTTATTGCCAAAACTATGTCTGCTTCCGACTATTGCAGCCCATTTGACTTTTAGACGTAAGTCCGTGGCATATTAACGTCCTGTAAATAAGTTAAAAAAAGGTAATAATTATAAAACAACTACATATTACATTACATAACTAAATACTCACATGTAAATCGATTTGGGTGAAGATACTGTGTATCCGACTCATGCAGTTTATACTTGCTTAAAAAACTCCATAGTTTTAGAAATTCAATTTTAATATAACAATAAGATATCACGTCATGCAATAAATTAATTAAAAGGGACAAAATATAACATAATATTAAAAAAAATATATAATCAGTCATCAACTTTAATAAATAATTAAAGTTTATGATTGATTATTTTTAAGTGAAGTATTTTCCAACATACCTTAGTGTATGTTAATATTACTGCCCTTCAGGAGCAGACCGGTAAAAATATAAGACCTATATCAAAGAGTTAATAAATAAACATGCCAATTCCATCAATGATCAAAAAGGTTGCTACCTTAAGAAATTCCAGTGACCCATTTGCTTATAACTAATTGGTCAACCTTTACGGAAGAATGACTTGCGACCATATAATAGACAATAATGGTACTTGAAAGAACAGGATTAGGAGAGGCAAAATTGTTTTAAGTGCCTCTCGATTATTTATTGACCCAGGTACTCAAAACGTAGACTACTGTATGCTGTGTTTATAGCTAAAACTGGAGCTTTTATTTAATAGCATCCATAGATGATATTAAATAAAACCTCCAGTTTCCAGGAGCTTTTATAGCTTTATTATTTTTCCAGTTGCCAGGAGTCCTCCAGGAGCTTTTATTTAATATCATCCATAGATGATATTAAATAAAACCTCCAGTTTCCAGGAGCTTTTATAGCTTTACTAGCTTTTGCCCGCGGCTTCGCCCGCGTGGATGTCGGAAAATATCCCATGGGAACGTTCATGTGGAAAACATAGGGCATATCCCTAACTTAAGAAATGCTGGGTTTCCCATACAAACTTTCATCCCTTTTATCACCCCTTGTAGGATAATGTTTTAAGACAAAAAGTAGCCCATGTCCTTTCCCAGGATGCTATCTACAGCCTTGCCAAATTTTATCGAAATCCGTGCAGTTTTGTAAATTTTAAAATCAATCCCTATTTTACCCACTTAGGGGATGATTTTTAAAAAACGCTGACCCGCATATTTCTTAACTTCTTACCAATAGCATAAATTTGTTATCCCTAACTTAAGAAATACTGGGTTTCCCTTACAAACTTTCATCCCCTATGTCACCCCCCGTAGTATTATTTTTGAAAAAAATAGTATCCTATGTCCTTTCCCAGGATGCTATATAAAGCCTTGCCAAATTTTGTCGAAATCCTTGCAGTTTTGTAAATTTTAAAATCAACCCCTATTTTAACCCCTTAGGGGATGATTTTTCAAAAACGCTGAACCGCATATTTCTTTATTTCCTATCAGAAGCATACATTTTAATTTTCACATCCCTAACTTAAGAAATACTGAGTTTCCCATACAAACTTTCATCCCCTATATCACCCCCTGTAGGATTATTTTTTAAGAGCAAAAGTAGCCTGTGTCCTTCCCCAGGATGTTATATAAAGCCTTGCCAAATTTTATCGAAATCCGTGCAGTTTTGTAAATTTTAAAATCAACCCCTATTTTACCTCTTAGGGGATGATTTTTCAAAAATGCTGAATCGCATATTTCTTAATTTCCTACCAATAGCATAAATTTTTTATCCCTAACTTAAGAAATACTGGGTTTCCTTACAAACTTTCATCCCCTATATCACCCCCTGTACTTGTTTTTGAAAGTATCCTATGTCCTTTCCCAGGATGCTATATAAAGCCTTGCCAAATTTTGTCGAAATCCTTGCAGTTTTGTAAATTTTAAAATCAACCCCTATTTTAACCACTTAGGGGATGATTTTTCAAAAACGCTGAACCGCATATTTCTTTATTTCCTATCAAAAGCATACATTTTAATTTTCACATGCCTAACTTAAGAAATACTGGGTTTCCTTACAAACTTTCATCCCTTATATCACACCCTGTAGTATTGTTTTTGGAAGTATTCTATGTCCTTTCCCAGGATGCTATATAAAGCCTTGCCAAATTTTGTCGAAATCCGTGCAGTTTTGTAAATTTTAAAATCAACCCCTATTTTACCCCTTAGGGGATGATTTTTCAAAAATGCTGAATCGCATATTTCTTAATTTCCTACCAATAGCATCAATTTTTTATCCCTAACTTAAGAAATACTGGGTTTCCTTACAAACTTTCATCCCCTATATCACACCCTGTAGTATTGTTTTTGAAAGTATCCTATGTCCTTTCCCAGGATGCTATATAAAGCCTTGCCAAATTTTGTCGAAATCCGTGCAGTTTTGTAAATTTTAAAATCAACCCCAATTTTACCCCCTTAGGGGATGATTTTTCAAAAACGCTGAACCGCATATTTCTTTATTTCCTATCAGAAGCATACATTTTAATTTTCACATCCCTAACTTAAGAAATACTGAGTTTCCCATACAAACTTTCATCCCCTATGTCACCCCCTGTAGGATTATTTTTTAAGACCAAAAGTAGCCTGTGTCCTTCCCCAGGATGCTATATAAAGTCTTGCCAAATTTTATCGAAATCCGTGCAGTTTTGTAAATTTTAAAATCAACCCCTATTTTACCCCCTTAGGGGATGATTTTTCAAAAACGCTGAACCGCATATTTCTTAATTTCCTACCAATAGCATAAATATGTTATCCCTAACTTAAGAAATACTGGGTTTCCCTTACAAACTTTCATCCCCTATATCACCCCCTGTAGTATTATTTTTGAAAAAAATAGTATCCTATGGCCTTCCCCTGGATGCTTTATAAAGCCTTGCCAAATTTTGTCGAAATCCATGCAGTTTTGTAAATTTTAAAATCAACCCCTATTTTACCCCCTTAGGGGATGATTTTTCAAAAACGCTGAACCGCATATTTCTTTATTTCCTATCAAAAGCATACATTTTAATTTTCACATCCCTAACTTAAGAAATACTGAGTTTCCCATACAAACTTTCATCCCCTATATCACCCCCTGTAGGATTATTTTTGAAAAAAAAAGTAGCCTATGTCCGTCCCCAGGATACCATCTATAGCCTTGCCAAATTTTATCGAAATCCGTTCAGTGGTTTAGGCGTGAAAAGGTAACAGACAGACAGACAGACAGACAGACAGACAGACAGACAGATAGACAGACAGACAGAGTTACTTTCGAATTTATAATATTAGTATGGATTATTTTTCCAGTTGCCAGGAGTCCTCCAGGAGCTTTTATTTAATAGCATCCATAGATGATATTAAATAAAACCTCCAGTTCTATGCAACAATTAGTTTCCTTCTAATTATGTTAAACTACCTCACAACTGTGTACAGCATTCAAACAACAAACACTTCAACGTTAACTTTTAACGTTGAAGTGTTTGCGATTCTCTAATATAACTATGTAATATTAAGAAAATTAATCTAAATCCCACGTTTTTATGCGCCTTAAATAGAATAAGATTTTATGGTTATTTTTAGGTTAGGTCGGCAGTTTTTTTTTTTCTCTTTTTGATTAGAATTCACTGTCATCGAGTTGTGAGCTACCCTGAAATTTTCAGCCGGATAGATAACCGGGAAGTGCTCGAAATTTGAGTTGCAAGATTTGATGCGGGAAGGACAGAAGAATGGTGTAAATAAATAAATAAATACAATACTCTTTTAAAGCACACCATAAAAATTACAGATATATAATAATAACTGATTCCATTATTGAAACCAAAGTTATAGCCATTTCTATTAAAAAAGAGCTGAATTATAAAAATACACAATCTCAAATTCGTTACATAGACCAGGGCCAAACCGCTTAAAATATTGTAAAAAAAAATTCTTAGCAGTATACGAGTGGTCGGAAAATTTAGTTGATGATATAAATAACGAAGGAAAAATAGTCCAGACTCAGAGAAAGTTCTTGAAAGGGGGTGGGGGTAGTAGTATATTACTAGTTTTTTGTGATTTGCGGGTAAACTTTGCATCCTATCGAAAAAAGTGAAATGAAAAAGTGGTAGATAATAAAAAAATCTTATACTTTTATTTATATTACCTCAAGAAAAACGCAAAAAACCGTTTTTTTTTTGTTTTAATTTATAACTATAGCAAATATTATTATTTTTTCATTAAAATTGGTGAAAATGTTCTTTTTTTGTGTTTCAAACAATCCCAAATTTTTTCAAAGCGAAATATTTATTTTTCGATGTTTTATGAAGAAAATACAAAAAATGACCTTATTATTAATTGAAAAATTTGGCTAGCAAGTTTTAGATACACCACTTTTACATTTAACTTTTTTCGATAGGATGCATAGTTTACCCGCAAATCGCAACAAACTAGTACAAACCCCTAAAAAAGTATATATTACCACCCCCACCTACGGACTATTTTTCCTTCGTTATTTACATCATCAACTAAATTTTCCAACCACTCATAAACTGCTAAGAATTTTTTTTTTCTCAAACAGGATTGGCCCTGGTCTAACAGGTAGGTATTGCAAAATGTTTTGGACCAAATAAGGTTTTTTTTTACTATGCTGAATATACAGTGTATCTGTCGCCCCAAATTGTATGATACGCCGTAATACATAAAGGCGCTGTTTTCTATTACGGCCGATTAACCAAAAACCCCAAACCTTAAGACAAAATGTATTATGGCTAAATAAACGTTGTGATAGCGCATCGCGTTCTACAATGCGGCTGATCAACGTTCCGCCATAATATAATTTGGCCACGGTCTACAATGCAGCTGATCAACGCTCCGACATAATAGAATTTGGTGCGTCGCTTTGTAGTTTTTAGTTCCAAAATGGTTAGGTTAGAACCAACCACGCGCTAGCCGAGCGAGCGAAGCAAGCGATGCCGCGGCAGCGTCCGGTCGGTCGCAGTTACTTGGCTTGGTTACCCTTCATTTTGATCTGTTTGCAATAGGGCTAAAGGTTGGCAGCCGTTTTGGCGAACGTATCATTACGACATTTTGGCCGAACATTAATCAGTCGTAATAGAAAATAGCGCCTTTATGTATTTCGGCTAGACGTTTTGTATTACGCCGCATTACACAATGTAGCTGCGACAATTATCGACCCCTTGACGTTGGATAACTATTTACGCCACATCCTGTATATTATCAGTGGCGTAAAATCGTCATCGCCACAGGATCTGTTGCTGTTATGGCGCTCACCCCCGCGGTGGAATTTTGGATTTGTGCGCCATATTTACGACATTCTTTAGTGTGCTTTTGATGAATTGGCATGAGTTTAGGTTTTGATATAGTAGTGTATGAAACTATGCATAACTATGTATATATACACTCGTGTGATACTACTATAGGGGCCGGTGGCTAACTCAGAAGTATAAATAATTTGCTATATTTCAAGCTTAGCTTGATTAATGTAAGTACCTGAGCGACCGAGCTTTGCTTGATTGAATATAGACATAGGCAGATCTATATTGTATAAGCTCTACTTTAAAAAAATATATATTATATATCAGCGAAGCGAAATAACTGTTTATTATTGCTTAAATGGGGTTGGCTACTGTCAAAGTGGCGCTAGCATAGCTTTAACCAAAATTATATTCATTTTTATGAAGTATTTGTTTGTTTAAGATTTTACAAAATGTCTAAGAAATGTGAAGTGCCTTATTGCAAAGAAATAGGACCACACCAATTTCCGATAGCTGTAGAATTAAAAATAAAAGGTTAAAAAAAGTATTAAAAAAAAAGTGGTCTAATTCGGCTTTTTGTAGTAATGTATAATTAGCGAAAAGTATTATGAAATGTATACTTCCTACAAACAAAACCATTCCATAAATAAAATAGCTTGATGTATAATTTTAAGAGTATACCGAGTATACCTTTCAATAAGGTCTGCTTTATTTCCTTGTAAAGAAGCACCTCGCTTTTTTCAGTTCAGCCTTTAGCTCGCTTATTCTCCATGTTGAGTACATGTTTATTTTATCATCCATCCTGGTATTTTGATGAAAAAATTTACAAAACCGAACACACAAATTGAGTAAACAAATGTGACAGGTGAAAGCTATGCTAGCGTCACCTGCCAAAAGTTTTAAGGAGCCAGGAGAAAAGCCCATTCATAAATTACGAACAAAAAGAGTAACTGTTAGTAGTTGTCAATAGGTACGTTAACGTTTTCGTTAGCGCCAAAAACGATGGTTCGGTTCATGTCAGTGGAGAGGCAAAAGAACGATGCTCAAACAGCCTTGTCGGATTTGTAAAACCATATGTTTGTCATCAGTTCTAATTTCTCATCAAACCACCAAATGTACAAAACAAAAACTCATTATCCATTACCTGTTACTACCTTTTAGAAGGAGACCGCAACAATAAGGCTTTTCTATGACAGTTGATATCTAGTATTCACATTAATAGATGGCGCCTGGAAAAACCATGGAAAAACTAATCGAGATCTTTCAAAAGACAAGAGTTTTTTAAAATACAGTATTAAAAACTCTTTGGCCTTTTGTTAAGTTTATAAAACATCTCTCCTCAAGCACCGGTGTTGCCCGGAATCGAATATTAGCCTTTTTTGCGTAGAAATTAATCTAAATCATATGTTAGATACACTGGCAATAATATTTGTAAACCATTTCCAGTGTTGGAAATATATTCGGCATTGATTTAGTGTCATTTCTACGCAAAAAAGCCTAACATTCGGCATTCGGGGGTGGCGCCACCGTCTACGCGCCACAATTTTGTAGCTTTTATAGATAAAAGTTCTAAAAAAGTATCGAATAGGTTTTACTTTATTCTTATATTGAAAAAAAATAAACACTAAATGTACTTTTTTCAACCTCACGAGTAAAAAGTATTCATAGGCGGTGGCGAAATCGAACCGAGCCGAATCTTTTTGCGTAAAAATACGGAGAAAACGAATTTCCCCAGACATGAGACCCTAGCTAGATCGATTTTTCGCCCCGTAAACCCCATATTGCAAGTTTCATCTAAATCGTTAGTGCCGTTTTCGACAGCGAGATTGCAAATATACAGGGTGTTTCTTTTAAAGTGTCAAGCCAGTGTGAGTTGATAGCAGAGTACCATACCTATCGATTTAACCCCCATGTATGTTCTACGAGTATTTGTAGTTTTCGAGTTATTTTGTATCCCTCATTTCATATCAAATTAGTAGTAGGTATAAAATTTATGTTTTTATTATCAACTGAGCTCTGCGTTTGCGTTGACGTTTAACATAGAGGAATAGTAAATATCAGGATTGACAAAAATATGCAAAGATAAATTATAAAATATGAAAATCACAAGATTTCAGATACACCACTTTCAACGACCGATTTCAGCAAATAATGCCCTATTTAGTACATTCTTGTTCAAAGTTGACCCAAAAAAAAGATATAATTTTTCAAAGCCATCATTTCGTTGAATCAGGAAAAATATCGAAAAAAAATTATAACTCGAAAACTACAAAAAATCGTAGAACATACATGGGGGTTAAATCAATAGGATGGTACTCTGCTATCAGCTCGCACTGGCTTGACACTTTAAAAGAAACACCCTTTATATATCTATATATGTAAAAGAAAGTCGTGAATAGAATAGAATAGAATAGTTTTTTATTTGCACAGAAAGTAGTGTTAGTTACACTATTTATAACGCAAGAACGGTTGAACCGATTTGGCTGAAAATTGGTGAGGAGGTAGCTTAGAACCAGGAGACGGACATAGGATACTTTAAAAACAACGGAGAAAACGTGTTATAACAACGGCTGGACCGATTTAGATGAAATTTCGTGTCTATATTTGAATGGGTTCAACACATTACATTTCCCTCTGGACTGGCTGTAAATTTTAAGCAACAGTTTTCAGAAGCATTATTAAGGATTACATAATAAAAAGAAAATTTAAAAAAAGTTAAAATTTGTTTGCAACAAATGTTAACTTTTTAAAATTTTCTTTTCCAGGAGTTAAAAGACCGTCACAGGGAGTAGATTTTCTCTATTTTTTTTTTTTATAAAACTATTATGACTTGAGCTATCACCCGATTCCGGCTTGACGTCGACTTCTGGGACAGCCTGTATATATAAAACAAAGTCGTGTTAGTTACACCATTTATAACTAAAGAACGGCTGGACCAATTTTTATGATTTTTTTGTTTTTGGATTTGTCTTCGTCTGGAATAGGTTAATAAGTATTAAAACATCGGAAAAATTCACGCAAAAAAAAAAAAATAAGAAAAAAGTTAATTTTATCATAGCATGAAAATTTTAAACAGGACGTCTGTCGGGTCAGCTATGTATTATCTATTTAAATAAAAATCAATTGCCGAATGTATCATCTCATCACTACGCATCACTTCAGAACGGATGCACCTATTTGGCTAATTCTTTTTTGTTGTATTTGTCATTGTCAGGACAAGGTTTTTATGAAAGAATATGTCTGAAAAATTGTACGGAAAATTGAAAAATATTGGTTAAAAAATCTTCATATAAAAGTTCAGTTTCATAAATCGTTTTATCTGTTAAACTTATCCAAAAAATAATAATTTGTTGTTTTGGTTGTTTTGTGAAAAAAGTAGTAAAGAAACAGTCAATACCAGCAATTGTAGTATATAGAACTTAGTGTGTTATCGTTGTGTTACGAGTATCTATCACCCAAGCCAATTGCCTTCAGTCTAAAAATAAACCAATATTTCATTGTTAAGAAAATGCCACCAGTGAAGCGTTAAAATATCGGACAAAACATTAGAAAAGTGGCCGGGAAAATTTAAAAATTCTGGAAAACTGAAAGTGCATTTTCTATAGTAATTTTATATGAATTATTGAAATTTGGACAGGACAACGTCTGTCGGGTCAGCTAGTATATACAGGGTGTCTCTTTTAAGGTGTGAAGCCAGTGCGAGCTGATAGCAGAGTAGCATACCTATCGATTGAACCCCCCCGTTATGTTCTACGATTTTTTGTAGTTTTTGAGTTATAATTTTTTTTCGGTATGTTTCCTGATTCAACGAGATGATGGCTTTAAAAAATTACATCTTTTTTTTGGGTCAACTTTGAACAATAATGTACTAAATAGGGCATTATTTGCTGAAACCGGTCGTTGAAAGTGGTGTATCTGAAATCTTGTGATTTTTATATTTTATCATTTATTATCTTTGCATATTTTTGTGAATTCTGATACTTACTATTCTTCTACGTTTATTTTATACCTACTACTATCCTTAACCACTACGATTGATATGAAATAAGGGATCCAAAATAACTCGAAAAGTACAAAAAGTAACGTAAAGTCATAGAACATACATGGGGGTTAAATCGATAGGTATGGTACTCTGCTATCAGCTCGCACTGGCTTGACACTTTAAAAGAAACACCCTGTATATACTAGCTGACCCGACATACGTTGTCCTGTCCAAATTTCAATAATTCATATAAAATTACTATAGAAAATGCACTTTCAGTTTTCCAGAATTTTTAAATTTTCCCGGCAACTTTTCTAATGTTTTGTCAGATATTTTAACGCTTCACTGGTGGCATTTTCTTAACAATGAAATATTGAATAAATAAATAAATAAATTGGTTTATTTTTAGACTGAAGGCAATTGAGTGATAGATAACACAACGATAACACACTATGTTCTATATACTACAATTGCTGGTATTTACTGTTTCTTTACAAACTTTTTTCACAAAACAACCAAAACAACAAATTATTATTTTTTCGGATAAGTTTAACAGATACTCGTAAAACGATACAAGTATTGTTCGTTTAATAGTATAGGTATATATAATACATTTGGAATTGACTCATTACACCTTTTTAAATTTCCCCTCTCGTTTTTTTTTGTATTTCCAGATGCAATATATAAATATTATATAGCCAATACGCAAAATAAACGTATTGACGTGGCGTTGCGTTTGCCAGCCTGTATTACCTATTACCTATACCTACAGCCTATGTCACTCCCACAATTAAGACCTACCTATAGGTATTGCATGAGTGGTAGTTAGTTTAATACAAAGCAAAGACAATGATAGTGGACTAATATTATTTGTTTAATTACGTAGTTATTTTTAACGAGCTTATGATATTTTTTTTTTTGTTTCAGAGTCCGCGTGGAGTATTACGTAAACGAGAATACTTTCAAAGAAAGACTGCAACTATATTTTATAAAAAATCAACGATCGAGTAAGTATGTCAAGGCACAGAATAATAAAGCTACAGTATTTATCTGGGCAGTGACCTTGAAATAATTACCTACGGCCGCTCGGTAGATATAAGCGTCAGTCGCACACACTCGAACTGTTGCCTACGGGTATATACTGAGATTTCGAAGCGCGTTTTTTGGCCGTTTTCTATAAAGATGTATGTACTACTGTAACATTATTATTCTGAAATTAATTACACGATATCGACATGGCGCGGTTTCTTCGAAACAACGACTAAGGCCTCGTTATATTAATTACGCGTCGGCATAATACTCGGAATAGGCTAGTTGACAGTAAGAAAAATACATTATGAATTTTATTATTTAAAATGTTTTTGAGCTAAAAGTATCAATATTAGACTTAGTTTTGTAAATGATTTTAGATGAATTTAATATTTTTGAGAAATAATTACGTAAAAATATAGCCATTGGTCACATGACAATGAACGCCAATCAGAGCGCGTCACGTCTCACTCAGTCATGTCACTTTGATAAAATAAAATAACAACATTGTTTCAGGGTTTCCACCTCAAGATATTTTTCCCTAAATTTAGGGGATTTTTAGAAAAGTAAAAAGCATTCGCATGTTTTTAAGGCACAGTCAGAAAAAATACGATTGAAATGTATGATTTTAAGAAATATCAAAATGAAAACGTCAGTTGCGTTTTGAAAAACGAGCTATTGTGTCCGTTCCGCTTGTGGTTTAGATATTTAGATGACTTTTTTTATTTTGAAATCGCAATTAATCGATTTGATTCGACAGTAATAACTAATAAGCATAGATTCATTAAATAGTAATAAAAAACTTAGAACCTATTATTTGAATTGATATCGAACATCATAGGGGAAATCCAAAAGCAGAGGGTGGAAACACTGATTATTTGTGTTACTTGTTTGACAGCAGACAATCTGTCACAGATGTCACTGAATTGACGACTAAGGGTTCACCGACTTTTAAAATGGCTGAGTTCTTTCCTTGACATAAAACTGTTTAATTACCTAACCAGTGGTTTAAATGTTGGTGAAAGACAGGCCTCTATAGATGATGACATCGCTCGAGCCGCCATTACTGTGTGCATTTTGACTATGAAAATTAAGTTGAGTTTTATAAATGAATTTATATTGTTAATGTTAATAATAGGGGTTAAAGTATGAAATTGCCGTTTTATTGTATTAGGTACTTCGAATTGACATAGAACCTTCATGGTTTGAGATTTTTGAGTGAAACTTTTTTCAAATAGTACCTATGAAGTTCTTCTTTTAAAAAATGTGCAACATTCGATTATCGACTTTCAGTTGTATTTTTTATTCAGCTTAGACAAGAAAGATGGATACTTCGAAAATTCAAGTTATTTTTGAATACGAGTTCCGACGCGGAACTAACGCGGCAGAAACAGCTCGCAATATCAATGTTGCGTTTGGAGAGGGGACTGCTAATGAACGCACCGTGCGATTTTGGTTTAAACGCTTTCGTGATGGAAACTTTGATTTGAAGAACGAACCACGTGGAAGACCGCCCAATGAATTGAAAGAGATGGTGGAAACTCTACATGAACTGAAATTAGAAACCATTCGTCACCCTCCGTATTCGCCAGACCTTGCTCCAACGGACTACCATTTTTTTCGTGATTTCGACAATTTTCTACGTGATAAAAAGTTTTCTTCTCAGGAGGCAGTACAAAATGCTTTCACACAGTTTGTCGAATCTAGATCACGAGAGTTCTATCGCAAAGGCATAGATGACCTTCCTATTAGATGGCAGCAATGTATAGATAATAATGGTAATTATTTTGATTAAATAAATATGTTAAATTAAAAAAAAACGAATTTCAATTTTTCAGTACAAATCGGCAATTTCATACTTTAACCCATAACATATTGTGATGAAATATTTATGTTTGACCACAATAAACATTTTTAATTGGTTTCCTAAAAACTGTCGACTAGCCTATTAAATGGCGTGTGAACGTATTCTCCATTCATGTAGACGTGCGTGACGCGCAATTTCTTGCGTACCTGCATAATTTGTTTCAAAATAAATACACCAAAATCTATAACGATAATCTGAATGAAAGTCGAAAGTAGTTAGTTATTAGTTTTTTCCCTCGTGCTCTACCAAATAAATAGCTGAGGTTTCCGCAACATATTCCGTGAGTCCATAAAAACTCAAACAATACGCGATTCCTCAAAAACGCTAACGTTACTAACATTAAACGTCATGTGACCGCTCCGCGACTTCATGAGCGAAGCCTAAATAAAGGTTTTTAATTAATGTAGTACGGGTTACCAACGTGAAATGTCAGTGGTAATTAAATTTTATTAGATACCCCTCGCAGTACCTATAAAAATGTGTCTATTTCCTATTTCTAATACTATTGAGAGGTAATACTGTTTATTTGTTTATCTGTTAAATGTAATCTCTAGAAGTACTGTGGTGACTTTGCTAGCTTCCATAGAGGAAAGTTCAAACCCCTTGATGAAAAAGGTGGAGACTTGGCAGGTGTAATTTTCCATTCGAAATTGCCAAGCATTCGAAATTGGCTGTTCAATATAGGTAATTAAGTATAAGAAAATATCTGGTAATTTTCGTAAAGTTTACATCTCCGAGTTGCCCACGCTATATACAGGGTGTTTCTTTTAAGGTGTCAAGACAGTGCGACCTGACAGCAGAGTACCATACTTATCGATTTAACCATCATGTATGTTCTACAATTTTTTGTAGTTTTCGAGTTATATTTTTTTTCCAAATTTTTTCTGATTCAACTTGTCTTTAAAAAATTGTATCTTTGTTTTGGGTCGACTGAACAAGAATGTATTAAATAGGGCATTATTTGCTGAAATCGGTCGTCGAAAGTGGTGTATCTGAAATCTCGTAATTTTCATATTTTATAATTTATTATTATCTTTGCATATTTTTGTCAATCCTGATATTTACTATTGCTCTACGTTTAAGCAGAGCCAGTTGATGATAAAAATATAAATTTTATATCAACATTATCCTTAACCACTACCATTGATATGCAATGAGGGATCCTACATAACTCGAAAACTACAAAACATCGTAGAACATACATGGGTGTTAAAATCGATAGATATGGTACTCTGCTATCAGCTTGCACTGGCTTGACACCTTAAAAGAAACAGCCTGTATATACATAATTTCAAAGAGACTGGAACATTAGAATTTAATGCCACATATTTGGTTTCTTTGGAAAGAGTTTTAATAAAACTGGTTTTGTAATTAAAGTACCTATCTACGTATTTATTCGTTACCAAGGTCAATTTTACTACTCAGGTTCCGAACTTCAAAGAAAAAACGGGACCTTTGTAACATAACTTTTTTGTCCGTCTGTCACAGAGGCTTTTCTCGACTATGCAACGTAGCAATTTGAATTTTAACATTATGTCTAAGTTTCGGTGGTGCGCACACAGATCGCCAGGCAAGACAGATCAATATTTTTTTTAGTTTTATTTGGGAGGTCAGTTCGATCTTAGCAAAAAAATATGTTATTAACATACTTTCTATTGTGTATGGATAGTATCGTTTAAGGGCTTTCTCTTTAATTAGATTCTAATAATGTATGGTTTATCGGCTTTGAAGATATAGCTCAAAATAAAAAAACGGTCCCCTTTATCTCCATGGTTTAAAAAGCTACAATTTTGATTTCAATGCTCTTTATTAGATTTTGATCCATATTTTACAGGAAAATTATAGCGGACTGCGACAATGTAATAGATTGTGAGAAAAAAATCTCTATAATTAAGTACATAATAATTACGAAGGCCTTTTGCCCTATGTAGTATTAATAATTTATCAAATTATGGCACGCCAGCCAGCGTCCGTTCCACAGACTGTTCAGTGTAGTTTGGTTTGGTACCTTAAGGTTGCGTTTCCACTGACGCGGAGCTCGGCGGAGCGGAGCGGACACGTACAGGAATCGACCAATCACAATGGTTGAAATCCTCTTCGCGTCTCTTGTCTCGTCTGTGATTGGACGATTCCTGCACGTCTCCGCTCCGCTCCGTCTAGCTCCGCGTCAGTGGAAACGCACCTAATTGTGTGAGCCCGACTCGCTCTCGGTCGGTTTTTACTATGTGATTTTCTTTGTTTCAGGTTTACGCATTAGAATAGCTAACTTATTTTTCAAACTTTTGACCTGTGTGTTGTATATATGCCGAGTTTGCGCTGATGGCGATCCCATTACCGCTTCCTGGTAAGTCAACTTTATAAGAACAAAAATAATGGTACGTTTTTATACTGGCGGTTACACATTCTTTTAGAACATAAAAAGGAATGTATCTATCAGGATCTTTTGTGCGTTTTGTCTGCTCATGTCAAGTCATAGTGTGCATTAATTTCAATTGAATCATTTAGTTACAAGAACTTTTGAATTTGGTACATGAATTGTTTCGGGTCTCTTTAACACGGCTCCTCGTTTTACGATATTCCTAGAATGGCTCATGTTTCTGGCGTGATTTAGCTAAATTAATGAAGTAAATATATATAGTAGAGCCCTTTAGCGATAAGATGATTTAATTCAGTGTCATTTATTCTTTGGTGTGGGTAAAATATCAAATATATTTATTTCGCAATGAAGCATAATAATATAGGTGCATATTTTGGAGCTAGCTAAAAATTTAATTAAGAATTTAAAAAAAATTAAGGATTTTTTTCTAAAAGTCTCAAGATCACCTTCTAAAGTGCACAACGGATTTTGATGCGGTTATCACCATCATTTAGAGAATTTATTAAGGAAGGTTTATGTGTATAATACATACTTACATAAGTACCTATAACATAAATAAAGAAATCTCGATGTATAATCAAGTCGTAAAAAACGTGCGAATAGCAGGGGCGGGTCGATGTTATAGTTATAATAATAATATACTATGTGGAGATGACAATTTATGAAAATATAGGATGGACCCTTTTTTGAACTTCGAACTTTATTCCGACACATTAAGTTGTCAGTTGTACAAATCTGACAACTTAGTTTAAGTTGTCAGTTTTGTATTAAGAACTGTATTTCTATCACCTGGCTCGATGGTTTAATTCGTGACAGAAGAAAAGCCTCGTTTTGTAATAAAACCGAAGAAGTTTAATTTATTGTCGTCTCCACATTGTATGTCACAGTCAAAACTCTAAAGTGGTCAAAACTACTTCTGATTGCAAAAATCAGCCAAAAGTACTTTTGACCGCTTAAAACTATCTCAAAAATTAGATACTTACTATTTACTTACAACCCGATTAGGTTGGTAGGTTTTTATTGTAGTGAGTGATTTTCTTCTTAGCGTGTCGATGGCAATCTAAATTTAGTAGGCCCAGATTTCAACTACGAAAGTTTGACGTCTTCAGTAGCGTTCATAGTTCCTATAACGTGTATTTAACAGGACACGAAATTAAGTATCCCATCGTTTGTGGAACAGCACCACATTTGCACCCCTGTGCGGAGTCATCTATGAATCTCCATCTGAGCATATTTTCATTTGTTTGGCCAACCTGGGGTCGGAGTCTGTTGTGAGACTTTCTGGTTAGCCAAGGCAACTCATGAGTTGCCTGGACATTTTCGGCTGGTGGAACGAACGGGATGGGAATAGAGGGAAGCACTGTATCGCCCCAGGTTTAATCCTTCAGACCGTTCGCTAGTCAGTGGAAGGACACACTTTATGAGCACGAGGATGTTATCATGCAAATTAAGGGCGTCGTGTCTCGGAAACCATTTTGGGACTTTGGCTCTTGCTGGTCACCGTTCTACAAACTTATGATGGCGCTATTCCTGCTAGTGGATACAGCATTTGTACCGAAATCCGGCGGCACGTTTCATTCAAGGCAGTATCCACCAACTTTAATTCTACGTATAATGTAACTAAGGCGTACCGAAACATTATATTTAATAGAGAAAACGCCGTTTAACTTCATATCATTAGTCAGAACCAGTCAAAAGAAGCTTTGATCGTCAATAGTTTTGACTGTAATATACTTAAGTATCTTGGTTGGTAGTTTATAAAGTTGTTCTTGACCAAATATGTACCTCTACCTACTTAGCGATCAATGCAGCTATTGAAAAAAAAGTATCTCGGTAAATCAATCAAACAAATTACTTTTATAGATAGAGTTGACAACTCCTGGAACAAATGCTTGGGAGTCATTTTAATTATTTTCTTATGATTAAAGATACTTAAATAGCTAGTCAACTGAAAAAAAAAAACAAAAACAAATAGAAATAAAAAAAACAAAAATTGTTGGTTACAACAAATATTTAACGTATTAAATATTTGTTTTAACCAACAATTTTTGTTTTATTTTTTTTAACATTTGTTAAAATTGTTAAAATGTTACATTGTGAAAATTGTTAAAATGTTACAATGTCACATTGTTAGAATGTGCTTTTTCGTAAAAACAGCAAATTTTAACATAAGTCTACAATAAAAAATACAAATAACCCTTTTTTGTTTATTTTGACATTCATTGTTATTTTTGCACAAAATACAATTTTGTTGTAATTTTTTTGACAACTTGATGTTACATTTTGTTTTTTTTTTTTGACAATTTGATGTATATTTACAGGGCTGAATCAAAAATTCTGGCTTTTTTTTCATAGCCTATTATGGTGTAACGTAGTGTTTGGTCAGCATTTATCCACTAATATGTTTGTACTGAAGCTCCTATCAAATAAATGTAAATGTAGAGCATCATCGAACCATAGCCCAAAAACAACCTAAACCTGGAATAAACTAGCACGTCTTGGTCACATATTATGTGACAAAACATCCTCGAATCGGCCTCTGAATTGTTCGAATTTAAATCAGGTACCTCAAAAAAAAAACCGGTCAAGAGGAGTCGGACTCGCGCACCGAGGGTTCCGTTCCGATTTCTGAGAAAAAGTGTGGTATTTAGAGACATCGTTTTGTTTTTCCTGTAATCTCTACGTAAACTTCTATCACATAGAATAATTTCCGATTTTTCTCTATGTAAACTTCGGAGATCAGGGGCGTATTTTTTTTACCTTTTTCATCAAAAGTCGAAAACTATGCGGCTTAAAAAAGAAAAAACATTTGAGAATGTGTAAACAGCGATTTTTCATATGATACCCTACATGCCCTAATAGCCCCACTTCGAAATTTTAAGACAGCCTTTCGGTCCCTGTTGCAAAAAAAAATGTATATTTTTATTTCTATCTTATTTGCAAAATAGTTGGGCAAACGTCATCTAAAACTGTTCCAAATTTTAAGTTGATAGCATTAGTAGTTCTTGAGATATGCAGCTGCGACAAACAGACAAACTGAGTCTCACCATAAGGGTTCCTTTTTACCATTTTGGTGCGAAACCCTAATGAAGCCTTGTAAATTGAAACATTTTGTTGGATCATCAAATCCTCCACAAATACTATCCACTGCCATTGATATGAAATGAGGTATCGAAAATAACTCGAAAACTACAAAAAATCGTAGAACATACATGGGTGTTAAATCGATAGGTATGGAACTCTGCTATCAGCTCGCACTGGCTTGACACCTTAAAAAAAGCACCCTGTATAACTCGCAATCTTCTTTACTTGTGCAGATGTAGGAGCAGCCTGCATGCAGTACAGAGAAATCGAACGAGCTGTAACTTTCTATTTCAGTGCTTGAAAAGGAAATCAAGTACAAACTTGCAAAATATTTCAACTAAATTGTATTTTGTTGTGCAAACAGTGAATGTCATAATAAAAAACCGTTCAAGTGCGTGTCGGACCACGCGCAATGAAGGGTTCCGTAGTTGAAAAGAATCTATCCCTAAAACAAAGACCAAATTCAAAATTTTAATCCCAAAATAAAAATTAAAAAATTACATTTACGATTTTTTCCTTTACTTGAAGACGTTTCTTCTAGCCAATTTTCATGATTCTAGGTAAACGGGAAGTACCCCATAAGTTTTGATTTACTTGCGAGTGACAAAATATTTCGCATAAATTGCCGTATTCTTTTATTCCGTTGACTGAGAAGCTTGATTTTTTTAGGACTCCAAGAAACCATAAACCTACAGGTCAACGGGAAGTACCCCATGTTTTGATTTACTTGCGTTAATCAAAATATGTCGCATAAATGGCCGTATTTTTTTTGCATTGACTGAGAAGCTTGATTTTTTTAGGACTCCAAGGGACCATAGACTTACGTATTCGGTATTAATTTCAACTTGATACCTCCACGCGTTCCTGAGAAAAAGGGTCTTGACAGACTGACATACAGACAGACGGACAACGAAGTGATCCTATAAGGGTTCCGTTTTTTCCTTCTGAGGTACGGAACCCTAAAAAGATTAATACCTATTTGTATTTGTTTGTACACATGTTAAAATTTGCTTTTTCGTTTTAAATATTTTTTATCAACAATTTTTGTTTTTATTTTAATTTTTTTTAGTGTTCCGTACCTCAAAAGGAAAAATGGAACCCTTTTAGAATCACTTTGTTCGTCTGTTTGTCAGTCTGTCAAGACCCTTCTTCTCAGGAACGAGTGGAGGTATCAAGTTGAACACGTAGGTCCAAGTCCCTTGGAGCTCAAAAAAATCAAGCTTTAACGTCAACGCAATAAATAATTTTGATAATCATGAAATTTGGCAAGAAGCAAAGTCTCACAGCACAAGTAAAGTAAAAAGTCCGAAAATCGAAAATTTGTAGTTTTATCATTTTTTTTTTTGCGATACAGTTTGCAGTTGGAGAATTGACCGGGACGTATGTCGATGCATGGGGGAATATGTTTTTCAACTTAAATGTTAAGTTTGTTTTAGGGATAAATTCTTCTCAACTACGGAACCCTTCATTGTGCGAGGTTCGATACGAGCTTTGGCCAGTTTTTTTTTCAGTTGACTAGCTAAAACGATAATTAAAATGGCTCCCAAGCATTTGTTCAATCGACTTACTTGATATCTAAGGGGATGGGGTATAAAAAATAAATTAACCAATAAAGTTTCCGGCAACATCCAGAATCATAATCTGCAAGCTTTTCTGAGCTTAAAACAATTTACAGAATGCGGTCCTCATATTTTACACACTCAACTCCATCTAGCTCCCTGTCTATAAATCACGTTCAATGATTGTCATTCGAGTATCGCATGCAAGAGTTTACACGCGTGCCATTTCCATAAAATGTGATATAATAATTGAATGCAAGTTTTGGTTGAAGGCAATTATTGCAAGGCGAATATTGCATTTAATGTTGCCTCGTCTAAACACAGAGATGTAAAGTACCTGCTAGTGTCCTTAATTAGAAGACGACATGTGAAATAAAAACATAGCTTATTAGTTTCTGCGGTTGGTTTTTCTGTTCTGGTTGCACTAATATTAGTGAAAAGTGCAGAGTTAGCTTTTTGTGGTATATTTGTTTCTATTATTTCTGCTAAGAAAGTTATCTTAAATCGCTTAATTGTACCTATGTTTTTTTAAAGTGTACTAGGAATTACTATGAAGGCAATAAAAATAATTAACTTTTGCTCCTTTACAGCTACGGCTGCAGGCCTGGGAATAAGACTGAATTCGAATATTCGGCTAACTTGACGGAAGAGGAATTTCAGGAGCACCCGATTATTAATTGGGACGGAATAATATGGGTCAATAGGCCCCTATGTTTGTGGGTTGTGCAAGTCATATTAGCTATGATATCTTTTACCGAAGCCATACTACTTGCCTATTTAGGCTACAAGGTAAATTAATTATGTCATCAACTAAATTGAGAAGACCGTAAGGGACTATTATTAATTACGTCACACTGTTAAGGTGTATTTAAAGGGTGATGCAAAGATGCGGGTGGCCATCCTAATGAAAATATTTTTAAATATATTATTGTCTTTCCTTGTATGCAAAAAGAAACGTAAATGTATGACGAAAGTAGTGAAATGGTTTAGTTTGAGCGTTTCTGGGTGGGATAATATTGTGATGATGTTGAAATTTGTTTGTGAACCCGATTGAAATTTAGTTTTTTAGTAATATTATGACAAAGGTTCCATAAACTCGGTGATAAAAAATACTTGTGACTGAGTGAAAAGATTCATTCAAAGGAATGATTTTTTTAAATGTTTTCAGTCTTAAGTTTTTTTTTACCAAGACAGCAATGATTTTTATTTATAATAATATCCTACAAACTCATCATATTTTCCAGGGCAATATATGGCAACAAGTTTTATCATTTCACTTCATCTTAGAAATGGTGAACACAATACCATTTGCATTGACGGTAAGTTTAACGGTTACATGACATACATATATCTACGCTTTACATTAAAATATATGTTCATTAACAGTTAAAAAAAATCTCAAAAGAATTTTATTAACCCAGGAAAAAAAAGGTAAAATAATAGGCAAATCTGCGAAATAAATCCTAGTTAAAATTTATCACTGGGATTATCTTTTATTCACGCATTAGAAATAAAAAAAAATCTAATAACAAAGGTCTCAAAAATCAGTTGTTTGCGAATATTTAGAAAAATATTGGTTTTACGTCAGACTATGTTGCTACTACAAGTTTCTTCCTTACTTAATTTACCCTACACACCCGATATTTTTTCCAAGTCCTTTGTTGTATAAATACCCTACGACAATAATACTGAACACTTACAATAAATAGGGATCGGAAAAAACGATATCAAAATATACTATCTAACATGGTTTTCTACTGATATTACTCCCGCTCGCGCTATTACTTCGTTTTCGCTTAACTTCTTTCTGACTTTTTTTCTTTTTCCTCTGCTCCTGAGGGTCGTAGCGTGATATAAAATAGCCTATAACTATCCTCGAGAATAGGACTATCAAATGCAAGAATTTTTAAATCTGGTAGTTCCAGAGAAATTATTTTTGTTCAAAATTTCATGGGTTTTAATTTTTTTTTTTCAAAATAAAAGTACAGCTTGTCCACTCTGAAGTAACGCGCCCCACTACCGCATTTACCGTAGTGTACATATATTTAAGTAGTGGGGCGCGTCATTTCAGAGTGGCTCTAGCCTAAGATACTCTTTATAATAATAACATGAGCAATCTGCCAGTGAAAGTCCCGTCAAAATCATTTCGGAGATTGGCCGGAACCAACAGACAGCTTAACGGGCACAGACAGACAAAAATTTAAGTATTTAGTAAAAAGCTGTTATTTTGACATTTCAAACAGACACTTCTTATTTATTTAGATGTAGATGGAACCGTTTTGAATATGATGTAAAAGTATTAAGTCAATTACTAACAAAATGCTGTTATATTTCACAATTTATTGGTAAGGGCCAGGATATCAAGTGAATAAAAACGCGCCTTTTACTCAATTTAGTTAGTGTGGAAACAAAATGCATCGTTAACCCAACATTTCTAGCTGTGTTTCTCAAGAACAACTGGCCCTTGATGAATCTTGTGTTTGATTTTTTTGTGCAGAATTTCAGAAAGAATAAGCTTGTGGTAGCATAATCTGACGTAAATTACGCGATTTTTGCAAAAACAAATTGCCGGGTCCTTTGCGTTTTATTTCGCAGTTTCAATGGACTAAATAAAGATAATCCCGGTAAGAATTCTTCAATTATAGCAGAAAATATCTTGTTTTCCTGAGATAATAGTGATTGCTTAAGTTTTTAATACAAGCTTTTTCTTCACTTGTGGGTCTTACTTTACAAGGAATTGTACCAAAAGCATGCCGTTTCAAAATACATAATTTATATTTTTAATTAATAGAAGTTCAAAATAGGCAAATTCTGATTTCAGTTGCCGTTTCCACCACTCAGAAATCTTTTCATACCGGTGTTTCTAAACTGTTGGCTGGCAAAGAGGTCGCTCGAGAACATGTTTGTAAGTAATAATAATTTTAACTCCTATGTGGACTTCATATAAAAACATCACACCTGCAGGAATTCGCAGGATTATAGCCAACCTCGCATTGAGAGGTCGTAGTTACAGGATTACCCACGCCACCCAATGCACAACTTTAACCCAGAGGCTTATAATAGGTCTTTACCTATGAAATTGCCGTTTTGTATGAAAAAACTTAAACGAATTTTTTTCATGTATTTTTTATTTGTATTAATCGAAGTAATCACCCATGCAATCAATGCATCTTTGCCAACGCAGTGGCAGTTTATTGATGCCCTTCTTAAAGAAATCAGCTGGTCGGGAGGCAACAAATTCTTCAAAGGCATTTTGTACTGCCTCTCGGATATTGAATTTTTTTCCCGCCAAGAAGTTATACAAATACTGGAAAAAGTAGTAGTCTGTAGGCGCAAGGTCTGGTGAGTAGGGCGGATGACGGAGAGCTTCCAACCCCAGTTCTTGCAACCTGGAGACCGTCTGCTGTGCAGTATGAGGTCGCGCGTTGTCGTGCAGAAGCAGCGGAGACGAGCGATTGACCAATGCTTGTTGGAGATGCGCCAGCTTCTCCATCATTGTGTTCAGTTCTTCACAGTACACATCTGCAGTAATGCTCACCCCGTTTGGTAAGAAGCTGTGATGAATCACACCGGCGCTAGACCACCAAACTGACCATCACTTTTCTAGGGGTAAGTTTTCGTTTAGGGCATTGTTTAGGTGCTGAACCAGGATCCAACCAACTTGCTCAGCGCTTGCGGTTATCAAACAGAATCCATTTTTCATCGCAGGTAACAATGCGATTCAAAATTCCTTCATTTGTGTGTCTGTTGAGCAGTGCAAGGCACGTCTCGACGCGTTCGTGGGGCACCCATTTGTCAAGCTTTTTTACCTTGCCAATTTGACGCAAATGGACCAATATTGTTTTGACGCTAACGTCGAAAGCTGCTGCTAATTCAGCCGTAGATTGTGTATCATCAGCTTCCACAATCGCTTTTAATTCGTAATTGTCGACCAAAGTCTTCGGACGACCGCGAGGTTCATTTTTCAGGTCGAAATTTCCAGAACGGAAGCGAGCAAACCAAATAACAGGTGGTGCGTTAGTTTGTAGTGTTAGCGCCGTAAACGTCGTTGATGTTGCATGCCGCTTGTGCCGCGTTGCTGCCACGACGGTACTCATATTCCATAATTACTCGAATTTTTAACGTATCCATAATGACGAAAAAGATTGAAATGCGATGAAAATGTAACACTAATCTATAAACAAATGACTACTTTTGGAAAAAAAAATCCATGTTTTTAAAATAAAATTAATTTGAAATTAGAATTCTTAGAAAACAAAAATTATTTTGATTTGAAATGGCCAGTACTGCAGAACGGCAATTTCATAGGTAAAGACCTAATATAAGCCGCAAAAGTTTTCTTGGGTGCGTGAGTCCAGCCGATGGCAACCCCTCGGACATATAATATTCGGCAAGAACTGCTTAAACCTACTGATTTCATTATTGAACCATCATAGAGCCTCATCCGGTCACAATTTACCGTGGCCTACTTGGGAAACCTTAAATAGACTTCGTACCCCAGAAGGCCGAAGCAACGATAACCTCCACAAGTGGGGTTTATGGACGGCTCAGATCTCCGATGTGTTTGCGGCGTCTCTCCACAGACTATGGTTTACCTCCCATCATGCACCGCATACCCTGTCACCTGCACAAGTGAGGACCTAATGGCTGCGTCAGCGAACGGTATCAGCGTTGTTGAATTTTGGGCCAAACTAATTTAAAAAACTGTGTAATTTTTACGTGTTATTTTTGCCATCGACATGCTAAGAGAAACCACAACTTAGAGCATTTTTCACCACACTTGCCCGAAAAGTGGCTCTTATTGCACTGCCTTTTAACCGACTTCATAGTGTGCACGTGTGCTTTTTACTTTACATTTACGCCACAGATAACTACAAAGTGTTATTTAAATAACGCACAACCTCTAAAGGCCTCATTGTACTCATCATTATGAACAACTTTTACTATGGGTCCAAACTTGAAATCGCGAAAAAAAATCAGCTGTTCCCTACATTTTGACGAGTTATGCGAACATAAATGTTTATCAAATAATGGACTTTCCTTTGCAAGTATGTCGAAAATATTGTTTTCTTCCTTGTCAAACTTATTGTACCTACCTAGATTTTATGTGAATGATCTGGTCTCTACAGTTGGAAGCGCAGACCCACACTCGTATTTGTCCTTGTTTATGTTAACATGTTTGTAATTGTGTAGCCACTGTTGGAGATCCATATAAAGATATACGTAAATAAAATCTACTATAGTAATACAGTCTTGGTCAATATTGCCTAACCTCCTTTAGATTTAACCTTATCGCAAATCTGAAATACTACTTCCTTCCTGAAAATGTTGATATGACATTTTAATCATTTAGTTGTCGTTAATATTGAAAGGCTAAAGAGTAAGCAACTACTAAAACTTACCAAAGAGAAGGTATATTGATAAAAACGCCAGTGACAATTTTATACTTTTGAGGGCTGTCGCATTTTGTCACCTCTCTCGCTCACACGGAACCAAACTATTAAGAATGTTAATAATGAAAAGACGCTTTTTGGAAAAATGTAATCAATTAGCGAACCAGTAAATAATATAATTTAATAGGTAAGGTGTGTTTTTAATAATAACCTATTAAATTAATATTATTTACTAGTTCGCTAATTGATTACATTTTTCCAAAAAGCGTCTTTTCATTAATAACATTCTTAATAATTTGGTTCCGTGTGAGCTATAGAGGTGACAAAATGCGACAGCCCTCATAAGTATAAAATTGTCACTGGCGTGAAAACGAGTTGTCATTAACAAGCCCGAGCCGAGAGCGAGGGTTTAAAATGACACGAGTACTTTCCTCCCGTGTATCACAATGTACTACTTATTTACGTAAATTATAATTTAAGAGGGCTGTCGCATTTGTCACCTTTCGCTCACACGGAACCAAATGTTTAAGATTGTTAAACGAAATGATGCTTTTATTAAAAAATAATTTTCAAAAATGCATAATTTCGTTTACTATGAGAGTCTCAAATATGTATTAATTTTGGAATCATAATTATAGCCTCTGAAAGTACGCCATGTTTAACAACTGTATTGAAAAGTAATTTTAGGCAAGTCCTTCTGTTTATTATTTTGTTTTTACCAAAGCAGTTGTCGCAACTTAGTGATTATACAAAATATAATATTTAGGTAATATTTCTATATGAGGATAATGTTGCAATCAAAGAGATCGTTGTGATTGAGATTGTGTTTGTTGAGACTTAATATAGGCGGTATGTTTTAAATTGTAACTTTAAAATTAACTAAATAAACATTTCTCACTTTTACATCTTTACGTTCTCAAAAATGGTAACCAAACTAGTCGAGATTTAACAAAAGAAAGAGTTTTGTCAGTTAGTTGTTAAACATGGCGTACTTTCAGAGGCTATAATTAGGATTCGAAAATTAAATCTTTTGCATAAGTATCTTTCCCTTACGCGGTCGTGACTTTTTTTACGAGCTCGAACTTTTTCAGTTGAGTTTTAGTCCCAGTAAACCCCTATATTGCAACTGTCATCGAAATCGTTAGAGCTGTTTTCGAGAACTTGATTACAAATATATATAATTGGTATATGTATAAATTAAAAATTAAAAAAAAAATGAGCATTCACTTAGTTTTATATATTTTAACCCGGCGCCAATGACCCTGGGTCATATTGACCCGGGCGACTTAAATCTGTCATTATTTTTTTTTACGCCAAACGTACAATTTAAGCGCTCGTGTAGCTGGAGATACAACCTTCCTCTAACCAGACCGCGGGTGTGCTAAATGTGATGCTGCCTACACAGCGAGATACACGTGCGACAACTCAAAACTATTTTACCCCCTTAGAGGTAGAATTTCGAAAAATGCTTTCTTAGTGGATCTATTCTTTACAAAGAACACGCGCTATATCTAGGACCATCGGTTTAGGCTGTGCGTTGATATATCAGCCAGCCAGTCAGTCAGGACTTTGAATTTTATATATATACTAGCTTTTGCCCGCGGCTTCGCCCGCGTGGATGTCGGAAAATATCCCATGGGAACGTTCATGTGGAAAACATAGGGCATATCACTAACTGAAGAAATGCTGGGTTTCCCATACAAACTTTCATCCCTTTTATCACCCCTTGTAGAATTATGTTTTAAGACAAAAAGTAGCCCATGTCCTTTCCCAGGATGCTATCTATAGCCTTGCCAAATTTTATCGAAATCCGTGCAGTTTTGTAAATTTTAAAATCAACCCCTATTTTAGGCACTTAGAGGATGATTTTTAAACAACGCTGACCAGCATATTTCTTAACTTCTTACCAATAGCATAAATTTGTTATCCCTAACTTAAGAAATACTGGGTTTCCCTTACAAACTTCCATTCCCTATATCACCCCCTCTAGTATTATTTTTGAATAAAATAGTATCCTATGTCCTTTCCCAGGATGCTATATAAAGCCTTGCCAAATTTTGTCGAAATCCGTGCAGTTTTGTAAATTTTGAAATCAACCCCGATTTTACCCCCTAGGGAATGATTTTTCAAAAAAGCTGAACCGCATCATTTTAATTTTCACATTCCTAACTTAAGAAATACTGAGTTTCCCATACAAACTTTCATCCCCTAAATCACCCCCTGTAGGATTATTTTTTAAGACCAAAAGTAGCCTGTGTCCTTCCCCAGGATGCTATATAAAGCCTTGCCAAATTTTATCGAAATCCGTGCAGTTTTGTAAATTTTAAAATCAACCCCTATTTTACGCCTTTAGGGGATGATTTTTCAAAAACGCTGAACCGCATATTTCTTTATTTCCTACCAATAGCATAAATTTGTTATCCCTAACTTAATAAATGCTGGGTTTCCCTTACAAACTTTCATCCCCTATATCACCCCCCCAGTATTGTTTTTGAAAGTATCCTATGTCCTTTCCCAGGATGCTATATAAAGCCTTGCCAAATTTTGTCGAAATCCGTGCAGTTTTCTAAGTTTTAAAATCAACCCCGATTTTACCCCCTTAGGGGATGATTTTTCAAAAACGCTGAACCGCATATTTCTTTATTTCCTATCAAAAGCATACATTTTAATTTTCACATCCCTAACTTAAGAAATACTGAGTTTCCCATACAAACTTTCATCCCCTATATCACCCCCTGTAGGATTATTTTTTAAGACCAAAAGTAGCCTGTGTCCTACCCCAGGATACTATATAAAGCCTTGCCAAATTTTATCAAAATCCGTGCAGTTTTTTAAATTTTAAAATCAACCCCTATTTTACCCCTTTAGGGCATGATTTTTCAAAAACGCTGAACCGCATATTTCTTTATTTCCTATCAAAAGCATAGATTTTAATTTTCACATTCCTAACTTAGAAATACTGAGTTTCGCATACAAACTTTCATCCCCTATATCACCCCCTGTAGTATTATTTATGAAAAAAATAGTATACTATGGCCTTCCCCAGGATGCTACATAAAGCCTTGCCAAATTTTGTCGAAATCCATGCAGTTTTGTAAATTTTAAAATCAACCCCTATTTTACCCCCTTAGGGGATGATTTTTCAAAAACGCTGAACCGCATATTTCTTTATTTCCTATCAAAAGCATACATTTTTATTTTCAAATCCCTAACTTAAGAAATACTGAGTTTCCCATACAAACTTTCATCCCCTATATCACCCCCTGTAGAATTATTTTTGAAAAAAAAAGTAGCCTACGTCCGTCCCCAGGATACCATCTATAGCCTTGCCAAATTTTATCGAAATCCGTTCAGTGGTTTAGGCGTGAAAAGGTAACAGACAGACAGACAGACAGAGTTACTTTCGAATTTATAATATTAGTATGGATACATTTAATGTTTGCTGTTAATTCATCTTGTTTTTTTTTTGTTTATGGTGAATATGGCACTGCGAAACCACCCGGCGAGAATTTTAGCGCTGTTAGAAGAGTCGGAGTCATTCGAAGAAGAATCAACAGTTGCGAAAAAGAATTGCAGACTTCGCGGTTGAACCCATCCAGGAACCTGGGGTGGTGGTTCGGCTCCAGAAAGGAAAAACTCGCTGAAGATTTATTTTATTAATTTTAAGAAAACTTACAGCTAAAACATTCAAGTAATCAGAATAAATATGTAGAAGAAGGCCAATTACAAGTTTCCACTTATATAAAGTTATGTATAGAATTTACAAAACGGTACAAACAGCGTGAGCACTAAACATAGAAACAACTGAAGAGAATAAACAAAAATTAAAATACGTTAAACACAACAAATTTACATTTCAAAGAAAAAGTTACTTAATTTTTTTTAAATTTCTGAACACTATTTGAGAACAAATCAAGCTCAACATCCTGCCACACAATATTGAACATTCAACATGCTCTTAAAATATATGTATTTTGCCTGTAAATAGTTTTCGCAATGGGTACATGAAGGAGATGAGGTCTACGACGAAACACAGACGGTACACGAAGTCCAATCTTGGCCACCAGCTCGGGGACATCAGAAGACCCGTTCATTATATTAAATAGGAAAGCAAGATCTGCAATTTTCCTTCGTTTGTGTAAGGGAAGAATGTGAAATTTCTTACACCGACTAGTATAGTTAGGAAGATAAGTATTAGAACGATATTGAGTGTACCTTAAAAATCGCCTTTGTATACTTTCAAGGCGATTATTATAAACATTGTAATTAGGATTCCAAATTTGAGAAGCATATTCGAGATGGCTACGGACAAAAGCGCAATATAAAATTTTCATCGTTTTGACATTCCTGAACTCAGAGGAGACCCTAAAAATAAAACCCAACGCTTTGGAAGCCTTGTTGACTATATTGTCAATGTGCGCATCAAACAAAAGCTTTGAGTCAAACATTACACCAAGATCCTTGATGACGTTAACTCTGGCAATTGAGGTATTCGACTTCACGTACAACTTTCTTCTTAGTTGTACGTGTACGATTTTCTCCATAATTTTAGCGAACACGCAGAGTTTGGAGATCGGCCAATAGTATTCAACGCAATCCTTAGTTCCTTTTTTATGAATCGGCGTTATTTACGCTGACTTCCAGATTGATGGCACCTCTCCCAGGTCAAATGACCGTTTGAATAATAATGTCAATGGAATGGATAGACATCTAGCACATTTGATTATGAAAATTGGTGAAATATCATCAGGACCAGCGGATTTATTAGGATCCACTTGCTTTAGCAGGCGAAATACTTCCTCCTCCCGCACATCAATAGAGCAGATGTCTGATACGAGACCCGTAGACTGATCCATTGTTGCAGAGGCTGAGGATTCATTTGCGTCGTGTCGTTCTTGGAAGTTCGAAAAGAAATAGTCGCCAAACATATTGCAGATTTCCTCCCCGTGACCAGACGACACTTCACCAAACTTTAATATAGAGGGGTAACAGTTGGTTTGTTGTTTAGATTTAACATAATGCCACAAAGCCCTAGGATTTTTAGAAATGGCTAATTCAATGTTTGCAATATAATCGTCAAACATTTCCTTCTCCAGATCTTTAGCCCGTTGACGTAAGGTAACAAAAGATTGATAGTCTGAGAGATAGGTTTAACTTTGAGTGAAATTTTGACTTTTCTTTAATTATTTTAATAAGAGGACTTTTGTACCAAGGAGGATACTTACCCCTTGTAGCGTTAGTTTTAGATGGAATATGTTTATTAGAAGCAAGTTGATAGTGTCATAAAAGAAATTAACAGCTTCATCAAGAGGCCTACAATTTAGTTCAAATGGCCAATCAATTGCCATCATTTCTTCAATTATGGCGTCATAATTCGCCTGAGCATATAAAAACTTGATTGGAGGCCGAGAATGCAGCTGATGAAGTTGAACGAAATCTGCAGAGATGCAAAGTGCCTTATGGTGTGAGTCCTCTTGCACTAGAGGATCCAGGCTGCAAGTGACAGCTACTTCACTGTTAGACAAGACGAGGTCAAGGATCCTATTGTTCACATTACGATGTAAGTTGTAATGTAGCAAATTGCAAGCGGTGAGAGTATCACAAAAGCTGGTTTGAATGGGACCTTGCAAATTACCAGGACACAGATGATCACCGTCCGCCGCAGCGTGCCAGTCAATATTCGGTTGGTTAAAATCACCTACCACTAAGAACTTATCTGCGGGGTGTTTAAGAATAATATCAGCTAAATTACTAGAAAAAATATTGAGTTGTATCATTAAAGAATTGCCAGATTGCTGGCTACATATATACACAACACATAAATGAATTTTATAGGTTACTTTTGGTTTATTTTGCTGTAAAGTTAAGGTAACCCACAGATCCTCAGCAGACGAGCACGATTCATTGCGGACATCGGCAACTAGTTCTCGACGAACGGCTATTGAAACCCTCCCACCCATCGTTTGATTAGTTTGCGAATAACTTCGATCACGCCTCCATACAAAATATCTGTCATCGAACAATTCATTATCAGATATAGGTACCATCAATAAGCCATGTTTCTGTCAGACAAATGACATCAAAAGTATACATACAAACATTTCTGTGAAAAATTGATGTTTTAGTCCGCAGCCCTCGAACATTTTGATAGAAAATACTAATAGGTGCCATAATAATTCAAAAGTATCACCAGGAAAATGATTGGAAAGATACAAGGTACACTCAGGCTTAGTACCAAGTAAAAGCTAGTATTAAAAGTCGGCTTAAATAGCAAGTGGTGGCAAAATAAAGAAAACTATGTTAAATAAATCAGATTCGATAGTATAAGCACAAGAAATCGTATTCACAGTGTAGAAATAGAAACATTTAGTTTTAAAATTGTATAGGGTATAAGAAATTTCAAGTGTAAGCAGATCTCACCTCTAATCGCACACTCATAGAGTATAAAATGGCAATAAACAAAGCCTAATGAGTCGAATGAATAGGCGACACCAAGCGATAAGAGAACAAAAGGCAGCCGAGAATGGAATGCATGCAAAAATACATACCTGTGTTTCTCAAACTAAAATCAAACGAGTTCACTATTAATAATAACGTGTCCACAATATAAATTAAACACACTTTTTCAAAAAGAGCAAACAACTGGCAAGTAAGATGAAACATTTTAATTAAAAAACAAAGTTTTTTAAATCTTTCTCTGTTTTGATGAAGTGTTTTGGTGACGTGGTGTTTTTTCTTACAAATATTTTGCATCCTCTAACCCACACATGTTCAAAGCCGCGCTCTTTGGCTTGAGCTTTGGTTCTATTAAGTAGGAGTTTATTTTCTAGTGTTAGGTGGTCGTTGATGTACACCTTGTTATTGCCCTGTAAGCCCAGATCTCCAGCATTCAGTTTTTTAAACTTCTTCGACGCCGCTATAAAATCGTTCTTAAGGTAGCTGTTGTGCACAGAGCAGATAATATTTTTATTTAGTTTGTCATTATGTGTCGGCACCCTTGCTATGTAGTTAATCTGTTCCCTCTGTACATGAAAATCAATTGCTTTACCAATCTTGGCCATTATTTCAAACAAGTCTTCATCCTTGGATATTGGCACTCCTTTGATCTCAATATTGTTCATGCGAGACCTCTGTTCATTCTCAGACTGCCTACTCTCGAGCTGGGTAATTCGATCCTGCAAATTGACTATCACTTCTTTGATGTCAAATATGTCCGTTTTAAAAGGATATGAAAACATCTAATATTTGTAATGCATGCCCGATTTACATATGCCCCGATCATTTGATCCCGTAATGCAATAATTGAAGTAGTTCCATGTCTCTGAATGAGGAAGTGGAATACCGATTTGTTATTATTATTATGATAATAAGTTTCTTTGGTCTCTCATTTATTATGTAAGATTATTGATTATATTATTATTTAAAATACTTTACCAAAAATTTAAAAAATATTAATGTTGTTTTCAGAGTTGATTTCGCATGCTCTATTAAGAAAGTTAATAAAAGTTTCATTTACAAAATATATTGGACTTATTTTAATTTGATTACATATGCAAAAATCCTTTGTATAATATATAATTATTAAAATTTAGACAACCTCTTTAATTACATGACAATTACGCAATAACATCTGGGCCATGATGACCCGGTGTCATCGTCGGCGTAATGGCAGGTAATCTGAAAAGCTCAAAGCAGATGGCTCTGGCTATTTTGGAGGTCATGCGAACTGTAAAACATTGGTTATTTCTATGGAGCAACGAAGTTTTCACCAAAATTAGATAATTTTCTTGAAATAAAAACGCCTCAGTGTACACAACACTGTGTAACTTTGTGCTCCTCAAAAAAGTCAGGATAAAGGTTCCCAAGCGATGAACACTTAAGAAAAAAGTGGATTATATCCATTAAAAGAGACAAACACCAAAAAACCGACAAAAAATTCTCGTATTTGCAACCAATATTTTGTGCAATCAGACTAATATCACAGTATAAAAACAATATAGACTGTGCTAATATGCTCTGGACCAGGGACCGTAAACAATAAACGGCTTACCAAAGTCTTTGGAAGGGGTAATTTATGAAGTTACCTTTGTCATGTGTAACTCCTTGAATGGGTTTTAGGATTGAAACCCAGTAAAAGGGTTATCCCTTTAACATGGATAACCCATTGAATGGGTTTTATACTTGAAACCCAGTGAATGGTTTACCACTTCATTAAGATAACCTATATAATATACCAAAAGGGTTTCGTTCGGGTTACCATATTAGCTATTTATAACGTATGCCCATCGTCGAGAGATCATATTACATTGCTCCGAGTCGGAATGTTACGTTGTTATCGTTTTTAAGAGAGTTAAAGTGAAACCCTTTTGAACGGTTTAATTAAAGCCGTTCGAAAACGTTACCTACATCGCATGGGTTTTACTGCTTAGGAAAATCCTATCGAAAACCCTTCCAATAGATAACCAAAATGGTCCCTGCTCGGGACTAATAAACCTCGAAATTCCCGCAAATTAATTCAACACATGAAAAATATTCAAATTTCCCTTGATAAACTGTTAGCAGTGGGAGCTGTCATGACCGCCAACCTCACTAGCGCCACCCCGCGGGAGCAATGGCGGACATCCCTGCCATTACGAGTATATCACGTCATTGGCACCGGGTTAGTAAATGTTAAATGTTTTCATTGATTTCAATTATTTTGTTTAAATCATAAACAAAATTTCTATTTAAATACCTTTGCCGACTCCGTTCTTTAAAAAAAAAGATAGTTAAAAAACGCACTGAACAAAAAGGTCAGACTGCACAACATTCGACCTTCGATACATTGACCACTAGACCAAATGAATTTTAACACTGTTCTTGAAATTAGTTACTACTTGCGGTGTTCAATACAACTCTCAAGCATTAGATCCTTATATTCTATAATATTAAGTTCATCATCGCACAGTCGCGTTATTAAAATATATCATGGACCTGGTATTTCGGTATTTCGCACAGCGCAGCCACAATAAAAATATAGATTGGAGGTTTGGTGGGAAAGATTCGATACCGATGGCCTGAGAGTAAGTGGGACCAAAACTGAGTACTTGTTTTGTGATTTTGGCGGTCTGTCCAGTACTGTACCAATATCTCTCGCTGGAACGCCCTTATGGATCTCCGACTTTCGGAACCTCGGATCGCTTGTAGATGGAGATGGCGAAGTAGACCGAGACGTATCAACTCAGGATGGATGAAATAGCGACAGGTCACAGGAACAACTTGCGACCTACGGATGCCTCTCAAGTTAAAAGGGAAAATTAGGCCTGTCGTACTTTGTGGATCGGATTTCTGGGGCGTGAAGAAGACGGATGAAAAAAGATTGCATGCGGAGACGAGAATGTTGAGATGGATGTGTGGAGTGACGAGAAGAGGCCAACGAAAAGATGGATGGATTGTGTGAGGAATGATATGAAAGAGAATGGAGTGAATGATAGCGTGACGGTTGACAGAGGAGAATGGAAGAAAACGTATTGGGTCGACCCCAAGTAACATGGTATAAGGTCAGGAAGATGATGATTAGGGAAACTAAGAAAAACAAACGAAACACGGCAATATACTGAGAGCACCGCGACTATCGCTTGGGGTCTCGTCGGTGCGCGCGTCTTAGTGAGTGTGCCGTTTCGACCTTTTGTACGTAGTTTCCTTACTGTCCATGTATTTATTGAGGCGCGGCGGCGGGCAGCGGCCGGCATCCGATGATACATAATGAAAAGCTGCTTAGTTATGAGTGCACTAAGGCTTAAATTCGTTATTACTCAAGAGGGTTAGGTTTTGTTGATCACAGACTGTACATAGTTAGGATAGTTACTAATTTTATTCGCAAAGCATCACAGTCGCTTCCTATTTATGAAGTTAGAGCCCAAGAAATAGAAAATCGGCCACTTCAATTCATTATTCCCGTACATAAGTATCGCCATTTGACCGAATTTGTTTGAAAAAAAAACGGCACTACTAGATGGACAGATCAGAACAGTAGGACATTTCTCGATGTAATCTGACGTATACGCTTTATATTGCAACCTTACAATTTGATATTTGGTTGATTTCAGAACGATCTTCACAGGGCTATGCAAAAGTCCCAATCAGCACTATCGCAACAATTGATGATATTGTGCGTCACTCTACTATGCTTGGTATTTACAAGGTAAAAATAACATGTATTTTAACAAAACAAATACAAATCCATATAAAGTTCCACGACATTCCTAATAAATGTTCCTAGTAAATAAATTACTCATTTTTTTAAAGGAATGTCGTGAAACTTTATGTGGAATTTTATTTGTATTTCTTTATACAGGTTGTATCAGAAAGGTGTGGTCTAAATGAAGGGTGTGGAACTGACCATCAAACTAAACAACTTTCCAACATCGTAAACACGAAAAGATCATCCATACATTTGGGTCGAGTAGGTATTGAAGTTTTTTATGGGACGACCGATTATTTTTTCGCGATTACAATGTTAGTCCCATTTGGTGGGAAATCATCAAATAACTTCTCCCGCTCTGGGTGGAGCGGAAGGGCGTGTCAGACTTTTACTGACTAAAACCCACCCGTGTTCCTTCAGTTGCCTATGCCAGGGCCGCGGTATCTTCTTCAAACAACCTGCGACCCCAGCGGCACAATGTTAGTCCCATGCAGAAATCATCCATCCATTTGATGAAAACATGCCTTAATTTTGACCACACCTTTCTGATACACCCTGTATATTTTACTAACTTTTGCCCGGCACTCCGCCCGCGTGGAGGTCGGAAATAATCCCAAGGGAACGTACTACCGCGATAAAAAGTACAATATGCCCTAACCAAGGTCATGGTCTACCAGTGTGCCAATTTTTATCGAAATCAGTATGGAACTGCGGAGTTTCAGTGCTTACTTCTTCTTCGTCGTATCGGTGATTCCATTGTTAGGGTTCCGTACCAAAATGGTAAAAAGGAACCCTTATGGTGTGACTCAGTCTGTCTGTCTGTCTGTCACAGCTGGATATCTCAAGAACTACTAATGCTATCAACTTGAAATTTGGAACAGTTTTAGATGACGTTTGCCCAACTATTTTGCAAGTAAGAAAGAATTAAAAATATATATAGTTTTTTGCAACAGGACTGAAAGGGTGTCTTAAACATTTGAAGTCTACTAGAGCATGTGGGGTATCATATAAAAGAGCGCTGTTTGCACATTCTCAAACATTTTTCTTCTTTTTTTTAGGCAGCATAGTTTTGGACTTTTGTTAAAAAAAAAAGAAAAATCTGAACGGTATTTTTTGATACCCAAGGGGTGTATAAAGAAATACAGTTCAGATTTTTCTCTCAGATCTCCGAAGTTTGCATATAGAAAAATCTGAAATTATTCTCTGTGATAGAAGTTTATGTATAGATTACAGAAAAAAAAAACGATGTCTCTAAATAGCACCGCTTTTCAGAAATCATTAACAAAAATTACATATAAAAGATGGTACGGAACCCTCGGTGCGCGAGTCCGACTCGCTCTTGACCGGTTTTTTTTTTTTCAAATGAGTTTGACTTAGTTACATCGACAGCGTTATTAGTGTCGTCTGATAGCTGGAGGCCAATGTTTGTGATGCCACAGTGACAGTTACAAATATTCGTGCCGCACTGTGGATTGGTCGGCTTGAGTATATTTTTACAGCTCTTCATTTCGTTCATTCCCCATGACACCACCAAAATCGACACCACTGGTGGTGTCATGGGGAATGACAGAAATCACTATTCTCCATGACACCGCCGACTGTTAAGTTGTTACATTTTAGAATTAACATGATAATTTAAAAGCAAATATTACCTTTCCAGTGTGTGCGGCATCCAGCATTTTCAACGCGCGGGGCATCGCCACCTCAACTTGTTCCAAGCTACCTACTTCGTAGTGGTTACTTTCTCTACTGTGGGCTACGGCGACTTTGTACCTGATATCTGGCCATCACAACTCTTTATGGTTATAATGATCGGGGTGGCGCTGGTTGTCTTACCTACGCAGGTAATATACATGATTAAAATCGAATAAGAAACTTGCGTCGAACTACTACAACACATTATTCCATCGAGATACGATGTGTAATTTTCGTATTTACTAAATAGATACACTATGAGACCGTTACCGAATGTACAGTGGGCTGCATCAATTGGGTACCGCAGTTGTATTAAAATTTTAATACAACTGGTGTATCCAATTGATGGATGCTATGCGACGAGATGTAGATGTAGATAGTGTAGATGATTATGATGGGCACGAAAACATGAGAGTTGAAATTTTCCCTAAGTACAGTGGGCTGCATCAATTGGGTACCCCAGTTGTATTAAAATTTTAATACAACTGGGGTATCCATCAATTGGATACTAATATTATAAAGAGGAAAGATTTGTATTTTTGTGTGTGTGTTTGTAATTAATAAACTCAAAAACTACTGCGCCGATTTCAAAAATTATTTCTCCATTAGAAAGTTACATTCACCCTGAGTAACATAGGCTATATTTATTGCTAGAAAAGATTAGGGATTCTTAAGAAAATTGCAATAATGTAACCTAAAGTAGCAAAATTTTGCCTATAAAATTCATTATTTGGCGTGCGCTGAGAAAAATAGTGATGATACATAAAAAGTATGAATTACATAATAAAGTACTCATTATTACATTTAAAAGTCTCCGAGGCACATTATATCTAACTATCATAGTTAAGTCACGATAGCAGCTTTTGTGTTCTAAAATTTAATTAGATTAGAATATAGAGGTGGACGTGAGGGGTAGAGGGAGGGGACGGGGTGGTGAGGGAGAGAGGGGAAAGGGGAAGTGGTGAATGGGGTGTGAGAGTGGGTGAGAGGGGCAGGGAGCGGTTAGCGGGAAGAGGATACGGTGAACGAACGTGCTAATCTCTGGAACTAACAGTCGGACTTTGAAAATTATTTTTGCATTTTATAGCCCAAATCATAATGAAGGTTATAGGCATATTTAGCATCTCTCTAGAACCTTTACGCGCCGAGCTAAAACAAAAAAAGGCAGAAATAACGCTAAGTGAAAACAAAGTAATAGCGCGAGCAGGCAATGCTATGCGACGAGGTGGTTCGGGGAACAAGAAATTTCACGCGGACGAAATCGCGGGCAGCAGCTAGTTCTACAATATAATCACAAATTAAATGTCAAAGGACCATGGGGAATTTTGTATGGACCCCGTCCCCACCCTCCAACAATCATGTCAATACGTTTATAAGAATCCAGAAAAAGACTTACTTACTGTCTTTTTCAATTGCAAGATCGATGGGATTTTTTATAATAAAAAAAGCTTTTCGACAAAAATGTGTTTATTTTTGGACAGAAACCATTTTTCTTCATATTTTTCTTATTCTAAAGCATATTTTACTTATACAAAACAATGATACTATATCAAAAACTTGACTTTCGAACCGAAACATCATTGAGTGACAATAATAATGTTCAACTTAATATTGTTATAAGTACCTGCAACAGATTTTTATTTAACTGATCTTGAGTTTTGAAGGATGGAACATGGAACTCTTCAATGTTGAACAGTATTTGCGTATTTTGGTGATTGGGTAACTGTGCAAAAGATCAAAGCAAACAGCTAGTTACCTAAACCCTAATAACCTAGTAACCTAACAGTGATATACTGATCTTGGATTTTTAAGGTCACAAGGAAATCCTCAATGATGAGGATGATACGCATTTGCGTAAATTGGGTAATTATACAAAAGATTAAAAGGAAATGTCTAGTAAGGTTAGGCTAACCAAAAGGTATCAGAGGAATAAAATATTTATGGTCCCTGGTAAAATAAAGGTTATCTATCATTAATGATAACTGTAGGGAAAATGTGGACTGTATTTTTATACTACAATAAAATTAGAAATCGCTGACACCACTGACTTTTAATATTTTGACAAGTAATAGAGAATAAAAACATAAATATATATAAAATGTCGCAACAATAACCATAGGTAGGTTATTATATTCAATAGTAAAAAAATGTCCAACCTATCAGACGCTTCGAATGACACTTGTTTCAAAGTTGGATGGCTTCTTCCCAATGCCCTTTCTATTCGTTAACTTTGCAAGTAATATAATTATACAAATTTTGATCAAATCAGAATACTATAATATATCTATACATATAATAAATCTGTAGACGAGGCGTTTCTGTACATTGCAAATATTTAAAAAAAAAATAGTTGGGGTGTATAAGAATCACCAACAGATGCCATTTCTACCATTTTTGTCATTTTTGTCTGTTTGTCTGTTTGTCTGTTTGTCTGTTTGTCTGTGAGAGTTCATAAATTTTTGTGCAAGTATCACGTCAAAAGTACAAAACCAATGTGGTTAAATTTGATACTCAAATATTGTGTGCAACTCAGAGTTTTACTTAGTTTTTGTTTCATCGCAATCGCTTCAGTCTATCAATAGATATATGAATTTAAAGTGTTCAAGAAGAACTTTTCATGACGATGTCTTCATACACGTAACGACATCTATTGATACCAAATGGTACTAACAATACAAATCGCTTTATAGGGGTGGTTAACCTGATGGGTCGATCCAGCAGGTTAAGCTACGCTTGCCGGGGTTGGTTAGTGGATGGGTGAGCATCTTTACATACCGAGACTCCTCTGTGCCTCGGAAAGCACTTTAAGCCGTTGGTCCCGGCTGTTATTCGTGGATCTTTGACAGTCGTTACGGGTCGTCAGAAGCCCGAAAGTCTGACAACCAGTCTAACCAAGGGGTATCGTATTACCCAGTAACTGGGTTGTGGAGGTCAGATAGGCAGTCGCTCCATGTAAAATACAGGTATTCAGCTGCATCCGGTTAGACTGGAAGCCGACCCTAACATAGTTGGGAAAAGCCTAGGCAGATTGATTCTATTGGTGGTTGATTAGTAACGCTAAAAGAAATTCAAATATAAAAAACCGGCCAAGTGCGTGTTGGACCACGCACAATGAAGGGTTCCGTAGTTGGGATGAATTTATCCCAAGAACAAACTTAACATTGTAGTTGGAAAACATATTCTCCCATACATTCCAACTGTAAATGTAAGTTTGTACTCACAATATTGAGAGATTTACCACAGACTATTCTTATAGATTTTCCTGTAATCTACAAGTAAAGAACTATATTCTGTATTTTTTTCAAACCTTTAGGCTCCGTAGTTTCGGAGATTAGGGGATATATTGGTAAATTTTCATCTATTTTCTTAAATAACTTTTTTTTAATTATTTTAAAATTATAAAAAAATATATACCTATTTGAGACCCTCTTATTAATTAAGCCCTTTCATCTGATATGTCACACGGTACAGTTTGCAAAAGTTTTTTTTTTTAATTTTCTTATTTGCCCCACAAAAGTGACCCCCATATTCAAAATCCATTTATTTACTTTACCTACCTGTCCGCGTTTGAGTCACAGAAATTCGTAATTATGTGTACCAAATTTTAACTTAAATAGATTCGGAGCAAATTAGCTGTGACAGCCGGACAGACAGACAGACACACGAGTGATCCTATAAGGGTTCCGTTTTTAGGGTTCCATACCAAAATGGTCCCTAAGGTGTGACTCAGTCTGTCTCTCTGTCTGTCTGTCACAGCTGGATATCTCAAGAACTATCAACTTGAAATTTGGAACAGTTTTAGATGACGTTTACCCAACTATTTTGCAAATAAGCAAGAAATAAAAATATTTTAATTTGTATTGCAACAGGGACTGAAAGGGGGTCTTAAAATTCAAAGTGGGGCTACTAGGGCATGTGGGGTATAATATGAAAGAGCGCTGTTTGCACATTCTCAAATTTTTTTTTTTTTTAGGCCGCATAGTTTTCGACTTTTGATGAAAAATGTAAAAAAACTACCGTCCCCCCCCCTTATCTTCGAAGTTTGCAAAAAGAAATATCTGAAATTATTCTATGAGATAGAAGTTTATGCAAAGAAAACAGGAAAAATAAAACGATGTCTCTAATTAGCACACTTTTTCAGAAATCGAAACGGAACCCTCGGTGCGCGAGTCCGACTCCCTCTTGACCGGTTTTTTTTCTTTTGAGGTATGGATCCCTAAAAATGGGCATAAAATTGTAATATGATAGTTAATACTAATAACTGATGTGGTGTTCCGAGTTAAAAAGAATGCAATGTCAGTTATAATAATCCTATCAACTTTTCATACACAGAGAAGGTGAGGGGGAGGGTTCGAGAGGGGAGAGGGAGGGTTTGAGAGGGGAGAGGGAGGGTTTGAGAGGGGAGGGGCAGGGGGACGCGGTGAGAGGGAGGGAGAAGCAGTAAGGAGGTGTGAGGGGGAGGAAGGGGGAAGGGGATGCGGTGAGGGGTATTAGAGGGGAGGGTGACAGGGGGAGAGGGAGGGGGGTGGTAAGTTATGGTTGAGAGGAGAGTTAGAGGAGGAGGGTTGACAGGTTGGGTGAGAGGGGGGGTGACGAGCGCCTTAACACCTTAATTTTGCTTTTTGACCGAAAAATAGAAAGTCTGAACGTCACAAAAAAAAGAAGTAAACGCCAGTCGTCGCCAGAGCTGACACACACACTTTTATTTAAAATCAAACTGGGTACCTTTGTAAGTTTATTTATTGTACGCAGAGTGAGCTTCCAGTTAACCACTGTATCCGATAGATGTTGTATAGATGGAATCGCGGTGTCAAGATTTTCCGCAGAAGAGTGACACATTTTCAGTCATAAAATAGATGCTGTCCTGGAATTCCGGTCTCTGGACCTGGATTTCTCTCTAGAGGTCGAGATTATTTGAGGCATCTTTATAACCGACTTCAAAAATAAAGAAGTTGATTTCCAATTCTTCTGTTTTTAGGGTTCCGTAGCCAAATAGTACATAGAAGGGGAAGTCTTATCATTACGTCCTGTCCGTCTATCCGTCCGTATGTCACACACCTTATGTTTGAAAGAGTTTTCTCCAGAGCTGGTGAAGATCAGACAATTGAACTCCTCAATAACGTACAGTAGGTATACGTACTTAACTGTGATTTGGTACAGAAATCAAAGAAAATTACTGGCTATCCGTGGTCAACTAATTATGGACTTCGATCGTTTTTAAAAGTTTTGCCTCCATAAACATGGATGTTCACGCTATAAATGAAAGACAGTTTGATGCGCCGTCCAAACGGCACAGATCCATCCGCGGATTGGAACGCAGTCCACAGATCCGTGGTCCAAACTGTAAGTACGTGTAAACCCCGCTATTCGTTCTTTCCGAAACGATAGTTTGGAATGGCGCGTTGTGTTTCCAGCAGTCCGAATACGTGTTAAACCCCGCTATCATAAACCGCAGAAACTGCAGGGCCACAGCCCTGCAGTTACTGCGGTTTATGATAGCGGGATACCACAGTAGAGAACCCCAGGTAGCACTTCCCACCAGGCAAGATCGCAAGATTCTTCATTTTTATTGGAGTAGTGATACCTACACCATAAGCGACACATTATGTATTGATTTCCGACATGCACGCGAACGAAGTCGCGGGCACAGCTAGTATATAATAATAGTAGACTTACGTATGTAGGTTTTGGAATGAATATGCAGGTTAAACATTCAATGTTTCTTTTACTTCTAAATCATCAAACACGTGGGGATGACACTTGTTTTAACCTTCATGTGAGATACTTGGAATATCCTACTGCGCTTACATCAAGGACTTAGAAGGCTACCTACTTTTACTTTAGATAATATCTAGTTATAAAGCGTTCAAAAGAATGTAGTATTTTTACCAATAACTTGGTTAAAAAAAAATAGTGTGAATTCTATACATTGAAAGGCCCACATGTGGGGACCGTCGAAATACGTTTAAAATTCGAATCATTCGTGAGGAAAACATGTACATCGGCTTAAAGTACCTTCTATAACCACGGAACAACTTTACATCCAACAACTTTATTTTTATAACATTATCTTTTCACGACGACTTACCTGAATTTCTAAGGGTCTACTCAAACACATCACAGCAGTAAAAAATCGCTTGGTGGTCTCGCTGCAGTTGCCTGTAGTTGCGTTGTGTTGTATATTACGAATGTGTGCTTGCGATTTAGTTGCTTTACCCCAGCAACAAGTCAGTTTAAAATTCAGTTATTGAGCCGATTGACTTTAAAATAACTGAATCGTATTTCAATGTGGTCCGCCGCTTGCGTGTTAGTGCCGCGAGATTCTGGCCGCGGTGTTGTCACGTTTGCGACGGTTGTTAAATAGACGTTAAATGCGACGACAAATTGTACGTGTGAGGGAACAGCTAAGTACTCATACTTATATTGAAAGAATTTTGTGCCCGACGACCCGGCGTGGAATTCTTAGAATATTTTTTATAGAAATAAAAAATATTCTAAGAATTCCACGAAGGAGTTTCACATTACGAGAATAAATAAGCTGACTGATCGAACCTCCTTGGAAGCGCGAATAAATAAGCTGACTGATCGAACCTACTTGGAACCTCCTTGGAAGCGCTTTTGCTAAATACGTTTGTCCCACTTTAATACTAAAGAGTAAATGAGACGAAAGACGTAGATCTAATTTTCACCATGCGCACGTCGCGCCATTTGCAAATTCGCGCCATTTTCATATTAGAAACGTCAAAGATTGTTGCAACTTTCCGACTGATATTTCATAAACAAAATAATTAAGTTCAAGCGAGGAATCTGATATTAATATGGAATCTACTCCACCTCATATTTTGAATGAGGCGCTAATTGCAGAAATTGCAAAATTACTATTTAATGTTTTACAATAATTTTATAGTATGGAAGAATCGAAGAATTTTTTTTTGTCTTTTTCGCAAATGTGTTGAAAAACATTGTATGTCAGACGTGCGGAAATTGGTATTTACAAACTCGTGACTATGGTAAGCCCTCGACTGTAAATACCAACTTACCGCACTAGTATCATAAATAACTATTATCAATATTTCACGATTAGGACCAATTGGGCCTAAGTACAAAGACAGTAAAAAAGGTAGGTACTTAATGAAGACCTGGGTCTACGAGCTTACAGAAAACAAAGTGGACATCTCAACGCGCGCTTGAAAGGAATGAGTGATAAAGTCAAGAGTTTTGCTGAGGCGAAAACTCTTGACTTTATTACCCGTGGAATCGACTTTATCAGGCATGAGGATTGGCCCTCATCCAGTCCAGACTTGAATCCCTTGGATTACAAAATATGGCAACACTTAGAGTTGGAGTCACTTAGTCATATAATAAATTTATGTATAACAAATGGAGTCTACCCAGAAAAGTTAGAATTAACTCTAATCAAACCTATATTTAAAAATAAAAATAAAAATGACATGAGCTGCTATCGTCCAATAGCGCTTGTACCAGACATCGAAAATATTCGAGAAAGTGATCCATGATGGTATTTATAGTTACTTAGAAAGAAAAAAATTACTTTGTAAAAAACAGTTTGGCTTTCGTAAAAATAAATCAATTAATAAATAATAAACAAATAGCAGTATATAATTTTCGCCACGACATACAGGGTGGCCGGAACATTGACGTCCAAAAATAAAATTTCGGTCCCTCGTATCGCGGGGTATTCGAATCACCCCCATGTATGTTCCGCGACTTTTCATACTTTTCGAGTTATGAATTTTTTTCTGAATGTTTGAAAATTTTCGACCTGACCAACCTAAAAAAATTCTAAAAAAAAAAGTAGAGGGTTTTATCGAGTTTCTTTTTTTGCAACTGAATTTTCATAAGTAGTACTTTTATGCATAAAATAATCAGCTTCGTAACTGTGATAAAAGTTATGAAAATGTTGAACTAAAGTGAAAAATTTACGTTCGGTAAATTATGACTCAAATTTTCAACTTTAAATTAAAAATCTTAACAGGTGACTTCATAATTCCTAAGTAGGCTTCAAGAATGCGCCAGACTCTCAGCTTTCATAATCATAAAAAAAAATGAAGTACTTAATAGGGCTACTTTGTTTAAAATCGGCCTTCAAAGACAGCGAGGTGGAAAAATTCTTAAAATTACCCATCTGAGTAATTATTTTTTTTTGGCTATTTTCTCGTTCCTAAGGTTAATTAATGATAAGAATACTGAAAACTAACCACATTATATTCAATATTCATAATTACCACACGTGGGCGAATGAAAATCCACTCGAAGTGAGAGCTTCGACATTTCAACATCGCTTCAGCGTTAACTTGTGGTCTGGTATCCTCAATGGCGAACTAATTGGTCCGTTTGAACTGCCGTCCAGACTTGATGGAGAAACATACAAAAACTTTTTGGAAAATGAACTTCCATTGTTGCTGGCAGATGTGAATCTCGAACTCAGACGAACCATGGTGTTGCAAAATGACGGCGCCCGTGTCACTATGCAACCCAGGTCCGAAATTACTTAGATGAAACATACCCCAACAGATGGATCGGACGCAGCGGACCAATTACGTGGCCTCCACGCTCACCTGATCTCAACCCCATCGATTTCTTTATTTGGGGCTATTACAAGGAAATAGCATACGCCCGAGACTGTTCAAGTGAACAAGAGCTGAGGCAGTTGATTGCAGAAGCTGAACGTGTTGTGAGAGAGAACAGAGACGCTTTTAGACGATTGCCAGACAATTTCTTACGTAGGTGTAGAATGTGTATTGCTGCTGGTGGTGGCCACTTTGAAAACCTTTTATAAATGTTAAAAATAAATTAAGTACTTTTTACACATTATCATCTGTGTTTTATTCAAAACCACTTTTTACGTAAAACTTTTCTTACCCAACTCTGAAACTATTTGTTGGTTAGTTTTCAGTATTCTTATCATTAATTAACCTTAGGAACGAGAAAATAGCAAAAAAAAAAAAATTACTCAGATGGGTAATTTTAAGAATTTTTCCACCTCGCTGTCTTTGAAGGCCGATTTTAAACAAAGTAGCCCTATTAAGTACTTCATTTTTTTTATGATTATGAAAGCTGAGAGTCTGGCGCATTCTTGAAGCCTACTTAGGAATTATGAAGTCACCTGTTAAGATTTTTAATTTAAAGTTGAAAATTTGAGTCATAATTTACCGAACGTAAATTTTTCACTTTAGATCAACATTTTCATAACTTTCATCACAGTTACGAAGCTGATTATTTTATGCATAAAAGTACTACTTATGAAAATTCTGTTGCAAAAAAAGAAACTCGATAAAACCCTCTACTTTTTTTTTAGAATTTTTTTAGGTTGGTCAGGTCGAAAATTTTCAAACATTCAGAAAAAAATTCATAACTCGAAAACTATGAAAAGTCGCGGAACATACATGGGGGTGATTCGAATACCCCACGATACGAGGGACCGAAATTTTATTTTTGGACGTCAATGTTCCGGCCACCCTGTATTAACCTACATGGATAGAGGTAAACAAACGTGTGCACTGTTTATGGACCTCAAAAAGGCTTTCGACTACGTAGACCACAAAACCCTCTTAAATAAATTATACGCTTATGGTATCAGAGGCAACATTTATGACCTGATAAAATCTTACTTAAGTTCGCAAATAACACAAATAACAAGGATGTGTCCCTATATGAAAAAAATGACAACTTATTCATCCTCAGTAGACAGGTTAAATCTGGCGTTCCGCAAGAAAGTGTATTGGGTCAACCTATTTTTATTATAATATACGTCAATGATCTTCCACAAGCGACAAAATACAACACAATCCTATTTGCTGATGATAGTAAAGTGATGTTCACATAAAGCCCAGAAGAAATTTATACGAGCCATAACTAGTATAAAAGTAACTGACAGCTGGAGACCATCATTTTTAAATTTAAATATTCTTACGTTACCGTGTATATATATATTAAAGGTTATAATGATCGTTAGGAAAAATACAAACTACTTTAGTAAGTTACATAGCAAAAGACACAAATTCAATATATGTTTACCAATCAATAAAACAGCGCTATTAAATATAAGTATAATATGTATTGCTCCACGCATATACAGGATGTTTTTTTTTTATTTCCCATAACTCTAGTGTATTAATGAGACCATCATTATGAACAACTTTTACTATGGGACCGAACCCAAAATCGCGAAAAAAAAATCAGCTGCCCCCTACATTTATGTTCGCATAACTCGTCAAAATGTAGGGAGCAGCTGATTTTTTTTTCGCGATTTTGGGTTCGGTCCCATAGTAAAAGTTGTTCATAATGATGGTCTCATTAATATCCTAGAGTTATGGGAAATAAAAAAAAACAGTATGTATAACCGTTTGCCAAATTCACTTCTAGAGATAAGTGATATAAATATATTTAAAAGCAATATAAAAACACTGTTACTAAAAAAGCATATTTCTCTGTCAATGAATATTTACAGTATAAACTTATATAAGTAATGTTACTCCATACTACGAATAAGTAATAAGTCAGGAAGCGTAACTCAGAACAAATTCCATACAAAAATTGGCCCTACTTGAAACCAAAACGACGTATGATTCAAAATACGAATCACTTCCGAGTTTACAAATAAACATTAAAAATTCAGAATGAAAGTAGGGATTGGTTCGCGCGCGTGCTGCAATGTCTGCTATGACAGCTGAGTCATAGCGGCGTGGACGATGTTATGCAATATGTGGACCCCGGACCAAGTCAAAAATAGTACAATATTTTTTATTATTGTATAATTTTAGATTTTTTTTGGGTTACTTTTTACAATTCAATGAACTCTATGACCCGCGAAATATGATTAATTTATTAAGTTTGTATCTATAAGATATTAAAAGAGAATCTTTCTTCACAATGTAGTGAAGACGGATTCTGATAAATTCAACGATTATACATTTTGTCACAAAAATGTAATGTTTTCATCAGAAAATTCATTCAATGCAGTATTTTCTGTAGTATCACTAAATCCATTTTTCTTCAATTGGGATAAATTATTTTTAAGCAAAATATTCTTTATAGATTGTCGTTTTACTGCCAAAATACATAGATTTTTTTCTTAATTTTTGCTTTATCATGTGTGTGTTTTAGGTGCTGCGCAGACGACAGACTATCCGTGACGCACTTTTTAGTCTGTGAAAATAGAACCTAAGCAATTATATATGCACGCATACGACGCGCAAAAAGTCCGGCGCCCAAAAAATTCGTGTAATTCTGGCAGATCGCGTAGAGCCGCGCCACAAAAAGTGTACGAAAAAAATAGAACGTTTGCTTCAATGCGCGCTAACGCAGACGGCGCACACTTTTAGTATGCAATCTGCACTCGTTAGTGGGGGATTTCTATAGAATCTACGTCCCTACAGCCTACAGTTCAGCCGACAGAATGATCGAAGATATGCGTCGTGTGCGTTGAGCCTGCGTAAAATTCGCGACGGACTTTTTGCATGCCATGCAAACATTTGGTGCGCCACAGACTCGAGTGCACAAAAAGTGTGCCGTCTGCGCTGCACCTTAGGTGTATTCAGAGCAGATTCAATATCTGATGATGGTATATTTATCGGTGTAACGAATAATCCTCTTTCTTCAAAACTATGGACTTCGATTGAAACAATATTTTTTTTTTCGTTCTCTTCAACATCGTCATTATAATTTCAATATTTCATCAAGCAGGAAAAAAAATACCTTCTCAAATAAGTCAAAAATTGACTGATTTCATTCTGCATAGTAATGACCAACTCGGTTTGATAACGTATTTGAACATTTTTTAATATTTGCGTCATTTATTTAACTTTCCATGTGTGACAAAACTTATGACCAGACTACGTAGGTACATTATTTTAACCATAAAAATTATCAATACATCTCTCTAAGTTACATTTCTTCCGGATTGTTCTGATTTCGGAATTCAGACGAATCCGGAGGAAATCTTACTTAGAAAGATGTATTGATGAACATGAATGTTGGTGGACATTTTGAATAAATTTTATTACGAGTATAATACTAGCTGGGACAGGCGTTGTCCTGTCCCAATTTCAATAATTCATAATTCCTTAATTCCCATAGAAAATCCACTTTCAGTTTTCCCGAATTTTCCAATTTTCCTGGCAACTTTTCTCTACATAAGATCCTTCTCCTGACAATAATAAAGACAACAAAAAAAGAATTAGCGAAATTGTTCCATCCGTTCACGCGTGATGCGATAACCAAGGGAAATAGAGATTCATTTTTTGTACATAAATTATCCTAAAATTACAAATAAACAAAAACCAACCAAGTGCGTGTCGAGCCACGCGCAGTAATAGGGTTCCGTAGTTGCACAGTAATGCGGACTAAGAAGAGGGCTTTTTGTTGTTGCATGAATAAATTACTATTACTCGTAAACTTGAAAAGCTGTGATAGTTTTCCTTTTAATTGGTTATATTCGTATATACTACTACCATGATTTTTTTCACCCATCCAAAACTAATCATTTAGCTGGCAGGGGGCCACACACTTGACTCTAACAAAAATTATCACTTTAAAGCTTAACATTTCAGAAACGGATACCTAAATCAAAAAATTGTTTTCATAAACCCGCAATATTTTTGAAAGATCCATCAAACAACACCCCACACCATAGGTTAGACGAGAAAAAAACATCCCCACTTTACGTGTACAGAAGGTACCCTAAAAAAAATGTTTTTCATGATTTTATTTTACCACTTTGTCGGCGTGATGAATATTATGTATATCCATGCCAAAATACGTATAGCTTTCTAGTAATAACAGTCTCTGAGATAAGCTGCGGACGGACGGACAGACAGACGGCCGGACATAGCGAAACTACGTATAAGAGTTCCTTATTGACTACGGAACCCTAAAAAAACTTTGTAAAAAAAACCGGCGGGGAAAAGTGCTTGTCGGACCACGCACAATGAAGGGTGCCGTAGTTGGTCGACTATTACTCGTAAAGTTGAAAGCCTACTTAGCTGTGATAGTTTTCCTTTTAACTTCGTTATACAGGTTGGAATCTTTCAGCGGGGCAGTAAGGGGAAGTACCTTATGCGTTGCAGCTACGCGAAAATGGTCTTAGGAGACTATCCCTAATTTTTTATGGAATTTTGATCCCCATTCACAGATTTTCAAAAAAAATTACAGTTAGCAAGAAAATAGCCATTTTACACAAAAACATTTTTGATGCCAATCGATCCTGTTTCTAATACTGATCAAAAACTTCTTTGGGACCAACCATCGTTGGAGTAGGTACTCAAAAAGTCACCAATTGCAAAAAACTTTTCCCGTACAGTTTGTATGAAAATTTTACGCAAAAGCTTTTTTAGTGACGGTTGAGACCTTTTGTTTTTTGTGGGGCTGTACCTGAAAACAGGTTTACAAAAAGCAATACGATAGTGTTAAAGAACTTAAAGACTCACTAACCACAATTTTCTATGGAATTCATACAAATAAATTGTCAGCAGCCACTAGGTCGGTACAGAAACGAATCAATTTATGTATTCGTCAAAATGGCGGTCACTTCGAGCACTTGATATCGTAGGGCAAGCAACAGCAAGATTTTAAATAACAATAACATCATCAAGTTATGTTAGTTAATAATAAAAATAGAAAATTAATACGCCTTCTTTTTGATATATGTAAAATTCTTTTCTTTTCGTGTTTATTCTTCTATTTATTTTTTTATATTTCAGTTACCTACACAAATTCTTTACAAAATGTAAGGGAATTTTTTTTTGCAATTTGTGACTTTTTGAGTACTCCAACGATGGTTGGTCCCATAAAAGTTTTTGATCAGTATTAGAAACAGGATCGATTGGCATCAAAAAATGTTTTTGTGTAAAATGGCTATTTTCTTGCTAACTGTATTTTTTTTAAATCTGTGAATGGGGATCAAAATTACATAAAAAATTATGGATAGTCTCCTAAGACCATTTTCGCGTAGCTGCAACGGATAACGTACTTCCCCTTACTGCCCCGCTGAAAGATTCCACCCAGTATATGCTACTACCGTGAATTTTTTGACACATCCAAAACTAACCGTTTCACTGGCAGGGGGGGGGGGGGACACTTGAATCTAACAAAAATTTGCACTTTAAAGCTTAATATTTCAGAAACGGATCCTTAAATCGAAAAATTGTTTGCACAAACCCGCAATATTTTTGAAAGACTCATCCAACAACACTCCACACCATGGGTTAGACGAGAAAAAAACATCCCCACTTTACGAGTAAGAAAAAACCATAAAAAAAAATTTTTTCATGATTTTATTTTACCACTTAGTCGGCGTGATGAATATGTATATCCATGCCAAATATTAGCTTTCTGGTACTAAGAGTCTCTGAGCTAAGCTGCGGACGGACAGACAGACAGAAGGACATAGCGAAACTATAAGGGTTCCTTGTTTACTACGGAACCCTAAAACGTGTAAATACCTCCCGATAAGAAAAGCAGGTTTAGCGAGTATACTTTAACGACGAGCAATTGAAACGTTCAAACTTTCGGCGCCAGCTTATTCCGCTCGTTAGTAATCGCGCTGTGAGCACTCGTAGCCTCGCTGGGCTCACTTCACTCGCTTGTCTCAAGGGGAGGTCTTCCTCCGCTTGCTTGTCTTACAGAGACGGTTCGCTTCAATCGCTTCTTTCGTGTGAAAGCTGGCTCATGATGTAGTTGGCTCGCTTCGCTCGTTTCTTTCGTCTGAAAGCTGACTCGTGACTCGTGACGTAGCTGGCTTGCTTCGCTCGCTCGTTTTAAGAAGTTTGGGGCTCGCTTCGCTCACTCATTACATGAATGAGCGCACTCTAGTCAGTTGTGTTGTTAGGGTTCCGTACCAAAATGGTAAAAAGGAACCCTTATGGTGCTACTCTGTCTGTCTGTCACAACTGGATATCTCAAGAACTACTAATGCTATCAACTTGAAATTTGGAACAGTTTTAGATGACGTTTACCCAACTACTTTGCAAATAAAGAAATAAAAATATTTATATTTTTTATGCAAGAGAGACTATACTAGGGCATGTGGGGTATCATATGAAAGAGATTACAGGAAAAATAAAACAATGTCTATATAGAGACATTGTTTTATTTTTCCAGTAATCTTTTTCAGAAATCATCAACAAAATATACATATAATTGATGGTACGGAACCCTCGGTGCGCGAGTCCAACTCGCGTTTGGCCATTTTTTGTTGTCTTTGGGCTCACTTCGCTCGTCTTGCTGTCGTCGTGGACTGAGTTAGATAATCATGTCAGCTTAGCTTGATGTGAATGTGACCACCTCTCATTAGTTGAGAGAGAGCAAGCATTATCGCCAAGTGACTGGAAAAAGTTCTTGCACTAAGGATTTGTCATTGAACTCCTCTCACTAGGTTAGGTTAGGTTACAGCTGTGACCAAACGTTTTCACGAAAACAAACGACGCTAACTCGAACTGCGTTTACTTAATTTTACGAATGGATTTAACTTTTCAGTTCGAGCAACTTGCATTTACATGGATGGAGCGACAAAAACTTGGAGGTTCATACTCGTCGCACCGTGCGCAGTCGGAGAAACACGTCGTCGTGTGCTCAACGACTCTACACGCTGATACTATTATGGACTTTTTAAATGAATTCTACGCCCATCCTTTGCTACAAGACTACTACGTGGTGTTGCTGTCTCCTATGGAACTAGACACGACTATGAGAATGATATTACAGGTAACTTTCATTAAATAGCATCGGGATTAACTCGTCGCAAGCCAATTAGCAGACATAATAGATGTTTTATTGTTATCTGAACACCTGGGTGTGCAATCGACGTTTAAAGAGTTAATCTTATTAAAAAGGAGTAAGGCTGCGCCACGAAAACGTGTGTAAGTGAGCGCGGCCTAAAGTTGTTCGTTCGTGTAAGAGGTAGTCACTGGAAATATGGATCTGCCGGACTAATACGACATTTGATTTACTTTTAGTTTTAGCTCGAAAAAACAACATACTGAGTTCAGTAGTCCAGTCCTACTCCATACGCAAAATACGCGCATTGACGTGGAGTTGCGGATACCAGCCTGTATTACCTAATGAGTCCAGCTCAAAATTGAGATTTGCAACACTCTTTCTTGCGTTATTTTCTACCTCATGAGACGTTACTGTCTTTCGCTGTTTTTGCTGGACTAATGATATTAACAAAAAACCAAGGTATTTCACTTTTAGCCGTCCTACGTATGGGTACATTTTTAATATTTCAGGTCCCCATTTGGGCACAAAGAGTGATTTATATTCAAGGATCCTGTTTAAAAGATACCGATCTAATAAGAGCACGAATGAACGAAGCTGAAGCGTGTTTTATTCTGGCTGCAAGGAACTATGCAGACAAAACGGCAGCGGATGAACATACTATATTGAGGTAAAAGCGTTTTTTTTTTGTCAGTATGATCATGAATAAGTGGTAATAATAATCACCTCTAAGTGGATTCCCGTTATGTCGATTCTCAAAAAAAAAAAACTTGTTTAAATAATTTTACTCTTGATTGGTTGGTCATTTACACTTAAAGCAAAAAGTCAAACTTTCAGTTATAAACAGAATCATAATTATTTCACAAAAACTGAAGAACAGAAAATTGCTATCTAGGCTATAATTTAGTAAAACCGTCTTTTTGGTTAGTATTCCATATTTTTATGCGAAGCGCGGCACCGCGGTTAGTACTAGTGTCATGTTTTTTTTTATTTATCATACCAGATTGTAAAATTTTCTGATCGAATGCATTTTAATACAAAGCCTACAGATTCATTGTTTACTATCCTGGTAACAAAAAAACTTGCTTAAGACTTGGACCATATAAAACAATGGTATTTTCATCATCAAATCGAAGTCTAGGTTTGCCAGGTAATTAAAAAGAAAAATGGCACTCGCTTGGGGATGGTTGACTAACTTTTTGCGGGGTAAGTTAACTTAAAGATACTGTTAATAGGTTGTCACTTTGTAAGTTTTCTAAAAGGAAAGGGTTTGACATTCAATAAGAGACTTAAATGTAATGGTAGATACGTAAACATAAGTACGAGAAGTTAATAGAAAAATGAGTCTAAAAATGAGAATATAAGAAAGACTTCCGATGTATAAAGAAATATTTATTTTTGTTGTGAACGTTCTAACTGTAGAATCCGTTTGAGTTGTTTTGTTTGTTGAGGCTTATGGAATAGAAATAATGTTTTATGACTACAGTAATACCCCGCTTTACGCGAGGGATGCGTTCCGGTCAAAATCGCGGTAATAAAAGCATGCTTTCGTGCTATTAGTAAGCTTGTGTGTGCTTTATGTTGATGAAATAACATAAGCCAAATAAATAATTAAAGTGATTTTTTTTTTAAACCGGCCAAGTGCATGTCGGACCACGCACAATGAAGGGTTCCGTAGTTGAAAAGAATTTATCCCAAAGACAAACTTAACACTGAGTTGAAAGACATGTTCTCCCATACATTGATATACGTCACGGACAATTCTCCAACTGCATATTTAAGTTTGTATTCGCAAAAAACTATTCATAAACATATCATCACGCCTTGTTTACCCGAAGGGTTGGGCAGAAGTGTACCTGTAGTACACCCACATTTTGCCAGAAAATGAAAACTATTTTTTTGATGTCACAAAACTACAAATAATCAATTTTCAGACTTTCTCCTTTACTTGTGCTGTGAGACCTTGCTTCTTGCCAAATTTCATGATTCTAGGTCAACGGGAAGTACCCTATAGGTTTTGATTTACTTGCGAGTATCAAAATATGTTGCACAAATCGCCGTATTTTTTTATTGCGTCGACTTAGAAGCTTGTTTTTTTAGAACTCCAAGGAACCATAAACTTACGTATTCGATATTAATTTCAACTTGATGCCTCCACACGTTCCTGAGAAAAAGGGTCTTGACAGACAGACAGCCAGACAGACAGACGGACAACGAAGTGATCCTATAAGGGTTCCGTTTTTTCCTTTTGAGGTACAGAACCCTAATTAAACAGAATCAACGTATTAATATTGTTATAGATTTTTTTTTACTTTCTTAATCCTTGAAATTACATGAGAAATAGTTTTTTAATAGCATTTTGTTTGCGTTCTTGAAAAGTCTTTCGTAACAAACAACACTGTATTGTAAAATAAGGCAATAAATAACGTCACGAAGCTCGCTATAATGGACCAATCAATGCATCTACGTAAAGCGAGGCATTTTAGTGCGAAATTTGAAATTCGCGTAAAACCGAAACCGCGCCTAACGGGGTCGCGTAAAGTGGGCTGTTACTGTAATACCTTCTCATATTTCACATTTAATTAATTGCTGCTTACTTAATTACTACGTTAGTCAGCATATCCCAGGCCTGTGATCAACCTTAACAAGTCCTGTGGTAGGTTGACTAAGATTTCTTGTTATGAAAAACCAATAAACAACAATAACTTTAACTATCTATAAGACTTTTTTGTCAGTGGGTTGTCTTAGGGGCGGAGTTTTTATTTTAGTTACATTATATTTAGATCAGTGTAATCAGTGTAATCATTGTTTTTCATTTCTTTAACAACCTCTTCGTATATTGTAGAAACAAGCAGGCCAACGAAGCACTAAACTATTTACTTTTTCCATTTTTTTTCAGATCGTGGGCTGTAAAAGATTTTGCACCAGCAGTGCCACAATACGTGCAGATTTTTCGACCGGAAAATAAATTGCACGTTAAATTTGCTGAGTTTGTAGTTTGTGAAGATGAATTCAAGTATGCCCTTTTAGCGAACAACTGCACTTGTCCAGGAGCTTCTACACTTGTAACTCTTCTTCTCCATACTAGCCGGGGCCAGTAAGTTGAACTAAATTAATAAAAAAAACCCGGCCAAGCGCGTGGCGGACCACGCACAATGAATGGTTCCGTAGTTGAAAAGAATTTATCCCAAAAACAAGCTTAACATTGTAATCCCAAAAAAATATTGTTTATGTGATAAAATTACAAATTAATAATTTTGGACATTTTCCTTTACTCGTGCTATGATTCTAAAGTCTAATTATTAATTCACTGGAGTAATCTGACGTTTACGGTGTTCCCATTTTCTGATGAAAAGAAAATAGTGTTGTGACATGAAGATTGACATCAATCTCTCGCTCATTCATTCTTTACGTTCTAAATCAACTCAAATTATTTTATTTATTTTATTAAGAAATCTCCCAGCCTAGTTTTGTTTAATCGATATAAAAATATTAGTAGTACCTTTATGGGCTGATTAATATTGACTTTCAAAAAGCGAATTTGTATAAAATAAAATAAAAATGCATTGAATTTATGTAGGTACTTACAAGGTGTAAGTGTAAACAGTGGCAATCTTTTGAGGTGTTATTGTACTCATCATTATGAACAACTTTTACAAATGCGACCAACCTGAAATCGCGAAAAACAAAATCAGCTGTTCAGTTCATTTATGTTTGCCAAATTCGTCAAAATGTAGGGAACAGCTGATTTCTTTTTTCGCCATTTCAGATTTGGTCCCATAGTAAAAGTCGTTCATAATGATGAGTACAATGACTCCTTAACAGATTGCCACTGTTAAACACTTACACCCTGTATGTATTATAATTAATTACTTTTTCCTATTGGCTTTGTGTGAATGAGCTGAAGCACAACAAACGGAACGCGTCACTATTACAATAAATATGGCACCATTATTTTACAAAGTGACATTAGCACCTGTCAGTTTACTCCAGTGAATTAATAATTACACTGTAGGTCAACGGGAAGTACCCTATAGGTTTTGATTTACTTGCGAGTATCAAAAAAATTGTTATTACGTTGACTCAGAAGCTTGATTTTTTTAGAACTCCAAGGAACCATAGACTTTCGTATTTGATATAAAGAAGAACATTCACCGTCCATACATTGTTGGGCTTAACGTGAAAGTGCCAAACAAAAAAATAGCTTTATTCCGAAAGAATACGTTTTTATCTTCATTTTTTACAACACAACAAACAACCCTGTACGGTCATTCTCCATCAAGTTACACGAGTTCGAAAAATCCATTTTTCATACTTATTTAATCCGTAATTCCTTATCAAATAAGTATGAAAAATTGATTTTTATTTTATTAACGTAATATAACATGATGTCTGTATTCCCCAAAGTTTTAGGCGGAGGTGTACCTACATATTAGTATAGTAGGTGCTTCCACATTTCGCCAGTTCAATTAAATATTATAGTATATTGATTTAATCCAGGCACGCTATTGCTATTACACGGTTCTTTTGCTAGTTTGAAATTGCTTAATTATTAGATTAATATGGCTATTTTAAACTGTAACTATAACCACACCTACCGATTTGAAACATTTTTACCAATTTGGCCTAGGCACCAAGAGTTGCGATTTAGTTCAACCTCTATCGGGACTCAGGGACTCTAAAGGTCCTCTTGAAGACTACGGTTACGTAGTGCATGTGCATATAATACAGTCTTTATTTCTTATAGCTAGCTCCAACATTTTGGAAGTTATTAAGTTTTTTGTTACCGACCCACTTTCTTTGTGGCCCAGTGAATTTACTGCATTTTTTCGAGTTATATGCGAACATGATTTGTATGGAGCAGTAGATTTTTTGGCATTTTCTGGTTTGTTATTTAACGATCACGTAAAAATTATCTCTGGTCTTACTTTTGTTAAAATAAGCAGTACCTTTGTGCGTTTCATGTATTTTTAAAGGTCTGGTCTTACTTCTGTTGAAATAAGCAGTACCTTTATGCTCTTCTATCTTCATGTATTTTTAAAAACTTATTCAAGAAAGAGTATGAATGTCGATGGTTATAAGAGTAGGGTAAGACCAAAAAACGATGGATGGACTGTGTGGAAGATGACATGGCTAGAAAGGGGTGACTACCGAGATGACGACTAATAGAGAAGTATGGAAATAAGTGCGAGTCGGACTCACGCACGAAGGGTTCCGTACCATTATCTATAAAAACGGCAAAAAATTCACGTTTGTTGTATGGGCCTTTAAATATTTATTTTAGTCTGTTTTTTAGTATTTGTTGTTATAGTGGCAACAGAAATACATCATCTGTGAAAATTTCAACAGCCTGGTGACAGACGGACAGACAGACAGACGGACAGACGGACGGACAGCGGAGTCTTAGTCATAGGGTCCCGTTTTACCCTTTGGGTACGGAACCCTAAAATGTTTTAACCATTTTGCGCCGACCCCAAATAGTTTGGGATAAGGGCAAGAGAATGATGATGATGATGAAATGTTAATAAAAACATAAAACATACAAATAGTTGTTTTATCTCACGAAAGCGGGTGAGCCATACTTGTAGACGTAATGCGTATAGACACGCGCTCGACACGCGCGCTTGTGTGCGTACCTGCAGGTACCGCGCTCCCCAGCTTACGCACACACAGACAATGTGCATGTAACATTTACACATGCAAATATGGCTCGCCCGCTTTCGTGAGATAAAACAACTATACACATATTGTATAATTTCGATGCGATGTGCGTGCTACAGCTTTAGCACCGCTCGACATTGCATGCTGTCCCCAAAACATAATAAAGATAGAACCGAAGGTCGCCTCAATACACAAATGTGAATATTTAAGAGGCCGCAGACTATACAGATTTTCTATCGGCCGATAGTTTGGTCGGTTTCTGAATAAGTATGCAATGCGTACAATGATGTATGCAAGTCCGCACATTATAAAGATCGAACTTGTATAGGTACATCTTCATACTGATTAAGAAACCGAGCAAACTGTCGGCCAATAGAAAGCCTGTAGTCTGCGGGGAGTCAGCGTTAAATTATTGTCAAGTTATTTAGTTGTAACTTTCTTACAGGGAAGGCCAGCAATCGCCTGAAGAATGGCATCGACTATATGGTAAATGTTCGGGAAATGAAATTTACCACATTGTTTTAGGAGACAGTCGATTTTTTGGGGAGTATGAAGGAAAAAGTTTCACCTACGCTAGTTTTCATTCGCACAGGAAGTAAGTTCAGTCTAGTTTTTTAACATAACATCAGATTAAGAATGTGAAAGGTATTAGTAACGTAATTTTTGTCAAGGTATGGCGTTGCTTTAGTTGGAGTACGCCCAGCTGAGCTGCCTGAATTCTACGAAGAAACCATTCTTTTAAATCCTGGCCCTCGTCATATTATGAAAAGTAGTGACACCTGTTATTATATGAGCATTACAAAGGAAGAGAATTCTGCTTTTGTTGTGGCTGAAAAACAAACAGAACAAAAACCAACAATACCAAAAGACCAAACTGCATGTAGTCTACTTTCTAATGAGAAGAAACCAGGTGAAGCAGAGGAGTTTTCTGACCAGCAGAAGAAACCTGACGGTAGTAGCGTCGCTCAATACGACCTTCCACAAGTGATTCTCCAAGCTCCCGCGAGTTCCACACCAAAAGCATCGCCATCACGCATCAACCAAGCTAATACTGTATCATCCGCTAATTTTACTGTCACTAACTGTGAGTGTCACAGTTGGTAAAAAAACAAAAGTAGATCGAATGCATATTTCCTTATTATTTCTTACAACGTGCATTCGGCCTATTTATTTTTGGTTTGCTTATTGCTCGTTGTCTTTATTGGCTTAATAAAGGGTTTTTCAATAGGAACGCTCGAACTTTGATAGCGTATAGCGGCCATCTTGTTAAAGTGACAGCTGTCAAATTTTATAGGATTATTTATTTAGTCTTGACATTTCACCATGTAACGCTACACGCTTCAGCAACGCGTTAAAATTATTCAAATTTATTATCAAAATCAGTGCTCTATTCGACCAACGTTTCGTGTCTTTGTGTATTTCGCGTGGTGGCGACATCAACTGGCTACCAAGATCGTGTGACTTAACACCACTCAACCAACTAACTAACTTAACTTTCTGTGGGGCTACGTGAAATCTCTGGTTTATGTAGACAAACCACTGACAATTGCCGCCCTGAAGGCCAACATAAGTCGCGTTCTTCATGAAATTGAGCTACAGCGCGGAGCCGCGGCGGCCATTTGGACGAAATTATATTCCATAAATAATGTCATTGAATGTCCTTTAAAATAAAAATAAAAATGAGGCAATATCACTTACACAAGTTGTTTTATTTAATTTTAAAGCTCGAGCGCTCTTAATGAAAAGCCTTTTACATATAGTCCGATCAAGTTAGCCCTAAAAATAGACGTAGGTTAACAAAAATTCGCATAGAGCTGAAAATTGGTACGAATGTTCGGAACACCATTATAAATGAAATGTGAAAAGTTCCCATCGATCCATTTATTTGCAAAAAAAAAAATTCAAGGTCAAAGTTCGTAAATATAAAAATATGCGTTTTTCAGCCAAACGGTAAGTTTTATCATAGAAATAGGTCAGACTAAAATTGTAAATCATACAATAGATAAAAATTGTTTCTACACTTTTTTTCATAAGAGTCACCGATCCGAGATCAAAAGCCTAGGTTTTTGATCAAAAACCAGAGGGGCAATTCTCGTACCTAAAAACGTTCACAATCTCATGCCAGCGTCAATCAAAATGTCAAAAATGAAGGTAAACGCTATACAATTTCTGTCAGATTGAGTCTTGAGATGATATTGCGAACGTTGTTAAAAATACGAGAATTGCCCCTCAGAAGGCCAATTCTCGTACCTAAAAACGTTAAAATTCCAGTTTAATCTCATGCCAGCGTCAATCAAATGTCAAAAATGTAGGTAAACGCTGTACAATTTTTGACAGATTGAGACTGAGATGAGATTGCGAACGTTGTTAAAAATACGAGAATTGCCCCTCTGATTTTGTCATAAACCTGCGACATATACATTACTGGAGCTGTAGGTAATACTTACAAGTAAAAATATTTTCCTATATTTTGCATGTATAACAACTATGCATGCAAAATAGAACAACTGTGAGAAAATCAACTCGAAAGCAACCCAGTCCCTCATTTTATGGGTACGCCAGTGTAACCTTGATGCCTTGAGTAACATCTGTGCAAGTGTCGTAAAAGCTACACTCGAAAGAGTTCTATTGCTGCAGCTAAAAGACAAGACAGACTGGGGTTGGAAGTTAATCGACAATACATTGGAACCAATCCAGACTTTACTCCCACCTGCACCAGAAAAACTCCTCAACACATTTTTTTGCAATTGTAAAAAAGGATGTACCTAATGCTAAATGCGGCTGCAAAAAAGTTGGATTGCTTTCTTCATTAGCATGTACCGGTTGTCAAGACCAGTCATGCTCCAATGTTGATTAGCCTCTAGAAGATTGTTCATACGATATCAGCGAGGAGACATCTCATACATCGCTGTTAGAAAAATGTACATGCACCCAGCAGGAAGAAGAAGAACAAGGAGAAGAGGAACAAGAATAACAAGAACAAGAAGAAGAGGTATTAGATGATTCCGAATAATTTTCCCCAATTTCTTAAAATTCACATCTCTTTCATTATTTCCAATAGTATCATTTTTTATTATTAAATAGTATTGAATTAAACAGTATCAAAATAGATAGTGGAATAGGCCTACCGGGAAAACCACATTAAAAAAGACGCGCCACTACCTAACAGGTGGCGTGAAAACGTGTGCATATACACTTCTTTGCAAAAAAAACGGGCGGTTTGGATTTTTCTACATTATTGGTAATCATTTAGTTCTAAAGAGGTTTTAATAGCCAAACTATGTTACTGGCACTTATTAAAGAGTGTGGGTATGAAAAAAAGTTAATTTCAAATTCGAAACTGTTGTTTTTAAAAATAATAATCCCTTTTTCAGCTTATGACTTTTTACTTATTATTCGCGGGTTTGCGGTTAAACGGTTAACAACAACTAACTTCTCGTTATTTTTATTAGAATAATTACTGTTTGTCGCATAATCCTGCCTTATGGGGACTTAAAACAGATGTCTTTGTGTCGATTGTAATGGCAAAAAAAGCAATAAGAGCTAGTAAAATTATAGCGCTGCTGGAAGCGGGGTGTAGCCAATGTTACGGTTCACAGCGGTTAAACGTGAGTCGTTCCACCGTCCAAAGAACCTGGTCTCGATACCAAGAGACAGGTTCCGTTCAAAATAGGCAAGGTTCTGGGATAAAACGTTGCACACAACCACGAGACGACCGCTTTTTAGTGACTCAGGCGCTGAGGAGCCGCAAATGCAGTTACATAGACCTCAAAAGAAACCTTGTAGAGGTACGAGGAGCACAAGTTAGCCTATGGACAGTGAGGAGGAGGCTTTTAGCGGTTGATATACGCAGTCGACGACCAGTGCGGCCCGCAAGTTACTCCGTGAGCACCGGATTGCTCGACTGAGGTTCACTAGAAATTGTCTATCTTGGACACTAGGTAACTGGAGTAGCGTACTCTTCTCCGATGAGGCTCAAATTTGTCTGAATGGTGAGGGCCGACGTCGGCGAGTGTTACGAAGACCAGGGGAACGCTATGCCCACGTGTGTTTTGAAGAAATCACCCCTTATGGTGGAAGGTCCGTTATGGTTTGGGCGGGCGTAACTTCCAGCTATCGTACCGAGATAGTCTTAATTGAAAATGGCTCACTAAATGCGCAAAGGTACATAACAGGAATAATTTGTCAACATGCACAGCCCGCACTGACTGTAATTGGCGAAGATGCCATTTAAATGGACGATAATGCTCCGGACCACCGTTCTGGCGACGTAGATGCTTATATGCAAGAGGTCGGTATTCGTCGTCTGGATTGGCTAGCGCGGAGCTCCGACCTTAACCTCATTGAGCACGTCTGGGACCTTCTAAAAAGGCGAAAACGATCTGTCCATCTACCTTCCACAAGACATCAGAGAGCTTAAACGTGTGATTTCGGCTGAGTGGGAACACATTCCACGGGACACCATCAAAAGCCTGGTGGAAAGCATGCCAAGACGATTACATGCCATAATCGCTGCAAGGGGAGGTCATACTCGTTATTAATTTTTATTTTTTAATGTCTTTTTTTATTAAAATACCATAAAAATACTCGTAGTCTTAATTTAATTATACCCTAAAAAAAACATTTTAACACGACTCTCTGTTTACATTGACTAAATCACCGATTCCAAATGCACATGTAATATAAGAGTCTAAATGCACATGTAATATAAGAATTTCACTGCAAATCTTCTTATATAAAATCATTGTATTATAAAGACTGTGTGGGTAACGATCTAGTTTTCATTAGACTGCATGATTGCATTTGGTCAAGGCCCAGAATGGCTAATCAATTCAACGAAGGCAGGCAACATGGACCATGCACAAGTGGAGGGGGCTCCACCGTAATCGGGGACCTCTTGCCTCCCAACCTTCGCAACTAGTTACGATCTACAGGTATGGAGTTACTGAACCAGGCATCCTTGCAAGATCCGCAAGAGATAGAAGCGACTCTTAAAATCTCGGTCCCACTGGACAGTATCACTAAGGCGCTGATCCCTGTGCGGTGTTTCTCGTCGAATTCATACTCACAATCTCAGCATACATTATTAATGTGCAATACGATTCACGAGATCTTTGTCGGAGAGAGCACTCAAGACTCAGATGCTGTACGAATCTTCCTACAAGCCATTGCCATGGTCTTCGGAAAACGGGCCCTCACCGCAATCAGGGCGGACCAGATCCTTGAAGGGGCCCATATGAAGCTAGAAATTGAAGAGCTGGACCCAACAAATGCTGCCACAATGCAGGCCTTAGCTACAGATCCGGAAACAACGGATTGTATGGCTCGGCTTGGGGTGTCCGAAATGCCCAATCCGCAAGACCGCAGGCAGTGCTATCAAAAAGATCGTCAGAGAATATCTCCAAAGCTTGGAGAGAGCTGGTCAACTGGTAGTCCAAGCTGCACAATACACCACAATGGACCAGCGGCTAGTGGAAAACATCCCGAAGGCAGATCTGCTCTTTCGCCAACAATTAAATGATTTGGATGCAGATGTGAGGTTGCTAATGAGAGAGTAGAGGATAGAGAGTAATCTGACTGACAACTATTGATTCCAGGATTTAAGGGTTAAAAACTATATTCTCAATGATAATAAGAAATTTCTAGTCATTTATGCTAATGACATAGGTACTAAAAATATTAATATTATCCATAGCAAAGCCAATGACTGTGGGGTGCACGTTTTTTTTTTTGCAAAGGAGTGTATATGAAGAATACAACTTTTTCAACTTTTTGAATCGTTATATCTCAGAAACGGTTACTCTTAAAAAAAAAATTGTAGAGACAATTTGTACCTATTGCATGATCTACAATTTTAGTCTGACCTATTTTTATCATAAAACTTACCGTTTGGCTAAAAAAGGCAAAAAACCCAAAATTGCGAACTTTGACCTTGAATAAATTTTTTTGAAAGTGTGGGCTCGATGGGGACTTTTTTTACATTTCATTAATAATGGTGTTCCGAACATTCGCACCAATTTTCAGCTCTATGCGAATTTTTGCACTTTGATATGTCTATTTTGACCGGACTAATAACTCAATTGAGGAGTCTGATTATTAGGTTAAAGACAATTAGCAAATCACTCATTTCAAAAACAAAAGTACTATGATAACGAGGCAAATAAGTATTATTAGTAACTTCAACACAGTACACTTACAAAAAGTGTTTAAAAGTTGTTACCTTCCTTGTTATCGTGTACCTCTTCATAATCTGTACAATGCAGGGATCCACAAACCGGTCAGTGGCTTGGGTGTGCTTCGTGTCAAGTAAAATCATCTCAATTTTTCTGATACAAAAAGCCCTTGAATTGAATTTCACCAGATTAAAATAATTTTTGCATGTCTCGTTTGTATGATAACATTGCATTTAGTTACATGAGTTGAAAAGTGTGTCTTGAATAGAGGTTGACCATGCCACATTATCACCAGATGCATCTTTGTTTATAATATACTAGTCGAAACAAAATAAGGGTCACTAGGTATTTAAGGTATACCATGAAAATGACTGAATTAATTTAATTGTTTAGTTTTAGCAAACATAAAACAGTGTTATAGTTTCCTGTTTTTAGTGTTAGTGTTTTCTGTCTAAGCTAGTAACTCGTTAAATAAATTATCAATAAACATGTTCATTTAATTTAAAAAGAAATAAAATTTAAGTTAAAAAACAAAAACAACGAAAAGTCACTAAAAAAATCTTCACTTTTATTCCTTTTTCTGTTTTTTAATAATCCTCTTTTAGCTATGCACTCTTGAAGCCTGAAATGCATGCTCTCGATCAAATGCCTCATGTTTTCAGGTGGAATCTCTTACCAGGCAATTTTAAAGCGTCAATCACATGCTGCTGGTTGCAGACCTCTTGCTCACTCTCTCTAACCCTTTGTTTCAATTGTCCCACATGTGCTCGATTGGATCCAAACAGTCCGGCTGTTTGCTGGCCACGGTAAAACTTGAATATGAGAGACTTCCCGCACAGACTGGGTCGCTGGTGCTGTGTTCACGGGCATTGTCCTACATCAAGACGAACCCAGGACCCAAATGGGATCACATGAGGTCTGATGACTTCCTCAATGTAACGCTGAGCAGTTACGGAACCCTCATTTAAAATAGCAACAATTAGTTTTAACATGTAAGACAATCCCACCCCAAATCTTTACATTGGGACCACCGAATCGGTCTACTTCTCGGTCGGCTCTGGTTGCAGTAATTATGTCCATATGGCTTCCTATTTGTGGCATATTACCGCAAGATGTTGTTTTAGCAAGATGACTAAACAAAATTATAATGATTTTCAGAATACCAAGCCGCTAATCGAAACAAAACTTAAAGAAAAATCGAAACAAGATTACAAGAAAATTAAAAATTCTATTTTTTTTTTCTATTAAAGCCAGCATTTGATTTCAAGCATTGTTATCATCATCATCATTTCAGCTGAAAGTCGTCCACTGCTGGACATAGGCCTCTCCCAAGCACCGCCACTTCGACCGATTCTGGGCTTCCCGCATCCAGCGGATTCCAGCGGCCTTTATAAGGTCATCGGTCCACCTTGTGGAAGGCCGCAAAATGTTACGTCTTCCGGTACGCGGCCTCCACTCCAGAACCTTTCGGACCCATCGGCCGTCTGTTCTCCAAGCCATGTGCCCTGCCCACTGCCACTTAAGTTTGGCAATTCTTCGGGCTATGTCAGTTACCTTGGTTCTCCTGCGGATCTCATCATTTCTGATCGATCACGTAGGGAAACTCCAAGCATAGCCCTCTCCATTGCTCTTTGGGTGACTTTTAGACTTCTAACAAGGCCCATTGTGAGCGACCATGGTTTAGTGCCATAGGTCATCACTGGCAACACGCACTCGTCAAAGACTTTCGTCTTGAGATATTGCGGTATGCTTCCCGAACGCTGCCTAGCCGAGTCGGATTCGACGATTGACCTCTTTCTTGAAGTTGGACGTACCTCACTGGACAGTTTGTCCTACGTAAACGCACTCGTCCACAACTTCGAGTGTATCTCCGATCTTAATGAGAGTGGGTGCTACATCGCATTTGACATGACCTTTGTCTTATCCATGTTCATTTTAAGACCCACTCGTTCGGAAGCTTTACTGAGGTCATCGAGCATTGTACTGAGCTTCTCCATAGTCTCAGCCATGACTATCTACTATGACGATCGACTATCATCGGCAAACTGAAAGTGAGCGACGTACTCGCCATTGATGTTAATGCCTAGCCCTTTCCAGTCCAGAACCTTGGAGATATCCTCCAGTGCAGTTGTGAACAGTTTCGGAGAGATAACGTCTCCCTGTCTCACCCCTCGCTGCAGCAGTATAGGTTTCGAAGTCCGGTCCTGGAGTCGGACTGACATAATGGCGTTTTCGTACAGACACTTCAGCACCTCAATGTACCGATAGTCGATCTGGCATCGTTGAAATGACTGCAGTACAGCGCATGTCTCGATCGAATCGAAGGCTTTATCATGCTGATGTCCGGGATGTCTCTTGGGTCGTTTGCCAGATTCGTGACGGGGTTACTTGTTGACGTGTGTAACTGTCCATAGAACCTCTCGATCTCCCCAAGAATCATCGGTCTTCAGTTTCGTAAGTTGGCTCTGCGCAATAGACTTCCTTGTTCCGCTCTATCGCGTCCTCAATGCGGTCTGTGTTAAAGCGGCGAAGATCGCTTTTCAAGGGCTTAGAGATCCGGCTATTGAACTGCTGGTATTTAAGCGCATCGTCTAAACACTGCAAGATCATCATCGCGCCTCTCTTCCACGAGCTGTAAAATAAGATCAGAGAGCTTCTTATTTATATTTGTACGACGGGTCTTGAAGATCTTAGACCCGACCGTAAGGACAGTCTTCACGAACCCATCGTTAGAATCGTCCACGGAGCTCCCTAGGCACTCGAAATCATTCTGAAGTTCCGAGTTGAAAGCTCTCGGGGTTTCGGACTTAAATCAGTGCTGGGTGGAGCGTAGACTTCATCAGTCGAGATCTTTTCAGCTTGATATTTAAGTTCAATGTTCCTTTTATCATGGGTGATCACTTCCGGTTTTCACCGCATTGATCATAGAGATATCACTGAATATTTGCTTCTTCGTCGACATGAAGTCGATCGCATTTTTAGTTGCACCATCAGGGCTCTGCCATGTCTTCTTTCTATGCTTACGTTTTCTGAAGAAGGAGTTCATCATAAACAGGCCTTAATTAGTAGTGTTCCTTATGAGTGTAATTTATTGTGCTATTCTTTAATTCCGACACCACACAGAGCAATTGAAGCATTGTTACACTTGACATCAAATTCTGGCTCAAAGAGGTTAGATATCGAAGAGTTCGTAACATCAATATTTTGCTACTTAGCAATTACTCGTATAATCAACGCAATCTAAGAAGTCTGTTTGGACAGCTGTCAAAATATTTTGTGTAGTGATTCTCGAGACATATCGATTTATCATACTTAGAGTTTGTAATCGATACTTTATCTACATTGTGTTAAACTGATTCTCGAGGCATATCGTTTTATTACACGTACGAGTTTGTAATATTTAGCAATTATTACATAAATCTCAACTAAGTTTCAATTTGGGCGAGTTTCAAAGCCAAACCAAGACCTAAACTAAAATCCGATATACTGATTTCTTCCAGAAGGTTTATGTATGACTAGCTTTTTACCGCGGCTTCGCCCGCGTGGATGTCGGAAAATATCCCACGGGAACCTACCACCGGGAATTCCTTCCTAATTCCTTGTTTACATTATAAAGGAAACCTCTGTGCAAAATTTCCGCTTTCTAGGTCCAAGGGTTTGGGCTGGGCGTTGATGAGTCAGTCAATCAGTCAGTCAGGACTTCTCTTTTTATTTATTTAGATAACTAGCTGCTGCCCGCGACGTCGTCCGCGTGAAATTTCTTGCTCCCCGGACCCACCCCGTCGCATCGCATTGCCTGCCCGCGCTATTGTTTCGTTTGCGCTTAGCGTTATTTCTGCCTTTTTTTCATTAGCTCGGCACGTAAATGTCCTAGAGAGACGTTAAATATATGCCTAGAGCTTTGGATTTGGGCTATAAAAAGCAAAAAAAAATTTGAAGTCCGACTGGTAGTTCCAGAGATTAACACGTTCGTTCACCGTATCCCCTTCCTGCTAACCTCTCCCTGTCCCTCTCACCCACTCTCACACCCCCTAAACCATTTCCCCTTCCCCCTCTCTCCATCATCACCTCGTCCCCTTCCTCTCCCCGTCACCTTCACTTCCCCCTCACCAACCGCTCCCCTCCCCCTCACTCCTCAACACCCCTTCCTCTCCTCACCAACCCCTGCCTTTATACCCCTCCCCTTTCCTTCCTCATCAGTCCTCCTCCCTCTCCTCCTCTTTCGAGTTAATCAAGCCTCGCAGTAAAATCCTCCCCTGAAAAACTTAACTACCTCTTTTCACCCCCTCATGGGTAGATTTTCGAAAAACACAAGTTATTATTCATTTTGGTCTCAAGTATAAAAATAAGTAGTGAGTTAATCGCGACGCGACGTCGAACGGAACGCTTAAGGCATTTTTATACTCGTCGAAATTAAATGTCCGATTCGAATGAATTAAAAAGTATTTTACTGCTGCATAAATACCCTTGATGATAAAACTATTTATTTGAATTAATACTATGATACGACTGTACGGCGATCTAATTAAATTTTAGAACACAAAAGCTGCTATTGTGACTTAACTATGATAGTTAGATATATTGCCTCGCGGATTATTTTGAATGTAACAATGAATACTTTAACCATGTAGTACATACTTTTTATGAATCATCAATAGTTTTCTCAGCGCACGACAAATAATGAATTTTATAGGAAAATTTTTGCTACATTGGGTTACATTATTGCAATTTTCTTGAGGATCCCTACATTTAAAAAAAAAAAAATTATAGCCTATGTTACTTCCTGATAATTTAGCTTTCTATTGGTGAAAGCTCGTGGCTAAGTAATAACAGCCGCACGGGTCGATCCGTCAGGTTAAGCTACGCTTGCCGGGGTTGGTCAGTGGATGGGTGACCATCTTTACATATCGAGATTCCTCCGTGCCTCGGAAAGCACGTTAAGCCGTTGGTCCCGGCTGTTATTCGTGGATCTTTGACAGTCGTTACGGGTCGTCAGAAGCCCGAAAGTCTGACAACCAGTCTTACCAAGGGGTATCGTATTACCCAGTTACTGGGTTGTGGAGGTCAGACAGGCAGTCGCTCCATGTAAAATACTGGTATTCAGCTGCATCCGGTTAGACTGGAAGCCGACCCCAACATAGTTGGGAAAAGGCTAGGCAGATTGATTTTTGGTGAAAAAACGGTTAAAATCGGTGTAGTAGTTTCGGAGCCTATTCGGTACAAACAAACAAACAAATCTTTCCTCTTTATAATATTGGTATAGATAAATACAGGGTGTAATTTTAATCACCGTTATCCTCTTAAGGGGTCATTGTACTCATCATTATGAACAACTTTTACTATGGGACCAAACCTGAAATCGCGAAAAAAAAATCAGCTGTTCAGTACATTTATGTTCGCATAATTCGTCAAAATGTACTGAACAGCTGATTTTTTTTCACGATTTCAGGTTTGGTCCCATAGTAAAAGTTGTTTATAATGATGAGTACAATGACCCCTTAAGAGGATAACGGTGATTAAAATTACACCCAGTGTTAAATTAAATATCATATTTTGATATTTAATGCTAAAAATATAGTTGATCAGATTTTGTTTTTATATGTTGAAACATTTAATAATACAGTAAATATACGTTTCTCTTTTTTCAAAATTAACGTTTCTAAAAATATCGACTTTTTAGAACATCGATTTTATTCGGTTAAAAAACGGGTTAGAACGGTCATAACTCTGCGGCGCTGAACCCAAAGATATAACATTGTAATAACGTCTTGTCGGAATATTAATCAACAATTAATTCATGTTTTTGAGTGCATTTTTCCAATATAAAGTAAAACTTGGTGCTGACGAATGATACTCATTCTTACAGTGTATGGATAACATAGTAATAAATTAGGATTACGAATTTGATTTTTCGATTTCTTACGTAGACGTCCAACAAAGTTATCGCGGCATGTATAATGAGAAACGTCCAAACGGACTTCTTAGATTGCGTTGATTATTATAGTTAATGTTCTTTAAATCACACTGAAATGTAAAAATAAGTAGTGGTCCTTATTTTGTTTTGAGCAGTATACGTTGTCGAGCCATAAGTTCTGTCACATAGTTAAAATTTAGAATGCAAGCCGAGGAAAATATTATAGGCATTCGAAATTTGAATATTTAAAGAAAATAAAAACAAAGAGTTTCTGAAATTTTGTTAATTTTCTAAAATGGAGTGGACGCGCAAAGACTGCAGTGCGATTCTGTAACCGTCTCACCGTGAAAACTTAGGTGAAGTGAGCGTGGAGTGAGCTGTCAGTAGTGTCAATTCCTAACAAAAACTCTCTTCACCTAAGTTATCACAGTGAGATTTTTACAGAATCGACCGGCTGAGTCGCAGTAATGGCATTGCATCGTTTCGGTCACGCGCCAACTGAGATTTTCAAACTGCTGAAAAATTTTTAAATTCCACTGAGAGTTATTCAAGATTAGAAGATAAACAAAGGAGTGGTCGACCTCGTACTGTTCGAACTCCAGCGGTCATCAAAGCAGTGAAGGCGCGAATCCAACGAAATCCTGTCCGCAAGCAAAAAATATGGTATATTCCCGATGTCTACCACCCGTTTGGCCACTACTGGGGGACAGCGAAACAACTTGTAAAAATAATTCCCGCTGTCCACCACTTCATGATTAAAATAAGTCGAATCTGTTCCATAACCGAATCGGGGCACCCCGACTTTACGTAGTCTTTTGGCTGCTTGCTACCCCTAGAGTGTATATAAAAACTGGAGGCGCGAAGGGAGAGCAACACCCGCCTGCTGTAACAAAGCATAGGCACCCGTGCGAGCCGTAGCCGAAGCTGCGGAGGTGAGCATGGGTGCCTATCCTTTGTTACGCAAGGGCGAAGGGGTTGCACTTCCCGCAGCGCCGGAGACGTGCAGAAGCAACTTTAAAGTGTTTTGAAGTTAGGTTGTCTCCGAGTGGTGGACAACGGGAATAATTTTTAAAAGTTGTTTTGCTGTCCCCCCGTGGTTGCTAAACAGGTGGTGGACATCGGGAATGAACGAAAAATGTTGGCTCTGCAGATGGGACTAAGCAGAACTACTGTTAAAAGCGTGTTAAATGAAGACCTAGGACTGCGTGCTTATAGAAAAAAAAACCGGCCAAGTGCTTGTCGGACCACTCACAATGAAGGGTTCCGTAGTTGAAAAGAATTTATCCCAAAAACAAACTTAACATTGGATCCAAAAAAAAATTTTTTATGTCAAAAAATTACAAATTCACAATTTTCGGACTTCTTAAATGATAAATGAATGATAAATGATTTATTTTCTGTAAGTAGGTTTGTACAAACACTTTTACACGTCAAACATATATTTTTTTTTAAACTAGATGAGTTCGACGTTTCCTATCTGACTACTCTGAGAAGAAACGCCGAAACAAACTCAGAGGTCACAGTCTCTTTTAAAGTCCAGACATAATCTTGGTCAGATCATGTCTTCCTTTACTTGTGCTGGGAGACCTTGCTTCTTGCGAAATTTCATTATTCTAGGTCAACGGGAAGTACCCTTTAGGTTTTGATTTACTTGCGACAGTTGCGAGTATCAAAATGTGTCACAAAATGGCCGTATTTTTTTATTGCGTTGACTTAGACGCTTGATTTTTTTAGAACTCTAAAGGACAATAGACTTACGTATGTAATATTAATGTCCTTTAGAAAAAGGGTCTTGACAGACTGTCAGACTTGAACATTTTTTTTATGTGATAGAATTACAAATTAACAATTTTCGGACTTTTTCCTTTATTTGTGTTGTATGACCTTGCTTTTTACCAAATTTCATGATTCTAGAACAACGGCAAGTACCCTTAGGTTTTGATTTACTTGCAAGTATCAAAATATGACGCATAAATGGCCGTATGTTTTTATTGCATTGACTTAGAAGCTTGAGTTTTTTAGGACTTCAAGAGACCACAGGCTTACGTATTTAATATTAATTTCAACTTGATACCTCCACCCGTTCCTGAGAAAAACGGTCTTGACAGACTGACAGACAGACAGACGGACAAACAAGTGATCCTGTAAGGGTTCCGTTTTTTTCCTTTTGAGGTACAGAACCCTCAAAAACAGCACATCTTAACGCACAGCTGAAGAAAATCTGACTCGAAAGAAGCCGGGTTTTGTTAGGCGGTACGCGGGAAAAAAATACCGCGAAATACTTTTTCGGACGAAAAAATTTTTAATGTTGAGGAGAATTTCAGCAAACAAAATGATGAAGTGTATGCACACTCTAGTGAAGAAGCGAGCAGACGTGTGCGACGTGTTCAGCGTAGTCATCACCCTTCGGCATTCATGGTTTGGCTTGGGGTGTCCTATTTAGGTCCAACGGAGGTGTTTTTTTTTGTGAAAAAGTAGTGAAAACCAGTGCCCTCGTATATCAAAACACAGTCCTAACAAACATTGTGGAACCTCTTTCACAAAAAATGTTCGAAAACAGGCACTGGGTATTCTGCTGGAATACCCAGTGCCTGTTTTCGAACATTTTTTTCTTTTCTTCTTCTTCTGATTCTGCACCGGCTCATAAGGCGAAAAGTACCCAAAACGGGCTCACGATCCGTGGAATTGACATCATGACATGAGGATTGGCCCACATCCAGTCCAGACTTTAATCCCTTGGATTACAAAATATGGCAGCACTTAGAGGAGAAGGTCTGCGCTAAACCCCATCGCAACTTGGAGTCACTTAAAGCATCCCTAATTAAAGCAGTCGCCGATATTGACATGAACATCGTGCGTGCTTCGATTGATGACTGGCCTTGCAGATTGAAGGCTTGTATAGAAGCAAGAGGAGGACATTTCGAATAATTTTAATATTGGTTAAATTTGTATTTTATCCTGGGAAGGAGCGAGACAGCCCCAACACGAGTATTCATAATAACTTACTGGGGCTGTTTCATTTAAAATTCCGAAATGTAACCGTTTGAGACCAAATAAACATTTTTTTTAATTTTTTTTTTATAAATGGTTGTAGTGCGTAACTCATTGTGTCGTTTATCTAACTTTCCATGTGTGACAAAACTTATGACCAGACTACGTACATAACGAATGTGTCCGCGGCAATCTTGTTTCGACGTTATATTCTGTTATCGTCACTGCTTATTCCTTTTGTCACCTAATGAAATATCACATTACGCGTTGCCAAAGAGACCTTACGTTTTATAATAATATTTGAGATAGGAATATGTATGCTCTGCTCAGATTACATTGGAACTAAAGTGGGTACGTTGGTGATAATCCTAAAATTGGCTACATTGTTACCATTTTTCCGTACAGTAATGGAAAAAATCCCGATATTGTATAAGGGTTTCTAATAATCTACATTATAGAGATGAATTGAGTTTTCGTTGTGGTGTGGTTTTGGTACGTATGATCGGGGCCTTAGTACTTCGTATGCAATATTTATGCGCAGCCTGATGCAAGAAGAGGCAGTTTAAAGCCGCTGTCCAATAGGAACACGTCGTTAGGTCTTAGATAGATTGGTAGCTAACGTAACGACGTGTTCCTATTGGACAGAGGCTTCCGGTATTCGATCCCTGATATAAAAGAACCTTGGGTACGAATCATTCCCCAATGCCGCGAACTAGAGAAAGAGGAGAACAGTTACCTACGCCTAAAGCTAATAAATCTCGATTAATGTCTATAGGTGATCGTACCAATTAATGGACGTTTTGAGATTGGTTTATATCTGATGGCTATTGGGCCCCTAGGAAAATTCCTTAACTTCGGTGCCCAAGTCGTCACGTAGGTCATTAACTCCGAACTGGCTTAATTTAAATCATATTTGTAAACTCAATTTATTTAATATTAAATAAATAAATAAATAAAATGAAACGAACGAAACGAACTCAATTTATTATAAAGTATCATCAAACATTCACACCTCTGATATTTTAAAATTTTATCGATGTTTTCATGTTTTTTCATTTTAATCAGTATACTAGATAATTCACGTGTGCAGATTTCCATATTTGAATGTTTATACAATTTTGTAGATGGACACGAAATTTATTTATCACAGGCATCACAGAAATGTGTTAATCTCCTAAAGATTATTATTATATTATTTATATAAATTAATGAATTTGTTACATTTAGTTTTAAAATATAATTTTATATTTTGAATGTTTTTTATCTACACAGCTAAGTATGGCGAAGGCACATCGGCTTCAGATTCTAGAACCTGTTTAAAAGATTCTCCAGGTACAGACAGTGCTACCGATAGTCATCTGTTATTACCTAAGCCCGATAGCAACTTTCTAAGCCCTGACACTTTAAATTACCGCCGAGGTAAGAACATTTTAATAAATATTTCTTCTTAAATTTTCGGCAGACAAATGATTATGCTTAATTTGATTATTGTTGCAATTCAGGCAGCCGAAGACCATCTATTCTTCCCGTCCCTGATATGGTAACGAGCAGTTTAATCATTGCGTCTGACAATCAGGACGAAGAGGCCGAAGTAGACGAGAGTGAGGACGAGTTGGAAGACGATGTTCCATGGAGGTCGCCATCGGAAAAAATTGCGTAAGCACACTTGTGTATTGATCGCTTCCAATGCATCCACATGCACGCAACATTTAAAGTTATATTAAGTTTAAAATTTTCAGTAACTTAAAACAAATTATTAAGATTTTTGTTTTTCACATGTTTCGTACTTAGAGCCACTGAAAAAGATTTGTTTTTTCCCTTTTTTTCATTGTTATATAATTTAAAGACTTTTGATTGTTTTAGTTTTTTATTTTACGTCGTTATCTGAATTATTTGGAACTGTTGACGGCAGTGTATTTTATTTTCACTGTTTTAGCGTTTATTCACTCCTGTAGATAGCCGACCAGGATCACACAAGCTGCATGAATACCGCACAGTACGTACTCCATAGTCTCATATACATACACGTCTGCTTCGGTATTTCAATATTTTACCATGTTTCGGCTTGCTAAAATAATTCAGCGCTATTTTGTTAGCGACATCGCTATTGCAAATATAGCAATGATGCAGATGAACGGACATACATTAAGATGATAGCGCATATAAAAAAATGTGCAACATAGTTCAACTTACATTCACTGACTATTAACTTTTTTTATCTATAACCTAAAGTGAAATAATAATTATGGAAACTGATGGAATCATGAAAAAATATATAAGAACGGTCCGCTACATGTCGGTGAACAACAGTCTTTATATTTAAGAGAGATTTTGAAGCGATTTTGGCGAATTATTACGTGTTTGTAACAATATATTGAAGAGTAGAGAATACTTCTAAGAATAATGATAATGCATTATTCAAAGACTTTACTATGATAATAATGCAAGAATTATTAATAATAATGTTAGCATATCTCAGGACCATGGGGTCCCCGGTTCTTCGGAAGGCGTATGAGGGGCCGAAGCCAACTTGCAGAGGCCGATTAGACAATTTTAAATGTAATGAGCCACCGACTGTATGCACTATGAAAGTGCACCCAAGGACAACCAGCGGTCGCTGTAGTCCCTACTATTGCAGACCATGGAAGCAAAAATATTGGGCTATGGGTTTTGGGTGACTACAGTGGATCGGTTACCTTGAGCTATAGGAGAACTATATCCCCTGCCTGACCAATGTTATATAACACTAGCTGACGCAACAGACGTTGTCCTGTCCAATTTTCAATAATTATAATTCATGCAAATTTCCCATAGAAAATGCACTTTCAATTTTCCAGAATTTTCCCAGCAACTTTTCCAATTTTTATCTTCATAAGAACCTTCCTCGGACTTCAACAAATATTTGAAAAAAAAAATTGCGGAATTGGTCAAGCCGTTCTCGAGTTTTGCGCTTGGCAATACCTTTAGCCATTCATTTTCTATCTATAGGTAATATGTATGTATTTACAAAAAAAAAAAAATGTATATAAGTAGTTTATCAGCCATCTCGTTACCATAACACAAGCATTAGGTTGCTTAGCTTGGGACTAGATGGCGTTGTGTGAAATGTTCAAGTATATTTATTTATTTATTTATAATAAAAATAAAAATTAAAAATACTTATTTGACACACGAATGTATTGCAACAAATCTGATCCTAACCCCCAAACTAGGCCTGCATTTGGGGGGTCAGCGTTCAGCCATGGGTTCTATTTCCAAACTAACAGCATTTAAGAGGAGTGTTACTAGAAAGTCAACAGCCAAAATTATTGCCATTTGGTAACACATAAGGTCAAAATAGCTTTCATTAGGTACAGAAGAAGGTAAAACACTTAAAATATGTATTGATTAAAATTACATAAAAATGCACTAAATAAGGAACGGGAAGACGTAAGAATGGATGACCGTGTGTATGTTGTGAATGTGAATAAACTTTCAGTCTTCTGATAGTCCATCCTGTAGTCCATTTATACCTATATATACACAGATAAAATTAGTCCGGTCAATTTAGACCAAAAAATGAGAGTGAAGTTACATAAAGTCCCAACAAGCTGAATTTCAGTGAAATTGTTCAAAATATAATTATAAACAATGTCTAGAAGTTCCCCATCATTCCCCTGTAAGGAAAAAATTTTATTCAAGGTCAAAGGTCAAAAAAATTAGTTTTTCGCGTTTTTCAGCAAAACGGTAAGTTTTATCATAAAAGTACCTCAGACAAAAATTGTAGATCATAAAATTATCTATAAAAAATGTATCAATACTTTTTTTCTTACGAGCCACTGTTTCTGAGATATAACGATTCATAAAGTTATAAAAGTTGTTATCGTCATAATATACATGAGTACGCCAGGTATATACATCTAGAGTTGTTATATTAAAAAAAAAAAAAAAAAAAAAAAAGAAGCTAAAGTTTTTAAAAAGAGTAATTCAACTCAACAAGAAGTTATTACCAACGGCATCCGCTTTCTTCTTTCTATGTACGGAGCTCCTAAAAAAACTACCTGTTTAGATAAGCATCGATATGCATATTTCGTTAAAAATACTAAAAATAAAAAACAAGTTCAATTAGCTTGTCTTCCTCCAACCTCAGTTGCTGCTCACCAACATCTTTTTCGAGTATATTACCAAGTTCAAGTGTGGCTTGGTTATCAGCTAGACCCTACAGACTGGGGTTGGAAGTTGGTCAACAACATATTAGAGCCAGTTCAAACTTTACTTCCACCTGCGCCGGAAAAACTGCTGAACACTATTTTTTGCAACTGCAAAAAGGGATGCAGTGCTAAATGTGGTTGCAAAAAAGTCGGACTGTCTTGTTCTTTGGCATGCACAAATTGTCAAGGCCGGTCGTGCTCTAATATTGAATCACAAACAATGGAGGATTCGTTTGACTCCGACGAAGTATCATGCGATACATCGCTATTGACGCAATTTACTTGCATCCAAAATGAAGATGAAGAAGAAGCAGGAGAAGAAGAACAAGAAGAAGAACAAGAATTTGAAACTTACGAATAAGACGAATAAACTTCAACACTTTTTTTTAATTTACATCGCTTTTATCTTTCCCAATCTTTGAAAATTTCCGTTATTATGCAATAGTTTTACATTAAACAGGATCACAACTGACCCGTGGAGTAGGCCACTGGGGAAACCACGTTAAAAAAACGCGCTAAGTACACTGCCTCATAGGTGGCGTGGAAACGTGTGGATATTATGACGATAACAACTTTTATAACTTTTTGAATCGTTATATCTCAGAAACGGTGGCTCGTAAGAAAAAAAGTATTAATACATTTTTTATTGATAATTTTATGATCTACAATTTTTGTCTGAGGTACTTTTATGATAAAACTTACCCTTTTGCTGAAAATCGCGAAAAACTCATTTTTTTTACCTTTGACCTTGAATAATATTTTTTCCTTACAGGGGAATGATGGGGAACTTCTAGACATTGTTTATAATTATGTTTTGAACAATTTCACAGAAATTCAGCTTGTTGGGACTTTATGTAACCTCGAATGTCTAAATTGACCGGACTAAATGGCAGCGGGGTACAAATAATGCACACTCAATAGTGGGCCCCGGGAAAATGACGCTAGCACATAGTGACGTAGCGACCACGGGGCAACATGTCCTGAGGTGCTTGAGGAGTGGAGGGGTATTCCACGGCAATCAGGACAGTCAAAGAGCCCAAAATATGGTCAAGATCCCTACCAGTATCTTGTTGGAGTACATCCTTCCTCCGAGCACGTTTGCTCTTGCGAATTTTCACTCAAGCCGTCCAATAAAGGCAAGAAATATGTAGGTGGGAGCTCCGCAATGCTATTCTGAAAACTTAAGTGAAGTGAGCGTGGAGTGAACTGACAGTGTCATTCCACCTGATGATTTTTACAGTCATAATCGAGATTTTAATAATATTTTTTACGCTATTCTAGTGATCATTTTATATTATTTCAAAGCTTTAAGTGCCTAAACATTAATTATTACACCTGTAAGATCACTTCACCCAAATTCAAGTGTGCATATAATTATTATTATGTTTTATCATTGGCAACGCGTAGGTAGGTATCTACATACCTACAATGAAATATTAGGTAAGTACTTATAATCCGCACGTCTTTTTATTCGTGAGGTTAAATTCTATGGCCCGTCAGCCAGGCTCACTTTTAGCACTCGATTACCGACTGCTAAAAGTATCTCAATCTTCTTATTGAATAGATTTCGGGTAATAACAACGCTGAACAACGTCTCACAGTCTTTACTCGACTCGATCTAATATCGCTTCTTCAAAACACGTCGCGATTATCAAACAATGTCGATGCGCATTTTCTTTAGTAGCTAGCATATATGTGTATGTTTCGCCACATCAGTATGTACTAGATTATTCCGACAACACAATGAAAGCTGCTCATTTACTTGACATGTGTGCTGCCTTTTTCAAAAGCAAAATGTTGTTTTTTCAACTGCGTCATCTTGTGTTTGAATTAGCTAACACCATATTTTACTTTCTTTATTATCTGCTGCTACCACAAGCACCACCAGCATTACGTAATACTTAAAGATAAAAATAATTAAATTTTGTAGTAAACTGTATTTGACATACAGATACTTTAAAACTTTTCTTGTTGCAATTGTGTGCATTGTGTATCTGTATAATTCCCTGAGCGTAAACCCCCAACCGCACGGCCCGTACCCCTGTCTCCAGTGATGACGTGACCACCAGCAGCTTCTCATCGCTGGCAGCCAGTGACAACGGGCACAGCGCTTGGCGAAATGATTATATGAGGTAAGCTACCATAAGAAATCACAAACCACTCCTATCGACCTTACACTTTACTGCATAATTTTGGGGAAAGTGGCGAAGGGAGTATTTTGGCAAACGCGTTTACTAATCATGTCAAAACGCCAATAACTAATGGACGCGTCATGTTCGTGTACTGGCGCCGTCAGTTGGTACTGGTCACCTCTTTACCGCCATGACTTATCTTTAATATTTAAAAAAAAATATTTGTTTTATGTTGTCCTGACATTCAGAATCAAAAAGAATAAATAAAAGCAAGATAATTATAATAACTTGATTTTTAATAAAAGATTGCGCATAGAGTTTCTTGCCCGTTCTTCTTCATAAAGATTATGTTTTGCCATTTGAAGCCACGGCTTTCGGTTTGGGCGTGAAGGCTTGTGCCTTAGCCGGGCCAAAGTTCAGTTTCACTCGTGTGTCCCATTCGCTGATGCAAGAATACTGTTGGCTAGTTGTTCCACAGTTTCAGGCGTATCCGCTGTAACTACTAGCAGGACATCATATGAGGAAGCGTATGTCCATTAGCTCGTTCAGGATTAGGTTTCATAAAATCGGACCACACGCAGATGAATGAACGTTCCCTTTGTTAGAGTTTTACGCAATCGAACTCCCGCGTGGTCCAACGTGGCGGTTCTGTCATGCACATAATTTTTAATTAGCCCGTTAATATTCTTCGGCGCTTCAATAATTTAAGACAGAAAAGGGCAGGCCTCCAAGCGTTATCAAACACCGCCCTTATGTCAAGTGAAATTACTATGGCGACCAAACGGACTAGGTTAAGTTAGAACTGAGACCAACCACGCGCGAGTCGAGTTGGTCGCAGTAACTAAACCACGTCGGTTAGATTAGAACTGTGACCAACCGCGAGCGAGCCGAGCGAGCGAAGCAAGCGGTGCCGCGGCAACTACCGGCGAGCGCTACATTCAAGTTGGTCGCAGTTACTTGGCTATTTAGAATTTTTAGGACACCAAAATATGAAATAATTGAGGTTCTAGTAAATACTTGCCTTTTGACACTGGCAATTTGATGCGCATGTCAGACGGAGAGGCAGGCAGTACCGTAAGGGCGGGTTACTTTGACTCTAGGGCATAACTGTGGGCCAAATCGAGAAAGATGTTATTGTCATTAAATCCACATAAAGATCCGCTAGTACGCGTCTATATCGCCGTCTATTAGTTACAGAAGGACATTTATGACGTTCGGTTCTATGGTCGCGACACTTCGGGCAGTTTAAACAGCTGTCTCGATTTGAGCCAAGTTATGCCTTAGAGTCAAAGTAACCCAACCTTACGATCATTAATAATATAATGTACTGCAATATTAAATAATACTAATAAACCAATTCAAGTCTCACTCTTTCTAGAATGGTGGTCGGCTAAAGGTAGGTAATAATATTAGAGATGTTTCGATTGCACATGACACGATAATATGCCAATGATTATTTTTTATCGTTCTTTAAATTAAAAGTAACCTACCCTATATTAAAACTAATAAAATTAAAAAAGCAATCAATGGTATTATTTCACACCTTAACGATGACTTACTCAGCGTTTTGGCATATCTGATTTAATCGAACAAAATCGGCACATGTCTAATAAATTCATATTTCACAATGGATTCTAGGAATTGTTTAGTTAACCTGTACTTGGACTTTTAATCGTATTCAGTAACTTAACAGTTCGAAGCAAAATAATGTTACCATACTTCACCATCGTCATTGTATATCGTTTATATTATGATATAAACGAATATAACGTGTTTCAATTAAAACTGTAAGCACTCATTTCTTTTTTGTGTCAGGAACTGTTATCCCTCCAACTACTGAATACGATTAAAAATCCAAGTACAATGTTATTTTGTTCTTACAATATCACATAATTACCGTGTTTTGTTAACAGTACCTCCGATTCAGACTTACTATTTAAACCAAATCTTGGTGCAGTCAGTGCAGTAGAAGTGTTTGCGTTTGTATTATCAATTGCAACATCGATATTAAGGGTGTTGCAACTACTCATGCTACAAGTCTGGCACTGTCTATAGGTAAGTGCCTACAGTCAATGCCAGTCTTGTAGCATTAATAGTTTTTTTTAACATAATGATGTTAACCAACACTGTACCATTTAAATCAACAGAGAGAAAGCTTCATGTAACGGCGCAATCATAGGGACACTACGACAAAGCTTTGCCTGTGTGGGACTTACTGCGTGGATGTTCTTGCTAATTTGGAAACACGAAGATTGCCGAAGCGCATACTTTTTCTGTTTTACCTGTATTTGGGTATTCTGGTATTCAGAGAAAAATAAGACTATCCTAAAGAATACTATGTGATATTATACGAACGACATTAAATTAGTTTATATCACATTTGCGTTTTAGCAAGAGCACGCTACTTGACGACAGGATAGCTCCTGCTATCGCGTATTCAAATAACTTCCATGATCAGAAATTGGGAAATAAAATATTATTCTCATAATTAGCAAGTTATCAAACGGACTGCCAAATATTTATCGTTATTCAGTATATCAATATCAAGGAGAAAATACAATACAGAATTTTGTCAATGTTTGCATTCCGTTTCGTAATATCTGTCCCGCGACACGTGTGATTGACGCCGCCGTTGCGCATGCTAAACGCAAGAGTGATAGCGGATCTAGAAACCTTCAAATATTTTAGCTACTAAGGATTAGTACTTTTGCACATGACCCTATGCCATTCCGAGCATGATAATTTCGTGAATTTGATGTTTAATGTTATACTTTAATTACCACTATATTATAGAACTAAACACAGTCCAGTTATTCATGTTTTCTTTTTATTAGATGTGTTAAAATACCTTTTAATCTTTTCTTGTAAGTATGCCAGGACTTTCAGTAACACTTTTCGTCTCTTTTAATATTAAAAATATTTTTATTAAAAGCTTTGCTTCGCCTAATTTTATGACGGAAATTAATTATTATTTTAAAGTTTTAAAATAACTGTTAATATAACCACAAATAACGACAGTGAAATGAGAAATTTCAGGATCGTGAAAGGATTCCCACCGGTGTCACCATTCATTGGAGTGAGTCCAACTCTCTGTTATTTACTAAAAGAAAAGAAGCCGCTATGCTGCTTGCAGTTGGCACAAGTTTGTGAGCATTGTGCTTATAGAAACGCTAAAGAATACCAATGGCAAAACAAAACTATAATCCTTGCTGCTGATTATGCATCGAATGGAATATATAATTTCATCATACCTCTGCGAGCCCATTTTAGATCTAAGACTTCGCTGAACCCTATCATTCTACTTTTGGAACGAAGACCAGACATAGCATTTTTAGATGCAATATCATACTTTCCTTTAGTGTACTGGATGCTGGGTAGCATCGATTGGTAAGTACCCAGTGCGAATTCTACAATACAACATTAGTTTTTGTTTATCCTAAACGCGAAAAGTGGTCATTGTACTCATCATTTTGAACAACTTTTTGTATGACACCAACCTTGAAATCGCAAAAAAAAAATCAGCGTTTCCATACATTTATGTTCACATAAATCGACAAAATGTATGGAACTGCTGATTTTTTTTCGCGATTTCAAGGTTGGTCCAACAGAAAAAGTTTTTTAAAATGATGAGTACAATGACCCCTTTTCGGGTTTAGGGTAAACAAAAACTAATGTTGTATATCTAGTTAACATAAGAATAAAATTTAAGTAATCATTTAATTTTTGTTTTAGCTTAGACGACCTGTTGCGTGCTGGAATTACATTGGCCGAAAATGTGGTTGTTGTTAACAAAGAATTATCTAATTCTGCTGAAGAAGACAGTTTGGCAGATTGCAATACAATAGTAGCAGTACAAACTATGTTCAAGTAATGTTTTTTAATAATTTAACGGCGCTGCGCCATGGCGAATTAAGATTATTAAAGACTTTCTGACGTCAATTTAGGATCACTAGTATAATACATAGTCCAATTTTTGCGCAGCGAACATAAACACTGACTTTAATGGTACTTACACGGTGAGTCACTGAATTGCATGTAACCTGTGTAAGTGACTGGACCGCATAAGTAACTCGCGCAAGTACCTCAACATGCTCACGATACCCGCGCCTCGCGCCGTGTAGAAGTACCATTAGTCTTGTACAAGTGCGAATTTAGTATCAATCAAAAATATGTTTTTGTTTTCAGATTTTTTCCTTCAATTAAGTCAATAACAGAGCTATCACAATCATCAAATATGCGATTTATGCAATTTCGTGCTCATGACAAGTATGCCTTGCACCTCTCAAAAATGGAAAAGGTATCTATTATTTCTAATTATAATTTTTGATTTAAAAAAAATCCATTACTATGAAACAGTTTCTGCTTCCATAATACTTTTGGTTTTTTATATTTTTTTTAGCGGGAGAAGGAACGTGGCTCACACATTTCTTACATGTTTCGTCTACCATTCGCTGCGGGGTCAGTATTCTCAGCGTCAATGCTTGACACATTACTCTATCAAGCATTTGTTAAGGATTATGTCATTACCTTTGTGCGACTATTACTGGGTGTTGATCAAGCTCCAGGATCAGGATTTCTCACATCAGTAAGTTTATAAGTATTTATACATACCGATTTGGCTGTGCTCCATATTTCTAAATTGTTGCGAATTTTTTGTTGAAATACAATTAATTACATTTGATGACATTTTTTCATGCGTAGTCCTTTTATAAGCGAAGTATTGCGAACGATTATAGCCATTTTAATGAAGCTGTGATTTGAATTAAACATAAACAGGCTTTTTTATATTCAACTTGGACTTCTAACAGATGAAAATCTCAAAAGAAGATATGTGGATACGAACATACGGTCGATTGTACCAAAAGTTATGTTCAACTACATGCGAAATTCCGATCGGAATTTATCGCACACAGGATACGACATTAGCCGATGCATCTCACCACGTGAGTATGTCGCCAAGGACACCATCAAAGTGGTTTTGGTCACGCCTCGCGAGAATGCGACCATCGCGTGCATCGGTGAGTCGGTTAACTCCCTACTCTCAAATATTTATCTCCTTAAATACAGTCCTTTACTGCAGTTTACGCCTGAACGCTATTGATCCATCACACACCATTTCAAAACTTCTAAATTACAAATTAAAATAGTACATCACAAAGTTGCATCTCAGTAGTCCGAGTCTTTGGACTGTATTTCGGGTAAATTTTTCTTATTTTTCTTTTTCTCGCGTCAACGCTACACTTTTTCCATTATTGTATCCTATCTACATACATTCTGAGCCTTACACTTGTGGAGTGTCTGTAATTAGTACCTAGCAATTTTTATATAACTTTCTATCTCTCACGCGATACTGTCTTATGGACTACACGTGCTTCAATTTTATGATCTATACGCAAACTGCTACGGCCGGATGGGTTAGGTAATGCATAATTTCAAAAGCTGAAGTGTCAAATGTTAAGAAGCTAACCTGAAAGGTATTAGCTGACCTGGACCATTACAAAATATCGCAATTGAACTCGATGATCGCAATCCCGCCTATGTGTTATATTTGTAGTTTGTGTTTTGCATGATACTATAGAAATCTATATTAATAATGAAAATTTGCTGGATGTAACAAGAGTGGTACTATAGCATGGAGTTAGTTAATATAACTTTATACAATAGCATATAAATGAAAACAAAAGGGTGATCGTTGCATGTGCAATTCTGAAGTCACCTGTGCCAACAGGTTCAAATACATTACACCTTTTTATAGCAGAGACAGAGGACCATAAAACACTAACATAGCGCAACTGCTTTAGCTTTATGCATGCTTTTAGCAAGAAAGAGTAGAATTCATAAAAAATACTCATCTTTCATGATTTAAACGATAGTTAGGACACTGAACTAAGACCAAATATAATGCTCAGTACCCTGACATAAATAAAATGTTATCGATTGTTTTATCTTCCAAATCATAAAGGACCTTAAAATATAAAAAGTTGGTATAATTTAATTCTCGAAACAACCAATTTGTGGCCGATGTATTGTAAAATTAGGAAAAGTATGGAAAACTGTGACACGATAGTTGCAGCAGGAGGAGGGCGAAGGCGGAGGATTCTCGACTTGCGGGCGCCGGGAGGCAGCTGGCTGCCTCAGTGGCTGCTACGGAGAACGCACGCCGGCGGTAAGGTCACTACCAGAGACCTTTCACATGGACCTTTTAAAATAATTATGGTGATAAAGGGGGCCGGTTGCTAGTTCAGCGATGCTTAAAATCCGTTGGTCCTTACGTAACATTGTGGCTAAGACTATAACGACATATACATGAAGGTTACTTTATTTTGATAATATATATGAAGAAAGCGATCTATTGCCGCCGACGGATTTCCTTTCGGAACCATTATTTTTATCCTTTGCGTCAATAATTACTTCTTTTTATTTTAAAGTTCTTAAATTCAATAATTCTTCGTTTTTTTTTATTTATTTTTTGCATTATTATAATAAGTATGTAAAGTATCCTGGATTTCTGGTAATTGGTAGTTCACCACATTCTTTTATAAACGAGGTTACGCTATGTCTCTGGACTAAGGATAGAACTCCAGTATGGGAGGTGAAATTTTTCATAACACCGAGTGCCGCGGATCCACGCATTGTTACGGCGTTGCATTGATCAAGTTGGGCAGTCTAGCCAACGTATGCTACCTTTGTCGTCCGACCTATTTCCACAGTGTGGTGCAAATCAGACGTTGGTTATTCAACCAACCACCGTCAACCGGAATTTGAGGGCGCCGTATCTCAGATCTCTCCATTATGCTTTTTAGTCTGGTCTTCCTCACCGTAAACGGTGGCGCTGGAACATCCACAAAAACTTACAATTTCATCCATTTGGTCAGAGTTCTATAGTTCTTCAGCTCCATAATGATTTTATAAATCGTAAAAAAGTTATTACTAAGCGAATGTTCTCGCCGATGCAAGGTGCAATAGGTTTTCTAAAAAAATGACTTCAGGCGTGAATGACGAGTAAAATGCAAAAGACAGAAATTTATTTAATTTAGTGACGCTTTGCAATCCTCTTTATTATGAAGTAAGAGCAAGCCTGTTGTAAGAGCATAGAGCATTGAACTAAAGCTTCTTATTATTGTGAGTGTATTTTAGTCCGGACGGCCGCTGCACGATTAGGTACTTACCCCATCGAGTTACTGGAAAATACTACCTTCCACGAAAAGTAGACCTAAAATAGTTAGGAAAAAAATGGGTTACCGGGCTGAGCGCGGTGTTCGCAGTCCAACCATTTTTAAGGGCCACATCGGAGGGTCTATTTCACCTCATCGAGTTACAGGGTGAAACCAAGTTCTCTTAGTAGCTAAAATGATGCCCTTTAAATATTAATTGGTCTGCAATTAAATATTAGTTCGCAACCTGTCATTTTTTGTTTATATAATTTGACTTTATGTTAATACAGGCAGCGATTACACAGCCGCTTTTAAAGGAAAAGGGAAATTAAAACCACTAAAAGTATTACAATCAAACTCAATTTATCAAAAAACATTTGCTAACTTATTTCCCGACGACATAAATATAATGACGAGAAAATGATTGACACCAAAGTGGGTAGCATAACTTCTCACCGCCACGGATCCCCCAAGCTGAGGCAGGCCAAATTTTTTACTACATATTGTAGGTCCACTTTTCTAGATTACTTACTCGATGGGGTAAGTAAACGTGCGGCGGCCGCCCGGACCGCCCGGATTTATGTTAGACCAAAAACACAATCTGAGATTCTCTCGCTACTTACAGATTTTCAATAAGACCAGTAAGTAAAAAAAAAAAAAAAAAAATAAGTTTATTTCAATTACAAAGTGCTTTGACATAAATGTGTTGGAGATCTCCTTTTAAGCAAGAGTTGCTTGTGTTAGAAGACTCCGCTCTTCCACTAGGATTAGCTATAATTGCAATTGAAAAACAATAATTATGGCAAACTGAAAAATGAAATAAAAACAAAAACTCTAAATGAAAAAATGTTTTACAAAGAAAAAGATAACAAATGCGCGTGTATGTGTGGTGTAAACAAGTAAGTGTGAGTGTATGAGAGTGTGTGGATGTATAGTGGTTGAATTAAAATTCAAAAATCAAATTATAGATATAAATTAAATGCCAGTGTAAGTATTAAGATTAGTTTAAATTATGTTTAAGTTAAGCTTAGGTTTAAGTTTAAGTTTAAGTTAGCCCTACGACAGCGTCTTGGGATCGGAAGAAGTCTATTACGACTCCTTCCACTAACAATGTAAACTGAAACACGCTTATAGTAATAAGTTATTGAAGAGTAGATACAATAGACTCAATATCATCATAAGTGCTGTTCTTAAGCCATTCGGTTAACACTTTTTTACAGTCTCGGAGCTTCAGGGGGTGTATGCTTAGCTTTTTATTAATCAGATTGTATATCTGGGAAGATTGCCTTGGGAACTGTCTTTTTGCAAAAACAGACCTAACCGCAACAGTTGGAGCGACTAAGTAGCTCTTTCTGCTTCTTGGCCTAGAGGGGTCATACGGGAGGGATGCGTGCTTTCTTAGAATGAGTTGAAGCAAATAAAGTTTTCTGACAGACAGAACATCAGATAGTATATAAAGGTCCTGGGTAGGGAATCTGTAAGGTTTAAAGAACATGACCTTAAGCAAAGTTCTTTGCGCCCTTTCAAGTTCCAAAAATTTTATTTTTTGATGACCCACCCCAACATGGCAAACAATATGTGAGGATCGATTGGGCCAAAGATATATATACTTGTTGTAGTCTTATTGAAAATTATAGAAATATTAAATAATAAAAAATGGCAACAGAATTGCGGCACAATAATATTTAATCCACCCCGAAATAATTTTTTTCTTTTAGTTTTTAGAGTAATGGAAAATTCGAATTTTATCAGTCGTTACTAGATTTGCAATATAAAAAGGGTATGTATGCCTCTTCACAGCCATTTTACAAATAATATTGTAGTTATTAGTTATTCTATGTGAAAGGACTCTGTTTGGAAATCTAATTGTAATGTTTTATTGTTCATCGGTTGAAATTATGACGTAGTGACGTCAAGACGGCTGGTTGCCTACCTCACTCACCATTGAAAAATTGAAATGTTGTATTTGTTCATTTACAAAGTCGCTATTCTTAATTGTTCGGGTGGGACAAACACGTACTTGAGTTTCTTTATCCTTAACCAATCCGGTTTCTTCAAATTTTCTTGTTCGGTTTTACGCAAATATTTTACGCACTTCACCAAGTTGTCTCCGCACAATTTTCACAATTTTCATTGTGAATTTTAACAATAAATTACATCGTCATTCCGTCTTGTGTCGTTCCCTAAATAATTATCACAAATAACAACAGATTACAAATAACTATCCAAGTGTTATTCCCGATAGTTCGAAGATACTCTAGGTCAAAATACTCTAGTTTTGGAAGTCGGTGGCTTTGGTTGTTTGTTTTTTCGACTAACATCCGAAACTTTTTAATTTGTAGTTGTAAGAGTCTGTTGTTTTTTTTTGTAAATAGTTTTTTTTTATTTTTCGCCTTTCAGTACGCACCGTATCACCTTGTTAGAATGCTAATAAAACAAGGAAACTACATAGTATTATCAAGAAATTTTGACAGCAAGAAACTTTACAACGCTTTTTTCCAAAGTTTTGAGTATTATTTTGATGAATCGATTTTTGAAGGATTCATCCGTTCTTGATTGGTTTTGGTTGAGAGGTGGAAAATTTCTAAAAAACTTGTGTTCGATAAGTTCAAAACAAAATTTCTGTTTGGTTTATTTTTCAGACATTCAGTATTATGATTATGAGATAATTTTAGTAATTGAATTGGGCTAGCAACAGTTATTTTTTTGTTATATAGATTTTTGGGAATCGGTAATCGGTACATACAGTTGAGTCGCCTTCGCTCACTTCATTTCCTACTAGCATAGGTATAGCCACTTAGAACACTAGTAACATTGCGATGTCCAATCGAATGCCTCACTCTATGTAGTTGGAGTACAATTATAGTTGGTACCTAAATAGAAATGAAGTAGGTATGCACTAAATCGATTTTAACCGCATTATCCGCGTGTCGTTTCACTCATAAAGCGTACAAACCAATAAAGCAGATCATGCATGATTCTCTTTACGCACAGGCACCAACAATAATTATTGGTATGCTAGTGTACATAAAAATTTGTGAAATTTCTCACATAACTTTCATATAATTGTAAAATTTTACTCATTTCATAATTATTATTGTTGATTGCCATACTTTTGTGCCATTAACAGGATCTTGTAAAAACGGTATATCGTTTTAATTATTTGTAACATTCACAGTATTCTACAAGCCTGGCGGATGAAGCCCGGGACAACCATGCTCAACAAATTGAAAGAGCTGAAATAGCTAATCTAGTACGATCTAGAATGGAATCGTTAAACCTCACTGGAATTGACTATGATGATGTGAGCGAGAAAAGAAACAGTCTATCGTACGTGATCATAAATCCTAGCTGTGACCTGAACTTGCAAGAGGGCGATATAATGTAAGTATACGAAATTTCTTTTGGTCATTTATTAGGTAAAGCTGATGCAAAATAATGTCTTAATAATTTCTTGTGTATTCATTACATTTCAGATACTTAGTTCGACCTTCACCATTTTCGGCGCAAAAAACGTTTGAACGCCATAACAGTCGCCGTAAATCGAACATAAGTTTTTGTTCACAAGCGTTAATTCAAGCTCAGGGAGTATCGAGCAGGAGAGGATCCACCATCGGCACAAGTTTCGCTCCACCTCGTGCGCCTCCCCTTTCTTCTACTAAAGCTAACTCCTTATCGCTGCCTGATAGTCCTACTATTATCACAGATTTCAGAGGCAGGTCAAATTCACTTCGGGTTGTCGACGACATATTATTGAGACGATCCAATTCTCTACGTCAAGGACTAAGTGGTGTTGGATCTCGTCGCCGCAAGAGCAGTCTCGAAGAAATTGGTATATCTCACTTTAATTCATTACTACAACATCAACAACAACAGCAGCAGCAGAATGCTTTTAAAATTGCTTTGAATGGCAGTATTGGTTTAGAAGTAACCCCGCCGGAAGAACATCCGTTAGAGCGTCTGCCTGGACTGAGCATACCACTCGGCGGATACCAGGAAGTCGCGGCTGCTTTGCCGTCTTCATCCCTAGGTCCCACGCTCCCAACTGTTACCTCATCTCCAGATCCCCAACATTTGCAAGGGACTATTGTATGATACCACCTTATGTGGGGACGACGACTGAGTTCCGTAATTAGAAACAAGTGGACGTAGAAATTAGTCTGATAAAAATATAATCGAGCTATTTCTCCTGTAGATAACGGCAAAGTTATGTTTACTTGAACGCGGAACTTAACTCATCTCGTAGCGTCTCTACCTTCCACGTAGCCTACCCGTAACCTATGTACATGTTTAAGTACAGATTTAGTGATTTAGACTGGTGGTGTAAGAGCTGTGTAATGTAAGCGGGATCAATTAGTTACTAGGTAATGGGGATTTATAAGTCAGCACATCGCTGTCGTGTATATCAGAATTTTACGTGAGTTTATTTCAAATTGTAAATTAATCGTAAATAAACTTTACAAAATGTTAATTATTGTAAATATATTTACATAGAAAAAATCTATTTAACTTAAAAATTAATTAATCACTTAGGACTCATTTTTCTAGATTTACTGACCAAAATTTAATAAACTTGGATTTGAAAATAGATTCCGTACTTTATCTATGCAGATTTAGATTTACCTAACACTAGATTTGAAACATCACCTAACAAGTTCAGATAATATAATAAAGAACATGTATGTATTCACACAGAAATTGTTTTTTTTTTTTTCATTTACGGTCCTTAACCTTAAAGGTCAAAGCACACGTATAAACACTGGACGGGATCGGATCACCTCAACTCATCGGTACGTCGTCAACCCAACGTACGCACGCAACCAGATAGGCCTCGACCTCCGAGTCTTCTTCGCTGCGGCATCACTCCACTTACGGCGAGCCATCGTGCCGTGCAGTGCTTATACGTGTGCATTGTCCTTTACAATCAACTGCCTCGCCTCAACAGCTGCTACGTAAGTATGTTGGGTAATGAGAAATGCTACCCGCTAGTTATGATAGCCGCCTTGCATTATTTTCGGGAAATTATTAATCGCACACCAGAAAAATATTCCTACATCAAATACTTGACATCTATTAATCTAGATTTACACCAAATCAATAATTGCACTACTAATTTATTAACTAATTGAATATCAAAACTTGTACAAATAATAACACTGGTAAACAAAATTTACTTTTTTTTTGTTTTATGAAGTTCCTAAACTGTTTCTCAGTAATTTGAGTTCGCTGATTTCATATCTACCCTCAGTTTTTTTTCTAGCAGCTGTAGTTTTTGTGATACAGGTACTTCTTAAAATTTCGTTACGCAGCTTACTAATATTTTTTTTAGTGCAAAAAAATATTAAATTCCATAAATAAATCGATATGTCTACCTTAAGGTTGATGCGCCAGGGTAGCCCGCGAAATTCAAAATTTCTTAAGTTTTTTGCAATTTGTAGGTCAGTGTGAGCTTGTATGTTGATTAAAATATGATTCGCGGTGGTAGCTAATATGGCTTTACAAAATTATAATCATTAGAATCAGTAATACAACTCCATAAGTTAGCATTTATCTCAAATCTAGCGATTTCATGAAATCATGAGGTTTGAGATAAATGCTAACTTATGGAGTTGTATTGCTGATTCTAATGATTATAATTGTGTAAAGCCATATTAGCTACGGCCGCGAATCATATTTTAATCAACATACAAGCTCACACTGACCTACAAATTGCAAAAAACGTAAGAAATTTTGAATTTCGCGGGCTACCCTGGAGCTTTCGCCTTAAGAAGATCTTGCTTAAATGATCCAAATAGTTTTTGACTTTTTGTGCTGTTTGTGGTGAATATATGTTTCGAGAATGTCGTTAAAGTGCGTCTGACTTTACAAAAAAGGCCTACTTGGACTTCTTTGTGAAATGATAAACGTCTTCATTGATATAATATATTTTATCTTCTTGCACACATACAAACTTGGTACAGGGTAACAATGTTGAACAAACTATTTAACTAGGCAGTCAATAAGTATCAGCATAGACTAGATTTCTAGACAACCTTTAGGTTTCGAAGATCCAAGAGAATTAACTTAGAAACTAGGTGACGCTCCAAACATCACGTTTTTTACCAACTTTCAGCCATACTTTTTGGCGGTAAATGTCAAATGAGATACTTTTTAACTACTCGAAAACACAGATACAAAATCATCTGAGTCAAATCACATACTTTCAACTCTAAATTCAGTATTTTAAATCAACAAAAATTATTATTATTTGAAAATCATGACATTCGGCCATCCGACACTGTGTTGCCTCCTGGCACACACAAAACAATCATAATTTTTAAATTTTTAAAGAAATCATGACATTCTTGTGCTAGTTAGACAATTATTAACTTTAATAGCATTAAGAGTTAGATTAAACCTTTTAACTAGAAGGTGCGTGTTCGTCAACCACGTATCAATGATCTCGATACAATGTCCAAGAATTAGTGATAAATACAAATCTGTATAAATGTTACCAGCGAACACATTTATATTGAAACAGTATAAAGTATTCAATTTAGCTATTACGTATCAACATAATTTATGAAAATAAACCAGATTTATAATATTGGTTGGTATTATTTGACACAAGCGTCAACGATGCAACCAGCATTGCGCACCATGCGTAACCAGCATCGCGCACCACGCGCAACCAGTATCGCGCACCACGCGCAACCAGCATCGCGCACAACGCGCAACCAGTATCGCGCACCATGCGCAACCAGTATCGCGCACCACGCGCAACCAGCATCGCGCACAACGCGCAACCAGTATCGCGCACCATGCGCAACCAGTATCGCGCACCACGCGCAACCACCATCGCGCACCACGCGCAACCAGCCTCGCGCACAAGGCGCAACCAGCCTCGCGCACCACGCGCAACCAGCCTCGCGCACCTAGCGCAACCAGCCTCGCGCACCACGCGCAACCAGCATCGCGCAGCATGCGCAACCAGCCTCGCGCACGACGCGCAACCAGCATCGCGCAGCACGCGCAACCAGCATCGCGCACCACGCGCAACCACAATCGCGCACCATGCGCAACCAGCATCACGCACCACGCGCAACTAGCACCAGTATCGCGCACCATGCGCAACCCGTATCGCGTATATACTCGTACATTACAACATGAAAACAGAAAAACAAAAACAAACATGTTTAACACAAAAATTTACAATAAACCTTATGTATCCTAAGCGCAGATTGCGCTAGCATTTATCAGTTTACATTATCTTTGAATACAATAGACTACCATTCATTTGCCTGCATTTCATTTAACTATTCATTTTCTGACGATTCATCAGTCTGATCCGTTCCAAAACTCGGATAAATTCCATTCACTGCGTATATATACCTCTTTGTTAAATACCTTTCTAACTTGATACGGACCAGATATGTATCTCTTTTATTAAAGAGATACAGTCCTTTACTTTATACAAAAAAAAACCATAAAGCACCACATCTTAAAAGATTTTTCTAGATTTTAAATATAACCCACCACACCAATTTAATTTACATATAAATCAGTTGCCATTTTTATTTACTAATTTGCTAAGTATAAAGATAACTAGGATACCTACTCTGTATTTCCGAAACATTACGGTACATATAAATCGTTCAATGTGTAATTGCTATTGACTTGCCTTCAAGAATCGACATGTAATAGTACACTCACTTTTTCCTTTTACCCACAACACTGTAAAAATTGCTCGTCTACTATCTAACTTATTTATTTACGAGTACCTACCTTCTTCATAAGTAATTCTCATATTTAGTTTTAAGGTTATCTTGTATTTCTCATATTAAGTGAATTGTATTCTTTTTGAGAAATAAATGTCTTAAACCGTATATGTAACTCCGGCAACAATTTCTTAATTTTATCTACACTACGAGTTTCTCTTGATAACAAGCTGACCATTTTGAATTTTTGCGCTAAGCAAACACAGATTATTATACCAAACATTACGCCAATTACGAAGTACTCAGATAATTATAGTAAAAAAATACAGAGAGTGACATAATTATTAATATGGATGTATGTATGTATGTGCGTGTATCTGTGCGGTGTGTGTGCTGTAAATATGTGTAATGATGTGTATGTGTATGTACGTATGACTAGACCGGCACTACTTGGTTAGCTGAGTAACTGGCGTTTGATGGAGGATTTGGATAATCTCCTTTTTAAGTTTTATTTGTAACGTCCTCCACGTCCAACTCCATCTCGAGTATGATATGGTCCTTATTTATAGGTACTAGTGAGTTTAAGACCAAACAATATTTTGTCTGGTCGCAACAAAACAAATCGGTTAATCAAACCACTTTAGTGGTCTTAAAAAATAATCCTACTAATATTATAAATGTGAAAGTTTGTATGTTTGGATGTTTGTTACTCAATCACGCAATAACGGCTGAACGGATTTGGATGAAATTTACACACAGTTACACAGATAGTTTATAACCTGGATTAAGACATAGGATACTTTTCATGCCGGTAGAAGGTTCCAGTGGGATAATAACCGACATACACGCGGGCGAAGCCGCGGGCAACGGCTAGTTTAGAAATGAAATCATTGGCTGATGCACAATTCAGAATCAGTATTAGGAAGATCTTACCCAAGTATAACCGTCGCATACTGGACCACTCTAATTTAACAAAAATAATTAAAAATCTCAAATGTATACAAAAGAAAGTACAATTCATTTAGCAATATCGCTATCGGCTACTGCAGAAACTCATTTGTTCAGATAATCACCCCACAGTTATGAATACGACAAACAATCGACAACTAGCCTCATTTAAAATATTCGGGTTTTGGGAATCGTGTCCGGCCCACAATGTGCGTCGTCTAAAGCTACAAATAACATTGAGTGTAAGTAAACTGCTCCAGGAGTAGATCAGCATTAGGTGTAAATACATTAAATTAAATATCACATAATCTTTGTTTCAAATTACTCAAATATTGTAAATGTGATCAAAAGTTTGTTTGTTGGCTATCCCTTCACGCCCAAACCACCAAACCAATCATGCCGAAATCTAAAAGTACTGTTCCCGAGGAAAACAATAACGTTATAAAACAATATCGAGAACGGGACTTATCGCGATATTCCTTTTTTTTTACGAGGTATACAGGTACTTACTTGTTTCCCGACAACAAACTGACAACAACGTACAATAACAAAACTAACAGTAACGTTCTTATCATAATAGATTGCGCCACGTGTCTTTCGAATCATGATTGAATTATATTATTACAAGGAATAAGGAAAGATTTCCCGGTAGTACGTTCCCGTGCGATATTTACCAACATTCACGCGGGCGTAGCCGTGGGCAAAAGCTAGTTAAATATAAAAAATAATAAGAAAGAGAACAAGTACTACATTAATGAACGTTAAGATATTATCTTGAAGGTATGCAACAATTATACATGTTAACTTAAAGAATAATCTAGCCTTAACTACAGCAAGTATTAATACTTGCTGCATCCCACCACGATATGTACCTACTCAGTTTTATCGTGAATAGCCTGTAACTGTACATTCTGCAAACAAATAAAATCCATCTGTGACGAGACAGGCGTTATTGTCTAAAACCAAAATCAATACGAGTGTTAAACAAGAAAAATACCCGGAAGCACTAAACACTGTTGTAGTGCACCCAATAGGTATATATAAAAAAATCAGTTCTACCGACTGTGGAAACTATAGACCGTTTAGGTACTATTCTACCCGTTATCGATAAAGTAATAGAAAAATATGTTTGTAACCAGATACAAGACCTTTACGTTCGATACGCTTAGACATGATACGCTGCTAACAAAATTTTATAACTCTGGAGTTCGTGGACCAATACCAGAAACGATGTGAGGAGATGAACGCCATTGAAGTCACTGAAGGAACAACCCACGCTACTTGGACGTTTATACTATCTGACATATTATATAAAAAAAAAACCTTCATTCTTTTAGTCCTCAACAATAAAATGATCAGATCACATATGGATATTATTTTTTTTTTAAAATAACCTCTTTGTTATCTAGTGCAAAATTCCAGTTTAAAATCCTGCTAAAATAAAAATATAGCATACGAAATTATCGTTTTCATCTTAAAAACTGCGAGTTATGTCCGGTTTCCGAGACAATTAACTTTAGTTTATCTATCCAATAGCGCTAGTAGTTCGATAACTTGTAACTAGCTAACATAACTGACCAATGTTGGCAGTTTAATCGTTCTATAATTAATTGACGTAGTAGTCGTGGAAACAACCTTACTTCTTTTTAAAACGTCATACACAAAAACTAATACAGTGTTAAGCCACTTATTTACCCTCGAAAGAAATATTATTATAAATAAAACTATCAATTTTTAGACACTATCTCTTTCGGTGTCATAGTTGTTTTTTATTTAAAACACACAACTATCATCACAGGCTTACCTAATACGATAGTGTAGTTTTAATAGCTTAAGTATAAAGATTACAAAGAAAGACTTAAATTATTTATTACTAGCAACCTACTATATATAAATAATGTTCTTACAACTTGACAAAACATAAGGTTTCTATAGGTATATTATATAAATAAGTTAAATATTAATGTTTTTTACGACTTGATAAAACATAAGGTTTCTATATTAATATAAATTAAATATTAATGTGTTATACATATTTAAAAACCTCCCGGAATAAATTCTCTAAATGATCTAAATGATAGTGAAATGTTGAATGGCTTGTTACGTATTTAGAAACGTGCTGACAGTTAACCGACGTTTATCGTTACGCATAACCTTCTTGAGTCAATAGCAATTGAGAGTTTATCTGAGGATGTCAGCAACAGGACATTAGCCTTTTAAAACTCATCGTACCTAACCTATCTAGAAAGATAAAACCAATGTATGGGTAACGTCATCGAACTTTTAAAAATTAAACATCCAGTACAGAATATTAAATATGGCCCTCTTCAATCACAAGAAATATCATTAACAAACCAACAGTAACTCAGGTTAGAATTCATTATGGCAAGCGAAAAGTAATTTTTATTTTTATTTTTTTTTTATTCCTGCAATAATTATTGCAATGTCAAAACTTATAAGCAAAATGAAACTCAAACCTAATTTAGCTTAGTAAATTTATAATTTTATTGCCAGGCTTGACATCAGATGTCATTGTTACACCTCAATGAAATATGGAAATATTACACACTATCAGATCCGACAGACGTTGCATCAAAATCTCAATATGGTCTCTAGTTCATAGAAAATGGAGGTTCACTTATTCCAAAATTTTATCTTTTTTTTATCCAGGAAACTTTCGATTTATATTCCCATAAAACCCTATTAGGGCTAACGAACATTTAGTAAAAACAAAATATAACCAAATCGGTCCACCAGTTATCAAGTGATGCATTTAAGTTTTATTTATGCAGATTACTTGGGGCGTAATAAATTCATAATCTTTACACATGAATCAGAATTCAAGGCTAGATATACTCAATGTCCCAATGATTCAGCACAATAAGCACTAAGCATCATAATCATAAAAAAAAACATGGTATAATAAAATTCATCATAGTATCATAAAATCAGTGAGCATCATAATAGCTAATTGACATGTAAAAATGGTTCTACAAACCTAACCATAGAAACAAAACCATTTATCGTTCGCACAATCAGTATCATTTATCATTTGCCTACCCACAACTTCAATTCATTCGATACTTAACCGCTCACGCGAGCGAGATATAAGCTGTTCCCGAGTTGTTCGTGTGAGCGGCTAAAATTCATGTAAATAAATCTAAGCAAAAATAAAGTGTTGGCTAAGTTCGTTAATTCAATCAATTGAAACAGGTAATAGATTATGCCCAGCTACTATACACATTTAGAACAATTTAACCGACGACTAGTGATTCACTGGTAAATCACAAAGTACGTCCATTATCACAATCCGACGACTAGTGACTCACTCATCCATCAAAATCCATAAAATCCAGTGAAATCACAAAGTACCTACTCACCTTCCAGTGTTTATTTATTTATTTAGGGAAAACAAACAATTGTACAAAATATGTTACAGTAAGTAGGTACCATATCCATCCATAAATATCTATAATCCAGTAAAAATCATATCCACTCAAAATCCAGTGAAGTCACAAAGTACGCCCAACAATCCCACGGAACAACTACAGTTCACTTATGCCGGGCAACATTATACGTCAACGTCAATGCCTATAAACGCTTTAAACATCGCGATAGACTATTGTGATAGATAAATTCAGTAAAGATTCGGTCAAATAATCGCCGCAAGTGGTGGCTACACCTACGCGGTAATCAACGGCGATGTCCGTATAGTGTGGCCGCGGCATTATCATTTATTATTTGTCATTTATCATATTGTTCTTCATGGCAATTACTAAGGTAGGAATAGTCATAACCAACAATCTATTTATGCTAACCTCGTGTTGCTTGTAAATTATCATAAAATAAAATAAATACTATGATGAAATAAAATAAATACTCATCATCATGGCAATAGTTAGTAAGGTAGGAATAGTCATAACTCATACATAACCTTTCATTTATTCTTGCTTAACGTGTTGCTTGTAAACTATTACATAATAGAATAATATGTTCAACTGTTGTTCATTTATATTCCATAAAGAGGCTTACGGGAACGTAGCTATAATTAAGTTAAATGGTAGCAAAAATAAAAATATGGAATCATTATCAAATTGGAAATATTGCTTCATTTAAATTACCCAGAAATCATAAACCTAAGGCACCATCCTGGCTGAGACATATCCCGCACTATCAGAGGGTGGCCCTGATCAAAGCGCGTGATATGTCCAGTCAGCAGTGTACTTCTCCGCACATCATCAGAGTGTTGCTCTGACATAATGTGCGGCACCCACACCAGTACCACGAAATCATGCTCATGGGTTCCATTTAGGCAACCATCCTGGCTGAGACATATCCCGCGCTATCAGAGGGTAGCCCTAATCAAAGCGCGTGATAAGTCCAGTCAGCAGTGTACTTTGCCGCACATCGTCAGAGTGTTGCCCTGACATAATGTGCGGCATCCACACCAGTACGCCAAAATCACGCTCATGGATTTCATTCAGGCAACCAACAAAATGATAGCATTATTTAAAAATAAAATACAATAATCGATAAAGGAACAGGTAAGTACCTAGTTCTCATATGCCTCTGGTAAGTTTATCAAAAATTAACTTTATCAATTGTTTTAAATACCATTAATTACAAGCAATTCATTATTATCATTCTAAAGATTAATTACGTACCTTTTTGGGTTTACCCCGCTTCTGAAGTGAAATGATAAACGTCTTCATTGATATAATATATTTTATCTTCTTGCACACATACAAACTTGGTACAGGGTAACAATGTTGAACAAACTATTTAACTAGGCAGTCAATAAGTATCAGCATAGACTAGATTTCTAGACAACCTTTAGGTTTCGAAGATCCAAGAGAATTAACTTAGAAACTAGGTGACGCTCCAAACATCACGTTTTTTACCAACTTTCAGCCATACTTTTTGGCGGTAAATGTCAAATGAGATACTTTTTAACTACTCGAAAACACAGATACAAAATCATCTGAGTCAAATCACATACTTTCAACTCTAAATTCAGTATTTTAAATCAACAAAATTTATTATTATTTGAAAATCATGACATTTGGGACGCCATTACAAGTGTTTAGTAAGCCATGGATCCCAAATTTTGTATGTGGTAGTTGCGTAACATCATTGCGTTTATGGGCTAGTAAAAAATACCTACTTTGAAGTTCAAAAGTCCCATGATTTGGCGTGAACCGACTAATCATCACGATGACTATTATTTTTGTGTTGTGAATATTACCGGAATAAACCGCAAAAATCGTTCCAAATGGACTTATCCGAATTTAAAAACAGCTATTAGACCAATTCTAAATACCAGCGAAGAACCTGTGCTGATACGCAACCTAGTACTTCTATTGAACACTACAAGTTCTTTCAGAAGCCACTGATGATGAAGACAGTGACTTTTCTTTCTCGAGTACGTCCGAACCGCCTCGTTCGTACGTCCTCAAATCGGGGAACTAATAAAGGATCAAAATTTTACTGACTGTATGACAGATAAAGAGAAATCTGCATGGATTGAATTTGTTTGGGTTGTGCAAAATTTCTTAGGAAATAAAAAGTCTCCAGACTACATTGAATACATTGAGCAGCTCATGTTGCACTTTCAAAGACTAGGATGTAACATGAGCATCAAGATGCACTTCGTCTTCAGACATTTGGACCGCTTCCCAGAAAACTTAGGCGATTTAAGCGAAGAACAAGGAGAACGCTTTCATCAGGACATTCGCACGATGGAAGAGCGATACCAGGGTCTTTGGAATGCAAATATGATGCCTGATTACTGCTGGAGCATTCAAAACAAGGCTGAAGTTTCGATTCATGCAAGAAAATCTTTTATAAGAAAGTTTTTTTCATGTTAGGTTAGAGAAACAATTTTTTTTATTTTATAATTCGAGTGTTTTTCGCTAAAAATGTAATATTCTTAATATTTCAAAAACTAGAGCTGCTAGAGAAAAACTGACAACAGATTTGGAATCAGCGTGGCAGAATCATACAAAATCAGGTATGAAACTTCATAAAACAAAACTACTGCTTACCAATAGTGTACCAGTACTGAAGTCACTGAAGGAACAACCCACGCTACTTGGACGTTTATACTATCTGACATATTATATAAAAAAAAAACCTTCATTCTTTTAGTCCTCAACAATAAAATGATCAGATCACATATGGATATTATTTTTTTTAAAAAATAACCTCTTTGTTATCTAGTGCAAAATTCCAGTTTAAAATCCTGCTAAAATAAAAATATAGCATACGAAATTATCGTTTTCATCTTAAAAACTGCGAGTTATGTCCGGTTTCCGAGACAATTAACTTTAGTTTATCTATCCAATAGCGCTAGTAGTTCGATAACTTGTAACTAGCTAACATAACTGACCAATGTTGGCAGTTTAATCGTTCTATAATTAATTGACGTAGTAGTCGTGGAAACAACCTTACTTCTTTTTAAAACGTCATACACAAAAACTAATACAGTGTTAAGCCACTTATTTACCCTCGAAAGAAATATTATTATAAATAAAACTATCAATTTTTAGACACTATCTCTTTCGGTGTCATAGTTGTTTTTTATTTAAAACACACAACTATCATCACAGGCTTACCTAATACGATAGTGTAGTTTTAATAGCTTAAGTATAAAGATTACAAAGAAAGACTTAAATTATTTATTACTAGCAACCTACTATATATAAATAATGTTCTTACAACTTGACAAAACATAAGGTTTCTATAGGTATATTATATAAATAAGTTAAATATTAATGTTTTTTACGACTTGATAAAACATAAGGTTTCTATATTAATATAAATTAAATATTAATGTGTTATACATATTTAAAAACCTCCCGGAATAAATTCTCTAAATGATCTAAATGATAGTGAAATGTTGAATGGCTTGTTACGTATTTAGAAACGTGCTGACAGTTAACCGACGTTTATCGTTACGCATAACCTTCTTGAGTCAATAGCAATTGAGAGTTTATCTGAGGATGTCAGCAACAGGACATTAGCCTTTTAAAACTCATCGTACCTAACCTATCTAGAAAGATAAAACCAATGTATGGGTAACGTCATCGAACTTTTAAAAATTAAACATCCAGTACAGAATATTAAATATGGCCCTCTTCAATCACAAGAAATATCATTAACAAACTAACAGTAACTCAGGTTAGAATTCATTATGGCAAGCGAAAAGTAATTTTTATTTTTATTTTTTTTTTATTCCTGCAATAATTATTGCAATGTCAAAACTTATAAGCAAAATGAAACTCAAACCTAATTTAGCTTAGTAAATTTATAATTTTATTGCCAGGCTTGACATCAGATGTCATTGTTACACCTCAATGAAATATGGAAATATTACACACTATCAGATCCGACAGACGTTGCATCAAAATCTCAATATGGTCTCTAGTTCATAGAAAATGGAGGTTCACTTATTCCAAAATTTTATCTTTTTTTTATCCAGGAAACTTTCGATTTATATTCCCATAAAACCCTATTAGGGCTAACGAACATTTAGTAAAAACAAAATATAACCAAATCGGTCCACCAGTTATCAAGTGATGCATTTAAGTTTTATTTATGCAGATTACTTGGGGCGTAATAAATTCATAATCTTTACACATGAATCAGAATTCAAGGCTAGATATACTCAATGTCCCAATGATTCAGCACAATAAGCACTAAGCATCATAATCATAAAAAAAAACATGGTATAATAAAATTCATCATAGTATCATAAAATCAGTGAGCATCATAATAGCTAATTGACATGTAAAAATGGTTCTACAAACCTAACCATAGAAACAAAACCATTTATCGTTCGCACAATCAGTATCATTTATCATTTGCCTACCCACAACTTCAATTCATTCGATACTTAACCGCTCACGCGAGCGAGATATAAGCTGTTCCCGAGTTGTTCGTGTGAGCGGCTAAAATTCATGTAAATAAATCTAAGCAAAAATAAAGTGTTGGCTAAGTTCGTTAATTCAATCAATTGAAACAGGTAATAGATTATGCCCAGCTACTATACACATTTAGAACAATTTAACCGACGACTAGTGATTCACTGGTAAATCACAAAGTACGTCCATTATCACAATCCGACGACTAGTGACTCACTCATCCATCAAAATCCATAAAATCCAGTGAAATCACAAAGTACCTACTCACCTTCCAGTGTTTATTTATTTATTTAGGGAAAACAAACAATTGTACAAAATATGTTACAGTAAGTAGGTACCATATCCATCCATAAATATCTATAATCCAGTAAAAATCATATCCACTCAAAATCCAGTGAAGTCACAAAGTACGCCCAACAATCCCACGGAACAACTACAGTTCACTTATGCCGGGCAACATTATACGTCAACGTCAATGCCTATAAACGCTTTAAACATCGCGATAGACTATTGTGATAGATAAATTCAGTAAAGATTCGGTCAAATAATCGCCGCAAGTGGTGGCTACACCTACGCGGTAATCAACGGCGATGTCCGTATAGTGTGGCCGCGGCATTATCATTTATTATTTGTCATTTATCATATTGTTCTTCATGGCAATTACTAAGGTAGGAATAGTCATAACCAACAATCTATTTATGCTAACCTCGTGTTGCTTGTAAATTATCATAAAATAAAATAAATACTATGATGAAATAAAATAAATACTCATCATCATGGCAATAGTTAGTAAGGTAGGAATAGTCATAACTCATACATAACCTTTCATTTATTCTTGCTTAACGTGTTGCTTGTAAACTATTACATAATAGAATAATATGTTCAACTGTTGTTCATTTATATTCCATAAAGAGGCTTACGGGAACGTAGCTATAATTAAGTTAAATGGTAGCAAAAATAAAAATATGGAATCATTATCAAATTGGAAATATTGCTTCATTTAAATTACCCAGAAATCATAAACCTAAGGCACCATCCTGGCTGAGACATATCCCGCACTATCAGAGGGTGGCCCTGATCAAAGCGCGTGATATGTCCAGTCAGCAGTGTACTTCTCCGCACATCATCAGAGTGTTGCTCTGACATAATGTGCGGCACCCACACCAGTACCACGAAATCATGCTCATGGGTTCCATTTAGGCAACCATCCTGGCTGAGACATATCCCGCGCTATCAGAGGGTAGCCCTAATCAAAGCGCGTGATAAGTCCAGTCAGCAGTGTACTTTGCCGCACATCGTCAGAGTGTTGCCCTGACATAATGTGCGGCATCCACACCAGTACGCCAAAATCACGCTCATGGATTTCATTCAGGCAACCAACAAAATGATAGCATTATTTAAAAATAAAATACAATAATCGATAAAGGAACAGGTAAGTACCTAGTTCTCATATGCCTCTGGTAAGTTTATCAAAAATTAACTTTATCAATTGTTTTAAATACCATTAATTACAAGCAATTCATTATTATCATTCTAAAGATTAATTACGTACCTTTTTGGGTTTACCCCGCTTCTGAAGTGAAATGATAAACGTCTTCATTGATATAATATATTTTATCTTCTTGCACACATACAAACTTGGTACAGGGTAACAATGTTGAACAAACTATTTAACTAGGCAGTCAATAAGTATCAGCATAGACTAGATTTCTAGACAACCTTTAGGTTTCGAAGATCCAAGAGAATTAACTTAGAAACTAGGTGACGCTCCAAACATCACGTTTTTTACCAACTTTCAGCCATACTTTTTGGCGGTAAATGTCAAATGAGATACTTTTTAACTACTCGAAAACACAGATACAAAATCATCTGAGTCAAATCACATACTTTCAACTCTAAATTCAGTATTTTAAATCAACAAAATTTATTATTATTTGAAAATCATGACATTTGGGACGCCATTACAAGTGTTTAGTAAGCCATGGATCCCAAATTTTGTATGTGGTAGTTGCGTAACATCATTGCGTTTATGGGCTAGTAAAAAATACCTACTTTGAAGTTCAAAAGTCCCATGATTTGGCGTGAACCGACTAATCATCACGATGACTATTATTTTTGTGTTGTGAATATTACCGGAATAAACCGCAAAAATCGTTCCAAATGGACTTATCCGAATTTAAAAACAGCTATTAGACCAATTCTAAATACCAGCGAAGAACCTGTGCTGATACGCAACCTAGTACTTCTATTGAACACTACAAGTTCTTTCAGAAGCCACTGATGATGAAGACAGTGACTTTTCTTTCTCGAGTACGTCCGAACCGCCTCGTTCGTACGTCCTCAAATCGGGGAACTAATAAAGGATCAAAATTTTACTGACTGTATGACAGATAAAGAGAAATCTGCATGGATTGAATTTGTTTGGGTTGTGCAAAATTTCTTAGGAAATAAAAAGTCTCCAGACTACATTGAATACATTGAGCAGCTCATGTTGCACTTTCAAAGACTAGGATGTAACATGAGCATCAAGATGCACTTCGTCTTCAGACATTTGGACCGCTTCCCAGAAAACTTAGGCGATTTAAGCGAAGAACAAGGAGAACGCTTTCATCAGGACATTCGCACGATGGAAGAGCGATACCAGGGTCTTTGGAATGCAAATATGATGCCTGATTACTGCTGGAGCATTCAAAACAAGGCTGAAGTTTCGATTCATGCAAGAAAATCTTTTATAAGAAAGTTTTTTTCATGTTAGGTTAGAGAAACAATTTTTTTTATTTTATAATTCGAGTGTTTTTCGCTAAAAATGTAATATTCTTAATATTTCAAAAACTAGAGCTGCTAGAGAAAAACTGACAACAGATTTGGAATCAGCGTGGCAGAATCATACAAAATCAGGTATGAAACTTCATAAAACAAAACTACTGCTTACCAATAGTGTACCAGTACACTATTGGTTAGAAGAACAACTGAATTATTATAGACACTATTCTAAAATAGTTGATAGAATAACTATTTCACTAGATGCTACTGGTTCTATTTGTAAACCTAACAACCTAACGAAGAAATTATTTGTGTACGTAGTACTGCTAACTGGTAGTAAAACCTTCAAATCTGTACCCGTCGCACAAATGGTTAGCGATTCCCATACAAAAGAAACTATTGCAGATTGGTTATCTTATCTAAATGGGCAAAGAACATCACTTCGCCCGCAGAAGTTATAACTGCCCGGCGAGCACGGCCTACTGTGACATGGCTTGAGTCACACATTTTATCATAGTTTGGGCGATAAAACTGTTTTGTCTTAAATGCTAGCACGGCGGCGTGAGATAATTTCTTGAATGTGACATAACTTCTTGACGTTTAGTTGGGACTCATTATGTCTTATTTGCTAATATGGGTGCACCAATTATATCACAAATGTCACATTTTGACGGTGACTAAGAAAAATTTTATCACGTTCGTTCGGAGGTGGTGATAAGATTTGAAAATTGAAAAAAATAATGTTTTCCTGCTAATTACTCTGCACCAAATGGCAATAAATTATTTTCTTGCATTGTGTGGTGGTGGTTTATTTGTGCGTGATAAGGATAACCAAAAAAAATTGTAATAAATAAATAAATAATTTACTATTTTTTTATATTTTTAAACGGTTTTTTTTTAATTTTTAAAAATACATATTTAGACATGTAAATAATGCGCCTTAAAACCAACAAAAAAAATTAAAATAAATAAATAATTTAAGTAAATACAGAGGTACTTAAATACTACTATTTTTTTTGTTACCTACATGTTAAGAATAATCGGTTTATGGGTTTCATAAAGGGGGGCCAAATTTTCATTATTTTTGCGATAGGACACACCGTTTTCGAGTTATAAGCAAAAGAAAAGAAAAAAAAAGATTTTATTTGGCCGCATATTCAGATAGTCTTAAACATTTGAATTTTTTCAATTTACTATGTCACGCTATGAATTTAGCAACAAGAAAGGCATGTCGCGGCTCTAGATTATGTCACATGGTTGACCCGTGCTAGTATTTAAGACAAATTCTAAGACATGACATAATTTATCATGTCTTGTCACAAACGTCTTGGGTACGCCCGTGCTCGCCCCGCTGACGACTCATCGGCTTTGATTGCGGCCGTAATTAATTGTTTCACAAAATTTGACACAACCAAGGATTATTTAGAGGCTTCTTTTAAAGCATTAGAAGGTAACTTCAATAGTTTACCTAATTTATATATGAGAATTGATAAGAGTCATTTTATTAAATCTGTTTGTAAAATTTCTTTAGAAAACGCACCTAAAAAAGTGAATTTCTTATTTGTTCAGTGTATTCTTTACATTAAAAAGGCAGAAAATATTAATGTCATCAAAAACATCATCGATAATCTGCTGACAGTAATCCTGACTAAACATCATTCCAAGGATTGCACTAAAGCTCAATATTACTTGAAAAGTGTACTTCAAAATGTAAATATTAACGAAATACATAATAATATAACTGAAGATGACTCTTTATCAAGTGATGACCTATACTGTTTCCATGATGACTTTCATGTTGATGATTCAACATTTAGTGAGCTGAATTTCGCAAAGTGGTTTGAGGAAACTGTTACACGTCATAAAAAGGAACTTGAAGTAACTGGCCATCTAAATGAGTTTTATTATCCGCCCTTATTAACGACTATTGCGAAAATTGCCCCTGTGGTCGAATGTCATGATCCCATTATATAATTCAGATGATAAAAACCCTTCTTCGAGTGGATCAGAGGACCATTTTAAAACTTTAAAACACTTGCTGCTAAAATCTAAAATAACAAAACACAGAGTTGACGATTTCTTGCAAAAACATGTTAATTATTTAAAAGGAGAACTAAATATTGCAGCGACTCAATTTTATAAAGAACCTAATATTGTAAAAAAAACAAATCGCAGGACGAAAAAACGCACAATTAGTAAAAAACAACAAAAACCTAAAGGACAATTAGTTCAAGATTCTATATTTAGCGATAAACCAACATTTATAGAAAATTGGAGAGGTCAAGCAGACGAGGCCGTTGATTTAAAGCCACATAATGATATAAAATTTTTAAAAAATGGTAACATGGTTAAAAATTCATCTGTGGTTAACACATGCGGTTTTGATGCAATAATGTTTTTAATTGCATTTGGCTTTAAGTCGTTTTCAAATATCAAAATAGAAATTGACCCAAAAAAAGAAAATAAACTTCGAGACTATGTAAACCTTATGTTAAACAAACAAGTTGACAAAGTTACGTTATATGAAATGAGAAATTGCATTTGTCACGAATATTTTAACCGGCCATCACATGTAAAGAAAATAACAGATTGCGAATGCAATGTCGCTAATTTGTTTGAACAAATGTTTGCAAATTTATTTTACAGTGCTCAGTTTAAAAAAGCTTGCACAAAAGAAGAATGCCAATATTGTGTAGAAATTATTAGACCTTTTATACCTTTGAATATTAACGTTATTAACATGTTTGGCATTTCTGCGTTAGAAGAGTCACTTGCTATCGCAACTAATTCTCAAATTTGTAAAAATAATTGCGATGGAACTGTCATTTCAAGTTATAAATTACAAAAGATTATAACCTTTGATTTAAATGGAACAGACGCAATGGTTTTGTGTAATATCCCGGTCACTATTAATATTGAAAACAAAATTTATGAAGTCGTTGGTGCCATTGAATATGTAGGGAATTCAATGGGGACTCTGGGCCACTATAAATGCCATACGCTTAGCCATGATCAGTGGCTATGTTACGATGATTTGGCCTTGAAAATTAACAATAGTACAGTAGATCCGATATTCGTACACACCCTTACTTACGTTTTAGCAAGTGATCTTTGATGTTTTATACATTTATTTAATTAACAGTATTTAATTATTTAATTTATTATTCCAAAAATTTGGTTGATGTAATTAATATTATATTAATATATTAATCCGACACATTATCTCCGGGTGTTCTTGTCTAGCTAACGAAGAGTACTTGCATATACACAACCTTGTAGCCAGGATAACCCATCAGCAACTTGCTCTGAAATACTGCCTTGTAGAATCGGAAGTACAGTACCATAGGTATGTCCCCACCCAGTTTTCGAAAGTGGAAATATCACATTGTACTGGGATTGATCCATCATCACTGACAGGACTATTGTTGCCAATAAGCCCGATATAATGATGGTGGATCGAATAGAGCGGCGTGCAACGATTATTGACATAACAGTCCCGCATGATTATAATATTACTAGCTTTTGGCTTCTCCCGCGTTGATGTCGGAAAACATACCACGGGAACGTACAACCGGGAGAAATCCTTCCTTATTCCTTGTCTACATTACAAAGGAAAACTCCGTGCAAAATTTCAGCTTTCTAGGTTCAAGGGTTTGGGCTGGGCGTTGATGAGTCAGTCAGTCAGGACTTCTCTTTTATTTATATAGATAGATAGAAGATATATTGTTATGTAAGGTTCATTCAATGTGATTTGTTGGATACGCATCTGTGATTTTTTAAGTCAAGCTCTGTAGTGTTAGCGATACTTATTGAATTGTTCGATTAGTGACCAAAAGCGGCGTTGTTTATTTGTTTGTGTTTTCTGTTTGTTATATAGTTATCGTTAAGGAGAATGCGCTGAGATAGCCCGCGAAATTCAAATAATATTACGTTTTTTGCAATTTGCAGGTAAGTGTCAGGTTGTATGTTGATTAAAATATGATCCGCGGCCGTAACTAACATGGTTTTACAGAATTAGAATCAGCAATACAACTGCATAAGTTATAATTGACCTCTAACCTCATGATTTCATGAAATCGCTAGACTTGAGGTCAATTCTAACTTATGGAGTTGTATTACTGATTCTAATGATTATAATTCTGTAAAGCCCTATTAGTTACGGTCGCGAATAATTTTTTAATCAACATACAACTTGACACTGACCTGCAAATTGCAAAAAAGTAAGTAAATTTGAATTTCGCGGGCTACCTTAGCGCATCCCCCTTAATATGGATTACGATATTGTTGATTTGTTGATTTAATTAAAGATTCACTCATATGCAGCAGTTTTTTTATCCATTTTCGCGTGGAATCATGGTCACCCCATCAGTTGTAATGTATGACATTTTAAATCCAATTTATCTTTTAACGTACTAATACAGCAGAATCGCAATTTATTTGGAACGAATGTACTCCTATACATAATTCAGGAAGTCGAATTTTGTAAACAAACATGTCATATTTAAAAAGATATAGGCGTCTATAGAGGGCCGTGCTGAATGAACTAAAATTGGTTTATTTTTCAAATTTAGCAAGTTGTATGAGAAACCAATGCGGTACATATGTTACTTGCCGCACATCAATTATTTTCTAATAGTTTTTGGCTAAGGGTGTTTTGTCTTTTTTAGATATTTTCTTATAATTGTTTTTTCCAGCACGACCCCCTATTCACATCTATAAATTATTTATTATTACGAATTCACAATATCTATTGCGGCACATATAACGTGTTAATAGAGTACATTCCTTGGGTTTAAGAAACTTTTTAACACGCTATATATTTTTCAAGTTACACGGGGGCCGAGCTGAAAACGTTTGGCTGGCACGACCCCCTTTATTTGCATATTTCTTCAAAAGTACAGAGGTACATTGAAAAAGAAACCGGTACATATACTCCTAGAGGCGAGTACATTCCATTGGTGCACATCTAAAACGCAAATTCTGGGGGGCCGTGCGGGGCAAACGGACATAAATAGTTTGGCTATTGACGACCGGTATGAAAAGATAATAATAACTTGGTTACAATTTTAGGGTGAAAAGGTTGTAAAAACAGTTGAGCAACAATACTTGTAAACCTAAACAAGCGTTCTTCGCATTGTGAATGCTGACGCTTCCTCTTACAGCAACCTCACCTGGCTATAAACAGCACAGAGACATAGCCGAGAGAAACACTCAAAATACGACCGAGCAACTGAAGACCTAAGAGCCTCATTCACCCAGTAAGTAATTTCATGCAATGGAGCCATAGGAGCTGAATATAACAGTTTTTTTTTTAATCGCATCAAAGCTTAATGTGAAATGGAGAAACGCATATTCTCAAATAGTGTACTGGCTGACAGTGAAAACACAAATGTCAGTTATAAGAGCAGTGTCAATGAGAGTAAGAGGCACGCGAAAATATGTCAGGTCCTTTCAATGTGAAGATGTAGCAGGAATACTTTAGTGACAGCCTGATCTCGTGAAACAGAAATACCTACATGTGTCTTTTATATATTAGGTTGGGGAAAAAGTCTTTTCGCATTATAGTATGTATGAACTTGTAATAAAATCTCTTTGGCTATACTATTTGTATCTGGCTGGTTTTGGTATCATTGAAAGTTTAAATTGACGAAGGAAGAATTGTTTTTTTTTTTTTGTTATCTTACTGTAAAACTTTAGTATTATCTAACTAATGAAATCAAATCAATCAATCTGCCGAGCCTTTTCCGAACTATGTTGGGATCGTTTTCCAGTATAACCGGATGCAGCTGAATACCAGTATTTTACATGGAGCGACTGCCTATCTGACCTCCACAACCCAGTAACTGGGTAATACTATACCCCTTGGTAAGACTGGTTGTCAGACTTTCAGGCTTCTGACGACCCGTAACGCCGACTGTCAAAGATCCACGAATGACAGCCGGGACCAACGGCTTAACGTTTTTTCCGAGGCACGGAGGAGTCTGGGTATGTAAAGATGTCACCCATCCGCGTAGCGTAATCTGATGGATCGACTCTTGCGGCTGTTAGTACTTAGCTACGGGTTCTTCCCTTATCTAACTAATAAAAATAATATGTATTTGATTTGTTGTATTGTATTTTATAAGGCATGTATTAGGGGGCGCTGGAGTATTAATACTTTTGTTTTCCTTGTATATCCTTTAACTTGTATATATTGTCACTAACGACTGTGTCAAATATTTCTTTAACAAAGTATAATATTGTAAAACGTTTAAATTCATTTGTTGTTTTATTTTGCAGAGCAAGATCTTAGGTTCCCAGACCTTAAAAGTAGTGTTAGTATGTAAATACTTCGAGCTTAAGCGTATCGACGCCTGTTGGATTAGATGAGTGAGAGCGAAATACAGCCTTGGCCAAAAGTATTTGGCACCCTAAAATACGTGCAACTAATTAAATATAACAAAAACAGACCTATCTGTTAAACATTACTCCACACGGTGTATTCAAACGTTAAATAAAACAATATATAAGTTATTTTGAGGTGCATTTTTGTGAATGAAGTCTAGCTTTGTTGCACCATAACTTCATCCACACAGAGATTTGGGACTTGCCGCCATAACAAAAGTTGAAGTACATAAAAAAACCTTTCTAATGATATATCGCATGTTGTTATTGGTTCCTAGGCTGGCTTCCATACATTCTTGTCCGTCCTGCTTTAAAACTAAACTGTAAAACTAATGATCGAGCTTGTAAACAAAAGTCACTACCGCGTAACAGAAAGATGCCTGTGCAAAAGATTTAATTTTCGAATCATAATTATAGCCTCTGAAAGGCGCCATGTTTAACAACAACTGTATTGAAAAATCATTTTTGTGTCTATGGTAGATGACCGTTTATAGTGTGACAAAACGAATACGTGTGCCTCTAATTGCTCTCCTGTAATAATTTATTTTAAATAAACGTTTGTTTCTTGGAAAAACGGCGTTTTTTTATGTTTCCTGATCACCAGCAGCGCATCTTACATAACGGTGTGGAATAATCAGTAACTGGGTTGTGGAGGTCAGAATTGCAGACGCTCCATGTAAAATACTGATATTCAGCTGCATCTGGTTAGACTGGAAAGCAACATATAGGTAGATGAACTAATGAGTGTTGAAATGCAGACCAAGCAGTGGAAGTTAGCCAATACTAATCGAAAAGCACTTTATAGGGCGATGAAAAAGACTATTATTTTCAAAAACACAAAGTGGCATATAAAATCAATTACAGTTACAGTGACACAGACATTCGTTTCACTCAGATAAGCAACTCCATTAAGCAACGCCATTATTCATTACGATGCATGCCAACTAGTTTAATTTAATAGGTTTTCGCAATCAGAACCTATACACAGATCAAAATAAAAACTTGTTTTTGAAAATGTATTGTCATATCTATCTTGTATTTCTACTTCAATATTTGTATACGGTAGGTGCAATAATATAATAAAATGTAGAATTATTTATTTAATTTTTTAATATAATTTTAGTAATTTCATTCCACAGATGTCTGTGGATGTTGGTCAAATTAGTGTTCTCGATGGAATGGCACTTCGAGTAAGTTTTGTGCAAAAATCTAGTAGTTTTAATAATCATCTTAGTACAATAAATCAATCATTAAAATTAACACGAGGTAAAGGTTATAATGAATGGGTGGCAGCCGTTACTGAGGCTAATGAAGCACTTGCTGCTGATGAACGACAGGCGATCGTTGCTCGAGGTGACATGCAGTTCACCGACAACGTAGAGTACCTCATCTGGCTTGCGTATAATACCCCAACCAGTATGTATATGAGTGCTGTAGTCTTAGTTGTCACTTCATATGTGGGAATAGCTAAACGTGGGATGATGTCTGATCAATTTGCTGATAAAATGGTCAGTGGTATTCGTGATGATCTGGGAGTGGATATCATCCTGGACACTGGCATGGTCAAGTATATATATGTCAATTTCGGAAAGTATGTAAACGCAGACAACGCACGGGATGTTTTCCAGAGATGGCTAAATGATATCCCGGAGCATGCATTACGATTACGTTTGAGTCTTGAACAGGTCACAGGTTCAGGTTTGACTGCCTATATAGTAATTGGACGTTGCATGAGAAAATACGATTTTCCTTGGGATCGTCTCAATATTCTGACAGATGGAGAGGTTGATCATTTTTCGGCTGCAATGGGGACTGTTAATGGTAACATGTACTATGGATTCAACAGGAGCCTGGGGGCTGCTCGCTCGACTTTGTACAGTTCCGTGGCATATGTAGCAATTATAATGAATGGGTGGCAGCCGTTACTGAGGCTAATGAAGCACTTGCTGCTGATGAACGACAGGCGATCGTTGCTCGAGGTGACATGCAGTTCACCGACAACGTAGAGTACCTCATCTGGCTTGCGTATAATACCCCAACCAGTATGTATATGAGTGCTGTAGTCTTAGTTGTCACTTCATATGTGGGAATAGCTAAACGTGGGATGATGTCTGATCAATTTGCTGATAAAGTGGTCAGTGGTATTCGTGATGATCTGGGAGTGGATATCATCCTGGACACTGGCATGGTCAAGTATATATATGTCAATTTCGGAAAGTATGTAAACGCAGACAACGCACGGGATGTTTTCCAGAGATGGCTAAATGATATCCCGGAGCATGCATTACGATTACGTTTGAGTCTTGAACAGGTCACAGGTTCAGGTTTGACTGCCTATATAGTAATTGGACGTTGCATGAGAAAATACAACGATTTTCCTTGGGATCGTCTCAATATTCTGACAGATGGAGAGGTTGATCATTTTTCGGCTGCAATGGGGACTGTTAATGGTAACATGTACTATGGATTCAACAGGAGTCTGGGGGCTGCTCGCTCGACTTTGTACAGTTCCGTGGCATATGTAGCAAAAGAGTTACTGATTAAGATAGCTGGAGAAACTTCACTGTCAAAATACCAGGGGTGGCTTAAGAGACCGAAAAATCCAGCAGCAGTGCAAACGCTAATTGATGCATATATCACCCAAGCCGAAGGGAGGTTGGCCCAAGTAGCAAATGCAACTGAAGATGCTGCGTATCTGGGGCAACTCATGGGAGGAGTTAACCAGGCTATTCACAACGATATGTTCGCATAACAGCATGTTATTAGTCTGATAAGAGAGAAACTTAGAGTTAATGTCTAAGATGAGACGAGGAAGTGCCTTAACATAGGTTAAGATTATCTATTATCATCAACCAACCATGAAGATACAACAACATTCATTAAAAATCTTTCTAATTATAGTGATAAATTTATTGTAGTAGTTGGTTGGTTGTTATTGTCTCTAATTGTCTAAGTTGTCTAAGTATAACGTCATAACTAGCATAGATGAATGTACCATAGTACTGGGTGTAATATCAGTACATGGATAGCACATTGTCTCTTACCCGTCTGGTATCCCAGTCTTTGAAAAGATTTTATGTCAATTGTCTTACAATCCTGAAAGAATTTATAACTGCTATGTCTGATCCAATCAAACCCACAACCTCCGCCTCAGAAGATCCTAGATTATCTGCGCGGGGATCTTTTGTAGAGCTATCTCCTGAAAGTGTCATAGAGCAGGCACAAATGATTCGTAGGAAGATGATGACGGACAAGCCCACAGAAAAGGCAAATACACCCACTGTGTCTGCTGAGTTATTGACCAAAGTAGATAGTATCTTGATGGCGGTAAATACATTACAGAGCGGGCAACGAGAGATTTATAACCTAATGAAGGCCATGACACCACGATTCTCTAAAACTAGGTCTGATGGACCAACCAATCATCTGGAGACTGTAGGACTTACAAACACCTCTGCTGATGTGAAATACTTAGAACATCTTCGGGGTCGTTCTAAGCAAAGGAAACTACCGGAATAGGCCTTACGCCCATGATGTCCTCGCCCCCATAATACTCTCGTGCCTGGTCATCACAGGACTTTAAAGCATAATATCCTTGCGCAGAAATTATAGTACTAATAATTAGATATGGTGTTGGCTTCTCTACTAGATTAAAATATATAAGCATGGTAGACATGAACTATAGTGGAATAATAATCATAATATAAGTATGGGACTTATAATCCAATCCTTGATGTACCATAATCAGGTAATGGGTGGACAAGAAGTATCAAATACTAAATTAAAGGACATAGTGGCAGAGACCTCAACAACCAAGAACCAGAGAATAAAATGAACAGGATTGGATATAAGTGACAATGATCTTTTCTTATAAGGGTTTTTGTTTTAAAAAAAAAAAAAAAAACATAATTTCATAAAATTATATATTTTTGACTACTTATTAAACTTAATTTGCGTATTCAAACTAGCAACTTTTCGCCTTGCATAAGCATGATAAAGACCTTGGCTACCCTACCATAACACTGACAAAAATAGCAAAAATCCTAAGAACATTTTAATTTCGCGGGCTATATTGACACTTTCCCATAGAGCACTGAAACTATGAAAAAAAAAAACTTTTTAAACTGTCGAATTGTCGCCTGTCGGTTTTATTATAATAGGTCGTCACTGAATTCAGCGCAGTTTGTACTACTCTTTTTATTATCTCATAAACAATCCATACCGTTGCCAATATTAAAATTTTAACGTTTCTGTTTTAATATAGCCAGTCAAGCTTTTCTAGTCGTGTGCTTATTAGCGTCCTAGTTTTTGCTCCGGACCTTAGCTTGGCCAAGTTGAAGCAAAAGGCCACAATGTTTTAAAACCCCTCCGTCCCTCCCCCTCTCCCTCCGAACACCGTCTCACCCCTCCACCTCTCCCTGTAAGCCCTCACCATCCCCCCTATGCCCAAACCCCTACTTGTTACCTCTCACCCTCCCCGCCCCATGCCCAACCCTCTACCACTCTCACCCCCTCACCACACCCCCTTCCCGCTAACATCCCCCTCCCACTCTCACACCCTCTTCACTGCTTTCCGCCTCCCGCTCACATCCTCTCCACTTACCCCTCTCTCCACACCCTCCCCCTCGCCACACCCTTCTTTCTCACTACACCCTCCCCCTCACTAAACCCTCCTATCCCTCTTCCCCCTCGATAAACCCTCGCCCTCACCCTCCTTACATCACTCTCCACCTCTACCTCCTCACCACCCTTCCCCTCCTTCACCCTCTCACCCACCTCGTCACCACACCCTCCACTTCCCCTTTACCTCCTTACCACCCCGTCCCCTTTCCCCCTACGTCTTTACCGGGGGGAAGCCCCGGGGTAGTTTCGTAAAACTATTAATGACAAACTTTTGAGCCAAGTTTCAAGTTAATTAACAAACTTAATAAAATCTTTCATATAAACTATATTCCCTGTTTTCACCCCACTGGGGTGGAACTTTAAAAAATCGTTTAGGATATTTCCGTAACTTGACTGAAAGATTATTCACAAACATTTTCGAGTTAATCAAGCCCCGCAGTAAAATCATGCCCTGTAAAATTGCCTACCCCTTTTCACACCTTTATGGATAGATTTCCGAAAAACTCTGATACACGTTATTCGTCAGTTTTGGTCTCAAGTATAAATGCTGAGTTTCAAATCAATCGGAACGCGCGTTAAAATTCCTCCATACAAACTTTGACACCCCCAATGCCTCCTGAGTAGAATAGAATAATAAATATATAAAGAATAATTTCTAAAATCACGCCTCAGTTGTGAGCCAAACATGTTTTCTCTCCAAACCTAGCCAAAATATATAATAATATACAATAATTATTCTTCTTTAGAAATGTAAAGTGCCTCTGCAAATACTTTATCACGAAATTATAACCCCAAAATAATTTTAATAACATAATAAAAAAATAATAAAAATAAAATATATTAATCTAACTATACGTACGTATACAGGGTGGCCGGAACATTGACGTCCAAAAATAAAATTTCGGTCCCTCGTATCGTGGGGTATTCGAATCACCCCCATGTATGTTCCGCGACTTTTCATAGTTTTCGAGTTATGAATTTTTTTCTGAATGTTTGAAAATTTTCGACCTGACCAACCTAAAAAAATTCTAAAAAAAAAAGTAGAGGGTTTTATCGAGTTTCTTTTTTTGCAACTGAATTTTCATAAGTAGTACTTTTATGCATAAAATAATCAGCTTCGTAACTGTGATGAAAGTTATGAAAATGTTGATCTAAAGTGAAAAATTTACGTTCGGTAAATTATGACTCAAATTTTCAACTTTAAATTAAAAATCTTAACAGGTGACTTCATAATTCCTAAGTAGGCTTCAAGAATGCGCCAGACTCTCAGCTTTCATAATCATAAAAAAAATGAAGTACTTAATAGGGCTACTTTGTTTAAAATCGGCCTTCAAAGACAGCGAGGTGGAAAAATTCTTAAAATTACCCATCTGAGTAATTTTTTTTTTTTGGCTATTTTCTCGTTCCTAAGGTTAATTAATGATAAGAATACTGAAAACTAACCAACAAATAGTTTCAGAGTTGGGTAAGAAAAGTAAGTAAGTTAGTAAAAAGTGGTTTTGAATAAAACACAGATGATAATGTGAAAAAAGTACTTAATTTATTTTTAACATTTACAAAAGGTTTTCAAAGTGGCCACCACCAGCAGCAATACACATTCTACACCTACGTAAGAAATTGTCTGGCAATCGTCTAAAAGCGTCTCTGTTCTCTCTCACAACACGTTCAGCTTCTGCAATCAACTGCCTCAGCTCTTGTTCACTTGAACAGTCTCGGGCGTATGCTATTTCCTTGTAATAGCCCCAAATAAAGAAATCGATGGGGTTGAGATCAGGTGAGCGTGGAGGCCACCTAATTGGTCCGCTGCGTCCGATCCATCTGTTGGGGTATGTTTCATCTAAGTAATTTCGGACCTGGGTTGCATAGTGACACGGGCGCCGTCATTTTGCAACACCATGGTTCGTCTGAGTTCGAGATTCACATCTGCCAGCAACAATGGAAGTTCATTTTCCAAAAAGTTTTTGTATGTTTCTCCATCAAGTCTGGACGGCAGTTCAAACGGACCAATTAGTTCGCCATTGAGGATACCAGACCACAAGTTAACGCTGAAGCGATGTTGAAATGTCGAAGCTCTCACTTCGAGTGGATTTTCATTCGCCCACGTGTGGTAATTATGAATATTGAATATAATGTGGTTAGTTTTCAGTATTCTTATCATTAATTAACCTTAGGAACGAGAAAATAGCCAAAAAAAAATAATTACTCAGATGGGTAATTTTAAGAATTTTTCCACCTCGCTGTCTTTGAAGGCCGATTTTAAACAAAGTAGCCCTATTAAGTACTTCATTTTTTTTATGATTATGAAAGCTGAGAGTCTGGCGCATTCTTGAAGCCTACTTAGGAATTATGAAGTCACCTGTTAAGATTTTTAATTTAAAGTTGAAAATTTGAGTCATAATTTACCGAACGTAAATTTTTCACTTTAGATCAACATTTTCATAACTTTCATCACAGTTACGAAGCTGATTATTTTATGCATAAAAGTACTACTTATGAAAATTCAGTTGCAAAAAAAGAAACTCGATAAAACCCTCTACTTTTTTTTTTAGAATTTTTTTAGGTTGGTCAGGTCGAAAATTTTCAAACATTCAGAAAAAAATTCATAACTCGAAAACTATGAAAAGTCGCGGAACATACATGGGGGTGATTCGAATACCCCACGATACGAGGGACCGAAATTTTATTTTTGGACGTCAATGTTCCGGCCACCCTGTATACAGTATGGAATTCACATCTTGGCAATAATTGAAACCTCAAGGAATATTACTCCATAGAAGTATAGAAAAATTAAATAATAAATAAAAAACCGAAAATTAAAAAAGTTAAATTTTCAAACAAAATAAATATCAAAATAAATTCACTTAAAGTAAACACTCTGTTTAGACAACGTACCTTGACCCCAGGAGCGAAGAGTGGCAACGGTGCACGCGGGCGGCATGGCGGCTTTTTTGTCGGCGCCGGCACTTTGATTCGTTTGACAATGTGCGACGAAAATAAAATCCACTAAGTTCATTTGTACCGCCACGTGTTTATTTCGCGATAACTGAACTGAACTAAATACTTCAATATTACACATTAGTTCCAAAAAGAATAAACTTAAATTTTCTCATTTTCAAAGTGTCCACCACGTTTTTGAATGCACAAGTTACATCGCCGCACAATGTTATCCCGAAGCCTGCTCAGCAAATTTCGTTCAGGATCCAGAGCCATGGGTTTTAATTTGTCAAAGGCGGCGACAATACGATTGCGCAGTTCATCTTCGGTTTCGGAGACACGCGAATAAACTTCATTTTTAATAAAGCCCCATAAAAAGAAGTCGAGAGGCGTAAGGTCGGGTGACCGAGCTGGCCACCTGCGGGGGCCATAGCGACCAATCCATTGCTCGCCGAACATGGTGTTAAGCCGCTCTCTCGCGAGGAGTACGGAATGTGGAGGAGCTCCGTCTAACTGGAACCAAACCCGCTTGTAAGCTACCACAGACAATTCTTCTAGATAATCGGTTATTGGGCCGTTAAGAAGATCCAGAAACTTCTGTGCATTGAGGTTTCCGTTGATAAAAACGGGGCCGATTATTTGGTCTCCGTGAATACCTGCCCACACATTAATGGAAAAGCGGTATTGATGAGCTGATTCTCTAAATAAATGGGGATTAGTACGGCTCCAGTGACGCATGGTTTGTCGGTTCCACATGCCGTTTCGAGTAAACGTGCTTTCATCTGTCCAAAACACATCAGATAAAAAGCGTTGGTCTTGAATGTTTTTTTCCAGTACCCAGTGGCAGTAAAACTCTCTAATCGGCTTATCACGGGGCAGCAGCGCCTGCACCTTTGCAAATTTGTAAGGTCGTAGTTTATTCCTTTTCAGCACTCGATGTATTGTTTTATGGGTCACTCTAAACGCACGCCCAGCTTGTCTAAGGCTGCAGGTTGGGTTCTGCTCGAAATGTTCTAAGACTCGGTGTTCAAAAGAGGATGGAACGTGACGCGGAGCAACTCCTTCATGAGTGTTGGGCACTATGTGCTGATTTTCCCTGATCCTTTGGACAGCTCCCAGGATTGTCCGGACACTAGTAGGGCAGACGCGAGTTGCGCCGTATCTCTCACGATAAGTACCTACGTAGAGTTAAGGCTGAATTTTGGCCGCATTCGCCATACAATAACACCATGTCTGTATACTCTGCAGCACTGTAAAAATGCTGTTGTCTTGGCATTTTGTTAAAAAGACACACGCGAACACAAAAGTCAAGTGACAATTTCACCTTAAAAAATATACAAAATACTTAAAAACACAATTTACACACACACAAAGTCAAATAACTAATAAACTACCTAATAAGTGTCCATTCCACTGATAAAAAATTAAACTAACTAAGCACTAAATTTACTGGTATTTGCTAATCGCGTTTTGAAGCAATGCGCGCAAGTAGACTCGTAGTAGACGAAATCTCTGCGAAAGGCACACACACTATCCCGGAAGACTAGCGGTGAACTGACAAAGCGGAACGCAACTTCCGAGATGGCGAAAAAATATTATAATGTAGGGCACATGGTGCAATTATCGTAATTAACGCTTATCGATAACTTTTACACATAATTACTTACTACCGAAACAAGACATTAGAATACAAGTATCTTTGTGTAATTTGAATATTTATTTTTAACAATTAAAAAATATTAATTGTACATTAAAAATACGATTGAACAGTTTACGAAACTACCGTTAAGTTAGTGACTTCCTGAGTAATCCTGAGTATCAATAGGGTCCGTCGATCGACCGGGAGCCAGTCGGTAACTAACTATGTAACATGCGAAAACAATTCATAAATTGTTGTTGTTTACTTTATGCATTTTATCTCTAAATCTACTTAATAATATTTAATAAGAACACACATTAACAAAAAAGCTGTTTAGCTTTAAATACTCAGGGCATAGTGGTTTTTAGAATTATGACAATAATTCTTAAAACACCATAGCACCACCTAAGTATTTAAAAAGCTAAACAGCTTTTTTGATTATCTATCTTAAAGGCTCTTACAGACAGAGGCGATATCGCGGTCGCGACGCGATATTTCGATATTATATCCGTAGAAAAATATCGCGTCGCGACGCGATATCGCCTCTGTCTGTAAGAGCCTTTATTCCTTTTAACAGAAGCTAATAGTCAATAACAGGTGTGCTTCCCTACGTGGCGCGAGCGCACCCCGCACCCGCGCGCCCCCTCCCTCCCTGCCGGCCTGCCGCGCGCCGCGCCGCCCGCAATATTATTTCGCTCAATCGCCTTTGAAGAAAGCCGCGTGGCTCGTGCCGCCCTGTTTAAAGAAGCCGCCAAAGGACACCGCTGCCGATGTACACCCGCAGGAAATGTAGGCGCGTCCCAGTGATAGATTATGTTTGTGTAAACAAAACAAAGTTTCGACCATGGCAGGCCGAGGAAGTTGTTCAATAGGAAATTCCAAGTACTAGTATACCGAAAAAAAAAACCACATAAACATTAAATTTCATAGTCAGTCTGTACTGGTCTTGTGTCTGTGAGAGGTAGTGGGCCGTACCGTCACAGTATTAATCGAATGTGGGTGTCGTCGGGCGGCGCGGTCCGCGGCTGCGTCTCCCGTACACGCTTAGTTTTGCGCACGCACTCAAACGTTGAATTATTTTTTTTTACATTAAATTCCAGCCTGTCGTGCAGGTGTACCGATTTTACATTTCGGCAAATAAGTAGAATAGGTACGTTACAGCGTCGTGATAGTTTGCACTGAGTGGCAACGTCGCATTTTAAAGGGTTCATTGAATCATTGACCTAGTGATCCAATTCTACAGAGTGTTTAAATTTGTTCAAAATGAAAACTCTACTTTTTGACCTAATTACTGGACCGATTTCGTTCATTTTTTGTATATCGTCAGAAAAGGCGATACCAAGTGTGTCCTAGAAATTATTGCACATAAGTGGTCCCCATACTGTATATACAAGGTCGAATCTTTCAGAGGGGCAGTAAGGGGAAGTACCTTATCCGTTGCAGCTACGCGAAAATGGTCTTAGGAGACTATCCATAATTTTTTATGGAATTTTGATCCGATTCACAGATTTTCATAAAAAAATACAGTTAGCAAGAAAATAGCCATTTTACACAAAAACATTTTTTGATGCCAATCGATCCTGTTTCTAATACTGATCAAAAACTTTTATGGGACCAACCATCGTTGGAGTACTCAAAAAGTCACAAATTGCAAAAAACTTTTCCCTTACATTTTGTTAAGAATTTGTGTAGGTAACTGAAATATAAAAAAACAAAAGACAAATGATCACGTAGAATTTTACACATATCAAAAAGAAGGCGTATTAATTTTCTATTTTTATTATTAACTAACATAACTTGATGATGTTATTGTTATTTAAAATCATGCTGTTTCTTGCCCTACGATATCAAGTGCTCGAAGTGACCGCCACTTTCACGAATACATAAATTGATTCGTTTCTGTACCGACCTAGTGGCTGCTGACAATTTATTTGTATGAATTCTATAGAAAATTGTGGTTAGTGAGTCTTTAAGTTCTTTAACACTATCGTATTGCTTTTTTACACCTGTTTTCAGGTACAGCCCCACAAAAAACAAAAGATCTCAACCGTCACTAAAAAAGCTTTTGCGTAAAATTTCCATACAAAATGTACGGGAAAAGTTTTTTGCAATTTGTGACTATTTGAGTACTCCAACGATGGTTGGTCCCAAAGAAGTTTTTGATCAGTATTAGAAACTGGATCGATTGGCATCAAAAAATGTTTTTGTGTAAAATGGCTATTTTCTTGCTAACTGTATTTTTTTATGAAAATCTGTGAATCGGATCAAAATCCCATAAAAAATTATGGATAGTCTCCTAAGACCATTTTCGCGTAGCTGCAACGGATAAGGTACTTCCCCTTACTGCCCTTCTGAAAGATTCGACCTTGTATATATATACGTACGTATAGATAGATAAATATATTTTATTTTTATAATTTTTTTATTATGTTATTAAAATTATTTTGGGGTTATAATTTCGTGATAAAGTATTTGCAGAGGCACTTTACATTTCTAAAGAAGAATAATTATTGTATATTATTATATATTTTGGCTAGGTTTGGAGAGAAAATATGTTTGGCTCACAACTGAGGCGTGATTTTAGAAATTATTCCCAATTATCGGGTGCATGCAAGCAAAGCCGCGAGCAATAGCTAACAATACATTGCTAATTGAGCCCTTTTATTTGATACCCAACACAGCACAATAAAAAAAATAGTTGATGACTTTGTCACCTAGAGAGCGCCATATTGACGCGCCATTGTGACGTCACATCACATAGCCTATAACTAGGGACGATCAAGACGCTTCCAACGATACCTCATTCATACAAGACTCATTATTTTTTCAGCAATCGGTTATCAACTGTACGGCAAAGGTGTTATCTTTCATAATTAGAAATTATTTTTACAAAGTGAAAAGACTATTCACTAATATTTTTTTCCCTGTTTTAGTGCAAAGGATCGGACTGCCATTCAAATGTGAGATTTTAATATAAACAATTCCCGTATTTTTAAGAACGTTCGCAATCTAATCTCAGTCTCATTTTGTCAAAAATATCTCTAATTTCCCTTAATTTTATTATAACTGTTTTGTCGCTGAGATGACATTGGGACTAGGTTTACATGCATTCTCATGCATTTATAACTTTAGTAGGAGAGGTTCTGCTCGATTTTCGCAGTCAATTTTATACCGAATAAATTGAATTGCCAGTAGCCATCAGAATGAGAGTCAGTCGCTACACCCAAGGTAGGATTCCAATGTTACAGCATGTCAAAGTTATTTTTGTTATTTATCTACTTTTCAGTATGACCTCAATTTTTTATTTCACATACTCGTACTCGGCCCATTTTAGCATTATCCTTTTTGTTTGCCCTATAGTGCACCGGTATGATGTCATCGGCATCGGTAAGAATAATTCCAAAAAGTTTATTATTAAGGTGCAGCGCAGACGACAGACTATCCGTGGCGCACGTTTTTAACCGACTTCTAAAAAAGGAGGAGGTTCTCAATTCGGATGTTTGTATTTTTTTTATGTTTGTTCGCGCATAACTCCGTCGCTTGCCAACCGATTTGAAATTTTTTTTTTGTTGGTTTCCCAAATGGTCCCATTTTTGTCAAAATCCAGTTCTGATGATGGGATCCTGGAGAAATCGAAGGAACTCTTCAAATATTATAGGCACACCTATAGCGATTTGGGTATTTTTTATAGTAACTCGTGCATTTGCTCTCGGAAAACACCATTTGGTGAAGTGGAACTGATGATGAAGACCACAGATGGCCATCGGAACTACTCAATTTATAAGTATTTCACGGGTTGCGATTCGATTACTTTAATATGGTTGCTAAGTAATTTATGCTCGTCAAAATGCATAATGGTGATGATGACTTCACCATGGAGCTCCAGTTCTCCTGGTTCTTACTAGGAGAACTCCTCAACAATTAACGTCCATGCATCGGGAAAAGCAATATTTTGTGAAAAGTGATGAGCAGTTGCCATTGGGCTGTTGTAACTTAGATAAATTACAAACTGACCCAGTAAAAAGTGAAAAATAAAAACTTTTTACAAAAAAAAAACAACCGACTTCCAAAAAAAACACTACAAAGTGAAAAATAACTTTAATTTTGGAAGTCGGTGGTAAAAAACTAAAATACAGATCCAAAGACACCGACTTCCAAAATTAAAGTTATTTTTCACTTTGTAGTGTTTTTTTTGGAGGTCGGTTGTTTTTTTTTGTAAAAAGTTTTTATTCTGTGAAAACAGAAGCTAGGCAATCATATGCAGTAACGCACACGACGCGTAAAAAGTTTGGCGCACAAAAAATCCGTGTCGTTCTGGCAGATCGCGCCGCGCCGCGCCACACAATAGTACGCGAAAAAAAAAAATAACGTTTACTTCAACACGCGCTAACGCAGACGGCGCACACTTTTAGTATCGCACAAAAAGTCTGTCGTCTTCGCTGCACCTTAAGTGGGGGACATAGCGTCTACTTTCCTACAGTTCGGCCGACAGAATGATCGAAGATGTGCGGCATGTGTGTTGAGACTCAACACACATGCCGCACATCTTCGATCATTCTGTACAATTCGCGACGGACTTTTTGTATGCCATGCAGACATTTTGTGCGCCACAGACTCGATCGCACAAAAAGTGTGTCGTCTGCGTTGCACGTTAAGAATACCAGAACTTAATTGACTGCTTCGTAAGGGTAAACAAGGTACAAAAAAAAATGTGTGCGGTCGGGGGGCGTATATAGAAATGCTACTTCAGTACGTCCCCTCAAGCGGAGACGATAGAATCATTTCCAGGCGTTAAACACACGTAAGTGCTAGTAAATGCTAATTCCGCGTAAATGCTACTGAATACTAGCATTTACGTGTGTTTAACGCCTGGAAATGCGCTAACTCTAGGTATTCGTCTCCGCCTGAGGGGACGTACTGAATTAGCATTTCTATATACGCTGTCGGGGGACCCCCCGTCAATAACGTGGTTACTGACGCTTTTTTCTTCAACTCCGAATACAGTAATTCAATAGAGATTTAGATTGTTTTTATTTGTATATTTTCGTAAGGAAAAAACGTTATCCTCCATGCGACTTTCTCTTTCGTTCTCTCTCTCTCTCTCTGTAATCTGTATAATCATGATTGTTTTAGGGTTCAAATGAAACCCTATTACTATTTTATCAGCGGGCTGTACATGAACCGTAATAGGTAGACAGTTGAAATTAAAACAGATTGTGTATTTCTATTGCTGCCGCTATAAGTACAAATAAATCAATCAATCTGCCTAGCCTTTTCCCAACTATGTTGGGGTCGGCTTCCAGTCTAACCGGATGCAGCAGAATACCAGTATTTTACATGGAGCGACTGCCTATCTGACCTCCGCTATAAGTACAAATAATAGAACTAAAATAAAAAATTAAATAAATTAATGGTGGTCTGGTCCCCCAATACGATATACTTTTTTTTCTTACCCTGGTATGTGGGGACATGCCAGAAAAAAAAGAATTGATCGAGTAGAGTACAATAGTATATTATGCAATTAGTGAATAAAGGACGGATTTAAAGCAAGGGCCATAGATGAATCACGAGCTAGTGAAGGATTCTAACGATTGAATTACGACCGTAGGGAGTGATCCATGATGATTGAATCACGAGCGTAGCGAGTGATTCAAGTGTTAGAATCCTGAGCGACGCGAGTGATTCATGGCCCTCGATATAAATCCGTTTTATTCAAGTGTTGCATACTATACTTTATACCATGACTACGAGAAAAAGAAAGATTTAAGTGAAAATAGACATATAATGAAGAAAAAGGAAAGTTAAATTGGCTTTGACCAGCCGTGATTTTTTGGGTAGCACGTTTTCCACTATATCGGCCGCCCTATTTCTCATAAACTGAGGTGTTAACACATCTTCATCACTAGAATGCATTTTTAATCGATTAGAACAACACTAAACAAACACATAATTAAAGATTAGATTAACATTAAACTTTGTTTTCGTACAACTTACAGTATTCAAAATAGCGCCAATTTACTAAGGACAGCAAAGAACACAAAACAGTTTTTATTCTAATGCTAAACTCCTTGTCGACAATGTCGACCAATCAAATTGAATTTAGAACACATCAATACAGGTCGAACATACACAGATTACATGCGGTATCTAGCCTAGGTACTCTAGTACCTAGGCTAGATACCGCATGTTATTAGATAGTATGAAAACCGAGCGCGTCATCTTTTTTATACCTACGATAACTTCACCCCAGCCATTTAGTGATGTTTGGCACATAAACAGAATTGTTTCAATCGCTAAGCGTCACTGAGCTAACAAGACTTTTTTTAGTACGAACATGCAGGGCACGCTTGGTCGGATGTCTTGCCGTATCTAGTGTAAGTTATAATCTGTGGTCGAATTCATTGGTGTGTTCCATTTTCAAACATCAAAACAGTGAGTAAAAGTGCTTTTTATTCACTGTTTTCAGTGAATAAAATAAGATTTTTAGAGGGGAATGGTATAAATATAATTTTATCTTCAAAAATTAAGAAATGGGGAAGAAGGCAACAATAAAATTGTCAGTTTTAGACATTTCCCGATTCATACGGTATTTTTCAATTATCGGCGATTTTCTGCAACTGCAAAAAATAACTTTGTAGTTCACAGTATCATTATGAAAAACAAAGTTATCTTCTTTCATTTTTGATGAATGAAATTAATACGTAAGATACCTTCCGCAACTGGTTTTTGAAACGTTCTCATTTCGTTTTCATTCCGAACAAAATGTTGTACAAAAAACTGTTAGAAACGTTTTAAAAGCGTTATTTTAAATAATGTTTCCGAGCCCTGCTGGCCGGTAATAAATAATCACGCCTGCCGACGCAGCATTAGTTAACCAAATTTAAAAAATAAATTAGCGGAAACTTCTTTCTTATTTGTTTTTTTATTTACTTTTTAGCAAAATAATTACGGACAATTTTAATTTGATTCACACAAATTGAATAAAAGACGAGTTCAAGCTGTGAAAGTGAAATATTAACACCAGAAAGTGTAAAATTAAACGCAGAAACTGTCAAACAATTTACTACCAAACAAATCAAGAGAAAAATATCTAAAATCCTATGATTTAATAAGTTACATGGAAAAATGAAAAAGATGCAAAGTCATTTTCAGAAACTGTATTTTTAGCATACTTACCTATTTTCAACATTTAGCGAAGACCAAACAACCTTCTACTTTAAGGAGTATTATATTCGATGTTAAAAACCACGGTTAATACCAGAGTCTGAAGTTATTACGAATACCCAAGTGATAAATAAGTCAACGACATTTTCTGTTCCCAACAAAACAGTTACAATAAACTTCCAAAATTGCAAAAAAGTATCTAATATTAATATTTTGTAATTTAGTTATGTAAATATAAATATTCGTCACTATTAAAAGCATCTCTTATTTATTTTAGTCACAGAGGGGGATGAAGAGCAGAGTGTGCCATACGGCACCAAAATTATTGAACCTCGATTTACTCTAGAATCCTTCGCTCCGCTCTGGATTCAAACAATCGCTCTCGCCCTCAATACATTATTTTGGTCCCTTATGACACAATCTACTATTTAGTTTGTGTTGGTTGATCGTGTACTATTTGTTTCCTAATTTATGTTATAAGTAGGTATTTTGTACTGACATGTTTTGTTTCAATTTAAATTTTCAATGTTTATCAGTGGAAACTTGTAAATGGCCTTCAGTTTCATATTGTTTATGGAAATTGTCTACTTTAGCTGTAAGTTTCCCGAACATAATAATATAAAACAAAATAAAATAACTGAACTGTTCATTTACTGATGATTTTATAGAAATGATTGAGAGAAATAGGAACAGGTCAAATCAGTTAGCTGATTACGTCGACGAACATTTGAACCAACAAAGAATTGTTTTTACCGGAATGGAAACAACACACCCTGACTTATTGGATTTTCCAAGAATGAATTATTATCAGCTGATTGTATTCGCAATAGGCACCTATTACATAAAAATTGCAAGGTCATAGTGTAGCGAACACATTAGAGTTTTTTCAAACGAAGTTTTTAGACACCCCGAAAGAATAATTCTTAATAACGATGATGAAGACAGTACGCTATTAAGATGTCGAATCCATTCCAGGCACGTCGGGACTATAAAACGCCAACAGGGTTTGAAATACTGCTGTAGCTGTATTCATTGTCGCCGTACAATGAGCAGCTGTGCTCATGTAATCAGCATTATATTATGTTACCTGGCCAGGGGGCTTACTATGAGCTCTTATAAGAAGAATAAGAAGTTGAAAGTGTCCAGTGAGAGAGAGAGAGAGACAGAGCTATATACGACCTATAGCACCGTCTCTCTCTCTCACTGGAAACGTTCAACTTCTGCCCTGCTATAAGAGCTCATAGTAAGCCCCCTGGGCCAGGTACGAAGAAAACCTTATCCAGCTTTCTGGCTTTTTAGATTATACGTTAGCAGATATTGAAAAAAAGCATTGAAATAAATATATTACGTTTTTTTTTAAGTGATTGGAGTGATAATCAGATACCAAATGGTTGATAGTAATCAACACTACAGTAATTCTGTCATTATTATCGTTAGTATATATCGTGCTATAAGACGGTATAATGATTTCCCATGGGACCATCTAAATACTCTCATTGGTCAAGAATTGAATAATTTCACTACAGCTATCGCTGGTGTAGGAGGTAATCCTTATTACGGATTTAAACGTGACTTGGGAGCTGCTAAATCCACTAAATTTAGTTCGCTAGCATATGTGGCCAAATAATTACTTATCAGACTTGGCGCGGAACAATCCCTAAAGAACTATCAGGGCTGGATTAAACGGCCCAAGAGCCCAGCAGCTGTCGGAGCAATGATCACCGCATGTTGTGAGGCAAAAGAACAAGAACTGATTGCTGTTGGACAACAGCCCTCAGATCCTGTTGCACTCCAGGCGATATTGAATGTTGTCAATAATGAACAAAATGCAAATCTGTTTGCTTAGATATGCACGAATTGATATTAACTAAGATTATTATAAATGTAAGTTTTTAGACAAGTGATCTTATGACTTTATGGGACCAAATATAAAACACGAAGATACTACAAAATTAATATTGTAAAAACGGGTAAAAACACCGGTTAGTTAAGATTTTTTCATATATACTTTGTCAGCCTATAGCTCATAAAAAACCCCATCGATTTCGGCGTTGCCCTTTCGGTGGTGTAAATTGTGCAAAAAAATGAACCTATTGGTATACAGTTTGTGGATCGATTCTGGGTTTTTGGTCCATACATTATGGACCATGTCTTTATTCTCTTGAAAATATGAAATTATTTGACGTCGTCATGACGGTGTATGTGAAATTTCTCGATACAATCCCAAATAAATCGCACGATAAGCCGTTGGTCCCGGCTGTCATTCGTGGATCTTTGACAGTCGTTACGGGTCGTCAGAAGCCCGAAAGTCTGACAACCAATCATACCAAGGGGTATCGTATTACCGAGTTACTGGGTTGTGGAGGTCAGATAGGCAGTCGCTCCATGTAAAATACTGGTATTCAGCTGCATCCGGTTAGACTGGAAGCCGATCCCAACATAGTTGGGAAAAGGCTTGGCAGATTGATTGAGGTAGACTGTAAGTAGCTGGCACACTCACAGGCCGAATACACCTACCTGTGGACATAATGTAACATATGAACCAGGGAAATAAACATCTTTCTATTCTATTCAACAAGCCGAAACAGTTTATTAAAGTGTGTCGTCCCACTCACTGGCGAACGATCAAACGAAGCTGTGGCGAGACAGTGATTCCTTATCCAAACCATTCATTACACCTGCTGAATATCTCCCACCTGGACTTTTTCCTGGGGTAACCTGGAAGTCTTTAAACAGACCTCGGACCCAGGTTGACCGAAGCAAGGAAAACCTGTTCAGGTGAAGATTCATAGACGACTCTGCCTTGGAGTCATGTGAAGCTGTTCCACAAACTTTAGTTAGTTTTAAGGGATTTTTGATATAAGATTAATCAAATTAGCATTTAGAATACTAAAAAATATATCTGGAGATCCTGGAGTAAAACGTAGGTGTGCCGACTGAAATCACCCCATTAGCAGCAAATGTGTGGGCAGAAGGTGGACGTATCCCTTTGGTAGCTTCTGACGTGACTGCTTCAGCCCATGTGGGTGGAGCCAGATAACTGTCTTGGTAATATCCTAAATTTCAAAAAAAAACTGGCCAAGTGCGTGTCGGACCACGCACAATGATGGGTTCCGTAGTTAAATAAATTATAATTGCCTCAATCGAATTAATATTCGAACAGTTTCAATCAATTCCTCCTCCGTTATTACTTATTACATACCCCGGGCCTCTACGTTCATGTAGGTATGTGCCTGGTGCAAATGCGGAATTCGGTATTACGCCAAACGGCTTTCAACTCTGCTGGCAGACGCACGCAGCTCATGATGACATAATGCGGGCATGTGCGGCGGACGTATAATGAATGCTCGCAATGAAAATTTGGAACACTGCCACGTGAACGCTTTGCGGTCAGAAAACATAAAAAAACAATGACTAATGAACAGGAATTTAATTATTTTGTTTATGTACATTTCAGGCTGTAGGTTTCAATGCGACAGCAGTAGTAAGTATACAAATAAAGTTACGATCTAATCCAACTAATCTAGTAATGATTTTTCTGGTTTTCAAAGATGGGAACTTACTCAAAAGAAGGTTCACTACATCTGATGTAAATGGTCTGACGAGTACTCGGATATTCCAGTGGGCTGAGAAACGATCTGATGATATTATTTTAATCAAAGAGGATCAAATGCCACCTGCTAAATGGTTGCTACTAGTCTTTGTTAACCCATGTTTACTCCAAAGTATAAAACATGTACAGTCTTACTACAAAAGATTTAAACACAAACATGTTCAGCGCGTGTCTTACGTCAAACTTCAGACACGCGTAGAACATGTGTTTAAATCTTTTGTAGTAAGACAGATATTGTATTACTATTATCGTTTGTCGGTTACACCTAAAACAAATTGAAAAGACAAGTCATGTACAAATTTTCTATACAACTATGTACATATATATAACTTGTCAAAAAGGTGAACAAACAAAATAATAACATATCTGAAATAACGTCAATACGTGTATGATAATGTTTTATACACAACATGTTTTTACGAGGCTTGCCGAAACACAAGTATCACTTGGATATACCCCATATACAACTTGTGAACTGATACTCCGCGTTTACAGTTACTTTAGCCAGATTGCAGGGTTAGAGTACCTGTGACGAAAGGTCCTACAGTCTCGATATTGATAGCAACGCTGTCGCAAATCAATCAATCAACTCAGCATATCGAAGTCATAATCATAATCATAAATCATTCAAGAATATATAGGTAATATAATCATGGTGTTGTTGGCGTAAAAACAATTGGATCCAGTACATTCTACCGTATGGCATGCATCATACATAAAAAGTCATAAAAAAAAAAAATATCAAAGCTATATAACTAAATAATTATATGGTAATAAATTTTTAATGTCAAAAGGTCAAATACGTTAAGAATTCAAAGTCAACGGAACAACAATTATCATATATGTATAATAATCAGATCAAACAAAATTAATAAATAGAAATAATATTGTGCAATGTCATAGGGTACTATCATTTAAAAATTCATTGACGGCGTAATAGCATTTTTCGATTAGTAGTTTAGTTAATTTCATCTTGAAAAAATGTGTTGCTTCATTTCTAATCTCGTTAGGTATTTTATTATAAATAACTGGTCCATATGCATAATATTTTTTCTTAATAATGCTGTTTTAAAACTACCTACATGTAATAGAACCTTTTGTATTGGGATCTCAGTAGCGCCGGTCTTGATGACATATTTATACTTGTTTTAAAAAGATTTAGGTTAGTTTTAACAAATAATGCTACCTCCAGAATATATAGTGATGGAAAGGTTATTAATTTTAGGCATTTAAACATAGGAATCCAGCTCTCTGTTGAATTAATTGTCATTGATCTTAAGCAATATTTTTGGGCCCTGAATACCCTTTCTCTTTCACTGCAATTGCCCCAAAATGCTACTCCGTATCTTAAGACAGAGGCAACCAGACCATGGTAAGCTATAATGATGGTGTCCATGTTAACTTTTTTCGACAAATTGTAGAGTATGTAAGATACTCTACACAACTTTTTACAGATTTCTTCTGCCTGCGGTTTCCAAGATAATTCTCTGTCAATTAATATACCTAAGAATTTAGCAACATTTGTCTTGTCAATATTTTGTCCATTGTATTCAATTGTTAAAGGGTCTGGGTGTAAGCGTTGGTAAAAATGAATAATTTTAGTTTTTTGTAAATCATTAATTAGATTATTAGTGTTAAGCCAATTAATTATTGTTTTTAATGTCTTTTTCATAACTTACGTTCTGTGCTATCATCATCAGCGAATAATACCAACGGCTGTTGCACTTGTCTCGGAAGGTCATTTTTATATAATAGAAATAATGGAGCCGCGATGATACTCCCCTGTGGAACTCCGAATTTGACTTAACTACTTCCTATAGATATTTAAATTCCAATTTACGTCTAGAACATACTCTCGAGGTTTCTGTATGTTGTTTACGATTAGTAAGGTACGAGTTTATAAGACCCAATACATTTCCCCTAATTCCGTAGCTGTCAAGTTTTTGTAGCAGGATATTATGACTAACGAAGTCAAAGGCTTTGGTCATGTCGCTAAATATAGCACAAACTGGTGTTTTTTTGTCAACATTCGTCATTATATTATGTATTAAGTCATATACGGCCATGTTAATGTTTTTATTCTTTCTGAATCCCTTCTGTTCATTACAAAGAATGTTATAATTATTTAAAAACGAAAAAATTGATTCTTAAATGAGTTTTTCGAAGATCTTGGAGAATACCGAGATAAGGGCAACTGGTCTGTAATTTGACATGTCTTCTTTACTATCTTTTTTATGTAATGGTATTGTATTATAATTATAGTCCAGTATTTTTTGCATTTACCCTTCGATAATTCTTAAGTTTTTTATTTTCGTTGAGTGGATAACTATAGTGACTTCATTGCTATGTACAAAAATGCTAACAGTTTAGAGTTATGCATTAGGAATTAAGTAGGTGTTTCCTATTATTTCGTGTTATAATAATAATATAAAATTTAAATTTAAATACTACACTGTTTCTTAATTAGTACTATCTAAAGTATATAATAGGTCTTTACCTATGTAATTGGAGATGGCGCGCAATTAGAAATTCAAACAAATTTTATTCGAAAGCCGTGTTAATTTAATTTCAAATTCAGTCATTTGTTTTTAGATAGTTTTTTGTTTTTGTGAAATTGTGGTAGTTTTTGGAGCCATGGATAAACTGAAAATTCGTACAATTTTCGAATATGAGTTCCTACGTGGAAATACTGCTGCACAAACAACACGAAACATTAACGACGTGTACGGGCCTAACTCTGCTTACAGAAACACGGTCCATTATTGGTTCAATTGTTTTAAATCAGGAAATTTTGAGTTGAAGAACGAGCCTCGCGGTCGGAAAGTTGAAGGCGATAGTGGAAGCGGATCCAACTCAATCTACGGCTGAGCTTGCTGCGGGCCATGGAATTAGTGTCAAAACAACATTGAAGCACTTGCGGCAAATCGGAAAGATAAAAAAGCTAGACAGGTGGGTGCCACACGAACTAAGCGACCAACAGCGAGACTTACGCGTCGAAGCATGCATAGCACTACTGAATCGGCATAGAAACGAGGGAATTCTAAATCGAATTGTTACCTGCGATGAAAAGTGGATCCTGTACGACAACCGTAAGCGTTCGTCTCAATGGGTGCACCCGGTTACACCACCTAATCAGTGCGCTAAAAAAAAGATTATTCATAGGAAGATGATCGTGACTGTCTGGTGGACCAGTGCCGGACTTGTACATCACAGCTTCTTACCGAATGGCACAACAGTGACGGCAGATGTCTATTGCCAAGAATTGCAAACAATGATGGAGAAGCTCGCAATTCAACAACCAAGACTGCTCAATCGCTTTTCCCCATTACTTCTCCACGACAACGCGCGAGCTCACACTTCACGACAGACCATCGCAAAGCTCGCAAGAGTTATAGCTGGAAGCTCTCCGGCACCCACCGTACTCACCGGACATTGCCCCAACAGATTTCTACTTTTTTCAAAATTTAGACAATTTTTTAAGTGGGAATAATTCAACACCCGAGAGGCAGTACAAAACGCTTTCGCTGACTTCATCGCCTCCCGTCCGGCAGACTTCTACAGTAAAGGGATAAACAAACTGCCATAAAAATGGCAAAATTGTATAGATAATTTGGGCCAGTACTTTGATTAGCTAAAATAAAAAAATTGCCCAATTTTTTATATTTTAATATTTTCATACAAATCTCCAATTTCATAGGTAAAGACCCTGAAAATGCTAACAGATAGGTATTGTGGAACAATGGAAATCTGAAAATGTCCCTTAACTTATTCAATAAAAAATTTAAGTTTTTCAAATAATTTCCCATATACTTTAAGAGGTTAGTTATACCATACAACAAAAGTTCTAACAGCTGAGTAACATGGCTTCACAAGTAATTGTATTTTTACTTTGCGATTAGCTAAATATTGAATTTAAGTTTGTAAATTTGCGCCTATATATTCGAGACAGTAAGCTCTGCTACCATGCAAAAGTTTCATCATATACGTGCTATGCCTTTTGTTTAAATTGCAAATAACTATTTTCCATCCATTTCATCTGAGATACTCGTAGAAACAAATGACCACACTAGTAGGACATACGTTTCTGGAAACTGCATTTTTTGCAGTGAAACTGTAGACCAAGAATTTATTAAGTCGCAACAAAAACATTCCTCTGACAAACGAATAACGGTTTCTGTAGTTAGACGATCAGAGACACAAGAGACCATATTATGGGCTGCCGGAATACATAACGACGATTGGAGCTAACAAGTAAGTTCTAGTTGTATTTATAATTCCTACTATACTCCATCTATTCTATAGAAGTATGGGTTTGAATCAAACGACATCTATTATTATTATATATTTATTCTATTTTTCCTCTATAGAGCCATCACCTCAACTTTAGGTAAATATGAGTCCGAACATGCGATCTCTGGTAATAAATAAAGAACGGAATAGAACTTCGAGGAACGGAGACAAACAGTGGAGACTTTTTTACGACAACATTTTTTTTCGGGGTAATTAATCTCCCGGGTTTTGGGACATTATATTATTAAACAATAATGATATTAATACGGTAAAATAATCGCACCTGACGATATACTGAAAGTTATATCTTGCAAATGCAAGTTAACCTGCAAAGGCGCGTACAAGTACGTGCATTAAAGCCGGATTGAAATGTTCTGCTTTGTGCGTGTACGTACTGCATAGATAAACCATGCAGCACAACACACATAATTACAAGCGAGCCTGATTTCGACTCAGAAAGTGAAGTCCAAATTAGCCATCTAAACGAATGCACAGATGATGAAGCGACCTGCAACCTCATAGAACAGGTATCTTCATCATCAAACACAACGTCTAGTAAGAGACGAAAGCTTCTATAAAATGTAGGTATTACGTTTCTCAATCACAAAGAGGTTTTTTAAGGAATTCTTTGTATCAGTTACAAAGAATTCCTTAAAAACCTTCCATAGCTTCTCTATCTATCTATCTTCAATCTATCTATATAAATATAAAAAGAGAAGTCCTGAGTCCTAACTAACTGACTGACTCATCAACGCCCAGCCCAAACCCTTGGATCTAGAAAGCTGAAATTTTGCACAGAGATTTTCTTTATAATGTAGACAGCGAATAAGGAAGGATTTTTGAAATTCCATCCTTAAGGCAGTCAAATAAGGGATGAAAGTTTGTATGAAAAATCGTATTCCTTGAGTTAATAGACTTAAAACTGGGCACGAATACCTATCTAAGTAAATTAAATTGTATGTCATTTTTTTTTTTCCTAAACTACCCCCTAAGTAAGGATTGAAGGGTGTCAAAGTTTGTATGGAGGAATTTTAACGCTCGGTTCGATTAACTCGAAACTATTATTAAATCGATTTTTTTAAATTCCACCCTTGTGGGGGTGAAAACCGGGAATATAGTTTATATGAAAAACCTTATTCATTTGGTTAATTAACTTGAAACTTGGCACAAATACTGAAGAAGGTGAGGGAGTGGTGAGGAGGGAAGGCGGGAAGGGGCGGGTGTAGTGAGGGGGCGGGTGAGGAGGAGGGAGGGGAGGGGTGGTGGAGGGTGATGAAGGGAAGGGGACAGTGTTAGGGGTTGGTGAGGGGGAAAGGGGGAGAGGGATAGGAGGGTGTAGAGAGGGCGAAGGGTGTGGAGAGGGGGAAGAGGGGAGAGGGTGAGGGTTGTGAGAACTGAGAATGGAGGAGGACGAGTGCCTTTACACCTTAAGTTGCTTTTTTTGTATCACTGATTCATTGAAGAAACCCATTACCAACAGAAATCAACGAAAACTAGAAAGTCGGACCGCCACAAAAAACAAGAGTAAACTCCAGTCGTACGTCGGAGCTGACACACACACTTTTTGTTTTTGATTGTTTGAACGCACTAATCTCTGGAACGACCAGTCGGACTTTAAAAATTCTTTTTGCATTTGACAGCCCAATTCTTAAGGCTATAGGCATATTTAACATCACTCTAAGACTCTTAGGTGCTGAGCAAAAATAAAAAAAGTCAGAAAGAATGTTAAGCGAAAACGAAGTAATAGCGCGGGCAGGCAATGCGATGCGACGGGGTGGGTCGGGGGAGCAAGAAATTTCATGCGGACGAAGTCGCGATGTATAAAAAGAAAAGTCCTGACTGAATGACTGACTCATCAACGCCCAGCTCAAACCCTTGGACCTAGAAAGCTGAAATTTTGCACAGAGGTTCCCTTTATAATGTAGACAAGGAATAAGGATGGATTTTAGTTACCGTGGGATATTTTCCGACATCCACGCGGGTGAAGCCGCGGGCAAAAGCTAGTCCCCCTTACAATCTTCTTAACTATTTTTCACAGTATTACGATACTTTCATAGTAAAAGTTGTAATTTTTTTTAGTTCATTCTGTTTTATTAGTTTAAGTTGATCTTCTTAATTCGTACACGTAAGTTTATTCATATTCCGGTGTTGTGCATTAACAATATTGACGACATGCAGCTGTATGACTGATTTGGTTCTATGGTTTGGTTATAATAAAAAAAAACCGGCCAAGTGTGTGTCGGACCACTCACAATGAAGGCTTCCGTAGTTGAAAAGAATTTATACCAAAAAAAAAACTTAACATTGGATGCCAACCAAAAATTTTTTATGTCATACAATTACAAATTATCAATTTTCGGACTTTTTCCTATAATTGTGTTGGGATACCTTGCTTCTTACAAAATTTCATTATTCTAGGTAGGTTTTGATTTACTTGCGACAGTTGCGAGTGTCAAAATGTGTCGCAAAATGCCCGTATTATTTTATTGCGTTGCCTTAGAAGCTTGATTTTTTTAGAACTCTATGGATCTACGTATTTAATATTAATTTCAACTTGATATCTCCACGCGTCCCTGAGAAAAAGGGTCTTGATAGACTGACAGACTTCGTTGAAACTTTTGTATGTAGCAGAGCTTATTATCACGAATATGTAGGCGCAAATTTATAAACTTAAATTCAATATTTCGCTAATCGCAAAGTAAAAATACAATTACTTGTGAAGCCATATTACTTAGCTGTTAGAACTTTTGTTGTAAGGTATAACTAATCCCATTAAGTATATAGGAAGTGGTTTGAAAAACTTAAATTTTTTATTGAATGAGTTAAGGGACATTGTCAGATTTCCATTGTTCCACAGTACCTAACTGTTAGCATTTTCAGTAAAATAAATTAAAATTTTATATTATTGTTATAACACGAAATAATAGGAAATACCTACTTATTTCCTATTGCATAACTCTTAACTGTTAGCATTTTTGTACATGAAATGAATTCACTAAAGTCATCCACTCCGCGAATATAAAAAGCTTTGGAATTATCGAAGGGCATATTCTTTTGTCTACTGGACTATTACTGTTTTTAGGCTATTTGGAAAAATGCCTGCGTTTATACAGAGATTCATTATATGACTCAAGGGAGGAGCTATAACATCGGCAACAAATTTTACAGCAGAAATTGCTATACCGTCATATCCAAAACTTTTTTGTTTTTTAATATTTAAATTACTCTTATTATATCAGCAGGTATGACCGGTGCCATAAATATTGAGTTTGGATTGTTTTCTATCCTAATGACCTCGTTATTATTATTATTATTAGATTTTAGAACTTGATCAACAAAGAAATTACTGAAGGCATCTGCAATTTCCTTAGCATCCCTTATAATAGTATTGCCTCTCTTGATTTGCATAACAGGATCTTTATTCTGGTTACTACCATTTATGATTTGCCAAGAGGCTTTAGACTTGTTCGGTGCTTCTCTTATAATGTGGTTATTTTGTGCTTTTTGTTTATTTATTTATTCTTACGGCAACTACAACAGGTAACAAAAGTAGATATATAACTAAATTCATCATCATTCATTTGATTCATCGTCATTTTAAAACTCATTAAATACCTTTTAATTTTTTTAAATTATTTCAATATCAGGGCATACTATAACTTAATCACTTATATATAAACGACAAATATTTTTATGTACATCTCCATTGTCTAGCTATTGACACCTATTCGACTGTAGCATTTGAAAACGTTCTTCTTTAAGATCATCTGAAAGATGTATCTTACTTTTGCGAATTAATTTAATTTGCTAGTTCGTCTTAGAGATGTGAAAACTGCCTTCTTAAATGACGAAGGTGACACGAAAGGCAATACGGGGCCTTATCAAAGCTAGTCAAGAACGGAAAGATGACAAACAACAAATTTTCCGTGGCTTGAAATCCCTTTTAATTCACACCAATTGTCGTAAAAATTACACCCGACCCAAAATAATTTAAAAACATGTCAGGAATGCATCCACATCTCAGGAAGAGGCAGGGCCGTCTCAGGTCTTTAGCTTACCAATTCGACTTTAAGACTAATTGTTTATTATGTGCGCATAATGTAAAAGAAGAAGCCAAAACGCCTTTGAGCAAAAGGAGAATAGTACAATCAGTTGCAACTCTAACTGCTCAATAATGTATCAGGGAGTCTTGTTCTATGAAGAAGGATTCCTGGGGTGACGCAGTTCTTGGTCGCTTGTCCTTCATCAACCATTAATCCGAAAGCTGAGATCCCCAGAAACAGCCATGTCACAGAGGCTATGGCGGAGATTTTTGACTACATGTAGGGAAGCACCGATTGTCAGTTCTCCCAAGATGAGATACTAGAGGTCAAACCTCAGTGGCGAACCATCAAGGCTGAGTTGGAAAGCAAATATGGGGATAGAATATTAATCACTCTAGGGGTCAACAGATTCAAATCGCCCGTAGTGTATTTTAGAGACACCGGGTATAAAATTATGAATCAATTATGGTACAAAAACAGGGCCAAAAACGAAGAAGAGGAGAGTTTGAGGATTGTTGCTAAAGCAGTGGAAATTATACGGCAAGATATTCAGAGTCAAGTGTATAGCACAGATACATATCCACCCAGCGACGACTTTCTGAAGAATCCTGATACACTGCCTGAATCCCTGACGTTTTTTCTTGAAGGCCTTCTATTGTCGAAGACAAAGAGAGTAGATGAAACGAAGAGAAAATGTTTGGCAATCGGAAACGTCATTACTGTGATTGTCAGACCAAAGAGTTTCGTATCACCCCTATTGTGCAGCCTCTCCCTGTTCCTGTACAGAAAGTATGATTCACAGCACTTGATCGATCTTCTTGCAAGTTTGGGCTTCTGCGCATCGTATTACGAAGCACAAAAGTTAGAAATATCTGCAATCTATTGTGCTAAACCAGTGTGACGTAGTGGTTGAGTAGGTAGATAAGGCAACCAGGGAAAATTCAATTAAAGAGGATTCTACTTAAATACAAGTTTAATGTCTCAACACACAGTCAAATTTGAAAGAAGGTAGGGACGTAGGTTCATAATAGTCTCTTGGTTCTCACAACGGCGGAAGAAGGAAGGTCACTGCCCTGAGCTTAGTAGTCCATTAGGGACACCGTAGTTGCTGCACGCAGACGCAGGCAGGAAGTAGCTGCTCGATGGCAGGAAAGCAGCGGCAGGCCGGAGCGCGCTGTGCACCTCCCGCGTCTGCCCACTCCGTTTGAGCAGGCGCAGGGAGACGGCAGGTAGCGGCGCAACCGGTAGGCTACGGCAGCAGATGGCAGTGGCCACGTGGCACAGGGCCACAGAGAAGGCGCCTGCGTCCTGGGCTCCGCAGCGCTTGCCCAGGCTCCGTCCAGGCAATCAGTGCGGTGCGCCAGGTCAGCGACCACGTGGCTCCGGGCAGGAGTAGAAATTCAGGAAAGCAGTCGTTTCCGCGACGCCAGCTCAGGCTCCATGTAAGCGGCGGCGCGGGTGTTAGGGCAAACGTACCCTAGGTTATATGCAAGCGCATAATAGTTTAGGTCCCAGCAAACGCCGTGACGTAGAACCCCCGGAAGATAGCGCAAAGGGTGCGCCCGTGAGTTCCAGGAAGGATCCCTGCAAATCCATGCGATGCGTGCAGCGTTTCCCTGCCAGGCTGAATGTATTTAAGCTCAAGGCAAAACATGGAAAGGTAGGTGAGGGAAAGTCAGCAGTTTACAGTGATTCAGCATGATATGATAGACATAGAACAAAAGGGCCGCAGCCACGAACCTTAGGCGTTCTCATCGCACTTGTGGCAATCTCATCGCAAGGCAATTAAGCAAGCAGCTTAGCAGGACGCGTGGCAAGCAGGCCAGCGTGATTTAAGAATGATTATGCAATGGCACACATGCGATGATTTTGTTCACTAGGTTCTCGGTATATGTTAGGTTACCAAGAACTTATATTACCGGCAGCCATGTCTTTCAACTTTTCAAAATTTCAACAAAAAATACTAGGTTTATATTCAGGAGCTGTAAGACTAGAACCTCATGGCCGCGCCATTGAAACAGAGAAAAACACGTTATCGCTGATATCTGACTGAAAAGCATCGCAGAGCTCTGAAGTTTTTTGTAAAACCCAGATTTGAATTAGTTACAATTTATACAAATACAACAAAAATCCTAGGTTTACAAAAAACCGTTTTTCACCGTTTCAATGGCGCGTCTCCTGAAATATAAACCTAGGATTTTTCGTTGTATTTTTACAAGTTTTGACAAATTCAAATCTAGGTTTTACAAAAAACTTCAGACCTCTGCGATGCTTTTTCAGCGAGATATCGGTGATAACGTATTTTTTACCGTTTCAATGGCGCGGCCATGAGGTTCTAGTCTTACAGCTCCTGAAATATAAACCTAGTATTTTTTGTTGCATTTTTGTATGTTGTGACAAATTCAAATCTGTGTTTTAAAAAAACTCTAGACGTCTGTCTCTTTTTCAGCGAGATATCGGCTATCACGTTTTTGTCACCGTTTCGATGGCGCGGCCACGGGGTTTTAGTCTTACAGCTCCTGAAATATAAACCTAGGATTTTTTGTTGTATTTTTACAAGTTTTGACAAATTTAAATCTAGGTTTTCCACGCACAATGAAGGGTTCCGTAGTTGAAAAGAATTTATCCCAAAAACAAACATTGGATATCGAAAAAAATAATTTTTATGTCATAAAATTACAAATTCACAATTTTCGGACTTTTTCCTTTACTTGTGCTGGGAGACCTTGCTTCTTGCCAAATTTCATTATTCTAGGTCAAGGGGAACTACCCTATAGGTTTTGATTTGCTTGCGATAGTTGCGAGTATCAAAATGTGTCGCAAAATGCCCCTATTTTTTAATTGCGTTGACTTAGAAGCTTGATTTTTTTAGGACTTTAAGAGACCATAGACCTACGTATTTAATATTAATTTAAACTTGATACCTCTACGCGTTCCTGAGAAAAAGGGTCTTGACAGACTGACAACTTTGAAAATATTTTTTATGTGATAGAATGACAAATTACCAATTTTCGGACTTTTTCCTTTACTTGTGTTATAAGACCTTACTTCTTGCCAAATTTCATGATTCTAGGACGACGGGAAGTACCCTATAGGTTTTGATTTACTTGCGAGTATCAAAAAATATCGCATAAATGGCCGTATTTTTTTATTGCGTTGACTTAGAAGTTTGATCTTTTTAGAACTCCAAGGGACCATAGACCTACGTATTTGATATTAATTTCAGCTTGATACCTTCACGCGTTCCTGAGAAAAACGGTCTTGACAGACTGACAGACAGACTGACAGACAGACAGACAGACAGACAGACGGACGGACAAAGAAGTGATCCTATAAGGGTTCCGTTTTTCCTTTTGAAGTACGGAACCCTAAAAACATATCGAACTGAGTGAAGTAGAGATATTTTTTCGATATGCAACATGGGTGTACGTACATACTACCTAACTGTCTAGATATAAGATTGTGTTAACTTAGATATTAAAGTAGTGATACTGGAGATTTAATAAAGTTGAGAAAATTATTACGGTTGTGTTATTTATACATACATGGTGTAGGGGACAGTCCCCCGCAAACTAACGGGGTGCATTCAGCTCCTCATTTTGAATCATATTATTATTATTATTATTCATTTATTTATTCAAGTAACAAGGACTCATTAATACACACAGAATTCGCTATATAAATACATAAAACACACACAATACATTAAACATTCCAGTACAAAACAATAACTACACAAGACATAAATTCATGTTGATAGCCGACGACTGGAAGTGACGTGCAAGTCACTGCAGCGCCTAATGTACGGACAGTCCAGCCTGTCGGCTATCATCATCAGAAAGCTGTTGGAGCTGCCGCGAACCCTGCGCACCAGGGACGCGCTCCGCTCACGCATCGTTGCATAAAAGCAGTCGACGCTAGCGACGGCGAACATACCCGAGGCACTACAGTGTCGCGGCAGCCCCATCTGCGCTCTAAAAGCGTTATTATATTGGACGCGGAGGGCTTCATATGCTGTTTGAGTGTGATTCACCCACAGGCTGCACGCGTACAAAGAGGTACAATAAGCCCTAAAAAGGGTCTGCTTGACCGACCCTGAACAGCGCGCATACCTGCGAGCTATCATGTTACCTCTTACAGCCAAAGCCCTCCCTCCGCTCCCTCTCGATATCAGCGTCATCCTTGAGACCGGCTGTTACTACATGCCATAAGTATTTGAACTGGTCCACCCTGACCAAGAGAACCCCGTACAGTTTGATGGGAGGTACTGCTACAGGATATTTAGAGCCGGCCCCAAAAACCATGACCTGACTTTTCGTCACATTATATTTAAGACCGTGTTCTTCTGCATAAGTCTCACAGATCCGCAACAATGTCCTCATGCCACAAACCGATGCGCTCAGCAGCACCATGTCGTCCGCATAGCTAATATTATTCAGGCAAGCTCCATCAATATGACAGCCGACATGATGACTGCTGAGAAATATAGCTAAAATTTCCCTGAGAAATATTCCACCGGAAAATTTCTCGCGGAAATTTTAATTTTTTTAATAGTTTTTCAGTTACATTTTCTTTATTTCAATGAAAAATTACATTGTGTCTTCGCAGCACTAATATAGCATAAATGGTTATGTAAAAAAAAACAGCAATGGATGTTGAAATAGTCTAAAGAACGACGCGTGAAATCAGCTGTTCACTTTCTGTCTGGCTACGGAGTTCATCAAACTCACCGCATACCTATTACCTACCCCTCCCAAACAGTAACAGACGCTCCAATTTGTGCACAAAAACAAACAAATCAGGTTTATTGGACTCCCATAACGTTCCTGAAATAATTTCATGTACCGGTCATCTTAGTATGATATCTAGCAACCATTATCAAGACCATAGGTGTTTCAAGATTACCAGAGATAATGCGTATTTGTCAATATCTATTTGCTGTTACAGCCCAGATTGCAAACGTAGAGAGAGATTTTTTTATCATGGGGGCTCAGTGGTCGAATGAATGAAACCGACTAACGGTGTCTTCAGTCCGAGATTTACTATTAACACGGTATCATTTGGACATTTCGGGAGCTTAACGTGAGATGCATTTTAATGAAGAACAGTGTTAAAAGACAAAAGTTTACCTAAAAAGGTATCATCGCAAAATAAATATGATAAAACTGATGATTATAATAGGTTTCATAGATTTTAAGTGTTGATTTTATTTGTGCAATTCACATTACCAAAGTTGTTTTTTAAATTAGTTTACCTAAAGAAGATTATTAATTGTTTTATAATATAAAGATCTGAAAAATCTTCTCTACGTTATTGAAAATTCTAAAAATCCTGAGATCTCAGGACAAATCCTGAAATATGGTAACCCTATGTACATTCGGCACAATGTTTTTTTATAATCATCTAAAAACACCAAAAAATTGTGCTACCGAAAATCGCGGGCTGTAAAATATATTCGTAAATATTACAAAAATCGTAAACATTGCGACAACATTCGATAACATAACAATCGATAACTTTGAGTGTCGGTCGAGACTATTCGGTTGCGACCGAATTCTGTCGTAAAGCTATCGCTATTTATGTCGAGACAGCAGCCCCAGGAAAGTAAGGGCGCTATGAGCCCATGGCGTCACTCCAGCCACTCCATGACGGGTCTACCCAACCAACGCTACTCCTTTCCTTTTCTTTGTTCGCTGTTGACGTTACGTCTTTTATGAGATTTGATGATCAGTAGTAAACTCGATCAACTATAAATAAATAAATAAATATAAATATCCTTGGACATTTCACACAACGCCATCTAGTCCCAAGCTAAGCAACCTATTGCTTGTGTTATGGTAACGAGATGGCTGATAAACTACTTATATACATTTTTTTTTGTAAATACATAGGTAGGATATTATAGATAAAAAATACCCAGACTCGGAACAAATACTTGTAGGTCGTACAAATATTTGTTCCGTGCGGGAATCGAACCCGCGACATGCTGCGCAGCAGTCAATCGCTCAACCACTGCGCCAACCGTGTCGTCAAAACAAAACTACATAAAACTATATAAGAAAAAAAGCTTCAAATATGTCAAGGAACGAAAGCAGACAGAGTGATAAATATTATTTACATTATTGCAGACCATCGGCGATCTTTCTACAGTCGAGGTAAGCCATACTGATAATAGATCTATGAATATCAAAGGCGAAAAAAAACCAATGCAACAATTGCAGCGATATGGACATTACGCAGCACTTTATGACGTTTAAGCAATACGTCACACAGTACTGTAGGTACTGCATTGCAGACATTATGCTAAGAAAGTAGTTCGCATGTGTTCAAATGTAAACTCACTACAAAGATTACAAATCATTGACTTGTATAGTAAGGACCGGGTCAACCGCGTGAAGAAATGGCACCAGCGCGCTGGCCCTAAAATGAAAGTTTAGGGCCAACGTGACTCAGTCACCGCGGTCCGCGCGCGGAAAAGTCACTGTCAAAAAAATGTCAAGCTGCGTTGTAAAAGGCTGCAACAATTACGGTACTAAGATCAAAAAGAAACATGGGATATCGTATCATCAGTAGGTAACCTTATTACTTTTGTTGCAATTAAATTATTAAATAAACACATTTTTAAAGTGATTATTTTACTACCGAAATCCACAAAGGCGGTCATGCGCGCGCTGCTCACATCGCGCACGTAGTTAACGAAGTAACCTTGTACGGACGTCATTAGGGTTCCGTACCAAAATGGTAAAAAAGGAACCCTTATGGTGTGACTCAGTCTGTCTGTCTGTCTGTCACAGCTGGATATCTCAAGAACTACTAATGCTATCAACTTGAAATTTGGAACAGTTTTAGATGACGTTTACCCAACTATTTTGCAAATAAGAAAGAAATAAAAATGTTTACATTTTTTTGCAACAGGGACTGAACGGGGCTCTTAAAAATTAAAATTGGAGCAACTAGGGCATGTGGGGTATCATATGAAAGAACGCTGTTTGCACATTCTCAAACCATTTTTTAAATTTTTTAGGCCGCATTATTTTCGACTTTTGATGAAAAATGTAAAAAAAACTACCATCCCCCCCCCCCCTTATCTCCGAAGTTTGCAAAGAGAAAAATCTGAAATTATTCTATGTGATAGAAGTTTATGTAAAAATTACAGGAAAAATAAGACGATGTCTCTAAATAGCACACTTTTTCAGAAATCGGAACGGAACCCTCTGTGCGCGAGTCCGACTCGCTCTTGACTGGTTTTTTATATTTGTGTTTTATTTTTGTCATAATTTTTGTAATAATTTAGAATTTTGGTACTTAATATTAAACATCGCAAATTTTTTTCGCGGCTTGCGTTCCATTTTTACCTTTTTTGTAGTAAAATTTTAAAATGTATCGAATTTCTTCATTAGATTCACTCATCTTGACAGTACGAAAAACAAATGAAAATCACACATTTTCCTAATTTGAATTTGGAATTATGTTCTTTAAAATTTAAACTTTCAATGATACCAAAACCAGCCAGATACAAATAGTATAGCCAAAGATATTTTATTACAAGTTCATACATACTATAATACGAAAAAACTTTTTCCCCGACCTATATATACCTATATTAGTTGCCAAATATTTATGCGTGCGTTCAGAAATTTATTTTGTGTAAACTAAGTCTTTTTTAACAATTTTGACCTTTTTACTTAAAATTTATTCCGGTATTTTACTTTTCAGCAAAAATCGTAGTTCAATCCATTCTTAATTCGTTGAGTTCAATTCTTAAAATATAAATTTATTAAAGTTTTCCTACATAATTTAAAATGTTCTCACCTTGCGCCTTCGGGAACTTCGCGTGTTTACATTAGAATATTCATAGCCAAGACCGGACAACGTCTGTTGGGTCAGCTAGTTAGTGAATAAAGGACGGATTTAAAGCGAGGGTCATAGATGAATCACGAGCTAGTGAATGATAGAGAAGGACCGTAGGGAGTGATTCAAGTGTTAGAATCCTGAGCGACGCGAGTTTCCTATATCCTTCTCCTGGTTCTAAGCTACCTCCCCACCAATTTTCAGACAAATCGGTTCAACCGTTCTTGAGTTATAAATAGTGTAACTAACACGACTTTCTTTTATATATATAGCTAGATAGAATGGGTGTTCAAGTGTTACAATCCTGAGCGACGCGAGTGATTCATGGCCCTCGATATAAATCCGTTTTATTCAAGAGTTGCATATTATATTTTATACAATTATTACGAGAAAAAGAAAGATGTAAAGCGAAAATAGACATTTAATGATGAAAAAGGAAAGTTGAATTGGCTTTGATGTGAACCAGCCGTGATTTGTTGGGTAGCAAGTTTTCCACTATATCGGCCGCCCTCTCTTTCGTAAACACAGGTGTGAACACATCTTCATCACTTGAATGCATTTTTAATCGATTTATTATTAAGTAACACTTAACTTTGTGTTCGTACAACCAGGCCTCTTGCACTGGTACATTCCGCTCGAGATAAGTACCTACAGCTCGCGGCAACTCTTAGTTGCAAGTCAGTCAGGGTGTATTACGCGCTCAGCGAGCGAGACACGTACGGCCGCCCATGAAAAAATTAAATCTTAGATTTTAAATTTAAGTATACTATTCATATTATCACTATACTATATATAAATTAGTGATATACTTACTTTTTTAATGACGAAAATCCATTACGAAATGTCGAGTCTTGTTGCTACCTTTTTTTTACCTACCTACCTACTTACTATAGTTGCCGACATTTAACTTGAGCTCTCGGCGGAGTGGTGGGGGTTTGTATGCGCGTCGTATTGTTTCAGGAGTAAGGTCCAAAATCGCTTAAAGTAATTAAGGATTAACTTAGGATTAACAAGCAACTGTACCTACCCGCGATCGTACGATCGCACAAACTTAGCCACTGGTGCGTTGAGGCATCTTTAGTAGTTTTATGACCATGTTCAGGCGACTAAAGTGCCCCAAATGTCACTTTCAATTTAAGACGTGTTTGTACCTTGGTTATTTTAGAACACTTCTAAATATTATACGAGATGATGGTGTATTAAAAATAATTGATGATTGAATGATGATCATGATTATAATGATTGTTTAATAAAAAGTAACATTTGAAAATTATAAGACATTACATTAAAGTGAAATAACTCTAGATAGACTACCTACTCTTATACAGGGTGTTAGGTTAAACGAGGGACATACTTTAACGGAGTGTAGTACTCATGAAAATGAACAACTTTTACTATGGGACCAAACCTGAAATCGCGAAAAAAAATCTGCTGTTCCCTACGTTTTGACGAATTATGCGAACATAAATGTACTGAACAGCTGATTTTTTTTCGCGATTTCGGAATTGGTCCCATAGTAAAACTTGTTCATAATGATGAGTACTAAACTCCGTTAAAGTAAGTCCCTCGTTTAACCTAACACCCTGTATACAATAAAAGTTTAAAAAGGTATACTAGTGTGGCGGCATCTACATCGCCACATATGAACTACGCATCAATGACATGACGTCACGCAAACCTGCATCGCGCAATTAGAGTTTACCACGCGATTAACATATATACAACGTCCCGACATCAACCGTTGGGCAGTGGCCCACCAGACACAACACCCGTCTGGTCGGAGGATCCTCCCTTTTCTATGGAGGATGAGTGAACTTTACACCCTGTTCCTCATGCCTCTATACTAGTACTCGGCTAAGAGGCGTAGGTATGTTACGGACGAGTAACGACACAAAGTAATAACAACTCTCAAGCGCGGCGATTAAGAGCAATTTAGCTTGCGTATGGGGGGGAAAAGATTTGTAGGCTATTATAAAAGCGGCTTTCTTCAAGATCAAAGGAGTGCAACTTCTGGAAATAAAATTAAAACAACTTGGAATATTATTAATTCAGAAACGGGAAGAACAACAGTTCGGAATCGTGACTTCGTGACGTGGAGGTGGCTACTGAGTTTGAAAATTTCTTCACTAATATTCCCATTATAACAATACCAAAACTCTGTCATCGTCGTCCTCCACTTCTGCTTACTCAATACTGAAAGAATGTGTACCAGAATGTGATAAACACTTTAAATTCGCAATTCTTACCGCTAAAGACGTTATAGATTCTTTTAAAGATCTCGAGGTTAAAAAAACAGCTGACCTTTGGGGATTATCAGTACATACCATGTCTTCAATAATTGATATTATTGCACCCTTTTTATCAATTGTTTTTAACTCTTGTATTGCATCTGGAGTATTTCCTGATCTGATGAAACTTAGCAAAGTGATTCCACTGTTCAAATCTGGCAGCCCGACTGATCCCACTAATTTTCGGCCTATTTCGATATTACCTACATTGAGCAAAATCTTTGAAAAAATAATTTTAAAACAAATGTTAGGACATTTCAATAAACATAATTTACTTCATCTGAAACAGTTTGGTTTTACAAAGGGTCGTTCAACTACAGACGCGGGCGTGGAATTACTGAAGAGCATATTCGAGGCCTGGGAGGAGTCGCAGGATGCTCTTGGCATTTTCTGTGACTTGTCTAAGGCCTTCGATTGCGTAAATCATGATACACTCATCAGGAAGCTGTACCACTATGGTATAAGGGACAGGGCTCGACGATGCACTCTCTAGGGTTGTCCATTGGTTTAATGTAAATAATCTTCTCCTGAATGAAAAAAAAACTAAACTAATCAAATTTTCAACGCCAAATGTCAGGCAGCTAACTACCAATGTTCAACTTAATGGAATAGAGTTGGACCCCGTTGAGTCGACGGTTTTTCTTGGAATAACCATTGACGGTAAATTGCAATGGGGCCCACACATAGAAAAATTATCAGGAAGGCTTAGTTCGGCCGCCTATGCTGTTAAAAAAATTCGACAGATAACTGATGTGGATACAGCCAGAATTGTTTATTTTAGTTATTTTCATAGCCTTATGTCATATGGGATTCTTCTCTGGGGAACCTGTGCGGGCATTAATACTATCTTTGTTTTACAGAAAAGGGCTGTTCGAGCCATTTACAATCTAGGTCCAAGGGATTCCCTTCGAGAGAAGTTCGAGGAAATAAATATTCTGACTGTAGCCTCTCAATATACAGGGTGGCCGGAACATTGACGTCCAAAAATAAAATTTCGGTCCCTCGTATCGTGGGGTATTCGAATCACCCCCATGTATGTTCCGCGACTTTTCATAGTTTTCGAGTTATGAATTTTTTCTGAATGTTTGAAAATTTTCGACCTGACCAACCTAAAAAAAATTCTAAAAAAAAAAGTAGAGGGTTTTATCGAGTTTCTTTTTTTGCAACTGGATTTTCATAAGTAGTACTTTTATGCATAAAATAATCAGCTTCGTAACTGTGATGAAAGTTATGAAAATGTTGATCTAAAGTGAAAAATTTACGTTCGGTAAATTATGACTCAAATTTTCAACTTTAAATTAAAAATCTTAACAGGTGACTTCATAATTCCTAAGTAGGCTTCAAGAATGCGCCAGACTCTCAGCTTTCATAATCATAAAAAAATGAAGTACTTAATAGGGCTACTTTGTTTAAAATCGGCCTTCAAAGACAGCGAGGTGGAAAAATTCTTAAAATTACCCATCTGAGTAATTATTTTTTTTTGGCTATTTTCTCGTTCCTAAGATGTCCGATATTCATAGTTTAAACACTAGGAATAAACACAATCTTGCTGTACATCGCACTCGTCTCCACAGAGTAGGCAACTCGTTCATGGGTCAATGTATATGCTTTTACAACAAACTTCCCATTGACATTCGAAACTTGCCCATTAAACGATTTAAAAGCTGCATTAAAACCAAACTTTGTAAAAAGGGCTACTATAAAATTTCTGATTATTTAGAAGACAAAAAAGCTTGGGTTTGAGCTATTCGCTCAACCTTGTAATATATATAAACCAAAACTCATTATAATAAACAAAATGACAAACCTTTGTTTAAAAAAATAATGTAATTAATGTAAATTATTAAAAAATGAAAATTATTGTAAATGTGAGCACTATGTGGATCTTTTTTTTTTTCTTTTTTAGTTTTATTGATGGTCTGATATTTCTGAGTACTTTATGTGACCTACCCAAATGTCCTTTCTTTGGTATTGTTCGTCGAGTTATTGAGCTCCTGAAATCCTGAGTTGAGCTATACGATTGTTGACAAATGCTTGCACTGACTGGACAGGTCCACTCAAATTTTTATGGTTCTTTCCTCAAAAGACCATTTCAGACTGCATCTACATGGTCCTCACATGATCTGACCAAGATTATGTCTGGACTTTAAAAGAGACTTTGACCCCTGAGTTTGTTTCGCCATTTCTTCTCAGGGTAGTCAGATAGGAAATGTCGACTTCATCTAGCTTATTTAAAAAAAAAAAAAAAAATATGACGTGTAAAAGTGATTTCGATGTCCTATTTACAGAATAAACAATTTCATTTCATTTCATTTCATTTGTACGTTAGTACTATTATTTATTCTGTGGTACAACTTACAACAACAGGGGGACTAAAACCTCAGAACAACGACTAAAGCATAGAAGTAGTGGTAAAATAGCAACTGAACTCAATATATTTGTTTCATTTTGACTTATGGAGCCGCTATGATGTTAAAGAAGGACACGTATACAGAAGACGTTTCGAAATTTTGTAGGTGGTCATTCATTTTATTCCGACTAGTGATGTACCCACTAAATTTCAACGTCGATAGAATTTACAATAACATTCTTTCTTATACTGCCAAGAATAAAAACCGTAGGTACACACGGCTACACATCAAGCTATACATTTCCAGTTTACACTGACCGCTCATTGTAAGGAAATCCTACACAGTGCGAGATCAGCTTATACTGGAAATGTATAGCTTGATCTGTAGCCGTGTGTACCAAAAATTTTGAAGTAACTAAGCATACTTGTGATCCCAATACTTAATATATTCGTTCAAAATGAAAGAATACTTTAAGTATGAACTAAATAGTTCGTCATCATCATCACCAAAGTCTTCCTTGGTTCCCGACAGCTCTTCATGTATTAAATCTGACCCGGCTAAACCCGAATGTATTTAATTGCCATAATAACTGATGAGTTTATTGAAAAGAAGTGGGAGACATTCGGTTTTGCAAATGTTTTTAGCAACTTACTTTCTCATATTTATTTGAATTTTAGATTACATCATAGTCTACTCAACAAAGTCTAGGGAACAAGGGTATTCAAAGTACCTAATAATTTTTATTTTAATACTTTTTATATAACACATTATTTTAAATTAGTAGAAGCGTAATTTAATAGAGATTTGAATTATTTGATTAAATAAAATGGTTGTTAGTGAAAAAATAAAATTTATTATGAAAATTCAAAATGGTACCAAAGCGACAAAAACTTTTCGTACATAAAAAAATAAATAACGACCAGATAATATTTTAAATAAAAAGCCTAGCAACTTTAATAGGTAATCTGTTACGCGAATTCCAGCCCACACCATAATACGGATGAACTTCCTGAGGATTCTGGAGTCGGCTCTGGCGACCAGGAACTCGCCAAAAGCGCAGTCTTCTTGAATCGGGATGGAATCCAATTATTTCTGAATTTGTTATTGTCATCTGTGTCAAGGATTCCTAAAACGAACAGTTCTCAATAAAATTTATGTAAGATTTTTTATCATCATTTTTATTTAGGTAAATAGTTTTATTTGTATGTCTTACCTGACTGATGTGAGATGATTTCACGAGATGTCAATATCAGTGGCAATTCATTAATCTGTACCGATGTACTAGGTCCTGTTTCAACTTCCATTGCTACGGGATCCTACAATTACGTATTTTTTATTAAAAACAAGTAAATAAATTTGCACACGATTATATTTCCGACTCGGGTAATTAGAAGAATAGTATCGCATCAATGATATTTTTAATATAATATCATTGTATCGCATATATCAAGTGAACATATTTCTGAAATGTTATACCTGTCTTCATGTTAGATTGCTGTTGATGGTGAGCGGTTCTTTTAATTTGCAGTACTGCGCTATGTCCTTCTTCGCAGACTTCCTTAAGTATTTCCTGTAATGTAATAAATCAAGTTTTAATTTGAACGGGATACTATTTATTGCCAATAAAATACCTTAATTATATCATAATACTGGATGAATTTTTTATCATGCACCAAATCGAAATGGGAGATTATACTCATCATTATGAACAACTTTTACTATACGAACAAACCTGAAATCGTGAAAAAAAATCAGCTGTTCAGTACATTTATCTACATCAAACTCGTCAAAATGTACTGAACTGCTGATTTTTTTTTTCGCGATTTCAGTTTTGGTCCCATAGTAAAAGTTTTTGGTTCATAATGATGAGTAAAATCTCCCATTTCAATTTGGTGCATGATAAAAAATTCATCCTGTATATCAGACCATTTCATCTGTTCTATCCATAACAAATAATGTAGGAACAGCATGTTCTCTAAGTGACGACTTAAAGAACATGCTACATCCATTTCATAGGTTCATTACCAAATGAATACAAAGTAAAATGCTTGGAGCATATTATGTGGCTGAGTCCAATTTCGTCTACCAATACAATTTATCCATTTTTTTTTCACATCTATCTGTAAAAGAAATCACATCTATCTGTAAAAGAAATCACAGTTATCTGTAAAAGAAAAGTATCGACAACATTATTTACGTCACTATGGCTGATCAAGATAACCCCAAAACAATTTCCGAATATTCGCTAATAACTTCTATTGGAATAAATATTACGACTGGTTTCAGCTATATAGTGACACAGCAATATTTGTTATGTATTTATATTCGTTTATCAGATCATATGCAACAAGAAATTGAGCAAAAACTTACCGATGGAAGGTCAATATTTATTGTTCATTTTATTTTCGCTATGAATGGGACTGGCAGCCCCCAACCACACAAGAAATTGCTCCACAGCGTCCACACACTCACTGTTTGTAGTTAAACAAAGAATTCATGCAATCTAACAGTAGAAATATTATTAAAACATCGCAAAACCATGGAAGATTGCGACAAACACGTAAACAATGAACACGCGAATAAGTCAGGTAGTTCAATGAACGAACTGTCAGACATTGAAACAAAGTACTATCAAATTTGGCCGCGTCATACTATAACTTTTTTAACCAAATGACAATTGATCTTGTGACCATGCCAAGAAAGTAAAACAAAGAGTAAAACATTTATCTCTTTCCCACATCCTTTATCGTACCTTTATCGTACCTAATAATAGAACGGGACTAAAGGTAGTTACAGAATTCTGTTTTTAGCCTTCCTTCTATGCTTTGTTATTGTTCTGTGACTAAAACGGCCACTTTGGCAGAATCATAATAGGATAATATTATGAATAATATTAGGTCTTTACCTATGAAATTGCCGTTCTGCAGTACTGGCCATTTCAAATCAAAATAATTTTTGTTTGGCTAAGAATTCTAATTTCAAATTAATTTTATTTTAAAAACATGGATTTTTTTTCCAAAAGTAGTCATTTGTTTATTGATTAGTGTTACATTTTCATCGCATTTCAATCTTTTTCGTCATCATGGATACGTTAAAAATTCGAGTAATTATGGAATATGAGTACCGTCGTGGCAGCAACGCGGCACAAGCGGCACGCAACATCAACGACGTTTACGGAGCTAACACTACAAACCAACGCACCACCTGTTATTGGTTTGCTCGCTTCCGTTCTGGAAATTTCGACCTGAAAAATGAACCTCGCGGTCGTCCGAAGACTTTGGTCGACAATTACGAATTAAAGGCGATTGTGGAAGCTGATGATACACAATCTACGGCTGAATTAGCAGCAGCTTTCGACGTTAGCGTCAAAACAATATTGGTCCATTTGCGTCAAATTGGCAAGGTAAAAAATCTTGACAAATGGGTGCCCCACAACTCAATGATCGCCAGCGCTCAACAGACACACAAATGAAGGAATTTTGAACCGCATTGTTACCTGCGATGAAAAATGGATTCTGTTTGATAACCGCAAGCGCTCAGCAAGTTGGTTGGATCCTGGTTCAGCACCTAAACAATGCCCTAAACGAAAACTTACCCCTAGAAAAGTGATGGTCACTGTTTGGTGGTCTAGTGGCGGTGTGACTCATCACAGCTTCTTACCAAACGGGGTGAGCATTACTGCAGATGTGTACTGTGAAGAACTGAACACAATGATGGAAAAGCTGGCACATCTCCAACCAGCATTGGTATTGGTCAATCGCTCGTCTCCGCTGCTCCTGAACGACAACGCGCGACCTCATACTGCACAGCAGACGGTCTCCAAGTTACAAGAACTGGGGTTGGAAGCTCTCCGTCATCTGCCCTACTCACCAGACCTTGCGCCTACAGACTACTACTTTTTCCAGAATTTGGATAACTTCTTGGCGGGAAAAAAATTCAATACCCGAGAGGCAGTACAAAATGCCTTTGAAGAATTTGTTGCCTCCCGACCAGCTGATTTCTTTAAGAAGGGCATCAATAAACTGCCACTGCGTTGGCAAAGATGCATTGATTGTGTTCTGTATTTATCTCATGATTGGACGAATTCGATGGTGAATGTCTGTATGCGCTCGCTAAGTCGGCATGCGATTGGCTGTCCCGTACCTACGAGCTGCTGCACATATTCGCGACAACGTGACAAGCGCGCCATCTTCAAGAAGTTTGGTGCGAGCGGAGCCGACGAGTCTGTCGTCCGCCATTGACCCGTGAACCGTCTAATTTTCTACTCCGTGAGTGAAAATTAATAAAACAAGGACAAATTGTGCATTGCCGTGTGGTGTCACTCGTGCCAGTCTCCGTGGTCAACGGTCCACTCAAAGGACCGTCAGATCTAGTGGGAGCCAGCCGCAGCAGGAGAAAAGGTGAGTCGTACTTCAGCCATCTCACTGTTGAATTTGTTCCTGGATTGGGAAGGACGGAGAACTCCGTTCGTACAGAACTACCCATACCCATTTCTTTATACAACCAGCGTAATATTAGGTACAGTCCACTCCTCTATTCCACATTCTGGTCCTTCGAGCCGGATTTCTTAATTTTATTTTGCTAAAACCACGCTTCCAAAATGGCGGAAGTTTTAGAAATTAAACGTAAAATCTTATTAGTTAGAAAGGAATATTTATTTACGAAGATACAAAAGCTTTATGACTATTCCAAAAAGTTGGGAACTGATCCAGATAAATTGCAATTGTTTACGGTTTCATTATCGGAAATGGAAAGTGTTCGTGCGAAGTTTGAATCCGCCATATTTGATTTGTACGAAATAGAAGTGCAAATAAAATCTACTGCAAAAATGTCAATAAGTGAACTTGAAGCATTTGACGAAATGTTTAATGCATGTCAGTTAATCGCTAGTAAATATTCGAAATTAGAATCCGATTCCTGTACTGCGTTAGATAAAAAGGATTTAGTAGTACCCGCGTTACCAAAGATAACATTATTTCAATTCGATGGAGAAGTTGAAAACTGGATTACTTTTTATGATACGTTCTCATCATTAGTTCATAATAGAAATTTCTCAGATATCGATAAATTCCATTATTTACTCTCATGCGTTAAAGGTCCTGCTTTAAACATCGTTAAAAATCTACCTATCACTGCCGCTAATTACTCATTAGTTTGGCAAAGTTTAGTGGATAAATATCACGACCACAGAACACTAGCATGTAGGTATTTCGATAAAACGTTCAACTTTTCTCCGTTAACTGAAGATACTACGTCGAACTTAACTTCATTTATAGAAACCTTTGATCATTCACTTAAAGCGATTCAAGCATTGAAAATTAAGAACTTAGATGATTTTTTATTGTGTCATTTGGCATTACAACGACTCGATCCTCATACTCGAAAGTTATTCGAAGAATGCCGTGATCAAAAGTTGATACCTACGTTTGCGGAACTAATATCTTTTGTCAACAAACAAATTAAAGTTCTAGAACACACTTTTACAGACAGCTCTTCGAATAATACGTCGAAACAAAAGATACAAAATAAAAACCAACTTAAATCTTCGTCTAAGTCAGTTCTTAATACGGCACAAGCTCCGCACAATAATAACAACCGTAATAATAATAAATTAAATTTGACTTGTGTGATTTGTAAACAAAATCATATGATATATCGATGTGATCAATTTCGTAAATTGTCTGTCGATGAAAGAATGAGCCGTGTTCATTCACTTAAACTTTGTCATAATTGTCTTAAATCTGATCACCAGTCTAATGCTTGTAAAAGTACAATGACTTGCGGGGTATGCGCATCATCGCATCATTATTTATTACATAAAGATAACGCGAAGACGGAAAACGCGGGAATATCGTCCGTGGCGAGCTCCCTGACAGCGCAGCCGTCTCTGTCGCACACGCAGCAAGCGCTAGTGTCGTCTCACTTCGTAAGTGACACAACACACGCACGCGAACAGCAAGCGTTAATGAGTAATAACTGCGAGTATGGAGTAGTGTTAGGCACTGCACTTACGCACGTTATTGACTGTGTTGGTCAATATCAAGACTGCCGTGCGGTCATCGATTCTGGCGCTCAGAGTTCTTTTATAACTACTGAATGTGCTCAGAAACTAGGATTACAACGTAAAAAATGTCCTTTTAAAGTTATACGAATTAAAAACCGTGACGTACGGACTTAGTTGTTCACCGTTCTTAGCAATTCGGACGCTACTTCAGTTAGCTAACGATGAAGGAAAACGTTTTTCATTCGCTGCTCAGGTCCTCCGTGAGGGAATTTACATGGATGATGTCCTATATTCATGTAATACTTTTGAGCAAGCTTGCTTAGTACAGGACCAATTAATTGGTATTTTTGAAAGTGCCAACTTTGGACGACTCTGTATGAAGCGACCAAGGCCGAAGAAGCATACAGTATTTTTTATGATATATTCTACAAGATTCTAGATGATAGCACTCCAAGGAAAGTTTTGAAAGGGGACTGCTCTCGCTATAGCTACCCAGAATGGTATACGGCTGATATAATAGGTGATATTAAGCAGAAGGCTTTTTGGCATAAATCGTATAAGAAAACTAGTTCGAACAACGACTATAAAAACTTTTCTTACTATCGTTCCGTAGTCAAACATAAAATCAATACCGCTTACCGCAACTATCAAAATCGCATTGAGCAGCAGTTTGTAAAGGAACCGAGGTCTTTTTGGGGTTTTATTGGTAGCAAGCGTTCAAAACGTAGTAAAACTAGAATTATTAGGAATGGTGAGCCGTTACCTGAGCATGAGTGCGCCCAGGCGTTCGCTGATTACTTTCAGTCGGTTTACGGTGAGGTGGCGCCGCGGTTGGATGCAGCTGCCGCTGGGCAGGCGGCGCCCGAGCGCGGCGCGCGCATTCACGTGGGTCAGCTGTCTCTTGGTGAGGTGAGCGCAGCGCTCGGGCGCCTCAAGCCCAAGCGTTCGGTTGGGCCGGACGGGGTGCCACCCTACATAGTTAAGGATTGTAGGACTGTACTGGCCGGACCTCTCTTGCATTTATTTAATTGTTTCCTACGAGAATGCTCGTATCCGGACGGCTGGAAGCTGACCAGGGTTACTCCGGTGCCAAAGGGGGCTCCGGCCTCTGAGGTCAGTGGATACAGGCCTGTGGCAGTACTATCAGCATTTGCTAAGGTCTTCGAGACTGCGTTGTGCTCTTGTATCCATTCGCAAGTAGCTAACCAGCTTAGCGATGCGCAGCATGGTTTCCGAACGGGCCGCAGCACAAATTCAAATTTAATGTGTTTTATGAACCAGGCCGCCACAGTGCTGGACTCGGAGGCAGGGGCCCAGCTGGACGTCGCTTACTTCGACTTCAGGAAGGCATTTGATAGCGTAGATAACGACATTCTGTTAAGTAAATTTGCAAAGGCTGGTTTTACTCCAGCCCTTCTAAAGTTCTTTTGCAGCTACCTAGGTAATCGGAAACAAATTGTAGAATACGCTGGCTTCACCTCGGACTCGTATTGTACTCTTACAGGAGTAAGCCAGGGGACTAATTTGGGACCATTGGAATTTATTATAATGGTAAATGACCTTCCTGAAGTTGTAAAAGATGCTGGCTGCTTGCTATTTGCCGACGATCTTAAGTTGTTCATGCGGATCACTAATCAGTCGCACTGTGAATTGCTGCAGCGGGACATTAATCGGGTAGTACAGTGGAGTACGGAGAACAAACTACTCTTTAATGTAACTAAGTGTAACGTGATGTCTTTTACGCGGGCCGTGGTTCCTCGACGTCACGAATATACCATGGATGGGCACGTGATACCGCGGGTAGTGTCGGTGCGAGATCTTGGTGTCACTTTCTCCGAAGATTTGTCGTTTCGCGCACATATTGTACAGGTGTGTAAGAAAGCCTTCAAGAATCTTGGATTTGTAATGCGTGAGACCCGTGACTTTACTAATACAGCAGCTGTGAAGTCGCTATATAATGCATTGGTGAGAAGTAACCTGGAAACGAGTGCTATCATCTGGAATCCATTTGAAATTAAGTATTCTCTTATGGTAGAAAAAATGCAAAATAAGTTCACCCGGTTCCTATACATGAAGCAATTTGGCGTCTACCCATTCTATCCACTTATGTATCCAACCCTCTTTGTAATAGGGATGGTTGGTTACTATAAGTTGGAGGTAAGGCGCAATTTCGCCCTAGCTAAGTATGTTTTTATGGTTTTTCGTGGTATGTTGAATAATCCACAAATATTGGAATCTTTGGCATTGCTCGTCCCGAGCAGTAGACTGCGGCAAGGGCCGAGAGAGAGGTTGTTAAAAGTCCCGGTGGCCCGTACAAACTTGTTAAAGTTTGCACCGGTGGGGCGGGCAATAAATATACTCAACAGCGTCTCTCTGCGATTGGATATCTTTGCTTGCTCTTTGGCGGAATTCCAGAGGGTGACACTTAGCATATTGTCCTCTGTATGACTTGTGTCGATACTCAGAGTCGTTACTTGGGACTAATGAATAATTTGTCATCCACGCTAATGGACAGGTATAAATTTGGACCCCCCTCAGTCAAAATAAGGCGGGCTGCTTAAAAGCAATAATTTTGTTGTTGGTGGTGGTGACTAACTGGTTATTGAGTGACGTCTCTGAGTGTGGAAATTGAGACTACATTGTTGTATTGGGTTCCCACCTGTAAAAACAAATGTAAGTGGAAATAAATAAATAAATAAATAAATAAATAAATAAATAAAAAAAACTTTACCTTGAAAAAGTGGATGAGTAACAGTGAGAAATTACTGCAACGCGTCCCCTCAGAAAATAGAGAAAATTCAGTAACATTCGTTAAAGATGAAAACGATAGTTCTATTAAAGTTTTAGGTCTTCAATGGATTCCGAAATTCGATAATTTTCTTTTTTCGGTTAATTTAACAGACAAAGAGTCAACCAAACGATCAGTACTAAAGTTGCTAGCGTCGATTTACGATCCCGTGGGTTTTATCGCACCTTGCACTTTTGTCGCGAAACAGATTATGCAAGAACTGTGGAAGCTAGGCATTGGTTGGGACGAAAAGTTGCCAGATAATATAAAAAAATCGTGGCAAAATTTTATTTTGGAACTTCCTCTGTTAAAGGAGTTGCGTATCGAGCGTCACATGCTATTACCAAGGGAGACGGAATGCGACTTGGTTGGATTTTGTGATGCTTCGTTGCGTGGCTATGCAGCATGCGTGTATGTTATTAGTCGCGATCAAAAGGGTAACGTAAAGGTTCGTCTAGTGACCGCGAAATCTAAAGTCGCACCAATAAAACCCGTCACGATTCCTCGGTTGGAGTTAATGGGTGCTGTTTTGTTGAGCAAATTAATAAAGTTCGTAGTTGACACATTTACTCGCGTTAAAATTAACAGAATAATAGCAGCTTCAGACTCGACAGTCGTACTGTCGTGGCTTCAAACGGAACCTTATAAACTAAAGACCTTTGTCAGTCATCGGGTTACGAAAATTATTGAAGTTTTACCCCCTCATTTTTGGCGGCATGTGTGTAGCGAACATAATTTAGCCGATATTTGTTCTCGCGGAGCGTCTCCGGAACAACTGGTCAGTTGTAATCAACGTTGGTTACAGGGCACTGATTGGATGTATCAAAATTATATCGATTGGCCCCTGACGGTGTTTGTTAACGAGAGTACTAATAAAGTACCGGAATTAAAAGCGTCTATTAATTTCTTGGTCGAAAATAAAAATAATGATAATTTCAATGAATCCAAAACAGAATTTTGTGAAAGAATTTTTCAAAAGTTTTCATCGTTTTCCAAATTGCAAAGATCGTTTGCTTGGATTTTAAGATTTACACGAAAAAGGGGTGACATGAACACTTCTTACAAATCGGGAGTATTATCAACCTTCGAATTAAACGAAGCTCGCGATAAGTTGATAAAATTAGTTCAAAATGCTTATTTTGAAGCGGAATTAAAAATTATTAAAGATAAGAAATACGTTTCTTCATTACGAAAATTATCTCCATTTATTGATTCCGACGGCTTCCTCAGGGTAGGGGGTCGCATCGGTCATTCCGAACTCCCGTATAATTCTAAACATCCGCGTCTTCTTCCGAAACATAGTTTACTTACTAAACTACTGATCAATTATTTTCATAAAAAATATTTACATGTAGGACCGCGAACCTTACAAAGTATAATTAATGAAAATTTTTGGATATTGTCTGCTCGTAGCGTCATTAGATCCGTTTTATCTAAGTGTAAAACGTGTTTTAAATGTAAACCGTCTTTACTGCAACCCGAAATGGCACCGTTGCCACCAACTCGGTTGATACCTAACAAGGTATTTTCTAACGTCGGAGTTGACCTTGGAGGTCCATTCCTTATTAAAGAAAGCTTACGTCGAAATGCTAAAGTGACAAAGGCATATTTAGCACTGTTTGTCTGCTTTTCAACAAAAGCAGTACATCTGGAGGTGTTATCTTCTCTCTCCGCCGACTGTTTCCTTGCGTGCCTAGACAGATTCATAGCTCGTAGAGGTCTATGCGCTGTTCTATATTCTGACTGTGGCACGAATTTTATTGGTGCCAGTAAACATCTGTCTGAAATCCAGAGGTTCCTGCGTGAGAGTCAAGATGACATTTCTGATGGCTGCTCTAAAAGACAGGTTGATTGGAAATTTAATGTACCCAGTGCTACACATATGGGTGGCCTCTGGGAAGCGGGCATAAAGTCAGCAAAGTATCATTTAGTGCGAAGTGTAGGAGAAAAGTCCTTAACGTTTGAGGAACTTTCCACGATATTTTGTAAGGCAGAAGCCATTTTAAATTCGCGTCCCTTGTGTCCACTACCTGCTAGCGATAATCCCAACGAATTCAATGTCTTAACCGCCGGACACTTTCTCATTGGTCGAAGCTTAACCTCTATACCTGAGTATAACGTTCAAGACGTAAACATTAACAGATTGTCACGTTGGCAGTATATTCAGAGGTGTTCTCAACTTTTCTGGAAACGTTGTAGTCACGAATATTTAAACACTCTTCAGCAGAGAGCTAAGTGGTTTACGTCTTCCTCTAATCCAAAAGTCGGAGATCTAGTAATAATAAAAACTGAAAATGTTCCTTCCTGTAAATGGCCTCTCGGCAAAATAGAAAAATTACATCCAGGTCCCGACGGAATAGTCCGGTGTGTGACGCTGCGCACCGAAAAAAGTGTCTTACAAAGACCAACCAATAAACTCTGCCTATTACCTTATACCAACTAGATTCAAACAAAACGTTTTTGTTAGATATAGGTACCTAGCTTAGTGTTTATTTTAGAGCTCTTTTTTAATGATATAGGTATTAAGGTAATCTTAATTTTCTAGAAACCATCACTATGGTTTCGGTAGGGGGTATGTTCTGTATTTATCTCATGATTGGACGAATTCGATGGTGAATGTCTGTATGCGCTCGCTAAGTCGGCATGCGATTGGCTGTCCCGTACCTACGAGCTGCTGCACATATTCGCGACAACGTGACAAGCGCGCCATCTTCAAGAAGTTTGGTGCGAGCGGAGCCGACGAGTCTGTCGTCCGCCATTGACCCGTGAACCGTCTAATTTTCTACTCCGTGAGTGAAAATTAATAAAACAAGGACAAATTGTGCATTGCCGTGTGGTGTCACTCGTGCCAGTCTCCGTGGTCAACGGTCCACTCAAAGGACCGTCAGATCTAGTGGGAGCCAGCCGCAGCAGGAGAAAAGGTGAGTCGTACTTCAGCCATCTCACTGTTGAATTTGTTCCTGGATTGGGAAGGACGGAGAACTCCGTTCGTACAGAACTACCCATACCCATTTCTTTATACAACCAGCGTAATATTAGGTACAGTCCACTCCTCTATTCCACAGATTGCATGGGTGATTACTTCGATTAATACAAATAAAAAATACATGAAAAAAATTCGTTTAAATTTTTTCATACAAAACGGCAATTTCATAGGTAAAGACCTATTATTTGAAATCGTAAAACGGTCACAAACTGACAATTCATAATATATTGTCAGTTTGTGACCGTTCTACGATTTCAAATATTATCCTACTAGCTTTTGCACGCGGCTTCGCCTGCGTGGATGACGGAAAATATGCCACAGGAACAAAAATATTGCGATATATTCTGCCCGCCACTTTGTCCGCGTGAAATTTCATGCTCCCCCGACCCACTCCGTCGCATCGCTTTGCCTGCCCGAGCTATTACTTCGTTTTCTTAGCGTTCTTTCTGACTTTTTTTTCTTTTTGCTCGGCACCTAAGACTCCTACAGTGATGAATAGGCCTATAGCCCTTATGAATTGGGCTATCAAAGGCAAAAACAACTATTTAAGTGCGACTGGAAGTTCCAGAGATTAGCACGTTCAAACAAACAAAAAAAATTGTGTGTGTCAGCTCCGACGCACGACTGGAGTTTAATCCTGTTTTTTGTGCCGTTCCGAGTTTCCGACTTTCTATTTTTCAGTAATTTCTGTCAGGCTGGGTTTCTTCAACGAATCAGTGCTATACAAAAAGCAACTTTAAGGTCTAAAGGCACTCGTCCTCCCCCCTCCCTCTCATCCCTCTCTCTAATACTCCTCTTATTACTACTCTCCTTCTAACCCCCTTTCACACCTCCCCTTCCTTCCCTCTCAACCCTCCCCTTCCCTTCCCCTCACCACCCCCTCTCACCCCTTCACCCTCTCCATCCCCTCACCCTATCACTCCCCTCACCACATCGCCTTCCCGCTAACCTACCCCTCCCCTTTCACCCCCTCTAACACCTTCTTTACAGCTTTCCCCTCCCCGTCTACCCTCACCAGCTCCTCCCCTCACCCTCTTCCCTTCTTCACACTTCACTACACCATCCCCCTCCCTCTCGCTCCTCACCGTCCATCCACTCCCTCTCTCTCCACACCCTCGCCTTCCCCTTTCCTTTCTCACCACCCCCTCCCCTTACCACTTTCCCTCCTCACCACCCCTCCCCTTCCCCCTCCTCCTCTACCCTTCTCACTGGGGGAAAAATTATTAATGACAAACTTTATTACTTGCTTAGGCAAGTATTTGTGCCAAGTTTCAAGTAAATTAACCAAATGAATAACTTTTCATTTTGACTATATTCCCTGTTTTCACACCCACAGGGATGGAATTTTAAAAAATAGTTTGCGATATTTCCGTAGCTTGACTGAAAGATTATTTACACCAATTTTTGAGTTAATCGAACTCCGCAGTAAAACCTGCACTTTAAAATTGACTACCCTTTTTCACCCCTTTAGAGGTAGATTTTCGAAAAACCCTTATATACGATACTCTTCATTTTTGATCTCAAGTATAAATACTGAATTTCGAGTTAATCGGACCGCGCGTTAAAATTTCTCACCCCTAATCCCTTCTGAGGGAGTAGTTTAGGGAAACTAAAAATGACAAACTTTATAATTTACTTAGATAAATATTCATGCGAAGTTTCAAGTCTATTAACTCAAGGAATAAGATTTTTCATACAAACTTTCATCCCCTATTTGACACCCTTAGGGATGGAATTTCCAAAAGTCCTTTCTTAGTGGATGCCTACACTGTATAAGGTATTTATGTGAAAAATTTGAAGTCTCTAGGTCCAGCGATTTTGGCTGTGCGTTGATATATCAGTCAGTCAGTCAGTCAGGACTTTGAATTTTATACAGGGTGGCCGGAACATTGACGTCCAAAAATAAAATTTCGGTCCCTCGTATCGTGGGGTATTCGAATCACCCCCATGTATGTTCCGCGACTTTTCATAGTTTTCGAGTTATGATTTTTTTTCTGAATGTTTGAAAATTTTCGACCTGACCAACCTAAAAAAATTCTAAAAAAAAAAGTAGAGGGTTTTATCGAGTTTCTTTTTTTGCAACTGAATTTTCATAAGTAGTACTTTTATGCATAAAATAATCAGCTTCGTAACTGTGATGAAAGTTATGAAAATGTTGATCTAAAGTGAAAAATTTACGTTCGGTAAATTATGACTCAAATTTTCAACTTTAAATTAAAAATCTTAACAGGTGACTTCATAATTCCTAAGTAGGCTTCAAGAATGCGCCAGACTCTCAGCTTTCATAATCATAAAAAAAATGAAGTACTTAATAGGGCTACTTTGTTTAAAATCGGCCTTCAAAGACAGCGAGGTGGAAAAATTCTTAAAATTACCCATCTGAGTAATTATTTTTTTTTGGCTATTTTCTCGTTCCTAAGGTTAATTAATGATAAGAATACTGAAAACTAACCACATTATATTCAATATTCATAATTACCACACGTGGGCGAATGAAAATCCACTCGAAGTGAGAGCTTCGACATTTCAACATCGCTTCAGCGTTAACTTGTGGTCTGGTATCCTCAATGGCGAACTAATTGGTCCGTTTGAACTGCCGTCCAGACTTGATGGAGAAACATACAAAAACTTTTTGGAAAATGAACTTCCATTGTTGCTGGCAGATGTGAATCTCGAACTCAGACGAACCATGGTGTTGCAAAATGACGGCGCCCGTGTCACTATGCAACCCAGGTCCGAAATTACTTAGATGAAACATACCCCAACAGATGGATCGGACGCAGCGGACCAATTAGGTGGCCTCCACGCTCACCTGATCTCAACCCCATCGATTTCTTTATTTGGGGCTATTACAAGGAAATAGCATACGCCGGAGACTGTTCAAGTGAACAAGAGCTGAGGCAGTTGATTGCAGAAGCTGAACGTGTTGTGAGAGAGAACAGAGACGCTTTTAGACGATTGCCAGACAATTTCTTACGTAGGTGTAGAATGTGTATTGCTGCTGGTGGTGGCCACTTTGAAAACCTTTTGTAAATGTTAAAAATAAATTAAGTACTTTTTTCACATTATCATCTGTGTTTTATTCAAAACCACTTTTTACGTAAAACTTTTCTTACCCAACTCTGAAACTATTTGTTGGTTAGTTTTCAGTATTCTTATCATTAATTAACCTTAGGAACGAGAAATAGCCAAAAAAAAAAATTACTCAGATGGGTAATTTTAAGAATTTTTCCACCTCGCTGTCTTTGAAGGCCGATTTTAAACAAAGTAGCCCTATTATGTACTTCATTTTTTTTTCTTTTTTTTATGATAATGAAAGCTGAGAGTCTGGCGCATTCTTGAAGCCTACTTAGGAATTATGAAGTCACCTGTTAAGATTTTTAATTTAAAGTTGAAAATTTGAGTCATAATTTACCGAACGTAAATTTTTCACTTTAGATCAACATTTTCATAACTTTCATCACAGTTACGAAGCTGATTATTTTATGCATAAAAGTACTACTTATGAAAATTCAGTTGCAAAAAAAGAAACTCGATAAAACCCTCTACTTTTTTTTTTGAATTTTTTTAGGTTGGTCAGGTCGAAAATTTTCAAACATTCAGAAAAAAATTCATAACTCGAAAACTATGAAAAGTCGCGGAACATACATGGGGGTGATTCGAATACCCCACGATACGAGGGACCGAAATTTTATTTTTGGACGTCAATGTTCCGGCCACCCTGTATACAGGGTGTTTGGCAGAACGTTGAACATACGAAAATGGTGGATAGTTGGGGTCATCTGCTACTTACTCAGCCCTAATTTATTTGGCCCTGGCCCACTGGATATTTTTAATTATTTTTTTTTATCTTTTTTCTTGTTTCACCACTTTCTTAACTTAAAGTGTAATTTTTATTAAAAGTGGGTGAAACAGGCAATATTTAGTTTTTTTTTCATACTTTTATGTGGGCAGATTCTTATAAAATTATTGCTTTATTCAGATGTTAGCTAGAAAAAAAGTTATGAGTCCTCAAACTTACAGAAAGATGTAAAAAAATACTTAAATCTTAATTTCAACTTGCATTTAAAAAAAAACAAAAAATGATTGAGGAGTTCCAATTCTAGCAAAACATCCCTAGTGTGTGAGCTTTCTAATGGTATGTAATTTGCTTTTATAAAAAAAAAAAACTTCTTCATAATTTTATCAAGTAGGACATTTTTGACGAAACTCTACCTTTACGGAAAGTGAAATGTTTTGCGAAATTTAATACTGCAAGGTTGGTAAAAAATAAATGGTCGATTCAAATTATGCTGTACCAGTTAGGTGTGTTAAGGAAACAATTAAAAAATGTTAAATAATTTATTTAAATAATAAATCACAAATGTTCGAATTGACGTCCTTCATTTACAATACAGGCGCGGCATCTACGTCTGATTAGAAATGAGACGTAGATGCCGCGCGTGTGGGGAAGGGCAAAGGAACTAGTTTACACTACAGAAGTAGAAAGTAGAGAAGATTTGATAAATCGAATTAATACTGCTTTCGAAGTTTTATGCGACAGGAGATGCTGCTGCGCACAACGACTGTAGAAATCAGACGTAGATGCCGCGCCTGTATTGTAAATGAAGGGCATCAATTCGAACATTTGTGATTTATTATTTAAATAAATTATTTAACATTTTTTAATTGTTTCCTTAACACACCTAACTGGTACAGCATAATTTGAATCGACCATTTAATTTTTACCAACCTTGCAGTATTAAATTTCGCAAAACATTTCACTTTCCGTAAAGGTAGAGTTTCGTCAAAAATGTCCTACTTGATAAAATTATGAAATAACTCTTAAAGTTTTTTTTTTATAAAAGCAAATTACATACCATTAGAAAGCTCACACACTAGGGATGTTTTGCTAGAATTGGAACTAATCAATCATTTTTTGTTTTTTTTTTAATGCAAGTTGAAATTAAGAATTAAGTATTTTTTTACATCTTTCTGTAAGTTTGAGGACTCATAACTTTTTTTCTAGCTAACATCTGAATAAAGCAATAATTTTATAAGAATCTGCCAACATAAAAGTATGAAAAAAAAAACTAAATATTGCCTGTTTCACCCACTTTTAATAAAAATTACACTTTAACCCCTCAAGTGTCAACTGCACCCCATGTGTGCATAAGAGAAAGTGCTCGAAATGTCGCGTGCACCCCATGTGTGCATAACTACGTCATCGTCACAGCTCTCATTGGCGATGGTATTTTTTACGTTTCTTTTCACTTTCAACACAATTTGGCTGTATCATTCGATTAATCGATTCATACTTGACCAGTTTTAATAACATTTTAATGGAACACTACTAAAATTTAACGAAACGTAATTTTTACAAATTCATCTGTGATTTTCAAAGTGACGCGCCATTTTTATTTTCATTGCGTAAACAAAAAGTTTTTATTCGTTTTTGGAGTGTTGAACATTGTTTCTAAGTGGAATAGATGTGTAAACATTGCCTACACATTATTGTGTTATCGTAATGAAGATTTTTTGGTGAATATGTGTGTGAATTCGATGTATTGTGATAAAGTTTTATGGTTATGTGAGTGAAAATTATAAAAGTGAAAACATATTTCATCACTGCGAGATGAGGTCAGTTTTATTTGTTTATTGAATAGTATAAATAGTTAGGTAAACTCATAACGAAGCTAGGAAGGTATAATATATACCATGATAATGGCTATAAGTTGCCGATTTCTCAGTTTTTCTGAAGGCCTACTCAAAAATCAAAAAGTTTTCTAAACTTGCGCATCACGCGGGGCGCAGGGGGCGGTCCGGGCCATACACTTGAGGGGTTAAAGTTAAGAAAGTGGTGAAACAAGAAAAAAGATAAAAAAAAATAATTAAAAATATCCAGTGGGCCAGGGCCAAATAAATTAGGGCTGAGTAAGTAGCAGATGACCCCAACTATCCACCATTTTCGTATGTTCAACGTTCTGCCAAACACCCTGTATATAGATTATGATTCTGCCAAAGTGGCCGTTTTACCGCCCCGTATTCAAAATAGCGTCAATTTACTAATGACAGCAAAGAACACAAAACAGTTTTTATTCTAATGCTAAACTCTTTGTCGAAAATGTCGACTAATCAAATTGAATTTAGAACACACCAATATAGGTCGAATACACAGATTTAGAGTATAAATCGGAACGGAACCCTCGGTGCGCGAGTCCGACTCGCTCTTGACCGGTTTTTTTCTAAATAGCCCTAATAGCAGTAATTGTAATTTTAATAAACTTTTAATATTTTTTTCGCGATTTCTGGTTTGGGGCTATAGTAAAAGTTGTTCATAATGATGAGTACAATGACCTCTTAAGAGGTTGTGCCAACAATTCTGGGTCATGTTTTATAGAAAAGTCAATGAAGTGCAAAAGTAGGCATCGTGTGACGAAACCCTCAAAAACATAATGCATCGTCTACTATTTATAAGTTATAAAAAGTTGTACCAGAAGTTGGTTTCATTGCAATGTTTTGTGGCAACCTCTTTTTCGAAAAACATACTGTATTTTTTACCCGACTACGGCGAAGCAAAAATGAGGGTTATGATTTTGACCGTTATACTGTATTTTTAACCGACTTCTAAAAAAGGAGGAGGTTCTCAATTCGGATGTTTGTATTTTTTTTTTTTTTTTTTTATGTTTGTTCGCGCATAACTCCTTCGCTTGCGTTCCGATTTGAAAAATTATTTTTTTGTTGGAAAGGGTATACTTTCCAAATGGTCCCATCTTTGTCAAAATCCAGTTCTGATGATGGGATCCTGGAGAAATCGAAGGAACTCTTCAAATATTAAAGGCACACCTATAGCGATTTGGGTATTTTTATAGTAGCTCGTGCATTTGCTCTTGGAAAGCACCACTTGGTGAAGTGGAACTGATGATGAAGACCACAGATGGCTACCGGAACTACTCAATGATAAATATTTCACGGGTTGCGATTCGATTACTTTAATATGGTTGCAAAGCAATTTCCGCTCGTCACACAATGCGTGTGGTGAGGAGTTCTCCTGGTTCTTACCAGCAGAACTCCTCAACAATTAACGTCCCAGCATCGGGAAAAGCAATATTTTGTAACATGTGATGAGCAATTGACATTAGACTATTGTAACTTATACAAATTATAAACAGACCCACTAAAAAGCGAGAAATAAAAACTTTTTAACAAAAAAAAAACCGACTACCAAAAATTACTACAAAGTGAAAAATAACTTTGATTTCGAAAGTCGGTGGCAAAAAAAAGAAAGTAAATAAAAAACGAAAGACACCGACTTCCGAAATCAAAGTTATTTTTCACTTTGTAGTGATTTTTGGAAGTCGGTTTTTTTTTTTGTTAAAAAGTTTTTTTATTGTAACACTCACTTTTTCTGTGTCTTTGTTTGTGTTTGTTTGTTGTTTGTGTTGTTGGTTTTTGTTGTCTCACTTTGATTACTTACTCTGTTCACAGTGCTATGGTCCATTGTGCAAAGCTGCAGTACGTATAATAGATTAATACTTACATAATTATTAGTTATTTTGATAAAATAGGGTGTCTGGTAAATTGTGCGATTACTACGGGGGTGATAGCTTGGGTCTATAGAGCACAATACAACAATCATTTAGATTCCGGTAGAAACGGTTCCATGTCATCAAAATATTGAAAATAATTTATCTTACATCTGATTATTCAACACCTCGATATGAAAAAAAAACCTCTTAGAACTCAAAACATTTATTTCAATAAACCATAATTATTGGTATATCGCCCTCTCTTGTTTCTTTTACGAAAGTATTTAAATACAATAGTGTTAAATCTTGTGCGATATGTTACGGAACCCTTCGTGTGCGAGTCTCGCACTTGGCCGGTTTTTTTTTAAGTTTTACGCTATTAAGTCCTCATTCTTTCCTACTTTAAATAAAGAATTATTTTTTATTAAAGATATTTCCTTTTGTTAGCAAGGGCAAAGAAGATTTAATTACAATTGGGGTAGTAAAAAGGGCAAATTGTAGATAATCCTAATAATACCTTCTAACAACATACTTAGTAGTAAGAGAGGAGATCAAATTACCAGTTAAGTACTGGTAGTATCATTGGTACCAACCATTGGGGCCTGAGGTGATGATAGCACATGACCACTCCTATTCGCCATTTCCATTTGGCTAACGATGCACCAGACACCCTTTATTATTAATCTGCCTAGCCTTTTCCCAACTATTTTGGGGTCGGCTTCCAGTCTAACCGGATGCAGCTGAATACCAGTATTTTACATGGAGCGCCTGCCTATCTGACCTCCACATCCCAGTTACTAGGTAATACGATACCCCTTGGTAAGACTGGTTGTCAGACTTTCGGGCTTCTGACTACCCGTAACGACTGTCAAAAATCCACGAATGACAGCCGTAGCCGGGACCAATACCTTAGCGTGCTTTCCGAGGCACGGAGGAGTCTCGTCATGTAAAGATGGTCACCCATCCACGAACCAAACCCGGTCCACTCCCGCGCCCGCTGTTTCGCGCTACGCGTACACGTTTGAATGATTGTATTTCTAAGTGAAAATGTTGTTGTTGCACCTATACGTACTTTTAATTTATGATAGAATAGAGAATATATTATTTATTTAATTATTAACCGACTTCAAAAAGGAGGAGGTTCTCAATTCGTCGGAACATTTTTTTTAATTTTTTTTCGGGGAACATATCCCCGACTACTCGAAAATGGCTGGACCGATTTGGATTTTGCTTCTTTTGTTCGAAAGGGTACACTTTGGTCCCATGATCATCAAGTCAGGATCTGATGATGGAATCCCATGGAAATCGAGGGCAATCGTCAAATTTTATGGGCACACCTATATCGATTTCGGTATTTTTTATAGTAACTCGTACATTTGCTCTCGGAAAGTACCATGTGGTGAACTGATGATGAAGACCATAGATGGCCATCGGAAATACTCAATTATAACTAAGTATATCACAGGTTGCAATTAGATTACTTTGATATGGTTTATGCTCGTCAAAATGCATAATGGTGATGGTGACTTCACCATGAGCTCTAGTTCTCCTGGTTCTTACTAGGAGAACTCCTCAATAATTAACGTCTCTGCATCGGGAAAGCAATATTTTGTAAAACGTGATGAGCAGTTGATATTGGGTTATTGTAACTTAGATAAATTACAAACTGACCCAGTAAAAAGTGAAAAATAAAAACTTTTTACAAAAAAAAACCAATTTCCAAAAAAAACACTGCAAAGTGAAAAATAACTTTAATTTCGGAAGTCGATGGCAAAAAACTAAAATACAGATGCAAAGACACCGACTTCCGAAATTAAAGTTATTTTTCACTTTGCAGTGGTTTTTTTGGAAGTCGGTATTTTTTTACTTACGTACGTAACACTTAAGGTGATATATTGAAAAAAATGTACTTGTTCTTTATCATGTACCTTTTTAAGTATACGGATTAGAGACTTAACATTTTGGTGCATGTTTTTTGACTACACTGGCCTTCAAAACGGGTGTACTACGCCAAATCGAATGCCAAATAATCGAATATCAATTGATCGACCACTATAAATCGAACGTCTCAATACTCGAACGTTCATAATATCGAATGGTTAATAAATCGAACATTCATCATCGTACACTCAATGCATCAAGTGTTCAAAATATCGAATGTTTGTTTGATCGACTGTTCAACGCATCGCATGTATATATATTTCGATGGAATGCCATCGAAATATCAATATATAGGTACTCAATACTTTTTAGGATTCCGTACCTAAAGGTTAAAACGGGACACTATTACTAAGACTCCGCTGTCCGTCCACCAGGCTGGTATCTCATGAACCGTGATAGTTAGACAGTTAAAATTTTCACAGATGATGTATTTCTGTTGCCGCTATAACTAAAAATACTAAAAAACAGAATAAAATAAATATTTAAGGCGGCTGCCATACAACAAACGTGATTTGTATGCCGTTTTTATAGATACTGGTACGGAACCCTTCGTACGGAAACCTTAGTGATATCATTATTTGCCTTGTCGGGTAACACTTCTTCTCTCAATTTATCGAAAGCATCTGGTATCTCTTCTTGGGGTAAATAAGCAAGTGGCATAATGTGTCTTAACTTGACAGCAAACCTGGCCATACTTATTTACTTTGCAAACCATTTTGACATATTTTGACCTAAGTGGAATAGACAGCATTTGTGTTGCGCATCAGGAAATAGTCACAATGATTTTTGCAGATGAACAAAGTTTATGTATGAGGTGAAAACAATGTATGAAAGCCTGAAATATGACTTAAGTACCTAATTGTTGCGTTCAGAAACAGACTTGTTTTTACTGAACAGCTGATTTTTTTTTCGCGATTTCAGGTTTGGTCCCATAGTAAAAGTTGTTCATAATGATGAGTACAATGACCCCTTAAGAGGTTTTGCAAGTACCTATGTTAATAAAATGATGATGATGATGATGATGGTGTTGATAATTAATTTTCAATATAATCATACATAGTAGTCTTCAAAAAGAGGTAGTAAATTATAAAATGGTATTGGTATTTTAATAAATAAATAAATAAAATAGTATTTACAATCTAATAAAAACAACATGGATTTATTGACAACAGGGAATTGCAATTCACACAAAATTTTAAAATCTGCCTATAAAAGTTCATAATTTTAGATTAAAATGTGATTTATTACAAAATGTTGCGTTTTTCTTGTATTCAGTATATTAATATTTCTATAGAATGAATATGCGCTGCGTTGAACGCTCGATCAAACATACATTCGATATTTTATTTTACCACTTTGTCGGCGTGATGAATGTGTATATCCATGCCAATGATTTCATTTTTTTATTTTGATTTGATTTTAGATTTAAGGTCCGTATTACAGACCGTCACTCAATACTCAAGCATGCGCAGTGGTAGCCCGCGAAGTTCAATGTTTTTTTATTTTTTTGCAAGTTGCAGATCCGTGTCAGGTTGTATCTTGATCAAAGTATGATACGCGGCAATTAAACATTATGTATTTACATAATTTTAACCATAAAAATCATCAATAAATCTGTCTAAATCACATTTCGTGCAGATTCGTAAGATTTCGTTCGTTTGACGAATCTGCACGAAATCTAACTTAGAGAGATGTATTGATAATATTTGTATCATTAAAATTATGTAAATACATAATGTTTTATTGCCGCGTATCATATTTTGATCAAGATACAACCTGACACGGACCTGCAAATTTCAAAAAACACAAAAAATATTGAATTTCGCGGGCTACACAACGCAATCACCTGAAAACTAGATACAAACCATTTGATTGGTTTAAACTAGTTTTAAACTAAATTTAAACAAAGATCAGTGCTTGAGTTTCCTTCTGTAATACGGACCTAAGAGTCTCTGAGCTAAGTTGCGGACGGACAGACGGACATAGCTAAACTATAAGGGTTTCTTGTTGACTACGGAACCCTAAAAAATATTAAAACCAAAAAATAGTAATTTTTAGCATAGTGGCAAAAAAACAACATAAATTGTAAGTATGTTTTACGCCTTATTTACATTTAAATAACTGCTATTGTCTCCTCGAGCTATGATTACAGCTTCGAGCCGGTTTGGCATACTGAAGACGAGGTTTCGGAGACGATGTTGGGGAATATTCTCCCATTCTTCCATCAGGACCTATTTTAGGCCCTGAGGGTAATAGGTGGTCTACGGCTTCTGACCAGCCTCCCGAGCTCATTCTAGGCGTGCTCGATCGGGTTGAGATCAGGACTTCTTAATGGCCAAGTAATCGATTTAAAACCAACCTCCTGAATGTACTATTGTACGACCTGAGCGGTGTGGGCCGAGCGTTACCCTGCATCAGTATCGATCCATCACACATTATAGTCTACTAGCTTCTGCCCGCGACTTCGTCCGCGTGAAATTTATTTTTTGCTCGACCCACCCCGTCGCATAGCATTGCCTACCCGCGCTATTACTTCGTTTTCACTTAGCGTTCTTTCAGACTTTTTTTCTTTTTGCTCGGCACCTAAGGGTCCTAGAGTGATATTAAATATGCCTTCTATAAGATTTGGGCTATCATTAATGCAAAAAGATTTTTTAAAGTCCGACTGGTAGGGTAGTTCCAGAGTTTAGCTCGTTCCTTCACCACATCCCCTTCCGCTACCTCTCCCTCCCCCTCTCACTCACTCTCACACCCCCTTTACCACTTCCCCTTCGCTCTCTCTCTCTCTCACCACTCCGTCCCCTCCCTCTCCCCCTCTCCTCCACCTCCAGCTCACCAACCCCTACCCACCCCTCAGCCTTCACCATGTCTTCCTCCTCTCCTCACCAATTCCTGCCCTTTCTCCCTGCGTCCATCATCCTCCCCCTCACACTCCTCACCAGCCCTCCCTTGCCCCTCCCCTCTAAACCTCCCTCCGGGGTAGTTTTAAAAAACTAATAATGACAAACTTAGGCAAATATTTGTGCCAAATTTCAAGTTAATTAAAACATTTTTCATGTAAATTGTATTCCCTGTTTTCACCCCCACAGGGGTGGAATTTAAAAAAATGGTTTGAGATATTTCCATAGCTTGACTCAAAGATTATTTACACCAATTTTCGAGTTCATCAAGCCACGCAGTAAAATCCTCCCCTGTGAAATTGACTACCCCTTCTCACCCCGTTAGAGGTAGATTTTCGAAAAACCCTGACACACATTATTCTTTATTTTTGGTTTTAAGTATAAATACTGAGTTTTGAGTTAATCGGATTGCGCGTTAATTTTTTTCCATACAAACTTTGAGACCCCCCAATTTCCCTTTAGGGGGTACTTTAGAAAAACATAAAATCACAAAAATCATAATTTACTTAGATAAATATTCGTGCCAAGTTTCAAGTTTATTAACTCAAGGAATAAGATTTTTCATACAAACAATGTCCCCCCTTTTTACCCCCTTAAAGGTCGAATTTCCAAAAACCCTTTCTTAGCGAATGCCTAGGTCATAATAGCTACCTGTGTTCCAAATTTCAGCCCAATCCGTTCAGTGGTTTGAGCTGTGTGTTGATAGATCAGTCAGTCAGTCAGTAACGCTTTCCTTTTATAGATATAGATTATAGGTCTGCGGCTTGCAGTCAACGCTGATGAGATTTACATAATCTGAATCTGAGTACCGATCCGGATCACGATGTTCTCGAAAGGGGTATCTTTTGGCAGTGTTGTCTTCGGCACTGTCATCTACTGGTGGCACAGGAAGATCTTGAGCGTCGACAAAGTCTTCGGGTTCCAATTGAGAGACAGAAGGTAACAGGGGACTTAATAGGAGACTCAGTATGATGCTCAGGAGTTGGTACTTGTGTAGGTTGCAGATGAGGCGTAGGTGAGGAATTTTGTGTAACAGCGTAAGAACTTCTGGATTATCAGGCTGAGGATCTGAAATCTGTGTTGTTTCGACACCAAGTTCGATGGATGGTAGTTTATCTTCGACAAAGTGGACGTCTCTTGCAATGATGATACTTCTCGGATTCTGGAGATCGATAAGATGATATCCTTTTGTATCTGTTGAGTAGCCAACGATGATACAGGTTTGAGTCTTGCAGTGAAGTTTCTTTCGCTTTTCCTTCGGGATCAGGGCGTGCGCTTCGCAGCCAAAACCTCTTAAGTGATTTAAGGTCATAGCACACATATCAACTCGGAAACTGTTGATTTATTTGATTTACTTATTTACAGAAATCAATCTTTAGTCGATTGTGTAATAATCGATATATCGTAGGTACCTATTATATAAATCCTACCCCCTACAACTATTACTTTACTTCTCGTTTGCGCTTTGATCAAGACGGACGTATAAACTTCTTAGTGACTTTTAATTGGCTAATAATAATCTATACATTTTAAAAAGCCCATAACTCGTTTTATTAAACTGTTAAAAACCTAGATTTCCTACAGAAACGAACGTAAACGATCAACTCGAGCAGTTCAGTATTCTTTGTATGAAACTCCTTACTGAGAAGCACACTAATCGGAATCGTAACGTAAACGATTCGCCTTGGGACAAGCTCGACAAGCTCACGAACCGCGGGGTTTCGCGTGGTCAACCAGCAGTCCCCGCGCTTACGGCTCGTCGTCCCCGCGCTTACGTCTCTCCGTCGCCTCACTTGCGTCTCTTCGTCCACCCTTATTTTAAAATATCTGATTTTGACGTATGCGCGGCGTCGCCTAGCTGTAGCCGAGTCGAAATTTCGGAGCTGCTGGTCCAGTCCGCTTTGGTTACGTGCTTACGTTGGGTTGACGGCTGTTTGACGGCGAGGCGAAAGGCGATACGGTGACAATCCCTTTCCGAGTTGATATGTGTGCTATGACCTTTAGATTCACCTTCTTGCCAGTCCACATCTCTTCGGGAATTCTGTTGTTAAGTGCTTGCGTAGGCGAGAGGCGCCATGGAAACAGCTTAACCCCAGTATGCTCCTTGTAAGCAAGAATCTTGGAGCATAGATGTAGCTTTCTCGACAATGGTTCTGTTGACTCACTCTGACACTCCGTTCTGTTGCGGGGTGTACGGAGTAATGTCACGATTTACGAACTCATGGTACAGAGTTCGTAGATCGTGACATGAGTCAGTTCCTCAACGAAAATGGTATTATACACCAATCCACAAGTCCGTATACCCCGCAACAGAACGGAGTATCGGAGCGAGTCATTAGAACCGTTGTCCGAACCGTGACGGAGCGAAAAGTTTTGATTTTGAGACCAGTTTGGTTCTCCACAAGGCTCATAAATTCAACGAATTTACTGAAGATTTTTTTAATAATTAATATTTTTTAATTATTAATAATAATAAATAATTAATTAGAAATCTAAAATGTCGTAAGTCTCCGGGCGTTGATGGTATACACAACTGCTTACTAAAGAATCTATCACGTAAATGCATAGTATTCATAACCAAAATTTTTAATGGCTGTCTGGGAATTGGCTATTTTCCCTCAGCTTGGAAAAGAGCCAAAATTATAACTTTCAAGAAACCGGGAAAAGATGAAAGTACACCAACTAGCTATAGACCTATAAGTCTCTTACCATCCCTGGGAAAGTTACTGGAAGGAGTAATTTCATCGCGCTTAGCAACAGCTACAAACCACCTGCTACTGCCTGAGCAGTTCGGATTCCGAAAGGCTCATTCTACCACCCAGCAGCTTGCCAGGGTCTCCGAGCATATTACGCATCATTTAAACATGGGTGAATCTACGGGCATGATGTTGCTTGACGTAGAAAAGGCTTTTGATGCCGTTTGGCATGCAGGCCTTTTACATAAGCTATTATTATGTAACGTACCGATCGGACTTGTAAAAATCATCCAGGCGTATTTGACGGATAGGTCTTTCTGTGTTCATATTGGCGATAGTGTGTCTAAACCAAGATCTATTCCTGCAGGGGTGCCACAGGGCTCCTTGCTCGGGCCGCATTTATTCATACTGTTTATAAACGACATGCCCAAGCAGGCTCACACTCATCTTGCTTGTTTTGCGGATGACACAGCATCATTTACTTCAAGTAAAGACACCGATTTGATCGTTGAACGGCTTCAGTTATCATTACAGCTTCTAGTTTCATATTTTACTCAATGGAAATTAAAATTAAATTCAACAAAAACTGAAGTCATAATGTTCTCACGAAAGCGATCATTCCCGAAAAAACGCATAAAAGTCGGTGACTGTACTTTGCCATGGCGTGTATCGACCAAGTACCTAGGACTAGTGCTGGACAACAAAATGAACTGGACCAAAAATACCGAGTACTTCCGTGTTAAGGGAATAAAAGCTCTAAACTGCCTACATCCAATCTTAAAACGGCGATCTAAAGTCAGCTCAATTACTAAATTAAAAATCTACACAACCCTTGTAAGACCCTGCATTACCTACGCTGCACCGGTCTGGAGTAGCACATGTGAAAGTAATTACACTAAACTACAAGTAGTGCAAAACAAAGCAATGAAAACCTCATTCAATACACCCTTACGGACAAATCTTAAAAAGTTACACAATCAATTAAATTTCCCAACATTAAAACAATTCATTACAAAACTCTCAAAAAAGTTTTATCTGGTAACTAACCCTAAACATCACAACCCTCTTATTTCTTCCATTGGTCGAACTCGATCAACAAACTTAAAATATATCGACATATATCATCGATACCGTCTCCCTCATCACTTACTACTATACGAATAACAATGGCGACGCGACTCGATGACCGGACTTTTTGTACGTTCGCTTTAAATGTAGGTAGATTTACAACGAATCACAAATCATAACCAGTACACGAAAATCATTTGCATTTTAGTTATTATAGGTCACTAGAACAAAAAAATCATAATTTTTATCAATGTACTTTGTTACAATGTTTTATAAAATAGTTTAATATATGTGTTATAAAGTGCCCTGTGTCTAATCTTCGCGCTGAACTATACAATATGTAATTACCGTAAGTAGTATGATACTTCTGATTCATAATAAGTTTTGTTTACATTACATAATTTATGTATTCGTAAATGTTTTATAAAGGCGCCATAGTCTGCACAAAACACCCAATCTTAAGGTTGAATGCTTTTAGAATAAGATCTAAATGTCATTTTGTTTGTTTTGTTTATGTTTAAATAAAGAAATTTCAAATCAATCAATCAATCACTGAAGACTTCGCATTTCGATCTTAGCAGGTAGCCAGAAGTCTTAGACAGAAAGTCATCTGTAAATGGAAGTAGGTTAAGTGCTCCACCCCATGAATGCGTAAGTATTCATAAGTCCGCAAAGGTCTGAGTGAATTAATTCCAATTTAGGCCACTCAAAGATGAATGGCCTATTGGACATTTTGCCTTGTAGGCAAAGCACGCAGGTTTTGTTCAACTCATTGAATGATAGACTACTAACCCACTACTCGATTATTTGAAATATTTAGGGCTTTAGGATGCAATTGACCAAGACGTCTATGTCGTAGCAAAGCAGACTCTATCACTTGTGTGCAAGAGGCTTAATATTCTGTCGTATCTAATCTGTACATACCACTGTGGTTTGACGCAGTTGCAATGATAACGCCTGTCACCTTGCAATTATCTTTTAAAGGGATTGAGGCACCTTTCGGTGAAAATACAACTACTAGCCCTTTCTGAACAGAAAGTAAATTAGTAGCAAGGTTAGCAATATATAAATCGTCAGAAATTTGCTTATCAGAAATATTTTCAGAAACGGTACCTTTGCCTTCACTTTAAATATGCTGACCATTGGCGACAGTTATTGGTTTAAACTCCTGCTTGAGATTCAAGACCCAATCACTCTTATTACTCATATGAGTTGTAGCACCATAGTCAACATACCATTCAGTAGAGGTACAAAGTGAAGAGGTAGTGAAGCCTGAACCAAGACAATGATTAAAATAAGGTGAAAGTGATATTTCTCACTCTATGTCAGCTCTGAGCCAATTCTACGCACATTTCGGGGAGGTACACTGGAGAGCTGGCAAGCGTGTTTTCCGCTATTTGAAGGCCACGAAGGATAGGAAGCTAACATATAGCAACACTGGTGATGGAATTGGATACGCTGATGCCGATTACGCATGTAATATGGTAGACCGACGCTCCTGTATGTATGTGTTCCAGATGTGCGGTCCTTCAGCGTCGTGGGAGTCACGAAAACAGAACAGTCGCTCAATCCACAATCGAGGCTGAATATATGGCCTTTGGCGAAGCCTGTAAGGAAGCCATCTACATCCGATCTCTCATCAGCGACATTTTTCAATCCTCATCACCAAAAACCATCATGTGCGATAATCAAAGTGCCATCTCGCTTACCAAAAATTACACGCATCATTCTCGCGCCAAACATATCGACATTCGAGATTAAAAATTAATTTAAAAAAATATTGTTTTTAGCTACATACGATATTTAATGCGCTCGTGAACTAATTTTGTTGTGGCAATCCCACAACATTTTCTATTGTTGCCTGATTACCAATCCCCAACCAATCCAGTCGTATCAATACTTATTTTAAAGGAAATCAATAGCAATTGATGATGATAACATCGAATCGGAATCACCACCTTCACTAATCAATTTGTACAACCGTCAACAATCTATCATCGCCTCGCAAAGAATAAGCACTCAATTTTCTAGAACATTATGTCCACGCCAAGTTCTTTTCATGGCAGTAAAAAACAGATACTGCTGTATTTGTGCCAGAGCGGAAAAACGGAACGATGTAGTGAAACATCATGATGCTTCAAAAATTATAGTGGATCTTCATCCGCCATGGAATCCACTATTATCACTGAAGGATTCAAATAGTCCAAGCATGGCATTATCTATGGAAGATACATAGCTGCTGGACATAGTAGCACAATTCAAAAATACTCGACACGCGACCATATCCCTCAATTACAGTCGAAAAGATTGGTTGATCACATACTTAGAAATTTTTGTAACAAATTGCAAATGCTAAAAACTGATAGAAAGGAATAATATGTCAACTACCAATAAAATTTTAAAGGTACGAAAATACATAATACGACATAAAAACCTGCACCAAGACGTTTCCAATGGCATTCATTAATCATGCCATTGAGCGCCATGACTTTTATAAACTAATGTGTTTGACATTAGCAACGAAAAGTCAACTGGAGAAACAAACAATACGTGTAACGCACGTCTCTGGCATTAGATGAAATATTTACTTAATCTGCAATACAGCGTCACACTCTAGGAGCTTCATTGAATACGTAGACAGCAACATTGTATAGAATTTTAATGATGTGGTTGCCAAATTTGTCGGCGGTAAAAGATTCAACTACGCTCGTAAATGGTGTTACCAAAAACCAATAAATATAAGAAAGTAGAAAATATATGAACATACAACCAAATATTGAAACATTGAAATTGATTTTTTTTAAGAAAATAGATTTAAATTATGGCGAAAATCAATCTTGATTTGGATCCTGAAACTTTCAATGTAAGAAAATTAACTTTCTTGAAAAATTTAGAAATATCCGAGGAAGAACGCATACAGATACACGAGAGAACATTATTACAGAGTGTGAGCGGGGAGTGGCTAGAACTCCGAAGAAATCTTTTAACCACTTCTAATTTTGGGTTAGTGGTGAAAAGAATAAACACAAATAATTGTGCTAATGAGCTAAAAACAGACTCTTAATAAATAGCTATCTTTAGGCCCCCTATTCAAAATGACAGAGTTATACCACTTCAACCTAATGATGAAATGTGCTATTTTAAGCCTTAAATTGATGTCTCTGAAATTGAAATTGTCCTTAAATTGATGCGAATCTCAAGGAGTATTTTTAGAGAATGATGATGCCTCATTTACTGCAAGAAGCAGAATCCGGGCACTCATAGCGAGGCGATAATTGGAGCGAGGAATAACGAAATAAAGAAAAGAAGAAAGAAAGAAAATATATTTATTTAGCAGAGACTAATTATGAGGCACACAAAATAATATACTTAAAGGCATTACATAGTCTTTACCAGAAGAGGTCCTAATATTGCGTGGGTATGCGGGCTTGGGGATGGTAAGTAAATGAAAGTCAATGATATTCTCAATGTAAACGACGTTCTCCCAGGTACGTAAGCGCGTGCGCAAATCCTTCACCTCACGGCACTGCCAGGGTTAGCACCCTCATTAGTAACATCACAATCTCAATAATCAATCCCACCGGCTTTTCTATAAATCTACCGCAATACGCTTAGCTTTCAAAACTGTTAGCGGGCGGCCGCCTTCCTAGTACCTGGGATTACGTCAAGTTGACAGCTGTCATGATCGTTCTAAAATCAACTTCGTCGTAAAACTTTTAGACGCGCCGTCACGGCCACCCTGACTATCACACGTCCTCGTGTGCTTAGTCATCCTGATAATATGGTCTCTCTGAAATACCAGAAGCAACAACATTCCAGTTGCATCAGCTCGTCCATTCCTGACATGCTACGTAAGGATCTCTCATTTAGTAGCAGCACAGGCTACACACAGCGAATACACATTGCATGGGCTGGGCGTGCTAGGCCCCACCCCCAACCACCAACTTACCATGCGGTGTGGACCGGGCGCACAAGGCCCTTTCGACCAATCACCAACTCTATGCGGCGTAGACCGGGCGTACTGGGACCTTCCGACTAGCCACCAACTCACTATGCGGTGTGGATCGGGCGCACAAGGCCCTTTCGACCAACCACCAACTTCACTATGCGGCGTAGACCGGGCGTACTAGGCCCTTCCGACTAGCCACCAACTCACTGTGCGGTTTGGACCGAGCGCACAAGGCCCTTTCGACCAACCACCAACTTCACTATGCGGCGTAGACCGGGCATACTAGGCCCTTCCGACTAGCCACCAACTCACTGTGCGGTGTGGACCGGGCGCACAAGGCCCTTTCGACCAACCACCAACTTCACTATGCGGCGTAGACCGGGCGTACTAGGCCCTTCCGACTAGCCACCAACTCACTGTGCGGTGTGGACCGGGCGCACAAGGCCCTTTCGACCAACCACCAACTTCACTATGCGGGGTAGACCGGGCGTACTAGGCCCTTCCGACTAGCCACCAACTCATTGGTAGACCGGGCGTACTAGGCCCTTCCGACTAGCCACCAACTCATTGTGCGGTGTGGACCGGGCGCACAAGGCCCTTTCGACCAACCACCAAAACAACATGCGGCGTGGACCGGGCGTACTGGGCCCCTTCGACCAGCCACCTAAACAACATGCGGCGTGGACCGGGCGTACTGGGCCCCTTCGACCAGCCACCTAAACAACATGCGGCGTGGACCGGGCGTACTGGGCCCCTTCGACCAGCCACCTAAACAACATGCGGCGTGGACCGGGCGTACTGGGCCCCTTCGACCAGCCACCTAAACAACACGCGCCGTGGACCGGGCGTACTAGGCCCCTTCGACCACGCATAGCAAATCCTACACAAACACAAAACATTTGACTTCATGCAAACTACTCGTAACACTGGCTAAGGCGTCCCTTCGACCAGCCGTCAACTCCTATGACGACTTGAACCGGACAACCTAGACCTTGACTAGGCATCATCTCATATGACGACACCTAATAGGAGCTGACCCGGACAACTGTAATAGGCATCCCTTCGACCAGTCGTCATCTCATATGGCAACATGGACCACCGGACAACCTATCAGCATCCCTCCGATCACTCACTAGTCTCACACATTTCTCAATTGATCTCATAGCCTCTCAGACTATACGATCGGTGCAATAATACGATCCGGAACATCGGCCTGCCTTAGCCTGTTCCTTAGATCATCCAATCGACGTCCGCTACACACACCATAGGACATCGACTCGCATGAGCCAGTCCCTCTAACACACACACACACACCATAGGACGTCGACCCGCATGAGCCAGTCCCTCACACTTATACACACACACACCATAGGACGTCGACCCGTATGAGCCAGTCCCTCACACACACACCATACACAGTTAATCTCACACATTAGTAGCAGTGTTACCTTTAATTACGTTTCTTCACTCTTCACTCTTCACTCTTGGAGACCGATAGGGTTCCAGAGCTGGCATTATCGTAAGTGAACTACAAATTGACAAGGTATCACTGTCATTACCAGATGATATCCGCTCCGCTGCCCAATGGAGGACCGCCGTCTTGGCCTCCTTCAAGTTATTAGTTAAGGTAGTGGCTATATTTACTAAGCCTTCATAGCCCCTGGGTACAGCACTGAGAAAATCAAGATAAACAACAAAAAAACAAACATCACCTTGGCCAACACAGGGGTCGAACCCTGAATCACACGCTCAGCAGCCGTACCAGCGACCACCAGACCAATAGGTAATAGCAGTGGCGTGCACTCCATACATGCAAATAAGCTCTGCATACCCTGTAGTCCCATACATACATGCCCCTTTAAATGATAAATATTTCATAATCTAAGGATAAATAACTATAACTCAAGAAAAATCATGGTAATTATTTTATTTAAATCTAACCATAGTCACAGACTCACAGATCACCGTTTAAAACGTGCCATCTATTACTTTTTATTGGAACTAACTTACTGGAGCGAGCGGCGAACACCGCGCAGGCAGCGCTCCCGTGGCAAAAGCAGTAACATGCAGTGCTTATTTTTCATACAACGCATCTCGTGTAGTACACAGCAAAAGTGTCACTGTGTGCGTGAAAATGTGTGCGCGTGTTTGAGTTCTGGAAGCAGAGCTTACATTGCAACCCGTCCAAATTGAGAAGCCGTAAAAGCACCGCTTAGTTGTTGATTACAGAGGGTCGACTTTTTTGGTCGGATTGACCAAAATAGTTTGTAATTGTACAGTTTTTACAAGCTTTTATTCAACTTGCAATGTTTGAATGTTTGTTTTTTCGCCATATTGTTTGATTGTTTTTCTTGTCAATCACTTGATTGCTGTCTAAGTAATTACATTAATATGTACAAGTACAAGTAAGTTTACTTATTGTAAATAAAATAAAGTAATCTGTGGTTATACCTGTGATCCTGTGCCGCCGAAGTGTGTTTTTAAAAATCAAAATCTTGTGCTTTTTCGACGTAAGTTAGACGTACGTTTCAAGATAAAAAATAATGTTTGGACCTTTGTCGGATATTTGTCGCAAACATCATGCGAAGCCAATGGCGCCGCCGTGCGGTAGGAGTCAGGGTAAGAGTAAGGTAGGGTAGGATGGTAGGAGTAAGGAAGGTCGGGTAGGTAAAACAAACGGTCGGGGAAAAAAAAACTTGTTTGTTTGTTTTTTTTTTTCATTTTAGCCGTGCATACCCTGTCTGAAATCTCTGTGCACGCCACTGGGTAATAGGTAATACGGGCTGGTATCCGCAACTCCACGACAGTGCGCGTATTTTGCGTATGGGTGGGGAAATTGGTTATTCAATCCACCCCAGCTCCTCAAAGAAGGCCAGCAGCGCCTTGACATTACTGACAACCTCCCAGATGGTACCTGGGTTACCGAAATACTTTGCCCTTTATGCGGCGACCACCGGGCAGTTTAGAAGCACTGAGCTGCTGTCTCGTCGTCCTCCATGCAGGCCCTGCACAGCGGACTGTCTGTGACTCCTATGACAAAGAAGTGTTTATTAAATGACCCGTTGCCAGTTATAGCAGCTGTAACTATACGCAGCTGTTGTTTAGTTAGTCGAAGAAATTGTTTCGTGACGCGGCCATCAATTGTAGGGAGTGCTTCCTTAGCCTGCCTACACTCACCTTGGTCCGACCATAGTTTGTGATGCTGGTCCCAGGTACGTTTCCTTACCAGAGTGCGCAAGTACCCGAAGGGGCGCGGCACTATGGGTTCAGGTCCCACTGGTGCCATGCTCGACCCCCTTCTGGCAAGTTCGTCGGCTGCGTCGTTGCCTAGCGAGCCGCTGTGTCCCTTGACCCATTGAATGGTTATATTATTGAGTCTACCCACCTGGTTGAGACACTGGTGGCACTCGTTTAGTAGCCCAGAGTCCACTGTGTGAGTATTTAGCGCTCGGCAGAACAGCCATGCTATCTGAGAGTATGCGGATCGAGTGGTCCTTAACTTCCCTGGCCATGATGGTAGTAGCGGCCAGAGAAATGCCCATGCACTCGGCCTGGAACACCGTGTTATGGACCCCCAATGGTGTAGCTATGTGTATGTTGAAGTCCTCCGAGAAGATTCCAGCACCTGTGCCACTACCTGTCTTAGATCCATCCGTGAAGATGCGCAGCTCTGCGGGGCACAACCCCTCGCATTGACGATCTTCGTGAAGCTGGATCTTGTATTTTTTATCAAAAATAAATTGTTTGGGTACCCGGTCATTTACAGCTTTCGTAATAGGGAACTCCTTATTGAGTCCCTCAAGTAGCGCGGTGTGTGGTGAGTTAGTCTTACCCCAGAGATCTAGTGCATTAAGAAGTACCGCCGCCATCGTTGCTTCCTGCTGTATGAACAGGTGAAGAGGTGGTAAACCCAGTACCTATGGCTTCAACTGCTGCAGTCGCAGTAGTCCTCATGCAACCCGTAGTCGCCGTGCAGGCTAGTCTTTGCATATGTTGTAGTTTATTGGAGGCTGTAACAAGTTTGGTGCGGGGCCACCAGACCACAGCCCCGTAGGTGATAATGGGGCGGATCACTGCAGTGTACAGCCATAGTATAATTTTCGGGGATAGGCCCCACTTCTTACCTATCATTTTCCTGCACCATCTTTCTACAATACGTAGCGCTTGCTGAGTGGGGTTGCAGATCGTTCCTGTCACCTTCCCCGACACAAGGATTGCGAGATCATCTGCATAACCTATTGTATAATAGCGGCTGGCGTTGAGTTTGGTGATAAGGTCGTTAATCACTAAATTCCATAGCAGGGGCGACAACACCCCGCCCTGGGGGCAGCCTTTGGCTATCATGGCCAACTGCTGCTCACCCTCAAGGCGAACCACTCGTTTACTTAACATGTTTGTAATCCAGTCCGTTAGTACCTGTTCTATTCCATGTCTGGAGAGGGCGCTGCTGATGCTGGAGAAGTTGATTTTGTCGAAGGCTCCTTCAATGTCTATGAACGTGCCCCGGCAGGTGCCTTTCTGGTAAATTGCTTCCTCTATCTGTCCGACCACTAAATGTAGAGCGGATTTGGTCGACTTACCCGAGCTGTATGCGTGTTGATTACCGTGTAGCAGTATCATTTTCAGAGCGCCGTCCCTCAGCTCCCTGTTACACAGCCTTTCCATAAGAGAAAGGAGGTCAGGCTGATTGGTCAACCACCAGACCAATGAGGCAGTCAAACAATTAAGAATCACACATCAAACATACAATCATCACTATTAATTTCAACAGGAATACCCGCTGAAACACATATCTGCTTAAGATTATTGGGTAATTAATAGTGTGATCAGGCACAAAAATTAAAGATTTTAGTGACAAGTATCATACCTGGAATTAGAAACAAACTTGAACTTGCGATTTACTGTCCTCTAAACTTGTTCCCAGTTGATGTTGACAGGATGCTTCAAGCTTGATATCCGTGATATCCCAACTTGATTCCACAATACTGATCACTCCCAATGAATGTGTCATTAAGTTTAGGCCTATTTTTTAGATTCTGGTTTTTGTTTGAAAAGTATTGGAATCCCCTCGTAGTCTCTTCAAAGAAACTAAAGAGTTGAGCTAAAGAGCTCAAAACATTATTTTATTTCAAATAACTCACAGACACTTTTAAATTATCAAGGTCCAAGTAGAAATGATATGTGAATTTAATTATCTTGATATAGCTTTACTTACTTTACCATTGTGAACGGACAAACATGATAAAACCCAAAATAGTTAAAATCAATATTGATTATTCCCTCCATGAGGGTCACATAGCAGGTTGAGATGCTGTTTCACTATTCCTTAGCCGAAACCTTAACATTTCATTAAAATAATTCTGAATCTGCATGGGGTGTGAAAACTTAGCAAGTAGAATTTCTTTAAGTAATTACTGGTCATAAAATAATTCTGAATCTGCATGGGGTGTCCAAAACTTAGCAAGTAGAATTTCTTTAAGTAATTAGGTACTGGTCATGTTAATATTTCTTTAAGTAATTACGGGTCATGTTAATACTGATTCTTAGTTTGCTTAGCAAAGAAACAGCGTATACCTTCAAGGAAGGTATTAAATAAGGCCAGTAGGGACCTACCTAATATATCAAGGCCACACAAACTTCTACTAGCAACAATAATTCCAATCAGTCAATGTGTGCTTTTGAATTTTCATAATCAAACCAAGTTTAATGAAAGATGACTGCTTCAAGTGTTGTACTTACAAAGATTAAGCGTTATAAGAATGCCCATTTCCGAGGATTTCCCGGTAAGTACGTCTTTATTGGCAACTTGCACTGATCACTGGTTGTTTTATGTTTAGTTATTTCACTGGTCTCCCCACTACCTTGCCCTCGTAATCCCACTTCTGATAAAGGCATTACATAGTCTTTACCAGAAGAGGTCCTAATATTGCGTGGGTATGCGGGCTTGGGGATGGTAAGTAAATGAAAGTCAATGATATTCTCAATGTAAACGACGTTCTCCCAGGTACGTAAGCGCGTGCGCAAATCCTTCACCTCACGGCACTGCCAGGGTTAGCACCCTCATTAGTAACATCACAATCTCAATAATCAATCCCACCGGCTTTTCTATAAATCTACCGCAATACGCTTAGCTTTCAAAACTGTTAGCGGGCGACCGCCTTCCTAGTACCTGGGATTACGTCAAGTTGACAGCTGTCATGATCGTTCTAAAATCAACTTCGTCGTAAAACTTTTAGACGCGCCGTCATACTTAACAGTAATAAAAATAAAAAATAAAATAATAATAATAAAAAGAATCAACATGTACTAAAACACTAAATACATGTACTAAAATAATAAACAATACAAAGCGATACACGAATGTGTGCCCCACGGCTGCGCCAAAAAGGCGCATACATACATACTTAATAAGCATACTTTTCACTCTAAAATCAGTGCGGGTCTTTCAGTTCTTCATGATGTCCTCAACCACTATGAAGGCAGGTCCCTAGAACTAAATAAGGTACTGCTAACATTCAAGAAAAAGGAACTACGAGCTCTCAGAGTATTTGAAGAAGGTTTGGATCCTTTCCCCTCCTTTTTAACCGACTTCTAAAAAAGGAGGAGGTTCTCAATTCAGATGTTTGTATTTTTTTTTTTATGTTTGTTCGCGCATAAACTCCGTCGCTTGCCAACCGATTTGAAAAATTATTTTTTTGTTGGAAAGGGTATACTTCCCAAATGGTCCCATTTTTGACAAAATCCAGTTCTGATGATGGGATCCTGGAGAAATCGAAGGAACTCTTCAAATATTATAGGCACACCTATAGCGATGTGGGTATTTTTTATAGTAGCTCGTGCATTTGCTCTCGGAAAGCACCACTTGGTGAAGTGGAACTGATGATGAAGACCACAGATGGCTACCGGAACTACTCAATGATAAATATTTCACGGGTTGCGATTCGATTGCTTTAATATGGTTGCTAAGCAATTTCCTCTCGTCACACAATGCGTGTGGTGAGTGGTTGTTGAGGAGTTTTCCTGGTTCTTACCAGCAGAACTCCTCAGCAATTAACGTCCCAGCATCGGGAAAAGCAATATTTTGTAACATGTGATGAGCAATTGACATTAGACTATTGTAACTTATACAAATTATAAACAGACCCACCAAAAAGCTAGAAATAAAAACTTTTTAACAAAAAAACAAAACCGACTTCCAAAAATCACTACAAAGTGAAAAATAACTTTGATTTCGGAAGTCGGTGGCAAAAAAAAAAGAAAGTAAATAAAAAACGAAAGACACCGACTTCCGAAATCAAAGTTATTTTTCACTTTGTAGTGATTTTTGGAAAAGAGAGGAGCTCGTGGCTAAGTAATAACAGCCGCACGGGTCGATCCGTCAGGTTAAGCTACGCTTGCCGGGGTTGGTCAGTGGATGGGTGACCATCTTTACATATCGAGATTCCTCCGTGCCTCGGAAAGCACGTTAAGCCGTTGGTCCCGGCTGTTATTCGTGGATCTTTGACAGTCGTTACGGGTCGTCAGAAGCCCGAAAGTCTGACAACCAGTCTTACCAAGGGGTATCGTATTACCCAGTTACTGGGTTGTGGAGGTCAGATAGGCAGTCGCTCCATGTAAAATACTGGTATTCAGCTGCATCCGGTTAGACTGGAAGCCGACCCCAACATAGTTGGGAAAAGGCTAGGCAGATTGATTGTAGTGATTTTTGGAAGTCGGTTTTGTTTTTTTGTTAAAAAGTTTTTTAGATACCATGTACATGTTATTATTTTAAATCTGTTAGTTTATATATTATGTACAGGCTAATAAATTGTGACCATGAAAATATAAAAATAAAACAATGTGGTATTTTCATTGAAAAAAAATTACACGTTTTTAGTTGCAACGCCGGGTGGGACAGCTGGAGATATCCTAATTAAAATAAAATGACGCCCCCCCCCCATTCTATCGTGCCTTACAAAATTGGAATCAACGATGCAATTCGAGAGGGCAAAATGCACTTTCGGCGGTACAGCAAAAAATCAGGATAAGTCAACGTGAATGAATAATCAGATTGGTTCATACAAGTGGAAGGTTAAATGCACATTTGTCAATTTGAAAAATGTTTAGTAGCAGTTTGGTATTGCGAATATAAAATAAAGAGCGAATTCGTTTTTAAATACAATCATAAGTATACAAAAATGGAGCCTAAACTATTGTCATTCTACGTTTACATTGACTGCCTTTTGCCTGAACTTATCGACCCACGTTACACAAGAAGCAGACCTATTATGAAAAACAAAACAAACTTTGAAATAAATTGGAGACGAAATAAGAAAGTATGAAGGAAAAAGTAAACATTGAAAGTCTGGGAACAGGATCATCTACTGATGAGTTTTTGATGCATTTTAGTTTAAAAATAATACACAATTCCTCTAAAAGCGATAATTTTCCTTAATTCCCAGCAATTCATTAGCAATTAGAGTTTTCGTAAAATGGTGAATAAAATTTTCGCATTCATTTCATTTTCACAAATTCAAATCTAGGTTTTACAAAAAACCTAGACGTCTGCGATGCTTTTTCAGCGAGATATCGGCAATCACGTGTTTTTCACCGTTTGGATGGCGCGGCCACGGGGGTTTTAGTCTCACAGCTCCTAAAATATTAACCTAGAATTTTTTTCTATATTTTTACAAATTCAATCTGTTATTTACCTAAATTTCAGGTCTGTGCAGCCCTTAGTTTTAAAGATCTCCGTGGCCGCACGGTTTTCCGCGTTTCGATGGCGCGGCCACGTCCAAAACCTTCTAACTTTTTAACCATAGCTTTGACAAAGTGGTTTTTGGGAATCAACTTTTACAAAATGTTGTCATAGTTTTTGTTTTTAGTAACGCCATGGCTGCGCGGTCGAAATGCATACGTATATGCAAAGTACAGTGGTACCCAACTGATAAGGCACGTCGTGAATCTTCGTTCGCACAGAAAAGAAAGTATGGCCCCGAAGATTTACGAAAGAATGCTTAAAACTTACAATCAACCTTAGTTCACTACTATAAGGTTCATAATACACTGCAGCTGTTAGTTCCGTCTCACTCGCAAGTATGGCGGCTGACTAACATGCCATACGCGGCGCGCGCTAACATGGCGGCAGCTGCCGACCAATAGTGGTACAGGAAAAAGAAGCGCGGTGCGTGGAGCGTGCCGATTGGTCAATAGCATTTCCCGCGCTTTGAAAATTCATCTTCTGCGCAGGTAAATCGATAAGCCATATAAATCGGGTACTACTGTAGGTGCATACTTACCTTGCATTATATTAGGCATTGTATTGTTGGCATACTTGTTTATCTTAGATCAATATTTGATGTTATCGCTGTACAAAGTATTCAAATGTACAGTGGTCCAAATTTTAGCATGCTCACTTGAGAAAATATTTCTGCCGGAGCGCAGCTAGTGACAAACCACACCCCTTCCTGGTTTCGCCCAATCACAGACAAAATGCATTTGTGTGAGTATATGGCAAGTAACAAAAAATAACACACAAATAACAACAAGGAACAACTGCAAAACATTTAAGGTAATCTAACGTAATAAAATAATATAACTTATTTTTACAATGCCATTCAGTGCAGTATCGTTGAGGGGTACTTTATCGGGCTCTGTATTTACCACTAGCGGTGTCATGAGGGATGGTCTTAGAGGATAATCGTAGAGTTACCTGAAACATTTTATTGTTATAACACTCAAATTAAACAATGATGTTTTCAATTTCATGTTATTTAAATGTTATGTTAATCTTTTTCTTAGCGTGTTGATGGCAACCTATACATATAGAGTCAACCCAGAATTTGGCTACGAGTATGGCACCTTCAGTAGAGTGACGATTTGGCTTACCTAAAAACCACACATTTTCGTTTTCAGTCTGGTGGTGTTCCAAGTGCTGTTAGGTGGATGGAGATTAAGGGAGTCATTGTTTGCACCTTCGTGGCTATAGCATCGACTCTTAAAATATTGAAATAAGAATCGCAAACCTAAACAAAAATAAAAGACCGAGTAATTATTGTTTCTGCTACTTTCATTATTTGATTATTCTAGAATTTTTATTTGATTATTTTAGCGATCTGGTCTACGTGTGGTGATGCGAGCTCATCCACCAAGTCGCTCTGCCACGCTGCCAGTCATGCGGTAACGTGTCCCAAGTCGACTTATAACACTCTGCGTAGTAACCAGAGTGATTGCCACAGCACGGTGCCGAGAACCAGCTTCCAACATTCGCACGGTTCTGATAATTTCTTCTCGGCTCAAATGATTTCTTCTCTACATAACAACGTTATATTGTATCGATTCCACTCAGAAGTATAGCATAAATTTTACTGATTTGGCCTGAAACCCGTTGCAAGATTACAAAAACACTACTTGACAGAAGATTTTCATCTTTTGACCGAAATTCAAAAACTATTCCCTTTTCAAATGTAGGAGTTACAAAAAATATAATTAAAAAACCTGATTTTTTGTAACTAGCAAATACGTGCGCTTGATCCATAGACACTTTTGATGTGTGTAACTGTGTATAATTATGTCAACAGAAACGGCCTACATTCTTAGATAATATACATCTAGATCGAGCCACCGCGTGGCCAGTCATGAGAGAGCAATATTAACAGTGAAAGTACTTTGTTTGGCAACATTTTTAAATTTTGCCATGCAAAGTACTTTGTTTGGCAACATTTTTAAAGCAAAAATACGGCACGCCGTAAGGGACAGAAGATACGATGCTTTGTCTCAATTTTCCTAATTATTTCGTATATATGTCTCACTTCCACACTTCACACTGTAATCATAGCACTGTAATCTAGATGTATAATGTCATTGCCTACACCTACATTCATACAGGTCCTCAGTGTTCAAATGGTAAACGATTATTATTTTAGTAGTGTTCTCATAGTAAAATGTTTTCTTAAAATCTTATAAAATAAACTTTTATTTTTTTAGGTTTGTGACAGTAACTTAACAATACTGTCTATATCTATACCCACCCAGGTAGTAGCACTTGACGCCTTTATTTAGCGGAGCAGCATGATAAGAGATTCGTTGGTAGAGTCATCTTGTGGCTTCTTGGGTCAGTAACTGTAACAACAATGATTAATTTGATTGTAAAAAGAAACAGATAAAATTTTAATTACAAATTAATATTATCAGGTGATTCAGGATATGAGCCATGGGTCCACACGCTATTTCTTAATGCCGAGCCGAATAGCCCGAAAGCGCAGTACACAGAACTGCACATACGATCCCGCAACTGCATCGAGAGATGCTTTGGGGTATTGAAAGTACCATAAGGTGCTTGCACAAGCACCGCGCTCTTGAATATACCCCAATTAAAGTGGGATGCATCACGTGCAATTCTGCATAACATGTATGTACGGGCTCGCTTGGCAGAACCGGAAGAAATTATCCACCTAGCTCAGGGCTCAGGAATAGAGAAAGATGCATGTAGTAGGGCATTTCAAGTTAGGGCCAATTTAATAAATAGATTATTCAAAGGAAACTTATGGTACCTATTTAATTTAAATACCTTCTGTCTAGCTGCAACGCAGCAAAAATTTGTTGCAGGGCAGCTTCAAGTGCTGCTGCTTGCCGGACAAGGATGCTGTGTAATCAGCGTGGTTTCGTGAAATCAGGGGTAGGAACAGGGGGTATTTGTTCATTGTCCATACTATCTGCTATCACTTCTGACGATGATGTTAAAATTATCTAAATTTTTTTAAATAAATATTTGTATGTCATTTACGTGGCAGGTTACATAAATTGTGTAACATAACACCTACGTTGCACCTGTGTGTAAAAATAAACTAATTGGGCTCGATTGTTTTGAACCTAGAGTGCGAAAAAAATTACATAATAGTCAGGGATGTTATTGTTGATGAGACTGGTTTTCTTCAATCCAGGGCACACCAATCCAATCAAATCAAATCAATCCAATCAGATCAATTCAATACAGGTCAGAGGGGAGGAGAGGTCTGAGGGGAATATTAAAAATTCTCACGGCAAAGCTGTTGATGTAATATCCAAGTCAGTGCCGGTCAAGTCTCATAACTCTGACAGTTCAAAATCAGATACAACTATGGTCTAAATCTGATGAGCACGTGTCCTAGTAAAGTTCGCAAATTAAACCATGATAAAATTGAATCGGATCAAATAATTGATATACTTTCTGATAACCCGTCTTCACCAAAAGAAAACACAAATAAAATCCTGACGATAGAAGAAGCAATAGGTTCTAAAATCATCCACCTATTTGGTGATATGAGTGATGTCAATTCTATGGTGCAAACATTTAACTCTTTTATGATTCATTTATTTGATCTCCACGCTCCCCTGAAAAGGAGAATATTTTAAAACCCGCCCTACTCCATGGATAACTGAAAACATCAGACTTATGTCGTCATTGAGAGATGAAGCTAGGGATAGATTTCGTAAATCTAAACTACCGTGTCATAAGGAATATTATCTGGATCTGAAGCGCCTAGCAGTCGATCGCCAAAAGCATAAATAACCACATTAAGGACCAGAAACTACTGTGGCGGAATTTAAAATCTGATGTGCTTCCGGACCATAAACATAGATTGCTGCCAAGTCACTTCAACAACCCTGATGACATTAATGCGGAATTTCTGGACCTCCCAGGTGATTGTTGTCACAAAATCACTCAGCTATCCTATTTTAAGTCTCATAGGTTTGGCCCAACCTCATTCTCACTCAAAACAACCAATCCTGAGTCAATCCTGAAGATTATCAAGAGTCTAGGGTCAAACGCACAGGGTGTTGACGGTATACGAGGGGTGTTCAATAAATAGTGAGAATGAGTAAGACGCAATTATCTTTTATCATATGTTATTTTATTTTTCGACGTACTCACCTTTCAGGTTTATACACTTTGTATATCTTTTCTCTAATCCTAAATTTCTCTTTCTAAAAAAATCTTCCTGATCCCTTAAAAAATCATTTACGGCTGCGACTACTCCGTCATCATCTTCGAATTTCTGGCCCCTGACATGTTCCTTTAAGCGCGGAAATAGGTAGAAATCACTAGGAGCAAGGTCCGGTGAATATGGAGGATGTTCCATCAATTCGAAGCCAGCTTCTTGAATGGCAGCCATCGCAACTCTGGACTTGTGCGCAGGGGCGTTATCTTGGTGAAACAAAACAACTTTAGCGAGTTTGCCACGCCGTTTCTTGCGTATTTCCTCACGCAACTTTGTTACTTGTCCTGCGTACATAGTCCCCGTAATAGTGGCTCCATGATTAAGATATTCGATCATTACCACTTGGCTGTCCCAGAAAAGAGAGCCCATGATCTTTTCGGCGGATGGAATTGCCTTAAATTTCTTTGGAGTTGGAGATGACGGTCGCTTCCAAGTCATGGACTGTTGTTTCGTTTCCGGGTCATAATGGTGAAGCCATGTTTCGTCCATAGTTATGAATCGAGCCAAAAATCGGTCAGGATCTTGTTGTAACAAATCCAAACAGCTTTGTGAAATTCTCAGTCGAGTTTGTTTCTGCGCGTCAGAAAGCATTCTGGGCACCCAGCGCGCTGACACTTTTTTCATACCCAAATGGTCGTTTATAATAATAGGTCTTCACCTATGAAATTGCCGTTTTGTATGAAAAAATTTAAACGAATTTTTTTCATGTATTTTTTATTTGTATTAATCGAAGTAATCACCCATGCAATCAATGCATCTTTGCCAACGCAGTGGCAGTTTATTGATGCCCTTCTTAAAGAAATCAGCTGGTCGGGAGGCAACAAATTCTTCAAAGGCATTTTGTACTGCCTCTCGGGTATTGAATTTTTTTTGCGCCAAGAAGTTATCCAAATTCTGGAAAAAGTAGTAGTCTGTAGGCGAAAGGTCTGGTGAGTAGGACGGATGACGGAGAGCTTGCAACCCCAGTTCTTGCAACTTGGAGACCGTCTGCTGTGCAGTATGAGGTCGCGCGTTGTCGTGCAGGAGCAGCGGAGACGAGCGATTGACCAATGCTGGTTGGAGATGTGCCAGCTTCTCCATCATTGTGTTCAGTTCTTCACAGTACACATCTGCAGTAATGCTCACCCCGTTTGGTAAGAAGCTGTGATGAATCACACCGGCGCTAGACCACCAAACTGTGACCATCACTTTTCTAGGGGTAAGTTTTCGTTTAGGGCATTGTTTAGGTGCTGAACCCTGGTTCAGCATCCAACCAACTTGCTGAGCGCTTGCGGTTATCAAACAGAATCCATTTTTCATCGCAGGTAACAATGCGGTTCAAAATTCCTTCATTTGTGTGTCTGTTGAGCAGTGCAAGGCACGTCTCGACGCGTACTTCGCGCTGGCGATCATTGAGTTCGTGGGGCACCCATTTGTCAAGCTTTTTTACCTTGCCAATTTGACGCAAATGAACCAATATTGTTTTGACGCTAACGTCGAAAGCTGCTGCTAATTCAGCCGTAGATTGTGTATCATCAGCTTCCACAATCGCCTTTAATTCGTAATTGTCGACCAAAGTCTTCGGACGACCGCGAGGTTCATTTTTCAGGTCGAAATTTCCAGAACGGAAGCGAGCAAACCAATAACAGGTGGTGCGTTGGTTTGTAATGTTAGCTCCGTAAACGTCGTTGATGTTGCGTGCCGCTTGTGCCGCGTTGCTGCCACGACGGTACTCATATTCCATAATTACTCGAATTTTTAACGTATCCATGATGACGAAAAAGATTGAAATGCGATGAAAATGTAACACTAATCAATAAACAAATGACTACTTTTGGAAAAAAAATGTTTTTAAAATAAAATTAATTTGAAATTAGAATTCTTAGCCAAACAAAAATTATTTTGATTTGAAATGGCCAGTACTGCAGAACGGCAATTTCATAGGTAAAGACCTAATATTATGGACACTACCCATCGAAATCTTTACTTCTTCAGCTATAAAACGAACAGTAACACGACGATCCGCCAAGACAATATTTTTAACTTTTTTAATCATTTGTTCAGTCACTGCCGATATGGGGCGTCCCGTTCGTGGGTCGTCGTTAGTGGAAGTTCTTCCTCGCTTGAACTCAGCACACCAACGCGCAACCGTAGAATATGGAGGAGCATGAACCCCTAATATTGCTCTCAAGTCTTGATTTACCTGCTCCGTAGTAAAATTTTTCAAGCAGAGATATTTTATTACCGCGCGAACTTCAATTTTATCCATTTTTAAGAACACGTTCCGAAACGACGCAAACAATAGACTTCTACTTTTAAAAAACAAAAGAGAATTAATTGCTTTTTTTATTATCATCTTAACTAATGTCTGGGCTATGCCTGCCATTATTTATTTTTTTTCTTTCCAAGGAGAATGTATCGCATTCTCACTATTTATTGAACACCCCTCGTAGGTCTTGATATGTTGTCTCTCACGTTGCCAACTACTTTGCAAGCCATTACAGACATCATTAACCGGTTCATAGCCACGCGTACGTTCCCCGAACTCTGGCGATGCGCTATTCCACGCCCTATCCCTAAAAACAATAACCCGGCTAACATTAAAGACTTGAGGCCTATCAGTATTTTACCCTGTTTGTCGAAGATCCTGGAACGTGTGGTTTACTTGCAGGTTATTGAATATCTTGAATAAATAGTTGCATATTATTATCCTTACACCATTTCAAACGTTTATTCACGTCCTCCTGAAGTAATGCTGAATCGGCTTGAGAATCTATTACACGAACTATTTTCATATCATCAGCGAATAAGAATGGCGTGGAGTTAATGAAGCAATTAGGAAGATCGTTAACAAAGATAATAAATATTACAGGACTTAGGTGGGAACCCTGCGGACCACAGAGGTTATAATCCAAGATTCCCAAGCTACCTCCGCAGTAAATCGCACTGTTTTCTGGATATCCGCTTGGCACTGATAATTTGTTGAAATTAAACTGTAACTTTTATATTTTAGTGCGACGGAATGTTGAATGTCTGCATGTCAAAAGTGAGTGACTTTTCAAATTCTTTCTATCATTAAAAAAATTGCGTTATACGTGTATTTAATATTTTAGCTAAAGACTTCGCATATTCTTATTTTTCTCTTCTTGTTCTTACACACTATTGTCTACATTTATTTTTCATTTCTCCTTTCTCAGGTCTGCTGGAAGAAATTTCTTAAGAAATAAGCACTGCCTTTGTACTTCAAATTATAAATATGATGTATCTCCTCTACTCGTACATATTTTTCTGTGTGTTATATAAATAGTAAAATAAATAAATTAAACAAAAGGCCTGCTACAGAGCTGGAACCGACCACCAACAGAGGTCACCTTGCTTGAGTTTGCATAAAAATTGACCGTGTAGACGTCTGGTTGATGTCCAATATTTGGTTGGTTACCAACGACTTTGCTACGACTTTGGTAATGTGCGCATCCCTCGCTACCAAGGACTAACAGATGACATTGAGACGGATTTCGATCATGTGGACGCTTGTTGGCGGTTGGGAATGCGTAAGTTGTGTCTTGGCCTTCGACCGATTGACACATCGCATGCAAGATGGAACGCCGGGAGCATTTCATTTTGACGGAATTTATTGAATTGTATTGCGATCTTTCATGTTTATGTGACTTAATGCTATTCTCTCTTTTAGCCGTTCTGTCGTGCCTTTTCTTTTCTTTCCTTGTTTTTCTGCGACTAAAAGAGTTAATGCTACTTCGATTTTTTTATTTTTGAAATTTAAGATGCCATATTTCAAGACGTATTCATCTGTTGCGTTCGCAGTATGAACTGACAAGTTGAGGAGTCAACCACATGATCGTGTAGATCAAAATAAAATTTGCTTGACCCAACCAACGTGACCTCTGCAATATACGATGATTTTTAGCTCTGGGCCTTACTTGGGAACCGAATAACTTACAAGGGTATAAATCTTAGACTTAGGCTCAAACACATAAACACGTTACGACGACGCAACGTGCCACGGCACGGCAACGTCATTGGAAGTCCGTATAATATAGTCTGAATTACGGTGCCATGGCACGTTACGTCGTCGTAACTTGTTTATGTGTTTGAGCTCTTATTCGCGTAATAATACTCTGGTTCAAAAAAAAAATTGAGCAGTTATGTTTAAGTCCGTTTTTAAAGGGACGGGAACTTGTTGCCGTCAACCGTGCAAGAATCTAAGTCTGCGGCTCCTGGCTGGATAATTCACCTTAATTTATTTAAATTTATTTCAGTGCATTGGTCGTGGTTGTGAAGCACTTGTAAGGTTTTGTTTTACTATTAACTGTCTTAGTAATTATTTATAAATTGCGGTAATTTTAATATTGTAATTAAATTTATGTACAGTGTCGTGCATCCTCCTGTCTAACATTTGTAAGTATAAGCTTCATCACATAATTTCTGACTTTAATTAATTATTTCTCTATGGTTAAATATGGAAAAATGGCTAAATCTTTGGCAAAGATCACTAATTAAACATTTTATTTTTCGTAATTTATATTTCTCTTAGATAAAAATTAACTAATTTAATTTCGGTAGAACTGGTGGCTTAATTTGTTACATTTGTCTAATCAAGTTTTTCCACGAAAATCTAACTTTACGAAAGTTAGACTTTTCATCCAAATCAGATTGACATACGGTGAGTTGCAGAAAAGAACTTCAGTTTATTGGAAACTTTGAATTGATGCTGTCACTTTCTTTTTGATACATAACATATGGGATGGCATGAATAGTCTCCAACTATAGTTTGTTTCTACAACTGGCTGTCAATTTATCAACGTGTGCTTTTGCTGCCCCATCTCAAATTAATGCAAAGTAGGTTCAATTTTCAAATGGAGTCACTTTTGCAACAAAACTAACTAAAGATGCTCTTAAAACTTTCGTCAAGTTGTGAACCTAACACCGGCCTAAATATTACATTATAGGTACTTCCGTAACTTCTTCATTAAAATTTTAATACAACTGGGGTACCCAATTAATGCAGCCCACTGTTCATATCCTCGTAAAAAGTCGGAAATATGTGCTGACATAGTCGTGTGACGGTGGTGCAAGAAATAAGCTTGCTACTTTTACACTTTCACTATTTACTTTGTAACCTCGTTGTATTTCAGGGCATGGGCGTTGTTGCTACTTCAAGTGTAAGTCTGAAATTGTTATCAAATCTTGTATTTATGGATAAACCACATTTTTTTAAGATTCAATAATTTCTCACAAATACGAATATTATACTAATACTAATATACATATACACTAATATTTACTAATATTTCTTCATCGCAGCCAAAATTCACTTCCGAATGTTGCAAAAAATCGCAAATGATGCGATTGTATATATTTTATTGCTCAATCATAGAAATAGAACTGTTTGTAATATGGGGGTAATTTTATGTAGTTTTTACTAAAAACCAATAAACAATGATGATCCGAAGCGATTGTTTAAATTTAAAAACTAGCTGTTGCCCGCATCTTCGCCCGCGTGGTAATCGGATTTTGTTCACAATTTCATGGACACAGATTGACAGACAAAAAATTTTAAAATTGTGTTTTTGTTATGTGCCGTATATATAGCGGCCCGCCCCGGCTCCGCAAGGGTATATAACAAAAATTTCAAAAACACGCAGAGAGACTCGCGTTTAAGCTCCCAGCGTATTCGCACTGTCACATCTCGATCACTTGAAAATCCTGAAGAGCATGAGACGCGCCTTAGTGCAGACCGCTCAAAGCATGCTCTAGCTCGGACTTTGGAGACAGGCGAGCAACGCGAGCAACGCAACGCACGTGCTCAGCAAAGATATCACGACATGCGTGTTGAGGTGTCTGTTCATTCCACCCAAGAACGTGAGTGGATTCAGGAAATTCGGGCAAGTCAGTCAGTCGAACAGCGTGTGGCCCAAATTGATCTAGACCGTATACGTCGCAATCTTCGCAATTCATCCTCATCTGATACTGAGTCTATGGTTTATAATCCTGAAGAGCAACCGTGGTTCAATAAAGAAAGGAGCGCGTTTTCCTATAACCCATTTATTAATTACATCGAACACGGAGACATTGGCACCATGTCTGAGGCGTGCGCACACTGTCACGCGCGTAAGTGGAAGGGAGAGACCAAGGGAATGTGTTGTGCGTCTGGAAAGGTACGACTAAACTCTATGCAAGAGCTACCGGATATCTTACGAGTTCTTTTGAATGGCGAGCATCCCAAGTCCAGCCATTTCTTAAGCAATATTCGAGCCTACAACAGTGCTTTGCAGATGACTTCATTTGGAGCTCATCAAGTCACTGAATCTTGTGGAACTCAAGCCCAGCGACACTATAACTTATATAGGAATGGCATCTTAGCAAAAGTTGTTAAATCTTATGGGCATTTCCTGTTGACTTACAAAATGAAAGATCTGGAACGTCTCGAATCGTCTCGCGCATCACGCTGTTTTCCCGTCCCAGGGCTCTTAGAATTCGACATCAGACGTTTCAGATCTTCGATTTTGACGACCCCGTTGTCGCTGGCATAAGCAACAGGATCCGCGTACGAAGTCGCGGGCAGAAGCTAGTTTATGAATAAATTCATAATATATTCACAATAACTGTTCATTGCAGTGTTTAGGACATCGATGTTTTGCGAATGTAAGTATTAATTCGATTTTTTTTTGTATAATTGTGATTTTGTTGGTTCTACGACCCATACAGCGACATGATTTTATAGCGGCTAGTCGCTAATGGCTGGCTTCCTACACAATGTACAAGGTAAGAAGGTTCAAATGAAAAAACAGTACATAAAATTGGCAGGGGAGCCCAGAGGGTTTTTGAGCAAGCATACGCAGGGCGAAAAGTTGATAGCTGAATAGGTTGCGGCATTTGTAGAGGACACCGAATATATATTTCAAAAGTTTCAGATAGCCCCCCTTGCCCCTTTGTGGCAAATTGTGGGCTTTCTCTAAATCTGACGACTTTGAAAACCCAGATTTGGATAGTTTTTAAAAGAATATTTAGGGCGTATGAAAGTTATTCTGTGTGACAGTCATATGTCTTATTTTTTTTGGGAAATATAACGAAAGGAGATTGCCAATAAACATGGGGCTAAAACGGCGACTTTGGCAGAATCATAATAGTATAATATTATGAATAATATTTGAAATCATAAAACGGTCACAAACTGACAATTCATAATATATTGTCAGTTTGTGACCGTTTTACGATTTCAAATATTATTCATAGTATTATCCTATTATGATTCTGCCAAAGTGGCCGTTTTAGCCCCCCTGTACTATTGAGAAATGATATCTTATAAAGGAATTATATAAGTTAAAATTTGTCGTGTGCGGTCGCTATTAGTTCACTGACACTACCGTAATTTTTGAGTGGCGCTGGTGTCGCGGTTACTTCATGTTGCGCTCAGTGTTTATTGATCAGTCACATCTTTACGTGACAGGACTATTGTAGCCAATAATGCTGATATTGTGGAAATAGATCGACGAGAGCGCCGTGCAATGATTGTTGATATCGCTGTCCCTTATGACGAGAATCTCGTGAAAGCTGAGAAAAATTTAAAAAAAACAACTATCTTAACTTAGCACACGAGGTTGTCGACATGTGGGACGTGGATTCTGCAATCATTGTACCATCGTTACGGCTAATGGCCTAATATAGCAGAGAACCTCGACGTCAGGGTGCTCTCATTGCGCGGCTGGGTCAAGACCTCCGACTGTTTATAAATGCTTAGCTGTGCTTAAGCAGGATACCGCTTTTAATGCTGGTAACGCATTAACAACATACCCATAAATAACAACAGGGTAAAACACGTCAAGAAACGAAATAAATATATATTGCATGTACAAATGCAATTAATTAATGGCGACATTGATGTGTCGTTATTTTTAAAAAAGTTAAGGTAAACTCCGTGTTCTTGTTATAAAGTTGCCATTTTTAATTTTAGGCAACAATGAAATATACGTGTTTGTGTGGGCGTCATTATTTTTATTATTATTACATGAAGGAGTTGTGGAATTTGTTTGTAAAACATATTACTGTTGCTGCTTTTTGGTTGTTTGTTTATATCATAAAGTGGTTCCGTACACAAAGCAAATACGACCTATTATTGGTTTTTATTTTACCTATGACTAGGAAAGTATGGTGAAGTACTTGTATTAATATTCATGGTGCAAACGAAACTGATTAAAAAAAAGTAATTAGTCAAAGGTGCATACGGTACAACGGGTTAATCATAAGTCCAGGTTTCCTCGCGATGTTTTCCTTCACCGATGTCAGAGATGTCCAAGATTAACTTAGAAAGTACTCCAAACATCTAATGCAAAAGTCACAATGGATTTTTCACCCAGTAATGCATTAATATTGTCCCGGTGAGAAACCCTCACTAGGATTTTTGCTGCAGACAGTATTATTTTCCTAGGCTTTTTAATTTGCAGGTATCTTTGCCTCACTGAATTATCTTTGGCCAAGTTCATTATGACGTCGAAAATTCGAAATTATATTCGCCAAAAAATAATTCAGTAATAATTATTACAGAAAACCATTTTTCAGTGCACGGGTGATGGCTGTATATCATTGGTAACTATAATATTAAACTTTTGATTGCGGTCACTTAAATAAGATTTTAATAGTTCTAAAGCAATTCCCCTTATACCATAAGTCATGTCAGTAAAGAAAAACATATTGGCGTTTTACTGTCAACATTAGTCATTATATGATTGATAAGATTATGTATTGCCATATTGATGCTTCTATTCTTACGGAATCCCATAAGTTCGTCAATGTTATTATTACGTATATTTTACTAACAAATACCAATATACTGATAAATCAGATTTGGTACGGAACCCTAAATGTGCGAAGTCCGACACGCACTTGGCCGGTTTTTTTTATGTAATATTAAAATCACCAGCTCAAAAAATAAATAAAAATAAAACTATTTTATTTCACTTAAACTTACATAAACCTACTTATGAAACGTCAGAAGCTAGGTGCACGGTTCCAATTGGTCGTTTCCTATGGAGAAGAGCCGGCAAGAAACTCCACGGTTACTCTTCTATACTTATCATAAAATAAAGTCGCTTTTCGTGTCTGTCTGTGTGGTCGCATTGTTCTTCTAAACTACGCAACAGATTTTGATGTGGTTTTCACTATCATTTAGAGAATTTATTCCGGACGGATTATATGTTTAGTACATTAATATTTAACTTATATACAACTAGCGGCCCCGACAGACGTTGTCCTGTCTGGACGATCCTAGAACCCGACTGCAGCGCCACCTACCAGGTCCAATTGTGTTTTCAAACCATCCACGAACCCATTCAAATATACACACAAAATTTCATCTAAATCGGTCCACCCATTGATAAACCACGTTTTATCAGATTTTTTTAAGCATGCTATGTCCGTCTCCTAGTTCTAAGCTACCTACCCACCAATTTTCAGCCAAATTGGTTCAGCCGTTCTTGAGTTATAAATAGTGTGATAATAATAATCATTATAAAGGAAGTGACTAATGAGATGACGGCTAATAGAGATGTAATAGAAGAAGAAGACATAATATCGGGACCCCAAATAATTAAAGCTAGGTTGGTACAGTAAGCCACACGTCAGCAGTCATACCTTTATGTTGAGCTGGCTTAGCTTAATACAGAGGTAAATAAAATAGAATATGAGGGCAGATAACGCTGGTTTTGTTACAACTTACCTGCCCTACCGTTCTATGTAAGTATAGTACGATAGGTCGTATGTGTCAAAGTTCAAAGGGATATTGCTTTCGTTAGCTCGTCGTCCCTGGAGACTACAATTGAAATCGCAAAAACTCAACTTTTCAGGAAAAAATAAGAACCGATTTTTGGTATAGCCAAAAGTAAAAGTGAGAGAGCAGATTTTATAATTTAAGTATTGTTTTAGTATTAAAAAAACATTAATTTACTTTAAAATTCAGTTAAAAAATATTATATCCTAAACTAACTAAAACTATTAAAAAACTAAAATATGGCGTCGAAAAATTCCTCAGCATCGCTATCGACTGGTAAAGTACACACGTTATATGGCAATTAATGCTAATTCTCTGGCCAAGGTAAAAGCCAGCCCTTAGGACACGGGAAGTGTCAATAATTAATTAGATTCACCAATTAGAAGATGTTAAAAAATTATGATACCAAGGAACGCACGCATAAATATTTGAGGAACTTCTATTCAAATCTGCTTAATACACTTTTCAACCTTTTTAATTCTTAAAAAAAAATACAGTCAAAAGTTTATTCACCCTTTTTAAATAGTTTACACAAAATACATTTCTGAACGCATGCATAAATGTCAATCACAGTATTTGACTGGATGACAGGAGGAAAACAAATGTTTGACAGGTACGAAACAAAGGAACATAATTAAATGGAAAATGATTCATTTTCATAATTATTTATTCTTTAAGTTTTCATTGTTTTTAAAATGTATTCTGCTATTCAGGGCGGAGACAAATCCAACGAAACAAAAACCATGAAAATTGATCCAGCCGATCTCGAGTTATAAGTGTTGTAACAAACCCGTCTTTGTTTTATATATATAGATATAGAAACCTTCATGTTTTGTCAAGACGTAAAAACCGTGCGAAGCAGGGCTGGGTCGCTAGTTTAAAAATAATTGTTTTAACAATATTTTCAAATGACAGTGTTAATAGGTATGGGAGGACAATATAGGCCTGCAACGTTCTCACATTCACAAAATAAAAAATAATCTATTCAGAAGATGACACAAATGACATGATTGCCATTACAACCACAGTGTAGGTAACAAATCTGAAAAACATCATGTTCACAAAAGCCACTAATATAAAGTTAAAATTGGAATTGTATGTATATAATGTCAAATAAGGAGATGATTAATAATAATAGATTATGTCAAGGAAGAATGTAAAAAATAATACAAAAAATAAGCATCGTAATTTGGGAGCAGTTAATATACACTACTTAATACATAATTATGCCGTTAATGTGGTACCTACCAGGGAAGCCAAATGTGCAGATGGAATTATTGCCAAGTTTGGCAATAATTGTCTTCAACGTAGTCTTTAATATTGCTTTTTTGATAAGGACACGTTTAATGTGGATTTTGAACTTTCCATCGCTAAGTTCTGTAACCGACTTTGGCAACTTGATATAAAAGCGGATACTGTTTATATGAATGTTGTTTTAGTTAATCTAAATTTGGGTATCACAATTTCATGTTTACTACGCTAAAACTACATGTTGGGTTGGGTTTATAATAGGTCGGGGAAAAAGCTTTTTCGTATTTTATAGGAATAAAGTTGTAATAAAATCTCTTTGGCTCTACTGTTTGTATCTGGCTGGTTTTGATACCATTAAATAGATGACATTTTAGAAAAGAAAAATAAAAAGTAAAAACGATTTCCCGCCATTTTTCAATTGTTTCTCTGCCCGCCAAAATGAGTGCATATACAGGGTGGCCGGAACATTGACGTCCAAAAATAAAATTTCGGTCCCTCGTATCGTGGGGTATTCGAATCACCCCCATGTATGTTCCGCGACTTTTCATAGTTTTCGAGTTATGAATTTTTTTCTGAATGTTTGAAAATTTTCGACCTGACCAACCTAAAAAAATTCTAAAAAAAAAAGTAGAGTGTTTTATCGAGTTTCTTTTTTTGCAACTGAATTTTCATAAGTAGTACTTTTATGCATAAAATAATCAGCTTCGTAACTGTGATGAAAGTTATGAAAATGTTGATCTAAAGTGAAAAATTTACGTTCGGTAAATTATGACTTAAATTTTCAACTTCAAATTAAAAATCTAAACAGGTGACTTCATGGTTCTCAAGTAGGCTTCAAGAATGCGCCAGACTCTCAGCTTTCATAATCATTAAAAAACGTAGGACTTAATGGGGCTAACTTTGGCCTTAATCGGCCTTCAAAGACTGCGAGGTGGAAAATTCTTAAAATTAGCTATCTGATTAATATTTTTTTTTTCCATTTTCTCGCTCCTAAGGTTATTTAGTTTGCTAACCAAAAATGACTGCAGGAAAGCTAAGATTTAAACACGGAGATTTTTTTAAATGTTAGTTTAAGACTGTGGTCGCATATTTTCGCGCTCGGATTTTAAACATCTGACGCTCGACGCCGCGTAGCGAGTGCGCGTGTGTGCGTTTTTCCTCATGTACGGCACACAGTTGCGATGCTGCGACGACTAAACGATCTTGATCGTAGCTATGGCGTACCTATATTTTTTTGAAGTAAAAGCTAGAGGTTTACGGAGAAAATAAAAAGACTGTCCACAATACATTATTAGTGTATTTTAATTAAATTTATACAAATATGGATGAAGAAAATAATATTATGTAGGTACTTAAAAAAAATAAACTCATTTTACTTATTTGCTTAAGTATTTGTATACTTATAAGTAATTGAAGTTTTATAAAAGTATTTGTATTTGACGACACGGTTGGCGCAGTGGCTGAGCAATTGACTGCTGCGCAGCATGTTGTGGGTTCGATTCCCGCACGGAACAAATATTTGTACGACCTACAAGTACTTATTTGTTTCCGAGTCTGGGTGTTTTTCTATCCATAACATGTATGTATTTACAAAAAAAAATGTATATAAGAAGTTTATCAGCCATCTCGTTACCATAACACAAGCATTAGGTTGCTTAGCTTGGGACTAGATGGCGTTGTGTGAAATGTCCAAGGATATTTATTTATTATTTATTTTATTCATTTGTCTAAGGGGATTGATTGACTTTTCCTTGGATCTATAATTTCTGGGAGAACACAATCAGAATAAAATTTTGTTAACAGCGGAGCCATCTTTTGTCCAAAATCATCGTTTTTTTGTGTAAAACAGTTCAATTTAAGCCCTATTTTAATGTAGATAAAGACGCCACGCGCTAGCTATAATTATTTATTTTTCTTGCGGCATAGGTTTACCAACCGCATCAAGTGCATAAAACAGTTGAATTTGAACCAACACTAATACATAAATACATAAAGCCGCCTCATGCGCAAATGTTTGGTTTACTGTTTTCAAATTTCAAATAGGTAGGTCACCCCGCTGCCACAGAATAAATAATAGTACTGCTGCGTTCGTGTGGGGTTGGTTTTATAATGTTTATTAGCCTAGGCAGGTATTGTACGTGCCCAGTCGACCTAATGACTATACAGTCGACCACACGTCGCACGTCAGTGGTAAGTGATAAGGATTTGTATAGGTATCGTTTTCATAGTTTTCGATTTCGACTATAGCCAATAGTGAAGTCAAAATTAAAATCCAAGATGGCGGCTGCGAAAATTTTAAAATTTTTCGTCATGGATGTCGTTTTCATAGTTCTCGAGGATGAAGCTGATTGTGAAGTCAATCATCCTAGAAGGGATGATTGACTGCACTATGCGGCCCAAGAGAGCAATGCAATGGTGGCCCAATGGTAACGATCCCGACATACGAGTAGGTCATGGTTTCGAACTCAGGCAGGCACTTTGTGTAAATAATTTCATCACCACTACTCTCAAATCAGTGAAGGAAAATATCGTGAGGAAACCGCCTAGAACCAAGAATTCGAAGACATGTGACATCTACCAAGCCGCACTGGGTCCTCGTGGTGTATTACGGCCCACTCCCTCTCACCGAGAGGAGCCCTGTGTCCCAGCAGTGGGAACATTATAGGCTGATTATGATTGAGACCCATTATGTTGTGAGCGAGCACGTTTCAGTGTCAGAGGTCATCACTGATGTGAGACGAGAAGATATATTACGCTCAACACCGCCGCGCGCGGCCCTTGTCCGATCAGAGCGCGGCTAGCCGCGCGTGGCAGCCGCGCTCAAATGCCGCTCTATATTTGGACACACCTTTATATAGTGCCTTTATCTATGCCTCACTCGTTTCGTATCGTTTAGTGCGGTCGCGATTTGAGTGTATTTCCCATAGTTTTATTGATGTTTTCCTCGACCCCTGTTTTCTTTCTGCGGACTTCTGATCTTGCTTCTTGTACGAACCTTGCTACCACACCGGACACGGTACGGAGAACCCCGCATAAACGTTGGAGTTGAACTTGTTATTTTGTATATTACGACCAGCCTACTGATTTCATATTGGCACCATGGATCGTTGTGTAAATTGTGGCAAAGTGAGTGTGTAAGTGGGAGTTTACGTGGTCGTCGAGCTGAAGAACTTCAAAAATCAGCTGTTAAGTACCTATATGTAGATCTTTATGTAACCTCACTTTTATTACATCTCTTTTAACTCGGAACTCAGACCGCGAAAATCCGCAAAATGTTCAGTGATGGTTTGATAATATAGTAGCTATAAATTGACACCAATTTCATTTTTTTACAACCCAGGCCCAGGCCCAAGTTTATATGACATGGTTTCCGTCTCCTTTGTCACGGATCCACAATAGAGATTGTGGCAGTAGAGATTTCAAATAAAAATCTGATATAAATTTTTTCTCCATATTCATCCTCCAAAATTCTTGTAGCCATCTTGGATTTACATTTTGACTATACTATCGACGTTAGCACCCAGAAGAACCATGAAAACGATACCCATGATGAAAAATTTGAAAATGTTCGCAGCCGCCATCTTGGATTTACATTTTAACGTCACTATCGGCTTTAGCATCCTCGAGAACAATGGGAACGATCCCCATGACGAAAAATTTAAAAATTTTCGCAGCCACCATCTTGGATTTACATTTTGACCAAATTATATTGTATTATTGATATTGTAATTACAATATCAATATTACAAGTAATACAACATAATTCAAGAATTGTAACATAATTCTCCTAAAGTAAGTGTGCCTACCACGTTAGCTTCTTAAAATATTACTTAAATGAAAGGATCAAAAATATTTAGTCGCACTACAATTGACTATATATCACGCGAGGCGCATGCGCGGCGGCGGGAGGTCAACCGACGTAGGTCCTGCGTCGAAGAGCGCCAGAGCGCGACTGACTTAGGCCGTTCGATGCACCCGATTTTATACTCACTTTAAAAAATTATTTTCGTAAATGATTGAAGACAGATATGTTTTATTTTTTACACATATATAGTACAATCTTTCTTCTTACGTATAAAATGATTTGTGTTGCCAAATGACTTTTAGATTCTGAGAAATGACGTGTTTTTTTGTAGTCGATTTCTCGATTTTTGATTATCTTAGACGTGATTAAAATACAAGTTAATGAATTAAAAATCAAACTTTTCTCAATGCAATTTAAATTTCAGGATATGCCTCTTCGAATGAATACCACTTTACCTTTTTAATTAGTAGTAATAATTGGTGTAAGATTACTTCAAAGTTGAGCCTTCGCGCGTCATCTGGAAATCGCGCCTTCGAAATCGACTGTTTTCGTAGTCAATAATTCAATTTGAACAAGTTTTTTTTAATAGACTTTAAATAAAAATATATGATAATTACGATGATTGAAGTCAAAAGAAGCTAAAAAGATAAATTATGTGACCAAAATCACTTCAAAATCTCCCAAGTTCTCGATTTACGTATGAAAAATGCAACACCGCTCTTAATGAATTTTGCGCGATCCGTTCTCGTGGACTATGGGTTGTAAACGAGGGTGCAACTCTTTTACCTGCAATAACAATCCACTCGAAGTGAGAGCTTCGACATTTCAACATCGCTTCAGCGTTAACTTGTGGTCTGGTATCCTCAATGGCGAACTAATTGGTCCGTTTGAACTGCCGTCCAGACTTGATGGAGAAACATACAAAAACTTTTTGGAAAATGAACTTCCATTGTTGCTGGCAGATGTGAATCTCGAACTCAGACGAACCATGGTGTTGCAAAATGACGGCGCCCCGTGTCACTATGCAACCCAGGTCCGAAATTACTTAGATGAAACATACCCCAACAGATGGATCGGACGCAGCGGACCAATTAGGTGGCCTCCACGCTCACCTGATCTCAACCCCATCGATTTCTTTATTTGGGGCTATTACAAGGAAATAGCATACGCCCGAGACTGTTCAAGTGAACAAGAGCTGAGGCAGTTGATTGCAGAAGCTGAACGTGTTGTGAGAGAGAACAGAGACGCTTTTAGACGATTGCCAGACAATTTCTTACGTAGGTGTAGAATGTGTATTGCTGCTGGTGGTGGCCACTTTGAAAACCTTTTGTAAATGTTAAAAATTAAGTACTTTTTTCACATTATCATCTGTGTTTTATTCAAAACCACTTTTTACGTAAAACTTTTCTTACCCAACTCTGAAACTATTTGTTGGTTAGTTTTCAGTATTCTTATCATTAACTAACCTTAGGAACGAGAAAATAGCCAAAAAAAAATAATTACTCAGATGGGTAATTTTAAGAATTTTTCCACCTCGCTGTCTTTGAAGGCCGATTTTAAACAAAGTAGCCCTATTAAGTACTTCATTTTTTTTATGATTATGAAAGCTGAGAGTCTGGCGCATTCTTGAAGCCTACTTAGGAATTATGAAGTCACCTGTTAAGATTTTTAATTTAAAGTTGAAAATTTGAGTCATAATTTACCGAACGTAAATTTTTCACTTTAGATCAACATTTTCATAACTTTCATCACAGTTACGAAGCTGATTATTTTATGCATAAAAGTACTACTTATGAAAATTCAGTTGCAAAAAAAGAAACTCGATAAAACCCTCTACTTTTTTTTTTAGAATTTTTTTAGGTTGGTCAGGTCGAAAATTTTCAAACATTCAGAAAAAAATTCATAACTCGAAAACTATGAAAAGTCGCGGAACATACATGGGGGTGATTCGAATACCCCACGATACGAGGGACCGAAATTTTATTTTTGGACGTCAATGTTCCGGCCACCCTGTATACAGAAATAACTAGAGTCAATTTAAATACGAAACAGGAAATAAAATACCTATCAAACTGTAGGAAACTTTACTATGGGGTACCACAGGGCAGTGTGCTTGGGCCACCATTATTTCTTATATATATTAATGACCTGCCACGACAAATAGAGCATCGAATGATGCTCTTCGCTGATGACAGTACAGCAATAATTAAATGTTCCAATAATCTGACCTATGAAGAAGATGTAAATAACACCCTTACAAAATAATTGATTGGCTTGACAGAAATAACTTGGTTATTAATATACAAAAAACCAAGTTATTGCATTTCTACCAAAGGAAAAACCTAACCATTTAAATGTTTCATATAACGGACAAAGTGTAGAAGAGGTAAAAGTGGCAAGATTTCTTGGCATTCCAGTTGACAGCCAATTAACGTGGAAAATGCAGGCAGACGACATATGTACGCGGCTAAGTAAATCTGCTTAAATGCTCTGTTCATCTTGGCAAAGAAAGTCAATTTACAAAGAGCATTGATATATATACACTAGATTAGCAATTGCCGCGCCAAGGCGTTGCCACTGGACATACGGCCACGGCCGTATGCGTAGCTAACGTCAGTTCAGTGCTCTGTATGACGGCAGCCGAAGTGAACCGAGTGACACGCGACAAAAAATATCGCCAAAACGGGTAAATGCGTAATGAAAGAATGCGATTCAAGATCACAAAAACTACCGGAATTACTTTTCACACGTAAGTTTATTGTTTCTGTGTTTATATCATCGTAAAAACGCAGTAAAATAAATAAAATGTAGATTTTTTTTTAATCATGATCAGTGTTACAACTAAAAACTATGTTTTAGTTTCCCACATTTGTGGGAGTTTTTAATTTATGGAATAAGCGATTTTAAATATTTTTTAATAATAATGAACAATGTTCCAGAGTACCTAAAGATGCAATCAATTTTCTCAATCAATAATCCGATTGCTGAGAAAAGAGACTGACTGGCTACCTACTAAATCTACTGTCATTTGTTTGAAGCACTTCCGTGATCAAGATAAAATAGGCCCAAAAAGCGAATGTGGCCGTGTTTATTTGTCCAATCAAGCAATTGTAATGCTTATTGTAAGTAATGATTTTATGCGGCAATTATCAACTTAGTTTTTAGATTTTAAAGAGCTGTTGGCGCTACAATAAATTGTATATTTTTCAGGACAACCGTTATTCTAAAGAGCAGGTGGAGCTTTCAGAAGAAGAAAATATGGATGTGGATGCTGTGGAAACCGACGAAGAGATAGTCGAAATAACTGAAACCCGAAAGCCCAAAATGAGGAAAATAATTCACCGTTTGAAAAATTTATCGGCTAGAAGACTAAGAAAAGGAAAAAAAATATATAACAAAAAATAAAAGACTAGAAATAAAAAAATAAACGATGATGATAGAGGAACTGAAAAAAAAACGTATGTTGAGCGAAGAAGACGAAATGCAGCTAAATGGAAATGATGAAACAGTGCAATTCATGGAAGAATTAAAAAAACCTTCAAAAAGAAAAGGACTAATAGAAAACTGACTCTTTGGGGAAACCGAAGGTTTTGTCTTTGCGATTATGGACGAAGTTATGATCACGAACAACTACCGGAAATATATTGTGAAGGACGGCACGGTTGACATCTGTCGGGCATTCCACCGTCCGCGCGTCCGGGGTAATCAATCCGTCACATTATTTCTGACTGGTCTCGTCTGGCTAACGGAGACTACTTGCATAGGCACAAACTTGTAGCCAGGATTATCCACCAGTAACTTGCTCTGAAATACAATCTTGTGGAATTGGAAGTACCGTACTGTAGGTACGTGCCCGACCTAGTTCTCGAAAATGGCAATATTACTTTGTATTGGGATCGATCTATCATCACTGACAGGACTATTGTTGCCAATAAGACAGACATAGTGGTGATAGATCGATTAGAGCGTCGCACAATGATTATTGATATAGCGGTCCCGCATGACGAAAACCTCGTGAAAGCTGAAAAAGATAAGCAGATTAAGTATCTTGACCTGGCTCGCGAGGTTGTCGACATGTGGGATGTAATACAGCAATCGTTGTGCCGATAGTCGTGACGGCCAATGGCATAATAGCCTAGAGCCTCGATCCACACCTGAAGAGGCTCTCGTTAGGCAGCTGGATTAAGGAAGATTGCTCCAGAAAGTGATACTTCTGGACACCAAGCGTATTGTTAGGAGGTTCCTCTCTAAGCAGCCCTGACCACCGGTACCTTGGACCCTGTTCCCGATACCGGTGGGCTACTATTTTTTAATATTTTTTAATATTTTTATATTTTAATATTTAAAAATGTAAATTATATGTATGAAAATTAACTAAAGGAAATAAAAAATGTTCAAAAAGAAAATGCCTTGATTATTTTCATTACATATAACCTTCTAATACACATCTAATAAGAAATACATAATTCACATACTTAAAAAATAATTTAACGTTTACCGTTTAAACGTTACGTTTTTTTTAACGTTTCAAAAGTTGGGTAAAATTTCGCATGGGTAGGCAACCCCATCCCGCCATTGCATGTTTATATTGCGGTCTTTGTCTAATCTAAGCGACAGTATTGTTCTTGCGACTTGTGTAAGTGAGACAGAAATATGTTTACTTTTAAATGTTTAGTGGTTTCAAAGCTACGTCGTCGCATTTAAATAGTGGTTATACTTTTTTTTACACATTTTAATCAGGTTTGCTTCTCAAGTTATATAACTCAATGACAAAGAGTACATAAAGCATACCATGGCATTGTTTCCTCAGTATTGAGATTTGGCATAATATTTTGGTGCAACTGTGCTGAAAGAGAAACTATATTTAGAACTCAGAAAAGATGTATACGATGTATGGTAGGCCAAAAAACTACTGATAGCTGTGTCCCTGTCTTCAAATCCTTAAAAATCTTGACTTTCCCATCCCTATATACCGTATGACTTTTTTTAACGTCTCGAAAAAAATTGGGTATATTAGGTAATCGGAGTAGAATAGTCATAATAATTGGGTATATTAGGTAATCGGAGTAAAAGTCCATAAAGCACCATATCCCATTTGAAAATCCTAGGACTGTTGCGATACCAATGCTTCACAATGACATCGTCAACTCAATATCCCATGCCTATGGTAACCACGCTATGTGCCATAGTTACAATTGTTTTAGTGGAAAATTATATCAAAATCAGTTAAAAAACATTCAAAAATTAACTCTATTATTTCAAACGTGGCAACCAAATCACGCAGCTTGATTGAAGATGTAGGCACAAACATTGTGGAATGTTTTAACAGCGTCGCGTCGTAGCAAAATTTATAGGCGGCAAAAGAATAAATTTTGCTCTAAAACGGGGCTACCAAGGGAGATGCTCAGCCGTAGTAATATCTTTCAACAAGTCTGCCGTATCGATCCATAAAGCGTTTACGGGAAAAGATATGAAAATGTGAGGGAAAGGGAACTGCTGTAGATATAGAAAGAAAACGGGCACAGAACAGAAAACTAAATTTAGAACATCCAATAAGAAAAAATAGAAAGTTGAAAGATGTAAACCAAAAAACAACATGACTATGGACCTACCAGCTCAGCACCGGACATGACTGAAGAAGAATTACATTATAAAACAATATCGAGGACGGGTCTTATCGCGATATTCTTTTTTACGAGGTAAACAGGTACCTACTTGTTTCCCGACGCCGACGTTTCGACCGCCTTGCAGCGATCGTGGTCACGGTAGCACTGATGACAGCTCAGCGACGTCTTCGTAAAGTGCGGGTAGTGGGGGAAGAAGAATTTGCAAGAGCAAAGGAAGTGTTTTAAAAAAAATGACAGTCCTTACTGCTGATAAACATGCCACAGAGAGAAACGCAGTGTTGTAGAGGGACAGTAGTGAATGGCTGGAAATCCGAAAAAATTAGTTACTGCTTCTAACTTTGGACCTATAATTATGTAGAAGGCAAATATTGAGATATGCGGCACGTTTAGCTAAAAACATAGTTTATAAAAAAAACTTGTGACATGTTACGGACAATGCGTAAACTAAGGTTTTATTGAAGCTTAATCATAGCTACTTGCCGCGTATCTAAAGAAATAGCAAGTACATCTGTAGCTTCGTTATGAGTACATGGAAACATGCGTCGTTTATTGATAACGGGAAGAGATACGGACTTGAAAGTTTGTCCATCGGTTTCATCGACTACTAGTTATCTTTCCCACTATGTACGGGTCTGATATAATAATATAAGGTACATAGTTTAGTAGAAGCTTGACAAACACATAAGGAAGTACATAGTTTCTTAGATTTGGAAACTAAAGTAAGCAACGCCATTGCGTAGCTTACTTTTAGTCTCAAAAGTGTCCACCAATGGGTGGACATAAATGTTATAAAAACAGCCACTAATATAATCTAAATATATAAAACAAAGTCGGGTTTGTTCGAACACTTATAACTCGAGAACTACGGGACCAATTTTCATGGTTTTTGATTTGTTGTATTTGTCTCCGTTCCGAATAGCAGAATAACTATTAAAAACATAGGAAAATTCACAAAAAAATATGAAGAAAATTAATTTTCTCATACATGAAAGGGCAGGGCAATGTCTGTCGGGAAACTTTCATTCTTTTTAGAATTCCAAATTCAAATTCATTTTATAATCAGTTGTTCATTTGTTTTGCTGCCGTTCGATTTATTGAATTGTTGACAGGTCGTCTGGCGGGTCAGCTACTTATGTAGTATTCTAAAATAAAAATCAATTGCCGAATGTATGTAGGTACGCGCATCACTTCAGAACGGATGCACGTATTTGGCTAATTCTTTTTTGTTGTATTTGTAATTGTCAGGACAAAGTTTGTATGAAAGAAACTTCTACACAGTTTATTGTTATAACGTCAATTTACTAACACTACTGTACTAAATATGTGGAGATTTGATACAAGTAACAACCTCAGATTTTTTATAGGCCTATGGTAACAACCTACTATCCCAATTTATTTTGGGTCTGCGCAACATGTCCCTTTCTTCCATACTTCTCTATTAGTCGTCATCTCGGTAGTCACCCCCTTTATAACTATATCATCTTTAACACAGTCCATCCATCGTTTCTTGATCTTCCCCTACTCATATAGCCATTGACATTCATACTCAAAACAATTTTTTTTTCAAATTAATTGGCTCGAATTAATCATTTTCATGGTCTCTTGACTTTTTACTAAGTATAAATTTATTCCGGTATTTTACTTTTCAGCAAAAAATCAGTTCATTCTTAAAATATAAATTAAGTTTTCCTAAACAATTCAAAATGTGCTTCAGCTTGCGCCTTCAGGAACTTCGCGCGTTTACATTAGAATATTCATAGCTAAGACAGGACAACGTCTGTCGGGTCAGCTAGTATATCTATAAAAATCAATGAATGCCACTTTTCGTTGTAATTTTATAACTCGAGAACGGCTGGGCAGATTTAGCTGACTTTGGTTTTGAAATGTTTGACGTAATCCAGGGAAGGTTTAAACGATGAGAAAAATTGGAAAAGTTGCCGGGAAAATTGGAAAATTCTGGAAAACTGAAAGTGGATTTTATATGGGAATGTTGAAATTGGGACAGGACAACGTCTGTCGGGTCGGGTCTGTAGGACAGCTGAGACCAACCGCTCTCCGATAGTCGAATGCGATGCGCACGCATATCAAAAAAATGAGACGCTATTTTTCAAAACGTTAATGTGAGATTTAAAAAACTAAAAACTTTGAATTGAATTTTAAAATTTACATTATTATTTTATGAACTAAAACTATCATTTTCAGACTGCTTTTTGCCTAAGCTATCTAAATAATATATTTTTCGATTTTTTCCCTTAAAGAGTAAAATACCGTATTGAAAAACTAATTGAATGGCTAAACATAAATAACTTATCAATAAATCTAAACAAGCCCGTCTATAAAGTTTAACAAATCAAATAATCCTAAATACGTTAAACTAAAAATGTCTAAAATTGAAGAAGTACTTAACACAAAAAAAAATCTAGGTGCACCTTATAGACCAAAATGTCAATTGAGACACTTTTAAAAAGTGTCTCAATTAGATTCTATATCTATATATATAAAACACAAAGTCCTGACTGACTGATTGACTGACTGATATATCAACGCACAGTCCAAACCGCTGGACCTAGAGACTTGAAATTTTGCACATAGATACCTTATACAGTGTAGGCATCCACTAAGAAAGGATTTTTGGAAATTCCATCCCTAAGGGTGTCAAATAGGGGATGAAAGTTTGTATGAAAAATCTTAGTCCTTGAGTTAATAGATTTGAAACTTCGTATTAATATTTATCTAAGTAAATTATAAAGTTTGTCATTTTTAGTTTTCCTAAACTACCCCCTCAGAAGGGATGGGGGGGTGTCAAAGTTTGAATGGAGGAATTTTAACGCGCGGTCCGTTTAACTCAAAACTCAGTATTTATACTTGAGATCAAAATTGAAGAATATCCTATATCAAGGTTTTTCGAAAATCTACCTCTAAAGGGGTGAAAAGGGGTAGTAAATGTTACAGGGCAGGTTTTACTGCGGAGCTTGATTAACTCGAAAATTGGTGTAAATAATCTTCAGTCAAGCTACGGAAATATCCCAAACTATTTTGAAAATTCCATCGTTGTGGGGGTGAAAACAGGGAATATAGTGAATATAGTGAATATGAAAAATCTTATTCATTTGGTTAATTAACTTGAAACTTGGCACAAATGCTTGCCTAAGCAAGTAATAAAGTTTATCATTAATAGTTTTTACCCCAGAGAGAAGAAGGGTAGAGGAGGAGGGGGAAGGGGTAAGGGAAGGGGGTGGTGAGAAGGGAAAGGGGGAAGGGGAGGGTGTGGAAAGAGAGGGAGGGGAGGGTTAGTGAGGACGGAGAGGGAGAGTATGATGTAGGGAGGGGAGAGGGATAGGAGGGTGTAGTGAGAGGAGAGGGAGAGTATGATGTAGGGAGAGGAGAGGGATAGGAGGGTGCAGTGACAGGAGAGGGTGTAGTGAGGTGTGGAGAAGGGGAGAGAAGGGGAGGGGTGAGAGGGGGATTAGAGGGAGGGGTAAGAGGTAGGGTAAGAGGGGGGTGGGGGAACGAGTGGCTTTACACCTTAAAGTTGCTTTTTGTATAGCACTGATTCGTTGAAGAAACCCAGCCCGACAGAAATGACTGAAAAATAGAAAGTTGGAAACTCGGAACGGCACAAAAAAACAGCAGTAAACTCCAGTCGTGCGTCGGAGCTGACACACACACTTTTTTTTGTTTGTTTGAACACGCTAATCTCTGGAACTACAAGTCGGACTTTAATAATTATTTTTGCAATTGATAGTCCAATTCTATAGGCACATTTAACACTCTAGGACTCTTAGATGCCAAGCAAAAAGAAAAAAAAAAAACAGAAAGAACGCTAAGAAAACGAAGTAATAGCTCGGGCAGGCAATGTGATGCGACGGGGTGGGTCGGGGGAACAAGAAATTTCACGAGGACGAAGTGGCGGGCAGAAGCTATCTCAATATTTTTGTTTTTGTGGCATATTTTCCGACATCCACGCGGGCGAAGCTGCGGGCAAAAGCTAGTTGCTAATAAGCCACTAAAAAAAGACAAAATTTTTACTGAATCGATAAGTGTTATAAAAATGCATTTTTAAATACATATTCAAATTTCGCGCGAAAACGCTGGATGCAGTGGACGCCATATTGCTCTGTGGTTATGACGTCAGTTGGTTATTCAAAGAAACACTTTTTACCATGGACCTAATATACTATATAAACAGGACTGAGCTCTCCCAAAAACGGTACATACAAAAATTAACCTTAGGTATTGTACTTTAGGTTTACTTTTGATAGGATACCTTAGCCGAGGCAAAACGAGCCGAGAGAGAGAGCCCGACTTGAGTAATTTGTCCCTTTTGCTCAATTGCCAACAGATAAAAATGATAAAGATGGTAGAAAAATTTCACCAACTACAAGTAGGTAAAATAAGTTACGTATATTTTTTTTAGCATTTAGATTAGTTTTAAATAATTTTTATTTATAGGTTTACAATCTGTATATCATAGTGTAATGATGGTAGCAGATAACAGCAAGCTAGCCCTGCTAGTGACCTATGCCAGATACCATATTCTCGGTAATCCAATGCCAAGTATGGATCACATACTCGCAGTATCTGTAGGCGAACTGGTTGCACCTGTACTGTCACGAGAGTACTTTTTGAGTCAAGATGCTGCTAACACTGTTGTCAAACAATGTTTAGTCTATTATATGAAAAACGAGACGCCTCTAACTCGTGGCAAGACACTCGCCCATTTCATTGCAGTTCATAACGGATTAAATAATGATGAGAGAGAACGTGGTTGGGAGGAAGTTGAAGACACTGCAACTCCTGAGCAGGTTGTGGAAACACACTCCAGGTCTTACGCTGCATTCCTTGTGGCTGAGTCAAATAGTGACCAGCATCTAAAACCAATCGAATTGTTTACAACAGTGTTCATAGCTGTTGCCAAACGAGGGAGTGTATCTGATGATTTTATAAACAAGGTAGAGCGTGGATTAAACGATGACATGCAGATCACTGCTAATCTTAAATCGGATGTAATATCATTAGTATATAAGTACTATGGCACAAGCATAACAGCAGCTAATGCAAGGACAGTATTAGAAACTTGGTTAGCTGATTTGCCTGAGATTGCATTACGGGTAAGATTAACACTGACTCAAGCCACTAACTCAGGTCTAACAGCTTTTGTCACTGTCGGAAGGGCAATGAAGAAGTATCCAGACTTCCCATGGGAAAGATTGGATGCATTAACAGGAGGTGAACTAGTGAACTACAAAACTGCTTTGATCGCAGTTGCAGGAAATCCGTACTACGGATTCAATAAATCATTAGGTGCAGCAAGATCCACACTGTATAGCATACGTGGCAAAGGAGCTGTTGATCCAACTCAACGGGGAAATGTCATTGAAGAGGTTCGCAGGATGGATTCGTGCTCCAAAGAGTGTTTCTGTTGTTAAATTATTGATTGACACATATAAGTCTGACTATACAGCAAAACTTGAATCAGCAGAGCCCGCCGCTGCAGAGACAGCTCTTGGTATTGACATCAGAGCTGCCATCAACTCGGCTGTGAATGCTGATATCTTTACGTAACTATAACAATATCAACGTGCTAAATATGAGTAATTATATATTAATGTAATGATAAATCATAGTATTAAGTAATCATCGACAATAATTGATATAATTAAAAAATAAAAACTATGAAGATACAACAATAATATAGACACTCTTTGTTTTAAAACTCTCTCATTTGATTTTTATATTGTTGTTAGTGACTTAACTGTATCTTTACAAGATATCATCATCATGGCTGTTCATCTAAGGGGTTGGGTAGACACAAGGGAAGCGATTGCTGCTACTTTCAAGGAGGATCCGGCTCGAAGGACCAAAATGAAGACGATGAGATGGACTGTATGATTTAATGGTTGGTGTATGAAATAAAACTAAAGCTTAATGTGATAAAATGATTTTAGTGGATAAATATGAAAAATATAACAAAATATTGGAAACAAACCTTTGACAGCCATAAGCAGACAAAAAAAGAAAAGAACAACATTCGTAACAAAAATATAAAAAACTTCTAAAAAGTTTGAGGAAACCAAGGAGTTCGCAACAATAATAATAACTGACGAGCTAAAGCAAATAAAAAATCACAATTAATTAACGAATATCTTCTAAAGTATAGCTCGCAGAAAGTCGAAATTTTGGATTTGTAAGGTACATAATAGTATCAAGCTCCTATCACTATTGTATGATATAAAATAGTTGTATTTAAAAAGCGGCCCGCTGGCTGGACGCTTGTTTAAATAACGAATATTTTCTGAAGTTATAGCTCACAGAAAGTCGAAATTTTGGATTTGTAAGGTACATAATAGTATCAAGCTCCTAACACTATTGTATGATATAAAATAGTAGTATTTAAAAAGGGGCCCGCTGGCTGGACGCTTGTTTAAATAACGAATATCTTCTGAAGTGTATCTCACAGAAAGTCGAGATTTTGGATTTGTAAGGTACATAATAGTATCAAGCTCCTAATACTATTGTGCGATCTGGAAGTATAATAACAATAAAAATAACCATAAAGGGCCCGCTAGCAAGACACTTCATAAAAACGTCATTTAATCAAAAACTGTCGAGGTACAAAATATATCTTATTTATTTTCTGTACGAACAAAATAATGTCTTTATGACAAGCTATCACCTGTTGATGAATCTCGTTGGGGCCTGTCAGATAGACGCACACCGACAACGCGCGACCTCATACTGCACAGCAGACGGTCTCCAAGTTGCAAGAACTGGGGTTGGAAGCTCTCCGTCATCCGCCCTACTCACCAGACCTTGCGCCTACAGACTACTACTTTTTCCAGAATTTGGATAACTTCTTGGCGGGAAAAATTTAAACGAATTTTTTTCATGTATTTTTTATTTGTATTAATCGAAGTAATCACCCAGATTACTTCGATTAATACAAATAAAAAATACATGAAAAAAATTTGTTTAAATTTTTTCATACAAAACGGCAATTTCATAGGTAAAGACCTATTAAAAGCAGCCTTGCAATGTGCGTACGTTTATATAATAAGTTACCAAATTATCTCAAAAATTCAAACACTTTCATTATTCAAAAATGTCAATAACTTAGGTACTGAAAAATTTGCATGCTTTATTATTATTATATTGGCAAAACATGTTTTGTTCTAAATTGTACTTTTTACCAATTATACTGCGTTTTTATGCAAATAAATATTTTTTTTTATATATATGTTTACATATCTCGGGACTCTAGGGTCCCGGACCTTTAGAAGGCGGACGAGGGGCCGAAGCCAACCCGCAGATGCCTGTCAGACGCTTTCAATGAAATGAGGCACCAGCCGACGATTACCCCTGTACACACTATGCAAATGCATCCAACCAAGAACAACCCCCAGTTGGTGTAGGTCTATTGCAGGATATCGAATCAAAGATATTAATTAGACTATGGATTTGGGTGGCAAAAGTGGACTGGTTACCCAGAACTATGAAAGGACTATGGCCCCTGCCTGATCAATGTTTTATTATACATGGAAAAAATGGTCGGGCTAGACTTGCAACTCAATAATAGACACCCGAAAACTGTCGCTAGCACTTAGTGTCGTAGCTGCAAGGGGGCAACATAGTCCTGAGGTGCTTGTGATGAGTGGAGGTAGCCCTATGGCCCATGGCTATGAGTACAATACTGGAAGTACGGTCAAGATCTCTACCAGCATCTTACTGGAATAATTCCTCCCTCCGAGCACGTTTGCTCTTGCGAATCTCTACTCAAGCCGGCTAATAAAAGCAAGAAAGAGATGGGAGCTCAGTTCCTCGTTAGTGTTCACTCGGGCCGGCCAATAAAGGCAAGCCAGAGGTGAGGAACAAGACTTCTCCCGGGAGATAGGGTCCGTGGGTTCGCCAATGGTCAACAGCTAGCCACATGCTGCCGTGCGGATCCATGTATCTCTCTTGGTCTGACTCCTCACCCTAGACCCTTTTCGGCAAAGTTAACCCGGCACAGACCTAGGTTCAGGAGCGTATTACGAGTATTATTAAATAAGAAAAATGGAAGCTATGTTAACACTATACTTTTTTTTCCAACAGTGTGAAGGAGCAGATTGTAAAGCCGAGGTAAATAGTAATTGTAGACACTTCAACACACTTTGCTAAGAAAAAATTACAAAAACCAAATGATTTTACGTCCAAACACGTTGAACAGTGCCGTAGTCTGGATGAATCTTTACGCAAGCACATTCATTTTATCGGAAGCAAAATAAGTGTGTATTTCATAGTAGATGGCTGTTTGCAGTAGTCCAGAACGTTTTGAGCAGCCTCTCGCCAAGGGTGTTTCAAAATACTCCCATGTATGTTCATCGATATATAATTTATAGTTTAGGAGAAAACTATAAGTATTTTGAAAAACCCTTGGCGAAAAGCTGCTCAAAACGTTCTGCACTTCTCACAAACAGTCAAACAATGAAAAAACTATGAAACACACACTTATTTTGCTTCCGATAAAATGAATGTGGGAATGTAAAGTGAATAGTATAGTAACACGAAATGAAGGATGGCAAAACTGGGAGGATGGCAGAATGACGGATATATGAACGACGGTGTGCGCGGTGTATTTTACGTGAAGAAATTATTACAAGTGTACTTTTGGGTGGTTAAAATAAACCAGTCTAGCTACAAATTGGCTGTTTACTTTGCCTTCGATCCCACATGAATATTGTGCATCTTTACGCATGCACAATATTCATTTTATCGGAAGCAAAATACGTACCTTTTAGTAATAATAAGTATAAGTTAGTTAGTTAGTAAGTACGTTTAGTAGTTTTCAAAACTTTTATGGAATGTTGGCTTGCCAAGCCCATCAAAATAACAGTTTGGTATCCATGTCCCTTTCCGAGTCGATTTACTAAAGGAAATCGAATCCGAAACTGATAGAGGGAAAATCACCAGATCACTCTGGATGATAAAAGAACAATGCAACAATAAACTTCAGCGCGTAAACATGGCACACAATTTAAAATATCAAATTGTGCATGTACCATCGCAGACATTTGCAGTGAATCACTTTTGAACCATATTACAACAGTAATAAAGTCGAAAAGCGGTTCACCGCAAATGCCCGCTATAGTACATTGTGCTTTAACAGATAATCAAGCGTTGTATTTTGCTGAAATAAATAAATGTTTCATACTTCTATATCGTACACACGGCTACACATCAAGCTATACAATTCCAGTTTACACTGACCTCTCATTGTAAGGAAAAACTATACAATGCCAGATCAGCTTATACTGGAAATGTATAGCTTGATCTGTAGCCGTGCGTACATCATGGAGGAAGAATTTTCGTACTACTGGTTGACTGGACTTACTCGAGCATCATCTGTTTTGTACCTATCGGTGTAGCTAAATTTAATAATCACTTTTTTATTAAAGTGTCGCGCAAAAGGTTGCCAAGCACATGTGAGTATAATATCTCCAAGCTTTTATCATACAATCAAAATGTTTTGTTAGAGATTTTAATTAGACGGTTACATAAAAAGGCCTGTAAAACTTAGCACAAATACCGCAAAAGAGAAAATCTGTTCCTTAACTTCTTCTTCCTCCTTCCTTTCCACGTTGATTACCCTTACTGAGTTGGTGAGACAGTTGTCTCGGCCGATTGCTCGGTGAGTGTAATTGTATAATTCTATTGACCTAGGCCAAGTGCCCACCCCCGCGCTTCACCGCACTAACTCGCTAGCCCTCTCGCCAGGTCGAAACACGTACTCGTGCGTGCTCACCCTGGCCGCAGCAGTTTTTTACTTGTTTTTTTATTTTATTATTATTCGGACTAGGTTTTTGTGACTCTGTCTGCAGCAGGCTGAGATCCAGTGAAAATATCCAGCAGGCTCTTTCTAGGCTAATGAAAATTCAGGGTCTGATACAGAAAGTATATGTCAAAGCCAAGTATTAGAACTCATAGCACACAGCTATACACATACACTGGAAAAATATAGCCAGAGGCAAGAGCAAGGTAAAACGTCGTCGTAAAGCTCGACACGTATCCTGCGCGACCGCGACGCGTGTGGGATGTGGTTATTCGGACGTTGAGCGTGCGGCGGCGGCGGCGTATTGGACGTATTATGTAATTGCTGTAATAGGGACATTAAAACGACCAAAAGTATTTCATAGACGACTGCCAATGTATGTATTTTGATGTATTTTTAAATCCGTTATAAAAAAAAAATTAGACCTGCAACAATCGAATATGGATATACAATACATTTTAGACCCATATGCTTACTCCGTTTATACAGTTGACTCTATAAACAAGGCAGACCGAGGAATGTCAAGTTTGTTGAGGGCTGCTGTTGAAGAGACAAAGCAAGGAAACAAAACGATCAAAGACGCATTGCGTTCAGTGTCTAATGTATTTTTGAACTCCGAAATATCAGCCCAGGAGGCCATCTATTGCATAGTTGGTTGGTGATTTTTTTATTAATACCGTCCACCCTGATCAACGAGTAGACATTATGAAAAGACATCAGGCGTTGAAAAATTTCTACAGATATGTTCGAGCGCAATTTAATCGATCATTTATTATACATGTCGGCCAACTTTTATACATACGAAAAGAATGTAAACAAAGATTTTACTAAATCGCTTGATCCGTACAACTCGATGAGTGACTATGATTATGAGATAGAGAAGACAATAAAGTAAATTGGATTAAACTGATTAACAGTGACCGATATTTACGGAAGCGGACGAAAGCTCGGGTTATTCGCTATCGTCGCTATAATAAGCAGCAGGACCCTGAAAATTACTACCGAGAACAATTAATGCTATACATACCTTCGCGGGATGAAAATTTGGAGCTTTTGCATAAGAATATCAATATCAAATCCAAATATGTGGAAAATATTGACAAAATAAGAGAAGAAAGCCACCAATTTAATAAAATTGGTACTGTGAAGTATTTGAAGACTTACTAGATGCGGTTAGAAACGCCGAACTAAATGAAATTGAAAATGATAATGATAACTCGCGTAATGGGAATGACCAGCCTCTACAGGATTTGAATATGAAACGCAAGAAGATGACGCTGAGGATATTTTAAATTTAGGAAGAATAAACCCAGTAATGGAAGGTGATGAAATTACTTTTGGAGTCATAGCTCAACCGTCAGTTTTTTCTAGTGATGAAGTTCTTCGATTATCACGAATTTTAAACAGCGATCAAGATCCTTTTGCATGTTGGGTACTTTGTTCATCAAACATCACCTTCTCCTTCTTTGTATTTATTCGTAAATGGCGGCCGGTGTAGGCAAAAGTCTACTAATAAAAGCAATGTACCAATATCTGATAGTGAATCACTTTAATAGGATACCGGGTTCTAATCCCGACGATATAAAAATATTATTATGTGCTTTTACTGGTAAAGCTTTCGCTATTGGAAGTCAAACTGTACATATTGCATTTGGCTTACCAGTATCCCAATGTGGTCACACTATACCCGAGCTATCAGCGAGTATCGCAAATACTCTCGCCTGTAGACTAGCCACTGTGAAATGAATAGTATTGTATGAAATATCTATGTTAGGTAGCAAAACATTTCATCAAATTAATAAAAGGTTACAACAAATATTTCATACTAATAAACCTTTCGCTGGTATCTCTATAATGGTAGTTGGAGACTTTCGCCAATTACCTCCTGTAGGTGATAATTGGGTATTCCCACCTAATACGAGTAATAATCCCTTGGCAGTATTAGCTGGTTCACAACTCTGGGAGCCTTTCCTAATGTTTCGAATGGACAAAATTATAAGACAAAGAGATGATATGAGCTTCGCCACTGCTTTGAAAAATATGGCTTTGGAACTATGACCTCAAAAGATATTAGAATTACAGAAAATCGTTGTTTTGATCATTTAGAACTATTACCAATAGAGGCAGATGATGCCATTCACTTATTTTCTACCAACAGAGAAGTCGATTTGTATAATGAACAAAAATTAATTAAAAAACTAATAATTAAAAAACCAAAAAGTAAAAAAAAAACAAGTTAAATTCCTTGACTAAACAGATAAATAAAATTGTCATTGTAGTCGTAGTAGTAGTTTTTTTTTTGTTTTTTTTTTTATATACATTTTAGTGACAATGTCGACATTCGCAGTCTGAACAGCACGTTCAAGGCCTTCAATTTAATACCCATATTGTAATAATCGAAGAAAAATTGAAGTAATGGTGGTGGTGTAGAGGTGGTAGTGTAAATGCTTTGGAAGGAAGGAGATCAGTAGACAGATAAATAATGTGAACATTTGAAACATCAAGTGCTATACATTCAAAATGACCACCTCCTGGGCCCTCAGAACAATAAGAACAATAACAACGGCATCTACCACTCTTCACCTGTAGGATTATGTTGGACTTGGTTGTCATTCAATTTCCAGAATCAGCAAAATATTTACTTTTAAGAAATTCACAGTTATCCGCCCATCCACCTGTCCGATTGTCTGTCTATCCTACTTTTCAAGGACTGTACCTATGTAAAGTAACACATCCAATATATATATATATATATATATATATATGATAGTACGGAACCCTCGGGCCGCGAGTCGGACTCGCTCTTGACCGATTTTTTCTAATTTCCTCGCATTAGTGATGATAAGTAGAGTGATCAACTCGGGTGTAAGTGATCAACACACACAAACACACACACTCAAACTATGTATTTAAGCACCCTTCCTCGCTTCGCTCGCTCGTGTGCCTAAATATCTTCGGGTGTAATTGATTATTTACATCCCATGTTTAGCAATCTACTATTACACCAAATGTACAAATATTGATTTTTTTAGTAATTCTACTGGTCGATAAAGTTTTTTTCTTACTAACCTACCACTAGACTAGACAAGAGGATCTTCAACATGATTGAATCTATATGAAAATCGCCTTTGATCAAAGCTATATTTTTTTCTATTTCCGTACGTTAATTAAGTACATTCAAATTACTTAAAAGTTTGTTGGCGTTCTCCGGATATATATTCAACGTGTCCTACTACTGTCACCCCACTTATACTTATCTGCCCTTAGTTTCTCAAATGGATACTTAAGCAAAGTTTTAAAATTCTTATAAGAGAAGAGAAGAACTTATAGGTGTTACGTTGAGAGTTTCACAATATGAAAGCATTACACTTGTCCAAGGAAAACGTACCAACAGTCTACAAAATATTCCAATAAATTCTGAAACGTTTCTTTGTATGAGGATTTGTATTAGTTACCTCCTAATACAAATTCTCATACAAAGAAACGTTTTCACTACCAAGGTCGAACACAAGAGACTGTTTGTAGGAATTAAGTAAAAAGTCGATATCGTAGTCATAAAATGTGTTGTCATTATAGTCAGAGTCAAGGAGACCAGTTCTTTCCTCTTGACTCTCTCAACCAGAATCACGTAAGACCAGTTTGACAGCTGTATTAAACTTTTGTCACATAAAGTGGATTGAACGTCAAAATTACATGAGATAGCCCCCCAAAACGCCCGCCCTTCGCCACTTCCTAGTGCTTGAGGTGGAAAGGCATGACGCAACAAACTCCCTAGTACAATAATTAATAGTATCTCTTAATGAATCTTACATCGTCGCTTTCATCATCACGGACCTGTAAAACAGAATAACGATAATTAAAGTAACTAAATAGGTAGGTATAGTTTTTTTGAAGATACCTACTATTAAAAATAAAATTCAGAGGTACGTATTACGATGTCTAAACGATGAAACTATAGTCTATTATGTAAAATGAAATAAAAATATACTTTGGTAGGTACTCAAGTGTATCAAAGTGTTTTGGTAAGACTTACTTCTTTTGACAGATAAAAGTAGTTCATATGAAGAATAAATTTGAATAGATATCTTATGACATGACTCGCTAACCAAACTTTATTTATTAAATTGCTCTAAACATAATAATAGATCTCAATTTGACCGTAACTTTAATTTATTGTCGTCTACACGTTGTATAAAAAACCAGCCATCATGCTTTAACGAAGGTGGGTGAGGTTTTTATGTACTCGCTTTTCATCTAGTACGTACGCATACGTTAACTACTTAATAGTTAAGCTACTTAATACACTAACTATTCTCAAAATTACAGCTTTGCTGAAATGACTTATCGAGTACAAATAGATAAAATATAATTTTTCTATTGCGATAAATAAGCTGCGTCTTTAACACATATCATTTATTTTTAAGTGCGCTGGCGTCGGTTGTGATTCTGTGGTAAGATTTTAAAAATCTAGTATCGTTTGGCAGGAGGAGGGGGTGTGGGAGGGTGGGGAGGGTGGGCGGGGTACCCTGAGCCCCCCACCACTCCCATACTCCCATGAAAAGGTAATGCACCGTTGTTGAGAAAAACTAATTATTGTAACCTAACCTCAAAACACTTTAAAGTTACTTTTAGTATCGTTTGGCAGGAGTAGGGGTTGAGGGGGTTTGGGGGGGTGGGTACCCTAACCCCCCACTCCCATGTAAAGGTAAGCACCATTCTTGAGAAAAAAAAACAAATTATTGTAACCTAACCTCTAAACACTTAAGTTGCTTCTGCAACGTCTCCGGCGCTGCGGGAAGTGCAGCCCATTCGCCCTTACGTAACAAAGGACAGGCACCCATCAGTGTTGCCGTTTTAGCGCATTTGGCGCTAGATCTAGTGCAATTATAGGGTCTATAGCTGTTACGGACAATGCGTAATTTAAGGTTTTATTAAAGTTAAATCAATGCTGCTTGCCGCGTACCTAAAGAAATAGCGAGTACGTCTGTAACTTCGTTATGTACATTGAAAACATACGTCATCTATTTATAAAGGAAAGAGATATAGTTTTGTCCATCGATATTATCAACTATTAGTTATCTTTCCTACTATATACGGGTACATAAGATCCTTGTATAGTCTTGGCAGAAGCTTAAGAGATACATAAGAAAGTACATAGTTTCTCAGATTTGGAAAATTTTTTGTATTAAAAGTGAACTATGCTATTGGTGGAGATAAACGTTATAAAAAATAGCCACTAAAGGGCTATATATTTAAACCAATAATAGAACAGCTTGAGCCAGCCGCGCTCTGCGTGTCAGAATGCGATGCGCGCCCATGTAAAAATTAGACGCTGAATGTTCGGAGCGCGCTCGTCTATAAATACGGGGACCGCCCGCTCACACTTACTCAGTGGTGAAACAAACTTCGGACACGAACGATCAAGAACTGGCATTCTTAACTTCTCACGGCAGCCTAGCCGAGAATCTCTCTCCTGGAGCATCAAGAGCTCATTTATTGAAGAAAGAAAAACGTAACGAGTCCGTTGTTAAGCGCGCAGTATATTATTATTTTTACAAGTGTTAAAAGTTGTGTATGTGTTAAAGAAAATATAGTGGCATGTGCCTTTCAATGGACCACGGCGTTTATTTCAAACTTCCCTACTGTCCCCTACAATAGCGCTCTTGTTTTCATAACTAAGCGCTAAAAAATATTTAGTGGAATCTTGTGGAAAATTTAACATTAGATGGCAACCCAATATGTGATTTAAAAAGGTAGCTGGATGCGTTTAATATTTTGTCTCCCGCTCTTTTTCGAGGCCAAAATGTGAAATATGAAACTAAAAGAAATAGTTAAAAGGATCAAAAAAGCACAGATGTGCAGTTGTGTTGCTCGCTAAACAAAAAAGGCAACTATGCAAGCTGCCCCTCAAACAAATCCCACGACGACGACCGGCAGTGTTTCCAACTCAGCACTTTCGGTGCTAGATCTAGAACTATATTCATAATTAGAGCACTGAAATCTAACATACGGCAAATAGCACTAAATAGCGATCATACGGCGATGAATTTTCAATACCGCAGAACAAAACGCATAAAAATTCATTCATTCATCATTATTCTTAAAAAAAATTTAGCGGAATTTAGTGGATTTTAGAAACAGGATTTTCGTAAAATATAGCGCAATTTTGATATGGGTTTAGTGCATGTTTTTTTCTTTATACGGCAACACTGGCACCCATGCGTGCCGTAGCGGCTGAGGCCAGCAAACCGAAGCTGCGGAGGTGAGCATGCTCACCTCCGCAGCTTCGGTTTGCTGGTCGCTGGGTGCCTAACCTTTGTTACAGCGGGCGGGGGCTGCTCTCCCTCCGCGCCTCCGGGTTTTTATATACACTCTAGTATGCCAGCCAAAGGACTACGTAAAGTCGGGGTGCCCCGATTCGGTTTTGGGACAGATTCGACCTGGGGTGCACACTAACTTCCTTCTGAGCAGAATTTCTAGGTTGAATGACACTGACTTTTTTTTTTGCGTTTCGTTTCACGTATTTTACACGACATTTTACACCGCAGACAATATACTGATACTTTGGTTGTCAATCGCCCATTTTGACATTTCGTTTCACTGTTTATCTGATTTGAGGTTAGAAACTATTTTTATTAATTTCTCGAAAAATATGCATTAACTTGTAATGAGAGTGGTAGCGTTATAATCAGTGACCCAACTTTCACCCCATTCACCCCCTCCTCCTGCCAAACGATACTAGATCCAACCCTATTATTAATTGCCAAATTAGCCCATCCGGTCTGAAGTGATGGCGATTACCAACGAAATTTTTTTATACTCATAAGATATCATGTCACCATTAGAAAGTATGACACTAGAGAAGGCTACGTGCTTATCTGTAAGTGGCCAACACTTAACCACCAGTCACTAACTGGTTTTTTTTATGTTTTCAGTGTTACGGGCGCCTTTGTAAACGTTCTACTGCGTGATTACAATTTACCAAGAATTTACCAAGTTTTACGACTACCGGCGACAGAAGACTTATGTTTAAAAACTTTTTAATCGTTAATTGCGAAGAGCAACATAGGGTTATCCATGATGTAAAATAGTTAACCCATTTAACCAGCGACAGTAGGTAAATGTGACTCAGATCTAAACTCCAATTTGAGAATAAACTAAGATCCCCGCACCGCTGAGAGTGTGTAAAGATGAAGATACTAAATATTTAAATAAATTACTGTTATTGCAATAAACAAAATTACACTTGTATAAATCATTTGTGAGGTTTTAATGTGTTAAAAACAATATAATAATAATTTCCGACTGTCGTACAATTCTTTCAATTTCGTTTTACTCATGCAACCATATTATACCAGGTTCTCTGTCAAGGCTACGTAATCGGAAAATATTCAGTTTTATTTAATCTACGGAACTAAAATATGTCAGTTTTTACTTATGCCAGACAACGAATTACTTAATTCGCTGATGCCAGAAAATGTTTTCCATTTGATTAAAGAAAAATTTTGAATCTTTTTATCACTAGGTTATTCACTTTGTAGGCAAAGGTAGGCAAATTGTGGACTGTATTTTTATTCTACAATAAAATTAGAAATCGCTGACACAACTGACTAGCATTATATACAACGTCCCGACATCAACCGTCGGGCAGTTGGCCACCAGCCACGACAACCGTCTGGTCGGAGGATCCTCCCTTTTCTATGGAGCATGAGTGAACATTACACCCCGTTCGTCATGCCTCTATACTGGTGCCCTGAGGATGAACGTCAGCGCAGCCTTCGTGCAACTCCTTCAGCATGACGTCATCAGCATCACTTCCTCAAGCTTTTGAGCGGCGAGTCACACATTCGGTGTTAGTGACACATAGTTACAGTTATCTGCGATTATTCCGTAGGTACCTAAACGTAACTAATCTGTGAAATGTAATTAATCTGTAATTATATTGTAATGTACGGTTCAATCCATGTGATTTATGGGAAATATATCTGTGATTTTTGTAAGCCTTTTGTGCTATGTAGTCTTAGCAACACTTATTGATTTGTTCGTTTAGCGACCTACTAAGTATGTACAGTTATCGTTAGAGATTATGATATTGTTGATTTTGTTAAAGACTAGCACTTCCCGCGCGGCTTCGCCCGCGTGGATGTCGGAAAATATCTCATGGGAACGTACTACCGGGAATTCCTTTCATATTCCTTGTCTACATTGTAAAGGGAACCTCTGTGCAAAATTTCAGCTTTCTAGGTTTTCTAGGGGTTTGGGCTGGGCGTTGATGAGTCAGTCAGCCAGGACTTCTCTTTTTATTTATTTATATAGATTTACTAAATTTATGCAGCAGCTTTTTTTATCCATTTTCACGTGAAATCATGGTCACCCCATAAGTTGTAATGTATGGTAATTTAAATTCAATTTATCGTTTAAAGTACTAATACAGCAGAATCGCAATTTATATGGAATGAATGTACTCCTAAACGTAATTCAGGAAGTCGAATATTGTAAACAAACATGCCATATTTAAAAAGATATAGGCAACTATAGAGGGCCGTGCTGAATAAACTAAAATTGGTTTATTTTTCAAATTTAGCAAGTTGTATGAGAAACCAATGCGTTACAATGTTACTTGCCGCACATCAATCATTTTCTAATAGTTTTTGGATAAGGGTGTTTTATCTTTTTTAGATATTTTCTTATAATTGTTTTTTCCAGCACGGCCCCCTATCCACATCTATAAATTATTTATTATTACGAATTCACAATATCTGTTGCGGCACATATAACGTGTTAATAGAGTACATTCCTTGAGTTTTAGAAACTTTTTAATACGCTATATATTTTTCAAGTTACACGGGGGCCGAGCTGAAAACGTTTGGCTGGCACGGCCCCCTTTTTTTTGCATATTTCTTCAAAAGTACAGAGGTACATTGAAAAAGAAACCGGTACATATACTCCTAGAGGCGAGTACATTGCATTGGTGCACACCCAAAACGCAAATTCTGGGGGCCGTGCGGGGCAAACGGACATTTTTATTTTAGAAGTAAAATGTTTTATGTTCAAGTCATAAAGAAAAAATAAATTAGTTTAGAAATAAAATTAGTTTTTTTTTAACTAGGTATTTACGGTAGTAACACGGGCTATTTATTTTTCCCTTCTAACAGCTCAATACTGGAGTAGTAGGAAGGGTAATCAAAATTAACGGTATTACAACTGGTAGTAAGATTGGTAGTAACTAGGGCAACAAAGGATTTGGTGTTAGACGCATAAAACCATGCTTAGGTCGATCACCTGTGGACTTGACTTTAGAACAGACGATTAATGCTGATGCTAGTAATACCTTGACTGGTGTTAGCCATTTTACAAACTCGATATCTGCACGACAAAGATGGGCTCTCAGTCATAGAATGAGGACTAAAATCTTGGCACTAAGATTACTTAGCTTTAGTAGTAAAAGCAGGAATCGGTTTATCACAAGCAGATGATACCTTATCATTGCTTACAAAAGAATCGAATTGAGAAAGGCCACAAAACTTTAAGTATCTACTAACTATTAAAAAAACAATGAATCCTTTTTCTGAAAACCTGGACAAAAATATTTTGTTCAATATGTGAACTGGAAAGGCGGTATCCTTAAATGATGCAGTTCTAGGAGAGCTCTCCGAGGAGCCCAAGACCAAACTACAGAGTTTGGGGTATCCGATCAACCGAAGGAGACCATACCCTGATGAGGACGACTCCGACGAGGACACAGCTCCTAAAAGAGGCCGTCGCCGCTGAGAACCAAGTACAACAATGTCAGACTCAAACATGTATGTATTCCAGTTTTGAGTAGGTGCATCGAGTTATTGATAAGATAAGATTAACTCTCAGCAAATTGAGCACATTTCTAATGTAAATCACAACTTTGAAGACATTCTTAATATAGATGACAATTTGTTGCAATACTGGGTGGTATTGTCAAAGCAAAACTTTTTAAGGTTATTGGACCTGGGGGCCTACTCCCTAAGTCCGTCCGTCCGTCTGTTCGTCCGTCCGTCTGAGTTAACAATCCATGAAAACAAGTGTAAAAGTTAAATTTTTCGGACGGGCAAAAACACATCGGGAGTAGGGACAGCTGTCGTATCGTGTTGTCATTCATACTTCGTTCGGGCCCCGAACCGCTTGTTTAGATAACACGACACGACGCCATGACAGCGTTCAAGACACTGAAGTTCCGCAGCTGAATTACCGCCGCGTAAGTTCGGCGCTTATGGCGTGTCATATCAGCCGAACACGTCGGAACGTAACATCAGAACGCGGAACTTCGGTCGCGTAACTTCGGCATAGTGTGTTTAGACACTAAGGCTTTCTGAAGAAAATATGAAGACTAGTTAGTCGGCCCTTTTAATTAAACACAGAAGTGGTGATTGTCATGAAAGAATAGCAAGCCTCATGAATGTTCCGAGGTGTACACTTGAGGGCTACAGAGGAGTCTGTTCCTAGACATTTAGGTCTATCCCATATTACCAAACAACAGAATGCTATCACACAATTTATTAATTCCTAATGGCCTTTAACGTTAAACACATTTTTATTTGGGATGACATCCATCATTTTACTTACAAAAGTAGCAATTACAGCTTTCAAAAATACTCTTATTCTTATTCTTCTTATTAAGTACAAGAACCTACTTACGCCTATAATGTTAGTTTTATGTGATGGATAATAATTATTATTTCAGAAAGCAGCTTATGAAGTTCAGGGACGGAGAATAATTGATTTCTAGTTCTTTTTAAATAATTTGGTTGATTTTGAGAAACATAGTGAGAACTTCGATGGCATTAATAATATGAAATTAGTGAAAGAAATACAAAATGGACTGATATAAACATTTTATTTTAACTGTTGTACGTGTGGTTCTATTTCTAAATTAAAAATGTGGAACGATTAGCAAGTTGGAGTGCGGGGTGAGACAGGGGGGGCTGTCCTCTCCAAAAATGTTTAACTTGTATGTTAATGACCTCTTAGTCGAGCTCAGCGGCATGCGTGTCGGTTGCCGCGTGGGGGGTGTTTGCTTGAACAACATCAGCTACGCGGACGATATGGTGTTGCTGGGCCCGACTGCGAGGTCAATCAGGGAAATGCTCAAGGTTTGTGAGAAATACGCCGCATCACATGGTCTCATTTATAATGTAGGAAAAACTGAGTTCATGGTCTTCAAGGCCGCCGGCAAGTGCCCAGACACCATTCCCTCAATTACTTTGAACGGCGCTAATATAAAGCAGGTGACCAAGTTTAAATATCTGGGCCATATACTTGTCGACGACCTTAAAGACGATGATGACGTGGAGAGGGAGCGCAGGGCGTTGGCGGTCCGCGGGAACATGTTGGCGCGCAGATTTTCTCGTTGTACCGATCAGGTCAAAATAACCTTGTTTAAAGCTTATTGTCAAGGCCTGTACACGGGAAGTCTGTGGTTCAGCTGTTCTCGTGGGACGCTAAATGCCTTGCGCGTCCAATACAATAATGTTTTCAGGATGATGTTGAAACTCCCTCGTTTCTGTAGTGCCTCGGCGATGTTTGCCCAATCGAGTACAGATGGCTTCCATGCTATAATCAGGAAAAAGGTGGCATCGCTCGTGGGGAGGATTCGAGGGAGTGGCAACAGCATCCTGAAAGTCGTGGCTGACGACCCGAGAGCTCCTGTGCTGAGGCATCTCATGCGGAATCATTGTCCGCACGAAGTGCCTCGTAGGTACATGAACCATTAACTTGTTTTAGTTTTAGTTACTAACCCTAGTGTATAAGTTGTGTACTAACAAAATTGGTTCCCATGTTGTTCCAAATAAAACAATTTGAATTTGAATTTGAATTTGATTAGATGTAAATGCTGGAGCAGTATCAGGAGCCATTCTAACAGGTATTGGATTATCAAGTATCAACGAACTCAATGCCTCCGTGGATTTACCATGAAGATTATTACACCGGAAAGGGAAGCAGAACAAAATCTGGTTCCGACCAACTTTAATGTTGAAATTACGGAAGAACGCATCTCAGTTGGCATTTAATTCCAGGAGCCTCCTGCAAAATTTCACTAACAATCGTGCCGAACAATTTAATAGTGTCGTAGCGAAAGTGGTAGGTGGCAAAAGAATCAATTATTCTAAAGGTTCATACCAAGCACGCTGCTACGCAGCAGTAGTCGCTTTCAATAGCGGTACACCGCAGTACACATTATACAAAACACTGTGGGGCACGAGCCCAGTAAAGTCTATACATGAACTAGAACGCAAACGACATGCCCAAAGTAGGTACAAATAATCACAAAATTGCTTTCTGATAGAATAAGTATTTTGAAGCACAGTGACAAAAGTCGGTCGGCGCGCCGACCGACTTTGAGTCGAAATGCATGATTAGAAGTTGAGTCGATTAAAGCGCCATTTACACGGGGCAAGTTTCTGGAACGTTCAAGAGCAATAATTGCATGTCATAAAGTTCAAGTTTTTTGACATTCAAGAATTGTATGAAGTGTTTACACGCGTGCGATTCCTAAGTACAATAATTGAATGCAAGTTTTGCCATTCAATAAAATCGCATGCGACTTACACCAGGCAATAAAATTGACAGGCTATTATTGCATGCAAAGTTTTGCCTAGAAATGATATTTCATAAAATTTTAGGAATTGTTTTTTTTATTATTTATTACTGTTCATTAATTATGCTCATATTTAAAAGCTCGTGTAAAAATTATTTTGCACGTGTATCGGCTGCTGCCGTTGTGTAGTGTTTCTATAAGGGTTTCAAAATAATGGACGTAGGTATACTGGTACAAATCTGGGTTTACTAGTTCTGTTAATAATAGAATCTAATTTTTATCATACGAGAAAATCAGCTACGTCCGCAATGCGATGGTGGGTGGTAACGACTAGCGCCCCTGGTGGTGCGAAGCGAAAACGCGGGCGCGGCCTGTCTAGCAGTATGGCTACACGCAGGTATGGCAGTAGTAAGTCCTGCCATGCGCCATCTGGCGGCGGTGGGGCCGTAACAGTACGTATATTTTTATTCAAAAAACACACTTAAAAATCTTATTCTATGGCCACCTAATCTTACTTTTAAAGAAAAAAATATTCATTATAGGCTTTCCAATGATATTAAAGTGCTACATACATATCTGACCCGGTGACTTTAATTAGAACTAACGAAATCACTATGAAAAGTGACAAGGCTTTGTTAGATTTTGTACACCGACATCGCCACCGTTACCGGGTCAGATAAGTTTGTGGCACTATAGCGTGTTTCTTTTGATATCCCTTAACTTTAGGCTATTAATGAGACCATCATTTTAAACAACTTTTACTATTGGACCAAACCTGAAATCGCGAAAAAAAATAGTTACGCGAACATAAATGTAGGGAACTGGGTAGCAGGACACTTGCGCGAAAGAAATTTCCGCGAAATGCGCGAACCCAATTGCGCGAAAAGACATTTCCGCGAATGGACTTTTGCGCCAACGGACTTTTGCACAAAGGGACACCTTGCGCGAAAGACAGTTGCGTGAAAAAGTTGCGGAAATGAGATTGCTTCATAACATCACACCTGTATTCTTTCAAAGTGTTGGGCAGGGATGTACAGTACATTTTAAATTATTTTTTTTCTTATTTATGTACTTATACAGAAAAATACATTTGAGTGCCAACTTATTTTCTTCAAGTCTTTTTTTTGTAATTATCTTATTATGTTTTTTTTTCGTCATAGGTGTATTTTCATGGTATTTGAGGTCGCTGAAAACGATGGTGGGGTCAAAATAAAAATCCAAGATGGTGGCTGCGAAAATTGTCAAATTTACTGTACATCATCCCTGCCCAACCCTTTGAAAGAATACAGGCGGGATGTTATGAAGAAATCTCATTTCCGCAACTTTTTTGCGCAACTGTCCTGTCGCGCAAGTGGATTTGCGCAAGTGTCTTTCGCGCAAGCGGATTCGCGCAAGTGTCTTACGCGCAAGAGTCCCTTCGTGCAAAAGTCCGTTGGCGCAAAAGTCCATTCGCGGAAATGTCTTTTCGCGCAAGTGGGTTCGCGCAAGTGTCTTTCGCGGAAATGTCTTTCGCGCAAGTGTCCCAGATCCAGGGAACTGCTGATTTTTTTTTCGCGATTTCAGGTTTGGTCCCATAGTAAAAGTTGTTCAAAATAATGTTCTCATTAATACCCTAGAGTTATGGGATATCAAAAGAACCACGTTGTATACCTACACAAAAATTCTCAGATCTCATGCACCCGTGTGGTGCTGTGACCGAAGTTGTTTTCCAATGCTATTTTAAAGTCATGACCTTCAAACAGCATTGGAAATGAACTTCAGTAATAAAAAAAATAAAATAATAAAAAACATTTATTTTAACTTATGGCCAGGTGCCCTTCATCAACAGAATCGGCCATGTCTTTATTAAGTGGTAATGTGGGTAGTCCAAAAAAAGGATCACTCGAGTCACAATCAAAAGTTATTAAATCGCACAAAATATCTTCCTTACAGAATCTCACTACAATCTGTCCACTAGTAATTAGGAAATCACTTAGTTAATCGGTTTTAATTATTTTTTAAACAAAAATGTGCAAGATTACTCGGAACAAAAGCGATTCGTCGGATACGTGGTGCGCTCGCCGTTGACGTTCGGAAAAACTGACGTTCAACATGGCCGCGCTGACCATCGCCTCGACGCTACGCCAGACTGACAGTTGTCAAATCTCGTTCCGACGTATCTCTTAACAGATGGCGCTAGCAATGCGCCGTCAAACTTATTATAGATAAAAACTTTTTTACAAAAACAAAAACCGACTTCCAAAAAAAACACTACAAAGTGAAAAATAACTTTAATTTCGGAAGTCGGTGTCTTTGGATCTGTATTTTAGTTTTTTGCCACCGACTTCCGAAATTAAAGTTATTTTTCACTTTGTAGTGTTTTTTTTGGAAGTCGGTTTTTGTTTTTGTAAAAAAGTTTTTATTTTTCACTTTTTAGTGGTTCAGTTTGTAATTTATCTAAGTTACAACAACCCAATGTCAGCTGCTCATCACGTTTTACAAAATGTTGCTTTTCCCGATGCAGGGCCGTTAATTTTTGAGGAGTTCTCCTAGTAAGAACCAGGAGAAATGGAGCTCATGGTGAAGTCACCATTACCATTATTTTGACGAGTATAAACCATATTAAAGTAATCGAATCGCAACCTGTTATATACTTAGATATAATTGAGTATTTCCGATGCCCCTCTGTGGTCTTCATCATCAGTTCCAGCTCACCGAATGGTACTTTCTGAGAGCAAATGCACGAGTTACTATAAAAAATACCGAAATCGATATAGGTGTGCCCATAAAATTTGAGGGTTTCCCTCGATTTCCATGGGATCCCATCATCAGATCCTGACTTTATGATCATGGGACCATTTGGGACGTATACCCTTTCGAACAAAAAAAGAAAAATCCAAATCGGTCTAGCCATTTTCGAGTAATCGGGGAACATACATAAAAAAAAAAATAAAAAAAAAAAAAAAAAGATTCCGACGAATTGAGAACCTCCTCCTTTTGGAAGTCGGTTAAAAATACAGAGGATTTTAATAACAAAAAACATCAGAATTACACAAATACATATAATGAATACACTATTTATCAACCAGGGTTTGATTCTACCAACAAAATTGTTCTAAAATCGCAATCGCAAGGTCTCACAACACAAATATAGGAAAAAGTCCGAAAATTGTTAATTTGTAATTCTATCACATAAAAAATATTTTCAAAGTTGTCAGTGTGTCAAGACCCTTTTTCTCAGGAACGCGTAGAGGTATCAAGTTGAAATTAATATTAAATACGTAGGTTTATGGTCTCTTGAAGTCCTAAAAATTTGTACTAAACATTCTATTCCACAAGGTAGTGTTGTCGGGTATTTACTATTCTTGATCTACATCAATGACCTGCCTAAAACTGTGACGGAGTCGTGCGTACTGTTTGCTGATGACCTTTCATTAATTAGTTCCTGTAATGACTCTCATAACCTACATGAGAATCTAATCAACATAATTTTAAATATACAAAATTGGATGAAAGATCACAATCTAGAAATAAATTTCGCAAAAACCAAAATTATGCAATTCAGGCCTTACCAAAAAAAACCGGCCAAGTGCGAGACGGACTCGCACACAAAGGGTTCCGTACCATATTATATGTTTAACAATCGCAAAGATAACTTTGTATTTCGTAATGATACTGTGAATTACAAGGTTATTTTTTGCAGTTGCAGAAAATCGCCCATATTTAAATAAAATACCTTACGAATCGCCGTTTTTAGTATTTCTTGATTAAGTACAGTATAAGGTACATTATATAATAGAGCTCGTAGAAAAATGGTATAAAATTAACAACTTTTACGGCCCCCTATTTCTTCATTTTAGAAGATAAAAAAATAAAAATATCTTTGTACTCTACTCGACGAGTTCTACACAATAACATCCCCACACACAGGTTATTTTTTTTTCAAAATGAAAACTTTTCTGTATGGGGTAAAAAAAAAAGTAAAGTTAAAATTAAAGGGAAGGCCCCTTTAATTTTAACTTTACTTTATTTTTATTATTTGTTGTTATAGTCGTAACAGAAATACGCAATCTGTGAAAATTTCAACTCTCTACCTATTAAGGTTCATGAGATACAGCCCTGTGACAGACGGACGGACGGACGGACGGACAGCGGAGGCTTAGTAAGTTTGTACGCACAATATTGAGATACTAGCTAGACTGCCCGTGGCTTTGCCCGGCGTGGATGTCTGATTTCATGGGTTTTAATTTTCTTATTATTGTTTATTTTTCATCAAAAGTAATATACTGAATACTGAGTTTCAAGTTAATCGGACTGCGTTTTAAAAATCTTTCGTACAAACTTTAACATCCCTAAACCCCCTTTGAGGGGTAGTTTTGAAAAACTAATAATGACAAACTTTATTACTTACATAAGCAAGTATTTGTGCTAAGTTTCAAGTTCATTAACCAAAACAATAAGATTTTTCATTACTGTATCCCCGTTTTTACCCCCAAAGGGGTAGAATTTAAATAAATCGTCTGGGATGTTTCCATAACTTGGGTCAAACTCAATCCCCAATAAAATCCTCCGCTGTAAAATTTGCTACCCCTTTTCACCCCTTAGGGGTAGATTTTTGGAAAACCCTGATACTCGTTAGTTAGTCTCTATTTTTGGTCTCAAGTACAAAAACTGAGTTTTGAGTAAATCGGACCGCGTGTTAAAATTCCTCCATACAAACTTTGACATCCACCAATCCCGTCTTCTGGGTTCGCGGGTTGTTCTAAAGAGATACCGTGGTCCTGCCATAGGCAACTGAAGAAACACGGGTGGGTTTTAGTCAGTAAAAGTATGACACGCCCTTCCGCTCCACCCAGAGCGGGAGAAGTCATTTGATGATTTCCCTTCCACAAAAAAGGGGGTAGTTTAGGAAAACTAAAAATGAATAATTTTATAATTAACTTAGATGAATATTCGTGCTAAGTTTCAAGTCTAATAACTCAAGAAATAAGATTTTTCATACAAACTTTCATCCCCTATTTTATTCCCTTAGGGATGGAATTTTCAAAAATTCTTCCTTAATGGATGTTTACACTATACAGGGTGTCCCGTAAATAATGGATAATCTCTTAAGGGGTCGTTGTACTCATCATTATGAACAACTTTTACTATGGGACCAAACCTGAAATCGTGAAAAAAAATTAGCTGACCAGTACATTTATCTACATCAAACTCGTCAAAATGTAGGGAGCAGCTGATTTTTTTTTCGCGATTCCAGGTTTGGTCCCATAGTAAAAGTTGTTCATAATGATGAGTACGATGACCCCTTAAGAGATTATCCATTATTTACGGGACACCCTGTATAAGGTATCTATGTGCAAAATTTCATGTCTCTAGGTAAAGTGGTTAGGACTGTGCGTTGATTATAATCAGTCAATGAGTCAGTCAGGACTTTGAATTTTTTATATATAGATTTACAAGACCACAAACTTCTGATAGGTTTTCCTGTAATCTACAGGTAAAGAACTATTTTCTGTATTTTTTTCAAAATTTTAGGCTCATTAGTTTCGGAGATAAGGGGGGGGGAATGGTCAATTTTCGTCTATTTTCTTAAATAACTTCAAAACTATTTATTTTAAAATTATAAAAAAATATATTTGAGATCCTCACAGTAAGACCTTTCATTTGATATGTCACACGATACAGTTTGCAAAACTTTTTTTTTAATTGTACATATTTTCCCCCCAAAAGGGACCCTCATATTCAAAATTAATTTATTTACGTTACATGTCCGTGTTTGGGTTACCAAAATACATATGTGTACCAAGTTTCAACTTAATCGGTTCATTAGATTCGGAGCAAATTGGCTGTGACAGACGGACAGACGGACAGACAGACAGACAGACAGACAGACACACGAGTGATCCTATAAGGGTTCCGTTTTTTCCTTTTGAGGTACGGAACCCTAAAAAACCATTATCTATAAACTTTACGTTTGACGGTATCAAGTTGGAATGCGTAGACACTTTTACTCTGTTGGGTCTACATTTAGATATCCACATGAACTGGAAAGCGCACATATAGAAAATCAAATCAAAACTATCTAGTTTTATATATGCACTACGGGAGCTCAAAAAATCGAAAGATTTAAAAACAGCGCTATCTGCTTACTACGCCTACGCATACGCATGGCTTAGGTACGGTATAATTCTTTGGGGAAATAGTGTAGATAGCAACGACTTGTTTATTCTACAGAAAAAATGTATTAGGATATTGGTTTTTATTGACAATGACGTAAGTTGTAGACCGCATTTTAAGAAACTTGACATTTTAACTTTGACATCACTTTATATTCTAGAAATCTGTAAATTCGTTAGACAATATCCACACTTCTACCTTAAAGTTACCGACCAACCTCGCCGATATGCACCACGTTCACGGTTTAAAAATACGCTCGTAATACCACAATCGAAGTTAAAATTACACAGCACAATAGTCCACACGTATCATCAATTAAAATATACAGGGTGACTTTGAAAACATGCGACAAAATTTAAAGGGGTGTTCTACCCATCATTATGAACAACTTTTACTATGGGACCAAACCTGAAATCGCGAAAAAAAATCAGCTGTTCAGTACATTTATGTTCGCATAATTCGTCAAAATGTACTGAAGAGCTGATTTTTTTTTCGCGATTTCAGGTTTGGTCCCATAGTAAAAGTTGTTCATAATGATGGGTAGAACACCTCTTTAAATTTTGTCGCATGTTTTCAAAGTCACCTGTATAATAAAATACCAAACGATTTAAAAATGGAACAAAATGAAAAAATATTTATTAAACGGCTCAGAAAACTACTGGTGGATAAAAGCTATTATTCTCTAAATGATTTTTTTAATGACGACATGAATATGGGATAACTTCCCCCATTTATTTTATTTTATTTTATTTTTGTATGACATTATTTATTTATTTTAATGAATTGAATTTTGTATTATGTTAGGTTTGATTTTTTTTTTATATTAAGTATTAGTGAATTCAATTTTGTGTTCTTTTTAATTTTAATATATTTTATTTATTTTTTTTATTTTATTTTTTGATTTGTGACATTATTATTATTTATTTTGAATTCATTGAACTTTGAATTATTACAATTTTTATTTTGACTTTTTGAATTTAATGAATGTAATGTGTGATCAAACTTATTTCGAATCAAGATTCTACTACTCATATTTTTATTTTTATAAAATTGTTGTGCCCGACAGGGTCCATGTGAACCTTATTATCATTACTTATCAAGACCTTTTGTAAACACATGTGATAAGCAATAAAGATTTTGAATTAGAATTTTTTTTAAAACTCAAGCTTCTAAGTCAACGCAATAAAAAAATACGGCCACTTTGCGACACATTTTGATACTTGCAACTGTCGCAAGTAAATCAAAACCTATAGGGTACTTCCCGTTGACCTAGAATAATGAAATTTGGCAAGAAGCAAGGTCTCCCAGCACAAGTAAAGGTAAAAGTCCGAAAATTGTGAATTTGTAATTTTATGACATATATTTTTTTTTGTTAAGTTTGTTTTTGGCTTTTGGAGAAGCTCGTGGCTAAGTTATAACAGCCGCACGGGTCGATCCATCAGGTTAAGCTACACTTTCCGGGGTTGGTCCGTGGATGGGTGACCATTTTTACATACCGAGACTCCTCCGTGCCTCGGAAAGCACGTTTAGTCGTTGGTCCCGGCTGTCGTTTGTGGATCTTTGACATTCGTTACGGGTCGTCAGAAGCCCGAAAGTCTGCCAACCAGTCTTACCAAGCGGTATCGTAATGCTCAGTTACTGGGTTGTGGAGATCAGATAGGCAGTCGCTCCATAGGCAGTCGCTCGAAAAGAAAAAGGTGTTGGGTTAAGAACTGGATATCCAGAAGAGGTGTTCACGGAGCATCGAACAATCTTTCTGTGGAGCTACAAGCAGAAAATGAGGAAGATTTTAGGAGCATGTTTCGTGTCAACAGAAACTAATTTTATTATTTGCTGGACAGAGTCGGTTTGTCTATCCAAAGGCAAAACACAGCAATGCGTAATGCTATTCCTGCTCGGACGAAATTAGAAGTGACATTGAAATATTTGGCAACGGGGGATTCAATGTGTACATTGTCACAATTATTTAGAGTACCTAAGTGTACAATAAGTACTTTCTTGGTTGAGGTACTTCAAGCTATTTACTCAGCATTAGAAGATTTTATAAAGGTACGTACGAAAAGAAACTAAGTTAGAGGAAAGTTAACTAAGAGGAGCTCGTGGCTAAGGAATAACAGCCGCACTGGTCGATCCGTCAGGTTAAACTACGCTTGCTGGGGTTGGGCTGTGGATGGGTGACCATCTTTACATACCGAGATTCCTCCGTGCCTCGGAAAGCACGTTAAGCCGTTGTCCCGGCTGTCATTTGTGGATCTTTGACAGTCGTTACGGAACGGCCAGAAGGCCGAAAGTCTGACAATCAGTCTTACCTTGGTAATCGTATTACCCAGTAACTGGGTTGTGGAGGTCAGATAGTCAGTCGCTCCATGTAAAATACTGGTATTCAGCTGCCTCCGGTTAGACTAGAAGCCGACCCCAACGTAGTTGGGAAAAGGCTAGGCAGATTGATTTGATTGTTAAGTTTGTTTTTGGGATAAATTATTTTCAACTACGGAACCCTTCACTGATCAAGTTTTATGGTGTGCATACTAAAAAGTATTCTATCTATCTATCTATCTGATTTAACAGAAAATGCACCAGATCCTGCTGGAAAGTGGCTGGGACAGACTGGATGCGGAAGGCGGAGGACAGGGTTTTGTGGCGCAGACTGGGAGAGGCCTATGTCCAGCAGTGGACTGCGATAGGCTGCGTTGATTGATTGATTGCACCAGATCTAGTACTACCGAAAGCACTAAGTTGGCATCACTGCCCGCCACCCGCGCATTAGCTCGCTTGCTGACTATAGGCCCGTAGTGTGGCCCTGGCCATAACGCGCGGATAGGAACGTTTGAAAACTACGCGCGCTATCTCGCTCGGGCCCGTCGCGCTAGGCGGGCGCCTATGGACGCAAACGGCGGTTCATATGTTTGATATTTCGCGCCCGTCGCCGCTCAGTATCGCGCTAGGCCGGCAGTGTGGATGCACACTATGATCCTTACATAGTTACATACATACTCCTTTTGCTATTGATAATTTTGTATGTCATTGGTAATTTGACATAAATAATGTAAATCGGCAAATTCAGCTGGACAAGATCTTTTCTTTTTATCGGTTGAAAAAATGAGTAACATATTTAAATTTGGCTCCAGTGACCTAACCAGGTTTATAGAAATTTATAGAAACCACGAGGTCTCTGGAATACACAAAATACTAATTACAAAAATCGCGATGCCCGTGATGCTGCACTTGCAGAATTTATGAACGAATTCAATATTGATGGTTTTGGACCCAAGCAGATAAAAACAAAATTAAAAATTTACGAACGTAGTACCTCAGTGAAAGAAAAAAAATCCAGAATTCGAAGGGTACCGGATCTGGGACTGCGGACGTTTTTACTTAAAAATTACCTTGGTTCCATTTAATGCATTCTTTTCTTCGACAAAACTCTGAACCTAGAGAAACTCTCAGCCCATATTTCATAACTCAGCCTAGATATCAGCTTTCATCCTCACATTCTATATTAAATGATTCATCATCATTATCATAATGTAAACGGAAATATTTATATTATCTATAATTGCAAATTAGCACTCAATAGTGCAGAATTAATTTATTATATTACGTATGATGCAATAATAATTATTGTTGATTGTTTCGTATTAGTCGCCACGTGTGATCATGTTTGTGACTTGACATGGCACATGTCTTGCAAGATACAGGTTACACACATTCTTTTTTGTAACTTACATTAAGAGCGTTGTTGCATTTTTCATACGTAAATCGAGAACTTGGGAGATTTTGAAGTTATTTTGGTCACATAATTTATTTTTTTAGCTTCTTTTGACCTCAATCATCGTAATTATCATATATTTTTATTTAAAGTCTATTAAAAAAAACTTGTTCAAATTTAATTATTGACTACGAAAACAGTCGATTTCGAAGGCGCGATTTCCAGATGACGCGCGAAGGCTCAACTTTGAACTAATCTTACACCAATTATTACTACTAATTAAGAAGGTAAAGTGGTATTCATTCGAAGAGGCATATCCTGAAATTTAAAATGCATTGAGAAAAGTTTGATTTTTAATTCATTAACTTGTATTTTAATCACGTCTAAGATAATCAAAAATCGAGAAATCGACTACAAAAAAACACGTCATTTCTCAGAATCTAAAAGTCATTTGGCAACACAAATCATTTTATACGTAAGAAGAAAGATTGTACTATATATGTGTAAAAAATAAAACATATCTGTCTTCAATCATTTACGAAAATAATTTTTTAAAGTGAGTATAAAATCGGGTGCATCGAACGGCCTAAGTCAGTCGCGCTCTGGCGCTCTTCGACGCAGGACCTATGTCGGTTGACCTCCCGCCGCCGCGCATGCGCCTCGCGTGATATATAGTCAATTGTAGTGCGACTAAATATTTTTAATCCTTTCATTTAAGTAATATTTTAAGAAGCTAATGTGGTAGGCACACTTACTTTAGGAGAATTATGTTACAATTCTTGAATTATGTTGTATTACTTGTAATATTGATATTGTAATTACAATATCAATAATACAATATAATTTGGTCAAAATGTAAATCCAAGATGGTGGCTGCGAAAATTTTTAAATTTTTCGTCATGGGGATCGTTCCCATTGTTCTCGAGGATGCTAAAGCCGATAGTGACGTTAAAATGTAAATCCAAGATGGCGGCTGCGAACATTTTCAAATTTTTCATCATGGGTATCGTTTTCATGGTTCTTGTGGGTGCTAACGTCGATAGTGTAGTCAAAATGTAAATCCAAGATGGCTACAAGAATTTTGGAGGATGAATATGGAGAAAAAATTTATATCAGATTTTTATTTGAAATCTCTACTGCCACAATCTCTATTGTGGATCCGTGACAAAGGAGACGGAAACCATGTCATATAAACTTGGGCCTGTGCCTGGGTTGTAAAAAGATGAAATTGGTGTCAATTTATAGCTACTATATTATCAAACCATCACTGAACATTTTGCGGATTTTCGCGGTCTGAGTTCCGAGTTAAAAGAGATGTAATAAAAGTGAGGTTACATAACGATCTACATATAGGTACTTAACAGCTGATTTTTGAAGTTCTTCAGCTCGACGACCACGTAAACTACAGCCTCTAGTCACTTTGCCACAATTTACACAACGATCCATGGTGCCAATATGAAATCAGTAGGCTGGTCGTAATATACAAAATAACAAGTTCAAGTCCAACGTTTATGCGGGGTTCTCCGTACCGTGTCCGGTGTGGTAGCAAGGTTCATACAAGAAGCAAGATCAGAAGTCCGCAGAAAGAAAACATTGGTCGAGGAAAACATCAATAAAACTGTGGGAAATATACTCAAATCGCGACCGCACTAAACGATACGAAACGAGTGAGGCATAGATAAAGGCACTATAGGCTCTCGGTGAGAGGGAGTGGGCCGTAATACACCACGAGGACCCAGTGCGGGTTGGTAGATGTCACATGTCTTCGAATTTTTGGTTCTAGGCGGTTTCCTCACGATATTTTCCTTCACTGATTTGAGAGTAGTGGTGATGAAATTATTTACACAAAGTGCCTGCCTGAGTTCGAAACCATGACCTACTCGTATGTCGGGATCGTTACCATTGGGCCACCATTGCATTGCTCTCTTGGGCCGCATAGTGCAGTCAATCATCCCTTCTAGGATGATTGACTTCACTATCGGCTTCATCCTCGAGAACTATGAAAACGACATCCATGACGAAAAATTTTAAAATTTTCGCAGCCGCCATCTTGGATTTTAATTTTGACTTCACTATTGGCTATAGTCGAAATCGAAAACTATGAAAACGATACCTATACAAATCCTTATCACTTACCACTGACGTGCGACGTGTGGTCGACTGTATAGTCATTAGGTCGACTGGGCACGTACAATACCTGCCTAGGCTAATAAACATTATAAAACCAACCCCACACGAACGCAGCAGTACTATTATTTATTCTGTGGCAGCGGGGTGACCTACCTATTTGAAATTTGAAAACAGTAAACCAAACATTTGCGCATGAGGCGGCTTTATGTATTTATGTATTATTGTTGGTTCAAATTCAACTGTTTTACGAACTTGATGCGGTTGCTAAACCTATAATGCCGCAAGAAAAATAAATAATTATAGCTAGCGCGTGGCGTCTTTATCTATATTGAAATTGGGCTTAAATTGAACTGTTTTACACAAAAAAACGACGATTTTGGACAAAAGATGGCTCCGCTGTTAACAAAATTTTATTCTGATTGTGTTCTCCCAGAAATTATAGATCCAAGGAAGTCGATCAATCCCCTTAGACAAATAAATAAAATAAATAATAAATAAACATCCTTGGTCATTTAACACAACGCCATCTAGTCCCAAGCTAAGCAACCTAATGCTTGTGTTATGGTAACGAGATGGCTGATAAACTTCTTATATACATTTTTTTTTGTAAATACATACATATTATAGATAGAAAAACACCCAGACTCGGAAACAAATACTTGTAGGTCGTACAAATATTTGTTCCGTGCGGGAATCGAACCCACAACATGCTGCGCAGCAGTCAATTGCTCAGCCACTGCGCCAACCGTGTCGTCAAATACAAATACTTTTATAAAACTTCAATTACTTATAAGTATACAAATACTTAAGCAAATAAGTAAAATGAGTTTAGTTTTTATAAGTACCTAATATAATATTATTTTCTTCATCCATATTTGTATAAATTTAATTAAAATACACTAATAATGTTTTGTGGACAGTCTTTTTATTTTCTCCGTAAACCTCTAGCTTTTACTTCAAAAAAATATAGGTACGCCATAGCTACAGATCAAGATCGTTTAGTCGTCGCAGCATCGCAACTGTGTGCCGTACATGAGGAAAAACGCACACACGCGCACTCGCTACGCGGCGTCGAGCGTCAGATGTTTAAAATCCGAGCGCGAAAATAGGCGACCACAGTCTTAAGGGCTTTGGTTGTCCGAGAATAAAATATGTTTATTTTAAAACACACTTTTATTAGCTTTACCTGTATGTTTGTATGTAACGGAATCTTTAAACTCGATTTTTACCCACTTTAAATGGTCAGATTAATTCGAAATTTTTCAGACTTATCAGGGCCCGGTGACAATACAATAATCTATTTAAAATAAAAATAATAAAATCATCATCGCATCATCTTCTGCCTAGCCTTTTCCCGACTATGTTGGGGTCGGCTTCCAGTCGTAACCGGATGCAGCTGAATACCAGTATTTTACATGGAGAGACTGACTATCTGACCTCCACAACCCAGTTACTGGGTAATACGATACCCCTTGGTAAGACTGATTGTCAGACTTTCGGCCTTCTGGCCGTTCCGTAACGACTGTCAAAGATCCACAAATGACAGCCGGGACAACGGCTTAACATGGTTTCCGAGGCACGGAGGAATCTCGGTATGTAAAGATGGTCACCCATCCACAGCCCAACCCCAGCAAGCGTAGTTTAACCTGACGGATCGACCCGTGCGGCTGTTATTCCTTAGCCACGAGCTCCTCTTAGTTAACTTTCCTCAAACTTAGTTTCTTTTCGTACGTACCTTTATAAAATCTTCTAATGCTGAGTAAATAGCTTGAAGTACCTCAACCAAGAAAGTACTTATTGTACACTTAGGTACTCTAAATAATTGTGACAATGTACACAATGAATCCCCCGTTGCCAAATATTTCAATGTCACTTCTAATTTCGTCCGAGCAGGAATAGCATTACGCATTGCTGTGTTTTGCCTTTGGATACACAAACCGACTCTGTCCAGCAAATAATAAAATTGGTTTCTGTTGACACGAAACATGCTCCTAAAATCTTTCTCATTTTCTGCTTGTAGCTCCACAGAAAGATTGTTCGATGCTCCGTGAACACCTCTTCTGGATATCTAGTTCTAAACCCAACACCTTTTTCTTTTCTTTTTAAGGATTTCTTGCCTCAAAAGAGCAGCAAGGATTACCACACCCTCACTCACCGCACTCATATTTCAATGACAGCACGAATGTCAGATCATGCCAGAATTGAATGCGATTTTATTGTACGAGCAATTATTGTATGTACTGTGCGATTTTCTTGTACAAGCTTATACCAGTTTTCAAAGTTGCCCGTATCGTGCAACAATATTGTACGTGTTGTTTAGACGGTGCCAGATATTTGCCTTTCAATTTTATGGTATGCTTCAGGCAATAACATGGCGCCGTGTAAATGGAGCTGCACGCAAGTATAGTTCCATAAAAAACAATTGAATAAAACATATATGATATTTATTATATACAAATATTATTTAAGTACTAAAAAAATTGCAGATCCCATGCATCACATGACCTTTTGAATAAAACATATATATGATATTTATTACATGCAAATATTATTTAAGTACTAACAAAATTGCAGATCTCATGCACCACATGACCTTTTGAATAAAACATACATGATATTTATTACATACAAATATTACTTAAGTACTTACTAAAAAAAAAACCGACTTCTAAAAATCACTACAAAGTGAAAAATAACTTTGATTTCGGAAGTCGGTGTCTTTCGTTTTTTATTTAATTTCTTTTTTTTTGCCACCGACTTCCGAAATCAAAGTTATTTTTCATTTTGTAGTGATTTTTGGAAGTCGGTTTTTTTTTTTTTTGTTAAAAAGTTTTTATTTCTCGCTTTTTAGTGGGTCTGTTTATAATTTGTATAAGTTACAATAGTCTAATGTCAATTGCTCATCACATGTTACAAAATGTTGCTTTTCCCGATCCGATGCTGGGACGTTAAAATAATTGTTGAGGAGTTCTGCTGGTAAGAACCAGGAGAACTCTTCAACAACCACTCACCACACGCATTGTGTGACGAGCGGAAATTGCTTAGCAACCATATTAAAGTAATCGAATCGCAACACGTGAAATATTTATCATTGAGTAGTTCCGGTAGCCATCTGTGGTCTTCATCATCAGTTCCACTTCACCAAGTGGTGCTTTCCGAGAGCAAATGCACGAGCTACTATAAAAAATACCAAAAATCGCTACAGGTGTGCCTATAATATTTGAAGAGTTCCTTCGATTTCTCCAGGATCCCATCATCAGAACTGGATTTTGATAAAAATGGGAACCCGACCAAGGGTATACCCTTTCCAACAAAAAAATATTTTTTTAAATCGGTTGGCAAGCGACGGTGATATGCGCGAACAAACATAAAAAAAAAAAAAAAAATACAAACATCCGAATTGAGAACCTCCTCCTTTTTTAGAAGTCGGTTAAAAAAATTGCAGATCTCATGCACCACATGACCTTCAAATAGCATTGGAAATGAACTTTGGTAACAAAAAAAACATTATCATCACATTCTGTGTTAGGGTCGGCATCCAGTCTAACCGGATGCAGATGAATACCAGTATTTTACTTGGAGCGCCCGACCGCGGTAAGCGTAGCTTAACCTGATCGATCGACCCGACCGACTGTTCTTACTTAGCCTAAAAACAAACATTTACGAATTTTTTTTTTTTTTTTGCACGCGCTACTGGGTCGAAACCAAATGCGGAAAAGGGACATTTAATCTCAACTAGACTTTCTTCACAAATGACGTCAGGAGAAGCTCTCAGAAAACAGTACTCATCTCATCATCGATAAATAGCCCAGATTTTGCGATTTGAATATTTTCAACATTATGTCAATGAATGTCTACGTCCAGATATGAACTAAAATGATATTGAAAATGTAAAGAAGCTGTTTTTAGACAACATTAAAGCCTGGTTTCCAAACTGCATACTATTGGACTATTTGCTGGTGGAAATACAAGTATGCAGTTTACTCTTGCGAGTTAAACAGAGTCCTTAATGGAGCGGAGTGGACCTATTAATAATGGGTCCACTCCGCTCGTGGTGGAAAGTGTGGAAACCGGGCTTTAATGTTGTCTAAAAACAGCTTCTTTGCATTGTCAAAATCATTTTAGTTCATATCTGGACGTAGACATTGATTGCCATAGTGTTCATCATTGGACGAGGTGGAGTATGTACCTACTTTGGGCATGTCGTTTGCGTTCTAGTTCATGTATAGACTTTACTGGGCTCGTGCCCCACAGTGTTTTGTATAATGTGTACTGCGGTGTACCGCTATTGAAAGCGACTACTGCTGCGTAGCAGCGTGCTTGGTATTGTTAGCTTGTTTCAAATTTATGTTTTATTTTCAAATAACTAGTGCACATTTTCTATATAACATTGCCTCATTTTAATAAATAAGTTGTGAATAGTACTAAACTTATCGATATTACGGAAGTTCGGATTTAATTTAAGGATGTATTATTTCAGGATGGACGAATTGTTAGCTTCTTTCAAAATTCATGTTTTAATTTCAAATAAATAGTGCGCATTTCCTAGATACATTTGGCTCATTTAATAAAAATAAGTTGTGAATTGTACTGAACTAATAGATTATTACGGAAGTTAGGATTTAATTTAAGAATGTATTATTTTTAGTTTGGCAACACTTAGAAATTATGGCGGGATATTATCGTTGTTTCTGGGTGGGAAAAGTTGTTTTAAAATTGTAAAACGGAGTGCAGGGCAGTGATCATAGAACCACGAAGCAAGTCGGTTATCGTTGTAATCATTCTTTAGCTATAGACACCACAGACTGACACTTGCTTCTATCTAGACATTCCCATATTTTTATATAATGTATGTAACTAAAGGCAACAAAGATGTTGAAGTAAAATATTCTACTAACAAACATTTTTCAGAAGCAAAGGTACCTCAATACACTCGCAGATGAGACAAACACTGTGGAAGTCTCCCATCCACCACAAAACAATCAGACTGAGCATAATTTAAATGTGGATGAGGTAAATAATGACAATGTATGTATTATGTTGTGCAGAGGCTATTGCTTTCATTAGTAACTAGCTTTTGCCCGCGGCTTCGCCCGCGTGGATGTCGGAAAATATCCCACGGGAACGTACTACCGGGAATTCCTTCCTTATTCCTTGTCTACATTCTAAAGGGAACCTTTGTGCAAAATTGCAGCTTTCTAGGTCAAAGGGTTTGGGCTGGGCGTTGATGAGTCAGTCAGTCAGGATTTCTCTTTTTATTTATATATATATATATATATAGATGAACTTCCAGGCTTCCTGTATCTTTTGAATATAGTACGCCCCTGTCCTTTTATACACACACTGAAGCAAAAATAAATAAACGTAAAATTATATTACGGAGAGCAGTGGTGGCCCAGTGGTAGCTGCCGCGACTAACGAGTTGTAGGTCGTAGCTTCAAACCCTAACAGGCGCTTTACTTTGTGTAAATTATTTCATCAACACTGCTCTAAAATAAAGCATTCATTCATTCATTCATTCATTCAAAACGGTGAAGGAAAACATCGTGAGGAAACCGGCATGTCCTAGAACTAAAAAATCGAAGACATGTGACATCTACCAATCCGCGTCCCGCACTGGGCCCGCGTGGTGGATTACGGCCCATTTATTTAGCTAATTGTGTTTTTTGGTTTCCAGGTTATAGTCATAAATGAACATTTAGTAAAGGATTTAAAGAAGAAATGGTCTAATGAGCAGGTTACCTGACACATATGCAGCAATGATATTATCAATCTGGTTGATTTTCGATGTTGATTTAATCTTTGGCATCAATCTTTTTTAGAAAAACTTAAAGAAGACTGGTGGTGGGTCGTTCACTCCTATATTAACTGATGCTGATCATCAAATCCTTTCCGTTTTAGATGATCAAATACGGCCTGATGAGAATCCATGTGATGAAGCAGCTGAATATTTTGGTGGGTATAGATCAATACTTTTCATACACCACATAATAACGTACATTAATAATAACATAACACTTAACACTATAACACTAATAACACTGTAACACTAATATTATAAAGGCGAAAGTTTGTGAGTGTGTGTGTGTGTATGCTTGTTACTTCTTCACGCTCAAACGGCTGGACCGATTTGTATGAAATGTGGTATGTAAATATCCCAATAACCTGGAATAACACATAGGCTACTTTTTATCCCGGTATACGCGGATGAAACCGCGGGGCGCAGCTAATAGTTATAACCTGCAAATTAAATTTTTCAGGAGAGCAAATTGAAGTCATTTCCAAAGAGTTTAACCCAGTACCAGAATCAAATCCACTACCAGAACCTCCTAATCCAGTACCTCTGTCAAGGAAACGAAAATTTGTGCCTAAACGAAAAAAGATGACAATAGATAGCTTATCACTTACAAAGCATACAGCTGAAGCTCTGAAGAAAATTTATTTTAAGAAAAAAATAGAACTGGCTTACTACCAAAAAGAAATGAGATGCAAAAATTTAGATTTGAACAGAAGAAGCATGAACTGGAAATCCAAATATTTTAAAAAAAGTTGGAAAATGCTGATAGGGATTTGATGTAGTAATAAATTACCTTATTTATAGTTATAACGAGTATTAATTAATTATAATATTAATTAATAACAGTAACAGTATTACCCAGTAACTGGGTTGTGGAGGTCAGATAGGCAGTCGCTCCATGTAAAATACTGGTATTCAGCTGCATCCGGTTAGACTGGAAGCCGACCCCAACATAGTTGGGAAAAGGCTAGGCAGATTGATTGATTGATTTATAGTTATAACGAATAGCTGTGATTTCTGAATGGTAGGAAAAAATACATAACTGTATAACTGTATTTATTTAATTAAATATACATATAAATGACATTTTTAAATATTAGAATATAAAAAAATTAAAAACATTTAAAAAAATAGTAACCCACCGGTATCTGGAACATGGTCCAAGCTACCGGCGGTCAGGGCTCCAGAGAGGAACCTCCTAACAATGCGCGCCGTGTCCAGAAGTACCGAGAGCGGTGTTGGTCGAGGCTCTTGGCAATTAAGCCATTGGCTGATACAACTATCGGCACAATGATCGCTGAGTCCACCACTATATCAGGCTTATTGGCAACAGTAGTCCTGTCAGTGATGATGGATCGATCCCAGTACAATGTGATATTTCCATTTTCGAGAACTGGGTCGGGCACATACCCATATGTATATAGTACTGTACTTCCGACTCTACAAGGCTGTTTTTTATGTAACTGATGAAACTAGGAGTACCTAATTAAAAATAGTACCTAATTAAAAATATTACAATACCTAATTTTTTTTTTATTGTAATACTATTGAAATATTTTAACTTTTATTGTGTAAAATAATTTTGTACTATGGACTTCTGGCAGCAAAATTTTGGGTATTTGACATTTGAGGTAATGGTTCATCACTTTCTTCTTGTAAATGCTCATCATATTCCACAATGTAGTTATCCAGATGAAGAGTCATATTGTGAAGAACAACGCACGCCACAATCACCTTCAATACTTTATGAAGCATTAACTGCATTCCTGAATGAAGGCATGGAAACCTTCTTTTAAGTACACCAAAACACCTCTCAATTGTGTTTCGTGATGCTATCTGAGATCTGTTATAGGCTTCTTGGGATGGAGAGGCAGGGTTCAAAAAGGGTGTCATGAGATATCTAAGGCATGGTTAACCACTATCACCGAAAATAAGGTATGACCCAAATCTGCCAGCTTCAAACTGAGTTGCAAGTGGTGAGTCATTCCAAATAGTAGTGTCGTGTACGGAGCCTGGCCAACGTGCAATGACACTGGTTATTTGTAAATTGGCATCGCAGATGGCTTGAACGTTTATAGAAAAAAAAACCTTTTCTGTTCCTATACAGCTCAGCTCTGCTCCCTCCTGGTGAATTTATTTTAACATGTGTGCAGTCTACAGCACCTATGACTCTAGGAAATCCAGCTATATCAAAAAATCGTGCCGCCACTGATGGTTTCTCCTGTGCATTGGGCATGCGAACATATTGCCGTCTTAACAATGCTATGGCACTAGTAACCACATTCACGGTGTCCCCCACAACAGCTTGAAAGCTCCCAGTCGCATAAAACCTAAGAGTTATTAATAGCTGTAATATGGGAGAAATACAGTCCCGCCGTTGAAAACGACGGGTCAGTTTAGGCTTTATTTTGTTAAGAATAAACCGAACCGACTCCTTCGTAAACCGGAACCGACTCTTGAATTGTTCATCGCTTAGCGTGATGAAGAAGTTAGGCCGATGTCCTGGTATTCTTCTGCGCGTTTGTCTGCGTTGAGGCATCTCCAAAGACGACAGGGAAGTATCGTCATCACTCATTATGACGAAAATCACTAGTTGTTATTTTATTATATAGCTGACAGTTTGAATAGCCGAAATTGGTGTGTCAACTTTCAACTGCTCAACTTGACGTTGATATTGCTTTGAGTGTTGTCAAACACGTTTTTCTTATTTCAGAAACGCAACTGACGACCTTAAGCATGCTTCCTTTCAATTTTGAGTAAATGATGATTAATTATTACTCAAATCTTGATTAGAGTTTAAAAAAACTTAATTCAGAAACGAAAAAATGTTTAAGTTATACTTAAGTACAGATTAGGACGTTCTCAACTTCAAATTCTCAATTCAGAAACCGGGTATTAGTTTCGTCTGAACCGCTGCCACGGGATTTGATAATTTAGTTTTCACTTATAACCGTTTGCTTTAAGAATTAAATAGTTTTCGACTGTTTCATAGTGACCAGGATGAAATCTGAAATTATTTAACAGACAATAGGTACAAAGATCAATACAACTTGTAGTGACGTTGTCAAACTGACCAACAGCCGGTTTCTGATTTGAGAAAAGTAGCAAATCTCAACTGATTATTCTCAAATACATAAGTATGCGCTTAAGTTTTTTGTGTTTCACAAGTCAAAATCGAATTTCATCAAACCATAATCAACTGATTATTTACTCAACTATTCCTGATCAAAGCTAACACGTTCCAATTTACATTAAAAAACCGGTACTTTTCAAAAACTCATAATATTGCATCATTTTATTCTTATAATAATTTAAAACAGCCTTAAAAAGAAATTTAATTTTAAATAACAGCATTAATTTCAACAATTTTATGTTTTAGAGTTGCTAATGCATATTTTAGCAATTTCATATTTTTATATTTTAGTCATTTGACGTGTTTGAATGAACCGAATCGTGAATGTCAAACTGTATTCTGAAGTAAATAAACACAATTTTTACTGGAATTCTGTTAGTATTTTTACTTAAATTACCTATTGTACCAATTGAAATGGATAAATACAAGAAAAAGAGATCACCTAACTATACTCTAAAGGAGAAAGAAAATCTTCTTTCAATAATATCAAAGTAAGTACATAATAATGTTTCATCATCATCATCATTTTAGCCGAAAGACGTCCACACTAGACATAGGCCTCCCCAAGCACCGCCACTGCGGCCGGTTCTGTGCTTCCCGCATCCTGGGGATTCCTGCGGCCATTACAAGGTCATCGGTCCACCTTGTTGGAGGCCTTCCAACGTTACGTCTTCCGGTACGCGGTTGCCACTACAGAACCGTCCGGCACCTACCCTATAATGTTTACAATAATATAATTTTACGTTTATTTATTATTGCTTCAGATACCAAGTGTAATAGAATGCAAAAAGACAGGGGCAAAAAAAACAGGAAGCAACAGGAAGCCTGGAAGTCCATTACTAAAGAGTACAATAGCCTCTGCACGACATATTAAGAAGATCATACAGATTTGGAGACGCTACACTCTAAGAAGTAGTGGACGAGAATGTTTACCTAGGACAAACTGTCCAGTTAGGGAGGTCCAACTTCGACAAAGAGGTCAATCATCGAATCCGACTCGGCTGGGAACCTCCCTATCTGTGATTTTTTTATGTAACTGATAAAACTAGGAGTTATTGAAAATATTACAATACCTACTTACCTAAATTTCTTTTATTGTGGCTAAGTAATATCAGCCGTACAGCTGAATCCATCAGGTTAAGCTACGCTTGCCGGGGTTGGCCAGTGGATGGGTGACCATCTTTACACACCGAGACTCCTCCGTGCCTCGGAAAGCCGTTGGTCCCGGCTGTCCTTTGTGGATCTTTGACAGTTGTTACGGGTCGTTAGAAGCCCGAAAGTCTGACAACCAGTCTTACCAAGGGCTATCGTATTACCTAGATTGGTTGTGGGGGTCAGATAGGCAGTCGCTCCATGTAAAATACTGGTATTCAGCTGCATCCGGTTAGACTGGAAGCCGACCCCAACATAGTTGGGAAAAGGCTAGGCAGAGATGGAGACATATTTACATTTGATGTAGTAATAAATTACCTTATTTATAGTAAGCATACTTATAACAAATAGCTCTGATTTCTAAATGCAAGGAAAAAATACATAACTGTATAATTGTATTTATTTCAATAAATATACATATAAATTACATTTTTAAATATTAGAATATAAAAAATAATTTTCTACTATGGATGTTCTGGCAGAAAAATTTTGGGTATTTGACACTTGAGGTAATGGTTCATCGCTTTCTTCTTGTACATGCTCATCATATTCCACGATGTAGTTATCAAGATGAATAGTCATATGAAGAACAACACACGCCACAATCACCTTCAATACTTTTGGAAGTTTTAACTACATTCCTGAATGTAGGCATGGAAATCTTCTTTTAAGAACACCAAAACACCTTTCAATTGTGTTTAGGAAATAGGAAATCTAAATCTTTCCTCTAGGAAATCCAGCTATGTCAAAAAATAGTGCCGCCACTGATGGTCTCTCCTGTGCAGTGGGCATACGAACATAATGCCGTCTCAACAATAGGTAGGGCACTAGTCACCCTCTCTACCACGCGGCACACAGTCGTCGCCTCGCCTCACATTCACGGTGTCCCCCACAACAGCTTGAAAGCTACCAGTCGCATAAATAAACGAACCGCCTCATTCGTAAAGCGGATCCGACTCTTGAATATTGTTCGTTCATCGCTTAGCGTGATGAACAAGTTAGGCCGATGTCCTGCTATTCTTCTGCGCGGTTGTCTGCGTTGAGGCATCTTCAAAGACGACAGGGAAGTATCGTCGCCACTCATTATGATCAAAATCACTACTTATTATATAGCTGATTACAGTTTGAACAGCCGAAATTGTTGTGTCAACTTTCAACTGCTCAACTTGACGTTGATAATGGTTTGAGTGTTGTCAAACACGTTTTTCTTAGATCAGAAACGCAACTGACGACCGTAAGCATGAGATAAGCATGCTTTCTTTCAAATTTGAGTAAATGATGATTAATTACTCAAATATTGATTAGAATTTAAAAAAACTTATTTCAGAAACGAAAAAAGGTTTAAGTTATACTTAAGTACAGATTAGGACGTTCTCTGATAGAGGAAATTATGGCATCTGACTTAGTAATAAATAAAGATTCAGAGTAACAAACGTCTATTTAATTTACATGAGAAAATTATACTTTTAGCAAGATCACTGACACATACGTCAAGAGCTTATTTCTATTTTTAAATATATATCTTATAGATAAACTTGTGCCAGCATTATGATCATCCAACACCTTCTCCTAATGTGCACCCAAGTGGCTGAACCGTCACTATCCACACATGAGTGTTGCACAATGTCTTGCAAATTTCACCTTAGACAGTGGCTTTGTCATAATATCAGCTAACTGAGTCTCTGTTGGGCAGTAGCTGACATTAACCAATCCTTTCACGAATTGTTCGTGGATAAAATGATATCGCACATCTATATGCTTCGATCTCTTGTTAAAGGAGCCAGACTTAATTAGTTGTATTGAACTTTGGTTGTCAACATATAAGTGTATTTTCAAGTCCAAGTCTGTAATTTCCTTCAGCAGGGAATTGAGGTACATTGCCTCTTTGCAGCAGTCTGCAGCCGCTATGTACTCTGCCTCGGTCGATGACAGAGCAACAATTGGCTGTCTTTTGGATCCCCATGTTATAGGTCCATTAGCTATCATAAGAACGCTGCCAGATGTGCTTCGTCTTGTCAGAGGATCTCCAGCATAATCAGAGTCAGTGTAAGCATCGATTCTTTCAATTCGGCTATTTCTTTTGAAGAGTATACCTTTATCTTTAGTGCCAATCAAATATTTAAATATTTTCTTCACTTTCGTGACATCTTCTTTACTGGGATTTTCTACTTTTCTGCTGATCACTGACACATACGTCAAGAGCTTATTTCTATTTTTAAATATATATCTTATAGATAAACTTGTGCCAGCATTATGATCATCCAACATTCTCAACTTCAAATTCTCAATTCAGAAACCGGGTACAAGTGTTTGATAATTTATACCATGTCATACTGGTTAGTGTTCGATTGAACTACCTATTTGCTTATTAAATTTTATTATGGTCCTTATCTAAGGTAGGTACCATAAAATTTTAAGTTTTTCATAAATAAGGAGTTCGATAGGTGGTACTTATTATTTTTATTTAACTTTCTGCTAGTTTTCAAGAATTCTCACAATTCATCACTATTATTTTTTTGTTATGTATACACTGCTATTTGCGATAGTGTAGACTACTTGAAGTGCTATGTACACGTAGTCATGTTAATATTTACACTGCTATGTGCGATAGTGTAGACTACTTGAAGTGATATGTGCACGTAGTCATGTATACACTGCTATGTGCGATAGTGTAGACTACATGAAGTGCTATGTACACGTAGTCATGTTAATCTATACACTGCTATGTGCGATAGTGTAGACTACTTGAAGTGCCTTTATGTTACTATTTGAAATGAATGATTTGACTTTGACTTTGACTTGGACTGGCCACGTAGTCATGTTAATTTATACACTGCTATGTGCGATAGTGTAGACTACATGAAGTGCTATGTGCACGTAGTCATGTTAATCTATACACTGCTATGTGCGATAGTGTAGACTAGTTGAAGTGCTATGTGCACGTCGTCATGTTAATCTATACACTGCTATGTGCGATAGTGTAGACTACTTGAAGTGCTATGTGCACGTAGTCATGTTAATCTATACACTGCTATGTGCGATAGTGTAGACTACTTGAAGTGCTATGTGCACGTAGTCATGTTAATCTATACACTGCTATGTGCGATAGTGTAGACTACATGAAGTGCTATGTGCACGTAGTCATGTTGATCTATACACTGCTATGTGCGATAGTGTAGACTACTTGAAGTGCTTTGTGCACGTAGTCATGTCAACCTGTACACTGCTATGTGCGATAGTCGTGTTAATCTATACACTGCTATGTGCGATAGTGTAGACTACATGAAGTGCTATTTGCACGTAGTCATGTTAACCTATAAACTTCTATGTGCAATAGTGTAGACCAGTTGAAGTGTTATGTACAAGTAGTCATGTTAATACTATTTTGTGCGAGAGTGTAGATCATTTTGAAGTACAATGTGCACATAACTTTTTAAGTCACTATTGAGCGGACATTACTCTAAAGTGCACCAGAAATAACCTACCTACATCTTATCTCGTGTATTCGAATCATTCGTTCATCCCAGTATTTTGGATACGTTGGTTTAAATTATAATTTTACATGAGTTGTTCGAATCTCGTGGTTACTTTCCCATTATATTACAGTGCATTTGGGCTTTCATGATAATTATTGCCGTCAATATTCTTATAAGTAAAATGTTATATTTTAGATGAAATTGTGACGTTATAAAGTAACTGAAAGTACGTGACTTGATGTATACGAGGCATAATGCGGGGTGCAATGGAATTTTTATTACTTTTGCGAGTTGTTTGAAAAGGAGTCAAACCCGTTGTTATGAGTTCCAGATAATAGAAACATCATCACGGTGACGGCTGACGACCACGCAGCACCTACTGTGAGACGAGCTACAGGATGCGCCAATGAGTCGACGCAAAGCGGGTACGAGCGTGAACCTGGCAGCAACCGCCGTAGCTGTGAGAAGAGCTGCAGCTACGGAAGCTAGAACCGAGTCCTGGATCTACGTCAGTACGAGCAGGAGCTTAAAAGACAACGAGAGCGACTGCGTACCCTTGAAGGTATCATCAGGGAGCGCAGTCGCCTGTCATCGAGACGACGCCGATTCAGAGAACGGCAGACTCATGTGCGGGGAATGCCAGGTCATGTAAATTGTGTTGTTCGCGGGGACGCGAAACTTATCAGGATGGACGAATTGTTAGCTTGTTTCAAATTTATGTTTTAATTTCAAATAACTAGTGCACATTTTCTATATAAAATTGCCTCATTTTAATAAATAAGTTGTGAATAGTACTAAACTTATCGATTATTACGGAAGTTCGGATTTAATTTAAGTATGTATTATTTTAAGATGGACGAATTGTTAGCTTCTTTCAAAATTCAAATAAATAGTGCGCATTTCCTAGATACATTTGGCTCATTTAATAAAAATAAGTTGTGAATTGTACTGAACTACTTAATAGATTATTACGGAAGTTAGGATTTAATTTAATAATGTATTATTTTTAGTTTGGCAACACTTAGAAATTATGGCGGGATATTATCGTTGTTTCTGGGTGGGAAAAAGTCGTTTTAAAATTGTAAAACGGAGTGCAGGGCAGTTATCATAGAACCACGAAGCAAGTCGGTTGTCGTTGTAATTAGAATACAGTGTGTTTAATAAAGTCATTTTATAACACATTTGCTCGTAAAGGGTCTCTTATTCCACGAATTTCAATATCTTAATGTATGTCATTACGTACTTGTGCGTAATTGTAATGTAAAACGCACAGGTTTCTTTTTAATAAGGTATAGGTAACGTAATTTATCAAGATGCTCCGTCTAAAACGAAAGGTACTTTTTAAATCTTAGCAAAGAGTTTTTATGTCAGAAAAGTGGTCAATATTTTATGAATAAAATTAACTTTGGGAGATAAAATAAAAAAATAAACATTAATTAAATTAAAGAATTAATTCTTTAATTTAGTTAATTTTGACAATAAATTGCAACAACAACAAACAAAAACAAAAAAATATTAATTTACTTTATTAGTAATACTGGCTGTTTTTGAGACTGTGAAAAAAAAAAAGCGCTGATGCACGCGCATCGCTAATTTGTGAAATGTGAACAAGTAAAAATTATTCCGCGCGCTTTTTCTTTTCGCTATATTGTTTTTATTTGAAAATGTCGTCAAGTAATGATGAATTTATTAATTCGGCACCGCCAGAAGTCTCAGAGGCAGCGAAAAAGGGTACTCTAAGCCTCTTGCCTGAAAAATCGACCGATAGATACTTACAAGCGTATCAAAATTTCATCTTATGGAAAACAAGCAAAGATCCAAATTCATTTTCAGAAAGTGTGTTTTAAAGATTTATTCGTTTATGAAAGTCCGAGTTTCATTTATTTCCTCGCAAATATGTTATAAAACGTCGTATGACATACGTGCGCTTTGATAATTACAGCCTCTGCTTTCTTGTAGCCCTCGCCTACGGCTCGGGCTAGCAATATCGCCTCGGCTGTAATTTTCAACTTACCGCTCTTATATCATAATGTACTATTATACAAAGAACAGTGTTTCGTATTATTAAATTAGAATGGAAAATAGAAGAGTTCAACAGTATGAACCTTTAGAATAATTTACCCTCACTGGCCCTCTCAGCCATGGTTCCCTCTTCTCCAGACCTTACTTGATTCGCATATACTTTATCTCAATCCCATTTCAGACATGAGCATCCCCTACACAACAAACTTACCTGTGTGAAATGTCCAAGGATATATATAAGGATATTACCCTGGGTGTCGCCAGGGTTTGCGGGAGGCATTTAAGCTAGGCGGCACACCAGTTGAGACGCTCGACCTAATGTTGGCATCTCTCTCTGACAGCACTATCAAGCAATATAGCGTCACTTTGAAACTATGGTGGACTATTGTGCTCTACACAATTCTAACATTTATAATGATTGCATACCTTTTATATTATATTTGTTTTTTTTTTTAAATGATACAATCGGTTCTGACGACAGTATAAGGAGATTACTAAAAGGGGCTTACAAACTCAAGCCAAATCGACCTAAATATACATCTACTTGGGATCACAAATCGTTTTCAACTATATTTCAAACTGGTATCCAAATTCAGAATTAAGCTTAAAAAAAAAATTGTTATTCTATTGGCACTACGTACAGCACATAGGGTGCAAACACTATCATTATTAAAATTAGAAAACGTGTCAATTACTCAAAGCGGTGTTAATATATGCCATAAATAACGGACATTATAAAAACCTCCGCCCCTGGTCGCGACCAGCCAACGCTGTATTTACCATTTTTTAATAAAAATCTGAAAATATGCCCCGCTTCAGTCCACAGTCCTATATTTTGGTTACAAAAAATTTGAGGACTACGAACGCGGGAAGTCTACTGCTGACCCATAAGTCTCCACATAGGGCAGCTACAGCACAGACCATCAGCCGCTGGATCAAGCAAATGCTGTTAGAGAGCGGAGTAGACGTAGGTACTTATGGCGGGCATAGTACACGACATGCCGCTACATCAGCTGCATACGCCGCAGGTTTAAGTGTAGATATGATTAGAAAAACCGCTGGCTGGACCAGCACGTCCACAACCTTAGCCCGTTTTTATAACAGGCCAATTATATACGAAAGCGGTTTTGCTAGGGCGATTGCCTTTTGAAATTAATAAATATTATGTTCGTTATGTTACTTATTTGATTATTTAAAAAGCTTAAGTAATTTATGAAGTAAAACTGTTCTTTTTTGTTGTTTTTCTTTATACCTTTTGTAATTTAACATTAAATGCTATTAAGATCAAACTTTATACGTGTCTAAGAAACCACCTTTCCTCTTAAACTGGTTCACTAAAGACACGAAAGTTTCTATCTCTAAATATCTACCTGGTTATTATATCTGAAGAATGAAGCGACGAAATATAATAGACGATTAAACGAACTTTGAAAGTGAAGTTCTATCACTATTATATGAGTCGCTTCATCCGAAGATATAAGGTCCCTCCCAATCCCAACCCTTTGGATAAATCACATAGTATTCCAACCAGTGATTATAAACCCTGTATGAAAGCTTTGTGTCTGAGCTCTAAAGAATGAGACAGAGTTGGACCTGACACGTCAAAACAACCGGAAACGTCAAACTTATTTTATTTTTATTTTTTTAATAGACTGGAATCGATTGAGTTACTCTTTAAAGAACGTGCGATGTTGCCGGTAGGTTAAAGGGACTACCTGGTTATTATATCTTCGGATGAAGCGACTCATATAATAGTGATAGAACTTCACTTTCAAAGTTCTTTTAAATCATCTATTCTGTTGCACTCTGTTTTTAAATATGATATTAAACAATGATATTATATTTATTACTAGCTGACCCGACAGACGTTGTCCTGTCTTAGCTATGAATATTGTAATGTAAACGCGTGAAGTTAAAATAGTCGTTAAGTTTTCTGAAATTTTCCAATTTTCTGCGAAATTTTCTTATTTTTTTCTTTCATAAGAACCTTCTCCTGACAATAATAAACACAAAAAAAAGAATTAGCGAAATTGTTCCATCCGTTCACTCGTGATGCGATGACCAAGGGAAATAGGGATTCATTTTTATATATATATAGATAATATCATTGGTGTCCAAGCTACCGGTAGTCAGGGCTGCTGAGTGAGGAACCTCATAACGATACGCGCCGTGTCCAGAAGTACCACTTTCTGGATCAATTCAGCTGCCTAACGAGAGCCTCCTCAGGTGTTGATCGAGGCTCTTGGCTATTATGCCATTGGCCGTCACGACTATCGGCACAATGATATCTGTATCCACATCCCACCATGTCGACAACCTCGCGAGCCAGGTCAAGATACTTAATCTGCTTATCTTTTTAGAGTTTTAAGAGTTCTCCACGACCATTTCCACAAACTTTCTATCCTCGGCGACTTGAGGAGCACGTCTCCAACAACTTCAGTGATACCGCTAATACATATGCTCATGAACGACAAAAAAGAGTCGACATATTCAGCATAGTTTGACATCCTGAAAACGAAATTTCCCGATTGGTGTCCCACGCAGATTTCGAGATTGCCGTAGCAAATGCCCTAAGATGTATTTTTCCACATATACCAGTAAAAAAGTGTAACTATCATTATTGTCAAAGCTTATGGTGAGAAGCGAAATCAATTGGTTTGAAAAGAAAACTACATAAAAAATTGTGGGACTATGTACCTACGGCATTGCCGCTAACTCCATTAGAACTTGTTAAAAACGGATGGGAGTACATAAAAACAGAATCTCATGAATTTAGCGGAGAAAAGATGAAACGGTTCATAGCATACATGGCGCGACAATGGCTAAATGATGAACAATATATCGCCGCCTCCGACTGGAATATAGTTGGTCAAAGGCACAGAACTAACAACGTTTGTGAAAGTTGGCACTCCCAATTACATAAAAATATAAATAAAAACTACGTAACCATACTAAAATTAATAACAGTATTATTCAATCAAAAGGAAATTAATATGGAAAAAAACAGAACGGCCGACCAAACTGATAAAGATAATTTTATCATTTTCTGCCAATTAAAACTTTTAAATGGTAAAATATCATTGGGACATTTCCCCGAAACATTGCGTTAAAAACGTAATTTGATGGTTTTTAAATTAATAAAAACGTAATTTGAAGGTTTTTAATTTAACTAAGTAGTAAGTACCTATAACTAGGACAGCACTAGTTAGGAATAAATGGTGTGGAAAAATCAGCGGTGTGACAAACGAGAAAAAAGATCCTGTTTGTCATACTGGTGTGATAAGCTGTGACTACGAGTCGGTAATGGAAAAAACGACCTGTCGAGCTACTGACATGTCGCACACATGTTTTTCGAACTAATGACATGCACTCCAAATAACATCCACAAAAACCAGGACAATGGCTTTTACCGCCATTTTGGATTCGGGAATAGATTACCTACGTTTTCAGTACCAGCATCCCTAAAACTATGAAAACAATGATGAACAATTCACGAATTTGATGGCCGACATCTTGAATTTAAATATTTATCTATTTTTCGCCATTAACACCAATACCCTCAACAAGCATAGCAATTTGTAAGCCAACCTCTGCGTTATTGCAAATCAAAGTGAAAGCCCTTAAAATTAATTTTAACGTGAAAAAATAGTACTTATAGTCAACTTACCGACTATTTTTATACGTTAACAATTTTGGAATTCCTCTGATGACATGACAGTCTCTGGATAAACCCAAACATTTATTTACTAAAACCAGGTTTTTTTTCTTTCTTTCCGTTTCGGCCAACTTTTTAACCTTTTTAAAACATTATTTTTCTAATATGTGCCTTATACCAATGGCAATACAATCGACACCTCATTTGTCAAAACGAATGAGTGGTTTTTGTGCTACGATCGAACAGTCATGCACATATACGAATACATATAGCAGTTAAAATGATTAGGTACTCTTTTTGCCGCACTATAGTCGGGCAAAAATAAAAACATTATGGGTTTTTTCGAAAATACAAACTGCAGACTTGCAGAGTAACAAGTTATTATGATACAAAATTTAAAAAACCCCGATCAATACAAAATCACAAATGTCCGCATGGTACCCTTACTATGCATTTTTTTACCAAGAAATACCTCTAACCAAACACCTTACATCATCAGATCATTTTCACAGTCTGTTAACTGCTCATCTAGACCAATTCAACTAATCCAAACTCGGTCGGTTTTATTACAAAACGAGGTTTTTCTTCTGTTATGGTTTAAACCATCGAGCCAGTTTTTGTAAGAAGAACCTAGCTGTGATAGAAATACAGTTCTTTATACAAAACTGACAACTTAGTCCGCTCTACTAAGTTGTCAGTTTTGTAAAACTTACAACTTAATGTGTCGGAATAAAGTTCGAAATTCAAAAAAGGGTCCATGGTTTAACCTGGGTTTGAAGATGAACCTTGTTTTCTAATACGGCAGATTAGGTCTACGATTTATAAGTCCGAGATCTTGTGCCCACCTTTCTGCCCAATCATTAGACTATGTTCTCTTTTTTACGATACCCAAGTCAATTACACATCGAGACCAATGGTGAGAAAAACTCAAAGATCGACATAGATGTCGCTAGCATCGACTCGGCCCTGTAGAGTTTGTGTTGGAAGTTTAGGTGAATTTCTAATTGCTGTTTTCGAATAATTTTATATCTATAATGTATTTATTTTAAAGTGTTTCACAGTTCAAAGTGAAGATTTTTGTTAAACTGGTTAATTTTCATTTTTTATTTCGCTACAATATGCGGGAGAGCAATAGGACAACAGGCCTCCTAGGCCGGCAGTCTCGACATTCGTTACATTGCCCTAACGATCGTTACGTTGCTCTGTGCTCTAATAAATTTTAAGGAACGGGCTCGAAGATAAGATGAGTCTGTGTCATCTGTGTGTCTTTAATAAAACCGAACTATTACCATTTGCCCGTCTAGGGGAGCCTATTAGAACCACAGAGCATGTAATTAGGACTTACCGAGCGATTTCAGCAACGTAACGAATGTCGAGACTGCCGGCCCTGGAGTAACACCAACAAGTATCTGTTGTGTGTTTCCATGCTTGTAGCTACGCCATGATGCCTGCTGAGCAGTAGGATGTTTTGGTTTCAGCACATGAATTTCTGTACCGTCTAAAATTACCGTCAAAATATATATGTACTTGTTTTGCCTTTAACAAAGTTAAAAAGAACTGATTTTCTATATGCTAAGGTTGATACCTTTGCTTCGAAAATAGTTTACTATACGAGCTACGGGGCTACACATACACAAAAATAAAAATTCATATCGGATTAAAAGCCTGTGCAAAATTGATTAGCTTTATCATCAGTTTTAAATATCTATTAATTGTCCCAAATATGATTGTGTGTTCAATATCAACTTGTGTAAGAAAAAATACACATTCAGCTGATGATAGTGATATCATCCTGTAGTGTCCTGTACCTACTTGTCTCTATCTCTACCTACTTTATTGCACGATTCTATTTACATATAGGTATTAACTGGATAAACATATTTGGTTGCTATCTTGAAGGCTTTAGTGATGCTTGTAGGTACCTACATCAAACATTAATTTATTGTGTTAAAACGTTCTAAACGCTGTTGCTGTTGTAACTGAAACGATTGAATGCCCTGCAGTTTTCTTTAAGAATTTAGCGTTAGGCTCATAAACTGAAATAAATAACATAATATACCATTATTTTGTATGCATCTATTACTATCCACGAAATATTATGAATCAATCACACTTATCATTACATTTACTTTGACCAAAATAATCATTAAAATGAGCAGAGTACAATACAGAGTGCTCGGTTGCTTTAAAGTTTTTGATTCTCAACGCTTTTCTCAGGATTTTCTGTGTTTTGGATCCTTTGGAAATTTAAGCGCTTAGTTATAGCAAAATTCAACTTAACGGTAATCAATAAAATAAAGAAAGAAATCGAACAAATCCAATTTTTTACAATTCAACTTATTGCTTTAGGTAAATCATAGATGAATAATTTTGTAGAATATAGCTAATGAAACAACTCAAAAAATATAGAATGTTAGAAATAAGTAAATATTTAACTCTCTAAGTCTTAGCTATAATCTACAAAATTATTAATCTGTGATTTACCCACAGTAATAAGTTGAATTATTAAATATTGGATTTGTTCGATTACATTCTTTATTTTATTGATTACCGTTAAGTTGAATTTTTCTATAACTAAGCGCTTTGCGTATAACAATGCTCTGAAATACAACGACTAAGAGCCGGCAGACCAACTCGTTTCACCTGTGGAGACACCATACTTTGAATAGGAACTAAAACTGACCATTTCTCTTATTGACACCTCTTGACACCTCTAGCTTTTTCCCTATTCCTTTACAGGCGGAACGGTCGCGCAGCGGGTGTTGCTCGGCGCAGGTGTAAGGCCGACACCGGCCGGCGTGCACTTGAAAAATTCGCCTATTGTCCCCTTTTTCGATGTATTTTTTAGGCTTTCTCCACAAATAAGCGTCTTGCATACACAACGATTGCTCTGAAATACAACCACTGAGAGCCGGCAGACCAACTCGTTTCACCTGTGGAGACACCATACTTCGAATGGGTACTAAAACTGACCATTTCTCTTATCGTTTTTTTTTTCAACAATGTTGCGCGCATCATAGCTCTGAAATGCAACCACTCAGAGCCGGCAGACCAACTTGTTTCATCTGCGGAGACGCCATACTTTCAATGTGTACCAAAACTGACTATTTCTCTGATCGTTTTTTTTTCGCAACAATGACGCCTCTTGTAAGCGCTTAACTCGAAGTTGCAACCACTCAGAGCAGGCAGACCGACGTCATTTGCATTAGGGGACTACTCTACAACCCATCGAAGTAAATCTAACCGTATCCATGATCGTTATGAAAAATCCTGTCACCTCTCGGTCTATATGGGTCTAAACCGGAAATCGCGAAAAAAATCAGCTGTTTCCCTACATTTATGTTCGCATAACTCATCAAAATGTAGGGAACAGCTGATTTCTTTTTCGCGATTTCAGGTTTGGTCCCGTAATAAAAAGTTGTTCATAATGATGAGTACAATGATCCCTTAAGAGGTTAACGGTGATTAAAATTACACCCTGTATAGAGATAGATAAGGACAAAATAAATAAAAATAATATTTACAACAACCAATTTCTTAAATGATTACAACCTTCGAGCAAGATCACAACCAAAAAAAATACAGAAACATGTATTAACACTGCAGACTATCAACTATAACCATTTTTTTTAAAGTACATCTTCGAACACAATCCAATCTCTTCGATATTCGAAATCATAAAGTAAAAGCCCTTAAAATTTAGGCTTTCTGGTAGGTTAACTATACTATTTTTTCATTTTGACAATTTTGGAATTAATATGACATGACAGTCTCTGAATCTAGACAAACTCAAACAACGTTGTTTACTAAAACCAGTTTTTTTTTTTCTTTATTTCCGTTTCACCCAACTTTCAGATCTTCTCAAAAACATTTTTTTTTCTCTTTGTGTCTTACCAATGGCAATACAATCGACACGCTCATTTTTTCAAAACGAATGAGTAGTTTTGCGCTACGATCGAACAGTCGTACATACAATATGAGCAGTTAAACTGATTACTCTTTTTGCCGCACTGTAGTCGCCTAAAAAAAAACGTCATGGTTTTTTTATTCCGAAAATAAAATACAATTTGCAGGGTATTCTGCAGCCCTTCCTGGCTGCAGCATCAGGTCAACGTTACCAAGTTGCAGTGTTGACAAAATATTATAGTATACCAAACTTTAAGACTATTGAACGAGTTAGAGTGAAATAAATTACTTTTTACATTCATCCCTACACCGATACCTGAGGGGCAATTCTCGTATTTTTAACAACGTTCGCAATCTCATCTCAGTCTCAATCTGTCAAAAATTGTATAGCGTTTACCTACATTTTTGACATTTGATTGACGCTGGCATGAGATTGTGAACGTTTTTTGGGTACGAGAATTGGCCATCTGATTATCTTCAAAATTGCTGAACAGATTTTCATGAAATATAACTCAACCACTTCGATAAAACTAACCTTCTAATAAAAGAACCACATTAAAATCGGACCACCCGTTTGGGAGCTAAGATACCACAGACACACAGAACGAAATAGCCGTCCAACTTATAACACCCCTCTGGATGTCCCTTGTTTGACCGAAAGGAGTTTGACAAATTTTCACTTCCCAAAAAATTTTTCGCATATATGCAACATATTTGACTAAATAAAAAATCTTAAAAGTACTAGTTGGTAAACAAGTTATGGTTTAAACGTTCATTTGCCAAACATTAGGTTTGCGTTACAATTTTTTGTGAATATTTTTTTAGTAATAATTTGGCAAATGAAACTATGCGAAAAAAAAACTGTTATTCCAACTGAAATATTTCAGTTGGAATAACAGTTTTTACGCAAAATCAAATAACCCAAATATTAAGTATCGTCAGTTTTCAAAGGCAAATTCTAAACAGGTAATAATATTAATATTAACTGAGGAGCATCTGTTCAAAAGGTCGTATTTCTATGATAAACAAACTTTACAAAAACAGAAAAAAACTTCTAATTCCTATTATAAAAATTCTAAAATTAAATTAAATTTAGATTATTGTGAAGATTAAGACTACAATATTACATGCATTTTTAAAAATAAAACAAATACACCATAACATTTTTTTTATTTAATTTTAGTTCAGAAATAAGAGTTATTGATCGGAAAAATCAGAAACACGACCTTTTGATTTGTCACTTCTAGAAATATGCCCTTTTGATTTGACACTTCATTAAAATGTCACTTACGTTTTACGATATTCCGAACGATCTTTACGCTTTTTTTTCCTTGAACCAGCATTCAAGGTCTCGACTAAACCTTGCTCATCCATTTTCAATATGATTTTTACTTTATAATAACTTCCAAAGTTCAAAATAACATCTGTCAGTGTCATCTGTCGACGTCGTTAGAGAGATGCAGTCATATTTTTTTAATTTTTTTTTTTTAAAGGGTTGCTATTGATAATGATATTCAACGTACAGCCGTCATATTTTGAATCGATACCGTTATTTACTCGAACGTTGTTATGTATGGGAAAAAATATGACCTTTTGAACAGAAAAATAAATAAAAGATGCTATTTGTAGAAGAAATATGCCTGTTTTGTTTAAAACAATCCAAGGGAACATTTTAATGCAGAAATACATCCGTTTTGATTGGAATCCAAGTTTTTTGGATTTTATTATATGGAAAATACGCTCCTTTTGAACAAGTTTTTACGCTCATTCGATGGAGTTTTCTGCTATGAGTTCAAAAAAAAAATAAAAGTTGAAAAGTGAAATACGACCTTTTGAACAGACGCTCCTCAACTATTCTTTTTTATTAGTTAGTAGCGTTTTTTTCCATATTTTTTTTCTATATAATGTAGTCGTTCCTGGCGTTCCATTTTCTTTTAAATAAGTAATTAACCTAATCTAAATAGTTGAGTTCCGGGTAACCTACTAAAAACAATATCTTTTTTTTTTTTAATGCAAGTCGTGTCACTCGCCGGCCGCTACCACGGCACCGCTCGCTTGGCTCGTGCGTAGGAGGTCACAGTTTTAACCTAACCTAACCTAACCATTTTTTTAAAATAAGTAATTAACCTAATCTAAATAGTTGAGTTCCGGGTAACCTACTAAAAACAATCTCTTTTTTCTATTAATGCAAGTCGTTTCTGGCACTTGCCGGCCGCTGCCGCGGTACCGCTCGCTTCGCTCGCTCGGCTCGTGCATAGAAGGTCACAGTTTTAACCTAACCTAACCTACCCATTTTTTTAAAGAATAAATTGACCTACTCTAAGTAAATAGTTGAGTTCCGGGTAACCTACTAAAAACAATATCTTTTTTTCTATTAATGCAAGTCGTATCTGGCACTCGCCGGCCGCTACCGCGGCACCGCCAAGTAAAACTTTTACCAAATGAAAATATGCGTACTAAAATCATTCGAAATATTGCAATGGTATAAAAAAAGGTTGCTAAAATTTGTTTGGGTAATGAAATTTTGTCAAAATCTTTTCGGCAAAACGGCAGGCACCCCACCCCTCTTTATACATCAGGGTTTAAAAATAAATGTACCTACTTATAGTGCAGTGCAGTTTGTAGAGCAAACAATAATTCATACAACATTCCCATGGAAAATGCACTTTGTTATCCCGAATTTTCCAATTTCCAATTTTTTCCTTTCACCTGTTTGGGCCTATTACGGACATTTTAAAAGAAAAAATAGCCATTCGGTCCAGCCGTTCTGAAGTGATGCGCTTGCCAACGAACAGCATTTCATATTTTATACAAGCTGTAATTTTAATCACCGTTAACCTCTTAAGGAGTCATTGTACTCATCATTATGAACAACTTTTACCATCGGACCAAACCGGAACTCGCGCAATCAGCCGTTTCCTTACATTTTGCATAACTCGTCAAAATTTAGGGCACATCTGATTTTTTTTTCGCGATTTCAGGTTTGGTCCCGTAATAAAAAGTTGTTCATAATGATGAGTACAGTGACCCTTAAGAGGTTAACGGTGATTAAAAATACACCCTGTATAGATAGACAAGGACAAAATAAATAAAAATAATATTTGCAACAACCAATTTCTTAAATGATTACAACATTCGAGCAAGATCACAACAAAAAAATAAACAAAATACGGACATGGTGTCACCACCCGCTAGAAAAAGTTATAGTACCTATCTTACGTGGTGGTATGGAATATAGAAAAAACTTTTTTACAAAAAAAAAACAACCGACTTCCAAAAAAACACTAGTGAAAAATAACTTTAATTTTGGGAGTCAGTGTCTTTGGATCTGTATTTTATTTTGCCACCTACTTCCAAAATTAAAGTTATTTTTCACTTTGTAGTGTTTTTTTTGAAAGTCTGTTGTTTTTGTTTTTTGTAAAAAAGTTTTTATTTTTCACTTTTTAGTGGTTCAGTTAGTAATTTATCTAAGTTACAATAGCCCAATGTCAACTGTTTATCACCTTTTACAAAATATTGCTTTTCCCGGTGCAAAGACGTTAATTCTTGAGGAGTTCTCCTAGTAGAGAACGAGGAGAACTGGAACTCCATGGTGAAGTCATCATCACCATTATATATTTTGACGAGCATTCATTACTTAGCAACCATATTAAATTAACGTAATCGAACCCGTGAAACACTTAGGTATAATTGAGTAGTTCCGATGGCCATCTATGGTCTTCATCATCAGTTCCATTTCACCAAATGGTGCTTTCCGAGAGCAAATGCACGAGTTACTATAAAAAATACCCAAAACACTATAGGCGTGCCTATAAAATTGGAGGGTTTTCCTCGAGTTCCATGGTTTCCTCTCATCAGATTCTGACTAGGTGACAATGGGACCACCTCGAGAGACCACCCCTTTCAAACAAAAAACAATTTTGCAAATCCGTCTATATATGACGAAGTTATAAACATACATAAAAATATATATATATATAAACATCCGAATTGATATTTTTTTCAGAAGTCCCTTAAAAATGTTTGCAGACTATAACTATAACCATTTTTTTTTTTAAAGTACATCTTCGAACACAATCCAACCTCTGCGACATTCGAAATCATAAAGTACAAGCCCATAAAATTAGACTTAATGGTAGGTTGACTACACAATTTTTTGATGTTAACAATTTTGGGATTCCTATGCAATGACGACATTAGTCTCTGGATCTAGACTAACCCAAACAACGTTGTTTACTAAAACCAGGTTATTTTTCTTTCTTTCCGTTTTGGCCAACTTTTTGATCTTTTCAAAAACATTATTTTTCTTTAAGTGTCTTATATCAATGGCAATAGAATCGACACCACATTTGTCAAAACGAATGAGTAGTTTTTGTGTTCCGATCGAACAGTCGTGCATCACTACATAGTATAACACAAAGTCGCTTCCCGCTGTCTGTCTGTCCTTATATATGTTTAGATCTTTAAAACTACGCAACGGATTTTGGTGCGGTTCAAGAGGTATTCAAGGTATTCAAGAGGTAGGTTTATATTTATAATAAACGCGGGCGAAGCCGCGGGCAAAAGCTAGTACAATATAATATTTAAAGCAGTTAAACTGATTACTCTTTTTGCCGCACTCTAGTCGGGTAAAGGTACAAAACTACTGTACAATCGCACCCGGCGCTTTTAAATAGTAGCTATTTTTTTTTGGGTACAATAGACTCTTTTTAGTGTATTTTTGAAAACCCCAAAGTGCGCAAAATAATTGACGCCGAGAAAAAATCACACCCACCACCACCTGCCACTGCTTGTCTCTGCATCACCCAAAGGTTGACTGGTAGAAAATGCCTATGGCATTAAATCCGCCTCTGTACATTTGTGCTTGAAGTGTTAAATAAATAAATTAAAAAAAAAAAAGTCGGCTTTTTACAGTACCAGTACCATTGACCTTGATCTCAAGGTCAATGACCCTGAAGTCAAGCTTTCTTTGTCTAATATACGAGACATTCACCACCTCATCTAACCCAAATGATTCACCAACAATAGAAGGGATAGGTTAGAGCAGTGACCATTAACGCCAGTAATGGTCACTGCTCTAACCTAACCCAAATGATTCACCAGCAATAGAGGTAATGGTCACTCTTCTAACCTAACCCAAATGATTCACCAATGTGAAGTTTCGGACGCGCGGGTATTAAAGTACAGTGGAGCCCTTTAACACTATCGAACGAGTTAAAGTGAAATAAATTACTTTTTACATTCATTGATTTGTGGCGGCATCTACATCGCCACATATGAACTACGCATCAATGACATGACGTCACGCAAACCTGCATCGTGCAATTAGAGTTTACCACGCGATTAGCATATATACAACGTCCCGACATCAACCGTCGGGCAGTAGCCCACCAGACACAACACCCGTCTGGTCGGAGGATCCTCCCTTTTCAATGGAGGATGAGTGAGTTCCTCATGCCTCTAAATTGGTGACCCCGACGTGATCAGCCAGCATCCACGGCTTCAACAGGTATCCTGACCACCAGCATGCAGCGGACGGCGCATTCCTGGTCATCACCTTCAGCCTCAACCCAGCGCTGTACACTCCGACTCACTGGAGCATAACGCAGCGCCACCCCGACTCACTGGGGTATCACCGCAGACAGTTCCGACTCACCGTGAACTATGCGGTACCCGGTTCCGACTCACTGGAACCACAACTGGCACTGGCAAGCATCGCAAGATACTCGACTCAGCCCACTATCGACCTCCGGTCTCCGGAGGGAAGTGATGTGGCGGCATCTACATCGCCACATATGAACTACGCATCAATGACATGACGTCACGCAAACCTGCATCGCGCAATTAGAGTTTACCACGCGATTAGAATATATACAACGTCCCTACATCAACCGTCGGGCAGTAGCCCACCAGACACAACACCCGTCTGGTCGGAGGATCCTCCCTTTTCAATGGACGATGAGTGAACTTTACACCCTGTTACTCATGCCTCTAAAGATTCATCCCTACACCAATACCTGATTATCTTCAAAATTGCTGAACAGATTTTCATGAAACGTAGCTCAACCACTTCGATAAAACCAACCTTCTAATGAAAAAAAAAACAATAAAATTGGACCACCCCTTTGGGAGCTAAGATGCCACAGTGTGTCAGTGTGTCAGAATGAAATAGCCGTCAAACTTTTAACTCCCCTCTTTATACATCAGGGGTTATAACACCCCTCTTTTTGCGTCGGGGATTAAAAAATAAATACACTTATAGTGCAGTGACAAAAATATTTTTTTAAAACTCGAGCTACTGTGTAGAAACTAAGAAACGTAAACCTCCAAGCACTTTTTAGTAACAACTAGCTGACCCGACAGAGGTTGTCCTGTACAACCAATAACAACATTCCCAAAGAAAGTACACATTTAGTTTTCCCGAATTTTCCAATTTTCCCTGCAAATTTTCATTTTTTTCTTTCCACTGATTCGGCCTATTCCAAAAATTTTGAAGAGACAAATTTGCCAAATCGGTCCAGGCGTTTTGAAGTGATGCGCTTACCAACGAACAGCATTTCATTTTTAGTAGACAAGCTGTAATTTTAATCACCGTTAACCTCTTAAAGTCATTTGTACTCATAATTATGTACAACTTTTACGAAGGGACCAAACCGGGAATTGCAAAAAAATCAGCTGTTCTCTCATTTATGTTCGCAAAACTCTTCAAAATGTAGGGAACGGCTGATTTTTTTTTCGCGATTTCAGGTTTGGTTCCGTAATAAAAGTTATTCATAATGATGAGTGATGATGACTTTTTACATTCATCCCTACACCGATACCTGATTATCTTCAAAATTGCTGAACAGATTTTCATGAAACGTAGCTCAACCACTTCGATAAAACCAACCTTCTAATAATAAAGAAACAATAAAATTGGACCACCCGTTTGGTAGCTAAGATGCCACAGACACACAGAATGAAATAGCCGTCATACTTTTAACACCCCTCTTTATACATTAGGGGTTACACCCTCACACACCTCTTTTTGCGTCGGGGATTAAAAAATAAATACACTTATAGTGCAGTGACAAAAGTATTTTTTTTAAAACTCGAGCTCTTGTGTAGAAACTAAGAAACTTAAAACTCCAAGCACTTTTTAGTAACAAGTAGCTGACCCGACAGAGGTTGTCCTGTACAACCAATAATTTATACAACATTCCCATAGAAAGTGCACATTTAGTTTTCCCGAATTTTCCAATTTTCCCGGCAAATTTTCAATTTTTTCTTTCCACCTGATTCGGCCTATTCCAAAAATTTGAAGAGACAAATTTGCCAAATCGGTCCAGGCGTTTTGCAGTGATGCGCAATACCAACGAACAGCATTTCATTTTTAGTAGACAAGCTGTAATTTTAATCACCGTTAACCTCTTAAAGTCATTTGTACTTATAATTACGAACAACTTTTACTAAGGGACCAAACCGGGAATCGCAAAAAAATCAGCTGTTCTCTACATTTATGTTCGCATAACTCTTCAAAATGTAGGGAACAGCTGATTTTTTTTTTTGCGATTTCAGGTTTGGTTCCGTAATAAAAGTTATTCATAATGATGAGTGATGATAACTTTTTACATTCATCCCTACAGCGATACCTGATTATCTTCAAAATTGCTGAACAGATTTTCATGAAACGTAGCTCAACCACTTCGATAAAACCAACCTTCTAATAATAAAGAAACAATAAAATTGGACCACCCGTTTGGTAGCTAAGATGCCACAGACACACAGAATGAAATAGCCGTCAAACTTTTAACACCCCTCTTTATACATTAGGGGTTACACCCTCACACACCTCTTTTTGCGTCGGGGATTAAAAAATAAATACACTTATAGTGCAGTGACAAAAGTATTTTTTTTTCAACTCGAGCTACTGTGTAGAAACTAAGAAACTTAAAACTCCAAGCACTTTTTAGTAACAAGTAGCAAACCCGACAGAGGTTGTCCTGTACAACTAATAATTTATACAACATTCCCATAGAAAGTGCACATTTAGTTTTCCTGAATTTTCCAATTTTCCCGGCAAATTTTCAATTTTTTTTTTCCACCTGATTCGGCCTATTCCAAAAAATTTGAAGAGACAAATTTGCCAAATCGGTCCAGGCGTTTTGAAGTGATGCGCTTACCAACGAACAGCATTTCATTTTTAGTAGACAAGCTGTAATTTTAATCACCGTTAACCTCTTAAAGTCATTTGTACTCATAATTATGTACAACTTTTACTAAGGGACCAAACCGGGAATTGCAAAAAAATCAGCTGTTCTCTCATTTATGTTCGCAAAACTCTTCAAAATGTAGGGAACGGCTGATTTTTTTTTCGCGATTTCAGGTTTGGTTCCGTAATAAAAGTTATTCATAATGATGAGTGATGATGACTTTTTACATTCATCCCTACACCGATACCTGATTATCTTCAAAATTGCTGAACAGATTTTCATGAAACGTAGCTCAACCACTTCGATAAAACCAACCTTCTAATAATAAAGAAACAATAAAATTGGACCACCCGTTTGGTAGCTAAGATGCCACAGACACACAGAATGAAATAGCCGTCATACTTTTAACACCCCTCTTTATACATTAGGGGTTACACCCTCACACACCTCTTTTTGCGTCGGGGATTAAAAAATAAATACACTTATAGTGCAGTGACAAAAGTATTTTTTTTAAAACTCGAGCTACTGTGTAGAAACTAAGAAACTTAAAACTCCAAGCACTTTTTAGTAACAAGTAGCTGACCCGACAGAGGTTGTCCTGTACAACCAATAATTTATACAACATTCCCATAGAAAGTGCACATTTAGTTTTCCCGAATTTTCCAATTTTCCCGGCAAATTTTCAATTTTTTCTTTCCACCTGATTCGGCCTATTCCAAAAATTTGAAGAGACAAATTTGCCAAATCGGTCCAGGCGTTTTGCAGTGATGCGCAATACCAACGAACAGCATTTCATTTTTAGTAGACAAGCTGTAATTTTAATCACCGTTAACCTCTTAAAGTCATTTGTACTTATAATTACGAACAACTTTTACTAAGGGACCAAACCGGGAATCGCAAAAAAATCAGCTGTTCTCTACATTTATGTTCGCATAACTCTTCAAAATGTAGGGAACAGCTGATTTTTTTTTTTGCGATTTCAGGTTTGGTTCCGTAATAAAAGTTATTCATAATGATGAGTGATGATAACTTTTTACATTCATCCCTACAGCGATACCTGATTATCTTCAAAATTGCTGAACAGATTTTCATGAAACGTAGCTCAACCACTTCGATAAAACCAACCTTCTAATAATAAAGAAACAATAAAATTGGACCACCCGTTTGGTAGCTAAGATGCCACAGACACACAGAATGAAATAGCCGTCAAACTTTTAACACCCCTCTTTATACATTAGGGGTTACACCCTCACACACCTCTTTTTGCGTCGGGGATTAAAAAATAAATACACTTATAGTGCAGTGACAAAAGTATTTTTTTTTCAACTCGAGCTACTGTGTAGAAACTAAGAAACTTAAAACTCCAAGCACTTTTTAGTAACAAGTAGCAACCCCGTCAGAGGTTGTCCTGTACAACCAATAATTTATACAACATTCCCATAGAAAGTGCACATTTAGTTTTCCTGAATTTTCCAATTTTCCCGGCAAATTTTCAATTTTTTCTTTCCACCTGATTCGGCCTATTCCAAAAAATTTGAAGAGACAAATTTGCCAAATCGGTCCAGGCGTTTTGAAGTGATGCGCTTACCAACGAACAGCATTTCATTTTTAGTAGACAAGCTGTAATTTTAATCACCGTTAACCTCTTAAAGTCATTTGTACTTACAATTATGAACAACTTTTACTAAGGGACCAAACTAGGAATCGCAAAAAAATCAGCGGTTCTCAACATTTATGTTCGCATAACTCTTCAAAATGTAGGGAACAGCAGATTTTTTTTCGCGATTTCAGGTTTGGTTCCGTAATAAAAGTTATTTATAATGATGAGTGATGATGACTTTTTACATTCATCTCTACACCGATACCTGATTATCTTCAAAAGTGCTGAACAGATTTTCATGAAACGTAGCTCAACCACTTCGATAAAACCAACCTTCTAATAAAAAAAAAAAAACAATAAAATTGGACCACCCGTTTGGGAGCTAAGGTGCCACAGACACAGAATGAAATAGCCGTCAAACTTTTAACGCCCCTCTTTATACATCAGGGGTTATAACACCCCTCTTTTTGCGTCGGGGATTAAAAAATAAATACACTTTTAGTGCAGTGACAAAAGTATTTTTTTTAAACTCGAGCTACTGTGTAGAAACTAAGAAACTTAAAACTCCAAGCACTTTTTAGTAACAAGTAGCTGACCCGACAGTGGTTTTCCTGTACAACCAATAACAACATTCCCATAGAAAGTGCACATTTAGTTTTCCCGAATTTTCCAATTTTCCCGGCAAATTTTCATTTTTTTCTTTCCACCTGATTCGGCCTGATTATCTTCAAAATTGCTGAACAGATTTTCATGAAATGTAGCTCAACCACTTCGATAAAACCAACTTTCTAATGAAAAAAAAAAACAATAAAATTGGACCACAAAGTTCCTTGGTCTTATGATAGACAGGAAATTGGACTGGAAGACGCACATTGAGCATCTCAGCAAAAGACTAAGCTCGTCTGCATTTGTACTTTACAAACTTGCACTTTGCAACAAACAATATATTGTTTGGATACACATACAACCGTAAAATTGCAAATCATCTGTTAAGGCTTGTCCGTCGCAAAAAGCGCGGTCACTGTCGGACTGCATAGAAAAGAAAGAGAAGCGCGATGACACAACGCTTGCAAAATATGAAGTAATTATCGATTTACAAAAAATCTGTTGATTAAACTAAAAAAGTAATGACAAGAAATCATTAATGACCCACTTCCGAGAGCAATGATAAGTATCTCAAAAAATAGCTAAAAATGAGTATAAAAAAATATATATAGATCATCCTTACTGGCTAGCACATTAAAAAAATGCTCTAAATATTAATTCAGGGGCAGAATACCTGTAATATAGTAATTTCTGATTTTAGTTTTAGAATAGGATTAAAAAGCAATTAAATACTTTATTAACTCATTTGCGATTGTTTGATAATAGTTATTATACTATGTTAATAATAAAATAAGTATTTAAAAAGTATTAAATAAAGTAACGCTTACCTACTGACTACCTATACAGGGTGGACGGGACATCGACGCGCAAACGGTTACCAGTTTACCACGCATTCAGTACATCATTCTGAGTCCCTCTATATAGAACTTTTTCATCGGTTATTGAAAAAAAAAGATGCAGTTTCCTACAATACCTACACGGTCAAAATGTATGGCAGAGCAGATTTTTTTTCAATAACCGATGAAAAATTTCTATATAGGGAGGCTCAGAATGATTTACTGAATACGTGGTAACCGTTTGCGCGTCGATGTCCCTTCCACCCTGTATATATAATCTATTTATTTTGTAAAATAATTATAGCCGTCCGTGTGTAATAAGTAAGAGCACACGGACGGCTATAATTATAGCAATGGCCCGGCCTCACTCAGGTAGTTAAAAACCGTACATTATAAACTCCTAGAGGACAGGACGTGGGAGGCTGAACCAGGATGGACCCCAACGGATTAAGACTGGTCTAGAGCACACATTATAGTAACAGAAGACCGGATAAAGTGGGCTATAGACTCCTTCCAGCCATATAAGTCCGCGGGACTGTATGGCTACTGCAGTGGGCGTGGATCATTTGACACCGTGGCTGGTGGAGATCTATCTCAGCCTGCATAGCATTCGGATACATACTTCTCGCTCATGGCCGTGAAGTGAAAGTCATTTTTATACCCAAACCTAGAAAACCCGACTATATACAACCCAAGGCTTAGAGACCTATAAGCCTCACATAATTTCTACTGAAAACCCTCGAGAGACTCTGTGATAGACACATCCGTGACGGACCTCTTCGGGTAAAACCACTTCGTAAACAGCTTCATACCAGCATGCATACTCCACTGCCTGCTAGTTTCCAAAATTGAATACGCAGTGGACCACAAGTGCTCATCACTGGCCGTCTTCATTGATATAGAGGGCGCCTTTGACAAAACCATGTTCAATAGCATCAACATGGCCCTCGACAGACTCGACAATGAGAGGCTGGAAACGACAGCCAATGATGGCATCACCATGCGACAGAGCCCCGAAATAACACTACTTTCAACAGCATTAAAACATAATACTCACGGAAAACCTCAGGCCTGCAAGAGTTGAGAGTATACACCAATGGATCAAAGACCGACTCCGAAATCGGAGTCGGAGTCTTCCCACACGATCTCAACATAAACATATCCAGCTCGCTGGGAGTATTTAACACTGTCTACCAGGTAGAGTGTGAGGTCCTCATACATCCTCATACAAGTGGCTTACGACATAGAAGCCAGGAGAGTTACTGATACCCATATACGTATACTCTCAGACAGTGCCCCAGTGCTCCAATCCTTACACAAAAATACATTACCTCGAGACTAATACTAGAATGTCACAATGCACTCGAACAAGTGACGGTATCTAACCGCAACACAGTGACATTGCAATATATGAAAGGACACAGCGGATCACTGGGTAACGATGCAACTGACGAACTAGCTAGGAGAGCATCCAGCACATCCAGTCTGTGGATCTGAGCCAGTCGTACCCATTCCCTTCAACCAGTTACGCAGGTGGCCACAGGAGTTCACCCATACACAAGCGGCGAGTTGGTGGTCCTTGACACCAGACTGTAGACAGACAAGGGAGGCTATTTATGTAAAGATTACCTACAGGAAAAATAAAACGATGTCTCTAAATAGCACACTTTTTCAGAAATTGGAACGGACCCTCGATGCGCGAGTCCGACTCGCTCTTGACCGGTTTTTTATGGTCGTTAGAGTAGTATGTATTGCATGATTGAAAGTCAAATATTTTTAAGATAAGTAATCCTACTGCGCCTGAAAGAATATTTGGAGCAATTTCTAAGTAAGATAGACAGTAAGGAAGGCAATCGGAGGTATGCAATTTAATAATACTCATTTTTATCTATTTTTTTAGATATTTTTCTCAGCAGTCGGACGTGGGGTAATTTTCTATGGACGCTGCAACTTCTCCATGAACACTTTTATTGAAAACTGTAGGAGTAAAATATGGTAACAACTCGAAAAAATAGACCGAAATAGACATGTACTTAGGTTTTTTTTCCTTCGTTCGTTTTCGTTTTTCTACAAACTAAAATAGATTTCAGGACACATGAAATCACTTCTTATGTGTTGTAGATTACTGTGTATTTTTTCCTATCAGAAAGATGCTATAGTTACTGTAAAAAATGGTTACAAAGTTACTTAGTTTCGCCGTATTTTAGGAAGGAGCAGCCTAAGGTTTTAAATGTATATAGAATATTTTTTTCTAAACAATCGAATACATTTTTTTATAATCAAATACTTAAAGAGAATGTTGAAGAAAACATACGTAGTTTATCATGTAGGTATCTACATAATTATTTTTTAGTTTTAACAATGTTTAATATTGTGGCAGAATACCGCAGGTGCAGTTTCAGAACTCATATTTAAGAAATAGCGGGATTCAATTTTTTACTGTTTTCTTCTTCTTACGCTAGCTACAAATAATTTTTGTACAAATAAATATGAGTGAGTCCAGTGACGAAGTCAACTATTTAACAACGGAAGAATTGAAGCAGAATGTAAAAATGCAGAACTTATTGCATTTTTTTAATAGAATGTCCAGCAGGCCACAAATCCAAAAAGTCCAATATGTTCGCCCGTTAACATTAAGTAAAAAGTTTCATAATAAAGTTCTGGACTGCAATTTTCTCGCTGCGAAAGTAATTATTTGTTATATACCTATTATGTGCACAATAACCATTTGTGAAGTTTTCGGCTTAGTAGGTATCAACGAATTAAGAATGAGTAGGTACCTACTAAGGCCCTAGTCTAACTGAATATTAGATTTGTAAAAAATATTTATAACACATTTGCTCGTAAAGGGTCTCTTATTTCACCAATTTCAATATCGTAATGTATGTCATTACGTACTTGTGCGTTATCGTAAAGTAAAACGCACGAGTTTCTTTAATAAGGTAACCCGTACGGTTTATCATGATGCTCCGTCTAAAACGAACGGTACTTTTTTAAATCTTAGCAAAGAGTTTTTATGTCAGAAAAGTGGTCAACATTTTATGAATAAAATTAACTTTGGGATAAAATGAAATTAAATAATATTATTAATGTTACACATTTAATTCTTTAATTTAATTAATTTTGACAATAAATTACAACCATTTATCTGTAACAAAAACTATTAATTTACTTTAATAATACTGGCTGTTTTTGTGCCTTTGCCTTAAAAAAAAAGCGCTGATGCGTGCGCATCGCTAATTTGTGAACAAGTAAAAATTATTCCGCGCGCTTTTTCTTTTCGCTGTATTGTTTTTATTTGAAAATGTTGTCAAGTAATTATGAATTTATTCATTCGACACCGCCAAAAGTCTCAGAGGCAACGAAATAGGCTACTCTAAGCCTCTTGCCCGAAAAATCGACCGATAGATACTTCAAGCAAGCGTATCAAAATTTCATCGTATGGAAAACAAGCAAAGATGCAAATTCATTTTCAGAAAGTGTGTTTTTAAAGATTTATTCGTTTAAGAAAGTTCGAGTTTTATTTATTTCCTCGCAAATATGTTATAAAACGTCGTATGACATACGTGCGCTTTGATAATTACAGCCTCTGCTTTCTTGTAGCCCTCGCCTACGGCTCGGGCTAGCAATATCGCCTCGGCTGTAATTTTCAACTTACCGCACTTATATCATAATGTACTATTACAAAACTCTATCTCTTTTCTATGTATATATATTATAATATTTATACATAGTTACACAAATCATCGTTTGGTTAACAGTACGCTATTGATAAGCTCGGAAACTACTGATGTACCGATTTTGGTGCGGTTTTCACATTTTGCTCTATTAAATGTTCTCGCTGCTGAGGTGAAAAGTTGTATGTGTTACGCGAGACCAAAGTTATTTACATCTCGTGTCTTTGAATCCCTCGTTGCGGTCAGGATCGCTTACTCGGGATTCAAAATCAACACTTGCAGCAAAAAACCACTTTGCTCTCTTGTTGCACAAATAACTATTGAATGTCAGCCGCTTTGCCCCACAGCAGAATACCGTAGGACATAGCGGTATGAAAATAACTAAAATAGACTAACCGAGCTGTATCAACGTCAGTGTATTGTCTTACGTTCCTTACGGCGTAGGCGGCTATACTGAGCCTTTCCGCTAGGCTTGATATGTATGGCCCCCACTGAAGTTTAGCATCTACTGTTATGCCCAAAAAAACAACCAATTCTAGTCTTAAGCACCTCATGACTCATCAGACATGGTGTCAAACCGCTAGAAAAAATTATAGTAAGTATCTTACGTGGTGGTATGGAATATAGAAAATGTGATAATATAGAAAATATATAAAATTATCCCACGGGAACCTACTACCGGAAAAAGCAGGTATCTTATGTGTTAATCCAGGTTATAAACTATCTGTGTGCCAAATTTCATCCAAATCCGTTCAGCCGTTTTTGCGTGATTGAGTAAAAAACATCCAATCATATTCACAAACTTTCACATTTATAATATTAGTAGGATTGCAGACCATCAACTAAAACCATCCATTCTTTTATAATGTACAACTTCTAACGCTTATGCATATTTTTATTAGTGTGGTTTACATTTGAATCCATTTAGTTATTTAGTCATTTAGTCATGAAGCGAATTAAATATATATAAACGAGTATCTAAATGGTAACAAGTATAATTTAGATTGAGAGAGCCGAGAGTTTGTTTAAGGAAGGGTAAGGGCGTGTGAGTGTGCGGGCAGTTTGAAGTGTCAGCAGTTGTTAATACGCGGATGATAAAAAAACACTAAAATAATGATGACGGATTTATTAAATTTAAAATCTTAATAGTTTTATATACATACTTTTAAATAATACAGTGAATACAGGCGTAGTAATCGATGATGTAAGATGTAATATAAATAGCAGAAAGCGTCTTATACGACATTATATGTCATCCATGAGCTGTGTAGTCGCATAAATCATTGACCATATATATAAATTCAACCAAATAATGCACGTTATTAATAAAATAAATAAGTATAAAAAAATTATAAAAATCAATTAACCTTATGTCATACATTACATAATAAAATACATAATATAATTTCCTGCTCGGCAGGAATTGGTGCCCCATGTACGTATACACTCAGACGGTGCCTCAGTGCTCCAATCCTTAGAGAAAAATGACAATACCTCGAGACTAACACTAGAATGTCACAATGCACTAGAATGAGTAACGGTATCTAACCGCAACAGTGACACTGTATTGGATAAAAGGACACAGCGGATCACTGGGTAAAGACGCAGCCTGACGAGGTAGCTGGGAGAGCAGCACGTCTGTCTGTGGACCTGAACCAATCGTACCCATTCTCTTCAACCAGCTACCCAGGTGGCTACAGGAGTTCACCCATACACAAGCGGAGAGTTGGTGGTCCTCGACACCAGGCTGCAGGCAGTCTAGGGAGGCTATGCCATGTCTAGATGGTAGGCTACCGCCTAGTCTGCGCCTGGTGACGGGGACCATCACAGGACACTGCTCACTAAACAAACACTTCCACACAATAGGAATAACGGACAGTCCTCTGTGCAGGGCTTGCATGGAGGCTGAGGAGACCGTTGCGCATGTGCTCTTTGAATGCATAGGCGTTACCCAGATTAGAACAGAAACCCTCGGAACACCCCGATCTTTCACAGATGTTCTTAACAGACTTGATCAAATTCTGGAGGGAGGTGGGTTGGTTGGAATACCCCCAACCAACGACGGTCGCCATGGCCCACGCACAATGGTCCACATGACGGACTAAGTGCGTACACCAAATCCTCTAACATAGAACATGTAATATAATTTAATAGCTATCTACCGCAAATTATCAGTGAGGTCTATATAACATTATTGGTATGTAATGAAACATTATAATTATACTTAGCATCATAGGAAACTTTAGTGACTATTATTATGGCTTATACTCTGGACTGTAAATGTCAGTGCTTGCACCTCGGAAGGAGCTTCTGCGGGGGGAGCAGGAAAGTGACCATGAGCTCTTCTGTGATTCTGTAACGCGGTACCCTGAAACAAAAATTTATAAGCTGTCAAAAATTTAATATTTGGCCGCGCCAAAAAGTGTCCATACTGAGAAGGGTAATCTCACACATCCCAGTACATTAGAGGTTAACGAATACAACTATGTGGCGACAGTAACTAATTTAACTATGCGTCATCAGTGGCGGTACCTTCATAGAAGCCAAAAAGCCTGGCTTGCCCTAATAAAATCATAATTCGCAACAACATATTTTTTCAATGAAACAATATGTTAAAATAACACCAGTCAATGAACCCGAACTCAAACATTAGAATACAATTTCGAATTCCGCGTAATCTGCCGCGCGCAAGCTAGGTTGCCAGATCTACGCACTCATTGAACTCAATCATTCATAGGCATAAGTAATCGAATAAAATTTAAATTCCGCGTTTTTGCCAAATTACGCGCCAATATCGTTCTAAACGCTATAAAATGCGTTCAAACGTGCCTTCTCGCTCACATTCGACGGCTTTTTACCTGGCTTGCTATACCTTTCCTTGTCTCGCAGTTTTCGCCTATAAATTGTTATAGAAACGTTTACATTTGTTGATATAGAGTAAGTACCATGTAAGTACTTAGACGCAGATTTGTATGAAAATAAAAGACCGGCCATTGAGAGTAATTGAGAGACAGTTCGCGGAAATAATTATTATGCACTAGCCGCGTTGACCCGCGAAAAGTGAAACGATGACGCGACGCGTGACGCAATATTTGTTATTGTTTTGATTGAAATTTTGAATAAGTATTTTGAGAACAGTATTTTCCAGGTGTATGAATTAGTTTTATTATTTAATATGATGTGATAGTTATTGCGGGGATGTGTGTAATTCCCTACGACTTTTTATGTGATACTTAGTTGTGTTGTTTTTATCAAAATGTGAATTCGGATTTTCGGAAACTGCCGTTAAAAACGTAAGTACGTAAGAACTAAGTAGGTAGGTAAGTACTTACTTACATTAAGTTTTCTGACAGTACGTACATATCTCTACTTTACCATAAACCAATCAAATTATTGTAGGTCAACGATAGGTATTCTCGGAAATAAAAACAAGTAAGTAGGTACTTAGTTTTGTCAGTCGGAGAACAGACTACTCATTCAAAATTGTTTAGCTATGAGAACGACAAACATAAGTAGCTGGTATGGTGCCATGAAAAGACTAAATTTGCCTTAGCACATGAATGTAGGTACCTAAGTGTTGTTGTAGGTATGGCATTTTGTAGTTTTGGTAAACCACTGAAAAACAAACCATCTTATTATTATATCATCGAGTAAATTCATAAAACAAGGCGTACAGTAATCTCATTTTATATATACTAGTCTATGTACAGTAATTTAATATTATTGTAGTACAAATCGATAATTTGGCAGCCATCTAGTGGCTGTTGATTGAAAAATTTTGCCTATTGCATGTGACGTGATAACCAAATTATAAATTACAGTGAAAAGGTCTGGAGCGGTATGGCTAAGCGCTTTCATTACATAATATAGATGGCGCTTATGCCAATTACTTGATGCTTGAAAATATTTAATTTTAGTACTTACTCTTCGTATTTTGGTTTTCTAACAAAAATTATAATAATGGTGTTACTTAACCATGAACAACAAAAGAAAATCAGCCAATCCCTCAGATGGCTGTTTTACCCGACTATGGGAAAGCCAAAAGGAAGGGTTATGGTTTTATGTTTAATCGTAAAAGATTTGTCGGCTTGCCCTAATTTTGACACCTAGGCACCCCACTGTGCGTCATGCGTGAGGAAAAGTGGGGTAGCGAAAAAAGCTACGTACAGTCAAAGAGCGAAAATGTTAAGCATTTTTCAAGCAAATTAACGATACGCTTCGCTTTTCTTTGTTACGACAATTTACATTAAAATTGCAGTTTTAAATTGGCAGTGATTGTTGCGTGATGTGTGTAAGAGACACTGTTAACATTACAAAATGTGTCGGCCTTTATTTTGATGATACTTAATAAAAAATCTTAGATTCATTCACTGACAGTCAACACATCGTCCAAATCACTGGGTATAGAAGCATGAAAGCACAAGAGTTTCTTATTTAACAAAGGTAAGCACGACGCGACGGTAGGATTTTTGAAAATTCATCCCTGAAAGGTGTTTAATAGGGGAAGAATGTAAAATAAATAATGGAAATGTATGGATGTGTAATGGAAGTTCGTCAATTTAGAAGTAAAAAACGTTGGCGATGGGAAATCTCATCGGGTATGCGGCTTGTATAAAAAATGGAATATAATAAACGTGGATGCGAGTGAAATGAGAGGAGGAAGCCTTTGCCCAGCTGTGGCATAGTATGGGCTGATATAATAACAAAATATAATAATAAATAAATAAAACGTAATGAGAGCATCACACCTGTATGAATCTGTCGCCGCATACTTCGCAGATATAGGGCCGGTCGCCAGTGTGTCGGCGTATGTGCAGGTTGAGATCGTTGCTCTGCGAGAACGCCTTTTCGCAGTAGGTGCACTTGTACGGCCGCTGGCCAGTGTGCACGCGCATGTGGCGGGACAACTTATTGCTGCGCGAAAAACCTAAAAATATCACTGTTCTATAAAAACGACGTTGTCGACATCATATCTATATATAGACATCTTAGTCTCACTCAAGGAACACAGTTTACATAACACATAACATCACGCCTGTATTCTCCGTTAGGCAAAGGTGTAGGTAGCTATAAATTTTTAAACTGTCATGGTCACTAACATTATTATTAACACAAACGGGATATTTGCAACGTTTACTGTTTTGTTCGAGATCCCGATATTTCGGCACTGTTGCAAGCACCGTGATCACGGATAAACTGAAGTTATTGCAGGTGGGTGTTTCAGTTTATCCGTGATCACGGTGCTTGCAACAGTGCCGAAATATCGGGAACTCGAACATAACAGTAAACATGGTAAATATCCGTTTGTGTTAATAATAGTGTAGGTAGTGTACCTATAGTAAATCCACATTCCGCCAGTTATGTTTAGGTAATACGGGCTGGTATCCGCAACTCCACAACAATGCCCGTATTTTGCGTATGGAAAGTTATGTTTAAGTCCGATGTAATAATAGGCGAGCCTATTGCCATCAACCGGGCACAAATCCAGACTCCCGGCAGCTACTGAGAAATTCCAGATGGAAAAATTCAATAACACTTTGCCCAACCTAGGGATCAAACCCAGGGCCACATGCTCAGCAGCAGCGCTCGCACTATGTTTGATCCCGTAAGTTACGGCGTTATTGGACATTTAACGTGGAAAGCAATTATTTTAGGAAACACAGCCCTACCGCGAAATGAACACCCTAAAGTTGCAAATCGCTTTTATTTTCATGGTTCACTTTGACTCATTATTTTGGAAAATACACATTTGAAAACACTCGATTTCATTTATCTTATTGTTATTATCAAAATGAAAGGCACGCGTCAAAGACGCAGGTCAGACACAAGCTACTGCATAATAAAAAGAAACACATCATATTATTTACCTTTACCACAGACACGGCATATGCAAGGTTTCTCTCCGGTGTGAGATCTTCTGTGACACTGAAGATCGGAAGATCTTGGAAAACCTGTAAGGTAATGAGATAATGATAAAAACTCACTTTTATTACAAGTGGGGTATTCTGCTAAAGGCTAACCTTTGCCACAAAAATCACATTTGTAGGGCTTCTCTCCGGTGTGGCGCCGCATGTGTACGATTAAGTTCGAAGAGTTAGAGAAACTGCGGCCACAGTAAAGGCATAAGCAATTACTAGATGAACTCTTTTCGCGCTGCGGCTGATGAACTCGTTTGTGAGAGCTGAAAATATTACCACACGTTGTATTTTTCTATATTATTGTTAATTTAGTGCATCATAAAAACCGACTAACCGAAGATTGTCACTCCTGTGAAACTTCTTTTCACAAACATCACATTGGAAAAAGTTTTCGATTGGCATGTGTATTTTAGTATGTTTAACTAGCAAGTCTCTCCTGGAAATAACAAAAATAAAACTATACTAACATTTTCTAAATAGCGAACTGGATTAGGATTCAGATTAGGGAACATTCATCTTAGTCGAGTATACAACCGCCTCCTCACAATTCCTCCAACCAGCGTCAAAGCTGAAAAGCTTTTCCTCCACTGGGTAACATAATTATGCAATAAACTGAACACATCTATAAGCAACGCAACATTGGATTGCTAGTTTCCTTAAATACTTAACCCTTTGATTTGAGGTTTCACCAAGATTCAAACCACTGGTTAGGTATTTAAACAGGTTTTGTATCAAATTCCTAAGGAAAGAACTGATTAATTAAACAACCGTTTTAAAAGTCGGTGAAAGTCCCTTAGGGCCGGTTTCTTGATCCGCAGTTAACCAATGGTTAGAAATAGTAACTAATGGTTGAATTTTGGCTAAATGTGAAGGCTAAACATGAATGAGTTAACATGAATGTATGCATGTTAACTCATTCATGTTAAAAAATAGTAAATGGCATTTTGGCAAACATATTTTAGCCAAAATTCAACCATTAGTTACCATGTTTAACCACTGGTTGACGTAACTACGGATTAAGAAACCGGTGCTAAAGTCGTTTAAATCTGTGACATTTGTGACAGTGTCTGCTGTCAAACAAGAAGTGTTTCCACCCTCTACTTTTGGATTTCCCTTATGATGTTCGATAACATTTCAAATAAACGATTATTTATTTGTCAGTTTCTTTTTTACTAATTATGAATCTAAAAAATAAATAAATAATCGATATCATCGATTATTACTGTCAAATCAAATCGATTAACTGCGATTTCAAAATAAAAAATTGATGACAGTGATCTAAATATCTAAAACGCAAGCGAAACGGACAGTGAAAAACGAGCTATTGACTGTGCGTCAATAGCTCGTTTTTCAAAACGCATCTAACGTTTTCGTTTTGATATATATCTTAAAATCATACATTTCAATCATATTTTTTCTGACTATTCCATAAATAAACATGCGAATGCTATTTACTTTTTTTAAAAATCCCCTTTTAGGGGAAAATATCCTGAGGTGGCAACCCTGAAACAATGTTATTTTGTCAAAGTGACTTTTACTAACTAGTGCTCTAATTGGCGTTCAATGCCACGCGACCAATTGCTATATTTTTATGTAATAAATTATTTCTCAAAGTATTAATTCATCTAAAATCATTTACAAAACTAAGTTGAATTTTGATACTTTTAGCTCACAACGATTCTACGTAATAAAATTCATAAGGTATTTTTCATAGTGTCTACTAGCCTATTGCATGCCCTAGTTATGATAGGTATACGATATAGTTGCCGTGTCGTATCCTGCATTTTTTTCAGCATCAGGTTATTAATTAGATCACAAAACCCCGCTTACTTACTTATAAAAACTTCTATTGCAAGTATCACACTGAAACTGTCTCTCTTCTCGTTTGGTTTTAGAATCAATAAATTTAACCGACACGCTTTGTCCCTCATGATATCTTAAAATATGCTTATTCAAAGATATTTCATAAGCGAATTTCAGTCCACACGTGTTGCATTTATATTTTCTTTCAATCTGCTTACAAATGCTTCTGTGGCGCGCCGCTGATCGCAAAGAGGCAAACACCTGAAAAGATAAAAATTTGCTGGAAAAAATTTATTATAATAAAGGCGTGAAATCTTAGATTATGAAATGTCCAGATTCCGTGTTCAGTACAAAACGTAGCATAAAACGTGAAGCCAATTTTTATACGTGTGTGAGTGAGCGCCGTGTACTACATAACGCTTTTGCGTATGTGTGCAACACGCGAGTAATACCAGCGCATAGAGATTACCCTAAAATAGTGGGAAAATTTAAATATAAAAGGAACATTGAAAAGGAACCTAAAATAATTTTCAAATTTTTCGTCATGGGTATCGTTTTCATGCTTTTCTAGGGTGTGGAAGCCGACGAACATAACAAAAAATTTTAAAATGATTGCAGCCACCATCTGGGATTTACATTTTAACGTCACTATCGGCTACAACATCGTCGAAACCCATGAAAACAACCCTAAAGATAAAGTGTCGGTACCTTCCAGGGACAACTATTTTAATTCGGCAGCTTTGTATTTCTCGCGGGGACCACGTGTAACAAACGGAATATTTATGTGATACCGATTTCCCGGTTTTAAATAAATCAATCAATCTGCCAAGCCTTTTCGCAACTATGTTGGGGCCGGCTTACAGTCTAACCGGATGCAGCTGAATACTAGTATTTTACATGGAGCGACTTCCTATCTGACCTCCACAACCCAGTAACTGGGTAATGCGATAACCCTTGGTAAGACTGGTTGTCAGACTTTCGGGCTTCTGACGTCACGTGACGACTGTTAAAGATCCACGAATGACAGCCGGACCTTAACCGGGGCCGGGGCTTAACGTGCTTTCCGAGGCACGGAAAAGACCCGGTATGTAAAGATGGTCACCCATCCACGTACCAAAATAAATAAAACCACATATATAAGAAGTCGTTTCCGTTGTGCATTCCCGTATTTTCTGGAATCCCGGTATTTATATTAAGAAAAGAAATACTAAGAAGCCGCTTCCACAGTTTGTTAGCCAAATATTAACTTTAGGTAAATATGCTCCTGGGGTCGCGGGTTGTTTGAAGAAGATACCGAAAAAAAAAGGTAAATATGCTCCCGATTATCCGATCCGTGTTTGGGAATTAATGATGATTAGACATCATTAATTCCCAAACACTAAAAGCCTACCTAAAAATGTATACTGGGCATTCTGTAGCAAACTATCAGAAAGTACCTATCAAAAATTAAATTAACAATAAATAATTTTCCAATAAATTAAAATAATTTTGAAGAGCGCGCGCATTCCAAATTTAAATTCAATTATATAGAAATAATTCAGCGTGAAATTCAATAAATGAGGTACCTGTGGTAATAGGTCCTGTCAGTTGACTTGTCTTCAATATTGTCCTAAAAAGATTAAACTTGCAATAGAAAAGTTTAAATTATTATTTAAAAAAACAATGCTTATTACATTTTAATGCATAAAACCCTTTTACTTCAATTTACAAGTACATCTGTCACTCTGACATTCGTCATATTAATTACTCGAGTCCATCGAAATTAAAAAAAAATCGTTTGGCAGAATCCCGCATGTCATTACAATAAAAAAAAACAGTAATGGTCATCGATTTTCAACACAAATTGAATAGTGGTATATTATTGAACCTGCACCCTAATTGCGTAACACATTATCAATCGGAGTTGATTTCATTTTGACAGATCAACAACATTCATTGTGCTGTTTACGTTGTCGAGCATACAAATTTTTCGAACTTAAGAAGCAATGGATTAGCAATTTGTTTCAAAATGATTCAAACTCCGATTGATAATGTGTTACGCAATTAGGGTGCTGTTTGTATATTAACACGTTGGTGGACAGTACTATCTCACTGGTTGCGGCTACTGAGACACTACTTATTTTTATACATTGCACACGGGCGTAGTGTCACAACGGATGGTATTTTGCATAAAAACTTGAATGTGTGCGTGGAGGTACTTTCTTTGACGTAACGAAAAAAAATGTGTAGTGACAGTACGAAAGTCTTAATTATACCTGTGGTGACAGTTCAACATGCCGTTCTTTATGATCGTATGGAAAATCGGTCGTCGTGCGGCGTACTGTATGACTATTAGCTACATAGTCGTGTTAAGATTTGGGTATTTTCTTGTGGTTTATAATATTTTGAATAATATGTTTCACATGTAACAACTAAATATACCTACACATGAATGCAATAAAGAATTTGAGTTTGAGTTTGATTTTAAATCGTATTCACATGTATGTGTGTGATATTATGTAAAAAGTAAAAATGTTAAAACACACGATTGTCGCATTTACAGACTTGGATTTTATAGAGGTAAATTAATAAACTTACGTGCTAAAGATGACAGATTCAATGCCGTTAAGAAATGAGTTTTTATGCAACTCTCTTAATTAACCCACGTTCATAAGATTTGATGGGTACCTTATTACATTTTACATAATCAATTTAGGGTGTCGTATGTCGACTCCACTAACGAGCTGACGGAGGTTCGTGTGTTTGGTTCCAATTGAGAGCGCTTCCGAACTATACGGTTGAAGAAACAAACTAACACAAAAAAAAATCGTCCATGTTAATAAAACTCCTTAGTCATCCCTCGTTTTTTTCGTGAGGTGTTGAAAATTTGGGTAAATATTTTCATGCCCTAGGCAACACTTAACAGTTATTGTGTCAAATTCAATGTCACATTGTTATTTTATCGTTTTCAAATTTAATTATGAAATACACGGTGAAATTTAATACTTACGTATGAAATGAGATGTTAGTGCGCTTTTCTTTTTTTTTAGTGTAAGTTTTGCACGATTTCACAGCACAGACTATCATTTCTTAAAATAATAAAACACCCGGCTCGTGACGTTTGCATTGCGAACGTTCCTTGACGTCTGGCGCGGGGATCGAACGAGTTTCCAATTTTGGTACCTTACATTTGGAATCAATTTACGGTAACCTACTAGGAATCTGGACATTTCATAATCTAAGCGTGAAATTTTATATTCACACGTCTATAGAGTTGCGATAGGTTCCGACCAGGCCACAGATAAATGAGGTGTAGAAATTAATATTTACTGCACTTGAGTCTTATGAGACTAATCAACAATAAGCTACATGTTGATCTGTGCTAAAGAGTATTTAGCTAATTCGCTGTTCATCATAGTTCGATATACATAGTATAAAACAAAGCTAGTGCTGAGCTGCGTTTTGTGTGGCTTTTGTTTAGGAACCGTGATACGTACTGGCTCGCAAGAGAAAGACAGACAAATTAAAAATCCGAAGTCACACGTAATCTGTTCGATTTATACCCCCAACATAATGTGTGACTCCGGATTTTTAATTTGTCTGGGTTTTTCTAATTTCAAATGAGAATATTTTCTTGTTTGTAATTGTGATTTTTCAGTAGTCTGGTTTTAGTTTTTAAACTTACTTTTTATTTAAATTATTTTGAGGTTATGATTTCGTTTAGGTTTGAGCTAATTTACATTTTTAAAGAAGAATAATTATAACATATTTTGGAGAGAAAACATGTTTGGCCCTTATCTGACGCGTGATTTTAGAAGTGATTCCCAATTTTAATATCGGGTGCATGCAAGCAAAGCCGCCAGCAATAGCTAACAATATATATATTTTTTAAAGAGGCTAATTAAGCCGTTTCATTTGATACCCAACACGGCATCATTAAAAGTTTTTTTTTAGTTCGTGACTTTGTGTCCTGTAGGCATAGAGTACCTACGCCATATTCATTTAAATGTGACGTCACATAGCCTATAACCAGCGGACGATCAAGACGCTTCCAACGATACCTCATTTGTCAAATTATGATAAATAGTTTAGAAGTGATGATGAACATACATACATACATACATACATAATACATACATACCAGTCAAAATCATAACACTCCTTTTTACTTCGCCGTACTCGGGTAAAAATAATCAGAACTAACCCAGTCGCACTGGTCGCACAGCTTATCGCGCAGCTCAAAATTATTAATTAAAACATAGGAGAGAAAGTTAAATTGGCTAAGCACAGCGCAGCACAGCACAGGGTAGCATAACTTATTGTTGTTTAGTCAAAAACTTGAAACACTCGCTTCAAACACGCACGACTGCACGCATACGACAAACCAACGGCTTGCGCCACTAGGCAACATGCCGCAGATTGTCGCGGACCGAGTCCGAACGGATTCAGTACGGCATTTTATTAAATAAAAAACAAAGACTTGATTCCGTTGCGTTAGTCAAGACTATAGAATATAATCTGCCGCAGATTTAAAAAAAATAAATAAACAAAGTACCTTAGTGCAGAGGTTGCACCGGTGAGACAACTCCGGGTGTTCAGCATCGCGATGATTAATGAGATCCGCTTCTGAATGCAATATGCAGCTACAAGCACTACATACTATAAGCAAGTTGATGTTCTCCTGAAACATCAGTCATAATTTTAAACAATTTTCGACAGTTATCGCCTGTACACCTTTTCTTTTTACACGAGCCTCCAGCCGAGCAAGAGCTTATGTTATTGCACTTGATAAGATAAGAGCTCCGCTAAGTGTTGCTTAGGCTTCCCAGGGATCAGTAAATAGATGCAGAAAAGTGTCGTATGTAGAACTATCTGCTAAAATGATACCCCTCTTTTATGACAGTAATTACTGTTTTTTTTTTTGTAAGTATACTTATTGATATTATTTTTTCCTGACCGAAGTTCTCACAACAGAGATTAGTAAAGTACGCAGGACATATTATAGTGCACGCAGCGCATATTGTAATTGTTTATCAAATTGAGACACTACGTCAATGTGCCGTGTATAGCCATTTCATACAACTTAATTATTTCAATATAAAATTTAAGTTGGCAATCAATTAGCAAAACAATTAATTTCCCAGACTTTAGATATAAGTAATTACCATATCCATGTTTGGGTCTAGGAATTCTCGCAGTGTAATTTCTGATGGAAAATTTTGTGGCCTTTTTTCATTGGTTTCTGTTTTACCCGAATCCTGAAAGGTAAAATGAGACATTTAGAGAGCGGCCAATTTGAAGCAAACGCGGCTGTTGCATGGCATGGTAAAGGGTAGGTATTATTGTTTACTGCTAGGGGAGCCCAGAGGATTTTTGAGCAAGCATATGCAGGGCGAAAATTTGTTAGAAAGTAGGTGCTGCATTTGTAGAGGACAGCGAATATAAAAATAAAATAAAAAATAAAATAAAATTTATTGAAATAAAAATATGTTTACAAAAGAGTGTAAATAGATGGTTCAGTAGTAAATATTAATGTAGGCCTATGTTAGTAGTATTATAATAATCTGGTTAAAAACTATGGTATGACAAATATAAAAATTATAGTTGCAAAAAAATAAAATTCTGAAGGTAATGTAGTGCCTGGCCCGATCTAGGTTTATTTAAACCTGTGTTTCAGGCCATATCTCTACGACAGTACTTATCAATTATGACAATCAATTAATTAAATTAACATATATTTTCACTGTCTAAGCAGGAACAATCTTTTGCGCTACCTTATTATGAACTAGGCTTACAGGTTAAATTTAAATCTATACTTAACTAAAATTATAGTAATATTTATAAGGCTTGGTAAATACAGTTAAGTCCGCATCTTTATTTCAACACTTCTAGTAATTTTTCCGTGTCTGAGTAATTTAGTTTTGCTAAATAATCGGATAAAATTGTACTACACCTATTATAACTTACATCATATATCTTAAACAATTTATTAAACTTATTATATAAGAAAGGTCCAAGAAATAAATAAAATCGATTAGAAAAAGCATGTTTAGTCTGAGGGTTCGTGCAAACCAGATCCTTTCTTCTTTTGTCTGGAGGTACTGGTTTAAAATCTAGTTGTGCTGCAGTAAAACTATACTTAGAACAAACAGTTGTCGAACTGTTAGCACCTTGCATGCTATATAAAGCTGGTGTGTGGGAAATCTGAATGGGCGACAGGTGGCGACTTTTAGAATTGCTCTTTGAGCACGTTCTAGGAGTAGTAAACTTGATTTTGCGGCACCACCCCAGGTATGCAGTATGCAGTAGGTAATAATAGATTGACCCAATGCCAAGTAAACTTGTTTAATTAATTTAAAGTCAGCTATGTTCCGTAAATTCTTAAAAATGTATATTAATTTACGCACTCTAGTGCATAATAGATCGATGTGTTTCCGGAAATTAAGGTTTGTATCAATGGTGACGCCTAGGTATTTGATATGGTCGGCTTTAGTTAAAGTGGGGCAAGTGCATGATGTGTCAGCGTATGTATTACAATTGTGCGCGTGAATGTTTTGGTTAGTAAGCATCGCGTTAGTATTTCTCATTGCAAAGAGAATAAATTTGGTTTTATCTGAATTTAAGGTTAGTAGATTATTATGTAGCCAATTACACACAATATTAAAGCCATCCTGAGCAAGTTCATAGACCTCCGCACTTGATTTACCTGAGAACAGTAGAGCTGTGTCATCCGCATATGACATAATTAAACCATTTTGGAGTTGTAAGCGACAAAGGTCATTTATATAAACTGCTTTGCAAAAAAAACGGGCACCTTACAGTTATTGGCTTTTCTATGGATAATATTAATATTTTTAGTATGTCGTTAGCATAAATGACTAGAAATTTCTTAGTATCATTGAGAATATAGTATTTAACCCTTAAATCCTGGAATCGGTGTTTTAGTCAATGTAAACAGAAAGTCGTGTTAAAATGGAAATTTTTAGGGTATAATTAAATTAAGACTACGAGTATTTTTATGGTATTTTAATAAAAAAAGACATTAAAAAATAAAAATTAATAACGAGTATGACCTCTCCTTGCAGCGATTACGGCATGTAATCGTCTTGGCATGCTTTCCACCAGGTTTTTGATGGTGTCCTGTGGAATGTGTTCCCACTCAGCCGAAATCACACCTGATGTTTTGTGGAAGGTCGTTGGACAGGTCGTACTCGCCGTTTTAGGAGGTCCCAGACGTGCTCAATGGGGTTAAGGTCGGGGCTCCGCGCTAGCCAATCCAGACGACGAATACCGACCTCTTACATATAAGCACCTACGTCGCCAGAACGGTGGTCCCGAGCATTATCGTCCATGAAATGGCATCTTCACCAATTACAGTCAGTGCGGGCTGTGCATGTTGACAAATTATTCCTGTTATGTACCTTTGCGCATTTAGTGAGCCATTTGCAATGAACACTATCTCGGTACGATAGCTGGAAGTTACGCCCGACCAAAACATAACGGACCTTCCACCATAAGGGGTGATTTCTTCAAAACACACGTCGGCATAGCCGTTCCCCTGGTCTTCGTAACACTCGCCGACGTCGGTCCTCACCATTCAGGCAAATTCGAGCCTCATCGGAGAAGAGTACGCTACTCCAGTTACCTAGTGTCCAAGATAGACAATTTCTAGTGAACCTCGTTCGAGCAATCCGGTACTCACGGAGTAAATTGGGGGCCCGCGCTGGTCGTCGACTGCGTATATCAACCGCTAAAAGCCTCCTCCTCACTGTCCATAGGCTAACTTGTGCTCCTCGTACCTCTTCAAGGTTTCTTTTGAGGTCTATGTAACTGCATTTGCGATTACTCAATACCTGAGTCACTAAAAAGCGGTCGTCTCGTGGTTGTGTGCAACGTTTTCTCCCACAACCTTGCCTTCTTTGAACGGAACCTGTCTCTTGGTATCGAGTCCATGTTCTTTGGACGGTGGAACCACTCACGTTTAACGGCTGTGAACCGTAACATTGGCTACACCCCACTTCCAGCAGCACTATAATTTTACTAGCTCTTGTTGCTTTTTCTGCCATTATAATCGACAGAAAGATATCTGTTTTAAGTCACAATGAGGCAGGCTTATGCGACAAACATAAATTATTCTAATAAAAATAACGAGAAGTTAGTTTTAGTTGCCTGATAACCATTTAACCGCAAACCCGCGAATAGTAAGTAAAAAGTCATAAACTGAAAAAGGGATTATTATTATTAAAAACAACAGTTCTGAATTTGAAATTAACTTTTTTTCATACCCAGACTCTTTATTATGTGCCAGGAACATAGTTTGCCTATTAAAACCTCATGAGAACTAAATGATTACCAATAATGTAGAAAAATCCAAACTGCCCGTTTTTTTTGCAAAGGAGTGTATATTAAAAATAAGGTAGGCCCCTGAATACTGCCTTGTGGGATCCAATAATCACTATTTTTAAGCTCAGAGCTCGTGAACTTACCTATTTTTAGTGACTGATAACGGTCGCTAAGATAATCGGATAACAATTTTAACTGTACTCCTCTTATCCCAATTTTTTCCAGTTTAAATAATAGTAGAGAACAAGAAATGGTATCAAAAGCCTTGGCAAGGTCTAAAAAGATCCCTATGGTATGCATGCCACTATCGAGATTTTTGCTTATAAAATTTGTCAGTTTGTGTACAGCTTGGCTCGTTGATCTTTTAGGCCTAAAACCAAATTGTTGATCCGAAAGCAATTTGTTACTTTCAAGATATTTTACCAGTCTGTTGTTAATGATTCTTTCCAAAATCTTTGAGAGTCCCGTTAGTACTGAAATAGGTCTATAGTTAGTAATACAAGTTTTGTCTCCGGATTTGAAAACAGGGGTGACTATGGCTTTTTTTAACAATTTTGGGAATATTCCTTGGGTTAAACAAATCTGAAAAATGTGAGTTAGTGGAGGGCCAATTAGGTATTTAAGTCTTTTAAGTATAGTATTAGAAATGCCATCCCAACCGACGGCGCAGACGTCTTTTAACCCATCTATTATACATATCACTTCACTCACGTCCGTATCTAATAGAACAAAAGAGTTCAGTGTAGTATGACTCATTGGTGGACTTTGAATAGAATGATGTCTCTGTGATAAGTTTTTTTCTGCCAGATTTTTCCCAATGTTAATAAAGAAATCGTTCGCTTTATTCATCTCTGCGGATGTGTTCAATTCGGTTGGTAAAAGTTCGAGCGGAGGTTCTGAGTTTTTTGGTCTAAATGTGTTACTTTTAATAAATTTCCAGATAAGCTTACTGTTTTTCCCGCCTTCTGTAGCTGATCTTTGTCATATTGTTTTTTCAGTTTTTTCAACAGATTGTTGCAGAAGTTTCTATAACGCTTATAAGTGACTGAGAGTATTTCATTGTTAGGGGAAAGTTTACATTTTTGGTGTAGTTTGTCTCTATGTCTGATACAGCGAACAAGTCCGGGCGTAATCCAAGGTTTAATGTTATTGTACTTTCTAGGTATTACTTTTGTTAAAGTGTTCTTCTTAATCGCATATTGTAGCAAATCAATGAAACACTGTAACGAAATATTTGGGTCACTAGAATTATTGTAAACGGGGTCGAAATTAATAACTCGTACGTCATTTTCAAGATTAGTCATGTTGAGTTTAGAATAGCTGCGCATGCAATTTTTTCTAGGTGAATGTATTTGCAATGTTAGTAAAACGGCTTGATGGTCGGTAAGTGACGTATTAGTAACCAGTGTTTTGGAGGGCGCTTTTGACTTTAGAATGATATGGTCGAGGCATGAGCCACTCTGGTGCGTCGGGTAATAATGAGCTGGTAGAAGTCCATGAAATGTGCAGATGTTCAGATAGTTATGTGCATGAGTATCGATTTTCCCGGAAGCGATGTTAATGTTAATGTCACCTAAAAGTATAATATTTTAAAAAAATGATATTTTTCCTAGGTTTATGTTAAGAGAGTCTAGGAATCTGTCAATATTTTGAGATGGAGGTCTATAAATAGCCATAACTACAGTATCGAGGGAAATTTTAATAATCAAGCAATTACAGTCTTGAAATAAGGGTTCTTCTACAATTGTTTCTAAGTTATTTTTAATATACACGACTAAGCCACTATTTTGGTTAATGTGGCTATTGGTTTTGTGTAAATTGTACCCGTTTAGAGATGGTATATTCGCTGTTTGTTCGGAGAGCCAACATTCTGTTAGTACAATAACATCACAGCTTATTTCAAGATTATGTAATAGAACTTCAAAGCTGTTAAAATATCGATTAATACTACGAATGTTTTGTGAAAGCACTGTTAACATTTTCTTACCAGTGTGAAGATGATTTTGGCACTCCTCAAGATTACAAATTATTGCTTCGGACACTGAAAAACTATCTAGATCACTAATAAGCTGATTTGTCATGATACTAAAAACTAACTTATCTACTGTTTATGTGCGAAGTAACAAATTATTCGACGGCGCTCTTAGGCGCCTTCATAGTCTATTGAATTAATATAGTTGACTTCAGCGTATTTTCGTGCTGGGCAATTCACGTCACCAGTTGGGTGGTCACATTTCCTCTTGAAACGTTTGCACGTTGCACACTGGGGAGGAGAAGTTTTGTTACTGCATTCCTTGATCGAGTGACCTGTCTCTCCACAGAGGTTGCAAGTAGGAGATGTTTCGCGGCAGAACTTGGCTGCGTGACCAAACTGCTGGCAATTGAAGCACCGGGTCACAATAGTAAAATCTCTTACTGGGCATGATGTCCAATCTATAAAAATACGGCCTTGGTTCACCATAATTTTTCTGATGCTAGGAGGTACTTCAAGAATATAATTACATGTGGGGCGATCTTTCTTTCCTGACTTATGGCTAATTTTTATTGTTTCAAGAAAGGCCTCTCGGGTAGAAGGCTTTGTTCAAAAATGCAATCTAGTACCACTTTCTCATTGAGAGCTACGTGGACACCAATAATTGCTATCCTAGGTCGGCGTTTAGACGATTCTTCAATTTTAAGGCCTGACGAAATAAGTTTCTCCGAACTTTTTAATTTAGCAATGTCGTCTTTGCTATCGGTGCTAATAATGACGCCTCCGTTCCTAATTTTTCTTAGACTACGGACCCGAAGTTTCAGTTCCTCCGGCGAGATAATTTGTTGTATCAGTGTTTTGGTATCGTCACTAGAACTAGTGTTATCGCTAGGGTAAATGGCAACGGAACTTAAATTTTCTGGGCGAATGAACTTGTCTGTACCCTTTTTCACCATATTAGCATAAGTAGAACTTTCTGGTTGCGTTATCTTTTTTTCGACGACATCTTTAAATTGTTGCAGACAGTTTGCTACGACCTGTTGTTCTTGAAGGAACTGGACGGTGCTGTAAGCCTGAATGGATTTTTGCTTCAAGGATTGGTATAAGACAGCCATTTGAGATGTCCCATGTGCGACCTTTCGACAAAGATTGGTGACGCGGAGCTTTTGATCAGAGTTCATTTTTCCTTCGGCGACTGTAGAGCAAACTTCGTTTAAAATTGTCTCTATGGATCCTAACCATTTCTGGATCTCCGGCGTAGCGACGACATCGGCCAGTAAGTCATCCTCGGTGGATGCCGGTGGCGCTTTTTCTACTGGTTCGTTTTGGTCAGAGGATGTTGGAGTAGGCGGTGGACTTCGCCGTATTAATTGGCTACGACCAAAAGGGCTAAACCCATGGCTAGTCATAACTAACACAGAAAAACACTATTTTTGTTTATAAAAAGTAATTAGTTCATTTTGCTCTGTGACAAAGTTGTTAGTTGCACAATTGACACGAATGACACACTTAACTCAATATGACTGACTCTGCAAATATTGTTATAATATTATTAATCGTAATTATTTACAGGTAATTCATTATAACACAAAACACGTCCGCTTAGATTCGCGACAATTCGATCGATAGTATATAATATATATTTCAAAAGTTTCAGATAGGAGCCCCTTGATCAGATTTAGGGAAAGCCCACAATTTCTTCATCAGATTTGCCGATTTAAGTCCCTATATAGGGCTTAGCCACACAAGATCATATGAAAATCAACGGCTCTGAAGATCACTTTAGTTTTGGTCCAATTTCGCAATCTGAAAGGACTCCTGACCAAGGGGCTCCTATCTGAAACATTCAAATACATACATATTTGGTGTCGTCTACAAATGCCGCACCTCACTAACAACTTTTCGCCCTGCATATGCTTGCTCAAAACCCCTCTGGAATGTTCTATATTAAAGATTTCTTAGCAATAGAAGGACTGAAGGATTTTATTGTTTGTTTTGACGACATTTCAAAGAAATCTTTTTGGTAACTATCAAGAATGTTCTATATTAAAGATTTCTTAGCAATAGCAGGACTGAAGGATTTTATTGTTTGTTATAGTACCTACTCACATTTTCTACATTGTTTACATCAGATTTATCTGCAATACATCCATGACGATCAAACTTTTTCCTGTCGAGGTATATTTTCTTGCAAAGGCTACAAAGCAGTACCTTCATATCTGAAACAATAATAACATCTTTACTTCACCTGTTGGGAGAACATCGGAGCTTCTGAGCAAATGTGCTGTTTTGCAGTTCAAACCTTATCTATACAAGGGAGCAAACAGGCCAATTGACGTCGACCATCGACTCATATCACCTCTGAAAAATTATCATTCACATATTATGTTCATTATATTTTTAACTTGCAGTCGATTTTTTTTTGTTTGAAATACCTACATACTAATATTATAATCTTTTTTTTATCTATTTTAAGAACTTTCTTTAACTTTATCAAATAGGACTAACCTTTATGAGTTACAGAGTGTGATCCTAATTCTTCTTTGGTTTCGAAATGTTGCTTGCAAAATGCGCACTCAATCTTTTTAGCTGGCATTGATGTAATGCAAAATCCATTTTCTGACAACTTGTTAAGAATGGTCTGAAATGTTCCAGTTTCAACATAAATACACAAAGCATTAAAATCAAACTCTCGAATGCACAATTCAAAACTGCGGCTGGTGAGGAGTACTTCCTCGTGCATTCCGAAGCACTACCACCATCTTCTAAATTACAGCAAGCGTAGAATGACCACCATAGAAAGCGGTTTTATCGACGGAAGAGTAGACAAAAATTACGTTTCCGTGTAGAAGGTAAAAGGCAAGAAAGAAGAAAGTAGAAAGAGTCAAAGCTGCTTTTACGAAATTCACTTGTTTACATAATTAGAGTCAACATTCTAATTCATTCGCATTGGGTACATACACCTGTAATGATAATGTAAGAGAGATTTGAATAAATAAATAAATAAATTATTTGTTTCATCATACGATTTTTTTTTTCAGTGTAATTCTCAATTTTTACTAATAATAAACCAGTATATAAAGACAACTAAGTACAACAATATTTTGGAAAAAAAATTACATATATACATATACAGCTTGGAATTACACGTACAATGAACACACACACACATACACATGTACATGAAGGACTAAGTGCGGAAACCAAATCCTTTAGCATAGAACATACAGGGTGGATTTTTTTAACTTCACTTGGAGGGAAAGTACTCTAAATACTGGAAGATAGCAAATTTTACTCAAAGGAAACATTTCATTATTTTTAAAAATAGGGATTCGAACCGGCTAATATCCGAAAAAATAACAAGCAAATTTTCGTAAATCGTTGAATGCAGATTGGTTTCTTTTCGAAAATAAAGGAATGTTTCCTTTGAGAAAAATTCCTCCCTCTCCTGCAAAATGTATATAACAGTAATACAGTTATCAAATTTTCTACTGTCTTTAGCATGGCGATTACAAAATCAAATTGTCTTCACTACCCCTAGACAATTGTCAGTTATCGATGTGATTGAACATTTGGGATAGAAAACTTTCTTCCGAAATAGTCTACCTAAAAAAGGACCTAGACAAAGATCGTTAGAAAAGAAAGACAAAATGACAGATTGTAGAAGGATTGCGATGTCAAAAAGGAGAAACGAATTGAGGTCACTTTGTATCTCGCAACATCAAAATAATCAGCAAGCAATGAACTAAAATAATAATATGTAAATGTTACACTAAAGTTATTAGACTTACACTAGTTAACATCTTCTTAGGTCTGCCTCTCTTTTTTGGGCCCATAAGGTCTGCATGATTTTCCCACATATGTTTCGTTAAATTCTCTGCACCATTGTAGCATGTACCGCAAAGTGGGCAATAAGTACGGTTGGTTTCATCACACTCTACTAAAATAAATAAGAACAGATTAATATATTTTTTATTTTAGACATGGTAAGTTCATATAATTATATTCAGTATCTGATTACTGGTTACAAAATCAATCAGATACCGCAACAAAACCTCATGCAGTATTTTAAAAGAAAATAGTTTAGTAGGATTCCCGAGTAATGCAAGGGTTTTTTAGGGTTTTGTACCCGAAGAGTGCCAAAAGGAACCCTACTACTAAGGCTCTGTTCGTCCGACCGTCTGTCTGTCAGCGGGCTGTATCTCATGAACCGTAATAGGTAGAGAATTGAAATTTTCACAGATTGTGTATATCTATTGCCACTACATTAACAAATAATAAAATTAATTTAAAAATTAATGGGTCCCCATACTAGAAACGTCTTTTTTTTAAACTGAAGTATTTTTTAATAAGTATGTAGTGTTAAATATTGATCGGTGGGACGGAACCCTTCGTGTGCGAGTCATACTCGCACTTGGCCGGTTTTTTTAAATCTTTAATGTAGGTATTCTTTACTTTATAAATTATAACTGACGAATTAGTCCCTAAGAACAATAATTATTCTACCTCCAATGCTTTCAGACTTTCCAATAGGACAGCGACACAAAAGTAGATAAATATTAAAATTAAGTAAACAACAAAATAAGTACCTAGCTTCTTATAATAAATTACTGTAATACTAACCTTTTATGCATATCTTATGGTGTTCTTGTAATTTATAATGTGTATCGAAAACGACTAAGCAGCTTTTGCACACAAAGCATGACTTGCGTTCTAGGCCCTCATGCTCAATTTTAACAGCTTCTGAAAATAATAACGATTATTCTCACCTCGCTGTGGAAAATAATAGTTCGCATTATGCGTTAGGTATGTACGTGGTACTTAAACTTGACGCCAATTTTTATAGGAATAGTGGCAGTGAAATTTCTCACATTCATCGCCCCCACGAAATGTTCTAAATGAAAATTAAATTAGAGGTGGGCCGACTATGACTTAGGCCGACTTTGCTTTCTGTGGAGTTTGGGTTCCAGTTTGGTTCAATACCACAACTGTTATTCTAAAACAAGTAGTAAACAATGTTACGTATGTTTTTTATTCAGAGTTCTAGAAGCTCTCGTTTAGAATTTAGTTTAAGTTTAATTATTGACTAGCTAACGAAAAGTTCCTATTCCTAGGTTATATTACAAACTGAAGAGCTGATTCCAAGAATCACTACATATTATAAAACCGGTGTCGGCCGCGGCTGTTTGTCTGAATATAAAAAACTCAAAAAATAAAAAACTTTTTTAATTTTAAAATCTATTTTAAAATCTATTCAGCCGTTTGACGATTATCAGAGCTCTTTTCTAGTTGATGAATGGATGTGAGTATCTTGAGTCGAAATTTGGTATTCGGATACTTCAATGATATAAGAATAACATATTAACCTTGAACTGATGCAGCATTACCTGGAATTTGCAGGATACCCAACTTCCTCACCAACTTACAGCAGAGGTATCGTGTTTGGGTTCATGAATAGTAGTAGCAAAAGAAATGAGGGTAAATTTGAGTAGGGAGTTTTAAAATTTCAAATTTAACTTGTAAGCATAGAAATATGAATAAACAGTAAACAGCCGACTAGTCGGCGCTTTTGCTGACAAGTTGCCACCTAATCGCCGACTACAAAAATGGCCGGAAAGTCTTCTTTTTCGACCAGTTGGTACAGTGGACTGCATCAATTGGGTACCCCAGTTGTATTAAAATTTTAATACAAGTGGGGTACCCAATTGATGCACCCCATTGTACTTCACTAAAATAAATCATACCTTCCTCATGTAAATCTGTCCCACTACTTAGGTAAACATTGAAATCACTATCGGCATAGTCGTCATTGTCAAGTGATGACAAATCTTCGGTCTTCACACCTGATGTCTGGAATCAATACATTTTTTTTTAAATCAAGTTATTCTAAAGCATAATTAATACCAACGCCATTCAAATAATTATTGAGACTGAGAAAATGGTGAGAATGTACTCAAATAAGACGGCTACACAATGTAAATGCAGAAGGTATTTTGCATGTAAGCCTATCAAGCTTGTTGATAGGCTTACATGCAAAATACCTTCTGCACATTCAGTCCTCACAGCTCCACCATCCTAGAATAATCTCAGTTCATGCTTAAACGATGTTGTATTTGAATCATGATACCTTTGGAACACATCGGATAATTTTTCTTTCATTTTAAAAACGAAATCAATAATTACCGGTGGGAAATCATCAAATAACTTCTCCCGCTCTGGGTGGAGCGGAAGGGCGTGTCAGACTTTTACTGACTAAAACCCACCCGTGTTCCTTCAGTTGCCTATGCCAGGGCCGCGGTAACCTCTTCAGACAACCCGCGACCCCAGCGGACCCCAGCGGAATAATTACCCTGCGTCCTAACCGAAAGCGATCGTTTACCTGAATAATGACGTTATAACCCGTGCGACTTATCTGTGCACTTCATGCAAATTATTTTAGCGAGCCTTAAGCCTCCACTACACTACTCGCGAAGTTGCTTCAACGAAGTACTCGTCGAAGTTGATCGAAGTCCGAAGTACGTGTCTACACACTCGTGCAACTTCGCGAGGAGCTCAGTCGCCCGGTGGCACCCGCGCGCTTTACACCACAGACTAAGTAGTATTCTTTGCACCATGGATAATGTTGAAGTGGCAGCTGCCGTTGCAATGTGCACTCTCGCATATTATAATTACGTGTGAATTTATCACGCGACAATTTGAAGTGAGTCGAGTAGTGTAGTCAGACGCTTCGTCGGAGCACTTCGGGCCCTTTGACTCGGGCGCAAAAACCGACAACGATCGGAAGTCGCGCGAGGCGAGCCGAGGTTGCACGAAGCGAAGCGAAGTGGCCGTCCACACTATCGTATTCGCCTAACTTCGACCAACTTCGCGAGCAGTGTAGAGGAGGCTTTACACTAGTCGCATATAATATGATGTGTAACATCTGAGGGGCAATTCTCGTATTTTTAACAACGTTCGCAATCTCATCTCAGTCTCAATCTGTCAAAAATTGTATAGCGTTTACCTACATTTTTGACATTTGATTGACGCTGGCATGAGATTGTGAACATTTTTAGGTACGAGAATTGGCCATCTGACGTCTCACCTAAGTAAAAGTACTTTCAAGTTCCATACCAAAGGAGATCATACATTTTGGGTTAAAAAGAAAAGCGAAACAAAAAAAAGCTATTTCCCGAAAGAATACGTTTTTCTCTATTTATTTCTGTTTTTCTTCTTTTTTTTTACTATTACATACTCAAAACATTATTTTTCAAACTCGTATAGCAGATGGCCCTACAGTTTTGGTCTTTGTTTGGCCAGCCACTTTCATATATTTAGCCCAAAATTTATGATCTCCTTTCAACCAACATTTCAATCCATCACTCAAATCTTCATAAAAATATTTACGTGTGTGTGAACTGAGGGTCCAGACTGGAATCCGCAAAATTTTAATCATATGATTTAGTAGAAGTCTTAAAACAATTGTAGAACGAATCTGGGAATTTGTAAACAAATATATTAAAAACTACAGCTCATAAAGTGTGGTCCCTCAATCCTCACACTGCTCACACAACATCAGCCAGATCTCGGAGAGTATCTTAAAAATGAAGGTTTTGTGATTACAGACATTTAGTAAAAAATTTGTAAAGATATTTACGAAATTACAGACCCCAGAGCATTAAAGATAAAAAAAATATAACGACTAAACTGTGGTCCCTCAGTCCACACAACAAAGGTAATTATTTTAGTGAATATTACCGAATTTAATAAATGAAACCGTTCTTTTTCTACCTAACGATTTAGTAAAAGTCTTAAAACGTTCTGTAAGAAAGAACTGTAACAGAAATATCGACGCAATTTGGAAAATAGCGATTATTAAAACTGGTCCCTCAATCCTCACACCTCTACTGACATATGCGTGTGTAGCTGCTGAACGAAAGAAATATCACAAAGTCTAGTGTACTTAACTTTTAGTAAAAAAATTCTACTAAATACCAGAAAACTCTAATTGTGAATTGCTTTCCTCTTAGCTGAGATAATGTTATTTTAGTAATCCTATGAAAATAGATAGAGTAGTGTCACCACACAATTAAAGAAAATGTAGACAGTACTATTAAACTTTTTTTAATACTAGCTGTTGCCCGCGACTTCGTCTGTGATCCAGGATAAAAAGTAGCCTATGTCACAGAATAAATAATAGTCCTATGCCTATGTCCTTCTCCAGGTCATGGCCTACTCATGTGCCAAATTTCATACAAATACGTTGAGCCGTTTTACCGTGAAAGCAAAACAAACAAACAAAGTCACTTTCGCATTTATACCGCTTTTGACCGCGGCTTCGCCCGAATGGAAATATCCCACGGGAACGTTCTACTGTGATAAAAAGGTACCCTATGTCCTAACTCAGTTGTAGGTCTACCCATGTACACCCATGACGAAAAATTAGCAAATTTTAGCAGCCGCCATCTTGGATTTTCTTTTTGACATCAGTATCGTTTTCAGCACCCTCTAAAACCATGGAAACGACACCCATGACGAAAAATTAGGAAATTTTAGCAGCCGCCATCTTGGATTTTCATTTTGACATCAGTATCGTTTTCAGCACCCTCTACAAGTTCCATTATTTTCAGATTCATTCAAAATGGAACTAGTGGCAATAAACTACGACTACGATTCATTCTGTTTATTTTTTTAATTTTGACGTGCTTTTGAAATAAATGATTTGATTTTGACTTTGACAAGTAAGTACTTTATTAGTAGATGGTGTCTATGGTCTGATGTTGAAGGCGGAAGGAGGCCACATAATAAAACAACGCAACCTCATCAAGTTGTGGTTCGTTTGATTTGTCACGTAAATAATGTCAATAATGTAAATAGTGTAAATATCTTAATGGTCTGAATAATGTAAAAAGTGTAAGAAAGTTTACGGTATAAATAATGAAAATGCTTTATTATAGCATTTTTATTAAACAAAAGCGCGCCATCTAGTGAAACTTACTCAGGAAAAGTGTTAAGTACAGACGCCAGCAGGTCAAGCCACCCGAAACTGTCAAATTTTCACAATCAACCTTGAACCTAATGCTTTAGCGATAAAGATGAAAATCTATTAAAGAAATTTGACAGATTGTAGTAGCTTGATGTGCTGGCGTATGTGTACATAAGTCTTAAAAGATTCAATTTTTTAATTTAAATTTCGGTGTTGGTAGTATATCAATATAAACTCGTTTTGAAGTTTATACTTAATTCGAATTTTACGTTAGGACAGTAGCTATTTTTTTTTTCTTTTATTTAATCTACTTTTTCATTCTTTAACAAAACACATACTTACGTCATTTATTATAATATAATAATAATTTAACCATACAACCTTTTTTCATTCCATCTTATGTCATCCTAACTAAAAGTGAGTTTGTTTATTACGCTTTCACTCTAAAACGGCTGAACTTATTTGGATGAAATTTGGCTCATGGATACCTGAGTTAGGACATAGGGTACCTTTTTATCACGGTAGAACGTTCCCGTGCGATATTTCCATTCGGGCGAAGCCGCGGTCAAAAGCGGTATAAATACGAAAGTGACTTTCAGACTTTGTTTGTTTGTTTCGCTTTCACGGTAAAACGGCTCAACGTATTTGGATGAAATTTGGCACATGAGTAGGCCATGACCTGGAGAAGGACATAGGCATAGGACTATTATTTATTCTGTGACATAGGCTACTTTTTATCCTGGATCACAGACGAAGTCGCGGGCAACAGCTAGTATTAAAAAAAGTTTAATAGTACTGTCTACATTTTCTTTAATTGTGTGGTGACACTACTCTATCTATTTTCATAGGATTACTAAAATAACATTATCTCAGCTAAGAGGAAAGCAATTCACAATTAGAGTTTTCTGGTATTTAGTAGAATTTTTTTACTAAAAGTTAAGTACACTAGACTTTGTGATATTTCTTTCGTTAAGCAGCTACACACGCATATGTCAGTAGAGGTGTGAGGATTGAGGGACCAGTTTTAATAATCGCTATTTTCCAAATTGCGTCGATATTTCTGTTCCATTTCTTTCTTACAGAACGTTTTAAGACTTTTACTAAATCGTTAGGTAGAAAAAGAACGGTTTCATTTATTAAATTCGGTAATATTCACTAAAATAATTACCTTTGTTGTGTGGACTGAGGGACCACAGTTTAGTCGTTATATTTTTTTTATCTTTAATGCTCTGGGGTCTGTAATTTAGTAAATATCTTTACAAATTTTTTACTAAATGTCTGTAATCACAAAACCTTCATTTTTAAGATACTCTCCGAGATCTGGCTGATGTTGTGTGAGCAGTGTGAGGATTGAGGGACCACACTTCATGAGCTGTAGTTTTTAATATATTTGTTTACAAATTCCCAGATTCGTTCTACAATTGTTTTAAGACTTCTACTAAATCATAGGATTAAAATTTTGCGGATTCCAGTCTGGACCCTCAGTTCACACACACGTAAATATTTTCACTTCCTGTTACACACTTCCGTCCCTTTTTAAGAATCACTCCCACAGATTACAAGAAAGCGAGAGGAAAGGTGTTATACATCAAAAAAAATAATAATAAATATATTTTTAGAATTTTAACTTTTTTTGCAAAGAGTACTGTCAGACTTAGCGCGAGGTGCCCAGTTAAGTCGAACGGGTAATTATACATACAGGACTTGATTAATAGCGAGATTATGTCATATTCTTAAAAAGTGTGCGGCGATCGCGTACTCGCGCGACTATCACTTTCGGTTAGGACGCGACCTTATGCAAACTTTGCTCCTTCAAGCTTTTGTCTAGGATATAGGACCCATTTTGCTAACAGTAAAAAAAACTAATTATTTTAAATTACGGAGGGAAATCAGCAATGTATAAGTAGCAGCCTTGGGTAGTGTTAAGACCAAACTTACTTACTTGACTTAAAACTTTAGTTGATGATGAGCTTTCTTTCTTTTCTTTTTTTAATATCCCTCTAAGGGACATATTAGCTTCTTCTGATTTTTTCTTAAATTCAAATGCCTTTGATGCTTTTTCTTTACACTCGCAGCAAATTGTTGAAGGCAAACCATCATTTTTGCTTATCTAGTTGCGATTACCAAAAATAATGGAGCTATTAGAAAAATGTCATAGCTTTGTGATAGTGTTAAATAAATATTAGGTCTTTACCTATGAAATTGCCGTTCTGCAGTACTGGCCATTTCAAATCAAAATAATTTTTGTTTGGCTAAGAATTCTAATTTCAAATAAATTTTATTTTAAAAACATGGATTTTTTTTTCCAAAAGTAGTCATTTGTTTATTGATTAGTGTTACATTTTCATCGCATTTCAATCTTTTTCGTCATCATGGATACGTTAAAAATTCGAGTAATTATGGAATATGAGTACCGTCGTGGCAGCAACGCGGCACAAGCGGCACGCAACATCAACGACGTTTACGGAGCTAACACTACAAACCAACGCACCACCTGTTATTGGTTTGCTCGCTTCCGTTCTGGAAATTTCGACCTGAAAAATGAACCTCGCGCTCGTCCGAAGACTTTGGTCGACAATTACGAAATAAAGGCGATTGTGGAAGCTGATGATACACAATCTACGGCTGAATTAGCAGCAGCTTTCGACGTTAGCGTCAAAACAATATTGGTCCATTTGCGTCAAATTGGCAAGGTAAAAAAGCTTGACAAATGGGTGCCCGACGAACTCAATGATCGCCAGCGCGAACTACGCGTCGAGACGTGCCTTGCACTGCTCAACAGACACACAAATGAAGGAATTTTGAACCGCATTGTTACCTGCGATGAAAAATGGATTCTGTTTGATAACCGCAAGCGCTCAGCAAGTTGGTTGGATCCTGGTTCAGCACCTAAACAATGCCCTAAACGAAAACTTACCCCTACAAAAGTGATGGTCACTGTTTGGTGGTCTAGCGCCGGTGTGATTCATCACAGCTTCTTACCAAACGGGGTGAGCATTACTGCAGATGTGTACTGTGAAGAATTGAACACAATGATGGAGAAGCTGGCACATCTCCAACCAGTATTGGTCAATCGCTCGTCTCCGCTGCTCCTGCACGACAACGCATACTGCACAGCAGACGGTCTCCAAGTTGCAAGAACTAGGGTTGGAAGCTCTCCGTCATCCACCCTACTCACCAGACCTTGCGCCTACAGACTACTACTTTTTCCAGAATTTGGATAACTTCTTGGCGGGAAAAAAATTCAATACCCGAGAGGCAGTACAAAATGCCTTTGAAGAATTTGTTGCCTCCCGACCAGCTGATTTCTTTAAGAAGGGCATCAATAAACTGCCACTGCGTTGGCAAAGATGCATTGATTGCATGGGTGATTACTTCGATTAATACAAATAAAAATACATGAAAAAAATTCGTTTAAATTTTTTCATAGAAAACGGCAATTTCATAGGTAAAGACCTATTATAACTGAACAGGTCACAACTATCAAAACAAATAAAAAAATAACGAATAGTACATTGCAATTGAATTGCCATAGCTATATTTATTTTAGTGTCTTTGGGTTGATTATGAAACGGCAAGGACTTTAATGCTGGCCAGAGATGATGACGTAAAGAGAAGCGTTTCTTCATCTTTTATTGAAGATAATGTTTACCAGAATGTTCAAGAGTAAATTTTAGAAAACAATAATCCCTTTTTTTTAAGAAATTAATTTATTTTGTGAACTGAAAGATTATTGAGGGTTTGTTTTGTGAAAGATATATTTATTAATGCACTACTGCACAAAAGGCAAACTTTTATAGAAATTCATTGATTACTTTGCTATTGAAATACATGAATCAATGAATCCTTCAAGACTTTTTCACTGCCTATAAGCAAAGAATTTTTAAATGTATTCACATTAATTGAGTAATCATAATCAGCCTACAATGTTCCCACTGCTGGCACAAAGGTTTCCTCTCTTTGAGAGGGAATACAAAAACAATGCTGAAAATGTTGTAAAACTTCATGGCTTTATTGCAATTTCATGATTTTCTGCTAGCTTATTCTTTTTGCTTTATGGAGTTGGCCATTAGTTACAAATAAAGAAGACCTCCAGCAAAAGGTTTATAAAGGTAAGTAACATTGTGCTCTTCATTATTTCAGATATAATAATTTATTTTTTTTGTCTTATTACAGAAACTTTAACATTTGTATGAAAAATTATGTTGTACTAGAGCAGCGTCAGGTATATTTGCCTGACACATGCCGAGCTGGACTACCATTTGGTGCAACATTGAGACACACACCGCACTATGTATTCCGTTGTTAATTTTATTTTTATTTTAAATACCTATGTCATACTGTCACTTTTATTTGCAGTGTTTTTCTTTTATTTATTTTTATTGGCACCTTGTTAATTTTACTTTACCATTTAATTGTACTTTTGTGTGTTGTGCTATGTCTTTTGTGTGCACTAAATAAATGATTTATCTATCTATCTATCTAGAGACCTGGCCCGGCTCTGCACGGATGCAATTTACAGGAAAATGATGACGGTATTCTGTTCACAACACATTGTGCACAAGTTCTGAACAGTAACCTAACAAAAAATACTAGGCTTACATGAATTCAAGTTAGTGTTTCATTAGTATTATAAACCTAGACTTAATATTGTATGTTTATAATGGTAAAAGAATTTTTCAAATACAAGCAGTTGTTCCAGAGATCTCTCTGCTCTACTGTTAATACCCCTCAACTCTACAATAATAGATAATACCCCTCAACTGTTGATTGTCCTACTAGAGGCCGGCAACAATATAAATTTAATTGTGTCTCAAACAGTTGAAGGTTTATGATGTACTTATTTAATTAATTAATTAATTACTGATTAAAATGTACAAACAACCATTTCGGTGGGTGTTATTCTTTTCTGATGCCATAAAAATAAAAGTGTTTGTTTCAGTTTTTATTCATGTTTGGTTTGAGAGACCCTGATTGGTTATTGTGTATGGTGAACCAAAACATTAAACAAATCATATTTTTCAAAATTAGTGTAGCTAACACCTACTGTTAATAATCTCACTTATTTCCTTATATAAAAAAGTTTTTATGTGGTTTAATATAGAATTGAATGTGACTAATGAAAAAAACCTCAAAAATATGTAAAGAATCTTAGCAATATTCTATAAAATGATTAGTCTGTGATTTTACCTAGAGATGATTAGATTATGTTGTAACTAAATTAATAAAAAAAACTGCATTTATTATTTTATTTTATGGTTTAATTTAAATGTAACTAATGAAACAACTCAAAAAATATAGAATGTTAGAAGTAAGTAAATATTTAAGTCTAAGTCTTAGCTATATTCTACAAAGTTATTAATCTGTGATTTACCCGAAGTAATAAGTAAGTTATTATTATTATTATTTTGGTTAAACACACTAGCAGTTAATTAGCTGATGCGTGTGTATCAAATAGCTTGGAGATATTTAATCTGTTGAATTAATAAAATTTGGATTTGTTTGATTTCATTCTTTATTTCATTGATTACCGTTAAGTTGATTTTTTCTATAACTAAGCGCCTTGCATATAACAAAGCTCTGCTCGTTTCACCTGTGGAGACACCATACTTCGAATAGGTACTAAAACTGACCATTTCTCTCATCGTTTTCTTTTGCAACAAGCAATGCAAGTGACTTGCACGCATCATAGCTCTAAAATACAACCACTGAGAGCCAGCAGACCAACTGATTTCATCTGCGGAGACGCCATACTTTGAATGTATACTAGAACTGACCATTTCTCTGATCGTTTTTTTTTTTTTCACAACAACAAACAACGAAGCTTTTTGTAAGCGCTATAACTCGAAGTTGCAACCACTGATAGCAGGCAGACCGACGTCATTCACATTAGGGGACTACTCTACAACCCATCGAAGTAAATCTAACCGTATCCATGATCGTTATGAAAAATCCTGTGACCTCTTAGTCTACTAGTACATGGTACTTTACAGCCAAGCACGGAAACCACATACAATTCGGGTCAGTGGGTCGTTCCGGATACAATACAAACAGCGAAAGTTATGAGAAATTTGAATAGAAATATGTTAGAATTTTGCAGAGTCAACATTCAAATTTAGGGCTGATTTTTCAATACTCAGGTAACTCCTGAAGAATAAATATGACGGACATTTTTCTATAGAAAAGCTGTCAAATTTAAATTTTTATTCTTCAGGAGTTACCTGACTATTGAAAAATTAGCCCTCAGTCACTAAAAATACACACAAACAATATTTTTACCTTTATCCCAGTAGTTGATGTTACTATGTAATCTAACGTGATTGTTGAACCTATAAGAATATCAAATAAGGAGTATAATTCGTTATCCTTAGACAAACACGTTCTACACAATTCTTCAATTTTTATTTCAGATTCCTGATTAGAGGCCATTTTCTTTCTAGTAAATTTTACTATTGTTTTGTTGATCCGCCGGGGCCCACAGACTACATTTTTATACCTGGGGGCGCCGCACCGCAGCCAACTGCAGAATCCACAGACTAAAACCAATCTCTATTACTAAACTATACTACGATTTTTTACCATTTTGGTACAGAACTCTAAAAAACAGTACTTACTAATTCCATGATTTAACACAAGGGTTGTCTGCGAATTTTTTTTTTTTAAGTGTTTTGTAATGGGGAAGAAAACTGACAACTTATGCCGCGGGTGTCGCTGGTATCGCTTGACTAACAGAAATTGACATAAGTTGTGAAATAACATATTGACAACAACAAAACGAGAACAAAACACACAAGCAACAAAACACAATTTGACTACTAATGTTATTTTTTTTTTCATTAATACATCCAGGGCTTTATTTAAATGTTTAGAGGCATGAGGAACAGTGTGTAAAGTTCACTCATCCTCTATTGAAAAGGGAGGATCCTCCGACCAGACGTGCGTTGTGACTGGTGGGCAACTGCCTGACGGTTGATGTCGGGACGTTGTATATATGCTAGTCGCGTGGTAAACTCTAATTGCGCGATGCAGGATTGCGTGACGTCATGTCTTTGTGATGCGTAGTTCTTATGTGGCGATGTAGATGCCGCCACAAATGTAATATAAACATAACCTAAAATAACAAAATTATATCCTAACATAACTAAAACTATTATAAAACTTAAATTGTTAAAATTAGAATATTTGGTTACCAAGCAACTTAATATACCTATTGATTGTCACTCATGTCAAGAAGAAAATATCTCGTGGTTGTTTTATAAGTTTAGTTTATTGTTAAATATAGTTCTTGTGTTATTTGTGAATATACGTATTTTTTTTTTGATAAACTTCGTCTTCTGTTCCACCGTAATCTCCAAAAGGTTATGGGCCCCAGAAGTATAAAATGAAGCTTTCAAAAATACAGATCACAAAACATGATGGCCACAATTGGGTCGCCTGGAAATACCGAATGGTTGCTCTACTAAAAGGCATAAACGGAATTTGGGAGACTGTGGAAGGCAAGGCACAAAAACCGGCACAGCCTGCGGAAGGCAGTGGTAATGCCGTAGTAGATATTTACAATAAAATTTAACGAGATTTTGTTACATTGGAGAGCACAGCCCTAATGCTAATTACAAATAATGTAACGGATGAGACACTAGGGAAAGTAATAAGGTTGTCCATGTCCACTCCCAAGGAAGTATGGAAAGAACTCCATAGGCTGTATGAGGGTCCTGATGAGGGCAGACTCTACGACTTATGTTTGGACTTCTTCAAACTTAAAAGGGATCCGTCAGACAGCATGTCGACTCATGTCTCAAAACTGAAGAATTTGTGGCACAGTCTGAAGGAAGAACTGCTCAAAGAGGAGAACGTGGAAATGCCTGAAGTTCTCTAGATTTGCAAGATCCTAGATAAGTTGCCGGAAACTTTTTTTTCTTTCAAGTCGAGTTGGCTACTGATGTCTAAGAAGGAAAGGACAGTAGAGAACATTACGGCCCAACTGTGTGCGCGTGAAAAAGCGCTGAATGTAACGATGGCTGACGCTGAATTGAGAGAAAGTGCGCTTTATGTGAAAACTGTTGAAACAAATAAAACCGGATAACACGAATAGGTATTTAATTACACAAGTGATAGCTCAAACATATATTCAAAAGGTTCCTAACAACATAAAACAAAAATGTGACATGACGACCATGAGGTTACACAAATAAAGGTTGTATCCTCTTTGCTCCAACACTCCTCCTTAATCTCATGTCCATTCACATGTCATACAGTACCATACATGTTTATCAAACACACACACCCATACCTCTCACACACCACTCAAACTTCACTTTAGGAAGTGGTTTTGTTAAACCATCTGCAACCATGCATGCAGTCTCCTTATATTTCAGTATCACCTCATTATTTACAATTGCCTCACGCACAAAGTGATACCTAACATCTACATGCTTAGTACGTTGGTGATGTACTGGGTTCTTGGCTATAGCAATGGCAGACTGACTATCAGAGTAGATGGTCATGGCTTCATCCAATTTGTAGCCCTGTCCATCAGTTACTTCGGCTATAAACCTTCTCAGGAATATTGCTTCTCTAGCAGCTTCTGATAGCGATACATATTCTGCCTCTGCTGTACTAAGAGCTACAGTTCTTTGTTTCTTGCTCTCCCAGCTGATCGCGCCACCTTGCAGTATAAAGACCAAACCAGAGTATGATCTCCTATCAAACTCTCCAGCGTGATCTGCATCAGCATATCCTTCAACAGGTCCATTTTGTCCTTTTAAAAATTTCAGACCATGACTTTTAGTCCCTTTAAGATAACGAAGTACTCGTTTTGCTGCAATCCAATGACTCTCGTCAAATGAACTGTTAAATTGACTCAAACTGTTCACTGAATGAGCAATATCTGGACGTGTGCACACAGCAAGATACATAAGAGAACCTATCAATGCTCTGTATGGTAGGTCATCTCTTGATTTATGTTCTGATGGAGGCTTCTCTAGCCTTTGTCCAGTAACTTCCGGCGTTGAAACTGTCTTTGCATCTTCCATTCCAAATTCTTTAAGCAGTTTCTCGATATATTTTTCTTGAACAAGATTGATACTATTCAAATTTTGTTTAATTTGAATACCAAGCATCAACTCTGCCTTGCCAAGATCTTTCATCTCAAATTTTGCCATAAGTTCTTTCTTCACTACTTTCATTTCTGTTAAATTGTTCCAAAATAGCAGAATGTCATCTACATAGACAGCCAAAATTATTATATTCTTTCCTTTAGTTCTAGTGTAGACACAAGGTTCATTTACGGATCGCTTAAAGTTTAGCTTCCTTAGTTCCTCATCTAATTTCATGTTCCAACTTCTGGGAGCCTGCTTCAGTCCATATAATGACTTCTTCAGAAGACACACAAAGTCCTCTTTTCCTTTTTGTTCGAAACCATACGGTTGTTTCATATAAACCACTTCATTTAAGTTTCCATTGAGGAATGCAGTCTTAACATCCATCTGATCAATTTGAAGATTCAGTTTAGCTGCAAGAGCTATTAAAGTTCTGAGTGAGCTGTGTCTCACAACTGGTGCAAAAGTCTCATGGTAATCAATGCCTCTCCTTTGACTATATCCCCTTGCTACCAGACGTGCCTTGTACCTTTTTCCTCCCACCTCTTCTTTGATTCTAAAAATCCATTTAGAATCAACGATGTTGTAGGGGCATGCTGGTGGTTTGACCAGTGTCCAGGTATTGTTTTTTCGTAGAGCATCTAACTCCTCCTCAATTGCTTTTTTCCACTTCTCTTTATCCATACTAGATAAAGCCTCATCCACTGTCAGTGGAAAAACACTTTCAACAGCTTGATATGTAATATGATCCGGAAATTGTTTCGGTTTTCTCTCTCTTAACGGATATCTTCTCTCACTAGGAAGTTCCGGTTCTGGTTGTAGTAATTCTTCGTCTCCTTCATCAAGGGATTCCCATTCATCACAACTTTCTGTTACATTCCTATCAGATTCTTCATTTTGATCTAAATCATTTGTAGTTATTTCTCTTACAGTCTCATTCTGTTCTTGAAGTTCTTCTTCACTCTCTATTTCAGGGTTTGTTGGTTCAACTGGTGGATTTTCATGTTCAAAAACAACAGGTACCTCATCTTTCTTTGTTTCTGAACTTCTCTCGATGGGTTGAAATTGATTTTCAAAGAAAACAACGTCTCTTGCTTTGTGTACCATTTTGGTTTCTGAATCAAACAAACGATATGCTTTCGAGTCTTCACAGTATCCAATAAGAAGCAACTCTTTGCTCTTCGAATCCCATTTGGTGCGTTTCTGTTTAGGAATGTGCATAAACGCTTTGCATCCGAAAACTCTGATAAACTTCAGATTTTGTTTCTTTCCAGTCCAAGCTTCTTCAGGCGTTTTATTCCTAACTGCTTTCGTTGGTGATCGGTTTTTCAGATAAACTGCTGTCTTCACAGCTTCCGCCCAAAGCTTATTGTCTAATCCGGCTTCTTGGATCATGCTCCTAGATTTTTCAACGATTGTTCTGTTAGCCCTTTCTGCTACACCGTTTTGTTCAGGTGTATATTCCACCGTTAATTGATGTTTGATTCCAAACTTCTTCATGAAATCATTCATCCGAGTATTTACATATTCCTTGCCATTATCTGACCGTAAATTTTTTAACTTGTGTCCAGTCTGTAATTCCGCAAAAGTCTTGAACTCTTCAAGTTTATTAAATACTTCACTTTTACATTTAAGAAGATATACGAAAGTTTTACGCGTATAATCATCTATAAACGTTACAAAATATTTGAATCCGCTAAATGACTCTTCAGCCATTGGTCCACAGACATCTGTATGTACCAGCTCAAGTACACTGTCTGCTCTGCTAGCTGGACTGCTTTTCTTGAATGGTTGTCTGGTTTGTTTTCTTTTCAGACAAGCTACGCACTCTAGTGTAGTAGAATTGTTAGAAAAACTCACCCCTGTCGCCATGATATTACGTAATAGTTTAAGGTTACGTACTCCAAGATGACCCATTCTTCTATGCCATAAGCCCATCTCATCTCCACTGATAGTAGTCGCCAGCGCTGTGTGCTTTAAACTTTGCTTTAGTTTGTACACACCATTCTCCTCTATACCTATAAGTAAAGGTTCGCCAGTTATTTCACAATTACTACTCTTTACTACATTAAAGCCTCCCTTGTAGAATACTACCTTAAGATCTTTCTTAGTAACAGCACTAACGCTAAGTAAGTTTGCAGCTAATCTCGGAACATACATGGCATTAATTGTAACATTTGGTTTTGTACATACCACTGTACCACTTCCAATACCTTGCAGACTTTCGCCATTTGCACACGCTACAGTCACTCCCTTTTCATACTTCTTCAAATCATGTAACCATTCACGCCTTGAAGTCATATGATTAGAAGCTCCAGAGTCAACAATCCAAAAATCTTCTGAAGTTGAAGTCGCCATCGCCAAAGCAATAGAAGCTTCATTTCTCTTCTTGCTAGGATTATCTGGACAATCTCTCGCTTTGTGTGGTCCATTGCAAATAAAACATTTAAACTTTTTCGGTTGTTTTGGTTTAAAAATATTCTTCTTGGACATTAGGGCGTGATTACTTCCACTCGTAGCAGCTGTATGTGTATCCTCCATTTGGTAAAGTTTGGTTTTCACGTAATCCGTAGTAATTTCAATATTTGAATTTTCAATTGCCAATCTCATAGCTTGAAAATTATCTGTTAACCCTTGAAGCATTAGGGCAGCCAATAATTCGTCATCTATTTCCTTTCCTAGATCACAAAGTTTTTGTGCAGTCGTCATCAATGCCGAAATATACTCTCTTATAGTCGTGAACTGCTCAAGTTTAAGACTAACTAATTTCGACAGCAATCTGCATCGATTATTTAGCCCCTTATCTTCGTAAGCTTTTTCTAATGCTGTCCAAGCTTCTTTCGCTGTTTTCGCTTGACGTACATGGATTAGGCACTCCGGTTTAATCATCAAGCAAATTTTGCTCCTTGCTTTCTGATCTTTCTTTCTGCCTATGTCGTCAACGGGAGTGGTATAGGTATATTCCCACAAATCATCGTGTATTAAATACAATTCCATAACAAATTTCCATGAACTATAGTAAGTGGCACCATCCAGTTTTTCAATTGACGCCATGCTCAGAGAATCGTTCTTACTTACAGTTACTGCTGACTGTTGTTCGCCGTTTCTACTCATTTCGCAGTGTTTCTCAGTGTACCTATCTTATGTTTTAGATTAATAAGTACGTAATCTGTTGGTCTGGGACCCATAACCTTTGTTGAAACAAATAAAACCGGATAACACGAATAGGTATTTAATTACACAAGTGATAGCTCAAACATATATTCAAAAGGTTCCTAACAACATAAAACAAAAATGTGACATGACGACCATAAAGAAGGAAGGTAAGGAAAGGTAAGGAAGGTAAGGTAAGGTAAGGCTTGAAGGTAAGGTTGTCATAACAGGAAAAAGGGAAAGTTATGGCGGTTTGTACAAGATAGACTGCAAAACCATATGTGCTGATTTTTCAGTCAAGTTAATTGAGCATGGAGATACGCTGCAATTATGCCACGAGCGTATGGGACATCAAGACAAGAGACATATCAATAGATTGATAGAGAGGGAGTTAAGAGTAAAGACATCTAACAGTGGAGATATATGCGAAGGTTGTATCTTTGGTAAAGCGCACAAGAAACCATTTGGTGTTCGCGAAAAGGTAACATCACCTGGTGAGCGCATACACTCAGATGTCTGTGGACCTTTTCCTCGGAGTGTCTCTGGATATCGATACTTCGTACTGTTTAAGGATGAGTTCACACGGTACAGATATGTATACTTTCTTAAAAATAAATCTGGAGTTCCCGAAAAATTAAAACAGATGATGTCTGAGGCTAGAAATGCTGGACATACTATTATCGAGGTTTTAAGTGATAATGGTGGCGAATACGATAACAGGAATCTACGAGATCTACTTGGACAAGCTGGAATAAAGCAAAGACTCATTATGCCGTACACTCCACAACAAAATGGGTGTAGTGAACGAGAAAATCGCACTATAGTCGAATCTGCTAGAGCAATGATGCACGCGGATGAGGAGATTCCTCAGAATTTGTGGGCTGAGATGGTAAACACTGCTGTTTACATACTAAACAGGACAGGACGTACTTCAGTGGAACACAAGTCGCCTTATGAACTGTGGCTTAACAAGAAGCCTCAGATAAAGCACCTGAGTATAGTTGGGTCACCTTGCTATGCGCATGTACCAAAGCAGAAGAGAAGAAAATTGCAAAAGAAAGCTACACGGTGCATTTTAATTGGATACGACAATGATGATGGATACAGACTTTGGAATCGGGAAAGAAATTCATTAGTCCGATCTAGGGACGTTATTTTCTATGAGAAAGCGCTAGAGACTTCAATTAATGAATATCCTGAAGCAGTCTGCAGTCCGGAAAATGAAATTGAAGTAGACCTTGGTAGAGATGCTTTGACAGATAATGAACAAAGAACTCCTGTTATGCCTAATATTGAAAGAGTCGGTGAAACTAACATGGATATAATTGAACGAAATCTAGATGTTGGAGAAGAGTTTCATGACGCAGAAAATGTTATAACTGAACAGTCTACGAATCGGAGGGGAATGGAAACGTTAACGAAGATGATAATGTCGTTGATGAATATCAAGATGATGTCAATGATGAAATTATCGCAGATGAACGTGAAGATGTGTTCCCGGAACAGATGATACTTCGAGACCGTTCTTTGTAACGACCTCCAGATAGATTCAAAGACTTTGTTATGAACGCGATAATGGGACCGCGATAACCAGAAACGTACAAAGATGCGATCAGAAGCCCAGATAAAGAGCTATGGGAAAAGGCCATGGACAGCGAAATCAGTTCTTTGAAGGAAAGTGACACAAGGAAGCTGGTGAATCTACCCAAGGGCAGAAAAGCTTTACCTAGTAAGTGGGTTTTCAAAGTTAAGATAAATGCTGATGGCTCCATAGATAACTACAAGGCTGGATTGGTGTTATAAGGTTTTCATCAAAGAAAGGTACAGACTACATGTAGACCTTTAGTCCTGTGACCAGAATGGCAACTGTTCGCTCAGTGATTAGTACAGCAACGAGCGAAGGAATGTCGATGAGATAGTTCGATGTTTCGTCTGCCTTCCTGTACGGCTCGTTAAATGAAGAGATCTTCATGAAACAACCAGAAGGTTATAATGATGGCTCCGGTCAAGTATGTCTTTTAAAGAAAAGTCTGTACGGGCTAAAACAAGAACCACGTTGCTGGAACCGGTGTATTTTAGATTATTTCAAAGAAATAGGTTTCAAGGCAAGTGAGGCTGATCCTTGTCTTCTGATACGAAAGAAAGGATGTGAAAAGCTAATAGTAGCTTTGTACGTGGATGACGGTCTGGTCGTCGGATCCAATGACGCACTGATAGACGAGTTGATGGAGGAGCTCAAACGTCGTTTCAAAATAACTACGAAAACTGCGTCCTATTTTCTTGGAGTAGAGATAGAAAGCAGAGGAGATGGAATTAAGATATTCCAAACGTCGTATGTACATAAGATCTTGCGGAGATTCGGAATGGATACCTGCAAACCAGTCTCGACGCCGATTGCAAAAGACAGTGCATGGAGCGATAAGGTGGACATGAGTTATATGAAAGATAACTACAGGCAAATTGTTGGAGCATTGGCTTACTTGATGGTATGTACTAGACCTGACATTGCATACGCTGTAAGTGTAGTCTCACGGAGTCTGGAAAAGCCAGAAGAAGCAGACTGTGTCTGACTGAAGCGCATAATGCGATTTTTGCAGTACACGCCAGATCTAGGTATCATGTACAAGAAATATTACAAACAAGGCATTTTGGAATGCTATAGTGACGCTGATCATGCAGGAGATATCAGCACTGGAAGATCCACTACTGGAGTGCTGTGCATGTATGCAGGAGGTACGGTGACGTGGCTAAGCCAAAGACAGGCAAGCGATTCAATTTCGACCATAGAGGCAGAAGTAGTAGCCGCTAGTGAAGCAGCCAGAGAGACTGTTTGGCTATCTCGGCTTATGAGTGATCTTGTCGCTCTTAAGGAGATTCCATGCATAAGAGTAGATAACGAAGCTGCAATCAGGCTAGCTGAAAATCCCGAATTCCATCGACGGACTGAGCATATCCGGGTTCGACATTTCTTTGTGAGAGAATTGGTGACTGGCGGTGATTTAAAAGTCGATAAGGTATCTAGTGAAGATCAGCTGGCAGATATCCTGACCAAGCCACTAGCAAGACCGAGGATCAGAAAGATCTCTGACCTAATAGGTATTTGTTGAGAGGAGATGTTAAAATTAGAATATTTGGTTACCAAGCAACTGTACCTATACCTATTAATTGTCACTTATGTCAAGAAGAAAATATCTCGTGGTTGTTTTATAAGTTTAGTTTATTGTTAAATATAGTTCTTGTGTTATTTGTGAATATACGTATTTCTTTTTGGATAAACTTCGTCTTCTGTTCCACCGTAATCTCCAAAAAAAATATGGTGTCGAAAAATTCGTGGAATTCGTGGAGTGGAAAAAATGGGGGCGCCACTAGCTATACATTATAAAAAAACTTTATAAACCATTTTTCTGAAAGAATTTTAGATCGTCTTATTATTTCGTAATGACTGTGAGGTGAGAAACCGTACTGAGAAACACTCACATTGATGATTAAAAAAGGAGTCAAAACATATTTCATGAAAAGTGTTTAAAAAATTATTATGCATTGTAGAAATTACGTGATCTTTCTTAATTTCTTAATAAAATTTCTCAAGTGGTCATTAGTTCTTATCATTATGAACCACTTTTACTATGGGACCAAACCAGAAATCGCGAAAAACAATCAGCGGTTCCCTATTTTTTTTTTTTCGAGAAAAGTTATGCGAACATAAATGATGAATGCGTAATTTTAATATTTAGTGTAAGTAAGAGTAGTTTTTACTATTTATATAAGTACTCATTGAATGCCGTGCCATTTAATAGCTAAGGCTCATGTAATGTCGGACTTTTATTTAGCTGCATTAAAATGACACTTCTACTGTCATTTCCGGTCATTTCCGGTCATTTCGGTAGCAAGTGGGAAACGATGACGTAAAGAGATTTAAATCGTTAATCGCGTGAGTGACGAGTAGCTAGCTACTAATATAATAATCTGTGGTTACGAGGCGAGCGGCCGATAAGTCGAGGGCGTCGAGGCACGAGCACGAATATGTAAACAGTTGTTCGCGAATGTGTAAACGGTTACTTGTGTAGCCTAAAGCCACAAGAATATGTCGCCGAACAATTCGTCGGATGGCGAGGCGAATTTTTTTTGCTTGGCGACCTTCAAATGTTAGCCAAACAAAGTGCTTTCACTGTTACAAAATTTATGTTGCGTCGTTAATCGACGCTTTAACTTTTTTGGACAGTTTTTGCATTGTCCGAATGTATTGACATGGGTTTCAGTCCAAAATATGGAAGATTTCTTACGTTAAACCTCATTTCTAATACCACATAACCTAGAAAAAGTATTATATTGCTGTCTCATGACCGTCCACGCGGTGGCTCGATCTAGATGTATATTATCTAAGGTTGCTTGTGTGTTTTCTTCTCGTTGTGTTGTTGTAATTATGTAATTTCACAACTTATGTAATTTTCTGTGAGTCAAGCGATACTAGCGACACCCACGGCAAAAGTTGTCGGTTTTCTTCCTCATTGAAAAACACTTTAAAAAAATTTGGCAACAACCCTTGTGTGAAATCATGGAATTAGTAAGTACTGTTTTTTAGGGTTCCGTACCAAAATGGTAAAAAGGAACCTTTAATGGTGCGACTCAGTCTGTCTGTCTGTCTGTCACAGCTGGATATCTCAAGAACTACTAATGCTATCAGCTTGAAATTTGGAACAGTTTTATTTATTTATTTATTTCGGGAAAACAAACAGTTACACAAATATCATAACAAACAAGAAGTGAGAAAAAAAGAGATTACATAAATGTTGCTCACGGCGTTATCCACATCTTAAATACTTCATAATTTTTAATGAACTTAGATGACGCTTACCCAATTAGTTAGCAAATATAGAAAGATTTTTTTTTACATCAGGGACTGAAACGGGGTCTTAAAAATTCAAAGTGGGGCTATTAGGGCATGTGGAGTATCATATGAAAGAGCCCTGTTTGCACATTCTTAATTTTTTTTTTTTTTAGGCCGCATAGTTTTGACTTTTGATGAAAAATGTAACAAAAATACTTATCTCCGAAGTTTGCTTATAGAAAAATCAGAAATTATTATACGTGTTAGAAGTGTAAAGATTACAGGAAAAAAAACGATGTCTAAAAAACTCTCGGTGCGCGAGTCCGACGCTCTTGGTCGGTTTTTTTCTTTCAAGAATGACTTTTCGGTGTTAATAAAGTAATGCCTGGACTTTATCAATAAACGTTTTTGCACTTGGTTGAAAAAAAAATTATGGAGAAATATGTAAAAAAGGATATATTTCGACTTTCGTACAAGTGCAAGGGAATAAGTTCCCTTTCGGTGTTTTTAGAATATAAAAAAGGTGTAAGGCGCGCCGTGGCGGGCGGACGCAGCGATTCGCTAGTGATTCCAAAATTGGTGTGAGACGTGATTAGCAGCGATTTAAAAATTAATAAAAATACAATTTTCATTTTGAAAAAAAAAATCTTGGCTTGGTATACGGAGGAAACGCAATATTATGATTAAAAGAGTGATGAATATAAATAATGTTTATGGATGGAGAAGGAGAGGAAGGCTGAAGAAAAGACGAATGGATGTGTGAGGAATGATAGAAAAGAGAAGTTAATGATAGCGTGACGGTTGACAGGGGAGAATGGAAGAGGAAACCGTGTTGCACCGATCCCAAGTAACATAGGTTTAGGAATGTTAGGACAGGAAGATGATTCTTACGTCACATCATGCGGCTAAAAACCGCGTGCCGTCAACCGCAGTGTGGCTTAGCCTCGACATAGCCGGCCGGTGACTAGATATATGTATTACTTTACTCTATGCCGCCGGTGACTAAAGTTGCCGCGTGAGTATCCAGCACAGACTTAGTACTATTGTATCCAGCATTACACTTAAGAATGATGCGCTAAGGTAGCCCGCGAAATTCAAATTTTCTTACGTTTTTTGCAATTTACAGTCAGTGTCAGGTTGTATGTTGATTAAAATATGATTCGCGGCCGTAGCTAATACGGCTTTACAGAATTATAATCATTAGAATCAGCAATACAACTCCATAAGTTAGAATTGACCTCAAATCTAGCGATTTCATGAAATCGTGAGGCTTGAGGTCAATTCTAACATAGGGAGTTGTATTGCTGATTCTAATTAGTATAATTCTGTAAAACCATGTTAGTTACGGCAGCGAATCATATTTTAATCAACATACAAGCTCACACGGACCTACATATTGAGACAGAAATAACAAAAGATCTTAAAGCATTTTGGCGCTATATTAAAAACAAACGAAATAGTAAATCAGCGGTTCCAGCCATAATGCACATGGATGAAGTAAAAGCTAACAATGGAACTGATATTGCAAATCTCTTTGCTTCCCACTTTTCTTCTATTTTTACCGACCCAAATAGCAGTGTAACAACAGATGTCCAAGAATCATTCGGAGTGCTAAGTAATATAAAATTTACATCACAAGAAGTTCTAGCTAAAATCCTGTTTTTCCAAGCTCTTCGAATGTCTCGTTTGTCCCATCATTACCAACTACTTGGATACTAAGCTTTCCGACTGCCAAAACGGATTCCGAGTTGGCCGATCTACCGAGACTAATCTAGTCCGTTATATATATGACATATCTGAAGCACTCGATGGCAGACATGAAGTCGACGCAATATACACACACATACGCTTTCGCATTCGACAAAGTGAGTCATTCACTCATGGTAGCAAAACTCAAGACTAGTGGTGTCCACGGATCGCTGCTGAGGTGGTTCGCGTCCTATCTTATAAATCGCTCTCAGTTCATTGCTGTCAATGGCTGTCTCTTATGAATTTCATGTATGATCTGGAGTCCCACAAGGCCCATCTCGGTCCAGTTTTTGTTATTATTTTGCATTTTTGCTATTTGTAAATTACATCATTAGTCGAATCAAGCATTGTCAAGCTTTGTTGTTCGCTGATGACTTAAAGATTTATAGGAAGATCATGGGGCCTGCAGATACTACCCTCGTTCAAAGCGACTTAACAAATATTGAAAACTGGTGCATATCTAACAACATGACCTTAAACACACGAAAATGCTTCTTTATTCGCTTCTCTAAAAAAAAGTCATCCTTTTCAACTACCTACAGCCTTTGCAATACTAAGTTATCTAAGGTATGTGAAATACGGGATCTAGGAGTTCTGGTCGACGATGAACTAAATTTTAAGCCACACATCAACGACATTGTTAAGAAGTCGGCACAGATGCTGGGTTTTGTAAAACAGAACACCCGGCACTTCCAACTAACAAAGACCAGAATAGTCTTGTTTAATACCCTGGTACGAAGTCGGTTGGAATACGCTAGTGTTGCCTGGAATCCGTTCTATGCAGTTCATTCGCAAAGAGTTGAGAGAATACAAAGAGCATTCACAAAACATATAGCCTTTATATCCAGGAAAATAAGTCATCGCTGTCCAGCGCTTACACTTTTTCAATATAAAGACACTGCGTGACCGTCACCGTTTGCGTGATCTAATTTTCCTCTATAAAGTTACAAACGGAATTGTAAAATGTAGCGATCTTGTTGAGCGTATCCAATATTCAGTACCTTCAAAACCTCCCAGACATCTCATCACCAGGTTGCTTCATATCCCTTTCTGCAAATCCAATCTTGGTCTCAATGCTCCCTTGGTCCGAATGTGCAGAAATTACAACAGCCAATGTAAGTCGGCAGAAACCGACTTACACGGTGTAACACTCGACAAGTTTAGAAGATCTGTCTCTAAGGTACGGGAGTGCATAAATTAACCAATAAATAATCATACTTTTTTTTTTGTAATTCATATTATATTAAATCTTAGATTAAGTATCCCACACTCGTAACTTCCGTGACAACATTTTATATTTTTCTTTTTTTAATGTATCTATACTACTACTTTGAACTGCTATTTTAATTTTGAATTCTAATTGTATGTATTTTATGTTATGTGTTCATAAGTTTTTATAGTTTTTAAGTTGTTGTATTGTGATGAATGCTGTGTACACCTATAATAGGCATACATACCAGTATTTTTTTTAACTTTTACTTGTTTAATTTCAATGTATGTACTGCTGTTGGTGTACCTAATAAATAATAATAATAAAAAAAATATTGAATTTCGCGGGCTACCATGACGCAGTACATTCCACAGACACACTAAACACTAAATAGTCATAGTCGTCCACAGCCTAAATACGGGTCGGTGGTATTTTTTTTAAATGATTATCTATGCTTATTAAATGCAATAAAAAAACCGTGAAAAAAGTTATCAATTCAATAAGTGTCTACCTATATAAAAAAGTACTCTGTGAAGTGTCACTGAGTGGAGTGTGGACGCATAACTATTGTTTATGTTTAAACTGTTTTTAGAACATTTTGTGTGATTCACGTACATTTATTGAATGAGCAATACAGTGTTAAGAGTGTTAATTATTTAATATATACATTCGTTTCTGTTTGTCTTTAATGTTCTGCTTTGTGCCATTAATAGTAATTTATTAAATTGGATAATGTAAGTATTATATTTTGCGAATTATTTTATTTAAATAAAATTTGTGGACTTCACAAAGCGAGTAATTTAGTTATAGCGTTACTTACTAATTTAATCGTTGTTAACTTTTACTTTTCTCCTCTCATTTGATAATAATTACAAAAAAATATTGAAGAGTAAAATTTAATTCCAATAGTAAAATAATTTGCTCATGTGCGAATGCGAATGTATTAATATGTGTCGTTTTCTTTGAAGTGATGTTTAATATATTTTGTATTGTCATGCATAAAATTGTACTCATTACTATCCTTGATCTTGATTCCATTTGTATTATACTAGCTGACCTGACAGACATTGTCCTGTCTCAATTTCAATATTCCCATATAAAATCCACTTTCAGTTTTCCAGAATTTTCCAATTTTCCTGGCAACTTTTCAAATTTTTCTCATTGTTTAAACCTTCCCTGGACTACGTAAAACATTTCAAAACCAAAATCAGCTAAATCGGGCCAGCCGTTCTTGAGTTATAAAATTACAACGAAAAGTGGCATTGATTTTTATAGATATAGATTTTTGCCAAATGAAAGGGATGCATAGTGTGACTGACACAAAGGTGTTTGAAAGAAAAGAGGATGTGTTATGTGAAAATAAATGTTATGAGTGTGGATTTGTTTGTATACATTGAGGAATCTGTTTACAAGAGATGGAAATATTGACAAAGATGTGGAAAAGAGAGTGAATGCAGGAAATAATGTGAATGGTGCTATATATGCGATTGTGAACAACTAGTTGACTTTGGCGTATCTAGCGCTATTTTCCAGGGGCGTCCTGGCCCCTGACATGCTATGGCCAATATAGCCGACTTGTTGCTATAAGGGATTGTCTTGTTTGAACAATGAACTGTGAACTGCCATACAAATTTATCAAAAACATCACAGCCACACACAACACACAAGGTGTAGTATACCATACTAGCTTTTGCCCGCGTAGATGTCGGGAAATATCCCATGGGAACGTTCATGTGGAAAACATGCCGTCCGATATAACTGTGCAAACTCAAATCGCTACGATATATCGTTGCCGTTTATGGTGGGCTTAAAGCTCCCAGTCAGTATAATTTTTTCCAACATCTTCAACAATCATCGTCTTATTTCAGTCAAATTACAAAAAACCATTGAATCACTCCATTGGTGAAAACCGTATGAAAATCCATTTGTCGTAAAAAAGTCGAATGAAATAAAGACTAAATGTTACCTCAAGAACCCGAATACGTATACTCTCAGATAGCGCCTCCGTACTCCAATCCCTACAGAGAAAATATATTTCCTCGAGATTAACACTAGAATGTCACATTGCACTAGAACGTATAACGGTATCTAACCGCAATACAGTGACACTACAATGGATAAAAGGACATAGCGAATCACTGGGCAACGACGCAGCTGACGAACTAGCTAGGAAAGCATCCAGCACGTCAGCTTGCGGACCTGAACCTATCGTACCGATCCCCTTCAACCAATTACGCAGGTGGCTACAGGAGGCCACTCATACACAAGCGGAGATGTGGTGGTCCTCGACACCGGGATGCAGGCAGGCCAGGGAGGCTATGCCATCTCTTGATGGTAGGTTAACCAGACGTCTGCTACGCCTGGACAGGAATGGCCTGCGCCTAGTGACGGGGACTATCACAGGGCACTGCTCATTAAATAAACATTTCCATACAATAGGAATAACGGACAGTCCTCTGTGCAGGGCTTGCCTGGAGGCTGAGGGAACCGTTAAGCACGTGCTCTTTGAATGCACAGGCGTCGCACAGATTAGGATAAAAGCTGGTATACCCGGATCCTTTACAGATGTTCTGAACAGATTAGGAAACTTGATTGACTTCTGGAGTGAGGTGGGCTGGTTGGAGCCTATGGTATAAGCCCCGACGGCCGATATGGCCCACGCACAATGGTCCAAATAAAGGACTAAGTGCGGAAACCATACCCTCTAACATAGAACATAGAACATAGTTATCTCAAGAAGTCAAGATACGAACTTGACTACATTTCCAATCCCTTAAATCTCTTTAAAAGAGTTAGGTACACACAAATTTTAATATTATTTGTGAATTTTAAAATCAACCCATATTGTACCTTATGGGAAGATTTTTCAAAAACGCTGTACACAGCTACTTATCAAGCAATACATTTCCAGTATAAGCTGACCTCTCATTGTACGGAATTCTATACAATGCGAGATCACCTTAAACTGGAGATGTTTGATATGTACCCGTGTGTACCACATATTTCTTTATTTCCTACCAAAAGCATAAAGTTGAATTTTCATGTCCCTAACTTAAGAAATGCTGGGTTTCCTATACAAACTTTCATACCATATATAACCCCCCCCCTGGATTATTTTTTAAGAGAAAAAGTAACCTATGTCCTTTCCCAGGATACTATGTATGCCTTGCCAAATTTTATCGAAATCCGTGCAGTTTTGTGAATTTTAATATCAACCCCTATTTTACTCCCTTACGGGGATGATTCTTCAAAAACCCTGAACCGTATTTTTCTTTATTTCCTACCAAAATCATAAATTTGAATTCTCATATTCCTAACTTAAGAAATGCTGAGTTTCCCATACAAACTTTCATTCCCTATATCACCCCCTGTAGGATTATTTTTGAGAAAAAAAGTAGCTTATGTCCTTCCCCAGAATGTCATCTATAGTCTTGCCAAATTTTATCGAAATCCGTTCAGTAGTTTAGGCGTGAAAAGGTAACAGACAGACAGAGTTACTTTCGAATTTATAATATATAGTAATATATATAGTAATATACATGGGCGTACCCAGCTTTTGGCCCAGGGGGGGGCAAATCAGAAATTTCTTAAGCCGGCTCCCCCCACATGTTTTTTTTTCGCCTCATCAGTCTGCTCAATGACCTCGGCAAAATCTATGAGAGACTTATTTATAAGCGCCTTAAAGATTATGCCGAGAGGGCCTAATTCCTTACGAACAGTTTGGTTTTCGAACCCAACAATCTTGTGTACAACAGGTTCACTACATTAACGAACACATAAGCGTTGGTTTCCAACTTGGTTCGATGACGGGTGCTGTTTTCTTCGATATAGCGAAAGCGTTTGACAAAGTCTGGCACAACGGTTTATTATAATAAGCTTTACAAACTCAGTGTGCCAGACCGTCTCGTGCTCATCTTACGAAACTTCTGTCTTTCCGCACTTTTCGCTATTGTACCGAATGAACGTTCACGCAGGTTTCCCTTAGGGCTCTGTGTTTTCTCCACTCAGTTCCACGTTACTTAGGTACCAGAGATATCCCGAAAAGTAAAAAGGCACAGTTGGCTCTGTTCGCAGACGATACGATTATATTATCATTTACTATTCCGGCCAACGCCAAGAGCCGATATCTCGAACTCTCCAAACTGCAGTCGATAAACTCGGTGCGTGGTTTCGAAAGTGGAGAATCGTGGTCAATCCCGACAAAAGTCAAGCGGTTCTCTTTTTGAAACCGCGTCTCAATCGATCTCCCCCCACCGACCGATCACCATGTTTGGCAAGCCGATCCCTTGGGAGTCAATATCAATATCCGGGTGTGACTCTCGATGAGCACCTCTAAGCACATAAAACAGTTTCGTTCTGAATGCACGTATAGCAAATTGTCACTTAAGTGCAAGTTGCGCATCTATACAGCATGTATTCTCACAATCATGACGTATGCGGGTTCAGTATTTGCACACGCAAAGTCCCAAAGCATCCATAGGATGCAGACCTTACAAAATCGTTTCCTCCGAACGGCTACGGGATACCCTTTTGGTTCGTTCGGAATGAAATCCTCCACCTAGACCTTAAAATCCCAACTATCCATCAATTCTTGAAACGCAATTCCAAGCGTTTCTTCGATACCCCGCGAAACATCGCAATCCCTCTGGTTATCGAATCGTCTAGTAAAATCCCCTCTGAAATCAGTAAAGTCAAGGCATGTTCTCACCGACCCCGATGACCCCTTAACCCTCTTCCAGGAGAAAAGTACAGATTACACCAGCACCAGCACAGATTACAAACACAAATCTACATTCCGACTTCGCCGCCCAGGTCCCTTGCGACGACGACCCCCACGTAATTCCCCCCCAGCCTTGATCGGTGAAGGAGTGCCAACTGGTGGCGTAGCTGAGCCTGTAGCAGTGATTATCCAGATATGATCCAGCCTATCCCTCCTTGCTGTACTCCCCCCAGCGACGCTTAATTCATAGACTAAGAAAGACAGGTTTATGGCCGCGCAGCGCAGTTTTTTCTAAAATTAATGCTTTTTTTAGTTAACTTAATTGTAAAGTAAGTAAACGACAACGTGAAGTGGCTCTAACATAACTTTTTTCGACGAAAGTACTTAGGCATACAAGATCCAGGGGGGGGCAGCTGCCCCCCCCTGCCCCCCCCTGGGTACGCCCATGGTAATATATAGTATACAGGGTGGAATTTTGTAATGCCACCTGAAGGGAAAGTACTCTTAATACTGTAGATAGAAGATTTTACTCAAAGGAAACATTCCTTTATTTTTGAATAGAAAGAAAACTGCATTCAAAGATGTTCGAAAATGCGCTTGCCACACCCGGGAATCGAACCGGCTAAAATCTGTAAAAATGACACACTGTACTTTTATTGCATTGATCGTTAGGATCAATTATAAGGATGAAATCTCTCTTACAAACTTAATAAATTAAATGATAGGAAAACCATGAAATCATAAATTATTTTAATTATTTACAAAAAATGGTAAACTAAATAATTAGTTGCTCGAAATGGGCTACATTTTCTTGGATACACAAATGTATTCTTCTAACGAATTCATTCTGTCTTTCTTTATTCTTTTCTAACCTTTAATAACGTGTTGTGGTGAATATTATAAATCGTATCTCGTTTTCATTTGCATAAGATTTAATGTAAATTAGATTTTTCACATATCCCCACAAAACAAAAAATCTAAAGGGGTGAGATCTGGTGTTCTCGCAGGCCATCTGATTGTGCCGTTATTACCAATCCAGGTATTAAAATGGCTATTAATGTAGGCAGTATAGTGATTCTGCTGTTATGGGCTAAAGAGCTTTATCTTTGAGTTAAAGAGCTTTAACTTGACTCATTGAATTTTATAAATTCAATGGGTCCAGATTTCATGGTTTCCTTTCATTTAATTTATCAAGTTTGTTAGAGAGATTTCATCCTTATAATTGATCCTAACGATCGATGCAATAAAAGGACAGTTTGTAATTTTTACAGATTTTAGTCGGTTCGATTCCCGGGTGTGGCAAGCGAATTTTCGAAAATTTTTGAATGCAGTTTTTTTTTTTATTTAAAAATAAAGGAATGTTCTCTTTGAGTAAAATTTTCTATCTACAGTATTAAGAGTACTTTCCCTTCAGGTGGCATTACAAAATTCCACCCTGTATAGTATGGATGGATAATATTAGTATGGATACGACGTTGAGCGTACACACTAAAAGTAATTTTACCTTTCAATCATAATTTTTGGGAATGTGAAAGTGTTTATTTTGATGGATTACCAGATAGTATTAGATGTGAGTAGGTATAGGTATGTCTTAAGTTTAGAACCCAGTTCTAAAATATATGAAAGTCCCAAAAATCACTCAACACTGTGAAAGAGTTACGCGGCGTCCTAGGTGGGCGGTTGAAAGCGAACGCGATTATGAAGCGGTGACACGCGAATTCAACGCGATGCGTAGCGACGCGGCGGCTATGTCCTACGTGCACGTGAATCGTCTCGCACACAGTTCAGTGGGCACTGACGATGACGGCACCGCATCCAGTTCGCGCGAAAATATCAAGCCAACTGATCGCGTTCGCTTCATTTCGCTCCGCTCCGCACCGCACCCCACGTGCGTTTGGTCACGTAGGCCACTTCAATAGGTTTCGAATGTTTGTTGTTTTCGCGCCGCGCCGCGCCGCTTCGCGTTCGCGTCTAGATCGCTCACGCAGGACGTCGCGTTACGGTTTTAGTACTACCGGCGCCCTGGGCGAGATTATTGCGGCTCCACTACAATACTCTTGCAGAGTAGAAGGCTAAAGGGTTTAGTCTTTGTTCCGATGCATATGGATATACCTAGTTTAAAAATTGTTTTCACAAACCCGCAATATTTTTGAAAGACCCATCCAACAACAGAAAAAAACATACCCACTTTACGTGTTCACAACCTACTTACATAACATAAAAGAAAATTTTGATCATGATTTTATTTTACCACTTTGTCGGCGTGATGAATATTTATATCCATGCCAAATTATAGCTTTCTAGTACTAAGAGTCGTGAGCTATGGTGCGGACGGACAGACGGACGGACATAGGGAAACTATAAGGGTTCCTTGTTGACTACGGAACTCTAAAAAAAACGCAAAACTAATTACTAAAAATATTTATTAACAATTAATAACTTCTATAGAATGTTCTGTGGTACCCATGTTTTTATACAGAGCTGTTGAGCTACCTTTATCATATTTTCTTTGTTCTTTTACTGCCCGTTTCACAAGTAGAATTGCAGCAAACATTTTCATTTTTAAATTTGTTCCGCAGGTCCGTTTCTATATTGTTAATTTGTGAAAATATTCATTTTTAAATTTGTTCCGCAGGTCAGTTTTCATATTGTTCATTTGTGAAAATATACACAAAGGCACCGCTCGTCGCGGGACACACGGTGCTTTTGTCGCCTGCCGGTGCCTTTGGGCCGAGCGGGGCGATGGCGACGGTACAAAATTGTACCGCCCCGCTCGGGCCATCGCTCCTCGTCGCTGGTTTCGTGACCGCCGCCTTAGTGTCGTGTCGCGTGTCGTGCCTATTTGTAGGGGTTAGTCACCAACTGGAGAGACTGGACACACGTGTATCCACTCAAAATTAGTATCACTTATTATTTCGTCATCTGGACTCGCTAAGATTTTTACGCGTGTCCACATAGTGAAACTTAAATTAAATCACTTTTATGTTTTTGGCAACTGGAAACACCCACTTTTTTTTTGCGCAAAAAGGGGAAAGTCAGGTTAATATTTTTTTTTTAATAAAAAAAGATTTCATGATAAAGCTGCCTCACTGTTTTGCTTGGAAAACCTTATTACCTTCTATTTAAGACAATTTTTTAAATAAAACAAACATATAATAATTAAATAATATGATGTACCTATATGAATCAATCACTCAATCTGCCTAGCCTTTTCCCAACTATGTTGGGGTCGGCTTCCAGTCTAACCAGATGCAGCTGAATACCAGTATTTTACATGGAGCGACTGCTTATCTGACCTCCACAACCCAGTAACTGGGTAATTCGATACCCCTTGGTGAGACTAGTTGTCAGACTTTGGGGCTTCTGACGACCCGTAACGATTGTCAAAGACCCACGAATGACAGCCCGGACCAACGGCCTAACGTGCTTTCCGAGGCACGGAGGAGACCCGGTATGTAAAGATGGTCACCCATCCACGGACCAACCCCGGCAAGCGGAGCTTAATCTGATGGATCGATCCGTGCGGCTGTTATTACGAGCTCCTCTAATGAATCTCCATAATGAGTAATGTGATGATTTCTTAATATGAAGACAAGAGTAGGTACACTTAGCTAATGTTACTTTTTTTTATTACAAAGTACTTTTAAATAGTGTGAAGATATTCAATATAATCTAAATATACATAATAATTTAAAATCATCACTTCGAGAATCATAGAAAAATCAAATAAGGACATGTACATAATTTAACTCAGCAAAATTTGTTTTTTTATTTTGTAAGGTTAAACGCAATGACGTTTTTAACCATGAAAGCACTGATCTCCTATACAAACTTGCAAAGCTTGCTTGCTACTAATAAAATTGATGTAGTTGCACAAGAAAGTGAGGCAGCTTTTTCATGAAATCAATACAATGAACGAGGCGTATATTAACCTGACTGTACTTACCACTTTTTTGCAAAAAAAAAACTGTATGTCCAGTTGACGAAAACATAAAAATGATTTAATATAAGTTTCACTATGTGGACACGCGTAAAAATCTTGGCGTGTTCAGATGACGAAATAATAAGTGATACTAATTTTGAGTTTCACCAACTGGACACACGTGTGTCCAGTTTCTCGTGTCCAGTTGGAGACTAACCCGTTTGTAGGTGGAGCCTTTAATTTCAATTGATACCTCCACGCGTTCCTGAGAAAAAAGATCTTGACTGACTGATAGACGGACAACGAAGTGATCCTATAAGGGTCCCGTACTTTCCTTTTGAGGTAAGGAACTGTAAAAACAGTTGCTTCGACTTCTGGAATTCTGACGATTAATTATTATTGAAGAAAATGTCAAAACTAGTTTACATATTATGCAGAGCAAATTTTGCTCTAATAAATTATTTGCCGAAGTGCATAATAATTAAACTAATTAGATAAAGTGCACAAATACGAGGCAAATTATTTTAGTATCATAAGATGGCCTTCTCATCTCTCTCATGCATATAGCCGACTCGAGTTACTGAGACAGTAAAGAGTGAAAGTGAGGTAGACACCAGATGCTGACAACTTTCACTAAAAGTTTACACCAATGAATATAAACATATTCTTATGCCAGAATATGTTCGCTCAATTTTTAGAGATGAAGAACACTATTTTAATCTCCAAATTATTTTCGTTGTTCGTTTGTTTGAACTATGTAGTGGTACACCGCTCTGCTACCATATTTCTATGACCGTTTGACCGCTACCAACCGGTAACAAGTTCCTTTTTGTTGTCTTGAATGTCAAGATCACGGAAACACTGGTACTTACATCTGTTTAGTTTTGCCAAAAATAATCATTTCAATTTAAAGTTAGGTATTACTTTAACAATTATTTTGTACTGGCTGCTGGCCGTGGTTTTACCCGTATCGGCCCTATCTTAGGGTTTCTACTTCATGTACCCGGATAAAAAAGTGTTCTTTCTGTGATTGTATGTATAAAATCTGTTCAGCCGTTTATGATTAAGTTACAAACATCAATAGTTCAATACCTTTTTATTGACCCAATGATAACGGAGAGACTTGTTCTTTACGAGTTTTTTTTTAAATCACTGAATACTGAGCCGATTTACTTAAGCGATTCTTTTTAGGGTTCCGTACCAAAATAGTAAAAAGGAACCCTTATGGTGTGACTCAGTCTGTCTGTAGGTCTGTCTGCCTGTCTGTCTGTCTGTTTGTTTGTCTGTTTGTCTGCCACAGCTGGATATCTCAAGAACTACTAATGCTATCAACTTGAAATTTGGAACAGTTTTAGATGACGTTTACCAAACTATTTTGCAAATAAGAAAGAAATTAATAAAATATATATATTGCAACAGGGACTGAAAGAAATTTGAAAGTGGCATGTGGGGTAATATATGAAAGAGCGCTCTTTTCACATTCTCAAACATTTTTTTATTTTTTTTAGGCCGCATAGTTTTCGACTTTTGACGAAAAATGTAAAAAAAATACTTATCTCCGAAGTTTGCATAGAGAAAAATCTGAAAGTATTCTATGTAATAGAAGTTTATGTAAAAATTACAGGAAAATAAAACGATGTTTCTAAATAGCACACATAGTCAGAAATCGTAACGGAACCCTCGGACGTCCGAAGTCCTACTAGCTCTTGACCGGTTTTTTCATTTAGTAGAAGACGCCTGCCTGCGTGGTGGTCCCATAACAATTTTATTAACTTTGCCTTAAAATTTTTTGAGTTATCTTCAATAATAGGGTCTTAATCCCGTTCGTCTATATTTTTACGTTGTAATCTTGACATAGTAAGTATTGGCACATGAATTTGTGCGCGGTACTATAACTAGTCACAAATTAATTATTTTTAAGTTCAAAAATAACCAAAGCCAGCTATAATTCCGAAACTAAAACTAGTCTGTCAAGCGAGTCGTGTCCACGACCATTTAGCTGATTTCTTATAATGGCAATACTATTATCTCTCAAACGGATTGTCACAACTTCTGTTCTACTAAGCTACAGCATTTTGATACTTTTAGCTCAATTATTTAATTTGTATTAATGGAAATTTAAAGAAGAATGGAAAAGAAATATATTTAATGGATAAATGAGATCACACTATTCATGTGAAAACAAAGGATAACCGATACGGAGTTGGAACCCTTCATCATTTTTGTGCGTCATGATACTGACAGTGGTTTCTCTTATGAAGGCATTGAATTTCTACATTCTGATTTTAGTTCTAATTGTGACTAATAAATACCTACATTGAAATGCACTTTTTTAAGAAATTTTTTATCTACAAAAATTCAAGTATCAAACATGTTTTCAGTGTACTATATCAGTGTTGACACATGTAAGATTTTTATTTTTGGCCTCCTTTTTCATTGGACAAGACTCGCTTGACAGACTCTATCTTTTAGTTTGTAAGCGCTCTTTTTTATTAAGTCGGTTATTTTTTTTTTTTGTAAAAAGTTTTTTAAGCTTATTATAGATGTATCTATTCATACACGAAATCTCCTAAGGGGTCTAATGTAGGGAACAGCTGATTTTTGATGAGCTTAAAAATCTTTACTAGACTGAACTAGAGCTAATTAAAAATTAAAGCTAGTTTTTTAACTCCGTAAAATGTTGTGCCTTCGTGAAATAATGATTTTTTACATTGCTATAGATTTTGAAAATGGCTCTAAGGCAAGAGGCCGTTGCAGCGCTGCCACCGCTGCACGATCAATACCACGTGGAGGGCGCGCCTCTCGCCGAAGAACATTTTGAAGTGAGTTTGCGTCAGCTAAGTATTTATTATTTAATACAATATTTTTCTTTTGTCTAATTAAGTATGTCAATTCCATTACCATTATGATACTGATGTATATACCTATAATAACAGTTGGACCCTTTCATTTTTAGGGTTCCGTAAGGGTTCCTTTTTACCAAAAAGGTAAAAAGGAACCCTTATGGGGTGACTCAGTCTGTCTGTCTGTCTGTCACAGCTGGATATCTCAAGAACTACTAATGCTATCAACTTGAAATTTAGAACAGTTTTAGATGACGTCTACCCAACTATTTTGCAAATAAGAAAGAAATAAAAATATTTATATTTTTTTTGCATCAGGGACTGAAACGGGGTCTTAAAAATTCAAAGTGGGGCTACTAGGGCATGTGGGGTATCATATGAAAGACCGCTGTTTGCACATTCTCAAACATTTTTTTCTTTTTTTTAGCCTTTTGATGAAATATGTAAAAAAAATACCTTTGAATACCCCCCCTTATCTCCGAAGTTTGCAAAGCGATAAATCTGAAATTATTCTATGTGATAGAAGTTTATGTAAAGATTACAGGAAAAATAAAACGATGTCTCTAGATAGCACAGTTTTTCAGAAATCATCAACAAAAATTACATATAAATGATGGTACGGAACCCTCGGCGCGCGAGTCCGACTCGCTCTTGACCGGTTTTTTTTTATATGAATGAAGCTATTTAACGAGTTATTTTCAATAAAATGATCTGTAAGTCATCATCTGCCTAGAGTTTTCCCAACTATGTTGGGGTGTGGCTTCCAGTCTAACTGGATGCCAGTATTTTATGTGGAACGACTACCTATTTGACAAACCTTTTGAACCCGAATAGGGTAATACGATACCCTTGTAAGACTGGTTGTCAGACTTTACCAGACAGAACCGCGGCACCCGAGTTTTACTTTCAGATCAATAAAATAATCTGAAAGTAAACATATTTCAATCTGATGAGCATGTAAAAAACATTAGACTGGAAGCCGAGCCCAACATGGTTGGGAAAAGGCTAGGATCTGCCTAGCCTTTTCCCAACCATGTTGGGGTCGGCTGTGGAGTGAATCAGTGAAGCATGTAAAAAACATATATTTTATCATTGTTGCAGGATGAGTTTGAAGATGCCACAGATGAGCATCCAACGTAAGTTGCTTTTGGTTTTTTGAACAGACATCAAAAATAGGAGGAGGTTATGTATTCGGCGAGTAGAGGAAGCTCGCACGGAGGTCCCATATAATTGTATTAACTTTACTCTAAAGTCTGGCACACGAAACTTGATCCTGATAAATAGCGGCAAATTCAAAAATCTAGCTCCGGTATCACTGCGTATAATAGGTAAATACATTTTGATACTTGAAATACATCATGGATTAATGGACAAATATTGTTGTCCTTTTACATCATACAATTTTTAACGGCTCAACCAATTTTGATCTCGATTTTTTGAATTTGCCGCTATTTTCCAGGCTCATGTTTCGTGTGCCAGACTCTATCAGTGTTTGAATATGTACCATCGCGGACGTTTGCTGTGTCCCACTTTTGAACCTTATTATTACAGTATTATGGTCGAAAAGTGGTTCACCGCAAATGTCCGCGATTGTACCTTCAATAATACGTAGTTAATCCACTTACACGGTATGTTATTTGTTATACGTGGTACCCAACGAATACGTACCACAAAGTGAAAAATAAAAAACTTATAACAAAAAAAAAATCAAGCGACTAATACCTACAGTCTGATTTTTAATTCCACGGAATTCTGACAGCAGTAATTTTTTGACACTTCAGATATCCTAAACCTTTTTTCTTTGTTGTCCTTTTTATAAGTTGAAAATGACTACAATTTTTTGGGATATAAAATAACAAAATATGAAAGAGAATGGGATCAAGTAAATTATATGACAATGTAAATAGTGTTTGTTTTGTGCATTCAATGCACACTAATTAAAATATTAATTTTATATGGCTAAATGCAAAAAAGCGTAAAAGAACATATTTTTTTAAATTTAAATATTTATTTAGGTATCATTATCACTAATATCATCATCGTTGTCTGTCTGTAGTTACAGTCTGTCAAAAAAGAGATGAAATGTATTCAAAGGGAACTACAATTTCTCCTTGCCCGGCAACACTGATTAAAAAGTATATAGCTGTCAAATTAGTCAAAACCAATCAAAACAAATTGGTGATTTCTGCATTTTCCATAAAAAACTTAGTTGAATGTGACTTTCGTCGAAGAGAAATGGGTAAGACTTATAAAAGTGGTACAAGGAAAGTGGTATTTAAAGTTTTTCTGCGATGCTTAGCAGAATATAATGCCGGAAAATGTCTTTCTGAATTACATGATATTTACGGTCGAACAGCTGAAATGACTGGTATGTGTATCTTATAAATGTGCTTATTTACTTTATCTGAACGTGTTTTAATGACTTTTCACGAAATTACTGTGAATCGGGACTATATTTTGTTGAATTGTTTACGTATTGTATAGGTTATGAACAATGTTTTACTTATAGGTCAACCAATAATTTTGATACTTGCAAAAAATATGACATTTTATTTGACGACACGGTTGGCGCAGTGGTCGAGCGATTGACTGCTGCGCAGCATGTCGCGGGTTCGATTCCCGCATGGAACAAATATTTATACGACCTACAAGTATTTGTTCCGGGTCTGGGTGTTTTTCTATCTATAATATGTATGTATTTACAAAAAAAAATGTATATAAGTAGTTTATCAGCCATCTCGTTACCATAACACAAGCATTAGGTTGCTTAGCTTGGGACTAGATGGCGTTGTGTGAAATGTCCAAGGATATTTATTTTATTTTTTTTTAATGTAACATTACAAAAAAGTACATAAATTTTGTTTTATTTCAGGCTCCAACGTCTGCTACGAAAATAGATGACATCAAGCTGTGGTTACTGGAAAACAACATTTCATTTGATGCCACACTACGGAAGCCTTCACTTCTTATGTTGGTGAAGCAACATAAACCAGAGCCTGTGTATTATATTGACGAGCTGTTAGGAGAGCATGGGCACACAGTGGTAAGACTTCCACCTTACCACTGTGATCTGAACCCCATCGAACTTATATGGGCGATAGTAAAAAGAAGAATTGCTGAACACAATGTGATGGGACAAAATGTGGAAGAGCTTGCCAAAATTGCATTCAGTACAGTCACTCCTGAAGAATGGAAAAGTTGTTGCGAGCATGTGATCAAATTAGAAAAAGAATATTACGACCGAGGAAATTTCTTATACCAGGACATAGATAGGCTCATTATACGTGTCGGAGACGATGACAGCAGCAGTGAAGAGTCTGACCAGGAGGACTACGCTGTGGAGGATGATGAAGGGGATATATCTGGGGTGGAATATTTGGAGTCTGATTTTGTGTTTTCTGAGTAGTTGTTTTTTTTTTTTTAAATATTAAATATTTTGTTATAAAGCTAGAAGGGTTTTATTTCATCATCCAAGTGTACATTATTGACTAACTAGCTACTTCCATTTCGTTATCAATCTGCCTAGCCTTTTCCCAACTATCTTGGGGTCGGCTTCCTACACACGGTTAACTACACAAAAATAACAATTCCACTAAACAGTTTAGACTACCTATTTTATATTATACATTTATAACAGTAAACTCTTTCCATAAATTAAAAGTATCAAACATATTTAGGTAAACTATTCAGGGATACCCTGTAAGCAATAGTAGCGCCCTCATTAATTTTCAACTATTTCTTGACAGACTGTACAAGAAGCGATGATTTTACAAACAAAAAGATATTACTAAAAAAGGTTTGTAACCTATGGATTATTAGACAGGGATTCCTGTGAAAGAAAAATAATTACCTTACTAATTATCGTAACTTCAATAATATGATAGTAAAAAATCTGATTACCATTTTAAAATTATCAGTCAATTTTTAAGTTTTAGTTTTTCTAAACCTTATATTCAAGAAAGGTTTTTTTTTATTTCGCTTAAATGCGTTCCGTTTTTATTAGGACCGTTGTAGTATTGGCAACACTTCTGAAATGTCAGAATTCCGTGGAATTAAAAATCAGACTGTAGGTAGTTGAAGTTATTTTTAATTTTGTAGTCTTTTTTCTTTTTGGAAATCTGTTTTTTTTTTGTCAAAAGTTTTTAGTTAATCAAACCTTATTATTTTAGGAACATGATGGATTTACAAACTGCTTTCGATGACTGTGAAGTGGCCATAAGAAAATTCTTTAACAACGATTTAGTTGGCGCCACTAACATGATGAAACCATGGTGAGACGAGTTTCGTTTATTCTAAAAATATGCATAAATAATAAACAAAAATCCAATGGAAACCCTTTGCCTGGCTTAAAATTGTGAGTCCCAGAGTGCCATTATATATACTTACTTTTGTCTACACAACGGTCGTTTATTTTAAAATGATCCTAAAACTAAACGTAGTTATTTGTCTTATATTCTAAACTAATCTGTTTATTAACCCCGAAACTAAAAGAGGGGATATACACGATGGAAGGGACATCGTCACACAAACATTTACTATGGATTCAGTGTATGATTCTGGACACCTTAGCGTTAAAAAAATATTTTTTGCTTGACACTGACTATCATCATTTTCCTGCCCTTATCACAATCTATTTGGGGTCGGCGCAACATGTCTTTTCTTCCATACTTCTCTATTAGTCGTCATCTCTCGGTAGCCACTCCGTTTTTAGCCATTTATCATCTTTCACACAGTCCATCCATCGTTTCTTTGGTCTTCCCCTACTCGTATTGCCATCTACATTCATACCTAAAACTTTCCTGACGACATTTTCCTCATCCCTCCCCATCACATGCCCATACCATGACAACCGATTTTCAAACAACTTTTCAGCCACGGTGTCACTTTCAGACTTACTCGTATAAACTCATTTCTTATTCTATCCGTTCGCGTAACACTACACATCCCTCTTAGCATTCTCATCTTAGCTGCATGCAAATTGCCTTTTATTCATTCCTTTTGAGGCGCAACATTCTGATCAATACAAGGCAGTAGGACTAATCATTGTTTTATAAATCTTTCCCATAAGTTAAGGTACTTGATACTGCCTATACAGGGTGTAAGTGTAAACAGTGGCAATATTTTAAGGGGCCATTGTACTCATCATTATGAACAACTTTTACTATGGGACCAATCCTGAAATCGCGAAAACAAAAACTGTTCCCTATATTTTGACGATTATGCGAACATAAATGTAAGTACTGAACAGCTGATTTTTTCCATGTATAAATCATTATTAATTTATTAATTACACATGAACGTGAGTTTTTTTTTGAAATATAAAACATAAATGCCACATTTTAAGCAATCAAATAAATATCTTGACAAATGCTTGGGGAACAGCTATCGAAAAACACGTCAAAAAAGTGGTTCTTTAGATTCATATAAGACCGCTGTTACTCAGATTTTATAGGTTTTTTAAACACGTTTTGTAGACAACAAGTTTTTGCTAGTTAGGTTTCGTATGCATGCTATTTTGTGCAGCCCGACTATTTCCTACGTATATTATTTTTATAAAAGTAACGTCACACGATGCCGAATGTAGGTACTTAGTGTTTATCGCATCTTTCTAGTCTAGTGCTCCGTGTATACTTAAATAACACACCATTTTTTTATGTCTAGGGAACGCACATCACTTTACCACAGTCTTGGCACTTCTATGTTCGAGTTTATACCAGCAATGCTGACTTTCGACCACGCACAGATCAATCGGACCCTGGCTGCACTCAAAGTATCCATCTCTATTTGTAACCAACACAGGAAAAATTTCACTTTCGTAGAGAGCATCGGCACAATTATCAAAAAGGTAGAACACTATTGATTTTATTTTGTGTATTAGATCGCGTCAGATTACAGGGTAAGTGCCTTTTCAAACGTCCCGGTTGCCGAATAGCCGTACATGTCCATACACGTAGTGTCTTTTCACACGTCCCGGTTGCCGGGTAGTCGATGCCGGGTATCCGGCGGCTAAGTGTATGAACATGTACGTTATCTTTCACACGTACCGGCGGCGTAATCTGCCATACATTAGCCGGCGGTTACCTGGCACCGGCTACCCGACAACCGGGACGTTTGAAAAGGCACTTAGCTGTCGAGTACCCGGCATCGGCTATCCGGCAACCGGGACGTGTGAAAAGGCACTAAGCGGTTTGTGGTGGCGTGGACATCAAAATAAGTATTAAATATATTTGTCTACAAAGAATGTCTGTTTATAAGATGATTAAAATATACAGGTGCGAATGAGTCCTGTCTAAAATAGCAAAAACTTTTTAATTTAGATCACTAATAGGTACCTACCTGGTTTCTGAAGAATTCTTAAACGGAGTTTAAACTCTCAATACCTATTGATTCGACAAAATTGACTATTTAAGCGAATTCCTTCCTTATGCTGGGTTTTTGAAGTCCTCAGATAAACCTTCGATAGTAATTCACTCGATTTTAAGCTAAATTCTTCCTTAGTGTATAGTTCAGAAACACAATTTCGAATCAATAATCACTTTCGAATGGATAATCTCCGATTAAATACTTCAGAAACTGGTCATAAATTAAACTAAGATTAGACAATATACCTACATACATACAGGTAAACCAGAAAAGGTACTTATGCGCTTCGGTAATCTTCGTGTTTTAGAAACCGAATTAGCACGAACGTCGCGTCACAGAGTAACCCCCCAGAGGCAAGCAAGGCTTCTAATCTTTGTACTGCCGCCCTTTGTGGTAGAGCACCTGCCTTTGCGCGTTTGTATGATGCTTTCTATATTACCTACTACGGTCGCAAATCGTCATCCGTCACTCAAAAAGTTTTCTGGAATTGCATATTTTACCCATGCTGGCTGGTAATACATAATAGGAAGTACCTACCTACTTCGTGGTTGTAACAGCTCTATATTAGATTTTATCGTCGCCTCGCGAGTTCGTATTTCCGAAGGTATGATGGAGTTTTGAGACGGAGCAGTAAATCGAAAACTGTCTTTAACTTTTTGAGAAATTAAAATCTGCATTCACGACTTTCGGAAAAAAAAAATAAGTAAGTAAGTACATTCAGAAACAAAATGGGCAATTTTCACAAAAACTTTTTTTGATGCTCATTGCTCCAGTTACTTAAGGTGGAACTAGTCGATATTTTTCACCACATTTTCTCCATTTTTTGAAACTATTACTCCACTTTTTGAAATTGTGCATCCAAAGTTAAGCGCGATAGCGTGCTTTTTGGCCAAGCCCACCAGTGAGTTCGAGTCCGCGACTAGTTCAACCTTAAGGCGGATTATCAGGGTAGTCCCCTGATAATCCGCCTTAGGGTAGCCCGCGAAATTCAAATTTTCTTGCGTTTTTTGTAATTTGCAGGTTGTAACTTGATCAAAATATTATGATTTGCGTCAATAACAAATATGTATTTACATAATTATAACCGTAGGTACAACTAAAACGCTTCCTTCCGTACGCTGTAAAAAATTCATGCTTCTCAGTCAACGCAATAAATAAAAAATACTGGCCAAGTGCGTGTCGGACCACGCACAATGAAGGGTTCGAGGGTTCCGTTTCGATTTCTGAAAAAGTGTGCTATTTAGAGACATCGTTTAATTTTTCCTGTAATCTTTACATAAACTTCTATCACATAGAATAATTGTTTTTTGCAAAAAATGCAAACTTCGGAGATAAGGAACGGTTTTTTTTTTTATTTTTCATCAAAAGTTGAAAACTATGCGTCCTAAAAAAAAAGAAAAAAAAATGTTCCAGACTGTGCAAACAGCGTTCTTTCATTATGATACCCTACATGCCCTAGTAGCCTTTCAGAACCTGTTGCAAAAAAAAAATCTTTTATTTCTTTAATCTGAAAAATAGTGGGGTAAACGTCATCTAAAACTGTTCCAAATTTCAAGTTGATAGCATTACTATTTCTTGAGATATCCAGCTGTGACAGACAGACAGATGGAGTCGCACATTATGGATTCCTTTTTACCATTTTGGTACGGAACCCTAATACAGCCGCATATTTTGAGGAAATCCTATCCGTCCTTTTACAAAAGCGGTTCTAACTTTAAACTTCCAGCCAGTTTCTGTATTCTGAACTTTATTCCGACAAAGGTAAAGTTCTTAATACTAAAACTGACTTTAGAACCGAGTCTAATTGTTGCCAATTTTGTATTCAGAACTTTACGTCAGGGGCTTGTGGATAAATAATAACAGCTGCACGGATCGATAGATCAGGTTAAGCTACGCTTGCCGCGGTTGGTCCGTGGATGGGTGACTATCTTTACGTACCAAGACCCCACCTCCCCTTCCTGCCTCAGATAGCACGTTAAGCCGTTGGTCCCGGCTGTCATTCGTGGATCTTTGACAGTAGTTTCGGGTCGTCAGAAGCCCGAAAGGTTGACAACCAGTCTTACCAAGGGGTATCGTAGTACCCAGTAACTGGTGTTGTGGAGGTTACTGGTTAGATAGGCAGATGATCCTTTTGAAATACCTACTGGTATTCAGCTGCATCTGGTTTGACTGGAAGCCGACCGCAACATTAGTTGATAAAAGGCTAGGCAGATGATGACGTAAGTCGGAATAAAGTTAAATAAAACTGACTCGACGGTTTAAGCTTGAACTAAAGTTAGAACTCGTTTTATAATAAAACGGATTCCTTTTAACAAAACTAAGCTTTTGTTTTGACATACAATTTAAACCATCGAGCCAGTTTTTGTACTATGAACGTAATTGTGATTGAAATGCAGTTATCTAAAATACAAAAGCAACAATTTAGTCAGGTACTTACTCAGACTTACTGTAGTCAGCATAAAGTTCGTAATTCAAAAATGGCTCCATGGTTTAAACCTGGGTCTAAAAATACACATTGTTTTTTTTGTAACAATGCCGTATAAATGGAGAGGAAATTGAAATAAACTAATTAAACTTAACTAATAGCTATTAATTTTACAAATTGTTATGCAATAAATTTAGATTTAGATGTAGTTAGAGATATTGGGAGAAAAAAGATATACAAGGTAGAAGATGTAAGCCCACTTAATTGGTAACCTATTTATATGTTTTATCGGTATCTACCAGGAATACTCATCTAAAATAGAAACATTTGTTTTCTTGCAGCCAAATTATGCCACATATACAGATTTGGAAGCTCATGCTGAACTATGTTACGCAGAAGCCCTTATGCTTCAGGCAGCTATGACTATAATGGACGGAGAAGACCTCACTGGGCTTATAAAGGGCACTATCAAGGTCAAAAGTTGCTACAACAGTTACAAGTAATTATTATTTTATTATACTTTAGCTTTAGACCTCGACCTGGCATGAAAAGGAGAGTGAATGCGCTAAATAAAAAAAAGACTCGACTGGCTGTTCACAATGGTGTGCTTGTGGCTAAGCTTATGTATGGAAGTGAATGTTAGCTGCAGTGTCAAAAATTGAAACAGTATGCAAAGATGGTTTGGCCATGTTGAGAAAATGAATGATAGGCGACTAACAAAAGATATTTACAAGGCAGATGTGAGTGGAAACGCGAGGGGATGCCCTAACTAAAAGGAGATATTGTGACTTTATTGGTGATGTTCGTCAGTAAGGTCAGGCCCAGATGATTGAACGTAAACGAAGCAAATGGTGTATGTGTAAGGGTCGCAACAGGTGGCGTTCTGTTGTTTCTTCCTACCCACATGGGAAAAAGCCGTAAGTTTATCATTAATCCTCTAACTTTTCACACTTCCATCCAATTAGCCGACGTTCGCACGGACGTAATAAAATCGCGGCGATTTTTTTTCGCGCACTGCATTTTCAACGCTCTGCTTAGCGCCGGGAGTTGAAAATCCAATAGTGTGTTTTTCATCGCGCTGGGATGCACTCTGTTGTTGTTAGGTTGGGTTCTCGAAGCTCGGCTCAACACTCAGAATTTAAAATCCAGTGGGTGATAAAATCCTGCCGCTATTTTTTTACGCCCGTGCGAACGTCGGCTTACTGTTCTATTTTATCTAAATATTCCAGACTAATTTCAGTTGTATTTAAACAGGGAATGCTCAAAAATACTAGAAAAGAAGCAATGGGAGTCGGATCAATCGAGGATACACTTCCAAAGCGGTGTGCGCCTGGGTGTTGCTACTTTCAACGTGATGATATCACTGCTTCCGCCGAAGATTATAAGCGTATTAGAGTTCGTTGGCTTTTCTGGCAGCAAGGTAAGATTACATACATGATTTTTATTCTTGTGAACATGTTTTTAACCTGTCTTATGATGGTTTGACTCCTGTAACCAAGGCTGTAGGGGGGATGGGCGGAGGATTTGAGGGTTCTCTGACTTTGAATTGAATGAATTCCTGCAATTTCATCATTCTCTGAGAGAGTGTCCTATACAAGGCGGGATGCAAAAATTTTCGAGCTTGCTTCGCTCGCACTTGCATCCTTCATTTTCAAACTTTTCTGCTTAAGTCGTTACAGTACTTCTATTTCTGTATGAACGGTCAAAGAAAACATAACTTATTCGAAGCGGGGTGCTAAAAATTTCGACTATTCTCCATAACGGCCCCATTAACATTAAAGTGGTCTTAAATGGACGGCCGTGTATTAGGTCATGATTGCAAAGTGGAACTGTATTATAAATCTGTACTCTTTATTAACCCTCTCTAAAACCAGAAATTGTTTAGTTTCTTAAAAAAAAAGTCGGCAACTCTAAATCCTGAAGTGAATTCCTGGCTACGGCCCTGCCTGTAACAAGTTAAAACAAAAACAGGTACCTGCCACTCGCTAAGTTATCTAGGTCAATAAAAACAGCGCTGCTGATTGCGATTCCCTGCCTTTCTAGATTTTATTTAGCCTTGTCAAAAGCGCAATTAAAGCTGGCGATTAATTCTCCTCTAAACTTTAAAAAACTAACAATACTAAATTTTGTACGTAAGACGAGGCACTGCAAAAGTTAGTAAATGTTTAGTTAGTAACATCATAATAATGGCGAGATTAAGTCATTTTAATCACAATGCTCCTAGCCTTTACTCAGTTGTGGGACAGTGTAGGCTAATATTAGGTCTTTACCTATGAAATTGGAGATTTGTATGAAAATTTTAAAATGTAAAAATTTTGGTAATTTTTTTATTTTAGCTAATCAAAGTACTGGCCCAAATTATCTATACAATTTTGCCATTTTGATGGCAGTTTGTTTATTCTTTTACTGTAGAAGTCTGCCGGACGGGAGGCGATGAAGTCAGCGAAAGCGTTTTGTACTGCCTCTCAGGTGTTGAATTTTTTCCGACTTAAAAAAATGGCAAAATTTTGAAAAAAGTAGAAATCTGTTGGGGCAAGGTCCGGTGAGTACGGTGGGTCACGGAGAGCTTCCAGCTGTAACTCTTGTAGCTTTGCAATCGTCTGTCGTGAAGTGTGAACTTGCGCGTTGTTGTGGAGGAGCAATGGGGAAGAGCGATTGACCAGTCTTGGCTGTTGAATTGCGAGCTTCTCCATCATTGTTTGCAATTCTTGGCAATAGATATCTGCCGTCCCTGTTGTGCCATTCGGTAAGAAGCTGTGGTGTATAAGTCCAGCACTGGTCCACCAGACAGTCACGATCATCTTCCTATGAGTAATCTTTTTTTTAGCACACTGATTAGGTGCTGTACCCGGGTCCACCCACTGAGACGAGCGCTTACGGTTGTCGTACGGGATCCACTTTTCATCGCAGGTAACAATTCGATTTAGAATTTCCTCGATTCTATGCCGATTCAGTAGTGCTATACATGCTTCGACGCGTAAGTCTCGCTGTTGGTCGCTTAGTTCGTGTGGCACCCACTTGTCTAGCTTTTTTATCTTTCCGATTTGCCGCAAGTGCTTCAATGTGATTTTGACACTAACTCCAAGGCCTGCAGTAAGCTCAGCCGTAGATTGAGTTGGATCCGCTTCCACTGTCGCCTTTAATTCATCATTGTCGACAATGGTTACCGGCGACCGCGAGGCTCGTTCTTCAACTCAAAATTTCCAGATTTAAAACGATTGAACCAATAATGGACCGTGTTTATGCAAGCAGTGTTAGGCCCGTACACGTCGTTAATGTTTTGTGTTGTTTGCGCAGCGTTATTGCCACGTTGGAACTCATATTCGAAAATTGTACGAACTTAGATTATGAAATGTCCAGATTCCTAGTAGGCTACCGTAAATTGATTCCAAATTGATGTCGCCAACATTGGCGATTCGTTCGATCCCAGCGCCAGACGGCAAGGAACGTTCGCAACGCAAACGTCACGAGCCGGGTGCTTTAATTTTTTAAGAAATGACAGTCTGTGCTGTGAAATCGTGCAGAACTTACACTACAAAAAAAGAAAAGCGCACTAACATCTCATTTCATACCTAAGTATTAAAGGACATGGTCTTTTTTGGTACTTTATTCTGAGAAAATCTAACCACTGTAAAGAAAATCATCACAGATAATACTTCACAATAGACTACCTAATCTCAAGTTTCGAGCTGGAAATTGCCTGCATTTTCGAGAAAATAATTTAGAAAGATTGCGCTGTGTAGCCCGCGAAATTAAATTTTTTTTGGTTTTTTTTTGTATATAAATACATGTTTAATTGCCGCGTATCATACTTTGATCAAGATACAACCTGACACGGACCTGCAAATTGCAAAAAACTCAAAAAGAAATTGAATTTCACGAGCTACCCTGGCCTTTTCGCCCTAAGATTATGAAGCGTGGTACTTTATTCAAATGGAACGCAACCACAGATTATGTTGTACACACGGCTACACATCAAGCTATACATTTCCAGTTTACACTGACCTCTCATTGTAAGGAAATCCTACACAATGCGAGATCAGCTTATACTGGAAATGTATAGCTTGATCTGCCGTGCGTACTAAAATTGTATTGTCTTGTGACTGATAATAGGTAGGAGATGAGGAAATAAAATTAAAAAACAATACTCAAGTATTTTTTTTAAATGTGTATTTATTAATCAAAATCCTCTTATTCCATCTAAAAAAGGTGCAGGTGGAGAAATATTGTCTTGAACTCTTGATTGACCGTGCCCATCCCAAATACCAAACAATAGTAACAACATGAGCACAACTACAACAACGGTCCTCTTGCCTATACCTAATGCAACTACAATAGTAAGCACAGAATATGCTCTCTTTTATTTATTTATTTATTGGGTACACCAACAGCAGTACATAAATTGAAATTAAACAAGTAGAAGATAATAAAAATACTGGTATGTATGCCTATTACAGGTATACACAGAATTGACCACAAAACAACAACGTAATTAACTTAAAAAACTATAAAAACTTATGAACACATAACTTAAAATAAAATACATACAATTATAATTCAATATTAAAATAGCAGTTCAAAGTAGTAGTCATAGACTTATAAAAAAAGATGGACTCCGCGCCGCGCATATCGAAAGTGAAGCACCGTACCGATCTATGTGTGCATGATTTGAGTACCTGCAAAGACGCCGTCGCTCGTGTCACGTAATGGCGGCCGGTCGGCATACTATGATGTAAATGTGTGCGCGAGGCGTGTTTGTACAAACGGTCCGGCATACTTACTGTGCTTCACTTTCGATATGCGTGACGCGGAGTCCATCTTTTTTTATAAGTCTATGGTAGTAGTATAAATATATTAACAAAAAAGAAAGATATAAAATGTTGTCACGGAAGGTACCTATGAGTGTGGGTTAATCTAAGATTTAATATCAATATGAATTACAAAAAAAAAAGTATGATTATTTATTGGTTAATTTATGCACTCCCGTACCTCAGAGACTGATCTTTTAAACTTGTTGAGTGTTACACCGTGTAAGTCGGTTTCTGACGACTTACAAAAGTTGTTGTAATTTCTGCACATTCGGACCAAGGGAGCGTTGAGACCAAGATTGGATTTGCAGAAAGGCATATGGATAATCTCTCTTGCCAGTTATTTGACACCGTGTCCAATAATTTACAGTGTTAGTGTAAATACAGTGGCAATCTTTTAAGGGTTCATTGTACATCAGCTGTTCAGTACATTTATGTCTCGCATAATTCGTCAAAATGAACAGCTGAATTTTTTTCACGATTTGAGGTGTGGTCCCATAATAAAAGTTGTTCACAATGACGAGTACAGTGACCCGAGTCCGACTGCGGTTATGTGATCTTATCATGCCTCTAATCAAGACGGGCTCACTTGCGGAGATACCTGGTACACGAACAACATTTAACTCTGTACGTAATCACTTCTACCAAATATTAATAAATAATAAACCATTTATTTTCAGGCAACAAAGACCCATAGATACATACCTTAACCTAATCATAAATAATAACATAGTAACAATTTTGTTAGTAAATAAAACTTAATAACTATGTTAGTTTCACTTATTTGCACTAAGTGTTTGTGCGTTCCGGTGGCACTTGTCCGCGGAAGCGGTGGAATACCACATCCTGCGACCAAAAGCTTTCATCCATCACCAAGTGCAGGTAGCATGTTGGTATGCACACCACAAACGCCTTAAAGTTGACGTTGCGATGTGACTCCAGCAGCTGTACTCTCGGCGCGTACTTCAGCCTTTGGCGCACGTACGTCACGATGTTCTCCGCATCAGTGGTGTAGTGGAGGTGGGAAATATTCACCGGAGTATTCGGCTTCGCAGCACGCAGTTTTTCGTTGGGCTACGTAGGAGCCTTGCCGCAGCTGTTCTTACAGCTACTCTGTCGCACCGTCACGAAGCCGTCATCATCAGCCCGGCCTGTTTCCTATAAAGGCCCGGGCTCTGCCGGGGGAGCAGTAGGAATGTGCACAGTAACCAACGGGTCAGATGGTCGCGTAGTTTGGGCAGCGCTACGGGTAGGAGCTGCGGGGACGGGACAATTTGCTCGGATATGTTCCCCTTAGTATAACCGAGCTTGTTTAATTTGATAAATGTTTCCAAACAAAATACGGACTTATCTATCGTGACCATAGATATTTTATATTTCTACGATCGTGACAGTGACAGTGACATCTAGCTCTTTCAAATGTCATTCAACGCAGCGCGTTCCTAATTACGTTGAATGCATTCTCAAGTATATCTGCTGCAAAGCACAAACATGTAGGTAGGTACACCTTGTTTTTCATTTTTATTTACTTTTCCTCATTATTTTTCTTTGCGTAACCATTCTTATGACTTTGATTACTAAAAATGTGTTTCATTACAACCATCCTCATAATTAATCATTAGCGCTGCGGTATGCATAGGAACGTAAAACATGGTGTTGCCAAAATCAACCTGTGTTGCATTGTGAACTTCAAAATCCTACCAAGCGTATTTTAAAAATGAAAATCTTTATTTTGCAGGATATTTACGTGACTAAGATATAATTTATCCCTACTATATTTTATCCCCTTCCGATTAATACCATATAACCTGTGGTTGCGTTCAATTTGAATAAAGTACCAGGCTCCATAGTATTTCACTTTTCTCCTTTCGCCGTGTATTTCATAATTAAATTTGAAAACGAAAAAATAACAATGTGACATTGAATTTGACACAATAACTGTTAAGTGTTACCTAGGGCATGAAAAAATTTACCCAAATTTTCAACACCTCACGAAAAAAACGAGGGATGACTGAGGAGTTTTATTAACACGGACGATGATTTTTTTTGTGAGTGTTAGTTTGTTTCTTCAACCGTATAGTTCGGAAGCGCTCCCAATTGGACCCGAACACACGAACCTCCGTCAGCTCATTAGTGGAGTCGACATACGACACCCTAAATTGATTATGTAAAATGTATTATGCTACCCATCAAATCTTATGAACGTGGGTTAATTAAGAGAGTTGCATAAAAACTCATTTCTTAACGGCATCAGATCTTTCATCTTTAGCACGCAAGTTTATTAATTTACCTCTATAAAATCCAAGTCTGTAAATGCGATAATCGTGTGTTTTAACATTTTTACTTTCATAATATCACACACATACATGTGAATACGATTTAAAATCAAACTCAAACTCTCATTTTCAAATTTTTCGTTATGTTCGTCGGCTTTCACACTCTAGAAAAGCATGAAAACGACACCCATGACGAAGAATTTGATTATTTCGCAGCCGCCATTTTGGATTTACATTGTGACCTCACTATCGGCTTTAGCATCCTTGAAAATCATGAAAACGACACCCATGAAGAAAAATTTGGAAATTTTCGTAGCCGCCATCTTGGATTTTAATTTTGACCAATTTCAGACTTTTGTTTTTGTCTTCTTTTATTCTTTTAAGTTCTCTTTCAATGTTCCTTTTATATTTAAATTTTCCCACTATTTTAGGGTAATCTCTATGCGCTGGTATTACTCGCGTGTTGCACACATACGCAAAAGCGTTATGTAGTACACGGCGCTCACTCACACACGTATAAAAATTGGCTTCACGTTTTATGCTACGTTTTGTACTGAACACGGAATCTGGACATTTCATAATCTAAGTGTACGAATTTTCAGTTTATCCATGGTGACAAAAACTACCACAATTTCAAAAAAAAAAAAACTATCTAAAAACAAATGACTGAATTTGGAATTAAATTAACACGGATTTCGAATAAAATTTATTTGAATTTCTAATTACGCGCCAATCCACAGATATTTAAATCTAAAAATGCTGTTTGTAGAATGTCCAATTACATAGGTAAAGACCTATTATTAAAAAAAAATGTGAAACGAATTCAAAAGACAAAATAACTTGTTTTAAATATTTGCTAAATGGCATACAATATTCAGACAAGCTTCATAATGTTACACCATATTTGATTATAATCGCATGTCCTTGTCTTGAACTTTTTAGGGTTCCGTAGTCAACAAGGAACCCTTATAGTTTCGCTATGGCCGTCCGTCTGTCCGTCCGCAGCTTAGCTCAGAGACTTACAGTCGTATTTATAGTCAAGTAAAAGTAATTACTTAAGTAAAAGTAATTGCTCAAGCAATGATTTTCTTTCTATAGTTTAGTAATTGCTTGAAGTTAGAACTGTCAAAGCTTAGAATTCTTAGCCAAGTAATAGTCACCATTTTCTTTACTTAAGAATTCTACCTTCAAGTATGAAATTACTTAGTAGCAAGTAATTACTCAAGTAATTACTTTGATTATAAATACGAGTCTTTGTACTAAAAAGCTTTAGTTTGGCATGGATATACATACATATTCATCACGCCGATAGTGGTAAAATAAAATCATGAAAAAAAAAAATTTTAGGGTACCTTCTGTACACTTAAAGTGGGGATGTTTCTTTTTCTCGTCTACCCCTTGGTGTGTGGTGTTGTTGGATGGGTCTTTCAAAAATATTGCGGGTTTGTGAAAATAATTTTAATCCATTTAGGGATCCGTTTCTGAGATATTAAGTTTTAAAGTGCTAATTTTTGTTACAGTCAATGTTTTTCTTTGTGTTTAGTTGGCAGGGGGCTGCCAACTGAACGGTTAATTTTGGATGTGTGAAAAAATTCACGGTAGTAGGTAGTATACACATATATAACGAAGTTAAAAGGAAAACTATCACAGCTAAGTAGGCTTTTCAAGTTTACGAGTAATAGTCAACTAACTACGGAACCGTTCATTGTGCGTGGTCGACACGCACTTGGCCGGTTTTTATTTTGACAAGCATAGGAATGCGGTGACAATACTGTTACTTATAAACAAGACAAGTATAGACGCAATATGTGTGACGATTACGAAGTATTCTGTTTTATCTCTGCAGGTACAGGAAACTTCCATGGAATAATATTTATTACGTAAGAATAGCAGACTAATATAGAATAAAATGATTATTCACAACCACGGTTCACAACCTTGTTATTTATTTTATCAAAATATGTATGTGTGTAGTTGTGTTATATCATATATAAGATGCCTTTCACTAGCGTTATTTTTACATCGTGCGTGCGCTTAAAGTAAAATCGCCCATCATAGAACCAAAATTACTTAGATCCGGAACAACATTAGCAATAATGTAGGCCAAGCAAATATTTGTTAAGTTAAGGAATCACATTCAAATAAGCATTTATTATCAACCCCACGACCCACGTAGCAATGATAAATCACTGCAGAATCGACTGTAGGTTCTTCGTTTTGTGAATACAATTTTATTCTTTATCGATGCGAGCGGGTCAGCTGGGACATAATATTTTGGTACACACATTATACAGGGTGTATCAGAAAAGTGTGGTCAAATTTAAGATCAGCCGTCCCATACGTTTGGGTCGAATAAGTATTGAAGCTTTGTACTGGACAGCTGATATTTTTTTCTCGATTACGATGTTAGTCCCATGGAGAAAGTTGATCAGTTTAATGGTATGTACCACACCTTTTTTGACCACACCTTTCTGATACACCCTATAAAGGTAGTATCTATCGTTAACTCAGAAAAAAACAATTGCTCGCGATTAGGTATAATATACCTAATCGCGGGCAATTGTTTTTTTAGTACTTATTCGTAGAATCACACTATACATCGAAAATTACAAAAAATCGTAGAACATACATGGGGGTTAAATTGATAGGTATGGTACTCAGCTATCAGCTCGCACTGGCTTGACACATTAAAAGAAACACCCTGTATTACAAAGGCGAAAGTTTGTGACACTCACAAACTTTCGCCTTTGTAATACAGGGTGTTTCTGTCTGTGTGTGTGTTTGTATGTTTGTTACTTCTTAACGCTCAAACGGCTGGACTAATTTTGATAAAATTTGGTATGGAGGTAGCTGACACCCTGGATTAACACATGGGTTACTTTTTATCCCGATCTACACGGGTGAAACCGCGGGGCGCAGCTAGTTGAATATAAATGTCTATAGTATATTTGAACTGAATAGGCATTAAAAAGATTAAACAAACATCATGTCATCATTATTAAAAGTCAAAATAACAATACATGGGTATTTTTATGAAAGTCTTTAGCTACCACAATATTTAAGCCGGATTTACATTACTGTTACTACTAAGTTTGCGCAACTATTTTATATAATAAATATAATCAATCAATCAACTCAGCCTATCGCAGTCCACTGCTGGACATAGGCCTCTCCCAGGCTGCGCCACAACACCCTGTCCTCCGCCTTCCGCATCCAGTCTGTCCCAGCCACTTTCTTCAGGTCGTCGGTCCATCTAGCTGAGGGGCGTCCCACACTACGCTTACCGACACGCGGTCTCCACTCCAGGACCCGTCTGCTCCACCGGCCATCGGTCCTTCGACAAACATGGCCAGCCCACTGCCACTTCAGTTTGCTTATTCTGCTAGCTATGTCGGTTACTCCGGTTCTTTTCCGGATAACTTCATTCCTGATTTTATCCTTTAAAGAAACTCCGAGCATAGCCCGCTCCATAGCGCGCTGAGCGACCTTGAATTTGTGGACCAGCCCGACTGTTAGTGTCCACGTTTCAGCACCGTATGTCATAACGGGCAGGACGCACTGGTTTAAAACCTTGGTTTTCAAACATTGCGGGATGGGTGACGAAAAGACTTGACGAAGTTTTCCAAACGCTGCCCAACCCAATTGGATCCTTCTGTCGGCTTCTTTTTCAAAGTTGTGTCTACCGAGCTGGATGACTTGCCCTAGGTAGACATACTCCTTCACAACTTCAAGAAGCGACCCTTCGATGCGGATTGGACTCGGCAAGACGAGTGAATTGTACATGACTTTCGTCTTGTCTAAATTCATACCGAAGCCAACTCGGCGAGAGGCTCTATAATAATAAATATAAATATAATATATAATGTAAATCCGGCTTTACGGTATCATAAAAAAAATTTGCGAAACTTCGTAATTATTTGCATGCGATAATTCTTAGACTACTGCCACGTGACTCGTCAATCTGTAGTTTTCTCCGGATCATATTTAGTATTCATAAGGAACTGTATGAAATCATCTACCTATACACAAATTAAAGTCGCTTTTCGTGTGTCTGTGTGACCGCGTTGGTTTATGTGTAGGTTGTATTAAAAAATAATATTTCACATCTAATTAAAAAAAACTCGGTCTTAAAAACCGTGCGATGAAGGGGCGGGTCGCTAGTTAGTAGTAGTATAGAAACTTATTTTTCTCATATTTCATGTTTAAAGCAGTGTTCTTATATTTGGAAACCTAGATATTCTGTAATACAATCGGAATAAATACACAATACTTACGTTTTTTTTGTGGATGGGAAATCATCAAATGACTTCTCCCGCTCAGGGCGGAGCGGAAGGGCGTGTCAGACTTTTACTGAATAAAACCCACCCGTGTTCCTTCAGTTGCCTGTGCCAGAGCCACGGTATCTCTTTCGAACAACCCGCGGCATCGGCCCTATAGGACCCCACCACTCCTGACATCTGTTTGAGGAGCGCGTGGAACACGACGCGCCGCGTATATAGAAATGCTACTTCAGTACGTCCCCTCAGGCGGAGACGATAGAGTCATTTCCAGGCGTTAAACACACGTAAATGCTAGTAAATGCTAATTCCGCGTAAATGCTACTGAATACTATAATGCATTTACGTGTGCTTAACGCCTGGAAATGCGCTAACTCTAGGTATTCGTCTCCGCCTGAGGGGACGTACTGAATTAGCATTTCTATATACGCACCCGGGCGTGGTCCTTACCGAACGGCGAGCTACCCATTGCTCGCCGTCCACAAACCCACGCCTACGGTGGCCGGGAATCGGCTACCGATTCCCGCCGCTCAGGGCGTCTCCTGCGGCGACTAGAGGCGTGAGGGCGCGACAGTTGCCTCTCCCTCACGCGTTTCGCCTCCTCCTTCGCGAGCATTACTGCTTCGCAGAAGGAGGTGACGGCCTCCCATGCAATCTCGCTCCGTACCATGGCCTGGACCAGGGGGTCTACTACCTAAGCACAAAGCCCGTAGTTTCGGCATTCGTTACGGGCGTTTTCTACTCCGTATCACCTACGGATGGATGATTGGTTCGGGGCCCGAACGACGTATGAATGACAACACGATTTGACAGTTGTCCCTACTCCCGATGTATTTATGCCCGACCAAAAAAAATAATTTTTACACTTGTTTTGATGGATCGTTATGTCAGACAGACGGACTGACGGACTTAGGGAGTAGACCCCTGGTTCGGACGCGAAAGATCGCCGCCGCCGATCGCCTCCGCGAGAACACGTCGGTGCTCCGCCCAAGCCCGACAGACCTCCACTGTATGCACCACCGTGTCCTCCGGGTGATCCCCACAATGGTGACACCCAGGCGTTTCCTGCCGCCTTATCTGGAACAGGAACCTCGCGAAACAACCGTGTCCGCTAGTTCCGCTACTATAACAATATGTTTGATTCACAAATTATTTTGGAATTTCGTTTTTATTAACTACGCATGCTCCGGGGGCCTCTTACGGACAGAGCTCACCAAAAATGAGTTAATTACCCGTAACAAACATATTTTATTTATGCCTTTTTCGGGCACCGGTCTCTCACAAATGTTGAGCTTGTTCATTAGACTAAGCACTGCCTGACTACAACAATATTGTGATAAATAATCATATTATTAAGTATACTATTCGCTAGTATACCCGACAGACGTCGTTCTGTCTGAACAATCCTAGAACCCGAATGCAGCGAGTACGGTTCCAATTGTGTTTTCAAACCATCCAGGAACTTAAATTTTATCTAAATCGGTCCAACCGTTTATAGATTATAATAACGGCATCGAATTGCCCGTTTTTACGACTGTAGCCTTGTCGTATGAACCTCACCTGTTCAGACATAATGGCTTTTTAATTGTATATGTTAATCCGTCTTTTAAAAGGTTAACGTAGTTAAATCTCGTGTGATTGAAGATTCAGTACCTACTCTTCTATTGTCAAAGCAGAACAAGAGGTCGACTCATCGAGCAAAATGCGGCGGCAAAGCCTTATTAAAATAGTTTAATGTAAATGAATTCAGTGGTTCCTTCTAGAATCATGAGTATTTTACGCACAGAACATTTATCGGTTAGGAACATGAACAACGTTTGTCTGTTAAATAATGCGCATAAAAATCTTAGATAAGTAGATAGACAGATAAAATATCTATTCAATGCACGGAAAAGACAAAGCACAAGACACAAAAGCACAATATTGTACACATTACTTATTCAAATTGTAATAATAAATATCATTCAAACTTGATATTTGACATTACAATCCGCAAAAATCAGGATCATTAGAAATATATTAATTATACACACATCAAAAAAGTCTAAGCAACATGTACGGTTGTGAACTGTTGAACGATTTTTTTTAAAAATTGGAAAAGTTACCGTGGAGATTCGAAAATTCGGGAAAACTGATAGTGCATTTTCTGTGGGAATTTTGCATGAATTATTGAAATTTGGACAGGACAACGTCTGTCGGGTCAGCTATTAGTAATTAATATTTGCCCTGGACCTTATATTTTTAAAAATAAATATATTCTATTGAATACTATTTTTCCAATCGAGTCAGCCAATGGCGTCAGCACTTACTGTACGATAATGTTAAATAGCCATTCAGTAGAATTAAAAAATGGCACGGCTATCCAGGTGATTGCTGAGGATGTACGGGCGAACGCTTGGTACCTATAATAATACGTGTCTGAATAAACGAATGTTTGAAATGTTTCAGACTGTTGGTCTAGCGGAGTTGGAGGCTGGTGCGCTCGCACCCGGCATGCGCTCCGTACTGTGCGACCTGACGCTGCTGAGCTACCACCTGGTCATGTGCCACTTCATCGGCGCTCCCATAGACCTGGCAGTTTGCGAGAGGATATTAGAAAAGGAGCTGAAGGTTGGAGCGTTTCAATGTTTAATTATATATTACAGTGTTACTTGAGCTTTTGAAAGACTCTTTAATTCATAACCATGTGGCGTATGAATTAAAGAGACGAAGCTCTGCAAAGCCAACATTTTTCTGAAACTTGATGTGCCAAATAAATGGCCGGGTACTACTTATATTTCATAATCTGCAGATAGCTTTTGCCGGGATTAAGAAGTTGAATTGCTTATGGCATGCACACGGTGACCAATTATAGTGCTTATCAGTGTCAGCCAGCTTGGAATCCAGTACGATTTATATAAGTTGACAAGAACTACAAGTTATTATTACACTTTTAGTGCTCATATACACAAGCGGCAAGTTGCTGACGGCAGAGGCAACTGCAGTCGTCGCCACACGTCGCCTGCAGTCGGCAACTCGTCGGCGGCAGTCGTCGACGCGTCGCAACTTGCCGCTCGTGCATGCACTTAGGGTACATAATTAACTACTTGTCTTGTCGTTGTCAGAACGTTTACTTGATATTGATATTTATTTTACCGACTTTAAGATCCTGGTAGCGTCTAACAAGACAAGTTTAAGAAAAATAGCGCGTAGTAGAAAACCCGATAGACAAGTCAACGTCTACCATTCGACTGCAAGTCGTGCAGTTACACACATAAATTCACGACTTTTGCCATGGGGTAGGCAAAAACTACAGAACGCCAGCTGCTACGATCCTTACATACTCCTTTTGCTTCGTTTACGTTCATACATGCAGTTACTGAGTTACAAATAAACTAGCTACTTATAAAAATAATATCATTGATGGAAAAACAGAGAAATAAAAAAAATATAATAATAATTTTATGAACAACCAAACCCTTGCAATTATCAGGTGTACCCGGACAGCGTTTGGTTTCTAATGTTCAAAGGCCGCATTGAGTTTCTGCGGGGGCAGTTCGACACCGCCATCGAGACGTACAATCGCGCCGTTAACAGTCAGAAACAATGGCAACAGTTCCACCACGTGTGCTTCTGGGAGATCATGTGGGTGAACAGGTGAGGTAACAAATTTACAAGGTCAAATTAAATGAACTAACATAACCTCGCAGACATGAGCGGTATCGATATCTCTTAACACGATAAAACAAAAACGGCTGAGTGCGAGTCGGAGTCGCACACGAAGGGTTAAGGGCGCCATCGTTTCATGTGTCTACCTATTACGGTTTAAGAGGTACAGCGATTGTTTAAATTCCAGCAAAAAAAGCCGAAAAAATCAGGTTTCTTGTATATATTAAGGTTCTGTACCAAAATATTAAGGGTATTTTACTAAGGGGTAAGTATCGTGTTACTTACCCAGTTACTGGGTTGTGGAAGTCAGATAGGCAATCGCTGTAAAATACTGGTATTCAGCTGCATCCGGTTAGATTGGAAGACAACCCCAAAATAGTTGGGAAAAGGCTAGGCAGATTGATTTGTTATTTGGAAGCTCTTTGCAACTTTCCGCACAAAACAGAAAGTGACAAACTTTCGAAAACTTCGAAAACCGTCTTCCAAGAAAGTCAATTATGAATTACCAAAAAAGGTCTTAGACAGCTTGTAGATGACAAGGTACTACTAAATTGAAACTATCCTTGCCCTTTTTAGGGTTCCGTAGTCAACAAGGAACCCTTATAGTTTCGCTATGTCCGTCCGTCTGTCTGTCAGTCTGTCCGTCCGCAACTTAGCTCAGAGACTCTTAGTACTAGAAAGCTATAACTTGGATATTCATATTCATCACGCTGACAAAGTGGTAAAATAAAATCATGAAAACACGTAAAGTGGGGATGTTTTTTTTTCTCGTCTACCCCATCCATGGTGTGGGGTGTTTTTAAATGGGTCTTTCAAAAATATTGCGGGTTTGTCAAAACAGTTTTTCGATTTAGGGATCCGTTTCTGAAATATTTAGCTTTAAAGTGAAAATTTTTGTTATAGTCGTGTCCCCCACTTCCATCTAAACCGTTACTTTTGGATGGGTGAAAAAATTCACTGTAGTAGTATATAATAAACTGCTTTGCAAAAAAAACGGGCACCTTACAGTTATTGGCTTTTCTATGGATAATATTAATATTTTTAGTATGTCGTTAGCATAAATGACTAGAAATTTCTTATTATCATTGAGAATATAGTTTTTAACCCTTAAATCCTGGAATCGGTGTTTTAGTCAATGTAAACAGAAAGTCGTGTTAAAATGGAAATTTTTAGGGTATAATTAAATTAAGACTACGAGTATTTTTATGGTATTTTAATAAAAAAAGACATTAAAAAATAAAAATTAATTAACGAGTATGACCTCTCCTTGCAGCGATTACGGCATGTAATCGTCTTGGCATGCTTTCCACCAGGTTTTTGATGGTGTCCTGTGGAATGTGTTCCCACTCAGCCGAAATCACACCTGATGTTTTGTGGAAGGTCGTTGGACAGGTCGTACTCGCCGTTTTAGGAGGTCCCAGACGTGCTCAATGGGGTTAAGGTCGGGGCTCCGCGCTAGCCAATCCAGACGACGAATACCGACCTCTTGCATATAAGCATCTACGTCGCCAGAACGGTGGTCCCGAGCATTATCGTCCATGAAATGGCATCTTCACCAATTACAGTCAGTGCGGGCTATGCATGTTGACAAATTATTCCTGTTATGTACCTTTGCGCATTTAGTGAGCCATTTGCAATGAACACTATCTCGGTACGATAGCTGGAAGTTACGCCCGACCAAAACATAACGGACCTTCCACCATAAGGGGTGATTTCTTCAAAACACACGTCGGCATAGCGTTCCCCTGGTCTTCGTAACACTCGCCGACGTCGGTCCTCACCATTCAGGCAAATTCGAGCCTCATCGGAGAAGAGTACGCTACTCCAGTTACCTAGTGTCCAAGATAGACAATTTCTAGTGAACCTCGGTCGAGCAATCCGGTACTCACGGAGTAAATTGGGGGCCCGCGCTGGTCGTCGACTGCGTATATCAACCGCTAAAAGCCTCCTCCTCACTGTCCATAGGCTAACTTGTGCTCCTCGTACCTCTTCAAGGTTTCTTTTGAGGTCTATGTAACTGCATTTTCGATTACTCAATACCTGAGTCACTAAAAAGCGGTCGTCTCGTGGTTGTGTGCAACGTTTTCTCCCACAACCTTGCCTTCTTTGAACGGAACCTGTCTCTTGGTATCGAGTCCATGTTCTTTGGACGGTGGAACCACTCACGTTTAACGGCTGTGAACCGTAACATTGGCTACACCCCACTTCCAGCAGCACTATAATTTTACTACCTCTTGTTGCTTTTTCTGCCATTATAATCGACACAAAGATATCTGTTTTAAGTCACAATGAGGCAGGATTATGCGACAAACATAAATTATTCTAATAAAAATAACGAGAAGTTAGTTTTAGTTGCCTGATAACCTTTTAACCGTAAACCCGCGAATAGTAAGTAAAAAGTCATAAACTGAAAAAGGGATTATTATTATTAAAAACAACAGTTCTGAATTTGAAATTAACTTTTTTTCATACCCAGACTCTTTATTATGTGCCAGGAACATAGTTTGCCTATTAAAACCTCATGAGAACTAAATGATTACCAATAATGTAGAAAAATCCAAACTGCCCGTTTTTTTTGCAAAGGAGTGTATTTAATCTAATAAGTTGTGAAAAAGAATCAGCTGCCCCATACATTCATGTTCGCATAACTCTTCAAAATGAGCACAATCATGTGTTCAGGTATCGGTCACTAATTACCAGTCACCATATAATATAACGTTAAATGCGCAAAACCTCTTAAGGGGTCATTGTACTCATCATTATAAACAACTTTTACTATGGGACCAAACCTGAAATCGCGAAAAAAAATATCTGCTGTTCAGTACATTTTGACGAATTATGCGAACATAAATGTACTGAACAGCTGATTTTTTTTTTCGCGATTTCAGGTTTTGTCCCATAGTAAAAGTTGATCTTAGTGATGAGTACAATGACCCCTTAAGAGGTTTTGCGCATTTAACGTTACACGTTGTATACTACTACCGTGAATTTTTTTACCCAGTTATATTATAACGAAGTTAAAAAGAAAACTATCACAGCTAGTTCAGCTAGTTCTTTTCAAGTTTACGAGTAATAGTCAACCAACTTACATTTACAGTTGGAATGTATGAGAGAACATGTTTTTGAACTATAATGTTAAGTTTGTTCTTGGGATAAATTCATCCCAACTACGAAACCCTGCATTTTGCGTGCTCCGACACGCACTTGTCTGGTTTTTAAGATAAATTTTAATGAAAGACAATGACATCACCACAACAAAAATAAACTGTAACCCCAAATGTAACCAACCAACCATCAATACCAACTGTAACCTTTCTTATGTTTAATGTCGAATTAACCACCAGATTCAAAGATAAAAACTTTTTAACAAAAAAAAAACCGACTTCCAAAAATCACTACAAAGTGAAAAAACTTTTTTACAAAAACAAAAACCGACTTCCAAAAAAAACACTACAAAGTGAAAAATAACTTTAATTTCGGAAGTCGGTGTCTTTGGATCTGTATTTTAGTTTTTTGCCACCGACTTCCGAAATTAAAGTTATTTTTCACTTTGTAGTGTTTTTTTTGGAAGTCGGTTTTTGTTTTTGTAAAAAAGTTTTTATTTTTCACTTTTTAGTGGTTCAGTTTGTAATTTATCTAAGTTACAATAACCCAATGTCAGCTGCTCATCACGTTTTACAAAATGTTGCTTTTCCCGATGCAGGGCCGTTAATTGTTGAGGAGTTCTCCTAGTAAGAACCAGGAGAAATGGAGCTCATGGTGAAGTCACCATTACCATTATTTTGACGAGCATAAACCATATTAAAGTAATCGAATCGCAACCTGTTATATACTTAGATATAATTGAGTATTTCCGATGGCCCTCTGTGGTCTTCATCATCAGTTCCAGCTCACCAAATGGTACTTTCCGAGAGCAAATGCACGAGTTACTATAAAAAATACCGAAATCGATATAGGTGTGCCCATAAAATTTGAGGGTTTCCCTCGATTTCCATGGGATCCCATCATCAGATCCTGACTTGATGATCATGGGACCACTTGGGACGTATATCCTTTCGAACAAAAAAAGAAAAATCCAAATCGGTCTAGCCATTTTCGAGTAATCGGGGAACATACATAAAAAAAAAAAAAAAAAAAAAAAAAAAAGGTTCCGACGAATTGAGAACCTCCTCCTTTTGGAAGTCGGTTAAAAAAGATTGGAGATACAAAAGAAAATTACAAACAAAAACAAAACAATTTAAACAAAAAGGCGCAAGCGCACAAGGCGAAATAGCCATACATCGTTTAATTCATTGGTTTCAGTTTAAAGATGGACTGGCGCGAATCAGCTTTGTACGCAAGTAAACTAATCGAAGAGAGCTCGTGGTCAAGGACTATCTACTCATACTCTCGAGCAGCCATGTTGCTGGAACTCGATGACATAACGCCTTCGGAGAAACAGCAGTGCACCGATCTGATGAGGTGGGCAACTTAGTTATTATACGTCCAATAACTAATCTGTATAAAAAAACCCATATTAAAACTGTGACTGTTTCGTAATCTGTACAATATTTCCTTTTCTTTCGTATGAATTTCATAATATTTGACTAAAAATAAAACTAGCAACTTGCGAATGAAAGAAAGTTCTGTTTATTTTCACCCATTTTTTTTTCTATCAAGACCATAAAAATAGGAGTCTGATTATTTTTCCATTAAAAATATTTTTTTTACGAAAGACATACTTTATTTAAATGAAACATGAATAGTCCTCGTCCACATCGGATGCCAGTAAAACGGCGCCAGCAGGTAGTGTGTTAATGTTACCCACCAAAACGGCGCCAGCAGGTAGTGTGTTAATGTTACCCACCAAAACGGCGCCAGCAGGTAGTGTGTTAATGTTATCCACCAAAATGCAGGAACGCGTCGTACTACAAGCAGCGCATCGCGGGCAAGTCGCTGCCGATGGAGAAGTTCGTGATCAAGCGATGCGCGCGCTACCAGGTGCAGGGGCGCCGTCTTCTACTGCCCACCATCGAGCTGCTGTGCCTCTGGAACATGTTCCACATCCTCGCCAAGAACGACCGGGGCATACAGAACGTACTCAAGGTAACTTGCCGTCTTATGACCGGAATTTTTACGTACCTAGCGGCCCGCCTCCCGCGCCCACTTCCAACGCTCTTTACGACATGACATAACATCGAGAATTCTTTATTATGTAAGGATACTTACAGTACTTACCAATAAACCTTCCGGGATGAATTCTATAAGAAGATGGTGAAATCCGCATCAAAATTCGTTGCGTAGTTTAGAAGAACCACATATGCAGACGCGAAAAGCGACTTTAATTTATAATAGTGTAAAGATATAGACTTATCATTATGCCCGTATTCCCCATAGGATTACCCGCTCTTCATCAGTTACGTTGATACCCATGTAATAGGGGTAAGCTTATATTGCGCGTAACCCGCCACAAACCTAGACACTACACTACTGGCCCACTGCAAATATTATCTAAGGAAAAAACCCAATAATTTTTGCCGAGCCCAAGGTCTTTATTTGCCACACGATTTACAAATTACGACAAAATCCAAAAGGCGTTTTCGGAATAACCTCGAATTAATATTTATTCACCAAAACTAACTATTATGTACTACAGGAGAAAGAAAAAAATAACATTATGAAGCTATAAAAAGTAAAAAAAAAATCTAATTACGAACTTTCAAGTAGTTGTTACAAAACACAAGGAGGTCGTGGCTAAATGATAACAGCTGCATCGAGACCCTCCGGCCTCGGAAAGCACGTTAAGCCGCTGGTCCCGCCTGTTATTCGTGGATCTTTGACAGTCGTTACGGATAGTTAGAAGCCCAAAAGTCTGACAACCAGTCGTACCAAGGAGTATCATGTTACCCAGTAACTGGGTTGTGGAGGTCAGATATGCAGTCGTTCCAGGTAAAACCAGGTTCCTGGTATTCAGCTATAATATAAATTTAGTACTGCTTTTGGGACCTTTTTGATTCGATCCTGAACCTTCCGGAATTTCCCGAAATTCCTATATCTTCGTGTTATTTATTTTTAGATAATTATCTATATTTAAACTTATAGGCAGTCGCTCCATGTAAAATATTGGTATTCAGCTGCATCCGGTCAGACTGGAAGGCTACCCCAACATATTTGGCAAAAGGCTGATTGATTGATTTTATGTGAAACACAAAATCAATCAATCAACATTCAATAATCAATCAATCAATCAACTTCAACAGTTAATAGAAGCCACAAGCGACCGCGTTGAGAGCGAGAGCCGCGACTGGATGGGTGTGCACGAAGGAGACAACCGAGCATTAGTGCGCTATCTGAAGGGCTGCTGCCTGGCCGCCATGAACCTGCCGCGATTAGCGCTCGACACATTCGACGGCGTGCTGCAGTAAGTATCATATTACATCATGCTTCTATTCCCCGAAGGGTTAGGCAGATATGTGTAGTACTCCCAGGTTTCGCATACCTACAAATCTCGCGATATAATCGGAGGCAGGGCTTACCACCAACCAGACACGGATACTGCGCGGCTAGCGTACATTTACGACTAAGTAGTCAAATAATTACTTTTTAAAACATAAACTCAATAATAATAATTAATTTAATTTTATAATTTGTAATAATAAATAAAATGCATTATATTCTTAAAATGTTTTTTCTACGAATTGTAGGTAGATGTGCAAGGTACGATTCTGAACTATAAATGTAATTTTAGATAGGTCCAGTTTCTCAATTAATGAAGTGAAGTAATAAAATCACTTTGGTTCATTTATTGAGAACCCAGAAATATGTAAAGAAATATTTGTAGTACAGAATCGTACCTCGTCTAACTATAATTCGTAGGATAAAACATTTTAAGAATGCAAAGCATTTTATTCAATAAACATACTTTTGTTTAAAAAAGTAATCATTTGACTACCCACTCGTAAATGCAACCTTAATGTGACTAGGTACAGACAGTGCGAGGCATGCGCCGCAGAAGATTAAAAAAAAAAGATGCATTCGTGGCGCATGCCTCGCACTGTCTGTACTTACTCTTAGGAATCGCACACAAGACCCACTCTCAGCAGTCTACGGTTTGTGTCATGCAAATCATTGAATAGACATAATAATTATTGTTTTTTTTTTCGTTTACAAGAACATTTTGTCTCAAAAAAAAAACTAAATTACTTCTAAATTAATTGCGATATAAAAAAGTAAGAACGATTATTGCCTACCTAATCTGAAATAAGAATTTTTGTTTATTTACAGACTAAAGAATAATATAAAGGAAGATACATTCTTACTTCCTTACACCGTTGCTGAGATGGCGATGTGTCACCATCAGCTTGGTGACAAGGATCGCGCTCTGCAAATGCTGCAGGATGCCAGGTTCGTTTCCTACATATAAATCATTTTAGGTACAGTTTATTTCCAAGTCTCTAAAGCCAGTATGTCTTAATAACGGCCTGTGTGAGTAGGTATGCTAAGTATGGCTCACTGAACTTTAAACCTATGTATGAAAGTTCCCATATACAGGCGCGACGCGACTCTGGTGGAATAATTTCTATGAAAACTTCATGGAAATTGTTCTACCGCAGTCGCGCCTTTGTGTGGGAGACGACTGCCGTACCTTTTCTAAAACTGGTTCGGAAAGTACTTCCCCCAAGTGGCTCCACTGCACTTTAACACCCGCGCGTCCGAAACTTCACATTGTGCATTGGTGAATCATTTGGGTTAGGTTAGAATAGTGACCATTTGGGTTAGATGAGGCGGTGAATGTCTCGTATATTAGACGATGAAAGCTTGACATCAGGGTCATTGACATTGAGGTCAAGGTCAATGGTACTGTTACTGTAAAAAATGCTACTTTTTTTGTCTCGGCGTCTATTATTTTGCGCACTTTGGAATTTTCAAAAATAAACAAAAAAGGGTCTATTATACCCAAAAAAAAAATAGCTACTATATAAAAGCCCCGGGTGCGATTGTACAGTGGTTCCTTAGATTATTTATGATGTTACAGCTACAATGTCACTGAACTGAATATTTTTTACAGGAAAAAATATTCGGGATATTCGTTGGAGTCACGATTACATTTCCGCCTGCACTCAAAGCTAGAAATTGTCAAGAACGGCAGCCCCAGTGCGAGTCCAAGTCAACGTGCAAGTACCTCTTAAAGCGACACCAAACGACTACCCACATTGTCACATGGTATTATGTATGTATGTATATTAACATCATTTCTACGCTCTCTGTATTATAATAACTGTTAAGAATCTCTTGAATCCGTCATTTATCTATTTTAACTACAATATTCCGTACATAATATTATAATTATAATCGATAAAAATGTATTCAATTAGTATTTCTTGTGGGTAGACAAGAAATGATTTATGTCATATTACTTATTTATATGAATAAAAATATATATTATGTCGGATCGTCAGGATTTACTCGGATATATTCAGACACCATGTGGGCAGGAAACGGGCGTCGCGCAATGAAAACACACTGGGTGCTATACTCGGTGCTATCACTCTAAATTAAAATTAACACAATCACTGAGCACAACGAATCGAATACAGTTCCGTGGCGCAGCAACCCCGATACGATCAGACACCAGACTGTCTTCCTCGCCATGAGCTTAAAACATCACAACTCTGTAGAAGCGCGCTGTTGGTTTGGGTAGATCACGTGAGGTCGCCAGTAGCGCGCTTGCGATTCGTTTCCTGTCCGTACTATTGACCGGATCCGACATAGATATTTATATTTTGTAATGTGTAAATGAAATCTTATGTCTTCAATTATGTTTATTCGAAATAAGTCTATATATAATGAAATTTTACAATCAAGTACCGTCCCCGGCGATAAATATTGCACATCGACCTTTGGAAAGAGACAATCGGCTAATTTCGGCTTCGTAGAGCGTTATCTCTGTCGCACGAAATACAAACAGTCCGGTATCTATTAGGAGCTGTTAAAACAATTATGATTTGCTTCTTTTGATAATTCTTTTTATTCTTTGTATAAAATACACCAATTTTTCTATAAGTGATGGCTATGGTTGGGGTAAAATAAAATAAAAAAAAACATGTTCACATTATGTTTACGTATTTAATTATTTTGGAAAACTACAGCTGTTTTTAAATCTGTCAGCTTCGGTTACAAAATATTTATAAACATTGTAGATAATTTCGCGTGACTGACCTCGTAAAGGTTTCCTCTTTTTCCTAAAGATGCCATAGTACAACTTTAAATTATTTAAATTTGGGGGTGTTAACAACTCTAAATATATATTTTGAACTAACACTCTATCGCACTTGAGCAACGACTGACAAAACGTCACATAGGTAGTGTGCGACAGAGATAACGCTCTACGAAGCCGAAATTAGCCGATTGTCTCTTTCCAAAGGTCGATGTGTAATATTTATCGCCGGGTACTGTAAGTGTATTTTACATACATGAAGATTATTTTAGATGTACTGTCGAAGAAACTTACATCTGACCAATTTGAAAACAAAATCCCGTGCACACGATGACCACATCGAGCGCTGCAAGCAAGAATAGTCTTTACGGTGTATAGATGTCCGTTTCTCCGATAGTATATCATAATCATAAAACAGCAGATATCTACTTCCATCACCCTTGTATAAAAGTACAACACTTGCAATTACGTAGAAACTTCCACATGAAGTCCAAGTGATATGCCACATATTTTGTAAAATCTACAGCGTGTATCGGAAAGTTCTGATCATATTAAAGTGTGTGGTACATACTTTTAAACTGAACAACTTTCTCCATAGAACCAACATCGTAATATCAATCAGCCGTCTCATACATTTAATGTATGGGACGTATGTTTTTTCGTGGGTATTAAAGTTTTGTCGGGACAGTTGGTCCCGTGGAGAAAGTTGTTCAGTTTGATGATCGTGTTATTTATTTTTACATAATTATCTGTATTTAAACTTATTGGCAGTTGCTCCATGTAAAAAATATACTGGTATTCGGCTGTATCCGATAAGACTGGAAGCCGACCCCAAAATAGTTGGGAAAAGGCTGGGCAGAGGATGATGATGATATCTATATTTAATTTTGTAAGATAAGCTTCAAACACATCACTCATCCTACTTACATATTATTATGAATGTGAAAGTTTGTATGTTTAGATGTTTGTTACTCAATCACGCAAAAACGGCTGAACGGATTTTGATGAGATTTGGCACACAGATAGTTAATAACCTGGATTAACACATACTATACTTTTTATCCCGGTAGTAGGTTCCCGTGGGATAAATTCCGACATCCATGCGGGCGAAGCCGCGGCCAAAAGCTAGTTAATTATACGAAACATAGTTCAAATTAAATCAATATACATTCAGTACAAGAACTTGTGATGAAAAAGGATATGAATTCTATTTTCGTACTTTTGGTTGTAACTATAGTATCTATGCGTGTAAAGGTTTCGAGTGGGTATATAATATTTTTGGATATAATAATTATGTAGTGCGTCCATTACTTAATTTAAGTAGATTACAAATAAGCTGCACTTCCGGAGCGTTTCTCCAAGCTTATATTATGTATATAACTGATTTACAATATCTGAAATATCTCACCCACGTTCACGCGCCTTAAACGAGACGCGATACAAGTTTTATTGTTATGATGTCTATAGCCGTATAGTGCGCCGGAACGAGTTAATGTCAAAAAATTATATATTATTACATATTATGGGGTAGTTACCCCAAGCATACAGGATGGGAGAGAAAGATATAATATTGTAATCCTTTCCCATTGGATTTACGAGTAGACAGAGAATATTTAAGAAATCACGATTCTATTTTGAGATTTTTTTTTCACAACTACATTTTTATATATGGTCAAAGTATATTCATCCTTATTGGCAGCCTACATGTATATTCAGTATAAAATATTATTTTCATAATAATGTAAGTATAAATGTCTACCTATTGGAACACAGAACAAATCTCAATATTTATTGAAATCTCTGTGTAGCAGCAAATCTCTCTCTCTCTATTTGGTACAAAGGTTGTAACTTTTGGCAGTTAGATTATAGTTCAGCCTTAGGCTTTTATAGGATAAGTACTATTTTGTTAATAATTATTTTTTCTCCAATTATAGGGGATGGAATATTTTATCGTAATCAAGCGTGTTTTGCGATGGTGATGCTAGGAAATAGGATTAAAAGACTTTGGCGGCCCCGTCGAGCTTTCTTTCACAACATACACTATCGATCTAAGCAGGTTTAGATAGATATATAGAATACTCTTTATTATGCACAGCATATAAATTACAGGTATAAATGTTGAAATTTTACATACAAAACAGGTTTAATACCAAAACTATGTATAAAGTATGTCGCCTTAGACTAACTTCGCGTAAAGCTGGTCTTAGAGATTGTACCTTTTGAACAAAGCCACGAGATCAAGCTTTTTTCTAATGTAAGTATTTGATTGCATAACATTCCCGTTAAAAACATCCCAGTTAGATATACGTGCAGCAACTTGACAAAATATCAAACAAATTTATAGTGCCACAAACTTATCGGACCCGTAACGGCGGCGATGTCGGTGAACAAAATATGACAAGCCTTTTCACTGTTCATAGTGATTTCAGATGGTCAGATAAGTTTGAACCTCTCCGACAAAAAACTCAAAATGAACATGAAAGTTAAATAACAGGGCTGTGAAAGTGTGAATGACATTAAATATGTGTAAACTAGCATAAAACAAAACTTCCATACCTACGAACGTTCCGGGAAAAGAGTGTTTATTTTTTCCGTAAGCAAAGATTTTATTTTTTTGAATTAATTATTAGTATGATATGGGGTGATAGTAAATAAGTAGGTATTTATTCAATTAAAATATGTATATAGTGCTTATAATTTATTAATTTCATTTTAAGTATGTATTCGTGTAGGTACGACACGAGATTTACTCAAAATTTAATTTAGCGTTAATTATACTATCGTGAATTTATGAATCAATCATCTCTTGTAACTCCTACTCATAAAAACACAAGAAACATCTACAGAATGATGGCCGCAAATCTAACGGCAAATTACGCATTGAAATACTTTGGTAGGTATGTAAATTATAGTTAAAAAAATGTTGTTATTTATAGATTGGATGGAAATAAAGATTTTTATTTTATAGGTGTTGTCTTATTTTTAACCGACTTCTAAAAAAGGAGGAGGTTCTCAATTCGGATGTTTGTATTTTTTTTTTTTTATGTTTGTTCGCGCATAACTCCGTCGCTTGCCAACCGATTTGAAAAATTATTTTTTTGTTGGAAAGGGTATACTTTCCAAATGGTCCCATTTTTTTCAAAATCCAGTTCTGATAATGGGATCCTGGAGAAATCGAAGGAACTCTTCAAATATTATAGGCACACCTATAGCGATTTGGGTATTTTTTATAGTAGCTCGTGCATTTGCTCTCGGAAAGCACCACTTGGTGAAGTGGACCTGATGATGAAGACCACAGATGGCTACCGGAATTACTCAATGTGAAATATTTCACGGGTTGCGATTCGATTACTTTAATATGGTTGCTAAGCAATTTCCGCTCGTCACACAATGCGTGTGGTGAGTGGTTGTTGAGGAGTTCTCCTGGTTCTTACCAGCAGAACTCCTCAACAATTAACGTCCCAGCATCGGGAAAAGCAATATTTTGTAACATGTGATGAGAAATTGACATTAGACTATTGTAACTTATACAAATTATAAACAGACCCACTAAAAAGCGAGAAATAAAAACTTTTTAACAAAAAAAAAAACCGACTTCCAAAAATCACTACAAAGTGAAAAATAACTTTGATTTCGGAAGTCGGTGGCAAAAAAAAAGAAAGTAAGTAAATAAAAAACAAAAGACACCGACTTCCGAAATCAAAGTTATTTTTCACTTTGTAGTGATTTTTGGAAGTCGGTTTTTTTTTTTTTGTTAAAAAGTTTTTTAACCCACTTCTTTGGTTCTTGGGTGACTAAGCCTGGCCTCTAAGCTTTGCCAAATATACGTCCTTGCAATTACCCTTTTTTACCATGGGGTTAGGCATTAACTACAGAACGCGATCTACTAAGATTCCTTCATACTCACAGTTCACCTCTTAGGTTTCCTTCTCGTTCAAACATCGACAAAACGTCGACGTAGGTCCAGTGAAAACTATAATCTAATAATAATTAATAATAATGAGTTTTTATATTTTAATATTTAAAAATGTAATTTATATGTATATTAATGAAATAAAGGAAATAATAATGATAATGTGGATGCAGCAATCATTGTGCCGATAGTCGTGACGGCCAATGGCATAATAGCCAAGAGCCTCGATCAACACTACAGTAACAAAATTACAGGAAAAATAAAATGATGTCTCTAAATAGCACACTTTTTTAGAAATCGGAACGGAACCCTCGGTGCGCGAGTCCGACTCGCTCTTGACCGGTTTTTTTTTTCACTTGACCATACCGGGGAATCATCAAGGGCTTGATCCAGAAAGCGGTACTTCTGGACACGGCGCGTATCGTTAGGAGGTTCCTCTCTCAGCAGCCCTGACCACCGGTAGCTTGGACCCTGTTCCCGATATCAACTATCAACAAATATCAACAAAAAAACATGTCAGTCCTACCACTTCAGGAATCCATTGTAGTCACTTTTAGTTATTTATTTTTAAGTTACTTTGGTATTTACCTTGTCGCTAGCTACATACCTTACTATTTATAAATATGTAGTGTGTAATTTTAATTCGGATTGGTACCTATTGACTTCAATAAATTGTTATTTTCGTTCATAGAATTATAAAGTTATAACTCGAATTTATTACCTAACAACTGTTATTTATTTTTCTATAATTTTATTGTATGTTAACTAACATTAACATCCATTAAATATTTGCATGCCAAAACTGCGGCGGAATGTGTCTTTGCACTTTTTATATGTAACATCTTTTGTACCACCACATTTTATGCAAATAAATGATTTTGATTTGATTTGATTTGATTTGATATCGGTGGGCTACTATTTTTTATATTTTAAATGTTTTTACACTTTTTATATTTCAACATTTAAAAATGTAATATATATGTTTATATTAATGAAATAAAGAGAATAATAATAATTAATAAATTCATAATAATAATCTTAATATAATATCTTATCTTATTATGTCCTAAACGCTGATGATGACACAAATTCCACGATTAGTGAAATAAAGGTAAACAATCTTATCTTATGTCTCTGTACCTAGCGATTGACCATGCCCTGCGTTTTAACGAATACATTAAATAATTAGATCTATATTTGTTCTATCGAAATATGCATAGTACGTGTGGCGGCATCTACATCGCCACATATGAACTACGCATCAATGACATGACGTCACGCAAACCTGCATCGCGCAATTAGAGTTTACCACGCGATTAGCATATATACAACGTCCCGACATCAACCGTCGGGCAGTGGCCCACCAGACACAACACCCGTCTGGTCGGAGGATCCTCCCTTTTCAATAGAGGATGAGTGAACTTTACACCCTGTTCCTCATGCCTCTAAATTGGTGACCCTGAGCATGAACGTCAGCGCAGCCTTCGTGCAACTCCTTCAGCGTGACGTCATCAGCATCACTTCCTCAAGCTTTCGAGCGGCGAGTCACACAGCCAGCCAGCATCCACGGCTTCAACAGGTATCCTGACCACCAGCATGCAGCGGACGCGCATTCCTGGTCATCACCTTCAGCCTCAACCCAGCGCTGTACACTCCGACTCACTGGAGCATAACGCAGCGCCACCCCGACTCACTGGGGTATCACCGCAGACAGTTCCGACTCACCGTGAACTATGCGGCACCCGGTTCCGACTCACTGGAACCACAACTGGCACTGGCAAGCATCACAAGATACACGACTCAGCCCACTATCGACCTCCGGTCTCCGGAGGGGAGTGATGTGGCGGCATCTACATCGCCACATATGAACTACGCATCAATGACATGACGTCACGCAAACCTGCATCGCGCAATTAGAGTTTACCACGCGATTAGCATATATACAACGTCCCGACATCAACCGTCGGGCAGTGGCCCACCAGACACAACACCCGTCTGGTCGGAGGATCCTCCCTTTTCAATAGAGGATGAGTGAACTTTACACCCTGTTCCTCATGCCTCTAAATACGCAATTTGTTCCGTTTTAGTTTTTATAAAAAATTACTTCTTCTTTATCAGTTAGCCAGCGATGTACTTTTAAATTACGCACTTTAAAAAACAAAATCTAGATAGGCGATTAGTTCTACATTAACTCTAATTACTTATCTACTTTGTACTTGTAAAATTCATTACATTCAATTAAAAAAGACAATACAAAGAAGTAAACCTAGCGATGTATTTCTAAGTAAATGAATTTCTTTCGCTAATAATGTGACAGTTTTGTCCCCATTACAATTTTTTCCCAAAACATTTTTTTTTTCGAAGGTTTCTACCAGTCAACTCCTACCGCAAGCCGCGTTAAAAAACTTTAACTGCCAAAAAGATTACAAGCCATTGGGAAATTAAACAAATTTTTAAAAAAACCTGTTGCTCCTAAACTAAAAATACATCCTGTACCTATATTTGTGTTCAATAAAGGACTAATAGATGGCGCTCGTGTTGACAACAAGTCTTTCTTTTCTTTATTATTTCTTTCGTTGCACTGAAAACGTGGTAGTTGAATTAAAATCGAAGGCGTAGGTTATTTTATCATGTGCTGCCTATGTATGTACTTACTAGGGTTGCCAGTTTTTTTTTAAATCCTGTAAGAGACAAATGCTGAATTTGGCTAAAAAAAAACGGGATTTCAAATAATTCCCCGGGACAAAAGAAAAACGAAGAAGTTGTTGAAAAACATGTTACTTATTTTATTTACGTAGGTAACTATTTTGGGGTCGGCTCGGCTTCCAGTGTAACCGGAACCGGATGCAGCTGAATACCAGTATTTTACGTTCTTATTTTTATTTATACAAATTGCTACTTACATACCTATATTTTAAAGAAGATCGTGTAAGTTTAAATATTATAAGTACAATTTGTTTGATTTTACATAGTTGAAAAAGGTCATTAAATTACAACTGTCTTTTCCAGATGAATTATTTGTGTCACTATCACTTGAATCACTCATCGTGTTTAATAGTTTCAGCAATAATTAACAAAAAAAAATGTTAACACGAACGTAACACATATTTACTAAACATATCTACTTACTTACCTTGCGAAAATTTTACGCAGCAATGAATAAAATATATAAACAAAAAAAAATCGGCGCTAAAATCATGAGATAATGTGAGGTAGATAATAATTAGAGAGTAATTACGTATACAAAACAAACAGAGACAAATATTGTTTATCATTGGCGTCGGGTGACTTGTCAATCAACCGTAGTGCAATAGATTTCTAAATAATAAATCAAATTCGGGCGGGACGTTTAAAATTATGGCTGAAATACGGGACGTCTGGCAACGCTAGTACAGTTACCGGCCATAAATATTGCACATGGATTTTTACAGTTGCCGGCCGTAAAAGCACATGAAACAAGTAGGTATACGTAAAAGTACATAAATAACGTACTACAATAGTACTACATACATATATACACATTACTATACATACATATATACATCGTATATATTATTATGTAGTTACGTATTTAACGTACGTAAATCCCATGTGCAATATTTACGGCCGGTTACTGTACTTACCTTTAACACAGAATACATAATAGTATAAATACAGAAGATTCACTACGCAAAATCATTTAAACAAATAGCGACTCTTGCTACAACACAATAAAGTACAAATTCATGTCGCACTGTGTTAATTACCTACAGTTATATTCACCTAGAAGTTATACCTCTGGCTCGTTAGGGTTGTCTTCTTTTAAGACTCGGCGCGTGAGTGAGTACATCGAATTAACGCGCGAGCCGACCACCTACTTGTAGCTTCATACTTAAAATGCAGAGTGCGTCTGGCCTGCCTTTATTATAGGCAGTGCAGCAGCACCACAGAACAGACAAATAATAAATAAATCATTTATTTCGGGTAACAATGACCCATAACATAAATACCTTACAGACTATCATACATACCTAATATTTATAAAAACCACAATTAAACACGTAATGTTGTCGTATTTCGCTGCACGGAGTCGCGTAACCGTCCTCGGAAATGTCAAAATACGACACCTTTCGGCCAAAAGTCCTCTAAAAATAAAAGATTTTAGAAAGGAAATAGTTCCTTCCTAATTTGTATTAGAACGGGTGTCGCCGCTTGTCCCCCACTCTGTAACTCCACTACAAGCAATAGACCAACACTTACGCGCATTACGCACACAATTAACCACACGCACTTAGATCGCAAGTTTGCTATTGGTTCTCACACTAACGCAAATACTGCGCTTGACGTAGGTAGGTACACTCTACTTTTAAGACTACGTTTCAGTCCCTGTTGCAAAAAAATATTAAACATTTTTATTTCTTTCTTATTTGCAAAATAGTTGGGTAAACGTCATCTAAAACTGTTCCAAATTCCAAATTTCAAGTTGATAGCATTAGTAGTTCTTGACATATTCAGTTGTGACAGACAGACAGCCTGAGTCGCATCTTATGGGTTCCTTTTTACCATTTTGGTACGAACAAGTTCCTTTTGCCATGGTGGCAAAATATTTAGTTGCTGCAACAAGAAATTTCCAACAAAGCTTTTATTGTGACTGTTGGCTTTTTTTTTCTGAGTGTATATTTTCACGGCACGGACACGTTTTGTTTCCCTCATTGCTATTAGCCGACTAAATAAAATCGAAATTGAATTTGTCTGCAATTTGTTGCAGACAAATTCAGACAATTTTTATAGTGCGCGCTAGTGCCATAACCTCTTTATTTATATAAGTTCGATAATATCATTGTTTCCGCCCCCCCACCCCTTATCACCGAAGTTTGCATAGGCAAAAATCTTATTCTATGTTATAGAAGTTTATGTAAAGATTACAGGAAAAATAAAAAGATGTCTCTAAATAGCACACTTTTTCAGATATCGGAACGGAACCCTCGGTGCGCGAGTCCGACTCGCTCTTGACCAGTTTTTTTCGTGTGTGAACTGAACGACACACACGAAAAAAAATATCTGTTGTATTCTATGGTTGTTTCCCTATATTTATGTTCGCATAACTTGTCAAAAGAACAGTTGATTTTTTTTTCTTGATTTCGTGAATGGTCCCATGTCCTAAGTAGTAAAAATTGTTCATAATGATGAATACAATCACCCATTAAGAGGATAAAGATGTTAAAATTACACCCTGTATTATCTATACTTACTTAGATATAAAAACCGGCCAAGTGCGAGTCTCGCACACGTACAAGATTTAATACTTTCGCTCCATGCGGCAAAGTCGTGGGACGCCCTATATACATAGTTGGGTGTAAGTGTAAACAGTGGCAATCTTTTACGAGGTCATTGTACTCATCATTATGAACAACTTTTTCAATGGGACCAAACCTGAAATCGCGAAAAAAAATTAGCTGTTCAGTAGTACATTTATATTCGCATACTTATGTCGTCAAAATGTAGTGAACCGCTGATTTTTTTTCGCGATTTCAGGTTCGGTCCCATAGTAAAAGTTGTTCATAATGATGAGTACAAACAATGACCCCTTAAAAGGTTGCCACTGTTTACACTTACACCCTGTGTAGCTTACCACGTACGGGGTGGCCCACGAACCGTCGCGTCGTCCAAAGGAAAATTTTAGAAGCCTCTCTCCAAGAGCTTTCCGAAACACCCATAAGATGTCAATATTATTTATTCCGTGCCTATCATGTATGTTCAGCGATTATTTATAGTTTAGGAGCTAGGCGGCTTTTAATAATATAATTGGGTAATTCTCATTTTTCTCCTTCTGGGCTGGGTAGCAGTATTTGGAATTTTTTATCCAACACAGACAGACAGACAGACTGAGTGACACCATAAGGGTTCCTTTTTTACCATTTTGGTATGGAACCCTAAAAAATTATCTACCTTCGATAAAAATATTGTCTGTCTAAACATCACCCAATAGACAAAACTTAGCCCAGTAGTGTCCCACTCCCTCCCTCCCCTTATTTATTTACGAATATTAAGTATTTAAGTATACATTTTTCATCCCACTTTCTTTCACGACCTATTAAAGGTGGGGAATAAGCTGAGCAACAATGTAGGCAAATTCTTATTTCCTTTATTTATTCATGTTCATGGTATTTAACATAATATAACTTTTTTATTCAAACTAAAAATTATTAATTTATTAAAACTTTATGCGAGAATCTCTTTTCTAGTAAAATCAAATAAGCATGGCCGTCGTGATAAAAAGTTAAATGATATTAGTTCGATTTTTAGATTGACGTCAGTCAGATATAATCAATACAATTGAAGACAAAAGAAAACCGACTGGCCGCTGGTGTTGGACGTGACTGTCGTAATTTTGCGACTTAGTTATCGGATTAGTAAATAATATTCCCTGAAATACGTATTACTACAAAAATGAGTGAGCCAATGAAGTCTGTTTCTGCCATGAACAAATTGTACATCGGCAACTTGCCCATTGAAGCTGACGAAGCAGCAGTGAGACAGCTATTCGCTGAGCAAAATTTGACTGTTGCTGATATCTCTGTAAAGAGAGGTGGTTACGCTTTTGTCGACTTTCCTGATCAATCAGCTGCAGATCGGGCCATAGATAAACTGCATGGTAACTATTTTAAAATTTAAGTGTCCTTCTAAATATACCTATCGTTGCTTATTAAGAAGATTAGTAAGAATGTGAGTTTGCCAGTTTGCCTTTACAAGTCTTTACCTATATATTATACCTACTTAGTGTGATAAGGATCACAATGAATGTAGTCGTAGCAATGCTTCAAGTACGGAGAAGATGTCAAAAACTCAAAAACCTATCAAATCTAGTTGGGGACATTTTGTTATTTCTCTATTTTGCCCAAGTTGTACCTATGTGCCGAATTGCGGCGATTCCTAGGGAAGGCCTAACTGCCAGCAGATGTGCATCTGGCTAGCCGGGCACCTGGCTTTTGGTGGTTAGAAGTATATCAATTGAATCCTACACCTCTGCACAAGATGCAGCATACCTGATTCATTTTAAATGTACCTCTTTAATAAAGCTTAATATGTTATTTCAGGTTATTCGTATTGTGGCCTGCCTCTGATTGTTGAGCCTTCGGTTGCTAACAAGAAAATGTAAGTACATGACGAGCTAGTTGCATACTATTAGGTACTTAGTTACATCAAGCGAGAGGAACCGACTAAGTACAAGGAAGTACCTATCTCGAATGATGTTTTCCCTAAAACTTTCCAGAGAACGACTTTTGTGTAGGTACGTGGTTTTGGATTACGTTCCATTGTTCACACTGAACAATGGAATAAACAAGTTAAATAAAAGCTTTTAAAAATACGAGGCAACAGAAGCACTTATCTAATATTATATAAACTTTCCCACATATTTTCCGGTTTTGTTACTTAAGTTGATACTGAAATATTTTATCCTAGACAAATCGATATTTCGGTAGGTATCAACTGATTTGTAACAAAACGTTATTTAAGAACGTTATAAAAAAACTTTTAGTAAGTAGGTACACACGTCTATGTTTATGAGATATATCTATCTGTCGATCTATGTCTGAAAATGCTACCTATTGGTTTGACAGTTTTGCTTATTCTACTTTGTAATTTTTTCAGAGTCAACGTACCTAATCTTCAAAGCGCAAGTACCACTCAGCTGAAGGAGGGCAATAATGACTCTCTCCCAGGAGGTTGGAGGTAAGTGAGCTTCAATGTAGGTACTCTAAAACCCGCTAAATTTAAGTTATGGAAAAAGAACTGCTATATTTCTAGTGTTAATAAACAGAGGGGTAGCTCTGGATACCGGTTTGCGAGAAGCGAGTAAACTGCTGGGCGTGTTTTACCTGTTTTTGTTGTGATTTACTGATTATGCAACAGTGTTTCAACAACCGTATTCACTCGACGAATCTGAATTATTTACCTATGAATGATTTTTCATATCTTATACACTAAATTCCTATGACACTGGTAGTTTTCTCTTCGAAATTTTGTTTATATCATTAACCACGCAACAAATGTCTTAATATGATGACTTTAAATACCTATTTTAACCACATTCATAAGTACAATACAAATAAATACATTGAGCTATTGATAAATATGTTAGGTACCTACTTGTACCTACATAAACTTTGTTAAGGCCAGGGACCCAATTCCGGGCTCGAGCTAGATATCACGACCATGGAGATAAATCTCTGTTTCAAATCTCCTCATCAATGTCCGGTTCAAATCTCGATACTATCAAAAAACCGTATTCTGGTAGACCATGGAGAAAGATTTACAACGGAGAAAATAATCTCGTCTAAAAGACGTTCCATTTTTATCGATTCACTTTGATTATAATCGATTATGCTACGTTTTTCTTTTTTTAGTATTAATGACGTGTGTTTAATTTATTAAATCCAAGAAAACACATTATTAAAGATAATTTTAGTATATATTGTGTTTCTACTGTGTTTTTTTTTTTATAATTACTTACTGAAAATAGTAATTGCAAAGTAGCGTGATCAGAAACGCATTTCGCATGATCATCCTTTTTCTGACGTAGGTAGGTTTTAATTTTCATATTAAATAAGACTGATTTTAATCGCGATTAAAAAGGTGTGGAATAAAATTAGTTGTCATGAACTAAAATTCACACCAACACCTTGACTTCAAGTGCAAAAACAGTACGGTATTTTTTTTTTCTTTTGCTTATATCTCAAAAACGGTGTGTCCTATCGCAAAAATAATGAAAATTTGGCCCCCCTTTATGAGACCCATAAACCCCTAAGCCTCTACATGTAGGTACCAAAAATAAATACGAATATAAACCTACGAATGTAAATTTTGACAGATGTTCCAACGGAGATTTCATATCTCCATACCTTAGGACCAGCCGTGATATCTCGCTGGTTTGCGATCGAAAAATTTATGAATGGAGATCGTTAGAATAGCATTTTTTCTTTTTCGACGGAGATAAGCAGTTTCTCGACTGATATTTCGACCATGGAGATAATTTCCATGCCACCGGAATTGGCCTCCTGGAGGCCAATTCCGGTGGCATGGAAATTATCTATCATTAATCTATTATTAATTATCTATTATTTTTCATTATTTTTGCAATAGGACACACCGTTTTAAAGATATAAGCAAAAGAAAAAAAAATACAGTACTGTTTTTGCACTTGAAGTGTGTTGGTGTGAATTTTAGTTCATTACAACTAATAAAATTTTATTCCACACCTTTTTAATCACGATTAAAACTAGTTTTATTTAGTTTGAAAATTAAAACCTATCTACGTCAGAAAAAGGACACAAATCACAGAGCACTATACAAATCATTGAAATGCGTTTCGGATCACGCTACTTTGCAATTACTATTTTTAGTACCTAAGTAGGTAATTATAAAAAAAACACAGTTAAAGAAACACAATATACTAAAATTATCTTTTATAATGTGTTTGCTTGGATTTAATAAATTAAACATACGTTATTATTACTAAAAAAAGAAAAACTTAGCATAATCGATTATAATCAAAGTGAATCGATAAAAATGGAACGTCTTTTAGACGAGATTATTTTCTCCGTTGAAAATCTTTCTCCATGGTCTACCAGAATACGGTTTTTTGATATTATAGAGATTGGAACCGTACATTGATGCGGAGATTTGAAACAGAGATTTATCTCCATGGTCGTGATATCTAGCTCGAACCCGGAATTGGGTCCCAGATGGGCAAAGTAGGCAGTCTCAGAAGTATGTTTACAGTGAAAAGCTGCGTCATAATAAAAGAGCAAGAAGTAATGAGAGTAGCTAACTAAATGACTAGTTACTTAATTCTTATTTACCTTGACATGCATAGTAATTTCTTAAAGACCAGAGGGGCAATTCCCGTATTTTTAACAAAATTCGCAATCTCATATCAGTCTCAATCTGTCAAAAATTGTGTAGCGTTTACATACATTTTTGACATTTGATTGTCGCTGGCATGAGATTGCGACTTGAATTGGAACGTTTTTAGGTACGAGAATTGGCCTTCAGTTATTACCGCAAGTTTTGTACTTTTAAAGGCACGCTAGTCGCTCATTCTTTCATACAAACGTAGTATAGTGATTACTCGTCGGCATGACGGTGTACGTTCAAAACTAAAAATGATTTCGATTTGTCTTATCATTGTCTAGCCCGGTATGGAAGCAGAATTGAAAAAAAAATTGTTTTGGAAGTTATGAGCGTCGAAACTTCCATATTTCAACACTAATTTTAACGCATCTTTGGTCGTAAATAAATAGAGGAGTAACAAGCAACTCCTGGAGTATGAAGATGGTAAAATTGCTACCGTGCAGGGTTAGATATTTTATTCAACAATTCAAATAACTTTATTTAGACAATACATTCAGAAGTTTTTTCATAATATCTATACGCCCAAAGGTCTCTTCATGGAATTTTACGCGCTTGTTTTCCTTATAAGTCATCATCTATTTCACTAAATACATAAAAACTAAATAAATCTAAATTAATTAACTTAAATAAATAAAGTAATTAACTAAATAGCATGCATATTAGCCACGCCACCAACAAGTCCGAGCTGCCGTCGTCTAGTGGCTCCTTAAGTTATGTCCTACTTCATAAAACTGTTTTTTTTTTTAATAGGTACTTTAATGGTCATTCACAGTTTTTCGCCAGTTTACATTCTTGCGAGATCTATTATAAACTCAGTTTAGCAGTCAGCCTATTCCTGTGACACATACACTCGGATACCTACCTACGTGGTACATAAAATATGATTCACACCAACACCAACACTCCATGTACAGTCTGCAACAGAGATAAGTAACCAGTGTTGTAGTGTGCGTGACACTACAAAACTGTATTGCTACTGTTAAAACGATTCATTACGTACAGCACACAATGCCCTCACGCACACATCGCGTTCATGTGCAAGTGAGTGCGCTAATGTCTTCTCAATTATAGTATAACATAATTTCGCGTTGAAAACTTAAGCGTTCGTAGCCCAACGAATAAGGCATTATACTTCTGAGTACTACGGTGTGAGTTCAAATCTCTGAAGTGATGATTCTTTTTGCGATTTATTATTTTAAGCTAAAGCAATTAGAACAATTTTTGTTAAGAAAATGTTTTATTTATTTAAAATTGCTTAAATAAATAAAACAATTTTTAGTAAATATCTTTATTTAAAAAAAAGAACATCAAAAGTGAACATGTTTTATTATAAATACAACAATATGTTTAGAACATGCTATTACATCTTTTTATACCATTATATAATATGTATACAACAATGGGCGGAGTGAATAAACATGTCACATAGATAACAAATATAATCTGATCCAGTAACAATAACATCACTCACACACTCCTACCTACACAGTACCGCCGACTTAATTTATTATGGCTAAATATGCTGTGAAAGTATTAAGTATTTCGTTTAGGTATCTATTATAAAATAAAGTCGCTTTTCATGTCTGTCTGTGTAGCCGCGTTGTTCTTCTAACGCCACAGATTTTGATGCGGTTTTCACTATCATGATAAATATTTAACTTATATATTATAGAAACCTTCATGTTTTAACAAGTCGTAAAAACCGTGCGAATCAGGGCCGGGTCGCTAGTTCAGTTATATACAGATATGAATTACCTACATTTTTGAAAATTAAAATTAAAATAAAAACATTTACCACCTGTATCGGGAACAGTAGGTATTATAATTATTACCAACCATTATTAATTATTTCTAGGAAAATAATAGATTTAAAAACGTTAAAATGTCTGAAATTTAAAGGTAGTATATAATATGTATGTTACGATAAGTCGGTGGTGATTTTCGACGAAGACATTTTTCATCAGTAATTATGACGACATTGTTTTGTCAATCGAAGTGCCGATATTCCGCAATTTTGACGGTGCACGGTATATAACAAAATTTTACGCGTCGGTTTGCAACATGTCAAACCGTCTGCTTGCAGGTGGTTCCGTACAGTTTGCATAATGACGTTGTGTGCTGCTGCTGTTATGCTGGTCTAAGCGAATGGATCTGATGTATGGGTGGCAACAATTTCACGCACGATGCCGAGGCGAAACATTTGTGTAAGCCAATGGTGTCGGTCCAGGCAGGCGACGGTTTATTTCGCTTGTCTCAGTGACAATGCACCCACAGTCAAACGGTTTTTCTCTACAAAAAAAAAAGTGAAAATATTAGGTCTAAACATACACCTCCCAAATTATAAATTAAGAAATAAAAGTTACACAATATAAATACAATGCAGAGAATATATATTTATATACTTAAATACAATTGATATATAAGGCTAGTGGTCAGTAATAATAAAAATTATAATACGATAAAATGGAAATAAAAAGGCAGGGCGAGTGACCTAGGAAATACATAATATCATACTTATAAAAAATAAAAAATAATATAATATAATAATGACACAAATAAAAAAAACAAACAACAAATAATATAATATAATGATGATTTTTTATTTTTTCTAAAAAGTATTAAACAATATTATTATACTTTATTTAGAATAGAAATCCTTTGTTTAATTACCATACATGCAATTTACATTTTTAAATATTTTAGATAAAAAATGAAATCTTTTAAAATTGTATTTTATTATTATTATCTAATCATTTACAAACATATTCATTATTTTTGAATATTTTATTACAAAACACAGATAAAAAACTATTACTACAATACTGTGTAAACCAATAATGGAAATGATTAAATAATTATCGATATAATGAGTGGCTATGCAGTTAACAAAAACTGTATTTATTTGTTAACTGCATAGCCACTCATTATACTAAATTCAACTATTCCGGTGTCATTTCCTATTAGATTCAACTATTCATATCCACAATTCGTTAAATGAGATACAACAGACAATCATAATAAAATTACTGGGTGGGATCACGGTGACATAATAAATTAATACATTCTAATAATAATTTCACTCACCGATAGCATTGGGCGCCTTGCGATTTCACTAATAGAAATATTTTTTTTCTCATGCAAAACAATAATCTGAGCTTTTTGAAATCTTGTTAAATGATGCATGGTCTAAATTAATCAATATATCACAATCACAAACTTCAAGTGCAAAAGAAAGAGTATAATGTGTAGTTGCTAATGCAGACTGACTACATAAGTTCACAATTAAAGGCAGGAATATATTTTTAAAGCGGGTAGTTAGCTTCTAAACTGGGAAATAATTTTAAGTAGGCGAGAAACTTGTGGTAGATTCTCAAACTGGTCAGAATATCGCTTTATTCAGTTAGTATATTCATTTTAAATTACAAAATCTCAAAAATAATATTTTAGTAAACTCGAGGCTCGAACTCAGATCATTCTGTCACTGTAGGTTGAATGCTTACCTGTTGCGCCACGAGAGCAACTATCCTACATTGCGAAATTATGTTACACTATCATTTAAAAGACGTCAGCGCACTCACTCTATGAATGGGATGTGTGCGAGGCTGTCATTGTGAGCAGTACGTACAGTAGGATATAGTTTTGTAGTGTGCGTGTCTGGTTACTTAATTCCTTTGGCGTCTGTACCAGGTACGAATCGTAGATAATTGAAATAAATATCTTTGTAAATTGAAAGGTAAAATGACGTATTAGCACAATACTTAATATAATCAGCTATGAAAATGGTAAATTTTGTTGTTGCTATTATGTATGGCCTGTTTCACCACCTACGATTAAGTTCCTATTAACTTACTTGGCAAATAATTTCATACAAATTCTGTTCCATTTTTTAATTTATTCGGTGAGTACCTAGTGGCTAATTGGACATCGTGAAACTTACAGACTTTGGAACTTACAGACGACTCTATGTTCCAAAGTTCCAGTCAACATTCAACTCTATAAGGGCCTATTTCACGACGTCCGAATAGCCACTAGGTACCTACTCACCGAATAATTACAGTTCCTCGCCATGTAAAGAAGTAACCAAGGAGTTTAAACAAAACAAACAATTCCATTCTAGCCTAGGCATTTTCTACTCCATATTGTTTAGGTATAAGTTACTCACCCGTTTTTACCCGACTACGGCAAAGCCAAAAGGAAGGGTTATGATTTTAGCAGTCTATGTAAGTATGTATACAGGGTTATTTGTAAAACACCAACAACAGCAGGAATAGATTACTAACATCATAAACAACAACATTTGTTCTACGACTTTTTCGAAAACAGGCAAAAAAAAACGACTTTTCATACAAAACTCGATCAGCTTTTCGGACATATGTATGTAGAGTTCAATTTTTTTTGTCTCTTTTCGGAAAAGTCGTAGAACAAATGTCGTTGTTTATGATGTTAGTAATCTACTCCTGCGAGGTTGTTGGTCTTTTACAAATAACGCTGTTTATGTAAGTATGTATTTACGTGTGTTCCACTGAATGGATTTTGATGAATGAGGTATCGATCGATTCGTAATAATAGTCTGGGTGACATAGACATAAATACTTCCTTGATTTAATATGGTGGACTTTACACGTAAATTTCTGACCTCGAAAAAATTAAATTGAGATAATCATGACATGTTTGGTATCAAAAGAAAGGTCTTGACGAGCACATTACGAATATGCATATACCTATGTCATTATTGTTTAAGTAAATAAATATTTTGAACATTTTAGATCAATTTTATTTTTCTGTAGTCGGGTTACAGTTTTTTAAACTTTATTCTTTTCAGCCTATTATTGGCGCGTGAAAAATTATTTCATCAACTGTGTATTGGACACAGGATTTCACTCAAAGCTATCTTTTGAGTGAAAATCCTGTGGTTTGTTATCGTCTTGTTATTACCAATAGTTGATGGGTGAAAAAGATTTTTGGATAATTAATTAAGTAATTAATTATGTTGTGAGCCTCGGTAAGTACCTTCAGCATTCAGCATAATGGAAAATACAAGTTTGCGACCTTGAACACTTCGATTTTTCGTCATTACCGAGGTACGTAAGTAATTACTTACAACATAATTATTTTATTAATTAACTAAAAATTGTACCCTGCTTTTTGTATGGCAAAAACCCTCTACTTACTTATGTACCTACTCTCTTTCACTTTAAAAAACTTCTGTGAGGCTGATAGCCGAAAAGTCGTCTAAGTACCTACCTATTCTAATTTGTGTTTGTTTTTTGTAATTTTGTCATCATTTGATTAGCAATAAAATTTAAGACGTTAAGACTGTGGTCGCATATTTTCGCGCTCGGATTTTAAACATCTGACGCTCGACGCCGCGTAGCGAGTGCGCGTGTGTGCGTTTTTCCTCATGTACGGCACACGGTTGCGATGCTGCGACGACTAAACGATCTTGATCGTAGCTATGGCGTACCTATATTTTTTTGAAGTAAAAGCTAGAGGTTTACGGAGAAAATAAAAAGACTGTCCACAATACATTATTAGTGTATTTTAATTAAATTTATACAAATATGGATGAAGAAAATAATATTATGTAGGTACTTAAAAAAAATAAACTCATTTTACTTATTTGCTTAAGTATTTGTATACTTATAAGTAATTGAAGTTTTATAAAAGTATTTGTATTTGACGACACGGTTGGCGCAGTGGCTGAGCAATTGACTGCTGCGCAGCATGTTGTGGGTTCGATTCCCGCACGGAACAAATATTTGAACGACCTACAAGTACTTATTTGTTTCCGAGTCTGGGTGTTTTTCTATCTATAATATGTATGTATTTACAAAAAAAAATGTATATAAGAAGTTTATCAGCCATCTCGTTACCATAACACAAGCATTAGGTTGCTTAGCTTGGGACTAGATGGCGTTGTGTGAAATGTCCAAGGATATTTATTTATTATTTATTTTAATCATTTGTCTAAGGGGATTGATTGACTTTTCCTTGGATCTATAATTTCTGGGAGAACACAATCAGAATAAAATTTTGTTAACAGCGGAGCCATCTTTTGTCCAAAATCATCGTTTTTTTGTGTAAAACAGTTCAATTTAAGCCCTATTTTAATGTAGATAAAGACGCCACGCGCTAGCTATAATTATTTATTTTTCTTGCGGCATAGGTTTACCAACCGCATCAAGTGCATAAAACAGTTGAATTTGAACCAACACTAATACATAAATACATAAAGCCGCCTCATGCGCAAATGTTTGGTTTACTGTTTTCAAATTTCAAATAGGTAGGTCACCCCGCTGCCACAGAATAAATAATAGTACTGCTGCGTTCGTGTGGGGTTGGTTTTATAATGTTTATTAGCCTAGGCAGGTATTGTACGTGCCCAGTCGACCTAATGACTATACAGTCGACCACACGTCGCACGTCAGTGGTAAGTGATAAGGATTTGTATAGGTGTCGTTTTCATAGTTTTCGATTTCGACTATAGCCAATAGTGAAGTCAAAATTAAAATCCAAGATGGCGGCTGCGAAAATTTTAAAATTTTTCGTCATGGATGTCGTTTTCATAGTTCTCGAGGATGAAGCTGATAGTGAAGTCAATCATCCTAAAAGGGATGATTGACTGCACTATGCGGCCCAAGAGAGCAATGCAATGGTGGCCCAATGGTAACGATCCCGACATACGAGTAGGTCATGGTTTCGAACTCAGGCAGGCACTTTGTGTAAATAATTTCATCACCACTACTCTCAAATCAGTGAAGGAAAATATCGTGAGGAAACCGCCTAGAACCAAGAATTCGAAGACATGTGACATCTACCAAGCCGCACTGGGTCCTCGTGGTGTATTACGGCCCACTCCCTCTCACCGAGAGGAGCCCTGTGTCCCAGCAGTGGGAACATTATAGGCTGATTATGATTGAGACCCATTATGTTGTGAGCGAGCACGTTTCAGTGCCAGAGGTCATCACTGATGTGAGACGAGAAGATATATTACGCTCAACACCGCCGCGCGCGGCCCTTGTCCGATCAGAGCGCGGCTAGCCGCGCGTGGCAGCCGCGGTCAAATGCCGCTCTATATTTGGACACACCTTTATATAGTGCCTTTATCTATGCCTCACTCGTTTCGTATCGTTTAGTGCGGTCGCGATTTGAGTGTATTTCCCATAGTTTTATTGATGTTTTCCTCGACCCCTGTTTTCTTTCTGCGGACTTCTGATCTTGCTTCTTGTACGAACCTTGCTACCACACCGGACACGGTACGGAGAACCCCGCATAAACGTTGGACTTGAACTTGTTATTTTGTATATTACGACCAGCCTACTGATTTCATATTGGCACCATGGATCGTTGTGTAAATTGTGGCAAAGTGAGTGTGTGAGTGGGAGTTTACGTGGTCGTCGAGCTGAAGAACTTCAAAAATCAGCTGTTAAGTACCTATATGTAGATCGTTATGTAACCTCACTTTTATTACATCTCTTTTAACTCGGAACTTGACCGCGAAAATCCGCAAAATGTTCAGTGATGGTTTGATAATATAGTAGCTATAAATTGACACCAATTTCATTTTTTTACAACCCAGGCCCAGGCCCAAGTTTATATGACATGGTTTCCGTCTCCTTTGTCACGGATCCACAATAGAGATTGTGGCAGTAGAGATTTCAAATAAAAATCTGATATAAATTTTTTCTCCATATTCATCCTCCAAAATTCTTGTAGCCATCTTGGATTTACATTTTGACTACACTATCGACGTTAGCACCCAGAAGAACCATGAAAACGATACCCATGATGAAAAATTTGAAAATGTTCGCAGCCGCCATCTTGGATTTACATTTTAACGTCACTATCGGCTTTAGCATCCTCGAGAACAATGGGAACGATCCCCATGACGAAAAATTTAAAAATTTTCGCAGCCACCATCTTGGATTTACATTTTGACCAAATTATATTGTATTATTGATATTGTAATTACAATATCAATATTACAAGTAATACAACATAATTCAAGAATTGTAACATAATTCTCCTAAAGTAAGTGTGCCTACCACGTTGGCTTCTTAAAATATTACTTAAATGAAAGGATCAAAAATATTTAGTCGCACTACAATTGACTATATATCACGCGAGGCGCATGCGCGGCGGCGGGAGGTCAACCGACGTAGGTCCTGCGTCGAAGAGCGCCAGAGCGCGACTGACTTAGGCCGTTCGATGCACCCGATTTTATACTCACTTTAAAAAATTATTTTCGTAAATGATTGAAGACAGATATGTTTTATTTTTTACACATATATAGTACAATCTTTCTTCTTACGTATAAAATGATTTGTGTTGCCAAATGACTTTTAGATTCTGAGAAATGACGTGTTTTTTTGTAGTCGATTTCTCGATTTTTGATTATCTTAGACGTGATTAAAATACAAGTTAATGAATTAAAAATCAAACTTTTCTCAATGCAATTTAAATTTCAGGATATGCCTCTTCGAATGAATACCACTTTACCTTCTTAATTAGTAGTAATAATTGGTGTAAGATTACTTCAAAGTTGAGCCTTCGCGCGTCATCTGGAAATCGCGCCTTCGAAATCGACTGTTTTCGTAGTCAATAATTCAATTTGAACAAGTTTTTTTTAATAGACTTTAAATAAAAATATATGATAATTACGATGATTGAAGTCAAAAGAAGCTAAAAAAATAAATTATGTGACCAAAATCACTTCAAAATCTCCCAAGTTCTCGATTTACGTATGAAAAATGCAACAACGCTCTTAATCATTACCTACTTAACTTTAAGCAAGGTTTATAAAGTATCAACCGTAGTGTGTGCTAGAGGTAGGCTAGTGCTGTGAAATTATGAGTGCTCGATGATGGACGGTTGTCCACACCTACCTACCCAGTACCACACACAGTACCTACACAGTATTTATTGCCCTAACACATTGACAATTCATAAAAATAAGTAATGGGAGTTAAGACATGTGTTCTGTGTATTTAACCAGCTGCAACTATCCTCGATTTAGAACAGTTCGAGAACGAACCGGATCGATTGCGACCAATTTTCTTATTTCGTAGATAGATACCGTACCACTCAATTTTACTTTGGCACTTGTAATTCCTAAGGGAGATGGCGTCAAGTTTGATTCGACACAAAATGGCCGCTATTTAGACAGACAATCTACCTACATAATTATTGTGGATACATAAAAGGTGGAACGTTCGAATCACACGATCCGCAGTAGTAGCCGCGAAATTCAAATTTTCTTACGTTTTTTGCAATTTGCAGGTCAGTACGGTCCCGGGGGGTTTGGACTTAATATCAAATTTCCATCTTTTCATATCATCTGAAACTCAAAATGTCTTATGCCCCAAAATGCCTGAAATTCGTATCAGCTCTTTTTACTAAATGACTGAATCACTGAATACCTTTGAAGAAGGGCATCAATAAACTGCCACTGCGTTGGCAAAGATGCATTGATTGCATGGGTGATTACTTCGATTAATACAAATAAAAAATACATGAAAAAAATTCGTTTAAATTTTTTCATACAAAACGGCAATTTCATAGCTAAAGACCTATTATTTAAAAGAAAGTCGTGTTAGTTACACTATTTATAACTGAAGAACGGCTCCACCGATTTGGCTGAAAATTGGTGGGGAGGTAGGTTAGAACCAGGAGACGGACATAGGATACTTTTAAAAAAACGGATAAAACGTGGTAATGTCTCTGTACCACCTAGCGATTGACCATGCCCTGAGTTTTTTTTTTTGGTGTTTTAGTTTTTATAAAAAATTACTTCTTCTATAACAGTTAGCCAGCGATGTACTTTTAAATTACGCACTTTAAAAAAACAAAATCTAGATAGGCGATTAGTTCTACACTAACTCTAATTACTTATCTAGTTTGTACTTATAAAATTCATTACATTAAATTAAAAAAGACAATACAAAGAAGTAAACCTAGCGATGTATTTCTAAGTAAATGAATTTCTTTCGCTTATAATGTGACAGTTTTGTCCCCATTACAATTCAAATTAGATTTTATTAATATTTTTTATTTAATATTTATTATAATGTAGATATAATGAAGTTCACAAAATTTTGAAAAACAAAATCTGCGCTCTAAGCGTAGGCAATTAAAAATATTAAACATCATCATTTTTCTCATTCATATAACGAGAAGTTAAAAGGAAAACTATCACAGCTAAGTAGGCTTTCAAGTTTACGAGTAAGTCATTTATTCATGAAACAACAAAAAGCCCTCTTCTTAGTCCGAATTATTGTGCAACTACGGAACCCTATTACTGCGCGTGGCCCGACACGCACTTGGCCGGTTTTTGATTTGTTGTATTTTTGTCCGTCCCGAATAGCAGAATAGGTTTAACCTAACCAAACCTAACTATTAAACACATTGGAAAATAGCCGAAAAAAAGATATGAAGAAAATTCATTTTCTCATACATGAAATTTGGGCAGGGCAATCGGGAATCTCTCATTCTATTTATAGTCCACTCAACAAAGGGGTTGTAGAGTGCGTGAGCTGGGACGTAAGCGATTTCTTCAGAAAGTTGTTCAGGGTGCTTAGGGAGTAAACATACTAAAAGTCACCGCGTCTAGGTGAGCCGGAGTGGATAAAAAATCCCAGTTTTGATTTTTTCGCGAATATACATACAAGATACGCGCGAAAAACATAACCCTTCCTTGGCAGTCGGGTAAAAAGTTCCCCATGAATGTACATATGTAGTAAGTACGTATTAGTTCTACATACTTAAATAAAATTTTGTTTTCAAGATCATAATAGGGGTTATTTACTTTCTCACAGAGTCTCATTCTCAAATTAACATCTGTATAAATTATATTGAGTTGGACAACTCATGAGTGCGGCTCACCCCTTATTCACCTCTTCTCAGCACTCCCCTATAAAATTCAAAGAACAACCAGTTTCATAAGAACGTTAGCGTTATATAGTATACTATCTAAATATAATTCTATTGGAGTGAGCTTAGCGTTTTATCTCTGAACCGGTCAAAACTCGACGGATTTCAATGATTTGTTTTTTTACTGATCCCTTAGTTAGGTTGAAGGACATAAACCGTCATTCTTTTAAACATAGGTACTCTACTTATTGCTTTTATTTCGATTGAATCCCTTGCCGTTACTCAGTTTTACTAAACAAAGGATGGAATCCTCCATACTTTAAACTAGAAATTCTCCTGGGGGAGTGAATCTAGTTCTAAGTATCAAGGAAAACGCCAAAAACACACTTGCAAACACCCACGCCGAGCCGTCTGTATCCAGAAATTTTTATATACGGCTTAATTGTATTTCCTTCCGCCGCCGTCGTTGTTTATTTGATTTATGCCCGGTAAGTCCCTATCTGTTAATTTCTACTAAGTATTTAGTATATATGGAATTTAAAAATAACAATTACTTAGGTATATACCGATTACGATCAATAACTTGTAAATAGATTTACAGATTTTGCAAAATGTGGCCATTCGGCTTCGCGGTACAAAGAAAGAAAGAAAGAAAGAAAAACTATTTTATTCCCGCGAAAAATGACGCACATACTTTCAATTTTTACATAATCCTAAAAAATAAAAAACAATTGGGTAGCTAAAATTCAAACTTAAAAAGGAAAAACAAACAAATACTTAATTAAGCGTCACTAACGCGCGAAACGGCTAACGCTCAGCATAATGCAAAGCTACCTACGTAAGTACAAGTCACTCACTGAGAATAGGGCTTCAATTCAAAAAGCCAGCTTCCGTTCTATTTCCCGTCGTATAGTGAATATTAGTAATCGTATGTCGATTACGTTTTTATCAAAAAATATATTAGGAAGGTAATAGGTAAATAGGTCCGTAAAATTATCATTGGAAACCACACTGTAGGGGCACGATAGGGTTGCGTCGTTTTATTACTGATTCCTGTGGCCACCTTCCGCCTCCATCATCAGATCAGCTAGATGGTACGCACGGCTACAGATCAAGCTATACATTTCCAGTATAAGCTGATCTCGCATTGTATAGCATTTCCTTACAATGAGAGGTCAGTTTAAACTGGAAATGTATAGCTTGATGTGTAGCCGTGTGTACCATAAAAACTTTTTTACAAAAAAAAAACCGACTTCCAAAAAAAACACTACAAAGTGAAAAATAACTTTAATTTCGGAAGTCGGTGTCTTTGGATCTGTATTTTAGTTTTTTGCCACCGACTTCCGAAATTAAAGTTATTTTTCACTTTGTAGTGTTTTTTTTGGAAGTCGGTTTTTTTTTGTAAAAAAGTTTTTATTTTTCACTTTTTAGTGGTTCAGTTTGTAATTTATCTAAGATACAATAACCCAATGTCAACTGCTCATCACGTTTTACAAAATATTGCTTTTCCCGATGCAGGGACGTTAATTGTTGAGGAGTTCTCCTAGTAAGAACCAGGAGAACTGGAGCTCATGGTGAAGTCACCATTACCATTATGCATTTTGACGAGCATAAACCATATTAAAGTAATCGAATCGCAACCTGTGATATACTTAGATATAATTGAGTATTTCCGATGGCCCTCTGTGGTCTTCATCATCAGTTCCAGTTCACCGAATGGTACTTTCCGAGAGCAAATGCATGAGTTACTATAAAAAATACCGAAATCGATATAGGTGTGCCCATAAAATTTGAGGGTTTCCCTCGATTTCCATGGGATCCCATCATCAGATCCTGACTTGATGATTATGGGACCACTTGGGAAGTATACCCTTTCGAACAAAAAAAGAAAAATCCAAATCGGTTCAGCCATTTTCGAGTAATCGGGGAACATACATAAAAAAAAAATAAAAAAAAAAAAGGTTCCGACGAATTGAGAACCTCCTCCTTTTGGAAGTCAGGTTAAAAATATTGCATCGTCACCGATTTTGCCTATTACGTGAGGCCAAACAGCTCAATCGAGCACCAAACAAAACGACTTCTTACATACGAACATTGCAAGCTAAGTATAAGCTTGTAATCTAAGCTTGTAATAAATAACTGCGATAAAATCAGTGAAAATTTATTTTGAGTCAGTAGGTACATTTATCATTTAAAATAAATAGCAAAGGACAGTTTCCCTATTGAAAAACATGTTTAATTTTCATAAACTCGGAAAATTCGAGGAAATTCTTTGGAAAAAGGATTGAAACTTTAAATCCTTCACAATTTCAACTTCAACTCAATTTGTCGAGTTGGAATTGAATGGAAACTAGAGTTGAAATACAGTGCCTTTGTGTTTAAATACGTAGTAGAAAAATTGAATGGACCGCGTGGAAAAGGGATTAACTGCTTCTCCTTACCGTCCCTTTGCTACCACCAGTGGTCTCGAACGTCATAGAGCGAGATCGGTAGTTGCCAGCTAAAATCAGTATATTTGTAACCAAAATCGGTATTTGAGAAAAAAATACAATATTCAATCAAATTCGTTTATTTATTGAAAAAAAACTATTTCGGTAGAACAGAGCGATTTTTCGATAGCAATATCGAACCGGTAGGTTTGAGACCACTGGCTACCACCTTCGACTAACAAGCTCCCAAAGTGCTTTGTGCTCAGCGTCCAGTTATAGTAACACTATTATGGGTAAAATAGAGTAACTAAATACTAAACAAAACAGCCATACATTCGCCACCCGGTACCCGCAGCCCGAGCTTTCGAGCAATGGTACTAAGACACCCTTATTGCTATTGAGAACCGTCACATGGGGTTACTTTGATACTACGGGTTTACTTTGACGACAACTTTCGACTTATGAAAAACTAATTTTATTCGGTGTGTGAATAAGGTTTTGTTGCTCTACCGGTTAGCTGAAGTTCGAAAGGGGCGTAACAAAATAGTGGCGATTTTTTTCGCGCACTGCATTTTCAACGCTCTGCTTAGTGCCGAGAGTTGAAAATCCAACAGTGTGTTTTTCGTCGCGCTAGGATGCACTCTGTTGTAGTTAGGTTGGATTCTCGAAGCTCGGCTCAACACCGAGAGTTGAAAATCCAGTGCGCGATTAAATCCCGCCGCGATTTTTTTACGTCCGTGCGAACGTTGGCTTACGGGGCATTTTTACGCTGAAAAAACTTTTGATGCCTCCAAAAATCTATAGGTGTATAGATTTTTTTTATAAGACGAAGGCTGTTATCAAAGTAAACCCGTAGTATCAAAGTAAACCCATTTTACGGTATTTAAAGTTCCAGCTCGTCGTTCTGTGATGGGTGTTTTTATAAGACGAAGGCTGTTATCAAAGTAAACCCGTAGTATCAAAGTAAACCCATTTTACGGTATTTAAAGTTCCAGCTCGTCGTTCTGTGATGGGTGTTTTTATAAGACGAAGGCTGTTATCAAAGTAAACCCGTAGTATCAAAGTAAAGCCATTTTACGGTATTTAAAGTTCCAGCTCGTCGTTCTGTGATGGGTGTTTTTATAAGACGAAGGCTGTTATCAAAGTAAACCCATTTTACGGTATTTAAAGTTCCAGCTCGTCGTTCTGTGATGGGTGTTTTTCATAGAAATATAAAAAACAACTTCATTCTTTTATCTATGGTGTTTTTTTTCACTCGTCGGTACGGCACCGGCCCGGCGCGGCGGCGGCACTGTGCCGCGGCTCCGTTTTTCCATGGGTTCTGGGTCGTTACCGGTACGCTCGGCTTTTGACTCGGACTTCAGTTCTAAAACACGTAAAAATTGTCTCGTCAAGTCGTCGTGGATATAATTGAAGACATGAGCGGATGAAGGTTGATAATTATGTCGCATTTTTAGATTTCGCTGTTCTATGCATGGATGATGGTGTTATGTGTACATACAAACAATTTTAAAACTTTAAAACAACCACGTTTGTGGCTATTTCAGAAATTCACTACTCGATGAAGGTGTCATGTACACTATTATTTTTAATCAACACTAGCTGACCCGACAGACGTTGTCCTGTCCCAATTTCAATATCCCATATGTAGTGACACAGTATGTCACAGTCACCAGATACCACATACCACCAGAAAACCAGATACCTCCGAACCATTTACCACATACCAAGCACCGAACCAGTTACCACGTTTTTGACAGTCAGCAAGAAACACTGAAGCAACCGTCTTGAAAAAGACGAATACGTTTTGACAATCTGTTAAGAAATAGGATAGCAAACACCGACGCGGCACGAGCTTCATCACAACACCATCACGCTCGCCGAGACGCATGCAGAGCAAGCAGAAGCACTATCTTCACGCAGATGAACTTCACGTAGACACGCGACGCGAACAGCGCACGCGTCCCGCAGTCTTCAGTCTTCACTCGACGACGCCCGTCCGACGAAAAGGACCGCGCTTAGCGCGCGAGTCCTATATATGCCTTCTCAGCGACTAGTGACGTGGCAACAAAGCACCCCGCTCCCCGCGCGCGGCGCGCCCTACGGCGCGTCGCTATTGGTCGATTGAATGTTAATAGAAACAGGCTAGTGAATAAAATGTACCATGGTAAATGTATATATAAGTAGGGTTTTTTGGAAAATAAATAGTTGAAAATTGGAGTTCATCACAGTCAAGTCTGCGTTTTATTTACGCTACGATAGTACCTACCTAGTACCTACTTGTTAGTACACACCATACACTAAATTGGTGACCCCGTTAAGAAGAACACGAACCAAAGCCGAAGCCAGAGTTCCTTAAGTAAGCATCAAGCTCCTGCAAGACCCCATTCAGAAGAACCATCAATATGACGCGAGATAACGAAGATTTTAGCGACGCTCAGGGCACCGCAACAGTGAAGAGCGACGTGGCGACAATTTCATTGCCTGCGCGACTACCACCATTTTGGCGCCAAAATCCACGCCTGTGGTTCGCGCAATTTGAAGCCGCCGTCGCTGCCAGCAAGATAGGAGAGGAGCAGAAATTCAACCTCGTCGTCCCGCTACTCGGCAACAGCGACCTAGAACAAATCGGAGACATCATCTTGCATCCACCGATCACCGGCAAGTACAGCGCGCTCAAGGACAGACTCATCTCAACATACCAAGAGTCAGACCCCCGGCAGTTACAGAAGCTACTCAGCGGCCTCGAACTCGGCGACAACAAGCCAAGCCAGCTGCTGCGTAAAATGCGAGATCTCAGTGGCAAGCTATTATCTGATGAAGCGCTGAAGGTTATGTGGCTCAACCAGCTTCCCGCACAAGTTCGCGCCGTGCTGTCCGTCAACACCGAGTCGTCGCTCGAAGTACTAGCTGCGATGGCAGACAAAATGATGGAGCATTTTGAACCTACTACAGTCGCCGCAGTCTCCACAGCAAGCCCTCCGTCAACCAGTCCAGCAGTCAATGAGGTACAGCTGAACGCGATAACAAACCTACAAATCACTATGCTTACGAAGCAAATAGAGAAGCTGTCACTCGAAGTCGCCGAACTCCGCAACAATCAACTTTCGTCGTATCGCCGTTCCCGCCAAAACTCTGCTCACCGTGGCCGCTCACGCTCACATTCAAGACAGCGCAACGATAACACCCGCAAGCCCGGCGATGCCGACTGGCTGTGCCGTTACCACTACCGATTCGGTAACGAGGCACGAAAATGTGAATCGCCGTGTTCCCGAGCAAAGCGGGAAAACTAGAATGTACATCGATAGTGGCGGGCGTCGATGTAAACCAAACAAGCCGCCGCCTATGTGTGATCGACACCAACAACAGAGAAAAATTTCTTGTCGACACTGGAGCTGACATATCGGTATTAGCCGCCCGAAACCAGAAATATTCAAGACCGGCGGAGAATGCAGGTTACAAACTTTACGCAGCCAACGGAACAGAGATTCGTACCTACTACGGAGAGCGCACACTCGAGCTCAACCTAGGCTTACGAAGAAGTTTCAAGTGGACTTTCGTCGTCGCCAATGTGAAGACTTCAATACTGGGTGCCGACTTCCTAGTACATCACAAACTGTTAGTCGACCTGCACCAAAGAAAACTCATCGACCGTGTAACCGAGCTCAGCGTAAACGCCTTCAAAATAAATAGCAAAGAAGAATCAATCTACATCATCAACCGCGACCACACTCATCACGACCTGCTGAAGAAATATCCAGATGTACTTCGTCCAATGACACTCAAAACTCCAGCCAAGCATGACGTCACACATCACATCGAGACAACTGGGCCGCCGATCTACTCACGGCCGCGCCCTCTACCGCCCGACAAATATAAGGCGGCAAAACTAGAATTCGAGCGCATGATCGAGATGGGAATATGCAAGCCGTCAAACAGTCCGTGGGCGAGTCCACTTCACATCGTGAAAAAGAAAGACGGATCACTTCGAGTATGTGGCGATTACAGAAGACTCAACGCCGTCACCGTTCCCGACCGATACCCCATTCCACGAATTCAAGATTTTACATACCAACTTCACGGCAAGAAAATATTCTCGAAACTCGATTTGAAAATGGCATATTTCTGGATACCAATTGCAAAACAAGATGCTCAAAAAACAGCGATAATAACACCTTTCGGCCTCTTCGAATTCACCTGCATGACGTTTGGCTTAAGAAACTCCGGTCAAACTTTTCAACGCTTCATGCACGAGGTACTACGAGGACTGGATGACAACGTATTTTGTTTCGTCGACGACGTGCTCGTACACTCGAAAAATGAAGACGAACACCGCCGCCACTTAGAACAAGTACTCGAACGCCTAAATACCTACGGCGTCAGTCTTAACATCGACAAGTGCCAGTTTGACAAGAAGACCATCGAATTCCTCGGCTACGAAGTTTCATCAGAAGGAATCAAACCCACTCAAGAAAGAATACAAGCCATAGTCGACTATCCAAAACCACAAACAGTTCAAGAATTAAGAAGATTTTTAGGAATGATAAACTTCTACCGCAGTTGTTTACCACGTCAAGCCGAGTACCAACATGAACTGAACAAATACCTACACAATAGCAAGAAAAACGACAAAACTCCGATACAATGGTCTCAAGTAGCAGAACAAGCCTTTGAGAAATGCCGACAAAGCATACTCGCCGCGACAACACTGACTCACCCGATATCAAACGCGCCGCTATGTTTATTTACCGACGCATCGAATATTAGCATCGGCGCCGTTCTACAACAAAAGGTGGACAACACGTGGAGACCTCTGGCATTTTACTCAAAAACTATGAGTGAAACGCAGCGACGCTACAGCGTGTACGATCGCGAATTATTAGCAATGTACACCGCAGTGCAACACCTACGACGACTGATAGAGGGCAGTGACCTAACAATATTCACCGATCACAAACCGCTAACTTACGCGCTGACAAGAACGCCAAGTAGCAGCGATACACCACGACGAGAGCGCCAGCTACACTACATTAGTCAATTCTGTGGAAAGATCGAATACATTCACGGTGATAAGAACGAAGCAGCTGACGCATTATCACGCATCGAAGAAATCGACTTGTCGCACTCGACAATCGACTACAACCAACTCGCTCAAGACCAAGAGAATGATGAAGAACTGAAGATCAGCATGTCCAACCCTAACCTAAAGTTCGCGCCTATCACATTACCCGGAGGTCAGCGACCTATCATATGTGAAACATCAACCGGCAACGTGCGTCCATACCTACCAGCGACTTATCGTATTGTGGCATTCAAAGCGCAACACGAACTAAGTCACCCCGGTGTGCGAACAACGAGAAAAGTAATGTCTACAAAGTTTTTTTGGCCGGGTATGAACAGAGAAGTGGGTTTGTGGGCGAAATCATGCATCGGTTGCCAGCGCGGGAAAGTTCAACGACACGTCATCAGTCCGCTCGGCGAGTTTCAAAAATCGTCACGCTTCGAACACATTCACGTCGACATCGTGGGACCACTACCACCATCTAACGACTACAGATATCTTGTAACAATGATCGACCGCTGCACTAAATGGCCGGAAGCAATACCTATTCGTGACGTCACCGCCGACACTGTTGCTAAGGCGATCTACGAGGGATGGATATCGCGATTTGGCTGTCCGTTACGTATAACGACGGATCAAGGAAGACAATTCGAATCGTCATTATTCAACGCACTGATGAAGAAATTCGGTATCACCAGGATTCGAACTACTGCATACCATCCGCAAGCAAATGGTCAAGTCGAACGCTGGCATCGAACTTTGAAGGCCGCGCTCATGGCGCGAGACGCCGGCACACACTGGAGCATGGAATTATCGACCGTGCTGCTTGGACTACGTACAGCGCTCCGTGAAGACTCACAAGTCAGCCCGGCCCTGATGACCTACGGATCGACACTAAGAATACCGTCAGATTTCTTCGCGCCTACACAGCCGAAAAATGAAGACGCAGACTTCGTCCGCCAGCTGACCGAAACAATGGCATCACTCACACCAAGCCACAAGTCACGTGTCAACAACAAGAGCACGTTCGTACACAAAGACCTAGCGACATGTACACATGTTTTCGTGCGCAATGATACAGTGCGAAGTCCATTGACCCCTCCGTACGACGGCCCGTTCAAGGTGATTCAACGTGATACCAAGAATTTCACCATACAGATGCCACTTCGAACTACAGTTGTCTCAATAGACAGACTCAAGCCAGCGCACCTACTCAACGAAGAAGAATTTACCACTGCAACAACATGTGCGCAACATCAAGCACCACGCACCGAGAACACAACTACCAGCGTCGAGCCGCGGACATCGACCCCCAGCGCACCGCGCGACACATACGTCACTCGATCCGGCCGCTCGGTGAAACACAACGTACGCTTCGCTTAGGGGGGAGTGATGTAGTGACACAGTATGTCACAGTCACCAGATACCACATACCACCAGAAAACCAGATACCTCCGAACCATTTACCACATACCAAGCACCGAACCAGTTACCACGTTTTTGACAGTCAGCAAGAAACACTGAAGCAACCGTCTTGAAAAAGACGAATACGTTTTGACAATCTGTTAAGAAATAGGATAGCAAACACCGACGCGGCACGAGCTTCATCACAACACCATCACGCTCGCCGAGACGCATGCAGAGCAAGCAGAAGCACTATCTTCACGCAGATGAACTCGTAGACACGCGACGCGGACAGCGCACGCGTCCCGCAGTCTTCAGTCTTCACTCGACGACGCCCGTCCGACGAAAAGGACCGCGCTTAGCGCGCGAGTCCTATATATGCCTTCTCAGCGACTAGTGACGTGGCAACAAAGCACCCCGCTCCCCGCGCGCGGCGCGTCCTACGGCGCGTCGCTATTGGTCGATTGAATGTTAATAGAAACAGGCTAGTGAATAAAATGTACCATGGTAAATGTATATATAAGTAGGGTTTTTTGGAAAATAAATAGTTGAAAATTGGAGTTCATCACAGTCAAGTCTGCGTTTTATTTACGCTACGATAGTACCTACCTAGTACCTACTTGTTAGTACACACCATACACTAAACATACAATCCACTTTCAGTTTTCCAGAATTTTCCAATTTTCCCGGCAACTTTTCCAATTTTTCTCATCGTTTAAACCTTCCCTGGACTACGTCAAACATTTGAAAACCAAAATCAGCTAAATCGGCCCAGCCGTTCTTGAGTTATAAAATTACAACGAAAAGTGGCATTGCTTTTTATAGATACAGATATTTGGAAGAATGTGGTATGGGCAGTTCACATTTTCATAGATGCCTAAAAAGTAAAAAGTTAACTTTTCTGCAGTGGATGAAGGAGCTATGTGGCATTGCACTGCACTTTCAGTGAATGAAGGTGTTATTTATGTGCTGCAAATAAAAAAATAAAAATAGTATAATATTTGGAAGAATGTGGTATGGGCAGTTCACATTTTCATAGATGCCTAAAAAGTAAAAAGTTAACTTTTCTGCAGATGAAGGAGCTATGTGGCATCGCACTGCACTTTCAGTGAATGAAGGTGATATGTGCTGCAAATAAAAAAATAAAAATAGTATATTATGCAATTAGTGAATAAAGGACGGATTTAAAGCGAGGGCCATAGATGAATCACGAACTAGTGAAGGATTCTAACTACTGAATCACGACCGTAGGGAGTGATTCATGATGATTGAATCACGAGCGTAGTGAGTGATTCAAGTGTTAGAATCCAGAGCGATGCGAGTGATTCATGGCCCTCGATATAAATCCGTTTTATTGAGTTGCATAATATACTTTATCTACACCCATGCCATAAATTCTCCATTAAAGTCTCTGAAACAGTTAGCTTATTGCCAACATTAAAACGGCCAGTGTCATAGTACCCATGGTAACCATAATAGCATCCAAACGGGTGCTTTAATGTTGTACTGAATTTCATAATGCAACTCGTTTTCAAAAAAACCGGTCAAGTGCGAGTCGGACTCGCGCACGAAGGGTTCCGTACCATATTATATGTTTAACAATCGCAAAGATAACTTTTTACTTATTGTATACTGTGAATTACAAGGTTATTTTTTGCAGTTGCAGAAAATCACCCATGTTTAAACAAAATACCATATGAATCGCCGTTTTCAGTATCGTTGATTAAATACAGTATTCATGGTACCTACATGGTATAAAGAAGTTTCAAATTCCTAATTTGTTGAATTGTTGCACTAGAGCTCGTACAAAAATGGTCTAAAATTTACAACTTTTGCGGCCCCCTATTTCTTAATTTTAAAAGATAAAAAAAAAAAAATGTTTGTACTCTACTCAATGAGTTCTAGACGATGACACGCCACATGCTAGATTAAAATTTTTATATTTTTTTTCAAAATGAAAAGTTTATTGTATGGGGAGGTCCCCATACAATAAACTTTTCATTTTGAAACCATTTGTCCCCATACAATAAACTTTTCATTTTTCCCCATACAATAAACTTTTCATTTTGAAAAGCCATTTGTCCCCATACAATAAACTTTTCATTTTGAAACCCCTTATATTTTGCTTTATTTTTATTATTTGTTGTTATAGTCGTAATAGACAGCGGAGGCTTAGTAAGTTTGTACTGGACTGTACGTGGTTGTCTGATTTCATGGATTTTTATTTTCTTGCGCGGAACCCTAATTATTTTTCTAAAATAAAAATAGCCTAAGTTACTCCTTAAAACATCAGCTATATGTAGGGTTGCCATACGTCCCGTATATACGGGACTGTCACCGTATTTGACCAACCAGTCCCGTATTGCTACACGTCCCGTAATTGTCCCGTATTTCAATAATTTCGACAAAATTCGGAAATGGCTATAAATAACTGTTACATATTTACAAACAAAACAAGTAAATATTGGAAATGCCTCTATAACCAGTTTGAAAAACCCTCTATAACCAGTTTGTTTACTTAAAATATTATACAAATAATAAAAATAATAAGTAAGTAGGTAAGTACTACAATAAAAGCATTGAGTAGGTATGGAAGAAAAATAACTGATTTCTTTTGCAGATACAGAGCATTCTGAGCAGAAGTCATGCTTAAAACTCTGTAAATACATAATTTACAATTCCTGCCCACAATGCAAAAAATATATTTTCGTTGATGACGGCTCAATGGACGGTTAACGGAACAGGGGGCCTACTCCCTAAGTCCGTCGTCCGTCCATCCGTCCGTTCGTCAGTTCGTCCGTCCGTTCGTCCGTCCGTCCGTCATAATGATCCATCAAAGCAAGTGTAAAAGTTAAATTTTTCGGACGGGCAAAAACACATGGACAACTGTCAAATCGTGTTGTCATTCATACTTTGTTCGGGACCCGAACCAATAGGTCCGTAGGTGATACGGAGTAGGAAACACCCGTAACGAAGGCCGAAGCTACGGACTTCGTGCTTAGGGCATAAACCCCTGGTTGTCGATAGAGACCATTGAATCCATGTTGATTTGTCATTATAATTTTAAAATGACATGCACCCAGTTCTATGACTATATTAAAAGAGAAAACGAGATCATTACAAAAGTAAAATCAAGCTCAAAATATGACTGGGCCAAAACATAAACGTGTTCATTTAAGTTAAAAATTGTTTGTACTTGTAATACTCGTAATTGTTATTCGAATAAAAACTATAATTTCGACTTTTTTATTTGATTTGTTTGAAACGTCCCGTATTGGTCCCTGAAAGTTATGGCAAGCCTAGCTATATGCCGTCAAAATCGGTGAAAATTCGTTTGACAAGTTTCCTAACTTGACTCAAAGTACCATTTTTTTAATCGGACTGCGCTTTAAAATTCTTCTATACAAACTTTAACATCCCTAAACCTCATTTGAGGCGTAGTTTTGAAAAACTAATAATGACAAACATTATTACTTAGGTACATAAGCAAGTATTTGTGCTAAGTTTCAAGTTCATTAACCAAATTAATAGGATTTTTCATATAAACTGTATCTCTGTTTTCACGAACACAAATAAAGAATTTCAAAAATCGTCTGGTATGTTTCCATAACTTGACTCAAACATTATTTACACCAATTTTAGAGTTAATCAAGCCCCCAATAAAATCCTCCGCTATAAAATTAACTTTTCACCCCTTAGGGGTAGATTTTTGGAAAACCCTGATACACGTTAGTCTTAATTTTTGGTCTCAAGTATAAAAACTGAGTTTTGAGTTAATCGGACCGCGTGTTAAAGTTCCTCCATACAAACTTTGACACCCCCAATCCCTCCTTAGGGGGTAGTTTAGGAAAACTAAAAATGATAAACTTTATAATTTACTTAGATGAATATTCGTGCTAAGTTTCAAGTCTATTAACTCAAGGGATAGGATTTTTCATACAAACTTTCATCCCCTATTTTACCCCCTTAGGGATGGAATTTCCAAAAATCCTTCCTTAGTGGATGTTTACACTATATAAGGTATCTATGTGCAAAATTTCAAGTCTCTAGGTCCATTGGTTTGGGCTGTGCGTTGATATATTAGTCAGTGACTCACTCAGGACTTTGATTTTTTTATATATATAGATTTACCATGTTATTTTAAGACCACAGACTTCTTACAAGTTTTCCTGTAATCTACAGGTATAGAACTATTTTCTATATGTTTTTCAAAATTTTAGGCTCAGTAGTTTCGGAGATAAGGGGGTGGGAATGGTCAATTTTCGTCAATGTCACACGGTACAGTTTACAAAACTTTTTTTTTTTATTTTCTTATTTTCCCCCTAAAAGTGACTCTCATATTCAAAATTCATATATTTACTTTAGCTGTACGTGTTTGGGTCACAGAAATCCATATGTGTACCAAATTTGAACTTAATCGGTCCATAAGATTCGGAGCAAATTGGCTGTGACAGAGTGACAGACAGACAAACAGACAGACACACGAGTGATCCTATAAGGCTTCCGTTTTTCCTTTTGAGGTACGGAACCCTAAAAAGAACATTGTAATGCACGCGCGTTTCACTACAACAGCGCCGTAATTAAAAAAAAGAACTTATTCGAATTCACGTCGTATACTATGACGCCGGCCGCCATGTTCGATACGAGTATTAGCATTGCAAACATAGACTTATAAAAAAAGATGGACTCCGCGCCACGCATATCGAAAGTGAAGCACAGTAAGTATGCCGGGGCCGCTTGTACAAACACGCCTCGCGCACACATTTACATCATAGTATGCCCACCGGCCGCCATTACATGACACGAGCGACGGCGTCTTTGCAGGTACTCAAATCATGCACACATAGATCGGTACGGTGCTTCACTTCCAATATGCGCGGCGCGGAGTCCATCTTTTTTTATAAGTCTATGATTGCAAAAAACTGTTTCAGAACCTTTTATAGAGGACTGATAACATGGATGTAGATTCTTGTATGCAACTGTACATAATTAGGTATTAAAACACTCATGTCATACTATTATCACACGAGGCTTCGCCTCGTTTGATAATAGAGGAGGAGGAGGAGGTTATGGTTATTATTTTATTTGGTTGTGGAGGTCAGACAGACAGTCGCTCCATGTAAAATACTTGTATTCAGCTGCATCCGGTTAGACTGGAAGCCGACCCCAACATAGTAGGGAAAAGGCTGGGCAGATTGAAACTTCGGAGATTAGGACGGTATTTTTTTTTACATTTTTTATCAAAAGTCGAAAACTATGCGGCCTACAAAAAAGAAAAAAAATTTTTGAGAATGTGTAAACAGCGCAGCGCTCAGCTCACATGCCCCCCTTGTAGCCCCACTTCGAATTTTTAAGACCCCCCCCTTTCAGTCCGTTGCAAAAAAAAAAAAAAAAAATATTTCTTTTTTTGGTTGGCAAACGTCATCTAAAACTGTTCTAAACAAGTTGATAGCATTAGTAGTTCTTAAGATATCCAGCTGTGACAGACAGACAGACTGAGTCACACCATAAGGGTTCCTTTTTTACCATTTTGGTACGGAACCCTAAAAAGCGGGCTTCCCTGTGTCGGCAACTCGACTCGCACAGGAGGGGTGGCTACGCAGAGCAGGCTGTCGCTGTTATCTTACCACGTGATCGGCGATCTCGGTAGTCGGTACAAGTGGTCTTTGATTGCACGCTGTTGAATCAAATGATATACCTACCTACATACATGTACGACTTACGACTACGAGGTAAGCACGCGGCATCGGCACAAAAACACCGGAGAACCATAGACGTACTTAAAAGGAGGACTCCGCGCCACGAATATCGAAAGTGAAGCACCGTACCGATCTGTGTGCATGAGTTGAGTACCTGCAAAGACGCCGTCGCTCGTGTGGGTCAGCGCACACCAAGAGCAGAGCAGAGCAGAGCATTTTCTGAGACTATTGAAAAATTAATCATTTTCCATTTAATTATGTTCCTTTGTTTCGTACCTGTCAAACATTTGTTTTCCTCCTGTCATTCTGTCAAATACTGTGATTGACATTTATGAATGCGTTCAGAAATGTATTTTGTGTAAACTATTTAAAAAGGGTGAATAAACTTTTGTCCTTAGATTATGAAATGTCCAGATTCCGTGTTCAGTACAAAACGTAACATAAAACGTGAAGCCAATTTTTATACGTGTGTGAGTGAGCGCAGTGTACTACATAACGCTTTTGCGTATGTGTGCAACACGCGAGTAATACCAGCGCATAGAGATTACCCTAAAATAGTCGGAAAATTTAAATATAAAAGGAACATTGAAAAGGAACCTAAAAGAATAAAAGAAGACAAAGAAAAAAGTCTGAATTTGGTCAAAATTAAAATCCAAGATGGCGGCTAAGAAAATTTTCAAATTTTTCGTCATGGGTATCGTTTTCATGCTTTTCTAGGGTGTGGAAGCCTACGAACATAACAAAAATTTTTAAAATGATTGCAGCCACCATCTGGGATTTACATTTTAACGTCACTATCGGCTACAACATCCTCGAAACCCATGAAAACAACCCTAAAGATAAAGTGTCGGTACCTTCCAGGGACAACTATTTTAATTCGGCAGCTTTGTATTTCTCGCGGGGACCACGTGTAACAAACGGAATATTTATGTGATACCGATTTCCCGGTATTTTTAAATAAATCAATCTGCCAAGCCTTTTCCCAACTATGTTGGGGCCGGCTTACAGTCTAACCGGATGCAGCTGAATACTAGTATTTTACATGGAGCGACTTCCTATCTGACCTCCACAACACAGTAACTGGGTAATGCGATAACCCTTGGTAAGACTGGTTGTCAGACTTTCGGGCTTCTGACGACACGTGACAACTGTTAAAGATCCACGAATGACAGCCGGACCTTAACCGGAGCCGGGGCTTAACGTGCTTTCCGAGGCACGGAAAAGACCCGGTATGTAAAGATGGTCACCCATCCACGTACCAAAATAAATAATACCACATATATAAGAAGTCGTTTCCGTTGTGCATTCCCGTATTTTCTGGAATCCCGGTATTTATATTAAGAAAAGAAATACTAAGAAGCCGCTTCCACAGTTTGTTAGCCAAATATTAACTTTAGGTAAATATGCTCCCGATTATCCGATCCGTGTTTGGGAATTAATGATGATTAGACATCATTAATTCCCAAACACTAAAAGCAAACTATCAGAAAGTACCTATCAAAAATAAAATTAACAATAAATAATTGTCCAATAAATGAGGTACCTGTGCAGTGGTAATAGGTCCTGTCAGTTGACTTGGCTTCAATATTATCCTAAAAAGATTAAACTTGCAATAGAAAAGTTTAAATTATTATTTAAAAAAAAAACAATGCTTATTACATTTTAATGCATAAAACCATTTTACTTCAATTTACGAGTACATCTGTCAGTCTGACATTCGTCATATTAATTACTCGAGTCCATCGAAATTAAAAAAAAATCATTTGGCAGAATCCCGCATGTCATTACAATAAAAAAAAACAGTAATGGTCATCGATTTTCAACACAAATTGAATAGTGGTATATTATTGAACCTGTTTGTATATTAACACATTGGTGGACAGTACTATCTCACTGGTTGCGGCTACTGAGACACTACTTATTTTCATACATTGCACACGGGCGTAGTGTCACAACGCATGGTATTTTGCGTAAAAACTTGAATGTGTGCGTGGAGGTACTTTCTTTGACGTAACGAAAAAAAAATGTGTAGTGACAGTACGAAAGTCTTAATTATACCTGTGGTTCAACATGCCGTTCTTTATGATCGTATGGAAAATCGGTCGTCGTGCGGCGTACTGTATGACTATTAGCTACCTAGTCGCTTGTGGTTGTTACTGTCCACCAACGTGTTAAGATTTGGGTATTTTCTTGTGGTTTATAATATTTTGAATAATATTTTTCACATGTAACAAACAACCAACTAAACACCAACACCAACTAAACATACCTACACATGAATGCAATAAAGAATTTGAGTTTGAGTTTGATTTTAAATCGTATTCACATGTATGTGTGTGATTTGTTATTATGTAAAAAGTAAAAATGTTAAAACACACGATTGTCGCATTTACAGACTTGGATTTTATAGAGGTAAATTAATAAACTTGCGTGCTAAAGATGACAGATTCAATGCCGTTAAGAAATGAGTTTTTATGCAACTCTCTTAATTAACCCACGTTCATAAGATTTGATGGGTACCTTATTAAATTTTACATAATCAATTTAGGGCGTCGTATGTCGACTCCACTAACGAGCTGACGGAGGTTCGTGTGTTCGGTTCCAATTGGGAGCGCTTCCGAACTATACGGTTGAAGAAACAAACTAACACAAAAAAAAATCGTCCATGTTAATAAAACTCCTTAGTCATCCCTCGTTTTTTTCGAGAGGTGTTGAAAATTTGGGTAAATATTTTCATGTCCTAGGCAACACTTAACAGTTATTGTGTCAAATTCAATGTCACATTGTTATTTTTTCGTTTTCAAATTTAATTATGAAATACACCGTGAAATTTAATACTTACGTATGAAATGAGATGTTAGTGCGCTTTTCTTTTTTTTTAGTGTAAGTTTTGCACGATTTCACAGCACAGACTATCATTTCTTAAAATAATAAAACACCCGGCTCGTGACGTTTGCATTGCGAACGTTCCTTGACGTCTGGCGCGGGGATCGAACAAGTTTCCAATTTTGGTACCTTACATTTGGAATCAATTTACGGTAACCTACTAGGAATCTGGACATTTCATAATCTAAGCTTTTGTCTGTATTTTTTTTAAAGAATTAAAAAGGTTGAAAAGTGTATTAAGCAGATTTGAATAGAAGTTCCTGAAATATTTATGCGTGCGTTCAGAAATAATGACAAATGGTTAAACGTGTGCGTTCATAACTTTATTTTGCGTAAATTAAAGTTTCTATTTTCGAAAACAATTTCTAAGATTTATTATTTAAGTTATCGAAAGCGTAAATGTCTTTTTATGTTGTCTATGATTTTCTAAGATATATAATTACAAAGGTTAAAAAGTGCAGTGTCCAAAGTAGTAGTCTATGATCTAAACTATTGTCAATCAATGTCTATGTCACGAAAGTTTAGCTACTGTTATATTTGTTTGTTTTGTGTGGTTTTGTGCGAGTACATATTCAGTATTAGTATTAGTAACAATGCCACGTCCTAGAAGATCTAATCTTTCCCAGCGAAGCCGTACTGCAATTAGGCAACGGAACATCGCGAGTCAATTATCTGATGAAGAACGAGACATTGCACGAGAAGAGCGCCGCGTTAGTATGGAGCGAAGAAGGGCTTTAATTCGTGCCTCTCAAACACAAGAGGAAAGAGAGGCTGCCCGTGAAACGGCTAGGTTAGAAACGAGAAATCGTCGAGCTTATCGTACAGATCAACAGAGGGATAATCTTCGACGTGCAAGAAGAAATGGTTCAAGCGTTGATTTGAATCGAGCAGCGTTTCTATATGATTGCACCATCGACTACAGCTTGCATCGCTTAGTTTGCATTGGTCCAATGGACGTTGTTTGCCAGCATTGTGGCGCATTGAAGTTTGCTGGTGAAACGCCTGGTTTGTGCTGCCTTAGTGGTAAAGTGAAATTGCCATTATTGGTTCCGCCACCAGAGCCATTGTGTTCCTTGCTTAATGGCGAAACTCCAGAATCACGACATTTTCTAGCGAACACTCAAAAATACAATGTCTGTTTTCAAATGACTTCATTTGGGGCGGAAATTATTAGATAGAAAAACACCCAGACTCGGAACAAATACTTTTAGGTCGTACAAATATTTGTTCCGTGCGGGAATCGAACCCGCGACATGCTGCGCAGCAGTCAATCGCTCAACCGTGTCGTCAAAGGGTATACTAGGTACCACTAGGCACTAGGCACTAGGTAGGTAGGTAGGCAGGTAGGGTATACTTTAAAGGTTTCATGGCTATCACAACCCAGCCGGGTCCGCCGGGCCCGGCCGGGTTGTGATAGCCATGAAACCTTTGCGACGGATGCAACGGGGTCCGGCCGGGTTGAGAAACATACCGGGTTGCAATCTCTAGTGACTATATGAAATTAGAGTACGTTGAAATTATTTTATAGATGCTGTTGATACACTTATTAGAAGCTGTGAATGCGTAGACATATCACAAATTTAGTTGCTTAAAAATTATCACGATGCTGCATCATAATAACAATAGCTTGTTTTACAATATATGGTCGCTTGAAAAGCATAAATTAGAAGCTAAAAGTTTGTCGCTGGCCTATTAATTCATTAGACAACTAAATACACACATCAACACAGTCTAGGGATATTTTTAAAAAAGCGAATTACTATCAATGTGTTAATTATTTATATGACATGTATATATTTAAAAGATACGTTATTTAATATTCTACCATTTTTTAATAATGGTTAAGGTACTTAGATTAAAATTTCAGGATTTTATGGAAAAAAAAATGAAGCATAGACGGAAACCATATATGAATTAACTTTTAATTTGTGAGTAAAAACTGAAAAAAATAGAAAAATCATTTAATTTGTGTTTATAAACTTGAAGTTAGTAGTCTGAGAAAGCGCCCATGATGTTCATAACACATCGGCCACGATTCGGCATGCTCAGAACAAGGTTTTCAATGTCTTGCTGCGGAATATTGTCCCATGTCCTTCTGAGGTGCGCAAAAAGTTGATCTTCTGTAGCCAGATTTTCAGGAACTTCCTTCAGAGCTCTTCTTTGCAGCATATCCCACGCAAGCTCAATGGGATTTAGATCTGGCGACTGAGCAGGCCAGTCTAAGGCCCTAACATTGTGTGTATGTAACCAAGCTGCTACCGCTCTCGCCGTGTGTGCCCGGGCATTGTCGTGCATGAGCAGGAAATCTTGCCCCATTTGTGTTCTGTGGGGCAAGATTACGGGCCCCAGCACCTGTTGGACGTATCGTTCTGCCGTCATATTGCCCCGCACCCAAACGAGATCCGTCCGTCCTCCAAGACGAATTCCTGCACAAACCATAATTGTTCCTCCTTGGTATGGGTGAACTTCCTGAGGGTTCTGAAGACGGCTCCATCGTCCAGGAACTCGCCAAACACGCGTCCTTCGTGAATCTGGATGGAAGCCGAACCTGGATTCATCCGTGAACAGCACATTGGACCATTGCTCACGGCCCCAGTCCACGTGGTTCCGAACCCATTCTAATCGTCGTCCACGATTGCCTCCTCCGTAAAGGTGGGACCCGGAGTGGTCTATGAGAGCGTAGATTGCTTTCATGCAGTCGCCTTCTTACAGTTTGGTCACTCACAAGCACTTGGTGTTCCACTAGCAGCCTTTGGACCAATTGAGTCGCCGTTGCATTTGGTTGAGCTCGCGCAGTAATTTGCAAAAATCGGTCTTGTGGGGGGGGTAGTGATGCGACTTGGCCCCCGGTGCCTCTCCGCTACTTCACCTGTGGCACGATAGCGTGTCCACAATCTTGAAATTACATTTTGGTGGGTCCCTATGGCCTCAGCAACATTACGCTGAACAGACCCAGCTTCCAGCATTCCCACAGCTCGTAACATCTCCGCCCTCGTCAAATGTTGGCGTTGCATGGCTACAATACCTCAATTTTAACTTTATCTTTCGTTTAAAAATGAAAAAAAAAAACTAACTAAACGTAATTCGTATTGTTTTCTAAATTTCGCACAAATGAAAATTCCCTCTCCTACACAACAAGACATTTTTATGCCACCGAAACAAAAGAATTTTCAAAAATTTTAATTTGGAATTAGTCTGAGATAAATTACAAACAAATCGGTGTATAAAAGATTCCAATGCGGCCAGTACTTTTCGAGTTGTTTAATTGAGTATGAAATATCCCTAGACCGTGTTGATGTGTGTATATTTGAAGACGAGAATGACATTTTAAAGAAGCTGCATTAATTAGCACCCAATTTTTTGATGAAGTCGCGTGCGCAGGGAGCGGGACAGAGCGAGGCTGAGGGGCGGGACAGCTGGATGGATTTCGACAGTTAATGTATAGTTAGATTCGTATCAATAACCGAACTGTCCTTAGATAGGTGTTTAAATAAATAAAAACAAAATGGCGGATTTTTGGCGCTAAATTGTACTTAGATACTTAATAAAAAAAAAATAACCAAACCTATCGAGTAGGGAAAAAAATGAAATCAAAATGGATGGATGGTATCAAAATGAAGGAAATTAAAAGAAGACAACAAAAATATATATAAGTCATGTGTTTCAATTTAATTAGGAATAATAAATTGGCAATCAATGCATTCTAATGGTTGTATATATTTTATAGTTTTGATAGCGTAGAAATCGGCCAAGTTTGTGTCGGACTTCGGGTTACGCATTTTTACTAACAGTACTTATTAGAAATAAATTATAATGTAACTATTATTAAAATTATTTAGTATTTTTTAAATAAAAGTACTTACACAGTTTTCGTTCATATTATGAGTGTAGCCGGGAACTTGTTTCGGTCTTTTTAGTACATTGCATATAAGTTGACTTTTTTGCAGCCGGATTTTTTAATTAATTTATTTTATTTCCTTTCCTATTGCTCACTTTCCATCCTTGTGCAAAATTCTATCTCCAGCGCCTAGCGGTATAGGCTGTGGACTGGGTAAGACTGGGTTGTATATCAGTGAATTTAAGTGAAGCAAACATCTGTTTGGCAACCTTGGAACCTTATTTATCAGCTACGTGATTACCTGTAGGTACCTTATTGGGTTCAAAATATGTAGGTTCTCCGCAAAACCGCATCCAAATCACTCCACCCGTTTAAGCGCTACGGTGCCACAGACAGACACACAGACACACACACACACACACAGACACACACACACACACACACAGCGGTCAAACAGCCCTCTTTTTTACAAACGGTCCGGCAATAGTTACTGACTACTGTGCTTTACTTTCGATATGCGTGGCGCGGAGTCCTCCTTTTTTTTAACCCCCGACGCAAAAAGAGGGCTGTTTGACCGCTGTGTGTGTGTGTCTGTGTGTGTGTGTGTGTGTCTGTGTGTCTGTCTGTGGCACCGTAGCGCTTAAACGGGTGGAGTGATTTGGATGCGGTTTTGCGGAGAACCTACATATTTTGAACCCAATAAGGTACCTACAGGTAATCACGTAGCTGATAAATAAGGTTCCAAGGTTGCCAAACAGATGTTTGCTTCACTTAAATTCACTGATATACAACCCAGTCTTACCCAGTCCACAGCCTATACCGCTAGGCGCTGGAGATAGAATTTTGCACAAGGATGGAAAGTGAGCAATAGGAAAGGAAATAAAATAAATTAATTAAAAAATCCGGCTGCAAAAAAGTCAACTTATATGCAATGTACTAAAAAGACCGAAACAAGTTCCCGGCTACACTCATAATATGAACGAAAACTGTGTAAGTACTTTTATTTAAAAAATACTAAATAATTTTAATAATAGTTACATTATAATTTATTTCTAATAAGTACTGTTAGTAAAAATGCGTAACCCGAAGTCCGACACAAACTTGGCCGATTTCTACGCTATCAAAACTATAAAATATATACAACCATTAGAATGCATTGATTGCCAATTTATTATTCCTAATTAAATTGAAACACATGACTTATATATATTTTTGTTGTCTTCTTTTAATTTCCTTCATTTTGATACCATCCATCCATTTTGATTTCATTTTTTTCCCTACTCGATAGGTTTGGTTATTTTTTTTTTATTAAGTATCTAAGTACAATTTAGCGCCAAAAATCCGCCATTTTGTTTTTATTTATTTAAACACCTATCTAAGGACAGTTCGGTTATTGATACGAATCTAACTATATATTAACTGTCGAAATCCATCCAGCTGTCCCGCCCCTCAGCCTCGCTCTGTCCCGCTCCCTGCGCACGCGACTTCATCAAAAAATTGGGTGCTAATTAATGCAGCTTCTTTAAAATGTCATTCTCGTCTTCAAATATACACACATCAACACGGTCTAGGGATATTTCATACTCAATTAAACAACTCGAAAAGTACTGGCCGCATTGGAATCTTTTATACACCGATTTGTTTGTAATTTATCTCAGACTAATTCCAAATTAAAATTTTTGAAAATTCTTTTGTTTCGGTGGCATAAAAATGTCTTGTTGTGTAGGAGAGGGAATTTTCATTTGTGGGAAATTTAGAAAACAATACGAATTACGTTTAGTTAGTTTTTTTTTTTCATTTTTAAACGAAAGATAAAGTTAAAATTGAGGTATTGTAGCCATGCAACGCCAACATTTGACGAGGGCGGAGATGTTACGAGCTGTGGGAATGCTGGAAGCTGGGTCTGTTCAGCGTAATGTTGCTGAGGCCATAGGGACCCACCAAAATGTAATTTCAAGATTGTGGACACGCTATCGTGCCACAGGTGAAGTAGCGGAGAGGCACCGGGGGCCAAGTCGCATCACTACCCCCCCCACAAGACCGATTTTTGCAAATTACTGCGCGAGCTCAACCAAATGCAACGGCGACTCAATTGGTCCAAAGGCTGCTAGTGGAACACCAAGTGCTTGTGAGTGACCAAACTGTAAGAAGGCGACTGCATGAAAGCAATCTACGCTCTCATAGACCACTCCGGGTCCCACCTTTACGGAGGAGGCAATCGTGGACGACGATTAGAATGGGTTCGGAACCACGTGGACTGGGGCCGTGAGCAATGGTCCAATGTGCTGTTCACGGATGAATCCAGGTTCGGCTTCCATCCAGATTCACGAAGGACGCGTGTTTGGCGAGTTCCTGGACGATGGAGCCGTCTTCAGAACCCTCAGGAAGTTCACCCATACCAAGGAGGAACAATTATGGTTTGTGCAGGAATTCGTCTTGGAGGACGGACGGATCTCGTTTGGGTGCGGGGCAATATGACGGCAGAACGATACGTCCAACAGGTGCTGGGGCCCGTAATCTTGCCCCACAGAACACAAATGGGGCAAGATTTCCTGCTCATGCACGACAATGCCCGGGCACACACGGCGAGAGCGGTAGCAGCTTGGTTACATACACACAATGTTAGGGCCTTAGACTGGCCTGCTCAGTCGCCAGATCTAAATCCCATTGAGCTTGCGTGGGATATGCTGCAAAGAAGAGCTCTGAAGGAAGTTCCTGAAAATCTGGCTACAGAAGATCAACTTTTTGCGCACCTCAGAAGGACATGGGACAATATTCCGCAGCAAGACATTGAAAACCTTGTTCTGAGCATGCCGAATCGTGGCCGATGTGTTATGAACATCATGGGCGCTTTCTCAGACTACTAACTTCAAGTTTATAAACACAAATTAAATGATTTTTCTATTTTTTTCAGTTTTTACTCACAAATTAAAAGTTAATTCATATATGGTTTCCGTCTATGCTTCATTTTTTTTTCCATAAAATCCTGAAATTTTAATCTAAGTACCTTAACCATTATTAAAAAATGGTAGAATATTAAATAACGTATCTTTTAAATATATACATGTCATATAAATAATTAACACATTGATAGTAATTCGCTTTTTTAAAAATATCCCTAGACTGTGTTGATGTGTGTATTTAGTTGTCTAATGAATTAATAGGCCAGCGACAAACTTTTAGCTTCTAATTTATGCTTTTCAAGCGACCATATATTGTAAAACAAGCTATTGTTATTATGATGCAGCATCGTGATAATTTTTAAGCAACTAAATTTGTGATATGTCTACGCATTCACAGCTTCTAATAAGTGTATCAACAGCATCTATAAAATAATTTCAACGTACTCTAATTTCATATAGTCACTAGAGATTGCAACCCGGTATGTTTCTCAACCCGGCCGGACCCCGTTGCATCCGTCGCAAAGGTTTCATGGCTATCACAACCCAGCCGGGCCCGGCGGACCCGGCTGGGTTGTGATAGCCATGAAACCTTTAAAGTATACCCTACCTGCCTACCTACCTACCTAGTGCCTAGTGCCTAGTGGTACCTAGTATACCCTTTGACGACACGGTTGAGCGATTGACTGCTGCGCAGCATGTCGCGGGTTCGATTCCCGCACGGAACAAATATTTGTACGACCTAAAAGTATTTGTTCCGAGTCTGGGTGTTTTTCTATCTAATAATTTCCGCCCCAAATGAAGTCATTTGAAAACAGACATTGTATTTTTGAGTGTTCGCTAGAAAATGTCGTGATTCTGGAGTTTCGCCATTAAGCAAGGAACACAATGGCTCTGGTGGCGGAACCAATAATGGCAATTTCACTTTACCACTAAGGCAGCACAAACCAGGCGTTTCACCAGCAAACTTCAATGCGCCACAATGCTGGCAAACAACGTCCATTGGACCAATGCAAACTAAGCGATGCAAGCTGTAGTCGATGGTGCAATCATATAGAAACGCTGCTCGATTCAAATCAACGCTTGAACCATTTCTTCTTGCACGTCGAAGATTATCCCTCTGTTGATCTGTACGATAAGCTCGACGATTTCTCGTTTCTAACCTAGCCGTTTCACGGGCAGCCTCTCTTTCCTCTTGTGTTTGAGAGGCACGAATTAAAGCCCTTCTTCGCTCCATACTAACGCGGCGCTCTTCTCGTGCAATGTCTCGTTCTTCATCAGATAATTGACTCGCGATGTTCCGTTGCCTAATTGCAGTACGGCTTCGCTGGGAAAGATTAGATCTTCTAGGACGTGGCATTGTTACTAATACTAATACTGAATATGTACTCGCACAAAACCACACAAAACAAACAAATATAACAGTAGCTAAACTTTCGTGACATAGACATTGATTGACAATAGTTTAGATCATAGACTACTACTTTGGACACTGCACTTTTTAACCTTTGTAATTATATATCTTAGAAAATCATAGACAACATAAAAAGACATTTACGCTTTCGATAACTTAAATAATAAATCTTAGAAATTGTTTTCGAAAATAGAAACTTTAATTTACGCAAAATAAAGTTATGAACGCACACGTAAATGTTAACCATTTGTCATTATTTCTGAACGCACGCATAAATATTTCAGGAACTTCTATTCAAATCTGCTTAATACACTTTTCAACCTTTTTAATTCTTTAAAAAAAATACAGACAAAAGTTTATTCACCCTTTTTAAATAGTTTACACAAAATACATTTCTGAACGCATTCATAAATGTCAATCACAGTATTTGACAGAATGACAGGAGGAAAACAAATGTTTGACAGGTACGAAACAAAGGAACATAATTAAATGGAAAATGATTCATTTTCATAATTATGTATTCGTTAAGTTTTCATTGTTTTTAAAATGTATTCTGCTATTCAGAGCGGAGACAAATCCAACCAAACAAAAACCATGAAAATTGATCCAGCCGATCTCGAGTTATAAGTGTTGTAACAAACCCGTCTTTGTTTTATATATACAAAAAATTGTGTCGGTCCATGCGCCAAACACCCTGTTTGGCGCATGGACCGACACAATTTTTTGGGGGATTGGGGGGGTCATTTGCTAGGTTTCACGTAAAGACCTCCATGTCCTAAGTGTGACGGTAATTGAGATATGTTTATTTGTGCTTTCTTTGAATTACCCAAAATCTCGCCTTTGAATCGATATATTTTTTTTGTTTATGGTTGCAATAGAACAAAATAAATTTTATAATAGTCTGCAATGTATTTTTATTCTAAATAAATTATTATTTGATGTAATTGATCAGTAGAAAATGACTTACGTGCTTCCAAAGTCTTAAAAATGTTTAAATGTATGAAAAGTTACTACTCTTAAATTCATTTTTTTTTTTTTAAATAAAGCCATTTTGACCTTATTTTTATCTCAAAAAGTTCTTTAGCTTCTACCCTTTCTAAGGGTATGCTACACGCTATGAAAAACAATTCAAATGTAGTCAAAATACTAGTTAGAGAGTCAGTTATGGAGTGTTTTAAGAAAAGACTTATTACGGTTACTATATTTTTTTATTTTATTTCGAATAAGAATACATTGTAGACTATAATAAAAATTATTTTGTTCTTTTACAACCATAAACAAAAAAAATATATCGATTCAAAGGCGAGATTTTGGGTAATTCAAAGAAAGAACAAAAAAAAAATAAAACTATTACCGTCACACTTAGGACATGGAGGTCTTTAGGTGAAACCTAGCAAATGACCCCCCCAATCCCCCAAAAAATTGTGTCGGTCCATGCGCCAAACACCCTGTATAGATATGTATGTATTTACAAAAAAAAAAAATGTATGTAAGTAGTTTATCAGCCATCTCGTTACCATAACACAAGCATTAGGTTGCTTAGTTAGGTACTAGATGGCGTTGTGTGAAATGTCCAAGGATATTAATTTATTTTATTTTATATTTTTTAGTATTTTATGAAAATTAATATTTATTTGAAACTGGCTTATGAACAATTATCACAATAATCAGTCTCACTCACTCAAGTCTCAAAATGACACTTAATACAGAATTGATTACTTTTACCTATGGACGGAAAAGTAACATTAGTATTAGTAATTATTAATTTTTATAAGTTTAAACAAACAGCTCGATCTTTACACCTTATAGTGTCTATTTGAAAACATAGCATTAAAATACAAAACTAATAACTCAGCTTAAAGTACTAAACGTGTCATAACAACTTAGATAGATAGATAGAATATTAGAATTACTCAAACTTTGGTAGCTTTGGTGTACAAAACAAATTCTTATTTGCTAAAAGTAAAGTATTATGTTTTTTCTTAAACTTGATTCTTTCTTTTTTCTAGTGAGTGTTATTGCTACTACTAGTTGAGCAAATAGCGAAATCTTATAGGCTAGGCTGTACTGTACCGGGTCCGGTGACCGGACCCGGTAAGAATGACCGGGTCCGGTGGGTGTCTAAAAGGCCACCGGGTTGAAATATAATAAATTGCCCGGTTTGCAATCTCTAATAGTCACCTATATTTTTATACGTTAGCATAAGTAATTGATGAGTGAATCTACTATAATTGAACCATAGACTTATAAAAAAAGATGGACTCCGCGCCACGCATATCGAAAGTGAAGCACCCTACCGATCTATGTGTGCGTGATTTGAGTACCTGCAAAGACGCCGTCGCTCGTGTCACGTAATGGCGGCCAGTCGGCATACTATGATGTAAATGTGTGCGCGAGGCGTGTTTGTACAAACGGTCCCGGCATACTTACTGTGCTTCACTTTCGATATGCGCAGCGCGGAGTCCATCTTTTTTTATAAGTCTATGAATTGAACATAAAATTACCTTATTATTGTCATCAAATAATGTCAATGAAAGCTCTAATTTCATGTAGTCACATAATATTTACGAGTATTTATAATGTTACCACAAGTAATTGATGGCTCGACTATTATACCTACCCAATCCAACATACAATTATTGTCATCAAAAACAAACATCTGCAGCTCTGTGTTTGTTTGTATTTGGAAATGTCGCAGGTTTATTAAAAATTCACGTTTTTGATCAAAAACCTAGGCTTTTGATCCAGAACCGGTCGACGGAGCCCCGCGTTGCGCGGCTCCTATTTCTGTCTGCAGGGTTTAAAGGAACCTAATCTAACCGAACCTAGGGGACCCCTGACGTCAACCGTCTTCTTCCGGTTCTTGATCAAAAGCCTAGGTTTTTGATTAAAAACCTGATTTTGTCATAAACCTGTGACATGTCCAAATACAAACAGAGTTGCAGATGTTTGTTTTTGATGACAAAAATTTTTGCGAGCGTTAGGTACACTCCCGCGCTTGTGTTGCTAATTTTCATGAAAAATGAATAAGATTTATTAATTTAGTTGCTGAATAATAAGTACATTATGATGATATAAGAGCGGTAAGTTGAAAATTACAGCCGAGGCGATATTGCTAGCCCGAGCCGTAGGCGAGGGCTACAAGAAAGCAGAGGCTGTAATTATCAAAGGGCACGTATGTCATACGACGTTTTATAACATAATTTGCGAGGAAATAATTAAGACTCCGACTTTCAAACAAATAAATCTTTAAAAACACACTTTCTGAAAATGAATTTGCATCTTTGCTTGTTTTCATCTATCGGTCGATTTTTCGGGCAAGAGGCTTAGAGTAGGTAGCCTTTTCCGCTGCCTCTGAGACTTCTGGCGGTGTCGAATTAATAAATTCATCAATACTTGACGACATTTTCAAAAAAAAAACACAATACAGCGAAAAGAAAAAGCGCGCGGAATAATTTTTACTTGTTCACAAATTAACGATGCGCGCGCATCAGCGCTTTTTTTTAAGGCAAAGGCACAAATACAGCCAGTATTGCTAATAAACTAAATTAATATTGTTTTGTTTTTGTTAAAGATAAATTGTAATTTATTATCAAAATTAATGAAATTAAAGAATTAAAATGTCTATTTTTTATATTTTGTCTCCCAAAGCTAATTTTATTCATAAAATGTTGACCACTTTTCTGACATAAAAACTCTTTGCTAAGATTTAAAAAAGTACCGTTCGTTTTAGACGGAGCATCTTGATAAACCGTCCGTTTTACCTATTAAAAAGAAACCCGTGCCTTTTACATTACAATAACGCACAAGTACGTAATGACATACATTACTATATTGAAATTGGTGAAATAAGAGACCCTTTACGAGCAAACAGGTTTTATGGCTAATTCTGACGTTGAATTTGATTTTATTATCAGACAGATGTTGAATCTCTAAAATATATAAAGTAGCCCAATTACAACATTAGTCGCTGAGTTATTAATTCAGAAGTAAATATATTTATCGGTAGCTCTGAGTCATATTAATTGACTTTCGTAAATTGACGCTGGTTTTTAGATATTCTGTTGGAATAGTAAAGAAGATGAATTAATATAATAGAAGCTGTTCTATTAACTCGTTGCTTACCTACATAAAAAAAAACCGGTCAAGAGCGAGTCGGACTCGCGCACCGAGGGTTTCGTTCCGATTTCTGAAAAAGTGTGCTACTTAAATACATCGTTTTATTTTTCCTGTAATCTTTACATAAACTTCTATCACATAGAATAATTTCAGATTTTTCTCTTTGTAAACTTCGGAGATAAGCGGGGGGAATGGTATTTTTTTTTACATTTTTCATCAAAAGTCGAAAACTATGCGGCCTAAAAAAAAATTAAAAATATTTTGAGAATGTGCAAATAGCGCTGTTTCATATGATAACCCCACATGCGCTAGTAGCCCCACTTTAATTTTTTAAGAACCCCTTTCAGTCCCTGTTGCAAAAAAAAATATAAATATTTTTATTTGTTTCTTATTTGCAAAATAGTTGGGTAAACGTCATCTAAAACTATTCCAAATTTCAAGTTGATGGCATCAGTAGTTCCTGAGATATCCAGGTGTGACAGACAGACAGACAGACAGACAGACTGACTCACACCATAAGGGTTCCTTTTTTACCATTTTGGTACGGAACCCTAAAAAGACGCTAGGTTGCAGGTGCTAAAGAAAACTTTTGTTGCTGCACTTATAATTTCCCCAAAAAATTTACATTTTTTTTTTGAATTATTTAAATAAAAAAAGAATGGCGAACTTTAAAAAAAAAAAATATTAGTTACTTAACAGATAAACAAATCTCTTATTGCACCTTATTAAAAAAAATTGTTACCTTAATGCCGCGGCCACACTATACGGACATCGCCGTTGATTATCGCGTTGAAATGCGATAACCGTAGGTTAATTTGACCGAATGGTGACCGAATTTAACTACCGCGATGTTTAAAGTGTTGATGGGCATTGACGTTGACGTGTAGTGTGGCCCAGCGTGCATCAGCGTGTGAGAGGACACTACAGCTTCGGCCCAGTGCCATTATGCGACCTACTGCCCGCATTGTCTCACACCGCGAATGTCCTGTTAAAACTACTATGGATCCACGGACTAGAAAAATGGATCTAACTTTGGAGATCTGCCTACTACGTTCAACAAGTACCTAGTATAGAGTAGGTACCTGTTGTACATACCTACTCATTATGCTTGTGATGATCATCCTCGACCAACATTCCACATAATATACTTACCTAAAACCTGGTGAAATACAAGTAGGTTTGTAAGATTTTTTCGGATCTAACTAAGCTTGAACCGGGAAAAATCGAAACGAAAACAATGGAAGTGACAGGCTAGCGGAGGATGTAGCGCGGAAAAAGTGTAGAGTGTAGGACGGGCGCGCCACGACACGTGTCGGCCGGGTGTGCCCCAGGAGCGCCCACGTGCCTCCACCACGCCGATCGATACACATTCGCGCACGCGCCGACTCTCCCGCCATTCAGCCGCCAACCGGCCAGGACCTACCGAAACGTCGGTCGTCCCCTGAAAATACAGCCTCCTATAAATTATTGTGTTACGCACATCCCTCTAGGTCTAGAGCAAGAGTTCAGAACCTCACACGTCCAATGTATTTATATAGGGTGACTGGTAATTAGTGACCGATACCTAAACACATGATTGTAAGTACATGATAATAAACAACTTTTAGTATGGAACCAAAACTGAAATCGTGAAAAAAAAATTAGCTGTTCCCTTCATTTATGTTAGCTTATCTGGTCACAATGCACGGAACAGCAGATTTTGTTTTTCACGATTTCAGTTTTTGTGCCATAGTATCAGTTGTTTGTTATCATGAGTATAATCATGTGTATGTATCAATTTATCATCAGCTGCCTACTTTTCCCAACTAATCCAACTATGCTGGGGTCGGCTTCCAGTCTAACCGGATGCAGCTGAATACTTACCGTATTTTACATGGAGCGACTACCTATCTGACCTCCACAACCCAGTTACTGGGTAATAATACGATACGCCTTGGTAAGACTGGTTGTCAGACTTTTGGGGCTTCTGACGACCCGTATAACGACTGTCAAAGATCTACGAATGACCAACCGGGACCAACGGCTTAACATGCTTTCCGAGGCACGGAGAGGTCTCGGTATGCAAAAATGGTTACCCATCCACGGCCCAGCCGCGGCAAGCGTAGCATATCAGTGGCTAATTACCAGTCACCCTATATACTTACTTACTATATATGTTAGGAACGTTGTGCGGGTTCTTTGTGTTGAACAATCCAAGCGAAGGCAAGCTCGCATGAGTCGCATGACAACAGTACCTACCTCCGATTGATATTACCTAAGTACCTACTTACATGTATACAGTAAGAAATATAGTAGGACTAACAAAATTCATATTTTTTTTAATCTTTTCTAACACCTAGCTAGAGTGTCGACTGCATGCCATGTGTGCATAAGGAAAAACCCTTTATATAATAGGTATATAAGCTTATATCGTATACAGGGTGTAAGGGACAGCCCTCCGCAAACTCACAGGGTACATTCAGCTCCTCATTTTGAATCATATTCCACCGGAAATTTTCTCAGGAAAATTTTCATTTTTTCAATTTTTTTTTTCAGTTACATTTTCATTATTTCAATGTATAATTGCATTGTGTGTTCGAAGCACTCCATTTATGTAAAAAAAACTGCAAAAAAAAACAGCAATAAAAAAACCAGCAATGGATGTAAATACTCTAACCGTGAAATCAGCTGTTCACTTTCTGTCTAGCTACAGAGTTAATCGAACTCACCGCATACCTATTACCTACCCCTCCCAACCAGTAATAGACGCTCCAATTTGTGCACAAAAACAAACAAATCAGGTTTATTGGATTCCCTTAACTTTCCTGAAAAAATTTCATGTACCGGTCATCTTAGTGACCGTGATGTTATACATACTGAATTCACCCTATCAGTTTGCGGAGGGCTGTCCCTTACACCCTGTATATATAAACGTAAACAAACATCATCCGATGGAAAAAAAAATATCATCAGTACTTGTGAACCTACGGGGTTCGCAACTAACCCCCTCACTCCCCCCTCGGGTTTTCGGTTTATAAATTAGTACATAATAAACCCTTGAAAGGTAGACTGAGTAAACAGAAAAATAAGAAAAAGGAAAATCTTTGCGTAACACATAAATCTATCGGTATCGGATTACACCCCTGTTTAATACCTAACCTCTACCTATCTTCACATTTTCAAAATAAAATTTTAACGTCACTTTAATTTTCTTAAATTAATTGAGCCCATGTTTCGTGTCAGCGTTTTTTTCCAGGACCGGACTGGACTGATTCGGAAATTAGACGAATGCGGTAGAAATCTATCTAACTTAGAGAGATGTATTAGTTAGGGAGGCGAGGTAGCTAAATGGCGTAATTCAACGGCGCCGTCGAGACCTATCAAAATCGAAAGATAAAATAATTTCGAAAAGAAAAGCTCGTATGGTAAAAACCATTTTAGCGGTGGGTTTGGCGTGTACGGTTTTTCAAAAATGTTAAAAAAATCAGTTACTTGGGCATTCTCGAGCGCGTCAGATATTCATACTACGTATGCCCCAAGTGCCTCTGATAACAACGGTATACTAATCTGCCGGTTTGCGTGGTGGGGGTAGGCATATAAAGTAGTCAAAAATGCAAAAAAAAAAAATTTACTCGAGCTCGTCAGATTTTCGGAAGGGGTGTTAAGTAGGCCCCAAGGAAGCTCCCTTTTAAAAAACTGACGATTTCGGCCTGACGATAAGTTATGATGAATTTTTGAAAATGCAAAAAAATAAAGTTATTTTGAAATACTCGAGCGCGTCAGATTTTCATAGGGGAGGTTTATCTCGGTATCCTGAAAGCATATTTTCTTAATCTGACAAAAATGTTGGTGGGTTCTCTTAATCTGACCGAAAAAGGTTTTTTGGTTTCTTTTTTTTCTTTTTTAGTTTTAACTTTGGACAAAAATGTAAAGAGACCTTTTTTGTGTAAAATAAAATTACCTTTTTTGTTTATTTAAACTTTTTTTTTGTAAAATGTATCGTTCGCGACTTATATGCCGTAACGCGTTTTTCGGGAGACGAAATGGCTCCTCCACACTTCGGGTCATGCGGAAACCGGCAGATTTTGTATTTTTAGTAAGTTTTAGATTATATTCTTCAAAATAAAAAATAAAAAAATCGCGCTCGAGAATGCCGGATTAACGTTTTTTTTTTACAAGTTCGCGACCCTATAACTCGGCAGCGTCAAGGACTTATCGTCAGATTAGTTAAATTTAGTCTTAAAACACTAAAATCAACCCCCAATATCTTAATCTGACGCGCTCGAGTATTTCAGACTATCGATTTTTTTTTACTAATCTGATCGTCTATCCTAGGCGCGCGTCACTACATATAGAGCTAAATACTTTACAAGGTTGTTCTATTAGGTCTAAGGTATCTCTCATATCTTAAACTGCCACGCTCGAATATTACCGAAATTCCCTTACTCGCCTCCCTAACTATATACCTAATTACCTATTGATGATTTTTATAGTTAAAATTATGTAAACACATAAGTAGTCGTATTTCGTAATTGACTGTGTCGTGGGGATGCCCGCTACGATTGTTCTGGCTGTTTACAAATAGTACTGAAATAGTTTCCCCGAGTTCAGTCAGAAAGTAATTTTTTGCGAGCTTTTAAGCGTCTGGCCGAAAATACCGCAGAAGGGAAGTGTCTGACAGTATCGATTATTATTAATTATTAACAATATTCTGTAAAGAGACTTGGCCAAATTTTAGCAGTTTCTGTTCCATTCCATATAAAAATATTTTTTCCGGGCAAACTATCAGTTTTAAAGAAAAACGTTTCATTAAATTCATCAGAATGACAGATCTTTCGATAAGTATTTAAAAAAAAACGAATTTGTAAAAAAACCGCAATTCTCTTGTCACAAATGCCTCTAAACTAGACTAAAAATCACTAAAATTTAGTTTATTCCTGTCAAACGACGATTTCCCATTCTGAAATTGATTAAAGTGACACAACTTAACTAAATTTTAGTTTGACAGCACTAAGATTGTACTGAGATTATAATTTAGTGAAAATGGCAATTTTGCTATTCTGAATTTGACGTTTTTTCACCTAAAATTTTGATTGTCAAACTAAATTAGACTATTTTTAATCGCGATTAAAAAGGTGTGGAATAAGATTAGTTGTCATGAGCTAAAATTCGCACAAACACCTTGACTTCAAGTGCAAAAACAGTAGGTACTGTATTTTTTTTTTCTTTTCCATATACATGTCGAAAACGATGTGTCCTATCGCAAAAATAATGAAAATTTGCCCCCCCTTTATAAAACCCTTAAACCCCTAACCCTCAACACGTAGGTACTAAAAAAAAAAAACAACAAAAACACGTTGAAGCTGCCGCCTCCCTGCCCCCCTCCAGCTCTAAAAAATATCTGACACGGTAACGGCGGCGATGTCGGATTGTCTGTAAACAAAATATGACAAGCCTTCTCACTTTTCATAGTGATTTGAACAGCGTGTTGGGTAGCCGCGTTTCGTACGCACGGCTTCAGATCAAGCTATACATTTCCAGTATAAGCTGATCTCGCATGGTTATAGGATTTCCTTACAGTGAGAGATCAGTGTAAACTGGTAATGTATAGCTTGATGTGTAGCCGTGTGTACTAAAAGGTTCAAACATGCGCAAAATAGTTTACGGAAAAGAACAATTTTCGTATAATTCTATGATATGTACCTACATTCTATGTCCGGTACCTACGCCTAATAACTCGTGGTGGAGCGGCCATTACCTATAGATACTCCCTGGCCGCGCCAGCAACCTAAATAATAAGATTTTTGCATTTCTATGTAGGCCACGAAAGATAACAATATTTTCGCACACTTTTTTGGTGACTATGTCCGGGTACACTTAGGCATAGATATATTTCTATGGTCTTTGGCTAGGTGCAAACGAGCCACCGGCCACAGCCATATCGCTGGCTCGGCTACAAGCAGCTGACGTGCTTTTTCGTACGTTTTGTAAGGATTTGTCGGATACTTGTGACGTTTAGCCGGTGGGGCCACCCGCTACAACAGTGCTCGCCGCCGCAGCAGGTCGCGACAGCCACGGGTGCTTGTGACCGGAGTTTACACGCTACCGGATTAAAAGATAACCTATTAATCGACCTAAAAGATAACCTTTTAACCGTCGGCGTCGCCGTCGCTTCCGTAGTAAAAAACCGGCCAAGTGAAGGCACAATGAAGGGTTCCGTAATTGGGATGAATTTATCCCAAGAACAAACTTAACAAACATGTTAAAAACATGTTCTTCCATAGGTACGTTCCAGTTGCAAATGTAAGTTTGTACGCACAATATTGAGAGGTTTACCACGTTTTTTAATTAAGACTATAGACTTCTTATAGGTTTTCCTGTAATCTGTAGCTTAGAGAAATATTTTCTGTAATTTTTTCAAAATTTTAGACTCAGTAGTTTTGGAGTTAGGGGGGGATGGTGATTTTTCGCCTACCTGTTTTCTTAAATGACTTTAAAACTAATATATATTCGAGATCCTTACAGTAAGCCCTTTCATTTGATATGTCACACGGTACAGTTTACAAAACTTTTTTTTTTAATTTTCTTAAATTCGCCACCCAAAAAAGTGACCCCCATTTTAAAAATTCATTTATTTACGTTACACGTCCGTATTTGGGTCACAGAAGTACATATGTGTATCAAATTCCAACTTAATCGGATCATTAGATTCGGAGAAAATTGGCTGTGACAGACGGACAGACAGACACACGAGTGATCCTTTATATGGGTTCCGTTTTTTTCTGTTTGAGGTACGGAACCCTAAAAATCATTGTCCATAATCATTGATTTAAAAATAAGTCGGTAATACAGGATCAAGTTAAATTAGCTAGCGAAACTCCGCAGACGTGATGGGTATCGATATCTAAACGCGACAAAATAAAAATTAAAAAGATTTAAGTAATTATTTTTTTGGGGTCAATGACCGCTGGTAGTGTTGATACTTGAAGTGTGAGTTCATAAAATCTGTTTTATCGTGTTGAGATATCCATCACGTCTGTGAAGTTTACTAAAAAAAACTGACTACACATATTTTAATTAATACTTATATTATCGGCGGCGACGGTAGATGACCCCAAAAAAAACATCAGCAAATTAATTTATTTTTTGTTTTATCATGTTGGTATACAGGGTGGATTCTGGTATGGGGGCAGTAAGAGCCTCTAAAATTATTACAGCAACTGACGTTTGAGTAGATTTTTTGATCCTTCTATGAGACAAGATCAATTGGCATGAAAAAAGTTTTTGCCCATCTTCTGATGACCGTATTTTTTTTTTCAAAATTAGGGAATGGGGATCAAAATTTCTGTCAGTCTTTCTGCAACTTACTGCTCCATCCTATCTTAAATTATTTAAGTTTGGTTCGTGTGCGCATGACGTGTATAAAAGTCAAAACAATAAAACTTCTATTGTGTTTGTCTCGTTTAGCGCACGCGAACCTGTTTACACGAGGGATTATACGAGTTTGCCTGTTTTTGGTCAAATAGTGTATAATTCATGTTGTATTAGGTCCTGAAAAAAATATAATGTCATTGATACATCCTTGCTTTAAGGAAGTTAACGGTTCGAAACACAATAAATTGTAATTTGCTCCATGAAAAATAAAATCCTAAACGAGGTCGATTTTAAAACCATTTCATTTCGTTTCATTTCCTATTTACACCCAAAATAATATGAAAATTGCATGTAACATTTTACTTCCCTTTGTTATCGTGATAACATGACGTAGACAGAAATTATAAAGTGGCCGTACAAGAAAAATAGAGTTCCATTTTATTTCCAGTCCTGCTTTTGTCTATCCTGTGACTTTGTGCTGTCTTTGATACCCTGTTGCTTTCAAAATTAATAAGTTAGGTGAGTACTCGAGACTCAGACTTTTATTTTAATAAAGTCTCATTAGCTAACAGAACATACACCTATGTAAGTGTCGTTTGTCTTCAAAATAGAGGTAAAAAGAGTCTAATAATACTGATATTCAGCAAACAGTCAATGTACCTAATATTTAAAAATAAGACCTAGTGAGTATTCTGGTGGGTAATTTCAATATTACAGAAGAACGGGAGAAAATGGGGCTACAAGTTACTGGGGTAAATTGCTCCAATAAGTTCGTGATGACAGGAGATAAATAATGTTCATAAAAACTTTTTAACAAAAAAAAAAACCGACTTCCAAAAATCACTACAAAGTGAAAAATAACTTTGATTTCGGAAGTCGGTGTCTTTCGTTTTTTATTTACTTTCTTTTTTTTTTGCCACCGACTTCCGAAATCAAAGTTATTTTTCACTTTGTAGTGATTTTTGGAAGTCGGTTTTTTTTTTGTTAAAAAGTTTTTATTTCTCGCTTTTTAGTGGGTCTGTTTATAATTTGTATAAGTTACAATAGTCTAATGTCAATTGCTCATCACATGTTACAAAATATTGCTTTTCCCGATGCTGGGACGTTAATTGTTGAGGAGTTCTGCTGGTAAGAACCAGGAGAACTCCTCAACAACCACTCACCACACGCATTGTTTGACGAGCGGAAATTGCTTAGCAACCATATTAAAGTAATCGAATCGCAACCCGTGAAATATTTATCATTGAGTAGTTCCGGTAGCCATCTGTGGTCTTCATCATCAGTTCCACTTCACCAAGTGGTGCTTTCCGAGAGCAAATGCACGAGCTACTACAAAAAATACCCAAATCGCTATAGGTGTGCCTATAATATTTGAAGAGTTCCTTCGATTTCTCCAGGATCCCATCATCAGAACTGGATTTTGAAAAAAATGGGACCATTTGGGAAGTATACCCTTTCCAACAAAAAAATAATTATTCAAATCGGTTGGCAAACGACGGAGTTATGCGCGAACAAACATAAAAAAAAAAAAAAAAAAAAAAAAAAAAAAAAAAAAATACAAACATCCGAATTGAGAACCTCCTCCTTTTTTAGAAGTCGGTTAAAAATGTATTGCAAAATGTTAAATTTGAGTGGTATTTCTTGAGGTCAATAAAAGAAGAACCGGCAGTACTTATATAACTAGGAGCTATCGATCAATCATTCTGCCTAGCCTTTTCCCAACTATGTTGGGGTCGGCTTCCAATCTAACCGGATGCCGCTGAATACCAGTATTTTACATGGAGCGACTTCCAGGAGCTATCGATATTGAAATACAAAAAATTACCTACTTAAGATCTTTATTACTAACTACTACTACTACTTGTTGTTGTTGTTGTTCATAATGATGGTCTCATTAATACCCTAGAGTTATGTATGGGATATCAAAAAAAAAAACACCATGTATATTCGGTGTCTGAAAAAACAATACTTTTCGATATGTATTTGCTGTGAAGGGTGACCACATTATAAGAACGAAACCAGGACAAGTATTTTTTGAAATTTATTTTTTCACCATCTAAGTGAAAAATTAACATGGATACTATACGCGATTAGTTGATTACACGACAATCGCCACATGACGCGCCGCCCGCTCGTACCAGCCCTAAAATTAGCGGCTTTGATCTGATCACAAATCTGTAGGGATAGGGTCGTAGTCTTTCTTAACATTACTTATTTATTTATTTTTTATTCATTAACACATACATTTGTTTTAACAGGTAATACCCAAGCTAACAAAAGTAGTCATGAAATTATATTAAGACAAGTGCCCCTTCTACTTATTATTAGGATAGTACCATAGACTTATAAAAAAAGGAGGACTCCGCGCCACTCATATCGAAAGTGAAGCACACTCAACTAGCAAAACAGTCTCAGAACCCGCATTTTATAACAGTGGTAGGCTTAAAGCGCTCTTATAATTGTTTTGGAACATGCCATCGATCCTATATTACTCTTAGACAAGCCGGTATGTCCTCAAGAACACTCAGTCTCATAACCAAATCTCATATATGTATACAAGAGGATATTACTATGCTATTGTAAGCCACTTACTCCTGAAATAGCATTTACTAAGACTAATTGCACTTGAGACAACTTGCTCTTATATGCATATTTTCTAAGCTCGTTTCAAACTCAAACTCAAACTCAAACTCAAACTCAAAGCATTTATTTCAAATAAACCAATTACAGGCACTTTTGAATTGTCAAAGGGTCGGTCTTGGGTCGGTCAGTCAGAAAAATGAAGCTAGTTGCCCATTCCAAAGCGTAGATCCTGGAGAAGAACGGGCAAGAAACTCCACGGACACTCTTTTAAATCAAATATTTTACATAATATTGGTTACATCGTTCATATTGAAAATATAGATGTGAGGACAATGTAGAAAGACGTGCACGTTAAAAGCGTCCGTAATGAAAAAGATAAAAACTAAAAACAACTAAATTAAAAATAAGCCGTAGCAGCTAAGAGACGACCAGTCCCAACTGTCGGCGCCCGTTCACGAACATGACGCATGGATCAGCACCAATTAGCTCAACCATTTTGAAGGGAACTTAATGATCCAACACACACGCCACCACCAGCGAGACATTTGAGTGAGCATGACATACTCTCAACCGCCAGGGCACATTCAAGTCAGTGAAAGACGAAGCCAGTAAAAGGTAGCTTTATATTAGCTACATAGTGCTCACACATGTGCTATGCAATTATACAATATTAAGAGATTGAATTTACACAATGCAAAGAAAATTTTCTCTTTTCTTGATCTTCAGCAGCTCCAACAATATTTCCGAATGCTAATCAATTATTTTAAGCGTCCTTGTGGAGCAGGACCAGCATTTAGCCAAGCATTTTTGTCAGCAATGTAATCTCCCAACTTATAATATGCCTGGCTGCATAGTGTGCGTTTTATACATGATTTAAATTTCGTTTCATTTAACTGGAGTTTGATTTTATAGTAGACTTGCTAAATGCTATTATAAGAATGTCAGACTAATATCAGCACTGCATAAGAGCACTGTAAGTACGTGCATTTCTGATCTTATCTGAAACTATAATAAGATCAACACCACTGGATAAGTACGATATTAGAGTGATTTTGTATCAACATATTTACAATACAAAAGACAAAACCATAAGAGCGTTTGATCTTAGATCGATTTTGGGAATAATAATTTTAATAATTTTAAGAGTAAGATTTTGTTGGTTACATTTTATTTCAAATTTTAATAGTAATAATGGATTAAAAGAATTGGAAAAAAACTTACGAAAACTGGTGGCTACATGAGGAAAGTTGTTAAGAAGTACAATGAAATGTTAAAAAGAAAAACAAATATACCGCTGCCAGGCCAAGGTAGTGTTGAGAAAAATATCAGTTAGGGTTCTGCAGGTTTTGCTTCCGTACAAGAGGTTGATGATAAAGGCCGAAAGTCTGTACCTTAGATGATTTCAGTGAAGTGTCTGTGTCCCTATGTATGCTTAGATCTAAACTACGCAACGGATTTTGATGCGGTCTTTTTTTAATAAATAGAGTGATTCAAGAGGAAGGTTATAAGGTTATAGGATATCGTCGTCATGCCGCCAAAGTTAGCTAAATGCAGAATAATGCAATTTGAGATAAATCATTATGATGGTTTACAGTAGATTGTTTTGTTAAATACTAGCTCTCATTAATATTTCTTTTCCGATGCATTATTTATCCTTCCGTAGAAGGCAAGACTAGTTGATTCGATTATCTTTATAGAAACAGATAAAAATAAAAAATAAACTCTGAGATGAGTGCTTTTAATCAATTTTGGCTGCCAATTATCAAAAATTTTAATGGTATTGAATTTGCTCATTTGTGCGCGCCGATACAGCGTCGTTTTGTGCCTAAGGCCACCTCAGAACTTGTAAGAGTATTTTTGTTCTGGCCTCGGTCATAGAATAATACTTTGTTCAATGTTTACCTAATCTTTACGAGTTCTAAGATGGCGATACGCCGCCGGTTTACGCTGAAAACCAGCGCCTTTGACTCGTGCCTTCGTGCATGGGTCACGGCATTTTGCTGAGCGTTAACCGTTTCGCGCGTTAGTGACGCATAATTAAGTATTTGTTGTTTTTCTTTATAAGTTTAAAATTTAGCTACCCAATTGTTTCTTAGTTTTTAGGATTATGTAAAAAACGAAGTATGTGCGTCATTTTTCGCGGGAATAAAGAGTTTTTCTTTCTTTTTCTTTTCTTTCTTTAAAAATAGTCTTTTGTTAAATTTGACCTCTATGACTAACAATTTTAATAATGCATACAAGAAGATATTAATTTTACCATTATACATTTATGTAGCAAATGTTGTGTGTAGTGAATGTTATCAGAAGAACAGAAAAAAAGACTGACATAATTTTAGCTAGTTTTACCTGACGAAAAAATTAAGGACTTTTCATTTAATCTTTTAAAACTCACTTTTCTCTGTACACGTACACTTCACATTTTGTCTGTACACGTTAATATCCGAAACTACTCAACGGATTTGGAAACCTCTAGATTTGAGATAAATACTAACTTATGGAGTTGTATTGCTGATTCTAATGATTATAATTCTGTAAAGCCATATTAGCTACGGCCACGAATCATATTTTAATCAACATACAAGCTCACACTGACCTACAAATTGCAAAAAACGTAAGAAATTTTGAATTTCGCGGGCTACCCTGGCGCATCAACCTTAAACAAATTTAATGTTTTTTGTCTGGCGACTTTTTAAAGAAATTGATAAATTACCCTTTATTAGCACAGAGTATCTCTGCAACTAGTGGGTTTCTGCGTTTAACCGATATTGGCAGACGCAGAACTGAAAAAACTGAATCGATTGGTATTTTTAACTCATATTTGACCAAAATTGCAGTTAATCGGTTTTGGCAGCATGACGGCGATATGTATAATACATGCGCGGGCGAAGCCGCGGGCAAAAGCTAGTATGTAATAAAATGCAAATTAGTGAGTGTCTTATATGATCAAAATTTGTATTTTCTATCGCTGTTACATACTTTTAAATACAAAAAAAAATTGGTATTGTTTAATTATCAGCAGACAAGTAGTTGCTAAAAGAATACAAATCTTATACCTAACAAAGTACAGTCCCCGGCGATAAATATTGCACATCGACCTTTGGAAAGAGACAATTAGTCCAGTAAAAATAGATCGATTTGTATGGAGTAGATTGCAATAAATGCTCTTTGGGTGATAATTCAGAATTAAACATATAAATAGCTAAAATATATAAATTGACAGTAATCCCCGATATTTTTTTTATATATATTGAGTTATTAGCAATTATAGCAATAACATTAAATTTAAGTGGGAACAAAAAATGGACCACTGGTGATTTTGTACATGACTGCTCCTTTTCAAAAGTTTTAATTATGGAAATAATTATCCCCGGTCAAAATCAACATATTAAGTACCATATTGACTATTTTATATAAAATAAATGATAACTTCAAAACAGTAATTGCCTAGAGAGTGAAATTTTGTCAAAGTATTTAAATAGTTACTACAAATAACTATGTAAATTATCACCAACGTGGCTATTATACTTTTTTTTTCGTGAAGTTAAATTTGCATTTAACCCTCGTACATTAAAGACACTCAGGATATTTTTATGAATCTTAATACCAATAATTTTTATCTACTCAAATTGGAAGAAATCCCCTGAATATCTGTAAAGCATTTCTAATAATTAAATGAAAATCAAAAACTCGCGAGAGGGGTGCGGGCGGGCGGTAAGCGGGCGGCGGCGGCGGCGCGCGGCGGCGCGATGCATCAAGCGGGCATCTATTACATAAATTTTATTTTAGATTCGTGTAATTAGACCACATGATTAAACAAAGATGTGGTGTTTTAAAATAAAATAGTACGCACGGCTACTACGGATCAAGCCAGCCATTTCCAGTATAAGCTGATCTCGCATTGTATAGGATTTCCTTACAATGAGAGGTCAGTGTAAACTGGAAATGTATAGCTTGATGTGAAGCCTTGTGTACCTACTCGTACTTCTAGGCAAAATTGACTGATGTCAATGATGTTTGTGCTGATGCAAAATGAAAAAAAAAAAATAATTGGAACAATAACACAAGAAGTAGGTACAAAAGTAAAACGGTGATAGCTGCAAAAGTGTAAACTGTAGCGCAGTTAACAACGTCCTTCTCCAGATACAGAATGGAATAAATTTTCCATGCAGAAAGAGACTAATAGGTAATTTTAGTAGTTTACATAATAAAACATAAAAAAATAAATAAATAAATAAAAAAACGGCGATTCGTACCAATAGTCGTCGGATTTGTATTACTCGTCATAAGGACCCAGTCGTGTTATTTTTTTTGTGCTAATGTGAACTCTCAGGTCTTGAACATAAAGATCAAGATAAGTAGGATTAAACATTAATAAACATTAAAAATAATGAGATTGTGTTTGATAACAGCAATCTACATGGTCTTGACATGATCTGACCAAGATTATGTCTGGACTTTAAAAGAGACTGTGACCTCTGAGTTTGTTTCGGCCTTTCTTCTCAGAGTAGTCAAATAGGAAACGCTAACCTCATCTAGTTTTAAAAAAAACATGATTGACGTGTAAAAGTGTTCGTACAAACCTACTTACTAAAAATAAATCATTTATCATTTATCGATATGAGTCTTAAGAAACAAAAGGTAGGTAGAAGACTGAATGCTAAGATTTACTAAAGGTTGTAGCAGAGCAGAAGGTAATAAAAACAGCAAGGTAAATTAAATTGTAAAATATTTTTTGCTTAAAAAAATTTAAGAGACGTTCGCCAAAAAAAAATGAGAGATCAGAATAACAGAATCAGTTTTTGTCCGGAATTATGTCTATGCTATTGACTCGATGGATGAGCCAAAGTTGAGATCAGACGTCAACTCCATGCTCAAAAGCTCTAGGCGGTCGGTAATTATTACAGTAGTGCTATTCTGTAAATATCTCACAGTGAAAACTTAGGTGAAGTTAGTGATCTTAAAGTGAGCCGTCAATTGTGTCAACCACTAGCATCGAGCAGGTCAGCTCCTCGCTCATCAGGTCCGCTTGCTTTATTCACACCCAGACTGCAAAGGGCCTCATGGACCTCTTTCAGGTGAATGGAGATCTCCGGCATTGTGGAACTACAGTGGGGTATGTTAGAGGCCGCATCAAGGCGTGAATTTTTGGCAAAGACAAAGGCTAATAAGTTTACACTTTCTTGCGTGGGATGAGCCAGCGTTCCATCAGACATAAGCATAAGAGGCAGCAAAAGGCAGAAATTTGCCTAGACTGATTTGGACAGCGATCAGAACTCCTTGCTACCTGAAAGGTCCAACCAAGGCAAGGCAAGGTGAAGGTGCCAACTTGGCCTCAATTCGTCAAAACGCGCCTTACGTAACACCCGTTTGCAATCCTTGGCGGGAGAATTGTACGTAATTATGTAATTATGCCTGGCAGGCACGATTGAGGGACCACCTTTAACCGATTGTATCTTTTGAGTGCCTACTTTTACAAACTAGAAGCTGAATTTACAATTGTTTGAGAACATTTCCTTAAAGCTGACGCATTCAAAAGCTCAAAATTCAAATGTGGTCCCTCATTGGGAACGCCAACAAAGAGTATTTTCGATGAACTCTGGCACCGAAAGTAAGATTTAACTTATGTTTCGGGTGCCAGAGTGCCTTGTGTTTAGGGTGTTGGCCGAAATAGTCGCCACTAAGCAAAATAACAGCAGCTGCTGCGGCAGCATGGCGTTTACGTTTATTTGACGGCATAGTTGATAGACTAAAGAGCAGCGCGGCGACGCGGCACGTAGACTTGCCACCTATGAAAGAGCTAGCCGTGCTTACACGGACGACGGCGTGGCTCGTGTGGGCTCACGCTATTTACGCGCCATTTAACCACATCTTAGTAAGAATAAGCATAGTTCGCCTAATCACACGATAAGAGTGAGCGAAGCAAGTTCTATCACAAGAAAAGCGCGAGCTCACGCCGAGCTGTGGACTACAGTTTTCATACATAATACAATGTACGTAAACTATAGTTCGGAGCTCGTCTGAACTTGCCACACATGGATAACGCCGGTGGTCGCTACTCGCCACGATAGGCTGTTCACGTTGCCACCACCGAATACTAAACTAAACGCTAGCAATGGGTTATAAAAGTAGCGGCTACCGACCACTTGTGCCGACCACAAGTGTCTGTCACGCACGTTCGCTACTTTAACTGCTTCCAGCTTTAGAAAAACCTAGTCGTCAAATGTAGTCCGATCCTTATAATATAATGTTTGTACAGACAACAGCTCATCAGGTTATACCAAACTGTCAAATCTCTCCAAATGATTTTAAACATTAAAATGTTGATGGTTAAGTTCAAAATTGAATGAGAAAATTTTACAGTTTATAGTAACTTGACCTGCTGCTGTGTGTACAATAGCGTTAACAACTATGTTGCGATCATAATAATAGTTATTATTCGAATTTTGTGGCATAAAACACTAAAATACCTAGAATATGGCGGGTTTAGAGGCAACTATTAAGCGTATCTCAGTAATTGTCACAGTAGTACTTAAAATGACGAGATGACGAGGTCAAGTAGGAATTTTTAGGTACCAAACTACCAATAGATGTCACGTTCGAATAAAAATACTTTTATTATAAAAGTGTTCCCAAATTCAAGTTATATCGTTAGCAAATTAACTTAACAAATTCATCAAACAATCAGACTCACCGTAGACCCAACTGAAGTTTTACAAATCGAAAAACAAAACTACGTGCCGACTTCACATTTAGCAGCTGAACTTGCAAAAAAAAAATTTTTGTCGGACACACTTTTCAAGTAAAATATTTCAGACGTTATTACAGTTAAAACTCAGTGTTGTTATTTTAAATGTGCAAATGTTACCAAGAATAGGTTGTCCTAAAATCGGCAAGTTTAATGTTTAGTAGAAAGAGATATTGATGTTTTTAAATAATTAGACGACTACTAGGTCACTGTGGACTTCACCCGCGTTTACCTTACATGATTCGAACCAGGAGGCGGTAGTTGATAGAATAAATGCGCTTATCTTGAATGTAAAGCGCATTTATTATATCCCATAGGTATAATTGTGTACTAAGTTTATTAAAATCCTAACAATAGAATAATTACAGATTTTTCTCTTTGCGGACGTAACAACAACAACGTCAGTTTCGTGTAGTCGGACAATCCTGGCTTTTCGTTCCGGTATTTCGTGCAATTGTCGCGTGAGTGGGTAGATTGCAGTGGAGGCATGTTGTATACCTTTCGCATTTTCCTTTTTGTAGGTACTGTTTTCGGCAAATTGTATGTAAAATCACTGGCACATTATCCGAGAAATGAAATAAATTGTCTTTCCGAAGCTCACTAAAACATAGAGTTTTAAAACCTTTACTGCCAACGGTGACAGAATCACCACCCATAAGGGTTTTCCACATATTACGCAAGACATAATAAATAAGTACCAAAAATCGCATAGTAAACAATCTCATTGCGTATGAGAAGAAAGTTTTCAGTAATTATTTGAGCAGTTAAACAATAGCTCCATCTTTTTCACATCCGATAACTTCGTCCCTCTCGCACACCGACGCGGGGGATGCAAGGCGCTCGGTCAAGGTTGGCATTTTATATAGTGTAGGTAATTTAGGTTTTATGCATTTTGCGAAGATTCCTTATCACTTAATCAGGGGATTATGACACTTACATATGAAGAATGAAAATGTTAATGCACATCCTAAAAAATATTTCAAGTGTCTTTTATGTACAATAGACAAAACATGATAAAACACTTTTTAACTATGTTCCTGAGAAGTCACCAAGGTGAAAACTGAACATAGGTTCGAGGCTAACGTTTGGAATGTATAAACAGAAAAATCCCCGAAAGTGAGATTTTTTAAGTCCCGTTTATCACACCATGAAAGAAAAAATCTCGTAATGTTAAGAATTTTGTACCTAAACCGAGGGATTACTTATGTACTATAATTTTAGGCTGGCTATAGACGATAATCTTACTTTTCACCTAAAGTGTGTTTTTTGTTTAACGTTAAACAGTAAAAACACAACTTTAGGTATTTCTGAGGTTCCTCCGACCATATGAACACAAAATTGCCACGAATGCATACGTAAATAACTATACTATTATTTCAAAACCAATTTACTAAAGTGTCTTTAAGGTTGATGCGCCAGGGTTGCCCGCGAAATTTAAAATTTCTTACGTTTTTTACAATTTGTAGGTCAGTGTGAGCTTGTATGTTGATTAAAATATGATTCGCGGCCGTAGTCAATATGGCTTTACAGAATTATAATCATTAGAATCAGCAATACAACTCCATAAGTTAGCATTTATCTCAAATCTAGCGATTTCATGAAATCATGAGGTTTGAGGTAAATGCTAACTTATGGAGTTGTATTGCTGGTTCTAATGATTATAATTCTGTAAAGCCATATTAGCTACGGCCGCGAATCATGTTTTAATCAACATACAAGCTTACACTGACCTACAAATTGCAAAAAACGTAAGAAATTTTGAATTTCGCGGGCTACCCTGGCGCTTTCGCCTTAATGCAATCTCAAACACTATTTTTACTAGACTAAATCGGCTAATTTCGGCTTCGTAGAGCGTTATCTCTGTCGCACGATATACAAACAGTCCGGTATCTATTAGGAGCTGTTAAAACAATTATGATTTGCTTCTTTTGATAATTCTTTTTATTCTTTGTTTAAAATACACCAATTTTTAGGGTTCCGTACCTCAAAAGGAAAAAACGGAACCCTTATAGGATCACTTGTTTGTCCGTCTGTCTGTCTGTCTGTCAGTCTGTCAAGACCGTTTTTCTCAAGAACGCGTGGAGGTATCAAGTTGAAATTAATATCAAATACGTAGGTCTGTGGTCTCTTGAAGTTCTAAAATACTTAAGCTTCTAAGTCAATGCAACAAAAACATACAACATACGGCCATTTATGCGACATATTTTGCATACTTGCTAGTAAATCAAAACCTATAGGGTACTTCCCGTTGTTCTAGAATCATGAAATTTGTTAAGAAGCAAGGTCATACAACACAAATAAAGGAAAAAGTCCGAAAATTGTTAATTTGTAATTCTATCATATAAAAAAAATGTATAAGTCTGTCAGTCTGTCAAGACCCTTTTTCTCAAGTACGCGAGGAGATATCAAGTTAAAATTAATATTAAATACGTAAGTCTATTGTCCCTTAAAGAGTTTAATAAAAATCAAGTGTCTAAGTCAACGCAATAAAAAAATACGGGCATTTTGCGACACATTTTCATACTCGCAACTGTTGCAAGTAAATCAAAACCTATAGGGTGCTTCCCGTTGACCTACAATAATGAAATTTGGCAAGAAGCAAGGTCTCCCAGCACAGCAGGTACAGGAAAAAGTCCGAAAATTGTGAATTTGTAATTTTTTGACATAAAATATTATTTTTGGGATCCAATGCTAAGTTTGTTTTTGGGATAAATTCTTTTCAACTACGGAACCTTTCATTGTGCGTGGTCCGACACGCACTTGGCCGGTTTTTTTCTAAAAGTGATGGCTTTAAATTGGGGTAAAATAAAATAAAAAAAACATGTTCACATTATGTTTACGTATTTAATTATTTTGTATAAACGAAATTGCTTTTTTGGTCTCCCTTTTTTTGGAGTGCTGAACTTAGTTTCAGTAGAATGTGTTTCAGTACTGACTTCATTTAGTATATTGTTCAAAGTTCTTCTTGAAATTCCAGTGGCATTTTCAACTCGCTCTTGAACCTTCTTAAAATAACAACTTACATTTTCATCTTCATTTTTTTTTAATCTGTCAGCTTCGGTTACAAAATATTTATAAATATTGTACTTAGATAATTTCGCGTGACTGACCTCGTAAAGGTTTCCCTCTTTTTCCTAAAGATGCCATAGTACAGTACAACTTTAAATTATTTTTTGGGGGTGTTAACAACTCTAAATATATATTTTGAACAACGACTGACAAAACGTCACATACGTAGTGTGCGACAGAGATAACGCTCTACGAAGCCGAAATTAGCCGATTGTCTCTTTCCAAAGGTCGATGTGCAATATTTATCGCCGGGTACTGTAACTATTGGTCACACAAATAAAGTAATTAGTAACAAAACTTGAACATTAAAATTTAAAATTCTTCGTCAGTCAGCAACGAAAGTCCGTGAACAGATACTAATTTACAAAACACCTGAACATTAAAACGGACCATAAATCACTTACCAGAATAGAGTAGGTACAAACGCTAAGCATTAATCTACGAATAAGTTATAAGTCTGGAAATGTAACTCCGCTAGTAAAATGACCCAACAAAAGTAGTGCTCTAGTAGGCGGGGCTTAAAGTCGAGCGCGGCGCGTCATCAGTCGGACATTTGTCTTGTAAACGAGCACACGTCAAATCTTTGCGTACGTTTTCGTCTATAATATTGTGAACAGCTGTGAATCATCATGCCAGCATAATTATGTTGTGAAGTGGCGTAGGAGCCATACAAGGTTAATGTCCATAGATCACTTTTCACTATATGAAACCGAGATGGTCAATACTATGCAAAATGAAATATTATTATTTTATTATTTATATAAGTAACTAGCTTTTGCCCGCGGCTTCGCCCGCGTGGATGTCGGAAAATATCCCATGGGAACGTTCATGTGGAAAACATAGGGCATATAACTTAAGAAATGCTGGGTTTCCCATACAAACTTTCATCCCTTTTATCACACCTTGTAAGATTATGTTTTAAGACAAAAAGTAGCCCATGTCCTTTCCCAGGATGGTATCTATTAGCCTTGCCAAATTTTATCAAACTCCGTGCAGTTTTGTAAATTTTAAAATCAACCCCTATTTTACCCACTTAGGGGATGATTTTTAAAAAACGCTGACCCGCATATTTCGTAACTTCTTACCAATAGCATAATTTTTTTATCCCTAACTTAAGAAATACTGGGTTTCCCTTACAAACTTTCATCCCCTATATCACCCCCCGGAGTATTATTTTTGAAAAAAATAGTTGCCTATGTCCATTTCCAGGATGCTATATAAAGCCTTGCCAAATTTTGTCGAAATCCGTGCAGTTTTGTAAATTTTAAAATCAACCCCGATTTTACCCCCTTAGGGGATGATTTTTCAAAAAAGCTGAACCGCATATTTCTTTATTTCGTATCAAAAGCATACATTTTAATTTTCACATCCGTAACTTAAGAAATACTGAGTTTCCCATACAAACTTTCATCCCCTATATCACCCCCTGTAGGATTATTTTTTAAGACCAAAAGTAGCCTGTGTCCTTCCCCAGGATGCTATATAAAGTCTTGCCAAATTTTATCGAAATCCGTGCAGTTTTGTAAATTTTAAAATCAACCCCTATTTACCCCTTAGGGGATGATTTTTCAAAAATACTGAACCGCATTTTTCTAAATTTCCTACCAATAGCATAAATTTGTTATACCTAACTTAAGAAATACTGGGTTTCCCTTACAAACTTTCATCCCCTATATCACCCCCCGTAGTATTATTTATGAAAAAAATAGTATCCTATGGCCTTCCCCAGGATGCTATATAAAGCCTTGCCAAATTTTGTCGAAATCCATGCAGTTTTGTAAATTTTAAAATCAACCCCTATTTTACCCCCTTAGGGGATGATTTTTCAAAAACGCTGAACCGCATATTTCTTTATTTCCTATCAAAAGCATACATTTTAATTTTCACATCCCTAACTTAAGAAATACTGAGTTTCCCATACAAACTTTCATCCCCTATATCACCCCCTGTAGGATTATTTTTGAAAAAAAAAGTAGCCTATGTCCGTCCCCAGGATACCATCTATAGCCTTGCCAAATTTTATCGAAATCCGTTCAGTGGTTTAGGCGTGAAAAGGTAACAGACAGACAGACAGACAGACAGAGTTACTTTCGAATTTATAATATTAGTATGGATATGTATTTCGTTTTTCAATACACTTTTGAAGAAATAAAATAAAATACCGGAAAATATTTTTGTCATGAATATTATTACTAAACTATGATTTGAATTTTCTTTTTTTCCGCGCTTTGCTTTCGACAGGTTGAAGGAGAAGCAAAGGTATAAAGCCGTTATACAGCCTAATATGAAAAATAGAAAATTCAAATGTTTTTGAGTTTAGAACACAAATAAATGTTAATTTGTTCATAAACGTTATTTTATTGTAATATAATCATGGTTTTTGATGATATTCTATTTATAAACATTATTTAAATATTCAAAAAATATTAACGCCGTAAAGACCATTGAGTTATACAAAGTGGAGCAGGACGATTGACATTCCTATAATCCACGTAAAGAGGCATGGCAACATAATGACATCACTGTAGTTTTTATTACATGACATCCAAGCTGTAATGAATTTCATGAAAGGTTTTGGATCTCTTCGTCTGTAGTGTAGTTTTCCACTGAGATCTTTTGACTGAAGATCTTTAGCATAAAATTTCTGTGATCTGGAGTTTCTCTAGCATGAATCGAAGCGCAGCGTCTGGTCTGTTGTCAATAAGTTTGAATCATGGCAACATAATGACATCACTGTAGTTTTTATTACATCATTACATGGCATCCAAGCTGTAATGAATTTCATGAAGGTTTTGGACCTCTTCGTCTGTAGTGTAGTTTTCCACTGAGATCGTTTGACTGAAGATCTTTAGCATAAAATTTCTGTGATCTGGAGTTTTTCTAGCATGAATCGAAGCGCAGCGTCTGGTCTGTTGTCAATAAGTTTGAATCATGGCAACATAATGACATCACTGTAGTTTTTATTACATCATTACATGGCATCCAAGCTGTAATGAATTTCATGAAGGTTTTGGACCTCTTCGTCTGTAGTGTAGTTTTCCACTGAGATCGTTTGACTGAAGATCTTTAGCATAAAATTTCTGTGATCTGGAGTTTTTCTAGCATGAATCGAAGCGCAGCGTCTGGTCTGTTGTCAATAAGTTTGAATCATGGCAACATAATGACATCACTGTAGTTTTTATTACATCATTACATGGCATCCAAGCTGTAATGAATTTCATGAAGCTTTTGGATCTCTTCGTCTGTAGTGTAGTTTTCCACTGAGATCGTTTTGACTGAAAATCTTTAGCATAAAATTTCTGTGATCTGGAGTTTCTCTAGCATGAATCGAAGCGCAGCGTTTGGTCTGTTGTCAATAAGTTTGAATCATGGCAACATAATGACATCACCGTAGTTTTTATTACATCATTACATGGCATCCAAGATGTAATGAATTTCATGAAGGTTTTGGATCTCTTCGTCTGTAGTGTAGTTTTCCACTGAGATCGTTTGACTGAAGATCTTAGCATTAAATTTCTGAGATCTGGAGTTTCTCTAACATGAATCGAATCGCAGCGTCTGTCTGTTGTCAATAAGTTTGAATCATGGCAACATAATGACATCACTGTAATTTTTATTACATGACATCCAAGCTGTAATGAATTTTATGAAGGTTTTGGATCTCTTCGTCTGTAGTGTAGTTGTAGTGTAGTTTTCCACTGAGATCATTTGACTGAAGATCTTTAGCATAAAATATCTGAGATCTGGAGTTTCTCTAGCATGAATCGAAGCGCAGCGTCTGTCTGTTGTCAATAAGTTTGAATCATGGCAACATAATGACAACACTGTAGTTTTTGTTACATGACATCCAAGCTGTAAAGAATTTCATGAAGGTCTTGTATCTCTTCGTCTGTAAATTATTCATTTGATTTCAAATCTTGTAACAACTTAAAAACGCATGTTTTTAATTTGGGAAATTGGCGTACGGTCAGCAACAGAAGTCGGTTAACACTGCTACTTTTTGACATCATCTAAATTAACACAAAATGATACGATAAGCTACTTTTTAGAATTTCATATGATAAGATAAGAGTTAATTTTCTTTAAAATTTACATCTTTTCCGATTTTAATGAAGTATTTTTCGCAATAATTAAGATTTAGAAAACTCAAGTGTTAATCGACTTTTATTGCTGACTGTGCTATAACTTATAAGCTGCTCCATCGCGTTTTACAATCCAGTATTATGTTTTTTTTTACCATGCTCTTGCTAAAATTTAGTTCTGCGTTAAGTCGTTTTTCAAAGATTGATTCTTAATTTTTTATTTACTAGTTCCCTCTAGGGACTTTACCACAGCGTTTCCCGTCGACTCGTCCAGTTGATAATTGAAATTGAACTCTATTCTGTACGTTTTAGAACTACTTTTTGCAAGATATATCAAAGAATAAAATAAACCACAGGGAACACCCTGTTTGTACAGTATTGATGAAGTCATGTTGTATAGTGTTGCCACATTATAAAATGTGCAAAATGCATTCTTATTAGTTGACTATTTCGGTTGATTGACGATGACAATAATTAGGTAAGTACGTAAGTACGGAATTGACATCTTCAGTTACGGATTTGAGAATACATTAAAATTTGTCCGTAATTACGTAATGGAAGACCCGTGTGTGCATAAGAAAAACCTTTACATAGTGGTATATAAGCTTATATCGCATGTATATACGTAAACGTAAAAAAACATCCGATGGAAAACCAATCATCATCAGTAGTTGTGCACCTATGGAGTTCGCAACTAACACCCCCTTACCCCCCGAGTGTTAAATGCACTCCATGTGTGCATAAGGACAAAACTTTACATAGGTACCTAGTAGGTATATAAGCTAATATCACATATAATTATATAAACGTAAAAAAAACATCATCCGATAATTGACTTATATTATAAAACACTATCGAAAACGGGTCTTATCGCGATATTCTTTTTAACGAGGTAAACAGGTACCTACTTGTTTCCCGACGTTTCGACCGCCTTGCAGCGATCGTGGTCACGGGAGGACTGATGACAGCTCAGCGACGTCTTCGTAAAGTGCGGGTATGTGCATCTACCCTCACTTGGTCTTCACAATTTTTTATAAATGTCAATGTCGGTACTTCTACACACAACACTAAGGACGTCTACACACTGGCGGACCTCGTCGGACGACCGGCGTTGCTTGCACTTGCTAATGACTGGATTCCAAGTTGTAGGCAGTCGGTATCCTTCCTCTCTGTTGAAATTTTTATATTTCCTGATTAAGACCCGATAAGGATAAGACCCGTTTTCGATAGTGTTTTATAATGTGTACAAATCGCGAAAGTTTAAAAAGTTTAAGGTTGATGCGCCAGGGTAGCCCGCGAAATTCAAAATTTCTTACGTTTTTTACAATTTGTAGGTCAGTGTGAGCTTGTATGTTGATTAAAATATGATTCGCGGCCGTAGCCAATATGGCTTTACATAATTATAATCATTAGAATCAGCAATACAACTCCATAAGTTAGCATTTATCTCAAATCTAGCGATTTCATGAAATCATGAGGTTTGAGGTAAATGCTAACTTATGGAGTTGTATTGTTGGTTCTAATGATTATAATTCAGTAAAGCCATATTAGCTACGGCCGCGAATCATATTTTAATCAACATACAAGCTTACACTGACCTACAAATTGCAAAAAACGTAAGAAATTTTGAATTTCGCGGGCTACCCTGGCGCTTTCGCCTTAATTGACTTATATATTGTATATCAATGAGTGTTAGTTTATAAACTCGTGATTTTTTTGCTAACACCTCGCCTTCAGGCGGGACGCAGGTACCTGCGTCTAGGGTTACCATATCTCAGGATTTGTCCTGAGATCTCAGGATTTTTAGGCTCTTCTCAGGATTCCGGCCGGATTTTGGAAATCTCATGAAATCTAACGATTTTTAGTATTTTCAATAACAGAGTAGATTTTTCAGAACTTTTGTATTACAAAAACAAATAATAATCTTCTCTAAAAAGACTAATTTAAAAATCAACTTTGATCATGTGAATTATACAAATAAAATCAACACGTAAAATCTATGAAATCTATTCTAATCATCAGTTTTGTCATATTTATTTTGCGATACTTTTGTAAGTAAATTTTTGTCATAAATCACTGTTCTATAAAATGCTTCGCACGTTAAAATTACGTTTGCGAGAAAATCTCAGGATTTTTCAATGGAAATCAGGCTTTTTCTCCGGGCTTTTAAATTTTCTTTCTGGTAACCCTACCTGCGTCGCGCACGGGGCAGCGCGGCTAATAGAATCGCAGTCAACTTTGTAGGTAGGTAGGTACCCAATACCCATTGACAGGTACTAGGTAGGTACTTAGGTAGGTAAAAAGCATCTATCACCACATAGCCTTTTTCCGGCCTTGTTGGGGTCGGCTTCCAGTCTAACCACATGCAGCTGAATACCAGTATTTTACATGGAGCGACTGCCTATCAAGCCTCCACAACCCAGTTACTAGGTACCTACTGGATAATACCTGACTGGTGGCCCAAGACTGGTTGTCAGTCGGGCTTCTGACGACTGTCAAAAATCCACGAATGACAGCCGGGCTGACGCACGGAGAGGTCTTGGTATGTAAAGATATTCACCCATTCACGGACCAGCCGCGGCAAGCGTAGCTTAACCTGATCAATCGACCCGTGCGGCTGTTATTAGATACTTAGCCACAAGCCCCTCTTAGTAAACCCTTCCCACTAGATAGTAAAGCATTCTACTAAGACCATTGATTGACTCATATTAAGGGTTGGCAGATGGTATCCAAAAGGAGGACATGTCCTCCTTTTCCATGTTTTGTACTCCAGTCCTCCCTTACCTAGTATAAGTCTTCCTTTTTGCTATACATCGTCACAAATAATATATACATATAGGTACGTAACATCGTTGAAAATTTCGTGTCGTGCGTGCGCCGTGCGTGCGTGCATGCGTTCTTTCACTGATTAATACTCAGTGGAGCAAAGAGAGGAACAGACTCGTTCGCATGGACGTAAAAATATCGCGGCGATTTTTTTTTTCGCGCACTGGATTTTCAACGCTCTGCGTAGCGTCGAGAGTTCAAAATCCAAAAGTGTGTTTTTTCGTCGCGCTGTGATGCACTCTGTTGTTGTAATGTTGTTGTTAGGTTGGATTATCGAAGCTCGGCTCAACACCGAGAGCTGAAAATCTAGTGCGCCATAAAACCCCGCCGCAATATTTTTACGTCCGAGCGAACGTCGGCTAAGTGTGCAGTCAGCCAGTCAGCATTGACTTATATATTACTATCAATGGCAGTCAGTTAAATCTTTAATTCTTACTCAATACAACTTCAAAAACATGACGTGAAGATTTTCATAGGTAGGTAATTATTTGTTGAAAAACCAAGAACTTCTTGCAGCTCAGCTAAATAATAAAATAAAGTACCTAGGTAAAACAATGAATGAATGAAAGTGGAAAATTCAAACATTCGTTTAATTGTGATGTGAATGACTTCCATTTTTACAGAAAATCCTCCTTTTTAGACCCATCTTTGTGGCTCCTTTATCAAATTCTATATCAATCTTCTGGCAACCCTATTTGTATATTACTTTTGACCACGTACCTACTTTCCTACTTCGTTGAGGCCGACTAATAGGTATAAGTATATACTTACCTACATTTTAAAAGACAACAGTTTCCTACGGTCCCCGCCGCGCCGGGTTGGTTTCTGGTTGCTACTTCAACCCAAGTTCAACCCATTATGGGTTAAAGTGTGGAACGCACCATGACTGCGGTACCCACGTCCAAACAGCCACCACCACGTGCGCCTTGGCGGCAACGGTTGCCGTGGAGACGCGCGGGCGGCGCGGGGCCCCCTTTCGCCGCCCGCACCGCGCCCGCTCCGCTCGCCCGCCCGCCGACCGCGCCGACCGGCGACCGACCGAACGAACGAACGGAACTACTCCGCTCAGTACTCGCTACACGCGCGCACCGGTTTATTCCGTGTGCCCATTTTTCATACCGTAAACTAAAAGGCCGAGTTCCCGTCGCCGATACCAAACTACATTTTAACATCGCAGCATGGACGGTGACCTGTCTCAGGGTGCTTCCGGCGACGCCTCTCCCATTTACGAAGATAGGTAAGAATTTTGTTCTATAGGACGGGAGTCTTATTGGCGAAATGTACCTAGGTGGTGTGCATTTCGGTTCTAATAGGTACCTACATTAACATCAACAGGTAGGATGCTTCTAACTACTTAAAATAACTAGGTATTGTAATTGTTAAGCAGGTAAGTACCTACTTACTACAAATCAAACTGTAACTACTTGCTAAGTAAGAACAAATAATGATGTTAAGTAGGTACTTAATTCAAAGTTATGTTGGATATTCATGTGGGGCTCGGGGCTAAGTAATAACAGCCGCACGGGTCGATCGATCAGCTTCAGTTACATTTGCCGGGGTTGGCCCGTGGATGGATGACCATCTTTAGGTAAGTACGGGGACCCCTCCTTGCCTCGGAAAGTACGTTATCAGCCGTTGGTCCCGGCTGTCATTCGTAGATCTTTGACAGTCGTTGCGGGTCGTAGGTAGTTAGGCAATGATGATATAAATTACAAGGTACCTACTTACCTACCTAGTGATTTCTGTTTCGACACTGGTATTTGAATCTTACTCACATGCTTACCTACCTATGATTCGCGATAAGTACAAACATAGAGAACTTAAAGGTAGATCTTAAAAGATTTGATTGTTTTTTTGCTTTCTTTTAATAATTACCTAGGCCTTACTCACTCACCCAATACCCTTGGTATGAGGGTACCTAACCTATCATTGTATACTTTTACACATTCGTACTTAAAACCTGTCGTGTTTGACAGAGAGTTCCTTGCATTTAACATACCTAACAGGGCTACAGTACAGAGATGGCCAGGTAGTCCGTGCTGTCCAAACTATGTTGGGGTCGGCTTCCAGTCTAACCGGATGCAGCTGAATACAAGTATTTTACATGGAGCGACTGCCTATCTGACCTCCACAAACTAGTAACTGGGTAATACGATACCCCTTGGTAAGACTGGTTGTCAGACTTTTGGGGCTTCTGACGACCCGTATAACGACTGTCAAAGATCCACGAATGACAGCCGGGACCAACTTCTTAACGTGCTTTTCGAGGCACGGAGGAGTCTCGGTTTGTAAAGATGGTCACCCATCCACGGACCAACCCCGGCAAGCGTAGCTTAACCTAATGGATCGACCCGTGCGGCTGTTATTACTTAGCCACGAGCTCCTCATCCTTAGTATAATATTATAAATTGTAGGTACCTACCTGCACCTACTTAGTTTTTGTTTACACTAAACCCGAAAAGGGGTCATTGTACTCATCATTTTAAACAACTTGTACTACGGCACCAACCATGAAATCGCGAAAAAAAATCAGATGTTCAGTACATTTATCTACATAGAACTCTTCAAAATGTACTGAACAGCTGATTTTTTTTTCGCGATTTCAAGGTTGGCAAACCTTGTTCAAAAATTGTTCAAAATGATGAGTACAATGACCCCTTTTCGGGTTTAGGGTAAACAAAAACTAATGTTGTATATATATTTATTGTATACAACGTGTAATGCTAAATGCGCAAAACCTCTTAAGGGATCATTGTACTCATCATTATGAACAACTTTTACTATGGGACCAAACCTGAAATCGCGAAAAAAAAATCAGCTGTTCAGTACATTTATGTTCGCATAATTCGTCAAAATGTATTGAACAGCTGATTTTTTTTCGCGATTTCAGGTTTGGTCCGATAGTAAAAGTTGTTCATAATGATGAGTACAATGACCCCTTAAGAGGTTTTGCGCATTTAGCATTACACGTTGTATAATATAACTCTTACTCTATTACCCGTAAATAAGTTAAAAAGCACGACTGACCGCGTAATCCAAGTGCAGAGTAGACCCAAATGAGGAAAACTAAGTATTTAAGTATATATAGATTTAAGTATATTAAGATATTTTAAGTACCTACCTAGCTACTTATATAACGTTGGTTATGGGTCATGGCCTGGGTCGAAACTAAATAGGTAGGTAGTGTGAACATTCGATCCAAATCCATAAGAGCTATCGGACAATGTTATGAGGATCTTAGTAGTGGTAGGTTCCTACTTCGTATGTTTGAGGCCCTCAAAATCCGGGAAATGTAGGAGAGGGCTGAAATAGAATGAAATATTTGTATTTGCATTAATAGGTACATAGTGCAATAATAGTGGTCTCAATAATAGGATTATGATCTAAGTACCTACATGTCCCGCCATGGACTGGCATAAGTACTTACAAATATTTTAAACATTCCTTTGATTCTAACGATAATGCTAGCCAATCATAAACACGCGAGTCTGGTTTCAATAACTAAAGATACACAGCTGACTGCATGACCCCCAAGCTATGGGCGCGCTACGGCCGGCGGGTCATAATTATGTCAATTTCCTATTTTGCCAGATAGTAAGTACTTACATAGTAGGATCTTGAATTCTTGTTGCCTACTCCGATTCTGATTTTAAAGTAAGTATTCGCCGGTTAAGTAGGTATTCGCTACTATCTTACGTGAATCATATAGGTACCTACTTATCCATAAGCCCAACATCAATGGGTTAACTAAAAATTCTATGGGCGGAGGTCACCGACTGTTACATTTTCATTTTGCCTTTTACATTTTTCAGCTGATTTCCGAAATCATACCAATCCGGATAGTATAAGAAAATTAGGTCAAAAATACGCAAATAGACCGAATACTTGGTGTAGTTTTGGAAATTGGTACAGTTACTCCTTGAGGTGTCCTGATTAACATACTAAAAATCCTCGAGAATTGGGGTTGTGCTGGGGGTAGAAGGGGGTTTAAATGTCACTTTTTTCAGGTTTTTCTTAATATCTCGAAAACTTATAGAAATATCATTACAAGTTCTACAAAAATTAACTACTTACATACAATTTCCAACAAATTGGGTCACTAGGTTTTACTAGAAAATTTATATGTAACTGGGTAATACGATACCCCTTGGTAAGACTGGTTGTCAGACTTTCGGGCTTCTGACGACTCGTAACGACTGTCAAAGATCCACGAATGACAGCCGGGACCAACGGCTTAACGTGCTTTCCGAGGCATGGACCGCGGAGGAGTCTCGGTATGTAAAGATGGTCACCCATCCACTGACCAGCCCCGGCAAGCGTAGCTTAACCTGATGGATCGACCCGTGCGGCTGTTATTACTTAGCCACGAGGTCCTCGTAACATGACACACGCGACAATTACTTATTACTTTTCACGTGAGTAATTTTATGACAGCTCAACGCTTTTCTCGTTTTCTGACAGCGGCGCTGCCATACAATGTTCTATCAAACTTGATGTTTTATCGACAAATCATAACATGACACATAAGATAACTCGACTTTTGACAGAATTTCGAAAATAAACGAGACGAGTAGACAAAAATAAGATAAAAAAACTGAAATGTACTAAAGTCTCATAATTACACGTAGTAGACTAAGAGGTCACAGGATTTTTCATAACGATCATGGATATGGTTAGATTTACTTCGATGGGTTGTAGAGTAGTCCCCTAATGCGAATGACGTCAGTCTGCCTGCTCTGAGTGGTTGCAACTTCGAGTTATAGCGCTTACAAGAGGCGTCATTGTTGCGAAAAAAAAACGATCAGGGAAATGGTCAGTTTTGGTACACATTCAAAGTATGGCGTCTCCGCAGATGAAAAAAGTTGGTCTGTCGACTCTCACTGGTTGCATTTCAGAGCTATGATGCGCGCAACATTGTTGCAAAAAAAAACCATAAGAGAAATGGTCAGTTTTAGTACCCATTCGAAGTATGCTGTCTCCACAGGTGAAACGAGTTGGTCTGCCGGCTCTCACTGGTTGTATTTCAGAGCAATCGTTGTATGCAAGACGCTTATTTGTGGAGAAAGCCTATAAATATACATCGAGAAACGGGACAACAGGCGAATTTTTCAAGTGCACGCCGGCCGGTGTCGTACTCTCACCCTACACCTGCGCCGAGAACCACCCGCTGCGCGACCGTCCCCCCTGTAAAGGAATAGGGAGAAAGCTAGAGGTGTCAAGAGGTGTCAATAAGAGAAATGGTCAGTTTTAGTACCTATCCTAAGTATGGTGTCTCCACAGGTGAAAAGAGTTGGTCTGCCGGCTCTTAGTGGTTGTATTTCAGAGCTTTGTTATACGCAAGGCGCTTAGTTATAGAAAAATTCAACTTAACGGTAATCAATAAAATAAAGAATGATATCGAACAAATCCAATGTTTAATGATTCAACTTATTATTTTGGGTAAATCACAGATTAATAATTTTGTAGAATATAGCTAATGAAACAACTCAAAACATATAGAAGTTAGAAGAATACTGTTAGAAGTTATACTGTTAGAAGTAAGTAAATATTTAACTCTAAGTCTTAGCTATATTCTACAAAATTATTTATCTGTGATTTACCCACAGTAATAAGTTGAATTATTAAATATTGGATTTGTTCGATTTCATTCTTTATTTTATTGATTACCGTTAAGTTGATTTTTTCTATAACTGAGCGCCTTGCATATAACAATGCTCTGAAATACAAGGACTAAGAGCCGGCAGACCAACTCGTTTCACCTGTGGAGACACCATACTTTGAATAGGAACTAAAACTGACCATTTCTCTTATTGACACCTCTAGCTTTTTCCCTATTCCTTTACAGGGGGAAAGGTCACGCAGTGGGCGCAGGTGTAGGGTGGGGGTACGACACCGGCCGGCGTGCACTTGAAAAATTCACCTATTGTCCGTTTTTTGATGTATTTTTTAGGCTTTCTCCAAAAATAAGCGTCTTGCATACACAACGATTGCTCTAAAATACTACCACTGAGAGCTGGCAGACTCGTTTCACCTGTGGAGACACCATACTTCGAATGGGTACTAAAACTGACCATTTCTCTTATCGTTTTATTTTCGCAACAATGTTGCGCGCATCAGGCAGACCAACTTTTTTCATCTGCGGAGACGCCATACTTTGAATGTGTACCAAAACTGACCATTTCCCTGATCGTTTTTTTTTCGCAACAATGACGCCTCTTGTAAGCGCTATAACTCGAAGTTGCAACCACTCTGAGCAGGCAGACCGACGTCATTCACATTAGGGGACTACTCTACAACCCATCGAAGTAAATCTAACCGTATCCATGATCGTTACGAAAAATCCTGTCACCTCTCGGTCTAATAGGTTCGAACCCCGACACGACAGGCGCTTTACTTTGTGTAAATTATTTCATCACCACTGCTCTCAAAACGGTGAAGGAAACTTCGTGAGGAAACGCGGCATGTCCTAGAACCAAGAATTCGAAGACATGTGACATCTTCCAACCCACACTGGGCCCGCGTGGTGGATTACGGCCCACTCCCTCTCACCGAGAAGAGGGCTGTGTCCCAGAGCAGTAGCATTATAGGCTGATTATGTTAAGTTATCAAGTGAGTAGGTATGTATATTATTTGCCACTAATTTTCATTTCCGTCATTTTGTATTTTAATTTCGGCATGCCAAAGAAAAACATTAAAGAAAAACTAAACAAATAGTTATTAAAAGAGGTGCACGAAAAATCATTATTATAGTACAAACGGAACCTCAAGCCGATGTTGCTATGATATAAATGATTTGTTTTTAATAACTTGCTACATCGGTCTCTCGTCGCGAGATAGAGAAGTGTCAAAGCTCAGACCAATAAAAAAGTATTTTATTGGTCTGAGTGTCAAAGTGCGTTTTTCGAATTTACTTGAGCTTATTACGGGTTGCAGATCAAGAGCTAAGCTAAGTTAGCTTAGCCGTCTTTGATCTCGTGGTAAATGCCGACAACGTCTAGACATTGTTTGCAACAGCGACAGCCACTTAAACGATTTTTTTAATAAATTTATATTCTATTAGGTACCTACTAGAATATAAATTTATTTAAAAAATCGAGTAAGTGGCTGTCGAGATAGAAACGGACAGACAGTCAAAAAGACATACTTCTGTAACGCGTAAGACTGTAAGTCAGCTTGTCAGGTATATTCTTGAGTATCGTCACCTTGGCGAGCAGACAGTTCTATTTGCGATCGCGCAACGTACTTAATTAATAATGCATGGTGAGGATAGCCCCATGCCTATGGTGACCTAGTTAATAAATGGGGTGACAAATCGATAATGTCGGATTGATAGTTTTCATAGATATTACTTTACGTTTGATTTCGTTTTTAGGGTTCCGTACCTCAAAAGGAAAAAACGGTACCCTTATAGGATCACTCGTGTGTCTGTCTGTCTGTCTATGGGTCTGTCCGTCTGTCACAGCCAATTTGCTCCGAGTCTACTTATGTGTATATCTAATTTCTGTGACCCAAACATGTAGGTACGGCTATAGTAAATAAATGAATTTTGAATATGGGTGTCACTTTTAGGCGGCAAGTAATAAAATAAAAATAAAAAGTTTTGCAAACTGCACCGTTTGACATACGAGTATCAAATGAAAGGGCTTACTATGAGGGTCTCAAATATTGTTTTTTTTATAATTTTAAAATAAATCGCTTTAAAGTTATTTAAGAAAATAGACGAAAATTGACCATTCCCCCCAAGTTTGTGGTCTTAAAATAACACGGTAAATCTCTCAATATTGTGAGTACAAACTTACATTTACTGTTGGAATGTATGGGAGAACATGTTTTTCAACTATAATGTTAATTTTGTTCTTGGGATAATTAATTTAATCCCAGCTACGGAACCCTTCATTGTGCGTATATTAAGGACACGGTGGAGCATACAGTGGAGGTCTGCCCGGCTTTGGCAGAGCACCGCCGTGTTCTCACGGAGGCGATCGGCGGCGGCGATCTCTCGCGACCGAGCCTGGTTCAGGCCATGGTGTTGATGCGAGAGTGCATGGGAGGCCGTCACCTCCTTCTGCGAAGCAGTAATGCTCGCGAAGGAGGAGGCGGAACGCGTGAGGGAGAGGCAGCCTCACGCCCATAGAATAATTCAACTTAACGGTAATCAATAAAATAAAGAATGAAATCGAACAAATCCAATCTTTAATAATTCAACTTATTACTTTGGTTAAATCACAGATTAATAATTTTATAGAATATAGCTAAGACTTAGAGTTAAATATTTACTTACTTTTATATATTCTATAAAATTGATCTAGATCGTGTGATCTAACGCCTTTGGACTATTTCTTGTGATGTCAATGAAGCCTCTTGTAAGCTCTATAAATCGAAGTTGCAACCACTCAGAGCAGGCAGACCGACGTCATTCACATTAGGGGACTACTCTACAACCCATCGAAGTAAATCTAACCGTATCCATGATCGTTATGAAAAATCCTGTCACCTCTCGGTCTATATGTTTTATATTCATTATCAAAATCACCGCCAACCGCCAAAAAATTCGCCAATTTTCATGAAAACCCTCATTGGATTCTGCCATCCAAAGCTGCGCTCGCTTGCTTGCCAGAATTTATCAGAGGTGGCTAAATGATACTGATACTTCGTATCTGCTCTGTGTACTTCGTATAGGTGATGGATAGCTGGCAACCCGGACGCGTCCTAACATAACGTATTTGGGCATTTTCTAATCTGTGCCAGTACGCACGGCTACAGATCAAGCTATACATATCCAGTATAAGCTGATCTCGCATTGTATAGGATTTCCTTACAATGAGAGGTCAGTGTAAACTGGAAATGTATAGCTTGATGCCTAGCCGTGTGTACAGTAGAACAGAAGGTTCGCTAGGTTCGCTAACTTATTTTTGCATAACCGTTCTTACAATACTTAGGAAGATAAATCTGAGTCCAACTTAGGACTTCATCCGCGCAGAAGTGGAATAGTACATTTTGATACAAGTGGAGAACGTTTGTTATTGCATTCGAGGCGGAATTAACAACCGCGCTGGGCCCCAAGTCTGCTATTTTTTACATTCCAACACGATCTCATTGTCACTGCATTGTCATTTTGCTAAAAGTTCGTAATCTGCTAAATTCATAATTTCTTACAATGGAGTGTCAGTGGTTGACCATTGGAAAGTCATAATGACGCCATTATGACGCCATTATATTAGTAGATTACCAAAACTTGTCAAAATCAACAATTATGAAATCAATGATAGACCATTCTGACACTATTGTAATAGCAGACTTGAGGCCCTGTAGGCGAGGTGGTTTTTGAGCCGAGAACTGCAATAACAAATGTCCACCAGTATCAAACGGCGTTTTTCAATACACTTTTGAAGAAATAAAATAAAATAACGGAAAATATTTTTGTCATGAATTAATAGGAAACTATGATTTTTTTTTTTTCGCGCTTTGTTTTCGCCAGGTTGAAGGAGAAGCAAAGGTATCAAGCCGATAAACAGCCTGACATGAAAAATAGAAAATTCAAATATTTTCGAGTTTAGAACACAAATAAATGTTAATTTGTTCATAAACGTTTTTTTTTTTATTGTAATAATCATAGTTTTTGATGATATTCTATTTAAAAACATTATTTAAATATTCAAAAAATATTAACGCCGTAAAGACGCATTTTGCCGAGATTTAAAAAAAAACATTCACCTCCGAATAGAGAATTGTGAATAGATTTGAACCAATTTGGACTAAGTATCTGTTATAAATAAGTTATCTGTGGCAATTTTTATCCGCACGCGTGCGACATAGATTGCATTGTGAACCTAATCGTAGTGCGATATGAACCAGTTTTCGAGGAAGTGTACTGAAAATACAATATAACCAAACGGTTTGCATGCAAGTATTGTAGTGCTGGAAATTAAATCACATGATCCAGTTAGCTACACCCCCACGTTAAGTGGTGGAAAAAAATTCTTGGAAAAGTTTTTCTTTCCTGTGATTGAAATTGATCTGTATAATCCTCTTTGTTGTAGGTTTACCCGGTAGCTGCAAAATGCCTTCTTTATTAAAATTCTTAGTCTTTCGAGTTAGCTTCGATAATGTAATACGAACTGACAAAGAAATAGTGAACAGTGATAATCGGCTCTAGATTTTGGAGACTTATAATGTAACTCAGGGCTTCTCATAGCCATACATATACATACCTACATATAAATAAATAAAATTTAAGTGTCTGTTTGTAATGTCAAAATAACAGCTTTTTACTAAATGCATATGAAAGTTTTTACGGTACTCATTTCAACAAAAGTTTTTAAAATTTTTGTCTGTCTGTTTGTTCCGGCTATCTTATATCTATGGTTCCCGGCTAATCTCCAAAACGGCTGGACCAATTTTGATGGGACTTTCACCAGCATGTAGCTGATGTTATAAGGAATAACTTTTATTTTGAAAAAGAATTAACGTTCCGCGTAAAAAAATTAGAACCCATGAAATTGTGAGCAAAAGTCGGATTTGAAAATTTATTTTTGCATTTGGCACCCCGATTCTCGAGGATGCTTATAGGCTATTTAATATCACGCTACGACCCTTAGGAGCCGAGCAAAAAGATAAAAGGCTGAAAGAACCCCAAGCGAAAACGAAGTTAAAGTACTTAATAGCGCGGGCGGGCGATGCAACGCAGCGGGTCGGGGCCGAGGGAGTTTAATTAAAATGTGACGACTTCCACGCGAACGAAGTCTCGGGAACAGCTAGTTAATATTTTATTTAGCCAATGTAGTTTTTGTACATTACACGTTGCGTTGATTGACATTGACTACTAGATGCCCTACATTGTATGCTTGTGTTGTAGGCATGCAAAAAGTTCGGTTTCAGCTCGGCCGTGATGATTTTTTCGGTCAGTTGAGACACACACAAACACAGAATCGATGATAACAAGAACAAAACTGGAGTGGCTGCTAGATAACTGCTAACTAGTGTACATGTGCATATCCTCGGGGAGAGGGGCTCCGTTAACAAGCAGGATAGGGTTCGACAAATCAAGAATATTGTTTGATTGCCTCACGCACGACTAGGTCACAGGGCTGAACTGTGAGCTGATGTTATATTAGAAATGACTACAATACCATTTCATACTTTCTACTACCTTATGCATCAATACATTAATTAGCAAGCACTCGCACTAATCAAAGGGTAATCATTTTTACAACTGTTTATTAATCACTAGCTTTTGCCCGCGGCTTCGACCGCGTGGATATCGAAAAATATCCCAAGGGAACCTGCTACCAGGAATTCCTTCCTTATTCCATGTCTACATTATAAAGGAAACCTCTGTGCAAAATTTCAGCTTTCTAGGTCCAAGGGTTTGGGCTGGGCGTTGATGAGTCAGTCAATCAGTCAGTCAGTGAGGACTTCTCTTTTTATTTAGGGAGGTTATTGATTAGTATGATCAGTTGGAAAAAATAACGGTCAGTAAGTACTCAGTGTAACATAATTAAATGGCCAGTAATTTTTTTAGAATGGGCAGTTAGGTAAATACATAGTTCGGCAGTTCATAGGTTAGGTTGGAAATGTGACCAACCTCGAGCGACCGAAGTGAGCGGTGTCGCGGTAGCGGCCGGCGAGCACACACATACACGTAATCAGCCTATAATGTTCCCACTGCTGGGACACAGGCCTCCTCTCGGTGAGAGGGAGTGGGCCGTAATACACCATGCGGGCCCAGTGCGGGTTGGTAGATGTCACATGTCTTCGAATTTTTGGTTCTTTTTCGGAAAACATCGTGAGGAAACCGGCATGTCCTATGCCGGTTTCCTCACGATGTTTTCCTTAACCGTTTTGAGAGCAGCGGTGATGAAATAATTTACACAAAGTAAAGCGCCTGTCGGGGTTCGAACCTACGACCTACAACTAGTAAGTCGCGGCCATTACCACTGGGCCACCACTGCTCATACCACTGGGCCACCAGCCCACCACTGCTCAGCCGGCGAGCGCTCCTTCTCTAAGAATAAGAATCTCGTCTCTCGTGTCGGTAAGGTCAGAATTCGGATTTGTTAACTGCCCACACGTAACTGTCCGTTCAGTCATTTTACTGCAACAAATGGGTAGTCAAATCATTACTTTTTTACACAAAAGCGTGTTTATTAAATAAAATGCTTTGCATTCTTAAAATGTTTGCTGTCAGAATTGTTAATAGACGTGCATGGTACCATTCTGAACTATAAATAAATATAATTTTAGATAATAGGTAAATTTTGTCAATAAATGTACCGAAGTAAAAGGTCCTGTGCCCATATCTTTTGCTGAACGCCCTTACCGATCTGCTCCGACTTTCGGTACCTCGGGTCGCTTGTCCAAGGGTATGGCGAAGTAGACCGAGACGTAAATCACCGGATCAACTCAGGATGGATGAAATGACGACGGGTTACAGGAACAACTTGTGACCCACGGATACCCCTCAAGTTAAAGGGAAAAAATTACAAGTCCGTGATAAGGCCTGTCGTACTTTATGGATCAGAATGCTGGGCAGTGAACAAGACGGATGAAAAACGATTGCATGTAGCGGTGATGAGAATGTTGAGATGGATGTGTGGAGTGACGAGAAAGTAAGAAATGAGTATATATATAAGAGGAAGTTTGAAAGTGGCGCTAGTGACAGAACAGTTGAAAGGAAATCGTTTGGCTTGGTATGGCCATGTGATGAGGAGACACGAAACGCATGTGACTAAAAGAGTGATGAATATACATGTTGATGGATGGAGTGGCTGAGGAAGGCCAAAGAAAAGATGAATGGATTGTGTGAGGAATGATATGAAAGAGAAGGGAGTGACTGATAGCGTGACGGTTGACAGGGGAGAATGGAAGAAGAAAACGTGTTGCGCCGACCCCCAGTAACATGGGATAAGGGCAGGAAGAAAGACGAGCTAAGACAGACAGGACTTAACTAAATATCTGCTAGGAATTTGTATTCAGAAACGGCAGTCTTGCTAAGTTTACACTTCTCACATCTCGGATGATGTCGGTCCCTAGATGTACCCCCCGAGTATTTTAATCAAAGTTTTCATTTCACGTTCAAGTTTTTTTTAAGGTTTAATTACGCTTTTTAATGGAAATGCCTAAAAATCACAACAATAATCTAAGTAAGCAGTGTTAAATTTCGTGAATTTTAGCAAATATTATGCTTATTGGGCGTTAACGGTATTCAAAGGGGCGAGGAGTTTTACTGTGTTTGTGAAGGGGTGACACCCCTGATGCTTAGCAACTGTTGCTCCCAGTTATAGCCCGACCGCCGTAAACACGACCCTCTCGTGAAACAAAATCCTTCTGCTGAGGGTCACGCTTACGGCGGTAGGGCTCTAAAGGTCGTCGATTTATTTCTCACCACTAGCTCGATACATAAGTATTTCAATTCATAAGTATGAGTACTAAATTATGTGCTAGAAGAATTTAAAGGAAAACCGACATGCTAGAAGTGTGATTACCTAATTGCTATTATGACCATGGCCAGCGCACGGCGACGGACGGCGGTGCAGATTATATTAGAGGCATGTGCCGTTTTTTTCTCCTTTGGCAAATCCTAAATAATACTTATTATAAATGCGAAAGTGAGTTTGATTGTTACGCTTGTACGCTAAAACCGCTGAACATATTTGGATCAAATTTGGGTGGTTTGGCACATGACCTGGATAAAGACGTAGGATACTTTTTATCCCATTAGTACGTTCTCGTGGGATAATTTCTGACTTCTACGCGGCCGACGCTGCGGGCAAAATCTAGCAAGTAATATTATAAATGCGAAAGTTAACTCTAGTCTACCTCTACTGTTATTTTTTTCATTGTGGATATTTGTACCTTTAGAGAAACGATAGCTAATCTTGGAAATGTGTCGCATGGTCCTATGATATAGGTAAAGCTGATCGGATTCCGACCTATATACATATAGTGCCTCCATCTCTAATAATTGCTCTGAGGGCTCAATGCGCTATTATCACAAAATGCAATCAAATAAAAGCTTGTCACCTTCTATATACCTATATATATTATTCTTCTGTACTTACTCCTCCTAAACGGCTGGACCGATTTAGATGAAATTTTGTGTGTATATTTCAATGGGTTCCTGGATGGTTTAAAAACACAATTGGACCCGGTAGGTGGTGCTACAGTCAGGTTCTAGGATCGTTCAGACATGACAACGTCTGTCGGGTCCGCTAGTACCTATATGTATATTTAAATTAGGTTATATACCTCCCTCCCATCCATCATCTACCTCTCACCGTGAACTCATAACAAGCTTTTATTTTAAACTAGCTTTTGCCCTCGGCTTCGCCCGCGTGGATGTCGGCAAATATCCCCTGGAAACGTTGTACTTACATACATGTGAAGAACATAGTATGTTATAACGAAGCATTCTCGTTTAAGCACATATTTTCTGAGCACCGATTTTTAGAGCACCCAAGGTATTTCCATTTGAGCACCTACGGTCCAGTAGCTTCTAGTGATGCGGTGTATAATAAAACATATCGATACAAACATTCTGAAAGTCAAGATCTGCCTCAAGGACACCAACCATGAATATTGACCTGTTACTGCTACTAAGAATCGAGGAGCTCGTGGCTAAGTAATAACAGCCGCACGGGTCGATCCATCAGGTTAAGCTACGCTTGCCGGGGTTGGTCCGTGGATGGGCGACCATCTTACATACCGAGATTCCTCCGTGCCTCGGAAGGCACGCTAAGCCGTTGGTCACGGCTGTCATTTGTGGATCTTTGAAATTTTTTAAATGTGCAAACTCAAATCGCTACGATATATCGTTACCGTGTATGATTTTTTACGACATCTTCAACAATCATCGTTCAACAAAACCTTAATTATACACTGAATCACCTCCGTCCATTGGTGAAAACAATATGAAAATCCATTCGGTAGTTTTTAAGCTTATCGGGTTCAAACAGACAGACTATATATACTTATATCTGATAAGACAGACAGACGCGGCGGGGGCGGGTGGACTTTGTTTAGTTAAAATTTATTATGCCAGTCACGCTCTAACAGACAGACAGACGGACAACGAAGTGATCCTATAAGGGTTCCGTTTTTCCTTTTGAGGTACGGAACCCTGAAAATGAAAAAAAAAAACACTTGAATGAGTCTGAACCCTACTCTATACTTAATCACATTACAGGGCAGTTAATGAAGTCAAGATGACAGTTAACAGTGCTGTTGTGCTCGCGCCGCACATGGTTCATAATCGCTCGACAATTCACTTTTCGTCCAACATTGACCTTCTGGAAGAGTATTTTCTAATAACCCCAATGAATATCTTTTATAGTATCAAAAAAAAAACCTGTTTTACCTACTGTGCACATTCTGTACTGTGTTCTATTAAATTCCTCGTGTATGACGCGTGCATTGAACAACTAAAAAGCTGTCATTTTTATGCATTATGCAGTTCTCATAATTCACTCACAAATAAAGGGTTCAACGTGTTTACGAGATGCATTGCCGAGAAAGTTGTAGTTCGCTTTCAGAAAGTCGCCCGCTGTAAGGGAAGGGGGTGAGAGATGGCCATCGGCACGTGTTCGTCGCGTGGACTTGCTCGACAAATGAATCAACGGAGCACCTGCCCTATCATGGTCTCTGATGATGATCACTATAACTTTATTATCATTTTATTACTTACCAAAGCCTCAAAATCTAATCTTTTCGCCTAAGTAAGAACCTACCCAGAGTTGTATTGAAAATTTTTCTTTAACTCAACAGCGACATCTAAAACGAGAGGCAGCCGCAAAGTATCTATTTACTCAAACACATTCAAGGTCTTCTTATGGCCTTGATTTAATCCGGAATGCCGATGTAATAATAATATTGTTCTCGTAGGCTTGCTTGCAGAAACGTGGCACGCAGTCGCTATTTTTATGTAAGTACCTACCTACTGAATACTCTGTGGCGGCATCTACATCGCCACATATGAACTACGCATCAATGACATGACGTCACGCAAAACCTGCATCGCGCAATTAGAGTTTACCACGCGATTAGCATATATGCTATACTGGGTGTAATTTTAATCACCGTTATCCTCTTAAGGGGTCATTGTACTCATCATTATAAACAACTTTTACCATGGGACCAAACCAGAAATCGCGAAAAAAAATCAGCTGTTCAGTACATTTTGACGAATTATGCGAACATAAATGTACCTACTGAACAGCTGATTTTTTTTTCGCGATTTCAGGTTTGGTCCCATAGTAAAAGTTGTTCATAATCATGAGTACAATGACCCCTTAAGAGGATAACGGTGATTAAAATTACACCCAGTATAGCATATATGCTAATCGCGTGGTAAACTCTAATTGCGCGATGCAGGTTTTGCGTGACGTCATGTCATTGATGCGTAGACACGTCACGACATCAACCGTCGGGCAGTAGCCCACCAGACACAACACCCGTCTGGTCGGAGGATCTTCCCTTTTCTATGGAGGATGAGTGAACTTTACACCCTGTTCCTCATGCCTCTAAAACTCCAAAACCTGTTGCCCTATTTTGTCCGAAGTTGGTCTACTTATCTTTAACCGACTCTATATCACCAATTCCTGCTTTTTGATTAAAATGATTGTATATTGAAATAATGACAGGAAGATGACTATCAACGCAAATTGCAAAAAGAAAACCGGTCATGTGCGTGTCGGATCACGAACAATGAAGGGTTTAGTTGAAAAGAATTTATCCCAAAAACAAACTTAAATTGTAATTCCAAAAAAATATATATGTGACACAATTACAAATGAATAATTTTTGGACTTTTCCTTTGCTTGTGATGTGATAGAGATCGGATAATCGGATGCATATTAACCTAAAGTTAATATTTCGCTAACAAAGTATGGAAGCGGCTTCTTAGCATTTTTTTTCTTACTATAAATCCCGGGATTCCAGAAAATGTGGCAATGCACAACTAATCGGATACATGGTATGGAAACGGCTTCATAAATAACGTGGTTTTATTTATTTGGAAATACCGGGAAATCGGGATCACATAAATATTCCGTTTGTTACACGTGATCCCCGCGAGAAATACAAAGCTGCCGAATTAAAATGGTTGTCCCTGGAAGGTACCGTCACTATATCGGTGGGGTTGTTTTCATGGGTTTCGAGAATGTTAAAGCCGATAGTGACGTGAAAATGTAAATCCAAGATGGCGGCTGCGAACATTTTCAAATTTTTCGTCATAGGTGTCGTTTTCATGGTCTTCGAGGGTTTTAAAGCCGATAGTGATGTTAAAATGTAAATCCAAGATGGCGGCTGCAAAATTTTCTAATTTTTCGTCATGGGTGTCGTTTTTATGCTTTTCGAGAGTGTTAAAGCCAATAGTGATGTTAAAATGTAAATCCAAGATGGCGTCTGCAAAATTTTAAAATTTTTCGTCAGGGGTGTCGTTTTTATGCTTTTCGAAGGTGTTAAAGCGGATAGTGATGTTAAAATGTAAATCCAAGATGGCGGCTGCCAACATTTTAATTTTTTTATCATGGGTGACGTTTTCATGGTCTTCGAGGGTTGCAAAACCGATAGTGGCGTTAAAATTTAAATCCAAGATGGCGGCTGCGAAAATTTTTTAATTTTTCGTCATGGGTGTCGTTTTATTGGTTTTCGAGGGTGTTAAAGCCGATAGTGACACTAAAATGTAAATCTAAGATGGCGGATGCGAACATTTTTTAATTTTTCGTCATGGGTATCGTTTTCATGGTTTGGGGGTGGGGGGGGGTACTAAAGCTGATAGTGACATTAAAATGTAAATCCAAGATGGCGGCTGCAAACATTTCGGTCGGTTTTACAACCCATGACGAAAAATTTTAAAATATTTGCAGCCGCCATCTTGGATTTACATTTTAATGTTACTATCGGCTTTAAAACCCTCAAAAATCATGAAAACGACACCCATGAGGAAAAATTATAAAATGTTCGCAGCCGCCATCTTGGATTTACATTTTAATGTCACTATCAGCTTTAGTACCCCCCAAAACCATGAAAACGACACCCATGACGAAAATTAAAAAAAAAATTGCATACGCCATCTTGGATTTACAATTTAGTGTCACTATCGGCTTTAACACCCTCGAAAACCAATAAAACGACACCCATGACGAAAATTAGAAAATGTTCGCAGCCGCTATCTTGGATTTACATAATGTTACTATCAGCTTTAACACCCCCGAAAACCATGAAAACGACACCAATGACGAAAAATTAAAAAATATTTGCATTCGCCATCTTGGATTTACATTTTAGTGTCACTATCAGCTTTAACACCCTCGAAAACCAATAAAACGATACCCATGATGAAAAATTAGAACATTTTCGCAGCCATCATCTTGGATTTACATTTTAATGTCACTATCAGCTGCAACAGCCTCGAAAACCATGACGAAAAATTTGAAAATATTTAAAGCCGCCATCTTGGATTTATATTTTCAGCAGCTTTCACTATGATACCAACTTCGAAATCACAAAAAAAATTACGATGTTTGAAACAAAAGTTCAATACCTACTCGACCAAAATGTATGAAACAGCTGACTTATGTTTCGTGATTTACGGGTTGATCCCATAGTGAAAGTTGCTCATGAGTAGAACACCCTATTAAAATTTAGTGATAAAAAAGTTACCCTTTCAAAAAATACTTAATTTATCAATTCCGGAATCGCGACATTTTGACGACCGACACAAAAGTGCATTCCTTAATAGCCAAAACCTAAACGTAAGTAAATATACATTCGATTCTATAATCAGAACTATAAATTTGTGAATCCCGGGATTTATTTAATACAAAAGTACAATCCATAGTAGCCAACACCTGAACGCAAGTACCTAACTACTCGTAAAACATTCGATTCCAAAATCAGAACTTAAAAATTTTCGTTCCGGAATCCCGGGATTTTTTTTCTTTTTAAGTGCAATCCATATTAACTAACATCTGAACTTAAGTAAATTATACATTCGATTCTATAATCAGAAGTCAAAATTGGCCGATACCGGAATTCTGGGATTTTTTAATCCAAAAGCCCACTCCATACTTAGCCAACACCTCAACTTTAGGTTAATATGCATCCGATTATCCGATCTCTAGCTGATGTGTGATCTTGCCAAATTTTATGATTCTAGGTCAACGGGATGGATGACTATTTTGTTACTCGCAAGTAAATCAATACCTAAGGGATGTATTAGGTATTGATTTACTTGCGAGTAACAAAATATGTCGCATAAATGGCCGTATTTTTTATTGCGTTGACATAATTATAAGCTTGATTTTTTTAGTGCTGCAAGGGACCATAGCTTTGATATTAATTTCAGCTTGATACCTCCACGCGTTCCTGAGAAATAGGGTCTTGACAGACAGACAGTCGGAAAACGAAGTGATCCTATAAGGGTTCCGTTTTTTTTCTTTTGAGAGTACGGAACCCTAAAAAAGAATGTGAAAAACCCGTGTAAAACTAAAGATAAGTAAGTAGGTACTAGGTAATTAGATTTTTTGCATGCGGTTCACATAAATTTATCAAGAATTAAAAAAAATATATATACCTAACTTTAAATCTATCTAAAATCTTGGAAATCTTGGGTTATTGGTAGGTAATTAGATTTTTTGCATGCGGTTCACATAAATTTATCAAGAATTTAAAAAAAAATATATAACTTTAAATCTATCTAAAATCTTGGAAATCTTGGGTTATTTTCGGATACATGAGGCATCTCATTTTGTTTTTTAAGACGTCACCATTTGGAGCTACTTACCTGCTATATCTGTATATATAAAAATGAATCCATAATTCCCTTGGTCATCGCATCACGCGTGAACGGATGGAACAATTTCGCTAATTCTTATTTTGTTGTGTTTATTATTGTCAGGAGAAGGTTCATAAGAAAGGAAAAATTAAGAAAATTTCGCAGAAAATTGGAAAATTTCAGAAAACTTAACGACTATTGTAACTTCGCGCGTTTACATTAAAATGTGCATAGTCAAGACAGGACAACGTCTGTCGGGTCAGCTAGTTTAGGATAATGTTGTCTCTCTTCGAAAATTGTATAACAATCACGTGACGTTGGATTGAAAGTACAAGGCAATGGAACCCTTCCTCACAGTTTAATCATTCACATGGACCCCCGCGCTTAGTTGTAGAATCGAAGGCCTTTGTCAAAACGAATGACAGCTAATGCGAGATGACCGCGAACATGTCATTTGTACGGAATAACAATAATGAATAGGTACGTTCAAGAAGACAATTTATCAGTGCCGAACATTGGCCCATGATTCTGTAACTTACAGAGTAACAGAATAAACTAAACTTAACTTCTATTTCAATATAATGACTTTAATCGTTTCTTATCTGTATGAATTAATTATAAAACCTGACTAAACAAAAGCTATTAAATTAAACAACATCGAATAAAGTTTCATACTGAAGTTTCAGTTAACACCTATGCATGTAAATACCTATGTTTCACGAATAAACTGATTGATTGATTGATTGAATGTTTCATTAAATTAGCTCAAAATCGCAAAGCCGTCATCGTCTCTTTCTAACAACTCACTACGCATCCAAATCTACGGTAGCAAGTGTCTTCTTATTTGTTTATAATTATGGATCATGCACAAGCTACTTAAATACGCCCAACAATGATAATGAAGTGCACGTTAAGGTATTTAAAACGGAGCTCTCGTCGCGCTAGCCACAACTTGGTTCGTGTGCGGGCGCACCGTCACAGCACAGGTGTCAGATGTTCGTGCTCATGATCTGCTTGTGTTACCAAGTAAATTATTCGTAATTCCGTACTACGCTTCCTAAAACTAATTTCTCATCATCATCGAAGGGCTTCCAGATACTCAACCAAGTTTTTATTCTAGCCTATTTTGATTTATTTTAAGATTATATTTACGTCTTGTAAACGTATATTTACGCAGATTTAATATTATTAATATAATTATGAAATTAAAGGCAAATCTGCGTAAATAAATCCTGTTGAAGATTTATCACTAGGATCTTTATTCGGGCTTTTAAATACTGTGTGAAAAGTCCTCTATGTACACACGGCTTCACATCAAGCTATACAATTTCCAGTATACACTGACCTCTCATTGTAAGGAAAACTTATACCATTCGAGATCAGCTTATACTGGAAATGTATAGATTGATATGTAGCCGTGCGTAAGATTTCTTTTTGTGCAGAATTTAATATGGAATAAACTTTATACCATATTATATTGACGTACAACAAATAATTTTTTGAAAAGTGATTTTCCGGTCATTGACCTAATTAAAGGTAATTCCAGTGAAAAATTATCATTAGGATTTTTTTCGCAGAAAATACTTATTCTCCTGGGCTATCTGGGTGGCTAAAACGGCCACTTTGGCAGAACCATAATAGGATAATAGGTATTATGAATCATATTTGAAATCGTAAAACGATCACAAACTGACAATTCATAAATTTATCTGCGTACAATTCATAGCACGCAATTCATCTGTTTGACAGTTTTGTATGGAGATTCGTAAAATGGTCCACAAATTATGAATTGATTTAATGAAGTTTAATGTCAAATACGTCAATCATAATTCATAATACATTGCTGGGAATTCAGGAAATGAATCGCTTTTAGCGGAATTGCTTAATGTGGCCGTTTTAGGCTCCCTGGTCTTTCTCTTTTTAGGGTTCCGTACCAAAATGATAAAAAGGAACCCTTATGGTGTGACTCAGTCTGTCTGTCACAGCTGGATATCTCAAGAACTACTAATGCTATCAACTTGAAACTAGAACAGTTTTTGATGACGTTTACCCAACTATTTTGCAAACAAGAAAGAAGTAAAAATATTTATATTTCTTTTGTAACAGGGACTGAAAGGGGGTCTTAAAAATTCAAAGTGATGCTACTAGGGAATGTGGGGTATCATAATTATGAAAGAGCGCTGCTTGCACATTCTTAAACTATTTTTTTTTTAGGCCGCATAGTTTTGGACTTTTGATGGAAAATGTAAAAAAAAAATACCGTTCCCCCCCCTTATCTCCAAAGTTTGCAAAGATAAAAATCTGAAATTATTCTATGTGATAGAAGTTTATGTAAAGATTACAGGAAAAATAAAACGATGTCTCTAATCTAAATAGCACACTTTTTCAGAAATCGGAACGGAACCCTCGGTCCGCGAGTCCGACTCGCTCTTGACCGGTTTTTTATTACTTAATTGTTCAAGAGAATAGTTTGTCTACATCCTACGCCCCATATGTGCTGGCACGGACTTCTCTCATTAATTGACTTAACTAAATGAATGACTGGCACTCTTACTTAGCGGTTCTAAAATTGTAGATCCCAAGGCAGTAGTACTCTTAGTTGGCTTATAAAGGCAGTTTTATTGATTTTACTACTTAATAAGTGTTTTACGTAATTGACGTGCTGTAAATAAAATAAAAATCCTTTATTAATGTTATCTACAAAATTTTATTCTGAATATTGCCTACTAGACCAGTGTCGATAATTTTTGAAACAAAACAAAACAAATAGTAGTGTGAAACCCATTGGAAAAGGAAGAGAATATAACAAAAATGAAAGGAAAAATTAATTACGGGCGATCTGAGGTTATGTGAAAAAAGTGTAAATACAAAAGTGGTCGATCTTTTTATTACCTCCTACTTTGCTATTTAACTTTTTTCCATAGGACTCGTAGTTTTGCCAGAAATCGAGGTAAATCATTTTTTACCCTTAAAACCCGCATCCACTTCCCGACCTCGGATCGCCTGTAATTTATTTTTCCTTTCATTTTTGTTTTCATCCTACTATATTTTTTTTCACTTTTTACCATTTTTTATTGATTACGTACCTAGATTGTTTTTTAAATATTTTTCAATACAATTCCTCGAAAACTGGTTCATATCACACTACGATTAGGTTCACAATGTAATGTATTTCACACGCGTGTGATTTTTCATTTTCCAACACGTGTGCGGCAATAAAAATTGCCACAGATAACTTATACCTATACTTAGTCCAAATTGGTTCAAAGCCTCTATTCAAGTATTATTCCAAATTAGTTCAATACCTAGATATATGCGTCTTTGCGTCAGTTTATAAATAGAATATCATAAAAAAACGTTTATGAACAAATTAACATTTATTTGTGTTCTAAACTCAAAAATATTTGAATTTTCTGTTTTTCATAATAGGCTGTTTATCGGCTTTTATACCTTTGCTTCTCTTTCAACCTGGCGAAAGCAAAGCGCGGAAAAAAAAGAAAATTTAAATCATAGTTTCCTAATAATTCATGACAAAAATATTTTTCGTTGTTTTATTTTATTTCTTAACTAATGTAATTTAATAAATTAAACTTAATTCTTAATTAACAACCGAATACAATAAAAAACATTCTCCACATGTACTATTCTACGCTTAAGACCTGTTTCACAAGAAAACCCCTTTTCATAGCTTTTAAACTTTAACTCTTCATGTAAATAAGATAATAATAACTTTTATCTACACCCATGCTATAAATTCTCTATAAAAGTTTCTGAAACAGTTAGCTTATTGCCAACATTAAAACAGTCATAGTAACCATGGTAACCATAATAGCATCCAAACGGGTGCTTTAATGTTGTACTGAATTTCATAATGCAACTCGTTTTCAAAAAAAGAACATTGTAATGCACGCGCGTTTCACTACAACAGCGCCGTAATTTAAAAAAAGAACTTATTCGAATTCACGTCGTATACTATGACGCCGGCCGCCATGTTCGATACGAGTATTAGTAGGTATTGCAAAAAACTGTTTCAGAACCTTTTATAGAGAATTCATAACATGGATGTAGATAAAGTCTTGTATGCAACTGTATATAATTAGGTATTAAAACACTCGTGTGATAAACCCACATTCGTGTTTTAATACCCCTTATTATGCGTCAGTTGCATAAATAACTATAACTAAAGCCTTTTAGAAAACTGTACTGATACTAAAGACTATGAGCGTTTGCGCACTGCATCCGATCGGAGTCCGAGAAATGACGGTCCGAAGTTTACTATTTGTATGATATGGGGTGGTGGCTTAGAGCATTTAACCTATGGAGATGGCATAGCTGAGCGAACCCCTCTGCCAAAGTCGACTGGCCATATGGCCATGCACGTTATATAAAACTAATTCATTTGGCGACAGCTGTCATTGTGTATCGTATTGTGTCGCTAGAAAGTGCTCCCAAAAAATGGTGAATTGTGCAGTTTCGTCGTGCGAAAAGCGATCTGCCACTTCAAATTTGCGAAACCATGGTGTTTCTTACCACATGTTAGTATAAATAATACATTCAAATACTTTTATTTAAGTACAATGTCGAAATAATCGTTGTTGACATTACGATAGAAAATTACAGTGGTACGTTGGTAGCGCAAACGTAGTACAGGAAGGAATTAAAGGGATTTGCATAGTGCAGGGACAACGTGAATGAATGATTGATACAATAAATGATTTTTTCAGTCAGTATGTTCAGTAAACATAGTTCAGTTTTTTTTTTGTGAATGTATCTGGATAAGTCAGGTTGAAATTAAAAAAAATATTATTTATAAAATATTAATTTCAGTTCTTTGTGAGTCGATTTAAATTCTTTTCTTTTGTAGGCTTAGGCTATTAAAAAATAACAGTGTTCGTTTCGAATGTGAGTTTTTGCAGCTCATGCAATTTGAAAAAAAATTAATCCGCGGTGGAATAATTTAATAATTATTCCACCGCTCAAAAATATAATTACCGATAAGGTTATTATTATACTTCCGCCGCTTGAGGTTTCCCGCAGCCGCAGCAGCAGTGTCAGCACAGCACGCCGAGCCATGAAGGTGGGATGGCGCAAGAGTATCGACACACGTAGAGTCCCACACTAAAGGCCTACCCACCTTCCATGGAAATAATGACATGCCGTCCGGTCTCTTGCCATCGTCGCGTGCCAAGCCATTGGGTTCTAATACAGCTGGAACGCCGACGGTGACAAGGGCTCGTCGATGATGTCATTGATGTTAGCGTGCCGCGCTTAGCGACCCGCAATTCGGCTGCAAGACAGGCCGTGGTGTCCGAGGCTGTTGACAACTTCGCCACAGTGACAGCGGTGAGGAGATAATAATAAAATTTCGTATATATTTGTCTCACTTCCACGCTTCACACTGTAATCATGGCAACGTCTAGATGTTTAATGTCATTGAAGTAGACTATGGCTATGAAGCCACTATGAACTAGCCCATGGCTATGAAGCCACTATGAACTAGACTATGGCTATGAAACACCCGCATGTTTTCCTACTAAAATATGAAACACCTCATTTAGTTTATTTAATTAGTTAGCTAGTAAACACCGAACTCAAATAGTTGTAAAAAAAAGAAACCGAACGGGTAAAAGACGTGTATTTATTAGTATTTATTCTTTTGCCAGTTATCTATCCCTTGTGTTGCACCTACCATGTTTTGTCTCTGCATCACCCTAAGGTTAATTGGTAGAAAATGCCTCAGGCATTAAGTTCGCCTTTGTACAGTATTTTTTTACTTGTGCATAAAGTTTTAATAAATAATAAATAAATAAAAATAAAAGTGTTAATTTTAACGAAATAATAAAATTGGCTGTGTTGTTTTATTATTTATATTCTACACTTCCTACTTTTTTGACACGTATACCTACAATAAGCCCGCATTATAAAACGGGGCTCAGTATGTATCCCGAATTGCCGACCCTAAAATGCAGAATGATAGGGAAAGGCACTGCAGTGTGATTCTGTAACCATCTCACCGTGAAAACTTAGGTGAAGTGAGCGTGGAGTGAGCTGTCAATAGTGTCAATTCCTAGCAAAAACAAACTCACTTCACCTAAGTTTTCACGGTGAGATTTTTACTGAATCGACCGGCTGGTCCAGCAATATGTTATTTGAAAAAATATTTGACTCTATAAATAAATACAATCGTTCTTTTTCTAAAGCACTATAAATTTTTTGGTCATTACTGGCTACCTACTATACGTAGTTTCGCAGGCATTAATCATATTGCGTATTTTTGTGTAGGTACACACGACTACACACCAAGCTATATACATTTCCAGTTTACACTGATCTCTAATTATAAGGAAATCCTATACAATGCGAGATCAGCTTATACTGGAAATATACAGGGTTATTGGTAAAACACCAGCAACCTCTTAAAGGGTCATTGTATTCATCATTATGAACAAGTTTTACTATGGGCCCAAACACGAAATCGCGAAAAAAAAAATCAGCTGTTCAGTACATTTTTATCTACATCAAACTCGTCAAAATGTAGGGAGCAGCTGATTTTTTTTCGCGATTTCAGGTTTGGTCCCTCATTAAAAGTTGTTCATAATGATGAGTACAATGACCCCTAAAGAGGTTGCTGGTGTTTTACCAATAACCCTGTATAGCGTGATCTGTAGCCGTGCGTATACATACAAGAAATTAAAATGAATGAACATTTATTCATTCATTCATGTAATGAAATATCACTCATTGTTTGTGTCACATCACTAGCACTGTCAAATTTTCGTAGTGTGCTGTATGTGTTTTCCTCGCCCCCCGCATAAAGTGGCAGAAAATGTTGTTCGGTGATTCGCTGCTTGCCATCTCCATAGTTAAATGCTCTAAGGGTGGTGGTGCACTAGATCCAAATTCCGGCTGACCGAATTTAGAACGTTTTGTCTTTTTTTTTTTGTTTTTTTCGGGCCGTCATATCTCGGAATCGGATCAGCTTTCGAACACATGAAACGCCTCTGTGTACTTCTCTCAGGTTCCATAACAAGCTTGGTACTTAGTAGTATGACGTTACGATATAACTGATCTTTAAATTAATTGAAGTACGGAGTCTAGACGTTCATTTCCTTTTCGCGTTCGTTGCCTCTGTTAGTATACAGGGTGGCCGGAAAATTGACGTCCAAATAAAAAAAAATACCAATTTTTTTTTATTTGAGCGTCAATTTTCCTCGTATCGTGGAGTATCCGAATCACCCCCATGTATGTTCCGCGATTTCTCATAGTTTTCGAGTTATGATTTTGATTCTGAATTTTTGAGATTTTTCGACCTGACCAACTTAAAAAGTTTCTTAAAAAAAAAGTAAAATAGGTAAGTACTTTTCGAGATTTTTTTTTGGAATTATTGTTTTGCATTGTCTTCGTTTGCGCGTTGCCCCTCTCGCCACCAAAAGTGAGGACTGAAAGGGGGTCTTAAAAATTCAAATTCACCCCCTGTAGGATTATTTTTTAAGAGAAAAAATAGGTTATGTCCTTCCCAGGATGCCATCTATAGTCTTGCCAAATTTTAGCGATATCCGTGCAGTTTTGTGAATTTTAAAATCATCCCCTTCTTTAGGGCCCTCGCTCACGGCGACTTTTTGTAGCGATGCAGTAGCGATGTCGTCGCGCGTTTGCATCGATACAGTCGCGATGCTGTGCTAGCTGTTTGCCCTCGCCTACACCACGATTCGACTCGAGTAGCGACAACAATTCAACAGCTCAAGGACAACATTCGACACGAGTGCGAGAATCTGTCGCCCGAAGTTCTCGCCGAAGTGATGAAAAATGCCATAAAACGAGCCCGTACGGCAGTCAATTGTGACGGCGCCCATTTGGCCGATATCATCTTCTAGACTTGACCAATATAATTCTAAAGGTTCAAATAAACATAATCAAAACACAGAATCTAAGTTTTTTATTTAGAAAAAAAATAAGAGCCAAACAACATCGGATGACTTCTTTTGGCCCACCTTGTATAAAAAAAAATCCCATTTAAAACTATCGAGTGTCATAAAATTATAGAGCTCGCTTAGTTTAATTTACTGACCTAAGTACTTGTAAAACCTAATCTCTTCGACAAATACTCCCTACAAACATGTCTATTTTTTTTTTGTTCCCTTCTGCAAAACATGTCTATTAATATTTTTTCCTACTAAGTGAAATTAAAAACAGTAGTTCTCTTTTAAAAATAAACATTTTCGTGGTATCAACAAGATAAATGGAAAAAAAATATTATAAATTACTTAATGCAATGTTAGACGTAATTCGGCGTAAATTCCCCGGGGTAGGTATCTTGCATCCTGCATTCTTAATGAGCCCCATTAGCCTAAAGTGCCCAGAGCCTTCTTAGGTTAAAGACGGCCCTGAGTCTGACACCCCCACCAGTACGTAAGTGCGGTCAGTAGCATCATCATAATCATCATCTGCCAGCATTTTTCCCAAATACATATGTTGCATCTCCGTAGGAGGCTATCCGGCCGCGTATATAGAAATGCTAGTTCAGTACGTCCTCTCAGGCGGAGACGAATACCTAGAGTTAGCGCATTTCCTGGCCTTAAACACACGTAAATGCTAGTGTTCAGTAGCATTTACGCGGAATTAGCATTTACTAGCATTTACGTGTGTTTAACGCCTGGAAATGACTCTATCGTCTCCGCCTGAAGGGACGTACTGAAGTAGCATTTCTATATACGCCACCCGGCCCTAAGCCAAATAAAATTTAATAGGTATTTTTTATTTGCTGGATAAAAATTTAAATGTTCCTGTATTCTGAATTATAGCTATGCATTGTAGTATTTGTAGTAACTAGTAATAACCTAACTAGCACAAAGAGGCGGGGTGGGGTGCACATGCAGTGTTAGCGTTGGGGCGAGGGGTGTGGCCGGCGTGCCATTGGCCCGGCTTGCTGATTCTTGCATAACGTTCACGTGCAAGGGTTGTTACCGCTTTAGATAAGTGATAACAGCGATCATCGAGCTCAAGATTAGCGGAGAGCTGATGTCCGAATCCAACCAACTATTATTTGTGAAATATGCAATAAAATATTTTAAAGTGCGGTAAGTACTTAACTTCAAAATAAGAATGGTAGCATTTCAGGAGCCAAACAAATTAAAAAAAAAATCTTTGTGAGGCAAAACTTGTTTTTTTTTTGTACATGACGAGTAGATATAATTTTCAACGGTGGTTACTTAGTGACTAACTACACTTATTCAGCTCAATTCAGCTTTTGTCCACAGAAAAAAACCGTTTTGTATGGAACGATGCGGAAAGCTGAATGCATCCGATTCGACTTTCCGAGCTGAACGGATGCGTACATACCTTCGACGCAAAATTTATTTACTTATATTTAGGACTAGGTGTGTTGCCCGCGGCTTCGCCCGCGTGGATGTCGGAAATTATGCCACAGGAACAAAAATATTGAGATAGCTCTGCCCGCGACTTCCTCCGCGTGAAATTTCTTGTTCTCCGACCCACCCCGTGGCATCGCATTGCCTGCCCGCGCTATTACTTTGTTTTCTAGCGTTCTTTCTGCCTTTCTTTAAATTTTGCTTGGCACCTAAAAAAAAAAACCTAAAAAAAACCTGAAGAAAAAACTTAAAACCTGCCCTGTAAAATTGACTAAGTACCCCTTTTCACCCTTTTAGGGGTAGATTTTTGAAAAACCCTGATATACGTTATTCTTCATTTTTGGTCTCAAGTATTAAATACTGAGTTTCGAGTTAATCGGACCGCGCGTTAAAATTCTTCCATACAAACTTTGACACCCCCCAATCCCTTCTGAGAGGGTAGTTTAGGAAAACTAAAAATGACAAACTTTATTATTTTATTTAGATAAATGAAAACTAAAAATGACAAACTTTATTATTTTATTTAGATAAATATTCATGCGAAGTTTCAAGTCTATTTTCATACAAACTTTCATCATCTATTTGACACCCTTAGGGATGAAATTTCCAAAAATCCTTCCTTATTCCTTGTCTACATTATAAAGGAAACCTCTGTGCAAAATTTCAGGTTTCTAGGTCCAAGGGTGGGCTGGGCGCTGATGAGTCAGTCAATCAGTTAGTCAGGACTTCTCTTTTTATATTTATATAGATATCTTATAAATTTTATGGTTACTCAAAAATCATTCTTTAGATTTCGTTCGTTTGACGAATCTGCACGAAATCTAACTTAGAGAGATGTATTGATGATTTTTATGGTTAAAATTATGTAAAGACATATGTTTTATTGAAGCGTACCATATTTTCATCAAGATATAATCTGACACGGAGCTGCAAATTACAAGAAACCCAAAAAAAAATAATAATTTCGCGGCCTACACAGCGCAATCACCTTAATGAACTCGACTGTACTTACATAGTTTTCAGGGATCCTACTTATTTTTTTTTACCCGACTGCAAAGACGGGTTGTTGGGAGGCTGTTTACACGACAATCATGTTCACATTCAAGTCGTTCGGTTATAAATTATAGCAACAACTTGTTAATTTCCAGCCGTTACATTTTTTTCGTTCAGAGTGAATGTGGAACTGAGCGATACTATACAAGAGATACAAGCCACTCAAGCAAGAGTCAAGATCAAAAACTTGAAATTTGTCAATGTTGTCAACAACCTGAAACGGACCTGCAAATTGCAAAAAACCCAAAAAAAAATTGAATTTCGCGGGGCCTACCACTGCGCATGAGAGATGCTTTCAGTGAGCGCCGGAAATGCTGAGTAGAAGGAAGATTTCGTGCGATGTTTGGCATTTTTTTGTGTCGATTATGACTGGGCTACCTTAGCTGCCGGAATTTTCATAGAAAGATTGGTCACATGTCACAAGTTCACAATTAGTTTTTAGGGTACAAACAGCCGTTAGTATCGAAATATTCCTAAGATACTATTTAATTTAACCCCTCTCGAATACTCTCGATGGAAGTCGGACAAAAAGTTTTCTCCTGCCCAAAACCTGATCGTCAATTAATTCATATTTCGGAGGGGTTGGGAACTGAAAGCGGATATCATCTAACGTTCGTAACGATCACGCGGTATTATTATTTGCGTTTTGTTTAAAAAAACTTGTCTTTTTTCACTGTTTTTTTGTTTGTTTTTAATAATTGTGATTTAACTTAGTCCGTATAAATATTCGAATCTGTTGGAGGAATAAACTTATTAAAAGAATAATGTTATAAGAAATGAATTTAATATAATAGAACCGAACAGCTTTATAAAAGAACAAGGAATTTAAAGATGACAAGAATAGAGTAAAGAGTACAAACCATAACTTTTTGTACATAGGTACGTGCACACCTAATAAGTATAACATACAACAGAATCACAACTCATTCTTTGACAGTTTCATGAAATGGCAACAAGGCAAATTGGCCGTAGGGTGTCAATTTGCTTAACATTAATTTCTGTGACTGACAATCAATCTGCCTAGGCTTGTCCCAACATGTTGGGGTCCGCTTCCAGTCTAACCGGATGCAGCTGAGTACCAGTATTTTACATGGAGCGACTGGCTATCTGATTAATTTCCCTGGCTGTTGTGTCTACCGGAAATGGAGCTAACTATGCTCAAAATGCAACGATTCTAAAAAAAAGTCATAAAAAGGATCCTACCCTTTTTATGATTTTTTTTTAGAACCGTGATTGTCGATAAAATCCAACAAAATATATCGATTAACAGTTTAACACACGCCCGCCGCCGCCCGCGCCGCCGTCTAGAGCCTAATAGGTATTACAAATCGAATGAAATATGGAGCTAATATCGTTTTGATATTGTCACTAGTTCCTAGTTCGAGGCACTGAGCCATTGCATGGTAAGAAATTTCTTTATGAACGCAAATCATTGGAGTTTCCTAAAGGTCTCTGTACCTAGCGATTGACCATGCCCTGCGTTTTAACGAATACATTAAATAATTAGATCTATATTTGTTCTATCGAAATATGCATAGTACGCAATTTGTTCCGTTTTGGTTTTTATAAAAAGTTACTTCTTCTATAACAGTTAGCCAGCGATGTACTTTTAAATTACGCACTTTAAAAAAACAAAATCTAGATAGGCGATTAGTTCTACACTAACTCTAATTACTTATCTAGTTTGTACTTATAAAATTCATTACATTAAATCAAAAAAGACAATACAAAGAAGTAAACCTAGCGATGTAGGTATTTCTAATTAAATGAATTTCTTTCGCTTATAATGTGACAGTTTTGTCCCCATTACAATTCAAATTAGATTTTATTAATATTTTTATTTAATATTTGTAATGTAGATATATTGAAGCTCACAAAATTTTGAAAAACTTAATCTTCTTTCTAAGCGGTAGGTAGTTTCTACTGTAAGTATATTAAATAAAAAATATTAATAAAATCTAATTTGAATTTAAAATATCTGACCTAGGTTAGGTACTCGCCAGAACTAATATTTTCACAGTCTAAGTGAATGTGAAAATATTAGTTCAAAAGTGCCCACGTTCGCATGGACATCCAGGGGTTAAAATCAAATAAATTTCCTTTGATCACAAAATTTTCCGTTTTTTTCGATATATGTTGCACACTCAGACTAAATAAAAAACCCAGACATACCGCTGCGAATAATACAGTGAAGCATGCGCAAAACTACACCTCGCTCTGTGCATACACTCTCACACGCACACATTTATAACAAACTACAATTAAACTACACCTCATTACGTGCACACATAGACGTATAAAATAAAATCTATGCGTGCAGACCATGTTTACGAAACCCGAAACGTGCGGCTTCACGTTACTGTTGACAGCGCTATGTCTTGATTTTTTATTTAGTCTGAGGCTGCACATTGCACAATGTAGGTACTCACTTATAGACGAACAGCATTCCTGGCCATCAGCTGAAGTCCACAATATGGATTTTCAATATCACTTATATGAAGTGGTTAATGAATGAAAGCCACTTTCCCTAAATGATATGGTTTTCGATTTTTAAGTTAGGTTGATCGCGTCATTTCCTTTCTTTATGTGAATTGAATAGGTACCTACGCGTGAACCGTTTGGTGCAACTGTATAGGTTAAATAAAACCATAACCGTAAACCTTAAAACTAAAAGACGTTGAGATATATTTTTCTCAGTACTAAGTACCTACCTCTAAGTATAAGCAAGTAGGGTACCTATGTGATTGTCGTGGAACTCGTGGATGTTGGAGGCTTGGAGGTCAAATTAACGCCCGCGGCCTAAGCAGCTGGTGTAGTCCCGACACAATGGGAGCGTCGCGAGTATGTTTGTAATGTGTATTTCTGACATGAGGGGTTGTCTCCCCAAACCGACGCGACGCGACGCCGCGCCGATGCACAGCTGCCGTCGACGTTAGAACCGCGTTAGATCCCCATTGACAACACGCTCTATAGTAAAGGTATTAAGTCTCATAACCTTGGACCAATGATGTAATATTACCTATAATACGTGATTGCCTTGGACCCTATTTTTAATTAATCTTTTTACAAAAAATGATTGGTTCATTCGAGTAATCGAGTCTGGTTAAACCACGCTGGGGTCGGTGCAATTCATTCATTCATTCATTCATTAATACTTAAGTAAGTACTTACCTAACCTACCTAAGTAGTTAGGTACCTAAATAATATTTTACTGTAGGTAGAGTTTCGACAAAATCCGTCGCAAATAGCGCGGTCACTGTCGGACTGCATAGAAAAGAAAGAGAGGCGCGATGACACAATGCTTGCAAAATATGAAGTAGGTAATTATCGATTTACAAAAAATCTGTTGATTAAGGTTGATGCGCCAAGGTAGCCCGCGAAATTCAAAATTTCTTACGTTTTTTGCAATTTGTAGGTCAGTGTGAGCTTGTATGTTGATTAAAATATGATTCGCGGGCGTAGCTAATATGGCTTTACAGAATTATAATCATTAGAATCAGCAATACAACTCCATACGTTAGCATTTATCTCAAATCTAGCGATTTCATGAAATCATGAGGTTTGAGATAAATGCTAACTTATGGAGTGGTATTGCTGATTCTAATGATTATAATTCTGTAAAGCCATATTAGCTACGGCCGCGAATCATATTTTAATCAACATACAAGCTCACACTGACCTACAAATTGCAAAAAACTTAAGAAATTTTGAATTTCGCGGGCTACCCTGGAGCTTTCGCCTTAAACTAAAAAAGTAATGACAAGAAATCATTCCTTATTAGTTTGTAAAGAACTGTATAAATTTATGAACACTTTTAATGAAAACTATAGGAGTAATATGGTAACAACTCGAAAAATAGATCGAAATAGACCTGGATTTAGCTTTTTTTCCTTAGTTCTACAAACTAAAATAGATTTCAGGACACATGAAATCACTTCTTATGTATTGTAGATTACTTTTTTTTTTTAATTTTTTTTTTTTATAAAGTATCACGGGTAGTGATGCTTTATTCACATTACAATCTAGCCTATTCGCTAATAAGTAATTTAAAGATAACTTAAACTGCTAATTAACTATAACATTAAGAAATCGTCCAATAACGTCTTTCTTATTCACTTTAAGTTAATGGGAAGACACTTAATTCACGTGTTCTTTAGTCAGCACTCTCATTACAGTTTAGGTTCACTCACACTGCACTAAACTAACTCAAAAGGTTTTACCCTTTTTAGTCTTCGCACTAATTCAGTGATGTCAAGGAGTTGGATCGCCTCGACATTCACGTGATGATGAAGTCTGTGTTCATGAGCTTCTGCATATTTTTTTATTACTGTGTTTACGACATCCATGTTGAGGTCCCGGTGGAGGTCGCTGTTTCTAATGTACCAGGGTGCGTTGACTATATCCCTGAGCACTTTGTTTTGGAATCGTTGTATGATTTGACGATTGCTTTGGCTGGTGCAGCCCCAGAGCTGAATACCATAGGTCCATACAGGCATTAAGACTTGTTTGTATAACAACACTTTGTTAGATATTGACAATGGCGACTGTCTGCCAAGTAGCCAATACATTTTTTTGTATCTAATATCTAATTCGGCTCTTTTCTATTTGACATGCTCTTTCCATCGCAGTTTTGCATCCAGGGTCATGCCGAGATATTTAGCAGTATTCGCGTATGGTATTGGTTGATTATTTATGAACACCGGGAAATATTGTGGCTTTTTATTGGTGAAGTCAATATGGATAGACTTACTTTCATTAAGTTTGATATGCCATGTTGCAGTCCACTCATAGATACGATTTATGGACTCTTGAACCTTTTCTACGGCTTCTTCGTGACTATTTCCAACAGCCATGATAGCTGTGTCGTCAGCAAAGTTTGCAATGAAATCATTTTCTAGCTCTGGAATATCGCAGGTGTATAGAAGGTACAGGACTGGACCAAGTACACTACCTTGTGGTACTCCAGCTTTTATCTGCCTAAGGTCTGAATAGGCGTTTCTTTGTCTTATCCTAAACAATCTGTTTGATATATAGGACTCTATGATGTCTGAAAATAGTTGAGGCAGCATTGCTCTTAGTTTATAAATGAGGCCATCGTGCCATACTTTATCGAAAGCCTGTGCAACATCAAGGAAAACCGTCGAGCACACCTTCTTCTCTTCTAGTGTTCTTTCAATAATATTAGTAATTCTGTGTACTTGGTCGAGCGTAGAGTGTTGTTCTCTAAATCCGAACTGGCAATTGGGTATTAGATTTTCAGTCTCAATAAGAGGCTTCAGTCTCTTTAGAAATAATTTCTCAAATAGTTTCGACAACACAGGCAATAGTGAGATTGGTCTGTAAGATGTTGTTTCATGAGGTGGCTTCCCGGGCTTGGCTATCATAATGACTTCGGCTACTTTCCACATGTCAGGAACGTGTTTTAACCGAAATGTAGCATTAATGAGCGTGGTAAGCTTCACTATGGCTTTGCGTGGGAGATTTTGTAAAACTTCTCCTATAATTAAGTCGTAACCAGGGGATTTTCTCCGATTAAAATTACACTTAATTTCTCTAGATACTTCTTTTGGGGTAACCAACTTTATATCCAAACTATTTTGTATACCTTGAATTATCCTCGCATTGTGAGTCTGGGCTTCATTTGGTTGGAATATTTTCTCTAAATGCTCAGCGAACCTTGAGAGCTTTTTGCTCATCCGTCGCTGCCCATTTTCCATTTTCTTCCTTAATAGGAGGAATTTGTATGATTGGTCGTTTCATGTGTTTCGTGGCCTGCCATAGCGAGTAGCCTGTTTTAGCATCACTCGTTAATTGTCTAAGGTAGCTGTTTGTTGAGGAGTCATTGTAGTGCTGAATTTCTATCGTAAGACGCTTACTAAGGTTGTTGAGCAGTCTTTTATCTCGTGGACATCTGGTCTGATGCCACCTGTTTCTTTGTTTCCGCTTTTCGGTTATAAGACACCTAATACCTGCAGGGTAGGCGTTTGCTTTGACCCGGTGTGTTTTTCCAGGCAGCTTGCTGTATACTATTTGTAAATTTAGCTAGTTCTAAATCTAGCTGTTGCGGAGTTTTTAATGGAACTCTTAATTCTATTGTATTATCTAAGTCTATTCTGAAACTTTCGCAGTCCGTATAGGTATTTACAAGTGTAGGATTGCTCTCTATGCGTAGGATCCGATGCCATACTGATAAAATTATTGGTGAATGGTCTGAATTCATGTCAATGCATTCATCGATGCTTAAATAATTGGCAGAGATATTTTTAGTTATAAAAAAGTCTATTAGGTCTGGGACTTTGCATGGATCGCTTGGCCAATAAGTTGGTTTACCAGTAGAAATAGCTTCACATGTTATCTCTTTCATGGCACTGAAAAGTTCCTTTCCTTTAGTGGTGGTTAGTCTTGATCCCCAATGCGTATTTTTGGCGTTGAAGTCGCCACCTAAGATGAATCTTTGTCCGAGTTGCTGTAAGAACCTCACATAATGATCTTTTTTTATATTGTATCTCGGAGGCGAGTAGATGGCCGCTACGGTGATTGGATACAGTTTAGATTGAATACAAATCGCCACAGCTTGAATTTCATGACATTCATACTTAACTTCTTCATAATGACAGAGATTCTCTCTGACTATAACCGCGCTACCACCTCGGGCAGAATTGTCAGGGTGCAGTGCATGGTACACGTTATAACCTCGAAACTTTATGTATGATTGTTTAGTAAAGTGAGTTTCGGATATAAGGCAAACATCGATGTTTTCTGTGATGAGGACTACTTCTAATTCTTGTTGATGTTTAAGTAGTCCGTTTGAGTTCCATGCCATTATTTTTAACGGATTCATTTTTTCTGCCTGGAAATAGCATTCGTAGCGCTATTTTCTAGTCTACCCAAACGAGCGTTAAATGAGGACATCAATTTAATAATTTCGTCCAACTTTCCTTCCATACCTTTATCGGCATTAACATTCTCACGAATACCTTATTAGTTTGTAAAGAACTGTATAAATTTATGAACACTTTTAATGAAAACTGTAGGAGTAATATGGTAACAACTCGAAAAATAGATCGAAATAGACCTGGATTTAGCTTTTTTTCCTTAGTTCTACAAACTAAAATAGATTTCAGGACACATGAAATCACTTCTTATGTATTGTAGATTACTGTGTATTTTTTCCTGTCAGAAAGATGCTATTACTGTAAAAAATGGTTACAAAGTTACTTAGTTTCGCCGTATTTTAGGAAGGAGCAGCCTTAAAGCTCAATATCATATCTCATTAATCTCATTATACAACTAGTACATTAACCAGTAGGCGTCGGTCGACATCGTCTGCAGCGACGCCTAACAAAACAAAGTAGGTACCTACTTACTTAAGTATGTAGGTACTATCTACAAAATTGTACTATAAAAAGCATAATGGCTGCCTGCTGCTGATGCTAAAAAAGGAGTTTCCATAACTTCTTTTTGTTTTATTTTTTTATTTATCATCTTCGGTTGCGTTTGAAGGTCGCCGGTCGCGGTCACGGCCGGCGACGCGGAGAGATTCAAAAGTGGACGAAGCTAAGTGATAGAAAAAATTGGGGTCAACTTCTTGTGCTACTGAGAGAAGATGCTTAGTGCTACCTAAGTACTTACTTAGTTTACGAAGAAAGATTTATTTCCACCAGGTGGGCGAGCGCGGTTTTTATGGAAACTGAAACGGTTTACCACCAGTCGATTGGTCCATGAACATGAGGTGGGGGTATGACTAGGGTTGCCACCTGTAGGTACTATATTATATAGTATCGTACTATATTGCGGTCAATTGTACTATACATTATAGAAATATAATATAGTACGAAAAATACTATATTTTCATTGCTAACTCCACTGCTGCACTTTTTTGTATAAACATGAACTAAATTGGAACGTACCTGTAGTGACGCGTTGTGAACTTGTGAATTTTAGAACGAACCGCACTCACGAAGCCTCGTTACGGCTACGCAACGAAACGTCATTTCTGTTTCTATTCTGTGGTCCATGTTTATATTCAGAATTAATTCAAATAAATGAAATGATTTCAAAGATAACCTTAACCAATGACCATGCCTTTAAATCAAAAACAACTGCAGAAAAGTGGCAATTGATTTTCAAAAGTGATTCAAATTTAACAAACATGTTAAAAGTCATTGGCTTTTTCCTGTCAATCCCAGCAACTTCTGCTTTCACCGAGAGAGTCTTCTCAGTGATGAATATTAAATGGAGGGAAGAAAGAAACAGAAGTTTAATTAAGCTCATTAAAAATTAATTGCTGATTTTGATTAATATGGAAGTAAATTGCTGTGATTCGTATAATTATTTTAAAAACAATAAACTGAACATTAAATAAATAATAAATAAATAAATATCCTTGGACATTTCACACAACGCCTTTATATTTAGTAACAATAAATATACCTGGAAAAATAAATAATGTTATTCTGTATATGTGTGTTTCTTTTGTACCTACTTAAACTGGTGTGCAATAAAGTGATATAGGATTGTAATTTGTATATAATGTTTAAACATGATGATTTGATGAATGAATGAATGAATGTGTACTATTTTTTTTCCGAAATTTCCCAAAAGTACTATGTATTATTTTGGCAAGGTTCTGAGAAAAATACTATATTTCTTCAAAAAAAAGGTGGCAACTCTAGGTATGACACCGGCTGGCGTGCACTTGAGAAATTCGCCTATTGTCCCGTTTTTCGATGTATTTTTTAGGCTTTCTCCACAAATAAGCGTCTTGCATACACAAAGATTGCTCTGAAATACAACCACTGAGAGCCGACAGACCAACTTGTTTCACCTGTGGAAACACCATACTTCGAATGGGTACTAAAACTGACCATTTCTCTTATCGTTTTTTTTTTCGCAACAATGTTGCGCGCATCATAGCTCTGAAATGCAACCACTGAAAGCCGGCAGACCAACTTATTTCATCTGCGGAGACGCCATACTTTGAATGTGTACCAAAACTAACCATTTCTCTGATCGTTTTTTTTTCGCAACAATCACGCCTCTTGTAAGCGCTATAACTCGAAGTTGCAACCACTCAGAGCAGGCAGACCGACGTCATTCACGTTAGGGGACTTACTCTACAACCCATCGAAGTAAATCTAACCGTATCCATGATCGTTATGAAAAATCCTGTGACCTCTTAGTCTAGTTGGTCAACAGAATCTTTAAACCATTAACTTTTCATCCAAAGGACTTTTCACCCACGAACGTTTTTTTTTTCATGGACCAATCGACTGTTGGTAAACCGTTTCAGTTTCATTTTAACGGGCGACGGCGACGACTTCGTCGCAAATTCGCACATGATAAAAAGGTACCTACCATTGACTTATATATTACTTTTTATATCAATGGTACCTACACACTCCTTTGCCAACTGATACACCTACTTAGTTACCTACCTACTCATTGCTACCTACCAATTTGCCGCATATCCACTCGTATTATCTATATCTACCTATATAAGGAAAGCGTTACTGACTGACTGACTGATCTATCAACACACAGCTGAAACCACTGAACGGATTGGGCTGAAATTTGGAAAACAGGTAGATATTATGACCTAGGCATCCGCTAAGAAAGGGTTTTTAGAAATTCGACCTTTAAGGGGTAAAAAGGGGGGATATTGTTTGTATGAAAAATCTTATTCCTTGAGTTAATAAACTTGAAACTTGGCACGAATATTTATCTAAGTAAATTATGATTTTTGTGATTTTTTGTTTTTCTAAACTATCCCCTGATGGGGAATTGGGGGCTCTCAAAGTTTCCCCTAATGGGGAATTGGGGGCTCTCAAAAAAAAATGGAAAAATTTTAACACGCAAAACTCAGTATTTATACTTAAAACCAAAAATAAAGAATAATGTGTGTCAGGGTTTTTCGAAAATCTACCTCTAACGGGGTGAAAAGGGGTAGTCAATTTCACAGGGGAGGATTTTACTGCGTGGCTTGATTAACTCGAAAATTGGTGTAAATAATCTTTGAGTCAAGCTATGGAAATATCTCAAACGATTTTTATAAATTACACCCCTGTGGGTGTGAAAACAGGGAATACAATTTACATGAAAAATGTTATTCATTTGGTTTTAATTGACTTGAAACTTGGCACAAATATTTGCCTAAGTTTGTCATTATTAGTTTTTTAAAACTACCCCGGAGGGAGGGTTAGAGGGAGAGGGGCAAGGGCGGGGTGGTGAAGTGTGTGAGGGGGAGGATGATAGACGCAGGGAGAAAGGGCAGGAATTGGTGAGGAGAGGAGGAAGACATGGTGAAGGCTGAGGGTGGGGAGGGGTTGGTGAGCCGGAGGTGGAGAGGAGAGGGGGAGAGGGAGGGGACGGGGTGGTGAGAGAGAGCGAAGGGGAAGTGGGGAAGGGGGTGTGAGAGTGAGTGAGAGGGGTAGGGAGAGGTAGCGGAAGGGGATGTGGTGAAGGAAGGAGCTAAACTCTGGAACTACCCTACCAGTCGGACTTTAAAAATAGTAATTCTTTTTGCATTAATGATAGCCCAAATCTTATAGAAGGCATATTTAACATCACTCTAGGACCCTTAGGTTCCGAGAAAAAAGAAAAAAAGTCTGAAAGAACGCTAAGTGAAAACTAAGTAATAGCGCGGGTAGGCAATGCGATGCGACGGGGGTGTCGAGCAAAAAATAAATATCACGCGGACGAAGTCGCGGGCAGAAGCTAGTATCCGTATACAGGGTATCCCGTAAATAGTAATAGTAATAGTAATAGTAATTTATTTCCAAACTTCAGTGTACGTTACATCAATGAGATCTTGACCCCTGAACTAGGACAGCCTGTATGACGGGGGTCGAGGTTTCTCCAGTTACATGGATCAATATGGGCTTAGACTAAATACATTACATTTCATTTTAGAATTAGTACATAATTAAATAATAATATAATAATAATAAATTTTTTATTTCAGAAAAAACACATTTACGGTGCACAAAAACAATTTTCCAAGTAAAATTAGAATAAACAGAAATAAGTGTATCGTTGGTGTATGTACTAATGAAAAAAATCATTGTATCACAAACACCAGCGCCTTCCAAACTAGGTTACACCAAAAAAAAAAAAAAAATTAAACTTTCAACGTGCTACATGGTGAACTTGTAAAAAGAAATATAAATATTAAATATAAAAAAAGATGCTATTAAATATAAAAAACAATAGATAACAAATTCTATAAATTAAATTAAATTAAATTAAGCCACTTATTTACATGTACTGAAATATTTGTGAGTGTGCATGCACAAGAGTGCACGAGTGAGTGATAGTGTATGTGTAAGTGTACCTATGTATGAATGTATGAATGCGTCGTGAGTTATTGAAATACCTACCTCTATTTGATTGGTTTGAGAAGATCTTCAGTCTCCTGGTAATTTAACTTTAGTAATAGGCTTTGTAATTCTTTTTTACATTTGTTTTTTGTTAGGTTATGTATAAATGCTATTTTATTAATACGGTTGTAGAGACGAGAGCTATTTATATTAAAATTTCTACTGGCGAGAGCAGTTCTGTGCGACTGTAATTGACACACTATGTCCTGCCTACGCTTGCTGTTGGGCTTATATGGGATTGTAGCATGTTTGCGCATGACGGTCTGAAGCACATAGAGCTGTCTTACTGTGAGTACAGAGCATAGTTGGTACAACGTTGCAGTCGGGAACCTAATAGGCTTCTTTAAAAGAACTTTTAGGATCGCTCTTTGCGCTCTCTCCACTCGCAGCATACTAGTGACAAACGTACCACCCCACGCCGGTATGCAGTACATCAGAATTGATTGTGCTAGAGAAAAATACACAATTTTTAATGTCTCTAGGTAAGCAGAAGATCTTAGTCTTTTGAAAATGTACAAGAGTTTCCTTGTACGTGAAACTATATTTCCTATATGCTTGTCCCAGCTAAAACGGGAGTCGATTTGCACTCCTAGATACCTCATGTCGGTTGTGCGTGTAAGAGGTAGGCAGTCACAATTTGGACTAGATTGTCGACAGGTGTGTGCAACGATGCTTAAGGAGTTCGATGGTTGGGACGAGGAAGAACTAGAAAAAGTAATGAATTTAGTTTTTTGTGCGTTAAGCGTTAAAAGGTTGTCATTCAGCCAGGATATTACGGTAGAGAGAGCCTTTTCAGTTTCATGATAGGCTAGCTGCCAGTCTTTGGCATGCACAATCAACGCCGTGTCATCCGCATATGTAATAATTCTGCAGTTATTAATTGACAGTTGACACAAGTCGTTGATGTACACCAAAAGTAAGGTGGGACCAAGCACACTGCCTTGAGGGACTCCATATGTGAGAAATTCTTCATTGCTGGTGAAATTTCCAATCCTAACATACTGACTACGTTCAGTGAGGTAACTATGAAATATTTCTAGGACCGTGCCCCTTATGCCGATTGCTTCCAGTTTGTTAAGAAGTATGGGGACAGAAACGGTGTCGAAAGCCTTAGACAGGTCCAAAAAAACTGCTATGGATTTTAGCTTATTATCTAAAGATTGAATCGCAGTTGTAGTCAAATCTATTACAGCGTCTTCAGTTGACTTACCTACCCCTAAATGAAAAATTAAAATGGATAATCTCTTAAGGGGTCATTGTACTCATCATTATGAACAACTTTTACTATGGGACCAAACCTGAAATCGCGAAAAAAAATCAGCTGACCAGTACATTTATCTACATCAAACTCGTCAAAATGTAGGGAGCAGCTGATTTTTTTTTCGCTATTCCAGGTTTGGTCCCATAGTAAAAGTTGTTCATAATGATGAGTACGATGACCCCTTAAGAGATTATCCATTATTTACGGGACACCCTGTATATCTACCTAAGTATAATGGGCAGTTGGGCAGTCACCTTTAACGCCGCTTGCTAGGTGCGCCTACCCCACGGCCATCTAATGATCAAAAAGCAAATTTTTATGTCTTCCGTACCAAAATGGTAAAAAGGAACCCTCTGTCTGCCTGTCTGTCACAGCTGGATATCTCAAGAACTATTAATGCTATCAACTTGAAATTTGGAACAATTTCAGATGACGTTTACCCAACTATTTTGCAAATAAGAATTAAATAAATTAAAAATATCTTTTTTTGCAACAGGGACTGAAACGGGGTCTTAAAAAAAAGTGGGGCTACTAGGACATGTGGTGTATCATAGGAAAGAGCGCTGTTTGCACATTCTCAAACATTTCTTTTTTAGTCCTCATAGTTTTCGACTTTTGATGAAAAATGTAAAAAAAAAATACCGTTCCCCTCCTTATCTCCGAAGTTTGCAAAGAGAAAAATCTGAAATTATTTTATGTTCTAAAAGTTTAAGTAGGTAAAGATTACAGGAAAAATAAAACGATGTCTCTAAATAGCACACTTTTTCAGAAATCGGAACGGAACCCTCGGTGCATGCACGAGTCCGACTCGCTCTTGACCGGTTTTTTTATGTTCTTGAGCCACTGTCCTGAAAACATTTGATAAATATGGTAGGGTAGGTAGGGTACAGGCAGGCTGACGGTTTTCGCCCTCCTGCACGGTCGTTAGGTAGGTAGTAGGGCTGCCAACCGTACTCTAAGATAGAGTATTGTACTCTTTTTCTTGTAGGTGTACTCTAGAATCTATAACACTAATAGAGTACCTACGCTAAAATACTATTTTAACATAAATTGACCTTTTTGGCATAATCTTCACTGATGCCAGCCATGAAAGTGAAGTGGCAAGAAGAGCTGAACAAGGGATTCATTAAAATTGATTAAAAATGAGCTGCTGATCCTATACAGGGTGTAAGGGAGAGCCCTCCGCAAACTGACAGGGTGCATTCAGCTCCTCATTTTGAATCATATTCCACCGGAAATTTTCTCAGGAAAATTTTCATTTTTTCAAAAAAAATTTCAGTAACATTTTCATTATTTCAGTGTAAAATTGCATTGTGTGTTCGCACTTTCGCAGCACTCCATTTATGTAAAAAAAAAACTGCAAAAAAAACAGCAAAAAAAAACCAGCAATGGATGTTGAAATACTCTAACCAACGACGCGTGAAATCAGCTGTTCACTTTCTGTCTAGCTACAGAGTTCATCGAACTCACCGCATACCTATTACCTACCCCTCCCAACCAGTAATAGACGCTCCGATTTGTGCACAAAAACACAAACAAATCAGGTTTATTGGATTCCCTTAACGTTCCTGAAAAAATTTCATGTACCGGTCATCTTAGTATGACATACTGAATAATTCACCCTATCAGTTTGCGGAGGGCTGTCCCTTACACCCTGTATTAACTTAGAATTGGGATGTTTGGACTCATAAAATTCTTTTAAAAACAAGTAGTAAAAAATTGTTAAGTATGTAAAGTGCTAAAAAATACATTTTTATTTTATTGGCCAGTGGGTCGTCTTAGGGTTCAATAAATGGTAGGTAAGTACTCTTTTTAATAATCTGTACTCTTTATTGACCCTCTCTAAAATCAAATATACTCTACTTCTTCTAGAAAAAGTTGGCAACCCTAGTAGGTAGATATTATTTTCTTAAACTTTATTGGTAAGCAAGAAGCGCCGCCTAGGTACCTACTTATAACTTAGTAGGTACCTACCTACCTGCTTACTTACCTACCTACTTAATTTAATTAAGTAAGTAGGTAGGTACCTACTACCTACTGACCTACAGCAAAAGGCAGCGATCATTAATTTAATAATCAAATAATAAAAAAGAAAATAAAAATAATATTTGTAGATTAATTATTGTTATAGATCAGACTATCATAGAGATTTCATACGATACCTACCTAATGAATGACAGAAATTCCTTATTAAAATGAACTACCGCGAGACCGCGTAACACCGTTATGACTTAGGCGTCTGTAAGTAAAATAATGATTCATACAATGACGTATATGTATGTAGAGGTATAGGTATAGCGTCGGTTTAGTGCAAGCGTTCTGGATTGAGCTCGTTGTGTTGTGTTTAGTGGGCTCGTTCTCGTCGCTCGTACGCACGCATCGAGTATGCGACGTCCCACCTAAAAAAATCGGTCGATACGTTGTAAATATTTCAAAAATAACATTTTTTATTTTTCATATTTGTTCTAAAGACAGCCCGGGCGTTACCTTGATTTATTGGATTACCTAATTAATATAAGAGCTGCTGAACGTTTGTTGGTTCGATTCGCGTAGTGGAACATCAGCATCAGTGTGTTGGGGCCCAGGCCTTCTGATGTTAGTAACTTTGTGCCTTACCCTCGTGTAAGGGCAGGATAAGCTATTTGAAGGGCGTTTTCTCCTTGGAGCTACGTCTCGTCTACTTGTAATTTTAAGGTGAAGCGGGACACGAGGCGGGCGACGCCTGTACCAGACGAAGTAGGCGGTGTCGGGCGACCGCCCTCCGCGGGCCCCGGCCGAGCGCTGTGGAAAACGCATGGGCGCGGGGCGCCGTCACACGGACCCAGTAACAAATATACTTCACGAACCTGTTATCGCTCTTAGTGATTGACCATCAGTTCCGTTTTGTCGATATTAGTTAAACTCAAATTAATTAGAAATTTTTAAATTCAGAAAAATAGCCTCTGAAAACTACCCCATTGCCCTCGTGCGTGCGAATGAATGAAAAACTAACACTTTGTGAGCAGCATAAAAGTATTTAATGTGTTACGACTTGCTTAGACACCGCGGCGGAGGTATCTGTTTTAACCCTCTATCACTCATAAACTGGGATTTAATTGATTTTTTGGATTGGACATGATTACAAAAAAATAAAATACACGTATTTCTGGGTTTTAATTTTTTTTAATTATTTAGAAAGAAAATTACAAAAATAGGGAGTGTTGCTTTTAGGCAACACTGAGGTAAGTGGTCAAAATGTATATAGTACGGCAGCACAATGACATGTTACGAAAGATGGAAGTTTTTGAAGCAATTCTTGGTTTTCGTGTAGCACAAGGCTACCCCGCATTTCTCACATACATTATGGGTAAAGCCAACACACTTCGGAAACTTGCACCTGATTTTCTTATCAGACCACTGCGGCCAGTGCCCAATCTGGTCTTGCCGGACTGCTTTCGGAGGCACATGCTGAGCAGGTCCTTTATGTTTTTTGGCTTGAAGCTCGCTCTCAAGCGACCGCCGACTAGATAAACTAGGCTTTATACCCATTTTGCAAAGGGTCACAGCAACCTCCAGACGAAAATCTGCTGACGATAAGCGGCCTGATTGAAGGTTTTTGTATTTAGCAACCCTTTTATAAAGTATCCATGCATTGGATATCGTGAGATCCAAATAATGATAAAACAGTCGCATTGGCCATCGTTTGCTTCGCAAACGTATTTTGTATATACCCATGATACTATCAAGAAGATCAACGCCACCCATATGGCGATTGTACTCTCCGACCACATTGGGTCGCTTTATGTTCAAATACCTTGAGTTCTGTTTGTCCCATCTTCGAACATCAGTTTCAGGTTTTTTCCCAGCAAAGGTGGAAGCCAGATTGACGATTTTGTTATCCTTCCATGCGACAGTTGAAACATCGATCCCGTTGACGTCGGCTACGTATTCTTCTGAATAGCCTCTTTCTTTTTTCATCATTATCTTTTCTGATGACAGCTTACAATCCGGTATTCTATTTCTTCTCACAGTACCGAGACTGAGAATGCCTTCTTTGGCCAGATATTCCATCAGCCGAAGAGAAGTAAAATAGTTGTCAAAATAGAGTTTGAAGTTCTGATGCCTTGGAATCATACGCGCTAACCTCATGACGACGTTAGATGAGGCGCCTAAATCTGGCTCTCCATGTAGGACCACATTTTCTTTGCCAGTTTCGATTTCTGTTTTATAGGCAAAGCCAGAAACACCACTCAACACGAAGACTTTATAACCCCACTTGTGTGGTTTATTAGGATTATATCTCTTCAACGTATTCCGTGCTTTAGTGGAGCACATTTGCTCGTCCACACAAAGGTGCTCTTCCATTGTGACTTTACTATATGCCTCATTCAAGGAGTCCACCACTGGACGTATTTTGTGAATTCGGTCATGATCAGGATTGTTCCTAGGAAGATCTTTGGTATTGTCGTTGAAATGCAAAGTTTGACGAATTTTTTCAAATTTGTTCAGTTTCATGGTTTCCTGTATTAGAGGTGTTCCAAGTATGGGACTCCAGTGGTTGGTAACTCTAGGTAATTGAACGAGAGACATTAGATATGCCACACCTATAAATTGCCTGACATCCTCCTCAGACATCCGAAAACCGCTATTAGGATCTTTCTGCACTTGATAGAAATTGGTCTCTTCAGATATTTTCTTGATTAGATCATTTGGAAATAGGTAGAGAAAAAACTGTATTGGAGTATCTAGCTCAAGAAGATCAGGACCCAGGGTATTGTTTCCCATAAACATGAGCTGTTCTGCATTCAACTCTAGATTTTTTTTCTTCCAGCGTAAATTCAGTTTAGCTGGCTTCGGTTTAGCAGCTGTTCTTGGGTTATTGGGTTGGGAAGGTCCAGCAGTGCTCTCGTGTGACGGTGCAGTTTCCGTGGTCGAGGAAGGACTTTCATCAATGTTTTCTAGAGTTTCTATTATGGAATCCACATCAATATCTACCTCTGGAGCCTCATCTTCGAAGGTTTCCAATTCAGGAACAAAATCAGGATCGGCAAGGCTGTCGTCATCCAAATCTAGGCCATCTTCACTATCTGCATCATCATTTAGCGCAAAAAAAATGTCTTTTTCACCAAGGGGCCGTTCACGAGACATCCTGGAACATAAAAACAACAATAATCAGCATAATAGGTATCAAACAAAATTTTACACTTTCGTCTGATGTAGCCTACGGGCAACAATCACTATTTACCAACAAAAACAAAATAAAATGCGAAAAGTATTCAAAAATAACGTTACACAGTAAAGTTCAAACACTTACCTCTCCAGTTTATCAATATAATACACAAGACACAAGCAGAACAATTTTTTATAGTTTTTTTAAGTCACAGTTAACCGCCTCGTTTCGTAAACACCGACTATCGAAACACAAATCTCAATTTGTATCAAAAAGCGCCATCTAGTTGTATTTTTTGGTACTAGTTCGTTAATTCGGAGTGTATACTACGAGCTACAGTGCGCGATTACGGAATCAAACCAATTATTTTAAATTTCGACGCGTTTGCACGGTATGTTACCTACAGTCTACACAATGCTATAGAGGGTTAATATTGAAAACCAGTTAAAATACTTAAAATTATCCTTCTAAAACCAAAATATTAATGTCTTCCGGAGCGCACCATAGCTTCGCTGCAGTGTAACGGCGAGTGCTGATACAACGCGTAACGTACCACTGTAGATTTGATTTGTAGTTAGGTACTGGCTTTGTTGCAATTCGTACTCCGGACAAACGACAATTCCGGAAAATGTGCGACATGGGAGCGCAGCGCCACACAGCGCAACTTGAATATTGCTTCAGTTTACAGTTTCATAAGTCCGGCTATTTTAGCACTACGTTGGGTAGTTTGTGCGTCTTAAAATACGTAGACATAGTGAGGTGCTGAACAGTGCATCAAGATATAATTTTTAATTGAGGTTAATACATCGGAATAACTTATGAGATATGAGTAGTGGGGACACGTAACACTACACTGTTCTTAAGAAGTAAATAGATTTGGTTCTTCCATTTCGGAATTCAATATATCTTCAATATATTCAAGCTTCGCAGCACTACTGGATGGGTATGGCGAAAGCGCTAGAGTATCCCGGTAAACTCCAATTTTCTTACTTTTTTTTTGCTAAAAGTTAGTCGCGGGTTACAGAAATATCATACCTGGTTTTTTCAGGCTCAATTTCCGCTATTTTTTTTTATGTAGTTCTACCGCAAGTACGGTAACCCTTTGTAGTCAAAGAATTAAAATGACTAAAGCAACTATAAAATTAAAGCGAGCACTTAGGGCAATAAGGTGTCGTACACAGCGCGAGTAAAAGTTATTTAAGTAAATATGTTTATGATTGATCATTGACACAAAAATATTATTAAGTACCTATATTATTAAATTTGAATACCGCGAAAAAATATCTACGAGAAAGTAAAATTAATAAATCCTAAGCAACACTGGCCGTTGCTACACTCGATATAAAGATCGATACTTGCGCTTCACTAAGGTGTGGCGTTCTCTCCCCGCGGGCCCCGGCTCAGCCACGCCCAGCGCGCGCATTCTCAAACAAAATCCGCAGAAAATGTTGTGCGAAGAATCGAGTAGAGTCTGCGTCGTTCGTTTCGTTCAGTCACGCACGTCACATCAGTTAGGCAGCTCAGTTGAGTAGTGATCTCGATAGCCGACGAACCTTACGCACGGCGCACACGTGCCACTCGCGCCCATCCCTTCTCCGCACCGCACTCCCGAGCGATTTCGCCGCTCGCTCGGTGACGCCACCGTCCGTCGCTACTCCGCCGACGCCGCTTGTGCTCGGTGTCGTTCCGTACGGAGCTTTGCTACATCATACTATATTATGTAATACGAAAATAAACAGCTCAAAGCAACCACGTGTGCGCGCCGGCCGGCTTACAAAAAAATTTGAAATCATTTTGATCATCCAACCCGCTCCGAAACATCAGTTAGTATCAAAGAGTGAAACAAATAAAAAAACATTCCAATCTTCTAATCAGTATTTTAAAAATCTAAATATTATTATCGTGGCTAAGATAATCGAATAATAAACAAGTGAAAATGTCTAATTCTGTGGAACAACAATTTAGCGAGCTTAGTTTGTCACAAGAGGACCATGATCAATATGAACCAGAGGATCATCAAGACCAAAGGTTAGTACCAGACGTGCTGAAGACGTTAAAATAATAACGTTACAAAGATTATTTTCCTATGTACCTGCTGGATCATTTAAGTAGCCTTTCATTTAATTTAGACGACCCACTGACCAATTAAAAAAGTACCAAAAGGATAGGTATAAAGAAAAAAATAAATCAATCGATCAATTTTTTTTAAGCAAAAAATTGCGCGAGAATTTATTGATTAGAGAGAGAAAAAAAAGTATCATGGTACAAGTTAGCTAAATGAAGTGGCACTAGCATAGACTTATAAAAAAAGATGGACTCCGCGCCACGAATATCGAAAGTGAAGCACCGTACCGATCTATGTGTGCATGATTTGAGTACCTGCAAAGACGGCGTCGCTCGTGTCACGTAATGGCGGCCGGTCGGCATACTATGATGTAAATGTGTGCGCGAGGCGTGTTTGTACAAACGGTCCGGCATACTTACTGTGCTTCACTTTCGATATGCGTGGCGCGGAGTCCATCTTTTTTTATAAGTCTATGGGCACTAGCTAGTCTCTTGTTACAAGTTAAAAGTGAATGGGCGCTAAAAATCCTTCAACATGATTACTAAGTACAACTACATAATTGATCTAATCTACCAACGGAGTAGGTACATACGCCGTGACGTTATATGTTGCAATTTAGTTTTTTACATAGCTTAGTGTTGTATTAAATTGATTAGGTACTTGAGGGATTTTGAAGACGGCATTTGAAAAATTTCCGCTTTACGGACTGAGACCTGATCATTTTTTCCTAAAATGTTCGTTTTTTTTTTCTTAAATATTGTATTTAAAAAAAATACATAGTCCGACTCGCCACATAGCAAGTCAATCATTTTGAAGTGGCTACTTATCTTACTGGTTTATCTCCTAATTCTTATAAATAATAAAACAAATTAATATTCTTTTTAATATATTATAATACATAATGTCTTCATCATTATTGTAAATTCTCACTAAATTATAATCACATTTCTCAAAATATATTAATACCAGCAACCCGCCCCGACTTCGTTACTAAACTTCACATTCACAGGATCACCCGCTGGGCTAATCTGAAGATTGCTTGAAAATTTCATCAAAATCGCTCCAGCTGTTTTGCGAGTCCTGGAACATTTATACATATCGATTTTTATTTATATTAACTATTTATCAACTGAATATGACTTTCAGATGAGTGCGACTGTATGAGCGTGAGCATCCAATGACTAACTAATCAACCAAATTATATAGCCATGACAAGACAGAAAAAATCTATGAAGAATCAATTACCTACAATGTAGTAATTTGCTTAGGATTGGCTTTGTTGTCCAACAAAAATAATAAACTAACAATAATGCTGAATCGAATGTTGGGCAGTAGCGTCCCCACGGACCTTATCTCGCGGTGGAAGCTCCATCCTCCAGTCTAAGCTCAAGTTTAGGCTATCGGCTGAGGAGAGGTGGTCACACCTCCTCTACATGGATGACCTAAAACTCTTTGCCCCAACAATTTGCAATTGATGGAGCTGCTGAAAGTAACTGAAACTTTCAGTAGCACCATCAGTATGGAAATTGTGGACATATACTCAACGCTCTCTTGGACGCTAAGCCTGACTGTGATGTGTTAGCGGATGAATGGAAGAAGACCTTGTCAGTATGTCTGGAGTATTGTGAGAACAGCGTATGACTGTCGCGTTGTTGTATACTTTTCTTATTGTACTTAAATAATGTGTTTGTGTCTTAACTAATGTAACTGGCCTTGGCCGTTTTATGTTAAAATAAATAAATAAATATGTGCGGTCATGCATGTAAAACGAGGGGAGATTGTGGAATCATTGGGAACCCCCACTCTCAGGATTCCATAAACCTAACGTGTTAGGGTTAAAGGGGAAAGCCAAATGAAAGACCGTTCTAAAGGATTTCAATAGTATGTTTATTATCCTTTACTTTATATATTGGAAGGTGTGATTTACTAATATTACGTGAGACGTGTGGTCTCATGCAAGGCTTATAGAAGAGTACAGACGCTATGAGAAAGTCAGGATTTCAGTCGTGCTGAGGGCGGGCTTGGACATAAAAACTAATATTTATGAGTTACAAACAGAAAGATTAATAGTGTTGAATTGAAGTAGGGCCATTTGTTTTTGCTATACGAGTCACGCCGCATCCGAAACCTATAAGTGTTTTGGGTATGTCGGAAGCGTTGGGCATCAATGTTATTGACTTGAAGCAATCGTTGAAGGAGCGCTTTTTTGGCCGCCTGAAGAAAGTATTTAATAGTCAGGCGGAACGGCGGAAACAAGTTGCGTGGCTTAAACGGTTGGGTCATGCTGGTTTTGATGTACTCTTTTGCCATACTCAAATGGGCTCCTACCGACGTCGACGACCTGGATGATAGGAGGGTCCGTACGCTCCTGACTGCATATCGAATGCACCACCCACGGTCATCGGTAATGAGACTATATCTCGCGAAAGTGTGAAAGGGCTAGGCTTTTTAAACGCTAAGACTCTCCACAATTGCGAGATATGTAGTCTTATTGACAATTTCTTAGAAGCCGACGTGGGATGCATCGAGATGTGGTCGCGGTGGAAAAGGACCTCACCCCGTACTCCTATCTCCTACACACCCCGTAAGCCTGTAGTATTTGACACTAACGATCGCAGGGAGGTATGGCAGAGTAAGGAGCTTCATGGACGCCTTTTCCGGGACCTACATGTACCCGATGTAGATTTGCTAGAGTCCGTAGCCTGGCTGCGTTTCGGTCATTTTTTTGGGGACGACTGACTTCTTTGACTTCAAGGTTTTGTCTGTGCAATTTTGGACGAAGTTGTCGTGACCAGCAATTACCCGAGATTACACGAACGCACGATTGAAATCTGTCGGCCTTGCCAACGTGCTGGAGGCTGGAGAAGCAATCCTACAATCAATCAATCGGGTTGCGGGTTAACCGGCAGCTTGATTGCATTACATACAGACGGCAAATTGTGCTACAAAGCTACAATAGTGAAACAAAGCTTCAGTCTAAACTCGTGGTGTACTCCTAAGTTTATTTTCTGTTACTGCTGGGTTATTTGAAATGAGCATAAACAGGCAGGCAAATCGTCTAAAGTACGCGTACCTATGTAATATGTGTCGATACCTGCAAACACGCTGTCTTTTCAAGTTTGAGGGAGATAGACACCGAGGCGGGACGAGAGCGCTCACATCACATAATTACATTCTCGCACTATGCCTGTCTCAGTGCGAGTGTGTAATGGGCCATTTAGATGGAGAGAGTTTCTCGACTCGAAGATACGATTATCGAAAGAACATCTCTCTTATAAGCATTCACGATTGTCGCCCTTCCACTTGGGCGACAATTGCCTCGCAGTAGAATGTATTTGCCTACGTGTAAACAGAACTACAAAGCGAGAATTGTATTTCGAGTTTTTGTGCCAGTCGCTACTATGAGTGCAGTGCGCGAGGGTTTTTTAACTATATCTGCTCTTTTAAGACAATACCTAATTAAGAAAACGAAAACGGAAAAAAAAGATGTTGGGTTAAAAAATGGATAGCGAGAAGAAACACTTTTGGAGCATCTAATATTTTGTGTCTTGAGTTTACAATTGGAAGATGAAGAATCAACATTCAGGAATTTGTTTCCTTTGGGTCAAATTCATCAACTCCCAATTCTCTTGCAAATGCATTAAGAGCTGCATTTCTTGCATCACGATTTTTATAATGCACATTCTCCGTATTCCACAAACACTCGTAATTTCTATAAATATCAATTAACTTAACATTATCGGCAGTACCTACCAAAGGGAATTGCCCATCAGCCACACAAAAAAATGCTTGAAATGGACAACAATGAAATATACGCCAAATTGCACTACAAATCGTAGGGAATCCATTACAAATTCAATAATTATCAAAAAACTAGGTAGAAGCCAGTTCCAATCATTTTTTCTAAAATATAGGTTAAGTCAAGGTTAAGGATTAATAGGCAATAATTATACAACAAAACAGCATTTAAATGTTTTAATCATCATTAAAAACCACTAATATATCATAAAGAAACTGTGCAGGAGGATAGATATTGGATTGGTACCGGGGCCAGCTAAGTACCATTTATTATTGACATAGTATGAGCACAGGTTCCAACTGTTCGCCGTCCCACTAGGCAGTTACAATTACAATAACGATGCTATATATGCCTACTTGTCGACTGTCTGGTCGACTGGTTCCTGGTAAAAAAAAAAAAAAAAAAAAAAAATCGTGATAGTTTGAATTGCTAATCTTAGACATGCATCACAAACAAAACTGTCTTGTTCAACCTGTGAAAAAGAACAAAACATATACAATGTACCTACTTATTGTTGTATGTCAGTGCGTTCAACATAAATAGGCGAGACACCTAGGGAATCTCAGTACTTACAGCTTGTGGTGTTATCCATGCCTGTATTAAACGACTTACTTCATCATTTTGCACTGATATAAGATTACGTCTCATCGATGCAATATCGAGATAGCAATTAACACAGTGTACGTTTCTATCCATTTTTAAATAAACACGGCACAAGTCCGAAATAATAGCAGCGTCGTATAATATAAAGCAGGTTCAGGTCCGTCGTCAAAAAGCCGAGTCGAAGTTTCGGCGGGTCCAATCTAAGCCCGTGTTCAAAAATGGGTAACGTGTACAGAAGTAAAATCAAAATCCTTAAAAAATGGCCAACGTCGTTGTTAAATATAGGTACTAAATAGTAATATACTAGTAACTCAAGTCGCAAACGCAAAACCATGAATCGATCAAATCAACAATCGAAAAAATTAAATGCAGTAATGTCAAAGTGTCAGTAAGGCAAAGGACATTATGGTGCATACAGCCTACGATACGTTTTCTATTTTGAAAATAATTTGATTTTAATTAATATTGACATGCATATATTATTTTAATTAGATTTACGGTATAAATAGGTCGAATTATATTAAATGAATGATAACTGTGCAATAATTCTATAAAATAGTTCGTTAAAGATTATTTGACGATTCCTGTTTGGCTGAATGTCGATTACTCATGTCAAATAAACACTGACCTCCATGATAAAATAAGAAGGAATTAGACGGATATCAAGTTAAATATTTTAAAGATCGTTATATTTTCACCCTAGGTATACAAACTTGAGAATTATTTCATTATACCTAATTTATTCTAAACAGAATTAAGGACTGTAAGTAGTTTCTGTCTATTTCAAGCATTTTTCAGGCATTCCCCTTTAAATGATTTTTGTGTCATTTTGAGAACAATACCGTAGTAATTACTGAACTCGAACATAAATGGCCCTTTAGATGGTGTGAGTCTACCTGACAGGCCCCAACGAGATCTATCAACAGGTGATAGCTTTTCATAAAGACATTATTTTGTACCTAAAGAAAATAAATAAGATATTTTGTACCTCGACAGTTTTTGATACAATGACATTTTTATGAAGTGTCTAGCTAGCGAGCCCCTTATGATTAGTTTTATTGTTGTTATACTTTCAGATCACTCAATAGTGCTCGGAGTTAGAATCTATTATGTACCTTACAAATCCAAAATTTCGACTTTCTGTGAGCTATACTTCAGAATATATTCGTTATTTAAACAAGCGTCCAGCCAGCATGGCCTTTTTTAAATACTACTCTTTTATATCATACAATAGTGTTAGAAGCTTGATACTATTATGTACCTTACAAATCCAAAATTTCGACTTTCTGCGAGCTTAGTATACTTCAGAAGATATTCGTTATTGGGATCTGGCGGATCTGAAAGTATAATAACAATAAAAATGATCATAAAGGGCCCGCTAGCAAGACACTTCATAAAAACGTCATTTAATCAAAAACTGTCGACGTACAAAATACATCTCATTTTTTTAGGTACTTACAAAATAATGTCTTTATGAAAAGCTATCACCTGTTGATAGATCTCGTTGGGGCCTGTCAGGTAAGACTCACACCTTTAGATGGAGAGTTTCTCGAACGTTTCTTGGCGAGAAATCGTACGATACTATCGCAAGCAATACTCGCCATAAGATTATCGTATCATAATGTTTACATACAGGCAATAACTAAATTCTCGCCTATGATTATGTCATACGAGATTGTTTACAGAGATACTGTTTACACAGCGAAATATTGTATAGTAAGAAGGTTTTTGCTCACGAGTTCTCGACTTGTCACACGATCTCATATGTCATTTTATCAAGTTAGTATCGTACAAGTCGGTTTGAACCGTTTTTGAGTGCGAGATTTGCCATTCGAGTTCAGTGATTACTACGGTATTGGTCTCAAAATGACACAAAAATCATTTAAATTTTTACTGCCGATAATGTTAAGTTCATTGAAATATTTTTGAACGTCTCTTCATCTTCCAATTGTAATTCAAGACACTAAGTAGCAGGGCGAGCACGCACTGCGGTGCGTTTCCGTTAGTTCTGCCGCACTGGGCGGGGCCTACAGTATCAAAACGCATGACCGCAGTGCGCGCACTTCAAAGACATTCCATACTTCACAGATTATGCGGTAGAAAAACGCACCGCAGTGCGCGCTCGCCCTTAGATGCTCCAAAAGTCAATCCTCCATATTAGCGACTGGCACAAAAACTCGAAATACAATTCTCGCTTTGTAGTTCTGTTTACACGGAGACAGATTATTCTATTCCGAGGCAATTGTCGCACAAGGGGCAGGGCGACAATCGTGAATGTTTACACGAAGAGACTTTTTGAATGTTCTTTCGATAATCGTATCTTTGAGTCGAGAAACTCTCCATCTAAATGGCCCTTAATACTGTAGAGCCGACGGACGACAATCGCCATCTCGCGGAAGACAATGGAGGTGGCGGATATTGAAAAAGAGGGATTACGTACTACCTCTAGCCTAACCCGCAGGCCGCTGCAGACGCACTGTAACAAAGGTATGACTTATGGCAATTGCATGTAGCCGAGTTAAGAATGAGGTGGTGCCGGTGACCGAGTTGTGTGATAGTCGGTTGGTGTGGATGATAAGGGCACATACACTCCTTTGCAAAAAAAAACGGGCGGTTTGGATTTTTCTACATTATTGGTAATCTAGTTGAGTTCTAAAGAGGTTTTAATAGCCATACTATGTTACTGGCACTTAATATAGAGTCTGGGTATGGAAAAAAGTTTTCAAATTCGAAACTGTTGTTTTTAAAAATAATAATCCCTTTTTCAGTTTGACTTTTTACTTACTATTCGCGGGTTTACGGTTAAAAGGTTATCAGGCAACTAAAACTAACTTCTCGTTATTTGTATTAGAATAATTTATGTTTGTCGCATAATCCTGCCTTATTGTGACTTAAAACAGATATCTTTGTGTCGATTGTAATGGCAGAAAAAGCAATAAGAGCTAGTTAAATTATAGCGCTGCTGAAAGAGGGTCGTAGCCAATGTTACGTCTCAAAGCGGTTAAACGTGAGTCGTTCAACCGTCCAAATAACCGGGACTCGATACCAAGAGACAGGTTCCGTTCAAAGAAGGCAAGGTTCTGGCAGAAAACGTTGCACACAACCACGAAACGACCGCTATTTAGTGACTCAGGCGCTGAGGAACCGCAAATTCAGTTACATAGACCTCAAAAGAAACCTTGAAGAGGTACGAGGAGCACAAGTTAGCCTATGGACAGTGTGGAGGGGGCAGTGTGGGGGGGAGGTTGATATACGCAATCGACGACCACCACGGGCGCCCAAGTTACTCCGTGAGCACCGGATTGCTCGACTGAGGTTTACTAGAAATTGTCTACCTTGGACACTAGGTAACTGGAGTAGCGTACTCTTCTCCGATGAGTCTCGAATTTGTCTGAATGGTGAGGACCGACGTCGGCGAGTGTTACGAAGACCAGGGGAACGCTATGCCGACGTGTGTTTTGATGAAATCACCCCTTATGGTGGAAGGTCCGTTATGTTTTGGGCGGGCGTAACTTCCAGCTAACGTACCGAGATAGTATTCATTGGAAATGGTTCACTAAATGCGCAAAGGCACATAACAAATAATTTGTCAACATGCACAATCGGCAATGATTAATTGGTGAAGATGCCATTTACATGGACGATAATGCTCGGGACCACCGTTCTGGCGACGTAGATGCTTATATGCAAGAGGTCGGTATTCGTCGTCTGGATTGGCTAGCGCGGAGAACCGACCTTAACCCCATTGAGCACGTCTGGGACCTCCTAAAAACACGAGAGCGATCTGTCCAACCACTTCCACAAAACGTCAGGGAGCTTATACGGGTGATCTCGGCTGAGTGGGGAGGGAACACATTCCACAGGACACCATCAAAAACCTGGTAGAAAGCATGCCAAGTCGATTACATGCCGTAATCGCTGCAAGGGGAGGTCATACTCGTTATTAATTTTAATTTTTTGATATCTTTTTTTTATTAAAATAGGTACCATAAAAATACTCGTAGTCTTAATTTAATTAAAGCCTAAAAATTTCCATTTTAACGACTCGGTTTACATTGACTGAAACACCGATTTCAGAATTTAAGGGTTAAAAACTATATTCTCATTGATAATAAGAAATTTCTAGTCATTTATGCTAATGAATGACATACTAAAAATATTAATATTATCCACAGAAAAGCCAATGACTGTAAGGTGCCCGTTTTTTTTTGCAAAGGAGTGTATATAATTCATATATATATATAATTTGTAATCACCTTTTAAAATCCTTCATTTTGATACCCACCACTCGATAGGTTTGGGAGATTTTTTTTAAACATTTATTTTGGCGCCAAAAATGCGCTATTTAGACTTTTTATAATTTTAATGTTTATAGAGACGAATCTAACGACATTATTACTTTTCAAAATCGGTCAAGCCGCTACAGGACGTCACAATGGAACGGACATTATATACCTACATACGCGCGAAAAACATTACACTCGTTCTGTGTTAGTCGGGACAAAGAACATTTATTTTAAAACAAGCCAGAAAAACATATTAATTTTATTCTTTATTTTTCTGATTTTGTTTTTAAACTTATTGGCGATTTTTGGCAACAAAATGTAAATCTTCAAAAAAAAATTCTCCCAAACCTATCAAGTGGGGTATCAAATGAAGGGTTTTAAAAGGTGATTACAAAAATATATATCAATTATATATATTTAAATGTAATTTGGAGTTTGAAGTAAAAATAAAACAATCCCGTATTTTTGGACCGAGTGAGTAAGAAGCTGAAACCCTATTGAGCTTTAAACATTAGAAAACTGAAACTGTCGCTAATGTGAGTACGTCCATGTGATGACGGATATTGTTTTGGTGAACAGTTTAGTGTAAATAACAAAAGTCCATACGTGAATACGAGATGCACGTTGGCCTTAGCTCTAGATTTGATGCACAATAAAGGCTATAGATAGACTGATGTGTGAAGTCTGAACTGATACCAATCCAAGACGTCGAAACACCAAAAATAACTTTCTCAATCAAGTAAAAGGACCATTGTTGACTACTCCAGATCAGAGCATAATTTTGTGCGATACAATCGCTTTAAATATAGCTTTCTTCATCCAGCTTAAAAAGTAATGTCTGCATAATTTATGTGCATCACGGCGCAGTTGTTGCGGCTGTCGTTGCACCTGCCGGCAGGTGATTTGGCCCTTTCCAGCGCACGTGCCTTTGCCGCGCTCTTCAGATTACCTACCAACTGTTCGTTTTTTGTTGCTAAATTGATATTCAAATAAGTTATACTGTATAACTTATAAAATACTAGCTGTCCCGACAGACGTTGTCCTGTCTTGACTATGCATATTTTACGGTAAACGCGCGAAGTTAAAATAGTCGTGTTTTTTTTTTTCGTCTTTTCGTATTTTCTGCGAAATTTTCTTATTTTTTTCTTTTATAAGAACCTTCTCCTGACAATAATAAACACAATAAAAAAAGAATTAGCGAAATTGTTCCATCCGTTCACGCGTGATGCGATGACCAAGGGAAATAGGGATTCATTTTTATAGATACCGGCCAAGTACTTACGTGTCGGATCACGCAAAGTGAAGGTTCCGATGAATATTTACGTATGCACACTTGCACAGCAGTGGATCCCAAATAGTAGGAAACGACTACGCGGCAAGCCCAGAAAGAGATGGCGGGATTAGCTGGACTCTTTCATAAAGGATAATGGCCCGCCATCGCAGTAGACCGTAAAAAGTAGAAGGAGGGAAGGGAGGCCTTTGCCCTGCAGTGGGACAACACAGGCTCATAATAAAATGATAAATAGTATTATTTATTTGATCTTATCGGCAGCAAACATTAGTTTGTATTTCATAGTATTTGCAAAGCGCAGTAGTGTTATTGGAATATTCCATCTGGAATTTCTCAGGAGCAGTCTGCATTAACTTAAAACAATGACTTTTTTTATTTATCGTGATCTTAAAATTTATACCGCGAAACGTTCACACCTGCGTGTACGTTTTTTTTTTAAAGAAAACAATCTTTAATTTAATTTGGTAGAAAAAATAATAAAATATTATTAGAACTGTTTGTATGGCGTATTTGTGGAAAAGATTAAGTATTACAAGTAGCTCAGTAAATTAAACAATTACGTCCACGGAAATTTCAAGAAAAATTTTCACGAAATTTGATTGTACGATTTGAATTTATTGTAGGTAGGTACTTCAAACAAACATGTTAACAGCTGTTTTTTTAAATTAAATTACCTAGCTAATTGCATATTTCAATACGTTATTCAGCAAAATTAAACATATTGTACTAGCACAAGATAATAATAAAACTTTTTTGTAAAATTTGGCCTGATTTTTCAATAGTCAGATAACAGATAACTTTTATATTAAGAATAAATATGAAAATTTGACATATTTTCTATACAAAAGCTGTCAAATTTGAATATTTATTATTCAGATATCTATACTATTCTCTGACTATTGAAAAATTTGCCCATAATTACAAGAAAATACGACGATTAGTAGTTTTCACATTACACAACGACAAGTCGTTGTCGTTATTGTGTAATGTGAAAACTACTAAAACCTATATCGGTGAACAGGCCATGTAGTACATTTACTTTGAAACGCTATCACATAATGGCATCACACACCCGTCACATATAGATAAATTATCCCAGGACGATTACAACAACGACCGCGACGTAGGAAGGCGTTGCCGAGCGGTGGTTAAGGGTAACTTACTGATCTGAAGTCTAGGATACGAATATAGGCTCTTTGGAAGCCGACAACATACATAACATAGTTGGGAAAAGGCTAGGCAGATTGACTATCAATCGGAAATATCGGAATCGGTTTCATTTGGAAGTTAGCAACATTCATTGCGTTATTTACGTTGTTGAGCAGACAAATTTTTCGAACATATGAAGCAATGGATTAGCAATTTGCTTCAAAATGATTCAGATTTCGATGATAGTGTTACGCAATTAGGGTGCTGACGACTGACCTTTTTAGTATTAATTTAGGTGGTGCTCTCTATAGTATGAGCAATTAAATACCCGCTGATATACGCAGGAAATAGTAGGCCGTTGTACGCCAGGTGTTTTATTCCCATTGTTAATACAGCTCGCGCATCGCGTAGGTACCTAGTAAATAATGAAGCCGCTGAAAAATGTTAAACCATCTGGCTAAAACAAATTGTTTTTGTTAATACTATCACATTGTTATAGTTAATCGGCTTTTCTGTCTATTAATTGGATGTCAAAATCACACACTTCCACAATCTAAAGCCGAACGATTAAAAAATGGCTGCAGTTTAAAATGTCGAAAGTATAATAATATTCCTTTTATCACCATCATCATCATTCTCCTACCCTTATCCCGATTTATTTGGGGTCGGCGCATCATGACTTTTTCTTCCATAACTACTTCTCTATTAGCTGTCAACTCGGTAGGCGCTTACAGCTCGAGAGTGAGGTGATGCGACGACCCCAAATAAATCGGGATAAGGGCAAATATGATCACACCTTTCTGCTACAAAAATATTCCTTAAATGTCTAAATCTTAATATAAAAAAAAGAAAAAATATCAAAGTCGGGTTAGTTCGAACACTTAATTATAACTCGAGAACGGCTGGACCGATTTTCATGGTTTTTTATCTGTTGTATTTGTCTCTGTCCCGAATAGCAGAGCAACTTCGAACATTTCCAACATTGGAAAATTGACGAAAAAATAAAATATAAGAAAACAAAATTTCCAATACAAAATGTTCATGGGTTTCGTAACTGTCAAACATTTTATGTTCATCCCGTCGATACGGTAAACTCTCCCCTCAAATTAAAGAACGTATTTATATAAAGGTTTCGAACCGACAATAATCGGATAATGGCGTATTTTAGATTTATAAAATGTAGAATAATGTCAGTAATGATTGAAAAAGGATTGACATCGATTGACATAAATATTGGTTGTCAAATAGGTATTTATGAGTGCGTTCAGAAATTTATGTTGTGTAAACTAAGTCTTTTTCATAATTTTGACATACATTTTTTTTTTACTTTAAATTTATTCCGGTATTATACTTTTCAGCAAAAAATCGTAGCTCAATTCATAAAATATAAATTAAGTTAATCCTACACATTTCAAAATGTTCTCAGCCTGCGGCTTTTGGGAACTTCGCGCGTTTACATTAGAATATTCATAGCTAAGACACGACGTCTGTCGGGTCAGCTAGTGTATAAAATAAAAATCAATTGCCGAATGTATGTAGTTTGAAGCATTCCCGTTTGAGCACCCAAGGTATTCCCATCTGAGCACCAATCAATATTTTAACGTGGTGCTCAAAAGAAAATATTTAAAAAATATTCAACATTATTCCCTTTTGAGCACCTGCGAGCTGCGGTAGCTTCTAGTGATGGTGTGTTTAATAAAACATATCGATACAAATTGGCAGTACTTTTAAATACCATGGGATACCTCGAGGGCATTGACCTTGACCTCAGGGTCATTGACCTTGAGGTCAAGGTCAAAACTCCGAAAGTAAATATTACGTGATTCTCCTAATGTCACTGACCTTGACCTCAGGGTCATTAACCAGGTCATGGTCATAATTCTGAAAGGCCAATTCGCTGTTGGGCCAATTCGCGGTTGGTGTTTCTGTGTTAAAGGTTTAAAGTAACCTAACCTTGGGGTGTCCTTCGCTCTCTGTTGCATCGTCGCCATCTCGAGCGAAGGGCACCCCGAGGTTAGGTTAAAATAAAAAAATAAAAAATATTCTCATTAGAATTATTTACCATCTGTATGAGATAGGTACATCTGATTTAGTTTGGTTTTAATTTTGACCTTGACCCCAAGGTCAAAATCCTGATACCTGGATCCTGAGGTCAAGGTCAGTGACCTTAAGAGAATCACGGATCTTGACTTTTGGAACTTTCACCTTGACCTCAAGGTCAATGACTTTGAGGTCAAGATCAATACCCTCGAGGTATCACATGGTGTTCAAAAGTACTGGCAATTTGTATCGATATGTTTTATTAAACACCACATCACTAGAAGCTACCGCACCGTAGGTTCTGTAGTTTCTGCTTACCCCCATGTAGGGTTACCAGAAAAAAAAAAACAAGTTCGGAGAAAAAGCGTGATTTCCGGTGAAAAATCCTGAGATTTTCTCGAATTTTGTGAATTCTCTTGCAAACGTATTTTTTTGATGTTATCACTCCATAAATTGTGGGCAACCATTTTCAAGACCATCGGTGTTTCAAGATTACCACAGATAATGCGTATTTGTCAATACGTATTTGCTATTACAACCCAGAATGCAAACGTAGAAAGAGTTTTTTCTACCATGGGGGCTCAATGGTCGAATGAAAGAAACCGACTAACGGTGTCTTCAATCCAAGCTTTACTTTTAACACAGTATCATTTGAAGATTTTAACGTGCGAAGCATTTTATAGAACAGTGTTAAAAGACAAAAGTTTACTTAAAAAGGTATCGCAAAATAAATATGGTGAAACCATAGACTTATAAAAAAAGATGGACTCTGCGCCACGCATATTGAAAGTGAAGCACAGTAAGTATGCCGGACCGTTTGCAAACACGCCTCGCGCACACATTTACATCATAGTATGCCGACCGGCCGCCATTACGTGACACGAGCGACGCCGTCTTTGCAGGTACTCAAATCATGCACATATAGATCGGTACGGTGCTTCACTTTCGATATTCGTGGCGCGGAGTCCCATCTTTTTTTATAAGTCTATGGGTGAAACTGATGATTAGAATAGATTTCATAGATTTTACGTGTTGATTTTGTTTGTGTAATTCACATGACCAAAGTTAATTTTTAAGTTAGTCTATATAAAGAAAATTATTATTTGTTTTGGCTTAGTCGTTAAATGCCCAATTCGCAACATTATGATATGAGTGCGGTAAGTTGAAAATTACAGCCGAGGCGATATTGCTAGCCCGAGCCGTAGGCGAGGGCTACAAGAAAGCAGAGGAAAAAGGACTAATTCGCTAAATACCCAGTTCTGAAAATACCTATTTCTGGAAATGCCTAATTCTTAAAAAGCCCAATTCTCAAAAAGGCCAATTCTTAAAAAGCCCAATTCTCAAAAGGACCAATTCTTAAAAGGACATTTTTTTTTAATACAGACAATTCAAATAGTATGATCTAGTTAAGGTAAGTATAAAAAAAGAGGAAACAGGTACCTACCTAAAATAAAAGTGTTGAAAATGGTTCAAAATTAAATATAATATAGTTCTTCACTTAGAGTAATTAGACTTAGAGTGATAGTTTCATTCAAAATTCCGTTCAAAATTGATGCTACAACACAATGAATGTGTGCTTATGCGGCACGTAATTACATTCGCCGACACACACATAAGCAAACGAGTAATGTTGCAAGTGAATGACATTTTCCCCAAAAAGTGGGGAAAATGGAACTGTTCGGTAGGCATAGGCATAGAATTATTATTTAAATTGCGTTTAGAAATTGTTTGTAAAAAAAAAATAATTCGTTGTACTTATCTTTTTGGGTTCTTCACAATTTTTGTTTACCTTAATAAATTAATTAATTCGTTAATTACCCAACCAGATGAAGTCTATGTGAGTTGAGATTATACAGTACAAAATTATAATAACAAAAAATGGGGTAAAATATTTTCTTATTCCTAGCAACATTTTCATTGTAATGGCGTCTGTCAAATTTACGATTTATTATTATTGTTTTGGTGAATATTTATACAAAAATATAATATGCTAGGCAGTACCTACAAGTGGAATGGAATCTTTAAATGTTTTCCATGATTATGTGATGAGTTGTGACACCCTTTCACTGCACAGTACGTCATTTTTTTGCAAAATTGCGCGAGCTCTTTACAGTAATACTCGGTCTTGAGTACTGACGCCCCGAAAGCCGTACGTAGCCTTTAAAGGCTAACTTGAAATGGCTTCACTTTGCGTGCGACTACTGCGGTTCTAAGCCTTTTAATTCTATGGTTCTTCATAAACAAATAAGTCTTCTGTAAGTAATATATATAAAAAATAAGATAATGAAGTAAATAAGTCGTAAGTATTTCCAGAATGAGTACTTTTGCGAATTGGCCATTTTAAGAACTAGTCCTTTTGAGAATTGGCCATTTTTAACCGACTTCTAAAAAAGGAGGAGGTTCTCAATTCGGATGTTTGTATTTTTTTTTTTTTTTTTTTTAATGTTTGTTCGCGCATAACTCTGTCGCTTGCCAACCGATTTGAAAAATTATTTTTTTGTTGAAAAGAGTATACTTCCCAAATGGTCCCATTTTTGTCAAAATCCAGTTCTGATGATGGGATCCTGGAGAAATCGAAGGAACTCTTCAAATATTATAGGCACACCTATAGCGATTTGGGTATTTTTTATAGTAGCTCGTGCATTTGCTCTCGGAAAGCACCACTTGGTGAAGTGGACCTGATGATGAAGACCGCAGATGGCTACCGGAACTACTCAATGATAAATATTTCTCGGGTTGCGATTCGATTACTTTAATATGGTTGCTAAGCAATTTCCGCTCGTCACACAATGCGTGTGGTGAGTGGTTGTTGAGGAGTTCTCCTGGTTCTTACCAGCAGAACTCCTCAACAATTAACGTCCCAGCATCGGGAAAAGCAATATTTTGTAACATGTGATGAGCAATTGACATTAGACTATTGTAACTTATACAAATTATAAACAGACCCACTAAAAAGCGAGAAATAAAAACTTTTTAACAAAAAAAAAACCGACTTCCAAAAATCACTACAAAGTGAAAAATAACTTTGATTTCGGAAGTCGGTGGCAAAAAAATAAAGTAAATAAAAAAACGAAAGACACCGACTTCCGAAATCGTTATTTTTCACTTTGTAGTGATTTTTGGAAGTCGGTTTTTTTTTTGTTAAAAAGTTTTAAGAACTAGTCCTTTTGCGAATTGGTCATTTTAAGAATTAGTCCTTTTGCGAATTGGCCATTTTAAGAATTAGGTATTTGTAGAATGCTAGGCATTTTACGAATGGGGCATTTAACGACTAATCCTTCCAAAATCCGGACGGAATCCTGAGAAGAGACTAAAAATCCTGAGATGTCAGGACAAATCCTGAGATATGGTAACCCTATCCCCATGGGAAGAAGGCGTGAGTTTATGTACTTACGTATGTATAATTATCAAAAGTTACAGTAAAGTCTAAAGGCGTGTACGCACGAGCGAACAAAACATGGTGAACACGACCATCGAACACGGATCATCTGAAGAAACTCAAGACCCTGTTGAATATTTAAAGTGTTCGTTGTTCGTGTTCACCATGTTTTTGTTCGTTCGTGCGTACACGGCTTAAGGCAAACATAACAATGAGTTCAGTTACAATTTTGAGGACGGATGGTGTGTTCGTAAATAAAAATATTCCGTTTTTTATATTTTTATATTTTGTTGGAGCCCCTCTCCTTAAAAATGCGAAGGAAAGGCGCACGAAAAGAAAAGCCGGGAATAATTTTTCATATTATGTTCATGAAATTTGGTTTCCTCAAAAGTGTGTTGAAAAAAAAAAGGAAATTTAAAAAACCAAAAACCCTGACTGCGTAAAAAGTGAACTTTAAAAAATATGGAAACAAGGTGACCTATTTTGTCTCCAAACAATCTCATGCAGTCGGAGGCAATATAGGTCGTTATTATAAAATTTAAGAAGATAGTACTACTGCATGTAGTGACTGTTTGGAGACAAAATAGGTCATCTTGTTTCCGAAGTTCACTTTTTATTGCACAGTGACCGCTTATAATCGGGTGATAACACCCTCTTACTCACTCACTCCAAAAGTTCGTTATTGTTTTTTATCATTTCTCATTCCAAATTACTAACTAATTTTGATTTTTTAATATTTTAATGCCCTTGTAACGACTTACCACTCTTCAAAATCGGTTGAAGCCGTTTAGGCTACAGGAGGTAACAATGGAACGGACCTACATTACACGTGAAAAACTTTACCCTCCCTCTAGATCAGTCGGGTAAAAACGTTGTTTTACGCGTGAGCAGTAAGCAGTAACCGAGAATTCTGTGGCAAACCATAGACCTCTCGGTTCCATTACGCCCTCGCCGCTAGGCTCGGAGCTCGAGCTGCTCGTGCTCAGCCTCCAGAGTAACTTCGCACACTTGCATCTGGTCTAGATGCACTACTTACCTGTGTATTTGCACTTATTTTGATTACAGTTTCCATGAATTGATAAGTAGTTAACTATTTGAAGTTCATAAAACTTTCTTTAAATTATTTCTACTATTTTAAACTCCATCCAGTTATTGAACCTATTGTTTAGTATGCATATAACTTAATTACTATTTTCGAAAATTAAACCAGTCTCTTGATATCGGATTAGTGAATGGCAGGTATTGTTGTTTTTATCAGTATCATGCGCGCCGGAGGGGGTGGGTGGAGGGCGGCGCGTCGTTGTCGTTTTGCATTGCAAGTCCGTTCTGAACCCGCGTCGCGCGCGTCCGCTATACACAGCCGGTACTCAACTCAGTTCGAGTCGGTTCACTCATTCTTCAGTCACACGGCAACACTCGCAGTTGCGCCACAGCCAGCTCGTGTACGAATGGGCTAGGTTCATCACTCCTTCCGGTCGTTTTATTCATTTAATAAACTATTGCATCTATCAGAGAATGCAGAGATCGTAATACGCTTTATGTTTCTAATAATTCAATTGGAATCGTGGTGGACATTTCTGTTGAAGTGGTGAAATTGAAAGCGTCGGTGTGCATCCACATCAGGCGCGTGTGCTGTGTTAAGTTTTACAACTTGTTTATGGCTTACAGCATGGCGAAATACCGCAGGTATGAATAGTTAAGTAGGATATATCCTATCCACACGAATACGCCCACATTCCTAAACCATCGATACAGCTGTTACATAGAGAACGATTGGAGTTTGGCAACCGTACATAGGTGCCTACTTACGTAATATTTGACACTTCATCTATGTTTTCTGAAATGCAGTAGAAGCCTGTATAATTCATCTATAATTTCGATGCACAAGAACACGTGGTGCGTAAAGAAAATGGCGGCGCGCAGAGAGCTGCCGGTACTGCGGCCCGTCGCGCCGCGGTCATGAATCACTGATACCGAACGCGCCGGCCGGCATCGCCGCCAGCCGCCACTATGCTATGGATTTATTGATAACAACTTTTTCACGTTTTCGCAAGTTGAAGTTTAATAAATAGGAAGTGTCAATTCGTTAGTAGGTATGCCTATCTAGCGAGGGCGATTTTAGTAGTGCAATTACCACTGATGTCCTGATACTCTTATTTTATTTGTAAACAAGTGAAAAAATTTTAGTATCATTAGTTCCAGAGCAAATTTTACCTCTTTATAATATTAGTAAGCTAAATAATAACTATGTACGTTATTTTCAAACTATTCAAACTGCGTATGTAGGTACCCAAGTAGGTAGGTTACTAATATTTCTTAATCAACTCTCAAGAGCTGTTCTCTTGAGAGTTCAAGACTATTACACTACCGGACATCTGCATCGAGCCACCATGCATAACATCTACTTATCTTTTTTTAAGATAACAGTAGGTAGTAGGTACCTACAAAGAAAAAAAAGTGTTGAAGCTAGTTACACAAACATTTCCGTTGATATTCCGATTTAAAAAAAAAACTGTTTAGTTGCAATATGTCGTCTTTTCGCGTAAAAAATATCGTGGAATTTTTGAAGAAAACAATTGTTTACATACAGAAAACGTTTATTTAGCAACTTGTCAACCTCCAGTAGCATAGTACGGTGGCCGTCATGCGGTTCGGCTTAGAATAAATTAATGCCACTATGACGTGGGTGCTGTGTGCAATGTTCTCCTCTCCCATGCTTCCAAGATGGCCGTTTTCAGCTCCTGCAAAGTTTCTGGAGCTGGTTGGTTAGCTTGATCACGCCTCTTCCGCTCATCCCATAAGTGCTCTATTGGATTTATATGGCCTTTCCATTACCTACTACGATACTGACACGTCATGCAGGTATTCTCGAACAATTATTGGTTGGTGTGTAGGTAACGGGGCACTATGAAAAAATTCGGGATCGGGTGGGATGTGGGAGTAATAGTGTGGGGGAACATCATGGAACACCTCAAGGTCACTGACCTTGACCTCAGGGTCATTCTTGCATAATAATTAAATCCTGGCCCACTAACTCAGCATATGGATCCATGAGCCTCTAGGCATTGACGACTGTATCGATCGCTATTTAGTGGTGCAACCACTAAATAAAGACTATGGTCCCTTGACAACCACAAGGCAAGATTTTCCTTCGGTAGAAAATTTCTCCCCAGACTGCCCATGACCCATGGCCATAAATCACCTTCTCATCAATGCAACATTGCTGAAAATGTTGTCCTTGTCTTCGGTAGACTTTCCTACGTCCATCATTGCCATACAGCATAATCTTTACATCCGTAAAAAGAACCTGGCTCGGTTTAGTCCAATGCAAATGTTCGCCTGCAACTGTAGGCGCGTCATTCTGTGAGCTCGTGCCAGTTGCCTCCTCATAAGCCCATATGGTCCCATTATTGGCTTATGAGGTTTCAGGCCACGTCCTTTGAGTCTCCTTCTACTAACAGTTAGAGAGCAAACAGTCAGTCCATGAAAGTCTCGAAGCTGTTCTAGGGACCTATACTGAGGCCCAGCGCACACCGCTGGAGGCGCGGCGGAGCGCAATTAAATACAACAATTTAATATAAACCTTAACTACCTTGACATACGGTCAATATAAGAATAAATTCGCACGCGGTGCTCGGAGCGCCCTCAAGCTACTACAAGAGCATGCGCGTGTTAGATTTGATATAATATATATATCTATAAGTGTATATATAGATACTACACAAATATCAAACCTTGATTGTCAGGATGTTTATTAATTATCATAAAGAAAACCACAGAAAGACAAGACTAGGTAGGTATTTATTATTTCAATTAATCTTGTCATCATCATTATTCATCTTTAACGAGAAAGCTATTGTCCGTTCGCAAAACTAGGTCTTTGTGGAGAAGAACGAACAAGAAACTCCACGGAAACAGTGTTTAAGTATTTTATCAACACATTTCTTATATTTCCATAAATTATAGTTATCTCATAACAGTTCAGACTAATAGAAACATAATAACAATAACTTACGTGACACCTGGTACGTCTATTTCACATCACAACGGCACTAGCACTAGCCACTTGAACGTCCATCGAGCAACTGCCTCGAGAATGTCATTACAATCCTTTTTATATCCTACTACCCCCTCTTTCTATCAAACGTCAACTGACAGTATTGTACCAATCGTTTAAAACAACCTATTATATTAAAATAGCAATATAAATTCTAAAATATATTGCTGGTACTATTAAATATTACGTAATTATTTATTGTAATAACATTACTATAATTTTTACAAGTTAAGAGTGGTATTTTATATAAACACAAAAAGTAGTCAAATTAGATACTTCTACATTAGTTCCAAGCTTCGGAAATGTGACAGATGTCATTATCCAACAAACAGTTTTATCTAAAGGTGATTTTACAATGATTTTATGATTTTAATCACAACCGAATCAACTTCTGGAATCAAGGTAATCTCAAATTTACTTAATAATTAAAAATATAATGCTAAAAATTGTCAAAATAATCATCAAATATAACACGCGCGACCGTATGTCAAGGTAGTTAAGGTTTATATTAAATGTGCGCTGGGCCTGAGAGGTCAAGTGACGATTACTCTGGCTGGTGGTAAAGGTAAACCGATCTTGTTGTGCTGTAGTGATCCGGTTTCGTGGTCCTCCTGGACGGCCCACGAAGCTTCGAACGGCAGAACGACTTGCATGAAGTTGTGCACTTACGTTTCGCTAACTAAGCCCAGACAGAAGAAGTGCGCGGCTACTTCAGGTGTAGTGTCCAGAATTTTAACGTCATCGTCAGAATTAAATTCCTACTCAGGGTGTACATGTAAACACTGGCAACCTGTTAAGGGGTCATTGTACTCATCATTATGACCAACTTTTACCATGGGACCAAACCTGAAATCGCGAAAAAAAAAATCTGCTGTTCAGTACATCATTATTCGTCAAAATGTAGGGAACAGCTGATTTTTTTTTCGCGATTGTTTCCATAGTAAAAGTAGTTCATAATTATGAGTACAATGACCCCTTAAAAGGTTGCTACTGTTTACACTTACACCCTGTATATGCAAAACAAAACTATTTAACTTAAAGATGCTTTAATCAAAGCATATTGCTTCTTTATGATCGACCAAACTTCGATTTTCTTCAAACTAGCGAAATGTTTTAGATCTTTATCTTAAAAATGCAAGGTGGTTCGATTTGGTGTTTCGCGGTCTATAGCGTCTATCTTTTTGCGTAACGCACTAGGTAGGTATCAATCAGAATCTGAATAATTTTGAAGCAAATTGCTAATCCATTGCTTCATAATTATATTCGAAAAATTTGTCTGCTCAACAACGTAAATATTTCAATGAATGTTGTTGAACTGTCAAAATGAAAGCGATTCCTATCGATATTGTTCTACGCAATAACTTATTAAATAGCTGACCTATAGATACTTATGACCTGTGCACCCTCCATTAAGGAGCTCGTTGCTAAGTAATAACAGCCTCACGGGTCGATCCATCAGGTTAAGCTACGCTTACCGGGGTTGGTCCGTGGATAGGTGACCATCTTTACAAACCGAGACTCCTCCGTGCCTCGGAAAGCACGTTAAAGCCATTGGTCCCGGCTGTCATTCGTGGATATTTGACAGTCGTTACGGGTCGTCAGAAGACCGAAAGTCTGACAACCAGTCTTACCAAGGGGTATCGTATTACCCAGTTACTGGTGGGTTGTGGAGGTCAGATAGGCAGTCGCTCCATGTAAAATACTGGTATTCAGCTGCATCCGGTTAGACTGGAAGCCGACCGACCCCTACATAGTTAGGGTAAGGCTAAGCAGATAGATATTAATGACCTCCACCACAGATTAATACAGATGGGACAATGCACCCTGATAAAATAAAAATCAATTGCTGTTCGTTAGTCTTACTAAAACTCAAAAACGGCTTAACGGATCTGAATTTTTTTTTTGTGTGGTGATCTAAAATAAAATAAAAAATAAAAAAATATTAAATATAACACAAAATTCCAATTTCTTTTTTTTTTCTATGTCTGACGGTTAGTTATAAAATAAAGGTTCAGTTTTCCTTATAAGGTCAAAACCCCAAAAACGATCAATATTACATTAGAATCATTTCATTATGCTACCAATTCTACATCTTCTAATATTGAGAGACGATTAAATAATATTATAAATTATACTTTAGTTATGTTGTAGTAGATGATGTTCAATGAAGTCTAATAATAAATAACAGTAGCTCCGTGCACTCTTGTTATAAGTTTATTGACCCCTGTATTCGTATGGTATGACGCAATTATTTAGTTCAGTAGGTAATGTTTATTGTAATTGTTGTAGCTACATACGTGTATGTTCAAAAGTCAAAAGCACATAAATAATAGATTTTGGTAGTAGCCGAGCTGCAGTTAGCATAAGAAAGTAGAACTGATTTTCATGGGACTTGAAGGCGCGGGAATAGTTTGATATTCCCAATAATAAATTTGGAAGATGCTCCACAAAAATAAACTTTGTCGTCGAAAAATGAATGTGGTTATCGCTGAAAATACAGAGATCTGTATTTTCAGCGATAACCACATTCATTTTTTTAAGAATTTAATAGAATTAGTATATTTTTAAAACTTTAACCGGACAATTATTTAATTTATTGTGCACATTCTGAATAATCCAAAGAAAACCCGGAAAATAAATGCACATTCGCAGCCTAATCACATCCACATCTCGGCAACACATAGTATTTTCAATGTTCAACGTTATTTCAAGCCAGCTAATGGTGGCAATAGATTACGCGGTTGTGTGCCGTTTAAAATCGTAGTTAGTCCGCGCCTTAAAACAATTTCTAAAATCACGCCTCAGGGGTAGAGCGAAGTCCGTAGTTTCGGCCTTCGTTACGGGCGTTTCCTACTCCGTACCTATCACTTATGGACGGATGATTGGTTCGGTTGTTTTTGCCCGTCCGAAAACACTTGTTTTGATGGATCGTTATGTCATACGGACGGACGCATGGACATTATGGAGTAGACACCCTTATGAGAGCCAAACATATTTTCTCTCCAAACCTACCCAAAATACATAATATTAATAATTATTCTTCTTTAGAAATGTAAAGTTGCTCTGCAAATACTTAATCAAGAAATTATAACCCCAAATTATTTAAAATAAAAAGTAAGTAGGTAGCTACTTAAGTTAACCCGACTACTGAAAAATCACGCCCTAAAAAGTATGAATTAAGAAAAAGACAGATGTACAAATTAAAAATCCGGAGTCACACGTCATTTAAGGGGGTCATAGATATAGTGTATATGTAATAGTATAGTATTATAGTAATTTAATCATCCGTCATAAATCGAACAGATTATGTGTGACTTTGGGTATTTAGTTATTTTAAAGAGTTGAAATTAGATTTGTAGGTATAGAATGTCAAATAAAGAAAGGAAGTACAGGGTGGCCCGGAATAAATTTTTCAATACACTTCCTCGAAAACTGGTTCATATCGCACTACGATTAGGTTGACAATGCAATGGAGGTATGTCGCACGCGTGCGATTTTTCATTTTCCCACCTGTGTGCGGGAATAAAAATTGCCACAGATACCCATACTTAGTCCAAATTGGTTCAATGCTATTCACAACTTTCTATTCGGAGGTGAATGTTTTTTTTTTTAATTTCGGCAAAGAGATATGCATCTTTACGGCGTTAATATTTTTTGAATATTTAAATAATGTTTATAAATAGAATATCATCAAACACTATGATTTTTACAATAAAAAAAACGTTTATGAACAAATTAACATTTATTTGTGTTCTAAACTCAAAAATATTTGAATTTTCTATTTTTCATACTATGCTGCTTGTCGGCTTTATACCTTTACTTCTCCTTCAACATGGCGAAAGCAAAGCGCGGAGAAAAAAGAAAATTTAAATCATAGTTTCCTAATAATACATGACAAAAATATTTTCCGCTATTTTATTTTATTTCCTCAAAAGTGTATTGAAAACGTTGTTTGATACTCGTGGACATTTGTTATTGCAGTTCTCGGCTCAAAAACAACCTCGCCTACGGCTCGGGTGTTAATTCCGTCTCGAATGCAATAACAAACGTTCTCCACTTGTATCAAAATGTACTATTATTTTTGTTTTCTTTTTAAACTTGTGTACGGGGTGGAGGGGGAAGGACGCGGGCGGTGTCGTTGCGTGCGCCAATTTATGAATTTAGTCGCCATGAGCCACTTTACGGGACAACAGCGCGCTTTTGCAATGCGTACATTTTATGAAAACAATCGTTCGTACATATGTGTTAGACGTTTCTTTCGAGTTGAGTACCAATTGCGCAGTGTAAGACAGTGTCCAAGTGTCCCATTAATTAGGCATTTTATGAACAACCTTGAAGAGACCGGTTCGCCGATGCCGCGTCGCCGCCCAGGGCCCCAAGTCTGGTGTGGCTGACACTGGCTTGGCCACCATCAGGGATTTTACTTTTGATAACACAAAGATTTAGTCGTTAATTAGTCGGAATTTGTCGCCAAATATCAGAATTTGTCGGTCACTGGTTCAAAAGTTATAAGGGGTCATTGGTGGCCGATCTGGAGAGAGTCTCCCCAGCTTGGCCACCTTTATATCTCAAAAACTAGGGCACTTAGCGAAGATCTGTTTTCTCCCAGATTTAGTCGCTAATTTGTCGAAATTAGTCGCCAAGTCACAGATTTAGTCGGGTCTTAGTTTAGAAGATATAATGAGTTCAATTTTTAAGTATAGACCAAGAGCTAGATCAAAGATTTTATCGTAAACTCTTCAATCTAGCTCTTGAACTATACTTAAAAATTGAACTCAATATATCTTCTAAACTAAGACCCGACTAAATCTGTGACTTGGCGACTAATTTCGACTAATTAGCGACTAAATCTGGGAGAAAACAGATCTTCGCTAGGTGCCCTAGTTTTTGAGATATAAAGGTGGCCAAGCTGGGGAGACTCTCTCCAGATCGGCCACCAATGACCCCTTATAACTTTTGAACCAGTGACCGACAAATTCTGATATTTGGCGACAAATTTCGACTAATTAACGACTAAATCTTTGTGTTATCAAAAGTAAAATCCCTGATGGTGGCCAAGCCAGTGTCAGCCACACCCAAGTCTGCTATTTTTTAGAAATTCGTCATTTCAACACGATCCCATTGTCACTGCATTGTCAATTTGCTGAAAGTTCGTAATCTGCTAAATTCATAATGGTCGATCATTGGTCGGTCAGTGGTCTCGTAATAGAATCGTGGTAGAATGACATTGTCGTATTATTGCCATTATTATAAAACCCGTTAGTAGAAATGATTTCCGAAAAACTCAAGGTCACTGATCTAAGGAACTGTCAAAATTTTAGCAGATTAGTGCATACGTCAGTCATTCATTTGTCATTAACATTATGTACGAAATTACCATTCTATGCCATTTCTTACAATGGAGTGTCAGTGGTTGACCATTGGAAAGTCATAATGACGCCATTATATTAGTAGATTACCAAACTTGTCAAAATCAACAATTATGAAATCAATGATAGACCATTCTGAAACTATTGTAATAGCAGACAGGCCCTGGTCGTGCACGAACTGTTCGGATCGAAGAAAGAGTACAGGAAATTAATGATTCTGTACGTGCTGATCTGAGACTCAACTCGCAAACGTGCAACAGCATTAGCGATGTCCCGTACGCCCTTGTAGATAATTTTATCTTTGGATTTAAATCTTCATTTAAAGCCCAACAGGACGGGGCAACTTGTCACACATCGAACATGAGTTTAGAGGTGGTTCGAGAAATGATCCCAAGAAAAGTTATGACTCGAAGGCGTAGCCTTGACGGGCCGCCTAGAAGCCCAGATTTGAGACCACCAGATTATTTCTGGTGGGGCTACCTTAAGAGCCGTGTTTACGTAAATAATCCTAGGACTATCAATTAAAACGAAATATCCGCCAGGAAATTGGAGCGATTCCCCAAGCAACCTGCAGGCGTGTATTGGAAAATTTTAGGGTGCGCTTACATGAATGCCAGCGCCGTGATGGTGGCCATCTGGATGACATTGTCTGAGTGACAATAAATAAAATAGATTTAAACAAACCAATGTTTTATAATGAAATTTTCAAAAATAACTGGGCCACCGTGTACTTATGTAAAAAAACAAAACAAAAAACGTTATTTGTGAGCAGTTAGGTAATAGACATTTTAGTTCTACTATTTTATCTACCAAGTTTAGGATATAAATAATCCTACTTTTAGAATTTTTCTGACTAGCTCTAATATATAAAACGCAGTCAAATATTATTTAAGAAGGATGCGCTAAGGTAGGCCGCGAAATTCAAATTTTCTTAAGTTTTTTGCAATTTGCAGGTCAGTGTCAGTTTGTAGGTATGTTGATTAAAATATGATTTGCGGCCGTAACTAACATGCATTAGCAATATAACTCCATAAAAGTTAGAATTGACCTCAAATATAGCGATTTCATGAAATCATGAGGTTTGAGCTTTGATTATAATTCTGTAAAGCCACATAAGTTACGGCCGCGAATCATATTTTAATCCACATACTCGTACGCGCGGCTACAGATCAAGCTTTACATTTCCAGTTAGCTGATCTCGCATTTGTATTTGATTTCCTTACAATGAGAGGTCAGTGTAAACTGGAAATGTATAGCTTGATGTGTAGCCGTGTTTACAACCTGACACTGGCCTGCAAATTGCAAAAAACGTAAGAAATTTTTAATTTCGCGGGCTAGCTTAGCGCATCCTCTTAAATGCATAATTAATTGAAAAAAAAAATAGTGGATTCACAACACATCTCTGACTTGATACGTTTTACTATGGTTTTACTTACGTTCTGACGTGATTATTAACCCGATACACAATCGGTTCGGTTTTTCGTGTTATACAATTGCCTACATAATATAGAACATAATGTGATTATTTTAAAATAATCACATTATGTTGTACACTATTTACTATACCAGGTAGATAGATACCCAACCCACTAAACGAGAACGAAGTACCATTCGATTGTTGGTTGTATTCCATATTTACATTGTGGTTGTATCCTGCGGTCGCTTTGTGTTGATACTAGGTATATCATTATGTGTAGAGTGAGATAGTGAGTAGGTAGGTACATTCACTACGAGAGGTCATGCATCGAGCGAGTGCAATGGAACGGAGTTGTGAATGGCGTGCGAGTAGTGGGGAGAGCCGGGGGAGGGGCAGGTCGCGCGGAGCGTCTGCCGGCGTCGCGTCGGGCCGCTGCGCCGCGCCGCGGGCGTAGTGACGAAGGCGCGGATGATGTCATCTCCGGAGCTCCGCCATTTTGTAGCCAATGATGTCCGAATAACGCAACATACCCAATGAAAGCAATTTGGGCAATTTTTATGCCGTTGTTTGTTGTTATTAGTCTTTACAGGTCCTCCCTTATTTCAGCCAAAATTTGTTTTAACTTTTTGTTGTAATAGTTCTTTGGAAAGCAATACATTACGGTTGTTAGCATTGGCTAGACCCAGTTCCCAGACAACGCGTATTTTCGAAGCGTGGCCCTAGAGATCCTTCGAGTTCATACACCAGTTGACAAACATGACCGTGCATTGGGCGCTTGATTGATTAACCCGGCATGGCATCGGCCCGACCGTCTAAGGTTTAGTACGATGGGTAGTGGGTGGCTGTTCGGTAATATTGGTTTGGGAGCTGTCGCCGACAAGTGAAAAAACGTGCCATTAATATTTTGGCATCCATCGGCTGCCGAGGCCGTCGCCAGGACGGTACCCCGTGCTGGCCGGTGGAAAAAGCCGGTATAGCAAATTCCATACAATTCAGGCCGGGCAGTTTCGATTTACGAATAGCCTACATAAAATCGAGGTCATGGATTTTTTTGTCGACGTCGAATGAAAACGTGGCGTCAATCGACAGTAATACGCACGATACACAACACACATTGGATCGGCGTGAACGGTCGATGTTATCGATCGAACTCAGTATGATAGCGTCCTGCACGCTTAGCATGACGACGTTTTGTCGACGGAAGAATAGACAAAACTACAGATTGCCGTGCTTAGACGCGTAGAATGCGTACAGATATTTCTACTGTCTTCCATTTTGTCTATTCTTCCGTCGACAAAACCCGTTTCTATGGCGGTCATGCTAAGCGTGCTGAAGAATTACGAATTCTTAAATTGACGCTTCCCAAACCAAACCAAACCAAACCAAATAAAAACTCAATTATTAATTATCTATCAGTCACTAGTAAGCATTTCTATTTACTTAATATCTGTATGTATTTTTCTATCTAGTATATTATTGTAATACACATCAATTTGTGTACATGGAGTTGCAGCTATCGGTTACTAGCACGATTTAATAACTATGTATTTATAAATAAATAATATCTAGCTATATACATTTGCGAACATCAAACTAACAAAAGTAGGTACAAAGAAGTACAGTAGTACCCAACTGATAAGGCGCGTCGTGAATCTTCGTTCGCGCAGAAAAGAAAGTATGGCCCCGAAGATTAAGGCGCAGATTTCCTGAAAACGATCAAAAAGGTGGTTTTTTTAAAGCTGTGTATCTCATAAACCGTAAATAATTTTGACATGTAAAAAAAATATGATATTTTCAAGTCCTTTTCGCATACAGTGATGGAAGCCAAAACATAATTAAACATACTTTAATGCACCAAAAAAACCTTTAAACATACCTCCTAATAATCTTTAAAAGCTGTTTATCCTTTCATTAGCAATTAATAATAATAATTAAAAATATACCATGAAATGTCAAATTCCAAACTGCATCCAGTGATGGAATGGATGAAATGGAATAGTTAATTTCTAATTTTATACTATTTTATTTGCACTTTTACGACATAATTCCGGTGCGCGTGAGAATCTTCTATCTCGTGCGTCAAACTAGGCAGCCATAAAGCCATTTCACTTACACACCGAGCTAAACCAAGCTTGGAACCAGGGCCTTAACGAGAATGCTTAAAACTTACAATCAACCTTAGATCACTACTATAAGGTTCATAATACACTGCAGCTGTTAGTTCCGTCTCACTCGCAAGTATGGCGGCTGTCCAGCGGCGCGCGCTAACATGGCGGCAGCTACCGACCAATAGCGGTACAGGAAAAAACGTGGAGCGTGCCGATTGGTCAATAGCATTTCCCGCGCTTTGAAAATTCATCTTCTGCGCAGGTACATCGATAAGCCATATTAGTTGGGTACTACTGTAATGACGATGACAAAAGTATGGTAACATTATTTTGCTTCGAACTGTCAAGTTACTGAATACGATCTATATAGAGGTCGGGTCGCTAATAGTAAATAAATAATATTAAGTAATTAAATAAAAAGGAGTGATAAACCAGTAAGGTGTTTTTTGTTGTTGTAAAATAATGTATTTATTCAAATTCTTATCATGGGTGTAAAAAACGCCACACACATCCGAGATGAGACGAATAGGTTCATTAAATTACCTTGGCGCGCTGTAAGAATAAAATTGGAATCTGAAGATTCGGCTATACACTGTGTGCTATAGCGACATATTTCTAGGTAGTAGTTCATGATAGATAGGTAGATATGGAGTTAATAGCAAATTGTTGTAAACAAGTGGTTATATCGCTTCTCGCAGCCGGTCATCAAAAGTACTCATCAGTGGGCTACCCCTGCATGTTCGCTTCGACAACATCGAGCCCCTGCTCTCACAGTATGGCAACGTACAACATTGCGACAAAGCGAACTCGCGCGATGCCAACACCCAGGCGGTGTTCATCACGTTTGAGACTCCGGAGCAGGCGCAGCAGTGAGTATTTATTGTCTGTTTGAGGGTTCTCTCTGGGATGGGCTGCCTTGTTGGCACCGTCTGCTTCGGTTCCAGCTTTACTTTTCCTTATCTCTCGTATTGTATTGTGTGTACTTACGTTCGCATGATGACTTTTGAGATGTCTGGCTTTACTACTATTTTGCTTTATTGCTTTCCAGGTTGCCCAGAAGTAGACCGGGCGGGCGGACGTGACAAATTTTAGTGACCCACGTTTTACAGTATGCAACTCAGTGGAAATGTCACTGACGACCAAATTAGTGTCAAAGCGTAAAAAAATAACTATCAACTATGAGTGCAAGTTTCATTACATTCTGACCTACGTTTTACATTATGCAAACAATACTGATTAACGGAAATACAAAAAAAAAAACATCCTATGCCGTTTGCATTCCTTTTCCGCGAATACAGCTTTTGCGGAAAATCATTACAAGTTGTAAAAAAAAACTTTTTTACAAAAAAAACAACCGACTTCCAAAAAAAAAACACTACAAAGTGAAAAATAACTTTAATTTTGGAAGTCGGTGTCTTTGGATCTGTTTTAGTTTTTTTGCTTTTTTTCCAAAAAAATATGATAATAGTAAATAGTAGGTAGTATTCGCTAGGTAAGGTAAGGTCAAGAAAATGGATATTTTTATGAACATTTTTATGCTTAGTTTATGTAATTAAAACAACGTGTTCCTAACAATAAAACTGTTGTTTCATTTAGATTAGTTGTTTTGTTGACCTTACCTTACCAAGCGAATATACTGCTATTTACTATTATCATAATTGTATATCAAATAAAATAAATAAATAAATAAATATCCTTGGACATTTCACACAACGCCATCTAGTCCCAAGCTAAGCAACCTAATGCTTGTGTTATGGTAACGAGATGGCTGATAAACTACTTATATACATTTTTTTTTTTTGTAAATATATACATATTATAGAATCTTGGTAAAACGTGTAGAATTTTGAGGTACATTGGTAATACTTTTAAATGGTACGCTTTTTCTGTTCGTATTCATTCTAATTACAAAGGGCACTGCTGGAAAGACAAAACTTTCATACTGATTTTCTCCTGTTCTATCAAAAATTTAATGGGTTAGTCCATCTAGTTAGACTAGTACTTATACAATATAACAGAATGTACAAAAAAAAATCCTATTTGTTATACTGCTCAATATAACTTATTGGATTCGCAAAAAAATATGAGTTTGGTCCATGTAGTTATACCTACCTACATATAAACAGCTACCTATAAATAAACAACAAAATACCTAACATGAATATATTAACTTACGGGGAAGGACCCTTATGATAATACTCGTAAGATAAACAAAAGTACCTTAGTCATGTTTGGCAATGAGCATGGACTTAACTGCTTGGTCCTTATCGCAGTGTTTCTAGGAAAGTTGCAATTGATATTTCACCGGTTACTAACTGCATTTGAGCATCCATGATCATTGCATCGTTGATAATGCTACTTTCTTTTCTGTTATATTTATTTTCCGCAATGTCCATAATGGCATACATGAATCGAGAGGTACATTGGCATTAGATGCGATTAATATATTTTTTACGTATTACGAGTGCAATACAGCGGACGGCCCCGCTGGATAGATGAGGCGATTTATCGTGATTTCTATCAAAATGATCGAGGTACATTGGATCTTGTTAATAAATTTATGAGGTACATTGAACAAACAAAGCATTGCCACTAGTTTTATGAGCCTAGCTCGCGGGGCCCAGCTGGACAAAAACACATCTCTATAGGCACTCGAAACGATTCTGAATTTCGAGTTGAAAGCTCTCGGGGTTTTGGACCTGGATCGGTGCTATTGGGAGCTTAGACTTCATCAGTCGAGATCTTTCCACTCTCACGTTTTTAGAAAAAAAAAAAAGGCCTTCGTTCTCCCCCATGACAACGGTGAAGTGAGTTTTAGAACCATGCATGGATCGGGCAATATCCTCGTACATTGTCTGCTCCTCACCGTAGGGGTGTGACGAGGTTGGAGCGTAACCTGTATGTACCTTCAGCGAGTATCTTGCGGATAGTCTGAGTATAATCTACGCCACTGGTCGACACACCCTCGATCTTCACCACATTGCTCACAAGGGACTTAAGGGACTATAAACCCGATAAAACTTTTTAAAATTATTTATTAAACATGTCGGTTACCTGCCACAAAATGTTGCATAGGTATAGCTCGACACAAAAGAGTGGAAAAAATGGGGCGCACTAGTTATACATTATAAAATTTAAACTTTATAAACCATTTTTCTGACAGAACTTTAGATAGCCTTATTAATTTTGAATCAATCTAATCGTTTTCATGCACATTTGTTGCCTGATAAAACACAGATTGGGACAATACTGACAAACATTATAAATTAGTTCCGTTTCTAGACATATTTGCCGGACTGTAGTGACTGTTTGACTGTAGAGAAAGGGTCAAAATTTTTTTTTTCATTTATGTACTTTTATTATAAGTAGGTACCAGGCCTCTTGAAATCGTCTGCAACTTTTCAGTATGTCTACTAAACATGGTAAGTAATCTGCCAAAAAAAGTAGCATACTGAAAAACATGGGTCGAACATTTTTTTTTCTTTCCACCTTAAAAATTCCATAATAAATAGATGCTACATATTGGAATCGTCTGCAACTTTCCAAGATGTCTACTGAACATGCGGGTAATGTGCCACAAAAGTATCATACTTGTAAAATATGCACTTATCACAACACTAATAGTTGACTCACCAACGCACCACCGCTCAGGCGGACAGCAACACTACAATACTGAAAAACATGGGTCAAATTTTTCATTTCTTTTTCACTTTCAATGGAGTACGCAAGACGTGCGGACATCGACAATTCAAACGATATTAGACAACATGTTTTATTACATCTGTTAGGGCCTGTTTCACCACCTACGATTAAGTTCCTATTAACTTACCTGGCAAATAATTTCATACAAATTTTGTTCCATTTTTGAATTTATTCAGTGAGTAGTGGCTATTCGGACACTGTGAAATAAGCCCTTAGTGTCAAAATTGCATACTGTAATGTGGGTCAAACTCATTGTAAAAATTTGCAAAGTTTAACATTTCGTAAAAATCTTATTACGTTCGCAAAAAGTATGCAAATTGCATAATTCATCATTGACGCGGTAAATACAATGGAAACTGTGAGTTGCATACTGTAAAAGGTGGGTCACGCACTAGACGATTTTTTGACAACTTGCAACGATTGTCCGCAAAAGTTGAATTCGCGGAAAAGTTATGCAAACTGCATCGGAAGGATTTTTTTTGTATTTCCGTTGATCAGTATTTTTTGCATACTGTAAAACGTGGGTCGGATCGGGATTTTTTTACAATATCGAACGTAACTAAAAATAAGTTGCACAATACTTAGTTGATAGTTACTTTTTTAAAGATTTGTCACTAATTTGGTCGTCAGTGACATTTCCACTGAGTTGCTTACTGTAAAACGTGGGTCACTAAAATATTCACGTCGGCCCGGTCTAAAGGTATAAAATTATATAAAACTTAAAATACGTACCACATTGTTCAATGATTAGTTGCGTTTTAAGATTTTATATAAGTGCATTACGAGTAAATCTTATTTTATCAACTCTTTTTTTTCTTTGTTTTTCTTTTTTCTGCGGTTTTTCTCTGAATTTCATTGATACTGAGAACTCTGCTTTTCCTAAACTTACTTGCAAGTCTTAGAATACGCATGGGTGGTGCTACTTTGCTTGCTGTTAGCGTTATTTGTATTTTACACGAGCTCAACTTGTTACAGAGCCATCAACGGGCTAAACGGATGCGAACTGGAGGGAAGTCGGATGAAGGTTGAAGCGGCAGAGCAGAACACCCGTGGCGGCAGGCGCGGACGCCCTGGCGGCGGCCGCGGCGGCGGCGGTGCCACCGGCGGCGGCTCACGACCCACCGACTTCCCGCTGCGGCTGCTCGTGCAGAGTGACATGGTCGGCGCCATCATTGGCCGCCAGGGCAGCACCATCCGCCTCATCACACAGCAGAGCCGCGCTCGCGTTGATGTCCACCGCAAGGACAACGTTGGCTCTCTCGAGAAGGCCATTACCATATATGGCAATCCCGAGAACTGCACCAATGCATGCAAAAGAATATTGGAAGTCATGCAGCAGGAAGCCAACAACACCAATAAGGGGTAAAATCTATACAGTGTTTAAAAAAATCAAGACATTTGAGTTGTAATAATTCTTATTGTATGTCTAACATTGCGCTTCATTATTGTTTCCAGTGAGATCTGCCTCAAAATTTTGGCTCACAACAATCTAATCGGCCGTATAATTGGTAAAGGCGGTAACACGATCAAGAGGATCATGCAAGAAACCGATACGAAGATAACCGTCTCCTCTATCAATGATATCAATAGCTTCAACCTGGAGCGGATCATCACCGTCAAAGGCACCATTGAAAACATGGCTAAAGCGGAGTCACAAATTTCAGCCAAATTACGCCAGAGCTATGAAAGCGATTTACAGGTAGTCTGTCGCTACTAAACAATAAGTTAGATAAAAAAAGCATATATTTGCTTATTTTATTTTTTTGTTATTGGTGTTATAGATGCTGGCGCCGCAAAGCATTATGTTCCCGGGGTTGCATCCTATGGCCATGATGTCCACTGGTCGTGGATTTTGCGGTGCTCCCCCACCGTTCCCGCCGCCTATATACGCTCCTCTGCCGGGCCAGGGCGGCGCGCAGCAGGGAGCCGGTGACTCACAGGTACCACTTGCAGTTTCCAGAGAAGTAATGGTGTGAGCCCTCTCATGTATACGCGTTCGGACATAGTCAGTCATTACTGCTTCTTTGTAGCTGGTGTCAAAACACAAACGATATAAGAAGAGGTCCTTCGTCTCACATAGTGTTGCCATTGTCACTGATGGGTGGCGAAGCATAAATCCCTTTTGATTCAGTGCTCCCGAACTATGACTCCCAAAGACTATTGAACTCAACTTGGTTTTCTGGGCAGTGATTTATCTGCACTAGCTGCAAACTTCTTAAATGTTAACTAACCCAAAGTCTTTTTGTGCAATAGGAAACTACATACTTATACATCCCAAATAATGCTGTGGGCGCGATTATTGGCACCAAGGGCTTGCACATTCGCAACATTATTCGATTCAGCAACGCCTCTGTGAAGATAGCTCCATTGGAGCAAGATAAACAGGGCGAGAACCAAAGCAATCCGCAACAGGAGCGTAAGGTCACCATAGTCGGCAGCCCTGAGGCTCAATGGAAGGTATGTACCGATTACATTTTGATGCATCAATCAATCTGCCTAGCCTTTTCCCAACTATGTTGGGGTCGGCTTCCAGTCTAACCGGATGCAGCTGAATACCAGTATTTTACATGGAGCGACTGCCTATCTGACCTCCACAACCCAGTTACTGGGTAATACGATACCCCTTGGTAAGACTGGTTGTCAGACTTTCGGGCTTCTGACGACCCGTAACGACTGTCAAAGATCCACGAATAACAGCCGGGACCAACGGCTTAACGTGCTTTCCGAGGCACGGAGGACATTTTGATGCATATACATTAAAATGTTTTGAACATGCTGGACAATGTTTTAATTACTTAAACTGTACATTTACAGGCTCAATATCTCATCTTCGAGAAGATGCGAGAAGAAGGATTCATGTCTGGCTCGGATGACGTGCGGCTGACAGTGGAGATAGTGGTGGCTTCGTCGCAGGTCGGGCGCATTATCGGCAAGGGAGGCCAGAACGTGCGAGAGCTGCAGCGCGTCACCGGCTCGCTCATCAAGCTGCCCGAGCAGCCGCAGCAGGCGCAGGGCGGCGCGCAGGCGCAGGATCACGACACAACAGTACACATCGTCGGCCCCTTCTACAGCGTTCAGGTATGAATACGTAAAAATACTTGTGGCTACTTTCTCTCGAGAAAGGCGATGTTACTGAAATCATCCAATTAGTTTTTGTTAAAATGCTGAAATGGTGCAAAACACGAAAGAAAAATAACGGGATTTTTCAAGCAATTTCCAGAGGAGAGGATGAGCTGTAAATAAAGAAACAATAAAATTGCACCACTTTAGTACTTATGAGAGTTGATCGCGCGCGGGCTGGCAACGTCGCATGTCTATAGGTTTTTTGTGTTTATTTAATGAATTCTTAGATCGTGTTGGTATTTTTAAGTATGTATGCTATTTTTTTTACAGTTATTTTGGAATTTTCTTTAAAAAAAATTACATACTTAGTTTCAATTATTATCTATTTTCGCAAAAATAGCATACTTGTACATACTTATTCCAACGATCTAAGAATTTGTCAGAGGAAATTATCCTTTGATTTAAATTTAATAAATAATAATATGATGACGTGTGAAAGTGTTTGTACAAACCTACTTACAGAAAATAAATAATTTATCAATCACAAAAACCTCTAGAAATGCGACGTTCCCTGCCCTCGTGCGATCAACGCTCTTATCTAATATTGGGAAACAGGGGTTGTCTGGATTTAATTTTTCTATGTTTAGGGTGTGTGTATTGTTTATTAGATATAAAATAAATTGCCAAGCGAAATTTTGTAGAACGGTACTGTACTTTGTAAAATGTATACATGTAGTTACGAGTCCAACTTGAATTTACTCTTAAGCGTATATAATTTAAGAAGATAATATATTATGGTGATGCGACATATCGAAATGTCAAAAAGATAAGTATAATTATGGTATTTACTAATAGCTGGCGCAATGCGATGCAATAGTTAATTCGATTTTAATTACACGACTCACTGTGGCATAATAAGATATTTACGTTTTGTAGCAATCACCTGACGCGGGATGAAACATTATCGAGACACTGCCTGTCTAAGGATACAATCCTCAGTGTGAGCCAATGAAATGGCACCACACCATGGCCATGCCAAGTTATTTTATGCATTTGATGCTAAACAATAGGTGAGTTTTCCCAGTATTAACGTAAATATCAATTATATAAATAATATGGCGAATGTTAAGATTGTCAATAAAATAATATAATCTCTATGAAACATCTTTAATTTAATGCTACGCCTTTTAATTATTATTGGACTATGTAACTACATGTATATGTATTGTACAGAACTGACGTTTAAGTAAGATAGTTTGATATAATACATTAATTGCGAGCAGAATGATACTAAGATAATAATTATTTTTTATGGATACAAGTTGTATCTATAATATAAATAATTAATTTTGCTCTAAGAGCCTGTTTTACCACCTACAATTAAGTTCCTATTAACTCACTTGGCAGATCATAGACATCCTGTTGCATTTTTGAATTTATTTGGTAAGTACTGGCTGTTATTTTGTGCGAATGCCCGAATAGCACGTAGCCACTACTAAGAAATTATCTGAGAATTATCTACTGAGAAATCTGCCAAGTAAATTAATTGGAACTTAATCGTAGGTGGTGATACGGCCCTTGTGTGATAAAGGTGATTACTTAAACGTGCGACAATTCATATTGCGGAGTATGAATTTTGTAATTTTAAATAAATAAAGCAACGCGATTTTTTTATCATATACTTATGTGTAATGCAATGCTAAATAATATTTGTAATGGATTAAGTTATTCACTGTATGAAATGGTGTCAACAAGTCTTTTAATCCATTGTTTATTAAAATATACCAGTCTTGTGCGAATGTGAAGTTCGTTTAGTAGTTGTACGCTTAACACTTGGTTGTGTATGTTATCAGTCGGCGCAGCGACGCATCCGTGCGATGGTCGCGCAGGCGAGCGCGCCTGGGCGCCGCCGTGCCGCCGCGCCCCCGCCGCCCGTGCAGCAGTAAACTGCACCTCCACGACCCCGCGCGCCCTCAAGCACCCTCACCCTCGAGCCCTCGCAACACCCGCCGGCTCGCCAGCCTAGCCGCGAGCGGGCGCGGCGCCGACACGGTTCTCGTCACCACATGCCAGTGACCATCACTAGACTAGCTTCACTTGCACACTTGCCTTGCACTAAAGGTAAGACCGTGTCGTAACGCTTCGCCTGAATACTGCGCACGCAGGCTGTCGAGTTCACTATTTGTGTCCAAATGTTGTTGTTGACATAATTCTATTATTGTAGTGAATTGTAATTAAATCTATTGATAAATCCATATTTTATCCCGGGAATTATCTATGTTGATGATTAATATTTGAATGAATCTAAATAATACATAATAATTATGATATATATAATATAATTATAATATTATTGATATACACTATTTTTTGAATAATAATGTGATTGTTAAGTTGTTTTCATAGCATGTTATTCTGCTACAATGTAAAGAGTTGTCATAGATTGCAATAGTTAATGATTATGTTCTGTATACTGTTTACAAATGTTAATAGCAGTTTCTATAGTATCGAGCCGTTTCTATATACAAACAATAAGTGCAAAATATGTTTTTTGTTATAAAATAATAGTTTAATCTGTTAAAATCACTGCACCATACTGTTAATGTAATTTTTTGAAGGGTGTGTGGGATACAACTACTAGGAACGGAAAATACACGACGTTGCTTTAACGAGGAGGCTCATTGGACAAACGGCTTTGCAAAGTATATTGTAAGAATATTTCTTTAAACGATACACGGAGTTTCTGCATGCATGCTGCTGAGAATGTGTCGTACAATGGTTTCTATTGAACTGATGTGTGTGTTGGGTGATAAGTAACTAATCCAAAGAGTGAACGCCGATCGTGTGTCGAATCGGCCCGACGTAGTGACGAGCCTTGACTTGACTAAGCGAGGCGCGGCCGGGTACCTGCGCCCGCGCCAAGCGCCTGCGCATCGCTCCTATCAGAGATACGGAGACGATCTACCTAATTATGATGGACAAATATTTTTGATATAATAGTAATTGTTGGAGAGTAAGGAGTAAACTTATGAGTTTTAATTTGTAAGTAACATTTGTTGATCGTTTTCTTTGTAATTTTGTCTTTGTTAGCTTTATAATGTTTTCTTGTATTGAAAATGTAATACAAAAGTTTCGTCATTGAACGATACCGTAGCGTTTAATGGTGCGAGTGTAAATGTCGCGTCGGTCGTATTGTTCGGTTCTATCGTGATATGTTTTATTATTCAATTGTACGATTTGCGTTATCATTGTGCCAAGTGAGATAATTTTAACTATGAGAGATTAAGATTAAGTGAATAATATCAAAATTAATGAAAAGCTTAGATATTTATATGTATAATGTGATAATATATGGAAGTTTTGGCAAAAATGTTACTAAGAGTGTTTTACATTCTTATTTCCATTTTCTCATTTTTTAGGTTAGATTATAATAAAATTATAAATTGTAAGTCGTGAGGCGGTGGCGATGGCGCGGTGGTGCACGGTAGACGCGTGCGCCGCCGGCATGCGTGCGCGCCTCACCAGCTGATGTCCCGATACTTCAACACTTGTCTCTTAACCATCTGGTCACGTCTATTCCGTGTCCCAAATGCATCAAAATAATTTTCAATTCATTACGGTTACATCCAGGCGTAATCTTCTCAGTTGCACATAGTGCTTTAGTGCTGAATGTAAAGGGTACAACATGCATGCTTACTTATATATGAGGGATTACCTAATAACTCTTCAACAAGTCAAAGTTCTGAAAGACAGCTACGCTGCCGCTGCGTTTTGTCCGCGTTTAGTTCCTGTGACGGAGTCTCATCGAGCTAGATGTTCGCCGTCACACTAACTTAGATAGCGAAGCCGTTGCGTTTTTAAAGTCCACTATAATTTTAGCTTCAGACTTTGCTTTGTTACACTGTTATTAGGTAATAAAACTAGTAACATTTTGCATTTATATTATTCAGAAAGAATAAACATGTTTTAGATCTTCCGATAGAAGTCCATTCTCCAATTCCCCCACCACCCAACTGGCGATACCATATCTCGACATGCAGCCAGCTGACGTCACTTCTTTCTTTTCATGAGATGTGCTTTGTTGCCTACGCGTTGATCCATTCCATAGGTAATACATTTGAGAAAAAGTTCATCACTCAGTTTTTTGAAAACCTGTCACTGACAACTTTCCGATTGGCTTCCTTTTTTTTTTTCTTTAAAAAAGGGCAGAAAAAGATAGGTATAAATTACTGTCTGTTTACTATCGGAAGATATACTCTCTAGCCACATTATCTTCGTACCAATAACATGGATCTGTGCCGATAGATCATAATATGGTTGTAATACTATGGTATCTTTGCAAATTGGTGCGACCTTGCTTTAATGTAATAATTTATTTGTTACTTCTAATTTATTTGTTCTATGCTTTATTTTAAATTTAATTATTTGTGGTGAATTCAAATTTTCTGAAGACATGAGTACTTCACATTGTATGATAAGTATTTTTTTTTTGCAATTTTGTATTGCTTCCACATATTATTGAAAATAATCTCACATTTGGCAAATAACTCCTTATACTTAGTCAGTCGGAAAACAACGTGCTGTAGGTGCTTTATATTCAACGATAAACTAAGAAACCACTTTTAAAGAACAAGCCGTGAATGAATACAATTATGTTGCCGTTATAATTTTATGATTTACGTACTTCATAATTTAATAGTTCCATGACTGTACAGTTTATTATATTAAAATATATACTGCCATGTTGCATAGTACTAATAATAAGTCTCCCTTAAATTAGTTACTGTTAATTATTGAACCAGAGATATCGTTGTTATATTACACAAATACATAATAATATTTATATTTACAATAAAAAGTAAACTAATCGTAAATTTATAACGGCTTAATTTTAATGCGACAAATCCGTCTATTATAATTAACGGTACATTTATGTAGTACGAGAATAGTATTCACAAGTTTTATGTACGTGAGTTCCTTTACACGCTACGGATAGTAATGTGTGCTCTTCTATAAAGAACAAGCATGAAGCCATTGATATGTAAATAACGTATGACATTTTAGAAAACGGACTTCATTTTTACAAACATATCAGGAAGAATAAACGTCTTAACTGCCTATGATATCAGAGAGCAGTGAGAGTCCATTCACGCCCCACTCCTGTGGTGTTGAGTACAGACGCAACACAATGCGAACACATTAATGATTGGGCCAAGATCAAAGTTTTTACAAAATGAGTGTTTAGTGATTAGAATATCGTGCGATTGATCGTATTCGTCGCTAACTTTGTTACTCTCCACAATAGCTGTATCACTTAAAACTGATAAGCCAAGAAGTAGTGTATAAAGTACCAATAACTATATCTACGTTTTACAATACACATTGAGTTTACTATAAGGGCTCTGAATTTAATATTAAACTGAATATGAATGTTTGATACTAGGAGAAGTAATGGTTTATGCGCTTATTAGCGTATATAATATTGTCAGGATCCCGAGATGAGTCCTAAGATATCGGCAAATAATTTTACATTCCATATTTCACGAAATAACACCTATTGCTGAAAGACCGACCACCTGTAATTGAGTATTTTAGAAAATTGACTACTTAAATTTTAATATAATTTCGCATTCAATGTTATTACTTATTATACGGTACGAGTGAAAAATATATGTGTAGATGATGTATGCAAGCTAATTATTGTTTCGCTAAAAGAAAATTGTATGCATTATCGATATTTGAATGTCTTGAATTAATGTTAGAATTCATATTGGTGTAACATTTCCACTCGTTAGTAGAATAAATAATATTTTCTGGAAAAGAGAAATTGGCTTGTATTTATGTGTTCAATATCGGTCGACTACAGCTGGAGCTAGTTGGCCGACTATTGTTCGACACACAGACAGCCAGATTCCGCTTGCATCGGCTATCAGAATGGAATATAATAAACGGTTACTTTCACTGCGACATGAAGAGTGTACATATAGGCATGTTGTTTATTCCTTCCAAATGTAAGCAAGAGAGGGTTCATTATAATTTGTAATGTTAGGATGCAGAAATAGATTTAGTTGATTATTATTGTATCGTTGCGAAGTAGTTTAAGTTGATGTAGGCGCGGGCGGCGCGCGGCCTCGAGACTGAACTACACCCCTGCCGCCGCGCCCTCGCGCCCATTGCTTACATATTGTCATTGTCGCTATTATCATTCTTGTTTAATGGTTCTACTGTTATTTACATTACATTATAATTCTTTCTCGTGTGTGTAACCACTATTTTATGTATTTACGTGTGAAAGGATCGAATTCATTTTAATGTGCATGAATGATGAAAACATCGAGCGCACATTGCATTTTATTTTCTTCAATTACTTGTTAATTTTATTTAGTGGGGAAATGGAGCACTCATTCTGTTGTTCGTATGTTACAATCCCCTCCAGTGTATGCTATTGAAGTTTACCGAGTCTATAGTAAGTGTTTATGTATGTCGTATGTATTTATGTACCTTGCTGGAGCATGTATATCAGTGTGTAGCGTGGTCGCGTGGCGGCCGGGCGGGTAGGAGCACGTCGCACCGGGCCGGTGACGCCACCGCCCGGCCCGACTCGTTCCGTGTCGTCGCGTCTCGTCCCGCCCGCCATGTGATAAATATATTATAAAATAACGGGCGTACATACGCGATCTCATGAGGCGGGACCCACAGTATGCGTTATTTTTGTTTAGATATAGAGAAGCTGTTGTTGTTGCTTCTCAAATGAATGTATCAAGGTCCAATATTCATTGATATATTGTTTTTGTTTTCACGATTCTTGCAAGACAATTGACATACATAGTTCACCGCATTTTCAATTATTGCTGTTATTTTTGGAACCATTTTATATAATTGGTATAAGTTCTGAAACTAATAACTACCTCAATATTTCTAAATGAATATGATAATTATCTTTGTGCATGTTTTTTGGGAACTGAATTTAAAAGAATACAAAAATTCAATATAGTATAAGATTGCTATTTTAAACATAGTAACACAAAGTTGTCAAAATTAGGTTTCTTAACGTAATAAAACTGGTGAAATTTGACTTTGTTTTTAATTTCTCGTACCACCTTACCTCAAGACAAAGTACGTCATGCTCCCTGGCGCAACCACCTTTGCTTTAACAAGTATAAGTTACATAAAAAATTATGTCATGCTCCCTGGCGCAACCACCTTTGCTTTAACAAGTATAAGTTACATAAAACATTTTATTTATTTGATTTATTTATTTATAGTTAATTAAAACGGTTATACACCAATTACAATAATTAACCTAGAAACACGTGTGCGTTACTGCAGCGGAATGTTGTCGCTTTTCAGGATTTCGTCTTGACAGGAATTAGTAGCCAATCTCGTGTAAATGTGCCCGAAATTTAGAATTTGTGCGTCCAGCCGATCCAAAGATATTCACGAAAAACAGATTCCGCTGGAGTAACGTTACTGCAGCGGCATGTTTTTTTACCAGTGGTCGTAGCTGGATACAAACTAGCTACTTAGATAGATATAATTTGAGCCTAATTGTGCCCAAAAAATAGAATTTGTGCGTCTTGAGGTTTCAGAGTTATTCAAGATGCCGCTGCGGTAACGTTTAGCAAATTGCTGTATCTCTTAAACGGCATGACATACGATTTTTTTTACTACGGCGGGTCTTAATTTGTGCAATTTTATTTTTTCTATAATGGACACCATTGGAAAACTAGATTTTTTTTTTCAAAAACCCTAAAATCGATCCTCGCGCTTCAATGAGAAACCCTAGAAACTTACCAATTATGGTGATTTGTACCTGTCATGAACTCAAAGCATCATGTGAAATTCAATGTTTATATTCCAACTCCATAAAGAGTTATTCCATTTTAATTAAAATCTGGCCATGATATAATGTAACGCTCCAATACATGAGTTATTATTAAGTGACTGATATTATGATTATACTAATAATTAGTACCCTTATTAAATTGTTTATTCTTAAAGTTTCAGCTGAAAAAACCTAACTACTTAGATATGAGAAAAAAACGATAGGGAAAGAAATCACACGATTAATCGAACAAATTCGAATGACTACATAAAAGCGGGCTCACAGTACATTATGCCCACCTTCTTAAATTGGTAGTATTATAATTGAATTTTGATGGGTACAAGTGCGTACAAATGTGTGCGTTACCGCAGCCAGAAAATGTCGAAAGACGAAAATCGTCATTTGAATTTTATAGATAATTAGTGCCTCGGCTTCTGTAATTGTACCATCGATTTTTAAATTTGTACCTCTAATAGTTTTTTAGTTATTTGACAAAAACAGTTCTGGCTGGCGTAACGTTACCGTAGCCAGAAGTTTTGTTTATTAATGGGTATATTGAAATAAATTGTAGCCAAATATTTAGTGCCTCAGACGAGGTAAATGTACCAACTTAATTTGTATTTGTATCTGTTATGGTTGCGAAGATATTCAAGATCCTGCTGCGGTAACGTTTACATGTTTGCTGGATCTCTGAAACGGATAAGCCCCCTTTTATAGTATTTTGCACACGACTTCTTATGAGTTAGCTTGAATTTGTTCCTCATTAATAAAACAAAAAAATTGCACCGTTAAGGAGTTATTTAGGTAAATAGAAATATGCTTTAATCGATCCTAGCACTTCGAATAGAAGCTCTAAAGACTTACTTGCAACGTTATGTTATAGCTTATAACTGCCTTCAAATGTACCTGAAGTTTAATTTATTATCCTGTAAGCAATTAATAAATTATGATGAAATTTAAATTTACTTCGGGACATGATGCGCAGCGGTTTTTTAAACCACCGTTTAACCGAGATTCTTTAGGATTTATGAAATGAAAGTTATATCAATAATCAGTGCTTTTATTCAATTTTATGCCTGTACATTTGCAACGTAATCCACTCAATAATTAACGAGATAATCGAAAAATAGTCACTATGGTGTGTGTGACCGCGGTAACCCGGCCAAGTTTCGATGGTTACAGAAAAGCGGCCGTTTCATACATTATGCTAACCTTCTGAAATTTATAGGATAGTGTGGTATGGTTTGGTACATACGCGTACACAAGTGTTAAATAAAAATATGTTTATTTGAGTATTTTTATTTATAAGTAAAATAATCATTTAAAAAAATGCGTAGGTTTGTTTAAGATAATAAGGTATATAGGTTCGCAGATCAACCTATACTCAACATAATAAATTATCATTCAAGGTCAAAATATACAATTCTAAAAATGTCCAACGGTGTCAAAATGTCCAATTCCCAAAATGTCCAGTTCCCAAAATGTCCAACTCCCAAAATGTCCAATCTTTGAGAATGGTGTGACTGACACTGGCATGGCCACCATCAGGGATTTTAATTTTGACAACATGAAAAATTAGTCGCTAATTGTGTGACTGACACTGGCATGACCACCATCAGGGATTTTAATTTTGACAACATGAAGAATTAGGTCGCTAATTGTGTGACTGACACTGGCATGACCACCATCAGGGATTTTAATTTTTACAACATGAAAAACTTGTCGCTAATTGTGTGACTGACACTGGCATGGCCACCATCGGGGATTTTAATTTTGACAACATGAAAAACTTGTCGCTAATTGTGTGACTGACACTGGCATGGCCACCATCAGGTATTTTAATTTTGACAACATGAAAAATTAGTCGCTAATTGTGTGATCAGTGATGATCAGTGAGACATGATGCGCAGCGGTTTTTTAAACCACCGTTTAACCGAGATTCTTTAGGATTTATGAAATGAAAGTTATATCAATAATCAGTGCTTTTATTCAATTTTATGCCTGTACATTTGCAACGTAATCCACTCAATAATTAACGAGATAATCGAAAAATAGTCACTATGGTGTGTGTGACCGCGGTAACCCGGCCAAGTTTCGATGGTTACAGAAAAGCGGCCGTTTCATACATTATGCTAACCTTCTGAAATTTATAGGATAGTGTGGTATGGTTTGGTACATACGCGTACACAAGTGTTAAATAAAAATATGTTTATTTGAGTATTTTTATTTATAAGTAAAATAATCATTTAAAAAAATGCGTAGGTTTGTTTAAGATAATAAGGTATATAGGTTCGCAGATCAACCTATACTCAACATAATAAATTATCATTCAAGGTCAAAATATACAATTCTAAAAATGTCCAACGGTGTCAAAATGTCCAATTCCCAAAATGTCCAGTTCCCAAAATGTCCAACTCCCAAAATGTCCAATCTTTGAGAATGGTGTGACTGACACTGGCATGGCCACCATCAGGGATTTTAATTTTGACAACATGAAAAATTAGTCGCTAATTGTGTGACTGACACTGGCATGACCACCATCAGGGATTTTAATTTTGACAACATGAAGAATTAGGTCGCTAATTGTGTGACTGACACTGGCATGACCACCATCAGGGATTTTAATTTTTACAACATGAAAAACTTGTCGCTAATTGTGTGACTGACGCTGGCATGGCCACCATCGGGGATTTTAATTTTGACAACATGAAAAACTTGTCGCTAATTGTGTGACTGACACTGGCATGGCCACCATCAGGTATTTTAATTTTGACAACATGAAAAATTAGTCGCTAATTGTGTGATCAGTGATGATCAGTGAGACATGATGCGCAGCGGTTTTTTAAACCACCGTTTAACCGAGATTCTTTAGGATTTATGAAGTGAAAGTTATATCAATAATTAGTGCTTTTATTCAATTTTATGCCTGTACATTTGCAACGTAATCCACTCTATTAATCGAAAAATAGTCACTATGGTGTGTGTGACCACGGTATCCCGGCCAAGTTTAGATGGTTACAGAAAAGCGGACCTTTAATACATTACGCTAACCTTCTGAAAATTACAGTATAATAGTCTTATATTTTTGGTACATACGCGTACATTATGTTTTGAGTGAAAAATATAACCTTCTACCTACTAAATAATAATGAACTTTTAAATTCAATAGTTTTATTTACTTATGTAGGTACCTATATAAGCACGTAAGTACAGACTAGTCTTTATGAATCTATACTATAATATTATAAATTCGAAAGTAACTCTTATCTGTCTGTCTGTCTGTTACCTTTTCACGCCTAAACCACTGAAAGGATCTTGAAAAAATTTGGCAAGGCTGACATGGCATCCTGGCGAAGGCTACTTTTTGCCTCAAAAATAATCCTACGGGGGGTGACATAGGGGATGAAAGTTTGTAAGGGAAACCCAGCATTATTAGTGATACCTAAGTATGAAAATTGAAATTTATGCTCTTGGTAGGAAATAAAATTAGAAAAATAGGGGTTGATTTTAAAATACACGGATTTCGTTAGAAATTATTAATTTATTACCTACGAGAAATAACTTTTGAACAAGTGGATACTCGGTCTAAAGTTTTTCTTTTTATTAGAACGTGACTGGCATAGTAAATATCTAAACAAAGTCCCCCCCACGCCGCGTCTGTCTGTCTGTTTGAATGAGATAAACTCAAAAACTATTGAACGTGTTTTTATACGGTTTTCACGTTTTCAGCAATGGATAGAGTGATTCAGTGTATATTCATTAAGTTTTTGTCTAAATTGGCTGAAATATGACGATGATTGTTGAAAAAATGTCCAACGGTGTCAAAATGTCCAATTCCCAAAATGTCCAGTTCCCAAAATGTCCAACTCCCAAAATGTCCAATCTTTGAGAATGGTGTGACTGACACTGGCATGGCCACCATCAGGGATTTTAATTTTGACAACATGAAAAATTAGTCGCTAATTGTGTGACTGACACTGGCATGACCACCATCAGGGATTTTAATTTTGACAACATGAAAAATTAGGTCGCTAATTGTGTGACTGACACTGGCATGACCACCATCAGGGATTTTAATTTTTACAACATGAAAAACTTGTCGCTAATTGTGTGACTGACACTGGCATGGCCACCATCGGGGATTTTAATTTTGACAACATGAAAAACTTGTCGCTAATTGTGTGACTGACACTGGCAGTGGATAAAGTCTAGAAGTGTCTGATTCAGTTTTGAGTTAGTCCGAGAGAAATTGGAGCAAGTGCGAGTATCATCACTACTGGCTATTTGAATCCAATCTATATTACTCATATTGAAGTCACCGGTAAGAACAGTACAACAATCATTTCTTTCAGCTACAGCATTATAATTATCCAAAAAGTGCTCCAAAATGGAATGTTGCACAGGAGGAGGCAAGTAAAGAGTACAAATAGCTATTTTGAGACCTGGTGAAACACTCACAGTAACCCACAAGTCCTCGCACTCACTCTCCCAAGAACATTGCCTGATAGCAGCATACCTCCTGATATGCGTGTGGTGTGAGGGCCACTTTATTGAAACTCTTTGAAAATATGCTTAGGATTTAGTGAACATTCCCAAACAATTGTGAAAGTTGGAATCAGATTTTGTATATGCGTGTGGTGTGAGGGCCACTTTATTGAAACTCTTTGAAAATATGCTTAGGATTTAGTGAACATTCCCAAACAATTGTGAAAGTTGGAATCAGATTTTGTGAAAGTCAACTTTGCGAGATATGGACTGTAAAGTGGGGCCCTCAGTTCTCACATAGAGGATTGAGGGCCCGCCTGTACCTGACAAACTATGGACACTACAGATAAAGTCTTTATGCCAAAATCTAAGCTTATACCAAACAAAATTTGTGAAAACAAGATATTATCGCAAAACACTGTCCTACTTGGTATATCTTCGTTCAAAATGGGCCCTCAATCCTCACACACGTAAAAGTTTATCACGCAAATACAATGAAACCATTAACTTATAGCTATTGTTTGTAATCCTATAAGATACTAAATAAATTGTGAAAATTTGTGAAAGCAAGAGCAGGTCACCATTTCTTGTTGTTTGAAAGTTATGACCTTGACAAAATCCGGGCCCTCAATCCTCCATTTATTTTGTTTTCCGTTTGAATACGCTTATCGTATGAAAGATTAGACAAATACAAAATAGTCTCTTTTTGTGAAAAAAATTGTGCAACAAATTGATGTTATTTGTTACTAATAAGAATAACGATTAAACTAAAAATCTTAATAGATACCGAAATCAACTATTTTTGAAGTGTGTAGCAGGGTAGGGTGACAATACTTTCATTTTAATACCTGGATTGGTACAAACGGCACAATCAGATGGCCTGCGAGATCGCCAGATCTCACCCCATTAGATTTTTTTTTGTGGGAATATGTAAAAAATCAAATTTACATGAAATCTTATGATATATAATATATATATATATAAATCTTATCGATACTGGTGACGAGACGTGGGATTTCGAGTTTGACATGCAAACTAGTCAACAAGCTTCGGAGTGGCGCCATCCAACTGAACCGAAACCGAAAAAACCACGCCAAAGTCGATCAAAAGACAAAGTCATGTTGACCGTTTTCATTGCTTATCGCAGTGTTGTGCATTCGCAATTTTTGTTGGAAGGTCAAACAGTAAATAAAGAATATTATTTGAGCGTTATGCGGCGTTTAAGACAGCAAATTCTACGAAAAAGGCCAGATTTGTGGAAAGAAAATTCTTGGATTTTGCACCACGATAATGCGCCTTCGCACAAGGCCATTGGTGAACGAATTTTTGACCAAAAACTCAACAAATACCATCGAGCAAATACCTTATCCACCAGATAACTGACCCCTATAGCCACACCCGCAGATAGCCGACTTCTTTCTTTTTCCTAAACTCAAATTACCACTTCGTGGCACCCGTTTTGTTCGGTAGAACACATAAATAAAGGAGAATTCGCGGTGAGAACTGAACTCAATTCCGGAAAAAGCGTTTAAGAGCCATTTCACAAAATTTTAATATTGCAGTCGTAGTAAAATAATGCGTTCACGATACTGAGCTCGGACATCAGGAGGCGGGAAAAAATGACACAGGTCCTTCCTCGATGGGCACTCGCGCTGTAATAATCGGTGTCCTTTTTTTTTTTTTTTTTTGGAATGGCTTCTCGCAGTTGACCACGGGGGGTCGAGACTGTTTAACCGGACTTTCCTGTGGCTGCTTTAAGCGAGAGCTTAAAGCCTCCGGCCAGGCTTAAAACTAAGACTTAAAACTAGGGGTTTGAGCGACTCTGCACGTCGCTGCGGTAAGGGTAGGGAGGACAGCCAGAGGGTTCAGGCTGGGTCGTGACGCGATAACATCCAAGGTACGAGGTACGAGAATGATCGGTGGGCAAGGGGAGTTTAGTGGCGGTTTAGAGGCTACAGGCTCGGCTGCGCTACCGGCTGGCGCAGCCTCGCCGAGTAGAGGGCAAGAGGGAGGTGGGCAATTACGTTTTCGACCTCGACGGCGGGGTCGGAACGTAGGTCTTAGCTTGCGTTTGCGGAGCGTACTGGTGGCCTTATTACTCTCCTGTAGGAGAGTTATAGGGTCATCAGGTTCGGAGAGAACATGTTTAGGACGGCGGGTCCTACTAATCCGGGAGGGAACATAGTTGGCGGATTCGACAACCAAAGGGTTGCGATGTTTCGCGGCGGTTTCAAAGAAACGCACGGAATTGCGTTTCAGAAATTGTCGGATCGTTGGGATTTTGAGGTCAAGGTGGAGGTTTTCGTTCCGAACGAACCAGGGGGCACCCGTTATCTTTCGGAGAAAACGGTTTTGCAGTGTCTGCATTCTATGTATGTGATGGGGCTTGGCGTGAGCAAATACCGAGCCCGCATAGGTCATGATGGGCCGAATGACGGCTGTATAAATGCGCAACTTGCACTTAAGTGACAATTTGCTACGTGCATTCAGAACGGAATGGAGTCTACCGAGGGCAAAAGCGGCCCGTGAACGAGCGAGCTTTATGTGCTCGGAGAAGCTTAAGTGCTCATCGAGCGTGACACCGAGATATTTGGCTCGCTTCTCCCAAGGGATCGGCTTGTCAAACATCGTGATTGGTCGGCGTAAAGGACGTGTGTGGTACGGTTTCAGAAAGAGAACCGCTTGACTTTTATCCGGGTTGACTTCGATTCTCCACCTACAAAACCACCAGGCGAGGTTATCGACTGAGGTTTGGAGAGTACGAGATATCGCGTCTGGGCTTTTTCCTGTGTAGTAGATGGCCGTATCGTCTGCGAACAGAGCCAACTGAGCCTTTCTACTTTTCGGGATATCGCTGGTAAATAGAGTAAAGATAAGGGGTGAAATTACAGAGCCCTGAGGTACGCCTGAGCGGATAGGGTGGGGAGAAGATAGCGCTCCTTCGATACGGTATCGAAAGGTGCGGTTTGACAAAAAGTCACGTAAAATGAGCACGAGACGGTCTGGCACTCCGAGTTTGTAAAGCTTATAAATTAAGCCGTTGTGCCAGACTTTGTCAAAAGCTTTCGCTATATCGAAAAATACCGCTCCCGTCATCGAACCGCGCTGAAAGCCAGCGCCTATGTGTTCGATGATGCGGTGAACCTGATGTACACAAGAATGTTGGGTACGGAACCCGAACTGTTCGTTAGGTATGAGGCCCTTTGTCTCGGCATAGTCTCTGAGGCGCTTATAAATAAGTCTCTCATAGATTTTGCCGAGGACACTGAGCAGGCTAATGGGGCGGTAGCTAGAGGGCTCGCTCTTGGGCTTACCGGGCTTATTTATACCGATAACGGTGGCCTGTTTCCAGGTTTGCGGAAATATGTTATTGCTCAGGGCACCATTGAAGATGGTGGCCATTAACATAATTAAGTGGGCAGGGAACAGTTGGACCACCCTATTGGTGATTCCGTCTGAGCCAGGGGCTTTGCGGGGTCTCAGACCCTTGATTATCTCGTGCACCTCGTCCGGAGTGACGGGGGGCAGGGGACAATCAGGGTCTTCGACGGGAGGAAGGGAGGCTCTACGTTCGACTTCCGCGTCGACCTCAGAGAGGTGAGCTTGGTCAACCGGTAGAGAATCGGTGTCCGCTTATGCAACGTAATTTATTCTAATTTAGAGTGATGTTAATAACGTTATTATGTCTAAATAAATGAAGGGATTTTAATAAAACTTTAGAATTAGTTTTGTACAACATAGTTTATTTTGACATGTTTTTTTATATGTAATTACGCGTTATTCAAACCAAAAAATCGTGATTAAATAGCGGTATAAAACGTAAAAATTGCCCCGAGACTTTATTTTTTTTACTAATTAATGTTATTAATAATCGATATTCAAGTACATTAAAAGTCAACAAAATTATAGGTATTTCTGATGCTTTATGTATTTTTAAAAGTAAAATTTATGAATGTTAATGATAGATTTATGAGTCTGAAATTGACTCTGCGATGATTTTTCTGCAAACTAGTTGTGGGAGATTAATCGCCACAAAGTAAACAAATAAGTTTTTGTAAATGTGTTACAATAAGATTCAATACGAAAGATTGGTCTTTCTTTTAAATGTATTCAACAATGTCAGAGTTTTACCTAAGATGGTAAATTAGGCGACTAAATTTAAACTTTAGCGAGCGTGACGTACGCTCCCGCGTTAGTTTGTCCACTGGCGGGCTAGTGCGGGGGCGCGGGCGGGGGTGTATACTCCCGTTGCCGCGCTTAAGTGCACGTTCACACACATTATATAAGGCCGCGTTACGTAGGTAATTAATTATTTTTATTGTTAAAATTATGTAAATACATAATTATTAATGTCGCGAATCATATTTTGACTAAGATACAACCTTACACTGACCTTAACGTGTTACCACGAGTGCCCAAAAATAGTTTTGTTTTTTTTATTAGGGTTTTAGGATTTTTTTTTTTATCTAGTAATTTATAAATAGTGAATAAAAAGTTTAATTTTCACATTTGTTGTTTTAATGCTTGTAACATCTCCATTCTAGCCTGTTACTTCTTGTAATACACATGTGGCGGCATCTACATCGCCACATACGAACTACGCATCACAAGGACATGACGTCCCGCAACCTGCATCGCGCAATGAGAGTTTACCGCGCGACTAGCATATAGGTATACAACAACCCCACATTAACCGTGGGCAGTTGCCCACCAGAGACAACACCCATCTGGTCGGAGGGTCCTCCCTTTTCAATAAAGGATGAGTGAACTTTACACCCTGTTCCTCATGACTCTATACACACAATACGTATGGACGGTAAAGATTTTGATTTTAAAGTGAAAGCCATACCTGCTCTAAGAGATACACTGATCAATTAATAGTTGACACTTTTTTAATTCACACAGCCGAATGACGTCATAAAATGGCGGCTACTATTTCATGGTTTGAGAAAACATTTAAAAAACCTGAAAACTTTGAATTTAATTTTAAAATTTATATTGTTATTGAAGTAAAACTAATATTTTCCGACTGCTTTTTGCCTAATCTATCTAAATAATATATTTTAAGATTTTTTCTCATATAGAGTAAAATACCGTATCGTGGTCACCCTATTTCCTAATTCAGGGAACAAAAATAAAACTCGATTTTTATTTACAATAAAGGGTCTTTTAATTGTTTTCTAGTATCGAATTTGTTGCACAATTTTTTTCACAAAAAGAGACTATTTTGTATTTGTCTAATCTTTCATACGATAAGCGTATTCAAACGGAAAACAAAATAAATGGAGGATTGAGGGCCCGGATTTTGTCAAGGTCATAACTTTCAAACAACAAGAAATGGTGACCTGCTCTTGCTTTCACAAATTTTCACAATTTATTTAGTATCTTATAGGATTACAAACAATAGCTATAAGTTAATGGTTTCATTGTATTTGCGGGATAAACTTTTACGTGTGTGAGGATTGAGGGCCCATTTTGAACGAAGATATACCAAGTAGGACAGTGTTTTGCGATAATATCTTGTTTTCACAAATTTTGTTTGGTATAAGCTTAGATTTTGGCATAAAGACTTTATCTGTAGTGTCCATAGTTTGTCAGGTACAGGCGGGCCCTCAATCCTCTATGTGAGAACTGAGGGCCCCACTTTACAGTCCATATCTCGCAAAGTTGACTTTCACAAAATCTGATTCCAACTTTCACAATTGTTTGGGAATGTTCACTAAATCCTAAGCATATTTTCAAAGAGTTTCAATAAAGTGGCCCTCACACCACACGCATATGATTTTGTGAAAGTCAACTTTGCGAGATATGGACTGTAAAGTGGGGCCCTCAGTTCTCACATAGAGGATTGAGGGCCCGCCTGTACCTGACAAACTATGGACACTACAGATAAAGTCTTTATGCCAAAATCTAATCTTATACCAAACAAAATTTGTGAAAACAAGATATTATCGCAAAACACTGTCCTACTTGGTATATCTTCGTTCAAAATGGGCCCTCAATCCTCACACACGTAAAAGTTTATCACGCAAATACAATGAAACCATTAACTTATAGCTATTGCTTGTAATCCTATAAGATACTAAATAAATTGTGAAAATTTGTGAAAGCAAGAGCAGGTCACCATTTCTTGTTGTTTGAAAGTTATGACCTTGACAAAATCCGGGCCCTCAATCCTCCATTTATTTTGTTTTCCGTTTGAATACGCTTATCGTATGAAAGATTAGACAAATACAAAATAGTCTCTTTTTGTGAAAAAAATTGTGCAACAAATTGATGTTATTTGTTACTAATAAGAATAACGATTAAACTAAAAATCTTAATAGATACCGAAATCAACTATTTTTGAAGTGTGTAGCAGGGTAGGGTGACAATACTTTCATTTTAATACCTGGATTGGTACAAACGGCACAATCAGATGGCCTGCGAGATCGCCAGATCTCACCCCATTAGATTTTTTTTTGTGGGAATATGTAAAAAATCAAATTTACATGAAATCTTATGCGAATGACAACGAGTTGAGAGTTGAAGTTCAGAATACGATTTATAATATTCACCACAACACTTTATTAAAGGTTACTAGAAATGAATTCGTTAAAAGAATAAATTTGTGTATCCAAGAGAATGGAGCCCATTTCGAGCAACTAATTAGTTAGTTTACCATTTTTTGTAAAAAATTAAATTAATTTAAGATTTCCTGGTTTTCATTTCATTTAATTTATCATGTTTGTTAGAGAGATTTCATCCTTATAATTGACCCTAACGATCGATGCAATAAAAGTACAGGGTATAATTGTTTCAGATTTTAGCCGGTTCGATTCCCGGTTGTGGGAGAAGAGAAATTTCGAAAATCTTTGAATGCAGTTTGCTTTCTATTCAAAAATAAAGGAATGTTTTGAGTAAAATTTTCTATCTGCATTATTAAGAGTACTTCCTTCCAGGTGTCATTACAAAATTCCACCCTGTATATTATAATACACATAGTTGTATGGGTAATTATCTTGGAGTAGTGAATGTTGATATTTAATTTTATTTAAGGATTATTATGTTCCAAACATTTTCACATAAAATCGAGGAGTTTTGGATTAGAAAGATAAAGATAAAGATAAAAGATTTTGATTTTAAAGTGAAAGCTATACCTGCTCTAAGAGATACACTGATCAATTAATAGTTGACACTTTTTTAATTCACACAGCCGAATGACGTCATAAAATGGCGGCTACTATTTCATGGTTTGAGAAAACATTAAAAAAACCTGAAAACATTGAATTTAATTTTAAAATTTATATTGTTATTGAACTAAAACTAATATTTTCCGACTGCTTTTTCCCTAATCTATCTAAATAATATATTTTAAGATTTTTTCTCATATAGAGTAAAATACCGTATCGTGGTCACCCTATTTCCTAATTCAGAGAACAAAAATAAAACTCGATTTTTATTTACAATAAAGGGTCTTTTAATTGTTTTCTAGTATCGAATTTGTTGCACAATTTTTTTCACAAAAAGAGACTATTTTGTATTTGTCTAATCTTTCATACGATAAGCGTATTCAAACGGAAAACAAAATAAATGGAGGATTGAGGGCCCGGATTTTGTCAAGGTCATAACTTTCAAACAACAAGAAATGGTGACCTGCTCTTGCTTTCACAAATTTTCACAATTTATTTAGTATCTTATAGGATTACAAACAATAGCTATAAGTTAATGGTTTCATTGTATTTGCGTGATAAACTTTTACGTGTGTGAGGATTGAGGGCCCATTTTGAACGAAGATATACCAAGTAGGACAGTGTTTTGCGATAATATCTTGTTTTCACAAATTTTGTTTGGTATAAGCTTAGATTTTGGCATAAAGACTTTATCTGTAGTGTCCATAGTTTGTCAGGTACAGGCGGGCCCTCAATCCTCTATGTGAGAACTGAGGGCCCCACTTTACAGTCCATATCTCGCAAAGTTGACTTTCACAAAATCTGATTCCAACTTTCACAATTGTTTGGGAATGTTCACTAAATCCTAAGCATATTTTCAAAGAGTTTCAATAAAGTGGCCCTCACACCACACGCATATACCTCCTGGATACAGCAACTAAAACTCCTCCTCCTCCTTTTTTAGTATGGAAACCCGAAGTTTCTCTATCACGCCTAAAAACTATGTACCTGTTATCAAAAAGTTCGCTGCTAAGAATACAATCATTTAGCCAGGTTTCTGTTAACACTATTGCGTCATAATTGGAACAATATGCGTGTGGTGTGAGGGCCACTTTATTGAAACTCTTTGAAAATATGCTTAGGATTTAGTGAACATTCCCAAACAATTGTGAAAGTTGGAATCAGATTTTGTGAAAGTCAAGTTTGCGAGATATGGACTGTAAAGTGGGGCCCTCAGTTCTCACATAGAGGATTGAGGGCCCGCCTGTACCTGACAAACTATGGACACTACAGATAAAGTCTTTATGCCAAAATCTAAGCTTATACCAAACAAAATTTGTGAAAACAAGATATTATCGCAAAACACTGTCCTACTTGGTATATCTTCGTTCAAAATGGGCCCTCAATCCTCACACACGTAAAAGTTTATCACGCAAATACAATGAAACCATTAACTTATAGCTATTGTTTGTAATCCTATAAGATACTAAATAAATTGTGAAAATTTGTGAAAGCAAGAGCAGGTCACCATTTCTTGTTGTTTGAAAGTTATTACCTTGACAAAATCCGGGCCCTCAATCCTCCATTTATTTTGTTTTCCGTTTGAATACGCTTATCGTATGAAAGATTAGACAAATACAAAATAGTCTCTTTTTGTGAAAAAAATTGTGCAACAAATTCGATACTAGAAAACAATTAAAAGACCCTTTATTGTAAATAAAAATCGAGTTTTATTTTTGTTCCCTGAATTAGGAAATAGGGTGACCACGATACGGTATTTTACTCTATATGAGAAAAAATCTTAAAATATATTATTTAGATAGATTAGGCAAAAAGCAGTCGGAAAATATTAGTTTTAGTTCAATAACAATATAAATTTTAAAATTAAATTCAAAGTTTTCAGGTTTTTTTAATGTTTTCTCAAACCATGAAATAGTAGCCGCCATTTTATGACGTCATTCGGCTGTGTGAATTAAAAAAGTGTCAACTATTAATTGATCAGTGTATCTCTTAGAGCAGGTATAGCTTTCACTTTAAAATCAAAATCTTTTATCTTTATCTTTATCTTTCTAATCCAAAACTCCTCGATTTTATGTGAAAATGTTTGGAACATAATAATCCTTAAATAAAATTAAATATCAACAGTCACTACTCCAAGATAATTAACCATACAACTATGTGTATTATAATATACAGGGTGGAATTTTGTAATGACACCTGGAAGGAAGTACTCTTAATAATGCAGATAGAAAATTTTACTCAAAACATTCCTTTATTTTTGAATAAAAAGCAAACTGCATTCAAAGATTTTCGAAATTTCTCTTCTCCCACAACCGGGAATCGAACCGGCTAAAATCTGAAACAATTATACCCTGTACTTTTATTGCATCGATCGTTAGGGTCAATTATAAGGATGAAATCTCTCTAACAAACATGATAAATTAAATGAAAGGAAAACTAGGAAATCTTAAATTATTTTACAAAAAATGGTAAACTAACTAATTAGTTGCTCGAAATGGGCTCCATTCTCTTGGATACACAAATTTATTCTTTTAACGAATTCATTTCTAGTAACCTTTAATAAAGTGTTGTGGTGAATATTATAAATCGTATTCTGAACTTCAACTCTCAACTTGTTGTCATTCGCATAAGATTTCATGTAAATTTGATTTTTTACATATTCCCACAAAAAAAAATCTAATGGGGTGAGATCTGGCGATCTCGCAGGCCATCTGATTGTGCCGTTTGTACCAATCCAGGTATTAAAATGAAAGTATTGTCACCCTACCCTGCTACACACTTCAAAAATAGTTGATTTCGGTATCTATTAAGATTTTTAGTTTAATCGTTATTCTTATTAGTAACAAATAACCGCTGACTCGCGCGTCACTTAGAAAAAAGTCACTTGAACTGGTTGGGCCGATTACGTCATCGCCGCGCGGTGGGTGGTCGCCGGCCGCGTCGTAAACAATCGAGATTTATGGCTTTGTTTGTTCGAAGGGTCGGCAAGTGTTTATTATCACTGGAGAGCTGTTCTTTGCCGCTAAATACTTAACTGTACTGTATTTAAATGGAACTAGTGTAAATAAATGCATTTAAATGATAAACATAAACTTATGGAATATTATACTACGATTTCAAATAAATGGTTGTAGTTAAAAAAAACAAGCGATGACCTATATGTTTTATGGTTTAAAATGCATGGTGTGAATATTCTTAACATAAAAAAAAATACAAAACCACATTGCATAGTACAATATTTAGTATTTACAACCATACGAAGTTGGTGAGACAACATTGTTGACGCGCGCGCCGTTTGGACCCCGGACTAACTATTTTTTCCTAATTTTATCGTATACGTAGAAATTTTGAAGTATATCTTAATTTTTTTACCAATTAACACACTATTCATATAAATAATAACATTTAACTGATTAAAACAAGAATCTAATAAGATTCTTATTAGAATGAGTCATCACGCGAAACAATAACAAACCATTACCGAGACGTACCTACGGAAGTAACAATCAAAAATAAAGTACTTGGAGCACTTACCCACTTCAATCCTGCAGTAATCCTTTATGCCTATAATATTGTTAACACTCACAAACAGTTTTTTATCCGGTTTTCAAGAAGAAATCACTAAAATACAATAAAAACACTTGAATGACTCACGCACGCACGCCGCCGCACTAACGTAAACAACTGACAGTGAAAAAATATTTTTGTTAATCATAGACGATAAATGTTTTTGGGGTTGTCATATATCGAAATGTGGGGAATTTCATACCCAAATAGTCGAATAACATGCCCTGTGTGTATTCGGCTTAATACCGAAGCCACAGAGTCAAATATCCAACTTCCCGCGCAAATTTTAGCTTGGGACTCAGGTAACCCTGCACACGGTACCACCTTTTTTTGTTTGGGATAAAAAGTTCCCGTGTCCCATGTCAGCGGTTAACATCAATTTGTTGCACATTTTTTTTCACAAAAAGAGACTATTTTGTATTTGTCTAATCTTTCATACGATAAGCGTATTCAAACGGAAAACAAAATAAATGGAGGATTGAGGGCCCGGATTTTGTCAAGGTCATAACTTTCAAACAACAAGAAATGGTGACCTGCTCTTGCTTTCACAAATTTTCACAATTTATTTAGTATCTTATAGGATTACAAACAATAGCTATAAGTTAATGGTTTCATTGTATTTGCGTGATAAACTTTTACGTGTGTGAGGATTGAGGGCCCATTTTGAACGAAGATATACCAAGTAGGACAGTGTTTTGCGATAATATCTTGTTTTCACAAATTTTGTTTGGTATAAGCTTAGATTTTGGCATAAAGACTTTATCTGTAGTGTCCATAGTTTGTCAGGTACAGGCGGGCCCTCAATCCTCTATGTGAGAACTGAGGGCCCCACTTTACAGTCCATATCTCGCAAAGTTGACTTTCACAAAATCTGATTCCAACTTTCACAATTGTTTGGGAATGTTCACTAAATCCTAAGCATATTTTCAAAGAGTTTCAATAAAGTGGCCCTCACACCACACGCATATATTGGAACATACTAGATTACAATAGAATTCTTGAGTTTTAGAACGTAATCCACGCGTGTTTTGGTAGTAAATGTTAAAGGTGGCGAATTGTAATTGATATACCTTAATACTAGCTCGATTGAAAACAATACATTACACAATTGAGCGAAGTGAATCCAAGTCTTTCATTATCTTAGTACCTATCGGAATCATCTGACTTTTTAACATAAATACGCCCCTCCTCTGACCCAAACATAACGATATCCTTTTTCTTTGGCTTTAAGACGCGTAGCAGTATGTAGTGCTTTGTTAGACGGGCTCAGATGTTCAGTCACAAAGATTGCAGATTTTGCACCTTCCAACTCGAGATGGGAAGTGTTCAACTTTTCGCTGACTGGCTTTGATTTGTTAAAGTTAATGGAAGCAGCTAGGAATGTGTCGCGTAATCTGGGAGTGGCAAATTGTACCACAATTGATTTAGGGCGATCAGTGCTGTTGTTGAGCTTCATTACGCGGGTACAATTACTGATATTATCTTCCCTAATGTCGCAACCAATGGTTTTTCCCAACTGTGCAACGATATTGATAAGGTTTTCAGTTTTCTTCTGGGGGACACACTGAATCTCAATGTTACTTGCACGAGCGTGTTGTTCTAAGGTGTTTAGACGACTTGCCATGTCTTTTATTGTGGATGACAGTTTGTCATTCTTATCTTGTAAGTCCTTTATCTTATCTTCACCCTGCATCTTTTCCTTCAACATATCGTCATACTGATTGCTGAGAAATTCTACTGAACCCTTAAGACCAGCCACTTCTTCACGCATCTCATTTAACTCTTTGTTCAGCAGTTTGCTCATGGTTGACGTTATGTTCTCCAACAGAGATTTCATCTGCGATTGCATCACATTCTCGACAATAGCGCGAACACCTTCTTCTGTTAAGGGGGAAGTTCCTGAGTTTGGTGGGGATTGCAATGCTTGCCTCTTGTTAGTGCGCCCAGTAATGTTCGTATTGAATCGAATAGGTGTTATATCGACGTTTATGGCTTCCGCTGCCTTTTTAGTGCATAGACAACATAACCACGATGACAGGTCGCTTGTTGAATCTAAGTCCAGGCACTCATGATGAAACACCTTATCGCATGCTTTACATTGTACAAAGGTTTTATCAGTACATCCAAGAGCACAGCAGCCCCACTTCGGTGATAATGTACTCATTATTTGAGTCCGAGTAGAAAAATTAAATGACTCCAAAAAAAGCGGACACGAACAAAGGCCCAAGACCGAGGATGACTATACCGTCAATTGTATCAGCACACTAATCAATGCCCCATCGAGTGAGTGTCTCAGGGTGCTCGACCAAAAGGTCGTAAGTGCGCGGCAAGCGGCGTCGCTTACGCGTTTACTTCGAGCGCTTCAAATTCGGTGCGCGGTTGGGTATGTTTATAAAAAGTTCACATATACACTCCTTTGCAAAAAAAACGGGCGGTTTGGATTTTTCTACATTATTGGTAATCATTTAGTTCTAAAGAGGTTTGAATAGCCAAACTATGTTACTGGCACATAATAAAGAGTCTGGATATGAAAAAAAAGTTAACTTCAAATTCGAAACTGTTGTTTTTAAAAATAAAAGGCCCTTTCTCAGTTTATGACTTTTTACTATATGCGTGTGGTGTGAGGGCCACTTTATTGAAACTCTTTGAAAATATGCTTAGGATTTAGTGAACATTCCCAAACAATTGTGAAAGTTGGAATCAGATTTTGTGAAAGTCAACTTTGCGAGATATGGACTGTAAAGTGGGGCCCTCAGTTCTCACATAGAGGATTGAGGGCCCGCCTGTACCTGACAAACTATGGACACTACAGATAAAGTCTTTATGCCAAAATCTAAGCTTATACCAAACAAAATTTGTGAAAACAAGATATTATCGCAAAACACTGTCCTACTTGGTATATCTTCGTTCAAAATGGGCCCTCAATCCTCACACACGTAAAAGTTTATCACGCAAATACAATGAAACCATTAACTTATAGCTATTGTTTGTAATCCTATAAGATACTAAATAAATTGTGAAAATTTGTGAAAGCAAGAGCAGGTCACCATTTCTTGTTGTTTGAAAGTTATGACCTTGACAAAATCCGGGGCCTCAATCCTCCATTTATTTTGTTTTCCGTTTGAATACGCTTATCGTATGAAAGATTATACAAATACAAAATAGTCTCTTTTTGTGAAAAAAATTGTGCAACAAATTGATGTTATTTGTTACTAATAAGAATAACGATTAAACTAAAAATCTTAATAGATACCGAAATCAACTATTTTTGAAGTGTGTAGCAGGGTAGGGTGACAATACTTTCATTTTAATACCTGGATTGGTACAAACGGCACAATCAGATGGCCTGCGAGATCGCCAGATCTCACCCCATTAGATTTTTTTTTGTGGGAATATGTAAAAAATCAAATTTACATGAAATCTTATGCGAATGACAACGAGTTGAGAGTTGAAGTTCAGAATACGATTTATAATATTCACCACAACACTTTATTAAAGGTTACTAGAAATGAATTCGTTTAAAGAATAAATTTGTGTATCCAAGAGAATGGAGCCCATTTCGAGCAACTAATTAGTTAGTTTACCATTTTTTGTAAAAAATTAAATTAATTTAAGATTTCCTGGTTTTCCTTTCATTTAATTTATCATGTTTGTTAGAGAGATTTCATCCTTATAATTGACCCTAACGATCGATGCAATAAAAGTACAGGGTATAATTGTTTCAGATTTTAGCCGGTTCGATTCCCGGTTGTGGGAGAAGAGAAATTTCGAAAATCTTTGAATGCAGTTTGCTTTCTATTCAAAAATAAAGGAATGTTTTGAGTAAAATTTTCTATCTGCATTATTAAGAGTACTTCCTTCCAGGTGTCATTACAAAATTCCACCCTGTATATTATAATACACATAGTTGTATGGGTAATTATCTTGGAGTAGTGAATGTTGATATTTAATTTTATTTAAGGATTATTATGTTCCAAACATTTTCACATAAAATCGAGGAGTTTTGGAGTTCAACCTCATTAGTTTGTCTATGCGACTACTACAAAGAAAAAGTACAGTGATGTTCTTTTTATTATATATATGTCATGTCAATTGATTGAGAAAACTACGAAAATAGTTACTAGAATTCTCTGTCTACGGAAATATTATTATAGCCATACAAATAAGTACATGCAAGTTTGTTTTGATATATACTCATCTACCTATATGTTAGTGTAAAACCGCGAACTGCGGTAAATATTAGGATTTACGGGTAAATCCTATTATTTACCAAATCTCACCAGTAAAACCCCGAATTATTCTAAAACTATCTTTAATTTCGGACTTTTACCGGTATTCAGTCGGTAAACCCTAAATTTTACCGCAGACACCGGTAAGGCCCTGCACGCACTCCCGTGCCGTGTGGGAGTGGCGCGAGGAGGCAAAACGCCGGGGCGTAACTCCTTCCTTCCAGTACTTCCTTCCTTCCGAGCGGCAACATGGGTCTTACCATGGGTCGGATTGGAATTGACTTGTTCTAGCATGTCCTCAGCGACTCTTGTGCGATTGAGTTTTTGGAGAAAATTGAGGACTTTTGGGACTAACCGAGCGGCATAGTCCCAAAAGTCCTGAACTTTCTCCAAAAACTCAATCGCATAAGAGTCGCTGAGGGCATGCTAGAACAAGTCAATTCCAATCCGACCCAGCATTCACGAAACGCATTGTTACTGGTGACGAGACGTGGGATTTCGAGTTTGACATGCAAACTAGTCAACAAGCTTCGGAGTGGCGCCATCCAACTGAACCGAAACCGAAAAAACCACGCCAAAGTCGATCAAAAGACAAAGTCTACTAGAAAACGGTCAACAGTTTTCATTGCTTATCGCAGTGTTGTGCATTCGGAATTTTTGTTGGAAGGTCAAACAGTAAATAAAGAATATTATTTGAGCGTTATGCGGCGTTTAAGACAGCAAATTCTACGAAAAAGGCCAGATTTGTGGAAAGAAAATTCTTGGATTTTGCACCACGATAATGCGCCTTCGCACAAGGCCATTGGTGAACGAATTTTTGACCAAAAACTCAACAAATACCATCGAGCAAATACCTTATCCACCAGATAACTGACCCCTATAGCCACACCCGCAGATAGCCGACTTCTTTCTTTTTCCTAAACTCAAATTACCACTTCGTGGCACCCGTTTTGTTCGGTAGAACACATAAATAAAGGAGAATTCGCGGTGAGAACTGAACTCAATTCCGGAAAAAGCGTTTAAGAGCCATTTCACAAAATTTTAATATTGCAGTCGTAGTAAAATAATGCGTTCACGATACGTGAGCTCGGACATCAGGAGGCGGGAAAAAATGACACAGGTCCTTCCTCGATGGGCACTCGCGCTGTAATAATCGGTGTCCGCTTATGCAACGTAATTTATTCTAATTTAGAGTGATGTTAATAACGTTATTATGTCTAAATAAATGAAGGGATATTAATAAAATTTTAGAATTAGTTTTGTACAACATAGTTTATTTTGACATGTTTTTTTATATGTAATTACGCGTTATTCAAACCAAAAAATCGTGATTAAATAGCGGTATAAAACGTAAAAATTGCCCCGAGACTTTATTTTTTTACTAATTAATGTTATTAATAATCGATATTCAAGTACATTAAAAGTCAACAAAATTATAGGTATTTCTGATGCTTTATGTATTTTTAAAAGTAAAATTTATGAATGTTAATGATAGATTTATGAGTCTGAAATTGACTCTGCGATGATTTTTCTGCAAACTAGTTGTGGGAGATTAATCGCCACAAAGTAAACAAATAAGTTTTTGTAAATGTGTTACAATAAGATTCAATACGAAAGATTGGTCTTTCTTTTAAATGTATTCAACAATGTCAGAGTTTTACCTAAGATGGTAAATTAGGCGACTAAATTTAAACTTTAGCGAGCGTGACGTACGCTCCCGCGTTAGTTTGTCCACTGGCGGGATAGTGCGGGGGCGCGGGCGGGGGTGTATACTCCCGTTGCCGCGCTTAAGTGCACGTTCACACACATTATATAAGGCCGCGTTACGTAGGTAATTAATTATTGTTATTGTTAAAATTATGTAAATACATAATTATTAATGTCGCGAATCATATTTTGACTAAGATACAACCTTACACTGACCTTAACGTGTTACCACGAGTGCCCAAAAATAGTTTTGTTTTTTTTATTAGGGTTTTAGGATTTTTTTTTTTTATCTAGTAATTTATAAATAGTGAATAAAAAGTTTAATTTTCACATTTGTTGTTTTAATGCTTGTAACATCTCCATTCTAGCCTGTTACTTCTTGTAATACACATGTGGCGGCATCTACATCGCCACATACGAACTACGCATCACAAGGACATGACGTCCCGCAACCTGCATCGCGCAATGAGAGTTTACCGCGCGACTAGCATATAGGTATACAACAACCCCACATTAACCGTGGGGCAGTTGCCCACCAGAGACAACACCCATCTGGTCGGAGGGTCCTCCCTTTTCAATAAAGGATGAGTGAACTTTACACCCTGTTCCTCATGACTCTATACACACAATACGTATGGACGGTAAAGATTTTGATTTTAAAGTGAAAGCTATACCTGCTCTAAGAGATACACTGATCAATTAATAGTTGACACTTTTTTAATTCACACAGCCGAATGACGTCATAAAATGGCGGCTACTATTTCATGGTTTGAGAAAACATTCAAAAAACCTGAAAACTTTGAATTTAATTTTAAAATTTATATTGTTATTGAACTAAAACTAATATTTTCCGACTGCTTTTTGCCTAATCTATCTAAATAATATATTTTAAGATTTTTTCTCATATAGAGTAAAATACCGTATCGTGGTCACCCTATTTCCTAATTCAGGGAACAAAAATAAAACTCGATTTTTATTTACAATAAAGGGTCTTTTAATTGTTTTCTAGTATCGAATTTGTTGCACAATTTTTTTCACAAAAAGAGACTATTTTGTATTTGTCTAATCTTTCATACGATAAGCGTATTCAAACGGAAAACAAAATAAATGGAGGACTGAGGGCCCGGATTTTGTCAAGGTCATAACTTTCAAACAACAAGAAATGGTGACCTGCTCTTGCTTTCACAAATTTTCACAATTTATTTAGTATCTTATAGGATTACAAACAATAGCTATAAGTTAATGGTTTCATTGTATTTGCGGGATAAACTTTTACGTGTGTGAGGATTGAGGGCCCATTTTGAACGAAGATATACCAAGTAGGACAGTGTTTTGCGATAATATCTTGTTTTCACAAATTTTGTTTGGTATAAGCTTAGATTTTGGCATAAAGACTTTATCTGTAGTGTCCATAGTTTGTCAGGTACAGGCGGGCCCTCAATCCTCTATGTGAGAACTGAGGGCCCCACTTTACAGTCCATATCTCGCAAAGTTGACTTTCACAAAATCTGATTCCAACTTTCACAATTGTTTGGGAATGTTCACTAAATCCTAAGCATATTTTCAAAGAGTTTCAATAAAGTGGCCCTCACACCACACGCATATTTTTACTTACTACTCGCGGGTTTGCGGTTAAAAGGTTATTAGACAGCTAAAACTAACTTCTCGTTATTTTTATTAGAATAATTTATGTTTGTCGCATAATCCTGCTTTATTGTGACTTAAAACAGAATATCTTTGTGTCGATTGTAATGGCAGAAAAAGCAATAAGAGCTAGTAAAATTATAGCGCTGCTGGAAGTGGGGTGTAGCCAATGTTACGGCTCACAGTGGTTAAACGTGAGTCGTTCCACCGTCCAAAGAACCTAGACTCGATACCAAGAGACAGGTTCCGTTCAAAGAAGGCAAGGTTCTGGGAGAAAACGTTGCACACAACCACGAGACGACCAGTTTTTAGTGACTCAGGCGCTGAGTAACCGCAAATGCAGTTACATAGACCTCAAAAGAAACCTTGAAGAAGTAAGAGGAGCACAAGTAAGCCTATGGACAGTGAGGAGGAGGCTTTTAGCGGTTGATATACGCAATCGACGAACAGCACGGGCCCCCAAGTTACTCCGTGAGCACCGGATTGCTCGACTAAGGTTCACTAGAAATTGTCTATCTTGGACACTAGGTAACTGGAGTAGCGTAGTCTTCTCGGATGAGGCTCGAATTTGTCTGAATGGTGAGGACCGACGTCGGCGAGTGTTAAGAAGACCAGGGGAACGCTATGCCGACGTGTGATTTGAAGAAATCACCCCTTATGGTGGAAGGTCCGTTATGTTTTGGGCGGGCGTAACTTCCAGCTTTCGTACTGAGATAGAGTTCATTGAAAATGGCTCACTAAATGCGCATAGGTACATAACAGGAATAATTTGTCAACATGCACAGCCCAGACTGAGTGTAATTGGTGAATATGCCATTCACATGGACGATAATGCTCGGGACCACCGTCCTGGCGACGTAGATGCTTATATGCAAGAGGTCGGTATTCGTCGTCTGGATTGGCTAGCGCGGAGCCCCGACCTTAACCCCATTGAGCACGTCTGGGACCTTCTAAAAAGGCGAGTACGATCTGTCCAACCCCTTCCACAAAACATCAGGGAGCTTAAACGTGTGATTTCGGCTGAGTGGGAACACATTCCACAGGACACCATGAAAGGCCTGGTGGAAAGCATGCCAAGACGATTACATGCCGTAATCGCTGCAAGGGGAGGTCATACTCGTTATTAATTTTTATTTTTTAATGTCTTTTTTTATTAAAATACCATAAAAATACTCGTAGTGTTAATTTCATTATACCCTAAAAATTTTCATTTTAATACGACTCTCTGTTTACATTGACTAAAACACCGATTCCAGGATTTAAGGGTTAAAACCTATATTCTCAATGATAATAAGAAATTTCTAGTCATTTATGCTAATGACATACTAAACATATTAACATTATCCATAGAAAAGCCAATGACTGTAAGGTGCCCGTTTTTTTTGCAAAGGAGTTTATTTTAGTAATCTAGCCTTGTTTGTATCATTTAGGTGTAGTTTTTGTTACTCACGGATAATACACACGTCCAATAACAATTGTAACACAAACACTTATACGTAACTTTGTTAAAACTGTATTAAAGCAATTAATTAATGTGGAGCGTTATAACTGCACAGTACACTTAAGGCCGGTAGATCATTAGAAAGATATTTACTAAATTACAGACCCCAGAGCATTAAAGATAAAAAAAATATAACGACTAAACTATGGTCCCTCAGTCCACACAACAAAGGTAATTATTTTACTGAATATTACCGAATTTAATCAATGAAACCGTTCTTTTTCTACCTAACGATTTAGTAAAAGTCTTAAAACGTTCTGTAAAAAAGAAATGGAACAGAAATATCGACGCAATTTGGATAATAGCGATGATTAAAACTGGTCCCTCAATCCTCACACCTCTACTGACATATGCGTGTGTAGCTGCTTGACGAAAGAAATATCACAAAGTACTTAACTTTTAGTAAAAAATTCCTACTAAATACCAGAAAACTCTAATTGTGAATTGCTTTCCTTTTAGCTGAGATAATGTTATTTTAGTAATCCTATGAAAATAGATAGAGTAGTGTCACCACACAATTAAACAAAATGTAGACAGTACTATTAAGCTTTTTTTAATACTAGCTGTTGCCCGCGACTTCGTCTGTGATCTAGGATAAAAAGTAGCCTATGTCACAGAATAAATAATAGTCCTATGCCTATGTCCTTCTCCAAGTCATGGCCTACTCATGTACCAAATTTCATTCAAATACGTTGAGCCGTTTTAACATCAAAGCGAAACAAACAAACAAACAAACAAACTCACTTTCGCATTTATACCGCTTTTGACCGCGGCTTCGCCCGAATAGAAATATCCCACGGGAACGACGTGTGTGTGAACTGAGGGTCCAGACTGGAATCCGCAAAATTTTAATCCTATGATTTAGTAGAAGTCTTAAAACAATTGTAGAACGAATCTGGGAATTTGTAAACAAATATATTAAAAACTACAGCTCATAAAGTGTGGTCCCTCAATCCTCACACTGCTCACACAACATCAGCCAGATCTCGGAGAGTATCTTAAAAATGAAGGTTTTGTGATTACAGACATTTAGTAAAAAATTTGTAAAGATATTTACTAAATTACAGATCCCAGAGCATTAAAGATAAAAAAAATATAACGTCTAAACTGTGGTCCCTCAGTCCACACAACAAAGGTAATTATTTTAGTGAATATTACCGAATTTAATCAATGAAACCGTTCTTTTTCTACCTAACGATTTAGTAAAAGTCTTAAAACGTTCTGTAAGAAAGAAATGGAACAGAAATATCGACGCAATTTGGAAAATAGCCATGATTAAAACTGGTCCCTCAATCCTCAAACTTCTACTGACATATGCGTGTGTAGCTGCTGAACGAAAGAAATATCACAAAGTCTAGTGTACTTAACTTTTAGTAAAAAAATTCTACTAAATACCAGAAAACTCTAATTGTGAATTGCTTTCCTCTTAGCTGAGATAATTTATTTTAGTAATCCTATGAAAATAGATAGAGTAGTGTCACCACACAATTAAACAAAATGTAGACAGTACTATTAAACTTTTTTTAATACTAGCTGCTGCCCGCGACTTCGTCTGTGATCCAGGATAAAAAGTAGCCTATGTCACAGAATAAATAATAGTACTATGCCTATGTCCTTCTCCAGGTCACGGCCTACTCATGTGCCAAATGTCATCCAAATACGTTGAGCCGTTTCACCGTGAAAGCGAAACAAACAAACAAAGTCACTTTCGTATTTATACCGCTTTTCACCGCGGCTTCGCCCGAATGGAAATATCCCACGGGAACGTTCTACCGTGATAAAAAGGTATCCTATGTCCTAACTGAGGTGTAGGTCTAACCATGAGCCAAATTTCATGCAAATAAGTTCAGCCGTTTTAGAGTGAATGCGTAATAAACAAACTTACTTTTAGTTAGGATGACATAAGATGGAATGAAAAAAGGTTGTATAGTTAAATTATTATTATATTATAATATATGACGTAAGTATGTGTATTGTTAAAGAATGAAAAAGTAGATTAAATAAAAGTAAAAAAAAATAGCTACTGCCCTAACGTAAAATTCGAATTATAAACTTCAAAACGAGATATTGACATACTACACAACACCGAAAAAATTAAAAAATTAAATCTTTTAAAGACTTTATGTACTTAACACTTTTCCAGAATAAGTTTCACTAGATGGCGCGCTTTTGTTTAATAAAAATGCTATAATAAAGCATTTTCATTAGTTATACCGTAAACTCTCTTACACTTTTTACATTATTCAGACCATTAAGATTATCTACACTATTTACATTATTGACATTATTTACGTGACAAATCAAACGAACCACAACTTGATGAGGTTGCGTTGTTTTATTACAGAGTTCATGTGGCGTCAAAATCAAAATCATCATTTAATTAAAATCATTTATTTGAAAAGCACGTCAAAATTAAAAAAATAAATAGAATGAATTCTAGTCGCTTCGTTGCCATTAATTGTTCCATGATGGAACTAGTGATAATTTTTTATTGCCACTAGTTCCATTTTAAATGAATCTGAAAATAATGGAACTTGTAGAGGGTGCTGAAAACATGGACCTATTATACAAACTGGACTGAGCTCTCATACCAAAAACACGAGCAGAGAGAGATATGTCACATGAGGCAGTTATCTCCTTCTAATAGGGTGACCAAACATTTTTATGACAAACAGGAAAATTCGTTTATACAGAGATAATTTGCGTCCGGTTGACCATAAGTGATTTCAAATTATTGTTTGTATTACAAACATATTGTAATTAAATAATATAAAGAAATAGACCTTTTTCGAAAGCTCCTTTATGAAACTGAACATTATTGTGTTCTGTGTCGGTGTTGAATCGTGTACCTACCCATGTTTTGAGGCAAGAAGGAAGGACTACAATATTGGTGAGATTCGTCTTGTGGCGAATCATCAAATTTGATCACGTAGGTATACGTGGCTTATGATGAAGTAGGCATGTAGAATCTCGTTCTGGGACCATGGTACTTTCTTGCTCTTTTTTCGTTTACTCTACAGAGCTGGTTTGGGTAAGTATGTAATTGAAGCAAAGGGAACTAAAATGATTCTGGAATTACATCCAACCATATTTGTTGAATTTCTTCTTTGGATGGAAAGCTGTAAACTACTTAAAAATAATGCTATTTCAATCATGCGATACATAAGTACAAATTGTATTTATTATACGCCTAATATTAATAGTTTTAATCAGAAATACACTACTTATATCTTTTGTAGACAGAAGACGCTAAGTCTTCTGTCTACAAAACGTCTAGAGCATGGTTACACTACTTATACTCAAAATTGTTATTATTTAGTACCTAACAATTTTAAGTCTTTTATCGAGATTTATTTAAATCTTTGTTATTCCTTACAAGTTCCTTACCTGTGAAATTAAATGCCACAACCAGCATAACATTCACTTTTACATTTCTTGATGCAACACTTTCTCACCATTTTCGCTATATAAATTGAAAGAAACCGCCATGAAACCATTGATGTCAGATTTCAGTGTTACCAGAGTAATTATATGATAGCTACCAAACATTAATCAAAATTATATTATTTTGATTATTTTACTCATGGAGCTTACTTATAAAATTATTGACTATGATATACAGATTTTAAACCTATAAATAAAATTATTTAAAACTAATCTAAATGCTAAAAAAAAATATACGTAACTTATTTTACCTACTTGTAGTTGGTAAAATTTTCTACCATCTTTATCATTTTTATCTGTTGGCAATTGAGCAAAAGGGACACACTCCACAACTCGGGGCCTCTCTCTCGGCTCGTTTTGCCTCAGCTAAGATATCCTATCAAAAGTAAACCTAAACTGCAGTCATTAAGGTAAATTTTTGTATGATACGATTTTTGGAGAGCTCAGTCCTGTTTATATAGTATATTAGGTCCATGGCTGAAAACGATACTGAGAGCGAAATGAAAATCCAAGATGGCGGCTGCGAAAATTTCCTAATTTTTCGTCATGGGTGTCGTTTCCATGGTTTGAGAAGGTGCTGAAAACGATACTAATGTCAAAATGAAAATTCAAGATGGCGGCTGCTAAAATTTCCTCATTTTTCGTCATGGGTGTCGTTTCCATGCTTTTTGATGTCGCTGAAAACGATACTGATGTCAAAATGAAAATCCAAGATGGCGGCTGCTAACATTTCCTAATTTTTCGTCATGGGTATACATGGGTAGACCTACACCTGAGTTAGGACATAGGATACCTTTTTATCACGGTATAACGTTCCCGTGGGATATTTCCATACGGGCGAAGCCGCCGTGAAAAGCGGTATAAATGCGAAAGTGACTTTGTTTGTTTGTTTCGCTTTCACGGTAAAACGGCTCAACGTATTTGGATGAAATTTGGCACATGAGTAGGCCATGACCTGGAGAAGGACATAGGCATAGTACTATTATTTATTCTGTGACATAGGCTACTTTTTATCCTGGATCACAGATCATCATTAAAAAAAGTTTAATAGTAGGTACTGTCTACATTTTGTTTAATTGTGTGGTGACACTACTCTATTTATTTTCATAGGATTACTAAAATAACATTATCTCAGCTAAGAGGAAAGCAATTCACAATTAGAGTTTTCTGGTATTTAGTATTATTTTTTTACTAAAAGTTAAGTACACTAGACTTTGTGATATTTCTTTCGTTCAGCAGCTACACACGCATATGTCAGTAGAAGTGTGAGGATTGAGGGACCAGTTTTAATCATGGCTATTTTCCAAATTGCGTCGATATTTCTGTTCCATTTCTTTCTTACAGAACGTTTTAAGACTTTTACTAAATCGTTAGGTAGAAAAAGAACGGTTTCATTGATTAAATTCGGTAATATTCACTAAAATAATTACCTTTGTTGTGTGGACTGAGGGACCACAGTTTAGACGTTATATTTTTTTAATCTTTAATGCTCTGGGGTCTGTAATTTAGTAAATATCTTTACAAATTTTTTACTAAATGTCTGTAATCACAAAACCTTCATTTTTAAGATACTCTCCGAGATCTGGCTGATGTTGTGTGAGCAGTGTGAGGATTGAGGGACCACACTTTATGAGCTGTAGTTTTTAATATATTTGTTTACAAATTCCCAGATTCGTTCTACAATTGTTTTAAGACTTCTACTAAATCATAGGATTAAAATTTTGCGGATTCCAGTCTGGACCCTCAGTTCACACACACGTCGGGAACGTGCTACCGTGATAAAAAGGTACCTATCCTATGTCCTAATTCAGGTCATGGTCTACCTATGTGCCAAATTTCATCCAAATAAGTTCAGCCGTTTTAGAGTGAAAGCGTAATAAACAAACAAACTCACTTTTAGTTGGATGACATAATATGGAATGAAAAAAAGGTTGTATGGTTAAATTATTATTATATTATAAATTTATAATACATGACGGATGTGTATTGTTAAAGAATGAAAGATTAAATAAAAGTAAAAAAAATAACTACTGTCCTAACGTAAAATTCGAATAAACTTCAAAACGAGTTTATATTGACACACTACACAACACCGAAATTTAAATTAAAAAATTGAATCACTTTTCAAGTACTTTAACACTTTTCACGAATAAGTTACACTAGATGGCGCGCTTTTGTTTAATAAAAATGCTATAATAAAGCATTTTCATTATTTATACCGTAAACTTTCTTACACTTTTTACATTATTCAGACCATTAAGATTATTTACACTATTTACAGTATTGACATTATTTACGTGACAAATCAAACGGACCACAACTTGATGAGGTTGCGTTGTTTTATCACAGAGTTCCTGTGGCCTCCTTCCGCCTTCATCATCAGACCATACATCATCTACTAATAGAGTAAGGTGGAGTCTTGTAATTGCAACTATCTGGTTATTGCAACTAACATAAATAACTTCCTCTAGAATCACCGTTCTGAACAACGACAGGCGTGATATTGTCCTTCTACTAAAATTCTCAATGAAAAAAAAATAGATGGCGCTGATATGTCAAGAACTATGTGAATGACAGTTATTTTTGTAAAACCACCATTTTTTTCGTAGTGAGGCCGAGTACACGCGGAGCGTAATTATATGTAAAATTCAGTTTTTTGTGGTTTTTTGAAGATTTTTTCACGAGGAGAGTGATTATTAACCACGTTAAGTTACTTTTTACGTATTTGTTTCGTTCTACGATAAATCTACTCCGAGTTATGGATGCAGTTACATTTAGCGGACTAAAAATAAAAAGTCTGGTTATTGCAACTATTTTTCAATTTTTAGGGCAGTTGCAATTAACTGACCGTTTTTGTATGAAGTATGAAAATGCTAGTAATGTGACAGTGAAAATGACTATGTCGATAAATACTATTTTATCGAAAGAGTACTATGCACACTTCCATACTATGCTGGATTGCAGAATGCTGTCTATGTCATCTGAATTCATTCAAAGAATGATAATTCTGAATTTAAATGTAATATTAATTTAACATATTCTTTAATAGAAGCAGTTGAAAATGTACGGCAAAACAAGATGAATAGCTATGAAGCCTCCGTAAAATACGAAATCCCGAGGTCAACTACATATTATGCACCGTTTATATGGAACGCGCGATGCCAAATAGCCAACGCCTGGCAGACCACCTGAACTTGAAGAAAAAAAAAACTAAAGAGCTCGAAGATAATAGTAAAAAAGACTGTTTAATTACTACTTTCAAAATATTCCTATCAAAATATTCACTGGTAAGTGTAAACGTAACCAGTGAACATAATAATAATTCCTTAATTTAAATAATGAACGATGTTTGCTCGTACGATGTTTACGAGTAAAACAAAAATATATAAAACTATATCCCTGACTTTAACTTTTGTTACCATGCCGGTCGATAAAATCACGATAAGGTTCCCATCACTATTTGTAGGTAAATTTACCGGTCCCACGGCTAAAAGGTTATTTTGTGCAAAATTGGACTTTGTTATAAAGGCATTAGCTATTGAAATCCTATGAACTCTTGTTCAAGGCATGTTTTTTAATTTTTACAGTAGATGCACCCATACAATAAAAAGTAAAACAAGTACTTAGTTGCAATTACCCGCCAGGACTGGTAATTGTAACTATTGCTCCCCTGTGTAAGAAATTTATGAAATATGTTTTTATTCTTACAGTTTTCCTTTAAATATGACGGTTATATAAATCTACATTAAATTTACTTATTAACGAATCTTTCAAAAATACATTGTGCTTATTTAATATAGAATTATGGAACCGTTAAGTAAGGAGTCCAATATTTTTAGTTGCAATTACAAGACTCCACCTTACTTACTTGTCAAAGTCAAAATCAAAATCAAATCATTTATTTCAAAAGCACTTAAAAGGCACTTTTGAACGTCAAAATTAAAAAAAAATAGAATGGATTCTAGTCGCCCTTCCAGAATGGGCAAGAAACTCCATCGTTACTCTTTTAAAATTGTTTTACAATATTTTGTATTCATTAATTATATCATTATAATATGAAGACGATGCACCTAGAATAAAACTACTATACCACAACCACAATATGTAAAAAGTAAAAAAAAAAAAAAACCAATAGGGGAGGGGGAGAGGGGCTGTTACTGGGAGGGGTTAGAGGGAGAGAAGGAGGGGTTAGAGAGAGGGGAGGGGTGAGAGGGGGTTAGAGAGAGGGGAGGGGTGAGAGGGGGGCGAGTGCCTTTACAGTTTAAAGTTGCTTTTTGTATAGCACTGAATCATTGAGAAAACCCAGCCCGACAGGAAATAGAAAGTCGGAAACTCGGAACGGCACAAAAAACAGGAGTAAACTCCAGTCGTGCGTTGGAGCTGACACATACGCGAACGTTGAACGTTTGAACGCGATAATCTCTGGAACTACCAGTCGGACTTAAATAATTACTTTTGCATTTGATAACCCAATTCTTAAGAAAGGCTATAGGCACATTTAACATCACTCTAGAACTCTTAAATGCCAAGCAAAAAGAAAAAAAATGCAGAAATAACGCTAAGCGAAAACGAAGTAGTAGCGTGGGCAGGCAATGCGATGCGACAGGGTGGGTCGACGGAACAAGAAATTTCACGCGGACGAAGTCACGGGCGGAAGCTATCTCAATACATAAAAAGAAAAGTCCTGACAGACTGAGTGACGACTCATCAACACTCAGCCCAAACCCTTAGACCTATACTTAAAGCTAGACAAGGAATAAGAACGAATTTTTGTTCCCGTGGGATATTTTCCGACATCCACGTGGGCGAAGCCGCGGGAAGAAGCTAGTAATTAATAAATTAGCAATCAATTTGATTTAGTTTCGACTCTAGATTGTCCTATGGAGCAGCATGTTTTCAGGCATTCTTATCTTGGATATAATCCTCTAATACTTAATTTAATAAAAATTCCATTCACATTAATAGATTTACCAAGCCAGCTAATCCTGGCTGTACCCTTGGGGCAGCGACCGACGTGCATAGAAGAGGTCTGAACAAGCGGGGACTCTTCTGGCGTGGCGTGCTTTTGAATTTTTATTCGTCCAAATCCAACAACCAACTACAGATTTCCTCTATTCTTAGTAGTTAAATTTTCTACGAAGCCTAACATTTTTTTTAATAAATTGACCGTCCCAATAAGTTTTTGTTATAACTAACTATTATAGTAATTTGAATACATTTGAATTGATAATTGAGTCAAACCTACAAGTGTTGCAACCCTTCATGACCGACATCCTATTTATTTATGTCCGTTTTAGATAAATTCAGCAGCTGAATTACTAACTAACATTTGTTTATTTTTCCAAAATCCTGTAAACAATTTTTTCTATCGAGTAAGTTATTTAAAAATCGGAGTATGTAATTTTTTGACTCTAATTTGTATTTTTATATTTTTATAAAACATGTATTTTGGAAACCAATTTAAAAAAAATATATGTTTTGTTGTGGCAAAAGTGCCTTTTCATTTTTTAAATAAAGTTTTCATTCAATACACATACGCCATGTATAATTAATTTATCCATACAACCTTGTTTTCATTCCGTCATAAGCTTTAACGAATCGAATGCCGTAATTAGGTACGGACACAATTAAAAAGCCATTGTATCTCGCGTGGATACTCGTTCATACGAAGTTCAATAAAGTTTAATAGTACTGTCTACATTTTGTTTAATTGTGTGGTGACACTACTCTATCTATTTTCATAGGATTACTAAAATAACATTATCTCAGTTAAAAGGAAAGCAATTCACAATTAGAGTTTTCTGGTATTTAGTAGAAATTTTTTACTAAAAGTTAAGTACACTAGACTTTGTGATATTTCTTTCGTCAAGCAGCTACACACGCATATGTCAGTAGAGGTGTGAGGATTGAGGGACCAGTTTTAATCATCGCTATTATCCAAATTGCGTCGATATTTTTGTTCCATTTCTTTTTTACAGAACGTTGTAAGACTTTTACTAAATCGTTAGGTAGAAAAATAACGGTTTCATTGATTAAATTCGGCAATATTCACTAAAATAATTACCTTTGTTGTGTGGACTGAGGGACCATAGTTTAGTCGTTATATTTTTTTTATCTTTAATGCTCTGGGGTCTGTAATTTAGTAAATATTTTTACAAATTCTTTACTAAATGTCTGTAATCACAAAACCTTCATTTTTAAGATACTCTCCGAGATCTGGCTGATGTTGTGTGAGCAGTGTGAGGATTGAGGGACCACACTTTATGAGCTGTAGTTTTTAATATATTTGTTTACAAATTCCCAGATTCGTTCTACAATTGTTTTAAGACTTCTACTAAATTCTAGGATTAAAATTTTCCGGATTCCAGTCTGGACCCTCAGTTCACACACACGTCAAATATTAAAATAACATAATAGTTCCGGAAAACCGCTCTACTCTAACGCACAGAAAATACATGTGTGTCTTCTTTATCACTGAACAGTTAATTTATTTCAACATAAGCACAATGTACCACAAAACCAATGCGTATTGTCCAGCCGAAATTACACGCGTCGTAATTATACACACAATTCCTTGAATTACTGGGAAAAAGATAATGCGCACACGCTCTCCACACACGAGATTGGCGGCCATACTCGTGTCAAACAAAGTTAACACCGAACCGAACTAAAAGTGCGTTTCACGAATGTTGGTACCATTGTTTTTCATTGAAGAAATGTTTACAAAAAACCATTCCATACGGCAACTTCGAATGAAGCAACGACAAGCTCTGGGGATTCCCCCCAAGTAATGTTTTATTATCCCGGTCGTTCTGACGGCATAGCATAGGGTAGATGTATTTTATATATGTATGAGTGTAATACATACGGGGGTTTACATAAAAATAAAACCGATATTATGTGCCGAGAGGGAAAACATACAGCATTGTTTTATGAAGAAGCAGTGTATACTTAGCCTTGCGCGGTCAATAGTAAGTATACTTTAGTTTAACTTTAGAACACCAGATGGCGTCACTATCGCCAACGTTGTATTTATTTACTCAGCTAGGACGCGGGAACCGCTGTCACTTTCCGAATTCATAGTCTTCACCAGGAAGAACTTCCTACAATGCTGTATGTTTTCCCTCTCGGCACATAATATCGGTTTTATTTTTATGTAAAACCGTTATATTGATGTGCCTCCGGAAAACATACAGCATTGTTTTATGAAGACGTGTTTGTTATCTGCTGGTGAAATATTATAGGTAAAGCACAACGCTATGATGATTTGAAATGTTTATTCTGAGAATTAAGTAGATACAGTAGTAATCCTTTATTTGTATTCTTACAGTTATATAGAATCTAACACAATAATGTATTTTAAATACTAATAAAATAAAAATTAAATATCTGATCTTTACAGATAAAGGTAACGATAATCACAATTTTTTCTATGAATTAATCCTATTCTGTGGGAATGTATTACCAATGATTGCTTTAATTATGATCGGTTATCAAATATTCAAGACATTCTTTTTCCTCGTAATTTAAGTAGAAGCAAAAGTATTAAAAAATGTATTACGATTACGACTGTCTTTATTGAGTTCTATTTCGCGACAGTAATGATTAAAAAAGGTACTGGATGATTTCCAATTACCCCGTGATAAGATATCGTCAATTGGTTGATTATCCAACCAATTTAAGGAAGCTACTGCTGATCTACAGCTTCCAGGCGGTGCATGAATGCCGCTATCTCTGAGAACTGTACGTACCCAGTTCCCAATTACAGTACGTGACGCCGCTTTTATGTTATTAAATAAAGTGATAAAAAGATTGTCCAAATTGTTAGCTTCAGATCTCTTTGTTGCAGTTTTTTCTATGAAAAGCCTAACTAGAGTGACAGGGCATATGTTTTTATCAATATGTTGTGACAGTTTCCATGCTGACTGTCGATAATAGTGGGTATCTGTTTTAGATCCAAATGCAGGTATTAAATGGATATTATCGCCGTCATCCAAGAAGCTGTCATTAGAGATTTTCAGCAAAGTTAGGTCGTGAACCCTACGGCCTGATGCCAGCAATAAAACTGTGGCTGTTCTACGTGCTAAATCGAACAATGTGTCTTTAGGAGCATTTGATGACAGCCAATCTAGTACGATATTAAAAATTTTGCAATGTCAGCAGGTTGAGGACATTTTGGGTTTACTTCAGAGTCGGAGCACCATCTCAACCACCGTCTAAGTGGTGACAAATAGGTCGACAAAGTTGAGCGCCGCCAGCTCTTCTTTAGTAGTTCTTTCTCCTGTGTGGACCAGTCTTTTATTTGGGCACCCCACCCCAAATTTTCCAAACTTTCAGGATCAATGTCTGTACCTGTGGGGGAGGTTGTAATGTTGTAACATCTATCATGGTCTCCGACAGGTTCAGAAGTTCGTGTGGGTGGTCTAGAGCTCTGGATTTCAGGTCTTGGAGCCAGAACGCTCGAGGCCACTCTGGAGCCACAACCAAGTAAATTCCCGTTGCACTGTTCAGATGTGCCAGAACTCTGGGCAGCAAGCTGGGAGGCGGAAACACCCACGCTAGCCCATGGTTCCATGGTCTGCTGAAGGCATCTATATAGTTTGCCGATCGATCTCTGCAGTCTAGAGATACGTAGTTTTTTACTACCGCGGTTTCTTGTGTCGCAAACAAGTCTATTTCTGGAAGCCCCCACTTCCGAAAGACTTCCGCTGTTGCTCGAGGTAGAAGATGCCATTCCGCGGGTGGTTTTCCTCTTGAAAGCCTGTCCGCTATTATATTGTATCTCCCCGGTAGGTAATGGGCTGATAGGGTTATGTTGAACTTGTCCGTAAGATGCAATAGTTTGAAGGTTAGGGCTAGTAACCCTAACGATCTGGTTCCTCCCTCTTTTCGGATATATGTGATCAGGGTTCGATTGTCTGATTGGACCAGTACGTGTGAGTTTTTCAACGTCATCGCATTCATTTTGATCGCCGCTATTACTGCATATAGCTCCTTTTTGTTGCAGTGCCATCTTTTTTGGCGAGTTGCCCATGTACCTGACATTAGATTCCCATCTATGTGGGCACCCCAACCCCAATCCGAAGCGTCCGTCGCAAGGAAATGGGTAGCAGGCTTTTTGTGTATAGGCAATGTGTGACTTGTGGCTCCGCGCCACCACATTATCTCTTGATGCACAATTTGAGGCAACAGCTGTTTTTGACGGGGTCGTGTTTTGTTGAAGTGTCGCAGGAAGATTTGCATTTTGCGACAGTGTAGTCTTCCTCGGGGAACAACAAAATTGGCGAAGTTTAACTGACCCAGCAGACTTTGCAGTTCCCGGAGGTTGATGTAACTTTTCGACAACAACCGGTCTAGTGTATAGTTTATGATTTGTCTCTTTTTTATTGGTAGGGACATTGTATTTACAGCTGTTTTCCAACGTATGCCAAGGTATTCCAAATCTTGAGTTGGTACCAAGACAGATTTTTGGCGATTGATTTGCCAGCCCAGATGTTCCAAGTGCCTCACGGCTTCCGCAGCCTGAAGGCATAACTTGGATTGGTCTTGGTTGACCAGAAGGAAGTCGTCTAGGTAAACTAGCACTCGACATCCCTTCGCACGCAAGGTCTCCGCGACCCAGCATGTTACAGAGGAAAATAGGTGCGGTGCTGAAGCCAGCCCGAACGGTAAACATGTCATCTCGTATAACTGGTCTTTGTAAGTGACCCTTAAGAAAGGCCGGTGAGATTTCGCTGCCTGTAGGTGAAAATAAGCCTGGGATATCTATTGGATATCTATTTTTATCATCCAGTCTCCAGGTTGAAGAAAATCTGGGACTGAGGCGTGAGAAATCAGACGAAAACGTTTCGTTTTGACGAATTTGTTCAATTCTCGAAGATCGAAAATTGGCCGCATCGATCCGTCGCTTTTCTTCCGCAGAAAAAGCTTGGAGATAAAACTGGGCATTTTTTTGGAAACTAGTTGCAAAACACCTTGATCCAATAGATCTTTGATTATATGAGACATTCCAGGGGATGGCTTGGTTGCATATTGTGTCATGATCCTTCTTGTTGTCATTAACAGAGGAGGTTTTTTGTAAAGGGGTATTCGAAACCTCGAAATTGCTGAAATTATGAATTTGTTTGCACCAAGTGCTTGCCAACGGTTTTTGAACAAAGTTAAACAACCTCCCCTGAAATGTGTTGGATAGTCACTTTTTTCCGTCTTTGTTTCGAAATGAATAATTTTTAGTTTGTTTGTAACCCTCGCTTTTCCCTTTGTTCGTTTGTTTCGTTTGTGGTTTTTTGTAGGTATCTCGAAAATTATTATTTTTAAAATTTTTAGTCTATATTTGGAGGTAGACGGTGCTGGTTCCTTGTATTTTGTTTTGAGTTGGTCCTTAGTTTTGTGAGCTTGTGCTGGCGATAACCAGAAATGAGGCCCTCCGAGGGACTGGATGAGAGACATAAGTGTTGTCTTATCAAATAAAAACTCTTCACTGGGAGGTATATTACTAAGGGCAGCTTGAATACTTTTATCCGGAATTTCTAAAATTATTCTTCTACGTCTACTTTCAATACATTCGGCCCTTTTACCGCAAATTATTTGTAAGGTTTGTTCAGACAATTTATAAGACGACGACTCATTACCAAATGTTTCAGAAATCTTATTAAAAAGGTTATCGGATTTTAACTCAGCAGGGTTATTGTGAGCCCAATCAATAATACTCTGTAAACCGGATTGTAAAAGTTCCCTTTGATGTAACAAGGCGTTGGTAGTTGCAGCCATGATTTCCTCCGTAGAGGCCAAGAAATCTTTTCCTTTGTTCAAACAACACAGTTCATCGTTAAGTTTCAAATTGCAAAAGCCCGGAAACGCGAGCATTTCTGCCAATGCCTTCTTATAACGGATATGTTGCCACGTGGGGGCGTTAAAATGCTGCAAACTTATTAACTGGCGTAAACGTTTTTCATCAGCCGATTTAAGAATTTTTTTCTCATCAAAACTAGTTTTACAGGCGCCCAAATCCAACTTCCTATGCGTTTCTGTTGATGGATTAGTCAAAAAATCATTGTTGACAATATCCGCTTGTTCAGTCACGTCATTTGCGTTTGCAGTAGTATTCGGTACGTACTGTTGGTTCATTATAAAGTTTGTAAGAAAACTGACCTGGTTGTATAACGCGTCGATCCGAGGATTGACCGTTACCTGTGAATCCCGCCTTCGTTTCTTGCGTGGAGGTTCCCCACGTCCGGCTTCGCTGTCCGATGAACTGCTAGCGCACGAGGAGTCCTCCTTTTCTTGTCCTATATCCCTCTCGGAAGTCGGCGAGTTCGAAACGATCGACCGATTGGCCCCGGCGGTGGCCTCATCGGGATCGTCACTCGGCGCGTGATTCATAACGACAAAGAACCGGTTTTTTAATGTTAGGATTGAAAATAAAACCAATAACGAATGCACTACTAAATTGTCTAACACTATGATAAATAATTTTTTTTAAATGTTAAATGATTAACCCGGATATTTTTGGATTTCGACCGCACGCGGCGAAAGTACACAACGCTACGAATTCGGAAAGTGACAGCGGTTCCCGCGTCCTAGCTGAGTAAATACAACGTTGGCGATAGTGACGCCATCTGGTGTTCTAAAGTTAAACTAAAGTATACTTACTATTGACCGCGCAAGGCTAATTATACACTGCTTCTTCATAAAACAATGCTGTATGTTTTCCGGAGGCACATCAATAGTTCCGATTGACGAATTGGCTGAGATCTAGACAATATGGACATCCACTTTCCTCAATTTGTGAATATTTCTATTAAGTAGGTAACTAAATAATAAAACAAAATTTTACAGAGGTATCAATCATGCTATTTTATTTCAATTCAAAACTAAATCTATAAACGGTATTTTTTCTTTTATTTTTTTGGCAATAAAAATACACTTTCTCGTCAAATAAACCTTTTGTCTTTATTAGATTGCTGTACTTACTAACATTTGACTGAGAGTTTAAAGGTTTGCAAATCCTCAATATCATTTATGGCTTACACACTGTGTGTACGCATAGACTTATAAAAAAAGATGGACTCCGCGCCGCGCATATCGAAAGTGAAGCACCGTGCCAATCTATGTGTGCATGATTTTAGTACCTGCTAAGACGCAGTCGCTCGTGTCACGTAATGGCGGCCGGTCGGCATACTATGATGTAAATGTGTGCGCGAGGCGTGTTTGTACAAACGCTTAAGGGCACGTTCTCACACATTATAAAAGGCCGCGTTACATAGGTAATTAATGATTTTATTGTTAAAATTATGTAAATACATAATTATTAATGTCGCGAATCATATTTTGATTAAGATACAACCTTACACTGACCTGTAAATTGTAAAAAACGCAAGAAAATATGAATTTCGCGGGCTACCACAGCGCAATTACCTTAACGTGTTACCACGAGTGCCCAAAAAAAGAATGTTATTTTTTTATTAGGGTTTTAGGATTTTAATTTTTTTTATCTGGTAATTTATAAATAGTGATTAAAAAGTTTCATTTTCACAATTGTTGTTTTAATCCTTGTAACATCTCCATTCTAGCCTGTTGCTTCTTGTAATACACATGTGGTAGAGGATGAGTGAACTTTACACTCTGTTCCTCATGACTCTATACACACAATACGTATGGACGGTAAAGATTTTGATTTTTATGTGAAAGCTATACCTGCTGTAAGAGATACGCTGATCAATTAATATTTGACTCTTTTTTAATTTACACAGCCGAATGACGTCATAAACTGGCGGCTACTATTTCATGGTTTGAGAAAACATTAAAAAAACCTGAAAAATTTGAATTTAATTTTAATATTTATATTGTTATTGAACTAAAACTAATATTTTCCGACTGCTTTTGGCCTAATCTATCTAAATAATATATTTTTAGATTTTTTCTCATATAGAGTAAAATACCGTATTGTGGTCACCCTATTTCCTAATTCAGGGAACAAAAATAAAACTCGATTTTTATTTACAATAAAGGGTCTTTTAATTTCTTTCTAGTATCGAATTTGTTGCACAATTTTTTTCACAAAAAGAGACTATTTTGTCTAATCTTTCATACGATAGGCGTATTAAAACGGAAATCAAAATAAATGGAGGATTGAGGTCCCGAATTTTGTTAAGGTCATAACTTTCAAACAACAAGAAATGGTGACCAGAGGGCTTAGTGCGAGTTTTTATACTTACTCGATCGCGTTAACGTAAACGTCAGTTTGTATTGAAAATGAATAAGCGCCGCCTGGTGACTATAATGGGAAACACAATTATTCCATACGAATTGACATACGTCAACGTTAACGTGAACGCGATCGAGTAAGTATAAAAACTCGCACTAAGGCCACAGCTCTTGCTTTCACAAATTTTCACAATTTATTTAGTATCTTATAGGATTACAAACAGTAGCTTTAAGTTAGTGGTTTCATTTTATTTGCGTGATAAACTTTTAAGTGTGTGAGGATTGAGGGCCCATTTTGAACGAAGATATACCAAGTAGGACAGTGTTTTGCGATAATATCTTGTTTTCACAAATTTTGTTTGGTATAAGCTTAGATTTTGGCATAAAGACTTTATCTGTAGTGTCCATAGTTTATCAGGTACAGGTGGGCCCTCAATCCTCTATGCGAGAACTGAGGGCCCCACTTTACAGTCCATATCTCGCAAAGTTGACTTTCACAAAATCTGATTCCAACTTTCACAATTCTTTGGGAATGTTCACTAAATCCTAAGCATATTTTCAAAGAGTTTCAATAAAGTGGCCCTCACACCACACGCGTATTGGAAATTCTCTCATACTTTCTCTCGCAAAACTTCAGACACACTCGCATTATCTCAAGACAAAGTACGTCATGCTCCCTGGCGCAAACCACCTTTGCTTTAACAAGTATAAGTTACATAAAACATTTGATTTATTTATTTATAGTTAATTAAAACGGTTATACACCAATTACAATAATTAACCTAGAAACACAATACTAATATTATAATATTTACTACATACTTAATAAATAACCGTGGAAATTCTCTCATACTTTCTCTCGCAAAACTTCAGACACACTCGCATTATCTCTCTCCATTCATCGGCAAACAGATCACAATCAGGATTGACTGCCAGGAGGGCATTGAGGGCTTCCAGAGTCCGACACACTGGCGACTCTGCTCTAGCGACCGTACGACATGCTGGCCGAGCAAACAATTTGTGCGTCTTACTGTGGCGGTGACCTATATAGTTGCCAGGCACATATAATTGAAAAAATAGGTTATTAGCTCAGGACAGTCGATAAGCCCTCTGAGGGTTTTGCAGGCTACCGCAATCTGATTCAAACCTCGTCTAACTTCCAAGGAATTGTAACCCAACATCCCAAAAAGGTAATTCGTTGGGTACATGTACGGAAAATACTTGTGCACTTTTTTAAACAAGAACCTAAGGAAGGTTTTTTGGACTTTCTCCGGCATCAACGTTTGAGTTGCAGTGTAGGGATTCCACACACATGCACCTGCTTCTAATTTAGATCGAACCAGAGTATTATAAAGCAGTTTGATAACATGTGGGCTGTCAAAGTCACGGGCATTGCGCAGGACGAACCCTAAACGCCTGAAGGATTCCTTTGCAAGGGCGGAAATATGGTCTCTGAAAGTCAGGCCTTTGTCGAAGGTTACTACCAAGTCCTTAATGTTAGTGACGCGAGTAATTTGTTGATTTGCGTGTGGTGTGAGGGCCACTTTATTAAAACTCTTTGAAAATATGCTTAGGATTTAGTGAACATTCCCAAAGAATTGTGAAAGTTGGAATCAGATTTTGTGAAAGTCAACTTTGCGAGATATGGACTGTAAAGTGGGGCCCTCAGTTCTCACATAGAGGATTGAGGGCCCACCTGTACCTGATAAACTATGGACACTACCGATAAAGTCTTTATGCCAAAATCTAAGCTTATACCAAACAAAATTTGTGAAAACAAGATATTATCGCAAAACACTGTCCTACTTGGTATGTCTTCGTTCTAAATGGGCCCTCAATCCTCACACACGTAAAAGTTTATCACGCAAATAAAATGAAACCATTAACTTAAAGCTACTGTTTGTAATCCTATAAGATACTAAATAAATTGTGAAAATTTGTGAAAGCAAGAGCAGGTCACCATTTCTTGTTGTTTGAAAGTTATGACCTTGACAAAATTCGGGCCCTCAATCCTCCATTTATTTTGATTTCCGTTTTAATACGCCTATCGTATGAAAGATTAGACAAATACAAAATAGTCTCTTTTTGTGAAAAAAATTGTGCAACAAATTCGATACTAGAAAGAAATTAAAAGACCCTTTAATGTAAATAAAAATCGAGTTTTATTTTTGTTCCCTGAATTAGGAAATAGGGCGACCACAATACGGTATTTTACTCTATATGAGCAAAAATCTAAAAATATATTATTTAGATAGATTAGGCCAAAAGCAGTCGGAAAATATTAGTTTTAGTTCAATAACAATATAAATATTAAAATTAAATTCAAAGTTTTCAGGTTTTTTTAATGTTTTCTCAAACCATGAAATATTAGCCGCCATTTTATGACGTCATTCGACTGTGTAAATTAAAAAAGTGTCAAATATTAATTGATTAGCGTATCTCTTACAGCAGGTATAGCTTTCACTTAAAAATCAAAATCTTTACCGTCCATACGTATTGTGTGTATAGAGTCATGAGGAACAGAGGGTAAAGTTCACTCATCCTCTGTTGAAAAGGGAGGACCCTCCGACCAGATAGGTGTTGTCTGGTGGGCAACTGCCCCACGGTTAATGTCGGGTTGTTGTATACCTATATGCTAGTCGCGCGGTAAACTCTCATTGCGCAATGAAGGTTGCGGGACGTCATGTCCTTGTGATGCGTAGTTTGTATGTGGCGATGTAGATGCCACCACATGTGTATTACAAGAAGTAACAGGCTAGAATGGAGATGTTACAAGGATTAAAACAACAAATGTGAAAATGAAACTTTTTAATCACTATTTATAAATTACCAGATAAAAAAAATTAAAATCCTAAAACCCTAATAAAAAAATAACATTCTTTTTTTGGGCCCTCGTGGTAACACGTTAAGGTAATTGCGCTGTGGTAGCCCGCGAAATTCATATTTTCTTGCGTTTTTTACAATTTACAGGTCAGTGTAAGGTTGTATCTTAATCAAATTATGATTCGAGACATTAATAATTATGTATTTACATAAAACAATAAAAACAAACAATAAAATCATTAATTACCTATGTAACGCAGCCTTTTATAATGTGTGAGAACGTGCCCTTAAGCGCGGCAACGGGAGTATACACGCCCGCCCGCGCCTGAGGACCTGCGTCAGGCGGAATGTGAGGACGCCGTGGCGCCTCTCTAACCACTCCTCAAAGAGGGGACTTATCGTCGCAATTGTGGCGTGCCCAGCGCTGGGTTGCGACAGTCGCACTCTCCATGTCGGCATGATCCCGCCGGAGCTCTGTCCGTTGTGCCGTGATTTCTCGCGGCAGCAGAGTAGTTACGCCCCGCCGTTTCGCCTCCTCGCGCCACTCACACACGGCACGGCAGTGCGCGCAGGGCCTTACCGGTGTCTGCGGTAAAATCTAGGGTTTACCGACTGAATGCCAATGAAATTAAAGACAGTTTTAGAATAATTCGGGGTTTTACCGGTGAGATTTGGTAAATATTAGAATTTACGGGTAAATCCTAATATTTACCGCAGTTCGGGCTTTTACAGTAACATATAGGTAGATGAGTATGTATCAAAACAAACTTACATGTACTTATTTGTATGACTATAATAATATTTCAGTAACTATTTTCGTAGTTTTCTCAATCAATTGACATGACATATTATTGTAATACAAAGAACATCACTGTACTTTTTCTTTGTAGTAGTCGCATAGACAAACTAATGAGGTTGAACTCCAAAACTCCTCCTCGATTTTATGTGAAAATGTTTGGAACATAATAATCGTTAAATAAAATAAAATATCAACATTCACTACTCCAAGATAATTACCCATACAACTATGTGTATTATAATATATGCTTTACATTGTTCTCTGAGCACCTTATGTCAAAAATTATTGTCACCCTACCCCTACTACACAATTCAAAAATAGTCGATTTCGGTATCTATTAAGATTTTTAGTTTAATCGGTATTCTTATTAGTAACAAATAACACCAATTTGTTGCACAATTTTTTTCACAAAAAGAGACTATTTTGTATTTGTCTAATCTGTCATACGATAGGCTTATTAAATCGGAAAACAAAATAAATGGAGGATTGAGGGCCCGAATTTTGTCAAGGTCATAACTTTCAAACAACAAGAAATGGTGACCTGCTCTTGCTTTCACAAATTTTCACAATTTATTTAGTATCTTATAGGATTACAAACAGTAGCTTTAAGTTAATGGTTTCATTTTATTTGCGTGATAAACTTTTACGTGTGTGAGGATTGAGGGCCCATTTTGAACGAAGATATACCAAGTAGGACAGTGTTTTGCGATAATATCTTGTTTTCACAAATTTTGTTTGGTATAAGCTTAGATTTTGGCATAAAGACTTTATCTGTAGTGTCCATAGTTTATCAGGTACAGGCGGGCCCTCAATCCTCTATGTGAGAACTGAGGGCCCCACTTTACAGTCCATATCTCGCAAAGTTGACTTTCACAAAATCTGATTCCAACTTTCACAATTCTTTGGGAATGTTCACTAAATCCTAAGCATATTTTCAAAGAGTTTTAATAAAGTGGCCCTCACACCACACGCAAATAAATAAATTGTGAAAATTTGTGAAAGCAAGAGCAGGTCACCATTTCTTGTTGTTTGAAAGTTATGACCTTGACAAAATTCGGGCCCTCAATCCTCCATTTATTTTGTTTTCCGTTTTATTACGCTTATCGTATGAAAGATTAGACAAATACAAAATAGTCTCTTTTTGTGAAAAAAATTGTGCAACAAATTGGTGTTATTTGTTACTAATAAGAATAACGATTAAACTAACAATCTTAATAGATACCGAAATCGACTATTTTTGAATTGTGTAGTAGGGTAGGGTGACAATAATTTTTGACATAAGGTGCTCAGAGAACAATGCAAAGCATATATTATAATACACATAGTTGTATGGGTAATGGGTAATCTTGAAGTAGTGAATGTTGATATTTAAATAAGTTTAACAATTATTATGTTCCAAACATTTTCACATAAAATCGAGGAGGAGTTTTGGAGTTCAACCTCATTAGTTTGTCTATGCGACTACTACAAAGAAAAGTACAGTGATGTTCTTTTTATTCACTGACCTCTTAGTCCGGGCGGCGGCTGCATGATCACTTACGTCATAGAGTTACTGGAAAATACCACATTCCACGAAAAGTAGACTTAAAATAGGTAGGAAAAAATTTGGTCTGCCGGGGCTCAGCTTGGAGGATCCGTGGCAGTGAGGAGTTATGCTATCCACTTTGGACCATCATTTTACCTCATGTGGTTACTGAACGAAACCTTTTCGTTGGTTTTAGTGTCTATTAGTAGAGTCTAAAAAACTTTGTCGGCCGAGCGTGGTGTTGGAGGGTTTCGGAGTCCAACCATTTTTATGGCCACATCAGGTGGTCTATTTTACCTCATCGAGTTACAGGGTGAAACCAAGTTCTCCTAGTAGCTAAAATGATGCCCTTTAAAAATTCATTGGTCTGCCAGTTCGCAACCTGGCAGTTTTTGCAGTCTAACCAAATTTATACAGGGTGGAATTTTTAACCACACTTGAATGGAAAGTACTCTAAATACTGGAGATAGCAAATTTTACCCAAAGGAAATATTCCTTTATTTTTAAAAAGAAACAAATCCGCATTCAAATATTTTCGAAAATTCGCTTGCCACACTCAGGAATCGAACCGACTAAAATCCGAAAAAATAACACCCTGTACTTTTATAGCGTCAATCGATAGGGTCAATCATAAGGATCAAATCTCTCTAACAAACATGATAAATGAAATGAAAGGAAAACCATGAAATCGAAACTTTATATTCAATGGGACAAGATAAAGCACTTTTACGCAAAGGTCCATCAGATTACTTGTGTTAACACCTAATCAACTAACAATTAACAATTATCTGTGACATCAGTTATATAAAATGACGACCACTACCTATATTAATAACCATTTCGATACCTGGATTGGTACAAATGGTACAATCAGAGGGGCAATTCTCGTATTTTTAACAACTTTCACAATGTCATCGCAGTCTCAATCTGTCAAAAATTGTATAGCGTTTTCCTACATTTTTGACATTTGATTGACGCTGGCATGAGATTGTGAACGTTATTAGGTACGAGAATTGGCCATCTGATGGCCTGCAAGATCAGCCGACCTCACCTTTTTAGATTTTTATGGGGATATGTTTTAAATCTAATTTACCAAAAATCCGTCCTTAATAGGTAATTGCGAAGTTGCCATCCTTCAAGTACGCGTGTACAGAGTGTTTCTTTTACGTATCAATTTAACATTTTTAGTGAATATTTTAATATTAAAAAAAATAAAAACCATTTTGTTTTCGAATGGTAATATTTTTTAAAGCATGTATGGATGCTATACTATTGCAGGTTAACGGGAACGCCCTCTGTTAGTTAACATACTGTAAATCATAAATCTTTATTTCGCCAGAGATATGGTACAATTGGTGTTACAATAAATAAGTGCTTTACACATCTCACCTATAGGAGGCATGCGAAAATTTACTATTAGTCATACACATTCGTTATTATTCTTTAGAGTCAAAGTATTACAGTCAAAAATAAAAATAAAATACAAAATACAAAATTCACAAATACAATTCATTACATAGTTTCGTAGTAGGAATTAAGTCTTAAAGTTAAAAAAATCACCTAAGGTATAAAAACAGTTCTCTATTAACCATAGTTTCATTTGCTTTTGAAACTGATATAAGGGAAGTTCTCTCAACCGTCGTGGAATATGGTTGTATACTTTGATGGACATCATATAGCTATTCTTTTTATGTAATGCGCTTCTACAAGAATTATGAATGTTCAATTTCGTGGGGTCTCTTGAAATATATTTACGGTTTTTATTACTGTCAGCACATAAATGTAATTGGTTTCTAATAAACATTCCAATTTCCATTATGTACATAGATACAAGAGTAAGTACTCCTAGTTTTTTGAAAAGAGGCCTGCATGTTTCAAAAGGCCCGACGTTACTTATTGCTCGGACACACTTTTTCTGTACAATGAAAGCTCTACTAATGTGTGTCGAGTTGCCCCATAACAATAACCCATATCTTAAGATGGAGCTTACATGGCCGTGATAAGCAGTAAGAGCTGCTGTCTCACTAACTGTTTTTCTTAACTGTCTCAAAGCATAAACAAATCTATTGAGTTTCTTGCATACTGTATTTACATGTAGTTTCCAATTGCAGTGCTCGTCTAAAGTAATACCAAGAAATCTAATATTATCATCTCTATTTATTTTTTCATCTTCGAATGTAATGTTGAAATTATGTTTTTTAATTTGATTGTAGTTGCTAAAATGTACATATTTTGTTTTGGACAAATTCACCTTAAGGTCATTTAGTGTTAACCAACCAACTATGTCATTTATTGTCTCGTGTACTTCTTTCTCGTGGTTTTGAGTGTTATTAGTGCTAGGTACTATCACTGAGACATCGTCGGCAAACAGCACGCATTTATGTTTGGTGGCATTCGGTAAATCATTTATGTACAGGAGGAATAGCGGCGGTCCTAAAATACTACCTTGTGGTACTCCTGACCGATTAACCTTAAAGTGAGATCTATATGTTGTTGATGTCAAATTTTTGTTTATGCGAGTCACTTCTACGCACTGTGTCCGACCGCAGAGATAGCTTCGGAGCCAATCTAGTGCCGGACCCCGAATTCCATAGCGCTCGCATTTATCTAGTAGCTTGTCGTAATTTACTAAATCAAACGCTTTACTCATGTCAAGGAAAACAACAGTTACGGGTTGTTTTTTATCAATATTTTCTGTAATAGTCTTAACAAGAGAGAAAGCTGCTAGTGTTGTTGACTTGCCTTTTTGAAAGCCGTTTTGCTCTTCTTTTATTATTTTGTTTTTGTTCAAGAACTCACGTAGTCTATGGTGCATGACTTTTTCATAAATTTTAGAGAGTATGGGTATAAGAGTGATGGGTCTATAATTATTAATATCCAGTGTACAGTCTTTCTTATGTAGAGGTTTGACTATGGAAATTTTTAACTTATCCGGGAAAACACCGTTTGCTAATGATGTATTTATTAAATGACATAGAATGGGAGAGAGTGCTTCTGCACATGATTTTATCACAATTGTAGAGATCTCATCATAACCTACTGATTTCTTATTATTTAGAGAATTAATTATTCTCATTATTTCAGACTCCGTGCAAGGACGCAAGAAAATACTACTGCTGTTAATGTCTGGGTGAGACAAGTGTTTTCCGGAATAGCTTTGTTTTGAGTTATTATTATTCGAAACTGAAATGAACGCGTCATTGAAAGCGTTTGCGATTTTTACAGGATCTGATATTAATTCATCATTAGATTTTAGTGCGTCTATTTGCGTATAAGTTTTGATTGTATCAGCTTTATTATTAATTATATTCCAGGTAGCTTTGCTTTTATTTTTAGAATTTTGGATGTATTTATGATTTGTCGACTTTTTAGATACGATAATACATCGTTTTAACATTCTATTGTATTTCATGTATGTGGTCTTTATATGCTTATTTCGTTTTTGAAAACATGATTTCTTAAGTTTTCTTTTATTTTTGCAGCAAATTTTTATACCCTTCGTTATCCATTTAGGTGAAGTATTATTACTATGAATTTTGATTTTATATATAGGGAAACATAAATTATAAAATAAGATAAAAATGTCCAGAAAATTATTGAATGTCCTATTAGCGTCATCGTCATTATAAATGTCAAACCACGATAAACTAGTCATGATCTCATTAAATTTCTTTATATTGTCAACAGAATAATCCCTTACATTCATGTACCAATATTTTGGACCCGGTTTCTGTTTTTGAGCTGGCATTTTTAGTAACTGGCATGTGTTATGATCTGACAAGAAAAGTTCGTAAGTACTTCCTACACATCTTTTTAAATTGCTAAAAATGTGGTCGATGCAAGAGTTTTGACGTGTAGGTGTCTCTATGTGCAGGTAAAAACCATAATTACAGAGGATATCTTTAAATTTAATTGAATCTCCAGTATTTTTTAATGTATCTATGTTCATATCTCCTGCAATGATGATCCTTTTTTTATGTTTTAACAGTAATTTATAAAGCAATAGTTCCAATTTTTCGAAAAACAAGTTAATATTGGAATTTGGTACTCTGTAGATACAAATAACAATACATTGCATGGTGGGAAGCTCTATACCGCAACACTCAAATACTTTTTCAATACTAAGGTCTTTGAGAAATTCAATATTTTTACAGTCTGTTGACTTACGGACTAGGATGCAGACGCCCCCCCGTTTTTCCTTTTTCCTTGAAAAGGAACTGACAAGTTTAAATTTTTTTAAATGAATATTGAGCTCATCGCCCGACTTCACAAAAGTCTCTGAGAAACACATAATCTGTACATTAATATTACACTTACACAATTCGTCCAAACTTACTTCTATGAGATCAATTTTGTTAAGCAGTCCAGCTATATTCTGATGCATTAAAGTGGATAAATACTCATTTTCATTATTCACGAAAAAACATACTGCCATGTTGTTGGTGCTGTATATCATTACTATTTACATATAGATTAGTTTTATATAAAACAAAGTCGTGTTAGTTACACCACTTATAAGTCAAGAACAGCTGGACCAATTTTTATGATTTTTGTGTCTTTGGATTTGTCTTCGTTCGGAATAGCATAATAAGTATTAAAACATAGAAAAATTCACAAAAAAAATATGAAGAAAATTCATTTTCTCATACATAAAATTTAGACAGGGTAACAACGTCTGTCAAGTCAGCTAGTACGATATAAAACGACAAATTCCAAAAAAAGATATCACATAAAAAATAGCGAAACAGGTTACCATTAATCTAATCTTCATCAGAGGAGCTATCTATATTGTCGTCTGAAGAACTATCGTCAAGAACTATATCCTCTACACGCAGTGGTGTAGGATCGCCTTCGAACCATTTAGAACTAACAGAGGGCGTTCCCGTTAACCTGCAATAGTATAGCATGCATACATGCTAAAAAAAATATTACCATTCGAAAACAAAATGTTTTGATTTTTTTTATATTAAAATATTCACTAAAAATGTTAAATTGATACGTAAAAGAAACACTCTGTACACGCGTACTTGAAGGACTGCAACTTCGCAATTACCTATTTATGAATGACGGGCCGCGCGTGCGGCGATCTGATGTGCCTAGCCCCGCCCCCCGCCCCCGGATGTCCACCTAATTTTAGTCGGAACTAATATCACGCGCTGACCGTACGTGCATTATTTTTGCATTGCAACATCTTGCGTCATTCTTGTGTGAAAAATGCCGCGTTATCAGTTCAGTGCTCAGGAGTATGCGAACATGGTGGTCATTTATGCTGAGTGTAATTATGATGGTGCACGTGCTCTGAGGATGTATGCTGAGAGGTGCCCCAATGCACAAATCAACCGCGGAATTCTCGTGTTATTGTGAGTGCCCTGGTTTTTTTATTTACCTACTATGTTTGCGAATAGGTCCTTCCAAGTCCAAGGTGCCTCAGTGACGCATTCCTTTGTCAGCCGGGCATTTCAGCCGGGTTGTTAAATGTTATTGCTAAAACTACACATACTTACATAAATGTTTAATTTTACTCATAACAACCCGACGACGACGACGTGTCTTTCTAATTCATTATCCGCTAACTAAAGTGCCCTTGGGAACTCTAGTTCCCAGACGTTTTATGCCGCCATTATAAAAGTCACCGCTCGCAATTCCGCGCGGCGCGCGGCGGCCGGTTCGCTCGGCTTCGTGAGTATTCGTGAGACGCTCGGCATCATGCGTATTGCAACGTTGCCGGTTTGGGCAATGCTACTACGCTAGGTACTATTCCGCGCTACTATTTTGATTTTAAACAGGATGTTTCGAATTTATTGTCAATTAATTATTTTTTTGAATTCGGATTATTTTATGCTTATTTTTCTATGCTGATATTTTTATTTTAATCTATTATTGATATAGATTAACGAGTTTAGGGGAACGCCCTCTGTTATTTAACATACTGTATAGACTTTTTGTTTTATTCAAAATTGGTAATTTTAGTTTAATTATTTTGTATAGTTTAATAAAAAAATGTGTTGTGGGAATCATTTGTATTAAAAAAAAACTATTTTATATTTCAGTTTGCAAATAAAAAAACATAAATCCAGTTCAAGGCGTTTTCTGATTTCATCTGCTCGATCTGTTCTTTGATGTGCCGCAATGAGGTTCCGTGATCAGTGATGTTGATCTCCACTTGTGGCAAGGTGACGTTGATGATATGATTGATAGGTGCGATTTGCTGTGATTCCAGGTCAACAGTAGTTTTAATTTCTGAGTATCCCAGTTTGTGTGTAAAAACGGTAAAGTCTTCTCCTTTAATTACGCAATCTGAATCCAGTGCTATGACCCCGGCCTTAGCGATTTGTATTGCGGTAATCTGATGCTCGCATATGATACGTAGTGCACACTGCCCGCAACAATAATAAAGATAAGTATTTATTTTGTTCAATTCTATCCAATTATTGCGGCATGCTGCTATGTTTGTAAGACATCTGTTTGTGCCCTTAGCTTTGGTACACATGCTGTCTTCTGACTTAAACTGGAAAATGGGTTTTCGGGAGTGACAGAGGCGAGTAGACTCGTCGTACTGGACACATTGCTGTATGTCTCTCGCCATCATTGCCAGATAGGTGTCTTTGCGTAAGTTAATCGCGATGTAATCTGATATCGGCACGACGGCGATTATTTTTTTTTTTTTAGTCAATTTGATTGGTTGTCCTTGGTCTTGATATTTTGGGTGTCTGTCATTTTCCCTGTCTGCTCGGTTACTGTACTTGATTTTGGGTCAGATACCAACACTGACAGTTTAATCACTGGGCGCTTGAGGTACCCATTTTTTGTTTTCAGTGTAACAACCCTGACCAGTCCATCGGTACCGGGATGTAGCTCAGTGACTCTGCCCAGAGCCCATCTTCCCGCGGGGAGGTTAGGCTCATGAATGATGACAACGTCGTCTACTCGTACGTTTTTGTGAGGTCTCTGCCATTTAGTTCTTGATTAGAGTATCGCGAGATATTCGGATTGCCACCTTTTCCAAATATCCTCAAAAATATTCTGTGTTCGCTTCCACCGTGTCCTTTCATCTTGTTCGGTATCTATGATAGTCAGTATAGGACCGCTGCTCAAAAAGTGTGAAGGAGTTAGATAATTCAAGTCATCTGGGTCCTCTGTAAGTGCGCACAGCGGCCGACTGTTGAGACATGCTTCGAGTTGGGCCAGTAAAGTACTGTATTCTTCGAACGTGAGTTTTTGCTCGCCAACAACACGTCGAAGATGGTGCTTCAGACTTTTTACTGCTGCTTCCCATAGGCCTCCTGCACTTGGCCAGGCGGGGGCATTAAAATGCCACTGTATTCCCAACTCATTGATCTCTGTATGAAACTCGTCGTTGAATGTCTTGCGTAGTTCTGTTAATTCTTGCTGCAGTGCTCTATTGGCCCCAACAAAATTGGTGCCATTGTCGCTGTAGATATGATGTGGTTTTCCCCGACGTGAAGACATGCGTTTTAAAGCAGCTAAGAATGCAGATGAACTTAAGTCTGATACGAGTTCGAGGTGCACAGCTTTGGTCACCATGCACACGAACACTGCGATGTATCCCTTACTTGTCTTCACTCCTCGCCCTTTATTCAGTTTCACGTCAACGTATCCTGTGAAGTCAACGCCGGTGTGCTGAAAAGGACGCGAAGGATTGCTCCGAGATTCAGGTAAGTCCCCCATCATTTGCTTTTGTATGACGGCTTTATGCTTCTTACACGTAATGCATGCATGTAGGCGCTTCTTTACAGCTCTGTTTCCGCCTAATATCCAGTAGTTTTGTCTGATACTAGCGAGCGTCGTCCGAGCCCCCGCGTGAAACGTGCGGCGGTGGGCTTGGTCGATAATGAGGTCAGTAACATGGCTGCTGTGTGGTATGATCAGTGGATGTTTCATATCTTCATCAATATTCGCATGCTTGAGTCTGCCTCCCACTCTCAAAAGTCCATCCTTGTCCAAAAACGGGTTGAGGCACAAAGTTTTGCTTTTGCTAGGTACTTGCTCCTGCTTTTGTAGCTTGCTTATTTCTTCAGAAAATTCCGTTTCTTGGTCATATTTTATTATCATATGTTTTGCGGTTTCTAATTCATTTCCGTTCAAGTAAGCAGTGCGCTCGCTGTGACGTTGTGTGATACGTAGCACCCATGCAAGCACGCGCACGGCGCGTGTCAAGTTACTGTTTCTTTGTAGTGTGGATTGTATGACATCATCGCTATGAGGTTGATGAATTGTGACGTTGCTTTGTTTTGATTTTCGCTCCTCTTGATCCGTGACGTAGACGCACTTCTCTGTTGCTGTTGACTCATCGAATCCAGGGAGAAATTGCGGGCCGCTCCACCACACATTATGTTGCTTCAATTGCTCTGTTGTGATGCCACGGCTGGCACAATCAGCTGGGTTGTCAGCTGATTTTATGTAATACCAACTGTCTGATGGTATGACGTCTTTGATTTGTTTGACTCTGTTCGCTACGAATGGTGTCCAGCGATTGATGTTTCCTTGTATCCAGCCGAGAACTGCAGTAGAGTCACTCCAACCAAAAACTTTGATTTTGCGTCCATTGAGGGCTTGCTGTATTTTTCGCATAAGTGTTGTAAGTAAATGCGCCCCACTCAGCTCTAGACGTGGCAAAGTGAGCTTTCTGTTCTCTGGTACAAGTCTTGTTTTTGCAGCGACGAGTGTAATGTTGGCATCAAGTTTACAATACACGACACATGCATATGCTTTAATTGATGCATCGCAGAAGCCGTGCAGTTGAATTATGTCTTGCTCTCCTATCTGATACCATCTTGGTATTTCAAACTGGCTGATGTTTTGTAGTTCTACTTTAATTTTTTCCCACTCGGTGCTTATTTCAACCGGAAGCTGGTCGTCCCATTGAATGTCGGAGAGCCAAACTTGCTTGAATAAAAGTTTTAATTTTGTTGTAATCGGAGCTAACCAACCGAGTGGATCAAATATCTTTGATATATCTGATAGTAATGAACGTTTGGTATGTTTTTCTGTTGGTTTTGTTTTGCTTATTTTTAGCTCGAACGAGAATGTATCTTCATTGGGGTTCCATTTCAGCCCGAGCGTCTTTGTTGATTCTGCTTGCTTGAAATCGAATGATGGTTGATTTGAGGACGCTCTGCTGACGTTTTGAAGTAGTTCTTCGTTGTTACCCGACCATTTACGTAAGTTGAAACCTCCCGCCCGGAGTAACTGGATCAGATCACCTTGCAGTTGTTTGGCTGATGATAAAGTGAAGCTTCCACTTACAAGGTCATCCATATAGAATTCTTCTTGCAACGCTTGTGCTGCCCTGCTGTGCCGATACTTGTGGCCTTCATCAGCTGCTAACTGTTTCAAAGTCATCATAGCTAAGAATGGAGCTGCTTTCATGCCGTAAGTGACTGTCGTGAGCTGATATTCACGTAAACGTTGGTCAGGACAGTTCCTCCATAGTATCTTCTGATAGGGTTGATGTTCAGTGTTGCAAAGTATCTGTCGATACATTTTTTCTATATCCGCCGTATACGCGAACTGATATTGCCTCCATCGCAAGATCAATGACATGAGGTCTTGCTGTAAATTCGGGCCACGCTTCATGAGGTCATTCAGAGTATGACCCGTGGATGTTTTCGCCGATGCGTTGAATACTACTCTTAATGCCGTAGTTGTGGAATCGGCGCGCTGAACACAATGGTGAGGTAAATAGCAAGTCGGTGTCACGTTACTAGTACACTCGACCATATGATTCATTGCTTGATATTCATGAATGAACTGTTTGTATGCTTCTGCTAATTGTGGCTGTTTGCTGAATTTTCTCTCAAGTTGCCTGAACTGTGCCAAAGCCATGGGTTTCGTAGCGCCTAGCTTTTCTTGAAAATTTGGTTCGAACGGTAGCTCAACAATGTAACGACCTTCTTCGTCGCGAGTTGTTGTGTTCTTGTAGTGCTGCAAGCAATCCAGATCATCCTGTGACATTCCCGAGGTTTCTGCTATGTCTTCTACTGTCCAAAATTGTTGAATGTCTTCGATGTTATTCATTACAACGTTGCATTGAAATGTTGTTTGCACTTTTCCGCATAAAATCCAGCCCAAACGTGTTTGCTGTGCGACTGGTTGCGATTCGTTGTGCCTGATGATACCTTCTTGGATTATGTTGGAGTATATCTCGGCCCCGAGTAAAATGTCTACAGGACGACTCACATGAAAATCTGGATCAGCCATGTTGATATTTTCTATAAATGTCCATGATTTTGGTTTTCTGAACGATTTGTTTGGCAAATTGTTGATCAAATTCCGCATTATGAAAACATCGGTATCAAATGTATAATCACCGTGAATGGCACTGCACGTGATTCGTATGACGCCTTTGCAATTATTTTCTTTCGCTCCGACACCGAATATGACCCCTTTGCAGCGGCCACGCGGTAATCGTAGTTTCTGTGCTGCTTTTTCCGTTATCAGGGATGTTTGTGAACCCTGATCAACGAGCGCTCGTAAAGTTATCAGGGACCCATCGTATGCTTGCACTTTGATTAATGCTGTGGTAAGCAGAGTTTCTGACACATCTTCTTGAGACACGTGATTGCTGCTGTCACTTGTTGTTTTCTTGCTATCAGTGTCAGCTGTAGTTTGTTGCACTGAGTTGCTGTTTGATTTCTGTCCAGCCCATTTGCCGTAAGCGTCGTGAAGCAGTGTATTATGATCTGAGTTGCAGACGCGGCATGTTTTTCCTGACGAACATTCCTTGCCATTCGTATGTACGTTTAGGCAGTTTTTGCATAAATTGTATTTTGAAACTGCTTTCCGTTTTGCGTCAGGCGGTAATTCGAGAAATGTTTTGCACGAAAACAACTTGTGCTCTTGATTGCAATGTGGACAGTTTTTTGTACCTTCATTGTCTTTTGTCAATGAATTTGATTTATTCTCATAATTTTTGTTCTGATTCGCGCTGAATGCTTTATATGAATGATATTTCTTGTTTGTCTGTGCAGGCTCCGACTGAGATGTTTTTGATGTTTCTGGCCTACGACGAGATGATTCCCATGATGTAAATTTTCCTTCCAGAAAATCGAGAAAATCTTCTATGTTGGGTAACTCGCGCGGCTCCGCCAGTGACTCTAGGTAGTCGTTATGAGTCACCGAATCCAACTTTTGCGAAAGCAAGTGTACCAAAATTGGGTCCCATGATGACGTGTCTACACCAAGGTTCTTGATTGCATTGATACATTCTTTCGTCGTATCGTGGAGTTTTTTGACTGATGCTGCTGATAAATGTTGAGTGATAGGAACACCGAGCAATGAATTGAGATGCGACGTGAAGATCAATTTTCTGTTGTTGTATCTGCGGTTGAGGATCTCCCACGCAGTCTCATAATTTTCCGAGCTGATTGATAGATGCTGTATGAGTTTCTCTGCTTCGCCTTTCACTTTGCTTTTGAGAAACTGCATTCTCTGTGCGTTAGAAAGAGACGGACTAGAATGGATGGTCTCAACAAATAAATCTTTGAATGTTGTCCAGTCTTCGTAGTAACCACTAAAGGCTGGAATTTCGATCTTCGGCGTCGACATTTCTCGGTGAGTAACTGACCACATTTTGGAGTTGATGGTTGCTTTCATTTGGTTGTACACGAGTTCGCACGTATTGTAAGACATCTCATATTGCACGTTGGTTTCATTGGGCAAACTGTCAAGGTCCCAATAGAGCGAATCAACTGCTATCCATCTTGAGTCTAACATCTTCAAGGCGTCTTCAAACTGCCACTTTTCTTTGAGGAGGTCCACATTGATGTTCGACGCGGTTCTTTGGAACGCTTTGATGTTGCTCCTTTGTTTGCGTAACATCTCGTCTGCTTTGCTGTTGCTCGCGATCTCGGCTATTTCAGGCACATTTATTGAAATGGGTGACTGGTTACCTCGTTCAACTCCACCTGCACCTTGCTCTTGAATGCGTTTTGGCTCTGATGACTTCGAGGTCGATGGTGCCAGCTCGAATGTAAAGGCTGACGGCTTGATTACGGGTGAACCTGGTTTTTGTTCTTGAGTTAAATACTTGATAAAGAATTCCCTAGTGCTTCTGTAAAATTGCTTTGTCTGTTCATAGGAATCTTGCACAAAGTATTGATGAGAAGGATCTTCGCGTTCACGAATCTTCTCGTGGTTATTTTGAAATTCTGCCCAATACTTGTTGAGAAGGTCAATTTTCTTCTGCACACTGTCGGGAGTCTTACGGCTTGCTCCGTCTTTTTTGAAATTGATCAGAAGTTGATGCATTGCCTCCATGATTTGATATTGAGTTTGAATAACTCCCTCCATGATGGAAAAATTAATGATAAATACTTCGATTCACCAAATCTGATTCTGACGATACTGTTGATGTGCTTCGGTGATCTCTTGTATTTGCTGCTGCTGGTGCAATGATCTCCGTGGTCCGTACCCTCTGTCCAGGTGATGCTTCCTCTGTTGAGCTGGTGAGATGCTGCTTCTGGTCTGCCAGGCCAACCGAATCGCCACCGCGCAAAGGATCGCGGATCACTTATAATCTTGAAGTTCGAAGGACCAAAAAGATGTTTTTGGCCTACGACGAGATGCTCGAAGGACCATAAAGATGTATGCGCTGCTGATTGGGTCGCACACACCTTGGATGTTAACTGAATGAGTCACGGATAGTCAAAGATGATGGTTTATTGTGTATAATTAACTACCACGTAACTAATGCTAATTATGAATATTGTTGCTATGTGAAATGAGTACAGCTGAATATGAAGGTTGATTTAGTACTGTCGCGCTGCACTATAATTTGTGCAAGGCGACGGAAAGTGCTGACGCTATGGCGCGTGCCATGTACGATACATGACTCGTACATAGTTCAATAACAATATAAATATTTAAATTAAATTCAAAGTTTTCAGGTTTTTTAATGTTTTCTCAAACCATGAAATAGTAGCCGCCATTTTATGACGTCATTCGGCTGTGTAAATTAAAAAAGTGTCAAATATTAATTGATCAGCGTATCTCTTACAGCAGGTATAGCTTTCACTTAAAAATCAAAATCTTTACCGTCCATACGTATTGTGTGTATATAGAGTCATGAGGAACAGAGTGTAAAGTTCACTCATCCTCTATTGAAAAGGGAGGACCCTCCGACCAGATGGGTGTTGTGTCTGGTGGGCAACTGCCCCACGGTTAATGTCGGGTTGTTGTATACCTATAAGCTAGTCGCGCGGTAAACTCTCATTGCGCAATGCAGGTTGCGGGACGTCATGTCCTTGTGATGCGTAGTTTGTATGTGGCGATGTAGATGCCACCACATGTGTATTACAAGAAGTAACAGGCTAGAATGGAGATGTTACAAGGATTAAAACAACAAATGTGAAAATGAAACTTTTTAATCACTATTTATAAATTACCAGATAAAAAAAATTAAAATCCTAAAACCCTAATAAAAAAATAACATTCTTTTTTTGGGCACTCGTGGTAACACGTTAAGGTAATTGCGCTGTGGTAGCCCGCGAAATTCATATTTTCTTGCGTTTTTTACAATTTACAGGTCAGTGTAAGGTTGTATCTTAATCAAAATATGATTCGCGACATTAATAATTATGTATTTACATAATTTTAACAATAAAATCATTAATTACCTATGTAACGCGGCCTTTTATAATGTGTGAGAACGTGCCCTTAAGCGTGGCAACGGGAGTATACACGCCCGCCCGCGCCTGAGGACCTGCGTCAGGCGGAATGTGAGGACGCCGTGGCGCCTCTCTAACCACTCCTCAAAGAGGGGACTTATCGTCGCAATTGTGGCGTGCCCAGCGCTGGGTTGCGACACTCGCACTCTCCATGTCGCCATGATCCCGCCGGAGCTCTGTCAGCTGTGCCGTGATTTCTCGCGGCAGCGGAGTTACGCCCCGCCGTTTCGCCTCCTCGCGCCACTCCCACACGGCACGGCTGTGCGCGCAGGGCCTTACCGGTGTTTGCGGTAAAATCTAGGGTTTACCGACTGAATAAAAAGTCGGTAAAAGTCCGAAATTAAAGACAGTTTTAGAATAATTCGGGGTTTTACCAGTGAGATTTGGTAAATATTAGAATTTACGGGTAAATCCTAATATTTACCGCAGTTCGGGCTTTTACAGTAACATATAGGTATATGAGTATGTATCAAAACAAACTTTCATGTACTTATTTGTATGACTATAATAATATTTCAGTAACTATTTTCGCAGTTTTCTCAATCAATTGACATTATTGTAATACTAAGAACATCACTGTACTTTTTCTTTGTAGTAGTCAACTAGTAGTCGCATAGACAAACAAATGAGGTTGAACTCCAAAACTCCTCCTCGATTTTATGTGAAAATGTTTGGAACATAATAATCGTTAAATAAAATTAAATATCAACATTCACTACTCCAAGATAATTACCCATACAAATATGTGTATTATAATATATGCTTTACATTGTTCTCTGAGCACCTTATGTCAAAAATTATTGTCACCCTACCCTACTACACAATTCAAAAATAGTCAATTTCGGTATCTATTAAGATTTTAATCGTTATTCTTATTAGTAACAAATAACTCCAATTTGTTGCACAGTTTTTTTCACAAAAAGAGACTATTTTGGATTTGTCTAATATTTCATACGATAGGTGTATTAAAATGGAAAACAAAATAAATGGAGGATTGAGGGCCCGAATTTTGTCAAGGTCATTAACTTTCAAACAACAAGAAATGGTGACCAGCACCCTAATTGCGTAACACATTATCGATCGGAGTTGGTTTCATTTTGAAACAAATTGCTAATCCATTGCTTCATATGTTCGAAAAATTTGTCAGCTCGACAACGTAAATAACGCAATGAATGTTGTTGAACTGTCAAAATGAAACCAACTCCGATTGATAATGTGTTACGCAATTAGGGTGCTGCTCTTGCTTTCACAAATTTTCACAATTTATTTAGTATCTTATAGGATTACAAACAGTAGCTATAAGTTAATGGTTTCATTTTATTTGGGTGATAAACTTTTACGTGTGTGAGGATTGAGGGCCCATTTTGAATGTCCGTTTGCCCCGCACGGCCCCCCAGAATTTGCGTTTTGGGTGTGCACCAATGCAATGTACTCGCCTCTAGGAGTATATGTACCGGTTTCTTTTTCAATGTACCTCTGTACTTTTGAAGAAATATGCAAAAAAAGGGGGTCGTGCCAGCCAAACGTTTTCAGCTCGGCCCCCGTGTAACTTGAAAAATATATAGCGTTTTAAAAAGTTTCTTAAACTCAAGGAATGTACTCTATTAACACGTTATATGTGCCGCAACAGATATTGTGAATTCGTAATAATAAATAATTTATAGATGTGGATAGGGGGTCGTGCTGGAAAATGCCGTCGTGCCGGGCTCAGCCAACTGCAAAACAACTAACGCGTTCGAGCACTCAGAAGCCCATGACTCTGGCTAAAGAAGTTGCACCATCCCTATCTTCTATAGTGTGAATTCGTAATAATAAATAATTTATAGATGTGGATAGGGGGCCGTGCTGGAAAAAGGAATTATAAGAAAATATCTAAAAAAGACAAAACACCCTTATCCAAAAACTATTTTAGAAAATAATAAAAAACACAATTCGTGCCTAAGATTTGAACCTCCAATCTTATGCACGGCGAGCGGTCTTGAAACCTCTGATCTATTTAGACGTTGAATAACTCTTCGTAAATGTCAACCCTGTCGTAAATGTCAAATATTAGAAGTATTAACGTTTTATTGAATAAGACAATAATAAAAACAGATTTAGTTAAAAATAAATACTAGCATAAACTTATTTATTCACAAAAACAATACATTAATTTGTAATAAAATGTTTTTGAAAATACAAAAACCAACTTCGGCCTGTCACGGATTTGAACCCACATGTCTTTTGAGGGGTACCTAATTGATGCAGCCCACTCTACCTAATATATGGAATCATGGTCACCCCATCAGTTATAATGTATGATATTTTAGATTCAATTTATCTTTTAAAGTACTAATACAGCAGAATCGCAATTCATTTGGAATGAATGTACTCCTATACATAATTCAGGAAATCGAATTTTGTAAACAAACATGTCATATTTAAAAAGATATAGGCAACTATAGAGGGCCGTGCTGAATAAACTAAAATTGGTTTATTTTTCAAATTAAGCAAGTTGTATGAGAAACCAAAGTGGTACATATGTTACTTGCCGCACATCAATTATTTTCTAATAGTTTTTGGATAAGGGTGTTTTGTCTTTTTTAGATATTTTCTTATAATTGTTTTTTCCAGCACGACCCCCTATCCACATCTATAAATTATTTATTATTACGAATTCACAATGTCTGTTGCGGCACATTTAACGTGTTAATAGAGTACATTCCTTGAGTTTAAGAAACTTTTTAAAACGCTAGGTATATATTTTTCAAGTTACACGGGGGCCGAGCTGAAAACGTTTGGCTGGCACGACCCCCTTTTTTTGCATATTTCTTCAAAAGTACAGAGGTACATTGAAAAAGAAACCGGTACATATACTCCTAGAGGCGAGTACATTGCATTGGTGCACACCCAAAACGCAAATTCTGGGGGGCCGTGCTGGGCAAACGGACATAATTTTAGTTTATTCAGCACGGCCCTCTATAGTTGCCTATGTCTTTTTAAATAAGACATGTTTGTTTACAAAATTCGATTTCCTGAATTACGTATAGGAGTACATTCATTCCAAATAAAAAGCGATTCTTCTGTATTAGTATTTTAAACGATAAATAGAATTTAAAATATCATACATTACAACTTATGGGGTGACCATGATTCCACGTGAAAATGGATAAAAAAAGCTGCTGCATAAATTGAGTAAATCTATATAAATAAATAAAAAGAGAAGTCCTGGCTGACTGACTGACTCATCAACGCCCAGCCCAAACCCCTAGAAAACCTAGAAAGCTGAAATTTTGCACAGAGGTTCCCTTTACAATGTAGACAAGGAATAAGAAAGGAATTCCCGGTAGTACGTTCCCATGAGATATTTTCCGCCATCCACGCGGGTGAAGCCGCGCGGGAAGTGCTAGTCTTTAATAAAAAAATAAAATAAAAATAAAAAATGTTTATTGCATTTAAACAAATTCTTAGCTCACATGAGTTAGGACATCACCCTTTAAGCAAGGAATTGCTTGTGATAGGTGACTCCGCCCTTCCGCTTAACATAATCACAGGTATGCAATTGTTAACAAAAACAAAAGATAAACCAAAATAATTAGAAATACAAAATACAACAAGGAGCGCATTTGTGTGTTGTGTATGAGTGAATTTTTGAACGTGTGTGTGTGTGTGTGTGTGTGTGTGAGTGAGGGTGTGTGTGTGAGTGTGAGAGAGAGGATATGTGTTCGTGTGTAATGGAGTGAGCGTGGAAAATACATGAGTTTATTTTATAAGGTTTTCTCTTTAGGATTAGGTTAGGTTAGGTTAGCCCTGCGACAATGTCTTGGGATCGGAGGAAGCCAGATACAGCTTCCTCCACTAACAGTTTGGCTCCCATGGTCCTATTAATTCAGGATGGAAGTGATGATACCAAAGCCTCAATGTCGTCATAGGATTTATTCTTAAGCCAATCAGTCACAGCTTGTATACGTGGGAATATTGCTTTTCATACTGCCTCTTAGCAAAAACAGATCTTGGGACAGTTGGAGCGACTAAGTAGCCTCTTCTGCTACTGATACGTGGTTTTGTGGTATCATACGGAATGGATTTGTGTTTCCTCAATATAAGATGGAGTAGGTAGAGTTTCCTTACAGACAGAAGGCCAGAGGTAAGGTAAAGACTTTGGGTAGGGAATCTATAAGGTTTAAAGAGCATAAACTTAAGCAGAGAACTAAAATTAAACTTTTGGAACTTGAAAGGGCGCACCTTTCAAGTTCCAAAAAAATAATTTTCGTTGCCCCTCCCCAGCATGGCAAAAAGTACGTAAGAATCAATTGTGCCAGTGAAACGTAAACTTTCTGCGGAAGATTCTTTGAGGCAACGTGACGCAATGATTTGAAAGTCCATATTAATTTCCTAACTCTTTTCATGATTAGTTCAGTATAAATATGCCAGGACAGACGCTGATCTATCATGATACCCAGGTATTTGGTATATTGTAACCTAGCACAAGAGCAATCAGGAATTGCAGGGTTGGCACAGCAGTGGATCTTAATTTGGAAGTCGAGCGGAGGCTGAGTATTTGCATACTTAGTGAAACATGTAGTTGGACTTGGAGGCATTTAGTGTGAGGAGGTTACGATTGAGCCAGTCTGCAATCTTAGACAGGCCAATTTCGGCTGATCTTTTAACTTTTGCCCATGTCTTACCAGCAAAGACTATGGCGGTATCATCCGCATATGAGAAAATGCAACCCTCGTCAATAATTAGATTGCAAAGACTGTTAATATATATGAGAAACAACGTCGGACCAAGGACACTCCCCTGCCCAACGCCATATGACGTTGTTTCTTCTGAGCTTACTAACTCCCCTATTTTTACTGTTTGTTTGCGATTAGTCAGGTAAGATTTGAATAGTTCGAGAGGAGGCCCCCTTATTCCGATGCTTTCGAGCCTGTGCAGAAGTATGGGGACAGATAATGTGTCGAAGGCCTTTTTGAGGTCAAGGAAAACTGCTAGACATTTTAACAAAATCAACAATATCATAATCCCTATTAACGATAACTGTACATAGTAGGTCGCTAAACGAACAAATTAATAAGTGTCGCTAAGACTACATAGCCCAAAACGCTTACAAAAATCACAGATATATTTCTCATAAATCACATGGATTGAACCGTACATTACAATATAATTCCTTTATAAGATGTCATCGCTAATATTAAACGAAGAAGAAAAAAACAAATTATAAAAAGTAATGTTTATTTCAATGTAGTCACATAATTTAAGAATTAATATAGGTAAGTATAGAATATTATGTACAGTAGGCTGCATCAATTGGGTACCCCAGTTGTATTAAAATTAACTTTGCTACAACTTTGCAATTCAAACAATACATCCATAAGAATAATACAAAAAGTGACTTTGAAAGTGAAGTTGACTTTGAAAGTGTTTCTTATGACCGGACGAGATTCGAACCATCGAATCATCGAATCATTGGTTATATATACAACGATAACCGCGAGCTCTTACCAACTAAGCCAGTTAGGTAGTTAATAACTCAATGAATTATCAATCTACTTGGCGTTATAACTCTGTCTCTGTCTATGAAATCGTAGTGAATGAATAGTTTGTTATTAGAGGGTAGTTATGCATTATATTTTACTAACCTATAATGAAGTTACCGTCTGACGAGTCTAGTTTTGATTCACCTTTTTCAACTACAGGCCTATCTCTTTACTTTGTGTACTGTCAAAGATCTTAGAGAAGCTCGTTAACAACCGTGTCATCAACTTTCTCGAAAAGCACAGCCTTTTGTCCGGACGCCAATACGGTTTTAGACGCGGGAAGTCCACAGAGCAAGCCGTAGGGCTTTTAACTGACATTGTCTCTTCAAAGGTTGATGGGGGGAAACGGGCAATTGGTGTCTTTCTTGACCTGGCCAAGGCATTTGACACAGTTTCCATTCAAATGCTATTAAAAAAGCTAGATCGCTTTGGCGTAAGAGGCATCGCTTGGGACTGGTTTAGAAGCTATTTAATGGATAGACAGCAGTATGTTGTGATCGCGGACAGTGTCAGTGATAGCCTTCCAGTCACGTTTGGGGTGCCACAGGGAAGTGTCCTTGGGCCGACATTGTTCACCATGTACATGAATGACATATTGAGGCTAACTATCCCACGGTCAGATATGATTTGTTACGCAGATGACACAGCAATCATATTTCACGATGATACATGGGAGGACGCCACAGACGCCGCAGTAAATGGCATGCGTACTATATCTGACTGGCTCGATAGAAATCTCTTAACCCTAAACGTCGAAAAAACTAATTTTATAACGTTTTCCATCAGTCGTTCCTGCTATCCAAAAACTATTAGAAAATAATAAAAAACACAATTCGTGCCTAAGATTTGAACCTCCAATCTTATGCACGGCGAGCGGTCTTGAAACCTCTGATCTATTTAGACGTTGAATAACTCTTCGTAAATGTCAACCCTGTCGTAAATGTCAAATATTAGAAGTATTAACGTTTTATTGAATAAGACAATAATAAAAACAGATTTAGTTAAAAATAAATACTAGCATAAACTTATTTATTCACAAAAACAATACATTAATTTATAATAAAATGTTTTTGAAAATACAAAACCAACTTCGGCCTATCACGGATTTGAACCCACATGTCTTTTGAGGGGTACCCAATTGATGCAGCCCACTCTACCTAATATATGGAATCATGGTCACCCCATCAGTTATAATGTATGATATTTTAGATTCAATTTATCTTTTAAAGTACTAATACAGCAGAATCGCAATTCATTTGGAATGAATGTACTCCTATACGTAATTCAGGAAGTCGAATTTTGTAAACAAATATGTCATATTTAAAAAGATATAGGCAAGTATAGAGGGCCGTGCTGAATAAACTAAAATTGGTTTATTTTTCAAATTTAGCAAGTTGTATGAGAAACCAAAGCGGTACATATGTTACTTGCCGCACATCAATTATTTTCTAATAGTTTTTGGATAAGGGTATTTTGTCTTTTTTAGATATTTTTTTATAATTGTTTTTTCCAGCACGACCCCCTATCCACATCTATAAATTATTTGTTATTACGAATTCACAATGTCTGTTGCGGCACATTTAACGTGTTAATAGAGTACATTCCTTGAGTTTAAGAAACTTTTTAAAACGCTAGGTATATATTTTTCAAGTTACACGGGGGCCGAGCTGAAAACGTTTGGCTGGCACGACCCCCTTTTTTTGCATATTTCTTCATAGGTACAGAGGTACATTGAAAAAGAAACCGGTACATAAACTCCTAGAGGCGAGTACATTGCATTGGTGCACACCCAAAACGCAAATTCTGGGGGGGGGCCGTGCGGGGCAAACGGACATCATTTTGAACGAAAATATACCAAGTAGGAAAGTGTTTTGCGATAATATCTTGTTTTCACAAATTTTGTTTGGTATAAGCTTAGATTTTGGCATAAAGACTTTATCTGTAGTGTCCATAGTTTATCAGCCACAGGTGGGCCCTCAATCCTCTATGTGAGAACTGAGGGCCCCACTTTACAATCCATATCTCGCAAAGTTGACTTTCACAAAATCTGATTCCAACTTTCACAATTCTTTGGGAATGTTCACTAAGTCCTAAGCATATTTTCAAAGAGTTTTAATAAAGTGGCCCTCACACCACACGCAAATGTTTTTCAATACTCTTTTCTACATTTAAAGGAGTCAGGGAGGGAAGAGGAATATAATTACCTTCGTCGGCGGTCAGGTTTAAGCTACTTGGGTCCAGTTTTGGCATATCAGGTAGAAATACCCCGGCAAAATATTGAGCAAATATCAGCCGCTCTGATACCCGATATAGACTCTCCCTTATACGTTACATTAGGTTCAAAACCTCCCTTAGATCTCATATTAGAGATGTAATTCCAGAATTGTTCTGGGTTCTTCCTTATATTTTTTTCAACGAGGTGTGAGTATGATTTATAAGCCTCCTGAGTTCTGAGTTTTAGATCCGATCGTAAGGCATTGAATTTTGCATATGTACGTTCACAGGAAGTACGTTTCCATTTATTGTGGAGTTTGATTTTTTGCTTTAGGTTGGTAATTAGATCTTTGGTAAACCAGACCGGGAACCTTCTATTATCAGCGTTTAGCCTTTTTTTCTTAGGTATTGTGGAGTTAAATAGATCATACATTATACTATAAAACTTATCAGTAGCAGAAGAAGCATCATTACAGCTAAGAACCTCGTGCCAATGGGCCGAGTGTATATAATCATACAAAAGTGTATAATCTCCTTTTTTAAAATTCCAGTCGCGACTTTGATCTATGTTACTGGGGTCTAACTTTTCATCGTCTCCTTTATGTAGTGCTATTGGTATTGCTATATTCAAGGGTGGATGATATAGATCGATTGGAACCAACTCAGTCCCTTCGACATACTCACAATCTACCTTAGTACCTTCCCAGGTCAACACCACATCTAACTTGCTCCCGCGCATATTCATCACACCATTCATATCAGCTAAGTTACAGAAATTCATGAAATAACAGTAATAATTATTAATATTTACAGATGCACTTTTCAAGTTAAGGTCTCCTAATACAATATTACAGTACACTTAAAATTAGAGATAATGTTCTCAACCTTGCAGAACCACGTCATGTAGTCATCATCAGTAGCAGACGGTTTCACGTACACGATACATATATATATATATTGCGACCGTTATTTTTGAGAGACACCCACATATCCTCGCCACTGTCCGTTTCGAGTTCACGCCGTCTTCTCAGGTTCACCTGGCCGAGCAGCCAGCAATACCCCGCCACCCGCAGATCCTCTGTCTCTACGCAGGATAATCCAACCTACCGATATCTCCAAGTCTTCTACAGAATCGTCTAGATTCGTCTCTGCCACAGCTACTAAGTGGTGTTCTGCGAGTATTAAGCTTGATTTCCATGTTAATAATTTGGTTTTTAAACCACGTACATTCTGATACAAGATACGCAGGTGGTCATTACGCTCGCTGGAGACAGGTGGAGTGTGGTGGAATGGGTTAAGGGGCTTAACTTTCATTAATTTTGGCACGAAAATTACGACGCCACGGCTTCACGCAGATATCCTCAGCCCAGTTAGGAGCCGACATGACACACTCCGCTAAACGCGTTGGCACCGCTAGCTTAAAAGAGGCATAATTCCCACGAGCCTTGAGTACCTCAACAGTACAAACATCCAATCCACAAATGTTCGCTAAGTGTTCGCGTACCTGATTATCGGTAGTACCTTGCTTTACATAGTAAAGATGTAGATATTTCCATCGTTCTGACGCCTCCAGTTTGGTTACACCAGGTGCTGCAGTGCCACGCAGGACGGAATTGATTGTATCACGATGGCGGCTTCGGCGGACTTTGATCCAACCAGCATCGTCTATATCGACCTTCTCAACTGCTTCAGTATGTTCCTGCAGAGAGGCACTGGTTCCAACCACCGATGGTAGGTTGAAAACATCAGACTGCTGGGTGGCAGATGATTCTGGACATTTTGGTGGCCATGGAACTGATGCAATAGGCTCCTGTAGAGTGGCGCTAGTTCTAATTGCAGGTGGTAGGTCGGCGACCTCAACCTGCTGAATGACTGGTGGTACAACATGTTTGGGTGGCACTGGAACCGCTGTAATCGGTGCCGCCAAATGACTAGAAGATAGGGATGGTGCAACTTCTTTAGCCAGAGTCAAGGGCTTCTGAGTGCTCGAACGCGTTAGTTGTTTTGCAGTTGGCTGAGCCCGGCACGACGGCATTTTCCAGCACGACCCCCTATCCACATCTATAAATTATTTATTATTACGAATTCACAATATCTGTTGCGGCACATATAACGTGTTAATAGAGTACATTCCTTGAGTTTAAGAAACTTTTTAAAACGCTATATATTTTTCAAGTTACACGGGGGCCGAGCTAAAAACGTTTGGTTGGCACGACCCCCTTTTTTTGCATATTTCTTCAAAAGTACAGGGGTACATTGAAAAAGAAACCGGTACATATACTCCTAGAGGCGAGTACATTGCATTGGTGCACACCCAAAACGCAAATTCTGAGGGGCCGTGCGGGGCAAACGGACATAAAATATTGTCTCATTTGTAGTTGTACCTACCTAGCTCTCCACCCCGGCTTCGCACTGGTAGCACTATTATACCTAATCTAAGTAGACGAGCTATATTAAGTGCTTATGAATAGGTAGTGATAGTGATTACGGTATTCTACTATTCCAGACGTTTTAATTATACAACGTGTAACGTTAAATGCGCACAACCTCTTAAGGGGTCATTGTACTCATCATTATGAACAACTTTTACTATGGGACCAAACCTGAAATCGCGAAAAAAAAATCAGCTGTTCAGTACATTTATGTTCGCATAATTCGTCAAAATGTACTAAACAGCTGATTTTTTTTTCGCGATTTCAGGTTTGGTCCTATAGTAAAAGTTGTTCATAATGATGAGTACAATGACCCCTTAAGAGGTTTTGCGCATTTAACATTACACGTTGTATAAACGTCAATTATCTATTTATTTAAAAAACGTGTGCTATTTAAACTTGCCGTAATAATTGCTTTCTGTTATTTTTCTGTTACAATCAAATAATATTCATATCTGTTTCCTATCCGGGTACTTACAGTTATTTTGAATATGACCCACCTACCACTATCCTTAACCACTACCATTGATATGAAATGAGGTATCCAAAATAACTCGAAAGCTACAAATCGTAGAACGTAGTACATGGGGGTTAAATCGATAGGTATGTAATTTCATACCAAAAAAAAAAACTGTTACACTAAAGAATGCTCGGAAATGAAAAGAAAATCATTAAATTTAACATGTTTTTAATTATCACCTGTTTGGTTAACAGACACAGATTATGGTAAGGTCTTAGTAAGGTTAAGTTAAAAGTAGGTAAGTACATCCTTTGTTGGTGCATCAGTTTCAACGACCAATATGGTCGTTGATCAGTTTGCACCACATAGGGCATTTTCAGGATGGAAATGACAAAAGCCATTGTTTTCCGGAAATGGAATAGGCATTCTAGAACTGCCCTGTAAAAAGACTTTCATAGTTGTAGTTGTTCTTGTTTTTGTTGTTGTTGCTGCTGTTGTTGTTGTTGTCGTGGTTGTTGTCGCCTTATCTTTCTTCAACATAACATACTGCTTGCTATCTATAGACAATGCTGCTTGCTCATTTTCTTTTAATGATTTCCTTATGCTTTTTTGCTTTTTTTTAATCGCTTGTACAATGTGTACATCCTCTGTGTTAGTGCCCTCCAACTCTTTTTCCAATTCTGAAGCGACTTGAGATATCTCAACATCATCTTTAGTCCATTTTTCGGCTGTGGTTGTATGACGAGTGTGATGACGCAGGTGACGGCTGACATTGAGATGGTTCTTGTTGCGATTAGAAATTACTATAGTCTTTGCTATCGAAGAGAAAAGAAAAAAAAAATGTTACGTTTCAATATAACAGGTACAGTCAGCGTCAAACATTTTTAAGGGCGAACTTTTCTAAATGATTACGCGTCAGGACAGCTAAGAAAAGGAAGCTTTGAACAGGTCATACCATACTTGTTACAATATCAATCTGCCTAGCCTTTTCCCAACTATGTTGGGGTCGGCTTCCAGTCTAACCGGATGCAGCTGAATACCAGTATTTTACATGGAGCAACTGCCTATCTGACCTCCACAACCCAGTTACTGGGTAATACGATACCCCTTGGTAAGACTGGTTGTCAGACTTTCGGGCTTCTGACGACCCGTAACGACTGTCAAAGATACACGAATAACAGCAGGGACCAACAGCTTAACGTGCTTTCCGAGGCACGGAGGAATCTCGGTGTGTAAAGATTCTTGTTACAATAACACTTCAAAATGAACTGGAAATAATCACCTTTTGAAACAGGCACTCGCGTTCTACGTCCAATTCTTTTTCGGTGTTTGGTTGTCAGGGTTGACAATATGATTGTCGGTAGGTTGGGCTCTTCAGTTGTCGGGCTTGTCGGTAGGATAGACAGTTTTGTAAATGTGGCTGTCAATAGGATAGATTTTGCGAGTGTTGGTAAGATTGTCTCCTTGGAAGGATCGGTTGGGATAGACGGTTTGGTAGAATCGGCTGTCGGAAGGATGGTACGGTTGGCAGAAATGGTTGTCCGTAGGAATGACGTAAACGGTTGCGGCAGCATTGTTGGTAAAGAGGTTGTAGAGACCGTTGTCTGTTCCACGGGTAAAGTTGCCACTTCGCTCGTTGCTGATGATAGGCTAGATGTGGTTTGCGCTTGTGAAGTAGCTGAAACCACATGTTATCGCATCTCGTCACAATTATTAGTAGGAAAGTTTTGTAGATGTTAGCATAATCAGCCTATAATGTTCCCAATGCTGGGGCAATGGCCTCCACTTTTCAAGCGGGAGTGTGTTGTAATATACCACGCGTGCCCAGTGCAGGTTGTAGGTCTTAACTAGTTATTTATTATTACAGGGCAATACATACGAAAGTCTGAACATATCTGAAGCTGAAACTCAGGATAAGCAAAGAAATATTAGGTAATTCATGGTTCAGTTGTGATTTGCACAACATGTGAAGTAGCTGAGCCCACATAATGTTATCGCAAATAAAATTATTTACTTAGTTGAAAATTTTTGTAGAATTTAACAAGCAGTAGGATGACAAATCTTTTAGGGTAGATCGTTGGGATTTGCATTCCTTGGAGTTACAACCGGGGGTATTTCTTTCATAAACATAACATCACGCCTTGTTTCCCGGAAGAGTTAGACAGAGGTGAAGGGGAGCTTGCCGATGGGGGAAAAGCCCTCAGACTAAAATAACTATAAAACCAGTAGAACTTTAATTTTATGTATCTTTTAAGGTTTAGCCAGCGCACGCCATGTAAGTGCTCTAAACCAACTCTAAACAAAGACATTAAATATTATGTAACAATAGACGGGACATAGCGAACAAAATCGTACCGATACTTATGACCAGTGGACAAAAGTAACATACAATTAACGTCGCTAATTTTAGTCCAGTAAAAATAGTGTTTGAGATTGCATTAAAGACACTTTAGTAAATTGGTTTTGAAATAATAGTATAGTTATTTACGTATGCATTCGTAGCAATTTTGTGTTCATATGGTCGGAGGAACCTCAGAAATACCTAAAGTTGTGTTTTTACTGTTTAACGTTAAACAAAAAACACACTTTAGGTGAAAAGTAAGATTATCGTCTACAGCCAGTCTAAAATTATAGTACATAAGAAATCCCTCGGTTTGGGTACAAAATTCTTAACATTACGAGATTTTTTCTTTCATGGTGTGATAATTGAGACTTAAAAAATCTCACTTTCGGGGATTTTTCTGTTTATACATTCCAAACGTTAGCCTCGAACCTGTGTTCAGTTTTCACCTTGGTGACTTCTCAGGAACATAGTTAAAAAGTGTTTTATCATATTTTGTATATTGTACATAAAAGACACTTGAAATATTTTTTAGGCTGTGCATTAACATTTTCATTCTTTAGCATGTGGGGTGTCATCGTCTAGAACTCATTGAGTAAAGTACAAACATATTTTTTTTAATCTTTTAAAATTAAGAAATAGGGGGCCGCAAAAGTTGTAAATTTTAGACCATTTTTGTACGAGCTCTAGCGCAACAATTCAACAAATTAGGAATTTGAAACTTCTTTATACAATGTAGGTACCATGAATAGTGTATTTAATCAACAATACTGAAAACGGCGATTCATATATTCAATATTTTGTTTAAACATGGGTGATTCTGCAACTGCAAAAAATAACCTTGTAATTCACAGTATACAATAAGTAAAAAGTTATCTTTGCGATTGTTAAACATATAATATGGTACGGAAGCCTTCGTGCGCGAGTCCGACTCGCACTTGACCGGTTTTTTTTGTATACATTTTGTTTTGTTTCTTTAAAAAAAAAAAGTCACTGACACGTCGGATCACAGCTTGATCACAGTCTTTCTATGATATTTCTTCTGATAGCCTGTCTATTACTCTCTTTTGCTCTAAAAAGTGTATTTTTAACCACTTGACAAAACGTCAAATTACAGTATTTCGTTTACTTTTAATATATAAGAATTATATGAGGTCTTTAATCTTTAATCTTAAAAAAAAAACATATATAAACCTAAACATTCCGGAATACAGACTCTAAAATAAATTATGGTGAAAATCTCATCAAAATCCGTTGCGTAGTTTAGAAGAACAACGCGGCCACTCAGACAGACACGAAAAGCGACTTTGTTTTATAATATTTAGAGAAGAGATTAGTGAATAAACAGCCAAATTAGCAAAGCAAGGTGTTTTTCAAATAACAATTTAAAAAAAAATATTTTGAGACTGGAAATAAATGGTTCAAATTGTGGAATGTGATAGCTGAATATACTATTTACGCCACATGATGATGATGCCCTTGTGCAAAATTTCTTGCTTCTACTCTAGACTCAACGGTCCAGACCAGACTGAGCGTTGAAAGAATCATCATCAAAAGCGCGTTGCGTCTAATTTATGATTTTGTAGAATGTGGGTGTTTTATCTATATGGGAACTTTAGGAGATGGAAATTGACTAATGATATAATACCAGAAAATGTTAAGCCAGGTTTTATTTTTCAGCTAATTTGTAAAGTGCTAAATAATATATTAGGCTGTATTTCGAAGCAGTCGTTTTGCTCGGATGCGACTTACCTGAGGTGTTACCAAGATCATCAGTTGGGTCATTGTGAAATCTTCGAAATTTTCCTAAAAATTAGAATTCTGTTGTAAATTCTAATATTTAGATGTTGATAAATTCAAATGTATCGTACAGTCACGAGTAATTACTCAACATTCAAAAGCACGTAAAACAAAATAATACAAAGGAGAATGGGCGGGTCCGTCCCCAGTGGTGTATCAAGATGTGATATACGTCATTTTAAAGGTCATAACAATAGCTTTATTTTATTGTATGACACCAACAACGAAACTCGTGCAGGGAAGGAACCATGAATAATTTTAATTTTATTTTTTAAAATATTATTTCTAGCTTCTACAGTAACGTAGCAAGTATAACCATGTGCACAAAATGCTAGAGGCGTCATCGCATCAGGGTGAAGAACGTCAGAGGGCGGGTGAACCCGAACGAGATAACAATTATGGAGGCGAGAGGGATAAAGACAATGAACAATTTTTTTACAGCTGACTATTGTATTGTACTCGTTTGTTTTCACTTAACCGCTTAAGTGTCCAGGCGTACTTTTTTAACCAAACCTTTTTAAACCGTATTGCTCCTCAAACCCTCTACCCCAAACTAAGTTTGAGGTAGTACTTTCCAAATGCCATGCTTTATTTTTGTTCATTACGAAATTCCTCTCACTTTGATACACTTTGATATATGACAATACTAGCAGTGTTTGGTCTGTGATTTTATTTTTTCATTTTGTCGGCTGTCAATGGTTTGTATTGTAATGATAGTTCGGTTAATTTATATTGCCCTACGATACGCACGTCGCATGCATCATTTCCTCCTTCATGGGTTCGACACTGTATATTTTGACTTCGGCACGCTAAATAGACTTGACTCCTCTGATTTTGGCTAGCTTGAATGGTTGCAAAGGTATTGGATACGTTGTGTTGTGATGGAACGTGTACGAGGGGCCAAAGTTAACTCGCAGACGCCCCTTAGACAATTTTAAATTATGAGGAGACACCAACCGACGATTATCCCTGTATGCACTATGTAAGTGCACCCAAGGACATCCCCTGGTTGGTGCAGGACTATTGCAAAACATGGAAACAAAATATATTGGGCTTTGGGTTTGGGTGGCTGTGGAATGGTTACCTAGAACAATGTAAAGACTATGGCCCCTGCCTGACCAATGTTTTTTATACAATACACAGATGAAATGGCAGGGGGTGACTTGCACACTCAATAATGGGCCCCCGAAAACTGTCGCTAGCACATAGTGACGTAGCGATAAGGGGGCAACATGTCCTGAGGTGCTTGAGGAGTGGAGAGGTATTCCACGGCTTTCAGAACAATCCCAGAGCCCGGAAGATGGTCAAGTCAAGATCCCTACAAGCACTTACTGGAATACTTCCTTCCTCCGAGCACGTTTGCTCTTGCGAATCTCCACTCAAGCCGGCCAATAAAGACAAAAATGAGATGGGAGCTCTGTTCCCGTCAGTGTTCACTCCAGCCGGTCAATAAAGGCAAGCCAGAGGTGAGGAACAAGACTTCTCCCGGGAGATAGGGTCCGTGGGGTCGCTCGCTACTTCCCAACAGCTCGCCACACGCTGCCCTACGGTTTTTTGTATCTCTCTTGGTCTGGCTTCTCACCCTAGACCTGTTTCGGCAAAGTAAATTCTACCGGCACAGACTTAGAGTTCGGAGCGCGCAAGCCCCACCATGACGTCAACGTAGAGATACGGAGGTAGGGAAAAGTTAAAAAGTCAAGTGTGTAGGTGTGGCGATAAACGCGCAACACAAGATTAGTAGCTGCATCGCAAAGAACGCTATATAAAGTAATAGGTATATACGAAAAACTGTCTATGCTAAACATAATGATATAAAGAAAAAAAAAAGATTCGTAGTATCTTCTTTGCACGAGTTTCGTTGTTGATGGCATAAGCTAACTGTCATAACCTCGAGGACACATATGTTAAGACTTCGATCATATCTCGCTCCATCGCACTTTGAATAGATAGGCACACTCCAGGATATCTGCAAGACAAAAGAGGTGGACGATGGTAAAATAAGCGAAAATCTCATTTTTTTGAAAAAAAAATATAATCAGTCGTAGGTCTTCTCCTGCAAGAGTGCGGTGGTTGGTGTCATAGAATAAAATAAAGCCATTCTAATAAGCTTTAAAATGACGTATCGCTCAATTTGATACAGTCTTGAAACAGTCTGGGGACGGAGCCCATACAAAAGCGCCCATTCTCCTTTGAGAAAATATTTATTTCTTAGTACTTAGTAGGTACTTATGATTTCGATTATATAACATAAAATTGTTCGTAACAGTGTTACGAGTTAACACCATAAAATATCTATCAAAGCTATAAGAGAAAATCGCTTTGGAATCTTGCTTAAGTGTAAGGTATTATGCTCGTGACTGTATTTAGTCAAGATAGTTGTACCTACACTTTTTGTGTTCGTTTCAACCGCGCGGCCATGGCGTTAAAGAAAAAAAACTATGCCAACATTTTGTAACAATTTGTAAAAGTTGACTCGCAAAACCACAAATATGTCAAAGCTAGGGTTAAAAAGTTAGAAGGGTTTGAACGTGGCCGCGCCATCGAAACGCGGAGAACCGCGCGGCCACGGAGATCTCAGAAACTAAGCGTTGCACAGACCTGAAATTTTGGTAAATAACAGATTCAATTTGTAAACAATTTGTAAAAATATAGAAAATATCCTAGGTTAATATTTTAGGAGCTGTGAGACTAAAACCCCGTGGCCGCGCTATCGAAACGGTGACAAAAACGTTATCACCGATATCTCACTGAAAAAGCATCGCAGAAGTCTGAAGTTTTCTGTAAAACCTAGATTTGAATTTGTCAAAACTTGTAAAAATACAACAAAAAATCCTAGGTTTATATTTCAGGAGCTGTAAGACTAGAACCCCATGGCCGCGCCATCGAAACGGTGAAAAAAACGTGATAGCCGATAACTCGCTGAAAAAGCACCGGAGACGTCTAGAGTTTTTTGTAAAACCCAGATTTGAATTTGTCAAAACTTACAAAAAATGCAACAAAAAATACTAGGTTAATATTTTAGGAGCTGTGAGACTAAAACCCCGTGGCCGCGCCATCGAAACGGTGACAAAAACGTTATCACCGATATCTCGCTGAAAAAGCATCGCAGAGGTGTGAAGTTTTTTGTTTTATAAAAAACTTCACAACTCTGCGATGCTTTATTTGTAAAACCTAGATTTGAATTTGTAAAAATATAACAAAAAATCCTAGATTTATATTTCAGGAGCCGCGCCATTGAGACAGAGAAAAACACGTTATCGCCGATATCTCACTGAAAAAGCATCGCAGAGGTCTGAAGTTTTTTGTAAAACCTAGGTTTTGGAATTAGATATTTTTTTTACAAATACAACAAAAATCCTAGGTTTACAAAAAACCCTATTTCACCGTTTCAATGGCGCGGCTCCTGAAATGTAAACCTAGTATTTTTTTGTATTTTTACAAATTTTGACAAATTCACATCTAGGTTTTACAAAAAACTTCAGACCTTTGCGACACTTTTTCAGTGAGATATCGGCTGATAACGTGTTTTTCACCGTTTCAATGGCGCGTCTCCTGAAATATAAACCTAGGATTTTTTGTTGTATTTTTACAAATTTTGACAAATTCAAATCTAGGTTTTACAAAAAACTTCAGACTTCTGCGATGCTTTTTCAGCGAGATGTCGGCGATAACATATTTTTCACCGTTTGAATGGCGCGGCCATGGGGTTCTAGTCTTACAGCTCCTGAAATATAAAACTAGGATTCTTTGTTGTATTTTTAAAAATTTTGACAAATTCAAATCTAGGTTTTACAAATAATTTCAGACCTCTGCGATGCTTTTTCAATGAGATATCGGCGATATCGTGTTTTTCACCGTTTCTATGGCGCGGGTCCTGAAATATAAACCTAGGATTTTTTGTTGTATTTTTACAAGTTTTGACTAATTCAATTTGACAATTCATAGTATTTTTTGTTGCATTTTTGTAAGTTTTGATAAATTCGAATCTGGGTTTTACAAAAAACTCTAGACGTCTGCGATGCTTTTTCAGCGAGATATCGGCTATCACGTTTTTGTCACCGTTTCGATGCCGCGGCCACGGGGTTTTAGTCTCACAGCTCCTAAAATATTAACCTAGGATTTTTTTCTATATTTTTACAAATTGTTTACAAATTGAATCTGTTATTTACCAAAATTTCAGGTCTGTGCAACGCTTAGTTTCTGAGATCTCCGTGGCCGCGCGGTTCTCCGCGTTTCGATGGCGCGGCCATGTTCAAACCCTTCTAACTTTTTAACCATAGCTTTGACGAATTTGTGGTTTTGCGAGTCAACTTTTACAAATTGTTACAAAATGTTGGCGTAGTTTTTTTTTTAACGCCATGGCCGCGCGGTTGAAACGAACACCACTTTTTAAGTTACGACATTTTTAAACTTTTACTTTAAAAGTTAGGTAGGTTATGCTCATAATATTATGCTATTTAATCAGGCTGCCTAGTGTGTCAGACTTACCACGGCTTTTAGCAGGATAATCTGGAAAGTAGGTCGGTACGTTAAGACTTAAGTTGCAATTTATTGAATTTTTCTAAATCAAAAAATATTCTACCCACAGAGCAGTATTGCAGGCCCAGTAGTAACATGTCTGACCAATACAGGGGGCTTACTATGAGCTCTTATAGCAAGGCGGAAGTTAAACGTTTCCAGTGAGAGAGAGAGAGAGAGAGAGAGAGAGACGGAGCTATATACGACCTATAGCACCGTCACTCTCTCTCACTGGAAACTTCTGCCCTGCTATAAGAGCTCATAGTAAGCTCACTCTACAGCACTGCTCTAAAACGGCGAAAGATGCATCGGGTCGGGTAAAGCACTGATTCCCCCGAAAAGTTATACATATAAGTACTTTATAATACCGTTTTATCAGACGAAATCGAGGTGGTACAGTTAAAGCAATAAGTGCTAAGCGATTATTAATACTTATTTATGTCTATTTCAGATCAAATTATTCTATTCACAGATTTCTTAATACCTATTAATATGTGAAACATTTCTTATAAAAAATAACTAAGTATTAGTATTTACTTAAATTTTGTATACCTACTAATTGACTTTAAAAATATACAACACGTTAAATAATAATTCTGAATTATATAAATCAACAATCAACAGTAAAAAAAATAATAAAAAAGGTAAGATATCAAAGGTAAAAATAATATTTCGGTGGTTGCACTTTCTCGCTTAGCTGTACCTTTCTCGCTTACTTATTTTTTTTTTCGGGGGAACCGAATATTTAATTAAACGACACGACATTATTATTATACATAACTTTCAGAGGGAATCAGTAGTACTTAACCCAAAAAATCGCGTGGAAGTATGAATCTATAAATGTATAAAAAAAAGTGGAAACCGGGATGTTTAGAACCAAACAAAAACTGAAGACATGAATGATTTCTACCTACCCGAACTGCGGCTACTGCCAGCAGTGGGCTGGTTACGTAAAACACGATGAAACTCTTGTGGAGTTGTGGCAAACAACGCCATCTTTGTCGCGGAAGGCAACTAAAAGCGCCTACAAACAGGCGCGTCACGCGCTATAATCGCGCGCGACAGAAAAGCACCGCTCGTCGCGCGACAGACGGTGCCTTTATGTCGCGCGCGATTATATCGCGTGTCGTACCTATTTGAAGATAGTCTAGCTCGCTGTAGGTACAAAGCTATGGTGCAACTCACTCCGGTCAATCATATCTAGGTAGGATACCTAACTTACCTGCTAAGTAAGTATAAAGTTAATGTCAACTTACCAAAATAGTAATAATCAGGTATCATTCGTCGACGGTTGACTCCTAAAAAAATTATCGAAATTTCTTAAACTTACAACTAGCTCAGCTAACCACGCAAACGATACGACGCCATAGTAAGTCCATACAGCTGCAGAATAGCGGAAGTTTCATTTTGAATTATTCTTAACGCAACTTCCTGCATGCATCATATTCATGACACTTGACGTAATACCTAATATATTTTGATCCGATTCAGGGGTCCTACTCCCTAAGTCCGTCCGTCTTCCCGTCCGTCCGTTCATCCGTCCGTCTGACATTACTATCCATCAAAACAAGTGTAAAAGTTAAATTTTTCGGACGGGCAAAAACACATCGGGAGTAGGGACAACTGGCAAATCATGTTGTCATTCATACTTCGTTCGGGCCTCGAACCAATCATCCATCCGTAGGTGATACGGAGTAAGAAACGCCCGTAACGAAGGCCGAAACTACGGGCTTCGTGCTTAGGGAGTAGGCCCCCAGACTAGGGTGCCTTATTGCTGGCGTTCGTCCAGCTCCAGCGCGAGCGTAGGACATAATATACTTATAGGTACACAATACAGGGTGACTGGTAATTAGTGAACGATACCTAAACACATAATTGTGCTCATGATAACAAACAAATTTTTCTGTGGGACCAAAACTGAAATCGCGAAAAAAAAATCAGCTGCTCCCTAAATTTTGGCGAGTTATGCGAACATGAATGTATGGGGGCAGCTGATATTTTTTTCGCGATTTCAGGTTTGGTCTGATAATAAAAGTTGTTTGTGATCATGAGTATAATCATGTGTTTAAAGTATCGGTCACTAACTACCAGATACGCTCTGTGCAAAGATACGGTACGGAACGGTAACGGGTCAAGCGGGTATATCGCTTGTACCAGAAGTTACTGAATGCGCATTTTCCGTCAGCTACGTGCTTCGACTTTCGGTGGTCAAGACCGTACCTTTAGATCAGAATAACAGCCCCGTCAGAAGACAATGAGGAGTTGCTACTTAGGTCCCTTTAAGATAACTGTCTTACTGTACGGGAATCTATAATTTTCTTCCCGAAAGTTTTGTAGGCCTGGTCCGGAAGGCGGGTAGCCCATAGGCATACGCCAGCTCGCGTATGGCATCATCATGGGCGCTCCAGGTGGCATGAATATCGGTGGCGAAGGCGGCGAAGGTGGCGCATCCGACGTTGATGGGGGTGGCGTTGCTGGCGCCGAAGGAGTCACTAGACTCACTGTCAGATAAAATTTATGGAAAAATTAATATTTACTTCCTAGGTATTACGCTCTGAGTGTAGTTACCTATGTAGATAAAGGACCGCTTAAGACTGTTTGTCTACTGCACCGGGAACGGGACGTCAACGAGATAAACAGATGACGATGCCGATGTAGCGACAGTACATTTTCTAGTACTAATGGCGCCGTCATCTGTTTTCTCGTTGACGTCCCGTTCCCGGTGCGGTGGACAAACAGTACTAAACAACTGGAGAAGTCTTGATAGTATTACTCAACTGCAAATCCTGATATTAAAAATATTCTACTTGACTACTTTACCACCTGAGAAGTGAGACATTCGACTTAAGGTAGATTTCGGGTAGAGAGCAATCTTTCAATAAAAACCACAGAACATATAAAGAGGTAAAAACTTACCAGTTACTTCTGTTTCATTAATTGCCATCGTTGAGTTGAATTCCCCAGAAGGAAGCGAGCATGTGCTATTTTCTTCAGTAGAATTTGCCATAACATCATCGTTTGACCGCAAAATGTGTGCAAAGTCTTTCAAGAGAAAATCAACAGCATTTATTTACCATAAAATTATAATGGAAATGTTATTTAAGACTAGGTACTTAACTACTTAAGTACTTATTATTTATTTGAATAATTAATTCTTACCTGATTTAATTAACTTAACCAAAAATAAGGCTTGTTTCAGAGTGTCATCGAGATCATCGACTGCTATAGCCACATGAAGGCTGAAACTAGCTATAGCTATAATCCCTAATACATTCAGTAGTTTCGTTCTTAAAATCATAATATTATATGAACATTTCTTGCCTTGTCCAAAAATAAAATTACCATTTCAACATTTTATGCAACCAGAATTCTTTGTAAGTAATAAAATTTTTCGTTAGTCATTTCAATTTTGCAAGTGAACGTATTCGTATGTGAAAGGTAGTTTAAAAAAATAAATGACTGTAACAAAGCGCATAAAAATATTTTATTTTCTGTTTTACGGTTGTGTACAAAATAAAAACTTAAAAATTTACAATAAAACTGAAAAAGGCAAGATCTACCTATTGAAATTAGACGTAGGCAGGAGGAGATTGGGTAAAAATCTTATTAGGTCCTACTTAGTACCTACTTAGGTACTCTGATTTTTAAAAATAAAACAACGGTACCGTTTATCAGAGAGATTAAACCCAACACTCGATAGTACCTACTTAATTAACTTAAGTAGGTACTTATTGCAAATAGCACTGCTTCTAATAACTAGATACCTACATTAGTTCAACTTAATAACTTCACTTCGGTCTTATTCTTCCAATTCCGCATTTTGCCAGAAATTGCTGACTTCGTTGTAAGGTGACTGTTGTTCGGCCACCTCATTGCTTCCTGAGAATTTCTGAATAAGAAATAATAGGTCTCAGACTAAAAAAAACCCGGGCATAGCACTGCAAACAAAACAATACATGCAGCAATGAAGCATGCGCAAAGCTACACCTCGCTCTGAGGCATGCACGCTAACACGCACACTTTTACACCAAACTACTACCTCATTACACATGTTTACGAAACCCGAAACGTGAGGACTCTCGTCACTGTTGATAGCGCTATGACTTGGTTTTTATTTAGTCTGAGGGCCTATTTCACGATGTCCGAATAGCCACTATACTCACCGAATAAATTCAAAAATGGAACAGAATTTGTATGAAATTATCTGCCAAGTAAGTTAATAGGAACTTAATCGTAGGTGGTGAAACAGGCCCCTAATAATAGGTTTTATTAGTTAAATATTACTACATTAGGTGCAGCGCAGACGACAGACTTTTTGTGCGATCGAGTCTGTGGCGCAAATTAATATTTCAGGCGTCGTATGCGTTATGAATATTATACAAACGCCAGCATAGAAATATATATATTCATTATAATTATTATTAAAACATTTTGAGCGTCACAGACTCGATCGCACAAAAAGTCTGTCTGCGCTGCACCATAATTATGATGGAGAAACACAGTGTTGTCAAGTGCAAATCCTTGGACTCCAATGATATCAAGATGATAATGATGGGGAGGTACCCAGAGACTATTAGTGGGTTCTGGTTAGTGTCTATCAACCAATTTTCGTTTTCGGTTTTTGGACAATTTCGGCAGACATTTTACTTTCGGCAGTGTCCGAAAAAAATTAAGTAGGCCTGGCCTAGCTTACCTACCTAACAGCAAATCAATACTTTCTAATAATTTATTTAGAGAAACTGTGTTTGTGTGTTGAAACCGATAGTTACAACAACTAAAAACACAATAACTGTGAAAATTCAGGAAAACTGCTTTTACTCGCGAACATCACATTGTTTCATTATAATTGTAATCAATTCGTAACTTATGAAAAGTATAAAGTTTCGTAAGATTTCAGTTTTAATCGTAAAATATAGGTAGATAATTATTAAAAGATGACACTGCATTTAATTTACTTTTAGCAAAGAAAAACCATTGACAAACAAAAAAACATATTTATACCATTCCCCTTCTAAAAAGCTTATTTTATTTACTGACAACAGTGACACAAACACAAACATCAAAACAGTGAGTAAAAGTGCTTTTATTCACTGTTTTGATGTTTCAATCAGTAGTTATAATCCTTCACTAGCTCGTGAATAGTATATTATGTAATTAGTGAATAAAAGCGAGGGCCATAGATGAATCACGAGCTAGTGAAGGATTCTAACGATTGAATCACGACCTTAGGGAGTGAGGCATGATGATTGTTAGAATCCTGAGCGACGCGAGTGATTCATGGCCCTCGATATAATCCGTTTTATTCAAGAGTTGCATTCTATACTTTATACCATGACTACGAGAAAAAGAAAGATTTAAGTGAAAATAGACATATAATGAAGAAAAAGGAAAGTTAAATTGGCTTTGATGTAAACCAGCCGTGATTTTTTGGGCAGCAAGTTTTCCACTATATCGGCAGCCCTCTCTTTCATAAACTCAGGTGTTAACACATCTTCATCACTAGAATGCATTTTTAATCGATTAGAACAACATTAAACAAACACAAAATTAAAGATTAAAGTAACACTAAACTTTGTGTTCGTACAACAGCTTACAGTATTCAAAATAGCGCCAATTTAGGTACTAAGGACAGCAAAGAACACAAAACAGTTTTTATTCTAATGCTAAACTCCTTGTCGAAAATGTCGACCAATCAAATTGAATTTAGAACAACACAACATCAATAGGTCGAATACACAGATTACACTTACACTAGATACGGCAAGCCATCCGACCAAGCGTGCCCTGCATGTTCGTACTAAAAAAAGTCTGTTAGCTCAGTGACGCTTAGCGATTGAAACAATTCTGCTTACGTTGAGCACATCACTAAATGGCTGGGGTGAAGTTATCGTAGGTATAAAAATAAAAACTGACCAAGTGCGTGTCGGACCACGCACAATGAAGGGTTCCGTAGTTGAAAAGAATTTAAATATCTCAAAAACAAACGTAACATTGTAATCCCAGAAAAAAATTTGTTTACGTGATTAAATTACAAATTCTCAATTTTCGGACTTTTCCCTTTACTTGTGCTATGAGACCTTGCTTCTTGCCAAATTTCATTATTCTAGGTCAACGGGAAGTACCCCATAGGTTTTGATTTACTTGCGAGTATCAAAATATGTCGCTTAAACGGCCGTATTTTTTATTGCGTTGACTTAGAAGCTTGATTTTTTTAGGACTCTAAGGGACCATTAACTTACGCATTTGATATTAATTTCAATTTGATTCCTCCACGCGTTCTTAGAAAAAGGGCCTTGACAGACTGACGTATTTGAAAATATTTTTTATGTGACAAAATGACAAATTATCAAATTTCGGACCTTTCCCTTTACTTGTGCAATGAGACCTTGCTTTTTGCAAAATTTCATGTTTCTAGGTCAACGGGAAGTACCCCATAGGTTTTGATTTACTTGCGAGTATCAAAATATGTCACATAAATGGCCGTGTTTTTTTATTGCGTTGACTTAGAAGGTTGATTTTTTTAAGACTCTAAGGGACCACAGGTCTACGTATTTGATATTAATTTCAACTTGATACCTTTACGCGTTCCTGACAAAAAGGGTCTTGACAGACAGACAGTCTTGACAGACGGACAACGAAGTGATCCTATAAGGGATACGTTTTTCCTTTTGAGTTACGGAACCCTAAAAAGATGACACGCTCGGTTTTCATACTATCTAATAACATGCGGTATCAAGCCTAGGTACTCTAAATCTGTGGTCGAATACATTGGTGTGTTCCATTTTCAAACATCAAAACAGTGAGTAAAAGTGCTTTATTCACTGTTTTCGGTGAATAAAATAAGCTTTTTAGAGGGGGAATGGTATAAATATTCACTTATGGCCCTCGCTTTAAATCCGTCCTTTATTCACTAATTGCATAATATACTATTTTGATCTTGGTTTTCGGCCGAAAATGAAATCAGTTTCTAATAGTTCATCATCATAGCCTTTTCCCAACTAATCATGTTGGTGTTCTGCGTTAATATTTAATTTCCCAATGGAGGCAAGGTTCTTGAAATACCTAGGTTAGGTATGAATTGATGAAGAAGGACAGCATTTTCGAGATAAACGAATTATTGCTGCGGTGTAACCTCCATGTCCTCCACCAACCCCCTACAGTCCTCGCAGTCTCATCAGCACCACTGTCAACCATCAAAGAATCACTCGATCCGCGACAGATTCGGCATCATTGTTTTACATACAGGTTATTTTATAGGAAACCATTTAAATCAATAACTGTTGTTAGTCCTTACTTTAACAGTATGGCGTATCGCATATCCCTTCTTCCGAAAGGCTACTAGAGTTACCGGCCTCAGTCGTCTCTCAAAGGGTTCGAAGTAATCCTGTTAACAATAGGGAACAATTGAATCGGATATTATAGAAAGCCTCAATCACCCTTTTTTCGATTTTCACATTTTGCTGTTTTTTTTAATCTATGGACCTAGACACAAAATGGGGAAGGTCGGGCAAAGCTAATTATAGATAGCGTGATCATAGCTAGGTCCATAAGGCGTAACACTCGAGCCGTAGGAGAGGTTGTTTTTGAGCCGAGAACAATAGGTAACAAATGTCCAAGTGTATCAAACGACGTTTTTCAATACACTTTTGAAGAAATAAAATAAAGTAACGAAAAATATTTTTGTCGTGAATTATGAATTATGTATTTTTATTTAATTAGGAAATTATGATTTAAATTTTCTTTTTTTTCCACGCTTTGCTTTCGCCAGGTTGAAGGAGAAGTAAAGGATATTTTTGAGTTTAGAACACAAATAAATGTTAATTTGTTCATAAACTTTTTTTTTTATTGTAATAATCATGGTTTTTGAAGATATTCTATTTATAAACATTATTTAAATATTCAAAATATATTAACGCCGATGTGTGCAGCGAAAGTAGAATATTCAACGTATTGAAGCGACTTAGAGACAAATTGAGTTTTACTGAAAATACCTATGTAGTGCCAAAATAGCATTTTGCTGTGCTATTCGTTATGAAAATATTTTATAAGATTTTGTTGAACACCGCCTATTAGTCCATTCAACAAATGACCAAAAAGGGGCAAAGGGAGTGTAGAGTGCGTGAGCTGGGAGGTAAGCAATTTCTTCAGAAAGTTGTTCAGGGTGCTTAGGGAGTAAACATACTAAAAGTCTCCGCGGTTAGGGGGTGCGCCGGAGTGGGGGGGGGGAATAATAGGGGGAATAGTAGTTCCCACTTTTGAGTTTTTCGCTAATATCTTTAAAACGGTGCGTCGTAGAGAAAAAAACCGGTCAAGTGCGAGTCGGACTCGCGCACGAAGGCTTCCGTACCATATTATATGTTTAACAATCGCAAAGATAACTTTTTACTTATTGTATAATGATACTGTGAATTACAAGGTTATTTTTTGCAGTTGCAGAATCACCCATGTTTAAACAAAATATTGAATATATGAATCGCCGTTTTCAGTATTGTTGATTAAATACAGTATTCATGGTACCTACATTGTATAAAGACGTTTCAAATTCCTAATTTGTTGAATTGTTGCGCTAGAGCTCGTACAAAAATGGTCTAAAATTTACAACTTTTGCGGCCCCCTATTTCTTCATTTTAAAAGATTTAAAAAAATATGTTTGTACTTTACTCAATGAGTTCTAGACGATGACACCCCACATGCTAGATTAAAATTTTTATTTTTTTTCAAAATGAAAAGTTTATTGTATGGGGATCGACCCCTTACATTTTTAATTTTGCTTTATTTTTATTATTTTTGTTATAGCTTTATTGTTGTTATAGCCGTAATAGACAGCGGAGGCTTAGTAAGTTTGTACTGGACTGTACGTGGTTGTCTGATTTCATGGATTTTAATTTTCTTGCGCGGAACCCTAATTATTTTTCTAAAATAAAAATAGCCTAAGTTACTCCTTAAAACATCAGCTATATGTCGTCAAAATCGGTGAAAATTCGTTTGGCAAGTTTCCTAACTTGACTAAAAGTACCATTTTTTTAATCGGACTGCGCTTTAAAATTCTTCTATACAAACTTTAACATCCCTAACCTCATTTGAGGCGTAGTTTTGAAAAACTAATAATGACAAACACAATGACAAACATTATTAATTACTTATGCAAGTATTTGTGCTAAGTTTCAAGTTCATTAACCAAATTAATAAGATTTTTCATATAAACTGTATCTCTGTTTTCACGAACACAAATAAAGAATTTCAAAAATCGTCTGGTATGTTTCCATAACTTGACTCAAACATTATTTACACCAATTTTAGAGTTAATCAAGCCCCCAATAAAATCCTCCGCTATAAAATTAACTTTTCACCCCTTAGGGGTAGATTTTTGGAAAACCCTGATACACGTTAGTCTTAATTTTTGGTTTCTAGTATAAAAACTGAGTTTTGAGTTAATCGGACCGCGTGTTAAAGTTCTTCCATACAAACTTTGACACCCCCAATCCCTCCTTAGGGGGTAGTTTAGGAAAACTAAAAATGATAAACTTTATAATTTACTTATAGATGAATATTCGTGCTAAGTTTCAAGTCTATTAACTCAAGGGATAGGATTTTTCATACAAACTTTCATCCCCTATTTTACCCCCTTAGGGATGGAATTTCCAAAAATTCTTCCTTAGTGGATGTTTACACTGTATAAGGTATCTATGTGCAAAATTTCAAGTCTCTAGGTAAATTGGTTTGGGCTGTGCGTTGATATATTAGTCAGTGACTCAGTCAGGACTTTGATTTTTTTATATATATAGATTTACCATGTTATTTTAAGACCACAGACTTCTTATAGGTTTTCCTGTAATCTACAGGTATAGAACTATTTTCTATATTTTTTTCAAAATTTTAGGCTCAGTAGTTTCGGAGATAGGGGGGGAATGGTCAATTTTCGTCAATTTTCTTAAATAACTTTAAAACAATATATTTTACAATTATAAAAAAATATATTTGAGACCCTCATAGTAAGCCCTTTCATTTAATATGTCACACGGTACAGTTTACAAAACTTTTTTTTTAAATTTTCTTATTTTCCCCCTAAAAGTGACTCTCATATTCAAAATTCATATATTTACTTTAGCTGTACGTGTTTGGGTCAAAGAAATCCATATGTGTACCAAATTTTAACTTAATCGGTCCATTAGATTCGGAGCAAATTGGCTGTGACAGACGGACAGACGGACAGACAGACAGACAGACAGACAGACACACGAGTGATCCTATAAGGGTTCCGTTTTTTCCTTTTGAGGTACGGAACCCTAAAAATATAATATATTCTATGTAATGAAAGCTCATAAAAATTGTTACAACCTTTAACTTATATAGGTACTTTTTCAAATTCCTACCCATTTTCGAACTACACGTTCCGGAAAAGTGAAAATTGTCGAAAAAACTACTTTTATCAAACACTAGCCGTTGCCTGTTCTTCGTTCGCGTTATTTCGGGATAAAAAGTAGCATATAATTGTTAATCCAGGTCCTAATCTAACTACCTACCAAATTTTATCCAAATCCGTTCAGCTGTTGAGTTATCGAAACTTTTATCTATGTAATATATCGCCCGCGTGGATGTCGACTATTATCCCACGGGAACCTAATTCCGGGATAAAAGTTTCCTATATGTTAATCAAGGTTAATAAACTATCTACTATATGTGTGCCAAATTTCATCTAAATCCGTTCAGCCGTTTTTGCGTGATTGAATAACAAACACACAACTTTTTTCGGGTCCTGATCGAACCATACCACCACAGAATCGATTAAGATTGTACCTACCAAGAGAAAGAAAGTAAGTAAGAAGTTTGTCTCAATACTCAAAAGTGCGAAAAAAGTACCAGAAATGATAAAATTGCAAAAGGTTCACCTTCCAATTTTATTCTTGTACTTAGTCCTACATTTTTAATTAGGTATAAAGACCCTTTAACAGGAGTCCATGTTGCAAAAAAAAAAAAAATTCTTTCTTATTTGCAAAATAGTTGAGCTTACCAATTTTTAAAATGCAAGTTGCATAACCTTTCATATTATTTATTTCCAGTGAATGAATCTTCGCAGTTTGGAACGTAAACTTATTAAATTATTCTTTATACTTACGTCAATTTTTACGAAAAAAAATATAAGAAAAGACGCATATCTCTTTGCCGAGATTGAAACAAAAACATTCACCTCCGAATAGAGAGGACCGTCTCGCGCCAGGTTCATTTTGGCACTTGGCACCGGTAAGTGCCAAAATGAAACTGAAACTTTTTGTTCCCGCACACGTGTTGGAAAATGAAAAATCGCACGCGTGTGAATTACATTGCATTGTGAACCTAATCGTAGTGCGATATGAACCAGTTTTCGAGGAAGTGTATTGAAAAGTAATCTAACTGTACTTACTCTTTATCCTACTAATATTTTAAATGTATTGAAATAGTAGGTTGTGTCATATAGAGATCGGATAATCGGATGCATATTAACCTAAAGTTGAGGTGTTGGCTACGTATGGAGTGGGCTTTTGGATTAAAAAATCCCAGAATTCCGGTATCGGCCAATTTTGACTTCTGATTATAGAATCGAATGTATAATTTACTTAAGTTCAAATGTTAGTTAATAAGGATTGCACTTAAAAAAAAAATCGGGGATTGCGGAACGAAAATTTTTAAGTTCTGATTTTGGAATCGAATGTTTTAGTTAGGTACTTGCGTTCAGGTGTTGGCTAATATGGATTGTACTTTTGTATTAAAAAAATCCCGGGATTCACAAATTTATAGTTCTGATTATAGAATCGAATGTATATTTACTTACGTTTAGGTTTTGGCTATTAAGGAATACACTTTTGTGTCGATCGTCAAAATTTCGCGATTCCGGAATTGATAAATTAAGTATTTTTTGAAAGGGTCACTTTTTTATCACTAAATTTTCATAGGGTGTTCTACTCATGAGCAACTTTCACTATGGGATCAACCCGTAAATCACGAAACATAAATCAGCTGTTTCATACATTTTGGTCGAGTAGGTATTGAACTTTTGTTTCAAACATCGTAATTTTTTTTGTGATTTCGAAGTTGGTCCCATAGTGAACTGTAAATCCAAGATGGCGGCTTCAAATATTTTCAAATTTTTCGTCATGGGTACTATTCATGGTTTTCGAGGCTGTTACAGCTGATAGTGACATTAAAATGTAAATCCAAGATGGCGGCTGCAAAAATTTTCTAACTTTTCCTCATGGCTGTCGTTTTATTGGTTTTCGAGGGTGTTAAAGCCGATAGTGACACTAAAATGTAAATCCAAGATGGCGGATGCGAATATTTTTTAATTTTTCGTCATGGGTGTCGTTTTCATGGTTTTAGGGGGTGTTAAAGCTGATAGTGACATTAAATTAAAATGTAAATCCAAGATGGCGGCTGCGAACATTTTCTAATTTTTCGTCATGGGTATCGTTTTATTGGTTTTCGAGTGTGTTAAAGCTAAATGTAAATCCAAGATGGCGGCTGCGAACATTTTCAAATTTTCGTCATGGGTGTCGTTTTATTGGTTTTCGAGGGTGTTAAAGCTAAATGTAAATCCAAGATGGCGGCTGCGAACATTTTCAAATTTTCGTCATGGGTGTCGTTTTATTGGTTTTCGAGGGTGTTAAAGCCAATAGTGACACTAAATTGTAAATCCAAGATGGCGGATGCAAATATTTTTTTATTTTTCGTCATGGGTGTCGTTTTCATGGTTTTCGGTGGTATTAAAGCTGATAGTGACATTAAAATGTAAATCCAAGATGGCGGTTGCGAACATTTTCTAATTTTTCGTCATGGGTGTCGTTTTTATGGTTTTTGAGGGTTTTAAGGCGGATAGTAACATTCCATCTTGGATTTACATTTTATTTATTTATTTATTTATTTCAATTGGTCTTACGAGCTAACAGACATACCATCCAAAACGCTCATATGATTAATTTCCAATTCAACAATTTTACAATTCAATTGTGGCTACACAATTTAATGTCACTATCAGCTTTAACACTCCCGAAAACCATGAAAACGACACCCATGACGAAAAAATAAAAAATGTTCGCAGCCGCCATCTTGGATTTACATTTTAACGGCATTATCGGCTTTAAAACTCTCAAAAACCATGAAAACGACACCCATGAAGAAAAATTAAAAAATATTCGCATCCGCCATCTTGGATTTACATTTTAGTGTCACTATCGGCTTTAACACCCTTGAAAACCAATAAAACGACACCCATCACGAAAAATTAGAAAATTTTCGCAGCCGCCATCTTGGATTTACATTTTAACGCCACTATCGGCTTTAAAACTCTCAAAAACTATGAAAACGACACCCATGACGAAAAGTTAGAAAATTTAGCAGCCGCCATCTTGGATTTACATTTTAACGCCACTATCGGTTTTACAACCCTCGAAAACCACGAAAACGTCACCCATGATAAAAAAATTAAAATGTTAGCAGCCGCCATCTTGGATTTACATTTTAACATCACTATCGGCTTTAACACCCTCGAAAAGCATGAAAACGACACCCATGACGAAAAATTTGAAAATGTTCGCAGCCGCCATCTTGGATTTACATTTTAACATCACTATCGACTTTAAAACCCTCGAAAACCATGAAATCATGAAAACGACACCTATGACGAAAAATTTGAAAATGTTCGCAGCCGCCATCTTGGATTTACATTTTCACGTCACTATCGGCTTTAACATTCTCGAAACCCATGAAAACAACCCCACCGATATAGTGACGGTACCTTCCAGGGACAACCATTTTAATTCGGCAGCTTTGTATTTCTCGCGGGGATCACGTGTAACAAACGGAATATTTATGTGATCCCGATTTCCCGGTATTTCCAAATAAATAAAACCACGTTATTTATGAAGTCCTTTCCATACCATGTATCCGATTAGTTGTGCATTCCCACATTTTCTGGAATTCCGGGATTTATAGTAAGAAAAAAAATGCTAAGAAGCCGCTTCCATACTTTGTTAGCAAAATATTAACTTTAGGTTAATATGCATCCGATTATCCGATCTCCTCATATGGGACCAAAATAATGTATTGAGGGCGAGAGCGATTGTTTGAATCCAGAGCGAAGCGAAGTATTCTGGAGTAGAATCCCGAGCTTGCGAGGGATTCTAGAGTAGAATTCTAAGCGTAGCGAGGGATTCAAAGTACGTCGCTCGAAGTTAAATAATTTTGGTACCGTGTGACACACTCTGCTTTTCATACCCCTCTATTAGACATGGGTATTACTTTATATAGTGTATTATCTCTCTATGAGAAAAATAAATAAGAGATGCTTTTAATATATGTTTATTTATGTTTATTTTTGCCAAAAACTGTGCTTTACAATTCCTTATAGTCTACATTAATAGATAGGTTTACATTGATTTTTAATAAGACGCAAAGGAAACTTTGCTTATGAACTCCACACTAGGTCAAGCCTGTCTCGTGGAGTCCTTGGGTGGTATTACCTTGCGAAAAATGCGCATTACATTAAATATTTGTTATTGCTACAATCGAGACAAATGAAATAGTGAGCAATTAAAACATCTTATATACTAAGGACTGTTAAACTAAAAGAATCAAAACGAAAAGAAGAATATGTTGACGCTATGTGCGTGAGATTTCTGTGTGTGTGTGTGTGTGTGTGTATGTGGGGGTGTGTGAGGGTGTGTGTGTGTGTGTGTGTTACGAAATTACCTTTAAGAGAGATTCGGATTCACTGTAGGATTGGGCTAGCAGCCATTTGCGAACAATCTTTTTGACTAGGCTAGTTCTAGAGTTACTGATGTCACACAACCCTACTACTTTGTTGTATATGTGACTGAGCATAAATTCTTGCATGTTTTGTGCGAACTTTGTACGCGTCCTTATCGAAGCACACTTAAAAACTCGACGTTTGAGAAGTTGCGAGTATTAATAGTGACGAATATTTATATTTACATAACTAAATTACAAAATATTAATACTATAGGTATGCGTTTTCGCAATTTTGGAAGTTTATTGTAACTGTTTTGTTGGGAACAGAAAATGTCGTTAACTTATTTATCACTTGGGTATTCGTAATAACTTCAGACTCTGGTACCTATAAACCGTGGTTATTAACATCGAATATATACCTATTCCTTAGAGTAGAAGGTTGTTTTGTCTTCGCTAAATGTTGAAAATATGTACTTATGCTAAAAATACAGTTTCAGAAAATGACTTTGCTTCTTTTTCATTTTTCCATGTAAGTACCTAATTAAATCATAGGATTTTAGATATTTTTCTCTCGATTTGTTTGGTAGTAAATTGTTTATGACAGTTTCTGTGTTTAATTTTACACTTTTTTCACATTTAGAACTCATCTTTTATTCTATTTGTGTGAATCAAATTAAAGTTGTCCGCTGTGCTTGTCCGTAATTATTTTGCTAAAAAGTACATAAAAAAACAAATAAGAAGTTCCCGCTTATTTTTTTTTAAATTTGGTTAACCAATGCTGCGTCGGCAGGCGTGATTTTTTATTACCGGCCAGCAGGGCTCGGAAACGTTATTTAAAATAACGTTTTTAAAAAGTTTCTAACAGTTTTTTGTACAACATTTTGTTCGGAATGAAAACGAAATGAGAACGTATCAAAAACCAGTTGCGGAAGGTACCTTACGTATTAATTTAATTAATCAAAAATGAAAAAAAAACTGTTATAAACGTTTTATTAATCGAGAACGATTTAAATTTGGTTTTCTCCAAAAACGTTATTTATAAGTATAACGTTTCTTTCGAACATAACCGGAACAAATAATTTCTTAGGTATTTAAGACGAAACCGTTTCGAAAAATATACCGGTAGGTATCCGAGCCCTGCAGGACTCTAACGATGCGAATTGCGTTCAAATTTAATTAAATAGTGTTCCAAATTCAAAAGTCATTTCGTCACTGTTATTAAGTGCGCTGGTATGACCCATGCTCGCACTTATCGAGGAATCAATGTGCTCTTTTCGAATCAGTTTGGTTTTATTTCAGTAGGTATTTCGTTATTTTCGGATTTTTCAATATTTTTAATCAAGTAGGTATTTGACGACCAATCCATTTTACCGAAATATTTTTTACAAAACATTGCTTACGAATTTTTTCTTTTTCTTCACACTGTTGAAAAACGTCGTTTTGCTACGTGTAAGCATTTGCCCGCTTGTATCAAAATGTACGAGTAAGTAAGTTGCTACCTACCTATACATATAAGTATTATGTACAATGATCGGAGTAGGTGGATTAAATTGGGGTCATTGATCCGAAACGTATATAATAAAATGAACATTCCTCCGGAATTTCGGAATTATGGTTGATTGATTTGAAAAACCGGAACTTATGTAGAAATTGTATTAATTTTATTTTTTATAAAAATTTGATGTAAAATGTACATATTTAACAGTAAACCATGTTGATTTTTATCCTTATTGTTATTTATGACCATGATTTTCTAAAATACAGGCCTAGGCTTAGTTTAGACTCCAGATATTCCACAAATTACAAATTGTCTAAATACCTGTCAAAGTGTCAACTTAAAATGTCTATAGTATTTTAAGAAATATAAAAATGTGATTTGTGGGGATAAATAAACATTATTTTATTTATTTATTTGTAAACAAAAAGAAATCAAACCATGACCACTATGAAAACAATTTATAAAAATTTGTGGCAATAATTAAAGGCTAAAAATAAAAATAATAATTAAAAGTGTGTTTAAGCTTCAATCGGAATTCAATTGTTTTTATTATTCAACAGATAAATAATAAATTAATTTAGTTTTGATACCTTCCTTTAAATTTCGAATTGAGTAGGTAGTAATAATATCACTACCAACACTAACAACATTTAATTGGATCCGGAAATAAAGGAATTACCGGAATTACTTTCCGGGAAAATGGCTTATCTATGTTATTCTTTCTGTGGGCATTTATGATACAAGTACCAAAAATTAATCTACCTACTCCGATCACTGATTATGTAGATACTGTTTTTTGTGTCCACAAACATTTATTTTATACCTACTTATTAGGTAAGTAGGTACTTATTATAAGTACGTATAGTATACTTTCAAGTCAATAGAACTGAGATACTTTGAAGAGGCTAAGGGCCTATTTCACGATGTCCGAATAGCCACTACTTACCGAATAAATTAAAAAATGGAACAGAATTTGTATGAAATTATCTGCCAAGTAAGTTAATAGTAACTTAATCGCAGGTGGTGAAACAGGCCCTAAAACTTCTAACTTATAGTAGGTAAGTAGTTGTTAGGTACATACCTTAGTAATCGCGATTACCATAATACAGCTCATAGCTCACCTTATTAAAAGTAGGATCAAATCCTAGTGACAGGGTTTTGGCAAGTTTCGTCAAAGAATGCGGTCCTTTTATTAACATTTCATATCTTTTGTTCTCTCCCCACACTTCTGGTTGCTGAGAAAATTAAATAAAATAGTATATAATATAAGGATAGCTAAATCAACGACCATACCAACAGCCCAATTATATGGGCTGTATGGTCGTTGATAGAGGAGCTCGTGGCTAAGTACCTAATAACAGGCATACGGGTCGATCCATCAGGTTTAAGATACGCTTGCCGGGGTTGGTCCATGAATGGGTGACCATCTTTACATACCGGCGAGACTCCTCCTTGCCTCGGAAAGCACGTTAAGCCGTTGGTCCCAGCTGTCATTCGTGGATCTTTGACAGTCATTACGGGTCGTCAGAAGCCCGAAAGTCTGACAACCAGTCTTATCAAGGGGTATCGCATTACCCAGTAATTGGATTGTGGAGGTCAGATAGGCAGTCGCTCCACTTAAAATACTGGTATTCAGCTGCATCCGGTTAGACTGGAAGCCGACCCCAACATAGTTGGGAAAGCTAGGCAGATTGATTAGTCGTTGATAGAAATATTAACTAAGTACCTATTACTAGTAAAATAAACACCTTATGCAAATGTCCGCGATGGTACATACAATTACAAGGGATCTAAACTTTAAACATAAGTAACTGGCATGATGTCTCATACATTCTACCGCAGCCAGCAGACTATCCCGAATTATATTCAGCTGTCCCGTTCATCACTCTTTTAGTATGTTCTTAAACATATTTACAGCCGAAAAAGCCCAAAAGTCAGAGAACCAGTGATCTTAACCAATGTTATCGTGTTACCCAGTAACTGGGTTGTAAAGGTCAGATAGGCAGTCGCTCCACTTAAAATACTGGTATTCAGCTGCATCCGGTTAGACTGGAAGCCGACCCCAACATAGTTGGGAAAGCTAGGCAGATTGATTAGTCGTTGATAGAAATATTAACTAAGTACCTATTACTAGTAAAATAAACACCTTATGCAAATGTCCGCGATGGTACATACAATTACAAGGGATCTAAACTTTAAACATAAGTAACTGGCATGATGTCTCATACATTCTACCGCAGCCAGCAGACTATCCCGAATTATATTCAGCTGTCCCGTTCATCACTCTTTTAGTATGTTCTTAAACATATTTACAGCCGAAAAAGCCCAAAAGTCAGAGAACCAGTGATCTTAACCAATGTTATCGTGTTACCCAGTAACTGGGTTGTAAAGGTCAGATAGGCAGTCGCTCCATGTAAAATACTGGTATTCAGCAACATCCGGTTAGACTGGAAGCCGACTCCAACATAGTTGGGAAGAGGCTAGGCAGATAAATAAATAAATAAATAAATAAATAAATAAATATATTTGGACATTTCACACAACGCCATCTAGTCCCAAGCTAAGCAACCTAATGCTTGTGTTATGGTAACGAGATGGCTGATAAACTACTTATATACATTTTTTTTTTTTTGTAAATACATACATATTATAGATAGAAAAACATAGATGATGATGATATTATACTTACATTGCTCAAATGTGACGTTGGAGGTTTATCCCGTATGAAAGGGCAGGCAGATGATGATGATATTAATTACATTGCTCAAAATATGTCACTTTGGAGGTTTATCCCATATAAAAGGCTAGGCATATGATGGTGATGATACTACTTACATTGCTCAAATGTGACGTTGGTGTTTTATCCCTTAGAAAAGGCTAGGCAGATGATGATGATATTACTTACATTGCTCAAATGTGACGTTGGAGGTTTATCCCATATAAAAGGCTAGGCAGATGATGATGATGATATTACTTACATTGCTCAAATGTGACGTTGGAGTTTTATCCCTTAGAAAAGGCTAGGCAGACGATCATGATATTACTTACATTGCTCAAATGTGACGTTGGAGGTTTATCCCATATAAAAGGCTAGGCAGATGATGATGATATTACTTACATTGCTCAAATGTGACGTTGGAGTTTTATCCCTTAGAAAAGGCTAGGCAAACGATCATGATATTACTTACATTGCTCAAATGTGACGTTGGAGGTTTATCCCATATAAAAGGCTAGGCAGATGATGATGATATTACTTACATTGCTCAAATGTGACGTTGGAGGTTTATCCCATATAAAAGGCTAGGCAGATGATGATGATGATGATATTACTTACATTGCTCAAATGTGACGTTGGAGTTTTATCCCATAAAGACCCGTAGTTTAATTTACTTGGTGGCACCTCGGATGTGGAAGCTTCAACTGTCGGTGTTTTGAGGGTTGTTTTCGCATGCTTTATATTTTTTGGTGGTTCTTGAGTGCCTGAAGAAAGTTAAGTACTCACGTAAAAAACTACATTCAAACTGACACTAACATTATACTTGAAAAACATGTTCTCCCATATATTCCAACAGTAAATGTAAGTTTGTACTCACAATATTGAGAGATTTACCGTGTTATTTTAAGACCACAAACTTGGGGGGAATGGTCAATTTTCGTCTATTTTCTTAAATAACTTTAAAACGATTTATTTTAAAATTATAAAAAAATATATATTTGAGACCCTCATAGTAAGTAATCGAGTCGAGTAATAATGCACTCTGTGTATAGTAAGCAGTAGAATTGTGGAGAGACGGGTGTCATTTATCAATGGATGGGCATCTTTTAACGACGTCGCCGCCAGGTTGGCTCAGGTCCAGCTTCACCGGTGAATCTTTTGGCGGGGTTAAACTGCACATTTTATACATTGAATATAAAGACATACCTACATGCTTCTACTTCAGCAGCAAGTAGGGCTGGTCTCAGCATAGATCAAATTAGAAAGACGGCAGGATGGTCAGGGACATCCTCGACCTTCGCTAGGTTTTATAATCGACCAGTAATAGAAGACCCCCTAGCTTTTAGTAATGCTGTTTGCGGTACTGTAAATAGGACCTAGTACCTAAATATCATGTGTTGTAATCCCAAATAATAATGTTCTTTGATTACAACAGCCTTTCATTCACAACATATCTTTAAACATCTACTCTGTTAAATCGTCTCGGACAAGGAGAGAGTATAATTATGAGATTAAACGAACTTACCTGTAAGTGAAGTTCTATCTCAATTATACGAAGCTCCTTGTCCGAGACGGGACTCCCTCCCAATGTTAATTTTACCCCCCCAATTTAGAAATTCTTGTTGTTCATGAAATGTGCTTTAAACAAAATGAAGTTAACAGGTTGGTCCAGAAATACGCAGGGAGTTTTTTTCGTAGACTACGACCATCGTGCTCTGGCGCTTCACAATATTTAAAGGTCCCATCCAAAACAAAAAAACTCCCTGCGTATTTCTGGATGGTCGTAGTCTACGACCATCGTGCTCTGGCGCTTCACAATATTTAAAGGTCCCATCCAAAACAAAAAAACTCCCTGCGTATTAGAAGCATGTCTAGTGCTGTGCGCGGTAAATATAGAGGTATCTATACCCGCCTCACTCAATGTAATTTTTATCCATCTACTTAGAGATTGAGAAGAGGCACTATGCAGCTATGGTATGGTTTTTTGTATGTAATTATTAAGTTATCTATTTCTTTTCTAATATTTTTTGTAACATTTAAATAAGACCTTATTGTGTGTACAGGGCAAATTTCTAATTTACTATTATAGCATTTTAAATGTAAACAGGGTTGAAGTGAACTTTTGCTTGAAGTTTTTATATTTTCAGGTACTTTTATTTGTACTCCATCGGCTGAAAATTTAATATTTTTAATTTTTATTAGTGATAGTGTCTGGACTCTATGCCCTGATGTTAATGCCAAAATTGTTACTAGTTTTCTTGTTAAAATATCCAATGACAGACTCTCATTTGGGTACATGGATGCTAAGTAATCCAACACCCAACCCGGATCCCAAGTAACACTATATTTTGGGTTGGGAGGCTTCAGCCTGAATACCCCTTTGAAAAATCTTTTTAATCTGTCATCTGAAGTAATTTTTGGTCCCATTAGGATAGAGAGAGCAGATCTAGTGGTGTTTAATGAACCATAAGACATTCCCTTATGAAAGCAGTCACTGAGAAATTTTAATATAAAAGGTATGGATCCTTGATAAGGTTCAATGTTATGAGTATTACAAAACTCCCACCATGACTTAAAAAGACATACCTAAGTGATAAAACCATCTGCCTATTTTTTGTCATACTTAGCAGAAATGGACTCCCATAAAACTGTGACGTTTCTGACCGGTACTGCTTACCGAGTCGAGTTCAGCATCATCTAAACTAACGATTTTATACGTAGGTTTTGGCTGTGTATCATGTTTAGATAACGATAATCACGTCTGCGGGGTTTTGGTAGCTAATTTAATTTGACACATACACAGGATGGAAGAGACAGCGACGCGCAATCGGTTACCACGTATTCAGTACATCATACTAAGCCCCCTATATAAAAATTTTTCATCGGTTATTGAGATTGCGGTCTGCAATAAACAAATTGTACTTATTTTTATTTTATACAATAAACAAATATTATTTTATAGTAAACTGGTTATTTTTTTTTATAGTTACCGGGGTTACCAAAAACCAGGTTTCAGACGCGTAGACCGGGATAAAAAGGAGCCTATGTATTAATCCATGGTATAAGCTACCGACATACCAAATTTCATCCAATTCTCGATTATCGATGCGACTAGGGAACCCTTCACTGTGCGTGGTCCGACACGCACCTGACCTTTTTTTGTATTTCCTTTATGGTAGGAAAGGAACCCTAAAAAATGGAAAAATACCATTCCTGCCCATTTCAATTTTAGCCGCCTTCTAGAAAACCCATAGAAGGTTCTCTTCTTATCTTCGGGGACGTCAGCAATCGGTTCGCGTTGATGAGAGCTCGTGGAGTTGGCGTGACTTGTATGCTGGTGTTCCACAAGGCGGTATTCTTTCTCCATTGCTATTCTCCATTTTCATTAATTTTATAACTCACTGTCTTCGGTGTTCGTATCATCTTTATGCTGATGATCTTCAATTGTATGCAGCTGGTCGGGTGGAGGGTTTAACGGAAGCTATAGCGGATGTAAACCGAGACTTAGAGGCTATCAGAAAGTTGTCTGATAGTTTTGGGGTGTCAGTAAACCCCTCAAAGTGAAGCTAATAATATTTCCAATGATTTACTGCCGGAAAAGTCAAAGGAAACTTATATAAAAGCCTACGACAATTTCCAAAAAACCGGTCAAGAGCGAGTCGGACTCGCGCACCGAGGGTTCCGTTCCGATTTCTGAAAAAGTGCGCTATTTAGAGACATCTTGTTATTTTTCCTGTAATCTTTACATAAACTTCTATCACATTGAATAATTTTAGATTTTTCTCTTTGCAAACTTCGGAGATAAGTGGGGGGAAAGGTATTTTTTTTACATTTTTCATCAAAAGTCGAAAACTATGCGGCCTAGAAAAAAGAAAAAAAGTGTTTGAGAATGTGCAAACAGCGTTCTTTCATATGATACCACACATGCCCTAGTAGCCCCACTTTGAATTTTTAAGACCCCCTTTCAGTGCCTGTTGCAAAAAAATATAAATATTTTTACTTCTTTCTTATTTGCAAAAAAATTGGTTAAACGTCATCTAAAACTGTTCCAAATTTCAAGTTGATAGCATTAGTAGTTCTTGAGATATCCTGCTGTGACAGACAGACAGACAGACAAACAGACAGCTTAGTCACACCATAAGGGTTCCTTTTTTACCATTTTGGTACGGAACCCTAAAAATGGAAAAGTACGAAAGGTGTCAAGTCCATTTCGGAACCAGTTCTATTAGTGTATTTTCAGCATTTATCTTGTACTCAGAAGTCAAGTAGCCTACGGTGTACTTATTAACTAAGCAAAAAATTTGCAAATTTTTTAAAATAAATATTTTCAAAATGTGACGTGCTAATTTTTTTTTTACTTCAGTATCGATCTAAGGATGGTTTATTCTAAAGATACACATCACTTTCATGCGTGGCTATTTTTTGTTGTAAACTAGTGCATTCAATGAATATTTGAATGTTATGACCTAGTGCGAAACTTCTATACATGCTTAGGGCAGTGGATTAGCCATGTCCTTTATTGATTTCTTCTGAAATTGAAATAAAATGCCTTTCCAATGATACATACCATTGATAAACAGGGTTAAAATTACTTTGAAGGGAATTCTTAAAGAGGTGCGATTTTTGTGACGCCGAGTGTATTTGAATAAGTAGGTAAGTCCCTACAACACAAGGAAATATACTATATTTCTTTTTACAACTGCGTATAGGACGTTTTCTAAATAAAAGTGAGCATTGATTGGTTCTTGTGCTGGAGTCACTTTTTCGATTGGCAAACACAAAACACACACAGTGTATAGATATTTATAGTTGTGTGTAACTGTCGTCTCGAGCACTGGCCGACCGACGACGGGGAGGCCTTCCGACCGCCGAGAGAGAAACACGCGAGGACGCTGGCTTCGAGCCGATATCCGATAGTCGATAGTATAGTTTGGTGTTACTTGTAAAGTAATTAAAATTAAATTGAAAATTTGTTTATTCGACTCTATTATCAAATAATTAACCCCATCAAGCAATCAATTCTAAACTTTTTTTCGAAAACTTTTAATTCATCGTTGAAACTCAGCCACAACGCAAGTTTCCATAGATAGATCTAATCTTCACTTTTTTTTCGAGACTTAGAAATTGGTAATAATGTAGCTGCAGGGGGTCCACCCGATCCAGCAAAATTTTGAAAGTGGTCTATGAAACAAAAGAGTTTGCGAACCTCTGCTTTAGCAGGACGTCAGGTGTGTCAACCCTCATATCATTATAACATAAGCCATATATTTTTATCACGTTTTTTAAATATACCATAAAGTTGTTTTATTCGGATTTATACTTACTTCGTGTCTAGTTTGTTACTATAATATTGTAAGACTAAAGTAATTGAATTTGAAAGTATTGGAAGTAGGCTCGTTTTACCGCTTCTGTAACATTTCTCTTCTTTTTTGTTGTGATAAATTTACCGCAAACATAACAAAAACTATTCGGGCTTAATTTACATTGTCTTGAAGACATATTTAAAAGGAAATCACTTTCAACAATCTAGCGATTTCATGAAATCATGAGGTTTGAGGTAAATGCTAACTTATGGAGTTGTATTGCTGATTCTAATAATTATAATTCTGTAAAGCCCTATTAGCTACGGCCGCGAATCATATTTTAATCAACATACAAGCTCACACTGACCTACAAATTGCAAAAAACGTAAGAAATTTTGAATTTCGCGGGCTACCCTGGCGCTTTCGCCTTAATTGCTTCTCTGTTGACCCCGGCTTTTTTATATGGTATCCGATTCGCCTGTGATTATGATCCCTTCGTGTATGTGATAATCTACCATAAAAAGTTCAGTTTCAGGTATGTCCCCTTTATCCAGTGCATTTACTTATTTGTTGTTTTGTTCAAATGCTATATGTAATATAAGATTGCTGCCGCAATCGAATAGAGTCCTGTAGTCCTGTTTAATTATCACTACATAGTATAAAACAAAGTCGCTTCCCGCTGTCTGTCGGTCCCTATGTATGCTTAGATCTTTAAAACTACGCAACGGATTTTGATGCGGTTTTTTTTAATAGATAGAGTGATTCAAGAGAAAGGTTTTTATGTATAATAAACGCGGGCGAAGCCGCGGGCAAAAACTAGTTATACAATATTGTACTCTGTGTAGTTATAACAATAACGAAGCCCAAGTGATTTCGGTATTCATGTTTTGTGTTTTTTTCACAGATAATACATAGACATCAGTTAAGTGTCATCTGTCATTGTCGAAATGACATTTCGCATATTGCTGATCCACCATATTTATTTTGTGTTGCTCTCCTTGTTCGAGTTATTTTTAATCTACAATCAAACGAAGTCAAATTATAGTAAATTAACATTAAAAAACGGTTAATAGATTGTATAGCGATATTTACATATAGTGTACACAGTACTAGCCCAGGGCCGGTAGTCTCGACATTGTTAACGATTTTCGTTACGACATTCGTTAACTAATTACATGCTCTGTGGTCCTAATGGGCTCCCCTCGACCCTCGAGACGGGCAAATGGTAATAGTTTGATTTTATTAAAGACACACAGATGACACAGACACATCTTCGAGCCCGTTCCTTAAAATTTATCAGACCACAGAGCAACGTAACGATCGTTAGGGCAACGTTAATAATGTCGAGACTACCGGCCCTGGCTACATACATTTATAATACATCTCCTTTAAATATAATGATGGAGATTATTATAAACCAATAATGATTATAGGAATGTAAGCTAGTCTTAACTTTAACTTTATTATTTATTTATTTGTTTAGGTTTTTTTCTTTGTTTTTTAGTGTTAGTTAAGCCAAGAAATCTATTACAATTTCTATTCTATTATGCATGATGTAATTAATTTATTATAAATGTGATGAAATTATTTATGATTTCTATTACCTATCTAGTGGCACTCATTATCATATATTTTTTTTTTGTTAATATGCGGATAATGTAGTGGGCTGCAATATTGTTATTATTTTGTATTCTATCTTCTATATCTTTTCTCTGTTTCAACACATATTGTAGCTGTTTATTGTCCCTGAATAAAATAAAATAAAAATAAAGTGTCAGGCCATTGTAATTGGAAGCTCGCGCATGTTGTGTAGGGTGACACTTAGCTCTCTTCCTCCTCTTATTTTCAATGGTACCGTCATACCCATTACCCCTATTGTGAAAGACCTCGGTTTACATCTTGACTCGACACTTAGCTGGCAATGCCAGGTCTCCAGGGTTAGTCAAAGGGTCAACGGTACTCGGCGGTCACTGTATCGTCTGAGAAACTTTTTGCCCGCTAACACGAAAACTATGATTGTGGCTTGTGCAGACTTTGATTTACCCTATCATCGACTATGGTGACGTGTGCTACTTTGACTTGAATGCGGTTTTGCTCAATAAGCTTGACACACTACTCAATAATTGTATCCGGTTCATATTCAACCTCAAAAAATATGACCATGTGTCGAGCTATAGATCGTAGCTCAAATGGATGTCCATTCGTCAAAGAAGAAGTTTACGTGCTTTGACCACGCTTTTCTCCCTTCCTCCCACTCCTCCTTCTTATCTTGTGTCTCACTTCCAATATCTATGTTCTTCACACGCTAGGAATCTGCGTTCTTCTAACAATCTTCTCCTACTCTGTCCTTCTAATACTTCTGACTTTGTTCATTCTTCGTTTCATATTCAGTCCATTCTTCTTTGGAATATGCGCTTCCTCTTGATATCAGGACGGCCACCAGTCGGTGTGCATTTAAGCGAAAATTGCAGAGTTATTTCAACATCTCTCTCTCTTGAATTTGTATATAATATTATATATTGTATATATATATATAGTATAGGTATATTTTATAGTAAGTAGGTATGTATGTGTATTATTAGTTTATAACCTATTTATGTACTTGTTTACATAGTCTATTTATAATTAATTAAGATATATTTTTAGTGTTCTTTCTATTTATGCCTCTCATACTGAGCACCTGCCATAATTCTCTTCACCACCCTTGGTGGACTGGTAGAGAATGCCTAAGGCATTAAGTTTGTACAGCTCTTAGTGCGAAAACTTTAAATAAATAGAAATATTAAAATAATATCTATGAGAACACCGATAAGCTTAAGAATTCTTTCAAGAGAGCGAAATAAATACCTAAGTAGGTACTCTTAATCATTTCTTTTGTCCCATAGTATTTTCTCATAAGTAGGTAGACACAATCAACATTCTTATTGGTACGCAAAGATATATCGTAGCCATTTACTAGGTATACTTTACATACTATTTACTTACTTTCGCACGATACAACGTGTGCCAATAAAGGAAGAACAGCGAACGTAATGTAAATGTACATCTTAACAAGTAACTACACTGAATTGTACAATAACCGTGTTATCCGCGTCGAGTTATGGATGAAACTGTATCACCGATTGTTAGTAGTTATGTGAGAACTGGTTGAAATTCCGTGAGAAATAGCTTAGTACAGGTAAACCACAAAACGTCTGCGCTTCGGTATTCGTGTTTTCAAATTATCACGAACGTCGCGCCACAGAGTAACCACCTCCACATTAGCAATGCTTCTCAGTTTTTTAACCGAAAGTATGTGCATCGATATTTTCAACAGTAAAATTGTGGACCGATTTTGAAAAAAAAACATAACAACAAAACATTTGGTAGTAGAGGAAGTTGGTCCCATATAAATTTTATTAACTTTGCTTTAGTAGTTTTTGAGTTAGCTTCTAGGCTAGCAATTTGGTGCAAAATGATTCAGATTTCGATTGATAGTGTGTGGTTGCCGTAGTGGGACCGCGTGTCCCACTCTCTCTCACCGAGAAGAGGCCTGTGTCCCAGCAGTGACAACATTATAAGCTGATTATGCTTATGCTATAGCGTCCATAAAGTATTGCATGTTTTCGTTTGTGGTTGCCTGACAATAAATTCATAGGCCTTTTTTTACTACCGCGCTTTGTAGTAGGTAGTGCACATAACATTGCGCGTTTGTATAAAGTTTTCTCTCTGCCGGGTTACCTACTCTGGTATCAGATCGTCATTTGCCACTCAAACGTTTTGAAAAGTTTTTTGGAATTGCATTAAGTTCTTATTCTATAATTTCGTAAACATGGTAAGTGCCTAATACCATAGATTACTACAGATGGGACACTCCGCAAAACCATTTAAATAAAAAGCGACTCTTGCTACGACACAATAAAGTGCAATTCAGGTCGCACTACGCTTATTACCTACAGTTATATTCAACTACAAGTTGCCTCTCTTTCTATCGCGTAACTCTTATACCTTCTGACGTACTGAATTGGCCCCGTGAGAGGGGCCCGCCGCGTACTTGTAGCTTCATACCTAAACTTGAGGTATGAAGGAGGAGTGTCCCATCTGTATTAATCTGTTCCAATACAAAATAGGCAAGTATTACCTTTACCATTAACCATGGTAATACTTGCCTATTTTCAGCTCTATATTAGATCTCATCACCGCGACTTCGTTTTGCCGAAGATAGGCGATCAATCAAGAAGCGCATAGTTTTCTTTGTAAAGCTGTAGGTACATACTTGTAAACATTATGTCTTTCACGGTAATCTGTTGTCAAGTCGAAGCCATTCCTCGAATAAATATTCCACAATGTCCGTGTCGGTAACACTATAGCAAGAAATAAGTAGTACTAGTAGGTACCTGCTGATTGTCTCGTTGGTCTTAGTGGTCGCAACTTCACAAGCGTGACTGCTGAACGCGGGATCCTGGTTTCGATCCCCAGGAATTTCTCAGTAGCAGTTCGGAGTCTGAATAAATCGTGAAAAAAAATCAGCTGTTCCCTACATCTCGACGAGTTATGTTATGTAAACATAAATGTATTGGGAACAGCAGATTTTTTTTTGCGATTTATTCATACTGCGAACTGCTACTGAGAAATTCCTGGTTTTTTCGCAATTTCAGGTTTGGTCCCATAGTAAAAGCTGTTAACATGAGTACAATCATGTGTATAAGTATCGGTCACTAGTTACCAGTCAACAGTGGCGTGCGGTTCATAAAGACAAAAAGACACTGCCTACCCTACCTAACTCAGTATAATTACGAAACTAGCCGATGTTTTCCGAACGAAATTAGCATCATTTCGACGGCGAAGTGCCAATAACAACTAACTACTTACCACCTAACAGACAAGTCAAAAATTTACACAAACTGAAAAATAGACACTTGAAATAGACCCGTTGGTTTAGTTGGCAGGTATGTACCTATTTCCACATTTTAACTTAATGCTGCTGCTGTTGCAACTGAAAATACACCAGGAGATTTCACTAAACCAAGCGAATGACGCCTTTAAATTCAAAATGAAAAAAAGAGAATTTCTCGAAAAATGTCAGTTAAGAGATATTGGTACTTCACCGTCGATTTATAACTTAGAGCGACCGCGCACTGCGGTGCGTTTCCGGTAGTTCTGCCGCACTGGGCGGGGCCTACAGTAACAAAACGCATGACCGCAGTGCGCGCACTTCAAAGACATTCCATACTTCACAGATTATGCGGTAGAAAAACGCACCGCAATGCGCGCTCGCCCTTACACTTTTTTTTGCCGTATTATTTTTTGTACTGAGTCAGAGTTTGTGACTGAGTCGCCATATTGTTTGTTTGATTCGTTTTGATTTGTTTTGTGAGCCATATTATTTGGTATTTAAGAGTTTAGCGTCGATAATAGTGTGAAAAATGGATAATATTAACTGTGAACGTCTTGCAGAACTTTCCATGATTTCAATAGAAAAAAACCTTTTTACGGAAATGAAACGAATTCCATATTGCAGACATTCTTACAGAAAGACAAACGTGTAGATTGATTACCTATACAATTAAAAAATCTTAAAACAACTTATGGCTCCTACAAGCACACCACCATATTTTCAATGCTAGGTATTATTTAATTTTACAAATACTGAACATCAAACAAACGCGCCTAAATTGATATGTCTTCAAAATCACTCAATCTATGTTATATATATATTTGAGGTGGCTATAACATACCTACATCATTAAAATTGTCTGCCTACCCTGTCTAAAAACTCTGTGCACGCCACTGCCAGTCACCCACACGGCCGTAGCCAGGAATTCACTTCGGGGAGGGACTTTTTTAGAAGAAATAAAGAATTTCTGATTTCAGACTAAAAATATTACATTTTGATAGAAGTGGAGAACGTTTGTTAATGCATTCGAGGCGGAATTAACAACCGAGCCGTAGGCGAGGTTGTTTTTGAGCCGAGAACTGCAATAACAAATGTCCACGTGTATCAAACGACGTTTTTAAATACTCTTTTGAAGAAATAAAATAAAATAACGAAAAATATTTTTGTCATGAATTATTAGGAAACTACATATGATTTTAATTTTCTTTTTTTCTGGACTTTAAATTGCTTTCGCCAGGTTGAAGGAGAAACAAATGTATACTTAAAGCCGATAAACAGCGTAATGTGAAAAATAGAAAATTCTAATATTTTTGAGTTTAGAACACAAATAAAAGTTAATTTGTTCATAAACGTTTGTTTTATTGTAATAAATGTAATAATCATGGTTTTTGATGATATTCTATTTATAATATTTATAAACATTACTTAAATATTCAAAAAATATTAACGGCGTAATTCACCTCCGAATAGAGAGGACCGTCTCTGGCGCGAGACGGTGTGAATAGAGGCATTGAACCAATTTGGACTAAGTATACTTATAGCTATAGGTATAAGTTATCTGTGGCAATTTTTATTCCCGCACACGTGTTGGAAAATGAAAAACTCACACGAGTGTGAAATACATTGCATTGTGAACCTAATCGTATTGCGATATGAACCAGTTTTCGAGGAAGTGTATTGAAAAATATATATCTGTACTTACTCTTTATCCTACTAATATTATAAATGTGAAAGTTTCTCGAACAAACAACGGCTGGAGGGATTTGAATGAAATTTGGAACACAGATAGTTTATAACCTGGATTAACTATACTTTTTATCCCGGTAGTAGGTTCCCGTGCGATAATTTCCGACATCCACGCGGGCGAAGCCGCGGGCAACGGCTAGTTTACCATAAAGAGTACAGAGTACAGAAAAACAGGCTCGCCCATTTTAGGCCACTTTAGGATAATGGAGAATATAGGATGCAAGAGCGAGCGAAGCGAGCTCGAAAATATTAGGACCCCGCTTCGAATAAGTTAGATTTGCTTTAACCGTTCCCACAGAAATAGAAATAACTTTAACGACTTGTGCAGAAAAGTTTGAGAATTAATAAAAAGTAAGGATGCAAGTGCGAGCGAAGCAAGCTCGAAAAATTTTGCATCCCGCCTGGGATGGGTTAGATTCGGAGAATGCTGAAGTTGCAGGAATTCATTCAATTCAAAGTCAGAGTCAGTAAAAATAGAGTATTGGTTTTGTTGATTATAAAGTACCTACTCCTACGCGAAATAGACTACAATTCTCTATATTACAGGACGGCAAAACGGAGTACCCTCCGTATCCTCCTCGGTTGTAGTAACGGAATACGGGTCGAGCTCTGGGCCAGGGACAATAAGGAACAACTTAGTTTTAAAATAAGCAAATAGCCGCAATAGCTTATTATAAGATTTTAACATTTACCTATATTATACTTACCTACTAAATGAACTATAGGTAAGGCAACCGACGTGGATGATCATCAGAAATAAAACGCGTGACAATTTAAGGTGATACAAAAAAAGTGAACTGGGCGGGAATAAGAAAGTGACAGAGTCAATTACTTCTACATGCGGAAAAAAGAGAACGCAAGAACGCCCTGGAACCAAAATAAAAGCGCCAAATGAAATAAAAATTGTTTAAAAATAAATTAAGCTATCTATCAAAGTTACATTCAGCCAGAATTTTCAGTTACCTAATACGCACATTTTAAATGCAATTTTGCAATAAAATTACTTAGGATTTTAGAATTATAGAAAAAAACATAAAAAAGTAGAGGTCTTTTCGGAATTAAATTCTATCGAGGAAATTTAACCCAATCGTGTTTTCCTTCAGTCAAAGTATTAATCAAATAGTCAATAAACATATATCCAAAAATTAAATCCATACATGCTGCAATAGTGAAATAAATGGTTACGAAAAATCCTCCAATTTATTTTGGTAGCGCCTTAACGATCTCTGTATTGAGATTCACGTTTCTCAAATTTGGGGGCGAGGGGGGTTGAACTTCGGGTACGAAACCCTAAAAATGAGTAGTTCTGATTTGATCAAGTTTTTATGAAGGATTATTTTGTAAGGCTATACAAAAAGTAAATTCGGATTTAATCATTCAATTATCGGCCTCGCGAAGGTCATCGGTCATGTTGTAGAAGATGGCGTGGCAGGGTACGCGGGCGCAGGGGCGGCGCTGTTCTTCACGTTCTCCGGGCGCGCATCGCCCCGCCACACACACCCGGTACCGTATGATGATACCACCACCGCATGTTACTGAACAATCGCCCCATTTGCTCCACCGACTCCAGATTTTACGATTCTTCAATGTTTGGTCGTCCTCACATGACACTGCACAGAAAATATTATACCTAATCAATACAAACGTTTGTTTCGTAATAAGCAGTTTGGCACGTATTCATTAATTCATATATGGGCGTAACATAGGTTGTTCGGGGTATTTCGATTCAATTGCGTAAGGGGTGGGTCACTCCTGCCTACCCGTCCCAATGACGTTTTGACTCGTCCCCCTGAAATCGTCAATACCTACCGCGTCTCCTCCATTTGCAACAGAACTAGTGCGATTGGTTCATGGGAATCATCGAATCATTACTCGCGTTGTGGTGACCTAAATAGGTATATGTAGGTACCTATAGGGAATCGGAGGTTTTATTTTTCGGTAACAGATTAATAATCGCTGTCCTTGGATAAAAATAATGTTTTTAGAAAATATGGAAAATTTCCTATGCTCACATATAATCAGATATTGAACAATTTTTTGTAAAACAAAAAAATTTACACTAAACATCCTAGGTTCGAAGCCTTGGCAGTTAACGCCAAAAATTCTCTACGTCTATTTTCTGTTCATTTGTGTTACCCTGGTACTTTTCAAAACAACTGCAATAATTCAATTTAATGACCCTGTAACATGATTGAGCAAAAGTTAGGCAACTTCTGGTCAACACTTACTTAGTTCCAGTTAATTTCTGTTTGCCCTGTAGTCCGTTTTAATATTAGGGGTTAAAGTATGAAATTGCCGATATAAACTGAAAAATTGAAATTCGTTTGTTTTTTAATTTAACATATTTATTTAATCAAAATAATTACCATTATTATCTATACATTGCACTGCTGCCATCTAATAGGAAGGTCATTATGCCTTTGCGATAGAACTCTCGTGATCTAGATTCGGCAAACTGTGTGAAAGCATTTTGTACTGCCTCCTGAGAAGAAAACTTTTTATCACGTAGAAAATTGCCCAACTCACGAAAAAAAATGGTAGTCCGTTGGAGCAAGATCTGGCGAAAACGGAGGGTGACGAATGGTTTCTAATTGCAGTTTCTGTAGAGTTTCCACCATCACTTTCAATTCATTGTTATTCACCTGTGAGGGTGGCCTTCACGTGATTCGTTCTTCAAATAAAAGTTTCCATCACGAAAGCGTTTAAACCAAAATCGCAGGGTGCGTTCATTAGCAGTCCGCTCTCCAAACGCAACATTGATATTACGAGCTGTTTCTGCCGCGTTAGTTCCGCGTCGGAACTCGAATTTTCGAAGTATCCATCTTTCTTGTCTAAGCTGAATAAAAAAACAACTGAAAGTCTATAATCGAATGTTGCACATTTTCAGCCTTATTTATAAAAATCTCGCTAATCATTCATTAGCCACTGTTTAGCTAACAATTGATCATAATTTAACCATCGTTTATAAATAAGGCTGTTTACGTATAAAAAGGCACGTGAACACATTCGTGAAAAGTTGGAAAAATCATCGCAGCGCTGATTTGCTGGATTCTTTTTCTCCTCTAACTGTCGTTATTTCTCCTGACAATGTTTATTTTGTTTATATGTATGTATGTATGTATATATTTATTAGTAAGTATTTATTCTTTTCAGAGTTATCTATCTCTTATGTTGCACCTACCATGTTTTGTCTCTGCATCACCCTAAGGTTGACTGGTAGAAAATGCATCAGGCATTAAGTCCGCATTTGTACAGTATTTTTTTACTTGTGCATAATTTTTTAATAAATAAATCTATACAACGTGTAATGCTAAATGCGCAAAACCTCTTAAGGGGTCATTGTACTCATCATTATGAACAACTTTTACTATGGGGCCAAACCTGAAATCGCGAAAAAAAAATCAGCTGTTCAGTACATTTTGACGAAATTTGCGAACATAAATGTACTGAACAGCTGATTTTTTTTTCGCGATTTCAGGTTTGGCCCCATAGTAAAAGTTGTTCATAATGATGAGTACAATGACCCCTTAAGAGGTTTTGCGCATTTAGCATTACACGTTGTATAAGTATATAAAAATCAATTGCTGTTCGTTTGTCTGTCTAAAATAACTCGAGAACGGCTGGGCCGATTTAGCTGATTTTGGTTTTGAAGTGTGTGTCGTAGTCCAGGGAAGGTTTAAACGCTGAAAAAAATTGGAAAAGTTGCCGAGAAAATTTGAAAAATTTAAATTATTGAAATTGGGACAGGACAACGTCTGTCGGGTCGCGGGACAGGACAACGTCTGTCGGGTCGCGTATATAGAAATACTACTTCAGTACGTCCCCTCAGACAGAGACGAATAGTGTCATCTAGTAAATGCTAATTCCGCGTAAATGCTTCTGAATACTATCATTTACGTGTGTTTAATGCCTGGAAATGCGCTAACTCTAGGCATTCGTCTCCGCCTGAGGGGACGTACTGAATTAGTATTTCTATATACGCTGTCGGGTCAGCTAGTCTTATATATTAGGTCTTTACCTATGAAATTGCCGTTCTGCAGTACTGGCCATTTCAAATCAAAATAATTTTTGTTTGACTAAGAATTCTAATTTCAAATTAATTTTATTTTAAAAACATGGATTTTTTTTTCCATATGTAGTCATTTGTTTATTGATTAGTGTTACATTTTCATCGCATTTCAATCTTCTTCGTCATCATGGATACGTTAAAAATTCGAGTAATTATGGAATATGAGTACCGTCGTGGCAGCAACGCGGCACAAGCGGCACGCAACATCAACGACGTTTACGGAGCTAACACTACAAACCAACGCACCACCTGTTATTGGTTTGCTCGCTTCCGTTCTGGAAATTTCTACCTGAAAAATGAACCTCGCGGTCGTCCGAAGACTTTGGTCGACAATTACGAATTAAAGGCGATTGTGGAAGCTGATGATACACAATCTACGGCTGAATTAGTAGCAGCTTTCGACGTTAGCGTCAAAACAATATTGGTCCATTTGCGTCAAATTGGCAAGGTAAAAAAGCTTGACAAATGGGTGCCAGCGCGAAGTACGCGTCGAGACGTGCCTTGCACTGCTCAACAGACACACAAATGAAGGAATTTTGAACCGCATTGTTACCTGCGATGAAAAATGGATTCTGTTTGATAACCGCAAGCGCTCAGCAAGTTGGTTGGATCCTGGTTCAGCACCTAAACGAAAACTTACCCCTAGAAAAGTGATGGTCACTGTTTGGTGGTCTAGCGCCGGTGTGATTCATCACAGCTTCTTACCAAACGGGGTGAGCATTACTGCAGATGTGTACTGTGAAGAACTGAACACAATGATGGAGAAGCTGGCACATCTCCAACCAGCATTGGTCAATCGCTCGTCTCCGCTGCTCCTGCACGACAACGCGCAACCTCAACGCTCTCCGTCATCCGCCCTACTCACCAGACCTTGCGCCTACAGACTACTACTTTTTCGTTTAAATTTTTTCATACAAAACGGCAATTTCATAAGTAAAGACCTATTATAAAAATCAATTGCTGTTCGTTTGTGTGGCTAAAACTCGAGAACGGCTGGGCTGATTTAGCTGATTTTGGTGGGGACGGTATTTTTTTATACATTTTTCATCTATCTATAAATAAACAACATTATTTTTTGTTTATACAAAGCTCGTAAGGGGTCATTGTACTCATCATTTTGAACAACTTTTACTATGGGACCAAGCCTGAAATCGAAAAAAAATCAGCTGTTCAGTACATTTATCTACAATAAACTCGTCAAAATGTACTGAACAGCTGTTTTTTTTTCGCGATTTCAGGTTTGGTCTCATAGAAAAAGTTGTTCAAAATGATGAGTACAATGACCCGTTAAGAGGTTTAGTGTAAACAAAAACTAATTATATAAAAATCAATTGCTGTTCGTTTGTCTCGCTTAAACTCGAGAACGGCTGGGCCGATTTAGCTGATTTTGGTTTCGAAGTGATTTTCGTAGTCCAGGGAAGGTTTAAACGGTAAGAAAAATTGGGAGGGACGGTATTTTTTATACATTTTTCATCAAAAGTCGAAACCTATGCTGCCTAAAAAAAATAAAAAATGTTTGAGATTGTGCAAACAGCGCTCTTTCATAATTATGATACCCCACATGCCCTAGTAGCCGCACCCCACTTTGAATTTTTAAGACCTCCTTTCAGTACCTGTTGCAAAAAAAAAATACATATATTTTTATTTGTTTCTTATTTGCAAAATAGTTGGGTAAACGTCATCTAAAACTGTTCCAAATTTCAAGTTGATAGCATTAGTAGTTCTTGAGATATCCAGCTGTGATAGTCAGACAGACAGACAGACAGACTGAGTCGCACCATAAGGGTTCCTTTTTACCATTTTAGTACGGAACCCTAACAAGCCCTGTCGTTGTGAAAATGGAGGACAGTTTATTTGAAAAATCTTTTGATTTATAAACTTTAAAATTGGCCCGAATACTTATTTATCTATCTATGTCTACATCTATCTATAATTCTATAGGTACTAATAATAAAGCTGAAGAGTTTGTTTGTATGTTTGAACACCAGTCTCTCTGGAACTACCAGTCGGATTTGAAAAATTCTTTTTGCATTCGATAGCCCAATTCTTCAGGAAGGCTGTAGGCTATATGACATCACGCTAGGACCCTTAGGCGCCGAGCAAAAGTCAAAAAACATCAGAAAGAGCGCTAAGCAAAGGAGGGTGCTGCGGTGCGTCGCGGTGGGTCGGGGGAACATGAAATCTCACGCGGACGAAGTCGCGGGCAGAAGCTAGCACCGTAATATATAAACGATAAGTAATGACGGTGTTAAATTATGGTAGGTACTTAACATTATTTTGCTTCGAACTGTCTGAACTGAACTGAATACGATTAAAAGTCCAATTATAGGGAAACGTTTGTCTTGGCTTGAGGCCGTGATGAATGAAACGCATAATGTGACTAATATAGCGATGGATATAAATGTTAAAGGATGGAGAGGAACAGCGAGAGAGACCATAGAACGATGGATAGATTGGAAGCATGATCGAATGAAATCGGAGTCCTGTCCTGTACCTACCTACATGTCCTACTTAAGAGAAAACATTTTGCGTCCACACGAGATCCCAAGTAACATGGGGCAATTGGCAAGCAGAAGAAAATGGCAAAATGAGCTCGCTCCCTACTACATGGGGCTACATGAAACATAGGCCTGTAGGTACCTAACTGGCGAAACGGGAGTACCTACCCACGACATCTGCCAAACAATTTGGGAAGTGCAGGCGGGTTGGTATGGTCTGTATTATATTCTAGCATTTGCTAGAATCCAACGTGGCCATTTGCATCCTCGTCAAATTTAAGGGTGTGGTATAGACCATCAAACCGAACAAATTTTTCCATGGCACCAACATCGTAATCGCGAAAAAATAATCAGCCGTCCTCTCATACATTTGCGTCAAGTATGTACTATTGAAGTAGTCTATGGGGCAGTTGAAATTTTTTTCGGGATTACGATGTTGCTCTGTATCAATCCCTGGGGCCTACTCCCTAAGTCCGTGCGTCTTTCCGTCCGTCCGTTCCTGCGTCCGTCTGACATTAAGATCCATCAAAACAAGTGTAAAACTTAAATTTTTCGGACGGGCAAAAACACATCGGTAGTAGGGACAACTGGCAAATCATGTTGTCATTCATACTTCGTTCGGGCCCCGAACCAATCATCCATCCGTAGGTGATACGGAGTAGGAAACGCCCGTAACGAAGCCCGAAACTACGGACTTCGTGCTTAGGGATTAGGCCCCCTGTTTGACGAGGATGCATAACGACACGTTGCATAAAAAGTCAATAATGTGCTCATGATGGTTCCATATCTACCTATCTTTTGCTATGGATAAACACATGGTCGTCTGCAAAAAACCAACAGTGTGTGTTCACCTATATCATATTCTGAATCATCTGGCTCCAACGGTTTACTAGTCTTCTCTGTATACACCTCCGTGGCTGAAGTTTGTAGAAGCCCCTTATTTTTATGCTGCTCTTGTCTTACGAGATCAATCAACTCAATGGGACTCAACACTAGTTTGTCTTCCTTTCGGTTTCTGTGAATTGCATGTACTAGGCAAGTGAGAATAATAAGAACTAAAGTTATTCTATTCATTATAATAAAAAGTTACACAACAAGTAGGTACACAAGAAGACAGAATGTGCCATTCTGTGACATTGCAGTCCCAAAGATATTATAGATCGGTAGATTATCTGTGTAGGTTGTAGCTAACCATAAACATAACATAACGTACGCCTGTAGGTTATTCCCCGAAGGATTAGGCTTATTCCCATCAGATCCCACTAAGTGGGATCGGGATTTACATTTTCGGAACAAAATGAAAACTAACGAACGAATTAAAATAAATGTATGACCATATCAGAACTGTTACCGACTTTTATCTCGATATTGTGTAGGTACTTACTTTTTGTTTTCATGTATCGATACAAGCAGGGGGATCATTACGTTCGGATATTAATTTTATTTGAACCTAATGCGTTAGCGCTACAGATGAAAATCTAATAAAGAAATTTGACAATTTGTAGGTACCTAGTAGTTTGAGGTGCTGGCGCCTGTACAACGAGAAAAGGCTCTTACAGACAGAGGCGATATCGCGTCGCAACGTGTCGCGTAGCGGTGTTGCGACGCGATAATATCGCAATATCGCTCGCGATATCGCCTCTGTCTGTAAGAGCCTAAAATCTGCGGGCCAGCATATTCGCTCTAACTGACATTGCTCTGCGCAGTCTGCGCTCCCTATCTAAATCCATATTATCAGTAGGTAACTAGATACTAGGTAAAATATACCCTGTATATCGGACCTGACCTTTCATTAGGAGAGGAGGTAGGTAGGTACAGTAGTGGGACACCTGGTGCCAGGCCTGAAGACCATGAACTCTGTCTTGCTGCTATTATAAATTAGCCCATGAGTCGCACACATTGAGAAACTTTCGGAGAGCACCGATCGAGGGAGCCAGCGACACCATAATATCGTCTGCGTAGCTAATATGTACTTAGGTAAGTATTATAACATGATTCGCGACTTATAACAAAATGTACCTACTTACATAATATTTACATAGGTACTTAATTAAGACCTTAAAAATCAACAATACGATTTACGAAATCAGATCCAAAGAATCTAATTTAGCCGACGTTAAAAAACTTCTTCTAGTGCAGGCCACTCTGGGAACGAAGCGAAACTTTAGTTAGCTTTCCTCCACGTCTTTTCTTTAATCCCGTTTTCATTTCGCTTAGTAACCTACCTACTCAAGAAAACGTGGCCACGTGGGTAGGTAGTAGGTACTGTATGCCTCATGTCGTGGTAAAACCTTAACATGATGCTGGTTGACATTTTATCATTAAAAAACATCCAATTTCTTATACTTAGAGAAACGAAGATCGTTTTTCTTTATTGGAATGATATAGGTAGATTTTAGCTAGGGCTCCGCGTAGGGCCTAGGGAGTGAGTTACTTTAAGTTTGAGGCAGATATTTAGTAAAGAGGCACGGCCCATAGCCCATTGACTTGAATCTTTTATTTATTGGAGATGGCCTACTGTTGAGGTTCGCGCCCTCACATATGGTGGAGGATCTGCTGGAGATTGAACATGAGTTAGGTTCTACGAGTACCAAAGAGATTTTAGATACTAGTAATATTTAATGTCTTTGGGTTCTACCATTGATATATTACAGGTAGATATGTTACGCGCTAACATCGCAATCACTAAACCTCGACTCGGCGCACGACTACATGCACCGAAACGCCAGTTCGATTGTGACTAATGTCAATTGTGTGCGTAACACAATTTATGCGGTCCAAGTACGAGGAGCGCGAACCATATCTACCTTATTTATACATCAATGGGTTCTACGATAGAATTTTGACTTCCTGGCGCATGCCTCCCTCTGGCTCGATACTGTCCGATGGATTAATGAATCACGATGTTGAGTTCTTTAGTTTTTCAACCCCTTCTGGACTGATGTGAATTGTCACATCATATTGTTTTCGCAAGGGGCACGTCATCCTTTTCCCTACGGGTTTTGTTTGATGGGGTTCAGACTGGATAAATGCGATAGTTTTGGGTGCACAATGGCACAAATTATTGTTAACTTGACTGACACTTAGCATAGTGTTAGATTTCCGCGTTTCGTTTGTCCAGAGCTAAGCTTGTACCTCAGTACCTTCAAGTATCATTCCCCATTACGTCTGCCTTTTCCCGGAGTTAGGTAACGTTTTTAGGGTTTAGGTAGGTTTGGTCTGTATGATCGAATGTCATGATCTGAATAGGGTTTTATTTGGAAGTTGACTACGTTAATCCAATTTATTCAAGGGTGGAGGTAGCTCATGTAGAGGCTTCATGTCGTGGTAAAACCTAAACATCACAAACGAAGATCGTTTTTCTTTAAGGGAATGTGACAGATAGATTTTAGCTAGGGCTCCGCGTAGGGCCTAGGGAGTGAATTACTTTCAAGTTTGAGGCAGATATTTAGTAAAGAGGCACGGCCCATAGCCCATTGGCTTGAATCTTTTATTTATTGTAGATAGCCTACTGTTGAGGTTCGAGCCCTGACAGTACCTATTTGAATGAGGGTTTTCATGAAAATTCACGCCACCAGTATGACAAGAGACACTTTGACAAGAGGTCTTCCACATGGACGATGACATTCATCATTCAGGCACGACCTTTGGCCACGACTAAACAAAATTAAGGTCCGTATTACAGAAGGAAACTCAAGCACTGATCTTTGTTTAAATTAAGTTTAAAACTAGTTTCAACCAATCAAATGGCTTGAATCTAGTTTTAAGTCATGCTTGAGTATTGAGTGACGTTCTGTAATACGGACCCTAGGCGCCTTAGGTAGGCGCTTTGCCAGTTTTGACAGGTGACCTGACGTCTCAGCGCTACCACCAAGTGAACGTCATTTCAGAAAACCCTCATTGGTAGGTGTGTGGTATTATGGTATACGGTATGGTTGTGGTATTATGGTATTCCGTTTTGATTCCGTTTCATATTAACACAACAGACCAACAGTGCATTTGAGCTTTTGATCGCGACAAAAAAAAACATTGCTTTATTATCATTTATTTAAGATATTTCTTTGGTTACACCTTATACATGATCTTTACTACAGTTACAGACTGAATATGAAAAAAATATATACAGACCAATTGAGAACTTCCTCCTTTTATGAAGTCGGGAAGTATACAGATGGGATGATTCTGGATTACAAAAAGTAGAAAACTAGAACTTGTCATAGCATGCCCAGATATTTCTTGCTAATCATAGGGTACATTTCAATGTTACCATATACATGAAAAGCAATCAATGATAAAAAGTATACGCAACTAAATGGCACATAGGTACCTAAATTGATATTGAAGGATTCGTAAGTGTGAAAATAAATTATTTTTGACAACATTTAGATATCACGTTATTATATAAACGAGGTACATAATTATCTACATTTTGTGAACACATATATGAAGGGTTTTCTTTGCCCAAATAGGTCGTAATTTAAACTTCTCATACCATAACTACCGGCAATTAATTCATTAAAATGTATAATTATAACTAAGTAATACACGGACAAGTACAACACAATAATTCCACGAGACTAGTTTCGATATTCCTTACTATGCAACCTCTACCACTCGCGAACTTTTAGAAAACATCTAGATTAGGTACTATTGCTAGCTATTTCTGCTCTCATAATATTTACGAATTCTCTCTAAGTATTTGCTTGTGTTGTTTTGTAACGAATTTAAATATAACTATATATATTTTTATTATTCTTATCACAATCGGTTACCTATGTGTCTGACGATTATCACTTATTTGTAAACCACTCGGCAGGAGAGCCTCTGATTTTGTAACATTTATTGTCAATGCTTCAAGTTATGAACACTGAGTAAGCATTCGATTTATTGACAAAGCCTTCATAAGTAATTAAATCATTTTAACTTTTACTTAAATGCATAGTTAACACGTGATTCGAGCACTACGCCGCGTGAGGGGGACACGGGGAGACGAGGGCCCCGCAGCTGGCAATAAATCGAACAAATACTAAAATAATCCGTGAAGATCGCATAGCACATATTTATATTGAGAATACGGAGAGAACACTTGAGACTTTTTCCAGATAATGGGTTTTACGCGCGTAGTTGAGCTGCTATTAGCATCCGTCCATATGCGTGCGTTTCACTTACGTAACTACGCGCGAGTCCAACATTCTGGGCCTAGTTGCGCCCAATATACGCGCGTAAAACGAGTTATTTGGTTATGCACTATCAATTAAAATTGTAACTTTTCCTTATTTTTAATGATATTTAAATTTACATGCTTAGGCCCAGGTTTGAGTTTATTTCTTATGTTGGCCGATAATTGAATAAGTGAGGTTTATTATTACCCTATGCAAAGAATATATTATTGATGTTAAGCGACTAGATAAAGCGCGCGAGGGCGCGGGACTACGGCTTCATAAAGGCCTGACATACAATTTGCGTGAAGACGAATGAAGAAGTCGGCCTTCCTCTCCCAGCCCAAGGCTCCACTCGCGGGTCCCGTGCTGCCTCGAGCTTATAGCTACTACTTACTTACATTTCTATTGACCAGCACTTTCATCAGCCTTTTTGCAAAAGCTCTAGTGCTCCAGCGACAACAAACAATATTATTATCTTTCAAATGTCATCTGGTATTTAAGAGTGATTAATACTATTTAAACTGGCTGATCATGCAAAAATGTTGATACATATACAATAACGCGCTAATTTGATTGTCAATAATAAATATTATTACATTTGTATGCTTTAAAAGCACGAAGGATAAACTATCAATGTATACATTCATATATTTTGAATTAAAAACTACGTTTAACCGTAATATAATTATTTACATTGGGCAAGTCCCATTTTGTATATTCAGACTTTTGAGTAATGTCTTTCATTTGGGTATTATATAACAATTTATTATAATCCCAAATTTTGTTTTAGATATATTTTAATCTTTTAAATAGAGAAAGATAAGTATAACATAACAATAAGTATGACATTTAACGTTACCTTTAGGTAAAATTAAAATTGCTTAGTAATACATCAATAACAATCGGTTTCCAAAAAGCTACAATAATCGACACTAAAATTAGTCAACAGGCTGCGAAACTCATGTTAACTTCGGTGAATGGATGACATAATAAAAATCCATTCAAATCTGCCAGCCATTGAAATGAGTTTGACCGCCTGTTACGGATTTTTTTTTGTCGTACTTTTCAGAAACCGGATGTAAATAAGGTAGCTAAAGGATTGATACGATTCTAGTAATATGTATTGTAGTTCACGCTTATAATGGTGTGCATATTATATAATGACAAGAGATCTTTTTGAAACTTATTAATAAAGCCTTTATCTATATAACATAAGAATGTTTCAGTCTATATCCACTATTACTATTAATCAATATAATGAAATTGATTGCCAAGGTGGCTGCCTTGTGAATAGGTTTGACTAGAACAATGAATTGCTATACGAATGTACAGTAATTTATTAACAACAAATTATCAACTACTCAGGTCACAATGGTATCAAATAGAGATTGGCTTTAATAAATAAACAAAAATAAATTGGCTACATAGGAAGAAAGACATCATTAGCATTTTTATAAATTTCTTCAGTACATTTATTATAGTTGATGCATTTTATTACTTATGATAACGAACACTATACTTGATATCTAAGACAAACTTATTAAAATATTAAGTTACAATTTTAGCAAAGACTATAACAATTACAAGTTATACAATGTAGGTACATTATTTTGAAGTGTAGAATTAACAAAGCTGTGTTTAACTAAGTATAAGTATTATGAAGTTCGTTAAGGCCTCCTATTGGATATTATCAGTCATTAAATTATTGCGTTTTTAGAATGTGTATCTGCATTCAAGGCGAGGTGATCCAGTTTCTAACATAGAAAGTGTAATGTAGATTTGGATCAGTTTAGGTTGAATGGAAATTAAACAATAGATAATTGGAGAAATGAAGTTTGAGGACCGAAGAAAATAATCATTATAATCAAAAATATAATTTATATGTATACAAGTGTAACTTATATAACGCCCAATCTCATAATTATGGTGTCATTGTACCATCGCGAACATTTGTGGTGAACCACTTTATTTTATTTTATTTCTTTGGCTCACCAACAATTGAATACACTGAGACAATGACTGATACAAAGATATGAGATACATCCAATATACTTATAGACTACCAATTTCTTATAGGTAAGCACAACATGCATTACTCGTGTGACCAAACCTGATGGCCAATTCTCTTACCTAAGAACGTTCACAATCTCATGACAGCGTCAATCAAATGTCAAAAATTTAGGTAAACGCTATACAATTTTTGACAGATTAAGACTGAGATGAGATTGCGAACGTTGTTAAAAATACGAGAATTGCCCCTCAGATGGCCAATTCTCGTACCTAAGAACGTTCACAATCTCATGACAGCGTCAATCAAATGTCAAAAATGTTATATAAACGCTATACAATTTTTGACAGATTAAGACTGAGATGAGATTGCGAACGTTGTTAAAAATACGAGAGAATTGCCCCTCTGAAATCGCGAAAAAAAATCAGCTGTAGGTACATTTTCGCATAACTCGACAAAATGTAGGGAACAGCAGATTTCTTTTTTGATTTCAGGTTTGGTCCCGTAAAAGTTGTTCATAATGATGAGTACAAGAGGTTGTGCGTTATTTATGTTACACCTTGTATAATGAAATAAAGAAATAATTATAAATCTGTATTAATATAGTGTGTAGTGTTAATAAATTAATCTTGTATCCTGTGCTAGTACTATGAGGATACAGGAGATAGTGTCTTCTCCTTAGAAATATGACACTCAATTGATGGCCTACAGACCAAAACGACCAAAACTAGTTTAAAAACTAAAATAGAAAGAAAAGTCGAAACAGTGAAGAATCTCCAAAAATATAATAAAAATATTACAACAAATTTAATCAAAAGTAACAAACAGGTAACCTCACCTACGCCTAAGTCGATTTTAAACTTCTGGTGCAATATTGCATGTTATAAGCTCGCTTTTATGTCATCAAACGTATATAATAACCAGAGATCGGATAATCGGATGCATTATAGAATCGAATTTATATTTATACTTACGTTCAGGTGTTGGCTAATATGGAATGCACTATTTCACTATTGTATCGATCATAAAAATCTGGCCATAATTGACAAATTTAGTACTTTTTGACTATAGAATCGATTGCCAGCTAATGTTGTAAAGTAGGTTGCCAAACTACATATTTGCATCTGGTGTTAAAAATGAATTTCAAGTACACAAGCACACAAATACTTGTGATTCTGATGTTCCATTTTTTGAATAAATAATACCACATATTTGAGAAGTCGTTTCCATATCATGTATCAGATTAGTTGTGCGTTCCCGAATTTTCTGGAATCTCGGGGTTCATAATAAGAAAAAATAAAATAAACAACCGCTCCCATAATTTCTTAGCAAAAATTAACTTTATGTAAAAATATGCATCCAATTATCCAATATCTGATCGTAACACCGCAATCGGCTGGCGAAAGATATTGGTATATCGGTCATAGTGAAGACAGTGCAGTTTCAAATTATATCTTCTATTAACACCACTCATGCACACATGAACAGGTACAGTCACAATAAAAAAGGTTTATGTACAGACGCCAGCAGGTCAAGCCACCCGAAACTGTCAAATTTTCCCAATCAACCTTGAACCTAATACGTTAGCGATAAAGATGAAAATCTATTAAAGAAATTTGACAGATTGTAGTAGCTTGATGTGCTGGCGTCTGTACACTAAGCATATTATAAAAGCGTTTTGATATTCTTATTATTCGTGGGTCTTAATCACAGATTAATTTGACTGTGGTAAATAAAGATGCCTTTTATGTTACAATTTAATTTTATGTTACAAAATTATCGTACATATCGTATGTTCAATGCTCTGCAGGGGTGCAGAGCACTGAACATAAAAGTACGATAATTTGAACTTTGGATTTTCGTTTACTTTTCATGGCCATCGCGAGGATTACAGATAAATAAATCCTAAGTGATGCTTGTATGTTTTGTCTCTAAATAATATCTTGTTAAGCGAATTAGTTTATTGCTAACTTATTGAACTATTTAATTGTATTTTACAATCCGTAATGAAATACAGGCAGTCTGTGTTAGATTACATTAAATGTATTTTTAGAGCCGATGATGGCATTAAAAACTTCATGCATTAACCATGTTTACATTTTATACAGTCATTTACGCTCGTTTCTCATTATTTATTTTGTTCACTCATACGCCATTTAAAGCTATGCCATTTACAGCTGTTTACGCTGAAACGAGGCGAAAAGAAGATTTTTTAATAGGGCACAGTTTAGCGGTAGTCCGAATTTAGTATTGTCCTAAATACTGTAATCGGACTACTGCTAAACTTAAGACTGCCTGTATTTTCGACATGCCTAAGGACTTCCACATAGCAAAGTCAATATTTATTTTACACATTATTTACAATAGAACACGTACCTATTCTTATTCGTGCGAAACATTATACCATTGTCTTAGTCGCGCAAACTTAGTTTGGATGTAAATTATAATTCCAAGTAGGTATGCGACGGGCTCGACTTGTCAGGCTAATTCAGTGTGGGCTGCCGCGGACCGGCCGGCTCGCACGCTAGTTCGATACTCACTCACGCGCCGCGTCCTAAAAGTAGACAACCCTAACGAGTCAGAAGGTATAGGTAAGAGTTACGCGATAGAAAGACAACTTCTAGATTAATATAACTGTAGGTAATTAACGCTGAATTGCACTTTATTGTGTCGTAGCAAGAGTCGCTATTTATTTAAATGGTTTTGCGGAGTGAATCTTGTATACTTGTACTATTACGTATTCTGTGGTAAGGTGCAGGATTGGATTATGTTTACTCGACTAAGACAAAGTAAATAATTTATGACTACATATGATTATCACCAGCATTCTATCTTACTTGCCAGCGGTTAATAATCTGCAACAGAAGCACGCAAACACGAACAGCCGCCCGAGTAACATATTGATGTTCAAATAAACCCTACGTTATGCGTTTTTTCTAAAAAATCACAACAATAAAATATCTTAATCTATTTTTGCGAAGCCCTGTTCGTGATAATATAATATTCTATTAAGCAAAAATATATTTAAGGCTTTCATCTTTAATACGGAACCACTCCTAATGCTTCGAACAAAATTAAATTAAACAATATATTTTTATAACAATATTGTACACGATTGGGCTAAATTATCCTACTTTACTGCGCTCCACAATTCAGGTAAGTAATTAATTTAAAGGATTTCAAAAAAAATCTGTGTACATACATGCTAAAATTATTCTAGGTATGATTCTATAAACATCTGCAGCGAGATTTTACTAATTCTTCAAACAAATGATTTGGACTAGGACTGGAGATATATCTTACTGGACCCAAGAAGCCGGCACCCACAGGGGCTCGGATTGGACTCGCCATGCCACCTTCAGAAGCTGCGACAGCGCGCTCGGCAGGTCATCATTCACAATTTCCTCATCAAACATGTATCCGTACAAAAAGTTGATGCGATTGGACGACCGCAAGATATCTGAGAACTCTTCTTCCTGTGAACATTAATGATTACTTAAGGAAACTGGGAAAAGAAATGTGAGACAAAATATCCCCACCGAACCACCGTGGAATCACGACGAAAGATCACCAATCAATTATTTATTTATTTTAAATAGAACGGCCAAAACCAACTACACAATTATCATAATTTTTAGCTTCTAGTGGCATCATAAACGCAGATATATCGCATTAACACACATGGATTATAAACAGGTATAATCATTCTAAAACTTTCGAGCTTTGGGATAAGTTCACCAAGCTTTGTTTGTTAGTTATTATTTATTATTGCCCCACTAAGCATTTTGACGATTGTCATTTTGGCTGTTTTGTCTACCGCCTTATTTTTCTGATCAACCACGCAAGCAAAATATTGCTACACATTCTCAACGACCGGTTGAAAGCATATACCTGTCGGGAGAGATTGCGCAAGAACAAGCTGGGTTTGTGAAGGGAAGGATATCCGTGAATAGATTCTCATTATTCGTCAGATTATCGAGAAGGCACGAGAACTCAACACGTCGACCTACACAATATGATTTGTCGATTTCTTATAAGCATTTGACTCTGTGAAATGGAAGACGCTAGTGGAAATGGGCACACCAAAATACCTTGTGCACCTTCTCAGAGAACTTTACGAAGGAGGAACAGCATCAGTAAGAATAGACGACCGCATTTGGGATAGATTCCATCCCAGTGCAGATGTGCGCCAGGGGTGTATTGTATCGGCACTCCTATTCAAAACCCTACACGGAGCTCAATAAGCGAATCACCCTCGTGACCGGACTGATGGTGTTGCGATTGGTGGCTACAAAATTGCGAATCTACGCTACCGTGATGACACAACCTTGGTTGCGACTAGTGATGACCACATGGAGGAACTATACTCCTTAAGATGGAGAGCGTGAGTCTTACGTTTGGGTTAAGATGTAATCGGAGTAAAACCAAGGTGAATCATCACCTTGGTTTTACTCCGATTAATCCTATGTATACCATAGCAACAACAACTGGCCAGACGTGACACAGATTGCGAACTGCGACGTAGTTCAGTCTTACGTATCTTGGTGCTACAGCATTTTTTTCTCACGAAGCGACTCGAGCTTTACTTGTGTTAATCAAGTGCACAAACACGCTGTGAATGTGTGTGTTATGTACTGACGCTACCCGTCTTTACGCATCACAGCGTGTTTGTACACTTAAAAGTAAACACAAGTAAAGCGCGTGTCGCTTCGTCAGATAAAAATACTATAGGATCGCAAACAATGGCAGCAGCGTGGATGAGGTGAAACGTCGAATGATTATGGCTAGAGAGGCAATGCACCAACTAAAAAATAAATAAAATACTTATGGAGGAATCGCAACATAATAACGGCTCAATCGTCAGGCTCGTCCGTACACTCGTATTCCCCATAATTCTTGTTCGCATCTAAGACGTGAGTACTACGAGAACTGGAAAAGAAAATAGTAGATGCTCCAGAAATGTGGTGCTGGAGAAGAATGCTTGGGATCACCATGGACCCCAAGCACAGACGTCTCCACATTTCAAGAACTCGGCATCAAACAGCGTCGATCAGGACTAGTTTTTGCATGCTGTGTCTATCGATTAATATTGTGCACTTGGCTTGTATGTATTATGGATTGTGTTAATTGGTTGAACAGTGTAACGATTGTAGATAGACCACGGATATCGAGGGATATGGCATGGAGGCGTGGCATATGTCGCCTGCACGCAGTCACAACTGACCATAATATACGTGCGATGGCGGCCACTTTTTAATGCCCGCCCTTTTTGAGCATGTGTGTCTGTGCAATAAGTGTGCGTCGAAAAACTCATCACGTGTGCCGTATCTATTTCTTTTGTTTTTGTGTGAGGTGGGGACACTTGAACTTGAACAAATATAGAGTGAAGGCATATCTCCGTATATGAGATAGACCAATAAATAAAATAAAATAGTACAGTATCAAATACTGAAGTTCTTTGGTCATAACTCCAGGCGGAAAAATGAGTTAGAGCGTCTAGTGGTGCAGGGCAGAGTGGAAGGTACTCGCGGGATGTAACAAATGAGGTGGGCCGATCAAATTAAATAGGCGGTTGGAGGTCCCGTTATTGAATGCGCCAGATTGTCATCCTAACATGAAGAGGGATCGTGAGACGAGCTACGACTACAACTGCGATTGGACACAATTGATCGACCACGACCGCTCTGTCAAGAGCGAAACGAAGAAGGAGAGAACAAAAATTTTATAAAATTAATACATCAGCTAGCCACCCATTAGATGCGAAATACTGTAATTTAGCCTGCCTGCGATGAAATAAAATAAAAACAACTAACCGTGAAAGCTCGGGAGCATTCTTTGTCGAAGGTGGAGCGAGCATTGGCTGCCGTACGAGTCTCGACCAGTCGCTCCTGCGCGGGTGGCCTGATGAACACGATGTAGGGGCGCAGCCGAGGTGTGCGGAGCATCTTCAGCGCCTGCCAGTGGGGACTTAGCACGCACACGCGACCTAAAAACGTTCATAGTATTCATTTCATAATGTCATACTCACATACAATACAATATGGTAAGATACAGGTACGAAACATGGCGCAAACTTACGCTTCAATCTGTCACAATCAGTACAGCGTAGGTAAATCTACGCTAAGTTTCTTCTCTATATCTTATCTTACCCTAATAGACTAAAGGAGAATGCTTTCAAATATAGGGCACCCTGTACCAAACAAAAAGTCCGGTGTCACAACCAAACCCTGTGTATTTGGAGGAGAATTCAATGTTCTTCCTATATTGTTAATTGTTTTTTACGTGGATTCCCGCAGTTTGTATTTATTTGCCATTTACGTACTTAATATCTTGAGGTTAGGTTCGTGAAAATGACTAATTCGAAATAGTGGAGCTAGTGAGAAATAAGGTAGTAATATCGATCATGTTTTATAATCTTGTGTTTGTGCTACTTTTTCCTGATGGATGAATAAACAATACATTCATAGTCAATAATAATATTCTTGGTGTCAGTTTTTTTAATTTAGGTAAATCTAAGGTAGGTAATGAATGAAACAAGTAGGTACTTGCAGTAAGAGCAGGCTGAACAAACAATCGATTTTGTACTGTGTTTACTGATTCATATGAACTCAGAAACATAACTTATCATTATGCTTATTTTACCCGAAGAGCTAGGCAGAGGTGTATTTATACATATTGCGTGATTTTAGAAATTGTTCCGTATTATCGGGTGCATGCAAGCAAAGCCGCAAGCAATAGCTAACAATATACGGGATGAAATTTAAGACATGTTCCAAATCGAAATGGGAGACTCATCATTATGAACAACTTTTACTATGGGACCAAACCTGAAATCGCGAAAAAAAAATCAGCTGTTCAGTACATTTATCTACATCGAACTTGTCAAAATGTACTGAACAGCTGATTTTTTCCGCGATTTCAGGTTTGGTGCTATAGTAAAAGTTGTTCATAATGATGAGTACATTCTCCCATTTCGATTTCAAACATGTTTATATATTTTTGAAATGTGCTAACTAAGCCTTTCATTTCATACCCAACATGACATTATTAAAAAAAAAAAACTCATGACTATGTCCTCTAGAGGGTACCATAATCAATTTAATGTGACGTCACATAGCCTTTAACCAGCGGACGACCAAGATTCATGACGCTTCTAACGATACCTCATTTGTTAAATTATGATAAGCAGTTTAGGAGTTATGAGGGAACAGATGAACATACATACATACATAGGTACATACATACCGGTCAAAATCATAACCCTCGTTTTTGCTTCGCCTTAGTCGGGTAATAAATGACGGGTTACTTGTACAAAAAAAAACATTGACATAGATATCATAAATATAATAGTAATTGTGTTCGCTTCTTCATAAGGCTTCCTTTAGATTGCGTTTTTCTTGCGTTTAGGTACAGGAACTACTTACCAGAATTTACGATGGTTTCGACGCTCTCCGCCGAAGTTCCATATAAGTTCCCCTTATATTCGCCATGCTCAATAAATTTCCCATCAGCAATATCTTGCTCCATTTTTTCACGACCAACAAACATGTAATCTTTACCGTTTTGCTCGCTCGATTTTTGGGGTCGAGACGTAACTAAAAAAGATTTGAAGAATAGTTGTTGTTATTGCTTATTTATAACAAAAACATAAAAAGTTGCAAATTCGCTTGAAAACATCTTAATGAATTTTTAACAATAAATATTTTTATCTCTTGCTTTGGCAATGTTAGCATAGCTGCAATAGTCATTATTATTTAGAGAAAAGCTTATTTGGACTTACATGGTATGGGTGTGACATATTTTTCAGAATCAGTGGCGATAAGTCTTCTCCGCAATTCATTCCTGCCGACCCCGGGCGCACCTACCAACACGATTGGGCGCACCATCCCCGGCCGGGGATATAACCGCGCTACCTCTTCGTACGTTGGTATCATTTCACGATCAAAATCATCATTCTCTGTAATGTCATATATAACCTTTTTCACTTTGGGTGTGGACTTGCAGGGCAGTAGTGCGGTGGCCGTCGGTGTTGGGGAGCATGGAGTTTTCGGAGCACAGTCCGAGTTTGTAACGGAGACACTGCAAAGAGCCGGCTTGCCTGCGCCGGGCATGCAAAATGGGTAAATGATGATCATGAGCCGACAGTGAAACGATACTACATGCATCTGTAGGTATAATGAATCTAATATTATTCTTTCTCTAAGGTACAATTGCACTTTTGTAACATTCGCGATTGTAAAGTAGACACGAATACATTTTTTCTCTAAACAACTAAAACGCACCTTCCAAGGTTTGCGGATCCGTTTGTCTTTCATGAATGATGCGACCTTCTTGCAGTGCTCTTGACGGTATCAAACCTGCTCTCATTACTCTATCGCCTTCCCTTCGAGCTTGCCACCTAAACACAGAAAGGCAACAGTTAAAATCCGCTTATAGTGGTCATTATTAGTAAGGTAAGGTAAAACTTGCCAATATGCGTCATCTTGGGACACTATATGCAGTACGTCTCCTTTCTGGAAGTCCAGCCCCGCCTCCTTGCACGGTATGTACGGATCTTCTGAAGAGTTGTAATTGAAGAGAGCGCGAACTCTAACTTTACTCTCCCGGGAACCTCCTTTGCCAAATGAAGGCACTAATTTGAAAGTGATAGTGCCCTCAGAACTTTGCTGTGAAATCAAAAGAAACAGTTTTAGCTGTCCTTAATTTTGTGGGGATCAATAAATCTGCATATTAATTGAGGCAGGTAATGACATACCAATATCGATAGCACGTCGGCAGGTGTTTTGTTTTCCACGCTGATACCATTGACCTCGATAACTTCATCCCCGGCGTGGATCAACCCCGATCTGTCGGCGGCACCACCGTGCATCACACGAGCTATCACAATTTTCCCGGTCTCTTCGTCCGTTTTAATTGTTGCACCCTATCGTACAGAATGAGTCTAAATTTGGATAGCTCCATGTTAACATATAAAGTTTATTTGTAGGTGTCATGATAATTGATAATTTCGTATTATATGACATTTTCGTAGCTACTCTGAATTTGGAAAAATACCTAGGTACTTTTTATTAAAATTAACCTACTGGAAAAGTGGAGGATTTGATTCACATTCATTGTAAGTACTGGGTTATAGAAATAAATTATAATAACAAGACACTATGCAAAAAATCAAATACATATAGGTCGGGTTGATAATATCAAAATAATAAGCAAGATGTATTGTGTGGGGTAATAGTGTAACAAACAAAACATTGAAAATGGTGTCGTACGTACAATGCGTTTCAAATAAGAATAGGATCGACTTAGCGCCATGTTGTGGCGTCATAGCTGTCAAATCGAATTAATTGGGTAGGGTGAGCAAAACAAGTTAATTTTTAAATAACATTTATTTACGAATCATGAACGAAGAATTTGAAAAAAAATTTAAAAAAATTGTTGCGAACAATGCAAATATGAAAGAAATTAATATAATTTTTAAAAAACTATTTATGAATAATTTTTATGTCTTTTTTCACTTTGATTTAAATTATTTATTTAAATTTGACTTGGTTAAACAAGAAAAAAAAAATTGATACACAAATAAGTTTTCTTTGCAAACCGTACCTTTCAACCGACATTTGACAGATAGAGGTCATTCACGTTCCTATTCTTATTTGAATCGCATTGTACTAGACAACACAATACAAATTGCATCGGCATCTAGAGATAGCAGCTAATCATTCTTGAACTTGAAGACACGGTGGAGATGAAGAATAATAAATACAGAAGAACATCAAAAAGTCAAATAAAAAAATAGGTGAATGCGTATACGTACACTATGTGGAAAGGATTGAAAATAATATTGGAAGCATTCAAATGAGTAGCATGAGTACTTAACATATTTCAATACTTACCACTATTGGCTCTGCACTCTGTGCGCCACCCTTTTAATAAAAAAATAATTTCAATATACCCTAAATGATGACATGGTATTTTATTCACTAATATTACATAATGCTTGAGACATACTGACACTGCATTGTATATAGATGATCCATGCATCTGCTTCATACTGTATTTATATTAAAATAAATTATTTTTTCTATGAAATTAGCAAACACTTTCACCTATATAAGATTTGAGTTAAAACTATATTAATATTGCTGAGTATCATGTTCATTTAATACATTTAGCTGCTATTTCTAAATGAATTTACTGGTGTTTGTCATAAAATCTGCTATTAACTTATGGAATATTATTATTCGAGGCTAATTCTTACCAAAGGCTCATCACTTTTAACTAATTGAACAATTTTCACAGTTTCTTCTTCATCATCTAGTTCCGGTGGAATATCGGGGAGATGTGGGTAGTAATCTTTTTGAGCGACTGCATCATGAGTGCAGAGTATTGCCTGAGGAATACACAGCTTAATTTACATTAATAAAATTAAAAACCTAATAATACCTTCTTAAATTAATTAATTACAGTTTTGTTTTTTTTTTATTTTAATCATTTTATTGATATAAACCTACATAGACATGGTTTTAGACAATGCCTCTTAAAATGAGGATCAAATTGAGGCATATCTACCATTCTATAGAGAAAAATAGGATTAATCCTTACAGCTGTAACCCTAACTTGAGCAGATATGCTTTGATCATATTTATGAATGTGGAACTGAGTTTATTTGGTCTGTTTTGATACCTCGAGTTGTTATGGCAGAGTTCGGCTTTTACGCATTGCACGAAAACTACTCTGTAAATGAGAATACACCTAAATCTCAGGATTTACTAATATAATCTAGCATTGTTTGGGAAATTGTATTTCATCTGAAAAAATTATAAAACAAACTACTTACTTGAAAATGTGGTTTCTGCAATAAGCTAAGGAGCTCTCCATATTCTTTTGAAACTGATACTACATTATGAAGTAGCTCAAATACTTCTATAGTCACTTGCATGGCATTGGAAAGAAGAGGATAGAACTTATCATCTTTGCCTTTGGCCACTATTTTGTTATGTACTTGAACGAGGGCATGAAGCTGTTTTGATTGCAGTAGTTCACTTAAAAATGCGACATCTTCGCCACCTGACTGTACTTCTTTCAACGATGCAAGGAGGCGAGTGAGAGCTATGAAACAAATATTACATCATTTATTTAACACTTTGAGGGACACTATACAGCTATAGCAGTAATAATAACAACACAACTTCAGACTGGCTAAAGTAGACTCATCTTTCATGGGGTACTGCTTAAAATGTTGCAATAAAATACCTCCCAACATACTTCCAACTGATGAAAACGAAATTTAGATCTTGTACAAAATGCAGCCAAGTATATTGTAAGTTGGGGTATTAGATTGCTGATAAAAGTGCTTGGCTCAGCACTGGTCCTGCTTCACATGGGCGTCTAAACTAAACTGCTTTGCAAAAAAAACGGGCACCTTACAGTTATTGGCTTTTCTATGGATAATATTAATATTTTTAGTATGTCGTTAGCATAAATGACTAGAAATTTCTTATTATCATTGAGAATATAGTTTTTAACCCTTAAATCCTGGAATCGGTGTTTTAGTCAATGTAAACAGAAAGTCGTGTTAAAATGGAAATTTTTAGGGTATAATTAAATTAAGACTACGAGTATTTTTATGGTATTTTAATAAAAAAAGACATTAAAAAATAAAAATTAATAACGAGTATGACCTCTCCTTGCAGCGATTACGGCATGTAATCGTCTTGGCATGCTTTCCACCAGGTTTTTGATGGTGTCCTGTGGAATGTGTTCCCACTCAGCCGAAATCACACCTGATGTTTTGTGGAAGGTCGTTGGACAGGTCGTACTCGCCGTTTTAGGAGGTCCCAGACGTGCTCAATGGGGTTAAGGTCGGGGCTCCGCGCTAGCCAATCCAGACGACGAATACCGACCTCTTGCATATAAGCATCTACGTCGCCAGAACGGTGGTCCCGAGCATTATCGTCCATGAAATGGCATCTTCACCAATTACAGTCAGTGCGGGCTGTGCATGTTGACAAATTATTCCTGTTATGTACCTTTGCGCATTTAGTGAGCCATTTGCAATGAACACTATCTCGGTACGATAGCTGGAAGTTACGCCCGACCAAAACATAACGGACCTTCCACCATAAGGGGTGATTTCTTCAAAACACACGTCGGCATAGCGTTCCCCTGGTCTTCGTAACACTCGCCGACGTCGGTCCTCACCATTCAGGCAAATTCGAGCCTCATCGGAGAAGAGTACGCTACTCCAGTTACCTAGTGTCCAAGATAGACAATTTCTAGTGAACCTCGGTCGAGCAATCCGGTACTCACGGAGTAAATTGGGGGCCCGCGCTGGTCGTCGACTGCGTATATCAACCGCTAAAAGCCTCCTCCTCACTGTCCATAGGCTAACTTGTGCTCCTCATACCTCTTCAAGGTTTCTTTTGAGGTCTATGTAACTGCATTTGCGATTACTCAATACCTGAGTCACTAAAAAGCGGTCGTCTCGTGGTTGTGTGCAACGTTTTCTCCCACAACCTTGCCTTCTTTGAACGGAACCTGTCTCTTGGTATCGAGTCCATGTTCTTTGGACGTTGGAACCACTCACGTTTAACGGCTGTGAACCGTAACATTGGCTACACCCCACTTCCAGCAGCACTATAATTTTACTAGCTCTTGTTGCTTTTTCTGCCATTATAATCGACACAAAGATATCTGTTTTAAGTCACAATGAGGCAGGATTATGCGACAAACATAAATTATTCTAATAAAAATAACGAGAAGTTAGTTTTAGTTGCCTGATAACCATTTAACCGCAAACCCGCGAATAGTAAGTAAGAAGTCATAAACTGAAAAAGGGATTATTATTATTAAAAACAACAGTTCTGAATTTGAAATTAACTTTTTTTCATACCCAGACTCTTTATTATGTGCCAGGAACATAGTTTGCCTATTAAAACCTCATGAGAACTAAATGATTACCAATAATGTAGAAAAATCCAAACTGCCCGTTTTTTTTGCAAAGGAGTGTATTTGATTAGCATTTGAAAATATTGTTACTACTATCTTTGCATTGTATCAATTCAAACTCTTATATTGTGTAATGGTGCACATATTTCCGTGCCCCTACCGCTTGTGTCGTATTTCTGCGACAGAGAACATGCATGACTTTTTCGTTCTATTTTCGCCCTATTAACTGCGTGGTACAACTAAAACCATTATTAAATAAGATATATTGCTCCTCCTTATTTATTGTAGGTATTATTTTATCAATTTCTAGCCGCGCGCTAGGGGCACGGCAATTGATATTTAGCCAAGCGGTCAAAAGGTTAAAAGAGTGTCTGTGGAGTTTCTTGCTTGTTTTTTTACAGTTTTATATTTTCTAGTAACCAAAACTATTGGTCTCAGCAAAACTTAAAAACACGGAAAGTCGCAGTTTTATCTCAGAAGTAACAATAAAATTGCTTTAAAGTTAACTTGGGTCAGATAAAGTACTGGTATTAATCTCATAATTAAAAGTAAACACTAGTTCCATACGCAAAATACGCGCATTGACGTAGAGTTGCAGATACCAGCCCCTATTAACTAAGTGAACACTATCTAGGACTACTTCAGTAACCAAAATATTTTGGTTGCTTGTGTGTGTTATGTAAGTGTTACAGCCAAGCCAGTTAAACTTAAAATATATGATAGTATTCCACCATTAGTATTCATTCAGAGGGCCAGAGTGACTGATCCAACAAGTGGGTGTTTAATGAGATCTATTCAATTGAAATAACTATGATTGTGGATAATATTGATCTTGATGGTGTCGGAAGGTTGTTCCACAAACCCAGCAGTATATTGTCATTAAACTGTTTGAGTGTCACAAGGATTGAATGGGATTACCCATTCAATCCTTGTGACACAGATTTTGTGGTAGACACAGACCCTGAAGTTGGGCAAAGGAACCCCAAAATGTAAAGGTATTATTTATTATTGTAAATACCAGTTCAGTACATTACATAACAATACCATCTTCATAATTCCACATACCTGGATCCCAGTGCTCAGATGAAGAGTCCATAGTCACAAAGTTCCACTTTAGCTAGATAGTGAACCTTGGAAAATACAGACATTCAGCTATTGATTCACATTAAACAACCTATTTCACATAGCTAACATCGCGTGCTAAATTAGGATTTATTATGTATAACCGCGCCCTAAGAACCTATGAGTTGACTATGAAAAAAAAACACTGAAAAACGATTATTTTTCTAATTGTTAATTTAATTTAAACATCGATTTCATCTGCACGAATTGCTCTAACCATTTTTTATATATAAAAAACTGTGCGTTTGACATTCGGTCGCAATAGTGCATGAATGAGATGTTGAAAATCTATTTATTATAATTTTATATCCCGGCTCAACTAAAATCTAACAATTTCAAGTATGAAAACATGGAGAAATGTATGTTTTACAGCGGATAGAAAAATTATTGAATTATTTAAACAGTATGAGCAGGCCAAAGTAAACTAGTAAAACTATGCTACACACAACACACATCTATGGCGTTTACGTACTGGCAATGGAAACGTCAAATGAAATAAAATCAATAACTTTTACTACAGAAAAAAAATGCGTCTACGATGCATTCATAAATTATTATACTTACATTATTTTATGATTTTGTTTTATGGTTGAACTATTGTTTCAGCAACCTACATACATTTTTTTGTACCCAATAGAAAATGACACACCACATGACACACTTGATCTGATGCCGCATTTACACATTCGTACGAATCGCGTGGCGAATGGCGAAGCGAATAACGAACACGCATATGTAAACAGTGCGCTCGCCATTCGCCTCGTGCTTCGCCTCGCGATTCGCCCGCTCGCGTTGGTAGCGGTTTTTCGGACGCGAATCAAAGGGCACGAATGGCGAACACGAATTTACTGTTTACACATTCGCCTGTATTCAGTTGACAGCAGGGGGGGCACACATAACACTGTCATCAATTTCCATAGATGACAGCGACATCTGGAGTTTGGTGTGATAACAAAACTTGGCAGCCATCTTGTCTTGCTTGTCATAAAAACATTTCGGATTTTCTAGCTATCTAATCTGTGGGATTTTCGGCCATTGTCAACTCGTTCCCGACGTTGTTGATGCGCATTTCGAGTTTATCTCAGTTAATTCTGTTATTTGTTTTGTTGAGTTTTGTTTTTATTATTTCCTATTATTGTTATACTTTGTTTTTCGTTAGCAATGTTCATTAGTCATATTAGTTGTTTTGAACGAACTCCCAAGAATGAGTGAACCCCCAAGAAGATATTGTATTTTTGGCTGTGATGCTTTATGTAAGTGTTTACTACCGTACCGTACCTTTAATAAAAGTAAGAAAAAGTTTTATTTAGCCGTCTGCTATTCATTCATTTCATTCCAATTTCAGTGGCATACGGTGAACCTACCTCTTCACCGGTTCCCAAACCCTGACAACCACTACGAGGCCCGATTTGTTCACTGCTTGGATAGCGGCTGTTGGCGGCGAGGTTAGAGAAAGTGATTGTATGAAGATTTTAAAGAACAAAAGCAGTGATCACCATTTTGATCCCACATTCAAGACTGATTGATTGGTAATAATAAACGGACATTTTCCTGAACTGCATACGTGTTTTTAAAATTATATTATATCCCGATTGCCCATAATTTATAAACTCGTACGAGAGTTATATAGATAGGTACCTACCTATAGCTATAGCTGGTATGCATACTATGAGTACCTACTCAGTATGCATAGGTAGGTATGTGTATACATTAGACCCTTAGTTCACCCACCAAACGTATGGTGGCAGCACTTTCCATACATGCAAATTTTACCACAGAGTTGCCACTCTTTCTCTCTATACTTACTTTACTCTTTGGTTGACAGCTAGCGCCCGACCCAACAGGACGTGTAGACAAAATGGAGTGGAGTGACGTGCGAATTTTAGAATTCCTAGAACTTTATCAAAATTAAGAGCTCATATGAAACCCAACAAAAGATAAACGATGCATGGAACGGTATACCAACTAGTATGGGATTGCCAGTCAGCAATTTAAAATTAAAGAAGAATTCTTTCGTACGCATCTTCGATTCATCATCTAAATATATAATTGTATAAACTCAATAGACGTAGCGCGCATGCCGCCATTATTTTCACGACCTCCATTCGCCTCGTCACTCGACGAACATTCGACGAAACATTCATATACGAGTGCCGTCGCGAACTACTGTTCACACATTCGCGAGGTGAATTATTTTGACATTCGCACACGAATATGGAGGACGTGAAAATAATGGCGGCATGCGCGCTACATCTATTGAGTTTATACAATTATTTAGATGATGAATCGAAGATGCATACGAAAACAGGCCATCTTCTTTAATTTAAGTGGCTCACTGGCAATCCCATACTAGTTGATATACGGTTCCATGCATCGTTTATCTTTTGTCTATTTTTATGATTAAGATGTTTTGGGTTCCAAATGAGCTCTTCGTTTTGATTAAGTTCTAAGAATTCTAAAATTCGCACATCACTCCACTCCATTTTGTCTACACGTCCTGTTGGACCGGGCGCTAGCTGTCAACTGAATGTAGGCGAATGTGTAAACAGTAAGTTCGTGTTCGCCGTTCGTGCCCTTTGATTCGCGTCCGAAAAACCGCTCCCAACGCGATCGCGCGAATCGCGAGGCGAGACACGAGGCGATTAGCGAGCGCACTGTTTACATATGCGTGTTCGTTATTCGCCTCGCCATTCGCCTCGCGATTCGCACGAATGTGTAAATGCGGCATAAACAGTAAATTCGTGTTCGCCATTCGTGCCCTTTGATTCGCGTCCGAAAAACCGCTCCCAACGCGAGCGCGCGAATCGCGAGGCGAGGCACGAGGCGAATAGGGAGCGCACTGTTTACATATGCGTATTCGTTATTCTCCTCGCCATTCACCTCGCGATTCGCATGAATGTGTAAATGCGGCACACCGCGAATGTGTGCACAGTAGTTCGCGATGGCACTCGTATACGATGTTTCGTCGAATGTTCGTCGAGTGACGAGGCGAATGGCGAACACGATTGTGTAAATGCGGTATTACACATTCGCCTGCACTTTATCAAAACGAAGAGCTCATTTGGAACCCAAAACATCGCAATCATAAAAATAGACAAAAGATAAACGATTCATGGAACGGTATATCAACTAGTAGGGGATTTTGCCAGTCAGCAACTTAAAATTAAAGAAGAATTAATTAATGGCCTGCTTTCGTACGCATCTTCGATTCATCATCTTAATCATTGTTTAAACTCAATAGATGTAGCGCGCATGCCACCATTATTTTCACGTCCTCCATATTCGTGTGCGAATGTCAAAATAATTCACACCGCGAATGTGTGAACAGTAGTTCGCGATGGCACTCGTATACGAATGTTTCGTCGAATGTTCGTCGAGTGACGAGGCGAATGGCGAACACGATTGTGTAAATGCGGTATTACAGAGCATGTGTACTCTGTACACTCTGTACACCACAGAGCATTTTAGTTTTTATTACTGCTGACAGCTGTACACAACACTAAGGGCGAGCACGCACTGCGGTGCGTTTTTCTAATGCATAATCTGTGAAATATGGAATGTCTTTGAAGTGCGCGCACTGGGGTCATGCCTTTTGTTACTGTAGGCCCCGCCCAGTGCGGCAGAACTATAGGGCGAGCACGCACTGCGGTGCGTTTGCACCGCAGTGCGTGCTCGCCTTGTAAGGCTAGTGCCAAACGGGCGTGTCAACAAGCTTTTCTGGAAAGACGCAGTAGTAGGATAAATGCATCAAAAACGGACATCACTTTTTTATTCTATTAATCAAAAGTATGAACTATTTTGAATGCGCGAGTAGAACTCCTGGAACTATTCTTTTAAAACAGAGTTATAATTTTAATTAGATTTTTTTTGAACTTTCAAAGGTAGAGTCTGTTTGAATAGATTTAGATGACTATATATGATAGAGTTACTATGATGTAGTTACTAAATAGAGGCAACTTTTGTAAGTAACTCTAAATGGGTATAAACGAAACTAAGTACAGACACCAGCAGGTCAAGCCACCCGAAACTGTCAAACTTTCACAATCAACCTTGCACTTATTGCTTTAGAGTTTGAAAGTGTTGCGAACTCCTTGGTTTCCTCAAACTTTTTAGAAGCTTTTTTATTTTTTTGTTACGAATGTTGTTCTTTTCTTTTTCTGTCTGCTTTTGGCTGTCAAAGGTTTGTTTCCAATATTTTGTTATATTTTTTCATATTTATCCACTAAAATCCTTTTATCACATTAAGCTTTAGTTTTATTTCATTTCACCAACCATTAATACATACAGTCCATCTCATCGCCTTCATTTTGGTCCTTCGACGGTAATTTGCATCCTGCATCATACATTTTCACGTAAGTACGTAGTTTCCATTTTGTCACTGCATTTTTTTTTTTTTTTCTTTTATCCCTATATGAATACACGTAGTAAGACTAAAGCTAAAGCTATGTCGTCTCGTAATTTGGTTCCTCACACTTCAACGCCTCATTCTCCACCACCGTCGTCATCTTCATTAGTAGAAAAGCAGCACGTAGTTACGTCAACCAAAATTCAAGCTACTGAAGATGATGGCGCGAGCAGTATGCGCTCTGCGCAAACAAACTCGAGCGCGTCTTCTATTGTAAAAGCGCGCAGGGCCACTGCGGAAGCCGCCTACAAGCGCCGTCAATATGAAAATATGAAGGCACTCGCGCGGCAGCTAGCGGAGGTCGAAGAAGCCGAGTATCGCGCAGAGCTGGAACAAATCGATGCGGAGGCGGAGGTTGAAGGTAGTAGGCGAAGTAAGCAAAGCGCTACGAGCCAAAAAAGGACACAAAAGTGGGTAAAAAATATTTCATTTATTCATGGAAACAATGAAAACAACAAGGACGAGGTCTCACAGCCTGCTCTTTTAACGGGCACTCAGGCTGCTGCTCCATCGTTAGCAGCACACCTCAACTGTCAGGCCGGTTTCGTTCCTCAAGCGCCCGGGTTTGCCGCCACAGAGCCGCAACCCTCTGTCGTGGGCTCCGAGGGACAACGCCACAATGCGCCTGTTCTTTGTAATCAGTTTTCTCCTTTTCTTTTGCGAGCAATTGCAGACACTGCCGCAGCAGCCAAATCTTTGGCCGCTACACTAGTTAAGGCACAAAAACCAAAAATAGAGCTCTTTGCATTTACTGGCAATGCGTCACAGTGGCTTCAATTCAAGAAGCTATTTGATACCACCAAACCTTCATTTACTCCCGCAGAGAATGTTGCGCGCTTACAGAGCGCGCTCCGCGGCCCTGCACGCGAAGCTGTCGCGTCGCTGCTCATCTCTGCCGAGGATCCCGAGGATATCATGCACGCCCTCGAGCGTAGCTTTGCGTGCCCTGAGATGATAGTCTTCGGGGAGGTACAGGTATTAAAACAGCTGCCGCGTCTAAGTGCAGATCTTAAAGAGCTGAGTGTTATTTCCAATAGGGTTCGCAATAGTTTAGCTACAATGAAATTTCTCAACCATCGGGAATATTTACATTCGCCTGAGATTTTCCATGTCATTTTAGGTAAACTAAACCCTTTGTTAAAATTAAGATGGGCTGACTATGCGTCAGACGTAACAAGCCCTTCGTTATCAAAACTTGAAATTCTATCCGATTTTCTTATCAGGGAACACGAGCGGTACATTAAGTTCGCCTTCTCACCTGAATCAGGAGTACCGGTCGCACCTTACAAACGCGAAAGCATTCACTCTTTTTCACATGATAAAGGTAAAAGTAATGAAAAAACAGAATGTGTTTTTTGTAAAAAAGGCCACAATGTCAAAAATTGTGACGAAATAAAAGCTTTGTCAGTCGACGACAGATGGCGTTGGTTACGTGAGAACAAGGTGTGTTACAAATGTTTAAGGTGTAATCCACACCAATGGAAGTCATGCAAAGTAAACCCTTGTGGCGTCGACGGTTGTTCCTATCGCCACCATCCTCTCTTACATGGTAGGCACGGTTTGTTGTTAGTGACATCGCATGCACCCGATACACGGTCGTGCAACAACACTGTGTGTGCAGCTGCGTCTGAAAGTGTCGCTCCCTCAACATCATCCTCTACAGCCGCTCCGCACATATCACCGAAAGAAAGGGTAATAGTCTCAAACACAGGTATCCAGCACAAACATTCAGAAACAAACACATTTCTAAAATTAGTTCCAGTTGTCGTATCTGGCCCAGCTGGCGACTTTGAAACGTTCGCTCTGCTTGACGACGGGAGCACAGCGACGTTAATTGACTCAGACGTAGCTTCACGCATAGGTTTGTCAGGACCAGAAGACCTAGTAGCGGTCAATGGTGTGGGGGGTTTGCAGAAAAGAGCAAATATTTCTTATGTTGATTTTTACGTAAAGGGAAAATATGAAACTAAGAAATATTTGGTCAAGCGTGCTAGGGCCATGCCTTCTCTTAGCTTAAGTACACAAACACTGCCTAAAAAAACGGTTGACTCATACAACCACCTGCAAGACTTAGCTGGTTTTCTAGTTCATACTGACGCTACACCGACTGTGCTTATCGGCGCCGAGCACTGGCATCTGTCGATAACTCGCGAAGCCCGCACTGGCCGCTGTAATGAACCTGTAGCTTGTCACACTTTGTTAGGCTGGACATTGTATGGAGTTGCTTCTAGTAAAACTAAACCAATCGAATTTATTAACTATTGTCAGGTAGATCACGCCGAGCTTTCTGAACATGAACGTTTGGAACATCTCATAAAAGAACAGTACAAGCTTGACTCACTAGGTATTTTTAAGCGTGAGACTCTTCACAGTAAACAGGATTTGCGTGCTATTGAGATTTTAGACTCTACTACTACACGTTTATCAACTGGTAGGTACCAAGTAGGACTTCCGTGGCGTGACAACATTCAATGTGTTCCCGACAGCAATCCGCAAGCTCTCTCACGTTTCTTGAGTCTGGAGAGGCGCATGCTGCGAGAGCCTGAATTTGCTAATGCTTACAATAAGTTTTTTAAAAACATGCTTGATATGGGATATGCGGAGGAGTGTGACCCTGACACTTATTATAGTAATTCCACTTGTACAGGCAACCTCACTAATCTTACTAGCGTCAATACAGATAGCACGATGCCGAAAATAAGGTGGTATTTACCACATTTTGGCGTGTATCATCCACAAAAGCGTAAGCTTCGTGTCGTACATGACGCAGCCGCTACGAATCAAGGAGTGTCTTTGAACAGCTTGCTTCTCCAAGGGCCTGATCTTTTAGAGAACTTGTTAGGAATTCTTTTTAGATTCAGAGAGGGTAGCGTCGCCTTATCAGCTGACATCAAGGAAATGTTTCCTCAAATACGAATCCGAAAGCAGGATAGGGATGCGCTACGTTTTCTTTGGCGTGACGTTCAGTCAAAAGATACAACGCCTATAAAAGAGTATCGAATGACTGCTGTTATCTTTGGAGCGTCGTCCAGTCCATTTACTGCCCTGTACGTAAAGAACAAAAATGCCATGTTTTATCAAGATTTGTATCCGGAAGCGGCCAACGCTAGCGTGCACAGCAGTTATATGGATGACTATCTCGACAGTGTGGACGAAGTCACCGAGGCTGCCCAGCTGTCATCTGATATAGTCACCATACACCGTAATGCCTGTTTCGAAATGCGTGACTGGATCTCTAACAATCCAGAAGCGCTACGACTTCTACCAAACGAATTGTGTGCTGCACAGTCAACTGAAGTGGACCTTGGTAACGATTCCACCACTGTCAACAAAGTCTTGGGCATTTCATGGAATCCAGTATCAGACACTTTAGGTTTTAGGACTGGTTTAGAAGGTTGCAAATTTCAAGGTTTTTTAAATAAACGAAAAGCTTTGTCCCACCTTATGAAAGTCTATGACCCGTTGGGATTACTCGGGCCAATAGTTGTAAAGGGTCGCATACTACTTCAAGAAGCCTGGAGATCAAATATTGACTGGGACACACCATTTCCACCCTCAGAGGTTTTGAGGTGGGGGGAATGGTTTAAAGAGCTCTCTGAAGTATCAACTCTTAGAATTCCACGTTGGTACGCCAACGTAAATGGCGAACCATTATACAGGGAACTTCATTTTTTGCCGATGCGAGCGAGCTTGCCTATGCCTGTGTTGCCTTTTGGCGTTTTGTTTATTCCGACGGTTCCATCAAGCTCGCCCTCATTGCTAGTAAAGCGAGAGTAGCACCATTGAAACCGACATCGATTCCGCGTCTAGAATTACAAGCTGCTTTAATTGCATCTCGCCTTGCTGTCACTATCAAGGAATTTCACAAAAAAAAACCTATTCGTACATTCCTTTGGACGGATTCAAAAACGGTCCTTGGTTGGCTCAGAAGTGACGCACGTACGTTCAAGCCTTTTGTGGCCCATCGAGTCGGGGAAATTACTGAAAATTCACGCGTACAAGATTGGCGATGGGTCCCAACCGATTTGAACGTCGCTGACGATGCTACTCGATTCATTCATTTAAATTCCAATCACAGGTGGTTTACGGGCCCTCCATTTCTTTTCCAAGATCCGAGGGATTGGCCTGTAGAACCAGCTGGCCAGCCTATGGTTCAAGAGGAACGTAAACGATTTCCCGAACTTGTGGTTGCTCATCTGGTTACCACAGCAGATTTCAGTCGTTTTAGTGACTGGCTACGTTTACTCCGCGCTACTGCTCGCGTTTTGCAGGCTGCGGCCAAATTTCGCTCACTTTTGGACCGTACTAGGCTCACTGACTCTAACACCGCTGTTAGAGACCGCCGTTGTGCGACTGTATTAGCGTCCACCACTCTATTGCCCTTATCAGCTCAATTCATGGAAGCTGCAGAAAAGCATATTTTACAAAACTTACAGTCAGAGACGTTTTCAGTAGAAATTCGCTCCATCATGCAAGACGTTCCGTTGCCCAAGTCTAGTCCCTTATTGAAGCTTTCACCCATGATGGGAGAAGACGGTTTGCTACGCTTAGACGGAAGAATTAGAGCAGTCGAAAATGTCAGCGCCGATGTGAAACGACCTATTTTATTAGATGGCCGCCACCATGTCGTCCGCTTGCTGGTACAATATTTTCACCGCAGGGCAGGTCATGCCAATAATGAAACTGTTATTAATGAGTTGCGTCAGAAATTTTGGATACTACACATGCGCAGCACTGTCCGAAGTGTGGCCCACCAATGTTTATTCTGCAAAATAAAGAAGGCAAAACCAATCAGTCCTAAGACAGGGGATCTCCCGGCACAACGGCTTGCTCACCATCGCCGTCCATTTACTTATACTGGCGTGGACTATTTTGGACCCATCATCATCTCCATTGGCCGAAGAAGAGAAAAACGTTATGTTGCCCTTTTTACCTGCATGACGTCCAGAGCCGTCCATTTAGAATTGGTGCATTCTCTGACGGCGGATTCCGCCATAATGAGCCTACGTCGTTTTATTGCAAGAAGAGGCACTCCCGACACGATATATTCGGACAACGGCACGTGTTTTGTTGGTGCAAACCGAATTCTACGCGATTTTTACCACCCTGATGTTGAAAATTTCGCCGCAAATAGAGGTGTAAAGTGGAGTTTTATCCCCGCCGCCGCTCCGTTCTTTGGTGGATGTTGGGAAAGGCTAGTTCGCAGCGTGAAAGTAGCATTAAATGCCACCCTGCATGAAAAAGCACCGAAAGAAGAAGTGCTCATGACCCTCTTGCTAGAAGCCGAAGCTATTGTCAACTCTCGGCCACTTAGTCATGTTTCGGTTTGCCACGAAGAACAAGAGACGCTCACTCCTTTTCATTTTCTACTAGGCTCATCGTCAAATCAAATTCTTCCTTCAACACTGGATGACCGGGACCTATTAAGACGATCAGATTGGCGGAAAGCACTACGACTGGCTGACCATTTTTGGCATCGATGGATAAGAGAAATTTTGCCCACTATGCAGCCGCGACAGATTGGAGTCAGCAGGGAGCAGTCTCTCAATATTGGGGACATTGTCCTTATAGTTGATGAAAATTTACCTCGTGGGACTTGGCCACGTGGCCGCATTACTGCAACTTTTCCTGGCAAGGATGGAATAGTAAGGGTGGTGGACGTAGCCACTTCAGGTGGCTTGCTTCGTCGGGCAACCAAGAAGCTTGTAAGGCTTTCCACCTAGAACCAACTAGGTAGTAGTTTGTGCACTTTCGTGCACAAGGTGGTGGAATGTTGCGAACTCCTTGGTTTCCTCAAACTTTTTAGAAGCTTTTTTATTTTTTTGTTACGAATGTTGTTCTTTTCTTTTTCTGTCTGCTTTTGGCTGTCAAAGGTTTGTTTCCAATATTTTGTTATATTTTTTCATATTTATCCACTAAAATCCTTTTATCACATTAAGCTTTAGTTTTATTTCATTTCACCAACCATTAATACATACAGTCCATCTCATCGCCTTCAGAAAGATTGTAATATCTTGATGTGCTGACGTCTGTACTTAAATAAAAATGTAAAAACAAGTATAATTTACATAATGAACATTTAAAGGTGCACATATTATGCCACTTATAAAAATACATACATAAGTTGTAAAGATTAGTTAGGCACAGAAAAAAGTGCAATTTTTACATCTAGCGCTTAAGAAACTTCTCCAGCCAAAAAAACTATGTTAGCCACCGAATTTGGCAATAGCGATACTTTACAATATTTCTACTATTATTAATCTAAAATCCGAGATGCATTTCTTTTGCCTGGGGCAATTTTGGCGGATGTCCTTTCTGTAAGTAGGTAGTAACAGAAAACATCGTTTTAAAAGAAAAACAAAAAAATAATAAATCACACTAATATTATAAAGGCGATAGTTATTGTGAGTATCTGACACCCTGGATTAACACATAAGCTACTATAAATCCCGAAAAATATTATAGCGTTCCCGTGGAATGAGCAAGTAATTCAAATACATTTGCTACTCTTTAAAACTCAAACGGCGGGACCGATTTTGATGAAATTTGGTGTGGAAGTAGCCGACACCCTTTTTTTTTTTTTTTTTTTTGAGGGTGGGAAATCATCAAATAACTTCTCCCGCTCTGGGTGGAGCGGAAGGGCGTGTCACGTGTCAGACTTTTACTGACTAAAACCCACCCGTGTTCCTTCAGTTGCCTATACCAGGGCCGCGGTATCTTCTTAAAACTACCCGCAACCCCAGCGGCAAGTAGCCGACACCCTGGATTAACACATAGGCTACTTTATATCCCGTAAAATATGGTGTCCCCGTGGGATGAGCAAGGAATCCAAATATATTTGCTACTCTTTCAAAATCAAACGGCTCAACCGATTTTGATGAAATGCGGTGAGGGTAGCTGACACTCTCATTTAACACATAGGCTACTTTATATGCCGAAAAATATTATAGTGTTCCCGTGGGATGAGCACGGAATTCAAATACATTGCTACTCTTTAAAACTCAAACGGCACAACCGATTTTGATGAAATTTGGTGTGGAAGTAGCTGACATCCTGGATTAACACATAAGCTACTTTATATCCCGAAAAAGTGTAGTGTTCCCGTGAGATGAGCAATTATTTGTGAATACTTTTTCACCGATATAATACACGTTTTAGTGTATCTCATAAACCGCGGGTATTACCGCGAGGTGCAGCTAGTAATATTATATAGGTGAAAGCTAATGAGCGTGTGTGTATGTTTGTTGCTTCTTCATGCTCAAAGGGCTGGACCGATTTGGATGAAATTTGGTATGTAGATAGCTTAAACCCTGGAATAACACATAGGCTACTTTTGATCCCGGTCTACGCGGCTGAAACTGCGGGGCTGAAATTTTAATATTATAAATCATACACAACTGTTTAGAAAAGTCAGAATTAAATAAAACAGTCGGTCATGCTGTCTGCTGCTGCACACTATCTTCACACGCCTGCCGTACTTCGACAAACCATTACAAATTCAAACGTAGGGCCGTACTATGACGTGAAAAAGTTCATGGATCAATCTTGGTTCTGTTGTAAAAAAAGGATGGTGCTACAGAATATCGTGTTCTCTGTGTACGATATCGTGTGATAGCTCGGTCTCTCTCTCTCTCACACTGGAACCATAAGTTGGCGTACGCACGAGCGTAATAAAATCGCAGCAGGATATCATCGCGCACTGGATTTTCAACTCTCGTCGTTGAGCCGAGCGTTGAGAATCCAACCTAACAAAAACAGAGTGCATCCCAGCGCGACGAAACACACACTGTTGGATTTTCAACTCCCGGCGCTAAGCAGAGAGTTGAAAATCCAGTGCTCGAGAAAATCCCGCCGCGATTTTATTACGCTCGTGGAAACGGGGGTTAAGACGGTGTTCCCACGAGCGTTATAAAATCGCGGCGGGACTATCGCGCACTGGATTTTCAACTCTCGTTGTTGAGCCGAGCGTTGCGAATACAACCTAACAAAAACAGAGTGCATCCCAGCGCGGCGAAAAACACACTGCTGGATTTTCAACTCCCGGCGCTAAGCAGAGAGTTGAAAATCCAGTGCGCGATAAAATCCCGCCGCGATTTTATTACGCTCGTGGAAACGACAACTAAGGGCGAGCGCGCACTGCGGTACGTTCCGTTAGTTCTGCCGCACTAGGTTAAATGCTCTAAGGCCACACTGGGCGGGGCCTACAGTAACAAAACCTAACGCATGACCGCAGAGTGCGCACTGCAAAGACATTCCATACTTCACAGATTATGCGTTAGAAAAACGCACCGGAGTGGGCGCTCGGCCTAATGGATCCATAATCTTTCTTCACGTCATACTACGGCCCTAGGCTATGCATGCCAGAATTTATTATTTGTGTTTTAATCCCTTTTTGGGTAAAAGTATGGAATTAGTAAGTACTCGGGTAAAAGTTTAAAAAAATCGTCATCAGTCATACATTCATCCAAAATGACAAAATCCCAAAAACAGAGGGGCAAGGGCAACACTGTAAAAAAGTTTATAGATTGTTTTTGAGGATTCGTTGTGATTCGTTGCAAATATAATCGTGATAGAAATACTGTAGAAGATTGACCAAGCAAGTTGGAGATTAAGAAAAGGTTAGTATTGCCGTCGCTTATTGATATCACAAAATATTTTACGTCGGAAATAATGGCGCTAGTTTGAGATCCTCCATGTAGTGATGTAGTTTCATGAGCATGTACAGGTAGGTTGATGTAATAGGTGCCGCCAACAGTACTGTGTGCAAAGAAATCGATTGACCTTTAATGAAACGCCGATTGTTTACTTACTAACACTTTTCTATTAAAATTATGTTGTACTAAGGAAAAACTTGTGTACGTGTCTTCGAAGTATTTGCTCCAACAAATAAAAATGTAGGGTTTGTGACTTGTTGAGTACATAGATCTTAGATCTAAAAAAATTTAAATTGTAGATGTTAAATGTTAAGGAGGATAGTTTTATACTCGTTTTACTACAGTACAAACCAAAATAACGTCATCTCTAGAATTATATTTCCAATTTTTTTTTATTTGTACCTGGTACTTACCTTGAATAGTTATTAATGAATTAAAATCTTGTAATTCTGTTTCTACCGAGTTATTGGCTATATAAGGTAGACATGTAAATGATATTGAAATTAGTAATTTAATGATAGATCCTATTTTTTGCTTATATTTTGGTGTCTGTTTTTGTTGTAATAAATTTAGCTAGCCGTCCAATCTTCCAATAAGTGCTGTATTAATTTGGTGATCACAATGTTTCTAATGGTGCTCTTATTATCATAAAACATTCTCTTGAAAACAATTTTCGTTGGAATTACTTAGCACTTTCAATGAAAAGGTTAATGGTTATTAGAAGTTTCACCAACTAATGACTACCTATAACAAAGTCCCTTTGAAACAAACCTTTTTTGCTTTGGTTTATCGGTTCCCCACTTGCTTATGTGTACTGATTACCATTGTACAAAATACACCGTCTCTCTAAATTTCATCTATATTGGGCCTCTGTCTAGTCTCTGAGTAAAATGGCTCTGACATAATGAACATTGTCTGTTAATATTGACTGAATTGAACCATATTTAGACAAATGTGTGTCCTGGGGTGCTCCAGCGGGCGGTTGGGCTGCTTTCAACCCAGTTGTCCAATTGTCATAGTTGGCTAGGACCGTAAACCGGGGTTACTTTGATGCTACCGGTTTACTTTGATAACAGCTTTTGTCTTATGAAAAAATCTCTAGGCATAGATTTTTGAAGGCATTAAAAGCTTTTATTCACACACCAAATAAAATTAGTTTTTATAAGTCAAAAGTTGTTATCAAATTAAACCCGTAGTGTCAAAGTAACCCCGGTTTACCATAACTGCATTAATAAAAGAAAGTTCATAACCTGACCATTAAACCTGACTATGAAATAGTTGACATAGAGATCCTAAACTAAAGCACAACTAAAGTGTCTACTATTCACTGCACTCATGACCAAATGCAGTGAAGACAAAAATACATTATTGAATGTGCTAATATCACAATACTTGAATTTAAATTAGCAATAGATGCTACAGTGTATGAGCCATTTACTAATGACATTATTTAAATACTGAACACAATGGAATCATGATCAGAATATTAAATGAAATAAAATTAAGGGTTCCTTTTATAGCTATGATTGGCTTTTAAGGATGATAAGGCAGTGGTAGCCCGCGATTTTTTTTTTGAGTTTTTTGCAATTTACAGGTTCATGTCAGGTTGTATCTAGATCAAAGTATGATACGCGGCAACAAAATATATGTATTTATATAATTTTAATCAAACGAACGAAATCTAACGAATCTGCACGAAATCTAACTTAGAGAGATGTGTTGATAATTTTTATGATTAAAATTGACACGACACAGACCTGTTAATTGCAAAAAACGCAAGAAAATTTGAATTTCGCGGCCTACACAGCGCAATCACCTTAAATAAAGATAATATAATATTACATGGTCTGCAGGGTTTTCGAACATGGCACAGTTTATGTGGTAGCTTTTGCTAGCGGCTTTGCCCGCGCGGAGGTCGGAAATTATCCCAAGGGAACCGTATGTTTTTCGTCGGTAAAAAGTAGCTTATGTGCTATTGCAGACTATAATCTATCTCTGTGCAGAATCCAGATCCGGTCTGCCGTTCTGGCGTGATTGAGTAACAAACATCCAACCATCCAAACACCAAACTTTCCATCCAAACTTTCGCGTTTAAAGTAGTTAATAATATTAGTATTATTGGACACAATGGGAAGTTCTTTTAGATTTGAAACTGGTTGCATTTTCTTTTGTTCTTTTACTCAGGTTTTGGGTTTATAATTATTATTTATAGTGACTAGGTTTTGCGGGCTGCGCCCGCGTGGAGTTCGGAAATTATCCCACGGGAACATTAAAGTGTACTATGTCTTCCCAGGTCATGATGATTTCATCCAAATCTGTTCAGCCGTTTTAGTGTGAAAGCGTAACAAACAAACAAACTCATTTCGCATTTATAATATTAGTTAGGATGTTTTTTAGGCTGTTGTGTTGTGACATAAAAGTGAAGCCATGGCACAGAAGTTCTGATGAAAGATGCATGTGTGGCATAGGTAACATTGATATTGTTTAAAAAGTATCCATTATGATAGTTTTTTAAATATTTTTTAGAGAAGAGATGCTTGATGCCGGTCACTCAATTGAACCATAAGCCGGGGCCGGCAGATCAGTTTTCGGCCTGCACGGAGGAGTCGCAGCTCGAGCTCCACCTCCAGAGGCAGCTGGAGGATGATGTTGCGAGGTAACCATCCTTTTGAGTACTGTACACATTATATTATTAGTGTATCGAGAACTAAGGCAATTATGGCGACACCTAAATTAATGCCTAAATAAAAAAGCTTGTTGTTGGCTTTTGAACGCTGAGCTCAGCACTGAAAGCTGAAACTCCAACAGCAAGCTTTTATTTGGGCATTCATTTAGGTGATGCCTAGTGTTAGTGAAAACGGGCATTCCACTTTTCAGCCTGTACTGTAAATGTAAATTTTTCTAATCTGGACCTCACAACTACCGCTAGCGGTTACAAAACTTCAATGTTTGGCACATGGAATGCTCACAGTTACCCATCAATTGGTTGCTATGATCAGGAAGGAAAAGGCACTGAGCATAAATGTCCTGCACAAATGCGACGCTAACGCCGCAATGCAATACATGAGCAATTCTATTTGTCAATTTACAATTTATAAACAAGGCAACTTTTAAATGTCCAGAATCCTGGGAGGAGTTCTAGTAATGTTTAGCTTTGTTTACACCATAAGTCCTAGAAAGTCCTGACTACATTTTATTCTTATTTATATCTCACAGAGTACGCACGAAGACGGTGATCCTATTGCCCACTACCAGGCACATCAATAGTGATTATTTGGTATAATCTTTTTTATGTTTATTTTCTTATTTCATAGGCATAAACCTGCCTGATTCTCGTCCTGGAATGCAACATAACTCGGATTGTCATAACTTATCCCTGTCTTAGTAACCAATCCAAATTCTTACTTAGCTATCTTAATGATTGTTATTTTGGTCTATTGACTAACTTAAGAGTGCAATAAAAGTAGGCAATTACCTAGTAGATAAAGTTTTCTATATGAATAGGAGTATGCCTAGTAGGAATGAATATTGTTACCAATGTACGATTGTTATGGTGGATGTTGAGAAAACAATATTGCATTTAGTGTATCTATCTAACCAATATATGCATTAAATTACCAGACTATATTTATAAAATATAAACAATTCAACTTGTCCCGTAAAGAAACTCTAACATGCATTCATTCATAACACTACTATGTAGGTAGTAACGGCATTACGCCATCTAGTAGCGCTTTCAGTAAAGAGATAATCCTGCTAAAGTGCTAATCCAATATTCTCACACAATAGACATGTCAATCTGTATCTCGGCCGATTGAGATTAACAATGATAAAGGAAAAACAGACACAGATTTCTAAAAGCGATTGATTGGTGTTCTGTAAGTTAAGTGGAGTTACATGTAACTCGTTTTTCCCACCAATTATTGTCAAAATAATTCCAATGTACAGAATTTTTAACCTAGATGATATAATTTTTGTATTTAGATATTCTAGTTGTTTTTTTCTTTTATAACTTATATTGTGGATTGGCTATTAAGATCGGGAGCTGGTGCCTAATTTATTTATTAATGGGATTATCACACGCTTTTTCGTAACATACTCATTACAAATAAATAACTTGTTTTGTGTCCTCGTAAAAACTGCATTTATACAGAATCTGTTTTGTGGTTCAAACATTTATTTTGTATATTTTGTGTTCTGTCAAATATAATGGTTATGGTAAGGCTAAGGTATGTAATGTACTTTATAGGGCTGCTTATATATATTAACCATGCTTCATTACATTTACTTGTTACAGAATTTTTGATGAATCGATTTTTTCTGATCTCGAAGTGGTGTGTGGAAAATTAAAGATCCTGACTCATTCTTGCATTTTAAGAGCACGCACAGATAAATTTTATCACCAACTACATACATTCTTGCATGTGAACATTGAACGCAATACTTTTGATGAAATATATTCTTTCATAAGGTATGATGATCAGTTGGTATATTTATAATATTGTAGTTTTCTTTATGTAGTTTGTGGGCTACAGTAATGTTCAACAGGTGAATTTTAGAAATGGGACTTTAGGGCGAGTACCTACACTTGGATAAGTTTAGCAAAATGGTTAAAGAGGTCCTTTTTGTAGAAAATCAAAGCATTTTTTGTTTTTTTTGCTGATTTTTATTAAAGCAACATTATGGCTGGGTAAAATAATACCTACAGGTTCTTTTCCAAAAGACCGGTTTAGATTCCTGGCTAATCTAAGAACTTTCAAAAATCTCTAAACACAGTTTTAGCATCAAGCTCATGATTCTTCTGACCACTTAACTCTACTGTTCTTAGATACGGATTCACCCTGAATTTACCATTTTCAAAAGCAAAAATCACCCTGTGTAGCATTGATTGTATTTCAATGGTGTAGTAAGTAATCACATACAGTATGCTTTGCATGTTTTAATTCATCAATTTTCTAATAATCAGATAAGTACGACAGCCATAAAGCATTTTGTTTTTATACAGGCTGTTGCCTCACAGAAAGTTAAAAAACCGGCCAAGTGCGAGACGGTCTACCACACGAAGGGTTTCGTACCACCGTACAATATTTAACACTATCATACTTTTAAAAAAATACTTCAGTGTAAAAAAAAACACATTTCTTGTATGGGACCCCGTTTAATTTTTAACTTTATTTTATTTTTATTATTTGTGGTTATAGCGGCAATAGAGATACACAATCTGTGAAAATTATAACTGTCTACCTATTACGGTTTCTTGAGATAGGGTGCAAACCTATAGAAGCAGGTTGCCGGTACAGACAAATCTGTGCGACAAGTTTAAAGCTGTTTCTTTATAAGTGAGCGCATAAAATAACATAGAAATTAATACCCGCACCGATTGGTACCTAAGGGTGCTTACATAAAGAAACAGGTTTCCCGGTATGGGCGGGTCGGTATCGATCGGTAAAATATCTACTAGAGTAGGTACTTATAGAAAAAAAACATACTGCCACTATTGCTGTTGTTTCCTTATATTTCAGGCTATGCGCTTTGTATCTAGCTATAACGCTTTCTTTTATTACTACAGTACGCTTATAGTTTCTGGTTAACCTTCTCTTACTTTCTGACTACAATATAATATCGTGGCAATAACAGGCTACCTACATGTAAAGAAAGGTTATTTCTTTAAAGTAATCAAATTAAACTAGAATATACACTGATCAGCACATTATGGCTTATTTGTGCGAAAAAAAATTAGTTAATTTAAGATGTTCGCTATGGAAAATAAATACTGTTCTTCTGTAAAATATAAATGCGATTGATAAAATTTTCCAGAAATCTGCAATAGTTAACGCTTTGAAGGACATTATACGGCTATAGAAGGAATAACAGTAAAACTTCTATTGTGTCTCATTATTGGCGCTCTAGGGTAGCCTGCGAAATTAAAATTTTCTTACGTTTTTTGCAATTTGCAGATCAGTATCAGGTTGTACGCACGGTGTGAGTCTACCTGACAGGCCCCAACGAGATCTATCAACAGGTGATAGCTTTTCATAAAAACATTATTTTGTACCTAAAGAAAATAAATAAGATATATTTTGTACCTCGATAGTTTTTGATTAAATGACGTTTTTATGGAGTGCCTAGCTAGCGGGCCCCTTATGATCATTTTTATTGTTATTATACTTTCAGATCGCCAATAGTGCTCGGAGTTAGAATCTATGATGTACCTTGCAAATCCAAAATTTCGACTTTCTGTGAGCTGTACCTCAGAAGATATTCGTTATTTAAACAAGCGTCCAGCCAGCGGGCCCTTTTTAAATACTACTCTTTTATATATTTAATATCTTCTGAAGTATAGCTCGCAGAAAGTCGAAATTTTGGATTTGTAAGGTACATAATAGTATCAAGCTCCTAACACTATTGTATCACATACATCGCCACGAGCTCCTCTACTCTGTCGAGGTACAAAATATTATCTTATTTATTTTCTTTAGGTACAAAATAATGTCTTTATGAAAAGCTGTTGATAGATCTCGTTGGAGCCTGACAGGTGGACTCACACGTACGCACGGCTACAGATCAAGCTATACATTTCCAATATAAGCTGATCTCGCATTGTATAGGATTTCTTTACAATGAGAGCTCAGTGTAAACTGGAAATGTATAGCTTGATGTGTAGCTGTGTGTACCCATGTTGATATAAATATGATTCTCGAGGGTACCAAATCTGTGTTTATAGAATTATAATTATTAAAATCATGAATACAACTCTAATTTCTTAACACTATATATTCATGAAACTATAGATGACTAGATATTCATGAAATCTTGACATTTAAGGAATATAGGTAGGTAATAACTTAAGGAGTGGTATTACTCATTCTAATGATTATAATTCTAAAATCGTAAAAAAAAATGAATATCGCGGGCTACATTAGCGCTTCCCTTTTAAGTGAAAATATTGATTGTTTTCCTTTCAACTGAATATTGAGACGACCAAAGTGCTGCCGCAATAAATTAAATAAATTTGTTGGTGCTTTATATTATCTAGGTAAACAATGGTAACACAAAACCTATTCATTTAAATTCAATGCCTTGATGTCATTGGATTGACAGTCTTAGACTACTATAAACTAATATTTTTTAGTAAAAGTCAGTTGTTACCAGATATTTTTGAGAAACTCTGAACATTTAATTATTTACGAAGCAAATCTTAGACCATGCTATTGGTAAAGATTCCCTTTATGATGTTCATATTCTATTGCAGTGATGTCTATACTGAATGCAACATTCAACATGAAGAAAAAGAAATAATTAAGTATCTGCAACGCAATTTAAGTGTTACAAAACCTATCCCAGCCAAGCGTAACAATTCCAAGGAAGAAGGGGAAGAACCTGAGGTTTTTTCTACGCCGAAGTGCATTACTCCATACGTAGATAATGACGTCCAGAAAGTAATACATTCTAGTCCAAGCACTGAGTTAACAAAAGAATACTACGCACTAGTTCCCATTGAAGGAAATTTGCTTGAAAAGGAACTTATCGAGCAGGACGAACTCTCTAATGCATTTCAGTCCATTATAAAAGGTCAAGCAGAAGATACCAGTCAAGTAAAAAATTTGCAACTCAATAAGCCAACTTCGCTATCCCTTAATTCTAGTCATACTTCCAAAACAGTCAAACATTCCAGTAGTTGTGATATTTTGAGTAACATTTGTCTAAAAGATAAAATCTCTCCAAAACACGATATTCATACAAACACAGTCGCCGATAAGGACTTTAAAACTAATCAGACATTACCGTTAAGTGATACAACTGGACGTAATACTAGTAGGAACATAACCAAACCTAATTTGGGCGCTGATAAATCGTTGGATCCTCCGTATTCGCCTGATAGTTTAATTACGGACGAACCCAGTTCTTCTTCAGATTATCTGTCTGCCGCATACGCTTGTTCTCCGGGCGTTCATTCGTCTGGATTCCAACATCAAGTAAATGTTGAAAACATCACGTCCAGGATGGAAAATATTTACACCCTATCAGATTCAGGCCTGGAAGATACAGCTTTGTTGGGTAGCGTCAATAGTCACAAGGACGTTACTTTAACAAATATGTCTTTATCTGAAAGCACGCTCCACGATTTAATTGCTGACGATGCAAGCATCTCTGCAATATCCATACCTAGTTCGTTAGCAGAAAAAAATCACATACAAAGATCCAAACAGAGTGGTACATCTTCTGAAAAAGATTGTAATGGCCAAAATATCATTACAGAGCTATGTGGCAAATCGCTTAAAGAAGAAAAACAGAGGCAAAACGAAGAAATTGTAATACTAGAATCGTCTTCCCTATCTTCAGAAACGGGTTCTTGGGAGTCGGTATACCCACCTAAATTAATAGAAAAAGAAATTTGTGAAAAATTTTTACTCAATGAACGCCGGCAATGTTTGGACTCGCCCAGTTTAGTTCAAAATGCTGCCTTCAAATCAACGTCTTGTTTCATAGACGCCTCTAGCTTAGTTGATGAAGAAGAGACCACAAAATTTCAAACAACTGACAAAGCGGCTCCCTCTAACGTTAAGTTAGATATTTTACCCGCACCAAGTCAACCAGTACCCTGTTCCACTATTAAACCCGACAACAGTCCAATCGATTGGTCGGAAAGTAATGACAATGAAGATTCCTTGGAACAAGCGGAAAAAAAAGACCCTGATTCAATACAAAAAGATTTATCACCTACTATTTTTGAAATGACTCCGATTACAGAAGATTCCTTGTGCACAAATGCGTTTGAAAATGCGACGCAAACAGAACTAGGTGCAGAAGTCGACGACAGTGCTAACTACATGTCTGACAAAGAAAGATCACTTCGAGTTAGTGCCGTTTTCATGTCCAACACTCCAAATAATTCAATATTATCATTAAAAACCTATAAACAGTATGAGTCAGAAGACAGCGAAAGTAATACTACCATTGTAGATTCCGACAGTTTTACAATTAAGCAAAGGAAAGGCAGCAATTCTCCACCTATCCTGTCGGGAGGAGTGTCGATCGAGGATCACTTACCTCAAGTAGGCAGTAGTCACGAAAGTAGCCCATTACCAAAATTTAAGCTGGAAAACACACCTATTGTAACTGGCGCGTATTTACCACAGTCAACGGACCACAGTCAAGGGAAACCAAGGACAAGTTCTGCTTCAGCTTGGGTGGTTGATATGTCTAGTGGTCCAAAAACAGATGATAGTAATATAGAAAACTCTAAAGCTTCCGATGAGGTGGTAAACGAAAAAAAGAATATATTTTCAATGTATATAGATCTAGGTGACAAATCAACTTTAAAAGACATGCCTACCAGATTGTCTTCTTCCATGAATACAAAAAAGAATTCTGTAAGTGTTGAAAATAAGTCAACCCTGCGGAATTCTAAAACTCCAGCAAATATGACCGAACGTACTGTGAAAGAACATTATACTAGTGTTTCTAGTTTTGAGAAATATGAATCTTTGTGCAACGATCCTAATATTAGTATTTCAGAAATAATTGCAATCCCGGAGAAGCATGAAGCTATTCCAGAAATTTTAGAAGAGCCTCTTGCAGATCTTACACCCAAATCAAACCAGTCGCGAGCGAAAAAAAGTGTGGACAAAATGTCCTCGAATAAAGAATTCCCTGAACAAGAAGCTTCAACTGATGAAGCCAAAGATCTTTTCGTAAAACTGTCCGACTTAGATAAGCCAGTGCAAAAAACGGAAAAGTTGATCTCAATCGACGAAAACAGAGTTGATGTACGCATGACAAGATCCATTCCTGACTGGGGTGAACAAGCATTTTCTACCAACACTAGATCAATTGAAGTTATTACATCCTTTCATTCAGAAAATGCGCTAAGTTTGAATAGATTATTTCCCCATTTGAGGAACGAATTCAGTAGAAGCATGCCCGGTTCGTTGTCAAGCAGAACGCGCTCTCCGTTGAGATTAGGAGCATCTATTACCCTGGGGGATGCCGATGATCAAGTGTCGGACATGTCTGAAATAAGCAGCATGCAGAGCAGCAACTGTCGCTCGGGATTTGGTAAGTTTTACGACAAGTTTTACTTAAATAAAATACTGTATTTAAAAGTGTCTGTACTTTTAGCCAGACTTGTCTTTGATCAGTGTCAGTCGGTAATCGGTCCTCTGCATCCAGTTTACCACTGCTGCCGTCTATTACTTTCTTGTATCAAATTCAAATGTACAATATACAGAAAAAACTAACCTCTAAATATTACCCTAGGAAACAGTACAACAGATAGTCAGACGTCGAGTTTAATAGAAAACTGTACGTCACGTCTTGGTCAAGATTTACTAAGAATGTTCCTGGAAGAAATAGCTCCTGATGTAATTGTGGAAGTGTCAGGGAAACGATTTAAAGCACATAAGTGTATTTTATCATCCAGGTATAGTATTTAGTTTTCTCATGTAGGTATGTGCTAGAATGTGTTAATTTTTGCTTGAAATCTTAGGTCGTATGAAAAATGAATATTGTACCTTTCTAGTTCTAAATGCCCTGATATAAACCAGTATATCTCTGCAGTTAAAAGTTAACTATTGCATTCATTGAAGATGAAATATTTGTTATGAAATCATGTTATTATTGTTTATTGAAATATTATTAACGATACCTATGCGAGCGAACGCGAATGCACTATCTGCTATTATCGCGATTATCAAAGCGATGCGACGTTATCTTTTGGATTTTTCTGAAATTAGAATATTCTAAAATACTTTTCCTGATATTAATTTCTTTCTGTTGTAGGTGTCAGTACTTTGCCGGTATTTTGAGCGGCGGCTGGGTGGAAAGCTTAGGCAACGTCATAGTACTTCCACCGTAAGTATATCAATTAATTAGCTTGCTGCTTTACTGCAGGACATGGATTTGTACCTCTATTTAAATCAGAATTGCTGACAGTCACCACGCTACCTGGGCTTACTAATTAATGGTTAATTAATTATTTGTGGCTCCCAGAGGTGCGCCGAATACTGTTAGCGTAGTTATACATACATAATCAGCGTATAACGTTCCCACTGCTGGGACACAGGCCTCCTCTCGGTGAGAGGGACTGAAGGTATACGTAAACAGTGCCTTTTTCTGCGTAGGTCTATATTAAGACTGTGTATAGCTAAGTTAAAACAATGTTAACCCATTCAATGTGTTTTAAGGTTCTCATACAATGTGGTTTATTTCGCACTGTGTCATATTTACTCTGGTCTCGCCACTATCCCAGACTCTGTGAGCATCGTAGAATTGGCCACGATCGCCGATATGTTGGGCTTAGAAGGGTTAAAGGAAGCCATCATGTTTACGCTTAAAGCTAAATATTGCCATCATTTCCATAAGGTATTTATATTATTTAAAATAATTGTTAGTGTGAAATTTTATATTTCTAATCCCGTATCCAATCAAAAATAATCTCGTTTTATATTTTATTTTAATATTGCAGCCATGTGAAGTGTGCATAGTTGGAGTTTTAGAATGTTTCCCACTGTCTGCCGTGTATGGTTTGGATGATTTATATCACAAATGTGTCAAATGGATTACAAAGCACTTCTCTAAAGTTTGGCCAACTAAAGCATTTGCCACGTTGCCTACGGACCTCTTGGACAAGTGCTACCAGCATCATACCGTCAACCTAACCATTGATAATGTAGTCGACACAGTGTACGGATGCGGCATCGCTGGTCAGTTTGTTATATTTACATACAGAACTTATTATTTAACAACGATGAACAAACCTTAAAGTGGTTGATTTAAAGTAGATTCTTCGTTGTCTTGCTTATTGTATTTTATTTAATTATTTTGATGTTTAATGTTATAACTGAAGTAATTGTTCTTTACAGCGGCGTCCTTACAAAACAGTAGATGGTCTGAAGGCGTGGCGCGCATGTGTCGGAGGCTTATAAATGTAGCAGCGCACTTCGCAGCTCCCAAGCTGGTTGCGGTCTACAAAGCCATCCCTCCGTTGCCTAGCGAGGCTCCTCACGCCGCCAAGCAAGCCCTGGACGATTTCCTCGCCGCTGCGATAGAATGGGCACCTCCCGAAGTGGTCGTTTCTGCTTATGGTTACCTCTCAGCGCTTGTCAAAGACATACGTAACAGTCACTACTCGAAACCCGATCTGATCAGCAATGGCACTGATATCCGAAAAGGTTTCGGCCCAGGTAACCTACTGTACACGCACGCAAGCACTTGGCGCATGCAATGTGAGGGCGCCTTGGTGCGAGTGTCGCCTCGAGTTGTTACTACGCAAGCTTTTAAGGAGTTACCGTCTGACTTACGGAAAAGATTACGTGAACTCGGTTGTATTAAGTATGGCGCGCATGCTTTGCCCCTCGCTTCTCCTACACATCAGCCAGAGAGAAAACCTAAAACTAGGACAGTAGTCAAGAGCAAACCTTTAACATCAACGGTTCGTAGTGTAGATATAGCGCATGTGCGCGCTTCATTTGTACCTTACACACCGAAACCTATGCTTCCGGCCGGTTCTGTCGATACTCTTCGCAACAGCGGTCTCCGTGAATGTAAAAAACCGTTTGTCTCTCCTCATACACCGAAAGTTAGAACAACGAAAGCGCAAGAGGAACGTGCTAAATTTAATAAAACAAAGAAAACTAAATCTCAGGAATTGGTGAACAGTAAATCGAGTGTTCCCCGAACTCTTTCGTACGATAAGACCACGGCGAGATATTTAGAACCGCTACATAAAGATAAGAAAACGGCAGTTGTGAATAAACACTTGCCGAAGATTGAATCTTCGAGTGAGTCGTCGCGTAACTCAAGCCCTGTACATTTGCGGAACTTGAGGTCGAGCCCGCAGAAGGGACGGCGGGGCGTGGCTGGCGGGGGGAGCGTGTCGCAGGACAGCCTCGCCACCAGCTCGCGGCCGCGCACCGCCGAGCCCAGCACAGACTCGCTCAGCGAGTCACAGACCAGCAACAGATATGCCACTTACACAAAGCAGAAGCATACCAAAGGCTCCGCCGAATGTAAGTACTATAATAGTAGTGTCGCTTCTTTCCTGCAAATTCCTGCAATTGGTGCTGGGCTCAAATTCCTTCTTGCTGCCATTGTGTTTTCGCCTCACGAAAAGTAAAGTAGTGTCTGGAATAATAATGTATCAAAACTTTTTACAGCCATAAAAATCATGAAAAGTGTTGAACCTGTCCATGTCTCGGTAACAGAAAATAAAATGAAGACGAAGATACCTGTATATTTAAACCAAGGATCAAAATACAAGGGGCTGGACAGTCGGAATTCAAGAGACCAGCAAAAGTGGAGCAGGCTTGCCCCCAGGACGAACGCAACGAATAACAGGTCCAATGAGCGAAAAGTGCCGGGGTCTTTGATGAACGCTACAAAGTCAAGCTCGGCGAAGATAGTTCCCAAGGTAGGTTCGGTTTGCCTTTATTTTTCACGTCAGCCAATTCTGTCCCACTCCTGCACGCGCAGCATGACCACTATAGAAACGGGTTTAGTTACGGACGAATAAACAAAATGATTGTAGAAAGATTTCTAATGAGTCATTTTTAACCGACTTTTTTTTAAAAAAAGAGGAGGTTATCAATTCGTCGCGTATATTTTTTTATTATTTTTTTTTTGTCTATTTTCCATCGACAAAACCCGTTTCTGTGGTGGTCATGTTACGCGTGCTGAGCAAAGACATCTACTCCTTACATTTCTCGCGAATCTGTCCAGGTGGCGCCGCCATTTCCTTCGTGGAGGGCTATTTGTGCCCGCAGTTTGTCATGCAGCAGATTTTTAATTAGTGCAGTGACTTTTAACAATTACAATAAGATTGTTGTAATGTACGATTTCCGCCGGCCGTGTCGCACCGGAGCGTGGTGCAGCGCGTTGTCTCGTTCGTTCGTGTTCTTTTGTTTTATCTGTCTTAGATTATTGGTATTAAAACGATAGATAGATAGATTATTCCAGTTTTTCCAGTATGGCAAAACTGGTGACATATAGGTTTTTGGGTTCGGCCGTAAGTCCGCCCGACTGCTAAAATTCGCTGAAACCTGAGCGCGTGCGCGCGTATCCGCCGGCACGCTCTGAGTAGAACGGCCAATAGCGATATGAATGATTCAATTTGCTGGCTGCCGACGATACCCGAGCGCACGCGGCCGTAGCCAAACGAAGCCGACAAACGGGACGGTATCCGAACGCAACCATCCGCGTATGCGAGGAGCCTGACGGCTAACGCGTTGGTGCACGGATCCGACCGTGTACAACAGTGGACGTCTTTCAGCTGATAGGATTCTGATAATTAACTTAGTCCCATGACTACATACGAGCAGTACCTACGCCAGTTCGAAAGTCATGGTATCGAAATCCGATGTTGAGTTAATTTCCCTTTTTTTTTCCAAACCAAGTCAAAAGACCATGCTCTGTGTCTCGTCTCATTGGAGCCGTGAGTTCGATTCCCAGACAAATTAACTCAACAACGGATTTCGATACAATGACTTCTGAACTGGCGTACTGCTCGCAAAATTTTTCGAAATGGCGACCTTCGCGATAACGTCATTCGATATAGCGGTTTTCGATTTAATGAGTTTTCGAATTGGCGTACCACTCCCAAAATTTTTCGAAATGGCGACCTTCGCAAAAACGTCATTCGAACTTACATATCACTCCCAATAAGATTATACATACATACAAACATACATACATACATGGTATAATGTTTTCTGTCTAGGCTTTACTAATATTTTTAAAGTTTGATTAGAAATAAACTTAAATTCGCTAAACACACAAAGAAAGAAAGAAAATAGAATAAAATACGTGAAGAATACGCAAGGACGGGTGCGGCTTTGAAACAAACTGGTTAGTTCCAACCCGCCCCCAGTAACTACACTGGTTACTGGGGGCGGGTAGTAGTAGTATGGACGACAACAGCAACCCGCTCATACGTTTCTTCTTGTCGTTCATATAAACACTGGTTAATAGACCCGCCGAATTCTCGACTCGACCCACACCAGTTCTCTTTGCTCTTTAACCAATTACTTGACCACAGGTTGTGAAAGAAACAGAAGCTCCATGTAAGAGTAATATGTTGAGGAGTCAGAGGTCCCACCCCGGCAGGCAACAGCCTCACCAAGATGAGAAGGAATCATCATCCCTTGTGGAGTCGGAGACTTCCAGGAATAATATGTCGAAGAGTCAACGAAGTCCGCATCCGCACTCTAGCAAACAGCAACCTCAAGATAAAGAGTCATCGTTCGTGGAGACAGCGACACACAAAAACAACATGTCAAAGAGCCAGCGAAGCACCCATGCCAATAAGCCACAGCCTCACAAAGACGAGAAAGAGTCCCCAACCCTCAAAGAAATACCCGTCATGGAACGTTCCGGAACATTTCTAAAAGATGAACCTACTTTTGGCGACATCATCAACTTAGATATATCACAATAAACATCTTCAGTCGAATTAGCAAATAGTAGAATATATTGAGTAGTGTCTCTATTTTATAATCAAAGCACTTAATGTATATTTTGCCTCAGTAACTCTTTTTAGAGTAATTCCTGTAAAGTGTTTGGGTGCCAGGGTATGTTTACAAGCACATTGAGACATTTCGTCTCTGTCTCTAGTATGCCAACGCAACTTACACAGATATCCTTAGTCGGCGGCGGCGGTAACCACATAACACCCTGTGGGCCTCGGCACGATTGCCATCCAATACCTAACATAAAAAACGTTGTATTTTGCTTATTCCCGTTCTCTCTCTCTCTCTCTCCTTTTTATCTTTTCTTTTACTAATTCAGCCATTATGCTTTGAATGTATTGATAGATAATTTCTCTCGTAACTAATTTGCATATGAGTTGCACTGTTGACTGTGGTCTGGGCTCGAAACATATCGGTAGGGGGTGCGGCGTTAGCTCTTCTTTGTACTCGGTAAGTACGTTAATCAATATTTTTTTATGTTAAAACTTTATACTAAATGTGTAGTGCTGGAGTCGCCTATTGAACGCTGTCGGTGACTGCTGACGACAGCATTCCGAATATTTCAGAAGAATTAATTCCCATTGCAAGCATCTTGACGCGGCTATGGCAAGACGTATGTGCGTAACTATATTCATCATCTATGAGGAAGCTGTAGTTACGCACAACAAAACGCTGTATGTGACCGATAGCATTTATAGGAGACCTCGCCCGAAGCAGTGTGTCCTATTCAATTTATTTACTGCTCGTTAGCTGTCTATCGTCAACCCCTACCAAGGTGATGAAACAGTGTGAAATAAAAGTTCTGTTTGCAGGCGTCATCATGGTGATTATGGTTTTTAAAACAATATTAATAGACCATGGCACGGACTAAAATACAGGGTGTAAGGGACAGCCCTCCGCAAAGTAACAGGGTGCATTCAGCTCTTCATTTTGAATCATATTCCACCGAAAATTTTCTCAGGAAAATTTTCATTTTTTTCAATATCTTTTTGAGTTACATTTTCTTTATTTCAATGTAAAATTGCATTGTGTGTTCGCAGCACTCCATTTATGTAAAAAAAAACAGCAAAAAAAAAACCAGCAGTTGAAATAATTGGAATTTTTTTTTTATATTACAGACTTGTGAAGTGTGCATAGTTGGAGGTTTAGAATGTTTCCTACTGTCTGCCGTATATGGCTTAGATGATTTATATCACAAATGTATCAAATGGATTACAAAGTATTTCTAAGGTTAGCCAACTAACGCAAGAAGCTGGACAGTCGGAATTAAAGAGACCATAAAAAGAGGAACAGACTTGCCCCCAGGACGAACGCAACGAATAACAGGTCAATGAGCGGATAGTGGATCTTTGATGGACGCTACAAAGTTAAGCTCGGCGAAGATAGTTCCCAAGGTGGGTTTGGTTTATTTTTATTTTCTTGCCAGCCAATTCTGTCCCACTCCTGGGCAAAGGCTTCCCTCCACTCCTTACATCTCTCGCGATCCCGCGGTTGCTCCTTCTAGTTTTGTCAGAACATATTCAGTTGGTGCCGCCATCTCATTCGTGGATCGTGGCCCATTGCGAGTCCGACTTCCTGTCTCGGGGCGCTCTGCGCTATTTGCGCCCGCAGTTGGTACGGCATGTGGATTTAATTTCGACGTCGTGTTTCGTTTCGGGTCAAAATAATCCGATTTTTTAAACAGTTTTGGCGCGCTGCGCGTATGCCTGGCGTATTATTATTATATCAATTGGTATGATTTCTGTTTTTACCATGCATTTATTATTCGTTTCCTTAACAGATTCCCGCGCTTCGAAGTTTTTGACCACGGACAACATCAACAGACAGTCCTTCATTCTTAAAGAAGGCATCTACGTTAGTACCTATTATTCCAATAATTATAATCTTTTATAATATAATAAAGTTTGTTTTGTAAATATAGGGTCATACAGATTAAACATCTCCTAATTAAATATTAATTAAAAAAACGCCTTAAAAAATATTAGCTACCTACTAGTTTTAGTTCGACCATGATGTGATTTTCATTCGTTTTCTCCACCAGGGGGGCTAAAACGGCCACTATGGCAGAATCATAATAGGATAATAGGTATTATGAATCATATTTGAAATCGTAAAAAGGTCACAAACTGACAATTCCTAATTTATCTGTGTACAATTAATAGCACGCAATTCATCTGTTTGACAGTTTAGTATGGAGATTCGTGAAATGATCCACAAATTATGAATTGCTTTAATGAAGTTTAATGTCAAATACGTCAAATAGCACAATCATATTATATTGCTGGCAATTCAGGAAGTGAATCGCTTTTAGAGGAATTGCTTGATGTGGCCGTTTTAGGCCCCCTGATCGATCGAACTCTCTTTTCTCGATGTATCTCTTTTATACACTAATAAGTTACATGTGCCAAGCTCATAATGAATAACATTACGCTTCGATTTTGCTTCGTCACAGTCGAATAATAACTCATTTGTTCTAGCTGTGAAAATGTTTTTTGCCAGTGTCTCAACGTTTATAAAAATAAAGTGTATAAAACTTAGTGCCACCTTTTCAATAATCTTGATGTCCTAGTATATTCTGTATTTTTTAAGTTACTGAGGTCGTTATGTATGTTTTGGGGTATGTGTATATAGTAAAATATCTTGTTATCCCTAGGGAATTTGTTCAAATCCATTTTACCTTATAGTCTAGAACTCGAGACAGTTTATTTACATTGACATATTTCCTAGGAGTTGTAAATAATATTATGGTAAAGGCAATGGAGGCAAGTAAAGAGTTTTATAAGAATATAGCTAGGCTAACATGCTGTGCGCGTCAGCATTCTGCCGCGTGCTCGTTTTTAGTCTGGATGGAGACAGTGCTGGCGTTTGCGTTCTGTGCTGCCCTCACTCTTCACGAGCGCCGACACTGTAAGAACGACAGTGAACAATCACACTTGAAATGTATAAGTGGAATGTGGATTTAGTGAATAATTTAATACTAACTTGTGTACTTGTTTATCATTGAATAGTTTCATCTTTATGCAATAGATAAAATCCCATTTGACTTAGCAGAAATAAAAAGTTGCTGTTTAGAAATAATACAAAATAGTACATTTTGATACACGTGGACCTTTGTTATTGCAGTTGTCGGCTCAAAAACAACCTCGCCTAAGGCTCGGGTGTTAATTCCGCCTCGAATGCAATAACAAACATTCTTCACTTGTATCAAACTGTACTATTATTTTACAGATTTTAGAAATGGCTTAATCATTTATGTTTTTATGACTAGTTGACGCGACATTATATTCTCCCCTTAGTATTTCTATCTATCTATTAGTTTATTATGTAAATGCAATTATATCAAACTTACCCTGTATGTACTTACTGCTTTGCTATCTAATCGTAAAAATGCTTAAATGTCTAGCTGGATCTAGTACATATAAAATAGAAATAGCGATTATTAAGATTAAAATTTCGTTGCCATTTTAATTATTCTAAAATATAATGTAGACTCTAGTAGTAATAATTCAACGCCACTGTCTTTTTCATTAAAAAAGTAAAGTAAAATATAACGTATTTTATAACATAATCTAATTAATGAATTGTGAATGTCATATAATATTTTATCATATATTTCTGTACTAAGCATACAATGTACTTACTTACTTATTTTTTTTCATGTATTCTTAATATAGTTATTTTCCGTAACATATCTCAACTCAGTATTAAGTATATTATAAGACTTCCCTCCGAAAAATGTGAAAATAGTAAAATAATAATATATAATCTTATTTCATTTTTACGATATTTTGTTATATATGTTGTTTTTGTTTTATGTATGCAAAGGAACTGCTTAATATTTCCTCACTGTAGTGATTTCTTACAATATATTTATGTACGCATAGGCGGAAAAACGAACTCCACCATAAGGGAAAATACCTTTTATAGTCATTAATATGAAAGGTTATTAATTTTATTTTTATAGGTAAGAAAAAGATGCGTTCGTTAAGGAGGGCTGTCGCATTTTGTCACCTCTCGCTCACTCGGGGCCGACTTTTTAGGAATGTTAAATGAAAAGATGTTTTTTGAAAAATAAAATCAATTAGCGAACTAGTAAATAATATTGATTCTATAATATTCCCTAAAAAAAATATGTTTTTCATGATTTTATTTTACCACTTTGTCGGCGTGATGAATGTGTATAACCAAATTATAGCTTTCTAGTACTAAGAGTCTCTGAGCTAAGGTGGTAAGAAAACTATAAGGGTTCCTTGTTGACTGTGGAACCCTAAAAATGGGCTTATGCGACTTGAAAAAAGCAACCTTTGAGAAAACTACGTGCAACATTTAAGGTATTTCCCGTCCACGTGGCGTTCGTTCATTTTCCCATAAGATAAAAAGTGCTTAATAAAATATAAGTGTAGGTGGTAATCCAACTGTAGGATACTGTAATACCTATGTATGTAGGCATTTTAAAATGATACAGCAACATCATTTTCAATTTTGTAAGTACCTATATTATAATCTTATCTTACTTTAGGGGTTGCGCAGTGGTAGCCCGCGAAATTCATTTTTTTTTTTGGGTTTTTTGCCAAAAAAAAATTAATTTGGCGGGCTACCACAATGGATCAACCTTAATTACATTATGTAAATAGTTTCTAAGTTTTTTTATAATGATTGTGATAAAAGGTATTGTTTTGATAATTTTACTTTTATAAAGTACGGTTTCAGTTGTTTCATTATTAGTCGTTTTAGGAATGAAAACGATACACCTACGTTATAGGAGATTGTGTATTTAAAGCCAAAAGTAACAAAAACTGCAGCTATCAGTATACAGGGTGAAATTTAATTCATGTTCAACCTTATAGGGGTCATTTTGAACAATTTTATTATGAGACCAAACCTGAAATCGCGAAAATCAGCTGTTCCCTATATATGTTCGAATAATTCGTCACAATGTAGGGAATAGCTGATTTTTTTTTCCTATTACAGGTTTGGTCCCAAAGTAAAAGTTGTTCATAATGATGAGTACAATGATCCTTTAAAAGTATGCCCATGTATTCAATTTCACCCTGTATATAAAATCTCATATCTCATTATGGTTTAAAGCAGGTGTTTATTTTAGAGGCGGAACTTTAAATTTAAATAAAACACAGAAAAATGTTTTTAAAATCCATGAAATTGACTTTATTTGACGTATAATTTTATGGCATTAATGTTTGAATATGATTTCGGGTCTTCGCGGCGTCGGCTGACGCGAAGGCCTGAGGGGCCATTCCCGTATTTTTAGCAACATTCGCAATATCATCTCAAGACTCAATCTGTCAAAAATTGTATTAAACGCTATACAATTTTTGACAGATTGAGTCTTGAGATGATATTGCGAACGTTGTTAAAAATACGGGAATTGCCCCTCTGGTATACTTAAAACTTAACTTAATTAATTTAAAAACTAACTTAATTGAACTTCAACTCTATCTCACGAAATCTGGCCACCTCGTTTTATAAAGTCGCATATCTTCGCCGATAAACCAGTAACAATTGAGGACTTGGATGCCAATTCGACGCATTATTGCCGAAATACAGCCTGATTTACTGCGAAGGTGTGACAATTTTACTTTCAGATTACGCCATGTACGCTCCATAAAATGTTCTATCAAATAAAGCCGAGTTCATGGTAATTAAAAACTGTTTTATGTGTTTTTTTTATATTCAATTTAAAGTTCGCCGCGTCTAGAATACTCACCCTGATAATATTGGTAAATCTCCTATACTTAACTTGTTTTAGTTCGCCTAGTTTGACTGCAAGAAAGATAAAAAATACCCCATTTTTCTACTAAAGTTGTACGCACGGCTACAGATCAAGCTATACATTTCCAGTATAAGCTGATCTCGCATTTCCTTACAATGAGAGGTCAGTATAAACTGGAAATGTATAGCTTGATGTGTAGCCGTGTGTACATGTTGCCGTGTGTACCTCTTGCATTTTTCTTTATTTACATGCTGGTAAGTAGGTACTTATCTTTCATAACATTTACAACAGCTGAAACTCGTTAGTGTTATCATACAGTACGTCAGTTAAAAGCAAGGGACATACTTTAAGGGAGTGTAAGTTAAATACCTACTAATTAAAATGATCAACTTTTACTATGGAACCAACTCCAATGGAAAAAATAATCAGTTATTATTTTGATTTTGAGTATTTTGATCGTGTTGGTATGACACTTCTGTTAGCTGCCATGCTGTATTATATGGTGGGGCCACGGAAAATGGTTTTATTTATTTATGAGATGGGATGTACCTATTTTATAGGAAGATATTTAATATCAGTAGAACCTTATCAGGTTATACTGCACAATTTAAATGTAATTAGATATGCTAGTTGTAATTCAAATTTTAAATTATTAAGATATAAATATGTTTTTACTTGGGTTTACTCTAAAAATGATCTCATTGATGCACAGTATTCAATAATTTTGTTGGTTTTAAAAGCACCACCAGGCCATCAGCCGCTGCAATATTTATAGGCAATATTAATTTTCTTTTTTTAACTTTATTGTTTCTATTTTAGGACCTGTTTCAGTGTCTGGATAGTGTTGTTACAATGGGTAGGTTATTGTAAATATGTATTTTATTTTACGTGCTTACGATAGGTTCACATTTCATTGCACATTAAACCTATCACAAAGTGCACCGTTTGTATAAATTGTAAGTCTGTGAACTTCTAGATTTTAATCATGAATATTATATTTATTATTGTAATTGTTGATGAAAAATGTTATTTTAGGAAAAAGTAATACTTACCTAACGTTATTAAACATGTGCAATGCCATTTTGTTATTTTATTTTTAAAATGCCTCTTCAAGTTGACTAGGTACGAGTTACGACTAATCTCAAGGCCTTTTTAGGGTTAGGTACCTACCTATCATACGTTCGAGAAATATTTAACCTTCGTTTCTGTCACAAAATTATGTACCTACAACCTAGCACAACTTACCTACCGTGAAACCTGCTAACTTTGCCAACGGTTGCCGAGTTTGCCATAGCCAACTTCTGAGAGAAAAAGTGTAGTTACATCTTAATAACAGTTTTTTGTCATGTATTCATGCCTTTATGGTAAAATTTATTAGTTAAATGGCAACATCGAATGAGATATGGCAACCCAGCTTGCTTTTGAGATGTAATTTTCGGCGGTTACTTTTTTCGAATGTTGGTGGCGGAAAACTTAGTGCCCCGGAACTTTTACAAAAACAAACGGGAAAGGCATTGCCTACGGAAGTACTTTTTTGATATTATGTTAGCATAATGCTCTTTATCTAAATAAAATTTGATTTACTGTGCTACAAGCTACCTGTAGTTCGCAATTGGTGTTGGTAAATTCAACAACCCCAAACACAACGTCTGTGATGGTGACTGCCATGTTTTGTTGGAGGTTAGGGCTGCCACAAAATTTCTTATGAATATTTTTATTAAATTATCGTTGTAAGTACCTAGTTATAATATAAGTAGGTAGGTACCCAGATATGAAATACACAGTGCATGTGCTTAAATGAAGGTTGTTTTACAAAAAGTACACAGGGTGGCTGGTAATTTCAAAAGCATTTTTTTGTTTTGGGTCAGGCTTCTCACCAGGCAAGATCGGAAGATTCTTCAAATTAAACATGTGAAGTGATTTAGTTATTTGCGCAAATACTGTATATTCTATTACATTTTTTTTATTTCCTTTTCCATCTAAAATGTTGTTTCCATTGGAAATAGGTAATATTTAAGATCGTGGTAATTACTTCTTTTGACTTTCTTAAGTCCAGTAAATGGTCCAAAATGATTTTATGTTAATTTCATGAGCACCTTGTGTACAAAATATTAGGTACCTACCTACTTAACAACCTATATTAATGGATACCTAGTCCCAACAAATAATAGTGCGTGTTGATCGCATTACAACTGATTATATTTTTTTACTTTAATTTTTTTCTAACTACTATGAAAACATTTTTATTTGACAACCCTAACCCTAACTTCTTCTTACTATGAAATATTTTGGAAAGGTTGGTGAATTTGCCACCTTCTTAAGAGTTATATTGCCAGTGCTAAATAATATAAAGTTTGCACTTTTATTTTACTGGTTAAAGGAAGAGTGCAAATATATTATTTTTTAACCTCGTAAACTCCACTAATTTCATTTTTAATTTCATATGGCAAATTTACCAGAAGTGACAGCTGACTTTGCCATATTTGTTTTTATGCTTTTAATATTTTAATTTACAAAAATAAGATAGATATTTAGTAATAATATAAATTTTCATGAAATTTACTACGTCTAGGAGTAGGTTACTCATTATGTTTTCATATAATTATTTTTTTTTAAAGTGAATCAAACTTTTTGACACATGAAAAAGTGGCAAAGTAAGCAGGTTTCACGGTATCTAATTACTTTTTATGACACTATTTTAATTTAATTTTGAAAATGCTACCAAGAAACAGGCTATAAATTTATGACCAAATGATATTCCGTAAAATATGGCAAATGAAAAAGTTCAAAAGAGGCTTCGGCCAATAGCACAAAGTTATTTTGTAAATCGGCGAAATATAGTTCGGTAAAATAGTACATATGACACATGCGTTCAATAGCTAGATTGAAGAGTTTACGATAAAATCTTTGATCTAGCTCTTGGTCTATACTTAAAAATTGAACTCATTGTATCTTCTAAAACTAAGACCCGACTAAATCTGTGACTTGGCGAAAACTTGCGACTAATTAGCGACTAAATTTGGGAGAAAACAGCTCTTCGCTAGGTGGCCTAGTTTTTGTATATGCGTGTGGTGTGAGGGCCACTTTATTGAAACTCTTTGAAAATATGCTTAGGATTTAGTGAACATTCCCAAACAATTGTGAAAGTTGGAATCAGATTTTGTGAAAGTCAACTTTGCGAGATATGGACTGTAAAGTGGGGCCCTCAGTTCTCACATAGAGGATTGAGGGCCCGCCTGTACCTGACAAACTATGGACACTACAGATAAAGTCTTTATGCCAAAATCTAAGCTTATACCAAACAAAATTTGTGAAAACAAGATATTATCGCAAAACACTGTCCTACTTGGTATATCTTCGTTCAAAATGGGCCCTCAATCCTCACACACGTAAAAGTTTATCACGCAAATACAATGAAACCATTAACTTATAGCTATTGTTTGTAATCCTATAAGATACTAAATAAATTGTGAAAATTTGTGAAAGCAAGAGCAGGTCACCATTTCTTGTTGTTTGGAAGTTATGACCTTGACAAAATCCGGGCCCTCAATCCTCCATTTATTTTGTTTTCCGTTTGAATACGCTTATCGTATGAAAGATTAGACAAATACAAAATAGTCCCTTTTTGTGAAAAAAATTGTGCAACAAATTGATGTTATTTGTTACTAATAAGAATAACGATTAAACTAAAAATCTTAAGAGCGTTGTTGCATTTTTCATACGTAAATCGAGAACTTGGGAGATTTTGAAGTGATTTTGGTCACATAATTTATTTTTTTAGCTTCTTTTGACTTCAATCATCGTAATTATCATATATTTTTATTTAAAGTCTATTAAAAAAAACTTGTTCAAATTGAATTATTGACTACGAAAACAGTCGATTTCGAAGGCGCGATTTCCAGATGACGCGCGAAGGCTCAACTTTGAAGTAATCTTACACCAATTATTACTACTAATTAAGAAGGTAAAGTGATATTCATTCGAAGAGGCATATCCTGAAATTTAAAATGCATTGAGAAAAGTTTGATTTTTAATTCACTAACTTGTATTTTAATCACGTCTAAGATAATCAAAAATCGAGAAATCGACTACAAAAAAACACGTCATTTCTCAGAATCTAAAAGTCATTTGGCAACACAAATCATTTTATACGTAAGAAGAAAGATTGTACTATATATGTGTAAAAAATAAAACATATCTGTCTTCAATCATTTACGAAAATAATTTTTTAAAGTGAGTATAAAATCGGGTGTATCGAACGGCCTAAGTCAGTCGCGTCAGTATATATAATAGTAGTCTATGAGTCGCGCTCTGGCGCTCTTCGACGCAGGACCTATGTCGGTTGACCTCCCGCCGCCGCGCATGCGCCTCGCGTGATATATAGTCAATTGTAGTGCGACTAAATATTTTTTATCCTTTCAAATTGGTGTCAATTTATAGCTACTATATCTAATTTTATATATATATATATATATATATTTTTTTTTAATGTTGTAGCCACCACACTACAACATCACATCACGTCTTGACTTCCGTTAAAGAAATACCCAGTGAACAATTATCGTTCACTGGAGATTGCAGCTCTGAGAAGAACTATTTATCACATCACGTTTTGACACCCGCTAAAGAAACACCAGTTCTGAAAAGAACTATTTACACGTTTTTGACGTCCGTCCACTAAAGAAACAGGAACCTGCGAAACCACACTCCGGATCCCATTCACCAAGATCAGCCGGCCAGCAGCACCGATTAACACTACGATCTTCTGTCGCCCGCTCTCGCCGCTCGCGAGCACAAACAACACATCTGCACTGGACCCGGTCGCCTCGACGAATGACGCGTGGCGCGCGTCACCTATATTTATAACCTTAAGCGCGCGCGCGTCACAAGCGACACTAGCGCCACCTCGCGGCGCCAACGGACAACAGTGTGCTGCGCTCTGATTGGCTAATATTTTGTAAATATTAATTCTCTAGTTTTTATTGGTTAGCTCATAATTGTAAAATAGGATATAAGCGGGAACATTTGGAAAATAAAATATATACGACGCTCGGCACTCGTCGCGTGCGGTTGTGCGCTCTCGCTGCTCCCGCTGCGCTCGCTGTCCAGAGTCTCCCTCCGCTGCGCTGCTCTTCGTGGCGTCCTCGTAGTCACCCGACTACTCCCGATCGTCGAATAATTAATTATTTATTTAATTAATTATTTCGACATACGATCAGACCAAGTGCCTTTATCAAGGCAAAATATTTCTCTCTCGGACTAAACGTCTTTCGCGCTCCTTTTGGCCCCTTCTGGGTAAAATCCACTGTTTCGTGGTCCTCGGAGGAAACCTCACGGTGCCAACGAATCCGAGTGGGGTGTAGACCCAACACACCCGCCGAACCCCTTCAGGGAGAGGCAGTCAGCTGGACGGGTCCCAGTGTTAACCGGCCTTGGGGGGTCTCCTAGTCGGCACTGGATGACAGTTTTGCTTCCACAGCTTGCACCTAGTGTCTTTAGGGTGTGTCTACACCCTTCGCGCTAGTTCTTAGTCAGGGCCCCGTTGCACATTAAGACTGGCACGGATGACTCAAGCGTAGGTCGTTCACGATAGGTACACACCTCCCTGTCATCACCCGACAGGGAGGGTTAGGGCCCCCGGGCAATCCCACCCGGGGAGATAGGTGTTAGGGATTCATAGGTTTTTGTTTATGCTCCTCCTCTAGGATGCCCGCGTCCGCATCAGCGAAGGAGCTGTACCTTAAGGATATCCTTAAGGATCCAGACTCCTTCATTGAAGCGCTACTCAAAAGCCCCGATTTTCGCGCGAAAATCGCGGCTAAACTCGCTGAGTCTCAGCATGCCCCTGCCTCAGACATCGCTACTTTTAGCGATGCTCTCGAGCCCACCCAATCCTCTCTTCCTACGGTCCATTACGTAGACTGCCCGACAGTGTCCATGGACACTGAAGGCCAAACCTCTTCTGACTCTTCCGATATCGAGGCCGAGCACTCTGCCCAGCCCGTTCTTTCGTCCCCTTCCGCTTCTTCTTCTTCCGACGACGACGACGGCTTTCAGGTCGTCGAGGGTCGGAAGAATAAGAAAAGGAAGGCGACGAAAGCCGCGAAAACCAAGGCGAAGAAGGGAAAGAACTCAGACTCTCCCCCTCCTCCACCTAAACCCTCTGACCTGCCCTTGGCCCCACCCGCCCTTACCATTCCATCCTCCTTGCAGGATGCCCCCTCTAAATCATCCTCCTTGCAGGATACCCCCATTGCCCCTTTTAAGTCGCCCGCCACGCCTCCCGTCTATATTCAAGACAAGGCAAAGTGGACCGACGTCTCTAAGTGGTGTACCGATCTCGGGATCGGTTTCACCAGCGCCCGCTCTACCCAACAGGGTATTAAGGTATCAGTACCGACGTCGAAAGACTACAGGGAACTTACCAAACTTTTAAAATCGAGAGTTGTGTCTTTCCACACATACTCTCTACCCGAGGATCGCCAGACTCGCGTGGTGATCCGTAGGATCCCTAAAGAAATTCTGACTCAGGAAATCAAAGCCGACCTTGAGTCGCAACAGATTCCTGTAGACGAGGTCCATCGGATGCACCGCTCCAGGGGAGGGGAAGCTTACGATATGGTCCTCGTAGTCTGCCCCCCCTCTGAGGGGTACCATCCGATTTTTAAAATCAAATCGATATGCAACTTGGTAGGCTTTGAGATAGAGAAGCCCCGTAAAAATGGCCTCGTTGGCCAGTGCCACCGCTGCCAGCTTTACGGGCATTCTCAAAGGAACTGCCATGCGAGACCCAGGTGCGTCAAGTGCCTGGGTGACCATGGCACTTCTGAGTGCTCTCGGCCGAAAGACCGCACCTTGTGCACCGAGCTTCCGAGCTGTGTGCTCTGCGGTGAAGCTGGTCACCCAGCTAATTACCGTGGCTGCCCTAAAGCCCCAAAAAATAATAATTCCTCTAAGCTGAACAAACGTTCGGACGTTCGTCAGCAAAGAGAATGCCCTTACTCTTTTAAGGTACCCGACATGCCCCCGCGGCTTAGTCCCCAAAGACCGAACCCTTGGTTCGCAGGCCTCCACCAGCAGGCTTTTCCTTCGTTGAGGTCCTCGCAACCACCTCCTTTACCCATGCCGGCTCTAGTGGATCCTTGCATCCCAAAGCCACCCCTTACCCAACCCACTAAACTCACGGCTGCGCCTAAAAACGTAGCCGCCACTACCGCTAACATTACCGGTACCGTGACCCCGAACACTATTGGGGCCGGTACCAGCACTATTGACCCGTTCAACGTAATTACCGGTACGTTCCTTACATTTATGTCGCCCCGTGCGATGCAAATGGCTAACGAGCTAGTCGTCGCCAGAAGCGCTGGCGACTTGCGCAAAATTCACGACATTTATAATGCCTACCCGGAGATCACGCAAGCCCTGGTCTCCTTCTCCAATAAATCTAACCAATAATGGATAGACAAATTATTGCGAGAACCAAACCCCGATCCCTTAAACTAGGTTTTTTCAATGCCAATGGCATTAAAAACCAACGCGATGAAATCTGCACTTTCCTTCGCGACCACCAGTTAGATATCCTCCTTGTACAGGAGACCTTTCTAAAACCCAACCACCGTAACCCATCAATTGCCAACTACCGTATAGTGCGCAATGATAGGACGCGATGCCACGCGGGTGGTACCCTAATTTACTATAAATCCACCCTTTATTGCATCCCCATTGACCCTCCTCCTCTTTCACGTTTGGAAGTGTCTGTCTGCCGCCTTGGCATGACAGGCCACCAGCCGATCACTTTAGTATCGGCTTACATTCCACCCCGTACCGTCCCAGAGAATTACCAGAATTTATCTGACGACTTTAACATCTTATGCGGCTTGAGTGACTCCGTCATTATAGCGGGCGATCTCAACGCCAAGCATACCGCCTGGAATAGCTCCTTGATCACCACCAGAGGTAGACACTTGTTCGACCTCTGTTCCATTTTAAACTTTGACGTCATTGCACCAATGACTCCTACACATTTTCCCCACGACCATAACCATACCCCTGACGTACTTGATGTAGCGCTTCTAAAGAATATCAACCTTCGGTTGGACTCTATAGAAGCGATACATGAACTGGACTCTGACCATCGACCGGTTGTCGTAAGTCTAGTCCCCCGTTTAGGGCTCCGTGACCCCTCAGTACCACCTCGCACCCAAAAAGTGACGGATTGGACGAAAGTAAGCGATTGCCTGAAATCCTCCTCTTCCCCTCACTTAGACGCTATACCCGATCATTTTGACTCTATCGCTGACACGACGGCCGCGATCGACTCACTCACAGAACACGTACAATCTGTCCTGAACGATTGTTCAAGGGAAATTCCAGTGGCGGAAGACCGTCGCTGGAAGTTGCCGGACGATGTACGTGAGCTGCTGACTGAGAAGAACGCGGCGGTCCGTGCCTACAGCAACTTTCCCTGTCGCGCGAACAAAGTCCACATGCGTTACTTACAGAAATCTGTAAGGACACGTATGGAGGAACTGCGTAACGCCGGCTGGGATAAGATGCTGAGCGAACTAGAGCCAAACCACCTTGCCTTCTGGGAACTCCAGAGGAAACTTAGATCCCCGGGGATAGCTTCTATGCCACCCTTAGTCCGCCCTGACAAAACCATTGCCTTCGAGGATGTCGACAAGGCGGAATGCCTTGCCGACAGCCTCGAGGCGCAATGCACACCCAGCTCTCTACCGGTTGACCAAGCTCACCTCTCTGAGGTCGACGCGGAAGTCGAACGTAGAGCCTCCCTTCCTCCCGTCGAAGACCCTGATTATCCCCTGCCCCCCGTCACTCCGGATGAGGTGCATGAGATAATCAAGGATCTGAGACCCCGCAAAGCCCCTGGCTCAGATGGTATCACCAATAGGGTGGTCCAACTGTTCCCTGCCCGTTTGATAATGCTCTTGACCATCATCTTCAATGGTGCCTTGAGCAATAACTTATTTCCGCAAGCCTGGAAACAGGCCACCGTTATCGGTATAAATAAGCCCGGTAAGCCCAAGAGCGAGCCCTCTAGCTACCGCCCCATTAGCCTGCTCAGTGTCCTCGGCAAAGTCTATGAGAGACTTATTTATAAGCGCCTCAGAGACTATGCCGAGACAAAGGGCCTCATACCTAACGAACAGTTCGGGTTCCGTACCCAACATTCTTGTGTACATCAGGTCCACCGCATCATCGAACACATAGGCGCTGGCTTTCAGCGCGGTTCGATGACGGGAGCGGTATTTTTCGATATAGCGAAAGCTTTTGACAAAGTCTGGCACAACGGCTTAATTTATAAGCTTTACAAACTCGGAGTGCCAGACCGTCTCGTGCTCATTTTACGTGACTTTTTGTCAAACCGCACCTTTCGATACCGTATCGAAGGAGCGCTATCTTCTCCCCACCCTATCCGCGCAGGCGTACCACAGGGCTCTGTAATTTCACCCCTTATCTTTACTCTATTTACCAGCGATATCCCGAAAAGTAGAAAGGCTCAGTTGGCTCTGTTCGCAGACGATACGGCCATCTACTACACGGGAAAAAGCCCAGACGCGATATCTCGTACTCTCCAAACCTCAGTCGATAACCTCGCCTGGTGGTTTCGTAGGTGGAGAATCGAAGTAAACCCGAATAAAAGTCAAGCGGTTCTCTTTCTGAAACCGTACCACACACGTCCTTTACCCCGACCAATCACGATGTTTGACAAGCCGATCCCTTGGGAGAAGCGAGCCAAATATCTCGGTGTCACGCTCGATGAGCACTTAAGCTTCTCCGAGCACATAAAGCTCGCTCGTTCACGGGCCGCTTTTGCCCTCGGTAGACTACATTCCGTTCTGAATGCACGTAGCAAATTGTCACTTAAGTGCAAGTTGCGCATTTATACAGCCGTCATTCGGCCCATCATGACCTATGCGGGCTCGGTATTTGCTCACGCCAAGCCCCATCACATACATAGAATGCAGACACTGCAAAACCGTTTTCTCCGAAAGATAACGGGTGCCCCCTGGTTCGTTCGGAACGAAAACCTCCACCTTGACCTCAAAATCCCAACGATCCGACAATTTCTGAAACGCAATTCCGTGCGTTTCTTTGAAACCGCCGCGAAACATCGCAACCCTTTGGTTGTCGAATCCGCCAACTATGTTCCCTCCCGGATTAGTAGGACCCGCCGTCCTAAACATGTTCTCTCCGAACCTGATGACCCTATAACTCTCCTACAGGAGAGTAATAAGGCCACCAGTACGCTCCGCAAACGCAAGCTAAGACCTACGTTCCGACCCCGCCGTCGAGGTCGAAAACGTAATTGCCCACCTCCCTCTTGCCCTCTACTCGGCGAGGCTGCGCCAGCCGGTAGCGCAGCCGAGCCTGTAGCCTCTAACCCGCCACTAAACTCCCCTTGCCCACCGATCATTCTCGTACCTCGTACCTTGGATGTTATCGCGTCACGACCCAGCCTGAACCCTCTGGCTGTCCTCCCTACCCTTACCGCAGCGACGTGCAGAGTCGCTCAAACCCCTAGTTTTAAGTCCTAGTTTTAAGCCTGGCCGGAGGCTTTAAGCTCTCGCTTAAAGCAGCCACAGGAAAGTCCGGTTAAACAGTCTCGACCCCCCGTGGTCAACTGCGAGAAGCCACTCAAAAAAAAAAAAAAAAAAAAAAAAAAAAAAAAAAAAAAAAAAAAAAAAAAAAAAAAATATCATTCTGAATCAATCTTCAACTTGGAGACAAGTGTTTTACTTAACCGCCAACCATCTCCAAAATGTCAACCTTTTGATAAACCATGACTGTATGCATTTTGCGTGCCTTACGTACGGTAGAATCACTTGAAACATACATTTAATAACACCAATGTAACAGTGTTTTCTGCAAAAATAAATAAATTGATTTGATTTTGATTTGACTATATTATCAAACCATCACTGAACATTTTGCGGATTTTCGCGGTCTGAGTTCCGAGTTAAAAGAGATGTAATAAAAGTGAGGTTACATAACGATCTACATATAGGTACTTAACAGCTGATTTTTGAAGTTCTTCAGCTCGACGACCACGTAAACTACAGCCTCTAGTCACTTTGCCACAATTTACACAACGATCCATGGTGCCAATATGAAATCAGTAGGCTGGTCGTAATATACAAAATAACAAGTTAAAGTCCAACGTTTATGCGGGGTTCTCCGTACCGTGTCCGGTGTGGTAGCAAGGTTCGTACAAGAAGCAAGATCAGAAGTCCGCAGAAAGAAAACAGGGGTCGAGGAAAACATCAATAAAACTATGGGAAATACACTCAAATCGCGACCGCACTAAACGATACGAAACGAGTGAGGCATAGATAAAGGCACTATATAAAGGTGTGTCCAAATATAGAGCGGCATTTGAGCGCGGCTGCCACGCTAGCCGCGCTCTGATCGGACAAGGGCCGCGCGCGGCGGTGTTGAGCGTAATATATCTTCTCGTCTCACATAAGTGATGACCTCTGGCACTGAAACGTGCTCGCTCACAACATAATGGGTCTCAATCATAATCAGCCTATAATGTTCCCACTGCTGGGACGCAGGGCTCCTCTCGGTGAGAGGGAGTGGGCCGTAATACAGCACGAGGACCCAGTGCGGGTTGGTAGATGTCACATGTCTTCGAATTTTTGGTTCTAGGCGGTTTCCTCACGATATTTTCCTTCACTGATTTGAGAGTAGTGGTGATGAAATTATTTACACAAAGTGCCTGCCTGAGTTCGACACCATGACCTACTCGTATGTCGGGATCGTTACCATTGGGCTACCATTGCATTGCTCTCTTGGGCCGCATAGTGCAGTCAATCATCCCTTCTAGGATGATTGACTTCACTATCGGCTTCATCCTCGAGAACTATGAAAACGACATCCATGACGAAAAATTTTAAAATTTTCGCAGCCGCCATCTTGGATTTTAATTTTGACTTCACTATTGGCTATAGTCGAAATCGAAAACTATGAAAACGATACCTATACAAATCCTTATCACTTACCACTGACGTGCGACGTGTGGTTTACTGTATAGTCATTAGGTCGACTGGGCACGTACAATACCTGCCTAGGCTCATAAACATTATAAAACCAACCCCACACGAACGCAGCAGTACTATTATTTATTCTGTGGCAGCGGGGTGACCTACCTATTTGAAATTTGAAAACAGTAAACCAAACATTTGCGCATGAGTTATGTATTTATGTATTATTGTTGGTTCAAATTCAACTGTTTTATGAACTTGATGCGGTTGCTAAACCTATAATGCCGCAAGAAAAATAAATAATTATAGCTAGCGCGTGGCGTCTTTATCTACATTGAAATAGGGCTTAAATTGAACTGTTTTACACAAAAAAACGATGATTTTGGACAAAAGATGGCTCCGCTGTTAACAAAATTTTATTCTGATTGTGTTCTCCCAGAAATTATAGATCCAAGGAAAAGTCGATCAATCCCCTTAGACAAATAAATAAAATAAATAATAAATAAATATCCTTGGACATTTCACACAACGCCATCTAGTCCCAAGCTAAGCAACCTAATGCTTGTGTTATGGTAACGAGATGGCTGATAAACTTCTTATATACATTTTTTTTTTGTAAATACATACATATTATAGATAGAAAAACACCCAGACGCGGAAACAAATACTTGTAGGTCGTACAAATATTTGTTCCGTGCGGGAATCGAACCCACAACATGCTGCGCAGCAGTCAATTGCTCAGCCACTGCGCCAACCGTGTCGTCAAATACAAATACTTTTATAAAACTTCAATTACTTATAAGTATACAAATACTTAAGCAAATAAGTAAAATGAGTTTAGTTTTTATAAGTACCTACATAATATTATTTTATTCATCCATATTTGTATAAATTTAATTAAAATACAATAATAATGTATTGTGGACAGTCTTTTTATTTTCTCCGTAAACCTCTAGCTTTTACTTCAAAAAAATATAGGTACGCCATAGCTACAGATCAAGATCGTTTAGTCGTCGCAGCATCGCAACTGTGTGCCGTACATGAGAAAAAACGCACACACGCGCACTCGCTACGCGGCGTCGAGCGTCAGATGTTTAAAATCCGAGCGCGAAAATAGGCGACCACAGTCTTAATAGATACCGAAATCAACTATTTTTGAAGTGTGTAGCAGGGTAGGGTGACAATACTTTCATTTTAATACCTGGATTGGTACAAACGGCACAATCAGATGGCCTGCGAGATCGCCAGATCTCACCCCATTAGATTTTTTTTTGTGGGAATATGTAAAAAATCAAATTTACATGAAATCTTATGCGAATGACAACGAGTTGAGAGTTGAAGTTCAGAATACGATTTATAATATTCACCACAACACTTTATTAAAGGTTACTAGAAATGAATTCGTTAAAATAAATTTGTGTATCCAAGAGAATGGAGCCCATTTCGAGCAACTAATTAGTTAGTTTACCATTTTTTGTAAAAAATTAAATTAATTTAAGATTTCCTGGTTTTCCTTTCATTTAATTTATCATGTTTGTTAGAGAGATTTCATCCTTATAATTGACCCTAACGATCGATGCAATAAAAGTACAGGGTATAATTGTTTCAGATTTTAGCCGGTTCGATTCCCGGTTGTGGGAGAAGAGAAATTTCGAAAATCTTTGAATGCAGTTTGCTTTCTATTCAAAAATAAAGGAATGTTTTGAGTAAAATTTTCTATCTGCATTGGACATTGGACATTCTGCGAACTGGACATGTTGCGAATTGGACATTTTGCGAATTGGACATTCTGCGAACTGGACATGTTGCGAATTGGAAATTTTGCGAATTGGACATTTTGCGACCGCTGGACATATTGCGAATTGGACATTCTGCGCCTAAACGACGGGAATGGATGATTTGTTTATGGTTCCAAATTCAATTTTCTGTTTTTTTTTTTTTTTTGTTAGATTAGCAGAACTGTTTTCCATTTTGGTGCCAAGTTTGAGTTATTTAGATTAAATACAGTGCTGTTTTTAGTTAGATCATTTAAGATAAAAAATGCACTTACAATAAAACGCTTTAGTTCTCCATGATGACGAAAAAGATTGAAATGCGATGAAAATGTAACACTAATCAATAAACAAATGACTATTTGCAAATAAGAAAGAAATAAAAATATTTATATTTTTTTTGCAACAGGGACTGAAAAAAATTAAATTAAATCTAAAAATTTCAAAGTGGGGCGACTAGGGCATGTGGGGTATCATATAAAAGAGCGTTGTTTGCACATTCTCAAACATTTTTTCATTTTTTTTTAGGCCGCATTGTTTTCGACTTTTGATGAAAAATGTAAAAAAAATACCGTTCTCCCCCTTATCTCCGAAGTTTGCAAAGAGAAAAATCTGAAATTATTCTATGTAATAGAAGTGTATGTAAAGATTACAGGAAAAATAAAACGATGTCTCTAAATAGCACACTTTTTCAGAAATCGGAACGGAACCCTCGGTGCGCGAGTCCGACTCGCTCTTGACCGTTTTTTTTTTAGATTGACAGTCATTGTAATGCATTTGCGCACAACAGAATATAATGTTATGTAGTTGTCATTTTTTGCAAGTACAACTCTTGTTTGATAATTTGATGTACATTTACCGGTCTGAATCAAAAATTCTGGCAAAGATCGCTTCGTCAGTTGCTTCGTGGGTAAGCCTAATAGGTTGTAATCAATAGGCTGTACTGTGTTTGGGTGGGTGTACCTACTACGCCGAATCGAATGAAATACTCGAACGTTCACAATGTTGAATCCATACTAATATTATAGATTCTAAAGTAACTCTGTCTGTTTGTCTGTCTGTTACCTTTTCACGCCTAAACAACTGAACAGATTTTGATAAAATTTGGCAAGGCTGTACAGTAGGTTGTATCCTAGCGGCCAAAACGGCCATTTTGATACTCGCAAAGAAATCAAAAGTTATAGGGTACTTCGAGTTGACTTATAATCATAAAATTTGGCAAGAAGCAAGGTCTCACAGCACAAGTAAAGGCAAAGCTAGTGTCATATTTTTTTTTGCGATTAATTAACCGTGACATATATCAATGTACTATATATTATAAATTTATAACTATAGATAGTTAGATAGAATGCTCTTTAATATAAACATTAAAGATGCTTGTAAATGTTAAGTTTTTTTTTGGTATAAATTATTTTCAACTACGGAACCCTTCATTGTGCGTGTTCCGACACGCACAATCACACATGGCCAGTTTTTTATTATTAAAAAGATATTTTCGAGATTTAAAAAAGGGATCGAGTTTTTATCGTCCTCGAAGGTGGCGGCAACCTGTTATACCAGGAGCAGTCATTTAGTTAAAATATTCTCATTAGAATTATTTACCATCTGTATGTGATAGGTACATCTGATTGATCGTCAATTATGACCAGCTGACGAATACTGGCTCCCCTCGAGGCGATTGACCCCCCCTGAAAGGTAAAAAAGATAAACTATCTATGCAAAGACGTGCGAAAACTTTGATTGCGCGATTTAGAACTTCTGAATGGTTCATCAGTCAGAGCAAGTTTAAATTCGAATTCGAGTTGTTTTTTTATATGGTAATAATTAAGTCCAGGCAGTGTAATATTAAAATTCCTTTTTATTAATTCAATGAAAGTAACAAAATAGAAATTGAAAAATATACAAAAATAATTATATATAGCTTATATTTTTGAGAATATTTTGATCGACGCAATTTACAGTGCCTCTGTACAAGAATCATGTACGAATACTGAATGTGGCATTAACAAAGTACAAAGAAAAAATGCTTTTTTGCCACTTAATTTTAACATGCCAAATATATCAATGCTCAATCAATCGGCAGAGTCTATGTTATGTGAAGAAAATAATTTTGTACAATGTAGACGTAATGACTGCAACGGCATACGAACATTAAAATACGAACTAAGTAATACAATAGCTTTTGAGCTGAATCAAACAGATGTAATTTGTCTTAAAGACATACCTATGGAAATAACATTAAATAATACAAAATACGAAGTTCTTGGATTAATTGAGTTTTTACCGTCCGGCGGCGATGTTACAGACATCCACAATATTGGTCACTATCGGGCTCATTGTCGTCGTAATGCTGAATGGAAATGTTTTGATGATCTTAATAATTTTATAACCAAAACTCCGAATTCACTTATCGCTAATTGCATTATGTATGGACGAAAATAAAGAGGTACTTAATAACTTTGACGCGTTATTAAAATTTAATGATTTAATATTTATTGCAGCATTTTATAATTTATAATTTAATGATTATCCCTAAAATATATATATAAAAGTACCTAGACCTATAATTCATAATAATAAATACCTACAATTCATACCTATAATTCATGTTTTATTTCTCAGGAACTATCCCACTGATCAAGTGTGTGTTTCTATTTATTTGAGGTACTTTTTAGGTACAATTTTTTGGTGTAATCACATTTTATGAGTAATGCTTAAATAAGAACACCCGCCATCTTGATGTCAATATGGCGGGTGTACCTTAATTTCGAAATAATTTCGTTCTGAAGGAGGTACAGATTTTTTAGAGCTAATAATGAATTGAGGGCCCTAGATATATCGCCATAAATCTGTAATGTCATATTCTACAGACTTGGGAATTTCTTAAAATATTTAAGAAATTCTTAGGTAATAGGTAATACGGGCTGGTATCCGCAACTCCACGACAATGCGCGTATTTTGCGTATGGAAGAAATTCTTAACTAAATTCCTAAATAAAAATTATTAACCCAGATATAGTACTTACTGAGATTCAGACTATGCCACTTTATGCAAGCGTCTGGACTGAGGGCCCAAGTTATTTAATCGTAAAAGTTTTAATTCACGTTTAAGAAATTTATGGACCTTTGCTTTAAGTTTTTACTATTTTTAACTAAATCCCCTATAAGTCTTATTTCGTTTCGCAACGGTTCAAAAAACGGGCCCTCAGTCCATACGCACATTGCGATGCTTTTTCAGCGAGATATCGGCTATCACGTTTTTGTCACCGTTTCGATGGCGCGGCCACGGGGTTTTAGTCTCACAGCTCCTAAAATATTAACCTAGAATTTTTTTTCTATATTTTTACAAATTGTTTACAAATTGAATCTGTTATTTACCTAAATTTCAGGTCTGTGCAACGCTTAGTTTCTGAGATCTCCGTGGCCGCGCGGTTCTCCGCGTTTCGATGGCGCGGCCACGTTCAAACCCTTCTAACTTTTTAACCATAGCTTTGACAAATTTGTGGTTTTGGGAGTCAACTTTTACAAATTGTTACAAAATGTTGGCATAGTTTTTTTTTTTTAACGCCATGGCCGCGCGGTTGAAACGAACACAAAAACGCACCCTCGTATCTACTAAATTACGTGGTCGACCGGTCCGGGGGGTTTGGACTTAATGTCAAAGAACAATGGCGGCTAATTATTTGAACAAAAAAAGCTTGTTACATAAATAAAAAATATAGTAAAATGTACGTTACCAATTCCTAAATATATTATAGAAAAAATATTTAAGAAAAACCTCCGTGGTTAATAAATATTGACATTTTCATTCTGCGGTTTTTTAGCGGTAAATATGAATTTTAAAGCAACAATAATGGGTCATCACAACAATGTTGCCAACTGAATGCTTTTCGCGCCAGATCTAGTACTTTTTTTGCTGAACAGCACAGTTATTATATCTAAGAAATACCTATTAGGTGGTGGTGCTGGTATGTTAAATAAATAAATTGACATAAACAACATATCTATTTATTTTTAATACATTGTCGTTTAAAAGATATAGCATTTTTTTGTTGTAATTGTCCGAAAGGATGATAAAAATGGCGAATCAGACTTTGCGTTGTTAGCAACACTGACAGATCTGACAGTAGTGACAGTGACAGAACTGACAGTCGACAGATGCTCTCGAGCCGCTGTTGTTGTCGTTGTGTTTGAGTTTCGTTCGTGTGTTTTAGATTGGTATAGATTTTTCGAATATTATTTGACCCGGACTGTTTTATGGACTCTCGATCGATTTTTCCTCTGTGTAACCCAAGCGTGCTTTTGGACTGTGATTATCTTCTTTGCGTGGCGACATTGTGCCCTTCTTAACTGGACTCAGATTTTGCTTCACAACTTGGTTCTGTCTGACTGGTGATGTTGGATCTTTACTTCACCATCACAATGGGAGACAGCGGGAGACCTCATCGTCCGCGGATTCTATGTATTAACTGGCATTGGAACTTGATACGAGAGTAACAGCATTACTCTGCAGCTGGGTATATCCAACAATCGTGAGTACCTACAAAGATAGCCTACTAATAACTGAGGTCTGCTAGTTTAATGTCAAATGACGTATACATTATTGACTATTGTGGAGTAAGCAGCAACGTCAGCGGGTCTTCTTAGAGCAAATAATAACTTACATTTAAATAAATCTCTGGTATTGTAACTTAATAACATAAAGTTGCAGAATCATTAAGATTGTGCAGCTTAATGTGCAGCAAGTTAAATTCTCAACCAAATACAATGATACTTTTACAGATCACTGCAGATTTATCTGTGAAGCTTACCGAGATCTTGTGACGTCAAGCTTAAATCAGAGACTACAGCAACAAGTTTCAAATAGTGAAAGCTGGATCAAGTCAGCAAGGCCATGTATGCCTTACACTTAATATTATACAGAACAGGATAGCACCAACGCAGGTTTGTAAAAGTTAATAATAAATAATAATTATTTTATAACATTAATTCTTGTGAGGTAATTAACATGTTTTAGAGCAATAGTGTTAGAAGTTATTCGCCAATTCAGGGTAGGCTCAGGCGGTGCAGTGGTATGAATTTAAGAAATCTTCATTTTTGCACTCCGTTATTATGAAGTTTAAGCATAACCAAAATGAAAAGTGGGCATCATGAAAATAATACTGTCTAGCAAAAGTTTTGCATCTAAATATTACATCATTTTAATATAAATATTATAATTCTTAACGTAAGTTTGTATTTTGTTTCCAGATAACACCATCTGATTGTGTGTGCCAATCATATTGAATAAGTGTGCAAAGAGTAGTCAGCCGAATAATAATGTCAATGATGCCAGATCATCTGAAATATTAGAACAAATAGAAGCAACAGAAGAAACACACCAACCATCTGGTGTGCAAGCTCAGGTTGAAAGTAACTGCAGTACAAACACAAATCAAATAATATTGCCTGACTACTGAAGAGCAGCAATTCTAAGGCTAGTCGTACTGGTATAACAGAATACTCCTGTAATTGTGGTGGTGGGTCGGCGAACAGTCGGGTGTTGCGCTCATGTTATGACGCTTGTATGGTATCTGGGGTGGGCTAGGCATGAAGAACGTATTTTAGCTCCGGCGCAGTTTTTAGATGACGTTATTGTTAGAGAAGATGATGAAGAATAAATGTTTGTATTAAAAATGACTTGTTTTATTTCTTTATTTATTCAATAAATCATTATTTTTCATTTAGTATTAAAGTTTTGACTACTGTGTGAATTTTTGTTTGTTGTAAACATTGGTTGTAAAACAAAAATTCACACGATTGTCAAAAAACTTAATACTTAGTTATACATAAAAGTTGTTTCAAATTCAAAATTCCCGCCAAAAAGACTAAAGTCTCAATATTTATTATCGACGGAGGTTTTTGTTGAAAATCTTTTCTAATATAAGTCTAGGAACTTATTACGAACATTTTATGGTAGTTTTCATTAATGTAACAAGCTTTTTTACTTCAAATAAAATGATGTATGGGCAGCTGCCATTGTTCTTTCCAACTTTTCATATCATCTGAAACTCAAAATGTGTTATGACCCAAATAGACTAAGAGGTCACAGGATTTTTCATAACGATCATGGATACGGTTAGATTTACTTCGATGGGTTGTAGAGTAGTCCTCTAATGTGAATGACGTCGGTCTGCCTGCTCTGAGTGGTTGCAACTTTGAATTATAACGCTTACAAGAGGCGTCATTGTTGCGAAAAAAAAACGATCAGAGAAATGGTCAGTTTTGGTACACATTCAAAGTACGGCGTCTCCGCAGATGAGACAAGTTGGTCTGCCGGCTCTCAGTGGTTGCATTTCAGAGCTATGATGCGCGCAATATTGTTGCGAAAAAAAAAACGATACGAGAAATAAAAAGAATAGAATAGAATAGCGCCTTGCGTATAACAATGTTCTGAAATACAACGACTAAGAGCCGGCAGACCAACTCGTTTCACCTGTGGAGACACCATACTTTGAATAGGAGCTAAAACTGACCATTTCTCTTATTGACACCTCTTGACACCTCTAGCTTTTTCCCTATTCCTTTACAGGCTTTATCGCGCAGCGGGTGGTGCTCGGCGCAGGTGTAGGGTACGACACCGGCCGGCGAGCACTTGAAAAATTCGCCTATTGTCCCATTTTTCGACGTATTTTTTAGGGTTTCTCCACAAATAAGCGTCTTGCATACACAACGATTGCTCTGAAATACAACCACTGAGAGCCGGCAGACCAACTCGTTTCACCTGTGGAGACACCATACTTCGAATAGGTACTAAAACTGACCATTTCTCTTATCGTTTTTTTTTTCGCAACAATATTGCGCGCATCATAGCTCTGAAATGCAACCACTGAGAGCCGGCAGACCAACTTGTTTCATCTGCGGAGACACCATACTTTGAATGTGTACCAAAACTGACCATTTCTCTGATCGTTTTTTTTTTCGCAACAATGACGCCTCTTGTAAGCGCTATAATTCGAAGTTGCAGCCACTCAGAGCAGGCAAACCGACGTCATTCACATTAGGGGACTACTCTACAACCCATCGAAGTAAATCTAACCGTACCTATCCATGATCGTTATGAAAAATCCTGTCACCTCTCGGTCTAAAAATGCCTGAATGTTTATATATGTCTGATAAAGAAAATGACAATCGATGTACAGTCGTATACGGTCGTAGAGTCTGGCACACGAAACATGATCCTGAAAAATAGCGGCAAATTCAAAAATCTAGCTCTGGTATCACTGCGTATAATAGGTAAATACATTTTGATACTTGAAATACATCATGGATTAATGGACAAATATTATTGTCCTTTTACATCATACAATTTTTAACGGCTCAACCAATTTTGATCTCGATTTTTTGAATTTGCCGCTATTTTCCAGGCTCATGTTTCGTGTGCCAGACTCTATACAATGTATACCTACCTACTTAATTTAATAATGGTGTGCGGTTGACGGATAGTTGAAGTAAAAAAACTTGCAAAGTAAAACATAAAATTTCTTTGACCAAAAATAATACCTATTTAAATAATCGTTTTCATAATAAAATAACATTTTCCAAAAAAGAAATTGGAGTAATATAGCTTAGGCCTTAGCTCCCGCAGTTGTTTTTAGAGTTCCGTACCAAAATGGTAAAAAGGAACCCTTAGTGTGTGACTCAGTCTGTCTGTCTGTCACAGCTGGATATCTCAAGAACTACTAATGCTATCAACTTGAAAGGAACAGTTTTAGATGACGTTTGCCCAACTATTTTGCAAATAAGAAAGAAACAAAAATATATGTTTTTTTTGCAAAGGGGGTCTTTAAAAATCGAAGTGGAGCTACTAGGGCATTTGGGGTATCATATAAAATAGCGCTGTTTGCAAATTCTCAAACATTTTTTTTCTTTTTTTTTATGCAGCATAGTTTTTGAGTTTTGATGAAAAATGTTAAAAAGAATATCTCCAAAGTTAGCATAGAGAAAAATCTGAAATTATTTTTTAAGACAGAAGTTTATGTGTAGATTAAAGGAAAAATAAAACGATGTCTCTAAACAGCACACTTTTTCATAAATCGGAACGGAAGCCTCAGTGCGCGAGTCCGACTCGCTCTTGACCGGTTTTTTATTTTATTTTCAAGTGGCCAGAATGATATATGAACACTCTAAATCCATCGTATGTAGCAATTATTGAAGAAATGTAGCAAATATAAGCAATTATGTAGCAATTCTTGAATATACTTTCAGAGGCGTTTGCCATAGGCAACCAGCCATTCTGACGCTAACCATTAGTCGTACAAGGATAACAAGAAGTACTTTACCTATTAGGAACGAATTTCAGGCATTTTGAGTTTCAGATAATATGAAAAGATGGAAATTTGACATTAAGTCCAAACCCCCCGGACCGTGGTCGACTATACTACACTTAGGTTTGTTGAAAGCAAAATACAAGAAAGTAGTCATAAATTAAGTCTTTTATTTCAGAAAACGATACAATATAGCATAATAGTACAATATAACAACAATACCATACGGAAATTTAAATGATTTCTATTGTTAATTTAAATATAACGCTACTGTATGTTGAAATTGTGAATACAAATATTCGTCTATAGATTACGGCACATTTCTTTAAAAATTATATAATTTAATTATGTTTTCTTGAAAAATGTTCTAACGTAGGTACATTACGTACTTACCCAAGTTCATTTTACAAAAAGAGAAACTCTATCAAACTCCCGATCTTCTCAGTAAAGCCCTATTGAAATTTTGATTGTGTTTAAGTGGTTAATATGCATCATTTTATTTATTAGTGTTTAAAAATGCTCATATTTATTTATTATGTAAATAAACACAATAACTTCGTAACATTTCAATTTAAAAAAATTAGGGACAACTTATCATTAGATAACCTTTCCAATTACAGTGTTGTACATAATGGAAAATATTTTAGGTGCCTGTCATATATTTACTCTTCGGTGTTCTGTACAGTCGGAGTTAAGAGTTTGATCTTATCTAGATGATGTAGAGATACATTAAATATAATTAAAACATTGTCCATTGGCAATAATTACAAAAAAACCACCACAAATGAATTAAAAATGCCATAAACAAGAGTGAAATTCTTCTAAATATACTGACACAAAACTACGATTAAATGTGCTATGAAATATGACATGTTGACGCCTATTATATTATCGAATAGTACCCGTGGAGTTTACACAACAGAGCCACGGTTCTACCAATTTATTAACTCGAACAATCCTCACTTCGCACTTGGTTCTTAGACCGACACTAGCTGAGCTTCAAAACATTCAACCTACAATAGGTGTACCACACTATGAAACATGATCAGTTCTTAGCATAACGAAATAAATATTACAGTAGGTACATCAAGTTACAACAAGTGAAAAGTTGCGTATTATACCTCTATTAAAGCTCAGCTAAGGCCAGACCAAGCCATATTGTTAACGAAACAGTTTTATAAAAGCGAGTTCCTATCCTCACTGTTTGTCACTCCCGCTGTGCACTTAAAATAAATAAACTTAATATTCGTTGTAACAAAATTAATTTTATTGTTTATAACAGAATGTAATTTCCAAAATTGTATGACAGCTGACAGACAGTTTAAAAATATGCTCCCCAAACCCACAGAGAAAGAATCACTGTGTTGAAAATGGTAGATAAAATTCGAAGGGATTCTCGACATTGTCTAGGTATTACCATAATCTCGTTTACTAGGGTTGTTAAGTTTTCAAATTGTGTAAGCATATAAATTTCTACAGAATTTTAAGAATTCACATAAAATAACCAATACATATGCACAACTTACAATACGAACATTTCAAAAGCCATAATAATTATTGTATATAAGTTTAAAAATAATTACGAGACATTTTCACTCAATTTTTACACGAAAATACACAATAAGTATATGAACCTGATATTTTACGCTAAGTTTTCCACTTAACTCGCCATAACATTAATTCCTAAGTATTCAAGGCTGGATATTGTAAGTATGACAACAACTACATACCAAAACACGATGACTTAACATTCTATAATTATTATAAAATTTGTATTATTTTAGGCGTATAGCACACTGAAACCCGTACATGTAAATGCGAGCACTATAATAGGTCACGCAGTGCGTTTTTGCACTTATGAGTTCGTCTTGAGAATGTGCGGTGCGTCAATGGTCGTGGTTTCAGTGTGTGTGCGCCATAGTAAAATTATGCACAAATAAATGACCGATCTTCTGTAAGCTCGGAGCTCCGGAATATTAAGTAATTTAGTGTGTTGTCACGAATAACATACGCTAAACATTTAATTATTTATAAATAATAATAGTAACAATACATAGTACTAACATTTTAATTTTGCACAGTGCAATGGTTATTTGAAATATAATTGATTCCACACTGATTGATTTGCCATAAGCCAATAATTATATTAACGTCCACACTGTTCAATTTATTTATGATATTTACTCACACACGAAGACACAGGCTAACAAAAACTGAGACAAACGATTACCCTAAAACGGAGTAACCAAAAAAGTTCTGTTTTTAGTAGTTGTAGTTGTTGGTGCGTGTGTCGTCATTTGCTATTTTCTAACATCCACTTTCTCAGCAAATTAGTCAAACATACTATTATATTGAGTATTTTACTAAATTGAAGAAATAATTAACAACTGCATTCCTAATTACTATCACGAAATTCTTAACACGTCAGACCATGATCTGTTACACTGTACAACAGTGTGTTGTAGACGATGATCAGATCATTTGCTGACCACAGATTTTACAACAGCAATTAGGTAGGTATAGGGTATTCTCGTTCAGAAAAATAGTTGTGTAAGAAACGGCTTTTAAGCCTCTCCAATTTAGTTTAATGCTCGAAGTTACTTGACGCACCAAACTGCAGTTCCAAAACCCTTAAACCATTTCTGAATACTGTAAAAATCTTCTCTACTTCATAAATCTATGTGTAAGTACCTAAGGCAATGAATGGTAGCTGACACCAGTCCAAGTGAAATAAATGATGGCATTTCATGCACTTCACATTAGCCACGCGTCCACTTTATGGCTTCACAAAGCGGTGTCAACTTTAGCTTATCCGTTAACACATATTTATTCATTAAGAGACCTGTGATGACCTTTCAACCATACGGCGTCATTTGGGACTATGTGTCTGACGTTCAATACAACTTTGTCAACTGTATCCACCCTCACCTCATTATTTTTACATAAAAGCTGTAAATTGTTACTTTTTCACAGAACATGTACAATATTACACTAATTTTATAATCATATCATCAATTTAGTATAAATGCCGACAAGCACACTTGGCAAGCCGCATTCAGTAACTCGCGTTTTCTTGATAATTTTTGGTAATTTGCCAAAGTAATTATTCTGCATCTTAATGGCAAATATTAATTACAACGACAATGAACATTATAATATAGAAGACCGTAAGCGCCTTTCTATATAAATATCACGTTTAATATGTTTATGATAATATCCAAGTTTTATCAAGAAAAATAGTTACATCTTTATAATTAGTAAATAAACTACGCAAAATAAAATATCTATAATATATATATCAATAGAATATTATATAACATTCTATTGACCAATCTAATGACCTGACATCTTACCACTGTTTATAAAAATGCGTTATTATAATATCCTGAGAACACCTTGTTTTATGTCAGGATTGAGTTGATCTGACTTTGTGAGTATGAGCCGATCGGAATCAACCTGATTATAGTGGATGGTGACATCAGAAACAAGAATACTTAATGCTGCAGTGAAGCGTCACAAACTAGACATAACGGTAACAGCATTATGTCAAACTTAATACAAGTAGTGCTACTTATAATGAAATAACATGTTGATTGCTAAGTTCTATTGTAAGTTGCATAAATGGTAGAAATAGTGATATTGTTATTGTATGTTAGTTATCAACAATCTAGGGTAGGGTTTAACAATTAAAATAAATTCCTTATAAGAATTCTAAGATTGGATTGTACAACGACTCGTTAAACTTAATCAACACATGAAATAATTGACAGAAATGCAATGATGTTGAAAAAAATGTAATTATTATGTAAACTTTATTTAGCGAGTCATTCTGCAAGCAACCAGCGTCTATCTCACATAAATTTATAAAGTAACTAGAAGGCCCGGTCCTACAAGAAAAAAGCTGATGCGCAGTAGCGCCCGCTCGTATGGACGATTGTCTACGGCTCTTTGTCATTACAACCTGGATTTACCAGGCAGGGCAATGATTAGTATTGGAAACATGTAAATAATTCTTAAGATCCGGTGTCTTTAGGTATAGCTTCGGAAGAATGGCTTGGCATAAATACTAGAGTATTTCAAAGAGGTAATATTATGAAAATCCTTATACATATATACTTTTATGAAAGTGAATATATACAAAATTCTATGGTTTTGTTTTATTTAAGAGGAGTTTATTTTTTTCGAGTTTGCCATTAAATTAATAAACAACTAACAGGAACACATTGATTGCCTTGGAATTGGTTAAAGCACTTTATTAAGAAAAAATAACCGACATTCTAAAAACTATTTAAAATGGAAACAGCCTAGTGGTTTGATTATAATTGTCATTTGCAGTGGTCTCGAACGTCATAGAGCGAGATCGGTACAGTTGCAGTTACAGATCGGTAAAATCGGTATATTTGTACCAAAAATCGGTATTTGAGAAAAAAATACAATATTCAATCAAATTCGTTTATTTATTGAAAAAAATATTTCGGTAGAACAGAGCCCATGTAGGCAGAAATACCGAAAAATCGGTAGGTTCGAGACCACTGGTCATTTGAAAAACAAGTATTTAGTCTTGGCGAATCTAGTCGATTTCAATAAACAAATGTGTGATCGTATAAAAATCATAAAAGGAAGAGTTTTAGTTTAAAAAGTTAATTAAAATAATAAGGATTACACTGAATAAGTCGTCGAATTGTTAAAGGAACACAAGTACGGCATGACGAAAGCTTTGGAGAGGTCGCTATAAAAAAAGTAAGCTGCCTTGTGCGAGGGGGATGCATCGGGAGCGGTGTAACAGCGGTATCTGAGAGGCGATGTCAAGGTCACCGCGGGGCTTAGTAGACCATTCACATGAGGAACTTGCCGATGATGATGCCGAGGATAGCCATGCCGACAGCGGTCAGCACCCAGGGCATGAGCGTGATCTGTGCGTTCTTCTCGGGCCCGTACGAGTGCGGGGTGCGGGCCGCGCGACCGTCGCCGCCCGCCGTCTGACGCAGGCGCATCAGCTCCTCCTGCAACACAATAACCAGTTACATATCCGACACGTCTACGTTCTACGTTCACACAAACATATTAGAAGGCTGTATAATCTCTATCGCTACTGCATTATTGTACAGTCACTTAGGCACATGAGCAGAATAGCTAACGACCGCAATGCAACAGGATTCATGCAATTTTAACGTAGATGTGTATGTGCTTTTTCATAAACCTTACGTTAAAAGTGAATTCATCCTACATATTTACAGAGCTAGTTGGTCTATGACATTGCGGTGTTTCTTATCATTTTTTATTGAAAGTATTTCCTTAAATATTTTATTCACAGTAGAGTAAAAATAAATTTGAAAAGGATTTGTTTTATTTTAATGTGTTTCTTTATTATTATACTTTAAAGGCAGTATACAGTGTCACACACATTGAATGGACAGGATGAAGGAGAGAGAGATAATGGGCAGTCAAATTTTTAGTGTACAGTGCGTTTCAAATAAGAATAGGAACGTCAATTACCTCTATCTGTCAAATGTTGATTGAAAAGTACGGTTTGCAAAGAAAACTTATTTGCGTATCAATAACGTTTTGTTTTGTCTTAGTTAAATCAAAGTGAAAACAGACATCAAAAAATTATTCACAATTAGTTTTTTATAAATTATGCTTCTTTCTTTCATATTGTCATTGTTGGCAACAATTTTTTTAATTTTTTTCAAATTCTTCATTCATGATTCGTAAATAAATGTTAACTAAAAAATGTCTTGTTTTGCTCACCCTACCCAATTCAGTCGATTTGACAGCTATGACGTCACAACATGGCGCCTATTCTTATTTGAAACGCATTGTACTGACTGTCCTATTAGCTATCCCTGTTCGGGCGGACGCTTCCAAAACCTTTAGAATAACTCAGAATTTAAAGAATTTTAGTTTTAAATAATACACTTAAATTTGGTATCTTTTTAATTTCTAAACCCCTTTGCGCCTAGCAAGCTAGATCTAAAAGTGTTAAACAACAGTTTTTTTTTAGAAATTAGTCTTGTATCTGTATGGATTTTAAAACAGTTATAAAAACAAAGTTTATCCGCATAGCTTTTAATAACATAAATATTCAGATCTGTTTACTCGTATGTTTTACAAATAAATTGATTTGATTTGAATTTTGGAAACCTTCGTCTTAATAGACAAAACCCAAACGAGTTATTTGTTTGCGGTTTCTCAAATATTCCCTATAATCAACGCAATGTAAGAAGTCCGTTTGGACTTTTCTCATTATACATGCCGCGATATCTTTGTATGAACGTCTACGTAAAAAATCTAAAAATCAAATTCATAATCCTAATTAATTACTGTGTTATGTTATCCATACACTATTTATTACAATGAGCATCATTCGTAAGCACCAAGGTTTCCTTTATAAAATAAAATAAAAAAAAAAATAAAAAAAAATGTTTATTCTCACCAATAAAGTTATAGCAAAACAAGTAGGTACGTGACAAGTGTGTGGTGGTCATAAAAGGTGCACAAATTATTGACCCTAGCCCCTGAACTAGGCGGGAACCTGTATCTCAGGGAATAGTGTTCAGCTATTGTAATACACTAATTAAGACAAAAGTGTGTCAGTAATGCAACAATATTTCGACTTATTACTTACATAAGAGTGGAAGGGTGTGTTGGTGTGGTTGAAGATTTGAGGTGTGGATGTGGGTATGCGTGATAATATGAATGGTGAAATAGAGGAATGTGTATTAATGCTGTAGTGGTGAAGTAAGTGAGGAATGAGTATGTGTTTGTGTGGGAAATAAGATTATACCTGAAGGGTCAATAGATTTTCAGTGTCTTCGTAATTCAGTTTTAGTAAGTACATATTTACATTATTTTTAACTTCATGTCTGCTTAGTTTTGCAATATTCATTTTTTCGTTTAATCTATTATACAAAATAGAACTTATGACATAATATTGTCGCTTTCCAAACATTGTGGTGTGTGGGACACTTGGACAAGGTGCTGGATTTTTGCGCCTACCAGTATCAATAGGCGGGAGAACTGTTCGATGCCTTCTCAGAGTGGACGCGAGTACAAAAAGCTGTCGAATAGTTAACACCTGACATTCTGAGTACAGCTGTGTAGTTGGGTATCTAAAAGGCTTCCTATTTATAACCTTCAGAACAGCTCTTTGGGCTCGCTCGAGGGCTAGAAACATCGTCTTTGAGGCACCGCCCCAGACTGGAATACAATAGTTTATGACCGATTGACACAGTGAGATATATACTTTTATAAGAAGCTCTTGTGATGCAGATTCTCTGAGAGTTTTAAACAAAAATATCATGTTTCTTAACCTTGTCATTACTTTTTGAAGTTGTTTATCCCATCTTAGGTGCTCATCGATTTGAACTCCTAAATATCTGACAACACTGGCAGATGTTATCGTCTTACAATCACAGTTTTGTGTGTTATCTAGACAAGTGTGCGCAATTATACTAAAGTCATCAGGTTGTTTGTTATTTTGTCTTATTTTGAAGGCTACATAATTAATTTTGTCCAAATTAAGTGTCAGTAAGTTGGAGTTGAGCCAGCACATAATTCTCCTAAGGAAGTCTTCCGCACTTTGCTTTACGAGAGCCCAACCAGAACCATGAACCACAATGGCAGTGTCATCTGCGTACGTATAAATTTTTGCATTTGGAATGGACATTTTACAAAGTTCATTTATATAAATTTTGAAAAGAGTGGGGCCTAAAACACTGCCTTGCGGCACTCCAAAATTGACAACTTGTTCTTTACTAAGATAGGAACCAATTTGCACTTGTTGAGTCCTATTATTCAAATAGGACTTAAACATATGAAGCGGTAATCCCCTGATACCTATGGCCTCAAGCTTTGACAGTAAGATGGGAACAGAGACCGTGTCAAAGGCTTTCGCCATGTCCAAGAAGATGCCAAGACATTTGTTTTTACAATCCAGTTGTCTTGCAATGAATTGGGTAAGATCTAGTACAGCATCCTCAGTGGATATCCCACTTCGGAAGCCATACTGATTATCTGCAATAATGTTGCATCTGTATAAAAATCCGTTTAGTCGGGAATTAAGGATTTTTTCCAGCATCTTGGATAGTGCGGACAACACAGATATTGACCTATAATTATTGACACAGTCTCTGTCCCCTCCCTTATGTACTGGGTGAATCAAAGCTTTTTTAAATGCTTGAGGAAAAACACCCGTGTTTATAGATCGGTTAAATATGTGTGTAATGGGGGCTATCAGAATGTTCCTACACTGCTTGCGCAGATTGGAAGATATTTTATCCCAACCCGTTGCACAGTTACTACGCAACTGCAGTATAACTGATTCCACCTCAGTTTCGTCCGTCTCCAATAGAATAAACGAATTAACAGGGGAAGACGATTTAAACTGAGATGGCTCTGACCGCCTATTTTGGTTTGAGGATAAAATTTTGTTTGCTAAGTCCCGACCGACATTAGTAAAAAATGAGCACACATGGTCAACAGCTACATTGGGATTGTTTTGAATATTTAGCAATTCTGAAGGAGAAGTTTTAATTTTCCTAGTATGTGTTATGTCTTTGATAACATTCCATAGGGCTTTAGGATTACGTCCTGCTATTTCAATTTGTTTTTATTCGTACTCGCTTTTTAGCCTTCGTAGAAGGCGATTACAAAAATTACGGTACCGCGTATAGGTTAGTTTTAGTATTAGATTATTAGGGGTCTTAGATAGTTTTATGTGTAGTTTATTTCTATGTGCAATACATCGTAGGAGCTCTGGAGTAATCCACGGCTTTATGTTTCTTTTTCTTCTAGGGACTTTGATAAGCTGTGTGTGTTTATCTATTACAGACATCAAGAGGGATATGAACTTATTAGTGCTTTCATTTGCATCTTGTGATTGCAAGATTTCAGTAAAATTCATACTTTCTAGCTCAATTTTGACCGCCAGATAGTCCACTCTAGTGACCAAATTATTAGATTTATGCTTTGGACATACGTGTTCTAAAGAAAGCATCACTGGCGTATGATCTGTAATATATGTTTCAATGACTAGAGATGTGGCAGGTAGTGTAGACTTCAGCAGAATGTGATCTAGGCAACTGTTAAGTCTGGTAGATAAAGTATGGGTTGGTATAAGTCCGAGGGCAACACTGCTATACTCTAATAATTTGTCATACACACTGTTTAGACTATCTAAAAAATTATCAAAATGTTGCCGATTTCTGTAAGACGGCGAACGGTAGATGGTAACAAGTGCCAATTTCTGATCAACACAGCAGATGAGACAGTTAGCATTCATAAAGTCTGGCTCAGTTATGTTGCAGTTTAGAGTGTCATCAGCGTAAATTACTATACCATCATTTTGATTGCTAGTGTTTTTAGTATAGTGTGATGTATAACCATCCAATATCGGAATTTTACTTACTTTACTCAGCCAACACTCTGTCAAAACTATAATATGGCATTTGATTTTTATTGTAGATAAGAGTACTATTAGCTCATCAAAGTGTTAATTTATACTTCTTATATTTAAATGTAATATTTGTATTGCGTTGTTATGGCTAGGAAGATATATACTACATTGTTCCGGAGAGCAGTTATATGACTTAGCCCTTTTTATTGACTCCAGTTCTTCATTTAATTGAATTATGTTAGCCATTTATAATTGTGAGGGTACACAAAAAAAGGCGGTCCAAATGTTTATAATTATCCAAGTATTTACCGCTAACAATGTTCAACGCGGTAACGGAATGCATTAAAAACAAAACGGTTAGGTACTGGTGAATACGAGAAAACTGATTTATGAATATTGGTGGGTATGCATGAGTTGCAGATTTACGAATAGTAAAGTGGTACTGACGAGTGGTGTATTTATGTAATGTGTATTGGGACAGATGATTTTTTAGTGTAAAAATAATATTATTGTGTGTATGTTGATGAAAAAGTGGTGAAGAACTGTATTTGTTGTTGTGATGTGTGTTTTGCATGGATTTTTTTGTGTGAACAGTCCTATGTATGAGTGTGAGTATGAGTAGCACAGGAAATTAAAATAATATTTAAAAAGAGATTTAACATAGTTCCTAAAATCTACTAGTCACAGGCCTGTGTTTATATCCTGGAGACATTTATCCGAGTGAATTAGTATTTGCTTGTCGCCCTCTTTTTTACGTAAGAAAATGTTGCCGTTGGAAATCCAGCAAAACTTATAGTGGTTACTTTTAGCAAAATCACGCGACATGTAAAAAAGTTTCTTGGTATTAGCAGGCAGCTGTTCCGCTACGTAGACCGGCTGAGACGTTCCTGGGATACCGATGAGTGCAGTATTAATTTTGTCTCCCTTTCCTTTGTCTTTGTTGTACGTTCGGATGGCAGATATCAGTGTCTGCTTTTTCAGTACAGAAGAAAATTCAGCAATTATCGGTCTTGAAGAGGTAGGAGTAGTGGGGGATTTCCCAGGTAAACGATAAATATCGCGCAGTTCAGACTCTGCTATCTGAACACCAACAGCTTTGCCTAAACCACAGACTGTTTTGATAAGACTGCCGCCAGATTCTGTGTTTGACTGTGGTATGTTTCGAATTTCAATTCCAGATGACCTCGACTTATATTGCAGATTCTGAATTTTTTTCTCCAAACTTTCTATGTACAACTTTTGTTCCTGTCGCTCTTTTCTTAGATCTTCTACTTCTCTTCTCAGTTCTTCAAACTGTAAATTAATGAAAGACATTGATTTCACAATCTCCTCATTTGATTTGTATATTTCCTCATTCGACACTTGTATCAGGGTGTTTTGAGTTTTAATTTCCCCAATATCAGTTGCTAACTTAGATATTACTACAGCCTGATCCTGATGATTTTTTATATTGGAAAAATGCACTCAAAAACACGAATTAATTGTTGATTAATATTCCGAAAAGACATTATTACATTTACATGTCTTTGGGTTCGTGGCCGTAGAGTTGTGACCGTTCTAAGCCGTTTTTACCCGACTGCGCCAGAAGGAGAGTTATGTTTTTCGAGAGTATGTATTTATGTATGTATGTATAATTGTTTGGCACGCTCTGCGGCCTGAACGGCTCGATAGATTTTAGCTTGAGAGGTGCCGTTAGATTCGTATTTACTGTGAGAGTGACACTGGGTATATCAAAATAAAAAAAAAAACAAAATATCGGATTTTCGGCGACAAATTGTCTTAAAAAAATATGTTTTTTTCTAAAACCTGTCGAGTGAGGTATCAAAATAAAGGGTTTTAAAAGGTGATTACAAAAATATAAGCAACTTATATGGTTAAAAGTACCTCGAAGTGACAAATCGTAAAAAACACGTACAATAAAAACGTCTGCGAAATCTTTCACATTTGTAAATTAAAAAGCTGGAAATAAAAAAAAGTAATAAAAAAAAATTAAAAAACCCGTGTGGTAAAAGACTTAAATTTAAAAAAAAACTGAAAAGGTAAAAATAAACATAAAACAACATAACAACATTTTAAATTAAATAAAAGTTGGAAGCAGGCGGGACCCACTACATTTTTATATTTTCAAACTCAAATGGGTCCCACCTGCTTCCAATTTTTATTTAATTTAAAATGTTGTTTTATGTTTGTTTTTAGCTATTCAGTTTTTTTTTAACCTAAGTCTTTTAACGCAGTCGGGTTTTTTAATTTTTTTAATTACTTTTTTTTTTAACCGAATGAAATTGATGTTCTAAAAAAACTACACTCATGGACAAATTTAGAGGAACGCAAAAAAAAGGTTAAGTTTTTCCTGTTGTAGTTATCCTGCGTACTTTTCACTAACATTAGTAAATGCTATTCAAAAAAATAAAGTTTTGGAATGTTTTTTTTTTCGAATTTCATTTGTTTTTATGTAATTATTGCGTAACGCTTTCTTTCATACCGCGAAAAATTTTCACAACTTTTGAATTTGAGTTTAATTTTAGGTCTTGTTTAAATGTTTGCCTTGAATGCCTTGTTTATCATGTTAAGCGTGAATTGTTACTGCAAATAAACTGAGAATGCCAGATCTAAACGCCACTCAAGTTGCTAGTGCTGTTACTTTAATTGGGAATGGGCAAACCTAAAAACATGTGGCCCAAACATTACAAGTATCAAAATCTGTGGTACACGGAGTTGTCAAGAGGTATCGGCAGACCAGACAGTATACGAGACTCGCAGGACGGGGACTTAAACGGAAAACTGCGACCAGAGATGAACGGTTCATCGTTAGCAGCGTGCTTAGAAACCGGACCTTAACTTCTTCTGAGGTAAGAATGAAGCTCCAAGAAGTTCGAGGGGTTACAATAAGCACAAAAACTGTGAGAAGAAGACTAAAATCGTCCGGAATAAGTTCACACTTGCCTGCCAGAGACCCCCTGTTTGCCACATCCCATCGAGTAGTTCGAGCTAATTTTGCTCGCATTTACAAAAATTGGAATAACGAAGCTTGGAGTCAAGTTCTATTCACAGATGAGTTCAGATTTTGTCTGAAGCCAGATGTTGGAAGGATTAAAGTGTGGAGACGCGCGGGAGTAAGGTACACTCAGTGCAACATCATTGGAAAAGAGGCATATGGTGGAGGGTCAGCTATGGTATAGGGGGGCATTTGTATGGGGCCACGTACGGAACTCCGCGTCATTGAAAATGGGTCACTAATAGCGGCACGATATGTAACTGAGACTTTGGAGGAAATTGCAATGCCATTTGCCCTTTATAAAGGAGATAGACTTGTTTTTATGCATGATAATGCACTCCCCTATACTGCGGCCGTAGTTGTCGAATACCTTCGAGACGTTGAAATCAATGTTTTCAAGTGGCCAACGCGCTCGCCCGACTGAAACCCCATAGAGGATGTATGGGATAAGCTTGGAAGACAAATTAAGAAAAGAAATCCTGCCCCCGCTAATTAGAGAGCTCTTAAAAACGCATTACAGGAAGAATGGAACGCAACCTCTAAAGGTTTTATTGATAACTTGATTAGGAGTATGCCAAGGCCACTGGGAGCAGTTCGAAGAGCTAGAAGGGGCAACACTAAGTACTGATTATAGCCTACGTTATAGCCTTTCCTAAGCCCTTATGAAAAAAATAATAAAAATAATGAGTTACAAAAATGTTACTTTCATGTAAAATTTTCTTTTTTTCTTAATTTGGTTAATTTTCGACATTTGGTCATTTGATTTTCGACGTTTGCAATTTTAAATTAACGACTAATAAGCAATATCCAAATTAATAAACTTAATTGTCACAAATATCCATGATATTTGGTGTTCATGGTGTTTTAAACACACTTTTTTTTTGCGTTCCTTTAAATTTGTCCATGAGTGTATATTTTTACAAACGTTAATTTAGAAAAGAGAGAAGCGTATAATTTACTGTATTATTCAATGTTTAAACATATAAAAACAAAATCTGATCAAATACATTTTTAGCTTTGTTTTGATATTTAATAATTACTAGGTACGCCACTGGCGCATAATAAACAATGTATTATTTATTATACCTAATCCTTCCGGAAGAAATCAGTATATCGGACTTTATTTGATGTCTTGGTTTGGCTTTGAAACTCGCCCAAATTTAAACTTAGTTGGGATTTATGTAATAACTGTTAAATATTATAAACTCGTACGTGTAATAAAATGATATGCCTCGAGAATCAGTTTTAAACAATGTAGATAAATTGTCGATTACAACCTCTAAGTATGACAAATCGATATGTCTCGAGAATCGGTTTTTAAAGCAACCGATTTTTTCCCTATCACTACACAACAATGCTACACAAAGTATTTTGACAGCTGTCCAAACGGATTTTTAGACTGCGTTGATTATAAATACGAAAACGGATGTCTGACTTATCTTAAGTTTAATCAAAGGCAAAACATAATTCTACTATCGCTGCCGCTGAGTAAAGTTGTGTCCTGCAAGAGGCAGAATACGCCTTGAAAGATTAAATAGCACTAGTAGATGATTTCGCATACTAAGTATGAATTTTTTTAATGTTCAGAAAACGAGTTTTTCACGCGTAGCGTAGGTAATATTGGTATCACCCAAGGCACCCCAAGTATCTGCAAATGGACGGAAGGGATTTGCCTCCTAGTCGAATTTGATTAATGTTACTAAGACGTGCTTATGTTCTGTCTCTCTTGCCCTCTTGTGTTTGACAGTTGTGCGAGAGTGACAGAAATAATACTTTGCCAATGTATGAGCTAAGTAAATTTTATTAAACTCGGCCTTGTCTTGTACTATGTGAGTGTCTACGCGCGAAAATTGCCTTATCTGGACGAGCATTAGAGCGAATAGGTATTATTTCTGATAGGACCGTGTCAGGTTGTATCTTGATCAAAATATGATACGCGACAATAAGAAATATGTTACATAATTTTGACCATAAAGATCTTCAATACAACTAAGGGCCCTCGCCCACGGCGACTTTTTGTAGCGATGCTTTAAAATTTGGTAGGTAGATAGATTAGGACCTGGATTAACAATTATATTCTACTTTTTTTACCCGAAATAACGCGAACGAAGAACAGGCAACGGCTAGTGTTGGATAATAGTACATTATTGCAAAGGCCGTGAAATAGGCCATTGCAGGTCGAGTATAAGTTTGAAGGCCGAGCCGTAGGCGAGGACTTCACTAATACGAGACAAGCAATTGCCATTTCCGCCGAGGCATATATAGTGCTTTTCTCAAAAGAATGCAGGGAAATGAAAGTAGTTAAGTTTCTATAATTTTTCAAGTTAATGCCGTTTCTAACATGAACTTAACATCTCAGCATGGAATAAATTGCCCGTAATGTAGATGGGTTTTTAGTTTTAGCAATCTCATTAAAATACGCCAAAAATACTGTTTCGGAGAAAATGTTCACTTTTTTCTCATTTTTCCAAATCATAAAACTTTTATATACCTACCTACTTTCATGTATTTTTCTTTTGACTTCGCTGGAAGCAGGTTTTCCATAGCCAATTTGGCTTCTGGGACCCAATTCCGGGCTCGAGCTAGATATCACGACCATGGAGATAAAACTCTGTTTCAAATCTCCGCATCAATGCCCGGTTCAAATCTCGATACTATCAAAAAACCGTATTCGGGTTGACCATGGAGAAAGATTTACAACGGAGAAAATAATCTCGTCTAAAAGACGTTCCATTTTTATCGATTCACTTTGATCATAATCGATTATGCTACGTTTTTCTTTTTTTAGTATTAATGCCATGTTTAATTCATTAAATCCAAGCAAACACATTATAAAAGATAATTTTAGTATATTGTGTTTCTTTATCTGTCTTTTTTTTATAATTACTTACTGAAAATAGTAATTGCAAAGTAGCGTGATCAGAAACGCGTTTCGCATGATCTGTGTCCTTTTTCTGACGTAGGTAGGTTTTAATTTTCATATTAAATATGACTACTTTTAATCGCGATTAAAAAGGTGTGGAATAAAATTAGTTGTCATGAACTAAAATTCACACCAACACCTTGACTTCAAGTGCAAAAACAGTAGTGTATTTTTTTTTCTTTTGCTTATATTTCGAAAACGGTGTGTCCTATCGCAAAAATAATGAAAATTTGGCCCCCCTTTATGAAACCCATAAACCCATAAGCATCTACATGTAGGTACCAAAAAAAAAATACGAATATAAACCTACGAATGTAAATTTTGACAGATGTTCCAACGGAGATTTCATATCTCCATACCTTAGGACCAGCCGTGATATCTCGCTGGTTTGCGATCGAAAAATTTATGAATGGAGATCGTTAGAATAGCATTTTTTCGTTTTCGACGGAGATAAGCAGTTTCTCGACTGATATTTCGACCATGGAGATAATTTCCATGCCACCGGAATTGGCCTCCTGGAGGCCAATTCCGGTTTTTTTTTTGGTACCTACATGTAGATGCTTATGGGTTTATGGGTTTCATAAAGGGGGGCCAAATTTTCATTATTTTTGCGATAGGACACACCGTTTTCGAGATATAAGCAAAAGAAAAAGAAAAAAAATACCGTACTGTTTTTGCACTTGAAGTCAAGGTGTTGGTGTGAATTTCAGTTCATGACAACTAATTTTATTCCACACCTTTTTAATCGCGATTAAAATTAGTCATATTTAATATGAAAATTAAAACCTACCTACGTCAGAAAAAGGATGATCATGCGAAATGCGTTTCTGATCACGCTACTTTGCAAATACTATTTTCAGTACTTACTGAAAATAGTATTTGCAAAGTAGTAATTACTTAATTATAAAAAAAAACACAGTAGAAACACAATATATACTAAAATTATCTTTAATAATGTGTTTTCTTGGATTTAATAAATTAAACACACGTCATTAATACTAAAAAAAGAAAAACGTAGCATAATCGATTATAATCAAAGTGAATCGATAAAAATGGAACGTCTTTTAGACGAGATTATTTTCTCCGTTGTAAATCTTCTCCATGGTCTACCAGAATACGGTTTTTTGATAGTATCGAGATTTGAACCGGACATTGACGCGGAGATTTGAAACAGAGATTTATCTCCATGGTCGTGATATCTAGCTCGAACCCGGAATTGGGTCCCAGGAGGCCAATTCCGGCGGCATGGAAATTATTCGTTTTTTTTTTGGTACCTACATGTAGAGGCTTCGGTGTTTATGGGCTTCATAAAGGGGGCCAAATTTTCATTATTTTTGCGATAGGACACACCGTTTTCGAGATATAAGCAAAAGAAAAAAAAATACAGTACTGTTTTTGCACTTGAAGTCAAGGTATTATGTTGGTGTGAATTTTAGTTCATGACAACTAATTTTATTCCACACCTTTATCGCGATTAAAAATAGTTTTATTTAGTTTGAAAATTAAAACCTACCTACGTCAGAAAAAGGACACAAATCACAGAGCACTATATAATACTACACAAATCATGCGAAATGCGTTTCGGATCACGCTACCTTGCAATTACTATTTTCAGTACCTAAGTGGGTATAAAAAAAAACACAGTTATAGAAACACAATATACTAAAATTATCTTTTATAATGTGTTTGCTTGGATTTAATAAATTAAACATACGTTATTAATACTAAAAAAAGAAAAACGTAGCTTAATCGATTATAATCAAAGTGAATCGATAAAAATGGAACGTCTTTTAGACGAGATTATTTTCTCCGTTGTAAATCTTTCTCCATGGTCTACCAGAATACGGTTTTTTGATAGTATCGAGATTTGAACCGGACATTGATGCGGAGATTTGAAACAGAGATTTATCTCCATGGTCGTGATATCTAGCTCGAGCCCGGAATTGGGTCCCTGATCTTAAATCTGGTGGAGTACCTACAATCAATCTCCATTTCACTCTGAACCGCTGGAACTCATTTTAATTAAGTATTTTTATATTTATATAAATTTTCAAATCAAGATGAATTTTCAGTTTTGCCGCCAATTTTCTATCTAACATCTGTGCCGAAAGCCATTTATGGCTATACAGCCACGTGAACGCAATTTATACTAATCAAAGAGATCCAATCAAAGAGTATTTAATAACCCCAGCACGCCGTTTCATACAACATTGCTGGAGCGCTGTAATGTTCCAAATTCAAAAAACGCTCCTGCAATGGATTTGATTTTCTTTGACCGTAAATTCGATACTTCGCGTGTTCTTTTTGCGAAAATAATGACAATATTTCCATGCATGTTTGAGAAATAGTACATTATTGCAAAGGCCGAGAAATAGGCAATTGCAGGTCGAGTATGAGTTTGAAGGCCGAGCCGTAGGCGAGGACTTCACTAATACGAGACAGGCAATTGCTATTTCCGCCGAGGCATATATAGTGCTTTTCTCAAAAGAATGCAGGGAAATAAAAGTAGGTAGTTAAGTTTCCATAATTTTACAAGTTAGTGCCGTTTTTAATATGAACTGTACATTTCAGCATGGAATAAATTGTCCATAATGTAGATGGGTTTTTAGTTTTAGCAATCTCATTAAAATACGCCAAAAATACTGTTTCAGAGAAAATGTTCACTTTTTTCTCGTTTTTCCAAATCATAAAATTTTCATATACTACCTAGTTTCATGTATTTTTCTTTTGACTTCGCTGGAAGCAGGTTTTCCATTGCCAATTTGGCTTCTGATCTTAAATCTGTGGAGTACCTACAATCAATCTTCATTTCACTTTATATTTATTATGAATGTTTTGTTATTTACATACATAATACTTAAATATAAATTTTCAAATTAAGATGAATTTTCAGCTTTGCCGCCAATTTTCTATCTAACATCTGTGCCGAAAGGCATTTGTGGCTATCTATACAGCCACGTGAACGCAATTTATACTAAGCAAAGAGACTGCCATTGGTATGCCAAGAATGATAAAAGAGATCCAATGAAATAGTATTTAATAACCCCAGCACGCCGTTTCATACAACATTGCTGGAGCGCTCCAGCAATGTTGACATTGCTGGAGCGCTGTAATGTTCCAAATTCAAAACAACGCTCCTGCAATGGATTTGATTTTCTTTGACCGTAAATTCGATACTTCGCGTGTTCTTTATTCGAAAATAATGACAACATTTCCATGCATGTTTGAGAAAAAGTATTTTATTCGACAATTTTCACTTTTCCGGAACGTATAGTTCGAAAACGGGTAGGAATTCGAAAAAGTATATAAGGTAAAAGTTGTAACAAATTTTATGAGCTTTCATTACATACAAAATATTTTTTCTCTACGACGCACCGTTTTAAAACCGTTTTAAACGCGAAAATCTCAAAAGTGGGAACTTCTATCAAACCCCCCCCCCCCCACTCCGGCGCACCTCCTAGACGCGGGGACTTTTAGTATGTTTACTCCCTAATCACCCTGAACAACTTTCTGAAAAAATCGCTTACGTCCCAGCTCACGCACCCCCTGTATAAATAAAAATCAATTGCCGCCTGTATTAAAGATCATCACTTGAACGGCTCGACCTATTTGGCCGATTTTTTTTTTTTTGTTATGTTCGTAATAAAATTGTCAGGGCAAGTTTCGTATGAAATAATTTTTTTGGAAAATCCACCGGACACCGGACAGACAACGCACAGCCTAAACCGCTGAAGATAGAGACATGAAATTCACCCGGGCGACGCCGGGCACGAACAGCTAGTTTTAAATAAAAAATAATGCTACATTTAAGTAAGAACAAACCTCGCACATGGCCACATTGCAGGAGAACATGAAAATCGCAGAACGCTAACATAACTTGAATAATAATATATCAGTAGGAATTGTATTGTTAAAAACAAAAACATGATTAATAACATCAGGAAGTATCGGTGCCCACTTATCGTCCCGTTTTTTCCTGTACCTACCGGACGTATAAGCAGTGATGGGCTAATAATTTTGATTGGAAGTAAAACAAAAGAATCGCGTGGTTTTTTTGTTTTACTTCGAATCTTGTGTTAGCACTACAGATTTACTTTAACAGATCATGTTTTTACGAAATTCCAAGTATAGTAACCTTGGTTTACATCTGTACGATTAGTGAGCTGGATACTTCATACAACCACATCAATGCCTCTCTCGCCGTATCGTCATCATATTATGAATAATATTCAGTAGTTGCTAACGTCCGAATACATCGCTACAGCAGCAATATTAGTCTCGACAGATCAATTTAAAATGCAGTATCAAGTCATTAGGACGGAGGCTTATGAAAAATGATTATTATCATCTGTATCTTCAGAGGTTCTCCTAAAATTTTCGTAAAGTACTGAATATCTTATGAATTTATACTTAATTATATCTATATGAATAAAAAGAGAAGTCCTGACTGACTGACTCATCAACACCCAGCCCAAACCCTTGGACCTAGAAAGCTCAAATTTTGCACAGAGGTTCCCTTTATAATGTAAACAAGGAATAAGGAAGGAATTCCCGGTAGTACGTTCCCGTAGGATATTTTTCGACATCCACGCAGGCGAAGCCGCTGGCAAAAGCTAGTATGTTATAAAAGCGCACAGCAACACGGTTTTGTACAACTCGTCAGATTCGCTTAGTGTACACGTATAATCAGCCTATAACGTTCCCACTGCTGGGACACAGGCCTCCTCTCGGTGAGAGGGAGTGGGCCGTAATCCACCACGCGGGCCCAGTGCGTGTTGGTAGATGTCACATGTCTTCTAATTTTTGGTTCTAGGACATGCCGGTTTCCTCACGATGTTTTCCTTCACCGTTTTTGAGAGCAGTGGTGATGAAATAATTTACACAAAGTAAAGCGCCTGTCTGGGTTCGAACCTACGACCTACAACTCGTAAGTCGCGGCCGTTACCACTGGGCCACCACTGCTCACCACACTGCTCGCTTAGTGTGCATTTGCACAATATTATAGTTATGAACCTACAACTCCTCAGATTCGCTGCACACAATTATAACCGAAATTATTATGCCAATCATATGTTATTTTAAATATAAAGGAAATTCATACACACGTAGTAGTCTTCTACATCGGGGAATATAAGGATATGCTTAAATAGATTTACAATAGGAAAAAAAACGAAGGAAAATAATTATTAAAAAAAAAAAAAATTACTCACTTTTAGTTGCAGATTTTCGTGTCTTAATTTGCTTTCTTCCTCCCTCAAAAGGGTAACTTCTAAAGTCGCCTTTTGCATATCAGTTTCTGCGATCTCAGACTTAGGGAAAGTCAAAGTCTGAAATAACGATAATAAAAAAAAATGTATATATGACTAATTATATGATACACTTACGTAAACAGTAACAAAAAATATATAAGTACATAGAACTTTTGCAAATAAATGATAAACATGCAGTTAAGGGTAATATTAGTAGGAAATATATAAAGTATTGTGTAGGTAATGGGATGTCAAGGATGTTTTGGCAGTATACAAGATACGCAAAGCTAATCGACTCAGCTAATCTATCATTTAGCAATCAATTGTTGCAGTGCTAATTGTATTCGATATTTTCCCTTCAAGCTTAATATTTTATTTTCTTTAGGTAGGTACATCTAATTTTTTTTTCACTTGGTCGATTTCTTGTTTAATTCTCTAGCAATGAGACGCATACAACCTTTAATAACATATTTACAGCGCAAACATGACGAAATGACTGTTTGTAAAATAAAAAATAATGTTGGAATATTCAGAACTTTAGAATAAAAATGTAATGATCGGGTACCGTTTTCACGCCTGTAGTATGATCATCATCCTTCCGCTTTGCTTCATTCTGGATGAGACCTTCTACGGCATCCTGCAAGACAATTGAAATAACATGCCAAGCTTGGACTAAGATTATCCAATATGGATACTATATATACATATTCATAAATCACTAACGGTACATCGGTAATGGTTGTCTTAGTAACTACAGGTAAATACGTTATCTATGTTGAGCGTTAGTCGCAATACTACATGGCTGATTGGTGAAAGGGCAAATAAAAATTGAAAAAGCTCACAAACACAACAAAAACGTTCAGGAAACCATACAACCATTTCGTGCGCGGAAACCCGTTCTACAAATATGCGTAGAAACGAACTCCACGAAACAACACATTCACAAGTTGAAGTACAAGTTGGAACATTACCTTTGTCGATGATTTAGCTTCATCTGCAACGGCGACACGTTTTTTGGTCACTTCGTTTTGAGCGACGTTATCACCGGCATCCTACAAAGATTACAAAAATAAGTATTGACAAGATACGTACGGTTGGTTACCTTCGTTCTCGTGCAGGTGCAGGACACATTAAATACGCAAATGTTCCAACTTACATTCAGGTTGGTGCCGCGCGGGGAATCAAACACGCACTTCAGCTTGTAATCCATCAGTTGATCCGGACTGATCTCCTTCCACTGAAATAGGCATACAAATCTATTACGACATTTTCATATTGTTTTTTGGGTTAGTGTTTTTTTCCATACTTAAAATACGCGCATTGACGTGGAGTACGGATACCAGCCCCTATTACTTAGTCTTTGTTACCCGGTATTAAGTTACAATCAGCTGAAACATTACACAGACAATTTAGTGATTTGTTTCAAAGCTAAATCAATAAAAGCAGTCACTAAATTTTTACAATTAATTAGGGCGGTTCATTTGCGTTAAATTTCTATGTAAGTTATGACTGGATCAATCAAAATCTGGGTACTAAAAAGTAAACTTTAATTTTTAATAGTATTGACTCATCTGACAGTTTTTCTTTGTTCCGAGTCTGGGTGTTTTTCTATCTATAATATGTATGTATTTACAAAAAAAAAAATGTATATAAGTAGTTTATCAGCCATCTCGTTACCATAACACAAGCATTAGGTTGCTTAGCTTGGGACTAGATGGCGTTGTGTGAAATGTCCAAGGATATTTATTTATTTTTATCTGCCTAGCCTTTTCCCAACTGTGTTGGGGGAGCGACTGCCTATCTGACCTCCACAACCCAGTTGCTGGGTAATACGTTGTTCTATGTTAAGACTCTGGTTATCAGACTTTTGAGCTTCTGACGGTAATAACTGTCAGAGATCCAAGAATGACAGCCGGTACTATCGGCTTCTCGTGCTTTCCAAGGCAGGGGGGGGGGGGTGCTCGATATGTGAAGATGGTCACCCATCCACGGACCGACCGCGGTAAGCGTAGCTTAACCTGATCGATCGACCCGTGCGGCTGTTATTACTTAGCCACGAGCCAGTATTGACTATTGGCACAATATTTATTATAGTAATCAAGGGTACATACCACTTGATCAATGTTAGTCTTTCCCTCTGGAGCGACGACACTTTGCACCATAAACTTATGTTTATGTTTCTCATTGGGGTCAACATACACCGGTTGTGGAGTAACTGAAAACATTCAGCACATGATTATTTACTTATACACAATATGTATAATTGGACATTGCAACAGATACAGTAAGTTGCTCATTAGACAGAACTAACTTGTTGTGGCAGCAACTTTAAAACAATAACAAATACATTCAGCTACAGAACAATTACTTCATAATGAGTATGACATGTAGTGATGGTGATAAATTGTACATGAATTACACTTACTAGCTATTTCCACCTTCGAGTTTGGCTCAAGTACTCCAGAATTAGGGCGTACACAATACTTCTTTGGTGCAGTAGTTTTTATCTTGAAGAGTACTGTATCGTTTGAAGGATTTGTCAATCGCATGTAGGTTGTGCATCCTTGCTCGAACAATCCTGAATAATCAACTAAAAGATTCAATTATAATGACTATTTCCTTGAGGGCCTGCGGCACAACTGGCAACCATTATGCTACTTGTATTAAAGTAACATAATGTTACTACTTGTGCTCACAACATACAGCTGAAACATTATGAAAATAATAACTATAATTATACTAGAACACCAGTCTTTTACATTCTGAGTACTTATGTGGATACAGTGGGCTGCATCAATTGGGTACCCCAGTTGTATTAATTTTTTTTTCCCCAATTATATTACTGGGATACCCAATTAATGCAGCCCACTGTACATGTATATACAATGTACGTATGTCACTATTTAGCTGCAAGACGAAAATAAAAATAATGATTTTACAAAAAGATAATTAGAAGAGGATGGATTTAAACGGGAACATGAAGAAGGTAATGGTGAGAAGGATGAAACATGAAGATAGAAAGAAGATAACAATATTGTTAAATAGGTGAATGAGTTACTTTATAAGAGATGGTACTTTTGATGGATTGTCACTTCTTTCCACTTCTGTATCAAGTGGAAAGAATGGAAAGAAGAATGAATGGTCTTTTATGTGTTTCTGGGTAACCAGTTGATGTCCAAAAAGCGACAGCTGTCCGTAACTCTGAATTATAGATTGAAGAATGACGTGATATGATGATGTGGTTTTATGATGACGTCGTGTTAAAAGTTTAAGAGAATCCATAAATGGTAAAAAGTTGAATGCTTAATGAATTGAATACACACTCATATTTGTCGGGGTAAGGGATTTGGCGGGGAGCTTATTGCCACTAATCGGGCTCAAGTACGGACTCTGCGCTGCTACTAAGAAATTCCTTATGAAAAATCCAATAGGTATCACTTTACCCAATCCCGGGAATCGAACCCACAAGGTTGCGCTCAGCAGTCTCGCGTGCGACCGCTATACACAACAACGCGACGCTGCCAGTATAGGTATCAAGATTCAAGTCACGTACCTAATCATTGGGACACAAAGTTGCTACGCCCTATTCCCAATTAATAGGAAATCCAACACAAAGATACGTTACTGAAAAAGTGTTGTGCAAGTTTTGTTTCCAATGAAAAGGTAGGTACCCCCGTCCCCCGAGGCTTCACGTTGAATAATAACGCTGACGCAACCCACACGTGGTAGGTAAAAGGGTACCGCGACACGTTGAGCCAGGTGGACGATAGGTAATTTTCAGCTTAAGAGACGCCGCCTGATGACGCCGCTGTACATCTAAATACTAAACCATCAATGAACCTATATTAGTGGAGATTGATCTTTCCAATGGCCGACATAAGTAAAAAACTGTCATGGTTTGTTTCAAATTTTTCAAGTTGGCCATGGAAAGGCCACTTAATCAGAAGGAGATTTAAGCATCTTTCGCCAAGGGTGTTTCGTCAAACACGTGTTTTTTTAAAGACAAAACTGTTTTGATGTACCTATGTTTGTCTGTCACTAGTAAAACATAAATATTGTAACACTCTAAATATCAACTAAGTAAATGTACTGTACACCTCTCGTATACCCCTTCGAAATATGCATGTGATGTTTTTTGTTGTTGCCCTAATACAATAGGCACATTAGAATTACCTACTTACATGTAATTTAAAATGTCTGCCAATCAAAATGGTAACTACAGCAACCTAGAAAGAATATGGTTAACACTTTTATATTATTTCTCTACAGAAAACTACTAATAGATTATTGTTTAAATGTTAGTTTATATGAATTAACATTATTTGGTTTAGGTAAGTATCACTATTTTTTACATGTGGAAACGTTTTAATAAGTAATTCTATGTTGAAATTGAGAAAATTGTAAAGCCACATCTAGTTCATATTACAGTAATTATAAGAGTTTTTCAATGAACTAGTATTTTTTGCTTACAAATCACATACAGTATATGTTTTGAAACTATGCCAAAACTCAATTTTATGTTTGTCCCCAGAATAACTTCAATTTGAATGCTTAATAACAACTTGTTACTGACATGCTAATCAAGATGTGGTGGCTCCCAAACTACAATCAATCTGCCTGCTTAGCCTTTTCCCAACTGTGTTGGGGTCGGCTTTGTAACTCCACGGCTCCCAAACTAATTTTTTTTTTTTTCTGTGGCAATCCGCGTTCAGTTAAGTTCTTTTAGCGGATGAGTTGTAGGTAACATTGGCAGGAAGAGCGTGACTCCAGCGAGCCATCTACTCCGTATTCGTGCTTGGTTCCACACAGGTGGACTACACAATGTCTTTCCTTTTAAGTCTTTTTCTATAACTTCTTGTTTTTAGTGCAGCGGCCAGATCATTAGGGTGCCTTTCCAGTCTTTCCTGGTATTTTTTTGTAATGTTTTTGATCTCGTCCATGACGGTATTTGTTGATAACTCCTTGTGTATTTCAGCGTTTGTGACGAGCCAAGGAACGCCACTAATTGACCTCAAAATAGAATTTTGCATTCTCTGTATGATGCTAATGCTTGAGTTACAGGCGCTGCCCCAGAGTTGAATTCCATAAAGCCACACTGGCTTCAAGATCACTTTATATATTAAAATTTTGCTGTCAGTACTCACTTTGCTGTATCGCCCCATGATCCAGTGTAGGTTTTTGTAACGGATATTAAGCTCATGTATCTTGGTCTTAAGGTGTTTCTTCCACGTTAGACGTCGGTCGAGATGTAGCCCTAGGTATCTTACGCTGTCTTGGTGAGGTAGTGTGACATTATGTAGATGTACAGGTGGACAGTCACCTTTTCGCAGCGTAAATGTGACGTGGACCGATTTGCTAGCGCTCGTCTTTATCCGCCACCTATTCAGCCATGTGGTTATTTTGTCGAGACTCCTTTGCAGCATGTGTGAGGCTATAGGAGGATCCTTGTGGCTTGCCAGTATTGCAGTGTCATCAGCAAATGTCGCTGTAGTAACCTCATCAGTCTGCGGGAGATCTGCAGTGTATAATGTGTACAACACCGGTCCCAGTACCGACCCTTGCGGTACTCCAGCAGTTATATTACAGAATCGCGACGTCACATCTGCTTCTTTTACTTGAAATATTCTTTCCGACAAATAGGATTTCATTAGTGAGTAGTACTGGTGGGGAAGGTTGATTTTCAGCTTGTATAATAGGCCCTTATGCCAGACCCTATCGAAGGCCTGTTGGATGTCCAGAAACACTGAGGAGCAGTAAAGCTGTTCTTCTAGGCTTTTCCTTATCTTATCGTAGACTCGATGTACTTGTTCAGTACTAGAATGCTCCTGTCTGAAGCCAAATTGGTGGTCAGGAATAATTTTCTCATTATTTAGAATGGGTAACATTCTGTACATCAGTAGCTTCTCAAAGACTTTGGAGAGGATTGGAAGAAGGCTTATGGGTCTGTATGAAGATACTTCGTTAGGAGGTTTACCCATCTTGTGTATCATTATGATTTGGGACACCTTCCACGCCAGCGGGAAGTACTGGATTCTTAAAATGGCATTAAAAAGTGATGTAAGAAACACAATAGCTTTTCTGGGGTAGTTGTTTAAGTATTTCTTTGGTAAGGAGATCGTATCCGGGGGCTTTCTTATCTTGAAGCTTTGTGATAATTCGCCAGACTTGGCGTACTGTAATAGGGCGCGGGGGAGGCGACATTTGGAAATCTTGTTGAAGGACGCTATCAACTAGCTCCTCATTTTCCAAGTCTATGGCTGGATTTGGTGTAAACACTTTTTCGAGGTGCCTTGCAAATGCGTCTACCTTTTCCTGGGATGTTCGCGCCAATCCTGATGCGGTTTTAAGAGGAGGCCTAGCATTTTGAGGCCTGTTATAGTTTTTTGTGAATTTCCATAGTGAATAGTTCGTTGATGCAGTGGCTGTTAAAGACTCCAGTTGGTCTTCCAGTGTCTTATTGTTCCAATTGTGTAGGATGTCTTTCAGGTTTTCGGAGGCTTTATTAAATACAGTTTTATCCGCTGGTAGTCTGCTTTGATGCCAAATTCTTCGAAGTCGGCGTTTATCTAGTAGAGCATTTTTGATCTCTAGTGGATAGTTACTATGCCGATCTCTTATTTTTTCCTCCGCGGTATTGATCCAACAAACTTCCTGAATAAGTGTTGTTATGTATTTTGTTGCATCTTCTATGTCATCCGAAGTTTTCAATGGTACATTCATTTGTATGTTGTTGTCAATGTAATCTCTGAGGGATTCCCAGTCGGTACATTTGGACGTGAGCATTTTTACGGTTTCCGATTCTATCAACATAGTGCTTATTGTTAATATAACTGAAGTGTGGTCCGAGGAGCTGTCGTAGCAGGATTCAGGCTTGAGGTAGTGCCTCGGTAGTCCTTTCAGAACAAAAAAGTCAAGGAGGTCCGGGATTTTATTAAAGTCTGTTGGCCAGTACGTGGGTTCACATGTGGAGGATACCAATAGGTGGCTTTTGTCGATTCTTGTTTTAAGTTGTCTTCCTGGCATTGTAGTGAGTCTAGAGCCCCAGCTAATATGTTTAGCGTTCCTGTCACCACCCGCAATGAAACGATTTCCAAGCTGGTGGAAGTACTGTGTGAACATGTTTTCGTCTAATTTAAGGTTGGGGGGGGGGCAGTATAATGCCGACACATTAAAATATAGCCCGTGCTATCCTCCACGGCAATTGTGGTTGCCTGAAGGTATTCAGTTCTGTATTCTGGCATTAAATGATGTTTCACCTTTTTGTTAACGATGACCGGTGATCCGCCATGCCCCGTGCCATCTGGGTGGTTTGTCATATAGCATTGATATGATATTTAGGTTGCAGGTGCCATGAGCTTCAGCTACGAGAAGAATATCAATCTTGTGTTCAGAGATTAGAAGCTCAACCTCTTGCTTGTTGGGGGCTGAATAGCAACTATTCTTAGTGCATTCATTTTGTAAGTCGATCGACGAGCTTAGTGATGAGACCTATAAGAGTACTCATTTGTTGGAAGATACACTCAAACTTTTCGGTTTGTTTAAGGAGCTGTTCTAGGGTTGGGCTAAGTCCAGTCTTTATATCGACTGTATGTTCTTTGTTCTGCTGCAGAACTTCAGCGAAGGTAGTTTTAACGCTTTGGGTTCTCTCCTTGGTACTGTTGCCAAGAATATTGTTAAAAGTTCCCTCATCACTGTTAAGAACTTTCCGGGTAATGTGTACTTTGTGTGTGGGCGTTTCGGTTCTTCAAGTCAGTATTTCTTTATAAACTTTACATTCTTTGTAATTTGCTGGATGAGGCTCATTGCAAAGGGCGCACATTGCGGGGGTAAGACGACTAAAACTAAAATATAAACAAATATTTTCTGTTCTATTCATCAAATTGAAAATGTAGGTATGTATGGGTCGCGGGTAGTTGCCGCTGGGGTCGCGGGTAGTTTAAAAAAGATACCGTGGCCCTGGCATAGGCAACTGAAGGAACACGGTTGGGTTTTAGTCAGTATCTGACACGCCCTTCCGCTCCACCCAGAGCAGTAGAAGTTATTTGATGATTTCCCATCCACAAAAAAAAAAAGTATGTATAATTGGGTAAGTGTAGATACTAAAATAATATTTGTATTCTTATATTTATATTCTTATAGTGTTTAACCATAACCATGTAACATGCTAAAAATTATATTAATTATTTTCAGATGTGCATCAGGACAACTTATTAACTATACTACCTATTAGTTTAGGTTATAATGACAGATATAATGATGGTGGACGCATCACCAATGACTACTGATCACACACAAAAGACCAGACTCAGTTAAAAAAAGAATTAAAACAACCATTTATAAAATAGAGCATACTTAGTTAAGTATGCTGAAACATTACATGACTAGCCAGCTAATGTTTTAGACAGCATCTTTAAATTATATGCATAAATGAATTAATTTTCAGGAATGGTAACAACAAAAACAAAACTTAATACAGTGAGTCTATGCCTAATTTTATTGAATGTTAAAAAATTGTCTCTAATTGCTGAAATGTTGTATGTAGCAGTGTGCCCTTTCTTTAACACTTGTTAGTAAATGTTGTGATTGAGTTATAAACATGGTATTTTTACTTTTAGAAAGCCAATATGATGTTAAATAATTTAAAGTCATAAAAAAGTTAGGTATTAAGTGGTTTTATTGAGAAACTTTACAATTATTGTTAAAATTTATGAAAAAAATACCTGATGTGTGTTAAAAAAACACCTTAATTTTCAATTGAGGGTGGTTTTCATATTTAATTTGTATTTTATGATGACATCCTGTTAGTTCCAATTATTACTGAGTTTGTTTTTGGTTTCATCGTGATGAGTTATTTAGTTTAAATGTTATACTGTTTCGTTTACAAAGGCAAACAAGAATTTAAATAATGCTAAGTATAAAAAGTTTAATTATTTTATAAAACACTGTATAAAAGAGTTTGAAATTAAACATTTTTAAAGTATATTCATAAGTCATTTCATATCATCCAAGATCTTAGGCCGAGGTGTAATTATTCGAATAATTAATTTTTGGGAATAGCTATAATTCTAAATTATTTTATTTACATTGACATTTAAAGCCGAGCATGCACTGGTCCGTGTTGGCAGCAACGCACGCACGGCATGTAACGGATTTTGGTTTGTTTGTATGAAGAAATGAAAATGTGGTACCGGTAGTGGATGCAGTGCTATACAAATTCATACAAAGCAAACCGAAACCGGTTGCGTGTCGTGCGTGCGTTGCGGCCGGCGCGGACCGGTGGACGCTCACTTTAAAGCAGAATGTATAGTAACTAACATGTGGGTGCCCTATTAGGTACACATCTGCCTAACCCTTGGGAGGTTACAGGTGTGATGTTATGTTACTGTAGAATTTAATTGTTTTGGTACATCATGTTTGTGTAGCCTGGTCTTCTTTAGTTTAAAAGCTTATTGGCAGATTTGCACGATATGATTAGTTGTTGTGGTCAATCAAAATACATAAGATGAAATCCAATCCAGGGACCTACCTAAGTGTGGAGTCGCTACATCTAATTTTAAAAGTCTTGTGTATTGTTATCACATCTCAAGTCCAAATATGGTTAGTTAATGTTATTTTGTTCGACCAGATAATATGAGCTTTGTCAGATGAAATACTAACAGTGGCTAGATTAAACTTTCAAATATTATGAAATAAAATTTGTAAATGAACTTGTTGGTTAAATCATGGACTGCCACTGCAGACACACGGTGACTGCAAACAATACATTTTCTATTTTGTCTGTTGCCTGGCAGTCATGTGTTAATGAAAAATTTGTAATGTGACCAAATAAATGTATTTGGGCAAGTAAAATGAAAATGTAAATGCATTTTGCTTTTTTCTAGTCCAGTCTTTTCATAACTATCAAGTGTAGGCAAACTAAGACCACAATTCAGAATACACAATCATTATTGCAATCTTAACTTTGTGTTTTACTTGATGATGGCACTGATTTATGAAATTCACACATTTCGTACAATGCAAATGCTAGCTCTTAATACATGAAAATAAATCTATATTACAGAAAAAGAGATATTTAGCATTTACTTGTCTGAACAACAAGTAATGATTCATACTTATTACTCATAGTAAAATAGCGTTTGTGGAGTTAGTTTCATCCAAAAATCACTATAACCAATATAATTAGATCACTTGTTCAGTAACTAATGTCAGATTCTTGTGATCAAAATATTGTTTCAATAAGTTTAATGTTGTTGTTGTAGCTACTACTACTGCAGGATTGACAACCAGTGTAACCAATGAAATACATGAACACCATGCAGAATATTGATAATTATTTATCATCACTGCTCACACACTGTGTGACAGACAACATACATACGTACAAATACAACATTAATTTATGTGTATCTACATATATTTAATTAAACGCAGTTTCCAAAACCATTATTATTAAGTTACGTGAGCGGAACATTACAGCTGGTCGCTACAGTCTACACATAGGTTTCTGTACGACTCAAAGGAATCCATGAACATTTTCGAGAATCTCTTTTTCTGGCTGACCACTTCTGCAATACAACTTATTGCCATTAATTAATAGTGTAATAAGCGATTCATAGCAAATTATAAGGAAAATGTAAAAAACCGCACCCTGACAAAACGCCGATATCTGGAAATAGAAACTCCATTTGTCAGCAGCTAGCTCGCGACCTATGTATGCTACCCAAGTTTCAATGCGGCGGTTTCTAGCTTGCGCAAAATAAAGAGATAGAGTACTCACCTTTAAATTTTAGTTCGTTTTGAGGCTCTATAGTTAACACCTGGTCAGGCATTTTGTTTTATTTTATGTTTAGTATCTCGTTGGCAAAAATTGCAGATCACGAAAAAATGACCGTTCCGCGATGTCGGCCAAAGCGAACGAACGATGAATGACGACTTCGACATGCGCATTGCGCATGCGTTCTCTTTCTTTTTTCTTGGCGTCTATTTAAATTCACACTGAAGTGATAGAATCTTTATAACAAACTTTTTGTTCGCAAAAAATATCTTCTGTTCCCACATAAAAATAAATCATATTATTTTAATGTGAAATATCTGTAAATAAAACATATCCGTAAAAAGCGTAGATCTATAGAGAATAGCTAAAAAGTATTAATATTCTTTGTTGGAACCGTACTTTATAGAATAACCTACTTTATGGATTTATCGATAAGGAACGGGCGGTGGAACCACGGAGCCTCGACCCTCTACTCTAGTGGGCGGTAAACAGGAGGTAATCTACGCAATATTGCGCACGCATGTAGTACATTGTTTTTATAGGGAAACGTAAATTAAATCATAAGGTTTATAAAATTGGCAGGACACTGAAAATATTTTAGATAGTTATCTACGTAAAATTGGTCTGAAAGAGACAAAGGCAATGGTTAAAGCACCAATCAATATGTTCAAAACGTTCAATCATTCTATCTTCATACTTCTTGTTCTTGAAGCACGGTATTTTATGATTTAGGGAATCTTTACTTTGATTAATTATGTTTATAGGGTAGGTCTTCTTTGGTTTCAAAGTCAGGCTCAGTTAAGTTAATAGTTTTCATTTCTCTAGTATTTGGTGCTGGTTCTTTGTATAGCTATGGCAAGTTATGTAATAATAATAATCAGCCTGTATTGGCCCACTGCAGGCAAAAGGCAAGTGTTATATCTTATAGTATGTATACAAATTTCACTAAACGCCGCCATTCAATCAACGGCCTGAATGATATACAGCCACAAAGGCCTAGGCAAATTACTTGGATCGATAGAACTACTTGCCTAGCCCACATATTTCCATTAAATGAATTTAGTTCCATTTTTTGCCACCTGGCGCTGAAATGCACCCTGTAAATAGGGCGTCGATAAGCCACAATATTTCTGGTGTTTCTCACAGTTTAAATGCGTTTGTACGCAAAACTGAATCGGGGCACCCCGACTCCACGTAGTCTTTTGGCTGCTACACCTAGACCTAGAGTGTTTAAAAAAATCGGAGGCGCTGTGGCAAATCATAGGCACCCTTGCGAGGCATAGCGGCTGAGGCTTAGCCGAAGCCCCGAAGCTGCAGATAATAGGGACTGTGGGCATGGTGGTCGAAAAAAAACTTAGTACCAAATTAAAGATCGCTTTAATAATGTGAGAGAAGCAATTGACTTTTTCGTATAATTATGTCCTGTCTGTGAATCCAAACTTTACTACAAAGGAATAAGGTTCATATTCAATTGGGAAAATTTGACAGATTGGGGTAGCTTGATGTGCTAGCCTCTGTACCTACCTTTCCGTTTGTCTTTAATTGAAAGTACCATATTATTCATACATAACAGTTGCATTATTGTTACGTACGTCATTAGTTTAAATTAGATTAGTGTTGTTTTTGTTACTTAATTAATTTAATTACTTTAGGAGTGCCTAAGCATGTATTTTAAGTTAGTCCTATTTGAATAGGTACCTGATTTCTGAAATAAAGTCTGATATGTCCAACCTGTGTTTTATGATGGTCACCCTACTATAACAATCAATGGTGCCGATTCTCTTGTCACAAATGCCTCTAAACTAGACTAAAAATCACTAAAATTTAGTTTAGTCCTGTCAAACGACGATTTCCCATTCTGAAATTGATTAAAGTGACACAACTTAACTAAATTTTAGTTTGACAGCACTAAGATTGTACTGAGATTATAATTTAGTGAAAATGGCAATTTTGCTATTCTGAATTTGACGTTTTTTCACCTAAAATTTTGATTGTCAAACTAAATTAGACTATTTTTAATCGCGATTAAAAAGGTGTGGAATAAGATTAGTTGTCATGAGCTAAAATTCACACAAACACCTTGACTTCAAGTGCAAAAAAGTACTGTATTTTTTTTTCCATATATCTCGAAAACGGTGTGTCCTATCGCAAAAATAATGAAAATTTGGCCCCCCTATAGACCCTTAAACCCGTAACCCTCAACACGTAGGTAGGTACCAAAAAAAAAAATCCACAAAAACACGTTGAAGCTGCCCCCTCCCTGCCCCCTCCAGCTCTAAAAAATATCTGACACGGTAACGGCGGCGATGTCGGATTGTCTGTAAACAAAATATGACCAGCCTTCTCACTTTTCATAGTGATTTCGTTAGTTCCAATTAAAGCCACCGGGTCAAATATACTACGACCAACTATACCACGCGGAGTCACGATTGTCAAACTCAATTTTAGTTGTGTCAACATTTTTTCTAAATTTAGAGGTTTTTTTTTTGCAGAATATCTCTAAAGATTCTCATAGAAAAAAGTAAGGAATTTTAGTGATAGTTTAGTTAGTTTAGTTCGGTGTACAACAGGGTGTCTACTCCCTAAGCACGAAGCCCGTAGTTTCGGCCTTCGTTACGGGCGTTTTCTACTCCGTAACACCTACGAACAGATGATTGGTACGAACGAAGTATGGATGACAACACGATACGACTGTTGTCCCTACTCCCGATGTGTTTCTGCCCGTCCGAAAAATTAAACTTTTACACTTGATTTGATGGATCTTTATAACAGACGAGTGTACTACGTGAGCTCGACAAATGGATGTGCGATTAACGCTTGTGCGACAAAACTGTACTGCGACTCACCATAGTTCGACATCACGCTTGTGCGACACACTGAACCTCGACATCACGCTAGTGCGACAAACGATTGTGCGACAATAGTTCGACACTACGGTAGTGCGACAAACGATTTCATTTCAACCGCATCTTAATCAGCTTATAATGTTCCCACTGCTGGAACACAGGCCTCCTCTTTGTAAGAGGGAATGGGACCTAATCCAACCACGCGGACCCAGTGCGGGTTGGTGGATTTCACGTCTTCGAATTTTTGGTTCTAGGACATGCTGGTTTCCTCACAATATGTTCCTTCATTTGAGAGCAGTGGTGATGAAATAATTTACACAAAGTGCCTGTCTAGGTTCGAACCTACGACCTACTACCTACCTACCTACTTGCGAAGTCGCGGCCGTTGCACTGGGCCACCTCATTTCAACCGCCTCGTCCCCATATTGAGAGGATAGTGGGTGCTTACTGGTCGGTTTGTTGCCCGCTCTCGGCGGACGTCGGAAAGAAGTCCACCTACGTATAAGTTGTACAAAGCATGGTCTTACACGGAGCGCCTATGCGTTCATACCAACTGTCAGGTATTCCGCGCTGGCTATTACATTTGCTTCCTGCAAGAGTGCCCTGCATAGGACTCTCAGCGACGGGTTCTAGTTTATATATTGGGCAGCATCTCTTTGCAGTAGGCTATTCTGGCAGTACATGCCAACGTCTTAGGGGGCTCTCACCTTAAGTATCATATTATAATATTTAATACACAGTTTGAGTCTTCAATTTCGCACTAGCGTGCTGTCGAGGTCCAGTGTGTCGCACAAGCGTGCATTCGAACTGTGGTGAGTCGCAGTACAGTTTTGTCGCACAAGCGTTAATCGCACATCCATTTGTCGAGCTCACGTAGTACACTCATAACAGACGGACGGATGAACAGACGGACGGGCGGACGGACGGACTTAGGGAGTAGGCCCCCAGAATCGGCACCATTGTCGAAATTTTAACAATTTAAAGATTCGCCAATTTGCCTTCGGCATATTTTAATACACCGAGCGTTTTTAAACGGACGACGCCGTTTGTAAAACGCGGAATCATACAAACTGCCTGCGACAAGTATATTCACCGGAGTTGACAATGATTTCTTATTAGCGGAATACAAGCGGAATAGTTATTCTTTCTGAAACATTCCCATAAATTACTATATAAATTGCTGAAAAGAGACACATGAAAATTAGATGTTACAGGTTTATTGATGACAGCTGACTGACGGCCGCAAGCAGTGTTACTAACTCTGAAATCTAGTGGATGGTAGAATTCTTCTAAAAATGCGGTGGATTTTCCGAAATTATGTTGTAATGGGGAGATACACTGCCAATTTATCCCGCTAGGAGTCGCACCGTGTTGGTGTTGTTTACATAACAAACATAATATTTTTTTAGGGTGAGAGCACGTTTACTTTTTAATATCATTGAAAACCTTCAACAGAGAGACAGCTGATGGTTACCAGCGATGATGGCGTAATCTATAATTAGCTTTGCCTATTCCTTCCCATTTATATTTGAAATACAGTAGAATTATTACCTTGTTTATTTAGTAGCAAGTTAAGGGTCAGAGTTGAAAAAAAAACTCATATTTAAATCCGAACCAGACAGCATCAACATCATCTGCCTAGCCTTTTCCTATCCTGGGGTCGGCTTCCAGTCTAACCAGATGCAGCTGAATACCAGTATTTTACATAGAGCGACTGCCTATCTGACCTCCTTAACCCAGTCACTGGGTAATACGATACCCCTTGGTAAGACAGACTGGTTGTCAGACTTGGGCTTCTGACGACTCATAACGACTGTCAAACATCCACGAATGACAGCCGGGACCAACGGCTAAACGTGCTTTCCGAGGCAAGGGGGGGTCTTGGTATGCAAAGATGGTCACCCATTTATAGACCAATCGCGGCAGGCGTAGCTTAACCTGATCGATCGACCCGTGCGGCTGTTATTACTTAGCCACAAGCCCCCATCAGACAGCATAATTGTTTAAATATTTTTATACTACTAATACCTATGTCGATATCTATTGTGTTTTTGAATCATAGCTTTAGTGGGATTAAAATCAATAGCGTTGATTTTCACAGAAAACACTGTAAGTACTTATTACAGCTTTTTCCCATTCACTCTATGGCCTGCTGCAGTAAAAGATTTCCCTTGATACAATATTTTGGACTCATCAAAACGAATGACATGAGCCCAAACTCGAAGGCATAAAAGATTTACTAGTAGCATAAAAGACTTCCACTATCCAACTCTTGGCTCCATCATCAGATCCTCGATTATTGTCTGTTTATTAGGTACTCAAAAGAGTGTCAATAAAAATCTAAGTAGACCAAAATAAATATTAACCTATGTGTGAACATACAAACATATTGCTTTTTTATTTAAAATAATAGAACACAATATTAGTACCTAATACTGCCAATATATTTTTAACCAATGAAAAAAGGAGAGAAGGTCAACTTTTATTTTTCGTTTTTTACCACCGACTTTTCCGAAATTAAAGTTATTTTTCACTTTGAAGTGTTTTTATTTTGCACTTTTTAGTTCTGGTACTAACCCATACAAATTCGAATACCACTACCTGCAAAAGAAATTAGAACATCATCTACATAAAAGTGGAAAAAAATACGTATTATTGAAGTTAACTCAGAAACTACGCATTCAAAGATAATAAGTTTTACATGGAACCAATTTCGAGGTATACGCTCCCAAATAAAATAAGAACCTTTCAAATCGGACAACTCTGTAAAAAGTTATGTGTGGTCCTTAGGTGTGGTCATACATAACAATAAAAAAAGTTCCAAAACACCATGATCGCGCTCGATTTCGACTTGGCTGCCTTAGAATGAATTAAATAATGTCCCAAAATCTTTCACATGGCATAGGTTTCATCACTGTTGAGAGTTTAGCCCAGGCTCCATACAAATTTGCCCATGGTTCAATTTTCATTCAATGTGTGTGTTCACAATTTTTTTTGTAAAAATCAATAGTTTTGGCGTACGAGTGCCGCCGCCGCAAACTATTTTTCATCTACAGCTACACCAAGAAGTGTTTTTCGTATAGTTACGAAAAATATTTTATTGATGTGCGTACACAGATTTGATTTTAGCAGCAAATCGAGCGCTTATTCGGCTTCCAATGAGGGAGAAATGCTATAACAACAAAGTCAGCCTGTAAAATGCGTTTGACACACACTGGCACGTCCTTTCTCCTTTCTTAGAGTTTTTGTCGTATCATCCGACCATTCGTGTCCTCCGTGCCACACAACTCGCCACTTCCGCTTCACCAAGGTTACGTCCTATGTCAGATGTCAGGCCGACTTTGGCGATTTGAACCACAGAGTACTTTTTAGGGTTCCGTAACAAAATGGTAAAAAAGGAACCCTTATGGTGTCACTCAGTCTGTCTGTCTGTCTGTCTGTCTGTCACAGCTGGATATCTCAAGAACTACTAATGCTATCAACTTGAAATTTAGAATAGTTTTAGATGACGTTGACCCAACTATTTTGCAAATAAGAAAGAAATTAAAATATTTATTTTTTTTTTGCAACAGGGACTGAAAGAGGGTCTTAAAAAAATAAAGTGGAGCTACTAGGGCATGTTGAGTATCATATGAAAGAACTTGGAAAGAACGCTGTTTGCACATTCTCAAACATTTTTTTCTTTTTTTTAGGTCGCATAGTTTTCGACTTCTTATGAAAAATGTAAAAAAAATACCGTTCCCCCCCCCCTTTTCTCCGAAGATTGCAAAGAAAAAAATCTGAAATTATTCTATGTGATAGAAGTTTATGTAAAGATTACAGGAAAAATAAAACGATGTCTCTAAATAGCACACTTTTTCAGAAATCGGAACGGAACCCTCGGTGCGCGAGTCCGACTCGCTCTTGACCGGTTTTTTTATATAATTTGATTTGGTAATTTGATTGAACTAGATTTGAACACGCTCTCAGATCTGGCAGCACTGCACTGTGATGACTGATGACATCTACTCGAAGTGACGGTTGACAGTGGACAGACCCTAAACTTTCGTCTGTTCGTCTCTGTCTGACAGGTCTGTGCCCTAAACACAGATGGCCAAGGGTGCGTTCCGAGTTAGCTTTAGCGCTTAGCGCGATAACGATGTCCCGTGTGAATCATCATAGATGACGTCATGATACGCGCCATCTTGCGATAACGCCAACCATGCCCTTATCAATTGTTGACAGCTCTCAGCTGTCATAAACGTTATACTGTATAACGTTTATGACAGCTGAGAGCTGTCAACAATTGATAAGGGCATGGTTATTTATGTATAACTTATACATAAATAAATCGGAACGCAAAATATTTATTGACGACACGGTTGGCGCAGTGGTTGAGCGATTGACTGCTGCGCAGCATGTCACGGGTTCGATTCCCGCACGGAACAAATATTTGTACGACCTACAAGTATTTGTTCCGAGTCTGGGTGTTTTTCTATCCATAATATGTATGTATTTACAAAAAAGAAAAAAAAATGTATATAAGTAGTTTATCAGCCACCTCGTTACCATAACACAAGCATTAGGTTGCTTAGCTTGGGACTAGACGGCGTTGTGTGAAATGTCCAAGGATATTTATTTATTTATTGATGTGAGCGCCTGTGACTCCTGTGAGCCATTATCAATGGTCTAATTCATATATATTGTACTCTGTGTCTAATTCGGAATGCGGCCCAATTTTTGCGTTTAAGTTGCGGGCTTTTTCCCATTGTAGTCGAATAAACACATTTAAAAAAATACTCGAATATGCACGTGCAATGAAGTGTGTGCAAAAATAAAATAATGATTGATTTTTAACTAATTCGCACTATTCAGATTGCTAATCGTTCACGTCGTTCACCCTTTTTTCACGTTAGTAAGTTTTGACGTTTTGAGGTTGATTGAAATGTCAATGAGTTTTATTTATTTCAAATTATTTGTTAGTCCTATTTTTCCCATTGAAAATGTACAGTGATTAGTTAAGATTCAGGATAGTAATTTGAATAACGAATGTGCTTATGCCTGAAATAAATGAGGCAGTAGTTGGTTGGAAATTTAATGTTCAATGTAAATTAAATTTAAACATTTTTAATGCTTGCATAACAAGTTCGTGATGCCCGGTTATTGCGGTTAGCCACTTTTGTAAATATGAATAGTTTATATATCAATTTTTCACTGAATACCTGTATAAAGTTAAAAGTGAACACTAAACGCAAATTATTATTTAGTAAAACTCTTAAAGATTACTTTATACTTAGCAATCAGAAATGCGGCTTTAGGTCTAATTCCTATAGTTATTTTCGCACAACCGACGCTCCTCAGGTGCTCAAAGATGGTATTACACTTTTACCTTCGCCACAAGAAGTAAGTTTATTGAATTATTTATACTAAAGTGCAGAAGTCCAAAGTAGGGAAGTAATGGCATTACACTAGAACATATTTGGTTTCGCTTCCACATTTTAGAATCCATTTACATGTCTTACTAACTACTACTACTATAACTTCACATGCAATTAAATACCAGACCCATTATCTAAGCATGAAATCTGCAACATTGTCAGTCTGTGAATAAGTGACCGCTCTGTCTCAACAATCTGCTTTGATATGAATTCATCAGTAGTAGTAGTTGCTACACGGCCTTCTAATCTGTATATCCTCAGTGTAGTTTATTTTTTCATTTGATCCTTTTATTTTTATGCAATTTGTGGAAACTATTGAATTATTTGTTGTATTCTAGGTCACAGTCATGCTGCGGAAAAATGAATTCAATAAAGAGTTTACAGAAGGTTCTGTTAAGGCATATGACTCCAACCAGCTTGCTTCAAATAACCCTATTGAAGATACCAGATCGGAGGGTATTTGCACAATGTCTCCAGGTATCTATGAAATAGGTTTTTAAAAGTTTTTCAAGGATTTTATAGCAATTTGTAGACTTTATGGAAATGAAAAGCTAAAAAATCATTGAGTGGCTAATACTACTGTAAACCCAATCCTAATATACATCTTCTGTATGTGTGTTTGTCACCTAACTCCTAAACGGCTGAACCGATTTAGATGAAATTTTGTGTGTATATTTCAATGGGTTCCTGGAGGGCTTGAAAACACAATTGGACCCGGTAGGTGGCGCTGCCGTCGGGTTCTAGGATCGTTGACACAGGTCTGTCGGGTCGGCTAGTTTTTTATAAATTTTTCAGATTTTTTCTTCAGGGAAAAAAGTGTTAAGGTGCGATTCCACCAGTGTGCGGCACTGTGCGACAGTGTACTGCACAGTGTATGGTGCAAATGTTTCTTCCGGTGGACTCACTCAAATAAACATTTACAAATGTGCTGCACTGTAAGTGGCCATGTGTGCCGGTGGAAACAGACTAATGGATCTGCAGCTCAGTATGTGCACTGTTGGAGTTTTGCACAACATGTTTGTGACCAAATGTGCTGAACACAATTTGGGTGGAATCGCACCTTAATGTTGTGATTTCTGTGTTTTTTACACATGGATGGTAGCATACATTGATTGATTTTATCCGAATCCAAACATTTCATTAGAATTTATACCTAGTGAAATTTTAAATAATACTTTCTTAGAATTTTAATTGAATAACATTGAATTCCTTATATTGTTTTCTAATAATTATATTGATACAAAGTACAACTAAAAATTAACTACACAATGTATATTTATTGTACACCAGAAAATACATGACAATAAAATAAATTATGTATAAGAATGAGCCTAACTTACATAAGATAAAAAAACCAGCATGAACTTTGGCGTGACAGTCAACTGCACAAAATTATAAACAGCAACAAATGCAGCAGCTGCAGTACTACCACTGCATTGATTCTTTCATCAATTTAAAGAACTTTGTTAGTAATAGTTTTTTCTTTGAAGAATTTCAGCAAGTGATAAATAGATATTGATCATTGTGAGTTTGATTTTCTTCATGAATCTGTAACAATCTGTTCCAGGACTTCTGATGGGTATATTTGATGGGCATGGTGGGCCTCAGTGTGCACAAGTGGTGTCAAAACGACTGTTCAACTACATAGCAGCTTCTCTCCTTCCAATTGATGTCCTCAAAAAATTCCAAGAGGGTGGATTACCACCAGAAAAGTTGGTGGACACATTTAACGATAAGGTATTGGTATTAGTAGTACTGCAATACTAAAGTAGCACTAACATTATTTCTTTTTTCTAATCAGAAATTCTCTTTGCGATGCGTGCGATTGTGTAACATTCTTTTATACCTACTGCGAAATCTATTATTAACCACCTAGTTCCTAAGAGACTGTCTGCAGTATACATATTATAGCTATAATATCTTTCAACCACACTTAGAAGTATGCTTATAAGCTAGCATCTTTTTTTGCTCAATACAATCAATATGATATGTTCAATAACATGTATTAAATATGTGGATTTCAGATGCAAATGGTAGAAGATCTAAGAGATAAATATCGTAGCAGTTTCAAACAATATTTAGGTGATCTTGTAGCAGAGTCTAGTGAAGTAAATGTTGAGAAGTCATTAGAGAAAGCTATATTGAGATTGGATAGCGATTTATCGAGCGAAGTTCTTGAGAGTTACAAAAAGCATGGTAGAGTAAGTCAAAGAAGCCTGTCTGTTGCTCTGTCTGGGGCAGTAGCATGTGTAACGCACATCGACGGTCCACATCTGTACGTGGCTAACGTGGGCGATTGCAACGCAGTGCTGGGTACTATGACAGATGAGAATGAATGGATAGCCAAAAAAATAACCAAAGAGCACAATGCCGAAAACTTCGATGAACTAAAAAGAATTTGGAATGAGCATCCTGACAGTGAAAGGAAAACTGTGATAAGACGGGACAGGCTGCTTGGCGAGTTGGCACCCCTTCGTAGCATAGGAGACTACAGATATAAATGGCCTGCAGAGCTTTTGAAAAACCTAGCCGCACCATTTTTCGGGCCAAAGGCGGTACCAGCTAATTATTACACTCCTCCATATCTGACATCGATGCCGGATATTTATTACCATCGACTTTCACCTAAAGATAGTTTCTTAATAATCGCTTCAGATGGCCTCTGGGATATGATGACACCATTGCAAGCAGTAAAATTAGTTGGGGAGCATATGAAGGGAAAAGTTTTCTTTAATCCGCTAAGTTTACCGAAAAAGAATATACAACTAGGCGCGATTGATGAGCTCTTGGCTCATAGGAAAGAAAGTTTGAAAAGTAAGCCTAAAGATAAGAATGCTGCCACTCACCTGATCAGACACGCGATCGGAGGCACGGAGTACGGGGTGGACCACTCGCGGCTGGCGCACCTGCTGACGCTGGCGCCGGACGTCAGCCGCACGTTCAGAGACGACATGACCGTCACTATCGCCTACTTCGATCCTGAGTTTCTTAGACAGTGTCCATCATAAACCTATTAAATACAAAATTCATGTGCCTTCCTATTTTGGTTATATTTTATCGAGACTCCTTAGTAGCGTGACTGTGCCACGAACAACTGTAGAATGTAATGTCAATTTAGTTTTAGTGTAGTGTAGCTGTCCGTGATATGTCAGCACTGCCTTGAGTGTAGTGTAGCTGTCCGTGATATGTCAGCACTGCCTTGAGTGTAGTGTAGCTGTCCGTGATATGTCAGCACTGCCTTGAGTGTAGTGTAGCTGTCCGTGATATGTCAGCACTGCCTTGAGTGTAGTGTAGCTGTCCGTGATATGTCAGCACTGCCTTGAGTGTAGTGTAGCTGTCCGTGATATGTCAGCACTGCCTTGAGTGTAGTGTAGCTGTCCGTGATATGTCAGCACTGCCTTGAGTGTAGTGTAGCTGTCCGTGATATGTCAGCACTGCCTTGAGTGTAGTGTAGCTGTCCGTGATATGTCAGCACTGCCTTGAGTGTAGTGTAGCTGTCCGTGATATGTCAGCACTGCCTTGAGTGTAGTGTAGCTGTCCGTGATATGTCAGCACTGCCTTGAGTGTAGTGTAGCTGTCCGTGATATGTCAGCACTGCCTTGAGTGTAGTGTAGCTGTCCGTGATATGTCAGCACTGCCTTGAGTGTAGTGTAGCTGTCCGTGATATGTCAGCACTGCCTTGAGTGTAGTGTAGCTGTCCGTGATATGTCAGCACTGCCTTGAGTGTAGTGTAGCTGTCCGTGATATGTCAGCACTGCCTTGAGTGTAGTGTAGCTGTCCGTGATATGTCAGCACTGCCTTGAGTGTAGTGTAGCTGTCCGTGATATGTCAGCACTGCCTTGAGTGTAGTGTAGCTGTCCGTGATATGTCAGCACTGCCTTGAGTGTAGTGTAGCTGTCCGTGATATGTCAGCACTGCCTTGAGTGTAGTGTAGCTGTCCGTGATATGTCAGCACTGCCTTGAGTGTAGTGTAGCTGTCCGTGATATGTCAGCACTGCCTTGAGTGTAGTGTAGCTGTCCGTGATATGTCAGCACTGCCTTGAGTGTAGTGTAGCTGTCCGTGATATGTCAGCACTGCCTTGAGTGCCTTTACTTTATGCTATTGTGGCGTCTCGGTGACACGTTAAACTTATTGTAATGTTTTTGCCTATTTGCATTAAAAGTAATGTTATTTTAGTATTTAAACGAATTTGTGTGTATTCTCTAATCAATATCTTTATTTTGTTTCGTTATTATTGCTGGCACTCTTTGGAATTAAGTAATTTATTGAAGTTCTGCTTAGTAATAATTTATAATTGAATTAGTATAGATAATTATGTATAGATTGTACACATAATAAAATCGTAGCGAAGTCAAAACTGTATATTGAATATTTTTGAAAAAAAAAGTGATTGCTAGGTCTGGCAACGATTCTAATTTCGAAAATATAGTTTTTAGAAATTTTGTCTGTTTATCTGTTTGTCTGAATGTGTGTTCCAGCATCACGCAAATACTACCGGATAGATTTTGTTAAAATTTTGGTTAGATATTCTCCATAAGTCTGGTCAGTCTGTAGGTTATAAATTATGACGCCAAGTATTTGGTATGGGGGAATGAGCAAATGCATTAAGTATGTTCTTATTCTTCTATATTTTAACGCAAATTGTAAAAAGACGAGCCAAAAGGTTGGAGTAGGTATTGCTAATAGTTATAGCTTTAGTGCCTATTTCACGATGTCCGAAAGCACTACCTACTGGATAAATTAAAAAACCGGCCAAGTGCGCGTCGGACTACGCACAAAGAAGGGTTCCGTAGTTGGGACGAAATTGTCCCAAGAACAAACTTAACATTATAGTTGAAAAACGTGTTCATGGGAGAACACGTTTGTCAACTATAATGTTAAGTTTCAACATTCCAACTGTAAATGTAAGTTTGTACTCACAACATTGAGAGATTTACCATGTTATTTTAAGATCACAAACTTCTTATAGGTTTTCCTGTAATCTACAGATATAGAACTATTATCCGTATTTTTTTCAAAAGTTTAGGCTCAGTAGTTTCGGAGATAAGGGGGGGAATGGTCAATTTTTGTCTACTTTCTTAAATAACTTTAAAACTATTTATTTTAAAATTATAAAAAAAAGATGTTTGAGACCCTCTTAGTAAGCCCTTTCATTTTATATGTCACACGGTAGAGTTTGCAAAACTTTTTTTTTAATTTTCTTATTTGCCCTCTAAAAGTGACTAAAGTAAATAAATGAATTTTGAATATGGGGGATATTCAAAATTCATTTATTTACTTTAGCCGTACGTGTTTGGGTCACAGAAATCCATGTGTGCCAAATTTCAACTTAATCGGTCCATTAGATTCGGAGCAAATTGGCTGTGACAGACGGACAGACGGACAGACAGACAGACACACGAGTGATCCTGTAAGGGTTCCGTTTTTTCCTTTTGAGGTACGGATCCCTAAAAATGGAACAGAAGTGAAGTGGCTATTCGGACATCGTAAAATAGGCCCTAAGGGCGTGTTTCACCACCTGCGATTAAGTTTATATTAACTTACTTGGCAGATAATTTCATACAAAATCTGTTTCATTTTTGAATGTATTCGGTGTGAAGTAGGCTCTGAGCCTAAGCAGTCAATCATGACAACCACCTTCCATTTAATAATCTCAAATGTAAAATGATAACTTTTTCACGAAAATCACTGCCGATGATTATTGATTATAATTTAGCTGACGCTCCTTTGGATAGAGTTTATGAGATTAGGGATTTAGGATTAGAGTTAGATTGTAAATTAGACTTCCACACGCACGTTACCAAAATTTGTAAGTCTGCACACAAAACGTTAGGGTTTGTTATGAGGACTGCATCACAGTTCGATAACATAGGGGTTGCAAAAGTATTATACAATGCTTATGTACGCAGTAAACTTGAGTATGGAGCTGTTGTTTGGAATCCTTATGAGGAAAAGTATGCTCTAATGGTTGAAAAAATACAACGTAAATTTGCTAGATGGATATACAAGAAACAGTACGGATACTATCCCTACCTATATCCTTCTTTATTTGTCTTGGGAATGGTGGACATGGAAACGTTAAAATTTAGAAGGGCTATGTCTCAAGTTGCGCAATATCTGTCGATAATTCGTCACAAAGTCGATAGTCCCCAAATACTAGAGCGAGTCCGTATCTTGGTCCCCCGGAACATACCAATGGACTCGGAGGGTCAGGTAGCGCCGCGCCGCCGCCCGCGGCTGCTGGAGCTGCCCGCCGCGCGCACCGAGCGCGGGCGACACGCGCCCACCAACCGCGTACTCCGCACTATCGGGGACATACTTGCTCAGCACCACGAACTGGACTTATTTGCCGATGGGTTGGGACATTTGTATAATAAATTTCGTATAATTTTAAATGACATATTATAGTCATACATAATAACTGAGTTGAATTGATCACTATTAGTTGACACTAAACTGACATTATATTAATTGACACTAAACTGACATTATATTTATTGACACTAAACTTACATTATATTAATTGACACTAAACTGACATTATATTCTGCTGCTGTATTAATTCGTCGTTGTAATCTAATTTTTATTATTATTTATAGACATGGGCATTATTGCTATTTTATAAAATCTATTGTTTAGTAAGGAGACGAGTGTGTGTAGCCACAATTGAATTGTAAAATTGTTGAATTGGAAATTAATCATATGAGCGTTTTGGATGGTATGTCTGTTAGCTCGTAAGACCAATTGAAATAAATAAATAAAATGAATAGGTACAGGGTGGATTTTTGAGATGGCTCAATAAGGCAGGTACCTTAACTGTTGTTGCTACACGAAAACGGTCATAGTAGGAGACTGTCCTTAACATTTTGAAACATTTCGACATGCATTCACTGATTTTGAAAAAAAAATGTACCTACAGTGAGCAAGATTTCCACAAAAACTTTTTTGATGCCAATCGACACTGTAAGGATCAAAAAACTGTCGAACTGAGGTTTGAGTACTAGAAAAGTAAAAAATAGCCAAAAAAAAAACTTTCTCGTACATTTCGTAGGAAATAAGACTGAGATGAGAGAGAACACAAGAGCACAATAATTATAACTATACCAGTGCTACCACAACAGCCGAATTATTCCATTAATTCAATAGCGCCCTCCACACGTACAGTTCGGAGCGCGGGAAACAGCACGCGCCGTTCCATCCCTAGCTCCGAACTGTACGTGTGGAGGGCGCTATTGACAAAATAACTGAAATCAATTTACGCCGAAACACTGTAACTGTAACTGCGGTTTGCAACGCAGTCCAAGATGCGCGGTCCGAACTGTACGTGTGAAGGGCGCTAAGTTGATGGTGGCAGATAGTTATAGACATACCCTCTTAGAAATAAAACACGGAATAAAGTTATATCAGGAATAACAAAGGAATAACCATACATTTTCATAGGTTTAAACTTGGAATAACTTTATTCTTTGTTTATTAGTAAGACGGTTAACCTTTTAAATGATTATCATCTCGCTATATATGGAGCTAAGTAGTTCATCAATACATTTAAAAGAACGGCTACTTTAATCAAGTTTCAACAAAGGTTCGGCGGCTGTTTTGGAAATCAGTGGTTGTAAGTTCGATTCCCAACAATAAAATTGATATAGTGATCTGGTTTTATATTCTCATAGTGATTGCCGTTCGTCAGAAATAATCTGTAAAAATGCATCAGTCAATGTATGAGTGTTGTGCCGTTAGGTAGTATATGCATGAACGCAGGCATTCATGAATTCACTAAAAACGAAAAACTTTGCAAGCAATTAAGCCTTTAAGAGGATACATCGAAGCGTGGTTTAGTTCGGTGTGTAAGTGAAATGGCGTTAAGGCTGTCTATTTTGACGCCTTGTGAGATAGAATACTCACGCGCACCGGACCTGAACGCGCTGAAATGTAGAGTTATGACAAAATGCTATACTTAAGTTCTTAAATAATTCTTTGATTTAAAGCAAATTTTACTGCACATTATGGAAATGTTTACGTACTTATCTATACTAATATTATAAAGAGGTAAAATTTGTATGTAAGTTTGTAAGTTTGTATGTAGGGGGTAATCTCTGGAACTAATGATCCAATTCTAAAAATTTTTTCACTGGTAGAAAGCTACATTATTCCTGAGTGCTATAGGCTATAAATTATATTTATATCATGCATATTAGCCGAGCTATCACAGGTTTTGTCTAACAAGTCGGAAAGAAATACCTCTCTAAACAGACTTTTTTGCATGCGCTGCCTAAACGGTTGTTTAAAATTGAGAACAATGTATGGCAGTCTGGTCTGTCTTAAATAATTCTACAAAAAAGTCCGCGACACCATATTTCTATCTTTTATATTTTATCTTTTATACGTCTTTTATTGTTTTAAAAAAGTATTGTTTAGACATACTTAAGTTTGGATGATTATTTAAACAACAAAACATTTAATCCTTATCAAAATAAGTTACTTTATGATCACAAGGACATCATGGAGATAAGATTTGGCCTTTACAGTATGTCAATTGGTCATACAGTTTCGGAGATAATATAAAATTACTAAAACGCAAAATAACTTTAATTCATACCGGTTGCTCTTGAGCAAACATGTTTAGAGCGTACGTTTTATCAATTTACCCATAGATGGCGTTGTGCAAAATGTCGGTGGAATACAGCGGAAGATTTTGTTTTTTTGTTAGTTTGTTTGAACGCGCTATATCTGGAATTACCCCAGTCGGATTTGAAAAAATCTTTTTGCATTTTATAACCCACTTCTTGAGGAGGGCTATAGGCTATTTAACATCACGCTAGGGCCCTTAGGAGCCGAGTGCGAAGTAATAGCGCGGGCAGGCGATGCGGAAGGATATAGGCTATTTAAAATCACGCTAGGCCCCTTAGGAGCCGAGCGCGAAGCGCGAAGTAATAGCGCGGGCAGGCGATGCGGAAGGATATAGTCTATTTAACATCACGCTAGGCCCCTTAGGAGCCGAGCGCGAAGTAACAGCGCGGGCAGGCGATGCGGAAGTATATAGGCTATTTAACATCACGCTAGGGCCCTTAGGAGCCGAGCGCGAAGTAATAGCGCGGGCAGGCGATGCGGAAGGATATAGTCTATTTAACATCACGCTAGGGCCCTTAGGAGCCGAGCGCGAAGTAACAGCGCGGGCAGGCATTGCGATGCGATGCGTCGGGGTTGGTGGGTGGGGTGTACAAGAAATTTCACGCGGACGAAGTCGCAGGCAGAAGCTAGTATATTATAAAAGAGAAAATAGACGGTTCTACTGTGGATTTTTTTTCTATCGAAAAAATTAATTAAGAGTAGGTAGGTAATAATTTTTCGGTTTTAGTGCAGCAGTAGACAATCTTAACTTATTATAAGTAAATTAAAGTCGCTTTTCGTGTCTGTCTGTGTCGCCGCGTTGTTCTTCTAAACTGCGCAACAGATTTTGATGCATCATAACATAATAGAGAATTTATTCCGGAAGGTTGATATTTATAATACATTAATATTTAACATACACAGCATACCTACACTTAAAGCAATCTCAATGTTTTGTCAAACCGTAAAAACCGTGCGAAGCATGGCGCGGGTCGCTAGTATAGTCAAATAACACATAAGTATGGAAAATCCAAATGATTTAACGTTATACTTTGGTTTATAAGAATTTTAAAAACTCAAAATTTAGCGATGTAACCCATTAATGATTGCTCGTAATCGTGGATTATAGCCGCGATTGTTAATATTATTTAAGTAAGTACATGAAAGATTTGTGGCGGCATCTACATCGCCACATATAAACTACACATCAATGACATGACGTCACGCAAAAAACCTGCATCGCGCAATTAGAGTTTACCACGCGATTAGCATTATACAACGTCCCGACATCAACCGTCGGGCAGTAGCCCACCAGACATGACACCCGTCTGGTCGGAGGATCCTCCCTTTTCAATAGAGGATGAGTGAACTTTACACCCTGTTCCTCATGCCTCTAAAGATTATAAAATATCATGTCATTTACCGGTCCTAACATTTAATAGAAGAAACATCAAGTAGAATTTTTTGCGAAGTAGGCATAGAGAACAAACAATATGCAATCTAAACTGAAAACTGGTGACCCCGAGCATGAACGTCAGCGCAGCCTTCGTGCAACTCCTTCAGCGTGACGTCATCAAGGATCACTTCCTCAAGCTTTCGAGCGGCGAGTCACAGCCAGCCAGCATCCACGGCTACAACGGGTATCCTGACCACCAACATGCAGCGGACGCGCATTCCTGGTCATCACCTTCAGCCTCAACCTCAACCCAGCGCTGTACACTCCGACTCACTGGAGCATAAACGCAGCGCCACCCCGACTCACTGGGGTATCGTCGCAGACAGTTCCGACCCACCGTAAACTATGCGGCACCCGGTTCCGACTCACTGGAACCACAACTGGCACTGGCAAGCATCGCAAGATACACGACTCAGCCCACTATCGACCTCCGCCGGTCTCCGGAGGGGAGTGATGTGGCGGCATCTACATCGCCACATGTGAACTACACATCAATGACATGACGTCACGCAAAAAACCAGCATCGCGCAATTAGAGTTTACCACGCGATTAGCATTTAGACATCAACCGTCGGGCAGTAGCGCCCACCAGACACGACACCCGTCTGGTCGGAGGATCCTCCCTTTTCAATAGAGGATTAGTGAACTTTACGCCCTGTTCCTCATGCCTCTAAAGATTATAAAATATCATGTCATTTACAGGTCCTAACATTTAATAGAAGAAACATCAAGTAGAATTTTTTGCGAAGTAGGCATAGAGAACAAACAATAAGCAATCTAAAAACAAAGTATTTTCCTACAATATAATAAAATTACGGGTCGTAGGTACCGATTTTATTGCTTTTGCCCGCGGCTTCGCCCGCGTGGATGTCGGAAAATATACCACCGGAACGTACTAGCGGGAAATTCTTCCGTATTCCTTGTCTACATTATAAAGGGAACCTCTGCAAAATTTCAGCTTTCTAGGTTCAAGGGTTTAGGCTAGGCGTTGATGAGTCAGTCAGTCAGTCAGGAATTCTCTTTTTATTTATATATAGAAAATAGATAGAAGATAGATTTGTAATTGTAGTTTTACCAAAAAATTATACTTCTGTTTATACATTGTCATAATCCTATTTATGAAATACCCACTACATGTGATCAATAGTCTCCTATTCCTGTATTTTTTAAAATTGTATAGCGTTTGCCTACATTTTTGACATTTTATTGTCGCTGGCATGAGACTGCCACTTGAATTTGAAAGTATTTATGTACGAGAATTGGCATTCAGATAATAATTAAATAATTATCATAAGTAACTAAAATGTAAAATCAGCGAAATACTGACAAACAAATTGATCCTACATAAATTGTTCGTATATTCTAAGGCAAATATTTAACTGAACCTCTAAAACCATTTTGAGCATTTCTCACAGCTGGTCTCTAAGCTGGGGTACCCCGATCAAATGGGTTAGGTTAGGTTAGAACTGTAACCAATTACGCGCGAGCCGAAGTGGTCGCAATAAGTATTCTAAGCTAGGGCACCCTGAGAAAATGGGTTATGTTAGAACTGTCACAGCGGCCGGCGAGCGCGTGGATTTTCAACACTCGGCGCTGTTAAGCCTAGCGTTGAACATCCAACAGTGAATTTTTATTTAGGGATTCATTTAAGTGTCACTTAGGGTTGGTAAAAATGGGACATTAGAATACCAAAATAAAATAGTACTTCGCATTCATTACCTAAATACCTACATTAGATTGTTCAATAATAATTTTAGGAAAGCAAAATGGGAATTATTTGTGGATATTCAAATAAAAGTTGTCGTTTTTTGACAGTTGTATGACATGGCTACGACACGGCAAATTGACATGCTAATTTGCATATTAATTAATTTCTCCTGACTGTATACACGGTGTAAGTGTAACAATATTTTAAGGTGTGCGAACATAAATGTACTGAGCAGCTGATTTTTTTTCGCGATTTCAGGTTTGGTCCCATAGTAAAAGTTGTTCATAATGAAGAGTACAATGACCCCTTAAAAGATTGCCACTGTTTACACTTACACCCTGTATAATGTGACGCAATGTATCTGTCGCAGTAAGATGGTTGTAGCCGTGGTATAGTTTATATCCCCAGGGATATAGCTATCTACCGTAATGTAGGTAGTTATATGAAAACTGTCGGAGTGCCCTAATTTTGCTACTGCGACCAATTTCGACGTAGCGTACCTAGTTGGTCACAGTTCTAACCTAACCTAACCTAACCCATTTGGTCAGAGTGCCCTAATACTTATATTTCTAGTAAGATAGTTATGAACCGCTTTCATAAATAACTACTTAAGTACTTATATATTACGGTAGACCTATATCCCTAGGGATATAAGTATATCACGGCTACAAACATCTTACTGCGACTTATCGTTAATGTTATAGTAGGTTTAATTCAATCCACCGATGAAGGTAAAATCTCGTAACACAAGCCGCATAATCATTGGGAAATAAAGTTGTTTCAGCATTATCATTTTGTGTTGCGGGAAACATGTTGCTGGGTAAATGGAGTGTTGCAGTGTTGCTGGCAACGTGCTAATGTTTTGTATTCATGGCGACAATGTTGCGCTGTAGTTACTCAATATTGTTTCCAATGAATACGAGTACCTACGGTGCATTATATTTTATGATGTTAAGTTAATTAGACAAAAAAAATCAGTTAATGTCAAATGTCAGTTAAGTGTCTGTAATAATCCATATAAAATATTTTATAACACATTTGCTCGTAAAGGGTCTCTTATTTCACGAATTTCAATATCGTAATGTATGTCATTACGTACTTGTGCGTAATTGTAATGTAAAACGCACGGGTTTCTTTTTAATAAGGTAAAACGTAAGGTTTATCAAGATGCTCCGTCTAAAACGAACCGTACTTTTTAAATCTTAGCAAAGAGTTTTTATGTCAGAAATGTGGTCAACATTTTATGAATAAAATTAACTTTGGGAGATAAAATATAAAAAATAAACATTAATTAAATTAAAGAATAAATTTTTTAATTTAATTAATTTTGACAATAAATTGCATCAACAACAAACAAAAACAAAAAAAATATGAATTTACTTTATTAGTAATACTGGCTGTTTTTGTGACTTTGCTTTAAAAAAAAAAAGTGCTGATGCGCGAGTAAAAATTATTCCGCGCGCTTTTTCTTTTCGCTGTATTGTTTTTATTTGAAAATGTCGTCAAGTAATGGTGAATTTATTAATTCGACACCGCCAGAAGTCTCAGAGGCAGCGAAAAAGGCTACTCTAAGCCTCTTGCCTGAAAAATCGACCGATAGATACTTACAAGCGTATCAAAATCTCATCTTATGGAAAACAAGCAAAGATCCAAATTCATTTTCAGAAAGTGTGTTTTTAAAGATTTATTCGTTTAGGAAAGTCCGAGTTTTATTTATTTCCTCGCAAATATGTTATAAAACGTCGTATGACATACGTACGCTTTGATAATTACAGCCTCTGCTTTCTTGTAGCCCTCGCCTAAGGCTCGGGCTAGCATTATCGCCTCGGTTGTAATTTTCAACTTACCGCACTTATATCATAAATTCATAATGTACTATTACATTCATTTCAATATATTATTACATACCTACCTAAATCGGGCAAAGCTTACATTTTGCTATTTTAGCGCCTATAATGTTCATTTTGTTAGTCATACAAATGCTAAATTATATTATTGTAGGTTGTTATATTTATTGACATTATGATTAATGTGGAAATAAAGAGTTAAGTAAGTACCCGGATTTCATTTGTTTTATTACCTACTTGTCTGTGGATGGGGCAAATTGTTCGCAGTAGTTCTTGATGGTACCGAAGGTTCTAGAATAATGACTGCACACTTGATGGTGTAACGTGAGAAGTTCTGGTGAAGGTAGCAGGAATCCGCTGGGTACGGAAGCACAGGACCAGTCGTTGTGACGATGCTTAGGACAGGCTTATGTTCAGCTGATTGATGATGATATGATACTAGTTGTGATGCTGTGATTATGATGACAATACTAGTTGTGAATTGTGATTAAGATGACAATACTAGTTGTGATGCTGTGATTAAGATAACAATACTAGTTGTGAATTGTGATGCTGTCTTTATGATGACAATACTAGTTGTGATGCTGTGATTAAGATAACAATACTAGTTGTGAATTGTGATGTTGTGTTTATGATGACAATACTAGTTGTGATGCTGTGATTAAGATAACAATACTAGTTGTGAATTGTGATGCTGTGTTTATGATGACAATACTAGTTGTGATGCTGTGATTATGATGACAATACTAGTTGTGAATTGTGATGCTGTGTTTATGATGACAATACTAGTTGTGATGCTGTGATTAAGATAACAATACTAGTTGTGAATTGTGATGCTGTGTTTATGATGACAATACTAGTTGTGATGCTGTGATTATCAAGTCACTTGATTGTGTTGCGTGCGTGACGCGGATGCCCTTTTATGAAAATAGTTTATTGCGATTAGTGACTTTTATAGTATGTTTATGGTACCTTAGGTTGGTTAGGTAATCACCGCACTTGGTTTGTATTTATAAACCAAGTGCCGCATTTACTCGAAACTTTACCTATCGATCGGCATCATAATAATAGAAAAACCGGCCAAGTGCGTGTCGGACCACGCACAATAAACGGTTCCGTAGTTGAAAACAATTTATACCAAAAACAAACTTGACTTGTAATCCCAAAAATATTTTTGTATGTGATAAAATTACAAATTAACAATTTTTGGACTTTTTGCTTTATTTATGCTGTGAGACCTTGCTTCTTACCAAATTCATGATTCTAGGACAACGAGAAACTGTACTTACCCTAATAGGTTTTGATTTACTTGCGAGTATCAAAATGTATCGCATAAATGGCCTTGTTATGGTTCCGTACCTCAAAAGGAAAAAACGGAACCCTTATAGGATCACTTTTTGTCCGTCTGTCTGTCTGTCTGTCTGTCAGTCTGTCAAGACCGTTTTTCTCAGGAACGCGTGAAGGTATCAGGCTGAAATTAATATCAAATACGTAGGTCTATGGTACCTTGAAGTTCTGAATAGATCAAACTTCTAAGTCAACGATACGGCCATTTATGCGTCATTTTTTGATACTCGCAAGTAAATCAAAACCTATAGGGTACTTCCCGTCGTCCCAGAATCATGAAATTTGGCAAGAAACAAGCGCTCACAACACAAGTAAAGGAAAAAGTCCGAAAATTGATAATTTGTGATTCTATCACATAAAAAAATATTTTCAAAGTTGTCAGTCTGTCAAGACCCTTTTTCTCAGGAACGCGTAAAGGTATCAAGTTGAAATTAATATCAAATAGGTACGTAAGTCTATAGTTTCTTAAAGTTCTAAAAAACTCAAGCTTCTAAGTCAACGCAATAAAAAAATACGGCCATTTAGCGACACATTTTGATACTCGCAACTGTCGCAAGTAAATCAAAACCTATAGTACCTATATAATCCCGTTGACCTAGAATATTGAAATTTGGCAAGAATCAAGGTATCCCAGCACAAGTACCTAAAGGAAAAAGTCCGAAAATTGAGAATTTGTAATTTTATGACATAATTATTTTTTTTTTGTTATCTAATGATAAGTTTGTTTTTGGGATAAATTCTTTTCAACTACGGAACCCTTTATTGTGCGTGATCCGACACGCACTTGGCCGGTTTTTTTTTATTGCGTTGACTCTTGATTTTGACCTACGTATTTGATATTAATTTCAACTTGATACCTTTACGCGTTCTTAAGAAAAAGGGTCTTGACAGACTGACGGACAACGAAGTGATCCTTTAAGGGTTCCGTTTTTTCATTTTGAGGTACGAAACCCTAAAAACCAGCTAAGTGCTTGTCAGACCACGCACCGTGAAAGGTTCCGTAGTTGATTGATTGCAGCTGAAAGTTGGTGGGATTGTTCAAAACACCATTACCACCATTTGACAATTCAAAGGTGCCTGTAAATGGTTTAATTGAAATAAATTCTTTGAGTTTGAGAATAACTTAAGTTCATTGAATTTTTTTTCATCTCCCGGTTACATCTATGAGGCTAGCCTCCATGGAGGTTTGCTTGGAGTTTCCCTAAATGATCGAATCTGAAACAAAGAGATTCGCGGAGAACCAAGGCAGGTAACCGACATAGTCCGAAGAATTGCCAAACTTAAGTGGCCTAAGAGGCCGAAAGTTGTAGGAGTGGCGACCGCGTAGCGGAAGACGTAGCGTTGGAAGGCCTCCCACAAGGTGGACCGAAAACCTTGTCAAGCAAGACCACAGGAATCCGCTTGATGCGAGAAGCTTCAAACCTTAACGCATATTATGCGCGCTGCCTTAAATTGGTCTCTATGTCCAATATAAAAGTAGAAGAAAGGCTGCACACACCCTAAAAAACACACACACACAATACAATACATAATATTTGTTTTTTTTTGTTTTTTAGGGTTCCGTAGTCAACAAGGAACCCTTATAGTTTCGTTATGTCCGTCCGTCTGTCTGTCTGTCCGCAGCTTAGCTCAGAGACTCTAATACCCGGTTTCTGAATTGAGAATTTAAAGTTGAGAACGTCCTAATCTGTACTTAAGTATAACTTGAACCTTTTTTCGTTTCTGAGCCTCTTTAGCGCAACTCATGCAAGGCTCGTATAAAATCGTGCGCGCGGTGCGCGATCTGCGCGCACTCAATTCTCGCACTTAGGTACAGCCGGTCGATTCTATAAAAATCTCACCGTGAAAACTTAGGTGAAGTGAGTTTGTTTTTGCTAGGAATTGACACTATTGACAGCTCACTCCACGCTCACTTCACCTAAGTTTTCACGGTGAGATGGTTACAGAATCGCACTCCAGTTCCGTTTACTTTTAAGCCTCCACTACACTACTCGCGAAGTTACTTCGACGAAGTACTCGTCGAAGTTGACCGAAGTCAGAAGTACGTGACTACACACTCGTGCAACTTCGCGAGGAGGTCAGTTGCCCGATGGCACCCGCGCGCTTTGCACCACAGACTAAGTAGTATTCTTTGCACTATGGATAATGTTGAAGTGGTAGCTGCCGTTGCAATGTGCACTCTCGCTTATTATAATTACGTGCGAATTTATCACGCGACAATTTGAAGTGAGTCGAGTAGTGTAGTCAGACGCTTCGTCGGTGCACTTCGGGCCCTTTGACTCGGGCGCAAAAACCGACAACGATCGGAAGTCGCGCGAGGCGAGCCGAGGTTGCACGAAGCGAAGCGAAGTGGCCGTCCACACTACCGTATTCGCCTAACTTCGACCAACTTCGCGAGTAGTGTAGAGGAGGCTTTACTGCGCCGCCCGCGCGCTGATCGCGTACGGTGCTTAGGTCGCGCGCGAACTGCGCGCGGGCGGCGCAGGAGCGGCGCACGAACAAAAGTGCACGCGCGCAGCTCGCGGGCAGAACGCAAACGGCTCGCGAGCTGTACATTCGCGGCACATTCGCCAGATGTGGACGCACCCTTAGAGTCAAGTGCCCGCTGCCAGCTAAACGGTTAGTTTTGGATGCGTGATAAAATTCACGGTAAGTAAGTAGTAGTATATATAACGAAATTAAAAGGAAAACTATCACAGCTAAGTAGACTTTCCAAGTTTACGAGTACTTAATAGTCAACCAACTTGTAAAATGTACTTTGAACAGTAAAAATTTCGTACAAATTCCATAAAAAATTACTTATGTAACGTTGTTAGTTGTGTAAAACAGGTGGTAAATATAAGTTTATGAACCATGTAAAAATATACAAAAATAAAATCATAACATTCTTATTAAGGCTTATACCGGCGCCAACGACCTTGCGTGTGTGGGCGGAGCTTTGTACTTCTCCCCGCGCCAACCGCACCTAAACATCGCGCGCGATGCGTCGCTAGGGTGTACACGATTACTACCGCGACATAGACTAAGAAATAACAGCTGTCTTATTACAAAGATTTAACAATCATTCTTAATTCGTTGTTGACGTTAGACATGCGTTGAACATGTGTTGTCTTTTGTAATAAGACCGACCGCAGATGTTTTCATCGATACCTACCCAATATTATAAAGTGTTAATAAATTAACTCTACAAACTTTAAAGAGTGCTTTAGACCATCGATTTAAATAACTTTTACTACGGGACTAACTTTGAAATCACGAAAAAGAGGTCACCTGTTCCATATTTCCGTTTTTGACGAGTTATGACGTATGCGTTAATGTAGTGTAGGCAATAGCGAAATTTTTTTCTCGCATTTTCAAAGTTGGTCTCATAGTAAAAGTTATTCAGTTCGATGGTCTAAAGCACTCCTTTAACTTTATAGAGTCAATTTTTTAACATCTTATACAACGTGCCACTTTAATGGCGACATTAAATTCACACAGGTATACGGTTCCGCGTTTTCGTTTTGGTTTTGATTTACTTGCGAGTATCGCATAAATGGCCGTATTTTTTTATTGCGTTGACTTAGAAGCTTGATCTTTTTAGAACTCCAAGGAACTATGACTTACCTGTTTGATATTAATTTCAACTTGATACCTTCACGCGATTTTGAGAAAAAGGGTCTTGACAGACAGACAGACGGTACAGACAGAGAGACAGAAAGACGGACAAACAAGTGATCCTTTAAGGGTTCTGTTTTTTCCTTTTGAGGTATGGAACCCTAAAAATGAACGAAAAAAGGGGTAAAGGATTTGAACACTCTTTGTATAATATTAAATACATGTTATTGATATGAACGTTCGCAATCTCATCTCAGTCTTGATCTGTCAAAAATTGTATAGCGTTTACCTACACTTTTGACATTGATTGTCGCTGGCATGAGATTGCGACTTGAATTTGAACATTAGAGATACAACTAGACGATAGCGAAAGAGAGGTAACTACTCCTCAAACCAAAATGTAGGTGCCTACTATAATACAAGAGCAATTTGTAGGTATTTTTTTCATTTTGTTAGAGTGTGTCCAAGGATATGTTCAAGAACCAAGAATATTAGTAGTTAAAACAATTCCACCATAGCTTTTTTGTTGATATGCAATGTCTTTCAAAAAGAAAACCAATATTGGCAGCTTATATTTGTTTATTGACAATCAATCAACTCAGCCTATCGCAGTCCACTGCTGGACATAGGCCTCTCCCAGGCTGCGCCACAACACCCTGTCCTCCGCCTTCCGCATCCAGTCTGTCCCAGCCACTTTCTTCAGGTCGTTGGTCCATCTACCTGGGGGGCGTCCCACACTACGCTTACCGATACGCGGTCTCCACTCCAGGACTCGTCTGCTCCACCGGCCATCGGTTCTTCGACAAACATGGCCAGCCCACTGCCACTTCAGTTTGCTTATTCTGCAAGCTATATCGATTACTCCGGTTCTTTCCGGATAACTTAATTCCTGATTTTATCCTTCAAAGAAACTCCGAGCATAGACCGCTCCATAGCGCGCTGAGCGACCTTGAATTTGTGGACCAGCCCGACTGTCAGTCTCCACGTTTCAGCATCATATGTCATAACGGGTAGGACGCACTGGTTGAAAACCTTGGTTTTCAAACATTGCGGGATGGGTGACGAAAAGACTACACGAAGTTTTCCCAATGAAGTTTTCTACACGAAGTTTTTCCGAACGCTGCCCAACCCAATTGGATGATTCTGTCGGCTTCTTTCTCAAAGTTGTGTCTACCGAGCTGGATGACTTGCCCTAGGTAGACATACTCATTCACAAGTTCAAGAAGCGACCCTTCGATGCGGATTGGACTCGGCAAGACGAGTAAATTGTACAAGAATTTCGTCTGAAGTATATAAGTAAGTAGTTTATCAGCCATCTCGTTACCATAACACAAGCATTAGGTTGCTTAGCTTGGGACTAGATGGCGTTGTGTGAAATGTCCAAGGATATTATTATTATATTATTATTATTTATTATTATTATTCATACCGAGGCCAACTCGCCGAGAGGCTCCATTTAGGCTGTGCAGCATCTGGTCCAACTGTTCCAGCGTCTCTGCTAATATTATGATGTGTGTGTAATATGTGATGTTTATTGACAGATTACTCAAAATTCACTAAAATTTAATCTTCTCTCGGTCAATGTTATTCTTCTTTTCACTTCTTTACCATCGCCTATATCACCGAATTCTTGAATGGAAGTATTCGGAAATTCAGTAAAGTAATTAAAAGTATTTTTTTCCCTTCTTCATTTACTTGAATCTTGCTTTCTTTCTTGCTAGTGTTAATTTACGTGTACTTCCTTTTTGTTTCTGGATTTGGATTCTGGTTTTCTACCTATTAATTTTTTGAATTTACGAATAATTTTATCTTATTATAAATTTTTTTTATTACTGGCCACTAGCCCTACCCGCGACTTGAAGGTAGGTCGCCATTACGGCGGCAAAACCTTTGGTATTTAAAATTAATTTGATAGGATGTTAAGGCATAGACAAACATCTATAGGTACATCACGTACGATCTGATGCAGTCCGCAGAGGCTATTGGACAGTACTATGTATTTGTAGGCATTCAGATCGTGCGCGGTTTTTTGAGATTTCATTTTTTTTGTCTTTGTTTACTTCCCATCTTGAACATACTACACTATGCTTTAGAAAATGATTGTTTAGATACCATTTTTTACTATAATATAACAAAACACACTGAATACACTAATATCAACAAAGTAAAAGATGTATTTAAATTTGTTAGGTACTGTAGTTGTAATCATATCAATTGTGTCATGTTGTTGTGTGTTAGATTATTTTCTTTTTAGGGTTCCGTACCAAAATGGTAAAAAAGGAACCCTTATGGTGTGACTCAGTCTGTCTGTCTGTCACAGCTGGATATCTCAAGAACTACTGATGCTATCAACTTGAAACTTGGAATAGTTTTAGAGGACGTTTACTCAACTATTTTGGAAATAAGAAAGAAAAAAAAAATTTTTTTTTTGCAACAGGGACTGCAAGGGGTTCATAAAAATTTAAAGTGGGGCTACTAGGGCATGTAGGGTATCATATGAAAGAGCGCTGTTTGCACATTCTTAAACTATTTTTTATTTTTTTTTAAGCTGCATAGTTTTCGACTTTTGATGCAAAATGTAAAAAAAATACCGTCCCCCCCCTTATCTCCGAAGTTTGCAAAGAGAAAAATCTGAAATAATTCTATGTGATAGAAGTTTATGTAAAGATTACGGGAAAAATAAAACGATGTCTCTAAGTAGCACACTTTTTCAGAAATCAGAACGGAACCCTCGGTGCGCGAGTCCGACTCGCTCTTGACCGGTTTTTTGTGAATGTGATAACGACTGTACTTTTTGCGTCGGATAGTTTCATTGCGTTACGTCATACCTACTCTACAATCCAAGAAACCAATTTGTGTGATTATTGAGCTAAAACCGCGCCCTAAGTAAGTCAGCAGTCATAAACAACAGCAGGAAATATTTAGGTAAGTTGGTGGGAGGTTTTAAGGTTTAATAAAAAAAAAAAGTCAATTTCATTTCGTTTATTATTAATCATCATTATTATTAAAAGTGAATATTATCATAATATCTATGAAAGTAGGCGAATAATAAATTACTATTTACATCGAAAGAGAATAAGTAGGTATTATCAGTTATAAATAGGTATGATTACAAATCGGTGGAAGGCGACTTTACTGCTGCATTCAGCTTACAAACTTTTAGCTAATTCGTTATTCGTAGAATAGGTAGGTAAATACATGTCATTTACTTCAGGCAAAGGTTACTTAGACGTTAGGCACCTTTGCATTAGGGCGAGCGCGCACTGCGGTGCGTTTCCGTTAGTTCTTCCGCACTGGGCGGGGCCTACAGTAAAAAACGCATGACCGCCGTGCGCGCACTTCAAAGACATTCCATACTTCACAGATTATGCGTTAGAAAACGCACCGTAGTGCGCGCTCGACCTTAAGCGTAGGCGTTCATCGAACGTATACGCTGCGTTAACGTGAAGGTAACGTCGCTTACTAAGAGGCCATACTACCTCAGCTTTTTATCTCGCTCGCACGATACTGCTCGCGGACTGAGTGAGAGCGAGACTCAGTGCGGTGCTGGGCGCCGATAGTTTAGGTAATTGCTTTTTACGGTAAAAATAATGGTAATTTATTTCAAAATAAATAATAAATATAAGACCTGCTTTATATTTACCTAGTTCAGTTAGTATGCAAGTTTCATGATCTAATTTGAATACCAGCTGTATATTGTTCGGTTTGGAGGTAGGTAACTTTGGATTTTTTTTCTATAGATAATATTTTATAGAATCGTGTTTTCGTCAAACTTAATAGATACCTACTTAACATTAATCCTCAACTTTACCAGATATTTATTTCAAAATTAATACTGCAGTTTTTTCGGAGTATCATGCTACGCCATTTGAGGTAGTATAGGCTCTTAACGACGTCAACCAACGCCAGATGTGAAGGTAAAGGCACCCTTAACCTCATTATTAATTCAGTCAGTTCGTCGCCATTATGAAATAATAATAAGCTAGCTATTTTAAAGTTAATGTAGGTTTATAAAGATACAGTTGACAAAATATAGGTAGGTGTGAATAGTTACCTGGAAATGAAGGATTCGCACACATCGAATCGTTTTTATATGTACCTGTAGATAGGTATAGACTTCTTGAATAGTTTATACCACAAAAAATATTTAGGTACTTATGTCTGATGAGTTTCCCCATAACTATGAAGATAACATTATCAACGTGGTACATGTACCTACATGTAATACGCTATAAACAATATATGAGGTCTTTAGGTACAAAACTCTGTAAGTACTTACCTAAGCTCCTCTGTGAATAGTGATCCAAAATGCCTAGGTACTTTTATTTGATTACTTCTCTCTTTAGCCAGGCACAAGAAGTTCCAATTAGGCGCCTTCGTTATAAAAATAAATTATAAATAGGTAGGTACCTAGGTCCTAGTAATTAGGACAATGATAATACAACAATTATTGGGGTTATTCCACAAATCCCGCTTGGCAATCCATAACGATGCGCGATGGGGAGAACTTTTTGTCCGCAAATCCCCTTTGACGTCCAGGTCATAATGAGGATTAGTGGACAAAAAGTTCACAAATTGTACCCATTGATTGTAAATGGGGATTTGTGGAATAACCTAATTATTGATGTAGTTAAATTAAAGTAATGAAAACAAGTTTGTATCGAATCAACTGTGGAGTAAGGTATAGGTACTTAATTAAAAGATTTGTTAAACATTTCTAATTAAGTGACTTATCATCCGTGCTCGATCTAAATGTTATTAGGGTTCGCGTGGCATTCTGTGACTAGATTTCATTGTCACCTTAGTGAAACTTTGGGTTAGTTCATTTTCCTATGTGTTGTAGGTACACCTTTGTTGTTAAGGCTCCCGCGGACATGCGCGACGCGAAAGTGCTACGCGGTTCTGCTAGAACAATTTCCATGAAGTTTCCATAGAAATTGTTCTACAAGAGTCTCGTCGCGCTAATGCGCCGCGCCTGTCTGTGGGAGCTCCAGTCCACGTTGGCGTGCCTAGTTCAATCTAGTTCGAGCAAGGCGTATACCTACCTGTTCCCCAAAAAGTAGGTACAGAAGATTGAAGTTCAACAGCAGTAAAACAGTTACAAATGCATTTGGAGCAGAAAATAGCTACTGAAAAATACTATTTCTATATAATTTATTATTATTTCATAGTAATGTATGATTAGTATGATTATTTAAATTTCAGCGTAGGTACCTTTAAGATAAGGTCAGATTTTATAGCTATAGGTAATCAAGAATATAATCGTAATCAAGAGTTTAGACAAGCCGGTATAACTCGGACATGTAAGAATTATATTTCAATTTTGATGTTTAATAACCCAGATGTTTATTGGGGTTGGCAACTCACAGTTGCACGAAGTATTCTCCATTCAAGAAATCATTATCATTCTGTCCGTCATTGTCATGCTACCAGCAGTTATATAAATATAGGTAAATCAAATAGCTGATACATAAGAAAATACTTAAGTTAACGAATCAACTATAAATTATAAACAGTAGAGAATTAACACAAGTTACTTAGATCTCATACAACGAGACTACAGTTAGGCAGTTATACGATTTTTATTTGGAGACTAAGTTGATGTTAAATTTAGGACAAAAGAAAAATAAATAGGAAGTAACAGAAGTAATATAGTAACAAGCGCTGTAGGTATAAGATACATCTTCAACAGTCCAACATGAGATCTGCTACTTAACCTATACGAAATGCACAGCCCGCGACAATTTCCCTACACTAGATCGTTTGAAAAACGCATCTTAACGTCTACAAACACTGTTGAAAGACACAAATTGACACGTGATCCAAAACTACCAATACAAACTTACCTAAACATTATAATGTTTCAGAACTTCAAACGGACAACGCCGTCGCAATACACAGCTAAAGGTTACGAAACGCGAAAGTTTCCTTAATATAGAATCCATTACGTGTATCATAAGAAGTTTAGTTTACTTTATAAGCAAAAGATAACAATTAAGTTCGTATAAAGCTGCAGGTAAGTTTCTTACATGATAAGTAGACTCTTATCAACTACGTTATGTTGAGAATCGCTAAACGGAAATATCCAAAAGTCCTCCAAAAAATATTTATAATTAATTATGTGAAAGAGGATGGAGAGAGAGATGTAGGTAGCCCTGTCTTAGGGAGTAAGTTGAATAGATATAGGTGGAAACTATAATATTTGGCAATGATTATACAAGTAAAGATTAGTGCTCTCCAAGAAAAGTGCTTATCGTACCGCCAAGACGACTCCGGGCGGTTGAAACGTTACAATCGTGCTATAATTTCAAAGTTAAAATGTATTACACAAACTACATTATCTACTACTGCTCTAACACATGGATAACTTGTCATAAACATAGACACAATGAATTAAATAGATTTATATGTCCTCGTGATAAAACTCGCCGAAAGAATTGTGCTGTAATAACGCATCGCGCTCGTCTCAACAATAATCATTTATAACGTTAGGTACTTACACTATTTTAAATCTTTTTTATTACAATTTCACTCAATCCTTCCTCATTATTGAAATTGTCTTTTTTTACTCCTAACGAATTGTTTTTTCCAATTTTCTACATATTTAAAATAAATCAACGCCTAATTCTTAAGTTTTATTATTTATTTTACGATTTTCATAAGTTTAAAAATGTTGTATCTCGTCTCCATTGTAGTTTCCAAAAAGTTGTAGACGAGCAAAATTTAATATTTGATAAAAAACGGCACAATTCGTTATTATGTAGGTATGGCTTTGCCACATCTGCACTCAAATTTTATGAGAGTATTTTATATTATAAATATGGGGTAGTAAAAACCCAAAACGCCTGTACGCCAAAAATTTCATATTGTCTTAAAATGCAAATTTAACGTTAATGGGGCGCAACACTTAAAAAACTAACAATTTATCAACAACAACAGTAAAGTGATAACGTTATGTTCTGACAAAACGCATAAAAATACTAAAGTTGTTAGCGTAATGCCAGCAGGGTGCGCTGTGCGACCCCGTGGGGAAGTTCTCGGAGTGTCTGTGTGCTGACACCTTTATGAATTACTCATTGTAAGTTTTGTTGATGGATGACGTTAAGATTAGGCGATTGTGACAAATGGTGTATAATCGCGTTTTTATCGAAAGTTATATCGAGTGCCTAGTGCACTAGCGACTAGCTTTACAGCCGTCTGCGTTGTCTCAGGTCATTCTCTCGCACGGATTCGAGTTAACTTTGTTTTGAGCGAGCAGAAGCTCAGTCTAACAAGTTCCAATTATTTATAGGCTTTTCATCAAATATTCTTTAATGATTTTGGTTATTGCATGTCCATTAGTTGGGAACTTAATAAATGTTAATCAATTACCTACTTCAGAAAGAGCCATATAATTGCACGAAGCGGATGGCGAGGATAAATTATTACAAGTTTAATTTACGTTATTACTGAATGCAATTTGCCAATATTTGTAAGGTTAAAACCATCGTCAGAACTCAGAAATAATATTTACAATAGATAACAACCTACATGAATTCATTCAGGTTTTAAACCATTGTACGTGTGAAGCTGGATTGCGGTAGGTAGACACTAGATACCTACTGTACATTTTCCCCGTAAAGGCTCTTACAGACAGAGGCGATATCGCGTCGCGACGCGTCGCGTGTCGGTGTTGCGACGCAATAATATCGCAGTAGGTATCGCTCGCGATATCGCCTCTGTCTGTAAGAGCCTTAAAGCGCTCGTACATATTGTCTTGAGTGGTAAACGTTCTAAGGTGAAAAGTAATGTACTTACCTACCTACCTATCTTATGTTAAGGCTTTCGATGTGCAACTAATTTTAGTTGGAAAAGTGTCAGGGAGGTCGCATTGCCTTCGTGGACTTGGACACACATTATTTCGTTATATCGACGAGATTTGTACATTACCTACCTTACTACCTATATCACAAATAGGTACTTGCGCAAGTCACAAACTGATTGTAGGTACCGTGATTCATTGTTTGGTTTTTCAGATATTAAAGTTTACAAATAGGCGGAATTAAAAACAAGTAAGTACGTAGGTACCTATTTTATGATTTTTTTGTCCAGACATCAGGTGTAGAAAAATATTTTTGCTATGCAGTTTTACTAAAATGTTTTTTTTAGGTAAGTAGATCAAACATAACTCGGGAATATAAGTACTTACAAGTTATTTGCAATTAATTTTAACCAAGTAATTTTTAAGTAGGTACATAAGATGTTTAGCACCTTTTGCGGGCGAATTATTAGGACGTAAAAAAGGTGAGTAAATAATCGTAATGATTAATAAATGAAGCCTCACTCCTGGTCTGGTGTTATATTGACAAAAATTACTTAAAATAATATTGATTAATATACATCCGTCGCCTATGCTACAACAGATTACCAAAATACTTTCAATTCAGTAAATTAATTATTTGTTTTAAGAAATACCTACCTAGATCAATTGTTTAAGCTGATCTAGGTGTTGCGTCAAATCATTTTAGGTAGGTACCTACCTAGGTTTTAGGTAAGTACCTAAATTAAAAATGAGTACCTATATAAATTATTTGACGCAAAACATCGCATCGCATTTGATCATCAATTGATCAAATGCGATGCGATGATAATTGGAACAATAGGTACGTACATAACGAAAAATTCAGTTAGGTGCTCAGTTTATCAAAGGATTAAATCGAATTAAATCATTCTACATCTAAATGAAGACGAACTCGTACCTACAATAAATTAATACACAAACACAAGCGGCGGAATGATATTAGCTTTCTAAGTAAATGCGAAGTCCGGCGAGAGGATGACCGTCGATTAATCGCCTCCAAGTGAGAGAGCCTGAACAATGCGAGGGTCTGCCTTGCTACCCTCCCGGAACTCCTCCAGGGTCAGGCGGTCGTCGTGGTTCTTGTCCATCTGGTCAAAGATCTTGTCGACGCGCTTCTGAGGAGTGTTGTCGTCCTCAGGCTGAGGGGTCTGGCCCTGCAGGTACAAGAGAGGGTCACGATGAGAAAAGATGACGATAAAAAATTTATGTGGACATAGGTTGGATATGATGTAGATTGTAGATAGTGAATTCATGAATTCGTACCTACCTACATTTAAAAACCATTATTGGAGTGGGACTGCAAAACTGTTAGCATTCTCACCGCCTTGATTTTAATATTAACGGCGCCTCTAAAATGGTAAATCTTTGTAATTTTGACGAAATGAAAATTTTTGAAATTAATTACTTATTAAAAAAAAATAATAAAAAAAAAACAATTTTTATTTTCATTTCAAATTTTTCATTTGCTTCATCAGGGGTTGTAAATAAATTCTAAGGAGCTAATGAAGCTCAATTAAATCGTTGCCTCTACAATATAGAACCAGCCACTCAGCTGCGGTTCCACTTATTGCATAATTAAACACTGGGTGGGTCAATAATAACTACTTGTTATTACCTACCCACGTTTAATATGCAATACCTAAGTAAATTTTAGTATCATGGCAAAATTCGCTATTACTATAAATATCTGCCATGATAGTGAATCAAAATCTGCGTGATGACAACAAAAGTAAATTATTTCAAATTGTATCGAAAGGAACGCATTACATCCGGTCAACACAACTGATTGGATAAATTACTTACAGTCCCTAGTCCCTACCAAACATTTATTAATTAAAAGGTCCATTCTAATTTCGCAATTGACTAAATCTCTTCAACTTAATACTACTTTTCCGGTATTAGCTCTTAGAGAAACTTTTCTGCTATACAAAATTAAGGAGGAAACAGGCTTTTGCTGAAGGGCCTCACAGGTTGTAATCGAAAGTGAATCAATCACGATACTATCTTTATTGTGATGACATTAAAGAGAGAGATTTTTGAGGAAAATCGAGGTGTTACGCTATAATGTTTATAATCTGTGTTGAACGGTAGGTAATGAATGAAGAAGAGGACGACTGCCTCGTTAAGGCAGCTAAAGCTAAGGAAAACAAAAGCAAAGTAAATACGGTTATTAAGCTGATAGAGGGCCATTTTATACGTACCACCATCTGATAGATCGCGTCGACTATGTTGTACATTTCATCCCTTGTGATGTAACCGTCGTTGTCCACGTCGTAGAGCCGGAAGGCCCCTGAAATTTATAACACCAATTAACCTGCATAAATTTTCACTGTAGTTGAAGGAAATAATTAATTATTGGGAATTGAATAGTGCCACATTTCACGTTCAGACGCAATGTCTGCAATTAATCTTCAGTTCAGTTAACTGGATATTTTGAAGGAATGCAATAAGTTGTCCGTGTAGGCGTTATAATGCATTAACATTATGTAGGTACATGTTTAGGTATTAATTGTTGTTATGTAAGTGAAAAATTTAAGAATTGTAGGTATAAAATACAAATTATTGTACAAAAAATGTCAATTGATCTCCAAATTAAATATATAAAATTAAATAAACGTACAGTGTAGCTTTTCGTCGAGATTTCCCCGTGACGTCACCGATAGTGCCCGAATGAACTCCTCAAATTCGATGGAGCCATCCTGAAAAGAAAGTGGTCATTCATTAGATTCCATGTTATGGTGTTAATGTTACAATATATTGACGAAAAGAATTCACAAAAATAGACAAGTGTCCCAGAGAGCCTCCAAAGACGACTCGACTGACCCCGACATTTTTGTAGTACAAAAAGTATTCGATGCTGCCAGAAATATTTTAAAGTATCTAAGTAAATTTCACATTAACCGAAGCTTCTCGAGCGAAATCCATTTCAAACTGCCCAATAGTAATACGAGTATCGCCATATGAATATTAAATATTAAATCATCAGTTACCTAATATTAATTAAGAGCCGTATATTCTAATCTTATCACGTGGAAAGTGGGACATCAACGTTTTTGTGCCAGTCTAGATTTCTCTCTGTCATCTTTAGCAGCAAGATGCTCTTTTATCATATTCCTTGATTTTTTTAATGAATAGTTGAGAGTCCACTGGTCCGCGCCAGACACACCGCATGCACGGCACGCAACGGATTTCGTTTTGCTTTGTATGAATTCATATAGCACTGCGTCCACTAGGTACTGGTATACCTACCGCCCGCATTTTCATTTACTCATACAAACAAACCAAAATCCGTTGCGTGCCGTGCGTGCGTTGCGGCCGGCGCGGACCGGTGGACGCTCAGCTTTAAAATGCGTTTTCGTTTCGTACAGGCTTCTCTAAGTTTTCATTCATTGATAGTGTCGTTTTAAAAGAAAATACCTAACACGATGTCTGTGTCTGTGAACTAAAAGTAAGTTTAGAAGTAGCCCAACGAGGCAGACGTCAGTTTTCTGTTAGTAGTTACGTGAGAGAAAATTTAAAAATATTAGGTACCTACTATAGCGGCGCCACGCGGTTTCACCAGCGTAATTCTCGAACCCATAGGAATATCGAGATAAAAAGTATCCTATGTGTTAATCCAGGTTATAAAAAATATCTATGTACCAAATTTCATAAAAATCCGTCCAGTACTTTTTGCGTGAAAGAGTAACAAACAAACATCCATCCATCATCACAAACTTTCGCCTTTATAATGTTAGTGTGATTATTATAGCTTCCGCCCGCGGCTTCGCCCGCATGGTATGTCGATAAAAAGTAACCTATGTATAAATCCAGGGTGTCCAGCTACCTCCATACCAAATTTTATAAAAATTGGACCAGCCGTTTGACCGTGAAAAAGTAACAAACATACAAACACACACTCACAAACTTTCGCCTCTATGATAATAGTGTGATGTGATTATATAAATAATTATTTATGTAGATTTCTAATTAGTCCACTTACATTGTTTTCGTCGAACACTCGGAATACCAGTGACGCAAACTTGCTAGGGTCGCCTTGCGGAAAGAACTGTTTGTAGATCTTAATGAACCCCTGGAAATACGAAATGAAGATGTTATTATAATAATAATAAATAAAATTCTGAAAAAAAAAAGATTTTTTTCCGTAGAAATTACGAAATTTGAGAGTGGAGGAATAAAGAGTAGGTACAATAATAATAATATTGTCGTGAATAAGTGTACGAAAGGACTAAAGCGATGATGGATGCATTTTGTGAAAGATGATTTGGCTAGAAAGGGATGACTACGGTGATGAAAGGCAAATTGGAATTTAGGAAAATACACTGCGCTGACAAATAAACAAGGATACTGGCAAGAGAGAGAGGATTAGCAATGGTTTGGAAGATAGCAAGAGTTAATGTGCAGAGGGACAAAAATTTGGTTTATTTATTAAAAGTTTTGTGTTAAAGTCGTACCTGTTCGGTCAGGAGCCCGTTTGGACAGTCCTTAAGAAATCCTTTGTGCCTAAAAGAAAAACAAACCATTAATAATCTAATTAGCACTAATGAGAAACTGGAATAACTAAATACCCGCAGCATACATACCAAAGCCGGATTTCCTTTTCCGTAACTGAAACAAGCAAAGAACAAAGAATTAATTAAATTCATCGAGGTACAGAGGAAATACAGACATGAGAACTAAGTAAGATTGTCCACTAAGGGACTTGATCATGCTGGAGTTTAAACAACGGATTGCATCATGTGTTGCACCATAGCACCATAGCACCATAGCGCCATAGCGTAGCACACTTCAATCATATATCCGAGAGTCTTGAAGGATATTGCTAATCCATTGCTTCATAGGTTTGTAAAATTCGTTTGCTCAACAACGTAAATAACGCATTGAACGTGGCTGACTGACTGTCGAAATGAAACCCATTGCGATCAATTGTCATTTCCGAAGAGGCAAGCAGAGTTAGAACACCTACATTACGCAAGTTATATTGATGTTGAACCCGCATGGCATAAGGGACGGGCCTATTGCCATTAACTGTGCACATATCCTCCTCCTCCTCCTCGACTAATGGCTGCTGCTAAGAATTTCGTGATAGAAAAACCTAATACATTTTGACCAACATGGTAAACCAAACCAGAGCCCCATGTCCAACAGCATGACTTGTTTTTGATCTAGTCTCTATCTATACCATCAACGGGGCAGTCTAATTAGATAGACTCCATTGGTCGATAAAGTAGAATTAATAACTTATTTTGATAATATTAGGTCGGAAAAAAGTTCCTTCGTATTTAATTATGCACAAATTCAAGACAATTTTTTTCATATTTTATTTACATTTGGTTAAGAATAATATATATATTTACCTATATGTGATGTGCCATTTGCCAAATGGGTCAAAACTGGGGGCCGAAAACGGCGACATAAGCAATTCGTCTAAAAGCGATTCATTTCCAGAATTCCCAGCAATTTATTATGATTGTATTGTATGATATATGGTACACCACAGACTACCTACAGTATTCTCTCCTTCTCCCCATAACCCATCCAAAGGTTGTCTGTAAAAGATCGCTTTTAGCGATAAGACCGCCCATTGTGTCACCCTATGTAAAATTTCAACATTTATATCTGTAATTTTTATGGTGTGCACTTAGATTTCATAATCTAAGGGTGTGCATAATAAAGAGTATTCTATCTATCTATCTATTGTGCTATTTGACATTAAACGTCAATAAAGCAATTCTTAATTTGTGGACCATTTTACGAATCTCCATACAAAACTGTCAAACAGATGCATTGCGTGCTATGAATTGTATGCAGATAAATTATAAATTGTCAGTTTGTGACAGCTTTACGATTTCAAATATGATTCATAAGCATAACTATCTATTATCCTATTATGATTCTGCCAAAGTGGCCGTTTCAGCCCTCCTGATATCTTGCACAACTTTTTCAAAAATGACATCGACTTTATACCTAACAGGTCACCCTGTTATCGATAAAGTCACGTAGTAGCCAGAGGTATAGTATTATAATATTATTCTGGCACAGATAATATCTGTGCCAGAGGCGACCAGAGCGAGCTGCATCTTTGACACCAAAATTCCCGGACTGAAAACGCTTGAACCTTGAACCTAGGTACTCTTATTGACTCTGCGTTAAGTCCATAAACGACACAATGTTTTTTCGTGGCTTGTGTTGCATTTTCACCTTTTTAACCGACTTCCAAAAGGAGGAGGTGGTCAATTCGACTGCATGTTTTTTTTTTGTCTATTTGTTACGCGATTTCTTCAAAATTCAACTGTGGATCGATTTAAAAAAATATTTTTATGTTTGAAAGGGTGGTCTCTCGAGGTGGTCCCATGGTAACCAAGTCCGAATCTGATGAGGGTATCCAATGGAAATCGAGGGAAACCCTCAAATTTTATAGGCACACCTATAGCGATTTGGGTATTTTTTATAGTACTTAACTCCTGCATTTGCTCTCGGAAAGCACCATTTGGTGAATTGGAACTGATGATGAAGACCACAGATGGCCATCGGAACTACTAAATTATACTTAAGTATTCCACGGGTTGCAATTCGATTACTTTAATATGGTTGCTAAGCAATTTATGCTCGTCACAATGCGCATGGTATGATGCAGTTCTTCTGCTTCTTACTAGGAGAACTCAACAATTAACGCCCCTGCATCGGGAAAAGCAATATTTTGTAAAAAGTGATGAGCAGTTGACATTAGGCTATTGTAACTTCGATAAATAACAAACTGACCCACTAAAAGGTGAAAAAAAAACAACCGACTTAAAAAAAAACCCTGCAAAGTGAAAAATAACTTTTATTTCGGAAGTCGGTGGCAAAAAACTAAAATATAGATGTAAAGACACCGACTTCCAAAATTAAAGTTATTTTCCACTTTGTAGTAGATATTTTTTTTTGGAAGTCGGTTGTTTTTTTTTATAAAAGGTTTTTTTGTAAGTAATAAACTTCAAAATGTATCGAATTTCTTCGATAGACCAGTCATTTTGGCTTATAAGCATTTTGGCGGACAGAAAAACAATAGTTTCTACTTTTTTTAGGGTTCCGTAGTCTACAAGGAACCCTTACAGTTTCGCTATGCCGTCTGTCTGTCTGTCTGTTTTTGTTAGAGTCAAGTGTCCCCCCCCCCTTCCAGCTAAACGGTTACTTTTGGATGGGTGAAAAAAATCATGGTAGTAGTTTAAATAACGAAGTTAAAAGGAAAACTATCACAGCTAAGTAGGCTTTTTAACTTTACGAGTAATAGTCAAATATTCATGCAACAACAAAAAGCCCTCTTCTTAGTCCGCATTATTGTGCAACTACGGAACCCTATTACTGCGCGTGGCCCGACACGCACTGGTCGGTTTTTATTTTTTTATATGTTATCGAAACCAGCCAGATACAAACAGTACAGCCCTCAAACAGCCCTAGAGATTTTATTAAGTACAGCTTTATACTATTTTATACTATTTTATACCTATAAAATATGATAAAACTTTTTGTCCGGCCTGATTACAAATTATTTAAAAGAATTTGTGTGTATTACCAAAGCTCGATGCATGTACGCACGGCTACAGATCAAGCTATACATTTCCAGTATAAGCTGATCTCGCATTATAAAGGAATTCCTTACAACGACAGGTCAGTGTAAACTGGAAATGTATAGCCTGATGTATAGCCGTGTGTACCTGCGCCCTGATCCATGAATTCATTCGGAATAGCGTGGGCTGTTACTTTACAAAACATTTAATTAGAATTGGGTGGAATTGAGTGGATGGATGGTTTTTATTTGTTGATTTTGTACGGTAGAAAGCTCGCGGGTAGACAGGAATATACAATCTCAATCTCTTCTTTTTCCTGTCGTTGGGACGACAGTTATTCAAATTTTCGCCACTTCTTTGACCCAAAACTTTGGTTTGGGGCACAGAGGGTAGAATAGTAGGTGGAGCATAGTTTGTACCTACAATCATCATTCCCTTGCCCTTATATCTCAATATATTTGGGGTCGGCGCAACATGTCTCTTTTTACCATACATCTCTATTATTAGTCGTCATCTCGGTAGTCACCCCTTTCTCCATCACCATCGTTTCTTTGGATTTCCCCTACTCGCCATTGACATTCATACTCAAAACTTTCCTCACGACATTTTCCTCATTGCTCCGCATCACATGCCTTTTGTACGATATGGGTGACAAATATTTAAAAAATTGTGCCCGGTTGATGGCAATAGGCAATAACTGGCGAAACGTGGGAGTAGGTACTAATAGGCACACCTCTGGCTTACCCTTCGGGGGTTACAGGCGTTATGTTGTGTCTGTTATAATCAAATAATTATCAAATCGACCCTACAGTATAACAAGGGTTTAATGTTCAATCTCAAAACCAGCGGTTTCGCGTTAAATGTTCTTATGTGATGCAGTAACAGAGACATTTTGAAGGACGCAAAAAAATAGTGTGGAAATCTAGAATAAAGCACAAAGTTATTTCTTGCTAGTTTCGCAGATCGAATTTCATGAAAATGTTTTCAATGGCTTTTGAATTCTTCACTTTTATTATGGTAAGTATAGATAGGTACACTTTTCGACCTTATTACTTTGGAAATAAGGTTGAAAAGTGGTTCTCCGCAAATGTCCGTGATGATACGTCTGAGTTTCCTATTTAGAATAAGATTATGCTTTAATTCATCAACATTTTGATTATATTTATAATTGAGTCGCCTGCCCCGTAAGCCTGGGATTAGGGCAGAGCAAAAAGGCGCTGAATGTTGTTTATCCAAGAAATCCTAGTTATTACGTACCTACTGTAAATGACAATATAAGAATTAGAATAGGTTCATTGTAGCGAAAATAATAGTCATGAATATTATAAACACGTCTATGCCGTTAGTACGGTCCACATCGTAACAATAAAATGTTACAATTCTGCGAAATGGTAGGTACAGTATTGCCAGTAATGTAATATTACATAACATCTGCAAGCTCTATAAGGAAATGACCTCCATATTATTAGGCATCAAAGTTTGTTTATTTTCGTAGATTAAATTCAAAATTTGTAAGTATGTATGTAGATGTGAAATGCCTACTTCCAAAGGTCGTGAAATTTTGTTTTAATTAAAAAATCGGCACGATTGAGTTGGTTTACATAATTACGTAATAGGCCTATTCACCTAAATTTTCCACAGTTGAGGGTTTCCATCATCGTCGATCCGTGTGAAACTGTCGTATTATCGCTCGGTTTTAAATATTTATGGATAGTGGTATCATGGGTGCATATAAAATGTGGATTATAATATTTTAATGGTGAGGTTATAAGAGAGCAGACAGCGGGTAATCTCATAGGAGCCCATCATTGGTGAGGTTATAATAGAGCGGACAGCGGGTAATCTCATAGGAGGCCATCATTGGTGAGGTTATAATAGAGGGGATAGCGGATAATCTCATAGGAGTACCTACATCATTGGTGAGGTTATAATAGAGGGGTTATTCAATCACGAGAACAAAAAAAAAAAAAATATGGAACACAAAATTTTAACAATATAGATGAAATAACCTAAACGTAATATCCCAAATAAAGAAAATTTAGCAAATATAGTAAAATAGAACCTACATTAGTTCATAAAAGATTCCAACAACTCTTGTTATATTCCGCTATCATTGACACAAAATCCACCGCCTTAGTGACTCCGGAAATGTGATCGAATCGAAACTCATCATTTATACAAAATTAGCAAACCTAAGACACATTTTATCAAAGGGAAAGTGTTTATAAATATTGCCTCTAGCCCGATAATCTCATCATTTGGTGTGTGTATGGGAAAACGAAGATGTCACTCGTGCTGGTCAGTCCGTTTAGTTAAACCTAAGAAAAAAAAAATTAAAACAATGTGTGAGTGAAGTTTTAGGTATAGTGTTGTGCATCAAATGTGATTTTAAAAGTTGTGTTATTGTTCTAGGTTTTAACAGTGGCTAGCTTGGCATTAGCAGATGCCGGTTATCAGTATAATGCACCGGGTGCAATCTCCGGTCTGCCAGGTCATCAGCCTGCAAACTTTCAACAGGGACATAGTTCACTGCATCACAACGTATTACCGAACGAGTATGACAAACCGTTATCGCACTCGATTTCGTACAAGGATTATGTTTATTTGAAACAAGATAATGGACACAATATCGGAAACCAAAGAAATGTAAATCATGCAACAAGTAATAGTGGAATTGTAGCAGCCCCCATCATACAACCAACTGCTGGTCTCATTCCGAACAGTGGATACGTGAATGCAGGTTACGCACATAACTTTGCACCCGCACCGACTGTGAATTTGAACAATAATTACGCGCAGAACTATGCACCAGTTAATAATCATTTCAACAGTGGTCATATTCAAAACCTTTCACCAACTACCAGTGGCAAAGTGAACAGTGGTTATTCACAGACTTCATCAGCGTCTGCTGTTAATCAATTGAATAATGGTTACACACATACTCCAGTACCGCCCATCAATAACAATTTCGGTAATGTCCCGACTTTTACACCATCTGCCAATACCAACTTAAATACTGGTTACTCAAATGGCTGGGTACCATCCGTCAATTCGGGTTTGACACATGGTTTCGCCAATGCGGCCACACCAACTGTTGGATCTAACCTGAATATTGGTCACTCACAGACTTCAACATTATCGGGCAGTGCAAGTTTGAGCAATGGTTATTCAACATCATCTGCTAGTAGTATTCTGAATACTGGTCATTCCCAGCCTTTAGCACCATCTGGAACAGCTAGTTACAGTAATAGTTATGTTCAAAAATCAAGACCGTCTGAGAGCGGAAATATAATTAACGACTACCCTCAGGCTGTGGCAACATCTGGTAGTGCTAATTCTAATTTGAACAATGGTGATTCCCAGACATCAGTCTCATCAGCTAGTGGTAATCTGAATGGCGAAAATGGCTATTCGCATACACTAGTCCCATATGCCAGTACGAGCAATGGTTACGCCCAAACTTCAATAACATCAGCTGGTGGTAATATAAATACAGGGTACTCTCAAACTTTTCCGCCATTCGGTAGTGCTAGTTCAAACAATGCAGGTTATTCAAGAACTTTAATACCGTCAGCTAGTACTAATAACTATAATGCAGGCTATTCCCATTCCTTATCATCTGGCACCGCTAGTACAAGTAATGCATTTGTTCAGAGTGCTATATCATCTGGTTCCGCTCTAAGCACAGGATATTCACAATCGGCTACTTCCAATTCGAATTCTGGATACTCACAAAGTTTAATACCATCTGGTAGTGGGAGTTTTAGCAGCGGTTATAGCCAGACATCTACACCCCAGATCGGCACTCTTTTAAATACTGCCTATGCGCAGCCTAACGGATCACCTCTCAGTTCTCCACTGAATAATGGTTATGCTCAGACATCCACGACACCTTTCAAAGTTAACCTTAATCCAACATCAACTTTCGACGCTTCTATAAACAGTGCTAATATTCAAACATCAACAGGGTTTTCTAATTTGAACATCGGTTTTACGCAAGCAGGTTCAAATAACAATTTCAATCGAAATACTAACACTGTTAGTGTATCTGCCAGTGCACCGTATACTCCAGTGGTGTTTAAGCACATATATTTCCATGTCCCTCCACCAGAAGTAGAAGAACAGAAAGTGATTCCACCACCTCCACCACCGAAGAAGAACTACAAGATTCTGTTTATAAAGGTGCCGTCACAAGAATCTAAGTCAAATTTAGCTCGTTTGAAGCAAATAGCTGAAATGAGTAATGCGGCCGCTTCGGTTGAACATAAGACTCTGATTTATGTGTTGGTGAAGAACCCGGAGATTCAGCAACCGGTTCTCATTTCAAACCAGACTCCATCGGAGCACGAAGTGTTCTTTGTAAAGTACAACGGTAGCCCATTGGATGTAGCGGCGCAGGTCAACGAAGAACTAGATAAATCTGGTATAGTGCAAAGTATTGTTCCTTTAGAGCCAGGTTTAGCGAATGGAAAGAAGTGAGACGATGAAACGCTATCCCAAAGGTTTCATGTAGTTTAAAAATGATGAACATTATTAGCGTAGCAATAGAATTAAAAATAATTATTTTATCTTTTAAAGTAAATCTCAGTAATTATTACATATAACAAAGTTAAGTATTCCAATCTTGTTTAACTTCGCTCGGCAACAGCCTCGGTAGTCGGTAATATTGTCAATCATCATGATGAATCATCAAAACAACCAAACATGTGTTTTATTACCAAAATTAATTGGTGTTAGGAATATACTGTATGTAAATAATTAAGAAAACTATTATCTATATTTTGCATTCCATGTATTCCTCCCGTATTTTCGTGCGATTCATGAATACGACGATGAATAATGTGTCCCATCCGTATGTAAGGTATTTTATTATTATTTCACTTTTAATTACGATGAGTGTTAATATGTACAGCTATGATTTGCCCTTATGCGAAAATCCGCCGAGCGAATTGCTATAATTATTCTTTTATGTTTGTACATGGATAAACAACCATTGAACATTATTTCTGATTTATTCACATATTAGTATAGCATATACCATTCTATGTAACACAGGACATGTCAATTAAAAAGAATCCAGAATAGCCTAACTTCGTATTAAGTTAATTAAGTAATTTATAAGCTAGAATTAAAATAATTATTATGAAGAGAAAGTGATATATTGTCCATGGCCATTGTTCACGATACGATCAGATATATTGTATTCTACAAGTTGTGTTGTAAATCGACTGAAAGCTGATTTTCAGCAGTTACAATGCATTGTTATAACTTTGTTAAAGGTTAAACTATATCCGCTGGTTGTTGGTTGGTTTAGTGGTTTCATCGCGTCGTCACACGCACGCACAGGTTCACGAATAGAATAGACAATAAACTTTGTTTAACACAATATTGCACCAATACGCACTGGGACCGTATACCGTTCATAAAATTTTATGTAACATATCTAAAACCATGTTGGTATGATTGTGATCAAACTACTTTTTAAACCATCAATGTTTATAATGTAAACTAGCTACCTACATTTATGTAGTTACATAACTGAATTATGTAATATGTGAAATCCAACCATCGGTATCGCAATTAATGAAGAAAATTAGATAATTAAAGTTAATGGATTGTTTACATTGCGTTTTTGTATAAATATTTATGCTATCGTGTGAAAGTTTTATCGACCGTGACAGGTTTTAAATCGTTCCCAAACCATACTTACCTACGTTCAATGCTAAATGCCACTACTAATGGAAACGATGTTCCAACAGTAAGTTACATACATAAGAAATAGTTGCTTGAAGTAATATTATGGATAGTTTATATTGCATTTAATATTGATCAAAAAAATTTATGACAAAGAGAGTAATCGGAAACACATAGACACATATAAAAGCAAGTTAATAAAAAGCTTGTAAAAAGGGAGGACTTTTTTGGTAACGACTTCAAATCCACGGAATAAAATGAAAAGTGAAGCTGTATAATCAGTCTGCAGCGCTTATATGCGTCAATACTGCCTAAGCGAACGTACCGCCCCCTTCCTTATCTCGACACATATAATTCTACTTCTTTGGAGATTAAAGATACTTTCAAATTGATTAGGAGTTTTACTGCGTTTGTATAGTTACATTTTATGTCGATTTTCTTAGACATTAAAACTTCTTTTTACTATTTGTTTAATTTGTTTCTAGAAGTTCTTTTTTGAATTGTTTTTCGTGACTTCAAGTTTATTAATATTGTAGAAGTTTTTACTATTAAATTACCTACAAAAGCACTGTGAATTAATCCGTGGTTAGAAGTGTACATATGAGACGGTGGGTAAAATGGGTAAAAAAATGGGCTAAGCAAATGTTAAACTGCATATACAGTACCGCCGCCTCTCGATCATTTCAAGTCCTGTCAATAGGTATGAGTCTGAAAAGCGATATTCAGTAGAAAAATCACCGAATTGTGACAAGCATAAATGGGTTGTAATGACAATTAAACTGACTTTTGCAATTCAGTAAAGTGAGATGATTAATTTTATTCGTCAAGATAGGAACACCATAGGATAGGTTAAAAGTTGAAGAAAATGCAGTAGGTATTTTTGTAGCAGAAAAATGGATTTTTCAAGTGGACACAATTTGGAGCGCCGGGACTGCCAAAACCAATAAAATCAGACGTGGCATATACTATGGCTGTTGTTACGTACATACTGGGATAGTCGACGGATACGTCGTCATGTTTTCATTTGTTCCAGGTAAATATACCTACCTACTCGTACGTATAACCTCATAACCTGCCGTAGAATATGGCACATCGAATTTGTTAAAAAGTTCGGGTTTGTTAAAAAATATTATATAGGTAGTCTCATTTCGTTTCTATAATCTCATTTCGTTTGTATAGTCTCATCTTGTTTGTATAGTCTCATCTCGTTTGTATAGTCTCATCTTATTTTTATAGTATCATCTCGTTTGTATAGTTTCATATCGTTTGTATAGTCTCATCTCGTGTGTATAGTCTCATCTCGTTTGTATAGTCTCATCTCGTTTGTATAGTTTCATCTCGTTTGTATAGTCTCATCTCATTTGTATAGTCTCATCTCGTTTGTGTAGTCTCATTCGTTTGTATAGTCTCATTTAAGTCACAGTTCGGCTTTGTAGAATGTAGAGCCATTGGCTCTGTTAGGTAGTCTTCTCCCTAGCGTATCGATGGCAATTAAAAAATTTGTTGTGAAAATTAAAATTTTATTTAAAATGCTCTGTTTTTAGGGTTCCGTGCCTCAAAAAACGGAACCCTTACGACTGTCTGTCGGTCAAGACCATTTTTATCAGGAACTCGTAGAGGTATCACGTTGAAATTAATATCAAATACGTAGGTACAAAATTATAGACATTAGAATTACAACTCCTTAAGTTAGAATTGGCCAGATTTCATTATAAAATAGTCATTGTAATATGAACTTAGAGAGTTGTATTGATGATTTTAATTATTAAAATTGTATAAAAAGAAACATACTTAATTATTTGTTACGGTCACGAATCATATTGAAATCAACATACAATCTGGACCACCTGTAAACCCGATACCTGAAAATACCTACCTACCTACCTACCTACCTACCTGTAAATTGCAAAAAACGTAAGAAAATTTGTAGGTATTCCGCGGGCTACCCGGCCACTTTGGCCTTAATTTGTAGTTTTACCACATTAAAAAATATTTTTGCGTGACGTAGGTATATCAATGTATGGAAAAAAAAAATTCAGCTATAAAGTTAAGTTTGTTCTTGGGATAAATTCATCTCAACTACGGAACCCCTTATTGAGCGTTGTCCGACACGCACTCGGCCGGTATTTTATACCTGTGCGTGACAGTCTCTTTCTAAAACTCGAGGCTAGGTACTTACCTACATTTTTCTTTGAGATTCAGGTAAGTACGAGTAGGTACAAGTATATAGATTTGCTCATAGCAATGATCACAGAGGAGGAGGTGGTAGGTAAGTAAGCAAATTAGATTTAGTGGCCGCCGGGACTGACCTTTGCCAAACAAACGGAAATTACATCCTTATCTCTTTCATCTCGGCCTATTAATTCGACGTATACTTGGCATTAAATAGGTATAGTAACAGCCGTGCGACCTTCTCATTGTGCAAATCGACCACAAATAGAGTAGTCGTAGGCCACAAGTAGGCTTATTAAACTTATGACCGATTTTTAAAGTGAAGGAGTTGATAGTTTTTGTGGGTTTTGCTATGAGCTTATAGAGTTATTCAAGAATGATACTACGAGGTCTCACAGTACGCACCAACGCATAGGGCCGGTAAATCCGATTCATAAACAATATTTGAGTGATTTGCTACGCTATGCGTTCACTTAGACGGACCCTTACGTAAAGTAGCTGGACAGCTATTTTAACCAACGACCCACAGTGTTGCTTCCGATATAAGAATTTTATATTTCTATGGTTGCTTCTAACAGTGAAGGACTCCTTTTCAGGAGAATGTTTCTAATACGCCACTTTTAGGAAAACAGTGAATACCGTACCTACCTAGGTGTAGATATATTATATTTTAAAAGTTATCATAAGTTTACCTTTTTCCAACAATGTTGGGGTCGGCTTCAAATCTAACCGGATACAGCTCAATACCAGTGTATGGAGCGACTGCCTATGTGACCTCCACAACCCAGTTACTGGGTACTACAATACCCCAGGGAGTGATTCAAGTGTTAGAATCCTGAGCGACGCGAGTGATTCATATAAATCCGTTTTATTCAAGTGTTGCATACTATACTTTATACCATGACTACGAGAAAAAGAAGGATTTAAGTGAAAATAGACATATAATGAAGAAAAAGGACAGTTAAATTGGCTTTGATGTAAACCAGCCGTGATTTTTTGGGTAGCAAGTTTTCCACTATATCGACCGCCCTCTCTTTCATAAACTCAGGTGTTAACACATCTTCATCACTAGAATGCATTTTTAATCGATTAGAACAACACGAAACAAAACACAAAATTAAAGATTAAATTAACACTTAACTTTGTGTTCGTACAACTTACAGTATTCTAAATAGCGCCAATTTATTAAGGACAGCAAACAACACAAAACTGTTTTTATTCTAATGCTAAACTCCTTGTCGAAAATGTCGACCAATCAAATTGAACGTAGAACACATCAATATGGGTCGAATACAGAGATTACACTTACACTAGATACGGCAAGCCATCCAACCAAGCGTGCCCTGCATGTTCGACTGTTCGTACTAAAAAAAGTCTGTTAGCTCAGTGACGCTTAGCGATTGAAACAATTCTGTTTACTTTGAGCACATCACTAAATGGCTGGGCTGAAGTTATCGCAGGTATAAAAAAGATGACACGTTCGGTTTTCATACTATCTAATAACATGCCGTATCTAGCCTAGGTACTCTAAATCTGTGGTCGAATACATTGGTGTGTTCCATTTTCAAACATCAAAACAGTGAGTAAAAGTGCTTTTTATTCACTGTTTTCAGTGAATAAAATAAGCTTTTTAGAGGGGGAATAGTGTAAACCCACTTGTTTAAGGTGCTGATGTGAAAAAAATGTTTAAAATGTACTTAGCTGCGTCTATTTAATCAGTGTGCGAAAACAAAATAATTATGTTTGAAGGACGGACTTGTGTCCTTCACAAAATGAAATAAAAATAATATACCGGTGCTTTTCTAAAGAAAATTCTAGCCTCCTTTTCTTAAACCTACAGATTTTCACCGAACGTTAATAAAATATTGTGTTCTATCGTAACTCAAGATACTCGCTATATATCCCATCCTAACAATAAAGTACGAAAACTTTCCTTTCTATAAATAAAATCGGAATAAACCAGCATTGTCATTTGTATGATATTTCATTTGCATGTAAATTATTCGGAGTGGCCGTTCATCACAGCGAGGTCGAAAAAATATATGGAAGAATCGCATGATTCTCTTGGGCACAACTGGGAGGTTATCTATGGAACAAACTAAATTTAACTTAGGCTTTTGGTATATTTTCCTCGGAGCAAATAAGAGATGTTTAAATAAGGTTAAACTATTTCATTGCCTTATTATATCACACTGGCAATTTTCGAAACCTGAAGACGTTGATTGTTTTTACAAAACTGGTAAATAGCCACCATATACCAGTTAAAATAAAATTAAAGATTAATTAAAATAAGATAAGATTTAGATACTAAGATTTATTCAAATGAAACATTAGGGAAACCCACCTAGTGGCGTTGACAATTTGGTTGTAAGTATTGTAATTTGTAACACAAGAAGCACGTGGTACTCAAGAAAACGTTTCTTACAAAAAAAAAACAACCAACCTACTTCGAAATAAAAAATACGGGTGCCTGCCGTTTTGCCGAAAAAATTTTGCCAAAATTTCATTACCCAAACAAATTTTAGCAACCTTTTTTTATACCATTGCAATATTTCGAATGATTTTAGTACGCATATTTTCATTTGGTCAAATTTTTACTTGGCAAAATATTACTAAGTATAATGTCAATAAGTCATTTGGTCTTTAATCAAATGATTTATTACAGCAAACAATCTTCAGACAATAAACGTTTGGTGAAATGATTTGTTAAGGCTGCAGTCTTGCAAAATTCACTCGCGGCGAATTATTTGCGCAACTTTGTATTTTTTTTTAAACAAAAGTAATGTAATAAAATGAAATATTATTATAATACGTGAATAACCATTATATAAGTAATAGCTGGTAATTTTTTTTAAGTTCATCTGGGTGGATTATGTTAGGTAAATCAAGCGTTAAATACAGCTCTTTCGAGCCAGCAACGATTCGAGTTATGTTTGTGCACTTGCATTGGGCAATACAAATTTTATTTAGAAAATCTGTTCAGGGCATAATTGTTTCCATATTCTTGTCTTCAAAATGCGCTGATTACTTTTTTCTAATTACCTTTCATTTTCTTAATTCAGATGTCACAATGTCATCGAAATTCTCTGTTTTTAGCTTTTAATAAACGGTTTGTTTCATAATAACAATGCATCGTATGCATGTAAAAGTTAGTTAATTTAATGCCAAGAGTTCAATAAAGCAAGTACTAAAAAAAAATTGCACCTAAATCACCTTACTCTAACAATAATAATAATCTCAAAATACCTCCAAAACAGAGTTTATGAACAAGAATTGCGAGTGAAATTTCTTAGTGGGTCGGAGCGTTTTGGAGGTCTTTTGAGATTATTATTATTGTTAGACTAAGGTGATTTAGATGCAATTTTTTTTAGTATTTGCTTTACTGAACTCTTGGCATTAAACCAACCAAATCTTATATGCGTACGATGCTTTGTTATTATGAAACAAACTGTTTATTAAGAGATAAAACAGAGAATTTCGATGACATTGTGACATCCGAATTAAGAAAATGAAAGATAATTAGAAAAAAGTAATCAGCGCATTTTAAAGACAAGAATATGGAAACAATTATGCGCTGAACAGATTTTCTAAATAAAATTTGTATTGCCCAATGCAAGTGCACAAACATAACTCGAATCGTTGTTGGCGCGAAAGAGCTGTATTTAACGCTTGATTTACCTAACATAATCCACCCAGATGAACCTAAAAAAAATAACCAGCTATTATTTATATTATGGTTATTCACGTTCAATAATAATATTTCATGTTATTTTATTACTTTTGTTTAAAAAAAAACACAAAGTTGCGCAAATAATTCGCCGCGAGTGAATTTTGCAAGACTGCAGCCTTAAGACAAAAAATATTAGGGCAAAAATAGCATTTTTCGGTAATTATATAATTAAAAAATGCAATTTTATTATAATATAATCATTTGTTTAATGCAAAATATTTTTACATTACAATTTTAAATTTGTTGCAATGGAAATTTATTGGTTACTTGATATTAGTTTATTTATAGAAGCAGTTAGAGTAGGTTAATTATTTTAAAAAAATTGTTAGGTTAGGTTAGGTTAAAACTGTGACCTCCTGCGCATGAGCCCAGCGAGCGAAGCGAGCGGTGCCGCGGTAGCGGCCGGCGAGTGCCAGACACGACTTGCATTAATAGGAAAAAGATATTGGTTTTAGTAGGTTACCCGGAACTTAACTATTTAGATTAGGTTAATTTCTTCTTTAAAAAAATGGGTAGGTTAGGTTAGGTTAAAACTGTGACCTCCTACGCACGAGCCGAGCGAGCGAAGCGAGCGGTGCCGTGGCAGCGGCCGGCGAGTGCCAGACACGACTTGCATTAATAGAAAAAAAGATATTGTTTTTTGTAGGTTACCCGGAACTCAACTATTTAGATTAGGTTAATTTCTTCTTTAAAAAAATGGGTAGGTTAGGTTAGGTTAAAACTGTGACCTCCTACGCACGAGCCGAGCGAGCGAAGCGAGCGGTGCCGCGGCAGCGGCCGGCGAGTGCCAGACACGACTTGCATTAATAGGAAAAAAGATATTGTTGTTAGTAGGTTACCCGGAACTCAACTATTTAGATTAGGTTAATTTCTTCTTAAATAAAATGGGTAGGTTAGGTTAGGTTAAAACTGTGACCTCCTACGCACGAGCCGAGCGAGCGAAGCGAGCGGTGCCGAGGTAGCGGCCGGCGAGTGCCAGGAACGACTACATTATATAGAAGAAATAAATTAGCAGTTCACATTTATGTCATTGAAGCATTTGACTGAATAGGAAAAGGTGAATTGAAAACTGACGATACTAAATATTTGGCTTATTTGATTTTGCGTAAAAACTGTTATTCCAACTGAAACATTTGACTAAATAAAAAATGTTAAAAGTACTAGTTGGTAAACAAGTTATAGTTTAAACGTTCATTTGCCAAACATTAGGTTTGCGTTACAATTTTTTGTCAATAGATTTTTTGCTAAGTAATAATTTGGCAAATGAAATTATGCGAATAATTTTTTGGGAAGTGAAAATTTGGCAAATTCCTTTCGGTCAAACAAGGGAGACCCAAAAAATACATACTTAGTGAAAAATAACTTTAATTTCGGAAGTCGGTGTCTTTGGTTTTCTATTTTTGGTTTTTGCCACCGACTTCCGAAATTAAAGTTATTTTTCACTTTGTAGTGTTTTTTTGTAAAAAAGTTTTTATTTTTCACTTTTTAATGGTGGTATCTACCCCGCACAAATTCGAATACCACTACCTGCTATGTAAATTACAGTGACAGGAAGTTAATATACCTACATAACAGCACCCACATATACTAACGAAGCTAACTCAAAAACTACCTACATAACAGCACCCACATATACTAACGAAGCTAACTCAAAAACTACTTGAGCAAAGTTAATAAATTTTACATGGGACCAATTTCGAGGTACACCCGAAGAAAACAAGAATCGTTCAAACCGGACTAGTCTGTAAAAGAAATATGTAGTTTTAATAATTTGATATTACATATTTAAATTGATTAGTTTTGCAATGATAACTGAATTATATCCTATTTTTAAATAATGACATATTACGGGTTTTTCGTCGGTTAAAAATGAACCATTCTAGTAAAAATTAAAGTAACTCAGGTACTTAGATACGATTAGCTCAATTCCAACAAATGGAACAACCTTGACTGAAAGCCCGGCTAAGGTAACTGAATAAACTTTGAAAAAAAAAAAAAGCAATAGAAGGTTTTCGGCACTCCATTGCTTCTACTAAACTGTTGTAACTACTCTGTCGGCTGCCAGAGTTTTGCTAATTGTTAAACTCAACGAAAAAGTTAAATGGCCCGTGGTTTAGATTAAGTAACTGGGAATAGGTACTACGGTTAAGAACGTAGAAGATGAATAGATACTTCTAGATATTTGCCCTTGTATGGTTATTGCAGAACTCCTTAAGTACCTAAGTAGGTAATTCTCCTGAATTCACCATTGAGAACCACCTACTTATGCTTTATTGGAAAACTTTCTACCTACTTATGTAGGTAGGCACTTAGTGACTTACTTAGGTACGTTACGTTAAGTTTACATGAGACGGTACTACTTGCCTAACGCTTGGCAGGGATGCGACAAAGCTACGGTCAATATTGCTCAAACGCATTAACTTTATCTACATGCGACGTTTTTCTCCCCTCGGCATTAATACTTCAAAAGTGTCCTACTCCACGTACATAAAATCTTTACTGAACCCTAGATAAAACTTTATAGCAAGGTAAAATGCTTGTGACATTTGGAATGCACCTTCTGAAAAGCTTTTAAAGTCTGCTTCCGAAGAGTATGTGTTTGGACATGTCCAGGTTATATTTTTAATTAAAAATACCGATGCAAAAACGTCACCAAAAGTTCCGACAAAACAAAACTACAAAGATAAATTTCATCTAAAACTAGCTTCTGCCCGCGACTTCGGTCGCGTGGAAATCGTAAGATACCTACACAATATACTAAGACAGCCACATTTATTTTTATAAAACTCCCTCGGCTCCCGACCCGCCGCCCACCGCGTCGCGTAGCATCGTCCGCCCGTTCTATTACTTTGTTTTAACTTGTCGTTTTTTCTGACTTTTTTAAAATTAACCGCCGGCCGGCCGGTCGTAAGCGTGATGTTAAATAACCAATAACCATAATCAAAGATTGTGGGCTATCAAATACAAAAATAATTTTTCAAATTGGATAGGAAGTTCCAAAGATTAGCGCGTTCAGACAAAAAAAAACAAACTCTTCAGCATTATTATTAGCCACCAAAACACTACAAAAAAACCCAACAGAACGATTCAAAGATGTATACATATTTGATGCAACGTTAGTTATTCAGGGAACACGTGTTTCGCTTAACAATCTTCACTGAGATAGAAAAATAGCAATGCTTTTGCAATAAATCCGGCCTGCGGCTTGTTGCAGCCGACCGAGCCACTGTTTATGCCGTCTCCCTTACTCTCCACTTCACTTCAACCATTGGCATTATTTCAATTGACTTTATGCCTTAATTCCTGACGTTACGACTATCAGCCACAAAGTTTTGAATTAGAAAACTTTTGATTGGAATCGAGAGTTTCTACTGTGCACTTCGAACGTTGGCTTTTTGAACGTATTTGTTGGAGTTCTATTGTCAACTATTAGCTGTAGATAAGGTGGCGTGCTGTGCTAGGAGTTGCCAACCGTCCTGTTTTCCCAGGACATGTCCTGCTTTTTGGGACGTCCTGGGATGTCCGGGATAGTTTTTAAGTAGCGTCATGGGTTTTCAAAGCATCCTGGTAAAGACCTGCGTTTTTTTCGCGCGAGCGCCTAAGCATTTCATATTATATCTTTTAAATTTTAATTGAAAACATTTTCTTTATTATTTTATTAAACATTGTTTAAATAAAATAAATACTGAGTTTCATTGACGCTGTTTTCATTGCGTGTTACTATTACCTACTGATCTCATATACTGCGTCCTGTTTTTAATCCAAAATGTCCATCCGGGTTTTCAAAATTTGGGGAGGCAACCCTCTAGCTAGTAAATAACAAATAAATAATAAATAACAACCAACCTTATATTATATATCTAGGTAAGTACCACAAGCATTTCAGAGCTCTGGACCCGTTGGCAAGAATAATAAATTCTAATTTCCAACAAACTTTATCAGTGCTGTCGCATGGTTTTACAAGTTGAAAATGATCGCTTTGTTTTTGACCTACCACGCCACGAGGACAAATTGGAATGTGATATTTTCGATTGGAGTGCACTTAAAGTTATTGGAGTACTATCTTTGGTACTGTTTACTGACATAGGACAGACATTCGACTTTTATGAAACGAATTAAGTCCTCCGCGAGACTATTTCGATGTTTTCAAGTTATCTGTTTTATCGAATTAATATCGGTACCTAAATGACGTAAATTGATTGTTTGACGTTATGAAGTTACCGTGCCCTGGGTTTATTGAAATTCTATCACTGATCGACATTGACTTACGCAATAAAAAAAACGAATCTAGCGATAAATAGATTTCATTGAGTACTTACATTGCCATCACTAAACTGATAAGTCACACCTTTATGAAAAAAAATAGTAATTGGTTAATAATCTTACATTTAAAAATTTTAACACGCACTTTGTAATCAACCATGAATGATGAGATTAGTTATGGAAACATTACTGGTAGTTATGTACACAACTTCTTCCGCGTATATATTACCAACCAGCGCCAATTCACACTTGAAGTATTCACCAACGTGTGTCAACAGGACCCTAATAATATAATGACTGTCTATCGCTTCAAGCTTCATTTTAAATATCGGTGAGATATTTTTGAAATTGCGTTGTGATGGCATCCTTTTACAGCGTTCCGCTAAAGATAGACATCTCAAATTGCAATGTACTGAAATCGTTAAGTCACACGTCAAGATATTTTTGAAAAGGGTGTTGTCATGTTATCTTTTAACGTTGAGGAAAGACCTCTCCAATTACACACCACTGAAATCGTTCCTCAGCTACTTCTCTCTTTCAGCTACTGTCATTCTCAGCAGGTAACCCGTAAATGTCATTGCTTCACCTTGCCTTGCCTAGAGCATCCAGCCGGTATTTGCCAGTACGCGGCCACGTCTTTCCCAAATGGCTGACCGATTGCCACTTCTGCTTGTCTATTTTGGGGCCTACTAGCTTTTGCCAGCGGCTTCGCCAATTATCCCACGGGAACTTACTACTTAGTCCGATTATAGCCCATAGGTATGCAGCACCCAAACTGTAACTTTCCACGTCTCGGCATAGTAGTCGTAACGGCATCATTGTTTCATCCGAAGGACCTCAATTGCTGGATCCTCCCCCAAGTATTGCCACAACGACCGGGCCTTTACTGCCTGCTTCCACTCCCATTGACTTCCATTCCCATGACCTCCACTAGGTCATCTGTCCACCCACGCTGTGCCTTCCTGTGTGGTTGCTACTCCACAACTAGCAGCTCGTCAGCTATGCGTTCTGAGAGCAATGTGGCGCGCTAACCACTAAACTTTCGTAATTCGTTGAGCTATGGGAGTTGGTTACGGCATGGTCGGCATGACACTGCATGCATGACGCCGACGCATAATAAAAGTGCGCAATATTACTATAACTTACATTTGGTCTATTTTCACGGTTGCAACACTATGTTAAAACTAGTGTTAACCCAGAACTCGTGAAAAGTGTTAGAGTGAACGTTAAGTAATGGGAAACTAGATATTAAAGTTTTGTTTGAGTTCCATTGGCAAGCGCGTGTCAGCGAATATGGATGAGAGTGAATGAAGTAAATGCCCAAACCTACATTGGCCTTGAAAATGAACAGGGTATTAGTTAGCTCTTTCAATTCGACTACTATTCAACGAGTAAGTATTTCTTGCATTTCTAAATCTATCTGAATTATTATTACATTAAAAAGTAAGTACCTACCTAACTAAGTACTTACTTAACAACACGCTTAGTGACCATAATATAAAGAAGAGAAAAGAAATATAGGAAGCACATTATAAAATAAACACACAAACACGCACATTGAAACATTACACACACATAATGTAGCTAAAAGCCTAGTTACTATTCGACATAATTAACCTACCCGTAAGTATTTGATTCAGAATAAAAAATCGATGTTTTGTTATGCCGTTATCTACGGGCTGCGAATATTTGAGGTATCGCTGATCTGGCCACGTACTTCGTCAATATTCACTGACGATGTACCTATGTCATGTCACACGAATGACCATCGCTTTAGTGCCATACTCGCCACAAATATTAGTGTGAATATGTACCCGTGGAACTCTTTACTGGATTGCAGCGAATCAACCCCGCAACCGGCCAGCTAAAACGATATAAGAAAAAAAAATTCTACAGCGAAAATAATACAATTTTTGAAAAAAAAAAAAGTTCTTCTTTTTTAAAAATTCAACTTTCTTTGAACATCGAATAAATCATTTCTATTCTATAAAAGCAGTAGTAGTCTGAAAATCTATACTGTTGAAAATAAATCGTCACTACAAAATGGCAAATTCTGTTCGCATTTCAATATTGGAAGAAATTGAATTGTGGCTGGCAGTTGAACCAAAGAATCAGATTCTCGAACACCTTGAGAATTTCTATCATAAACCACATTATTCATTGAGTCACACGTAATTTTATACAGTAAATATTTTCTTATAATTCAGTACCTACCTAACTTGTCAATATTTTGAAGCTAATTTCTGCCTGACTATTGTAGGTATTACTTTGGTAACACGAGGGGCATTATTACAAATATAATTTTGGGACGATACTGTACCTATTTGAATTAAGAGTAAATTGTATCTCAATTATAGTGAAAGGTCTTCTACGGTCTATGTATACCTCTATGTGTTCGCAGTTCGAATTTCACATTTGAAATGCGAGAAAGGACGCTACGTAACTTAATTTAGAACTTATTCGATGGTTGAGATGAGCATGCAGCATACGGATAAAAAAAGCACTAAGGTGTTAGAGAGATAATGTCGTTTTATTTGATTGGAAACTATTTTACTAAGGAATGGGTATGCTTTATTGGGTACTGTTTAATTTTTTTGATAAAGAAGGCACAAACAAAAGGTACCTAAATAGTCAACGATAAGTCGCTTATTGGATGGTAAATCGTTATTTTAGTCGAATTGGCGACACTATCATCTACTAACTTTCTGAAAAGTTTGGTGATTCACAAAATTATAACTTAGTAAGTATAGATACCTACTTTTGCACTAGTTGCCTAGTGCAAAAGTCAAATCTCTCTCTCGAAAAAAATAGATTATTCACATTTCCTTATAAATGAAATACAGAGAACGGCTGGATAGATTTGTTTTTTTTTTGTGTTCGTAATAGTCCGAATTCGATTTTTAGGGAAAGAAAAATTGGAAAAGTTACCCGAAAAATAAAGAGATAATTCGGGAAACACCGAAAGTGCTTTCTCCAATGGGAATTGGACAAGACAACATCGGTCTATCGGGCCAGCTAGTGTAACAATATTTTCACGATAAATAAACGTCAAATATCGAGAGACTATAATCAACGCAATCTGAGAAATCCGTTTGGACAGCTGTCAAAATACTTTGTGTAGTGATGAGGAAAAAAAATCTGTTGCTTTAAAAACGGATTCTCGAGACATAGGTATCGATTTATCATACAAGTTTGTAATCGACAATTTATCTACATTGTTTAAAACTGATTCACAAGGCATATCGTTTTATTACACGTAGGGACGAATTCGTAATATTTAACGGTGATTAAATCCCAACTAAGTTTCAATTTGGGCGAGTTTCAAAGCCAAACCAAGACATTTACTAAAATCCGATATACTGATTTCTGTATAATAATACATTGTATATTATGCGCCATGCAGTGGTGTACCTAGTACCTAATTATGAAATATCAAAATAAAGCTAAAATATATTTGATCAGATTTTGTTTTTATAAGTGTAAACATTTAATGTTACAGTAATTATACGTTTCTCTCTTTTCTTATTGACGTAAATATGTAAAAATATAGATTTTTTAGTACATCGATTTCATTCGGTTAAAAACAGCTTAGAACGGTCAGAACTCTACGGCCCCGAACCCAAAGACATGACATTGTATTAACGTCCTGTCGGAATATTAATCATCAATTAATTCGTGTTTTTGAGTGCATTTTTCCAATAAGTATAAAGTAAAACTTGGTGCTTACGAATGATACCCATTGTTATAGTGTATGGATAACACAGTAATTTATTAGGATTACGAATTTGTTTTTTCGATTTCTTACGTAGACGTTCATACAAAGTTATTGCGGCATGTATAATGAGAATCGTCCAAACGGACTTCTTAGATTGCGTTGATAAGATACAGGCAAAATATTCGTAGAAGGCAAAAGAAAGAATAAGATAGACAAACATATGGTGAAGTCAGTTTTGTGAACAACAGAAGTAACTGGATGTGGTACTAAACGTTGCACTCAATCAAGCCAGATCCCGCAGCAAATGTACAAATACAGAAAGTAATTAGGAAGGGACCGACTAAAGAGGAGGAATTTTTAAAATCATGCATTCTTTAAGAGGCTGCCATGTATTCCTACCTAGTCAGTTATGGTGACACTGAGACGATCGCGCTTTACGAATCTTCTGCATGTATTGTTAGTTAAAAACTGTACCAAAGCAAGGACAATTTTACATTGTAACTTATAAATCAATGAAATCATCAATCTCCTGCCCTTGTCACACTAATATTATATGGGCGAAAGTTTGGGAGTGTGTGTGTGTGTGTGTGTTTGTATATTTCTTACTTCTTCACGCTCAAACGGCTGGACCTATTTGTATGAAATTTGGTATGTAGATAGCTTATAACATGGATTAACACAAAGGCTTTTTATCCCGGTCTACGCGGGTGAAACCGCGGGGCGCAGCTATGTTATAAATTAAAAAGTTTCTTTTCGTGTCTGTCTGTGAGACTACGTTGTTCTTCTGAGCTCCGTAACAGATTCTGTGCGTTTTTCACCATTATCTGGAGAATTTATTCCGGAAGGTTTATGTGTAGTATTCCTACATTAATAGTAAACTTACATACCTATAATAAAGAAATCTCGATTTTTGTCAAGTCTTAAAAACATGTTAAACATGTAGTATAATATACCTAAACATGAGCACTTAAGTAGGTACAATAATATTATGTCGTCGATCTTGCAGAATCATGACACGAAAAAATTCACATTTTGTGAAAATATTATAGACATAAATTGGCAAGTAGAAACATTTCATCGGTTTCTTGGCAGCTGGCAGTCAATAATAAAGAAGGGAGAATGAAAGTACAATACAATACAGTACAGTTACAATGCAAAAATTCAAAATTACGGATTGGTTGGTGTAACCATTTCCACCGGTTTTATGTAGAAAATATTTCTAAGAGTTCTTTTTCTTCCACGGGTTATTGGAAAGCATAGTTTTATTTGTTCGTGTTAATATCGAAAGAGAGTGATTTTCGATCTGAATGCCAGATTCCCTAATGAGAAATTATTTTAAGGTGGCTCTAGGAAGTAGGAGGCGATTGGTTGCCTTCTTGGCCCGTCTAGTAACGAATGCTTTTTTAAAATTAAAAGTACGTATTTCGTCGGTACGACGACAGATGCAGAGTAGTACAAGTTTTTACTTCCATAAGCTTAGAGCTAAATGCTACCTATTTAAAGAAGAGCGATGTAGTGACCCAGTTAAACTAGGACTTTAAATAGTTTAAGAGTTGTCCTAAAATGTCAGATAAAGAAATCATTTTCTAGACTTTTGATGTAAGTATCTAGAGCTCGTTGTATGACGTTTATTTTGTCGTTAAACCATAAATATTCGGTATTTTTTAACCCGATTTTTGTACGTATTTATTCACCGTGTTCACCTAATATCTTTCGAAAACCTAATTTTCTGTAAGTAAGTAGGTACCTAAGTACTAATATTAGTGTTATAGCTGTAAGTAAGTCTAAGAGCTTACCTAACTTCTAATGTCCTATCATAGACTATTAAATGAGCAATATTATGTGTATACATGTTACCGCTAATGTGCGTAAATCAGTTAGACTGCAGATTAACTAGTTAATCTGCAGATTATCTGGTTGAGTCCGTTAAAGTGGAAGAAAATGTTTAAGTTCTTGTAATAACTAGATAATCTGCAGACTAACGGCCAAGCAACGGTTAAGCTAATAACACAGGTTCTTTGCTTGAAGCAAACATTCGAATTCATTGTAATTATAATGATCTAAAGTTTGGTGACATTTTACGCATGAACAAAAGTAATCAAATAAATCAGTACAATAGTGGGTAAGTAATTAAAACTTTACTCGTATGTTACTCCACAGATTTAACTGATCAAATAGACAATTTAACTAAACGAACTTTACATCAATAAAATCGCCATCGGTCACCCAGGTATACCTACTTATCTATTATAATAGAATTTGGTATCAATAAACAAAGCAAAATATTTTAATTGATTCACAGACACAGGTTGTTAAAATCACTAAGTGCAAACAGAATTGACCCACTGTCCTTTTAATTATTTTTAGCCTATCATGCCTAGCCTAATTACTGTACATGACAGTACTTGACCCACTACCAGGGTATTCCGCATCCCGCATCCCGCACTTATACTCAACAAAATAAAAACGGAGGTGTAGTCATCTACACCAAAACCTCTTGGAATATTTCTGTATTGGATACAGCAGTCGCAGAAGCGGACAGTCTTCTTACAATACTAGACGACAAAGTGGCTGTCCTGGGAATCTACCGCTCTCCCTCTTTCCCGAACATTGATAATTTTATGATCTCCTTAGACACAGTCCTCACGCAATTAAAAAAGTACCCAACTATTATAGTAACCGGAGACCTTAACATTGATATATATAATACAAACAGCAATAAGCACACTGAATATCTAAGTCTCATGGCAACGCATGGACTTTTGGCCTGCGATAACCGAGCCTACCAGAGAGCGCAACTGTCTCGACCACATTTTTATCAAGTCAAACTTCAAATCTTAGGAAAATCATCTATTGCAGATCATGATATAATCATGGCTGCCATAGCTCAAAAACACACTCTCACCAAAGCTAAACCCTGGTATAAAATCAAACTTGACGAAGAGGCAGTCGCCGCAGAGATGGAAAACACAGACTGGTCTAACGTCTTAACTACCAATTGCACTAACTCCTCCGTTAACTCACTAATCGAAACTATTTCCAACTCAATCGCTAAAAACTCACGTAAAATCACCGTCAGTCGAAGTAAATACAACATAAAGCCATGGATAACGCCAGGCCTCATGAGATGCATGAGGCACCGTGATAATCTTCATCTAGCCTTAAGATCCTATCCAAATGACGAAATGCGACGCCTCGTGTACACTAGATACAAAAATTTCTGTAACGACTTGCTACATAAACTTAAAACCGATTATAACACTCAACTCGTAATCAAAAACCAAGACAACCCAAAAAAGCTCTGGAACACTATCAAATCTATTTACAACCCAAATACTGAAAAAAGTGATTCTTCCCAGTTATTATCTAACGCAAAGGACCCTGTCGATTCTTTAAATAATTGTAATGCTTACTTCACTTCTCTAGGCAAAAATCTTTCGGATCTCATACTAACGCGACTGTCCGAGACCCAAGCATCCCTTGCGAGCAAATATAAACCACGTGAAACTCCACCACACTCTTTCTTCTTCCACCCAACGGATGAAGACGAAATAGAAAAAGTTATTGATCAACTTAAAATTGACAGCGCCAGCGGACTGGATGAAATTAGTGTCAGGATAATTTTACTACTCAAAAAAACACTGATAAAACCACTCACTCACATTTTTAACTTAAGTTTGGAAAACGGCATCTTGCTAGACTGCTGGAAGGTTGCCTGTGTCCGACCCATTCATAAAAGCGGTCTTAAAGAACTACCGGAGAACTATCGACCTATAGCACTATTGTGCATTCTATCAAAACTTCTCGAAAAAGTAGTAAATAAGCGACTACTAAATTTTTTAGAAGATTACAATCTAATATCTGAAAGACAGTTTGGCTATAGAAGAGGCAAATCAACCGAGGACGCCGCTATACTACTAACCAACTCCATAGCTTCTTGTATTGAAAAGGGCGAAAACGTCATGGCAGTTTTCCTTGACCTGGCCAAGGTGTTTGACACAATATCGATAGATCTACTCCTGTCCAAACTAGAGGGTATAGGAATACAAGGAAACGCGCTAGACTGGTTTCGAAGCTATCTAACAAATCGCCGGCAACTAGTAAAAGTAGGTGACTACTCTAGTGGATTACTGTCTATCAATTTTGGAATCCCTCAAGGCAGTACTCTCGGTCCGACCCTTTTCGCCTTCTATATGAACTCCTTAATGCACCGCTTCAAAACGCTGAAATAATTTTTTATGAAGACGACACGGCAATCATATTCCATGCCAAAACTTGGGAACAGGTGTATCATCTTGCCGAACATGGTCTGCTTACAATCTCAGAGACTCTTAGTAGAAATTTACTTACACTTAACATAAAAAAAACTAAGCTCATCACTTTCTTCAAAACCATAGCTTCCAGTCCTCCTTGCCAATTGACACTAAAATTCCACACATGTCGCAACGATCACAATTCACCACTCACAAACTGTATCTGTACTCCTATAGACCGCATTTCCTCCCTTAGATATCTAGGTATTACTATAGACGAAAATGTATCATTCAAACCTCACATACACTTGCTAGCGGGCCGCGTCAGAAAACTAATCTACGTTATGAAGAAACTACGAGACTGCACACCTATTAAAATTCTCCGAACAATATACCTAGGTATATTATATTATACTCCTAGGTCTCTGTCAATCTGTACTCCAGTATGGAATCTCCGTCTGGGGCGGAGCCGGGAAAAGCACATTTATTGTAATAGAAAGAGCTCAAAGAGCCGTAATAAAAGTAATGCTTAGAAAGCCCTTTAGGTTCCCGACAGACCTGCTATACACTGAATTTTTTGTACGAGTACGTCAACTGTATATAATTAGTGCCGCACTGCATGTACACAAGTCTATTAAAAACAGACCTGACTACTAAAGCCTGCTCTCAAAACGTATCTTACATGTCCCTCTTCCTAATTTAAACAGTCTTCTGGCCAGACGGTGCCCCTCTTACTCACACACTCATATCTACAATAAAATAAGCAAGCGCTGTGATACTAAAGGTCTTAACACACACTCATTTAAAATAATGACAATAAGCTGGCTTATCTCCCTGTCATACAGCGACACTGAGGAAATAGTGAGTTAACACCAAAATCTACTAGCAAGTCATTCACGTAATCATTTAGTTCCTCCACACAAAAATCCACACCTACTACAATACACACACACCCTTCACAAACACACACACCCCCACACACCCCCACACACACACACTGTATCATGATTTAGAATTGTTTTATTTTGCTCAATTTACTTTATTTTTAACTTGTTATTTCTCTACCCTTAATTAATTATAATACTAGGTCCACTTTCAAACATCCTGAAATTAAATTGTTAACACAAAATGTCTCGAATTAAAACGTAAGATAACGCAACTCAGGCCCCCAAGATACAGGCGCTGCCTAGTTTGGGGACCACTGTTCAAATAAATATGTTACTTATTCTAGTTACAATAAGCACTCAATATTATTATTTTTGTAATTTATTTTGTAACGATGGACCAATCAAAATTATTCTTATTCTTATTCTAATGAGACTCAATTAATTCTACGCTTATCGTTACGCGACCTCAGGAAGTCCAAAGAGCATCAATAAGAACGACTATTTATACATATACAAGGTGTACCTAACTTAAATAACGCAAAACCTCTTAAGGGGTCATTGTACTCATCATTATGAACAACTTTTACTATGGGACCAAACCTGAAATCACGAAAAAAATCAGGTGTTCCCTACATTTTGACGATTTATGCGAACATAAATGTAGTGAACAGCTGATTTTTTCGTGATTTCAGGTTTGGTCCCATAGTAAAAGTTGTTCATAATGATGAGTACAATGACCCCTTAAGAGGTTGTGCGTTATTAAAGTTACACCTTGTATAAAACATTGTTAGGTAAAGTGTAGTGTGTTTTTGGACCATTGTCCAATAGCATTGTCCGTGTGCAAATTTTACCTTTAAATAATTGGTTGGTGGTTGGTTGGTGGTGGTAATTGGTGGTTGGTTGGTTGGTGGTGGTTTGTGGACTTAGGTCTAACTGTATGCTAACTGTAACAATAATTTCTCGCCGGGATAACTGCGACCATCACAACTGTCATGATGTAAGCAAGTTGTTAATTGCTGACATAAATCGTCGGCTAACATTAAACGTAGTTTCAGCACCATCTAAGATTACAATGATTGTTTAAGTATGGGTTTCAATATGAGTTTTGTTAGATTATTGTCCTAGTGTCATGCGTGTACGACCATACGTAAAATTAATGATTGAAATCTTCCTTACAACTATCATTACTGGTTTACGTTACGTTTAATGGATGTCGGAAATATCCCACAGGAAGGAAAATCCTTCCTTATTCCTTGTCTACATTATAAAGGGAACCTCTGTGCAAAATTTCTAGGTCCAATGGTTTGCGCTAGGCATTGATGAGTCAGTCAGTCAGGACTTCTCTTTTTATTTATATAGATTTACAATTCAAATATATAAAGTAACTTCAACACAATCACTTCAAGTGAACACATCAATTTTGACATGAAGTTCGAGATACGAATTGCACGAGTCACAGGTGTTTGGCGAGTCGACGAATGATTAATTACCTAAATATAAAATCCAATTAAAATAGATGGACAAACTTTTAAAAATTATTCAGACCACCAAAATAAGGACAATGGTAAAAAATAATAAGAAAAACGCATTAGATACTTAAAAGAAAAAAAATCAGCTAACGAAAGTACACTAAAAATGTTGGTTACCCAATGCATAAACACATCCATGTCTTTGTTATCTCATAATAATTCTGATACTACAAATGTGCAGGCGACCGCCACACGGTGGATCGAAACAGCTATAAGGGACATTGGTTTTTTTTTACAAATTCAATTTTTTTAAAATACTTATTAGTTTCGAAAGTGTTTCATTCCATACAACAAAAATTGAAAATATTTTTTTTACGGGCAAACTATCAATTTTAAAGAAAAACGTTTCATAATAATATTATTCATCAGAATGACAGATCTTTCGATAGGTATTTTTTAAAAATCGTATTTGTAAAAAAAAACCCCAATGTCCCTCAATAATTACAGCAGTTTCAATCCGCCGCGTTTTTTTTTATTATTTTAGGTTAAATTAAAATCACTCTAATCAGTAAATTTTTTTGCTTATATACAACGTGTAACGCTAAATGCGCAAAACCTCTTAAGGGGTCATTGTACTCATCATTATGAAAAACTTTTACTATGGGACCAAACCTGAAATTGCGAAAAAAAAATCAGCTGTTCAGTACATTTTGACGAATTATGCGAACATAAATGTACTGAACAGCTGATTTTTTTTTCGCGTTTTCAGGTTTGGTCCCATAGTAAAAGTTGTTCATAATGATGAGTACAATGACCCCTTAAGAGGTTTTGCGCATTTAACGTTACACGTTGTATATGTTGTTAGACGTACTGAACGCTGTGTCTAAAATTAGTCCATCTATTTTAATGGAACCTTTTATTATGGTTTACCTTTACGTGGTTGGTGTAGTCTTTCAAAACTTCCGTGATCAGCTACTTGTTTCTTATAAACAAAACGAACAATCGTGTTAATTAAAGCCCGAGTTTCAGTTTACGTTTGGTTACGGAAAGTGATGGTTTTGTTATCCAGAAATTCATATGGATCGCGTGAGTTGAGCTCGTTTTAAAACCTACATGTGTTCTTACTTGTGCAGCAGAGCACAGTGCATATAATACAGGGAGTTTAGTAGAAGGCCCGACACAATTTTTTTAGGGATAGATAGGGTATAGGTTTTCACCCATAGAAACTATGGTTTTAAGTGGCACGGTAATTGATATATGTTTTCCTTCATGTCGTCATATCTTTTTTAGGGTTCTGTAGTCAACAAGAAACCCTTATAGTTTCGCTATGTCCGTCCGTCTGCCCGTCCGCAGCTTAGCTCAGAATTCATCACGCCGAAAAAGTGGTAAAATAAAATCTAGACAAAAATTGTTTTTTAGTGTATCTTCAGTACACGTAAAGTGGGAATGTTTTTTTTCTCGTCTACCCCTTGGTGTGGGGTGTTGTTCTTTTAAAAATATTGCGAGTTTGTGCAAACAATTTTTCGATTTAGGGATCCGTTTCTGAAATATTAATCTTTAAAGTGCTAATTTTTGTTAGAGTCAAGTGTCACCCCGGCCCCCCGCCAGCTAAACGGTTAGTTTTGGATTGGTGAAAAAAATCACGGTAGTAGGAATATATTATAACGAAGTTATACGAGTAATAGTCAAATAATCGTGGAACAACAAAAAGCCCTCTTCTTAGTCCGCATTATTGTGCAACTACGGAACCCTATTACCGCTATTTTTTATTATCACTTGGCCGGTTTTTATTGTTTTTGGTTGTAATAGAACGTAATAACTTTTGGTGTTATATTTAAAATGCACATTTATTATACCTACCTACAATCGTTCTGGACAATGATTTAATTATGTGTTTCCAGTCTTAAAATGGTGTTAAAGTACAACAATTATAAATTTTAAAATAAATAATAATAAATAATAAAACAATTTTGTGCTAGCAAATGACACTCCCTATCCCTCAAAAAATTGAGTTGGTCCTTCTACCAAACTCCCTGTAAAGATTACCTAATTTTCTTTACAGGTTATCGCATTTTTGGTTATATTCTCAATGAATTTTGCCATTCAAAGTTTTCCTATAGAGAATGGATTTTCGGTGAAGTTTAATCCCATTTCTCCTAAAGAGGAGCTTAAACCGAGAAAATTCGGCACATTGTTTGCAAAAATTCCACAAGAATTTAAAGACAAAGAGAATATCAGGCGAGAAGAAGTTCTCAACACGGTTTTGCTTCATCAGAAGCCTGAAGTGCAGTCAGGATATTCGAATCAAGTGGCCAAATTATTATTTCCTACTGAATATGTTTATAATAGGAATAGTAATAATCTTACGAAATCGTTGGCAAGCCACTGGGCAGGTTTAAATTACTTGAACCTGCCCATAGTCAGGCAGCCCTATGAAGATTACAAGGTATTAGTCGCTACTGCGCCACCAAATGTGCACCTCGGTGGTGACAATAAGCAGACATTCATATATGTTGTATTCCCTGAAGATGGATCTAGCGACACAGGTGTTTACAATGTACCTGTAGTATACTTTGTTAGTGGAAACTCTGGAAAAAATAATGTCATAAAGAAGCAGCCCGTAGATCCGATACTGATTGTCGACAGCAACCGAACCGTTACAGGAATAAAGAGTAAAGAAGTCGAAAAGTTCGTCAGATTTAAAAATAATTTGTCAAAAAGATTTAACTATTTTATAACACGTTAAAGATTAGATTAGCTGTATGCTATGTAAGTTTCAAATATAATTACGTGTTCTTGATACCTTAGTGTACAGTTTAATATAATTTTATTGTTAATTTAGTTCCTTGAATAAGATCCGATAAAAAAGTCGACGTTAGTTTCATTTATGATATTTTCACCGAAGTTAAGGAAACCAGGTGTTCTGGACACTTCTAACAAGTTATATGTGATGTAACTACCTAGTCATGGTATATTGAGTGCATTTAATGAGACCTCTGCAATACCTGTGGTATTTTCATCTCGAGACTAGTAGTGTGGTGCCGCCACATGGAATGAAGTTCTTTATTAAATAGTAATTTCAGATGTGCCACCATTGCCACTAGGCCGCTGCCTGGTACCTATCATATTATTGGTATTATTTGATGGTGGTATCATAGTACCTACGAACATAATCACGCTTGGTGATATTCGTAGGTACTATGATATCATCATCTTGTATTGTAAGTCGTACGGCTGCAGTGTTATCAATTTAATAAAAAAACCGGTCAAGAGCGAGTCGGACTTGCGCACCGAAAGTTCCGTTCCGATTTCTAAAAAAGTGTGCTATTTAGAGACATCGTTTTATTTTTTCTGTAATCTTTACATAAACTTCTACCACGTAGAATAATTTCAGATTTTTCTCTATGCAAACTTCGTAGACAAGAGGGAGGGACGACGGTATTTTTTTACATTTTCCATCAAAAGTGGAAAACTATGCGACCAAAAAAAAAGAAAAAAAAATGTTTGAGAATGCGCAAACAGCGCTCTTTCATATACCCCACATGTCTCAGTATCCCCACTTCGAATTTTAAAGACCCTCTTTCGGGCCCTGTTGCAAAAAAAAAAAACTTGTATATTTTTATTTCTTTCTTATTTGCTAAATAGTAATAAGAAAGAAATGAACGTCATCTAAAACTGTTCCAAAATTCAAGTTGATAGCATTAGTCAAGTTGGTAGGGGTTCAAGTTGGTAGGTTGAGATATCCAGCTGTGACAGACAGACAGACAGACTGAGTCGCACCCTATGGGTTCCTTTTTACTATTTTGTTACGGAACCCTAATAAATATTGTGATTAGACCTGCACGGAGATATAAGAAAGCATCCCGAATTGTAGCTTTTCATGGAACATACATTTAAGGTTAACTTGTGTCATTAAGTTAATCGTCCTGTTCCAAAGCTTACAAGTACCTACTTTATTCATATTTTTAGGGTTCCATACCTCAAAAGGAAAAAACGGAACCCTTATAGGATCACTTGTTTGTCCGTCTGTCTGTCTGTCTGTCTGTCAGTCTGTCTGTCTGTCTGTCTGTCTGTCAGTCTGTCTGTCTGTCAGTCTGTCAAGACCGTTTTTCTCCGGAACGCGTGGAGGTATCAAGTTGAAATTAATATCAAATACGTAGGTCTGTGGTCTCCTGAAGTCCTAAAAAACTCAAGCTTCTAAGTTAATGCAATAAAAACATACGGCCATTTATGCGATATATTTTGACACTCGCAAGTAAATCAAAACCTATAGCGTACTTCCCGTTGTTCTAGAATCATGAAATTTAGTAAGAAGCAAGGTCATACAACACAAATAAAGGAAAAAGTCCGAAAATTGTTAATTTGTAATTCTATCACATAAAAAAATTGTTCAAGTCTGTCAGTCTGTCAAGACCCTTTTTCTCAAGGACGCGTGGAGATATCAAGTTGAAATTAATATTAAATACGTAAGTCTATTGTTCCTTACAGTTCTAAAAAAATTAAGCGTCTAAGTCAACGCAATAAAAAAATACGGCAATTTTGCGACACATTTTGATACTCGCAATTGTTGCAAGTAAACCAAAACCTATAGGGTGCTTCCCGTTGACCTAGAATAATGAAATTTGGCAAGAATCAAGGTCTTCCAGCACAAGTAAAGGAAAAAGTCCGAAAATTGTGAATTTGTAATTTATTGACATAAAAAAAATTTTTTGGGATCCAATGTTAAGTTTGTTTTTGGGATAAATTCTTTTCAACTGCGGAACCCTTCATTGTGCGTAGTCCGACACGCACTTGGCCGGTTTTTTTTATATTCATATTCTTTATTGTGGATCATATGTAGGCACAATACATACAATGTTCTTCTTATAAGTAAAATAGGATCAGCTATGTCTAACGTGACCATTTATTTTTTGACTCAAAACGGGACATTGGTTTATTTATCTCAATTAGTATGGCCGATTCATAAAGGAAACTCAATTTTCAATGAAAAAAGAAACACATTTTTTAAATATGTTTTTTTTTCATTTATCATTTATTACGAGAAGTTAGGCAATATTTTTAAGTAAGTAATTTTAATATTTGTCAGCGGAACAAGTTTTAATACAACTGGTGATGATTTTAAGTAACAACAAAATTCTTGGCACTTTTTTATTCACCTTATATAACAACATCACCATACGTTCTTTAGACGTCCACAATGTAATAATTAAAGGAAAGACTCTTTCTATTGGTGTATTTGTGCCGGGCAGACATAAAATAAGTATATTCAATTAAAATACAAAAGTTTTCATGGTTAAGGATGTTGGCGTGAAAGTGTTTGAACACTTCCGTCCAACGACTTTCTCAAAACGGGACAATTTTGCGTCCCCAGGTTTTTTCGGGGACACCGGGACGAAGAACCGAAAAACGGGACGGTCCCGTTCAAAACGGGACGAATGTCGCTTAGCTATGTCCCGCCGCTTAGGGACACAATAACAAACATTAATAATAATTTTGAGATGATGATTAAGTTGCCTTGGTTTTGTTGTTAGAAATCACAGGACAGTCGAGGCATTCAAGCTAACGAAATGTCAATCGCTTAACAAAGATATCGGTCAGCGGCGACCTTAATCTAACTTAAACAAGAAAGTTAGATTGTCATTCAAGGTGTCAGTGTGAAGTTGGATACTTGAAACGAGTTGAAGGTAGTAAAGCTGTGGGAAATGCGTCAGGCGTTAGTTTGATATGGCTGAAATAAATAATACAGTGGTTTTTATTTTGACAAATGAATTTTAAACACTATTATAGCATTCGTAGCATCCATTACACCTTTAATAACCTTTTAAATCTGTTATCTACTCATTTTAGTGAATTTTACAACAGAGTAGCTTATAAACGGTATTGGTTAAGTGGAGTACCTACCTAATAGGTACTTACCAAAAATATTACTATTAGTCGTGGAATTAAATAAACAATCAATTCTCGGGAAGAACGAACGGTGCGGTGTGCGGTGTATTTTAGTTTTGGGTGTAAGGTCAGCATCATAAAAAAATACTTAGTACATTTTGATACAAGTGGAGAACGTTTGTTACCTATTGCATTTGAGGCGGAAATAACACCCGAGCCGTAGGCGAGGTTGTTTTTGAGCCGAGAACTGCAATAACAAATGTCTACGAGTATCAAACGACGTTTTTCAAAACACTTTTGAGGAAATAAAATAAAACAACGGAAAATATTTTTGTCATGAATTATTAGGAAACTATGATTTAAATTTTCTTTTTTTTCCGCGCTTTGCTTTCGCCAGGATGAAAGAGAAGCAAAGGTATAAAGCCGATAAACAGCCTGATATGAAAAATAGAAAATTCAAATATTTTTGAGTTTAGAACACAAATAAATGTTAATTTGTTCATAAACGTTTTTTTTATTGTAACAATCATAGTTTTTGATGATATTCTGTTTATAAACATTATTTAAATACTCAATAATAGTAACCCCGTAAAGATGCATTGTCTCTTTGCCCAAATTAAAAAAAAAAACATTAGTAACCTCCGAATAGAGAGTTGTGAATAGATTTGAACATTTGAACCAATTTGGACTAAGTATAGGTAGGTATAAGTTATCTGTGGCAATTTTTATTCCCGCACACGGGTGGGAAAATGAAAAATCGCACGCGTGCGACATACATTGCATTGTGAACCTAATCGTAGTGCGATATGAACCAGTTTTCGAGGAAGTGTATTGAAAAAATATATTGCAGACAATTGCAGTCCATTGCCTCTAACGGCCACAATTGGCAACCGTTTTGGATTAATTTTTTGCGTCGATTGTACCTTATATACTGAATAACTAAATTGTAGCTGGGTATGGTATTGTTTTTTATTAGAGTTCCGATGCTAAACTACCAATAAGGAACCTAAACTACAAATTGATGATTTTCGGACTTTTTCCTTTACTTGTGCTGTGAGACCTTGCTTCTTGCCTTTCATGACTAAGTCAACAGAAAGTAGGTAGATACACTAAAATAAATGTTTAAAAGAAAATTAAAATTAAATCTCCCATTCACAATAACATTATATTATTATTGTCAGAATACATAAAGGTTTTGATTTATTTGCGAGTATCAAAATAGGTACGTAAAATGGCTGTATTTTTTATTTTATTGCATTGACTTAGAAGGTTGATTTTTTCAAGGGACCGTAGACCTACGTATTTGATATTAATTTCAACTTGATACCTCCACGCGGTCCTGAGAAAAAGCGTCTTGACAGCCTGCCAGACAGACGGACAAAGAAGTGATCTTATGACAAACTGTAAAGCGTTTTAAGGTTTTAATAATCTACATTGATTGAGCACAATCATCAGCATCAATAGACTCGTTTCGTTCCCAAGACTTTTCTAAATTCTGAGGTGAGGTTCAAACGGTGCTGCTTAGCATAATAATCAGCCTATAATTTTCCCACTGCTGGGACACAGGCCTCCTCTCGGTGAGAGGGAGTGGGCCGTAATCCACCACGCGGGCCCAGTGCGGGTTGGTAGAGGTCACATGTCTTCTAATTTTTGGTTCTAGGAATTGCCGTTTTCCTTCACCGTTTTGAGAGCAGTGGCAGGTGGTGGACAAAGTAAAGCGTCAATCAGGGTTCGAACCTACGACCTACAACTCGTAAGTCACGGCCGTTACCTGCATTGTGCCACCACCACTGCTTTATCGGTGCTGCTTACGCATTTTCAATTAAAATTTTGTGTTGTAATAGTCTTTCTTTTTTTTTCGAAGCCACCGGTTTCTTATGCACACACTAACCCGTTTTTATAACCCTTGTTTGAGAAGTAGTAAACATTAAAATAAAATTATAGGGAAATATATTAGTATTATGTATTAGTATTATGGGGATATATTATTATACTAGACAGTAGCAAGATGGAAACACGATTTGATAAAGTTGGCTCGATAGAATGAATTCTCAAAGTTACGAGTAGAAAGCTCTTTACGGGTCATTTTTTCCTCTATTTCCCTACTTTTTTATTCAAATAAGTAGTTTGATATATTGATTCATTTACTAAAATAAAATTCATAGATGACTGGAGCGTATAGATACACTAGTTTTTTATTTAACAAATTATGATAAAAATAACAATGAAAAACATTGAAAAAGTGCAAAAGTGTGGTTATTTTCTTTACTATTTACACGTAAAGAAAAAGATAGAGACAAAGGCCAACGCTCGGTGCGCCCTTAACAATCGCTAAGTTATATGGCCGAACTTCAAATATTTCGTAGGTAATATGAAAATGGTTCGACAAGGGTCACTTTTATGTCATAAATGTTTATGTTGAGCATTTGTTCTGCAAGCTTATTGTTCGTCTAAGTATAGTCATCACGATCAAAAGAAACCTCGTCCAAGGGCATGGTTCGTTCACAATATCAGACAATATATTGCCTCCCTCACAATGCTTATTGTTCAGGATCTAAATAAATTTTTCGCAACGGCGTCAATCGTAACTTATAAGAATAATAACGAATATTGAAGTTTTGCCTCTTTTCAATTTAACTTTTATTCTCTACTAGCTGACCCGACAGACGTTGTCCTGTCCCAATTTCAATAATTTAAAATTCCCATAGAAAATTCACTTTCAGTTTTCCCGAATTTTCCAATTTTCCCGGCAACTTTTCCAATTTTTCTCTACATAAGAACCTTCTGCTGACAATAATAAACACAACAAAAAAAGAATTAGCGAAATTGTTCCATCCGTTCACGCGTGATGCGATGACCAAGGGAAATAGAGATTCATTTTTACATACTCGTATATAGATTGGGTTGACTCAGAGCCACCTATGTTGGGTAAACGTAAACAGTTTTATGGAGATTTTCGCTCGAAGTATAACTTATGGGTCGAAACTGTCTGATGATATAATTAACAATCGCTTCGAGACATTTTGTATAGATGGCGCAGACGAATTGATTACGTATTCGAGATGCGATGTCGCCTACGACGTGCCGTGATTTTACGTTGGCGAGTTGGCGATAAAAGTTAAGAGAAAAATGAACCAAATAATCGTGTAAAGTTTGTATTACTTTTGAAAGAAGTTTACCAACATATAACCTTCTTTTATGGAGAGCAAACTGCTTATGGTTCCGGTATGGTTAAGTCTTTTGTGATAGATGTACCTATCTATGGTATTTTCTCTAATATTCCCTACTTACTTTGGCTATCATTCCATTTACTGTAAAAACGTTATCTGGGGCCTAAAACGGCCACATAAAGCAATTCCTCTAGAAGCGATTCATTTCCTGAATTCCGATTAATTTATTATGATTATGCTATTTGACGTATTTGACATTAAACTTCAATAAAGCAATTCATAATTTGTGGACCATTTTACGAATCTCCATACAAAACTGCCAAACAGATGATTTGCGTGCTATGAATTGTACGCAGATAAATTATGAATTGTGAGTTTGTGACCGTTTTACGATTTCAAATATGATTCATAATAAATATTATCCTATTATGATTCTGCCAAAGTTGCCGTTATAACCCCCAGGTAAGCTGTTTGTTATCAGTAGGTACGTTTTTTAGTTAATAACAATGACTTCAATGAAAAAACCTATTTGAGACCCTCACAGTAACCCCTTATATTTGATATGTCACACGGTACACGGTATTTTTCTTATTTGCCGCCCAAAAGTTACACCAAAGTTACAAATGAATTTTGAATATCAAAATTCATTTATTTACGCTACACGTCTATGTTTGGATCACAGAAATTCATATGTGTACCAAATTTTCGAAGAAAATTGGCTGTGACAGACGAACGGACAGACACACGAGTGATCCTTAAATAAGGGTACCGTTTTTTCCTTTTAGGGTACAGAACCCTAAAAATTTTAAAATTAAGTAAGAATTCTCTAAAGCTAAACAATCCTTTGTTTCCCGCGCAAATTCATGCTGATAGAAAATCAGCTCAGGAAAATAACCCTTGCTAAGAAAATAATTGAAAACCCGCTCTGTGCACCTAATACATTTTACATGTAAAAATTGTTTGTTTACTAGCATGTTCTTGGATAAATGAACAGCTTATACGGAGCAATGAAAACACGGAGAAAATACGGTAACTGTATTAGGTTTATGACGAAGTGCCTATAGCAGAGCAGAGAGAACAGTATTTACCTATATAGCCTAATAGATGTATCCTGAATACACACCGCACCCCATGTTCGCAGCATTTGCTTTACATTTTTAAACATAACATAACAGCTTAGTTAGGCAGAAGGGTTCCTAATATTATAGTACACCCACATACATTACATCACACACACACACCCTCACACCCCCACACACAAACACACACATAAACACATCATATATACACATCCATTTCACATTACATTTTTAAATTATACCGAATGTTTTAAAAGTTTACTCTAAACCACACGCAACCTTCAGACCTAGTGGAGTTTGTGGCGATTTCCATCTCTAGGTCTCTAGGTGTTTGTAACACACAACAACAACACACTTACAACAACATATAATTTCGAACATCAGCGGATAAAAACAATGGAGTCCAGAAAGCCCTACATTACTAGAATTGAGCTGGTGTGCGTTAGTGTCGGTAGGTAACCACAGGCACAGATAGTCAAAACTAATTCATTCAGGTCAAACCGTCAAAAAGAGCAGACAGAGCAGAGAAGAGCATCCTGGGCAGATAGCCAAGCTACTCTACTAGGCCTACCTGGTGACTGGCTTATCTGTTTAGCACAACATGAGGTTAGTACCAACAGCTCGTGCCAACACAAGGAAACACGAACCATCAAAAGGCCTCAACCGATACACGTCGAAGAATAGATAATAAAGAAATGACGAATCACAGAATGTCGATGTGAAAAAGTGTCTAAATTACTTCGCGAAGCATCCAATTTTAGTACAAGGACTTTTCCCCCTTATTTGTCAATTTTTTATTATCAACGAAGAAAAATGTCGGCTATAAAATACTTCGGCAGTAAAAGTGAGATCCTATAGGCGTAACGACACGACAGAGCAACCAAATTAAATTATTTGAAACTTTGACTACCTATTTAAATTGATCGTTAAATCTAATGGATGAATCTGAGTTTAACCTACCGATATATGATTATATGATCCTTGTATTTCCAAGTTTTGATGCGACTTTAACTTCAATGTGTCAGTACTGCAGAACAAGGCCTGGAAGTCTGAAATAATGAATTTTTATTATTTTAAACTAGCTTTTGCCCGCGTGGATGTCGGAAAATATCCCAAGGGAACGTCCTACCGGGACATCCGTCCTTATTCCTTGTCTACATTATAAAAGGAACCTCTGTGCAAAATTTCAGTTTTCTAGGTTCAAGGGTTTGAGCTGGGCGTTGATGAGTCAGTCAGTCATGCCGGGGCCACATTAACGTCAACGTCAACGCCCATAAACGCCATAACATCGCGGTAGTAAAATTCGGTCAAGATTCGGTCAAATTATCGCGGTAAGTAACTACACCTCGGCTAACGCCCTTCAACGCGATAATCAACGGCACATTCCGTATAATGTGGCCACTCCAATTAGTCAGTCAGGACTTCTCTTTTTATTTATATATAGATGGAGACCAGTTTTTAGTCGTCGCGTGACGTTAGAACTTCCGTATTATCCGTCATCGAATATTAAATAGCGACAACGTATTCAAGCCTGAAGCGCAGTTCTAACAATCCATTGATTTGACTGGATTTGACGCACCGCGGTAACAATGCTGAAAGCAGTTACTTTGGGCAGCATATTACGTACTCGAAAGCACACAAGCCCGCAATCACTTTAATGCGTTTAAGGTGATTAAAAGGCGAACTGGGCGGAAATAAGAAAGTGACAAGTCAATTACTTCCACATGCGAAAAAAGAGAGCGCAACAATAACCAAAATAAAAACACCAAACCAAATAAAAATTGTTTAAAAATAAATTAAGCTGTTTATCAAAAATATTTTCAGCCAGAGATCTACGATTTGCAATGAAACTACTTAGGATTTCAGAATTAAATGTAAAGAACCTTCTCCTTTTTGAAGACGGTTAAAAAGTAGAGGTCTTTTCGGAATGAAATTCTATCGAGGTATAGCCCAATTGCGTTTTCTTTCAGTCACAGTTTTAATGAAATATAAACATATATCCAAAAATTAAATCCATGTATACATGCTGTAATAGTGAAATAAATGGTTACGAAATAGCGCCCCATTAATTTTAGTATCGCCTTAACGCTATACATATTTAGATCATCAGTCTGTCTCTGTCATCTTCAAATGATTGACAGAGACAGAAAGATGTTTTAAACTTAAACACAAGTAAGACATTTCGTTAAAATCTTCAGAACCTTACAGAACACTGGAATATTGACGTACACACTACGTCATTATCATCGCCCTATACAAATTTATTTGGGGGCGCAACTGTAACGTTCCTTCTTATATACGCATATTATTAAAGAGGTAAAATTTGTGAGTTTGTAGGCATACAGGGTATAATTTTCGGAACTACTTCTTTCACTGATGGGGAGCTACAGTATGGCCGAATGTCATAGGATTATATTTTATGAAAATCACCGATACATACATCTCTATAAGCTGTCACTTCAGAATTTATACCTATAATAACCATAGTTACTTACTTATCATCTTTTCACTCAATTGCCCTACTCTTATAGCCGTCACCATTATTTCCTCACAGAATGCCCCTCATTTCTCTGCATCACCTGTACCAAGCAATTGAGTAATAAAATAGTAGTACCTAGTATTGTGTATTACTAACACTACTTTGTCTAAGTTTGTGGGAATCGAAGATGCAAGCGGTAGATAATTTTGAAATGCTGTTTAGAATTTCATACTTTAACTGGCAATTACTTTATATCAGAAGGCCAATTCTCGTACCTAAAAACGTTCAAATTCAAGTCGCAATCTCATGCCAGCGACAATCAAATGTCAAAAATGTAGGTAAACGCTATACAATTTTTGACAGATTGAGACTGAGATGAGATTGCGAACATTGTTAAAAACAAGAATTGCCCCTCTGGTTTTTGAATGCCCAGTGCAATGCCGCAGTGTACCTGTTCAATACTATCAACGATCAAATTGTCTAGAAAGGATGTCGCCATTACCTACTTGCATATAACGGTTGAATTTATTAAAGTTAATAAAATGTCTATTTTCCTAGAACCTCCAAAAAATTTATTAACTGTATTGTCTTCTAAACTTAATCAATAAAAAAAAATGTTTGTAAGTTTGTTTGTATGAAGGGGTAATCTCTGGAACTATTAGTTGGATTTGAAAAAAGGAAGGTTATAGGCTATTTAACATCAAGCTATTGCCATAAGGAGCCGATTAAAAAGAAAGAAAGCGGTAAACGAAGTAAGAGCACGAGCGGGCGATGCGTTGCGTCACGATGGGTCGGCGGAACAAGAACTTTCACGCGGACGAAGTCGCGGGCAGAAGCTAGTAATATTATAAAGAGGTAAATTTGTTTGTTTGTTTGTAAGAGATAAACTCCGAACAGTGATGCGATTTCTAAAATTGTTTCACTATTAGAAAGCTACACTATTATCAAGTGCCATAAGATATTTTTCCTTCCACGCGGACGAAGCTACGGACATAATCTAGTCTCAAAAAAGTGTACTTAGTGTACTTAGGACTAATCTTTTGGATTTAATGAGACATGCACGTGCACTGTCCATAACACAAATATTATAACCGTGTGGATGCGCAAACACAACACTCATTTGGTAAATCCACATCAAATTATCGGAGATTGATTTGGATGTTAAACACAAGTCGCCTATATTTAATTTCAGTTGAATCTCATCTATGTGCAAAGATTACTTTTCTCTTACCATTCTATCACTTAAATAGGTTTCTCTAAAGGAGCCAGGACCAATAGACACCTCAGTCTCAAACAGATTTGAAAGCAAAAGGGTATGAGGGGACATTTTAGAATTCATTTCCATGAAAATACGTAGGTTTAATGGACTAGAAGCGTTTGAGCCCTCTCTCCATTATAGTATTTAATCCGAAGAAATGGAAACTGAGAATTTATCAACGCTAAACTGAAATGGGTTTATACCTATGCTTTGTGCGCGTGTTTTACAGTTTCAAAATTGAATGATTGATATCTATTTATCTTTGATAGCGGATACACGGGAAGTAAGGTTTTCCACTTTTAAATGTTGTTCTCTGTCTGGAACTCTGGAGTTGAAGTTTGTTGCATTCGGCGTTGATTGTGACAGATGAAGTTTCGTAATAACTCCCGTGCACACCGAAGCTAATATACTTTTTAGATAATAACTCTTTTCCGAGTTACTAATTGATTGATGTATTGTAAAGGAGGCAGTAGACCGGTCATTTGGTCTCTACCGTATCCCTGAGAACGTCCTGGACGGCTCATTGTAGAATGGCCGATAAATGAAAATATATATCCTAGTTAAATTTTGTGATTTATTTCTTCTCAGGAAGAGGATAAGGAAACTACGAACAAACAAATATAGGTTGAAATTTAATGAAATTTGAATGTCAACGAATTGATCGTTTGAAAATGTGATAGACGCTGATTGAAGTGGTTATAAAATTAAGATTAACGTAGTTGTCTTTGACACTACGGATCACATAAGTTTTCCAATTAGTCAATCAATGATTGATTTATATTTTACGAATGGATCAATAGCGTAAAATATTGGAGCAGGAATAATTTTTGTCAATAGTGATAAATTTCAACATTTTTGTTATTTTTGTAGAACATATAATTATTGTTGATACATTATTGACACAGTTATCGAAATTCTAAAGTCCTGCTCTATTCTGACAATCTCAAAATGTATAGGCCCATCAAAAATTTGCAAGACATCATACTATTACAAGAAGATCTGGATCGCTTCAGTGAACATTGCAGGTACAATAAATTGCAACTGTGTCACGAAGAATAAGAAAGTTCTCAAGCACTCTTATTCTCTAAATTATACTACACTATCAGGATTGGAGATCTTGGTATTCTCCTCGACGATAAACTTCACCTTGACGCCCACATTAACAAAGTTGTAAATAATGACTATCGGATGTAGGTACGGTTTTGTGATGACTACTGCGAAGGAGTTTGTGCGCCCCTCTACCTATTAATATCTGTATAAGTCTCTGAATAGATCTCAGATCGAGTATGCAATGCCAGTGATCTTGTGATCCCTTTTACAATAAGTATTCAGAACCTATTGAAAAATTCAAAGAAAATTCATTAAAGCCATGCATTACCGTTGCTTTCACATAGTTTTATCTTCTGATGATTTGTTGATATTATATATTTTTATTTATGTCATTCGTTGCTTGAGAAGTGTAAAATTACTTGTTCTAAAATCAACACGCACTCTCCTAGAGGCGGTATTTTTGTTTGATTTGTGTAGCAATGTATATATGACTGCATTTATATCCGTAATCCGTAATAATAATAAGTGGCATAGTTCCTAGAATGACAGTATGCTACAGGGTGCACGCACGGCCGCTGTTTGCACTTACCTCTTGTCGCAGTAACGCAGTTATGTCGTCACAACACAGAGCAGAGGCAATGTAGAGTTGCATATCAACCAATGGAAAAATATTTGTCAACTTGGATATGAGGCTTTTGCTTAAATTGCTTTATCAGTGTACGGCTACACATCAAGCTATACAAAGCCAGTTAACACTGACCTCTCATTGTAAGGAAATCCTATACAATGCGAGATCAGCTTATACTGCAAATGTATAGCTTGATCTGTAGCCGTGCGTACTTTGTCATTTTTATTTTTTCTAATGTACGTTTTATTTCTGCAGAATAAACAAGTTTTCTTTTTTTTCTATATCTTATTTGCAGTTTGCTCTATGCTGGTGGATTAAAAAATATGGTACTCAAAACACTTAGTAGTAATTTTAATTAAGATTTGCATGCATTGTTGAGTTTTTCTTTGTTTGCGTTTACTTTTGTTTTATTTTATTTTGTAGATTTTAGTTAATAGCATGGTTTGTAAATATTATTTGTATGTGTATTCCGTGGAAAATGTTGTTGGTCCCACATTTGGTAGTAACTTTTTTGTATTTATTCCTACAAATTGTAATGCACCTCAGTTTGTTTTCCCTAATAGATACATAAATAAAATAAAAAAAATAAAAATTTGAATTGCTATCCAAAGATGGCCCGTAAAACTAAGTAGTTGATTTTTTATACCTGAGCCATCTGGATACTGATGACCTGAAAGATGATAATGGATCTAGAGCATTGTCATTTAGAGCGTATATGCTGGCCCGCAGATTTTCTCGATGTACACACGCAATTAAAATAATCCTTTTTAAAGCATACTGCACACAGTGTGACCAGATTTAGCAGGATTCTGTATTTTGTCGCAGATCTGAAAAGATAGCAGACAAAATCTGCTATCTTTTCAGATCCGCGACAATATCTGCTAAGCCCTAAATTGGGCATCAAATCCTGTTAAAATCGCAGAATCCTGCTAAATCTGGTCACACTGACTGCACAGCACTGTACTCGAGAGGCCTGTGGTTCATATAATATACTCACAAAGCTCTGCGTAGCCAATACAGTAACGCATTCAGGGTATTGTTGCTCGGCATTGTCTGCAGTCGCACGCACTGGCGGGTTTGATGCACTGTGGCGTGAGAAACCTGCCGCACTACTCCGCAGGCTGCGGGACAGTCCCAACACAATCCTGCAATCGATAGCCGAACAGGCAGACAGCCCGCTAGTGTATATGCTCACAAATAGGACTCGATCTGTTTTAGTTATTAAGTACTAACATCTAGGCTAAGCTATTTTGTTACTAACTCTGTAGACCTCATTGTAGTCTGAATAAATAAAGATTAATAATAATAATTTGTCTAGCCTGCACCCTTGCATATCTTAGGGTGATATCATTGGATGCCCGGAACAATGCTACAAAACAATGCCAACTACACGATACGATACGATACGATTGATTTTTTATTGTGTGTTGTCCGAGCGGTAACGTGGGACTTCCCTTTTTTGCGCAGGTGGCTGCAGCTGCATGCCAGCGCCTACGTAATATGTGTATTTATTTTTAATTTTGATTTTAATTCTAATATTTTTAATTTTGAATTTAATTTTAATTCAGTATTTTTAATAAATAGGTACTGGATATTTCTCGTCTTGATCTTGAAGTGCTCCTTTTCAGTTAGAATTGGAAATGCATAATAATGAACGCTCATAATTAAACCTGGTTGATTATTTCAATGTGTGAATTTAGACCAGGCACTTTTTCCGTTAGCCTATGAAAGTTCTCATCAACTCCCGACTTTCATAAGACTTATTGGCATAGGCGATAACGCGAAGCAAAACTTGTACTAAGTATAACTTTATAAAAATTCTTGACTCACAAATACCCACGAACTTGGCTAGAACTTTGAAATTGTAAAGAAGTTGAATGCCGCTCTGCTCAGAATGGATTCCTGAAATTCATCGCTGAACAACGGTCTTACACGTACAAGAATTAATCGTGAGTATCCTTTACAAGTCGCCTAGACATAATTTACAGTGAGATAAATTCTTACAGTAAAACATTGTCTTGCCGTTTTATTCCGCAAAGGTTTTTCACAAGAGAGCTATTAAGAAAAAAAAACCGGTCAAGAGCGAGTCGGACTCGCGCACCGAGGGTTCCGTACCATCATTTATATGTAATTATTGTTGATGATTTCTGAAAAACTGTGCTATTTAGAGACATCTTTTTATTTTTCCTGTAATCTTTACATAAACTTCTATCCCATAGAATAATTTCAGATTTTTCGCTTTGCAAACTTCGAAGATAAGGCGGGGGGGGGGTGGGGGGGGGGGTGGAACGGTTTTTTTTTTTACATTTTTCATCAAAAGTCGAAAACTATGGGGCCTAAAAAAATATCAAAAATAGTTTGAGAATGTGCAAATAGCGCTCTTTCATATGATACCCCTCATGCCTTAGTAGCCTCACTTTAAATTTGTAAGACCCACTTTCAGTCCCTGTTGCAAAAAAAATATAAATATTTTTATTTCTTTCTTATTTGCAAAATAGTTGAATAAACGTCATCTAAAACTATTTCAAATTTCAAGTTGATAGCATCAGTAGTTCTTGAGATATCCAGCTGTGACAGACAGACAGACAGACTGAGTCACACCTTAAGGGTTCCTTTTTTACCATTTTGGTACGGAACCCTAAAAATCAATCTGCCTAGCCTTTTCCCAACTATGTTGGGGTGGGCTTCCAGTCTAATCGGATGCATCTGAACCCTACCAGAATTTTATATATTGTATATGGAGCGACTGCCTATCTGACCTCCACAACCCAATTACTGGGTAGTACGATACCACTTGGTAAGACTGGCTGTCAGACTTTCGGGCTTCTGACGACCCGTAACGACTGTCAAAGATCCACGAATGACAGCAGGGACCAACGGCTTAACGTGCTTTCCGAGGCTCGGAGGAGTCTGGGTATGTAAAGATGGTCACCCATCCACGGACCAACTCCGGCAAGCATAGCTTAAACTCATGGATCGACCATACGGCTGTTATTACTTAACCACGAGCTCCTCAAGAGAGTTATTAAGAATTCTTAAAAAAAAAACAGGAATTGTTTGTAATCGATTCGTTTCGAAATTGTTATAAGGTACCAATAGGTAATGTTATTTACAGAAGAAAATTCGAGCTTGATGAATGAAAATCGTTGATAATATTATTTATATGTTTAGATCAAACCGATTATTAATTAGGTCTTTACCTATGAAATTGCCGTTCTGCAGTACTGGCCATTTCAAATCAAAATAATTTTTGTTTGGCTAAGAATTCTAATTTCAAATTAATTTTATTTTAAAAACATGGATTTTTTTTCCAAAAGTAGTCATTTCTTTATTGATTAGTGTTACATTTTCATCGCATTTCAATCTTTTTCGTCATCATGGATACGTTAAAAATTCGAGTAATTATGGAATATGAGTACCGTCGTGGCAGCAACGCGGCACAAGCGGCACGCAACATCAACGACGTTTACGGAGCTAACACTACAAACCAACGCACTACCTGTTATTGGTTTGCTCGCTTCCGTTCTGGAGATTTCGACCTGAAAAATGAACCTCGCGGTCGTCCGAAGACTTTGGTCGACAATTACGAATTAAAGGCGATTGTGGAAGCTGATGATACACAATCTGCGGCTGAATTAGCAGCAGCTTTCCACGTTAGCGTCAAAACAATATTGGTCCATTTGCGTCAAATTGGCAAGGTAAAAAAGCTTGACAAATGGGTGCCCCACGAACTCAATGATCGCCAGCGCGAAGTACGCGTCGAGACGTGCTTTGCACTGCTCAACAGACACACAAATGAAGGAATTTTAACCGCAAGCGCTCAGCAAGTTGCTAGAAAAGTGATGGTCACTGTTTGGTGGTCTAGCGCCGGTGTGATTCATCACAGCTTCTTACCAAACGGGGTGAGCATTACTGCAGATGTGTACTGTGAAGAACTGAACACAATGATGGAGAAGCTGGCGCATCTCCAACCAGCATTGGTCAATCGCTCGTCTCCGCTGCTCCTGCACGACAACGCGCGACCTCATACTGCACAGCAGACGGTCTCCAAGTTGCAAGAACTGGGGTTGGAAGCTCTCCGTCATCCGCCCTACTCACCAGACCTTGCGCCTACAGACTACTACTTTTTCCAGAATTTGGATAACTTCTTGGCGGGAAAAAAATTCAATACCCGAGAGGCAGTACAAAATGCCTTTGAAGAATTTGTTGCCTCCCGACCAGCTGACTTCTTTAAGAAGGGCATCAATAGACTGCCACTGCGTTGGCAAAGATGCATTGATTGCATGGGTGATTACTTCGATTAATACTAATAAAAAATACATGAAAAAAATTCGTTTAAATTTTTTCATACAAAACGGCAATTTCATAGGTAAAGACCTATTATTTATTAGTATTTATTCTTTTTCGAGTTATCTATCCCTTATGTTGCACCTGTCTCTGCATCACCCTAAGGTCGACTGGTAGAAAATGCCTCAGGCATTAAGTACGCCTTTGTACAGTATTTTTTTACTTGTGCATAAAGTTTTAATAAATAAATAAATATATAAACACCAACATTTCGCCAGCTATGTCCAATTCCGTGGAAAAGTAGGTGAGCCCACGCAGACACAAACCCAGACCTCGCTTCTTAGAATCAATCAATCTGCCTAGCCTTTTCCCAACTATGTTGGACTCAGCTTCTAGTCTAACCGTATGCAGCTGAATAGCAGTATTTTGCGACTGCCTATCTGACATCCACATCCCAGTTACTGGGTAATAAGATACCCCTTGGTAAGACTGGTTGTCAGACTTTCGGGCTTCTAACGATCCGTAACGACTGTCAAAGATCAACGAATGATAGCCGGGACCTCTTTCCGAGGCACGGAGGAGTCTCGGTATGTAAAGATGGTCACCCATCCACGGACCAGCCCAGGCAAGCGTAGCTTAACGTGATGGATCGACCTTTGCGGCTGTTATTACTTAGCCACGAGCTCCTCTAGGTCGTTTCTTAGAATGCCTACCTTTACATCGAATCCAGGACATACGCACAGCAGTTCTTTATTTTAATTAAAGTTTAATTTGGAAGACAGTGAACATTAATTGGTAAAACCTATCTTAACATCAAGCCTACTTTCCCCGAATGTTTGAGCAGAGGTGTACTTACCTGTAGTAGGTATACACTCGTGGCCTCTGTGCTCATCCCTCGGAAAGTCCCGGCTGTCATTCATGAATCTTTGACAGTCGTTACGGGTCTTCCGAAGCCTGAAAGTCTAACAACCAACAAGGGGTATTAAGACAACAAGGGGTATCGTATTACCCAGTAACTGGGTTGTGCAGGTCAGAGATGCAGTCGCTCCATGTAAAATACTGGTATTCAGCTACATTCGGTTAGACTAGAAGCCGACCCCAACATAGTTGGGAAAAGGTTAGGCAGATGATAATTATAAGTAGGGAATGCAATCGCGAGATTCGAGATCTCGAGCCTTTTTTTCGAGATTAAATAGCGTGAGAAGACAATCTCGTCACACTATGTTTCTTGAGAAGCCATTTTCAGTATAATAATATTATATTAATTAATGGATTTACAGTGTGCGTAATGTGTGTGCGCTGATTAGTTGCGTTACGTGTACACCTATAGCGCAAATGATTATTACCTACTTAAACTTAAACGTTAATTATTTTGTTTCGAGATTAATTTTTTTTTCTAGATTACCCTAAGTAGGTGTAAGTAGTTTAGTAATTAAGTTTAAGAATTTTAGATTAAAATACCTAAACGTCAATTTCAATCTCGATCTCGAAAACCTTGAAAACGAGATCTCGTCTGATCGCCGGGCGAGATTTCGAATGGTCAATCTCGACACAAGACTTACCACGCGAGATCTTGAATCCAACCAACTTGCTGAGCGCTTGCGGTTATCAAACAGAATCCATTTTTCATCGCAGGTAACATGCGGTTCAAAATTCCTTCATTTGTGTGTCTGTTGAGCAGTGCAAGGCACGTCTCGACGCGTACTTCGCGCTGGCGATCATTGAGTTCGTGGGGCACTCATTTGTCAAGCTTTTTTACCTTGCCAATTTGACGCAAATTGACCAATATTGTTTTGACGCTAACGTCGAAAGCTGCTGCTAATTCAGCCGTAGATTGTATATCATCAGCTTCCACAATCGCCTTTAATTCGTAATTGTCGACCAAAGTCTTCGGACGACCGCGAGGTTCATTTTTCAGGTCGAAATTTCCAGAACGGAAGCGAGCAAACCAATAACAGGTGGTGCGTTGGTTTGTAGTGTTAGCTCCGTAAACGTCGTTGATGTTGCGTGCCGCTTGTGCCGCGTTGCTGCCACGACGGTAGGTACTCATATTCCATAATTACACGAATTTTTAACGTATCCATGATGACGAAAAAGATTGAAATGCGATGAAAATGTAACACTAATCAATAAACAAATGACTACTTTTGGAAAAAAAAATACATGTTTTTAAAATAAAATTGATTTGAAATTAGAATTCTTAGCCAAACAAAAATTATGTTGATTTAAAATGGCCAGTACTGCAGAACGGCAATTTCATAGGTAAAGACCTAATACATACCTATAAACAAAATAAACTTTGTCAGGAGAAATAACGACAGTTAGAGGAGAAAAAGAATCCAGCAAATCAGCGCTGCGATGATTTTGCCAACTTTTCACGAATGTGTTCATGTGCCTCACTATTTATTACTTATCTACCTCTGTTTACCCTTTGGAAAAAACAGGTGTGATATTATGTAAACATAAGTATTTAAAGTAAATTCAGAGGAGATTGGCTGTAGTATTAAACATTTTATTACGTATTCAACTGCAGTAATATGTATAGGTATCGTAAGCCGAGATGATATTAGAAATCGGGTCACCCAACCGTTGCTCGAGCTCGTCTTTAACGACCCTGGTGTGAAGTTGGTTGAGCAATAAAATACTCCGGGAGAGTTCCGACATTAAACTGGATCGTTAATTGGTTATATTCTTAAAACTGTTGCTTCGTTACAGTGTTGTTGGCGTTACGATTACTTATATGGTAATCATTGTGGTCAGCCTTCCAATTCATTTTCAAATCTCATTTATGTGCTTAGTCTAGCGACACGTCGGCGAAACGCCGCGTTTTTCCACTCTTATTTCCCATGAGGTGACGAACTGTTCGCTCACGTCACCTAGGTATTCTATGCTCTGACTTTCTGCCAATGACATTAAACATCTAGACGTTGCCATGATTATAGTGTGAAGTGTGGAAATGAGACACATATATACGAAATAAGTAGGAAAATTGAGACAAAATATCGTATCTTCTGACCCTGCGTGCCGTATTTTTGCATGGCAAACTTTTGAATGTTTGCCAAACAAAGTACTTTCACTGTTACAAAATTTATCTTGTGTAGATTAATTTAACTTTTTTGGACAGTTTTTGCATTGTGCGAATGTATTGACATGGGTTTCAGTCCAAAATATGGAAGATTTCTTACGTTAAACCTCATTTCTCATACCACATAAACTAGAAAAAGTATTACATTGCTGTCTCATGACCGGCCACGCGGTGGCTCGATCTAGATGTATATTATCTAAGCTTTTTGCAGTAAAATGATACTTCTTATCTGTCATTTCGATAAAAAAATGTTCCCATTTGATAGCGAAATGACAGTAAAAATGACATTAGAAGTGTCATTTTACTGCAGCATTAAAAGTCCGACCATAGTCTAAAATGACTTTTTAACCCTCGGATTAGTACTTTTATTACAAAGTGGCAGGTAAGCCACTGCCATCTTGGTTCACCGCAGTCTTTACTCTTTAAAATGAGGATTAGAAATGATAGTAGCGGCGATGTAGATAGTAGGACTGTAATCGGGGCTATAATTGAGAGATTTTACTGCACCGGCCTCAGCTTAGCTACTAGGTACCTACTGGCTAGGTGTGCTTTAAATCTTTATACTTAATGTAATGACACAGATTACTTAATAGCCTTTACGTAATCCGATATAATCGTGACTGTTTTAATGTGGTCTGGCTATGCGGTGGCGCAAAATTTGACCTTTATTTATTTGATTTTTGCCTTTTCGAGGACAGAAAATAGAAAAGAGAAAAGACAGCTATCAATCGTTCACTGTTAGCCACCCTTTTGTGTAACTCCTTAGTCACTTCAAGAACTTGTTGACCCAAGGGTGTCTCTTAAGGGTCAGTTTCCCCCAAACGGAAAAACACTCGCGGATGCTCGAGAACATCATTTTCAGAACTTCAGAATTTCATTGAATAAAAAAATTCGACGCAGACATCACACTTAATTTCCGCGTCGAATTTTATACTTAAAATCAATATTGATTACAGTTATTCAATGAGATATGAAAAGTGCTCGAGCATCCGCGAGGATTTTTCCTTTTGATGGAAACTGACGCTTTGGCTCACCAGCCGGCGGCCTATATTTATTCAAACATAAACCAGAATTACAGCACCAACTACATACTACTTTTGAATTACTTATAGGTACTGTGAACTAACTAAAGGTATTTTCCTAAAAATTTTGGAAAGTAGATAAGTAGTGTTAAAATGTGGATGATAAAGATGCGCGTCCACCGGGTTGGGATCGGTACGACCGCACCGTACGGAGCGTCCGGATTTACAAAATGACGACAATGCATTCGGATTTTGCATCGGTAATATCAACCAGTGTTTCCATTTTTAGGGATTTTACCCTTTCTTAGGGTAAATTATCAATATGCATGGTTTAGGTCTTTTTTTTACAGGGATTTATACGAGTATGTACGAGAGTCTGCATTGCGACAGGTCGCGGAAAAATAGCGATAAAATATTTTTAACTGTTCTGTTAAGGCCGGTTTCTTGATCCGTAGTTAACTGAACCATTAGCTAAAAATAGTAACCAATTAATAATGATGCCCCTTAGTTATTCGTTTGAAAGTAATTTTAGTTAAAAATGTTTTTGTTTGTTATTCAATTTAATTTGCGTGATGACATGGCTAGAAAGGGTGTGACTACCGAGATGACGACTAATAGAGAAGTATGGAAAAAAAGGACATGTTGCGCCGACCCCAAATAAATTGGGATAAGGGCAGGAGAATGATGATTCAATTTAATTTGCGCATCGATGTGCATCAATCACGTAAAAATTTACAGTTGCAATTTATCGTTTTGAGGACCCTTAAACCGTGTACCTGGTAACACTGTGTGCGTTCACTGCGGATGACATCATCGGCAGAAATACCAGTCTCTGTTGCAGATTTGCCGATCCAGTGCACGCAGTACCTTAAAAAACAAAGCAATAAATCCGTACGGTGCCGAAGCTCCGATTACGACCCGTGGACGCGCAACTTAAAGTAGCTTTACCTAATTATACCCTGACAGCATACTGTAGAGGAAATTCAATTTTCGTGAGGGCGTTGCATGATGAGAGTCTGCTTTTAATGAGTAGATACAAAACACTGTTTAATCATTTCACATTACATCTAAGTCTTCAATATTAGATCCGGGGCACCAAATTTCATAATAAAAGTGGCAGCCGAATTGGTGAAGGTAAAGAATTACATCCGTCAACGGAACCTTAGTCGTCTCTGCAAGAGATTTTTGATTTCACGCCTACAATAAAGATTCAAATTCAACATTCAACAACATAGGTAATATATGAATTTATTTTGGAGCTTGCCTACTACGTGTCGTCACTTCCGATTTAGGCAAACTAACACGAACTCTGCCACCAAGTAATAATCTACATTGATCACGTCTGTTACCATATTACGGTGACGTAACATGATTTAACTGTAGCGACATTTGAACTGTTAATATAAGCGAGTTCTCACTGTAGCACGGCTACTATGACGCGTTTAAAAAAAATACTATTATTATATTCCGCAAACAAACTGAGGTCAAATGAACCAATATTTTGAAATATTAACGAAAATGCGGCCAATAGGTACTTAAATGGTACCATCTTAATAAAGATACACTCATAAATATTCAAAATAACGCAATAATGACTCTGTATTAGGTCGTATATGTTTCTGAAGTACAAACGGTACATTGAAAGAGCAGTTCGTGGTTGTGCATCACAGATCGCGTTTCTTTACCTCATGTCAGGGTCAACTGTTTTGTTATTATAATTCGAGAAATAAAAACAGGTTTATTAACATATTTATTAAGTTTTCATGATAACTGATGCCGAAATTATTTAAGTATCATAAAATTCTCACGTAACTATTATATAAAAATCCTTTACTATTTTTGATTTTTAAATCGAAATGAACAAGAATATCTTGTTTCGAAAAACGTGAATGAATTGCAAAAACAAATGAACAGTTGAAATCGGAACATCAACGTTGCTCGAACAATATAAATGAACAAAAACAAAGCATATCGTGTCATGTATGACTGACGCTTTTGTTAAGGTACATAAATATAACTGATCACATTTTGAGATTACTTTTACGGATTACTTTCACTATTAGAGATGGCTCTAAGTAGGTATACTTTTTTTCAGGAATGTGCATTACAAAAGTAAAATGAAGCAGAGACGGGCATTTCAAACCGACAGACGAATTAGTATCGCCTTATCAATTCAGTTTATCGTCTCCACAGACATTAACATATTACTAGAGGTATTCGGCGTCTGGCGACATTGATAAATTGGTAATTTAGAACATATTCTACGATAGATCTTATGTAACATGATTTTGGAAATAAGATAGTTTGTGAAGAACTATCTTACTGGTAAAAGTATCTTTTAAAGATCTTATACGGTCGAATAAAGTTTGGTAAATGTCTTACACCGGATCTTCTAACCATGGTTTAAGGAGTTTGTGCCAAAACCATGTCGCTGTTTCCGTATAGAGATTTATTTTCAAGTAGATATACATTATTTGAAACATAAATGCCTCTGTAGGTACATTTTCGAGGCCAATTGTTCCCGTAATGTAATTTCTCAGCTAAATACGCATTTAATTATAATGGTCTCAATGATTAGAATCGAATTTACATGCCATTTAGTTTAATGTAGGGAGCCTAATGGATAATGAAACAGTAAGGGAATATCATGATACGGTGTCCATTTATCTCGGTGATCAAATTTGTTTAGTCACATAATTAAATCGCTGATTTAAGTTATGTCACAAATGACACAATTTGAGTCACACTTAAGAAATATAGTGGAATTCCAATACATTCTAATAAAAAAATATAAATATAAATGTGAATTTACATTTAATTCTGTTTCGTACCTAGACGGAATTAAAACTTAAGGATAATGGACATTGAAGGCAAACAATCTGTCGTCCTTAATATACTCTGAAATGAGAACAATGTCATAATTGAGCCTTAAATATAAAAATATCTTTCCAAGGCACTGAAACTGATAGCTACACTTTAAGTACTCGGGCCGAATTTACTAAGTAATTATGTCCGTGCAATTATCTTTTTGACATTAACATTGAGTGAGATCATGGAAACTGGAAAAATAAAAGTTTTTTAAAACAATTCCCCGTAGGGGCTGTGGTAGATTATTTTTTCCTATTGGAACATACTTTTAAAAACTCCGTTACTACATTATTTTGGCGATAGTTCTATCAATCAATGGTAATAGGTACTATATATATATTTTTTATGCTCCTTCTAAACTGTATTTCCTGTGCGTGTCACAAATAAAAATTTTTTCTTTCTTTCTTTTATAGTTCAGGAGGTAATTTTCAATAGCAGTCAAATCCATTTTTATGCCAAATTGAGAAAAGTGAAATTTGGATTAGCATCATGATGTACGCCGTTGTGCCGCTTTGGATGGTAAGTATTGATTATTATGGATATGACCACTTTTGAAAATTACCTCCTGAGTTAGACTATAGAGTCCATTTTCCGTGATAGTTGGACCAGGAAATCAAAATGTGTCAGTCAACAGTTCTATTCATTCTGATAAGAATGAATAGAACTGATGTAAAAGCATAAATAATAACATTTAGACATGTGATATAAGTGCAACTTTATAAGGGTAATAAGAAATAACATATATTAGCATAATAACACAATAAGTACTGTTCATTTACATGATATGAGATCTTATTCAGCACATTTTAATATGAACGCTGATATAACGTGGCTATACAAGCCGAAACAATCGAAAGTAACGTCTTAACTTTGTGATTAATTGTGTATTGTTCAGTTTAGTTGGTGCAACACTAGTTTAACTATGTTTTATTGTAGAGTCACGTGGTACGACCGCTGTGCTGTAGGTAGGTACTATATAATAATATAATCTTTTTCTGCATAAAAATAGCCAAATTACCTACACTTAATAACTGTAAAACCAAAGCTCGTTATGTAATACTGTCGATGTGCACATCTGTCTAAAGATTGAGATAATCAATAGCCATTACCGCAGAAGTCAAGGTGAGTGTTCGTATCTAATAAAGAGCAGCTGTCGACTGATGAAATTACCTTTCAGGAGGTTCGCCAACGACACTCGTCCATATTCCTCTCAACATTTCCTAATCGATACCAAACTTAGATTATTTTATTACTCCAATTTACAAACTTAGAGCATTTAACGGTATCGTTCTATTACATCGATACGCCTAATTTTCTAAATTAAAATAGCAGAGATGAAGTGAATGGAAGGTCATGTTTACATCACAACAGGGAGGCATTTACGATATTGTTGCGAAATCAGGATGCATGTGCCAACTTTTACTTTGCTTTGTAAACATAATATATTTATAATAATAGTAGAGACAATATTTTAAATGTATGTAAAACAGAAAAAAAGCTGAATCGCATACTTACATATTACAGAATCAAGTTATTATGTAAATTGTTATGCAAAAATTTATATTTTTACTGTTCTTGTATAATGTTTCAAACTGTGGAAAATTTTTTTTGGTACCTACTAGGTAAACTACATATTTATGAAGTCAGCAGCGTTTCAAGTAAATGTTTAAGTTTATAGTAAAAAATACTACAACTGTTTTTGCTATAATTTCATATGCCCAGTTAAGTACCAACTACTATCCTGCAAAACGTTAAAGATAGCGGTTTCATTTTAATTTTTTCACAAATCCTGAGAGCGTAGGATTATAGACAAGATTTTTTTTTAAAAAGATGTGAAGCAGAAGCACTATTGGTATGATATTGCAGTAAGAGGATTTTTGGGGTACAACCTTGTTACTTTGTTATGACCTTCCGTGGGTAGCTACGGACGGCTTATAGAAGCTGAAATCAAGCCTGTGTTAATATATTATTTTATTCTGTTGAAAAGATTCAAACTTTGTCGTAAATAAATATTTTTGATGTTTATCTGAATTATTTCTAGATAAGTACAATGTTACTGAGTAACTGTCTCTTGAAATGTTTTGTCATGAAGAAAACTTGTATTTTAAATTTGGATAAAATTAAGTTTTTTCAACCGTTTACAATATTGATTATATATTGAGTAAAATTGCAGCCAGTCTTAATAAATCGAGGATATATCGCGTGTACAACAGCGATTGGTGGAAGCGAAGCGCTCGCCTCTACAATTGTCTATTACTCTTGAACATTGTTGTCATTGAATAAATCGTTGAGTTCAGGGCGGCAGAGCAAAACGGAAAAACAGGCAAATAAATTGTGTGAAGTAGTATTTTTCATTTCACGACCGCGCACTAATTTTAAAAATCACTTGAATTACATAGTATTTAAATGAACTTTTATTGTAATTTCATCTAAACAAACCTGACTTCCATCCACTATTCCCACGGGCCAATAGTGTTGCGGGTCCCGAAACAGTTAAGTCAATTCACTGGTCTGGGACTTAAGAGGCGTAATTGCCCGGTTTATTGCTGGCTATTCTAGATCCTGGATTATCTGAGGTTACAGTAGGCCATGCTTGTGTGAGTTTACGTACATAGGTACATTACTAACACTCGCTACCACCACAAATCACTAGGTAAATGCTTGTGGCGCCAACCGTGTATACAAAATCATTGGTCTGTTTCTGTAAATCGTTTGAATATGATAGAGACAGAATGACGTGTATCTTTAGGTCTAAAAGCATTTACCTAGCCCAAGTTCGCACGGACAATTTTGTATCAGGGCGTTTTTTTCGGGGACTGGATTTTACTGGACCGAGAGTTGAAAATCCAACAGTGTGTTTTCTTGACGCGGTGGAATGCGCTCTATTGGATTCTCAATGCTCGGCTCAATACTGAGAGTTGGAAATACAGTTCGCGAAACAAAATCGTCGTGTAAAAAAATTGCCCGTGCGAACGCGATTTTTGGTACAAGCGGGCCAGTGTGCAATGGTAATCTAGTCAAGACAAACGAAACAAAATGCAGTACGTTCATTGTGCGTGCTGCTAATCTATCAGTGGACTATTATAATATCAACGCCTTACGGGTATAATAACGGGTTCAGGATATTGATGGGGCTGCCCCGTTTCTGCAGTGCATCAGGTATGTTTGTACAATCACGCCTCGATGGCTTCCACGCCATCGTTAGACAGAAATCTGCCTCTTTGCTCTGCAGAGTGCGGGAAAACTCCAACTCCATCCTGAAGACTATAGCGGGGAGGTACGATTCTCCTTTGTAAGGTGATGTTGTTCGAAGATGCATTTCAAACAACAGCCTTATCGATAAATAGTTCATAAGTTTACTAACATAGGTATAAGTTAGCTTTTTGTTTTTCTTTTTGCTTACTAACCCATAATGGATGTTGCTTATCCGAAATAAAGATTTTTTTGTGTCATCTATACTAATATTATAAAGACGTAAAATTTGTATGTAAGTTTGTAAGTTTGTAAGTTTGTATGTTTGTAAGTTTGTATGTAGGGGGTAATCTCCGGAACTAATAATCCAATTCTAAAAAAAAAATCACTGGTAGAAAGCTACATTATTCCTGAGTGCTATAGGCTATAAATTATATTTATATCATGCATATTAGCCGAGCTATCACAATTTTTGTCTAACAAGTCGGAAAGAAATACGTCTTTAAACAGACTTTTTTGCATGCGCTGCCTAAACGGTTGTTTAAAATTGAGAACAATGTATGGCAATCTGGTCCGTCTTAAATAATTCTACAAAAAAGTCCGCGACACTATATTTCTATCTTTTATATTTTACCTTTTATACATCTTTTATTGTTTTAAAAAAGTATTTTTTAGACATACTTACGTTTGGATGATTATTTAAACAACAACACATTAATCCTTATCCAAATAAGTTATTTTATGATCACAAGGACATCATGGAGATAAGATTTGGCCTTTACAGTATGGCAATTGGTCGTACAGTTTCGGTAATAATATAAAATTACTAAAACGCAAAATAACTTTAATTCATACCGCTCGCTCTTGAGCAAACATGTTTAGTGCGGACGTTTTATCAATTTAACCATAGATGGCGTTGTGCAAATAAGTAATTTTTCTGAATTGCGAGATTTATTATTTCAATAATGTCGGTGGAATACAGCGGAAGAGTTTGTTTTTTTGTTAGTTTGTTTAAACGCGCTATCTCTGGAACTACCCCAGTCGGATTTGAAAAAAATCTTTTTGCATTTTGTAACCCAGTTCTTGAGGAGGGATATAGGCTATTTAACATCACGCTAGGGCCCTTAGGAGCCGAGCACGAAGTAATAGCGCGGGCAGGCGATGCAGAAGGATATAGGCTATTTAACATCACGCTAGGGCCCTTAGAAGCCGAGCGCGACGTAATAGCGCGGGCAGGCGATGCGGAAGGATATAGGATATTTAACATCACGCTAGGGCCCTTAGAAGCCGAGCGCGAAGTAATAGCGCGGGCTGGCGATGCGGAAGGATATAGGCTATTTAACATCACGCTAGAGCCCCTAGAAGCCGAGCGCGAAGTAATACCGCGGGCAGGCGATGCGGAACGATATAGGCTATTTAACATCACGCTAGGGCCCTTAGAAACCGAGCGCGAAGTAATAGCGCGGGCAGGCGATGCGGAAGGATATAGGATATTTAACATCACGCTAGGGCCCTTAGAAGCCGAGCGCGAAGTAATAGCGCGGGCTGGCGTGGCGATGCGGAAGGCTATTTAACATCACGCTAGGGCCCCTAGAAGCCGAGCGCGAAGTAATACCGCGGGCAGGCGATGCGGAAGGATATAGGCTATTTAACATCACGCTAGGGCCCTTAGAAACCGAGCGCGAAGTAATAGCGCGGGCAGGCGATGCGGAAGGATATAGGATATTTAACATCACGCTAGGGCCCTTAGAAGCCGAGCGCGAAGTAATAGCGCGGGCTGGCGATGCGGAAGGATATAGGCTATTTAACATCACGCTAGGGCCCTTAGAAACCGAGCGCGAAGTAATAGCGCGGGCAGACGATGCGGAAGGATATAGGATATTTAACATTACGCTAGGGCCCTTAGAAGCCGAGCGCGAAGTAATAGCGCGGGCTGGCGATGCGGAAGGTTATAGGCTATTTAACATCACGCTAGGGCCCCTAGAAGCCGAGCGCGAAGTAATACCGCGGGCAGGCGATGCGGAAGGATATAGGCTATTTAACATCACGCTAGGTCCCTTAGGAGTCGGACAAAAATAAAAAATGTCCGAAAGGATGCTAAGCGCAAACGAAGTAATAGCGCGGGCAGTCGTTGCGATTCGATGCGTGGGAGTTAGTGGGTGTGGGGGGCAAGAAATTTTACGCGGACGAAGTCGCGGGCAAAAGCTAGTTACTCGTATAAAGCCGTCTTTGTCTAATAGAAAAAATTGTTTTTTTTTTTCGATCAAATTAAATGTACTCATTTTAGAGTTTGAACGCCTTGATGATAACATCTAGTCTCGATCCCATGGGGATGTCATGGGAAAAGTCCTGATGGTATCTGTTTACGACTTCATACACATTCATCCTATCAAATCAATCAATTAATCAAACTACCTAGTCTTTTCCCAACTATGTTGGGGTCCGCTTGCTGTCTAACCGGATGCAGCTGAATGACAGTATTTTACATGGAGCGACTGCCTATCTGACTTCCACAACCCAGTAACTGGGTAATACGACCCTTGGTATGCCTGCTTGTCAGCTTTTTGGGCTTCTGACGACACGTAACGACTGTCAAATATCCACGAATGACAGCTGGGACCAACCTCAACGTGCTTTCGGAGGCACGGAGGAGTCTTGGTATGTAAAGATGGTCACCCATCCACGGACCAACCCCGGGAAGCGCAGTTTAACCTGATGGATCGACCCGTGTAGCTGTTATTACCCACGAGCTCCTCACTTATCCTATATATCATAGGAGCTATAATAGGTTAACATACAGCCGATGCATATTTTTTCCTAGATTCTCATGCTAACGGAAAACGAATGTCAAGCTATTTTTCATTCCAGTCAAAAATTAATAATAAATGGCAACCAAAAAATTCATTTCATTTGGAGCACTTTTTAAGTGGTCTGCGATGCGAAGTTTTCATATTAATAAATATGTCATTTAATATCTTTTTATGTCAAATATTAAGTCTATAACTTATACAGGGTGTTTGGCGCATGGACCGACACAATTTTTCCAGGGATTTGGGGGGTCATTAGCTAGGTTTTACCCATACACCCTTTGTCCCAAATGTCACGGTTGGTTACCAATGATTTTTTTTTTAAAAAAGAAAAAAATGCCCAAAATGTTTCCTTTAATTCGAAATAACTTTTTTGTTTGTGGGTGTAGTGGCACAAAACAAATTTTGTTGCATTCTCCAAAATCTTTTAAATCTAAAAACATCTTTGTTTGATACAACTGGTTTCAAGAAACTTCCTTACAAGCTTCCAAAGTTACATTTTTTTATTTATCGAATGAAATTTTACAACTTCTAAATTCAATTTAAAAAAAACCAAAAGCCATTTTGAACTTAGCTTTATTTCAAAAAGTTCTTTAGTTGATACCCTTTCTAACGGTATGCTACATGTCCTAGAAATTATTCATTATGTAGTCAAAATACTAGTTAAGAGAGTCAGGGTTAAGAAAAGACTTTTTAAGGTTATTTTGTTTTTATTAAACTAAAGTTATAAAAAAGGAGGCAAAACACCGGGAGAGGTGGAAAGTAAAGGGGGAAGCCTTTACCCAGCAGTGGGACAGAATAGGCTAGTAAAAAAAAAAAGTTATAAATCTTGTTCAAATTGACCTCCTCCATTTCGTATGCATGCACGACATCTGTTTCTTATTTCAACTGTCGTTGTACGTAGTCGCATTTCTTCTTTCATAGTTTGGAACGCGGCCCTATTCCTTGGCCCGCACGGTCCCCAGACCTGACGCCTCTGGATTTTTACGTCTGGGGACGTGCAAAAGAATTGGTTTACCAGACAGAAGTGCCCACTAGAGAAGTTTTGATTGAACGAATAACCGGCGCGTTCCAAACTATGAAAGAAGAAATGCGACTACGTACAACGACAGTTGAAATAAGAAACAGATGTCGTGCATGCATACGAAATGGAGGAGGTCAATTTGAACAAGATTTATAACTTTTTTTTTTACTAGCCTATTCTGTCCCACTGCTGGGTAAAGGCTTCCCCCTTTACTTTCCACCTCTCCCGGTGTTTTGCCTCCTTTTTTATAACTTTAGTTTAATAAAAACAAAATAACCTTAAAAAGTCTTTTCTTAACCCTGACTCTCTTAACTAGTATTTTGACTACATAATGAATAATTTCTATGACATGTAGCATACCGTTAGAAAGGGTATCAACTAAAGAACTTTTTGAAATAAAGCTAAGTTCAAAATGGCTTTTGGTTTTTTTTAAATTGAATTTAGAAGTTGTAAAATTTCATTCGATAAATAAAAAAATGTAACTTTGGAAGCTTGTAAGGAAGTTTCTTGAAACCAGTTGTATCAAACAAAGATGTTTTTAGATTTAAAAGATTTTGGAGAATGCAACAAAATTTGTTTTGTGCCACTACACCCACAAACAAAAAAGTTATTTCGAATTAAAGGAAACATTTTGGGCATTTTTTTCTTTTAAAAAAAAAAAATCATTGGTAACCAACCGTGACATTTGGGACAAAGGGTGTATGGGTAAAACCTAGCTAATGACCCCCCAAATCCCTGGAAAAATTGTGTCGGTCCATGCGCCAAACACCCTGTATATCGATAATACTGTAGACATTTCTTTGAAATATTTCTCAGCTGTGATAAATAGCTTTACCTACAGAGAAAGTTTTTAAGTTACCTACCATTTATAAGGATTAATTGATTGTTGGGAACTTCTTACAAAGTAATTGGTAATCGCCTACACTACAGTAGCTTTTTACGATAGCTACAATAGTCGGCATTAAATTAAGGTTTAAACGAATTGAACAGTTCTATTGGTCAATCATTATTTAAATGTTCTAGTTTATCTACTTCATATTAGGAGCGTTGTACAAATGTACATAGGTATGTACATAGAAACGCTTACTTTACTCCAATGATTAGATTACATCCATATATTTGCCGACTATACCTACTGTATCCTACATTATAACCCAGGCAATAAGAAATTTGCAACAATCAGTGGTCGGTTAGGCTTATTACACACGTGAAATGTTTTTTCAAGGTATTTGTATGGGGTTGTGGCTTAAATTAGGTCAACCCCTTATTTTCAGTAAGAGTCGAGAGAGGAAACTAAAGGATTATGGCTAATGGACCAGCTTACCTACGTGTAGGTAGGTATATGCAGATAATCAGAACCAAATGTTGCGGTAAGTACCTACTTAATCAACCGCACTTGGTGATAGAGTTATCCACTCACACCTGTGACCTTAGTGCGAGTTTTTATACTTATTCGATAAATTTCAATTTGTACTGAAACTGAATAAGCGCCGTCTGGTGTCTATAATGGGAAACACAATTATTCCATATAAAATTAACGTAAGTTAACGTTAACGTGAACGCGATCGAGTAAGTTTAAAAACTCGCACTAAGACCACTGAAAGTAAGGTGCCACACTTTTTGATAGGGAGTCATAACTTATTATTTAAAAATGTGTTGGCAATACGTCTTTTGCATATCGACTCTTTCCGACTGTTTCCGCTACCAAGGGCGTAAAGATCATTTTGGGCCCAATTCACTTTTTGATGCAGTCTTATAGGTATCAGTCAACTAAGTAAGACTGCATCAAAAATTTGGCCCAAAAGGGCCTTTACGCCCTTTGTAGCGGAAACAGTCGATATGGTAAGTGTGATCTATAATCTATGATGGTACCCATTTTTTTTTACATAAGTTTCATAGATTTTGAGAAAATTGAGTTTTTTTTACCGTCTCAAAAGTAGGATAGATGCCTATCGTGAGGGATATAAAAACTTTTTTACAAAAACAAAAACCGACTTCCAAAAAAAAAACACTACAAAGTGAAAAATAACTTTAATTTCGGAAGTCGGTGTCTTTGCATCTGTATTTTAGTTTTTAGCCACCGACTTCCGAAATTAAAGTTATTTTTCACTTTGTAGTGTTTTTTTTTTGGAAGTCGGTTTTTGTTTTTGTAAAAAAGTTTTTATTTTTCACTTTTTAGTGGTTCAGTTTGTAATTTATCTAAGTTACAATAACCCAATGTCAGCTGCTCATCACGTTTTACAAAATGTTGCTTTTCCCGATGCAGGGCCGTTAATTGTTGAGGAGTTCTCCTAGTAAGAACCAGGAGAAATGGAGCTCATGGTGAAGTCACCATTACCATTATTTTGACGAGTATAAACCATATTAAAGTAATTGAATCGCAACCTGTTATATACTTAGATATAATTGAGTATTTCCGATGGCCCTCTGTGGTCTTCATCATCAGTTCCAGCTCACCGAATGGTACTTTCCGAGAGCAAATGCACGAGTTACTATAAAAAATACCGAAATCGATATAGGTGTGCCCATAAAATTTGAGGGTTTCCCTCGATTTCCATGGGATCCCATCATCAGATCCTGACTTGATGATCATGGGACCACTTGGGACGTATACCCTTTCGAACAAAAAAAGAAAAATCCAAATCGGTCCAGCCATTTTCGAGTAATCGGGGAACATACATAAAAAAAAAAAATAAAAAAAAAAATAAATAAAAAAAAAAAAAAAAAGGTTCCGACGAATTGAGAACCTCCTCCTTTTGGAAGTCGGTTAAAAAGACTCGCTGCATGAATGTTTCAATATTAGATGCTAATTGAAATAAAACATACTAGTTTCAATAATTAATAATAAATTAAATTAAATTATTTCAATTCAATAAATAAATTCGATTCAATTATTTCCATTCAATTCAAATCAATAATAAATTAATCTATTTTAACACAGTAATATTATAAAAAAATAATCATTAAGTAAATGTTTTATTAGGTAGATAAGGTTAACTGTTCCTTGTTATTTTTTCAAATCGTTGTGAATCGTGAGGGTATCACGGACATTAAGACGACGAGTTGAATTCCGATGAATGATTTCCGTAAGTTCTAGCTATTTCATTTTTACACCTTTCTCATTTTTGGTCATTTCTTGGAAAGCCTTTTCCAAGTTTTCTTCAGTCCAACTAATGTGACGGGGGACCACCCCCGGGTTTCTTTTATATTTTCGAGGAATTTCGTCCACCTGTTTAAAGAAATAGTTAGGGATAGGATAGATGATATATAACAGCACCTATACCGGACAGCAGATGGGGCAACTATACTTTTAGCACCGGATAGATGCCTTTTTTAATTAAAAAAAGTTACAATGAAAACTATAATTTATTTCGTGTACTTTAAACTGTAATATCAGCAAATAAAATTTTAAAATATAGAATTATATCAGAGTGAAAAGATATTCGAGAGTACCTAAGTTCTTACGATTATAATTTCAACGCTTGTAATGGTCTCGCCGCGGAAGATTTTTACACTAACGGGAAAAACGCTTGTGCTCTCGCGTGTGGTTGGCGTGTCATTGGGGTCTGCGGGGGGAGCGCTTCCTATTACGTAGTACGATTTTAGGCTAAGACATTTCTAACATAGAGCCGCGGCACCTATGCCATTGGGGCACCTATCCTGGAATTACCCTATTGCATTTTTTCCCAAATCACGGTAAGCGCAAAGTGTAAAGACTCATATATTTTGGCTACCTATCTGCTATCGCTACCAAAATGATTTATGATTTCGTCTCTCGTATGTAACGTCGGCTGTAATGAACACTTTATAAACAAGTAGTTGTCTACCAGCCTGACGCTGGCGGGCGATAATTAAGTTGCAGTGTCTGCACACGGCCTAAACTTAAACCTAATTGCTTTTCCATTACATTAAGCTATTGCTATATTGATACTAGCACGAAATCAGTCCACATCCATTGTATTTGGCAAATTGTAACAACGGCAAATGGCAAACCATATTTTTGCTCTATTACACCAGTTAGAGAATTCAAAATGATAAAAAACCGGCCGATTGCAAATCGGACTCGCGCACGAAGGGTTCCGTACCATTATCTATAAAAATGGCAAAAAATCACGTTTGTTGTATAGGAGCCCCCCTTAAATATTTGTTTTATTTTAATTTAATTATTTATTTTTAAAGTGAATATATAACTAAATATTATGTGAATATTTCAAGGCGTCTACCTGTTGCCGTTATCAATATCGAGCAAAAAAATCACGTTTGTTGTATGAGAGCCCCCTTAAATATTTATTTTATTCTTTTTTTTAGTATTTAATTTGTTGTTAGTTTTAGTTAGTTTAGTATTTGTTACATCATCTGTGAAAATTTCAACTGTCTAACTATCACGGTTCACGGTAGATACAGCCTGGTGACAGACGGACAGACGGGCGGACAGCGGAGTCTTAGTAGTAGTGGGGTCCCGGTTTACCCTTTGGGTACGGAACCCTAAAAAGTGATGGTATAAACAAAAGGATTGCTTCACAACTTCCTCGCTTGCTTGTAGATACCATGTGGTCGTATCAAGTATTCTTATGCAATCGTTTTACGAGTGTTCGAATTACTCTCACACGGCGGAGCGCTACTCGCTTGCCGCTTGACTGCGAGCGACGTCCACATCTTTTACACTAACTCAACCGGATATAAGGAATAGTATTAAGGCGCCATACATGTAACTATCAAACTGGTTGAATTCAATTTATTAAAAAAAGATCAAGCCATGCTGTTGAACCAACGTAAATATCTCGGTATCGCAGCAACAGATCAAGAGACCCATGAGAACACTCTTACGCAACATCTGTGGGGCCTGTACTACCAATTAATTAAACCAGATAATTAAGTGATAATTTGTTAAAATCCACAGAGCCAAGATGTGCAGGGAAGTGAACGGCCAGATGCAAATGGCATTATGCCACTGTAACACAAGCTTGCCGCTCTGTTTAAAACAATGACCAATACGTTGCTGATGAAATACCTGTTCATAAATAACTCATACAAAGCGATATTTCAGTATCGGGTATTTTAAAGTATTTGAATTATATCGGTATTTAGTACCTATCTCCATTGAAATTAAGTGAAAGGAAATGGCGCGTTTTCGCATGATCGTTATTGTCGCGGTAAACGCTCGGAGCGCTATAAAATGTTCCGTTGTTCAAAGTTCTTACGTTTTATTGGGCTTTTAAATTGCTATAATACCTACGAGTATAGGATTAAGAAATATTGTCTTGGCAAAACGTCCGCAGTTTATTTGAGACCTGAACAACGAACAATGTAACATGATTTAGATTAGTCTAAGCAATGAATCGAGCACGAGATCAAGGTTACAGTTTCGATTGTAATTTACAATACAAAGTTCGCTTATTGCATTCAATTGATTTCAAAACCTAATATTTCAAAATCATAACTATGTTCAGTTCTAGGTAAGTATTCGGAATTGGTTTATTCGTGTGTGGCAATCTGTTGTAACATACCTAGTAACTGGCGATGTTGTTGCCTATAAAATGAGATCCTGAAGAGCATTCTCAAGTCTGAAATGAATCATCACTTAGCGAGAGTGCTCTTAACACTACCTTGAATTATAAATCAGATAGTATCAAGCACGTAACAAGGCCTTCACACTTCTCGCTCGTGATCACTGACTGCAACTGTATTTTAGTTTGCTGTAGGCATTGCTTTATCATAAACTAGCTGTTGCCCGCGATTTCTCCTGCCATGCAGGATGAAAAGTACCCTAATATCCTTCTGCAGGTCCCAGGCTACCTATCTGTCAAATTTCATACAAATCCGTTCAGCCGTTTTAGCGTGAAAGCATAACAAACAGGCAAACAAACTCACTTTCGCATTTATAATATTAGTTAGGATTCCCACTTCTTCCCACTCCTTACATAACTCTACTGAAAAGTCAACGAGTACTCGGCTAGTTTCGTATACATCCACCGAAGTCTAATCGTCTAGATCCCGGTAATACGCTTCAGTAATTTAGGAGTTTAATTATTTAGGCGACCAGTCGCAATCAAGGATGGGTTACTTACCGTCGGATTGCGGCTTAATCGCCTAAAATACCAGATCCTTCTGAAATGACTAATTGGGCTCTATGGTGTTTATTTATTATAATGTTAACAAAAGTTGTTTTAATGCAACTGTTTTACGCAGTTTTGGATAAATATGCCTTACAAAATAAGGGAGTTTATACCTTGTCAAGTTTACGGGTGAGTGTTGGCTGATAAGTGCTGTCATAGAAGTAAGTATTTTTGAATGTAATTATTGTAATTGCTCGAAAAAATACTGCAAAATAATAGAATTTAGTTCCCACTGTATTTTGGATAAAGTAAGTCTTACGGAATTATACAACAAGTAACAAGTCTATCTTTATAAACAACTACAGAAGATTTTACGCACGAACTAACCATAATCTCCAATCTGAAGCGGGTAGGTAAAGGTCTAAAACTCAATTACGTTACAATATTAACTTTCAACATGTCTTGTCGATAAATCCTGATATATTCACTGCTGAAGTTAAGATGGATCGGACTGAACTTTTCGTGCAGAACAAAAGATATCAAAATCACATTACATAAAGTACGCATAAATACTTATACGTTTGACAATTATTTGTGTGGACAAATAAGAAACTTAATAAACAACAAATGAGGCGAAATTCCCTAAGAAACAAAGCCTAAACATAAGTTTACCAACAAGACAGACAATAAATTCAGAAGATAATTTATTCCAGCGCGATCGAATTGCTCAGAATTCACGATAATATTGTGTACTTGTATCAGAGTAATGTAGCTTCACGGAAACCATTTCACCGCTCAGATTTTGGTACGCTTCCAAACATCGTCTGGCTTTACTTACTTCTACTACGTTATATCTGTGGATCAATCATTACGACCTTCTGCTTCACAGGCAAACATAATTCTGGCCGTACGACGAGCTTCACTGGACTCGATTTTCAGTTGCTATTATTCGTATGATCAGAGGCAGTAACGTGTTCGCGCCGTCCGGCGTCCGGCGACCGGTCCAGCAGAATAGCCAACGTCTACGTGGGTTATCCTGCACGTTAAATAAATTATTCAACACCGACAGACCCTTCGCTGGTTATTCCGTCCCTGTTCCTCCTAATTCTTCAGACAGGGTGCAAGGGGGACGCGTGTCCGTTACGTAAACGTGTGAAAGAGCCGATGATGAGTACACAAAGGATTCCATTTATCATTCGCTCGGAACACTGTCATTTGTGAAGTGTTTAGCGAGAGTCGCGCCGCGTCGATAGCTCGCATGTTAATGGCGCTTACCTTCAAAAGATATTAATATTACGCTTTTTACCGAAAGCCTTCACGGGTCATAGTGTGATGCTAAAAATAGCTCTTCTATTTTATGAGTTATTCAGGTTGAGTTTACAGTAACACTCTTGATTCTGAGTCATTAATCAACCCATGTCAGAAACGTCGCAACTCGCTACGGCAGCACTGAAGCTTAAGGGAATATTCCAGCGTAGGTACCTACCTACAACGAAAATGGTATTTTATATGTTGGGCTCAAAGCTGTTTAATTTGTCTCGTAGCTTTAATTATAAAAAAGATAATTGGAAAAAGAATTGCGACGCTATAATATTTACTCCCTAGTGTCATAACAAGTTATGTCTCTGGTAAAAATATTGTATTATAGCATCAACCAATATTTATTTAGCAAAGAAGGGCTGCTACTGGATCAAGAGAATACCTAATATTTAGGAATGGGCCGAACGTGGTTTGAACCGAAAGTTCAGCCGAAGTTCGAATATTTTCACTAGGAAATGTAGGTACGTAAATATACGTACAGACACTTCGGCCAGATAACGCACAATACTTTTGTTTTTTCACCATAACCTGCCCTCCGTAAATTTTAAATACGAGTACTTATAGGTAATAATATTTCACATTTTTTAATACTTGTATATAAAATAAAAAAGATTCCTAGCACCTGGCGGTATTTAATTCAATGTTTAGCTGTCAAAATTCTGATGATAGTTAGAAAACATTTTAATTGTTATATAAGTAACCATTAACAAACAATAAATAAATTCTTGGTTTTATTTTACTGGTTTAGTTTTATTATTTTAGTCAAAACAGTTGGGTTATTTTAATATTTTTCAATACACTTCCTCGAAAACTGGTTCATATCGCACTACGATTAGGTTCACAATGCAATGTATTTCACACGCGTGCGATTTTTCACTTTCCCGCACGTGTGCGGGAATAAAAAATGCCACAGATAGCTTATACCTATACTTAGTCCAAATTGGTTCAATGCCTCTATTCACAACTCTCTATTCGGAGGTGAATGTTTTTTTTTAATCTCGGCAAAGAGGTATGCGTCTTTACGGCGTTAATATTTTTTGAAATTTAAATAATGTTTATAAATAGAATATCATCAAACACTATGATTATTACAATAAAAAAACGTTTATGAACAAATTAACATTTATTTGTGTTCTAAACTCGAAAATATTTGAATTTTCTATTTTTCATATTAGGCTGTTTACCTTTGCTTCTCCTTCAACCTGGCGAAAGTAAAGCGCGAAAAAAAAAGAAAACTTAAATCATAGTTACCTACTATATCATGACAAAAATATTTTCCGTTATTTTATTTTATTTCTTCAAAAGTGTATTGAAAAACGTCGTTTGATACTCGTGGACATTTGTTATTGCAGTTCTCGGCTCAAAAACAACCTCGCCTACGGCTCGGGTGTTAATTCCGCCTCGAATGCAATAACAAACGTTCTCCACTTGTATCAAAATGTACTATTCTTGTATCGAATGTTCGGAATTTGAACTGAACTTGATAAGTTCGGTTCAAACCGCCAAATTTCGGCCCGCGCTTACTAATATCAATTACACAAAATTATGTAATATGAATTGATGTCGCAGGCAGTAAAATATACAGCTTCTTATATCGATGTGACCGTCTCAACTTCTCAAGCTAGTTGCCAAAACTAAAATACTGCGATACAGTTCTAGATGACGCACACATTTTGACATTTTCGATGGTCGTGCATCTTTTGCAAACCACATGCTATCCATAAAATTGAATGCGTTGACTTTCTTTTAATTTATTTGTCATTCATGTCGCACGGTTGTGCTTGGTTACGTTGAGTTTTGGTTACCTGTTACCCAACTTTTGCATTTTCAATTGTAATCACAACAACTTTTTTTTTTTTTTTTTTTTTTTTTTTTTTTTTATTTAAGATGGGTTTGCTCTTGACTCTAGTCTAGGTCAGAGGTGACAGAGACAAAGTCGACGATGGAGTGAGCTTACCCAGAAGAAGCCTGTTCACTCTTACTTTGAATAGTTCAGGGTTGAATGCGGTCGGAAACACAGACGCAGGCAGAGAGTTCCACTCTTTTGCTGTGCGCATTATAAAAGACGTTTGGAAACGCTTAGTGCGAGTTGGTGGAATAGCAACCAGGTGTGGATGGTAACCTGCAGTGCGCCTAAAGGTCCGATGGTAGAAGGGGGCCGGACAACTATCGTAAAACGCCTTCTTTGTTCTTATGGCTACAAAATGACTGCCAAAACTATACTCATAGTAGATGAATGGTAAAGTAAGTAATGTTAGATTTGGATTATGTTGAAAAGTATGTGGTCGGATGTAACCAGTAGTGTGGTATGTTGACCACTCACCGGTGACGTCATTGAGTGAACGTCGGCTACGATCATTTTTAAGAAGCATTTATGGTGTAACAACTGGTTAGGGATAGTGATGGACCAATTTATGTATTTGTACCGCCGAGTAGGTACTTTTGTTTGGATGATTACGGTTAGACTGTGAGAGTCAGATCACGCAACGTTCGAAGAAAAGCGGCGTGCGAGTTGGAGGCGACCTTCGAAGGTCATAGGCTATTGAAAACAAGGTCTCGCAACGCTTTGAAAATTCTTCAAAACCAGTCATTAGATGTAATAGCTTGTCATATCGGAATGAGGTCGAATAAGAGTGAGCATCCGCGGCGACCACCACATCATTATATAAACAATTAGCCATTTCGAGAGTTAGTAAGTATTCTTTATTTTATTTTCATTATTTCGCGTACGGCACTCATTAGGCAGTACTATGCGCGGGTTGTAATTGCGGTTTTATTTACACGCAGTTTGTGAGTATGTGTCTCACGTTTCGCGTTAAGTGAAACGTAGTCAAAACACTGCACATGGCCGGCCCCGGCAGGTTCAAAAGAGAGCGAAAGTGGATTTGCTACCTGATGGCATTTTTGAATCCGCGTCCGCTACAGGCGGGCTTACCCAGCCTCAGCTTTAGGCTATGTTGTAAGAATCGTTGATCCACGTGTACAAAATTAAAAAAATAAATGGCCCGTAAGATTTTCTAAAGAATAATTAGATTAAGAATGTGGATTTTTCGTTAGTTTATTTTTTCAGGTTTATAGGTAAGTAAGATCTGTGTCAAATCGCACGACCAATTAATCTTTCATTGAACGTGTAAGTAATGAAAGTAAATGAAATTATAATTTCAAAAGCATTAGCGATTGAAATGGTTTGAACTGACGGCACCTTAATGTGTGCTTCTGTAAGCGCGCGCGCAGATTACTGCTAAGATAAATTGATCACGGCGCGCCACTTTGTTGTTCTAATGAAAGTTACGAAACTTGTTCGTTACAGACAGACACTACATACCGATTACTCTCATCGATACGTTTAAGTGACTCTGATTATATAATGTTTGACTAAACAGGATAACTTCACTCTGTCTAGAATCACCATATAAGAATGCAGATTTGAATGTATGACTAAATCCGTTAAAGGTACAATTACTTAACCACTGTTTATGTACACGGCTGGCGAACGCAAGAACTAATAAATAACTAAGAACGCGTGTACACGCGTACTGTATGTTCATGAAATATAATAAAGTCTTTGTATAATTAATTGTGATTTATATGACCATTACCACCCATAACCAATCGAGAAGCACAGGACCGGCCTATGTCCAGCAGTGTCGCTTTTCTGTGAATGATGGATGACATAACGGTCGTCCACAAAACATTTTATGATCATCAAAGTGTTTGCAAACTAAGGATATGCTGACCTGCTCAAAGGAAGAGCTGGGGGCCTAAAACAGCCACAACAAGCAATTCCTATAAAGCGATTCATTTCCTGAATTCCCAGCAAATTATTAAAACTATGCTATTTGACATTAAACTTCAATAAAGTAATTCATAATTTGGGGACCATTTTACGCATCTCCATAGAAAACTGTCAAACTGATGAATTGCGTGCTATGAATTGTACGCAGATAAATTATGAATATTGTCAGTTTGTGACCGTTTTACGATTTCAAATATAAAATAAAATAAATAAATAAATATCCTTGGACATTTCACACAACACCATATAGTCCCAAGCTAAGCAACCTAATGCTTGTGTTATGGTAGCGAGATGGCTGATAAACTACTTATATACTTTTATTTTTGTAAATACATACATATTATAGATAGAAAAACACCCAGACTCGGAACAAATACTTGTAGGTCGTACAAATATTTGTTCCGTGCGGGAATCGAACCCGCGACATGCTGCTCAGCAGTCAATCGCTCAACCACTGCGCCAAGCAATATGATTCAAAAATACCTATTATCCTAATTTGATTCTGCCAAAGTGGCCGTTTTAGATCCCAGATTTCTTAACTATGACCTTTTGTAATCACAATGCCAGACACGGGCGTCGGCGTTGGACAGAAGCATGTGCATATGTTTTGAAAGGGGATTTGGTCAGATGGCCAATTCTCGTACCTAAAAACGTTCACAATATTATGCCAGCGTCAATGAAATGCCAAAAATGTAGGTAAACGTTATACAATTTTTGACAGATTGAGACTGAGATGAGATTGCGAACGTTGTTAAAAATACGAGAATTGCCCCTCTGATATACCTACCCACACAGTAATATATGTAAATTCGTATGCAGTATTGCAGATGTTAAGGCAACACTTAGTGGTAGTATGTGAGTAGATTTGAAAACGTTGCGACCTAAAAGTGGTCGCCAAAGTTTATGCATTTTGTGTAGAGTATATTTGTCTGATTTCTTTGTTTACTATGCGTGTAAGGGTTTGAGTATAGTATATAGTAATTCGTATATAGTAATACGCAAAATACGCGCATTGTTGTGGAGTTGCGGATACCAGCCCGTATTACCTAAGGGTTTGAGTAGTAAAATGGTCGATCGTATCAATAGAATGTTCTTTTTGTAGATACGTAGATGTTCTACCTAGGTACGAGTGTCATTGTTTAAGTTTTACTACGATTAGGTATATTGGTATAATTATAAAATGCAACAAATTTTCCTGTAATTGGTAGATAATTACAGTAAGTACTAGCTGAAACGTGTCATGTCATCAATTCAACTTCAACTTCTACGGCGAAATGGTATAAATTCAAATTGTTCTAGATTATTTGCTATGTCGACAACTCGACAGTAATACACCCTTTATTGCGCCTATACGCAGTTTACTTATTTACGACCTTTTTTTTTTAATAACTGACGGTAGGTGAAAAAAAAAAGAAAGTTTACACACATCAAAAAAAGTTTGTGATCACTAGCAATTTTTAAAATTTAACTTTATCAAGAAAAAGTATTTACGTTACATACAATAAAATACACTGTGTATTTTTATTTAAAAAATATATAACGTGAGCACTTTTTCTTGATAAGTTTAAATAAAAATATATCAGCTTTTGCTAGTGATAACAAAATTTTTTTGATGTGTGTAGGTATGTATGTACCTACTACTACAAAAAAGTTCAGTGGACCACGATTATTTAAAAGAATTGTCTTTTAGTTTTTCCAATACTTACCAACAAAAAGACAACGGTAGCAAGTACGTCTGTGGACTTTGTGGTCCCGTGAAGCAAGGAGTGTAATTGGGTTCAAAATTCCCTGTTACAAGCCCGATATTGGAATTGTGCTCGATAAATGGCTATAGGCTCGTTATATCGATTGCCATCGGGCTAGAAGTGTCTCAACTTTAATAAAAAAAGCTCACACAATTTATGTGCTTTGAAGATAAGTTTTTAGACTTTCAAGTTTTTAGAAGAGCACCAGGCCATACCACGTTATTGAGTATTTTGTAGCAGATATTAGTAATGTATTACTCGCATCAAAATACTTGGCTTTGTCGTGAGATAATTTGCAATCGAAATATTAACTTCTCGACAAATATATGACAGCAAAAGATGACTGTTTTATTTATTCACATTTTATTGCACAAGTAAAATACCGTTTATAGTGCCTCATCCCAGTACATGTCTGCTGGCATCCGATCAAGTATTGGGGTAAGCAAAAACAAGACGAATGTTTGTGCAATAAACTTATATTGAGCCTTACCTACTTCCAGAAATACCTACGATGAAATAAAGCCCGGACTAAAATTATCCTTCCTAAGAGGGTTATAGTCTAAAATACAAAGAACGCATTATAGGTTATTTGATACTACATATTTAATTAGAAAAAATCGGATTGCTCCGACGGTATCAGATTTATCTCTCGTAAAAGGAATTAGTTTTCTTATTCTTAGATTGTTCAGAGAATACTATAAGTATAGTATGTAAAATCCTCTACTTATATTGTTCTTGCCCAAAAAATCAGGAGGATTTATCAATACGTATCCCAAAGTCGTTGTGTTATAAATCAGAGGATTTTTTTTTGTTGTAAAATTATGTAGACAGACATACCTTTGTCTGTCTACATGATTTTACAATGACATGTTTGTTCTTTAATTGAAGTGAGCAAGAGTGAGCAAGTACAGGTTTTAAAGCCGAAAGTCAAAAATAAAGTCTAAAAAAGAGCATGGAGAATTTTAACCACAATTCCTCCAACACCGCTCCATAATAAAGCTTTTAAATAAAATTGTTGCTGCATTTCCTTTTAACATATTTCATCTAGGCTTGTTATTCCATCAGTGTCAGATTTTAAGATGACAATATTTTATTTGCAAATGAAGTTAACTGGCTGCGACAGGGGTGGTCTCAAGTGCCGTTCTAATCGACGCTCTTGCACACTTTGATAACACTTGCCTGTTGTACAACTTTGTAGTTTATTCCAAGCTTACTGCTGGGAAATGAACTTTATATTTTGTGTTGTGTTGTGTACTAGGTACATATATTATTTTATCTACACCCATGCTATAAATCCTCTATAAAAGTTCCTGAAACAGTTAGCTTATTGCCAACATTAAAACAGTCAGTGTCAGCCAGTGTCATGCCAACTTTGGCAAAAATTTTCGAAAAAGTTTTAAAAGACCGCATAGGTAGACATCTTAATTTGAATAAAGTAATTAACCTAAGACAATTTGGATACCAGAAGAATGTTGGGACAGGAGATGCTATTTATACGTTACTAAATGATATAGTTAGTAAATTAAATTGTAAAATGAAGTTAGCAGGTATTTACTTAGATTTAAGCGCGGCTTTCGACATTTATTGACCATAAATTACTCATCACGAAAATGGAACACTATGGCGTAAGAGGTAAAGCCTTGCAACTCTTTACTTCATATCTTAAAAATAGAAAAATGTTTGTTGAACTTAATTCTACACAACCAAACGGCTATACAAATAAACAACAGTTCATCCATGTTAAATATTATAGCCGGTGTGCCTCATGGATCAATTTTAGGCCCTTTATTGTACATTTTATTCACCAATGACCTAATCAATTTCATACAAAAACTTTTACCGAACATACAACTTACAGTATTTGCGGATGACACAAATGCTATAGTTGCAGCTAATGACATCAAAGACTTGACTGCTAAAGTGAATGCAGCTCTAGAAGCCTTTCACTCTTGGTTTAATGCAAATATGCTTATAATAAATAAGCCTAAAACCAACATTATGTTATTTAAAATGACTGCGCGTAGCAAAGATAATATGGACATTGAATTAGATAATGTTAAAATTGAGCTGGTCAGGGAGGTCAAGTTTTTAGGAATTTATATTGATGAATTGCTAAATTGGAAAAAAGAATTAGCAGCATTGGATTCATCTATATCATCTGCTTGATATGCCCTAAGAACTCTTAGAGATGAAGTGAGCGTAAATCATTTAAAAATGGTATACTACGCGCTGATTGAGTCCAAACTGAGGTATAGCATACAGTTCTGGGGAAATAGCTACTATTATAACTGGCATATGGCATTCATTCTCCAAAAAAGAGCGATCCGAACCATTGTTCGCATTTCTCAACGAGACACCTGTCGACCATACTTTAAAGAACTTGGTATCCTCACAGTACCTAGCCTTTACGTAGTAGTACTGTTAAATACTTAAATATATATATATATATATGACTACGAAACGAACGAGGACAGACAGGTAAGGGAAAATACGCGAAGAAAAGAGTTTGGAAACAAAATCTTCCCGACTTTGGGAATAGTCAAATATAGTCCACAGTATCAGGCAGTTAGAATATTTAATAAATTACCGCTTGAGTTAAAAAGTATACTGTACACAGGCTCATTTAAAGCAAGGCTCAAGACATTCCTGTTGGATAGATGTTGTTATTGGCAAATGGACTGTAAATATATTATTAAAGGAAAGGCGCTTTTTAATATGGTAGTAATTTTACTTCCTTTCTTATCTGGTCAAACAAAAGATAATAATATATAGACAAAATAATATCAAAAACATAGACAAAAAACCCAAGAAGGTGCGTTATGCACATGCTCCCCTTTCAAAGTAAAGGAACGACCTTCTTAAGCGGCCTACGGAGTATGCCTCCCTTAGTGGCAATATCTACCACCCGTGTGACGCCGTCCTTTACCCGGATAGGTAGCAGTAATACGGCCTTTGGGCCAGGATCCTCGTGGTAATGTACCATCAGCTACCACTACAATGTCACCAATGGCTACTAATGGGGCTGTTCCAATTGCTCTCCTAGGAGAAAGTGTAGGCAGGTACTCTACGACCCATCTGTTCCAAAAACGGTCGGCCATGCGCACTGCTCTTTTCCATCCTGCTCTGCTGCAGACATCCCTGTCAGTTAATTCTGCTGGAATGGGGCGTCCTGAAGAGTATCCCAGAAGAAAGTGATTTGGAGTTAGCGCTTCAGGGTGTTGAGGGTCATTCGCGACGTGCGTCAAAGGTCTAGAATTTACTAATGCTTCGGCTTCACATAGAAGGGTAAAAAGTATCTCATCGGTTGGGGTCCTTACATTATTCCCGAGGGTCACTTTTAGAGCTGTCTTGACTGATTTTATGAGTCTTTCCCAGGCTCCTCCCATGAAAGGTGCTGATGGGGGAATGAATTTCCACTTGATCATTTCACTAGCAGCGAAGTTTGGGACAGCTTCCTCATATAGGGTTCTGAGTTCTCTATTAGCACCGACAAAAGATGTGCCGTTGTCAGAGTGGATTTCAGTTGGTGTTCCACGTCGAGCTATAAAACGTCTTAGGGCCATTATTGCAGCGTCTGATGATAATGAGTGGACAACTTCCAGGTGGATAGCTCGAACCGTTAAGCAAGTAAACAAGCCAACCCAGCGTTTTTCCGTTCTTCGCCCAATCTTCACAGTGATGGGACCAAAATAGTCTAAGCCCACGAAAGAAAATGGTCTACAATGATGAGCGAGTCTGGCTGCAGGAAGGTCGCCCATGGGTGGTTGAAACGCGACGCTTCGACGGACCTTGCAAAACTGGCAATTGAAGACTACCGAACGTACGGTGCTCCTAAGGCTCAAAATCCAATACTTTTGCCTTAGTTCTTTTACGATCATCTCTGTGCATGCATGAGCCGCCTTTCGATGGTAGTCTAGCACGAGAAGTCGGACAGCAGGATGTTTTCCGTCAAGCAGAATAGGAGACTTGACAGCTTCTGGTACCTCTTTGACAGCGGCTATTCTGCTAGATAACCGCAAAATATTTTCACTATCAATAATAAAGGATAATTTAAATAACCTACTACGGCGTGACACGGGTAAATTGTTCCGGATGGATCTGATTTCCTCCGAGAATAAATCTATCTGACTCTTACGAAAAACATGAATCATTGCTAAGTGTAAATCATCAGAAGTCAGCGTACATGACAGAAAGCCGCGGCCACTGTTAACGTTTGGGGTTGGTGGCAAATTAAAAGTGAGTATGAGGTTTTGAACTTTATGACTGAAATCGACACAAATATTTTTCTTACGTAATGAATGAATTCGCAGTAATGATAAATACCGGTGAGCGTAAGCAGTAGCTCTGATTAGGCGAGACCACGAACTAAAACGTCGTGCGTCCGCAGATAGTGAATGATCATCGTTTGATATAATGTTGATGACATGAGTATGAGTTTCATGAGTAGTTCCGATTGTTATAACAGGCTCTTCAGGCCAGTCTGAGGTCAATAAAAAGTCAGGTCCCTTTATCCAACGGGACTCTGCAGTAAGAGGACCTCGACCTAAACGGGTTGCGTCGTCAGCGACGTTGAGGCTGGTGGGCACCCACCGCCACTCTCGGACATCAGTGAGTTCTATTATCTCACCCACTCGATGAGCTATGAAAGGTTTGTAGGTGCGTGCATCGTTTCGAAGCCAACCCAAAACGTTCATTGAATCGCACCAAAAAATGCGTTTGTGAGGTTTTAATCTAACTGCATCTACGATGGAACTAGCTAGACGAGCAGCTATTAATGCAGCTTGTAATTCTAATCTAGGAATACTACATGGCTTCAAAGGGGTGACCCGTGATTTGCTAGATACGAGCGCGAGCTGCACATCTCCATTTAAATAAAGAAAACGCCAGTATGCTACAGCAGTATATGCTTGTGCGCTTGCGTCTGCAAAGACGTGCAGTTCAACTTGACTGGGCTCCGTCCCCCGTGGATTGTAACAACGAGGAATTTTGAGCTGTGTAGTTAAGATCAAGCAATATGTTATTGGCAAATGGACTGTAAATATATTATTAAAGGAAAGGCGCTTTTTAATATGGTAGTAATTTTACTTCCTTTCTTATCTGGTCAAACAAAAGATAATACAAAAAACATAAAAATCAATAGACAAAATAATATCAAAAACATAGACAAAAAACCCAAGAAGGTGCGTTATGCACAGATGTCTCTACTCATTAGATGATTTGTAATGTAATGACTTGTGTTTGTCTTAGCTCTTAAAACTGACATGTAGATGTTATATTGTGTTGTGTTCAGACTTTTACATTTTTATTTTTATTATTTTTTGATTATTGTTTCTCGTTTAAATTGGTAATTAATTGACATGTGATTTAAAATTTGTTTCCATGGTATTTTAATTTATGCCTGCATGGTATTTTAAGATTTTTATCATTTATTTTTTAATCTATAGGATATAATGTTTTCTAATTTAAATTGTTTTGTATGCATTTTTATTATTTTATATTTGTACATTTAATACCTACTTACTTATGTTTCATGTTGGATTATATTCGAACGCAATGTATATTATTACTGAATAAAGAAATTGAATTGAATTGAATTGAATAGTAACCATTACATCATCCAAACGGGTGTTATAATGTTGTACTGAATTTCATAATGCAGCTCGTTTTCAAAAAAAGAACATTGTAATGCACGCGCGTTTCAATATAACAGCGCCGTAATTTAAAAAAAAACCGGTCAAGAGCGAGTCGGACTCGCGCACCGAGGGTTCCGTTCCGATTTCTGAAAAAGTGTGCTATTTAGAGACACCGTTTTATTTTTCAAAGGGGGTGGGGGGCCCTTATCTCCGAAGTTTGCAAAGAGAAAAATCTGAAATTATTCCTAGAAGTTTATGTAATATAGGAAAAATAAAACGGTGTCTCTAAATTGCACACTTTTTTTAAAATTAAAAACGGAAAAATAAAACGGTAAGGTCACCCGGGGCTAATGTAACCAGGGGACAAATGTAACGGATTGAGATAACTCGTTATTGTTGCGTTTCCATGCTGTCTAGGATTAATCAATCAGTTACATTTGCCCCCTGGTTACAATAGCCCCGGGTGACTTTATTTTTTTTTTTAATTTTTCATCAAAAGTCAAAAACTATGCGGCCTAAAAAAAAATAAAAAAATATTTGACAATGTGCAAACAGCCCTCTTTCATATGATACCCCACATGCCCTAGTAGCCCCACTTTGAATTTTTAAGACCCCCTTTCAGTACCTGTTACAAAAAATATAAATATTTTTACATCTTTCTTATTTGCAAGATAGTTGGGTAAATGTCATCTAAAATTATTCTAAATTTCAAGTTGATAGCATCAGTAGTTCTTGAGATATCCAGCTGTGACAGACAGACAGACAGACTGAGTGACACCATAAGGGTTCCTTTTTTACCATTTTGGTACGGAACCCTAAAAAGAACTTATTCGAATTCACGTCGTATACTATGACGCCGGCCGCCATGTTCGATACGAGTAATAGTATTGCAAAAAACTGTTTCAGAACCTTTTATAGAGGATTCATAACATGGATGTAGATAAATTCTTGTATGCAACTGTACATAATTAGGTATTAAAACACTCATGTCATACTATTTTCACACTCGGCTTTGCCTCGTGTGATAAACCCACATTCGTGTTTTAATACCCCTTATTATACGTCAGTTGCATAAATAACTAATGTTGAACAAAATATAATAATGTAACCGCATCACGTCGGGAGAGATCACCCACATTCTGCCAGTTCTGTTTAAGACCCAAGTAATAGGGGACCAACATATTACTACTCGTATTAACTGGGCACAAATCCAGTTTGCGGGATGCTACTGCGAATTTTATAATGGTAAAATCCAACGACATCCGTCGTGTTTGCGACTCTTACCAATACGAAGCAGTTGAAAACAAAAACTGCTCAAGAGCGAGTCGGACTCGCGCACCGAGGGTTTCGTTCCGGTTTCTGAAAAAGTGTGCTATTTTTACATAAACTCCTATCACATAGAATAACTTCAGATTTTTCTCTTTGCAAACTTCGGAGATACGGGGAGAACGGTATTTTTTTACATTTTTCATCAAAAGTCGAAAATTATGCGACTTAAAAAAAAATAAAAAAATGTTTGAGAATGTGCAAATAGCGCTCTTTCATATGATACCCCACATGCACTGTGACAGACGGACAGACAGACAGATTGAGTCGCACCTTTTACAATAAAATAAAACCCTTATTTTATTGTAAAAGGTGCGACTCAATCTTTTTACAATAAAATTATGGTACGGAACGCTAAAAATGTGCTTTTCCGGGGTTTTAACGGGTTTAAGAATACCCCTTATGTTATGTTATTTAATTTACTCTAAACAATGCTATTTTCTTTTTTTTGTGTATTAATTTAAAAATAGAGGAAACCTATATTGAAATTGATAACTTCTATGGTTTTAGTTTACTCGTAAAATATGTTTATGATGAAATTTTTAACTGCTGTAGGTAAACTAAGTTAGCTATTATCTCTACAAATTCTACGTAAACAGTCATTACATTTTTATTTAATCTGTTTCAGATCAACATGAATGGAAAGTTGTTTTATGGCATCGCTCCAGCCATTAAAATAAGTAGAATTACCACTCAAAAGTTTCGGACGAGAACGTTGTAACATTAGTCTGATTCTCAACTTTTTATCGTACACACGGCTACACTAGCTAGCTAGCTATACATTTCCAGTTTACACTGACCTCCCATTATAAGGAAATGCTATACAATGCGAGATCAGCTTATACTGGAATTGTATAGCTTGATCTGTAGCCGTGCGTACAAGAACAAAGTGTCGGTAGGTACATTATAATTACTTTTTTTACCTTTGAAGTGGTAGAATAAGTTGAAGTAAATGGCAGTGGGCAGTGGGTGGTGAAGTGGCAGTTGGCTACTCATGTTAGCCGATGATTCGATAGCCGTTGAAGCAAATGAGTCCTGAAGTAGAGATCGCGTATCGGCAAGCGTACGCTACGATCGTCGGACCCCCTGCTAGATGGAATGAAAGTAGCAAATGAGTCCTGAAGTAGAGATCGCGTATCGGCAAGCGTACGCTACGACCGTCGGACCCCCTGCTAGATGGAATGAAAGTAGCAAATGTGTCCTGAAGTAGAGATCGCGTATCGGCAAGCGTACGCTACGATCGTCGGACCCCCTGCTAGATGGAATGAAAGTAGCAAATGAGTCCTGAAGTAGAGATCGCGTATCGGCAAGCGTACGCTACGATCGTCGGACCCCCTGCTAGATGGAATGAAAGTAGCAAATGAGTCCTGAAGTAGAGATCGCGTATCGGCAAGCGTACGCTACGATCGTCGGACCCCCTGCTAGATGGAATGAAAGTAGCGAATGAGTCCTGAAGTAGAGATCGCGTATCGGCAAGCGTACGCTACGATCGTCGGACCCCCTGCTAGATGGAATGAAAGTAGCAAATGAGTCCTGAAGTAGAGATCGCGTATCGGCAAGCGTACGCTACGATCGTCGGACCCCCTGCTAGATGGAATGAAAGTAGCAAATGAGTCCTGAAGTAGAGATCGCGTATCGGCAAGCGTACGCTACGATCGTCGGACCCCCTGCTAGATGGAATGAAAGTAGCAAGGATAGTTTTTCAAGACCATTTGATAGGCTGCCGTGTCGAAAATGACGTAGGTATGTTCGATTACCTACAACATAACATAATCAGCCTATAATGTTCCCATTGCCTGAGGAGCTCGTGGCTAAGGAAGAGCTCGTGGCTAAGTAATAACAGCCGCACGGGTCGATCCGTCAGGTTAAGCTACGCTTGCCGGGGTTGGTCAGTGGATGGGTGACCATCGTTTTCATACGGAGACTCCTCCGTGCCTCGAAAAGCACGTTAAGCCGTTGGTCCCGGCTGTAATTCGTGGATCTTTGACAGCCGTTACGGGTCGTCGGAAACCCGAAAGTTTGACAACCAGTCTTACCAAGTGGTATCGTATTACCCAGTTACTGGGTTGTGGAGGTCTGATAAGCAGTCGCTCCATGTACAGACACACAAAAAAACAAATACAAATACAAACACAGATATTCAGCTGCATCCGGTTACACTGGAAGCCGACCCTAACATAGTTGGGAAAACGCTATAGGCAGATTGAATGTTTCCATTGCTGGGACACAGCCTCGTCTCGGTGAGAGGGAGCTCATGTTCAATTACCTGATTCGAATGGCTCCTGACAGCACATAGCTGTCGGAAAATAGCGATCGTTTATTTGATTTAAACTGTCAACATTTTCAGGTTTCGGACTTGTGTGAATAGAGGGCTCCTAAATTAAAATTGATTGATGTTCGATTCGGCACGGAATGTAGCTATGTAGGATAGACTAAATGTGGAAGCCCTATCAACTCCTGGTTCAACTCCCAGTCGAACCGGGAGTTGTGGGGCAACTCGGGAGAGCTCTATGTCTAATACTGGACGTCTTTCGGTTGTAATGACATTGAATGGAGAAATATTAACATTTCTATGTTTTGCTCGGATCTATGACTTAAAACATAATTATAATGTGTGAGAGTGGATCTTCAGATGATTCTGTAACGAGTTACTCCAACGCCTTGAATGTATTGCGGCCCGAGAAATTAAGTAATACTCGAAAAGTAGCATTTCTGAATATACTTTAAGCGTTAGGGAGTCGAATTCATTAATCATCGTTAAAGGTTGGCTAATTATCGTAGAATGTTCTATAGTTCAGAAGGTTATTTTTAGCTGTTGCTGGTAAATCTGCTGGGGCAGCATTTAGCAATTGATGAAAATAAGTTGATAACAATTATCACGGAAACCCACACTTATCAGTGCCTTCTATAAGATGCAGATTGTTAAGAAAATGATACGTTTAATGAATTAGCCACAAAATATTGTACGGGATGAAAAAATAACTTTAGAGATTAATTTAAACTGAAAAAAAGGTTTTGTTTGTCTAATTTCACAAGCGTTTGATAATCCGATTAGGCTGGATTTAATTTGGCGTTTAATGAAATAGTTTAAACCCTTGGCAATCAGCCTGATACTCGAAAAAGCTCATTGCTTTCTAGAATATTCGTTGCTATGCTACATTATAATAAAAACAGATGTTTAATGTAACTAGGAAGCTAGCACTAATGAAGAGACTGATAAAATACTTAGTCGTGAATAAAGAAATATGAAAAAATAAATGGGTGTCGTATAATGTGGGCGCTGCATAAAAAAATGATGCTCAATATTAATAGTTTGTATGAGTAATTATGTAGGTACTATTTCAATCGCTTGGGTAATGGATGTCTGCATATTTTATGACTGCTGGAGCTCGATGAAGAAATAGCTCATTTCTATAGCACCTCTATTTTATGCAGGGTTTTTATCTTCACCGCGATCGCTGCCGCCCGCGCTCCGTCTTCGACGTAGAAATTACTTTTGATGCATTCACTTTAAACTTTGGAACAGGTACGCTAGATTCGTTCTCATTTTTATAGCAGCATCGTCTCAAAACAACTCGTCTTATTTTAATGAAAGCAGTAGAAAGGACAGAGGAATTAACGGATCGCGTGAGACACTATTTGTACAAGAGATTATCGGATTGAGATTTATGTCAGTAAAATTGTATAGTTAATTGATTAGTGGGTGAATGTATTGGAAAGGTCGTGCCAAGGTCCGCGGCTGGCTGTCGGCCCAACTTGAGCATACGTATGTATGTAACGTATGGTGACTGTTGGGCAACGCGACCTCCAGCAGATAATGAGACGCAAGGAGAAAAATAATATCTAAATCATTACCTACTGACATTGCCTATTGCTGACCCATGTGAATACCACAGTTCAAGGTGTCCGTCGTTCTACTAATTGGTCAAATAACGCTTAACGGCTGAGATTATGGCAGGTTAGCCCACGTTCGCACGGACGTAAAAAAATCGCGGCAGGATTTTATCGCGCACTGGATTTTCAACTCTCGGTGTTGAGCCGAACTTCGAGAATTCAACCTAACAAAAACAGAGTGCATCCCAGCGCGATGAAAACACACTGTTGGATTTTCAAATTCCGGCACTAAGCAGAGCGTTGAAAATGCAGTGCGCGAAAAAAAATCGCCGCGATTTGTTTACGACCGTGCGAACGTCGGCTTACAGTTCAGTGCCAAAATGTAAATGCGTAATGTCAGTGTTATTGATATTATCACTGTTGCACCAAAGCTTTATACATTATAAACTCCGTCTCGATTTGATTGATCTCGTTAGGGGATTTGTTTTAATTATTCGTCTGTTCAAGTTGCACACGGTTGGCGTAGCGAAGCTATTTTAAGATGTACAAAAACTTAGTATCAAGACTTAGAAACTATATAGGTACCTATGGCCTATAACTTAATCTCTTTGGCAAGTTTTTCCATTATGTAGTGATTTCACTTCTTTGAATCTTTGAATGTGTTGCAAACTGTTATCTGAAACATGATGTGATTTGAAGCGTATATAAGTATTTTATAAGCAGCATATTATATTTATTGCAGAGGTTTTAATATTCAGCTAACAACATTGTAATAGGTACACAAATCTAAAGTGTCTAGGGATCAAGCTCGTTTTTGCTAGTTACTAAAAACCTGGTTTTTAAGGTTACGTACCCAAAGGGTACTAAACGGATCCCTATTACTAAGCCCCCGCTGTCCGTCCGTCTGTCACATGCCTGTATCTCATGATCACTGTTCATTTTGAAAAAAAAAATCTTACCCTAGCATGTGTTATTGTCTAGAACTCATCGAGTAGAGTAAATATTTTAATCTTTAAAAATATATAATTTTAATCTTTAATAGGGGGCGTAAAAGTTGTCAATTTTAGATCATTTTTGTACGACTTCTATCGCAACAATTAAACAAGCTAGGAATTTGAAACTTCTGTACATCTACAAAAACGCCGATTCATAAGGTATTTTGTTTAACTAAGGGCGATTTTCTGCAACTTCAAATAATAACCTTGTAATTCACAGTATCACTATGAAATATGAAGTTATCTTTGCGATTGTAAAACATTTAAAACCCTTCGTGTGCGTGTCCAACTCGCACTTGGCCGGTTTTTAATTACATTTTTTGTAACGGCTATGGATCTCTACTTTTTATCGAAAGATGAAAATCTTCTGTCAAGTCGTATTCCTAAATAATCCTGCATAAAAAAGCATTTGCATTGCCAGTGCTTTTATTATTTTATTTCCCAATTATTGTCCACACATTCTATGTATATTAAAATAACCATGGTGTTTCTCGAGTTATAAACGCACTAACGAACAGAAAGAAAGACGTTGCGTTTTATAAAACTTTTGATAAAACTCTATATGACATATTTGTAGACCCTAAAATAGGTTTAGTTTTTTCTCAGTAGCATCCCGGAGTCTGGAGTTGTGGCCGGTTGCTGGCAATAGGCTCGGCCCCTATTACATAACTGGCGAAGTGTGGCTGTGTATATGTACCTGCCTAAGGCCTCATTTACGGAGACGCGGGGCGTCGTGCGCCGCGGTGCGCGGGGCGGCCCGCACTAAATTCAAACACAGGGCGTTCTATGAGAGCGTTTACGCTTCTCGCGTTTAAGATTTCTTACACTTGACGGCCCGCAGCCTGCCCCGCGCACCGCGCCGCTCGACGCCCCGCGTCTCCGTAAATGAGGCCTTACGCTTCGGGTATATAACCCTATAAGAGGAAGGAAACATGAACTATCACATTACTATACTTAGTATGTCCAACGACGACGGCGACGTACTAATTTGCTACAATACCCCGTGACAGAGCCATCTTCAACTTACACTAAGATCCATGAAATGACCAATCAATCCTGAATTATTTGTAGTAAGTATGTATTACATTTTCTAATCAAGTTTCATTGGCTTCTTAGTGTACAAGTGAAGCCATAAACACTATCGTCAATAAAATATAGTTACCTACTACGAGTACAACCAGTGTAGGTTACAGTCGGAGTCAGAACTTATTGAATGTTAAAACCAATACGAATAACTTCAAGTGTTTTTTTTTAATTTATGGTATGATTATCATAGTTATGAGTTTATTTTTAACACTAGGGGACTATTTTCCGTAAGTCTTTAGATTTAACTGTCTGTTCCTCTAATCTCGAAAAATTGTTAAGTCAAAATAGACATGAAAAAACTGAATAATTCACAAAGAGCTGAAAATTGGTTTTCTTCAATAATAACATAAATAATCAGTCCTTGGTTAAATATATATATAGGTACCTATAAGAAAGTCGTGTTAGTTACACTATTTATAACTCAAGAACGGCTGAACCGATTTGGCTGGAAATTGGTGGGGAGGTGGCTTAGAACCAGAAGAAGGACATAGGATACTTTTATATACATAATTCTTCTGTACGTCTGTTTGTCACCTAACTCCTCCTAAACGGCTGGACCGATTTGGATGAAATTTTATGTGTATATTTGAATGGATTCCTGGATGGTTCGAAAACACAATTGGACGCGGTAGGTGGCGCTGCAGTCGGGTTCTAGGATGGTTCAGACAGGACAACGTCTGTCGGGTCCGCTAGTAAATAATAAAATAAATAAAATCTTTATTGAAATACTTAAATTAAGAGTTACAAAAACCTATGCTGCCAATAGAACCAACAATGCCAATTAAACGCATTTTTCTTTCTTTCTATGAAGCCTCTGAAACCCGAACTAGGTGAAAACCTGTAAGTATGTCAGATTTCAGCGCCTTCTCCCAATTCATTGCATTATATTTTTATACCAACTAAGATTCAGATTCAGAAATCAGCTTGTTAGGGTTCCGTAGTCAACAAGGAACCATTATAGTTTCGCCATGTTTATCTCTGTCTGTCTGTCTGTCTGTCCGTGGCTTAGTTCAGAGACTTTTAGTACTAGGAAGCTGTGATTTGGCATGTGTATACTGTGTATACATAGGTACTAATCACGCCGACATCGACACAATGGTAATATAAAAATTGTATAGGATAGCTAACTTCCTTGCACGTAAAGTGGGGATGATATTTTTTTTCGTCTATCCCTATATGGTATGGGGTATCGTAGGATAGGCGGTTAAAAATGATTGTGGGTCTGTGAAAACCATTTTTCGAGGATCCGTTTGCGTAATATTAAGCTTTAAATTGCTAATTGTTATTACAGTAAAGTGTCCTCCCCTGCTAGATAAATCGTTGTGTTTAGATATGTGACAAATTTCACGTCTGTACGTACATAACGGAGTTAAAAGGAAAACTATCACTAATTGTTTTTGGGATAAATTCATTACAACTACCGGACCCTTCATTGTGCATGGTCCGACACGCACTTGGCCGGTTTTTTTGTTACTTTTAATCCTTACTGTTCTTTTTTAAGGTTGATGCGCTAAGGTAGGCCGCGAAATTCAAATTTTCTTACGTTTTTTGCAATTTGCAGGTCAGTGTCAGGTTGTACGTTGATTAAAATATGATTTGCGGCCGTAACTAACATGGCTTTCCAGAATTATAATCATTACAATATGCAATACAACTCCATAAGTTAGAGTTTACCTCAAACCTCAGGATTTCATGAAATCGCTACATTTTAGGTCAATTCAGACTTATGGAGTTGTACTGTTGATTCTAATGATTATAATTCTGTAAAGCCATGTTAGGTACGGTCGCGAATCACATTTTAATCAACATACAACCTGACACTGACCTGCAAATTGCAAAAAACGTAAGAAAATTTGAATTTCGCGGGCTATCCTGGCGCATTCGCCTTAAGCATTAAAATGATTACTATGCGGGTGCACTAAGAATCTTAACGGGTTTCCGTTGAATATGAGCTCTGCCGCTTTGCACAACGAGTTTAAAACGAAACGAATTCTGTGCTTTTTGAATGCGGGAGTATCAAGTTACTGGGGCCATTTGTTACCGCATTGTTTTTGCACTGTTGGCTTGTTCGGAACGTCATGCTGAGTGGAATGGATGGCTACAATGAGCAAAACTTTACAGTGTTACACTAATGCGGAATGCACGAAAGAACTTCGAATTTTGAATTAGGAAATGGAACATGAACATTTTGCTAATATGCTCAATAGTAAACCCTCCATGCTTGTCCCAGTCAGCTGTGACTGCCTCGAGCATGGTTGGCCTATATGCCCAAGCTAAAAGGAGTATGTAAGGATCATAGCAGGTGGCTTTCCATAGTTTCTGCCTACCCCCATGGGAAGAAGGCGTGAGTTTATGTCTCACTAGGTACATAATTATTATAAAACAAGGTGCCGCATCGTGTTTGACTGTTTGTATTTTAATACGGTTTTCACAAATGGACGGAGTGATTCACGAGGAAGGTTCAGGTGTATAATTCATTAAAGTTTTTTGTAAATTGGCTGAAATTTGACGATGGTTGTCGATGATGTCGGAAAAAATCATGCCGACTGGGACCGTTACTGGCATGCGCGTTACGATAGTACGTTTCCGTGGTATTATTTTCCACGCGGGTGAAGCCGCGGACAAAAGCTAGTAAGTATATAAGTAGCTAAAATTATAAGACTAATTTCTTTTTCTTCCTTTCTAACGCCTGTTTATTTAATTTAAATGAGTTTTCACCATTTAAGCTTGTCAATGAACATGGCTGTGAAATAATTACAGGTTATTCGAAATCGTCCGCTTCTAGCGGCGAGATGTAGGTAATCGATGTTACCAAATTTGCCTCAAGCATAGTCAGTTACGTAAACCTAAATTAGACTTTTAAGACAACTTTATCGTCTCCTTACATTAAAATCGATGCTGAGAAAGTAAGAACAAAGTAGGAATCCATCGAAATCTAGTTTATTATTACGCAGGCCAGGAGGGCTAAAACGGCCACTTTGGCAGAATCATTATAGGTAGTATAATCTGGTATTATGAATCATATTTGAAATCGTAAAACGGTCACAAACTGATAATTCATAATTTGTCTGCCTACAATTATTCATAGCACGCAATTTATCTGTTTGACAGTTTTGTATGGAGATTCGAAAATGGTCCACAAATTCTGAATTGCTTTAAGTATTGAAGTTTAATGTCAAATACGTCAATCATAATAAATTGCTTGGAATTCAGGAAATTAATCACTTTTAGAGGAATTGCTGAATATGGACGTTTTAGGCCTCATGTAATTTTGGGAATATCTCGCAAAGTATTTTAATTAATAATTTCATGTTAACATCTGACGGGCGGGTTATGTAAAGGGTGCGAGCGCGTACTTCGAACATAATAAGTAGGTAGAGATGAACCATTCTAAAAATGAACGCCCCTCCACAGATCGTGATTATTTAAATGTGTGAGAGGAAATACTTATTGCAACACTGTATAATTATGTGTGCGTGCGGCCACTTTACTGTCAACATGGACTCGTCGCCACACTAGAGGTTTACTTAGAGGTCAACTAATCGTGCGATCAGTCCCGGTAACAACATTGTACGGCGGGGAATGCGATTTGTATGGAACGACACGTTCGCTCTGTCGCGCTTCGTGTCATTTATACACTAGTTGGCCGACAAATCCGGCTGTTTGACGTTAGGGCAAGTCGGGTAGGTACCGTTTGCATAAAAAAATCAGTGTTATTGCGTATATTTTTATGTATGTTAGTCTGTAATACATTTATTTAGTTTAGTTGTTGACCGTACTCTCCGGTGAATGACAAAGACCTATAATATATGTATTGCGTCTATAAGTACCTACACTTCTTTGCATGTGAGCGTAACCACTGCGGAAGGGTGTACATTTTTAGAATGGCTTATCTCTACCAAGCTAATCATCTATAGCAAAGTAATAAATTAGGTATCAATGCAATTAATTTATTGCCGTAAGAATACCTAGGTTTTATGTTGGTTATCGACCCTTTATTTATCCCACACACCACGGATCACAATTGTGAATCTGTCAAGATACAGCGGGGTAATTACGTAACACACTTACAGTAGGAATGGGTTTCATTTTGACGGTTCAACAACATTCATTGCGTTATTTACTTTTATTTGTTGACCAGACAAAGAACATCGGCCAAATTTCTATAGAAGCTGGACCTGAGTTTTATTTTCAGTGTACAGAAGCAAATTATAGTGAGATTTGATTGTTTTATGTAGTAAACACCATCCCTTTCGAAAATAATATCTAAATAGCCAAGATATTTCAATAATGCGAAAAATACTTTTGAGGTTATCGGTGTCCGAAAATCAAAAGCACAGAATAATCGTCACAAGCGGTACCTAGTTATCAGTCTGTAAAACAATGCCAAGGTCAAACAACAGAAGGAAATCCAAAACAGTACAGTACGTATCACAATATTCACACTAACAACAACAACAACACAACAATGCGAGATCGCCGGGTGCAAAGACTACACACTACAGTATATTAGTGTCAAATTGACACCCGTTGTAATTGACAGTATTGACACTGTCAATCCATGGCGCGCGTCGATGACATATTATGACGTTCCGTTGTACACAATTGAACAAAATGCTGATACTTACTATGAACCCACATAATTATTTTTATGACTAGAATCAATACATAATAAAAACACGACTAGTTGGTTTGATACACAAGTATATAGAATTGAATTACATCTAATAACGTGAATAATTATAATCTTTGAGTACTAAATCATTTCTTAAGCAAAATGAATCGTCAAAGGTGCGTTCTGAACATGTTATTCTAAATAATTTGCAAATTATGCTATTAAAAAAAAATGTGTTTGTGCTTTTTTTTCTGGCGACTTAAATATCTATTTCTTATGTTTTTTAAGACCTTAAAAAATACTAGATTTTTTCATATATATGGGATATCTGTACACCATCGCCTCGTAGTCAGGTACGATTTGGCCGTCCTTCTTTTTCGAGCATATGAAGCAATGGATTAGCAATATACTTCAAAATGATTCAGTTTGTGATTGCTAGTGTGTTAAACACGCAATTAAGGTGCAGAACATCGTTTAATGAGGCCATTGGGGCTGAGAGAGTACAAAATACGAACCCATTTATTTCGTGTATTCCTTGTGAGCGGACGAATATGAAACCATACATAGCTACGTTCGTTAGACCCGACGGTCATTACATATTATACTTGCACAAAACTAGCATCCATTCATAACCGGAATACTTTTAAAAACAGGTTTTATTTTAACAAGATGTCTATAGATGGTGTGGCAGGGACCGTCACTTTTTTAACGCTCTCCTTTCTCTGTGGCTAATAAATTAAATTGTATATACAATGTTTCAGTATTGTTAAACCAAATAAAAAAATATAGACTGCTTCCAGATAACTATCATTGAAGCCACAATATTTTAGAAAGGAAACATTGTTTATTATTTTCTAGTTTTTGAGTGTTTTAAACTAAAGTTACATTGCTCAATTTCGTCGAACTGTGGAATGTGTTGAGCAATTTACAGTGATCGGGTGTTCATGTGATTAACGAAGATGATTTCGGAGGTCGAGCTACGTTCATTACCAACTGTATGCTGCGTTAGCTCGTGTTGACATTGCGCCCATTACCGAGAAGTAATTAACAGTTTGAAATTATTAAACTGAGCAGTTTAATCATCCTACACAACAAGTAGGACAGTGTGAAGATAAGATAATAATATATTATTTATTATTATATAAAATATATATAACTAGCTTTTGCCCGCGGCTTCGCCCGCGTGGATGTCGAAAAATATCCCATGGGAACGTTCATGTGGAAAACATAGGGCATATCCCTAACTTAAGAAATGCTGGGTTTCCCATACAAACTTTCATCCCTTTTATCACCCCTTGTAGGATTATGTTTTAAGACAAAAAGTAGCCCATATCCTTTCCCAGGATGCTACCTATAGCCTTGCCAAATTTTATCGAAATCCGTGCAGTTTTGTAAATTTTAAAATCAACCCCTATTTTACCCACTAATGGGATGATTTTTAAAAAACGCTGACCCGCATATTTCTTAACTTCTTAACAATAGCATAAATGTGTTATGCCTAACTTAAGAAATACTGGGTTTCCCTTACAAACTTTCATCCCTTAAATCACCCCCCGTAGTATTATTTTTGAAAAAATTGTATCCAATGTCCTTTCCCAGGATGCTATATAAAGCCTTGCCAAATTTTGTAGAAATCCGTGCAGTTTTGTAAATTTTAAAATCAACCCCTATTTTACCACCTTAGGGGATGATTTTTCAAAAACGCTGAACCGCATATTTCTTTATTTCCTATCAAAAGCATACATTGTAATTTTGACATCCCTAACTTAAGAAATACTGAGTTTCCCATACAAACTTTCGTCCCCTATATCACCCCCTGTAGGATTATTTTTTAAGACCAAAAGTAGCCTGTGTCCTTCCTCAGGATGCTATATAAAGCCTTGCCAAATTTTATCGAAATCCGTTCAGTGGTTTAGGCGTGAAAAGGTAACAGACAGACAGACAGACAGAGTTACTTTCGAATTTCTAATATTAGTATGGATAATAAATCTTGAAACGCCAACACCTATTACTAGAAAGGTTTAGGTAGTTAAATAGAGGTAGGTAAACAATCTTGATGTGACTTTTTACACAAACACATATTAAACAAATAAACTACTGCTTAAACTAATGGTTCAATTGATTTAGTAATCATTATTGTTGTATTTACATTGGTTTTTAGTTGCATTTTATTTTTAAACTGAGGTTTTAAAATAATAAAAACTTTTTTACAAAAAAATAACCGACTTCCAAAAAAAGTGAAAAATAACTTTAATTTCGGAAGTCGGTGTCTTTAGATCTGTATTTTAGTTTTTTGGAACCGACTTCCGAAATTAAAGTTATTTTTCACTTTTTTTGGAAGTCGGTTATTTTTTTTGTAAAAAAGTTTTTATTTTTCACTTTTTAGAGGGTCAGTTTGTTATTTACCTAAGTTACAATAGGCTAATGTCAAAGGCTCATCATCTTTTATAAAATATTGCTTTTCCCGATGCTGGGCCGTTCATTGTTGAGGAGTTCTCCTAGTAAGAACCAGGAGAACTTGAGCTGATGCTGAACTCACTATCAGCTCCACTTCACCACATGCATTCTGACGGACAAGCATAAATTGGTAATCGAATCGCAACCCGTGAAATACTTATTATTGAGTAGTTCCGATGGCCATATGTGGTCTTCATTATCAGTTCCACTTCACTAAATGGTGCTTTTAGAGAGCAAATGCACAAGTTACTATAAAAAATACCAAAATCACTTTAAGTGTGCCTATAAAATTTGAGGGTTCCCTCAATTTCCATGGGATACACTCATCAGATTCTGACTTGGTTACAATGGAACCACCTCGAGAGACCACCCTATCAAATAAAAAAAGAATTTTGAAAATCCGTCGACAATTGGCGGAGTTTTCGATGAACAAACATACAAAAAAAAACATACAATCATCCGAACATAGTACCTCCTCCTTTTTGTGAAGTCGGTAAAAAAGATAAAAGACACATCAAGATTGTTTACCTTTATTTAACTACCCAAACCTTTCTAGTATAGTTAGCAAGCGCAGTGATCAAAACTAATTCCTTCTCTTTATGAGAACATTCTTTAGCCTTGCACTAGTGTATAATATAACCCTCATTAAGTGTTATTGGGTTTTTCCATCTCAGTAGCATCCCGGAGTCTGGAGTTCTGGTCGGTTGTTGGCAATAGGCTCGCCCCCCGTTACAGTAGTACCCAACTGATAAGGCGCGTCGTGTATCTTCGTTCGCACAGAAAAGAAAGTATAGCCCCGAAGATTAACGAGAATGCTTAAAACTTACAGTCAACCTTAGACCACTACTATAAGCATAATACACTGCAGCTCTTAGTTCCGTCTCACTCGCAAGTATGGCGGCTGTCAAGCGGCGCGCGCTAACATGGCGGCAGCTCCCGACCAATAGCGGTACAGGAAAAAGCGTGGAGCGTGCCGATTGGTCAATAACATTTCCCGCGCTTTGAAAATTCATCTTCTGCGCAGGTACATCTATAAGCCATATTACTTGGGTACTACTGTACATGGGACTCAAACATAACTGGAGAAACGTGGGTGTACTATAGGTACACCTCTGCCCAACCCTTCAGGGAATATAGGCGTGATGTTAAGTGTAGATAGTTACTAATTATTATTATTTTAAGTCTGTTAGCTTATACAAGGTGTCCCAGAAAGGTGTGCTCAAAATTAAGAGTGCGGTACAGACCGGCCATCAAACTGAATAACTTTCTCCATAGTACCAACAAAGTAATCATGAAAAAACAAAACTTCAATACCTACTCGACCTAAATGTATGGGACGACTGATAATTTTTTCGCGATTACGATGTTAGTCCCATGGAGAATAGTATTATTTTGAGCATTAGTAATTTTCTGTTATATCATTATCATTACATATTATAAAACAAAGTCGCTCCGTTGTCTGTCTGTCCCTATGTATGCTTAGATCTTTAAAACCACGCAACGGAATTTGATGCGGTTTTTTTAATAGATAGAGTGATTCAAGAGGAAGGTTTTTAGGTATAATAAACGCGGGCGAAGCCGCGGGCAAAAGCTAGTCTTGTATATTATGTAAATATTAACTCTGTTAAGCAAGTCGTGTCCACGACCATTTAGCTGATTTCTTATAATGGCAATAGGTACTATTATCTGTCAAACGGATTGTCACAACTTCTGTTCTACTAAGCTACAGCATTTTGATACTTTTAGCTAAATTATTTAATTTGTATTAATAGTTTAAAGAAGAATGGAAAAGAAATATGTTTAATGGATAAATGCACAGATCACACTATTCATGTAGAAAACAAGGATAACCGATACGGAGTTGGAACCCTTCATCATTTTTGTTCGCCGTGATACTGACAGTGGTTTCTCTTATGAAAGCATTGAATTTCTAGATTCTGATTTTAGTTCTAATTGTTACTAATAAATACCTACATTGGAATGCACTTTTTTAAGAATTTTTTTATGCACAAAAATTCAAGTATCAAACATGTTTTCAGCGTACTATATCAGTGTTGACACATGTAAGATTTTTATTTTTGGCCTCCTTTTTCATTGGGCACGACTCGCTTGACAGCTTGACAGACTCTACCTATATTTTAAAATAGAATAAGATAACAAAAACTAATTTAATATAGATTGTAAACAACTATGCGTGCAAGTCTGGCTAAAATTCACGAGTATTCAGTTTAGTTGTAGAGTTTGTCTGTTTTGCGGTTTTATCTCTCCACTCATCACTTTGGTGAACTGCATGTGTAAATATTACTTTTGCCAGCGAGCTTTTGGACTAAAGTGGAACTGGACTGGCCACGTCTGTCGCATGTAGAAGCAGCAATACGCAAAAACCACCACTGAGTGGATCACCAAATAGCAGGAAACGACTACGCGGCAGGCCCGGAACAAGATGGTGGGATGAGCTGGACTCTTTCTTAAGGCTTGTCCGTCGTAAAAAGCGCGGTCCCTGTCGGACTGCATAGAAAAGAGAGAGAAGCACGATGACACAACGCTTGCAAAATATGAAGTAATTATAGATTTATAAAAATCTGTTGATTAAACTAAAAAACTAATGACAAGAAATCATTCCTTATTAGTTTGTAAAGAACTGTATAAATTTATGAACACTTTTAATGAAAACTGTAGGAGTAATATGGTAACAACTCGAAAAAATAGACCGAAATAGACCTGAATTTAGGTTTTTTTTTCCTTAGTTCTACAAACTAAAATAGATTTCAGTACACATGAAATCACTTCATATGTATTGTAGATTACTGTGTATTTTTTCCTATCACAAAAATGCTATAGTTACTGTAAAAGATGGTTACAAAGTTACTTAGTTTCGCCATATTTGATTGACCTGCAATTGCAGTAGACCGTGAAAAGTGGAAACAGGCAAGGAGGCCTTTGCCCTGGAGTGGGACGACACAGCCTTATAATAATAAAAATAAAAAATAAAATTTTGCAGCCGGCTTCGCCCGCGTGGCTGTCGGAAATTATCCCACGGAAACGTCCTAACGGGATAAAAAGTATCGTATGTCCTAACCCAGGTCATGGTCCACCCATGTAGGTACCAAATTTCATACAAATCTGTTCCGCCGTTTTAGTGTGAAAGCGTAACAAACAAACAGACTCACTTTTGCATTTATAATATTAGTTAGGATTTCACCAAGGCGCTAACCAAACCGTTATAGTGAAGGCATTTATTTCAAATGAAATTGAAATATAGGCTTTATTTGAAACTAATAATTGTTTGTTGAACAATGAAAATGTTTATTTTTGTGGTTGTATTTGTGTAGGTGTGGATTGCTCTGACATTATACAGGGGCATTCATATAGTCAGTACAAAATTACTTACCTACTAATATTAACAAATGCTTTTCTTATCGTATTAAATCGTAATACAATTAAATCGACATGCCAGGGAAAACATGATCTGTATCAATCCTCTTCTATTACAACTTGTATTTAAGCCCGAACTATACGCCAATGACCTTGAGTGTTAGCTTGCGCGTTCTGTGCTGAGCTCACGCAACGCGTCGTACGTCCAGCCAGTAATAGGACTCGCCCATCAAGGAGCGCTGTCCCAAATTAGACGCATTATTAATTTATTATACATAAAACAAATGGCATTTTAATAAAACACGTATACTAAAAGATAAATTACCTTTAAAATGGTGAAGGTTTCATAAAAATACCCCTGACAGTTTTTGCGTGATTCTCAGTTTTTTATCTGCGTTAGACATAACTTTACAAATTAATTACACTATTTAATATAAACATAATCTAAAATATTCACATATTAAGTTATTAAGAAAATGCTCTAATTTAACATATATTTTTTCCAAATCATTAACACTACTCGTTTAGACGTGATCTTCAGTTTAAAATCATCAAAAGTCAGATAGCGTCGCCTTAAGTAAGTATTGACATTGTCATTTACACAATTAAACCTGTGGAATGACTGAATGGGAATAACGTCAGGATAACATGCGTAAGTGGACTCCTGTGTGTTATAATTATTAAGCTAACATTGTTAATTATACAGTACCGTCACATGCCGCAACTGATTAAAGGGTTCCTGGGACGCCGGATATTCATATAGACTGCGGCCGTTAGGATAGTCAGCTTTGCCATTATAAAATAATGTGGGTATTATGAGATACAAAAAATTACATTGCTTTAAAATAGCCTTAGCGGAAAATAGTCCTAGAGGAAAATAGACCTAGCGGAAAATAGTCCTAGCGGAAAATAGTCCTAGCGGAAAATAGTCCTAGTGGAAAATAGTCCTAGCAGAAAATAGTTGTAGCGGACTATTACTTGCACGTATTCCGGTGCACCTTATGACGGTGACGGTGCACGGCACGACCTACGCTACGCTGAAATAATTCGTACGTACCAAAGAAGAAGATGAAAGGAAAATACTACAGCTCAAGTGATAACGTTACATTAGAACTTGTATGGAAACCGGATTAAATGCAGTTACTAAACTAACATTGACAGTGTACTTAGCTAAAGGTCACATGTTTCTATCCATTATCCGCTTTAGAGACTACGAATACACGGGATCCGATTCCAGAGATGGGGAGGTAGTAGATAGAATGACCTGTCATAACTGTTTAAGCTATCCTGTAATGCCTCTCTCTATATTGGTCCCACTGCTGGGACACAGGCCCCCTCTCTGTGAGAGGGAGTGGGCCGTAATCCACCACAGGGTCCCAGTGCAGCGTCATGCGTGAATGCCAAAAATATTAACACTGACGTTTCAAACAAGTCTATTAGATCTGTACGTCGATTCTGTAAAATTCAAACAACAACTCGCATCTCACATCGCACTTCGCATCACTTCTTCTAACTTGTTTTTTATTTGACACTTTTTTTCTTATCTATTTATATAAATAGATAAGAAAAAAAGTGTCAAAGCCAAAACTCCGAAGAAGTTTTTCATAAAATGCGCGAATGAGTATTTTTGAGCTCTTGACGTGAATTAAACTATACATATGAAAATGAAATGAAAAATATCTAATAATATCTTGTATATAGTGGTTTAGTCCATATCGGCCTCAGAATTTTGAAATATGTATGGAATATAGCTATAAATCCCATTTAAAACTACTAAAAATGCTCAGAATTAACAGTAAATTTCTCCTTACTACATTAATATTATTACTTATACCAGAATAAACGTTAGTTCTTAAGAAATTAAAATTTCATACTTTAAACAAAAAAAAAAATATATAAGACTCAAAATAAACGTAATAGTCCAGTAAAAATAGTGTTTGAGATTGCATTAAAGACACTTTAGTAAATTGGTTTTGAAATAATAGTATAGTTATTTACGTATGCATTCGTGGCAATTTTGTGCTCATATGGTCGGAGGAACCTCAGAAATACCTAAAGTTGTGTTTTTACTGTTTAACGTTAAACAAAAAACACACTTTAGGTGAAAAGTAAGATTATCGTCTACAGCCAGCCTAAAATTATAGTACATAAGTAATCCCTCGGTTTGGGTACAAAATTCTTAACATTACGAGATTTTTTCTTTCATGGTGTGATAAATGAGACTTAAAAAATCGCACTTTCGGGGATTTTTCTGTTTATACATTCCAAACGTTAGCCTCGAACCTATGTTCAGTTTTCACCTTGGTGACTTCTCAGGAACATAGTTAAAAAGTGTTTTATCATGTTTTGTATATTGTACATAAAAGACACTTGAAATATTTTTTAGGCTGTGCATTAACATTTTCATTCTTCATATGTAAGTGTCATAATCCCCTGATTAAGTGATAAGGATTCTTCGCAAAATGCATAAAACCTAAATTACCTACACAATATAAAATGCCAACCTTGACCGAGCGCCTTGCATCCCCCGCGTCGGTGTGCGAGAGGGACGAAGTTATCGGATGTGAAAAAGATGGAGCTATTGTTTAACTGCTCAAATAATTACTGAAAATTTTCTTCTCATTACGCAATGAGATTGTTTACGATGCGCCCGGATTTTGGTACTTATTTATTATGTCTTGCGTACCTAATATGCGGAAAGTCCTTAGATAATGATTCTGTCACCGTTGGCAGTACAGGTTTTAAAACTCTATGTTTTAGTGAGCTTCGGAAAGACAATTTATTTCATTTCTCGGATAATGTGCCAATGATTTTACATACAAATTGCCGAAAACAGTAGTATACAAATCAAAAATGCGAAAGGTATAATACCATGCCTACTCTGCAATCTACCCACTCGCGCGACAATTGCACGAAACTGTAACGGAACGAAAAGCCAGTATTGTCCGACTACACGAAACTGACGTTGTTGTTGTTACGTCAGCAAAGAGAAAAATCTGAAATGATTCTATTGTTAGGATTTTAATAAACTCAGTACACAGTTATACCTATGCGATATAATAAATGCGCTTTACATCAGGATAAGCGCATTTTTTCTATCAACTACCGCCTTCTGGTTCGAATCATGTAAGGTAAACGCGGGTGAAGTCGACAGTGACCCAGTAGTCGTCTAATTATCTAAAAACATCAATATCTTTTTCTACTAAACACAATGATGTTAATAGTACTAGATCAGTAGTGTACGGCGCCGAAGCGTTACTACATCGTATATGTCCGCAGGCATATCCGAGTTCAGTTGTCAGCTTGACGTCAAGTGAGCAATTGCTTAGCGATAAAAATATCAAAATAGTGAAATGTGCGATTAAAATTTGTATGTCACGGTCTGAAAAGATTACTAAGGCAAGTGGTAATACATTTCACAAGTAACTTTGCTGAATTTTGTTCAGATTATCCAAAAAATTATCAAACATTGTTTTTGCCATCAGTGTTCTGATGTTGTGGACTTTTGGGAGTTTAGTGAATGACGAATGTATGTTCCTGTAAGTCTAAATTATTATTGTAGTCTGTTTGGATTAAACATACTGTACAGTACCCAAACACTCACTGAATGGAAAAGTGCCCAAACAGTCACTGAATACAAAAGTAACACATGTCACGTGTAAGTATGTCAAAGGTTTTAACCTAATATATCACTACATCGTCCACCAAAATGAATTTTATTAGCAATAAATAATCTTATATGTAATGACTAATGACTATGAGTTTATATTTTTAAATGAAAAATAATAGATTGTTTATGATCACATTGTGTTATATAGTGGTGTACTGTGCGAAAATAAACCGGTTCATTTTCAATTAAAGTAAACTAGCTGCGCCCTGCGGTTTCACCCGCGTAGACCGGGATAAAAGTAACCTATGTGTTAATCTGGGGTATAAGCTATCTACTTACCAAAATCCCAAATCGGTCCAGCCGTTTGAGCGTGAAGAAGTAACAAACATACAAACAAACAAACACACGCACTTACAAACTTTCGCCTTTATAATATTAGTGTGATGTGATTACTGTGATTAGTAATCGATTATTAAATCGAATTGTTAAACTACGATCAAATACAAGTCCATACTAATATTATAAATTCGAAAGTAACTCTGTCTGTCTGTCTGTCTGTCTGTCTGTCTGTCTGTCTGTCTGTCTGTCTGTCTGTCTGTCTGTCTGTTACCTTTTCACGCCTAAACCACTGAACGGATTTCGATAAAATTTGGCAAGGCTATAGATGGTATCCTGAGGACGGACATAGGCTACTTTTTTTTTTCAAAAATAATCCTACAGGGGGTGATATAGGGGATGAAAGTTTGTATGGGAAACTCAGTATTTCTTAAGTTAGGGATGTGAAAATTAAAATGTATGCTTTTGATAGGAAATAAAGAAATATGCGATTCAGCGTTTTTCAAAAATCATCCCCTAAGGGGGTAAAATAGGGGTTGATTTTAAAATTTACAAAACGTCATGGATTTCGACAAAATTTGGCAAGGCTTTATAAAGCATCCAGAAGAAGGCCATAGGATACTATTTTTTTCAAAAATAATACTACAGGGGGTGATATAGGGGATGAAAGTTTGTAAGGGAAACCCAGTATTTCTTAAGTTAGGCATAACAAATTTATGCTATTGGTAGGAAATTAAGAAATATGCGATTCAGCGTTTTTGAAAAATCATCCCCTAAGGGGGTACAATAGGGGTTGATTTTAAAATTTACAAAACTGCATGGATTTCGACAAAATTTGGCAAGGCTTTATATAGCATCCTGGGGAAGGACACAGGCTACTTTTGGTCTTAAAAAATAATCCTACGGGGGGTGATATAGGGGATGAAAGTTTGTATGGGAAACTCAGTATTTCTTAAGTTAGGGATGTGAAAATTAAAATGTATGCTTTTGATAGGAAATAAAGAAATATTCGGTTCAGCGTTTTTCAAAAATCATCCCCTAAGGGGGTAAAATCGGGGTTGATTTTAAAATTTACAAAACTGCACGGATTTCGACAAAATTTGGCAAGGCTTTATATAGCATCCTGGGAAAGGACATAGGATACTTTCAAAAACAATACTACAGGGGGTGATATAGGGGATGAAAGTTTGTAAGGGAACCCAGTCTTTCTTAAGTTAGGGATAAAAAAATTATGCTATTGGTAGGAAATAAAGAAATATGCGATTCAGCATTTTTGAAAAATCATCCCCTAAGGGGTAAAATAGGGGTTGATTTTAAAATTTACAAAACTGCACGGATTTCGATAAAATTTGGCAAGGCTTTATATAACATCCTGGGGAAGGACACAGGCTACTTTTGGTCTTAAAAAATAATCTTACAGGGGGTGATATAGGGGATGAAAGTTTGTATGGGAAACTCAGTATTTCTTAAGTTAAGGATGTGAAAATTAAAATGTATGCTTTTGATAAGAAATAAAGAAATATGCGGTTCAGCGTTTTTGAAAAATCATCCCCTAAGGGGGTAAAATCGGGGTTGATTTTAAAATTTACAAAACTGCACGGATTTCGACAAAATTTGGCAAGGCTTTATATGGTATCCTGAGGACGGACATAGGCTACTTTTTTTTTTCAAAAATAATCCTACAGGGGGTGATATAGGGGATGAAAGTTTGTATGGGAAACTCAGTATTTCTTAAGTTAGGGATGTGAAAATTAAAATGTATGCTTTTGATAGGAAATAAAGAAATATGCGGTTCAGCGTTTTTGAAAAATCATCCCCTAAGGGGGTAAAATCGGGGTTGATTTTAAAATTTACAAAACTGCACGGATTTCGACAAAATTTGGCAAGGCTTTATATAGCATCCTGGGAAAGGACATAGGATACTTTCAAAAACAATACTACAGGGGTGATATAGGGGATGAAAGTTTGTAAGGAAACCCAGTATTTCTTAAGTTAGGGATAAAAAATTTATGCTATTGGTATGAAATTAAGAAATATGCGATTCAGCATTTTTGAAAAATCATCCCCTAAGGGGTAAAATAGGGGTTGATTTTAAAATTTACAAAACTACACGGATTTCGATAAAATTTGGCAAGGCTTTATATAACATCCTGGAGAAGGACAAAGGTTACTTTTGGTCTTAAAAAAATATCTTACAGGGGGTGATATAGAGGATGAAAGTTTGTATGGGAAACTCAGTATTAAGTGAGGGATGTGAAAATTAAAATGTATGCTTTTGATAGGAAATAAAGAAATATGCGGTTCAGCGTTTTTGAAAAATCATCCCCTAAGGGGGTAAAATAGGGGTTGATTTTAAAATTTACAAAACTGCAAGGATTTCGACAAAATTTGGCAAGGCTTTATATAGCATTCCAGGAAAGGACATAGGATACTATTTTTTTCAAAAATAATACTACAGGTGGTGATATAGGGGATGAAAGTTTGTAAGGGAAACCCAGTATTTCTTAAGTTAGGGATAACAAATTTATACTATTGGTAAGAAGTTAAGAAATATGCGGGTCAGCGTTTTTTTAAAAATCATCCCCGAAGTGGGTAAAACAGGGGTTGATTTTAAAATTTACAAAACTGCACGGATTTCGATAAAATTTGGAAAGGCTATAGATAGCATCCTGGGAAAGGACATGGGCTACTTTTTGTCTTAAAACATAATCCTACAAGGGGTGATAAAAGGGATGAAAGTTTGTATGGGAAACCCAGCATTTCTTAAGTTAGGGATATGCCCTATGTTTTCCACATGAACGTTCCCATGGGATATTTTCCGACATCCACGCGGGCGAAGCCGCGGGCAAAAGCTAGTTAGTTTATAAATCCAAGATACCTTTCAGAATTTTTAAGATTGACAAACTTATCTAACTCAGTAGTGAAACCCCGAACAGTCGTCGTAATTTCTTTTAAATGACGTACTTTTTTAGGGTTCCGTACCTCAAAAGGAAAAACGGAACCCTTATAGTATCACTTCGTTGTCCGTCTGTCTGTCTGACTGTCTGTCAAGACCTTTTTTATCAGGAACGCGTGGAGGTATCAAGTTAAAATGAATATCAAATACGTAAGTCGTCTATGATCCTTTGGAGCTCTAAAAAAATCAAGCTTCTAAGTCTACGCCGTAAAAAGATACGGCCATTTATGCAACATATTTTGATACTCGCAAGTAAATCAAAACCTATAGGGTACTTACCGCTGACCTAGAATCATGAAATTTGGCAAGAAGCAAGGTCTTACAGCACAAGTAAAGGAAAAAGTCTGAAAACCGTTATTTTGTCATTTTATCGCATAAACATTTTTTTTTTGGGATTTCTTGTTTTTCAGCTACAAATGTTAAGTTTGTTTTTGGATACATTATTTTCAATTACGGAGACCTTCATTTTGCGTGGCCCACACGCGCTTGGCCGGTTTTTATTACTATTAAAATGGATCGAAACAGATAAACTATAGTAATTTACGTTATTTAATTTTCATCGCAACGTATGTACATTCATCATAAACGCGTCAATAGGTGCAGTACTAGACAGAGTGATCTCTTATTTGTTTTCCAGGGTACCTAAAGATCAGAAGCACATGGAAATATTCCATATTACAATCTTTCATTATAATTGATTCAATGAAAACCTTCATTAAATTCTTGGGAAATGATGTTGATCGTTGGCAACTCTGGCCGTTTTTCGGGTAACAATGTCTTGTCTCATTTCAACGTAATTAGTTTGACGGTAGAAGAAGTGAGACAAACATAGATTATTTTGACAGATTGACATATTTATGTATCCGTTTCAAAGCTACGTGTTTAAACTCGTACAAGTCGGTAAGTCGGTACGTTTTTCTGAATTACTTTGTAGGACGCTGCGCCTCTAGTATTATAATACCTCATTGACTAAACATTAAACTTGCCGATTTTATGGCAACCTATTCTTGGTAACATATTGCAACGTCTGAAATATTTTACTTGAAAAGTGTGTCCGACAAAAATTTAATTTTTTTGCAAGTTCAGCTGCTAAATGTGAAGTCGGCACGTAGTTTTGTTTTTCGATTTGTGAAACTTCAGTTGGGTCTACGCTAAGTCTGATTATTTGATGAATTAGTTAAGTTAATTTGCTAACGATAGGAGTAACTTGAAATTTGGAACACTTTAATCACAAAAGTATTTTTTTTCGAACGTGACATCTATTGGTACCTAAAAATTCCTACTTGACCCAGATCTCGTCATGTAATAGTTGCCTCTAAACCCGCCAAATTCTAGGTATTTTAGTGTTTTATGCCACAAAATGCGAATAATAACTATTATTGTGACCGCAACATAGTTGTTAACGCTTTTGTACACACAACATTAATTAAATTTTTAGAAAATTACATTTTGCAGTAGTAAACTACTTAATACATTTACGGTTTAGTTTAATTCATAATGAATTTGCTTCCTAAGATAAATTTATGGGTAATAAAGGGTGTGCAAGTTGTTAGAATGATTAGCACCACTGGGCCAAACTGGTCCACTGGATCCGGCGGGTCCTTCACATGCCCTAATCTTGTTGATTCTGGAAAGAAGCCAGTTGATTCCAAAGAGAAAATTATTAAGAACATGTCATGCGTCGAGCCACATTGTTCCAGCGTATATCTTCGGCAAAACCGAAATATAGCAAATAAAATCGTTACCTATGTCGGAGGGCAACCCGGAAGGCACACAGACTGTCGCAAAAGCTTTGGCAAAAACAGAAGCGTCTGGCAAGGAAGCAAGTGAATTCTTAACACGTTTTTACGGTGTCCAGGTAAAATATTATTATATTATAATAGCAGGTCACGTTACTACAAACTGTAAAATTTTCTCATTCAATTTTGAACTTAACCTTCAACAATTGCTCAGGTGCTGGTAAAACTGCAGGCATACCAGGCCTGGGCTTCGGCCCGTAATGACAGGTGCGACTGTCAACGTGCTCGCGCGATGTTAAAAGAGCGTTAAATTCTCCCGCCAAGTATTGCGAACGGGTGTTACGGAAGGCGCGTTTTGACCATGTTGGACGAATTGAGGCCAAGTTGGCATCCTTTCTGGTAGCAGGGAGTTCTGATCGCTGTCTAAATCGGTCTAGACAAATTTCTGCCATTTGCTGCCTCTTATGCTTAAGTCTGATGGAACGCTGGCTCATCCCGCGCAAGAAAGTGCAAACTTATTAGCCTTTATCTTTGCCGAAAATTCACGCCTTGATGCGGCCTCTAACATACCCCACTGTAGTTCCACAATGCCGGAGATGGCAATCTGGTCAAATTTAATGCTCTGAAAACAAAGGCGTCTCTTTTCACTGCCAAAAGGAGTCAGTTTCAGTTATCTCCTACTTTCCGAGGAGCATCTGTACTAGTTACCGACCGCCTAGAGCTTTTGGGCATGGAGTTGACGTCTGATCGGCTCAACCATCGAGTCAAAAGCACAGAATTAATTCCGGACAAAAACTGATTCTGTTATTCTGATCGCACATATTTTTTTGCCAGACGTCTCTTAAAATTTTTAAGCAAAAATATGTTACAATTTAATTAACCTTGCTGTTTTTATTACCTCCTGCTCTGCTACAACCTTTAGTAAATCTTAGCATTCAGTCTTCTACCTACCTTTTGTTTCTTAGACTCTTAACAAACACGTACAGTATGTTCAAGGTCTGAGAGTTCACATTAACACAAAAAATTGAACACGACTGGGTCCTTTTGACGAGTAATAGTACAAATCCGACGACTATTGGTACAAATCGCCCTTTTTTTTAACTATCTAAAGTACTAAAATTACCTATTAGTCTCTTTTTGCATGGAACATTTGTTCCATTCTGTATCTGAGAAGGACGTTGTTAGCTGCGCTACAGTTTATACTTTTGCAGTTATCATCGTTTTACTTGTGTACCTAGGTAGGTACTTCTTGTGTTATTGTTCCAAAATATTTTTTTTTTTATTTTGCTGATATTAATATTTTGCCTAGAAGTAGGTACACGCGGCTACACATCAAGCTATACATTTCCAGTTTACACTGACCACTCATTGTTAGGAAATCCTATACAATGCGAGATCAGCATATACTGGAAATGTATAGCTTGATCTGTAGCCGTGCGTACTATTTCATTTTAAAACACCACATCTTTGTTTACTCATGTGGTCTAATTACACGAATCCAAAATAAAATTTATGTAATAGACGCGGCCGCTTGATGCATCGCGACGCCGCCGCCGCCACCCGCCCGCCGCGCGCCGCCCGCTCGCACCCTCTCGCGAGTGTTTCATTTTCATTTAATTATTAGAAATGCTTTAGAGATATTCAGGGGATTTCTTCCAATTTGAGTAGACAAAAATTTTTGGTAGTAAGATTCATAAAAATATCCTGGGTGTCTTTAATGTACAAGGGTTAAATACAAATTTAACTTCACAAAAAAAAAAGTATAATAGTCACATTGGTGATAATTTTACCTAGTTATTTGTAGTAACTATTTAAATACTTTGACAAAATTTCACTCTCTAGGTAAGTACTGTTTTGAAGTTATCATTTATTTTATATAAAATAGTCAATATTGTACTTAATATGTTGATTTTGACCGGGGATAGTTATTTCCATAATTAAAACTTTTGAAAAGGAGCAGTCATGTACAAAATCACCAGTGGTCCATTTTTTGTTCCCACTTAAATTTAATGTTATTGCTATAATTGCTAATAACTCAATATATATTTTAAAAAAATCGGGGATTACTGTCAATTTATGTATTTCAGCTATTTATATATTTAATTCTGAATTATCACCCAAAGAGCATTTATTGCAATCTACTCCATACAAATCGATCTATTTTTACTGGACTATAATTACGACTGCCAAATTGCTACATAATGTGATGCGCCACCATGCTACATCTAACTGTCAAAACGCAATTTTGTGATAGGCCTCTTAAATACCCAAGAACACTTTGTTTGCATAATGTCGATATTATAATTTATTTAATATATGTAACGACATCCATTTAATTGCCCAGCATATAATTATGTAAAAATGTAAATTCTCGAATCGCAATAGCAATATGCATAATTATGTAGATAGAAACCCCAATATTTTGTTTAAAATAACATGTATTTACAAATATTCCAGTAGCTGGCCTACTGCTAATGTTTTGATGGTCAAACAGAGTCACATTTAATTAAAAATCAATAATACAAATAACATTGAATGTTTGTGGTGCATCACTCAATTTGTGTAACTCAAACTCAAACTCAAACTCAAAGCATTTATTTCAATTAAACCAATTACAGGCACTTTTGAATTGTCAAAGAGTCGGTCAGTAGGTAAGTCAGAAAGTTGAAGCTAGTTGCCCATTCCAAAACGTAGATCTATGGAGAAGAACGGGCAAGAAACTCCACGGACACTCTTTTAAATCAATATATTGTTACAAAATATTGGTTACATCATTCATGTTGAAATTATACATGTGAGAACGATGAACGTTAAAAGCGTCCGTAATAAAAAAATAAAAAAAAAAACAATTCAAAATTAAAATTAAAATAAGCCGTGGCAGCTAAGGTATGACCAGCCTCCACCAACAGCGCCCGTTCACGAACCTGATGTATGGATTCGTTAAATGATCCAACACACGCGCCACCATCAGCGAGGCATTAGAGTGAGCATGACACACTCTCAGCCGCCAGGGCACATCCAAGTCAAATAAAGACGTACCCAGTAAATGGTAGCTTTAGAGTAGGTACATAGTACTCACACATGTGCTAAGCAATTATACAATACAAAGGTGATTGAGTCTACACAATGCAAAGCTATTCTTACAATCTTCAGCAGTTCCAACAGTATCTTCAAATGTTAATTAATTAGTTGAGGTTGTGGAGCAGGACCAGCATGGAGCCAAGCATTTTTATCATTTATGTAATCCCCCAACTTATAATATGCCTGCCTGCATAGTGTGCGTTTTATACAAGTTTTAAATTTCGTCTCATTTAGTTGAAGTATGTGTGGAGGTATTTTATTGTAACATTTTAAACAGTACCCCATGAACGATGAGTCTACTTTAGCCAGCCTGAAACCTGGTTGAGCTAATAGGTCCTTATTTCTAGTATTATAATTATGCCTTTCACCTCTTTTATTAAAAAGATGTAAATTTTTTCTTACGTACATGATGTTTTCGTAGATATATTGACAAGGTACCGTCATGATGTTAATATCCTTAAACAGTTCCCTTAGAGAATCGCGCCTGCGAAGATTATATATGGCTCTGATGGCTCGTTTCTGCAGAATAAAAATGGACTCGATATCTGCAGCCCGTCCCCAAAGTAAAATACCGTAAGACATGATACTATGAAAGTAACTAAAATAGACTAGCCTCGCGGTATCTACATCAGTAAATTGACGGATTTTTCTGACAGCATAAGCTGCTGAACTTAGCCGTCCTGCAAGTGATATTAAATGAGGACCCCATTGTAGCCTTGAGTCGAGCGTAATCCCCAGGAAAACGGTTTTATCGACGAATTCTAGTTTCTCTTGATTCAATACTATCTCACAATCACTACTTTTGACATTTGGTAAAGAAAATCTGATGCACTTAGTTTTTTTCCCATTTAATACTAAATTATTAGCAGTGAACCAATTTTGGATCTGCAGTAGGGCGTTATTAACGTCGTCAAAATTTGTAGCACGTCTATCTACCTTGAAAATTAATGAAGTATCATCAGCAAATAGCACCATTTGTGGTTGATTTTTTAATAAATGGAGTAAATCATTAATATACACTAAAAAGAGGAAAGGACCCAATATCGAGCCTTGTGGAACACCCATTTTAACTTTTAAACACAGTGAATTGACACCATTTATTTGAACTTGCTGTTGTCTATCATTTAAATAAGATTTTACTAAACTGAGGGCAAGTTTTCCAAGTCCGTAATGCTCAAGTTTCAAGAGTAAGGTTTCATGATCGACGCAATCAAATGCCTTGGAGAGGTCACAAAAAATGCCTATGGCGTCTTGGGCCTCTTCCCACGCGTTAAAAATGTGTTTTAATAAGGTTACACCGGCGTCGGTCGTACAACGTCCTTTGGTGAAACCAAACTGTTGATCGTGAAGTATTTTATTCGTGTTAAAATGATTGAGCATTTGATTAAGCATTACCTTTTCAAACACCTTGCTGAAAACCGGCAACACGGATACTGGTCTATAATTATTTTTGTCTTTACTGTCTCCGGATTTAAAAAGTGGAATTACCTTACTGTATTTCATTAAATCCGGGAAAACTCCTTGATCTACACAAAAATTAAATATTAAGGCTAAGTAAGGCGCTATAGTCTCAATTATGGAGGTACAGACTTTAATGGACATTCCCCAAAGATCTTCGGTCAGTTTGATCTTAATTTGCTTAAAAGCTTTTATTACTGTTATGGGGTTAATATGCTTAAAGTTAAATTCAATCGGGCAGGCCGAAACGTTCGCCCTTACTAAATCAAAAGAGAGCGAGGGCGAGGAGTTTAAGACCTCAGTAGTTTTAAGTGGGATACTGGTAAAGAAATTTACAAATTCTTGAGCAACTTCTTTGCTATCGGAAATGAGACCACATGACGACTCCAGTGTGTAATCAATATTATGCTTTCTGTTCCTGTTCGTTTCATTGTTGATAATTTTCCAAACTGTCTTTATTTTATTATCTGCTGATTTAACCTTGTTGCTAATGTATAAGGCTTTAGCTGCCTTACAAGTGTTCTTAAAAATTCTAGAGTAAGTAGCAACATACTTATTAAAAGTTTCCGTGTTAATATAAGGCTTAAGGCCATACAGCTCGAAAAGTCTTTCCCTACTTTTCCTGAGTCCTTTAGTTGCCCAGTCACTAAATAGAAACTTAGGGCTGATGGTTTTTGTGATCTTCTTAAATGAATTATCGAACTCTGTTTGAACTACCGAAAAGAATTCTTTATACAAAATATTAACATTGTTCATTTTCAGTTCTTGATCATTTAACTTACAAATTAAAGTGTTATTAAATTTATTTAATTTAACAGATGTTATTGGTCTGGATTGTATCTGCACTTTTTGCATAGGTATGTTGGATTCAAAAGTTACGGTTTGACCACTGTGATCAGAAGGGAGATAATTAACAATGGATTTATCTAAATAGTCACAACAACAGAAAACATTATCAATACATGTAGCAGTAGTCGTGGTTATTCGGGTAGGTTCAACAAACACATTTGATAAATTAAATGATTTAAACAAATTTAATAATCTACTGGTATTTGAATTATTTTCTAAAATATTAATATTGAAGTCGCCACAGATAATTACTGACTTATTACCAGCTGCAAGTCTTGACATAACTTCTTCCATTACTGACTCGAATATAGAGTAGTTTTGATAATTTGGGGGTCTGTAAACGCACACTATGACATGCTTATCTAGCTCAACACAGGAAAGTTCAATACTATGTTCAAACGATAGTTCAACTATGTCTTTACGATTTTTCGATTTAATACAATTTTTAATTAGGATTAATGAACCACCACGCGCCATTGATGTTCGATTAAAACAACTGGCCACACTATAATTCTCATAATTAATTAACATTTCGTAATCTTTTAACCAATGCTCGGTTAAACAAATAATGTCAAACATTGTTTTTTCTAAAAACAATTCAATTTCCAATTGTTTGGATGAAAAACCTTGAATATTTTGATGAAATAATTTCAAGGATTTCTGCTTAGCCCCTTTTCTACAGTTAACTATTTTAGAGCTAGAAAATACCTTTTTGTTATTAAGTGTAACTATACTGTTAGTGGTACTTTCTATTGTCTTACAAACTAGTTTAAATTAATAACCACCTTAACATTAGTATTATTACTAACTGTGGTGCTAATTAAACAAGACTTCGACATACTAATTATGTCTGGGTTAATATTAAAAGCTAATAGCCTAGCTATTTGATGTCTAAAACTACTGGGCAGATACACCGTATCCCTAGTCGAGCTTAGCTTATCAACAAAAATGTTGGTGTCAAAAAATATAAACTTGTCACTATGGTGACTAACTAAGAATTGCATGTAATTATTTAACATGTGAATGTAGTTGTTTTGTCTGTTTGACAAGTACTTAAAGTATGTACAATTTTGAATGAGATGATAATTGCGCTTGAATTACTTGATTGAATAAATCTCTTAACCTTGGTAAAATATGCCCGTCAAGGTGAATTTATTCGATATACGTCCTTAATAATCACAAAACGTAAAGAATAGTCAGCCTTCCCGCTGCGCGAAGACACGGCCTCAAATATATTCACCATGTATAAAACTAGAATATTTGTTTACACAGCATCGCTGTTGACGAAGAGCTAATATTGGATTTATCCAATATTACTTTTACCTACGTTTTCCATATTTTAGATATGTATTTTACGGACATTACTTTTTATGAGTACGAACGAATTTCGACTTTCAGTATAGATTTTTTGGGTCTGGAACAACAAGTTTGCGGGCTATTTAGACTGAATGCTGTCTCTACAATTTATTCTCTAAGTATGAATAATGTGTTTGAAATAATTATGGTCATTGAGTGTGTTCTAGTAGTATTTGGATAGATGGGAATAATATTCACATAAAACCCAGTACCTAAGTGGTTGTGAAGTATCTACTAATTGTGGGATATTACGCAATGAGGGACAATATCCCAGGCTTGGAAGGAGGTCTGTGTCTAGCTGAAGGAATTCAGGGTTAATGTAATTAGCACTTTATTTCTGCGCCAGTAACACACTCTTAATAAAATTAATGTAACTAGGTTTGAATACGTAACGCAGATTAAAGCAATGAATTGAAGTGATATTACTACTATTAGCGTTATTACACTATTTAAAGTTTTTCTGTTTTTAGGGTTCCGTACCAAAATGGTAAAAAAGGAACCCTTATGGTGTGACTCTGTGTGTCTGTCTGTCTGTCACAGCTGCATATCTCAAGAACTACTAATGCTATCAACTTGAAATTTGGAATAGTTTTATAATAAATAATAAATAAATAAATAAATATCCTTGGACATTTCACACAACGCCATCTAGTCCCAAGCTAAGCAACCTAATGCTTGTGTTATGGTAACGAGATGGCTGATAAATTACTTATATACATTTTTTTTTTGTAAATACATACATATTATAGATAGAAAAACACCCAGACTCGGAACAAATACTTGTAGGTCGTACAAATATTTGTTCCGTGCGGGAATCGAACCCGCGACATGCTGCGCAGCAGTCAATCGCTCAACCACTGCGCCAACCGTGTCGTTATATGACGTTAACCCAACTATTTTGCAAATAAGAAAGAAATAAAAATATTTTTTTTTTTTTGCAACAGGGACTGAAAGCGGGTCTTAAAAATTCAAAGTGAGGCTACTAGGGCATGTGGGATATCATATAAAAGAGCGCTGTTTGCACATTCTCAAACATTTTTTATTTTTTTTAGGCCACATAGTTTTCGACTTCTGATGAAAAATTAAAAAAAAAAAAATTCGTTCCCCCCCTTATCTCCGAAGTTTGCAAAGAGAAAAATCTCAAATTATTCTATGTGATAGAAGATTATGTAAAGATTACACGAAAAATAAAACGATGTCTCTAAATAGCACACTTTTCAGAAATCAGAACGGAACCCTCGGTGCGCGAGTCCGACTCGCTCTTGACCGGTTTTTTTTATTACGCTGATCGATTTCTGAGTTGTTATGCTCTCCTTATTATATTTTTAAGGCAGTTGCCTTAAAAATATAACTAGGAAAAGTTTTAGTCAATCTGATGTTAGTTAATTTGTTACCAATCTCAAACGTTAACTTCAAAAAAGGGACGAAAAATTTCAATTTCTATTTATTAAAATAAAGTTATCAAGATTAATCAAAAGCGAAACACTTGACACCATTTGTTGAAGGTCAGCAATATTTTTTGTTTTCTCACAGTACCTAATTTATGGCTTTCGTTTGACGTAAAACAATGGAATTATTCGCTACTTATATTGTGCATAAATATCATGTATTTCATAAAAATTGCCAATTTCTTTTTCTTGTCTTACACATTCAGCTTAAAAATCGTCTTAGAGCTGTGAAAACAAAACTTATTTTGAACTAAATATTAATTGGACACGTGTATTTTGAAATATATTTTATATAAATAAACTAAGCTGATTGTGTAGCTATGGGATACATTTAGAGCTTTTGTTTATCCTAAGTGTAACCAATATCACGAATGCACTCCTTTATTGCTTTCAGAATAAATATATTTTTTTCAACATTTTTATTATTCATTTTAATCTGCTACTGATATAGGTATAGGTATAGGTGGTATAGGTATGTTTTCACACATACCTATACATACATCACTAGCAGATTAAACATAAGTCCTGAATGTTGTTTTTGTTTAGGAGCGAGTACTGAAATTCAATTAATATATTTTTAGTTACCATTTTCACTGATTTAACATTCTAGTCCCGCGCTGCGCTTGTTCTTAGCATTCAAACATTTTGTAAATGTTGTCATGTAGGTAACGTTCCCAAAATGTACTGCTTATAACATGGGCATGTTATATATAACAACTACCAGAGGAAACTTAGGCTGTATATTAACGCAATATGTCGCTCCCAGGCATTATATTTAACTACAACGTTATCCTCTGGGACACGTGGCAGGGTATGTGAATTCTTAGTCACAAACATCCCACTATATAATTTGGGACATTCTAGCAGAACAGTAAAAAGCTTCTCATGTACTTAGTGGTTACTTTGTGAAGAGAAATAATTATTTTGAACACGCGAATAGGTACTGGCCAAACACTGAGAGTGCTCCGTTTGCCACTCGTTACATTTTTACAGCACTGATGTAATTAAAACTAAACTGAAAACCGGAAAAAGTAAAGGAAATCCTCTTCATGCAACTCGTTGGTTGAAAACGGCTTTTTAGATTAATAATATTAACATTTTACCTCGCTCATTTTAATTTCTAAAAGTGGTGTCATGTCGTAAAGTATTTTTCTGAAACTTTATTGTAAGTAATAGCTTTTATGGTTTCGGACTGCAAAGCATTTTCCTTATTTTCTTTGTGATGCTTGAAAAAACCGGATGATAAGGGATGATAATAATAATTTATGCAAGCTCTCTCTCCAGCGTAAGTAAGTAATTCCAACCTATTTTTATCTAGTTATGGTTGTGTTTCCGAAAGGTGGCAAACGGAACCCTATTATTAAGCCTCTGCTGTCCATCCGTCCGTCCGTCCGTCCGTCCGTCCGTTTTTCTGTCAGCGGGCTATATCTCATGAACCTTAATAGGCCGACCGACGGTTGAAATTTTCACAGATGGTGTATTTCTATTGCCGCTATAACAATAAATAATAAAAATAAAATTAAGTAAAAAATTAAAGTACTTAATTAATTTTTAAGTTTTGAGTGATCATAACTAAACAAGGTAGGAATTTGAAACTTTTGTAAGTAAAAAGTATATATGTACCATATATACTTTATTTAATCAACCAATACTAAAAACGCTCATTCATAAGGCATTTTGTTTAAATATGGGCGATTTTCTGCAACTTCATAAAATAGCTTTGTAATTCACAGTATCAGTATGAAATACAAAGTTGTCTTTGCGATTGTTAAAATATGAAAAATATTCTTCGTTTAGTTTTTTTTTTTAAATATGTAGTGATAAGTTATGTACGGTGATGGTTGGAAGTCTTCGTGTGCGGGTCCGACTCGCACTTGACCGGTTCTTTTTTACTCGTATGCAATTCAGGGTTACGGTCTTAATTTGGTATGAACTTCCGGACGAAAAATAGCTTGCTTTTTTGAGGGCGTTCAGTTTTAAATATTTTTGAATAATTAATATCTACCTAATTAGTACCCAATTTAGGTATTTTTTCGTAACGGATATGAATCAACTCAAAAAGTTTTTATATGTGTGATCCTAGTGTGTTTCAACCTTAGGTAATTTTGCTTATTCATGTTTTCATTATTCAAAATAATCGACTACATTAGTTAAGGATTTGCTGTATGGATTTGCCAACTATCTGGATTATGAGATTTAAAATAGTTTCCTATTCATTTTAGTATATACCTAAATAATATTTGTTTATAGTACAAATTAATCCAATTTTCAATATAAATCAAATGGAATCAACGAGTCCTTTTCAAATGTCACAATAAGGAGATAACATATTGACCCTGCGTGGCTGTGCTCAAGAACAATAACGACATCCGGCGTTCCTGTATATTCACAAATCTGTTTTCCTCAATCTGTTAGTGTCAACTTTGCATAGGTACCTCCTGGAAATGGTAACAAAGCCAGAGAAGAACATTTTCCGCCTCCCACGTCTGTTATTGTTTCAATTTAATACTTGTAGTTCAGCAGTTGCAGCTCGCAACTCAAGCGCTGGATCAACTATAACAAAGTTGCAAAGAGCCGCTTACCGCTTTTACGCGTTACCGCTAACCGAGGAAATCTGTTTGCCCTGAAATTAACAACAAACAAGTTTTATGGTGCAATTTCGCTATTCGTACGTTCCGTAGTCGCCAACGAAAATAAAAACACGTCCCACCGACATTGTATCCAGTATCCAGCCACATCTTTGATGTATTTCCTCTAACGCTGATTAAAATCTTTGTGTGGAGCGTAAATTCCCGGCGAGTTATACAACTGACCCGGTGATATAGAATTTCAGACGGCTGATGCATTATACGGAAACCAACATAGATATTGATTACAAAAAAATCGATCCAGTTGTACGGTTGATACGTCCGAGCCAAAGTAGGCTGTAGTGGATATGGATATCGAGCAAGGCGGTGCGTGCAGGCGAGCGGTGGTCGCTAAGGCAGCGTATCGAATGCGCCCGCGCCGGCCGCGGACCTCGGCGAAAAGAAAGGACCGTATAGTTGTTAAATAATGACGATAGTTGCATGTTACCGAGTGAAATGCTCGTAGGGATGGAGTGTTCTGACGAGATGAGCAGGTTGCTATTTAAGAGCGGGTCGGCATGGCGAATGTCATCAGTTAACACAAGCTCACAGCCACAGGAACATCTCCAAAAAGTGGATTTGTTCTAATCGGTCGCACCACTCGACTTCGGAGTAAAGGTCTTTAACACTCGGAGCCGTCTCACCCAAGCACAATATGCGCGCATTCATGGTAAGCAGCTCGCGGCATATTTACTTCATTAATTAATTAATTTATTTAATTTACTGTTTGGCACATGCGATTTATAATTAATTTTAAATAATAATTTTCTTTCATTAAATCAGTGTTCCTAATGTGATATTTTATATAGAGTATAATTAGCATTTCAGGAAGTTTGGAACTGAAGTGAAGTGTTCAGTGGTTGGACTATCGCAGTGTGCCAAATAGTGAAAATAAATACTTCAGTGACGTTGAAGTGATAGTGAACTAAACCTACCTAATTAGTGTTTGTGAATAGTTGTATAAAAATATTCATTATTAATTCGAAAATTGTACTTATAAGAACAACATGTGACACTATCGTCACCAAAAAAAAAATACAAACTCCAAATTAAAGTCAATTAAATTCTTGGAGCTTTCTACCTAAATCGGGTTTTTAAAAATCATATTACGCTAATTATTGCTCCAAAAGTAATGAAATAAATAATAATGGGAGCAACGTAACATTTTCCAGAATAAAATGAGTTTTGCCTCTTGTGAATTGCCAATGAGAATTAAAACTCGGAAGAATAGGGAGCAATGGGGATAAAATAAACCTAGTAGGTAACTAGGTATATTTTCTAATTGTATCTTTGGTAAAATTAGAGCAACGGTTTTCACTCGTGAGCATGAATTAAACGGGCGGCGGCGGCGTGGGTAGTGCCAGTCTCGATCATGTGGATCGCATTTGTTACTAAAGCTCATGAAAGGAGCACTCGATCATTATTCACTTCGGGTGCGATCTCCATTTCACTGAGTCCATTTCCACACAACCACTCTTTACATGCGCGCAATAAACGTAACTCGTCCATCTGTATTCCAAGAACCTAGCACATACAGAAATCAGCTACTTACCGCCAAAATTCCCCGTGTCCCTCTTGCATAATACAAATTATTTCAACTTGTTTGCGACTACCGCATATGAGCCGATCTTACGTCACATTGCATTTTGTACAGTTTCTTTAATAGAGTCACTTTCGTATTTGTTATATTTATTACAAAACTTACATGGACCATCAAATATATGAGATAATTATGCTTTGCGAATTGATAATGCTGCGCGTTTTTTACTTTGTACAGTGTTAGTTAAATAGTGAGTGTGTTGTGAGCGTTACCTACTTCTCGGACATCTTTCACTCCGTCTCGCCTAATGTGATGTGGTTAGCTAATGTTGATGCTAACTAACTTAAGCAACTGACGGCTACGTTTAGGTTTACAAACGGATAAGATATTGCTCTTAATACAGTAACCAATTTTATTACAGTAACCAAGTTTCAGTCAGTTTATATTTCCGTTGATGGTCACAAGCGTTGGAAATAAAATCATATTTTGAATGGAGTTCGCACCCTGTGCCGCGTAATCGCTCCGTGTATCGGACAATGGGGACTCGGCCTCGCCCCCATCCAATCATGACTTCATGTCGCCAGCTTGTGTCCAATCTCATAGCTAAGTGATGTATTCTGTGGTTAAAAATTATGTTGTTTGTTACAGGTACTCGCCTGCGTGGCGCTGGCTTATGGCCGCCCCGAACCCCCGGTAGGCTACAGCTACTCGGCACCCAGCTCGGGAGGATACAGCTCGGGTGGACATAGGACCGTGTCCGTCGGAGGAGGACACTCTGGCGGCATCTCCCTCGGCGGAGGCCATTCGGGAGGCGGTCTGTCCTTCGGTGGTGGCCACTCCGGTGGCGGACTCTCGTTCGGTGGTGGACACTCTTCTGGAGGACTTTCTTTCGGAGGTGGTAGCATCGGAGGTGGAAGCATCGGAGGCGGAAGCATCGGAGGCGGAAGCATCGGAGGTGGATTCGGAGGAGATGATGGCGGATTTGGCGGTGGATTCAATGGTGCTGCTCTCGTCCAGAAACACATCTACGTCCACGTTCCTCCCCCAGAACCCGTTGAGCAGAGACAGCCCCGTATCCCTGAGGTCGCTCCTCCCCAGAAGCACTACAAGATCATCTTCATCAAGGCCCCGACTCCTCCCACCCCCACTGCTCCCATCATCCCCGTCCAGCCCCAGAATGAAGAGAAGACCCTCGTATACGTGCTCGTCAAGAAACCTGAAGAACAGCCCGACATCGTCATCCCCACCGCCGCACCCACTCAACCCTCAAAACCAGAAGTTTACTTCATCAAGTACCAGACCCAGAAGGAGGGCGGTATTGGAGGTGGTATCGGTGGTGGCGATGCTGGCGGCATTGGAGGTGGTATTGGCGGTGGTGCTATCGGCGGCGGCATTGGCGGTGGCATTAGCGGCGGTGACCTCGGTGGCATCTCTCTTAGCGGCGGATCTGGCTCTGGTATCAGCGGTGGTGCTGGCGGTCATGGTGGAATCGAAATCAGCGGTGACTTCGGTGCCACCGGCGGAGACGACAGCGGATCCGACGGCCACAGCGGAGCCACCAGCTCCCAGTACGGACCCCCCGGACACGTGGCGGGACCTCTCCACTAAACGAAGAATAGCTCGGGTGGTAGGATAATAAGTGGAGTTATTTATTGCTAAGCGAAAATTATGCCAGTCTTCAATCGCGGGTTGTTTCCGCGATCGGGAATGTTCGAAAGGATCCTGCCACCGCGCACCGCAGCACGCGGTCGAACGCCCTGCACATAGTCACCTGCACCGCGTTCGCTCGCGAGCTACCCTACTACATAACACGACTCATCGATTCATCATCGCCACTCATCTACTTGTTATTAGTGCACAGTGTTAATGTTGTTCGAAAGAGGCATTTTACTGCGACTGTTATGTTATGTATTATAATATAGCTTTTTTATTTTTATAATAAAACCAAATGTGATGCTTAATCTGTTTATTGGTACCTATTGGGAAATGGGAATTCGTAATGGACAATTGCGTCACTTCCGAAAGTAGTGGTGAAAGGTTGCCCCGTGAGTGAGGGCGTCGTCGGAGGCGAGTTGGCCCGGAGCGGGTCCTTTCTCGAGCTTGCTACGATTAGTTTCAACATAAAATCGAAATTTGAACAATCAGAGAGGTTACGCAACACGTAACGAGATCGGGCGGCGGGCGAGTGGCGGCGAGCGGCGAGCGGCGAGCGGCACTCACGTGTGCTCGACTCGCTCTCATTAAATGACCGCCTTAATGGATCATACGTGTAATTACACTTTCATATAATTTAGTGGATGTCGGAGCGGTTACGTAAACTATCCGTTACTTCACACCGCTGGGCCATTAAAATTTTTATGGATTAGGGTATTCCAACTCTCATGATTTCACAAACCATAAAGTGTATATGAAATAGGTTATAACTTTTTAAAGGTTTTAATAAACGAGCTCGAATAAGTTTTGGAATGACGGTGATTAGTTCATTCGGGAGACGTGTAGTTCCATCAATCACTGGCTGAGCCCGCTGAGGTTTGGCAACAGGTAGAGCGATGAGCTTTCAATTAGTTTATAAACTTGACTTTGAGCCAATATTGATAAAAAATCATGTTACTCTTATCAAAATATTTTACCACCATATATTATGGCATAGTAGTAGCCAAAATCAGTAACAAAACTTGACGTTAATAAAAAAGCGTCCAGTAAAATCTTATACCTAGACTCGCCCTCACTAGGCTAGAACTCAGTCATAGTCTATACTAGAACTCACTTAGAACTCACTCATAGTCTAGAACGAACACCGTATAACAATAATAAAAGAAAACGAACTTGTAGAAGCACTTGAAAGATTAACTGATGCGTATCGTTTGTGTATATTCTGCCGTAGAAAGCCACGAATTCCAAAGTCCACACCCGGCCAAACTTAGCGCAAACTAAGGGGAAAACAAATAAATAGGGTAAAACAATACAGCCTACGCACATTGCGAATTCCTTCACTTTATTCCCCTTTCTGAAGATAGTATTTACCGGCATTTGAACGCCGAGGGCCTTGGTACCTCCAAACAATAGTCGATATTTACGCGGGGATCGCAATAAACTTCTGGCTACCTTTCCCTGGCCGGCAAGAAATGACATTTTGTATTGGCAACGTGCCCAAAAAGTTACGCCCGGCTATATCATTGGATGTGGTTTGCTAACTCGCTCGATACTCGCCGTCGAGATAATATGGTGACGCCGATGCGGGAACAGGCTGTGCAGCTTACGTTGACAGATCTGATCCGCCACATTTATCTACAGGAGACCTTCGACTCGAGATAAAATATGTTGTTAGATAAATATATTAGGTATGAAAGATCAGTGGTGTTGGCAGACATCGAAATTCGTGTAAAAACTTTATATTTGCGGATTCGTTTCCAAAATTACATACATACATAATGCAAACAAAGCGGAAAAGCTTCAGTATAATGATCACAGGGTGATCGGAAATTAAAAACAATCAGAGATCGATTTTTTGTCTACTGAAATTATGGTAAACCCCACAATAAAATTGAATGGCCTATTTCGAAATGGAAAAGAGGAAGACCATGTAGCCAACTAAAAAACTACCTTAAAGCATTTTATTTTATGGGTCCCGCATCCTATAAAGTGCAATATTCCAATCCAGGGTTAATACTGGTACTATAAAATGTTCCAGATAAGTCCACTTTTCCCTGGCGTTTGAGAGAGCGTCCTTGTTACTCGACCAAGAGGTGACATTGATAAATGAAGCTTTTCTAAGCTTAATCTTGAAGTTGTTCAGGGAGCTGCATTGAACGCGTGTTTTTGCCCTAATTCGGCAAAGTCTATGGGGACTTTGGACGACTAATAATATAAATAAAACATTTATCGCCCAATTCCAATTCTGTAATTTTTAATACGTGTTTTTCAACGTCAAAATATAAAAAAATATAAAGACAATAAAAAACTACCTAAAAGGAGTATTTCCAACGGTCGTCGGCCACAGGGACGTTTTAATAGTTTTAAGGTTAAACGTAATATTTCCCGCAAAGATAGTTTTTAAGAAGTAAGTAGTACCTAACGATCTCTGATATTGCACAAGTACAAAAGATTTTCCAGAAACTCAGCAACGCAGTAGAATTAAGCCAGCCACACGCGACTCTGCTCATTAGGAACTTGTTAACTATTATTCATTGCTACATTTTGTAGTTGCAGCGATCGGCTACAACTGACCGCACCACTGTGGGTGTGCTTCTGCAGAATATAATGATCCTTAGAAGCCTTTGTGTTGTGGCTCTACAGAGATAGAGATGAAAAAGAAAACCGGAACTATAATATCTAATTACCTAACCTTTTTGCCCTGATAGAGGCCCTTAGTAACACGTATTTAGTGAACATTTTCTAGGCAAACCTAAGACGGATGGACGCATACACCGGAAACGACAAGCAGGCAGACAGTGTAGGCGTGTAGGTCCCGTTGACACCCTGTGGACATGAACCCTAAACATTGACATGGCTTAAGAGAGTACATACTTAAGCAGAGCGGATTATAATTCTCTCCATCATCTTCCCATCTTTCAAGAATCAAAGTGGCAGCTTATAACCTAGACAATGAGAAGAAAAGATGAGAGACCACTATTCTTTCCAATTATGCATTCATAAAATGTTAGTCGTTCCTACGTATTACTGAGAATACTGATATTTTATATTGGGAAAAAGATATATTATAGTTTTTACGCAATAATAATACAAGAAGTAGAGAATTTAAGAGGCCTATCACAAAATTGCGTTCTGACTGAAGTATATTGAAGCACGACGACGAATCGCTTTTTACAGCAATTTGACAGTTGTAGGTAATTTTATGAACTAACACGTATTCTAATATAAATTTTACTTAATATTATTAATGTATAGCAATGAGAAATTTACTTCTGAGCGTTTTTAATAGTTTTATGGTTTTGAAGCTATTCTCCACAACTCAATAATTCAAAGTTGTCGAAGTCTTTCAGTTTCTCAGAATAAGAACAACAAAGTTGGCCATTTAATGCAAAAATCACGATCGAAATGGAACAGCCCTCTTATGAACTCTTGCAACTTAAGAACTCTTGCAAATTCAATTTGACTGGTAGCATGATTTTAGTAAGATAGGTTTGCGTATAGTTGGAGAATATTGGGATTCACTTTATCGCATACTTATAAAAAGCTAGGCTAGAATTTTGAGGGCGGACTAAGAGCTAAGTCAAATTAGGGCAGGCCACACGCACCACAACAAAATGTACAAAAATCCTTCTTCATCACTTTAGTACATTTTCTATGGACATACGCTGCGCGGCAACGCATTTTACGAACGAAGTTCTGTATCGCGGCTTGCGGTAGAAGTTTACTGGTAGAAAGTGTAACGCGCGTTCATAGATTTTAGTTATAACTATTAAATTGGTTATTACTCCTTCAATAATGCAAGTAAGTTATTGCAAAATACACATCAACCCTAGATGATATTTAAGTATATATTGGAACAAATATTTGTACGACCTACAAGTATTTGTTCCGAGTCTGGGTGTTTTTCTATCTATAATTAATATGTATGTATTTACAAAAAAAAAAATGTACATAAGTAGTTTATCAGTTATCTCGTTACCATACCACAAGTATTAGGTTGCTTAGCTTGGGACTAGATGGCGTTGTGTGAAATGTCCAAGGATATTTATTTATTTATTGAAGTATTGTAGGAATATTTCATAATATTTTTGAAATAAATTCAGGAACCCAAAACATAAAAACTTTCAAACTACATAAGATATTTACTCTGTTCTATATCCAAGTTTAATAATATTTTGTTTTTATTGTATACACCTTCCAGAATAAATCCATACTAATATTATAAATTCGAAAGTAACTCTGTCTGTCTGTCTGTTACCTTTTCACGCCTAAACCACTCAACGGATTTCGATAAAATTTGGCAAGGCTATAGATGGTATCCTGGGGACGGACATAGGCTACTTTTTTTTTCATAAATAATCCTACGGGGGGTGATATAGGGGATGAAAGTTTGTATGTGAAACTCAGTATTTCTTAAGTTACTCAGTATTTCTTAAGTTACGGATGTGAACATTAAAATGTATGCTTTTGATAGGAAATAAAGAAATATGCGGTTCAGCGTTTTTGAAAAATCATCCCCTAAGATGGTAAAATAGGGGTTGATTTTAAAATTTACAAATCATCCCCTAAGGGTGTAAAATAGGGGTTGATTTTAAAATTTACAAAACTGCACGGATTTCTACAAAATTTGGCAAGGCTTTATATAGCATCCTGGGGAAGGACATAGGATACTATTTCTTCAAAAATAATACTACAGGGGGCGCGGGTAGTTTGAAGAAGATACCGTGGCCCTGGCATAGGTAACTGAAGGAACACGGGTGGGTTTTAGTCAGTAAAAGTCTGACACGCCCTTCCGCTCCACCCCGAGCGGGAGAAGTTATTTGATGATTTCCCACCCTCAAAAAAAAAAAAAAAAAAAAAAAGGGCGTGATATAGGGGATGAAAGTTTGTAAGGGAAACCCAGTATTTCTTAAGTTAGGGATTTGGTAGAAAACAATAAATATGCGGTTCAGCGTTTTTTAAAAATCATCCCCTAAGTGGGTAAAATAGGGGTTTATTTTAAAATTTACAAAACTGCACGGATTTCGATAAAATTTGGCAAGGCTAATAGATAGCATCCTGGGAAAGGACATAGAATACTTTCAAAAACAATACTTCGGGGGGTGATATAGGGGATGAAAGTTTGTAAGGGAAACCCAGTATTTCTTAAGTTATGGATAACAAATTTATGCTATTGGTAGGAAATTAAGAAATATGCGTTTCAGCGTTTTTGAAAAATCATCCCCTAAGGGTGTAAAATAGGGGTTGATTTTAAAATTTACAAAACTGCACGGATTTCTACAAAATTTGGCAAGGCTTTATATAGCATCCTGGGGAAGGACATAGGATACTATTTTTTCAAAAATAATACTACAGGGTGTGATATAGGGGATGAAAGTTTGTAAGGGAAACCCAGTATTTCTTAAGTTAGGGATTTGGTGGGAAAACAATAAATATGCGTTTCAGCGTTTTTGAAAAGTCATCCCCTAAGGGTGTAAAATAGGGGTTGATTTTAAAATTTACAAAACTGCACGGATTTCTACAAAATTTGGCAAGGCTTTAAATTGCATCCTGGGGAAGGACATAGGATACTATTTTTTCAAAAATAATACTACAGGGGGTGATATAAGGGATGAAAGTTTGTATGGGAAACCCAGCATTTCTTAAGTTAGGGATATGAAAATTCAAATTTATGCTTTTGGTAGGAAATAAAGAAATATATGGTACAGCGTTTTTTAAAAATCGTCCCCTAAGGGGTACAATAGGGGTTGACAAATGTTTGAGTACCTACCTCTTTTTAAGAGATTTAAGGCATTGGAAATGTATTCATACTTGGAATCTTGAGGTAACATTTAGTCTTTATTTCATTCGACGTTTTTACGAGGAAATTAGTTGAACGAGTGGACACTCGGACAAAAGTTATTTGTTATTAGAGCGTGACTGGCATAATCAATTTTAAGTAATTAACAAAGTCCCCCCGCCACGTAAGTCTGTCTGTTTCAATGCGATAATGTCAAAAAGTACCGAACGGATTTTCATACGGTTTTCTCCAATGAACGTAGTGATTCAGTGTAATTCATTATGGTTTTGTGTAAATTGGCTGAAATATGACGACGACTGTTGAAGATGTCGGAAAAAATCATGCCGACTGGTAGCTTTATGCCTACTATACACGGTAACGATATATCGTAGCAATTTGAGTTTGCACAGTTATATCGGACGGCCCTGTTTTCCACATGAACGTTCCCATGGGATATTTTCCGACATCCACGCGAGCGAAGCCGCGGGCAAAAGCTAGTGCTCTATATGATGGTGAAAACTACATGAAAATCACAGACAGATACGAAAAGCGACTTTGTTTAGGTATTTTTAGTTACTTATTATGACCTAAGTAATGAACCTAGGAAGTACATACATACATAAACTCACGCCTTCTTGCCATGGGGGTAGGCAGAAACTACAAAACGCTTACTTCTACTTTACTACCTTAGTAGTAAAGTACTTAGAATAAAGTCACGGGTATTTACCATTGCAAAAGGACTGGTGTATTATGTAACATATAAGTCATTGTATGTCGCAATTTGTTTATTATTACTTGTGATAATAAGGTCCCAATCCCTTTCCCTCTGCAAGCCGGATATTGCTTGATATAAATACGTTTATTAGCTACTGTTACAATAAACAGAATTGGGGGCAAAATATGAACATACAAAAATATAAAAATATTAGTTGCGAAATTAAATGTGACATTTTACGAATACTATAAAATTTATATATAAAACAATTTTAAGGCAATAAGAGAATGAAGTAAGGCATCTTGTAAATCACACTAATATTAAAAACCGGTCAAGAGCGAGTCGGACTCGCGCACCGAGGGTTCCGTTCCGATTTCTGAAAAGGTATGCTATTTAGAGACATCGTTTTATTTTTCCTGTAATCTTTACATAAATTTCTATCACATAGAATAATTTCAGATTTTTCTCTTTGCAAACTTCGGAGATAAGCGGGGAAGAACGGTATTTTTTTTACATTTTTCATCACAAGTCGAAAATAATGCGGCCTAAAAAAAAATAAAAAATAAGTTTGAGAATGTACAAACAGCGCTCTTTCATATGATACCCCACATACATGCCCTAGTTGCTCCACTTTTAATTTTTAAGACCCCCTTTCAGTCCCTGTTGCAAAAAAAATGTAAACATTTTTATTTCTTTCTTATTTGCAAAATAGTTGGGTAAATGTTATCTAAAATTGTTCCAAATTTCAAGTTGATAGCATTAGTAGTTCTTGAGATATCCAGCTGTGACAGACAGACAGACAGACAGACTGAGTCACACCATAAGGGTTCCTTTTTACCATTTTGGTACGGAACCGTAATAAAGGCGAAAGTTTGTGAGTGTGTGTCTTTGTATGTTTTGTTACTTCTTCACGCTCAAACGGCTGGACCGATTTGGATGAAATTTGGTCTGTATATAGCTTATTCCTTGGATTAACACATAAGCTACTTTTTATCCCGGTCTTCGCTGGTGAAACCGCGGGGCGCAGCTAGTAAGCGTTAAAACCATGTTAGAATATAGCCTGCCTATAATGACGTGAAATACACTATTAAAAACATAAAAACAAAAACATAAAAGTAGGTAACTTTTAAAGTCGCCACGTCACGAAGTAGGTCTGTCTACTTTGTTTGTTAACTGCTACAGTATATGTTTAATATCATTTCTGTGGCGCAATTACGTATCTACTTAATTGATTAAGTGTCAACACGAACTGATTGCGGTGCAAATACGTTATTAACTATGTTCACGTGAGCTCCCCTCCCCACTAGCCAAGACTGCGCTCTACATTTTTGATCCCCTGCATAAATATTCTTGGCATTTTCATATCTACCGCAGAATAGCCAATAAAGTAAATCCTAACTTTACGATTATTTCACTTTTACTGTTTTAAAGTTATCTATATTCTTGCCTCGATCCCTTTGTAACTGTCGTCGGCAGGTACGACACCTATCAGTTATTTCAATGAAGTTTTTGTTATTCTTGATGTGAACTTTTCCTTATCGCTGTCGCACGGCCGGAAATAATAGATTTACCCCAATTTCGCTCGCTTGCCGACTCGGTTTTTCTTTACATTTGTAAACAACGACTGCTTGGTAAACGGGTATTCGGGAACATTATGTATTACCAGATTTTTCTCGCTACTCTCTTTTCTTTGTGTTGAGATTAGGTTATCATTTGTTATTCTTGTAACAAGTACGTAGTTTGTGGGTCAAATCTGCCTCTCGCATTAAAATCTTTATTATAATAAAGAATTTTCAAAATGTAATTGTTAATTAAGTAATTTTGTAACTTGTCACTTTTTATCGAGGTTGTTATAGTGCAGTAAAAGCATGCCGCGGTGAAGTATAAATGAGTATACCTACTGAAATTTTAGCTAATGACCAATTTAACAATATAAAACGGTACCTAACTACTGCAATTTCGAAACTTCCTTAGTTACAAAAGACAGCGAAACTAACTGTTGTAAATCAAAAGAAAAAGAAACTAATAACATCTTCATGAATCATCTAAAGCTATTGTTGGCAAGAGGTCGTTTTTCTTCTGTTTTTCAGAAGCGCCGCCTTCACGATGCTAGAGACTGTTAAAAAGGCTTTTATTCTGAAAGCTACTTCACCTGTCGCGCCATTGTTGGTCCAGTTCCGCCCGCGGACAATGAGTGCTTTGAGCCTTGTATAAATGTTATACTTATGTTGCTCATAGGCATTCAGATCTCAGCTAAAACCCTATTCAAATACATAACTAACTATTGGAAATTGGCATCTGAAGTACGTAGGTACTTTCATTTCCGGGTTTGCAGTTTACAGTAAAGTTGTCTGTTAACTCGAATACGGACAATGTCTCCTGTTTCGCAATACTAAATAGCGACAATTAATTCTTTGCTATAATAAAGCTCTTTTTATCTCTACGGGCTCGGCATGATTCACTTTACGTAATAAGGTTTGTGCTAATTCCCTTAATAATATACTCGTATCTTCTACTTTCATTAGGCTCACTAAGTTAAATGGGAAGTTCTAATTTTATTTTGCGGCTCTTTTATTACCATCCATTTTCACAAAGTTTAAAGATGAATATTTTTTTGCAAAAGGAGCAGGCGTTATAATTAACGCCCTGAGCATGTTTAAGTCGAGATAGTGCTGCCAACTAGCGCAACCATTGAGAAAAAAATAATAAGTCTGCAGATATGGAACACTTTGAAATTTCTTATGCCCACATTTTTAGTCAGATGAGAATGATTTTTTTGTATCAAAAAAATCAACAGTAAACCTCCTAGGTTCAAAGCCTTAGCAGTTACCTAACGTCAAAAACGGCCGCGGTATTTGGCGTTAACTGCTAAGGCTTCCTTCTGACTGAAAATGTGAGCATAGGAAACAAAATGTTCCATATCTCCATACTTATTACTTTTTTCTCAATGATGGCGCTAGTTGGAAGCACTACTCGCCATAACGTGTAATTTCACTTGTACAGATTGAGATAAACCTTCTCACACTGTGCACACACGTTTATTCCAATCGCTATCTTACTCTCGCTTACTAGCCTTAGGGGAAGCAAAACGTAGTAAAATAAATAAATAGAGCTGCTTTGTGTGACACGCGACGCCAAAAGTGCGGAAGGAGGAATGTGCTATAGTGCGTGTTGGTAAAGTTTTCTCTACAATTCAATACATTTTGAGTGGAACATTATTTGCATGACAAGTCGTGCAAGTACACGTGACAACAATACCGATGATTGGCGTGACGCGAACACAAATTGTGGGTGGAAATCGAAAGTGCCGACGTCATGTTCACCCAAATTAGCAACATATTGGCAATATTTAAATTCGTTATGTGTTTTTCAAGTAATAAATGCAAAATTTACGAGAGGAGCGGTTATGTTGTCATTAGTGTTCCACGTCTTATGCAAACTGACACTGCAGGAATTACCTATGGATAGAATAAATACCTAGGTATTATTCAAGTTTTTTGTTAGCTCGTGGCTAAGTAATAACAGCCGCGCGGGTTGATACATCGGGCTAAGCTACGCTTGCCGGGGTGGGTCAGTGGATGGGTGAATGGGTGATCGTCTTTACATAGGTACAGAGACTCCTCGTGTCTCGGAAAGCACGTTAAGCCGTTGGTCCGGCTGTCATTCGTGCTTTGACAGTCGTTATGGGTCGTCAGAAGCCCGAAAGTCTGACAGCCAGTCTTACCAAGGGGTAGGTATCGTGTTACCCAGTTACTGGGTTTTCGAGGTCAGATAGTCGATAGTCGCTCCATATAAAGTACTGGCTTCCAGTCTTATCGGATTCAGCTGAATCCGGTTAGACTGGAAGCCGACCCCAAGTAGTTGGGAAAAGGCTAGGCAGATTGATTTATTCCAGTTTTTCGTTACGGGGCATCTCCGGCCCGCGAAGGCTTGAAATCCGGTCCGCGACCATCAAACAAAAATCAAGAGAATATTTCGTATTGTTAGTAATTTAATTCTCATTGGCAATGGCCAGCTTGCATAGAACAATCAATTGTTTCGCGAGCGCGGGCGGGTCGTGCCATGTGCTGTGCATGTGCGGTCCGAACGTTACAATTTCCAATTTCTTTTTTATTCCACTAGTTATTTTGTAATATTGCACAATAACTTAGTGTTTCAAAAATACATATTATCAATATTTTTATTTCAGTAATTAACATAGCCAAAAATGAAACAACTTGGCCCGCCATATATTTCGTTAGTATTATATTGGCACGCGAAGGAAAAAGTTTCCCCATCCCTGCTTTAGTATGTTCATTTTTGAGTTGCTTCCTCCTAATTATTTTCCTCACACGTGCCGAAATGCGACTCAGGTGCTATTATGGTAGAAGGATAACTGCTCATTTTTGAACATTATTATGTACTTAGTAACGTGTAATTGGCAATTACTAATAAGTAACGCCTTATTATGACTGTTCGAGCGGTAATTAGGAGTCCTTTTTAGGGTTCCATACCAAAATGGTAAAAAAGGAACCCTTATGGTGTGACTCAGTCTGGCTGTCTGTCTGTCTGTCTCAGCTGGATATCTCAAGAACTACTAATGTTATCAACTTGAAATTTGGAATAGTTTTAGATGACGTTTACCCAACTATTTTACAAATAAGAAAAAAGTAAAAATATTTATATTTTTTTTGTAACAGGGACTGAAGGGGAGTCAAATTTAAAGTGGGGCTACTAGGGCATGTGGGGTATTATTTGAAAGAGCGCTGTTTCCACATTCTCAAAATTTTTTTTATTTTTTTTAGGTCCCATACTTTTCGTGTTTTGATGAAAAATGTAATAAAAAATACCGTTCCCCACCCTTATCTCTGAAGATAGCAAAGATAAAATCTGAAATTATTCTATGTGATTGAAGTTTATGTAAAGACTAGCTGTGCCCGCGACTTCGTTCGCGTGCATGTCGGAAATCAATACATAACGTGTCGCTTAGATATGGTGTAGGTATCACTCCTCCAATAAAAATGAAGAATCTTGCGATCTTGCCTGGTGGGAACCGCTACCTGGGCCACCACAGCCCTGCAGTTACTGTGGTTTATGATAGCGGGGTTTAACACGTATTCGGACTGCTGGAAACACAACGCGCCATTCCAAACTATCGTTTCGGAAAGAACGAATAGCGGGGTTTACACGTACCTGCAGTTTGGACCACGGATCTGTGGACTGCGTTCCAAACCGCGGATGGATCTGTGCGGTTTGAACTGCGCATCAAACTGTCTTTCGTTCATACCGTGAACATCCATGTTTATGGAGGCAAAACTTTTAAAAACCATCGAAGTCCATAATTAGTTGACCACGGATAGCCAGTAATTTTCTTTGATTTCTGTACCAAATCACAGTACGTAAACCTACTGTAAGTTATTGAGGAGTTCAATTGTCAGATCTTCACCATCTCTGGAGAAAACTCTTTCAAACATAAGGTGTGTGACATACGGACGGACAGACGGACAGGACGTAATGATAAGACTTCCCTTTCTATGTACTATTTGGCTACGGAACCCTAAAAACAGAAGAATTGAAGAGTTCTTTCTTTTTGAAGTTGGTTATAAAGATGCCTCAAATAATCTCTACCTCTAGAGAGAAATCCAGGTCCAGAGACCGGAATTCCAGGACAGCATCTATTTTATGACTGAAAAAGTGTCACTCTTCTGCGGAAAATCTTGACACCGCGATTCCGTCTATACAACATCTATCGCTCGCTCTGCGTACAACAAATAAACTTACAAAGGTACCAAGTTTCATTTTTAAAAAAAGTGTGTGTGTCAGCTCTGACGACGACTGGCGTTTCCTTTTTTTTGTGCCGTTCCGACTTTCTATTTTTCGGTCAAAAAGTAACATTAAGGTGTTAAGGCGCTCGTCACCCCCCTCTCACCCAACCTCTCAACCCTCCTCCTCTAACTCTCCTCTCAACCATATCTTACCACACCCTCCCTCTCCCCCCTGTTACCCTCCCCTCTAATACCCCTCACCGCATCCCCTTCCCCCTTCCTCCCCCTCACACCTCCTTACTGCTTCTCCTAGGGGCAGGGGGACGCGGTGAGAGGGATCTCACCGCGTCCCCCTGCCCCTACCCTCTCAAACCCTCCCCCTCACCTTCTCTGTGTATGAAAAGTTGATAGGATTATTATATCTGACATTGCATTCTTTTTCACTCATAACACCACATCAGTTATTAGTATTAACTATCATCTTACAATTATATGCCCATTTTTAGAGTTTCATACACTATGAATTTTTAAGACACCCTTTCAGTCCCTGTTGCAATAAAAATTTCTTGCTTATTTGCAAAATAGTTGGGTAAACGTCATCTAAAACTGTTCCAAATTTCAAGTTGATAGCATTAGTAGTTCTTGAGATATCCAGCTGTGACAGACAGACAGACAGACTGAGTCACACCATAAGGGTTCCTTTTATACCATTTTGGTACGGAACCCTAAAAACGGCACCCTTTTAGGATCACTCGTGTGTCTGTCTGTCTGTCCGTCTGTCACAGCTAATTTGCTCCGAATCTATTGGACCCATTATGTTAAAATTTGGTACACATAATTACGAATTTCTGTGACCCAAACGCGGACAGGTAGGTAAAGTAAATAAATGGATTTTGGATACGGGGGTCACTTTTGTGGGGCAAATAAGAAAATTAGGTAAAAAAAAAAGTTTTGCAAACTGTACCGTGTGACATATCAGATGAAAGGGCTTAATTAATATGAGGGTCTCAAATATGTGGGAGTGATACGTGAGTTCGAATGACGTTTTTGCGAAGGTCGCCATTTCGAAAAATTTTGCGAGTGGTACGCCAGATCGAAAACTCATTAAATCGAAAACCGCTTTATCGAATGACGCTATCGCGAAGGTCGCCATTTCGAAAAAAATTGCGAGCAGTACACCAGTGAGAAGTCATGGTATCGAAGTCCGATGTTGAGTTAATTTGTCTTTCTTTTTTTTTTTTTTTTTTTTCTCAAACAAAATCAAATTACCATGCTCTCTGTGTCTCGTCTCATTGGGGTCGTGAGTTCGATTCCCAGGCAAATTAATTCAACATCGGACTTCGATACCATGACTTCCGAACTGGTGTACCTACTGCTTGAGTTTTCGAACTGGCGTACCACTCGCAAAATTTTTCGAAATGGCGACCTTCGCAAAAACGTCATTCGAACTCACGTATCACTTCCCAAATATGTATATATTTTTTTATAATTTTAAAATTATATTAATTATTTAAGAAAATAGATGAAAATTTACCAATATATCCCTAATCTTCGAAACTACTGAGCCTAAAGTTTGGAAAAAAAAATACAGAAAATAGATCTTTACTTGTAGATTACAGGAAAATCTATAAGAATAGTCTGTGGTCATAAAATAACATGGCAAATCTCTCAATATTGTGAGTAGGTACAAACTTACATTTACAGTTGGAATGTATGGGAGAATATGTTTTCCAACTACAATGTTAAGTTTGTTCTTGGGATAAATTAATCCCAACTACGGAACCCTTCATTGTGCGTGGTCCAACACGCACTTGGCCGGTTTTTTATATTTGAAATTCTTTTAGCGTTACTAATCAACCATCAATAGAACCAATCTGCCTAGGCTTTTCCCAACTATGTTGGGGTCGGTTTCCAGTCTAACCGGATGCAGCTGAATACCTTTATATTGCATGGAGCGACTGCCTATCTGACCTCCACAACCCAGTTACTGGGTAATACGATACCTCTTGGTAAGACTGGTTTTCAGACTTTCGGGATTCTGACGACCCGTAACGACTGTCAAAGATCCACGAATAACAGCCGGGACCAACGGCTTAAAGTGCTTTCCGAGGCACGGAGGAGTCTCGGTATGTAAAGATGCTCACCCATCCACTAACCAACCCCGGGAAGCGTAGCGGGTTAACCTGCTGGATCGACCCATCAGATTAACCACCCCTACAAAGCGATTTTTATTGTTGGTACTATTTGGTATCAATAGATGTCGTTACGTGTATGAAGACACCGTAATGAAAAGTTCTTCTTGAACACTTTAAATTGATATATCTTTTGATAGACTGAAGCGATTGCGATGAAACAAAAACTAAGTAAAACTCTGAGTTACACACAATATTTGAGTATAAAATTTAACCACATTGGTTTTGTACTTTTGACGTGATACTTGCACAAAAATTTATGAATTCTCACAGACAAACAGACAAACAGACGAACAGACAAACAGACAAACAGACAAAAATGACAAAAATGGTAGAAATGGCATCTGTTGGTCATTCTTTAACACCCCAACTATTTTTTTTTTTAATATTTGCAATGTACAGAAACGCCTCGTCTACAGATTTATTATATGTATAGAAGATTACAGGAAAAATAAAACGATGGCTCTAAATAGCACACTTTTCACACACACGCACACTTTCAGAAATCGGAACGGAACCCTCGGTGCGCGAGTCCGACTCGCTCTTGGCCGGTTTTTTTATTTAAGATGATAGTGTGCTTTAATAACAATTACAATACCGTAGGCACGCATTTTCATATGATATGTAGTAAAAACCATGTGATTCATGGAAAAGTCAAGAAAATTCGAATGTTTTTAGAACAGGGAAAAACAACTATACCTGTTGCAAAAAAAAAAAAAATTTTATTTATTTCTTATTTGCAAAATAGTTGGGTAAACGTCATCTGAAACTGTTCTAAATTTCAAGTTGATAGCATTAGTAGTTCTTGAGATACCCAGCTGTGACAGACAGACAGACAGACTGAGTCGCACCCTAAGGATTCCTTTTTACCATTTTGGTACGGAACCCTAATGACCTCAAATAAGTTAAGTTATACCAATGGAATTAATTAAATAAGCTAAAAAAATGTGACAAAAATCACTCACGTTTATATAAATATCCGTTTATAACTCATTTGCTCGTAAAGGGTCTCTTATTTCACGAATTTCAATATCGTAATGTATGTCATTACGTACTTGTGCGTAATTGTAATGTAAAACGCACAGGTTTCTTTTTAATAAGGTATAACGTAAGGTTTATCAAGATGCTCCGTCTAAAACGAAAGGTACTTTTAAAATCTTAGCAAAGAGTTTTTATGTCAGAAAAGTGGTCAACATTTTATGAATAAAATTAACTTTGAGAGATAAAATAAAAAAAATAAACATTAATTAAATTAAAGAATTAATTCTTTAATTTAATTAATTTTGACAATAAATTGCAACAACAACAAACAAAAACAAAAAATATTAATTTACTTTATTAGTAATACTGGCTGTTTTTGAGCCTTTGCTTTAAAAAAAAAAGCGCTGATGCGCGCGCATCGCTAATTTGTGAAATGTGAACAAGTAAAAATTATTCCGCGCGCTTTTTCTTTTCGCTATATTGTTTTTATTTGAAAATGTCGTCAAAGTAATGATGAATTTATTAATTCGGCACCGCCAGAAGTCTCAGAGGCAGCGAAAAAGGCTACTCTAAGCCTCTTGCCTGAAAAATCGACCGATAGATACTTACAAGCGTATCAAAATTTCATCTTATGGAAAACAAGCAAAGATCCAAATTCATTTTCAGAAAGTGTGTTTTTAAAGATTTATTCGTTTATGAAAGTCCGAGTTTCATTTATTTCCTCGCAAATATGTTATAAAACGTCGTATGACATACGTGCGCTTTGATAATTACAGCCTCTGCTTTCTTGTAGCCCTCGCCTACGGCTCGGGCTAGCAATATCGCCTCGGTTGTAATTTTCAACTTACCGCTCTTATATCATAATGTACTATTCCATTTCCGTGATATGATGGCTTTGTCATAATATGTAATCACATGCATATAAACAAAGTAATATCGTTATTGTTACTGCCCAGTACATAAAACATTATTTTAAAACGATATTTTTAACTGAGATTTGGATCTTGTATTATGTTTTCAAACTTTATGCTAATGGCAATGTTTGTAAAAGATAGTAAGTAAGTATTAATTACTTCCATAGCTGTGAGTAAAAAATAAAGTATAGTCTGCATTTAAACAGCTGGTTCAGAAAGATGTGGTCAAACATAAGGGTGTGGTACAGACCATGAAACCGAACAACTTTATCCATGGGACCAACATCGTAATCGAGAAAAAAATGTAAGCTATCCCATTCCTACATTTGGGTCGAGTAGGTATTGAAGTTTTGGTAAGAATATATTTTGAGAAACTAATTTGTAATCTTGAGCTAGATGCACACCATAATTTGTACGCCTCCTGGCATAACATAGCGTTCTTTCATCAAATATAAGATGTGTATTTCTTTATCTGTGTTAACAAATAAAAGTGATTTGATTTGATTTTGGTTTGATTTGTACGGGATAGCTTATAATTTTTTCTCGATTACGTTGTTGATCCCATGGAGAGAGTTGTTCAGTTTGATAGTCTGGTCCCTTAAATTTGGCCACACCTTTCTGATACACCCGAAAAAAAAGGCTAAACCATATCTATACTGGCTATTTCTGTCTATTTTTTCGAGTTTTTACCATATTACTCCTACAGTAATCATTAAAAGTGTTCATAAATTTATGCAGTTCTTTTATGATTTCATGTGATTACTTTTTTAGTTCAATCCCTAGATTTTTTGTAAATCGGTAATTACTTCATATTTTGCAAGCGTTGTGTCATCGCGGTTCTCTTTCTTTTCTATGCAGTCCGGCAGTGACCGCGCTTTTTACGGCGGACAAGCCTTAAATAATATGGCTTCGCCCGCGTGGAGGTCAGGCATTATCCCACGTGAAGTCTACCGGGATAAAAGTATCCTACGTCATAAGTCCAGGTCATGGTCTACCCATGTGCCAAATTTCATCCAAATCCGTTCAGTCGTTTTAGCGTGAAAGCGTAATACACAAAAAGACAAACTCAGTTTCGCATTTATAATATTAGGAATAAATAGAAACAGAGAATGAAATATTTCGACATAAACTGCCAAAGAGTTGGTTTTCAGCGTAATTCGTCTTTGACGAAACCGCAGGGAAGAGAAACATTGTATTCGTTTGAAATTTATCACCCCACACTATTGTAGTATCGTATTGATAAAAGAACCTATACCTATTTACAAAATACGATTAGGTATATCTACATACAGTCGTACTAGAGAATGTAGAAAATAGGACCTCCATATTTGACCTAAAAATCCAGTAAAAAATCAATGGGGACCACAGAACTATTATTACTAGCGTATAGAACCCACGCTGCAAACCAGTTTTTTGCGCCATGCTTTGTTGCCGACTGGCAACAACTCATTTAGTCATTCGCACTATACGTTTTAAGCGGTCTAGCGCCGCATGTTTTAACAGCCCTGCCGGCTGTCATCCTGTTGTGACACTGTTTTTGCTTCGGATAGCCTCTCTATAAGTACGCAGTTCTTCAACTCAGTGATGGAGACTCTTTTTTTTTTATTCTTAAATTTTTAAGAGGCTTTTATCCACAGTGGCAAGTCAGCCTCATCATAACTTAAACTAATATTCTACACTACATCTACAAATACAATAAAAAATATTAATTCAATAATACAATAATTTAACTAATTAGGGTTTTCTATACAATTCAATCACAAAAACATAAAAGAAAATTTACATAAACTAACATTTATACCAACTAATTTACTGTGTTGTTAATCCATGTGTAACCCCGAAAATCCTGAAAAGACACAATGGCTCCGTGGTCGCACCTTGTGAAACACATTACAAGGTTTATTTCCCGCTCTTAGCTTCCCTTTACGTTTGAATCAAGTTACGTTTTTCCACCTTGTTAACACATCAGTACTTATAATGAGACAATAATTATCAGTACTGACGGGAGCTCCGACGAACCTTTTTCAAGATCTAAATTGGTTTCAGATAAACCCTTCCGATCATGTGCGTAATTACCTGCAATCTACTGCCCGTAGGATAGGTATGGGCTAATAGGATCGCTAATGATGCATAGGACGACGAAGGACTGGGAACCCGACCCTTGGAGCGGAAGGTCGTGTCAGACTTTTACTGACTAAAACACACCCGTGTTCCTTCAGTTGCATGGTGGTATCTCTTTCGAATAACTCGCGACCCCGGCGGCATCGGCCCTATCGGACCACATCATTGCTGACATCTCTTTGAGGCGCGTGTGGAACATAACGCGCTGACGACCCGGGCCTGACCGGACGGCGAGCTAACCACTACTCGCCGTCCGCAAGCCCGCGCCTACGGTGGCCGGGAATCGGCTCTCGTCTCCCGCCGTCCAGGGCGTCTCCTGCGGCGACTGAGGGCGTCAGGTTATCTCTCCTTCATGAGTTCCGACAGGACCAGGACAGGGGAACAGGAACCTCCCAAAACAACTGTGTCTGGTGAGGACCAGCGGTGGAAGGTGAGGACGCCGTGGCGCCTCCCCAATCACTCCTCAAGGAGGGGACTTATCGCCGCAATTGTGGCGTGCCCAGGGAACCCGACCCTACACACAAACGTGAACTTCATAGCGGTAAACAAAATGTTGCTTACGTCACTGGTTGGTTCTTTTTGGAAATTTGATGATTATAAACACTTACAAGGAAACAAAATACATAAAATAGCGTAAGTAAGTAGTGGCACCGAGTTGCCGTGTCTGGCCATACCGCCATTAAACCCGCGATGGTTTCCGTGGTATGTTTAAGCTAAAAACTAATGTGTAAACTATTCTTTGAAAAATAAACAAAAAAAAAAAAAGTATTTCTTTTAACTGATTTTATAAAGAGACGAAGACATACTATGTAGCAGTGTTTCTATGGACCCCTTAGGGGTCTGTAACTCCATAACACGTGTATCATGGGTCCGCAGTTGGTCAGAAATCAGCATTCCTCGGCCAAGCCACGAACTCGCGGCGATTAAGACGTATCGTCGTCGTCGGGCGTCGAATTCAATAGGTAATCACAAGTGATTTTTTGTATAAATAAGGATTGTTTTCTTTTCCTAAAATATTCTTCGACAGGGGTCCGTGGAATTGTTTAAATTGTGAAAGTGGTCTGTGACTGCAAAAAGTTTAAGAAACCCTGCCATGTACAAGTTGTAGGTAGGTAACACACAGCTTACTTATAGGTGTTGTTTCGACTAACAGCACTTTATTTTCACTACAGAGTTTCGTGGTAAACACGTGTAAACGTGTTAAGGCTCCTTCAAACAGGCGCGACACGTGATATAATCGCGCGCGACACAAAGGCACCGCGTGTCGCGCTTGTTTGTAGGAGCCTTTAAACGACGAATAAAATCTTATTCGTTTTAGTAATAAATCTATATTTGATGCAAATTGTCACCGCGCAATATTATTTGATGGTTTCTATCTAGGATTTTGGGAGCAAGCACCGCTCATAGATCCTATAACCATGGCGAAGTGAAGAGGAACAAAATGATGTAAACCAGGCCAAAGGTCCAAGCAAGAATGATTCGTAATCTAAGGTAGTAGAGTCTCAATTTGTTCGCGGCTGTTACATTTATGATCAGTAGATGCTTTGCGGGATTCAAGATTACGACCGCTATTACTAGAACGCGTTTCTCTATTATAATGGTACTTATTAATCAAATATTCTGAGTAGAAGGTGTACGTATTATTGTTTTAGGAAAGCTGGACCTAAGTAAAATATGTGTCAAAATCAAAAGTCACCTACTTTGCTACAAAAGCCATTAATCTTTTTACTTTTATTAAACTTTGTAGGCATGACTGGATCATATAACAATATCTTGGCATATAAAGATGAAGGTAGATAACAATATTCTATTCTAAAATTGAAGCAGTAGACATCAGCCATCAGGTAAATCGTTCGAGCGAGTTTATGTTATAAGAAAATCTATATATCCAATTACATGTGATTTACGCAGCATATAAGGGCTGATTTTATTTTTTTTTATTTTAGGAGCTTGTGGCTAAGTAATAACAGCCGCACGGGTCGATCCGTCAGGTTAAGCTACGCTTGCCGGGGTTGGTCCGTGGATGGGTGACCATCTTTACATAACGAGATTCCTCCGTGCCTCGGAAAGCACGATTCACGAATAACAGCCGGGACCAACGGCTTAAGCCGTTGGTCCCGGCTGTTATTCGTGAATCTTTGACAGTCGTTACGGGTCGTCAGAAACCCGAAAGTCTGACAACGTCTTACCAAGGGGTATCGTATTACCCAGTAACTGGGTTGTGGAGGTCAGATAGGCAGTTGCTCCATGTAAAATACTGGTATTCAGCTGCATCCGGTTAGACTGGAAGCCGACCCCAACATAGTTGGGAAAAGGCTAGGCAGATTGATAAGGGCTGATTTTACGCAAAATACGCGCATTGACGTGGAGTTGCGGATACCAGCCCGTATTACCTAAGGGCTGATTTTTTCAATAAACTAAGTAATATAATTATGACAGTTTGACATATTTTCCATAGAAAAGCAATCAAAACACAATATTTATTCCTTAGATAAAAATTATCTGACTATTAAAAAATCAGCCCATAAATTCAAATAATTATAATAACTATAGTTTAGTGATTTTTTTTTCTAGCTAGGTTTTATAATATTTAATGTTAGTTGGCATAATCCATAATCACACTAATATTAATATGGTGAAAGTTTGTGTGTGTGTGTTTGTATGTTTGTTAATTCATCACGCTCAAACGGCTGGACCGATTTGAATGAAATTTGGTATGTAGATATCTTATTCCCTGGATTAATGCATAGACTACTTGTCATCCCGGTCTACGCCGGTGAAACCGCGGGGCGCAGCTAGTAAATGATAAACACAGACTTTAAAAAGCCCTATTACACGCTTTAGTAGCACGCCCAACTGCTGAGGATGGGGTCCTAACTCCAATCCCCAAGTGGGGTAACGTTATTTTGTTTTTTCATTAGAAATTCCTCAGTAGAAACTGACGGTGGATTTATTTGGAGTTTTCCCCGGTAAAAGGCTGGTGTTTAAAATGAGGATAAAACTGGAGAAAAGTTGGTGTACTATACGTAGTTACACCTCTGCCTCTCCTCTGGGGAATACAGGCGTGATGCTGGCTACAGTTTTTTTTAATTACTTACATCTACAGATTTTTTTTGTAACTAGTAATTATACTCCATCGGGTTATGTAATTAAATATAAGTAAATAAAAAAATCCACGTGTCTGGTTAACCGACTAAACGTTATACCTGTCACTTCAGCTGTCATGCTACGACACAGTTGTACTCTTCAATTTAGCAACTCTAAAACTCGTTGTTCGTTCGTAGCACGTTCGTAGCATGACGACTGCAGACTGCTGACAGATATTACGTTTAGTCGGTTAACCAGCCACGTGTTTTTTTTTTGTTTACCTTTATTTAATTACCTAAACCAATGCAGTATAGGTAAGATACTTTTATTTTCTTCGAAAAGTTCAAAGTCAAGGGAACATTTACAAAATTAATAGTTCATCTCACGTGCCACGCTGCACGTTTGTTCGGCATGAACATTAGTCCAATATACCTATATGTCATAGAACTGTTTGCGTTTAAAATAAAGTCGTTTACAATATTTTCTCTAAGTTTCATGTTACACTTTATAGGTTTTCGTAATTGGTTCCATATTTCAAACCGGACATTTCATTGTTTAGTTAACTTTACCACAGAACGTTATGTCCTGAAAGGTAAGTAGAAATACATACTTCATACGTGTTTTTGGGTATTTCCACTTAGGATTTTTTTTAGTAGCTAAAAAAAATCCTAAGTGGAAATACCCAAAAACACTTTTCCGAATTGAAGATCCAACCCAGAAGCTCACGATAGGCGAAAACATCAAAATTAAAAGGGTTTATCGAAGCGTGGTTTAGCTTGGTTTGTTGGTGAAATGGCGTTATGGCTGTCTAGTTTACCGCGTGAGATAGAAGACTGTAATGTAAACGCGCTTCGTTTAAATGTAGATTTATGAAAAAATGCTATACTTAAATCAATTTTTAGCTTAATGAGTTCTTTACATATTTAAATACCTTCTATTTAAAGCAAATTTTACTGCACAATAAGGAACCGTTTACGTATAATCGTATAAAACAGAAAATAGACTGTATTTTTCCCATAGAAAAAAAAATCAAGTAGGAAATATTACTTGACTAAAGTACAGCAATAGATGAATTTATAGTCAAATAACACATGGAAAATCCAAATGATTTAACCTGATACATAATTATATAAATTTGGAATTTTAAAAACAGATAATTATCGATGTAGGTATCCCCTTAACACTGAATGAAGGGTGAAGTTGAAAGGAATACCGTAAAAACCCAGCAGATGCTTAATTAGCGCAGACAAAGCTCGTTGTTAGCCTCAGAAAACTTTGCTCGAATAACTTTCGTATTGTTCAGTAGTCTGCATAGAAACTGTGTCTGTTTACAGGATCATCAGGATCCCAACTATTAGGAGAACCAAACTTGTGCCTAGAGAAAGCCAACTTATTTCACACAATCCGCGCGCTGTCGCTGTCTGGCTGGCGCTGTCTCGTTTAGGTACGTGATGTTACTCTGGGCTGTACCTTATTATAATAAATCAGAGAAACTACCAAGATTTAATAAAGCTATTCAGAGGTCATGTCTATTGTACGTTTTTTGTTACAGGGTCAAAAAACAAAGTACCTAAAGCAAAGTCAAATTGACATGTCGTTTTCCGAAATAGTACCCAACACAAAAGTGGTTTTGCGGCAAAAAGCTCGCTGTTGCTGCCTCTTATCAGGGCAGCACTTCAGTTTCGTTTCTTCAGTTTATTGGACTGGAGATTCTAATAATGTCAATTAAAAATATCTTATTTAGTACTTTTAGCATTACAATTTGATAAAATATCAGGGGTCCTAAAACGGCCACATTAAGCAATTCCTCTAAAAGCGATTCATTTCCTAAATTCCCAGCAATTTATTATGATTGTGCTATTCGACGTATTTGACATTAAACTTCATTAAATCATTTCATAATTTGTGGACCATTTTACGAATCTCCCTACATTGAGTAATGCATCAACTCGTCCCACATGTTTACGGCCCATTTGGGACGACTTGACGAAAATCAAAATAAATAATATTTTCATTCTGCAAGTCGTCCCACGTTTCTTTTTGTGTGGAACTTTAAACTTTATCAACGTTTGGTACAGTTAGTAAGAAAAGATATAACAATATTTTTTTAAGAATTTTTAGTATTATACTTTCGTTTTGTTCATAGATTATATTATTTAATAGGTATTAAAAAAGTCAGTACTTACCTACTAAAAATTTTTTTTCTAGATATGTTTAATTTTACACGCAAACAAGTTCAAGTGTTATATACGAATGGTAGACATGTATAACATTCGGTTATTATCAGGTTAATAAACAATGGTTACGTGCATAGAAATATAAAAAACAGTGGTTACTTTTGAAGTTAATGATGACAGGACAACCTATGAATAGAATGAAGGTACAAAAAAATATTTTGTTTCAATGTCAATGAAGCACACGAGCACACGAGGCGAGCGTGACTTGGAGTATTTAACAAATATTATTTATTTTTTTTGGAGTATTTTTTTTTGTTTTTATATATTTTATTTATTATTATAGTTAATGATAAATCCTAGAAAGCCTTAGGCCTCATTTACGGAGACGCGTGACGTCGCGCGTCGCGTTGGGTGGCGCGGCCCGCACTAAATTCAAATATATGGCGTTTTATGAGTGAAATGCAGGCGGAGCCCGCGGATGGCATCGCCCCGTCGCTCGTGACGGTTATCAGGACGGCGCACGTAGCGTTGTGGCCAGGTAGTCCTGCAATTCTTCTTTCACGGTAAAAACGAAGCGACACACGCGGCGGGTCCCGCGGCGGCGCACGCCCCGCAACTTCATAAACAACATCGTACATTGCCATATGTTTGTGTTTGAGCGTGTGATGACGCGGCCCGCTGCACGCACCGCCTGTCTGTAAACTGATAAAATGTCCGACGCGCTGCGAGACGCTACGCCGCACGCGACGCGCGACGCCCCGTGTCTCCGTAAACGAGGCCTTACTTTTAGTTATAATACTTATGATTACAATTTTGTTGATTACTTTGATTAGGTACTATATTTAATATTATTGATTATTATCTGTAGGTATTTATTACTGTATTATCTTTATCACTATTGATTATTTAAGAACTGTATGGTTCATTTGTAAAACCCATTTTTAAAATGTGATTATCAAAAAAATATAAAACTGTCATACCTGTCATATAAATTCCAAAGAATTGTGTGTAGTTTTTTAAATTACAAGTTAAATAAAAATCCTACCTCGTGTGTTGGTGTCAAATTTGTGATGATTTAATCTTTTCTGTATGTGACAATGTTGTGATGATTAAAATATTTTATAACAAATTCTTTTTTTTTTATTTCCACACTAACACTTTTGCTACTGATTGTACCTTTTCTCGTTTTGATAGCAACGTGGGACGACTTGCAGAATGAAAATACTATTTATTTTGATTTTCGTCAAGTCGTCCCAAATGGGCCGTAGGCATGTGGGACGAGTTGATGAATTACTCTCGAACAGATGAATTGCGTGCTATGAATTTGTACGCAGATAAATTATGAATTGACAATTTGTGACCGTTTTACGATTTCAAATATGATTCATAATACCTATTATGATTCTGCCAAAGTGACCATTTTAGCCGACCTGTTCTATCACCTTCACTTGTAAGGTACTTGTCAAGGTGAATCCAACGAGCCCAACACAACAGGGCTCAGCCAGGTCAAGGTGGACTTTAGAACGGACTATCATATCAAATTTCGTGTCTGTAGTGTTGGCCGTTGAGGAGTTCCCTCGTCTGAAGCCAATCCTGGGTATAGAATCTAGTCATGCTTATCGTAAAAATACATTGTCTTTAGAATGGAAACAACATGTAAAATATCAGCTCCGTAGGATAAGAGGAAGTAGTTTTAATACAGCTTGCAAGATTCGGCCTAAACAAACTAACTAACAAACAAACTTATAAACATTGCAAATAAAAGCTTTTAAAAAAATAGTACCACCGACACCATTCCCGTGAGTCAATATTTTCCAATTAATTACGTGTACTATCATTTAGCACGCTAGAATCAGAATTAATTAATATTCAGTACACAGGTACTTATTTCACTAAAAAATTATTTCAGTTCCAGCAACTGAGCTGGAACTGAGAGCATTTTTAAAATTAAATAAGCTGTAATATGATTAATCAAAATGTCGATAGGTAGGTATAGATTGTGGTGTAAAAGAAGATTATGGTTTCTTAAAAGCTAAGCTATGGAGTAAGTGGGTGCTCATAATCAGACTCACCAACTTGCTTATACTTGCTGGAGCGTCCTAATTAAAGTAACCATATTATTATAAATGGGGCCATTTAATAAAACCGACAGGCGACAATAATAATAATTATGACAATTCGAAAACTTTCGAAGTTTTTTGTCATAATTTAAAGCTTTTAATTAGCAACAGACCTGAAGAATTTGGCAGTTGTATGAAATAGGCCCATGCACTTTTGATAAACATTTATGTTATTCTTATTACCTACCACTAAGCCCTAATTTAAAAAATGGTAATTTTTGTTGATGATTTCTGAAAAAGTGTGCTATTTAGAGCAATGACATATTATAGATAGACGCGTCATACACGAACATCAGTGCTTTCAAAAACAGCGTAAGCCATGATGTACCAACATACCAGTATATATACTGGCCGCAAAGAAAAGGAAAGACGCATGCCGATACCTGTTGTAAGAAAGAGATGAATATACTTATTTAATTACGTCACTAGCTGCTGCAGGTTCACTGGCGCGCGTACGTGACTGATATCACGCCGGGCAATTACCCTTCATTTAATTTCCCATTTTTGAGCCCGGGTAACGCATCTAAAGGTAATATTAGGTCTTTACCTATGAAATTGCCGTTCTGCAGTACTGGCCATTTCAAATCAAAATAATTTATGTTTGGCTAAGAATTCTAATTCAAATTAATTTTATTTTAAAAACATGAATTTTTTTTTCCAAAAGTAGTCATTTGTTTATTGATTAGTGTTACATTTTCATCGCATTTCAATCTTTTTCGTCATCATGGATACGTTAAAAATTCGAGTAATTATGGAATATGAGTACCGTCGTGGCAGCAACGCGGCACAAGCGGCACGCAACATCAACGACGTTTACGGAGCTAACACTACAAACCAACGCACCACCTGTTATTGGTTTGCTCGCTTCCGTTCTGGAAATTTCGACCTGAAAAATGAACCTCGCGGTCGTCCGAAGACTTTGGTCGACAATTACGAATTAATGGCGATTGTGGAAGCTGATGATACACAATCTACGGCTGAATTAGCAGCAGCTTTCGACGTTAGTGTCAAAACAATATTGGTCCATTTGCGTCAAATTGGCAAGGTAAAAAAGCTTGACAAATGGGTGCCCCACGAACTCAATGATCGCCAGCGCGAAGTACGCGTCGAGACGTGCCTTGCACTGCTCAACAGACACACAAATGAAGGAATTTTGAACCGCATTGTTACCTGCGATAAAAAATGGATTCTGTTTGATAACCGCAAGCGCTCAGCAAGTTGGTTGGATCCTGGTTCAGCACCTAAACAATGCCCTAAACGAAAACTTACCCCTAGAAAAGTGATGGTCACTGTTTGGTGGTCTAGCGCCGGTGTGATTCATCACAGCTTCTTACCAAACGGGGTGAGCATTACTGCAGATGTGTACTGTGAAGAACTGAACACAATGATGGAGAAGCTGGCACATCTCCAACCAGCATTGGTCAATCGCTCGTCTCCGCTGCTCCTGCACGACAACGCGCGACCTCATACTACACAGCAGACGGTCTCCAAGTTGCAAGAACTGGGCTTGGAAGCTCTCCGTCATCCGCCCAACTCACCAGACCTTGCGCCTACAGACTACTACTTTTTCCAGAATTTGGATAACTTCTTGGCGGGAAAAAAATTCAATACCCGAGAGGCAGTACAAAATGCCTTTGAAGAATTTGTTGCCTCCCAACCAGCTGATTTCTTTAAGAAGGGCATCAATAAACTGCCACTGCGTTGGCAAAGATGCATTGATTGCATGGGTGATTACTTCGATTAATACAAATAGAAAATACATGAAAAAAATTCGTTTAAACTTTTTCATACAAAACGGCAATTTCATAGGTAAAGACCTATTATATCATTGATTTAGAGACGTTTTATTTTTCCTGTAACCTTTACATAAACTTCTATCACTTTCAGATTTTTCTCTATGCAAACTTCGGAGATAAAGGCGGGGGGGGGGGGGGGGGGGAATGGTATCAACGAAATCAAAAGTCGAAAACTATGCGGCCTAAAAAAATGTTTGAGCATGTGCAAACAGCGTTGTTTCCCTAGTAGCCCCACTTCGAATTTTTTTAAGAGAGAGAATTTTTTTTTTGCAATAGGGACTCTCTAATTTGCAAAAGTAGTTGTGCAGTCATCTAAAATTAACCATAAATAGTACCACATCACATCGTTTCGGAATGAAGTTGAAGAGGAATCACATATTCCTTACCTCAGTTTAAAAGATGTATACTCGTATTATGATATGTTTTGCTGACCCTTTGTCTCGATGCGGTATCTAATCGATATCAAATACGTGGGGTATTGGCACCCCAGAGAGGAAATTGTTACTGAACCGACGTATGTTGTATCTAAAAATACTTTACGGCGAAAATACTTTTCCAGTTGATTTTATATCAAAGATTTAAGTAGGTACAGACGCCAGCACATCAAGCTACTACAATCTGTCAAATTTCTTTAATAGATTTTCATCTTTATCGCTAAAGCATTAGGTTCAAGGTTGATTGAGAAATTTTGACAGTTTCGGGTAGCTTGACCTGCTGGCGTCTGTACATACAAAAAACAAAGGGACTTTCACACAAATTTTGTAATCAAATAAAGACATAACATTCTTGCATAACATTATTTGATTCTTGCGGTTGATCCGCAGTGGTAGCCCGCGAAATTCAAATTTTCTTGCGTTTTTTTGCAATTTGCAGTGTCAGGTTGTATTTTGATCAAAATATGATTCGCGACAATAACAAACATCTATTTACATAATTATCACCATAACAATCATCAATACATCTCTCTAAGTTAGATTTGCCGTGGTTTGGATTCAAACATAGAACGGGCCGCGCCGCCCAACGCGACGCGCGACGACCTGCCCGCCCGCGTCTCCGTAAACGAGGCCGAACTCAGAAAGTAGGTAATAAAATGCATCATTAAATTATTTATTTTCAGAATATCCAAAAGGCTGAAGTTTATAATTATTATGTGAAAATACTTTCAGCATAACTATTCAATTAGTATTCTGATTTAGTATTCGGAATCACGGCAACTTATAATTGAATATGCGTAGACGGCAAATATAATTTATAGATCTAATAAAACTTTTTTTTTTTTATTACCCGTCAAAATTTTTCAAATGTGTAAGGTAGATTTTTGAGATGGGGCAGTCAGGGTTAACTTTAACCGTTGTGGCTACTGACAGGAAAACGGCCTTAGAAGTCAGTCCCGAACTTTTTCGGAAATTTTTATAGGTATTCACAAATTTAAAAAAAAAGTACTTACTGTAAAAAAAGTACTGTTAAGTATCAGAGTATCAGTAAGAAAATGGGCCATTTTCACAAAAAACATTTTTTGATGCCAATTGATCCTGTTTCTTTTATGGATCAAAAAACTCTAGTGGACTTACTGAGGTTTGAGTAATAGAAAAGTCAGAAATCGCATAAAACTTTTCCCATATATTTAGGAAATGACACCCTCAACTTACTTTTTGGGGTTCCGTACTTCAAACGGAAAAAACGGAACCCCTATCTTAGTGTCTAAACACACTATGCCGAAGTTACGCGACCGAAGTTCAGCATGATTACGCCTGCTATGCTATTTGAATTACTGACGACACACTATGCCGAAATTACGTTGCGTTCTAGCGTACAACCGAACTTCGTTCGGGCGTAAGTTCAGCGGCAATTCGGCGGCAACGTATGCTGTAGAGCACACATTATACGCGACCGAAGTTCGGTTCGATTGCCGAAGAAGATCCGGAGCGGGGGACGGCAGGGAAGGGGGGGGGGTTCAAGACACTGAAGTTCCGCAACTGAATTTCCGACGCGTAAGTTCGGCACTTATGGTGTGTCATATCAGCCGAACACGTCGGAACGTAACATCAGCCGCGGAACTTCGGTCGCGTAACTTCGGCATAATGTGTTTAGACACTTAGGATCACTTTGTTGTCATCTTTCTGTCTGTCAAGACCCTTTTCTCAGGGACGCGTGGAGGTGTCAAGTTGAAATTAATATCAAATACTTACGTAGCTTTACGGTACCTTAGAGCTCTAAAAAAACATTTTTTTAAGTCAAAGTAATAAAGAAATACGGCCAATTAAGCGACATGATCAAAATGTGTCAAAACACTTGCAAATAAATCAAAACAGTGTAATACTTCCCGTAGACCTAGAATCATGAAATTTGGCATTGAAGCAATGTCTGGTCAAGCACGAGTACAGGAAAAAGTCTGAAAATCGTTAATTTGTAGTTTTATCACATTTTTTTTGTGATTTCAACCTTATATTTGCAGCTGGAGTATTGACCGTGACATATGTCGATGAATGGCAGAACATGTTTTTCAACAAAAATGTTAAGTTTGTTTTTGGGATACATTAATCACAAATACGGAACCCTTCATTGTGCGTAGTCCGACACGCGCTTAGCCGGTTTTTATGATGGATAGACTGGCAGCTACAATGAAGACTGAACGAGAGTGAACACAAAAAATGTACAATTTGAAATTTGAACGAATAAGTACACGTTATAATTTTATTTGTTTTGAAAACAGAATTTAGAGATTGTTGCTTGTGATTTCTGATATTCTCAGAAAAATGTCCTCAAATAATTTAGAACGTTTAGACTTGTATGGGAAAACTTCTACGAGGGCAGCTTCTGTTTGTTTGCGATGACTACGTTACAACAATGTGTCTTACTGTTTATTGACTAACCACACACTATGTGTTCAGTCAATAGTCAATAGTAAGTACTTCGATTCATACAATACCTAGGTATATGCCCATCGGACAGCGTCGCGTCGCTTCATTTCCTAGAAGATCTCCGGCAGAGGTACTTATACCTCTGAATGTAGGTAATGTAACATCTGATGAATGACAATGAACCTTAACCTACTTGCACAATTGAAACTGCTTCCCTATTGTGTGGCAATTTTCCTTTTTACTTTAAATCTGCGATGCATACGTGAACGCTTGTAAAATGTTTCAGCTCTCAGTTTTTGCTCGCGCTCCGTTGGGAGCTGATACAAGCGCCCCATTTCTTTTTTAATCCCGCTCGCAAAGCTCGTGAAACAGGTGGGACTGGTTCGAAACGAACACTGCGCCATATATCAAGATCTGTCTACCTACCAATTTTTCCCGCGACTTGTAGCAAGTAGATTCTTATGAAAACGACGAGGCGCATCACATAAAAAAACTTTTATGTTGAATAGTAAGGAGGTATGTTTTAGGGCGAGGAGAGATCGTAAACTTTGTTTTATCCATAGAGTTTGCTGAGATTGAGTTGCGAGCTTCAGCAAACTAGATAAATATCTTTATGAAATTTTAGTTTATTCTTGTGTTAATGCTATGGCCATGACAATTATTTTATCAATTTAACTTTATATATTACTTTAATGTTAAAACGTTTGAACATCTATCTATACTCATGGACAAATTTAGTGGAACGCAAAAAAAAAGTGTGTTTAAAACACCATGAACACCAAATATCATGGAAATTTGTGACAATAAAGTTTATTAATTTGGATATTGCTTTTTAGTCGTTAATTTAAAATTGCAAACGTCGAAAAACAAATGACCAAATGACAAAAATTAACCAAATTAAGAAAAAAAGAAAATTTTACACGAAAGTAACATTTTTGTAACTCATTATTTTTATTATTTTTTTCATAAGGGCTTAGGAAAGGCTATAACGTAGGCTATAATCAGTACTTAGTGTTGCCCCTTCTAACTCTTCGAACTGCTCCCAGTGGCCTTGGCATACTCCTAATCAAGTTATCAATAAAACCTTTAGAGGTTGCGTAACATTCTTCCTGTAATGCGTTTTTAAGAGCTCTCTAATTAGCGGGGGCAGGATGTCTTTTCTTAATTTGTCTTCCAAGCTTATCCCATGCATCCTCTATGGGGTTAAGTCGGGCGAGCGCGTTGGCCACTTGAAAACATTGATTTCAACGTCTCGAAGGTATTCGACAACTACGGGCGCAATATAGGGGAGTGCATTATCATGCATACAAGTCTATCTCCTTTATAAGGGGCAAATGGCATTGCAATTTCTTCCAAAGTCTCAGTTACATATCGTGCCGCTATTAGTGACCCATTTTCAATGACGCGGAGTTCCGTACGTGGCCCCTTACAAATACCCCCTATACCACAGCTGACCCTCCATCATATGCCTCTTTTCCAATGATGTTGCACTGAGTGTACCTTACTCCCGCGCGTCTCCACACTTTAATCCTTCCAACATCTGGCTTCAGACAAAATCTGAACTCATCTGTGAATAGAACTTGACTCCGAGCTTCGTTATTCCAATTTTCGTAAATGCGAGCAAAATTAGCTCTAACTACTCGATGGGATGTGGCACACAGGGGGTCTCTGGCAGGCAAGTGTGAACTTATTCCGGACGATTTTAGTCTTCTTCTCACAGTTTTTGTGCTTATTGTAACCCCTCGAACTTCTTGGAGCTTCGTTCTTACCTCAGAAGAAGTTAAGGTCCGGTTTCTAAGCACGCTGCTAACGATGAACCGGTCATCTCTGGTCTCAGTTTTCCGTTTAAGTCCCTGTCCTGCGAGTCTCGTATACTGTCTGGTCTGCCGATACTCTTGACAACTCGGTGTACAACAGATTTTGATACTTGTAATGTTTGGGCCACATGTTTTTAGGTTTGCCCATTCCCAATTAAAGTAACAGCACTAGCAACTTGAGTGGGGTTTAGATCTGGCATTCTCAGTTTATTTGCAGTAACAATTCACGCTTAACATGATAAATAAGGCAGTCAAGGCAAACATTTAAACAAGACCTAAAATTAAACTCAAATTCAAAAGTTGGCAAAATTTTTCGCAGTATGAAAGAAAGCATTACGCAATAATTACATAAAAACAAATGAAATTCGAAAAAAAAAACATTCCAAAACTTTATTTTTTTTAATACCTTTTTTTACTAATGTTAGTGACAAGTACGCAGGATAACTACAACAGGAAAAACTTAACCTTTTTTTTGCGTTCCTCTAAATTTGTCCATGAGTGTATATTCTATATCTTATACATGGTTATTTGTAAAACACCAGTAACCTCTTAAGGCGTCATTATACTCATCATTATGAACAACTTTTAATATGGGACCAAACCTGAAATCGCGAAAAAAAAAACAGCTGCTCCCTACATTTTGACGAGTTTGATGTAGATACCTAAATGTACTGAACAGCTGATTTTTTTTTCGCGATTTCAGGTTTGGTTCCATAGTAAAAGTTGTTCATAATGATGAGTGACCCCTTAAGAAGTTACTGGTGTTTTACAAATAACATTGTATATGTCATAGTCAAAGGTCGATATGCAGTCACTTCGCGGAATGACTGGTTTATCCTGGGTTTAACCAAAGCCTTCCGGCAAACACCGAAATAAATTCCAATTTCGACCTTTGACTAAAGTGTTTTTGGTCAAACCTAGAAGTTCCTAACTTTTCAGTCAAACGTCGAAAAATAATCTGTTTCGGGCTTTGCCTAGTCGATCCTAGAAGCGACTGGCAGACTCGGTCAAACGTCGACGTCAGGGGCACCCCGAGGTTCGGTTTTATTAGGTTCCTTTAAACCCTGCAGACAGAAATAGGGCCGTGCATTTTTATTTAGGGATTCATGTCACTTATGGTTGGTGAAAACGTGCATTAGTCTCGCTAAAACTCAAAACGCGGCGCTGTGACCGATTGGATTTATTTTTTGTTTTATTCTCCTCTTTACCCTAGATTGTCGAACTGCACCCCGTGTGTGCAAAAGGAAAAACCCTTTATACAATGTGATAGGGGTGAGACTTCTAACCCGTTAAGGCTGAGTACTACATCTAATTTTATCGACAAAAAAAATAATATGGGGGGTTGAACCCCCTCCCCCTAAAAATTTTAAGCATTAAAATTTTAAGCATTAAAGCATTAAAATCAATTAATTTTAAGCATTAAAATGTTTTGTTTGATTGTATTTTTCAGTAGGTTTGATTTTAAATAAATGTAAAGTACATATGAGTATTACTGGTTTCATTTACAAATAATGTCAAGTATGAGTATTGAGCTTACACAGGGGAAATTACTTAGAATTGATGATGTTATGGTGATGTTTTTGGTATCGTTAGAAAGAATAACTCAAATACTTTTAAATGAGCGCAAATTATTAATAATTTTATGTGACATAGTTTTGAGTAATTCGTGAAAATATTGAAAAATAGCGATTTTTTCGGTCAAAATAATTCAGAAATGATTTTTTTTTCTCACCAAAACATTATCAAACATATGAAAAAAGTAATGAATTAGTTAGCCAAGGTTATTAGCTACAGTTTGTCGTTTTTTTTTTGTTTCTACAACGCATACAACCTTTGATATCACATAAAGTATCAAGCGCGCCGTAGTACATTAAAAAAATATTAAAATAGCCATATTTTTTAGGGGGAGGGGGTTCAACCCCCCATATTATTTTATTTGTCGATAAAATTAGATGTAGTACTCAGCATTAACGGGTTAGAAGTCCCACCCCTATCACATTGTATAATAGGTATATTATCTTCTATCGTATATATATGAACGTAAAAAAACATCATCCGATGGAAAAAAATCATCATCAGTAGTTGTGAACCTATGGGGTTCGCAACTAACCCCCCTCACCTCACGCTGAGGTTTTCGGTTTATAAATTAGTACTTAGTAACCACTTGTGGGGTTAAAAGAAAAAAAAATAGGAACTAAAAAAGAAATTGAAATTTTGACAGGACAATCAATCAATCAATCAACCAATCAAAAATAAATCAATCAATTTCAATTTTTTTTTTCTTCCTATTTTTTTTGTCTATATAGACAAGGCCTTCCTTGGCAGTCGGGTAAAAATTAATACCTATTTCCCTTAGTCACGCCATAACTTGAGAACGACTTTATAGATTTAATTAATCTTTTTCTTTAAGTTTTCTAATATTTTGTAGAAGGTTCTTACTTCTTACGGAAAAAAAAAGAAAATTGTGCAGAAAATTGAAAAATTTCAGAAAACTTAACGATTATTTTAACTTTGCGCGTTTATATAAGAATATTCATAGTTAAGACAGGACAATGTCTGTCGGGTCAGCTAGTAATATTATAAAAGACAGTGACCTAATATTTTCTGGTTGGTACGAGTAATAACTTTTCAAGAGAAACTCGCGAATTCGCTGAACTTTCCTAGCTTGACAGTGACTGGTCAAATTAATGTTGTAGAAACGGTTAAAATGATAATATTATTTTTGCTAAACTTATCCTGTAACAGCGAATAGAATCCTTGTTCTTTAGAGATAAGTAAGTACCTACCTGCCACCTGCCATACGTTTTCCGAGCGAAATACCTCGTGTATAACATGTTAAAGGTTTATAGGGCTAATCGATGCTACCTACTATTAGATATAAGGTTTCATGCACAGATAGACGCGGTTTTCCGGTTAAAGTAACCGCCAAATTGCGTGTTAAGCCCCGGACACCCGGACATAAACAAGGTGCAGTGTCCACATGAATAGAATAGTTTATTAAACTTCTTTATTCGCCATCGGTTTGCAGTTTTATTGTTCTTCGACAACTAGTCAAACAGTCGTCAGGGCTTTAACAACTGTTAACTTCTCAGATTAAAATAAAATGGATTTCTGAGGTAAATAAGGGTTTGTGTTTGTCTTTCCTTACGTCGAAACCGTATCGCGTGTACCGCAGTACTAAAGCAGCGTGACATTTATGGTGTCTTAATGATTCCAAACATTTGCGCCAATGCTGGCTTATTTGTGAAACGATAATGTCTCATATTTCAGAGAACACAATTAAAATACGAGTTCAGCTTTAACAATACTTTTCGACCCTCTGTTTCATTTGAACTAAAGCGTTTTAGCTAATTGTTCCCGTTAGGTGTACGGCTGACAGCGGTACAATTTATGGGCCAAATTCAAAAGCAATCTCTAATAGGAGAATCCTGCGATCATGTACCGGGTTTTGAATAGAGTATTGTTTCTTTTAAGTGTCTACAGAATGTTAGATTAAACGAGAGACATTCTTTAAAGGAACATTTCCTTAGTTCTCATGAAAATAAACCACTTTTACTTGGGAATTGGGATTGACACAGAAATATGAAAAAAAAAATCTGTTAGCTGTTTCATACAAAAGTGCGATTCTAACACGATAAAAAATGGAACATTTGTTTATTTTTTCATAATTCAGAGTAGATCCCATTAAAAGTTACTACACGCCCATGAAGTATGTCCCTCACAGTATACGATGTGCCGTGTACACTCACTCGTATACTATAATAACGCACAACCTCTTAAGGGGTCATTGTACCTACTCATCATTCATCATCTTCCTAGCCCTTTCCCAACTATGTTGGGATCAGCTTCCAGTCTAACCGGTTGTAGCTGAATACCAGTATTTTACATGGAGCGACTGCCTATCTAACCTCCACAACCCAGTTACTGGGTAATAAGATACCCCTTGGTAAGACTAGTTGTTAGACTTTCGGGCTTCTGACGACCCGTAACGACTGTCAAAGATCCACGAAACACAGCCGGGACCAACGGCTTAGGCACGGCACCAACGGCACGGAGGAGTCTCAGTATGACAAGATGGTCACCCATCCATGAACCAATCCCGGCAAGTGTAGCTTAACCTGATAGATAGGCAATTGCGTAAGACAATATCAATCGGAATCGGTTTCATTTTGACAGTTCAATAACATTAATTGCGTTATTTACGTTGTCTAGCAGACAAATCGAACATAATTATTAAGTACTAGTTGACCCGACAGACGTTATCATGTCCCAACTTTTCCAATTTTTCTCACCGTTTAAACCTTCCCTGGACTACGACAAACACTTCAAAACCAAGATCAGCTAAATCGACCCAGCCGTACTCGAGTTTTAGCCAGACAAACGAACAGCAATTGATTTTTATATGTATACAGGGTGACCTGAAATTAGTGGCGGACCCGTTAAGGGGTGATAGTAGGGATCAATTCCAGTCGATATCACTCTTAGACCTACTGTCCTAAAGTTAATCCATTTCAGGATATTCCTACTTAAAGAATTTTACAAAAAATACCCTACTTTAAATCTTAAAATAGCTGTAAATCCTAAAAATTGGTCTTTCTGGTACTTTTTAGGGTTCCGTACCTCAAAAGGAAAAAACGTACCCTTATAGGATCACTCGTGTGTCTGTCTGTCTGTCTGTCCGTCTGTCCGTCTGTCACAGCCAATTTGCTCCGAATCTAATGGACCGATTAAGTTAAAATTTGGTACACATATGGATTTCTGTGACCCAAACACGTACAGCTAAAGTAAATATATGAATTTTGAATATGAGAGTCACTTTTAGGGGGAAAATAAGAAAATTAAAAAAAAAAGTTTTGTAAACTGTACCGAGTGACATATCAAATGAAAGAGGGCTTACTATGAGGGTCTCAAATATATTTTTTTATAATTTTAAAATTTATTGTTTTAAAGTTATTTAAGAAAATAGACGAAAATTGACCATTCCCCCCCTTATCTCCGAAACTACTGAGCCTAAAATTTTGAAAAAAATATAGAACGAATATGTAGCAAAAGACAACGACAATTACTGTGGCAACAGAGACTAAAACCAACTTGTGAAAATAAAAGGACATTTAATAATTACTCAAAGAGATTTAAGAAAATCATTAAACTGACCCAGAAAGCTCAGAATAACGACCTAATAAATAACTCCAAAAATAAATCCAAGACTGCCTGGCAAATTATTAATAACAATAAAATTGTAAGAGAACCCATTTCTCAAATAAAAAAAGGAGATGAAATAATATCAAACCCTAATATGATAGCCGAATCTTTCAATAATTTCTTCATTGACCAGATTTCGGGTATACCAAAACATACGTCAGGTGACACAATTAATATAAATATCAACCCACATTCAATATTTATGACACCAGTGGTTCCTCAGGATGTCACGCGTGTAATTAAAAACTTAAAAAATAAAAAGAGCTTTGGCTATGATGGCATTTCGACCACAGTTGTAAAATATGTCTCTAATTGTATAGCTGCGCCCCTTGCTCATATCATTAACGTAAGCATATACTCAGGAGTATTTCCGGAAAGTCTAAAAACTGTAATAGTTAAACCAATATACAAAAAGAATGATAAAGACGAAATGGCAAACTATAGACCAATTGCCCTAATTCCCATCTTTTCTAAGGTCATAGAAAAAATTATCTATGAATCTCTCTACAATTTTCTAACAAAATATAACATTCTATGTGAAGAACAAAAGGGTTTTAGAAAAAATAAAAACATCAATATGGCTATCTTCGACTTTCTTCAAAAAATAATGCCAAAAGTAGACTCTAAAATACCTGTATGCGCAATATATGCTGACATGTCGAAGGCTTTTGACTGTGTGGATCACGATACCCTTCTAACCAAACTTCACGCCTACGGTATTCGTGGCAATGCCCTTAATTTAATTAAAACGTACCTAAAAGGTCGTAGACAATGTACGGAGATATCGAGCCTGTGTTTGGAATCTAGGAAGGAATTAAAATATATATCGTCTTTTAGAGAAATAAAATATGGTGTCCCGCAGGGCAGCGTCCTTGGACCTTTATTATTTTTACTTTATATAAATGACCTGCCACGTAATATACTTCATCCAATGGTATTATTTGCGGATGATAGCACATCAATTGTTTCATGTTTCAATAAAGAATCATATATAAATGACATTAACAATACAATTAGGAGTTTAATAAAGTGGCTTGACAATAATAATTTAGTTATTAATCTTCAAAAAACTAAATTCATGCACTTCTACCAACGAATACCTGCGGGAGATATGGACATAAACTACAATGGTAAAACTATAGAGAAAGTAAACAGTACAAAATTTTTAGGAATCATAATTGACAGCCAGTTAACTTGGAAGACGCAAGCAGAAGATATATGTAAACGTTTAAGCACAGCCGCGTTTATGTTGCATAATCTATCTAAAAAAGTAAATTTACCGACAATATTAGTGGCTTACCATGGTCTAGTAATTTCCATCTTAAGATTTGGTATAATATTTTGGGGTCACTGTAGTGAACGAGAAAGCATTTTCAAAGCTCAGAAGCGCTGTCTGAGAGCTATATTTGGTCTTAAAGTAACAGACAGTTGCGTACCTATATTTAGATCTCATAAATTATTAACCTTTCCGTGTCTTTACATCCTAGAATTAGCATTATTTGTAATAACAAATCGATGTCTATTTGCAACCTTATTAGAAACTAGAAAACGAGGTACACCTATGAGATCACAATACCAGAATCTATTATGCACGGGCGTATTTAAAACTAGCTTATTAAAAAGAAATGTGATTTGTATGGCTCCTGTTATCTTTAATAAAATACCTGACGAAATTAAAAAGTTACCGTTGCAAAAATTTAAAAAACGTTTTACAGAATTACTAGTAGATAAATGTTATTATTCTGTGCAGGATTTCTTAAATGATAATTTTTTGTAATATCTTTGTCACTACTTTGTATCACATTTGCATGCTATATTAAGGCAGAATGTACATGGATCCTATTATATAATTTAACAACTTATTTTTATGTACCTACATTCGAAGCAAATAAAGACCTATTCTATTCTATTCTATTCTAGAAATTAGTTCTATACCTGTAGATTACAGGAAAACCTATAAGAAGTCTGTGGTCTTAAAATAACATGGTAAATCTATATATATATAAAAATCAAAGTCCTGACTGAGTCACTGACTAATATACCAACGCACAGCCCAAACCAATGGACCTAGAGACTTGAAATTTTGCACATAAATACCTTATATAGTGTGTGGCGGCATCTACATCGCCACATATGAACTACGCATCAATGACATGACGTCACGCAATCCTGCATCGCGCAATTAGAGTTTACTACGCGACTAGCATATATACAACGTCCCGACATCAACCGTTGGGCAGTGGCCCACCAGACACAACACCCGTCTGGTCGGAGGATCCTCCCTTTTCTATGGAGGATGAGTGAACTCTACACCCTGTTCCTCATGCCTCTAAACTGGTGACCCCGAGCATGAACGTCAGCGCAGCCTTCGTGCAACTACATCAGCGTGACGTCATCAGCATCACTTCCTCAAGCTTTCGAGCGGCGAGTCACACAGCCAGCCAGCATCCACGGCTTCAACAGGTATCCTGACCACAGCATGCAGCGGACGCGCATTCCTGGTCATCACCTTCAGCCTCAACCCAGTGCTGTACACTCCGACTCACTGGAGCATAACGCAGCGCCACCCCGACTCACTGAGGTATCACCGCAGACAGTTCCGACTCACCGTGAACTATGCGGCATCCGGTTCTGACTCACTGGAACTACAACTGGCACTGGCAAGCATCGCAAGATACACGACTCAGCCCACTACTATCGACCTCCGGTCTCCGGAGGGGAGTGATGTGGCGGCATCTACATCGCCACATATGAACTACGCATCAATGACATGACGTCACGCAATCCTGCATCGCGCAATCAGAGTTTACTACGCGACTAGCATATATACAACGTCCCGTCTGGTCGGAGGATCCTCCCTTTTCTATGGAGGATGAGTGAACTTTACACCCTGTTCCTCATGCCTCTAAAAGTGTAAACATCCACTAAGGAAGGATTTTTGGAAATTACATCCCTAAGGGGGTAAAACAGGGGATGAAAGTTTGTATGAAAAATCCTATCCCTTGAGTTAATAGACTTGTTCGTGTAAACAGAGATACAGTTTATATGAAAAATCTTATTAATTTGGTTAATGAACTTGAAACTTAGCACAAATACTTGCATAAGTAAGTAATAATGTTTGTCATTATTAGTTTTTCAAACCTACGCCTCAAATAAGGTTTAGGGATGTTAAAGTTTGTATAGAAGAATTTTAAAGCGCAGTCCGATTAAAAAAATGGTACTTTGAGTCAAGTTAGGAAACTTGCCAAACGAATTTTCACCGATTTTAACGGCATATAGCTGATGTTTTAAGGAGTAACTTAGGCTATTTTTATTTTAGAAAAATAATTAGGGTTCCGCGCAAGAAAAGTAAAATCCATGAAATCATACAACCACGTACAGTCCAGTACAAACTTACTAAGCCTCCGCTGTCTATTACGGCTATAACAACAAATAATAAAAATAAAGCAAAGTTAAAAATTTAAGGGGTCGGTCCCCATACAATAAACTTTTCATCTTGAAAAAAAAAAAAAAAATAATCTAGCATGTGGGGTGTCATGTCATTATTTCATCACCGCTGCTCTCAAAATGGTGAAGAAAAACATCGTGAGGAAACCGGCATGTCCTAGAACCAAAAATTCGAAGACATGTGACATCTACTACTGATACTACTGTACTGTTCGTTCGTCCGTAGCTCACTTGAATATTGTTCGCAAGTTTGGAATCCCATGTATGCTGTTTATATCTCAAGATTGGAATCTGTCCAGCGAAACTTTACAAGATACCTGCAGTATAAGTGTAACACCCGCGATCACAATTACGAGTTGAGGTGCAAAAGGTACCATCTACTTCCACTTAGGGAGAGACGGAGCATATCAGATATCTCCTTCCTCGTTAAATTAGCGCAATCTCTCATCGACGCCCCGCAACTTCTCTCTAAGGTTAATTTACGCGCTCCTACCAGATCTGCTAGAATACCCTTTCTTTTTCTTAACGTCCCCCGCTGCTGCACAAATTACAGACAGAATTCGTTCTTTATAAGATGCGCTAAGTCCTACAATAAATTAGTTGACTTTTCTGAATTAGACTTGTTCACCACTAAGCCGCATGTATTTATTCGATTACTTACTAAACATTGGTTCGAATTGGTTCAATAACTGTTTTATTTCACTTCATGACGAGGTATTATTATGATTGTGTGTCATTGTTTAAAGCACATAATATGTTTGTTTTTCTTTGTATCAAGTTTGCTCTTCATAGTAATTTATATGCGAAAACATGTAATTGGTTACTAGTTAATTAATTTGATGTTTTTGTTAGTTGTTAATACTGTTTGTTTTCCGATTTAAATAAAATAAAATAAAAATAAATAAATAAATAAAATCTACCAACCCGCACTGGGCCCGCGTGGTGGATTACGGCCCACTCCCTCTCACCGAGAGGAGGCCTGTGTCCCAGCAGTGGGAACGTTATAGGCTGATTATGATTGTGTTATGTGGGGTGTCATCGTCTAGAACTCATTGAGTAGAGTACAAACATATTTTTTTTTTATATTTTAAAATTAAGAAATAGGGGGCCGTAAAAGTTGTAAATAGACCATTTTTGTACGAGCTCTAGCGCAACAATTCAACAAATTAGGAATTTGAAACTTCTTTATACCATGTAAGTACCATGAATACTGTATTTAATCAACAATACTGAAAACGGCGATTCATAAGGTATTTTGTTTAAACATGGGTGATTTTCTGCAACTGCAAAAAATAACCTTGTAATTCACAGTATCATTATATAATAAGTAAAAAGTTATCTTTGCGATTGTTAAACATATAATATGGTACGGAACCCTTCGCGCGCGAGTCCGACTCGCACTTGACCGGTTTTTTTTTGTTTTGCATCAAAGATATTCTAAGTAAGGAATTATTAATAGCGATATCTTCGTAAATGTCGGTATCTTATGCGAAAATCGTTTAAAAAGATTTAAAGTAGGATTTTTTTGTAAAATTCTTTAAGTAGGAATATCTTGAAATGGGTTAACTTTAGGACAGTAGGTCTAAGAGAGATATCGACTGGAATTGATGCCTACTATCACCCTTTAACGGGTCCGCCACTAATTTCAGGTCACCCTGTATAGAGATATAGAGATTATGAAGCAATGGATTAGCAATTTGCTTCAATATGATTCAAATTCCGATTGATAGTGTCATAGTGTGTTACGCAATTAAAGTGCGGGTTTAGGTTACATTTTTGATAACTTCTCGTACTATACGTTAGTAAGTATCGTAGTAGTATTCTCCATCAAAACAAAACATGGAATAATAATGTTTAGTATATGGATTATGATTTTTGTCCTAATTTGCCAAAAGGTATTTAATTTTAAGGAAAGAATCAATCCAGTGTAAAAGTCTATCTGGCTAAATTCCTTCAATAGTATCTTTGGTGGGGACTTAAAAAAACTCCGCAAACAAGAAACGAATTGCTTCAATTATTTCTTCAGGAACTCTTAGCATGGAAACGAGAAATAAGCGAAAAGTTGAAGTGACAATTAAATAAGTCAAATAACGGATAAATGTCCAGTCTTTAATATAAAGATAACACAATCTGCCATTTTCGTGAATTTATGGCAATATAAATTCGGAGAATACTAGCTTACGTAACCATTTTCTTAAGGCCGTGTCTACAATAGCAAAAAGTACCTACCGTGGACGTCAGATGGTATCCATTCTATGTAGCTTTAGCTTATCACTCTTTTGTACGAAGCTTTAAGGATTATTGCCTTCGAGAAATCCGCCTGAGGACCGAAACCAATGAAATCCGTAATTTTCTGTAAGCAAAACAGCCCATTGTTGTAGTTACACGTTTAATGACTCAACGCAGACTTTTCTACCGATGTTTTGATAGGTTTAAAGTTTTAGGGACGAGTAGGTTTTTCATGAAAAATGCGAAAAAAGTAATCCTCCTTCGAACATTTATTTATTTATTTAAGGATTACCCACGAGATACATTACAATTTTCTTCTACAGTAATACGTGATTAATACGTTATCCTGTTATGCATACTCAATTACAGGTAACCACAGCTTAAAAGAAGAAAAAGAAAGAAAGAAAAAACGTTTATTTGCGGTAAACACACACATTATCGAGCTTACACATTATCGAGTAATTACTCATGCTCTTAATTCATAAAAAAGACAGTTAAGTACATAAAGAGTGGTGGTGGTGAGTACTGGTGGTGATGGTGGTGTGTGTGGTGAGTGATTTACATACTAATATAAAATAAATAAAATTGTATCCATACATTTACACACATAACATTTTTTTTGTACATTTTTATAAAAGTTGCGATCAATCAATTCAGTTTATCACAGGATACTGTCGAGTATAATCTCATTCAAGGCAAATAAGCTTGCAATAATTTTCAGAACAATAATTATCTTGAACACTCATTTTAGATTTTTTTTTTTTTTTTTAATCCACAAACCATCTCAATTTATTTTACTAATAGAATTAAAACAACAAATATAAGAACAAATACCATAAACTAATCTAAAATAAAAAAGAACCTAAAACTAAAAACCATAGTAACTAAAATATAATATTAAAAGGAGTCCCTTTAGGCAAGGTTCCGAAGATACTGGCAGCGTTCCCCCTTTGAATAGCTAGACTGATTCTTTGTCCGAGGTAGCTGCCAGCTCTTCGGTCTCCTGTGACGTCGACCAACCTTTTCGTAATTTCATTAAAAAGCCTTATAGCTGTAGGACCCCACGGACCAAGGGTCTCGACACCGAATGGGACAAAATCATATTCGGAGCCTAGACCCCTGTATTTTGATACTTTACCTTTTTCAGCCGCTTCACAAGCCGCACCAGCTCTGATGCTGGTTCCATGTAGATGGGAAGGGGCCAGCGTGTCTGAACAGGTTGCATCCCATACCAGCACCCGGCCCATCTTCCATGGAATCAAACTCATACCATCCGGTCTCTTGCCATCGTCTCTTGCAATACCAGTCGGCTCAAGTAGACTTGGCACGTTGACGGTGGCAAGGGACCGGCGTATGATGTCGTTAAGTGCGGCATGTCTCGAGAAGCGGCCTGCACTTTTTTGGCATGACAGTCCGTGATGTCCTAGCCTGTCGACATCACTGCCACAGGGACATTTATGAGGAGCGCAGACCGAAACCCCAAGCCGTAGACAGGTTGCGATTCGGAGCGTGTCAGGCTCAAGAAATGTTCCGGTATTTGACGAAGGGTACGCGTGAAGCCAGTAGCCGGCCTCATGCGCACCCACGGCCAAAAGCCTAGCACGCGCAGAACCTGTACTACAGCTCAAAAGATTGTCGTGAGTCAATTTGCAGATTATGTCGTCCCAGCTCCTCTGTGAATTTGAAGAAACTGGAAAATTTTGACCTGAGCATGCAATTAAGAAAGCGTTTCTGGCTTCTTCCAAGCCAGCAATCTCAAAGTTTGAAGGGGATGCCCTTAAAATTTTACTTATGAGATTTGCTGAACTATGGACAGAAGATAGGAAGGCTGGTAAAGCGACACTGGAAATTTTTAGATTTTTTACATTATGGAGTCTAGATTTTTCAAATAATTACTAAGTAAATAATTATTATTAGGAGTATAATTGCATCAAATGCTTTTTTGGCAATCATTCCAAAAAGCCGTTTCAAAAACCACTTAAAAGACTATCTTGCTTTCATTTTAGCAATGTAAGTATGTAAGTTGATCACAGATTATGAGAGATAATTAGGAAATGTCTATTTTTTGAGCTCATCAGATATTGCTAATTATTCAAGACTGACATATCATTAACGCATACCTATTTCAAGATATTGTACCACTGTCGATTAGATAAACTCCGGTACAGAATAACTAAATATGTAACTATGTTTCTTCCCGTCAATAGTCAACAAACGGGGAATAATTTATTATTATACTTAAAAATTTTATAATTTATTGAATTTTATATTTATTTATTTTCTCCGTTTTTATTTTTACCCTGTTTCCAACTATGCATGCTGTGGTCTCCTGTAATTGAAGGAGCACACATGAAAGAACCTATTGTACTATTGTGATTCCTATTGTATGTATCCTTTGTTGGAGATCCCAAATAAGTAAATACATTTTTCATCCCATCTATTCGAAAAGAGCTCATTGGTTCCTCGATAAGTGCGAGCAAAATGGGTCATTCCGGCGCACATAAGGTTGATGCGCCAGGGTACTTACATTGGGTTACAATTACAGGGTTCTTACGTTTTTTGCAATTTACGTTTACGTTTTTTTTATGCCAAAAAATTACAAATTCACAATTTTCGGACTTTTTCCTTTACTTTTGCTGGGAGACCTTGCTTCTTGCCAAATTTCATTATTCTAGGTCAACGGGAACTACCCTATAGGTTTTGATTTACTTGCGACAGTTGCGAGTATCAAAATGGCTGTATTTTTTTATTGCGTTGACTTAGAAGCTTGATTTTTTTAGAACTCTAAGGGACTATAGATTTACCTATTTAATGTTAATTTCAACTTGATATCTCCATACGTCCTTGAGAAAAAGGGTCTTGACAGACTGACAGCCTTGAACATTTTTTTTTATGTGATAGAATTACAAATTAACAATTTTCGGACTTTTTCCTTTATTTGTGTTGTATGATAACCTTGCTTCTTGCCAAATTTCATGATTCTAGAACAACGGGAAGAACCCTCTAGATTTTGATTTACTTGCGAGTATCAAAAAAGTCGCATAAATGGCCGTATGTTTTTATTGCATTGACTTAGAAGCTTGAGTTTTTTAGGATTCTAAGGGGCCACAGACCTACGTATGTGATATTATTTTCAACTTGATACCTCCACGCGTTCCTGATAAAAAGGGTCTTGACAGACTGACAGACAGACAGACAGACAGACAGACGGACAAACAAGTGATCCTATAAGGGTTCCGTTATTTCCTTTTGAGGTACGGAACCCTAAAAATCACGCCTGATGCAGCATTGGTTAAACAAATTAAAAAAAAATAAGAGGGAACTTATCTTATTTGTTTTTTTATGTACTTTTAGCAAAATAATTACGGACAATTTTAATTTGATTCACACAAATTGAATAAAAAAAGTTCCAGCTGTGAAAGTGAAATATTATCACCATAAAGTGTAAAATTAAACGCAGAAACTGTCATAAACAATTTACTACCAAACAAATCGAGAGAAAAATATTTAAAATCCTATGATTTAATTAGCTGTCTGTACATGGAAAAATGAAAAGAAGCAAAGTAATTTTCAGAAACTGTATTTTTAGCATACCTATTTTCAACATTTAGCGAATACCAAACAACCTTCTACTTTAAGGAGTATATATTCGAAGTTAAAAACCACGGTTAATACCAGAGTCTGAAGTTATTACGAATACCCAAGTGATAAATAGGTAAGTCAACGACATTTTCTGTTCCCAACAAAACTGTTACAATAAACTTCCAAAATTGCGAAAACGTATCTAAATTAATATTTTGTAATTTAGTTATGTAAATATAAATATTCGTCACTATTAATAGCATCTCTTATTTATTTTTCTCATAGAGGGGCATGAAAAGCAGAGTGTGCCTCACAGTACCAAAATTATTTAACCTCGAGCGACGTACTTTGAATCCCTCGCTACGCTTAGGATTCTACTCTAGAATCCTTCGCTTCGCTCTGGATTCAAACAATCGCTCTCGCCCTCAATACATTATTTTGGTCCCTTATGACACAATCTACTATTGTAGAATAACTTAGAAACCGGAGCATAGGTCGGTTAGAACATTCTTGGCACAAACTAACTCAAACTCAGATGAGCCTAATTTTATTGTTATTTTATTCTCTGTGTTAGACACGTCTATATCAAACCTGTCGGCACACACTACCTTCAAAGGCATGGCCATATTAATGTACCTCTTAATTGTAACACTATCGCTCTTCGAAAATGATATCGCAGTCTTGTCTTAATTGGAAACTCGTTTAGTGATTAGATCTTAAAATACGTTTGAACCTCGGAGACTCGGAGAGCTCGTTAACTAGTAAGCTCCGGATGTCATACATATTATATGCATGTAAGTACATACTAACTCCCTGGCTAAGTTAAATAAGTTTTGCCGCCACATGCAGCTACGAAGGGTGCAACTGGATTTCGGTACATCTGTCTGAAATTCAAGTTTACCTAAGTAAGCTCTGAATGTCTTAAACATCCTGTACATATTAAATTATCTTTACCGAACAACTATGAAAAGCAATGAACATCAAAGTTTTAGAATTTCACCTATATTTGGTGGAGGTGACGATGCCTATACTAGAAAGGTTTAGGTAGTAAAATAAACGTAAACAATCTTGATGTGACGTTTTACACAAACACATATTAAACAAATAAAATCTAAAATAAAAACGCACTCGTTCAAGTTGAAATCAAGGCGCGATCAAATCGAAAGTTTCACCTGCCTAGCCTTTTCCCAAATTTGTTGGAGTCGCCTTCCAGTCTGACCGGATGCAGCTGAATACCAGTATTTTACATGGAGCGACTGACCGACACAACCCAGTAAAGGGTAATACGATACCCCTTGGTAAGACTAGTTGTCAGACTTTCGGGACCCGTAACGACTGTCAAAGATCCACGAATGACAACCGGGACCAACGGCTTAACGTGCTTTCCGAGGCACGGACTGGTCTCGGTATGTAAAGATGGTCACCCATCCACTGACCAACGCCGGCAAGCATAGCTTAACCTGATGGATCGACCCGTGCCGCTGTTATTACTTAGCCACGAGCTCCTGCACGCGTGTCTTGAGTAATATCTATATTATGGTTAACGAGAAAGTACAAAAATAAGTAGTTACTTTAAGGGGTAATCCTACTTCGTACTAATCCTACTTTAATATTATAAATGCGAAACTTTGAATGAATGAAACTTAAACTGAAACTCAAACTCAAAGCATTTATTTCAATTAAACCAATTACAGGCACTTTTGAATTGTCAAAGAGTCTGTCAGTTAGTCAGAAAGTTGAAGCTAGTTGCCCATTCCAAAACTTAGATGGATGTTTGTTACTCAATCACGCCAGAACGCCTGAACGGATTTGGATCAAAGGCACAGATATAGCACAAAGGCTACTTTTTTTTATCGCGGTAGTACTTTCTCGTGGGATAATTTCCGACATCCACGCCGCACACAAGATTATAATCGTAAATGCAACTAACAATTTACACAAAAAAAAATAAGAATATAATAACGTAACTTAACTAAAACTATTAAAAAACTAATACATAACATAATAGGACCTATTTTCGTGCTACCTTCGGGGTACCTTCTATAGTCCTGACAAAAATATGTCGTCATTCACACGACGATTGGCCGTCAATGAGTCGAATCATTAGAATCAGCAATACAACTCCATAAGTTAGCAAATTCCCAAATTCAATTCCTCCTCAAATCTAGCGATTTCATGAAATCATGAGGTTTGAGGTAAATGCTAACTTATGGAGTAGTATTGCTGATTCTAATGATTATAATTCTGTGAAACCATATTAGCTACGGCCGCGAATCATATTTTAATCAACATACAAGCTCACACTGACCTACAAATTGCAAAAAATGTAAGAAATTTTGAATTTCGCGTGCTACCCTGGCGCTTTCACCTTAAAGTAAAGTAGCTAGTAGGTACGTGTACACTGTACAGCCTTTCCCAAAACCTGTTTATTTCTTAAGAAAAGAGCCTGTGAGACCTTGTAAGAATTGTAATACATTGCTGAAGTTTGTTACCAATAGCTTTCCCCAGAAGTCATGTAAGTATCTGAGTGGTTGAAATGAATTGAGAAATGGGAAATTCAAGGTGTGTTGCAAGTTGCAACATGCCATTGGAAAACGATCACAATGAACCATGCACGCTGTCCAATTCTAGAAACTGGGGAATGTTTACCAGTATTTTGTTGTGTCGCAACGAACCGCATACCCAATCAAACGTATAACTGGTATATAAGGTATATATAAGGTAAACCAAATAATACATTTGGTTCGATTACGTATAGAAGCTCTGTACGGGACAGTTGATATTTTTTTCTCGATTACGTTGTTGGTCCCATGGAGAAAGTTGTTCAGTTTGATAGTCTGTACCACAGACTACGAATATCGGAGAAAATTGTAATTATCTTTAACACGTTAAAGACGTTACGTACGTACGTACACTATGTCCACGTCAATTGTCGTAGTAGGTACGGTTTTACCAAGTTTTTTGTGTTTTTAATGGATACGTCATAATCAAACCTACATCAAGTACTTAGCATATTTACATCTTAAACAACAATAGAAATTGTTTTTAATAGGTTTATCAAATAGCTTCAGGGTTACTGCATACATTTTAGCTGAATATAGATGAGAATATTGAACATAACGTGACAAGCTATATTTGGAACAGTTTAGCAACGACACTCAAACTGTCTAGAGTTTATTGGACTACCAACCTAAAGAATTTAAATTCCTATTGTTGCCGTTGTAGAAAATATATCTACTCAAATCTTTTATTTAAGTATTTATTTAATTCCAAATATTACACCGGTATTGTAGGGTGCAAATACAAGCACACCTAACATAAAAAAAAAAAATAAAAAAAAAAAATAAAAATGTTTATTGACGAAAAGCCAAAGTAGGCACATTAATACACAAACACACACACATGGGGTACATTAATTGTAAAATGTAAATGCAAATTGTAAGTGAGTGCCAACGGGCTAGAATCAGGAAATAAAAATGCAAGTTGTCCGACTCAAACCGCGTCTAATTGAACACTAAATAAATTATTGGTACAGAAAACATCATCCATGCTATACACGCCTCAGCTGCCTGATTTTCACGTTTTCTTATGTAGGACGCGCATGTGAGTGCAAAGATTTTTGCTTACTTATTGCACAACTCACTACTTAACAAATAATTTTAAAAACCATGTACGTGCATCGTACAGGTATCGCGACTTGATAAATAAAAAATGTTTTGAAAAAATAATAAACATGTTTTCATTTCTATCTTTACATAACGATACTCCTCCGTGCCTCGGAAAGCACGTTAAGCCGTTGGTGCCGGCTGTCATTCGTGGATCTTTGACAGTCGTTACGGGTCGTCAGAAGCCCGAAAGTCTGACAACCAGTCTTACCAAGGGGTATCATATTACCCAGTTACTGGGTTGTGGAGGTCAGACAGGCAGTCGCTCCATGTAAAATACTGGTATTCAGCTGCATCTGGTTAGACTGGAAGCCCACCCCAACATAGTTGGGAAAAGGCTAGGCAGATTGATTGAATAAACATGTTTTCATTTCTGATAAAATTCTGCATCATATTCTGTCGAAATTTGAAACTTCACATGCCAAACTGGCCCAGCTATTACATTATGAAAACGTGCAAGGGGATAGATTAGAAATTAATCCCTGTACACACGGCTACATTATCAAGCTATACATTTCCAGTATAAGCTGATCTCGCATTCCGCACAATGAGAGTACAGCTTATACTGGAAATGTATAGCTTGTTATATAGCCGTGTGTACATTACAGTATCAACATAATTTAATAAACATGTTTTCAATTTAGGTACTTATAAAACTGTCATTGGCTAGATTTGCATTTCCAGGGAAAAACATTTTTTTTTCTTTTTTTGTTGCGAAATGGGCCTGCTCTCGCCTGATGGAAAGCTATGGATGAGTTCTACGATGGTTCGAGTGTCGAGCGTGCCCAATGACAGGATTCCCTTTGGCAAGTTTCATAAGAATCTTATGTCCTCTATTTATAGTGTACAGGGACTATGGCGACATAAGAAATGATTACTTACCTAATTACATTCCTTGCTTGATAGTCGTAAGATAATAAAGCTTTATACCTACAATTAAATTGTGTATGAGCGAGCATTGTCGCAAAACAAACTCGGGTGTCAGGAATGGGAAATACCGACACCTTGTAGTGAAAGTGGCCGCAGGCACGCAAGCTCCGACCTCCGCCTCGGTACCCTCTGAGGGGAGCGGAGTGGTGGGAGGCGGGGTTACCACCACTGTTGTCAACCAATGTGGGCAACAAACTAACACCCGCCGCCTATAATATCCTAGTAAAGCTTATTAATTAGTGGTTACTCTTTGACTGTTACAAATTGCGCATACACCCAAACCAAACTACCTGCCTTAAACGATAAACACTCTCGCAACTTTATTTGTTAATCTAAAGTTGGATATGGACTACAAGAAAGATTCCAAGTACAAACAATAGTAATTTAGCGAACGTTCATGTAAGTGAGATGTGATCATTGGGAGGCACGGGCCCGCTCCCAGTTTCACAGAATTTCTCCGCTCATTCTGCTTGTTCGGAACTATTTGACATTATAATTCTAAACGACTAAAGAAAAGTTTTGTTAGCGAAACAGACGAAGTTTCAGAACGTTTTTCTTGCTTGAATGGTTTGGCGTGTTTTACGTATATTTTTTATTAAATTTTGTAATTTTGGGAGTTTAGATCGAGTTGCTGTTCGTTGTTTATCTTGTTGTCTTGTTGTTGTGTTGTGTTGTTGTTGTTGTTGTAAGGTACATATAGGTATTCATTTTTGCAAGAAAGAATACTTAAATATAATTTGGAATGATATGGTACTCTTTTTATTATATTACATACATAGGTATGTATGAGGCAGGTCGGTGATATCGGGGGCTGCAGCGGCGACCGGCGAGGCGACGCGGGTCTCTCGACGCAGCCGGGGCGGCGCCGCCCGACAAACTTCCTCACTTAACTTCGCCATAAAGCTAAGTTCGCCACTTATTTGGGAAAACTCCGCAATTACTATACAGCTAAGATCCCGGCTACTTCTGACTTAACGCAGTTATTTATAGACAAATAAACTTCAATTAACATAACTAATTGAAATACTTACACTTATCTATATTAGGGATTTGTCGAGTTATAAAGGCATGTGAACTAATTTGCTAATAAGCTTACCTCTGCTGGTGTCCGGGTAACTCGCAGCTATTATTAGCATAATTTCATACGACTACTGTTTTGGTTTGAGCAGTGCGGTGGCTGATTTCCATATGTTTGTCAATCTACGTGGTTAAACGGATTACACCTTCAATAAATTAATTTAATATGCATGAAACTCGCACTTTAGTCCTATCAAATAATGAATCGGTGGACACGATTTCTATAGGAACGGATTAAACTTAAAGTTGGTGATCCCAACCACAGTTTTATGCGGATAATCTGTTTTAATTGAGTAGGACACGTCTACAATGTTGCTAAGCTCAAAAAGGAGATTTATCTGTTTTTGATCTATCTGCAGATTAAGGCAGCGGCCATGACCCAGTGTCTTAATGATAATTCGTATAGTGATTAAGAAGTTACGAGGACGGGCGCGAGGCGAGGTAGTGAAGTAAGCGAGGTGGGCGTGTCCTGCGCGCACGGCTCATGGCGATGGCGGCGCGGCACGCACCACACTTTCATGAATCATGATCATGACAGTGTCGCATTCACTTCACTTTACCATTAATACCTATTTAGGCGCCCAGTCGATATGGCGACACGAAACCGAATCGCTTCGTCGCGTTTTTGTGGCCCACGTATATAGGGGAGTTTTATTTTCATACCCGATAAAAATAGAACATAACGGTTCACTGTAATATGTAAGTTTTTGATATTACCGTGCCGAAATTTAGGGGCGTCCCGGTTATAAATTAGTATAATACATGTCAAATGGATAAGTTAAGAAGATATTTTTCAGTAGGTACTTTTTTCTCATTTTTAGATTATGGAAGTTGTTTGTTTTCAGTTTTGTTATTTGTAAAGGTACGTTCGTTAAGTGAGTGGGCGCCCAGCACCATGTATTTAATATGCAACGTAACAGGTGGCGTTACGAAGCTAATCTTGGATTACCTGAATACCTCCACTAAGTAGCAGGTAAGAAGCGGCCCGAGTTTGTAAAAATACAACTGTAATAAAAATGAATAAAAATGAACACCGATTTTCCATAAATGTCAAAGTAATTGGGGACCCGACACACGTATAATATTGGAAAAGGTTAATTTATGCAAAATACTTATGATAAAAACAAATTAATTGTTCTTACAACAGGCAGAAGGTGAGCGCCATTCGCAAAGGACTAATCTTTAGCTGTATAAGTAATCCTTATACAGCAATAAAACGTTAATCCCGACTTTTTCCCGTTTCGTGTATACCGTGCCCAATAAAATCATCCCAGAATGATTGTTCGCGGTGCCTGTAATTACAATTCGCACGGTTGCGACCCTGGTGAATCGATTTTCACTTATGGTGCCACTCGGCAAGTACGGACCCTTATTGAATCGACTGAATGCGCAACTTAGTCGAGCTTAGCCCGAATAGAATTCTGCAATAAGTACCACTTTCAAGTGGTTTACTGTGGTGACGTAATGAGTTAGTTGCCTAGACTAAAGGAGGCACTTAAACTCTTCTCTGGCAATTTAAAAACGAATTACTTAACACAGTTTTTAAATTAAACATTTCAGGATTTTACTGGAGTAATGTCATCGATGTCAGTGTTAAGTTTCTGTTAATTAACATACTTGGGATACATAGAAAGGGTGTGGTTGCGCCGCAAATGAAAATGTTGCGTGTCATGATGCCGCATCGCATCCCTCCCGGTCGCGCACGGCACACCATCGCGCCACGTTCGCACAAAGTTACTCGCTATAGACCGCTTTACAGCGCTTTTTGTGACCCCTTTGCATATAGCTACAAGTAAAAGGCACAAGATTCGAACCTAATTACCTACTACGCTCTAATTTCTTCTATAAAATTATGCAAAATATTCATACAAATTCATTTGAACACTATAATTAATTGGAATTAACATGTTTACAAAACATCTATTTTTCTTATTGTGTATATCTGTAGGTACTTAATTGTCAGTCCGTGGAAGCAGCTAGATATTGTCAATCAGTATGATTATGCAATGAAAGTTCAACATTCAGCGTTGTGTAATGCACTCATTACGAAGCATCAGTTCTAGTTGAATTCTGTATAGGCTATAAATTACCGTGAAACATTCTAAAATGTTATCTGAAATTAGTAAGCTCGATAAGCTTCTTTTAATTAGTAATTCAGACTTGGTTTGCGAGCTGTGCTGGTGGCGCGGGCCTTTTGAAGTCACACGCCCGACTGCCGCGGTGTTACGATAAGAACCGCACTGAACTTTACAGCTGCGACCTGGAGAGGCTATTCGTCTTGACAACGAAGCGATTGTACCGCCAGAAACCGAACGTTGCCACAATTCTAAGCAAGTATCGACGAGCTTCCCGAATGCGATTGGATTAGACATTTGTCTCTTTCAAAGGCCGTCGAAACTCTGAAGATACTCATTTATAAGTACACGATTTATAATTCAGAATTTCTCTAAATAATTGTGAGGGTATAAAGTTTATGATACTCACAGTATGTCGCAGTCGTCAGCCGGTCGATCGTGTCTTGTTTTAGTTTCGAGTTCTTCTTGCCCATTTTCGCTGAGGACGACTATCCGGCACCAGGTAGCACACACTAAGTAAAGTCTGTGGTTGTCACTAGGCTGTGACGTATTACATATTATTCAACTGCGCCTGATTCACTCCACCTGTGAACAGGAATAATATATTAGAACACAGCTTAACAATATAACAATCTACTGAGTATTACGTAAGGTGTTGAGAAATTATAGTTTTTATTACAGACCGTGACATAATATAGTCACGTAGTGTCACAATTTGTACGAAGCTGCGTCAACAAGGTCCCTTGCTTTTCCACCTCTCTTTGTCTAACACAAAAACTCCAATATATCCGTCCCGCTCTGTATAAATTATAGCTGTTTTCCTTCTCCTGAATATTGTAGGGTGAGTAGCGAACGGCGGCGAGACGTAAACGAAATACTTATTTTGGCGTATCTTCGGCGAAAACAAGCCATTTATAAGATGGCGATAAATCAAGTGTTCTCATGTTACTGTGTGTAGGCAATATTTAGTCTGTATGAAAAGTCTAACTCATAATGGGGTTATTACTTTAATGGCGACGATATCAAGTAGATGTATGAAATGTTTGCGTGATTACTTATAAAGTATTTTGAAGTACACAGCCGGTCAGAGATCGAAGAGTTTTCGTCATTATCTTGAATTTATCAAAGTGGTGTAACATAAGATACCTGTTTGACAATATGTTATCACAACAGTGTTTTATGCGTATGTGCATTTTATTATTACTAAGTACTAGTATACCTACTTAATTTAATCTTTAGGGCCCCTTCAAACAGGCGCGATTATATCGCGTGTCGCGCCTGTTTGTAGGTGCTTTTATAATAAGTAGACCTCGCGCGTTGCGGCTATGGCACGCCACGCAACAATAACTGTGTAAAATAATTGGTAACTTCATATAATAATATTTTATTCAGATAGTGGCGTTGCACCACCTTATCAATTATTCAGTAGCAGACCGCGGCGCTCATGAGACTAGCCGTATTCGATTTTCTTTAATATTAAGTGAAGAAAAGAAAAAACAATGACTAAGAATCGAGAAATTAATTTCAGCTGCGAAACGTAATAAATGGGTCCCCCTGGTTCTTTCTACTGAAAACATTATAACGATAAAATATACCTTTCGGTTATATTATTTTCTTATTACCTTTTAGTGTAACTGTTTCGTATTTATCCTCCAGGAAAACAGAGCATTCTGGCACTCCATCACACTATGACTACCGGATTAGGTATACACTATTTATTTGTTTTCAGCTACATTTACACGTTTTTCATATTTGGTACGATATCTGAAACGAGGGAGAAAATCTCTCGTTACTATTGAAGGTGGTTTATATTAACAAAGCTAAATATTCGCGGAGCATTTTCGCTTTTTCAATAACGCGCGAAGCAAAGTTTTGTTCACTAACTCTATTACTTAAAAGTTGTCTCTGTAGGTAACAATCCTTCTATTTTAATACTGGTTTCAACAAAGATGATTTATGGGGGAGGAATTTGTAATAGTACGAGTGACTTCACACGTATAATTTATGTTGGGTTTTTATTATTGAAATGGCGACGTGTGCGGAGCGGGGAAGCACTTTGCGAGATGATTTTTACAGGAGAAAGTGTACAAAAAAACGCATTTGGATTGCACTTCGTGTCTTTATGTATGGCTAAAGAATGGGGACGCATGTAGCATACCTATATACTTATATTCTTCTAAAAGGTTTCTGTTTGGGTGATAGCGTGCCTGTTTACCGCACAGTTGCAGTTCAACCCTTGAAAAGCATGAGCATTTTTTTCAGATTTAACATAATAAGTTGCATGCAAGCCACAGGTTGCGCTGCACGACAGGAAACAAAACCTCATAACGCTGAAAGTAATTTGGTCAGAATTGTGTTCTACGATATCGTAAACAAAAGAGCTTGTATTAACTAAATTGCTGGGTAAGTCAAGTTTTACGCTCAATATTTCATAGATATTATATCGTTTACTGACCCTGCAGCATAACATATTTTGCGCAAAAGTTACTGGAGCTAGTGCGGAAACTATTTAATTACTTAATGAAGGAATGGTAAACCATGGTTTCCTAACTTGTGCACTAACTGCCGTGCTGCAAACTCTTTAGTCCATAACTTTTCCTACCTTTAAGTTTCCTACCCATTATGCTATTATGAGGGTGCATACATCAATCTATCTTTAGATTATTCCATTACGTTTTCAGATACGGCTGAAAAGACACTTTTAAACATTTGCGCATGTAATTTTCATTATATTACCTACTTTTAGTTTTTATAAAATTTTGTATTTATTTTACTTCTTTTGGTATCATAAAAATATTGTCCATCTAACTGAGCAATTTATACATTGTGGTAATCGGGCAGTTGAGTACACGTAGCATAATACAGCATAATCAGCCTATAATGTTTCAACTGCTGGGACAAAGACTTCCTCTCTTCGAGAGGGAGTGATGGGCGGGATACCACGATACCACGCGATACCACGCGGGCTCAGTGCGGATTGGTAGATGTCACATGTCTTCGAATTTTTGATTCTAGGACCTGCTTGGTTTCCTCACTATGTTTTCCTTCACAATTTTGAGAACTGTGGTAATTAAATAATTTACACAAAGTAAAGCTCCACATTTGGACAGTAAGTCAATATCATTCGTGGAAAAATCTTTGTGAAAAGTGAGAAACGTCAAAAGTGCCCAAGTTAAATTGCACTCCCCGCTTTTGGTATATAGTATTCTGGACTAAAAGAATAACAAAATAGTGCCAGCGGGGAAACGTTCGTCGTTCCTCTATTGTTTATCTTTTGTCTTTTCTGAACCACGTTTGTCTTTTGTCTTGTGCTCATTCAAGCCACTTTCTACGAAACGAATTCATGAGTTTTCGTGCAATTTTTTTTTTTTTATGATATTGTTTCGATATTCAATGGCGGTTGGTGTCACTTCAGTTTTACGGCTACATAAAAGTAAGCGTCAATGCGCGTTAAACGTTGATTAACAAATGTCATCTGCTGGTTATTTCACAGCCGAATTTTATGATCGCAAAGCTGCACTATGAATTTAATTTGATGATTATTGTCACTTTTGTGATCGAAGTTATTTTTTGCCAATCAATTATACATAGTTTTGATATCGGAAAACCTTATTTGGTTTACCGTGTTATAAGTGTTAGTTAAGTAACACGTTTTCTTCTTCCATTCTCCCTATCAACCGTCACACAATCTATCCATCTTTTCTTTGGCCTTCCTCTCCATCTCCATTCATCAACATTTCTATTCATCACTCTTTTAGTCACGTGCGTCTGCTTATCACATCACATGCCCAATGCCCATACCAAGCCAAACGATTTCCTTTCAATTTTTCTGTCACTGGCACCATTTTCAAACTTCCCCTTATGGTGGTCCAAATAGTGATAGTCCAACAGAAAAATCTGAATTCCTCATTCCCAGGGGTATTAAAATTAAATTTAAAGTAAAATACAAACCCATGTTCGTGAACGGGCGCCGTCAGTTGAGACTGGTCATTTCTTACCTGCCAGGCCTTATTTTTAATTTTATAAGTATTTTAACTTGGTTTTAAGTATTTTTTATTTTTTTACATTGTTCTCACATGTAGAACAACAAATATAATGTACCCATGATGTTGTAATACTTATCTTGATTTAAAAGAGTGTCCGTGGAGTTTCTTGCCCGTTCTTCTCCATAGAGATCTACGTTTTGAAATGGGCAACTAGCTTCAACTTTCTGACTAACTGACCGACTCTTTAACAGTTCAAAAGTGCCAGTAATTGGTTTAATTGAAATAAATGCTTTGAGTTTTTTTTGAGTTTTAATACCCCATGTATGTTCTGCGATTTTTTTTAGTTTTCGAGGTATTATTGCATTTGTAATTATTTAAAGTTAGAAAGAAGGCGTTCATGAAGATCATGTCACAAAAAAATCTGAAAACTAACCACTGCAAAAAATATATAAGTTTTTGAATCTCCACCAGTAGAAAACTCTAAATAATTACAAAAACAAAAATAACTCGAAAACTACAAAAAATATCGAAACTTTTTTTGGTTATTTTCGAAAACCCCTGGATTTTTTTGGATGTCTCTTTTTGGACCAAACATTATAAGTACTCATTTCTTACTTTATCCAACATTCTCATCTCCGCTGCATGCAATCTTTTTTATCCGTGATCTTTACGGCCAAGCATTCCGATTCATACAGTATGACAATCCTTATCATGTAATTGTAAATTTTCCCCTTTAACTTGAGGGCACCGTGGGTCGCAAATTGTTCCTGTGACCTGTCGCCATTTTATCCATTCAGCGTTGATCGTTACGTCTCGTTATACTTCGCCATCCCCTTGGACAAGTGACCCGAGTTAACGAAAGTCGGAGCAGATCATTCGTTCCGGCGAGAGATATGGGCACAGGACTGGAGATCGGCTAAATCACAAAACAAGTAGGTACTCTAGTTTTGGTCAGACTTAATCTCACACCAACGGTCTCCAGTCTTTCCCACCACATCTCCAATCTGCTTTGGACGTCTAGGCCACTCTTGGCAATGTCATCGGCGAACAACATACAAACACCAAGGAGCCTCTTCCCGGATGTCCGACGTAAAAGCACCATCATCACCAGGAAGAAGTACGGGCTACGTGCCTTGGTGCAAGGCGACAGCGACATTGAAGCTGCCAGTAGTGACCGAACTTGAGTACTGCATCGACTGTACATCGCTCAAATCAACTGCACAAACTTCCCAGGCACACATTTCTCCCTAAGGGTCCACCACAAAATATGATGTAAAAAAAACATTATTTATATAAGTCTTAGTAATATTGTGTCATTTATTTCAAACAAAAACTGAACAACAATGCTCATTAATCATTGTCATGGTTATTAATTGACCTGTTCCAGTATTAAAATAGAAGGAATTTAAAAATGCCTGTAACTTTACGGATAGGTTCGCGGTACGAAGGTATTTCGACGATGGAGATCATTATTTGTTTTGTATAAAGTTCATTGTTATTCACTTATCGATATCGACAGGAAATTTATCTTGAAAATTAAACTCTATTTAACTTGTGACGTAATAGGTTACGAGCGTAGCAAACATGAGATCGGCTACGAGCTACGAATGGCTACGATATCCGAACGGATCTAGGCTGTTCTGCTACGCTCTAGATCCGCTACGATACTTCAGTCGAGCTACTTATACATACATAGATCTATATCGACAAAGAGAATGAATTCATAATTAAAGTGATTTTCGCATAGCAATTTCGCAGAGCCTATTTCGATGTCGATAGTACACGAATATAAAACGTAATGAGTTATTGTGTTGTGAAAATGTGGCAATAACCACAAAATATTTTAATATGCTCATAAACATTGTTTATCTCGTTTTTCTGAAAGTTGTAGTTTTGTAAATAAATAAATGAAATTTTTTTTTATAAATTCGATCAGCGTAATGTAATATATTATGTTTGTGTTATTCATTTATTTCCCAAACAAGTTAAACAATGTTTTTTTGAGACTTGAATTAGTAATCGCAAGCGGTTAGAGTCGGTCGTATGTTAGTAGTACTAAGAGAAAATATGTACCAAATCAAATGTCAACCAATTCACAAATAACATAACATAAAGATATGAACACTTAAGCCTGTTTGTAGCCGTTCGTAGATAAACAACTTCAGAATATCAAATAACAACTTTATGTACTTTTGTTTAGACATAAATAAAACCTTTTTTGGGATATTATGCAGAAGATAGAAGTTTGTGTATGAATTTATAGTTTGTGTGTAGAGGTGAAATGGAAGGCGTCGGGGTTTTCTGTCATACGTGTGTGTGTCTCACGTACTTACGACCTGCCTAACTCCACTAAATTACGTGTGTCCGTCGTTATAGGATGCCGAGCGTCTATACACACTACGGAATAAGTAGGTATAGCCTCTTGAATTACAGATTATATCTCGAATCCCTATTTATTCAAAGTCATACACACCTTGCTTGGGCTATGGAAACGTACATCTACATATTTTCTGCGACTGTTTGAATCAGGTCAGAAAAAAAGTAAAATTGATTTTTTCCATAAGGTAGGTACAATCGCGGTTTAAGTCGGGGATTAGAATTGTGCTCGGCATGCCGATAAGCTCGCCCTATATAACATGGGGCCCGAGCGGTCTAATAAAGACGATCTGCGCCTTTCGGTAATACTGCCGAACACCCGCCTGAACTTGGACAGACGCGACCGTTGACTGTGTAGGGTGATCTTAAGTTATTTAAAAGTGCAATAAAAACTGGCCAAGTGCGTGTCGGGCCACGCGCAGTAATAGGGTTCCGTAGTTGCACAATAATGCGGACTAAGAAGAGGGCTTTTTGTTGTTTCATGAATATTTGACTATTACTCGTAAACTTGAAAAGCCTACTTAGCTGTGATAGTTTTCCTTTTAACTTCGTTATATATACTACTACCGTGATTTTTTTCACCCATCCAAACTAACCTAAGCGGTTAGTTTTGGATGGGTGAAAAAATTCACACTTGACTCTAACAAAAATTAGCACTTTAAAGCTTAATATTTCAGAAACGGAACCCTACATCGAAAAACTGTTTTCACAAACCCACAATATTTTTGAGAGACCCATCCAACAACACCCCACACCATGGGGTGGATGAGCAAAAAAAAAACATCCCCACTTTACGTGTACAGAAGATACCCTAAATTTTTTTTTTCATGATTTTATTTTACCACTTTGTCGGCGTGACGAACATGTCTATTTTCTACTACTAAGAGTCTCTGAGATAAGCTGCGGACGGACAGACAGACGGACATAGTGAAACTATAAGAGTTCCTTGTTGACTACGGAACCCTGAAAAGCCTAAGTGTCACGAACATATTCGGTGGTAATTGGGCGAGCAGGAGAAACAGACTATCACTTGTTACAGTACAACAGCATATTTTATTTACATCGAATACACAGAGCAGCAGGCAGATTTTTTAACAAAACCTTCTGTCTACAATGAAATATTTCTTTCGTTTTTGCTCCTGATTCAAAAATGGGTTCTTAAATAAAAGTCTTGATTGTTGCGTTGCGTACCTTTAATTCTATGTTCTTTTAATTCTATTTTCGTCGATCGAAACGATTCATGTGTACCTAACTGTCACAACCAGGCGTTCAAAGGCATGCTCGAAATAGTGTGCAGAGACTATAAGAAGTGTCTGGGGCTAACTAATGGCCATGACTGACAAAGAATAGAGAATGGTTGATAGAGCAGACGAGTTGCACGACCGATTGGTGACTATCGGAAATCGGCAAAAGTAGTGAAGGCCGCACTAACCTACGCGACTACGGAGCACCGGATTCTATCGTACAATGCAATGCGAAAGTATAAGTTGATAAATCGAGGAAAAAAGCATGGTATTAATTCTGTCCGGTTATAATTTGGAAATTTTAAAATTGTTGTTCGTTTGTTGCTTTGTTCAGAACTTCGAAATCACGCGTCTAGACGGAAGCCACACTAAAATGTATGAAAGTCATTTCAATATCCCGACATGTGTGTTTAAGTGCAAACCCGCTGACCTGTCCATTGACTTCGTTACTGTCACAATTATGAGAATATTTCCATCGCCATTAACAGTACTGCAGTTCTATTTACACCATGCAATGTGTCAGACTTATTAATTACTAGCTGCCCGACAGACGTTGTCCTGTCCCAATTTCAATAATTCAAAATTCCCATAGAAAATTTTCCACTTTCAGTTTTCCCGAATTTTCCAATTTTTTTCTACATAAGAACCTTCTCCTGACTATATAAACACAACAAAAAAAGAATTAGCGAAATTGTTCCATCCGTTCACGCGTGATGCGATGACCAAGGAAAATAGAGATTCATTTTTATATATAGGTAATAATATATATAGATAGATTAAACTGTAGAACACTCTCAGCCAGACGGTACGGTGAAAATATGAAAGATATTATTTGATTAGTTAAAAAAACAATATTTAGAGACAGACTTTTTTTTAAAAGGTTGACTAAATAATTTCTGTAGAAGCTTTTGAAATGGATTTATGCAAACAATTTTATAAATAAAACCATTCTTGCAAACGAAAATAGTCTGAACAAAATGAAGAGGAAGATAGCAGACCCTATACCTACATTTAGATCAGTTCTGTTTGATTAATGACCTTTTCTATTTCTAGTATTATCTCAACTGATTCAACATTCTGCTTTCTGATTTAGCTTTTGTTGTTGTTTTAAACATAACATTAAAAACACAGTTTTGGATAGTTAGTCGCTCTGGTGAGTTCGGTTATATTTTGTAGAACTATATTAATTTTTATTACCTAATTTCGTTATCTGCGCTTGCCGCGATTGGTCCGTGGATGGGTTACCATCTTTACATACCAAGACCCCGCCGTGCCTCGGAAAGCAGGTTAAGCCGTTGGTTCCGGCTGTCATTCGTGGAAAAAAAAATGTGCGCTAATAAAGTCCATCATACTTTTCAATAGCAGGGGGGGCTAAAACCAAACCTTTGGCAGAATCATAATAGGTAATAGAAAATCATAATTGAAATCGTAAAACGGTCACAAACTGACAATTCATAATTTATCTGCGTACAATTCATAGCACGCAATTCATCTGTTTGGCAGTTTTTTATGGAGATTCGTAAAATGGTCCACAAATTATGAATTAGTTTATTGAAGTTTAATGTCAAATAGCACAATCATAATAAATTGCTGGGAATTCAGGAAATGAATCGCTTTTAGAGGAATATTGCTTAATGTGGCCGTTTTAGGACCAGTGAAAATAGTAGGGGAGGTCAGCTCAAAGCGGCCACCTTAACTTTGAGTTTAAAAAAATCCTAGTAAACGATAGACTTTTGAAGAGATTTTTATACTAATAGCCAGAGAATTTATAAAATTTTCATAATGTGAAATTAAAATTCGCGCAAATTTAAAAATAACCATGTGATTTGTAAATTACGAAAACTTGTAAAAAACCGCTTTGCCCGAGTGGCCGCCCAAAGCGGCCATGGGGGTAGAGGCAACGTGGCCACCCCATAGGTACACAAGAAATTAATTTGTTTTTTGTTGAAAAATATTGTGCTTGACAAAATAAAAATACCAAAAATATTTTAAAATGTTATTTATTATTATTTAACATTTTATAAAATAATCAGCATTTTATACTTTATTTAAATTACAATCAGTCTTAAGGGTAATTTAACTTAACTATATTGTTATATGTTTAAAAACTTCTATTAAACTATTAGGAAATTATAATCAGGTTTAGTTTTTGACGACATTTAACATTTTTATTAATCAACAGTAACTCTTACTTAATTATTTCAACATCTTCTATGAAAATTAATGCTCTAAAATTTAAAAATCTTAAAAAAACAAGTAAAATTTAATTTTCTTCTTTAATTGCCCGGGCCAACATATTTGCATCCCATGACGCCTGGGTAGTCTTCCTTTTATAGTTGTTAACCATCTAAACAAAATAATTAAGCATCACCTATCTGTCGAATCGTAATAATATTACAAAGGGCAATGTGGACGGTGGAGCCGCTTTGCCTTTTTCGCTCATTTTGTTTTAATAATGAACTGCTCTCACATTATTTATTATATTTCAGAGAGAATAGAACACAAACAAAGCCAAATAGATAAATAACAATACACGTTCAATAAAAGCAATGAAATATAAAGAGATTTGATGAAAGCAGATTGAACTTACCTTGCATTTTTTTAACAAAACACGCAAATATATATATTTCGTCACTGCAACCACGCGCTCGGTCCCACTGCTACCGAATGATTGCACGGCGCGGGGCGGGAGATTGGTTATGCGAACAGAAGGGCCACGCCGCACTATCATTTCAAATAACCGAAAAATTAAGCGTGGCCGCTTTGCCTCCTATGGCCGCTTTGAGCTGACTTCCCCTACACATTTGCAACATCATGTTTAGTAAATGTGAAACCAACGAGAAAAGTTTCCAACGTTAAACTAGGTACAAACAAATTATTAAGACCTATCATATTTTGTTCGAACCATACTAACTGAAGCGAAGTTGGCGCTAACTGTTTGCTTACTTACATGTGCAGTTTGAACGAGAAATGAAAACTTGCGGGGAGTAAAATCCGTGTATGCGTTATGTTTATTTACTTTAGTCTCAGGATAGTCGCATATTCACTGAACGAAGTGATGTATTCCTTAGTTATCATTATTTTGCAAGCCTTGTCTAAAATATTGAGAGACTTCGGTCTAATAAGATGTGTAAATAGATAATCAAAAAATGGTTTTCAACGACGCAATAATTTTAAACGACCTATCCAGCGACACCGCACACCACGGATAGGTAGACGAGAAAAAAAATATCATACCCACTTTCCTACGTGCAAGGGAGAAACCCTACAAATTTCGGCGGGATTACCCATGCCAAAGTACTACGAGTCTAATAAGCATAAGTCTAAGAGCTAAGCCGCGGATAGATAGACACGGACATGGCGAAACTATAAAGGAACTTTGCCCCTGCATCTTTGAAACACAAAAACAAATTACAAACAAACATCCATGAAACATCCACGTTATCGAAAACATCCTGGAGTTGAGTCACAAACAGCTTCATATTTTGTCACTTTGCGAACCTAAGTTTGAAATTAACATTTGAAAATTTTAAGTGTTATTACTTGCATGTGAATCCTGCACTCAGCTGCAAGAACACGAATTTACATAGTAATAATACCTACATTGTAAAGGAATGTCACTTTGTTCAGGAACATTTGCAAGCGTTAGCTCTGTAGATTTACGGACCTTATCCATAAGAAGAAAGTTTTTCTAATTTTATCCTCTATCTCGGCAACCTACTTTTATGTTTGTTTTATATTAGGATTTAGTTAGAAGACTTGTGTTACAATAACATTCCACTGCTTACTTATAGGTACTGTAGATGAAAACGTTTCTGTTATAAATATAAGTTATAATAAAACAACATTGTTTTTAGCTTTCTGATTCAGATGGATATGTTAAAAATAAGCGCTCATTATTGTTTTTTTTACGCTATAGAACCCTCTGGATGTTATTCCAGTCACGAAATATTATCATGGAGATGTCTACTGTAAGTACAGGTACAAAATAATTATTATTATTTGTCCTCATAATAAAATGGTGCTAAACATTTCCAAGATTCACGATGCACGATGCATAATGTGGTAATTCAGAGTCCAGAAAGTCAATATCGATTCCTACCTCACCAACATTAAACGGGATCGTCTTTTAAAACGATAAGTTCGGGTTTGACTTGAAGACATTCTCGGCATAATGAGAGTGACTATCGTTCAACTTGGAGCCATATTAAAGCTCAACCTAAGATGAAGCCGAGCGAAGTTCAATATTTTCTCAGAAACAAATAGTGATTAAAAAGACGGTCATCGTAAATGATCATCGGCTTTTTCTTAACTATGTTGGGGTCGGCTTACAGTCTAACCCACTGATTACTTCCAGAACACAGTTACTGAGTAACGCGATAACCCTATTTAAGACTCTCAGACAGTTCTCAGACAGTAGACGTCCTGTCTATCCACCTCTTCCACCACTTTTCTACTCCATCGTAAATAATTGTCACATTTTCTTAAATCAATTTCCCGCATAGGAATATGTAGAATGGTTTGTCTTATACGAGAATGTTGGAATGTAAGGGTGGCGTAAAACGCTGCTAACGCCTCCGCCTACCTTAACATTCCCTGTGCATCGGCACGAACGCTGCATAGCTAAATTCCTCGAGAGAAATTGTTCGAAATAAAATCACAATTTGTCACAGACGATATTAAATGTAGTTTCATTGCTTTATCTCACACATTTCAGTTATCTCTACAAAGTTTACTCGAAGTGGATAAATTAGTGAACGAAAACTGGCAGAACGACGCTTCTTCGTCTGAAACGGTGGCTTGGTAACTCCAATTGCTATTTGAAACAGGCTTTGAAGAATGAAACCACCAGTCTTACAGCCGAAATTGGGGGATTACACATTTTCTAAATGAAAACAGTATTGGTTGCAATAACAACACAGCAATAAATGGGTTTCAGCTGAGATTTTTTCATCTCAAAACTGGTAAGGAGGAATATTGCCAGTTTTCTTGAACTTAACAGACTGTCCATCAAACTAAAGAAAATTATTAAATTATGGTAGCTGATAGAGATGAAATGGATAGCAGTTTAGTCGGATACCGGATACCGGATATTCGGCCAACCTTGTAGCCGGATAGCCGGATATTCGGCCGCCGAATATCCGGCGTAACATTGCCGTTAGGTGCATCGCACGAAGCACGCTTGCGTAGGCGGCGCGCGAACGATCGGGTGGACTCGGTCCAATTCGGGTTTTTTCGTTGATAAGCAAAGTTAACAATTATTTCTTCTTGGTGGGCAGCTAATGCTAAACAATACCCAAGTTTAACAAAGATTGCCAAAATCTATCTTTCAGCATCTTGCAGTAGTGTGTACAGCGAAATATTTTTTCTGAAGCTGGCCTTGTTTACGAAGACAAGCGGAACCGCTTGCTACCTCATAGTGCAGAGAAATTAGTATCGATTCACCATAATTTGTCCTTCGGCCGGATAGTATTTAGGCCGGATACCGGATAGTTACCGGATATCCATTTCATCTCTACTGGCTTAACTTCAGCCAAAAGAAAAAGCAAAGGTCAATTCCGTTCTCTATCTACTTTAGTTTTTAGTTCCTATTCCAATATGTTAGTGAAATTATGTAGAAAGCTAACATTTTTATGGTTTCATGTGCAAATACCTAACTTTTCAAGAGGTAGACCGTTTATCGTAACTAATTATGCAATTTTTTTTTAACAAAAATTAGTACTTATCATAAGATATACAATCACTTCTTCCTTACAAGCTTGTTTCTACCAGTGATTTATCTAGGTTTTTCCTCTCCTCCACTGAGTATTTTTTGTTTAATAGCGTGGTATTCTCGTGGGACGAAGCTTTACCCTGGGCTAGGCGTTTAACTTGTGTGGACTTATCTGAGGTTACGTTACGTCACTGATTCCAGCTTCAGGTTATTTTATTTTGTAATTAAACATACGTACTAAACTCACGCCGTCTTCCCATGGGGGTAGGCAGAAACTACAAAACGCCACCTGCTGAGATCCTTAGTATACTCCTTTTGCGTCATTTAAGTTCATAAGTCTAGTCATGCACTCCGGTTGCGAGTACCTACTTCGCACCTGACCGGGAACTGTTTTTGAAACAATCCGGAATGGATATCGATATTAATAGTTTCGAAGTAAAAAACCGGCTATGTGCGTGTCGGACCACACACGATAATGGGTTCCGTAGTTGAAAACAAATTATCCCAAAAACAAACTTAACGATGTAATCGCAAAAAAAAATGTTTTTATGTGATGGAATTAAAAATCGGACTTTTTCCTTTACTTGAGCTGTGAGGCCTTAGGACAACGGGAAATACCCTATTTTGTATAATACGGTTTTGATTATTATTTTGACGGATATAATAATACGGTTTTGATTTATTTGCGAGTATCAAAATATGTCGCATACATGGCCCTATTTTTTTATTGCGTTGTCTTAGAAGCTTCATTTTTTTAGGACTCCAAGGGACCATAGATTTACGTATTTGATATTAATTTCGACTTAATACCTCCACGCGTTCCTGAGAAAAAGGGTCTTGTCAGACAGACAGGCGGACAACGAAGTGATCCTATAAGGGTTCCATTTTTTCCTTTTGAGGTAGGGAACCCTAACAAGCACATTACATTCAAACAAACTGTGTGTAACAAAAGTACCTTTTATTTCGAGGCCAAACATTGCTATGATACAGAATTAGAGAGGACAAGTTTAGCCAAACCACTGTGAAGGTAATAATTGTGTGCAATATCATTGCTCTGAAAGGGTTATTGGGCCTAACTTTAGCTCGTGAAGTGTATAAAATTTCCTCGGTGAGCGAGAGCCACTAAATTAGGGACATTTTGTGTATTTAATTGCCAAGAATTTATTTTTAAAACCGAATTCTTTTTGAAATACAAATTCAGCAATAGTATTATTTCTTTATATTCTGTGCCACAATAACATGAAGTGCCCTAAGCAGCGAAGATATAATACATGGGATTGAGTACTACGTTGAGGTCGTTTTATTTCGTCGTAAAAATGAATTGGCACAACATGATACAATAAAATGTTATCTTAAGTTTTACGTCGTCTGTGTGATAGGGGGTAAGTGGTATATCGAGATTGTAATCTTTTTTTTTTAATCACAGCGATAAGAAGACCGAAGGCCAAGTTTAAGACTGAATCCAAAAATAAATAAAAGTATAAATATTGAAGTGAATAGAGCGGGTGAGCGGTTGATGGCGGCCTGTTTTAAGACGAGACGGCGACAACGGACGCTCGGCCTCAATAACACGGGAATCAGTGGGCCTACTCCCTAAGTCCGTCCGTCTTCCCGTCCGTCCGTTATTCCGTCCGTCTGACATTACGATCCATCAAAACAAGTGTAAAAGTTAAATTTTTCGGACGGGCAAAAACACATCGGGAGTAGGGACAACTGGCAAATCATGTTGTCATTCATACTTCGTTCGGGCCCCGAACCAATCATACATCCGTAGGTGATACGGAGTAAGAAACGCCCGTAACGAAGGCCGAAACTACGGGCTTCGTGCTTAGGGAGTAGGCCCCCTGAAGCGTATCACAGACTACGGGGGATTACGTACAACTGGCGCCGATAAAATACCGTACCCACAGGATATATTCGTTTATTACCCGTGGTCCCTGCCGTAGTCCCTGGCAGAGCACGGGGAATTTTTGTGTCCGTGGTTCTACGAGAAATACAATGCTGCCGAATTAAAATGGTAATCTCGGAAATATGATTCGCGACATTATCAAATACATATTATGTACTCCACTCAAATTTATATGGATCTTTCCTGAAAAGGCCATCTCCAGACATGGATCTACATGGTCCTCACATGATCTGACCAAGATTTTGTCTGGACTTTAAAAGAGACTTTGACCTCTGAGTTTCGCCATTTGTTCTCTTTCAGGGTAGTCAGATAGGTAATATGGACTACATCTGGCTTATATATATATATTTTTTTTTTTAAATATGACGTGTAAAAGTGATTCCGATGTCCTATTTACAGAATAAACGATTTCATTGCATTACATTTCATACTTTCGAGAACACCTACCATTTTAATTCGGCAGCACTGTATTTCTCGGAGGTATCACGGGCACAAAAATTGTAATAAACAAATATAATAGATAAAGTATGGGCTTGTAATTTACAGAACTATCCGTACCTAAATGAAATTGAAGTGCTCGTAAATTGGCAACAATTTAAAGAACTACAAGTAAGCATGAAGCATTTTGTAGCTGCATGCCGTTTCACAGCAGTCACCGTAATGCAATTGTTTTGAAGGAAACCGTTGAGCTTTGCAAGTACAACTGTTTTCCGAGTTTAAAATAATAAAATGGGGAAATAGTTTCCTCTAGTATGTATTTGTTTATTGGCAATGCTGCCAGTCTTCTGGGCACGTTTCTGGATGACAGGACGAGTACCTACTTTGACGCCTAAGTGTCCTTTTGTTTGTGTTTTTGTATTTATTTGTACCTAATTAGTTAGTCATTTAATTTAGTATACCTAGTGTAAATAGTTAGTTGTGTAATAATTGTATAGGTACCTATTTAATAAAAAATCAAGTCCGTAATAGTTATTTATATCACATGAGTGTTTTTAATAACTAATTATGTACAGTTGCATACAAGACTTTATCTACATCCTTGTTATCAATCCTCTATAAAAGGTTCTGAAACAGTTTTTTGCAATACTAATACTCGTATCGAACATGGCGGCCGGCGTCATAGTATACGACGTGAATTCGAACAAGTTCTTTTTTTAAATTACGGCGCTGTTGTAATGAAACGCGCGTGCATTACAATGTTCTTTTTTTGAAAACGAGTTGCATTATGAAATTCAGTACAACATTAAAACACCCGTTTGGATGCTATTATGGTTACGATGGTTACTGGAAACAGTTAGCTTATTGCCAACATTAAAACAGCCAGTGTCATGTTTTAATGTTGGCAATAAGCTAACTGTTTCAGAAACTTTTAAAGAGGATTTATAGCATAGGTGTAGATAAAAAATATTTAGTCTAGGCCTTCACTACATATTGATTTTTCTCAACTTGTACTAAACTTATCAGTCTATTGGTACTATTATAAACTTAAACACAAGTATTACAGGTCATGTATTATATACATAATCATGTCTGTATACACTATAAACTTAATAATAAAAAATAAACACTATTGTGGTTATTATAAGTCAGGTACGTGTAGAGAAACTTCAGCGTCTCAAGTGAAAGATAAGAAAATATTTATACAAGCTAGCTATTTCAGGCTTAATTTCAAAACCACTTATTCAGAGTTGTCTTACAAAGATCTTTCTGACTGCCAAAGACATTATCAAAGCTTTGCAATGTATCACAGCTGTCGAGGAAGCAAGAAATTCCAATTAAGCAACTCAAGCAATATATTCTAAAATAAGTTTACAAAATCATGTTTGTAAAATTATTAGCTTGATGTTTCATAACAAGTATTTGCTTTATAATTACTAATCGTTGTACGGAAAATCTTTATGGTTTTTGTAACTTTAAACGATATCAGTAAGCATGGTTATCATAGATATTGTTTCTTGGCTACTACGAACCTGCCAATGCCATTGATATAATTATATACAGTCAGGGAAATAAATTGCTAAGCAATTGTCGATTAGCCGTGTTAAAGATATTTCATGCAAATTTCAAAGAATAACAGTTGTGATTTGTATGGACCATTTAACTTGGTCATTTAATTTCACTGACTGTACCTAAAGGTCCAGTCCCGAGATTTTTCATTTTTATCTCGCGATAGTGTCAACTTAAGTTAAACCAACTTCATAATTGAAACAAAAATATAATAAGCACTAATTTGTATTAAAAATGTTGTGGAACATCTAGCGCCACGACTAAATTAATGGAAGAGAGGAAAGTTAGACCGGAACCAAGTAGGTACCGCATTTATTCATAATAATATTTTAGAAATTAATATGTTAATCAGGTTTATTCTATCTTCATGCCGGTAGTCAATAACAAGATCCTGGCAGGTATCTTACTAACTAAGCCGAAACGAGAAACCTTAATAATGCAGTTACTAAATGTCTAAAACCAGGCCAGCCAGCAAAATAGGGCCATATGTGTTAACCAGACTTTTTGGAGCTGAATGCCTGCCGAGATAAAAGACGGCTCAGCAGCTGAAAAGAGTTTTTCTTCTCGTTACCAATAGGGTCACATCCTTTTGAGGTCACTCAATGATGTTCGTGTGATATATTAGTTGCTAAGCAGTTCTAGAAGCCTTAAGATTTATAAATGTGACCTTCTAGAAACAGCATATACCTACCTAAGTATCTACCTACAGGTACTGCAAAGATCTTTAACTAAGCTTAAATCTAGGTACACAATCTTTCGGTACCTACCCATCTACCCAATTTTAAGTTAATATAGCAAAAGTGATGGCTGAAAAACGTGTTTTATTTTTAGGTAGTTATGAAAGACGCGGGTTCCTCTCTAAACAGACGGGTCATATTGCCGGAAGAGCCACCTACGGATCCAAATTAAAATAAGTGGTTGTTCAAAATCAATGCCGATTTCAGAAAATAAGATAGCACCAGATTAATTTTAAGTTCAAAAGTGTTTTAACCCATCAAATCCCGAGTAATGAGACACAATTATTGATTATCTTTTGTTCTTGACCCGATATCGTGTGTAGGTATGTGAGCTATTAAGCATTATTGAACCTACTATTTATAACTTTAGTCAGAGTAAACGTGCTTCAGCACTACATCTCGCCAGCATCGTCGATCGGTGTGAATCATCTAGAGCATCTTCCCCAGCATCATAATTACAGCTCACTTTATCACTATTTTGCCGCACTTCTCTTCTATAAGGTATTTATGAAATCGTTTATACCACCATAATGTAATATACAGCGTGTTACTTATTAACAGGCTAATATTTTAGTTCCACCAAACACCCTTTCAGGCAGACACCTATTCAGGGTCACATAGGTGTAGGTAGGTAGGTATTGTTATATATCTTTCTAAAAGGTAGTTCGGTCAAGAAGTTATTGCGGACATTATGAAGCGTCAATAGAACACATCGCGAGGGATATAATGAGATCGACTTTGTGGAACCATCTGGCTGGAAAACAATATCAAAAACTGCAAACAGAATGTAAAATAAACCACTTTTAATACGTGCGGATACTCGGTTCAGTCAAGTTTAAATTAAAAATTATATCATGTAAATACACCCGCGGGCAAGGTCTAGGTAAACAACAGTTTTCACATTAACTGTTAGTAAACAAACACCTTACTATACTTACCTTTTGTATAATTTAGCTGTTACATATCTAAACTTTAGCACTCCTTGGAACTTTGGAATTAGAGATTGTGACGGTTGGTTCGTCTCTAGTGAAATGTCAGTTTCGCAACAATACGTCAACTGAACTGAATTGAATTGACTATGTTATCATAATGTAGTTGGTTTGACTATACACGGAAGTAGATTTGATCAATCCAATAGATTTTGGTAGAACCGTGTACCTAGTATTGCCATCTCTTTGTGGCTTTGGGGAAAATTGATTTCAATATTAAAACCTATACCAGCTTGTAAAACAGCTCAATCAATAATCTGCTTAGCCTTTTCCCAACTATGTTGGGGTCGGCTTCCAGTCTAGCCGGATGCAGCGGAATACCATTATTTTACATGGAGCGACTGCCTATCTGACCTCCACAACCACACCACAACCACAACCCACCACTCCACAACTGGGTAATACGATACCCCTTGGTAAGACTGGTTGTCAGACATTCGGGCTTCTGACGACCCGTAACGACTGTCAAAGGTTCACGAATGACAGCCGGGACTAACGGCGTAACGTGCTTTCCGAGTATTGGAGGTCGCATATTATAGATGCACTGGCATGTGTGAATAATCTTTTATACATGTCTGTCACCAATTTAAATAAGCGTAGTTACGGCCTTGTTTATGTTTTTTATGTGTCACTAGCTTGTAAAGTATTAACCACGAATATAGTACTATCAGACTACACTGCTACTCTTGTTATTACCCCTTATTTTACAATAGGTTATGGTCTTATACATGCTCTGATAGTGCTAGAGCATTTAATAAGTGGAGTGGTTTAAATATTAATTGTGAAACTTACGAAATCTCAATTATGTCAACTGAAGTTGGCATAAGTGGTATTAAGAAGCTGAAAGGATCGTCAGACTACCCAAACTGGAAGTTCTTGGTGCGAAATTACTTGGAGAATAAAAACTGGTGGGGAGTAATTTCTACAAATGTAGTAAATGCTGACGTAGACCGGCAGGCACGAACGACAATATGCTTGTTGTTAGAACCAGAGTGCTTTACCCACGTCTACAATGCGAAGACTGCGAAAGAAGCCTGGAACAGCTTACAGAAAGCGTATGAAGACAAAGGTTGGGGAAGACGTATACATATTCAGCGAGAGCTTTTCAACTGTAAGTTAGAGAACTTTGATTCTATGGAAAGCTTTATATCCAAAATTACATTCCTGACACAACAATTGTCCGATATCGATGCACAAATCCCTGATGATTGGATCATATCGATTTTGCTGGGTGGATTGACTGCTGAGTACAGCCCTCTTATCATGGCTGTAGATAATAGTGGACAAGAGATCACGTTAGAGCAAATTAAAACGAAATTGTTACAAGAAGGAAGTAGACAGAGTAAGTTGAACACAGAGTACGAACAAGCCTTAGTAACACGTAAAGTACAGAACGATGCAAGATCTAATATCAAAACTAACGATCGTAAGCAGAAGTTCGTCTACAAGTGTTTTAAGTGCCACAAGCAAGGACACAAGGCGTCCGAATGCAAGGAGCGGATCAAAACCGCGAATATCTGCCTGAATACGAAGGAGGCGATACACAAAGATAAGTGGTATTTAGATAGTGGGTCCTCAAATCATATGACCCACGATAAAAGCAAATTGTTGTCTTATACACCTGAAAAGGGCAACATGAAGATCTCAGTAGCAAACGGCGAGAAGTTATTGGTGAAAGGAAGAGGAAATGCTGAACCACGAGTCAGCGAAAACGAAAAATTTATTTTAGAAAACGTTTTACATGTTCCTGATTTATCCATGAACTTAATTTCGGTGAGCGATTTGACCAAGAAGAATTATTGCATGAATTTTGACAAAGGAGGTTGCATGATTCAAAATAAGAATCGAATTGTTGCAAGATGTCAAGAGGTCGACGGAATTTATGAATTGACAGAAAATAAAAATAACGTCGTGAATGTGACACTGTCAAAACAAAATGAAAATATTTCGAACATTTGGCATAAAAGATTAGCTCATTTATCGCGTAATTATATGAATAAAATGAAAGTTTTAGTAAGCGGTATGGAATATAAGAGTACCGATTTATGCGAGCCGTGTATTCCATGTATCGAAGGAAAGACATGCAAAAGTCCCTTTAAAAACCAAGGTACGAGAGCGAACGAGGTCTTACAGTTGGTTTTTAGCGATGTTTGTGGACCTATCGAGGAGCCGTCGTTCGGTGGTTCGAGGTATGTTCTTCTATTTATCGACGATTATACTCGGAAGACTCATGTGTATTTTTTGAAGAACAAAAATGAAACTTTTGATAAGTTCCGTGAATACAAGGCGGAAGTTGAGAATGAGACGTGTAAATCTATTAAATGTCTGAGATCTGACAACGGCACAGAGTACTGTAATGGTAAATTTAAATCTTTTTTGAAGTCTGCAGGTATAAAACACCAGACGACTGTACCGTACACGCCGGAACAAAATTCTGTCGCAGAAAGAGCGAATCGGACTATAATAGAAAAGGCCAGAACATTACTGTCAGAATCAAATCTGAGCAAGAAGTATTGGGCCGAGGCTGTTAATACTGTTGTATACCTAAAGAACAGAAGCCCCACGAAAGCATTGAACAATACAGTACCAGAGAAGGTTTGGACTGGAAAAGATGTGGATGTTAGTCATCTGAAAATCTTTGGTTGTTTGTCGTATAGATTGATACCAAAACAAAAGAGACGCAAACTGGACATGAAGACGGAACCGATGATTTTTATTGGATATCCAGATAATCAGAAGGGTTATCGTCTAATGAATCCTAAGACAGGTGAAGTGACAACTGCGAGAGATGTCAAATTTCTGGAAAACGTTTTTCTTCAAAAAGAAAACGTGGAAAAGTCGGAAGTGATAATAAACTTGAATACAGATACTGTTCCTACCAGTTTATCCATCGGATCTACAAGCAGATCTGAACCCTTGGAGGCTCACGATGATGTGTACCGTGATGCTGTAGACGAGAACGTGGAAGTATTGGAGGAGATAGGGACTGAACCTCCTGAATTTGTAGTACCAGAGCACGTACCTGATGATGTATTGACTGAATCGGAAAGAAGGTATCCAGTAAGAGAACGGAGACAAGTCGATCGGTACGGATGCAATGTTATGTATGCCAAGGAGAGCAATCTTGATGGTGATCCATTGACTATTAATGAAGCGTTGGCGAGACCCGATGGTGACTTATGGCAAAAAGCGATAGACGATGAACTTATGTCACTAAAGGAGAACCAGACTTGGACGTTGGTGGATCTTCCAGCTGATAAGAAGCCTATCCAGTGCAAATGGGTGTTCAAAATTAAGAGAGATAGCGATGGCAAGGTAACAAAGTACAAGGCTAGACTAGTAGCAAAAGGCTTCACACAGGTATGTGGCGTAGACTATACTGAGACTTATTCTCCAGTAGTTAGAAGCTCTACTCTACGTCTGTTGTTCTCGCTAGCTGTTGAATACAGTTGGTTTATTGACCAGTGGGACGTCACGACCGCCTTTTTATATGGTAAAATTAAAGAGGATATTTACATGTTCCAACCAAAAGGAGCAGTAGTCAAAGGTCAAGAAACCAGAGTATGTAAACTGCAGCGTTCTTTGTATGGATTGAAACAAGCTTCGAATGCTTGGTTCAAGGAATTGGACAAAGAGATGTTCAATTTAGGTTTTGTGCAATCAAAAATAGAACCGTGTTTGTATCAAAAGGAACTTAAAAATAATAAGAAGTTAATTGTCGTTATTTACGTAGATGATCTTTTTATTTTTGGAAATTGTGAACAAGAAAAGCTAAAATTAAAAACCGGTTTGCTTGACAAGTTTAAAGTGAAAGATTTAGGCGCGGCTAGGCATGTTTTAGGCATGAGGCTGAGAAGAGATAAAGATGTTATTTGTCTAGATCAGCGACAGTTCATTTCGGACATATTGAATGAATTTAACATGACGGACGCTAAGCCAGTTTCGACTCCCATGGAAGTCGGAATGAAATTAGAAAGATCGACAAATTCCCATAGCGATCTGCCATATCAAAGCTTAATAGGGTGTCTAAATTATTTGGCATGTAATACGCGACCAGATATAGCACATGCGGTGAGTGTACTTTCACAATTTAATTCATGTTATGACGAAATACACTTTAAATGTGCGAAACGGGTCTTAAGGTATTTGAAGGGCACGTCTAACCTTTGTCTCACTTTTAGGAAGTCGGGAGATTTAGATTTACGAGGCTATGTTGATGCAGATTGGGGAGGGGCACTTGATAGAAAATCTTTCACAGGATTAATTTTCAAATTAGGTCAAAATATAGTATCATGGGAGAGTAGGAAGCAAGCGACGGTATCCTTGTCCTCCACAGAGGCAGAGTACGTAGGATTGAGTCAAGCTTCGAAGGAAGCTCTATATTTACGTAGTTTACTGAACAGTTTGACAGCTGTGGATAGTAAAGCGGTAGTAATTTATAATGACAATCAGTCGGCGCATAAAATTGCAGCTAACAAAATGATGCATAATAGAACAAAGCATATAGATATCAAGTATCATTTTATTCGTGAGTGTGTACTGGCTAACAAAGTTGAAATAAAGTACATGTCAACTGATAAGATGATAGCGGACATCTTAACTAAAAGTGTTCACAGCCCGAAGCTTAGAGAATTTTTAAAGGATTTATCCCTGTCAAATTATTCTATTAAGGGGGTGGATGAGTAGTTAGATGTTTTGATGTTTTATGTTTTCTATATGTTTTATTTTTTCTATACCCAAGTGTTTTGTGTAATAGATAATTTTCTATGCATGTGTAATAGATTAAGGGGGCGTATTGGAGGTCGCATATTATAGATGCACTGGCATGTGTGAATAATCTTTTATACATGTCTGTCACCAATTTAAATAAGCGTAGTTACGGCCTTGTTTATGTTTTTTATGTGTCACTAGCTTGTAAAGTATTAACCACGAATATAGTACTATCAGACTACACTGCTACTCTTGTTATTACCCCTTATTTTACAATACCGAGGCACGGAGGAGTCTCGGCATGTAAAGATGATTACATATCTACGGACCAACCCCGGGGTTGGTCCGTAGATAATATGTGATCATCAAGCGTGGCTTAACCTGATGGATCGACCCGTGCGGCTGTCATTACTTAGCTACGAGCTCCTCCACTTAGCCACGAGCTCCTCGCCCTTGTAAAACAGCTCATAATATTTAATTAAGAAACGACCTTCATTAGAATTGAGGCGTGAAGTTCTACAACGCTCACACTAATCAACAGCTCTAACGATCTAGCCCGGTAACAAATTATTACCTTCGGTAAAGAGGAATTGTACAGTCTTCCTGCGCACAGAAAGTCATGTACCTACATGGAAAAGTACAGAACGGGACTAAAACGCTGATGAGGACTCTGGAGTTTCTTGATGAGCAATGAGATTCAAAATTCGAAATAAACTTTAGTCCACCTGTTCAGCTCCTAATTAACACAAATGACTCGAGGTCCAAGAGAACTCGCGCAATTAATTAATAATTAAAAACTTCGTCGTCGCTCCACTGTAACTGATCTATATTGATGTGACAAGTCTAATAAATAAACGTCGTCAAATACAGCGTCTGAATATTATCGAAATATTTCACGCAGCTTGATATTTATATTTTATAATATTCAGGATTAGGTACGTGGCGAGTTACAGAGCGATATTGAATATTTTTGATTATGACTACCTAGAAATTTCATTCGATATCTTTAGCTTGTGATCGCTCGCTGCGCCTGCATAGAGGAAATAGTACATTTTGATACAAGTGGAGAATGTGTGCTATTGCATTCGAGACGGAATTAACACCCGAGCCGTAGGCGAGTTGTTTTTGAGCCGAGAACTGCATTAACAAATGTCCACGTGAATCAAACGACGTTTTTCAATACACTTTTGAAGAAATAAAATAAAATATTTAACGACAAGTATTTTTGTCATAAATTATTAGGAAACTATGATTTAAATTTTATTTTTTTTCCACGCTTTGCTTTCGCCAGGTTGAAGGAGAAGCAAAGGTATAAAGCCGATAAACAGCCTAATATGAAAAATAGCAAATTCAAATATTTTTGAGTTTAGAACACAAATAAATGTTAATTTGTTCATAAAAGTTTTTTTTATTGTAATAATCATGGTTTTTGATGATATTCAATTTATAAACATTATTTAAATATTCAAAAAATATTAACGCCGTAAAGACGCATAATATCTCTTTGCCGAGATTAAAAACAAACATTCACCTCCGAATAGAGAGGACCGTCTCGCGCCAGTTTCATTTTAGCACTTGGCACCGGCAAGTGCTAAAATGAAACTGCCGCGAGACGTTGTGAATAGACGCATTGAACCAATTTGGAGTAAGTATAGGTATAAGTTATCTGTGGCAATTTTTATTCCCGCACACGTGTTGGAAAATTAAAAATCGCACGCGTGTGAAATACATTGCATTCTGAACCTAATCGTTGTGCGATATGAACCAGTTTTCGAGGAACTGTATTGAAAAGGATTTTGATGGAGCACTTTAATTACCTACCTACTTATTTTTATTGAATTTAAGTTTATTTCTTGAAGCTTCGTTTCGCTCGTGTAACTAATAACTTGTTTACTTCAGCTATTAGGTAAATAAAAAAATTAAATTCAGCTAATAATTATTGTTACCATTATCCCTGACTGCGCCGTTCCCGTCGAGGGCTACAAAAGGCTCTGGGGTTATTTATCAATGGAATGAATGTATTAAATTGAATGAGCGGCCTGATCGCCGGTTGGCATGATATTATAACGATATAGACGGGAGAATTAATGGCCGTTCTTGTTTATGTTACCGCGCACGCAAACCTTTCTGTGTGTCACACCTCTATTTAACAATTACCAACAGGCTCATATTGACAGGTGGAAAAACAATTCAGCATACTGGGAACCTATGCTGGGAACGGTTTATCTTATTTTTTTTTGCTAAAAATCGGTTTGATTTAGTCAGAAGGTTTAGCGAGTGAATTATCGTCGAGTCATTGTGTGAAGATTTATGTAAATTAATTTGTGTTTTCAACCAATTATTCAATTAACTAACAAAGTGTTAAAATAAAAATTTAATAATCTAACCTAACTAAAACTATTAGCAAACTAAAATATGAAAAAAATCCTCCGCATCGCAGTCGACCGGTAATGTACCTGCCCAAAAGAGTGGCGATGGCGGCATTGCCACGTAGTACGGCAAAGCTTAGCCTCTGGCCAAGGTAAACGCCAGCCCTTGGAATTTTTTGTAAATTGTTTAAAAAAAAAAACACTTTTACAGGTCAAAAATAACCCATTTTTTTAATCTAGATGAGTTCAGTGAAATCTAACTACTCTGAGAAGAAAGACCGACACAAATTCAGAGGTCAGTCTCTTTTAAAGTCCAGATATTAGTCTTGATCAGGCCTTAGGAGGATCATGCAGAATAATGTCTAAGATGTTCTTTTGTGGAAAGAATCGTACAGATTTGAGTACAGGTCCACTCAAATCTGTATGATTCAGATCCAGTCAGTGCACGCATTTGTCAGTGATTGTGTAGCTGAAATCAGAACTTATGGAGCTTAATGATTCGTCGAACAATATATTTGACGAATTGCCGATTTGACGAATAACAGACTTGACCAATGTCGTTCAACCCCACATTTTTTTAAACAATACTTTACAAAATAAATGTTAATGTCATTGCACCGTAAGCATTAAAGCACCATAATCACACACATTAACTGATGATTAGTACTCAATTTTTATGTAGATATCTTGCGTATATACCTATGCAAATATCTTTAACCTAGCCACCAACGTCATTTAAAAAGTCTTAACTTCAAGTTAAGAATAAGTCAGCATTGAACTTTTCAATACACTATCAACTGACTCTTCTACATATTTTTAAATCCCAAGTAGGTACTTTACTTCACTTCTGTAGAACCACTAGAATAGAAATTGTTTTCTATTTTCAATAAAGAGTAAAACCGACGAAGCCGCAACTAGCTTTAACAAAGACACAAGAGGAAATGAAGGTCTCTATTGAACTCGATGTGAACAAGTCAACAACAGATTATTGAAAATAAGTACCCTTACAGACAAAAGTGTTGACAGAAGAGCTGAATTTTGAGGGATGCTTGTAACTCTGTTAAAACAAGCTTACAACGCTTATTTTGACATAGAATGTAATGTAGGTTGTGTGCGAGATGGAAAATTCAATAATTTAGTGTCGATCAATGATACATGCTCGTATTATGACTTAAGCGGTGTCCCTAAATAATCATCAGCATAAATGGCCACAGTTAATATAGGTACTTAAACCACAACTAGTTTTTGGATCCTTTGTGAGCATATTGGATAACAATGAAAAAGCACATCAAAACTTTAGTTTGTCGACTCAAAATCCTACTAATTTTTGGTAACAACCAAAAGTCCGTAACAACTAGAGCTAGCTAAAGTTAGAAGTTACTTCTCTTGATTAGATTAACCAACTGCCTGACATACCTAGTACTTATTGAGTTCAAATTGCCAGCTCACATTCCCACTGGATGTCATGTATGGGACTCGTTTTCGCATGTATTCACAACTAGTTACAGTTTCAGCTAATGACTGCTTGCCACTGTCTCTATAGATACTGTATTCTCCTCAAGTTGAAACAATATAATATTGTGGTAGAAACTTGGTCTTCGACGGACCGGCTTGTTTTAAATACATGGACATTTTGACTCTGACAAAAACAAACATAGAAGATTGCTAGAATACAAGCTAAAGCTGAAACTTAAATAAAATTAAAATGTCTTCTTATAAAAATCAATTTAGAACATAATACGTTTTTGGAATTTCTGAAGCATGGGAAATCTATAGAAAAGATTGAAGTTTAAAAGACCTTTTCATTCCTCATACTCGGAAAGTAGTGTTTGTTTGATCCGAGTAGCGGGTCGAAGACGCTGCTCCCCACCCTTGGTCGGGAAAGACTCATAGTAATTGCTTCCCTCTCTAGGGCGGGAATGACTTTTAGAAATAGAATTAAATTTGGTTATGTGAGTGTACAAACAGCCAGTGTGGATAAAAAAAAATAGCTGGTAAGCGGGACGGCCTGCGGCGGTGACGCGGTGTGTTCCATCTTTAAAATTTAAAAAACCGGCCAAGTGCGTGTCGGACCACGCACAATGAAGGGTTCCGTGGTTGAAAACAATTAATTCCAAAAACAAACAATACAATTACAAATTAACAATTTTCGGACTTTTTCCATTAGGTACATGTGCTGTAAGGCCTTGCTTCTTGCCAAATTTCATGATTCTAGGTCAACGGGAAGTATCAAAATATATCGCACAAATTGCTGTATTTTTTTATTGCGTTGACTTAGAAGCTTGCTTTTTTTATAACTCCAAGGGGCCATAGACTTACGTATTTGATATTAATTTCAACTTGATATCTCCACGGGTTCCTGAGAAAAAGGGTCTTGACAGACAGACAGACGGACAGCGAAGTGATCCTATAAGGGTTCCGTTTTTTCCTTTTGAGGTACGGAACCCTAAAAAAGAGTATAATTTGGCAGCATACTAACTCTGTAAGCTGTACCTACTTCGTTCAAATAAATAGGCATACAACATGTATTTTTATCAATAAATATTTTAGAAAAACTGCTATTTTTTATTTTCCTTAAATTCGAAATGAAAAGTTGAGTGTTTAACACGGGTGAAAGTCACCAATTCCTACTAGCACTATAGCCGTCTAAATACCTCGTGTAGGAATTGATTCCCTTCCACCCTTGTATAACAATCTACTATTCTTGACTTTTTTGAAATGGCTGCCATCTCATACACCTAATAAAAAAAATAAAAAAAATAAATTCAAAATAATATCAAAATTAAATTATCATCTGCAATTCAGCACTTATTACTCATCTTTAATTGCGTTAATAAACTATTTCATCTTACAGATCAATTTATTTCCGTGTATTTATCAAACTGATATGATCGCTTAAGGCTTGTCCTCCCTAAAATATGGCGAAAATAAGCAACTTTGTTTCCATTATTTACAGCAACTATAGCACCTTTTTGATAGAACAAAATACACAATAATCTAGAATACTTAAGAAGTGATTTCATGTCTCCTGAAATCTATTTTAGTTTGTAGAACTAAAGAAAAAAAAAGGCTAAACCCAGGTCTATTTCTGTCTATTTTTTCGAGTTTTTACCGTATTACTCCTACAGTTTTCATTAAAAGTGTTCATAAATTTATACAGTTCTTTACAAAATAATAAGGAATGATTTCATGTGATTACTTTTTTAGTCCAATCCCTAGATTTTTTGTAAATCGGTAATTACTTCATATTTTGCAAGCGTTGTGTCATCGCGTTACTCTTTCTTTTCTGAAATCATGACATTTGATGATTATGTTAGAATTGCCCATTCTAACATAAGGATTCTAATGATTATAATTCTGTAAATACGGTTAGGTACGATTCTAACGGTTGCGAATCAAACTCACCCAGTCACTGAGAAAATTAGAATTTTGCGGACTACTTTTGCGTGTAAGGTATTTTATAACACATTTGCTCGTAAAGGGCCTCTTATTTCACCAATTTCAATATCGTAATGTATATCATTACGTACTTGTGCGTAATCGTAAAGTAAAACACGAGTTTCTTTCTAAATAAGGTAACACGTACGATACTTTTTTAAATCTTAAGAAAAAAAAAGCAAAGAGTTTTTATGTCAGAAAAGTGGTCAATATTGTGTGAATAAAATTAACTTTGGGATAAAATAAAATTAAAGAATTAAATGTTAAATATTTAATTCTTTGATTTAATTAATTTTGGCAATAAATTACTTGACAACCATTTATCTGTAACAAAAACAAAAAAATATTAATTTACTTTAATAATACTGGCTGTTTTTGTGCCTTTGCCTTTAAAAAAAAAGCGCTGATGCGTGCGCATCGCTAATTTGTGAACAAGTAAAAATTATTCCGCGCGCTTTTTCTTTTCGCTAGCTTGTTTTTATTTGAAAATGTCGTCAAGTAATGATGAATTTATTCATTCGACACCGCCAGAAGTCTCAGAGGCAGCGAAAAAGGCTACTCTAAGCCTCTTGCCCGAAAAATCGACCGATAGATACTTACAAGCGGATCAAAATTTCATCGTATGGAAAACAAGCAAAGATGCAAATTCATTTTCAGAAAGTGTGTTTTTAAAGATTTATTCGTTTAAGAAAATCCGAGTTTTATTTATTTCCTCGCAATTATGTTATAAAACGTCGTATGACATACGTGCGCTTTGATAATTACAGCCTCTGCTTTCTTGTAGCCCTCGCCTACGGCTCGGGCTAGCAATATCGCCTCGGCTGTAATTTTCAACTTACCGCACTTATATCATAATGTACTATTACATCCGCATCGGAATCTACATTCTATCTCATCACCAACTCACCTTGCTTCTGTTTCAGCATTTAAACCGATTCATACCAGTCGGCTGCAATCAGCTGCAGTCGGCGATCCGCCTTCGCGACGTGAGGACCACGCCACTTTGGCAGCTGATGCACGTTAAAATGACCGTAAAAATTAATAACTTTTAACGTAGGAAACTACCTCACGTTGGCCTGTTTTAGGGGATGAAGTTAAACGGGTATTGTTAATATTTTGGCATGTACTTAAACTTGTTCATGGTAAGCTACGTTTAGTTTAGTTTCCGCAAGTTAGAATGTTAATCACTCGATGGACGGGGTCCAATTATTAAATGTCGCATATGCAGGCCCGGTGCCATTTAATAACCTCCCATGATTATCCGAGCTGAGGTTTAAAGTACAAAGCTCTAGTTAATTACTAACTTTGCGCAGGGGTGTTTAGTATTGTGTCAGGGCGGGGTATATTTACCTAAACGAGTATCTGGATTTGGATAAAATGCAGGAGTGCTTGCAGTTTTACGTAAAATTTACCATTGAAATTAATTTAATTAGCAGGATTTCGGCATGGCGAGCGTATGTTTATTTTTAACGGACGGTAGGACGCCCAAATTAGTACCTACATTTGTCGTTATCCTTGAGTCCGTAAGTCACCTCTTGCGACTCCCACGTGCCGGCGGAATTCTTCTAATTTTCACTGCAACCATATCAAAACTATTTGTTTTTGTATTTTTCCCGGATTTTCCTTTGTATGTTTAATTTATGCTCTATGTAAAAATGAGGGAAGTTTTTAGAAATATAATTTTATGAAAAGGCGTTGTCGGAGCGCTAATTGTTTTTAAAACCCTCATTATAAAATGAATGCTGAAGAAGTAGTGAATATCACTGACTTTCTTTGCTTCATATTTTACGTCATTATCGCGAGATGAGAGACGTTTGAATTAAAAATTCATAAGAAATCTTTTAGATGCCACAAAATGAAGAGTTGTTTTTGCTACCATGGACTGATGCGACTTTTACTCTTTATACAATGATACCAGTCCCATGGCTGACTAATAGACACAAAATGCACATTGAAATCACTCGAAATGCACATTGAAATCACTTGAAATGCTCGTATCTACAGATACGAGCATAATATTTGAAAGATAGAGAGAAGATGAGAGAGATTTGAGAGATCACGCTCATATGTGCTAATCAATGGTGGATCCTTCTCTGCATAGAGATGATAAACAATGTTTAAGAAAATGGTTAGCTCTACCAATTAAGAACGAAATGCCGTAGAGTTTCAAGACGCTGGTTTTTAATTATTTTAACTTATTTACGAAAAACAGACAGACAGACGGACAACAAGGTGATCCTATAAGGGTTCCCTTTCCGTTCCGTTTTCCTTTTTGAGGTACGGAACCCTAAAAAAGGATCAATATTTTTGTTGACGCTACGGAAAGTTTTCTTTTAACAATAACCCTTTGGAAGGGTGGTCTGGAGGTGCCTTTTGTGCTCAAACCGCAACTTTGGGTGCTTGTCACTTACGGGACCAATAGCTATCTATTTTACGTTATAGGTTATTTGGTCTAAGACTTGTTTAGCTTTTTGCAAGTTTTAGTCACGGTCTCCATACCTATACTTACCTATACTCTCCACATATTGAAAAATTCAGGTTGGTATCACAAATCTGTTGCTGTTTTTGGCGACAATATTTTTATGTTGAGATTCATGAGAGAGTAGGAGTTTGTGGCTAAGTAATAACTGCCACACGGGTCGATCCATGCGGTTAAGCTACTCTTGCCGGGGTTGGTCCGTGGATGGGTGATCATCTTTACATTTCGAGACTCTTCCGTGGCTCGGAAAACACGTTAAGCCGTTGGTCCTGGCAGTCATTCGTGGATCTTAGACAGTCGTTACGGGTTGTCAGAAGCCCGAATGACAACCAGTCTTACTAAGGAGTATTATCGTATTACCCAGCAACCGGGTTGTGGAGGATAGGCAGTCGCTCCATGTAAAATACTAATATTCATCTGCATCTGGTTAGACTGGAAGCCGACCCCAACATAGTTGAGAAAAGGCTAGGCAGATCATTGATTGATTTTCATGTTTTTAACAGTACGTACGTAAGAGAAGTAGTTTATTTCAATCTATAGAAACAGTTTTAGGGAACACTTTGGAAGGCCACGAAAGTCTCTGGGATAATTACGGTACCTAGCATATACTACGTTTAACTTACGAGTACCTACATAAAGTTTTACTCTAATAACGAGCATATAATAAGTATTAAATTGTAAAAACCAACAACCGTCCGTCTTACATAGGAATCAAGACATCACAAATCTACCAACACGAATGCACGTCACATCTTCTGAATCCTAGCATTTGGCTGGCTAGATGCCAGGGTCGACTTGCCTTGCTTAACGAAACTGTGTTGGCTGCTTGTTAGCTAACCCACGTAACGTTTTTCCATCTTTCGTAATAGTTATTATGACCATTCCGAATTCTAGAACATAGTTAGTAACTTTTAAAAAAACCGGTCAAGAGCGAGTCGGACTCGCGCACCGAGGGTTCCGTTCCGATTTCTGAAAAAGTGTGCTATTTAGAGACATCGTTTTATTTTTCCTGTAATCTTTACATAAACTTCTATAACATAGAATAATTTCAGATTTTTCTCTTTGCAAACTTCGGAGATAAGGGTATTTTTTTAACCGACTTCTAAAAAAGGAGGAGGTTCTCAATTCGGATGTTTGTATTTTTTTTTTTTTTTTTTTTTTTTATGTTTGTTCGCGCCTAGCTCCGTCGCTTGTCACACGATTTGAAAAATTATTTTTTTTGTTGGAAAGGGTATACTTCCCAAATGGTCCCATTTTTGTCAAAATCTAGTTCTGATGATGGGATCCTGGAGAAATCGAAGGAACTCTTCAAATATTATAGGCACACCTATAGCGATTTGGGCATTTTTTATAGTAGCTCGTGCATTTGCTCTCGGAAAGCACCACCAAGTGGAACTGATGATGAAGACCACAGATGGCTACCGGAACTACTCAATGATAAATATTTCACGGGTTGCGATTCGATTACTTTAATATGGTTGCTAAGCAATTTCCGCTCGTCACACAATGCGTGTGGTGAGTGGTTGTTGAGGAGTTCTCCTGGTTCTTACCAGCAGAACTCCTCAACAATTAAACGTCCCAGCATCGGGAAAAGCAATATTTTGTAACATGTGATGAGCAATTGACATTAGACTATTGTAACTTATACAAATTATAAACAGACCCACTAAAAAGCGAGAAATAAAAACTTTTTAACAAAAAAAAAAACCGACTTCCAAAAATCACTACAAAGTGAAAAATAACTTTGATTTCGGAAGTCGGTGGCAAAAAAAAAGAAAGTAAATAAAAAACGAAAGACACTGACTTCCGAAATCAAAGTTATTTTTCACTTTGTAGTGATTTTTGGAAGTCGGTTTTTTTTTTTAGTTTGTAGAACTAAAGAAAAAACTTTTTAACAAAAAAAAAACCGACTTCCGAAAATCACTACAAAGTGAAAAATAACTTTGATTTCGGAAGTCGGTGTCTTTCGTTTTTTATTTACTTTCTTTTTTTTGCCACCGACTTCCGAAATCAAAGTTATTTTTCACTTTGTAGTGATTTTTGGAAGTCGGTTTTTTTTTTTTGTTAAAAAGTTTTTTTTACATTTTTCATTAGAGGTCGAAAACTATGCGGGCTAAAAAAAAGAAACAAAATGTTTGAGAATGTTCAAATAGCGCTCTTTCATATGATACCCCACAAAGTGTTAGTTGCGAACTCCATAGGTGCACAACTACTGATGATGATTGGTTTTCCATCGGATGATGTTTTTTTTACGTTTATATAAGCTTATATACCACTATTTAAAGGTTTTCCTTATGCACACATGGGGTGCATTCGACACTTGAGGGGTTAGGGAATCATGATTGGTACGTATCATAATCCCGAATGTTAAAATACCGATGGACGAAATCCCGAAAATTGAAACGGCGAATGCTTGTTTGGTCGAAAGTTTAAAAATCCGAAAGTTCATTTGCCCCAAAGCTTAAAATCCCGAAGATCCAAAGTTTAAAATCCTGAAATTATAAACTTCGTTTTTTTAGTTTTCGTGGGGTCGACGGAGTCCCGCTGGGCGGGCTCCTATTTCTGTCTGCGGGGTTTAAGGGAACCTAACTAACCGAACCTCGGGGTGCCTCTGATGTCGTTTCGTCCATTCGGGATTTCGTCCATTCGTGATTTCGTCCTTTCGGGCATTTGAACATCGGTATTTTGTGTTTCGATATAACGACTATCGGCATTTAAAACTTTCGGTATTTTAAATTTCGGTGTTTTGGACGTCGTCGTTATTTCAGTCGTAGGTAAGTATTGGACTTTCGGGATTTTGATACGTACCCATCATGATAGTTCACAGAAAACCAACCATAAAGGGTTTTGTTTGTCATTTGATGGCTTAGTACGGACTTCGGACTAGCTCAGATAATTTTATAAAATATCATGCAGTGAAATAAAAGTGGCGAGACTGAAAAATGGCTGAATTTTTAATTGAACAGTAGAGTGGTTATTAGCGGACATAAAGTTTGCTTTATTTAAATACTAGTGACCCAGCCTTGCTTCGCACTGTTTTTACGACTTGACGAAACATGAAGGTTTCTATATTATATAGTCGTAAAAGTTAAATATTAATTTACTAAACATTATAAACCTTCCGGAATAAATTCTCTAAATGGTAGTGAAAATCGCATCAAAATCCGTTGCGTAGTTTAGAAGAACAACGTGGCCACACAGACAGACACGAAAAGCGACTTTATTTTGACAAATCTGTACGGGTACTTCGTTACAGATTTGTACAGTACCTACCCGTACAGATTTATCAAAATTTAAGTCCTGAAATAAATGCGGTTGAAAGTATTTAATTTATAGGTTGCAAAAAAATGGTATTAAGACGTACCAACGGAATAATTAGTTCATATGGATACTGAGGAAAGTCAGTAAGGTATGGTTAGCCTGACTTTCCTTTTAAAGGGGATTTTCCCACTAAGCCGGTTTTTGCTCCACTCACAACTTCTATAGTTTCCGTAGCGAGGTAGGCACCTGCCTTTTTTTTAACTGTGACTGGTGGCTATCCTATACTATTAAAATATCAATATTTGTAATATACATAAGTATATTTGTAATCACGTTCTCGAAAATGGCTCTAACGATTTCGAGGCAAGTTTCAAATGTTGCAATATAGGTGTTACCGGGGGTGACAAAATCGATCTAGCTAGGTCTCATAATCTGGAAAAATTCGTTTTCTCTATTTTCACCAGAGCAGAGCTCGGTCGACCAGGTACTAAAATTAAAAGCAGCTATTGAATCGAATTGCTATACACGGTGGTCCAAATAGTGACGTCAAAAAGAAAAATTTTAATTCCTCATACCCAGAAGTATTCGAAAATACCCCATGTTCCGCGATTTTTTGTAGTTTTCGAGTTATTTTTTATTTATTTTTTTGTAATTGTTTATAGTTTTCTGCCAGTGGAGCTTCGAAAATTCATATCTTTTTTTTGTAGGATATTTTTAAGATTATCTTTTTTTTTTTTTTTTTTTTGTAAAAAAGTTTGACAGTCGTTACGGGTCGTCAGAAGCCCGAAAGTCTGACCAAGGGCTATTGCATTACCCAGTAACTGGGATGCGGAGGTCAGATAGGCTGTCGCAAAATACTGCTATTCAGCTGCATACGGTTAGACTAGAAGCTGAGTCTAACATAGTTGGGAAAAGGCTAGGCAGATGAGAAAATTATAACGATCTACCTATAAATGTTGTAAGTACAAAGCTCTTCGGATAGTAAGTAGGTAATGAAAGCTTTCATGTGTTTCGGTAACATAAACATTGAGGCAGGTATCGAAACGAGCTGACAATACCTCGCACAGTACAACGGAAATTACATTTTTGTATCACTACACAGAACTCCTATTCAATTTGCGTAGTACCTATTACGTTTTATTTTATTTCCAACCACATTGAATATTGGAAAAAAATACAGAAATAAGCATTGCTATGTACATATCGATAGCACTTTCATAAACTGATTGTTCTTTGAAATAAAGAGGTCACCGCACATCGACATCAGTATCATCAACTCCAACCGTTCAGGATTCTTTCTATAAACTTCATATTGCAACACACACTAGTCAGTATCGTCGTGGCATCGCTTCGGGAACAGCAGGTACATTTACCAGCTTCATAAGCTTATTATGCTTATAAGGGAGGCGTCCCTTCGCTTGCGTGAAACAGCAGTAACGAGCGAGGTGCGGTTCCGAGGTGTTGGCACCCACAAGTGCGGCGGCACTGCGACGATGCCGATGATCAGCCATTGGGTTGACGAAGAGCCAATAAGTAGCAAACTGGCAAGAAGATGGGAGCTCTTTAAAAAAACATTTAAAAAAGAATGGACTGTCTTGAAAATTAAATTACTTAATAACTACTCGTAATGATGAATTTTCAATGATTTGAATATTCTATTGCAAGCGTGACGTTTTTAAGTTGAGTATTCTAGTCAAAAAACAAAGCACTGCTTTTAAAGACTCGGATTATAGATCCACTACAACTACAATTGACTTTCAACGGCCACTAGAAAAGCCATGTGGCAATCGGCTTACCTACGAGATCCGGAGCTAATGTCGAACCCGAAAGTGCGCAGTGGCTGCAGCCGTTAAATCCACAAAGAACCATTCAATACACATCTCTCAGCAAAGCGCGTTGGCAAGGATTATTTAGTCAGTGGGGGTCGCAGCGTGGGAGGACCTTGGGCGATTACTTCAACTTCATAATGACAGTAGATAAATATATTGCTACTACAATTACAACGCTTAGAAATAAACTTACGTACAAACGTTGCGTATAGTACTCAAAAACTATAACATTAATTATTCGCACAAAACAACTAGGTAGGGAGTGAAATCATTTTTAATCGACTTCCAAAAAGGAGGAAGTTATTATGTTCGACTTTATGAAAGTTTTTTTTTTATGTACCTATGTTCACCGATTTCTCCGTTTCATTGTGGACTGATTTTGAAAATTCATTTTTTGTTTGAAAGGGTATTGCTCTCGAGATGATCTCATTGTCACCAAGTCAGAATCTGATGAGGGGATCCCATGGAAATCGAGGGAAACCTTCAAATTTTATAGACACATTATAGCGATTTGGATATTTTTTATAGTAACTCGTGCATTTGCTCTCGGAAAGCACCATTTGGTGAAGTGAAACAGATGATGAAGACCACAGATGGCCATCGGAACTACTCAATAATACGTATTTCATGGATTGCTATTCGATTACTAACCAATTTATGCTCGTCACAATGCATATGGTGATTTCACCATCAGCTTCCAGTTCTCCTGGTTCTTACTAGGAGAACTGCTCAATAATTAACGTCTTTTTTTTTTCAAAACTATGTCAGGCGAGAAAATTCAATATATGTAGTTAATAACACGATATTTTGTGGAACCATAAAAGAGATATGAAAATATGGTGCTTAAATAAATAGGCTCAAATTCAACGCTATCAGGATATATGGTGACACTGCGAAAACAAGTTGAGTGACACATACAGACTTCAAACGCCATTTTATTTGGCACTGTAGTGGATTCTGTGTATTTGAAAAAATGAATGCCAATCGGTACAGAGCGTGCCGTACGCAGATAGGTAACCCAGCCGTGTAAACTGTCACCCGTTTTGAAATTTGATCTGTGGGCTTAGTGCGAGTTTTTATACTTACTCGATCGCGTTTACGTTAACGTTACCTTACGTCAATTTGTATGGAATAATTGTGATTCCCATTATAGTCACCAGACGGCGCTTATTTCAGTTTCAGTACAAACTGACGTTTACGTTAACGTGATCGAGTAAGTATAAAAACTCGCACTAAGCCCTCTGAAACAAATCGTCCGACGACGACGATTTGCGTTTTATTCTATTCGATCTGTCATTCGGTAAATGCTTTAGTTAACACATATAAAATTTTATTGATAAAAAACAGTGTAACTGCTGAAGTGCTGACATGATTAAAATTATTTGAGTATTGAAATATGAATCAACCGCTCATCGCCAAGATTTAGTAATGTTTTTGAGCCAAATTAAACAAATTAAATGTTAGTTGTTTTAATTTAGTAAAATGTTTACGAAGTGAGGTTTAAAACACGATTGGTTTTAATGTTATGAACTCATTGATGTATAAAAATAGGAAGATATGGTTCATGCTCCTCGACGTGGACCGCACATAATATGCTCACGCACACAATTGACCTTAGTCACAATCGAACTGACGTTTGTGTAGTACACGTGTAGCACGTTAAGTAAAATTATCGTAATCCTCTAAATAAGCAGCAACAATGCCTTCCTGCGCTATCAAAATGTGCACAAATAGTTCAAGAACCAAAAACAAGTTCCACGGGATTACTTTCACTCGTAAATACAGCCAAAAATGTTAATTTGTTGAAAATTATAATAATATTTAATGTTTGCTCCGCCATGTTTGTGAGAGCGAGATAGATGCAATGTCATTCATAATCGTAAACATTCGGCCAACATTCGGCGGCTAACGCGATTTCGCTTGCACGACAGCGCCGGCTCCTATCTCTGTTGTTATGGGTACGTAACAGTGACAATTATTGCTATCTCGTTCCCGCCACAGCCCGCGTAACACAGCGTAACATGTCTCTCTACTTCGGTTGTTGAGTACATGACGCATGACATCGGAAAATGTAGTTGTGTGGGTGTGTTTACATGTAAGTGTTTCGAGTCCAATAATGTTTACGTGACGTTAGATAATGGCCTATCTTTCGTATTTTTATACATCAATGTATGAACTAATAGATTCGAAAGATTTTCCTATTTAGTAGTAATATCTGATCTCGTACTAGAGCTGATTAATTAACCAAACACATTCTCGTATCCACATTCTAATGAACCAGCCAACATTAAATCTCGGAATACATTTCATCCCTTAAGGGTGGAGGACATTTGGCCGTAGGTACAATTGTGAGATAAAATTGTCGACACCCCTCTCGAAGTTGCCGTTTATATGTTAATTTCGAACGTTTTATTGTTTTCCCGGTACGAACGTGGAAATAAAATGAGAAGCGTGCGCGAACCTATTCTGATTTTAGCTTAGAGAGAATTGAATGGTCTTTACCTACGTGGATTTTTTTGGCCAGACTTGTAGGTATATTCCTTGTATATTCATATAGAGCTGAGATCACCAATTAGTGTTATTGGGAGTCTGTTTAAAAAAAATATATGACTGTCGCGGTACGTTTGGAAGACGATTTAGTAGCAACCAAGATTAAAAATATAAATTAAGAAATAAAACGAAAAGAAACATTTTTATTAAGTAATAAACAAACGTATTGTATATGTTATTACCTAATGAATAAACATTAATGACTAAGCAAGTATCTAGTTATTATTAATGAGAAATTTTTTTTTTTACTTTGTACTACTTATTTGTCTGAAATCTAATAAGTAAAGTTAGTGCAAGCAGAGCTCAAAATTTTCAATTTAATATTAAGTTTTAGTTGTTGATGTTTTGGTTTTTTTTTTACTTGTACATAAGGTTTTAATAAATAAATAATAATAAATAGGTCGGTAGTGGACCGCGGTACGCCATTTGGTGACTCCTGATGAGTAGAATATGTATTGCTATCAATTTTGAAGGTAATTTTTATGCAGTAACTTTCGGCCTTACCTGTTTTGAAACGATGCTAAAAAACATGAATCTCGCTTCAGACAATCATACTTAAAAAATCTCTACTCTAATCTACGTATAGTAAGTTTTAAAACGAGATTCGTGCTTGACCATCTTACTAGAATATGAATGAGCCTCACAAAAAAGAGGAGATTCTCTACAAATCTAGTTTTAAATCGAGGTACACTTGAGCATCGATATTTCAAATTGAAATTCTAAAGGGCTACTTGAGTATTGGACTCGTGTCCTCGCGTAGGGTCGTAAACCTTTCAAATGGAGGACTTTCTCTTCACATTTGTGGTGTTACCTACGTGTAAGAGTAAAATAATGGCCTATCGTTTTTATTTCTCTCTTCATATAGGTATTTTTAGCCCAAAAATACATTTTCCTAGGGCTTTGAGCTAGGCTTGGCTTGAGGGTCTCTCCATGGTGACACGAAACTACCCTTTGTAAGCGGCTACTACTTAGAATCAATATTGTGTTTTCTTAATAATTTTTAACGTCCAAAAGTGCCTTTTATGTGCCTATTTTTGACAGATTTGCCATACAAAATTTGTCAAAACTCACAATGGCGAAACCATTGCTACATTTGTAAATTAGTAGATAGACTTTGGGCCAATTTCACGATGTCCGAATAGGCACTACTTAGGTACTTACCAAAAAAAAAAAAATGGAACAGAATTTGTATGAAATTACCTGCCAAGTAAGTTAATAGGAACTTAATCTTAGGTGGTGAAATTGGCCTTTAGGCCCCTGTTGTGGCATATCTATTCTACAGCTTGTAGGTAACCTCCTTATTCATAAAAACTAAAACGCTCTATACACCTATTTTAGTTAGAGAAGTGTTTTATCTTCTTCTTTCAAACTCAAATGATAATTCGAAACAAATTGACAAAACACTTACCTACTAAAATAGGTTTAAGAGCGTTATAGTTTTTTATGAATAAGGGTGTAAGGAGCCAGTCCAGCCAGCGGTACAAGGAAATAAGTAAGCAATTATCTTTGAAAACATTTTTCCTTAGAAGTCATTTCATAGAGTTATCATAGAAAAGTGTTGTCGTGGTAGACTGAACGTGAACATTAAAGCACCGTTTCTAGGATGTTACCTACTTTCCGTCCGTTTAATTTCTTATTTAGTTAAATACTAATCATGTATTTAACCACTTGAGTGCAATGCCTACCTTGTACTGGAAGTCGAAGTGTGGGTAGACCACAGAGCACGGAGAAGACTAATAGGCCGCCACTGCAATTGCGGCATTGTCAATATACTTTCCATACAAACCTAGCGTGTCTCCCTTTACTCGCAACAGAAATGACGTATATAAACTGACAGCTTTGAAGGCGGTCTTAGACAGAAATTGTGCACTCTACGCACTTTCGGCGCCTGCGCCACTCGTTTTAAAAGTAATGCCGTTTCTAGATGCTGCCAGCGTGGTGATTCCATGCTCTGTTGGGTAGACCGACGATCGGCAAGGTGGATTGGATCGACGACCTCGGAAGGCCGTCGGGTAAGGTAGTAAATAAGGTCAGAAATACCTGAAGGTATACAGTATGGTTTAAATTTGCTGTCAGCGTATAGGTACCATAAGAGATAGCGATAGTCTTTGACAGGCAATTGTAAATTGGTACTATAAACAAATCGTACCGTGACCACCGTTTTTGTTGTTGGCTAACAGCTGCAAAAAGTCTGCATACGCTAAGGAGATACAGAAAAATATATCTGTCTCGTTTGCTCTTACTACAGGATCCAATAAGTGTGTCCTTGTCTCATTACATTATTTTTATGGTGCCAATCCATTTTAATATTAAGTAACTTGTCTGTTGCTGTACTCGTCTACGGAAATACCTGACTTATGAACATGGTAATGGTCTGAAAGCGCTAACAACATCATTATCATGCGGTGAACGAATGATTCGCTCGTATGCATTAAATTAAGGTCATGTATAGGTAACATCCCGACACGATCAAAAAGCTCTAAGTATACAGTCTTGTATAAACAATAAACAACAGCGGTAACCACATTATTGGAAATTCTTGTTAGAGCGAAAAGGTTTTCGTTTCTACCTCGGCTGGGTAACTGAACACAATTAATGGAGGTTTAAAATAATTATAATATGATCGTCACTTCGTCAGTAATGTGATCCTACTTGTTAAATATGTATAGGTATAGTCACACCGGTGATGGGTCTTAGGGATCGATATACACTGAGGACTAGACAATCGAATCAAATGAGAATTAGATACCTATAAACGGAGCTAGAGAAACTCACGTGTTTGTCATCGGCGTAGCCTTTTCCCAACTATGTTGGGGTCTGCTTCCTCATAGGTATCTGGATTCACGTGTTTTGTTACGCTACGCACGCGCACGCTTGTTCGTACTTTAAACAAAAAGCGATAATTGGAAACAGAATCATTTGAAATATCTGAAATGTTCAATTATTCAACCTCATCAAAATTACTTGAGTCAATCTGACTAGCCTTTTCCCAACTATGTTGGGGTCGGCTTCCAGTCTAACCGGATGCAGCTGAATACCAGTATTTTACATGGAGCGACTGCCTATCTGACCTCCACAACCCAGTTACTGCAGTAACTGGGTTGTGGAGGTCAGATAGGCGGGTACTTATAATACCTACGATACCCCTTGGTAAGACTGGTTGTCAGACTTTCGGGCTTCTGACGACCCGTAACGGCAACGGCACGGAGGAATCTCGGTAAGTATGTAAAGATGGTCACCCATCCACCGACCAACCTCGGCAAGCGTAGCTTAACCTGGCGGATCGACCCGTGCGTCTGTTATTACTTAGCCACGAGCTCCTCTCACTTACTTGAGTAAAAACTCTCACTCTCTCTCTATACTCACAAAATTACTTGAGTAAATAATCTAAAAACTCATGTCACAAACTTCTTAATTTGTTTTATTCAGGACTTTTGACTACTATGTAACCATGTAGGAACACTAAATTAAATCGTTGACGACCACTAACGAACCGATATAGCCGTAAATGGAAGTCGTTTCCATCAAATCCAATTTTCAGTTTGCCGTGATTTTCCTCCTGACACGGTGAATCTGCAAAAGGTGTTCGAAATTCCGAGAACGGGCTGAATCCTGAACGAAATAGTTATTCGGGATTTCTCTAGGTAAACCGAAATCATTCATGGTGAAAGTTGGTGTTTACAAACAGTCAGAAAGCTAGATGTCAATACAATACAATACACATTGCACTGCGCAATCTAAGTAGTGTCCATATGCATAAGTTGGAAATAAGCCAATCTCAAGTTGTGTTGCAACTTTTGGTGCAACCTGTGCATCGAAGAGTTAATCATATAGGACCACATTTTATGTATGTAAAGTATCTCAAAATCGACATATTATAAAATGTTAAAATTCTGTGAAAAATAATATGCCCACTGTTTGATCTCACTGAACGACAGAAAGTACGTAACTTTGCTAAGCTACGAACTGAGATTAGGGACCATAAAGTTGCTTATCTAGGTAGAGAGATATACACAGTAGGTACCTATATCTCCTCACTATCGAAGCTAGCCTGCTCGTAACTAACCTTTGTCATTCTTAGTTAATTTTAAAACTAATCAGACTTTCATGTGGTCTTTTTTAATTGGAATGTATTCCCCAAATAATAAAAACGAGAAGTTGTCACTCGATAGTAAGTACATGTTCCAAACCAATACAAATTCGGCAGAAATAATCATCTATTAAATTACGGATGCGCCTCAGTCACCAAGGTGTCTTAAAATTTTATACCTACATGAGAGGTGTTCACGCTCGAATGCTAGTGAATTTTCCGCCTCAGACCTCGGAGAAATCCCCCTCACTATCCTACCATGGCGTAATGGCACTTTTTACGGTTCTGCACTGTAATCAGAAGGAAGAATGATTGTGTATATTATGGCCAAGTGTACCCTACATACACAATGCGGATATTTTCTCGAGATTCCTTTTCACTTTTCCCCGTAAGCCATCGATTCCTTTCTTCGGCATTTTTGTAGCTGCATTGATGTCCGTATTCATTCTCATACCGAGGGGTGGAAAGGTTTCAATGCAGCGATTCGCCTAGTTTTCTTTGCCGGTCAACTTTCAGGGTGAAGAATGACATTCGCGTCAACTACTGGAAAATTTTACACACTTTATTCACGTTCCGCCTTTCCGGACTTTAATATTTGTTTCGACACCCCGCTGAGGAAAGTTTGGAACAGGGATGTATTTTTTAAGTTTACCTGAGTTTGTAGAGGTGAGAGGTGTGCCAGTGACATTACGTTGAACAACATTGTTTTAACACTAGCAGCAGCTTTACCACGAAACTAAACGAAAAAGTTTTGACCGTCCACTCAGTTTAATCCAATGTGGAAATATCTAAAAGAGTAGATATAGAAAATTGTGAAAAATATTGTTGGCATTGTAATCTATATCTATAAAAGGAAAGCGTTACTGACTGACTGTCTGATCTATTAACACACAGCTGAAACCACTGAACGGATTGGGCAGAAATTTGGAAAACAGGTAGCTATTATGACCTAGACATCCGCTAAGAAAGGGTTTTTGGAAATTCGACCTTTAAGGGGGTTAAAAAGGGGGGATATTGTTTGTATGAAAAATCTTATTCCTTGAGTTAATAAACCTGAAACTTTAAATATTTATCTAAGTAAATTATGATTTTTGTGATTTTTTGTTTTTCTAAACTACCCCCTAATGGGCAATTGGGGGGTCTCAAAGTTTGTATGGAAAAATTTTAACGTGCAATCCGATTAACTCAAAACTCAGTATTTATACTTAAAACCAAAAATAAAGAATAATGTGTGTCATGGTTTTTCGAAAATCTACCTCTAACGGGGTGAAAAGGGGTAGTCAATTTCACACGGTAGGATTTTACTGCGTGGCTTGATTAACTCGAAAATTGGTGTAAATAATCTTTGAGTCAAGCTATGGAAATATCTCAAACCATTTTTTTAAATTCCACCCCTGTGGGGGTGAAAACGGGGAATACAATTTACATGAAAAATGTTATTCATTTGGTTTTAATTGACTTGAAACTTGGCACAAATATTTGGCTAAGTTTGTCATTATTAGTTTTTTAAAACTACCCCGGAGGGAGGGTTAGAGGGGGGGGGAAGGGAGGGGTGGTGAGGAGTGTGAGGGGCAGGAATTTGTGAGGAGAGGAGGAAGACATGGTGAAGGCTGAGGGGGGGGAGGGGTTGGTGAGCCGGAGGTGGAGGAGAGGGGGAGAGGGAGGGGACGGGGTGGTGAGAGAGCGAGAGCGAAGGGGAAGTGGGGAAGGGGGTGTGAGAGTGGGAGGGAGAGGTAGCGGAAGTGGATGTGGTGAAGGAACGAGCTAAACTCTGAAACTACCCTACCAGTCGGACTTTAAAAATAGTAATTCTTTTTGCATTAATGATAGCCCAAATCTTATAGAAGGCATATTCACATATATTACATATAACATCACTCTAGGACCCTTAGGTGCCGAGCAAAAAGAAAAAAGTCTGAAAGAGCGCTAAGTGAAAACGAAGTAATAGCGCGGGTAGGCAATGCGATGCGACGGGGGGAAGGGGGGGGGGGTCGAGCAAAAAATAAATTTCACGCGGACGAAGTCGCGGGCAGAAGCTAGTAACAATATATTTAGCTTTTTGGTTCATAAAATACGCGAATTTTAAATAGGTAATAACTTTTCTCTAAGATAATATTTTTCTTTTACCTTCGCCTGAAAGAGGCTCTGGAGCTATGTCTTAAACATCCTCAAGCATCTCTTTAAAAGAAAAAAATATCCACGCACAAAGGTTTTATTTAAGTATGATGTACCTACGTTTAATGATTTTTAATAAAATATAAAAAGTAATGGTTATTTCTGTGATATCAGGTAGAACATTTTGAGCCAAAGGTATGCTAACTGTCTTTGTTTTTAATAAAGCTAGGTGCAAATGCCATTTCATTTTTATATCATCACTATAATAACTACAGCTCTGTGCAGGTGCAATAAACATCGTTGTTACCGTATTTTTACAATCGCCACTGTGGTTAAGACTCAGCGATTCAATATTTCTCGTTCATTTTAACACGTTTGCTGCATATTATAATCGCTCAAAAAGTCGACATAAAACATACAAGATATGTGGTCACACCGTAAAAATAATTAATGCCAGCGACAAACTTAGCAATTTACCGAGTGGCTCGTAAAACCTGAAGTTTTGCCCGTCAAGCCACTGAGTGCCACGCAACTTTGGACCATTCCAACGTAACGTCGACGCGTCAAATGACGTCAGGGGAGTGACGCCGGCCTAATGGAATATCCAACATTAAATGAACAGCTACAAGACTTCCACGCGCTCGTACTACATTATGATGTTGATGTAGCCGACGTTTCCATCAATTGTGCTGGCTGATTATATGTTTCATAGACGATAGCTTATACCATGACCTTTTCCTTCATGTCGTTTATGGTATTATCAAGCAATAAATAACGTCATATTGAAACTAAGTTAAACTACCAATGGCAAGCACAACGAATGACGCAACACAAATGGTTAAGTAAATGGGGCTTTAAACGGTTACCTCAGTAATATATCTACGAGTTGTATGGTTTGCAATAGAAACTCCTGCGCTTAGTTTACATGGTTTTCAACTTTTCACAACCACCACCGGTTCACACCCTCAAGGAAATACGTTATGGTTTCGCCCAATTACGGTTATGTTTTCTGTACTAATACAAGTTTTGTTTCGACACGGCGTTTACACACGACACGCATCTAAACCGGTAGTGCATGTAGCACTACCGGTTTAGATGCGTCCCTTTCTAGGTGAGGAATGCTTACGATGGATTCAACCTATTCAAGAAAAACTTGGAAATAATTCAGCGGATCGAAAGGTAACAAATTTTCGAAGCTAAAAGGACGTATAAAAAACCTGAGTGAATAATGAACACCCTTGATAATAACTCGAATGATATCGGGGGAGTCGTGACGAAATTGAGGCTTCGCTCCGTAATCTTCTTATCGAGTAAAAGTCAGGGGGAGCGGATCACAGGCTCACACTGGCCCATATCACTCGTCAGCAGAATCATACGACGTAACTCTTGACGTCATGATTTACATGACTTCGGATGAAATCTATTATCCCACTAGTAACGTAAAAACTAGTACCTACTATATAAACTAGTATTACCCGAATGGTTTTTACCATATAAATACTCGTAATAGGTATACAAGCTCCCATTGAAATAGATAGACAAATTTTCATAGGATGTTCTACCCTTGAATATGAACAACTTTTAACATGGGACAAAACCTGAAATCGAAAAAAAAAAAATCAGCTGCTTCCCTACATTTTGACGAGTTTGGTGTAGATAAATGTACTGAACAGCTGATTTTCTTTTCACGATTTCAGAGTTAGTCCCATAGCGAAAGTTGTTCATATTCATGGGTGAAGACGGGACACGGGGGGACGGGGGGGTACGTTATTATGTAAACAAGCGGTGAAATTGTATTTAGTATAAGTAAACTTGTACAACATTTGGCAACGTAATCAAATATTTAACAATAAGCAGTCCATTACCATACTGTACAACTCTTTTATCCGTACCTAGTCTGCTGGAAACGAATGGTGTTATTTGGAAACCTCATGAAAAAGCTTACACTCTACTTATTGAACAAGTTCAGAAGTCGTTTGTTCGCTATCTATACTTAAAGCTATATGGATATTACCCATATATGTACCCAAACACCATTCGTGCTAGGAATGGTTACATAAAATGTTTAGAGGTTAGGAGCAATCTTACGCTTGTGAAATATTTTATCCGCCTTATTCGTGGTTCCTTATTCAATTCTTCATTATTAGAGTACGTCTCTATCAACATTCCTTTACCTATCAGGCATATACTTCGCCCTCGCCAGCGTCCTCTATTTTTAGTTCCTCCAGCTGGTTCCGTGACTCTAAAAACCAGTCCCTTATACTTAGCCCTTACCCTCATCAATCAAATATTACAGTATGATGAGTCGCTTGATGCCTTTGCAAGTACCGAACTGAGTTTCCTGCAAACTGCTAATGCTTACCTGGAGTCTATTGCCAATTTGCCACTCCTAGCTCTCTGCGTAGATTGTGCGTGTTGTTTTATGTTGTGTTTTATCTTGTTTTAAATTTATGTTTTACTAGTGCTTTAGTTTATATCTGTATCTATATATGACCTATAACTTGTATGTGTAGTATTTTTACTGTTAGTATAAGTTGGTCAATTAAATAAATAAATAAATCAATACAGCGAAATTCACTATTGATTTGGTGATCAGCGAATTCGAATGATGTGCGGTAATTATCCAATAATGTATATAAACTTGTCTGATTTTATCCATCAACTTTTTTTTATTGAAAACCTGTTGTCAAACCTTTTCACCATTCATGGATAAGGAAAAAAGTTTAAATGTGTTGGCGTTTTCAACCCAATCGCGGGGACCGTCTGCGGCATAGGTACTTATATAGTTTTCTTTGTGTATTCGCCTTTTAAAGTAAAAATGCTTTTTATAATGCCTACATATTTCCCCCTTTTGTGAAACTGCCTGATTGTTGGCTCTGAATAATTGTATTCAACCAAGTTAAACTTTGTTGACATTTGAATTAGAGTGTACATTTGTGTTATTTATTTGTTTTGTGACAGGTCGAGCTTAACGGTAGGTAAGTACTATGAATGTGAGGGTTAATTTTTAAATGTTGTGATGTATAATTTACCAGTCCGTGTTTGGGTTACAGAAATACATATGTGTACCAAATTTTAACTTAATCGGTTCATTAGATTCGGAGCAAATTGGCTGTGACAGACGGACAGACAGACACAAGAGTGATCCTGTAAGGGTTCCTTTTTCCTTTTGAGGTACGGAACCCTAAAAAGATTCGTTAGGTTTAAGAGCAGAGTTTGTGCTCATGACTCGTAAAAAAAGTACAGTCAAATACAGTTTCTCTAGCTGCAATTGCTGCTTAGTAGGTATAGGTACCAACCGTCCCACTATTAGGAGTAGGTACATGCTGGCATAGCAAATTGCTTGACTAAATGCCTTGACGTCTTATTTGTCCACAATTGAGCAATTTTAGATGCCCGTATAAGCACAACACGTAACAGGAGATTGAAGGATCCTACCGGAAGTATAGATGGCGCCACCAGATGTCTTACCACTCACTTAGTGGAGAGGTTAATGGAAGCTAACCCAATTGCGTAGCACTCTTACAATCACAATCCGAAGGATTTTTAAGGAAATCCATTGCTACATCGTTAAAAGTCGTCTGCTCGATAACGTAAATAATGGATTGATGACAATATATTGTTCTCGTATTATACGCGCACTGGCATCGTACAGAATTTAGTTTTTTAGGGCTCCGTCCCCGAAGGGTGCCGTCCGTCCGTCTATCTGTCAGTGGCCTGTATCTCATGAACCGTAATAGGTAGACAGTTGAAATTTTCACAGTTAAATGTTATTTTTATTATTTGGGAATATGTATAATGTAAATGTTCAATGTGTGTAGTAAAATATTAGTCCAGTCATTTGGAAAGTTTTCTGGGACTTTTGTAAATTGGTGATTTTATTGAATTCGACGTGCTCTCTTCGAATTTTCACTTTGCCACCTCGTATCTTTGCCGCTCGCACCGCCATTTTGGGAAATGGCGCCTAATACCTAGCAGTTTTTTGACAATATCTCCTTTCCGACTCATTTCACGATAAAACATTAACTAGACAAAATTTCCTTCAATTTATGTAATCACATTTTTTTTGTAAAATTTAAATAGTTTTGGCGAACGAGCGCCGCAAACAAATTTATTATTCAACAAACCAACAAGTGATTTTCGTATATTTACGAAAAATATTTTACTATGCGTTGCAGGTCTAGGGGAATGCGTCTCCTATGTGTCGGCGCCCCCTCTCGCCCTTGGTAAGGTAAGTACTATATACTTTTTTAAGTATATTTTATTATTTTTATTTAAAATTATTGTACTGTTACCGGGCCCTGATAAGTGTGCAAAATTTCGAATTAATCTGACCATTTAAAGTGGGTAAAAATCGAGTTCATCTGTATGTTTGTGTTTCTATGTAATATACAGGTGAAGCTTATAAAATCGTGTTAAAAATTCGAAGTTTGGCTCGAAACTCGAAAATATGAACATATACTTAAGTGCTCCTCAGCGGCATCAATCACTCCTGAAGCCCTATAGCTCAACAGTACAAAGGAAACACAATAGAAAAGGTTGGTAGTTTTAAGGTTAGGTTTCTCGCCATCAAAGTTTGCTGAGTAAAAATGTTAAAAGAAAAAGAAAATGTTATTTTGGACAATAATAAATAAACATTATAAAATAAAACTTATTTTCGTGTTACAAGTTAAGGGTCTTTTTGTTGCCACACTTAAATAAACAGGGGTGTTGTTGCCTTGGACAAGTTTAGAGCGAACCAATAAGAAGGCACTGTAAACAACGTCCCACAAACACAACGTCTGCAAACGATTTAAACGAGTAGATTAGATACTATAGCGTCTGCATTCTCCTGACAGGTGCACGACGCTGTTGTAACTGAAAGCAATTGAGTGAATTTCAACAACTATGATTTTTTACCTAATTTTGGTGGAAAATTTTGTTTCTGAATTTTTTTATAAAATGAGATGTTGATATGCAAGAAATACGTTTTCAGTTACATAAAATGTAAGAGAAATTTATTTAATCCTGAAAGCTTCTATTATATTGTCGACACCAGAATTGGTAAGACACCGAAATTGATATCTGATACCAAAATTAGAAACATTGATACAAGAAGTTATTTCTGTCACAGAAATTAGTTCTATAGAGAAAGACGGCCTCTTTATGATGAACTTCTTCTTCAGAAAACGTGAGCACAGAAAGTGAACCTGGCAGAGCCCTGATGGTGCAACTAAAAATGAGATTGTCTTCATTATGTCGAAGAAGCAGATTCAATGATGTATCTGTGATCAACGCAGTGAAAACAGGAAGTGATCACCACATGGTAAGACGCACTGGAAAGATCTCGACTGATGTCTGCGCTCCGCCCAGCACCGGTCCAAGTCCAAAACCCAGAGAGCTTTCAACTCGAACTTCAGAATCGTTTCGAGTGTCTAGGGAGCTCCGTGGACGATTATAACGATGGGTTCGTGAAAAATGTTTCATACGGTCGGATCTAGAAATAAGAAGCTCTCTGATCCCACTTTACAGCTCATGGAGGAGAGGCGCGAGATGATCCTGCAGTCTTCAGATGATGAGCTCAAATACCGGCTGCTCAATTAACGGATCTCTAAGTCCTTGAAAAGTGACCTTCGCTGCTATAATACAAGCCGTATTAAGGAAAAGATAGATTGGAACAAGGTCCATCCATGGTCCAGGACCCATAGTTTTTGCAAGAGATCTATCTATTGAGCAGAGGCAACTTGCGAAACTGAATACCGATAATGGCAGGAGTATCCACCAAACCTGAGCTGTTAAAGGAGATCGACAGGTTCTATGGACAGTTATATACGTCAAAAAGTAACCCCGTTACTAATCTGGCAAACGACTCAACAGCTAGATTGACTCTACACTATACCTACCAAAGAAATCCCAGACGTCAGCTTGTCGGAGATTAGGATGGCTCTGAAGCAACTCAAAAATAACAAAGCGCCGGGTGATGACGGAATTACTCGACGGTTTGACGACTTCCAGCCTCCTGAACAAGCCGGATTCCGTAAAGGCGTTTGCACCATAGACCTATGTGGTCTATGTGTGTATGTCATACGCTGCGGCAGGTTATACAGAAGTCCGAAGAGCTTGCCTCTCTGCTTAGCGTTTGTGAACTACGAGAAAGCCTTCGATTCGATCAATACATGGGCAGTAATGCAGTCTCTTCAACGGTGCCATATCAACTATCGTTGAGGTGCTGAAGTGTCTGTACGAAAGCGCCACTATGTCAGTCTGACTCTAGAGTCAGACTGACATAGTGTGCTAGGACCAGACCTCGAAACCTATCCATCTGCAGCGACGTGTACATGGAGTCGTTATCTCCCCGAAGCTGTTCACCGCTTTACTGGAGGATGTCTTCAAGGTTCTGGACTGGGACGGGCTAGGCATCAACATCAATGGTGAGTACCTACGTCACTCACCTTCGGTTTGCCGACGATATAGTAGTCATGGTTGAGACTATGGTGGACATCAGTACAATGCTCGACGACCTCAGTAGAACTTCTCAAAGAGTGGGTCTTAAAGTCGTTTTTCTTTGGGATACGTAACTTTAAAAACTAATTTTGGTGTAACTAAGCAGTTTTGGTGATTGGTAAAATACCACCAAAACCACCAAAATTAGAATATGTTTATTTAAAAGAGTACTAAGAATATAATAATTATATTTGTATCATTTTAAAAGCATACCAAACCTTTTTATTGTAAATATTATTTTTCAACACCAACTTGTACATTAACAACAAAATTGCAGATTTTTTGTCCGGCTACTAAGAAAAGACTATAGTTACGTTTTTAGCGGGAAATCAAAAGAGGATGGCATACTTCTGTCACTGCTGCATGTGAGTGCCTGATTATACGAAGTAAACGATGGTAGTATCGTACTTCTGGGTATAATCTATACGAGCCAATTAACGATTTAATTACGCCCACCAAAATTTAGAATTTCGCGCGGACAGTCCTTTTCCATTTTCTCTACGATAAAGTATTGCACTAAATAAATGAATAAAACTGTCATCAGATAGAAAAACTAATAAGAAATTAAAATAAAATTAGTAATTTCTATTAAACTAGTGTAGTTTCGTTTAAGCGGTTGTAATTCCCAGAAAAACAGATTAGAATTATGCTACATAACAATTTTTTTTTCTAACTTCTAAAATGTATTCTACTAAAATATTTACGGCCAGATCAAGATACCTACGTCTACTTTCTTGAAAAAAAAAATAACATTATTGTACGTTTTGTTTAAGATATATGAATTTCAGCCGCGCCGCCTAAAAATTACGTTTGAGAAAATCACTCAATTATGTTTGTCAAATGCAGCATTAATTACTGAGCATTCCTACACAAACACTGTTTGCGTGTTTCATTATTAGCTAGTAAGTTTCTTACTTATTGATACATACGTAGTACTTGAACAAAGAAAACATCAACGGAGTAATAGTTACGTTAAAACGTAATTATGTAGTTAGGCAGTATCTCTACGGTCGTAAAAATAAAAAATAAAATCTCAACCTTTCATAGTTCTAACCTTGACCAACTGTTTTGTGTTAAAGTCGGTCAAAGTTAAAAAGCCTTTTCGGAGGTTGCGTAAGTACGGAGGGTCGGAGATAAGCTTTATAAAAGACTAGCTTTGGCCCTGTGTTCTGTGTTCGATACTAACTTCAACCCCCATTTGACCCGCTCAGAAATGGACTTTAAAAAAAAGCTTTGCTATACAAAGCTACAATAGGTAGACGGTTAATAATATGTACTACTTACGTTTAGATTTGTTTGATCTGAACCAAAATCCGTAGCAGGTGTGGCAGCTACAGCTTCAAGGTATAGAACGAGACGGCCAGAACGATTTATATACAAGCAAATTGAAACTGAGGGCTTAGTGCGAGTTTTTATACTTTACTCGATCACGTTAACGTAAACGTCAGTTTGTACTGAAAATGAATAAGCGCCGTCTGGTGACTATAGTGGGAAACACAATTATTCCATACGAATTGACATAAGGTAAAGATAGCGTAAACGCGATCGAGTAGGTAAGTATAAAAACTCGCAACTAAGTCCACTGAACAGTGCGATCGTTTCGTGCACCCTTTTCCCAACTATGTTGGCGTCGGCTTCCAGTCTAACCGGATACAGCTGAATACCAGTATTTAACATGGAGCAATTGTCTAAAAAAATACTGCATACAAACCTTTGTGTAGTTTAAAAGAACTAAGCGGTCTCACGGACGGACGTGAAAAGCGACTTTGATTTCCTATGTAGGGATGAATCTTCAAAACAAAATATCAATTTAATAATGTATTGCTGTATACTGCTGTAAAAATCACGCTCATAAATAATAATAAAATCACTATGGAAGCGTCCTTGATCAAGAACTTGGTATAAACAATGTTCAGCACTGTCATGGTGCATTACCTGGCATGGAAAACACAGCTGCCTAGCTGTGAGAAACGTACAGCTTATGAAATATTTTATGGACTGTTCCTCCTGCTAAGTAGAGATGAACCATTCTAAAAATGAACAAAGCAGGCACCTTGGCACATAAGCCGAAAAGTATATTTCGTCTACATATTTTAAAATAATAGGTAGGTAATCTGCAGGGTAGAGGCGCTCTAATAGAATATTGTTGCAATTACCTTGTCGGCCGAAGAACGGTGGGTTGCTGTGCTTGATATGACTATTGTTTGGTATGCTAATAGGCACGAAAATAATGTTGACCCGCCTGGCCAGTTTTTCGACAGTGTTTTAATAGTTTATGACTGAATGAAGTCAAAATAACAAATGAAAACTAGTAGTTTTATTTTAACCACACTAATACAACCCTATAATGTGTTAATAATCAGATTATATTAAAATACTAGTGGCAAATAATATATAATAATATATTATATATATAATATATTACTTAAGCATATTCTTGCATCTTGCTACAACTACATTATAATATTTGCTTTCATAAAGATAAGTAGTTTATAAAATGCAAGTCTTTTGCAAGACTAGATCTTGTCCACGGTTAGCCAGATCACCCTAACAAACTGAGTGAAAATTAAAAAAAAATCCCTGTATTCAACGTTAGTATCGGCCTTCGCTATTATTCACGTTCTAAGCCTTAGTATAATTTTCCCATATGTTCCCACTGAAATTACCCACACTGAGTTCCCACAGTAAACTAGAATGGTTAATAATTAACAAATTAACATACTCGTAACAGCACTATGGAGTTCTGTTACGCTAATACACGGAAATACCTGCGCTTAAAATAGGTACCTCCTATTTGCATTGATATTGAACCGCATATCCTCACAACTCATTTTCGTTCATTTTCTAGGTACTGGTGTTTTTGGACATCCCCAAAGTGAAAAATGACATGACATAAAAAAAAAACCTGCAATGTGGCATTACATAACATTTCAATCTTCAATGATGAAAATATATTATGCTGACATTCAGCGGATTTAACTTGACACAATCACACAATCATGTCAATGAGAGTTTTTTGGAGACGTCAGGTCCGGGCACCTGTCAACAGTGTCAAAGCTCCTATATTTTCTTTAGTCGTGGTGACTGAATGATGAACGAATGAATGAAATGGATGATGAACGTCATCATACATTTTATACTAATTGTCGAAACAGAAGACTTCTCGTCAAAGTGGTGCTAACTGGTGGCGTGAATTTTCATGAAACCCTCACTATTCGTCGCTAACCCGTATAATGAGGTTTAGGTATATCTATAACCAAAACTCTTGTATTATCGATTTGAATCACTGTCTAATAATAATCGTATCAAATAACGAGTTTCATGGTAGTGTTGTAAGTAGTGTTTGTTTTGCATTAAACCCTTTGACCGCTTTTGAGAACAACAGAACAAGAGACAACAGCAAACTATAGAAGATGCGAACAGACCTTGTTGATGACATCTCTGCCGCTAACTTGCTTCGTAATTTGCACGCCATCTCGGTAGTCGAAGCCGACTGTCGGTACCATTCTACTATTTAGGTATGCAATTCTGCTATACCTACAATTTAGAATTCATTTGTCTGCTTTTATTACATAAGTAATTGTTGTTGATAATTTCTGAAACTATGATTATTTTTCTGTTTAAGAGACCTATCATAAAATTGAGTTTTTACCTAATCTGTCATAAATAACTCAATTTTGTACTATATTGAAGCATGGCGACGTATGTCATGGCATTAAGTAGCAAATTGACAGCTGTAAAATTACGTTCATTTAGAGTCTTATAATTTTTTTTTTGTTTAAAGTATGAAATTTTAATTTATTCTGATATAAATTTTACGTAATAATATTAATGTGTATAGAGATTTTTTTAATTTTTTAAATTTATTTATTTATTCGGACCGTTTTTAGTAATTTTATGTTTTCAATTTAAAAGATATTAAAATCATTTATAAAATCAAAACTAATGTAACTATTCACCAATATGTCAAAGTTGTCGAACTCTTTCAGTTTCTCAGAATAAGAACGCCAAAGTTGGCCATTTAACGTCAAAATCACGGTCGAAATGTAATATGCTCAAATTAAGATGCTCTAAAGCATTCGTTTTTAAGAGATGCGACATATTCTATCACATATCTTTCTACATACGAGTATTTCGTTTTGCTGGATAATGTTTGTCGTGAGATATTCTTTTTTTAAAGTTGTTCTTAAAATGTTTACAATAAGTAGCTAGGTCACGTTAAAAATAGTATGTCGGCGAGGCGTGGCGGGTCACTGCCGCTTGCCCCCACAATGGCAATTTAGGGTTGATCGCCACCCGTCACGACTATTGCGAGACTATAAGCTGGCATTATCTCATAAAATTTTATGATAAGTCATGTTAGAGTAATCTTTTTTTATTTATTTTGATTTATGGCAATTTTAGAAGTGACCTCTCGTCCGTTGCGGCTGCTGGCATCGCTGAACTTTGTATCGGCCGACTTCACTTTGATCTGGTTAAAATTTGACCCGTTTACCCTGTGTACGGTAAACTTGGCCTTTTCAATCATGACCCTCGAAATAGAACGTGCATCCCGATAGTATTGAATGTGCCAATATTGAATTCACGCACACACCCAAAACAAGCCCCTTTAATGGAATTACCCGGAAGAGTGCGTAAGTTTAGGCTAGGTTTGTTATGACGTATATTATATTGTCGCTAATCTAACTAAGTGACATAACTGATTCGAAGAAAATTTTACAGGGCAAGCTATGTTTCTTTTTTTTTTTTTGTAAACTGTAGATATATCGGTCTCGATTTTTGCATTATCATGGAGACCGTAAGGCATAGGTACAGATCCGCTGATTAGACACATCGATTCGACTTGGAAAATGTATCAAATTACTTACAATTATTAGTTAGGTCGGCTATCAGCTTAGTCCAAAATGTCAGATACGTCAGTTAGTTAAATTAGCTACGATATAAATATTCAATGCGTCAATGTACCTATATCATCATCATCTGCCTAGGCTTTTCCCAACTATGTTGGGGTCGGAAAAGGCTAGTCAGATTGACTCAAGTAATTTTGATGAGGTTGATTGAATAATTGAACATTTCAGATATTTCAAATGATTCTGTTTCCAATTATCGCTTTTTGTTTAAAGTACAAACAAGCGTGCGCGTGCGTAGCGTAACAAAACACGTGAATCCAGATACTTATGAGGAAGCAGACCTCAACATAGTTGGGAAAAGGCTACGCCGATGACAAAAACGTGAGTTTCTCTAGGTCCGTTTAAAGGTATCTAATTCTCATTTGATTTGATTGTCTAGTCCTCATTGTATATCGATCCCTAAGACCCATCACCAGTGTGACTATACCTATACATATTTAACATGGAGCGACTGCCTATCTGACCTCCACAACCCATTTACGGGTAATACGATACCTGGTTGTCAGACTTTTGGGCTTCTGACGAACGGTAACGACTGTCAAGAATCCACGAATGACAGCCGGGACCAACGGCTTAACGTGCTTTCCGAGGCAAGGAGGGGTCTGAGTAAAAATGGTAGGGGTCATGTATAAAAATAGTCACACATCCTCGGACCAACCGCGGCAAGCGTAGCTTAACCTGATCGATCCACCCGTGCGGCTGTTATTACTTAGCCACAAGGCCCTCTCGTCAATATATTGAACCTATATTGTACCTATATTTTCTATCGTTGTTTCTATATTGCATCCTGATAAAATATGAGTGACACGGAGCGTGCAGGTGATATTTAGGGTTGTCGGATAATTTGATCATAGTTCTGGCACCACCGGAGTTGCACGCAGTTATTATCCACTTCTAATTTACGGGATACTTACGCACATCTTCAGGCACGCAGCCCGAAATTTCGGGAAACGGGAGAGTTACGCAACAAATCTTGATCATTTATCCTACGACAAAGTTGTATTAAATTTGTTTTCAAGAGATTTTGCCGGATCATCCGAACATAATGTCTGTTATATTTTTAATTTAAATTTAGCCCCTAGTTATATTACCAACATAGGATCGTTTACACCGTTATAATTAGCCGTGTTTATGGCACTGAGTTATTAAATTCAGTTTCACTCCCCTTTTAACAGCAGAAGTCATATGAAAAAACTGATAAGGTCACGATACGACATAGGTACTGCAAGTTTTCGTTCGAATGAGGTCAATAAACTTAATGTACAGTTTGAAATATATGAACTACGTGACGAGTCACAGATGTTTAGTACAATGTGCACTGGTTTGGCCGAACCTTCATCTCTCATTAGAGTTAAAGCTTCACCGAAGTAGATAGGGTAGGGTTTTATTCACCAGCAACGATCGAAATAGATGAAAATTGCGCAAAGAAACGCCATGGTTTGGGAATTGTTTCAATACCATCGTGTGAAGGAAACTCCGGTATACTAATGGTATACTAATAACGCTGACTTTCCCTACCGACTTAAGGTTCAATTTCTTTATCCAGGAGAGTGGTGAAAAGAAAGTATTACACTGTTCATGCGACGCGAATGTCCCTGAGAGAGACACTAGTATAATAATAGTCGAGCCAAAAACTACGACCAACGTATGAATGGCCCCAAGATATAACGTTCACCCGCAACGGATTTCGGTTTGCTTTGTATGAATTCATACAGCACTGAATCCATTACCGGTAACGCCCGCATTTCCATTTCTTCATACAAACAAACCAAAATCCGTTGCGTGCCGTGCATTCGTTGCGGCCGGCGCAGACCAGTGGGCGTGGAAAAGTCTTATTATGAGGTATCGTATTACCCAATAACTAGGTTGTTGAGGTCAGATAGGCAGTAACTCCATGTACAATACTGGTATTCAGCTGCATCCGTTTAGACTGGAAGCTGACCCCAATATCTTTGGGAAAATGCTAGGCAGATGATGACAAAGGCGAATGGAATCATATTTTCACCTTCCTTTTGTTGGAACGTGTTTCTTTGTTTGCATGAATTTTCTTTAAACTTTTCCAGACTACTGCAATGGCCATACATCAGCTAGCTGGTCACATTTACCGTAGGTATCTTCCTTTCTTAAATATCTAAAGACGCTTTAACTTTGAATAAAACATACGTGGTTGCTCAACTTTTAATAAGCAAAGAAGCAAAGTTACAATTTGTATTTTACAACAATTCTGTAGAATTTTACTTAAAGTAGTCACTTTCTTCCGCCCGTGCTATATTTCTACTAACTACTTGTTCACTATATTTCGTTCAATTAAACACAGATATAAATCTACCTTACCTTTAGTAAAGCTTCGTAGCGGTAGGTATGAAAACAAAAGGAAATGAAACAAAGATAATAATTTTGATAGAAATATCGTAAAAACCGCCTTTAAGGAGCCACTAGTCAGCGCGGCCGGCTGGAACTCGTTGGTGGCGTGGCTAATATGCATGCTATATAATTATTTTATTTATTTAGATAGTTTTATTTATTTACTAGCTTTTGCCCGCGACTTCGTCCGCGTTTCCGTCGTTTTTCGTAAAAAAGTACCATATGTCCTTCCTCACGGTTCAGTGGTTTTGATGTAACAGACAGATTAACTTTCATATTTTAGTAGGGAAATATAATATGTCATTCCACAATACTGTTGAAAAATATCGTGTTAACGTGGAGTCAAAGTTAAAGTTTGTTTCCTTGTTCGAACAGTATAATTTCAGCCTTTTTCAAATAACATGAGTAAAGAATATGTAGGTTAACAAAGGTAAAGTAAAAAAAGGTTCATGTGCGACAATAGTGTCGCGCGTCGTTCGAGTTGCCGTGTAGAAAAGGGCAGAGTTAAGATGGCGGCCGGCGCACGAAGACCCGGTGCGCGTTCCCGTTGACGCATTCTTCAATGTTTAGTTGTTGAGCCTGTTTGAGTTCCAGCTACGTTGCAAACATCCTCCCCCCCCTTGGGGACATGTTCCCCAAGGAGCTCTTGGGAATCTAGTAGGGCTAGTCTAGAAACGGGTCTATGAATGACGCCGTTCTCTGTTTTTACGTCGACCACCCTGCATACGCCGTCAGCTCCAGGATATAGCTTCACAACGCGGCCCATGAGCCACTTCATAGGTGGACTCTGATCATCCAGGATGAAGACCAGGTCGCCGACACGAACGTGGTCTTGTGCACGTTGCCATTTGACGCGTTGCTGCAGAGTAGCTAGATAGTCTTTTGTCCATCGAGACCAGAAGTGCTGTCTTAAGCGTTCTATCAGCTGGTATCTGTTGATACTGACTCGTTCGGTGACGGGTGAAGGTAGTGAGGTCAATGGTCGACCCACAAGGAAGTGCCCAGGTGTAATTGCTGACAGATAGAAGGATCAGCAGACATTGAAGTAATCGGACGTGAGTTCATAATAGCCTCAATCTGTGCAAACAGTGTATACAACTCTTCAAAAGTTAAACTGCAGTTACCTGCTATTCGTTTTAAGTGATATTTGGCTGTTTTGACTCCTGCTTCCCAGATACCGCCGAAATGCGGTGCATACGCGGGAGAGAATTTAAACGTTATACCTTCCATGCTCGCGTAGTTGCTAATTGTACGTTCACTTTCTTTGAGCAGTCTGTTCAGTTCATTATTAGCTCCTACAAAATTTGTACCGTTATCACAGTGTATAGTGTGAGGTTTACCTCGACGTGAAATGAATCTACGCAAGCACAAGATAAAGGCATTGGTACTTAAGTCGCTCACGACCTCCAAATGCACAGCTTTAGTACTGAAACAAACAAATATGCATAGATAGCACTTGGAGGTCTTGGCACCGCGACCCTTTCTATTTAAGATTAAAAAAGGTCCTGCAAAATCAGTGCCACAAGTCGCAAATGGTAGAGCAGGAGTTACACGAGATTGCGGTAAATTTCCCATTATGGGGCATAAAGGCTTAGCTCTAAATCTCTGACAGCGAACACACCTTCTAACAGTAGTTGCCGCTAACACTTTCCCTCCTGTAGGCCAGAATTGCTCACGAATAGTATTCAAAAGTTGCTGAGGGCCACAGTGTAGGAGGCGAAGATGTTCCTGCTCAAATAGAAGTTTAGAGAAAGTGTGTTTGGGGTCTAGTAGTATAGGATGCCTTTTCTCATAAGGACAGTGGGTTGCATTATCGATTCGTTCACCGACACGCAACACACCGTGTTTATCCAAAAATGGATTCAAAGAGAGAACACGTGACTTAGAATTTAATTTATTTAAAGTTTCAAGTGAGTGAATTTCCTTTGAGAAGCATTCTCTCTGTGAAGCCTTAGCTATAAGTACCAGTGAGTTGTTCAATTCAGAACAGGTGAGTTCACCATTTAATTTAGTATTCGTTTTTTTAATGTTATTTATAAATCTTAGTATGTAAGCAAATACTCTTTGTAGTTTAGATAGTTTAGAGTATTTTTGAAATGGTACAATGTCAGTAAGCAGAGTTTGAACATTTAAACTTATTTTTATTTCTGGTAAAGTAGAAGAAGGAGATTTAAATTGGGGCCAATCATATTCAGACTTGGTCAGAAAAGAGGGACCATGCCACCAAAGAGTGTTACTATAAAGAAGACGTGGTTGAATGCCCCTGGATGCCATATCAGCAGGATTATGTTCGGAAGGTACATGACGCCAAGTACTTACATCAGTTAACTCACGAATCTGTTCAATCCGATTGCTTACATAAGTTTTAAGAGTTTTAGGTGGAGTATGTAACCACCCTAAAACTATTGTTGAATCAGTCCAAAATACTGAGCGTGAAATCTTAATTTTTAAAGAGTGTAACACTTTATAGTATAGTTTTCCACTAAGTAAAGCGCCTAACAATTCCAGACGGGGAATTGTTTCAGATTTTAAAGGAGAAACTTTAGTTTTAGCACATAATAAGTTACATTTAACTTCGCCTAGACTATTAGTAGATTTTAGATAAATGCATGCACCATAGGCATCTTGTGAGGCATCAGCAAAACAATGAGCCTCTATATAATTAGGAGAACTACAGAAAATATATCTAGGTATCTGAATACGAGTGAAATGTTTTGTTTCATTATAGAATTCTATCCATGAATTTTCAATATCCTTTGGAATTTCATCATCCCAGTCTATTTTAAGCAACCAGAGCTTCTGTAGTAAAATCTTATGAAAAATAGTGCAAGCAGATAAGAGACCCAAAGGATCAAATATTCGACACGAGTTTGACAATATAGAGCGTTTCGTAACTTTAGGAATAGATTTAGTTTCGACTGAATAGTGCAAAGTATCAGAGTTAGGTGTCCATTTTAATCCTAAGACAGAGGATTGTTTACTAAAATCTTGAGATTGGTCAGTCGTAGGTATATCATCAAAAATATCAGGAGAATTTGTTCTGAACTTACGCAAAGGGAAACAGCCTTCAGCAAGTTTGTCAATTACTCCTAAAATATTAGCTTTTAACAAAGATTTTGAGTCCGAACCAGTGTTCAGATCGTCAACATAGAAGTCATGTCTTAAAGTATTGGCAACAGCTTCATCAGTACATTCCGCTGCTAGTTGTACAAGACACCTAGTGCTCAGATACGGAGCTGAAGCTGTTCCATACGTGACAGTATTTAGTTGCAATATTTTGAGTGGTTGACCTTCGTCTTCCCTCCAGAGGATAAGTTGTAAATGACGCTGTGATTCATTTACCATAACCTGTCTATACATTTTTTCCACATCACCTGTCACCACATAGGTATACTGACGAAACCTAAGCAAGATTGCTATTAAATCGTCCTGAACCACTGGTCCAACAAATTGGATATCATTTAGTGACTTATTTGTAGAAGTTTTACAAGAAGCATCAAAGACTACCCTTAAGCGAGTAGTTTCACTGCTTTCGCGAATTACTGCATGGTGCGGAATATAATATCCAAAGCTAGGACGGCTCACTTCAGTCAAGTGGCCCAATCTTTGATACTCGTTAATAAATTCAGTATAGTCATGTTTGATTTTAGATTTATTCAGTTTCTTTTCTAAATTAAAGAAACGCTTTTTAGCAATAAGATAATAGTCTCCTAGAGCCTTACTGGGAACTTCACGTAATGGAAGTTTTACACAAAATCTCCCATCGTTCAGACGGACAGTGTTCTCAATAAAATGTTTTTCACAATATTGTTCCTCATTAGAAAACTTAATATTTCTATTTGGCAGAGCAGGAAGATCCTCAACTTCCCAAAATTTAGCTAAAGAGTCCTTAATCTCCTGAGAGAAGTTAGAATGAGTAGTAGCAGTAGGGCTCACACCGGTTGGCCCCGACACAAGCCAACCCAGTTTAGATTTTTGTAGTGTAGGTTTATTCTTTCCTAACTTAATTTGTTTAGAATCCACAATTTCCCAGTAAACATCAGCACCTAGTAGTAGATCAATTTCAGAGGGTAAGTAGTAGGTAGGATCTGCTAGTTGTATAGATTCAGGAAGATTAAATTCAGAAGTGTTAATCCTTGAACTGGGCAACATCCCAGTAATATCAGGCACTAAAAGACATAAAACATCCATATGGAAGAAGTTAATCCGCGATTTAAGTTTTATGTTACACCTTTTAGTAGTAGTAGTTAGCTTATTATTTATACCAGCAATTGATATATTAGTATTAGAACATGATAAATTCAATTTTCTTTGCATTTTTTCAGTGATAAATGAAGACTGGCTTCCATTATCTAGTAGTGCTCTAACAGTGTGTGTTTCAGAAGTTCGGCTATCAATTAGTTCCACTTGAGCAGTGCACAAGAGAATCTGCCCGGGCATTGCCACGGAGAGTGAGACAGGATTAAACATAGTAACAGTAGAAGATACCTCAGAGGCACGCGCCTCTTGAGGAAGAGATGTCGCAGAAGACGTATCAACAGGTGAGTTTGTCTTATCATTATTGGACAGTGATTTATGTAGTAGTAAATTGTGCTTTTTGTTGCAGAATTTGCAAGAGTTATGTTTGCAGTGAGCAGAGAAATGACCAGGACGCAAACAATTATAGCAGAGCTTATGCTTAGAAACTTCATTGCATCGAGCATCCAATGACATATCTTTGAACTTATCACACTTATATAGTAAATGATCTTGTGAACATACAACACAGTTTTTTCCATTTGTGTTAGAAGAAACAAATGATTTAGTTTGTTTATTGTCTTTAGAATAAGACCGCTTTTCAGCTTTACTACCATCATTCTTGCTGTACTGCAAGGTTTCCAAAACGTCAGCACGATTTCGCAAGAAATTATAGAATTCCTCTATTGTTGGCGAAGCGGCAATAGTACTCCTATGTTCCTCCCATGTGCGACCTGTGGCGCCATCTAGTTTTGACACCATAATATACACAAGTAAGGTATCCCAACGAGATTCAGGATCATTTAAAGAAGATAGGGCTCGAATATTTTTAGAATAGTAATCTATCATAGTACGAAGAGATTTGTAATTTTCTTTACTTATTGTGTCAAAATTCAAAATGGCCTTTAAATGATTATTTGTCAGTATCCGGTTGTTATCAAAGCGTTCAGTAAGTAAATTCCAAGCTAATTTATAATTGGCAGCAGTGAATTCTATGGATTTGATAATATTAGATGCTCCAGACTCTAATGAAGAACGGAGATAGTGAAACTTATTAATTTCCGGAATAGTATCATTGTTGTTAATTAAAGAATCAAAAGTGTCTCGAAATTCCATCCACTTTAAATAGTTTCCATCAAACGAAGGCAGCTGAATAGTAGGCAACTTAATGTTATAGCTGCGGCAATCCTGTTTAATATTCTGACAGCTAGATATTGAATTACAGTTAGTATTTTCTGGTTTTACATCAATAGGAGAAAGACTTTCAATTAACAACTGAGCTTTAGCAATGTTTGAGCAAAAGTCACTTTCAATCATTTCATTTTCCTCTAACTGATCAGGATCCAAAGTTTCAATTTTAGTTTTTAAATCATCAAACTGTATCAACACCTCTTTGAATCTTGATAGTTTTAGCTCAGTTTCAACAAGTATTTGTTTAGGAATGCTGTCAGATTCTATCAGGTTTACAATACCTGTCAAGTATTTAGAAAATATAGTTATTCTCCCTTTTATCGTACCACGTTGTTGAATAAGAGATTTCAATTCAGCAGACATAGTGAACACTTATAAAAAACTGAACAGACCGTCAATAAATTAGTTATTCTAGTTTAGATACCGCAAGTAAAGTTAAGGAAATAAAAGGCAAACCGTGCAAGTCGCGCAATAGCTACGACAACAGATTTTCACTCAGCACACACGAGCAAGGCAGGTCACACACGAGCAAAGCAGGTCACACAGCGCTATGCAAGCAGCAGCTGTGTCTAGTAGGTAGACTTATAGCAGCGCATTCCAGCGGGATCCAAGTAGCAGAAGTACACGGCGATTCTGGAAAATGCCAGGGTGATCCCGTAAGCGAAGCGCAAGTAGAAAGTTAAGCAGTTAGGTAGGTATAGTTAACGTTTCATAGGTACCTACCTAACAAGAAATTATCATTAGGTATTCTTACTGCATTGAATGCCAGTAAAATAGACAGTAAAGTAGTTAGGAATAGTTGGTTTACGTTTAATTTAACATTATTCTGACTCCACAGTAAGCAAGTATAGTAAAAAGTAATAGAATAGAATAATTAGGTAGGCATAGTTGTATTGTATTTTATTGCCTACCTACTAAGAAATTATTATCATATCTGACTCCATAATATTAAGTAATAAGTACTAAGTGGGAAACTGGTGCACAGAACGGCTAGTAGGTTAACATTATTTAGGCACTTGTACCTAAGTACATACTAAAATTGGGCGTACTTCCCTGTAAGCGAACCACTAGCTACTCACTACACCGGCCCTTTTGGTAGGCGAGTCTTTTCAAGGAGCGCGGAGTTCCATTCTTCAGCTCGCCTCGGGTTTCCCAGTTGTTGCAGGCACTGCACTTCACTGCAGGCAGAGGGGCCGTCGTCGCCACGCGGCCGTCAGATCTCGTCGGTGGTCTCCAAATGTTAACGTGGAGTCAAAGTTAAAGTTTGTTTCCTTGTTCGAACAGTATAATTTCAGCCTTTTTCAAATAACATGAGTAAAGAATATGTAGGTTAACAAAGGTAAAGTAAAAAAAGGTTCATGTGCGACAATAGTGTCGCGCGTCGTTCGAGTTGCCGTGTAGAAAAGGGCAGAGTTAAGATGGCGGCCGGCGCACGAAGACCCGGTGCGCGTTCCCGTTGACGCATTCTTCAATGTTTAGTTGTTGAGCCTGTTTGAGTTCCAGCTACGTTGCAAACATATCGCAATAAGGAACCGCAGAATATTATTATTAATAGCTGTGCCCGCGACTCCGTCAGCGTGTAACTCCTTGTATGTTATTAAATTAATGTATTGGACTGCTAAGCTATCGGGAGTTACACGTGTTATTGTGAGTCAACCATAAAAGATAGACATATGCTGTTGTGGGATATTTTTTAGATAATTTTATGTAAAACATTTCCGTCATAAATAATTTCTGTGTAGCTTTAACCATTAAGGCTGCACACGCGACGGAAGCTTAAAAAATGGAGCAACTTCTCCAGTTTTCCCGACATTTCCCTTCACTGCTCTGCTCCTATTGATTGTAGCGTGACGAAAAGTATACTATAACCTCCCCAGGAGTATGAAGAATAATTGTACCAAGTTTCATTAAAATCCGTCGAGTAGTTTTTGTTTCTATAAGGAACATACAGACAGACAGACAGACAGACAGACAGACAGACAAAAATTTTACTGATTGCATTTTTGGCATCAGTATCGATCACTAATTACCCCCTGATAGTTATTTTGAAAATATATATCATGTACAGAATTGTTTTTTTTTTTTTTTTTTTTTTTTTTTGATAAGGTCGTTCTCGCAATTGGTTCCGGGAACCTTTTTTGCTTAACCGGGCGTCGGCGGGGCCAGAAGGGCCTCTCGCCTTAAAAAATAATAAAAAATAATTAGGGCGCTACTGCTTACTGAACAAGAGGGGACTTGTAGCAACGAATAATTTGCTTACTGAACAAGAGGGGACTTGTAGCAACGAATAATTATTTATTATAAGTATAGATGTACTGGCGGACCCGACAGATGTTGTCCTGTCTGAACAATCCTAGAACCCGATTGCAGCGCCACCTATCCATTAAAATATACACACAAAATTTAAATCGGTCCAGCCGTTGTTATACCACGTTTTATCTGTTTTTAGGATTCCGTATCAAAATGGAAAAAAGGAACCCTTATGCTGTCACTCAGTCCGTCTGTCTGTCTGTCTGTATGTCTGTCTGTCACAGCGGGATATCTCAAGAACTACTAATGCTATCAACTTATAGTTTTAGATGACGTTGACCCAACTATTTTGCAAATAAGAAAGAAATTAAAATATATTTTTTTTTTGCAACAGGGACTGAAAGGGGGTCGTAAAAAATCAAAGTGGGTCTACTTGGGCATGTGGGGTATCATATGAAAGAACGCTGTTTGCACATTCTCAAACATTTTTTTTTCTTTTTTTTAGGCCGCATAGTTTTCGACTTCTGATTAAAAACGTAAAAAAAATACCGTTCCTCCCCCTAATCTCCGAAGTTTGCAATGACAAAAATCTGAAATTATTCTATGTGATAGAAGTTTATGTAAAGGTTACAGGAAAAATAAAACGATGTCTCTAAATAGCACACTTTTTCAGAAATCGGAACGGAACCTTCGGTGTGCGAGTCCGGCTCGCTCATAACCGGTTTTTTTTAAAGTATCTTGTGTCCGCCTCCTGGTTCTAAGCTACCCCCCCACCAATTTTCAGCCAAATCGGTTCAGCCGTTCTTGAGTTATAAATAACTAACACGACTTTCTTTTATATAAAAGAAAGTCGTTAGAGTTAGAGACATCGTTTTATTTTTCTGTAACCTTTACATAAACTTCTATTATATATAGATTTAGTGAAATAGACGATGATTTATAACGAAAACGAGCGCATAAAATTTCAGGTCTGTTCATGAAATTTTATGCGCTTTGGTTTGAGCATTTAGATATTATGAAAAAACTACTGGATGTATTATTTTTAAAATTATTTGAATTCTTCAATAAATTATCTATATCTCTATATCTCTAATTTTGCCATTTTCATATTCCAGGAGCTATTTATTTACGCCCAAAGATGCATTAAAATTAGTGTTGAAATATGGAACTTTCGACGCTCATAACTTCCAAACCAATATTTTTTTTCCGATTCTGCTTCCATACAGGGCTAGCTATAGACGAGTAATTACCAAACTACGTTTGTACGAAAGAATGAGCGACTAGCGTACCCTTAATGTTTACGAGAATCACGAAAGAGTATGTCCGACTCTCCGTCGATATAATAATTTTAACAATATTAAATATTTACAAAATTATCTGGACATGGCGGGCGCTATAAAACTGTTAATTATTTTAATGGATTTCAATTAACCAATCAACGGACAGTTGCCAAATGATTTCGATATTTTCGCTTAGAGAAATACGTTCAGTAGGTCCTGGCAATAATTGAAATGACGATAGCGCATATCGATGCCAACTACTTAATAGTAAGTAAATAATCGGATTATTCTGATATTACTAAACTATCTATATCTACTTATACAGGGTGAAATTTTGATGGTTGTTTTCCTCTTAAAGGGTCATTGTACTCATCATTATGAATAACTTTTAGTATGGGACCAAACCTGAAATCGCGAAAAAAAAATCAACTGCTCCCTACATTTTGACGAGATTGATGTAGATAAATGTAATGAACAGCTGATTTTTTTAAATAAAGCTAAGTTTGTTTGTATGTTTAAACGCGCTAATATCTGGAACTACCAGTCGGATTTGAAAAAATATTTTTGCATTTGCCTAATTTTTGAGGAATGCTATTGGCTGTTTAACATCACGCTACGACCCTTAGGAGCCTTTGTAGCGAGGGTGGGCGATGCGATGCGACGAGGAGGGTCGGGGGACAAGAAATTTCACGCAGATGAAGTCGCGAGCAGAAGGTAGTTAGTACAGTCCGCTTTGCATATGTGTGAGTGCACGATAGTGTAGGTGTGACGTCCGGCATAGAGCGCGACGCGTTCCGTGCTTGGTTTAAAACCGGTTTATACTGCTTTTTGTTGGAACTACAATGATAACACTACCTGGCCGCTTTGTTATTCTATGTTTAAATATTGTTTAGATTATGAGATTATGACACACCCTCTTGACATAGTTACTTCTGTCTGAATGTGTCTACACCTATGTTTGTTCTTATATAAAATATAACTTAATCTATTACATCAAGGCCTTTTAATCTTCTCCAAGCGCTAGTTATCCATACTCTCTAACACTTTTTGGCAATCGGCAGTACGAGAGGCCATGACCAAAACCATGTCGCATCGTTGTTAAACATAAAACTAAGACGATTAAAGATTTTGTCTTACGTAAAACGATAGGACAAAAAATCCCCTCAAAATAGAATGAAACAAACAAATCTTCGAAATTAAGGGTGAAGGCAGACGAGCGTAATTTATTCAGTTGCTTTTCAACGCTTGCACTGGGCGTTTGTGTAGTGCAATGGATAATAATAAAGACGGTGTGTATTTACGAAGCATATAGCCAAGACACAGAAGATGATGATACAAGAAAATACTGGGTGAATCCACTCAACAGTGAAAGACTGATGTGCCGACTGTCGATTCCATCGCCCCCCTCTCACCGCGAACTCAATTCAGCCGAGATTGTGCGCGTGAGTCGGCAGACAACTCATTTTGCGTTGCCGTGTGAACGAAACAGGATTTTTGTATGAAACCGAAAGTAGCAGAATTTATGCGACTGAAATTACGCGACTCACTACTCAAAAAATTACGCTCGCCTGGCTTCACACTTTTAAAGCAAAAACACATTGAAATACTTCGTCTCCAATATTTAGTGATATTGGAAACCATTTAGTCTACCCGGTTAAGATCCCTTGTGTTTCCCTCGTGCATAAGTATGTAAAGGATAAAATATGGAAACGTAAACTATTTTCACAGGCGCATTTCCAGCATTGCGCGATATTATCCGGCTTTTTACGGCGTCTACGGTCGATTACGAATGCCGATTTGAATTTATGTTTGTATTATATATAATCTATGAAATATTATTAGAAGCGCCTTAGTAAATTTGAAAGTAAACCCTGTTTGGATATAAAAATTGGCATAAACTGTTGATAGGTACAGTAAAGAAATAGGGGGAATAAAAGAGGAAAAATTGGCACACGGTCAACTTCATTTGAACTATTTCTTTTTAAATTTTCAATCTTATCTTTTTTATTGCGACCTCGGTGAAGGTTTTTTATATAGTACCTACTTGGACGATCATCAATTCCCGCAGCGTACCACAACCTTACTCCACCCATATTATAGTTTCATCCCTGCATTCAGTAAACTTTTCATTTAAAATCCATATCCTTTATAGAAAAGATGTGGAAAAGTATCATGAAAATCCAATAGGATTACAATATTTCCTCTTCGCTTCAGCGCAGCGCAAAGAGGAGGTTAACGGCTGTAAACCCAAATATTGAATGGATAATCCGAACCGCGACACACACTCGCAAGCCGCGATGCACGTCACACGACACGTTTCAATACACACTACCGGTTTACGACACACGTATCTGGGACCATCCGGGGGTACAATAACATGTAGTGCCAGGTATCTTCTTCCTGTAACCGGGCAACGTGACCGGCAGAAGCCTACATAACTTCGGCACGACACAGACGGAAGTCGAAGGACTTCCTTTGAACAATAATATATTTATTTCGTGTTCTAATAAATAATATTATCCATGTACGATAATATTATTGGACCAGGTATCCTCTTTCTATAGCGTGTCATATGACTGGCCAAACTGATTTCGACCTTTAAACAATAGCATAAGTCGTTTTGTGGCCAATTAAAACAAGATTTTATGTGCACTCGCCGTGAGAACCCTTGAACCGGATCATCACTGTCATTTCATTTATTCAACACATTATTTCCAAATGAAAAGATCCACGGAAGAACCAAGGTAACCGACATAGCCCGAAGAATTGCCAAACTTAAGTGGCAATGGGCAGGGCGGATTGCTCGCAGAACAGATGGCCGATGGGGCCAAAAGGTTCTGGAGTAGCGACCACGTACCGGAAGGCCTCCTACAGGGTGGACCGATGACCTTGTGAAAGCCGCCGGAATCAGCTGGATGTGAAAAACATAGGGCCGGTCGATCTAGTACTGGTTGCCTTATGGCTGACATGCTGATGATGAATGACTTCATTATTTCACAAATTACGGTTTGTTATTAAAGCCAGTTTCTTAGAAACATCACCAACACCCCTGTGTAGAACTGGATCGCTATCCGGTTGAAACGAGATGGCCAGACCTTCCTTGGACCGACCGCCTGCAGAAGAGACGTGATTTATCGGCGCACGACGAGCGATAGAAAATTGTAGGGTTTGCGATTACAAAAGTGCTTCTGATTAAGTTAACTGGAGAAACTACTTAAATGGATTGGCCTTGAAGAAGGTAAAGTAAATAACATAAGAGTAATATTTACCAAAGATATTTAAATCACAATAAAGGTCGGAAGAATCTAGTGGTAATAGCTACTTAACAACAACTTTTGGTCGAAAGCATTTTGCAAAACGCAATCAAATTATTTATTCTCAGGAATCTCCAATTAAGCTTACCTAAACGAAATACTTGAAATATATCATAAAAAAGGGGTTTCTTACATCTTTAAAGACATTGAAAAACTGATATATACTTTCAAATGTTGATAAATACACAAAAATAAACTGTTTTAGTAAAGACGCATTTCTGGAAAATATTTACTATATAATTCTGCTTTGTGAAGGAATATAATGTAATATTAGTGTGTGTGTGTGTGTGATGTATAAATTAAATGTTTCGATCTTCTGTTTGCTTCCAAATAACAAAAACAGTCGAATTAAATAACTCATTTGTTACACTTGTGACTCTTTTTTACGAAGGGTAAGCGCAAAAATGTACAACGTAAAATATCGCTTCCATTCTCTATGTTTGGGGAAATGCCCCGAAAATATCATTCGGTTGACATAATATTTCGGTGCTCTAGAACAAACACGGCAAAATATTATGTGGCGGTTGTTAGGTTTATGATGATAATATAAGCTGGGTACATTCCTGTACAAAGGAATATTGCAACAATCTAACAAAACAGCATGTGCAAGCATGACACACTATACTAGAAAGTTGTAGTGGTTAATAAAGGTAAACAATCTTGATGTGACTTTTTACACAAACACGTACCTATATTAAATAAACAAATAAAATACTGCTTAAACTAATGGTTCAATTGATTTAGTAATCATTATTGTTGTATTTACATTGGATTTTATTTGCATTTTATTTTTAAACTGAGGTTTTAAAATAAAAAAGATAAAAGACACATCAAGATTGTTTACCTATATTTAACTACCTAAAGCTTTCTAGTATAGTATAATTGTAGCCGTATGGCCAACTACGGCTTACTTACCGATCATACATTCCACACACAGATTGCCTTCCGGCGTAGGCAGTTATGATAACCGCAGAGATCGAACAGCATCCGTTATCCGTTCATCATAATTAACAACTGCCACAAGAACGCATAATGCGACTCTGAACTGGCAAAATCGCGGCGAGCCCCGGAACTTTGGAAGTACTTACTTACAATAGGGATGATGACTAAAATTTTTTGTGTCCCTCATGTAGATTATAAAAAAAATATTGGATACGTATTTTTTTTCTTTTTTACGTAATCAAAAGATTACGGCGATACATCGAGTTAAAATGTGGCAGGACGGCACTCCTTGCTAGATTTTATACGTAGTTAGTTATAGTTGTGACGTAGCGAGCTCCCACTGCGTTTTATTTAAGTAATTTTTAGGGTTCCGTACCTCAAAAGGAAAAAACGGAACCGTTATCGGTTAACCGGATCACTTCGATGTTTGTCTGTCTGTCTATCTATCTATCTGTCTTTCAGTCTGTCAAGACCCTTTTCCTCAGAAACGCGTGGAAGTATGAAATTGAAGTTAATATCAAACACGTAAGTCTACGGTTCCTTAGAGCTCTAAAAAAATCAAGTTTAAGTTCAAGCAAGAAGCAAGGTCTCACAGCACAAGTAAAGGAAAATGTCCGAAAATCGTTTGATTGAAATTTGTTATCAATTAAATTTTCAAGTAAATTTTCCGTCGGAAAATTTACCGTGATCACTGTATGGAAAAACATGTATTTCAATCCTTCACTGTGCGTGGTCCAATACGCACTTGGCCGGTATGTTACAGCAAAAAATACGTGCCTAATATTTTGTTATTGTCTGACTGACGCGTGACGGTCTAAACAGCTGAATTTCTTTTTTTTTACTCAAATACCATCCCTATTACACAAGTATTTCGTCTGTCGTATTAAAAACTTAAAATGTCGGACCTGCAAGCTTTTGACGGCAACTTTTCTCTCATTATTTGAACATTAATATTTTAATATTGCTGACTTTTATTATGAGCCCGATTTAGAGGCCATTTCACGAAACGTAAAAGCAGATTTAATATAAGATTTGCATGTTATGACTTCTTCTTGATTAAAATTAGAAGAATTGTTTCGGTTCGGGCAGGTACGGTCAGCAACAGAAGTCAGTTAACACTGGTACTTTTGACATCATCTAAATTAATACAAAATGATACGATTACCTGCTTTTTAGCATTTCATTTATTAGATAAGAGTTATTTTTCATAAAATAAGAGTAGATTTTAATGAAATATTTTTCGCAATAATTAAGACTTAGAAAACACAAGTGTTAATCGACTTTTGTTGCTGACTGTACCTACTGTCTCGACTTTACATATCAGATGTGGCTCACTGCTGTGTTTTACATACGTGAGCATAAGGTATGCATGTAATGTCCTCGGGGTTTAAAAGGTACCAAAATATTTGTACGTCTATGCAAACGAAGATATACCGTATAAATAAATACAGGTACAAACGTATTTTTAGAGTGCCGTACCTCAAAAGGAAAAAAACGGAATCCTTATAGGATCACTTCGTTGTCCGTCTATCTGTCTGTCTGTCAGACTGTTCAGACCCTTTCTCAGGAACGCGTAAAGGTATCAAGTTGAAATTAATATCAAATAATAAGTATTATGGTCCCTTGGAGCTCTAAAAAAATCAAGCTTCTAAGTCAAGGCAATTAAAAAATACGGCCATTTGATACTCGCAAGTAAATCAAAACCTATAGGGTACTTGCCAATGACCTAGAATCATAAAGTTTGGCAAGAAGCAAGGTCTCACAGCACGAGTAAAGGAAAAAGTACGAAAATTGTTAATAATTTGTAGTTTTATCACCAAAAAAATTGCTAACGAAATGTGAGTGTACCTGTACACTGCCAAGGCCTGATGTTGTGTTTAAAAATAGTTTTTTTTACGAATACAAACTTAAATTTTGCAGTTGGAGAATTGTCCGTGACGTATATCAATGTAGGTATGGGAGAACATGTTTTTCAACTACAATGTTACGTCTGTTTTTGGGATAAATTCTTTTCAACTACGGAATCCTTCATTGTGCGTGGCACTCGTTTGGCCAATTTTTAAAAAATATATAACTACATTTTACAATTTTAGACAAACCTCAGTTTCATATGTTAGGCAGTCAGCAGTACGCCATAGGTTCATGACAAATGAGCTCGAATGTCAACCGAACCCCATAGGTTCATAGCTACTGTAAACTCGCGCTCGCCATCGGATGATGGTATTTTACGTTTATGATATGTGTATATGCTGCGCCCCGCGGTTTCACCTGCGTGGACCGGGATAAAAAGTAGCCTATGTGTTAATCCAGGGTATAAGCTATCTACATACCAAATTTCATCCAAATCGGTCCAGCCGTTTGAGCGTGATGAAGTAACAAAAACACAAACACACGTATACACTTACAAACTTTCGCCTATAAAATATTAGTGTGATTATGGAAAGTTTTTCCTTAAGGCTTGTCCGTCGTAAAAAGCGCGGTCACTGTCGGACTGCATACAAAAGAAAGAGAAGCGCGATGACACAACGCTTGCAAAATATAAAGTAATTATCGATTTATTAAACTTAAAAAGTAATGACTGTTGATTAAACTAAAAAAGTAATGACAAGAAATCACTGCTTATTAGTTTGTAAAGAACTTTATAAATTTATGAACACTTTTAATGAAAACTGTAGGAGTAATATGGTAAAAACTCGATAGACCTGGATTTAGGTTTTTTTTCCTTAGTTCTACAAACTAAAATAGATTTCAGGACACATGAAATCACTTCTTATTTTTCACTTTGCAAGTGAAAAATAACTAAGTATAGTTTAAGACTTTTTTTTACTAACAATAATATGTAGGTACCTTTGTAATGATGTAACTTCTATGTAATTTATTTACTGTGAACTTATCAATAAATATTCTATTCTATTCTATTCTAACTTTAATTTCGGAAGTCAATGGCAAAAAACGAAAATACAAAATCAAGAGTACCTACTTAACAGTTACATCCATAAACAAACGGACCGTTACTATTTTTATGTGAATAAGTGTGAATCTATTCAAATACAAGAGTTCAGAGTGTATTTGAAAAAAACAATTCAATCCATGTAGTCCAGAGATTTTCAAGCAATAAGTACCTACTAATAATTTTAGAAACACAATTTTATTTTTCGGTAAATTGATCTATAGTTTCCAGCTGCATTCAAACGGTTTGATGCTAGCATTTTTATGCATAAGCATAAGCATAATCAACCTATAACGTCCCCACTGCTGGGACAGGCCTCCGCTCTTCGAGTCGGAGTGGGCCGTAATCCACCACGCAGGCCCAGATTGGTAGATGTCACATGTCTTCGAATTTTTTGTTCTAGAACATGCCGGTTTCTTCACCATGTTTTCCTTCACCGTTTTGATAGCAGCAGAGCATTTTTATGGCAATCATCTTTTTATCCTACTATTGAAACGATCTATATAATTGTTCACCCTTGCCTAGAAGTAATTTGAATAAATTATATTCACTCGAATTTTGAATGGAATAGAAATTGACATTGAATATCAATAAAGCTATCTCATCATTTGCTTACCTTTTCCCAACTATGTTGGGGTCGGCTTCCAGTCTAATCGGATGCAGCTGAATATCAGTATGGATAGAGTGATTGCCTATCTGACCTCCACAACACACTTACTGGGTAATACCATCCCCTTGGTAAGATTGGCTTTCAGATTTGCGGGCATCTGACGACCCATAACCACTATCAAAGATCCACGAATGACAGCCGGGACCAACGGCTTACCGTGCTTTACGAGGCACGGAAGTGTCTCGGTATCTAAAGGTGGTCAACTATCCACGGACCAACGTCGGCAAGCGTAGCGTAGCTGATCGATAACCTCGTAACTATTGTTTTTAATCACTCAGGAAAATTAAGCAACTATTATACTGGTAGGTACTCGGATTAGTTTTGTGCTCGTGACTTTAATATTTAAAAAGTCTATGTTCTTCTAAAGGTCCAGGATAACCTATCTGAGACAGTACATGCAGCTGTAAAGACTTGGCATACAGACAGACCGGAATTTCAACATTAGTATATATGATTGAAATAGTTTTTGAAAGCATATTCAATACAAGCAAAGTTTGCCTCGTTTCAAGTTCACTGCACTGCCGTTTTGATTAACATGTTTCCGAGTTATGCTGCAATTTGACTGCTACGAGAATATACTCGCTGTAAATTAGGCTAAAACAACTTAGTCTAACTTAATCTAGGGCACCGCTAAGCCGGTCAATGATCCAACTGTTTAAAATGGCTAAATCAGATTGCATTTGGAAAACGTACAAACAAAAGTGGCTGATTAAACTAGAAATGCTAAACCATTGTTTCATCCATCGCCTACGGCGTAGCGCTACGCCGGCTACGAAAATTTATCTCGTCGAATAGTCAACGTCGAACGTCTGTCTGTGTGAGACTGTCGGTTGACAAGACACTCTTGTCAACCGACAGTCTTCGAATGCTTCCATATAGATAAATTGTCGAAAAAGCTTAGCGCTGCAGCATACGCCGTTAGGAAAATTCGTGATTTAACTTGTTTAGAGACAGCCCGTTTAGTTTACTTTAGTTATTTTCATAGTGTGATGTCGTACGGTATTCTGTTGGGGGGAAATGCCGCCGATATTCAGACAATTTTTGTTTTACAAAAAAGGGCTATTCGTTCAATTTACAAATTAAGTCCCAGACACTCCCTCAGAGATAAATTTAAAGAAATTAATATAATGACTGTGCCTTCTCAGTATATCTATGAAAATCTTTTGTATGCTCATAAAAATATCAATTTGTTTAAAAAATACAGTGACGTCCATAATGTGAATACTAGAAACAAACACAAATTTGTTGTTCCTACAACCAGGCTTAAGAAAATAAGTGGTTCGTTTAGTTGCCAATGTATACGTTTTTATAATAAACTACCTAGCCACATTCAAGAACTAAGCCTTAATAAATTCAAAAATTGTATAAAGCGGAAACTTTGTCAGAAAGCCTTTTATACTGTCAAAGACTATATTGAGGACAAAAAGGCTTGGGATTGAGCTGCTCCAATAAATTTACACTATTAATGTTGATTTAAATACCTTTTTACATATTCTATACAATGACATGAATATTTACTTTGTAAAGTATTACTTATACTATTTTTAATTATTGTGAATGTGAAGACTACGTGGATCATTGTTTTTTATTTATTTTATCCTTTTCTCAGTTTTAGTTATAGTCTGACAGTTTGAGTAATTTATGCGGCCTACCCAAATGTCTTTTCTTTGGTATTATTCGTCGAATCGTTAAGCTCCTTAAGTTTTGAGTTGAGCTGCACGATTACTGACAAATGCGTGCACTGACTGGACAGGTCCACTCAATCTGTGTGGTTCTTTCATCAAAAGACCATTTCAGACTGCAATCTACATGGTCTTCACATGATCTGACCAAGATTATGTCTGGACTTTAAAAGAGACTGTGACCTCTGAGTTTGTTTCGGCGTTTCTTCTCAGAGTAGTCAGATAGGAAACGTCGAACTCATCTACTTTAAAAAAAAATATGTTTGACGTGTAAAAGTGTTTGTACAAACCTACTTTCAGAAAATAAATCATTTATCATTTATCATTTTATCATTCGCAGTATTGAAGTGTACAACAACCATTATTGACCGAGTATACTCAAGATTCTCTACTCATTCACCTCTTCGTTCAAGTACCTCGATGTGTGTAGAGTCTGCAAACAGGTGACGAGCGCGCTATTTGTCGTTACTTTTTGCGCTGGTTACAAATACGTTGTGTTTCACAATCAGATTGCCGCTCAAGGCAGTTAATAAAAATAGAAAATTTAAAAAATAACTTCGTCGAAGCTAATATTACATTCCATAAAAACAATGACGCTGCTACCACGTTAATAGCTATACTTAATCACCAAAGAATTCCCATTAAAAAGTTTATTCGCGTTTGTGTACCTATGTGTTTTATTTCAAAAGCAATATTTTAATATTCATCCCGTTTTTTAGAGTGCACTATTGGAAATTAATAAAAACAATATATGTATAATTTTAACAAAAACAATATCAAACAACAATATTGATAATACAGTTGTGCGTGATTGAAACGTTTTAGTAAGGCTCAGTCGAGAGCTGGATTTAGATACATTAGTTCCACAAAATGATAGACAAAAAAGTGTGCACTTTTATTGGGTGCCTGTTTGTTTCCCTCCGTTTTACTTAGTATTATGTTAGGTTGTGGGATTATTAGACGTAGGAAAAAAAACAAACAGGCTCAAATGGGATTACGCTAGGTCACGTTAGCCGAGTAGACCGTACACAGTGACCACTGGGCGACTCACCACGCAATGGGTTCCTAAAGTTGGCCCAGAAAGAGATGGCGAGATAAGATGTACTTACAAGACAAGTACCTGCAAGGACTTGGGGAGGCCTTTGCCCAGAAGAAGAACGGAAATGAGAAGCTCAAAAAAAAGTTAGTTGAGATGAGACTAACAACTGATAACTTCTTTCTTATTATTTATTAATTTATTTACTGAAAACAAAACAAAGGATTGTAGTAAGTACACGTTAAAAAAATACAGTTTCACAAAATAATAGGGGTTAAAGTATGAAATTGCCGTTTTATTGTATTAGGTACTTCGAAAACCTTCATGGTTTGAGATTTTTGAGTGAAACTTTTTTCACATGGATACCTATGAAGTTCTGCTTTTTAAAAATGTGCCACATTTGATTATCGACTTTCAGTTGTTTTTTTTATTCAGCTTAGACAAGAAAGATGGATACTTCGAAAATTCGAGTTATTTTTGGCAGAAACAGCTCGCAATATCAATGTTGCGTTTGGATAGGGGACTACTAATGAACGCACCGTGCGATTTTGGTTTCAACGCTTTCGTGATGGAAACTTTGATTTGAAGAACGAACCACGTGGAAGACCGCCCACACAGGTGAATAACAATGAATGGAAAGAGATGGTGGAAACTCTACAGGAACTGCAATTAGAAACCATTCGTCACCCTCCGTATTCGCCAGACCTTTCTCCAACGGACAACCATTTTTTTCGTGATTTGGACAACTTTCTACGTGATAAAAAGTTTTCTTCTCAGGAGGCAGTACAAAATGCTTTCACACAGTTTGTCGAATCTAGATCACGAGAGTTCTATCGCAAAGGCATAAATGACCTTCCTATTAGATGGAAGCAATCCATCCATACTCCATACTAATTTTATAAATTCGAAAGTAACTCTGTCTGTCTGTCTGTCTGTTACCTTTTCACGCCTAAACCACTGAACGGATTTCGATAAAATTTGGCAAGGCTATAGATGGAATCCTGGGGACGGACATAGGCTACTTTTTTCTCGAAAATAATCCTACGGGGGGTGATATAGGGGATGAAAGATTGTATAGGAAACCCAGCATTTCTTAAGGCTGCAGTCTTGCAAAATTCACTCGCGGCGAATTATTTGCGCAACTTTGTATTTTTTTTTAAACAAAAGTAATGAAATAAAATGAAATATTATTATAATACGTGAATAACCATTATATAAGTAATAGCTGGTAATTTTTTTTAAGTTCATTTGGGTGGATTATGTTAGGTAAATCAAGCGTTAAATACAGCTCTTTCGAGCCAGCAACGATTCGAGTTATGTTTGTGCACTTGCATTGGGCAATACAAATTTTATTTAGAAAATCTGTTCAGCGCATAATTGTTTCCATATTCTTGTCTTCAAAATGCGCTGATTACTTTTTTCTAATTACCTTTCATTTTCTTAATTCAGATGTCACAATGTCATCGAAATTCTCTGTTTTTAGCTTTTAATAAACAGTTTGTTTCATAATAACAATGCATTGTATGCATGTAAAAGTTAGTTAATTTAATGCCAAGAGTTCAATAAAGCAAGTACTAAAAAAAAATTGCACCTAAATCACCTTACTCTAACAATAATAATAATCTCAAAATACCTCCAAAACAGAGTTTATGAACAAGAATTGCGAGTGAAATTTCTTAGTGGGTCGGAGCGTTTTGGAGGTCTTTTGAGATTATTATTATTGTTAGACTAAGGTAATTTAGATGCAATTTTTTTTAGTATTTGCTTTATTGAACTCTTGGCATTAAACCAACCAAATCTTACATGCGTACGATGCTTTGTTATTATGAAACAAACCGTTTATTAAGAGATAAAAACAGAGAATTTCGATGACATTGTGACATCCGAATTAAGAAAATGAAAGATAATTAGAAAAAAGTAATCAGCGCATTTTGAAGACAAGAATATGGAAACAATTATGCGCTGAACAGATTTTCTAAATAAAATTTGTATTGCCCAATGCAAGTGCATAAACATAACTCGAATCGTTGTTGGCGCGAAAGAGCTGTATTTAACGCTTGATTTACCTAACATAATCCACCCAGATGAACCTAAAAAAAATAACCAGCTATTACTTATATTATGGTTATTCACGTTCAATAATAATATTTCATGTTATTTCATTACTTTTGTTTAAAAAAAAAACACAAAGTTGCGCAAATAATTCGCCGCGAGTGAATTTTGCAAGACTGCAGCCTTAAGTTAGGAATATGAAAATTCAAATCTATGCTTTTGTTAGGAAATAATGAAATATGCGATTAAGCGTTTCTGAAAAATCATCCCCTAAGGGGATAAAATAGGGGTTGATTTTACAATTCACAAAACTGCACGGATTTTGATAAAATTTGGCAAAACTATAGATATCATCCTGGGGAAGAACACAGACTACTTTTTGTCTTAAAAATAATCATATAGGGTGTGATATAGGGGATGAAAGTTTGTATGAGGAACCCAGCATTTTTTAAGTTAGTGATAATTATGAAAATTCAAGTTTATGATTTTGGTAGAAAATAAAGAATTATGCGGTTCAGAGTTTTTGAAAATCATCCCCTAAGAGGGTAAAATAGGGGTTGATATTAAAATTCACAAAACTTCACGGATTTCGATATAATTTGGCAAAACTATAGATATCATCCTTTGGAAGAACACAGACTACTTTCTGTCTTAAAAAATAATCATACAGGGGGTGATATAGGGGATGAAAGTTTGTATGGGAAACCCAGCATTTCTTAAATTAGGAATATGAAAATTCAAATCTATGCTTTTGGTAGGAAATAAAGAAATATGCGATTAAGCGTTTTTGAAAAATCATCCCTTATGGTGTTAAATAGGGGTTGATTTTAAAATTCACAAAACTGCACGGATTTTGATAAAATTTGGCAAGGATAGCATCCTGGGGAAGAACACAGGCTACTTTTGTCTTAAAAAATTGTTGGAACTACAATGCTAACACTCTACCTGGCAGCTTTCTTATTTTAAGTTTGAATATTATTTATAGTGTGACACACCCTGTGACATAATTACTTCTGTCTGTAAGTCTCTGCACGTATGTTTGTTCCTATATAAAATATCACTTAATCAATTATCTCAAGGCCTTTTAATCCTCTCCAAGTGATAGTTATCCATACTCTCTAACAAAAATAATCATACAGGCGGTGATATAGGGGATGAAAGCAAACAAGCATTTCTTAACGTAGGGATATGAAAATTTTAATTTATGCTTTTGGTAGGAAATAAAGAAGGAATATGTGGTACAGCGTTTTTGAAAAATCATTCCATAAGGGGGTACCCCCTTATGGAATGATTTTTCAAAATGCAATAGGGGTTGATTTTGAAATTCACAAATAATATTAAAATGTTTGTGTGTCTCTTTTTAAGAGATTTTAGGGATTGAAAATGTATTCGTAGTTCGTATCTTGAGGTAACATTTAGCCGACGTTTGCACGGACGTAAAAATGTCGCGGCGGGATTTTATCGAACACTGGATTTTCAACTCTCGGTGTTGAGCCGAGCTTCGAGAATCCAACCTAATAACAACAGAGTGCATCCCAGCGCGTCGAAAAACACACTGTTGGATTTTCAACTCTTGGCACTAAGCAGAGCGTTGAAAATCCAGTGCGCGAAAAAAAAAATCGCCGCGATGGTTTTACGTCCGTGCGACCGTCGGCTTAGGGCTCATACACACGAAGACGATTCGTTTTTATTGACGTCTTTAGACTTTATTTCGTTTAGTCGTTTATTGACGTCTTTAGACTTTATTTCGTTTAGTCGTTTTTAGTCTTTATTTCATTCGACGTTTTTAAGACGAATGGATTTTCATACGGCTTTCACGAATGACCGGAGCGATTCAGTGTATAGGTAATTCATTATGTTTTTTTGTAAATTGGCCGAAATATGACGATGATTGTTGAAGATGTCAGAAAAAGTCATGCTGACTGGGAGCTTTAAGGCCACCATACACGGCAAAGATAAATATCGTAGCGATTTGAGTTTGCACAGTTATATCGGACGGCCCTATGTTTTCCATATGAATGTTCCCATGGGATATTTTCCGAAATCTACGCAGGCGAAGCCGCGGGCAAAAGCTAGTGTATAGATAATAATGGTAATTATTTTGATTAAATAAATATGTTAAATTAAAAAAAAACGAATTTCAATTTTTCAGTACAAATGGGCAACCTTCCCCCCCCCCCCCCCCCCAAATATATATAGGTACTATAATGTTCGACTCAACTAGAGCGAAAGATGACGTGGCTAGAAAGGGGGTGCTATACCGAGTTGACGACTAATAGAGAAGTTTTGAAGAAAGGACATGTTGCGCCGACCCCAAATAAATTGGGATGAGGTCAGGAGAATGATGATGTACGACTCCACTGGAGCACTTAGGTGTATATTGAGCGGCCAGAAGAAATGCGAGACTGTGGTTGAACAAAAACGAGTGTCGACACGAGGGGTTCGTGTCGACACTCGTTCTACCACAGTCTCGCAGTTTCTCACGAATGACCCAAGGGAAAGCAAAGAGAGTGATGTATTCGATACACGCAAATGTGATTAATAACGTGTTCATTTCATTACAAAATGCGCTTTGATGCGCGCCGAGGCGTGCTCTGTCAGTTGTATATCATACATTTCTCCCTTCAGCTATCATTCCGGATAACAAACCCAGAAATAGCAGCGATACAAATTCACATGAATTATTAACAACGAGAGGTGTGGAGAAAACATACTAAGATATGCTTGGGGAGGCAAAAACGTAACGTGTTCCTAAATAGGTCTTCTAAAAACTTTTGGTGGTTCATTACAAGTCAGCCATTGTAAGTCCCGCGTGTTTCCTCGACATACAAAAAGAATTCGGTACAACAAGTAATGCTATTTCTGGAATTAGATAATCGTAACCTTTTCAGAGAATAAACCTTTTATCATGTTTTCACTTCTATGTTATTAAATTAGTACTGCTACTAAAAGCTACCTAATCACTCCATTGCACAACTGATAATACTATCAGTAAATTATTTGTACGCCCCGATAAGATATGAAAAGTTACCCAACTCGGCTACATTCGCCATTCATATTCGAAAAAGAATAGACAGACTGATGAGATGCGGCATGATCCCGCAGATAAGATCTATCCGTCGCTATTATAGTCGGGGAGCCCGATTGTCAATAACTTTGTTCTTCAACTACCCTTTTACGGCGAAAACATGTCAGGCACCGCACAGATTGGGGGCGTCCGTCGGTCGCTCGCAAAATAAAAGAGACGACATATCTGTTCTCTCCATACATAAAGTAGGTATATGATGCGGCTCCAAGAATACGGTTAAGTAAGTACATTATTTCCAATACTTCAGTAAGTGCACGTTGACATACAATCTACAAAACAGCAGTGAGCTACACACGCCTTGCGGTTTCTTATTTGTTGCCTTTTGTCTCTCAGCTCTCTGGACCGCTCGACCACTTAGAAGACATTATTAAATACTTAAGTATTGTGTTTACGTTTTCAAAGAAGATAATGTGATGAGTTTAGGTAATGCTGTAATTTTACAACATAGTTGAACTGTTTATGAATAGAATTTGCGCCATGTTTTTTTTATTTTTCCTCTTTTATCTGAAATCTAGACTGTATTGAAAACGTGAAATTAGATCAGAAAAAACTCAGTACATAGGTAGAATACATTATCCACTGTACAGAATCCTATTGATTGATTAGAACGCAACTTTCACTTGAACGTTAGAGTGTCACTTGAGCGATCTACATTTCTCAGTGCTGAAAGCTAACTAGGGATCGCTTTTTGTGAAGAAATCGCGGGATTCACTGTAAAAGGGGGATAAAAGCATGAAGTACGTAGGTCAAAGAGGAGGAGCACAAATGGGAACATAGTGACATAAATACAGGAATACTCCAGATGCGATTCAATCTGAGAATCACGCAGTCAGCCTATTGTGTTCGAGGCTGAGCTTGTCACCACTCAGTGATTGACGACACTGCCGAGTACCTACCTACCCATTGACTGACCTAGCTGACCCCTCCGTTACATAATGAATGTAGAAAAACTATATTTCTTTGGACTTTACTTAACTTTGTTACAACACTAAGGTCACACTAAGGGCGGAGTTTTTATAGCTACTTTATTCTCCTAAAAGTCAGAGATGGTTATAAGGGGGATGTAAATACATTAAAAAATTGGATTAATCACTACATAGTATAAAACAAAGTCGCCTCCCGCTGTCTGTCTGTCCCTATGTATGCTTAAATCTTTAAAACTACGTAACAGATTTTGATGCGGTTTTTTTTAATAGATAAAGTGATTCAAAAGCTAGTTAATTATAAAAAATAACGTTTTTCTGGATGTTTTCCTGAACTGAAAATTCATAGACTCAGGTTACCAGGTCAGTCATTTGATGATTTCCCACCCACAAAAAAAGGTTATCAGGTAAAGTTTGTAACAGCAAATATAATTAGATACAAATCGTAATTAGCTAAATCTGGCGAGGAGACCATTAGCAGGTAACAACAATTTAAAACAACGTTACAAAACGATTGTACTTAAGTTTTATTATTTTAATGAAGACATGTACGAATATCAATGCGGCGTCATTAAAATAAAGTATAGATAGAGCAAACAGCTCTAAAATTAAGGACGTTCTTTTTTAATTTTTAAAACATAGGTAGGTACCGTGATGTTTGAGTACATAGGTATTTCATTATTTTATGTATGTGCACCATGTTTACAAGTAATGTAGTTATATGCGCGTCACTTGTCGATACAGCCAATAATATTTTTATAACGTAATAGAAGCTCATTTCTGGAAGGCACCTTACAGGCGACATATATGGAGGACCCATTGCCTTTACGAGTAATGTCCGCACTTAACCGGGACGACGGTTTTATTGTTATTTATTTATTTAATGAAGTTATTAACCTACAGAAATAAGACGCAGTTTAGCCTAATGTCTTGTCTTTGTCGTCAATCTTGTCTTTTTTATGATTTCCTGACTGTTCATGCAGAATTTTACTGTGAAATGTTTTGAGTAAAAGCTTCTATAAACAGGCGCGACAAACGACCCGAATCGCGCCCGACGCAAAGGCACCGCTCGTCACTCGACATGCGGTTCCTTTGTGTCGCGTGCGATTTGCGTAGCATGTCGCCTGTTTGTCGTCGTCGTCGTCGCATGTCGCCTCTGAAGGCTCGTACAAACAGGCGCGACACGCGACGTGACACGACGCGCATGTCGATGCTAACATCGATTTGAGGTTCTAGTCTAGACACATAAAACTTTCAAATTAATCTATTCAATTATGAATATTTTGTCGAAGTTTTTATTTGAACATAGAGGACAAATAGTCTGGAACGAAGAATAAATATTTCAATAAAGTGATACTAAATATTTTTTTGTAATACCTAACGGTATTACTAGCGTATATTTCTAAATACGAGTATATTTTACGTAGGTATCGTTAGTATTATATATTTAGGTATTATTCCCCATTGAAATATTTACCAAAGTTATAGCATAGCGTTGTTAATAAAAAAATAAAAAAATCCATTTACATAACTAGATATTAATACAATTGCAGGTTAACTTCTCATGAATGTCGTAAACACGTATATCGATGAAACCGTCGTTCTTTGGCGCAAGTATACAGGGCGCATTCGGTCTGAATGTGTCAAGACATAAATGGCATAGTAAGGGCACCGCCAAACTAGGACGCTTGCAGGGGTTCAAACATTGCAAATGTAGGTACCCACTTTAGTGCATTTGTCTAGTTGGCACGCAGTCAGATCATTACGCAAATAGCATCGATTTTTCAGACGTTAAAGAGCGCGTCATCTCGCGATCGAAACACTAATGTTTTGATGCCAAGTCGTAATTTTTATTAATTATTATTAGCTTTATTTTTATATCCCTTACAGTTGTTCTTATCTACTATTTCTTGTTGTGTACTTATTTATTTATCTGTTAGTAATGTTAGTTTTGTACTTAATTAAGGTTAGTATTGTTAGGTGTAAGGGCCGCCTATTGCGGTAAAAGCCTCCTCCAAATCGTTCCAGGTGGCTCTATCCTTTGCCAGTCTTGGCCATAAGTTGCCGACTATTTGTGCAATGTCGTCACTCCATCTTTTAAATGGTCTACCCTTCCTTCTTTTTTTATATATTAGATACCAATTTGTAATTATTTGTGACCATCTTCAAACAGGTCCTGACACTAAAATGGAAATGGTTAGGCCATATTCAGAGAGCTAAGGACGAAAGATGGTCACAAATAATTACAAATTTTTATTAATACTTTTTCTTAATACTTAGGAATAAGGCACCTGCTCCCATCGAAAGGTCGTGGAAATGCTCTCTGTGGCCTACTGTTACTTGTTTCTCTTCTAGCAATGACTATAAATGGCCCACCCACCTAAGCATTTATATAATTAATGATATTCGGGGTCCTAACCGTGTTATCAATCATTCATAATCTTTTGCGATGTAAAGTTTTCTTCCAAATAAAATATGTACAGGCAAAGCAAAAACATGAAAATATTTTAGTTGTAACATTTTATTTTCATGCGAATGGCATTCGATATTTAACTGATACCAAAGCAATTGTAATGCAATTTCCATCAGACTCGATCTACTTAAAAACTATTCTATGTAATTTTTCAAAGTGCCTACATAAAGAGCCGAGAGAGAAGAAATCCGATTTCCACACATGTGATTGTGATCTTTATAACAAATATTAGTTCATGCAATTTTTTGAAAGCTGTTGTTTAAAAAATATGCTGTACACGCGGTGTGTTTTCACGAGTTCCTATTGAAATGTCTGCCATACATCAACAGTACGTAGTTGGTATGAGAATGGCACGAGTATTGTTGTTATCAATAACCACTGAATCGCTTGGCGTTGATTGCCCCGCTCGAACAATGCCCAGCTTATTTTTTGCGTGATCAAGCAATGTTATAATTCCGTGACAACAATGTGTGCACGTATGAATACAAACATTTGGTATAAATGTGCCGTCTGTGGCAATAATGAACAGCAGCAAACTTCATAGTCGTTCTTATTGGATTATGTCAACGTTGCCGGGATCCATCGACGTCTGTGTGCTTGCTACCACAATCTTAATAATTTTGAACCAACACTATGGAATTATGGTAAAGATATTGAACACATATAACGGGTAATCTGACCAATCAATCTGCCTAGACTTTTCCCAACTATGTTGGGATCGGCTTCCAGTCTAACCGGATGCAGCTGAATACCAGTATTTTACATGGAGCGATTGCCTATCTGACCTCCACAACCCAGTAACTGGGTAATACAATACCCCTTGGTAAGACTGGTTGTCAGACTTTCGGGCTTCTGACGACCCGTAACGACTGTCAAAGATACACGAATGACAGCTTAACGTACTTTCCGAGGTACGGAGGAGTCTCGGTATGTAAAGATGGTCACCCATCCATTGATCAACCCCGGCAAGCGTAGCATAACCTGATGGATCGACCCATGCGGCTGTTGTTACTTAGACACGAGCTCCTCTGAAGGGCTAATCTGACCAAGTCGAATATCTTTTATCTGTGAAATAAAATTGACGACTTACAGTTTTTGTACGGAGAAACTGTCACATAATGCCACATTTATACAGGGTATAAAAGTTTGGTCGAATTCACCCTAACTGTGTTAATTTAATATTAGCATAAATCTGGGATTGAAGAGAAACATTTTAAACCGAGTAAAACTGGAGTTTAATTTAAACATTTGCTTTCGTTCCCGGCTGTTGATTTTTACAATAGTTGTTTTGATCTTGAAGCGTTGAAACACGGAACGAGCGATTTGTTTGTTTGTTAACAAATTGATCCACAACTGCGTCTATAAACTATTATTTTAGATGGACGAGCGATAAAATACCCTTCTTAAGAGAGCAATATACCTGTTAGAAACTGCAGACTCAATGTCGAAATGATTTCATGAAATCGCTAAAGTTTTCCTCCAGACTTATGTAACAACATCTTTTAAAATAAATGAAACACAACGTCCAACTGTACAGTTTTATCTTAAAATGGAGTTTGATGGGCGTGACTTATTTCCCCCCCACGCGGGGAGTGGCGGTTCCAGCTTCCGTGGTCGGTCAGTCAGTCGCCGCCACAAACTTATCTTGCTCAAAAGTGGAACTAACGAAATCACTGACCGGAATTTAAAAACGTTACTTAACATTTGGCTAAGCATTATTCTTGTCACTGTCGCACAACTGTCAAACTAAAAATGCAAGATAAAGACGGAAACATATGTAAGAAAAAAGCGCATAATATGTAGCGTTAATTTATCTCGGTCTGTGAAATGTTTAAGCCTAGCGAACTGTGAAGTAGACAATTAATACAAAATATTAAATTACAACTAAACAGCAACACAACAATTAATTAACAACTAAAGTATTAAAATTAATTAAGTAGTATATTCAACATTTCAACAGTTCTAAATGTGGAAGCTTTCTGTAGCATTTCATTAGCAAATTTTCCGACCTACGAACTATTGTAAATTTTTACTATTAGTCTGTAAGCTTTCTGTAAAATAAATAAATGAATAACCATGAAATTAAAATTTTGTTAATTAATCTTCTACTTACGTATAAAAACCGGCCAAGTGCGTGTCGGACCACGCACAATGAAGGGTTCCGTAGTTGGGATGCGGCTTGCAATATAACTTAGTTTTGGTCATTCATTGAGAAGGACTTTTGGAAAACCTATAAATGTCTACGACTTCGAAGCCGAATAGAATTAGTTTCTAATAAATAATGTAACATCTAGCCACATTCCGAAGGCAAGGAAATGGTATACTATGATAGCCAAAAAATTTGTTTTCATACGTTGAAATTTCTAATAAAAATACAGCGTCCAGTCACAGAATAAAACCAGAAAACTTCTCTATGGCGCCACGTAGAAAGGGTTATAACAGGTGGCGCAAAAGTAATGTCATAATGTGAATGTGCCATAATTTTTGCAAATGGCGTCATAATGTCATTGTAATTTGATACTTATATGTTGTAGACAGAGAATTAGTTTACAATGCAATGGAGCGATACACATAGTCCAGGATCCCAGAGCCGCCAGACCTTACAGGTACAGTAGTACCCAACTAATAAGGCGCGTCGTGAATCTTCGTGCGCACAGAAAAGAAATTATGGCCCCGAATATTAACGAGAATGCTTAAAACTTACAATCAACCTTAGATGACTACAATAAGGTTCATAATACACTGCAGCTGTTAGTTTTGTCTCACTCGCAAGTATGGCGGCTGACTAACATCATGGCGGCAGTTGCCGACCAATAGCGATACAGGAAAAAGAAACACTGTGCGTGGAGCGTGCCGATTGGTCAATAGCATTTCCCGCGCTTTGAAAATTCATCTTCTGCGCAGGAACATCGGTAAGCCATATCAGTTGAGTACTACTGTACCTACTTATTTTCTGATTGACAAAATGTATGGGTTAGAGTAGTGTTTGTATGTACTTTGAACGTACGCTTATCTGCTAGCTTGGGCCGATGGCCAACTTTTAGATATCAGGTGACAAAGTTACGTAAAAATATTACTCACTTTTCTTAAAGACTGACTGCTGATTTTTATATGTTTTAGAGAATATTGTTTATAATTAATAATCAATACTGTCAGACACTTCCCGTCGAAGGTTTTTTCCGCCAGACGCTTTATAGCTCGCAAAAAATTACGTCATCGTACATAAAGTTTGAATCCTAATTTTTATACTAAACATATCAATCGTAGCGGTCAAACATCCCCCAGACACAATTAACTGTTTTCTAGTTACTGTAGCCATCTCGAAATATAAAACTGACATACTTGTACAGGTTTTTTTTAAGTTAATAGTGAAAGAAAGTTAATGGTGGTGTCCTCTTGCCGGCCTGCTGCAGCATTGTCATTACTCGTTTTTACACCATGCTACCCTAATGGACATTGCAGATTTCTTCTCCTTAAAACGTTTTATATTCTCCAAGATAGTAAGTAACTTATTATAATTAAAGCAGCTTTATTTGTACCTGATTTATATTTTATGGTACACTTTTTAAGCAAGCTCAAATCTGATTTTTAGGGTTCCGTTTGTCCGAATGAAAAAATGGAATCCATATAGGATCACGTGTGTCTGTCAGTCTGTCTGTCTGTCACAGCCAATTGCTCCGAATCTAATGGACGGATTAGCGTTGTAATTTGGTACACATATCAATTTCTGTGACCCAAATATGAACGTGTTAAAATAAATGAATTTTTAATATGGGGATCACTTTTGGGAGACAATTAAGAAAATTTAAAAAAAAGTTTCACACACTACCATGTGACGAATAAAAGCGATCGATGTATCGAATAAAAGCATTTCAAGCTGCTGACTGTGACTGTGTGTGTGTGTGTGTATGGTGGGCCTGTGAGTGTTTCAAGTTATATTTATTTTAAAATAAATAAGTAGTTTTAAAGTTATTTCAGAAAATAGATGAAAACTGACCCCTTATCTCCGAAAGTTCTACTGAATCTAAAATTTTGAAAAAATACAGAAAATTTATTACAGGAAAACCTTAAAACGTCTATGGTCTTAAAACAACACGACAAATCTCCCAATATTCATACCAACTGTGGAACCTTTGTAGGTACCTATATCTTTTATCAACTAACATATCCAGCTAACTCTTCTATGTAGCTATCTTGAATTAGATTTCCAATTAAATTCGATTATGGACTTAATCAGTTTCCAGAAGAGTGGGTTACTAGTAAATAGAAACTTTAATGTTAAGGATGATTTCCACCAAACGACTCGCATCGCATCGAATCTGAAAGGATATGAGCGGATGCGGCGAAAGCCGATCGCGTCCGGCAGGATGTCGACGCATACGATTGCCTCCGTACCGTTGCTTGCGAACGTATCCGTTTCTGCGCTAGTCAAATAGTTTAATTCCTACCGTGTTGACGTGTTCGGATACGACGACAGGCGAATAGAGCCGATCGCGCGTCGCAGCATACTTTCGGCTACGATCACGTGTCGCGGAAGACGCCTGCGGTCAAGCTGCTGTGCGCGGCTTGGTAATCTAGACTTTAAATACTGTGTACACGATTTAATATTGTTTAAAGACTGTAAAATCCGTTCCGATCCGCGCATCGGGCGTTGCGAGCCGTTTGGTGGAAATCATCTTTATCTGTTCAATTGCCTACAAAATTTGTTACCTGGTATATTTTACAAAGGAACGTACGTATACTTGATTGAACTAATGTTATATAGAATAGACTTCTACTGAAACGCCACTTGAAGTCATCCTACAAAAGTAGTGTATGTACATGATACTGTAAAAGCAGTAAGTTGTACAAAAGTTACTTTAAATTGCAATTGCAAACATTGGACGTTCCATTGTTAACCTTTTTAATTGACTAAATAAATCCGAGTCGAGGATTGTTGTACACTATTGTGTACAATGCGAGGTTGGAATGCCTAGAGTGGTCCTTCAAATCTGTACTGGTAGCGTTTGACTAATTAGAAACAACATGCTTTTGTTCCGGGAGTGGGACAATTGAAGAGAATTCAGACTCGAACTTTGAACTTTGAAAACCGATAACCTTTTGTCAATCAGTGGCTGAATAAGTTTCATGTGATAACGCCGCTTTCATTTCAAGGGTTCCGTACATACAGGGCTACCCAGGATTATTAATAAGCAATGTCTATCTGTCTATCCGTCTGTCACAAATCTCTTTCGCACCAACACTTAACTCTTCCAATGTTTTAATTAGTACTGCGTTGCTCGTAGCATTTAAATTAAAACTTGTACTTACTTCTGTTTTATTGAAAAAAAAAAAGTTTTAAGCATAAAATTAAGCCTGATTATAATGGACACTCCTAGTTAAAGGTACGCAAATATGAGTCGGAATTGTTTTAATTACGTCGTCTCGAGATAAACAGACAGGAAATAAACTATTTAATCCTAGTTTCAACACACACAAAACTTAAACACAAGTAACGAGAACGATGTGTGGGTAGATACGAATCCATACTTGCACGAGCTAAAGGCTCCTTCAAACAGGCGCGACACGAGGGCACCGCGTGTCGTGCGACGAGCGGTGTCTTTGTGTCGTAGAAGCCTTAACGTGGCGACCAGCCCGGTTAACACGGGTCACTACCGCCTTTGTCTCAAAAAGATGAAAAAACCCGTTTTGTGGCAATAATAGCTTTGCAGCAGGATTGCAATTAAACGTGATGACAACCTCGCTCCACCTCAGATCTAAACACATTTAAAACAACGTCAATAGAAGCTCAGAAAAACGGGTGGTTTTTCAGAGAGAACCAATAACTAAAACCGGCCAAGTGCATGTCGGACCACAAACAATGAAGGGATCCGTACAATGACATTATACATCTAGACGTTACCATGATTACAGTGTGAAGTGTGGAAGTGAGACACATATATACGAAATAATTAGGAAAATTAAGACAAAGCATCGTATCTTCTGTCCCTTACGGCGTGCCGTATTTTTGCATGGCAAAATTTAAAAATGTTGCCAAACAAAGTACTTTCACTGTTACAAAATTTATCTTGCGTCGATTAATTTAACATTTCTGGACAGTTTTTGCATTGTGCGAATGTATTGACATGGGTTTCAGTCCAAAATATGGAAGATTTCTTACGTTAAACCTCATTTCTCATAACACATAACCTAGAAAAAGTATAATATTGCTGTCTCATGACCGGCCACGCGGTGGCTCGATCTAGATGTATATTATCTAAGGCTCCGTAAATGAAAAGCTTAATAGAAAAAATACTCGTATAAATATCATAAGCAACTTACAAAAAGAAATGAAATCCCACCAAAAACATTTTCATGTAAAATGTTGCCAAGACGAGACCACATATAGTTCGCACTGACAAAAAGCTATTAGATCTCATGTAGAGCCAAGCTTCTAACTCTACACGCCCTAACTCTCCAAGCCCTAACTTCACAAACTCTACACCTTAGTCAAAATATGTGGCTTGGCCGTTTCGCTACCATCACATGGGCGCAAGGTGAAAAAAGTATTCACTGTTCATTACTTTTCTGTTATACAATAGTTCTTGTAGTAACGAAACGGCCAAGCCTCATATTTTGAGTAAGGTGTAGAGTTTGTGAAGTTAGGGCTTGGAGAGTTAGTGCGTGTAGAGTTAGAAGCTTGGCTTTACATGAGATCTCATAGCTTTTTGTCAGTGCGAACTATATGTGGTCTCGTCTTGGCAACATTTTACATGAAAATGTTTTTGGTGGGATTTCATGATTCTAGGTCAACATTAAGTTCCCTATAGGTTTTGATTTACTTGCGAGTATCAAAATATGTCGCATAAACGGCCGTATTTAGGGTTCCGTACCAAAATGGTAAAAAGGAACCCTTATGCACTGCGTCTCAGTCTGTTTGTCTATCTGCCACAGATGGATATCTCAAGAACTACTAATCCTATCAACATGACATTTGGAACAGTTTTAGATGACGTTTGCCCAACTATTTTTCAAATAAGAAACAAATAAAAATGTTTTTTTTTTTGCAACAGGCACTGAAGAGTGTCTTAAAAATTCGAAGTGGGGCAACTAGGGCAAATTGGGTATCATATGAAAGAACGCTGTTTGAACATTCTCAAACATTTGTTTATTTTTTTTTAGGCCGCATAGTTTTCGACTTTTAATGTAAAATGTAAAAAAAAAATACCGTTCCCCACTTATATCCGAAGTTTGCATAGAGAAAAATCTGAAATTATTCTATGTGATAGAAGTTTATGTAAAGATTACAAAAAAAAAAAAAAAAAACGATTAAACTTTTTAAAACAATATCGAGAACGTCCTACCGTGACCACGATCACTGGGTCGAAACGTCGGGAAGCAAGTAGGTACTTGTTTACCTCGTAAAAAAGAATATCGCGATAAGACCCGTTCTCGATATTGTTTTATAAATAAAACGATGTCTCTAAATAGCACACTTTTTCAGAAATCGGAACGGAACCATAGGTGCGCTAGTCCGACTCGCTCTTGATCGGTTTTTTTTATTGCGTTCTAAATAAATAAAGAAGATTTATTTATTTAGAGCTCCAAGGAACCATGGACCTACGTATTTGATATTAATTTCAACTTGATACCTCCACGCGTCCCTGAGAAGAACGGTCTTGACAGACTGACAGACAGACGGACAACGAAGTGATCCTATAGGGGTTCCGTTTTTTCCTTTTGAGGTACGAACCCTAAAAGCGATATGTCAATAACCAATACTTACCAGTTTTTTAATATATTTCATGTTAGACAACAGTCAACAAAGAGCACGACGAAATTAAATTTCCATTATTTAGTACGAGTTATGAAGCAAACAGACATTTTTATTAATTAACGAACTTTGTAATTAGTACTTTTACAATTAGTGCTTAGTGCCCTTCCGTTGTACACGATAAATATGAGATAAGGTAAGTATCTACAACATATATAGACACAGTGTATAGAACTTTTTATTGAGTTAGTATTGATTGCGTTACGGTCAAGCATTAGAGGTTTTTTTAGGATCTGAGCTTGTGTAATTCACTTATGGGTCTCATCCGGCGCTCCCTGCTTGCTTGCCACTCCTGTTTAAGCGGAACACCTAAAATACCCCAGCAAGTAAGTCAGTTTGGACGGTAACAACTGTTCTATATAGTTAAGGGAAAGTGCCGTCAAGGTCAACAGACTCGATTAAGGTATTTTATCTTCATCGTTTTTTTATTCCGAATAAGATACTACGCTATTAGCCCATTTTAAAGCTTGCCAAAATTAATGCCATTTGCTGGAATGACTAAAATGAGAAATGCACCTTTTGATTATTCAGGTGTTTATTTTAAGCACTTATTTATGTTAGAGGGGCTCGTGGCTAAGTAATATAAGCCGCACGGGTCGATTGACGCTTGCCGCCGTGTCTCGGAAAGCACGTTAAGCCGTTGGTCCTGGCTGTCATTGGTAGATCCTGAAGTAGATAATTAGTGCGTTGCGTCGTCGCTTGCTCTTTCTAAAAGACATGCTGATTTAATGTATTTTAGAACCGAGCAAGCGTCATTGAAATGCGACGACGCAACGCAACACAACGCACTAGGGTAAGACTTGGTAATACGCCCTACTTTTCATCAAATTACAATTTTTTTTTAAATCTTTCAAGATATAATCAATTTTTTTTATTTTGGAACAATATTTAGTCTTTTGACAATAATATCACAAATGGTAATCTTAATAAGTACTAAGAATACAATAATATTTTTTTTAAACCTAACGTAGGGCGTTTTTTAATGTGATCGTTGACTAATATGACTCACTCTTATTATAAAATGCCCCAGTGTATTAATCATATATTTTTGCTTACTTTAAACTATCGTAAGACGAAAAAAATTGCCATTCCCTTCCGCTGAGTTCATATAGCAATATAACACTGGATAACTCGAATTTTAAACCTAGAGTCCGTAACTCGAAGTTAGTAAAATATAATGACTGAATCTGACTTGAAATTCCCTAAACATATAGCAATAAAATCTAAGGAATGTTTGGTTCTTTTTTGCACTCCATGATGCTCATAGTGTCATTCTTTGATAATTCTCTGTAATAATAATACGCAACAAGTACTTTAACACAGTTCAAATACTGGGGCGTTTTAAAAAACTGGGTTAGGGGCTTATATTGTCCAATTCGATTCTCAATATGCCCCACCGAAGTCAAAACACAAGATTCAAGGTTATAACGTTCGACGAAATAAAAAGAGAAATGTAATTTTATCTATTTTACGATAGTATGGGTCATTTTAACACAAATTCTAAAAGTATCAATCTATATGAATTTCTTGGTAACTCATCACAAATTGTTCCACGCCAACAAAACTAGATTTCGCAATGTTTTTTAAATGGACATCACAAACTATGTTCTCACGTCGGCCATGTTGTTTGGCTACTAGTGGCTCCCCGGGCATCTAGTTACGAGTGGCGTGATTTTGTTAGTGTGACTGCTAGAACGGTGGGGCGTTTTGTCACTTAGGGCGTTTTACCAAGTTTTACCCTAATGAGGGATCAGCCTTACGGGTAGTCGGAAGCCCGAAAGTCTGACACACAAGTCTTAACCAAGTGGTATCGTATTACCCAGTAACTGGGCTGTGGAGGTCAGATAAGCAGTCGTGCCATGTAAAACAGTGGTATTCATCTGCATCCGGTTAGACTAGAAGCCGACCCCAACATAGTTGGGAAAAAGACTAGGCAGATTTACGTTAGATGCACTAAAATATCCTACGCTATGCACTAACGTATCTACAACTTTATTACTAGACAAACACACTTGCACATTTTCGAGCAAAAATGCTATTCGAGAACCCAGTGACTCATATCGGCTCTTCTCTCTTTTATTTACTTTCGTATAACATTACTTACGAGTACATCTCAAGATCATACAGTTACGAGTATTTTGTCTATAAATTCTGGAATTGAAAAATGGTACGTCCAAACTTTGCAGTTCGATTCGTAATATCTCGTTGCAACTTTGTTACTCTACTGTGATGTCAGCATTTCGATGAAAGTAAATATTGGAATTGGTTGTAGAGATATATATGTCACATTCAAAACTCTTCTTAACCGGTGAACCGCTGCTTTAGACTGCAAAAATCAGTCTAAAGTTCTTTTGACCAGTAAACCAATTCCTAGCAATTACCAAAAACTTAGAAAACAATATGTTGCTTGTTTTTTGGGACCCTTTTAAAAAATCTTTTTTTATTCGTAGCGATTCTGAATAAAACTAATGCATTTCACAAAAACTGGTTTCAATAGAGGAAATGCGTTCTAAATTAATAAAGAATTTGACTAAAAGCGGGCAAAAGTACTTTTGACCAGTCAAACCGGGGATATATCGATAATTTTGTTTTTAAAATTCCTATAAAACCAAATGTTTAGGGTTAAATGATTTGGATTTTCCATATGTGTTATTTGACTATATTGTTTACGGCTGTACCTACTAAAACCAAAACATGATTTTTTTAGAAAAACCAAATCCAAAGTAGCACCGGCTATTTTCTGTTTTATAAGTACAATCATACATAAACAGTTCCTTAGTGTGCAGTAAAATTTGCAGTGAAATTGTAGGTATTTAAATATGCTAAAAACTTACTAAGCTAAAAATTGATTTAAGTATAGCATTTTGTCATAAAACTACGTTTAAACGAAGCGCGTTTAAATTCCGGTGCGCGTGAGAGTCTCACGTCAAACTAGACAGCCATAACGCCATTTCACTTACACACCGAGCTAAACCACGCTTCGATATATCCTCTTAAGGGTTTTGACTGTAACTTCTATATCAAAGTATAGCTGTCCTAATATATAAACCGCTGATTTGCAACCCAGATGTGTAGTCCTACAAAGAGGACAACGACGGCAACATAACGACATTATGTCCTCGTGAGTGAGTCCGTGCAGCTACGTCACAGATTAATATCATTTCACAAGGACTTTGCTGAAAGACAGTGCTTTGCATAATCTAAGGAAGGTTTTGTCTAGCGGTGAAGTGTATTGACATTTTGAAGCATGCTCAAAATCTAAATCAGTAAGACTTGGTGATGTGGTCACAGGTAGTCGCCAGTAACTGGCCACCTGACATAGCTAAACCGCTACAGATTTTACACAAATGTACTTCAAAGGCACAAAGCTCACTCGTAAACCCGTTCAGACCCTTTCAAATAGCTCCTTTTAATTCATTTTGTGCTCGAACATAACCTCAGAATAGTAATTAATACTCGTAATAGTAATTTAATTTTTGTAAATATCTCGGAAATGCAGTGGTGTTTGTGTTATTCTTTTTAAGAAGTATTAACACATGTCATCGAGTATTTTAAAGATGATTTGATGAAGACACGAATGTTAAATTGAGTACTACATTTGTCCATAGTGTCGAGGGCAATCTCTTTTGGGACTAATCCGAAGTTATTTAGACTTACCTACTACTTTTCCGGCTGTTAGTATAGGTAACATAACAGTAATAATAAGTTAATATAACAGCCAGAAAATTCTATTCATATTATAACACACAAGTACTATACCTACGAGAATAAAATCGATCTCAATTTGGAACTTCAATTGAATCTCTACACAAAAATCAAACAATAACTTGGCACATAGATAGAAAATAAAGTGAAGAAAATAGAATGCTCTGAAAAGTGTAAGAATCCGTCTTTTCACGGAGGTAGCGGAGGTAATACAGCAGAAAGGAAGAGGTACGACTGGTATGACGCCTCTTTCGTTAAGTCTTTGGATACCGATAAAAATGGCTCTTTCATAGGTAAGTGAATTTTCTCTTCAAAATAGCTGCTATCGTAACATTTTAGTACCTATTGTTTTATTTAATCGTAAGAAAACCTGCAGCATAAAAACAATTATATATTCAGAGTGTAAGTGTAAACAGTGGCAATCGTTTAAGGGGTCATTGTACTCATCATTATGAACAACTTTTATTATGGGACCAAACCTGATATCGCGAAAAAAAAAAATTATGTTCGCATAATTCGGCAAAATGTAGGGAACAGCTGATTTTTTTTCGCGATTTCAGGCTTGGTCCCATAGGAAAAGTTGTTCAGAATGATGAGTACCATGACCCCTAAAAATATTGCCACTGTCTACACTTACACCCCGTGTAATACACAAGCCACCATTCTGAAACGTAATATTCAGAAACTATCACTCTGTAATAATGTGATATAATTATTTGTGTTAAGCACCGTTCACATTGTTCATTGGCTTGAAATTATTGTTCAGGGAGACGTAGACAAACCCTGTGAACTGAATTTGTATTCCAACGAACAAATACGACATTCCGTGTTTCAATCACGATATCACCTGTACAAGATCAAAACATTTCTACAAATCAAAGGGAACTTCGCCGCTAATTATTTAATTAACGCGAAAAATATCGTAGATCAGAAATAAAGGATGGAACTGAGCGGGATAAATTAATTAATTCGGCACAGACTACAAGTCTTTATGGATTGAAAGTGAAGACGACTTTTTGAAAAATGTGCCTCCATAGAAGAGTAACTGGGTGCTGTTCCCACGGAAATGGTAGCGGTATCAATTATGAAGCGTGAAAGAAAGGTGAGTTTGCTGGCAGAGTGGCAAGCAGGGAAACGTTTCTATGCTATTTGTTCCAAACGAGTGTAAGCCGGTGCAAGTCGTCTCGCGAGCAAAAGGGATTGTTGCTCTAATTGGCGCCTGTGCTTAACTATGCCTCTGTGGCACTAACGAGACGTTCTCTCTTCAGACGTCTTTTTGCTGTCAGCAAAAGCTGCTTTTAACCTACCTGCAGCCGATAAACAGAGCTTTTTGTCTCTATTTAATACGTGTGATGCAATATTGTTGATAAATAATGTATCGGCGTAACTGGCGAGTTTTTATTCTCATTAACATGAATGTTTAAATTTACATTTTGTCAACGCATTTTCTGCAACAGTTACGCTGATAATATGTTTGCAGAAAAAATATGTACCTACAGTTATTTTATATAGTCACAAACTTTTCAGTATGAAAAGGAAGTTAACGATAATAATATAAACTGTTCTTGAGGAAATGTCTTTTGAATATATGACTTTATTTGGCAAGCGTTTTAGAGATTAAGTTTCGTTCCCAAATTATAAATAGCAAGAATGCATTAAAAAGTAATTCGCAATGTTTTTACAAAATAATTAAAGTATACAGGGTGTAAGGGACAGCCCTCCGCAAACTAACAGGGTGTATTCAGCTCCTCATTTTGAATCATATTCCACCGGAAATTTTCTCAGGAAAATTTTAATTTTTTCAAATTTTTTTTCAGGTACATTTTGATTATTTCAATGTAAAATTGCATTGTGTGTTCGCAGCACTCCATTTATGTAAAAAAAAAACTGAAAACAAAACAGCAAAAAAAAAAAACCAGCAATGGATGTTGAAATACTCCAACCAACGACGCGTGAAATCAGCTGTTCACTTTCTGTCTAGCTACAGAGTTCATCGAACTCACCGCATACCTATTACCTACCCCTCCCAACCAGTAATAGACGCTCCGATTTGTGCACAAAAACACAAACAAATCAGGTTTATTGGATTCCCTTACCGTTCCTGAAAAAATTTCCTGTACCAGTCATCTTAGTATGACATACTGAATTCACCCCATCAGTTTGCGGAGGGCTGTCCCTTACACCCTGTAGATTAACTAGCTTTACTTCGGTGAATACGTAAGTATTTAATTTTATATTTCTGGCGCTCGTTCCATTCGACCATAACTTAGGATTTCAACAAATGGGTTTTCATTTGACATTGTGGACCTTGAATAAATACTGTCTGGTATATCTTTATGTCAGATGTTATCGTAAAATCAACTTTTGTTGGTATGACAGTTTCGTAATATGTCGTATGGTAGATCTTACTAACTTCATTTATTCATCTAATTATGAGCACAGAAAATAAGACAAGAACAAAGAAAATAATAGTAAAGTTTCTCGTTGCCTTCTCATTCATCTTATACAAACCTTATAAAGGCATTCAAGTGTAATATTAATATGAAATTAATGCGTGGATAGACATTTATAATTAACTAGCACTTCCCGCGCTGCTTCCCCGCGTAGATGTCGGTAAATATCCCACGGGAACAAAAATTCTTCCTTATTCCTTATCTACATTATAAAGGGAACCTCTGTGCAAAATTTCAGCTTTCTAGGTCCAATGGTTTGGGCTGGGCGTTGATGAGTCAGTCAGTCAGGCAGGACTTCCCTTTTTATTTATATACATAGATAGATAGATTTAACGAAACGAAGATAGATCGATTTAAAAGGAGCTAGTGGGTAAGTAATAACAGCCGCACGGGTCGATCCGTCAGGTTAAGCTACGCTTTCCGGGATTGGTCAGTGGATGGGTGACCATCTTTACATAGCGACATTCCTCCATGCCTCGAAAAGCACGTTATGCCGTTGGTACCGGCTGTTATTCGTCGATCTTTGACAGTCGTTACGGGTCGTCAGAAGCTCGAAAGTCTGACAACCAGTCTTATCAAGGGGTATCGTATTGCCCAGTAACTGGGTTGTGGAGGTCAGATAGGCAGTCGCTCCATGTAAAATACTGGTATGTAAAATAGCTGCATCGGGTTAGACTGGAAGCCGAAAAGGGTAGGCATGCAGATTGATTGAGATGATTTAACCGTTAGTGCGCTTAATTACGGATACAGTTTCGAAAACTATCTCGATACAAGGAAATAATAATCTAATACTTATTTGCCACTTGTAATCATCACACATTAATTGAAAATCGCTGTTAATTAATAATACTTAGGTACATAAATTCCAGCGGTTGCGCTTTATGTTAGGCTTTATGGGATGAACATTCTTCCTCTATTTAATTTGAATGGATTTCTGCCGCTGGGGTCGCGGGTAGTTTTAAGAAGATACCGAGGCCCTGGCATAGGCAACTGAAGGAACACGGGTGGGTTTTAGTCAGTAAAAGTCTGACACGCCCTTCCGCTTCACCCAGAGCGGGAGAAGTTATTTGATGATTTCCCATCCTCAAAAAAAAAAAAAGGCATTTACACATACATTTTTAAACTCACGCCATCTTCTAATGGTAGGGGTGTTCTGTTATGTAAAGATGGTCATCCATCCACGGATCAACCACGGCAAGCGTATAACCTAACCTGACCGATCGACCCATGCGACTGTTATTACTTAGTCGCTCTCTACCTGTAAATTTTGTTAACTAACCGAATAACACTAAGTACATTTTGTCAACCCAGCAAGTACGTAGGTACTTCAAGGTTTTTCACGTGGAGACCCATAAGTATCTTCAAAGTACTCGTATCACATCCTACCTGCCAAAATCGGAACAATGGGTAATCTTTCAAATTTCCGCTCGCACGCAAACCACAAGAGAAGTCGGTAACAGCCCAGTGTTGCCAAGTTAAACAAAATCTCGGTGACCTATATGCCATTCTTACAAATAGTCCAAAATAAAACTAATCTTATGTAATCCAATTTATCATCCTCCATTATTTGGGTGTTTTTCTATCTATAATATGTATGTATTTACAAAAAAAAAATGTATATAAGTAGTTTATCAGCCATCTCGTTACCATAACACAAGCATTAGGTTGCTTAGCTTGGGACTAGATGGCGTTGTGTGAAATGTCCAAGGATATTATTATTATTATTATATTTTTACATATCTCGGGACCCTGGTATCCCGGACCTTTGGAAGGCATACGAGGGGCCGAAGCCAACTCGCAGAGGCCCCTTAGACAATTTTAAATTATGATGAGGCACCAGCCGACGATTATCCCTGTATGCAGTATGGAAGTGCACCCAAGGACAAGCCCCGGTTGGTGCAGGACTATTGCAGAACATGGAAACAAAACATATTGGGCTATGGGTTTGGGTGGTTGTGGACTGGTTATCTAGAACTATAGAAACACTATGGCCCCTGCCTGACTAATGTTTTGTATACAATACACAGATAAAATGGCAGGGGGTGACTTGCACACTCAATAATGGGCCCCCGAAAACGGTCGCTAGCACATAGTGTCGTAGCGGCAAGGGGGCAACATGTCCTGAGATGCTTGTGAGGAGTGGAGAGGTATCCCACGGTTCTCAGAACAATCCCAGAGCCCGGAAGATGGTCAAGATCCCTACAAACACTTACTGGAATACTTCCTTCCTCCGAGCACGTTTGCTCTTGTGAATCTCCACTCAAGCCAGCCAATAAAGGCAAGAATGAGGTGGGAGCTCTGTTCCCGTCAGTTTTCACTCCAGCCGGCCAATAAAGGCAAGCCAAAGATGAGGAACAAGACTACTCCCGGGAGATAGGGTCCGTGGGGTCGCTACTGCCCAACAGCTCGCCACATGCTGCCCTGCGGGTTTCTGTATCTCTCTTGGTCTGGCTCCTCACCCTAGACCTGTTTCGGCAAAGTGAACTCTACCGGCACAGGCCCAGAGTTCGGAGCGCGCAAGCCCCACCACGACGTCAACGTAGAGATACGGCGGTGGGGTATTTATTATTATGTCTTGACAATTCTCGGGACCCTGGAGTCCCGGACCTTTAGGAGGCGTACGAGGGGCCAAAGCCAACTCGCAAAGGCCCGTTAGACGCTTTCAATGAAATGAGGCACCAACCGACGATTATCCCTGTACGCACTATGCAAGTGCACCCAAGGACAACCCCCCGTTGGTGCAGGACTATTGCAGTATATAGAAATAAAGAGATTGGAGTATGGATTTGAGTGGCTAAACTAATCATGAACAACTTTACGGTAGGAAACTAAGAATAATACTATATTAGGTTACTTATACAAAATAAGCAACTCAGACCACTGCAGTCCTCGGCTACAATAAGCCAAGGACTAATAACTGTCAGGAAATTAGCCTTTTTTCAAGAGGTCTACAAAAGGCCTACGGCATAGTCTACGAGAGTTTGGCTGACACTACGGAAAGGTATACAAAAGGCCTACGGCGTAGCCTACGTGTGTTTGGCTGATACTCGGAAAGGTTTACAAAAGGCCTACGGCGTAGCCTACTTGTATTTGACTGAAACTGCGGAAAGGTCTACAAAAGGCCTACGGCGTAGCCTATGTGTGTTTGGCTGATACTCGGAAAAGTCTACAAAAGGCCTACGGCATAGCATACGAGAGTTTGGCTGACACTACGGAAAGGTCTACAAAAGGCCTACGGCGTAGCCTATGTGTGTTTGTCTGATACTCGGAAAGTTCTACAAAGGGCCTACGGTGTAGCCTACTTGTGTTTGGCTGACACTGCGGAAAGGTCTACAAAAGGCCTACGGCGTAGGCTACTGTGTTTGGCTGATACTCGGAAAGGTCTACAAAAGGCCTACGGCGTAGCCTACTTGTGTTTGACTGACACTGCGGAAAGGTCTACAAAAAGTCTACGGCGTAGCCTACGTGTGTTTGGCTGACACTACCGAAAGGTCTACAAAAGGGCCTACGGCGTAGCCTATGTGTGTTTGTCTGATACTCGGAAAGTTCTACAAAGGGCCTACGGTGTAGCCTACTTGTGTTTGGCTGACACTGCGGAAAGGTCTACAAAAGGCCTACGGCGTAGCCTACTTGTGTTTGGCTGATACTCGGAAAGGTCTACAAAAGGCCTACGGCGTAGCCTACTTGTGTTTGGCTGACACTGCAGAAAGGTCTACAAAAGCCCTACGGCGTAGCCTACTTGTGTTTGTCTGATACTCGGAAAGGTCTACAAAAGGCCTACGGCGTAGCCTACTTGTGTTTGGCTGATACTCGGAAAGGTCTACAAAACTCCTACGGCATAGCCTATGTGTGTTTGTCTGATACTCGGAAAGTTCTACAAAGGGCCTACGGTGTAGCCTACTTGTGTTTGGCTGACACTGCGGAAAGGTCTACAAAAGGCCTACGGCGTAGCCTACTTGTGTTTGGCTGATACTCGGAAAGGTCTACAAAAGGCCCATGGCGTAGCCTACTTGTGTTTGTCTGATACTCGGAAAGGTCTACAAAAGGCCTACGGCGTAGCCTACTTGTGTTTGACTGACACTGCGGAAAGGTCTACAAAAGGTCTACGGCGTAGCCTACGTGTGTTTGGCTGACACTACGGAAAGGTCTACAAAAGGCCTACGGTGTAGCCTACGACAGTTTGGCTGACACTACCGAAAGGTCTACGGCGTAGATTTAACTCGTGCTGTGAGACCTTGTTTTTGGCAAACTTTGTGATTCTAGGTCAATGGGAAGTAACCATGGTTTTGATTTACTTGCGAATGTCAAAATATGTCGCATAAATGGCCGTATTTTTTTATTGAGTTGGCTTAGAAGCTTGATTTTTTTAGAGCTCCAAGGGACCATAGACGTTTGATATTAATTTCAATTCGATAACTCCACGCATTCCTGAGAAAAAGGGTCTTGACAGACTGACAGACAGACAGACGAACAACGAAGTGATCCTTTTTTTCCTTTTGAGGCACGGAACCCTAAAAATAAACTCTTCAGCATTATTATTAGTATAGGTAAGTCGTAGGTAGTCGGTATCGAATAATGAGAGGTAAAACTTTTAGTTATATTTATGTTGACCTACCAGGATCACGGTAATGAGCTTAATGAATGAAAGCGTAATGAACCTGATATCAAAAATTAAATTGTGGTTTAAAGCAACTTGCCCCCATTACCTCTATTGTTATGTATGTACCTATTGTACTGCTTACATTTCCAGGATTTTAAGATTTCTATACATTTCATTTATATTTTCCGTACATTCTTAAGATGAACATAGTACATACACGACACGGTGTTTATTTTTCAAAGAGGATTATTTTCAAACGGTGAACTCGACTAGCGCCATTGATGATTGAGAAATTCATTTTATATATAAGTAAAGAAATAAACGAAGTGAGGATTGAAATCCTTTTTCCAAAAGATTAATTTCCAAGCACTAGGTAGTTTCTAATACCTTGGAAACCTATTCAATTTCACTTCGCTAGAATTCCAGTTAATTAATCCGTCAGTTTCGACCTTGAGATGTATTTACGTTGAACTGTGCAACAGCTACACTAATTGAACCAAGAGCTGGGACCGAAGTGTAAGTAATAATTTTAGTAAAAAAAAAACGGTCAAGAGCGAGTTGGACTAGCGCACCGAGGGTTCCGTTCCGATTTCTGAAAAAGTGTGCTATTTAGAGACATCGTTTTATTTTTCCTGTAATCTTTACATAAACTTCTATCATATAGAATAATTTCAGATTTTTCTCTTTGCAAACTTCGGAGATAAGGGGGGGAGAACGGTATTTTTTTTACATTTTTCATCTAAAGTCGAAAACTATGCGGCCTAAAAAAAATTAAAAAAATGTTTGAGAATGTGCAAACAGCGCTCTTTCATGTGATATCCCACATGCCCTAGTAGCTTCACTTCTAATTTTTAAGACCCCATTTCAGTCTCTGTTGCAAAAAAAAACATAAATATTTTTATTTCTTTCTTATTTGCAAAATAGTTAGGTAAACGTCATCTAAAACTGTTCCAAATTTCCAAGTTGATTGCATTAGTAGTTCTTGAGATATCCAGCTGTGACAGACAGACAGACAGATAGACAGACTGAGTCACACCATAAGGGTTACTTTTTTAACATTTTGGTTCGGAATCCTAATGACGTACAATTTTCATCCCACTAACATACAATGATGATTCAATGATTGATTTGATGATGATGATTTTTTCTTTATTTGTGGTGATTCAATCACCACTGTGGCAAATTACGTATTCCGCAAAAATAATGTTAGATAGCAACCAGAATTGTGAAGGCCTATTTAATTGTTAAGGTTTTTTTTTTCTTTTAGTTCCATTTGCAATCGGTCGTTGGACCATAAGCGAATTCGTTCCATGGTCAAATGGCGTTGTGGTGGAGCAGCCAGTGCTGCGCCTCCCACTTATGGAAGGTAACCACCTCTTCAGCCTTTTTACCACCGCTGTCAGGTATAACAGTTCAGTAACTAGTGGATTTGGATGCAGGGTTAGGCGTGGCTTGTGTTGTTTTTTATACCACTCGGTATCAGACTTCACTGATGGCATTTTTAGATAGTCGTGGATTTTGTCGTTCCTAGCAAACCAAGGTGCATTTGCTATTGATCTAGGATACCATTTCTGACTCTTTGCAGGCAGAGTATGTTGGTTTTGAAGATGTTCTTAATAGCGTTTTTTATTCTAATATTGCAATTGAATGTCAGTTGATCTGAGTTTTATGGAAAGTCAGTGGAAAGCAGGATACCAAATTGTGTCTAAAAAGTTGTAATTAACAAGTAGAATCGGGTAGCTGCCTAGTATCTTAAGCTTACAAGCAAAACCTGAACTCCTTGGAGGTTTTAAAGGCCTGACGGCCGCGGACTCATTAATAAGCGCAGTTCCTTTGAGCGAAGCGGATATTGGCAATACTGCGGAAATCACTTGGGACCCAGGTTCACAGGAAATTTCTTCTTTCCAAAAAGTTTAAGTTAACGTTCGGAAAGGGTTCTGTGTCTGATATTATTTTAATAGAGATTTTGATTAAAAAATCACTTTGTGATAGATAGAAAGAAGAGAGAAGAAAGCTAATCAACAATTGTTTGTGATGATAATATCGTACCACGCATTCCACAAATGGCGGATTTAAATCATAGGGTTACTAGAGTAACCCATACTTCACGATCTACGAATAACATACGGATCGCAAGAGCACTTGAACAAAATTAACACGACGAAAGTATTCCAAAGGGTAGGGAAGGGTCTCGTGGCTCGAATACATCGAAGCAAGCTGACCATGGCTAAAACCGTATAAGATGTTATTTTTAGTGTTGGGAAAAGGCAAAACACTCCATAGGTTTTAATTAAAATAGACCATTTTATGAAATATTTGGACAGGAAATGACAAATGAAAACTGGCAACTATACAGACAAGTTCTGACACCGCCGCGAACAGAAATAATGACGATTTATAAAATAACAAGCGGACCCGACAGACGAGTCGTTGTCCTGTCTGAACGATCCTAGAACCCGACTGCAGCGCCACCTACCGGGTCCAATTGTGTTTTCAAACCATCCAGGAACCCATTCAAATATACGCACAAAATTTCATCTAAAGCGGTCCATCCGTTGTTGTACCACGTTTTATCCGTTTTTTTTAAAGTATCCTATGTCCGTCTCCTGGTTCTTTGCTACCTCCCCACCAATTTTCAGCCAAATCGGTTCAGCCGTTCTTGAGTTATAGATAGTGTAACTAACACGACTTCCTTTTATTTATATAGATTTAAAAAAAAATATTTGACAAAAATATGGTTTGAAAACTACAACAATCGATTCTACTGCTATTTCTTTACAAACTACTTCAAGATTTGCATTACAATAAAAGTAAAGTTGTATATGTAATACCTAGTAAACTGACCATTTGTAGCTATGTCTGTTCCTTTATTACGGATGAAGGTGATGGCAAACTATGGCGAAGTCTACGCTCCGTGGACGCCCAGGGACCTCCGTTATGGGAATATATGAGGATACTTGTAAATGTTTGTTATGGCTATGGGTAGGATGGGAGTCTGGCTTTAAAATATAAATTACCAGCTATTGCCCGCGGCTTCTCCCGCATGGTATGTCAATAAAACTATCCTATTTCCTAATCCAGGTCACGGCCGACGCATGTGCCGAATTTCATTCAAATCCATTCAGCCGTTTTAGCGTGAAAGCTTAACAAACAAACAAACTCACTTTCGCATTATTTATTTAGTTAGGTCTTGCTTCGCACGGTTTGTACGACTAGACAAAACATTAAGGTTTCTGTATCCGAAATAAATTCTCTAAATGATAGTGAAAACCGCATCAAAATCCGTGCGCAGTTTAGAAGAACAATGCGGCCACAGACACGAAAAGCGATTTTATTTTATAAGAAGTTTAAATACATAGATAGTACTTAGAATATTATATAGGGTGACTGGTAATTAGTGACCGATAACTAAACACATGATTGTGCTCATGATAACAAACAACTTTTACTATGGGATCAAACCTGAAATCGCGACAAAAAATCACCAGCCCCATACATTAATGTTCGCTTATCTCGTCAAAATGTAGGGATCAGCTGACTTTTTTTTTCGCGATTTCAGGTTTGTTCCCATAGTAAAAGTTGTTTGTTATCATGAGCACAATCATGGGTTTAGGTATCGGTCACTAATTACCAGTCACCCTATATACTTTTTAGGGTTCCGTACCAAAATGGTAAAAAGGAACCGTTATGGTGTGACTCAGTCTGTCTGTCTGTCGGTCTGTCACAGCTTTTCATATATGAATAATTGAATAGTATAATTTCAGAGAAAAGTCTGAAATTATTCTATGTGATAGAAGTTTATGTATAGATTACATGAAAAATAAAACGATGACTCTAAATAGCATAGTTTTTCAACAAAAAATACATAATTATAAATTATGTACGAGACCCTCGGTTTTGACCGATTTTTTTTTTATTAGAAACTTCTGACCATGTAACACAGCAATTCAAAATATGGATAAGTTTTTTAGAATAAAACAACCAGACTACATTAATTAATACCAAGTGTAGGTAATGTTTATTACTAGTACGTTGTTGAAGTGTAAGGCGAATCAAACGAGAAGTGGATATGTCGCAGGTTTATGATAAAATCAGGTTTTTGATAAAAAACCAAGGCTTTTGATCTTGTTCACATGCCTAGGTTTTTGATCAAAAACCTGATTTTGTCATAAACCTGCGACAGATATACCAATTGCCAATCCATCGGATATTATTCTAATTTCAAGAAGTACTACTGGTGGTACTGTAAGTACACATGTCTAATAAATCTTTATTTATGTTAGTAGGCCATTTCATGTGTAGCTTTATATTCAAGAGGGGCACACGCGTAGGTACTAAAGCTCCTCCTAAAATATTAAGGGGACTGCTCGTATTGAATTTTATACTTTCAGCGAAATTAACTTGACGTTCATGTTGGTTGAAAAAAATATGGAATGCGAGCTCATTTAAATGAAGGTTCTTGATAATTCTCTATAGCGATATCCTACAGAAATATTCCCTCATCGATATAATTATTAGACGTAGGTACGCAGAATTCTCAGAATTAAACTTGCAATAAATCAATAATAATTGTGTGATCGATATAATTATTAGACGTAGGTACGCAGAATTCTCAGAATTAAACTTGCAATAAATCAATAATTGTGTGTCCTTCACAGTCAATTCTGTGTCTTTATTCTATCGCTGTTGAAATTAATTCGTAAAATTGGACCCAAATTCATGTTATCGGTTACAATTGGTTTTGTCAATAAATCTATAAAAGAGACACGTAAGAAATGTAAAAAAAAAAAGATAAAGTCGAGGTCGAACTTTCGAGACGATTCCATTCAATAACCCTTTATTATGATATGACTGCGTCAGTGAACGGAGTTCTTATTTGCCATCGATACGCTAAGAAGAAAAACAGCCCTTTTTTGATTTCTATTTCAACTAAAGTGACGATCGAGCCTCCGATAATCTCCCAAGTTCAATTTGCATGAGCCGTAAGAATCTCACGTGTATATTCTCACATGTCGGACTGTGTATTGGTATATTTCCAACCTAATTTACGTGAAACAATTTGTTATTTCCCGGAGTTCAGATTTAGTGTTCATATTTGCCTTATGACGGAGGAGCTCGTGGCTGAGTAATGACAGCCGCACGGGTCGATCCGTCAGGTTAAGCTACGCTTGCCGAGGTTGGTCAGTGGACGGGTGACCATCTTTACATACCGAGATTCCTCCGTGCCTCGGAAAGCACGTTAAGCCGTTGGTCCCGGCTGTTATTCGTGGATCTTTGACAGTCGTTACGGGTCGTCAGAAGCCGGAAAGTCTGACAACCAGTCTTACCAAGGGGTATCGTATTACCCAGTAACTGGGTTGTGGAGGTCAGATAGGCAGTCGCTCCATTTAAAATACTGGTATTCAGCTGCATCCGGTTAGGCTGGAAGCCGACCTCAACATAGTTGGGAAAAGGCTAGGCAGATTGATTGATTTGCCTTATGACGTGATGAACAGATTTTAGGATCGTAATTTAATTTCGGTGATTTTGGGAAGAGTTTACAAGAACTTTGATTGGATATATTTTAACTGCTCATTAAGAGTTTAATAACAACAGGTTTTTAATAATAGGTCTATTCTTATTCATTTTAAATTAATAAGTAACTTGATTTACTTATTTGAGACAGCATCATAACCATAAGTCACAGTTAATCAATTAGTAGACGTACCCAAATCACCACAAACACTTGAATGCAATATTAAATTCTTGTGCCTACTCATATTTTATAAAAGACTAGCTTTTGCCCGCGGCTTCGCCCGCATGGATGTCGGAAAATATCCCACGGGAACGTACGCACGGCTGCAGATCAAGCTATACATTTCCAGTATAAGCTGATCTCACATTGTGTAGGATTTCCTTACAATGAGAGGTCAGTGTAAACTGGAAATGATACATTTCCGGTTATCCTAGCTTGATGTGTAGCCGTGTGTACAAAAAGTACCCTAAATGTTAATCCAAGTAAGCCGAGGAAGCCGACGTTTGCACGGACGTAAAAATATCGCGGCAGGATGTTATCGCGCACTGGATTTTCAACTCTTGGTTTTGAGCCGAGCTTCGAGAATCCAACTTAATAACAACAGAGTGCATTCCAGCGCGACGAAAAAACACACTGTTGGATTTTTAACTCTCGGGGCTAAGCAGAGCGTTGAAAATGCAGTGCGCGAAAAAAATCGCCGCGATATTTTTACGCCCGTGCGAACGTCGGCTAGACAATATCTTCTAGCACTGCTTATATAGTACTCGAGGAGCGGCGCGCAGATTGATTTAAGATTGCTCAGCGGAGCGACTTTGTTTTATAATAGTAGTGAGTAGTGATATCTAAGTAGTCCTTTCAGTATTATCTAAACATACATTGCAAGTTAAATAAAAGCTTTTAAAAAAAGAGTCTTACGCTCTTTCTTATATACAGAAAATAGAACATTAAATACACCAAGTATTAGATACAAAGAGGTATTGTAGAGCAAGGAAAAGGGATAATTCCCACAAATGTCCTGCTTACATGTCTGAAAGATTTTATATATTTTGTAGGGATTCTGTGCAGAAGATATAAATTTTACACACAAAGTAAATGTAGGTACTTAAGCACACCCGGGTTAAGGATGCGTCCACATCTTGGAACGCGCGGGCGACTCGGCCCTTCAATGTGTGGTAGGGAACCGCGCCATTATTGTGCGTTTTTAGGGTTCCGTACCAAAATGGTAAAAAGGAACTCTTATGGTTTGACTGTCTGTCTGTCTATCTGTCACAGCTGGATATCTCAAGAACTGCTAATGCTATCAACTTGAAACTTAGAAAGTTTTAGACGACGTTTACCCAACTATTTTGCAAATAAGAAAGAAATAAAAATATTTATACTTCTTTTGCAACAGAGTCCCTGTTGCAAAAGAGGTATAAATATTTTTATTGGGAAAGGAGGTCTTAAAAATTGAAAGTGGGGCTACTAGGGCATGTGGGGTATCACATGAAACTACATTGTTTGCACATTCTCAAACATTTTTTTATTTATTTTTAGGCCGCATAGTTTTCGACTTTTGATGAAAAATGTAAAAAAAAACACCGGCCCCCCCCCCATATCTCCGAAGTTTGCAAACAAAAAAATCTGAAATTATTCTATGTGATAGAAGTTTATGTAAAGATTACAGGAAAAATAAAACGATGTCTCTAAATAGCACACTTTTTCAGAAATCGGAACGGAACCCTCGGTGCGCGAGTACGACTCGCTCTTGACCGGTTTTTTTTATTTTAATCTGTTTACGCATTATAGCAAAACTTACGTATTGTTCATGTCATTCTTATTAAGTAACAAAGCAGCCAATCTACCTTCAATCGTTACGGATACATCTCTTGATGGTAAGCAATCTAACCACATGGTGGTTAATAAAAAAATAATTTCAAACAAGTTTACTACTTACTTATTATTTTTTAACTAGCTTTTATTAATCTGCATATCATCTAGAACCAGAGTCCTTGTCAAGACAAATCGACCGCAAACTAGATAGGGTTGCGTCGTTTTCATCTCCGGCTCCATCATCAGATCAGCTCCATGTCATTATAATGTTGGATTGAACTCCAAGATTAGATTACAAACAGACAGACACCGGGTCGAGTGAAACTAAATAAAAGCCTGTAATAATAAAATCATATTTTAATCTGCAGCCGAAAATGTCGTATGAAACTTTCAAGCTCATCAAAACGGCTAGACTAGGAATAACATTTGATAACTGTTATTGTGTAAGAAATTGTATAAAACATTGAACAAAGGCGCCTTTATTCTTAATCCAAAACTTTTTCCTGCTTTTGAATCAGGAAAATCTTTCATAAAGATTAAGGATTATGTTTATTTATAAAGGCTTCGAAAATACAACACTTTATTGCTTTAAAATGAGCCGCAGTAAATTCAATCAGCGGTCTAATCGATTTGGCGTTCACTGCCTAAATTAAAACAACAAAAACAAGCCCTCTAGGCATCAGAATATATTACGTACAGAATGTAATATTCGCTAGACAAAGCCAGAAGATCGTTGCATAAAACTATTCACGAAACAATGTTATGCTGTGGCTTTGTTAGGAAAAACAAAAGCACGGCCATGGTGCGGGGAAGGGCACGGTAGGCGCTAACTCGGGTCATTTCCGATCAATCTCCGTCGCCGAAGTGTTAGTCCAACGGTCATTCCATCTGAAAACAAGCCGAATTAACAGACTATTTCATTTTGTAATGATTGTCGTTTTTCATTATACGCGGTGTGTTGCAAAGGGCATGGCTATGATGATGATGCATAGGGACATGGCGATGTATGATGATGCATAGAGACATGGCGATGAATGATGTTGCATAGGACATGGCTATGATGATGATGCATAGGGACGGCGACGTATGATGATGCATAGGGCCATGGCGATGTATGATGATGCATGCGGAACATGGCTATGATGATGATGCATAGGGACATGGCGATATATGATGATGCATAGGGACATGGCGATGTATGATGATGCATAGGGACATGGCGATGTATGATGATGCATAGGGACATGGCGATGTATGATGATGCATAGGGACATGGCGATGTATGATGATGCATAGGGACATGGCGATATATGATGATGCATAGGAACATGGCGATGTATGATAATGCTTGCGGGACATGGCTATGATGATGATGCATAGGGACATGGCGATGTATGATGATGCATAGGGACATGGCGATGTATGATGATGCATAGGGACATGGCGATGTATGATGATGCATAGGGACATCGCCATGTCCCTATGCATCATCATACATCGCCATGTCCCTATGCATTATCATACATCGCCATGTGCCTATGCATCATCATACATCGCCATGTCCCTACATGGCGATGTATGATGATGCATAGGAACATGGCGATGTATGATGATGCATAGGGACATGGCGATGTATGATGATGCATAGGCACATGGCGATGTATGATAATGCATAGGAACATGGCGATGTATGATAATGCATGCGGGACATGGCTATGATGATGATGCATAGGGACATGGCGATGTATGATAATGCATGCGGGACATGGCTATGATGATGGTGCATAGGGACATGGCGATGTATGATGATGCATAGGGACATGGCGATGTATGATGATGCATAGGGACATGGCGATGTATGATGATGCATAGGGACATGGCGATGTATGATGATGCATAGGGACATGGCGATGTATGATGATGCATAGGGACATGGCGATGTATGATGATGCATAGGCACATGGCGATGTATGATGATGCATAGGGACATGGCGATGTATGATGATGCATAGGGACATGGCGATGTATGATGATGCATAGGCACATGGCGATGTATGATGATGCAGAGGCACATGGCGATGTATGATGATGCATAGGCACATGGTGATGTATGATGATGCATAGGCACATGGCGATGTATGATGATGCATAGGGACATGGCAATGTTGTGATGTACATATATGGATAACTGGTGAAGAGATTATGTCAAGAGGATGAGCAGGTACCGTGCTATAATAACAACTTAAGCTTTGTAATAACTTTTTCAAGCCACGCATTGTGATAATGGATAAAAAATATCCTTCGCCCGTTCGTCTGCCAGCACTGGTCTCAGATGGTTAACGGTCCCAAGAGTATCGATGGAGAAATGCGACGTGATGAGGTCCTTTAACTGTTCGCTATCTTCACGACTTTCATGTGTGTGCACTTGTAGCACTGTCCCGCTGCCCGCTGCCACGTTCTCTGTTCATCTGTATGCGGCACTGTCTCGTGTACCACCAATGTATGTAGTTACATGTACATGCTGGACTCCGAGACACAAACTGACGGTTTTGGGGACAGTGGCAATAATTTGTGTTGGTTGTACATTGCAACCAGCTAGTGTAAGGTACCTAGATATAAACAAAACGATTCCTATCTTTGTAAGTAGTGGGTATACGAAGACGCTTACACTTTTACACTTTTCGATTCATATTATAATATATATTCCCTCAGTTTTCCTACTCTGAATTGGCCACTCTACCACGTTAAGGGTTGTAAGTGGGAGCTTAAGAATTATATCAAGTGGCTGTGGAGTATTCGCTGATATTTCTACAGCCCGCCCGCTCACATGCTTGACATTATTTTTAGAAGATTTTTATAGGTTAGAAAACAGATGTGTTTATTGTTATGTAGGTAGCTCTGGGAAGGATTGTCGGAGGAGGAAGTCCCGTTGAAGAAGAAAATATATGTTACAGAACTTTTCGAACCATATTGTAGATTTTGTACTTTAAAGTTCATGTATTTGATTAAAAACTCGGTAATACATTATTGGACCTTGTTGCTCTCTTCAATTTCATAATATATTTTCATCGGACCTCTAATTTTATAAATTCCTGTCTAAAATAATTTTAATCACGAATTTTTTACATTCAGATACTACCTCTCCACATTTATAATAGAACGAGACAGCCATAATGAATAAAGGAAAGAGACAAGTAAATTAATTGTGTCCCTAGACGCTTTTTCGTGACCCAAATTACTAGCTATTGAAATTGTAAACGTAAAAGCTATATTAATACTGCAATAAATTACTGCTGAAAAAATCTACAATCTGTAACTATTGTTGGGTTCACCGATATAATACCAGATTTATTGCGGACGTGTAGTTAACACGGCCGAGAACCCTTGTCACAAGTTAGTAACAACATGTTCAGTTTGCATCTATTTCAGAAGCTTATTACGTATTAACTATTAATTGATGAAACAAATCGCACACAGAAATAGTTGCCTGTACATCGGGATGCGATCGGAATGTGTGAAAACAACGACTTGACGTCAAAGCTATGGTCCCGGGTCCCATTATAAGCTGAGTCCACCAACTGAGTTTTGATTGTGGCTTCTGATGGGTATTTAAACTCCCATAGTAGCCTTTGTCTATCCACCAATTGAGTTTGAAACAACCAATCAGCGCGCTCGATACCACTCAGATGACAATGGATTTTGCCCTATTGAACAGCTACGTTGGCAGATTCAATATCAGATCTGCAATATTTCGTTGTTTTTAAATATCAGACGCAACGACTGCACGTGACTGAATTCTCGTAATAATATCTTTAAATCTCTCGAGTTTCTGCGAGTACAGTCCTGAGAACCCAGAAGCGAACACCGTAATGAGTTTTGCCGCAAAATTAAACAGTTCTATGATACGAGCATGCTCTGACCTAATAGGATAGGTTAAGTTAGGTTAGAACTGTAACCAACTACGCGCTAGCCGAGCGAGCGAAGCTGGCGGTGCCGCGGCAGCGGCCGGCGAGCGCTACGTCGAAATTGGTCGCTGTAACAAAATTAGGGCCATCCGACAGCTTTCCTATATGTGGGTATATAGCCATATAATCCCCACCAGCATAGTTATCATTTCTTGGCAAAAACTACTTTAGAGGCATGAGGAACGGGGTGTAAAGTTCACTCATCCTCCATAGCAAAGGGAGGATCCTCCGACCAGACGGGTGTTGTGTCTGGTGGGCTACTGCCCGACGGTTGATTTCGGGCCGTTGTATATATGCTAATCGCGTGGTAAACTCTAATTGCGCGATGCAGGTTTTGCGTGACGTCATGTCATTGATGCGTAGTTCATATGTGGCGATGTAGATGCCGCCACACTACCATGGATCGCGCGGATACAAAATCCACCTTCAGAGTTGCAATTTTCGTGCAAAATCCACTATGAGAGTTTAACAACCAATACGAGGTTGTGGTTTTTTTGTAGACAACGGCTGCTATGGGAATTTAACGACCTCAGAAGCCACATTCAAAACTCCGTTGGTGGACTCTGCTTATATGCCGCCGGGACATGCTAACATTCTACAAAAAAAAAACTAAAAATATAACTGACAGCTTTTCGCGATAAATAGTCGCGCAAACATTTGTAATGGAGATTTATATCCAAACGGTAGGCGAAAAGCGCCCGTATTTATTAGCCTCTGCAAACTATGGACGAGTAAACGTGGCACTCTACATGATTGTGTTAATAAAACTGGTTTCCCTATAAAAGTATGCTAGGCAAAAATACATAATCCATATCAGCATAATTGTACCTACGCATAGTCTTTATTGTCACAAGACATACGACTAATACCGTTTTCCTTTTATTTCATACTAGCTTTTGCCTGCGGGTTCGCCTGTGTGGATTTCGAAAATTATCCCACGTCAATGTCTACCGCGATAAAAAAGTATCCTGTCACCTAACCCAGCACCATGGTCATGGTCTACCCATGTGCCAAATTTCATCTAAATCCGTTCAGTCGTTTTAGCGTAAAAGCGTAACAAAATAAACAAACAAACTCACTTTCGTATTTATAACATTACTTAGGATTCCTTTTTGTTTCACAAGCATGAATCTCTATCTGCAAACAATGTTTAAAATAAAATCTTCAATGTAAGTAAAGCCTTAACTAAAGCCTTTCACAAAATGGCGTCCTAACTCGCGTCCCAGTGATAAAATATGAAACTTAACATAAGTAACACACACCTGTAATCCCAAGGGGAGGCAGAAGTGTACACCTATTAGTACACCCACACTTCGGCAGTTGTGTTTATGCCCCATGTAATAGGGGGCGAGCCTATATTGCCATCAACCGCGCGCAAATCTTGACTCCGGGCTACTGACAAATTCCAGATGAAAAAACCCAATAACACTGCCTGACCCTGGAATCGAACCTGACCTCATATTCAGCAGTTACTGACGTGTATACATCCAACACACTATATCTCAGAAATTTCGTCAAAAAGGGCTTTTAAAACATTTTTGGTTTTTGGAATGTTTTGGTAATATTTTTTTAAAATAGTATATAAATACCTATCATTTGGTATCTAGTACCAAATGATAGGTATTTTTAGGTTTTATTCGTGTAAATTTTATAACCATACAATTAGAATTAACTAAGTAAACGTGTATTGTCTCTATAAATACTACAGAATGAAAAAGGGATAAGTATGTAACTGCCTCGAAAAAATCCAATGAGCGCTATTAAGGGAAAACACTGTAACTTGAGGTACAGTGTTGCTCAAATATGTAAAAGGCAAAAGTGATTGACTGATGTATCAACGCACAGCCCAAACCGCTGGGTCTAGGGATTCCAAATTTGGCACGTAGGTTCCTTATGAGGTCTAGGCGTACAACAAGAAAAGATTTTTCAAAATTTAACACATATAAGGGTTAAACGGGGATCCAAAGTTTGTATGAAAAATCTTATTCCTTGAGTTAATAGACTCATTGAATCTTCCACGCGGGCGAAGCCGCTGGAAAAAGCTAGTATTGAATATGCACGACAGAGTTGCGCTTGCGACCACTAGACCAACGGAGCACTCCTCAAAATATGAAACGCATTTTTAAAAATGTACATTTAAGGCTGCTCCTTCCTAAAATACGGCAAAACTAAGTAACTTTGTAACCATCTTTTACAGTAACTGTAGCATCTTTCTGATAGGAAAAAATACACAGTAATCTACAATACATAAGAAGTGATTTCATGTGTCCTGAAATCCATTTTAGTTTGTAGAACTAAGGAAAAAAACCTAAATCCAGGTCTATTTCGTTCTATTTTTTTCGAGTTGTTACCATATTACTCCTACAGTTTTCATTAAAAGTGTTCATAAATTTATACAGTTCTTTACAAAGTAATAAGGAATGATTTCTTGTCATTACTTTTTTAGTTTAATCAACAGATTTTCTGTAAATCGATAATTACTTCATATCTTGTAAGCGTTGTGTCATCGCGCTTCTCTTTCTTTTCTATGCAGTCCGACAGTGACCGCGCTTTTTGCGACGGACAAGCGTTAATGGCTTTGCAGTTAAACCCTTACGCGCCGTGGAGCGCCAACAGTTGAAGCTCAATGTCAAGTTGTTTTAAAAACTATGCTTTTATTCGCTAAACTTCGTTATTTTAAATATAAAAACGTAGGCCTCTACAGATAATTAGTTGGAGAGTGCAGACTCAACCTTCACTCGCCCTCTTGAAAGCGAAGAATTCTCAACCATGTTTCTTAATTAAACAAAATACACTGATTTGAGTTATGATTTAGATGCTTTTGTTTTGTTTTGTGGACCTCTAAGGAATACCTTTAATTTAGAAAACATGAAGCGTTCTGCGTATCTTGGAAGCAGTTTCGTGTTGTGTTGCTAATAAAATTTAGATATGTATTGTTTTAGATCTGGTACAAAAGGGCATGATAAAAGCATAGAAGATTTAGATAACGATAGGGTAGGCCGTCGGGGATATACAGGGAACAAGGGAGCATCGGAGGCGTGATGGTCCGTGTAATTAGGCCGTGACTTGCCCAACCTTTCACCCATCTGCGCGGGTGGGCCCTTGTTCTACTTTTATTTCAACTTTCAATCTTCCATCATTCACCGTTTGCCTACAGAAACCTTATGACTTCCAAATTGAATGAGTTATATTTCAGCAGTATTTAAATAAGAACTGTTAGCCTTTAAAAGTTTCTGTGGCTACTTTGTTCCTTCAGCTAAGCGCGAACTATGAAAAGCACTTTAACTCATCTGATAGGTACTATATAAACCCGAAGAGGTTAGATAAGCCCATTTAAATAATATTTTATACTAGCTTCTGGCCGCGACTTCGTCCCCGTGAAATTTCTTGTTCCACCGACCCACCCCGCCCGTCGCATTGCATCGCCTGCCCCGCGCTATTACTTCGTTTTTTTTAATTAGCGTTCTTTTTGACATTTTTATTTTTGCTCGGCTCCTAAGGGTTCTAGCGTGATGTTAAATAGCTTATTTGGGCATTTTTTTTTAAACTGCTACCTACTTTGAAAACAGCTTACTAATATTGTTTTGGATATTTTAGCAAATTCTTGATTTAGTCGAATGATAAATTTTACGAATTTTGCTAGGTATGTTTTTATTTTTATTATATGGAGCTTATTTCAAGTAATATATGTAAATAAATAGTAACTTAGATACGTTTTGGTCATGACCATTACCAAATAATAAGGACAGTACTGCAAGACGTAAGATGCCACATTTCAGGATTTCATTTTGTTACTTTTTTTAAAAAATTTCAGTTGGCAATTTAAGTAAAAACGAAAACTAGTCTTTTGAAACTATTTAATAATTACTCGACACTTCTATGTTATAAAAATGTTAATTATTTGCAACTTGTATGTATGGGACATCCCATAAGTGGGTTGGTAGACATTTTGACGAAAATGCCCATTTATTGAAATGAAACGGCAACTTTGTTCAAAATTAAATACTTGTGATGAATAACGTATTTATTACCATTAAAAAAGTTATAGTGAGCCAACTTTAAAAGAAAGACTATACCTATTACTTTCGCGGACTTTTTTTTAACCCTTTTAGAGGAACAATTCCGTCATACATGATTATTGCGTATCTTTAACCGTTTACGCAGCGCACGACCAGAAGATCTGAAAAGGAATAAATATTCCCCGTTTTGGCAATATTTTGCATTGATGCTCCGCTCCTATTAATTGTAGCATATATTAAAGCCTATAATAGCCTTCCTCGATAAATGGGCTATCCAACACTAAAAGATTTTTTCAATTCGAACCAGTAGTGCCTCAGATTAGCGCATTCAATCAAATAAAGAAAATCTTCAGCTTTATAATATTATTATAGTTTATAAATAGATTGTGTATTGGAATGAAGCTTTTCTTCTTGAACTTTACTTTAAATAAACCATACCAGTTTATTCTAAAGTTAAAAGTTTTAAAACCTGGTTCTGGTCGTGAAAGTAGACGAGGTGCACTCCACACATGGCATCGTGCATTATTTCAATAGTTTCGTAACCGCAAGCAATTTGACTACAAATTGGTCTTCCATGCTACGTGCTCCAATATTAATTAAGCACTGCAAGGTTTTTGACGTGAAAACGTCTACGAAAACACAAAGACTAGCAATATAATCTTACAGGACATTCTAAGTAGATACGACTTGATAAATCCCGTAAGATTTAATCGCCCACAACTATAAGACTTTTAATGCTAGAGCATGCAAAAGATAGGTTATGTATGTATCTACCAATTTAAAGGCAGGATTTCATTTTCCTGTGATGTAATTTTTTTTTCAGATAGCAAACATCCTCAATCCATCCATAAATTATATACACCCAAGCAATACTCGTGGCGTGGCTTGCTGATCTTTAGAAAATGCACCCTCAATGATGCGTTTAACCTACTGTTGTTTTAAGAACTTAAAATCAGTTAAATTATAAGAGAGTTTCTCAAACTCCGTAGCGTTACTGGTGGAACTCAAAAACATAATATTTATTGTGATGAATATGAATACTTATTAAAGCAATTACCTACTTTTTTCTGAGCAAAGAATAATATAATTTAAAAGTACATATAGGTAACTAATACCGACTTTTTAAAGGCGCGCGATCAAAGTCACGGGCCTAAGCCAGTAGTCAAATAAAAAGCTTAAGGCTGCAGTCTTGCAAAATTCACTCGCGGCGAATTATTTGCGCAACTTTGTGTTTTTTTTTAAACAAAAGTAATGAAATAACATGAAATATTATTATTGAACGTGAATAACTATAATATAAGTAATAGCTGGTTATTTTTTTTAGGTTCATCTGGGTGGATTATGTTAGGTAAATCAAGCGCTAAATACAGCTCTTTCGCGCCAACAACGATTCGAGTTATGTTTGTGCACTTGCATTGGGCAATACAAATTTTATTTAGAAAATCTGTTCAGCGCATAATTGTTTCCATATTCTTGTCTTCAAAATGCGCTGATTACTTTTTTCTAATTATCTTTCATTTTCTTAATTCGGATGTCACAATGTCATCGAAATTCTCTGTTTTTATCTCTTAATAAACGGTTTGTTTCATAATAACAAAGCATCGTACGCATGTAAGATTTGGTTGGTTTAATGCCAAGAGTTCAATAATGCAAATACTAAAAAAAATTGCATCTAAATCACCTTAGTCTAACAATAATAATAATCTCAAAAGACCTCCAAAACGCTCCGACCCACTAAGAAATTTCACTCGCAATTCTTGTTCATAAACTCTGTTTTGGAGGTATTTTGAGATTATTATTATTGTTAGAGTAAGGTGATTTAGGTGCAATTTTTTTTTAGTACTTGCTTTATTGAATTCTTGGCATTAAATTAACTAACTTTTACGTGCATACGATGCATTGTTATTATGAAACAAACCGTTTATTAAAAGCTAAAAACAGAGAATTTCGATGACATTGTGACATCTGAATTAAGAAAATGAAAGGTAATTAGAAAAAAGTAATCAGCGCATTTTGAAGACAAGAATATGGAAACAATTATGCGCTGAACAGATTTTCTAAATAAAATTTGTATTGCCCAATGCAAGTGCACAAACATAACTCGAATCGTTGCTGGCTCGAAAGAGCTGTATTTAACGCTTGATTTACCTAACATAATCCACCCAGATGAACTTAAAAAAAATTACCAGCTATTACTTATATAATGGTTATTCACGTGTTATAATAATATTTCATTTTATTTCATTACTTTTGTTTAAAAAAAAATACAAAAATGCGCAAATAATTCGCCGCGAGTGAATTTTGCAAGACTGCAGCCTTAACGTTTCAATATTGAGAGACTGGATTACGGTATATAAAATACGGTTTTATGAAAGTAGTCAGGTATTGAAAAAAATAAAAAACTTGAGGGGGTAATCATTTCAATTTTATAGCTCCGGCCCTGTGCCACCACAGGGGCTGTAATTTACTAGTATATCATAGCCGAGCGAGGCTGCACGTCTCGGATGAGAGCAGGGTTATCGCATACACGAAACGAAGACAATATTACATAAATATACTCCACATTATTTATAACCACAGATGACAAAGTATCCTTTTATTCAACTACCTCAAGATTAAATTAAAACTTAGGACACAACTTTATACATTCCTTGTTCAACTGTACATCAACATTTCTACCTCAGATCCAAAAGTTGAAATTGAATAAGTAAGAACGTTCATATTTGAAGTTTGTGTGTGTACCTCGGTAAAGTTACAGTTTTTGTTGAAATAACCGATGTAGGCTACATATTTCACGTGTTTCATAGAAGGAGGAACAGCTTGTATTTATTAATGTCATACGTCTTGATAAAATATCGGAATTTCCATGTTCATGTTATTTATGTTCGGTTTTACTGACTACGGGATTAGCTGTACGTTTGTTGTGTTTAGCGTGATCCGCATTTATGTAAGCAATACATATTTAGGTTTTATGATGAGAGATCAATATCTATAGGTACCAACAGACGAATGAACGATTATTTCATTTTATAACAACAATTGATAATCAGCTGGTTTTTCAACCGAATCTAAAAATTAATTATAAGTAAATAAAACGTTATAAAAACGTTTATGATTTCTTGCTACCCAGAAGTAATACACATAATAGTAATGACTATAGGACCCTGCAGCAACTTTGTTCGCTAAATCGATCCGAGGGAATGTGGTTTTCGCTGACGTTCAACCACGTATCACTACAAAAGCATAAGCTACTCAACACTGCCTCCCACCACTGACTCCCGCACTGCCTTTGAACCGAATGTCATTTTCATTAATTAATAATTCATCCATATCCATACTAATATTATAAATTCGAAAGTAACTCTGTCTGTCTGTCTGTCTGTCTGTTACCTTTTCACGCCTAAACCACTGAACGGATTTCGATAAAATTTGGCAAGGCTATAGATGGTATCCTGGGGACGGACATAGGCTACTTTCTTTTTTTCAAAAATAATCCTACGGGGGGTGATATAGGGGATGAAAGTTTGTATGGGAACTCAGTATTTCTTAAGTTAGGGATGTGAAAATTAAAATGTATGCTTTTGATAGGAAATACAGCAATATGCGGTTCAGCGTTTTTGAAAAATCATCCTCTAATGGGGTAAAATAGGGGTTGGTTTTAAAAATTTACAAAACTGCACGGATTACGACAAAATTTGGCAAGGCTTTATATAGCATCCTGGGGAAGGACATAGGCTACTTTTTGTCTTCAAAAATAATCCTACATTGGGTGATATAGAGGATGAAAGTTTGTATGGGAAACTCAGTATTTCTTAAGTTAGGGATGTGAAAATTAAAATGTATGCTTTTGATAGGAAATAAAGAAATATGCGGTTCAGCGTTTTTGAAAAATCATCCCCTAAGGGGGTAAAATAGGGGTTGATTTTAAAATTTACAAAACTGCACGGATTTTGACAAAATTTGGCAAGGCTTTATATAGCATCCTGGGAAAGTACATAGGATACTTTCAAAAACAATACTACAGGGTGTGATATAGAGGATGAAAGTTTGTAAGGGAAACCCAGTATTTCTTAAGTTAGGGATAACAAATTTATGCTATTGGTAGGAAATTAAGAAATATGCGGTTCAAGGTTTTTGAAAAATCATCACCTAAGGCGGTAAAATAGGGGTTGATTTTAAAATTTACAAAACTGCACGGATTTCGATAAAATTTGGCAAGGCTTTATATAGCATCCTGGGGAAGGATATAGGCTACTTTTTGTCTTAAAAAATAATCCTATAGGGGGTGATATAGGGGATGAAAGTTTGTATGGGAAACCCAGCATTTCTTAAGTTAGGGATATGAAAATTCAAATTAATGTTTTTGGTAGGAAATAAAGAAATATATGGTACAGCGTTTTTCACGAGGTACGCAGCGCGGCGTGGAAGCCGCGGGCAAAAGCTAGTCTACTAATATAAATAAAAAGAGTCCTGACTGACTGACTCATCAACGCCCTACCTAAACCCTTGAACATAGAAAACTGAAATTCTGCGCAGAGGTTCCCCTTATAATGTAGACAAGGAATGAGGAAGGATTTCCCGGTAGTACGTTCCCGTGGGATATTTTCCGACATCCACGCGGGCAAAGCCACGGGCAAAAGCTAGTTTACAATAAATGTACAAAATAGACTTAGGTGTCCACTTCATTGTTTCCAGAAAGTCTGGGTTTAATTGAGTCCATTATTTTGAGCATGTATATCGGATTAATTCGTAAAATTCAATGTGAATAACTTCTATAAATTCAGAAATGCGCTTAGTTACCATGAACGACCCGTTTGAAATGTAAATAATAATAATAAATAAATAAATATCCTTGGACATACATACAAGTTTGTTTAGATTTTACTGAAAATAAATCGCTACAATTTATCATTTATTTGAAATAGTATCGGTAAAGTAAGCTGCGGAGAAACTCAAATCCCAAGATTGACAAATAAAAAAACCTCATTCAGACGTTACTAGTAGCTCGTCCACAAAAAATACGCGTGACGTCGACGGTCGGCTTCAATACGTGTCGGAGGAGAGCGCGGCCGTCTCCGGCGTAATGCGGTGATTTGTATGCAAGTCTGTTTGTTTTCCTAGACCTCCCCATAAGCCGTCCCCCGAGTCTGCTGCCCCCTTTGCGTACAAGAAACAATATAACTTATGCCTCCCTGAAACTACTAATTTGATTTACAATGATAAGAACGTTGTTCTGTAATCGGAATACATTTTCATTATTTTCTCAACACTACTTTTTCCACCCCGCCGAACTTTTATCACAGGATTAAGAAATAACTTACTGCCCGTTCCGCGTGCGTGACGTTCACATTATTTATGGTTAATTCTGGAATCGCGAAAACAACTTTCTTTTGTTTTTATTCCAACACACAATAAAAATATAGGTTTTCAGTGTCAACTTACATAACGACCTTAGGCCTCATTTACGGAGACGTGGGACGTCGAGCGGCGCAGCGCGCGGTGCGGCCCGCACTAAATTCAAACATAGGGCGTTCTATGAGAGTGTTTACGGAGATTTCTTACACTTGACGGCCCGCAGCCCGCCTCGCACAACGCGACGCGCGACGCCCCGCGTCTCCGTAAATGAGGCCTTATCCTGTCCTCTATACTATTAAATAAACAATATTTGTATGTATGTATATAGGTACATAAATATATATTTGTAATCGCGATCTCGAAAACGGTTCTAACGATTTCGAAAGTTGCAACATTGGTGTTTACGGGGACAAAAATCCATCTAGCTATAATCTCATAACTGGGAAAACCGTTTTCTCTATTTTTACACGAGCAGTGCTCGGTCGACCAGGTACGATTATACCACATTCTCCGATAAGTACTATTTCTGGAACTACCTACGCACCTACTTACACTTTCAAAGCTATCGGGGTATCTTTCAGCGGTGTTTCAGAGCCTGGACTTGCTAAGCCTTTGTACAAATAATACTCTAAACTGGTGTTGTGGCTGACTTACGCTACAAAACTGTATTTAAGTAGTTAAATGTTGTTGTTGTTGGTTGTTGTTGTTGTTGGTAATGTGCTTGTTGTTGGTTTATATAGATAGAAGCCTTTGCCAAAGTTTATGGATAACGTAAAGAGCACGGTGTATAGTATTAAAGTATTTATCTACACCCATGGTATAAATCCTCTATAAAAGTTTCTGAAACAGTTAGCTTATTGCCAACATTAAAACAGCCAGTGTCATAGTAACCATAATATCATCCAAACGGGTGTTATAATGTTGTACTGAATTCCATTATGCAACTCCTTTGCTTTTTCGATCCCTTACTTACTCACGTGGTATCTCTAAGAATTTCTATCTCGTCAAAATGTAGGGAACAGCCGATATTGTTTTGTTTTGTGTGTGTGGGTGAAGTGGTGAGTGAGTGAGTGAGTGGTGGTGAAGTGAGTGGGTTGTGAGTGGGTGAAGTGAGTGAGTGGTTGTGAAGTGAGTGAGTGGTGAGTGAGTTGAGTGAAGTGAGTGTGAGTATAAGTGAGTGAGTGTGATTGATGAGTGAGTGAAGTGAGTGTGGTGGTGAGTGAGTGGTGAGTGAGTGAGTTGAGTGTAAGTGAGTGAGTGTGGTGAGTGAGTGAAGTGAGTGGTGGTGGTAAGTGGGTGGTTTTCGCGATATTAGGTTTGGTCACATACTAAAAGTTGTTCATAATGATGAGTACAATGACCTCTTATTGAAGGGTTGTGCGTTTAAATAAAATTCTATTATTACCTATACATAATTTGTTAGTATTAGATACTCAACAATGAAACTCTCCATGAAAATACATACAGTTCTTACAACATTGTACAATACCTACCCTGTGGTTTCAGAAACTTTTATAGAGGATTCGTGGTGGGTGTAGATAGTCTTGTATGCAACTGTACATAATTAGGTATTAAAACACTCGTGTGATACTATTATTACACGAGGCGTTATTATACAACAGTTGCATAAATAACTATTATACATTACCTACGTTAAGTTTTCGTACATGGCCAATACATTATGAATATTAATATTCAACGTGATTAGTAGCATAAATGATGCATGAATTTCGGTTTTCCCATTAGCGAGCACACGGACCCATCCGTATTGACGCGAATATTTATATACTAAAATAATATTTGCCTCGTTAGCTCAGTGAATATACGTGAAGGTAAAATGAAAGTATATCATGTACTTACCTAGGTAAAATATACCAATACCGAAGTAAAAATATCAGCTAGTCAGCTAAGTTATAGCAGGTTTGACTGCCCAGGGAATGTCGGGCGAACAAAAGTATCGCCCCACGTGCTGGATATTTTAATACTTCTCAAATACCACAGGAACCATCGGAAACCAAACATACCTATCAAATAATTATTTCAATACATTCAGAGATATAAATCGTTAGATTTGCCCTCCCAGTACTTACGAGTATGTACGTTTCCATGTTAATCAAGTCAAGTCACTGCGTCATTGTGTAGAGTTGTCAAATCGAAGCAGAAACGCGATATCTTATGACGAGCTAGGGCAAATCTAACAATTTAAATCTTTTGACATTTTTGTCCAACACTGGAAGTTTTTTTGTTAGAAAAGACAAATATGTCACTACGGCAGTAACACATGTGTGTCCTTAGAACCACTTGTGTAGTTCCTCCCCAGCCTACTGTTGATTTACTGTTTCTAATTCCCAAGTGCGTTGGGGATAATAATTCACTGTCGGCAATAAACGTCACTGGTGACCATTGGTTTCGCCATAAACTGATGCAGTGGCTGAATAGCTTTTGAGGGGATTATGCCCTAATTTGGAAAAGATGGTGCACTGATAGATAGGTATACGAGGTATAATATGATAGGTACACTTAGCAAAATTCAAAAGTCATTTTGTCATGGAAAAAGATTGCAACTTTGAGATAAGACCTATTTGTTAGTAGTAGTAGGTCCCAAAATACTATGTTCGTAACAACATAAAATTACAATCGATACAGCATGAGAAAATCAATTTACCATAATAAAACTCGTTCGTTGTTGCCTTGTGTATTACGTCGCTGACGCTTTATTTTAACGGTATTTATAAAGGGTGTTTCTTTTAAGGTGTCAAGCCAGTGCGAGCTGATAGCAGTACCATACCTATCGATGTAACCCACCTGTATGTTCTACAATTTTTTTTCGATATTTTTCCTGATTCAACGAGATGATGAAACAGGTTAGTTCAGGTCGGAACTGTGACCAAGTAGCCCTAGCTACTTATACTGCGACCAGTTCGGTACGCACATACTTGGTCACAGTAACCCAACCTAAACTAACCTGTTTGGTCGAGGTACCCCTGCCTAGTTACTTCGACCAACGAGACGGTGAGAAAAGGCCAGGAAAATAAAAAGATGCTCAATTATTTTAAAAAGTGTGCATCATCGCGAGAAGCGCAATATTTTTTTTTAGTTTCATTAATATAAAAAAGTGTCCCTCATTAAGTTTTTAGAGGATCAGTTATATATTTCCCTATTTTAATGTAGGACCTAAGTATGTAGATGTTTGATGGTTAAGGTTTCCACTGGTCAACTAGCTAAGTGCGCACAACATTTCGAACCGTGCGTCTACTCAATGATGTCAATAACTAATTTAGATCCAAATCTATACGACTTTAAGCTTGTTAGAGTTGACTAGAGTTTGTTTGGTTGTTTAACCGCGCTAATCTCTGAAACTACCAGTCGAATTTGAAAAAATATTTTTACAATTGATAAAGAAGGAAAATGAAAAAAAATCATAGGTAAAGAAGGTTAAAGAAAAAAAAGAAGATTCATAAAGAAGGTTATAGGCTATTTAACATCACGCTACGGCTCTTAAGAGCTGGGCAAAAAGAAAATAAATCAGACTGAACGCTAAGCGTACCCGACCGGGTGGGGTTGGGGACAAGAAATTTCACGCGGACGAAATCGCGAGCAGAAGCTAGTAATTAAATATTCAGTATGTCAGATTGCTAATAGTTGTTAAGTTAACGTCGGTAAATTCTGCCGTGACAGGCATGATACTTTAAATATAGATGTTGATAATGGCTAGCGAAACCGCATTGTATCCGGCAAATACAGTGTCAGACTGCTGATTAATGTTAATATGAGCACACTGCTACTGATCATTCGTGACTCCATAATTTATGAAGAGAGCGTCCTAAGTTTTAAAATACACTGGCCTGCAAAAATAAGTATCACACTTTTAAAATTGCAATAACTTTTTAAGTACACAAGGTCGAAATAAAAATGACTCGAAAAAGAGTTTAATTTTGTACATAAAAACTGGCACGCCTGGGATGAGCTAGGGAGGCTAGTCAGAAGCCGCAGACCACCACCTACCACCCTCAGGGCACTAAAACAGGCCCAGATAGAACAATGGGAGAATATTCCCCAATATCGGCTCTGAAACCTCGTGTTCAGTATGCCAAATCGACTCGAAGCTGTGAACAGAGCCTGAGGAGGCAATACCAGTTATTAAAAAATAAATAACATGTAAAACATACTTGTGGATGCTAATTGAGTTTTATGACACTAAGCTAAAAATGGCTATTTCTATTTTTTTATCTTTTTTTAGACATAAAAATGTTAGTATAAAACGTTTTTTATTTTAAATCTCTAACTTCTATATTTTAGAAAAAAAATTTTTTTTAAAGTAGTACTTAGTTTTGCAGGCCAGTATATTTCAGTTCAAATTTTCATTTTTAATGCAGGTTTGATAAACTTGAAGCGTATTTAGACTGTTGTCTTGGTTAAAATCGTGGTTAAAGTTCCAAAATGTTTATTCATATTGCTGTTTGTTTTACATTTTGACCGTGATTTTTCTTTAGCATTCTTATTCTGAGGAACTGAAAGACTTCGACAACTTTGACTTAGGTATTGAGTGGTGAAGAATAATTATTAGTATATAGTACCTACATAGCGGCCTCTCTTGTCGCATTTTTTTCTTATCTATATAAATAAAGCCAAAATTCAGATTTAACACCATAAAAACGACTAAAAACGCTCAGAATTAACAGTAAATAAGTATACTACATTAAAATTTTTACGTAAAATTTAGAATATACGGTAGTGCATAAGAATTTAAAAAAATGAAAACGATAAGACTCTAAATAAACGTAATTACAACTGCCAAATTACTACAAAATGCGATCCATCGCCATGTTTCAACTAATCTGTTATATAAATAAATAAATAATAAAATCTTTATTACACTTCGAAGTCACAAACATTATGCCTCTTAACTAAAAGTAACCCATAGATTTGGTATGCGCTAGTAGTAAAATACCTATATTACCTATACTAAATATGAGAAGTAACGTAATCTAAAAAAGTTTGATAAAAACTGCTATTTTTGGGGTAAAAATAGCAGTTTTTATCAAACTTTTTAAATTAAGTAAGTACTTACTTATAATCTTATTTTAATAAAAATATCATATAAATAAAAAGCTAGTACAGACAGCGTCAATAATATAGGGGCGAACAGATTGTTCAAAATGATCTAAACAATTATGCAAATGAAATAATAGGTCTTTACCTATGAAATTGCCGTTTTGTATGAAAAAATTTAAACGAATTTTTTTCATGTATTTTTTATTTGTATTAATCGAAGTAATCACCCATGCAATCAATGCATCTTTGCCAACGCAGTGGCAGTTTATTGATGCCCTTCTTAAAGAAATCAGCTGGTCGGGAGGCAACAAATTCTTCAAAGGCATTTTGTACTGCCTCTCGGGTATTGAATTTTTTTCCCGCCAAGAAGTTATCCAAATTCTGGAAAAAGTAGTAGTCTGTAGGCGCAAGGGCTGGTGAGTAGGGCGGATGACGGAGAGCTTCCAACCCCAGTTCTTGCAACTTGGAGACCGTCTGCTGTGCAGTATGAGGTCGCGCGTTGTCGTGCAGGAGCAGCGGAGACGAGCGATTGACCAATGCTGGTTGGAGATGTGCCAGCTTCTCCATCATTGTGTTCAGTTCTTCACAGTACAGATCTGCAGTAATGCTCACCCCGTTTGGTAACAAGCTGTGATGAATCACACCGGCGCTAGACCACCAAACAGTGACCATCACTTTTCTAGGGGTAAGTTTTCGTTTAGGGCATTGTTTAGGTGCTGAACCAGGATCCAACCAACTTGCTGAGCGCTTACGGTTATCAAACAGAATCCAGTTTTCATCGCAGGTAACAATGCGGTTCAAAATTCCTTCATTTGTGTGTCTGTTGAGCAGTGCAAGGCACGTCTCGACGCGTACTTCGCGCTGGCGATCATTGAGTTCGTGGGGCACCCATTTGTCAAGCTTTTTTACCCTGCCAATTTGACGCAAATGGACCAATATTGTTTTGACGCTAACGTCGAAAGCTGCTGCTAATTCAGCCGTAGATTGTGTATCATCAGCTTCCACAATCGCCTTTAATTCGTAATTGTCGACCAAAGTCTTCGGACGACCGCGAGGTTCATTTTTCAGGTCGAAATTTCCAGAACGGAAGCGAGCAAACCAAGCGAGGTGGTGCGTTGGTTTGTAGTGTTAGCTCCGTAAACGTCGTTGATGTTGCGTGCCGCTTGTGCCGCGTTGCTGCCACGACGGTACTCATATTCCATAATTACTCGAATTTTTAACGTATCCATGATGACGAAAAAGATTGAAATGCGATGAAAATGTAACACTAATCAATAAACAAATGACTACTTTTGGAAAACAAAATCCATTTTTTAAAATAAAATTAATTTGAAATTAGAATTCTTAGCCAAACAAAAATTATTTTGATTTGAAATGGCCAGTACTGCAGAACGGCAATTTCATAGGTAAGGACCCTCAATGAAACAAGGAATGTTTCAGAAGTTTAATTTTCTTAGTTGGTTACCTACCTTACAAGCACAGACAATATAATACGTAATACATAGTAGGTAGTGTCTATAACTGCCCTTAGTGCCTAAGTGCTCCAAATTAATTAATCACATAATCAATTACGTATAAGATAATATTATCTCATGTATCATCAACTCATTTCCACTTACTAATAATAGCAAACACCTTCTATGTAGGTACTGTACCGAACTAATGGGGAGGAAAACTAACTTTTTATCACGCTAGGTGGCACATGATCGACTGTCCTTTTTTCATTGATTTGACATAACGAACGATTGTCAAATTGTATGGATTTGTTTGTAAAACAATGTACAGTCGTTCAGAGCGCCATCTACAAACAGCTTTGCGTGTGGCTCCCCATTGGTAATTCAAGTCTTGTAATGTATCTGTTAGTCACACTGACTTGACCTTTCTTGTTCATTGTGTGCACTCATTCTACGGAAAATGACGTTACATAATATCATTTGGAGTAATCTCAAATACAGACTATATATTATTATGTAGCATAACTTCATGCTTAATATAAGTTACAACATTATCTATTCTTGTTAAAATGAAACGATATTCGTTGGTTAACGCATCACTTGAAAACAGCTGCATCGATTTGGCTATTTTTAAGCGATTTCAAAAGGAGGAGGTTATAATGTTCCAATGTACGTTTTTTTAAATGTAAGTATCGATATTTTCGTCAATTATTGAGGACCGATTTTGAACATTTATTTTCATTTGGTAGGCATTTGAAGGAAGCTTGCGCGGTGGCCCATATATTTTTTTTTTAACTTTACTTGGGCCATTCCCTAAAGTTTTTGAATTAGCTTCGATTAATTTAATACACTTTGTGTATCTTGATGATGTTATACTTCCTGTCACTGTTGTTTACACAGCAAGTAGTGGTAACATATAACATAACAATACAAATTGGTTTGAGGTAGGTACCATAACTAAAAAGTGAACAATAAAAAATATTTACAAAAAAAAACCCACTGACTTCCAAAAAAACACTGAAAAGTGAAAAATAACTTTAATTTCGGAAGTCGGTGGCAAAAAACTAAAATACATACCAAAATAAAACGATTTCTGAAATAAGGTTCTTATAGAAGGAAAAAAAATAAAAACTTGCCCGGAAAATTGGAAAATGCGGAAAAAAACTAAAATACATACCAAAATAAAACGATTTCTGAAATAAGGTTCTTATAGAAGGAAAAAAAATAAAAACTTGCCCGGAAAATTGGAAAATGCGGAAAAAACTGAGTGCTTTTTTCCTATGAGAATTGAAATTAGGACAGGGCAACGTCTATCGGTACAGCTACTTTTAAAATTATATTAAGACTGATTTAGTATTATTGAGTTTTTTTGTAATCATTACAGACCTATTAACGTTTCCCTTGGAAATTCTGCGAAATTGTACGCCCACTAAAAAGCGCGTACTGCGCGTAGCTGCGTTTAAAATGTGCGTACTACCCGTTCACTTCGAGAATGCCCCTACCTCGCGTCCCACTTCCCTACCTCTACTACCCGCTCAGTTCCGATGCACGCTGCTATCTACAGCTGCTTCAATTATATATAATTATCATCTAGACAGATGATGACCTATCTACCTTTCAAACCGGAAAACAGCAACAGAAAAATAACTAGTACATGGGGAATGAGCTCTCTCAAGAGCCCTACTACCACAGAACTACAACTTGTCCATACATTCACAAGCATAATACAGTTGCATTGAATTAATAATTCCAAGTAAACAATTAAGAACTAGCGCGTAATCTATATTAATTAATATTATAAAGAGGTAAAAATTGTTTGTAAATTTGTATGTAGGGAGTAATCTCTGGAACTACCAGTACAATTTGAAAAAATATTTTTGCATTTGATAGCCCAATTCTTGAGGAACGTTATAGGCTATTTAACATCACGCTATGATGCTTAGGAGCTGAGTAAAAATAAAAAAAAGTGGTGGCGGTGGGGGAAGAAGAAATATCACGCGGACGAAGTCGCGGGCAGAAGCTAGTAATTAATTATAATTTGGAACAGAAGGTAATTCTCGTCAGTAAATTCCCAGGCAATGTGAAACCACGAGAATTAATTTAATAATTACATTAAATTCGGGGGACCGAAGTCAAAATAAGATTAAGAATCTTTAGAATTAAACAAACTTTAAAAACAAGACCAAAAAGGCATTTAAAATATCTTCGTTCCACTTTGATTGGATAACCTAAGAGGTTATCAGTTCCTTTGAATGCAGCATAGAATTCTCATTTCTAGATTGAACCGGGGGACAAAGGCCAGGAGAACGGTCAGAGATAAGTAGGTACTTAACAAACTTTAAAATTTATTAAATCCTGGAATCGACTATGAAAATATGAGAGCAACAAAATAATAATTGCTAAAAGGATTTCTGTTTCATGCTAATGTTTAGTTAGGATTTTGTTGATAAATGCAACATGCAGCTCTAAAATAAATAGTAACTTTAGAGTACATACATATTCATGTACCTGCTGCTCGTTTTTAATTCATAACATGTGTTAGTAAACGGTGTCAAAAATGCATAACATCTGTAATGTATAATTAATTATTATATAGCTATGTACTCCCAGTCACCTAAATACATAAAATCTGGCTGCGTCACTACATTCTGGCTCCAATCCAGAATAGGTGCTGAATGCTGATCACGAAAATTAAAACGAGCTCCAACTTGAAGTAGGTAACTCAATTACTAAGTTATTGTTATGTTCTAGTCTAGCCGCGTCATCAATTACTAAGTTATTGTTATGTTCTAGTCTAGCCGCGTCATCAATTACTAAGTTATTGTTATGTTCTAGTCTAGCCGCGTCATCAATTACTAAGTTATTGTTATGTTCTAGTCTAGCCGCGTCATCAATTACTAAGTTATTGTTATGTTCTAGTCTAGCCGCGTCATCAATTACTAAGTTATTGTTATGTTCTAGTCTAGCCGCGTCATCAATTACTAAGTTATTGTTATGTTCTAGTCTAGCCGCGTCATCAATTACTAAGTTATTGTTATGTTCTAGTCTAGCCGCGTCATCAATTACTAAGTTATTGTTATGTTCTAGTCTAGCCGCGTCATCAATTACTAAGTTATTGTTATGTTCTAGTCTAGCCGCGTCATCAATTCATCCAGACCAGACCAGGTCAACAGCACACAAGTGTACCTCCGTAAAACAAATCAAATCCGGATATGGATGAGTGGTTAAAACCAGACAAGCAATGATCGACAGGCGAGAAGCAACAATGCCTGCAAAATTAAATCGAAATTGCTCGAAACCAGCCGATGTCAGTTCAGAAGAACAACAACGTTATTATTGTTTTCTATTCTAAAAACTGAAGCCTGAAAGTTTCGCTAGACATTTTATTGAATGTATTTTTAAAGGACAAGTGACTTTTGAATGTCACTCCTTGTTTGACCCCGCACCCCTACCCGTTGTTTGTCGTGATTTGCATAATCAATATGCAAAAACAAGCTATCTAAAGATTTATGACATCCTGAGCAGTGTTGCCTGCTATAAATTAGATGCTATTCATATCGAACGCCCATTATCACGATGGATGGCTACCGGACAACGTATACCTAGCCCATAAAAATACCGAGGAGCCATGTCGTTTACAAAAGAAGGCTGATGGTTTGTATAAGAATATACTACTTTGTGAGTTCTGTGACTCAAGCTTTTAACTGATGATCTCTGTAAATGTGAAAACTTCATACAATGCGTGCCACGAAAGATGAGACTTAGTTTGACTTGCGCAGTAGATTATAATTATCTGATTCTGATTATTGTTTTTATGGTTCCGTACCAAAGTAGTAAAAAAGGAACCCTTATGGTGTCACTCAGTCTGTCTGTCTGTCTGTCTATCACAGCTGGATATCTCAAGAACTACTAATGCTATCAACTTGAAATTTAGAATAGTTTTTAATGACGTTTACCCAACAATTTTTCAAATAAGAAAGAAATTAAAATATTTGTGTTTTTTTTGCAACAAAAAAATAAAGTGGGGCTACTAGAGCATGTGGGGTATCATATGAAAGAGCGCTGTTTGCAAATTCTCAAACTTTTTTTTCTTTTTTTTAGGCCGCATAGTTTTGGACTTCTGATGAAAAATGTAAAAAAAAAATACCGTTCCCCCACTTATCTCCGAAGTTTGCAAAGAGAAAAATCTGAAATTATTCTATGTGATAGAAGTTTATGTAAAGGTTACAGGAAAAATAAAACGATGTCTGTAAATAGCACACTTTTTCAGAAATCGGAACGGAACCCTCGGTGCGCGGTGCGCGCTCTTTAGCGCTATGATGTCTGAGACGGGAAAGGACCAGGCGACATAGGGGCGGCGGAAAGAGCGCGGGAGGCGCGATGCTGCGCTCGTCAAGTCTCATCTTTCTTTTCACGCATTGTACTTGTATTTACATAAACAATTAAAATATCTTCTTTTTTTTTTAAGGGACACGTAAGGATCGGAGCAGGTGGCATTCTAGTTTCTGCCTACCCCCATGGGAAGAAGGCGTGATTCTTACTTAAGACCCAAAAAATCCGACACATACAAGAGATTTTAAAATGAGCCCCCTTATTACAAGCCTAACGAAATGTTCAAATGACATTCAAGGATAAAAGAGGTCCCGGGATCAAAGACGAAGACGAGACCCGCGGCTCTAAACGTGACATTAAGCGAGAAAAACTCACGAAACACCGTTAAAAACACTCGGCGAGTCAACAACTCAAGTTCAAACTGCTCGATAAAAATAATAGGTAGTTAGTTTTATTGCACAATTTATTTCAGCGATTTAGTTTTCCAATATATAGGTACCTACATAATTGTATTGGGATCAGCTTCAAGACTTATAAACCAGCGGCGAAATCGTGTTTACACGAACTGCCTTCAAGCTGTCATCCGCAAACCAATCCAGTACCGATATTGGTGAAACTAAAGATAACTAATTATATATTCTTTGTAGGTACTGTACCCTATATTAAAGTTAAACACTTCGTGAGTTAATAGCTGCTATGAGTTCTGTATTGTGGCGAATGCGGAATTCGCTGTGGGTGCGTTACGCAGCTAACATTTATGTTAGTTCCCAAGCATTCTCTCCATATCCAGAGTGCATTTTATACTCTACATGAATTTTCTTTATGGCTAATGTTACAACGTAGTACTAACATCTATATATTTCAGTAGGTACTGTATTCAGTCTGCGGTAATAATTAACGGGAATGCAATTGGACCGATTTAAGCAAAAATGTTCCAACCCACAACCTCGACAATTTCGAGTTTTTGTGACCTATGTACTCCAAATAAGGTATTCTAACATATCAAAGACTCATAACTATATATTAATTCAATGTTAAGTCAATTATCTCAAAATGAGGTTTGTGTGGTTTGGAACATTTTTGCTTAAATCGGTCTAATTGAGAAAATGAACTTGAAACCAACATCTCTAATTGTCTAGTGCTGCGGTTCTGACGGTCTGACCTCACCGGTCAAGGTTAGCTGTCCAATTAATATCGAATGGGAAGACAATTTGTCCAACCGATTAACGATGCATTCTTGATCGTCAACTCTCCTTTATTCAGTCAGTTTCGAAAACTTCACTCGCTTAAAATTCAGTTTATTCCAATTCAATAGCTTTCAATTTTCGAATTCATTTTAACTGGTGTTTAAATCATGTTTATGTGTGAATAAGGAATGGGCGTAAAACACCAACCGCTCAGCATTTAAATCACAAACTTTTTTACAAAAAATAACAACGCACTGCCAAAAAAAAACACTACACAGTGAAGAATTACTTTAATTTCGGAAGTCGGTGTCTTTGGTTATGTAATTTCGTTTTTTGTTTTTTGTAAAAAAGTTTTTATTTTTCACTTTTTAGCTGTGGTACTACCCCACACACATTCGAATATCACTACTAACAAAAGAAATTAGAACATCATCCACTTTTAAAGTGGAAAGAAATACGTCCTCCCGAATGAATCTTTCAAATCGGACAATTTTGTAAAAACTTACGCGGCCATACATAAAAAATATATATACAGGGTGACTTTGAAAACATGCGACAAAATTTAAAGGGCTGTTCTACCCATCATTATGAACAACTTTTACTATGGGACCAAACCTGAAATCGCGAAAAAAAAATCAGCTGTTCAGTACATTTATGTTCGCATAATTCGTCAAAATGTACTGAACAGCTGATTTTTTTTTCGCGATTTCAGGTTTGGTCCCATAGTGAAAGTTGTTCATAATGATGGGTAGAACACCCCTTTAAATTTTGTCGCATGTTTTCAAAGTCACCCTGTATATACTTGTCGATTTGAGAACTTCCTTCTTTTTTGTTCGTCGGTTAAAAAACACGCGGCAATCCATCGGAAAATTTAAATTATTAATGCGGTATTAATCATCGACCGTGACTTCGGACGCAAAATAATAAACCTAATGTAAGTATGTGACAAGGGATTTATTTATCATAATTGCTTTTATTGGGTACACAATTAGTGCGTAATTAGTGCCTATTGTTGTTATCTAAATGAATGTCAAATATTCAATACAGTGTTTATTACGAAAGGTAAACGTTTATCCCGAACGAGCAGATCGCAACCAGCTGACCCTCGGCTGCTTTTAATGGGATTTGTTGTTCGGATAAGGTTCATTCGCCGCTAAATTGCAAAAAAAAAACAGAACATCGACGTAACTTGAATCTTGCATCGGTATTCAATTTATAAAAAAATATTTAGTTCAGAAGTACCACTCGTAGGGTAAACAATAATTAATGGACCTAAACTAACAGAGTCTGGCGCAGTGCGAGTGATACTTCCACGCGAATAAGCTTTAAGTAAGTGATCCCAAGCGCAGACCTCTCCCGGCAACCCGCCTAACCAATCCGCACAATTTAATTCCTCTTCTTGTATAATAATGTATTTGTAAAACTTTACCCTCATTCTCGGAGGTTATCGCGACCCCAAATCACAATATTATGTTATTGTATTAGCACCGCAACACTCGGTTTTAGTTTGAATATATTCATACGTGTGCGCGGTTTAAAGATGGCGCCAACGGGAATGCAATTTACTGCCCTCTGCGGAGACGTAGCGAACTTCTTACAACAAATATTCATTACTTCATTTTCTGTGTGATGTTATTCACACACGCGTAGGAACGTGTTACTCTGTCGCCACTAAACGTCTACCTCAGTTTACCGACTCATAAACTGCGTACATTTATACCAGAATCTTCAAATACAAGGCCTACAATACGCATCTGCAATACAACGAGGCACCTACATCCTTACGTAATACTAAACTTAATCTACTTACATGATAGCAACAAACAATTCACGAAAACTGAATAAAAAAGATAAATTTTCCTGTGATCACTTTTTCAATTTAGAAATTCATGTAGTGCGTAATTTTTTTGGTGAATCTGCTGTGATGCTTTCTTTGGATTCAAGGCCGGTTGAAATAATCAGTTAATTGAAGCGTCGCGGCACGCAAGTTCCGCACCAAAACACGACAGTATCATAAAAGGATTTTTAACTAATTCAATAATTTTGTGTTCACCAAAAACTGAAATTCATATTTATAAACTTCAGCGTGGGCTGCAGTGGTTTGTCTGTGGTTGCCAGCCGCCCAAAGCCGAACCAAGCCGTCGGCTGCCCTCAAATCTCTGTAAGCTCGTTGTGGTTTAAGCCGTTTTGAGTGATGTGATTAGTTTTACACACAAATGTCTAGGCAATAAACGAAATACTGTTTTGTTTTTCAGAAATGGTTGGAGTCAAGCCTAAATGTCAAGGTCCTTGACAAAACGGAATGAAACAGGAAGCTCCGGAGAAAAATATATCAACAATATATAGCGCATTGTGGAGGCAGATAAAATATAAAAATATTTCTTTGAAATGGAACCTATTTGGGGCGGTAAATGTTTCCGTGCGTTTTCACAAATGTCGCGAAACTGCTGGTAATTCACACGGTATTTTATTTTTTTTACGTTTATTTATATTTGTTTCAGATTATGCTGTTAAACAAAACGTTGAACTTAAAAGTGACTTTTGTACAAGAAATGTTTATCTCTGGTGGAAATGTTAAAATAAATAAAAGTTTTAAAGGTGCTTTACATAAAATGCAGTGTCTGGGGGACTGAAGCACATAACGGCCACTCTGTGTCGCGTGTTATCTCACTGTTTCTCATTCCAGCGTAAACAAAAGAACAAAGAACTGTTAATTCAATAAACTGTAGTCCACAAAAGTGAATACCTACGCGTTTGATATTCGTGATAAGGATAAGCAAGCATCGATGTGCTGCACTTACGATTACTGATCAGTTATCATTTGATAACTAAAAGCATGTTTATCAGAGCAGCTACAGTTATTTTCATATGCGTAAACAAAGTTACATTTATGGATATCCCCATGTTGTCGCCGTTTGATGGATTACCGTGAATTAAGACCGAACTGTGGTTCCAAAGCCTACGCTATACAGGGTGTACCTACCAGAAATGTGTGGTCAAATTTAAGGGTGTGGTACAGACCATCAAACTGAACAACTTTCTCAAGGGGACCAACATCGTAATCGGGAAAAAATATCAACTGCCCCATAGACAACTTCAATACCTAATCGACGCAAATGTATGAGAAGGCTGATAATTTTTTCGCGATTCCATTCGAAGAAAATCCTTTTCTTCCTGAAAGGGGTTTTTGTTCCATCGTGAACAAAGCTTAAAACCTACTCTTAAATTGTACTGCTAAAAGAATATAAACGCAAAAGCGCCAGGCTAATCTAGTTTCCATACGACGGACGAAAAAGTATTCTGTGGGCTCCCAGTTTTCTTTTAATTTCGAGTATCTCTAGTTCTGAATACGGTAGATTTAAAAGTTTACACTGGCATCTCGAAAAGAGAATGATCAAGTAGCATTGTTACCTTAAAATAGAGGATCAGTATGAAAATGGAACGCAGTGCCTCTTGGATCAACATGGAATGTATGCAGCTATTCAGGCCTTAAATAATTATTCTACTCGCTATTTTCTTCCCGTAAATAAAATTCTAAACCTGTGCTCTTAATTAAAATTCTTTTGCAAATAAAACACAGCACAGTTGGATTGTTTCAAAGTTTACAATCAAGATTTATAAAATGGATACGCATGCGGAATAAAATTATTTGAGTTATATTACGGAGGCAAAATACGAACTAAATATGTATTTATTTTCGTTTACATTTTAGTCGGTGAACGTTACGAAATATGAAGCATTTTTCTCTTAGGTTTTTACTTTGTTGGTGTCGTTTTTCCCTAAAGAATTCCTTGGCGGCCGGGAAAATTTTAAGACTTTCATGAAAAAACATTTTTCTGCTACTAAAATATATTTCGACCGACGGACTTGCTACTTTTTAAAAAAAAGTGTTTTGTTTATGATATATATAGGTACACATAAAGAGTATAATTATGTTAAAAATATAATATCCTAACCTAAACTAAAACTATTAAAAAACTAAAATATGTCGTCGAAAAATTTCTCCGCATCGCTGTCGACTGGTAAAGTACCCAAGAGACTGGCGGCATTGCATTAAAAAAAAAAAATACCCATTTATGATTCCTTGTTTAATTAGTATATAGTAGAGATATCTAATAATATAGAATTCTAATTTCCTTGGGCATTAGGATAACAATAGTTGTCGTAACGCGCACATATCTATGTTGTTATATAAAGAGCCGTGTATCTAACAAACAATAACTGTTGCCTTTACAAGATAATATGTCGTAGATAGATCAGTGAGCAGCCGACGGGCTCGCAGTGGAGCATTCATCACGGCCTGCCTCCACAACCGAGCCGCGCAAAAATGATAGCCGCTTTATTAGACCTCTACGAATTTACTACGGAGCTACGAAACTCCGTAGGCCGCGATTTTCGTCATTTTTTTCAAATATTTACACGATTCTAAGCTGCCATTTTTCTTCACTTTTGGAAAACGTGACTGCTAAATCATTTTAAATTCATAAAGTTTTTCACGATAAAGTACAGGTATTGTTTATTTCAGGATTTTGGAGTAAAATACAGTAGATAAACTTAAGGTGCCAAATTGTTTTCGCCAGGCTTCTTAAAAATATTTTTCTTACTATTAAATTCTGATAAAAATTAAACTCGTGGACTTATTTTGTATGAAAATATTAACGTAATTGAAATATTATTTGAAACAACTAAAAAGGAATCTAAAGCGCGTAGTTTTTAAAAATAGAACACTGAAAAAAAAAACACTTTTTACCAGAAAATATTTTTTGGATAAATGTAAAAATAGATTTTGCAACTAAATCTATCCGTTCGCCGCCAGCTGTAAATTCTAAATAAGATGAATCAAAGATGAGAGCAACAAAAGCGATGTCAAAATGTTATATAACGTAAGATAATGCAGAGCTGATGAGAAAACAAAACAGTAACAAATTATTGTAAGTAAACAAATGGCTTACCGCCTTAGCTGGGAAGTTTGGTGCCAACAGCCGACTATTAAAGTTTAGAATCTAGACTTGGAAAGTGTTGAGAACAAAGATAGCGAAGTCGGAAGAGGTCGGTAGCGCGGGAGGTACCTCTCGGCGGTACAGCGGTACTACGCGGCACGCGCTCGCTCGGGGTGAGTGGTGCGAGTGCGGCGAGGGTGCGAGTTCGTGTGAGGCGCGCAACCACGGCAGGTCCGCTCTGCAGGGCGGCTCAACTTGGAGTCGGCGTCGCCCTCCGCCACGGTTATGTAACACGCGCGGCGTAGCGCAGCGCGGCCCGGACCCCGCTCACCCCGCTTTTAGGGAAAAGATGAATGAGCAAAGTTTCCTAACGGACGTTAGTCCATGGATCGCGCTTGGGTTCAGATCGGCCCGCGGTTACATAAAGCCTCCCGGCACATGCGCGCTGGCGTCTGAGCGCCGCATCATGACCACGCGTACCTAAAAACGCGCGCGCCGGTGTTCCTGCCGCCCAGGTGCCTACGTTTTATGGGCAACGCATACACCACGCGCCCACCTACCTACCTTCGCTAGGAAAAACGTATCCTTCCCTTCATCCCATGCACAGTTTTATAACGTAAAACAAACGTACCGTCATATTTCTCGACTGTAACGTAACTACGACAGTTCATCCGAATTCGTGCCTAACGATGTTTTATGGCCGCTAGGAGCCGTCCAGAGAGGACCCTTTACCCGCAACGTCATAATAAAAGCATACTAATTAATGTCATTTTACCGGGTAGGTAAGCCACCTTTATTACTGTTTATATGGATCCCATAGGTTTTTACTTATGCAAATCTGCTATTAGGCCCTTGAAACATTATTGAATAGATAAAACGCGGCATTTTTTTTGCGAGGAATTAATGGAATTTTTAATTAATTATGTTTACAATATTCTAGAGAATTATTCCCTTTAGGAACCTATTGATGTTTGAGGAACCAGGTCGCGGGAATTAATATTGTTGATGCAACCTGATTTTTGGGACGGAAGAGTTGGTAGACCGACCATAGGGATGACCATAGAAGGTTGGCCTTGAAAAACGTGCAACGAGAAAAACGTGTGAAACATTACGCACCTTTCACTGCTAGAAAGCGTTCGCTGACAAATAAGTTATCAAATATAATGTTATGTCATATTTTTTGTAAACAAAAGGAAAATGATAAAATGCAAGATAAAATACTGTCTCGTTCGTTGATCTCGGTTGCGAGTGCGACTGCTGACCATGAAGTCAGGGGTTCTATCCCCATCGGGGTAATTTCGTTACACACATAAAATGACAATTGATTGCAATGCATCCCATGTCCAAGAGCAGTGGTGGCCCAGTGGTAACGGTTCCGAATTACGAGTTGTAGGTCGTGGGTTCTCGAACCCAGGCAGGCGCTTTACTTTGTGTAAATAATTGCATCACCACTGCTATCAAAACGGTGAAGTCAAACATCGTGAGAAAACCGGCATGTCCTAAAACCAAAAATTCGAAGAAAATGTGACATCTACCAACCTGTACTGGGCCCGCGTGGTAGATTATAGCCCACTTCCTGTCGAAGAGAGGAGGCCTGTGTCCCAGCAGTGGGAACGTTAGAGGCACCCACGTCCATTGCGTCATTTACATAGCTGAGCAGACGAATTTTTCAAACCTATGATGCAATGGATTTGCTTCAAAACTCTCGGATTGTGATTCAAAATGTGACGCAACTATGATGCTGGTCAGGATAGTGTTTACTTATAGGTAAGGTTTTTATTTTAAAATTCGTCATTATCAGGGCAGTCTAGATTTGTGCTCGATTTGTGGCTATAGTCCGACTCGCTCTTGACCGGTTTTTTGTAAGTATTAGTAGGTCAGTATATATATTTTTTTATGTTGTAATTTTTTGTATTTGTGTATTGTATTTTGTATGGGCCACAGCTGCATGAAATAAAGGAATAATAATAAAAGCCTCGTGAGCGCAGCGCATTTCACATGAACACGAGTTGTTTATAAAATAGTGTGGGCGGGTTACATTAGTGTTTTCCTGTCACCGTTGAGAAATTTTGTAAAGGAATTGTAGTGGCGACACGTGGGTGTATTTGGAAGCGAGCGTTGTGGAAATATAATTATGGTAGCCTTTGTACAGCTGCGGACGCCATCCGAAATGATGATGATGATAAATTGGATGCTGTGTTCCCGACAGTAACTAGTAAAGTAAGAACATTCTATTCCCGAACTTACAGTTATTGGTAGAAAGTAACACTTCATTTCCTCGCCAATACAGAAGCGTAGTTTTTATAGCTTAGCATATCCTTATGGGACCCATTCATACATTGGAACAAATTTCCGCCCGAAGCTTTACGTTTCCGATCGAAAATTCGTGGCCGTGGTACAGGGTTACACATGTAGGTATAGAACAATGAACGCGGGAATGGAGGCGCATCCTTTAGGCTTTAAGGCTTCTCCACCGTAAAAAGCGCGGTCACTGTCGGACTGCATATAAAAGAAAGAGAAGCGCGATGACACAACGCTTGCAAAATATGAAGTAATTATCGATTTACAAAAAATCTATTGATTGGACTAAAAAAGTAATGACATGAAATCATTCCTTATTATTTTGTAAAGAACTGTTCAATTTTATTAACAGTTTTAATGAAAATTGTAGGAGTAATATGGTAAAAACTAGAAAAAATAGACAGAAATAGTTATGTTATGGCTTTAGTTCTTTTTTCCTTAGTTCTACAAACTAAAATAGATGTCAGGACACATGAAATCAGTTCTGATGTACTGTAGATTGCTGTGTATTTTTTCCTATCAAAAATATGCTATAGTTACTGTAAAAGATGGTCACAGAGTTACTTAGTTTCGCCGTATTTTAGGTAGGAGGAGCCTTAATATGCAGGCCTCATACGCCACTGTCTACCTGACAGATTCGTATACGCACAAAAGCATCTGCAATCGGCATATACAAGGTGTAACATAAATAACGCACAACCTCTTAAGGGGTCATTGTACTCATCATTATAAAAAACTTTTACTATGGGACCAAACCTGAAATCGCGAAAAAAAAATCAGCTGGCTCCCTACAGTTTGATGTAGATAAATGTACTGGTCAGCTGGTTTGGTTTTTGCGAGTTAGGTCCCATGGTAAAAGTTGTTCATAATTATGAGTACAATGACCCCTTAAGAGGTTGTGAGTTATTTATGTTACACCTTGTATATTATTTTATAGGTATCCTAAGTGCGAATGGGGGTTAACGTGTGCAGCTATTTAATCCTGCGCAGGTTACTATGATCACAAACCAAAAACATATTGTTGGTCTGCATGCCGTACGTTCCATGAGCGTGAACGTATCGCCGTAGCACAGTCAAGCCCCAACGTCTCTCCCGTGAGTCGAGTCTCCCAATTCACGCGGCTTAGACCTCTATTATTACTTGTAAATAAGGGCTAATATCCTGTGTGGGCAGTCTCACTCTATGTCAGATAGATATTCTTGTCGATAGATATTAACGTCCGAAGTCAACGAAAGCGTCAGAAGTGACCGGGGTTTTCTACGAAAGCGGGGGACCTACGCGGTGGACGGTACACAATAACGGCTGTTCAATTACAGGGCGTTTTTTGACAGCTTAATGTCAAATTCTGGTAAAATGACAGATTATCATGACGGCCTTTGTAATATTACGGAACCGCTTCCCTACGAAACCAAAGCTCGTAGCATGTGTTACGGCGACATGCGCTACGGCGTAGCATGTCCCTACGAGATGGCAGCGTCAGGTCTACTTGTACCTACAGATGATGCAGTTTTTAGGGTTCCGTAGTCAACAAGGAACCCTTATAGTTTCGCTATGTCCGTCCGTCCGTCTGTCTGTCTGTCTGTCTATCCGTCCGTCCGCCCGCCGAGACTCTTAGTACTGGAAAGCTGTAATTTGGCATGGATATACATATTCATCACGCCGACAAAGTGGTAAAATAAAATCATGAAAAAAATTTTTTTAGGGTACCTTGTGTCCACGTAATGTGGGGATGTTTTTTTTCTCGTCTATCCCATGGTGTAGGGTGTTGTTGGATGATAGGTCTTTCAAAAATATTGTGGGTTTGTGAAAACAGTTTTTCGATTTAGGGATCCGTTTCTGATTTAAGCTTTTTGTTAGAGTCAAGTATTCCCCGCCCCCCCGCCCTCGTGCCAGCTAAACGGTTAGTTTAGTTTAGTAGTAGTAACGAAGTTGAAAGAAAAACTATCACAGCTAAGTAGGCTTTTCAAGTTTACGAGTAATAGTCAACCAACTTGTAAAATGTAGGTACTTGAAACACTAAGAATTTCGTACAAATTCCATTAAAAATTACTTATTTAACGTTGTTAGTTGTGTAAAACAGGTAGTAAATATAAGTTTATGAACCATGTAAAAATATACAAAAATAAAATCATAACATTCTTATTAATAATGATTTGTAAATTAATAATATTTACGCTCGAATAATGACGGGCGGCGGCGTGCACTACGGAACCCTATTACTGCGCGTGGCCCGGCACGCACTTGACCGGTTTTTAATTTTATTTATTTTTTTATTAGCGACGGGGGCGGCCCGTTCTTCGCGTGGTTTTTACGACTTGATAAAACCAAAGAAGAGATATATTAAATATATGTTTATAAATATAATAAGCATTAAAAATTAAATTAAATGAAAAACATATTCTTCAAAATATGATAATGAAAACCGCATCAAAATCCATTGCGCAGTTTAGAAGGACAACGCAGTCAAACAGAAAACACGAAAATCGGCTTTAATTTATGATAGGTAGGTACTGTAGAGGTTATGTTATATTCAAGCCTTAGCATGGTTAACTGGCTGACATTCCGATCATTCAAACATCGAATATACTTATAAAAAAGTGATGCTCGCTTTTTTATAAGGATTGACAGATAGCTTTTAACTAGAGCTCCGCGTAGGCTATGTTTGAATTATAATTTGATTCTGTTTATTAATATAGCGGGCTTCAGGCCCCATTTCTTCTGAGTGACTCTCGTATTATTTAGTAGTTACGAAACCTAAGAGTATCGGATCTTCACAGTACCTACTTACGTAATAATAAACTATATTCTTTTATTTTTCTCTAGATGCACCTAAAATACTTAGGTATACCTACAGCAGACCGTAGCGTGTGTGGCCTGCTTAGTAAACGTGGAAATATTCTTTAAACCACATCATAATCTATTTTTATTTACTCTTCAGATTCAACAGCCAAACTGTATGATATCGAAACTGAACCGATAATGATATACCTAAGACTTACAACGCGAAAAGGTGTGGTACCTATACGGTAAGTCATCCGAAAATCCGGTGGCACACCGAAGAAGGATGCTGAAACCCGCGCTCGCGTCGGCAAAGTCAACCGCCGCCTATGGTTGATGAGCCCTGGCGCCATTACATAGAGAGAGATAGATCATTCCGACACCAGCTATTTATACTAAAAAAAGAAACTAAAAACCTAACTCATAAAAGTGTACAGTAGAGGCTTTTATAGGAAAAACGTGATAACTTTTTATTTGAAATTTGGTACACTTAGTAAATATCCAATATATTTTTTGAACTAGCACAAGTTAGCCGTTTATAAACGTACCTAATTCCTCAAAAAAATTTTACATATTACACAGTCTAACTAATGTTAGTGTAGTGTAGGTATTATGGGATGTCATAGTGTTAGAGAAGTGTATTTTTAATGGTATCTCACTATTTTTATTAACACTCCTCAATGAATATTCCTCCTTTTTAGCTGAATCCACTAAATATTTAGCTCGTTTTCGTAACATTTTTGTAATAATAAAATAACACTAACAATAGTTTAAATAACTTGTAACAGTGATGCTATCAATCAATTATGATTTACTGATCAAGTTTTTAGGGTTCCGTACCAAAATGGTAAAAAAGGAACCCTTATGGTGTGACTCAGTCTGTCTGTCTGTCTGTCACAGCTGGATATCTCAAGAACTACTAATGCTATCAACTTGAAATTTGGAACAGTTTTAGATGACGTTTACCCAACTATTTTGCAAATAAGAAAGAAGTAAAAATATTTATATTTTTTTTATAACAGGGACTGAAAGGGGGTCTTAAAAATTCAAAGTGGGGCTACTAAGGCATGTGGGAAATCATATGAAAGAGCGCTGCTTGCACATTCTCAAACATTTTTTTATTTTTTTTAGACCGCATAGTTTTCGACTTTTGATGAAAAATGTAAAAAAATACCGTTCTCCGAAGTTTGCAAACATAAAAATCTGAATTTTATCTATATGATAGAAGTTTATGTAAAGATTACAGGAAAAATAAAACGATGTCTCTAAATAGCACACTTTTTCAGGAATCGGAACGGAACCCTCGGTGCGCGAGTCCGACTCGCTCTTGACCGGTTTTTAAAACTGCGCATGATCTAACACAGCGACAAGAGTGTTGTTAGACTAATGTAAACAAACAAGCGGTGCGTGCACACTCCGCTAATAAACAGTTGGCGTAATATAAATCGAATGATTTCAAAATGTACCTTTACAGCGTTGTATAATATTCGTTATTTTTGTAAACTTCGTTATTTTTGTATATTTTTCACGATTTTTTTTATTACACATAAAAAATCACATTTTAAGCAACTTGACATAAAAAAAAATTACATAAAATTTGAGTTAGCGTAGCGTAAAATCGACACCAACAAGTTATAGGTATAACTTGTTGGTGTCGATTTTGTAATAGCATGAACTTGTAATACGATATGAGTTATTACAAAGTTACCTCTAAACTATGACTGTGGATTAAACCATTTGTATGCCGGGAACGTAGATCTACTCGAGAAATAATGGCTTTTGTAATTACATATAAAACGAAAGGTTGAAATACATCAAACGAGTACCTCAAATGTATGTATGTCTATGTATACCTTTGGAAAAAATAAACATTATTATTATTATTTCGTTTATTTATATTCCTTTTTTCCTTATAAAATACATTTTTAAATATTTCTTAAAAAATAAATAAAAAACATTTAAAAATATAAAAAATAGTGGTCCGCCGGTGTCGGGAGCAGGGTCCAAGCTACCGGTGGTTAGGGCTGCAGAGATAGGAACCTCCTCACAATACGAGCCGTATCGAGGAGTACTGCCTTCTGAATCTGGCCCTTGATCCAACCGCCTAACGAGAGCCTCGAAAGATGTTGGTCGAGGCTATCGGCTATCAGGCCGTTGGCCGTTACTACAATCGGCACAATGACAGCCGAGTCCACATTCCACATGTCAACAACCTCGTGAGCTAAGTCGAGATATTTTATTTGTTTCTCTTTCTCAGCTTTCACGAGGTTCCCGTCATGTGGAATGGTAACATCGACAATCATTGCGCGGCGCGCTAATCGATCTATCACCACTATATCAGGCTTATTGGCTACAATAGTCCTGTCAGTAATGATAGATCGATCCCAGTACAATGTGACATGGTCATTTTCGAGAACTGGGTCGGGCACATACTTGTAATACGGTACCTCAGAGTCCACAAGCTTATATTTCAAAGCAAGTTGCTGGTGAATAATCCTGGCGACTTGGTTATGTCTGTGCAAGTACTCGCCGTTAGCCAGACGAGAACAACCCGATATAATATGTCTGATGGACTCACCCGGACGGTGGCATGCCCGACACACGTCAACCGTCCCGTCCTTCATAATATATCTCCGGTAGTTATTCGTCAAGATAACTTCGTCCATAATTGCACAAACGAAACCTTCAGTTTCCCCGAAAAGGTCACCGAAACGTAGCCAGGATACGGACGCTAAGAAATCTACATCGGGCTCATGAAGAGCCCGATAGAAGCGTCCGTGAAGCTCCTTGCTTTGCCATACCTTCTTGCGGTCATCGGTAGTAAGTACTACAGGTTTGCGCCAGTTCTCTTTAGCCATGGAGAGCGGCGTGAGTCCCTTGTCCACTGCGACCACATCACGGTGCATACCCACATCGGATTTTAAAAAATATTCTCTGAGGCTGCACACCTCGCGGTTGTGGAGGGTCTTCGCATTTAAAAAGCCTCGACCCCCGCACTTCCGCGGGATGTACAGTCTCATCACCGACGATCGTGGGTGATGCATCCGGTTTGCGGTCAGCAGTGTACGGACCCTCCTATCCAGGGCGTCAAGTTCAGTTTGAGTCCATTTGAGTATGCCGAAAGAGTACATCAAGACCGGCATGACCCAACCGTTGAAGGCGCGCACCTTGTTCCCGCCCGAAAGAAGGCTAATTAATACCTTCGTCAGGCGACCAAAGAAGCGCTCCCTCAACGGTTGCTTCATGTCAGCAACGTTGATACCTAACGCTTCCGACATACCCAAATATTTGTAGGTTTCGGATGAGGAGAGGGATCTAAGGTGTATGGAATCCGAGAGTTGAATTCCCTCGGATTCCATAATCTCTCCTCGTTTTACATGCATGACTGCACATTTGTCCACACCAAATTCCATCCTGATGGCGCTACTGAAAGTTTCAGTTACCTTCAGTAGCTCCATCAGTCGCAATTTGTTGGGGGCAAAGAGTTTCAAATCATCCATGTAGAGGAGGTGAGATATGACCTGACCACCTCTCCTCAGCCGGTAGCCTAGACCTGAATCCTCCAGCAGTGTGCTTATTATTATTATTATTTATAAAGTGTCTTTGACATATCTCGGGACCCTGGGGTCCCGGACTTTTGGAAGGCGTACGAGGGGCCGAAGCCAACTCGCAGAGGGCCCTTAGACCGCCAACCCGCGGTTGGTGCAGGACTATGGCAGAACATGGAAACAAAACATATTGGGCTATGGGTTTTAGTGGCTGTGGACTGGTATGGTTGCCTGCCTGACTAATGTTTTGTAGACAATACACAGATAAAATGGCAGGGTATGACTTGCACACTCAATAATGGGCCCCCGAAAACGGTCGCTAGCACATAGTGTCGTAGCGGCAAGGGGGCAACATGTCCTGAGGTGCTTGTGAGGAGTGGAGAAGTATCCCACGGTTCTCAGAACAATCCCAGAGCCCGGAAGGTAGTCAAGATCTCTAAAAACACTTACTGGAATACTTTCTTCCTACGAGCACGTTTGCTCTTGCGAATCTCCACTCAAGCCAGCCAATAAAGGCAAGAATCAGGTGTGAGCTCTGTTCCCGTCAGTTTTCACTCCAGCCGGTCAATACAGGCAAGCCAGAGATGTGGAACAAGACTACTTCCGGGAGATAGGGTCCGTGGGGTCGCTACTGCCCAACAGCTCGTATTATTAAAGGATAATAAGTAGGCCGCTGCAGACGGATCTCCTAGCCAGAGTGTACTCGTATTTACTAGTAGCTGTAACCAGCACCACAATTGCGTAACACGCAATCACAATCCGAAGGATTTAGAAGCAAATTCATAACCTATTGCTTCATATGATTTTATAACAAACTTACCATTGACATCCGAAAGTTACCTTAAGGCTTGTCCTCCCTAAAATACGCCGAAAATAAGTAAGTTTGTTTCCATTTTATACAGTAACTATAGCACCTTTTTGATAGAAAAAAAAAACAATAATCTAGAATACATAAGAAGTGATTTCATGTGTCCTGAAATCTATTTTAGTTTGTAGAACTATAGAAAAAAAAGGCTAAACCCAGGTATATTTCTGTCTATTTTTTCTAGTTTTTACCATAATTACTCCTACAGTTTTCATTAAAAGTGTTCATAAATTTATACAGTTCTTTACAAAATAATAAGGAATGATTTCATGTGATTACTTTTTTAGTCCAATCCCTAGATTTTTTGTAAATCGGTAATTACTTCATATTTTGCAAGCGTTGTGTCATCGCGCTTCTCTTTCTTTTATATGCAGTCTGACAGTGACCGCGCTTTTTAGGTCGGACAAGCCTTAACCAAACTTTGTAAAAAAAGGTACCTAGGTAACAGCTAAATTTTTTTTTCGTGTTTTCTAGTATGGTCACTTAGTAAAAGTTCTTTGTTATCATGAGTACAATCATGTGTTTAAGTATCGGTTACTAATTATCAGTCGCCATACAGTATCGAGGATGTTGCAAGTTTTGTGTGTGCTACGCCGTAGCATAACGCCATGCTACGGCGTAGCATACTTCAATTTATTTTTCAGATAGTAAACGGCAGAGTGAAGAATCGAAGACACACATGAATATCTTCAACGTCCGTCTACGCTTAGTAAATCTATACTTACTTATAATAAATCTGTACAGAGGGCAATTCTGTACATGATATATATATTTTCAAAATAACTATCAGGGGGTAATTAGTGATCGATACTGATGCCAAAAATGCAATCAGTAAAATTTTTGTCTGTCTGTCTGTCTGTCTGTCTGTATGTTCCTTATAGAAACAAAAACTACTCGACGGATTTTAATGAAACTTGGTACAATTATTCTTCAGACTCCTGGGGAGGTTATAGTATACTTTTCGTCACGCTACAATTAATAGGAGCAGAGCAGTGAAGGGAAATGTCGGGAAAACTGGAGAACTTGCTCCATTTTTTAAGCTTCCGTCGCGTGTGCAGCCTTAATGGTTAAAGCTACATAGAAATCATTTATGACGGAAATGTTTTACATAAAATTATCTAAAAATTATCCCACAACAGCATATGTCTATCTTTTATGGTTGACTCACAATAACACGTGTAACTCCCGATAGCTTAGCAGTCCAATACATTAACTTAATAACATACAGGAGTTACACGCTGACGGAGTCGCGGGCACAGCTATTAATAATAATATTCTGCGGTTCCTTATTGCGATATTTTTAACAGTATTGTGGATTGACTTAATATATTTCCCTACTAAAATACGAAAGTTAATCTGTCTGTTACATCAAAACCACTGAACCGTGAGGAAGGACATGTGGTACTTTTTTACGAAAAACGACGGAAACGCGGACGAAGTCGCGGGAAAAAGCTAGTCTATACTAAAAGAGTGGATGTGGAAGATATTGGATTGAATGAATTTAATTAAGAGAATATTATGTCCAGCAAATGGACTAGCTTCTCCAACAGCCCACAGCTTCTGTGGGCCGCCGGTAGTCATATCCATACTTATCTATAAACTATAATAAAACTGAAGAGTTTGTTTGTTTGTTTGAACGTGCTAATCTCTGGAACTAGGTACCATTTGGATTTGAAAAAATCTTTTTGCATTTGATAGACTAATTCTTGAGGAAGATTATATGCTATTTAATAAGTATCACGCTACGACCCTTAGGAGCCGAGCAAAAAAAAACCGCGGGAGGTCGATGCATGCGATGCGACATGGTGGGACGGGGAGACAAGAAATCTCACGTGGACGAAGTCGAGGGCAGAAATTACCGTTCCGTACCTCAAAAGGAAAAAACGGAACCCTTATAGGATCACTCGTGTGTCTGTCTGTATGTCTGTCTGTCCGTCTGTCCATCTGTCACAGCCAATTTGCTCCGAATCTAATGGACCGATTAAGTTGAAATTTGGTACACATATGTATCTTTGTGACCCAAACACGTGTGGGTAAAGTAAATAAATGAATTTTGAATGTAGAGGTCACTTTTAGGGGGCAAATAAGAAAATTAAAAAAGAAAGTTTTGCAAACTGTACCTTGTGACATATCAAATGAAAGGGCTTACTATGAAGGTCTCAAATATATTTTTTTTATAATTTTAAAATAAATGGTTTTAAAGTTATTTAAGAAAATAGACGAAAATTTACTATTACCCCCCCCCCTATCTCCGAAACTACTGAGCCTAAAATTTTGCAAAAAAATACAGAAAATAGTTCTATACCTGTAGATTACACGAAAACCTATAAGAAGTTTGTGGTCCTAAAATAACACGGTAAATCTCTCAATATTGTGAGTACAAACTTACATTTGCTGTTGGAATGTACGGGAGAACATGTTTTTCAAGTATAATGTTAACTTTGTTCTTGGGATAATTTCATACATGCATAGCATGCGCGGTGTCGTGGTGTCCGGTGGTGTCGTGTCTTGGTGACACAAACCCGTAAGATTTCCCCCTACCAAAAATTACTCAACGCGCCTACGTACATAAATAAAACTATGCTTATCATTCGCGATGCCGCGGTGACGCGTACCGTTTTGACATAAATTCTCTCAACGCGCCTAAAGAAGTTTTCACTTCAGAAATGTGATAAAACTATTAATTAACGATTTTCGGACTTTTTCCTTTATGATCGTATTTTTTTCTATTGCGTTGATAGAAGCTTGATTTTTCTGGAGCTCCGAGGGACCATAGACGTAGACCTACGTATTTGTTATTAATTTCAACTTAATACCTCCACGCGTTCCTGAGAAAAAGGTCTTGGCAGACTGACAGACAGACAGACTGACAACGAAGTGATCCTATAAGGGTTCTGTTTTTCCCTTTGATGTACGGAACCCTAAAAAAATACCCAAGTCTTGTAATTACTGCAGATGTGAACGTTGAGAAGAAATTGAGTGCTGTTTACTACCATTTGTCTTTATTTTGTTTGTATTCTATGATTACCTATTTCATTTTAACCAAAAATTAAGTAGGTACTGTCGAACAGTGCCTACTTAATTTAAGGTAGGTAAACTAAAAAAAATTGGTGGGTACCCTTTGTGTGCGAGTCGGAGCAGCACTTGGCTCGTATTTATGTTTTTGTTTCGTTGCTGGGACCTAATTCAAGTATAGAAATGTTTCACAGGAAACCCGGCAAAAAAACATAATTTCTGCCGTTATTATTTAGGTACGCATGGCTTCAGATCAAGCTATACAATTCCAGTATAAGCTGATCTCGCATTGTATAGGATTTCCTTACAATGAGAGGTCAGTGTAAACTGGATTATGTATAGCTTGATGCGTAGCCGTGTGTGTCTGTGTAGTTTGAAAAGTACCTACACAGGTTGCAACCATGTCATGAATTCGAGACCCAGCAACTGCAATTATTTTTGTATATTTTTCAATTTCTATTTTGTTACTTTCATTGAATTAATAAAAGGAATTTTAATATTACACTGCCTGGACTTAATTATTACAATATAAAAAACAACTCGAATTCGAATTTAAACTCGTTCTGACTGATGAACCATTCAGAAGTTCTAAATCGCGCAATCAAAGTTTTCACACGTCTTTGCATAGTTTGCATAGATAGTTTATCCTTTTTATCATACATCGGGGGTCAATCGCCTCGAGGGGAGCCAGTATTCGTCAGCTGGTCATAATTGACGATCAATCAGATGTACCTATCTCATGATGGTAAATAATAATTATGAAAATGATTTTAAACAAACAAGACTGCTCCTGGTAACAGGTTGCCACCACCTTCGAGGAGGATGTAAACTCGACCCCTTTTTTAAATCTCGAAAATATCTTTTTAATAATAAAAAACTGGCCATGTGCGTGTCGGAACACGCACAATGAAGGGTTCCGTAGTTGAAAATAATTTATCCCAAAAACAAACTTAACATTTACAAGCATCTTTAATGTTTATAATAAACAGCATTCTATTTACCTATCTATAGTTATAATTAGTTGAAAACCATGTGCTATATTGATAAATTATACGTCACGGTTAATTCTCTACGCTACAAATTTAAGGTAGTAATTGCAAAAAAAAAACATGACATAAAACTAGCTTTTCCTTTACTTGTGCTGTGAGACCTTGCTTCTTGCCTTTCATGATTCTAGGTGAACTCGAAGTACCCTATAAGTTTTGATTTATTTGCGAGTATTAAAATGCCGTTTGAGGGTTCCGTACCAAAATGGTAAAAAGGAACCCTTATGGTGTGCCTCAGTCTGTCTGTCTGTCTGTCTGTCGCAGCTGGATATCTCAAGAACTATTGATTGAAATTTGGAACAGTTTTAGATGACGTTTACAGAACTATTTGTCAAATAAGAAAGAAATAAAAATATTTATGTTTTTTTTGCAACAGACCACTTTCAGGTCTTAAAAATTCAAAGTGGGGCATGTGGGGTATCATATGAAAGAGCACTGCTTGCACATTCTTAAACATTTTTTATTTTTTTTTTAAGCTGCATAGTTTTTGACTTTTGATGAAAAATGTAAAAAAAATACCGTTCCTCCCCCATTATCTCCGAAGTTTGCAAAGAGAAAAATCTGAAATTATTATATGTGATAAAAGTTTATGTAAAAATTACAGAAAAAATAAAACGATGTCTCTGAATAGCACACTTTTTCAGAAATCGGTACGGAACCCTCGGTGCGCGAGTCCGAATCGCTCTTGACTGGTTTTTGGTAGCAACACTTTTTCTAGTGATTGTCAATTTGACAGTTGGCAGTATATTTGTGGTCAGTACGTTTTGCCATTTCACAATGTATAGACTTACTTCAGAACAACGCTTACAAATTCTGCAAACCATGGTTCAGTTCGCCAAACTTACCGTGCCCTACGTCCATTTTACGGTCGACATAATCATCCATCCGAGCAAGGATCGTGTGATCTCACACCTATGTATTACTTTCTTTGAGGATATGTGAAGTCACACGTCTACGCAGATAAACCACAGACGTTGGACCACTTGGAAGCCAACAATTGCCGCGTTATTGCCGATATACGGCCCCAGTTGCTCGAAAAAGTGGTCGAAAATCCACAGTGGTTGGACTTCCAGATTACGCTTCATTTGAGCCAGCGGTGGCGACCATATGCCCGAAATCAGTTTTAAGCACTAATGGCATAAGAATATCTTTTAAATAAAACCAATACCATGATAATGAAATAAATTTTTAGTTGTTTTATTTCATTTTAAATTTGTAATAATTTGTATACCTCTAAAAAAAAAACAGCCTTTAGTAAGTATATAAAAATCCTAACAACAAATAAAAAGCTATTAATTAATTGATGGTAATTCATACGTTTATGTAACGTGTTTACGTTGCAGAAAGTTTTACAAAGTTATTAGGTCCCGGTTATGGCATGAGTCTAGACTTAAGGTCATATCATTTTACCAAGTCACATGAATCCATACAATAAAATTCTTAAAATTAACTCACATGTAGCCCAAAACCTAAACCGCTGATAGGTCTAGAATCAATAAATGCACAGAATTCCACAGGGTAGTTTTCAATGACCAGCCAAATTTTCTTTGGCTGATCATTGAAAACTAACTCAGGGAAGCACCAACGAAGGATTTTTGAAAATTCCTCCCCTAAAGCGGTTAAATAGGGCATGAAAGTTTTTATGGAAATTTGCCTTTTTGCCGATGATAAATGCCATCGAGCACATGACTTGTTCTATTTGATAATAAGTAATTTTACTTTCTGTTATATTTTAGGTAGATTTAAATATACACAATTGAATTTGTTTATCAATCCGCATGCAGATTTCTCCGCAATGCGGACCCGCCCTTGTTTCATACATAATTCTGTTACTTTTGTGACTTTATCCGGTGAATTACGCCTTATGAAACAGCCCTTATTTTAGAGTTTATTTATTATTCTGAGGGCGTTTAAACGTTCTCCTTTTCAATTCAAATGTATTATAAACGACTTTGCGTGCAAGCTTTGTTACATCTTGCACTTTGTCAGTTTTATCCAATTATGAAACTTGACCTTATTTTATTCCCACTGCTGGGCAAAGGTATTTTCCTCTCAAACCTCTATTTTATGCGATCCTTCAAGCGTTCAGTGAGTTAATATCTTTGCCCATCACTCTGGGTGCATTCGTGTGACGTGGCCAGCTCACTCCCACACTTCAGCCTGTCTGTTTTTACTCCAAAATCCGCTACTTGTGTTATGAAGCGGAAAAAATTGGTACGTACCTAACTAGCTATTCAAAGAGAAATCTGAAATGAGTGAAACATTATATAATTGCCCAAGTCAACCATAAGTTACGTCTAAGTACTCGCACTTGATTGGTTTTTCTATAAACGGCGCTCCACTAACTTGGATAAAGCCTCATGTATTACATGTAATTAATAAATAATAAAAAATAACTTTATTTTCCCAGTTTACAATTTTACCTATGACAATAACTTGCTATTAGGACAATATTCTTTAAAATTGCATAAATAAATCAATGATTACTCCACTGGCACCCAAGCTAAGATTAAACTTGTGTTATGGGTGCCAGGATTCTCTCTGTTAATACATTCCTCAATTTATACAAAAACTAGTACGGAGTTACATTGGGTAAAAGTTAAAAAAAATTAAGTATTTCGAAAGTAGATTCCTAACAGAAAAAACACATCGAACAAATTATAAGTTAGTACCTAGGTCGGCCTACTAATTATACTGTTATCTATTAAGTACCTTCTAAGGTACTAAGTGCTCAATACAAGTCATAACTACTGGCGTATGAACGTTCTGCCGTATGGCGTATGTACCTACTGATGGTCCGGTTTCTGAAGAATTCTTAACCCCTCAAGTGTTTGAGGGGTTAAGAAGAGTTTAGCTGATTTTAGACCCAAAACCCCAGCGAGTGGGGAGGGTTGGGGGTTAGTTGCGAACCCCATAGGTTCACAACTACTGATAATGATATGTTTTCCAACGGATGATGTTTTTTTACGTTTATATATACGTGATCTAAGCTTATATACCTATTATGTAAAGTTTTGTCCTTTTGCACACTTGGGGTGCATTTGACACGCGGGGGGGGGGAGGGGAGGTTAGCTGCGAACTCCATAAGTTCACAACTAATGATTTGATTGGTTTTCCATCGGATGATGTTTTTTTACATTTATATATATGTGATATAAGCTTATGTACCGAACAAAAAAAGGGTTTTTCTTATGCACACATGGGGTGCATTCGACACTCGGAGTTTAACCTCTCAATAGCTATTGATTCGACAAAATTATCTAAGTAGGTGGTATATAAGGAGGATGCGCTAAGGTAACCCGCGAAATTCAAATTAAAAAAACCGAGCATAAGGACGGAATTCGCTTAATTCCTTCCTTATGCTCGGTTTTTGACGTCCTCGGACAAACCCTCGATAGTAATTCACTTTAAATTCTTCCTTAGCGTAGATATAGTTCAGAAACACGATATTGAACCAATAATTACTATCGAAGGATAAACTCCGTTTAAATAGGTACCTCAGAACCAAAAAAACCGGCCAAGTGCGTGTCGGACCACGCACAATGAAGGGTTCCGTAGTTGAAAAGAATTTATCCCAAAAATTCCAATGTAATAAAATTAAAAATTAACAATTTTTGGACTTTTCCTTTGCTTGTGCTGTGAGACCTTGCTTCATGCCAAATTTCATGATTCTAGGTCAACGGGAAGTACCCTATAGGTTTTGATTTACTTGCGAGTATCAAACAAAATATGTGTAGCGTAAATGGCCGTATTTTTTTATTGAGTTGACTTAGAAGCTTGATTTTAACTTGATACTTCCACGCGATCCTGAGAAAAAGGGTCTGGCCATACTGACATACTTGAAAATATTTTTATATGTGTTAAAATTATTAATTATTACCCTATAGGTTTTGATTTACTCGCGAGTATCAAAATGTACCGCATAAATGGCCGTATTTTTTAATTGCGTTAACATAGAAGCTTGATTTTTTTAGAACTCCAAGAGAACATACTTTACGTACCTATTTGATATTAATTTCAACTTGATACCTCCGCGCGTTCCTGAGAAAAGGGGTCTTGACAAACAGACAGACAGACAGACAGGCTGACAGATAGACAGACGTACAAAGAAGTGATCCTATAAGGGTTCCGTTTTTTTCATTTGAGGTACGGAACCCTAAAAATCGGGCATTACTCGGTTTACCTATAAACGTTGCTTCCACCAACTTGCAAAATATGCATTATTTAAATTAAAAAAATACTTACTTAAATTTAAAAAAAATTGAAATGTTACCTACGTAAAAGAAAGAAAGAATATGTTCAAAACAAGGACCCAACAGAAAAATCTTAAATAAATCAAAACTATAAGTCATTGCGCAAGCGCGCCAGTAGTTACGACTAACTTGCACTTAGTCGGTTATTCTATATAAACAGTGCTCCTGTTCCACACACATAAATAAAGCCATAGTGGGTAGGTAAGTAGGTCCTGTAATATTATATGCCATTAGCTAGTTAGTGGTTAGAGGAGCTCGTGGCTAAAGCCACACCGCCAGCTAGCGGGCGGGCGGTAATAACAGCCGCACGGGTCGATCCATCAGATTAAGCCACGCTTGCCGGGGTTGGTCAGTGGATGGGTAATCATCTTTACATACCGAGACTCCTCCGTGCCTCGGAAAGCACGTTAAGCCGTTGGGCCGGCTGTCATTCGTGGATCAGGAGACAGGTAAGGGAAAATACAGGAAAATACGCGAAGAAAAGACTTTGGAAACAAAATCTTCCCGGCTTTGGGAATAATCAAACATAGTCCACAGTATCAGGCAGTTAACAGTTAAGTAACTCATTATATGATTAGTAATGTAATTATTTGTGTTTGTCTTAGCTCTTAAAACTGACATGTAGATGATAGATTATTGTGTTGTGTTCTTATGACTTTTTTTTTATCATTATTTTTATTTTATTATTGTTTTTTCGTTTAGATTGCTAATTAATTGACATGTGATTCTATAATTTGTTTCCATGGTATTTTAATTTATGCTTGCAGGAGAGTATTTTACGATTTTTATCTTTTATTTTTTAATCTATTATATATTGTTTTGTATGTATTTTATATTTGTACATTTATTATGTACCTACTTAAGTTTCATGCTTATTCGAACGCAATGTAAATTGTTACTGAATAAAGAAATTGAATTGATCTTTAATAGTCGTTACCCCCGTCAGAATCCGAAAGTCTGACAACCAGACCAGTCTTACCAAGGGGTAGGTACCTATAGTATTACCCAGTTACTGGGTTGTGGAGGTCAGATAGGCAGTCGCTCCATGTAAAATATTCGTATTCAGCTGCATCCGGTTAGACAGGAAGCCGACCCCAACATAGTTGGGAAAAGGCTGGGCAGATTGATTGACTACCTAGTTCAAAAATCGGGTTCAGACAGAGCTTTAGCTCAAGGCTTACAGTTCCAATAAAACTATCATTGTAAGCAAGCAGATGGTAAAAGTCTTGCACATTCAGAATGGCATCCCAACTTTAGCAACTAATTGAAATCGTCCATTGCGTTAGCAGTTTCAGCCCTGAAAAAATTCCATTCGACGTCTAGCGCCATCTAGTATCATCGCCAATATTAAACAATACATACTGCCATCTCGTGGCGATTATAATGCAAACAGTAGATAGGTACACCTTGCATGTAACTGAATACCTCTAATTGAAAGATGGCGCTTCCTGAAATCTGCAAGATTTACGCGGTGGGTTGCGCCCAACGAATTAAGATGATATACTTAATTCGTTGGTTGCGCCACAATTTTTATAAATCAATGGTCACAAGATAATTTATCCACAAGAAATAAGTTTTTTCCGTCAAAAGCCGAACGCCCGATAGTATTTCCCATCGGCAAAAATAACGAACTTCTTCGCTTATCTAAGGAATTAACTTTCTAAAATCCTTCCCTATTGCTGATCTTCGTTAAACAAGGCACTCTTGTGAATTCAAGACTTTTTAAGAATATTACAAAACTACAGTAGCAAAAAACAAGTCAGAAATCCTGCTCACTGGCTACTCTGTACCGACAACAGCATGAGATGAAACTTGTATAAAAGGGTACTTACCACGGGCGCAGCCAAGGGTTTTGGGCGTTCAAACTTATTTTTTTTATTTGGACGGCAATCTTCCGGTCAGGTTATTTTATGTACTTTTAGTCGTTTTATTTTCTTGAACCCCCCCCCCCCCCCCCCTCCATACTAAAACCTGGCTACGACCGTGGTACTTACACATTTATATAAATTTTCATCGTAGGTACCTACTTACCTACCTCAAAAGACAAGACAGACGTTAAGGCTGCCTGTCCACCGGAGCGGAGTGAGGCTGCGGAGCGGAGAAACGGAGAAATATTAACCAATAGAATCTTAAGTCCGCTCCACTCCGCCGTCCGCTCGCGCTCCTATTGGTTAATATTTCTCCGTTTCTCCGCTCCGCAGCCTCGCTCCGCTCCGGTGGACAGGCAGCCTAACCCAGGGGTTTTGTGTCGATTTTCTACCGAATCGTAATTTGCGTGTCCACTAATAACTTACCACTCGAAATGGGACAATGAATGACCTGGGACCGCTACGAATACGATCACAAGAGCGGACCAAACTGGGCCAAGGGAAACACTTACCTACTTAAGTATTTGTTTTCTACAGTTTCGATCTAATTATTTTGGACGGTTTATTAGAGCCCGGGTGGTACCTAGTGACAATAGAGTAAGTAGGTATGTATGTCTTTGGGCCCTTAAGTAGCCAAGTAGGTACTGTTCCGACTTGTTGATAACTTAGGTAGGTAGGTAGGTACCTAATTGTTTTCTCTTTTCAGAAGAAAGATTTAAGGTTTCGTAATACATAGTCCTACAAAAAAAATTACTTAGAAAACTGTAAATTATCTCGCCAAACCTCACTATAAGGATAAGAGTTAAGGTACCTATTGTCCCTAAATCTTCGGTGAAGAATGAGAACAAAGGAATATTTATTTAGATTCCTGCCATATAAAAACTAGGTATAAAACCACCCAGTCCTTGTACCTAGGATTTTGCATCACAGTGATCTTTTACGTTGCTGTCAGAGCTAAATTAACTGCGAAAGGACTGTACACCAACCTTGTGTTGACAACGCCTCAGAAGTGGCCAAGTTTTGGACCCACAAAGTTCAAAATTCCGCTACAGTCGGCACGAAGAAGAAGACCTTGATTTAGTCCGATACCTACATTGCTGCACTAATAACTTGTGTGCGTTACTGCAGCGGAATGTTGTCGCTTTTCAGGATTTCGTCTTGACAGGAATTAGTACCCAATCTCGTGTAAATGTGCCCGAAATTTAGAATTTGTGCGTCCAGCCGATCCAAAGATATTCACGAAAAACAGATTCCGCTGGAGTAACGTTACTGCAGCGGCATGTTTTTTTACCAGTGGTCGTAGCTGGATACAAACTAGCTACTTAGATAGATATAATTTGTGCCTAATTGTGCCCAAAAAATAGAATTTGTGCGTCTTGAGGTTTCAGAGTTATTCAAGATGCCGCTGCAGTAACGTTTAGCAAATTGCTGTATCTCTTAAACGGCATGACATACAACTACGATTTTTTTTACTACGGTGGGTCTTAATTTGTGCTTAATTTGTGCAATTTTATTTTTTCTATAATCGACACCATTGGAAAACTAGAATTTTTTTTTCAAAAACCCTAAAATCGATCCTCGCGCTTCAATGAGAAACCCTAGAAACTTACCAATTATGGTGATTTGTACCTTTCATGAACTCAAAGCATCATGTGAAATTCGATGTTTATATTCCAACTCCTTAGGGAGTTATTCCATTTTAATTAAAATCTGGATACGATATACTGTAACGCTCCAATACATGAGTTATTATTAAGTGACTGATATTATGATTATACTAATAATTAGTACCCTTATTAAATTGTTTATTCTTAAAGTTTCAGCTGAAAAAACCTTCTAACTACTTAGATATGAGAAAAAAACGATAGGGAAAGAAATCACACGATTGACCGAACAAATTCGAATGACTACATAAAAGCGGGCTCACAGTACATTATGCCCACCTTCTTAAATTGGTAGTATTATAATTGAATTTTGATGGGTACAGGTGCGTACAAATGGTTTAATTAGGTAACTATTTATTTACTTTTACATAAATATGTGACATAGCGAGTTATCAGAGAGTAGGAAGTGACCTAAGGGCGAGCGCACACTGCGGTGCGTTTTTGTAACGCATAATCTGTGAAGTATGGAATGTCTTTGAAGTACTCTAACGTTACTCTAACGCACAGAAAATACAGGTGTGTCGATCTTCTTTATCACTGAACAGTTAATTTATTTCACCATAAGCACAATGTACCACAAAACCAATGCGTATTGTCCAGCCGAAATTACACCCGTCGTAATTATACACACAATTCCTTGAATTACTGGGAAAAAGATAATGTGCACACGCTCTCCACACACGAGATTGGCGGCCAATTACTCGTGTCAAACAAAGTTAACACCGAACCGAACTAACAGTGCGTTTCACGAATGTTGGTACCATTGTTTTTCAGTGAAGAATGTTTACAAAAAACCATTCCATACGGCAGTTTCGAATGAAGCAACGACAAGCTCTGGGGATTCCCCCCAAGTAATGTTTTATTATCCCGGTCGTTCTGACGGCATAGCATAGGGTAGATGTATTTTATATATGTATGAGTGTAATAGTTCCGATTGACGAATTGGCTGAGATCTAGACAATATAGACATTCACTTTCCTCAATTTGATCAATTTGTGAATATTTCTATTAAGTAGGTAACTAAATAATAAAACAAAATTTTACAGAGGTATCAATCATACTATTTTATTTCAATTCAAAACTAAATCTATAAACGGTATTTTTTCTTTTATTTTATTGGCAATAAAAATACACTTTCTCGTCAAATAAACCTTTGGTCTTTATTAGATTGCTGTACTTACTAACATTTGACTGAGAGTTTAAAGGTTTGCAAATCCTCAATATCATTTATGGCTTACACACTGTGTGTACGTAATACCTATTGAGTTATAATGTACTACGTACTTACGTAATACCTACGTGTTTTATAAAACAATAAATTATAAGTAACACTTTTGTGCGAGACTGTTTCAAAAAACGAAATGTTGTACTACATATTTAAGAAGGTTGGCACAATGTACTGTGAGCCCGCTTTTATGTAGTCATTCGAATTTGTTCGGTTAATCGCTTGATTTCTTTTCCTATCGTTTTTTTCTTATATCTAAGTAGTTAGAAGGTTTTTTCAGCTGAAACTTTAAGGATAAACAATTTAATAAGGGTACTAATTATTAGTATAATCATAATTACAGTCACTTAATAATAACTCATGTATTGGAGCGTTACATTATATCGTATCCAGATTTTAATTAAAATGGAATAACTCCCTAAGGAGTTGGAATATAAACATCGAATTTCACATGATGCTTTGAGTTCATGAAAGGTACAAATCACCATAATTGGTAAGTTTCTAGGGTTTCTCATTGAAGCGCGAGGATCGATTTTAGGGTTTTTGAGAAAAAAATTCTAGTTTTCCAATGGTGTCGATTATAGAAAAAATAAAATTGCACAAATTAAGCACAAATTAAGACCCACCGTAGTAAAAAAAATCGTAGTTGTATGTCATGCCGTTTAAGAGACACAGCAATTTGCTAAACGTTACTGCAGCGGCATCTTGAATAACTCTGAAACCTCAAGACGCACAAATTCTATTTTTTGGGCACAATTAGGCACAAATTATATCTATCTAAGTAGCTAGTTTGTATTCAGCTACGACCACTGGTAAAAAAACATGCCGCTGCAGTAACGTTACTCCAGCGGAATCTGTTTTTCGTGAATATCTTTGGATCGGCTGGACGCACAAATTCTAAATTTCGGGCACATTTACACGAGATTGGGTACTAATTCCTGTCAAGACGAAATCCTGAAAAGCGACAACATTCCGCTGCAGTAACGCACACTAATAACTTTACAAACTAGAAGAACGGCGGGCGTGTGTGGTGCTACACTCCGCATCGCTTGAGACTAATCACTTATCACTAACGCGTTACGGACCGATAGGTACCTACGAACTAAACTCTATTCAAATATTAGTGCCGGGGGCTGGGTCTACGCTGCTATGAGAAACCTATAGTCGAAGAGCTAGATCAAACATTTTATCGTAAACTCTTCTAGCTAGATATTGGAAATACTTAAAAATTTAACTCATTAAGTATATCTTTTAAACTAAGACCCGACTAAATCTGTGACTTGCCGAAAACTTTCGACTAGTGTTCGTAAGTGGTCAAAGGAAGGAAGGAAAGCCGTTTTAAGAAATCATAACCGCTCGCTACATGGCGGTTCAGAGCCTAGACAAATTAACATTCGTTTATCGATGACCCGAGGGCCTAGGCAAAGTAACACTCGATTATCGAGAGGACCAAGACAAATGGCATTAGCTTCGGGGCGATTCTAATTCTACAATCGCTACCTACAGCTTCAAAGTGACATTGCCATGATCACGTGACATGTCGATTTTAATTTTGATAACACACAAAAATTGTCGCTAATTAGCCAAATATCAGAATTTGTCGGTCACTGGTTCAAAAGTTATAGGTAAGGGTTCATAGGCACCCGATCTGGCGAGCGTCTCCCCAGCTTGGCGATGAGTTTACGATAAAATCTTTGATCTAGCTTTTGGACTATACTTAAAACTTGAACTCATTAAACTAAGACCCGATTAAATCTGTAACTTGGCAAATAGTTGCGACTAATTAGCGACTAAATTATATAACATATAAACTGGAAAGCACACATACAAAAACTTAGATCTAAAATTTCAAGATTTTCGTACGCTCTCCGTGAAATTAAAAAAAACACCAATCTTCAAACACCGCTCACCACCTACTATGCGTATGCTTATGCATGGCTAAGCTACGGCGTTACCCTTTGGGGAAATAGCACAGATGCACCAACACTCTTCACCCTTCAAAAGAAATTAGTTAGAATCCTAGTAAACATCGAGCAAATTGACAGCTGCAAACCACACTTCCAAAATTATAGTACAGGGTGGCCCAGATTAGGAGAATGTTCTGAAATATAGGGCGCCCTGTACCAAACGAAAAATCCGGTGTCACAACCAAACCCAGTGTATTAGGAGGAGAATTTAATGTTCTTCCTATATTGTTAACTGTTTTTTACATGGATTCCCGTTTTACGTATTTATTTGCCATTTACCTACTCAATATTTTGAGGTTAGGTTCGTGAAAATGACTGATTCGAAATAGTGGAGTTAGTGAGAAATAAGTTAGTAATATCGGTCATGTTTTTTATTCTTGAGTTTGTGCTAGTTTTTCCTGATGGGTGAATAAACAATACATTCATAGTCAATAAATATTCTTGTTGTCAGTTTTTTTTAAATGTAATGAATGAGAATGAATCAAGTAACTAGGTACGTGCAGTAAGTGCTGGCTAAACCAGCAATCGATTTTGTACTGTGTTTACTGATTCCTTGATTCATAAGAACTTGAACATAACATAACATTAGCCTTATTTTACGCCAAGAGTTAGGCAGAGGTGTATTTACATAATAGGTCTTTACCTATGAAATTGCCGTTTTGTATGAAAAAATTTAAACGAATTTTTTTCATGTATTTTTTATTTGTATTAATCGAAGTAATAACCCATGCAATCAATGCATCTTTGCCAACGCAGTGGCAGTTTATTGATGCCCTTCTTAAAGAAATCAGCTGGTCGGGAGGCAACAAATTCTTCAAAGGCATTTTGTACTGCCTCTCGGGTATTGAATTTTTTTCCCGCCAAGAAGTTATCCAAATTCTGGAAAAAGTAGTAGTCTGTAGGCGCAGGGTCTGGTGAGTAGGGCGGATGACGGAGAGCTTCCAACCCCAGTTCTTGCAACTTGGAGACCGTCTGCTGTGCAGTATGAGGTCACGCGTTGTCGTGCAGGAGCAGCGGAGACGAGCGATTGACCAATGCTGGTTGGAGATGTGCCAGCTTCTCCATCATTGTGTTCAGTTCTTCACAGTACACATCTGCAGTAATGCTCACCCCGTTTGGTAAGAAGCTGTGATGAATCACACCGGCGCTAGACCACCAAACAGTGACCATCACTTTTCTAGGGGTAAGTTTTCGTTTAGGGCATTGTTTAGGTGCTGAACCAGGATCCAACCAACTTGCTGAGCGCTTGCGGTTATCAAACAGAATTCATTTTTCATCGCAGGTAACAATGCGGTTCAAAATTCCTTCATTTGTGTGTCTGTTGTGTGCAAGGCACGTCTCGACGCGTACTTCGCGCTGGCGATCATTGAGTTCGTGGGGCACCCATTTGTCAAGCTTTTTTACCCTGCCAATTTGACGCAAATGGACCAATATTGTTTTGACGCTAACGTCGAAAGCTGCTGCTAATTCAGCCGTAGATTGTGTATCATCAGCTTCCACAATCGCCTTTAATTCGTAATTGTCGACCAGTCTTCGGACGACCGCGAGGTTCATTTTTCAGGTCGAAATTTCCAGAACGGAAGCGAGCAAACCAATGACAGGTGGTGCGTTGGTTTGTAGTGTTAGCTCCGTAAACGTCGTTGATGTTGCATGCCGCTTGTGCCGCGTTGCTGCCACGACGGTACTCATATTCCATAATTACTCGAATTTTTAACGTATCCATGATGACGAAAAAGATTGAAATTGCGATGAAAATGTAACACTAATCAATAAACAAATGACTAGGTACTTTTGGAAAAAAAAATCCATGTTTTTAAAATAAAATAAATTTGAAATTAGAATTCTTAGCCAAACAAAAATTATTTTGATTTGAAATGGCCAGTACTGCAGAACGGCAATTTCATAGGTAAAGACATTGGGTAAAGACCTAATAGTATCAAGCTCCTAACACTATTGTGCGATCTGAAATTATAATAACAATAAAAATAACCATAAAGGGCCCGCTAGCTAGACACTTCATAAAAACGTCATTTAATCAAAAACTGTCGCGGTACAAAATATATCTTATTTATTTTCTTTAGGTACAAAATAATGTCTTTATGACAAGCTATCACCTGTTGATGAATCTCGTTGGGGCCTGTCAGATAGACGCACACATGCCAGCGCCGCCATCTGGATGACAAAAACTGAATTTGCATATGTCCTTTTAAACTTCTATAATAAATAAAATAGATTAAAACTAACCACTGTTTTATTATGAAAATTTCAAAAATTAAATTTACTCAGGGCCACTCTGTATTTTAACCCTCCCCAGTATTTACATATTAGAGACCTGCAAATTTGTTCGTAAACATAAAGAATTTTATACAAATCGCGAAGACAGTCACGTTACACACTCCGACATAAAACAAGGTTAAACATTCCCACTTCTCGGCTAAAATACATTCTACAAGTCCCTATGTAATGTCAATAAATATATTTAACAAACTACCTGAATTAATAAAGAAAGAAGACAAAATTAATATGTTTAATTAAGTAGGTATAAAAAAAATTAATAAAAAAATGCTATTATAGTATTATCGAATATTTAAATGATAAAAATATGTAAGTTGTCAACATATCAGACGATAAAGATTTTGTGATATTTTTTGTTCTAGTGTTAGTGATCATCTAGTCAGATTTAATTTTAATGAATAATTCAATTTTAGTTTATTGTATTGCAACTACTTACTTCTAATTTTAATGTTTTCTATTTTAATGATGAATGTATTTAATGAATTTTATGTATTTTGATTATTATTTATTAGCACTTGGTGTCAGATTAATGTTAATGAATAATTTAAATTTTAGTTTATTGTTTTGTGACTATTTCTAATTTTATGATGAATGAATTTAATGAATTTTATGTATTTTGATTATTATTTATTAGGACTTGGTGCCTGATTAAATAAATATATTATTATAATTATTATATCTAATAAGTACAGTAAAAAAAAACAAGCATTATAATAATATTAGATTTAAGTTTTCAAAGCTTCCTCTCTCCTAATATTTTTGCTGTGCCCGATGATAATGATCAAATATTTTTAAGTTACCATCTAAATACACATTGTGGATGAAAATAAATGATTGAGTATTGATTGATTGAGTATTGAATAAAATGTAGCAATGGCCGCTATTCATCATATCATTAGTCAGTGGCGTGGATCCATCTTCCCTAGATGGATCCACGCCACTGACAAAGAGTAAAGTAATTATAGAGAGAAAGAGTGACAACTCTGTGGTAAAATTTGCATGTATGGAAAGTGCTGCCACCTTACGTATGGTGGGTGAACTAAGGGTCTAATGTATACACCTACCTATGCATACTGAGTAGGTACTTATAGTATGCATACCAGCTATAGGTAGGTACCTATCTATATAACTTTGTACGAGTTTGTAAATTATGGGCAATCGGGGATATAATATAATTTTAAAAAACACGTATGCAGTTCAGGAAAATGTCCGTTTATTATTACCAATCAATCAGTCTTGAATGTGGGATCAAAATGGTGATCACTGCTTTTGTTCTTAAAATCTTCATACAATCACTTTCTCTAACCTCGCCGCCAACAGCCGCTATCCAAGCAGCGAACAAATCGGGCCTCGTAGTAGTTGTCAGGGTTTGGGAACCGGTGAAGAGGTAGGTACACCATATGCCACTGAAATTGGAATGAAATTAATGAATAGCAGAATAAGGCTAAATAAAACTTTTTCTTGCTTTTACTAAAGGTTTACGGTACGGTACGGTAGTAAACACTTACCTAAAGCATCACAGCCAAAAATACAATATCTTCTTGGGGGTTCACTCATTCTTGGGAGTTCGTTCAAAACAACTAATTTGAGTAATGGACATTGCTAACGGAAAACAAAGTATAACAATAATAGGAATAAAAACAAAACAAATAACAGTCACAAGATACAATTTTAACAGAATTAGCTGAGATAAAATCGAAAAGCGCATCAACAACGTCGGGAACGAGTTGACAATTGCCGAAAATCCCACAGATTATATAGCTAGAAAATCCGAAATGTTTTTATGACAAGCAAGACAAGATGGCTGCCATGTTTTGTTATCACACCAAACTCCAGATGTCGCTGTCATCTATGGAAATTGATGAGTGTTAAGTGTGCCCCCCCTGGCCACTGACCTCTAATATAAGACGTCAGTGATCCACGCCCAAGGCAAGGACCTACAAAACAGCTGCTTGGCTGAGTAAATCAATATCAATCTGTCTAGCCTTTTCCCAACTATGTTGGTGTCGACTTCCAGTCTAACCAGATGCAGCTGAATACCAGTATTTTACATGGACTCACTGCCTATCTGACCTCCACAACCCTACTGGGTAACACAATACCTCTTGGTTAGACTAATTGTCAGACTTTTTAGCTTCTGACTTATTTAGTTACGGGTATAACTACTGTCAAATATCTAGAAATGACAGCTAGGACGAAGCACGTAGTGGCTCAGTACATAATTATTATATCAAAATATTAAAAAAAATCAAAATGTTTTATTTCACATAAACCTACATGGGCTTATGAAACGTCAGAAGCTAGGTGTACGGTTCCAAATTGGTTGTTTCCTATGGAGAAGAGCCGGCAAGAAACTCCACGGTTACTCTTTTAAAAATAATTGGTTTTTACAATATTTTCAAATAACAGTGTTAATAGGTATGGGAGGGCAATGAAGGCTTTTCAACAACTAGGTATCAGCAAGTAAAAGGGCACACATTCGATAAGGAATTTATTTAATAGTGATCATTCACATACATTTGCTAATAATTGCATGAAGCAAATAACTCATATCTAAAACATATTTTCTAAAAATAATTAATATTAAATACTTATACAAAACCTAATCTGAAAAATTTACAGAATGTTAATTAATGTGAGCCTTGTAGTTTGTACATAAAGAAAAATCAAGAAAAGAAATATTAACAAAATGGTATTTAGATCATAGAATATTCAAAATCAAGCTAGGTACTGTGTGCTTTTACATTGTGAAATAATATAGCTCTTTTGACATCAATAAAAGTAATAATTGCGTTAGATAAGTTTAAAAAGAAGTACTAAATGTGTTCTGTGTATGTTATATGTGTATTATGTGTGTATGTGTGAATGGGCGGAAAATATTTTATAGGAATATGGATGGAACAGGTGAGTTATCGAGAGTGGACATCAAATTAAAATCCGAAACTATGAAAAAACTAAAACTGCACTATTTGAAATTGGGATTAAATATAATGACTACCAATAAAATTAAATGCTCACCAAAATTGATAAATGCTCACCAAATCTGCGTCGACCTGTGGACGAAATCCTAACACTATAGACGGTCGACGTCAAGGGCATTCCGAGATTTGGTTGGTTAGGTTTCTTAAAACCCTGCAGACAGAAATAGGAGCCTCGCTTCAGCGGGGCACCGTCCACTTGCTGTCAGTTTTCTAAAGTTGTAATTTCACAATAAAATGGTTTTAATTTTGGTGAGCATTTATCCATTTTGGTGAGCATTTATCCATTCTGGCAGGTAGTAAAATAGGTACTTTTCTGGTAGGCGTTTAAACACAAGCCTTTTAAATTGTGTTTATTTTAGCGTTTTTCATCACGTTGCAACTGTAGTTTTTTTTTTATTTGTTTTTATGCCAAATTTTTACGTAGATACTTAATAGCGTGCATAAAGAATTTTAACGCTGAATATTAATTATCGTGGGATCAACTACTCCACATTTAATTTAAATAATTCAAACTACTTACAACATTAATAGTTGTGATGCTAGACACCCATCAATATTTTAGAAATATATAACTTTTAATATATTTTATATACAATATTAAAAATACTGTATGTGTATATAATATATAAATATACCTATGTAGTACATATTATGTATCTACGCTGCCTGCTATTTAAGGTCCGTGACTTTTGTCACGCTAATTAATTATATGTATTGTTGTAAGCGTGGACAGACCTCCACGTCACACGCACACAATTTTGTGACCACACACATTTTTGCCGCTGTTTGTGTGTCTGAACAGCCGCTTTTAAGTCGTTACATCTTTTGAAGTGACATACATACTCAGTTTTATTTGTAACCGTAAATAAATCTAAGGGTATTCATTAATTACTTAACCTTGAAGGAGGCATATGTGGAGGCAGCAGTGGACGTCTTTCGGCTGAAATGATTATAATGATTAATCTAAGAAATACAGCAGGCAACAGATATAAATAACCGTATTACATAAGTGTAAATTTTTTTCAACTAGTTAACTACAAATACTTATACAAAAGTCAGGCCACACACCAGTCCATTATTTTCTTAACGACGTCTCTGACAGTCCTCAGGTATATTATTTTTTATATCATAAAGAAGTACATGACATATACATATTGATTTATATTTTTAAATATATCCATAAACTAATAACTTTTGTAAATATTATAAAATGTACAACATTTTAAGTAAACATAACAGACCGGTCTGTACACCAGTCTGTGCTGAACTGGTTAATATAATATATACTTAGATAATAATATTACAAAATTTTCTTACTATAGTAATAGTTATAGAATATTTATACAATGGCTTATTTTAGATTATTATACAAAAGATAAAATAAAAGGACTACTTTCTGTCTTCAGTTGTGAGTGAGTTGTCACAAATAAATCAGTGGTACCGCACCTATTTGAGAATCGCTTGATGATACATCTCAGTTAGTGACATTACTAATGTCATGGCAAGTGTTTTTGAAGAAATAAGGTTCAATTCTTTTTTCTTAGAAGGCTCTTGTTTTTCGTTTCATTTATCGACAGTAGATTGGATCAACATGAACCACAGCACTAGTGACTGTTATTTGATATCTGTCATTTCAAAAAGCTAACCTGCCATAGATATAACGATTTAAATTATATTACATGTACTAATGAATATTTAATCTAATACATTGAACATATTAGTTCATAGAACAATACAGCTAGAAAGATGATATTAAGAACTATTTAATACTGTTTTAACTAAGTTGTCTTCTTCGTCATTCAATGCTGAATAACATTTAACAATGGTACAGTACGACAGTTTTCAAAGGTTCCACAGTTAATATTCAGAAAAACCGAACAAAATATACAATTTTCCACCTAAATAATTATAGATTAACGCACTAATTCCGGCAGTCCGTGTCCCGGCAGTGTAATGGACCAGTCACATTTAATTCGGCAAAGTTCGGTTTTTCCGAAAATAAACGATGGAACTTTTGAACGTTGTCGTACTTTATAGACATTTACTTTTTAATCTCATGATGTTAAGCTCAAGAATGGTGGATGCCCGTTGTTTGAACATATTATAGAAGGACCAGGAATATTTTAGCAAGAGCTTTTATTACCACTAATAGTACTAGTAATATACTACACAATGACAATAGTAATTATCTCATTTTCAGCTTGAATGATCATGACGTGATGTTAATAAGTTATTTGATACCATTCAAGTATTCTAGAGAAGACAAAGAATTTTGCGACTAACTACAATTTTTTTACTTACGATTTTTTTTTTATCTTTATGTAAACACTTATATTTTTAATTCTCTTAGGTGTAGCAAGACATTTACTTAAAATCTAAGTATGGTTTTTATACTGTGAGTAATACCGTCAAAGCTCCATTGTTTTGTGAGCGAAATACGTGCAGAAAAGAAACTATGACTAGTTTTTTGTAAGGTGGAACAATATCCATTTAAACGCACAAGAGTAATATTAAGTAACATTGTATGTTTAAACTGTCTCTGAGGTACGCATTCGTACCTTTAAGAGGTGCTTCAATAAATTGTAAATTTGCTTAAAATCTATTTACAACATCGATTCATAAAGCATAAACGCTTTCTAATAACATCAATATTATTAATTAATTATATATTGGTAACGTCATTAAAATATTAATACAATAAGAAATATCTGTCATGCATTTTATAGAGAAACGTATCATAATGTTATGCTATTAAGTACAGAAATACAATACTTAATTTAAATAATTACATTTCAATATAACTACATCATAATAAATATATCGATAAGATAAACTGCAAACAAATCCAGTTTGTGACAGCATTATCTAAATTTATACATGAATGCGAGAAATTATATTTACACAAAAATTTTAGAAATTCTCAACTACGCTTATTTTAATAGAATATTTTACTAAAATTTCTTTAGAGCAATGAATCCATGAAGATGAAGCTACACATTGACGCTACTCTAAATAGCTAATCTATTTAAAATGCAGGCAACAATAAACCTTTCTATCAGGTTTATAGAGCACAAAAATATTGATGTTAGATTAATTCTGAGTTCAATGCATAAAACGACGATAAGAATACTGTTCTTATTGCTATGAATAAAATGTTTTATAATACTATAAACTTCGCCGTCGTCTCCGACAGCGGGCTTTGTTTACAACACGTAACAACCAAACCCTAACGGCCATATTACAAAACAAGTTTTATCTTTACATGGTTTAAATCAGTTTTAAACCATTTTTTAATTTCAAAATTTATTCCTCCGACGTTAAAGTTCTAAATACAAAAACTACAACTATAGAGTGCGCGCAAGTGCTAACCCGGCTAAGGTATGTGAGCGGTGGAACGAGGGAGGTCACGATTGACAAGATTGACCGACTGAGTTAGCTTCACTATTGCCAACCTCCTCCGTCTCACCGCGCTCACATAGCTCAGGCGATGACTAGCACTTGCGCCCACACTATAGTTTAAGTTGTCAACTTAGCATTTAGAACTTTACCTCAGTCGGTATAAGGTTCAAAATACAAAAAAAAACTGGCTGAAAGGTTTAAGCTTGAACCAAAGTTAGAACTCGTTTTGTAATAACGTAACACATTACATTCTTAAAGCTTTGTTAAAGTCTGTTAAAGCTTTTGAAAAGTCTTTTGCTTCAGATTTCTTTTTAAATGCTAGATACTGTTTGTCACTGGATATAGTATGTTCCTTTTAATTGTCATTGAATAACGAGGTTATTTGAAACTGGGTTGTTTGATGTCACTGGTGAACCACAGTGTTGTGTACTTACTTCCTGAACAAGGAGAACAGGGGGGCGAAGAGCCGTCTCCCTGTTGCTGGTCCCTGCTAGTATTGGAAGCTCCGAGAAGCCTCAGCATCCTGTCGGGTAATATTGAACGCCTCCGTCTTCAGGAAATCAACAGTCTTGTAAGCATCTGTGTCGACGTTTGACATTGATTTGCCGTGAGCGATCTCAACTTTCTTACGGGGTTTGTTCGGTTCTGGCCCCTGAAGAGAAAAAACATGCAAATATTTAAGCCTTGAAAAGTATTAAACTAAAAATCCGTTATTCAAAATTAAAAGTAGGTATTTATAAAATATTTTAAAAACCCTTGTTATTTTTTTTTTTAATTCAATTTAATTTATTTGTTCAAGTAGGTAACCATGACTCATTTGTTAGTAAAAAACTTATCATGTCAGTAATTAAGACAATTTTATCCATATCTTTAACAAATTCCTGTATACTATACACAACGGCAGCACTGTCCGACGCTTCACCGCGGCTGCACCATTCCATGGGAAATGGCGCAGCAGCGATTCACGTACAGACAGTCCAGCCTGCTCGAAATTAGAGAAAGGATTCTGCTGTTATGCCCATTCAACATTAATTTATGTCCAGTTTATAATAGCTCAATCATGATTACAATACCTTTGCTGGAGGCGGTATTGTCGTATGCAGATCCAAATCTAAATACTGCAGTACATCGGGCTTTTCATCAGCGTACCCAAGTTTAAGACCACCCTGCAAAATTAAGACATGAAATATAGTACACAATCACATGGCCGTTCACCAACAGAAAGGCAACGCGAATAATTATATAACGTAATTCTATGCCATTATAGTTGAAATTCCAAACACGTGCTGAGATGCCCTCCTAAAGAAGTTGTGTAGCTAGGAACATTGCTTTTGAATTTTCAACTCTTATTATCATATCATCATGTTGCATTATTATTCATCATCTGCCTAGCCTTTTCCCAACTATGCTGGGGTCGGCTTCCAGTCTAACCGGACGCAGCTGAATACCAGTATTTTACATGGAGCGACTCCCTATCTGACCTCCACAACCCAGTTACTGGGTAATACGATACCCCTTGGTAAGACAGGTTGTCAAACTTTCGGGCTTCTGACTTTCTGAGGACAGCGGGGCTCGGTATGTAAAGATGGTCACCCATACAGGGACCAAACGCGGCAAGCGTAGCTTAAGCTGATCGATCGACCCGTGCCGCTGTTATTACTTAGCCACAAGGCCCTCTCCCTGCCACGAACTACATAAATAAACTAAATAAACTGCATTTATGAACGTAAACGAGGCAAAAGGAATATGTAAGGATCGTAGCAGGTGATGTTCTGTAGTTTCTGCCTACCCCCATGGGAAGAAGGCGTGTGTTTATGTATGTAACCGCATGTGCTTTTGCGTACCGACGTAAGCACAGCGGTAAGAGCTAAGCCGTGACTATGCCAAGAGCAGCATTCACGAGTGCAGATATTATTGCAGTGGCAGAGATAAACATCAGTGAATATAACATCCTATAAGAAGTGCAACAAGTGAAAATGTATAGTGTTAGTAAGGTCGACAAGACACTATCAACAATTTACCTACTTACGAGAACTATTTCACGCTTTATAGTACAGTCATTTGGTACTCGAAAAGGGGGTTACCTGGAAAGTTTTCCGGGAGTTTTGAAAATTGGTGATTTTATTGAGTTCGACGTAATCTTTTCCAGGCCTTTTAAATCAAATTTCTTTGCCGCTCGCACCGCCTTGGTCTTCTTTTTTTTTGTCAACGGGTGACGGGCCGACGCGAAACGGGGGCTCTTGTAAACGACCGTTTTTGTCAACGGGTAACAGGCCGACGGGGAACGGGGGGCTCTTGTTAACGACCGTTTTTGTCAACGGGTAACAGGCCGACGCGAAACGGTTACCTTTGTACGCACGGCTACAGATCAAGCTATACATTTCCAGTATAAACTGATATCGCATTGTATAGGATTTCCTTACTGTACGAGCATCGCCATGTGATATGTCTTGTTTTAGTTTTTTACCTTAGCAAGCAGCTTTTGCGTATTCGTCGAATATTTTTTGTGTACATTTACTGACTAAGCTATCGCACCCACCACTACTAACCTACTTTACGTGTTATATAATTTAATGTTTCTAACAATAAACTGTCAATCATTTACGGACACAAAACAGTGATTTTATTTCCTGTACACATCCCGTGTGATTCGTCCACCTACACACCACATCTCACTGTACAGAGTTACTGCCCGTACATTTTGGTCCTTCGAGCCGGATCGCCACTATTGGAGCAAGCAGTCCTGCAAGGCGCACAATATCGTACGGAGAGACTCCTTCGGACCCTGCGATCGCCACAGGAAACATCAAGATTTGGTGGTTCGGGAATTACATCCTAACAATTCAACAGTGAAGTCAACAGAGGTAACGTCTATCAACACACATACATACAACAATTATGGACGCTAGACAACAAGAACTTCTCAAGCGGCAGGGAATCATCGCAGAGGGCATCCGGTTTCAACTTTGGAAAGTATGGCCCTGACCGCAAGAACGCAACATACATCAGACTAGATACCCTCCAGGCACACTGGAACGAGTTCGAGAGGAACCATGGCGTGCTACAGGACGCCACAGACCGGACCGGACCTGAGAGTCAAGGCGGAATACTCAAGCATCCAACATAAGCTGCAAACATGGCCTACCTGCACTGCGGAACCCGCGAGTCACCAAGGTGAACAGAACAAGAACACTGGAATCCTCTCAAAATCGGACGAGCTGAAAACTCAACAAGCAACTAATTTCAGAGCATTCTCCCGTTTCACACGCAACTTGTGTATTGCTGACATCATTGAGAAATGGGATATAGAAGACAAGCTCAGGATTCTCGAATCTAGATGGAGGGTGATTGACGAAGTACACTGGCAGCTCGATGACATTCTCGTTGGTAGCGACGTTAACTACGAGCTTGAGTTTTTGCAGTATGAAGAAACGTACAAGTGCACAAAGCGGGATCTTAGCCGCAAAATCAACCTCGCTGTTCAACAACGTGACAGTGCGCCGAGGGTCGAAATACCAATATTCTCTGGTGACTACACACAATGGCCGACATTCCTCGATCTATATATTGCGGCTATTCACAACAACCTGTCCATCTCGAAGGGGCAGAAGATGCAACACCTGAAAGGGAAGCTAAAAGGGGAGGCGGATCGTCTTGTGCAACATTTGCCTGTTTCCGAAAGCAACTACGACTCTTGCTGGGAAATCCTCCAACACAGATGCAATAACTTGCAGCTACTATTCACCAAACAAATGCAAGTTTTGATGAGTCAACATACGATTCAACATCAAAACGCTTACGAGTTGAAGCGCCTACATGACACCAGTCTCAAAACCGTGCACGCGTTGCGTAACTTGGGCATCGACACAACAACATGGGACCCAATTTTGGTGCACATGCTGACTGGAAAACTGGACACTCATACCTACTCTGACTACATGGAGGCAAGAAAAAATCCAAGAGGGCTTGCCGACTTCAAAGAATTTATCCAGTTCATCGAAGGGAAGTTTACTGCGCTGGAATCAGTGGTCCAGAAAACAAGCAAACCAAACAGATGCCGACGTCCACCCAAACAAAGGGAGCTCGATGACAACAGTACAAAGGGATGCGTACTACAGACAGAGACGCTATACCCAGACAAACCATACAAGCTCCGACAGAAATTGTCCTGTTTGTAAATAAAGCCACATCTTGCTCTACTGCAAAGAGTTTCAAGAAATGACGCCAGACATAAAAATTAGGACAATTGAGCAACTGAACATTTGCAAAAACTGCATGTATCCGCACAACAGAAAGAAATGCAACTCGCAAAAAAGATGCAAAGTGTGCAACGGCGCACACCATACTGCGCTACATGACCTAACACATGATTCTACGTCAGCGACACGGTCGTCAAGTCAACTGACCGACATCGAGACTAGCAACAACTCGCAGCAAAAGCCAATCACGTGTCAAGAAACTTTAACGAAGTTCTACTAGCTACAGTACAGTTTAAAGTAAAGGAACTTACACCATACTCAGATGTCTTCTAGACCAAGCTCCCAACTGAACCTCATAACAGAATCTGCTGCGCAACGACTTGGCCTTCCGCGACGCAACCACAACTCAACTGTATCGGGAATTGGAACATTTGCCAGCCACAGCAACGGAACCGTTCAGTTGGACTGTAAGTCCGTTCACGGAGATTACCAGTTCGCGACACCGGCACTAGTAATGAGTACTCAACAATCTACCTAACTACTCCTTCGAAAAACAAGATTGGCCTCACATAGAGAATATAAACCTGGCCGACCCACATTTCAACTTATCAATACCGATTGACATTCTACTGGACGCCGGAGTATATGGCGACATAGTCATGAGCAACATCATTCGAGGAGACATGTACGCACCTATAGCACAACAAACTAAACTCGGCTGGGTATTAGTTGGAAACACGAATACGTTCAACTGTCATGTCGTGGTTGGACACTGACGACATCTCTCGCAGTTGGGAAGTTGAAGACATAACATCAGACGACAAGTCCACGAGTGTCGAGGAGGAGTACTGCGAGAAGCTGTATACTGATACAACAAAAATACTATAAGACAAGCAATACGAAGTTAGAACTCCCATGAAGACCAACGTCGAATAAAATTTGGCAGGGTCAAAGCCACAAGCAGTCGCGCAACTCAAGCAGCTAGAAAAACGCTTGGCTACAGACGAAACCCTCGCTTCAATTTACAAGGTTTTCATCGACGACAACAAAGCTCTACAACATATGAAAAAGTGCACAGAGCCGGACACACCGAGCTCAACACAAAAGCTCAAGGTGAACTTACAACAATGCTGAAGGGTGGTGGGTTCAACTTACGAAAGCGGTCTAGCAACAAAACGCGCCTACTCGAAGGCTTATCAAATGAATTGTTAAGCCAAAACATGTTCGATCTCAAGGACGCAGACACAAACAAAACGCTAGGCATCGCTTGGAACCCGCGCACGGATCAGTTTACCTACAAACAAATACCACTCCGCAACAAACGTGACGTCAACACAAAACGCACACTGCTGTCGGATATATCGAAACTGAACGACCCACTTGGCTGGCTATCACCGGTTACAGTGAAAGCCAAGCAAATTTTTCAACGTGCTTGGTCAACAACAACGAGCTGGGATAGAGCGAGCTGGGCAAGGATGGGAGCAATTCCGCAATCAGAGCTCACACATACCCGACATAATCATACCACGCTGGAAACATGTCAAGTCCGAAGATAATACTGCGGACTGCGCGAGCAGAGGAATCTCACCATCAGACTTAATAGGTCACGAACTGTGGTGGAACGCCCCTTCCTGGCTTCAAAACAACAGCATACCCAAACAAGGTATTTTTATAACGAACAAAGAGAAAACGAAACGAGGTCAAACTTGCGCAACACAAGCAATAAACGCGGCACTCATCGAGCAACTACTGCAAAAATACAGTTCAATGACTAATGCAACATCCGAGACATCAGCTGGAGCATAGGATTCATTTTAAACAACTCACGTGATGCAGTAAGAGCCAATCGCAAGTCACAATTAACTACGAAGAAGACATCGAAGACATAGTCCAAACTCGAAACCTGCTCGTGAAAACTGCACAGAACAATACCTTTGGCGATGATATAGCGTACCTATACAAACATAACAAGGTACGGGCCACAAGAAAAACTATTGAGTATGAGCCCAATACTAGACGCAAAAGGCATTCTTCGAGTGGGAGGAAGATTTGAACATGCCAAATTAAACATCCGATAATTTTATCAAACAACCACAAGCTATCAGATCTCTTGATTCACTAAGACCACAAGAACCAAGCTGCCAGGTGCAAGGCTTACTTTGGGATAGCTTCGTAACAAAATTGGATACTTGGCGGCATGAAACCAATCAAAAAGCAACTTAAAAAATGTGTCACCTGTCATCGCTACAAAAAGCAAACCCGGAATCAGCAAATGGTAGACTTACCACCTATCACCTCGAGTTACACCTTCACGGCCATTCACACACACAGGAGTGGATTTCACGGGGCACGTTGAAATAACGGCTAACAAAGGCCGCGGCATTAAAACAACAACAACACAAAAGAACCGCAAGAAGGGAGCCTCCATGAACAACAGGATGATACCCCTGGATCAACATCGTTCATTGTGCACACATTTAAATACAAATCAGCTGCTACTATGCAACCTTGACTTACCTATACATGGTATAAAAACCGCCACAAGAATGTGCGAAACCGACATAATAAACAATCAAGGAGTGTCAACCTGTCGCATTGAGGTATCAAGTTGCAGCAATGAATGGAAAAGCAACACAGCAAGGGGCATGGTTGTTTACGTGTTGCGAGGAATGCACTATGCGCATTTTCTGTCCAGCTGGAATTACGTCACAGACACTACAAAATACAGGCATAATCACCTTAGCGACAGGTTGCATGATGCGCGGCGATAAACATCTGACTCATTCGCACTACAATATGCAAAGCACAATGGAATTAGGAAATGAGCAAGAGATCTACGTACCAGAGATAAATCTAAACGAACCATAACAACCAGCAACTAACAGCAACAAGGTGGATCGCGAAACATCGCCAACATCAGTCAGCGGGAACGTAGAACCTGCACTTTCTTTACATACTTTTTGGTTTTGCGTCTTACCTATTACTTGTAATTTTTGAGTTGCCAGGATGTACGAGCATGGCCATAGGATATGTCTTGTTTTAGTTTTTTACCTTAGCAATGAGCATTTGCTCATTCGTTAAATATTTTGTGTACATTTACTGACTAAGCTATCGCACCCAACACTACTAACCTACTTTACGTGTTATATAATTTAATGTTTCTAACAATAAGTTCTGTCAATCATTTACGGACACAAAGCAATGATTTTATTTCCTGTACACATACCGCGTGATTCGTCCACCTACACACAACATCTCACTGTACGGAGTTACTGCCCGTACACTTACAATGAGAGATCAGTGTAAACTGGAAATGTATAGCTTGATGTGTAGCCGTGTGTACTCGATCCGCTAAACATAACGTGAGCACGTCTGTAGTTGTTACTTGAAGGGCGAAAAAGTGTTTAAAGGGGTTATGCCGAGTGCAAAGAAAAAGCTTATTGTAGCCTACTATTGATACAAAAAACTGCAGCTACAAAAAAAAGGAAGAAGCTATGGGTTCATCCTATTTTATTAGAAAGAGAGTCCTATGGAATATTCCATACCCTCATGAAGGATTTAAAGAATGACGTAAGAAAGTTCTTTAACTTCTTTCGAATGACTCATGAAAGGCCCATTATGTACCAGGCTAATTAATAAATCCATATCAATGATAAACTCCATATTCACAGACAAGCACAAGGTAGGTAGATATACGTAAAAACGTGCGCACATCCGTCTGTCGTCGTCAACACACTTCTATGAGATGACGTGGTTCACTGCATCGGCCCGACACGCCGTCGCGCCGAGGGGCGACGTGCGTGCATCCGTTGAGTTCGTTGCAACGGGTATGTGCCCGTCGCGTTAACAATCACCCATACTAACCTATTGAACACTGCGCGTCGGCCGTCACCCGTTATCAAAATTGGGCCGTTGTCCGTTGTTGTTAACAAAGAGGCCTTAACGCGAATTTGAGTTTCGTTGCAACGGGTGTGTGCCCGTCGCGTTAACAAGCACCCATACTAACCTATTGAACACTGCGCGTCGGCCGTCACCCGTTATCAAAATCGGGCCGTTGTCCGTTGTTGTTAACAAAGAGGCCTTAACGCGAATTTGAGTTTCGTTGCAACGGGTGTGTGCCCGTCGCGTTAACAAGCACCCATACTAACCTATTGAACACTGCGCGTCGGCCGTCACCCGTTATCAAAATCGGGCCGTTGTCCGTTGTTGTTAACAAAGAGGCCTTAACGCGAATTTGAGTTTCTTTGCAACGGGTGTGTGCCCGTCGCGTTAACAAGCACCCATACTAACCTATTGAACACTGCGCGTTGGACCGTCGCCCGTTATCAAAAACGGGCCGTTGTCCGTTGACAAAAACGGTCGTTAACAAGCGCCCTTATAGGAAAAAAACACTTGTTGGTGTAGATGCATAATAATAGTTTGCGGCGCTCGTAAGCCAAAACTATTGATTTTACAAAAAAAATTGTGATTACATAAATTGCAGGAAATTAAACTATTTTATCTTTCGCGATTTGTGCACATTATAAAACAAGCAAACGCAAAAGTCGGCAAACGTCAGGAAACAAGTAGGTACCTGTTTACCTCGTAAAAAGGAATATCGCGTTAAGACTGTTATGTAAGAATGTTAAAGAAAATTTTCTCTCGTTAACAAAATTTTGTATATTAATGTTTTATCGTAAAATGAGTCGGAAAGGAGATATTGTCAAAAAACTTTTATTAGGCGTTTTTCCGATATGGCGGCGCGAGCGGCAGAGATACGAAGTGGCAAAGTGAAAATTCTAAGAAAGCACGTCGATATCAATAAAATCGCCAATTTTCAAAACTCCCCGAAAACGTTCCAGGTAAAACTACCAAATGACTGGACTAATAGAAGTAAAATAAACTACTTATTTCTAACTATTATTTACAGTACAACCAGTGGAATTATAAAAAAACCTGACCTAACGAACAATCAGCCTGATCAAGAACGATGAAGTATAACTTCAAGATAAGCTAAATATTAGGTCTTTACCTATGAAATTGGAGATTTGTATGAAAATTTTAAAATATAAAAATTTTGGTAATATTTTTATTTTAGCTAATCAAAGTACTGTCCCAAATTATCTATACAATTTTGCCATTGTTATGGCAGTTTGTTTATCCCTTTACTGTAGAAGTCTGCCGGACGGGAGGCGATGAAGTCAGCGAAAGCGTTTTTTACTGCCTCTATTATGTACCTATATATTAGGTCTTTACCTATGAAATTGCCGTTCTGCAGTACTGGCCATTTCAAATCAAAATAATTTTTGTTTGGCTAAGAATTCTAATTTCAAATTAATTTTATTTTAAAAACATGGATTTTTTTTTCCAAAAGTAGTCATTTGTTTATTGATTAGTGTTACATTTTCATCGCATTTCAATTTTTTTCGTCATCATGGATACGTTAAAAATTCGAGTAATTATGGAATATGAGTACCGTCGTGGCAGCAACGCGGCACAAGCGGCACGCAACATCAACGACGTTTACGGAGCTAACACTACAAACCAACGCACCACCTGTTATTGGTTTGCTCGCTTCCGTTCTGGAAATTTCGACCTGAAAAATTAACCTCGCGGTCGTCCGAAGACTTTGGTCGACAATTACGAATTAAAGGCGATTGTGGAAGCTGATGATACACAATCTACGGCTGAATTAGCAGCAGCTTTTGACGTTAGCGTCAAAACAATATTGGTCCATTTGCGTGAAATTGGCAAGGTAAAAAAGCTTGACAAATGGGTGCCCCACGAACTCAATGATCGCCAGCGCGAAGTACGCGTCGAGACGTGCCTTGCACTGCTCAACAGACACACAAATGAAGAAATTTTGAACCGCATTGTTACCTGCGATGAAAAATGGATTCTGTTTGATAACCGCAAGCGCTCAGCAAGTTGGTTGGATCCTGGTTCAGCACCTAAACAATGCCCTAAACGAAAACTTACCCCTAGAAAAGTGATGGTCACTGTTTGGTGGTCTAGCGCCGGTGTGATTCATCACCGCTTCTTACCAAATGGGGTGAGCATTACTGCAGATGTGTACTGTGAAGAACTGAACACAATGATGGAGAAGCTGGCACATCTCCAACCAGCATTGGTCAATCGCTCGTCTCCGCTGCTCCTGCACGACAACGCGCGACCTCATACTGCACAGCAGACGGTCTCCAAGTTGCAAGAACTGGGGTTGGAAGCTCTCCGTCATACGCCCTACTCACCAGACCTTGCGCCTACAGACTACTACTTTTTCCAGAATTTGGATAACTTCTTGGCGGGAAAAAAATTCAATACCCGAGAGGCAGTACAAAATGCCTTTGAAGAATTTGTTGCCTCCCGACCAGCTGATTTCTTTAAGAAGGGCATCAATAAACTGCCACTGCGTTGGCAAAGATGCATTGATTGCATGGGTGATTACTTCGATGAATACAATTAAAAAATACATGAAAAAAATTCGTTTAAATTTTTTCATACAAAACGGCAATTTCATAGGTAAAGACCTATTATTTGTGTTGAATTTTTTCCTACTTAAAAAATTGTCTAAATTTTGAAAAAAGTAGAAGTCTGTTGGGGCAAGGTCCGATGAGTACGGTGGGTGACGGAGAGCTTCCAGCTGTAACTCTTGTAGCTTTGCGATGGTCTGTCGTGAAGTGTGAGCTCGCGCGTTGTCGTGGAGAAGCAATGCGGAAGAGCGATTGAGCAGTCTTGGTTGTTGAATTGCGAGCTTCTCCATCATTGTTTGCAATTCTTGGCAATAGATATCTGCCGTCACTGTTGTGCCATTCGGTAAGAAGCTGTGATGTACAAGTCCGGCACTGGTCCACCAGACAGTCACGATCATCTTCCTATGAGTAATCTTTTTTTTAGCGCACTGATTAAGTGCTGTACCCGGGTCCACCCACTGAGACGAGCGCTTACGGTTGTCATACAGGATCCACTTTTCTTCGCAGGTAACAATTCGATTTAGAATTCCCTCGTTTCTATGCCGATTCAGTAGTGCTATTCTTGCTTCGACGCGTAAGTCTCGCTGTTGGTCGCTTAGTTCGTGTGGCACCTACTTATCTAGCGTTTTTATCTTTCCGATTTGACGCAAGTGCTTCAATGTTATTTTGACACTAACTCCAAGGCCCGCAGCAAGCTCAGCCGTAGATTGAGTTGGATCCGCTTCCACTATCGTCTTCAATTCGTCGTTGTGGACAATGGTTACCGGCCGACCGAGGCTGATTCTTCAACTCAAAATTTCCAGATTTAAAACGATTGAACCAATAATGGAGACCGTGTTTATGCAAGCAGTGTTAGGCCCGTACACGTCGTTAATGTTTCGTGTTGTTTGCGCAGCGGTATTTCCACGTAGGAACTCATATTCGAAAATTGTACGAATTTTCGGTTTATCCGAAATTTTCGGTTTATCCGAAATTTTCAGTTTATTGACTGCTGCGCAGCATGTCGCATGTGAACAAATATTTGTACGACCTACAAGTATTTGTTCCGTGTCTGGGTGTTTTCTATCTATAATATGTATGTATTTACAAAAAAAAATGTATATAAGTAGTTTATCAGCCATCTCGTTACCATAACACAAGCATTAGGTTGCTTAGCTGGGGACTAGATGGCGTTGTGTGAAATGTCCAAGGATATTTATTTATTTATTTATTTATCCATGGCGCCAAAAACTACCACAATTTCACAAAAACAAAAAGCTATCTAAAAACAAATGACTGAATTTGAAATTAAATTAACACGGCTTTCGAATAAAATTTATTTGAATTTCGAATTGTGCGCCAATCCACAGACATTTAAATCTGAAAATGCTGGTTATAGAATCTCCAATTACATAGGTAAAGACCTATTATTACGAAGTTGGCATTTATTTACACATTTATCGAGATATTGTGAAGCACGCCTAATCCGAGTTTGATGATTCATAAAAATGTATAATTCTCAGCCTAATTTGATTGAATTCTTTTTTATTTTAAAACTCTATACCCGTCGCTTTTTCGCCCGTCGTGTTTTAGTCTTCCATGTTCTAAGTAAGTAAATAAATAAATGTATATACCTGTGCCATTATTGCATTAATATGGCCGATGCTGTGGCTAGAATAGCGCGGCTTCAGATTCCGGTCCACCGCTGGCGGCAGAGATGGCAGGTTGCAGTACTGCATTGACTGTGGAAAAATACATCTAGGTAAATCTATAATATCTATGTAACATTCGTATAATATAATAAGGTTATAAGTTCCTCGTGTCTGTATTATTCTAATAATATTATAAATGCGAAAGTTTGTAAGGATGGATAGATGGGGATGTTTGTTACTCTTTTACACAAAAACTACTGAACGGATCTTGATGAAATTTGGCCCACAGATAGTTTATAACCTGGATTAACACATAGGATACTTTTTATCTCGATATTCCTAAGGGTTCGAGACCTACGCGAGTGAAACCGCAGGCGCTGCTAGTTGCGTATGTTCCCAAAAAAAAAAAATAGTTTGTGGGACTGAGAAAAACATACTTCCTACACAATTTCAGACAAAAGTTTTAAAGAAAATAGGTATTAAGAACTTTTTTGTGAAATTGTCTCTGTTTGTCTGTTTAAACACGCATCAAAACTGCTGAATTGATTTTAAGGAATTGGAAAGGCTTTCAGAAGCTTTTTTGTTGAGGTAGCATTTAGTCTTTTATTTAATTAAAATCGGTCCACTCCATCAAAACTTATTATAATAAGAATGTAAGTTCCGGGTGTCTGTACATTGCTGTGCAGGGCTGTTCCGCTCCTGTAGTGTATCGGGGACTGCAGTGTGCCGCGATCAGACTGGACTGCTTGTGTGTAAATCACTGCTGCTAGCTTTCCACATCGGTGTAGCAGGGATTCTCATAACAATACGGCAATATGTTAAGAGGAAAGGCGGGTGGCCAGTTAGGTATTTTAAGAAGGTATTGCTGTCGCTCTGCGAGCGCTCCGCCCTCGAATTCGTGCGATAAGGACAACTGCAGATCCGACTAAATAGCCTATGTAAAAAGTCACATTTCGAGGTTTGGCTCTCGCCTATTTCCTCCTCCAATATTGGACCAATTTAAAAGATATTTCATAGACTGAATAAGAAGGATATATACTATGCCCCTATGTTTTTCTTTTTTCGTGAATAGTTGTCAAATTGGTACACTAGGCGTCTGTTGACAGCGGTCTGAATAGGCAATTTTGAGCATTTTTGGAGGGCTCTAGTTCCTATAAAAATAATATATCATCAAAAAGGAAAACATAGGGGCATACAATTAACTGATATTTATATTTCTGAAAAAAATCATTGCTTTATGGTCATTAACCAGAAAGAAACCAGGCGAGAGCGTTTGTATCTTTTTGTATGGAGAAAAGAGCACCCACGTTTCCTCTTAAGGGGCGGACTGACTACGATTTTAAACAGCACACAACCGCGTAATCTATTCTCACCATTAGCTGGCTTGAAATAAGGTTGAAAATTGAAAATAATATTTGTGTTGCCGAGATGTGAATAAGCTGCGAGTGTGCCGGTTTTCTTTATATTATTCAGAATATACACAATAAATTAAATAATTGTGCGTTTAAAGTTTTAAAAAAATGCTAATTCTATTAAATTCTTTAGAAAAAGAATGTCGTTATCGCTGAAAATACAGAGATGTTCGACGCCAAAGTTTATTTTTGTGGTTTAGTTTATTGGAAATATCAAACTATTTTTTACTATTCTATTCGGTTAAAATTTTTCGCTGTCCACTGTATTTTTTGCGTCGGGTAGTTTCATGGCGTTAAGTCTATTCAACAATCCAAGAAATCAATTTTTGTGAATATTGAGCTAATACCGCGCATACCGCGCCTTAAGAGTCCCTATCAATTTCGCGATCTAAGAACAGAAAATTCCAATTTTTTGAGCGCAAATTACTCAATAACCTTAAGATATCTGGTTGTTTTTATAATGCACAGTTATTCATCATCTACGAGTATTTATCTAGTATCTACGAATTTAAATTTTGATAACTACTCAATATAAATTACGAAAAATAAAAATCTAACACACGTTTTTACGTAAGCACGAAACACCTGAGGGGCAATTCTCGTATTTTTAACAACGTTCGCAATATCATCTCAAGACTCAATCTGTCAAAAATTGTATAGCGTTTACCTACATTTTTGACATTTGATTGACGCTGGCATGAGATTGTGAACGTTTTTAAGTACGAGAATTGCCCCTCAGGTTTTTCAATTGCTATTTTAGGTTACTGGTATCGAAATAACAATCTGAGAAAATTCTAAATACTGGGCATATAGTATATTAGTAAGTTTACGATTTATTTTTTTAAAGTTCAGTGAATTAATCCACTCCGAAAAACCCAATAAAATCAAGTGCAAAACCGTCGTCTACGCGTAAGAATTGATGGCTGGTCTATCGAGCTGGCATAGCACGGATACATACCTCTCGCATGGCGTGAAGTGAAAGTCATTTTTATACTCAACCCTAGAAAACCCGACTATACACAACCCAAGGTTTATAGGCTCTAGAGATTGCAACCCGATACGTTTCTCAACCCGGCCGAGCCCGGTTGCATTCGTCGCCAACCGGGTTGTGTGTTAGTGATGAAACCTTTAAAGTATTTTATGAAAATTTTCTATACAATGAATGAAAAAATACAATGATTCAATGTTAATATTTATTTCATACCGGCTTAAGAACATCACAAGGATCAGTCTCACTCTAGTCTCAAAATCACACTTAATACAGAATTGATTACTTTTACTCATGGATGGAAAAGTAACATTAGTATTAGTAATTATTCATTTTTATAAGTTTAAACAAGCAGGTCTTTCTCTTTACTCCTTATAGTGTCTATTTGAAAACATAGTCTTAAAATAAGAAACTAATAACGCAGGTTAAAGTACTAAACGTGTCATAACAACTTAGATTAGACTTTGGTAGCTTTGGTATAAACAAAACAAATTCTTATTTGCTAAAAGTAAAGTATTATGTTTTTTCTTAAACTTTGCTATTAAGAACTACTATTACTAACTGAGCAAATAGCGAAATCTTATAGGCTAGGCTGTACTGTAATTGTGAATAAACAACGAAACTTGTATAGTCTTAGGCTCGTATTTATAATCAAAGTAATTACTTGAGTAATTACTTGCTACTAAGTAATTTCATACTTGAGGGTAGAATTCGTAAGTAAAGAAAATGGTGACTATTACTTGGCTAAGAATTCTAAGCTTTGACAGTTTTAACTTCAAGCAATTACTAAACTATAGAAAATCATTGCTTAAGCAATTACTTTTACTGAAGTAATTACTTTGACTTGACTATAAATACAAGTGTTAGGCTATGGCGCGCGCCGCGGTTTACTTAGGGTCCGGCCATTCTTACCGGGTCCTGTGACCGGGCCCGGTAAGAATGGCCGGGCCCAGTGGGTGCCTAAAAGGGCACCGGGCCCGGTTTGCAATCTCCAATAGACTCACTTTAAAATTCCATTATTTTTAATGATAAGTTTCCGATCGCTAGTATTCACACACACATAGCGACATAGTTTATATTCGTAGAAAGTCTGATATCTTATCTTTCGTTAAACTAAATCATGATGGCGATTATTAAAAATGCTGACGAAAATTGAGCTCTTATTGATCTCCATGATACATGAATGATTATAATCATTGATAAGGTTATTTCTTGGTATTTCTTTTGTTAGTTATCGTGTTGATTAAGTACGACTCTTGGTACTTTTACAATACTGACGCATAACGTTCTTTACTAAAATCTTTCATCTTTTGAACACATCTGCAGTTAATAACTGGTGTCTTTGTAATTATTACGAAGTAAGTTTTATATTCTATACACTGATATGGCCGAAGCAAAAGGAGTAAGTATTTAAGAATTGTAAAAAGTGGCGTTCTGTAGTTTCGGCCTGACTCCCATGTATGTATGATAATTATGACCTTTGAAAATACCCCTGCCAACAGCGAACACGAAAACTATTCGATTTTATAAATCAGAACCATTTTCTACCATAAATAAAAAGTTACCTAGAGCATTTGCATCCTCGGGAAGATTGCAAAATTTGAATTGAAAATTTAATTTTTATTTGAATCTAATGCCAAAAAAAAAGAAAGAAAGAGGCAAATGCCGCGGTTGACTATAGATCCCTAGACTTATAAAAAAGGAGGACTCCGCGCCACGCATATCGAAAGTGAAGCACAGTAAGTATACCGTTTGTACAAACACGCTTCACGCACACATTTACATCATAGTATGCCGACCGGCCGCCATTACGTGACACGAGCGACGACGTCTTTGCAGGTACTCAAATCACGCACACATAGATCAGTACGGTGCATCACTTTCGATATGCGTGGCGCGCAGTCCTCCTTTTTTTATAAGTCTATGGTAGATCCTATACATTTATTAATTGGGAAGACTTTCTAGTAATTTTGTCCTAAATTTTTACACGGGGAAGTCTCTAAATGACACATTCGTCATAGTTATGTTAAGGTCACAGTAAATACTGTCTTTGTTAGATGGGCTCGCCAAGATACATAGGCCGTAGTGTACCTTCTTGTTTGTTACGTGTTAATGTTGGTTGGTTTGTAGGTTGAAGGTTGTGTACTAACCGCATGTCCGGGCGAGAACTCTTCCTCTTCTTCAGGGCATCGCACTACCGGTATCAGCAACTGTCGGGGCGATGAGGGCGCACCCTGCGACATGCGACGCGGCACTCGTAGTCGCTGCTGAGTGTACGGCGACTGCAAATACAATACAAACATACATCAATATACACGACGTAAACAGGGGGGCGCAGGTTGTAAGAATTTTTGCAATTGATTTTTGAAAGGTACCTATTGAAAAAAACCCGATGACACCGTTAGTTCCGATATTATTTTAACAATGTAGCGCTATACTATCATGCTCCTGATCTTTTCCCACAGAGCACGGAGACGCCTCGGCCGACGCTGCTGGAGGCAGCATAGTCAATAATTTTCCATACAAAACAAGCGAATCACTTTTTACTCGCACACTACACTACGATACAAATAGTATACAAACTAACGGCTTTCACTGGCGGTTCGTGACAAAAGTAAGCGCTGTTGACACCACGTTTATTTATTATTATTTAATTATAATTATATATAAAAGAAGAGAAGAGAGCTTTGAGTTTCTGAAGGAAGCTTTAGTTGCGTGGGACAGGCAACAGGCAAGGCCACCAATAAGGACTAATAAAGAAATGCTCTCAACGTATAGATAGAAAACTTAAGTAGGTCTACGTACCTAGGTCCCTAAGCAGAAGAGCAAACGTCGGCTCGTGGCCAAAATCACAAATCTATTGCAGTCTGATTTTTAATTCGACGGAATTCTGACATTTCAGAAGTGTTGCCAATAATAAAACGGTCCTACTGAAAACGGAGCGAAATAAAAAAAACCTATCTTAAATTTAAGGTTTCAATTAGAAAAACTAAAACTTAAAAATTTACTGATAATTTTAAAACGGTAATCAGATTTTTTATTATCAAATTATTGAAGTTACAATAATTAGTGAGGTAATTATTTTTCTTTCACAGGAATCCCTGTCCACTAATCCATAGGTTACAAACCTTTTTTAGGAATACCTTTTTGTTTGTAAGATCTTCGCTTCTTGTAACTTCAGACAGACAGCGATGATGATATTAGTGATGATGAAACCAAAATAAATATTTAAATTTTAAAAATATGTTCTTTTACTCTTTTTTTTCCATTTAGCCATATAAAATTAATATTTTAGTTAGTGTGCATTGAATGCTCAGAACAAACACTATTTACATTGTCATTTAGTTTACTTGATCTCAATCTCTTTCATATTTTTTATTTTATATCCATAAAATTCTACTCATTTAAATATTTTTTTTATAAATTATTTAAGGACAAGACAAAAATGGTTTATGATATCTGAAGTGTCAAAAAATTACAGCTGTCAGAATTTCGTCGAATAAAAAATCAGACTGTTTTATCAATACAATTTCTGTGACACAATTGCACAAATGTTTATCAACAACACCTCCGTGTCAATGTCATTCAGGCGCCAAACTATTCTTGTTGCAAGTAGAGAAACCATTCTAAAAATGAACGCTCCCCACAAAACGTGATTATTTCAATGTGTGAGAGGAAATCCAGGTTTCATTGTACGGCGGGGTGTGAGCGCTTTGTATGGAACGACACGTTCGCTCTGTCGCGCGTTCGTGTCATTTATACACTAGTTGGCCGACAAATCCGGCTGTTCGGCGTTTGGGCAAGTCAGGTAGGTACCGTTTGCATAAAAAAACAGTGCTATTGCGTATATTTTTATTTGTGCTAGTCTGTAAGGTATTTATTTAGTTTAGTTGTTAACCGTACTCGCCGGTGAATGAGCAAACAATGACAAAGACCAATTATGTGTATCGCGTCTATACACCTTATAACGCTATGGAGGGGCGTTCATTTTTAGAATGATTTATCTCTACCTATACAGGGTGATTTTTTAATGACCAGCCAAATTTTCACAGGGTGTTCTACCCATGAATATGAACAACTTTCACTATGGGACCAACTTTGAAATCACGAAAAAAAAACCAGCGGTTTCCTACAAAAGTTCAATACCTACTCGATCAAAATGTATGAAACAGCTGATATTTTTTTTGCGATTTCAAAGTTGGTCCCATAGTGAAAGTTGTTCACATTCATGGGTAGACTACTTTAAGTTTCTCTTTACCTACTTCATTAACTAGTCGAATGCACAATTAAAAAGCCATTGTGTCTCATCGTGTCTCAGCCAAATTTTCACAGGGTGTTCTACCCATGAATGTGAACAACTTTCACTATGGAACCAACTTTGAAATCGCAAAAAAAATATCAGCTGTTTCATACATTTTGATCGAGTAGGTATTGAAGAAAGAAAGAAAGAAAGAAAAATCGTTTATTTTGCACAAATAAAACGCACATTAGAAACTAAAAAATAACAAAGTACACACATTATGCAAAGTAAGCAAAAGCCTCGTATCCAAGTTGTCTTTGATCTCAGACCATTGAACTTTTGTAGGAAACCGCTGGTTTTTTTTTCGTGATTTCAAAGTTGGTCCCATAGTGAAAGTTGTTCATATTCATGGGTAGAACACCCTGTGAAAATTTGGCTGGTCATTAAAAAATCACCCTGTATACAACATAGGAGGAGCTATACAACTTGTTCGAAAATGTTGAATTAATACTAGCAACGTCGAGTGCTGACGTCAGTGCATTGATTAACACTTTGTTTGCCGGAACGTGGATCCACACGATGAGACACAATGGCTTTTTAATTGTGCATTCGACTAGTTAATGAAGTAGGTAAAGAGAAACTTAAAGTAGTCTCCTGATGACATTCTTAAAAAAAAGCTAATTTTGAAAAGGCGTATTAAACAAGACATTTTTTTTTACCCGGCTGCAGCGAATCCTAAGGGTGGTAACGTTTTTCTGGAAAAGCCTCATGAGGACGCAGGTATTTCTCGAAAGAGTTTTTCTCTTTCTATGATACGTAGAAATCTTGCAAATGAAACTTACATTATCATAGACTTCAACAGGTTCTTGAATTTTCGGACCTTGGAATGGATCCTTTAGCGATACTTCCCTGGTCCGTAGTGTAAACGTTTTTGGCGGACGCGGTGGTACGGGTGGTCCTGAAACACATTTTTTGTTTATGTTTTTATCGTTTCTGAAAACTGTTTCTAAATATATTATTTCTCGAATAATTCAGGAAAGAGTGACAGAGACGATGCTTTAAGGGTTAACATCTGTCAGCACGGAACAGCATTTATGCCATGTGTGCTGTGCTTCCGCGTTTATGGGTCGGCAGAAATCCGAAAGTCTGACAACCAGTTTTATCAAGGGGTATCGTATTACCCAGTACCTACTGGGTTGTGGAGATCAGATAGGCAGTCGCTCCAAGTAAAACACTGGTATTCAGCTGCATCCGGTTAGACTGGAAGCCGAACCCAACATAGTTGGGAAAAGACTAGGCAGATGATGATGATGATGATGATACAAGATCCCATTTCTAGGTAGCTTATAGCAATAGCCTGTATAGTCTTAAGTGGCAAGCAGAAGTGAATATTATAACCACATTTAGCTAGTTATGTTTTAGTGCCATATTACTTGGGGCGAGCCCATTGCAACTAACTGGTCGCAAATTCAGACTCCAGGCTGCTCCTAAGAAAACTCTAAAGGGGAAAACCCAGTCACTTAGCTCGACAATCACCATAATCAAACAGAAACCAAAACAAAAACAAATCGGAATCTAAAACATTTTGAAGCAGATTGCTAATCCATTGCTTAATATGTTCGAAAAATTAGTCTGCTCAACAACGCAATGAATGTTGTTGAACTGTCAAAATGAAACCCATTGCTACTGTAAGTGTGTTACATATTTATACCCCGCTGGGGATCGTAACCGGGACACAGTAGCGCTTGAGCTCCGCTCTAAGACGACCCGCTGACCCTTGCGCTACCACTAGACCAAAGAGTAAGTCGTAAAACTTACAGAAAATAGAAAGCTTTTTGCGTGGAGTTTAAAACACAAAACATTGCCATTCATTTTCACAATTCAATAACATTCATTGCGCCGATTACGACACAGGAAAAACAAGCTCATAAAATAATTAAAATAATAAATAAATTGTGTTTTACTGCAGGCAAAATACCCATAATATACTAATAATAAAGCTGAATAGTTTGTTTGTATGTTTGAACGCGCTAATCTGTGGAACTACCATTCAGATTTTGTAAAAAATCTTTTTGAATTTTACAGCCCAATTCTGGAGGAAGGCTAGGCTATTTACCATCACCGAATCTTAAGAGTCGAATAAAAAGATAAAAAAGGCAGAAAAAGTCCAAGCAAAACCGAAGTAATAGCGCCTGTAAGCGATGCGATACGACGGGGTTGGTCGGGGAACAAGAAATTTTACGCGGACGAAGTCGCGAGCAGAAGCTAGTAACCTATAAACTAATTAGAACTACCAACTTCATCGAAGTAATTAATCCATTACACAAAACATTACATACCATATTCCGATCCAGTGTTGTTGGGAGCCACTGATAATTTGGTAAATGATTTCGTCACTTCCCAGTCTGCTAAAAGAAAAATAACATGTAATTACGCTGATCCGCAGATTTTCACGGTGTAGCAAGCAGTTGAAAATGAACTGTTTAGGGTTTAGTCATTCTACACTTGTGGTCTGTGGGTTAGGTATACGAAAAAGTCATACAACGCCCTGCATGAGCAGTATAACAATGCGTTCAGGATGCTGGCGGGCCTCCAGCGTTTTTGTAGCGCTTCGGGGATGTTTGCTGAGGCGAGGATTGACAGCTTTGATGCCATTATCTGAAACCGGTGTGCCTCGATCCTTCGCAGAATGCGTGCCAGCTCCGACAGCATCCTGAGCACTTTGTGCGGTAGGTGGAATTGTCCGATGCTGCGTCACTGGATCGAACCTCATATGTTACTAAGTACGTACTACATACCACGTGGATAGTATGACGTCCGACTCCAGACTTAAGCATAATATTATGATTAGGATACTAACATTAGTTTTAGGTTTTCATTTATGGATTTCTGTGGTCTGACAATAAAGGTTCTATTATTATTACACCGCTATTGTTAAAGAGAAATTGTACTTTGTATTTAATTGAACCCTGGTTTCTGAAAGCTTCTTCAATTTTTTACAGTTGTTATTTCTGGTCACCAATCACAACAGCCAACGTGTACTTTGATATAAGATAACTGATCTCTGGGGGCATTCATAATCATTTACAGGGCAAGTCGAAGGTGACTCAAAAGTTGAAACGCACATGGACGAAATAGCCTGACGCTTCACTTTTCACGTAATATTTACCTGTTATAATAATAAAGGAGACATCTTAATAGAAGGTGGTAACTCGTCAGATCATTTATCCGGCTTCCAGAAACTGGGTGTAAGTATTAAAAATGAAACTCTTACGTAAATTTTGGTGACTAGCGTGGAGTGAGCCGTCGTCTTCATCGCTCAGGTTGGAGTCGTTCTCGGAAAGTTCCGAGTTGATCCGAATGTGGGGCTGGCTGGTGTACTGTTGACCATCATTTCGAGTACCCATCGCTATGGTTTTTGGCTCGAACGTGAAGTGCCTCTGTTCGTCCTATAAAAAAGAATTCATTTAAACCATGCAGTGGCTCTTAAACTCTATCTAGTCACCCCACATCTTTACTACAATCCCGCGCAAATGTGTAGAAGAAAACAGACATAACACAACATTGCTCATACTCCTTAGCAAATAGCATAATAGTCTTTAATATATAAAAAGAAAAATCCTGACTGACTGACTCATCAACGCCGCTCCCAAACCATTGGACCTAGAAAGCTGAAATTTTGCACAGAGGTTTCCTTTATAATGTAGACTTACCGCGAGGCTTCGCCAGCGCAGATGTCGGTAAATATCCCACAGAAACAAAAACGCTGGCGAAGCGGCGCGGTAAGTGCTAGTATATAATATGCGCGCACCAGACCATAGGCACAGTAAAGATATCTACAGTATTGTGACTCGGCCCTGTTCTAGAGATAATTACCTACAGCCGCGCGGTACGTAAACACACTTCAGGGCTGCCCGCCTACTGCAGTGTTTTAATGTCATCAACCTACTTGAGTTTCTTTCTGGATTTAATAAAAAAAACAGCTGACGAGTAATTATACTAGGTACTTATATTTTCATCTCAGCTTATTAACGTCCCCATTACCTACAGCACGGAGCAACTCGAAATAAGATTTTTTTTGGTCACCCATCCGATGTCGAACCGCTGCAAACGTTACTTAATATCAACCAAATCATCGCGTATGCGAAAACCTCACTACATACTACAAAATCTGACTTAAAAGTAAATTATAAGTACCTACCTACCATTTATTACTCTCATAATCATTTCACAATGATATTTCGTCTAATTCAATAATATAATGTAAGTAGTGCATAAGTAGATAGCCTAGCCTAGGAAACTACATACTTGTTTTTTTTAATGCGAGCGTAGGTAAGTCACAAGTGTGTGACTTTTTTCGCATATCCACTTAAGTATTTATTTATTTATTAATCTAGGTATTTTACCCGATGAAAAAAAACGAAATACCTATGTAATAAAAAAAGAAACAAACTACGTACTCACTCGTAGGTATATATAAAAAAAATAGTTTTCCTCTCGGAGTTTCCAGGTAATTTAAAAAAAAATGTTATCTCTGGGTGCGTTATTGACGAATTCAAGCAACCAAAAACAGCACAATGTAGTATAGCTATAATTGCTCTTTGCTGAATAAGTAAGTACTAGCTACATGTACTTATTTCAATGAATATTTATCTCAAATTGCACGCTTACTGCTACAAAACCATCACACCGTCCGTTCGTCACTGCGGCGCATTCGCGATTGTTTGCCTACCGAGTGCATACCGAACTCACGTTCCAACCGTTTGTATGAAGATACAATACTGTAGATATTTATATTGTGCCATAGGGTAATATTTTTTCAGAAATAAAGAAATATAAACTAAAGCTATTCAGAAGTTTTTGTGTGATTCGAAACCGAACATAAAAAAATCCATGTCGATGTCGACCATTCTGCCAATGTCAGAAGTGACATGGAAATCAAGACACTCAAAATTACCAGGTTCAGTCGAGGTGTTATGTAAACATTGGTTTTGACTGGACCACTACGTAATCGTCCACTCAAGACTGCAAGATAACGGGTACCTGTCTAGCTCTTTGCAATGTGCATTATTACATGCAAGCACTACACACATAAATTCAATTCACCATTCATTTACCCTTTTTCATCACCGAGGTCAGTCCCCAATTTACCCACCCAACCCAACAATCAGGACTGTTCGATAAGGCACCGGATCGATTATCTACATTAATTCGTAATCGTAAAATATTCATTTTTAAGTAACCGCTCACATTGATACGGCTTTCATGCACTGTCGTAAAGATGGTAGTGAAAACAAACCCTATTTCAATTTCCTAACTATTTATCTGAATACATTCAAATTATGCTGCATTCCGAACCGTTCATGTGGGTTTTTTACTAGCAAACTACCTAACTATTCAACCATTGTAGTTTAAAATCAATAGCAAGGTATGGACTTACTGGAATCAAATTTCAAACAAGTTATACATAACATAGCGCAACACGCGCACTGTTTTTTGATATCAGATATCTCAAGTTATTTTCAATATTCAATATTTATTTGCATTCCACAATGTGAACTTAGGTGGTAGGGTTTCAATTTTGAGCAATCCGAAACACGTAATTCTTTTTTAGGGTTCCGTACCAAAATGGTAAAAAGGAACCGTTATGGTGCGACTCAGTCTGTCGGTCTGTCTGTCTGTCATAGCTGGATATCTCCAGAACTACTAATGCTATCAACTTGAAATTTGGAACAGTTTTAGATGACGTTTACCCAACTATTTTGCAAATAAGAAAGAAATAAAAATATTTATATATTTTTTGCAACTGGTACTGAAAGGGGTTCAAAAATTAAAAGTGGGGCATGTGGGGTATCATATGAAAGAGCGCTGTTTGCACATTTTCAAACTTTTTTTTTAAGTCGCATAGTTTTCGACTTTTAATGAAAAATATAAAAAAAATACCGTTCCCCTTATCTCCGAAGTTTGCAAAGAGAAAAATCTGAAATAATTTTACGTGATAGACGTTTATGTAAAGATTACAGGAAAAACAAAACTATGTCTCTAAATTGCACAGTTTTTCAGATATCGGAACGGAACCCTCGGTGCGCGAGTCCGACTCGCTCTTGACCGGTTTTTTTTTGTCAACATTACTAATTATTATTCAAATTCAAAATTCAAATTCAAATTCAAATAGTTTATTGTGGTACACAGGTAAAAATATGGTGTTACAGTTTACATATTACAGTACATCTGTGACCCGCCTTTCGGCATACAATAATTTAAAGTCTTGCCACTATAATAAGTCAATAAATAGTCAGTAATTGTAGACAATAATTAGTTAATATTTAAAACAATAGTCAACAATTTAATATTAAATTTAATAACAATTATGGAATAAATTCAATAAATTAAAATCTGTCATCTAGGTACTCATTAACGGAGTAATATACCTTCTTATATAGTAGTTCCAATAAAGCTTTTTTGAACTCCGGTATGTCATTTAATTCTTTGATTTCAATAGGAAGCTTATTATAGATTTTAGGTTTTTTTTTTTTTATTTTTTTATTAATAATTTTATTTCAGAATAAAACATTCCAAACATTGTTAGTAAATAATACTTATACCTAAATTAGTACTTTAATTAATTAATTAACTATTTATTAATTATTATTTACAATTCATATTTTTTTTTTGTTTCAATATTTTTTTTATTAAGTAATAATTTTCTGTTTAATTATTATAGAGGGCACCTCCGGATCCGTGGGCGGCATTCCAGTGCCTCACAACCGGGCAATCAACCCTTCCCAATATGCTATTAGGAGGCCGTTGGTGCTGCCTCGCACGCGGCGCCACTCTTTTACGGACTATTGCTCTAAAGCAGTCCGTGCTGGCCTTAGCAAACTACCTGATGCACTAAAAGCGAGGCAACCCTAAAACCATTATTGTACAGGACCCCTAGGGCATTGAAAGATCTGCGCGTATAACGAACCCACAGGCTGCAGGTGTAAAAAACTGGCAGTATGCCTTAAAAAGAGCAATTTTGACATCCTTTGTGCACCATGCAAACCTGCGCGACAGCATATTGCATCTCACTGCCAATGCCCTACGTTACCGCTCAGTGTCCAAATCATCTGAGAGGTCCTCGGTGACCCTCGGTTCAGCAATGATGAGTCAGTCAGGCACCACCGACAGCTTAATAGATGAAAAAATCGTAAAATACCATATGTAGATCTAATCCAAGGTCATGATATTCAAGTGGGGAAGATGCATCTCTCAACTGATAAACGAGCAAAAATTATACTGCAGCGGAAATAGCGCGCTGCCAGTCTGTACCACGATCTATTTCAAGACTAATTTTCCTCACTCGAAGGGGACTTCGCTTCGTCAAGCATAACAAAACCATTTGCGACACATCGAAGACATAACTTGTGAATTACCTGCGCTCGAACGCCAGTGATGCACTCCGATATGGGAATGTATGGGCCGGTACCATCAACGCACTCGTAGTGATCGTTCATCGCTGCGATGGCGACCAAGTTGTTTTGATACATGTCTGTAAGTCAAATACAAAATAATATGTCAAATACAAGCCGGGCTGTATATATTAATGGACTGCATTTTGACTGCATGTCACTGCAAAATGTAGGGGTAGCTGTATGTAGGTATATCTTAACTATGCCAAACGTCTATATAAATTTAAAGTTAGTTTAAGAGTCGAAATGCAGTCCATCTGTATTAACACACACGCTGAGAACTCACGGCGCGGTTTGTTTCCGGCTTCGTAAGCTTATTTGCTTTATTTAATTTACAGTAAAAACTAATAAAAACTTGGCATGAAGTAAAAGTGTGGTCTACTCTCGCAAGAAAAAGTCACCCTTACAAGCGCGTAAGTCGCTGTCAGCACAGCTTTATTATGTAAACAAGTCATAAAACCTAGTGTAAATAAAAAAGAAAGCAAGCCTTTTGTCTTGCAGAGGCACAAAACGGGATAAAAATAAAATTAAAACAATGAGGCAATTAGCAAGTTTTAAAACAAAAAAATATGACGCTGAAACCCCATAATGTGGTATAAAAAAAATAAAAAACACGAGTTGTTTTTGTTTACTTTTTAGTTAGTTTTTTGGCATGGCAGTCGTGTTTTTTAATTTTTTTAATTAATTATTTATTTTTATTTTATACATTTTAATGGCAATTTAGACATTCGCAGTAAAGTGTAATAATTGTTGAAGAATTTTTTTTCACATATGAAAATGTAGCCTTAGAGATTTTTTTCAAATTAAATTATAGCCATTTTCACTCTGGATTATGTAAGGATTCTAATGATACCCCATACATCCAAATCTGTTTAGGCATTCAAAAGTTATAGTGGAATAAAGAAACTCACATACATACATACATACAAACATACATGAACCCTGAAAACATTACACTCCTTTTTGGGGCAATCGTGTAATAAAATTAAAACACTAAAACTGTTCGCAGGTTTTAACAAGTAAAGTATGCTGCTGAAACCCTGTAGAGAGTTCTTGACGTAGGCACTAATTACATAACAGACATCGCTGTTGGCCGAATAAATATTAATATATTTAAAAAAAAACGATCGCTACTCAATTGCTATTGCTATTTGCGCAGCATTAAAGTATTACATTGCAAATTAAACCATACACATGAAGCACAGCTAACCAGATAAGAATTCGCCTGACTTTAGCCAAAAATAATACGTGAACAAAGCAAAAGCACAATTTATGCAAAGGCAGTTTCAACCATCATATTGTCTTAAAATTGAGCATTCCACAAAAAAGGCATAACGCAACAGCTATAAAAAAAATCATGATTATAGAATGTGTTGGTTACTAAACAAAAATCCAAATAAAAACACATAAGTTTATATTGTCATTTGCAACCAAATGAGCCCATGTGCAGGTTTTTTGTTAGTCAAAAAACCTGCACAAAATTAAGAAAATTGTAACCATTTGTAGCTCTGATTTAAAAACTATTAAAGATAACTATTGAAGTGTAATCAAGCTGATATTAATAATAAAAAACCGGATAAGAGCGTGTCGGACCACGCACAATGAAGGGTTCCGTAGTTCAGATAAATATATCCCAAGAACACTTAACATTGTTAATGATAAACTAGAAATGCCAAAAAAAAAAATTAATGCGATAAAATTACAAATTAACGATTTTCGGACTTTTTCCTTTATTTGTGCTGTCAGACCTTGCTTCATGCCAAATTTCATGATTCTAGGTCAACGGGAAGTACCCTATAGGTTTTGATTTATTTGCGAGTATCAAAATACATCCCCTCAATGGATTTATAGTAATTTTATCAGAGGCTCTTATTTTGTATCACAAATAGAGTTAACTTAAATAAGTTCAGAATCTTAAATAATTATGAAACACAAATTCATTACCATACTTACATGACAAAGTTCAAATTGCATTGCAGCCAAAAATTTTATTTAGGGTCTTTTTATTACGAATGGTCACTATGATACTGAATTCAAGTATGTATAATTATGTACTTCAATTAAAATAAATATAACTTTTACTTCCCTCTTTAACAAAAACCACGCAAAAGCTACAGAATTTAAAAAAAAAGATTAATAAAATACCTAGGACATTATTATGCCTTTTAGTTGTAGTAGGAGGTGTATCTTCCGTAGCGCGCAGACCACAAACTCTGCAAATGGCGTCTACCCATTTTTCCATTTCCGCTTCGCACTCGGCCTCCAGGTGATAGGTTCTGCGCTGGGTTTGGATTGTAAAGACGGAGCCACGGAGGTTCGGGTTTAGAGGAGCCTGGCCATGGCGCTCCATGTGGAGACCAGCATCCACCTACAAAAATAATTTGATTGAAGCACTTTTTCTAAACCACTACACTACAAAACTTAAGACTAAACAGTGGGGCAATTGCGTGACACACTATCAATCGGAATCGGTTTCATTTTGACAGTTCAACAACATTCATTGCGTTATTTACGTTGTTGAGCAGACAAATTTTTCGAACATAGAAGCAATGGATTAGCAATTTACTTCAAAATGATTCAGATTACAACAGTGTGTTGCGTAAATAAAAAACGTCCGTATTTAACGTTAACTGCTATAACTTCGTACCTAGAAGGTTTAGTGTTGATATTTTTATAATACAAAAAACGTCCGTATTTAACGTTAACTGCTATAACTTCGTACCTAGAAGGTTTAGTGTTGATATTTTTATAATACAAAAAACGTCCGTATTTAACGTTAACTGCTATAACTTCGTACCTAGAAGGTTTAGTGTTGATATTTTTATAATACAAAAAACGTCCGTATTTAACGTTAACTGCTATAACTTCGTACCTAGAAGGTTTAGTGTTGATATTTTTATAATACAAAAAACGTCCGTATTTAACGTTAACTGCTATAACTTCGTACCTAGAAGGTTTAGTGTTGATATTTTTATAATACAAAAAACGTCCGTATTTAACGTTAACTGCTATAACTTCGTACCTAGAAGGTTTAGTGTTGATATTTTTATAATACAAAAAACGTCCGTATTTAACGTTAACTGCTATAACTTCGTACCTAGAAGGTTTAGTGTTGATATTTTTATAATACAAAAAACGTCCGTATTTAACGTTAACTGCTATAACTTCGTACCTAGAAGGTTTAGTGTTGATATTTTTATAATACAAAAAACGTCCGTATTTAACGTTAACTGCTATAACTTCGTACCTAGAAGGTTTAGTGTTGATATTTTTATAATACAAAAAACGTCCGTATTTAACGTTAACTGCTATAACTTCGTACCTAGAAGGTTTAGTGTTGATATTTTTATAATACAAAAAACGTCCGTATTTAACGTTAACTGCTATAACTTCGTACCTAGAAGGTTTAGTGTTGATATTTTTATAATACAAAAAACGTCCGTATTTAACGTTAACTGCTATAACTTCGTACCTAGAAGGTTTAGTGTTGATATTTTTATAATACAAAAAACGTCCGTATTTAACGTTAACTGCTATAACTTCGTACCTAGAAGGTTTAGTGTTGATATTTTTATAATACAAAAAACGTCCGTATTTAACGTTAACTGCTATAACTTCGTACCTAGAAGGTTTAGTGTTGATATTTTTATAATACAAAAAACGTCCGTATTTAACGTTAACTGCTATAACTTCGTACCTAGAAGGTTTAGTGTTGATATTTTTATAATACAAAAAACGTCCGTATTTAACGTTAACTGCTATAACTTCGTACCTAGAAGGTTTAGTGTTGATATTTTTATAATACAAAAAACGTCCGTATTTAACGTTAACTGCTATAACTTCGTACCTAGAAGGTTTAGTGTTGATATTTTTATAATACAAAAAACGTCCGTATTTAACGTTAACTGCTATAACTTCGTACCTAGAAGGTTTAGTGTTGATACTTTTATAATACAAAAAACGGTCAAGAGCGAGTCGGACTCGCGCACCGAGGGTTCCGTACCATTATTTATATTTAATTTTTGTTGATAATTTCTGAAAAAGTGTGTTATTTAGTGTGCTATTTTGTGTGTGTTTTTTTTAGTGTGTTTGTGTGTGTGTGTGTGATTGTTTTATTCTTTTGTATTTTTGTGTTTCACGAACTGTGTCCAAATAAACGTTTTTCTTTCTTTCTTTCTTTCTTTCTATTTAGAGACATCGTTTTATTTTTCCTGTAATCTTTACTTATACCTCTATCACATAGAATAATTTCCGATTTTTCTCTATGTTAACTTCGGAGATAAAGGGGAACGGTATTTTTGTTTAAGGCGGGGTGAAAGCAAGCGCCGTAGGTATTAAATGCTTACCGCAGCCCCCGCAAGGAGTAGCGATACGTAATAAATTACGATGCGCGGGAAACGCGCGCCAAGCGCACCGCTCATGAGTTCATGAACTCGAGTAGGTACTATGTTGCGTCACAGAATAGAGCAATGCAGTAGATAAACTTGAACTGATTAGTATACAAGTTTATTTTGTTTTATTTTTCTAGTAAGTATTTTTGAAAGTTGTAGACAGATTAGACATTTTAGACAGATTTTAGACATTTTAGACACATTTCAGACATTTTAGACAGATCCAAGATGGCGGCTGCGAAAATTCCCTAACTGTTCGTCATGGGTGTCATTTTCGTGATATTTTAGGTCGCTGAAAACGATAGTGGGGTCAAAATGAAAATCCAAGATGGCGGCTGCGAAAATTTCCTAATTTTTCGTCATGGGTGTCATTTTCGTGATATTTTAGGTCGCTGAAAACGATAGTGGGGTCAAAATGAAAATCCAAGATGGCGGCTGCGAAAATTTCCTAATTTTTCGTCATGGGTGTCATTTTCGTGACATTTTAGGTCGCTGAAAACGATAGTGGGGTCAAAATGAAAATCCAAGATGGCGGCTGCGAAAATTTCCTAATTTTTCGTCATGGGTGTCATTTTCGTGTTATTTTAGGTCGCTGAAAACGATATTGGGGGGGTCAAAATGAAAATCCAAGATGGCGGCTGCGAAAATTTCCTAACTTTTCGTCATGGGTGTCATTTTCGTGATATTTGGGGTCGCTGAAAACGATAGTGGGGTCAAAATGAAAATCCACGATGGCAGCTACGAAAATTTCCAAATTTTTCGTCATGGGTGTCATTTTCGTGATATTTGGGGTCGCTGAAAACGATAGTGGGGTCAAAATGAAAATCCAAGATGGCAGCTACGAAAATTTCCAAATTTTTCGTCATGGGTGTCATTTTCGTGTTATTTTAGGTCGCTGAAAACGATAGTGGGGTCAAAATGAAAATCCAAGATGGCGGCTGCGAAAATTTCCTAATTTTTCGTCATGGGTGTCATTTTCGTGATATTTTAGGTCGCTGAAAACGATAGTGGGGTCAAAATGAAAATCCAAGATGGCGGCTATGAAAATTTCCTAACTTTTCGTCATGGGTGTCATTTTCGTGATATTTTAGGTCGCTGAAAACGATAGTCGGGTAAAAAGGAAAATCCAAGATGGCGGCTGCGAAAATTTCCTAATTTTTCGTCATGGGTGTCATTTTCGTGATATTTTAGGTCGCTGAAAACGATAGTGGGGTCAAAATGAAAATCCAAGATGGCGGCTATGAAAATTTCCTAACTTTTCGTCATGGGTGTCATTTTCGTGATATTTTAGGTCGCTGAAAACGATAGTCATTCATTTTGACCCCATTATCGTTTGCAGCGACCTCAAATATCACGAAAATGACACCCATGTCAAAAAATTTGAAAATTTTCGCAGCCGCCATCTTGTATTTTCATTTTGACCCCACTATCGTTTTCAGCGACCTCAAATATCACGAAAATGACACCCATGACGAAAAATTAGGAAATTTTCGCAGCCGCCATCTTGGATTTTCATTTTGAACCCACTATCGTTTTCAGCACCCTCTAAAACCATGGAAACGACACCCATGACGAAAAATTAGGAAATTTTCGCAGCCGCCATCTTGGATTTTCATTTTGATCCCACTATCGCTTTCAGTGACCTAAAATATCACGAAAATGACACCCATGACGAAAAATTAGGAAATTTTCGCAGCCACCATCTTGGATTCTCATTTTGACCCCACTATCGTTTTCAGCGACCTCAAATATCACGAAAATGATACCCATGACCGAAAATTAGGAAATTTTCGCAGCCGCCATCTTGGATTTTCATTTTGGCCCCACTATCGTTTTCAGCGACCTCAAATATCACGAAAATGACACCCATGTCGAAAAATTTTAAAATTTTCGCAGCCGCCATCTTGGATTTTCATTTTGACCCCACTATCGTTTTCAGCGACCTCAAATATCACGAAAATGACACCCATGACGAAAAATTTGGAAATTTTCACAGCCGCCATCTTGGATTTTCATTTTGACCCCGCAATCGTTTTCAGCGACCTAAAATATTACGAAAACGACACCCATGACGAAAAATTAGGAAATTTTCGCAGCCACCATCTTGGATTCTCATTTTGACCCCACTATCGTTTTCAGCGACCTCAAATATCACGAAAATGATACCCATGACCGAAAATTAGGAAATTTTCGCAGCCGCCATCTTGGATTTTCATTTTGGCCCCACTATCGTTTTCAGCGACCTCAAATATCACGAAAATGACACCCATGTCGAAAAATTTTAAAATTTTCGCAGCCGCCATCTTGGATTTTCATTTTGACCCCACTATCGTTTTCAGCGACCTCAAACATCACGAAAATGACACCCATGACGAAAAATTTGGAAATTTTCACAGCCGCCATCTTGGATTTTCATTTTGACCCCGCAATCGTTTTCAGCGACCTAAAATATTACGAAAACGACACCCATGACGAAAAATTAGGAAATTTTTGCAGCCGCCATCTTGGATTTTCATTTTGACCCCACTATCGTTTTCAGCGACCTAAAATATCACGAAAATGACACCCATGACGAAAAATTTGGAAATTTTCGCAGCCGCCATCTTGGATTTTCATTTTGACCCCACTATCGGTTTCAGCGACCTCAAATATCACGAAAATGACACCCATGTCGAAAAATTTGAAAATTTTCGCAGCCGCCATCTTGGATTTTCATTTTGACCCCACTATCGTTTTCAGCGACCTAAAATATTACGAAAATGACACCCATGACGAAAAATTAGGAAATTTTCGCAGCCGCCATCTTGGATTTTCATTTTGACCCCACTATCGTTTTCAGCGACCTAAAATATCACGAAAATGACACCCATGACGAAAAATTAGGAAATTTTCGCAGCCGCCATCTTGGATTTTCATTTTGACCCCACTATCGTTTTCAGCGACCTAAAATATCACGAAAATGACACCCATGACGAAAAATTAGGAAATTTTCGCAGCCGCCATCTTGGATTTTCATTTTGACCCCACTATCATTTTCAGCGACCTAAAATATCACGAAAACGACACCCATGACGAAAAATTGGAAATTTTTGCAGCCGCCATCTTGGATTTTCATTTTGACCTTGAAATACAAAAAAAATAAGAAGATACCTAATTAGAAAAAAAACTTAATTTAAAAAAAAAATCTTATTTATGTAGGTATACAGAAAAATACATTTGAGGGCCTACTTATTTTCTGAACATCCCTGCCCAACCCTTTGAAAGAATTCAGGCGTGATGTTATGAAGAAATCTCATTTCCTATCCGATATTCATTATAAAACCACCCGTACTAACTTTATTCTGTGGCACCTACCTATTTGAGATTTGAAAATAGTGAACCAAAAATTTGCGCGTCAGGCGGCTTTATAAGCTCCAGTGTAGGGTTCAAATTCAACTGTTTTACACACTTGATGCGATTGGTAAACATAGGCCGTGATAAAAATAAATACCAATAAAGCTTTTGCGCGCGTGACGTCTTTATTTACATAGGCATAGCGTTCAAATTCAACTGTTTTCAACACATGCTAATTTGTGCCGGTCGCAGCCGGTGACAGAAGTTAGCGGGGTGGCGGGTTCGAAAAATTGGCACACGTCCGACCTCCGTCACGTTCCGCTCGGGACTAAACGGCTCTGGGCGAGCGTTTGCGAAGCTGAAAACCCTTGACATTGGAATTAGTGATATAAATATTTTGATATTTCAAATTATGATAGCCGTTATAAATTACATTTTTTACGACCTTTATTATGGCATAAGTTTTATTGTTCAAAGCCTAATATAAATCAAATGAAATAAGATATAGATCATAATTTAGACTTGTCTTTGCGATTTAATTGGATGCAGTAAAGTGCAAGTAATCGTGTATCGGACGGCCGAAATTTCTAGATCGAAGTCTGAACTAAGTAATATATTTTTTTCAAAATTTAAATACGTGTTATCTACGAATAAAACACTAAACAAAACGACGTTTTTACGGCTCTCACCGCCTTAATCATTTCACCAAAACTCGTAAACTATGCGTCCTAAAAAAAAGAAAAAATAAATTGTTGAGACTGTGCAAACATGCCCTAGTAGACCTACTTCAAATTTTTAAGACCCCCTAACAGTCCATCGCAAAACAAAAATCATTCTTATTTGCAAAATAGTTGGGCAAACGTCATATAAAATTTTCCAAATTTCAAGTTGATGGCATTAGTAGTTCTTGAGATATCCAGCTGTGACAGACAGACAGATTGAGTCGCACGTAAGGGTTCCTTTTTACGATTTTGGTACGGAACACTATAAATACAACGTCATCTGACTAAAAATGTGAGCATAGGAAATTTCAAAATGTTCCATATATCGCACACCTATATCTAAACTGAGACAACTCAAAAAAGGTAATTTTTCAGGAGACGATAAAAACGTAGGTATATCTGCATTTTTTGTTAGGAAAGTTATACAATTTAATTTGATTCTAGATAATAAATAGCTTGTAAAATGTCACTGTATACAAACTGGGGATAAAATTCAATATTTTTTATCGATAATCACTGTTTTTTCAAACATAACTCAAAATTAACGATTTTTGAGTTGTCTCAGTTTAGATCTAGGTGTGCGATATCCTGACTTATTAGCTCTACTCGCCATAAAGGATATATACGAGTACCTATTTTATGTTATAACAAGTCACACAGACGAAGTCGCCGGCAGAAGCCAGTGCTGTAATAAATTGTGTAAATTTTTCCTCATTTGATTATGAGAAACAGATAACCAACGTAGAAATTTTTATTTGAATGATTATCGATTTAACAAAATGCCATTATCTGTTCTTGTAATTTATATGTGTAGTGTTTTAATATTGTTAGTCATGAAAATGGTGATTCGAAATAGCATCTACTGATTGTTAAATCAGTAGATGCTATTACTTGTTAACAATTTTAAATAACTCAATATGACTTTACAGAGTTATTTCTATAAAACCTTTAAACTTATAACTTACTTAACTTTTTAACTTATGTATGTCAGTTTAATAGTCTATAACTTCCTCAAGAATTGGGCTATCGAATGCAAGAATTATTAAAATACGTCTAGTAATTGCAGAGATTAGTGAGCTCAAACAAAAAACAACTCTACAGCTTTATTATTATTATAGACAGATATTAATCTCATGGCTGGGATAAATATTATGAACAAGTATTTTTACATTCGTAACTAAAACATTAAGAAATGCCTACTGCACGACGATGCCATCTACACAAACAAAACCGGCCAAGTGCGTGTCGGACCTCGCACAGGGTTCTGTAGTCGGGATGAATATTATACATAAACTCGATTAACTCGTCAAAATGTAGGTAACAGCGATTTCTGGTTTGGTCCCATAGTAAAGTTGTTCATAATGATGAGTACAATGACCCCTTAAGAGGTGGTGCGTTATTAAAGTACTCCTTGTATAATCTCCGCAGGCGCGATTCTCTAAGGGAACTGTAAAATATTGACATTATGAAGGGTCCTTGTCAATATATCTTTGAAAACATCACGTACGTAAGAAAAATCTACAGCTTTTTAGTAAAACAAGTGAAAGACATTACTATAATACTAGAAATAAGGTAGGTACCTACTGTTTAAAATGTTACAATAAAATACTTCCCCACATACTTCACCGAATGAGACGTTTAATACTTGTATGAACCTATATACAGGGTGTTTCTTTTAAGGTGTCAAGCCAGTGCGAGCTGAGCAGCAGAGTACCATACCTATCGATTTAACCCCCATGTATGTTCTACGATTTTTTGTAGTTTTCTAGTTATAATTTTTTTAGATATTTTTCCTGATTCTTTGAGAAAAAATTATATCTTTTTTTTTTGGGTCAACTTCGAACAAGAATTTACTAAATAGGGCATTATTTGCTGAAATCGGTCGTTGAAAGTGGTCTAAGTACCTATCTGAAATCTTGTGATTTTCATATTTTATCATTTATTATATTTTATCATATATTATCTTTGCATATTTTTGTCAATCCTGATATTTACTATTCGTTTAAGCAGAGCTCACTTGATAATAAAAACAAATTTTATACCTACTACTATCCTTAAACACTACCATTAATATGAAATGAGGCATTCATATTAACTCGAAAACTACAAAAAATCGTAGAACATACATGGGGGTTAAATCGATAGTATATGGTACTCTGCTATCTGCTCGCACTGTCTTGACACCTGAAAAGAAACACCCTGTATATAGTAAAACGCACACTATGTAGGCAGGCATATTATAAGTTAGGTTATTTGTAATCACTGATAAAAATGCTTAGCTTAATGCTGGTTCTGCTTCACCACAACTAAATGATAGCTAAGGCAGATGGAGTCGACATTTTCTATCTGACTACCCCTGAGAAGGAATGGCGAAAAAACTGAGGGGTCAGTCTCTTTTAAAGTCTAGACATAATCATGGGTGATCAAATCATGTGAACATATTATATTTTTTATAGCGGTAATCGTTAAGGTGATAATAGTCCCCAAGTAAAATGGCTGTATGACATAAGGTCCGACGAACATACGGACAGGTCGAAATTACAAGGGTTTCGTTTTGCAATTTCGCTACGGAACCCTAAAAACCTGCTAATATTAAGGATATTGTTATATGAATCAATGAGAACAGGTAAAATGTTATTCAAAATGCGGGAAAACTAAACATAAATTGATGATACACAATTAAAATGTATTATTCGTTTTCTAACATTTTTAATAATAATTATCATCATCAATGAGAAATACCAAATTTAATAAATACTTGTTTATTTTTTATATTTACCTGATTAAGTACTTCTGTCACACATAAACACTGAGTTTTATTATTTTATATTTTTTATGCTTACTACATTTATTTATGTTATTTTATTTCAATTTATACACTATAGTTAAAAATATTATTTTATTTGTGAGATTAAATTATTTACCAGCCAGATTGAGCCAGTCAGTTAATTTAATAAAAAAATTATGTTATGACTCTTGAGATTGTTATGGCTATGCCGAGTGCCGACACTCTTGATATGTGCCTATTTTGCCATACTATTTTGCACTGCTGCAAGAATAACGTGACCATACGTCTAGTTTTGAACGGGACCGTCCCTTTTTTCGGTTCTTCGTCCAGGTGTCCCCAAGAAAAACCTGGGGACGCAAAATTGTCCCGTTTTAAGAAAGTCGTTGGATGGAAGTGTTCAAAAACTTTCACACCAACATGCTTGAAAACTTTTGTATTTTAATCGAATATAATTATTTTATGTCTGCCGGCACAAATACACCAGTAGAAAGAGTACTTTATTTAATTAATAAATTGTTGACGTCTGAAAAACACAGTTTCAGGTTCCGCTCCTTAAGTATGGTAGTGTTGATAACTAAGATGACTATTAAAAAAACGTTCCAAGAATTTTATTATTACTTGAAATCATCACCAGATATATTAAAACAATTTTTTTTTGCTGAAATATATCAAAATTACTGCTTAACTTCTCAAATTTGTAATACTTAAATAATTTTAGTAACAGAAAAAAACAAACATTTTTAAAATGTGTTTTTTTTTCATTGATTACCTGGGCTGGTATTCTCAAATATGAGTTTCCTTTATGAATGAGTCCTACTAATTGAGATAAATAAACCAATGTCCCGTTTTGAGTCAAAAAATAAATATGGTTTACATGGTCAAGTTATGCATGAACCTACTGACTTAGGAGGTATGGTAGAATATGAAAAACACATAAAAGTAAATGATTTAGCTATTTGACGACACGGTTGGCGCAGTGGTTGAGCGATTGACTGCTGCCCAGCATGTCGCGGGTTCGATTCCCGCACGGAACAAATATTTGTACGACCTACAAGTATTTGTTCCGAGTCTGGGTGTTTTTCTATCTATAATATGTATGTATTTACAAAAAAAATGTATATAAGTAGTTTATCAGCCATCTCGTTACCATAATACAAGCATTAGGTTGCTTAGCTTGGGACTAGATGGCGTTGTGTGAAATGTCCAAGGATATTTATTTATTATTTATTATTTATTATCAAAAAACATTCAATCTTTGCTTTTATTGAAATAAAGTGGTGGACAGCTAATTAGGGCCATGGTTGTTTTAGATTATATGTCTTTTATTCATTCATGAGGATTTGATTTGTATGTTAATGTTTTATACTAGTAGTTTTAAATGTTAAATAATTACACATACAATTTTTTTAACAAATTCGTAATGATAAATATTTATTGCAAGGAAACTTTAAACATTTATGTTTATAGTAGGATATATGCTACCATGCATACTATTACCCCTGCTGGACAACTGACTTGCAGAGAAATAGTATTCATGGGGCAAATAGTCACATTAATAAGTAATGTTTTGTTTCAATTTAATTTCAGGTTTTGTTAGCTGGTATGTATTCTCTATTATTATTATTAACACACACCTTCCACTACATAAAGAAAAGGATGATAAAATTATTATTGAAATCCTTAGAACGGCATTACTTTTGGTGGTTACCCTATAAAGTGTTGTTTTCATTCAATGTCTCAATTATTTGATATGTATTCTCAAGTTTCCCTAAACAGCTAGAATTTCTGTATTATAAATTTACAAGCAACCATTTGCTAAATTTGCCATATTATACTTGTATTTTTAAGATATTAGTTTACTGATATATCAGCGTTAACATAATAATCCAATTCCCATGAATATAGATAATTTGAGACCTAGAACAAAAATATTACTTATCTACTGTATGTATGTGTTAGTTCCACATTTTTCCCCTTATTCATAAAAAACTAAAACGCTCCATAAACCTACTTTAGTTAAAATAGTGTTTTGTCAATTTCTTTCGAATTATGATTTGAATTTGAAAGAAGAAGATAAACAATATTTTAACTAAAATAGGTTTGTAGAGCATTTTAGTTTTTTATGAATAAGGGGGTTTATGTTTTGCATACAAAAACCCAACACGCACTGGGCCCGCGTGGTGGATTATGGCTCACTCCTTCTAACAGAGAGGAGGCCTGTGTCCCAGCAGTGGGAACATCAGGCTGATTATGCTCTCACAAAATTTAATGCACAAGAACGAGTAACGGTATCTAACCGCAACACAGTGACACTGCAAGATAAAAGGACACATCGGATCACTGGCTAACGACGCAGCTGACGAACTAGCTAAGAGTGCATCCAGCAAGTCAGTATGTGGGTCTGAACCAATTGTACCCATCCCCTTCAACCAGCTACGCAGGTGGCTACAGGAGTGCACCATACGCAAGCGGAGAGTTGGTGGTCCTCGACACAGGGCTGCAGACAGTCTAGGGAGTCTATGCCATCTCTAAATGGTAGACTAACCAGACGTTAATTACGCCTGGACAAGAACGGCCTGTGCCTGGTGACGGGGACCATCACAGGACACTGCTCACTAGACAAAGACTTTCACACAATAGGTATGACGGACAGTCCCCTGTGCAGAACTTGCATCGAGGCTGAGGAAACCGTTACGCACGTGCTCTTTGAATGTACAGGCGTCACCCAGATTAGAACAGAAACCCTCAGCACACGGATCTTTCACAGATGTTCTTAACAGACCAGGAGACTTGATCAACTTCTGGAGAGAGGTGGGCTGGCTGGAGTAACCCCCGACGGCCTCCATGGCCCACACACAATGGTTCACATGAGGATTTAGTGCGGAAACCAAATCCTCTAACATAGAACATAGAACGCTTACACAAAACACATGTAGGTAATATGTTCAATGTCCATTTATCCCACTGTGGTACAGATAAAGTCACCTGAGTTGGAGCCCACAGGTCTGCGAGTATTCAACTACAATTTCAAAATTATCAGTGATGTTGTGATGTCTTAAATCAGGCCTAGTTTGAAAGTGACTTTAATATAGAAGTGAAGTTTCCATCTGCGGTTTGCCTTCGCATTACCATGAAATAGTATTGAATTTTTATTGTTAATACAATAATTACAGTTTTCTTTCTGTGACGTGAGACATTGATATTTTGAATTTTGAGTCCCTATGAGTGCTAGTTTTAAGAATTGCAATATGGTATTTTTAACACCACTCTGGGAGGCTCCTTTCATGCACCAACCAGGATTTAAATGAAGCCAATGATAGAGATGTGCAGATGGCTATAATGATTTTAGACAAATTGCCACTCTCTTTGACATTTTCATGTGCCTTTGTTGATTCATGGCCCAATTTTACCAAACTCTGTAATTAGACATTAAAATTAAATGACATGCATTTTGATGGATTCTTTCATATTGAGAAAGTACATCAAAATGAGACGTTTTATAACTAAGAGAGAATGGTAAAACGGGCTTTTAAGTTTGTACTTGAGTAACCTAACTGATGGTTTGCAAGCCCAGTCTATAGTAAATAGTAATTAAAAAGTATGATTTTGGTATGGTTAAGTGAAATTATTACTATTTGTTCATAGCTATGCTACAAGTCAAGTTATTGTAACTAAGCACAGTAACTAAGAACAGAGGTACTTCATTTAATGTCAGGAATTTTACAGGCTTGTGTGAATTTAACTGGGTTTATGTCAAGGAAATGGGCTGCATCCCTTCCCATCTGCTTACAACAACACATGCAAACTAATCCACTTGGAGTGGTGTGTGGTAACAACAATCATGACAGTTCATTGTACATATTTGTCATTGGCAAGCCCGCTTTGGTATGCAATGGATTTATCACTAGGTATTTAATTTACCATGTAAGATTAGCAAGTATAAGTGCCAAAAAATTATTAATGTTGTCACAAAATCTATTATTATTATTTATTGCTTTTTACTGATACCTATAGATTGTAGTATAAACATTCTTATAAATAGTTATATAGATTGAACATTCACTTTTATGCACTTACTTGCTCACAGAGGTCCAGATCTATAGTGCCCTTGAGACGACGGCAGTTGCGATCAGCATAGTAATCTAAAAAATATTGTCCCGGGAGCTCGCCTGACTGCCGCAAGGCAAACCAGCGCCTGCGCCATCTCTGTAGTAAAAAAAAGAAACACTACACAAATTCGTCAAGTATCTGTAACAAATAGCTATCAAGCTGCATAAGATCTGAAACTTTTTAGAGCCAATTTTGTTTTAAACCCGATATTCACTTACTCTGTCAACAAAGGTAAAATGCCAAGCTAAAGTTGAGCTCACCGTTCGCCAAATACGCCTGTTCGGTGGAGATTTTGTTAACCACCCTTCGAAAACAATATTCCTTGACATTGTTAAAAATAACTTATACCTTAATAACAAATTATAATGAGTCACATATTAGTAGTGTTTTGCGATTGTGAAGTACATTCACAAACGTTGAACGTTCACCTCACCACTAATATTTTTCTATTTTTTTCGTTAGTGAAGTAATGAATACAGTGCGTAAGTGTTGCAAGAGCTATTCCTACCACAGATTGTATTAATCTTAAAATCGCCTAAAAAAAATTGAAATCTTCAAATCTGTATGTTGTACCATGCTTAAAACGCCAGCATGACGCCAGCATGAAAAACTATTATGTTTAGGTCTGTATGCTCACTATGGGTTTGCATTAAGGTTTGCATTGAAAACATGCAACATGACATGTTGCGCTACTTGTCATGTCAAACAAATCTCACAATTTGTTTTGTTGAATTAGCGTTCGCAATGACGCTATGTGCTAGCGACCGTTTTCGGGGGCCCATTATTGAGTGTGCAAGTCATCCCCTGCCATTTTATATGTGTATTGTATACAACACATTAGTCAGGCAGGGGCCATAGTGTTTCCATAGTTCTAGGTAATTAGTCCACAGCCACCCAAACCCACAGTCCTGCACCAACCGAGGGCTATCCTCGGGTGCACTTGCATAATGTATACAGGGATAATCGTCGGCTGGTGGCTCCTCATAATTTAAAATTGTCTAAGGGGCCTCTGCGAGTTGGCTTCGGCCCCTCGTACGCCTTTCAAAGGTCCGGGACCCCAGGGTCCGAGATATGTCAAAGACACTTTAAAAATAATAATAAAATATTTATTCAGTATTAATAATTTGCAAAGGTAATATAATGTACAGAGGCCAGCACATCAAGCTACCCCAATCTGTCAAATTTTCCCAATTGAATATGAACCTTATTCCTTTGATGTAAAGTTGAAAAACTATCAAAGAAAGACAGATTGGGGTAGCTTGATGTGCTGGCCTCTGCACATACTAGGATATACCTGTATCACAGGCGGCACAAGTCTTGAAAATGCCAACATTTAATTAATTCATTATTGTATACCTAGTTTACATAATACTATTTACCTTAAAAATAAAAATAACAAAAGTCATAGGTACAAACAATGTCTTATTTAATTTGGGAAAAATAGGTTTTTGCACTTTTATAACCTAGCCTAACACATAATTATTATATGATGTTGCGTCAGCAGAATTGGTAAGTGGGTTAAAGTCTTCGATCAATAATAGCACATTATTGATCGAAGGTTAAAGTCAATGTTGCACAAAATTAACACTACATTCAATTTTTGCTGCGAGGACTAATGTGCTTATACATCAACAAAATCGAGGGTTTGTAGGTCAGTGCAGTGTTTTGTTGAGTCAGTAGCAGAGTCTGACCTTGAGTATGACGCTCTAGGCGCCCTCATATTCGATAGAGTTGATGTACCTGTATTCCGCTATTTTTCTAGCAGGGCACTCGGCATCTCCCGTTTTGTGGTTATTGGGCTTTTTAAAGCGTGACCAAGTTGCACATTTCGGTGTGTCAGCTTTCTTCGCGCACTCTGACATCGAGTGTCCTTCTTCACAGCAGTGAGTCAGTGACCACAAGTAGATTTCAGCTCTCTGCATGTTTTTTCTGCATGACCATATTGTTGGCATTTGTAGCATCTGGTAACCAGGGTGAAGTAAAAAAGGGCAGGACGTCCAATTTATAAAAAGCCTTGGTTGAGATAATATGGCTTTCGTATATTGGCTGTAACTTCAATGACGTAGTTACAGGTCGACGCATCTTTCTTCCCAGATTTGTGGCTTAATTTAACCGAGCTCAAAAAAGGATTCCAGCATTGCTGGAATTTTGTCGGCTACGTTCTGTTCGTAAATGCACTTGAAGACTTCAGTTTCAGCCAAAGTAGTCGGCACACATACAACCACGATCCGAGGTTTGCGCTTGTTGGGTTCATCGGTGGTAAGTCCGGATGTAGAGAGCTGGACCGATGCTTGATGATTGACCGCGAGGTCTTGCGGACACCACGTACATGCAGCTTCATTTGATCAGGGCGAATGATTTTTTGCACGAGGTCTTTTGTTTCGTCACTCGACTTTAATTTATCGTTGGAATAAATGGCTACAGAGCTTAAATTGTTCGGTCGAATGAAATCATTTGCTGTTTCTTCACCATATCGGCAAACGAAACATTTCCCGCAGAACTAGAGTCCTTAATCGTCTGCTTGAGCTCCGAAATATGTTCCGTCAGGCCGCGCTTTTCTTGAAGGGCATCAACCGCGTTATACGACTAAATGGCTTTCTGCTTGAACGACTGGTATAGGACTGGGGTGCGCCAAAGTTCACCTAAATTTTCAACTCATCGGAGTTGAAAATTGGAAATCCGAAAATGTTCTTCCTAAAATTTTTCATCCTAACAATCACAATTCCTAACTACTCTGTCTCTAATGTTCATAATTCCGAAGCATTCAACTTCATAATGTCAGTAGCAATAAACATCTATTATACCTACTTTTATTTGTTTTCCTATATTTTCTCAACATAACCATCTTTTACACTATTATTCAAAGTCATATCTTTTTTGTTTCGCTTTTTCTAAAAAGTTTTAAATACCGATAGTCGTTATATCGAAACACAAAATACCGATGTTCAAATGCCCGAAACGACGAAATCCCGAATGGACGAAATACCAATACTCATCGTTAATTGACCAAAATGAAAAATACTGATCTAAGTACTTATGTAAAGTTCCTGAGGTCCTACATTTTTTCCCTGACCTGCTGACAAAAACCCTAACCTTATACGGTCGACATCAGGGGCGCCCCGAGATTCGGTTAGTTAGGTTCCTTTAAACCCCGCAAACAGAAATAGGAGCCCCGTGCAGCGGGGCTCCGTCGACCTACTGACGAAAACCCTAACCTTAGACATATAATATATCGAGATATGGATCTTCGGGATAAGGATCTTCGGGATTTTAAGCTTTCGGGCAAATGAACTTTCGGGTTTTTAAACTTTCGACCGTGACCGTGAAAATATTATGGTAATTATGTTTAGGGATAAATGCGTTATGATAAAAAACAGTAGGAGTTTAAATATATTTACATTAATGATATTATTAATTACAATTTTCGGAAACATGAGTGTTATGAACATCGCCGGTAGCACTACAAATTGTATGAATGAAAACTTTAGGATGAAAATTTTTAGGAAGAGTGATCATTCGGATTACAAATCATTAGGAAGAACAATTTCGGACTGTCATTTGTGAGGTTCCAGATCCTAAAGTAGGATCTGGAACCTCACAAATGTCATGATTTTCAATTTCTGCTCCGAGTTGAGTTTGCCTTCCGCGGCAATAGAGCAAACTTCATTTAAGTGCACTTCGATGGTCGTCATCCGTTTTTGAATCTCGGGCGTTGTAACAACATCAACCGTGACCGACTCAAGGGCTGGGATTTGCGACGTCGTCTTCGACGGCGAGGCGGAGGGGTGACTTCGATACCATCATGACTTCCGAACTGGTGTACTGCTCGCAATTTTTTTCGAAATGGCGACCTTCGCGATAATGTCATTCGATATAGCGGTTTTCGATGTAATGAGTTTTCGAAGTGGCGTACCACTAGCAAAATTTTTCGAAATGGCGACCTTCGCAAAAACGTCATTCGAATTTCGTATCACTCCCACTTAAAAGGCAGCCCTTGTATGTACAGACACCAGCAGTGTGACATAATAGGTCACATCACTATTTTGTAATTTAGCACCCGAAACTGTAAAATTTTCCCAATCAACCTTGAACCTAATGCTTTTTGGATAAAGATGAAAATATATTAATGAAAGACAGATTGTAGTAGCTTGATGTGCTGGCGTCTGCATATAGATCATAGATAATACACTATATAAAGTAATATAGATGGGCCACTGAGGTTTTCGTTTTGTAAAAAACAAGTTCTCTGACTGAGAGATGGCGCTGCATGTCTCAATGGTTCATCCGCTTGCTCACTAGATGGCGCTTTTCGGAGTTTTTGTTTCTAGTATTAAATCCCTAAACATTGTATTGAAGAATGATTATGTTATTTTATTTGTGGAATAAATTAATTCTTATGTGTATAAAATAAGACTATGATGACAAATTCATATTCTAGAGGAAATGTAGAATTCGAAACGTACACACGTACACATAAGAATTTACTTATTTCACAAAATAAATAACATAAACATTCTTTAAAATCCTAAATTATAAATGCCATCATCAAGAGACATACCAATAAATGAAACGGAATAAAATGGTAGATAGAAATGAAATGATATTTATTTAAGAAAACAAGCACAGTCCTAAGTTGTAAAAGAGCACAAAGCAGAACACCAGAATACACGAACACACGACACAGAAACAACGAACGAAACTGTAGGCAATAGGTACAATTAATTCATGAAGTGTGAAAATAATAGTGACGATTTAAAATCAAAATGAAATGGAATAAATAATAATTCCTAAAATATTGTTCTAAGAACCTTTCATTATAATTAAATTTTTAAACAATATACAAATTAACACTATACTAGTACTAAAGTAAATGACTAACTAAATATACAAATAAATACAAAAACAAAGGGACACTTAGGCGACGAAGTACTCGTCCGCATCGATGTCATCCGGAAAAGTGCCCAGAAGACTGGCAGCATTGCCACGTTGAATGGCAATGCTAATTCGTTGGCCAAAGAACAAGCCAGCCCTCTGGTCACGTGATGTCTCGACCAGTCGCCGAGAAATTTCCTTAAAAAGAAAACGCGCACTTGGGCCCCATGGCCCCTTGTTCTAAGGAATATCAAATTTGAACGTAACCATAGAAACGAAACAAGAAATGTTTTCAAAAGTCAACAGTACTGACTGCTTCTATGTCATCATTTACGTCTAGTTTCATTTGTGAAAAAGGTGTTATATATTTTGCTACTATATTTAATAAATTTATTTATAATGCAGTAGTAAAATAATCAATAATGCTTATTTATTATTATTAAATCTGTATAGTAGCTATACTTTTGTTGTAGAAATTAAGATAGGTAAAAGTAACTCTATCTATCTGCTAAAATGTAAAACTATGGCCAAAGTTTCCGTTACTTTTCCTTCAGATGGCAGCATTGTCTATGAATATTTTGTTTGAAGCCAATGTATGGAAGTTTCACCCCCCCCGATAAAGATTTCGTGTTATATAAACTAGGCACTGACCTTTGTACAATAGAGGTCAGTGAAACTAGGCCAAATCACTGTCAACATCAGTATGATTCACAGATCATAGATAAGAGAGCAAAATGTCAACATGTTGTGAACAAGTTGTGAAAAATCATGTGGTGACATGTCAAATTTTAGTGTCAAATAATATGAAACGTCAAACATGTTTCACGTCAACAAGTTCTGACAGGAAACCATGGAAACGGAGATTTCAACATGTTTTTAACGTAACGGAATGTTTCGCCCAATGACATAAACTTTACCGTGCTTTACCTACGTGGGTCACACTGAAAGTTTTTAGAAAATAAGAAACGGGATGATGTAGAAGCCTGTTAATATTTTTATCTGAAATTATCCTATGTGATATTATTTGAAATTATTGTATGTGATAGAAGTGTATGTAAAGATTACAGGGAAAATAAAACGATGTCTCTAAATAGCACACCTTTTCAGAAATTGGAACGGAACCCTATCGGCCTCGGTGCGCTAGTCGCTCTTGACCGGTTTTTTACTAAGTCAAGATAATGTGTGTGATTTTATAATATCATATCACTACTAAACTAGTCACTGAAGTTATTTTGAGGCATGGCCACAGAGTACTTTTTAGGGTTCCGTAGTCAACAAGGAAACCTTATAGTTTCGCTATGTCCGTCCATCTGTCCGTCCGCAGCTTAGCTCAGAGGCTCTTAGTACTAGAAAGCTATAATTTGACATGGATATACAATACATATTCATCACGCCGACAAAGTGGTAAAATAAAATCATGAAAAAAAAATTTTTTTAAGGTTAGCACCTACCTTCTGAACACGTAAAGGCTCTTACAGACAGAGGCGATATCGCGTCGCGACGCGATATTGTTCTACGGATATAATATCGCAATATCGCGTCGCGACGCGATATCGCCTCTGTCTGCAATGTTTTTTTTTTCTCGCGCACTCCATGGTGTGGGGTGTTGTTGGATGGGTCTTTCAAATATATTGCGGGTTTGTGAAAACGATTTTTCGATTTAGTGATCCGTTTCTGAAATATTAAGCTTTAAAGTGCAAATTGTAGATTCTAGTGTGTCCCCCCCAACTAAACGGTTAGTTTTCGATGAGTGAAAAAAATCACGGTAGTAGGTAGTAGGTATATATGAAAAGGAAAACTATCACAGCTAAGTAGGCTTTTCAAGTTTACGAGTAAAAGTCAAATATTCATGAAACTACAAAAAGCCCTTGCCTTAGTCCGCATTATTGTGCAACTATGGAAGCCACGCACTTGGCCGGTTTTTAGGGTTCCGTACCTCAAAAGGAAAAAAACGGAACCCTTATAGGATCACTCGTGTGTCTGTCTGTCTGTCCGTCTGCCACTGCCAATTTGCTCCGAATCTAATGGACCGATTAAGTTGAAATTTGGTACACATATGGATTTCTGTGACCCAAACACGTACGGTTAAAGTAAATACATGAATTTGGAATATGGGGGTCACTTTTATGGCGCAATTATTACAATTTATAAAAAAGTTTAGCAAACTGTACCGTGTGATATATCAAATGAAAGGGATTAGTAGGAGGGTCCCAAATATATATTTTTTTATAATTTTAAAATAAATCGTTTTATAGTTATTTACGAAAATTGACGAAAATTGACCATTCCCGCCTTATCTCCGAAACTACTAAGCTTCAAAATTTGAAAAAAAAATACAGAATATAGTTCTATACCTGTACCTAGATTACAGGAAAACCTATAGGAAGTTAGTGGTCTTAAAATAACTTGGTAAATCTCTCGATATTGTGAGTACAACTACAAACTTACGCATTTACTGTTGTAATGTATGGGAGAAGATGTTTTTTAAATAAGTACAGTGAAACCTGGTTAAGTGAGACATCAAGGGACCTGCAATGTCGTTTCACTTATAGAGGTATTCCACATAACCAGTGTCTCAGATATACAGGTAAAAATAAATATCTGTCTCATTTACAGAGGGATAGAGGTGAGAATACAGGTTATTTCAGTTATACAGGTGCGATCATTAAATAAAATAACGTGTTATGTATGTAAATGAGTTTGTGGGTAGAATAAGAATGAGTAAACAAACAATGTTATCTCAGTTACAGAGGTTTATGCATATAAAATTTACTCGCTGTCTCAGTTATAGAGGTAACTATGATGATAAATCGAAAGAACAAATCCGAGATATAGAGGCTTACCTCGTCCCACTAACAGAGGTAATTCAGTGCCAAGATGTTGGGACCTCAGCATGAGTTCCAGTTATGGAGGTTTCTCACTTATCCAGGTCCCACTTAAGCAAGTTTCACTGTATATTATAATGTTTCTAGGAATAATTTCATCCCAACTACGGAACCCTTCATTGTGCGTAGTCCGACACGCACTTGGCCGGTTTTTTATTTATCTAGGTATGTGGGCATGACAAAAAGAAAAGCATCATCTTGGTGTAGTTAAAGGTTAGGCCACTTTTTTATCGAATAAAAATAAGAAATTAAACTACACGCCGCGCGCCGGCAATACCGTGACACGTGACATCAAATTCTGTCAAATACTGAATCAAATCAATCAAAAAGACAGGGTGCAAGGCGAAAGGGCAATCACACAGTTTATAAGAAATCAAAAGCCACAAATCAAGTTTGGAAGTTGTAAATATTTCTAAATTCCAAATTCTACCCGTCCCTGAACATGGAAAAAGTACGTCATCCACTCAATCCTCCAAGTAACGTCGCCAAATTGGGTGATTACGATCCAGCCAAGTAAATTATTAGCTATGTTTTTAGATAAATTAAGATGTTGAAGTTGATGAAAGTATTGCACCGGCCAATGATATTATAAGTAAACTTATAATATCATTGGCACCGGCTATCATACCTAGCTTTGGAAAACTAGCCTTGAGTCTTCACTCATTCTGGCTGCAGGGTAGCTGTGCCGATTTCGAGTAGGTACACTGCCTGGCAGCTGGAGCTGATATTATATTGAGTTACCAGAACTATCTAACGCATACAAATACATTAATGAAAATAAAAGTAGGTACCTAAGTAGGTAGGCGTACGCGTCAACGGCAGAGGCAACTGCAGCCGCCGCCGCCCGCCGCACTGCACCCCGTCACGCAGCCCTACGGCTGTCGTCGACGCGTGCCTCTCGTGTAGGTATATGATGAGCACTAAGGCTCGTATTTATAATCAAAGTAATTACTTGCTACTAAGTAATTTCATACTTGAGGGTAGAATTCTTAAGTAAAGAAAATGGTGACTATTACTTGGCTAAGAATTCTAAGCTTTGACAGTTCTAACTTCAAGCAATTACTGAACTATAGAAAGAAAATAATTGCTTGAGCAATTACTTTTACTTAAGTAATTACTTTTACTTGACTACCTATAAATACGAGTCTAAGACAAGCTCAACGGAGTTTCAATAGAATACGAGACCAGCCACTGATTTTGTTACCACAGAGCATAGACTTATAAAAAAAGATAGATTCCGCGCCACGCATATCGAAAGTGAAGCACAGTAAGTATGCCGGACCGTTTGTACAAACACGCCTCACGCACACATTTACGTCATAGTATGCCGACCGGCCGCCATTACGTGACACGAGCAACAGCGTCGTTGCAGGTACTCAAATCATGCACACATAGATCGGTACGGTGCTTCACTTTCGATATGCGTGGTGCGGAGTCCATCTTTTCTTATAAGTCTATGCCACAGAGATGTATTGTGTGACCGTAGAACCAGTAGGTACCTACCTATGCTCGAGTATGCACCTCTATGTTATAGTAAGCAGCAGCTTAGTGATTATTTTGTGCAAAAGTTTTTTGTAGAATATGAAAGTTCTGAGTAGAACTTTGATCACAAATAGATTAGGTCCTTACGAGGCGATGCTTAGAGATCGCCTTATCCTTGCGAGTCAACACTTTATTTGGTAGTTTAAAATTTGGCTCCATCTCAGAATACCAGATTCTCAAAATACCAGATTCTCAATATAGCAGATTCTCAAAATACCAGATTCGCAATATACCAGAAGTACAGTTAAACACAAAATTTGTTTCAGGCAAATAAGTATCACATAATAAAAATAATGAAAAAAAAACATCAAATTATATGTAGCTGTATTTATTTTACACAATAAATCGTGAAAAACAGTAAGTTAAGATGTCATTTGGGAATAATACTGATAGATTATAAAGTAGAACCGTTTCTCACAAAATTTTTTGATTTATTAATAACTAGCTTTTGCCCTCGGCTTCGCTCGCGTGGATATCGGAAAATATCCCACGGGAACGTACTACCGGGAAATCCTTTCTTATTATATTATAATATTATACTATATATTATTATTATATTATATATATATTATTATTTATATTCCTTGTGTACATTATATATGGAACCTCTGTGCAAAATTTCAGCTTTCTAGTTCTAGGTTGAAGAGTTTGGGCTGAGAGGCGTTGATGAGTCAGACAATCAGCCAGGACTTCTCGTTTAATTTGTATAGATAGATATATTAATGCTATATCTCTACGTTGACTTTGTGTTGGGGCTTGCACCCTTTATTTTGCCACAACAGGTCTAGGATGAGGAGCCAGACTAAGAGAGATACAGAAACCCGCAGGACAGCATGTGGCAAGCTGTTGGGCAGTAGTGACCCCACGGACCCTATCTCCCGGGAGAAGTCTTGTTCCTCACTTCTAGCCTGCCTTTATTGGCCGGCTGGAGTGAACATTGACGAGGAACAGTGCTCCTATCACTTTCTTGCCTGTATTGGCTGGCTTCACTGGAGATTCGCAAGAGGAGCAAAATGCTCGGAGGAAGGAAGTATTCCAGTAAGATGCTGGTAAGGATCTTGACAATCACGTAATTCCGGTATTGTACTGATAGCTCAAACTCAAAGCATTTATTTCAATTAACCAATTACAGGCACTTTTGAATAGTCAAAGAGTCGGTCAGTTAGTCAGAAAGTTGAAGTTAGATGCCCATTCCAAAACGTAGATCGCTTTGGAGAAGAATGGACAAAAAACTACACGAACACTCTTTTAAATCAAGATAAGGTAATACAACACCCTGGGTACATTATTTTTATTGCTTCTACATGTGAGAACAATGTAAAAAAAAATAAATAAAAAATACTTAAAAACAAGTCAAAATATAAAATTAAGTAAAAATAAACCCTGGCAGAAAAGTGATGACCAGCCGCCGAATACCTTTCCACTCCTCATAAGCACCTCGGGACATGTTGCCCTCTTGTCACTACGACACTGTGCTAGCGACCGTTTTCGGGGTGCCATTATTGAGTGTGCAAGTCACTCCCTGCCATTTTATCTGTGTATTGTATACAGGGTGTAAGGGACAGCCCTCCGCAAACTGATAGGGTGAATTCAGTATGTCATTCTAAGATGACCGGTACATGAAATTTTTTCAGGAACGTTAAGGGAATCCAATAAACCTGATTTGTTTGTGTTTTTGTGCACAAATTGGAGCGTCTATTACTGGTTGGGAGGGGTAGGTAATAAGTATGCGGTGAGTTCGATGAACTCTGTAGCTAGACAGAAAGTGAACAGCTGATTTCACGCGTCGTTGGTTAGAGTATTTCAACATCCATTGCTGGTTTTTTTTTTGCTGTTTTTTTTTGCAGTTTTTTTTACATAAATGGAGTGCTGCGAACACACAATGCAATTTTACATTGAAATAATGAAAATGCAACTAAAAAAAAAATATAAAAAAAAAAAAAAATTCCTAAGAAAATTTCCGGTGGAATATGATTCAAAATGAGGAGCTGAATGCACCCTGTGAGTTTGCGGAGGGCTGTCCCTTACACCCTGTATATAAAACATTGGTCAGGCAGGAGCCATACCATAGTCTTTCCATAGTTCCAGGTAACCAATTTTGTTTCCATGTTCTGCAATAGTCCTGCACCAACCGGGGGTTGCCCTTGGGTGCGCTTGGGTCTCCTCATAATTTAAAATTGTCTCATAATTTAAAGGGGCATCTGCGAGTTGGCTTCGGTCCCTCATACGCCTTTCAAAGGTCCGGTACCCCAGGATACCGAGATAAGTTAAAGACATTTTAAAATATAATAATAATACATAATAATTAAGAAATGTGAAGAATTAAAGAAGAATACCTACATTTTTCAACGTCATGACAGACAATGCTAATAAAACAATACAGGTAGGTAGGTAATCCTAAAGGAAAACCAGACATTATTTTTATGCACAACGCGAACTAAGCAATCTATTTCCCGCAAAAAGTAACTAGGCTTTTTCATAACTATTAGGTACCTAATAGGTATTAGGTGGTTTAGGTTATTAAGATAAATGTTACACCTATTAAAACATTTATATCAAATAAACAACGATAACAGTTTAAAGTGTGTATTTAATTACGTCCTTCTAGCATGTACATAGGTAGGTATGATTAAGAAACTTATTGGAACCTCATAAAATAATAGAATCTAACCAGTTAATCACAATATACTATTGAAATACAACTCCAGTTAGAAGATACAAGTTATTAGACCCTCATAAAACAATATAATTTAGCTAGCTAGCTTTAATCACATACAATTTAAATAAAACTCCAAGCTACACCAAAGCTATTCCCAAGAAACAAAATACAAATTGCCCATAATAGCGAATATTACATTTAAATGAGTACAGTGAGAACATAAAGATCAAATAAGGGAAATACTTATCTTCTGGTTAAACTAACAGTAGCTTACACACTGCTTGTGCGAGATTACAAAATTAACTGACTACCCAATCTCCCGGCAAAACTCGATACCTCGTTATTCTTTCTTCAGAATCAATTCTCCATCCTGATTGGTTCGCGGTGGTGGCGTGATGATATCGTCTCCTGATTGGTCGACGCCCGACGTTAGTACCCCAAACCTCCACCGATGGCAGCGCCTTTTGCCTTGACGACAACAGCTCGTCGTGTTTCTACGCGTACGGTTGCGACATCTAGCGCTTAATATGTTGAATTATGATACTCGTCCATCCTGACGCCTTTGCGACTCTGCAAAGGAAGAAACAAAAGACTGTATGTAAACAGAAGAAAAAAAAAATTCTCAATTCTATGAACTGTAAAATAATATTTGGCCCATAAATAATACAAAATAACATAAGTACACGTATTTCCTATAAGTATGTAAATTATTATCAATCATCAAGTAAATTCATTCCAAAAGAATACATGTTCACAAAACTAAATACTTGTATACCAAAACAAGTGTCAAAAATAAATACTCGTTTCCAAAACAAGTTTCCAAAAATAAATACTTGTTACCAAAACAAGTTTCCAAAGATAATAACTTGTTACCAAAACAAGTTTCCAAAGATAATAACTTGTTACCAAACAAGTTTCCAAAAATAATAACTTGTTACCAAAACAAGTTTCCAAAAATAAATACTTGTTACCAAAACAAGTTTCCAAAAATAAATACTTGTTACCAAAACAAGTTTTCAAAAATAAATACTTGTTACCAAAACAAGTTTCCAAAAATAAATACTTGTTAACAAAACAAGTTTCCAAAATAATAACTTGTTTTCCTAAAACAAGTTTCCAAAAATGAATGCATAGTAGTTCCAATCACAGTCCAAATTATTTGTATATAAAATTATGAAATCCCAAACACAAACAAAATCAAACAAACAAACATTATTCAAACATTATTTCAATCATCAAATAAAAAGTTCAGCCTTCAAGCAAGTCTATCAATTCCTCCGTGCTGTCCACTTCTGTATCATTTGAGCTAGCGTCTGAGTCCTCCTCTCCCTGAAAAGATTTTAACGAGTCCGACGACACAAGAGCTCTAAATCGCTTATACCCTTTCACACCTTTTAGCGAAGAAATCATGTACCTATCATTTCCTACTACCTTCGTTACCTTATAAGGTCCACTGTACTTTTCCTTTAGTTTTCGTCGAACGTTCACATTTCGGTCAGCAGCTCCTTTCCATAGTACTAAATCGTTTACCTTGTATTTTGTTGGAGGTTTACGCTTTGCATTAAAATATTTGCGCATTTTCTCCGCCGTCCGGTTAAGATTCGCTGTAGCTGCGGACCTAGTTCGTGCAGCTGTCTCCTCATTATCCACGATGTTATCTCCCATACCTTGATACCTGCTTCGAGTCGCGGAAAACATGAGGCTATATGGTGTAAATCCAGTCGAACCATTTTGTAAATTATTCATTCCCCAGGTGATATTCGCGATCCGAGTATCCCAATCCTTTTCATCTTCCACGCTTGTGTTGAGTGAATCTAGTAATGTACGATTATACCTCTCCACTTGTCCATTTGCGCGTGGACATGCTACAGAATTGATTATGTGTTTTATTTGATTATCCAAACAAAACTGTTTGAAATTTTTACTTTTGAAACTCGTACCGCTGTCAGATATCATTCTTTTTGGATAACCAAATAAACAAAAAATATCATTTAAGGATTTTATTACCTCTCGAGTCTTTGTAGTTTTAACTGGTACCGCCCATGTGAACTTCGTGAAAGAATCGACCACCATCAGCACAAAACTGTTACACGCTCGACTTTTGCAAAAAGGACCGAGATGGTCAATGTGCAGAGTATGCATTGGCTCCGGAACCTTTTCAATGGGATGTAACTCACCTTCAGGTCTTCCGTACTGTCCCCTCTTGTAAAGACAGTCTAAACATGAGTTGACATATTTTCGTATGAAACGTGTCATTCCTGGAAACCAGAAGTTACCTTTGATTATTTCCTCACAACGCTTCAGGCCTGGATGTCCGATGCAATCGTGATACTTCCTCATGACGTTCCACCTTCCATATTTAGGGACTACTAACCTCTGTTCTCCATCCTTAACTATCTTGTATACTCGACTATCTTTCAGCTTGTAATTTCTCCTTATGTCTGGATCGTTATCCCCAGATTCTAATTTTGTACGAATGATGCGGATCTTCTCATCTTGATTTTGAAGACATACCAACCAATCAAATACATCAATCACGTTGACGTCTACTACTATGGGAGGGTCTACCGGAAATCGGCTCAGCGCATCAACGTGCCCATGAGACTTACCCGATCTATGAATGACTTCCATGTCGTACTCCTGGATGGATAACCACCATCTTGCTATTCGAGGTAGTAGATCCTTTTTCAAGAAAGTGTCTCGAACGGCTGCACAGTCTGTCACCACCTTAAAATGATTACCTGCTAAATAAATTCTAAATCTCCTCAACGATTTCACTACAGCCAATGTTTCCAACTCGTAGGAATGATACATAGCTTCTTCTTTGCTTGTTTTTCGACTGAAATATGCAATAGGTTTCATACCACCATCCTGATCCTGAAAGAGGATTCCAGCTACGCCTTTACTGCTTGCGTCAGTGTGAACTTCTATGTCACCTTTCCTACAAAATAATGAGAGAATTGGTCGAGTCGTCAAAATCTTCTTCAGCTCATCAAAAGCCCTTTGCTGTGCTGGACCCCAAATCCACGCTGCATTCTTTTTTAGCAACCCGTACAGATCATACGTGACAGACGCATAGTCTTTAACAAATTTCCTGAAATAACTAGTCAAACCTAGAAACATCCTAAGCTCGTGTACATTCTTAGGTTCTATATAGTTGGCTACAGCATCAATTTTCTTACTACCAGGCCTGATACCTTTTCGCTGATCTCGTAACCGAGGTAATCTATTTTGTCCTGCAAGAAAAAACACTTATCAAGATTTAACGTCAATTTAGCGTCCCTTATTATTTCCAAAACTATCCGAAGTAGATCGAGGCCCTCCTGTTCTGTTTTCGTGGGTAGCAATAGATCATCTATAAAAGGAAGCACCTTATCATGACGTAACGAAGAAAATATCTTGTCCATAAGTCGCTGGAAAATTGCTGGGGAATTGGCCAAACCGAACGGCATACGCAAAAATTCATAATGGCCCTCAGGCGTAACAAAACCAGTTCGGTGGATTGATGTCTCCGCTACAGGAATCTGAAAAAAACTTTGCGACAAATCAAGACTCGTAAAAAGTTTCTTCCCACCTAGTTTCTCGATCTGTTCTTCTATGATGGGCAAAGGATATTTATCTTTGACTCTGATACTATTTAATTTTCTAAAATCCACACAAAACCGATAATCTCCGTTCTTTTTCCTAACCAATACTATCGGACTGGCATAATTAGACGACGACTCCCTAATAATACCGTTGGATATCATATCTTCAATTTTTTCTCGTACTATTGTCTTTTCTGAAAAAGAAAGCCTGTAAGGACGATAACAAACCGGCTTATCCGAGTTAAGTTCAATATTCAATTCTATTTTGTCAGTCCTGCCTAATTCTCCTGTATCTACCGAAAAACAATCCGAATATTCCTTTAAAATCTCTATCAACTCTTTCACCACCTGTGGATCTCCTGATCCACATTTGATTTTTGTTGTATCAATGCTCATGATCGAAACAAGATTATCTGTACATTTACCAGGGCAACAATCCATTTCCCGAGTAACCATTCCACGGGCTATAACCTGGTCTTTCTGGAAACAAATCGGCTTTTTACCTGTATTAACTATGAAAATGGCCTGTACCGGAAAACAATGCATAGAAGCAGGAATGCTATAGTTGTAACCATTATAAACAATTGTACGAGTATCAACAAACACTAGAGTTGACTTCTCCATTTCAACATTATTGTGGGTGTCAACAAACAAGGATGAATAAGCTGGAACGACAGTTTAGTCCAGTAAAAATAGTGTTTGAGATTGCATTAAAGACACTTTAGTAAATTGGTTTTGAAATAATAGTATAGTTATTTACGTATGCATTCGTGGCAATTTTGTGTTCATATGGTCGGAGGAACCTCAGAAATACCTAAAGTTGTGTTTTTACTGTTTAACGTTAAACAAAAAACACACTTTAGGTGAAAAGTAAGATTATCGTCTACAGCCAGCCTAAAATTATAGTACATAAGTAATCCCTCGGTTTGGGTTCAAAATTCTTAACATTACGAGATTTTTTCTTTCATGGTGTGATAAATGAGACTTAAAAAATCGAACTTTCGGGGATTTTTCTGTTTATACATTCCAAACGTTAGCCTCGAACCTATGTTCAGTTTTCACCTTGGTGACTTCTCAGGAACATAGTTAAAAAGTGTTTTATCATGTTTTGTATATTGTACATAAAAGACACTTGAAATATTTTTTAGGCTGTGCATTAACATTTTCATTCTTCATATGTAAGTGTCATAATCCCCTGATTAAGTGATAAGGATTCTTCGCAAAATGCATTAAACCTAAATTACCTACACAATATAAAATGCCAACCTTAACCGAGCGCCTTGCATCCCCCGCGTCGGTGTGCGAGAGGGACGAAGTTATCGGATGTGAAAAAGATGGAGCTATTGTTTAACTGCTCAAATAATTACTGAAAATTTTCTTCTCATTACGCAATGAGATTGTTTACTATGCGCCCGGATTTTTGGTACTTATTTATTATGTCTTGCGTATTATGCGGAAAGCCCTTAGATGGTGATTCTGTCACCGTTGGAAGTAAAGGTTTTAAAACTCTATGTTTTAGTGAGCTTCGGAAAGACAATTAATTTCATTTCTCGGATAATGTGCCAGTGATTTTACATACAAATTGCCGAAAACAGTACACAAATCAAAAATGCGAAAGGTATAATACCATGCCTACTCTGCAATCTACCCACTCGCGCGACAATTGCACGAAACTGTACCGGAACGAAAAGCCAGGATTGTCCGACTACACGAAACTGACGTTGTTGTTGTTACGTCAGCAAAGAGAAAAATCTGAAATTATTCTATTGTTAGGATTTTAATAAACTCAGTACACAGTTATACCTATGGGATATAATAAATGCGCTTTACATTCAAGATAAGCGCATTTTTTCTATCAACTACCGCCTTCTGGTTCGAATCATATAAGGTAAACGCGGGTGAAGTCGACAGTGACCCAGTAGTCGTCTAATTATCTAAAAACATCAATATCTTTTTCTACTAAACACAATGATGTTAACAGTACTAGATCAGTAGTGTACGGCGCCGAAGCGTTACTACATCGTATATGTCCGCAGGCATATCCGAGTTCAGTTGTCAGCTTGACGTCAAGTGAGCAATTGCTTAGCGATAAAAATATCAAAATAGTGAAATGTGCGATTAAAATTTGTATGTCACGGTCTGAAAAGATTACTAAGGCAAGTGGTAATACATTTCACAAGTAACTTTGCTGAATTTTGTTCAGATTATCCAAAAATTTATCAAACATTGTTTTTGCCATCAGTGTTACCAGTAAAAACGATTTTGATTTTGCCCGACTTTTGGGAGTTTAGTGAATGACGAATGTATGTTCCTGTAAGTCTAAATTATTATTGTAGTCTGTTTGGATTAAACATACTGTACAGTACCCAAACACTCACTGAATGGAAAAGTACCCAAACAGTCACTGAATACAAAAGTAACACATGTCACGTGTAAGTATGTCAAAGGTTTTAACCTAATATATCACTACATCGTCCACCAAAATTAATTTTATTAGCAATAAATAATCTTATACGTAATGACTAATGACTATGAGTTTATATTTTAAAATGAAAAATAATAGATTGTTTATGATTACATTGTGTTATATAGTGGTGTGTTGTGCGAAAATAAACTAGTTCATTTTCAATTAAAGTAAACTAGCTGCGCCCTGCGCGTAGACCGGGATAAAAGTAGCCTATGTGTTAATCCGGGGTATAAGCTATCTACTTACCAAACATCCAAATCGTTCCAGCCGTTTGAGCGTGAAGAAGTAACAAACATACAAACACACACACTTACAAACTTTCGCCTTTATAATATTAGTGTGATGTGATTACTGTGATTAGTAATCGATTATTAAATCGAATTGTTAAACTACGATCAAATACAAGTTAGTTTATAAATCCAAGATACCTTTCAGAATTTTTAAGATTGACAAACTTATCTAACTCAGTAGTGAAACCCAGAACAGTCGTCGTAATTTCTTTTAAATGAAGTACTTTTTTAGGGTTCCGTACCTCAAAAGGAAAAACGGAACCCTTATAGTATCACTTCGTTGTCCGCCTGTCTGTCTGACTGTCTGTCAAGACCTTTTTTATCAGGAACGCGTGGAGGTATCAAGTTAAAATGAATATCAAATACGTAAGTCGTCTATGATCCTTTGGAGCTCTAAAAAAATCAAGCTTCTAAGTCTACGCAGTAAAAAAATACGGCCATTTATGCAACATATTTTGATACTCGCAAGTAAATCAAAACCTATAGGGTACTTACCGTTGACCTAGAATCATGAAATTTGGCAAGAAGCAAGGTCTCACAGCACAAGTAAAGGAAAAAGTCCGAAAACCGTTATTTTGTCATTTTATCGCATAAACATTTTTTTTTTTGGGATTTCTTGTTTTTCAGATACAAATGTTAAGTTTGTTTTTGGATACATTCTTTTCAATTACGGAGACCTTCATTTTACGTGGCCCACACGCGCTTGGCCGGTTTTTATTACTATTAAAATGGATCGAAACAGATAAACTATAGTAATTTACGTTATTTAATTTTCATCGCAACGTATGTACATTCATCATAAACGCGTCAATAGGTGCAGTACTAGACAGAGTGATCTCTTATTTGTTTTCCAGGGTACCTAAAGATCAGAAGCACATGGAAATATTCCATATTACAATCTTTCATTATAATTGATTCAATGAAAACCTTCATTAAATTCTTGGGAAATGATCGTTGGCAACTCTGGCCGTTTTTCGGGTAACAATGTCTTGTCTCATTCCAACGTAATTAGTTTGACGGTAGAAGAAGTGAGACAAACATAGATTATTTTGACAGATTGACATATTTATGTATCCGTTTCAAAGCTACGTGTTTAAACTCGTACAAGTCGGTAAGTCGGTACGTTTTTCTGAATTATTTTGTAGGACGCTGCGCCTCTAGTATTATAATACCTCATTGACTAAACATTAAACTTGCCGATTTTATGGCAACCTATTCTTGGTAACATATTGCAATGTCTGAAATATTTTACTTGAAAAGTGTGTCCGACAAAAATTTAATTTTTTTGCAAGTTCAGCTGCTAAATGTGAAGTCAGCACGTAGTTTTGTTTTTCGATTTGTGAAACTTCAGTTGGGTCTACGGTAAGTCTGATTATTTGATGAATTAGTTAAGTTAATTTGCTAACGATAACTTGAAATTTGGAACGCTTTAATCACAAAAACATTTTTTTGCGAACGTGACATCTATTGGTACCTAAAAATTCCTACTTGACCCAGATCTCGTCATTTTAAGTACCTACTATTGTAACGATTACTGGGACACGCTTAATAGTTGCCTCTAAACCTGCCAAATTCTAGGTATTTTAGTGTTTTATGCCACAAAATGCGAATAATAACTATTATTGTGACCGCAACATAGTTGTTAACGCTTTTGTACACACAACATTAATTAAATTTTTAGAAAATTATATTTTGCAGTAGTAAACTACTTAATACATTTACGGTTTAGTTTAAGTCATAATGAATTTCCTTCCTAAGATAAATTTATGGGTCATAAAGGGTGTGCAAGTTGTTAGAATGATTAGCACCACTGGGCCGAACTGGTCCACTGGATCCGGCGGGTCCTTCACATGCCCTAATCTTGTTGATTCTGGAAAGAAGCCAGTTGATTCCAAAGAGAAAATTATTAAGAACATGTCATGCGTTGAGCTACATTGTTCCAGCGTATATCTTCGGCAAAACCGAAATATAGCAAATAAAATCGTTACCTATGTCGGAGGGCAACCCGGAAGGCACACAGACTGTCGCAAAAGCTTTGGCAAAAACAGAAGCGTCTGGCAACGAAGCAAGTGAATTCTTAACACGTTTTTACGGTGACCAGGTAATAGTACATTATGATATAAGTGCGGTAAGTTGAAAATTACAGCCGAGGCGATATTGCTAGCCTGAGCCCCAGGCGTGGGCTACAAGAAAGCAGAGGCTGTAATTATCAAAGCGCACGTATGTCATACGACGTTTTATAACATATTTGCGAGGAAATAAATAAAACACGGACTTTCTTAAACGAATAAATATTTAAAAACACACTTTCTGAAAATTAATGTGCATCTTTGCTTGTTTTCCATACGATGAAATTTTGATCCGCTTGTAAATATCTATCGGTCGGTTTTTCGGGCAAGAGGCTTAGAGTAGCCTTTTTCGCTGCCTCTGAGACTTCTGGGTCTGGCGGTGTCGAATGAATAAATTCATCATTACTTGACGACATTTTGAAATAAAAACAATACAACGAAAAGAAAAAGCGCGCGGAATAATTTTTACTTGTTCACAAATTAGCGATGCGCACGCATCAGCGCTTTTTTTTTAAGGCAAAGGCACAAAAGCAGCCAGTATTATTAAAGTAAATTAATATTTTTTGTTTTTGTTACAGATAAATGGTTGTAATTTATTGGCAAAATTAATTAAATCAAAGAATTAAATGTTTAACATTTAATTCTTTAATTTTATTTTATCCCAAAGTTAATTTTATTCATAAAATGTTGACCACTTTTCTGACATAAAAACTCTTTGCTAAGATTTAAAAAAGTACCGTTGGTTTTAGACGGAGCATCATGATACACCGTAGGTGGTACCTTATTAAAAAGAAACTCGTGCGTTTTACTTTACGATAACGCACAAGTACGTAATGACATACATTACGATATTGAAATTGGTGAAATAAGAGACCCGTTACGAGCAAATGTGTTATAAAATATTATTATATTATAACAGCAGGTCAAGTTACTACAAACTGTAAAATTTTCTCATTCAATTAATGAACTTAACCTTCAACAATTGCTCAGGTGCTGGTAAAACTGCAGGCATACCAGGCCTGGGCTTCGGCCCGTATACGTGATACGTCAGGGAATGCAATATTTTATCCAATTCTCTGACGTTCCACTTGGCAGCGAGCCTCAGCCCTGGTACAACGCGTCTTGTGCACAAGCAGATTTGCAAACAGAGCAGGCATACCAGGCCTGGGCTTCGGCCCGTAATGACAGGTGCGACAGTCAACGTGCTCGCGCAATGTTAAAAGAGCGTTCAATTCTCCCGCCAAGTATTGCGAACGAGTGTTACGGAAGGCGCGTTTTGACCATGTTGGACGAATTGAGGCCAAGTTGGCATCCTATACGTTTCTGGTAGCAAGGAGTTCTGATCGCTGTCTAAATCGGTCTAGACAAATTTCTGCCATTTGCTGCCTCTTATGCTTAAGTCTGATGGAACGCTGGCTCATCCCGCGCAAGAGAGTGCAAACTCATTAGCCTTTATCTTTGTCGAAAATTCACGCCTTGATGCGGCCTCTAACATGTACCTGTACTGTAGTTCCACAATGCCGGAGATGGCAATCTGGTCAAATTCAATGCTCTGAAAACAAAGGTGTGTCTTTTCACTGCCAAAAGGAGCCAGTTTCAGTTATCTCCTACTTTCCGAGGAGCATCTGTACTAGTTACCGACCGCCTAGAGCTTTTGGGCATGGAGTTGACGTCTGATCGGCTCAACCATCGAGTCAAAAGCACAGACTTAATTCCGGACAAAAACTGATTCTGTTATTCTGATCGCTCATATTTTTTTGCCAGACGTCTGTTAAAATTTTTAAGTAAAAATATGTTACAATATAATTAACCTTGCTGTTTTTATTACATCCTGCTCTGCTACAACCTTTAGTAAATCTTAGCATTCAGTCTTCTACCTACCCTTTGTTTCTTAGACTCTTAACAAACACGTACAGTATGTTCAAGGTCTGAGAGTTCACATTAACACAAAAAATTGAACACGACTGGGTCCTTTTGACGAGTAATAGTACAAATCCGACGACTATTGGTACAAATCGCCCTTTTTTTTTAACTATCTAAAGTACTAAAATTATCTATTAGTCTCTTTTTGCATGGAACATTTATTCCATTCTGTATCTGAGAAGGACGTTTGTTAGCTGCGCTACAGTTTATACTTTTGCAGCTATCATCGTATTACTTGTGTACCTACTTCTTGTGTTATTGTTCCAAAATATTTTTTTTTTAATTTTGCTGATATTAATATTTTGCCTAGAAGTAGGTACACGCGGCTACACATCAAGCTATACATTTCCAGTTTACACTGACCACGCATTGTTAGGAAATATATACAATGCGAGATCAGCATATACTGGAAATGTAAGCTTGATCTGTAGCCGTGCGTACTATTACATTTTAAAACACCACATCTTTGTTTACTCATGTGGTCTAATTACACGAATCCAAAATAAAATTTATGTAATAGACGCGGCCGCTTGATGCATCGCGACGTCGCCGCCGCCACCCGCCCGCCGCGCGCCGCCCGCGCGCACCCTCTCGCGAGTGTTTGATTTTCATTTAATTATTAGAAATCCTTTACAGATATTCAGGGGATTCCTTCCAATTTGAGTAGACAAAAATTGTTGGTAGTAAGATTCATAAAAATATCCTGGGTGTCTTTAATGTACAAGGGTTAAATACAAATTTAACTTCACGAAAAAAAAAGTATAATAGTCACCTTGGTGATAGTTTACACAGTTATTTGTAGTAACTATTTAAATACTTTGACAAAATTTCACTCTCTAGGCAATTACTGTTTTGAAGTTATCATTTATTTTATATAAAATAGTCAATATGGTACTTAATATGTTGATTTTGACCGGGGATAATTATTTCCATAATTAAAACTTTTGAAAAGGAGCAGTCATGAACAAAATCACCAGTGGTCCATTTTTTGTTCCCACTTAAATTTAATGTTATTGCTATAATTGCTAATAACTCAATATACAACGTGTAATGCTAAATGCGCAAAACCTCTTAAGGGGTCATTGTACTCATCATTATGAACAACTTTTACTATGGGGCCAAACCTGAAATCGCGAAAAAAAAATCAGCTGTTCAGTACATTTTGACGAAATTTGCGAACATAAATGTACTGAACAGCTGATTTTTTTTTCGCGATTTCAGGTTTGGTCCCATAGTAAAAGTTGTTCATAATGATGAGTACAATGACCCCTTAAGAGGTTTTGCGCATTTAGCATTACACGTTGTATATAAAAAAAATATCGGGGATTACTGTCAATTTATGTATTTCAGCTATTTATATATTTAATTCTGAATTATCACCCAAAGAGCATTTATTGCAATCTACTCCATACAAATCGATCTATTTTTACTGGACTAAGTTTCTGCAGAGCACAAAATGTTAACCTTATCTGCACATGTACCTACTTGCAAAGAATTTATTTCAAACGATTCAATTTCCTTTTCATCTCTATATGCATATCCTAACAAGACGGTAGTACCACTAATTGTAAGCTTGAATTTTTCATTGTTCAAAATAGGCTGTCCAATAAAAACGTCAGCGCGGTTCACGGCAGCGTCGACGACAACTGCGTCAGAACAAACCCTAATTTCATCTATAACGAACTCTAATGATACCTGTCCGTGAGCTTTAATTGGTGGTCCCCCAAACCCGTTGACAAAAACGACACAAGGTTGCATAGCAACACCAAGTTTTAGAACACAATCATGAGTGATAAGGTTGACTTGAGCCCCCGTGTCTAAATAAGCGGTACACTTTAAACCATTAATCAAGACATGTTTAAAATAACATTCATTTACCTGTATTTGTACAATGCTGACTGTTTTTTTATAACACTGCTCCTTTTTGTGGTTAGTTTTCCCACAGATTTCGCATTTTATAGCGTTAGGATTGTTAGGGCATGATCGGACAACATGCCACGTCTCGTTACAAAGAAAACAAGTTACACCCGACTTGCGTTCTTTTGGATCTCTGATTGTTTCTTTTGAAGACCCTGATGCGGAATCTCGACCTCGAGGAACGTTTTTTTGACTTTGATTAATTTTCTTGTCGTCGTTCATGCACAGAAAGTGAGAATAAAGCTCGCCTGGGGTTTTATAGTTACCAGCTCTTGCAGAAGTCTTCATGTGGAATGGCAGTCCCTCTATAATACACGACACCGCTTTCTCTCCAATGATGTCACATTTATTTAGCATGGTACATTTCGAATAAAAATAATGAGTCATTGTTTCATTAAACAACTTTTTCCTATTCAACATTTCCCTCAATGCGTCTGCGTAATCTATGCTTTGAGGGAACGCTTCCAGAATTTTTTGTTTCCATTCCGGCCACGTAAATTCATAGCTTCGTAGTGCACCATGCCACAACTTCGCTAACCCAACAAGACGTGCCTGCATGTAATAACTTTTAACGTTGTCGTTCCACCCATGTATGGCACCGGTTTTTCAGGATCAAATTCCGGTATTATATCTGGCTTAACCATCACACCCGAATAAAATGGAAATGACCTACCGGGTTCATTTGAAAAGCCATGTGGAGAACGGCCTCGACGGTCCCGAACTGGTGAACGCCCCGGTCGCCAGGTGTCGTGGGAGCAGCTGCGTCGCTCCTGCTGCGGTCGTTCCACCCGCCAGCGACTCCGTCTGACAGGGCTGCGGGACCGGCTGCGAGACCGGCTGCGACCCTCGGAACTCATGCCTTGCCTGAGAACTGCTCCAGATCACGATCCCACTTCTGAAAATGTTACACCTATTAAAACATTTATATCAAATAAACAACGATAACAGTTTAAAGTGTGTATTTAATTACGTCCTTCTAGCATGTACATAGGTAGGTATGATTAAGAAACTTATTGGAACCTCATAAAATAATAGAATCTAACCAGTTAATCACAATATACTATTGAAATACAACTCCAGTTAGAAGATACAAGTTATTAGACCCTCATAAAACAATATAATTTAGCTAGCTAGCTTTAATCTGTCGTGTATTATAAACATTGTAGCACCTACTTTAGCAGTTATTTTTAACAATTGTATTGACCGTGGTGAGTTTCCTGATCTTATGAAATATAGTAAAATAATACCGTTGTTTAAATCGGGTAGTACATCTGACCCTACTAATTATAGACCTATTTCAGTGCTACCTACTTTTAGTAAAATTTTTGAAAAAGTTATTTTAGATCAACTGCAAAGATTTTTTAATAAACATAAATTATTACATAACAAACAGTTTGGTTTTACAAGGGGTCGTTCGACTACTGATGCCGGTGTTGAACTTTTAGGTCATGTTTATAATGCATGGGAGGATAAATGCGATGTTTTGGGCATTTTTTGTGATTTGTCCAAGGCATTCGACTGCGTTCTTCATGAAACATTAATCAGGAAACTGCATCACTACGGAATCCGGAATGCCTCTCTGGATCTTCTCACTTCTTACTTAAGTGATAGGATTCAAAGAGTTGATGTTAACGGGAAAAGATCACCCGGATCCGTAGTAACAATGGGGGTCCCCCAAGGCTCAATTCTTGGCCCGTTTTTGTTTCTTATTTATATTAATGACTTGCCTTACCTCATAAAGGATAATCATGATATAGTGTTGTTTGCAGATGACACTTCACTTTTATTTAAACTCAAACGTCAGCAGCTGGTTACTGACAATGTAAATAGCGCCCTCGCAAAAGTAGTTAACTGGTTTAATGTTAATAACCTACTTCTTAACGAGAAAAAAACTAAGTGTATTAAGTTCACTATACCTCATGTTAGACAAGTAAAAACTAGTGTTCTCATAAAGGGCGAAGAGTTGATTCCCGAAGATACCACAGTGTTCTTGGGCATAACTTTGGATGCCAAACTTCAATGGGGCCCCCATATAGATAAATTGTCGAAAAAGCTTAGCGCTGCAGCATACGCCGTTAGGAAAATTCGTGATTTAACTTGTTTAGAGACAGCCCGTTTAGTTTACTTTAGTTATTTTCATAGTGTGATGTCGTACGGTATTCTGTTGTGGGGAAATGCCGCCGATATTCAGACAATTTTTGTTTTACAAAAAAGGGCTATTCGTTCAATTTACAAATTAAGTCCCAGACACTCCCTCAGAGATAAATTTAAAGAAATTAATATAATGACTGTGCCTTCTCAGTATATCTATGAAAATCTTTTGTATGCTCATAAAAATATCAATTTGTTTAAAAAATACAGTGACGTCCATAATGTGAATACTAGAAACAAACACAAATTTGTTGTTCCTACAACCAGGCTGAAGAAAATAAGTGGTTCGTTTAGTTGCCAATGTATACGTTTTTATAATAAACTACCTAGCCACATTCAAGAACTAAGCCTTAATAAATTCAAAAATTGTATAAAGCGGAAACTTTGTCAGAAAGCCTTTTATACTGTCAAAGACTATATTGAGGACAAAAAGGCTTGGGTTTGAGCTGCTCCAATAAATTTACACTATTAATGTTGATTTAAATACCTTTTTACATATTCTATACAATGACATGAATATTTTGTTTGTTATACTATTTTTAATTATTGTGAATGTGAAGACTACGTGGATCATTGTTTTTTATTTATTTTATCCTTTTCTCAGTTTTAGTTATAGTCTGACAGTTTGAGTAATTTATGCGGCCTACCCAAATGTCTTTTCTTTGGTATTGTTCGTCGAATCGTTAAGCTCCTTAAGTTTTGAGTTGAGCTGCACGATTACTGACAAATGCGTGCACTGACTGGACAGGTCCACTCAATCTGTGTGGTTCTTTCATCAAAAGACCATTTCTGACTGCAATCTACATGGTCTTCACATGATCTGACCAAGATTATGTCTGGACTTTAAAAGAGACTGTGACCTCTGAGTTTGTTTCGGCGTTTCTTCTCAGAGTAGTCAGATAGGAAACGTCGAACTCATCTAGTTTAAAAAAAAATATGTTTGACGTGTAAAAGTGTTTGTACAAACCTACTTACAGAAAATAAATCATTTATCATTTATCATTTATCATTTATCAATCACATACAATTTAAATAAAACTCCAAGCTACACCAAAGCTATTCCCAAGAAACAAAATACAAATTGCCCATAATAGCGAATATTACATTTAAATGAGTACAGTGAGAACATAAAGATCAAATAAGGGAAATACTTATCTTCTGGTTAAACTAACAGTAGCTTACACACTGCTTGTGCGAGATTACAAAATTAACTGACTACCCAATCTCCCGGCAAAACTCGATACCTCGTTATTCTTTCTTCAGAATCAATTCTCCATCCTGATTGGTTCGCGGTGGTGGCGTGATGATATCGTCTCCTGATTGGTCGACGCCCGACGTTAGTACCCCAAACCTCCACCGATGGCAGCGCCTTTTGCCTTGACGACAACAGCTCGTCGTGTTTCTACGCGTACGGTTGCGACATCTAGCGCTTAATATGTTGAATTATGATATAAATATTTTGATTTCGACTGTACGAAATCTGATATATTGCGAATCTGCTATTTTGAGAATCTGTTATATTGAGAATCTGGTATTTTGAGAATCTGGTATTCTGAGATTGAGCCTAAAATTTAATATTTATTGACTAACGTCAACTTTACAGTTATACTATTACCGATGTGTCCCGCACGGTGACTACCAATGAAGCTTTGAACCCTGGCTGCCCTCCCCACTTGACGCAGCAAAGCATTGCCAAGTGTCTGGCACCACTCACCAGAGAACTCACTGAAGTACCAGCAAGGTTTATAACTCGTATTTATAATAGTTATTTATGCAACTGTTGTGTGGCAATAGTATCACATGAGTGTTTTAAATACCTAATTATTTACAGTTGCTTATAAGACTTTATCTATACCCATCCTAATATGAATCCTCTATACATGGGCGTACCCAGTGGTGGGGGGGGGGGGGGAGGCAGGGGGTGCAGCTGGCCCCCGTGGATCTTGTATGCCTAAGTAATGTTGTCGAAAACAGTTATGTTAGAGCCACGTCTAGCCACATTCAAGAACTAAGCCTTAATAAATTCAAAAATTGTATAAAGCGGAAACTTTGTCAGAAAGCCTTTTATACTGTCAAAGACTATATTGAGGACAAAAAGGCTTGGGTTTGAGCTGCTCCAATAAATTTACACTATTAATGTTGATTTAAATACCTTTTTACATATTCTATACAATGACATGAATATTTTGTTTGTTATACTATTTTTAATTATTGTGAATGTGAAGACTACGTGGATCATTGTTTTTTATTTATTTTATCATTTTCTCAGTTTTAGTTATAGTCTGACAGTTTGAGTAATTTATGCGGCCTACCCAAATGTCTTTTCTTTGGTATTGTTCGTTGAATCGTTAAGCTCCTTAAGTTTTGAGTTGAGCTGCACGATTACTGACAAATGCGTGCACTGACTGGACAGGTCCACTCAATCTGTGTGGTTCTTTCATCAAAAGACCATTTCTGACTGCAATCTACATGGTCTTCACATGATCTGACCAAGATTATGTCTGGACTTTAAAAGAGACTGTGACCTCTGAGTTTGTTTCGGCGTTTCTTCTCAGAGTAGTCAGATAGGAAACGTCGAACTCATCTAGTTTAAAAAAAAATATGTTTGACGTGTAAAAGTGTTTGTACAAACCTACTTACAGAAAATAAATCATTTATCATTTATCATTTATCGTCACGTTGTCGTCGTCGTGTACTTACTTTACAATTAAGTGCAATTTATTATGCATTAATTTTAGAAAAACCGCGCTACGCGGCCATAACCCTGGCTATAGTAGTCATGAATTAAGCGACTGCATGCTAAGGGCACCCCCCCTGGGGTACGTACCTCGGCTTAGGGCGTCGCTGGGGGGAGTACAGCAAGGAGAGATAGGCTGGATCAAACTTGGATAATTATTATCTGCTACATGCTCAGCTACGCCACCAGCTGGCACTCCTTCACCGATCAAGAGTCGGGGGAATTAGGTGGGGGTCGTCGTCGTAAGCGACCTGGGCGGCGAGGTCGGAATGTAGATTTGTGTTTGTAATCTGTACTTTTCTCCTTTTTAGGGTTCCGTACCAAAATGGTAAAAAAGGAACCCTTATAGTGTGACTCAGTCTGTCTGTCTGTCTGTCTGTCTGTCACAGCTGGATATCTCAAGAACTACTAATGCTATCAACTTGAAATTTGGAACAGTTTTAGATGACGTTTACCCAACTATTTTGCAAATAAGAAAGAAGTAAAAATATTTATGTTTTTTTTTGTAACAGGGACTGAAAGGGGGTCTTAAAAATTCAAAGTGAGGCTACTAGGGCAGGAGGGGTATCATATGAAATAACGTTGCTTGCACATTCTTAAACTATTTTTTATTTTTTTTTAGGCCACATAGTTTTCCACTTTTGATGAAAAATGTAAAAAAAAATACCGTTACCCCCCCTTATCTCCGAAGTTTGCAAAGATAAAAATCTAAAATTATTCTATGTGATAGAAGTTTATGTAAAGATTACAGGAAAAATAAAACGATGTCTCTAAATAGCACACTTTTTCAGAAATCAGAACGGAACCCTCGGTGCGCGAGTTCGACTCGCTCTTGACCGGTTTTTGTTGTGGATGGGAAATCATCAAATAACTTCTCCCGCTCTGGGTGGAGCGGAAGGGCGTGTTAGACTTTTACTGACTAAAACCCACCCGTGTTCCTTCAGTGGCCTATGCCAGGGCCACGGTATCTTTTTTTTTACTTTTCTCCTGGAAGAGTATTAAGGGGTCATTGGGGTCTGTGAGAACATGCCTTGGACGGCGGACTTTACTGATTTTAGAGGGATATAACTAGCGGATTCGACAACCAGAGGAGTTGCGATGTTTCGCGGGGGTATCGAAAAATCGGTTCTTGGCGTTGGCCGGAATAGGAAATGATAGTCATTTATAATTCAAACGATGCAAATATTTCTTTAAAGTATTTCATAGATTCGCTACAATATGCAATAAGGAAAAACACGTCATTCATTAATACAATGCCAAGAATGTATAGTTGTATTAAACCCTGGATTACACCGTCCCGGTCTTGTTCGTTGTTTATGACAAAGTTCACCTAAAATTGAAACTTGCACCTGACAACGAAATACTTTCTGTTACATATAAAAGGTATCGAAACTTCTGTAATAATCTTTTGAAAAAACTAAAAAATCAGTATGATAAGAATGAATTACAGAAGGCGGGAAAAAATAGTAAACTTGTTTGGAAATTTATAAAAACTAATACATTTAGATCGAAAAATCCCGAACCTCCGCTAGATTATCAACAGAGATAAACCCATCCGAAGAAATAAATAAAGTAAACTATTATTTTGCTAACGTTGGTAAAAACTTGGCTGAAAAATCTTTAAATTTTAATCATTTTCAGACCCTTCAAAACCCAAGTACGACATCCTCAAAACTAAATTCTTTTGTTTTATTCGTATGAGTTAAAAGTTGTTTGTGCTACTGGGTGGTATGACATACCTAATAATATACGTATAAGATTTAAATACCCACTTGCCCCTCCGCTAGCTTTGTTGTTCCAAAGGAATATTCCCTACTTTGCTTAAAAAAGCTGTGGTCACACCTGTATTCAAGTCTGGAAACAAGAACTGTGTGAATAACTACAGACCCATTTAAGTTTTAACAGGCCTCTCAAAAATTTTAGAAAAAATAATTGACAGTAGATTGATAAAATATCTGGAAGATAACAGACTGTTTTCAGATTTAATCAATTTGGTTTTAGGCTCAAAAGATCAACTAGCCAAGCAGTACACAAATTAACTAATTATATTACTACCAATTTGGATAATGGTATGCACTCAATGGAGATTTTTCTAGTCCTTGCCAAGGCCTTCGACAATATTTCTTGTACTTTACTTTTGAACAAGCTAGAAACACTTGGGATAAGAGGCGCACAGCTTCTACTATTTTCAGATTATCTCAGCGATCGTCATCAATGTGTAAAAATAGGTCAGTATACAAGTTCTGAACTTAAAAATTGTTGTTTTGGAATTCCACACGGCAGCATTTTGGGCCCAACGTTATTTTTAATCTATATAAATGAACTGTGTAGCCTGCCACTCCAAAATGATATCATAATGTCATAATGTGGTTGGCTCTATTCTTCTCAGGCAAATCAAGAGTTGAGGTTTATGAAAATGCTCAGAATGGTTTTAACATTATGTCTGATTGGCTCAATAAATATCTCCTAAAATTAAATGCAGATAAAACCAAATACATTTTATTTACAATGAGAAATACTAACATACCACTTACTAATCTAAACATTTACGCACATAATTGTAGCAAGTACGCTGACACTGCATGTTCTTGCCCCGCTTTAGCGAAAGCTGACCATTTGAAATAACTAGGTGTCACTATTGACTCCAATCTAAATTTCCGTAAACATATCGATTTACTATGTACTAGAGTGCGCAAATTAGTATATGTTTTTAAGAATTTACGGAACATAGCCGACTTTAAATTAATTAAGTAGGTTTATCTAGCTTTGTGTCAATCCATTCTTACTTATTCTTGTTATTATAACTTCTTGGGGTGGTGTTGCAAAAACAATTTTACTCCCTCTAGAGCGCGCGCAAAGAGCAAATCTAAAGCCTTTCGCCCTTTTAGATTTCTTAGGCAGCAGCTCCACATAGCATGTAACGTACACCAGTACGGCAATTATTCATTCTGAGCATAGTACACCAGCACACTGCACTTCCTTTTGACCCGGGACCTACCGACAAGAGAAGGAAGGACTTGGTTTGCATAAATCCTCAAACGAAACATGCGATTGCTAACCCATTTTATGTATTTTTAGGACCTTTTCTGTATAATAGGCTCAACAAGGTACTAAGCGTAAGGGTAAGCTATACAAAATGTAGTAAGTACGTATTATGTTATCAGAATATTTAGCGATTACACAGACACAGGAAAACTTCTAGAAATTTCGTCATGATGATAATTTTATTCCCTTGTAAATGTGAGTTCACTTTTGTGTATTTACATAATTTTATTATGCCCGTTTTAGGTATTTATGTATCAAATATGCTTTTCTCATAGTTGATAATAGATTATTATCAGTTTTACTTGAAATTTTAATGTCCAATATAATTTAATTGTAAAGTGATGGCCTGAAACACAGGTGTGTTTAAACCTAGACCGGGCGGGTCGCTACCTATTGTTCTAACTCCGAACCATCATTACTTGCACTTGCACCAGTAATAAAAATATTTTAGCTTTAGTTTATTATTAGGAACTTTATTTGTAAGTATAGGAAAATTTTATTACTGTTTGGCTAAATGTACACTTTTTGTAAACGTTTTATTAAATAAACTTATTATTATTATTTATTACTAGCTGACCCGACAGACGTTTTCCTATCCCAATTTCAATAATTTAAAATTTTCCAATTTTCCCGGCAACTTTTCCAATTTTTTTCAGCGTTTAAACCTTCCCTGGACTACGACAAACACTTCAAAACCAAAATCGGCCCAGCCGTTTTCGAGTTTTAGCCTGACAAACGAACAGCAATTGATTTTTATATATATAGATAGATAGATAGATTGTTAAAAGGACTTACAGACGTAACAGTTGAAATCCTTGGAAGTCAGAAAATTTTGCCCGTTGTAGTTATGGAAGACGCCAACCCAATGCTTTTTGGTCTCCAGTGGAGCGAAATGTACGACATGACGTTTCCAGAACCCGTCTGTTCGGTTAAACCTACTCAACGAGATTCCAGAACACTTAAACAGGTATTAGACACTTTCTCGCCTCTTTTTGGCAACAAACTAGCAAAAGTTAAAAATTACGCATAATTAGACACGGTACCGTACCAAACACGTCCCTGCTCGACCCGTTAATTTCGCTATGAACATAGAAAGAGAACTTCAGCGTTTAGTGGACGAGGGAAAAGTTACCAAAGTTAATCCAAATATACACCTTTTTTTTTGGATGGGAAATCATTAAATGACTTCGCTACGCTCTGGGTAGAGCGGAAAGGCGTGTCAGACTTTTACAGACTAAAACCCACCCGTGTTCCTTCAGTTGCCGATGCCAGGGCCACGGTATCTCTTTCGAACAACCCGCGACCCCGGCGGCATCGGCATCGGCCCTATTGGACCCCATCATTGCTGACATCTCTTTGAGGCACGCGTGGAACACAACGCGCCGTCGACTCGGGCCAGGGCCTCAATTCCGGGCTCGAGCTAGATATCACGACCATGGAGATAAATCTCTGTTTCAAATCTCCGCATCAATGTCTGGTTCAAATCTCGACACTATCAAAAAACCGTATTCTGGATTTACAACGGAGAAAATAATCTCGTCTAAAAGACGTTCCATTTTTATCGATTCACTTTCATTATAATCGATTATGCTACGTTTTTCTTTTTTTAGTATTAATAACCTATGTTTAATTTATTAAATCCAAGTAAACACATTATAAAAGATAATTTTAGTATATTGTGTTTCTCTATCTGTGTTTTTTTAACCGACTTCCAAAAAAGGAGGAGGTTCTCAATTCGGTTGTATGTTTTTTTTTTTTTGTATGTTTGTTACCTCAGTACTCCGTCATTTATGAACCGATTTGGAAAATTCTTTTTTTATTTGAAAGGGTATACTTCCAGATTGGTCCCATTTTTATCAAAATCCAGTTCTGATGATGGGATCCATGAGGAATCGAGGGAACTCCTCAAATATTATAGGCATACCTACATATAGCGATTATGGTATTTTCATCAACAAATCAAGCGTTTGCATTCAGAAAGTATCATCTGGTGAAGTGGAACTAATGAAGAAGACCACAGATGGCCACGGAAACTCCTCAACGATGAAAAGTATTTCACGGATAACGATAATATTAAAATAGTTAAGCGACTTCAAAACTTATAAGAGTAAAAACATCGAATTAAATATTAGTTACAATAATTCACTTATACAACAGATAAACAGCGCAAAATTCTTAGGCATTATTCTGGATACACATCTTTCATATGCACAAAAATAAACAAGTTTGTTTTTGCACTTCGAAAGGTAAAAGACGTAACGAGCAGACATACCTCTATTATTGTATATCACGCTTACATATGCTCCATTATACGGTATGGCATAGTTATCTGGGGAAATTCCTGTGACATCACGAGAGTGTTCATAGCACAGAAAAAATGCATTCGGGCACTGTACGGCATGAATTGGTCGGAATCATCATGATTCCGACCAATTTCCGACCATCTTATGTACCCACCATATTTCAGGCAAATAAATGGATTATGATTATGATTATGATTATGACTATGACGAAGCTTTAAATAAATGGTTCTGATGAAAATGGTACCATCGAACCGATTTGATGAAGAAGCCGGAAGGTAGGCATCGGAACTCAGTAATAAAACAATGTATCCTAACCGTGTTTGGGCTTATTGGAATTGTCGTGTGATACTCCCTGGCCGCGCCACAGTGGAAAATCAAAAAAACATGTTTGTAGATAAATTGTACCGTTTATGTACTATACGGAATGAGTAATGAAAAAAATTGTACCTCAAAGAATAATGAAATATAACGAAGTTTTGGTGGCGCGGCCAGGGAGTATTCTCCCTGGCCGCGCCACCACGGTTCTTGTAAACTGTCCGGCGCAGCCGAACATAGTAACCGCTAAAGAATTGTACGGAAATTGTTCTCTTCCGTACGTTATAAAGAGATTCGAAAATTTCATTACTTTAGAAATTATAGGCTTGCGAAGGTGGCGCGGCCAGGGAGTATTCTCCCTGGCCGCGCCACCAAGATTTTTAGGGCGTACCCGGACATAGTATACACTAAAGAATTGTACGGAAATTGTTCTTTTCCGTACGCTATAAAGAGATTCGAAAATTTAATTACTTTAGAAATTATAGGCTTGTGAAGTTGGCGCGGTCAGAGAGTTAGCTTCCTGGCCACGCTACCTACCTACCTGGCTCGCGAGTTATTGAGCGTACCCGGACATAGCTTACACTAAAGAATTGTACGCATTATGCACTACCCAGAAACGAAATAATATTTCGGAAAAATGTAATATCTTAAGAGAAAACATCAAATCAAAATTAAGCGCATCAGCAGAATTGCTGATCTTTGTACCTACTTACTAGATGTGGCCTTCAATTTAGAAGTATTGGGAATTATCTCAGTGAGATGTTGCATAGAAGTGCTAGAAATAAGCAACACAATACGAATCTTCATTATTATGCATAACAGTTGACCTTCAAGAAGAATACAAGAAATTGGTGGGTACTTTTTTTATTATAGAGTTTCCATTAGGTACGGTCAGCAACGACAGTCGTTAACACTGTTACTTTTACATGTCATCTAAATTGATACAAAATGATCTATTACACTGCTTTTTACCCGACTGCGGCGAAGCCCAAAAGGAGGGTTATGTGTTTGACCTGTATGTATGTATGTCCGTTTCTTTGTTCCCTCGTAACTCTTAGACAAATGAGCGGATTTGGATAAATTATACGTCTTTAGATTTGTCTTCTGGCGCGAGTGTCACTGGCTACATTAACATCAAAAATAAAGTAAAATGGTGGATTTGGGGTGACATATTGTGGGGTAGGATTTTTTTTTGTCTTCTAATACCATCGAGTAGGGTATCAAACTAAAGGGTTTTAAAAGGTGATTACAAAAATATATACAACTTATATGTTTAAAAGTAATTCAAAGTGACAAATCGTTTTTTTATTTGCTTTTAGCAGAGTTAGGACCTCGAAGGCTTGGCTATTTCTGCAAAAGCTTTTAAATAACCCTCACGGCCAAAACTCCTTGCAAGAACTAAATCGTCTGCGAAATCTTTCACATTTGTAAACTAAAAAGCTGGAAATAAAAAAGTAATTAAAAAAAACTAAAAAACCAGACTGCAGTAAAAAAACTAAAACTGAAAAGCTAAAAACAAGCCCATTTTAAATTTGATAAAAGTTGGAAGCAGGCGGGACCCGTTTGAGTTTGAAAATATAAAAAAAAATGGAATGGGTCTTTTTTTACTGCAGTCGGGTTTTCTAGTTTTTTTTAATAACTTTAATAACTTTTTTTATTTCCAGCTTTTTAGTTTACAGATGTGAAAGATTTCGCAGACAATTTAGTTCTTGCAAGGAGTTTTGGCCGTTAGGGTTATTTAAAAGCTTTTTGGATAAGTGCACAAATAGCCAAGCCTTCGCGGTCCTAACTCTGCCAAATTAAAAAAAAATCGATTTGTCACTTCGAATTACTTTTAAACATGTAAGTTGTATATATTTTTGTAATCACCTTTTAAAACCCTTTATTTTGATACCCTACTCGATGGCATTAGAAGACAAAAAAATTCTTGCTCCGCAATATGTCACCCCAAATCCGCCATTTTACTTTATTTTTGATGTTAATGTAGCCAGTAACACTCGCGCCAGCAAGACAAATCTAAAGACGTATAATTTATCCAAATCCGCTCATTTGTCTAAGAGTTACGAGGGAACAAAGAAACTGACATACATACATACAGGTCAAACACATAACCCTCCTTTTGGGCTTCGCCGCAGTCGGGTAAAAAGCAGTGTAATAGATCATTTTGTATCAATTTAGATGACATGTAAAAGTAACAGTGTTAACGACTGTCGTTGCTGACCGTACCTAATGGAAACTCTATAATAAAAAAAAGTACCCACCAATTTCTTATATTCTTCTTGAAGGTCAACTGTTATGCATAATAATGTAGATTCGTATTGTGTTGCTTATTTCTAGCACTTCTATGCAACATCTCACTGAGATAATTCCCAATACTTCTAAATTGAAGGCCACATCTAGTAAGTAGGTACAAAGATCAGCAATTCTGCTGATGCGCTTAATTTTGATTTGATGTTTTCTCTTAAGATATTACATTTTTCCGAAATATTATTTCGTTTCTGGGTAGTGCATAATGCGTACAATTCTTTAGTGTAAGCTATGTCCGGGTACGCTCAATAACTCGCGAGCCAGGTAGGTAGGTAGCGTGGCCAGGAAGCTAACTCTCTGACCGCGCCAACTTCACAAGCCTATAATTTCTAAAGTAATTAAATTTTCGAATCTCTTTATAGCGTACGGAAAAGAACAATTTCCGTACAATTCTTTAGTGTATACTATCTCCGGGTACGCCCTAAAAATCTTGGTGGCGCGGCCAGGGAGAATACTCCCTGGCCGCGCCACCTTCGCAAGCCTATAATTTCTAAAGTAATGAAATTTTCGAATCTCTTTATAGCGTACGGAAGAGAACAATTTCCGTACAATTCTTTAGCGGTTACTATGTTCGGCTGCGCCGGACAGTTTACAAGAACCGTGGTGGCGCGGCCAGGGAGAATACTCCCTGGCCGCGCCACCAAAACTTCGTTATATTTCATTATTCTTTGAGGTACAATTTTTTTCATTACTCATTCCGTATAGTACATAAACGGTACAATTTATCTACAAACATGTTTTTTTGATTTTCCACTGTGGCGCGGCCAGGGAGTATCACACGAATTGTCATGAGGTGCACTCTGGCTATAAATGCTTTAATGGTAATTATATGCATATGCGTGTGGTGTGAGGGCCACTTTATTGAAACTCTTTGAAAATATGCTTAGGATTTAGTGAACATTCCCAAACAATTGTGAAAGTTGGAATCAGATTTTGTGAAAGTCAACTTTGCGAGATATGGACTGTAAAGTGGGGCCCTCAGTTCTCACATAGAGGATTGAGGGCCCGCCTGTACCTGACAAACTATGGACACTACAGATAAAGTCTTTATGCCAAAATCTAAGCTTATACCAAACAAAATTTGTGAAAACAAGATATTATCGCAAAACACTGTCCTACTTGGTATATCTTCGTTCAAAATGGGCCCTCAATCCTCACACACGTAAAAGTTTATCACGCAAATACAATGAAACCATTAACTTATAGCTATTGTTTGTAATTCTATAAGATACTAAATAAATTGTGAAAATTTGTGAAAGCAAGAGCAGGTCACCATTTCTTGTTGTTTGAAAGTTATGACCTTGACAAAATCCGGGCCCTCAATCCTCCATTTATTTTGTTTTCCGTTTGAATACGCTTATCGTATGAAAGATTAGACAAATACAAAATAGTCTCTTTTTGTGAAAAAAATTGTGCAACAAATTCGATACTAGAAAACAATTAAAAGACCCTATAATGTAAATAAAAATCGAGTTTTATTTTTGTTCCCTGAATTAGGAAATAGGGTGACCACGATACGGTATTTTACTCTATATGAGAAAAAATCTTAAAATATATTATTTAGATAGATTAGGCAAAAAGCAGTCGGAAAATATTAGTTTTAGTTCAATAACAATATAAATTTTAAAATTAAATTCAAAGTTTTCAGGTTTTTTTAATGTTTTCTCAAACCATGAAATAGTAGCCGCCATTTTATGACGTCATTCGGCTGTGTGAATTAAAAAAGTGTCAACTATTAATTGATCAGTGTATCTCTTAGAGCAGGTATAGCTTTCACTTTAAAATCAAAATCTTTACCGTCCATACGTATTGTGTGTATAGAGTCATGAGGAACAGGGTGTAAAGTTCACTCATCCTTTATTGAAAAGGGAGGACCCTCCGACCAGATGGGTGTTGTCTCTGGTGGGCAACTGCCCCACGGTTAATGTGGGGTTGTTGTATACCTATATGCTAGTCGCGCGGTAAACTCTCATTGCGCGATGCAGGTTGCGGGACGTCATGTCCTTGTGATGCGTAGTTCGTATGTGGCGATGTAGATGCCGCCACATGTGTATTACAAGAAGTAACAGGCTAGAATGGAGATGTTACAAGCATTAAAACAACAAATGTGAAAATTAAACTTTTTATTCACTATTTATAAATTACTAGATTAAAAAAAAAAAATCCTAAAACCCTAATAAAAAAAACAAAACTATTTTTGGGCACTCGTGGTGACACGTTAAGGTCAGTGTAAGGTTGTATCTTAGTCAAAATATGATTCGCGACATTAATAATTATGTATTTACATAATTTTAACAATAAAAATAATTAATTAACTACGTAACGCGGCATAATGTGTGTGAACGTGCACTTAAGCGCGGCAACGGGAGTATACACCCCCGCCCGCGCCCCCGCACTAGCCCGCCATTGGACAAACTAACGCGGGAGCGTACGTCACGCTCGCTAAAGTTTAAATTTAGTCGCCTAATTTACCATCTTAGGTAAAACTCTGACATTGTTGAATACATTTAAAAGAAAGACCAATCTTTCGTATTGAATCTTATTGTAACACATTTACAAAAACTTATTTGTTTACTTTGTGGCGATTAATCAGAAAAATCATCGCAGAGTCAATTTCAGACTCATAAATCTATCATTAACATTCATAAATTTTACTTTTAAAAATACATAAAGCATCAGAAATACCTATAATTTTGTTGACTTTTAATGTACTTGAATATCGATTATTAATAACATTAATTAGTAAAAAAAATAAAGTCTCGGGGCAATTTTTACGTTTTATACCGCTATTTAATCACGATTTTTTGGTTTGAATAACCTGTAATTACATATAAAAAAACATGTCAAAATAAACTATGTTGTACAAAACTAATTCTAAAGTTTTATTAAAATCCCTTCATTTATTTAGACATAATAACGTTATTAACATCACTCTAAATTAGAATAAATTACGTTGCATAAGCGGACACCGATTATTACAGCGCGAGTGCCCATCGAGGAAGGACCTGTGTCATTTTTTCCCGCCTCCTGATGTCCGAGCTCACGTATCGTGAACGCATTATTTTACTACGACTGCAATATTAAAATATTGTGAAATGGCTCTTAAACGCTTTTTCCGGAATTGAGTTCAGTTCTCACCGCGAATTCTCCTTTATTTATGTGTTCTACCGAACAAAACGGGTGCCACGAAGTGGTAATTTGAGTTTAGGAAAAAGAAAGAAGTCGGCTATCTGCGGGTGTGGCTATAGGGGTCAGTTATCTGGTGGATAAGGTATTTGCTCGATGGTATTTGTTGAGTTTTTGGTCAAAAATTCGTTCACCAATGGCCTTGTGCGAAGGCGCATTATCGTGGTGCAAAATCCAAGAATTTTCTTTCCACAAATCTGGCCTTTTTCGTAGAATTTGCTGTCTTAAACGCCGCATAACGCTCAAATAATATTCTTTATTTACTGTTTGACCTTCCAACAAAAATTCCGAATGCACAACACTGCGATAAGCAATGAAAACGGTCAACATGACTTTGTCTTTTGATCGACTTTGGCGTGGTTTTTTCGGTTTCGGTTCAGTTGGATGGCGCCACTCCGAAGCTTGTTGACTAGTTTGCATGTCAAACTCGAAATCCCACGTCTCGTCACCAGTAACAATGCGTTTCGTGAATGCTGGGTCGGATTGGAATTGATTTGTTCTAGCATGCCCTCAGCGACTCTTATGCGATTGAGTTTTTGGAGAAAGTTCAGGACTTTTGGGACTATGCCGCTCGGTTAGTCCCAAAAGTCCTCAATTTTCTCCAAAAACTCAATCGCACAAGAGTCGCTGAGGACATGCTAGAACAAGTCAATTCCAATCCGACCCATGGTAAGACCCATGTTGCCGCTCGGCAACGTTGGTCATGCCAAGTGATTATTTAAAATGGTACGGATCGACTTGTGAGACACAGAAAGTTCAGCGGATACCTCTCTCAAACTTGAATGAGTATTGTCAGTCACTATTTCCTTCACTTTTGCGATGTTAACTTCCGATGAAAACGTTGATGGCCTACCAGAGCGAGGCAAATCTTCAAAAACAAATGAAACACATGCAAAAAATAAAATCACTCATAAGCACGTGTTTTTGATAAAGTCGATTCAGCGTAAGCCTTTTTTTTTTTTTTTTTTTTTTTTTTTGAGGGTGGGAAATCATCAAATAACTTCTCCCGCTCTGGGTGGAGCGGGAGGGCGTGTCAGACTTTTACTGACTAAAACCCACCCGTGTTCCTTCAGTTGCCTATGCCAAGGCCGCGGTAACCCCTTCGGACAACCCGCGACCCCAGCGGCGTCGGCCCTATTGGGCCCCGTCACTTGCTGACATCTCTTTGAGGCGCGCGTGGAACACAACGCGCCGTCGACTCGGGCCTGGTCCTTACCGGACGGCGAGCTACCCGCTGCTCACCGTCCGCAGGCCCGCGCCTACGGTGGCCGGAAATCGCCCCGCGATTCCCGCCGCCCGGGACGTCTCCTGCGGCGACTGAGGGCGTGAGGCTGCCTCTCCCTCACGCGTTCCGCCTCCTCCTTCGCGAGCATCACTGCTTCGCAGAAGGAGGTGACGGCCTCCCATGCACTCTCGCTCCGCACCATGGCCTGGACCAGGCTCGGACGCGAGAGATCGCCGCCGCCGATCGCCTCCGTGAGAACACGGCGGTGCTCTGCCCAAGCCGGGCAGACCTCCACTGTATGCTCCACCGTGTCCTCCGGGCGATCCACACAATGGAAACACCCGGGCGTTTCCTCCCGCCTTATGCGAAACAGGAACCTCCCGAAACAACCGTGTCCGGTGAGGACCTGCGTCAGGCGGAAGGTGAGGACGCCGTGGCGCCTCTCTAACCACTCCTCAAAGAGGGGACTTATCGCCGCAATTGTGGCGTGCCCAGCGCTGGGTTGCGACAGTCGCGCTCTCCATGCCGCCATGAGATCCCGCCGGAGCTCTGTCCGCTGTACCGTGATTTCTCGCGGCAGCGGAGTTACGCCCCGGCGCTTCGCCTCCTCGCGCCACTCCCACACGTGCGCGAGGACCTTTGCCTCCAGATCCCACGGCGGCAATCCGGCAAGGAGGCTCGCCGCCTCCCGGGAGACCGTGCGGTATCCCCGGACAAGCCGGATGGCCATGACCCTCTGGGACGCGTTCAACCTGCCGGCTGGCCCCAGCCTTAGGGAACGCGCCCACACCGGTGCTCCGTAAAGGGCCATGGACCGCACGACCCCCGCGTAGAGCCTCCGGCAGGAGGCGTTTGGACCCCCCAGATTGGGCAGGAGCCGCCTCAAGGCAGCCCCAGCCCGTGCCAGTCTGGGAGCCAAACGTCGGAAGTGCTCCACGAAGTTCCACCGGCTGTCGAGGACGAGTCCCAGGTACTTCATCGTCGACCCGACTCCGATGTGAACCCCTCCCACCGTTATTTCGGAACCCGACGGTGGCGCATTCCGAGGACCATGAAAACACATGGCCTCGGACTTGTGCAGGGCCACCTCGAGTCCCAACTGCCGGATCCTCTCCACGACTATCGCAACCCCGCGTGTCGCTAAGTCCGCCGCCGCCTGGTGCGACCTCCCTTGCGCCAGGACCAGCGTGTCGTCAGCGTAACATACTACGCTGACGCCGCCAGGGAGGTCGGCGCGCAGCACCCAGTCGTAACCGATGTCCCACAAATGCGGCCCCAGGACCGATCCCTGTGGGACACCGCACGACATCTCTCGCCGGTTCCACTCTCCCTGATGACCGGGGTATATGACGGCCCTGTCCGTCAGATAGGCCTCGACCACTCGACAGAGGTAGGTCGGCATCCGGTGATACCGGAATGCCTCCCTGATGCAACTCCAGGGCAGGGTATTAAAGGCGTTGGCGATGTCTAGGGACACCGCCAAGACGACCCCACCCCGGGCCACTGCATCCCCCGTCGTGAGGGCTCGCACGCGCATGATGGCGTCCACCGTAGAGCGCCCCTTGCGGAAGCCAAACTGGCTCTCCGCCAAATCCGGCCCCTCCTGCACCAGCCACCCGACGAGGCGGTCTGCAATAACTCTTTCAAAAAGCTTGCCCACCTCGTCGAGCAGCACGATGGGCCGGTAAGCGGACGGAGAGTCCGCAGGGCGCCCCGGCTTCTTAATGAGGACCAGTTTCCCCGTCTTCCAGCGAAGTGGAAACTGGCCCCTCTCCAAGCATGCGCTTAGGAGCCCCCCTAGTCGAGGCCCGAGAGCCCCAAAGGCCAGAACCCAGGCTCTTCCAGGTAAGCCGTCGGGTCCTGGGGCGGTATTTTTGGCACTGAGCCTACGTACCGCCGCTCTCAACTCTACCTCGGTCACTTCCGGAGCAACATCGTCGTCGTCGGTCTCTTGGTCCGCAGCGGGCACCGCATGAGGCGGAGCCATAGGCGGGGGAGTATGTTCCCCTCGCGAAGGGAACAGAGCGCTCACCACGTCCTCCACGAGCTCGGGCCGGAGACTCTGCGTCAGCGGGGGCGCCCATGGGCGGAGTTTCTCCCGCACCATCTTATAGGGGCGCCCCCATGGGTCTCTGTTCAGAGTCTCCAGCGACTCCTCGCGGCCCAGATCCCTGGACCGCAAGATCTCCGCTCGGAGGGCGGTCTTCGCCGCTCTGTACCCCTCGTACAGCTCCGCCTGAATGGCTTCCGTATCCGGAGGGCGGATACGGAGCCTGCGGTGCCTGGTGTACCGGTGCCGCGCGGCAACACACGCCTCGCGCAGAGCCGTCAGCTCCGGCGACCACCAATACACCTGGCGAAAGGCGCGACTGGGCTGGACCCGGGGCATTGCCACGTCGCAGACTTCGGACATGGCCTCCCGGAACCACTCCGCCTCGTCGTTGATGTCGGCAGGCCTGTCCGGTGGTGACACCCAGGCCTGCACGATCGAGGCTTCCAGGAGAAGCTCCCGGTCCAGCTTCTTCAGCGCCCACCGCGGACCACTCGGGGCCTGTTGGACCGGCGCGCTCGAGGTATGGGCGGAGACATCAAACCGGATATACCGGTGATCGGAATAGGTCTCCACCCCCTCCATGACGCGCCAGTCAACCACGTGTGGCAACAGAGCGGGGCTGGCGAACGAGATGTCCACCACCGATTCGCCCCGCATCCGCACACACGTGGGGACAGAACCCCGGTTTAGGACGACCAGGCCTGTTTCCAGAGCCCAGTCCTCCACCATCCTGCCCCGTGTGTCCGTATACCGGGAACCCCAAGCCACATTCTTGGCGTTGAAGTCCCCGAGGACAAGCACGGGAAGGGAACGAAACCCGACGACGACGGTTTTCAACTCCGCAAGGGAGTTGTGGAACTCGGCGAGAGTTCGGCTCGGGGAGAAGTATGTCCCCACCACGACAATCCCCCCGAACCGTGCTGCAACGCAGCCCTGTCCCTTCTTGACGGCTTCAAGGGACAGGGTACCGGCGGCGGCCGACGAAATGAGGGTCACTGAGCCGCTCAGGTCCTCCACCCAGTAATCACTGGGCGGGACAAAGTACGGCTCAGCGACCACGGCGATGTTAATCGACCACTGCGCCATGCTCTGGAGCAACAGATCCTGAGCGGCGGCGCAGTGGTTGATGTTCGCCTGGAGGAGGCGTAATGGGGCCACTACTGGCATTCCATTTCAGCCCCCTCCTGAGCCCCCTGTGAGGGCTCCGCCGCAGTGGGTACGGCGGCGACGGCAGTGGGGGCGGCAGCGACGGCGCCTGTGGCGGCTGCGGCGGTGACGGCGGTAGAGGGGGCGGAGGGCTTGCCCTTGCCCCGGGCTTTCGTGGGTGGACCACAGCCCTTGCTTCCAGCCCGGTGATCGGCCGGCTTGCCAGCTGCCGCACATAGGTAGAAGTGCGGCGTGGCATTGCACGAGCCGGCCTTGTGACCGGGCTGACCACAACGGAAGCAATTACTGCTGCGGTCCACCTCCGAGGTGCATTTAGCTCCCACGTGGTTGCCCACTTGGCAACGGAAGCACCTCAGAGGTCTGGGTTCCAGCAGTTTTACCCGCGTGGAATCCCAGCCCACCTGGAATCTTGGGCCCTCCCCAACGATTTTGTTGGCCGCCGATACGGGGCAGCTCACCGTAACGGCTCGCAACCCCGTGGAGTCTGGACGGATGGTGCCTACCTTCACCTGCTCGAAGGCGCACCCCCCAGTCTTGACCACGGCGGCCACAACTTCCCCCTCCGTCACGGAGTCGTCCAGACCCAGGATGCGCATGTCAGCGCACTTGGCGGGTCTGGACACTCGGGCTTCGTCCGCATTTAAGGACGCCCTGAGCTTTTCAGCCAGAGCGTCAGCGGTCGGGCCACTGGCCGCACCGGGGATCTCGAGCATACGAGCCCCAGTCGCCGTGACCCTAATACGCATGCCCTTAGTGACCCCGATCTCCTCCAGGTTCACCGCCGCCCGCGCCTTGGTGAGCACGTCGCGGTAGGACACGCCCTTCTTCTCCGCTTCCGGCTGTAGTGTGATCACTACAGCTGCGGACTTTGGGGCGCGCAACCTCGCCGCGACGCTTCGCTCCTTGCGCCGACGCCGCCTCTCCCTCCGCTTGGCCGCCCTTGCCGCGTTGCCCTCCTTCTTCTTCTCCCCGGCTACCTGCCATTCGGCGTCAGCCGGAGGAGATTTAGAAGGCGGGGGCGGCCGCGTCGTCGTCGCCGCCACAGCCGGGGCCTTCTCAGGCGCCTTAGCGGGCGCCTTCGCAGGCGCCTTCGCAGGCGCCTTTGCAGCGGCGGCCCCGCCCTTCACCTGCCCCGCTGACCCAGGTTTGGGCGTGGCAGCCGTGGCGGCGTACGATGCCGCCTTTGGCTGGCCCGAGGCCTGCCGGCTCGCCGCTAGCGGGGGCCGGAGGACAATGCCCTCCAGGACCGAGAACCGGCTGTTGAAGGCAGCCAGCTCCTTCCGCACCAGGGTCAGTAGCCTCTCCTCTGCGGGCCCGAGCCCGCTCTGCCCCTGCTGCGCCCCCTCTTGCGGCACCTTCTGAGGGCCGGCATCGCGGAGCCTGGCCAGGTCCGCTCGGAGCTCCTCATTCTCCTTTCGAAAATCAAAAATCAAAATCAAAAGTTCCTTTATTCAAATTAGGCTGAGAATCAGCACTTTTTGAACGTCAAAATTACAGTAAGACAGTCCCCACAAAACGCCCGCCCTTCACCACTTCCTAGTGCTTTAGCTGGGAAGAAGAAGTAGCGGAACAAACTCCCCAGCAGCACAGCTGTCTGTTCAGTTAGAAGAACTAGATTCTATACAATAGTACCTATGCAAAATAATTTACGCAACACAATACATTAAATTATATTTTTGTCAAAAGGAGAAGCTCCATGGCGGCTGTCAAGCGGGCGACCTCCGCCCGCATTTCCGACATACCGTCCGGCGGAGGCCCTTGGAGCAGGACCTCCGCTGCCGCCATAATTCAGCGTAAGCCTTCTGTAACATTTTCAGGGACTCCGAACAGAAATTCCATTGGCAATGCAAAATTTAAGACAAACTCTTTGTTCGATGTTTTTGTCCATTATCAAATTCGCAATACACACTAGATAATGATCTAACTAAAAACAGCACTGTATTTAATCTAAATAACTCAAACTTGGCACCAAAATGGAAAACAGTTCTGCCAATCTAACAAAAAAAAAAAAAACAGAAAATTGAATTTGGAACCATAAACAAATCATCCATTCCCGTCGTTTAGGCGCAGAATGTCCAAAAAAAAATATGAAAAATGTATTTTTTTAGATTTCATGTAAATTTGATTTTTTACATATTCCCACAAAAAAAAATCTAATGGGGTGAGATCTGGCGATCTCGCAGGCCATCTGATTGTGCCGTTTGTACCAATCCAGGTATTAAAATGAAAGTATTGTCACCCTACCCTGCTACACACTTCAAAAATAGTTGATTTCGGTATCTATTAAGATTTTTAGTTTAATCGTTATTCTTATTAGTAACAAATAACATCAATTTGTTGCACAATTTTTTTCACAAAAAGAGACTATTTTGTATTTGTCTAATCTTTCATACGATAAGCGTATTCAAACGGAAAACAAAATAAATGGAGGATTGAGGGCCCGGATTTTGTCAAGGTCATAACTTTCAAACAACAAGAAATGGTGACCTGCTCTTGCTTTCACAAATTTTCACAATTTATTTAGTATCTTATAGGATTACAAACAATAGCTATAAGTTAATGGTTTCATTGTATTTGCGTGATAAACTTTTACGTGTGTGAGGATTGAGGGCCCATTTTGAACGAAGATATACCAAGTAGGACAGTGTTTTGCGATAATATCTTGTTTTCACAAATTTTGTTTGGTATAAGCTTAGATTTTGGCATAAAGACTTTATCTGTAGTGTCCATAGTTTGTCAGGTACAGGCGGGCCCTCGATCCTCTATGTGAGAACTGAGGGCCCCACTTTACAGTCCATATCTCGCAAAGTTGACTTTCACAAAATCTGATTCCAACTTTCACAATTGTTTGGGAATGTTCACTAAATCCTAAGCATATTTTCAAAGAGTTTCAATAAAGTGGCCCTCACACGACACGCATATTTATATGCCGCTTCAAATTACGCTACTTGAGTTGTATGTTATGTGTGGCCTTGATTGTCAGAAGGCAGATTTCGTAGCCTCGTTATGTCCGTCAACTAAAACTACGCCTACCAAACTTCTGACACGACTTAACGTATTTTTTCCATTTAGTCTATGTGGATGATGCTCTAATTTATTTTGCAGAGTGGTATTCAGATTTGTGTGTTGTAGGTAGGCACCACTAAAAATTGAAAAATAAAAACTTTTTACAAAAAAAAAACAACCGACTCCCAAAAAAACACTACAAAGTGAAAAATAACTTTAATTTCGGAAGTCGGTGGCAAAACAAAACGAAAGTAAATAAAAAACCAAAGACACCGACTTCCAAAATTAAAGTTATTTTTCACTTTGTAGTGTTTTTTTGGGAGTCGGTTGTTTATTTTTTGTAAAAAGTTTTTTTTAATAATTACTTAGGTACTGAAAATAGTAATTGCAAAGTATCGTGATCCGAAACGCATTTCGCATGATTTGTGTCCTTTTTCTGAAGTAGGCAGGTTTTAATTTTCAAACTAAATATGACTATTTTTAATCGCGATTAAAAAGGTGTGTGTTGTGAACTGCTACTGATGGCGACATCTCGGGGCAAGACAGTAGATCAAAATCTACGTCATAGTATCTCTCGACTGTGATTGGTTTTAATTTTAAATATTGTTCCCACTCCCTTCTCCTTGAATCATGTAAGATGGAGATTACACACATATTTTTTGCTCGTCAACTAATGCATCGTATTTTATTTGAAAACCCACTACACGACCTGTAATACACCGAAGTTTTCACCAAACCTCACCGCTGCTGCTACATTTGGACCTTCGAGCCAAACAAGTACAAGATCGCCGAGCGACCTTTGGATGGGGAACCCTTGCACGTGGCGGATTGAGAAGAAAACGCAATCGGTGGGGCCAATCCTTACTCCTTTCTATCATCTCCTGAGTTCTATTTGGTGCTACATTGTGTCTGTGCTCTTATTTCAGTGAAATTGCCGCATTGTATTCTCGGAATATCGGAATTCCAGTCAATTACTAGCCTGGTGACGTTGCTAGCATCAGTGCCGCGTGTGATTGAGCTGACGATTATAAACCGTGAGTACTCCTCTTTTCACTGACCACCAAAATGCCTATCGACTCTGCTAAACCCCGTGACAAATCTCCTAATTTTCTAAGTGTAGAAAGTAGTGAGTTAGTTCGCGATTTAGTTAGGAAGCGTGGTATAATTAAAGGCAGGCTTACCAAATTTAACAATTATTTAGACTCTTTAAGAGATTGTGATCATGACTTTCCTAATCAAAAACGCATTGATTTAAAGTTAAGGATTCAAGGATGTACTACTTTATTTTCTGAATTTAACGACATTCAAACTAAAATAGAAGAAAAAGTTTCTGATAGTGAATTAGGCGAACAATTAAATCAAAGAGAACAATTTGAAGATAGTTACTACAATTTAATATCACTTGCTGAATTTATGCTGAACACTGATGAAGTTGCTGACTGCTCCAGGACATGCCATAGTCATAATACGAGTAACAATCAAATACATTCCGTGAAATTACCCACTATCTCCATGCCTACATTTGACGGTTCCTATGAGCACTGGTTGGAATTCAGAGACACATTTACCTCACTTGTTCATAATTCTAAAGATATTTCCAATATACAAAAGTTTCACTATCTCAAATCATCTCTAAAAGACAGCGCAGAACTAGTTATACATTACATAGAATTTTCTTCTGATAATTATCAGGTTACATGGGACTTGTTGCTCAACCGATATAATAATTGCGGACTTTTAATTGATCACCATATCAAAGCTTTGTTAAATATGTCTGCGTTAACTAAAGAGTCGCCTTCTTCGATTAGAACATTAATAGACACTATTTTGAAAAATTTACGCGCACTTGCAGGTCTAGGTGAGCCTACAAACTACTGGGATACCTTAATTATTAATATCATGGTGTCAAAGTTAGATAAAATTACTGAAAGAGAATGGGGGTCTCATAAGTGCTCATTGTTCCCGAACCAAAACGAGATAAATTCTAAACGTTTATCGGTGGATGTTTTGATTAACTTTTTGCGCAACAAAGCCGACATGCTGGAGGAATTGCGGTGTTCACATAGTAAAGAAGCTCCAAGCACTGACAACAAAAAACAACACTCAAAACGTTCTAATATTTCACACTGCAATGTTTCCAGCGGGCCGAGTAAATCAAATAAACAACGCGGTAAGTTAACATGCGCGAAGTGTAACGCGAATCATCCACTGTATACTTGTAAAGAGTTTATCGATTGCGACTTAGACACAAAGCTTAAACTTGTACGCGAGCACAACTTATGTGAGAATTGTTTACATTCGAGACACTCAATAAATGATTGTAGGTTTGGGCCTTGTAGACACTGCAATCAAAAACATAACTCATTATTGCACAATGTTAACGCTAATAGTTCTGTTGCTTTGCATTCCACAACGAACACTGAGGTGGCGCATGCTAATACGAGGGACGCGTCTGCGCACCTCCCCGCTGCCGCACCAGCCACCTCGGACTCCGCAGTCCCTATTCAAGTAAACAAGGCACACATGCAAACGCAATCCATTAAGTCTATAGGTGTGCAGTCCGTGTTATTGTCACCAGCTATCGTTGAAATAGCAGATGTACACGGTAGGTATCATAAAGCGCGGGCGCTCCTTGATAATGGAAGCCAGCGCTGTTTCATTTCTAAATCACTGTGTCAACTCTTAAACGTACCATTAATACAGTCCACAAACGAAGTTCGAGGCGTGGGTGATTCGGTAGTACATTGTTCGCAAACTTGTAACATCGTTATCAAATCCTGCGTCGATAATTCATTTACTACGCGCATTAATTGTTATGTGCAGTCTAGGATTACGGCGTCAATGCCTGCCGTATGTAAATTAAGCGCGCAAGTCTGTATTCCAGACAACATACGGTTGGCTGATCCGCATTTTCTAGATTACAAAAATATTGACATTTTGATTGGCGCAGATAGGTTTTGGGATCTGTTAGAAGACGGTAAGATTCGTTTGTCTAGTGGTCCGTTTCTACAGAACACCAAACTAGGCTGGATTATTTCCGGACCTATAGTTAATTATACGCGCAAAAATGCGCCAATTCATTGCAATATTACTCGTATTAATTCTTTAGATACGCAACTACGATTGTTCTGGGAAATTGAGGAACCGTCTAAGGTCAGAGACGCACAGACTGAGGAAGAACGTGCATGCGAAGATCACTTTGTTCGCACTACTACTCGCAATAGCGAGGGGAGATTCTGCGTGCACATTCCACTCCATCAGTCACCTGATACCTTGGGGGATTCTTATACACAAGCGGAACGTCGGTTTCTTGCATTAGAAAAACGTCTGCAGCGCTCGCCTGAATATAAAATTCTTTATTCCAACTTTTTGCAGGAGTATCTTAGTTTAGGCCATATGACACAGGTAGATTCCTATGAATCCCCGTGTTATTTCATGCCGCATCATGGCGTGTTCCGCGAGCTCAGCACCACCACCAAGTTGCGCGTGGTGTTTGACGCAAGCGCACCATCGAGCTCTGGTAAGTCACTGAATGATTTGCAACTAGTTGGCCCTCCTATACAGGGTGATCTTATTGCCATTCTTCTCCGCTTTCGCCAGCACAAGTACGTCGTGTGCGCCGATGTGGAGAAGATGTACCGGCAGTGCCTGGTAGATGAGGGTCAGCGCAGCTTGCAAATGATTCTGTGGCGTGACCATCCCTCAAAGCCGTTACGTATATTTAAATTAAACACCGTGACGTACGGAACCGCCTCCGCGCCTTTTCTAAGTGTTAGGTGCCTGAAACAATTAGCCTCTGAATCTCCTGATCCTGATGTCGCACGAGCCATAAAAGAGGATTTTTATGTCGACGATTATATTACGGGCTTAGATGATAAAATAAAATTATTAGATCTATGCGACAAAACTCAGAAGACGCTGCAGTCGGGCTGTTTTCCACTTAGGAAGTGGATATTTAATTTTAAACACGATGATGACCGTCATTCGTCTAGTCAGTTTAAACCTTTAAGTTTAGATGAAAATATTAGTTCTAATACCTTAGGAATAGGCTGGCATAACGCAAACGATAACTTTTATTTTAATTCTCAAGTTAATATTGAAAATACCAAGCCTATTACAAAGAGGTCTATTTTATCAAACGTTTCGCAAATTTTTGACCCTCTCGGCTTGTTAAGTCCTGTCATAATCGTTGTCAAAGTTCTTTTACAACAATTATGGCTATTAAAAATAGGTTGGGATGATAACGTTCCTGATGAGACGGCGCGCGCGTGGAACCGATTTGTTATTTCATTGCAAGCGCTAAACACTGTACGTATACCTCGCCACGCTATAGGTACACAGCCTATGTATATTGAGTTACACATTTTTAGCGACGCATCTCAGACGGCGTACGGCGCGTGTATTTATGTTCGCACAGTTAACAATGATTTAACAGTATCGGTTAGATTATTGTTTTCAAAAACAAAGGTGGCGCCTTTAAAACCTATTAGTGTCCCACGTCTCGAACTTTGTGGGGCTTTATTGGGTGCTCGTCTGTATGACAAGGTACGCAACTCATTACGTTGTAAATTTAATGGCATAGTATTTTGGACAGATTCTACTATTGTCTTAGGCTGGCTACACATGAAGCCTAACCAGCTTAAGACATTCGTTCAAAATAGGATCGCGGAAATTCATGACCTTACACTAGACGTCCAGTGGCGTCACGTAAGCAGTGGAGATAATGCCGCCGATCTAGCGTCACGCGGTGCTCGATTGGAAGAACTTTCTTTGTCTACCTTGTGGTGGGAGGGTCCTGAATTTCTTCGTGACCCTAGTTTTTCAATAGACGACCACAAAAGTTCAGACTCGTTCAAAAATCGCGAGTTACCTGAGGTCAAGTCATGCGTCACTGCCGTTGTAGCTCAGGATTGTTGTGAATTATCTTTGTTTCCCTTCCATCGGTTCTCTCAATTTAAACGCATGAGGCGTGCGGCTGCCTTTATGTTACGTTTTATTAATAACAGCCGATGCAAAAACAATAAGCGTACAGGCGGCCTTAGTGTAGACGAGTTAGATCATGCAGATAAAACATTAGCTCGGTTTTGTCAAATGGAATCTTTTCCAGTTGAATATAAGGCATTATCTAATAATGAGATTATTAAAAATAAAGGTTGTTTGTCTAAATTAAATTTGTTTTTAGATGATCATAAAATAATGCGCGTAGGTGGTCGTTTAGTTAATTCTAATGAATTCATTTACGGTAAAAAACATCCAATTTTAATTCATAGTAAACATTATTTTACCACTTTATTATTTCGTCATGAGCACATTCAGCTTCTCCACGCTGCTCCGCAGGCATTACTTTCTAATTTACGTGAATCATGGTGGCCGGTCGGAGGTAGGAGTTTAGCTCGCCAGGTAGTGCATAGTTGTGTTACTTGTACTCGCATTAGAGGAAAGACGTAGACTTAGTCCTTTGATGGGTAACTTACCCAAGGAGCGAGTTACACCTAGCCTTCCATTTGTTCGGTGTGGGGTGGATTACGCTGGACCAGTGCTCATTCTGAACCGCAAAGGTAGGGGTGCTAGGCTTATCAAAGGCTACATTTGCCTATTTGTTTGTTTCGTGACACGTGCTATACACCTGGAGTTAGTCAGTGACCTCTCCAGTGAAGCGTATTTATGTACTTTAAAAAGATTTATTTCACGCCGTGGTAAGCCTGCAGATATTTACTCTGATAATGGTCGTAATTTTGTAGGTGTAATGAACGATTTTTCAAAATTTCTAACTAATTGTAGTAACGATATTTTAGAATTCGCATCTAGTCAAAATATCAAATTCCATTTTATTCCCCCTTATTCCCCGCATTTTGGTGGTCTGTGGGAGGCAGGAGTAAAGTCGAGTAAATACCATCTTCATCGTGTGATAGGTAACGCGCACCTCACGTTCGAAGAGTACAGTACAATATTGGCTCAAATAGAAGCCGTACTAAATTCCCGGCCTCTGTCTCTTCTTTCCCCTGATCCTCATGACTTTTCCCCGCTCACTCCCGCTCACTTCCTTATTGGCCGACCACTGACTGCGCCAGCCGGCGATGACCTACGTGATGTTCCTGCTAGTCGTCTCCAGCGATACCAGAGGGTAGAACAACTTCGCCAACACTTCTGGAACCGATGGGCGAAGGAATACATCTCCGAGCTGCAGGTGCGGACAAAATGGACGGCGAATAAGGACGAGCTCAAACCAAACTCCTTAGTTGTCATTAAGGACAATAACCTCCCACCGCTGAAGTGGCATATGGGACGTGTCCTTTGCACTATCCCAGGAAAGGATGGTATATCTCGGGTGGCTGATATACAGACGTCATCGGGTGTGGTGAGGCGCGCACTTACCAAGATTTGTCCTCTACTACAGGATGTGATCGACACTGATGCAGTGACTGAAGACCATTGAAAGCCACTGCTTCCAAGGCCGGGGGCATGTTGTGAACTGCTACTGATGGCGACATCTCGGGGCAAGACAGTAGATCAAAATCTACGTCATAGTATCTCTCGACTGTGATTGGTTTTAATTTTAAATATTGTTCCCACTCCCTTCTCCTTGAATCATGTAAGATGGAGATTACACACATATTTTTTGCTCGTCAACTAATGCATCGTATTTTATTTGAAAACCCACTACACGACCTGTAATACACCGAAGTTTTCACCAAACCTCACCGCTGCTGCTACAGTGTGAATAGAATTAGTTGTCATGAACTAAAATTCACACGTTTGTGTGAATTTAACCTTGACTACAAGTGCAAAAACAGTACTGTATTTTTTTTTCTTTTGCTTATATTTCGAAAACGGTGTGTCCTATCGCAAAAATAATGAAAACTTGGCCCCCTTTATGAAACCTATAAACCCCTAAACCTCTACATGTAGGTACCAAAAAAAAATACGACCAGCCGTGATATCTCGCTGGTTTGCGATCGAAAAATTTATGATTGGAGATCGTTAGAATAGCAATTTTTCGTTTTCGACGGAGATAAGCAGTTTCTTGACTGATATTTCGACCATGGACATAATTTCCATGCCGCCGGAATTTGAAAACGAAAAAATGCTATTCTAACTATCTCCATTCATAAATTTTTCGATCGCAAACCAGCGAGATATCACGGCTGGTCCTAAGGTATGGAGATATGAAATCTCCGTTGGAACATCTGTCAAAATTTACATTCGTAGGTTTATAATCGTATTTTTTTTTAAGGGGGGCCAATTTTTCATTATTTTTGCGATAGGACACACCGTTTTCGAGATATAAGCAAAAGAAAAAAAAAATACAGTACTGTTTTTGCACTTGAAGTCAAGGTGTTGGTGTGAATGTGTTCATGACAACTAATTTTATTCCACACCTTTTTAATCGCGATTAAAAATAGTTTTATTTAGTTTAAAAATTAAAACCTACCTACGTCAGAAAAAGGACACAAATCACAGAGCACTATATACTACACAAATCATGCGAAATGCGTTTCGGATCACTATACTTTGCAATTACTATTAAAAAACACAGTTATAGAAACACAATATACTAAAATTATCTTTTATAATGTGTTTGCTTGGATTTAATAAATTAAACATACGTTATTAATACTAAAAAAAGAAAAACGTAGCATAATCGATTATAATCAAAGTGAATCGATAAAAATGGAACGTCTTTTAGACGAGATTATTTTCTCCGTTGTAAATCTTTCTCCATGGTCTACCAGAATAAGGTTTTTTGATAGTATCGAGATTTGGACCGGACATTGATGCGGAGATTTGAAACAGAGATTTATCTCCATGGTCGTGATATCAAGCTCGAACCCGGAATTGGGTCCCAGGAGGCCAATTCCGGTGGCATGGAAATTATCTCCATGGTCGAAATATCAGTCGAGAAACTGCTTATCTCCGTCGAAAACAAAAAAATGCTATTCTAACGATCTCCATTCATAAAATTTTTCGATCGCAAACCAGCGAGATATCACGGCTGGTCCTAAGGTATGGAGATATGAAATCTCCGTTGGAACATCTGTCAAAATTTACATTCGTAGGTTTATATTCGTATTTTTTTTTTGGTACCTACATGTAGAGGCTTAGGGGTTTATGGGTTTCATAAAGGGGGGCCAAATTTTCATTATTTTTGCGATAGGACACACCGTTTTCGAGATATAAGCAAAAGAAAAAAAAAATACCGTACTGTTTTTGCACTTGAAGTCAAGGTGTTGGTGTGAATTTTAGTTCATGACAACTAATTTTATTCCACACCTTTTTAATCGCGATTAAAATTAGTCTTATTTAATACTAGCTTTTGCCCGCGGCTTCGCCCGCGTGGATGTCGGATCGCATTGCCTGCCCGCGCTATTACTTCGTTTTCGCTTAGCGTTCTTTCTGACATTTTTTCTTCTTCCGACACCTAAGGGTCCTAGAGTGATGTTAAGGGTCCTTGAGTGTTGTGTGTGTGTGTTTGTTGTGATGTGATATGCTTATAGTCTTCCTTAACAATTGGGCTTATCAAATGCAAAAATAATTATTAAGTCCGACTGTTAGTTCCAGAGATTAGGGCGTTCAAACCAACCAAAAAAAGTGTGTGTCAGCTCCGACGGGAGTTTACTTCTGTTTTTGTGCCGTTTCGAGTTTCCGACTTTCTATTTTTCGGTCATTTCTGTCGGGCTGGGTTTCTTCAATGAATCAGTGCTATACAAATAGCAACTTTAAGGTGTAAGGGCACTCGTCCCCCCTCTCCCTCTTACTTCTCCTCCTCTCACTCTAACCACCTCTCACTCTCCCCTATCATCCCCCTCACTTCTCCCTCTCACCCCCTCACGCTTCCCAATCCCTCTCCCTCTCATACCCTTCACCACATCCCTTTTCCGCTAACCTAACCCTCCCCCTCACCCTGTCCCACACCCCCTTCACCGCTTTCCCCTCTCCGTTTACCTACACTAACTCCTCCCCTCCCCCTCTTTCCTTCTCCACACCCACTACACCTCCTCCCTCACTACACCCTCGTATCGCTCTCCCCTTCCCTCCATCATCCTCCCCTTTCCCTCCTCACCACCCCTCCCCTCCCTCTCACCACACCCTCCTCTTCCCCTTTTCCTCCTCATGATAGCCACGACATTCATCAAATTCCTCATCACCCCTCCCCTTCCCCTTTCCCTCCTCACCACCCCCTACCCTTCTCCCTTTCCCCTCTACCCTTTCCTCTGGGGGAAAAACTATTAACGACAAACTTTATTACTTGCTTAGGCAAATATTTGTGCAAAGTTTCAAATTATTTAATCAAACATTTTTCATATAAACTATATTCCCTGTTTTCACACCCACAGGGATGGAATTTTAAAAAATCGTTTAGGGTATTTCCGTAACTTGACTGAAAGATTATTTACACAAATTTTCGAGTTAATCAAGCCCCGCAGTAAAAAACTTTATAATTTACTTAGATAAATATTCATGCCAAGTTTCAAGTCTATTAACTCAAGGAATAAGATTTTTCATACAAACTTTCATCCCCTATTTGTCCCCCTTAGGGATGGAATTTCCAAAAATCCTTCCTTAGTGGATGCCTACACTGTATAAGTCTCTAGGTCCAGCGGTTTGGGCTGTGCGTTGATATATCAGTCAGGCAATCAATCAGTCAGTCAGGACTTTGAATTTTATATACAGGGTGATTTTTAAATGACCAGCCAAATTTTCACAGGGTGTTCTACCCATGAATATGAACAACTTTCACTATGGGACCAACTTTGAAATCACGAAAAAAAAAACCAGCGGTTTCCTACAAAAGTTCAATACCTACTCGATCAAAATGTATGAAACAGCTGATATTTTTTTTGCGATTTCAAAGTTGGTCCCATAGTGAAAGTTGTTCATATTCATGGGTAGAACACCCTGTGAAAATTTGGCTGGTCATTAAAAAATCACCTTGTATATTAGGTGTAAAAAAATTAACTGCAAGAACTTCGTCCACATACTCGACATCGAAAAACAAACACAATTTTCGCGGAATCGCGAAAAAAAAATCAGCTGTTCAATACATTTATGTTCGCATAATTCGTCAAAATGTACTGAACAGCTGATTTTTTTTCGCGATTTCAGGTTTGGTCTCATAGTAAAAGTTGTTCATAATGATGAGTACAATGACCCCTTAAGAGGTTGTGGGTTACTTATTTTACACCTTGTATAGATAGATAGATGTGTGACGACATAAATGAAAATAACAATATATTCGTAATGATTGACATCTATAGACACATTTAGAGACAAAAATCAAGAACTGTACAATACATACCTATGATCCACAATAAACTTTTGATTGATTGATTGATTGATTGAAAATATTTTTGGCCAGCTTTTAGGTTCAAATACCCGTATGTGCGGCGCGAGGCGTGTTCGTACTCTGATAGAATAGCTTAACAAATGTTCGCCGTGATTTTGACATAACTTTTTCATTTATGAACCGATTGACATGAAATAAACACTAAATGTTAAGTGAAGCTTACTACAGTATATTAGTGAAAACCGCATGTAAATCGAATAAGCCGTTTCTGATATTAGCGTGCACAAACACACAGACAAACAGACAAACAGATAAACAGACAAAAAAAAAATTAACTACAATCTCGGGTTCGGCATCGATATAATAACAACCCCTCTTTTTTTTATATATTTCCATTGTACAGACACCACTTTTCTACAATTTTATTATATGTATAGATATAGATGAAAATTAAAACCTACCTACGTCAGAAAAAGGATGATCATGCGAAATGCGTTTCTGATCACGCTACTTTGCAATTACTATTTTCAGTAAGTAATTATAAAAAAAACACAGGTAAAGAAACACAATATACTAAAATTATCTTTTATAATGTGTTTGCTTGGATTTAATAAATTAAACACGTCATTAATACTAAAAAAAGAAAAACGTAGCATAATCGATTACAATCAAAGTGAGTCGATAAAAATGGAACGTCTTTTAGACGAGATTATTTTCTCCGTTGTAGATATTTCTCCATGGTCTACCAGAATACGGTTTTTTGATAGTATCGAGATTTGGACCGGACATTGATGCGGAGATTTGAAACAGAGATTTATCTCCATGGTCGTGATATCTAGCTCGAGCCCGGAATTGGGTCCCTGGTCCTTACCAGACGGCGAGCTACCCACTACTCGCCGTCCGCAAGTCAGCGCCTACGGTGGCCGGGAATCGGCTCTCGACTCCCGCCTGCGGCGACTGAGGGCGTGAGGTTGTCTCTCCCTCACGCATTCCGCCTCCTCCTTCGCGAGCATTACTGTTTCGCAGAAGGAGGTGACGGCCTCCCACGCACTCTCGCTCCGCACCATGGCCTGGACCAGGGGGCCTACTGCCTAAGCATGAAACCCGTAGTTCCGGCCTTCGTTACGGGCGTTTCTTACTCCGTATCACCTACGGATGGATGATTGGTTCGGGGCCCGAACGAAGTATGAATGACAACATGATTTGCCAGTTGTCCCTACTCCCGATGTGTTGTTGCCCGTCCGAAAAATTTAACTTTTACACTTGTTTTAATGGATCGTAATGTCAGACGGACGGACTTAGGGAGTAGGCCCCAGGTTTGGACGCGAGAGATCACCGCCGCCGATCGCCTCCGTGAGAACACGGCGGTGCTCCTCCCAAGCCGGGCAGACCTCCACTGTATGCTCCACCGTGTCCTCCGGACACAATGGTGACACCCGGGCGTTTCCTCCCGCCTTTTGCGGAACAGGAACCTCCCGAAACAACCGTGTCCGGTGAGGACCTGCGTCAGGCGGAGGACGCCGTGGCGCCTCCCCAACCACTCCTCAAAGAGGGGACTTATCGCCGCAATTGTGGCGTGCCCAGCGCTGGGTTGCGACAATCGCACTCTCTATGTCACCATGAGATCCCGCCGGAGCTCTGTCCGCTGTACCGTGGGTGTTTCGCCTCCTCGCGTCACTCCCACACGTGTGGGAGTGACGCGAGGAGGCGAAACACGGGGGTGTAACTCCGCTGCCGCGAGAAATCACGGTACAGCGGACAGAGCTCCGGCGGGATCTCATGGCGACATAGAGAGTGCGATTGTCGCAACCCAGCGCTGGGCACGCCACAATTGCGGCGATAAGTCCCCTCTTTGAGGAGTGGTTGGGGAGGCACCACGGCGTCCTCCGCCTGACGCAGGTCCTCACCGGACACGGTTGTTTCGAGAGGTTCCTGTTCCGCAAAAGGCGGGAGGAAACGCCCGGGTGTCACCATTGTGTCCGGAGGACACGGTGGAGCATACAGTGGAGGTCTGCCCGGCTTGGGAGGAGCACCGCCGTGTTCTCACGGAGGCGATCGGCGGCGGCGATCTCTCGCGTCCAAACCTGGGGCCTACTCCCTAAGTCCGTCCGTCTGACATTACGATCCATTAAAACAAGTGTAAAAGTTAAATTTTTCGGACGGGCAACAACACATCGGGAGTAGGGACAACTGGCAAATCATGTTGTCATTCATACTTCGTTCGGGCCCCGAACCAATCATCCATCCGTAGGTGATACGGAGTAAGAAACGCCCGTAACGAAGGCCGGAACTACGGGTTTCATGCTTAGGCAGTAGGCCCCCTGGTCCAGGCCATGGTGCGGAGCGAGAGTGCGTGGGAGGCCGTCACCTCCTTCTGCGAAACAGTAATGCTCGCGAAGGAGGAGGCGGAACGCGTGAGGGAGAGACAACCTCACGCCCTCAGTCGCCGCAGGCGGGAGTCGAGAGCCGATTCCCGGCCACCGTAGGCGCTGACTTGCGGACGGCGAGTAGTGGGTAGCTCGCCGTCTGGTAAGGACCAGGGACCCAATTCCGGGCTCGAGCTTGATATCACGACCATGGAGATAAATCTCTGTTTCAAATCTCCGCATCAATGTCCGGTCCAAATCTCGATACTATCAAAAAACCTTATTCTGGTAGACCATGGAGAAAGATTTACAACGGAGAAAATAATCTCGTCTAAAAGACGTTCCATTTTTATCGATTCACTTTGATTATAATCGATTATGCTACGTTTTTCTTTTTTTAGTATTAATAACGTATGTTTAATTTATTAAATTCAAGCAAACACATTATAAAAGATAATTTTAGTATATTGTGTTTCTATAACTGTGTTTTTTTTAAATAATTACTTACTGAAAATAGTAATTGCAAAGTATAGTGATCCGAAACGCATTTCGCATGATTTGTGTAGTATATAGTGAGTGCTCTGTGATTTGTGTCCTTTTTCTGACGTAGGTAGGTTTTAATTTTTAAACTAAATAAAACTATTTTTAATCGCGATTAAAAAGGTGTGGAATAAAATTAGTTGTCATGAACACATTCACACCAACACCTTGACTTCAAGTGCAAAAACAGTACTGTATTTTTTTTTCTTTTGCTTATATCTCGAAAACGGTGTGTCCTATCTCAAAAATTATGAAAAATTGGCCCCCCTTAAAAAAAAAATACGATTATAAACCTACGAATGTAAATTTTGACAGATGTTCCAACGGAGATTTCATATCTCCATACCTTAGGACCAGCCGTGATATCTCGCTGGTTTGCGATCGAAAAATTTATGAATGGAGATAGTTAGAATAGCATTTTTTCGTTTTCAAATTCCGGCGGCATGGAAATTATGTCCATGGTCGAAATATCAGTCAAGAAACTGCTTATCTCCGTCAAAAACGAAAAACTGCTATTCTAACGATCTCCAATCATAAATTTTTCGATCGCAAACCAGCGAGATATCACGGCTGTTCGTATTTTTTTTTGGTACCTACATGTAGAGGTTTAGGGGTTTATAGGTTTCATAAAGGGGGCCAAGTTTTCATTATTTTTGCGATAGGACATCGCGTATCATATTTTGATCAAGATAGAACCCGCCGGTCTATTCTGTAAAAATCTCACCGTGAAAACTTAGGTGAAGTGAGTTTGTTTTTGCTAGGAATTGACACTATTGACAGCTCACTCCACGCTCACTTCACCTAAGTTTTCACGGTGAGATGGTTACAGAATCGCACTGCTGAAACGGACCTGCAAATTGCAAAAAACCAAAAAACCCAAAAAAAAAATAATTACGCGTGCTACCACTGCGCATCCCCCGTTAGTGTTTAATCTATGGTCTGGTGGGTTTTACTGGCAGCCGCCGTTTCGTTCTGAAATAATGAGCTCTTCGTTAAACTATTTGCTTTTAACATTATATTTTTATTATGGTGTTATAAAAATATTGAAGATGCCTGAATATACTGCCCTGCTGTTGTGGACGGGATAAAGATCGCTTAAATCGTATAGACTCCAATAGACTCAGTAGTTTTTCAGTGGTCTTTTTCTCGAAACATGTAGTGTCACTGAATTTTAGTTTCTGTGAGGGGCGCGTTTTTGCAACTGGACATATTTTTTTTACAACGAAAACAGCAACAGCGCTATTCGATTTTTGACAAATGTTGATGTGAAAATAATTAAATAATTAAAAGACTTTTGAGGAGCCCATATCCCATTTTATTCTATGTATGAAAACTCCTTGCTACTAAACCTTTTAACTTCCTTTTAAATTGACTTATAAAAAAACTCGTCTGCAAAAGTACCTAGTAATGATCGAGCTCGTAAAAAAACTTTTTAACAAAAAAAAACCGACTTCCAAAAATCACTACAAAGTGAAAAATAACTTTGATTTCGGAAGTCGGTGTCTTTCGTTTTTTATTTACTTTCTTTTTTTTGCCACCGACTTCTGAAATCAAAGTTATTATTCACTTTTTTGTGATTTTTGTAAGTGGGTTTTTTTTTGTTAAATGTTTTTATTTCTCGCTTTTTAGTGGGTCTGTTTATAATTTTTATAAGTTACAATAGTCTAATGTCAATTGCTCATCACATGTTACAAAATATTGTTTTTTTCGATGCTGGGACGTTAATTGTTGAGGAGTTCTGCTGGTAAGAACCAGGAGAACTCCTCAACAACCACTCACCACACGCATTGTGTGACGAGCGGAAATTGCTTAGCAACCATATTAAAGTAATCGAATCGCAACCCGTGAAATATTTATCATTGAGTAGTTACGGTAGCCATCTGTGGTCTTCATCATCAGTTCCACTTCACCAAGTGGTGCTTTCCGAGAGCAAATGCACGAGCTACTATAAAAAATACCCAAATCGCTATAGGTGTGCTTATAATATTTGAAGAGTTCCTTCGATTTCTCCCGGATCCCATTATCAGAACTGGATTTTGACAAAAATGGGACCATTTGGGAAGTATACCCTTTCCAACAAAAAAATAATTTTTCAAATCGGTTGGCAAGCGACGGAGTTATGCGCGAACAAACATAAAAAAAAATGCAAACATCCGAATTGAGAACCTCCTCCTTTTTTAGAAGTCGGTTAAAAAAAGTCACGACCGCGTAACAGAAAGATGCCTATGCAAAAGAATTGATTTTCGAATCATAATTATAGCCTCTGAAAGTACGCCATGTACTCGTATATCAACTGTATTGAAAAATAATATAACATAATAGTATGGTTGAAATTTCAATAATGACTCCTAAGGACGTCGCAGCATGCGTACCGAAGTATTCGAGATTGCCAGAATTTTAACGTCAATTTTATTTTACGCTGTGTAGGCCAACAATAAACGAACTACCTGATGAAGTCATAGAGCAAATGGTGCAACGAGACAAGGCTTTCTGGGTAGATAAACCAGGCGTCAACGACTACACTATCCACGATTCCTATCATCACTACGGGATCTGCACAGAGGTTATAAAACATGGTAAGTTATAACTTTTACCGGGATGTGAAAAGACCGGGGGTTGAAATCTAGTATCGTTTGGCAGGAGGAGGGTAGTTGGAGGTGGATGGGAGGCTGGAGGAGTGTACTCTAACCCCCCCACCACTCCCATGAAAAGGTAATGCACCGTTCTTGAGAAAATCTAAATATTGTAACCTAACCTCAAAACACTTTAAACTTACTTTTAGTATCGTTTTGGCAGAAGGAGGGTGATGAGGGGTGGTGGGGGCGTTCCCCCACTCCTCTAGTACCACTCCCGTGAAAAGGTAAGCACCATTCTTGAGAAAAACTAATTATTGTAACTTAACCTCAAAACACTTATGTTGCTTCTGCAACGTCTCCGGCGCTGCGGGAAGCTTAGAGTAATAATTCTATGGCGGGAAGTGCAACCTTGATCGGCTAATATACGAGACATTAACCGCCTCATCTAACCCAAATTATTCATCAACAATAGAGGGTATCTTCACAGGGACAGATTCGACCTATTTTAACTATAAAGTGGGATACACACTAACTTCCTTCTGTCTGAGCAGAATTTCTAGGTTGAATGACACTGACTTTTTGTTTTGCGTTTCGTTTCACGTATTTTACACGACATTTTACACCGCAGCCAATCGCCCATTTTTACATTTCGTTTCACTATCTATCTGATTTGAGGTTAGAAACAACTTTTATTAACTTCTCGAAAAATATCCATTACGTTGTAATAAAAGTGGTAGCGTTATAATCAGGGACCCAACCCCTACCATCGGGTAGGGGTTGGGTCCCTGATTATAACGCTTCACCACGCTTCACGCTTTTTCCTCCTGCCAAACAATACTAGATCCGACCCAAAAAAAAAGTAAAACGCTTTAATTGACCTCAAACGTGTTAACAGTACATCAGGATCCATTTCCTCGTTCATACCAGTATGATCTGGACTGTGTCCAGTACAGACGAACCCATGCCTGTGACGGTCTGATGCAAAAGAAAGGAGAACAGAAGGTGAGAAAGAAATCCCTTAACTCTTTAAACGTCGCTTGCACAAATGCACACCCAGGTCTTTAAATAACAATAAAAAAATCTATTGTGTTTGCTAAATTGGCGTGCGACGAGTTAAACCAACAAGAGGACGGTAAGGTAAGGCTAGTATAGGGTTACCTTACAGTACAGTGCAGAGTGTACGCACGGCTACAGATCAAGCTATACAATTCCAGTGTAAGCTGATCTCGCATTGTTTATGATTTACTTACAATGAGAGGTCAATGATAATTGGAAACGTGGGTGAATATTTGAAGATAGACATATTCAGTATTCGTAAAAATGCTTCCAATTACAACTTTTATGGATTTAAGGTAAAGTTTATAGTGCAGATTAACGAAATAAATCAAACGCACAGTATTTGAACTGCTTTAAAGGTCTTAATCTGAAGCTGAAAATTTTCGTCGAACGGTGATGAGAAATGAAACACACGGTAATTAGCATTTAAAATATGGTAATTATGCTTCGTGATTGGTAATTAGAAATTAGAAATTGTCCCAATCAACTTTGACCCTAATGCTTTAGAGAAATTTGACAGATTGTAGTAGCTTGATGTGCTGGCATCTCTACATAATCATAAAATAATTCAGTCGTTAAGTACCTAGATCTGCAAAATCATCATGATGATGATGGTAAATATGGACCTTGACATAATAAAAAAAAAACTATATGTTAGGGGTAGGTGGGTAGTCAGTATGTAGGTTTATTTTGTTGTGGAAGTGTCAGTTCACACCAAACGATCAACAATCGATCACGCGTTGGTAGTAAAAATTCGATCGTGGGCTGACCTAGCGGAGTAAAGAGTTACAATATAATAAGAGGCCAGCTTATATTGAAATTGTAATTAGTACAAGTACTAATTACCATTTTCAATTGCTCATTACCGTTCGCCAAAATACGAACGGGAAAAATGGTAATTAGGTATTTGTACACTTTCTCACATTATACGTTCTTTATAGACCTTAATAATTTGGGAACTAAAATCAAAGCAATTTCGCCCAGAAATCGTGTTTGTCAAACAAAAATCTCCTTACCGTTCGAGTTTCCCGTGGAATAGACTAACCACGGGAAACTCGAACGGTAAGGAGATTTTTGTTTGCCAAACACGATTTCTGGGCGATTAAGATAGGCTAAAGCTGGGGCCAAAACAATTATTGACGTGTCGACCCGCACGAGTCGAGACGCGGAACGGAGCCCGACTGCTGAGTAACTCAGCGGTCGGGCTCCGTCTTTCAGATAGCAATTTTCACAACATTACGCGGAAAAAATTAACCCTGCGACTGTGTGAACAAATGGTAGTGAGTATAAACTATTGGGACAATTTTCAAAGTCGTTACAAATTTGCTAAAAGTATTCTTTAATGTGTATAGTTTTGCTAATTGGTGAAACATGTCGTGTACTATCTAAATTACTACTTAAAGATACGATCTTTAGTGTATATTTATAACTTTTCGAGCATGAACTGCCAAAATTTGGGAATTGGGACACGAATGTTGATGAGATTTGAAGAACGTTTATGAACATAACTTAGTTGTTTATAACAATAGGAATATATTATGTGCATCTATATACAAGGTGTAAAATAAATAACCCACAACCTCTTAAGGGGTCATTGTACTCATCATTATGAACAACTTTTACTATGGGACCAAACCTGAAATCGCGAAAAAAAAATCAGCTGTTCAGTACATTTTGACGAATTATGCGAACATAAATGTATTGAACAGCTGATTTTTTTTTCGCGATTCCGCGAAAATTTTTTTTTGTAATGTGTTTGTTTTTCGATGTCGAGTATGTGGACGAAGTTTTTGCAGTTAATTTTTTTACACCTAATATACAACGTGTAACGTTAAATGCGCAAAACCTGTTAAGGGGTCATTGTACTCATCATTATGAACAACTTTTACTATGGGACCAAACCGGAAATCGCGAAAAAAAAATCAGCTCTTCAGTACATTTCTGTTCGCATAATTCGTCAAAATGTACTGAACAGCTGATTATTTTTTCGCGATTTCAGGTTTGGTCCCATAGTAAAAGTTGTTCATAATGATGAGTATAATGACCCCTTAAGAGGTTTTGCGCATTTAACGTTACACGTTGTATACAGGGTGACTTTGAAAACATGCGACAAACTTTAAAGGGGTGTTCTACCCATCATTATGAACAACTTTTACTATGGGACCAAACCTGAAATCGCGAAAAAAAAATCAGCTGTTCAGTACATTTTGACGAATTATGCGAACATAAATGTACTGAACAGCTGATTTTTTTTCGCGATTTCAGGTTTGGTCCCATAGTAAAAGTTGTTCATAATGATGGGTAGAACACCCCTTTAAATTTTGTCGCATGTTTTCAAAGTCACCCTGTATAGTGCTGGAACTATGTCTTACGTGAAATGAAAAAAAACATAACTTTTTAGCTCACAAAGTAGTTATTTGAGGAGGTCCGCTTGATATGCACATGTTCAAATAATCACCCATGCTTGATGTGTAGCCGTGTGTACAGTAGGTTGCCCGCACTTGTAAGTTTAGTGTATGGAGATTTCTCGCTTTCATTTCGACATGAGCTATTCAGCACCCATCTGTTTAATGGATGAAAAGTATGTTAAAAAACATAATTATCGCAAGTGGCTTGGCTAAATTACATGCTATACTATGATTAATAAAAAATCAAAAATTACTGTTTTAGGGTTCCGTACCTCAAAAGGAAAAAAACGGAACCCTTACAGGATCACTTCGTTATCCATCGTTCTGTGTCCGTCAGTCTGTTAAGACCCTTTTTCTCAGGAACGCGTGAAGGTATCAAGTTGAAATTAGTCCTTGGAGTCCTTAATAAATCAAGCTTCTAAGGCCCGTATTACAGAACGTCACTCAATACTCAAGCATTACTTAAAACTAGATTCAAGCCATTTGATTGGTTGAAACTAGTTTTAAACTAGATTTAAACAGAGATCAGTGCTTGAGTTTCCTTCTATAATACGAACCTAAGTCGACATAATTTCAGGTTTGGTCCCATAGTAAAAGTTGTTCATAATGATGAGTACAGTACAGTGACCCCTTGACGAGGTTGTCACTTATCTAAATTACACCTTTTATAGGTACTCACTCACACTACTTAGTACTTACCAGCGCCTTAATTGCGAAACACATGCACTATTAATCTCAACTCATTTGGATGATTTTGAAGCATAATTGCTAATGGTGCTTCATAATAATATGTTCGAAAAATTTGTATACTCAACAACGTAATTATAAGTTACGTATAGGTATTATCGCAATGAATGTTGTTGAACTGTCAAAATGATACCGATTCCCACGGTGTCACGTCTGTTCTCATTTCTTTTGCGCCGTATTTTTCCACTTAGAAATATTTATTGCAAAAAGTTCTTCATAATTATTGCAAAAAGTTCTTCATAACTAACAGGCGCCTGTCTAATCATGAATCATTTTTCATTGGTAAATACAGAAACCTCTTAGCGTCCATTGTCGCGACTGTCGCGACCTTAGCACACCAGCCCTGACTCCCTTTCAACTGGCCTGGGCCAAAGATCCGGGACAAAGGAGGTGGAAGTATTATCCTGACCTGACTGCCACATTGACGCGCGAAGAGCTACGAGCTTCCATGGATGAGTAAGTTCAATAATTATGATAACATCTAGGTACCTACAGCCGGTCGATTCTGTGAAAATCTCACCGTGAAAACTTAGGTGAAGTGAGTTTGTTTTTGCTAGGAATTGACACTATTGACAGCTCACTCCACGCTCACTTCGCCTAAGTTTTCACGGTAGATGGTTACAGAATCGCACTGAGTAGTGCTATTCTGTAAATATCTCATCGTGAAGTGATCTTAAAGTGAGCTGTCAATAGTGTCAACCCCTAGCATCAGGTGGAATGACGGCTCACATCACGATCACTTCACCTAAGATATCACTGTGAGATGTTTACAGAATAGCACTACTGTGCTGAACTTTGACCAATAAATTCGGAACACCTATACTCCATTTATAATAAGATTAGACATTTAAACAAACCTTTTTAACCGACTTCCAAAAGGAGGAGGTTCTCAATTCGTCGGAACCTTTTTTTTTTTTTTTTTTTTTTTTTTTTATGTATGTTCCCCGATTACTCGAAAATGGCTGGACCGATTTGGATTTTTCTTTTTTTGTTCGAAAGGGTATACTTCCCAAGTGGTCCCATGATCATCAAGTCAGGATCTGATGATGGGATCCCATGGAAATCGAGGGAAACCCTCAAATTTTATTGGCACACCTATATCGATTTCGGTATTTTGTATAGTAACTCGTGCATTTGCTCTCGGAAAATACCATTCGGTGAACTGGAACTGATGATGAAGACCACAGAGGGCCATCGGAAATACTCAATTATATCTAAGTATATCACAGGTTGCGATTCGATTACTTTAATATGGTTTATGCTCGTCAAAATGCATAATGGTAATGGTGACTTCACCATGAGCTCCAGTTCTCCTGGTTCTTACTAGGAGAACTCCTCAACAATTAACGTCCCTGCATCGGGAAAAGCAATATTTTGTAAAACGTGATGAGCAGTTGACATTGGGTTATTGTAACTTAGATAAATTACAAACTGAACCACTAAAAAGTGAAAAATAAAAACTTTTTTACAAAAAAAAAAACCGACTTCCAAAAAAAACACTACAAAATGAAAAATAACTTTAATTTTGGAAGTCGGTGGCAAAAAACTAAAATACAGATCCAAAGACACCGACTTCCGAAATTAAAGTTATTTTTCAGTTTGTAGTGTTTTTTTTGGAAGTCGGTTTTTTTTTTTGTAAAAAAGTTTTTTTTACAGTCCGTGTAACCGATTTTGATTACTATTTGGTAAACTCAATGAAGGCATTAAATGTAAAAAGTGGTTACAATAGGTACCAACTGTTTACTGCAGCTGCCAACTCTTTGTTATGCCACCAACTCAATAGAAGTTAAAATCGGTTGAACGGACTGTAAAAAAATGTTTGTTTAATAAATTTCTAATCTTATTATAAATGGAGTAGGTAGGTACAGTAGTAGATAATAACAGCAGATTTTTCCGTGATTCCCATAGTAAAAGATAGGTAGTAGTCCCCTCTTCTTGTATGTAAAGGGGTCAGGTAATGCGGAACACTGACAGTACTAGGTAGGTAGTAGGTACTAGGTACATTCTCAATTCTCATAAAGTATGTCCCTGCGTGGCAATTGCGTACCACACTATCAATTAGAATCTTTTTAATTTTGACAGTTCAACAACATTCATTGCTATAATTACGTTGCTGAGCAGACAACAAACAAATCTTTCGAACATTTATGAAGCAATTGATTAGCAATTTGCTTCAAAATGATTCAGATTCCGATTGATAGTGTGTTACGCAATTAGGGTGCTGGTTTACCCTAACACCACAGCTAACACCTAAGTCACCCACCTAAGTCAGATGTTTTTTTAGCATGCATTTTATTTTTTCTCTATAGATAACTTACATATCGCACACGTAGATCTAAACATAGATAACTCAAAAAAGGTAATTTTTCAGGAGACGATAAAAACGTAACTATATTCTGCATTTTTTGTTAGGAAAGTTATACAATTTAATTTGATTCTAGATAATAAATAGCTTTTGAAATGTCACTGTAAACAAACAGGGGCTAAAATTCAATAATTTTTATCAATAATCACTGTTTTCAAACATACCTAACACAAAGATTTTTGAGTTGTCTCAGTTTAGATCTAGGTGTGCGATATGTAAATAACTGATTGTTTCTGAATGATCTTTAAAAGTTTTCCAAGGTGATATCCCCATTTTACTGGGCTATCTGACAACACTAACTTTATTTTGTTTCAGTGTTGGACGACAATTTCAAAACGAAGCATGCAATTGGTACTATCAGAACTACCCTCCTGTAAAGTACGATGGCATAGTTCGCAAATTCTCAAAATGAATTTTATTCACAGTGAAAACAAAAAATAGTTCAAGTCGATAACGTTTTTTATTTTTAACCGACTTCCAAAAGGAGGAGGTTCTCAATTCGTCGGAACCTTTTTTTTTTTTTTTTTTTTTTTTTTTTTTTTTTTTTTTTTTTTTTTTTTTTTTTATGTATGTTCCCCGATTACTCGAAAATGGCTAGACCGATTTGGTTTTTTCTTTTTTTGTTTCGAAAGGGTATACGTCCCAAGTGGTCCCATGATCATCAAGTCAGGATCTGATGATGGGATCCCATGGAAATCGAGGGAAACCCTCAAATTTTATGGGCACACCTATATCGATTTTGGTATTTTTTATAGTAACTCGTGCATTTGCTCTCGGAAAGTACCATTCGGTGAGCTGGAACTGATGATGAAGACCACAGAGGGCCATCGGAAACACTCAATTATATCTAAGTATATAACAGGTTGCGATTCGATTACTTTAATATGGTTTATGCTCGTCAAAATAATGGTAATGGTGACTTCACCATGAGCTCCATTTCTCCTGGTTCTTACTAGGAGAACTCCTCAACAATTAACGGCCCTGCATCGGGAAAAGCAACATTTTGTAAAACGTGATGAGCAGCTGATATTGGGTTATTGTAACTTAGATAAATTACAAACTGAACCACTAAAAAGTGAAAAATAAAAACTTTTTTACAAAAACAAAAACCGACTTCCAAAAAAAACACTACAAAGTGAAAAATAACTTTAATTTCGGAAGTCGGTGTCAAAAAACTAAAATACAGATCCAAAGGCACCGACTTCCGAAATTAAAGTTATTTTTCACTTTGTAGTGTTTTTTTTGGAAGTCGGTTTTTGTTTTTGTAAAAAAGTTTTTATATATATATTTAAAGTATTTTTCTGAATAATTAAGATTTAGAAAACACAAGTGTTAATCGACTTTGGCTGCTGACTGTACATTCGACCGCACGCCTGTAGTAACACTTACTTTGAGCTGGCCTAGCCTATATTACGGCCCACTAGCCCAGCCCACTACTACTATTAAATGAGCAATATTTTTACTATAGGGTTACTGGTAAATAGTGACCGATACTAAAACATACGCACGGCTACACATCAAGCTATACATTTCCAGTTTACACTGACCACTCACTGTAAGGAAATCCTATACCATGCGAGATCAGCTTATACTGGAAATGTATAGCTTGATCTGTAGCCGTGCGTACTCATCTCATGATAACAAACAACTTTTACTATTAGACCAAAACTGAAATCGTGAATAAAAAATCAGCTAGGTACTCCCTACATTTTGAAGAGTAGGTAATGCCAACATAAATGTAGGGAACAGCTGATTTTTTTTCGCGATTTCATGTTTGGTAAAACACACACTGTTTGTTCACCGCACCGGGAACGGGACGTCATTCATCGAGAAAACAGATGATGGCGCCGAAGTAGCGACAGTACATTTACTATGGCGCCGCCGCGCCGTCATCTGTTTTCTCGTAGAGAACCCGCACCCTTTTTTTTTTTTTTTTGTGGATGGGAAATCATCAAATGACTTCTTCCGCTCTGGGTGGAATGGAAGGGCCTGTCAGACTTTTACTGAATAAAACCCACCAGTTGCTTATGCCAGGTATCTCTTTCGACCAACCCGTGACCAAGCCGGCATCGGCCCTATCGGACCCCATCTTTTGCTGACATGTCTTTGAGGCGCCCGTGGAACACGGTGCGCCGTCGACCCGGGCCTGATCCTTACCGGACGGCGAGCTACCCACTACTCGCCGTCCGCAAGCCCGCGTCAACGGTGGCCGGGAATCGGCTCTCGATTCCCGCCGCCCAGGGCGTCTCCTGCGGCGACTGAGGGCGTGAGGTTGTCTCTCCCTGACGCATTCCGCCTCCTCCTTCGCGAGCATTACGGCTTCGCAGAAGGAGGTGACGGCCTCCCATGCACTCTCGCTACGCACCATGGCTTGCACCAGGTCCGAACGCGAGAGATCGCCGCCGCCGATCGCCTCCGTGAGAGCAGCCCCAGCCGGGAAGACCTCCAGATCCCGCACCCTACACTATCAATCAGAATATGAAGATTTTGAAGCAAATTGCTAATCAATTGCTTCAATTACTCGAACAAAGTCTGCTCGACTACGTAAATGCGCGATGAATGCTGTTGAACTGTCAAAATTAAACCGATTCCGATCGATATTAGTGTGTTACGCAATGAGTGATGAATGAAATTCAAACATCAAAACAGTGGGTAAAAGTGCTTTTTAGAGGGGTAATGATATAATAAGCTATTAGTGAATAAAGGACGGATTTAAAGCGAGGGCCATAGATGAATCACGAACTAGTGAAGGATTCTAACGACTGAATCATGACCGTAGGGAGTGATTCAAGTGTTAGAATCCTGAGCGACGCGAGTGATTCATGGCCCTCGATATAAATCCGTTTTATTCAAGAGTTGCATACTATACTTTATACCATGATTGCGAGAAAAAGAAAGATTTAAGCGAAAATAGACATCTAATTAAGAAAAAGGAAATTTGAATTAGCTTTGATCTAAACCAGCCGTCATTTGTTGGGTAGCAAGTTTTTCACTACATAGGCCGCCCTCTCTTTCAAAACTCAGGTGTTAACACATCTTCATCGCTTGAATGCATTTTTAATCGATTTATTATTAAGTAACCCTATGGGCCCTCACCCACGGCGACTTTTTTTAGCGATGCTGTCGCGCGTTTACGAAATGCGCGACTGCATCGCTTCTAACGCGCGTTAGTCGCATTTGCAACGCGCTACAGAAGCGATGCCAACGCGCTACTAATGCGCTACTAACGCGCTACAGTATCGCGACTGTATCGATGCAAACGCGCGACCGTGTCGGACGACATCGGGGAGAGAACAGAGTTAGGGTGGCGCGTGAGTGGAGAACCGAGCTATCGTTGCCTACGCTTCGGCTGCTTACGTAAAAGCAGCATCAAAGACAACGTGACTAATGTTGCCTCAACGGAGTCCATCTTGCAACTGTAGCGATCGCAGGTATTTTTGTGCCGTTACTGAATCGCGTTTGCATCGCGACAGAAGCGCGCCAGTAGGTATCGCGTTTGCATCGCGACTGAATCTGGGCCCGTGGGCGAGGGCACACAGCTAGCGACCGCTTCGCGACTGCATCGATGCGGACGCGCGACAGCATCGCTACTGCATCGCTACAAAAAGTCGCCGTGGGCGAGGGCCCTAAACTTTGTGTTCGTACAACTTACAGTACCTATTCAAACAGCAAAGAATACAAAACAGTTTTTATTGTAATGCTAAACTCCTTGTCGAAAATGTCGACTAATAAAATTGAATAGAACACACCAATATAGGTCGAATACACAGAGTTAGAGTAGCTAGATACCGCAAGCCATCCGACCAAGCGTGCCCTGCATGTGTGTACTAAAAAAAGTCTGTTAGCTCAGTGACGCTTAGCGATTGAAACAATTCTGTTTACGTTGAGCACATCACTAAATGGCTGGGGTGAAGTTAACGTAGGTTTATAAAAGAAGACACGATCGGTTTTCATATCATCTAATAACATGCGGTATATAGCCTAGGTACTCTAACCCTCGACATAAATCCGTCCTTTATTCTCTATTGCATAATACCTGTTACTTATACCTATTCTTTTGAATAGGTATAGGTAATAGGTATTATGCAATTAACGCAAAAAAAACAGTGAGTAAAAGTGCTTTTTGTTCACTGTTTTCAGTGAATAAATAAGCTTTTCAGAGGGGGAATGGTATAAAGTAGAGAAGAGCCGACTATGACTTTGGCCGACTAGCCGACTAGTCGGCTGTAAAATGGCCGACTAGTCGGCCATTTTACAGCCGACTATCCTACTACCTATTTTACTACCGATCATTGCTTTCGGTTGAGTTCCGGTGACATCGGCAATGTCCGTAACTAGGCTTTCGGCTCGTAGGCGGCATCTAGATTGTACTTACTGCAAACTGTTGGCTAATTTTTTTTTTTTTTTTTTGTTACATAGAAGTTTTCTTATTATTTTGATTTGTTTTCTGGATCTAAGTCTAATTCATTATTATTAGGTCAAAGGAAGAGTTCCTATTTCTAAGTTGTAAACTTACTTATTGCCAATTTAGACATCCGAGGTTACAATAATTCGCACCCAGCTCAAAGTTGGTAGGATTGTTTAAACACCATCATAAATGAAACCTAAAAAGTCCTCAACGATCCAATACCTGGAGAAAAAATGACTCGGGATCAAAAACGGGTTTTTCGCGATTTTCAGCAAAACGGTAAGTTTTATCATAAAATTAGTTCAGACAAAAATTGTTGCATTAGTAGTTCTTGAGATATCCGGCTGTGACAGACAGACAGACAGACTGAGTCGTACCATAAGGCCTCCTTTTTACCATTTTGGTAAAACACGCTAAGTACATACACTACCTCAAAGGTGGCGTGGAAACGTCTGCATTTTATGACGATTAAGGCTTCGAACTTTTTGAATCGTTATATCTCAGAAACGGTGGCTCTTACGAAAAAGAGTATTTAGAAATTTTTTATATAATTATCTGATCAACAATTTTTGTCTGAACTAATTTTTTGATAAAAGTTACCGTTTTGCTGAAAATCGCGTAAAACCCGTTTTTGTGACCTTTGACCCCGAGTATTTTTTTTCCAGGTATCGGATCGATGAGGACTTTTTAGATTTCATTTATGATGGTGTTTTGAACAATCCTACCAACTTTGAGCTGGGTGCGAATTATTATACCCTTAATCCTATTTTTTGGTCTAATTCGACCGGACTAATTGTTTGCTAGAGTTTCTTCTTTTTTGTTAGAAGTTTTAATTTTAATTTCTGGATCTAAGTCCAATTAATTAATGGACCGAAGAGTTCCTATTCCTATCCTCATTGCCTACCCTATTCTAGATTGTATTAAAAGGAAACTGTAAAACTGATTCTACAATAAAAAATAATACTCAACAGCAAAGATTTTAATTTCATTTCAATCACTCCGCTTAAAATTTTTAAGCATAGTAAAAAAATGGGTCGACTAGTCGGCGGCTTTAGCCAACTAGTCGGCGACTAGTCGCCAACTACAAATATGGCCGACTAGTCGGTACATCACTAGTATAAAGTAATATATCCTATAGATAGATAAATGAGAGCGGTTCTTATGTATCTTACTAGGAATTTATGTACTAGGGCACTCCGACTAAATAGGTTAGGTTGGGTTAGGTTAGCTTAGTTCTGTGAATTAATACGCGCGAGCCAAGCGATCGCTACGCCGAAATTGGTCGAAGTACCTAGCAAAATCAGGGCACTCCGACAGTTTTCATATCACTACATTATGGTAAATAACTATATCCCTAGGGATATAACTATATCATGGCTACAACCATCTTATTGCGACATATACATCTTTTTGGGGCTGACTGTACACATAAAATACTTCCCTGGTCTTTGAGACTGGACTTGTTGAAATCCGCGTCAAATCTAGAAGAAAACTTTTTACTTTGGTGTCAAATTTAATATTTCATCTTCTTTTGTTTGTGCAAAATGTCAAAATTATAAATATGAAAAACTTTTGAAAAAATATAAAACTTAACAAAATACCCATCCCCTAACAAAACTCACGATGGAGATGCACGACGGTGGCCTCTTCCTCCTAGAGGTACTCATCGACAAGGTATCATTTGTAAGGAGTCCCTGTTTTTCCGACAAGGACTTTAGGACCTGTGTAACTGTAGCAGCCCCATCAGTGGAGCCGCTTCAAATATGTGACGATGATCCTGGGGCATGTGTGGCTAAAAGTGGGGGACCCTTTGTGAAAACGTTCAACAGTGGCAAGTCTTGTCTGTTTTCCCTTAAAGAAGCTGATATTACAAAAGCCATGAGTAGCTTCTCCATAAAGGTAACAGTACATAAGTCACTTCCATGTGGATGTCTACCAACCAAAATAGTAATGGGGGAAGCGATAATAGATATGACGAAAGAATTTGTCCAGTCACGTAAAAAGTTTCTGGAAGACCCCACGAGTGTTAGCTGCCAAGCCTTGAAAGATTCATTTCGAATTGTTGACCCAGCCGGCGAGCCGACAGGAGACATTGTCATGTTTTTACGCATCTCTTGCTTTGGAAAGTTAATAATTACTAAATTCCAAGGTGCAGGCCCACCTAATTTAGGAGCAGGTCGAGGGCCTTCTATCGTAGACCGATCGTGCAATCCTCTGAGGGAATTTCAAACATCTCAAGATCCATGTGTTTGTGGCGCCGCCCAAGCACCTGGCAGAGGACCACCAGGCCGTGGTCCTCCCTGCCAGTCGCACGGAGGTGGGGGCGGTGGTGGTCCTTGTCCGATTGGTATGACTTTACAACCAATTACTTTCTCTTGTTCATTTAAGTACTTGTTATAAAATCTTATACTAATAAATCCTTTCAGCCCCAGATCCTTATAACTCTACGCCATGTGAAGATCCAGACGAGTTTTGCTACTGCTCTGGCCCTAAGCCACCTCCAAAGCAACCTATGGTCTGCAGAAATATGGATCAGTATTGTTTGCACGTTCCCAAAGGTGAGATTGAGAGCTAAAATTATCCTTCTTTATAATTATTGGACCAAAGTTTTATGAGACGAAGTAGTAAGAGCCTGTTCACATGTCCACGTCACGACGTCGTCAACGTGGACGGTGATGTAACGTGGCACGGTACGTTGACGTGACGTGCAAATTTACGTCACCGTATCGTAAAAATGCACGTCACGAATGAATTCTGTAAATATTTTAATAGCGATATTGGAGCACTTAGTTGGCGTGCATTTTTACGATACGGTGACGTAAATTTGCACGTCACGTCAACGTACTGTGCCACGTTACCGCACCGTTCCACGTTGACGACGTCGTGAGGTGGAGTTGTGGACAGGCCCTAACTCTGTAACTGTAACTTTGTTTCAATAATTATTTATATTAAATATTATAGTACTCTTATTAGGCCCCGAATTGGTATGCTATATTTATTTAGGGTAATTAGAATGTTCAGGACGAGATGTTTTAAACGTATGTATATTACATAAGCGAGTTTACGATAGCTGAATGCATGAGAATCAATTTGTTGATGGCCAGGTCCCACTAAACAATTTGAAGAGATAGGATCGAATTTGGGCGGCAACGAGCTAAAGATAAAAGTACCAGCCAGCACATCTGTCATAAAGAAGATCAGTCAGACTCACTGTGCAATGCAAAGTCCATATATGAAAACGAAAACTGAAGGAACCTGTTTACCACCTTGCGGAAAAAATAAGATCAGTTTAGCATTACCGAGCGAGGCTATATGCTGCCACGGCGTGCGGCCGCAAGACACGCAGTTCACTTGCACCACTGAAGGATGCCTCCAGACACCAAGACACGGCCAGCAAGCCATGCTTGCACGCGGTGATACTAAAAACGAGTTTGTCAATAAAGAAGTTTTCGTACTGAAAGTGGCAAAAACTGCTATGGAGGGTGATAGAAAGTGTAAACTGGAATTGGAACTTGTTACACCTAAGGGTCCAGACAAGATGCCACCAGTCCGTAAAGTAAACATGAGAATAGCAACTGATCCAGAATGTGATTGTTGTTGCCCAAGGATGAAAGCGCCTAAAGGGAAAAAGAAACGATAAAGGAGAAGTTGCAACTTCCATAGAAAATTACCCCACGTCCGACAGCTGAGAAAAATATCTCAAAAAAAAGATAAAAATGAGTATTAATAAATTACTTAGAAATTGCTTCAAATATTCTTTCAGACGCATTATTACTTAAAAATATTTTACGTTCACTCATGCAATACCTACTACACTAACGACCATAAAAAAGTAGAAAAAAGATCGACTTAAAGATTAGAAATAAATCTTAATTTTAAATAAAACATAATTCTTAAATTAAAACCCCCTAAATAAAGTAAAACAAATAATTCTTATAAATAAAATTCTTGAATATTCTGCTAAAAAAAATACTGAAAACCCTCCTCTTATATATTCAATATTAAACCCAGAAACTAATTCACTTAAACTAAAATGAACATCTGTGACATTCTAAATTAATTTGCTTTCTTGTTTCAAGGAAGGTGTAAAGAAAAAAATAAAATAAATAAAACTTATTTATTCCTGTTCTACATCTATCAAAATATTATCTAAATAATGCTCTGGGTGGCTAAAAACATCTTCATATCTCGCCCAATCAAGATAATACAAAATAGTCATTACAGGGGCACAGACTCCCAGTGTCCTGCAGTCTGTGCCCATGTATAAATGTACAACAACATTCTTTTATCGCATATTTCCCTTGAACTCTGCAATTATATAATATATACGTCCATTATACTTTACGCGAAACAACAATAGTAGCCTGTTTGGTTCGCGGACCAATGTACGGTTCTATCTATGTTCTATATTAAAGGATTTGGTTTTCGCACTTAGTCCTTCCTAAGGACCATTGTGCGTGAGCCATGGCGACCGTCAGGGGTTATTGAGGTCAGTTAAGAACATCTGTGAAAGATCGGGGTATTCTGAGACTTTCTGTTCTAATCTGGGTGACGCCTGTGAATTCAAAGGGCACGTGTGCAACGGTTTCCTCAGCCTCCATGCAGACCCTGCACAGAGGACTGTCCGTTATTCCTATTGTGTGGAAATGTTTGTATAGTGAGCAGTGTCCTTTGATGGTCCACGTCACCAGGCGCAGACCGTTTCTGTCCATACGTAATGAGATAACCGTCTGGTTAGCGTACCATTCAGAGATGGCATAGCCTCCCTGGACTGTCTACAACCTGGTGTCAAGAACCATCAACTCTCCGCTTGTGTATGGGTGAACTGCTGTTGCCACCTGCGTAACTGGTTGAAGGGAAATGGTACGATTGGATCAGATCCACAGACAGACGTGCTGGATGCTCTTCTAACTAGTTCGTCCGTTCTAGTGATCCGCTGTGTCCTTTTATCCATTGCAGTATCACTGTGTTTCGGTTACATACCGTCTCTCTTTCGAGTGCATTGTGACATTAGTATTAATCTCGAGGTATTGTATTTATTCTGTAAGGATTGGAGCACTGAGGCACTGTCTGAGAGTATACGTATATGGCTCTCTTGGCTTCTATGGCGTAAGCCACTTCTATGATGCCCACACACTCTGCCTGGTAGAAAGTGTTAGATACTCCCAGCGAGCTGGATATGTTTATGTTGAGATCGTGTGAGAAGTCTTTGATCCATCAGTGTATACTATCAACTCTTGCGGGCCTGTAGTCACACCATTCTTCCGTGAGTATTATGTTGTAGAGTGCTATGCAGGCTCGATAAGATGGAGATCTTCATGGACCAGCCATGGTGTCAAATGATCCACCCCCCACTGTAGTAGGGCTGGGAAGACGCCATTCAGTCCTGCGGACTTAAATATGGCTGGGAGGAGTCTATCCGGTCTTCTGTTACTATATTGTGTGCTCTAGACCAGTCTTGCTCCGTTGGGGTCCATCCTGGTTATGCCTCCCACGTCCTGTTTTCTAGGAGTTTACAATGTAGGTACTGTTTTTAACTACCTGAGTGAGGCCGGGCCAGTATTAAATAGCCGTCCGTGTGTAATACCTGTAATTATTTTACAAAATAAATATTTTTTAATAGTCAGTAAGCGTTACTTTAAATATGTTATTATTAACCTAGTATAATAACATTATCAAACAATCGCAAATGAGTTAATACAGTGTTTAATTACTTTTTAATACTATTCTAAAACTAAAATTAGAAGTTCGTTTATTACAGGTATTCTAACCCTGAATTAATATTCAGAGCAATTTTTTAATGTGCTAGCCAGTAAGGATGATCACAGGAAGTATACCACTTTTTTATACTCATTTTTAGCGATTATTGAGATACTTATCTTTGCTGTCGGATGTGGGGCATTTTGGCTACTTCTTCTTTCATTAGACTAAAACCGTTACAACAAAAAAGTAACCGTTATTTGTTTATTGTTTCCAAATTCATTATAACTTTGTATATATTTACATTTTTTTTACTGCAATTTCATAACGATTATTCCCTTGATAAATCACCAAATTATGCAGATTGCTGCCCGACGGGGAACAAAGTCATATTTCAAATGCCTTCGGACACCTGCGGCATGAACCACAAGCAACGAGCTCACTTTCACTTCACATCTGACGGAGTTGGAGACGTAGCCCGTGACGACCCCGGCCAGCTACTGCCAACTACGGCAGAGGAGTACACCGGGGTTGTGTATGACTATCCACAACAAGTGATTAAACTACGCATTGGAAAAGTTATAGAGATGCCAGGTCGAAAAACTAAATTTGAATACCATTTCATTACACCTGCTGCAACTCGAGAAAAAGTTGTACCCGTGAAAGACACTCGCACTGCGCAATGTTTACCCACCTGCCCAGATTGTTGTCCATCTAAACATCATAAACATAAACTTTAACATGTCAAATTTACGTTATGTAATAATCTATTGATTAAATGTTTATTCAAGTGAAGAGGGTTTGTTTTTTTCTTTTACGACCTAGAAATAATCTATAGATATAAGTACCTAATGAAATATTGAGTCTGGAGCCTTACCTGTCTTTTTTAAATTCATTGCTAACATAAATAAAATGTAGTCAAACTCGTCCTAGGTGTCCTGCCGAGCTTGCCGATTTGTCAAGATTTGACGGAAGAGCAAATAATGGAAATTAAATCAACACACGAGGAAGTGAGACTACTTCATGTAGAAGACCATTTCATCAATTTTTCGATAACCGGATCATCGATACCGTGTTCTGAAACAGCGACTACAGTCGATGAGTATTTACAATCATTTACGGATAAAATAGAATTCTCAGCGGAATCAAGTCAAGCTAAGTTAGATCATTCAGCAACATCATTTTGTGCCATCAGGTCTAAAAGGCGCAGCGTATCATTTTCTGACAAAGTAGATTACGCTTCCAAATCTTACAGCCATTTCCCAAACTACCGAAAAAAAAACTCCAATCACATGCCGAAGAGTGTATTTGGTAAAAAGGAAACTGCCGTTTATGTGACGCTGTTTGATAATCTCTACCGTCGTCGCACTTCTGGAACACAGGCGACTGCTTCTGTAAACAAATGCTTACAAGCATCTCAAAGTAAAGTCGACATCAATAATCATAATAAATTTGTTTGCGATATTAGTAAAAGTTCTATAGGCGATACATCGACAATAGACAGTACAAGACTATATCCACTGGATAACCGATTAAGATACTCCGAAATTTTTACTGTCGGAACTAAAAAGGACGAACACGGAAAGGAAAAGGGGATGGGATCTAAAAAACCTGGACACGTTAGCATGAAAAGCAGTAACTCTATTCAAACTACGCCTGTTGAGATGAGTGCCGTATCAATACAATCTCAACCGTCGAGAAGCGCTGGAAGTGCACAATGTTATAAATATTGTAAGGGGAAGTCGGTTTCAATTAAAGAAAAGCCCTGCCCAGGTGCAGTTGCCATCACCAAAGGCGATATGGTTGCGACTGTGTCGCATATTAAAATCGGTCCTAGAGAACAGTGTCCTGTGTACGGAAGGGAACCATGTCAAGGCCCTAAATGTATTATTGCTGCATCAGGAGCAAATGCCGATGATCAAGCAGCTGTTAAGGTGTCTACAGTGACAAATCCCCGACGGGGTGTATTTGAATTAGTAATTCGTAGAATGAACGGAGCTCCACTGGCAAGAAATGAACTAATGCTAGAGTGGACACCGCCGCCTAGTCGTCCACCTACCTGCGGGTCGCCATGTGCAACGCCTTGTGTGCTTTCCGGTCTTAACTGCCGACCATCTAAGTGCAAGTCTCCGTGCAGGCCTGGTGGGTCGCCATGTAGGAAGTACAGTCGAACTACATGTTGCGGTAAGACCTGTCGACCTTGCAAGCCTTGTAGACCTTGCGTTCCAGCGTCATCGCTGTGCAGGCCTTTCCCGCCATCGCCACGATGCAGGCCATGCCCACCATCGCCACGATGCAGGCCATGCCCACCATCGCCACGATGCAGGCCATGCCCAGCATCACCACGATGCAGGCCATGCCTACCATCTTCTCGATGCAGATCGTGCCGCTCACCGCCACCTAGGTGCCGTCCGTCACCAAGATGCAGGCCCTGCCCTCCGTCACCAAGATGCAGGACCTGCCGCCCTCCGCTGCCTAGCTGCAGGCCCTGCCCCCCACTGCCTAGCTGCAGGCCCTGCCCTCCGCTGCCTAGATGCAGGCCCTGTCCTCCGCTGCCTAGCTGCAGGCCCTGCCCTCCACTGCCTAGCTACAGGCCCTGCCCACCACTGCCTAGCTGCAGGCCCTGCCCACCGGTACCTAGCTGCAGGACCTGCCCTTGGCCACCACGATGCAGGCCATGCCGTCCACCACCGCGATGCAGGCCATGCCCTTCATCACCGCGATGCAGGCCATGCCCTCCCCCACCGCGATGCAGGCCATGCCCTCCGTCACCGCGATGCAGGCCATGCCCTCCAGCACCGCGATGCAGGCCATGCCCTCCGGCACCGCGATGCAGGCCATGCCCTCTACCTCCGCGATGCCAGCCTTGTCCTCCAAAACCATGCAATGCTCCCTGTGGGCTACCTTGCGGGTCACCCTGCAGTGATTCACCTTGCTCTACACCTTGTAAAAGTTCACCATGTTTACGGCCTTGCCCCGTTGGATATAGGAAACATCGTAAAACTCGCAGCCAACTGAAAATAAGGGCGCACCGCAAGTTAACATCTCCCTGCTTAAATCGCTCAAAAACTTGCCCTATGGTACGCTGTCGTAGCGTTCCAGGTCCGTGTGTTGGATGTTGCAGTGTGCCTCAATGTCCACCAAGAAACTGCTGCTCAGTCTTTCCCTGTCGGCCTCGCAAATGATCGGTGTATGTATGTACACCACGAAAATACGGCATGTAACCCTGCTGGCCTGTGTGATGCTCGCCTGCACCCTGCCCGCCCCGAAAGTGCTGCTCTGACTTCCCGCTACAAACTTACAAATTGTTGCAGATTAAGCTGCTAAAATTGCTGTACCTAAGTGAACCCTGCAGGAGTAGTTATATATAACAAGACAATTTATACGATCACTAATACTATAATAAACACATTTTATCCAGGCTCGGTGTTGTTTCAAGTATCTTGTGTTGAGTTAGGATTATCCTTACCCTGTTGCCACGAGTTACGCGCTCAAGCGACACGCGTCTTGTATCAGCGACTGCGGAGAGAAATTAGATGAAAGAAGTGGTTTAGTTAGGGTTTAAAGTTTTAGAGCATGCCACGAGTACCGCGATGCGTGCGACGACGGACGGAAACAGTTGACACGCACCGCACGTGTCGCTTGACGCAAGCCCCGTTGCTCGTGGCCGTTTACGGAGCCTTATTCTACTCTGCAAAGCATGAATATAATAATTAGATACTGATTCTAACCAAATAGTTCATTCTACTAGAAGAAACAACAGTGAGTTGGCTCGCTCGGCAGGGCAAGCATGGCTCACTTTCTAAACATCTGAGAGTTTAAGTTCACTCTACGCGCTTTTTCAGAGATAAATTATACCTTGGTAGAACTTATTAAATACAGAACTTACACACTACAGGTGAGAGCGTGAAAGTTAACTGTGTGGTTATTGTTTAACATACAGGCACTATCAAGGATTTAGCGCAATTAGATCATAATGCGCAAATCATAAAAGCTCCACTCAAAAAAACCTGCACCATAAAGTATTGGTAAATATTAAAACGGGATTACTCTGAAGACAATAGAGCAATATTTATAAAGTATTTAAATCAACTATCCAATAGCCTACAATAAATTCTATGAAAATTTAATTATGTTGTACGATCTCGTTTTCCTCTACAGAAAATCAAGATACTTAACAGATCTAGACCGAAATGGATCTCACGTGGCTTAAAAATATGCAGTAAACGTAAATGCCAACTACTACGGCAATATAGGAATAATCCAAATCAAGCCACCAAAGCTGTTTTCAAAGCTTATGCAAAGAGGTATAAAACTATAATCAGACTGACAAAAAAATCTCAAAACGACTACTTTATTACATCTGCCACAAACTAGACGACACGGTTGGCGCAGTGGTTGAGCGATTGACTGCTGCGCAGCATGTCTCGGGTTCGATTCCAGCAAGAAACAAATATTTGTATGACCTACAAGTATTTGTTCCGGGTCTGGGTGTTTTTCTACCTATAATATGTATGTATTTACAAAAAAAAAATGTATATAAGTAGTTTATCAGCCATCTAGTTACCATAACACAAGCATTAGGTTGCTTAGCTTGGGCTAGTCCCAAGCTAAGCAACCAAAAAAAATCAGCTGTTCAGTACATTTTGACGAATTATGCGAACATAAATGTACTGAACAGCTGATTTTTTTTTCGCGATTTCAGGTTTGGTCCCATAGTAAAAGTTGTTCATAATGATGAGTACAATGTCCCCTTAAGAGGTTTTGCGCATTTAACGTTACACGTTGTATATATTTGAGGTCGCAGTATTTAAAAAAAATAATATTGACATGTATAATTACTACACGCGTATACGGTGTAAGGACAAATTGCGCACAGTAGCAAGACTCATCTAATGCATGAAAGTATATTTTGTACAGCTTCACGCACTTTTAAATGCCCCGGAATATTATTAAAAATGGAGATTCTTTTTATTTTTTTTTTCATTTCAGAAATTATTGTAATAAGTAGTAGAATAATTTCTGAAATGAAAAAAATTAAAAAGAATATCCGTGATCTGTAAAACATACATAAACAGAAACACATACTACGAGTCGTTACAAGGAAAAATTGAAGCAATACTCGTACACGCATAAATACTTATACAAATACAGAAAACCTTTCTTTTGAGATTCGCGACAATTGAGTAAATGCATTAGCGGCGTCACAAAAAATCTGAAGTCATTATTAAATGGAGATATTGTATAACTTTCATGGTGCGCTAGCTGACTTTCGTGGACAAATAACCACGAAAGTTGTGCCACGATAGTTACGAAAATTTCACATTTTTGAGAATTACTATAAAAGTTATAGGTAAATTAACGAACAAAGTACTTGGAAATAATATCGAAGATCTATCTTAATTCAAAATGAGTTGGAAAATTATAAACATTATCCTTTTAAAATTTGCGCATGAAAGTTTCTTGATCAAGGCTACTTGAAAATATTCAAAGGTTAACTTATCTCATATTTTTTTTGTTTAGAAGCAATTAATGTATTTGTCTCCCCCACTGATGACGGGACACTACTGAGCGTCCGCGCAGCTAAAAAGTGTAGCGACAAGTTGCCCCTCTTGGAAGATAGGTGCAGTTTTGTTGCGCGCTCGCGAAACTTGGAAAATCGTGTGACAGAGACATAATGCCTCATTAAGAGATACAATTAATATTCTTTGGTCATTATGATGCCTAAGTAAACACGATCAATTTGATGCATTACATTATATGCTTATGAATAGAATACAAAAGTTATCAAAGTTTGGCGTGAGCGCGAACAGTGTGACGCGCGAAGAACACCGATTTTGAATAAATATTATAAATAATTTTAGATGTTTATTGTTGAAATTATACACATAAATAAATAAAGAGTAATCTGTATTTGGTCCTAAGACTCAATGTTTAATAGGTTAGGAATTAAGACCGTGTGACCGCGTTTTGAGGGACCTCGAAGAACTACCCATAAACATCCATGATGTTCCTAGTTCTGACGTGGCGATTCAATCCAAACATTTAGATTGAGGTGCGACCTTTATGTTCATATATCTTTTGAAGTATACCTACAAAATCGAGGATCCAACCTAGAAATTTTTTAAACTTATTACTAAATAAGTATTAAATTTCATTAAGATACGAAATTTGGCGACTCAATCCTTACGGACATCAATTCAAAAGGAGTGTACGACTCTTCACCGACAGGACTCTTCGCCGACAGGGCTCATCAGCGACGCAACTTATGTCCGATAATCAGATACTCTTAACTTTGGAAATCGATTATGCTTTTCTTGTAATTGTACAATTCATAAAAAATAAAGATCTTACAATGGTTTTTAAAATAATAACATAACACACACAAGTCTTGTCGGTGTTCAGTCTGTCGGCGTAGTGTCTGTCGGTGTTTAGTCGTACACTCATTCAAAAGTGCCTGTAATTGGTTTATTTGAAATAAATGCTTAGAGCATAGATGAATGATAGGTCTCGCTGCGCTCGAGCGCCAGCGGGGCCTGTCATTCATCTAAGGGTTTGAGTTTGAGTTTGATCGAGAAAATTTCTGCACTCACTATGAGCATAAAAACCCATCAAGCCCATCACAGACGTAGCTATAATATTATACATTATAGCTGTATAGCAAGACATTGCGATATACTTTCCATACTTAGTAATCTTCAAGCGACCTCAGACGGAGCTATTTCTATTATTATACTATTCTATCCAACGTAGTGGTCCAATGTGAAGGGGTTGATACACCGTATAATCAGCTAAAGTACCCGTCACGAGAAGCTATAAATTATGTAAACAAACATCTTTTACTAAGTAAACATTTTATACTGCGAGATAAAAATAAATTGACCATATTCAATCGACATGAAATATAGACGGGTTACATGAAAGTAACAACCTATTTAATTTAGTCGGATCATATTTGAACGACGCAAAGCGCTATCGTTTGTGTTTCTTGGTACCGGAACGCGTCCGTCGCAGGGATTGTAAACTATCGGGACGCCATTTTGAAATAAATGCGTCATTCGAGTTTCGAATGCGTACGAGTTACATGTCACTGATTCTGACACAGAAATGGAAACATCTGAATCTGACGAATAATTATTCTTAAATAATATATGTTAATTAATATTTGTTACTTAATAATTTATTAAATCTTAACCAAATTAATTTTTTTTGTTGGTCCAAATGTTGTGAACTCCTGAACACTTGTTTACAAAATTTATAGCTTCTCATGACGGTTACTTTACAGTCCGCGAGGTCTAAGCTGAGTTTTGCATTTGTGTGAGTGCATATAGTGTAGTTGTGACGTCCGGCATAGAGCTCGACGCGTTCTTTGTTTGGTTTAAAACCGATTTATAGTGCTTTTTGGCAATCGGCTTTTGTTCTTTTAGTACGAGAGGCCATGACCAAAACTATGTCGCATCGTTGAAAAACGTAAAACGATAAGACAATTGAAGATTTTGTGTTACGTAAAACCACAGATTAGTACAGATGGGACACGCAGTTTAGGTATGAAGCTACAAGTACGCGGCGGGCCCCGTCCGCGGGGCTAATTCAGTGTGTGCGTTACGATTGCTCCGCCAAGTTATTCAAACAGAAAAAACTTTGCCTAAAAATCCCACATTCACCACAACGTCTACAGAGGATAGCAAATAGTTTCCTTACCAGACATAAAAAAAAAACAGATATTGACCATAAGATAAACCCAATGACATTCTGCCAAATGTTCAAAGAGTATTACGTCATGTCGTTGCATTGAACTCAATGACATTATACATCATTGAACTTGTAAATCACATCTCTAAATAACAGTGCCTTTAGGGCGCACTCACAATTTTGGACTAAATTCTTGTGAACGGAAAAATGAGTGATAAAACTACACAAGGTACACAAGTTCGAGATAAACCATGCCCGTGGTTATGTAACTTCATACCGAAAAACGTGCCTCCCCCGGGGCTTGCCCAGACTGTCTTGCATCCCAGAAAAGATGTTTTTGTTCTAAAGGTAAGATAAAATCGTTTATTATTTTGCTTTTACCTATTGAAACGAAAAGTAGTATCCTACTTACAGACTTCAGATAATGGGCGAACTATCCCCAGCAGTGACAGATTGTAGGCTAAATCATTGTGTCCCGAGTCTTTTATAATGTTGTATTTGTTTCTGTAGTAGTACGTAACCTAAAATAAATACCTATACCTACACTATTAATTAGAGTAAATAGGAAAACTTGCAAAAAAACACCGGCCAAGTGCGTGTCGGTCCACGCACAATGAAGAGTTCCGTAGTTGAAAAGAATTTATCCCAAAAACAATGTTCTACCATACATTGATATTTAAAGTCACGGACAATTTTCCAAATGCCAATATAAGCTTGTAATCGCAAAAAAAAATATGTTATAAAACTACAATTTAACGATTTTCGGAATTTTTTCTTTACTTATCCGGTGAGACCTTGCTTCTTGCCTTTCATGATTATTGATCAACGGGAAGTACACTATGATACGAGTAGATAGGTTTTGATTTACTTGCGAGTATCAGAGGCAATATACCTGCGTGCTTAGATTATGAAATGTCCAGATTCCGTGTTCAGTACAAAACGTAACATAAAACGTGAAGCCAATTTTTATACGTGTGTGAGTGAGCGCCGTGTACTACATAACGCATTTGCGTATGTGTGCAACACGCGAGTAATACCAGCGCATAGAGATTACCCTAAAATAGTGGGAAAATTTAAATATAAAAGGAACTTAAAAAATAAAAGAAAAAAGTGTGAATTTGGTCAAAATTAAAATCCGGCTACGAAAATTTTCAAATTTTTCGTCATGGGTGTCGTTTTTATGCTTTTCTAGGGTGTGAAAGCTGACGATAACGAAAAATTTGAAAATGATTGCAGCCGCCATCTGGGATTAACATTTTAACGTCACTATCGGCTTTAACACCCTCGAAACCCATGAAAACAACCCCACCGATATACTTAACCATGTCCGGGGGCTTAACGTCCGAGGCACGGAGAAGACCCAGTGTGTAAAGATGTTCAACCATCCACGGATCAAAATTAATAAAACCACATAATATAAGAAGTTGTTTCCATACCATGTATCTGATTAATTGTGCATTCCCGCATTTTCTGGAATCCCGGGATTTATATTAAGAAAAAAATACTAAGAAGCCGCTTCCACAGTTTGTTAGCCAAATATTAACTTAAGTTATATATGCATCCGGTTATCCGATCTCTAATCATCATCAATTCCCAAACACTAATCATCATCATCTTCCTGCCCTTATCCCATGTTACTCGGGGTCGGCGCAATACGTTTTCTTCTTTCATTCTCCCCTGTCAACCGTCACGTTATCATTCACTCCCTTCTCTTTCATATCATTCCTCACACAATCCATCCATCTTTTATTTGGCCTTCCTCTGCCTCTCCATCCATCAACATATATATTCATCACTCTTTTAGTCACATGCGTTTCATCTCTCCTCAACACATGCCCATACCAACCCAAACGATTTCCTTTTAACTTTTCTGTCACTGGCGCCACTTTCAAACTTCCTCTTATATACCTACTCATTTCTTACTTTATCCATTCCACACATCCATCTCAACATTCTCGTCATCTCCGCTGCATGCAATCTTTTTTCATCCGTCTTCTTCACTGCCCAGCATTCCGATCCATAAAGTGCGACAGGCCTTATCACGGACTTGTAAAATTTTTCCTTTAACTTGAGGGGATCCGTGGGTCGCAAGTTGTTCCTGTAACCTGTCGCCATTTCATCCATCCTGAGTTGATCCTGTGCGTTACGTCTCGGTCTACTTCGCCATCCCCTTGGACAAGCGACCCGAGGTACCGAAAATCGGAGCAGATCGGTAAGGGCGTTCCGGCAAGAGACATGGGCACAGGACCCGAGAGGCCGCCAAAATCACAAAACAGATACTCCGTTTTGGTCCGACTTACTCCCATTTCATCCAATTCCCAAACACTAAAAGCCTACCTAAAAATGTATACTGGGCATTCTGTTGCAAACTATCAGAAAGTACCTATCAAAAATAAAATCCACAATAAATAATTGTACAATAAATTAAAATAATTTTGAAGAGCGAGCGCATTCCAAATTTAAATTCAATTATAGAAACAACTCAGCGTGAAATTCAATAAATGAGGTACCAGTGGTTATAAATAGGTCCTGTCATTTGACTTGGTTTTAATATAATATCCTAAAAAGGTTAAACTTGCAATAGAAAAGTGTAAATTGCTATTTAAAAAAAACAATGTTTATTACATTTTATAGGATAAAACAATTTTATTTCAATTTCCAAGTATCGATTTCTGACATTCGTCATATTAATTACTCTAGTCCATTGAAACAAGTTAAGATTAGGGTATTTTCTTGTGGTTTATTTATAATATTTTGAATAATACTTTTCACATTTTAAATCGTACTCACATGTGTGTGATATTTGTAAAAAGTAAAAATGTTAAAACACACTATTATCGCATTTACAGACTTGGATTTTATAGAGGTAAATTAATAAACTTGTGTGCTAAAGACAGATTCAATGCAGTTAAGAAATGAGTTTTTATGCAACTCTCTTAATTAACCCACGTTAAAAAAATTTGATGGGTAGCATAATACATTTTACATAATCAATTTAGGGTGTCGTATGTCGACTCCACTAATGAGCTGACGGAGGTTCGTGTGTTTGGGTCCAATTGGGAGCGCTTCCGAACCATACGGTTGAAGAAACAAACTAACACTCACAAAAAAAATCATCGTCCATGTTAATGAAACTCTTTAGTCATACCTCGTTTTTTTCGTGAGGTGTTGAAAATTTGGGTAAGTTTTTTCATGCCCTAGGCAACACTTAACAGTTATTGTGTCAAATTCAATGTCACATTCTTATTTTTTCGTTTTCGAATTTAATTATGAAATACACGGTGAAATTGAATACTTACGTATGAAATGAGATGTTAGTGCGCTTTTCTTTTTTTGTAGTGTAATTTTTGCACGATTTCACAGCACAGACTGACATTTTTTTAAAAATTAAAACACCCGGCTCGTGACGTTTTCGGGGCGAACGTTCCTTGACGTCTGGCGCGGGGATCGAACTAGTCACCAATGTTGGTTACTAAAATTTGGAATCAATTTACGGTAGCCTACTAGGAATCTGGACATTTCATAATCTAAGCCTGCGTGTTTGATATTAATTTCAACTTGCTATGTACCTCCACGCATTCCTAAAAAAAAGGGTCTTGGCAGACTGACAGACAGACGGACAACGTAGTGATCCTATAAAGGTTTCGTTTTTAAGGTTCCGTACCTCAAAAGGAAAAAACGGAACCCTTATAGGATCACTTGTTTGTCCGTCTGTCTGTCAGTCTGTCCAGACCCTTTTTCTCAGGAACGCGTAGAGGTATCAAGTTGAAATTAATATCAAATACGTATATCTATGGTCCCTTGGAGTTCTAAAAAAATTAAGCTTCTAAGTCAACGCAATAAAAAAATACGGCCATTTATGCGACATATTTTGATACTCGCAAGTAAATGAAAACCTATAGGGTACATACTTCCCGTTGTTCTAGAATCATGAAATTTGGCAAGAAGCAAGGTCTAGGAAAATATCCGAAAATTGTCAATTTGTAATTCTATCACATAGGTAAAAAAATATTTTCATGGTTGTCAGTCTGTCAAGACCCTTTTTCTCAGGAACGCGTAGAGGTATCATGTTGAAATTAATATCAAATACGTAGGTCTATGGTCCTTTAGAGTCCTAAAAAATCAAGCTTCTAAGTCAACGCAATAAAAAAATACGGCCATTTATGCGATACTCGCAAGTAAATCAAAACCTAAGGGGTACTTCCCGTTGACCTAGAATAATGAAATTTGGCAAGAAGCAAGGTCTCACAGCATGTAAAGGAAAAAGTCCGAAAAATGTTAATTTGTAATATTATCACATATTTTTTTTTTTGGGATTTACAAAATTAAGTTTGTTTTTGGGATAAATTCTTTTGAACTACGGAACCCTTCATCGTGCGTGGTCCGCCACGCACTTGGCCGGTTTTTTTATTTTTGATACGGAACCCTAAAAATTAAGCACAGACGGGAGGAAGCTAAAATTAGCTATGGTTAACAATTTTCTTTTCAACACAATTCTCAGATTGCCAAAGTAGGACCTACTGGAGACCGGCGCTGTAAGATGGAACTTGAGCTAGTCACACCAAAGCATCCTGAGAAGAAACCACTGTGTCGCATAGATACTAGAGAAACACAATGTGAACCAGATCCCCCACCATGCTGCTGTAATAAACCGAGAAAAGGAAAAACTATAAACAGTAAAACTACTTAACAATAATTAACTACATAACAATAAAAGTAGTCTGTAGCATTTCATTTTTTCTCTTCTAAGTTATTTTGGTTTTAGGATTGTTTTTTTTTTAGTTTGTATCAATTATTTATTTCATTTAAATGTAAAACCAATTAAAAATATAGTTCGTTATGTAGTAACTGGATTTGTTTTTCTGACATGACACACAATTAATTATTTAATGATGAGACATTTTTGTGGCGCCATCGAACGACAAACAATGCGTATTTTTCTTACGGTCAACTTTCTATTGCAGATCGCTTCTGATTATACAGGCGGTGCAATATTTTAAGGGGTCATTGTACTCATCATTATGAACAACTTTTACTAGTGGAACAAACCTGATCGCGAAAAAAAAAATCTGCTGTTTCCTCCATTTTGACGAGTTATACGAGCATAATGTATGCAACATTATGCTCGTATAACTCGTCAAAATGGAGGGAACAGCTGATTTTTTTTTCGCGATTTCACGAGTACAATGACTTTTTAAAATATTGCCCATGAATTCAATTTCATCCTGTATAAAGGTTCACCTCACGCGCAGCATGAGGAGTTTTGTCGACGGAAGAATAGACAAATAGTCCGGGCGTTTGCGTTGCAAATACAAAAGTCTTAGTAAGCCGGCTCATGTTGACATGGTTAATTGATCTTGTATGACTGCTAAGTGAACCGACCGTCAGCTGCTCAAGTAGCGGTGGGTTTGGGAGTGGGAGGTTGCGAAAGTTGTAAAAAAAAAAAAAAAAAAGTCATAGTACGCCGGCTGAAACCTTTTCACATAAATAGTTGACATCATACTGAGCTGAAAAAAAATAGTCAGCTGCACTGTGGAAGGGGGAATATGCGTCAGCTGCTCACATGAAGTTGTAAAAAAACACGTACCTAAATACAAAAGTCATAGTAAGCCGGCTGATGTTGACATGGATAGTTGATCTTGTATGACTAATAAGTAAACCGACCGTCAGCTGCTCAAGTAGCGGTGGGTTTGGGTGTAAGAGGATGCGAAAGTTGTAAAAAAAAAAAAAAAAAAAAGTCATAGTACGCCGGCTGAAACCTTTTTACATTAATAGTTGACATCATACTGAGCTGACAAAAAATAGTCAGCTGCACTGTGGAAGGGGGAATATGCGTCAGCTGCTCACATGAAGTTGTAAAAAAACACGTAAATACAAAAGTCATAGTAAGCCGGCTGATGTTGACATGGATAGTTGATCTTGTATGACTAATAAGTAAACTGACCGTCAGCTGCTCAAGTAGCGGTGGGTTGGGGTGTGGGAGGTTGCGAAAGTTGTAAAAAAAAAAAAAGTCATAGTAAGCCGGCTGATGTTGACATGGATAGTTGATCTTGTATGACTAATAAGTAAACCGGCCGTCAGCTGCTCAAGTAGCGGTGGGTTTGGGAGTGGGAGGTTGCGTAAGTTGTAAAAAAAATAAATAAAAAAAGTCATAGTACGCCGGCTGAAACCTTTTCACATAAATAGTTGACATCATACTGAGCTGAAAAAAAATAGTCAGCTGCACTGTGGAAGGGGGAATATGCGTCAGCTGCTCACATGAACTTGTAAAAAAACACGTAAATACAAAAGTCATAGTAAGCCGGCTGATGTTGACATGGATAGTTGATCTTATATGACTAATAAGTAAACCGACCGTCAGCTGCTCAAGTAGCGGTGGGTTTGGGTGTAAGAGAATGTGAAAGTTGTAAAAAAAAAAAAAAAAAAAGTCATAGTACGCCGGCTGAAACCTTTTTACATAAATAGTTGACATCATACTGAGCTGAAAAAAAATAGTCAGCTGCACTGTGGAAGGGGGAATATGCGTCAGCTGCTCACATGAAGTTGTAAAAAAACACGTAAATACAAAAGTCATAGTAAGCCGGCTGATGTTGACAGGGATAGTTGATCTTGTATGACTAATAAGTAAACCGACCGTCAGCTGCTCAAGTAGCGGTGGGTTGGGGTGTGGGAGGTTGCGAAAATTGTAAAAAAAAAAAGTCATAGTAAGCCGGCTGATGTTGACATGGATAGTTGATCTTGTATGACTAATAAGTAAACCGGCCGTCAGCTGCTCAAGTAGCGGTGGGTTTGGGAGTGGGAGGTTGCGAAAGTTGTAAAAAAAAAAGTAATAGTACGCCGGCTGAAACGTGTGTTGCGACGCAGCCCGGCCACAGTCGATTTCGTAATTTATAGACGTATCAATTAAATGTTCTTAAATTGTTCTTTCAGTACCAATGAATAGATTAAATGTACCACAAATATATCTTGTTAAAAAAGCACTTGTTTGTGGCCGGGCAGTACCGTATACGTTGCAGCCCGGCCACGTGAATATTTTCTGGTAGGATGCTCAGAATGTTCTAAAATATAAACCAAATAAATGTTCCTTTTGCGTTCTTTATTTTTTTCAATGAAATATACCAAGAAAAACGCTTATTTAAACAAGAAATGATTTCAAATAAGAATTAGCACTAAGCGCCTGTAGAACTAAAATAGCACGTCTGCTTATTTGTACAAAAGACAATGGGTGGATTTGGTCTAAATGTCCACCACTAACGAGACCTATGTAACTAAATAGTCCGCTAAATATAGAGTAACTGTCATTATGAAAGCAAAAAAAAAATATGTTGTCGTTAAAAAAAAAATTTTTCATCGATTTTTTTGTTCAGTTACTTTTCTATTGATCACTGTCACCACCACGCGACCAGGGTTTTGAGCGATAGCACGAATTTTTGTCTCTTTTGCACCTACAGAACACAACCGTACGGATAGTGCGCGCGCTATCAGCTGTTAGTCGCTTGACCCCGTTATTATGCCTCATGTTACATGAAGGTACTACCGTAACGACGTAGGGCACAGCACCCACACGACTCGCGACCGCACTTCGTCGACGGAGGCGCCACCGCCCGCCGCAGCGTAGAGCCCTGCATCCATGTACGTACCTAGATATAGTGTACCTTCATGTTCAGGTTGTTGCTAAGTTAACAAAAAATTATACGTACCTACTCCACTTTTGAGATGCAATGTATGGCCGCATAACTACGATATATCTAGGCACCTCACGCGAGATGCCGGTAAAAGTAGGCACGCACGGCACTATCAGAACCCGTTAGTAGTAGCAGTTTTAACTAATAATAATAATTAACGAAATGCCAAAAACTGTCAACGGAATCACACTATGAAAACAACAGTGACTTGTCACCCGCCCGCGATTTATCGTGCCATATAACAGTGAGTAGGGCGGAGCAAACATGCTAACGCGCTTCGTCTGCCGTGGAGGCCTGCGCGCCGTGACCATTTACGTACGCACTGTATCATACAGTGAGCCGTGTTGTTAGGAATATGTTCAGATAGTGCCGTGCGTGCCTGTATGTCATTTTTAATTTTTTTTTTTTTTTGTTTTGTAATATTTATAAACAATTTTAAAATTCAAGAAATAAAATACTTTAATAATCATTTAATAATATTTATTAATGATATTATGTAACAAAACTACAAAGATTTATAATAGACATATTTTTCCAAATGAGACAAACGGGCTCTAGACAACGGGCTCTAGACAAATGCGACAGGTGAAGCAAAACTAGACTCATCGGACGGCAACTTCATTATAGATTAGTAAAATGTATGCCTAACTACCCTCTAATAACAAACTATTCAATCACTACGATTTCATAGACAGAGACAGAGTTATAACGCCAAGTAGATTGATAATAATTCATTGAGTTAATAACTACCTACTGTAACTAGCTTAGTTGGTAAGAGCTCGCGGTAATTATTGTATAACCAATGATTCGATGGTTCGAACTCGTCCAGGTATATGAAACACTTTTTGTATTATTCTTAAGGAATGTATCGTTTGAATGGCAAAGTTGTAGCAAAGTTAATTTTAATACAACTGGGGTAACCAATTGATGCAGCCCATGGTACATGGGTGCGGGGCCACGCCGCGGCAGGCGGTGGCGCCTCCGTCAATGAAGTGCGGTCGCGAGTCGGGTGGGTGCTCTGCCCTACGTCGATACGGTAGTACCTTCATGTAACATGAGGCAGAATAACGGGGTCAAGTTACTAACAGCTGATAGCGCGCGCACGATCCGTACGGTTGTGTTCTGCAGGTGCAAAAGAGACGAAAAATCGTGCTATCGCTCAAAACCCTGGTCCGTGGTGGTGACAGTGACGAATAGAAAAGTAATTGAACGAAAAAAAATCTGCCTAGCGTTTTCCCAACTATGTTGGGGTCGGCTTCCAGTCTAACCGGATGCAGCTTAATATCTGCATTTTACATGGAGTGACTGCCTGTCTGACCTACACAGCCCAGTAACTGGGTAATACGATATCTGTTGGTAAGACTGGTTGTCAGACTTTCGGGCTTCTGACAACCCGTAACGACTGTCAAAGATCCACGAATGACAGCTGAGACCAACGGCTTAAAGTGCTTTCCGAGGCACGGAGGAGTCTCGGTATGTAAAGATGGTCACCCATCTACGGACCAACCCCGGCAAGCGTAGCTTAACCTGACGGATTGACCCGTGCGGTTGTTATTACTTAGCCACGAGCTCCTCAGAGTAATTGAATGAAAAATCAATGTATTTTTTTTTTTTTGTTTTATTATAACTTTTTACTGACAGCAAATTTTTTTTTTGCTTTCATAATGAAAGTTACTCTATATTTAGCGGACTATTTAGTTACATAGGTCTCGTTAGTGATGGAAATTTGGACCAAATCCACCCATTGTCCTTTGTACAAATAAGCAGACGTGCTATTTTAGTTCTACAGGCGCTTTAATGAAAATTCTTATTTGAAATCATTTCTTGTTTAAATAAGCGTTTTTCTTGGTATATTTCATTGCAAAAAAAAGAACGCAAAAGGAACATTTATTTGGTTTATATTTTAGAACATTCTGAGCATCCTACCAGAAAATATTCACGTGGCCGTGCTGCAACGTATACGGTACTGCCCGGCCACAAACAAGTGCTTTTTTAACAAGATATATTTGTGGTACATTTAATCTATTCATTGGTACTGAAAGAACAATTTAAGAACATTTAATTGATACGTCTATAAATTACGAAATCGACTGTGGCCGGGCTGCGTCGCAACACACGGCTGAAACCTATTTACATAAATAGTTGACATCATTATATTTCATGATAGTAACTGGAAATACTGTTTTAGAAATGCTGAACAAGGCATCAATACAATCGCAAAATGGCTAAGCAATAACCTACTAACATTAAATGCCAACAAAACCAAGTTTCTATGTTTTCACAAAACTGCAGCTTTCTCACCTTCTTCTCTACTAAATATTCAAATACATACATGCGACCAAAGCCAGTACTCCAAGACCAAATGTCAATGCTGTAATTTACAAAGAACACAATCCATAAAATATCTTGGAGTAATTATTGACGAAAAACTCACATACAAGGAGCATATCACTGCACTCCCAGCCAAAACCAGAAAGTTAATCTATATCATTAGGGAACTTAGAGATGTTGCTTGCATGAACCTTATTAAAGCTATTTATATCTCTTTGTGTCAATCTATCTTATCATACTGTATAAGCGTATGGGGTGCCACATCGACATCACACCTCATGTTGTTGGAAAGAGCACAGAGATCCGTTCTAAAAGTAATGTTAAAGAAGCCAATTAGATTTCCAACAAAAGATCTTTACAAAGAGGCTGATCTACTTAGCGTGCGAGGGCTCTATGCAACGCATGCAATTATCTCCACTCATAAGCTACTCATAAATTCGCCAAATTACAATGACATGCTGAAGCGTAGAGTCTTTAAAATCGTTACTACTAAATGTAAAACGTCATTTGCTAGAAGATCACAGAAGTTTATGTTTCCATACTTGTACAATAAAATTGTAAATAAATACCAGCTCCAGCATAATACAACTCGTGAAGCCAAAGTTAAAGTTAGGAAATTGATCACCGGCATGAACTACTATCAGATGGAACAATTGCTACGTACAGTTGTCTAAAGACTAAGCTGCACACTCTCATTAAATTTAATCACACACGACACACATAACAAACTTCACACATAATACTCTCTCAAACACTTATTTACACATTTCACACTCATATACATACAACACACTCGCACTTAAACTTCATGAGAATGATATGCAGATTTAATTTATTTTACTATTATTAGAGTAATCGTTTTTGTTTGACAGCCACGATTCAGGCTCTGCCTAGTGTGGTTTCACTGTTATTTTTGTAAGTTGTAATTTGAGTTGCTAATAAAGTTATTATTATTATTATTATTTTGTCTTTGACATATCTCGGGACCCTGGGGTCCCGGACCTTTGGAAGGCATACGAGGGGCCGAAGCCAACTCGCAGAGGCCCCTTAGACAACTTTTAAATGTCGAGAAGGCACCAGCCGACGATTATCCCTGTATGCACTATGCAAGTGCACCCAAGGACAACCCCCGGTTTGTGCAGGACTATTGCAGAACATGGAAATAAAACATATTGGGCTATGGGTTTGGGTGGCTATAGTGGATTGGGTACCTTGAACTATGGTAGAACTATGTCCCCTGCCTGACCAATGTTATTTATTATACACAGATAAATGGCAGGGGGTGACTTGCACACTCAATAATGGGCCCCCGGAAACGACCGCTAGCACAGAGGTAGTGACGTAGCGACAAAGGGGCAACATGTCCTGAGGTGCTTGAGGAGTGGTGAGGTATTCCACGGTTCTCAGAACAATCCCAGAGCCCGGAAGATGGTCAAGATCCCTACAAACACTTACTGGAATACTTCCTTCCTCCGAGCATGTTTGCTCTTGCGAATCTCCACTCAAGCCGGCCAATAAAGGCAAGAATGAGGTGGGAGCTCTGTTCCTCATCAGTGCTCACTCCAGCCGGCCAATAAAGGCAAGCCAGAGGTGAGGAACAAGACTTCTCCCGGGAGTTAGGGTCCGTGGGGTCGCTACTGCCCAACAGCTCGCCACATGCTGCCCTGCGTGTTTCTGTATCTCTCTTGGTCTGGCTCCTCACCCTAAACCTGTTCCGGCAAAGTGAACTCTACCGGCACAGACCCAGAGTTCAGAGCGCGCAAGCCCCACCACGACGTCAACGTAGAGATACGGCGATGGGGGTTATTATTATTATTATTATCATACTGAACTGAAAAAAAAATCGTCAGCTGCACTGTGGAGGGGGGAATATGCATCAGCTGCTCGCATGAACTTGTAAAAAAACACGTAAAATAAAGTTATGGTACGCCAGATGAAATGTAACTAGGTGATTGTTTAAATAATTATGAGTATGAAAAATCATATCGACGCGCGGGGCAATCTTCCCCCCGTGTAAATCCGAGCTACGCCAGCATTTACTGCGCACGTCGTACATAGCGCACCTTTGGAGCCATGCTGACCTTGAAGACCCTTCTCAATTGTCGCCCACTGACTGGGGAAGGGAAGAAAAAGAAGAGAAAATATCTTCAAATGGTTCGAAGCAGATCAAGTACCCCCATCAGTCACGAGAATATCGGATGATAGCAGCGAAAATATTGCCGGTATGGATTTTTTGTCAGTGACACTTTCTTTAAGCTAGTATATTTCTGGTAGCCTAATTTTAATGATTAAAATGTTCATTACAAGATGATGGTGAAGAGGATCGAGCTCAAGAAGTTGAACAAGATGAAGAGAACGTTTTAACAGAGGAGAGTTCTGATGATGATTTATCAGAGAACGATTATGATTGCGATACCAGTCATAAAGAATAATTTCTGCAGTCATTAATTTTTATATTTCTATTCCTATTTCTATTTCTTTACATTAAATGATTATATTTCCTTTTTACAGTCAATATTATTTTATATCATGCATTTCGTTTAAATATCCTAATCCTAACTAATATTAAAAATGCGAAAGTAAGTTTGTTTGTTTGTTACACTTTCACGCTAAAACGGCAGAACGGATTTGGATGAAATTTGGTACACGGATAGACCATGACCTGGAATAGGAGATAGAGTCTGTGCGGAAAGAGCAGCGGCGTGGCGTAAAATGGAACTAACATTATGTATGACTACTAAAAATTTCATCAAAACAATTATTAACACAGAATCTAAAAACATTATAATATTCTAACACAGCCTCATAATAATCTAGACGTTATATAATGTCGCACTATAATGTCGTAACAGTGTTGACAACATCACAAATACGGTAATTAAGCACAGCTGCGCCACCAAATCTTAAGCCGCTTCTCTTTCCGCACTGACTCTAGGACACTTTTTATCCCGGTAGTATGTTCCCGTGGGATAATTTCCGAAATACACGCGGGCGAAGCCGCTGGCGAAAACTATTATAAAATAAAACAAGAAAAAAAAACAAAATGTTTTCTTACGATATAGTTTTACACATGTCCCGACATTAGCATTTACCACTATGCCGGTTGAAATTTGACAATATGATAGTTTAATAGTTACGTTTACAAAAACTATCAGTCAGCTGGGTGCGGGTAGGGGAACTCTGTCAGCTGGACCCTGAAAGGTACTGTGCATTGCTCGAATAATCTGTATCTTTACTGCGCCAGCTGACGGTCTTTCCACCGCTACGCACGCAGCTGATTGTTGTTTTCGTACTTTAAATTATTTAAACAATCGCCTAGTTAAATTTCATCCGGCGTACTTTATTTTACGTGTTTTGTTACAAATTCATGTGAGCAGCTGACGCATATGCCCCCCTCCACAGTGCAGCTGACGATTTTTTTTCAGTTCAGTATGATGTCAACTATTTATGTAAAAAGGTTTCAGCCGGCGTACTATTACTTTTTTATTTTTTTTTTATTTACAACTTTCGCAACCTCCCACTCCCAAACCCACCGCTACTTGAGCAGCTGACGGTCGGTTCACTTATTAGTCATACAAGATCAACTATCCATGTCAATATCAGCCGGCTTACTAAGACTTTTTTTTATTTATTTTTTTACAACTTTCGCAACCTCCCACTCCCAAACCCACCGCTACTTGAGCAGCTGACGGTCGATTTACTTATTAGTCATACAAGATCAACTATCCATGTCAACATCAGCCGGCTTACTATGACTTTTTTATTTACGTGTTTTTTTACAAGTTCATGTGAGCAGCTGACGCATATTCCCCCTTCCACAGTGCAGCTGACTATTTTTTTTCAGCTCAGTATGATGTCAACTATTTATGTAAAAAGGTTTCAGCCGGCGTACTATTACTTTTTTATTTTTTTTTATTTACAACTTTCGCAACCTCCCACTCCCAAACCCACCGCTACTTGAGCAGCTGACGGTCGGTTTACTTATTAGTCATACAAGATCAACTATCCATGTCAATATCAGCCGGCTTACTAAGACTTTTTTTTATTTCTTTTTTTACAACTTTCGCAACCTCCCACTCCCAAACCCACCGCTACTTGAGCAGCTGACGGTCGATTTACTTATTAGTCATACAAGATCAACTATCCATGTCAACATCAGCCGGCTTACTATGACTTTTTATTTACGTGTTTTTTTACAAGTTCATGTGAGCAGCTGACGCATATTCCCCCTTCCACAGTGCAGCTGACTATTTTTTTTCAGCTCAGTATGATGTCAACTATTTATGTAAAAAGGTTTCAGCCGGCGTACTATGACTTTTTTTTTTTTTTTTTTTACAACTTTCGCAACCTCCCACACCCAAACCCACCGCGGGTGCGTCAGCTGACGCTTGGTTTACTTATTAGTGATTCGAGAACTACTGAAAAAATAGGCAATCGATCGGCGTAAAATGGGTACCTGAAATGCAACGGTACCTCCCGGACTAAAAACTACACATCGACATCGCCATTCTTTGACGCGTAGAATGCGTACAAATATTAATTCGACTATCTGCCATTTCATCTATCGCGGTCATGATTTTTTCGGACGCACATGTCAATTCACCAGTTTTAGCTAATTTTTTGACGTTCTCATGAAGAATCGCAATATCTTTAAAAATAAAAAGTGAAGTCCTGACTGACTGACAGACTCATCAACGCCCAGCCCAAACCCTTGGACCTAGAAAGCTGAAATTTTGCACCGAGGTTCCCCTTTTAATGTAGACAAGAAATAAGGAAGGATTTTCCGGTAGTAGGTACATTCCCGTGGGATATTTTTCGACATCCATGCGGGCGAAGCCGTGGGCAAAAGGGTGTTCAATTATTTTTTTAGGAGTGCAAAATGGGAATTATTAGAGGTTCGAATCACTTTAATCTCCTTTCACTTATCTCATCTAGGGCTATTTAGGACCAGTCCACATATCTGTTACCAACATGTCTACTTCATTTGCTCCGAATCGTTCAAGGCGATTCCACGATACCTACTTACTCTGCTGACTGGCTAATCGTAATCATTCCAGCACGTGATAAGCCGTTAATAATCTTGTATAGTTCATACCGATACTTGACATGAAATTACTCTTTAGTTAGGTACTTTCCTTCTTTAGTCTTCCAGGTTTCCTAGAATAACAGTCCGCACTTAACAAATAAGCTTTGTTAGTTTAAGATTAAAGTTTGTGCTCACGACTACCTATAACATGTCATGTTTGACTTTGGTTGCACAATGTCAAAAAGTGGAGTAATACCCTCCCTAAATTTGTATGGAAAAAATATCGACCAGTTCCACCTTAAGAGCTATGTGTAAGTAAAAAAAATAATTGATTTGAATTGCCTGGGCCTCAACCGGGCACTAACCTACACTGCAGCATGCTACCTAGAACTTCTAAAAAAATACTTCAGCCGAACATTGTGAGGGATTGAGTTCGACCTCCGATGTGGAATGTGTAGGTACCCAGGTAGGTATCGTCTTGCCGCTGTCACGGACGGCGAGTATCTGTTGACTTCTTCTGGGAATCATCTCCAAAGGCATAGATGCAATTGTAAATATAATCGATTGGATTGTTTTGACGTTGATTTTTTTTACTTATTACTATTTCTTGGAGTTCGAAAGACGTATCGAAAGTCACAGCTTCGCCCTTCCACAAGGAGAACAGATGACCTGGGGAAGGTCGAGAGAATCCGCTGCATGGATCATCCGGGATGCTGGAAGCACAGAACCAGTTCTGGCGATGCTATACGATGAAGGAAAACATCATGAGAAAAACCGTGCCTGTGAGATATCATATTAATTCTCGACGGCATGTGAAGCGAAGTCAGGGACCATGGGCGGGGGCATGGAGAGAACGTCTTCTGGCTGAATATTGATGACGTTCATCCCACAATATCACGAAGTCAGGGACCATGGGCGGGGGCATGGAGAGAACGTCTTCTGGCTGAATGTTGATGACGTTCATCCCACAATATCACGAAGTCAGGGACCATGGGCGGGGGCATGGAGAGAACGTCTTCTGGCTGAATGTTGATGACGTTCATCCCACAATATCACGAAGTCAGGGACCATGGGCGGGGGCATGGAGAGAACGTCTTCTGGCTGAATGTTGATGACGTTCATCCCACAATATCACGAAGTCAGGGACCATGGGCGGGGGCATGGAGAGAACGTCTTCTGGCTGAATGTTGATGACGTTCATCCCACAATATCACGAAGTCAGGGACCATGGGCGGGGGCATGGAGAGAACGTCTTCTGGCTGAATGTTGATGACGTTCATCCCACAATATCAGGAAGTCAGGGACCATGGGCGGGGGCATGGAGAGAACGTCTTCTGGCTGAATGTTGATGACGTTCATCCCACAATATCACGAAGTCAGGGACCATGGGCGGGGGCATGGAGAGAACGTCTTCTGGCTGAATGTTGATGACGTTCATCCCACAATATCACGAAGTCAGGGACCATGGGCGGGGGCATGGAGAGAACGTCTTCTGGCTGAATGTTGATGACGTTCATCCCACAATATCACGAAGTCAGGGACCATGGGCCATGGAGAGAACGTCTTCTGGCTGAATGTTGATGACGTTCATCCCACAATATCACCGAATATCTAAATATAAAGGCCAAGGCCTATTCAAATTAAGCGATATCGCTGACGAGGGTTGCAGTCTCGAGATAGATAGCGACTGCTTTACGACCGCATTCGGTTCAAAGTCCTAATGGGTTTAATAGGCGGTCAAAATTGCTTGACAAGCACGTGATTTTTTCGAGCTTGTCAAGCAATTTTGACCGTCTAGGGACGCCATTAGGACTTTGCGACCGAATTCAGTCGGAAAGCGAACGGTGTCTATGTCAAGACTGCAGGCCCTGAAGGCGAATCAACTAAGGTATCGCTATTGAGCGCGACAGCGATATCGCTTATATCCGAATAGGCGAATAGGACACTAGGTACCTACTTAGACTACTAGACCATAGTCCACAAAGAGCACTCATTTCAGTAGGTACCTATAATATCTCCCCAGGGGGCCTACTCCCTAAGTCCGTCCGTCTTTCCGTCCGTCCGTTTATCCGTCCGTCTGACATTACGATCCATTAAAAAAAGTGTAAAAATTAAATTTTTCGGACGGGCAAGAACACATCGTGAGTAGGGACAACTGGCAAATCATGTTGTCATTCATACTTCGTTCGGGCCCCGAACCAATCATCCATCCGTAGGTGATACGGAGTAAGAAACGCCCGTAACGAAGGCCGAAACTACGGGCTTCGTGCTTAGGGAGTAGGCCCCCTGTTCCGTACGTCCCTACGTAATAACTTCTTTGTGTATTACGGCTGTCTGTCCGTCAATCCTGTAATCCGACGTTCGCATGGACGTAAAAATATCATGTCCGTTTTTTCTTTCTCCGCACTGGATATTCAAGTCCCGGTGTTGAGCCGAGCTTCGAGAGAATCCAACCTAATATAACAACAACAGAGTGCATCCCAGCGCGTCGAAAAAACACTACGCCAGGTTTCTCGACGGCTATTCAAATCTAAAATTAACTAATTCATGTGTAAAATCTCTTGTTAAGTCGAAAACGAGTTGCACCAAAGTTGATTAAGTACTTTGATTTGAATCTTTGATCACTTGACACAACAATCAAATTAGTACTAAGTATAATAAACTCTCTTGTTAATTCAGAATTTGGGTTTCTGGACAAACGATTAAGCTCGAATGTCATGTCAAGCCAAAGTCAAATGTTGTGTTAGCTAATCTGTCGAGCTTGGGCGATTATCTTTGCGTTCCCCGTGATTTTCTGTTTTCTCTGGATATTTTCTAGTTATAATTAATAAAACAACTTCTGCACGGAGGCACGGAGGAGTCTCGGTATGTAAAGATAGTCATCCATCCACTGACCAACCCCGGCAAGCGTAGCTTAACCTGATAGATCGACTCGTGCGGCTTACTTTACTTAGCCACGAGCTCCTCCTAAAAATCTAAAACCAAACAATAAAAATTCTATAGGTAGGTACTTTAACTACGGTAGGTACATATTTTTGTTTTTTTTTTTATACCTAGGTACGTGTTGAGGTTTAGGGGTTTAAGAGTTTTATAAAGGGGAGCCAAATTTTCATTATTTTTGCGATTGGACACACCGTTTTCGAGATATAAGGAAAAGAAAAAAAAAAATACCAAACATTCAAATTTTCAATAAAATGGCGCCTTGGTCAATAATGTCAACTTGACATTCAACTGAACGAATTATTGTCAAAATGAATGAAGAATACGATGTTGCCATTGGTTGCCATACACATAATCTATTTTCTTTAATCGTTGACATTGATCGTTGATTAATTAATTTTGTCGTAATCGCCAATTCAGCAACCCAATTTGATTTGACTGGTCTGTTAATTTAACCAATTTGTTAGTTGATTTTAGATTTGAATAGCCGTCGAGAAACCGGGCGTATGTATTGGATTTTCAACTCTCGGCGCTAAGCAGAGCGTTGAAAATCCAGTGCGCGAAAAAAAATCGCCGCGATATTTATACGTCCGTGCGAACGTCGGCTCGTTAAAAACGTAACTTTGTCGGTCCCGTCGAGTCACATGCGTGCATGGAAGTACAAATATTTTTAACCGACGATAAAAAAGGAGGAGGTTCTCAATTCCACACTTTTAGGCTAAGAACTCACGGAGCGAATCTTTTCACCCACGTCCGCCGCGATTGCGGGGCCGCAGCTTCTGTAGAATGCAGATATTATGTAAAAAATTAAAGCACAACTCACGACGCGTTCTATGGCTCTTACAGACAAAGGCGATATCGCGTCGCCGACGCGATATTGCGATATTATATCCGTAGCTAACAATATCCCGTCGCGACGCGATATCGACTCTGTCTGTAAGAGCCTTTACGCCCGCGGTGCCCGCGGCTATTTGCGGTTCCCGCTACACCGGCCGGCAAGAATCGCGCGGGCCGCGGTAACCCGCAGCCTTGGCGGGTGGCGCCCGGCGCCCGCGCGCTCTGCGATCGGTTGTCGGGCAACCGCGGTGGCCGCCGGGGGGCGGGTGGTACAGAAATCCCAGAAAACCAACCGCGACGGCTGCGTAAACCACGCAAATAACTGGTCTCGTGAGTTTAGAAATAAAACCGCAGTTCCACCACCGCGGCCTTAAGTGGTTTTTTGGGTGTCGAATGTTTTTTTTTTTTTTTTTGTAAATGTTTTTATTCTCAAATATTGTACAGACAGCTTAGAGCATTACAGACAGCGATCAGTATAATATAATTATTCATTTCTTTGGTCTAAAGGTGAGTATAGACTAGAGCGTTTTCTCGAGCATTTCTGTGTAATGTAAAGTTCTTACGAAGGGTACAATACAGGTAAAAGTTCAGTTTCGAAAACATTTCCATGTAATGTAACGGTCCTGCGAATGCTCGGCGTAATGCTCACAGCGAGTGTGCATATTTATTTACCCGTAACATTTCGTTGTACCTTGCGTTAATTCTGCCTTGAAATGGCGGACCTACAAGTTGCGTGTGCTGCGTTTATCTTGATGAATTAGGTATTATATTAAAAGTCCGACGCGTGCGTCGTTCGTCTCTCTCCCTCCGCGTCACCCCACACCCGCGCATCTCCCGCGCTCGTGCAAAGGCTCGACGAAATATTACACCAATACGCTCGTTGGTTTGTACAATTTATTGTTGTAACAAAACGGCGAGCGTGCTCGACGTCTGGTTCGTGAAGGGTTCGGATACACCAGGATACACTAGAACATATCATAGAGCGGCTCGTTGTTCTATTACAAGTAAATGCTCTAGTCTATACTCACCTTTATGGAAAAATCCTAGAAAAGAATCGTATGTCAAATATAAATCGCTTTGATTATACAACATGTCGTTTTGCATCCTCGTCTTTCAGGGTGTGATACAGAACATTAAACCGAACAACTTTCTCCATGGGACCAACACCGTAATCGCGAAAATCAACTATCCCATAGAAAACTTAAATACCTACTCGACGCAAATGTATGGGACGGCTGATTATTTTTTCGCGATTAGGTACGATGTTGGTGCCATGGAAAAAGTTGATCAGTTTGATTTGGTGAGTTGGTCTATACCACACAACGAATTAAGAATTATATAGAAACATAACTCCCTTATAAAGCCCGCTAAAACATGGTCCCAAACTCATACAGTAGTACCCAACTAATATGGCTTATCGATGCCTGCGCAGAAGATGAATTTTCAAAGCGCGGGAAATGCTATTGACCAATCGGCGCGCTCCACGCTTTTTCCTGTACCGCTATTGGTCGGTAGCTGCCGCCATGTTAGCGCGCGCCGCTTGACAGCCGCCATACTTGCGAGTGAGACGGAACAAACAGCTGCAGTGTAATATGAACCTTATAGTAGTGATCTAAGGTTGATTGTAAGTTTTAAGTATTCTCGTTAATCTTCGGGGCCATACTTTCTTTTCTGTGCGAACGAAGATTCACGACGCGCCTTATTAGGTGAGTACTACTGTACCACTAAACTGATAATACTAACGCAACACGCGTACAGACAAAACAAAATACCTTGCTAAAGTTGCTAAATTTATTTTCCGTACATTAATTCGCCCAACTGTTCATTTGGGGCGCAATTTTATTTAGTAAGATAATGTTAGAGTGAAACGGAAATATCGAAGCCAGGGAGTGGGTACGAGATGGATTATTAAGTAACCATGGTAACATCACAGTATAAAAACAAGACTGTGGTGACATTGAGCATCGAGGATGGTGTAATGCAGTATAAAGTAGGAGTCAGTAATTTATTATGAACTCAATTATTATGAATTAATATGACACCTGGGCGGCTAAAACGGCCACTTTGGCAGTATCATAATAGGATACTATTATTATGAATAATCTTTGAAATCGTAAAACGGTCACAGACTAACAATTCATAATTTATCTGCGTATAATTCATAGCACGCAATTCATCTGTTTGACATTTTTGTATGGAGATTCGTAAAATGGTCCACAAATTATGAATTGCTTTAATTAAGTTTAATGTCAAATACGACAAATAGCACAATCATAACAAATTGCTGGGCATTCAGGAAATGAATCGCTTTTAGAGGAATTGCTTAATGTGGCCGTTTTAGGCTCCCTGGTTGCCTTTAGTTTCCAAAGCTCTAGATTTACTCTATTACTCTATTCTAGATATTATTATTATTATTATTTTTTAGGGTTCCGTACCTCAAAAGGAAAAAACGGAACCCTTATAGGATTACTTTGTTGTCCGTCTGTCTGTCTGTCAGTCTGTCAAGACCCTTTTTCTCAGGAACGCGTGAAGATATCAAGTTGAAATTAATATCAAATAAGTAAGTTTATGGTCCCTTGAAGTTCTACAAATTTCATGCTTCTAAGTCAACGTAATAAAAAGACGGCTATTTATGCGACATATTTTAATACTGGTATTCAGCTGCATCCGGTTAGACTGAAAGCCGACCCCAACATAGTTGGGAAAAGGCTAGGCAGATTGATTTTGATACTCGCAAGTAAATTAAAACCTATAGGGTACTTCCCGTTGACCTAGAATAATGAAATTTAGCAAGAAGCAAGGTCTCACAGCACAAGTAATGGAAAAAGTCCGAAAATTAATCACTTGTAATTTTATCATATAAAAGAATATGTTCAAGTATGTCAGTCTGTCAAGACCCTTTTTCTCAGGATCGCTTAGAGGTATCAAGTTGAAATTAATATCAAATACGTAAAGCTATAGACCCTTAGAGTTCTAAAAAAATCAAGCTTCTAAGTCAACGCAATAAAAAATACTGCTATTTATGCGTTATATTTTGATACTCGCAAGTAAATCAAAACCTATAGGGTACTTCCCGTTGACCTAGAATCATGAAATTTGTCAAGAAGCAAGGTCTCACAGCACAAGTAATGGAAAAAGTCCGAAAAATGATAATTTTTGATTTTATCATATAAAAATATATTTTCAAGTATGTCAGTCTATCAAGACCGTTTTCTCAGTATCGCGTGGAGGACCCTTAGAGTACTAAAAAAATCGAGCTTCTAAGTCAACGCAATAAAAAGTACGGCCATTTGATACTCGCAAGTAAATCAAAACTTACAGGGTACTTCCCGTTGACCTAGAATCGACCTAGAATTTGGCAAGAAGCAAGGTCTCACAGCACAAGTAGAGTAGGTAAAAGAAAAATTCCAAAAATTGTTAATTTGTAATTTTATCACGTAAGAAAATATTTTTTTAAGTTTGTTTTTGGTATAAATTCTTTTCAGCTACGGAACCCTTCATTGTGCGTGTTCCGACACGCACTTGACCGGTTTTTTACTCAATCGGCGTGTATCAATTTTAGATATGTTTTACTCAAGCGAAGAGACACACGACGATGGAGTAAAAAAAATACAATTATCTATAAGAGCTGTATTTTGGAAACTAAACAGTTATTACTTACAAATACGTATTTTAAATGGTAATTTTCCTAGAAATCATTATTCCCATCATAGTACAGTATCTATCGAATTTTATATCAATTTTTAGGGTTCCGTACCTCAAAAGGAAAACGAAACCCTTATAGGATCACTCGTGTGTCTGTCTGTCTGTCTGTCCGTCTGTCACAGCCAATTTTCTCCGAATCTAATGGACCGAATAAGATGAAAGAAAATAGACGAAAATTGGCCATACCCGGTTTTGTTCTTGATAATCTTATGATTGAAGGTTCAATAATAAAAGTTAAGCATCGTTCTAAGCATTTGTTGGCAAACCCCTTCCAGAAAAGCGCTAGGCTTATATTCTGTCAAACTAGACTTACAATCTTGGTATGTATATTGAGGTAGGTATAGTAAAAAATTATGTGTAGGTACCGGTTTTTATAAAAAGTACGAGCCAAAATTTAGGGGGAGATTGTACCCGTGCTACTCAACAACTTTACCCAGGGAACCCGTATCCGGAAACGTGTTTTTTTTTATCCCAGCCCCCCAATATACATTGCAAGGGTGTACATCATAGTTGCGAAGTTCATTACCGCGATGTACGTTACTGCGAAAGTTCATTGCCGCGATGTACGTTACTGCGAAAGTTCATAACCGCGATATACGTTACTGCGAAAGTTTACTATCGCGACGTTCGTTGTTGCGAAAGTTCTTTACTGCGATGATTGCAGTTTCGATAACACGCTATTGCGACGTAGGTCATGTAGGAAGAATGCTGATACTGATGATAGTGGAAATATGTACAATATAATTGTTGGACATGACAATAAATTAACAAAAATTGTAAGCAACTATCTAACTATATCGCACACAGCTACTTAATCTACATAAGTAACAAATAAAAACGAAATAGTTTTCTCTCTGCCGGCTACTGTTAAATTGATAGCAATCACATATAAAATATGCAAAATATTGCTCTGTTCATGCTCATGTTTATAATACTACTTATTTATCTTCCATTATATAAAATTACTATTATGAATTAGTTCTGAGTTAGTCTTAGTTAGTATATTGAAACAATTTTATGTAGTAGCATATTATTTTCTTGAATTAGTAGGCTCGTTAAAGTACCTAGAGTGTTATTTGTGTTTAGTAAATACTTTCTGACGGTAGTTTAAAATTTCAAATTTGAAGTTTTTCATAAATGTCATATCTCACAAATGTTTTTTTATTCTGAGGAAATACAAATTTTCGTCACATCCAACGCAAGATAATTCTTGTAAAAATTAATGTACACGAATTTTGTTTACCTATGTTGATTGTTATCTTTTGGTCCAATGAGGGATTTTCTTTTTAAACTCTTCCCTAGTCGCTGGATAGATGGCGCTGAACTTGGTAAGTTACCGCAAGGAACGTAACCTAACATAACCTACGTCGGAAAAGCGTGTTATCGAAACTGCAATCATCGCAGTAAAGAACTTTCGCAACAACGAACGTCGCGATAGTAAACTTTCGCAGTAACGTACATCGCGATAATGAACTTTCGCAGTAACGTACATCGCGGCAATGAACTTTCGCAGTAACGTACATCGCGGTAATGAATTTCGCAACTACGATGTACAATCAGCAGATTGAACATATTCTGGGAGTATCAAAAATATTTCGCGTTTCCGAATAAAGTTGATCAGTATTATGGACAGAAACATCTCCTAAATATTCTCGATCGCTCTATTTATTAGCTCATATATGAATGTCACGCAAATGTCACGACATAATTCGCGTTCTGTATTCTACGCTGGGAATACAGGTAGGTGAATGAAACACTTTTTACGTTCCACGGAAAATCACTAATTTATTTAATTTGTGACGATTTGAATTTAATATAGATTCATTTTTTGCCATGTAATGCAACCGAATTCTTAAAAATTCTTCAATTACAGCTCTGATTAATAAAATGTCATGGCAGTTGCTGTCATGGTCATGACTCTGTCGCATAGGGTTCATAATATCACGCTTTTCTACTATTTTTGAAAAGCATTGACTTGACAGAACACGCAGATTGCTTGCTCTGGTCAAACTTTTTCATTTTTAGTAATCTTTAAAAGTTGTCTGAGCAGTGTCTCAGACGCAAAACAGATCTTATATATCACAACAGAAGGATAAACTAATTCTCCGTTATCTTTTAAAGATATTAATTTATGAAAGTAGAGCTTTTCATCAGCTCGTAACAATTCGAGGCAGCTTCGACATTCCAATTTTGTCTGCATTTTTCTTGATACAAACCCTCCAATGTACAAAATAATCTGCTCCACTGTTTCCGGTAGTAAGCGATTGTTTGTGTTGTGACAACACCAAACAGTTTTCCGTTTCCGTGTTGAATTTTTGACTTAAGGCGCAGATTTCCTGAAAACGATCAAAAAGGTGGTTTTTTAAAGCTGTGTATAAACCGTAAATAATTATGACATGTAAAAAAAATATGGATATTTTCAAGTCCTTTTCGCATACAGTGATGGAAGCCAAAACATAATTAAACATACTTTAATGCACCAAAAAAATCTTTAAACATACCTCCTAATAATTTTTAAAAGCTGTTTACCCCTTCATTAACAATTATAATTATAATTAAAAATATACCATGAAATGTCAAATTCCAAACTGCATCCAGTGATGGATTACTTTTTATTAAAAAAAAAATTAAAAAAAAAAAAGGTTCCGACGAATTGAGAACCTCCTCCTTTTGGAAGTCGGTTAAATAGTTAATTTCTAATTTTATACGATTTTATTTGCACTTTTACGACATAATTTCGGTGCGCGTGAGAATCTTCTATCTCGTGTGTCAAACTAGACAGCCATAACGCCATTTCACTTACACACCGAGCTAAATCAAGCTTGGAACCAGCAGTGCGATTCTGTAACCATCTCATCGTGAAAACTTAGGGGCGTGGGCGTGGAGTGAGCTGTCAATAGTGTCAATTCCTAGCAAAAACAAACTCACTTCACCTAAGTTTTCACGGTGAAATTTTTACAGAATCGACCGGCTGGGCCTTAATTCGTTATCATGGAGTTTGTGTTTGAATCCGGCCGTAGTTTTATTAATCGCGGAACTACAGCTCAGAATAGGAATGTCTTCCAGCGGAATACAGTTTCCCGTGAATTTAGACCGAAGTTCCAAATTAAGGAGTGTTTTTTTGTAAATACCCATAAACTGGGGTGCATTCGGGTTATTGTTGCACCGACCATGATTGCGGATTACGCCAAAAAATAGCTCAAGATGATCCTGACTGAACTTATACGGTAAAATGAAATCCATTATTTTTCGTTTCTCAACAAGTTCAGTGAATAGCATTTTAAAGCTTGAAATGCATATCATAAGTCCGAGGAAGCCCGTTTTGAACTGAGTGTTTATTAAAAGTTTTTGGGTATTGATTAACTCGGTTACCTTTTGCCCGTTTACTTTCCGTGTTTTCTTATTCTGAACATTTACTTTCAGTAGACGTAAATATTCAAAACAACTGTATAAGTATTGGAAATACGCATATTTGTCGTTGTTTGAAATGAAGCCCAATATTGTCCTGGACATTTTGTAAAGTTTGCAAATGCTTCCATTGAACTTTTTGTCCAACTTTGTCAATTAAAGATTTTTTGGACTCTAGAATATTTCGTACCAATTTAACCATATGGCATGGATCCAAAATAACAACCACGGGCTTTTGTGTGACAGGATGATCAAAGTATGTTTTCATGACATTAGCTTCAAAATCACATCCCAAGAGTTTAGCAGTCGCAAAGTTGGAAGCACAACCGTCGAAAGTAAGGCTGACAACTTCAGCTCCTACTTCGTGACACTTTGTTAGGCACATTTTAATAATGTTGCGTCGTTGTTCTGCTGCCAACCCGTTAATAAAAAAATATCATAAAGGCATTTAAAAAAAATCGTTAAATGACACCAGCTGCAGCATTAACACGAATACCTGTGTTGCTATTTCTTCTGGAGGGCCGTATGTTACAAGCCCATCAATATCTTGACCGTTAAAAATTTTCTGTTGTCTAATGGCCATTTCGTCTACTACTAGACAGGCAAGATTTTTGTTACTTTGGCAGAATTTTGCTTTTAGGGCCCTAAAAGATTCATTAGTGAAGCCAGGCTTTCCGTCAATAGACTGGTACCATTTGGAAATCGTTGTTGGATGAGGCAGACATATCTATATATTCTGATATATTTATATGCTGCAGGTGAATAATAGTTTATAGTCAATGCAATTTTTTTTATAGCTGGGGTGAACTTCTATGCTTCGGCCTTTTTTAGATGTTTTTTTAGTGAAGAGTGCTAACTATATCATTTGCAAAGCCACTGAGAGCAGTATGCAAAGTAGAATTACCAAATCCTTAATTTTTTAAAGTTTCTATAACGTCTTTCAGTATTACATTACATGTGAGTAATCTTTTATTTTTTCTTTGCAATTGTTTAATTTTTTTTAATCTTTTCTCAACTAGTTGTGTCTTTTTCTCAACCGCTGTTTAAGATCCTGTTTTCTCGTAGAATTAAACGCTGACTCGATTTCTGACGATGGGATATTTAATGGAGTATCGCATAATGCTCTTGGTTGTTCTGTATCATGTTTATGACCAGTGTCAACATGATGTTTTAGTATTTTAATTATTTTATTTGGTAGTGAGTTTTCGTCATCCAAAACATCAATAACCTGAAACATACAAAATTGTATTTCCTAACTGTAACTGTAAATAACGTAATCATTTTATGCTCGAGGTACTTTAGTACAAAAAATACTATATGAGTAAGTAAAAACAACAAATGATTAGGAATAAATGTTTTACTTTTTCGCGTTTACCTGTTTACGTTTATGTGTGGCTTCATAAATTTCACTGGATGTGTGATTTTCACATGTCGCAGAATTTCCAAAAACATGAATATTATGTGATTTTAAATGATACGCCTAGAAAAATGCAAAATATTATTTCAAATATGTATATTATAAATCAACTGAACCAACTTAATCGTAAACGTATTCTACTTTGTTTTTCTATCTATCTTTTTATCTTTTCCATCTTACCTGAAGGTATGTGCTAATATTTTCAATGAGGGTATCAATATGGCTTTCATTAATGCTTCCATTTGAAGTTGCTATTTCTGACGCCGATACGGATACGGGAAGTTCCTCTTTAGAATTAATCTAAAATGTGATAATTATTTAATTAAAGGGAAAATCAATTAATTTAACTAGGTTGTACTTAGAATAGTAACTTTTTTACCAACTGTTTTTGGCGTTCCGTCTTTTCCTGAACCAAAGATGATATTTTATCCAAAGTTTGTGCCTGAAGGTGCAAACTATTATTTCTGACCATCTATAACGAAAAAATAAAACTTTACTTTATATGAGCAAATAAACAAAAGTAACAATAAATAACTCACTAAATATTAACAGTACTAAGTTACTAACCGTACAAATAGGTACAGCAGATTTTTTTATCATACGATTGCCTGTGCGTGACGAATATATGTCTTCATTCCCAAAATGTACAGAGCATACCCTGCTGACATTAGTTGGTAACCCAGTCATCCTCTCTTCTTTCTAAGCGGACTGCTGCAATCCACTGTAATCATCGAATCTCTTTTTTGGGGAAACTAAAAGTAAATGATTGATAAGAAACACTAACAGGAAATCCAATCCAAGCAATTTATAAAAACTCTGTACAAAAAATTATAATAATTACGTATAAAAAATTGGCTGGCTACCTGGTTGCATAATACAGACCACAAGACGCGAACAAAACACGAAATTATTTCACTTACGTGTGATAAGTGATCCCAGTTCGTTGTTTACTTCCTTCTTTCGGTCTTTTGCACCACTTTACCACACAACAGGTCATTTTTTTCCTTGATAAACAAGTTATTTATTGGATTTTTCATTAATCGAAACGTTACGGACATCTGTCACTGAGCGCGCGGCAGACTGAATGGTGACAAGTACTTTTTTTTGGTCCCGCCCACTCGGTTGGAGTTTGCGTGGAACCTTTTTTGAGCGGAATTCGTGTTCTATATCATTATTAATTCGTTGATAAAACACACCCATAAAGACGAGGATGCAAACGACAGAATCGATGGATCCTTGTGTGCTAAGTGCTAAATCCAAGCTAAATCAAAGAAGAAAGAAAGAAAGAGGTAATAGTGAGTGACACATATCAAAGTAGACAACATACATAAGATATTAGTGTATAGTCTATGTAGATAATACCATAACCAATTTATCTAAGAATTCTAAGACCATAACGTAATAGCAGACCGTCTTTCAAACGGGCATTCAAAATTACCCATGAGTTTACTGGCTCTAAATTTTTGTTGATATAAGTAGTAGGCAAATATTATTCAGCCATCTAACATGGCAGCTAATATAGCGAACCCAGCCTCTCCACCTAAAACGAACCCAGCCCCTTCACCTAAAGCGGCCACAGCCCCTACACATAAAGCTAAAAAGCCTTATGAAGAAATAAGTGCTATTTTTAATGGCAATGAGGTAAGTCATGTACACCATGGTTTCCTTGTGTAGACATCCTAAAAGGCCCAGACATTATTATAATACTAGCTTCTACCCGCGACTTCGTCCGCGTGAAATCTTGCCCCCGACCATTGATAGTAATTTTGTAATCCTACATATAAGTCAATGCCCCCGACCCTCACCGTCGCATTGCATCGCCTGCCCGCACTATTACTTCGTTTTCGCTTAGCCTTTTTTGATTTTTGCTCGGCCGGGTCGGAATAGCCTTATGTTATGTTAAATTGGTTAATGTTAAACCTTCCTCAAGAATCGGGCTATCAAATGCAAAAATATTTTTTCAAATACAACTGCTGGTTCCAGAGATTAGCGCGTTCAAACAAACAAAAAAATAAATCTAAGCTCTTCAGCTTTATTATTAGTACCTATAGATATACTTAAACAATGTGCTACAGGCTACAGCACTAAGTATGCCGTGATTCGAAAACTGATATGCCTTAGATTATAATATATAATCCGAGTGATATGCTAAGGCTAAAATAGTTTGAGTTACGACTAGAGAGACGGAGAATATTAATTACTTACGAGTATATAATATATTTCTTGACTTTTTGATCGGTATTCGGGCCTAGACGAGGTTCCCAAGGAATCCTCATTACAGTGAGCTGATATCTATTCAGAGTGTGTTCATAACCTTTAAAACACTGCTTCAATAATAAATCTTGAAAATATTTCGTGAGTGTGGTGTAGGTTCGAATGACGTTATTGCGAAGGTCACCATTTCGAAAAAATTTTCGAGTGGTACGCCAGTTCGAAAACTCATTAAATCGAAAACCGCTATATCGAATGACGTTATCGCGAAGGTCGCCATTTCGAAAAATTTTGCGAGCGGTATGCCAGTTCGAAAGTCAGTATCGAAATCCGATGTTGAGTTAATTTGTCTGGAAGTCGAACTCACGACCCCTATGAGACACAGCAAGCCTGGTCTTTTGATTTCGTTTGGGAAACAAGAGCAAAGAGAAGTATTATTTTGAGTTAACTATATAATTGCCTTATGTATCAAGAAATCAAAATTGTAGGTGGTACTCACCACCAAAAGTAAAAACATTGTCATATTGAAGAAAATATTTTTTTAAAAAGAAAAGTCCTGACTGACTGACTGACTCAGCAACGCCCAGCCCAAACCCTTGGACCTATAAAACTGAAATTTTGCACAGAGGTTCCCTTTATAATGCAGACAAGGAATAAGGGAGGAGTTTTGTTCCCGAGGGATATTTTCCGACATCCGCGGGCGAACTCGCGGGCAAAAGCTAGTAAATAAATATTACCTACACTATTTGATAGAGATATTTTAGTAGAATAATAAGTTTCAATATAGTTTTATTATCGTAGCGTAGGTAGCTTTTGGTAATCACTGGGTCGTGAGTTCGATTCCCAGACAAATTAACCCAACATCGGATTTCGATACCATGAATTTCGAACTGGCGCGGCGTACCGCTCGCAAAATTTTTCAAAATGGCGACTTTCGCGATAATGACATTCGATATAGCGGTTTTCGATTTAATGAGTTTTCAAACTGGACTACCACTCACAAAAAATTTCGAAATGGCGACCTTCGCAATAACGTCATTCGAACCTACATATCACTACCAAATATTTCATATTGTACTCAAATCTTTATAGAAATAATCTTTGCGCTGTCGTTTGAGGATAATCATCGTTCAGCCGATAGACGTCCACTGCTTGACTCAGGCCTTCGCACAAGCATCACCACAATGACCGTTCTTGTGCTTCGTACTTCCGCATCCATCGGGTTCCTGCTACCTTCGCCAGATCATCGTTCCACTTTGTCATGCCTTTTAAGTATATTGGGGTCGGCTTCCATTCTAACCGGATGCAGCTGAATATCAGTGTTTTGTAAGGGGCGACTGCCTATCTTACATCCACAACCCAGTTACTGGGTTAAACGATACGCCTTGGTAAGACTGGTTGTCAGGTTTTCGGGTTGGTGACTACCCGTGACGACTGTCAAATATCTACAAATGACAGCCGGGATCAACGTTTATACGTTTAACTTTCTGAGGCACGAAGTGGTGCTTGATATGTAATCCATAGTTCCACTTTTGGCTATTTATAAAATAACTGTGAATTACAGGTCAAAATACGAGTGCCGAAAAGTACATCAAAGCCACCTAGGCTATCTCCGTCGCAGCTGAAGTTGCAGCAGAGCTGTACCTGTGATGACGATGCGTCCATCTGCTCAGAAACCTGTGGCATGATATGTGGAGAGAACACATGCCCTTCAAACAGGCTGGACTTCCAGGTGTGTTCTATTGTGCCTAGCGTTGTTCTTGCGTTGCCGACCATCCTGATATCGTAACAAACTCGGTAAGTATCACAATTCCTTTCAGTTGGACGATTCATGATTGAATCGTCGAATCAATCCTTGAGTCGAGTAGAGAAACTTTTAAACTTAGGTTTGTGAAAGAATTTTGTCGTATGAGCAAAATTCCGCAGCATCGCGATTCCGAGTTTTTTTAGTTTCTGTGATGTTAATTATTTTTTTTAATTTAGACAATACAGGGGCAGCGGCTAACTAACCAAACACGACATCGCAGTTGCGTTTGTGACCAATAGACCAACAGTTCATATTAACAACAAATAATTATTAATTTTAGATACCTGACGATATTTGCGAGTCCCTCACACACAGAACGGCTCTGAACTCAGAGATGGTGTACGCGATGAACCCGGCCCACGCGACGATGTGCAATACATGCAATGTTACGCCTAAAGACGCCCCCAAGGGGGTGCAAGCGCAGAAAGTTTTACATCCTGACAAAGATGTATTCATCCTCAAGATTGGAAAGCAAACTGATGAACCAAACCGTACGGGAAACATTGAGGTAACATTAACATTATTTGTCGTCGTCTTTCGTGTCAGCATGTTTATATACGAAAATCGAATAACTATTTTATTCATTCTATAATTTCTCGCACTGCAAGGCAAACGCTTCTTTTTATAGAAAGCCTGCCTGTATTATAGAGTAGACGAAAATTGCCTGTATTGTAGAGTAGACGCGTCCCGCGGTTCCACCCGCGTCGCGACGCGATTTCGCCTCTGTCTGTAAGAGCCTAAGTCTCGAACCCTTGGGAGTATCGGGATATAAAGTATCCTATGTAATAGTCCAGGTTATATCTATGTCCAAATCTATCAAAATCCGTTCGGTAGTTTTTGCGTGAAAGAGTAACAAACATACCTACATCCATCCTCGGAAACTTATGCGTTAAAAATGTTATGATTATGACACCTTCCGGAATTGAATCTCTAAATGATGGTAAAGACCGCATCAAAATCCATGACGTAGTAAAGAACTGAACGGTCACACAGAGAGACACGAAAAGCAATTTTGTTGTATATACATATGTACTCGTATGTACCTAATTGGGTAATAGCGACCCGCCTCTGTTTTGCACACGGTTTTTACAACTTGACAAATCATCGAGATAATTATCTTTAGCATAATATGTACCTACCTAGGTATATAAGTTTAATATGTATTATTATGCACAAAATCCTTCTGAAATAAATTGTCTAAATTATAGTGAAAACCGCATCAAAATTCGTTGCCTAGTTTAGAAGAACACCGCGATCACACAGCCAGACAAGAAAAGCGAATTTATTTTATAATATGTATAGATATTAATAAAGATTTATGCTTGTGGAACGACCACTTAGCTCAACAGCTGTCATAATAATCATAATCATATCATAATCATTTTTATTTCCATTAGGTACTGGTACAGTGTTGGTCTTAAAGTCAGTGGTTGAGTTCATAATACAAAGTCAGACATTTGACATGCAATACATTACAAAGTAGGTATTTAATGTTACCGACTATTTATTTCCTATAGCATGCTTTAAATGCTAGTTTCTATTACCTATTCATTAATTTTACAATACATTCACAATAAAAAAAACACAATAAACAATATCAATCAATAAAAAAAACTGGTCCAGTGAGAGTCGACCACGCACAATGAAGGGTCCCGTAGTTAGGATGAATTTATTCCAAAAACAAACTTAACATTGTAGTTAAAAAACATATCCTCATTGTCTAAAGGGCCTCTGCCAGTTGGCTTCGGCCCCTCGTAGGTACGCCTTTCAAAAGTCTGGGACCCCCGGGTCCCGAGATAATATATGTCAAAGACAATTTGAATCTATACAGGGTAGGGGGTGGGTAGATTCAAATTGTCTTGTCACCAGCAACCTCTTAAGGGGTCATTGTACACATCATTATGAACAACTTTTACTATGGGACCAAACCTGAAATCGCGAAAAAAAAATCAGCTGCTCCATATATTTTGACGAGTTTGTTATAGATAAATGTACTGAACAGCTGATTTTTTTTTCGCGATTTCAGGTTAGGTCCCATAGTAAAAGTTGTTCATAATGATGAGTACAATGACCCCTTAAGAGGTTGCTAGTGTTTTACCAATAACCCTGTATAATACACATACATACAGTCGTGTTAGTTACACTATTTATAACTAAAGAACGGCTGAACCGACTTGCCTGAAAATTGGTGGGAAGGTGGCTTAGAACCAGAAGGATATAGGATACTTTAAAAAAAACGGATAAAACGTGGTATAACAACGGCTGGACCGATTTAGATGAAATTTTGTGTGTATATTTGAATGGGTGCCTGGATGATTTAAAAACACAATTGGATCCGGTAGGTGGCGCTGCAGTCGGGTTCTAGGATCGTTCAGACAGGGCAATGTCAGTCTGGTCCGCTAGTAATAATAATATTTGAGACCCTCTTCTTAGTTCTTTTATTTGATATGTCGTACATGACAATTTGATGAACTGTTTTTTTTTAAATCTTATTTCCTTCCGTTCAAAATTCATTTATTACGTTACACGCCCGTGTTTGGGTTACAGAAATTCATGTGTACCAAATTTCAACGTAATCGGTCGACTATAATGCTTAATTTACTCTGGTTTTAATTGACAACTAAACTAATTGCACAAACAAAACAATGTAATTTAACAAAATTAATCATAACACTTTAAGTAGGTACCTACTGTACAGTTGTTGTTATAATTAATTACGTTAGATATAATACCTACCCACTTGTTAAACGGTAATTTCCAAATTTTGAATTTTTACGTCAAGCCGATTGTGATGGAAACCATTATCGTTAGAAAAAAAGAAAATCTTTATAAATAAAAAAAACCGGTCAAGAGCGAGTCGGAAATCATTTATATGTATTTTTGGTGATGATTTCTGAAAAACTGTGCTATTTAGAGACATCGTTTTACTTGTCCTGTAATCTATACATAAACTTCTATCACATATAATAATTTCAGATTTTTTTCTATGCAAACTTTGGAGATAAGGGGAAGAACGGTATTTTTTTTTTACATTTTTTATCTGAAGTCGAAAACTATGCGGCCTAAAAAAGAAAAAGAATGTTTGATAATGTGCAAACAGCGCTCTTTCATATGATACCCCCCACATGCCCTAGTAGCCTGTTGCAAAAAATATACCTACTCGTATTTTTATTTCTTTCTTATTTGCAAAATAGTTGGGCAAACGTCATATAAAACTGTTCCAAATTTCAAGTTGATAGCATTAGGAGTTCTTGAGATATCCAGCTGTGACAGACAGACAGACAGACTGAGTCACACCATAAGGGTTCCTTTTTACCATTTTGGTACGGAACCCTAACAATTGCCGAATGTATGTACGCGTCAGAACGGTTGCACCTATTTGGCTAATTCTTTTTTTGTAGTTCTTGTAATTGTCAGGACAAGGTTTGTACGAGAGAAAATGTTTGAAAAGTTTCCGGGAAAATTGAAAAATTCGCGAAAACATAGTATGAATTATTGAAATCCTGGCAGGACAACGTTTGTCGGCTCAGCTAGTATAGTAAATTATGAAAAAATCAGATGAAACCTCCCAACATATTATTACGAATAGGAGTTACGATTTACGAGTGAGATATACAATTTTCCCCGTTTCGTTAAAATAAACAAAAGTTCAAAAATACAGGATTATTTTTCAATGACCACCCAAATTTTCACAGTGTGTTCTACCCATGAATATGAACAACTTTCAATATGGAACCAACTTTGAAATCACGAAAAAAAACCAGCGGTTTCCTACAAAAGTTCAATACCTACTCGATCAAAATGTATGAAAGAGCTGATATTTTTTTTGCGATTTCAAAGTTGGTCCCATAGTGAAAGTTGTTCATATTCATGGGTAGTACACCCTGTGAAAATTTGGCTGGTCATTGAAAAATAACCCTCTATATCTACCAGCATAATATTAACCTCACATTAACAACTAACTCGTTCATTTTACGAATTAAAACATCCGTAGCTTAAAGTTCTGTTCAGCACCGTTACATAAGAAACGTGAAAAATCTCGTGTCGTATGAAACGATGTATATGCACAGTGACGTCACGTCCCCTTTCACTTTCAATGTGCGCAGGTTGCAGTATCGATTTTCCGTCGCCCACCTCCTCTGAGCCTAAGCTCCTAGTACCCTTCCCATACTAGCGAGGCGCTAACAGAATTGTGCTACCAGGAGTTTATAATGTGGCAGGAGGTCGCGTGGCTGTTTCCATTGATGTATGACTAGTTTTTTCCCGCCGCTTCGTTTGCATTTGTATTTTTTTGAGTTGAATATGTAATGAACTTTATTTAACGATTAAAGAGAGCTAAAATTTCATGTGACGAATCAGCGTTTTTTTTGTTGAGCGGTTGAACAACTTTTGTATGTAATTCTAAAGGATTGTTCATCAAGTCCTTTCAGATTGCAGATGGCCAATTATAGATTTTTTTTAATTGCATGCTATTTAGTTTTTATATAAATCTATATATAAGGGTATGGTTCCCAACAGTGGGAAAAGAATGATTGAACAGACTATTAGACCGGGCGCTGCACTGGGTGGAGTTGAGTGCGCAAAATATCAGGACCGCATTCCGTAACCTGTTTTAGGCTCAGGAAAGCTTGCAGATTACGATTCTGGATGAAGTTTACTGGTCGATTTTTTTATACCCCATTAGATTTCAAGTAAATTGACTGAACAAATGCTTGGGAGTTATTATATTTAAAGGTTCTAGGTTATTATGATTAAAGATACGTAGGATAGCTAGTCAACTGGAAAAAAAAACAAAAAAGTTAGAAATAAAAACCAAACATTGTTGATAAAAAATATTTAAGTAATACGAGAAAGCTAATTTTAACATTAGTGTACCAATCAATCTGCCTAGCCTTTTCCCAACCATGTTGGGATCGGCTTCCAGTCTAACCGGATGCAGCTGAATACCAGTATTTTACATGGAGCGACTGCCTATCTGACCTCCACAACCCAGTAACTGGGTAATACGATACCCCTTGGTAAGACTGGTTGTCTGACTTTCGGGTTTCTGACGACCCGTAACGACTGTCAAAGATCCACGAATGACAGCCGGGACCAACGGCTTAACGTGCTTTCCGAGGCACGGAGGAGTCTCGGTATGTAAAGATGGTCACCCATCCACTGACCAACCCCGGCAAGCGCAGCTTAACCTGATGGATCGACCCGTGCGGCTCTAATTTCTTAGCCACGAGCTCCTCTAACAATTAATATTAGTGTACCGTACCTACAAAAAAAATGCAAATAATGATCAATTTTTTTCTATATTGACAGTCATTGTAATGCATTTGCACAACAAAATACAAGTAGTTGTAATTTTTTGCAAGTACAACTCTTGTTTGTTAATTTAATGTACATTTACCGGGCTGAATCAAAAATTCTGGCAAAGATCGCTTCGTCAGTTGCTTCGTGGGTAAGCTTAATAAGGTGTAATCAATAGGCTGTAGTAGTGTTTGGTCGGGTGTACTACGCCGAATCGAATGCCAAATAATCGAATATCAATTGATTGACCACTATAAATCGAATGTTTAAATACTCGAACGTTCATAATATTGAATGCCACAAGCATTCATCCATAAATAGGTATGTTTGTGCTGCAGTTCTTAACAAATGTAAATGTAGAGGATCTCTAACTTCGAATTAATTTTCCCTGTTGCAAAAAAATTTTAATATTTTTATTTCTTTCTTATTTGCAAAAGTGTTGGGTAAACGTCATCTAAAACTGTTCCAAATTTCAAGTTGATAGCATTAGTATTTCTTGACATATCCAGCTGTGACAGACAGACAGACTGAGTCGCACCATAAGGGTTCCTTTTTACCATTTTGGTACGGATCCCTAACAATAATCAATCCTTAGATTATGAAATGTCCAGATTCCTAGTAGGCTACCGTAAATTGATTCCAAATTTTAGTAACCAATATTAGTGACTAGTTCGATCCCCGCGCCAGACGTCAAGGAACGTTCGCCCCGCAAACGTCACGAGCCGGGTGTTTTAATTTTTAAAAAAATGTCAGTCTGTGCTGTGAAATCGTGCAAAAATTACACTACAAAAAAAGAAAAGCGCACTAATATCTCATTTCATACGTAACTATTCAATTTCACCGTGTATTTCATAGTTAATTTCGAAAACGAAAAAATAAGAATGTGACATTGAATTTGACACAATAACTGTTAAGTGTTGCCTAGGGCATGAAAAAATTTACCCAAATTTTCAACACCTCACGAAAAAAACGAGGGATGACTAAGGAGTTTCATTAACATGGACGGTGATTTTTTATGTGAGTGTTAGTTTGTTTCTTCAACCGTATAGTTCGGAGGCGCTCCCAATTGGACCCAAACACACGAACCTCCGTCAACTCATTAGTGGAGTCGACATACGACACCCTAAATTGATTATGTAAAATGTACCCATCAAATCTTTTTAACGTGGGTTAATTAAGAGAGTTGCTTAAAAACGCATTTCTTAACTGCATTGAATCTGTCTTTAGCACACAAGTTTATTAATTTACCTCTATAAAATCCAAGTCTGTAAATGCGATAATAGTGTGTTTTGACATTTTTACTTTTTACAAATATCACACACATAGGTACTCGAGTACTTAATAAGACAAATGTCAGAAATCGATACTTAGAAATTGAAATAAAATTGTTTTATCCTTTAAAATGTAATAAGCATTGTTTTTTTTAAATAGTAATTTACACTTTTGTATTGCAAGTTTAACCTTTTTAGGATATTATATTAAAACCAAGTCAACTGACAGGACCTATTGCCACTGGTACCTCATTTATTGAATTTCACGCTGAGTTGTTTCTATAATTGAATTTCAATTTGGAATGCGCTCGCTCTTCAAAATTATTTTAATTTATTGGACAATTATTTATTGTGGATTTTATTTTTGATAGGCACTTTCTGATAGTTTGCTACAGAATGCCCAGTATACATTTTTAGGTAGGCTTTTAGTGTTTGGGAATTGGATGAAATGGGAGTAAGTCGGACCAAAACGGAGTATCTGTTTTGTGATTTCGGGTCCTGTGCCCATGTCTCTTGCCGGAACGCCCTTACCGATCTGCTCCGCTTTTCGGTACCTCGGGTCGCTTGTCCAAGGGGATGGCGAAGTAGACCGAGACGTAACGCACCGGATCAACTCAGGATGGATGAAATGGCGACAGGTTACAGGAACAACTTGCGACCCACGGATGCCCCTCAAGTTAAAGGGATCAATTTACAAGTCCGTGATAAGGCCTGTCGCACGTTATGGATCGAAATGCTGGGCATTGAAGAAGACGGATGAAAAAAGATTGCATGCAGCGGAGATGAGAATGTTGAGATGGATGTGTGGAGTGACGAGCATGGATAAAGTAAGAAATGAGTAGGTATATAAGAGGAAGTTTGAAAGTGGCGCCAGTGACAGAAAAGTTAAAAGGAAATCGTTTGGGTTGGTATGGGCATGTGATGAGGAGAGACGAAACGCATGTGACTAAAAGAGTGATGAATATATATGTTGATGGATGGAGAGGCAGAGGAAGGCCAAATAAAAGATGGATGGATTGTGTGAGGAATGATATGAAAGAGAAGGAAGTGAATGATAGCGTGACGGTTGACAGGGGAGAATGGAAGAAGAAAACGTGTTGCGCCGACCCCAAGTAACATGGGATAAGGGCAGGAAGATGATGATGATTAGTGTTTGGGAATTAATGATGATTAGAGATCGGATAACCGGATGCATATATACCTTAAGTTAATATTTGGCTAACAAACTGTGGAAGCGGCTTCTTAGTATTTTTTTTCTTAATATAAATCCCGGGATTCCAGAAAATGCGGGAATGCACAATTAATCAGATACATGGTATGGAAACGACTTCTTATATTATGTGGTTTTATTAATTTTGATCCGTGGATGGTTGAACATCTTTACATACCGGGTCTTCTCCGTGCCTCAGACGTTAAGCCCCCGGACATGGTTAAGTATATCGGTGGGGTTTTTTTCATGGGTTTCGAGGGTGTTAAAGCCGATAGTGACGTTAAAATGTTAATCCCAGATGGCAGCTGCAATCATTTTCAAATTTTTCGTTATCGTCGGCTTTCACACCCTAGAAAAGCATGAAAACGACACCCATGACGAAAAATTTGAAAATTTTCGAAGCCGCCATCTTGGATTTTAATTTTGACCAAATTCACACTTTTTTCTTTTATTTTTAAGTTCCTTTTCAATGTTCCTTTTATATTTAAATTTTCCCACTATTTTAGGGTAATCTCTATGCGCTGGTATTACTCGCATGTTGCACACATACGCAAATGCGTTATGTAGTACACGGTGCTCACTCACACACGTATAAAAATTGGCTTCACGTTTTATGTTACGTTTTGTACTGAACACGGAATCTGGACATTTCATAATCTAAGAATCAATCAATAATCAACACATAAAATCAATCAGTTATCGTCACATTAAATTAAAACAGATTATTTAACATAAAAAAAAAAACATAAAAATTAATCCTTATTTCCCTTGGTCATCGCATCACGGGTGAACGGATGGATCAATTTCGCTAATTCTTTTTTTTTGTGTTTATTATTATCAGGAGAAAGTTTATAAGAAAGAAAAAAATAAGAAAATTTCCCAGAAAATTGGAAAATTTCAGAAAACTTAACGACTATTTTAACTTCACGCGTTTACATATTCATAGCTAAGACAGGACAACGTCTGTCGAGTCAGCTAGTTATTTATAAATTCATTTATAGAATAAAATCGTTTTTCCAGCAGCCATAATTTTAACTGAATAAAAAATAAATGATTAGGTACTTATGTCTTTAAATTTCTTTGGTAGTTTGATAAATAAGTCCACACATATGGTTAACAGTTCTTTTTATACATAGAAGTCCTTGGTGCCCTAGGCAGAACTTTTCTCTCTGGATCTCTTACTTTTCGAGGTCAACGATCTTGAGCCTTTTCAAACAGGGTCAAAGTGCTTTCGGACAAATTTAGCACATTCTAAAATATACATACTGTGTAATGTAAGGAGTTTTAATTTAAGAAACAATGGCTTACAAGACAAAAACAATGGCTTTCCCAGAGGAAGGAAGGAGGAGGAATGCCACAAATGGCTCGAATGTATTTTTTTGTACCCTAAAGGCTTTACCTGCGTCTGTTGAGTTACCCCATATTATTAGGCCGTATTGTAAAGTCGAGGCAATGCAGCCGTGATACGCAGTCAACATTGATAATTTGCTGCATACTTTTCTACGTGTGGTTTCCAAGAAAAATAGCCATCCAATGCAACTCCCAGAAAAGTAGTTTTCTCTGTATGTAATAGAGGTTGTCCGTTATAATACAATTTAATCAACAATACTATTTAATCAATTTCTTGGTTATCATTTAATAATTTGCATGTAAATATAGATAAAACGAAAATTGTTCAATTTAGGACATATGGTCGTAAGCAAGGAAGCCCCTTAACATTAATTATTAATGTCAATTCTGTAATTATTTAAGTCAGTATTAATTGGTGATGTCATAATAATTGAAATGTCGTCCGCAATAATGTGCATGGATTGTGTGTGTGTTCAGGAAGATCGTTTATATATAATAAGAACAAAGGGGGACCCAAAACGCTCCCTTGCGGTACACCCAAGTTGTTGAATCTTGGAAGAGACCTAATTCCCTCCAGTTCTTTATTCTCAGTCATACTTGGGATCTCAACACATTGCTTTCTACCCAATAGGTAGGTTTCAAGCCAACTACCACTTAGAACTAAGCTTATATCATGACGACGCCGAAGCTTTCAGATAATCTAGTAAACATGGGTTTTTCTTTATTGATAGCTGTAATCAGTCATAGCCAGGGTTTTCACTGGCCACAATAAACGTAATAGATAGGGCTGACCCCCGACATTAAGTGTCTAAACACATTATGCTGAAGTTACGCGGCCGAAGTTCGGCATGATTACACCCGCAATGCTATTTGAATTACTGACACACTATACCGAAATTACGTTGCGTTCTAGCGTACAGGCCGAACTTCGGTCGGGCGTAAGTTCAGCGGCAATTCGGCGGCAACGTATTCTGTAGAGCACACATTATACGCGACCGAAGTTCGGTTCGATTGCCGAAGAAGATCGGGACGGGGAGCAGCGGGAGGCCCCGCGTGTCCGCCCCACGGTGCTATAGGTAGCTTAAGCTGGGCACTCACGGTCAGTTCAGTTGGATTGAACAAATGGATGAACCACCAAAATACTAAAATACTAGCATAGTAAATTGATTCGAGTTGCCTTGTAAATAAGGAGCATAATCGTATCAGCGAAAAAATCCAAAGATTTTTCAATCACAATTGGAAATTCAAAGTATTTTTATTTGCAAATACGAAAGTGCTCCTTATTTATGTAACGACATGGCTCTATTTCCTATGCAAGTATTTATGCACGCCGCGCGGCGTGATACCAAATGGATGTGTATTTTCGCACTCACGGTGAAATGGCGAGATGCTAAGGATTTCGGTAATGCCCAGTTTTAAAGAACAAAAGTAAGGGAATCATAACCGGCCATAAAGTTCCGCAACTGAATTTCCGCCGCGTAAGTTCGACACTCATGGTGTGTCATATCAGCAAACACGTCGGAAAGTAACATCAGCCGCGGAACTTCGGTCGCGTAACTTCGGCATAGTGTGTTTAGACACTAACCCTCTTACAAATAAAACACGGAATAAAGTTATATCAGGGATAACAAAGGAATAACCATACATTTTCATAGGTTTAAATTTGGAATAACTTTATTCTTTGTTTATTTGTAAGAGGGTTAGAGTGTAGGTACCTAATGTGTAAAACAATAAAATAATTATCGGCGAAATGTAACAATAAAAAACTGGTCTAGATCGAGTCTGTCTCGCGCACCGACTGGCACCGAGGGTTCCGTTCCGATTTCTGAAAAAGTTTGCTATAATTTAGAGACATCGTTTTATTTTTCCTGTAATCTTTACATAAACTTCTATCACATAGAAAAATCTTCGGGAAGGGTATTTTTTTAAATTTTTTTCGTCAAAAGTAAAAAACTATGCGACCTAAAAAAAAAGAAAAAAAATGTTATAGAATGTGCAAACAGCGCTCTATCATATGATACCTAACATGCCCTAGTAGCGCCACTTCGAATTTAAGACCCCCTTTCAGTACCTGTTGCAAACAAAAAAAATAATATTTCTTTCTTATTTGCAAAACAAACGTTATCTAAAACTGTTCCAAATTACAAGCTGATAGCATTAGTAGTTCTTGAGATATCCAGCTGTGACAAACGGACAGATAGACTGAGTCGCACCTTATGGGATTCTTTTTACCATTTTGGTACGGAACCCTAAAAATTGAAATTGCATTCAAAAACAATAAAATAAATTAATTGTTTGTTTGCAAAATAAACAAATAAAAGTACTTAATTAATTTTATTGTTTATTTGCGTGAAAAAAACATTACACAATTGCAGCCATTGCAGGAGAATTTCTTCCTTTAAATGACATAGAATCACTGAAGACGTAGACGGTACGGAGTTCTTCCTCAGATTACGACAAAATCACTAACCGTCTTATTACAAAACGCGATTTAAATATAGTACTGGGATTATTACTAGGTTTAAACCATGACTAAATAAAACGTTATTATAAAATGAAGTTTATCACTAGTTCATGAACTATCTATGGTACTAAAGTTAAACCACAGAGACCCCTAGTTTATCTATTGGACTAACTGCGGTACTAATATAATAATAAGAATATAAGAACATCGCGTTAGGTAGTCGAAATAAGATGGTTATTATTTACCTAATAATAATTTAAAATCCATGTTTTACTAACTTTTTCTTCAGAAATCCAGTTTTCAACCCGTTTTTTCTTTTGTTGTTTTCCATTTTTTACGATTAGTAGTTCACAATTTAACCAGACACAACAACTCACGAGCAAACCACATACCTAGCAGTAACAGTAATATTAAAAACAATTAGTGAAAAGAAGAAGTTCATCCAGGTATTTATTATTATAGGACGCAACAAAAACATTCGTCTCAAGGCTCTCAACTCTCAAATTACACGCGCCGCTCGCCGAATATATGTCGCTCTACTTCACGCTAGAGGTGTTAAAAAATATGACAACTTGTTTATAAAAAGCGCGTCAAAAGTACGAATTGTGCTTGTTCAATATATTGTAACATAGACAAAGAACAATTTTTGACCTATTTTTGTATTGATAAATAATTATTTAAACATTTCAACTGATACTATTATATCAATATTTATAAAAACGGAACGTTGCTTCAAATAAATACTTTAGGAACGAATTAAAGAATGCCATTTTTGTTTCTTATCTGTGGATATTTTAAAAGCATGGACCTTCATTGGTACTAACCATGGTACTAACTGATCCTCCGATAGTCTTCGTTTTGTAATCGGAACACATTTTGGTCCTGGTACTAGCTTTAATACCGTAACAATCCTAGACCTTTTAGTCTTGGTTTAAACCAGTACTTAAGCATTTTTTTGTAATAAGACGGTAAGGGACCATCTTATGAGACAATAAGCAAAATCAGTTCATCAACGTCGCAAATATCGCAAAAGTAAAAAAAAAACCCTAAGTTCCTCCAAATTAAAACTGCCATCTTTTTTTTAAGTCGGTTTAAATACTTGTGAAGATCAGGTCATTGTAACATGGTTTTATCGGTTATGTCATGTCATGTATTATTTATTATTTGCGAGAGGTAGTTTCTCATGCTTTTTTGTGATTCCCACAAATCGCAAACATGCAATCAAACCAGTCGTGCCATAATAACAGTTGCAATTACGTGTAACTTCGTATGAACGCCGATCCCCAAGGATTGGTATGTAAGCTTTGCCAAAATGGATACAATGTTATGGCTGACGTAAATGAAAATTGAGCTGAACACAGACCGCGTGTTGTGTTACAAAAAGAAATGTCATGGCTAAACGGATATTGTAATACCTAAATAGTGTAATTGATGCTTTACATTGTTGTTGTACTGTGCCACATATCTAAATATATAATACTAGCACTTCCAGCGCGGCTTCGCCCGCTTGGATGTCGAAAAATATCCCACGGGAACGTCCTACCGGGAAATCCTTCCTTATTCCTTGTCTACATTATCAATGGCAAAATTTCAGCTTTCTAGGTTCAAGGGTTTGGGCTGGACGTTGATGAGTCAGTCAGTCAGTCAGGGCTTCTCTTTTTAGGGTTCCGTACCAAAATGATAAAAAAGGAACCCTTATGGTGTCACTCAGTCTGCCTGTCTGTCTGTCTGTCTGTCTGTCACAGCTGGATATCTCAAGAACTACTAATGCTATCAACTTGAAATTTAGAATAGTTTTAGATGACGTTTACTCAACTATTTTGCAAATAAGAAACAAATTAAAATATTTGTTTTTTTTGCAACAGGGACTGAAAGGGGGTCTTAAAAAATAAAAGTGGTGCTACTAGGGCATGTGGGATATCTGAAAGAGCGCTGTTTGCACATTCTCAATTTTTTTTCCTTTTTTTTAGGCCGCATAGTTTTCGACTTCGGATGAAAAATGTTAAAAAAAATACCGTTATTATCTCCGAAGTTTGCAAAGAGAAAAATCTGAAATTATTCTATGTGATAGAAGTTTATGTAAAGATTACAGGAAAAATAAAACGATGTCTCTAAATAGCACACTTTTTCAGAAATCTGAACGGAACCCTCGGTGCGCGAGTCCGACACGCTCTTGACCGGTTTTTACTATTTATATAGACTAGCTTTTGCCCGCGGCTTCGCCCGCGTGGATGTCGGAAAATATCCCATGGGAACATTCATGTGGAAAACATAGGGCCGTCCGATATAACTGTGCAAACTCAAATCGCTACATCGTTGCCATTGTATGGTGGGCTTAAAGCTCCCAGTCAGCATGATTTTTTCCGACATCTTCAACAATCATCGCCATATATGTATTTCAGACAATTTACACAAAACCTTATTGAATTATAGGTACACTGAATCTCTCCGTCCATTGATGAAAACCGATTGAAAATCCGTTCGGTACTTTTTGACTTTATCGCATTCAAACAGACAGACATACGCGGCGGGGATACTTTGTTTAGTTAAAATGTATTATGCCAGTCGCGCTATACTTTTGACCGAGTGTCCACTCGTTCAAAAGTTAATGGCAGGTAGGCAGGAGCGACGAAGTTTTCACCAAAAATTAATAATTTTCTTGAATTAAAAATGCCTCAGTGTTGTGTTGTACCTTTGCACAGTGTTTTTATTGCCCCAAAAAAGTGACATCAGCTTTTTATTGAATATTTCTACTCAATAGTTTACTAAAAATGCACGAATAGAACTCCCGTGTGCCAATTTTGTATACTCTATTTTTTAAAAAATCTTAATGTTTTCGTTACTTTGAAGGTGGAAATACTGAAAATAATTTGTACAAAAAAACTGTGTATAATCGAGTGTTGTTTGTATTGGATATTTATGAAGCAATTCTAGACGCATATTTTCCCATTTATATTTAATCAAAAATGACAATAGAACCCACAACAAAAAAATTTTGAATCGAAATCAGTACTTATTTATTTATTTTCATTTTTTCTAGGTCGAAGTAGAACCTCTGTCTGGTACAAATGGATTCCTTATACTAAGGTTTATCACCCACAAAAATATTACTTTCAACTTGGGCCTAGTTTTTTAGAAAATGATTTTCAAAAATATGTGCTAGGGTTGACACTATTTTGACCTTTATAATTAATAAATTTTAGTAGTAGTAAATTTAGTAGTAGTAAATAATTAATTTTAATTAATCATAAAACAGCCAATTCACCTTTTTATGACACCCTTTTTTTTTTTTTTTCTTTTTTTTTTTTTTGATGGTGGGAAATCATCAAATAACTTCTCCCGCTCTGGGTGGAGCGGGAGGGCGTGTCAGACTTTTACTGACTAAAACCCACCCGTGTTCCTTCATTTGCCTATGCCAGGGCCGCGGTAACCCCTTCAGACAACCCGCGACCCCAGCGAATTTGGAATTTTGACCTTAGTACATAAAAATCATTTTCTCCAAAACTAGGCCGAAGTTGAAAATAATATTTTTGTAGGTGATAAGTAGAGATCGGATAATCGGATGCATATTAACCTAAAGTTGAGGTGTTGGCTAAGTATGGAGTGGGCTTTTGGATTAAAAAATCCCAGAATTCCGGTATCGGCCAATTTTGACTTCTGATTATAGAATCGAATGTATAATTTACTTAAGTTCAGATGTTAGTTATCACTTGCACTTAAAAAATAAAAAAAAACCCGGGATTCCGGAACGAAAATTTTTAAGTTCTGATTTTGGAATCGAATGTTTTAGTTAGGTACTTGCGTTTAGGTGTTGGCTAATATGGATTGTACTTTTGTATTAAAAAAATCGTGATAATCTGGGATACACAAATTAATAGTTCTGATTATAGAATCGAATGTATATTTACTTACGTTTAGGTTTTGGCTATTAAGGAATGCACTTTTGTGTCGATCGTCAAAATGTCGCGATTCCAGAATTGATAAATTAAGTATTTTTTGAAAGGGTAACTTTTTATCACTAAATTTTCATAGGGTGTTCTACTCATGAGCAACTTTCACTATGGAATCAACCCGTAAATCACGAAACATAAGTCAGCTGATTCATACATTTTGGTCGAGTAGGTATTGAACTTTTGTTTCAAACATCGTAATTTTTTTTGTGATTTCAGAATTGATCCCATAGTGAAAGCTGCTGAAAATGTAAATCCAAGATGGCGGCTTCAAATATTTTCAAATTTTTCGTCATGGGTACTATTCATGGTTTTCGAGGCTGTTACAGCTGATAGTGACATTAAAATGTAAATCCAAGATGGCGGCTGCGAAAATTTTCTAATTTTTCGTCATGGGTGTCGTTTTCATAGTTTTCGGGGGTGATAAAGCTGACAGTGACATTAAAATGTAAATCCAAGATGGCGGCTGCGAACATTTTCTAATTTTCGTCATGGGTGTCGTTTTATTGGTTTTCGAGGGTGTTAAAGCTGATAGTGACATTAAAAAATTAAAATGTAAATCCAAGATGGGGGTGCGAACATTTTCTGATTTTTCGTCATGGGTGTCGTTTTATTGGTTTTAGAGGGTGTTAAAGCTGATAGTGACATTAAAATGTAAATCCAAGATGGCTGCTGCGAACATTTTCTAATTTTCGTCATGGGTGTCGTTTTATTGGTTTTCGAGGGTGTTAAAGCCAATAGTGACACTAAATTGTAAATCGAAGATGGCGGATGCAAATATTTTTTATTTTTCGCCATGGGTGTCGTTTTCATGGTTTTCGGGCGTATTAAAGCTGATAGTGACATTAAAATGTAAATCTAAGGTGGCGGCTGCGAACATTTTCTAATTTTTCGTCATGTGTGTCGTTTTCATGGTTTTTGAGGATTTTAAAGCCGATAGTAACATTAAAATGTAAATCCAAGATGGCGGCTGCAAACATTTTTAAATTTTTGTCATGGGTGTTGTTTTCATGGTTTTCGAGGGTTGTAAAACCGACCGAAATGTTCGCAGCCGTCATTTTGGATTTACATTTTAATGTCACTATCAGCTTTAATACTCCCTAAAAACCATCAAAACGATATCCATCACAATTATTTTTTTTAATTTTCGCAGCCGCCACCTTGAATTTACATTTTAGTGTCACTATCGGCTTTAAAACTCTCAAAAACCATGAAAACGATACCCATGACGAAAAATTAAAAAACATTCGCATCCGCCATCTTGGATTTACATTTTAACGCCATTATCGGCTTTAAAACTCTCAAAAACCATGAAAACGACACCCATGACGAAAAATTAAAAAATATTCGCATCCGCCATCTTGGATTTACATGTTAGTGTCACTATCGGCTTTAACACCCTTGAAAACCAATAAAACGACACCCATGACGAAAAATTAGAAAAATTTCGCAGCCGCCATCTTGGATTTACATTTTAACGCCACTATCGGCTTTAAAACTCTTAAAAACTATGAAAACGACACCCATGACGAAAAGTTAGAAAATTCAGCAGCCGCCATCTTGGATTTACATTTTAACGCCACTATCGGTTTTACAACCCTCGAAAACCATGAAAACGTCACCCATGACGAAAAATTTGAAAATGTTTGCAGCCGCCATCTTGGATTTACATTTTCACGTCACTATCGGCTTTAACATTCTCGAAACCCATGAAAACAGCCCCACCGATATAGTGACGGTACCTTCCAGGGACAACCATTTTCATTCGGCAGCTTTGTATTTCTCGCGGGGATCACGTGTAACAAACGGAATATTTATGTGATCCCGATTTCCCGGTATTTCCAAATAAATAAAACCACGTTATTTATGAAGTCGTTTCCATACCATGTATCCGATTAGTTGTGCATTCCCACATTTTCTTGAATCCCGGGATTTATATTAAGAAAAAAAAATGCTAAGAAGCCGCTTCCATACTTTGTTAGCGAAATATTAACTTTAGGTTAATATGCATCCGATTATCCGATCTCTAGTGATAAGTGATAAACCTTAGTATAAGGAATCCAATTGTACCAGACAGAGGTTCTACTTCAACCTGGAAAAAAAAAATAAAACTGATTTCGGAAAAACATTTTTTTTGTTGGTTCTATTATGATTTCTGATTAAATAAAAACAGGAAAATATGCGCCTACCATTGTTTCATAAATATATGATTCAAATAAAACTCAGTCTTATACAGTTTTTTTTGTACGAATTATTTTCAGTATATTGACCTTCAAAGTATCGAAAACTTTAAGATTTAAAAAAAAATAAAGTATACAAAATTGGCACATGGGAGTTCTACTCGAGTATTTTTAGAGAACTATTGAGTAGAAAAATTCAATAAAAAGCTGATGTCACTTTTTTGGGGCAATAAAAACACTGTGTTTTGTGCTCCTCAAGAAAGTCAGCCGACAGGATACAGGTTCCCAAGCGATGAACACTTAAGAAAAAATTGAATTATAGCCATTTTAATAGACTAATACAAACCGACAAAAAATTCTCGTATTTGCAACAAACATTTTGTTTAATCAGACTAATATGCTCTAGACCAAGGACCGCCGTACAACCCCAAGGGGTAAGCCGTTTACCTACCTGCCGTTTACCTTTATCATGTGTAACTCCTTGAATGGGTTTTAGAATTGAAACCCAGTAAAAGGGTTATCTCTTCAATATGGATAACCAATTGAATTGGTTCTATACTTGAAACCCAGTGAACGGGTTACCACATTAGCTATTTGAAACGTATACCTATCATCGAGAGATTATTATTACATTGCTCCGAGTCGGAATGTTACGCTGTTATAGTTTTTAAAAGAGTTGAAGCGTTCGAAAAGGGTACTCACATCGTATGGGTTTTTGTTTTTCGCGCCGGCGCAAACCGATGACTTTTATGCTATTATTAGGAAACGGAGCGCCTCGCTACTAAGTCGCTTCCGACGCAGCACTAATATCCTGAAAGTATTGTCCTAGCGGTGGGACTCGGCGGTATTGGAGAGGTGGATGCGCCTGCATGCCAGTTCTTCACCATTTATTAAATGATAAATGTTTTATTGAATACCTAAATCAAATGAATTTTATCCTAATAACTTAATTATTGTATAATGAATCCTTATGTATATGTATATTTATTTAAAGTGTAGTGCTTATATGGGAATGTTCCTGAAATAAATGATTATTTAATTTAGAAAAATCCTATCGAAAACCCTTTCATTAGATAACCAAAATGGTCCCTGCTCTGGACTAATAAACCTCGAAATTCGGGCAAATTAATTCAACACACGAAAAATATTCAAATTTCCCTCGAGAAACTGTTAGTAGTGGGTTGCTGTCATGACCGCCAACCTCACTAGCGCCACACCGCGGGAGCAATGGCGGACATCCCTGACATTGTTGTAATAATTTCGTCGCAAAAACGTCGAATGAATTATAGACTAGGTAAATGTTACCTCAAGATACGAACCGAACTAAAGAGAGGTACACAAACATGTTAATATTATTTGTGAATTTTGAAATCAATCCCTATTGTACCCCCTTGGGGGATGATTTTGCAAAAACGTTGTATGCACGGCTACAGATCAAGCTATACATTTCCAGTATAATCTGATCTCGCATTGTATAGGATTTCCTTACAATGAGAGGTTAGTGTAAACTGGAAATGTATAGCTTGATACTTGATGTGCAGCCGTGTGTACCTACCACATACCTACATATTTATTTACTTCCTAACAAAAGCATAAATTTGAATTTGCACATCCCTAACTTCAGAAATGCTGCGTTACCCATACAAAGTTTCATACTATATATCACCCCCTGTAGAATATTTTTTTAATCCAAAAAGTAGCCTATGTGTCCTTCCTCAGGATGCTATCTATAGCCTTGCCAAATTTTATTTATTTATTTACAGCAATCTTACCCAATTTTATCGAAATCCGTGCAGTTTTGTGAATTTTAAAATCAACCCCTATTTTACCTCCTTAGGGGATGATTATTTAGAAACCCTGAACCGCATATTTCTTAATTTCCCACCAAAATCATAAACTTGAATTTTCATAATAATCAGTAACTTAAGAAATGCTGGGTTTCCCCTACAAACTTTCATACCCTATATCACCCTCTGTAGGATTATTTTTTAAGACAAAAAGTAGCCTAGATTCTTCCCCAGGTCGTTATCTAAAGCCTTGCCAAATTTTATCTAAATCCGTGCATTTTTGTGAATTTTAAAATCAACCCCTATTTTATCGGGATAGGGATAATTTTTCAAAAACGCTGAACCATACATTTCTTTATTTCCTACCAAAATCATAAACTTGAATTTTCATAATTATCAGTAACTTAAAAAATGCTGGGATTCCCATACAAACTTTCATCCCCTATATCACCCCCTGAAGGATTATTTTTGAGAAAAAAAGTAGCCTATGTCCTTTCCCAGGATGTCATTATAGCCTTGCCAAATTTTATCGAAAGCCGTTCAGTGGTTTAGGCGTGAAAAGGTAACAGATAGACAGACAGAGTTACTTTCGAATTTATAATGTAATATATATAAATATAGTATACTCGTATATAGTAATATAGTATAGTATAGTAGTAACGGTAGCGTATATGCTGGCCGAGGCTCCTTTCTTACCTCGTATGTAACGGTAGCGTATGCTGGCTGAGGCTCCTTCCTTACCTCGTATGTAACGGTAGCGTATGCTGGCCGAGGCTCCTTCCTTACCTCGTATGTAACGGTAGCGTATGCTGGCCGAGGCTCCTTCCTTACCTCGTATATAACGGTAGCGTATGCTGGCCGAGGCTCCTTCCTTACCTCGTATGTAACGGTAGCGTATGCTGGCTGAGGCTCCTTCCTTACCTCGTATGTAACGGTAGCGTATGCTGGCCGAGGCTCCTTTCTTACCTCGTATGTAACGGTAGCGTATGCTGGCCGAGGCTCCTTCCTTACCTCGTATGTAACGGTAGCGTATGCTGGCCGAGGCTCCTTCCTTACCTCGTATGTAACGGTAGCGTATGCTGGCCGAGGCTCCTTCCTTACCTCGTATATAACGGTAGCGTATGCTGGCCGAGACAGGCGGGGATACTTACCACAAAATTTATATTTCTTCCATACGCAAAATACGCGCATTGTCGTGGAGTTGCGGATACCAGCCCGTATTACCTATTACCTATTACCTATTATGCTGGCCGAGGCTCCTTCCTTACCTCGTATGTAACGGTAGCGTATGCTGGCTGAGGCTCCTTCCTTACCTCGTATGTAACGGTAGCGTATGCTGGCCGAGGCTCCTTTCTTACCTCGTATGTAACGGTAGCGTATGCTGGCCGAGGCTCCTTCCTTACCTCGTATGTAACGGTAGCGTATGCTGGCCGAGGCTCCTTCCTTACTACCAGCAGACGGCAGAGCTTGACCTTTGACTGTTTGTCATTAGACGAAACTAGAAGTCCCAAAGTTGGTGCAAACAAAGAAAGGCTTGTGTCCAGCAGTGGGGTGAAGACGGGCTGTATATGATGACGATAATGAGCTAGCCATCCCCACTCGTCGTTTTGTTGCAGGTGGAATTAGTGACACCTCGCGCGCCAGCCAAAGCAATGCCAGCGACGCATGCATGTATGCAGATCCAATGTGAAGAGGAAGACCTATCCTGCTGCCTTCCTTGCAGGACCTGCCAAGGATTCGTGCCGAAAAAGCGGAAAGTCAAAAGACCCAGGTGCTACCCTTACTAATAGGAACCCCATACATCCTAGTCGTTTTTAAGGTGAGTTTCCACTGTTTCGCACCGGCTGCAACGCACGCACGCACGGCACGCAACGAATTTCGGTTTGCTTTGTATGAATTCATACAGCACTGCGTCCATCACCGGTAACGGCCGCATTTTCATTTCTTCATACAAACATACCAAAATTCTTTGCGTGCCGTGCGTGCGTCGCGGCCGGCGCGGACCAGTGGTCGCTCAGCTCACTCACTCTTGTAACCAAAACATTTTAACCTGGTTTAATTTTCATATAAGCTGTATCAAAATAATTTCAACTGAAAAGAATCGAAATAGGTAGTGGTAGCGGTTCATAATAAAAATTGAATAAAATAATCGGGTTTTTATTGCTGGTCTTACCTAAGCTTTCTCAAGAAAGTTCTGATGAGAGATGGTCACAGTTTTTTACGGGTGCATTTTCTATATTAATCCTTTTTTTTTTGTGGATGGGAAATCATCAAATGACTTCTCCCACTCTGGGTGGAGCGGAAGGGCGTGTCAGACTTTTACTGACTAAAACCCACCCGTGTTCCTTCAGTTGCCTATGCCAGGACCACGCCGGTATCTCTTTCGAACAACCCGCGACCCCGGCAGCATCGGCCCTATCGGACCCGATCTTTTGCTGACATCTATTTGACATCTCTTTATTAATCCTAATCCTAAGAGGAGAAAAAAAAGTAAAGATCATCTATCCCGTGACATTCCGATAGTTTCAATCTACCATAATTCCATATTAAGGTGGATCCCCTGTGGTAGCCGGCGAAATTCAAATTTTCTTGCGTCTTTTGCAAGTGTCAGATCTTGATCAAAATATGATTCGCGGCAATAACAAACATCTATTTACATAATTATAACCATAAGAATCATCAATACCTACATCTCGGACTAATTCAATCGTTAGATAAGTTTTATTCATGGAATGACTATGGCGTGGCGGTCTGACAGCTTTTGTATAGAAAATATGTCAAGCTGTCATATTTATTCTTCAGATAAAACTTATTATTATTATTTCCTTTATTTCATTTACAAACATATAAATTACATTTTTAAATATTTTTCAGTATAAAAAAAAAACATTTAAAAATATAAAAAATAGTAGCCCACCGGTATCGGGAACAGGGTCCAAGCTACCGGCGGTCAGGGCTCCAGGGAGAGGAACCTCCTAACAATGCGGGCCGTGTCCAGAAGCACCGCTTTCTGAATCAAGCCCTTGATCCAGCTGCCCAACGAGAGCCTCCTTAGGTGTTGGTCAAGGCTCTTAGCAATTAAGCCATTGGCTGATACGACTATCGGCACAATGATCGCTGAGTCCACATCCCACATGTCGACAACCTCGCGAGCCAAGTCAAGATACTTGATTTGTTTATCTTTCTCGGCTTTCACGAGGTTCCCGTCATGCGGGACCGTTATGTCAATAATCATTGCGCGCCGCTCTGTTCGATCCACCACCACTATATCAGGCTTATTGGCAACAATAGTCCTGTCAGTGATGATGGATCGATCCCAGTACAATGTGATATTTCCATTTTCGAGAACTGGGTCGGGCACATACCTATAGTACTGTACTTCCGATTCTACAAGGCTGTATTTCAGAGCAAGTTGCTGATGGATTATCCTGGCTACAAGGTTGTGTCTATGCAAGTACTCTTCGTTAGCTAGACGAGAACACCCGGAGATAATGTGTCGGATTGATTCTCCCGGACGGTGGCATGCCCGACAGATGTCAACCGTGCCATCTTTCACAATATACTTCCGGTAGTTGTTCGTCATCATAACTTCGTCTTTAATTGCACAGACAAAACCTTCGGTTTCCCCGAAGAGGTCACCAGAACGCAGCCAGGCTACGGACGCTAGAAAATCTACATCGGGTTCATGTCGGACCCGGAAAAAGCGTCCGTGGAGCTCCTTACTCTGCCATACCTCCCTGCGATCGTTAGTGTCAAGCACTACAGGTTTGCGCCAGTTCTCTTTAGCCAAGGAGAGCGGGGTGAGGCCCTTGTCCACCGCGACCACATCTCGGTGCATCCCCACGTCGGCTTTTAGGAAATATTCCCTGAGACTGCATATCTCGCGATTGTGGAGGGTCTTAGCGTTTAAAAAGCCTCGACCTCCAGACTTTCGCGGGATATACAGTCTCATTACCGACGACCGTGGGTGATGCATTCGATAGGCAGTCAGCAGCGTACGGACCCTCCTATCCAGGGCGTCAAGTTCGGTCTGAGTCCATTTGAGTATGCCGAAAGAGTACATCAGAACCGGCATGACCCAATCGTTGAAGGCGCGCACCTTGTTTCCGCCTTTATTATTATTATCTTTATTCCATTTATGTACAACATATCATTTACATTTTTAAATATTTTTATAAAAACAAAAATAAAAAAAACATTTAAAAATATAAAAAATAGTAGCCCACCGGTATCGGGAACAGGGTCCAAGCTACCGGCGGTCAGGGCTGCTGAGAGAGGAACCTCCTAACGATACGCGCCGTGTCCAGAAGTACCGCTTTCTGGATCAAGCCCTTGATCCAGCCGCCTAACGAGAGCCTCCTCAGGTGTTGATCGAGGCTCTTGGCTATTATGCCATTGGCCGTCACGACTATCGGCACAATGATTGCTGTATCCACATCCCACATGTCGACAACCTCGCGAGCCAGGTCAAGATACTTAATATGCTTATCTTTTTCGGCTTTCACGAGGTTCTCGTCATGCGGTACCGCTATATCAACAATCATCGTACGACGCTCTAATCGATCTATCACCACTATGTCAGGTTTATTGGCAACAATAGTCCTGTCAGTGATGATAGACCGATCCCAATACAACGTGATATTGCCATTTTCGAGAACTGGGTCGGGCACATACCTATAGTATGGCACTTCTGATTCAACAAGACTGTATTTCAGAGCAAGTTGCTGATGGATAATCCTGGCTACAAGGTTGTGCCTATGCAAGTAGTCTCCGTTAGCCAGACGAGAACAGCCAGAAATAATGTGACGGATTGATTCCCCCGGACGGTGGCATGCCCGACAGATGTCAACCGTGCCGTCCTTCACAATATATTTCCGGTAGTTGTTCGTCATCATAACTTCGTCCATAATCGCAAAGACAAAACCTTCGGTTTCCCCAAACAGATCACCGAATCGCAACCAGGATACGGACGCTAAGAAGTCTACATCGGGCCCATGTAGGACCCGGTAAAAGCGCCCGTGAAGCTCTTTGCTCTGCCATACCTCCCTGCGGTCATTAGTATCTAATACTACAGGTTTGCGCCAGTTCTCGTTTTTTATTTTTATTTTATTTTATTTTATTTGGGAAAACAGACAATCGTACATTGTATATTAAATCTAGTTACACAGTATGCTGTAAGTAAATGTACAATCCACTACGTTTCCACATGTTACTAGTTTAAAAAAAAAGATACAGTGTTGGGAAAATTAAGCTTTCGTTAATCGTTATCTAAGGAGAGCGGGGTGAGGCCCTTATCTACTGAGACCACATCTCGGTGCATCCCCACGTCGGCTTCTAGGAAGTATTCCCTGAGACTGCATACCTCACGGTTGTGCAGGGTCTTAGCATTTAAGAAGCCACGACCTCCGCATTTCCGCGGGATATACAGTCTCATCACCGATGACCGTGGGTGATGCATCCGATTTGCGGTCAGCAGTGTGCGGACCCTCCTATCCAGGGCGTCAAGTTCCGTCTGAGTCCATTTGAGTATGCCGAAAGAGTACATCAAAACCGGCATGACCCAACCGTTGAAGGCACGCACCTTGTTTCCGCCTGATAAAAGACTATTTAAAACTTTATTCAGGCGGCCAAAGAAACGTTCCCTCAACGATTGTTTCATGTCAGCAGCGTTGATGCCTAACGCTTCCGACATACCCAAATACTTGTAGGTTTCGAGTGAGGAGAGAGATCTTAGGTGTATGGAATCCGAGAGTTGGGTTCTCACGGATTCCACAATCTCCCCTCGCTTTACATGCATGACCGCACATTTGTCCACACCAAATTCCATCCTGATGGCGCTACTGAAAGTTTCCGTTACCTTCAGTAGCTCCATCAGTTGCAAATTGTTGGGGGCAAAAGTTTTAAGTCATCCATGTAAAGGAGGTGATATATAACCTGACCACCTCTCCTCAATCGGTAGCCTAGACCTGAATCCTCCAGCAGTGTGCTTAGAGGATTCAAGGCTAAGCAGAACCAAAGTGGACTCAAACTGTCGCCCTGAAATATACCTCGCTCGATCCTTATCGGTTCGCTATTCCTCTCGATATTTCGACATCCTGGATAGCGAAGGACCGTCCTCCACTGCCCCATACACGACATCAGGAAGGTGCGTAAAGTTGCATCTATTTTATACAACTACAGCACCCTCATGAGCCATGTATGTGGCACCGAGTCATAGGCCTTCTTATAATCTATCCAACATGTCGACAGATCCTTTCGGGAACGACGAACCTGCTGGTTAATGGTCATATCGATGAGGAGCAGCTCCTTAGTACCGCGGGACCCGTTCCCACATCCATTTTGAGAGGCAGACATGATGGAGTTGGTGTCTATGTGTTTGTTAATTTTAGCTCTCAAAATGGATGTAAGAACCTTATAGACCGTCGGTAGACAAGTGATCGGTCTATAATTTCTGGGTTCCGCAGTACTACCTGATTTATGGAGCAGGTGGGTTATTCCTGTCGTTAGGAACTGGGGTAGCGATCCTGACTGTATGGCCGACTGGAACTGGGATGCCAAGCGGGCATGCGACCTTTGAAACCACTTTATCCAAAAGTTGTGTAGCCCGTCCGGCCCTGGAGATTTCCAGTTAGGTAACGGGCGGACCGCACGAGCTACATCTTGGGGGCTGATGGTAAGTGCCCCCATTTGTGGTATATGATCGCACGCTCGCTCGACCTCCCTAGTCCAATCACCCTCAGTGTGACTGACAGGCACCGACCAGATGCTTCGCCAGAACGAACACATGGCGTCATCATCCGGCAGTTGCGTGTCAGCCACACCTTGGTCAGGTCGCTCCCAAGCCCTATAGACCCACCTTTCATCGCTCTGGAATGTGCGATTCTGAGTGTACCGCTCCACTCTCCGCCTGTACCGACGAATACGGTTTGCCCATGCACAGATCTTCTGTTTCAGGAAGTCGATACGCTCTGTGACGCAGGTGAAATAATCTCGAGGACTAATATCCGTCCCCGAGAACGCCCGCCTCACAAAGCGCATCACTCTAGGGCGAGTATTGCCCTCCCTGAAACAGATTAGTTTGCCGATGAGTGCTCTAGCCTCACCTATACGACGCTCAATCCTGCACTGCCAAGCTGGTACGGCTGGTTTTGGTCGTGGTACTCTGTCACTGTTAGGAAATTTAACATGAGCCACACGACATGCCGCAACAGCTGCGCAGTACAAGATTGAGTGGGTATCGGCGAGGTCTTTGCTGCCATCAAAACAATTTGACAGCTGCGAGTCTAGAGCACCCACCAGCGCCTTGTTTTTCTTGTGCATGGGCAAACGAGGTAAACGTGGTCTAAGTCCAGGCGGAGCGGAACGGTACTCCCGGAAAGCATCTTCCAAAGCGCTCCTCAACTGTACATTGCATTGGGAACTCACGGATATAGCCCCGCTATCATCCTCTTCACCAACGCAGTCGGGTCGCGGTGAAGCACTTGGTAAATTTTGCAGTTGCACCGCGACCATAGGCGAAACAGATGTAACACGGCTATTCCGTGATTCGAGACGTAGTCGATCAAGTACGACGTCATCCAGCATATGGTTACGCTGGATGACCCGCACCTGATCCGACAGTCGTTGCGCCGACACGTTGACAGCTGGCTCAAGCACCTGAAACAGAGAGAGCATCCGACCACGGTACGCAGTCAAGTTACTTCCCCCCTCTGTAGCCCCAAAGTATGCGCGCATGACATTTTCGTTGACAGTTTGTGTCCACCTCATGCGCTGCACACTTCCACCGGGAGCGGGGACCCTATCAGAGGCCGATGGGCCTCGGGGTCCTAAACTGGCCGGTGGTCGGCCTCTTCCACGTCGACGTACTGGTGGTGGTGTCGTCGGCGGTGAGAAGTATTCGTCGCTCGAGCTCGACGCAACTTATTATTATTATTATTTTGGTTAAACACACTAACAGCTAATTAGCTGATGCGTGTGTATCAAATAGCTTGGAGATATTTAATCTGTCCAGTCGATTCTTGAAGCAGTTCAGTGAGGGAGCCGTCACAACATTTTCCGGGAGCCTATTCCATGCAGTTACAACTCGGTTAGGCAAAAATTTACTATTGAAAAATTTTCCCTTAGTTAGATTTGCCGAGGTTTGGTCTGATTTCCGAAATCAGACCAAACCACGGCAAATCTATCTCTTTAAGTTGTATTTGTGATTTTTATGGTTAAAATGATGTAAATAAGTACATATTTCTTAATGTCGCGAATCATAGTTATTTTGAGCGAGATACAATTTTTACACTGACCAGTGACCATTGCAAAAAACGCAAGAAAATTTTAATTTCGCGGGCTACCCCAGCGGATTAACCTTAATTGTAATTGGTAGTATCTTGCTGTTAAACGACCGCCTTATTGGTCCCAGACCCAGTTACATTTAAAATGATCTAGGACATAGATTGCCTTTATCAGGACGGCTCCGTTTCTATTGTAATTGTCTCGTGAGGACTGTCGACTGAGCAGCCGTTCTATCTAATCCATAGAATGAATAGAGATACCGACGAGAATTAGCACTGTTTTTCAATGTTGATAGTGTTGAGTAGGTACTGATGCAAGGCAACGGATGTGTCCTGATTTCCTGAACATAAATACTAAAAATACCAACTTTGTTGCTACCATATCCGACGAATTTGTCATTGTCTGAAGCCGTCACGCTCTTAGCTCACAGTGATGTAGGTACTTATACGCACTTACGTTGGAGTTTGGAGTCGTCTTTCGTTTCCAACAGATGCATTACGAAACTTAGACTACCTAGGTAGGACCACCCTACACAAGAAAATATTAGTTATTTATGCAACTGTGTTTTAATACCCCTTATAACACATAAGGGGTACCTATTAAAACACGAATGTGGGTTTATCACACGAGGCGAAGCCGAGTATCACATGAGTATTTAATACCTAATTATGTACAGTTGCATACAAGACTTTATCTACATCCATGTTATCAATCCTCTATAAAAGGTTCTGAAACAGTTTTTTGCAATACTAATACTCGTATCGAACATGGCGGCCGGCGACATAGTATACGACGTGAATTCGAATAAGTTCTTTTTTAAAATTACGGCGCTGTTGTAGTGAAACGCGCGTGCATTACAATGTTCTTTTTTTGAAAACGAGTTGCATTATGAAATTCAGTACAACATTAAAACACCCCTTTGGATGCTATTATGGTTACCATGGTTACTATGACACTGGCTGTTTTAATGTTGGCAATAAGCTAACAGTTTCAGAGACTTTTATGGGGGATTTATAGCATGGGTGTAGATAAAATAAATAAGAGTCTAAGGGCCTGTTTCACCACCTACGATTAAGTTCCTTGAACTTACTTTGCAGATCATTTCTGTTCCATTTTTGAATTTATTCGGTGAGTTGTGGCTATTCGGCATCGTGAAATAGGCCCTTAGTATCTAGCTACTAGCAAGTGTGCGTAATGTAAATCTAAACTAATCGGCAGCGAATAGTCACACATCACAAACTCTACAGCAAGTAAAAGTGTGCATTTACCGCAGTTCGTGCGATTGCATCTCTAACATTTTACGTGCTCTGTGTAATTGATTATTAAACCGGCAATGCTCAGCGCTCATGTCAACAGCCAGTGAATATTGCATCAGACGGGCTCGGGTGGCGCCCGCGTAGAAATGCGAATGACAATGAACTTGCCCAAACGTGGCTCAGAGTCCGCAGTCCGCACTAGACCCACTCACTTACCATCACAGTTGCACAGTACTATCACAGTACCCTAGGGTCTACCTTTGGGTCTGACCGTGATACCAGTTAGACCAGTTTTCGTGAGCCTAAGGCCGGTCGGTGTACAACCTTCGATGACTGATTATGCCAATTTTTGCTAAATAAATCTGTAACTTACGTTAGACGAGGTGGCTTACTAGACATGAATTATATATAAACGTAACGGGTAGGTATAGCTCACCTGATTTCCAACAACCAATTTGAAACGATTTTTTTTTTAATTTTTGTATTTCCAGTATAAAAAAAACCTTTTCAATTCAAGATTTTTTTTCCTAAGGCAAATAAAACGTTATTACAAAAATGGTATCTTATTAGTATACTTATTAAGCTATTCAGAAAATAAAATCTGAATTCAGCAGGTAGAGAAAATGGTAAAATTCAAACAAAAAAATATCTTGAATGAAGGGGTCATTGTACTCATCATTACGAACAACTTTTACTATGGGACCAAAGCTAAAATCACGAAAAAAAATCAGCTGTTCCATACATTTTGACATTACATTTTTTTCGCGATTTCAGGTTTGGTCCCATAGTAAAAGTTGTTCATAATGATGAGTACAATGACGATTTAAAAGATTAGTTTACACTTAAACCCTGTATACCGTAGCGGTTTTTTTTAACTATTCAAAATTATTTGTTGGAAATCAGAGGGGCAATTCCCGTTCGCAATGTCATCTTAGTCTCAATCTGTCAAAAATGGTATAGCATTTACGTACATTTTTGACGGATTTGATTGTCGCTAGCATGAGATTGCGACTTGAATTTGAACGTTTTTCGGTGAGCTACCTACCTGTTACGTTTGATCCATTATGTACGTACAGTGGGCTGTATCAATTGGGTACCCCAGTTGTATTACAATAGGGTGAAAAACTGCCTTTTTATCCCACCAGATGTCGCATAATCGACTTTGCCTAATTTTGTCCTGTCACCTTTCAAAATCCATACTAATTTACGATTTCTACATGAACAAATATCGAAAATAATTAAATACTATAAATACGACGCAGTGTTGCGCTCCAAACAGCAAAAATCAAGGGAGACATATATTTCCAAAGGATCCAAAACACCGAAAATCCTGCGAAAAAGCGTGGAGAATCAAAAACTTTAAAGCCAGTTGCTTTAAAGTTTTTGATTCTCACGGTTTTTCTCAGGATTTTTTTAGCACTCTGTATTGTGCTCTGCTCATTTTATAGCTGATGATTATTTTGATCAAAGTAAATGTAACGTTATTTGTGATTGATTCATAATAAGTCGTGGATAGTAGGATAGCTGCATAGAAAACAATGGTATGTTATGTTATTTTGAAAACTGCAGTGCCTTCAATAGTTTTAGTTACAACAGCAACAGCCTTTAGAACGCTTTAACGCAAGAAATTAATGTTCGATGTACAGACGCCAGCACATCAAGCTACTACAATCTGTCAAATTTCTTTAATAGATTTTCATCTTTATCACTAAAGCATTAGGTTCAAAGTTGATTGGGAAATTTTGACAGTTTCGGGTGGGTTGACCTGCTGGCGTCTGTACCTACAAGCCTTCAAGATAGCAATCAATTATGTTTATCCATTTAATATATGGAAACAGAATCATGCAATGAAGTAGGTAGAGATAGAGATAAGTGCAGAGGTTGAGAAGATATCACTATCATCAGCTGAATGTGTATTTTTTTCTTACACAAGTCGATATTGAACATACATGTTTGGGACAATTAATAGATATTTAAAACTGATGATAAAGCTAATAAATTTTACACAGGATTTTAATCCTATATGAAATTTTATTTTGTGTAATCTACCTTGAGCCCAGTAGCTCATAAAGTAAACTATTTTGGAAGCAAAGGTATCAAACTTAGCATATAGAAGATCAGTTCTTTTTAATTTTGTTAAAGGCAAAACAAGTATATATTTGGACGGTAATTTTAGACGGTACAGAAATTTATATGCAGAAACCAAAACATCCTACTGCTCAGCAGGCATCATGCAGTAGCTACAAGCGTGGAAACACAGTACAGATACTTGTTGGTGCTACTTCAGGAGGCCTGTTGCCCTATTGCTCTCCTGCATATTGTAGCGAAATAAAAATGAAATTTAACCAGTTTAACAAGTAACTTTACTTTTCATTGTGAAACACTCCAAAATAAATACATTATAGATATAAAATTATTCGAAAACAGTAATCACAAATTCACCTAAACTTCCAACACAAACTCTACAAGGCCGAGTCGATCGAGCTTTGAGTTTTTCTCCCCATTGTAATACAACTGGGGTATCCAATTAATGCAGCCCACTGTACACTTAATCTTTTGAAACATTTATTGAAGTAGAGTTTCAGCTTCAGCTCAATTGATTCTTGATTAAGCATTCACTGTGGTGAACCCAGGAAGGAAACACGTAGTTTATTGAAACATTCCCTGGCTTGAAAGTTATACAAAGGTAATGTTGTAGTCTTATAAGGAGTACATACAAAAAATTCAGTATGTGAAACCTGCCTACCTAAATTTAATTAGTAAGTTCGTGATGAATAAGTAGTAAGTATGCCGTAATACGGCCGTGTAGGTGAACAAAGCGTCTACGGTATTTACTGTATACTGTATATGTAGGTACTGTAGATGCTGTAGGTGCTGATTAGTACACAAATTACATGGATACCTGAGAAGGGCGGATATTTACATTTAACTGGCAGGTTTGTTGCTGTTAGTTACGTCTGTGATTACGTCTAAAGGCTTCCCGCAGACAGGCGCGACGCAGCTCCGTTAGAACAACTTCCATGAAGTTTTCATAGAAATTGTTAAACCGGAGTCGCGTCGCGCCTGTCTGAGGGAGCCTTAAATTTAAATAGCACAGACACTCAAGTCCACTTGCACCACTAATCACTAAATGCGTTTAGCGCTAAAAGTATTAAAACATTAGGTATTCTGAGGTATTCTGTCTGTCATCGTCAATCGATTGACAGAAATATATACGTCATTGTCGTATTCTTTGCAGTTATGTAGGTAGGCATAGAAAACTCTAAGTAGGTAGGTAGCTGTATATTATCCATGTTAGCAAGCCACATGGTTGTATATCTGGGAATTGCCATTGGTTTGGTGAATGTCAGATTCGCGGGTGTATTTCTCAGAAATGGTTGAAATATATATCAAAATTTTGTACCTAATTAGTACCAAATTGTACCAGTTGTTAAATAATTAGTACCTCGTGGGATCCAAAATTATTGCAATAGTTTTATACATACGCCATTCTGACGTCAGCTTGGCGGGTGTATTTTTGTGTAGCCGAGATTATTGAGAATCTGGATATAAAACATACATGGATATTTAGTACCTAATTGGTACCTTTTGAAACATAGTGAAATGTAGTCAGTGAAATCTCATCGGAATTCGTCAGAAATTGAAAAATTGATCTACAGTCATTCCTTTATACAGGGTGTTACAATATGTTGTTTGTTTGACACAAAGAGTAGAGGCAACCGGGGATACTTGGCTATTAGGATACTTAGCATCGGGTGGAATGACAGCTCACTTCACCAACGTTTTCAAGGTGAAAGCGTTTTTTTATTATTATTATTGAATTCAGTGTGCACTACTGAAAAGAAATCCGCATACAATTTATTTGCTCCGTCCATATTATGGCCCAGAACATTTAACTTATTACATATGGTACTATTGAATCTATTTAATAAATATGGTCAGCTTCCAGTGTAACCGGCTTTACTTTAGTACCTAATATCCTGAAAATTGGCCGTCGGCCCAAGCTAGCACGTATGCGTTCTAACACTGCTCTAGCCTATATTGTGTTTTGTTATTTCAGAAAATAAGTAAGATCTGGCAGCTCTGGGATCTTGGACTATTAATTAACATACAACTTAATACCACAATCTATAAATCATACAGTCGTCCGACGAAGCCCGAACTGCTTGCGAAGTTCGGCGAACTTAGTAAGTTCAGGCTTCGTCGGACATCTCGGATCCCTTTATGATGTAGACATGGACGGAGTTGCTGGTAAACCGCTAGTGAAATCTAAGTAGGTACTACTATGCTCGGACTTTTAATTAGCTGAATGACACTTCTAATGTCATTTTTACTGTCATTTCGCTATCAAATGGGAACATTTTTTAACGAAATGACAGATAAGAAGTGTCATTTTACTGCAACTAAGTAAAAGTCCGAGCAAAGTTAAGTTATATCCTATGCGAAGCAGTGGAAACCTCTTCTGCTTTCTTCCAGAAGAATGGTTACCTATTCACGAAAGATTCTTTGAATAAATCCTGTTAGGGTGAGTAGTTTGAAGTGGTTCATTTAAATGCGTTGATTTTCCATAAGCTTCATTCACTAACATTGTTTTACATAAGAATGTGAGACCCACTAATATTGGCTCCTAGTGTATTTCAATTGGAATTAGGTGAATGTATTTAGCTCGTTCAATGAGCTCTGACCTACATACCTTCGTAGGTAATTTCTCGAGCTGAGTATGAAGGAACCCTCAGGCAGGTAGGTACTTTCTTTTCTTATAAAAATTAGCTAGCTGTACCTACAGGGTGTATTAGAAAGTTGTGGTGCGGACCATCAAACTGAACAACTTTCTCCATGAGACCAACATCGTTTCGAAAAAATTATCCGCTGTCGCGTACAAAACATCAATACCTACTCGACCAAAATGTATGGGACGGCTGATTATTTTTTCTCGATTAGATGTTGGTCCTATGGAGAAAGTTGTTCAGTTCGATGGTTTGTAACACACCCTTAAATTTGACCACACCTTTCTGATACATGCTGTAAAAAACTTGCAAAATTAATGGCAAAGGTAAGGTAAGGTAGATCCGTTGAGAAAGTTGAAATGTCTCTTCTTTAGATTCTTGTAGTATTAAGTAGTTAAGTAAGTACTATCATTTCAATCGAAACCACGAAACGAAGCAAAGGGATTACCTAAGTATTAAGGATCGTAGCAGATGGCTTTCTACAGTTTTTGTCTACCCATGGGGACATGGGAAAAAGACGAGTAATTCATCAAGTCGTCACATAATTATATACATAATTACGTCTTTTTGTCATCATTCTCCTGCCCTTATCCCAATTTATTCGGGGTCGGCGCAACATGTCTTTTTCTTCCATACTTCCCTATTAGTCGTCATCTCGGTAGTCATTCCCTTTCTAGACATATCATCTTTCACACAGTCCATCCATCACCTCTTCTCTTATCCTTCTTCTTTCTTCTTCTTCTTTGTTCTTTGGTTTCATCACCGTTCCCTATTCGTATAGCCATCCACGTGACTATTTATGTATCTAAATCTTTAAATACTTATTGTTATTTTTTCCTTACTTACTAGGTAGACATACATACATCATTCCCATACGTTTCCTAATAAAACAATACGCACATGATCACATGATATAGAAAATAGATTAATAAATAAATAGGTAATACAATAGGTACTTAGATTAATGTAACATAGCACATAAATTACTCATTTAACCTATAATTCACTTCATTAATATCCCTTGCTGAGCTAAATATACATACAAATTTGAGGAAGGACAATAATAAAATACGTTACGTAGGTACTCCTTGTAGGTACCTATGGCACATTGCAAAGCTATGAATAAAATTATCATGCCTGTATTATTCTGTAAAAAATTATGCTGTTCGTGCTCGGCGTCGCCTGGGTGAATTTCATGTCTCTATCTCCAGTGGTTTAGGCTGTGTTGTCTGTTTTCATACAAAAATTTTGTGAATTTCTTAAAAAAAAAAATTGTCATAAAATCCTTGACCTGACAATTACAAACAACAAAAACAGAATTAGTCAAATAAGTGCAACGGTTCTGGGGGCCTAAAACGGCCACATTAAGCAATTCCTCTAAAAGCGATTCATTTCCTGAATTCCCCGCAATTTATTATGATTGACGTATTTGACATTTAAAGCAATTCATAATTTGTGGACCATTTTACGAATCTACATACAAAACTGTCAAACAGATGAATTGTGTGCTATGAATTGTACGCAGATAAATTATGAATTATTGTCAGTTTGTGACCGTTTTACGATTTCAAATATGATTCATAATACCAGATTATCCTATTATGATTCTGCAAAAGTGGCCGTTTTAGCCCCCCTGAAGTGATGTGCTTACATACATTCGGCAATTGATTTTTATTTATAGGTATAGGTAGGAGTGGAGGAGTTGAGTGGTGGTGGTGGTGGTGGTGGTTCGATCTAATAACATATTAGGCAATCAGCATTGATTTAAAGCTAATTAACTAATTGAAAATCAAAACTTGTACAACTAATAATCATTATTTAAATATAAATTTTTATCCAAAGTCACAACAAAAATATTAATTATACTTATATCAAAAATACCAAATGCTCATTTAATAAACTTATTAGTGCACTACTAATTAACTAACTGAATATCAAAACTTATACGAATAATGACTATTGGGCACCCCGAGGTTAGGTTTGGTTAGGTTCCTTTAAACCCTGCAGACAGAAATAGGACCCCCGCGGTCGACCTGACGTTTAAAAGTTTAATTTATTAAGACATAGAAATTTTGATGTGCATAGGTACAATATTTTGGATGCAACCTATTCTGTTGAGAAAAAATGGTAAGTTTTGATGTGCGTTTAAATACTACCCAATAAGAAATTGGGTAGTTAGTCAGTTATTTTCGAAGTCCAGCAGGGGATGTCTTTGGGCTGAAATGATGATGATGATAATGATGCTTGGTTAAAATATGATTTAAAAACATCATCACGCACATCATCGGACGAAGTCGCGGGCAGAAGCTAGTAAATTATAAAGAGGAAAACGTTTTTTTTTGCCATCTGGTCCAATAAAAATAAAAATAATGTTCTTTCACTGATAGAAAGCTGCAGGTTTAAATACTAATTGGCGGGTTGCATAGACGTAAGCATTTTATGGTATAAATTGACCAAGCCAGGGACAGATGCTGTTAGGTATAATATTATACAACGTGTAATGCTAAATGCGCAAAACCTCTTAAGGGGTCATTGTTCTCATCATTATGACCAAACCTGAAATCGCGAAAAAAAAATCAGCTGTTCAGTACATTTTGACGAATTATGCGTCATCTAAAACTATTCTAAATTTCAAGTTGATAGCGTTAGTAGTTCTTGAGATATCCAGCTGTGACAGACAGACAGACTGAGTGACACCATACCTAAGGGTTCCTTTTTTACCATTTTGGTACGGAACCCTAAAAATCACATAGTGAGACAATTATATTTATTTTATAATTAACAACTAGTTATTACTCTTCAAAGATTTGCTGACATTAGGAACTTTTAGATATCTATTTTAGAAAAAAAAAACAAAATAAAAAAAAGTGTTTTGCCCCGTCTTGCCCCAAGGTGCTGGTAAGATGGGGTACCCCCATGAGGTAAGATGGGGTGATGAGAATTATCAGAGAGAAAGATGATTATATGGACTGGCAGAACACGCAGACATGGATGACTTCGTCATCATCATCCTACGTTCCAGCACAGCCATTATGTGACCATCTTCCACAGTGTGAGCATGATATCCACCCTTCAATGGAAGCGGAATGTACTGGAGTAATCATTACCCCATCTTGCCTGCCGAGCCATATTCTACCAATAATCAAAGCAAAAAAAAAAAACATTTGGCAATCTCAAGAAAACACAATGCCTACCTTATTATAGGTTAGTTAAAGCGTCAATCACAGCCCACCTCACCAGCTAGCATTATTTAACAAACCACAGTCACGTGTCAAACCAGAAGATAATATAATAAGCAATTTGCAGTAAAACAGTTTTCTAAGATTTTTTGGACATGTGTGCACTTGCGAACAATTAATGGCCAGGCCGCTGACAAGTGTCATGGCAGGCATTGAACGATGCATGAACGAGAGTGATTAGTCAGTTTAAACAGTGAATTTTGCTGGGTACCCCGTCTTACCCGCTACACCATCTTACCTCCTTCTCCCCTAGCGTAGGATTTCATAGGAGTAATCTTAAGGCATTTATTTATTTATTCATTCTTCGGAAAGCTCACAGTCTAGTATCTTTAAAGGTAGTTTATGTACAATATCGCTTACAATTGCCATTTAAAAGCTTCCACAAATTAAAAAAAAAATACATAATAATATCCTCTCGACCGAATTTCGGTCACAGTGGCCGATTTCAACGGAGATTAGAGGAACAAGTGCGTACGCAAACGCAGTGGCATACCCTCTTTCCTCACTCTCTCATTACGATGGAGGGATATGACACGACAGGGAAGAAATCGGGCGCAGGACCAACAAAATCAAAATCAAAATCAAAATATCATTTATTTGCTAAAAACGGCTTTACATGCTTGCTCATACATATTATATCTACACAATTTCATGTCTTTTTCACACGGGAGTAGGCAGAAACCATAATCAAACGCCACCTAGGTACTACGAGTCTCATACTCCTTTACTTCATCTACGTTCATACAATCTGGTAAAAAGCAGTTCGCTTAGAAAAAAAAACCTTATCGCGTTTTACGCCTTAGACATGTTTTATATACAATCTTATAATCCTACTTTTCACTACATTCTACAGTTTCGTAGCAGCTGCTACGTCACGATCCTGAAACATGCGTCAAGCAATTTGAGAGTGAAATTATACATTTTTCATAATGTCCGTAGCAAAAACGTGTACGAGAAATTGTGAGAAATAGTTTTACTTTAGACATACATCATAAACTCACGCCTTCTTCCCATAGGGGTAGGCAGGAACAACAGAACTCCACCTGCTACCATCCTAGTTATAATATACCTACTTTCTTTAATTACTGTTTTCAGAAGAGATTTTCAAGAAAAAAGTTTAAAAGTTGTACATAATTATGAAAGAAAATTTCAAATCTTAACGTGAAAACTAATAAAATATCCATATATTACAAGGTATCCATAATACAAAATAAAATAACCCGCTTTTGATACGCTTTTAAACAAATATAAATGACTATTGAAAAATACTAGATACAGTCAGCGACAAAAGTCGATTTTAACTAAATCCTAATTATTGAACTAAATACTTAATTAAAACCTGAAAATTACTTACTTAAAAATAAATGAATATTAACTCTCTTAAATTAAAAAATAAAATGCTGATACACAACGTATCAAAAAAATTGTTTCAGTGTAGATAATGTGTAAAAGTAGCTGTTATTTGACTTTTTACGCTGACTGTACCTCATTCATCATCATTACTCATTAGTCTTTTTCAATATTAATTTATATTTTATAATAGCTGACCAGTGACCGTACTATCAAGGTTTTGGCCACCATTGGATAAGCAAAGCGCGAGGCGAAGGCGATTACAACATTTACAACAAACGTTGCCTTTTACGACCGATAACGATGAGGCATCATATAGTATCTATTTATTTCACTACATCACTTACTACAATTTCTTACACTGCATCCATTTTTATTTATCTTTTATAAAGATTTACATTGTAACTTGTGAATTGGTCTAAAACATTTCGTTTTCTTTAAAATCTGAAATAAAAACACCTATAGGTATTTTTCATTGTTATGACACTTACGTCAGGCTGTCTTTACTTTTTCTTCTAACTATCTTTCATAGAGTTTCATAATGGCATAGACTATGAACGTTTCTTTTGATTTATGTAATCTAAATTCTTTTTATCAATATGTTAGGTCAAATAATGTATTTTATAGATAATTTTGATTTATTATTGAATAGCTGTATCTTAAATTACTTTTATAAAATTAATCCACACACACTCGAAATTCATCGAAGAGGTTAGAGGTTTTTCAACGTATATTACTGGCAGATTCAAGCATTGACTGTGGCGTTTGGCATTCTGATGACGGAAAGCTTCAAATGTGGAAAGGATCTGAAATTGGAAGACGATTTCGAAAAACGCTGATGATCGATGGGTGGAAGACTCGGAGATGAACAGTTCTGCTCCGGAAGCTATAAATGAAACATCTCCTAAAAGTATTCTTCGACCGGGAAAACTGATTCCGTGACTAAAACTTACCCGACTGCGGTCGATCCCTAAAGGAGGGTTATAGAAAATAACCATTAATTTATCGGAGCGGTTCAATTCAAAATCTTCTTCTTCCAAACTATCCGTGCGTGTTTGCCTAACCTGGACTTACTCAAACTATTACTTCAAGCTATCCTCTACCTTCCTAAATAGCTGTGTGTGTTAGGTAGGACGTGTTTTATAAAAACCGGTCTGTATTTTTTATCTTTTAATATTTAATATATTGTTTCAAGTCTTACTTAAGCCCCCTTTTATTTCTGTAGGCTAGTAGATTTGTTACAATCACTAAAAGGCAATACTGTATAGGTAGGTACATTATTGTTTTATATAATCCTACGTAGGTAAACTACGCAGGTATTACGGTACATAGTAGGTACCTATGTAATTAGACACGATTTGACTTCGCTAAGATGGCTTCAGATCCGCTTTCTACTCAAGATAAAACACAGATTTTTTCAGTGGACACAATCGGTGGAATAGTATTGTAATTTAATATACTACGGTAGCACTAATTACCGGAAGATGGCCAAAAGACTGGACTGAATCGGTGTTCATACCCTTACACAAGAAAGGCTCTTCCAAAGACTGTGGAAATTACAGGACGATAGCTTTAATATCTCATGCGAGTAAGATCCTCCTTCATGTCATCAGTCGACGTCTTAACTACTTTTTAAGCCGGCAGGTACCCGAAGAGCAGGCAGGTTTTGTTAAGGGCAAAGGAACGCGGGAGCAAATACTGAACATTCGCCAAATCATTGAGAAGAGCAGGGAATTCAACAACCCCGTGATCCTATGCTTTATAGATTATACAAAAGCTTTTGACTGCGTACAATGGGACAAACTATGGAAATTGTTACTGGAAATGGGAGTTCCTGAACACCTTGTCGCTCTAATCCAGAGTCTATACACAGGGAATCGTTCTTTCATTAGGATAGGTACGGAATGCTCTAATATGTTCCAAACTAAAAAAGGTGTGAGACAGGGTTGCATACTATCCCCTTCCCTTTTCAACATATATGGAGAGTACATAATTCGGAAGACCATCGAATACTGGGAGAAGGGTTTTCCTATAGGGGGAAAAAGAGTATCAAATCTCCGATATGCCGACGACACCGTTCTCCTTGCAACATCCATGGAAGATATGAGTGAGATATTCCAAAGACTCGAGACTGAAAGCAACAGCATTGGTCTCGCAGTGAATAGAGCGAAAACCAAGGTAATGATTGTGGATCGAGCCGGGAAGCTAACAAATGTCACCTGCAACATTCCTGGCATTAATATCGTCGACCGCTACATCTACCTTGGGTCGCAAATCTGCAGTGATGGTAGCTGTGTCCCCGAGATAAAGAGGCGTATTGGGATGGCCAAAGATGCTATGACCCGTCTAAACAACATTTGGAAGAAGAGAGGAATTGGTATCAAAACCAAGGTCAGATTGATACGAGCCCTAGTATTCCCTATCTTCCTGTATGGAGTAGAGACGTGGACGATTATGGCCCGGGAACGACAAAGGATTGATGCATTTGAGATGTGGTGCGGGAGAAGAATGTTGAGAATACCGTGGACTGCCAAACGCACCAATGCATCAATCTTAACCCAGCTTCAGATAAAAACCCGCTTGTCGACCATATGTCAACGACGCATTCTCTCCTATTTCGGCCACATAGTACGCAGAGGCGATGAAAGCTTGGAGAAACTGATTGTGGTTGGGAACACCGAAGGCAAACGATCGCGCGGTCGTTCACCAACACGATGGACCGATCAGGTGAAGGAATCATCGTCCTCTAAATTCTACACGGTGGTAAGGGATGCGCTGGACAGAAACCGGTGGAGGCGAATCATCCGCTCCAGGTGCAACTCCGTAGCTGACCACGATCCTCAGATATGAGGGACCGACTGCACAGAGAGCACTAATTACAGTAAGTATTGATTTATTTTTTAAAAGTAAGTAGGTACCCTTTTTTTTCTTCTTATTAATTAACAGAAAGGAAGGACATCCTAACTAATATTATAAATGCGAAAGTAAGTTTGTTTGTTACCTTTCACGCCTAAACCACTGAACCGATTATCCTGAAATTTTGCATATAGCGTTGTCAGGTTACAGAAATGGACATAGGATACCTTTCATCCCGAAAAAAGTATTGTTCCCGAGGAAAACAACAATAACGTTCTTATGATAATAGATGGCACCACGTGTCTTTCGAATCATATTAACGCGAGCGAAGCCGCGGGCAAAAAGTTAGTGAGTAATAAAGTCTCAAGAAATACTTAAGTATATTGCAAATATTTTCATCAATATATTATTTATAGAATAAAATAAAATAAAAAAGCCTTTTGTTCTACCCTATATACAATTTAAGCATAGTAATTATTTTATCATATAACTGTGTTACATATTACACATTTCATTATCATTCTTTCCTTTATTTAATTAAATATACATATAAATTACATTTTTAAATATTAGAATATAAAAACATTTAAAAATATAAAAAATAGTAACCCACCGGTATCTAGAACAGGGTCCAAGCTACCGGGCGGTCAGGGCTCCAGAGAGAGGAACCTCCTAACAATGCGCGTCGTGTCCAGGAGTAGGTACCGCTTTATCATTCTAATTATTATTGTTTATTATTTGAGTTAAATTTATAATTTTGTTATTATAAATTTTTGAAAGCTAATACAGGTTGAAATAATAAGGATTAAAAATTATTATTTAATTGAAAAATGCATGCACGTGAAATTAATTATTAATGGAAGTCACCTCTACGGTGTAAGCCTCCCCCAACTTTCTCCATTTTTCCCTATCTCTGGCTTGCCTCCTCCAGTCTAGTCCACATCTTTCCTTAAATATATCTTCCCAGCGCTTCCGCGGCCTTCCTCGTTTTCTTTTTCCGTCTCTAGGTACCCACTCTATGATTTTCTTTGTTCATCTTTCGTTTTCCATTCTACAGATATGCCCCGCCCATTTCCATTTCAGACTTCTTACTCTCTCTACTACGTCAGTTATTTTAGTTTTCCTCCTAATTTCCTCATTAGTAATTCTGTCGGACAATTTAATACCCAACATACTTCTCTCCATTTTCCTCTGCATAACTCCGAGTTTGTGTTCTTCTTTTACTGGTAGAGACCATGTTTGGCATCGCTATCTCACACACTTGCTTTTCAAATTCATGTTTATCTTGCTCTTGGTGTTCTTCATGATTTCTTTAAAACTCCAGTATTTTTTCCATGAAACTGCTATTCTCCTATTAATTTCATTTTCTGTTTGGTCTTCAAATGAAATAGTTTGTCCTAAATAGACGTACCTATTCGTTAACATATTCTATTTTCTATCCATCTATAATTATTATTACTTCCGACCCGTTTGTTAACATTTTGGTTTTTGCATCATTCATAGTCAATCTACCTTTTTACTTTCTTTCGTAAGCTCTTGCAACATGTTCTTTAATTGTGTGTCTTATTCTCCATAAATGCAAGCTGTATAATACAAATTAAAAGCTGTTCGTTGGTAAGCGCATAACATACTTTTTATTATTTTAAACATATTATTGTTTTCTGTATTTCATTTTCAAAAACATAAAAAAAAACATTTAAAAATATTAAATAAATTGTAGCCCTTCGGCATCAGGAACATGGTCCACGCTTCGAGGAACCTCGAATCTTCACTACACGTGCCGTGTCCAGGAGTACTGCTTTCTGAATTAATCCATTGACCCATCCGCGCAACATATGAGAGCCTCCTGAGTTGTTGGTCGAGGCTCTCAGCTATTAGGCCATTAACCGTAACGATTATCGGTACAAATGATTACAGAGTCCACGTCCCACATGTCGACCGACAACCTCGAGTGCTTTCAGCTTTCACGAGATTCTCGTCATGAGTAGGGGAGGTCAGCTCAAAGCGGTCACCTTAACTTTGAGTTAAAAAAAAAAACATAGTAAACGATAGACTTTTGAAGAGAATTTTATACCAATAGCCAGATAATTTATTAAATTTTCATAATGTGAAATTAAAATTCGCGCAAATTTAAAAATAACCATGTGATTTGTAAATTACGAAAACTTGTCAATAAACCGCTTTGCCCGAGTGGCCGCCCAAAGCGGCCATGGGGGTAGGGGCAACGTGGCCACCCCAAAAGTAAACAAGAAAAGTATTTGTTTTTTGTTGAAAAATAGTGAGCTTGACAAAATAAAAATACCAAAAATATTTTTAAATGTGATTTATTACTATTTAACATTTTTATAAAATAATAAATAATTTTACACTTTAGTAGGTACTTTAATTACAATCACTCTTGAGAGTAATTTAACTTAACTAATATTTAGTTTAAAAACTTCTAATAGACTATTAGGAACTTATAAATATGTTTAGTTTTTGACAATATTTAACATTTTTACTAACCCCTCACGTGTCTGAGTTTTGCTAATTTTAGACCCAAAACCCCAGCGAGTGGGGAGGGTTGGGGGTTAGTTGCGAACCCCATAGGTTCACAACTACTGATAATGATATTTTTTCCATCGGATGATGTTTTTTTACGTTTATATATATGTGATCTAAGCTTATATACCTATTATGTAAAGTTTTGTCCTTTTGCACACTTTGGGTGCATTTGACACGCGGGGGGTGAGGGGGGGTTAGCTACGAACTCCATTAGGTTCACAACTAATGATGATGATTGGTTTTCCATCGGATGATGTTTTTTTACATTTATATATATGTGACCTAACAAAAACAGCGTGCATCCCAGCCCGACGAAAAACACACTGTTGGAACTTCCGGCGCGCGGCGCTAAGCAGAGAGTTGAAAATCCAGTGCGCGATAAAATCCCGCCGCGATTTTATTACGCTCTTGGAAGTTTGTGCTCACGACTCGTGCCGGCAACTGTACTTATTTTATCTTGTGAAAATTGTATCCCATTTTCTTAAAATGACTGCACATTCGCTAATATTTATAGTGTCACCCACGCTTTTAGAACAAGGATGATTGCCACTGATATTTATAAGAAGTCCATTGAATGATGCAACATAGCTCACAGATTTCAAGGCTCCTTTATAGGCAATTCGAATGCAGTTACCTACTTTAGTTATAATACCACTACAATGAAACAATTAATTTCGAAAGCTCATATTATAGTATAAACCTTACATATAATAATAGGTATTTTCTTTTAAATGTGTCGTTCTAATTAAGTTAATCTTGTATCGAGTCTGATTGCATTTTTTGATTTTTCTATTACGATAAGTAAATACTAAATAGTGATTTAAAAAGTATTATGTTCCTTGTATAATATTTAACAAGTTAATAAGATAGTTATTCTATTGACCAGCCCTTATTAGAAAATATTATACTTACAGGGTGTCTATATTAAGTACCATACTTAGTTACTTTTGCTAAATCTTTTATAAATCTATGATCGCATTAGGTAAGTAGGTAGGTACCTATTATAGACTTTTAATTAGATAGGTACTTGATCCGCAATCCGTTACTTCCGAGTTCCTTTTTTTTATTCAGGCGTTAAAACTGTGCCAGCTAAATTAGCACCTATGAATCATAACCCAAAAATGAATGGTTTCTATAACAACTCAGTGTCAACAAACATACCGTCCTTTACAGTAAATGGGGATATTGTTACATCATTGACGATAAAACTCTTATACGATTTTTACGCAGCTAGTACCATAAGCCAATTTCCTTTAGCAATACGTCACGGTGAAACTGTTAACAGAATTTGTACCTACGTAAAAGTCGAATGTCGCGCCCGCGATACGTAATCGTTGGCGCTAACAGGTAAATTAAAAGAGGATAGTGTATGTAGGACGCCACGCAGGACACCGCGTCGCCGCCACTCGGCCGGGTATCCAGCCTCGAGCGCGCCGCGGTTTGACAACTCGAAACATGAAGACGCCGACGATCCCCGGCGCGGCGGGCGGTGCGCTATGACGCAACAATCCGACTGGCTTGCTTGTACGGTGAACTGCCATGCGTATTGCGTACGTTTGCTCTGGCATCGGCATCGTTCGTCCATCGCCATCGGTCGGTTCAGTTCATTCTGATTTTAACTCGCGCGTCGGTCGGTCGCGTCCCGCTCGCTAAATATAAAGCACGTGGCCCAGTGCTTCAGTTGTTTCGCTATAACCTATAACCCGTTGCTCGGCAGCCGGCACCGGCACAGACATAGGCAGAGGTGAGTGCCGTGTATACGTTGTATTATTGAATAAACCGTAACGCGATGCTTTGTGTTGTCTTGTAGCGTTTTTAGATTCCAAGTATTCGGGTGAAATATACGAGAGCTTTTTTTTCGTCACATAAGTATGTGCATACGTTTTTAAATTACTTACACTTAATTATTTATAAGGAATTTCAATGGTGTATAATTTTTAATTTTAGCCATAGTTTTTTTGTTATTTTATGCGGTACCGTAACAGAATTGGCGGGAACGCATCAGTAATGGGAAGCATCTGGACGTAACTAAATTTACCGTTGCATAATTATATTACTTTTATATGTAAGTAGTTATTATTAGCGAAAAAAAAAGCGTCAATAAAAAAATGCAAGTTTGAACGCGTGTCAAATAATGTAAATTAAAGTAGGTATATTGACATAAATTGTGTGCTCAAGTTATCTGTATGTACTAAATTCTTATCTCTGCGTTAAATCACTTTGTCAATATTCGGGGCAATAACGCTCACAAAAGGCGCGAAGGAGCATGTCGATGAGCATCAAACAGTTTAACTTGACATTCAAAGTAGAGTGCAGCCAACCGGTTGGCAGCGTGTGGTAGGCGCGCAGCAGAGTGGGCCGAGCCACGCCGAGCCCACATCTGTCTGCAGTTCCGCGGCCAAATAAATATGCACGTTTACGAGCTTACTTGCAGCTGGCTGTTCCTTGACATTGATACGATAATCCTATTTAATCTCTTACATAACTGTTTCACCCGCCACCTATATGTTTTCATTCACGATACCTTTATGTATCTTCTTACTTTACATTACAAAAGTTCATTTCGATTTTTTTCTGCCCAGACGTATGTTGGTTTGCTATTTGTAAATGCTAGACGGTAAAAATAAAAACAGAATTTGTTAAAATTTAACTACTTATATCTGCTGCTATATCCTGTCAAAATTTCAATTTCTTTTTTATCCTATTTTTTCTTTCTTCATTAAGTACCACCCCTATTATATTAGAGCAAACAAAACATACAAAATAAATTCAAAATTATTCAAATTGGTCAAGCCGTTTTTCAGTTTTAGCGAGACTAACGAACAGCCTTATAATAAGAAGATATTATTATGTATAATGAACCGCGAATTTTGTATAATAGTTAAACTAAGTTCATTATATTTGTTAAACAAAATTACTTTGTGTCGAGCAACGTCAGAGCTGACTCGTAATAATTATGTATAATGTCGTCTAATGTATATACAACTGTTGAGAAAGACGTTTATTCAGCTGTTACCAGCGACCTGCTGACATGATCCGTTTGTAGTAAAATGTACAAAAACTTTACGAAGTTTTATTAGTTTTCAATAACAATGTAGGCAGGCATAGACAAAAATTTATATCGGCTGATGCCATGTAGGTACCTATTCAAGATTCACCCTGTATATTGTAGATACTGTAATAATTATTAGCACACTATTACGCGTACACCGTACAATAGGTACATCACAATTCACTTTTACTTATTAATTTTGTAAATCTGGGTACTTATTGGTATTGGTAAAACTGGGTAAGTCCGTTCTAATTCGTCAACGCAAAATTCAATCTAACGATATAGGTACCTACCTTACCCATATTTTTTGTATGGTTACTAATAAAAGTAACCACAAAACCTGGCAACACTGCTCGTTGCAATGCTGCAATATTTACTTTTTACGACATAAACTTTCTAAACAAAACCGATTCAATACTTCGACAAAATTAATGAATATAGATGTAGAATTCTACCTACTTACCTAAAGTTTTGCACTCTTTGGCAGAGCGAGGTCGTTGGTCTTGGCACAGTACCTACTCGGTCAACCGATTACCTGTCATGGCGTATATACTTTCATTTGTCTACTTTTTACTGTACTAACAAACCAGACTGAACTGGATAAAAGCGGCGTTATCAAAAAAGCTAAACGGTAATAAACTATATAACGGTGTAGGTACCTATACATTTTGTTAACTTTATAAGCAGCAATTAATCCACGTTGTCAGTAATGTTAGTTGTACATACAGAATGTATTATAAATTATAATACTAACAAAGCACTTTACAGTATTTTCTTAATCTTAATAATTACGAGGTCATCCTCGTCATCCTCCTCCTCCTCTACTGCCGTTATCCCAATTTATTTGGGGTTGGCGCAGCACGTCTTCTTCTTCCATAGGTAAGTACTTCTCTATTAGTCGTTATCTCGGTAGTCAACCCCTTTCTGACCATATCACCTTTCACACAGCCCGTCCATCGTTTTATTGGTCATCTCCTACTCTGATAGCCAATCTACACGATCACGACACACACCACCTACCTATATCTCACGACATTTTCCCCATTCCTCCACATCACATGCTCCTTGCTCATACCTTGACAACCGATTTCCACGAGTAGATAGGTAGGTATACGTTTTGAAGCAAAATAAAAAAATATATATTTAGTTTGTTTTTTTTTTAACTTAGTGCTAAACTGCTAATATAAAATATCACGTATTCGATATCGTAAAATTGTCTTATAAGAACTTATTCCATTTCATAATGTAGTCTAAATCTAAGGGGCCGCCTCCACGAGCGAGAGAATAGCGGCGATAGTCACGCTGTGCCTACAAATTATCGCCGCGATAATATCGCCGTGTGGAGACACGTTCTAAGAGAGTGTATAGAAATACGTGGCACGACGATAATTTCGCCGCGATTCTCTCGCTCGTGGAGGCGGCCCCTTAGCTGTGTTTGTTTGAACTCACAAAAATAATATTTTTGTAACATCATTCTTTTTTTTTTCTTTTTTTTTTTTTTTTTTCTTTATTTAAAGAGCTTTTGCGAATGCAGAAATGCGAATATGACACTCTGTAGGTATACAAAAGGTTAGTAGGTACTTAAGTCAAATTAGAACATTTTACAGCTAGGTTCTGGGTCTGTTCTTCAAAGCGAATTTAACCATATTTATTATGGGAATTATATTATCCGAAAACGGGATTGATAGATTTATGTTATGCGCGCCAATTTGTGTTCTGAGCGATTGATTCCGGACACATCTCATCAAAATATGATACGTGTCCTCATCTTCGTTACACGTATTGCAAACGGGTGATGTTAACTTTTTCATCATAAAACCGAATTTATTGAGAGGCATATGTCCTGAACGAAGCCTTAATAATATGGTTTAGTCCTCCCTGGTAACAAAACACTTATCAATCCAAGGTGAATATGAAGGTTGTGAATGGATTGTTCTATACCAAATACCTTTTTCCATGGAACGAAGATCAAAGTAGTCTTTCCAATTTTGTAAACATATATTTTTTAGAACCGGAATGTAGTCCGTGTAATGTGAATTAGCTGCAAAATCTGTGCCCTCCGAACATGCTTGTTTTGCCAAATAATCTACCTTGTCATTACCATCTATGCCTATATGGGATGGAATCCACTGAATTATTATTTGTTTACCCTGAGATTTTAGTTTCAAAATTGATTTTATGATTGTGTAGGCTATCGGTCTACCTCGAAAAGTCGAGCTGCATCGAGCCAGATGTTGAATGGAACTCTTTGAGTCTGTATAAATAACGTATTTGCCTTGATTCAGGGATTCAATATATGATAACGCTTCAGAAATGGCTATGAGTTCGACAACCATGATAGTCACATTAGAGGAGATTTTAAATTTCATAAAACTTTCAGTTTGATAATAATTAATAATTATTCAATTACTTAATTATAGTCGATCATCTTTGAACATAAATAATCTACATAAAGAAATAAAAATCAATTGGCGAATGTATGTTCGCGCATAGCCAAATAGGTGCAATCGTTCTGAAGTGATAGGTGTCACTTCAGAATGGTTGCACCTTTCGGATAATTCTTTTTTTGTTGTGTTTGTTATCATGACAAAGTTTGTATGAACGAAAATGTTTGTAAAGTTGCCGGGAAAATTGGAAAATTCGGGAAAACTGAAAGTACATTTTCTATAGGAATTTTGTGTGAATTATTGAAATTTTGACAGGACAATGTTTGTCGGATCAGCTAGTAGTAATATAATTTATGATATCTGTTTGCCTTACAAATAATGTATTGTATAACCAAGCAAAATATTATTGCGCTTAATGTAAGTAGGTACATAAATCATGTGATTATTTTAGAGATACTAAAGAGCAAACTTCATTTACCTACCTATGTATTTTATTTACAACTAGCTTCTGCCCGCGACTTCGTCCGCGTGAAATTTCTTTTTTGCTCGACCCACCCCGTCGCATCGCATTGCCTACCCGCGCTATTACTTCGTTTTCACTTAGCGTTCTTTCAGACTTTTTTTCTTTTTGCTTGGCCCCTAAGGGTCCTAGAGTGATGTTAAATATGCCTTCTATAAGATTTGGACCATCATTAATGTAAAAAGATTTTTTAAAGTCCGACTGGTAGGGTAGTTCCAGAGATTAGCTCGTTCCTTCACCACATCCCCTTCCGCTACCTCTCCCTCCCCCTCTCACTCACTCTCACACCCCCTTCACTACTTCCCCTTCCCTCTCTCTCACCACCTCGTCCCCTCCCTCTCCCCATCTCCTCCACCTCCGGCTCACCAACCTCTCCCTTCCCCCTCAGCCTTCACCACGTCTTCCTCCTCTCCTTACCAAGTCCTGCCCCTTTCTCCATGCGTCCATCATCCTCCCCCTCACCCTCCTCACCACCCCTCCCCTTCCCCATCCCCCTCTAACCCTACCTGGGGTAGTTTTAAACACTAATAGTGACAAACTTAGGCAAATATTACAACTTAGGCAAGTTTCAAGTCAATTAAAAATCAAAATCAAAATCAAAATCAAAAATGTTTTATTTCGTTATTACACGTACAATAGGTATACAGTTGGAGGCGTCTCCTTTTAAGCATATAGATGCCTGTGCCAGGAGGCGCCGCTCCTTCATTAACTCACAATTTTATTAGTGAAACATGCTAATAACAAAACAAACAAAATTTAAAGTTAACGTGAAAGTATATGAATAAAAAATAAAGTCAAAATAAAACATCCATTATTATTAGTCTGTAGGTGAGTGTGTGTGTGCGTCTGTGTATGTGTGTGTGTGTGTATATGTGTGCGTGCTTGCAAGTGTATGTATGTGTGTGTGAGGGTGTGTGTGTGCGTGAGTGCGCGGTTGATTTATACGGAAGCGGTTACCTTATATTTAAAAGAATATTCTCTACTTCATCATAGCATAGCTTGTTTATCCACTTAATCAGCAACGATTTGCATTCTTTAAACGATTTAGTATGTATATCTATTTGTTTATTTATTTTATTATATAAGAAAGACGAGCGTTTGTCATACTGAATATTTGCAAATTCTGTTTTTACAAAATAGGTGGGAGCAATATTGTGTTTCCTTCTTCTAGTTAATACAATAGGATCTAAAGGTAGGGTTTTATATTTTTTTAATACTATATGTATAATATATAATTTTCGGACTGATAATAAATTACTTACTTGGTATAGCTCAAAGGTGGGAAAAGTTCTTTTTTTAAAGTACATTACTTTTATTAAAGTCCGTTGCGCTCTTTCAACCTCAAGGAATCGTGTTTTACGCGCACCTCCCCAAATGGAGATACAATATATTATTATAGATTGAATTAGCGAAATATATACTTCATTTAGAAGATTTTTTGCTAAGTCACTCCTAGGGACTATGTGTCTTAATGTTTTAAAAATCCAAATAAATTTACGTATCCTTGCTGTAATTTGTTCTATTTGAGGATACCAGGACAGGCTTTGGTCCAGCATTATACCCAAGTACTTAACATGGTTAACTTTAGTGATGATTGGACAATTGCAGTCGTCAACCGTCCTCCTACACTCATGTATTTTAATGTTGAAATTAGGTTCAGGTTGGACATTTTTATAAATAGAGAAACAGATATAATTAGCCCCTTCCCTCTCTCACCACCTCGTCCCCTACCTCTCCCCATCTCCTCCACCTCCGGCTCACCAACCTCTCCCTTCCCCCTCAGCCTTCACCACGTCTTCCTCCTCTCCTTACCAAGTCCTGCTCCTTTCTCCATGCGTCCATTATCCTCCCCCTCACCCTCCTCACCACCCCTCCCCTTCCCCATCCCCCTCTAACCCTACCTGGGGTAGTTTTAAACACTAATAGTGACAAACTTAGGCAAATATTACAACTTAGGCAAGTTTCAAGTCAATTAAAACCAAATGAATAAAATTTTTCATGTAAATTGTATTCCCCGTTTTCACTCCCACAGGGGTAGAATTTAAAAAAATGGTTTGAGATATTTCCATAGCTTGACTCAAACATTATTTACACCAGTTTTCGAGTTAATTAAGCCACGCAGTAAAATGCTCCCCTGTGAAATTGACTACCCCTTTTCACCCCGTTAGAGGTAGATTTTCGAAAAACCCTGATACACATTATTCTCTATTTTTGGTTTTAAGTATAAATACTGAGTTTTGAGTTAATCGGATTGCGCGTTAAAATTTTTCCATACAAACTTTGAGACCCCCCAATTCCCCTTTAGGACCCCCTAAAGGGGAATTGGGGGGTTTAGAAAAACAAAAAATTACAAATATCATAATTTACTTAGATAAATATTCGTGCCGAGTTTCAAGTTTATTAACTCAAGGAATAAGATTTTTCATACAAACAATATCCCCCCTTTTTACCCCCTTAAAGGTCGAATTTCCAAAAACCCTTTCTTAGCGGATGCCTAGGTCATAATAGCTACCTGTGTTCCAAATTTCAGCTCAATCAGTTCAGTGGTTTCAGCTGTGTGTTGATAGATCAGTCAGTCAGTCAGTCAGTCAGTCAGTCAGTCAGTCAGTAACGCTTTCCTTTTATAGATATAGATTAAAAGAGCTGTACGTACAATGCTGTGGTTTAAGATATAAATCATCATATCTTTCTCAATAACCTTTAAAAACTTTGAAATCAAATTAATTTATACCTGTAAAATGCTCAAATCACTATCACTAGGTATTGATTGCATTTCTAAGTTAAACTATAGGCTGTTTGCTTTTAGGCTACATACACAACAATAAATCCAATATTTTGGGTACCTTATAGGCAGCGTAAGGTGAGATCAACGCAGCATAATAATAATATAATGCAGAGAGATCGGTGTACCTACGAGCATACGAGTATCCACTTTAGGACACAATACTGCCTCGTTGGACTAAGCTCTAAAACTCGTCTGCTAGGCGTGAATTCAGGGTCGAGAATTTTTTTTGAATATTTGAATTAGGAATTTCTCAGTTCAGTTGTCGTTCAGTCCCGACTGACTGTCGCATGTCGTAACAATTAAAAAGCCATTTTGTATGAACCTATACGACACGCAGTCTTAATTTTTATAAGGGACTTGAAACGTTATAGGGGTAGGTACACTTCTGCCTTCCGCTTCGTCCAATACATGTGTGACGTTATGTTATTATACTTTGTCCGTGTACGTTTTAATAGCTACTCCATGTTCAGTAGCGGATATGTACGGACAAATATGATTGATTGATTGATTGATTGATATGTCCCAAATAAGTAGACAGTTTGCATGCGCTTGCCGCGCAGTAACTTACCACCTTCACCGCCTTGTATCAAGAATTTACATCTAATCATTCAAAATTGGCAACCATGATAATAATATTATGAGATAAGAGGTGGCATCTTGGATGTCATCCTTCAACCGTAATCTTATTGTTTTGCCGACGAGTAAGCTTCTCAAACTGCGATACTTACATTATCAGCATTTCTTTTAGATATTTTTACAAAAAAAAAACGTCTTGGTGTACCGGTGCGGTGGTAGTGTTCCATGGATTTATTATGATCACATCAGAACCAATAGAAGAGATCGTGGCTAAGTAATAACAGCCGTACGGGTCGAACCATCAGGTTAAGCTACGCTTGTCGGGGTTGGTCCGTGGATAGTTAAGCCGTTGGTCCCGGCTGTTATTCGTGGATCTTTGACAGTCGTTACGGGTCGTCAGAAGCCTGAAAGTCTGACAACCAGTCTTACCAACGCAACGTGGTATCGTATTACCCAGTAGGTAATTGGGTCGTGGGTCGTGGAGGTCAGATAGGCAGTCGCTCCATATAAAATACTGGTATTCAGCTGCATCCGGTTAGACTCGAAGCCGACCCCAACATACTTGGGAAAAGGCTTGACAGATTAATTGACATCAGAACCAATATTTACAAAGTATCAAAAGATTACAACATAAGTGCACTCAACAAGCTTGTAATCATGTTTGACCCCACACTGCTACCCGCATTCTTTGCAGTAAAAAGTAATGCATTAATTTATCAGTTACTTGCTTTTATGTAAATCATCATGGTTCCAAGAAAGGTGAACACAAAAAACCATGAATTATATAGTTATTATACTAGTATTGAAAACCATGATTTATCATGGCAATATATTTATTTATTCATCAACAAATTTACATTTGTGTCGAACAGTGGTTTTACAATAAATACACGAATAAACGGACGAAGTAGTTGTAACAATAAATGTAACACAAAAATTAAACTTTACATTCCATACATTGGTCATAACATCCAAGTCAAGGGTTAGGGTAAGTAAGGGTTAGTATAATATTAATTATAATAATTTAACATAATATTAATTCAAAATCAATATAAATTCAATAAAAAAATAAAAAATAAATGTACTATATGTCAATAATACAGATATATAATACAGATACATAATTTGTTTGCATGTAGGTAAGCACCTATTTACGGTTCGAAATGCCTTTTCTGGGTCGCTAGAAGAAAACTACTCAAACCCTATGTGTAACATTAGGTATTACATAATTTCCGTGTATCGCCAAGTTATCCGTGCCCGATCGTAGGTCTATACTTAATATCACAATTATTATTTTCTTGCGTTATTAACTTCGAGAAATGCTGAATATTGCGAAATACACTCGTTCGTCACTTAGTTTTCGCAAATGGACCGCTCTAAAGTAAGCGGTACCTAGGAGCCCCTTTGCTGGGGACCGCACACACAATATTGCTCCTGAATCTCCTGATGGTTCTTGTGCACGGTACGTCTAAGGTTTATATCTCACTAGGACACCATGGTGGCGATACAATGGTCGCGCTGCCAGCAAAATATACTCGCCTTTATGGTCCACCAGTCCTCCGATCGGTTGCAACCAACCATACATTTTTTGGCAGTGCAACCATGGTTGCGCAGCCCCTGGTATCCTAGTGAGATAGGGCCCTAAGTTCAGATCAGTCAAGAATTTTGGCGAGGTTTTTAGTACCTAGTTAAAATTTGATAATTGCAAAAACTTATATATAAACAATAGCCATTTCTGTCAATGTTGTTGCTAATTTGATATCAATTATCAAATCAGAGGCCAATCGATCCACAATGTGTTGGTGAAAACCTAGATTATGAAATTATGATAAATGGAGAAACAGACGACCCTGAAATACAGATCAATGATAATAACGATCATGATAATCGCGAGTTGTTAATCTTTAATAGATAGTATTACTGGAATGCTAATAAATGTATTTTCGAGTTCATATCAGAGAGACGTTTGCAAAACAATATCTCTCCGCGAGCCATATTAATATATTTCTTTTGCTAATTGCTCACAGAGAGCTATACAAAGACGGACAGACAAGCTGACCTACTTAGCAAATCGTAGGCAGACATCACGTATTTAAAATATACCTTGTGGGCGAAAAACACTTCATTAGTGCTTCAGAATAACTTTCTAGTGCCTATACAATTGTTTGTTTAAAGAACATTAGTCGGTCAGAACAAAACGGGAATGTTTTAGGCGTAGCGTTCGGCGTAGCGTTCGGCGTAGCGATCGGCGTAGCATTTAGCGTAGCATTTGGTGTAGCGTTTGGCGTAGCGTTTGGCGTAGCGTTCGGCGTAGCGATAGTCGTAGCTATCTCAATAACTAGCATATAAACAAGTATTCTTAAAGGCCAATCAAGACAAGATCTCTCAGATTTTCAAGTCCTTTAAGGTCTTACTTTTCAATCGTCTGATAACTTTAATCTGAAGAATAAACATGATGTGTGTGCAGCAGCAGGGATAAAAACGATAAGTAATTTAAAAACGAAAATTATTTTGCTTCGAACTGTCAAGTTACTGATACGATTAAAAGTCCAAGTATAGACTTTTTTTTTACCCTGCACTCAAAATTAAAACATAAAAGAGAGTTTCGTGCTACAGAATATTTGACAGAATTTTATGAATTCTATGGATCGATACACCAATTACAGTGCTGTAAACCTAGGCAGTACCTTTGTTAGTTGAGTCATGCAGCTGCAAGTAGACCTAGTAACGCCCTCGAACTGAAACGCCATAAATAATAAGGGGAATAATGGAAGGTAAGCATCAATAATGACGAGAAAGCATTGTTTGAACTAGTTAAGTTATTTCTTTACTTGGGTTATGCTACGACTTTTTCGACCGACGCACATAGGGGTATTAGACATCCAAAGTTGATGAAAACTCTTTTTATATTAATAAGTCAGTAAAACCGTTACCTAAGGTTTTCTTAGTGTTAGAAACTTAAATAAAACTAAAAATTAATTGAAAACTGGATGTTTATTAAAAAATAATAGATATTATGCTACAATAAAATTTATTCTGATTCGTCACACGAGCTCTCTTCATTTGATTCATCGTCTTCATTTTCACTTTCTGAACTTTCTTGCCTTGAAGTTGTTGCGCAATCCATACTAATATTATAAATTCGAAAGTAACTCTGTCTGTCTGTCTGTCTGTCTGTCTGTCTGTCTGTCTGTCTGTCTGTTACCTTTTCACGCCTAAACCACTGAACGGATTTCGATAAAATTTGGCAAGGCTATAGATGGTATCCTGGGGACGGACATAGGCTACTTTTTTTTTTCAAAAATAATCCTACAGGGGGTGATATAGGGGATGAAAGTTTGTATGGGAAACTCAGTATTTCTTAAGTTAGTGATGTGAAAATTAAAATGTATGCTTTTGATAGGAAATAAAGAAATATGCAATTCAGCGTTTTTGAAAAATCATCCCCTAAGGGGGTAAAATAGGGGTTGATTTTAAAATTTACAAAACTGCATGGATTTCGACAAAATTTGGCAAGGCTTTATATAGCATCCTGGGGAAGGCCATAGTATACTATTTTTTTTTTAAATAATACTACAGGGTGTGATATAGGGGATGAAAGTTTGTAAGAGAAACCCAGTATTTCTTAATTTAGGGATAACAAATTTATGCTATTGGTAGGAAATTAAGAAATATGCGGTTCAGCGTTTTTGAAAAATCATCCCCTGAGGGGGTAAAATAGGGGTTGATTTTAAAATTTACAAAACTGCACGGATTTCGATAAAATTTGGCAAGGCTTTATATAGCATCCTGGGGAAGGACACAGGCTACTTTTGGTCTTAAAAATAATCATACAGGGGGTGATATAGGGGATGAAAGTTTGTATGGGAAACTCAGTAAGTATTTCTTAAGTTAGGGATGTGAAAATTAAAATGTATGCTTTTGATAGGAAATAAAGAAATATGCGATTCAGCGTTTTTGAAAAATCATCCCCTAAGGGGGTAAAATAGGGGTTGATTTTAAAATTTACAAAACTGCACGGATTTGGACAAAATTTGGCAAGGTTATAGATAGCATCCTGGGAAAGGATATGGGGTACTTTTTGTCTTAAAACATAATCCTACAAGGGGTGATAAAAGGGATGAAAGTTTGTATGGGAAACCCAGCATTTCTTAAGTTAGGGATATGCCTTATGTTTTCCACATGAACGTTCCCATGGGATATTTTCCCACATCCACGCGGGCGAAGCCGCGGGCAAAAGCTAGTATCATATAAATATTGTTTGGTAAACGTCTTCAATTCCCTCGAGTCACCTATGACAAGAAAAACACTCAATAATGATACAATGCACACTTTGTGATACCTCATATTAAAAAAAATCATAGTAAATAAAACGCCAAACTTTCGCTACTTTTAACTTTTCAAATTACTTCCTAAGATAGTCTTTATTTATTCATATTCTATTTCAATTTTTACTCGGACGGACTCGGAAACATAACGAATTTACTAATTTGTAACAAAAATATAGCAAAAAAATAAAAAAATATATCATTAATTTTCATAGATCACAAAAGCATAAACATTGTGTTTTAAATTAACTTATATGGCTGAAAATAGACTACATACCTTTATTTTCAATATCCATATTAAAATCTTCCTCTCAATCAAAGTAGCACTGACTTATAGGTGGACTAAAAGTACGTGTTTTTCAAAGCGCTGAAAACTGCAACGTGCAACGTAAACAATGACCATATTCCGACTAACGCTGCCAATTTACCGCCTAAAATATGATTTTGAACACTCTGATTTTGAAATTATTAAATTTGAGTTTCGAGCAGCTTTCTTCATACTCATACCCCAATGTGCGACGGTAATTCTATCCATATGTCATGTTATATGACATCTACGTATATAAAAATATCTATAAAAATCAATGCCACTTTTCGTTGTAATTTTATAACTCAAGAACGGCAGAGCCGATTTAGCTGATTTTGATTTTGAAATGTTTGAAGTAGTCAAGGGAAGGTTTAAACGATGAGAAAAATTGGAAAGTTGCCGGGAAAATTGGAAAATTCTGGAAAACTGAAAGTGGATTTTATATGGGAATATTAAAATTGGGACAGGACAACGTCTCTCGGGTCAGGTATGAAAGAAGAAGACACGTTGCGCCAACCCCAAATAAATTGGGATAAGGCAAGAGAGAGATGATGATTGCTTATAAACCTTCTTTCTTTGGTAGTGTTTGTTTGGTTGCTAACTACTTCACTCGATTAGTTAGACAATTAACAGATCAAGTGTTGCACTCCAGACTAGATCCTTACACTTAGGTAACAAATGTAATAATAGGTACTTACAGTCTTTCAAACGGTCAATGTCTGCAAAAGCACACACTTCTTATCTCAAGTTTATTAAGTTTGTAATATGTATTTAATTGACAATATTAACTTCTACAGCTTTAAATATATCTATATGTATGAACATTGATAAGTATTATTTGAGTGGAAATATGTAAGTACTTACAATGAATTTTAAATTATCTCTGTTGGTGTTAGATAGTAGGTAAGAATCATTTCTTAATACCTAGATCGATAATAGGTAAGCAATTGTATAAAAAACATGTTTGATTAAGTGCTTTGATTAGCTTTCAATAAATATAACTAAGTACTTAGAAGGATGTAAATCAGGAAACGCTAATGGAAGCTTCAATTTATGAATAACATCTTGTGAGGTGGTACAAATTGTCGACTAGGATAATAAGGAAGTTTAGAAATATTAGTCGTTAATAAGTAATTGTTCTATAACCCATACTTAACTAGTACCTACATTGGAGAAGTGTCCAATTGGTGCGGAAGATCTTTCGTCTACCAAAAATCCGTGGGTGGTCGATTAACTCATAGTTAGGGGATCCTATAATTTGGTTCACTTGTATTATCTGAGGAGAGGAACACTTCATAATCTAATGCTATTTAACTGGACATTAAGTACTATTTTCCCTGATCACCAGTCCTAGTGGTCAGGCAAAATGTTTACTGGGTTTTTAAATTTGGAATTTCTCAATATTAATTTCACCCTAATTGCATAACACAATATCAATCGGAATCTGAAAAATGTTGGAGCAAATTGCTTATCCATTGCTTCTTACGTTTGGAAAATTTGTACGCTCGACATAAATAACGCAATGATTGTTGTTGAACTGTCAAAATGAAACCGATTCCGATTGATAGTGATACGCAATTAGGGTGCCGGAGTCTGGATTCACATCCGAATGATGAAAAGTATCCCTGGACGTACATGTAGGTACATGTAGCGTACCTAAACATAACTGGCCAAATGTGGGTTTACTATTCACTTCTGCCTACCCCTCCAGGGAAATCAGGCGTGATGTTATGTGTAGGTATCTGTTATCGAATAATAAATTCTAGAACACGTTTTACTTTATGTCCATGAAATCGTCAAATCATGCATAGACGTATCAATTTGAAAGAACACAATCCTGATGACGCGATTTTATGAAGGTTGAATCTTGAAATGTTACTTCGCGAAAATTAGAATTTAGTTACTTACAGAATTTTTTGAATGTCCATTTGCAATTTTGGAATTTGAGTTGTTTCCAAACTACAGTTAGGTACAGAAATATAATTTACTAACCGTCTACCCCCATACTACCTCTATTGGCACGATTTTGACAACTTGACAAACAATTATCTATCTACACTATACTATTAAATGAGCAATATTTGTATATATATTATGGAATATAATGGATGACTTTTTTTACCGTCTCGAAAAAAAATGGGTATATTAAGTGAACGGAGTAGAAGCCTATGGCATACCTAACTTTTTTTCCTTTTTTTTTTTAAAAAAATCAAAAAAATCAAAAATTCTAATCATATGCAGGCTGCATATGATTTGAATTTCGATATTTTTATACTATTTGTTAATTTTTTTCAAAATTTCTGTTTTTATGGTACAAAAATGAAAAGTTTACATCGAATTTGTAGTATTTATTGGTACTTTGATAATTTTTTCTGTCTAAGCTATTAAAAAAAAAACTAGGTATGCCATAGGCTTCTACTCTGTTCACCTAATACGCCCATTTTTTTTCGAGACGGTAAAAAAAGTCATCCGGTATATCTAAATATATTTGTAATCAAGTTCTCGAAAACAGCTCTAACGATTTCGATGAAACTTGCACTAAAGGGGTTTACGGGGGCAATCTAGCTAGGTAGGTAGGTATCTGAGAAAATTAAAAAAATAATCCTACTAATATTATAAATGTGAAAGTTTGTATGTTTGGATGTTTGTTACTCAATCACGCAAAAACGGCTGAAAGGATTTGGATAAAATTTGGTATACAGATAGTTTATAACCTGATTAGGATTAGGATTAGGAGATTAGGGTAGGATACTTTTCATCCCGTTAGAAGGTTCCCGTGGGATAGTTTCCGACATCCACGCGTGTGAAGCCGCGGGCCACGGCTAGTAATAAATAATTCGTTTTCTTTATTTTCACCCGAGATGAGCTCGGTTGTCTGTCTGTGTTGTTCTTTTAAACTCACAACGGATTTTGATGCGGTTTTCATCAACATTTAGAGAATTTATTCCGGATGGTTTATGTGTATATTTATGTTAAACCTATAGACAATGAAGACATCTCTATAGTTTTGTAAAAACAAAAAGCAGGGGCGGGTCGCTAGTTTATTATAATTGTTACCAGTCCAGCCAGAGAATGCGTTCTTAACACCAGTCACTTTCACACTTTTTAATGTGTTTTGCGAATTTGATCCTTATTACTACTAGAAATTGTCCAACTGAGGTGTCAGGAACGGATTCTCTCGACCGGAATAAATTCTCTAAATGAAGGTGGCAACCGCATCAAAACCCGTTGTGTTGTTTCGAGGAACAACGGGTCACACATACGGACACGAAAACACACTTTAATTTATAATATGTTTAGATGTTACATTAAATTTCGTAGATAAAATAATAATTATTATATACTTACTTGAACTAAAGAAAAACTGTTTACTGAAAAAATGCTATCACATGGCCTATGAAAATGTTCGGCATGTTATTGTAGTCATTCTGTTCATAACAGAGTAGGTACATAACAGCTGATTACATTATTATGCACCTTCTTTTGTTTAACATTAATTTATTTATTTCTGATTACCATAAATACAATCCCTAGTCATTATTGTCCACAAAATGTTGAGTAGATAAACGTGTATTTCTTTACTTAAGCATATTATTGTGACGTTATTTACTCATTCTCTTGAATAATTAGTAGGTAGGTAAGTGAAACCATTTAAAATGTTTTATTTCTCTGTATCCATTGCTTGCATTTAACAGCTAACGAAGAGGGATAATGTTGATAAAAATATTTGTTATCGAATGGAAAATCCGATTCGGTTTCTGTTTTGTTTCATGAATTATTATTACCTACCTATATTATTATTTAAAGCAGCTAACTAGATTGCCACGCTTGTGTGTTTATGTAAAGTGTTCGTTTGCTTTTTAAGTATTTTGCATAATTCTGTACCTGGTACCTAGGTGTTTTCAATAATAACATTATCTTTAAAATTATGTATTTTTCGTACCACTTGCTCAAAAAAGTGACATTCTATGCCACAAAAAGCGAACATAACAATAGTCATTTTTAATCTGTTAAAAACAGGGAAAGAAAATTGTACTGAATTGCATTCATCCTCTAGGGGGAGAATGTGATTTATTTAAATTTGGAATACTTACCGAAATTTATACTGAACTACATCTGTGTTTACACCATTGAGTTTGTATATAAAGCATTATACATCTTTTTGAAAAAGGAATACGCATTTATTATGCAGTTATGATTATTAAATAAAATTACGAAAGCCGACGAGGCCGTATGAGCTTGATGCCTTTGCTTTTCCGACGAAAAAATATTGGTCTAGGAATTTGCCGCGTTTTTGTTTTCTTCAAATACATAAACGTTAAGTTTATTTTAATTTATTTTTATAAATAAGTTAATGTTCTAAAATGCTTATCTCATATTATTATTGTGTTAATTTTTTCGCAAATGGTACGAAAAGTAGAGTATTTACCTCGGTGATAAAGCTGTCTTAGTCTTGGGTGAACTTAAATCCCTCGCTACACTCAGGACTCGTCTTAAATCCCTCGCTTCGCTCGTGATTTAAGTTTTTAACACCCTCGCTACCTACGCTTGGGAGTAAACTTCGAGTTCTTCGTTACGCTCGCGATTCACCCGCGACAGAAGACACTGCTTTGTCCCCTTGGATAATAATCTACTATTACTTCATCTTGTCAAATGTATGCTACAGTTTTAGAAATCGCATGACAAATACACACTGATAAGTTGCAATGACTTGTACATAAATACATGCCTAGTAAAAAATCAGAATGTCATGGTAATAGGTACCTATATATGTACCGGTAAACTGATAATTGATAAGAATTCCCTTATGTTCCGGTATGCATGTCATGTGGTTTTCATTATCTTTTCCCGACAAATAGAATATTTTTCAGTCATTTATATTCAGTGCACCTACTATTTGAATTTCCAATAAGCACCTAGTAGGTATTAAAAAGATGTGTTTCTGCGTATAAAACCGCAGTGTAGGCGCAGACGCAGCTAGTAGCATAGTTTACGTTTTACCTAACCTCAAAGAAAACCAATCAAAACGAAAAAAGAGATTTAATTCTATAAAATGTAATCTCTATCTCTCTCTCTCTCTTTCTTAAATAAAGGATTATTTACCTCAAACAAAAGCGGTATTTTCCTCAAGGATGGTTTGAGTCCTTTGTGATATAAACAAATGCTCTTAATAACACACTTGTACGGTCGTATGTACACTTAGGACATATTTATGAGCCTACTTAGCAAAGTAATAAACGCACAGGTCAAGGATAATGATTGAGCTTATACATATAATACCTATACCCAATAACCGTCTAAATAATGTTGGGTTAAAAATTTATCGAGATTGAGGTGGATTCTCCGAATATTATCAAAATAATAAAAACAACCGACTTCCAAAAAAAAACACTACAAAGTGAAAGATAACTTTAACTTTGGAAGTCGGTGGCAAAAAACTAAAACACAGATCCAAAGACACCGACTTTCAAAATTAAAGTTATTTTTCACTTTGTAGTGTTTTTTTTTTTTGGAAGTCGGTTATTTTTTTTTTTTTTTGTAAAAAAGTTTTTTTTTTGTCGAACTGAACATCGAACAGAGCCAAGCATAGAGCCAAACATCGCTACGAATAATTTCCTCAATAGAATTTAATTCCGAAAAGACCTCTACATTTTTATAGTATTTTAGTATAAGTAAAGCAAAATTGCATTGAAAATATGCGAATTAGGTCATTGAAAACTCTGGCTGAAAATATTTTTGATATTTTTTAAACAATTTTTATTTAGTTTGGCGCTCTTATTTTGGTACCAGTGCATTGTTGCGCTCTCTTTTTTTCGCAAGTGGAAGTAATTGACTCTGTTCCTTTCCTATTCTCGCCCAGTCCGCCTGTTACATAAAATATCACCTTATCAATAATGACCTACCTCTGCTTATGATTCAATTGGAAATAACAACCAATAATATGTCACAAATTAATAAAAACCAGTATAATAACAAAAATACAGATTTTGTTTTATATAATCCACTGTGCTACGTTTACACTAGGTGTAAAAATTATTTAAGAGACGACCATGTAGAAGAATTACAATGCAGTACGTCAGTCCACACATCGTAACATAGTATTGCGGCGCGGTGTGCTGAATGTCATACTCGTACATGCATTCGGTTGTTTTGGCATAGCGCCCGATACGATTTATTAATTTCAAAAACAAACTTTCTTTGTCTTATCTTGCACATATACCTAACATTGTCTATGCACCATTCATGCCCTCATAGGTATGTACGTGGCTTGACGCCTTATTGTGAAAATATATTATTAAAAATGCTTTAGGAATACGTAGTCCTGCGTCATTTTTCGTAGATTATAAACTACGCAGCGCCTGCGCGTTGAAGTAGAATGTCTCTCTTTTTATTTGGCAACAACAGATTGCTTTATTCAGACACAATTAAATTCTCATGAGCCTGATGAACCATCTAGGTAATTCTCCTGAACATATAAATAAGTAACAAAAGAAACAACCAACAAAAAAAACAAACTTGAAAAAAAAACTGATAAATTGGAAACTTGTAGTCTAATACGTAAACATATTTTTGAAATTATCATCATCTGCCTAGCCTTTTCCCAAATAAGTATATTGGGGTCGGCTTCCAGAGTAACCGCGAGGATGCAGCTCGTACCATGTAGAATACCTACCAGTATTTTTTCTACCAAGGGGTAACACGATACCCTTTGATAATACTCTGGTTGTCAGACTTTTGGGCTTCTGACAACCCGTAACGACAATGAAAAATATACACATCCGGACTCCTAAGTCGAGCCACCCTGCATTTTTTTTTTTTTGTAAAGGGTCTATAACTTTTTAAATGGTTGTGATTTCATGATTGTAACAATGATTATTACATCAAAATGACGGCCAGTAGGTATGTCAACTTCAAAACGACACAAAAACTTTTTCTTTGACACAATTTTATTATTATTATGACGATGTTTGAGGCCTTTATACCTACTTAAATTGAAAATGCACGGTGGCTCGATTTAGTAGTCCGGGAGTGTATTTATGAGGATTTATTATTTATCTTACTCAATTTGATTAATTGCAAATGTAAGTCTAAATATATTTTGGAAAATTAAATCCTGAACCTGACTACGACAGGCAGGATACCTAGACCTAGAAAATATACCTAACGTTGAATTGTCCCACTAAAAACTTCCAGTACCTAAAGAACGATGGTTCAGTAGATGACGTCAGTGCGTTGACAGGTCGCCGTCAACGAGCACGCGTGTAATGAATACTATTTATTTTAGTGGTCTATTGATCATCCCAGAGATTTCAGTGGCTAAGAACAAAAGGGAGGCACAGAAAATGTGGTACGTAAGTGCCTTGCTGATACCACACACGGCCACACACTGACATACTATCTGTCACGACTATATACCACGATCAACAAGCCTTTCACAAATCGTAAAAGTAGGCGGTAAGGTAACAAACGATGCGATACCAATACAATAAGTGTAGGTTTACCCTTGTGAAGTACTAATTACCTTTACTACCTTTAGTAAAAAAATAATTCAGAGCAACAAGGCAATACGTGACAGTAATTTTTTTCAAGTAAGTACCATTTTCATGTTTCTACATTTAGGTACAATACAACTAAGTAAATCGTTGAAACCAAACAGTCTGATTGTTTCGTCTATGTTGTACGCATCCGGTCTGACCGACCGCCGCAGATTTGTCACATTGACATTATTATTTTTATGTATGGTACCTATTTGAACGCGAGCGTAAGCCAACCTTGCAATAAGCTTCTAGTTCAGTAGCGAGTTGAGTGGGTTATTTATTTGTAGAAAAGGACAGCAAACATTTGCTTTCTTTATCTTAATTACTTTATTATTCTGTATTATATTTATTAAGTTCTATTAGCTTAGCTGATAGAATAGATCGTCATCAGCTCCTTCACACTCATCGACAATTTAATTATTGTTTACATTTCATGGTCACCTAAGTTATCAACAGTCATAGTTGTCTACCAAATCTTTTATCAATATTATTCTTGGGTTTCTTCACTCATCCTTGGCAATTGCCTTGGCAATGACATTTAATCAGTCTAATCAAACTCCTATGTGTGCACCTAAGTAGGTACTTGGTTTTTATGAATTTTGAAGTAAGTACGTCAAAGTATTGGTACTTTATTTCCTTGCCTGTGGGTTCACTTCCTTTCTTCCACCAATTTTTTTTTGCTCTTATATTCTATAATTCAGAGTCGAGTGCGTGTCGCATCTCCTTCTGGGCCTGTCGCACAATCATTTCCCGATGTTTATTTTCCCCTATAGCTGATGAAATGAGGATATGACCAGCCCAGTCCCATTTAAATAGGGTAGCAGTATGGCACACACGTGAAATAATAATTATTATTGATATGCTCACCGACTACACTATCGCAATATTTCTAAAAGAAATTACAAAGTAGACCGTAAAGTATTATAACACCGTTGCCATTGAAGCGCCATTTGTAATAATCAGCAAAAATATACCTAAAACAAAGTCGGGCCCGCCCGCCGCGTCTGTCTGTCTGTCTATACGTATGTATGTTCGCGATAAACTACTGAAAGGATTTTCATACGATTTTCACCAGACGGAGTGATTGATGAGGAAGGTTTAGGTGTATAACTCATTATGGTTTTTTAGTAAATTGGCTGGAATATGATTGTTGAAGATGTCGGAAAAATCATGCTGACTGGGTTCGTAGTATCTACGTTTCCGTGGGATTATTTCCGACCTCAAATAAACTAGTTAAAAATCTAAACTTATACGACACTAGCGGCCCGACCCTGCTTCGCACGGTTTTTAGGATTTGATAAGACATGGATATTTTTAGGGTTCCGTACCAAAATGGTAAAAAAGGTATCCTTATCGTGTGACTCAGTCTGTCTGTCTGTATGTCTGTCTGTCTGTCTGTCTGTCTGTCAGCTGAATATCTCAAGAACTACTAATGCTATCAACTTGAAATTTGGAACAGTTTTATTTACCCAACTATTTTTCAAATAAGAAAGAAATAAAAATATTTACTTATACTTTTTTTGCAATAGGGACTGAAAGGAGGTCTTAAAAAATTTAAGTGCGGTTACTAGGGCATGTGGGGTAGGTATCATATGAAAGAGCGCTGTTTGTACATTCTCAATAACTTTTTAATTTTTTTTTAGGCCGCATAGTTTTCGAGTTTTGATGAAAAATGTAAAAAAATACCTTTGTTCCCCCCCCCCCCCCCCTCCCATTATCTCCGAAGTTTGCATAGATATAATACCACATAGAATAATTTCAGATTTTTCAAAGAGAAAAATCTGAAATTATGCTATGTGATAGACAATGATATGTGATAGAAGTTTATGTAAAGATTACAGGAAAAATAAAACGATGTCTCTAAATAGCACACTTTTTCAGAAATCGGAACGGAACCCTCGGTGTGCGAGTTCGACTCGCTCTTGACCGGTTTTTTTTATGTTACTTTAATAATAATGTAGAATACACAAACCTTCCGGGATAAATTTTCTAAATTATGATGTAAACCGTATCAAAAGCCGTAGCGTAATTTAGAAGAATGACGCGGTCACTCAGACAGACACGAAAAGCGACTTATAATATTTATGGATATAGAACAGATATAGATTTCGGGTGGGTGCCAATGCCAAAGTATAGCCTTGAGTCAGCAGCAGAGATTGTATTGTATCCTGCAACAAATACCGCGTAGACAGGACGCAACGTCCAAAACTATTTTCTGCCCACGACTTTGTTCCTCATCCTTGAGAACTAAACTTCATGTTCTTCTATGTACCATCGCGAACATTTGCGGTGAACCACATTTCAACCTTATTACCTTAATAATAAGGTCGAAAAGTGGTTCATCGCAAATTTCCGCGGTTGTACGTTCTACGAACTATCATATCAAGAAATAAGGAATTACTAAAATTATCAATAGTTGAGAATCTTTCAACCACAGGTTTGCAAAGCAGTCGTCGAACCGCTAAATAGCTATTTGCTTTGTTGAAAGTTAACTAAAATATATGTATGATCGATTGCTTTGCTCCATAAAGGTATAGCGTGATGATAATTATAATCATTTAAAATGTTAAATCCGTAACTATGTATTTGCAACATTCTATCCTTTTGGCTAGACTTTTTCAATCTGCGGTAAGCTAAGAATACAAACATATCGCAAAATTGCTCACAGACTGACCAGACTTGTAGGGAACTAGCTTTACGCTTTTATCTAAAATCTATCCGGTGGTATTTGCGTGATGCTAGAACATACATTTAGACTAACAGACATAAAACCATAAAACCATATTTTCATCATTAGAATAGTTGCCAAGCCTCATTAGCAATTACATTTTTACACAAATATTTAATGTAGGTACAGTTTTGACTTAACTACGATTTTATTAGGAATACTTATGTAGGTACCTATAGACCATAGAAATACTTTCTTATATCTACTAGGCGCAGATTCTTTGTCTTTTTGTGCGAGAACCACTTTTTCCAATATAAATGTATAAGCATTTTTCAATTTAAATATATGTACCTATAATGTAGGTAGATCAGGTAGGTTTCACTGTTCTATTTCGTTACAAATTAGTTGTAGGCAAAACATTCCGGAAAAGAACCGGAGTAACCGTCATAGCTTGCAGAATAAGAAAACTGAAGTCGCATTGGGCCCATGTTTGTCGAAGGACCGATGGCCGGTGGAGCAGACGGGTCCTGGAGTGGAGACCGCGTATTGGTAAGCGTAGTGTGGGACGCCCCCCAGCTAGATGGACCGACGACCTGAAGAAAGTGGCTGGGACAGACTGGATGCGGAAGGCGGAGGACAGGGTGTTGTGGCGCAGCCTGGGAGAGGCCTATGTCCAGCAGTGCACTGCGATAGGCTGAGTTGATTGAAAGCATTCTCTTCTGGGTGCCACTACGTAAATAACTATTGTGTGAAGAACTTGTGAATGACGTTGTCGTAAGAATAAGACTGTTTCTTGTAAATACTATACTCTCACACAAAACACTGAAATTATTCTATGTGATAGAAGTTTATGTAAAGATTACAGGAAAAATAAAACGATGTCTCTAAATAGCACACTTTTTCAGAAATTATTGTAGGTATGTACCACCTTATTACTAAGGTTATAAGGTTGAAAACTGGTTTACCTCAAATGTCCGCGGTTGTACATCATCAGTTTAATACTTATTATCAAACATTGCCTCCTTTTCTGGACCCAGCCGTATCTAACTATCACTCTCAAATAATTCGCGTGCTCATGTATGAATGATAATAACTTAATTATTAAAGCGTTAGTAACATGTACTACTTACTCTTTATTTATAACCCATCAGCCTGATAGTACGAGTACTTAATTTATAAAATTACGGTGAGGTATATAACGGTACCTTGGCAGTTGGCACACACGTGCAAAACTCACGATCTACTGAGCGATATTTTTTATCGGGTTCAATAAACTTTATGGCTCCTAGGTAATGACTAATGATTGATATTCGAAGCACGGTTCGTTTAGGTCGCACCTAAAACCGTGTCATGCGATAGTAACGTAAGTAGCGGTATCTCGTGGTACTAGCATGGCTTCCCTTCGTTGCAGGGTATAGGCGTCACCCAGTGTCGGATTTCACTGGCTTGGTAAGTGAATGGTAGCACCGCGTAGCACGTTTGTACGTCATTTGGCCAGAAATACGATATTTATTCGCTGGTATGTCAATGTATAGTCAGCGGAATAAATTAATGAATACTGCCACATCTTTCAAAAACAGTTTTTTGAAGAGTCGAAATAGGTACTTGGGGTTTTTAAAACTATAATTAAGTTCTGTGTTATTAAATAATAAAATGCGAAATGTTTAGAGACTTAACGCTGTCTGGCGGTAGATACCTACTTAATCACACGACAGTCAATTTGTAGGAGTAGGTTCCTATACCTGTCTAGCTATAGACAATGTTTCAGTAGTTTCAGGTTTCTAAAACCTTGATTTGGCTATCTTTCATTGTGTGCTACTTACTAAGTACCTAAAGGTAATAGTGATTCGCTTAATTAATTATTATTATATTGGAATTTCTGTAGAAGTTCTCTAATTAACTGTAGTAATTAGAATCCCAACTAAAAATATATATTACTGAAATTATTTTGATATAATAATGTATATTTTCATTGATTTGAGATATCTTCAAGAATATCAATGTATTTTTTTTAATAAACTGATTGTTGATAATAAAAGCAAAAAAAAACTTATTAAATTGACGATTTATTGATTAATAATTTTTTACCGGGGTTTTCCGTAGTTCGTGCGACAATCCGTTACTTACTATAATTTTGTAGGTTTTCCTGTAGGAATTGCAATAAACTGCTGATATAGAAGGAAATACACAGGGACAAATTAAATTTGGCTAGTGAACCTACGCAGGCGTTTAAAGGGTATCGATATTTAAAAATGATAAAACAAAAAAATGCATTGTCTTCAAAACAGAATCAACAGCTAAAATTTCAACTGCGTAGAATAAGAGGGATGTGGTTTTTCAGCTTGCAAGACTTGACTGATACATAAGTACTAACTAATTAACAAGGCAAGTTAAATAAAAGCTTGTAAAAAGTAATCAACTTAAGTAATTTTATTTTTGTGGGGTCATGGACCGCAGTTTGTGTAGTCACATAAAAAATATCATTTTTTTTTTTTTGTGTTACTCCATAGACGTGATGGGTATTGCTATTGATATCTAAACACGATAAAACAAAAGAAAACAGATTTTATCAATTCATAATTCAATTAACAACACTAATTACTAAAAGCGTTCGTTGACCCCCGAAAAACATTCATATTTTTTATTTTTTTATTTTATCGTGTTTAGATATCGATACCCGTTACGTCTACATAGTTTCGCTAGCTAATCTAATTTGAGCCTGTATTTATACTAATATTATAAAGAGGAAAGATTTGTTTGTTTGTTTGTTTGTATTGAATAGGCTCCGAAACCAATGGCCTTTCACTGTTGGGAAGCTACACTATCCCCGAGTGACAGGCTATATTATATTTTCAAAAAAAATAGGGATCCTTACTAAAACTCCAATAATGTAACCCGAGGTGTACAAAATTTACCTAAAAAAATCCTTACATCGCGTGCGCTGCGAAAACTATTGATGATAGAACAAAATTATGTACTAGTTACGACTTTGCAGACAGAACACATAATTATCTACAAAAAGTGTCGTGACAGCATATGTCTAGCTATTATAGTTATGTCACAATAAGAAGTTTACTTTTATTTTTTGAAATGCCGGCGCTAGAAAAGGTTCTTTATTTGTCCTTTGGTATTAATCCTTATCAAAATAAATTACTTCATATTCAAGAATTCATTTTGAATGATTCAATTCGGACATTCCATTCGAAAGATAAAAAAGTTTAATTAATTTAATTCGAATTTAAAAATGTAAGTACAAAAAAGTCGCGTGGTCGCCGCTCACCCTGCTCGGCTATCTAGGCAGTACCACCTGGAGTGGTAAGGAGGCTGAGGGTAGTGGTTGGTGAGGGTGTGGAGAGGAGGGAGTGAGGGGAGAGGGGGAGGTGTTGGTGAAGTGGAGGTGAAGGGGAGAGGGAGAGGAGGAGGGGGTTGCGGTGAAAGGGGTTTGAGAGGGGGTTGGAGGAGGTTAGCAAAAAAGTGATAAGGTTAGGGTGGTGAGAGGGGGAGGGGGGTGGTGGGGGGGTCGTGCGTCGGGGCTGACAAATACACGTTTTTTTGTTTGTTTGAACGCGCTAATCTCTGGAACTACCAGTTGGACTTTAAAAAAATCTGTTTACATTTGATTGCCCAAATCCTAAGGAAGCCTATAGGCATATTTAACATCACAGCTTACTGTGATGTTAAATATGCCTATAGGCTTCCTTAGGATTTCGGCACCCAAGGGTCTTAACCCTTGGGTGCCGAACAAAAAGAAAAAAAATGAGAAAGTACGCTAAGCGAAAACGAAGCAATAGGGCAGGCAGGCAATGCGATGCGACGGGGTGGGTCAAGAAACAAGGGAGGGAGCAAGAGGGAACAAGAAATTTCACGCGGAGGAAGTCCCGTGCAGAAACCATTTTATAAATGCAAAAGTACCTCGGACTGTTACCCTATCAGCCTATCACGCTTTAACGGCTGAACGAATTTGGATGAAAGGGATAGAGATAGACCATTGACCTGGGTTAGCACCCTTACACACCTTGCACCTTAGCACATAGGATACTTTTTATTCCGGTAGTACTACGTTCCCGTGAGACAATTTCCGACATCCACGCAGGCGAAGCCGCGGGCAACAGCTAGTTATACTAGCATAACTTGTCCTATCTTACCTTATCCTAAAATATTATAAATTAGAAAGTGAGTTTGTTTATTTGTTTCAATCTGCCTAGCCTTTTCCCAACTATGTTGGGGTCGGCTTCCAGTGTAGTGTTGTATTTTACATGGAGCGACTGCCTATCTGACCTCCACAACCCAGTAACTGGGTAATACGATACCCCTTGGTAAGACTGGTTGTCAAACTTTCGGGCTTCTGATGACCCGTAACGATTGTCAAAGATCCACGAATGACAGCCGGGACACGCGGCTTAACGTGCTTTCCGAAGCACGGAGGAGTCTCGGTATGTAAAGATGGTCACCCATCCACTGACCAACCCAGGCAAGCATAGCTTAACCTGATGGATCGACCCGTGCGGCTGTTATTACTTAGCCACGACCTCCTTTGTTTGTTTGTTACAAATAAACAAATAGCTTTTACGCTAAAACGTTGCACGGATTAGTATTAAATTTGGCACATGGGTAGACTATGACCTGACTTAGGACCATAGGCTACTTTACATCCTGGATCGCAGACGAAGTCACGGGCAACAGCTAGTTTTGAAAAAATATAAAAAATATCTGACTCCATCAGGCGGATCCAGAATATTATTATCTGCACAATAGCTAGCTCAACTTATAAAACTTCTACCAACTGAAGGATATAAAATAACTAGTGATACTAATATTAATTAAGAACCTACCTACTACAAAACAACAATGACACAATTTGCTAAATTGATTGACACTGAAATAAGGAAATACAATTAAGTAGACGAGCATGTGTTGTATAAAACGTGATCTGAGTACAGAACTGGATGTTAACATGCATATACAGGGTGGCCGGAACATTGACGTCCAAAAATAAAATTTCGGTCCCTCGTATCGTGGGGTATTCGAATCACCCCCATGTATGTTCCGCGACTTTTCATAGTTTTCGAGTTATGAATTTTTTTCTGAATGTTTGAAAATTTTCGACCTGACCAACCTAAAAAAATTCTAAAAAAAAAAGTAGAGGGTTTTATCGAGTTTCTTTTTTTGCAACTGAATTTTCATAAGTAGTACTTTTATGCATAAAATAATCAGCTTCGTAACTGTGATGAAAGTTATGAAAATGTTGATCTAAAGTGAAAAATTTACGTTCGGTAAATTATGACTTAAATTTTCAACTTCAAATTAAAAATCTAAACAGGTGACTTCATGGTTCTCAAGTAGGCTTCAAGAATGCGCCAGACTCTCAGCTTTCATAATCATTAAAAAACGTAGGACTTAATGGGGCTAACTTTGGCCTTAATCGGCCTTCAAAGACTGCGAGGTGGAAAATTCTTAAAATTAGCTATCTGATTAATATTTTTTTTTTCCATTTTCTCGCTCCTAAGGTTATTTAGTTTGCTAACCAAAAATGACTGCAGGAAAGCTAAGATTTAAACACGGAGATTTTTTTAAATGTTAGTTTAATGAATTTTGCGCGATCCGTTCTCGTGGACTATGGGTTGTAAACGAGGGTGCAACTCTTTTACCTGCAATAACAATCCACTCGAAGTGAGAGCTTCGACATTTCAACATCGCTTCAGCGTTAACTTGTGGTCTGGTATCCTCAATGGCGAACTAATTGGTCCGTTTGAACTGCCGTCCAGACTTGATGGAGAAACATACAAAAACTTTTTGGAAAATGAACTTCCATTGTTGCTGGCAGATGTGAATCTCGAACTCAGACGAACCATGGTGTTGCAAAATGACGGCGCCCCGTGTCACTATGCAACCCAGGTCCGAAATTACTTAGATGAAACATACCCCAACAGATGGATCGGACGCAGCGGACCAATTAGGTGGCCTCCACGCTCACCTGATCTCAACCCCATCGATTTCTTTATTTGGGGCTATTACAAGGAAATAGCATACGCCCGAGACTGTTCAAGTGAACAAGAGCTGAGGCAGTTGATTGCAGAAGCTGAACGTGTTGTGAGAGAGAACAGAGACGCTTTTAGACGATTGCCAGACAATTTCTTACGTAGGTGTAGAATGTGTATTGCTGCTGGTGGTGGCCACTTTGAAAACCTTTTGTAAATGTTAAAAATAAATTAAGTACTTTTTTCACATTATCATCTGTGTTTTATTCAAAACCACTTTTTACGTAAAACTTTTCTTACCCAACTCTGAAACTATTTGTTGGTTAGTTTTCAGTATTCTTATCATTAATTAACCTTAGGAACGAGAAAATAGCCAAAAAAAAATAATTACTCAGATGGGTAATTTTAAGAATTTTTCCACCTCGCTGTCTTTGAAGGCCGATTTTAAACAAAGTAGCCCTATTAAGTACTTCATTTTTTTTATGATTATGAAAGCTGAGAGTCTGGCGCATTCTTGAAGCCTACTTAGGAATTATGAAGTCACCTGTTAAGATTTTTAATTTAAAGTTGAAAATTTGAGTCATAATTTACCGAACGTAAATTTTTCACTTTAGATCAACATTTTCATAACTTTCATCACAGTTACGAAGCTGATTATTTTATGCATAAAAGTACTACTTATGAAAATTCAGTTGCAAAAAAAGAAACTCGATAAAACCCTCTACTTTTTTTTTTAGAATTTTTTTAGGTTGGTCAGGTCGAAAATTTTCAAACATTCAGAAAAAAATTCATAACTCGAAAACTATGAAAAGTCGCGGAACATACATGGGGGTGATTCGAATACCCCACGATACGAGGGACCGAAATTTTATTTTTGGACGTCAATGTTCCGGCCACCCTGTATATTTTATACTAGCTGACCCGACAGACGTTATCCCGTCCAAATTTCAATAATTTATACAAAATTTCCATTCCCGCTCGTTGCGTGACACGCGGTACTTTTATGCCGCGTGCGATTCGCGTCGCGTGTCGCGCCTGTTTGAAGGAGCCTTTAGTTTTTTGTAACAATAGCATCCGATCCTATCTACCGTATCGTTATTACCCAGTAACTGGTTTCTGGAGATCAGAGGGACAATTCCCGTATTTTTAACAACGTTCGCAATCTCAATCGAATCTGTGAAAAATTGTATAAATAACGTTTTTTACATTTGATTGTCGCTGGCATGAGATTGCGACTTGAATTTGATCGCTTTTAGGTACGAGAATTGGCCTTCTGATTCATTCGCTCCATGTAAAATACTGGTATTCTTCTGCATCCGAAGACTAGAAGTTAGACTGGAAGCCGACCCCAACATACCTAGTTGGGAAAAGGCTAGGCAAATTGATTTAACATCATATTATTATCATAATTAGATTAACTTGTGGATTACTTTAACTTACTTTTACTGTAACTCAGGCAGGACAATACTACATCAGGCAACTTTCTTTATGTGATGTAGAGATAAATAAAGATTAATGATTAGGTAGTAGGTAAAGAGAAAAGAAACCCAGACCAGACCAAGCCAGACCATAGGGTTAAATCACATTACGTCATTGTCAACATTTTGAATGAAAATGACAGTTCGAAAGAGTGTCATGCGCTCGATGTGAGGAAGTTTGTTTGAAAATTGTCGCTTCTACTCGCTTCTACGAACACATTTTCCAATGTAGGTATACAATAGGTATAGGTACTGACTTATCATAATATTACACTAAGAACATAAAATAGAGAAACTGCAAACCGCTTTTATTTCCTAATGTCAAGGATTCCTATCATTGTAACAATAAACAGATTATATTAGTAGGTACACACGGCTACACATCAACTATAAATTTCCAGTTTACCCTGACCTCTCATTGTAAGGAAATCATAATACGATGCGAGATCAGCTTATACTGGAAATGTATAGCTTGATCTGTAGCCGTGCGTACCAAGCACCAATACAGTTTTTATTTACACAAATAAGCAATAACGTCAGTGTCCAGTGGGCGGAAATAAGTTTATTGATTCCACACGTATTGGTTAATAATACAAGGTTATTATTTACACCAGCTCATAAATAATTATACTTAGATTATTCTATCATTATCATTCTCCTCTCCTTAAGGCTGCAGTCTTGCAAAATTCACTCGCGGCGAATTATTTGCGCAACTTTGTGTTTTTTTTTAAACAAAAGTAATGAAATAACATGAAATATTAATATTGAACGTGAATAACCATAATATAAGTGATAGCTGGCTATTTTTTTTAGGTTCATCTGGGTGGATTATGTTAGGTAAATCAAGCGTTAAATACAGCTCTTTCGCGCCAACAACGATTCGAGTTATGTTTGTGCACTTGCATTGGGCAATACAAATTTTATTTAAAAAATCTGTTCAGCGCATAATTGTTTCCATATTCTTGTCTTCAAAATGCGCTGATTACTTTTTTCTAATTATCTTTCATTTTCTTAATTCGGATGTCACAATGTCATCGAAATTCTCTGTTTTTATCTCTTAATAAACGGTTTGTTTAATAATAACAAAGCATCGTACGCATGTAAGATTTGGTTGGTTTAATGCCAAGAGTTCAATAAAGCAAATACTAAAAAAAATTGCATCTAAATCACCTTAGTGTAACAATAATAATAATCTCAAAAGACCTCCAAAACGCTCCGACCCACTAAGAAATTTCATTCGCAATTCTTGTTCATAAACTCTGTTTTGGAGGTATTTTGAGATTATTATTATTGTTAGAGTAAGGTGATTTAGGTGCAATTTTTTTTTAGTACTTGCTTTATTGAACTCTTGGCATTAAATTAACTAACTTTTACATGCATACGATGCATTGTTATTATGAAACAAACCGTTTATTAAGAGCTAAAAACAGAGAATTTCGATGACATTGTGACATCTGAATTAAGAAAATGAAGGGTAATTAGAAAAAAGTAATCAGCGCATTTTGAAGACAAGAATATGGAAACAATTATGCGCTGAACAGATTTTCTAAATAAAATTTGTATTGCCCAATGCAAGTGCACAAACATAACTCGAATCGTTGCTGGCTCGAAAGAGCTGTATTTAACGCTTGATTTACCTAACATAATCCACCCAGATGAACTAAAAAAAAATTACCAGCTATTACTTATATTATGGTTATTCACGTATTATAATAATATTTCATGTTATTTCATTACTTTTGTTTAAAAAAAATACAAAGTTGCGCAAATAATTCGCCGCGAGTGAATTTTGCAAGACTGCAGCCTTAATCCCAATTTTTTTGGGGTCGGCGCAACGTCTTTTTACACGACTGCCCAAAAGGAGTGTAATGTATTCAGGGTTGATGTGTGTTTGTATGTATGTGTGTTAGTTTTTCTTCCATACTTCTCTATTAGTCGTCACCTCGGTAGTCACCCCCTTTCTAGTCATATCATCTTTCAAACAGTCTATCCATCGTTTCTTTGGTCTTCCACTTCATCCACGTGCATATGCCTTCCACATTCATACTCAACTTTCCTGACGAAGTTTTCCTCGTTCCTCCGCATAACATGCCCCATACATAGATTGTTCTAACAATAGCATAGATAATATCGAGTAGACAGTTATAAAACGATACACATGAACACACAAACTGTTCAAGCGAAGCTTGAAAAAACAATAAGTTAGTATGCTGAAACAATAACAATTTAAATGAATGGTTGGTAATTGTAATAGTAGGTAAGTCTTGCTAGACTGTAGCCTATTCTGTAGGTAAACTACACCGAAACTCACATCCATTTATAACCCCCGACGGAAACAGAGCCTAGGGGTGTTATAAGTTTAACGTGTGTATCCATTGATATAAAAACGAATATAAGTATATAAGTCAATGTGTGTATCTGTCTGTGGCATCGTAGCACCCAAACGACTGAACCGATTTAATTTTTTTTTGTTTTGTTTGAAAGGTGACTTGATCGAGAATGTTCTTAACTAATTATCATTCTAGAAAATCTATTCAGCCGTTTGAAGATTATCAGCTCTTTTCTAGTTGGAGAATGGATATAAGCATTTTCCACAGGTCTTATTAAGTCGAAATTTGGCATTCTTTTACTTCAATGGTATTAGAATAACGTAATAATCTTGAACTGCAGCATTATCTGGAATTTGCAGGATACCCAACTTCCTCGGCAACTTACAGCCGAGGTACCTATAGTGATTGGGCCCAGGCCATGGCAATCAGGGTCTGATTATGGAGGAGCAAAAAAAAAGGGTTTTGTATCGGAGGTTTTTAAATTTTTAATTTAACTTGTCACCTAATTACTAGTAACTGACAACGACACCACTTCGATTCCGCGAACACTTCACCCAGTCCCAAATGCGAGAAATCGCCTACAGAATAACACTTGTGAAATCTTCACAAAATGTCCATTCAGTAACGTTGCGTCAGGACAGTCTTGTCCCACTGAATAAGGCTTCTTCAAATTACAACATGGTGACCCTACACCTATCAACTGTTTGTTGCCAAGAGTTAATTGATTGCTTCCTTTGTTTACACAAGATGAGACAGCCGATGCTCTCTGGGTCACTGAGATAGCACAGCAGATCGTTATTATCACTTAAATTCGTTATCACCAAAACAATGATATCTAATGCTCGTCTCCCATCAGATGAAGCATTGAACTTTCAGACAATGTGCCGTGTGCCAATTTCCTTTTGCGACCGTACTGATGTGAGCATAGCGAAGAAATTATACGCTAATGTTTCACTTGTTGAACAATAATACCTAATTAAAAAAAACTTGTTGTTGAGTTAAATAAAAGAGTTCTTTGTTACCTAATAAGTAAGTAGGTACCTACACAAGTTTCTTCAAGAGAGTCAAAATTGTTATTTTTATTTTTTCATTTTATTTTATCTGGGGGTACGGTAGTGCCCCGCCAAGACGAGCCAAGCAAAGCGCAAGGGCACTACAGCTACCTTTTCTCGAAGCACTTTGTCGTATTTTTGAACCTTCTTAACTTGGGTTTGGATTACACCAGATAATCAAAAGTTTCGGAAAATAATGTCAATGGTTGACTTATTAAACCTATAAAGTTTCAATTGCATAGCTCTTATACTTTAGATTTTATTGATATCTAAAATACCCCCATTTCGTCACTGACTCACTGATGATCATAAAAATTCTTAGGGTACTTCCTGAAGTCCTAGAAAGCTGAAATTTGGTTTTTAAGCTAGTATTAGTACACAAACAACAAAAAAATTCTAAAACTTGGAACGTTTACCCCCAACCCCTTAAACTAGAGGATGGAAATTTGTATGCGACTTCCGCAAATAAAGTCCTAGAAAGCTGAAATTTGGTATGTAAGCTAGTATTAGTACACAAACAACAAAAAAGTTCTAAAACTTGGAACTTTTACCCCCCAACCCCTTAAACTAGGGGATGGAAATTTGTATGAGACTTCCGCAAATAATAAGTACCTACTTATACTTACGAATAATATTAATACACTTGTATATACATACTTCGATAAGTGTTTATTAATCTCCTACCTATCAACCTATAGGTACATATCATAAGCAACTTACAAAAAGAAATGAAATCCCACCAAAAACATTTTCGTGTAAAATGTTGCCAAGACGAGACCACATATATCTCGCACTGACAAAAAGCTATCAGATCTCATGTAGAGCCAAGCTTCTGACTACACGCTCTAACTCTCCAAGCCCTAACTTCACAAACTCTACACCTTAGTCAAAATATGTGGCTTGGCCGTTTCGCTACCATCACATGGGCGCAAGGTGAAAAATGTATTCACTGTTCATTACTTTTCTGTTATACAATAGTTCTTGTAGTAACGAAACGGCCAAGCCTCATATGTTGACTAAGGTGAAGAGTTTGTGAAGTTAGGGCTTGGAGAGTTAGAGCGTGTAGAGTCAGAAGCTTGGCTCTACATGAGATCTGATAGCTTTTTGTCATTGCGAGCTATAAGTGGTCTCGTCTTGGCAACATTTTACGTGAAAACGTTTTTGGTGGGATTATGTTTACAGCTAACAATACAAAAGTAATAGTGAGTTAATTCACGACAAGACATTTACAAGCCTCCACCCACACTTAGCAATATAGTATTATTGTACAAGTTTTAATACATAAAACACTAAGTATAACATTAAATTAACTATTCAATCAAGTAGGTAGGTAGGAATGCATGTGCAACGACTATTATAGAATATGCACCAGAAACAATATAGTTTTACGATAAAACAGTACTAATGGATGCTAAGTTGTTTTGAGGGGTCACATTATTAACAATTTGGTTAAATGCTTTGATTGTCTGAGCGAATGTTATAATGTAATTTCTTATTGCTATTTTAGATGGTAGAATACAGGGTAGAATTATATTAGCTAGCGAAACTCGTTGATGGCTAAGTATCCATACCTAAACACGACAAAATATTTTTTTTTGGGTCAATACCTCCCCTCTTAAAGTTGCGTTTTGTAAATATGAATTATTATTTTAAAACTGAAAAATGCACAGTTGTAAGATAAGTGATTTACCAATATTATCGTCGCTAAGCCGTGAAAATATCACTTGTAGTTATATGCAGTAGCGAATTTAAAGTTGAAAACACTATCATTTCAATGTGAAAATTGAGTGAAATGTCCAAGGATATTATATTATTATAATGTGTTTTTTGCATGGGAATGTTGCTTAAAATTTTGAATTGCTCAGATTGAAGTGTACCTACATAATTATCAAAGTTTCATATACATTTTTTGTGTAAGCTTATTTAAAAGCATTAGGCTCTCATAAACAACTATTTCACAACTTTACTGTACTCACCTTAAACACAATAGTGTGCAATGCCCAACCCCAACCGTACTGGATCCTGGCGCCTGTAGGGAACTGCCATCACAGTCATGTTCAAGGCTAAAGCAGGGAAAGACTGCTCAATTTCAGCCAGCCAGCATCAACCTACGTCAAGACTTTTTAGCAGCTAAAGTCATAATGCTTAACAGATTCGGATGGGTTGGTGACTGCTACTACTGGTGATCATAAGGTCATCAGACAGTTGCTCATTAGGTAAACCCACAGGAATGGGATGGTCTTTTAATCAGAACTTCAATGACGTGCACTATCCAACAATGCCTAGTTGTTTGATAACGTTGTAGTTGATATAGTACTATGAAGTATGACATAACTTTGATGTACATTTGTAATTTTCATTCATTCACACAATCGAACCACGATTAATTCGTAAGGGACATCGATCGATTGGAATTAACTACGTAGTTACGTATGTACCAACTAAAGACATGTATTATGTGTTTGTATCATTACAGCAGGAATATCCTGTGTTGCCTACTGTTTTAAACAGGGTTGCTTGTAATTGGACGTATTCCTTGCAGGACAATAATAGTAGGGTTAAAATGGCAAAAATTAAGCCACAAAAATGTTCTATAACGAAATTCAATAGTTTTAATACAATTCCAAAAAAGATTTACGGCGTGACTTTACTGGAATTTGTCAAAAATTAATAGTTGAAAAATGCCTAAAACTTTGGCAAAGGTCGCTAATTAAACATTTTATTTTTCGTAATTTATATTTTTCTTAGACCAAAATTACTTACAAAGAAAAACTGAATTTCGGTAGAAACTTTAGTGGCTTAACTTGTAGCATTTTAACCCTACCATGACGTCCTGCAAGGAATACGTCGTACATGTAATATTTGTAGGTACCGGGACTTTTAAAATTAACTAGCCAAACCTTACACGCGCGTGGAGGACATACCTAGGTATCAAATAGCAATTAAAAAGACCTATAAAATTCGTTCGAAAACTTTCAGCAGGCACAGGACCGTTTTAAATTGACGCTGACGTCACTTTAAAACGGCTCTGTGCCTATTCGCTTGCTAGTTTTCATGAAATTCTAGAAAATTATAAGCACCCGTAAACTACTTATTTGCCAATGTTCATGGTCTATTGTATAAAATTCTTGCTTTTACCGAGTTTGCTATGTAAACGTGAGTTCGTTTCGGCACGAACCCACGATTCTACACTGGTCATCAAAAAAATCGGCCCACCTGCGTTTTTACCGCACATCACGTTTTCTTAGGCAAAACCAAACAAAATGTTCTAGTACTGAAATGTTTTATTAAACTTGTTTATTTACACCAATTTAATCACAATTTAAACTTCAAAATGTTTTTTTTAAAGAATATTTATTTAAAAATCAAAATCCATAATTTTACACCATTTTTGATTAATTTTAAAAACGCTGTAGTTTTTTTGCCATAAGTGTTATGTACACAATTGTTTCAAATTAATATTGCGTATTCGCTCCTCTTGCTCGAATGACGGCCTGCATTCGCCGTTTTAACGACCTTATCAAGATTTTGATAGTCTCTTGAGGGATTGGGGACCATTCTTCCGTAATGGCGGTTTCCAGGTCTCCTAATGTTGTCGGGGCTGGATTACGGGCTCTAACCTTTTGTTTTGGGGTATCCCACATATGCTCTGTCGGGTTAAGATCGGGGCTTCTTGCTGGCCAGGACATAACCCGAATGCCGACCTCTTCAAGGTAATCGGTGGTGATGTGCGCTACGTGTGGTCGTGCATTATCATGCATTAATTCAAAGTTCTCACCAATATAGCCGGCATATGGCACCACATGGTCTTCTAAGATCTCTGTGATGTAGCGTGCGGCAGTTAAAGCACCTCTTCGTATGAAAACCAGCTCCGTGCGTCCAGTCAAAGATATCCCAGCCCAAAACATTACAGAGCCCCAACCATAACTGACAGTTTCTCTTATGCAACACTGAGTATAACGTTCACCTGGCCGTCGCATCACATTACGGCGTCCATCAGAACCGTATAAAGTCATTCGACTCTCATCACTAAAAAGAACTGACTCCCATTGACATATAGTCCAGTTGATGTGATTACGGGCAAATTGAAGTCTGGCTTGTTGATGAGCTGTGGTCAATTGTGGTCCTGTTGCAGGCTTGTGTGGTCTTAAATTCTGCTCACGAAGTCTTCTTCTTACAGTACTATCACTTATAGCCACACCCCGAACTTCACGTAAGCGTCGCTGGAGATCAACACCCGACTGATGTCGATTTCGTAGAGCTGATACCACTATAAAGCGATCATCCCTTTGAGATGTCACCCTATGCCTTCCAGATCCAGATCTTTTTCGATACTGCCCAGTTTCCAGGAACCTTTGGTAAACTCGCCGCACTGCAGAACGGCTCAGTTGTAACCTCCTGGCCACGACACGTTGACTTAAGCCTTGTTGGAGCAAAGCCACCACTTGGGCCGCCTCAGCCTCAGTAGTGTCCATTATTTTTAAGTAAAGTAATCAAATCTACAGCCTCGGTAAATAAACTTAACGTTATTAACAAGAAATCCCTACAAAAGTCTGTTTCGGATTGAAAGAACGGTTCGAATTTGTTTCGACGTAAAACCACCAAATCAGCACTCGACAGTATTTCTGTATAAAAAATTGTTGAGTACCTTCAAGTGCAATAAGATTTACGACAAACAAGATGTCAAACATCATATCCGACCCTCAAAATAAAAAACAAACGTGTGAAACAGCTTATCTGTGAAACAATCGTTAATTATTTAACAAAAAGTGGGTGGGTCGATTTTTTTGATGACCAGTGTATTATTGCCTCTTTATGCCACTTTTCACATCAAGAAGCCAACGCGTTCGAAATCAAGTAGGTAACAGAGCGTTAAATGTTTAGTGACAAATATCTAAACTTCGTGTAATACGATAAAAACTGACCGCTATTTCAGAATGACAGTCTCGCAAATATATTTTTTTCTGTAAACCCAATCATCAATATTGGTTTGAATTTTCTTCTTATATAGCATTTTCGTACATAATTATACAAATAGTAATGATAACTGCGTGCAGCTCAAGAACGCAACGGACTTCCAACGTCCAAGGCCTGGAAGACGAAGTGTTGGTCGTCCGGCGGCGAGATGGGCCGCCGACATTGTTACCATCGCGGCTAGAACCTGAATGAGGCGGCACAGGAGCGTCGGGATTCGCACAAGAATAGAGACACCTAGGCTCAGCAGTGGGAGAAATCGGGCTGCGGATGATGATGATGAAATGAAACTGCACTTGCATTAGGTTTTATCGTAATTAAATTATGAGAAGTGCATAACACGAGTAGATGCTTACGTAATTAATTTTATTTTCGCTAATTAACTGACAACAATAATATCTGTTCTCTGTTTCCCTTCACTCTCTCATCTTTAAGCAATTCCTCATTTTTAACCGACTTTTCAAAAAAAAAGAGGAGGTTATCAATTCGTCGCGTACCTATATATTTTTTTATGTATGTACACACGGCTACACATCAAGCTATACATTTCCAGTTTACACTGACCTCTCATTGTAAGGAAATCCTACACAATGCGAGATTAGCTTATACTGGAAATGTATAGCTTGATCTGTAGCCGTGCGTACACTGATTTCTCCGTCAATTGTGAACCGATTTTGAAAATTCTTTTTTATTTGACGAGTTATAATGCGAATAATGAGGTCCCATTAAAATAGGTGTACAAATTTTCACAGGTTGTTCTACCCATGAATATGAACAACTTTCACTATGGGACTAATTCGGAAATCGCGAAAAAAAAAACAGCTGTTCAGTACATTTATCTACACACCAAACTCGTCAAAATGTAGGGAGCAGCTGATTTTTTTTTCGCGATTTTAGGTTTGGTTCCATAGTAAAAGTTGTTCATATTCATGGGTAGAACACCCTGTGAAAATTTGTCCATCAATTTTAATGGGACCTTATAAATGTAGGTTTTTTTTTTATGTTGGTCCATAGTAAAAGTTATTCAGTAGGTAAAATGGTCTAAACACTCCTTAAAGCTTTTAGAGTTCATTTTTTAACACCTTATTATTACATATGTATTATAATTTATTTATAATAATTTATAAGTTACACAAACTGAGTTAAAGGTTACACGAGCAAAGAGTCCTTGCGACGAAACCCTGAACCCGAACCATGGTTATTATAATACTATACGTACCCGAACCAAAAATAAGTCCAGGAAACACAAGAATCCTGTCTCGCACACAACCTCATTATCCATTTAGCCTTATTCTAAACATACAACATTTTAGCACGTGCAAGTATCGATTGAATGGCCTAGTATCGCAGCAGACGATCGGGACCGAGTATTTTAAATGACAAACATGCATGTTCAAGCGAGGTGAGAACTCATTTCGCGATTGTCGATAAACTTCACAGGTTTTTTGCTATGTCACCAGTTTGCATTGAGATAAGATAATACTGATTTTACAACGAGTGACATAACTTTAATGAAAAATTCGAAGACACGAAAAATTAAACAACAAATCTACAATCCAAATAAAGTCATGGAGAAACAATGTTTTGATATTATTATCCAAGCGCGTTTGATATTCATTCATAAATTATCAATTTATCAGATAAGATATTTTCTGACATCCACGCGGGCGAAGCCGCGGGCAAAAGCTAGTATTTTATAAATTAATAACTCTCCTCTTTTTATGAGTTTTAATAGAGTATAATAAGTATTTACTTATTATACTCTATTTAAAACTCATAAAAAGCCATACTTAATAATAAATGGGTTCGGAGATACGAACAAAAATGTCAAAATCCAGGTAAATTTCAGCTTATTACGGTAACAAAATAGTAATGACGAATTTTTGTCCATTTTCTGGAAGTATGTTCTGAATTGGCGCAAAAACGGCTGAACGGATTTAGATAATAGGAACACAGTTTGTAGCCTGCTAGATTAACACATAGACTTTTATTAATGCCCAGTGGCGTAACTATACCGTTCGAGGCCCGTGGCAAATTCATCGGTTTTTTACTAAATGGGTAATAATAAATGTTGGGAGTTGGGATTCTCCTCTGACCGGGGGCCCCTTCTGGCTGGGGGCCCGTGGCATTTTGCCGACTTGCCACCCTGTAGTTACGCCACTGTTAATGCCGGTAGTTAGTAGTTCCCGTGGGATATTTTCGGAAATCCACTCGGGCGAAACCGCGGCTTAAAGCTTGTTGTAAATAAAGATACTTATTTACCTACATTTATTATCTACTACGTACTAAAAGTCAAAAAACAAATTTGATGATACTAGTCTCTATTGTTTTGTCTGAAATTCTAAGTATTAAGTATCATGCGTGCCTTACATAAACTATTGTAACGAAACATAACGCAAACGTTTCAAGGCAATTATTAATGCTAGTGTCAGTGCAGATGTAAGTCGTGTAAAATGCTGAAAGGGAAGCTATCAGTCCCTTGCAGCATTTTATTTTCTGAGCCTCGGTCGCTGGCTTAGATAGTGCTCTCTCCTCCACTCAGGGGGACGGGCAGCACTCAGTGGTCCTACTGCGCATGCCTAGACTGGACACCCCGCGGTCCGCGCCTATATTCAGACTACACGAGCTACCCTTCCCTCATCGTCGTCCATCGCATGCGTAGACGTGACGATTTACACACTAGGTATAAAAAAAAACGGTCAAGAGCGAGTCGGACTCGCGCACTGAGGGTTCCGTTCCGATTTCTGAAAAAGTGTGCTATTTAGAGACATCGTTTTATTTTTCCTGTAATCTTTACATAAACTTCTATCACATAGAATAATTTCAGATTTTTCTCTATGCAAACTTTGGAGATAAGGGGGGGACGGATTTTTTTTTACATTTTTCATCAAAAGTCGAAAACTATGTGGCCTAAAATTTTAAAAAATGTTTGAGAATGTGCAAACAGCGCTGTACCATGCCCTAGTATGCCCCACTTTGAATTTTTAAGACCCCTTCAGTCCCTGTTGCAAAAAATTTTTTTTTTTATTTCTTTCTTATTTGCAAAATAGTTGGGTAAACGTCATCTAAAACTATTCCAAATTTCAAGTTGATAGTATTAGTAGTTCTTGAGATATCCAGCTGTGATAGACAGGCAGACAGACAGATAGACAGACTGTCGCACCATAAGGGCAGCATCGTGCACAGTTCTAATCTATGACCAACAGCGTCGAGCTTCTATCCCTTTTTTTATTCTCTTGTGAAATGCTCATGGATACCCTCCATCAGGGAGATCTGGGAAGAGGAAGTCTCAAGTATTTACCTGCATGTTTTGTCAAGTTCAAAAAGTATCAAATATTTATCAATAAAATAGGTAACTGATATAATTCAACGAGCAGATGGCACTGCCTCCAGTCTAATGCCAATGAGCGGCCCGTAGGTAACAGGTTCTATACTTATGTAGCAATTAGGTAAGTATCCACACAATCACACATTATTATTCATACTAGCGGACCCGATAGACGTTGTCCGGTCTGAACGATCCTAGAACCCGACTGCAACGCCACCAACCGGGTCCAATTGTGTTTTCAAACCACCGAAGAACCGATTCAAATATACACACAATCGGTCCAGCCGTTGTTATACACGTTTTTCCGTTTTTTTTTTTAAAGTATCCTAATGTCCGTCTCCTGGTTCTAAGCTACCTCCCCACCAATTTTCAGCCAAATCGGTTCAGCCGTTCTTGAGTTATAAATAGTGTAACTGACATGACTTCTTTTATTATATATATAGATTAGGTACCTTACTTCATGTAAGTAAATATTTTCATAACTTTATTGCTAGAATTATGTTTTAATGTTCAATGTAGACTCAATAAGTAATTGCTGACGTTTGACGCGTCTATCTACAGCGCTAATCAAACATGCTTATTAGACGTTAAGAAACAGCAAATTAAAAGTATTTCTTACATAATATAATAATTATAGCCCTGTTGTAGATACCTACATAGTAGTATAGTAGGTACCTACATAGCTATTATTAAAAGCAGCAACGACTGCAGTTATTTTTTTTTTTTAATAGAGTCTTTTCAAATGTCGAATTAAAACGGGAAATATTTAACTGATTACCTGAAAACTTATTGACCTGCTAATGATGTAAAGTACGCTTTTTTAAATTAATGAAACTTATAACTTTTTCGGCATCTAATGCCGCGGTCCCACGGCCTGCTTTCTGCAAAGGAGTGTATATTGATATTAGTATTAGTAGGCACACTGTATACATAATTATTTTACCTATTTTCCTGTGTTTAATTATTTTCCTTATCACCCAGATGAGTAAAATATTTTCTTTTTCTAAAATAATACCTATTACTATGGAACCAAACCGGAAATCGCTTTAAAAACAGCCGTTTCCTACATTTATGTTCGCATTCGTCAAAATGTACTGAACACCTGCTTTTTTTCGCGATTTCAGGTTTGGTCGCTTAGTGAAAGTTGTTGATTGATAATAATGAGTACAGTGGCCCATAAGAGGTTGTGCGTTATTTAAATTACAGGAGGAGTTTTTGTTTTGTAAAACGAATGAAGAAGCATGACGGTACGTCTGTACCTAACGTCATTTCTCTTCCTGCTTCCTGAAAATAGAAGTGCACTAGAGAGCCTTGTAATGGAACCAAATTGGGACATTATGTGAAAGCTGGTGGTAGGTTAACGCAAGCTTTGTGTACTTGACATAAAGTTGATAGTCGGGTCGGCACCAAAGTGCACACGAGGTGTCGTTATTATCACGAGGTCCCCGATAGCCGTGCTGATATATCTAGTCGATATTGGAGGCGACACGGATCGTGTTATCAGTCGTGACCAAACTATTGGCAAAGCAACACGTATTTATAACGCGTACACAGTTACGTTAAACACTTGAGTTCAAGTAAGTCATTCAAATCTGAAGAGTCATCCCAATTGTTTTTTTACTACATTTATCTCAATTATCAATATTTTGTGTTCGCGTTAACTAGTAAAAGTAAACAGATACACATTGTGATTACAATTATATTATCAGTTTTTTTTAATAATCATGTCTGAAATTATTTGCATAATCATCTTCCACCAATTTATTTTTCTGTCTACTAATTTTAACTATCAGTTTACGATTAACATAACATGACGTAACGTTGGAAAATAGAAAACCTTGTAAAAACAATATCTATTCCTTTTTTAAGTGTCATAGAACAGAAATATGCATGAAGTTCGAAGTCTGTACGAATATTACAGATACTATGTTTAGATTATTACAATTTTATTCGTGAAATAGGATATGACATATGTAGATAAATATTACATAAAATTAATAATTTATGTCACTGTGGTAGCTTGTGGATGATAACAGGGCATTCGATAACATTATATACCTACTTATATTAAATAGGTAATGTGAGTTTTACGTGCTGCGTTTTATAGGTTCTTTCAACAAAATTACCAAAGTGAAAATATTAATGAGAAGGATGATGTGTATAATCTTGATGTGTAAATCCAATGTGTAAATCAAAGAAAGGTTATAAATTTAAAAATCAAAAGTAGGGTACCTAAATAATTAAGTAAGTACTTACCTACATAAAAAAATAAAAGTCACATATAAAATGGAATAGGCTATTCTAAATTAACACAATGCCAACTGATATTTTATTATGAGCCGGGCTGACTAATTTCTTGCTATTCATGAAGTACAGATTAACCCACGCACGCAGGCAACCTTGATCTTCGTAAACTCGTACAGTATTTGTGTTTTAAGCATGACTCGAGATATTTTCTCACACGTTTATCCGCTTTTGAACCAACTTATCGACCACAATATTAGGTACCAGAAAAATCTTGTCATGATTATATTTTATAATTCATTTTTAATTAAACTATGCATAACATATAAGTCCCAGAAATTCAGTTTTGGTAAAATTATTATTAATTCACTAATAAAAAGTTAACTTTACAATGACCAGCTTGTAATATAAGGGTATACATAACATAGCGCTAACGCATGAAGACCGGCAATTGTTTTTCCCGGTCATTGATAATGTGCATAGCGCATTGTAATGCGAGTTATTTATTTTTTAAATCGCCTGCGGGGAAAAAAGCGTTACTGGGAAACTGTCGAAAATGAAGGAAGGAAAATGAAAGAAAGTGGCGCGTACAGAACTACAGAGTAGGTACATTATGTACCTATTAGGTAGATAGAACCTTGGAGAAAATAATGGGCAGCTGCTTGATAATCCAACGAATAACCTAACCACAACGTCTGCTATGTAGTAGAGTATTAATTTGTACTTACTTAACAAAAATTATAAAGTAATACTAATTTACTAGAATCCACATAAAAATAGTTTATTAGTCATCAACTCATCACTTTACAAAACTGTGATGCTTTTTGTTTGAAATAACTTTATATAAAAATACTTCTATGACTTTATGACATGACTTTAGTCAATAACTACACGAGTGATGTGATAGGCATGTAGTTGCCTAGCTCCGTTACTTTATTAATTTATTAAATCATTTAATTCAAGCAAAAAGACAAATAATTCATAATTGATTGATTTTTTGTTTTTGTTTGTTATTTTTTATTAATTGATTGAATAATTGATTGATTTTTTATTAATGACAAATAATTAAAAGAAGATGTGTTTCATTTTTGTTTTTATTAACTTTAAAAACATTCTGAAAACATAGTCCGAATTTCGGACTATTCCGAACATTAAATACAATTTCGTTAATAGTATTACATAATTATTTAACAAATTATAGGTAGTTATCGGATGATTAAGTAGTAGATGTATAAGTAATCGTTAATTAGTTAAGTAAGCAGCGTGTGTCGTATCTAATGTTGTTTGTTTTGTTCACAGGCGCCGACGAGAAAATCTTTATCGCTACCAACTGACGGATAACAAACACATCAAAATGGTGAATGTGAGTATAATATAATCATTAATAAGTAAATATACCTATTATTTTCACCTAGCTAGTAGCTTGGACATCATTCCAGTCTAGTGACGTGAACTAACTGCTACTAGGTACCTAGCTACTAGCTAAACTCATGGTCACTGACAAAAAAAAACATTATTTTTCTGTTTTCCCGACTTTCTTGGGTTTTGAAATTAATTAATTATTGATAATTAAATTTCAAAACCCAGAAAGTGCTGTATTCTATGTATTATAGGTAATCCATAGAATACTTACAGCAATTTTGAAAAAGTAACAATCACAGCTGCCCACTGATTTTTATAACCTAGGCAATCGCCCATAGTTTCATTGTCCACATCCTATGTTTAAATATAAAATAAATACCTAAATCCTTTTCGTATTCCTAAAAATTATAAAAGTAAATGATATTGTTTTAAAAACTGCAATAAGGAAAAGAAGTAATAATAACATAATGAAATGGTGTCAGACCAACAATATATTCTTACTTAAATGTTATTAACACTTTATTGAAGCGTCAAGTGACCAACCCATAAGCCACAGTGTCAACAGTCCTAATTAGGGAATGTCGTCCATGACTATGTAACTTAAGGTTTTTGACATCACTATTTATGTCTCAAAGTAAATACAAATTGATAAAATAAAGATGAACGGGATTCGGTCGTAAAGTAAATAGGTAATTTATCAAAAACTGTAGGTAAATGTATAAGTAATTAGCATTTGATGTTAGTACTATCCAAATAAGATAAACAACCAAACTTAGTCTCGAGTGAACATTTTTCACACGTTACAAGTATATTAGGTACGCCTTGTAGATACATTATCGTTTTTCACACGACTCGGCGCTCAATCCGCGTTAGTAAATCTAACAACTAAACAAATAATTATCTTTTTCAAGGTTCACTTAGTGTTCCATTCAAAACAAACTTGAAAAGGTTATGATGAAGACTTATCGAAACGATTTTCCTCAGTTAATACCTATGCAGTTAGAAACTTAATTTAGTATCCTCATTATCTTATTATTACTTACTTATTTATTAATCGTAAAGTGCAAGTTTTTATACCTATTCGATCGCGTTAACGTTTAACGTTTAGGTAGGTACTTACGACAATTTGTATGGATTAATTGTGTTTCCCATAACAGTCACTAGACGGCGCCTGTTCAGTTTCAGTACGGTTTCAATACATAAGTATACAAACTCGCGCTAAAAGAAAAGGATTTCTTTTTGTAAAAAAAAAATCTAAATATCCTACTTAATAAAAAAAACCGGCCAAGTGCGTGTCGGGCCATGCTCAGGATTCCGTAGTTGCGCAATAATGCGAACCAAGAAGAGGGCTTTTTGTTGTTTCATGAATATTTGACTATTACCTACTCGTAAACTCGAAAAGCCTACTTAGCAGCATAGACTTATAAAAAAAGATGGACTCCGCGCTGCGCATATCGAAAGTGAAGCACAGTAAGTATGCCGGGTCCGTTTGTACAAACACGCCTCGCGCACACATTTACATCATAGTATGGCGACCGGCCGCCATTACGTGACACGAGCGACGGCGTCTTTGCAGGTACTCAAATCACGCACACGTAGATCGGTAGGGTGCTTCACTTTCGATATGCGTGGCGCGGAGTCCATCTTTTTTTATAAGTCTATGCTTAGCAGTGATAGTTCCTTTTAACTTCGTTATATATACCTACTACTACCGCGATTTTTTTCACCCATCCAAACCAAAAGTAACCGTTTAGCTGGTAGGGGGGGGCTCTAACAAAAAATAGAAACAGATCCCTAAATCGAAAAATTGTTTTCACAAACCCGCAATATTTTTGAAAGGCCCATCCAGCAAACCCCCACACCATGGGGTAGACGAGGAAAAAAAACGTCTCCACTTTACGTGTAAGTACAGACAGAAGGTACCCTAAAAAACATTTTTTTTTATGATTTTATTTTACCATTTTGTCGGCGTGATGAATATGTATATCCATGCCAAATTATAGCTTTCTAGTACTAAGAGCCTCTGAGCTAAGCTGCGGACGGACGGACAGACAGACGGACGGACATAGCGAAACTATAAAGGGTTTCTTGTTGACTACGGAACCCTAAAAAATGAATGCACGAATATTTGTAGTTATCGCTCTTTACTTATTTGTTAAAACACTTACCACCATATGCATAAAAATATAAACATCCGAATTGAGAACCTCCTCCTTTTTTTCTAAAACGCTTCACAAACCCATTTTATTTAAAATAGTGTTTTGTCAATTTCTTTCGAATTATGATTTGAGTTTGAAAGAAGAAGAGAACACTAGTATTTTAACCAAAATAGGTTTGTAGAGCGTTTTAATTTTTTATGATTAAGTAATTAATTGTACAGTAAGTACCTAATTACCTATATAAACTCTCCTTAACGAAACTCAAGCGACCGAGCATTTTTTTTTCGTTGTAGAGAGTTTTCGATATGTGTGTAGTGAAGAAAGAGAAACAACCAAATACCAAAGGTATAGGATTATAGGATACGATATAGGATGTTTTACGTTACATCGAAAGACGTTTTATAGAGTTTACACTGTATACCTATGTATGTACTTAGGTAAATGGTATAGTTAGGTAGGTACCACTGACTACTACAATTGTCCCAAAAGGTTGTCTGTAAAAGATCGCTTTTAGCGACAAGACCGCCCATTGTGTCACGGGTGTCACCCTATGTAAAATTACTACATTTATATTGTAATTTTTATTGTATAGTGTAACGAACATTAATATGTGTCACTTAGCAAAATTCAAAAGCAATTTTCTCGTGTAATAGCGACTGCAACTTTGAGATAAGATCAACTTATTTTATATTTCTTTGGTTTCCAAAATACAATCGACACAGTTAGGAGAAAACCACATTTAAATGTTGCTTAATGTACATATTATTAGTGCTTGTGACTGTACAATAATAAAGAGTATTCAATCTATCTAAATAGGTATATCTAGCACACAATTTTCTAATCAACTACTTAATTTGATTAAAAAACAATACCTACCTGTGATTTGCTTCTTTTGATACGACCGACTAATAATAGTCGGTCGGTGGTGGTCGTGTATATCTCTGATTTTCCATCGCGACAATATCTTACCTGTTGTTTCAGAACATAATGCAATTACTGTAAAAGTCAACCGATGAAATATTTTTTTGGAACCTACAATTAACCCGTTTAACTTTACCCACTCTTCCATAATATCTATCGTATATGACGATCAGTGATTCATCTTAGGTAAGTAGAATACTACTTTTAGAAGCATTGAAAGTGAAAATTTATTTTCTTCTTCGTGTCCATAATTATTTTATGCGGACGATCCCTAGACTGCGATAAATTCAAAGAAGAGGCACGATAAACACCGATGTATCTAACTAATTGGATATTTAACGCAAACTCTAGAGTGCATTATTTTCTCAAGCTTTTTTTTCATGGAAATCGTTTTAGGCTATCTGAAACGATTTCCATGAAAAAAAAAACTTTGCTTCAATCCCCAGAGAGTACCTAGGTACATATAGTCGGACTTTTAATTAGCTGCGGTACATTTCGCTATCAATTGGGAACATTTTTTACTATTATGTTATTATGTATTACCTATGTTAAAATTGTTATTATGTTGCCGTGCCCTAAGGGGCCACCTCCACGAGCGAGAGAATCGCGACGATATTATCGTCGTGCCACGTATTTCTATACACTCTCTTAGTGTACGGCCTGAGTGCCCGCTTGAATCGAGCGTCCAGCGGGGGGCGGAGCGTGCGGCGTTCGGGTCAAACAGATGCATTAGCACGTAGGTGTCCTGAGTCACAGAGTACATTGAATATTTGGGAATTGCACGCAACGCTGAACGCTCCGCTGGACGCTTTTTCACTCAGTCCGTACACTTAGAACGTGTCTCCACACGGCGATACGCGATATCATCGCGGCGATAATTTGTAGGCACAGAGCGTGACTATCGCCGCGATTCTCTCGCTCGTGGAGGCGGCCCTTACGGTTTCATGTTGGAACTTACTTAAATTGTCACAACTAAATGTACCTACACCATGAATGCAATAGTTTTGAATTTTTTTTTTAAATCATTTTTTTATCGAAATGACAGATTCGAAGTGTCACTTTACTGCAGCTTAATTAAAAGTCCGAGATTAGTAGTAAGTAACCTACCTACCTAGAGTATTTTGTTAATTAAAAGTCCGAGTATAGTAGTAAGTAACCTACCTACCTAGAGTATTTTGTTCCCGAGTGTGTAACTGTTTAACCACACGCAAGTATGTGTGTCATCTAAAAATACATTTTGTTCTAGGAAGCAAATGGCAATGCGCCGGCGCCGCAGGAGCTGGAGACGTTCCTGTCTCAGGATGACAAGAAAAAGGAGAAAGTCGTCAACAAGTTAGTAATTATAAAATAAATATCTTCTTTCTTAAGATTTCAACCAAAAGATTAGGTACCTTCTGGGTCCTTCTGGGTCATAATTATACGTACAAGGTTAAATGAAAATAACTAGCGAAACTCGGCAGACATGATGGAATCGATATCTAATGAGGACCTTTCTTTCTTTTTCGTGCGGTTAATGAATAATGACTAACCAGGGGGCCTACTCCCTAAGCACGAAGCCCGTAGTTTCGGACTTCGTTACGGGCGTTTCTTACTCCGTATCACCTACGGATGGATGATAGGTTCGGGGCCCGAACGAAGTATGAATGACAACATTGCACATTTGCCAGTTGTCCCTGCTCCCGATGTGTTTTTGCCCGTCCGAAAAATTTAACTTTTACACTTGTGTTGATGGATCGTAATGTCAGACGGACGGATAAACGGACGGACGGAAAGACGGACGGAATTAGGGAGTAGACCCCCTGGTGTCAGAGTTTTTAGGCCGGCCATGGGCCACTGACTAAAATACTAACTGAGTAATGACGAAAAAAAAAAACAAAACTCTATTTCATTGAAGTACTTATAGCTAATTTAATTTGACATTGTATTTTCTACCGGGTATTTTCAGTTGATAGATGTAATAAGCATAGAATTACTTCAAAATTGTAGTTAAGAGTTTAATTCTATCTATCATCTGATATCATACCTTACAGCCACAGGACCTTATCTTTACGTTTCACAAGGAATGTAACTGCCATAATGTTACTGCATTCCTTTTAAAGAAAGCAGTCTGCTAGACCCGAAACTAAGTTTCGGTAACTAGAGCCTAATCGGTACCGTACCCTCATGATCAACGAAAAAAGGAAGATGGAGCGCCGCGAACATCAAAAGTGTGCTTGCAAGTAAAATACACGCTCAGTAACACACATACAACTAAAACCGTGTTCACCGCTCTTAAAAGTGACGAGTGATCGTCAAGTTAACATATTTTAAAAAAATAGAATTATGCCTTCCTGTATAGTGAAAACATGTAAAAACACATACAACAATCACATCACACACACATCACATCAAATCTTGCAAATCACATAAAAAGTCTCATCACTTTTCATTGTAGCTAAGTACTTGAAATTACACCTTTCATTAAATAGACTGTGTGTTTTAGGTTACTTGGAACAAAAAACGTCAACGAACGAAAGCAGTGACATAAAGTGCGAAGGTTGCCTTATTTCGATTAAACAAATTTATAATTATCATATCTTACCCATACAATAATCCCGCAAATTATAGGGAAACAATTTAACAAATAGCAACCCTTAGGCAAACATAGGTACCTATAGATAAAAAGGTGGCTTCACTTTTGATTTTTGCGGCGCTTCATCTTCCTTTTTTTGTTGTTCTGATACCGTAGGCATCTACCAAAAACATTCGCATGGCATTCGATTCTTTGCCTTATTTAAATTAAATTGATTTTCCTGTTAGATCTAGCCTAGGTTCCTCTAATTCGACAATAATTGCAACGTCATCAGTCATCACCGCTGTATTATTAATTGACTAATGTCAACCATTTTCTGCTTAGATACAACATGACAAAAGATCCGGAGTCAGCTGATTTCGACCCGTTCGGCGAACGAAAGTTGGAGAATCCCACTTCGTAAGTATCATTTACTTTTTATCACGCCTTAACAGATCTTTGGCTTTAATGTTCGACAGAGCAGAAAGTGTAACAAGTTCTATCCAATTTCCTTTTCTCCCTTTTACAATACTTACTGTTTCTGCTTACTGCCAAGGAAGGGTTATTTTTTAGGGTTCCGTGCCTCAAAAGGAAAAAACGGAACCTTATAGGATCACTTGTTTATCCATCTGTCTGTCTGTCTGTCTGTCTGTCTGTCTGTCCGTCTGTCTGTCTGTCAGTCTGTCAAGACCCTTTTTCTCAGGAATGCGTAGAGGTATCAAGTTGAAATTAATACCAAATACGTAAGTCGTAAGCTGGAGCTCTAAAAAATCAAGCTTCTAAGTCAACGCAATAAAAAATACGGCCATTTGTGCAACATATTTTGATACTCTCAAGTAAATCAAAACCTATAGGATACTTCCCGTTGTCCTAGAATCATGAAATTTGGCAGGAAGCAAGGTCTTACAGCACAAGTAAAGGAAAAAGTCCGAAAATTGTTAATTTGTAATTTTATCACATAAAAAATATTTCCAAGTCTGGCAGTCTGTAAGACCCTTTTTCTCAGGAACGCGTGGAGGTATCAAGTTGAAATTAGTATCAAATACTTACGTAGATCTATGGTCCCTTAGAGATCTAAAAAAATCAAGGTTCTAAGTCAACGTAATAAAAAATACGGCCATTTATACAACATATTTCGATACTCGCAAGCAAATCAAAACCTACAGGGTACTTCCCGTTGACCTAGAATTATGAAATTTGGCAAGAAGCAAGGTCTTACAATACAAGTAAAGGAAAAAGTCCTAAACTTCTTACATTTGTAGTTATATCACTAAAAAATATTTTTTTGGGTTTACAATGTTAAGTTTGTTTCTTTTCAACCACGAAACCCTTCACTGTGCGTGGGCCGACACGCATTTGGCTGGTTTTTTTTTAACTGACAAGCTTTTATATATCTTTCTATAAGTAGGTACCTAATGTAGAAGCTACCTATAAAATAAAAGTTATTTCAGTAGGTCGGTATTGTAGAAGGTTAATAGGTATGCACTTTATTATATCTACTTAGGTACATGGTGACCTAGAAACCTTTAAAAATGTAGGCAACTATTGCCGTTAATGCCTAAAGATTAGTTTTATTTCCATGCCAGGCGAAGTATTTACTCATTTTATACTGCTAATGCGAATTGCTAATAAGTACCTACCTACCTAGCTTAACACATTTGATAAGGAGCCAGTTCCCATGAATAAAAAAACCTACTTACTTAATGACAATTTAGGGCAACGAGCGCTGGTGGTCGCGGTGTCGAGGTGTCCCAGTGACGCGGTGATGCGAACCCATATATGATTTCCCCCTACCAAAAATCGCTCAACGCGCCTAAAGAAGTTTTCACTTCAAAAAATATATGATAATATGTTGATACAGTGATTGACTGATTTCCTATCCGCCTAATTTCATTGCTATGCGTAATAATAGAGGGACAATTCCCATATTTTTACCAACGCAACGTTCGCAATCTCATCTCAGTCTCAATCTGTCAAAAATTGTATAGCGTTTACCTACATTTTTGACATTTGATTGTCGCTGGCATGACATTGCTACTTGAATTTGAACGTTTTTAGGTTTATGAATTGTCCTCAAGGGCACGTTAGTGTCAACAATAGCAGCAAATTCATGTCCTGAAGATAGACCTATTGTAGGTAGGTTCTTGTTCTCATCATTCAGAAGATTTGCTTATTCAAGTACCTAGGTACCTACTTAAGTAGTTATGTTATATTGAAAAAATATGAACCTCTCCCAGACACTAATGCTGTAATGCTACTGAACCCCAATAAATACTGTCCTCGTGTCAAAGCAAAACATATAAACACCTACTTAAGTATATTATCTGACGAAGTACTTACCTACTAGAGTACCTACCTATATTTTTTGCTCGAGATAATAGTTTAAAATCTCGAGCCCCAAAGGTTTAAGGCGATGCCTACCAAAATAAATTGAGGACTTTTTCGTAACGATTTATTTTACTATTACCTACAACATGTATGGATATCATTTTTGGGTATAATTTTGTTTATTGACTAAGTATTTGATTAATACTCTGAGTGAAGGAAAACCCAACTGGGTTAAATTTCCTCGATAGGATTAAATTCCGAGAAAACCTCTACTTTTTTTTCTGTAATTCTAAAATCCTAAGTAATTTCATTGCAAAATTGCATTTAAAATGTGTGTATTAGAGGTACCTACTTAATTAAAAACTCTGACTGAAAATATTTTTAATAGATAGCTTAATTTATTTTTAAACAATTTTTATTTGGTATGTCGCTTTTATTTTGGTTCCAGCGCGAGCGCATTGTTGCGCTCACTTTTTTTCGCATGTGGAAGTAAATTGTCTCTGTCACTTTCATATCCCCGCCCAGTTCACTTTTTACATATCACCTTAAAGCGTTTTCCAAGTAGGAACACTAGAAAAAAAAACCTCGACTCTCTGAAATCAACAATTCTAATGGAAGAATTGAATTACGTCGAAAACGGGGACTTGTAAAATTTTTGCCTCTTCCATAATGTAACATGAATAAGGCGAACAAAAATAGCATGTTATTCGTGAATTCTATTAACCTGATGATAATCAGGTAGGTATCAATTCAAGGTTAACACTACTTTTTTAAAAGCGCATCTTCATAGCCTAGTTTCTTTTAGAAATCTTGTTAAGATTGTGACATTGATAGCTTATATTGTACCTACCCTATCGATTCTAGTACGAGTAGGTATACCTACCTACTATGTCTAGTTTAGATTTGAATATAATAGGTATGTGTTTAGTTCTACTCTTTGACAAAGCGAAACAATTCCCACCTCGTACATACCTAGATGTTTAGAAATAGAAGTATCAGAGCAATCGTCTCGATGTTACCGAGGGCTTCTGATGATGTTTCAGAAACATGGACACCCTGACGCATCTGCTGAAGGCGTCCCTGGGCACGGGTATCCTGGCCATGCCCAAGGCCTTCAAGTGCGCTGGGCTGGTCTCCGGAATCTTCTTCACAATGCTGGTTGCGCTCGTCTGCACTCACTGCTCTTACATCCTCGTAAGTATACTCCAAAGTCACTGCCATGCAATTTTTTACTTTATTTGCCACTGCAGCGACAGTGTTTGCGTGTTTTCCATGTGTAATGTACCTACCTTCCATTGTTTACGTAGAATCGAAGAATATCGTGCATAGCGAAACTTTTTAGTAGGTATTTTATGAGTCGAGCATGGGATTGTTGGGATTTGCTTTGCGCTATTGTGTTTAAAAAGAAATTAAGCTTTGCAAATTTTATCGCGATCGCTTATAGACTAATATAAATATAATAGGAGAATAGTAGTTGGTTGTAGCGTTGATTGTCCGTGAAGGCATGGAGCAACCATAATATGAATCAGAGCCTATTGAGGTCTACCTTTAGAGAAAACAACTTTTTTTTGTATATTATTTAAATAGATAGTAACCGCAGAATAGTTGTTCGTGTAAGCAATAGCAGTAAAATTATACTTAGCACCCAGAAACAGACCTCTTTATCTACCTACCTAGCACCCAAATATTTTTGTTCGAACAAACCAATGCTTGCTTGCATTTAACCAATAGACGTCAAAGATGTCAAGATGCTATGGACAATTTGGTCTACCCAAGTAGCGCCAGAACTCCTAATTACCGGGACCTTCACCCGGTTATCAGTTCTCCTATTGGGCAGCTACTCAGGCTGCGCCTTCAACATGTTTGTACAACCTTTTGATCATATAAAAAATGTTTTTGTCAACAGATCAAATGCGCGCACGTGTTATACAAGAAAACCAGAAAAACTCACATGACTTTCCCAGAGGTGGGCCAGGCAGCGTTGGAGAATGGCCCGCAGCGGCTTCGACCGTGGGGCAATGTTTTCAGGTAAACTGAAATTTTCACAAAACAAGAAAAAATTTTTATACTTACCTACTCTGTTGGCCTGTTTTCTGCTGAGAAACAATGATATGCCTATGCGCAGTACCTCGGCCTGTTATTAGGTACTTCGTACATCATCGGATGTGCTTTTGTCACCACCGCCACGACGGTGTGCCAGCTGTTAAATAGGCTTGGCACGCGACAATGGGGAGCGACCAGACGGAATGACCAACGCCTTATATTATGCCTTGGACTTAAGTTAGGCCGGCCTTTGGTATGGGATGCAACAAGCCATCCCACGTTCTTAGAATGGCGGGCGGCTGCTGCAGGTGCGGAAGACCTCAAACGGCGAAAATATTCCAATCTTATTGGGAGTTATATCTTCTAAACCGTTTGGGGTGGGCTGCCTATACGTGTATATGTAAAAGTACTCTGTGGGGTGGACCAATGGGGTCCGAGTGACCACTAGGTTTTTCAAGACATCGCTAAGCGATGGTATATTCCCGATGCCCACCACTGGGTTGGCCACCACTGGGGTACAGCGAAACAACATTTAAAAATACTTCCACCACTTCATGGTTAAAATAAGCCGAATCTGTTGCAAAACCGAATCGAGGCACCCCGTCTTTTCGTACCTACTTAGTCTTTTGGCTGCTACCCCTAGAGTGTATATAAAAACCGGAGGCGCGAAGGGAGAGCAACCCCCGCCTGTAACCTGTAACAAAGCACAGGCACCCATGCTCACCTCCGCAATTTCGGCTTGTTGGTCGCCTCTGGCGACCAGCCTCAGCCGCTACGGCTCGCGCGGATGCCTATGCTTTGTTACAGTAGGCGGGGGCTGCTCCCTACATTTTGAAGAGTTTGATGTAGATTTTTGTACTGAACAGCTGATTTTTTTTTCGCGATTTCTGGTTTGGTCCCATAGTAAAAGTTGTTCATAATAATGAGTACAACCTATAACACCTTAAGAGATTTCGTGTTTTAATAGATACACCTTACATATCCTTTGGTACGTAAGGGCGAAGGGGGCAGCGCCGTAGACGATGCAAGAAGCAACTATAGGTATATAGTGTTTTGAATTTAGGTCTGTCCCGCAGTGGTGGACATCGAGAATAATTTTTAAAAGTTGTTTCGCTGATCCCCAGTGGTGGCCAAACAAGTGGTGGACATCGGAAATAATCGCTAAGCGATTGGTCGACTCTTCATATGACAGGAGGTCTTAGTGTTTGGCCAAAGAATCAGCATCGCCATACAACGTAGCAATGCTGCCAGACTTTTGGGCACCTTTCCTGTTGACAGCGATGCGGACGAATTTTTTGATGCCCTATGATTCTTTCCTCTCCTTTTTTATATAGGTACCATATAAGTATGTAAACCTATATAAATAAAACGAGAATTCCTAACTGATTGACTGACTCATCAACGCTCAGCCCAAACCCTTGGACCAAGAAAGCTGAAATTTTGCACACAGGTTCCCTTTATAATGTAGACAAGGAAGAAGGAAGGAATTCCCGGTAGTAGGTTCCCGTGGGATATTTTCCGACATCCACGCGGCCGTAGCCGCGGGCAAAAGCCTAGTACTTAGGTATATTATGCTTTTTATTTTTCGACTTTTCAAAAATTACTGCGTCAACCCGCCATTCGCTTCTATCACCTAAAAAACGAACCTGTAATTTTTATTTATTTTTTTGATAGGGTTTTAGTGGTCGCTACCAAGTTTTAAAAAAATATACAAAAAAAAAACAAAGCTTTTATAGAAATTGTACGTTCTATGAAAGTGCTGAACGACATTGCGGAACGAGGCGTAGCATCGATTGAAGAATATAATAAATTAATTAACATAATTAACAAAAACAATTCCATAAATTAGTTGTGAAAATCTTCAGGCAAAAGTACCCTGATACAAAGAAAACTACGTTATTAGCATAAGATAACGGTTTTTTTTTTACTTTTAATTCTTTATACTTATATAATATACTACTTACTTATATAATTCTCTTAATAATTAATAATAAATAATTATAATTATTATTAGATATTTATTTAATTAATTATTAGTTAATTTTCTTATCTACTTAGGTACTTATATAGGTAATTCGTGCATGTTTGGCAATGCTTCTTTTTTTTAACTTAGTAAAAACAATTCTAAAATTCTTTATTTTTTTATTTTTCATGTGCTGGTAGCGACCCCTAAATAACACTTTAAAAATCTGAAAAAAATACACATTGTTTTTTTGTGCCTTAGAACAGAATAGAAGAAGGGTGACGCAAAGCATATTAAAAAATTTTTTTTTTTGGGCCAAATAAGAAGCACGGTACTTATATTATTTTTCACACCACCTGCTCGAAAATGTCAAATTATATGTCAAGCAACCTTAACCTAAAGTGAGTCATTAGTGGCCGGGGGCACAGCCGGTCAATAATGTTGTACTGGATTTCATTATGACCCGCTGGTCAATAATGTTATTTGAATTTGGAATCTCACATGCTCAGCTAAATTGGCAGTATAGTACTAACAAACACCTTTTCACACCACCTGCTCGAAAATGTCAAATTATATGTCAAGCAACCTTAACCTAAAGTGAGTCATTAGTGGCCGGGGGCACAGCCGGTCAATAATGTTGTACTGGATTTCATTATGACCCGCTGGTCAATAATGTGATTTGAATTTGGAATCTCACATGCTCAGCTAAATTGGCAGTATAGTACTAACAAACACCTTTTGGTGCCAGAAAGAGGAAAGCTATTCTCGAAACCCTTACTACGCGTGGATGATATTCTCGATTTCCTACAAAATCATAACGACTGCTTCTTCATATCGTTGCCATGTTTTCGAAGACATAATATTGTAAGAATAATTAGATAACTACGAACCATTTTTCATTTTTTTTTAATTTTTTTTTTTTTAATTTTGGAACGAAGTTCCTTATCGCGCGTTGTGAAAGGGGGCTAGACGGAAAAAAGTCTCACGAAAAGTTGTCACGACACTTTTTGCTATAGGTAGCTATTGTAAGCCGTGCGGCGTGCGCATGTTTCTCTGTCTGTCTCTCTCTCTCTCTCTTATAGAAAGCAAGCCAGATATTTTCATTTCTATTTCGCATTGAACAGTGTGGTGTCGCGATGATGATGATGATGATGATGATGATGGTGATGATGATGATGATGGTGATGATGATGTTGGTGATGATGATGATGGTGATGATAATGATGGTGATGATGGTGATGATGATGATGATGGTGATGATGATGGTGATGGTGATGATGATGATGATGATGATGATGATGATGATGATGATGATGATGATGATGATGATGATGATGATGATGATATAAAAATAAAATTTTGTTACAATTCCTTCACTAATTAATCGAAAGGAACATGGTGATGATGATGATGATGATGATGATGATGATGATGATGATGATGATGATGATGATGATGATGATGATGATGATGATGATGATGAGGATGATGATGATGATAAGTATAAAAATAAAATTTTGTTACAATTCCTTCACTAATTAATCGAAAGGAACTTCGTTCCATCCGGGTGTCCCTTGACACCTTACGAGTTTTTTTTTTTTTTAAATTACACATCAACATCTATAAACGTAAGTACCAAATAAAAACTTAACTTTATCTTTGCACAACTGGACTAATGTCTCAAATGTTACCATTAACTTCAATTAATATGTAAGTGCATATAACTAACTAGTTCTAAATATGTTATTCTTACTGTTTGTTTATTTAATAAATACTTTGTTTTTCGTACTATGGCTATTATTTTCTCACAGTAGGTGTAAAAAGTAGAGTATCCTCCTCTGGGCTAAAGGTGTCTTTGCCCTGGGCTAGCTTGAATCCCTCGCTGCATTCAGGATTCTTATATTAACTCCCTCGCTTCGCTCGTGAGTTAAACTCTTAACTACCTCGCTGCGCTCTGGAGTTAAATCCCGAATCCTTCATTGCGCTCGAGATTCAATATGACGCCCGTGACATAAGACACAACTTTAGCCCCTCGGTGCATAATCTACTATTTGGTGCCAGAAAGAGGAAAGCTATTCTCGAAACCCTTACTACGCGTGGATGATATTCTCGATTTCCTACAAAATCATAACGACTGCTTCTTCATATCGTTGCCATGTTTTCGAAGACATAATATTGTAAGAATAATTAGATAACTACGAACCATTTTTCATTTTTTTTAATTTTGGAACGAAGTTCCTTATCGCGCGTTGTGAAAGGGGGCTAGACGGAAAAAAGTCTCACGAAAAGTTGTCACGACACTTTTTGCTATAGGTAGCTATTGTAAGCCGTGCGGCGTGCGCATGTTTCTCTGTCTGTCTCTCCCTCTTTCTCTCTTATAGAAAGCAAGCCAGATATTTTCATTTCTATTTCGCATTGAACAGTGTGGTGTCGCGATGATGATGATGATGATGATGATGATGGTGATGATGATGATGATGGTGATGATGATGATGGTGATGATGATGATGGTAATGATGATGATGATGGTGATGATGATGATGATGATGGTGATGATGATGGTGATGATGATGGTGATGATGATGATGATGATGATGATGATGATGATGATGATGATGATGATAAGTATAAAAATAAAATTTTGTTACAATTCCTTCACTAATTAATCGAAAGGAACTTCGTTCCATCCGGGTGTCCCTTGACACCTCTCAAGTTTTTTTTTTTTTAAATTACACATCAACATCTATAAACGTACCAAATAAAAACTTAACTTTGTCTTTGCACAACTGGACTAATGTCTCAAATGTTACCATTAACTTCAATTAATATGTAAGTGCATATAACTAACTAGTTCTAAATATGTTATTCTTACTGTTTGTTTATTTAATAAATACTTTGTTTTTCGTACTATGGCTATTATTTTCTCACAGTAGGTGTAAAAAGTAGAGTATCCTCCTCTGGGCTAAAGGTGTCTTTGCCTTGGGCTAGCTTGAATCCCTCGCTGCATTCAGGATTCTTGTATTAACTCCCTCGCTTCGCTCGTGAGTTAAACTCTCAACTCCCTCGCTGCGCTCGGGAGTTAAATCCCGAATCCTTCATTGCGCTCGAGATTCAATATGACGCCCGTGACATAAGACACAACTTTAGCCCCTCGGTGCATAATCTACTATTAAGTCTGTTAGCTTATACCTAATAGGTACCTACCTACATTATATTGAATAGGTATGTAAACATTAGTTAACTTGTTTGAACATAAAAAGCTATACTTACCTATACTGCACAGATAATTTCATACAAATTCCGTTCATAATTTGTAATTAATACAGTGATTTCTACTAACTATTGATATCTAATAGTTACCTACTTTTACCTTATGTACCTAAAATTTGTTTTATTTTCAGAATCTTCATACTAGTCAGCCTCTTCCTGACTTACTTCGGAACCTGCTCAGTGTACACCGTCATAGTCGCTAAGAATATTCTGCAGGTGAGATCTATTACCTATCACTTGAAATTGGCACTAAGTACCTACCTACTTACTTAATATTTATTAAGGACTAACCCCGACGACTACCAAAAACTATCAGAAACTCAGTGTTTTCCCTATAAAACGCACCAATATGACTATTTCTATGTCATTGTTTTAGGTCGTGGCGTTCTACTTGGGCGAAAAAGAAGAAAATGTAGAAATAAGAATATTTATCATAGCCCTATTACTGCCTCTCATCTTCATGGCATGGATCCGCAATCTCAAATACCTCGCACCAGTGTCTATGATCGCTAACGTGTTCATGGGTCTCGGTCTTGGAATCACATTCTACTACCTGGTTGGAACTGGAGAACTTAAGACTGACAAAATTCAATCAATGCTTTTCAAAGCACCAGTAGAATGGCCCGAATTCTTTTCTCTGAGTATCTTCGCGATGGAAGCCATCGGTGTCGTAATGCCTCTGGAGAACGCTATGAAGACGCCTCGTTCCATGCTCGGCACATGCGGAGTCCTGAACAAGGGCATGAGCGGCGTCACCTTAGTGTACATCCTCCTTGGTTTCCTCGGCTACCTTCGCTATGGGGAAGACGTTAGTGACTCCATCACCTTGAATTTGGCAAATTCTGAAATGTAAGTATGCAACTGATGCATATAAATAGTTACAATCAGCAACAGAAGTAGATTAACACTCTTAATTTTACATTGGACCCTAAATTATTAGTACTTACACTTATTTTCACTATTATATGTAATAGCTCCAGAGTTTTTATAATCGGAATTTAACAACTGTCCATGTACCTAATTCGCTTGTACCTAAAAAAATTGTCTTAAAGAAAACTGAAGTGCTCATCGACTTTTGTTGCTGACTATACCTACCTATATTTGCTCATCGTCGTAGCATAAGCATAGCATTGTCAGCCTATAATTCTCCCACTGCTGGGACACAGGCCTCCTCACTATGAGGGTGCGGTCTATCACGCGGGCTATTATCATCAAAATCGACCTACAGAATAAGACATTATTTTTTAAATTTAGTTATAACCTCATAGCGCCACATTTTTGTCATGTTTTTTTTTACTATCCTGAACTAATCGTTATGAAATTAAACAGGTACCTATGTAGCAAAGGACCTTGAGGACTTAAACTACTTTTCAACCTGAATATATAAATAAGGGTTCCTTGTTGACTACGGAACCCTAAAAAGCGGACGAAGTCGCTAGGTACCTAATACAATTATTTCACCGATAACCACCGGATTGGGGTCTACCTTAGCACAATTTCAAAGAGAGAAAATAATAGATTTTTAATGACTGGTCGTGTGAATAGCAAGAAGCGAGTCGTACCACCACATTGCAAGAAGTAAAAAATTTAATGTTTTAATTTTTGCACATACCGCAGAAATTAATTTAGAACATATTTTATTGTTTACAGTAAGGCCCAAATTGTCAAGATCTCTATCGCTATTGCCGTTTACTGCACATATGGACTCCAGTTCTTCGTGTGCGTCGAAATTATGTGGAACAGCATCAAAGACAAATTCACCAAGCGCCCAGACCTAGCCGACTACATCATGAGGACCATCATGGTCACAGCTTGCGTATTGCTGGCCGTGGCCGTCCCCACCATTGGACCATTCATGGGCGTCATTGGCGCTTTCTGCTTCTCAATCCTCGGACTAATTGCGCCTGCCTTCATCGAAGTTATCACCTACTGGGACATCGGTTTTGGACCTTGCAAATTCATCATCTGGAAGAACGTAATCGTTCTAATCTTTGGTCTTTTCGCACTCATATTCGGCACTAAAGATGCCATTAAAGATATTATACGCGTGTACAGTAAGTAATGCAACACTTTTGTGCACAGCCTTTCATTCAAAGATTCTGTGTTAATGTGTGATAGATATAGCGTACAGCTTAGTAATTAGAATAGATTATTTTATACCAGTTTTGCGCGTGATAGGTACTTTGAGTCGTTACAAAATAGTCAAGTGCCGAGGTCGTTATTTTCTACCGTTACCCAGGTACTTGTAATACTATTTCGACCAAATGTCTTGTAAAACGGACCTGAAAATTCTGTTGTATTGGTAACTATGGGTCACGCTGCTAAACCAAAGGTGCAAAAACATGGTGTCAACATTTGCTCCACATCATTAATTGGAAATTGTTACTTTTTAATAAGAATATTGATGTTGCCTTTTATTCTGCGTATTTTATAAAATATGTTTTAAGGCTACAAATTATAATTGGGGCATGTTAAAATTATATAAAATCGCTATTACATTCCCAAATCAGAACTGAATACTGTTGAATGGTGTACCTACTTATAAATAGGTATTTGAGTCAACATGTATTTTCGAATGTGTGATGTAACCCTAGGCACTATAATGTTGTAACAATGATTGTTGGTCCCAAAAAAAATGGGCTACCATGTACACGGTAGATAGGTAAGTATTTTGTAAAATAAACAAAGACCAAATAGCGAGCGAACATATTTGTCATAAGCATAGTGTTGTCAGTAGGTACTTAATATCATTTCATTGTAATAGTTTTCAGTGTATATGAACAAAAATGCATTCATTAGTCTTACTCCTTTCCATTAAAACTGGACATTTTTATCTTATTTTGGTGACTGGGATCTTGCATTTAGTGTTTGTAAGCTTAAATGTTTTATACATAATTACTGTAACATTATTTATAGAAATATGAGTGTATTTTATAAGTGCATTGTACGAATTTCAATTTTAAAACTGCACTTATATAATTATAAGTTGTAAAGATTTACCGAAGAACTGAAATAACAATAAGTACATGTAGTTGCTTGTGATAAACAGTCGAGAAATATCAGGTACGAGGCCTTTTGTAGTTTTGATCAGAACAGTGATCGAAAAATATCAATTAAATAAGTCAATTTTGACTTTTTCCAATTCGTCTCGAGAAATATACAACGACCATCATTTGATAATGTATTTTTAAAATGAGATCTAATCTAATTAATATATTAATATAAATCAAGTTGCTTTTGTTATGAATTTTATGAGGGTATATTAAATTTTATGAATCAACTATATTATATATACACTTTTTACAAAATTTATAGGCGTAATGTCGCAACAAACCCAATGAAGTTCCTATTTGTTCTTAAATTATGTAGAAAATTAATTTTAGGTACTTAAAACTAAATTTTGTTTTGTTCATAACCACAGCGCGCCAGAAATTTATTTGAAATATTATCAGTTATATGATATTATTTTGTAATTTAATTATAATCTTAAATTACGCGAATAAACCATTTATAAGCTCTATAAGTTATCTCATTTCATTTAAATACCTTCAAGCAAACTAACTTATCTGGATAGGTAGGTAGGTTATGAAATGCTGTAAAGAAAACAATGATATCGAAAATTATTATATTTATTATGAACAGTGTCTATTCCCGCTAATATTTTCAAGAGAGCTCACTGCTAGCTTAACAATTACGTTATAATTTTATAGACATCTCCTTCCAAAGTCAACTTAACCACATACCAGCAATCAACTAAAGAGTTCTATGAACATGCATCAAAGTTCGTATGAAATAATATAATACACGAATGACTTACTTAGTTTTGGAGGCGGTAACCTTATGTTGACGATACAGAGTCAAAAGTTTCACAAAAAAAATGTCGAATACACGCATTATGCGCAAGATTCACTACCTTATCGAGACCCTACTCTCCGACTCTAGCGAAAGCCACGAACAATTAGTAGGTAAATTAATTAATTATGTCTCATTACGGTGAAACCTATACTTACGCACAGATCAGTGTTTGCCTGTATGAAACTTTCTGTCAGCTCAGAAGTGCAATTCAGTAGAACGAGATGCCCATTCGCACATAAAAGCACTTTCAATGCGATTGCATGCGACTGCTTGCGAGCAGATTTCTCGCTCTAATGAGATAGAGATACTAAATAATGCTGCTTCTGCGTATATGTATGATTTCACGCTTAGTCGGGGCTCGATAGGTTACGTGAACTTTCATCAAACTACAGTTATACTTTGGAACTTGACAGTTGGGTGCAAAGCCTTATGGGGGGTGATAGTTGACACCATTTAGAGCATTTTCAGCCTTACATGCCTTAGACAAAGTATGTTTTCTTTATTTTTAACTGCAAACATTAACTGGGGAAAAAATATATAAAGATACACGAAGTATGTTTAAAGACATATATGGCTCAAAATGCTCTAAATAGTGTCAACTACCACAGCCTTAAGGCTTTGCACCCAGCTTCCAAACACCCTGTATATTAAAATCTGAAATATAATTTCACTTGCTATAATTGCGTTCCTTTGTAATAAGACTTTTATTTAGTAAATTGAAATTGACGGTTTTAAATAACTAACTACATATTACCATGATAGGCTAAACCGATCACGAGTTTATAGATCTAATAATTAATTTATCGTAATGTTAACTAACACTTAATAAGTAAAGTCGTGATGGCCCAGAGTTTCAGTGACAAGCGTCTCAAGCACGAACGAGCGGTCACAGGATCGAATCTGGTAAGTAGCAATGTGAATTTTCAATGAGAAGGAAAACTTTATGAAAGAACCGTGAAATGATGCAAAGTATTAATGCTGGTACTTTCATCATATGAGAAGTGGTCTTGGCCCAGTAGTGCGACATTTATAGACTGGTAGTATCACTATTACCCATCAATAATAATTTTACCGCTTTTATTGGGTATACCTTAATACAACGAGTTTAACTGAACAATGCCTAACCTGACAATTCGGTCAGCTGCTATAAGTCGAAGGTGGCTCAGTAATAAATGTAAAGGGAACTTCAATGCACAAACAAAATCCCACAGGACTTCAAGTTACAAATTGATAAATCCTATAATCCATTTCAAATAAGATTAGACATTTAAATAAAGCTTTTTTACAGTCTGGTCAACCGATTTTGACTTCTATTGCACTGGTGGAAAGACAAATGGCTGATACCGGCAACAGTTGATATTGTAACCACGTTTTTGCTTTTAGTGCCATCCTTATACCCACGGAACAGAAGTCAAAATCGGTTGAACAGTTATTATGAAGGAATCTGAGAGCAGTGGTGGCGCAGTGGTGGCCCAGTGGTAACAGCCGCGACTTTCGAGCCTCATGCTGTGGTCCAATCCCACGATAGGCGTTGTTGACCTCATCGTTGCACAGAACCTTGACGAGAATCCGTCTGGGGGATAGCGCCCACGCTTCGGAGCCTCGGAGCAGACCGGCTCGGGGGCCGCAGGGGCCGCCTTTGGCTCTGGGGCCACCGGGGCAGGCGCGGCCAGCTGAGGACTCTTCTGTTTGTTCTGGCTGGGATGCTCAGTGCTAGTGTTAGCTGTCTTTGGTTCCTCTTGACGCAAAACAGCGCCGATGATAGATGCAAGTTCAAATCGTACTTTCTTCTTGAGGTCGGGCTGCCCTATGAAGATATCATGTGGTGACCTGCCGCCCGGGGGCTGCATAACCGTGCTGAGAGCCTCATGCTGTGGTCCAGTCCCACGGTAGGCGTTGTTGACCTCATCGGTGCATTTTTTTGTTGATGGTATGCAATAAATTTCTATTTTAAAACTCACGGACGCTCTCGGAACAAACTTATTTATTTTTGGTTGCTGTAACTGTATTCGATATCACATTGTTTTCATCGGTGTTTTTCTATCTATAATATGTATGTATTTACAAAAAAAATGTATATAAGTAGTATAACAGCCATCTTGTTACCATAACACAAGCATTAGGTTGCTTAGCTTGGGACTAGATGGCGTTGTGTGAAATGTCCATGGATATATTTTTATTTATTATTATTACATCCGAAATTCAGAGTTATGTCCAGAAACATCTGCAACATGTATATAGGTCGTAGGTTCGAACGCTGACGGGCGCTTTACTTTGTGTAAATTATTTCATCACCACTGCTCTCAAAGCGGTGAAGGATAATCCCTAGTGAGTCCTACCAACCCGCACTGGGCCCACGATGGTGGATTACGGCCCGCTCCCTCTCACAGAGAGGAGGCCTGTCCCAGCAGTGGGAGCTATAAAGGCTGATTGCTACTTATGTTGATCTTAAAATATTTGTTATTATTTACAGGATTCAAAATAGCATGTGAAATTATACTAATAGTCATTTAACAGTAGAATCTGGTGAAAATACTGTTCACATAGTTTACAAGGCAGGTTTACATAAGATTATTGATGAACGATTCTGGGGAAAATCACATTTACTCGCACATAATTACCTGCATTTTCCTGTTCCTAACTCTGTCCTTTTCTGTCAGTCAGTAGTTTAATTTCCTAGAGCGAGAAGTCCATTCGCACGTAATGGCGCTTTTGATGCGCATGAGTGTAGAAGCCTGCGATCGAAATTCTCCCTCTAGCGCACGGCGCCTCTAATGGCATTAAGAGATAGAAATACATGAAAATGCTGATATGTGCGTGTGTATGGTTTCACCACCTTACAACCTTGATATCTTAAAGATTGCTCACAAGCGTGCTGAGCGTGCCTTCAGTTCACCAACATTGACATGCCTACTTATTACAAACGCAACGTGACCTTGCACAAACGTTACACTTATATTGACTCTCAGTAAGGTCATGTTGTGAAACAAATACATGATAAATGCACATACATAAACAACACTCATTTTAAAGACCATTGCATAGTCCCAAATTCAAATCTAAACTAGCCCCAAACTTGCTTACACGACACTCTATCTATATCAACACCTTTTCCATGTGCACTTTCAAACAAGAGCTTTCAGCACCTCTTATCTTAAATTAAAATTATACAGGCCTTCAATTTCAATCAATAAACTAACTGTACCTACTGTTTAAATTAAAAATATGAACTTACAAGGTAAAGCCAAAAAAAACAATATTAAGTAAATAAATATGATAAGAAAATAATACTTATTTTACACGTTCTTTTGTTATTATACCAAATGAAAAGCATTTCTGCTGTTTAACAATAGGCAATATTGCAACTGCTGACAACAGTCTCATAATTATTTTATACGATATTTCAGGTAAAGTGTTAAGTAACAATTTTATAATTATTATTTTTTTTATATTAAAACACGATAAATCATGACCTAAGTATGTAGAGTAACAACGAAATTCGTGCAGGCACTATTCTCACTGTAGTTCTAATAAACAGACGTAGTCAGAGAGGATGTAACGTTTGGAATTCGGCAATTTTAAGTCATGAGGTCAATCTATTGTAGCGACAGACTAACGTTCTAACTAAAGGTATGGCAGGTGATTAAGACACTATTACTTCAAATACACGAAGGGAACTAATTTGAGCTCGAACGTTCCTCCAAACGTTACAACGTCAACTACGTAAGTGACAGCTATGCATACGACGATAGTGTGCTAATTATTTGTCACAGACGGACTCTAATTTAGTTTAAGTATATTAATTTCTTAGATTAACACAATTCCTGATTTCATATCTTTATTAAATTACAGATTACGTTCGATGGGTAAGTTTTTAGCGATTACTTCGGTCTATACGACAGCTATACTAAATTGCGACATTATCTAAACATCTAATAAGCAACTCAAAGAGTGCTCGCAAACTATCAAGATTTGACATAAAACCCATTAATTTCCTACATTATCTTCAAAGCCTAATATAATTTTATGTAAAGCAGGGTAAAACTGAAAGATCTATGGGCTTACTACAAGGAAGTCTTATGTGTTTAATTCAGCCAATACAAATAAATAATAATAGTTCTTAGTTACAATAACGTAAGGTTTTAGAATCCAGAAATATTCCCCAGGTTGAAACACCTAAAACATAAATTCCACGGAAAATCTTTTTAATTTGTTTCGGACTACCGATATACGAAACAGTAGGTTATTGTATTATCTTGTCGCTTGATGGCAGTGATATCGTTTTATTTTTTAATAATAATTTAACATGTGCCATAAACATAACTGTAGGACTACCTATAGAATTATATTCTTAGAAATATTTTCAGTAGAATGATCAAATGATACAAAATGTCTTTTATGTAATAAAAAAAGAAGTACAAAACGTCCCAATACAACTAATAATTTGAGTAAATAAAAAGGTACTAAGCACGGAATATATATAAATAATATCGTACTCTAATCAAAATACCTAATATTCATTTAATAAATACAGCTGTGTTTCATTCTTATCCCGAATTGTGCAATCTCGGACGTAGCATACAAAACTTGCTGTGTTTGCTAATTCTCATCATGCGAATAAACTCTTCACACTTGTCAACTTAATAAATAACGCGCAAAACTGCATAATATTATTAGGTATTCACATCAAGTATATTTTACATAATGACTTTATTTCTTTCCGATAAAGCTATTAATTAAATTATGTAAATAAATTACATTTACCAAATTATTAAATTCTGAAATTAAAATCGAAGCTTATAAAGTTTTAATGTACCGAATAATTGTTTTCAGTCTAGAAAATAATTGGACGGACATCTAATTTGAGGTTTCCAATTTCAATGCACGAGAAAACAATTCAAATAATTAAAGAACTAAGCACGGATAGTATTCTTGCGTTTTTTAAGTTCTCCCGCACCACGTTTAAGAGTGCGTGTCCACTGACGCGGAGCTGGGCGGAGTTGAGAGGAGCGGACCGTGAATTGACCAAGACGTGTACAAAACAGAAAGTCATTAGATGTCTATTCGCTGTCTATTGACTTAAATATTATCATCAATAACGATATCAAAATAAAGCTTTCAATACCGATGCTATACTACAATACCGAGCAATTGCAAAATTATTTAAATAATAAGAAAATATACAAAAACGTAGTGACTAATATATTAAAAGGAATAATATACTAAATTTCAAAATGGCACAAGTTTTTGTTGGTCTTAAATTTGGACGCCTGTTTCCTAATTGCGCAGGTTTTAATGAGAATTATTACAATGGTCTAATTATGTATAAAGGGCGTTTTACGAAAGAAATCCCTTCGCCGTAATGTTGGCTCCATTGCTTTGTTGTTAATGTTGGCACCTTGCTTTTCAAAAACCATTCATTCAATGAAAAGCAATGGAGCCAACATTACGGCGAAGGGAATTCTTTCGTGAAACGCACTTTAACTTGTAACATTATAAAGTGCCAGATAATATTCGTTTATCACAGGATACCTAAGATCTTATAGAGGTAACATTGCAAGTTACAGCGTCTTATTGATACAAATATCAAGAATCCAGAAAAATATATTCTTAACTTTATACAAGACCCTACGCGGCCACTTGTGAGATTCATCTCTGAATTGGAGAATTGCTACAAGACAACTAGTTTTTGTCACAATGTATACCTGTAACGGTTTATGAAAGATCCTAAATATCAGTTATTGCGTATGAGTTATTTTAGATTCAATATCTATGGAATAACAAAAAAAATGTCCCATTAAAAGGCTGGCGCGATTACATAGCTATTGTTAAACTTTTATCTGCATAGTTCTTTTTTTTTCGTTTAACTAGCCACACAGCTCTTTTTTAATTGTTGCACCTTAATAGGCCTCTAATTTCTGGCCAGCGCGACTGACGCAGCTCTGGATGAGCTCCGTGCAGTAACAACGCGCCATTTTCTTTTTTTTTTTATATTTTATGATTACATGGCTTAAGAAAACATTAGATGAAATTATCTGGAGATGCGAGTGTACACATGGCAGGCACAACATCACAAACACTTTTCCGTTACTAAGTATAGTTATAAATCGTGTTTAAAGACAATAAGTTTCTTTTTCCTTTCAAAGTCCATCCATTAGTATATCCATTTAGTTACTCGTGAGACCATTTTTTTTTTTCATATTGTAAGTTTATTTTAGGTCTGAGACTGTTGTGTATTGAAGTAGACTAATGATTTAAGCGGTTCTTTTAATCGTCATATGTATCACTATGGCATCTGACAGTAAGTTACTTTTTCCTTTCAAAATCGGCAATATCCATTTAGTTACATGTGAAACTACTTTTTTTTATATATTGTCAGTTTATTTTAGTTCTGAGACTGTTGTGTATTGAAGTAAACTAATGATTTAAGCGGTTCTTTTAATCGTCATATGTATCACTATGGCATGTGACAGTAAGTTTCTTATTCCTTTCAAAGTCGTCAATATCCATTTAGTTACATGTGAAACTACTTTTTTTTATATATTGTCAGTTTATTTTAGTTCTGAGACTGTTGTGTATTGAAGTAAACTAATGGTTTAAGCGGTTCTTTTAATCGTCATATGTATCACTATGGCATCTGACAATAAGTTTCTTTTTCCTTTCAAAGTCGGCAATATCCATTTAGTTACACGTGAAACTATTTTTTTTATATTGTAAGTTTATTTTAGGTCTGAGACTGTTGTGTATTGAAGTATAATAATGATTTAAGCGGTTCTTTTAATCGTCATATGTATCACTATGGCATCGGACAATAAGTTTCTTTTTCCTTTCAAAGTCGGCAATATCCATTTAGTTACTGGCGAAACTATTTTTTTTTTTATATTGTAATTTTAAGGTCTGAGACTGTTGTGTATTGAATTAAACTAATGATATAAGCGGTTCTTTTAATCAGTTATGTAGGTTCGGTTCTTTTTTGTCATGTCATCTTCGTCTATGGCATCTTGTTTGACGGAATACTCTTTCATGTTAGTACAGAATAAAAAGTTTTGATGGTAAAAAAAAACTTTGCGTTAATTCGAGTAATCGAGTCTAGCCAAAACCACAGAGGTCGGTAGCTTAGTTACAATCATTATTATTTCAGAAACAGTTGCATGGAACATGACATGTATTCTGCGCAAGCCTTTAGGTAATACGGGCTGATATCCACAACTCCACGACAGTGCACGTAATTTGCGTAATGCGCGAGCCTTTAAAGAACATTTTTTTAAAGAAAAACTTATCTAGTTAAACTAAAGTACACAGATCTAATCTAACTTATATAAATTGTAAAATAAATCAACGAAAACCTGTCAATTTAAAATGTTAGCAACAGTGTTCTCTTCAAAGCGTGTACGTTAATGCTAATTTACATGTATATTGACCAAAAACACAGTATTACTTTACACAGACATTGGTATTATCTTAAAACTATTTATATTAAATATTCTCAAGTAACAACTTAAATGACATTATTGCGTTTCTCACTTAGTTATTTGAAAGGAATCTAAAACCTATCGTATCATTAAAACTGTCTCATACATCTGAAGTATTAGATTACGGCATTTAAAAAAAATGGATGAATAGATGAAATACAAAATATTGACGTTAATATGAAAATCACTGAACGAGAAGCTATGTGAAAAATTTGGAGTCAAAGCTAAGATTATAATCTCGTAACTAAACAAAAAGTTTTCTAATCTACATGTCGTTTATTAAGAGCGTCTATTCCGCGCGGGCTGTCAACGTCGCAGTTCTAGAGGTTTTTCGTGATTATTAAGTACTTACAATTTTTTTTCCGCCATGCACTAGATGTTGGTATTTATAAGTAAGATAAATGGCATTTTTTTGACAGTTATTTTGGTATTTACTGAAAAAAATTTACATATTGTCAATTATTTTCTATTTGCAGTATTAGAATAAATAGTTTTTTTTTTTACTTTAAAGAACATATAATAAAACAACATTGAGAACGGGTCTTATCGCGATATTCCAAATCGCGAATTCTCAATGTTGTCTTATAATGTGTACAAATCGCGAAAGTTTAAAAAGTTTATTGAGAACATGTTAAAAATAATTATAAAAAATACAACGATCTACTGCTTGGCAGAAAAAAAAATTGTACTTTGATTTAAATTTAAGGCTCCTCCTTCCTAAAATACGACGAAACTAAGTAACTTTGTGACCATCTTTTACAGTAACTATAGTATTTTTTTGATAGGAAAAAATACACAGCAATCTACAACACATAAGAAGTGATTTCATTTGTCCTGAAATCTATTTTAGTTTGTTTGTGTTTATCTAAGGGAAAAATCTAAATCCAGGTCTATTTCTGTCTATTTTTTCTAGTTTTTACCATATTACTCCTACAATTTTCATTAAAAGTGTTCATAAATTTATACAGTTCTCTACAAAATAATAGGTAATGATTTCATGTCATTACTTTTTTAGTCCAATCAATAGATTTTTGTAAATCGATAATTACTTCATATTTTGCAAGCGTTGTGTCATCGCGCTTCTCTTTCTTTTCTGCAGTCCGACAGTGACCGCGCTTTTTACGGCGGACAAGCCTTAATAAAATAATCACGAAAAACCTCTAGAAATGAGACGTGTCCAGCCCGCGCGGAATAAACGCTCTTAATATATTTTAATATTTGCCATTTACTTTCAATTATCTTAGCAAAACCGTTCCTTTTTAAACCCGTTTATTGCACCACCAGCACTCACCAAACGTTACTGCACTGACTCGGTAGAGATTCTCTCATTATCACTAACATTATAGATCCCTAGCCAATTATATCTGTCACTGTGTTACTTTGAACTAATGTTATTAAAATACATTCACAACATATCCTAGGAATTCTAAATACATACTGCAACAAACTATTACGATTTCAACTTCAAAATTATTTGTACACACATAATTATAGTTATGGCAGTTTATATACACGAATTATTTTTATAATTAACTAGCAGTTCCCACGCCTTCGTCTGCGATCCAGGATAAAAAGTAACCTACGTCCTGCTCCAGGTCATGGTCTACCCATGCGGCAAATTTCATCCAAATCCGTTCAGCCGTGTAGCGTGAAAGCGTAACAAACAAACTCACTTTCGCATTTATAATATTAGTTAGGATTATAATTTTCACAACAAGGTAGTAAAATGGAACATGGATATAACAGACATGCTTATTAAGTACGTAAAAGGCTGCAGAATATATTATGCATAACATATTTACTTTTAGCACGACATCAAGTCTTATTTGATATGGGTGCCGGTTCGTAGTTTACATACGAAATAAAGGCTTGTCAATAAATAACCCTTGTATATTACGAAAACATGAATTATAGTACGGAGCTTCTTATGTATTGTCAATGCATATTTCTTATTGTTATGAGCATGAGATAAAATCATGCGAGTAAGTACAACCTGATTATAATATTATTGCTGTGTTTATTGTAAATTAATCCATTTCACCTCCAGACAGTCACCCACCTCTGATTCGCCTAAAACTACTTAGACAAAAATACTGTGTAATGTATACTAGCAATATTGCTTCTTTTTGAACGTGTTCCCACAGTTATTTGTTTCTAATAAATCATAATTCGTTTGATGACAATGGTGTGCATGGTATCAATACTTGCCGTAATATAGTGAAGTTCTATTGAGCCAAATCTCAAGCTTGAGATAAATAAATATAGTTGCTATTAACATCCCTAACCTACAACTTTAAGACTGAAGATTCTACATTAATACAGATTAGTGTTCAGAAATAAAATGCGAAGATACTGCAGAAGTTAAGCAAGTTAATACACCAGCAAGCAGGTTATTGCTTCCATGTCTTTTAATAATTAAATAAAATTAATCCCTAATACAGATCCCTACTTTGTACAAAAAGTTTGTGTTTAAATAATAGCGAGAATCACTGACTTTAATTACAATAATTTAAAGTTAAGTTACACATTAAATTAAAGTTAATGTTAAAAATAACTGGCCATTACGTATGACAAAGGAAAATTAAAGTAAAAAAAAAGAAATTCTATTTAAGATCGTACATTTCCGAATGAGATTCGATGAACCGTGGCGTGATAATTCTCCCGGAGTCCACGACTGGCGTGAGGAGTTCCTCGGATGGCACTTGGATACGGATTCTATTGTCAGACGGTAGGTTGGTAGAGCCATTGCTAGCGTAGAATCCGAGGGAGACGGGTTTATGGTGTTCCTCGTTGTTATAGGCTTTGTACTTGTTAGGGCTAATGGGGTGGAGATGCGGACTGCCGGCGAGCGGGTTGTAGGTGACGTGGATGCGCACCACGTCATCCGACATGGGCGACACGGAGGGCGGGTGCGGCGTCGCCCGCGGCGTCGAGTGCGCCGTCGACGGCGCCCTCTGTATACTCAACCCGCATATCCCCGAACTGAAATCAACAAAACACATCTATTAAACGTGACTAATCAATTGCTTTTGTATCGATCAAGGAAATTGATGCATTTCTACAAAGAGGAAAACATTGTACAAGGTAAATAACTACATTATTATACCGTCTATGTGCAAACTAAGTGAAAATTAGCATAGCCCGCATTTAAAAGAGTATTAGCAGTCAAGATTATTAAAAATTAATTATGTGTTTTTGATTCCGCCAAAATATACATAGGATAATGTTTGAATCAATTCTAGTAGCTCAAACAGGCTTAAGCAGAATCATTAGAGCAAGGATCACGGTACATACAAGATCTGCCTTGCTTCAACATTAGTTGAAAGAATGACAGGGCGCCGCCGATGTCCAGGTGTGCTACTTATAAATCAAACAAAGTATGATATTTTTGACTTTTTCATTATTTTTCATTTAATACATGGTAAGACTCTTCTTGTAAAACTGGTGTTTATTTTAAACTAGCTTTGCCTGCGGCTTCGCCCGAGTGGAGGTCGGAAATTATCTCAAAGGAAAGTACTACCGGAATCAAAAGTATCCTACGTCCTAACCCAGGCCATGGTCTACCTGTGTGTCAAAAGTATCCTACGTCCTAACCCAGGCCATGGTCTACCTGTGTGTCAAAAGTATCCTACGTCCTAACCCAGGCCATGGTCTACCTGTGTGTCAAAAGTATCCTACGTCCTAACCCAGGCCATGGTCTACCTGTGTGTCAAAAGTATCCTACGTCCTAACCCAGGCCATGGTCTACCTGTGTGTCAAAATTATCCTACGTCCTAACCCAGGCCATGGTCTACCCGTGTGTCAAAAGTATCCTACGTCCTAACCCAGGCCATGGTCTACCTGTGTGTCAAAAGTATCCTACGTCCTAACCCAGGCCATGGTCTACCTGTGTGTCAAAAGTATCCTACGTCCTAACCCAGGCCATGGTCTACCTGTGTGTCAAAAGTATCCTACGTCCTAACCCAGGCCATGGTCTACCTGTGTGTCAAAAGTATCCTACGTCCTAACCCAGGCCATGGTCTACCTGTATGTCAAATTTCATCCATTCAGCCGTTAAGTCGTGACAAGGTAACAGACAAACAAACAATTAAGAGCTCCTTTCGCATTTATAATATTACTAGCTATTGTTACCCGCGGCTTCGTCTGCGATCCAGGATTAAAAGCAGCCTATGTCCTTCTCCAGGTCATGGTCTACCCATGTGACTTTCATCCAAATCCGTTCAGTCGTTTTAGACTGAATGCGTAACAAACAGATAAGACTTCCTTTTGGAAGGGGCGACTAGAATCAATTCTATATTTTTTTTTTGATAATTTTGATGTTATATAATTATGCCTAATTAATGGGTCTACACAACGGATAGATTACTCACATTATATTTTATAAACTTTTCTACCGATTGTAATACTGACGAAAGCGATTTGAGCGATTATTTTTTTCTTATTATTCTCGATTACGATGATTGAGGACTCAGTCATGAGTTCTTTTAAAAAGACTCAGTCTTTGAGTTGTTTTTGGCAGGACTCAAGTCTTTTTACAAAAGACTCCAAATTCTGAATGACATGAACTCTAAGTTTTATTTATAAGACTCGAGCCTTAAAAAATAGCTCAAGTTTTATTAAATAAGACTCCAAGACTCGAGTTTCTTACAACACTAGTTGTGAAGGACTTGACGCAGTTAGTACTCCTCCACTTCTAGCCCAGCAAACAATGTATCGAGTACCATCATCTTATGAAAACGTTGATTACTTTCGGACTTGGTCACATTAAACTCGTTTGTCAATTCACCTTTTGCGTCGCATAATATGACATGCTTCTTAGTATGACGTATGATCAAGGTTCGCATGGGCCGAGTGTCAGCGTCAAAATAACAGTGACGTACAGACCGTTCTAAATGATCTGAACAAGACAGTTAAACTTTCTCCCTATTGGATGAAATTTATGTCAGAATGACAGTGGTTGCGTACCGTGTTCATTCTGGCATACCTCTTGTCCTTGAGATATGGTTTACTTTGCTTCGTTGTTCAGATAATTTTGAGCAGTCTGTTCGTGCCCATTATTTTGACGCTGACTGTACTTTAAACTTTTAAAAGATGCAACTAGATCGCGATTAATCGACGACGACCAGTCGAGATACAATGTGAGATGTAGCCAAGTACTTGTCTAAATATGTTACAGTAGTACTCAACTAATATGGCTTATCGATGTACCTGCGCAGAAGATGAATTTTCAAAGCGCGGGAAATGCTATTGACCAATCGGCACGCTCCGCGCTTTTTCCTGTACCGCTATTGGTCGCAGCTGCCGCCATTTTAGCGCGCGCCGCTTGACAGCCGCCCTACTTGCGAGTGAGATGGAACTAACAGTTGCAGTGTATTATAAACCTTATAGTAGTGATCTAAGGTTGATTGTAAGTTTTAAGCAATCTCGTTAATCTTCGGGGCCATACTTTCTTTTCTGCGCGAACGAAGATTCACGACGCGCCTTATTAGTTGAGTACTACTGTACGATGTCATCGATCAACCGGTCTAGTTGCATCGTAAGGTAGATCGTAAGGCCACTTATTCGCAAGAGTTTTTTTGACGCGACGCATCGTATGCATAGTTTATACCAACAAGCTTCCTGACTGATCCATACAATCATGTCGACACACCGCCAATATATTTCTACGACAAACAAACTTATGCTAGCAAAAGTCTTTATCTTTGGAGCGTTATTTGCGTAATGAGTGCAATCTACATCTACAAAACATCTCACCCATCTGACCCAGTGGCGTCGTCGCTGACGTTCGAATGCGTGTCGAGCGAATTGTCCATGGCATGCGAGCGCCCGCTCGAGAAAACGCTCAGGTCAGCCGTGCTCGTCACGCTCGTGTCGGCCAGCGAGCGCCGCGACCCGAGAGCAGACACCGAGTCGTCGCACCGGATGCCCCCCGCTACCCCGCTGTGCTCTAAACAAAGATATGCCATTTATTGTACAAAAACATTAACAATAAGGCCGTCCGCTGCGTTAGGCGAACTAGCTAGTATATTCTATCATCTATGAGGCGGACTTCATATTACTTCTACGACTGACGGCCCGCACCAAGGAGCGGTGCTCTTTGATTTTACTACAATCAGAACCACACGCGGACCGTCCGACGCGGACGTCCGCCATACGCAGCGGACGGTCTAACACATCATGTTAATATAATATAGTCATACACCGCGATAATGTCTATCATGGCGGTATGACACGTGTTTAATTTCCGGGTACTGAGCTAATTCGGTAATATGACTGTATACAAATGTGGTAAATCTTTCATAGCCTAGCCTTATACGCATAGCGCACAGAAAACACAAAGCAACATTTTCATGCAAAATATAAATAATTTAGTTCTTACCTTATTGGGCACACAACATCAAGCAAAATCAATGTATGTAGTGGAACACAGAACGCACATGCAATATTTCGAGCTTCAAAATCAAATCTCTGCTCGTAGCTCTATCAATAAAATCAAAAATATTTTATGAATCTCCCTTATTTATTCAGGAATTATCTTTTACACTATTACTTATGTACATATTTACATCAAAATATTAAAAAAGAAGGTATAAAGGAATTAACGTCTTCGTGTTCCCATTTTCTTAAAACTCTTATTATTTACAAGGTAGCCGTGGTGACGAGGTTCGCTCCGAAGCATATTAAACGCAGAGAGGACTGGGGAATCGAGGTGAATGTCCATTGACGCATGGGAAGTACGGAGTGGGACGCCGAATTGAGAATTATGATCTGAAGAAAAACGTTTAATGCTGTTATCATTGTATTAACAAGGAAAGCCTCGGGCTTAACTACCTATGACTCTCAGTGATAGCTTAATAAAACCATTAAAAATGTTGTAGACATGAAGTGGTAAGTTGCTAATTTATCAATCTTATCAAATTGGTAGTCTTTCTCAAGAACTTTTACAACATCTACCTAACCTACTTAGTTACATTTTTACCTAAAGAGCCAAAGATAGGGTGAAAGCTAATAATAAATAATGTGGCAGCACTGGTAGCGTGTTATTATGCAGCAGCTATAACTTTGAATATGTATAATGACTATACCTACTGTTCCCTTTGAGGGCGAAAGCATTGATAGTGTGTACCTTCATTAATAAATCGAGCGTACCACAAATATCTATAAAAAATATTCACATTCGTGGTTTTATTTAACTGTGAGATAATTATAACAGAAAAGTTTTTAATTGAAAACCGATAAGAAGTTACATAAAAACAAGAAACATTCAATAAAATTAAGTACCAGCATCATAGTGTTCGGTATTGAGATATTTTTATTTGGTGTCGTTTATCTACTGTAATAACGTAGGTACTGAGAACAAAATCATTTTAAATGTGATAATTTGAAAAAACAACTAAAAGCGACACTGATAAGATATACAATGTGTGCTGTCTACGTAATGCACAGTATGTGATGTCTAAATATACGACAAAAACGTACCATTCATTACAGTTTTTTTTTTATGTGTTTGGATTGTTTTTTTATTTATTGGCGTTCCTCAAACCACCACTGGCGGCAAAACTAAAAATAAAACGATATAGTTATGTATCCTCTCGGGAAATTCAATATGTTGCCCATCATCAATTACATTAATTATGATCAAACTTCCATCACAAATAACCTCGCAGTTCGAGGAAAGTTAACCCAAAAACATCGACATGAAATTCGTAAAGAATTTGATACAAAGTATGTTTGCTTCACACAATGCAAAAAAGAAAAACAAACAATGAGGGGTAAATTCAGCATATCGAATCGCATCAACTAAAATACTCAGTAGTTTTGAATCAATTTATTAATTAATTTAACTTTTTGTTCCCATGGGTCAAATTCAGGTCATATTGTGGAGGTTTCTCGATCTTAACTTAAAACTAAAGATAATTAAATAAGTTTTACTACTGTACCCAATAATCAATTGAAAACATCGGATGATAGGGGTGGGTTTATGATCCAGAACTTAAATAGAGGTGAAACCAAATCATCGATAAATACTATTGAGCAGAGATTCACTTGAAGCAGATGTTTTAACGAGGTAAGAGTTTTGAAAATACGTCATTTAAGGCACATCAAAATGTTGCATTAAGTGCGTTTTGGGCGGTAACGCAAGCCCGACGTTATTGTGTTATAGTAAAAATAAATATTAATAAGTTTATAAGTAGTATTAAACAGAATACATAGTGGGCGTAGCGTTATCTTATGAGAAGTAGCACAAACAATGCAGGAAGCCGGGGATCGGTCTTAAGATCTGAGGAGTTAGTACCCTAATCATATTTAAGTCTTTTATTATTACATTACCTGCATACAGAATAACTAAAATTATGGGACTCGGTCCAAAGATTTGTAACTGAAGCTCCTCAAATCTTAAGAAATGCCATGTTAAATGCGTGTCGTTTTATTCGTGTTAATCATGACATAAACCCACCTCCATACCACCAATTAACATGCTAGTGCACAAGTTCCAATTACATAATCTATGTCTAAATCTAAAACAAAATATGTTTAATGGCTAAAATGCTAATATTCTGGATATTCGTGAAGTGAAGTGACATACAAACCTGCAAGCCAGTGCAGTGTCAAACTCGCCTATAGTAGACGCTGTGTTTGAGATCAAAGGACCTAACATAATTACGGAACTTTAATAAAAAATAATCGAGTTTGAATCTAGACCGTAGACATTGTACGCTAAACTATCGACGAGTTTCACACTCACAACAGCAATGGATGCAATAAGGTGTGTCCACATTCGTGAGCTGTCATCTTCATCTTTCGTCTTTAACTTTCAATGCATGCCTTAGCTAAAAAGTCAGATTCACACGCAAACAGCAACTAGTTTTGTTTGGGGCATGAGCCGTGGGCATCAGAGGAAAGCAAGATGGATATGAAACTGCACGGGTGTGGACATAAGTAATAAAAGGATACATACGACAGGACATCAAACTACAAAATAAAATTTTAAAATATCCCGAATCTAGTATAAAAATTGGTTTAAATAGATCTTTATCTACAATATTATGAACTGCAAATATGGCAATCTTTAAGTTATAAATAACTTATAACATAACTGATTTACAGAGAACCGTGACATGTTACAAAAATATATGGAGCCACGGAATTAAATGAGGAAAAAATTATGATGCTTTCCTGGTATTAAACAGGGATGTAGCCCAAATAACTTTTTGGTTTTATGTCTTGCGTCAACTGTCTAGTAAGTACAATAATATCCATTTATTTAAATTATAAAACTACTAACTGGAAATAACATGAAATACCAATGTTAACACAGGACATAACATCTCTTGCCTTCACAACTACATATCACATTCTATCAAGAAAGGGCGATGGACAAAATAATATTTATTTTATTTATTTATTTTATTATATGCAAATACTTCAACCGTTTCATGACTAAGAATGATATAAAATATCGATAATCATGCATGATGCATCCATACATCAGATTAACTATGTAATATAAAAATATGAACAGGCGAACCTGTGTCTGTTTGGTCTGACATACACGAACGAGACATCTCATTTAAGAAAGATTTGTTCCAAGTAATATACTCTCCAGCCGCCGCATACGCCTAGAGACCATAACATCTACAAGCCGTTTTAAGGAGGTAAGGCGAATCTGAATTTGGTTCTGATCATGTATATGTTTATGCCGTGTCTAAGTAACGGAAAACGCATAGGTGCCAAACGATATGTCAAAAACTAATTTGCCATACGTTTTTTATTTGAGGGTAGGTATTTTACTTCGACTCGAAAGTATTAAAAATATCGTCCATTGCCCTTTGAACTCATGCTACTTTCAAAAACAACTATCTAAATTTTCATTCGATAAAATAAAATAATTTAAACTATACTCTAAAAATACTAGTGCTAAAAATGTAAGAGAATCGTCAAGCAAATTTTTATTTCAGTAAGTACTAATTTAACTACATTTGACCTTTAAAATAAACCATGTTTTTTATAATGTTGTTTAAGGCTACAGGACCTAAAGCGCGGTCACTGTCTGACTGCCTACAAAAGAAAGAGAAGCGCGATGACTCAACGCTGGTAATTTATTACAAAATATGAAGCAATTATTTATTTTACAAAAAATCTATTGCTTATGTGCTTAGACTAAAAAATTGAAACACTATTACGTTAATATGTTGCTTGTAGAATAATCTGAAAAAAAATATCAGAATGATTGTATGTTTAGTATGGTTTTTAATCGTTAAAAGAAATTTTTAGAGGTATTTGTGATTTTTTTTATCGTATCAAATTTGTTGTATTATGTTTTCAACACATCATCTAACTAGCTTATATTCTGAAGAATATGAAAAAAAAAATTGATTTTTATTACTGCAGTATATCATATACTTTTAAGCATTATAAAACTTGCGTTTAGTTGCGTTTAGGTCCTGTAGTCCCCTTAATAGTTTGTATTATAATAATTTAGGTCGTATACGAAAAAATAATTAGAACCAATGAGACTTATTTAAATCAAATAGTGTGGCACAGTTGTTAAAATTATGTTTTTATCAAACAAACTAATAGTAACTCCTACATGGAGCATGAGTGGTTGTTATCATTGTTTGATGATTTAGTTAGCACTCACATATTTGTCAGTCTTCATCAACTAACTTGCATAATTTTAATTAATTTGTACTTATTAGGTCAAAATACTACATCTTGATTTACCGAGAAAACCTAAGAGTAGTAAGTCCAACCTAAAGCTATGCCAAACACACACTACTTTAAAAGCATTTGGCCGGTACCTGTCTAAAACAACATACTGGACGACTACAAAAGGGCACACCAGTGAAATAGTCTCAAGCAGAACACATTGGTGTAACTAAACAACGGTTTCTGACATACAGAACCCACGTTTTTGGATTTCTGAGCCACTCTCACAGTAATGCAACCGCAGTCTACATCTACTGAACTCCACTGCCAAAACGTACATTTATTGCTACAACTACACATACCTAATTATGTAAGTATATCATTTTTTTATTTTGATTCCAGGCAGTCTTCATGATTGTGCAAAATCAGTCAAGAACATGCATCGATGATTACCATTAATATAATGTGAATATCATGCAAATGAGTTTTATATGAGGCATCCAAGAGCATGCCGAAAAAAGTTACAGCTACAGAAAACTTTCACTGAACAATCTGGTTCATCTCGACGAAAATTCTGAATGACAAAAGCGAATGAAGAAACGAATATAATTAAACTTGCCCAAATGCTATTTAAACACTTGCTTATTTGACACTGGCACAAGTACAGTTGTTAATTAAATTCAACGCTATATTATCTGATAAAAAATCTAAAGCTCTCAAGTATTCATGTCTGTGCTTCAACAAAGTGTGCCAATGTAAATGAGCAAGTTTTATAAATGCGTGAAGTGGTCGGAACCAAGGCTCTCGTCGGAGGTGGCACGCGAAGTGGGTAGAGATGCTTCCAAATTACCTGACACTGTGTCACTCTGTGAGACCCGAAGCTCCTGCAATTCCATTGCAGCCTTTTCACGTCTGAAACAATATAAATACTATTTTGAAGAACAACGAAATGTAAAAACCCTACACAACATGACATAAAATAAAATACAATTTTTAATGTTTTACCATAATACCTACATATTCAGAAACATGCTATAGTTTCTGAATGTTTAGTAGCTCTTACGCCTCTTACCAAATAAGAGAAATCCTTTTTTTTAACCTACTACAATTTTAAGCCATTTATGCAACACTATTTTGAGTTTGGATGCAGAATGAACCTGCCTTGCCTTGCTCTTCGCTTATACATTGACATGCTTTGGACCCTTACCTCAATATCACAGTTGCTCTGGCCTGTTTTTCAGTCTCAGAAAAATTTTCTGCCCGCTGTCCAATCTTCGATTTTTTGTCAGGCTCCACAAACATGCCAAGCTGTCGCTTTGGTAGCTCGTTGGGCGGCGGCGGGCCGGGATAGTCAAGCTTGGCTCGCTTCAATTCTTCCATTGACCGTTCCAAGTGATAAATTACTATGTCGTCCTCAAACCCAAAGTCTTTATGTAGCTTAACCTAAAAATTTAATATCTTATTCACTTACAAAATACAATCTTGTATTAATATCCAAACCGGATATTAATACAAGATTGTACAAGCTAAGTAATAGTTTACACAGAAAATCAGCAGACCTGAATATAGTTTACAATAAGATCCATATCATTTAACTTCATGATTGCTTTCTTGTGCAGCTTGAGTATTGTATAAGCCATTGCAGTGACCACTCTTTCTCCGTCTAACAGATATATATCCCATACCCTGAGGCATAGGCTAAATGGCACCCTTTCCACAAAACAAACAAAAAACCATTTGAGGGAATACAGAATGGCGTCTAAACCGAACTTGTCAAAATGGTGTTTCAATTTTGGCATAAATTTTGTGAGTATTTTGTCATGATGCCCCAGGAATCTTGTTAACTTCGGAAATCCTTCTATGTATAATCCATGCATAGCATACTTTTTATCCGACAGTAGCACAACCAAGGCCCAGAATGCATCTTCTTCATCCATATACATGAGCAGTACCCCGGCCAGGCCGGACATACCTTGACAGTAACCTACTTCAGAGTTATACATACTATAAGCACAAAGGACATTAAATAATGAGCATTGTTTTTCTGAATATCGTTCTCTATAAAATTGATGTTCTCGAAACTGTCTGTTCACATCTGAATCTATTTGCCTTACATCTGTGGACCACAGTTTAGCTAGCTTCAACATTTCTTGAAATTTTCCTGGATTAGCTGATTTAATTCTGTTAACGTCCATCAACTTGCACCAAACTTTTATTCGAAGTGAATTTGGAATGCCTTTGTATATTCGCCTATGGAGTTTTTCTTTGGTAGTTGGTGAGTCCCAATTACTAAGCATTTTGACCCATTTTTTCTCCCTCTCCACTTCAATGTTGACTTTTTGGGGCCCTGTTTTCTGTGGCAATCGCTCATCATGTATGAATCCATATCTGAAAGTGGAAGTATACATAAATAGAACATTATCAGACAATTTCTGTTATTAAATGTAAATAAATAGCTCTAGCTAGATAAAGATAGTATAAAGATAAAGAAAATGAAAATATTCGCGATGAGGCTCTATCAGCTAAATAAGTAGGTTGGAGTTGCTCAGCAATATAAATAAGTTTGCAATAGTCAATAATGGTAAAGTTCCAGCATTTTTAGCATAACAATCTGTGTCTAAATGATAGGTAAGTTTTCAGTCCAAAAACTGGGCTAGCTGATGTGTGGACAATGCAGGTGTGTACAGTATCAATAATAAAATGTTCATAACAATGTTTACCACATTTGGCTAGCTAGCAGATTGGTTGGTTTTGATCTTATCAAGTTCAATACTCAATACTCAATATATTTATTTGCATTCCACAATGTTAACGTAGGTGGTAGGTACATTATAAAATATACATAATTTTTAGATCATTGTGGACCCTGTCGGGCACAGCAAGATAGGATAGAGGAAGAGGTTTATTATTATATTATTATTGGAAAAAGTAAAATATAAATGTTTTTCTGCTACTCACTTCCACTTTGATTTTATTTATTATTTTTGATACTTATTCATTTTTAATTATTCATTTAATTTATCATTAAAATATTCATTAATAGTAAGATGTAAATAACAAACACATTGGAGAATGCTTTTCGCAGAGAGTGGCAGACGACGTTTGTGTGTAATAGAGTCATTCTACTTGCTTATTTTTTGCAATTGATCTAATTACGGCTCAGCATTTTTCAAAACTTTATTGTTTAAATAACTTGACATTTATGTTTAAGTGTGAAATCACTCTTTGCGTTTCACATAGTCATAAACTTAAATGACTAACTGTAAAAAAACTACTTTCTTTGAAAGGCCTTGATTACTTTTAATAATAAAAATATTGCTTATTGCATGTAGTAGACTTAACTAAGTAGCGCAGCAGCAATAAGCGCAGCATTGTACACTAGGGGTTGTGCAGTAACTTGAACAAAGGTTATGACCATAGAAATATAAAAAAACAGGAGAAGTGGCAAGCGGTTGAAAATGGGTTGGCGCAACATGCTCAGTATGAGCCGTTCATACTACAAATTCTGTCTCCGCGAACTAGTGCGCTTTCGACTGTGACCATGACAATTTATAAGAATGCGGTGTTGTTCAGTGGTTTCTTGTAAAAACCGAAGCAATGTAAATCATGGAATCACTTTCCATATGTAAGTACAAGTATTTTACCATATTTGTCTTTAAAATCTGAAAGTGACAAAGGGGAAAAGTGGAGACACAGGGTTCCGATACATTTTAACATACTGGGCACATCTTCTTCTTTCTTATATCTATGGTTATGACCTATATCAGTTTCTTATTAACAGAGTTAATATCTAGACTTGGATTGCATACTTCGTATGCATGACTCCAACTCTATTGAATGTAAACATCACCAAATCCAAAGCATGATAATGGATGTATTTGATAATGTTTAGATTCACTAGAGTTGGAGTTATCAGTACAAATATGTAGGGAGAGGTTAATGAATTAAATGACTAAACCAAAGCAGGAAGTTCAGACACTAACTCTATATTTTGTATCAAATATTACAATAAAGACTAGTTTAGGCAATTTGTAATATTATGGAAAACCTCATAACAGTCTGACTCAACACAGTTAACACTATCCATAAAATAAAATCCAACCTTGCAGCATTGTAACAGAGTATCAAATCAGACTTACAAAGCGAAGTAAACCACAGTGATTCTAAACTACTATTATAAATGTGATAGCTTAGAAGATTCTTACTCAACCACACATAAAAAGTTTAACAGATTTGAATGACATCAGGAGTACGGTAAGCTGTGACTTTGATTGATTTAGGTTACTATTATCTGGGTGTGTGTGGAAGTTTCCATAGGGTGAAAGTGAAACCAAAGGCAGCAGCTAGTTAACCATAAACTAAGTTATATGATGCCAGAGTTAAGTAACTTTAATAGTAAATAGTTACTCTAGAAAAACGGTAATCACAACCGCTTTGCTCAATAGCTGAAGCTGTTCAAATATCAATCAATCTACTGCACATACATTTATGAATAGTACTAATCAAAGTTCCAGTTGGATCTATTTAATGCTTTGAAGGACACTATACGGCCATAGTAGTAATAACAATAAAACTTATATTGTGTCTCTTTACTGTCCTTCAAAGCATTAAGAAACATGTTTAAGTACCTACTGAGGCATATTGTTTACTAAAACTAATATAAGCAAGTAACTAGTTAGAATAAACATTAATATAAACAATAACAGAATCCTTTGCACTAAAATGATTTTCAATTGATGTTTGTTCATTATTATTTCCTTTATTTCATTTACAAACATATAAGTTACATTTTTAAATATTTTTAAGTATAAAAAAAAGAAAAACATTTAAAAATATAAAAAATAGTAGCCCACCGGTATCGTACTTGTTCATATTTTATTATTATTATTTATTTATTTCAATCAATCTTCTATACCAGTGATGCTGGAGATGCAACCTGATGTATGGTACTCACAACAAAGAAAATGTAAAAAAAAACATAAGCTTCATTATGAATAATTTCAGGTAGGTAGTTCATCTTGCCATTCACAAACAATACTCTAACAAGCAAAGGCCAAATAATAATTGAATAAGTGTACATTAGATCATCAAACAATATGCAAATTCGCAAGACATGAAATAGTTTCATACCGATCTGTTTTGTGGTACTCCTCAAACTCCGGGTCTTCCCAAGGGTCTATTTGTCCGACGAGGTTTTCCCGGCCCCTCTCGTATCGCTGGAAGATGCGCTCCCGCTCCTCGGAAGCCCGTGCCAACAGTGCCTCCTCATTCATAACACAGCCTGCTCGTACCACATAACGAAACACCTACACGGCGTCAGATCTTTTCACCGACCTACAAAATACTTTGCTCACTTATGACTAAGACTAACCCGTCTACAGGGCAGCCCTCAAATCATAAACTACTATTAAAATCATCACGCCCTTTTCAATTGAAAAATCTTGGACGCTAGATTATTTGACGTGCTCACTGTGCTCAGTGCTGTCATGTCATAATTGCTACCAGAGACCCAAGTTATCGGTTAGAGCTAACACAATTCACACGGAGAAAATAGTTTTACTTATAATTCAACAACGAAATAAATCCAACGGAAAGTATTTAACATTAGGCCTTCGTAATTCCAGGGTTTCAATTATTTAAATTAGAGAAATACGCCCTCTTTTTCAATTAGAACAGGGAAATTACGAAACGAAACTAACAGAGATTCCTACTCGTCGCTACTTGCGTATAGTTTTTACTCCCAACTTTGTCTTGTCTACAACATAGCGAACGAACGAAAGAACGAAGCAAATTCTGATGCAAAAACTAAACGTACCTAACTTTTTCTGTTTTTCTACGCATTTTAACTTTCTTTTTTATCTCACGAATGAATAAAAAATTAAAAAAGTCGTCTCAATTATATATATCTGCGCCCCGCGGTTTCAACCGCGTAAACCAAAGCTACTGACAGACGTGCTCATTACTAGCACGAAAGCATGCTTTTATTGAGCAAGTGCTAATTAGTAGCATGTGTGACTTGTAATGAGCATGCTTATTTCTAGTATGTTTTCGAGTAAGCGTGCCTATAGGCATGCTTTTTATGAGCACGTGTGTCAGTACCTTCACACACTATCGATCGGAATCGGTTTCATTTTGAAAGTTCAACAACATTAAGCACTAATTAACTAGTTTCAACCACCAATCACATGCCTAGAATCTAGTTTTAAGTAAGTAATGCTTGAGTATTTAGTGACGTTCTGTAATACGGGCCTAAACTGGTCCACCAGACAAATTTTTCGAAAATATGAAGGAGTGCATTAGCAAGTTGGCTTAAAACGATTCAGATTCCGATTGGTAGTGTGTTCCCATGTTCCGAGTTCCCATGGCCACCTTCTGGTTCCATCATCAGATCAGCTCCATGTCATAATAATATTACACTGTCATCCGATTTTCTTATGCATGTAAAACAGCTCAATCGGAAACCGGGAAGTGTATCTAAAACTTGCAAGATTAGATTACAGACAGACACCGCGCGGGACAGGTGAAACTAAATAATGGCTTGTATTTTATATTAGACATAAGACTACTATATATAAATGAGAATATTAGAAGAACTTGCACTTGGCCTGTTTTTTACCCGACTACGGCGGCGCCGGCGGCGTAGCAAAAAGGAGGGTTATGAATTTGAGCAGTATTTCAATTATAGTAGGTACTTACTAATTCCATCGATTTTTTGTAACGAGAGTCAGGGAAGCAAAAACCAAACACACCAGCCGATCGTGGATCGGCTCGTGTGTTTCTGAAGTTTGTAGTGTGAATATGACACAGCACTGTACTCAGCTGTGTATTAATGTTCTGTGGTTCTGGATCCTAATGTTTTAGTCTGTGTACTACTTAATCTGTGGTCTGTGTGCATATTTTCTGAGATATTTTCAATTTTGAAAGAAGAAGTCGTTATGTGTTTATTTCAATTCAATGTGTAAAATATTATTTGATACAGCCATTATTTCATTAATTATAGTTTATTTAGAAAACGCATACTTACTGCTAATATGTCTGTGGGCGAATTAACTGATTACTTCGGAAAACTGACTCTGAAAGCAATGAAAAAAAGTTTAATAATGGATAAACAAACGTAAGATCATTTTTATTATTAAACTAGCTTTTGTCCGCGGCTTCGCCCGCGTGGATGTCGGAAAATATCCCATGGGAACGTTCATGTGGAAAACATAGGGCCGCTGATATAACTGTGCAAACTCAAATCGCTACGATATATCGTTACCGTGTATAGTAGGCATAAAGCTACCAGTCGGCATGATTTTTTCCGACATCTTCAACAGTCGTCGTCATATTTCAGCCAATTTACACAAAACCATAATGAATTACACTGAATCACTCCGTTCATTGGAGAAAACCGTATGAAAATCCGTTCGGTACTTGTTGACATTATCGCATTCAAACAGACAGACTTACGCGGCGGGGGACTTTGTTAATTACTTAAAATTTATTATGCCAGTCACGCTCTAATAACAAATAACTTTTGTTCGAATGTCCACTCGTTCAAATAATTTCCTCGTAAAAACGTCGAATGAAATAAAGACTAATGTTACCTCAAGATTCGAACTATGACTACATTTCCAATCCCTTAAATCTCTTAAAAATAGATAGGTACACAAACATTTTTCAACCCCCATTGTACCCCTTAGGGGACGTTTTTTCAAAAACGCTGTACCATATAATAATAATAATACCCTCGTCATTTAAAATTGTCTAAGGGGCCTCTGCGAGTTGGCTTCGGCCCCTCGTACGCCTTCCAAAGGTCCGGGATCCCAGGGTCCCGAGTTATGTCAAAGAATAATAATAATATCCTTGGACATTTCACACAACGCCATCTAGTCCCAAGCTAAGCAACCTAATGCTTGTATTATGGTAACGAGATGGCTGACAAACTACTTATATACATTTTTTTTTTTTGTAAATTCGTACATATTATAGATAGAAAAACACCCAGACTCGGAACAAATACTTGTAGGTCGTACAAATATTTGTTCCGTGCGGGAATCGAACCCGCGACATGCTGCGCAGCAGTCAATCGCTCAACCACTGCGCCAACCGTGTCGTCGATATATTTCTTTATTTCCTACCAAAAGCATAAATTCGAATTTTCATATCCCTAACTTAAGAAATGCTGGGTTTCCCATACAAACTTTCATCCCATATATCACCCCTTGTAGGATTATGTTTTAAGACAAAAAGTAGCCACGTCCTTTCTCAGGATGCTATCTATAGCCTTGCCAAATTTTATCGAAATTCGTGCAGTTTTGTAAATTTTAAAATAAACCCCTATTTTACCCACTTAGGGGATGATTTTAAAAAACGCTGTACCGCATATTTCTTAATTTCCTACCAATAGCATAAATTTGTTATCCCTAACTTAAGAAATACTGGGTTTCCCTTACAAACTTTCATCCCCTATATGACCCCCTGTAGGATTATTTTTCAAGACAAAAAGTAGCCTATGTCCTTCCCCTGGATGCTATATAAAGCCTTGCCAAAAATTGTCGCAATCCGTGCAGTTTTGCCAATTTTAAAATCATCTCCTATTTTACCCCCTTAGGTGATGATTTTTCAAAAACGCTGAACCGCATATTTCTTTATTTCCTATCAAAAGCATACATTTAAATTTTACCATCCCTAACTTAAGAAATACTGAGTTTCCCATACAAACTTTCATCCCCTATATCACCCCCTGTAGGATTATTTTTGAAAAAAAAAGTAGCCTATGTCCGTCCCCAAGATACCGTCTCTAAAGCCTTGCCAAATTTTATCGAAATCCGTTCAGTGGTCCTGGATTTCCCATACAAACATTCATCCCCTATATGACCCCCTGTAGGATTATTTTTCAAGACAAAAAGTAGCCTATGTCCTTCCCCAGGATGCTATATAAAGCCTTGCCAAATCTTATCAAAATCCGTGCAGTTTTGTAAATTTTAAAATCAACCCCTATTTTACAACCCTAGGGGATGATTTTTCAAAAACGGTGAATCGCATATTTCTTAATTTCCTACCAATAGCATAAATTTGTTATCCCTAACTTAAGAAATACTGGGTTTCCCTTACAAACTTTCATCTCCTATATCAGCCCCTGTAGTATTGTTTTTGAAAGTATCCTATGTCCTTTCCCAGTATGCTATATAAAGTCTTGCAAAATTTTGTCGAAACCCGTGCAGTTTTGTAAATTTTAAAATCAACCCCTATTTTACCCCCTTAGGGGATGATTTTTCAAAAACGCTGAACCGCATATTTCTTTATTTCCTATCAAAAGCATACATTTTAATTTTCACATCCCTAACTTAATACTGAGTTTCCCATACAAACTTTCATCCCTATATCACCCCCCGTAGGATTATTTTTGAAAAAAAAAAGTAGCCTAGGTCCATCCCCAGGATACCATCTATAGCCTTGCCAAATTTCATCGAAATCCGTTCAGTGGTTTAGGCGTGAAAAGGTAACAGACAGACAGACAGAGTTACTTTCGAATTTATAATATTGGGATGAATATCTATGCTGACTCCTGGCTAGTCAACAAGTGTACTAATTACTTATAGCTGGTTTATACAGTGCGAGCTTCTGACTAGACAGTAGACAGCTACTCGCATTGTGTACTCGAATGTCAGTAGCTCTGCTTGCCTTGGCTGTTTGCACTTGTTGTGCGAGATGCTGCACTGCAGCTACTCGGTAGGCCGATTCGCACGAAAGCAAAAAATGTTGAAGTTACTCGGCTTCGAGCTACTGTCTAACTCGCAAGTGCGTGAGCGAGTTACTTGGTATGATACGTCCACACAGAGCGAGTTACTGCACTGCAGCTACTCGGTAGGCCGACTCGCACGATAGCTCGCACTTATAAGTTAGCCATCAGGCGCTTGTCCCACCGCCGACAAGGAAGCGACTAGCTATTGACTATTTTCTCGCTGAATAAACATTCAAAAGATTGTACAGACGCCAGCACATCAAGCTACTACAATCTGTCAAATTTCTTTAATAGATTTTCATCTTTATCGCTGAAGCATTAGGTTCAATGTTGATTGATAAAATTTGACACTTTGGGATGGCTTGACCTGCTGGCGTCTGTACCTATACTAGAATGGTATAGGTAGGAAAATAAAGGTAAACAATCTTGATGTGACTTTTTACACAAACACATTTTAAACAAATAAACTACTGTTTAAACTAATGGTTCAATTGATTTAGTAATCATTATTGTTGTATTTACATTGGTTGTTAGTTGCATTTTATTTTTAAACTGAGATTTTAAAATAAAAAAGATAAAAGACACATCAAGGTTGTTTAACCTTTGTTCACTACCTAAACCTTTCTAGTATAGATCCCGTGTCAAAGAGGATAAATAGAGAGTTATATAGTTTGCGTCATGTAAGTTTGCCACTCTGAAACCAGGCTTTCCGATGCGCATGGCATGCCATATTGCTATTTTAGTAAGGTATGAATATTGACAACTGTGCACTTGTGCAGTCATTTGTACTTCAGAACGGCAAACTCACATGATGCGAAGTAACCGTACTATCTATACTTATAATAAATCTGTAGAAAGGTCAATTCTGTACATGATATATATTTTCAAAATAACTATCAGGGGGTAATTAGTGATCGATACTGATGCCAAAAATGCAATCAGTAAAATTTTTGTCTGTCTGTCTGTCTGTCTGTATGTTCCTTATAGAAACAAAAACTACTTGACGGATTTTAACGAAACTTAGTACAATTATTCTTCATACTCCTGGGGAGGTTATAGTATACTATTCATCACGCTACAATCAATAGGAGCAGAGCAGTGAAGGGAAATGTTGGGAAAACGGGAGAAGTTGCTCCATTTTTTAAGCTTCCGTCGCGTGTGCAGCCTTAATGGTTAAAGCTACATAGAAATCATTTATGACGGAAATGTTCTACATAAAATTATCTAAAAAATATCCCACAACAGCATATGTCTATCTTTTATGGTCGACTCACAATAACACGTGTAACTCCCGATAGCTTAGCAGTCCAATACATTAACTTAATAACATACAAGGAGTTACACGCTGACGGAGTCGCGGGCACAGCTATTAATAATAATATTCTGCGGTTCCTTATTGCGATATTTTTCAACAGTATTGTGGATTGACATATTATATTTCCCTACTAAAATACGAAAGTTAATCTGTCTGTTACATCAAAACCACTGAACTGTGAGGAAGGACATAATTATGGTACTTTTTTACGAAAAACGACGGAAACGCGGACGAAGTCGCGGGCAAAAGCGAGTACATAATATTTTTAAAGTTGATTGCTGACTGTTCACACCGTCACCGGCTAGAACTCTGTCTAAACAACTCGTTTTTATTAGTTGTTAGCTCTACTCACTTCTCGCTAATCGGCCACGGTGGTGGGACAGGTGGCTTAGATTCTGGTTTATTTATTTTTTACTAAACTTGAAACTTTGTTGTATTGTATACATAACCCCTTAGCCCCTTGTTACATGCTCCGGCTGGTGGATAGCCAGTGGTGGATTCCTGATATTGCAGTGTAGTATGGGTTGGTTCAGTATGAAAGGCTTCACATACAGTAGCTGTACATGCAAACACAGGGAGTGTTGGAGGAGCATGTAAAAAGGGGAACATATTGAGTACCTACCTCTACCTAAGTACTTATCTACATACCTATTACTTACAAGGCTCATACAATTCAGAAAAAATGACACATCTATATTTTTTTCTTATTCTTAGAATACATGCTACAAGTGCAATCAGCAGCCCAAAGAATTCTGGAGATCACAATGAAAGTTTGAAAATCTTACAAGCACATTCTCAACCTAACTTAATACCTAAAACCGAAAATTTTAACCTTGTTTTATCTGAACTCAATAGTCTGGGGTGGGATGTCAGTTTAGCTACCGATGACAGTTTTATTATAATGGAAAATATGGTGGCTAAACTAAGCGTATCACCTAGAAACAATGAGACTGAAGAACTTAACAATACATTAGATGTTATTGAATATATTTTAAATAAACCACCAAGCAATTCTAAAGAAGAAAATGAAAAAGATGATGATGTTAGATTGTTGACTGAAAATGAATTAAATTTATCAGATATGTCGCAACAGAAAATTGATAGAGAAGCAAAAGAGTATGAAGCTTACAATTATTCAGAGCCTCCTCAGAGCACTCCAGTAAAAACTGCTCATCGACTTCATAAGTATACTGAAGGTACTACAGACATAAAACAAAAACCTACTTTGAAGACACCTGTCCAGCATCTATCATTGAAGAAACCATCTTCTTTGAAAAAGACTCCAAGTCGATCAAATGCTTATCAGCACATTAGCAGCCCAGTGGCCTCTTACATATATAACTGTCCGATAACACCTTTATTTAACGTTGTCCATCCTAAAAAACCTTTACCAGGAACATCATCTATTCCAAAATTTGTTAAGAATCTCCCACCAGCTAAACCAAGTAATAAAGAAAATGTCAACTTGCCTTCAGTTTCATACAAGAGTGCTAAGAAGACTAGAGTGGTAAGTAGGGCATGCAATATTAGTCTGATTTTAGTATTCGAGTTTTTCGAATATTGATTTACAAACTATTCAAAAAGTTCGAGTTTTTCGAATTTTTCGAATATTTCGTATTTCGGATCATAAATGATTAAAAAACAAGTATTTGAATCAGTCTTTCTTTTAACTATAAACATAATTTAAAAAACACAAATTTAAGAAAAAATACCTTATTTATTTTTTATTTCAATAGAAAGATCGAAGGAAACTGAGCGCATCTAACGTAAGAACAACGTTAATGGTTACAAAATTATGCCATTTCTACACGCAAGAATGTTTCTAGATCTTCGTTCGTAACCAGTCGGCTAGTAGAAATGGGCTCTATTTTGCAAAGATTCTTGAACCTTTTCTTTCAATTGCTCTTTGATAGATTTTGTCAAATTCTCGTTATTTGCATTTTGCTGCTGTCTACTTATTTCGCTCAAAATTACATCATCCTCCTCATCATCAGTGTTTTTTGGGTTAGGTCATATTTAAAATAGTCTCATAAACTTCTGCATTGGAAGCATTTGGCAATATCTGAGCGTTGTGACTGTTGTGAGCTTCGATTTCCTCATAACATATTGAGGGATTGTGTAGATATTTTAATGAGATCATCATCTCCCTGCCCTTATCCCATGTTACTTGGGGTCGGCGCAACACGTTTTCTTCTTCCATTCTCCCCTGTCAACCTTCACGCTATCATTCACTACCTTCTCTTTCATATTCCTCACACAATCCATCCATTTTTTCTTTAGCCTTCCTCTGCCTCTCCATCCATCAACATGTATATTCATCACTCTTTTAGTCACATGCGTTTCGTCTCTCCTCATCACATGCCCATACAAAGCCAAACGATTTCCTTTCAACTTTTCTGTCACTGAAGCCACTTTCAAACTTCCTCTTATACAGGGTGAAATTGAATAGATGCGACAAAATTTAAGGGGTTGTTCTACGCATCAATATGAACAACTTTTACTATGGGACCACATACGCAAAATACGCGCATTGTCGTGGAGTTGCGGATACCAGCCCGTATTACCTATACCTACTATGGGACCAAACCTGAAATCGCGAAAAAAAAATCAGCTGTTCAGTACATTTTGACGAATTATGCGAACATTAAATGTACTGAACAGCTGATTTTTTTTTCGCGATTTCAGGTTTGGTCCCCTAGTAAAAGTTGTTCATATTGATGCGTAGAACACCCCCTTAAATTTTGTCGCATCTATTCAATTTCACCCTGTATACTCATTTCTTACTTTATCCATATTCTTGTCACTCCACACATCCATCTCAATATTCTCATCTCCGCTGCATGCAATGTTTTTTTATCCGTCTTCTTCACTGCCCAGATATTTTAATGTGCTCACTAAGTTAATATTTTGTCGTTGCTGAATTCTACGAGATAGTTCTTGAAACAATTGCTGACTTATAATCGTTCTTTTCATTTAGTTTTTCTAGCATGAATTTCAAAGCTGCGTCTGCAGTTTGTTTGTGATTTGATTTCCTTTCACAGAGCTCCTCCACTGTTGCTTTTATAATATTTAATGATTGGGACAAATGCTGCAGCAGTATGGTCTCCTCAACAGTAAATATTGTATCCTTCTTTAAATCTATCAAAGTTTTCTGGACGGTATCCAGAAAATGTATACATCCAGCAAGCGACGACCATCTAGTCTTGCAGTCAAGAAGCAGTGCTAATCCCTTTATTTCTGGTGAGGTCATATACGTATTGAGTATTGACTACCATTCAAACAAATAACATTATTCGTAAAATTCGAAAAACTCGAATACTTAGTCTTCTAGTATTCGAATAGTAAAAAAGGCGAATACTCGAATAAAACGAATACTCGAATAACATACACTAGTGGTGAGATAATACACACATGATTTTATTTAACAGCTACTTATAGCAGGATAATTTGATTGATTTGATAAACAGCTGTGTATGAAAGAAAATCAATGTGTGGAATGCTTTTGGAAAATACTGTAGGTAATATGGGCAATATGGCAAATAGATGATGGATTGTGTTTTTTTTTAATAGAAACAACAATGTGTACTTGATGATTATTTAGTGTTATTTGCAATCTGTTAAATTTAACTGCTTTGTGAATATTTTTTATAATAATTAATTATTATTTACAGATTGATGTGCCTGATGAACAGAAATTGCCAAAGAGTCATTGGGTCAAGAAAATCACGACAACTTTACCAAGACCACTGGTATTGACGCATGATCACAGGGAGTTGAATATTGCTACGAAAAAACTAATGCCTCAAGACGATAGCTTTGCTGATCTCTCATACAAACAAGCTGAAGTCTCTGTTTGTATACAGAAATCAGCAATCAAGATAAAGAAAAATCATTGATATTATGTCTAGTCGCACCCTTATTCAAAAAATGAAATAGGTTCAGTCCGCGAGGCGTAAGCTGAGCTTTGCATTTGTGTGAGTGATCACCAAAATGACCTTTTATATTAATATTTAACAGCTTTTTAGTATATTTATTATCGTTTTACGTTATAACAAAATCTTCAATCGTTTTACGTTTTACAACGATGCGACATGGTCATGGCCTCTCATACTAAAAGAACAAAAGCCGATTGCCAAAAAGCAGTTTAAACTAGTTTTAAACCAAGCAAAGGGTGAATCGCTGTCTAGGGGTCAGCGCACACCAAGAGCAGAGCATTTTCTGAGACTATTGAAAAATTAATCTTATGACAATTCCATATTTTGCAAAATTGAATGCGCGCCAAGCATGCTCGAGCATGCTTGGCGTGTATTTGATTTTGCAGTGCTAAAATGCTCTGCTCTTGGTTTGCGCTGACCCTAAGTCGGACGTCACACCTACACTATCTATGTGCACTCACACAAATGCAAAGCACAGCTTAAACCTCGCGGACTGTACTGAACTCAAAATTTATATTTTGTGGGAAAACCTGGAAAACGCATAAAATGTTGTTTGACATTAATTTTGCCTTACTACAATTTATCACAAAAAAAATAAGAAATGGTAAAATTAGGTCAATTCCAAAAACAGGTATAGGTAGCGTAATTAATAAACTAATAGATTATCGGAAAAAATATCAACATTTTTATCAGGAGCATGCTTAAATAAATAATACTTAAATAAAAAAAGGTTCGTTGTTATTTCACTTTTCAATGAAATATGTAAGTACCTACCTAAACAAATAATTTAGATTCGGACTAGCGTTGCAAAACTTCGGTAGTATTCGCAATTATTCCGCAATCAAAAGAATACCTTCGATTTGAAGGAATACCTACCTACGTACCTCCACGAACCATATCTAAGTATTTATACATTAATGGTAGATAAACATACATTTTACTAATCTTTATTGAAGTTACTGTCTCATGAGTCTAGTTTTGCTTCACCTTTCGCATTTGTCTAGGAACCCGTTTGTCTCAGTTGGCAAAATATGTCTAATATGGTACCTAAGTGTAAATTATCAAATCAAATTATTCTAAAATATAAATCTATGTAATTTTGTTAAAATATTTTGTTTTTCGTTTTTTAAATTCTTTATAAATATTACTAAAACAAAGCAAAGAAATACAATTAAAAATACTTAGGTACCTATATTTCATAAACTTACATAGTCCATATAATTACCCATAAACTTATGCCACCTTATGCTGGGGTAGGTAGGTCATTAACAAGCAGCAACTCATTTGTACTTATTAATTTATTTATATATATTAAGTACGCCAACAGCATATACATTGTACATTAATACTAAAAATTAACAGGTATGGGTTCTTATGAATATACCAATTACTGGTGTACACGACATTCACTCATTACAAAGCAACCATCGAAAATTATATCAATTAAAATGATTAATTAAAATGAAAAACAAAATTGTAAACAAAATAGCTTTGACTTAAATCTAAAAAGAACAAAAAAACTGATTTACACAAATAGCATAGATATAAAATATAGGATACTAATTAAAATAAAATAAAATATTAACTAAAATAAGCTTACTAAGTATGACATTGGTCATTTATATGTTTATATAAATGACTGCGCAAGAGGGTTTTGAATTTCGGCAGGGAACCAAAGAACACATCCAAATCAGGTAGTTTTGAGTTGAGTTCGTTGAATTGAATACACATTCTAGATGTCGGCGAATGTCTCCCAATGTTATTTCTACAGGTAGGCGGTTCAAAAAGTTGCTCGCATTCTATTTGACCATTTACAATTTTATAAAGAAAAACTAAGTCATGGACTGTACGACGGTTCCGAAGCGACTCAATGCGAAAGAAAGCCAAACGTTGTTCGTATGGACATCTGTGGGATATTCCTGAGGACACGTAAGCAATTTGCCTAGTAAACGCACGCTGGGTATTCTCGAGACGCGGCGAATGTACAGCGTACATGGGATTCCATGCTATACTGGCAAATTCTAGATGAGAACGCACCAAAGCATTGTACCTACAGGATAATTTTAGTTTTGGCCCCAAATGACTTTGATTTTCTTTTGATGAAACCAAGCATTTGAGCCGAATTTTTTACAATTTCGGATAAATGAGAGGTGAATTTTAGTTTTTGGTCTATAATTACGCCTAGGTCACGGATTTCAGAAACCTCCTGCAAAGTAATGTTGTTTATTTTGTAAGGAGAAAGTAGTGGCTGTAATTTTCGGCTATAGCGGATGCAAAAACATTTGTCCGCATTTAAGGTCATCCCATTAGAGTGATTCTAACTGACCAGAGACTGATTTGATCAAGATCGTGTTGGAGTAGGCTGGCATCTGTCAGTGACTCTACTCTTTTATATATTTTGAGATCATCAGCATAAAAAGAGAAGTGGCAGATAATTCGAGACGCAAGATCGTTGACAAATATGATAAAAAGAAGGGGACCCACGTGCGAGCCCTGTGGTACTCCACATTCAGCATAATACATAATAGACTCATGACCTCCAACTGAAACAACTTGCTTCCTGCCGCTCAAATATGATTTAAACCAGGCAAGAAGGGAACCGTGGATACCATAACATTCCAGCTTATGTAATAATAGTTGATGATTTACCTTATCAAAAGCACTGGAAAAATCGGTTTATATCGCATCAACTTGATATCCTCCATCAATGTCTTTTGATAAATCAGAAATAAAACAAGATAAATTAGTCTCAATGGAACGACCACTTCTAAAACCGTGTTGATGAGTTGAGATATATTTACTAATATGTCTATATATACTCGTAACAGGATAAATGAGGGATTCAAAAATTTTGCCCAAGGTTGAGAGAATAGCAATGGGTCTATAGTTTTTAATACTGTCCTGGTCACCTTTCTTATAAACGTGAACAATTCTAGATTTCTTCCATTCTTCTGGAAAAATTCCTTCGGCAAGAGAGCGGTTATAGATCTAAAGGTGTAGCCAGTACATTGGCAGTATTGGCACACCGTTTTTAAAAATTGAATCAGGTCCTGCACCTTTGTTAGCATCAAGCTGAATCAGCTTAACAAATATCTCCCTTGCAGTAAACTGTATATTGCAAGACAAAGAGTCGTTAATTGCTGTGGCTGTGTTGATTAATACTTGGGAATCGTCATGGTATACAGAGGAGAAGTGAGAAGCTAATAAAGTGGCGATATCGGTACCATTTTCACCAAATATTCCATTAAGATGCATGCGTTCAGGATATGTGGAGTTATTGTTGCGTTTTTCCTTAATATATTGCCAAAACACTTTCGCATTTTTAGTCACAGCTTGTTCTATTTCACGTTTGTAAGTTTTATGGCTGATATCAAATAATTTAAATATTCTTAAGAACCCATACCTGTTAATTTTTAGTATTAATGTACATTGTATATGCTGTTGGCGTACCTATTATAAATAAATAAATTTAGAACATCTTTCGCGTAGTATTGTAAATTCTTTTATGTCGCGCGGGTTGTTAAACTTGCGGTACCGTTTTTTGATTTTGTCTTTCTCGGCAATTAATTTATTAGGTGAAGGGGAAAACCAGCGAGGATATTTACATTGCTTAAGTGAGCGTCTCGGAACATTGCTCTCTATCGTGGCATTAAGAGTTTCATAAAAGACAGATACCGTGTCATCAAGGGTACAACAAGAAGAAAACATTGATTCCAAGTCAGTGTTCCCTAGTTCCCTTAAGATTGCCGTATAGTCTGTTTTTAAATTCATGTTGTCGTTATTACGGAGCCAAGCTGAATTAGATGATTCAATACAGTACAAAAGTGAAGAATGGTGCGAGTCTAATTTACTCCAGATGTGTGAGAGTTGGTTTATTGTTCCGTCTTCAATGCTACTCATAATTAAATCTAGAATTCTGCCGTTACAGTTACAGATATTGTTAACTTGAATGAGATTATTTACAGCTAAAAAATCAAGTAAAGAACATTCCAATTTACTGTTAAAATTGCTAGGTACCGTATAATTACAATTAGGTTCACTAATCCACTGAATACCTCTTAGGTTAAATATTACTTACTATACTTAATTATACTGTACTTAAAGCTTTAGTGCACTCAAACCTGATTTTTAGTGACTAGCAAAAACGCGCTTGATCACTATTGTACACTTTTGTGAATAGGCTGTATAAACGTGTTGTCTTGAAAGATTTGCCCGTTCGCGGCCTTGACGCGAGAGGGTATATAACACAGACTAAGTAGTATTGTATACAGGATGTTTCTTTTAAGGTGTGCGAGCTGGTAGCAGAGTACACACGGCTACACACATCGAACTAAATACATTTCCAGTTTACACTGCTCATTGTTAGGAAGTCCTATACAATACCAGATCAGCTAGTAGGTACTGGAAATGTATAGCTTGATCTGTAGCCGTGCGTACCATACCTATCGGTTTAACCCCGTGTATGTTCTACGATTTTTTGTAGTTTTCGAGTTATTTTGGATCCCTTATTTCAACAATGGTAGTGGTGGATAGTCTGTCAAGCGAGTCGTGTCCACGACCATTTAGCTGATTTCTTATAATGGCAATACTATTATCTGTCGAACGGATTGTCACAACTTCTGTTCTACTAAGCCACAGCATTTCGATACTTTTAGCTCAATTATTTAATTTGTAGAATGGAAAAAAGAAGAATGGAAAAGAAATATATTTAATGGAAAAATGCACAGATCACACTATTAATGAAGAAAACAAATATAAAGTAAGGGACAGGATAACCGAAACGGAGTTGGAACCCTTCATCATTTTTGTGCGTGATGAATGTGATGATACTGACAGTGATTTCACTTCTGAAGGCATTGAATTTCTAGATTATGATTTTAGTTCTAATTGTGACTAATAAATACCTACAATAGAATGTACTTTTTTTAATTTATGCCAAACAAATTGTTTATCTACAAAAAATTCAAGTATCAAACATGTTTTTAGCGTACTATATCAGTGTTGACACCTGCAAGATTTTTTAATTTGCCGCCTTTTTCATGGGACACGACTCGCTTGACAGACTCTAGTAGTAGGTATAAAATTTATGTTTTTATTATCAACTGAGCTCTGCTTAAACGTAGAGGAATAGTAAATAAAACACAAAAAACAAAAACACAAACATATGCTAATGTATAGTAGTAATTGAGTATAATTATGTACTATTATTGTACCCTCTTGAGTATTAATGTTCTGTGTACTGTACGCATGCATATGTTACGATCTCAGAACAATAACAAAGCATAGAAGGAACGTTAAAAACAGAATTCTGTAACTACCTTTAGTCCCGTTCTATTATTAGGTACGATAAAGGTACGATAAAGGATGTGGGAAAGAGATAAATGTTTTACTCTTTGTTTTACTTTCTTGGCATGGTCACAAGATCAATTGTCATTTGGTTAAAAAAGTTATAGTATGACGCGGCCAAATTTGATAGTACTTTGTTTCAATGCCTGACAGTTCGTTCATTGAACTACCTGACTTATTCGCGTGTTCATTGTTTACGTGTTTGTCGTAATCTTCCATGGTTTTGCGATGTTTTAATAATATTTCTACTGTTAGATTGCATGAATTCTTTGTTTAACTACAAATAGTGAGTGTGTGGACGCTGTGGAGCAATTTCTTGTGTGGTTGGGGGCTGCAAGTCCCATTCATGGCGAAAATAAAATGAACAATAAATATTGACCTTCCATCGGTAAGTTTTTGCTCAATTTCTTGTTGCATATGATCTGATAAACGAATATAAATACATAACAAATATTGCTGTGTCACTATATAGCTGAAACCAGTCGTAATATTTATTCCAATAGAAGTTATTAGCGAATATTCGGAAATTGTTTTGGGGTTATCTTGATCAGCCATAGTGACGTAAATAATGTTGTCGATACTTTTCTTTTACAGATTTCCTAGACGATGTGAAAAAAAATGGATAAATTGTATTGGTAGACGAAATTGGACTCCAAAAAGCACAGCCACATAATATGCTCCAAGCATTTTACTTTGTATTCATTTGGTAATGAACCTATGAAATGGATGTAGCATGTTCTTTAAGTCGTCACATTATTTGTTATGGATAGAACAGATGAAATGGTCCGATATACAGGATGAATTTTTTATCATGCACCAAATTGAAATGGGAGATTGTACTCATCATTATGAACAACTTTTACTATGGGACCAAACCTTGAAATCGCGAAAAAAAAATCAGCTGTTCAGTACATTTTGACGAGTTTGATGTAGATAACTGTACTGAACAGCTGATTTTTTTTTTCGCGATTTCAGGTTTGTTCCCATAGTAAAAGTTGTTCATAATGATGAGTACAATCTCTCATTTCGATTTGGTGCATGATAAAAAATTCATCCAGTATTATGATATAATTAAGGTATTTTATTGGCAATAAATAATATCCCGTTCAAATTAAAACTTTATTTATTACATTACAGGAAATACTTATGGAAGTCTGCGAAGAAGGACATAGCGCAGTACTGTAAATTAAAAGAACCGCTCACAATCAACAGCAATCTAACATGAAGACAGGTATAACATTTCAGAAATATGTTCACTTGATATATGCGATAAAATCAATCTGCCTAGCCTTTTCCCAACTATGTTGGGGTCGGCTTCCAGTCTAACCGGATGCAGCTGATATATGCGATACAATGATATTATATTAAAAATATCATTGATGCGATATCATTCTTCTAATTATCCCAGTCGGAAATATAATCGTGTGCAAATTTATTTATTTATTTTTAATAAAAAATACGTAATTGTAGGATCCCGTAGCAATGGAAGTTGAAACAGGACATAGTACATCGATACAGATTAATGAATCGCCACTGATCTTGACATCTCGTGAAATCATCTCACATCAGTCAGGTAAGACATACAAATAAAACTTAGTTTAAAGATTTAAGATTTTTTATCAACATTTTTATTTAGGTACATACCTAAATAAAAATGTTGATAAAAAATCTTACATAAATTTTATTGAGCACTGTTTGTTTTAGGAATCCTTGACACAGATGACAATAAAAAATTCAGAAATAATTGGATTCCATCCCGATTCAAGAAGACTGCGCTTTTGGCGAGTTCCTGGTCGCCAGAGCCGACTCCAGAATCCTCAGGAAGTTCATTCGTACCAGGGCGGAATGATTATGGTGTGAGCTGGAATTCGCCTAACAGATTATTAAAGTTGCTAGGCATTTTATTTTTTTATTTAAAATATTATCTGGTCGTTATTTATTTTTTTATGTACAAAAATTTGAATTTTCATAATAAATTTTATTTTTTCACTAACAACCATTTTATTTAATCAAATAATTCAAATCTCTATTAAATTACGCTTCTACCGATTTAAAATAATGTGTTACATAAAAAGTATTAAAATAAAAATTATTAGGTGCTTTGAATACCTACCCTTGTTCCCTAGACTTTGTTGAGTAGTCTATGATGTAATCTAAAATTCAAATAAATATGAGAAAGTAAGTTGCTAAAAACATTTGCAAAACCGAATGTCTCCCACTTGTTTTCAATAAACTCATCAGTTATTATGGCAATTAAATACATTCTTTTAGCCGGGTCAGATTTAATACATGAAGAGCTGTCGGGAACCAAGGAAGACTTTGGTGATGATGATGACGAACTATTTAGTTCATACTTAAAGTATTGTTTCATTTTGAACGAATGTATTAAGTATTGGGATCATAAGGATGCTTAGTTAATTCAAAATTTTAGGTACGCACGGCTACAGATCAAGCTATACATTTCCAGTATAAGCTGATCTCGCATTGTATAGGATTTCCTTACAATGAGCGGTCAGTGTAAACTGGAAATGTATAGTTTGATGTGTAGCCGGGTGTACCTACGGTTATTATTCTTGGCAGTGTAAGAAAGAATGTCATTGTAAATTCTATCGACGTTGAAATTTAGTGGGTACATCACTAGTCAGAATAAAATGAATGACAACCTACAAAATTTCGAAACGTCTTCTGTATATGTGTCCTTCTTTTACATCATAGCGGCTCCATAAGTCAAAATGGAACAAATATATTGAGTTCAGTTGCTATTTAAACACTACTTCTATGCTTGTTGTTCTTCTGAGGTTACGATGTACGGATGTATATTCTGTGGACGCGAGTCGTCGTACCTCGTATGTAAATGTCAAAATGTTGTTATCAGTTATCACGGTTTGAATTATAATGTTTGATTACATTTCTTTATCTATCGAATTGTAAATTAGCATCGAATCATCGATTACGTAAACATAGTGACTAGTAGAATTTTGTACATTATTTGAACTTGGCAGACTTGTTGAGTTGCGTGGAGTTCAAAGTATCCTGTAGTCTGAGGTTCAAACTAATATCGTTATAACCTAAAAAAACAATATTTTTGCATTTAAAAATGTTTAAAGTAAGTTTATTGCTACAGATTACTTTAATCGGTGAAAGCCTGTACAACATGAGAATAGTAAATCGGATTAGTTTTTTAAAAATTCGCAATTCTAAAAAGTGCATGACCTAAAGTGTGAATTATTTCCGAATGAATGAACCTGAACCTCGAATTCAGTTCTCGAACCATAAAATGTATAGGTAGCTCGAGAAAATCAATAAATATGACTTGCATAATGCACTTTTAACTTTGTGCGTGTTAATGTAATTTTGAGAGTCTATTCATTTATTGGTCCATATTTTGTCTCTTATTTTGACTATTGTATTATATTACCTCATTGATTACCTTTAACAAATTCGCTATTACCTATGCCAGGGTCTAGTTGGTTTGGTGACCGGAGGGGCGTCGGGGCTGGGCCGGGCGACCGTCGAACAATTACTGAAGCAGGGTGGAAGAGTAGTGATTTGTGACCTGCCTACAAGTACTGGACAAGAGACTGCAAAGCAGTTAAAAGAAAATGTTGCATTTGTCCCAATTGATGTGAGTATTAGCACTAGTACAGCAGTTTTCATAAATCTGTTTTAACTATCTATATAGTATAAAATCTATTTAGTATAAAATAGTTTAGGCAGACTACATAGTTATCATGACCATTTTTTTTGTCAGAGCGATACCACACCGGAATTATGTAAACAAAAGAACTTTTTATTTTATTAGCACATAACCAGCCTATAACGTTCTCACTGCTGGGACACAGGCCTCCTCTCTGTGAGATGGAGCTATTTTACTAGCATAGTGTATTTTACCCCCTAAGACGACCCACTGACCAACTAGGGTTTATTAGAAAATGAATAACATTAAATAATAAGAAGGTTTTTGTAGTGAAAACTTATTTAGGCGTGTTGACACTTGAGAGGTTTTAACTCTTAAAACTTTTTAAAATGATTTTTGGTATGTTAAAATCTTACGGGTTTGCGTCACCGACACCACGATACCGCGCATGCTATGCATAGTTTTGAAAATTATAAATGCATCTTTGCCGAATGTTCAAAATTAATAAAGGCATTTTTATAAACTATATACATAATTTTCATAATAGTTAGCATCGGCTGAGTGGTTTATTTGCTTAAATACGTATACTTATAAGTTTTCTTTTTTATGAGAGAGATATTAATTAAATGATTTTTAAAAAAGAGTGGAAAGAGGCAAAATTGGTTAAAAGTTAGATGTAGACGTAGCTTAGCTTTCACGTCCTTGCAGCTATGCTAGCTGCATAGCACATATCTGTAGTGGAAAAGCACCCTTATTCCACATTAATGAACAAACCGACAAACACAGTTTTACATTTATGTAATAGTATGATTATATTCATTCATTGTTAGTCATAAGTAGGAACATATTACTTTGATTTTTTTGTACAAATGATATAAGTGTGCTATGAAAATCTTTTAACAGGTCACTTTAGAAAATTATGTTAAGAATGCACTCCAAACCATCATAGCACATCTCTGGTGGAAAAGCACCCTTATTCCACTTCAATGAACAAACTGACAAACAAAGTTTCACATTTATGTTATACTAGGATTATATTCATTCATTGTTAGTCATAAGTAGGTACATATTACTTTGATTTTTTCGTATAAATGATATGATTGTGTGCTATGAAAATCTTTTAACAGGTCACTTCAGAAAAGGATGTTAAGAATGCACTCCAAACCACCATAGATAAGTTTGGCCGTTTAGACGTGGTGGTAAACTGCGCTGGAGTGGCTACTGCTTCAAGGGTCTACAATTTCAAAAAAGATCAGCCCTTTGATTTGAAAGCTTTCCAAAAGACTATTGAGGTATGTATATTTTTACCATCAACACACTGACACCCGCTTGCTCCACAAATAACTAAATATGTTTAGCGCTAAACAAAGAGGTAAAAGTTCCCACTTTTGAGTTTTTCGCTAATATCTTTAAAACAGTGCGTCATAGAGACAAAAAAACCTTCTGTGTTTAAAATAGCTCATAAAATTTATTACAACTTTTACCTTATATACTTTTTCGAATTCCTACCCATTTTCGAACTATATGTTCCGGAAAAGTGATAATTGTCGAAAAACGACTTTTATCCAACACTAGCCGTTGCCTGTTCTTCGTTCGCGTTATTTCGGGATAAAAAGTAGCTTAATATAATTGTTAATCCAGGTCCTAATCTATCTACCTACATCATTTCATCCAAATCCGTTCAGCCGTTGAGTTATCGAAACTTTTATCTATGTAATATATAGCCCGCGTGGATGTCGATTATTATCCCACGGGAACCTACATGATGCAAAGTGCAAGTATAGGTAAGATGTAGTGTGTGTGAAGTAAATAGATACTATACTGTATCGTTGCCTATGAAGTAAAATACGGAGAAACATGTTATATTTAATATCCCTACCAACTGAATGTACAATACCCATGTTTTTGATTTGATTTGAAATGAACTGTATTCACGAAAAATAACTTAGTATTGGACTTTATTTCAAATACCTGAGAATCGATTAGGTACATTATGATTGACTAAATTCATAAAACTGATTAATTTTCAAGTTTTATTTTTACATTTTTGAACTCAAATATCTCAGAAAGTTTAGCAGTTATATCACTTACAAGATTCATCACTGAATATATTTTGTTTGTTATTACTTTGTCGATTGACACAATGTACAGGGTCAAATTAAATTCGCTAGTGAAACGATATCTAAACATGATAAAAAAGATATCTAAACATGATAAAAAACAAAAAATAAATTAATTTGATGACGTTTGGTCATCATTTGGTAGAGGTCACTTAAAATATGGTCATTAAAAATAAAGAGGGTACTTTTCCTGATCAACTTAAAAAAGCTATTATAAAGCCATTATTTAAGAAAAACTCAAAAGCTGACCCCAATAATTACCGGCCGTGTGTACAGTTTCTGTGAAAAATATAAAATCTTTGACGAAGCTCAAAACGGGTTTCGTAAACATCGATCAACAACCATAGCTGTCTATAAATATATGCAAGAAGTTATTAATATTATAAATGATAAAAAATATGCGGTGGGCATACTTTTAGACATGACCAAGGCATATGACAAAGTACAGTTTAAAATTTTATTAGACAAACTATATGGAATAGGAATTCGTGGAACTACACATAAGTGGTTTGCGTCCTACTTAAAAGATAGAGAGCAATATGTGCAAATAGAATATTTCGACGCTCCCAAGCAATAACCCGGTAATCGAAAAATCAAAATTTTACAGGAGAAAAGATTTACTGATTTTATCAAATATCTTTTCAACAAGTGGGACTATTGAAGTCATTGATGTATTAAATGAAAGGTATTTTTTTGCTTAATATAACTGTACCATTATTATGAAATCCCGTTTAGTCAAAACCTAGTAATTTATGAAAACAAATTATACCTAAAATTGTTTACATCAAATATTACAGTACCTAATAGTAATTACGGGATTATTGCCGGAAATTTGTCAAATAAAATATTTCATAACATTATGTTATGGACTTCTACGGCGTTATTTTTTATTGTAGGTCTGATATGTAACGCGTTTTTACGGAGTTATTGTGGTGATTTTAAATAATTTTGAAAACGGTATTGATAAATAACATTATTATTTCGATGAAAATTAGAAAACCAGTATTATCGTTACCAGTCAATACCGATTTTTTTTTTCGTTATATTTAAATGTAATATTAGAAGGTAATAAACGAAAGAAAATTGTTCTATCGAAATATGCATAGTACGCAATTTGATCCGTTTTAGTTTTTATAAAAAATGACTGCTTCTTTATCAGTTAGCCAGCGATGTACTTTTAAATTACGCACTTTAAAAAAACAAAATCTAGATAGGCGATTCCTTCCTGCTTCCTTTTGATGCAAGCTTTCTTCGATTGGGGTTTTTCATTTCTGACATAGACGTATAAAAAAAGGAGGACTCCGCGCCACGCATATCGGAAGTGAAGCACCGTACCGATCTATGTGTGCGTGATTAAAGTACCTACCTGCAAAGACGCCGTCGCTCGTGTCACGCAATGGCGACCGGTCGGCATACTATGATGTAAATGTGTGCGTGAGGCATGTTTATACAAGCGGTCCCGGCATACTTACTGTGCTTCACTTTCGATATGCGTGGCGCGGAGTCCTCTTGTTTTTATAAGTCTGATTTCTGAGAAGATTTACGACCGTTATGAGAGAACATCTGACATTATTTTGCTATTGTCAACTTCATGTTAATTTTTAACGCTATTTTGGCAAAATATTTCTGTTGTGTTGTTTCTCTTTATTTTGCGCTTTACGAATTTATATTTTGATACATAGTGAAAAGTAGAGCATCGCGCGCATGCGCGTGCACTCGCAGTGTGACGTCATACGCAAATTATATCCGGCCTTAGAACTGTTATAAATATGACTTATCTTTTGAATGCTCAACCCTTAGCCTAGCATTAAAAGTGTCGTAGTTATTAACGGTTGAAATCTTACATGTTTTTGTCGGTCAGAAATATTGAACACTTGCCGTTGCCACCCACCGAAAAAAAAGTCGTTTCCCGTCAAAAAAAATCATCAAATCTTTTATTTTGTCGTGTTTAGATGTTTGTGAGGTTCGCTAACTAATTTAATTCGACCCTGTCTGTCTGTCTGTGTTTCATCTTTTGCCGCCAAAACTAGTTTTTTTCAAAATGGCTGACGGTGTAGGTAGGTATGCCAACGACGAGGTTCGATCGTTTATTTCTGTAAATCGTTTGAAGATGACAGAGACAAAATGATGATTTAAATTATGTTTAATGCTAAACATATTTAGTGATTTATTGTGTAAGTGGGACTAAAAAGAAGATTTTGAAGACTTTTATTTTCAGTCAGACCAAATGAATAATCAATACAGTGAAGCATGCGCAAAATACACCTCGCTCTGTGCATATACGCTTACACGCACCCATTTACTCCAAACTACACCTCACTAATTGCGCACATGTTTACGAAACCGGCCTAACTATCACTGTTGACAGCACTATGTCTTGGTTTTTTATTTGGTCTGAATTGTCAGTCTAATGTTTCCATTCTCCTGTTGAGTAGTTTCTTATCAAAATCATAAAAATATAATTTAGTTAAGTACCTAGGTACATGTAATGTGCAAAAGAATACTGATAATAATTATATCATTATCTGTACTAAACACGTGATATTATCAGTACTTATTCTTTAATAATGGGTAGGGTGGGTCCAGATAACAATGTTATATACCTACTGGTCACATAGATTAAGTTGTTTTTGTATATACTGGCTTATGTTCTAACAGGTTAACTTGAAGGTTTGTTTAAAGTAAGTATATTATACTTATATGGTATCACTGCAACCACATACTTATTATTTTTTTATTAATCCCAGCCTATGAACCAACAGAAATGGGCAAAGTCCAACTGTATGAGATGTTTCAAGGGTAATAAAGTTTAATTTCTTTGATTATTTCTGCCATTTGTCCGTTCCTTGATGAGGCATGCATCGTCCATTAAGTCGTGCTTATACAAACAATTATTTCTGGAAATTGTTGCCGCAACAACTGTAACAAGTGGTGGAGCAATGCGGAGCAACATAGCTCCATATCACTTGATGCTAAGATTGTAATGATCCACACTTGTGTGTGTATTGACCGACAGAATAATAAAAACTTTTTTACAAAAAAAAAACAACCGACTTCCAAAAAAACTTCTTATATTTTCACTTTTTAGTTGTGGTACTACCCCGCACAAATTCGAAACCCAAAACCACACCACCACCAATATATTATAATTTAATTATAATATAATTTTAAATCAATTCTTCACTATTTCTTCTACTTTTTATTACAAGCTATTATTTAGTTTCACCTGTCCTGGGCGGTGTCTGTCTGTAATCTAATACCTATTGCAAGTTAAATTTGACCCACTTCCCGGTTTCCGATTGAGCTGAAAGTTTACATGCATATGTAAATCGGATGACAGTGTAATATTATTATGACACGGGGCTGATCTGATGATGGAGCCGGAAGGTGGCCATGGGAACGCAGTACTTAATAAAACGACGCAACCCTATCGAGTTTGGGCTGGTTTGATTCGTCTTGACAAGGACTCAGGTCCACAGAGTTGCAATAGAGCAAAGGCTTCGGTGACCTCAGAACCGGCGACTAAAATCATTCATTTGGATAGGATCCTACGTAGGCATTCGCCAATGGCAATCGGTCTCACACCTGGGCATTTGACTATCTAGAGCTATTATAGGTCGACTTGACATAATGAGCTTGTATTTGGGTCCATGGTACAAAATTTATATTTAAATGCATTGGTAATTGTGCTACTGCAATCCTCAATGCATCTCCATAGCATAGGGATGATGCCTGGGTAAAAAAAAGAAATTCTATTTAGTCCGTCAGTCAGATAATAAAAAAAATATTAGACACGTATTTTTCGCTTTATCATATTAATAAAAAAATACTTAGCTATCATGCATTAAAGTTGGGGAGTGGGGGCTCGCTACGTCACTTGTACGTATAAAACCTAGCTAGGCGTGACGTCATGCCATATTTTAACTCAATGTATCGCCGTATTTTTTTGATTACGTAAAAAAAGAAAAAATACGTGTCCAATATTTTTTAATAATCTCTATGACGGACAAAAAATAAATTTTTAGTCATCATCCCTTTGGGCCTCCACAGCCATTTAATTTCCTCGCAACTAATTCCACATGTTCACTAGTTCTGTCTACTTCTAGTAGTGGAGTCAATTCGGGGAGGCCGTCGGGTAGGATAAATAGACTTGAGTGAATATTAAATCGGGGGATGCTTTTCATGCAATTCATTCATGACCGATTTTCCCGTTACGTCAATTTCGTCTTCTGGCCTAAGGATTTTGCTTGTGTCTTTTGTCGATAACCAATTTACGGCTTCGCGTGTTTTCCTCGCTGTATTATAGTCATTATTATTATATTGTTTTCTGTTGTAGAGTGCGTTTCATCAAATAGTTCCTATTCCGTAATGTTGGCTCCACTGTTGTAGGACGAACACGATAGGCTAACGTTGCTAAAGCGTGGACCTGATAGGTCCATGTGTTAATTTAACAGTGGAGCCAACATTACGGCATAGGAAGTGTTTGATGAAACGCACTCTAGGAGTTATGGATATGCTTTTGAACGTCGGGTATATCGAAATTTTCTTCAGTCCATAAATTTTGGCGTCCTTCATGTAATCTTGTTATATCTTTTGCTTGTTTAATATTCTTTTCCCTTTGTAACATGACGGCAACATAAATCAAAAGGCGTTCAGAGGAATAGTGATTTGACAAGATGTTCTATTTCTTCGGCTATTATAATTTGTGCATAAATCTTTTACTTACAGTGTTGGAGGGAAGGTCATAGAGTTTCCCATGAAGAGTGCACACTTTTTCCCATCGTTTTAGCCATATATCTATCTTCGATACTATTCCATTAAAAAAAGGGGATTCAAAAGCATCTTCTAGGCATGTTGTGTGTGTGGTCTGGGTAATTGCTGGAGGTGAATTCTCAGTATGGGCGGCGCGCATATGCCGTTGAATTCCATTTCGTTTAAAAGGTTATAGGACAATGAGGACACTGCACGGTATTTGATGAGGTTCCGCTTTGATTTATCGGATGTTGGTCTTGGGTCATTTTTGATTTATTTACACAATTAATTTAGATATAATACAGAAATAATGCGAAATAAAGCAATAAATATTACTTAAAAAATTAAAAGGAACATTTTTTTGCTGACGTCTTGTAGCTAGGCAACAATTTTATTTTACTTACCTATTTATTATTGTTAAATTACAGGTAAACTTAATAGGAACATTTAATGTGATCCGGTTAGCAGCTGGCTTGATTGGTAAGAATGCTCCAGATGCTGATGGACAGCGTGGAGTCATTGTGAATACAGCCAGTGTGGCAGCTTTTGATGGACAGGTAAGTTAAGTTTATAAATTATTGTAATTGTAAGCACTTTACTGTGGAGGAAAGAGGTGTCCACCAGCGCATTAGAAGGATTTTCCAACCAAGCTAGTGAACTTGCCTGACGAGCCACAGTGGAACAGTTGTATTTGCGGTAAAGTAACTTGGATACAGAGGCAGCTGAATACCAGTATTTTACATGGAGCGAGCAGTTGCTCCATGTAAATAACTGCCTATCTAAACCTCCACAACCCAGTTATTGGGTAGCACGATACCCTATGGTAAGACTGGTTGTCAGTCTTACTGGTTTGTGATTATTCATAATCATAATGACTGTCAAATATCTACGAATACGCTTTCGTAGTATAAAATGGTTGGTCACCCATCCGCGGACCGACCGCGACAAACCTTGATCGACCTGTGCAGCTCTTACTTAGCCACGAGGTCCTGTAGACACTTGCACTACACAACTAAGTTGAAATTGAATGAATCCGGGGACCTGAGCAGGTTTGCTAAATTGCTTTAAAATGTTTGATTCCAGATTGGCCAAGCCGCTTATTCAGCTTCAAAAGCCGGAGTAGTGGGCATGACATTACCTATAGCCAGAGATCTTGCCAAGCAGGGCATCAGAGTAGTTACTATTGCTCCAGGTTAGTAAAGTATTATTATTGTACAAGCCATGCGCCCGATGAGATTTATCATTAGCAAAAATTACGAACTTCCGTAACCAAACTTCAACACTTATTTAACCCCTCTAGCGATGAATTTTCAATCCTTAAGTACTCTTGTGCAAAATTTCATGATTCTGGACCCAGCGGTTAAGGGTCGGTTCTAGGAAAAAATGTTATGACTTTTGGATAAGTTTATACTGAAAATTTAAGTAGTGGCCACGAAAAAAAACGTCTGGCTAGGTCAAGAGTTTCACCAGTCAATGAAAAAATCGGACTGAGGATAAACCTCGTAATAGACTGTTAAAAAAAATTAATATCACTAAAAGCGTGCAAAAAGCACTGCTGTATTTTTACAACTTTGGCGTTGATAAAATTAATATTATACTTATAGACAACACAGAACAGTGAACCCATTGACTTTTTCTGTTTTCCGTAAAGAAAAGGCGAACGGCAGGCTTGTATGGGAATTTCGTACCGCTAGTAAAATTTCGTGTTTTGGGATATTTTTTGTTTTAATTGGTAGCTAACATGATAGACAAGCCCTATTTAAAGTCTTACATTTTTAGAACTTGGGACGTAAAAGTTATAACCAGTTTTATTTTTTAAGGTTATACCCTCAATGTAGATTGTTACATATAAGTACATTGTTTTGGTGATAAAGTAAATGTTCTAGATTGCTTGTCGCTACTTTTGTAGTGTAGATGAGGTTTGTTCCTACTCAGTGGGGTGCATTAGGAGATACCTATGGCCAGCAGAAGACTGCAACAGTTTGATAATGATGAAGTTCTGATGGGGTTTTGTGTGTAGGTAAATAAAACAATACATACTTTGTTTTTGTAAGTCCATTTATTTATTGTACTTATAAATGTCACAGTCTAACAGTATTGACGAGATCTTCACTCTCATCGGATAAAGCGTGCCTTCCTATTCGGGATAGGCGATCGTTGCAATTAACACATTGCAAACTCGTCATTTAATGAAAGCACGTACACAGCACAGTTAATAAAGCGTTCTTTCGCGAAACTACAAAAAAAAAAAAACCAAATGCTCAACTCAACGTAAAACGGCTAGATAATTCGCTTAATTGCTCAGATGTATTCACAAACCACAATCCAAAACAACAGCCAAGAATTGAACTGACAGACACAGAGCAAAAGGTACAAATAGATTTTCTTTACCTGTCAATAAACAGTTGCACTATGAACAAAAAAATATTGATGTCGAAAATCATTCCTATCATTAAATCGTTACTTAACAATTATGTTTTAATTCAACAATTATGCATTCTTACGAATAATATACAGTGTGTTAACTGATAGAGGGCGTTCTCGGTAACACGCAATAGTAATAAAAAAAAAATTGCCATTCGAAAACAAAATGTTTTTATTTTTTTAATATTAAAATATTCACTAAAATGTTAAATTGATACGTAAAAGAAACACTCTGTACACGCGTACTTGAAGGACGGCAACTTCGCAATTTACCTATTTATTAAGGCTCGACCGAGATGGGTTTTTCGTTCTCGGCCGAGACCGAGAATAAAATAATATCTCGGCCGAGACCGAGAGCCGAGAACGAGAATAGAAAAAGCGTGAAATTTTTTTTTTATACTGTTTGCTTTTTAATACACTACTAATTGTTTAACAAAATTAATTGTTTTAATAATCAAAGTTAAATAACATTATATTATAACATAAAAAAAGCAATTTTTCGGCATTTTCGCCCTTCAAAGAATGTCGTATTTGATTTTAGCAAAAAGCTTTGCAAGTGCTATAGGTACCTATTGACAAACAAACCATGTGTTTAGTTATTTTTAATTGTAGGTATTTTATTAATTATAAACCTTACGTATTTTCAGCAAAAAACATACGCATAACGTCACAAAACCCTATCAATCTGTAATATATATTTAATTTACTTATATTTATAAAAACAACTTACCCGCTTTATATTCCACCGCAAAACTATAAGTAATGATCTTGCTTTCACCAAACCAGTGTAATTAATCAATTTACAAGTATCAACAACAAGTAATCACAGCAAGTAGCAACACAACACTTAAAAGAACTTATTTTAATTTACTGTGTTAAAACAAACTTCCACTCATTACTATTGTAAACATAAACAATTACAAATACTGCTCGAATGGGGCGAAAGCGGCCGGCCGCAGTTCGCCAGCCGGGACTTCAACCAATCACAATTCAGCTCTCTCACGCACTTACACCAATCGACTACGCGCTGCGGCGCGTTGCCACGCGCGGTAAAATTTGAATGCCGATCCGAACAATGTTACAATCTCGGTCATGACCGAGAATCTCGGCTATAATTAGCCGAGAACCGAGACAAGTTTCTCGGTTGGATTTGTAGCCGAGAATGCCGAGACCGAGACCGAGACCGAGATCTCGGTCGAGCCTTACTATTTATGAATGACGGGCCGCGCGTGCGGCGATCTGATGTGCGTAGCCCCGCCCCCTGCCCCCGGATGTCCACCTAATTTTAGTCGGATCTAATATCACGCGCTGACCGGACGTGCATTATTTTCGCATTGCAACATCTTGCGTCATTCTTGTGTGAAATATGCCGCGTTATCAGTTCAGTGCTCAGGAGTATGCGAACATGGTGCTCATTTATGCTGAGTGTAATTATGATGGTGCACCGCTAAATCAGCCGCGGAATTCTTTTATATAAATGATAATATAATATATAATAATAATAAAATATTTTACATAAATGGCAACTTCTAAAAACATAACTGCGTTTAGTTTACGATTTTATTACGTTTATTTATTAAAATATTTTAATTGATATTATTAATTAATCCAAAGTTCTAAAAATAACACACTTACATAAAAATAAATGTCTTAGTTGCCTTAATAAGTGGTACAAATTCTATAACAGAACAACTAAAAAGTATGCTGTACGAAATTTGCCGTTTGCCAATGGGATTTTTTTTTTTCAAAATTTGAAATAAATTACTATGGCGAAAATTCTGAAAGTTTCCGAACTTTTTACGCAGATCAGGAGGTCTACTCCCTAAGCACGAAGTCCGCGTAGTTTCGGTCTTCGTTACGGTCGTTTCCAACTCCGTATCACCTACGGATGGATGATTGGTTCGGGGCCCGAACGAAGTATGATTGGCAACACGATACGACAGTTGTCCATACTCCCGATGTATTTTTACCCGTCCGAAAAATTTAACTTTTACACTTGTTTTGATGGATCGTTAAGTCAGACGGACGGAAATGAACAGACGGATTTAGGGAGTAGGCCCCCAGAAGTCATGTTATAGAAAACAGAAAAAATCAGTCGGTTCACTGTCCTTTGTTGTCTTTATTTAAGTATAATACTAATTAGGTGACTTCTTATTTACGTCAAAGTTATCAAAATAGATAGAGCTTTTTGCCCATTTTTAGTGATATTAATTTCTTTCAAAAATTGTCTGAAAAAAATGGGATTTAGGATAAATCTTGTAGATTCTACAAGGTTTATTTTTTGACTGATTGGTAAAACTCTTTAGCTAGCCAGACGTTTTTTGTTCGTGGCTTTTAAGTTTTCTATATAAACTTATCAAAACCCTATAACATGTTTTCCTGGTACTGACCATTAAGGCTGTGCGTTGTCTATCAGTCGATAGATGAATTTAAGATCAACAAAGCTAGACAAGAGAAAATATAAAGAGGTATTGTATTAGATAAAATTTAAAACGTATGACTTAGCTATGATAACAGCAACATATAAACAAACTAGTTAATTATATTTTCTGTTATTTGTTTTTCTCATACAGGTATTAAGGAACCAAAACCAAAATAGATGATAAATGTTTCGTTAGTCGTTCATGGATGTGACCTTTTCACTTCCAGGGTTATTCCGCACGCCAATGATGGAGATGCTCCCTGAACCAGCTATCAAGAGTCTGGAAGCCACCGTGCCGTTCCCGCCTCGGCTGGGTCACCCTCAAGAGTTCGCTCTACTCGTCCAAAGCATTATTCAGAACCCCATGCTCAACGGTGAGACCATACGTCTCGATGGCTCACTCAGGATGCAGCCCTAGGTACTGTACACTTACAAAACTGTATGTAGATATTATGTACTTACGACAGTAGCGATATAATATTGTAGTTCTTGTATATATTGTATTTTATTTGTATGACGTAAATAAACATTTGTTTTTAGAATTCGATTCGATTTTTTTTTAGTTATTATTTTATGTACGTATTGTACTTACCTTGAATATTTAAATAAGTATATTGAATATTTATATATTTTATCTGTATTTTTGTTTATTTAGTTAAAATATTGGTTTTTGTTTTTAGTTTGGCTTTTTTTAAGCGTTTTACTTTCATGAACATTAATATTAGTGTGATAACTAATGATCAAAGATTCAGATTTTTTATTAACATTGTTATCTTCTGAAAGACAAGTAATGCGCGTTCGTCTATGGTTTCCACACATGTTTTGTTGACCCAACATTATATCGACGTTACACTTTGAAAATTGCCTAAACCCAATAAAATTTATAATAAGTAAAATAAAACAAAATCTTTCTAAATTTTATATAAAAAAAGCTTGCGAAAATAAGAGTGCATTATAGTAACGTTTACTGGCTGTGCCCTAAAGTTCGAAGTTACAAGACCCCTGCTTTGTCTGAGTTTTCCTACAAAAGAAAGTTCAAGCTGTGTCAAAGACACTACTTAATCAATTGAAATAAAATGTACCTACACTAGCTTAGCCAGTAGATATTCTACCGTAACTCTGACTTGTGACTGTGGTATAGAACTATACAAGGAGAACCATGGAAATCTCCATGGTTCGATTCATGTTTTTTAAGCAGAACAGAAATTGTGACAGCTCTCAGACTTCGTTCTGGACATATCCCCTTAAATAAGTTCACATACTTAATGAAAAAAGTTCCTTCCCCCAACTGCACAGTATGTGGAAAAGTGGAAGACGTTCTTCACATCATGGTGGAGTGTGCCCGGAACGAAGATCTCAGAGCTGAGCTATTATTGCACTTTGGTGTTAATGTTAAAGAGGTGGGAAGATGCAATAATATTCTAGCATTCCCCTTATCAGAGACAGCGAGGCTATTATATAAACTTGTAAGGATTGGCATACGTAGAAGATAAGAATTGTATTATATTTATAAAAATTATGTATTATATTATAAGAAAGCCTTACGGAGCGACTTAGTCTTCTTGACCAAGCTCCTTAAATAAAGATTAAAAAAAAAAAAAAAAAACTGATTTTAACGGTTACTGCGAAATGTGTTGTACTCATCAGCTTAGTTAAAGTTATCTCAGGGTAGGTACGCGTCTGACAGAAGTGACAGATATTTAACATTAACAATAACATTAACCACTGAAGCGTGGGCGGTTAAGGTTACAGTTAAAGTTATAACGTCAGCTAACAAATTGTCAAATGGAGTATCCCATTTTAAGTCTAGCAGGTACTTTAAATGAAGGTGCGATGCTTGTTATTCTTAAAGTAAGATGGTGCAACCCAACCTAAGGGTGTATTCAGCCGTTTTCACGTGATGCGTTAAAAAACAAACAAATAGAAGTACAGATAGATAGACGCATAGTCATATTCAAGAAAAAATATTGTTGTGTTGCTTACTTCTAGTAACCTTAATGGTAATTGAGAAAAGAAAGGGTTTTCTATTGCACTGACGTCGAACTCTGAGATTTTCTAAATCCTGACTAATATTATAAATCCGAAAATGAGTTTGTTTGTATGTTACCCTTTCACGCTAAAACGGCTCAACGGATTTGGATGAAATTTTCCACATGGGTAGACCATGACCTGGATTAAAACATAGGATGCTTTTTATCTCGGAAGTACGTTCCCTGGGATAATTTCCGACCTCCACGCGGGCAAAGCCGCGGGCAAAAGCTAGTAAAAGATAATTATGCAAAAAAAAACCGGCCAAGTGCGTGTTGGATCACGCACATCGCACAATGAAGGGTTCCGTAGTTGGAATGAATTTACCCCTAGAAGACATTTAACAGTTTAGTAGAAAAACATGTTTCGTCATCCATTCCAACTGCAAATGTAAGTTTGTACGCACAATATTGAGTGATTAACCATGTTTTTTTAAGACCATAGACTTCATCATAGATCAATTTTCCTGTAATCTATAAGAATAGAACTATTCTATGTAATTTTTTTTAAATTTTAGGCTCAGGCCTTTCGGAAATAAGGATGGAATGGTAAATTTTCATTAATTTTCTTTAATAATTTTAAAACATTTACATTACACAGAAATTCATTATGTGTACCATGATGGGTCCAGTAGATTCGAAGCAAATCGGCTGTGACAGACGGACAGACAGACTATAAGGTTCCTATAAGGTTCAGTTTTTTCATTCGAACGTACGGAACCCAAAAACCGTAAACAATAGTTTATAAGCATACAATCTGACTGACGTTATGTTCAGAATTATGAAATACTGGCGAACCGTCCCTCCTTCGCACGGTTTTTTTGACAAAACATTAAGATTTATTTAATACTAGCTGCGTCCCGCGGTTTCATCCGCGTAGACCGGGATAAAAAGTAGCCTATGTGTTAGGTCCTAGGTATAAGGTATCTACATACCAAATTTCATCCAAATCGGTGTAGCCGTTTGAGCGTGAAGAAGTAACAAACACATACACATACTCACAAACTTTCGCCTTTATAATATTAGTGTGACTAGCTGTTCGTGCCCGGCGTCGCCCAGGTGAATTTCATGTCTCGAGTGGTTTAGGCTGTGTGTTGTCTGTTTTCAAACAAAAATACTATCCAAAACTCCGACAAATCCGGTGAATTTTCCAAAAAAAAATCTGTCATACTGTACTAACATAACAAAATAAGATGTATCCAAATAGGTGCAACCGTTCTGAAGTAATGCGCTTACATACATTCGGCAATTGTTTTTTTTTTTTTTCATTGATATTATTCTCTTTTGTTGAGTTTAATATTAATCTATTACTTATACTTACACAATAAAATCAATCTGCCTAGCCTTTTCCCAACTATGTTGGGGTCGGCTTCCAGTCTAACCGGATGCAGCTGAATACCAGTATTTTACATGGAGCGACTGCCTATCTGACCTCCACAACCCAGTTAATACGATACCATTTGGTAAGATTGGTTGTCAGACTTTCGGGCTTCTGACGACCCGTAACGACTGTCAAAGATTCACAGCCGGGACCAACGGCTTAACGTGCTTTCCGAGGCACGGAGGAGTATCGTTATGTAAAGATTGTCACCCATCCACGGACAACCCCGGCAAGCGTAGCTTAACCTGATGGATCGACCCGTACAGCTGTAATTACTTAGCCACGAGATACTCTATCTATTATACTTACGCATAAACCTAATATAATTTGCTGTGAAGCTCATGTTCATAATATTTATTATTACGAACATGAGTTTCACAGCAAAAAAATTAGGTACCTACTTACAGAAAATGAAACAGCAGAAATAGCTCTGCGTAGTTAAATAACACACAAGCTGCAATAGTAACATGGTGAAAGGATTTTATCAATATTTATGACAGTAACTGTTAACAAACAGGAAGTTTAAGATTTCAAGTTACAAAATCAATCAATCAACTCAGCCTATTGCAGTGTACTGCTGATCAAAGGCCTCCCCAGGCTGCGCCACAATACCTGTCCTTGGTCTTCCCCATCCAGTCTATCCTAGCCACCTTCTTAAGGTCGTCGGTCCATCTAACTGTGGGGCGGGCGTCCCACACTACTGTTGCCGATACGCGATCTCCAACTCCAAGACTCGCCTGTTCCACCGGCCATCGGTCCTTCGACAAACTTCGACTTCTGATTTTATTCTTCAAAGAAGTTCCGAGAATAGCCCGCTCCATAGCGCTATGGAATTACAATATAAGCTATAGAAAATGCAGTGAATAGCAGTTAGAAATATACAATTATATCAGTATATCAAATTCTAATTGCGAGGTAAAAATGTAAATCCAGTATCCAGCAAGATCTTAAAATTTAGTAAGTATCCAAACAAGTAGGAGTCAAAATTGCATTAAATAGCACTATAGAGTACGGGCGGGCGGTGGCATTACTTTAAACAAGTTATTTTATACCGGCTCGCCTGAAAATCATAGCAATAGTAGTTTGCTCTTAGTGCATAAGAGATCTGAGCGTCAGCTGCTCCAGTTGTGGGGGAATCCGAAGTTAAAGCATGTGAAAGTTGAAAAAATGACTGTAATTTTCTACCGCACCCAAAACCTTATGGGACCATTTTAGGGATCATCTTACATCCCAAAAAAATTGCTACATGGAAGTGGGAGAAATATATGCACGTTGCGTAAATGAACATGATCAGGGCTATGGGTAGTAGGGCAATGTGGTCAAGTGAAAGATGACCTTAATTTTGTAGGAAAATGAAACTGCAGGGCATCAAAAAATTCGTCCCCATCGCTGTCGACAGGAAAAGTGGCCAAAAGGCTGGCAGCATTGCCACTTGTATGGCAGCCCTTTAGTCACGTGTAGAGTCGTTGTTTATTGAAAAGTCTTTTGTCTGAGCCCGGATTCGAACCCGATTTTTTTTTTTAGTAAAACAGCAACCGGTTTTATTGCACTAATCGATGGCGTTGCTGGTCAAATTCTGTGATCATATCCAGCATGTGTCAGAAAGTTGTAGTCATGGGTAAGGGTGTGGTACAGACCATCAAGCTGAACAATTTTCTTTATGGGATCAACAGCCTTAAAAAATTCAAATCATTTATAAATCATTTGAAATATGTAAGCAATGCATTTGCCGTGGGGCCTGTTCTATAGTTTCTAAACCTTGTGTCTCAGCCATTCGTGACACAACACAACTGGTGACAAAGCAGCCCTATTTAGGATCGCTCTGCACAGAGGAGGGGTCTAGAAAAGGTGTCCCAAAAATAGCCCGTCTCATTCATCATCCAGGAGCCAAACCGCGGGCGCTTGGACATCGACGAAATGCGGTCGAAAGAAACAGAAGCAACTTAATAATAATAAGATTCAATACCAACGACTTTGCATCGCTACATGGAACGTACGGACTCTATTAGACGACGACCGGAATTTATGCCCAGAGAGAAAAATTGCTCTCATTGCAAGAGAGTTGGCTCGCTATAACATAGATATAGCTGCAATAAGCGAAACCCATCTGAGTGACAGTGGAGAGCTTCGTGAACACCTAGGAGGCTACACCTATTACTGGAGCGGACGTCCCTCCGGTGAAAGGGCGGGCTGCGGTGTGGGCTTTGCTATTCGTAATGGTTTGGCTGGAGATCTGAGTGAATTACCTAAGAGTGTCAATGACCGCCTCATGACTCTACGCCTTCCACTATCTAACAATAAGTACGCCCATCTCATAAGTGCTTATGCCCCCACCCTGCCTTCACCGGATGAGGATAAAGAGGTATTTTACCAAAACCTGAGGCGAACTCTGGAGACTATCCCAAAGTGTGACAAAGTTATTTTGTTGGGGGATTTTAATGCTCGTGTCGGAACCGAACATGCAACTTGGAACGGAGTCCTCGGCAAACATGGAATACGGAAATGTAACGATAATGGACTTAGGCTATTGTCGTTATGTGCTGAATTCGATCTTAGCATCACTAATACATGCTTCCGACTTGCTGAGAAATACAAGACCTCGTGGATGCACCCAAGATCTAAGCATTGGCATCTTTTAGATTATGTCATTGTTCGCCAAAAAGACCTGCGTGACGTTCTCGTGACGAGAGCAATGCGTGGTGCTATTGGCTGGACTGATCACCGTCTTATTAGATCAAAGATGTACTTGCAGCTAAAAGCACCACGACGAGCACCCAACAAAATTCCACATTAACTTGCCTTTTCAAATCTAATAACATCATCAGCTCAGTAAAGCGTTGGATTTGAAATTTGCTGAGAGTGCTCCGCAGGCGGATTAATCTACCATTTTTGGTGACTGGAGATCTTTTGCCAAACATGCCTGTGCGCTGGAAACTGTAGGAAGACCACAGAAAAAGAACCAAGACTGGTTTGACGCAACTGACAGTGAGATCAAAGCGCTAGTTGACAAACACAGGCATGAGCTAAATATGAAATCCCCGGATGCACGTAGAAATAAGGAAGCGCAACAAAAACTGAGATCCAAAGTTTGCGAACTAAAGGATAAGTGGTGGAAGGTAAAAGCTGCTGAACTGCAGCACTGCGCTGATACTCACCAAACTGGGAAGTTCTTCGAGGGTATCCAAGCAATATTTGGGCCAAGGGCAAGGAAAATAGCACCGATATACACAAAAGACAGACAACACCGAGTTACAAATAAAACTGACGTAATAATGCGATGGGCAGAACATTTTAGTGACGTCTTGAATCCCGATGCACTCAGCGCTGATCTGTCGTACATAAATACACTAGAGGAACTGCCAGTTTGTCAAGATTTAGAAGCCCCACCCACTTTTGAAGAGTTTGCAGAAGCAGTCATGCGTCTGAAAAACTCCAAACACCTGGAATGGACCAACTTCCAGCGGAAATATACAAATACAGTGGAAAAAACATTGTAAATAAACTCTACCATCTAGTCAAAAGGGTGTGGGAAAGTGAAGAAGTTCCACAGGACTGGAGAGATGCAGTGATCTGCAAGCTGTATAAAGGGAAGGGAGATGTCTCCGATTGCAGCTCCTACCGAGGCATATCACTTCTCTCTAGTGCTGGTAAAATTCTTGCCCACATTATCAACAGCCGCCTTAGCAAACCTGAGAGTCAATGTGGCTTTCGTCCTTGCAGAGGTACAATCGATGCTATATCCGTCGTAAGGCAACTCCAGGAGAAAAGCTTGGAACATCAAAGGCCTCTCTACATGTGCTTTGTCGATCTAGAGAAAGCATTTGATAGAGTTTCACGTGAGGCTCTTTGGCTTGTTCTCCAAAAGTCTGGATACCCAAAGAAGTTCGTCAACCTCATACGCCAATTTCATGTCGGCATGAAAGCGCAGGTTCAACATGAAAACGAACTTTCTAAGGAGATCCAGATTACAAGTGGAGTAAAACAAGGTTGCGTCATGGCGCCCACACTCTTTGCAATTTACTTCGCAGTTGTTATGAGAGACGCCCTGCAGTACTGTAGTGATCAAATCCAACTGAATGTCCGAACTGATAAAGGCGTGTTTGATATTTCTAGGTTTAAAGCCAAATCAAAACTTCAAAAGACTTCCATTCTAGAGATTCTTTACGCTGACGATGTGTGCCTCATGTCCGACAGCATGGCGCATCTCCAAAGCTATATAGATGCACTACATCAATCCTGTCAACGATTTAGATTAGTTATCAGTGCTTCCAAGACGCAAGTCCTCAAACAGCTCCGAGGCTGGGAAGCTGATAAAGCCACACTTAATCTAGATGGGAAACCACTAGAGGAAGTCTCGCAGTTTAAATATCTTGGAAGCAACATACGGCATGAATTCACCCTGGCATCGGAGATACCATCGCGCATTGCAAATGCCGCTGCGACCTTTGGACGGCTTAATGATCGTGTCTGGAAATCCCATGACCTGAAGCTAGAGACAAAAATTAGTGTTTACAAGGCATTAATCTTTCCTGTTCTTCTATACAGCGCAGAAACATGGTGCCTTTACAAACCAGACATTAGGAAACTGGACACATTTCATCTAAGGTGTCTCAGATCGATCTTGAACATTAAGTGGCAACACCATGTTCCTAATACGGAGGTCTTGCACCGTTCCAGCATATATGTCATTGAACTACCTACTCATGCAGCGTCAACTCAGGTGGTGTGGACACGTTCTTCGCATGAAGGACCACCGTTTACCAAAAATGGTTTTTTACTCTGAGATGGCAGAAGGTAAACGGAAGGTTGGCGGTCAACATCTCCGCTATAAGGATGTGCTCAAAAGGCATCTTAACGCGTGCGCTATTGATCCTACAGGTTGGGAGAGGCTCGCTTTACATAGGTCGTCTTGGCGCTCTACTATTCGCAAAAGTATAAAATCTTTCGAAGAAAAGCAACACGAAGCTATTATTGAGAAGCGCCAAATACGCAAAGAGAGACCTAAGCCCTCCTACGCCTATACATACAACACTGCAGGCCAACTTTATTGCTCTAGCTGTGACCGGGTATTCAAAACCAAATTCGGTCTAGCGAGCCATCTAAGGGCACACGCAAGGAAGTGATTTCGAAGGGTCGCCGTTATCGAAATCGATAAGGAGGACTATAGTATCCATCGTGAAGAATAGGATAGGAGGCATCTCGGACATAAACAACTATTTCTTGATTTCTCTTGGCTAAGGTGTTGGAGAGTATGCTTGACTCTTTATTGGCAAAGTATGTAAAACTACACGATACACAGTTTTTGTTTTGTCCTGCACTATCCTAACCGAAATAACTTTATTTAGCATGGGCTTTTTCAATAAACAAAATATATATGCAGGTTTTATTTTCCTGCAAAACTGACTAACCTGCCATCGAAAAATCATGTTCATTTACTGAACTGAAACCTAACCTCCCCACTTCCATGCAGCTGACTAATTTTTTTTAGTTTCCCCAAAAATCGTCCCGTAAGGTTTTGGAGCGGTATGAAATTACTTTTTTTTTAACAACTTTTACAATACTGTCCTCCTCGGGTGCAACGACTGATTCTGATTCTCATGATTACTGAATATTTTACAGCTCATAGCAATTAAAATTCAAAATCGAGCAATACCTATGCTACATGCAAATAAACTATGCTACGCATGTAGCTTATTTACCTTTCGGTCTTACGTGTTTCGAGTGACAAAGCTAGATGGCGCTTATCGAAAATATTCCAAAGCTTCAGCTAATTACAGACTATTTTTTATAATATTATGAATATTAACATTAGGAATTTTAAAATGTACCTACATAAGTTTTCAAGCTAAGCTCGTAGATATATTACAGTAACGGTTTAATTGAAAATCGGTCGACGCAGGTCGATCGTATTCACGTGATGAGTTAACAAAGAAACAGGAGGATATAATATGTATAGACTAACAATAAGGGCTTCTTTCACGATGTACGAACAGCCACTACTCACCGAATAAATTAAAAAAAACCGGTCAAGGGCGAGTCGTACTCGCGCACCGAGGGTTCCCGTTCAGATTTCTGAAAAGGTGTGCTACTTCATACATCGTTTTATTTTTCCTGTAATCTTTACATAAACTTCTATCACATAGAATAATTTCAGATTTTTCTCTTTGCAAACTTGGGAGATAAGGAGGGAACGGTATTTTTTTTTACATTTTTCATCAAAACTATGCGGCCAAAAAAAAATTAAAAATAGTTTGAGAATGTGCAAACAGCGCTCTTTCATATGATACCCCACATGCCCTAGTAGCCCCACTTTAAATTTTTAAGACCCCCTTTGAGTCCCTGTTGCAAAAAAAAATATAAATATTTTTATTTATTTCTTATTTGCAAAATAGTTGGGTAAACCTCATCTAAAGCTATTCCAAATTTCAAGTTGATAGCATCAGTAGTTACTGAGATATCCAGCTGTGACAGACAGACAGACAGATAGACAGACTGAGTCACACCATAAGAGTTCCTTTTTTACCATTTTGGTACGGAACCCTAAAAATGGAACAGATTTGTATGAAATTATTTGCCAAATAAGTTAGTAGGAACTTAATCGTAGGATTCGCAGGTTGTAAAAAAGTAAGTTTAAAAACTAAAACCCGACTACTGAAAAATCACACTCTAAAAAGTATGAAACAAGAAAATATTCTCATCTGAAATTAGAAAAAGACAGACAAATTAAAAATCCGGAGTCACGCGTCATGTTACGGCATAAATCGAACAGGTTACGTGACTCCGGGTTTTTAATTTGTCTGTCTTTTTCTAATTTCAGATAAGAATATTTTCTTGTTTCATAGTTTTTAGAGCGTGATTTTTCAGTAGTCTGGTTTTAGTTTTTAAACCCACATTCGTATTTTAATACCCCTTATTATACGTCAGTTGCATAAATAACTATTACTGTATAATTAAGGTGCGCACAAAATAGATCGGCGGTCGGATTCGGACCGCAGTCCGCCATCTGATGACTGCTGGTGTAGTGGAGTGGTTATGGTGTGGCTGACACTGGCTTGGCCACCATCAGGGATTTTACTTTTGATAGCACAAAGATTTAGTCGTTAATTAGTCGAAATTTGTCGCCAAATATCAGAATTTGTCGGTCACTGGTTCAAAAGTTATAATAAGGGGTCATTGGTGGCCGATCTGGAGAGTCTCCCCAGCTTGGCCACCTTTATATCTCAAAAACTAGGGCATAGCGAAGATCTGTTTTCTCCCAGATTTAGTCGCTAATTAGTCGAAATTAGTCGCCAAGTCACAGATTTAGTCGAGTCTTAGTTTAGAAGATATGATGAATTCAATTTTTAAGTATAGACCAAGAGGTCTATACTTAAAAATTGAATTCATCATATCTTTATTTAGTCGGGTCTTAGTTTAGAAGATATGATGAATTCAATTTTTAAGTATAGACCAAGAGGTCTATACTTAAAAATTGAATTCATCATATCTTCTAAACTAAGACCCGACTAAATCTGTGACTTGGCGACTAATTTCGACTAATTAGCGACTAAATCTGGGAGAAAACAGATCTTCGCTAGGTGCCCTAGTTTTTGAGATATAAAGGTGGCCAAGCTGGGGAGACTCTCCAGATCGGCCACCAATGACCCCTTATAACTTTTGAACCAGTGACCGACAAATTCTGATATTTGGCGACAAATTGCGACTAATTAACGACTAAATCTTTGTGTTATCAAAAGTAAAATCCCTGATGGTGGCCAAGCCAGTGTCAGCCACACGTGGTTATGAGCGCGCCTGCTGAGCGTGAAGTGAGTGCTGAGGACGTGCTGATGTAAGGTACACCTCTGTACAACACTTCAGAAAAAACAGGCGTGATGTTGTCATATAAAAACTGATCTGGAGATCTCACGTGACAACACCAGGCAGGCCGTTCACACGTAGACTGCCTATACAGGGTGTATCAGGGTGTGTCCAGAACTCTCACACATTTGGGTCGAGTCGCTATTGAAATTTTGTACGGAACAGCTGATAATTTTTTCTCGATTACGATGTTGGTCCCATGGAGAAAGTAGATCAGTTTGATGATCTGTACCACACCTTTCTAAACCACTCTGTAAGTAAGAATTTGCCAAAATATTCCAATCAGTCAATAATTTTCATTTAATCGTTTAGGCCAGGTGGAAGTTCACAATTGGGTAAATTACGTGAGATGCCTTTATTGGCTTGATAAAATACATACTGCGTATTTAGAGTCGATAAGGATGAAGCATGACCTAGTTTCAAATCATTAGATTACAGAAACAGCTCTTTGTGACTACAGTAAAATTCAAATCGTTGTATCTAAATAATTTTACGTTTTTCTTAAATATTTACATTACATATTTAATTTTTTTTTTATGTGAAGAATAAAAAGTCCAACAATTTAATAGTAGGTATCGAGACGGAATTGAAGAATCCTTTAATGAAACCTGGAATCAGCGAACAGCATAAGCGGTCTCGTTCATAAATCAGTTTTTTATTTTATTATTTATAATGCGGATTAGCTTTGAAAACAGCTAGAGTATTCGTATACACATAAATGAAAAGGAATAAATAAAATGAGAATTATTTAAACGAAAATATCATTTATTTCTACAATAACGGGCGGCGGCGCGAGCGCACGCCCTCGCCGCCGGCGCGTACGTGCGTCTCACAATATTTATTAATCACCATGAAAATAAATACATTGAAGATGCTCGGGCGACATCTCACACCGCCTTACATATCATCTATGTTGCCATCTAAAAATAGATCATTGTGGTATAAACTTAATGACACCGCTAAACAATAATGACAATAAAAATAAGTTTAAAGATTTAGCGACAACAATAACTATTATTTTATATTGTATAAAAGACGCAAATGTGAGGTAATGACACGGTACATATTATGTGGCTGTGGTAGCTACTGCCGGTTGCTCCACTCTAACTGAACTTCAAGGAAGTTGCGTTTTGGTGATGTTTTCAGAAGTCATCGATTTTAAGTATCAATAAAGTCCTTAGCAGGAAATGTGTGATAATTAGTCGTGCCGTGACAAGTTCACATTTTATAGTTACATCTATTATAAGAAAATATTATTCTAACAATAAGTGATGTTAGCAGTGATGTGGTGTTTAAACGTGTGACGTTTAAATAGAGCTAAGTTAAATAAATTGCGAACACTCGTTCAGTTAAAATAGGAGCAGCCTCACAATAAGCCTTCGTGGCTGAACATTACTGGGTTTACTTATGTTATTATATTATAATAACATTAATAACTATTAGAACGGTCACTGGACCGAGTTGCGAGGGTCGAGTTCCACTCGTGGCGCGGGCGGCACGGTCTGGGACCGGGCTCGTTGTGCGTCTCCGAAACAAGGTAGGTATCGTATACTACTACAAACTTAGCTAACAGCTCAGCCGCATCATAAACCCCGCCCTCGACTCGTGACCTTACCACTTTCTATAACAGTAACACATAAATAGCCATACATCTAAGATGGTATCAGTTTAAGATTTATTTAAATTTATCAACAGCAAATGCGGTATTGCATTGGTATTTGCCAGCCCCATGTTTTCAGATACAACAATAACCATTAAAGACGAATGAAAACTGTAAACCTCGCCCTATCTATATGTACAATTGATAAAGTAGAACTAACACGGCGCGCGAAACAAAGTTAGGTGCAACAGAAATTATCGCTTAGGTACTTAAGATTTATAGCTAGTATGAACCCTTCAGGCTGAGGCCTGTCGATTCGCTCAAATTCACATCCTCACATAAACTTAACCACGAGAATACTATACACAGACTAAAGTTAAACAACAGCGACTGAGATTAATCCTAACTTATCGTTAATGAACAACAAAGTGGTAAACTTACAAATTGCAACGCTTTGTCTATGCGCGTCATTTAGCGTTACGTTAGCGATATTTTGGAATGTGTGCGACGCGTACATAGTCATCAGCAACCGATCACCTAGCAAGTTATTATCGAGCAAAGCACGTGATGATGAAACAATTTCATGCGAGTGAAGCGGACGCGCCACCGGACGCGGCGGCGCTCGCTGTCCGCGGTACTGTCTGTAGACCGGGTACGGATACGTTACGCTGCGCGAGCGAATCTGAGCGAAGTAACAGTGCCCGACTCGGACGAGCATCGCGCCCCCGCGAGTCGACCGCGGCGACACGGGGATGCGATGATCCCGCTGCGTAGTTTGTACCTATCTATCACTTACAATCTAGTTGAACTCAAAATTTACATTTACATAGAACACTCATCGTGTATCTTAACTTTAAAATACTTATAATTTTAAGTCATAAATATAGATATTACTTACATAACGTACGCTAAAATACAACTTTATGTTGTACATTACAACCTAATCTTAAATGTAAATAGTAGGTTTAGATTTTATATATTCAAATCAATTAAATATTTAAAGGATAAAATTATAGTTGATTAAATCAAATGTGAAGCGAATGACAATAGATGTAACAGCAAATTAATCGACTACCAAAAACTAATTATTATGAACACTGGCACCATAATGTTGAACCGTTTATTGTCAAGCGAATGTAGCCTTTGTTCGTACTGAAGAGTTGTACGTGGATTATAAGTGGATCGCGTTGGGGCTACCGCTATACGTATAGGAGGCAGCGAGGCTCAGCCGATGCATTCTGTAAAATCTCACCGTGAAAACTTATAGGTGAAGTGAGCTTGAACTGCTTGAAGTTTGCTGTCATTTGATGCTAGTGATTGACACTATTGACAGCTCACTTCACCGTAGTTTTCGCGGTGAGATTTTTACAGAATAGGTAGGCTGGTTTGAGTCGCTTCGGCCCGAATGACCCCGCGCGTTGGATGTTCGCTATCCTGAAACAGTGTCGGCCCCAGCGATCACATGGATGGCACACGTCTCTCTTACTTTTTTTTTTCGGTGACTACGTCACTATGCATACACTTGATAACTTATTAGAATACATAGTATAATATTTGATAAATACAAAATGTTATGCTGTTAAACTTGAACAATTAACATAATAAATCTGTTGAATATAACAATATATTAGTAAACAAATATAATTAATAACTCAGATTATTTATAATTCAATTAAAATTTATTGAAAACTCAGTATGAATACTAGGCATCAGATAGAACACGATAAGAACCGAAGTTGTGTTAGAAAAGTTTTTCGATGTGGACAGTAAATATTTTAATTGTCCATTCATTATTTTGGAAGAAACTCACAATGACGAGAGTATTAATGTTTCAGCATTTTAGATTCATAAAAATACACATGTACCTATTGTCTAATGCAATTATGCCTCAAGGAAATAAATACATAAAAATACTATACTATTATTATATTTGTAACAAAATGTATGCATGTAGTAATTTGCCTAAGGCAATATGATGCGACTCCTCAAATTAGAAACGTGAATGTTGCTTGAATAATATATCTATCAAAATAATACTGTATATCTAAGCAGAAATATCCATGTGACTGATGATAAAATATTAATATTTAAAATGGTAACATGATTGGTAAAAATTCACAGATCTAATGAAAGGAATCGAACATTGAGGTATAAACGGCTTCCGAACTAGTGGTGCTAATGTTTTGTTTCTAACACGATGCTTCGTTCACCGACTTCAACCATGAACCGTGTCGATGAACGAGCTCTATTTTAAAGCTGCACTGGACAAACGGGTGTTTTGTTTAACATTGGTCACAATTAATCGCTGTGTTCGCTGAAATAGGAGCGAAATAATGAGCCACGCCGTCTAATGTACTTAACTATGTCATACCATCACAGATCAGCTTTGCCTTCGATAAAGCGCCTAAACTTGAGAAGCTGCGAGTTACTTCAACTCATCGTTTGCGATTTAGAATCGAAGTGACGTTAGCGAAGAATACTATGGATTAAGGACGATTTCGAGAACGTGTTCATACAAGTGTCTGAAATCACTGAATTAATAAACAGTTTATTTTTACGAATGAAATGAATATCAGTAAATACGTGCTTATTCCAAACAGTTTCTTCCTATATCGGAGCTTCTTTATGTACCTACTTTAGCATTAAAATTATAACAAGACGTACACATACGTGAAGATTTGATATAACGATTCTAACTATTTACATAGAAATATGTGGTCGTCGATTATAAAAGTGTAGACGAAATATGTTAAAATGAAAATGTATTAAATATGCTGATATTAAATACGGCAAATAACTTAAAACTGTTACAGTCGTAAATAAATGTTTATAAAACTTTCAACAGTGCTCATTAAAGAAATTCAAGAATTGTATATATTTTAAAAATTGTACCACAACAACGTTTTTCAAGGAACTTTTTTTTAAAGTTGTTTGTTTATTCATTTATATAGGTACTACACTCTGTCTCTATTGTACCTTCCATCTAGTATCACGTATATCTATAGAAAGTTTAATTCGTGAATTTTTAAAACAATATCATGATAATAAAATTACAGTGTTATCCTGACTGTTCACTGGACGGTATTGTAGATAAAATACGGTGCCATAGTTTTTGTACACATGAGAGCTTAGATAAAAAACTAAGCCAAAATGAATAAACCATCGTTATTTATAATCATAATCTACTCGTTGACGCAACCTACTACCTAAACATTCGCACTTGGTGCATTGATATTACGTTAAAAAAATTGAATTATAATCATTCACTTTAAACACAAACCGTCAAATCACAATTAATAATTACTTAAATGATTCGTTACATTACGCGGAGGTACCAAGTGTAATCGCTTAGCGCCTACCGCTCGGTTTCCCAAGCCTTGCGCACCACACTTACTCTCATCACCTTCATGCGCAGGTGTCGAAACAAACAAAATGTCTAATGGGCAGTATCCTTTTATCAAATTGACACCGTTGTAAAAGAAAACGTTGCAAATTAAATTTGTAACGTCGCGTTATGACAGTTTTACATACATGTATATGATAACACTTTTTATTCAATATTATGTATAATCAATCACTTCCACTTTAAAAGTAGATCTTTACACTTGATTACGTACGCTACTATATTATTTGTTAGAAAAATACGAAATCATGTACTTTCAGTTAACATATTATATATGTTAATAAAGAACAATATGTTTTATATAAAAATACATCGCCTTCCTCGGCCATCAGCCGATAGACGCTAGTACCCATATATTTTTAAAAATCTATGATTTTTAAGGCTTCTTGCACGTATGTTGAGAAATATTTTACATAATTACACAATCATAAGTAGAATAAATCACTGCAAATGTGCTTATGTTATTTACAAGGATTATAATTTGATTTTGTACTGGTATGGCCAATAAAAACAATACTTGATTAATTCTATACAACATTCAGATAAACAATTTTTAAGGAACAACTGTAAATTTTTAAGATGGATTTAATTTGCGATTAACATTTTTACATTATATAATACACATAGACCAATATCAACATTCGATAAAATTTCTTTCATATCTCAATCAAGCCCAATATCTATACTTAGTAAAATAGTCGCTCACTGCAACATGCTCACTCCGTCAACAATCACACTCGCCGCGACACATGCAAGCTATAAAAGAACACAACGTTTTATAAGATATCAGTGAAGACAATTTAATATAATTACATTCATTTGTAAAGTGCTTTATAGTCTTAAAAAGAAGATAATCCGTAAATTTAATAAGTAACGCCAAAACAAATAAAAATCGGGCATCGCCAGTTGCGTTGCGCGACCACAACATATTGTATGTACGTATGGTACTGAATACACTAACATTTATAATTATATTACACATAATGATCATTTTAACTAACATTAAAAACGGTTTTCATCAAATTTCTTCGTTTATAATCACAGACACTTTCCTAAAATATGTATTGTAATATTTCCCTTTACGCACCGGAGTTAAAGAGAACCTAGTTATATAATGTACTTACTCAATTTTGAAGTAACACGATATAGACTGCTAAATAAATTAACCATAGCTACACAAGACTGGTGTATAATATTTGTATATTATTTTACAGACAATAGGTAGATAAATATTTGTTTTATCTGTATCGGACTAGGCACGCGCGGCTCTGCCGGCCGGCGCTCGGCGCAATAACTTACATTTGATAATCACACACCAAGTTATAAACTAGAACTAACTAATAAGTAAAGTTTGTTGCATATTCTATCTGATGTGGTGTCGGGAGCGCTTGGCGCTTTTGTGGTCTGTTTCTCTTCACTGAGACTTCAAGATCTGCAAACAAATATTGTCATGCGTTATTATCTGTGTCATATTATTATAAGAACACTTAACATACACCGACCCAAAAGGAAGCTAAGTGACCGACTCGTGATATCCGTACACACTTTAAAATTCAATAATGTGTTATGCATGTCCTGAGTAAAGGCGGTTCGTACGTCACGGTTCGGTATCCTTAGCAAGTTTTTAAAGCCAAACAAATCAATAGCTAAAACCCAAAATAAAAGGTGGTAAGGCAATATTAGTGAAAAAAAGAAGAAAAATATATTGTTCTGTTTTGGAAGAAACATGTGCACAAAATTAAACAGGTGAGTTTTGGGATAAAACTCCAAGGCGCAATCCGAAACTAAAAGAAAAAATAGAACAAGGCATACAATTTTCATATGCCACACAATAGTACATTTTGATACAAGTGGAGAACGTTTGTTATTGCATTCGAGGCGGAATTAAAACACCCGAGCCGTAGGCGAGGTTGTTTTTGAGCCGATAACTGCAATAACAAATGTCTACGAGTATCAAACGACGTTTTTCAATACACTTTTCAGAAACAAAATAAAATAACGGAAAATATTTTTGTCATGAACTAATAGGAAACCACAGAGTACTTTTACTTATAGGTCCGAAACTATGATTTATATTTTCTTTTTTTCCGCGCTTTGCTTTCGCCAGGTTGAAAGAGAAGCAAAGGTATAAAGCCGATAAACAGCCTAATATGAAAAATAGAAAATTCAAATATTTTTGAGTTTAGAACACAAATAAATGTTAATTTCTTCATAAAGGTTTTTTTTTATTGTAATAATCATGGTTTTTGATAATATTCTATATAGAAACATTATACAAATATTCAAAAAATATTAACGCCTTAAAGACGCATATCTCTTTGCCGAGATTTAAAAAGAAACATTCACCTCCGAATAGAGAGTTGTGAATAGAGACATTGAACCAATTTGGACTAAGTATAGGTATAAGTTATCTGTGGCAATTTTCATTCCCGCACACGGGTGGGAAAATGAAAAATCGCACGCGTGCGACATACATTGCATTGTGAACCTAATCGTAGTGTGAGATAAACCAGTTTTCAAGGAAGTGTATTGAAAAAATATAACCCAGAAATACGATGGATTTCTGGTAAGGTTTACTTGAATTTGCCGCATAAAAAAGAGTTGCGAGATATACCTTATTTCCAACGCGAGACGTGTTTTATTTGTGGAATAAAATTGACAGCTTATGTATGAAAAAAACTGTTAGAAATTTAAAATGATTCCTCGAATAAATAAATCCGGTGTTGGAAAAATTTGCGCTTAATCAGCAACATTATTGCTTAATTTATAATAATACAGGACAGGTATTTTTTCTTTTGCAAAGTTCCTGTTCCTTAGTTAAGAGGGCTGTCGCATTTTATCACCTCTCGCTCACACGGGACCAAATTTAAAAAATGTTAAATGACAAGGTGCTTTTTTGAAAAATGTAATCAATGAAAGGACTAGTAAATAATGTTAATTTAATAGGTAACTATTAAAAACACATTTTTATTGTGGCATTTATTTAGCTCGTCTCAAAAACAGATATTTACTTATTGAACTGAGTTTAACAAAATATAAATGTGTTTTAATATTTAGGTACCTACCTATTACATTATCATTATTTACTAGTCCTATTGATTACATTTTTCAAAAAAAAACATCTGTTCATTTAACATTCTTAAAAATTTGGTTCCGTGTGAGCGAGAGCGGTGACAAAACGCGCCAGCCCTCTTAAATTAAAATAGACCTTTGTTTTCTGCTGAATCATGACTCTTTAGACCACTCTGTTTCCCATAGTTTCGAATTTCACTTTGAAATACCAATATGAAAAACTCACCTGTATAATCGACGTGCTATGACAACATTTTTTGTGGTATAATTATTATGAAATGCGCGTGCAATTAGTATTCTCGTCACGGTGCTCAGAATTTTAAATTATCAATTAATTAGTTAAACTCCTAGTAGGTAATTGTGAACCCTTCCACATATTATTATTACCTACGAATCTGATTTTCAGATTTTAGATTAAATTTTATTACGATAAAACATAAAATACTAATGTGTAAACAAGAACTGAACTGACAAGACTTTGAAGTGTTAATAAAACAAACGCAACAGTGCCTACTTTGCATAATTTCAAGTCGCGCCAATGATTTGTTAATCTATCCTAGCAACCCACAACTTGATTACGTAACCTGGACGGTCAGTGTCGACGTCATTTCTTGTGTATGACATAAACACGTTAATCAATACGCACTCCGAATAGTGAAGTAACGTTTATCTCTTTTAGTATTGGGGGCCCAAACATAATCGCGCGCGCATTGAACACAATTATGTACTTTTGCCAGCCAGTTGATTTGAAACCTGACAAAAATTCATGTAAAACCGAAATAATTATATCATACACTAAAGTTAATTTACAATTATTTTAAAAGTATGCCAATTCGCGTAATAAACAACATAAAAATAAAATATATATTTGGTTTATTGTTGGTATTAATGTGATAGTGCCTGTAACTATACAATAGACTAAAAGTAAAATTATAATAACTTGCAGTGAAAAATGTGCCAAAATCATAAAGTAGAATAATATTATTTTAAAATGTGCAAGTAGGAAGTGCGAGGATGGTCTCGGTGTGTACGTTTATTACGAGAATGCTTACTCTATATTGGCGATTGTTGCTCAATCGCGTCGCTAGGCAGGAATCCGCACCTGATACACACAGAGCAATTTCTTATAGTGTACACATATCTTTACTACAAAGCTTTACGCGGCTTTACAATGCCTGACGTAAAGCCTTTTTGAAACTATTAGATAAACTATAAGATATCTTCCGGTGTTCACAACAGCGTTATCCAATAATATCTAGATTATTATAACTTAAAGTTAAAGCCTAAATTAGCATGTAACTATGGTCTGATAAGAGACCATCCTCATTTTAATCCTCCTGTTTTTATCAGCACAATATTGTAATTAACAATACGCACACAATGAACTCAATAATTTAAACTTGGTTTGTAAACCAAAAATTGGATAGTTGATAGCATACTTTTAGTTTTCACACCATAATGCGTTGACGCATTACCTCTTTAGTTTACTCAATTTTATTTTCACGAGATGGCATACTGATTTATTATGATTGAATAGGTTAGATACGGTTTTATAATAGCTAGAAGAATATTTAATATTTATTTCCCTATGATTTGTGTTTTTTAACTGTACCTACTTTTGACTAAACAAATCGCTATATCAAACAGAATTCTAGAAACATTAACAATTTCCAATTCCCAGCGTCGAGTTGGTGGAACCATAGGCGCCATAGTATTGTTTTTCGATATGTGTTTTTTAAATAATTTGTCAAGTTCACTATAATTTTGAATAGTTACGATTGACAACAAGAATAAAACTGTAGCATAAAATGTACAGTAAAAAATTGCTTCATTATTCGTCTTTGACCATAATAATTTGGCGTCTTCAAATTCAAGCATATAAACGATACAGTTTTAAGTAGTAGTTGATTGGTTTCATATGCTGTAAGTGGTAGATAGAGTCGTAAGACTGAATTGAATTTCTAATTGGTTCATATTATGAATAGGCTTGATGTATGTATTTAAACAATCGAGTAACTGTCTCTTCCAAAAAGCATAGTCTTTCGCTGTGGAAGTGTATTGAAAAAAAATTACTTATATCGGATTTGATTAGCATTTGGCCACTTTAAGCAATTTTTTTGTAAGTAGGATTGTTCGTACCTACTCATAAGTGTTGTTTATGAACTAAACATATGTTTGGGTTCCGTACCTCAAAACGAAACATCGCTGTCCGACCGTCTGTCTGTCTGTCAGTCTGTCAGTCAGCCTGTTAAGACCCTTTTTCTCAGAAACGCGTGAAGGTATCAACTTGAAATAAATATCAAAGGTATACGGTCCCTTGGAGCTTTAAAAAAATCAAGCTTCTAGTCTTAACGCAATAAAAAAATACGACCTTATGCGACATATTTTGATGCTCGCAAATAAATCAAAACCTATATGGTATTCCCATTGAGCTAGAATCATTCATGACATTTGGCAAGAAGCAAGGTCTCACAGCTCAAGTAAACGAAAAGTCCGAAAATCGTTAATATGTAGTTTTATCACTTAAAAGATTTTTTTTGCGTTTGCAAACTTACATTTGCAGTTGGAGAATTTACCATGCAATATAATTATATCGATGTATGGAAGAACAACATTCATCCCAACTAAGGAACCCTTCATTGTGCGTGGTCCGACACGCACTTGACCGGTTTTTTTCAAGTAAGTTGCTAGTTGCAAGTTTAAAATAACTACCCAAAGTGTGTGTGTGAGAAACCTTTAGGGATAGAGTACACAAAAGCTTTTTCCTATTCGAGTATTATGGTAATATTTGCCATATTCTTATAATATTCCAACAAGAAAATATCTACATAAATATAGTTCTAATTAACGTCGATATTATTTAAATGTACATACTCATAACTACTTACTAAATACTAACAACTTTAAATGAGTGAACAACTAATGTACCGCCAGTAACAACCAAATTTGCTGCGACTAACAAGAATGTTATTATTTATATCCTACTAATTTAATAAAACCATTATGTACCGCGCTTTATTAAATTAGTGATGTTAGCTACTTCATACGTTGTCTCTTCGAGCCTTTGTTTTCATTATGTACACTATAATTGTACAACTTTCTATAAGTACTAAAGGTAAATAAAGGTACGTGTCAAACATCTAATATTTTTAGCAAAATAAGCTCTAATTTCAGTAAAATCGTAGTTTTCGGTGAATAGTTTATTGATATAAATAAGTACATATCTATTCATAAAATGTTATTTGCTTATGAAGATTACTATTAAGTCTATGAATATTTACCATGACTATAAATTATATTATATTGTGATAAACTACAAAAGCGTGGTGCAAATAGAAATAATGGAGCAGAGTTGCCAAGTAGGTACAACATTTATTAATATAAGAATTGTACAACATACATCCTAGTGACTTTCTTTTCTAAACTGGCAACTCTAATCCAGTAATCTATATATCTATCTGTATAATTATATATCTATACATATAAAAATCAATTGCTGTTCGTTTGTCTCGCTAAAACTCGAGAACGGCTGAGCCAATTAGTTTCAAAACCAAAATCAGCTTAATCGGCTCAGCCGTTAAGTGTTTGTCGTAATCCAAGGAAGGTTTAATCGGTGAGAAAAATTGGAAAAGTTGCTTGGAAAATTCGAGAAAACTGAAAGTGGATTTTCGATCTTTGAATTATTGAAATTGGCACAATCGGGTCAGCTAGAATTATTAAATTCTAGCGGTTGCCCAAATTTCTAAATTGACTGTCGTGGTGGATTGCTTAATTTCAGCTATTTTTTTCAGCACTAGCTGACCCGACAGACGTTGTCCTATCCCAATTTCAATAATTCAAAATTCCCATAGAAAATCCACTTTCAGTTTTCTCCAATTTTTCCGATTTTCCCGGCAACTTTTCCAATTTTTCTCATCTTTTAAACCTTCTCTGGACTACGACAAAGGGTCAGCGCACACCAAGAGCAGAGCAGAGCAGAGCATTTTCTGAGACTATTGAAAAAATTATCTTACGACAATTCCATACATTGCAAAATTAAATCGCTCAAACTTGATGCTCGACTACGCTCGAGCATGCTTGGCGTGTATTTAATTTTGCAATGTATGGAATTGTCATAAGATTAATTTTTCAATAGTCTCAGAAAATGCTCTGCTCTTGTTGTGCGCTGACCCAAACACTTCAAAACTAAAATCAACTGAATCGGCCCAGCCTTTCTCGAGTTTTAGCGAGACAAACGAAAGCAATTGATTTTTATATATATATAGATAGAAATTAATATTACAAAAGATATTAATTATTATTATAGCTAATATTGTTGGTACTAGGTAAAATACACGACGTGTCTTTTGGTACCCATTTCTTAAGTATACTGCCAGTAACAGTTCGTGAGGATTCAAATATGTAGTAATATAAAAACTAAAATATAGAGTCTCAAGTAGTAAATTCAATAAAATAGCTACGTTTTGTTAAGATTGATTTTAACCACGTCTAATTTGTTTAAAGCCACTGGATTTAAGAGATTTAATATAGTAGAAATGTACACACACTTGAGGATCTAATGGCTGCGTCAGCGAACGGTATTCGCGTTGCTGAATTTTGGGCCGAACAAATTTAAAAAACTGCATGATTATTTCGAGTTTTTTTGCCATCGACACGCTAAGAAGAAGTAGAAATGTGATGTGAATTGGCGTTATTCAATTAGGCAGATGCCTATTTACTTTTAGGTTTGTGTACATAGATGATCGAAATAGTTAGTAACAATAAACATCAATCAATCTGCCTAGCCTTTTCCCAACCATGTTGGGGTCGGCTTCCAGTCTAACCGGATACAGCTGGATACCAGTATTTTACATGGAGCGACTGCCTTCTGACCTCCAGAACCCAGTTACTAGGTAACACGATACCCCTCGGTAAGACTGTTTGTCAGACTTCTTCTTGGGCTTCTGACTACCCGTAACGACTTTCAAAGATCTATAAATGACAGCCGGACCAACGGCGATATGTAATGGATGATCACCCATCCACGAACCGGCTGCGGCAAGCATGCCTTGACCTTGGATCGACCCGTGCGGCTATTTTTATGTAGTCACGAGCCCCTAACAATAAGCATATACAGTATAATTATTTAATTAATTGTGCAATGCGCACGTGTTTTTAAAATATTCGTTATTTATTTTAATTTCGTTAAGTGGTAATATTATGTCAAACCTTATCTTTGTGTATTTATTTATGTAGAGCACATAGAGACTCGATATTTCCAAGATAAACCATTTACCAACATTATTAGCTGATCCTACTATGAGGCACTAGTTTATTGCATAAATGTATGGTATATAAATATATTAAAGAATGATATGATATAGAATAACATACAATCGGTCAAGAGTCGACGTGTGCTCGGCATTCCGGTTAACCATTTCACCTCCGTTCGGCCTAGAACGAGATATATGTTGCATTTCTCATTTGCTAACTTGAAGAGTCTCCCTTAAAGTTATGGTCCCCGTTTGGAAAGTATATTGAAAATGTAACCGAAATAACTTGATTTGTAGAACATTAAGGCCAAAACGATTTAGCAGGTTAGGAAGAAATGTAAATCGTTCAGAGATGAAATGTAAATGAATAAAGACCACGTCACTGTACGATGAATTTGGACGAATACAAGTATGTCAGTGATTGAAAGAGATACTCACTTGCGCTTCGCGTGCAGCATCTCCATGAGAAGGGTCTGTGTGGGCGCTTGGCCGGCACAGTGCCGCTGGTATAGATGCTCCTCTCCTCGAGCCGCTAGAGCGTGGATCTCAGGTACAACCATTACTAGTTTGCCGAATTTGTCCTGAAATTTTATAACATTGAACTTAATAGAGACTATATGTTCGTATGTACTTTTTCCCATGCTTAATTGAAATTGGCTTGATGATGATTTTCAATTTATTGCCTGAATAATGAAATGTATAAAATCAAACGGCTCGAGTCAATTTATTGGATTTACGGGCTAGAAAATTGAAACTATAGAAGTTCGAAGTTTCTAATTGGCGAGATGAAAAATGTTGTCCATCAATATAGCCTTTAGCAGTCTCGTTTGGATAACGTAATTGTAGACTGTACGAAGACATTGCGGTCGACAAGAGTGGTGATAGTTGACGGGGCGATTCGGTAGTCGAATTAGTCCCCTCTAATCCAGGAAACTGGTCTACTAACCTGTATCGTAGGATAACAGGACAGCGTGTAGTCGAGAAGTGCAGCTTGAACTGTCTGATAACCATCTCGGACGCACTTCACATTTACGATGCCTCTCACTTCTGAAACGTCAAGAAAATCCTTCAAGAAAAAAACAACATTGTGTAGTGATTGATGTACAAAATGGTGTCATTACACAAACATACGGATTTAGTGCAAATAAGAATTACATACAACAAAATAAAGCATTAAGTAAATCATTCGCATTAGGGGCATCCCGTAAAGATTCATTATTATGGCATACAATAAAATAAAACTAGACTAAGTAAAATATAATCTCATTAATTAAATACTAACCAGGGTTTAATAGAAGCAAAAATTTGACGCAGATGTAGTCTGGGACATCGAATTTGAGCTCTGCTAGTTTGTTTTGGAGCTCGTTGAAGTGATCAGCCAAGGAGGGGACGCCTAGGAGGCCCAGGCAAAGAAGGTCGAACTTCTGGCCGTTGTGAAGAGTAGTCTCGTCAGGCAAGCCGTTGTGCATCCTCTGGTGAAGATGATCCAACACCAACATGTCGGACCATGAATGCTGTAACAGCTTCATCTGGTCATCAACCTGGAACAAGTCAAAACCGCATTGCTACACATGCAGGGCGAAATAACCAACTCTTCGCAATCGTTTGCGATGTAGGTCTCGAGATGAAATTTGTCGTCACTAATGATATACATATTACAATAAATACTAAATAGTAATATAGAAGCAGTTCTAATAATTCGCTTTATTTAGGTTAGTTTTACGCTGAGCTTGGTTTTTAGATCAATATATTAGTAACTGCCCCTGTATTACAATAAAAATACTGCTGTGAAACGTAGAATTCGTTGTAGTAAGTATAAAATATTAGTGACGCCAAAAATTGGACGCAGATAGGAGTTACGATATGTCGGTGGTACATTGTTTAAATACTTCTCGTTCTTCTTCTTTGATTCAAGTTTTTAATCGACTTCAAAAAAAGGAGGAAGTTCTCAATTCGGTTATATTTTTTTTCCTTTTTGTTACTTGTTTTAATGATTAGAAACTTATGTTTTGCTTTTGTTAGCGCGCCATTCTCAGTATTAAACTAATTCAGGTGTCGTGTGTAATCTAAATAATTATCTGACAGTCGCAACCGACGACGTCGTTCTGTGACCTACATTTTATTGAGTTGCATTAGAAAACACGGGGCGGAGCTCGAGCGCGTTAAATTTGCCGTTTACGAAATGTTACAACTGAATTTTAGAGCTCGAAGGCATTGCCTCACCGCATGCTGCTTGCACGCTTGCTCAACACGATGGATCGAAATCGAAACGATGAAATTCAACTAGCTCTGAATAAAACATTATTTATTTGGCCAAATCATGGCATTGACATTACCTATAACCAAATTATGAACTGAAGCATTTTAAGAAGCACAAACTTTATACTCGTCATAATTAACATAACATCGTCTTTTTTATCGTATTTGCAAAGGAAAACGTAATTTTGTTCTAACACTAGCTTTAAAATTCTATGAACCCTAGGAATACGACATAATGCGCCAACAATCTTTGTGGACGCGTGTGTATTAAATATACGTTCCTATTTTCATTGCTGTAGAGCAGAGAATTGCGGAGAGTGGTAGTGAGTCATTTGCCGTTTCGAATCTAGTACAACAAACACTCCTTTTGGGCGGCCATCTTGAACCGTTTTGTTGGTAATCGGTAGTGCGCGAAGTGGGTCAAAGTCGTCTTGAATTGCCGCGTGCCCAAAACTTTAGATACCAATGTCGGGAGTCTTATTGGATCTACGGATTATAGTTACATATAAATTCGTTACGTTACAAACCGTACCTACTCATAGTATGGGTGGTGCACTGTAAACTATTTCATGTTAGGTAGATCTACTAAATTTTATGGTGAGCAGACCACTTATAACATTTCGTTCCAATGTAAGTAACCTACATACAACTGCTAATAATACCTACACATACGACAGCAGTTAATTACAGCGCTTCGTGAGTTTGGTAGTCAGTGCGGAAAAGACTTTTTTCCTTTATTTCTGTCAATTCTGATTCTGAACCGTCTTATGAAATTTTTTAATTAATTCAATCAGTCCAAGAAGACAGAGATGAGAGCAAGAAACAAAATATTTCATTGTACGATGTAGGTACTACATATCACTACATAGTATAAAACAAAGTCGCTTCCCGCTGTCTGTCTGTTCCTATGTTTGCTTGTGCTTATCCCTATAATCTTTAAAACTACGAAACGGATTTTGATGGGATTTTTATTAATAGATAGAGTGATTCAAGAGGAAGGTTTATATGTATAATAAACGCGGGCGAAGTCGCAGGCAAAAGCTAGTTTTATCAGTTTGACCAGTGTAGTAACGACATCATTAGCATTGTCAAATTCAAAATAGCTAAACGGATGAAATATATTTCTATTTCTGCCAAGTAATCAACATTCAACCTTTTTACCCGACCATTGCAAAGCGAAAAGGAAGGATCTTTTGTATAGGTGTCTTGAAAGTTAAATTATTGAGGGGGAGGGGCTTGTGGCTAAGTAATAACAGCCCACCCCAACATCGTTAGGAAAAATGTGACATATAACAATAGTTGTATTTTTTTTAAATCTGGTTTTTTAAAGCATATATTTATTAAACCAGATAGCACCTGGAAAATACTTTATTTAGATTATACTAAATCATTTCTCAAATAAGTAAATAAAATGCCGAACATCGACCCGGTGAGGTGTACCTATAATCGTTATTGACAGTTTCGAAACTAGGACTTGGCTAATGTCTAGACCGCAGAAGATCGAATCGTAATGAAAGTGAAAGGCTAATCGTATTTTTACAAAGTTAATGTCTCTACAAAATCATTTCAAAGTGAACTATTTAAAATATTATCGTTAATCTAATTTAGTTTAATAACTAATTGAGTTCGGTTACTTCATTGATGACCCGTAACTGTTTTAACTGTGGTTAAACCAAGCATATTACATATTATTGATATTCAAATAGAAACAACATTAAACCGATAACCTAAAAATATCGACGAGTTCGATATCAGAAAATACGCGGCAGCTCAAGTTCATCGCGCTGTTATGTGACTAATCGCAATTAGTATTACATAAGAGAAAGCGAAGAAAGGCCACAGAACTTGTTACGTCTCCGTTACCGGCGGTTACGCGTCGCGGTAAAAAGTGCTTTCTCGCGGCAACTCGGCCACGGGCAGTGTGTCAAGTGCGGCGGCGAAAGTGCAGCGTTGCCGCCCCGCGTGCCCGCACCGTTACATCACATCCGTCTGGGGAAAGTTTAGGTCATCAACATCTCTCCCGTCCGCTCACACTCCCGTATATGCGCCCTTAGCGCGCTTACAGCATCGCATAGATGTTCTTAAAAACTGTGATTATTTTATGATCAAAAGCCAAAAAATAAAAATTAACTATACGTTGACCTATTTTCTAATTAATTGAATAGTAAAATTAATCATTTAATATGCTATTATTTCCGTAAACAGTATATGTACACTGAAATATATCTACGTTCACCATCGTCCTAATTCCGAGAATGGGTCGTAAATATGTCGCGTCATTTTAGCACAAACAAAAATTGCTAGTTGTGAAGTGGAGGCTGTCTGTGGGAGTGAGACGAAGCGATGAGCGCAGAGTGGCAACGTCGCTCGCCCACATGACCGACTGCGGTTCTTGCGTAAGCGTACGACGACCACGGTGCGGCGGCGGCCGCTGCCGCCGTCACCGGCTTGCTCCCGCTCCGTCGATTGACTCCTGCTGATTGATTGAACTCCCGCTCGACCGCGTTATTAGACATCGCACGGTGTAACATTCCTTTTTCATTTTTATCGCAACAACCACATCTGACTAGTACCAACTGTCCAGGATTTTACTGAAAGATCCTGATTACACGACTTTGCAAGAAAAATATTTTCATTAGCAGCTTTTTAAAATTGTACTATTTTGGTCGTTTTTATCTGGGCAACTAGGTATATTAATTTTGAACTTCATAATAATTTGTGTGTAGTTTAGTAAATATGTGGAATTGCGACCGCAGTGGCAGGCGGCACGCTTGTCGTGGGAACTTGACCCACTTCGTGCGGCGCGGCGCGGGCGGCGCGGCGTATCGATTGCGAGAGGCACCGCGTCGCCCGCTGCGTCACACGCGCCCCTTACACGCACACAACCACATCGTAACTAGTCACTATCTGTTAGTACGCAAATCACTATAACCATTCGCAATGCGTTACAATCAACTGTAATGAATAATACATAATGCAGCAGCGCAATGGCGTCGCATTCGCAAGCAAATTTGGTGTACACCAGGATAGGGTTGAAGGATTTGGGACGGGATTTTCATACTTAGCTATTAATTCACCTTTAAATACTTAAAGAACACGGTGTTTCTCGCCCAATCCACTTGTGAAAATAAGTTTTGGTCCAATACTTTGCACATTAACTCAAAGAGATCGACCTCACACTGATTGTAAGTCTGACTCTGCAAGAGCCCAAATAGCGAATTCTGCCACTCGCGATCATCAATAGTTTGTACGAATTCGCGTATCATGGGTGAGACTCGTAGGGTTTCAGTGCTTGTGGGTTCGGCGGTGCTCGATGGCGTGGCGGCTGCTGTGGCTGGTGCGTCAAACGCGAACGCGTCTGGCGACGCTGAATGCGGCGAGTGTGCTTCCCACTTATCGTGGGCGGGTGGCGGCGGCGGCTGTGGCGGCTGCGGCTGCGCAGCCAGTAAGGCCGGCCCAGGTGATGACTCTGGTGATGACGTGAGAGACGACACTTGTGGGATCTGTATCTCTTGCTTGACTGGTACTGCGGCGTAAGGTGAACCAAAGCCAAGTACCAGACCGCTGTCACCTAGGGAGCCACGTAATGTCTGCACTGCGATTTGTCTTTGTCTCATCATCTGCAGTTTACGGGCGCGATCTCGTTTGTACATGGGCCCAAACTTGTTACGCCCGCCCCGCATGCGGTCAGCTCGCACGGCTGAAACAAAAAGAAAATTCATTAAATATAATGATGCTGGATTACACTCATTTAGGTAATTATAGGGTTTAGTCAATAACTAAATATAGTCATTTGAATGCTGCAGTAATTATGAAGCTTACAGAAAAAATAAGAACATCAATGACATGACAGTATGTTCTGCACAAAACTAGTAATTGGAATACGCATCGATTTTTGTTCAGTATATTAATTTCCTAATTCATCATTTCCTATTACCATTTTTGAAATTCTCGACCCAAAAAAACATTTCTGGATTATCACAGTTGCCCGAATATTATTAAACCGTCTTGATAAGTTTTTTATTTACTATACCTATATAGACTAGCTTTTACCGCAACTTCGGCCATCGTTATTTTCGGGATTTCCCATATCACTACACATTCCGTTTCACATCAGGGTTTGCCATTGCCATGTCAACTTAAACTTAACCCCATTCAAAAGATTGCATCGTCCATCTGGTAAGGGTAGATAATCTAAAAGCATTGAATCGCGCACCTATGTATAACAATATATAAAATAATGTTATCCCAGTAAAAATCAACTCAACTCCTAATTACGAGGTATTCCACTTAGTGCACTGATTTCAACAGCACTTGACCGAACCTCACCTGAGCACTTCCGGCCTTAAAAATTCATGCAAAAAAAAGTTTCGATACAAATTATGTACGAGTTACAACTAAGTTAATATCAATTTTTATTAACTTGATATTAACTTAGTTGTTAATATCAATTTGTTAGTATCTAACACCAATATTTAAACATTTATTATAGGAACTCTATGTCGCCGGTTAAGAACCAGATGAACGTATTTTGGGGAAACGCGATTAAATAAACAGAATTGCGATGGTGAAATAGTCTTCCATTTTTATCTTTTATTACTTAAAATGAATATGAAGTAAATGGATACATAAATTGTTTTGTTCAAAACATTATCTATTACATTTTAACTATTTGGTGCCTACCAAATGGAACGCAGATAAGGTGCAATCGGGTATAATTATTTGCTGACAAGAGTCATGAGCATGACAATATTAAAAATTTGTAAAAAAAAAACACGTAAGCCGCCCCTTCGCGTCGCTAGCCAACCATCACCAAAACAGCCCCTAGCAACGGGTTTGTTAGATCTGTCGCCAACAAACTATTATTTTTTTGAACGGTTGATATTGATATAGTTACTTACGTTGATTTGATGCTAATAATACTAAACAAAATATCGAAAGAGTTAAAATAACGTTCATCCTGAATACGTTGTTTAGTTTTCGTAGTTAATAAATCATATTTTATATTTTACATTTACATTAACAGTCGATATGTTTAGTTTAAATATATGTAAAAACATAATAATATAAATTACAACGTACAAACACATACGTTGATTTGCCTTTAATATGTTTAATGTTCAAAGAAAATACGTTAGCACCAAAAAGACGCAAAAGTATATACCTAAGTTGTTCTAGTTCCAAAAAAGGTGTCTTCGTAAAGAACGTAATTTCTTATACTTTAATGTGGCACAAACAAGTTTTATGCTCTACTAGCTGTTCGTGCTCGGCGTCGCCTGGGTGAATTTCATGTCTCTATCTCCAGTGGTTTAGGCTGTGTGTTGTCTGTTTTCATACAAAAATACCATCGAAATTTCCTACATTTCCGGTGAATTTTCAAAAAAAATCTGTCATGCAAACCTTAAACACAACAAAATAGTACATTGTGATACAAGGGTGGAAAGTTGGTTATTGCAGACGAGCTGTCGAATTTGAATATAACCTAAAACTTTACGCTCCAATAAAGTTAAATAAGCAACCCCAATTAAAACCCCAATAATTAAAATTAATAACCCAATTACAATTATATAAATATCAAATATAAACATATACTATCTATATAATTTAATTATATATTAATGAACTCTAAAATCATTTTAACAAGCCCGAGCCGATGGCGAGGTTTTTTAATGACACGAGTTTGCAATAACACACCCGTGTATCACACGACGTTTTTCAATACAGTTGTGGGAAATAGTAAAAAACAAATCAAAGAATTTATTTTGAGAGTAGTTGCATGGAATAAATTGACCACATGCATGTAGATGGTTTATATTTGCCACTCAATTCATGAAAATAAGCTAACAAAACACGTTCTGAAAATCAGTGACGTATTATAAAGGTAATACTGACATCATTGCTGAAAATGATTTAGGTTTCTTTGTTTTTTCCATAAAATAAAATTATCGTAAGTCGCCATATTCTCGAGATTTTGGGGAAAAATTTCATATTGTGCAGTTTTCGTCTCAGATAAAATATCGGGTGGAGTAAATTCCATTTCATCACTCGTACTTGAACTCATTATCAATTTATTACACAAAAAATTAAAATTTTTAGAAAATGGCGCGTTTTTGCAAATGGACATTTTTTTTTACAACGGAAACAGCCTATTCGATTTTTGACAAATGTTGATGTGAAAATAATTGAATTAAAACTGGTAATTAAATATATTAAACAACCATTTAAAAGACTTTTGAGAATTCAATGCTAAGACGTACGGACTCATTAATTTTTCCTCGTATAAAATTTATGCCAATTTATTCTATGTATGAAAACTCCTTGCTACTAAACTTTTTAAATTGACTTAAAAATTTATAAAACTAAACTGCAAAACAAAATGATTGAGCTCGTAAACAAAAGTCACGACCGCGGAACAGAAAGATGCCTGTGCAAAAGATTTAATTTTCGAATCATAATTATAGCCTCTGAAAAGTACGCTATGTTTAGCTAGGTACTGTATTGAAAAATAATTTAATTAGGCAAATAGCTGCAACCGTTCTGAAGTGATGCGCTTACATACATTCGGCAATTGGTTCTTATTTATATAGATAGATTTCAGACATTATCACGCAATTGAAAAAAAACGTTCTTATATCACTAACTTCTTTTAAAGAGATTCATGTAGTTTCTCCGAAATTCCATTTAGGTATCTATAAGGCTTAGCTTTACGTTGTTTTAACACATCATCTAAGACGGTAATTTAAGAATGTTTGTGTCAAAAACTCATTTTCGATAAATTTATAGACACGTTCATCCGAGTACTTAACCGGCAATGTACCTACCTTCAAAGAAAAAACAAGGAACCTGAAGCAGATGTTCGTAAACTTACATCCGGTATTTTACTCCTTTAGGGGAGGAATATCCAAATACGCCCTCTAAGTTGGTATTTACAATTTGATAGCATCAGTTTCCTAATAATTATAATTTATGATTAAAGAATTCTAGTTTTGATTTCTTTTTTATGTATAAACACTGTCCCAGCAAGGGATTAACATATTTTATTCTAATTACATTCGTTGTAGCCTGTTAGTTCAAAAGTTAATAGATTATTATGTTTATATTTTGGCGTGTGATATTCTTACATCATAGTTTACTACTGCAAGTAATTGTTTGGCATTCAATAAATATATAATATCTTGGGCTTGAAATTTAGGACGGTGGCCTCATAACGCACGCGGAGTCGACCGCTCTTTATGATTCTGGCTGAATTCCAAATTCAAACGGCGCTCCTCGCGAATCGCGATACCAGCAATTTATGTGTGTTCCGATTCTTTGTACACGAACACTGACATCTTTGTAATCAATGTTAATTTAACAGCAACTAAAATAATTTTAAATTACAATTTTTTTCATAAAAATCATAGCATTTTCATTAAAAATGTGTTCATGTATGTAGGTTTGTTGCATCAAACATAAGTTATCAACAACTTTCTGTAGGGAACAAGATCCCTTTGTATATTCGCTTTCTTGCAAAGATTCTGCATTCCAGAAATAAAGTTTGAAAATCGTTTCATTTTGCTATTGTCTGTGTACACTGTGACACCCATTAAAAAATAAATAAGAAATACGACATAAATGCAGCTTATTTAAATTAGGATCAATCGAATTGAATATAGCGAAAAATTATAGCTTTGGGAAATTTAGTTTTTGCGTCAGTATAATAATCTTGGCTACTGTAGATCAGTGATGCCTAACCTTAAATCTCTATGTCACACTATTTAATACAAGCTTGAGAGAAAAAGGAGCTTTTCAAACGAGAATAATTCAAGTAGGTCAAGATAAAAGAAACGTTTTTATTAAGGTCAAAATATAGAAACAAGTGCATACTTATTAAAGTCCTGAATTTGATTTAGGGAAAGACAAATCTGATAACGATACTGTTTTATAAATATGGGTTTCTGTGGTTGTGGTAATAGCTATACTAAGAGCTCCGAATTTATATCGTCCTTCACTCGCTTTATACCGGCTAAACCGGAGGTACCCGGTAGGGTGTAGATAGTGGATCCTGGACTCCTCACTCCTGGCGATCAACAGACCAAATCAGATTTAATTTGGTACTTATATATATCCACTTTACTGCCAAGACAATATTTTTTTAAATTATTTTCTTTTTGTCAATATTGTGTTACTTCTTTCATTTAGACCGACTCGTAGTTTCCTTAAATGCTTGTGCAGGACTCACTCTATTTAAATGAATTCGTTACTAATTAAAACATGAACCTTCGAAAAGCTAAGAAGCTTCAACTCTTGATTAGTGGCGTTTGTGGAATAGTTGCTTACTAAAATTTTGCCCATGTCAAGATGCTTAAATTTGTAGTGAAATCTCAATAAAATTACACTATACGCCCTACATTGACAGTTTGACGGATAGGTTTGTACATAATTAAGTGCTTGCATGTTTGCTAACACTGCGAGGTAGTGTTATTAATGGTCAGTTGAACAACAAAAAGCGTTTATACTGTCAAATAATAGATTTAAAGAAAATATTAAAAAACCCAAGTTTGGTTAGGTACATATATTATTATGTCAAACTGTCATATTTATTTATTCTTTGGATAAAAGTTATCTGTCTATTGAAAAATCAGCTCTAAGTCGAATTTGGGTGTTTATGTATTATAGTGGCAGTAATTAACTGTCGTGAAGTTAATATTGAAATCTGCAAATATATACTTAACTCTAAACCTGGAACGGAAAGGGGTTTCAGTAAGTCGCCGGTCCGCCCAACTCACGAGTTAAAAATAACAACCAGTTTTTATTGTAGCCAACGCGCCACTGAGCGATAAAGACAGACTTACAGGGTTTCTTAAAGGGTTCAAAAGAGACGGCGAGCGTAACGGATTTAAGCATTGCTGTGTGCAATTCCATCAGTTTCGTATTGCAGACCGGGTCGTTTCACGAAAGGATTGTATGCGTTCGTTTATAACGAGTAAAGCAGGAGTCTATTATTAGCGAAGTTCACTTTACATTTTGAGCAAATAATGCCTGAATCTTCTTACCAACTTGAACGTTAAATATTTAGAAGCAATTACTAGAACAAATACCTTTAGCCTATTAATTCTATGCCTTTACCCTCATTTACGATCATTAGTTAGGTAATACACTGCTACAATCCCGATTTCATTTTATGGAACACCATAGATACACCAATAAGTATTAGTAAAACCATTAACTGAAATGGGAACAGCGTTTTGTGATGAAGTTAAGATAAATGATACAACAAGTGGACTCAACATAAGCTCTTAATGAATACTGAAAGAAGAAGAATACAACATAGTGGAAAATGGCCACGCTAACAGAAAAATACTTCGGGCTTCTTATTGCCCTTCCCGCTTGCCATAATTTGCATTCTAGCCGAGGACGGCTTCAAGTACTCACTGGAGCTTAATTTATTTCTTCTTTTCTATTTACGATCTGTCTCTGTATAGGCGTCAAGCTATATCTCTGTCAATTCCAGGATTGTAGGTCTTGGCATTTTCTCTTTTAAGTCAACAAGTTTTTTTATATAGTATCCACAAGATCTTGTAGTAAACTATTGGGGTTATAAGGTTGATGTTGTTACTTGGTTTTTTTCTACCGTTGCAGTTTCTTTGAAAAGTTCCTAGTATTATAGTTTCAAACGAACTTCATTTTCCAGTAATATGTGTTCAGCACACACACAGTAATTGCGTAACGCACAGTAGGAATGGGTTTCATTTTGACAGTTCAACAACATTCATTGCGTTATTTATGTTCTGACCAGACAAATTTTTCGAACAAAGCAATGCATTAATAATATTCTTCAAAATCGTTCAGATTGTTATTGATAGTGTGTTACGAAATTAGGGCTGCAGGAGCTCAAACTTTTATCCTGTATACTATTAAATGAGCAATATTTGTATATAATACTTGTAATTACGTTCTCGGAAACGGCTCGAACGATATCGACGAAAGTTGCAATATGCTTACGGGGGCGAAAAATCGATCTAGCTAGGTCTCATATCTGGGAAAATTCGTTTTCTCTATTATCACCCGAACAGAGCTCGGTCGACCAGGTACTAAAATACTAAAGTCAGCACGTTGCTATTACAGTTTTTATTTAAGAATTGAAATAGCGATGCTTAGGCGTTGAATGTACGAGTATTATCCAAATGGAAGTACCCAAACAGTTTCTCGACATCATCTAGTGAAGTTAAAGTTTAATTTGCCAAAATATGTATTGCAGTATAAGTCGTAGGTTTATAATTAGACTTGTATTTTGCGTTTTCATCTCTGCTAAGTACTTAATGATACCTACTACCTCAATTGATTACATAAAAAGTCGCGATGTGGCGTGGGATACCCGGTTGGAACGAAGTTCCTTTTGCTGTTATGTATAATACAGAACCATCTACATAGTATAGTTTTCTGCTTGCTAAAATCTATACAAAAAGAAAAACTTTTGACACTTAAAACTGACGGTATGATAAAAAAATACTCCTACCGCAAGCCGCAATCAAGAATTTCGTTCCAAAAATATCACTTATTGACCTACCGAGTACTTTTCATGAAAAATCTATAATATGAACTTTCACGATAATGATAACTTGATAAGTCCTCAAGATATACATGTGTGAGTCATCAATCATTCATTAGGTATTCACATAGCGTTGAACTTTGATCGAAATCGATGAATGATGATTTTAAGTGAATCATGTTAATCAATCCTTATTTAAACTACTATAATAGTCGATAATTCGATATGTCAGATATCTCTCTCTGCCTAGCCTTATCCTATCCTATCTCATTTGCGGTCTGCTCTTCTCGTCATTCTTTGCTAGACATGTCTGTCTGTATTGGGTCGCCGAGGCATTTGTTGGAGTCGCCTTCAGGTTGTTTTTTACGTGTTTACGACGGACATCTAATAGGGCATTTCGCCTTTTTTGGGCCGGTGTTGATGCTCAGGACTTGTCTAGTAAATTACTATAGTCTATATGTATTAGATTTGAACCCAATTCAAACAACATTCTCCGCTTACTTAGCCTTTCCTCAACTAGGCTTCGTTTGGTTTCTTTCATTTTTTTACATGGAACTACTACTATCTATTCCTTGCACAACCCAACAATACTGATATTTTGAGATTGGAACAGTTTTTCGACTTTCGTCTTTTTCAGTAATCTTAGCGGGGCCTGCACCCTAATTGCGTAACACATTATCAATCGGAGTTGGTTTCATTTTGACAGTTCAACAACATTCATTGCGTTATTTACGTTGTCGAGCAGGCACATTTTTTGAACATAAGAAGCAATGGATTAGCAATTTGTTTAAAAATGATTCAAACTCCGATTGATAATGTGGTACGCAATTAGGGTGCCGGTTTATCATACTCTTCACAACACATAGTGGTCTCGATTATGTTTAGAATGCATTCTTGGATTGACAGCGGCAATCACAGCACCACATAAATCGATTGATTTGTGCAGCTGATTGAGTCACGAACGCTTCAAAACCCCTTTCATGATTCTTTTAGTGATCCAATCTATAAATTTTTGGGACGTTACGCCTTAAGGCTCTTACAGACAGAGGCGATATCGCGTCGCGACGCGATATTTTTCTACGGATGTAATATCGTAATATCGCGTTGCGGACGCTATATCGCCTCTGTCTGTAAGACCCTTTACGCTTACGCTTTAGTGATGATAATGTTAACATGTTATACACAAATACGTAACTACTTCATCATTGATTCAATACTGCTTTCGTTTTCTTTTTTACCAGTAGGTACCGACAGTAAATGCCTGTTAGATACTTTTTAAATAACGTATAATTTAATTAATTGACATATATACACTAACTGTTAGAGTTATATTTTTTAAATGAACTGCTACTGAAATTACTTCAAGTAAAAGCTATTGTTTTTTTTATCACATCTTTCAAGAAATGAGATACGTGATAGTATTTTCTTAATTTAACATAATAACACCTTAAATCCTGGCCCTCTTGGTTTTGAGCCAATAGTTTTTAAGAATTAGCAGTCAGTGGAAGATCTCTCACAGCTAGCGAAACAAAGCCATCACAAACAGGACAAAGCTTGGTAAAAAATCAAACATAAATTAGACTCTTAAGAAACCAAATTCTTTGTTATACAAATGTTTTATATTATCAACAAATATCTTAAACTAACTGAGGTTACCGACAAATCCTGACTCAGTGTATTTAGCAGTTCAGTAAAAGTGTTACATGTTATAAAATCACTTGAATGTTCACCGATTAGGTTCAAAAGGCTATGCTGTGCCTTGATTAAATAGTTTTATCTTGATAAGTTTGTTATTTGGTAGGTACAACATTTTTACGATTTTACGCATTTGTTGATAATGCCAACAACGCTGCTTCTTTGAGGTTCAATTGTGGTGCAAAATATTTGCGGAAATTAATTTATATCCGGATCCATTGAAAATTGTGAATGAAGTGCGGTGTTGTGACGTGTTTGGCGGGCGAAAAAAAAAAAAAAAAAAATAGGTATTGTAGCGATAGAACCAGAATGACTCGCATCGCATATGCACTAACAAACTTCAATGTTGATTTAAGTATCTAATGTTAAAATATAATGAGCACATAGCGTATAGCGGCCGATAATGCGGTAAACGAGGTCAGTCGTTTATAACAAGACTAAACTAGATCAAGGTCAAGGTCATTTTTACAAATCAAAAACATACGTCGCAGTGACAAACAGCCGGTGTGCAGAAATAGATACATACGTCTGAGTTCACCTCGGATTCTGAAGTTATTTGTAGAACTGTCCCAGTTGTAGATGGGTCAAGGTCGACCTTGGGAAAGAGGTCACGGAAACGCATCATGTCTCGATAGTATCTGGATGCGGGGACGTTTTGTACAGAAGCGAAGACATCTTTACCCCCGTGCAAAAATCTAACTTCATACCTGTCACTACCAAAGTTTCGACCTTGGCATACGCGTCAGGGCCATCAAATGAAGTAATCGTGTCAACGAGATAAAAAATAGTATGTACCGAAAGGACGGGAAGAGGTGGGGATCGCTCCTTGTACCGACGACTCGGTGAAACTTGGTCAAGGCTGGCAGTGCCCCCCTCCTCTCCCCTGTAAGTCCCCTCCCGTCCGAGTACCGGCGGAACTGGCCGATCGCATCCGAACGCCCGCACGCACTCGATCGCGCGCCCAGATAGCGGCAGCGGCGATCGTTACACAACCTAGATAAATCACCCGCGATGATCCACCGAACTGTGTCAAGATCTCATCGATACATAGTAGAATTTAGCACCAGTAAGAATCTGATCAGATTTTAATGTACTTAGTTGAAGAGAAGCACCTCGCCAGACAGCTGCAGCATGTCCAGGAGGCCCATCTTTTTAACTGAACACGGTCTGACTCAAATATATTATAGAAATGCGATTATGAACGTTGTCATGAAATGGAAGCTATTATGCGCATACTTCTGTAACATGATTTTACGCACCGAAACCGGTTTTTGCGCTACAGAGGCGTGCTTGAAGCGCCTGCGCACCAAAATCCTTCCAAGATGGCGGCGCTGGTAGAACTGTCGTAATAATACGACAGGTAATGCCTAAAAAATAGAAAGGCCCGGTGTACGAGGCCGCTCTGTCGAAACACTCGATTCGGGTCAAGGCAGCGCGCCGAAATAGTCGGCTGGCGCGCGAGTTTTTATTGTGATCTAACATCTGTCGCTGCTCGCGGCCGTCCAACCCCTTGCGTTTAGCGTTCAGCAACTATTACATGCGTGTAACATTTCACCATCTGATCTTGAGATTTCCTATTATCATTGTCCACTTGGACTAGTATGACCAATTGGAATATAATACTTAAAATAATTCTAATTTGAGTCAATGCATCTGTTTCAAACAAGATGGATTATGCTGACATGCATTGAATATGCTTGTTGTAGTTCAGTAAAGAATGGTTAAGTGTTAGTCATTCCGCACGGTGATGTTTCCAAACCACGCCGTAATTATTTAGTAAAATGTTTCTATGTCTACTCTTTTAATTACCATTGCAGGTATCAGGTATGCAGTATAGAGGTGGTAGCCTCTAGTGGCAGAAATTGGCAATTAACTTCCCATTCGCTGTAATTGACGTAACTACTTCATTAAATTTACACCTAGCTCAACAGTGGGACATTGTTGTGATAAAATTAGGCTTAGTAATTGGCATATTAAACATGACCATTTAACCATTATCAAAACAACCGATTGTATCTTCGTAGAGAATTAAATTATTCGACGATTCAATTATTTACAAAGCATAGTGCTACTCCACTCCCGTCTCCTAAAATTCAGCTGGCTATCTATCACTGATATGGATATAAAGACGTATTATTATGACAGGAGGGCAAACAGACAATCTAAGTAGGTTTAGGAATAGGGTAAGTACTGTCCATTGTGGGTACTTAACTACTTACGAGGCTCAATATTCGGGCAAAATATTCGCGACATAGATAGTATGTCTATGTATGTAATCTACTGACTTGCAAATATCTCTTTAATAGAGTTGATTTAATAAATTTCATTATAAATACTTATAGCATATAATTTTTTTGCATAATTACTAAAAAATCTATCAAAAGCTATATCTTTGTTATTACGCAGAAGAAATCATACAGAAATGAAGCGATGGCTTTATTACGTAAAGTAGTGTGAACACTAAAAGCAGCAGGCCGTGTAACAACCATCATTATTCGTCCACCGTGGTCCGTTGCACCGTACTACCGGCTGCGGTCGCATCGCTATATGTGGGAACTAATTAGCCTGTGTAAATAGGTATATACAGGCATATGAAAAACTTGAATGTTGTTAAGTGAACTTATTATTAACTTGTCTTTATAATACCGTGTTATGCTATAATTCCAGGTTGGCTGTTTATTGACAACACTATTCTGTCAATTTCTACTCTTTCACGTGCACCATGCTAGCGACATGGTGCGTTTGAAGGTTCCGTACCCAAAAGTGCTATACTGACATACGTACTACGGAATCTATAATGCTATACTCACTGCGGAATCATTAGTGCGCAAGTACGACTTGCATTTGGCCGTTTGTTTTTAATAATGAGTAAGACTATGCATACTAATGAGTATAGCAAAGTTTTAATAATTGCTTCATTAATTTTCCCCCTATTACTAAGATAGCCAATTACCAGCTGAAGTGGCGTATAAAGTTGTGACCAGCAGTTAAAAATAAATAAACTGCAAGCTTTTAAATTAGGTATACCATTTGTGATGCAAAACGTCATGTCATGGCGTGTCATAACTGTCATAAGCAAAATACAAAATTATTCGGTCTTATTATAAAACGAGGTTTTTCTCTGTCATGGTTTAAACCATCGAGTCAGTTTTTGTAATAAGAACCTAGCTGTGATAGAAATACAGTTCTTTATACAAAACTGACAACTTAGTCCGGTACTAGACATCTTAATGTGTCGGAATAAAGTTCGAAATTCAAAAAAGGGTCCATGGTTTAAACCTGGGTTTGAAGATGAACCTTGTTTTGTAATAAGACGGATTAGTTTCGCTGATATTGAAGTCTAATTTCACAAACCCATAGCACCAAATAATAGGTACTTATCTAATGTCTTTTATCGATTGAATGGCATAACAATTTACTTTCTACTACATTTTCAGTTTCAGATAGCAATATTTGTAAGAAATTTGTTGAGATTAATTACAGTCGGTAGTTTATTCAGTCTTAAATTATTTCTTTTACAAAAGTTACACATAGATACATCCATTTTGCAATAATTCATTAAATTTGGTATATGTATGCACGGATAAGTAACGTGATACGTGTCCAGGTCACATTTGGGTAGCCCATTGCGACAGGTCTACCGAACGTCTTGTGAAACAGCGCTTGCGCAGCGTACCCCACCGACGACGGTCGATTGTGTCGAAATGCACGATACAGTCGCCGGCGCACGCCCGATCCACAACCCCCACTAGATTCTAAACTAAACAAATCGGATATAATGCAACTTTATGATAAAATATGAAATATGTTAAGAATAGAAATCTTGGTAAAAAATAATACTAACATGGAAATGTTTCCATGTTAGTATTATTTTTTAGCTAACTTCACAGTGAAGCAACACATCGCAACTCTTAGACTTGTTGAAGGCGCTTACGTAAGCCTCATGTAATTTCGCGTCGAGACTGTTCAGAAAGCAACCATTAATGCTTACATTCCTATTTATTAAACAGGAAGGGCTACAGACACTAGCTGAGGCAGACTGAGGATTCGATATTTTTAGTGCTAACTCATGGAATAGGTACAGCCCAAACTACACTAGGTACCTACTACTGTCTCAGACAAAGCTACATACATAGAAAGTCGTGATATCGCACTGATCTATCTGTAGCGCTTTGTTGATTTGCCCAATATGGCTTATAGTTTTTGTAGCAAAAAGGAATTATTTATATTAATTTGATAACGAATGAGATCGTACTGGATTTTCCAAATTGGCATAGTGTGTATTTCTCGTGACATTTTTGCTTTTACCGTTAATTATTCTGACGATTAGAACACTTTTGTGGAAACAAGTGTCGCGTATTGTGAAGAATACTATGCGCTAAATAAAAAGCCTTTTAGAGTCCATCGGTTGGGTGGGTGCTGTAGCGGTGGCATTGCACAAGGCTTGCTGCAGGTCGGGCAGGCGGTGCGAGGCTCTCGCAACACCCATTATTCGGGTCAGGCAACTATTTGTGTGAATTGTGTCATCTGACATATTACTCTTGCGATACATATTCTTTGTTTACTTTTGTAATCTCGAAGATTGAAGTTTTTGTAAATTCAATAATGCCTGAATGCTCATGCATTAATGGCCGCAGTTGTTTAAATTTTTGAAGGACTAAACATGCTCTGGAATTGATGAATGAATTCCTGAAATACTCCCGACTTCGTAAATTGGCCTAATTATTTTATTTACAATCATTAATGCTTTCAATGACCCTGCGATCGGCTCTGTTCGGTTGACGTTTTTAATTATTGTGCCGAGCAAAATTTGAAAAAAATACGTCGTAAGCTTATAGTTATGAAGTAAGTAAAAAAAAGGATATGAATTTCAATAGAATGGTCTTCATAGGATTTGTAGAGTATAAAATTTGTACACATTTAAAATGCTGCTTGGGTTTCTTTAATAAAATTTTAGACTGTTAGATGTTGCAAACATCACAGCATCTGGCGAAACGCGCAATGGCGAATGTCTCACGCACACAGCGTCGCATTAACGTAGCAGTACGCACTAACACAGTAAGCGCGCGCGCCGCATCGCGGCCCCGCTCGCAAGTAGGTCAGGGCGCTCTGCGGCCGCGCGCGTTTTAAATTTAGAACGATCCGCACTTCAAGCTCCGCCCCACGCGATCGCCTAACTACAAGTTAATGTATATTAATTACCTTCAAAACATCCAGCTGTAACCGCACCCTTGTATCACAGCCCATTACTTTAGGGCAAAAATTACTCATTACCAATTTTTACGCAACAAACCTAAACTCTGCTTTAGTGACAACTTAGGAACTTATCTGATGAATTGATGATCTTTCAATATTATAAGTAATTTTGAAGGACTTTATTTCAACGCTGTTAATTTTGATTTGACTAGGTAATTATTCAAACTTTAATAAATATTCAGTAAGTACCTCTTAAATAACTTAAGCTAATTAGTACTCTTCAAACATAATGAATTTTGTCTGTAAATTATTTTGAAGTAAGCCTTGACAAATTGGTGTCACAAAATAGACTGGTAATCGATAACGTTAATTAATTGTGTTAAGCAAGTTTTTTTTGTCAAGCAGCAGTAAAGTAGTGCAATTTTATTTGCAATGTTGGCATAAAGTACTTTCCGGAAATGACCCACTCTATATTCTGAAAAGATCACTTGTTCGATGTCGTCAGTTTTGTGTTTTGTGGTCGATAGGTGTATAAATTATAATCTGAATCTGAATTAAAACAGTACGATTACTTTTAACGAAATATCGGCAGCAATTAAAAATGATGTAAAATGGAAAGGATGGTGGGAATAAGTCCCGTTAATTGGTCTGGCACTTTAAGTACTTCATTACATATTATAAAACAAAGTCGCTTCCCGTCCCGCTGTCTGTCTGTCCCTATGTATGCTTAGATCTTTAAAACTACGCAACGGATTTTGATGCAGTCTTTTTGAGTAGATAAAGTGATTTAAGAGGAAGGTTTTTATGTATAGTACATGCGCGGGCGAAGCCGCGGGCAAAAGCTAGTTATTGTTTAAATTTATTTTTAGAACAATTTCTACAGATATCTGCTCATTTTAATGCTGACAGGATAGTTTATGTAGAATTTTAATTTGTACTAAGTAATTATACATATTTCGTAACCCTATTTACTGTGTCTCTGATAAATCTGGCATTTATTGACGGGATTCCGTCTCTTACCAACGTAAGTTTCAGACACCCTGCAGCGTCTCAGGGTCGACCTCTACAACTAAACTAAGTGGGTGAATGTCAGCGGGAGAATCGTCGTATTCATTACTTCTATATTATGGAATAGACGAAGCGAAGCACTATTTCCAGGTCTTATTGTATTAAATTGGGTTAAATGATGTAATCCTATTTAGGCCAACAGTTGCGTCTGATCGTCCAATATGAATTGCGATGGACGGTCCCTGAAATGACGTTGTGAATAGGCGACATAATCTATTATAAATAAAAAGCTTTTGCTAATGAAGTAATAGATGAGAAGATACTAAAAGTAGTTACTCACCTTCGAGTTTCATGCCAACGTCGAGGCACTTTTGGAAGCGGCAAAATGGACAGCGCTTCCGTTGTGTTTTGTCTATGTGGCAGGCTCGTTCAGCGACGCACGTGTACACCTTCTTATTTTGAACGGTCCTCTTGAAGAAGCCCTTACAGGACTCGCACGTTAGTAGTCCGTAGTGGTAACCGCTAACTTTGTCTCCGCAGACGGGACAAAGTTCTTCGATTACATCCTTGGTGTCAGTCTGATCGCACACTGTTCCGGCTGCTGGCAAATAAGCGCCTGGTTCACCACCGGCGCCTGTTGGAAACAGATATGAAGCATCCAGATTGGCGTATCCGAAAGATTGTTGCTCGGGAGCGCATTGATACGCGGCGCCTTGCGGCACGTACTGTTGCGATGCACCCGAGGGACCCCCACCCGAGCCAGATCCTTCAGGACCTGGGCTCAGGTCAAACGGGGACATATTGAGGGACATGAGGCCTGTCTGCTGGTCCATCGTCATGCTCGGCCGCTCAGTGCGGCTGTTTATTACAAATCCCTACGGCGGCGTTCAACCGCAACAACGTTAACACAGTCACCGAGTTCACTAGCGGTCTGGCCGCAACACTAGCTACCGCTCGCGGGCTGCACCTGTTCAAGCACTATAGTAGGAAGCACATAAATCCAACACATTTTGTTCAATACGAGCGGAGTAAGAAGATAACAGGCGTTAAGCGTCTGTGTCAGTCACCAAAGTAACTATTACTACTGTTCGTACAAGTGTTGACAGCGCGTGGTATGTTACGATCGCAATGAGTATTTTAGCAACAAGCGGCACGCGTGCCGCTCGGTAGAGTTACCGCGATCGACTGGCGGGTAGCCGGCCGGCGACAACGGCGCGCGTGCCGGCGCCTCCCGCATGCGCGCCCCGCCGTCACCCGCAGGCCCCTGCCCGCTCGCACAATGGAAAACGATTAGGAGCCCATGTAATAAGTGAAAGTGAGTCGGTGACCCACTTTCCCGCGATCCAGGTCTATGTTAGTGCGCGTTCGCGCGGTTGCGCCACCGAGCGGGCGGAGGACGGCGCGGGGGGCGGCCCACTGACCCAGTTGCGCGCAGTGCCGCAGCAGGGCAGGGTTGCCGCGAACACCGAGCTAATGTTTACGTTCGCACTGCATTCGATTATGAGTTGTGTTCGCTGTACGCATACGTAACTGCAGCAATACGTACAAATGTAACACCGCTAATTACTTATCCGACTTAGACCAAGCGCGATATTATTTAGTATCGAAAAAACACCTATGGTCAAACGAAGATATATCAATATTATCTGTACCTGTAATAAAATAACTACTTAATAAGAACAACCTGAACAACATTTTAAAAGATTTTTTAGGTTATGTTAGGTTAGGTACCTGCAGATGTTTTTACTAAAATAAGTAGATATACCTTAGGTTATCCGCTCATAATGATACAGTTTTTACAAAAACTACTATCTATAACCATTATTATCCAAGCTTTTTTATCCTAGTAGTTTCCTTCCAAACGTCTCTATTAGATCGTCACACCACCGTCCAACAAACTAACCATGTTTAAAAAAAACAGTAGTAGGTACTTTTTTGTGGTGTTCAACAATCGTAACATTATAATTATGTAGGTACCTATTACTAATATAGTACTTAACCCATATCTTTAGGATGCCCCAGAAAATGTAAAGGAAACACCACAATTTCCAATTTCGCTTTTTTTTTTCCGTAGCCTCGCATTTATGTTCAAAGCTCAACTTTGTTAACTTCATTTCTAAAAACCTATCCGATAAATAGGTAAAAGTTGTAGTTTCAGAGTCACAGACACCGACTAATTCCTTATTTTGACAATAAACAGTAAAGCATCATTAGTTCATTACCAACCAACGTACAAGAATATTGAGTGATCCATGAAAGTTAGGTTCACTCTCTTTCTGCCTATCCAAAAAAAAGTATAAGTACACTCTTTTTGATTAGTATTACATTGCAACATACAGATAAGATCAATTTTGCAGGGAAATCAAAAGAAAAAATAAATTGAATAAGGCAAGAATTTCAAAGATATTTGGGACTTCACTTTTGTCCAACATTTTATCTTATGATTAACGATGGCTATAACAAAAATTACTTTGAACTTAATCAAATAAAGCTTTCGTGAAAAAAGAACCTCGTGCGTGACAAAGGTCTATCTGGAAGGCTGATATTTCTTCAGTGATGTTTTACAGGATTCACAATTTTATGAAACATCCTTGTGTAAAATTCATTAAATTATTGCATCTATTTGTGTGTTCTATCTACGACTAATGATGAATTGATGTCACACACCCACGTAATATGGCAAGAAATTTGTGAATTCAAGCAAATACATATTCGAAAACATAGGTCATTTTCGAGTCATAACGAGAGCCATTCAATATCAAAAGCGAAATAAAGATCTTGACCTGGATTTTGTTAAAATCAGTCAACAGGTCACGAACGAGTGACTGTCTGTGACAGCCTTGTATTCGCAATGTAATTTGATTCGACGTGTTCTACAGTACTAAACACATCGCAAACGGACGAGGCTTGACTTCAATACGAACTATGATGGTGCCCTACTCTTCTAAGTTTATGCATCCAGTTTATCATTTGAAACGGAGCTACAATATCAGAAATTTCACATTTACCGACTTCGTTTGACTACTGTCAAAATGAAAATCTTTGGGAAAAGTACTTATAGAGTCTTCTCAGCTTTTAACGGTTTCACAGGAACGTAGTTATGACACTGATTTCTTCAAACATGACAAAAGGTTTCCAAAATTATCAAAATTAAATAAATAACGAAACTACTACGTCTTTACAAACACAAAACAACATGAAACTACATATCGTGCATAATAAGCCACAATGACTCAATAGTTTCGATTTCATAATCAAGACCTGAATACCGGATGAAAAGCGACGGCAAGGTAGGTATACCCGAAGTATGCCGTTTTCGCTATCGCACAGACGCCACGGCCTCCGACGAAAGCAAGAGTGCTCGCAGAGTCGCACGCGCAATGCTTTCTTCATGCGCGCAACTGACGTCACACTTTCTCCGTCCGATGACGCATGTTGATGTAACGCATCGTATCGTAATACTGCGGTAATAACACTGCTGCTTTACAAAGCACTAGTATGTCACGACGATGTATTTATTGATCCGTTTAGTTGGACGATGTATTCAGGGCCGGATTTAGGGGTCCAGAGGCCTCGGGGCAACAAAGGAGTGGAGGCCCCCTTGCCCTTTTTTTTTTTTTTTTTTTTTTTTTTTTTTTTTTTGAATTGATGGCATTTAATTGTGTCACAATAATAATTATTTGCCTATCAAACTGCATACCTTGCTGCATAAAAAAATATGAAAAAAAATTACCAATTAGTCAATAATAATTGATTTGTTTTTGTTTAAGAATTGAAGAACACCAATTGTTCACATACTGCAATTAATTTATACGTATATATATATATTTTTTTTTAAATGGGACACGGAATCCAATACCCAACCTCCGAGGTTGCGGGCAAGTACCACCCCACTGAGCCATTGAGCCATTGGGGTACTCCCTCAAGATGGGTAGTAAATTGGAAGTGCTTATCAGGGCCATTTGAGATTTTGACATTTCACTGATTGCCTGATTGGAGTGAACAAATATAGATCAATGATTTCTGTTAATATTTAAGATTAATATAATCAAATAATCATGTATGTATAAAGTACTTTAGGCTGTAGGTAAAGGTAAAAGCGAAAAAAAAATATCAAAGGAAAAGATGTTTACTAGGTTTACTAGTTGAAATTTGAAAGAATTTTTTTTTTCCGAAGTCTCTATTGTGGAGGCCCCCTGCTTGTGGAGGCCCCGGGGCTTTCGCCCCGGTTGCCCTCCCCTAAATCCGGCCCTGGATGTATTGATTGAGTTTGTATCAATTGATGCATATAAGCGAGCTTTTTTACCTGGTTTATTGAATTTTGGAACAGGGTTTTGTTTTATTTTGTTTGTTTGTTTATTTTTAGTTTAAGAATACTGATTAATGAATCCACATGCTATATATTATTGTTTATAAATTACAACTTTTTTTAAATGGTAATTTCGAGTAGTCATTATTGAAATGGAACGTTCTGAACGTAACAGTTTCGCATGTAGCTGGTAGAGACATGTAAATGGGAGCTTTCAAGCTAATTCTTTCTAAACGGACTAATGTATCGCAAGCCACTCTGCAAGGTGTTAGGTACTTACATATTTATGCGAAATCTAAAAATATACCGGTTTCTATAAGCTTAGCGCACGTTTTTCCCATCAAGGCAGCTGAATTTCTAATGGTATTGACAGGAATTGCGTCAGCAAATAAAAGTTATGTAGCTGGTCCTGAAGTTTATTGTAAAAATTCTGACGCATTCTAATGTCATTACAAATTATCAATCAAGTTTACTGCATCTCTTTACCTTTTAAACTTTAATGGCAAATTGAAAAGAAAACTAATCTAAAAGTCATGTGCAGTAAAGAGTCAAGTAGAATATTACGAGGGCTGCCTTTTAAGTTGTGTCATTTGAAATAAGTATAGACAATCTAATAGATTATTACCATTTATTGTTTTTCAAAGAATTCTCCGTGATATTTAATACACTTTTGCATGCGTTCGAACCAGTTTTTAAAACATTTATTCCACTCCGAAGTGGGAGTAGTCAAAATGGCCGATTTGTATGCGTCAACAGCTTCTTCGGGTGAGCTGAAACGTTGACCACGAAAACTTTGCTTAACTTAACGTAAAAAAATTGTTAGGGCTCAAGTCAGGGCTGTAAGGCGAGCGGGCTGAGGCTGATTTGAGGCGGCTCCTGCCCAATCTGGGGCGTCCAAACGCCTCCTGACGGAGGCTCTACGCGGGGGTCGTGCGGTCCATGGCCCTTTACGGGGCACCGGTGTGGGCGCGTTCCCTAAGGCTGCGGCCAGCCCAACGGTTGAAGGCGTCCCAGAGGGTCATGGCCATCCGGCTAGTCCGGGGATACCGCACGGTCCCCCGGGAGGCGGCGAGCCTCCTTGCCGGATTGCCGCCGTGGGATCTGGAGGCAAAGGTCCTCGCGCACGTGTGGGAGTGGCGCGAGGAGGCGAAACGCCGGGGCGTAACTCCGCTGCCGCGAGAAATCACGGTACAGCGGACAGAGCTCCGGCGGGATCTCATGGCGACATGGAGAGCGCGACTGTCGCAACCCAGCGCTGGGCACGCCACAATTGCGGCGATAAGTCCCCTCTTTGAGGAGTGGTTAGAGCGGCGCCACGGCGTCCTCACCTTCCGCCTGACGCAGGGCCTCACCGGACACGGCTGTTTCGGGAGGTACCTGTTTCGCATAAGGCGGGAGGAAACGCCCGGGTGTCACCATTGTGTGGATCGCCCGGAGGACACGGTGGAGCATACAGTGGAGGTTTGCCCGGCTTGGGCAGAGCACCGCCGTGTTCTCACGGAGGCGATCGGCGGCGGCGATCTCTCGCGTCCGAGCCTGGTTCAGGCCATGGTGCGGAGCGAGAGTGCATGGGAGGCCGTCACCTCCTTCTGCGAAGCAGTGATGCTCGCGAAGGAGGAGGCGGAACGCGTGAGGGAGAGGCAGCCTCACGCCCTCAGTCGCCGCAGGAGACGCCCTGGGCGGCGGGAATTGCGTGGCGATTTCCGGCCACCGTAGGCGCGGGCCTGCGGACGGTGAGTACCGGGTAGCTCACCGTCCGGTAAGGACCAGGCCCGAGTCGACGGCGCGTTATGTTCCACGCGCGCCTCAAAGAGATGTCAGCAAGTTCTATTCTCTCGCGTCGTGGCCGTTTTCGGACGACCTTCACGTGGCTTGTCACTGAAGCTAGAGTGCCCACGTTGAAATTCTAAATACCAGCGTTCTACAGTCCTAAGACATGGTGCTGCATCATGAAACACAGAAGTGATCTCCTCAAAGCACTGAAGTCGCGTTAATCCCCTTTGAAAGTTGTAGGAAATTATCGCACGCATTCCTTTGATATTTCCATTTTTACAACCGACTTGTCACCTTTGAATAGACGCTATAAATGCTACAATAAAACTATTCGACCGGTCAAAAAACATTATCATGTTTTCGAATTCTAAATTCAAAAATATGAAAAAGCCAATGTTTTTTATTTTAATAATTGCGGGAGGTTTGCAAACGACACGACTTAAAAGGCAGCCCTCGTATTAACACTTTCATAGCTGAATACCCTTAAAAAAATTGCAAAAAATCTGAGGAAAACCCGGTTCCATTGCCATTTACTTAGTGGGTAGTAAGATTAAAAAACTTTTCATTAATGTTTGTGTTACAGTTATTATGTATTCTACAGACCACGAGAGCACGAACTCCAGTTGCGGAAATACGACTTGCACTTGGGTGGTTTTTTAATTTTCCTATCAACCACCAAGCCCATTTAAGTTCACCGGTACTAGGTCAAAGACAGGGTTGACAGATAGGTGAGGAAAGGTTTAAAAATTAATTACTCACTTTAATTTTAGTAGTCAAAAATGTCATTATATTTTACGTCCTATTTCTATACGCATAGGTACGAAAATTTTAAGTGGGCATTGGGCGGGTGGTTCTTTAGAGGGGTTGAGTTGAGTCGGGGACCCACGCAAACGGGGGCAACATTTAGGTTTCGGAGCCAAGTGCATTGGGTCACTGGGTCAATGATAACATTCGTTCCTGGAATTACGTGCGAGCTGCAGACTACACTTGTATGGAGCAGAAATGTGTGCCCTACATAAATTTAGTGTGTGTTGTGTACCTATATTAATGCACGTCAGTCTCTTTCTAAAGCCCTAGCCAGTTTTTTTTTATAAAATGGTATGTTTTATATAGTTTTTTTCCTACTTGCTCAGTTTGTGTGCCAGACGCAAAACAAAGTTTTTCTTAAAGCTTTATTCTGTTATTCAGAACTTTTGCAATATTACTGACCACAGCACATTTACATTTCTTAAGGAACTTATTGCTGACATAATAGCCATTTTGGGATGACGATCTTTTCAGTCTTTCTTTAAATAGGCCATTTGGTTTGCAATCTACTTATTTAGGTATGTATATCTAATCTAACGATACGTTAAAACATATGTAAGAAGGCAATACTGAGAATGCACATATCGAAACCAAACATGGCTTATGATCAGAATAATTACAAAAGTAAGTAAGAAAGATATCCTTAAAATTTAATGACTGTTGGAAGTTGGTAAAATGTACCTCCCGCAATATCCCTTATTTGAAGAAGGGTAGTGATGTTCAGTGGTTCTATCTTTTTTACCCGACTGACCGAGAAGGAGTGTAATGATTTTCGCGCGCATGTATGTCCATTCCATTGTGACCTCCTGTAGCCTAAACGGCTTGATGGATTTTAACAAATGAGGTGTTGTTAGATTCGTCTTAATGTGACTTACGCTATCAATCTGCCTAGTCTTTTCCCAACTATGTTGGGGTCGGCTTCCAGTCTAACCAGATGCAGGTGAATACCGGTATTTTACATGGAGCAACTGCCTATCTGATCTGCACAACCCAGTAACTGGGTAATACGATACGGTTTAACGGTTTTTTTTAGTTTATGGAAGGAAAATTTGGTGGTATTAGCATATAGGGCTCGGCGCTGAGCGTGTTAAGGTAGTAAGTTTCCTGGATAGCTTGAACGTCGTAATGCAAATTACAAACTTTATGTTAATTTAGTTAAGTTTCTCTTTAAGTGAACTGTTTTGTTCTTTGAGAAAATAAATGTCTTTAAACCGAAGTAACTTCTACTTGAAAATAACATTCTTCAAGTAACCTAATTTATTCTACCGATATTAGCACATAAAGGCATTCCTGTTATGTTATCCCGTAAACATATAGGCAAGTATATAATGTGCTCCAATATACAGATACTTCGAATAACAAATTAGGTTAGCCAATCCGATAGTTGCAAAGAAACGGGCGACCTGATTTTGAGATTTCACTTCATTTCGCAATAATTTAACTTTAAGATCATATCTGCCTAGCCTTTTTCCCCGATGCGATGTTGGGGTCGGCTTCCAGTCTAACCAGATGCAGCTGAATACCAGTATTTTACGGGTCTGGTTCATAATATCGACAGTCACTACATCGACGGTCGCTGTATCGAAAACGTTCTATCGACGGGTTAATGAATCGACAGTACCCCAAATCGATGGTACGCTACATCGACAGTACACCAAATCTACAGTACAGAGGCCAGCACATCAAGTAACCCCAATATGTCAAATTTCTTTGATAGATTTTCAACTTTGCTACAAAGGAATAAGGTTCATATTCAATTGGGAAAATTCGACAGATTGGGGTAGCTTCATGTGCTGGCCACAGAGGCCAGCACATGAAGCTACCCCAAACCTACGCTATATCGACAATATACTAAATGACGGTACGCTCCATTGACAATACACCATATCGATGGTACGCTGCATCGACTACCCGACCCGAGCCAGATTTAAATAAAAAACAAGCTTTATTAAAGTTTTTAATCACTATTTGTTAAATTTGTATATTGCTTGTTTTTGGTGTAGGTAACCCGTAGAAAATGGTAAATAAATCATAAATTCGTATTCAGAACCCTTAGATAATATTACAATAACTTTAAAAATAACTTTATCATTGATAGTATTATTTTTTTAAAAACCGGCCAAGTGTTCCGTAACACAATGAAGGGTTCCGTAATTGAAAAGAATTTATAAATATTGCTTTACATAAATTTAACAAATTGTGATTAAAAACTTTAATAAAAAGCTTATGTTTTTTATTTAGATCTGGCTCGGTCGGGCACTCGATGCAGCGTACCATCGATATGGTGTACAGAATATTGTTAATAATAATTAATACTGCCAGACATTCCCGTCGCCGCGCCGGTTTGAAAATGACGTCATCTTACTTATAGTCTGTCTTAATTTTTATTATGATACCCGGGGAACTATTTCAATACCTACCATTAATTGTAAGCAGTCAGACCAATCGTAGCGGTCAAAATCCCCCAGATACAAACCATCTAATTATCACGCTCGCACTCATATTGATCGCTTTTGTCTGGGGGGTGTACCCTATGTCCTTTTCTGTATCACTGATAACGTGTATGCAAAATTTCAGTTTCGTGATGATCGGTTGAGTACTTGAGTAGGTAGTAAATAAGACTTGAAAGCGTAATAAACAAACAAACTCACTTTCGCATTTATATATACCTACCTATTATTAGTTAGGATATTTCCTTGCTCTGATGGTTCTTGAACTGATTGAATTTATTTATAGTGAATGAATTCAAAGAATCATAAAAATGATAAAAATCGTTCGAATAGATTTTTATTTATCAAATACCGATGAATGCTCAATCAAGTAATTGAAATAGGTGAGCTCCAAGCTCCAAGCCACTGATTGGTTTCGAAAAGGCCATAACAGCTACGTTTCTTACTCAATAAGAAAAGAACGAGCAGAAATTGATAATTTGTTTTAGCTATATTGATAGACTACCCAACAACCTACTACTTACTAACTAAGTAGGTATTAGAACTTACTTACTTACTAACTAAGTAGGTAGGTAGACCTACTTAACTCTAACCAACTCCGCACCTTTTGCTTTGTTTTGCTATTTTTATATGAAATGTGATAATATTATCAGCAAACTAATTGCGTAACACACTATCGATTGGTATCTGCATCATTTTCAAGCAAATTGCTAGTCCATTGCTTATGAAGCAATGGACTAGCAATTTGCTTGAAAATCGATTTGTTCGAAAACGATAACGTAAATAACGCAAATGAATGTTGTATACGAAACCGATTCCGATTGATAATGTGTTACCTACGCAATTATTAGGGTGTAGGTCGTACTTTAATGTAGGTCATCCATTTCGACCATCGCACAGTATATGTATAACACATTGAAAGAGGTTGGCCTAATTCGACTCTCCGTGGTCTGATTGGTGCCGAATCCATGCAGCTTCTTAAATACATGTCTTTAAAGTATGTGTATTAGTTTCTATTTGGTCTGAGGTAAGTATCATTTCTCGTGATAATTTAGAGTAGGTATCGAAACTCTAATGTAGGCGGTAGTCTAATTCACTTGAATGAAATCATTTAGAGTGACTTTCGCTTATGTACAGTCAGTCGTCTGCATCAATTGGGTACCCCTCAAAAGACATGTGGGTTCAAATCCGCGATAGTCCGAAGTTGGTTTTTGTATTTTGCAAAAACATTTAATTATAATTAATGACAATAATAAAAACAGACTTCAGTAAAAATAAATACTAACATAAACTTATTTATTCACAAAAACAATATTGTGAATAAATAAGTTTATGTTAGTATTTATTATTACTGAAGTCTGTTTTTATTATTGTCTATTTCAATAAAACTTTAATACTTCTAATATTGCGCATAACGACAAGCAATAATAGGGTTGACATTTACGAAGAGTTATTCAACGTCTAAATAGACCAGAGGTTTGAAGACCGCTTGCCGTGCATAAGGTTGGAGGGTGTGTTGCGACGCAGCCCGGCCACAGTCGATTTCGTAATTTATAGACGTGTCAATTAAATGTTCTTAAATTGTTCTTGCAGTACCAATAAATAGATTAAATGTACCACAAATATATCTTGTTAAAAAAGCACTTGTTTGTGGCCGGGCAGTACCGTATACGTTGCAGCCCGGCCACGTGTATATTTTCTGGTAGGATGCTCAGAATGTTCTAAAATATAAACTAAGTAAATGTTCCTTTTGCGTTCTTTATTTTTTTCAATGAAATATACCAAGAAAAACGCTTATTTAAACAAGAAATGATTTCAAATAAGAATTTGCACTAAGCGCCTGTAGAACTAAAATAGCACGTCTGCTTATTTGTACAAAAGACAATGGGTGGATTTGGTCCAAATGTCCACCACTAACGAGACCTATGTAACTAAATAGTGAGCTAAATATACAGTAACTTTCATTATGAAAGCAAAAAAAACATACTGTCGTTAAAATTTTTTTTTTCATTGATTTTTTTGTTCAATTACTAGGGTTTTGAGCGATAGCACGAAGTTTTGTCTCTTTTGCACCTACAGAACACAACCGTACGGATCGTGCGCGCGCTATTAGCTGTTAGTCGCTTGACCCCGTTATTATGCTTCATGTTACATGAAGGTACTACCGTATCGACGTAGGGCACGGCACCCACACGATTCGCGACCGCACTCCGTCGACGGAGGTGCCACCACCCGCCGCAGCGTAGAGCACCGCATCCATGTATGTACGTACCTAGATTTAGTGTACCTTCATGTTCAGGTTGTTGCTAAGTTAACACAAAATTATACGTACCTACTCCTTTTTTGAGATGCAATGTATGGCCGCATAACTACGAAATATCTAGGCACCGCACGCGAGATCCCGGTAAAAGTAGGCATGCACGGCACTATCAGAACATAGTCCTTTGACCACATTCTGTATCGCTGGCACTGCCCACCTGTGCACACACGTGCTTAATCCTGCACCTGTTAGTAGTAGCAGTTTTAACTAATAATAATAATTAACGAAATGCCAAAAACTGTCAACGGAATCACACTATTAAAACAACAGTGACTTGTCACTCGCCCGCGATTTATAGTGCCATATAACAGTGAGTAGGGTGGAGCACACACGCTAACGCGCTTCGTCAGCCGTGGAGGCCTGCGCGCCGTTACCATTTGCGTACGCACTGTATCATACAGTGAGTCGTGATGGTAGGACTATGTTCTGATAGTGCCGTGCGTGCCTGTATGTAATTTTTTTATTTTGTTTGTTTTTTATTTATTTTTAAGTATTTTATTTTGTAATATTTATAAAGAATTTTAAAGTTCAAGAAATAAAATACTTTAATAATGATTTAATAATATTTATTGTGTAACAAAACTAGGTACAAAGATTTATAATAGACACATTTTGCCAAATGAGACAAACGGGTTCCTAGACAAATGCAATGCGACAGGCGAAGCAAAACTAGACTCATCGGACGGCAACTTCATTATAGATTAGTAAAATGTATGCCTGACTACCCTCTAATAACAAACTATTCAATCACTACGATTTCATAGACAGAGACAGAGTTATAACGCCAAGTAGATTGATAATAATTCATTGAGTTAATAACTACCTAACTGTAACTGGCTTAATTGGTAAGAGCTCGCGGTAATCATTGTATAACCAATGATTCGATGGTTCGAACTCGTCCGGGTATGTGAAACACTTTTTGTATTCTTAAGGAATGTATCGTTTGAATTGCAAAGTTGTAGCAAAGTTAATTTTAATATAACTGGGGTGCCCAACTGATGCAGCCCAAGGTACATGGATGCGGGGCTCCACGCCGCGGCATCCGGTGCCACCTCCGTCGATGAAGTGCGGTCGCGAGTCGTATGGGAGCTCTGCCCTACGTCGATACGGTAGTACCTTCATGTAACATGAGGCAGAGGAACGGACTAACAGCTGATAGCGCGCACGATCCGTACGGTTGTGTTCTGTAGGTGCAAAAGAGACGAAAAATCGTGCTATCGCTCAAAACCCTGGTCCCGTGGTGGTGACAGTGACGAATACAAATGTAATTGAACGAAAAAAAAATCTGCCTATCCTTTTCCCAACTATGTTGGGGTCGGCTTCCAGTCTAACCGGATGCAGCTGAATATCTGTATTTTACATGAAGCGACTGCCTATCTGACCTCCACAACCCAGTAACTGGGTAATACGATACCCGTTGGTAAGACTGGTTGTCAGACTTTCGGGCTTCTGATGACCCGTAACGACTGTCAAAGATCCACGAATGACAGCTGAGACCAACGGTTTAAAGTGCTTTAAGAGGCACGGAGGAGTCTCGGTATGTAAAGATGGTCACCCATCTACGGACCAACCCCGGCAAGCGTAGCTTAACCTGACGGATCGACTCGTGCGATTGTTATTACTTAGCCATGAGCTCCTCCGAGTAATTGAATGAAAAAATCAATGAAAAAAAAATTTTTTTTTCTTTTATTATAACTTTTTACTCACAGCATATTTTTTTGCTTTCATAATGAAAGTTACTCTATATTTTAGCGGACTATTTAGGTACATAGGTCTCGTTAGTGGTGGACAATTGTACCAAATCCACCCATTGTCCTTTGCACAAATAAGCAGACGTGCAATTTTAGTTCTACAAGCGCTTAGTGCAAATTCTTATTTGAAATCATTTCTTGTTTAAATAAGCGTTTTTCTTGGTATATTTCATTGAAAAAAATAAAGAACGCAAAAGGAACATTTATTTGGTTTATATTTTAGAACATTCTGAGCATCCTACCAGAAAATATACACGTGGCCGGGCTGCAACGTATACGGTACTGCCCGGCCACAAACAAGTGCTTTTTTAACAAGATATATTTGTGGTACATTTAATCTATTCATTGGTACTGCAAGAACAATTTAAGAACATTTAATTGATACGTCTATAAATTACGAAATCGACTGTGGCCGGGCTGCGTCGCAACACACGGTTGGAGGTTCAAATCTTAAGCATGAATCAAAACTACAAAGAACAAATAACATAAACTAATCTAAAATAAAAAAGAACCTAAAACTAAAAAACTATAGTAACTAAAATATATTATTAAAAGGAGTCCCTTTAGGCAAGGTTCCGAAGATACTGGCAGCGTTCCCCCTTTGAATAGCTAGACTAATTCTTTGTCCGAGGTAGCTGCCAGCTCTTCGGTCTCCTGTGACGTCGACCAACCTTTTCGTCATTTCATTGAATTGTTTTTTGACATGCATTATATATATTTTTTTTAATATAAAGTATTTTTCTATTTTAAGTAAGTTTTTTTTGTATTTTTAATTGTATTTTTTTTTTTTTTTTTTTTTTTTTTTTAATTTTATTTCAGTAATATTTCTAAAGAATTTAAAATTCAAGAAAAATAAAATACTTTAATAATCATTGAATAATATTTTTTATTGATATTATGTAACAAAACAGATTTATATTTTACAATAATTTGATTTGATAATTTACAGTTACCTTATTATACATATTTTGCCAACTGAGACAAATGGGTTCCTAGACAAATGCGAAAGGTGAAGCAAAACTAGACTCATCAGACGGTAACTTCATTATAGATTAGTAAAATGTATGCATAACTACGGTCTACAAACTATTCATTCACTGCGATTTCATAGACAGAGACAGAGTTATAACGCCAAGTAGATTGATAATTCGTTGAGATATTAAAACTACCTAACTGGTTTAGTTGGTAAGAGCTAGCGGTAATCATTGTAAAGGGTCTTTCAACAAGGACGGGTCGATGTTGAATTTAAATAACACAAGCTGTATGTGAGATATTAAAGAAATTATTTTTTTATTTGAAAGGCTCATTTATGCCATTATTTATGAAATATGACAGGCGGCGTCATTGGTCCGCAATTTTTCAAAAACGATGACGGCGAGGCCATTACTGTCAAGGGCGAGCGCTAAAGATCAATGAATAACAATTTATTGGTGACGTGAATTGGTCACAAAGATCGTGCGATTTGACCCCGCTATACATTTTCTTGTGGGGTTTTCTCAAGTCGCAGGTCTAAGCCAATAATCCGCAATCAACCGATGCCCTGAAAGTCAACATTACGCAGGCCATCGCTCAGATTCAGCCGGATCTGATATGCAGTAGAGTAATTGAAAGTTGGACCTCTCGGATCCGTGCCAAAGTTCGAAGCCGCGGTGGACATTTAAACGATGTCATATTTCATAAATAATGGCATAAATGGGCCCTTAAAATAAAAAAATAATTTCTTTAATATCTTACATACAGCTTGTTTTATTTAATTTCAACATCGACCCGTTCTTGTTGAAAGACCCTTTATAACCAATGAGTCGATGGTTCGAATCTCGTCCGGGCATTAGAAACACTTTTTGTATTATTCTTAAGGATGTATTGTTTGAATTGCAAAGTTGTAGCTAAGTCAATTTTAATACAACTGGGGTACCCAATTGATGCAGCCCACTGTACAAGCTACCTAGAGATAAAAAAAAGTTACCTATTTGCCGACAACCATAACGGTACCGTAATGCTCATTAAAAATTTTAAAGAGAAAGAGTAAAATAATCCTATCTGTAATACCTACCTACTAAATTAGTCGGCAAGTTCAAAACGGAGGAAAAAACAAAAGACCCAAAAATAAGCCTTCATCCATTGTGCCAAAGTTGACCGTTACTTACATCTTTTACAAAAATTACAAAAGCATTTTATAGTTGCAATGTTTCTGTAGTAAATAGACCTAAGGTAACTTTCTTTAAAACAAAAACGCTTTAGTACAGGGCTAATAAATAAGTCTTGTATGTTACACTGTATGTAGCTCGATAAGTTAAAATTGTTTGGTGGGGATGAAGTTTATTATAAGTATAACGTATAAAACAGTATTTAAGTTTTCCTAATGCACAAAAATGAAAATTTGTGTCACGTTCATTACTTTTATATAATAATATTTTCCGGTTTATACACCAAGTGTAAAGACCGGCCAGACTACAGACGCGGCAGAGGCGGCCCACCCTGCCCCCGGTCCGGGGGTGGCCCAAGCCCAATATGTTTAGTAAGTAAAAGACAGTTTGTAGCCGTAGGTACGCAAAATATTAACGTAACTAGGGTGCTAAAATTAGCTCTATAATTATCTCCTAGAGTTTGGCCAGCGAGTCGTGAGGGCAGTAATACCACGCGGGCCCAGTGCGGGTTGGTGGATGTCACATGTCTTGTCACACGACCTACAATTTAACTTTAATACAACATACCAATTACACCAGCTGCGGGAAACTGGCACCAGTTGACATTACTACTTAAATCGACTTTTTTTGTTCGTCCATGGGTACGTTTTCACGGCATAACCATGAAGCAATTTTGATGATTAGGTATAATTATAGCTTCATGATCACCATTGCGGAAGGAAATAGAGGTAGGTAATCGTTGAAAATCAACCCCCCCATAGGGGTCATCAACCCGTAGTTTGTACCTAGGTATAAATCGGAAGTCGCGAAAACGTTTCTTTACAAAGTCGAATTAGCAACTGCAACTTTCAGTAAGAAACAAGACCTTCTCCGTTGTTATCTTCTATACTAATCTATACTTATAATAAATCTGTAGAGAGGTCAATTCTGTACATGATATATATTTTCAAAATAACTATCAGGGGGTAATTAGTGATCGATACTGATGCCAAAAATGCAATCAGTAAAATTTTTGTCTGTCTGTCTGTCTGTCTGTATGTTCCTTATAGAAACAAAAACTACTCGACGGATTTTAACGAAACTTGGTACAATTATTCTTCATACTCCTGGGGAGGTTATAGTATACTTTTCATCACGCTACAATCAATAGGAGCAGAGCAGTGAAGGGAAATGTTGGGAAAACGGGAGAAGTTGCTCCATTTTTTAAGCTTCCGTCGCGTGTGCACTTGCCCACTCCCTCTCACAGATAGGAGGCCTATGTCCCAGCAGTGGGAACATTATAAGCTGATTATGCTATGCTAATTAATCTTTTATCCACTCAAAATAAAAGAAATTTCAAAAATTCGTTTAAAGCGACTTTAAAAAAAAACTCACTGTGTGAAAATGATTTTGAACTCGTTCGCGAACTACGAAGAAACTGAATTTTTTATCCTTGTCTGTACCTTCTACAAGTTGTTTTTATCACACGTGCATGGTTTGCTTAAACAAATAAATAAAGCGCTAACATAGACTTTAGAGTGCATTCACTGCATGCAAAATATAGGACAACAGTTGTAATTATTGAATATTCGATGAAACCGTTAGAAATGAATAACTGTTAACAAGATGACAAACGGGATTTCTATTTAGGTGCGCATTTTTACTTATGTGTACGTCGCCTGATGTCGTATGACTTGCTAATATATAGGACAAAACGTAAACAGGTAGGTACCGGTAACGATAATTTGGACTTTAAAATTAATGTTTGTAATGCAGCAGACCTACTTGTGAGCACACTTCAGTTTTGCAATAACATGGTAACAGGAAAATCTATCTACTTAGGTACTTATTGACAGGGAAAGGTAGGAAAGGTTAACACTCTTTTGTCGTCGTCTTAGCCTACAGCCCACACGATACTTTTGAAATAGTGTGAACTGTTTCAAATTTTCGTGTAACAACTCTTTCGGTGTAGGTACTGATTGTTCTTCAATTATGTATCACAAGACTCACTGAACGGCGGCATATGCAATACCACAGGTATCGCAGGTGTGTTGCTACCCCAAAAATAAAGCTGTCTTTCACGTGCCAGTTATTACACCGGCACCCATAACCTTCAAACCGAGACACCACAAGCTGGTTGGCGGCAGATGTAAGTGTGGTGGAAGTCCTTTGATGGATTCACACAAATAGCTGTTCCGCTACAGCTACTAAACGTACCTATTGCTTAGGTATTGGTCCTATTTGAAGTTTTATAAGCATTGCTTCGTAATGCACATTTCTGGAAGAAGTTCAACGTTGTCATATTTTCTTTAGTACACAGAGAAAGTGAGTGTTTATTGTATTAGACAGTGTTTTATTTTTGCGCTCCTACAACTAAGCTCTTAGCGACCACTGTGCTATTCCACAATAAAATAAACTTTTGAAATATTAGTGTAGACCATAGATCTGCATTGTTGCAGTGCACGGAAAGGCAGAAAGCAATATTAGAATAGGAAAGTAGAGCAACGATGTCGCTCGACACGGTTCCAAGTCTCCCAGTTTGATTTTTTATTCAGCTGTGCCAATTTCAGGTGTTTGCAAAATTTATCAAGTTGAGTTTGAATTGAATGTTGTTGGGAGTCGTTTCGTTGCTCAGAGCTTATGGTAGATGCTGATCCTTTCACATAACACACCCCACCTAAATAGTCACAACTATCTACACCATAACAGAGGTGTAGATAGTAGGTATCCATGTTCTGTAATTGTAATCGGTGTACAATATGCAAATAAATATTACTTCCATAAAGTATTGTGGTAAACTTCCGCTTGTCTGGTTTCCTTTTAATTTCCCTGTACTAGTACCTACACTCTACCACTATACATTATGTCCTATATCCTACTTCAACTTTTCATTCTCTCTACCTGCTTTGCAAGGTCAACAAGTAGTGCGGTTTGTACACGGAACAATTATTATTTTATTGGCTGTTTTTATACGTGGGTTACTTATCGTGTTGCTGGTTTACTTTTATTTGTTGCTGGTTTTTCTCTTCACAGAAGTAGATATCCAGTAAAATTATGAGTAATTTTGACATCAGTTAGTAACAAGAACTGCCGATCTGCCGACTGTAAGTAAGCTGCCATTCCACCTGATGTTAGGTATTGACACTGTTGAAGATTTTTACGGAATAACCGAATAATTAGATCGGCTGTGCTAGATGGATACTAACACCTCTGCCTTGCAATACAAGAAAAAGGTACGTTTATATTCTAAAAATCAAAATATTTTATTTCACATAAACCTGTAAGGGCATTTATGAAACGTCAGAAGCTAGGTGCACAGTTCCAATTGGTCGTTTCCTGTGGAGAAGAGCCAGCAAAAAATCCACGGTTAGGTACTCGTTTTTACAATATTTTCAAGAAACAGTGATAATAGGAATTTCAACAAGTACCTACCTCTATGTCTAGTTATCACATTTTAAGACCCATTTCTCTCAGTAACTATTAGGAACCTACCTGTTGTTATTTTTGCCATAGTGACATTATGATATAGAATTAAAATAGAAAATACCAATAGGCTCAATACACTTCGAAATTAATAAAGTCTCAGAAAAGTTTTTGGGTGGGTCCTAAAATAGCCCAACGAGAACAGACATAATTAGGTCGACCCAGTGTACCTACCTACACAAATAAAAATTAATCATATCCTTTATACTATTAAATGAGCAATATTAATTTCTACTTAAGTATATAATATATTTATAATCACGTTCTCAAAAACGGTTCCAACGATTTCGATGAAAGATGGGCGAAATCTTTAGAATATAGGCGTTTACGAAAAATCGGTCTAGCTAGGTCTCATTTCTATTTTTTTTTTATTTTAGAATTTTTTTTTTTAGAAAATTCGTTTTCTTTATTGGGAAATATCGCCCGAAGAAAATAAAGTCACAAGATTCTTCAAGGTTTGACAGAGACAAACGCAATGATATAGGAATCCAAGAAAAAGCAGGACATTGCTGGATTGCTGGATCATCATTAAGTAATCAGCTTCCAAGGAGGATAAAGAGTGTGAAGTTAACCCGTAAGCAGTCGTCTTAACCCATGTTTTTATTAGTATCACGGTAGACGACTCTAGCGTTCTGGCAAATACTCACATGACTCGCCAACTATCACGTTTATTAGAGGAAGATTCACCCGAGGACTATCGGGGTTATATTTTATTTATTTTCAAAGAAGAGCCGGACAAAGCACCAGAAACTAGCAAAATGACGGCGGCCCTTATTTATGTTCATTATTAAAGGGCTGTTTAGATTAGTATAAGGTAGTACTACTCTACTAAATTTTATTGTATGGCAGGATATGCTTATGAGTTGAAAGAATTTTATGGATAGGGACCATATTATTATTGTTCTCTTGCGTTTTTCTTTTACTTGGTTATCTTATACTCTTTACACAATAAATAAAATTTTTAGTTTATTTACAGTTATTGGTAGGTTTACTTCCGCGTAATCAGGTATGTATGTACACATTCGCGGCACTCCTTTATAAATAAATAGGCTCAACTCATGTCATTATTATTGTGAATCGTAAGCGTTGAATGCAGTGCTGGAATACAATCACCCAGCAGCATGCATTAGCATAAATGCATCAGAAGCGATACGCATAACTTGGCACGACATTAAGCATAATTAGGCGGTGACCCACTTTTTTATCAAAGCTCGTCGTCGATACGCGGCGCGGGCGCATGGCACACACGCGCATCGCGAGCGCGAACACAACACACCTACAACATAGCGCCCCGTACAAACGACTCAGATAAACATTTATTTATATACATTGTTTGTAATCAAACTTTAAATAGATAACGTATTAACGTGTGATAACCGCATACCTACTAGGTATTTTTATTATATCTTTGCGATATCGGTATAAATAAAATAAAAAAGAAATCGTTTGTTGCAAAAGAAGATGCCTCTTTGGTTTTATTTATTTAACTCCACTATTGCTGTCAATTATGCTAGGCCGCTCATAGTTTTAGTTACTTACTTACATTAAGTAATATATTAGGAGAAAATACAATATTATACCTACACCTTGTGTAAATCAGATAACAAAAAGTATACTACATTATTATTACACTTTTGTAATCCGATTCAAAATATATACATTTATTGTATAGGTACCTACATACTATATGATTATATGAATAGTGAGAACGCTATTTCTCACATACATGTAAATAAGCGGAGCCTTGGCCTGGTTACCACGATTTTAGCGTTATTACAAAATACTCAAGTGATGCGGCGCCCGCGCACCGGAGTGGGGACTACGCACACACAGACCAACTGCTACGGTTCCAAACATAAATATTTCACTGTTTATTACATATTGATATTTTGGTAAAATATCTAGTGGCATTTTCCTGTTGTTCAGTAACTACCTCTTCCATTAACAGACCAACAATCCAATAGGCATCCCATCTTTTGAGTGAGGGTTTCTTACCAAAAAAGCTGCTAAAGAGACTTAATAATTACCTAAGTCTATCATGTCTAACTACTGTCGGGATTACCTCAATATCGATATCTAAGACGGAACGTTAAGAAATAAGAAGAACCGGCCAAGTGCGTGTGGGGCCATGCGCAGTAATAGGGTTCCGTAGTGGCACAATAATGCGGACTAAGGCGAGGGCTTTTTGTTGTTTCATGAATATTTGACTATTACTCGTAAACTCGATAAGCCTACTTAGCTGTGATAGTTTTCCATTTAACTTCGTTATATACAGGGTGTTTCTTTTAAGGTGTCAAGTCAGTACGAGTTGATAGCAAAGTACCATACCTATCGATTTAACCCCCATGTATGTTCTACGATTTTTTGTAGTTTTCGAGTTATTTTGGATCCCTTATTTCATATCAATGGTAGTGGTTAAGGCTAGTAGTAGGTATAAAATTTATGTTTTTATTATCAACTGAGCTCTGCTTAAACGTATAGGAATAGTAAATATCAGGATTGACAAAAATATGCAAAGATAAATAATAATCAATGATAAAGTATGAAAATCACAAGATTTCAGATACACCACTTTCAACGACCGATTTCAGCAAATAATGCCCTATTTAGTACATTCTTGTTCAAAGTTGACCCAAAACAAAAACATATTTTTTTAAAGCCATCTATCATATCGTTGAATCAGGAAAAATATCGAAAAAAAAAATGATAACTCGAAAACTACAAAAAATCGTAGAACATACATGGTTGTTAAATCGATAGGTATGGTAATCTGCAATCAGCTCGCACTGGCTTGACACCTTAAAAGAAACACCCTGTATACTACTACCGTGAATTTTTTCACCCATCTAGAACTAGAACTAACCGTTTAGCTGGCACGGGACACACTTGACTCTAACAAAAATTAGCACTTTAAAGCCTAATATTTCAGAAACGGAACCCTAAATCGAAAAATTGTTTTCATAAACCCGCAATATTTTTGAAAGACCCATCTAACAACAACCCACACCGAGGGGTAGACGAGAAAAAAAAAACATCGCCACTTTACGTGTAAGTACAGGAGCCTACCCTAAAATTTTTTTTTTCATGATTTTATTTTACCACTTTGTCGGCGTGATGAATATGAATATCATGCCAAATTATATTTTACTAGCTGACCCGACAGACGTCCTGTCTTAGCTATGAATATTGTAATGTAAACGCGTGAAGTTAAAATAGTCGTTAAGTTTTCTGAAATTTTCCAATTTTCTGCGAAATTTTCTTATTTTTTTCTTTCATAAGAACCTTCTCCTGACAGTAAAAAACACAACAAAAAGGAATTAGCGAAATTGATCCATCCGTTTACGCGTGATGCGATGACCAAGGGAAATAGGTAAGTATTAATTTTTATATATACAACGTGTAACGTTAAATGCGCAAAACCTCTTAAGGGGTCATTGTACTCATCATTATTAACAACTTTTACTATGACACCAAACTTGAAATCGCGAAAAAAAAATCTGCTGTTCAGTACATTTATGTTCGCATAATTCGTCAAAATGTACTGAACAGCTGATTTTTTTTTCGCGATTTCATGTTTGGTCCCATAGTAAAAGTTGTTCATAATGATGAGTACAATGACCCCTTAAGAGGTTTTGCGCATTTAACGTTACACGTTGTATAGATAACACATTTCATGTATGGGCTCCCCAATCCCCATACCTACAAGAAACGTGTTAACAACTTTACTTTGTTTTTATGATTTGTTGTTAGGTATAGAGGCCACAGACACAGACACACACTGTAAAAATTGACAATCAAGGTGTCTACATATCCATTACGGATTACGGTTCAAAAAATACGGCCCTGTGACAGACGGACGGACGGCGAGCGGAGTCTTAGTAATACGGTCCGTTGGCCTTGGGTCGTTTTGGGTACGGAACCCTAAAAATAAATTTGATACCAAAAAGACGATTCCCCCAAATAGACAAAATTCTCAGAGTTATTTCTTTTTTGCGTTGAGAGCTCCATGACACTATCCCATCTGGATAGAAGTAAACATGCTCAAGTTGATAGTCAACATTCGTTATACTTACAACATTTTAGTGCGATCGTCAGTCCAGACGAGTTTGTGATCGCATGGTTCAAGTGACAAAACTTTTCTATATAATTATTGTCAGTAAACTAAACTTTTATTAAAAAAAGTAAGTACTAAAGTTTAAAAACTAAACCCGACTACTGAAAAGTAACGTTCTAAAAATTATGAAACAAGAAAATATTCTCATCTGAAATTAGAAAAAGACAAACAAATTAAAAATCCGGAGTTACACTTAGGGCATAAATCGAACAGGTTACGTGTGACTCCGGATTTTGAATTTGTCTGTCTTTTTCTAATTTCAGATGAGAATATTTTCTTGTTTCATAATTTTTAAAGCGTTATTTTTCAGTAGTCGGGTTAGTTATTAAACTTACTTTTTATTTTTATTTAAATTATTTTGTGGTTATAATTTCGTGTTAAGGTATTTGCAGATCCACTTTACATTTTTTTAAAGAAAATTTATGTATTTTGGGTAGCTTTGGAGAGAAAATCACTCACACACATCTGAAGCGTGATTTTAGAAATTATTCCCAACTATCGGGTGCATGCAAGCAAAGCCGCGAGCAATAGCTAACAATATATATATATATATTTTAAATGTGCTAATTAAGTCCTTTCATTTGATACCAAACACGGCATCATTAAAAAATGTTGTTGTTTCAGTTCATGACTTTATGTCCTGTAGAGGGCGCCTTATTCAACTTAATGTGACGTCGCGCAGCCTACAACAAGCGGAATCAAGACTCTTCGAGTGATCATTTGTCAGATTATGATAAGTAGTTTAGAAGTTATGAGGGAACAGATGAACATACATACTTATACATACATACATACCGGTCAAAATCATAACCCTCCTTTTTGCTTCGCCGTGGTCGGGTAAAAAGCTGTTCAATTCAGTCCAGCGATAAATCCTACGTGAGCTCGTGCACATAGTATAGCCTTGCTTTCTACAATGCAATAGTAAACAAATTAAATACATTGAAAAACAAAACCTCTCAAGACGTTTATATTAATTAAAACGCTGAAGGTTTGACTTTGTAGTAAACAGTTTTAATTGTAAGGATTTCTAAGAAATGCGGAATCAAGGATTGTTATTTAAGGTAGTTATACCTGAAAGTACTAATGTAGGTAACATATTTTAGTGCCTTAAATCATACATCTCTGCAGTTATTATGAAATTTATATCTGGGTTAAATATACAATAAATCTGCAGCACAAATATTAATGAGTGATTTACTCAGCATGTGCGCAAGGTACATCAATAAAGAGCAATTAATATAAAATGTGCAAGCAGACATACATAATTATAAATGTGCAGCATATGTGTAAGTGGCACAAGGTTGTCTGTAGAAACGGTTGCGCGGGTTGTAAGGAAACAACGGATACCGATCATTTGCCAGAAAGCACTCATTTTGATGAATCCAATATAGGTATTCTTCATCTTCTGAGAATCAGAATTTTACGAAATAAAAGTCCTGTGTTCGTTAAAGTCAAGTGCTGGCTGCTGTCCGACTTTAACATTATCAACAATAAAATTATGAAATTATGTATACGTATGTCAAATATTGAAATATTGATATTATTGATATTGTGTTCATGTTTGGACGAGTTATGAGTTGTATTTAGGGTTGCCTAACTTAGCAAGGTCATATATGAAGTGATTGGGTAAAGAACGTCAGTCACAGAATGTTGTTGAAAATCTAATACAATGTAAATAGAATTTAATTGTCAATTGTTATACATCAAACGTGTTGTGCAATTTGACCAAGTTACAAATAACCTTAAAAAGTATTTTTCAAACAGTTATCGATGATTCAGGTAAGATGGTTGCACTCATTTACAATCTCGCTACTTCTGTATTGTATGACAAACTGTGACACGCATTTTGCTTATGTTGCATTTAAATAAAATTGGTAACAAAGGAGTTTGTTGGTAGCGAGACAACAGCAGTGACGTCCCCGCAGAACACATTCATTGGTGCGCGTATTGCAACATGCGCGAGCGGCGTGTCCCACTTATCAAGATAAATTGAAATTCAATTTCGCCAAAGGGCAACAGTTATATGCGCAGAGGCAGAATATTAAATATTTTAAACATTTCAACTCCGAAAGCTTTAGAAATTGATTTCTTGTCGAGTTTTATATATTTTAGAGAATTTTTTGTTAATTACGACAGAGTATGTACCTACAGACTTACGGTTGATATGTTTAATCGATTGCTTTATTGCGCAATTTTTGCATTAGGTACCATATACCTACCTAACTATATTTTTAAAATGAATTACTTTCAAGGGGGTGGTATCTTTAACGTATCTATGCAGTAGTACCTGGGCACTGAGCAAACTGGTTTGATAAAATTCTTTAATGTTTATAATACAGTAGGTAATATTGACCATCTCATGATTAAAAACCTAATTATTTAGTCGCAAATACGCACTAGAAAACATATAAAGTGACGTATTACCGAAATCCTTTGTTCTTTGGATATTCTGTTTGCACATCGGAGTCAACTCTTGCACAATCAAGTAACCTTCGAAATGGAAAAGAAACGCACGAGCGGCCCACGTCGTTCGCCATATTAAAACTATACTTTAAAATCGTTGGAAGTTTTTAATTTTAATACTTTACAATTTGCTTTACAGGAAACATTTTCCTGTTTGTCATTCATTCATAATCTATCGATTCTAAGCAAAATATTTTAGGTAGGTAATTTAAATATCTCTTTTTGCAATTCTTCAATATCAAAAATAATTATTTCAAAAGTTCACACAATGTCTACATTGGTACCTAATTAATATAGGACTTTTAAATCAGGACGCAGCACTCGAGTCGTTTGACAATGCCAATTCAGAGAAATGGTCTGGAGTTCAATCAATTGTCGCATTCATTGCTTCAATATCTCTTTGAAATTGAATAATAATAAGGTAGGTACCTACTTATGTATTGCAAGTAAATGCTAGTGAGTGAACTGCGACTTAACATAATACGTGCATGTATCTGTACGTACTTTATAAACAAACTACCTACAGATGTTTACGTAGGTACTCATGAAACTAAGCCAATAAATTGATGAGAGTTTTCAGGTGCGTAGGTAGGATAACCTACGAATTTATATTTTTGTATTTTATTTATTACGTAAGAGAAAATCAGAAAGTGGCACCGGTGACTGAAAAGTTGTGTGGAAATCAGTTGCCATGGTATGGGCATAGTGATTCGAAGTTATGAGTTGTGTTCTCGTCAGTGTTCACTCCAGCCGGTCAATAAAGGCAAGCCAGAGATGAGGAACAAGACTTCTCCTGGGAGATAAGGTCCCTGGGGTCGCTACGGGTTACGCATGCGGATTTCTGTATCTTTCTTGGTCTGGCTCCTCATCCTAGACTTGTTCCGGCAAATTAAACTCTACCGGCACAGACCTAGAGTTCGGAGCGCGCAAGCCCCACCAAGACGGCAACGTAGAGATACGGCAGTGTGGTTATTATTATTATCCTATGCAGTCTGCTGCACTCATACTTTTCTTATTGAAAGTTGATAAATGTTTTCCATAACGCCAATATTCATAACTGGCTTCTTAGGTACTTACTACAAACTCTCTTTCTAGTAACAAAGTAACAAGAAATTATATTTTTTTTTTTAAATAAGTAGTAGTACGGAATGCAATACTGGGATACCGGGCTCCCAAGGGACCGGCGAGATTACGATGATTGTGATGACGACGTCCCTCTCGCCAGTCTCGCCAGCTGGAGTCAGATACAGCAGCATCATCAGCAACACCATTGTCACTTCAAGATAAACTCGAACTGACCTGTACAGGTATGAAAAGTTCTGGATCTGGAACAACACCCCAACCCAACCTATATCCGGCAATAGCAATCTTGAGGTTTTGATGAAGGAGGAGATGAATTCCAAGTCGAGTGAATTAAAAGGCGCATAGTTACCTTCAATTCATTTATTTTTTAAATTCATTATTGTTCGAGCCTTTTCTGCTGCTGCTTTTGCTGGCTACCTAGTCTGTAAGGTTAGGAGCCGTTTAGCCGACGAAATAATTAATACTGTTTTGCGCAGTTATTTTAACAATAAATTATATAATTTTCTTGATGTTTATAGTTTTAGACCACGGTCGATAATAATTTACGGGCGATCTGAGGTCGGAAAGTGGGGGGGGGGGGGTAGTTTTTTAGGGGTTAAAAAACGGTTTATCTCGATTTCCGGCAAAATTTATGGAAAAAAGTTAAATGGCAAAGTTAGAGGTAGGTAATAGAAAGATCGGCAACTTTTGTGTTTACACTTTTTTCACATCAAAATTTATGTGAAAAATTCAAATAACCAAGTTTTTGGTTTTTTATTTTTATCTTTTACCAAAATATATTTTTTTCACGAAATTTGGTGAAAACTTACTTTTTTATGTTCCAGACACACTGTAATTTTTTTGATTTAAAATATATTATTTTTCACATTATTCTGACTTAATATCGAAAAAGCACCCTAATATTCAATCGAAAATTATCAAGTCAAAATATCAGCTTTTTTAAAAATGTCGGTGGACTTTTTGTTCGTTGAAATCTCTACTTTCTGATGGTATGAAAAAAAAATACATTACTATGGTAAATGTTCTCAGAAAATGCAAAAAAACGAAAAAAACTACAATCCAAAAAAAAATTGTAACGTGGGACTTTTTCATACTCTCCAATAAGTAAAAAAAACCGGTCAAGAGCGAGTCGGGACTCGCGCACCAAGTTCCGTTCCGATTTCTGAAAAAGTGTGCTATTTAGAGACATCGTTTTATTTTTCCTGTAATCTTTATATAAACTTCTATCACATAGAATAATTTCAGATTTTTCTCTTTGCAAACTTCGGAAAATGTAAAAAAAATACCCTTCCCCCTGGGAACCGTACTTTTTTACATTTTTTTTTTAATAGTCGAAAACTGCGGCTTAAAACCCCCTTTTCGGTCCCTGTTGCAAAAAAAATATAAATATTTTTATTTCTTTCTTATTTGCAAAATAGTTGGGTAAATGTCATCTAAAACTGTTCCAAATTTCAAGTTGATAGCATTAGTAGTTCTCGAGATATCCAGCTGTGACAGACAGACAGACAGACAGACTTAGTCACACCATAAGGGTTCCTTTTTTACCATTTTGGTACGGAACCCTAAAAAGGACTCAAGCGGTTAAAATTGCAAGAAATAGGCATCTACGCATATAATATATAGAATATTATACAAATTTCTCAAAATATTGTAGATGACTTATTAAATATTAACTTTATTAACTTGCATTTTCTGAGAACATTTACCATAGTAATGTATATTTTTTATACCATCAGAAAGTAGAGATTTCAACGAACAAAATGCCCCCGACTTTTTAGAAAAGCAGATATTTTGACGTGACAATTTTCGATTGAAAATTAGGGTGCTTTATATTAAGTCATAATAAGGTGAAAAAATTTATATTTTAAAACAAAAAAATAACAGTGTGTTTGGAACATAAAAAGGCAAGTTTCAACAAATTTCGTGAAAAAAAAAATGTTATTAAAAGATAAAAATAAAAAACCAAAAACCTGATGAGTACAATGACCCCTTAAAAGATTGCCACTGTTTACTCTTACACACTGTATAATATATGTAGGTTGGTCTTATTCCAAATGTCAATAGTTAAAACAGCGGATTTAATGCCTGAAAAGAGTCCTTTATATGTCAGAGTGCTCTGTAAAGTGGGCCATGCAGACATGCTCAGACAACGGCCTTGCAACAAGGTAATTAGTCAACTACTGCAATTTTATTTTGTAATTTTATTACAACATCGCTGATATGTAGGTTTATGAATGAAATCCACCACATGATGATCAAAAGTTGAATTGGGCAGAAACAGCCCAATATTAAGAGCGTAGACGGGCTGCGCGGGAATTGAAAAATAGGTATTTGAAGAAACTATTGCCGTCGCGCTGCGCTCTAGCAACCGGGCGGTATCAATATGTGAGTGAAGTCTGTATTTGTGTGCGTAGCTCAGTAGCGCGCATCTCCCGCCCGCTCGCGCCAACCAAACTACCTACGTTACGTTCGTTTCTGGGGGTCTACTCCCTAATTCCGTCCGTCTTTCCGTCCGTCCGTTTATCCGTCCGTCTGACATTACGATCCATCAAAACAAGTGTAAAAGTTAAATTTTTCGGACGGGCATAAACACATCGGGAGCAGGGACAACTGGCAAATCATGTTGTCATTCATACTTCGTTCGGGCCCCGAACCAATCATCCATCCGTAGGTGATACGGAGTAAGAAACGCCCGTAACGAAGTCCGAAACTACGGGCTTCGTGCTTAGGGAGTAGGCCCCCCCTCTCAGTCGGATTGAAAATATCGGCGTGCGCAGTGTTTCGTGTGATCGTGCTATTTATACTAAATTTTTCCATGAATGCCTTCTCCCTGAAATAATTGACGGTCGGATACCAAGAAATTTACCTGTAAGAGAAAGGATGGAAATGACGACAGAATAAATGTACATATTATTATATAACTTTTGTATAATTTAAAATACCCACAAGCACCTTTTCTGCCTCTTCTGCTTAAATATTAAGAACTAGCTTTTGCCCACGGCTTCGCTCCCGACAACTGACTACTAGTCTACTACCCTACTTACCTAAAAAAATAATTAAAAAAAACTTATTATCCTATTTCGGACGACGGCGACGGCTAATCCAAAAACGCAAAAATATAAAAATCGGTGTAATTAACACGATTGTCGACTTCCTTTTATATAATAGGTCTTTACCTATGAAATTGCCGTTTTGTATGAAAAAATTTAAACGAATTTTTTTCATGTATTTTTTATTTGTATTAATAGAAGTAATCACCCATGCAATCAATGCATCTTTGCCAACGCAGTGGCAGTTTAATGCCCTTCTTAAAGAAATCAGCTGGTCGGGAGGCAACAAATTCTTCAAAGGCATTTTGTACTGCCTCTCGGGTATTGAATTTTTTTCCCGCCAAGAAGTTATCCAAATTCTGGAAAAAGTAGTAGTCTGTAGGCGCAAGGTCTGGTGAGTAGGGCGGATGACGGAGAGCTTCCAACCCCAGTTCTTGCAACTTGGAGACCGTCTGCTGTGCAGTATGAGGTCGCGCGTTGTCGTGCAGGAGCAGCGGAGACGAGCGATTGACCAATGCTGGTTGGAGATGTGCCAGCTTCTCCATCATTGTGTTTAGTTCTTCACAGTATACATCTGCAGTAATGCTCACCCCGTTTGGTAAGAAGCTGTGATGAATCACACCGCCGGCGCTAGACCACCAAACAGTGACCATCACTTTTCTAGGGGTAAGTTTTCGTTTAGGGCATTGTTTAGGTCCTGAACCAGGATCCAACCAACTTGCTGAGCGCTTGCGGTTATCGAACAGAATCCATTTTTCATCGCAGGTAACAATGCGGTTCAAAATTCCTTCATTTGTGTGTCTGTTGAGCAGTGCAAGGCACGTCTCGACGCGTACTTCGCGCTGGCGATCATTGAGTTCGTGGGGCACCCATTTGTCAAGCTTTTTTACCTTGCCAATTTGACGCAAATGGACCAAGATTGTTTTGACGCTAACGTCGAAAGCTGCTGCTAATTCAGCCGTAGATTGTGTATCATCAGCTTCCACAATCGCCTTTAATTCGTAATTGTCGACCAAAGTCTTCGGACGACCACGAGGTTCATTTTTCAGGTCGAAATTTCCAGAACGAAAGCGAGCAAACCAATAACAGGTGGTGCGTTGGTTTGTAGTGTTAGCTCCGTAAACGTCGTTGATGTTGCGTGCCGCTTGTGCCGCGTTGCTGCCACGACGGTACTCATATTCCATAATTACTCGAATTTTTAACGTATCCATGATGACGAAAAAGATTGAAATGCGATGAAAATGTAACACTAATCAATAAACAAATGACTACTTTTGGAAAAAAAAATCCATGTTTTTAAAATAAAATTAATTTGAAATTAGAATTCTTAGCCAAACAAAAATTATTTTGATTTGAAATGGCCAGTACTGCAGAACGGCAATTTCATAGGTAAATTTCATACCTAATATATAGATTTACTTGATAAGAGCAGTCATTATTTTATAAACTCCCCTGTAAATATTTATGTCAAGTCAAAAGCAGAATTATCACACCAAGCAGTATAGTACAAACTTTAGTTACGTATTATACCTAATGCTTACGGTTTGTATTTTTGTAAGAGACACTTCGCTAAAGTTCATTTCAATTATTAGTTAATTATAAACCCTAAAAATGTCATTGAATTGTTACTTCGTTGTCTCTTAAAAAAAAACAAAATGAGCATCAAACACTATTCAGTAAATCAGTATAGGATAAACGTCGATATCGACTGACATCACTATGATTTCGATAAAAACTTCGACACTAGTCACTTCCCTAATTGTGTACGTATTAGTCTAACCCTCCCTCACCTCTCGTCTGCCGTAGAGTGCGATAGAGACAACTGCAGCTCAGAACGATTTTACCTATACAAAACCTTGACCGATCGACGTTTCGTATTCTCCTGTTTTCTCCTCGAAACCTAAGCCAATTAAATTATATTTGGTATCAAAATTTAAAGGAAGAATAGATCTATGCCCCTATTACTTGTTTTTATTTTAAAAACTTTTCAATTTTCTTTGGTAGTCGTCTGATTACGTAGGTAAAAACGGGGTATTTTTTTAGGTTTTTGGTAAGTCATATTTATTTTTGTAATAAATTTTTTGAAAAAAAAAAAATGACAGGGGCATGCCTTCAATAGACCTGGATTTTTATAAATAAAAACGATTACTCTAGAGGCATTCCAGGAAGAGAATAGGGGAATACATTTGTATGGAAAAATGCAGCCCGTCTACGCTCTTAAGACGACAGACGAGTTAAACCCCTGTTAGAGCATCAATTAAAAAAGTTTTCTTTGTTTTCTCTCTTAATTGTGGGGACAATTCAATTTTGTATTGATTGTTGGCATTGTAATATTTATAATGTTTGTATTGCTCTGGCAAAATAAAAACTTAAGGAAAAAAGTTGTTGGTACGTTCGAGAAAGGTTCAGGCTTCAAATTATTTGTTGCTTTCTTTTTATTAGGGATCCGTACTAAAATGGTAAAAAACCGGCCAAGTGCGTTCGGACCACGCACAATGAAGGGTTCCGTAATTGAGATGAATTTATCCCAAGAATAAACTTAACAATGTAGTTGAATAACGTGTTCTCCCATACATTCCAACTGTAAATGTAAGTTTGTACTCACAATATTGAGAGATTTACCATGTTATTTTAAGACCACATACTTCATATAGGTTTTCCTGTAATCTACAGGTAAATAACTATTTTCTGTATTTTTTTTTAAATTTTAGGTTCAGTAGTTTCGGAGATAAGGGGGTGGGGGCGAATGGTCAATTATCATCTATTTTCTGAAATAACTTTAAAACTAATCATTTTAAAATTATAAAAAAAATATATTTAATAACCTCACAGTAAGCCCTTTCATTTCATATATCACACAATACAGTTTGCAAATATTATTTTTTTAATTTTCTTATTTGCCCCCAAAGGTGACCCCATATTCAAAATTCATTTATTTAAGTTATGCGTCCGTGTTTGTGTCACAGAAATTCATATGTGTACCAAATTTCAACTTTATCGGTCCAATAGATTCGGAGCAAATTGGCTGTGACAGACGGACAGACAGACAGAGACACACGAGTGATCCTATAAGGGTTCCGTTTTTTAATTTTGAGGTACGGAACCCTAAAAAAGGAACCCTTATGGTTCGACTCAAGTCTGTCTGTCTGTCTGTCTGTCACAGCTGGATATCTCAAGAACTACTAATGCTATTTTGCAAATAAGGCAGAAATAAAAATATTTATATATTTTTTTGCAACAGGTGCTGAAACCCTTTTCAGCACCTGACCCCCGTCTTAAAAATTGAAAGTAGAGCTACTAGGGCATATGAAAGAGCGCTGTTTGCACATTCTTAAACATTTTTTTTTTAAGCCGCAGTTTTCGACTATTAAAAAAAAAATTTAAAAAAGTACGGTTCCCAGGGGGGAAGGGTATTTTTTTTACATTTTCCGAAGTTTGCAAAGAGAAAAATCTGAAATTATTCTATGTGATAGAAGTTTATGTAAAGATTAGAGGAAAAATAAAACGATGTCTCTAAATAGCACACTTTCAGAAATCGGAACGGAACCCTCGGTGCGCGAGTCCGACTCGCTCTTGACCGGTTTTTTTTAGTAGGCTTCTCATTCAGTTTACGCACAATACCAGAAGGGGTCTATTTACGTTTATATCGCGTGGGCCATTTTACGAACCCAAATAAATGAAATTCGTGCAGTAGTATTTTTAGTAGGTAATGTTTCTCTTTTAATTATTGGGGAAAGATTTGCTTCGTAGTATTTTTACAGGCCTATTTTCTTGGAGACTGGCTTAAACATACATGACATAGGTGTACGACTTCTTCCAATCTCCCAGCTAACTTGTAGCCGCGCCGGGTGCCATGAATACACCTCAAATAAATCACAGAATCTTTGGGTATTCTGGGTTTTCCTAAACTCGTAGTTCAAACTTTTCACGTTTACATTGCATGGAAAATTGGACTTAACACACACATTTAACATTACGCCTTGTTGCCCCGAAGCGTTGGACGGAGGTGTACCTATAGTAGCACCCACATTTCGCCAGTTATGTATAATAAATGCTGTGTAATGTTTTTTGTTGTTGTTTTGATAAATTGAATATATCGAACCAAAATAATAAATGAAAGGAATGAAATTGGTGGTACTTATTGAAAGTTTTTAATCCAGGCGGCCCACCTGCCTGGCGGTACAAGCAAGTGGCCACCGCCTTTGAACACCCGCAATGCCAGAACCATGCGTTCCGTGCGTTATCCCACCTAGACAGACTATATTTCTGTAACTACACACACTTCAGATCTAAACAAAAATTGTTTGATACACAGTCGTGCCATCGATATGTCGCAGTAAGATGGTTGTAGCCGTGATATAGTTATATACCTAGGGATATAGCTGTCTCGGCGCAGCACAACCTTGAGGAATGCCTTGCTTGGGCAGTGCAACGCAGTGACCTCATCGAGGCGGTTGGTGCTGCGGATACTCTCTCGCTTCCGGATATGGTCCAGTCAATGGTCGGAAGTGAGAGCGCGTGGGACGCCGTCGCCTCCTTCTGCGAGGAAGTGATGGTCGCCAAGGAGGCGGCAGAAAGGGAGAGCGAGGATGCAACCTCCCTTCCAATCCGTATCAGACGCACCAGGCGCCGGAGGTCGCGGAATGATCTCCGGCCGCCTTAGGGTGAGGCCTGCAGGCAAAAGACTTGGGGAGTTTGTTGCCCGAACAGTGAAAGGCCCCAGACGGCGGCTCGCCGTGTTCCGCGCGCGGCTCTCTAGAGGAATTGCGGCCATATAATTATGGCCGCTGAGGGTGACGGGGTCCGCATGAATTCATGCGGGCCGACACCTGGCCGGGGGAGCGTCTTGAAATGCGCAAGCACTACAGCACCCCGGCTAAAGGTAGCAGCAGAACACCGTGTGGTTTTAGTCAGTAAAAGGCTGATAGACCCCTCCACTCACCCCATGGTGGAGGACATCCATGAGGATTTCCACACGATAAAAAAAAAGGGATATAGCTGTCATCCGGGATATAGTTACATATATGAAAACTGTCGGAGTGCTCCAATGATGTAGGTATCCTAAATACGTCATTGGAGTGCCCTAATTTTGCTTTTGCGACCAATTTCGACGTAGCGCTCGCCGGCCGCGGTTTGTTGCAAAGTACAAGTAATTAATTCTATACAGGCTTCGAATATTTTATTGCAGGCGGAAAATTCAAGTCTCAATCCAAAGCTTTTATTTAACTAGCAATGTATGGATGTATGTTCGCGTGGATTCTTGCTACTCAATTTTGAAGCAGATATCTTCAACCGATTGAGCTGAAATTTTGTATACCTACACGTTTAGTTTGAATGACAATACACGATAAGCTGTGTGACGTCATTCTAAATCCAATATGGCGGAACATCCAAGATGGCGGAATAGTTATTTTTTATGCACTTCTACAATATCAAATGAAAGGGCTTGTTGAGAGTAACTCGAAAAATAATGTGACTTCATTCTTAATCCAATATGGCGGAACCGCGGAATAGTTATTTTTTTATGCACTTCTGCAATATGGGTATCAAATGAACGGGCTTGCCGAGAATAATTAGATAAATATTCTGACATCACTCTTAATCCAATATGGCGGACTTTTGAAGTTTTTTATGCTTTCCTTTAGTATGGGTATTAAATGAAAGGGTTCGCTGAGATTTAGCGATAGCTAAAAAGTTAAAAATAAATTAAAAGCAAAAAAAAACCTTTTTAAAAAAAACTTTTATTTAAATGCTCTAAAAAGAAAAAAAGAAAATTTTCTTTTAAAATTTTAAAGTCTATCAAGTTATAACCACATTATACACAATCTATATGACCATAAAAGCTTGTCGCGCGATTTATTTGTGTAAATAAACTAGTGACCTGTTTATTTGAGTAACTTATCTGCTAAGGTCATTTTTTCAAAATTTCAGTTTAATTAAATACTTCTATGTTATTAGGCAAACCTCGCGACAAGCTTTAGAAGATCATATAAATTGTGTATAATGAGGTTATAAGTAGATAGTTAAAATTTTAAAACAAATTTTCTTTTTTTCTTTTTAGAGCATTTAAATAAAAGCTTTTTTAAAAAAGGTTTTTTGCTTTTAATTTTTCCTTTCATTTTTAGGGTTCCGTACCTCAAAAGGAAAAAACGGAACCCTTATAGGATCACTTGTTTGTCCGTCTGTCTGTCTGTCTGTCAAGACCCTTTTTCTCAGGAACCCCTGAAGGTATCAAGTTGAAATTAATATCAAACACGTAGGTCTATGGCCCCTTGAAGTTCTAAAAAGATCAAGCTTCTAAGTCAACGCAATAAAAAATACGGCCATTTATGCGACATTTTTTGATACTCTCAAGTAAATCAAAACCTATAGGGTACTATAGGGTAGTATTGAGTATTGAGTATTGAGTATTGAGTACTTCCCGGTGTCCTACAATCATGAAATTTGGCAAGGAGCAAGGTCTCACAACACAAGTAAAGGAAAAAGTCCGAAAATTGTAAATTTGCAATTCTGTCATATAAAAAATATTTTCAAGGTTGTCAGTCTGTCAAGACCCTTTTTCTCAGGAACGCGTGGAGGTATCAAGTTGAAATTAATACCAAATACGTAAGTCTGTGATCCCTTATGAGTTCTAAAAAATCAAGCTTCTGGGTCAACGCAATAAAAAAATACGGCCATTCATACGACATATTTTGATACTCGCAAGTAAATCAAAACCTATAGGGTACTTCTCGTTGTCCTAGAATCGTGAAATTTGGCAAGAAGCAAGATCTCACAGCACAAGTAAAGGAAAAAGTCCGAAAATTGTTAATTTATTATTCCATCACATGAAAAAAAAAATTTTTGGGATTACAATGTTAAGTTTGTTTTTGGCATATTTTTTTTTTCAACTACGGAACCCTTCATTGTGCGTGGTGTGACACGCACTTGGCCAGTTTTTTAAAAATATAATTTGTAAAAAAAATCCCAATGTCCCTCATAATAATATAGCAGTTTCGATCCACTTAAACCAAGTATTGATTGTGAGTAAACTAGAGTTGAGACCGCCATACTGCGACACCGCATCCGCGTCCGCGTCGGCCGTATTAATCATCACTATCAGGATATTAATGTTCTTGGTAATGGCAATGCTCCTATTATTCATTGTCATTCTATATCTATGAACAGACACTAAAACTGAACGCAACTCGAAGTAAATTAACAGAAATGAAAACTGTATGAATGTTGACATTGTCATTATGTAATTTTTTGTTTATCGAATGGGATACATTTATGTCAGTATTAAATTTCTTTTTTAAAGGTTTTACATCTTCGGCAGGTGCTTAATAATATCGCTGCAATGATTGCGTTTATTTCATCAAATAAAAAAATGTACTGAAAGTTTTGCTTCTTAAATATTTCTTAACCCTTTGCCTTATTTAGAAATTGTCGATTTGTTAAATAATGTTAGCTGCAATGTCTCAGGACCTTGGATGGCAGGAGAGGGGGGCGCGCGCGCGAGGGAGGGGGCATGGTCGCGGATGACGCGCGCCCTACTGGCACACTGACACACTTACCCAGTGACAGTGGTACTGCTTTTGGTCTGACGAGGTCGATGCGTCCTACCTACGTGTAATCTTATGTATATGTACACAGATAAACATAGCTCATAGTAAACGTCCCGATAGAAGCGAACGAAACCGCTGGAAACTCCGCGCTGCGTCTTGCCATAATGAGTACCTATGGCTCAAATATTGTTAACAGACAAACGTTACATCACCAGAACACGTTCCTTTTGCTGTATAATTATGGCGCAGCAGCCTACGCAGAAGCTAGCAATCTTGACAGTTTTGGCGAAAAAAATAATCGGCGTAGATATATCTGCACCTGCATAATATTAGTGAAAATAAATTGTAAGTACTTATAAGAATTAAATTTGCATCCATAGGTAGTATTTTTTTTTGAAGTGAGTAGGTACCTAATAAACTCACGACGACACATAAGCTATATTATATGTACCTATTATATTTATTATATATAAATATAATAGGTACATAAAAAAATCAGCTGTTCAATACATTTATGTTCGCTTAATTCGTCAAAATGTACTGAACAGCTGATTTTTTTTTCGCGATTTCAGGTTTGGTCCCATAGTAAAAGTTGTTCATAATGATGAGTACAATGACCCCTTAAGAGGTTTTGCGCATTTAGCATTACACGTTGTATATACTTAATGTACCTATAATAAACACAGGGTCTCTTAATTTTAATTTTAGAAAGAACTTCATAGATAACATTGCGTACCTACATAGAATAAACAAAAAAAAAAGAAAGAAAATACTGCAGATGGTACCCCACAGTATTGCAGCGATACGGTAACTAAATAACTAAACACACTAGGTACCCACGTATATAATAATTGTAAGTAATTCCGTAAAAATTAACGACCTTGTAAAATTGCGTTTTTGTACACAACCTTGAGTATATAACTACATTCATATCTGTTATTAAACGTTAATTCAATTCACCAACAAAATAAATCTCAATTTCTATTAATTGACGAAACATTTCTGTGTCAAGGTCGCGTGTATTGCACAGAGTTGAAAGGTAAAATCTACATAGTTACTTCAACCTTGCTGAATATGTATTTAGCAATTAATTTTAAATAAATAAATCATTAGTCAATAATCTTCACTGGAAATAGTGATGCGTTACTGAAAACAATACTAACTAGGAAAACTGAAAACAGTTAAATCCATAGGTGTAAGACAATAATACTACTGCAAACTTAGTTTAGTACCTTAGGTGTATGAAACCTTTTCTTTTTTTGTGGATGGGAAATCATCAAATGATTCTGGGTGGAGCGGAAGGTCGTGTCAGACTTTTACTGACTAAAACCCACTCGTGTTCCTTCAGTCGCCCGTGCCAGGGCCACGGTACTTATCTCTTTCGAACAACACCGGGCCCGGGGGCAGGAGTATGGAACCTGCTATGTGAATAATTCAAGTTATCCCTCCTAGGTGTAAGGGTAGGTACCTACCCCAAAAATTAGAGTCGAACCTTTTTTCGCAATATTAACCTACAAGTAGGTAATTATTTCAAAATATTTTTTTTTGTAGGTACCTACTTATGCATCCTGAAAAAAGTTCAAAAGTTTACACACATAAATAAAAACCGGTCCAGAGATAGTCGGACTCGCGCACCGAGGGTTTCGTACCATCATTTTTATGTAATTTTTGTTGATGATTTCTGAAAAAGCTGTGCTATTTAGAGACATCGTTTTATTTCTCCTGTAATCTATAAGTACATAAACTTCTATCACATAGAATAATTTCAGATTTTTCTCTATACGAAATTCGGGGATAACCCAAGTAACATTTTAGGTTTTAGAAAGGTTCTGAAAAAGTTCTAGAACCTTTGTATGGAAATCTGCTAGTAAGTCTTAGTAGTCTCAATAACGTTATATTAACCTCCTGAGTGCTAAAAGGTCCCACGTTTTAGAACCTTTATGAGAGCTACAGCAAAACCTATAGATCAAATCCAGAACCTTTCGAAGTATTTACAAAGAAGCCAAATATAACCTTCATAACCTTAATTTAACGTTAGTATAACCTTGCAAGGCAGCTTTTAAGTTCTAAATTAGCCTTGGATGTAGCTCTATGACAACTTAAAACCTTTTTGATGAACATGACTAAATGCCTTCCCAGGACTTTCGGGTTTTAAAATGTTTCTGTGTAAGATTTTTTTACACAGAAACACCAATCATGCATTTAAATACTTAATGGCGCCATTCTCTGTCATTCTGCCAAGTTTCAAAATGGCTGTAGATAAGTAAGTGTTACATTTTTATAATATGTAGATTGCTTTAAATCAGGAAAAATTAATATAAAAGTGCGACTGGCACTTTATCGTTAAACTTTAGGATAATAGAGCTGTATACGAGACGGGCCTTTCGTAAGTTAAACATTTTGAAGATATTTTAATGAAATAAAAATTATAAAATTTGGCTGCCGTTACGAAATTACTAGAAAGCATTAAAATCAACCTTTTCAGAACTATAATAGCTAAAAGCTCTTAATGTTTGTCAAAATAAGAGCTAAAGGTAATCTCGCGGAGCTTCTTAAAACGACAAGGCTGTTTTAGCAGCTTTAAGGTTATCGTCAGGAATAATTCAAGATTCAAGTGCTCAGCGGTTATTTTCACGACTGGCAAAGTCGCAAAAATAACCGCTGAGCACAATTAGTTGCTTTTAAGTTTTGGTTGTAGGAGGACGTGCGTTCGACGGTTCGACAAAAGTATTGAACAAACAGCTACAGGCTGCTCTTAGAATGTAAGCTGCAAAGTATTTACTATCTTCAGACAAACCGTCATCATCACCATCATAACCATCATCTGATTTACTGTTTGGGGATTCCTCAAATATTTCCGACAATGTCGTGTCATCTGTGGTTGAAACTGAAGGGGTTTCGGGAAGTCGTGCATCTTCAACGGTGTCAATGATCTGTAAAAATAGGCAAAATCGATCCGCCAAACAGCCTAGTTTTAATCCTTAAGACCCCATATCAAGATGAGCCATACTTCTCGTTTTAGGACTTATTAATCATTCTCAAGTACTTAATATGACCAGATAGCAAAGCATTAACCTTTTTACGACCCTTATAAAACCTAAAGGCATTTTTTACAACCTAGGCCCGAACGAAATGTTACTTTGGGAAGGGAACAGTATTTTTTTTACATTTTTCATCAAAAGTCGAAAACTAAGTATGCTGACTAAAAAAAAGAAAAATAAATGTTTGAGAATGTGCAAACAGCGTTCTTTCATAATATATCGTCGCTAATTTAACTAACTGACGTATCTGGCATTTTGGACTAAGCCGATAGGCGACCTAACTATAGTAATTTGATACATTTTCCAAGTCGAATCGATCTGTCTAATCGGCGTATCTGTACATATGCCTTACGGTCCCCATGATAATGCAAAAATCGAGACCGATATATTTACAGTTTACAAAAAAAAAAGAAAAAATACCTGCCCTGTAAAATTTTCTTCGAATCAGTTACGTCACTTAGTTAGATTAGCGACGATATGATACCCCACATGCCCTAGTAGCCCCACTTCGATTTTTAAGACCCCCTTTCAGTCCCTGTTGCAAAAAAATCATAAATATTTTTATTTCTTTCTTATTTGCAAAATAGTTGGCAAACGTCTTCTAAAACTGTCTCAAATTTCAAGTTGATAGCATTAGTAGTTCTTGAGATATCTAGCTATGACAGACAGACAGACAGACTGAGTCACACAATAAGAACAAAACGAAAAACGGGGAATTGTCCATCTCTTCCCTTATTATATCGTATTTCTACCCTGTAGCACCATTTTATGAGAAGTTTAATTGGGGGTGTTCATTAGGGTTCCGTACCTCAAAAGGAAAAAAAGGAACCCTTATAGGATCACTTTGTTGTCCGTCTGTCTGTCTGTCTGTCAGTCTGTCAAGACCCTTTTTGTCAGAAACGCGTGGAGGTATCAATTTGAAATTAATATCAAATACGTAAGTCTATGGTCCCTTGGATTCCTAAAAAACTCAAGCTTCTAAGTCAACGCAATAAAAAGGTACGGCCATTCATGCGACATATTTTGATACTCGCAAGTAAATCAAAACCTATAGGGTACTTCCCGTTGACCTACAATAATTAAATTTGGCAAGAAGCAAGGTCTCATAGCACAAGGAAAGGAAAAAGTCCGAAAATTTTTAATTTGTAATTTTATCATCAAAAAAATTTTTTTTTGGGATTACATTGTTAATTAAGTTTGTTTATGGCATAAATTCTTTTCAACTACGGAACCCTTAATTGTGCGTGATCCGACACGCACGCCGGTTTTTTTTTTGTGATCCCTCGTTACTTGGTAGGTACCAAAAATGGGACAGGAATATAAATTATTTCGTGTTACAACATAATTTATGTAGGCTTAGAAATAGTAGGTACGAGAAATAAAAATGATATTGAAAGCATTACGTAGGAAATATGCAGAATAACCAGTAACATACCTTAAATTCATCTTATTTCATGGATTCATGTATTACGACATGTCACGGTTTTTGCAGTTTGGTTTTAGTACGAAATGTTTGAATTTGCACACTTTGTGATTAAGCAAAAGCATGTCGACTACTTACGTAGCAATTTTTTGCACGACTTGTGTTGTGAGTTGGCAACTTACAGATACAAACTGAATACTAGCTAGGTAGGTAGGTACTGCAGATAAAACGACTCTGTTACGTAACCATTTTATCAGGTTGCTAAGACTATGACACCAAAATTGCCAGCACGGGTAAACAATCTACTCGTAATTTGTCAATTAAGTGAATGATGTTCATAACGTAGTTCTAGCGTATCTTACATGGGACAGTGGTCCCAAGGGGAGTTAAGTTCCTGTTTGGCCTTGACACGAAACAGCGGAAAACTACAGGAATGATAAAGCTTTCCCTAAGTCTGTAACAGTTTGACACCAGAAGATTTTTTTTTCAGTTACGGAATGCTTCATTGCGGAATAAGAGTCTTCCACTATGATTAAAAAATAACTAGGTAGGTACATAGGTTCTCACTAAAAGTAGCATTAAGTTGTAGTGAGTGAGACAAATTAAAAAAAAAACCTTAATAATAATAGCTTTTCTCTTAATTTTATTACAGTGCAGTAAAGGAAATGGACAAAATTATGTCAACTGCGTCTCCGAACGGAGCGGTAAATCGTAAGCGTTTTATTCCGATACTCGTAAAATGGGTCAACGAAATTGTCAGATCTAGAGCTAACTCATACTGTAGCGAATCTAGGTTTCCAAATAAAAATAAATTGCCGAATGTATGTAAGCGCATCACTTCAGAACGGTTGTACGCACAGCTACAGATCCAGCTATACATTTCCAGTATAAGCTGATCTCGCAGGATTTCCTTACAATGAGAGGTCAGAGTAAACTGGAACTGTATAGCTTGATGTGTAGCCGTGTGTACCTATTTGGATAATTGTTTTTTTGTTGTGTTTGTAATTGTCAGGACAAGTTTGTACGAAAGAAATTTGTTTGAAAAATTGTACGGAAAAGTGAAAAATTTTGGCTAATAAATCTCCATATAAAAAAATGAGTAAGTAATACAGAAGTTTAGAAAACTGTAATTATACACTTTTTAGTTAGGATTATTTTTCTCTTAGTGTAGGTATTAACTAACGCTTGGTAACGATCGTTAAAATTATCTTTCAAAGCAGTTTTAACATTCTGGGTTAGTCACACGATGTTTTTCACGTTACTAACCCCTATTATATCTACGATTATATAAGAAATTTATCACAAATTTATTATAAGTTTCGAAAATTTAAGTGAGAATGGTTATTAACCAACTTAAATTGTTACAGATCCTAAAAGGTAATTGAAAATGAAAAATGATTAATGAAACATACATGATTTTCAAAGACCTATTCAGTAATACCCCTCTTGACATAGTTCGACAACTTTAATTTTTTTTTCTTTTTCACAATACTTACGGCGTCTGGTTGTCACCATATTGAATTTTGATTACAGTTATGTCTGTAGTGACACTCACAAGATTGAGACAAATCAATTGACGTAAGAATCATCAAAATCGGCCTACGCATTTGGTCTCTAGGCTGATAAACACATTGCCCTCCTTTGCGTCGCGCAGACGGGTAAAAGTATTTTCAATCTGTTACTTTGAAACGTTATCAGCCGATGAAAGACCTGAATTAGAGATAGATTTTAGCATACTATAGGCTATTGATTATGTCCTAACTAACAGGGCAATAAGGAACTAAGACATCCCGGGTTTTTATTGCAGGAATCGGACAATGGATCATTTAAGAAGAAAAAACCGCGGAGTGCTATTAAAGTAGAGGGTAGAAATTGGAGATAGGGGTGAAAATGCACCCATTTGATATAAGACCTATAATTTACATATAAGTACCTAACTAGATTTTGAAACGTTTGGATTTGATGAGGTACCCGACTCCCGATCTCCTTTAATTCTGTATAAAAAGTTTCAATAAAGTATATCGAAATTTTGCTTCGTTTGTGAGATATATTCAAAAAACTGAGAAAGATGCATTTTCACCCATATCTCCAATTTCCATACTCTAATTTTAATAACACCCCGCGGTTTTATCTTCTCAAATGTCCCATTAACCGATTCCTGCAATAAAAACCAGGGAAAGTCTTAGTGCCTTTCTGTAGGACATAATCAATAGCCTAATACAAGCTGTAAGTTAAATAATGCACAACCTCTTAAGTGGGGACATTGTACTCATCATTATGAACAACTTTTTCTATGGGGCCATACCTGAAATCGCGAAAAAAAATCTGCCGTTCCCTACATTTATGTTCGCGTATCTCGTGAAAATGTAGGGAACGGCAGATTTTTTTTCGCGATTTCAGGTATGGCCCCATAGAAAAAGTTGTTCATAATGATGAGTACAATGTCCCACTTAAGAGGTTGTGCGTTATTTAAGTTACACCTTGTTTAATAACTTTTTCACAGCCCCAAATATTATGAGAGCCGTGCGTGAACTCTGCATGACAATCGATTTTATTTTTGAATAATTCTCTACATTAACCTACTGTGTCATTAGTAGACTGCCTAATCCTTCAGATCACATAGCAGAACAGTTTTCAAGTATACATTAGGATCGATTTCTTTTCTAGCTAACTTCATCGTCTTCGACACCGTTTCTGCAACACAGTAACACAGTACAGTTTTTCCTTATAAGATTTTATTCCACCTAGATTTCTTCGAAACCGTGGGATTTCATCTGGTTTTTTATTGCATTTTATGCTGCCTCGTTGGTCTAGTGGTCGCATGCGCTGCTGCTGACCTTGAGGTCCTGGGTTCGATTCTCAGGTGGGGCAAAGTGTTATTGGGTTTTTCTATCTGGCATTTCTCAGTAGCATCCCGGAGTCTGGAGTTCTGCCCGGTTGATGGTAATAGGCTGGCCCCCTATTACATGGAAAAAAAAAGTCTTTTGGTGTTTTACTTTTTAAAGGACATGGTCCAAAAAAAACAGAATCGATTGGGACAAACTGGTACCAATAGGATCATTATAATGCACAATTTATCCCACCGAAAGGGCAATGCCGAAATCGATGGGGTATATGAGCTATAGGGTGACAAAGTATATATGAAAAAATCTTAACTAACGGGTTTTTTTTACAATATCAATAGTATATCAACGATAATAATGACAGCATTACTATCAACCATGTGGTCTCTGATTATACCTCCAACACTTTAAAATGAAAAAAAAAAATACGAAAAATATTGATTTCAATTGTATTCAATATCTGCTAACGTATAATCTAAAAACCTAGCAGGCTGGATAAGATTTTCTTCGTACCTGGCCTACAATGCTGATTACATGAGCACAGCTGCCCAATGTACGGCGACCATGAATACAGCTGCAGCAGTATTCTAAAACCCTGTTGGCGTTATATAGAACATAACAGTAATACGTTCTTGTCCCAACGTGCCTGGTATGGATTCGACATCTTAATAGAGTACTTTCATCATCATCGTTATTAAGAATTATTCTTTCGGGGTGTCTTAAAACTTCGATTGAATTAGCAGATATTGAAAACAATTGAAATAAATATTTTTCGTATTTTTTTTTCTTTTTAAAGTGATTGGAGGTATAATCAGAGACCAAATGGTTGATAGTAAAAACACTACAGTAATACTGTCATTATTATCGTTAATATATTATTGATATTGTACCAAACGGGTGTTTTTACCAGTTTTTACAATATCAATAATTAAGATTTTTTCATATTTTGGTACTTTGTTTTCGGCATTGCCCTTTCGGTGGGGTAAATTGTGCATTATAATGAACCTGTTGGTACCCAGTTTGTCCCAATCGATTCTGGGTTTTTGGTCCATAAATTATGGACCATGTCCTTTAACGCGTATGAACAAGATAAAATTAAAAAAACCAGTAAGTGGAATTCATACACGCGCAGTGTCGTGCTGCCTAATGAAATGAAAATTGTTCATTTTGTAAATAGGACGGAATCACTTTTATAAGTCATTTAAAGAAAAAATTATAAGATGAAGTCGACATTTCCTATCTGACTACTTCTGAGAAGAATTGGCGAAACAAACTCATGGGTCAAAGTCAGTCCAGACATAATCTTGGTCAGATTATGTGAGGAACATGTAGTGTCTGAAATGGTCTTTTGAGTAAAGAACCACACTGATTTGAGTGGACCTATCCAGCCAGTGCAATCATTTTGTCAGTTATCGTGTAACTCAGAACTTAAGGAGCTCAAATGGAAACCCTAAGTTTGACATAGAGCTTATCCAACCTGATAATTTATGTTCTTTATCTTTCCTATTTAACCCCCGCGCTGAAAGTAAGGTTAAGAGAGCAAAGTACAAAATAAAGTGCGATTTATCCAATTAGTTTTTTACAATATTAAGTTTAAGTAAGTACTCAAATAATATACCTGACATTAAATATTTGTCCTTGTATAAACGAGAAACGACTAGGTAGAATAGTCACTATTCTAATCTAACTAGAAAATAATTAAATGCACTTCTTGCACATTTTAGTACCGGACGACTGGGCCAAGGATTTTCTTGTTGTTTTAAGACTACCCGTGAAACAAATAATTCAATAGTATCAATCGATCTTAACTATTTAATTTTACTATTGTTTTAAGTTGACCTTTCTATGTAAGGCTGCATTGTTATTGTCATTGTTTTAGAAAAAAGGAACAATCTGGCCTTGTCATTGCTAGTAGCTGAGCCGGAAAAAGTGATTTTAATTAAATATAATTACTGGACGGTAATGATCACATCAGATCTGTAATGTCTAATAATAAAATGATTGCAATTGCAAGTAGTAAGTTATTATAAGCGTTATATTGTAGACATGCCTGTTTAATAATCACTGACAGGTAAAAAAGGAACCCTTATGGTGTGACTCAGTCTGTCCGTCTGTCACAGCTGGATATCTCAAGAACTACTAATGCTATCAACTTGAAATTTGGAACAATTTTAGATGAAGTTTACCCAACTATTTTGCAAATAAGAAAGAAGTAAAATTTTTTTTTTCTTTTTTTGTAACAGGGACTGAAAGGGGGTCTTCAAAATTCAAAGTGGGTCTACTAGGGCATGTGGGGTATCAGATGAAAGAGCGCTGTTTGCACATTCTCAAACATTTTTTTATTTTTTTTTAGTCCCCATAGTTTTCGAATTTTGATGAAAAATGTAAAAAAAGACCGCCCCCCCCCCCCCTTAACTCCGAAGTTTGCAAAGATTAAAATCTGAAATTATTCTATTTGATAGAAGTTTATGTAAAGATTACAGGAAAAATAAAACGATGTCTCTAAATAGCACACTTCCAGAAATCGGGACGGAACCCTCGGTGCGCGAGTCCGACTCGCTCTTGACCGGCTTTTTTTTTGCAAAAAAGTTTTTAATTTTTTACTTTTTAGTGGGGCATCAGTTTGTAATTTATCTAAGTTACAATAGCCTAGTGTCAACTGCTCATCACCTTTTTACAAAATATTGTTTTTCCCGATAGTCAATCTGCCCTTTTCCCAACTATGTTGGGGTCGGCTTCCAGTCTAACCGGATGCAGCTAAATACCAGTATTTTACATGGAGCGACTGCCTATCTGACCTCCACAAACCAGTAACTAGGTAATACTGTAAATACCCCTTGGTAAGACTGGTTGTCAGACTTTCGGACTTCTGACGACCCGTAACGACTGTCAAAGATCCACGAATGACAGCCGGGACCAACGGCTTAACGTACTTTCCGAGGCACGGAGGAGTCTCGGTATGTAAAGATAGTCACCCATCCACTGAGCAACACCGGCAAGCGTAGCTTAACCTGATGGATCCACCCGTGCGGCTGTTATTACTTAGCCACGAGCTCCTCCACCTGTTTTTTCCGATACAAGGACGTTAATTGTTGAGGAGTTCTCCTAGTAAGGAACCAGGACAACTGGAACTGATGATGAAGTCACCATCAACTCCACTTCACCATATGCATTGTGACGAGCTTAAATTGCTTAGCAACCATATTAAAGTAATCGAATCGCAACCCATTTGAAATACGTATTATTGAGTAGTTCCGATGGCCATTTGTGGTCTTTCTCATCAGTTCCACTTCACCAAATGGTGCTTTCCGGGAGCAAATGCACGAGTTACTATAAAATATACCCAGATGGCTGTAGGTGTGTCTATAAATTTGAGGGTTTCCCTCGATTACCATGGGATCCCCTCATCAGATTCTGACTTTGTGACAATGGGACCGGTCCTCAATTGACGGAGAAATGTATGTACTTATATACATAAAAAAAAATATATATATATTTATATATATTATTGATAACCCCCTCCTATCTGTTTTTAAAAAGTCAGTTAAAAATAGGGAAACAACAGTACAGTTGATAATAGTCAGCTACTATTTACAGCTTTCCTGTAAAAGAACAGGATAATATTAAAGTGGGTCACGCGCAGCATAGTAAATAAATTAGTTTTTCTCCGTATGTAATGAACTAATGAATGATTTAATTAAACGAAGTTTAGCAGAAATATTATTTCCTTACAATATGATTTAGTTATAATTATTTTTAGATTTAAAATAAAACTTAATAAGTAGGTAGTAGCTCAGTATGATTATTGCGAGAATTCAGTGAGTAACCAGCACAAAGTTATATACTGAGTACAACTGGTAAGTACTACGATTATTTCACAATAAATACACACAGAAACTGGGTTGTGCCATAAAGCACAGTTATAATATAGGTATTTTATTATAACATAGGTATGAGCAACGTCTGGGGTCGAAGTGAATATGGGCCAAGTTTAATGCGAAACTAGGTCAGGGGGATTTAAACAACTGGGAGTTAACGATCGTTCCTGAACGGATATTTCTGTACTCACGTTTCGAAATTGTTGAATGTCTCATGTATGTACGAGATCTTATATTGATGTGTTCACCTCAGACATGATAAGAAAACTGTTATACTTTTTTTTTCCTTTTTATAATTTGGATTAAAGACTCCTAGCAATTAAGTAGGTAACTGCAGTTTTTTGTGCAGATTGTGTTATGTTAAATGTAGGTGTATAAATCATTTAATAACGTTCCAGATGAACACGATGGACGGGTCATGATCATTTTGAGAAGTAGGTCAGGGGAAATCGCATTCATGCCTCCCCTCACCCGGGGCATGGGGTGGGAGGCGTCGCGGGTAGCCCTGCCCTTGCTCGTTGATCTATCAAGCCAAGGCTTTTAAATATAATAGCTAAATCTCATTGACTAGACTGCATATTAAAGTGCTACATATACTTACTATGGTATCTCTCGTCTTCTGTATTTATTTTATGGATGCGCTTTTTCGAAGTGACCTTACGTGGTGTTAATTTACGAACAACAGTTGCCAATGCCATATTTTTTCTTCATTTTAAGAAGAGCGTAGATAAGCTTTTCTGTGTCTTTTGAATCTCTCAAGCATTTCAATACGATCCATTGTTTCGTGGAGGAATGATTACATAAAGAACAGACTTTCGGATTTACATAATAATATGGTTAAGGATTACATTATGACTAGATACCTCACTACTGTGTGGTATATATACCTACCTAGTGAAATTATTCTTACAGATTTCCATACTAAGGTAGACCTACAAAGGACAGTGGAATATCTTGCCTTTACTTAGGTACCTATGGACCAAATTTTCAGCATTATCAAAAGAATCTACGAACTGTTTCGAAGCATTCGTTATGTTTAAATAAGCTAACTACTAGATAGTATAGGTAGCTAACGCATGGCTACTATTATGCAGCCGCGTTACCCTTGGCGTAACCGTGAATGCGTCGCCTGCACTAGCACACTAGCACTCGCACTGCATACGCATAATCATTTTTCCACCACTTAATAGTGCATTCATGTACACTGTTTATATCATTTAAACATCCATATATATTGCCGCAAGTAGGTCAAGTTTACAAAAACCAGGACAGAGGATAACAGAAATGCAGTGGACAGAATAATGTAGGTCACACAACACTAATGTATAAACATAAACACGTGGTTATGTTTAAAGTCATTCGTGTTACGTGCACAGTTATTTCTTAGGTAAATAAGCGCTAATATTTAAACTAGGTCTGGGGTGACTGTTCTAAACACAACGCGCACATTATGTTATGTTATGTACATACATCAATAAAATTACACTTAGGTATGTATCCTCACGTGTGAACTAGGAGTTAGAATTGAATTTGCTAACACGCTTGTTATAACTAGATTTGCGATATAATGATGGCTGAGCGACGCGTTACAATTGTATTACAAACTGCAACGTGCCACAATATCAGCACTTGTCCTTTGTAGTGCAGCATTATATTGGTTACGCTAATTAAGCAGGAGGGATATAAATTATACAGGCTAGTTATTCTATAATAACACATCTAAACTCTGTGGAGCGTGGTGGGTTCCTCGGATGATGATGGGCCTCCAGCATAGAAAGAATGTCATAAGGATGGGCGCGCTATTTGTTATACGTAATTAGCTCCTTCGCTTGACATACGGATTGTATGATTTCCATTACAGGTAGTAAGTAAATTCTTACTTAAAAACCTATCTATCTACCTATTTATATTTTCTTAATTCTTAACTGTAATTTAATGTAAGTTAATCTAAGTACCTACTGTTTTCATGATTTGTTGCTTCTTCAGAGCTCACTCGCCTCGCGGGACGACAAGGAAATGTCATTGGCTATACTTAGTTGCGCTTCCCTAACCACACGTCCACACAGCATAACGTCGTATGTATTTTTGTAATATTATTAGTTACCGCACCGTAATTACACCACAATCTCGCCACAAAATTGCAATTAAATAACCCCTTTGCGTTTTCTTTGTGAATATTAAATTACAATTTAAGTACTTAATTGTATTTTCTCTGTTTTGTCTACATAATTATGGCTTTAGTTTGCAACTTGGTAGACTTTTGCAACCAGAATTGTTGAGTTACTTTCTGGTCTCAAATTAAAAACCGGACAAGTGCGTGTCAGACCACGCACAATGAAGGGTTCCGTAATTGAGATGAATTTATCATTATACCAAGAACAAACTCAATATTGTGGTTGAGAAACATGTTCTCCCATACATTCCAACTGTAAATGTAAGTTTGTACTCACAATATTGAGAGATTTACCATGTTATTTTAAGACCACATAATTCTTATAGGTTTTCCTGTAATCTACAGGTAGGTACTTAATGAACTATTTTCTGTATTTTTTTCAAAATTTTAGGCTCAGTAGGTTCGGTTTTCTTATAGGTATACAACGTGTAACGTTAAATGCGCAAAACCTCTTAGGCGGTACCTGATTTTTTTTTCGCGATTTTATGTTTTGTCCCATAGTAAAAGTTGTTCCTAATGATGAGTACAATGACCCCTTAAGAGGTTTTGCGCATTAGCGTTACACGTTGAAGGGCAAAAAAATTGATTTCACAAGGTCTAAGTAAGTAGTTCTCCTTTCTCTTTTTTTTTCTTTTTTTTCTCTTTTTTTTCTCTTTTTTTTTCCTTTTTCGTGTGACACGAGTTTTTTTTATTAATGCCCCGTATTTATTTTATTTAATATGAAATATAAAAACTTTTTTTTTATTTTCTTATTTGCCCCCCAAAAGTGACACCCATATTCAAAATTCATTTATTTACTTTCGCCATCCGTGTTTGGGTTACAGAAATTCATATGTGTACCAAATTAAACCAACGTAATCGGTCCATTAGATTCGGAGCAAAACGAGCGGAACCCTAAAAATGGCTACTCTGCAAACAATGTAAGAACAAAGGACCTTCCAATATGCGACAAATTTTTCCTTAATTGAACCTTACGCGCAACCAGTTCTAAGGTACCTACCCACTTTCTTAGGTCACATACAGACGTTAAACCGTTAACGTTTTCCCGTGCTTAAACAAGATTATACGAATAGAACACTGTCTGAAGTTTTTATAAACCTATTCGCTTCACACAGTCATAGTTCCCGCATCCGAATATGGGATTTTCCCACATGTACGCAGGTATACGAGGATTACAAGGAAACGATCACCATCCGGTCGATGCCTTTAGACTTTTTATTTGTTACAAAACGAATTTCACGACGGGTACGGGAACCTTTCCGTGACTCGTGGGGTCGTGGGAAACCCATGTAGTTCTGACGCTCATGATATTGCTTTAGTTTAGTATGACACAGTAATGTCTATAAACATGACAGTTCAAACATAACTCTACAATAACCTAACCATGAACATATTAAGCCAAGCGTGTGTTTAATGTACATCGCCGACAATTTTGTTACACATTATGTGTAATGCCACACAGTTAAAAATGAGGGAAAGAGACAGATATAAATGTTTTGAAAAGATTCGCCCAGTGGCTCGATCCGAACGAGCGAATAAGTAGGCGAAGGTCAAACGCCATTGTAGTCGACGTGAATACGGTGACGTTACACCTTGAGACAAGAGATAAGCTGTAGAGTTGTTGCGTGAAGCTGTTGCGCTGGCCAGCACAACGCTGCACTCCAAAATTTAACTTTCCATCACTGATATGTAAATTCCATTAACCTCACATGGGAGGTAAGTAAATTTGAAAATCGAACGAGGCATCCTGACATTCACCAACTGATTTTTAGGGTTCCGTACCAAAATGGTAAAAAAGGAACCCTTAAGGTGATACTCAGTCTGTCTGTCTGTCACAGCTGGATATCTCAAGAACTACTAATGCTATCAACTTGAAATTTGGAATAGTTTTAGATGACGTTTACCCAACTATTTTGCAAATAAGAAAGAAATAATAATAAATAATAATAAATTTTTTATTTATAAGTAATAATAATATAATAATAAATTTTTTATTTATAAGTAATTTGTACATGGCATACATAGCTGTCTTATAAACTAAAATGTTAAAGAAAACACCAGTACAACAATAACAAGGGTCATAGGACTCCCTTTTCCTAAACTAGGCAGGAAAACCTGTCTGTATCTTAGGAAAGAGTATCCTTTTATAATGGGTCTTAGTGGCGGTTACAAAATAATTGGTACGTGCAGTGGGCGAACAAAGTACTTATCTTAAATTTAAGGAAGAAAAGTAAAAAGCGCGTGTGTGTGTGTGTGTGAGTTTGGTAGTGTGTGTGTGTGTGTGTGTGTGTGTGTGTGTGTGTGTGCGTACGCGTGTGCGTCTGTGTGTTAGTTTAAAGCCTATAGTGCGGAGTAAACCTATCTCACATTCACTGTACAGTGGTTAAAAACTCCTCGGTATCACTATATGTTAACGTCTGCAGCCAGGAATTAAGTTTGTGTTTTACCTCATACTTAGTAAAGGCGTAGATATTTAATAGTTTGTGGGCTTTATTATAAAGCCTAGCACTTAGGCCGTTAAACTGTCGTCTTGCGAAAGCAGTCCTACAAGAGACTGTTGGACATAAAGGAAAGCCACAGCGCCGCTGACTGACTAGCTGCTTATTGAAAGAGATCATAGAGTGCTTTCGTAAGATGGATCTTAGGATGTACAATTTTCTAACAGTTAGGACATTGCATTCTGAATATAACATATGTGTAGGGTATTCACGTGGTTTAAAGTGAATTACTTTTAGCACAGCCCTTTGAGCTCTTTCAAGCTTTAATAGCTCAGTTTTATGAGTTCCTCCCCACACCGGGATACAGTACGTCAGGATAGATTGACACAAGGCCAAGTAAACCATTCGGAGAGTATCTTTATCCGCTGAAAACCTTAGGTTTTTAAATATGTATATAAGTCTTCTGGTGCGAGAAGTCAATGACTCCAAATGAGTGGTCCAGTCCAGTTTCTCGTCGACGAACACACCAAGATATTTTATGGATCCTACCATCGTCAACGACAGACAAGTACAAGCTTCAGTGTTTTGCGGACAGTTGTGGGCTTTTATATATCCGGTTTCTTCAGCTGGTTTTGATGTATGCGGTAGAATAAAACGTAAGAATTTGGTTTTTGTAACATTTAAGGTTAAAAGATTGCTTGCTAACCAATGCATTACTGTCCGTAAAGCCTTCTCAGAGTGCATTCTGGCATCATTCCAGCTTTCACCATATGCGACGATTGCAGTGTCGTCTGCATATGTGAAAATATCACAGTTGACGAGAGGCAGCTTACAGAGGTCGTTTAAATAAATTAGGAAGAGTGTTGGACCCAAAATACTTCCCTGGGGAACTCCAAAGGTTACTTGTTCCTCTGCGCTAATTATATTGTCTATCTTGACAGTTTGTCTACGGTCAGAAAGATAATCTTTTAAAATGTCAAGCGCTAGACCACGTATACCCACATTTTCCATTTTCTCTATTAATTTGGAAATACAGACAGTGTCGAACGCTTTACTGAGGTCTAGAAAAATGCCATAGCATTTCAATTTTTTGTCTAATTTGTCGGCCACTGACTGTACAAGGTCAACCACTGCATCTTCCGTAGATATGCCATGTCGGAAACCATATTGGTTATTAGTGAGGATGTGGAATTTTGTTAAATAGTTAGTAAGGCAGTTGTTGAGAACTCGTTCCAAGATTTTAGACAGAGCGCTTAAGACGGAGATGGGACGATAGTTAGAGATCTGATCTTTATCTCCAGTTTTGTAAACAGGGGTGACTATCGCCGTTTTAAACGCCTTCGGAAATACCCCTTGTGATATAGCAAGGTTGCAGATGTGTGTGATCGAAGGTATAAGAACGTTACTAGTCATTTTGATCAATTTGGCTGGTATATTGTCCCATCCCGTGGCACAGTCATCCCGAAGGGTTTTTATAATAGTCTCCACATCACTTTCAGTAACCGAGAGAAGCGTGATTGAGTTTAGCGTACTGTGTTTGGATGTCTCATCTCTGTCCGTAGGGAAAGTAATTATCTTAGATGCCAACGTCTTACCTATATCAGCGAAATATTTGTTGATCAAGTTAACAGAGGACAGAGGGTCCGTGGTTAATGTTAAGAGATTCGTTGCTGGCTGATTATTTTTTTCTGTATAAGTGAGTTTTTTGACGATCTTCCAAGTTTCTTTGCTATTATTTCTGGCTTTAGTAAATTGAAGTTTTTCGTAAGATTGATTAAGTTTATTAATAAGCCGATTACAAAAATTTCGATATCTTGTGTAAGTTATTTTGAGAACAGTGTTATGCGGATCTGAATTAAGCTTTAAATGCATGCTGTCTCGATTCTTATAAAAATATATGTATTTTTTTTTTGCAACAGGGACTGCAAGGGTGTCTTAAAAATTCAAAGTGGCTACTAGAGCATGTGGGGTATCATATGAAAGAACGCTGTTTGCACATTCTCAAACATTTTTTTTTTACGCCGCACAGTTTTCGACTTTTGATGAAAAATGTAAAAAAAAACCGTTCTCCCCCATTATCTCCGAAGTTTGCAAAAAGAAAAATCTGAAATTATTCTATGTGATAGAAGATTATGTAAAGATTACAGGAAAAATAAAACGATGTATCTAAATGGCACACTTTTTCAGAAATCGTAACGGAACCCTCGGTGCGCGAGTCCGACTCGCTCTTGACCGGGTTTTTTTTTTCAGTCCGCCACTTGTAGAAGATGGAGAGTCGTCATAATATGTTTTTAACTCTGTATACGTCTATTGCACAGCACACCCTGGTGTTCAGATAACAATAAAAAATAAATATGTATTGTGTCTGCTAATTGGCGTGCGACGGGTTAAATAAGTATCTCTTTTTTGATATTGGAGGTGTAGGAAAGTAACAGATTTTCTACGATTGCCTTTGCCTATAACTAGTTTGACTGATTCCGGCGTCAAATACAAATCATCTTCACTTGAACACATCATATGAAAACATCATTAGAAAATCTGCTTGGCGCCAAGTTTTTCTCTTTCGATTTTTTTTTTCGTGCGGTGTTCATTCTTCCTTAAGGCTCTTACAGACAGAGGCGATATCGCGTCGCGACGCGATATTTTTCTACGGATATAATATCGAAATATCGCGTCGCGACCGCGATATCGCCTCTGTCTGTAAGAGCCTTTAAGCGGTTTTATACCAATTTATAAGAGTTTAGTATACTCACCAATTATAACAAAGGTACATTTTTTCATAGATATTGCTAGTAGAAATAAAATACAGGACAACAACACAAAAAATTATTAGGCAGAACAGGTATTTTTCATTGCCATTCCATTGAGCTAGACGAAAAAAATAATTAAGTAATCAGATTTTTTTTTCTTTGTTTTTTCTAATTTCCTCGTATTAGTGATGAAAATTAGAGTGATCAACTTGGGTGTAAGTGATCAACTACACACTCGAACTATAAGCACCCTCGCTCGTTCGTGTGCCTAAATATCTCGGGTGTAATTCATTACTTACATCCCATGTTTCACAATCTACTATTAACACCTCTGAAGATTCTGAAAGTTCATAAAAGGTTCGTCAAGGTGACATTAAACTTTACGAGTCGTATGGGATTTTACTTTTACAGACTTCTTTAGAAAAAACAATTTTTTTAACTTGTGTATTGCGAATTGCGATTTACAACAAACTTTATTAATAATACCTAACTACTACGATTTTTAACGAGGAGCTCGTGGCTAAGTAATAACAGCCGCACGGGTCGATCCATCAGGTTAAGCTACGCTTGCCGGGGTTGGTCAGTGTATGGGTTACCATCTTTACATACCGAGACTCCTCCGTGCCTCGTAAAGCACGTTAAGCCGTTGGTCCCGGCTGTCATTCGTGGATTTGTGATAGTCGTTACGGGTCGTCAGAAGCCCGAAAGTCTGACAACCAGTCTTACCAAGGGGTATCGTATTACCCAGTTACTGGTTGTGGAGGTCAGATAGGCAGTCGCACCATCTAAAATACAGATATTCAACTCCATCCGGTTAGACTGGAAGCCGACCCCAACATAGTTGAGAAAAGGCTAGGCAGATTGATTTTACCTACTACGATTTTTTCTTTAATTAGGTTAGATTGACGAGTCGACCTACCTTTGCCTTTCAGGATACTGTTTCAGGCACACGAAGGGACCACGTATCCCATAAGTATTTACGGATTGAGGAGTAGGTTAAATGGTTTTACCAATTTTTATTTATTTGTTGTTAAGTACGCACGGCTACAGTTCAAGCTATACATTTCCAGTATTAAGCTGATTTCGCATTGCATAGGATTTCCTTACAATGAGAGGTCAGTGTAAACTGGAAATGTATCTAGCTTGATGTGTAGCCGTGTGTACCTAATTAAATTGAATAAACTCATTTCATTTTCGAGAAATATTCTACAAGTTTCGTAATAATTTTCCAGGCTGGTTTCTGCACCATTTGGTCTATTATGTGTGTGTGACCTATATGTTACTCCTCACAGACTACAATCGCGAGCGTTTGCGAGTTCGCGGATCGTATGTCCCGAATAATTTATAACTAGGACGTATCATAATTAACGTTATTTATGTCGGCTCAGAAATTACAAGACGGCGGCCATGTAAACTTACAAGTAAATCTTCATGGGTTTAAAGGTCGGGTTCTTCATGGGTTAAGCTTTTTGCTTCATGCTATTACCGAAAATTACGCTATTTAAGATCTACTACGGTATCTATTCGCGGTTTTTGGGGGCGCTGATGTCGATTCTTAAACCCTAGTAGTGACGGTTTATTTTCAGTTTCGCTGTCGTTGTGTTGGTCGAAAATCACAAAGTATTAAAGTGCTGACACTAGTGCTTAGTGAGGTAGTGCAGTATAAAAAAAAAAATTTAACCAATGGGATATGGTTACCTTGAGTACTGCTTGCTGTAAATAGCCTGAAAGATGATCGTAATTCGCGTAAAATTATGTTAAAAGGGTATCTACTCTAGAATGCCCTGATTTCTTTGTGGGCCTCCACTTGTCAGTGCAGTCTTGATCGAAAGGGTTGAATAATATTAGGGGCATTGCTCTACTTTCTATTTCAGTAATAATTGATCACATAATTGGTAACCTTGGTAGGGGGAAAGGATCTATGAATAATTAGATATGATTGAGAAGTGCATTTACCTGTGTTTGTGGGTGTGGCGAGGGGGAATCTATTTTAGCATTGTTTGTTTCCACCATTGAATGGTGGAGAAAGTATTGACCCCTGGTAGGTTGAATGAAAGTCAGTAATAGTCAGTAGTACACACGGCTACATAACAAGCTATACAATTCCAGTTTACACTGACCTCTCATTGTAAGGAAATCCTATAAAATGCGAGTTCAGCTTATACTGGAAATGTTTAGCTTGATCTGTAGCCGTGCGTACAACTACGCACCTACCTATGCAGATTTTCATAATACATACACTAATTCGAGAAATCTTTATTTTAAATAAGTACTTACCTATAATTTATGTTATAGCTCCAGGAAAATGAAAAATTATGTAGGTACCTAAACAGCTGACAGTTTTGTCCGAAACCTCGTGTGGCCTATTCTAAGACAATATATTACGAGCTTTTCTGCAGGAAAGGGGGTGGGCTAAGACAGGGATGTTAACACGAGGGCGCACTCACGAGATATAGCGGCACATCAGCCATTATTTATTATACAACCGATGATAAAACACGAGTAAAAAACACTTGAAAATATTTCAATTTAAATATTTTTAAGAGTTGACGGTTCGGGCCATTTTACAGAAAATCGTGAATAAAGGTTTACAGCTGTTTACGGTTCAATATTTATCCTGTAATATTGTATTTTGATAGGGAAATAATATGCGTAGATTAGTATTTGTTTTTGCTGGGCCGCGCGTATGCTAGCTTAATATACAATTCATTTACATAGACGAACCTGAAACTGTGTACCCATGTGGGATCGAGTGTTTGTCCATTTCTATTTTTATTATGCCAAATAATGGCAAAGAAGCCTTGTATTATCGTTCGTCACAGTGATTTTGTTGGTGGGACGAACGGGAATAATTTATTAATTTTATTTTTAAGTCCCAATAAATAATTTAAGTCTGGTTGTTCAATGTTAAAATGAGAAAGTGACTTTGTTTGTTTTATTACGCTTTCACGCTAAAACGGCTGAAAGGATTTGGTCGGAGGTAGATCATGACCTGGGCTAAGACAGCAAGTACCTAAAAAGTATGTTTTTAGCATACTTTTTAGGGTTCCGTAGTCAACAAGGAACCCTTATAGTTTCGCTATGTCCGTCCGTCTGTCTGTCTGTCCGTATGTCCGCAGCTTAGCTCATAGACTCTTAGTACTAGAAAGATACAATTAAGCTGTTTTCACCGGCGTGATGGATATGTATATCCATATACATATCCATCACGCCGGTGAAAACAGCTTTTATATTTAGGGATCCGTTTCTGAAGTGCTAATTTTTGTTAGAGTCAAGTGTGCCCCGTGCCAGCTAAACGGTTAGTTCTAGATGGGTGAAAAATTCACGGTAGTAGTAGGTATATATAACGAAATTAAAAGGGAAACTATCACAGCTATGTAGGCTTTTCAAGTTTACGAGTAGTCAACCAACTTGTAAAATGTACTTTGAACAGTAAAAAATTCGTACAAATTCCATTAAAAATTACTTGTGAAACGTTGTTAGCTGTGTAAAATAGGTAGTAAATATAAGTTTATGAACCTTGTAAAAATATAAAAAAATAAAATCATAACATTCTTATTAATAATGATTTCTAAATTACTAGATTAAATAAATAATTAAATACTTACGCTCGAATAACGACGGGCGGCGGCGTGTACTACGGAACCCTATTACTGCGCGTGGCCCGACACGCACTTGGCCGATTTTTTTGTCATATAAGATTATTTTTTCTCGGTACTCGGTAGTACCTTACATGCATACAAGACGGTATTCTGTTCAGGACACGTACACAATTTCTGGCCCTATGGACATCTGCAATACAAGAGGTCCCACAGGTACTAGGTATTTTATATTTTTTGGAAGGATGTTAATTAATTACCTACTCATCTGCCTCAGAAACAATCAAATAAAGTTAAGTTGCTCATTGCAACTCAAGTAATACGGACTTCAAATTTTATAAAGGTACTGATTGACTCTTTTCTTTTTAACCGACAAAAAAGAGAGGAGGTTCTCAAGTCGGCGCGTGCTTTTTTTTCAAACATTGGTCTCCAACCACTTTCAGAGATTTTGCGTTTACGCGAAATCCTGGTGCTTAACGGTTGAAACAAGATTTAAATTTTTTGGTAAGTAATTAATAATCATTTATGTTTGCGATCATTGTGGACTTATCAGACTGATCTACTAGTGAATAAATTATAATAAAATCAAACTAACTTTTCTTGATGTGCCATGCAATAGTTAAATGGAACGACCAAGTCGTACATTTTGACCGAGATGGCTCCCGGACTATATCCGGGAGGTACCGTTGCATTTCAGGTACCCATTTTACGCCGATCGATTGCCTATTTTTTCAGTAGTTCTCGAATCACTAATAAGTAAACCAAGCGTCAGCTGACGCACCCGCGGTGGGTTTGGGTGTGGGAGGTTGCGAAAGTTGTAAAAAAAAAAAAAAAAGTCATAGTACGCCGGCTGAAACCTTTTTACATAAATAGTTGACATCATACTGAGCTGAAAAAAAATAGTCAGCTGCACTTTGGAAGGGGGAATATGCGTCAGCTGCTCACATGAACTTGTAAAAAAACACGTAAATAAAAAAGTCATAGTAAGCCGGCTGATGTTGACATGGATAGTTGATCTTGTATGACTAATAAGTAAATCGACCGTCAGCTGCTCAAGTAGCGGTGGGTTTGGGAGTGGGAGGTTGCGAAAGTTGTAAAAAAATAAATAAAAAAAAGTCTTAGTAAGCCGGCTGATATTGACATGGATAGTTGATCTTGTATGACTAATAAGTAAACCGACCGTCAGCTGCTCAAGTAGCGGTGGGTTTGGGAGTGAAAGGTTGCGAAAGTTGTAAATAAAAAAAATAAAAAAAGTAATAGTACGCCGGCTGAAACCTTTTTACATAAATAGTTGACATCATACTGAACTGAAAAAAAATCGTCAGCTGCACTGTGGAGGGGGGCATATGCGTCAGCTGCTCACATGAACTTGTAAAAAAACACGTAAAATAAAGTACGCCGGATGAAATTTAACTAGGCGATTGTTTAAATAATTGAAAGTACGAAAACAACAATCAGCTGCGTGCGTAGCGGTGGAAAGACCGTCAGCTGGCGCAGTAAAGATACAGATTATTCGAGCAATGCACAGTACCTTTCAGGGTCCAGCTGACAGAGTTCCCCTGCCCGCACCCAGCTGACTGATAGTTTTTGTAAACGTAACTATTAAACTATCATATTGTCAAATTTCAACCGGCATAGTGGTAATTAAATGCTAATGTCGGGACATGTGTAAAACTATATCGTATGAAAACATTTTGTTTTTTTTTCTTGTTTTATTTTATACTAGCTTTCGCCAGCGGCTTCGCCCGCGTGTATTTCGGAAATTATCCCACGGGAACATACTACCGGGATAAAAAGTGTCCTAGAGTCAGTGCGGAAAGAGAAGCGGCTTAAGATTTGGTGGCGCAGCTGTGCTTAATTACCGTATTTGTGATGTTGTCAACACTGTTACGACATTATAGTGCGACATTATATAACGTCTAGATTATTATGAGGCAAGTTAGAATATTATAATGTTTTTAGATTCTGTGTTAATAATTGTTTTGATGAAATTTTTAGTAGTCATACATAATGTTAGTTCCATTTTACGCCACGCCGCTTCTCTTTCCGCACAGACTCTATCTCCTATTCCAGGTCATGGTCTATCCGTGTACCAAATTTCATCCAAATCCGTTCTGCCGTTTTAGCGTGAAAGTGTAACAAACAAACAAACTTACTTTCGCATTTTTAATATTAGTTAGGATTAGGATATTTAAACGAAATGCATGATATAAAATAATATTGACTGTAAAAAGGAAATATAATCATTTAATGTAAAGAAATAGAAATAGGAATAGAAATATAAAAATTAATGACTGCAGAAATTATTCTTTATGACTGGTTTCGCAATCATAATCGTTCTCTGATAAATCATCATCAGAACTCTCCCCTGTTAAAACATTCTCTTCCTCTTGTTCAACTTCTTGAGCTCGATCCTCTTCACCATCATCTTGTGATGAACATTTTAATCATTAAAATTAGGCTACCAGAAATATACTAGCTTAAAGAAAGTGTCACTGACAAAAAATCCATACCGGCAATATTTTCGCTGCTATCATCCGTTATTCTCGTGACTGATGGGGGTACTTGATCTGCTTCGAACCATTTGAAGATTTCTCTTCTTTTTCTTCCCTTCCCCAGTCAGTGGGCGACAATTGAGAATGGTCTTCAAGGTCAGCATGGCTCCAAAGGTGCGCTATGTACGACGTGCGCAGTAAATGCTGGCGTAGCTCGGATTTACACGGGGGGAAGATTGCCCCGCGCGTCGATATGATTTTTCATTCTCATAATTATTTAAACAATTACCTAGTTAAATTTCATCTGGCGTACCATAACTTTATTTTACGTGTTTTTTTACAAGTTCATGCGAGCAGCTGATGCATATTCCCCCCTCCACAGTGCAGCTGACGATTTTTTTTCAGTTCAGTATGATGTCAACTATTTATGTAAAAAGGTTTCAGCCGGCGTACTATTACTTTTTTTTTACAACTTTCGCAACCTCCCACTCCCAAACCCACCGCTACTTGAGCAGCTGACGGCCGGTTTACTTATTAGTCATATAAGATCAACTATCCATGTCAACATCAGCCGGCTTACTATGACTTTTGTATTTACGTGTTTTTTTACAAGTTCACGTGATCAGCTGACGCATATTCCCCCTTCCACAGTGCAGCTGACTATTTTTTTTCAGCTCAGTATGATGTCAACTATTTATGTAAAAAGGTTTCAGCCGGCGTACTATGACTTTTTTTTTTTTTTTTTTTTACAACTTTCGCATCCTCTTACACCCAAACCCACCGCTACTTGAGCAGCTGACGGTCGGTTTACTTATTAGTCATACAAGATCAACTATCCATGTCAACATCAGCCGGCTTACTATGACTTTTGTATTTACGTGTTTTTTTACAAGTTCATGTGAGCAGCTGACGCATATTCCCCCTTCCACAGTGCAGCTGACTATTTTTTTTCAGCTCAGTATGATGTCAACTATTTATGTGAAAAGGTTTCAGCCGGCGTACTATGACTTCTTTTTTTTTTTTTTTTACAACTTTCGCATCCTCCCACACCCAAACCCACCGCTACTTGAGCAGCTGACGGTCGGTGCACTTATCAGTCATACAAGATCAATTAACCATGTCAACATGAGCCGGCTTACTATGACTTTTGTATTTGCAACGCAAACGCCCGGTCTAGTAAGGTTTGTAGAATCAGGCCTTGTAGAGAGTTAGGGGCATGGCTCTACATTTGATCTGATAACTAGGCGATACCCCGACCAACACCTTGCGATAGGGCGTTATTCAGAGGCTATTAAGTCATTAATTAAGAGTAATAAATTACATCTAAAAGCACAATATTAATGTTCGATATTCATCACATTGCACGTTTACTTTTGTTTTTATGCGAAATGAATATTTAGAGGCATGAGGAACATGGTGTAAAGTTCACTCATCTTCCACAGAAAAGGGAGGATCCTCCGACCAGACGGGTGTTGTGTCTGGTGGGCTACTGCCCGACGGTTGATGTCGGGACGTTGTATATATGCTAATGGCGTGGTAAACTCTAATTGCGCGATGCAGGTTTGCGTGACGTCTTGTCATTGATGCGTAGTTCATTTTGTGGCGATGTAGATGCCGCCGCATCACTCCCCTCCGGAGACCGGAGGTCGATAGTGGGCTAAGTCGTGTATCTTGCGATGCTTGCCAGTGCCAGTTGTGGTTCCAGTGAGTCGGAACCGGATGCCGCATAGTTCACGGTGAGTCGGAACTGTCTGCGGTGATACCCCAGTGAGTCGGGGTGGCGCTGCGTTATGCTCCAGTGAGTCGGAGTGTACAGCGCTGGGTTGAGGCTGAAGTTGATGACCAGGCATACGCGTCCGCTGCATGCTGGTGGTCAGGATACCTGTTGAAGCCGTGGATGCTGGCTGGCTGTGTGACTTGCCGCTCAAAAGCTTGAGGAAGTGATGCTGGATGACGTCACGCTGAAGGAGTTGCACGAAGGCTGCGCTAACGTTCATGCTCGGGGTCACCAGTTTAGAGGCATGAGGAACAGGGTGTAAAGTTCACTCATCCTCCATAGAAAAGGGAGGATCCTCCGACCAGACGGGTGTTATGTCTGGTGGGCCACTGCCTGACGGTTGATGTCGGGACGTTGTATATATGCTAATGGCGTGGTAAACTCTAATTGCGCGATGCAGGTTTGCGTGACGTCTTGTCATTGATGCGTAGTTCATTTTGTGGCGATGTAGATGCCGCCACAAATACAATCTCCTTGTAAAAAGTGTCTAAAATTATTGATTCCATGCATCTTTTGCTAAAGGTGACGTTCTAATCATTTGAGGATTACACTAATGGATAGATAATTTAAAAATCTAACTTATCCACGTTTTATTGTTTTTTTAAAGTTAGCTATTCTTTTTTTATTTAAATAATTCCAGAAAAAATGTGAATTTTTTTGATGAAGGGGCGTGCGCATGGAGCGGGACAAAGCGAGGCTGAGCGGCGGGACAGAGAAGGACCGAGGTCGTTTGGTCGGGGTATGGCCTTAAGTGAGGCTTGGCAACCTACTATATACGTACATGAAACGTTTTTGGTGGTATTTCATTTCTTTTTGTAGGGTGCTCTATTTATTTTTAACCGACGATAAAAAAGGAGGAGGTTCTCAATTCGACACGTATATTTTATTTTTATTTTAGCGGTGATATTGTACCTACTGATATTACACAAACATTTTAAAATCATTACTCTTACTTCTAGCATAGTCGGGTAAAAAAGGTATGTCTTGCACACCAGCTGTTACTTTCTTCATAGCCTACGAAAAAGAGTTTCTTCTCCGATGTATAAGTACATACTAATCTAGCTTTCATAACAAATGGAATTAGGTAGGTATACCTATTATCCGTAAGAGATGCAGACTTGCACACCCATTACGAGGGTGGGAGAGTAAAAGTTACAGATTTCTTAATTTTTTTTTGTTTGTTTGCAAATCCTAGTCCGCATACCGAATTTCAGCTTTCTAGGACTTCGGGAAGTGCCCTAGAGGTTTTCACGAGTGAGTGAGTCAGTCAATCAGTGACGAAATCGACTTATTTTTTTTTATAAATAAAACCAAAAGTATAAAAGCTAGACAAATGAAACTTAGTCCGTCTTATTACAAAACAACCGGACTAAGTTGTCAGTTTTGTATAAAGAACTGTATTTCTATCACAGCTAGGTTCTTATTACAAAAACGGGCTCGATGGTTTAAACCATGACAGAAGAAAAAGCTCGTTTTGTAATAAGACCGAGTGTGTTTTATAATTTATTCTGGTAACTTAATCTTATCCTGATAATTTGAGCTCTCTAGAATTATCCAGGCCGAAGCTTTGAGGGTTTCAAAATACGACGAAACGCTTCGAGAAAAGGTAGGTAGTGCAAATTTTCTTATATCTCTTAGGTAGGAGGTGCATTCTTACAATAACAGACAATTTTACCTTGAATCAACACGTTGAGATTGTGCGAAGGTTATGTTGTGTTGGTACACAGATCCACACGCTTTAAGCGCAGGCCACACTGGGAAGGGCACGCCACAATTGCGGCGATAAGTCCCCTCTTTGAGGAGTGGTTAGAGAGGCGCCACGGCGTCCTCACCTTCCGCCTGACGCAGGTCCTCACCGGACACGGTTGTTTCGGGAGGTTCCTGTTTCGCATAAGGCGGGAGGAAACGCCCGGGTGTTACCATTGTGCGGATCGCCCGGAGGACACGGTGGAGCATACAGTGGAGGTCTGCCCGGCTTGGGCAGAGCACCGCCGTGTTCTCACGGAGGCGATCGGCGGCGGCGATCTCTCGCTTCCGAGCCTGGTCCAGGCCATGGTGCGGAGCGAGAGTGCATGGGAGGCCGTCACCTCCTTCTGCGAAGCAGTGATGCTCGCAAAGGAGGAGGCGGAACGCGTGAGGGAGAGGCAGCCTCACGCCCTCAGTCGCCGCAGGAGACGCCCTGGGCGGCGGGAATCGCGGGGCGATTTCCGGCCACCGTAGGCGCGGGCCTGCGGACGGTGAGCAGCGGGTAGCTCGCCGTCCGGTAAGGACCAGGCCCGAGTCGACGGCGCGTTGTGTTCCACGCGCGCCTCAAAGAGATGTCAGCAAGTGACGGGGCCCAATAGGGCCGACGCCGCTGGGGTCGCGGATTGTCCGAAGGGGTTACCGCGGCCCTGGCATAGGCAACTGAAGGAACACGGGTGGGTTTTAGTCAGTAAAAGTCTGACACGCCCTTCCGCTCCACCCAGAGCGGGAGAAGTTATTTGATGATTTCCCACCCTCAAAAAAAAAAAAAAAAAAAGGCCACACTGGGAAAGAAGCTGTTCGTTTAACTTCACTCATGTAGCTACCTCGTCTCTTTACCCGACTACGGCAAAGCAAAAAGGACGGTTATGATTTTAAACGGTATGTATGTATGTTCTGTTCCCACGTAACTTCTAAACTTCTTATCATAATTTAACAAATGAGGTATCGTTGGAAGCGTCTTGTCATACTTCAAATCACACCGCAACTATAAAATGAAGCTAAAACGAATTTAGTTTCGTTCCCAGTGTGGCCTGCGCTTTAGACATCTAAGTTTGTATAAGAAAGGAGACATAATCCAAGTCTCTAGTGCGTGTTACTTGAACTTACTAAATACTTTACTTTATTCGGTCGCGGATAGTTAGATTTACAACAGCCTGTACGTCAAGCGCAGATTAGGTATACAATAAATTAAATATCACAGATTTATGGTAAGGTATTGAAAGCATTCGAAACTGTGATTTTATATTATTTTAAGAAAACAAGACAAGGGAATCTTGATTTCTTAAAATAATATAAAATCTATCAATCTTCTCAACATAGACATAATGAATAAACTTGCCTTAGGTAAAGAACATCCTTGGAATGTTCTAGAAATTTGACGAACATCAATAGATACCTAACTACGTTATTTCTAAAGTCATACAGTAAATTATGTATAAGTATGTAAATTCATCGATGGAATTACTTCAGGTTACAGTTCACGTGGAGTTCTCGCGTAAAATATTAAATATTTCTGACATTTTGGATACGTAGGTACCTCGATTTTTGGCGGCCATCAACGTAAACAACTAACATAGTACATGCAATATATGTCTGACAGTGTCTGACCACACATTGTGCCTTTTACCACAGAACCGCCATTTCGGAAAACAAATACGATAATTGAAGTGAGAGATACTGTTCAACCTTCCTTTTATTTCTAAATGTTCGAGAACGAAGTCAGCAAAGCAAGCAATGGACACGTTGCTGTGGACAGGTCCGCGGAGTAAATCATGACACTGACAACGTAGTTGCTCTCCTCGACCTAGTCTGCTGGTGAGCCATCTAAGGAGAATTATCGAGAGCAGGGCCATCGAGCTCTTAAGGGGGCATTGTTGACTGCCTATTTATTTGAACATTAAGCAAAGCAAATATCGATCAAAATTCATCTTTGAGGTTATGGCTCCAGAATAGCGGAAAATCTAAAGAACCTTTTAAGTAATCATTACTGGCATGTCCTTAAATTTAGAATTTTAGTACCTACTTGCAATATTGGTAGGTACAGGATAATTTTTTAAGCAGTGCGCAAATTTTCACATGGTGTTCTACACATGAATATGAACAACTTTCACTATGCGAATAACTCTAGAAATCGCGAAAAAAAAATCAGCTGTTCAGTACATTTTATCTACACCAAACTCGTCAAAATGTAGGGAGAAGCAGATTTTTTTTACAATGCGTTTTCAGGTTTTGGTCCCATAGTAAAACTTGTTCTTATTCATGGTTAGAACACCCTGTGAAAATTTGCGCATTGCTTAATAAATATATCCTGTATATAAGCAAGCACTGCTTTAAATTTAAACCGTCTTATTACAAAACAAGGTTCATCTTCAAACCCAAGTTTAAACCACAGTCTATAATGTTTTTATACTGTTTAAACCATGGACCTTTTTTGAATTTCGAACTTTATTCCGACACATTAAGTTGTCAGTTTTGTATAAATAACTGTTTTTCTATCACAGCCCGGTTCTTATTACAAAAACTGACTCGATGGTTTAAACCATGACAGAAGAAAAACCTCGTTTTGTAATAAGACCGAAAAGGTCTTCTCGCCTCAAAAAGGTTCAGAGAAAAACCCCAAAGTTTCAGGGTAATTTCGTCACGCAAAGCTAAAAATTGGCGACTATCGAAGGTGAATTTTGTAATCACCGCCTGCAATATACTGTTACAGACTTCAAGTTATATTATAGCGTGTCGATGCGTTAAGTTAGATGCCGCTGATGTCATCATTTATATCTCTACAGCACGCTATGACATCAAGTAGCTGAGTAATGCACTGAAGTGTTGGCGAGCAAAATAGAATTAAATAAAGTTTCAAAACTTTGAAGACCATTTTACAAAAAAATATTTTAAATACTCGAAAACTACGAGCATCGCTCGTTGCGACACTGAATCGAATTAATTACCTCGCAACCGGGCGTAGTATTAAAAAACGGTTTGCGCAAGAGTCGATCCGCACCTTGACACAGATAGCACTCAAACTGTCGTTTTGAATACACAAAAACCGGACGCTGCCTCACAATTTTTTTAAAGTAACTTGTGCACAGTCAGACTCGCACAATATTACACTCATGCACTTGTCATAAGCCTAGGGAGAAAGTAATTTCATAACTAAATAACGACGCAGACTGAATTGCTCAACTCAGAGTTTACAAATCAAGACTTGAGTATAAATCAAATAAAATTCATCTCTATAGAATAAAAATGAAATGCTGTTCGTTGGTAAGCGCATCACTTCAAAACTTCTGGACCTTATTGGCAAATTTTGTTTTAAAATGTCCGTAACACTTAGTCCAAATCAGGTTCTTACGAAGTTTCCGGGAAAATTGGAAATTTCGGGAAAACTGAAAATGTATTTTCTATGCACAGGTCAACGTCTGTCGGGTCAGCTAGTAACTAACTAATTTATGCTCATTCATTTTAAAATGAAAACAGGATTACTAGTTTTTTTTCCTACACGGGGCTATGTGAAAACGGCAGCCCTATAAGCAATGTTTAAAAAATGGCTAGAAATTTGAATTGAGGTTAAGACATGCTAAGTTATTGGCAAACTCCGCGAGACAAAGAAGCTCATACAAATAAGACGCTACACGTGTCCGGAGTTGCGTAAAAAGCACTCTGTTTAAACGTGCTTATCTACTTATTGGCAGGAGTGGACAGGGAATGAGGACGATTTGGAAGACTTATGGCCTCCAGGTGCACAAATCAAGAGATATTACAGTTGATTTTTTATTTATGGTGATATCAAGAAAATCTCAATATTCTGAAAGAACTCATAACTATGTAGGCTGTAGATATTAAATTATTTGTAAGACATGTAAAGAAAGATATGTACTTACCTACATTACACTGAGATAATTACTCATGTTAGTTTGCACATGAACAATCAAATTATGGTCTATAGGTAATGAATGAGTAGTGCAATTAGAGCCTATACAGGACTATCAGTTGTAATGGGTCAGTGTGGAAAAGTCGGGATCTATTAGACGTGTGCTCACATAAGAACTTCGTACTATTTCAGGCATAGATAAGAACGATTTTTTTTAATATTTCTATGTTTTCAGGCATGCTCTTTCAGAATATTACATATAAAAAAAACTTCTTAAATGGATTCTAAAAATGAAACATAGGCCCATGCCTTTCTTATTGTTTGATCTGTGTTGTAGTTAACAGCAATTCAATCAGTTGAGGCATCTTCAAGTAACCAGCTGCTGTACACGAACAAAGAAAAAAAATGAAGACGATTAATAAAAAAGATTGGTTCGTCTGTCCGTTTGCCTTGCAAATCTTTTGCCAATTGGTTCATTGATTGGGACTTTAGAGGACATCGCGCTTATGTGACGTATGTCTGCTTGCTCATTTTTTTCACTTCAATAATTAACTATACTTCCAAGTTATTTTATTGTCTTCATAACTTATAACATTCGGCTAACGCCATCTTTGTGGACGACGAATAAACGTGGTAACGTTTGTGGGGAAATGTTAAGGAAAATACATTAAAAGCATGTACAGTAATGACAATAATAGGACTTAATCAGGGGACTTAAGCTTCAGTATTACACGAGCTAAGTGTTACTAAGTAGATACAGGCAAAACTTAGGCATTATGATCAATATCAGGCACCATCCGGTCAATACGAATGTTAAGCGCAACATATAAATTCTTCTAGTGAAAGCAAAAAATTGGCTGTAGGGTCTTTCAAGATTCAATTGAAAATGACCGACATCCCGCACTTAATGTCGTTAGACGTAGCTGGCGAAAGAGGATGGTCCATTTCACGCCAACTAAACGGGTAACCGACACTTAGCCGCGAAGTAAATCAATAAGTATACTGAAAGAAGAAAGTGCTTTGTGTACGTCTTTTGATACGGCTGCACGTTGCGTTGTGATAGTACTCTAAATCCTTCGTTCCAATAAATTATATTCCCAAAATATGCTTTCAGCAATAGCACATTTTGTGAATATCATGTTATAGGAACGCAAGATCCAAATACCTCAAAATACTTGGCTATTGTTAAAGCCACATACGTCTTAAAAACATCTAAAAATTAAAAAGTGTTGACTAATGAATTATTGTCTTGTATTTCACAGTTTTAAGCTAGGGTTGGAACTGATTGCTAAATGGGGTGGTGCTTGATAGTAAAAGATATAATTACTCGTCAGTGATCTACTGGATTTGATTTCTTAGTTCCTAGCTTTTGCCCGCGGGTACACTCTGTGCAAAATTTCAGCTTTCTAAGTCCAAAGGTTTGGGCTGGCCGTTAATGAGTCAGTCACTCAGTCAGGACTTCTCTTTTTACTTACACCGTTACGTTAAGTTACACTCTGTATAGATTAGTTTTTCGTTTAGCAATTATAATAAAGTAATACTCGTTTGTTGAGCTCTATCACTGCTCTGTTGCTTTACAACTTCAGTTCTCCATTAATCAATGAACTCGGTGGTTTTCATCCTGATCGTAAGTCTCTCCCCAGTTGCGCCACAATACCGCACCGTGTCTACGCCGCCATCTGTAACCACGTTCCTTCGGCGCATTCAGCCGAGGGAATATCACAGACATATCAAGCTCGAAGGAAATTGTTTTTATATCCTGTGCATCCTATTATCTTCTGTTTATTTACAAGTTACAAGTTTTGAGTATCTAGTGCTAGTTGCACAGTGATTTCTTTATGTTGTCGCTGAAATTTTATGGGAGTTGCTAACTTGCTACCATTGAAGTGGTTAACCCCTGTCGTATGTTATTCAAAGCTTTTTATAGTAAAACTATAAAAAAATCGTACTCTCATCTCTCTTTTATCCGTGGGATCTGTTAACAACGACACATTAGTATCCATCATGAAAAACCTATGTTTTCAAGTTGATGTTTTATTGAAGAGGTATTGGAATGCATAATAGCTTGAGATTTCCGGATTTAACCTGCACCACGTCCTTCCTATCTTCATGAATGTTTCAAAACCCCGACGTGTCAGTGTGGTTATTGGTTGATCGATTACATTAGATTCGTTACATAATATTAAAGCAACAAAACCCCACGTACTGCTGTTCTAATATATTGGAAAAAGTTGATGTATTCAACAGTCCATGTGAGTAGCGAGTTAACTGCAAAAAGTTGTTTACAAGATGACTAAGCCGAAGAATGTATTAGATAAAATAACGCGAAAGCAGCCAAGTTATACGACCAATAGGTACACATGTTTGATTTACCCCCTATGACTCAGGGAAGACACGGAACCACAACCCAGCCAAAGTTAAATAATTGCACAACAGGACATGGAGCTTGTCATGGAACTAACTGGCGATATGTGGAAATAGACTTCAAGATCTCGGAAACATTATGGCTTCTATTCTAAATTATGCCCGGTTGCTGGCAAGACTCGCCCCTATTACAATAACTGGCGAAATGTGGGTACCTATACTATAGGTAGGTACACCTCTGACATAATATGGATAAGGATATTATCCTTCGAGGAAACAAGACGTGGATTATGTTCTAAATTATGGTGTGATGGACAGTGGTGATAATTAAACCAATGGCGGCAGGTAAAATAATACTGAACCAAATGATGAGCAGGAGATTTTGGCACATTTGTTGATCTGCCAATAACTGAAAATATCTGGCAGCAAAGAGAACTCTTGAGAAGTATGATACAGAACTGAAAACGTAGTTCTTCGATGAAAATAGGTTACTGTTAGACAGAATATTTTATGTAAACTCATTCGAATTCAACGGTCCGTTCACTTAAGTATCTACTTTGATTTTATTTTTTACTCCAATTCGTTTTCGCAGATATTATTTCATGTGCGTATGGACTGAGGGCCCGTTTTTTGAACCGTTGCGAAACGAAATAAGACTTATAGGGGATTTAGTTAAAAATAGTAAAAACTTAAAGCAAAGGTCCATAAATTTCTTAAACGTGAATTAAAACTTTTGCGATTAAATAACTTGGGCCCTCAGTCCAGACGCTTGCATAAAGTGGCATAGTCTGAATCTCAGTAAGTACTATATCTGGGTTAATAATTTTTATTTAGGAATTTAGTTAAGAATTTCTTAAATATTTTAAGAAATTCCGAAGTCTGTAGAATATGACATTACAGATTTATGGCGATATATCTAGGGCCCTCAATTCATTATTGTTTGAACTGAGGAATCTGCAAAACATGAATTTATCTGAAGAAATACATAAATACGACTTAAACATATTTTACTTAGACATATAGGTGAATTAGTTAAAAAGAAATAATGACACAAAAGTTAATTGTTATGAAGTAAATGAAAATTGAATTTTACTAAAATGTCTGAACTGAGAGCCCAATATTTTCGGCTTTATTGACTAGGCTCGACCTCATAGATGAACACAAATTAGAATAATATTTTTAACTATTTCTTAACTAAATTGTAACATATCGTCCGTCCTTCTAAATATTATACTTTAAAAGAAAATTGATTTTTAACTTTTTATATGAGAAAAATTAGTAGGGTGACCATAATGTTCATAGTAAGTACCTGTACATTTTGTAAAGTTTTGTAAAATTATTAACCCAGATATAGTACTTACTGAGATTCAGACTATGCCACTTTATGCAAGCATCTGGACTGAGGGCCCAAGTTATTTAATCGTAAAAGTTTTAATTCACGTTTAAGAAATTTATGGACCTTTGCTTTAAGTTTTTACTATTTTTAACTAAATCCCCTATAAGTCTTATTTCGTTTCGCAACGGTTCAAAAAACGGGCCCTCAGTCCATACGCACATTATTATTTCTACTCAAATATATATTTTTTTTAAATTGCTGATGGGTAATGATGTCGTTTTCAAATACGTTGCCGTGTTGTATGTGACGTTATTAATAATTAATATGTAGTTTTGCTGTCAGCGTTATGAAGAAGATAAGAGGGGAGAATGGTCAATTTTTGTCTATTTTCTTAAAATAACTTTAAAACGATTTATTTTAAATTAATAAAAAAATATTTGTAGACCCTTGCATTTGATTTACATACTTGTTTAAATCACACAGCACAGTTTGCAAAACTTTTTTTTAAATTTTCTTATTTGCCCCCCAAAAGTGACCCCATATTCAAAATTCATTTACTTGTTTACATTACACGTCCGTGTTTGGCTCACAGAAATTCATATGTTTACCAAATTTCAACTAAATCGGTCCGTTAGATTCGGAGCAAATTGGCTGTGACAGACAGACGGACAGCCAGATATACATACGAGTGATCCTATAAATAAGGGTTCCGTTTTTAGGGTTCCGTACCTCAAAAGGAAAAAACGGAACCCTTATAGGATCACTCGTGTGTCTGTCTGTCCGTCTGTCACAGCCAATTTGCTCCGAATCTAATGAACCGATTAAGTTAAAACTTGGTACACATATGTACTTTGATAACCCAAACACGGATATGTAACGTAAATAAATGAATTTTGAATATGGGGGCCCCTTTTGGGGGGAAAATAAGTACAATAAAAAAAAAAGTTTTGCAAACTGTACCATGTGACATATCAAATGAAAGGTGTTACTGTGAGGGTCTCAAATATATTTTTTTTATAATTTTAAAATAAATTGTTTTAAAGTTATTTAAGAAAATAGACGAAAATTGACCATTCCCCCCCCCCTTATCTCCGAAACTACTGAGCCTAAAATTTTGAAAAAAATACAGAAAATAGTTCTTAACCTATAGATTACAGGAAAACCTATTAGAAGTTTATGGTCTTATAAATCTATAATATAAAATTCAAAGTCCTGACTGACTCATTGACTGATAATAATCAACGCAAAGTCCAAACCACTGGACCTAGAGCCATGAAATTTTGCACATAGATTACCTTATATAGTGTAAACATCCATTAAGGAAGAATTTTTGAAAATTCCATCCCTAAGGGAATAAAATAGGGGATGAAAGTTTGTATGAAAAATCTTATCTCTTGAGTTATTAGACTTGAAACTTAGCAGGAATATTCATCTAAGTTAATCATAAAATTAATCATTTTTAGTTTTCCTAAACTACCCCCTTTTTTGTGGATGGGAAATCATTAAATAACTTCTCTCGCTCTGGGTGGAGCGGAAGGGCGTGTCATACTTTTACTGACTAAAACCCACCCGTGTTCCTTCAGTTGCCTATGGCAGGGCCTCGGTATTTCTTTCGAACAACCCGCGACCCCAGAAGACGGTATTGGTGGGTGTCAAAATTTGTATGGAGGAATTTTAACACGCGGTCCGATTTACTCAAAACTCAGTTTTTAGGGTTCCGTACCAAAATGGTAAAAAATTAACCCTTATGGTGTCACTCAGTCTGTCTGTCTGTCTGTCTGTCACAGCTGGATATCTCAAGAACTACTAATGCTATCACCTTGAAATTTACTGTGTCCAAATAAACGTTTTTCTTTTCTTTTTTTTTTAAATTTAGAATAGTTTTGGATGACATTTACCCAACTATTTTGCAAATAAGAAAGAAATTTAAATACGGACTGAAAGCGGGTCTTAAAAAATCAAAGTGGGGCTACTAAGGTATGTGGGGTATCATATGAAAGAGCGCTGTTTGCACATTCTCAATCATTTTTTTAGGCCGCATAGTTTTCGACTTCTGATGAAAAATGTAAAAAAAAATACCCTTATCTCTGTTTGCAAAGAGAAAAATCTGAAATTATTCTATGCGATAGAAGTTTATGTAAAGATTACAGGAAAAATAAAACGATGTCTCTAAATAGCACACTTTTTCAGGAATCGGAACGGAACCCTCGGTGCGCGAGTCCTACTCGCTCTTGACCGGTTTTTTTAGATTTGAAGTACGGAACCCCGTAGCGGAACGCCCAAAAAACTCAAATAAGTAAGTACCATAGGTCGATTTTATTTGTTTTTTTTTTTTAACAAGTACAATATATTTATTTGGGATAAATCTTAAGATCGGCATCTTAATACCTACTGTATTTCTATGTAAAATCGAAACCGAAACCGAACCGATCCGAAACCCACAAACCGGCCGACCGTAGCGAAATCGGCAAAATTTCGTGTAGCCGTACACGAAATTTTGCCGATTTCGCTACGGTTACCTACGATTTACCTACATTTTCACGAGTTTGATGAATTTTATAATTTTTTTATAAATGTACTGGGGGGCTAAAACGGCCACTTTGGCAGAATCCTAATATTATCCTATTATGATTCTGCCAAAGTTGCCGTTTTAGCCCCCCCTGAACAGCTGATTTTTTTTCACGATTTCAGATTTGGTCCCATTGTAAAAGTTGTTCATAATGATGAGTACAATGACCTCTTACGAGGTTGCTGGTGTTTTACCATTAACTCTGTATAATAAAATCCTAGTGTCGCTTGCAGCTTATGCTGTTGCAGTTTGAAGTCTGCAGCCCATCTCAAAATTTAGCTTTTTGCTGGAAAGGGTCCTCAGCGAGCAACATGTTGGGGTCGACTCTCAGTATGAGTTTTATTGATGGTCTGACATTTTGAGTACCTACTTTATGCGACCTACCCAAATGTCCTTTCTTTGGTGTTGTTCGTTGAGTTATTGAGCTCCATAAATCCTGAGTTGAGCTACATGATTGTTGACAAATGCTTGCACTGACTGGACAGGTCCACTCAAATTGGTATGGTTCTTTCCTCAAAAGACCATTTCAGACATGGATCTACATGGTCCTCACATGATCCATGCCATTTCTTCTCAGGGTAGTCACAGATAGGAAATGTCGACTTCATCTAGCTTATTTAAATTTTTTTTTTTAAAGTATGACATGTAAAAGTGATTCCGATATCCTATTTACAGAATAAACAATTTAATTTCATTTCATTTCATTTCACATGTACCCATTCGCAAGGACAGGGCTCTGTATTACGCCATCTTTTCCGTCAAACCCACCGTTTTCAAGTCCTCGTCTAGAGATTTTCGCTATTACCTACCTACGAAGTACCTAAAGCAACAACAGCAAGGTTTACTGTTGTTAAATACGATTAAGAAAACCAGACTGGGTGTACACGAGTCTCTGATTACGAAATATCAAGGACATGGGCCCTTCATTACATCGGGAAGCCTTATTAGCTGTTACGTAGGTTAACTACCCACCACTCAATTCGTAACAATCGTGTGGGTTTCCTGTTTTTTTTCCATTTCACAATTTTTTTACATATTTCTTATTCGTTAAAGTAGACTACTTGGAAAGCTAATATCGACTAATTAATTTACATTCAATTCAAAGTAAGTCGCATGTGGGTGTACTGGGTCTTCTAGAATATTGTACAAATATAGACTTTTGATCTTTTATTTCAATCACATCTGAATTAGGTTACTTAATTTCGTAAATTATTTGAATAAGGGTGTGTTTCCATGTTGCGGCTTAGTTTGTTTACGCAAGTATATTATGTAGAGGTAGATCGGACACTAACCATTTCTTAATTCATAGTAGGTACTCTCGTAGTTATAATAGAGTAAGATCTTTCAAATGAATTGAATATTGCATTCCGTGAACGAGAGAGTTCCGGCAAGTATTTCGGAGAACCAGGACCAAAGTATGAGTAAAGATCGAGTATTGTTTGAGAACACTAGCCGGCAGCTGCAATACTCAAACTTTGTACCCACTCAACTTCAGAAATTTTAACAATCAAAGTTTTGATGATATAGCCCTGAAATAATTTAAAATACCTAATACTTGTGTTATTAATGGTTACCTACGCAAAATACGCGCTTTGACGTGGAGTTGCGGACACCAGCCACTATTACCTATAATACTTGTTGATGATTGCAGATGCAGCAGTCGGCATTAGTTTGTTAGTTCTTCGTATTTGTGTGAGTGGCGATGGCGTAAGTAAAGAGGGGCTTACACTTAACAAAGGATGTATTTAGGTTAAGGATGGCGATTGTGATAAGAAAGATCAATGAAAAAACCCTTAGGGTGATTAGTGAAATTGGGAGGTTTGCATTCGAAAAAGAGGTCTTATGCAAAGCTGATGAGAGAAAAACCTCCATGGCAAAGACGTAACCAAGCAAATCAATATAATCATAGGTGGCAGATATACTTAATGTATTTTGAAGCAGTATCTAGGAGTCATACTTACTTATGTACAATATCTTTTAGAACATTGTATAAAAATTTTCAATTTCTGGAAATGATTGACTTTCGCTTTGTAAAAAACTGAAAAAAATTCTAACTACAGCTAAAATATGCATATTGCAACAATAATTAACTTTGTGAATAATTACTTTTTATAGCTTGCCTTGAACTACTTTGAAATTGAATTAAACCTGAAAACATGAACATATTGCAGTTTTAAACGAGAAATTTAGTAAGCGAAACGTTTATAGATAGATTGTAAATTAAATGAAGTTTGTATCTCTAAGGTGTTTTGATAGCATGTTTCGGGTAAATTAGGAATTTCAGCATGAAAAGTATGTCGCAGTTGTGGGCGCCAACTGATGTGTGCCAGCCTGCCAGGTCACGAGGGCTGGGCGTCATCCGTATTATTTTTACTGGCCCATCAGAATGTAGTCCGCTTTAAGCGTTTATTAATTCGCTTTTACCTACAAGAGGGTTATTTTAAGACCCGTAATATAGCTATTACAAAAACTATGCATGAGTAGGTTTACAATTTTCCCCGACATTGCAACGCATGACCTAAATTACTCGTCGATATGATTGCATAGTTACCTGAAATAATTACTAAGTATTAAAATTACTATCTGACATGTGTAATTAATTGGAAATTGTTTAAATCTGTAGTTTGTGTTGTAGCTTGTAGCATAACAAATGTAGTTAAATTGAATATGTTTGTGTGTATTGCGTGTTTTATTACGCGTGTGTGTGGCAGTGTGCTTGTGTACAGACTGCTGGCTGTACCTACGTTTGTGGACGATACAAACGATTGCTACTCTGACGCGTAACTGGGTCACTAGGTCACAGACGAGGTCCACTGATAGTAAAGAGCTGTTGTTTCCCAAACTACTTACAGTTTTATACAGTCATAAGAAATAAATAGGTACTGACCGTATGGATACTAATCAGCAGAAATAAATAAAGACCGTAGACACCTGCTCTTAGGTACCATATTATTAGCTTTATCCGTTTTGTCGTAGTATTATGGTAGTTTTATTTTTATATCTCTATTCTACACAGGTGGACTCAATCAATTGACTTCGAATCAAAAACATACTACAAATAAATTTCGAAATAAAAAAAAACATGATTGTGAAACGTGATCAAAGTACTTGTGAGACCTCCCTATGATAATGTAATTTATTGACAGTAAATGAAAATGAGATAAATAAATAAATAAATTAAACAGTGGAGTAGTTAGCTCGAGCGCTGTGTATATTGAAGTGTGCGTGCTGTAAGTTATTTGTTCTATTTTAATGTTAGTCGAACGCACCAACCTTGCTCCACATTCAAGATTACAATTAAATAAAAAACAGCTAAGTGCGAGCCGCGTTTCTTGTAATAAAACTATTTTCATATAGTATTTAGATAATTTTGTTATAACATTTTAAAAACATCTCTACCAGTAGGTAGTATTTTTTTTAGGTAGCTATAATTAAAGATATAGAGTACCCATTTAAATACTAACCCCCTTATTCATAAAAAACTAAAACGCTCTACAAACCTACTTTAGTTAAAATAGTGTTTTGTCAATTTCTTTCGAATTATGATTTGAATTTGAAAGAAGAAGACAAAACACTATTTTAACTAAAATTGGTCTGTAGTGTTTAAGTTTTTTATGAATAAGGTTGTTAATGTTCTTTCTCCATAACGAAGACAAAATTCAATATTTAAGTAGACATAAAAACAGTTATCCAGAACTAGAATTACGTTTTGACCATCTTCTATCTAACTGTGTATCTATACATACTGGGTGTAATTTTAATCACCGTTATCCTCTTAAGGGGTCATTGTACTCGTCATTATAAACAACTTTTACTACGGGACCAAACCTGAAATCGCGAAAAAAAATCAACTGTTCAGTACATTTTGACGAATTATGCGAACATAAATGTACTGAACAGCTGATTTTTTTTCGCGATTTCAGGTTTGGTCCCATAGTAAAAGTTGTTCATAATGATGAGTACAATGACCGCTTAAGAGGATAACGGTGATTAAAATTACACCCTGTATACCTATAAATTCAATTGCCGTGCATTAGTCTCGCAAAAACTCGAAAATAACTCGACCGATTTGAATTTTTTTTTGTTTTGTTTGCCTTATTAGTGGGGTGGCTTAGGAAAAACCCAAAGGAACACCTGAAAAAACGAAAATTAAATTTTGACAGGACAACGTCTTAACGTCTGACGGGTCAGCTAGTCCTAGATAAAAAAATACCTACCATGTCGTTATCAACAAAAATGTTTTAGTAACGAATTGACGATAAATACTCGTAGGCGCAGTTTCTAGCTTAGTTCGAACAATTAGACAAACGCCAATACAAGAGTACCTTATCACTTTTACCTGTGCGTGTTCGATGCTACTAGCGGACACTGTGACCCATTATTTATTTGTCAGTATAATTTAATAGATAGCTACAAAAAAAAACCGTCATCGAAATTGGTTAGTTCCTGACTATTGACCCATCGGATTTAGCCGTTTAGAGTAAAATGTTTTTTACTGAACAAATAAGCAGTTTGCATCACTGGAGACCGTCCGGTACAAATACTCACGCTGTCTCCCTCAATGCCGTTAAGAAATCGATAGGGAATGATTGACACTCTTGACATGGCACCCTTGACCCTACTCTACCGGATGACTTTTTTTATCGTCTCGAAAAAAATTGGGCACATTAGGTGAATAGAGCAGAAGCCTATGGCATACCTAGTTTTTTTTTTTTTAATAGCTTAGACAGAAAATATTATCAAAGTACCAATAAATACTACAAATTCGATGTAAACTTTTCATTTTTGTACCATAAAAACAGAAATTTTGAAAAAAAATAATAAATCGTTTAAAAATATCGAAATTCAAATCATATGCAGCCTGCATACGATTAGAATTTCTGATTTTTTACATTTTTATTTGAAAAAAATAAAGTTAGGTATGCCATAGGCTTCTACTCCATTCACCTAATATACCTATTTTTTTTCGAGACGGTAAAAAAAGTCATCCGGTATATTGGACAGCCTTCACAATATTTCCAAGATTTTATGCAATCCAACAAATCGATTGTCTTCTATTGTACTGCTCAGAATATACTTAGACAAAATTTTGGCTAAATTTCCCGCAGAAACACTCGAGAATACCGAGGGTTAGCGACAGGCAGCCAGGCATGTAGCGAGGATTGCCCCGGATTGTAGTCACACGTCGCAGTCATGAGGAAACGACTGAAAAGAAGTAGTGACACGCAAAATATAGGACAAGAGCCCAAGAGGACGTAGTCTAGAGATGCTTAAATTAAAAAAAAAAAAAATTAAAAGTCACGATTCTCAACAGTGAGGAATCGACTAAAGAGGATGTACAATTTAAGTTACGTAAGTCTAACATATATTTTGATTCCATTTAGATTTTTTTCAAAAAGAATACATTATAGTGATACTGCGTCTACAAGCAATGTCTTGAAATAAACACTTAAGAATATTAGGCAACGTGATAGCCGCTCTTGTGCAACGTACATTGTCATGCGTTCTTTTACAATACACGTCCAAGGACCACCAAAACTTGACGGTTTCAAATACTAAACATCAAATTATGTATATTGAATGTTTCAAGTCGAGAATGAATTCCGTCGTTTTTAAACAAACGGAACTCGTATAGGATCACTTCGTTGGCCGTCCGCCCGTCCGTCTGTATGTCTGTCTGTCCAGACCCTATTTTCAGGAACGGGTGGAGGTATCAAGTTGAAGTTAATATCAAATACGAAGGTCTACGATCCCTTGGAGCCTAAAAAAATCAAGCTTCTAAGTCAATGCATTAAAAAAATCAAGAACGAGTCGGACTCGCGCACCGAGGGTTCCGTGCCGATTTCTGAAAAAGTGTGTTATTTAGAGACATAGTTTTATTTTTCGAAAATGGTAAAAAAGAAACCCTTATGGTGTGACTCAGTCTGTCTGTCTGTCTGTCACAAACTACTAATGCTATGAACTTGAACAGTTTTAGATGACGTTTACCCAACTATTTTGCAAAAAAAAAAAGAAGTAAAGAAGAAAGAAAGAAAGAAAAATCGTTTATTCTGCACAAATAAAACGCACATTAGAAAATAAAAAATAACAAAGTACACACATTATGCAAAGTAAGCAAAAGACTCGTATCCAAGTTGTCTTTTGTTATCAGACCCAAGACAACAATTAAAATAAAGTAAAAATCATAGACTTATAAAAAAGATGGACTCGGCGCCACGCATATCGAAAGTGAAGCACAGTAAGTATTGTTTGTACAATTATGTAATATATTGTAAAATATGTACCGTTTGTACAAACACGCCTAGCGCACACATTTACGTCATAGTATGCCGACCGGCCGCCATTACGTGACACGAGCGACGCCGTCTTTGCAGGTACTCAAAGCATGCACACATAGATCGGTACGGTGCTTCACTTTCGATATTCGTGGCGCATAGTCCATCTTTTTTTATAAGTCTATGGTAAAAATATTTTTTTTTTTTTTTTGTAACAGGGACTGAAATGGGGTCTTGAGGCTGCCTGTCCACCGGAGCGGAGTGAGGCTGCGGAGCTGAGAAACGGAGAAATATTAACCAATAGAATCTTAAGTCCGCTCCACTCCGCCGTCCGCTCGCGCTCCTATTGGTTAATATTTCTCCGTTTCTCCGCTCCGTAGCCTCGCTCCGCTCCGGTGGACAGGCAGCCTAAAAATTCAAAGTGGGGCTACTAGGGCATGTGGGGTATCATATGAAAGAGCGCTGTTTGCACATTCTCAAACATTAAAAAACATACATGAAAAATGTAATAGGTTTCAGCTTTTTTTTATGAATAAGGGTAAGAGTTACCTACAAGTCATAAAACGTGTCTAAAACTTCCATCTGATGACAAACAGTGACTGTTGTTAATTTCGATAATAAATGAGTGACGAAAGGCAGCATACGTGCCTGTAACTTGCCCTAAATGCTGCTTGAATTGCGAACGTGTCGATCGACTTACGTTTATGGCATGCATCTGTTCAGTTGATGACGATTTTGTCTCCCAAACCGCTGTATCCCTGCACTGCCGCGCCTAAATGTACAAGATAGTGGACATATTGGTACCTAGATATCCAATAACAAATTCGGTTAAATTCCCTTAAGTACCATAATTACGGTGAACTTTTACGTGTTTCTGAGTAGCTTGAGTAAGTACCTACGTAGCATCTATGTGATCTGTCTTTTGTAGTTCTGAGCTTCAAAAGAACAATCAATTGAAATCATTGCTAATAGGTATTCCATATCCAAACGATAGGTATACTTATGGTTTCATGACCTATTTTCTAGTCTGATTAGAACAAGCTTAACATTTTTTTACTGAAGGCTTATTGGTTGCCTGTAATCTTAAAAGAATCTAGGAATTATCAGCATGATGCTATCAGTAGATAAATAGATTGGTCAACGTTTGCTTGCTCTTTTCAAACTTTTAAACGTAGGTATATTTTAAAACACGCGTTAAATAAAATAGAGCAAATCGTTAAAATATAACCATGACTAATCATTACCTACTGATAAAACGTTTTCTATAACTACATAAAAACCCTCGCATATGGCTTAAATACCTACAAAACTTTATAGGTAGGTAACGTTTGAAAGCAGATCCGGTTTTAGCACTTACGTATAGGTTAGATGTCTGTAATTTCTTCTTATGGTTATCTACCATAACCAGGGAAGCAAAACAGGTAGTGGTTGTATGCGAACAACTGATGGACCAGTGGTAACGCCCGCGACTTACGAGTTGTAGGTCGTAGGTTCGAACCTCGACAGGCGCTTTACTTTCCGTAAATTATTTCATCACCACTGCTCTCAAAACGGTGAAGGAAAACATCGTGATTTCCTAATAGAACCAAAAATACGAAGACATGTGGCATCTGCCAACCCGCACTGGATCCGCGTGGTGGATTATAGTCCGCTCCCTCTTCCCGAGAGGAGGCCTGTGTCCCAGCAGTGGGAACATATAGGCTGATTATGCGAACAACTAGACCAACGTTATACAGTGTGAGTTGTAAAGAGGCATTAGTTCCAGTTTTCAAAACTAGGTGCTGGTAATACCACAGATTACCTAATACTGCTAATGGTCAAGAGCTGTAAGCGCGGGCATAAGAGACAAAAAAGTCATTGTAGAGCCTTAAGACCAATAAGCGCATTCGAAAAAGCGGAACTCATTTTCGTTAAGTCACTTTCTTGTTTGTCTGTCGTTCCCGGTGGCATCTTGCAACTCAAATTTCGAGCACTTCCCGATTAGCTATCCGGCTGAAATTTTCAGGATAGCTCATTTACCTGTGCTATCCGACAGTAAAAGCAGTAACTTTGTGCTGTTTGACCGCGTAGTGGACCAAAAATGGGGTCAAAAATATTGTAAATTAGCTCTAGTATGGTATTATATTACCCAATTCAAGGAATGCACCCAATTGCCAGTAACTTTGTTGAAACGGGGCATGCTTTCGCTATAGGTACCTATTGACAAAAATGCATCATCTTTTGCTGCATCATGAAGGAAATTAATTATGTAAAGGAAAATAGGCAAAATGTGTAAATGTTGGTACGGGGAACCCACAAAACCTTTAAAATCTATCGGTGATAAACTGATACTTATACAGAAAAAGTTTTTAAGCAGTGCGCAAATTTTTACTTTGTGTTCTCCATGAATATAAACAACTTTCACTATGGGACCAACTCTGAAATCACGAAAAAATCATTTGTTTCATACATTTTGATCTAGTAGATAATGAACTTTTGTATGAAACAGCAGATTTTTTTTTCGTGATTTCCGAGTTAGTCCCATAGTTAAAGTTGGTCATATTCATGGGTACACCCTGTAAAAATTTGCGCACTGCCTGCATATGTTTAGATCAGTTTATCACCGATAAATTTTATACTTTTCCTGTATCTAATGAAACTGAAAATTGTACTTCCGTAACCACCAGAATTTGCCAAGGTTTTCTTTGGTGCTATCGCTGTATTGTCTTTTATAAACCTACTAAGTATGGTTTTCCGACGTCAAACGCTGACCGAGGGCAGTCTACAATGCGTTTCAACTAAGAATAGGAATGACCTTGCGCCATATTGTGAATATTTAGCAAAACAGCATCTCGTTTACACATTTGCAAAGTCAGTGACATATTTTAACAAAAACAAATTCCAAAAACAGAACTAAAATGGATAACACTACAAAACTTTGCAATCCTTAGATTTCTAGCTTCAGTTGACAGTTAGAGGTCATTGACGTTTCTATTCTTAGTTGAAACGCATTGTACGTTGTCTATGGTCTTTAAATAGATGCCTATTGTAGTTATAGCACCCAAAGGAGTTTGCCGCAGCGTTGGCAAGCTTAGAGATAAAGTTCAAATGTCCTAAGTATGTGGCCATATTCGACACCAATACCTTTCAAACCGGATCACAGCAATGCTGCTTTACAACGGAAAAAGATATGGTGTTAGAAGTACTTCCTCGACCGAGCCCTTTCACAAGCTCTATCAAGACTATCCTGTGCTTTTTGGAGTTAATCCAGAAAACGAGTGTAGGTACAGGATCTAGCCACTTGTGACAAAGTCCTTCTCAGCAATACAAAGCGGATAACCCATCATCATGCAACAGTTGTATAATGCACGTGTCCAATTGAATGAGAGGGGAGGGAGATTTGCACATGCCTCATGACTAAATACGCGTAACCCGTGGACTAGATTCAGACCTATCTTAGACACCAATTTCCTTGTAAACACTAACCAGATTGGTTGAGGCTTAGTTAGGTACACGTGTATTTAATTTTTTTGGCTGGTAGCCTATTATGTTCTAGCGGATGTTTCAGTATTGAAAAAATTGGTTTAGACTATTGAGGATTAATGCTTAATGATATAATAAAGCCTCTGTTATACTCATTTTTAGTGCCTTTTCACACGTCCCGGTTGCCGGATAGCCGGTGCCGGGTACCCGGCGGCTAAGTGTATGGACATGTACGTTATCTTTCACACGTACCGGCGTAATTTGTCCGGCAAGCCCATACAGTTGCCACCGGGTACCCGGCACCGGCTATCCGGCAACCGGGACGTGTGAAAAGGCACTTAAGGGGTGTCGTCTTCAGATCCAAATTCCTACAAATAGGCAATATTACTTATTTCTTGTAATTCTCATAGAATTTTACTTACTATTTAAGGGTGCTAATTAATGCAGCTTCTTTAAAATGTCATTCTGGCCTTCAAATATATTTAGTGTCTAATGAATTAATAGGTCAGCCGACAAACTTTTAGCATCTAATAAATACTTTTTAAGCGACCATGTATTGTAAAACAAGCTACCGTTTATTATGACGCAGCAGGCTTGTCCGCCGTAAAAAGCGCGGTCACTGTCGGACTGCATAGAAAAGAAAGAGAAGCGCGATGACACAACGCTTGCAAAATATGAAGTAACTACCGATTTACAAAAAATCTAGGGATTGGACTAAAAAAGTAATCACATGAAATCATTCCTTATTATTTTGTAAAGAATTTATAAATTTATGAACACTTTTAATGAAAACTGTAAACTCGAATAAAAAGACAGAAATAGGCGGATTTAGCCTGTTTTTTTCTTTAGTTCTACAAACTAAAATAGATTTCAGGACAAATGAAATCACTTCTTATGTTTTTAGATTAATGTGTATTTTTTCTATCAAAAAGGTGCTATAGTTACTGTAAAAAATGGAAACAAAGTTACTTATTTTCGTCGTATTTTAGGGAGGACAAGCCTTAAGCAACAAAATTGATATGTCTACGCATTGACAGCTTCTATAATAAGTGTATCAACTACATGATTTAAAAAAATAATTTCAACATACCTACTCTAATTTCAATAGTCACCTATATTTTTCTCATATGCTCCTATTTTTGTCCGCATGGCTTATAGGAACCTAACCAAAGCGAACCTCGGGAGTGCCCCTGACGTCGACCATCTTCATCCAGTTTTTGATCAAAAGCCTAGGTATTTTCATAGAATTGCGACATTTCCAAATAAAAACAAACATAATTGCAGATGTTTGTTTTTGATGACAATATTTTTTGCGAGCGAGAAAATTAGCAACACAAGCGCGGTAGTGTACCTAAGTAGGACTCCCGCGCTTGTGTTGCTAATTTTTATGAAAAAAGAATAAGATTTATTAATTTAGTTGTTGAATAAGAGGTTTCATGGCTAATTTTGAGGCTGGAGTTTGATTTTTTTAAAAGACGTTACGTTGCAGGTGCTAAAGAAAACTTTTGTTGCTGCACTTATAATTTCCCATTATTTAACAAGTTCATCTTTTTTATGCGTAATTAGCATTATAACTAAACTACTCCCTATTTGTTCGTCTGTCATCGAGGTGTTTTCGAGATCTATGCAACGTAGGTACCTACCTATACGTAGTTGGGCTTGGGCTATAAGATCTGTCACATAGGTAAAATTTCGAATTTAGAATGCAAGCCAAGGAAAATATTAGGGGCATTCGAAATTTGAATATTTAAAGAAAATAAAACAAAGGGTTTCTGGAATTTTGTTCATTTTCTAAAATGGAGTGGACGCGCAAAGAAGACAGAGTCGCAGTAATAGGGAGAAAAACTCAAAGGTCGACATAGCTGTCGCTAGCATCGACTCTGCCTTGTAGAGTTTGTGTTGGACGTTTATGTGAATTTGTAATTGCTGTTTTCGAATAATTTTATATCTATAATGTATTTATTTTGGACTGTTTCACAATTAAAAGTGAGTTACTTGTTAAACTGGTTAATTTTCATTTTTATTTCGCTACAATATGCAGGGGAGCAATAGGACAACAGGCCTCCTGAAGTAGCACCAACAAGTATCTGTACTGTGTTTCCACGCTTGTAGCTACTGCATGATGCCTGCTGAGCAGTAGGATGTTTTGGTTTCGGCACATGAATTTCTGTTCCGTCTAAAATTACCGTCCAAATATATAAGTACTGGTTTTGCCTTTATCAAAGTTAAAAAGAACTGATCTTCTATATCCTAAATTCCTAAGGTTGATAACTTTGCTTCCAAAATAGTTTACTTTATGAGCTACGGGGCTCACAAAGTGAAATTTCATACAGGATTAAAATCCTGTGCAAAATTTATTAGCTTTATCATCAGTTTAATACTAATAACTATTAATTGTCCTAAACATGTGTCTTCAATATAACTTGTGTAAGAAAAAAATACACATTCAGTTGATGATAGTGTCACTCTATTCACATAACTCTATCTCTGCCTACTTCAGTGCATGATTTTATTTCCATATAATAACTGGATAAACATATTTCATTGCTATTTTGAAGGCTTGTAGTGAGGCTTGTAGGTACATCAAACATTAATTTCTTACGAGACCTTTTTTCTAAGTTCTAAACGCTGCTGTTGCTGTAACAGAAAAGATTGAAGGCACTGCAGTTTTCTTTAGTACCATTATTTTCTATGCATCTATTACTATCCACGAGTTATTATCAATCAATCACACTTAATGTTACATTTACTTTGACCAAAATAATCAAAAAATAATTATCAGTTCTAAAATGAGCAGATCACAATACAGTGCTCGGTTGCTGTCAACAGACGCCTAGTGTACCAATTTGACAACTATTAACGAAAAAAGAAAAACATAGGGGCATAGTATATATCCTTCTTATTCAGTCTATGAAATATCTTTTAAATTGGTCCAATATTGGAGGAGGAAATAGGCGAGAGCCAAACCTCGAAATGTGACTTTTTACATAGGCTATTTAGTCGGATCTGCAGTTGTCCTTATCGCACGAACTCGATGGCGGAGCGCTCGCAGAGCGACAGCAATACCTTCTTAAAATACCTAATTTTCAAAAGTCTGGCCACCCGCCTTTCCTCTTAAGGCGGTACGCGGGAAAAAATACCGCGAAATACTTTTTTCGGACGAAAAAATTTTTAATGCTCAACATTAAAAATTTTTTCGTCCGAAAAAAGTATTTCAACGAGAGAGGAGAGTTTCAACAAACAAAATGATAAAGCGTATGCACACTCTAGTGAAAAAGCGAGCAGACGTGTCCCACGTGTTCAGCGTGGTCATCACCCTTCGGCATTCATGGTTTGGCTTGGGGTGTCCTATTTGGGTCCCACGGAGGTGTTTTTTTGTTAAAAAAGGAGTGAAAACCAATGCCCTCGTATATCAAAACCTAGTCTTAACAAACATTGTGGAACCTCTTTCACAAAAATGTTCGAAAACAGGCACTGGGTATTCCAGCAGGATTCTGCGCTGGCGCATAAGGCGAGAAGTACCCAAAACTGGCCCACGACCCGTGGAATCGACTTTATCAGACATGACGATTGGCCCTCATCCAGTCCAGACTGGAATCCCTTGGATTACAAAATATGGCAACACTTAGAGGAGAAGAACTGCGCTAAACCCCATCGCAACTTGGAGTCACTTAAAGCATCCCTAATTAAAGCAGTCGCCGATATTGTCATGAACGTCGTGCGTGCTTCGATTGATGACTGGCCTTGCAGATTGAAGGCTTGTATCAAAGCAAGAGGAGGACATTTCGAATAATTTTAATATTGGTTAAATTTGTATTTGTAATTTGTATGTGTTTGTTTGTTTTTGTATGGTTGTATTTGTATTTTGTATGTTGTTTGTGTGTGTGTGTTTTGTATTTGTAATTTGTTTTGTGTATTTGTACCCTTTCATTTGATATATAAATGGTTGTAGTGCGTAACTCACTGTGTCATTTATTTAACTTTCCATGTGTGACAAAACTTATGACCAGACTACGTAGGAATTTGAATTTTGGTATAATGTCTCGCTGACACGCACACAGATCGCCAGTCAAAGCCCTTATTTGCTAAAAATAATAAGGTCCATATTCGTATGAAACACTAACTTTACTTAGCAAAGTCAAAGCGCGGTCTTTAATTCCCGCGCTTTGAACCACTCACAGTTTTAGGAATTGCTCAGCTTCTGGCTGTTTTAGGTACGAAGTCGAACAAAGAGTGAAAGGAGTTTTTGTTCCTTGAATTTTATCATGCAATACATTCTCAATTTAGTTTTTCTATAATTCACAAAACGAAACCAATTTGGTTTTTCTCTGATTCACAAAACAGCTAAGTACCTGACTCGTCATGCATTATTACTTTATTACATAACATCTCGCTTTACTAAAAGCGCATCCATATCCTTTACAAGGATGAATCATACGGTACGCATAAAGGAATATGTGGGATGTGTGCTGATTACGAAGCGAGAGATTTAGCTTCTTATTCTGTAATAATTTCAGTAAAAGTAGGTATTTGGTAAACGTTTTAAATCCTTTATTAAATACGTAATTGGCTTACTGTAGCTATGTACCCAATCGCATTTGCTAATAACTCATAGCGGACTTTAATTTATGTACAGTCAACAAGAGTTAGGTATGCAGACAAGAAATAATAAAGAGCTCTGCATAATGTAGGCTGTAGGTACTGTACCCATTTTCTTATTTCTGATCGGCGCCAAATAAGTAGGTTACTTAGTCATATTTCATGCCAGGTTAAAAATATTACCCAGTCGACAAGTGATAGAACTGACTGCCCAGCGTTTACCATCACGCTTAGCATGACTGCCATAGAAACGGGTTTTGTCGAGGGAAGAACAAAATGGCAGATAGTAGAAATATTTGTACGCATTCTACGCGTCTAAGCATGGGAAAAGGCAAGTAATTTTGTTTATTCTTCCGTCGACAAAACGTCGTCATGCTACGCGTACTGAGTGAAAAGTTTAAAAGTTTACTGAGCTTGTCCTCTCTGAAATGGTGCGCCCCACTACCGCATTTACTGTAGTGTACGTATACGTAGGTCATTTCAGAGTGGACAAGCTCTACATTTTATGGCTCGTGGAGAATTTTAATGCATTTATTTATTATTTTAGGTGTATTTTTTAGACACAAAACCATCTCAGACCAGCTCTATCAATCACTTGACTAACATAGGTACCTACTAAGACAGTCAGACTTTTCCTTCCTCTTCCCTAGCACCTTTTGTCAAATTTATATTTTGCTCTAAATCTGACATTTTTGGCCTGGATTAGTTTCAAGCTTAAATTATCATTTCTTTGTTCGAACTGTAGTAATTATCTCTTTGTTATTTCCGATTCCTTCGCGGATGAAGTCACGGTAGAGCTAGAACAAGTCAGTTCAACATAATCTTTAGAAGCTTACTTGTCAGATTCCAAACAGAACTTCATTTGCCCTACTTCCAGAAATATCCCAAACATTCGCAACAACGCGTCTTTATGACAGACAGGCAATCTGTAGAATATCAAAACGAATGAACCAACTCCGATGGTTGGCTCTTGGCTCCTATGACAGGTATGCAGTGACTGGTAAAGTACCTAAGTGTATCACGTCAAGACGGTTATTTCATATGGTGTAACAATCGGAGTGCCATGCTCGAGCCACTGCAGCCCGCTGTCGAGTAAACGTGTCCTACTGACACCAAATGAAATCAAAATGCGACGCCGCGCCACCCATTGAATACAAAACCACACAGCCGTTTGACAGTGTACTTATGTACATTTAGTCACTGTGATGTAGTTTATTATACAATCAAACGATTCTCGAAACACGTTCTATGAGCCACTACTATTCAGTAAGTCTTAAAACACTATTTCACACAGCCAACTCTATCGCAGGATAGCGCGAAAAAACCAATGCGGCGTTGCCACACCGTGCAGCCGAGCGTACGAGCAGGTAGACTCCACAATGCATATACATAATGTAGCTATCTAATCTATGTGCGTATTATTATACAACACTTGTCTTCTTTGAATAGCTAATGATATTCACTACGTACAGGTATTTATCTCTTAGACCTCATGTCCCCAATTAATCTTAGTAGACTCCAATTTGAATAATAATATTGGCACTGAAAACAACTCTACATTTATAATTAAGTAATACATTTCAATATTTAAGCATTTACAAAGATGCGTTTCAGTTATGCTGACACTTTATTACTCAAATCTGAGTGAACAACATGCTCGATTACTTTTTCAAGTCATTTCCATGACGTTTATTAAATAATGGAGCATCTACAAGTGTAATTACAACAGAGCATGGTGCACTTACCGCTAGTGGGGTTCACATAAGCAAGTTTTAAGTCCATTTCAATAGTTTGTGTCGGTTTTAGTTCAACAGAGTTAATTTCATAGTCCACGGGGACATCAGTCACGATCTCACTCTTCGCCTGGCTCGTGGAGGCGGCTAGACTTTGCGCTACACTCATTTTTGGAGCGTCTTCGTGCATTATACACAAATAATTGGACAGGGCGACAGAATAATGCCGCCCAGACAACTTTAAGTATATCACCTACGTCGTATGAGGATATGATTTAGGTATCTCAAAAATCACGCATAATAAGCGATAATACGTTTTAAAAACAAAATGTAGGTCTCTAGGCCACTTCACTTACACTTTGATATTCCGACCGACATAACTCAGGTTCAATGGAGCAACCGTACTCATGACTGACATTGAACTAAGTCGGTAAAGGGCAGTGAGAAAATAACCCAATTATAAAAAAACTGTGTCATGACCTATTTTCTAAATAAATAATCCAAAATGACTTCTTTATTCCTAAAATATGTTAATTTAATTTAAGCAATGTTAAAATGTGGTATGGAATAAAGAAAAACAATATATAGTTCTTTTTGCGTGTTTAATTCAAGTTACTCCTGCAAACTTAAAAAAAAAAAACATGTAAATGATGCAAAATGACTACGTTTGCTTATGAACATGCCGTGTTGTGTAATAAATGACCGTTTCTATTGCACAATCCTTTCACAAGGGCTCCGAATGTAGGTCAATCTTTATGAGCATGATTGCAACGTTATATCTTAATAAACAAACGTCTGGATATACATTAGGTTTTAATTATAATTTATTTTACTTATAATTTTAATACTCTTTTTCACGCAAACCTTTTAATAGATTGTTCTGAATTAGTAAAAGTGAAGCTATTATAGTACTGTTTCCGGTGCTCTTTAGCGCCATCTACACTGTATTTGGGTTTATCATACGATTAGATAGTAGTTTCGGTAGTAATCAATAGATGTCGTGATGTTCGTGAGGTGACTCACTGAGTGCACAATAAATAAAATAATTATTACATTATTAACTAAAATGTGTGCAATTTCATCGGCATTAGTACCTAATATTTTTATACACCGCAATCCAAATTGTCACTAAAATTTTAAGCGGTTGATAACGCTTCCTAAACGAAATTAATAAGTGTCATACTGCTTATTAGAGAAAGTTCCAATGAGGTTCCACGTTTATCGGTCTGCCGCGTGCAAAGCACATATTTCAATGCAGACCATCATTATTTCTTTTTATTTTAAGTGAGTGACAGTGGTGCCTCGCAATTAAAACTCTCCTTTAGCGCAATCGCCGAGTATGCCTGTTGGTTGGCTATAAAATAATACCTACTGTTAAAATACAGGTTTCTTTCCTATTGCTGTCTGAAAGTCCCCTGAAAATAGATTTGCCTAAGAATATCTGCCCCAGCGCTGACCCGTGCTTTGTTACGAGCGGACAAGTCGACGGGTCAAGATAAATGTGTAGGTAGTTTAAAAGAAAAATAAAAGTCGAAATAAATACCAAGAAAATTTATTAGATAAGTACTCATTTTTTATAATGTCGCAATTGGTCTTCATATAAATAATGCTCGTTAAAGTATTTAACATACTTTGAGCACGGATCGAAATTACTATCTAAAAAACACTTACACATTCTAACATTTATAACAGTTGAAATAGCAATTAATAAACATTTATGTACAACGATTATTTTCAATAATCACGATAGAAAATGCAATGCGAGTAATTTATTTATTAACAAAAACTAAAAAAGGATAGAAAGGTTTTTTAAATCATTTGTTAGGTAATCTTGATTTACTTAATGAACAATACTGTGCATATCTGTCACACAACAATAAAAACAACTTGGAAATCCTTATAGAAACTAGAAAGCGATAAATATACGATTTAGTTGGATTGCATGGCAGTGGTGATGATTTCCCTGGAGATGATGAGTCTCTGGATCTGTGATGTGCCCTCGTAGATCTGGTAGATCTTGGCGTCTCTCATTAGCTTCTCGACGGGGTAGTCGGTGTTGAAGCCGTTACCGCCGAAGATTTGGACGGCGTCCGCTGCAGCCTTGTTGGCGATCTCAGAAGCATGGCACTTCGCCACCGAAGCGAGGACCGTGTTCCTGATACCTGTAGCAGAGAAAATATAGTTGCATTAGGTAGTTGGTACTGTTAGCCTATTGCATGAACCAACAATAATTATTATGTTAAGCTAAATTCGCACTCGATAATGTAATAAATTCTTTCTTTTTATGGTGATAAGTAAAAAGCGAATTGGGCGGGACTAAGAAAGTGACAGAGTCAATTACTTCCACATACGAAAAAAAGAGGGCGCAACAATGAGCTGGAACAATAAAAGCGCCAAACCAAATAAAAATTGTTTAAAAATAAATTATGCTATCTATCAAAAATATTTTCAATTACCTAATACGCTCATACTTAGGATTTTAGAATTACAGTAAAAAACCAGATCTTTTCGGAACTAAACTCCATCGAGGAAATTTAACCCAATTGTGTTTTCCTTCAGTCAAGAGTATTAATCAAATAGTCAATAAACTTAAATCCAATTAAAAATTAAATCCATATATGCTGCAATAGTGAAATATATGGTTACGAAAAATCCCCCAATTTATTTTGTCATCGCCTTAATAGACTTAAAAAAGGAGGAGGTTAATATTCGTCTGTAAGTATTTAATTTTTTTTATTTATGTGCATCGATATGTTCGTCAAATTAATCAAATATTTTAAGGACCGATTTTGAAAATTCTTTTTTTAATTGGTAGAGGAAGCTTGCGCGGTGGCCCCATTTAATTTTAACTTTGCTTGGGTTAGCTAGTTTTTGAGTTAGCTTCGACAATACGTGTATTTAATCTACTCTGTTTATCTTTATAATGTTATAATACTTCCTGTCATTCTTGTTTACATAGCTGCATAGTAAGTAGTGTATACGAATTGATGTGGGTTAGGTCCTTATGTATTTTTTTGCAAAAAAGTTTTTTTTTAGATCATACAGAACAAAGGGGTATATATAAATAAAAAGAGAAGTCCTGAATGACTGACTCATAAACGCCCAGCCCAAACCTGTGGACCTAGAAAGCTGAAATTTTGCACAGATGTTCCCTTTATAATCTAAACAAGGAATAAGTAAGGATTTTTGGAAATTCCATCCCTAAGGGGGTCAAACAGGGGATGAAAGTTTGTATGAAAAATCTTATTCCTTGAGTTAATAGACTTGAAACTTGGCACGAATACTTATCTAAGTAAATTATAAAGTTTGTCATTTTTAGCTTTCTATCTAAACTATCTCCTAAAGAGGAATTGGGGGGTATCAAAGTTTGTATGGAGGAGTTTTAACGCGCGGTCCGATTAACACGAAACTTAGCATTTATACTTGAGACCAAAAATGAAGAATAACGTGTATCAGAGTTTTTCAAAAATGTATCGCTAAAGGGGTGAAAAGGGTAGTAATTTTACACGGCAGGATTTTACTGCGGGGCTTGATTAACTCGAAAATTGGTGTAACTAATCTTTCAGTCAAGTTACGGAAATATCCCAAACGATTTTTTTAAATTCCAACCCTGTGGAAAACAGGGAATATAGTTTATGTGAAAAATCTTATTAATTTGGTTAATTAACTTGAAACTTGTCACAAATACTTGCCTACAACTACCCGGAGGGGAAGGGTAGAGAGGGAGAGGGAAAGGGGACGGGGTTGTGGGAAGGGCAAGGGGAAGTGGAGGGTATGGTGAGGAGGTGGGTGAGGGGGTGAAGGAAGGGAGGGGTGGTGAGGAGGGAGAGGGGGAGGAAAATGGATGGAGGGGAAGGGGAGAGGTTGGTGAGGAGGAAGAGGAACAGGAGTCTGTGGTGAGGCGAGGGTGTGGAGAGTGGCAGGGGGTAAGGGGTAAGGGGAAGGGGGAATCAGTGAAGGTGGTGTGAGAGTGGGAGGTGGATGTTAGGCTGAAGGGGATGTGGTGAGGAGGTGAGGGGTAGGGGGTTGGGTATGGGGAGGGGGCGGTGAGAGCGTTACAGGGAGAGTGGGAGGGGTGAGACGGGTTAGAGGGAGTGAGGGAGGGATGAGAGGGGGTTTAGAGGGAGAGCAGGTGGGGTGAGAGGTGGGCTGAGGGGGTCAAAGGTTCCCTTTATAATGTTCCCATTATAATGTAGACAAGGAATAAGAAAGGATTTTCGTTCCCGTGAGATATTTTCCGACATCCATGCGGGCGAAGCCGCGGGCAAAAGCTAGTACTACATAAAAACCCAAATAAATAATTCATTATAACATATTTGCACATTTTGGCTGCGGCGACGAGACCCGTATTTCAGACTATAAATACTTTAACCTACTTATTCGTACTGGCTTTTTAGGTTGATGTATTTCGTCCCACTTGTAAATAGATACTATTGATCAAATATCGAGACATGGCACAGAATAAGAATAGCTGCAGGCCTAGATACACTAGGTATTGCTCAATAATTAATCAATACAGAAAAGTGTTACTTGTATTCACGGTACAAAGCATATCTTGGTGCATGATACAATTCCTCGAAATTAAGAGAGAATAAGCTCTTTGTAACAATATCAATTATTTTCCATACAAAGTGAATTTTATGTATTTCATTCTAAAAATAGTAGTTTATCAGAATGTTAGCACGCTTGCATAACTCCTAGAGCCTTATTTCAGTTGACAGAGTCAGAAGCGTGTACAAAAAATTGTATTGCCCTAACTGTCATAACATCTCAAAATGCCATAGTACTACATTATTGCAATAACATACCATCGCGGACATTTGCGGTGAACCACTTTTGAATTTTATTAAGTGGTTTACCGCATATGTCAGCGATGGTACATGAGACGTTTCAGTTCTGTCTCTGGGACGGCAACGCCAGCTTCCGGTATTGCAGAAGTCGTTTGGCAGCAGTCACCACTTACTATCAGGTGGTCCGTTGAATGGGATGCCATACCAGTATTGTATGATATAACAATAGTTAAGTACCATGATCAGCCATCCAGGCGGCCTTCATCCATGCAAGACGCGCGGTCTCGACGCCAATGGCCATGTCAGCCAGCATGAAGGCCACAGCCTGGTGCCGGGCGATGGGCACGCCGAACGTTTTGCGTTCCAGTGCGTACTTGGTCGCCTCGGTCAGGGCGCGCTGAGCCAGACCTGTGGCTCCAGCGGCTACCTGTGTATGCGTATGACAAGTTAGAAATAGGAAGGAACAGAACATTTGCAGTTGCCTAAAGAAAGGTCCGTAATAGTTCAAGATTAACATCATCATTATACAGCTGAAAGACGACTACTGCTGGACATAGGTCTCCCCCACAAAGCATTTTTGTGTAAGTATCTACTATTTATTGATAGACGAGACATGAAAAGTTTTCGTCAGACTCAGGTTTTCATTTATAGATAGTGCAATCCACGAAGGTGCGCCCACTACTCCTGCTAACCGTTTATAGTATAGGTGTGCAACGGTTAGGAGGAGTACTGGGGCGCGTCTTCGTGGATTGCACTATTTATAAATCTGTGAAGCGTGATATAATTCATACACAAACCAAAGTGCATTTGATACAACGACTAACTTCATTGCAGCCAAACGAAACAAACGAATTGGTGTGTCATGTGACGTATCGCTGCCATTTTGGTACTGTAGTACTTGTCGAGCGTCTGTTATTGGCCCAGTATGGCGCGATCGATTCCTTAATAGGGTTCAAATGATATTATATTCGGTTTGTACTAATTGCTGTACGTCCTTTAAGAAATTGTGACAATTACACGTCTTTCATTATGTATGGTAGAATGTTACGTGGCCTAACGATGTCTGCTATTGCCTTCTGAAGGTAGAGCTATTGCAGCCATGAGTTCACCTGTCCCGACAGACGGCACACATGCAAAAATCAAAGTTGACATAAAGGAATCAGGAATGATTCCATCAGTCATCGAGTAAGTAAATAAATTATAAGTTACCGGTGGGCGAGTCTTGTCGAAAGCTCCCATGGCGATCTTGAAACCGGCTCCTTCTTCAATCAGAACATTCTCTTTGGGCACACGCACATCTTCAAACGTGATGCCGCGAGTGTCCGAAGCACGCTGACCCATGTTTTGTTCCTAAATGTGAAAAAACAAGCATTTTATATAATTTTCATATATTTTAAAGGGCCATATAAAATACTTGAAGCCGGGTCGTTTGGCAGTAAGCGGATTTTAAGAGGATACATCGAAGCGTGGTTTAGCTCAGTGTTTAAATAAAATAGCGTTATGGCTATCTAGTTTGACGCGCGAGATAAGACTCTCACGCGCACCGGAATTAAACGCGCTTCGATTAAATGTTATGACAAAATGCTATAGACTTAAATAATTGTTTTATATGTATTTAAATATATTCGATTTAAAGCAAATGTTGCTCCACAATAAGGAACTGTTTAGGTACGTATAATCGTCAAAAACAGAAAATATATGGTGCTACTTTGAATTTTTTTTCTATAGTTAAAAATATATTGGGCAAATGTGGTCCAAGCGTCGCCAAGCATGAATCATATACCAAATGAAAGGGTACAATGTACTGTTCAAACATGCAGAAGGTCATCAAAATCTGTCCGAGAAATTTCAAGAAATGATAAGCTTATTTTTGTATTAGAAGTTATTACTGATTTTTATTATTTTGTTTCACTGTCAATGTCTTTGACATATCTCGGGACCCTGGGGTCCCGGACGTTTGGAAGGCGTACGAGGGGCCGAAGCCAACTGTACTGTGCGCTCGGCCCCTAGCCGGAGGGTTTAAGTTCGCTTAAAGCATCCACAGGATAGTCCGGTAAAGTTGATCGATTAATAATGATTATAATAACTCCACCGCAGTTTCTCTACGTTGACCACGACGGTGGGTCTTGTGCGCTCCGAATTGTAGGTCTGTGCCTGTAGAGTTTATTTTGCCGGAACAGGTCTAGGATGAGGAGCCAGACCAAGAGAGATACATGAAGCTGCAGGGCAGCATGTGGCGATCTATTGGGCAGGAGCGACCCCACGGACCCTATCTCGCGGGAGAAATTTTGTTCCTACCCTCTCACTTGCCTTTATTGGCCGCCTGAAGTGAACACTGACGAGGAACAGAGCTCCCACTTCTTTCTTGCCTTTATTGGCCATTCGCAAGAGCAAACATACTCGGAGGAAGGCAGTATTCCAGTAAGATGCTGGTAGGGATCTTGACCGTACTTCCGGGATTGTCCTGATAGCCGTGGGATACCTCTCCACTCCTCACACGATGCCGCCTTGCCGCTACGACACTATGTGCTAGCGATCGTTTTCCCATTATTGAGTGTGCAAGTCATCCCCTGCCATTTTATCTGTGTATTGTATACAAAACATTAGTCCGGCAGGATCAGGCCATAGTCCACAGCCACCCAAAACCCATAGCCCAACATGTTTTGTTGCCATGTTCCGCAATAGTTCTGCACCAATCGCGGGTTGTCCTTGGGTGCACTTGCATAGTGCATACAGATCGTCGGTTGGTGATCTACATACTTTAAAATTGCCTAAGGAGCCTCTGCGAGTTGGCTTCGGCCCCTCGAACGCCTTCCAAAGGTCCGGGATCCCAGGGTCCCGAGATATTATGTCAAAGACATTTTAAAAATGATAATAATTAATATGAGAATCAATCTGATATCATATCATTATATCCGGGTGTTCTCGTCTAGCTAACGTAGAGTACTTGCATAGACACAACCTGTTCCCGATACCGGTGGGCTACTATTTTTATATTTTTAAATGTTTTTTTATATATTTTTCAAGATTTATTTAAAAATGTATTTTAGGATATAAATGAATAAACGAAATGATAATAAAAGATGATATGTTATTTTTAACTATAAATACTAAAAATAATAATAACAAACATATCCGACAGTGTCGCTAAATAAAATAAGTAATCTTTAGTAACTTCTAAGGCAAAAATAAACTTATCACTACTCAATGATGATGATGATCAACAACGATGATTATAAAATATGATGCGAATATTTTTAACTCTTAAGTAGGTATGTAATACCTACCTATAACAAATAATATACTGACAATGTAGCAAAATATAAAATCTATTATTACTCGATGATGACGATGATGAATAATGATGATTATAAGAATGAAGTAATGATTTTTAACTAAGTATAATTAACAAGAAAAAACTAAAATAATACTCGACCATGAAGCAAAATAAAAAATCCGTAGTATCTTCGGAGGCAAAAATAAGCTATCATTTCTCGAAATCTCTCGGACAGATTTTGATGCCCTTCTGCATGTTCAAACAGTACATTGTACCCTTTCATTTGGTATATGATTCATGCTTGGCGACGCTTGGACCAACTCCCATACATGTTTGCCCACTATCTTTTCAAGTAAACATGTTTCGGTTTTAATAGGTACAGCCAGTAGATAATATCGTCAAATAACACATAGGGAAAATCCAAATGATTTACATTTACATTTGGTTTTACAGGAATTTTAAAAACACAAAATTAATTTATTGACGTTCGCCATATACACGGTGGAAACTTTCAGCGGGGCAGTAAGGGGAAGTACCTTATCCGTTGCAGCTACGCGAAAATGGTCTTAGGAGACTAACCTTAATTTTATGGAATTTTGATCCCCATTCACAGATTTTCAAAAAACAATTACAGTTAGCAAGAAAATAGCCATTTTACACAAAAACATTTTTTGATACCAATCGATCCTGTTTCTAATACTGATCAAAAACTTTTATGGGACCAACCATCGTTAGAGTACTCAAAAAGTCACAAATTCCAAAAAACTTTTCCCTTACATTTTTTAAAGAATTTGTGTAGGTAACTGAAATACCAAAAATAAAATAAAAGACAAATGATCACGTAGAATTTTACACATATCAAAAAGCAGGCGTATTAATTTTCTTTTTTTATAAACTAATACAACTTGATGATGTTATTATTATTTAAAATCTTGCTGTTTATTGTCCTACGATATCAAGTGCTCGAAGTGACCGCCATTTTGATGAATACATAATATATTATATTGAGTCGTTTCTGTACCGACCTAGTGGCTGCTGACAATTTATTTGTATGAATTCCATACAAAATTATATTTTTTATTTAATGTTATCGAGTTCGAAACTTGAATTGTTTTTAAACTTATCTTTTTATTCAGTCAACAAAAAGATCTCAACCGTCACTAAAAAAGCTTTTGCGTAAAATTTTCATACAAAATGTACGGGAAAAGTTTTTTGCAATTTGTGACTTTTTGAGTACTGCAACGATGGTTGGTCCCATAGAAGTTTTTGATCAGTATTAGAAACAGGATCGATTGGCATCAAAAAAGGTTTTTTGTGTAAAATGGCTATTTTCTTGCTAACTAATTTTTTGTTGAAAATCTGTGAATGGGCATCAAAATTCCATAAAAAATTATGGATAGTCTCCTTAGATTATTTTCGTGTAGCTGCAACGGATATTTACTGCCCCGCTGAAAGTTTCCACCCTGTATAGGTAAACACGTTAGGTAGGTTTAATACCCGTTTCCGTTTTTTTTTTCGTTTTTGAGGCTTTCAATTTCCTGAAATAGATAGAAATATGGACGCAGGAAATGAAACCCCAGAAGTTATTTAATTTTAAACTAGCTTTTGTAGCGGTGTAAAGGAGTAAATGAAGTTCAACAAAACTGATGGCGATCAATCAAAGCGACATTAGTGCCAATCGGTTGCTAACAGGGTGCAATTGACTCCATTTAAAATGGCAATGACCGATTGTACTGCGAGTAGCACAATCATCAAAGATGGGGAAAATATTATAGATTAGTTTCATTTAACTTTTATTCATCACATTTGGGTTGTTTTCTAGTCTTATGGTTTTAAAGCATACTTTTAGTCCACTCAACAAATGACCAAAAAGCGGTTGTAGAGTGCGTGAGCTGGGACGTAAGCGATTTCTTCAGAAAGTTGTTCAGTGTGCTTAGGGAGTAAATATATAATACATACTAAAAGTCCCCGCGTCTGGGGGTGCGCCGGCGCCATAAAATTTGGTAGGTAGATAGATTAGGACCTGGATTAACAATTACCTACATGATACTTTTTATCCCGAAATAACGCGAACGGAGAACAGGCAATGGCTAGTGTTTGATAAGAGTCGTTTTTTCGTCAATTTTCACTTTTCCGGAACGTATAGTTCGAAAATGGGTAGGAATCCGAAAAAGTATATAAGGTAAAAGTTGTAAAAAAAATTATGAGCTTTCATTACATAGAAAATATTTTGTCTCTACGACGCACCGTTTTAAAGATATTAGCGAAAAACTCAAAAGTGGGAACTTCTATTCCCTCAGGAAAATAAAATACCTACTTAAAAACAAAAAGGAAAACCTTCGCAACTAACACCTTCCAAGTTTTTTTTTTGGATTATCGGTTAGTTTCAGTTGTTTCCCACAAATAGTCGAAACTAAACTGAAATCCATGGAAAAACTCATATTGTTTATATTTAACTTTTGAGGTGGCACTGAAATAAGAACGCAACTTTTTTTTTTCTCAAAGCTGTACCTACTTAGTGTAGCTCTTTGAGTTTTTTTTTTATAAAGTTTTTTTTTTGCTAATTTTTGCGACAAGTTGCGATATGTAAAATAAAACGTTGAGTTGTTACCTTGCGTCCGGGGGAGACTCCGGGCCAATCCCTCTCCACGATGAATCCGGTGAATGCCTTGCTAGCAGGGCACTTGGGGTCGGGATTGGTTCGTGCCAGTACGAAATACCTGAATTTGTAACATCCCTAATGTTAATGGAAAATTCAATGTAGCTTATTTTTTTGCACCCAATCTGCATAACCTGACCTCGTAACGTTTCTCAAAAGGTCTTTTGACTCCTTTGTCCCTGTGAGCTAATGATATTTACAAAGAGTTAGGCATACCAGTTGGCTACCCCTCCGTTGGTAATCCACATTTTCTGTCCGTTGATGATCCACTCGTCTCCTTTCTTCTCGGCCCTGGTCTTGACACCGGCGACATCGGATCCCGCGCCCGGTTCGGTCACACAATACGCCTGAATAATAAAACAAACCCTTTAGCTTACTATAAAGGCGCAGTGTCTTTTAAATATGCTAATAAGGGCTGCAGAAAGCACACCAGTTTATAACTAGAATACTGATGACACGGGGTGTTTATGTACTTTTTCCTGAGAAAGATTTGTTCCCACAATGTACTCACAGCAACAATGGGCTCTTCTACGAGTCTACCGAGATACTTCTTCTGTTGTTCCTTGTTGCCAGCGATAATGACGGGCATTTGCTGAAACACAAGTCCAAAGATATACCAAACAAATACTTCTTCATTTAGTTCTTTATTAAAATTCAATTAAATAACTATCTACTTAAATGAGATGCCATAACGTATATTGGTTAGAAAACTGCAAATGGTGGAAAATGTTAAAATATAATACTTTACTACTATTTTACACGTAAAATAATAAAGTTAAAACTATAAAAGTAGGTCTATATTTTTTACTACAGTGTTATACCTGTTAGTTTGTTAGTAAAAGAAAAAATCACGCTGCCAAAATTACTTTGAAAGGGTAGTGATCATATTTTTCTTTTAACTTGAATTCATGCACCATTTCTTGACCTTTTCTTTCTTTTCAAGTCAGTGATTAATACGGGCACTACCTTTCAAGTTGTCATGAAATAGATCATATTTTATTAATGTTTGTTACATTGTAGTAGGAAATGAAAATAGAAATCAAGAACACGCGCATGCTGGAAATTGTTTTAAGGTTAAAGCACAAAAAAATCCTGGTGGTTATAATATTAGTCGTACTATGTTCATGTAATTGGAGCAGCAATTCAGGGTCCCCGAAACGGTCAAGTTCAACTGTCAATTTTTACTTGATTGAAACGATGGATGTACTGTGTGAAAGATGATATGGCTAGAAACGGGGGTGACTACCGAGATGACGACCGATACCAAATAAATTAGGATAAGGGCAGGGGAATGATGACGATACACACTGATGTCCAAATTGATCGTCTACCAAATGCAATTGAAGCGATTGATTACTTCAATTTATTTTATGACAATTAATCAATTGTAATTGATCGTTTCGGGGATCCCTAAGCTAAGCATGGCACACGGGCCACTCACTCCGAGACCACTTGCTTCCATTGCAGTCATAATGCCAGTGCACCCGAACGCCAGCTCTTCGGCAACCATACACCCGTCATATACATCCATATTCATACCACCTGCAGGAAACAATACTGACAATAAGCTTGATGGGTATTATGGAGTCGAATGACAACGACACTGGACAAGTGGACACTAAGGAATTTATTTTCAAAAGATGTCGCATTTAAAAAAAATTAGAAAATCCAAGTGCACGTCTCACAGAAACATGTTGACGATAAAAAAAATCTAAGAAAATTTATCGATTTTTGTTAATATATTTTGAACGGTTATAACTTATAAAGAAAATCAATAGTGCTTACCGAAGGATGAAAGAAAACATTAAGAAGAAGATTTAGACTAATGCATTGTGTGCGGCGACGTGAATCGTGACCTGACGACAAACTAGACACACTTCCCAACGGAAAGCACTACACTTATTTTTTAATTATACACTCCTTTGCAAAAAAAACGGGCGGTTTGGATTTTTCTACATTATTGGTAATCATTTAGTTCTAAAGAGATTTTAATAGCTAAACTATGTTACTGGCACTTAATAAAGAGTCTGGGTATGAAAAAAAGTTAATTTCAAATTCAGAACTGTTGTTTTTAAAAATAATAATCCATTTTTCAGTTTATAACTTTTTACTAACTATTCGCGGGTTTGCGGTTAAAAGGTAATCAGGCAACTGAAACTAACTTCTCGTTATTTTTATTAGAATAATTTATGTTTGTCGCATAATCCTGCCTTATTGTGACTTAAAACAGATATCTTTGTGTCGATTATAATGGCAGACAAAGCAATAAGAGCTAGTAAAATTATAGCGCTGCTGGAAGTGGGGTGTAGCCAATGTTACGGCTCACAGCGGTTAAACGTGAGTCGTTCCACCGTCCAAAGAACCTGGACTCGATACCCAGAGACAGGTTCCGTTCAAAGAAGGCAAGGTTGTGGGAGAAAACGTTGCACACAACCACGAGACTACCGCTTTTAGTGACTCAGGCACTGAGGAACCGCAAATTCAGTTACATAGACCTCAAAAGAAACCTTGAAGAGGTACGAGGAGCACAAGTTAGCCTATGGACATTGAGGAGGAGGCTTTTAGCGGTTGATATACGCAATCAACGACCGCCACGGCCCCCCAAGTTACTCCGTGAGCACTGGATTGCTCGACTGAGGTTCACTAGAAATTGTCTATCTTGGACACTAGGTAACTGGAACGCGTATTCTGCTCCGATCAGGCTCAAATTTGCCTGAATGGTGAGGACCAACGTCGGCGAGAGTTACGAAGACCAGGGGAATGCTATGCCGACGTGTGTTTTGAAGAAATCACCCCTTATGGTGGAAGGTCCGTTATGTTTTGGGCGGGCGTAACTTCCAGCTATCGTACCGAGATAGTGTTAATTGAAAATGGCTCACTAAATGCGCAAAGGTACATAACAAGAATAATTTGTCAACATGCACAGCCCACACTGACTGTAATTGGTGAAGATGCCATTTCATGGACGATATTGTTCGGGACCACCGTTCTGGCGACGTAGATGCTTATATGCAAGAGGTCGGTATTCGTCGTCTGGATTGGCTAGCGCGGAGCCCCGACCTTAACCCCATTGAGCACGTCTGGGACCTCCTAAAAAGGCGAGTACGATCTGTACAACCACTTCCACAAAACATCAGGGAGCTTAAACGTGTAATTTCGGCTGAGTGGGAACACATTCCACAGGACACCATCAAAAGCCTGGTGGAAAGCATGCCAAGACTATTACATGTCGTAATCGCTGCAAGGGGAGGTCATACTCGTTATTAATTTTTATTTTTCAATGTCTTTTTTTTATTAAAATACCATAAAAATACTCGTAGTCTTAATTTAATTGTACCCTGAAAATTTCCATTTTAACACGACTCTCTGTTTGCATTGACTAAAACACCGATTCTGGGATTTAAGGGTTAAAAACTATATTCTCAATGATAATAAGAAATTTCTAGTCATTTATGCTAACGACATACTAAAAATATTAATATTTTCCATAGAAAAGCCAATGACTGTAAGGTGCCCGTTTTTTTTGCAAAGGAGTTTATTTATTGTTATATCAAGGTACATATATATCTAAAAATATGTACTTATATTAAAAACTTTTGTTGTTGTGAGGCGTGCAAAATAACCTTGTGCTTCTACAAACAAACACAAAGCTCAAACATACATAATATAAACAGCGTACATAAGCCATAATGACTCCTTGTATAGCAAATTGCAGCCAAAATCGGTTATTTCTCCTGTATCGTGGGTGCAGTGGTGTAGCTAGTCATTAAGGGGGCCCGTATCTAAAAGTAAAAAGGGTTCCTTTGTTGGGGGCATTTTTACCCGACTGCGGCGAAACTACAAGGGAAGGTACTTTTGTAAACAAAATAGCGTACTGACATGGCAGGTTAATTTTCCATTATAATTTTACTAAGAGAATGCAAGAGCGAGCGAAGCGAACTGTAATCTTGGAGCATCCTGACTGGTATATTAGGAAAAACAGTCGTTGTGATTTTAATAAAAGAATATAACGTTTTTACGTTAACTTTCATATTTTCAGCTCTTTTAAATTAGGATTAGATGTTTTGGGTAATATTTATGAATTTTTGCTAACGCACGTAGGGTCGAGGGGGCCCTGTAGCTTGAGGACCCCGCATCACTGATACGGCTGATACGGCGGTAGCTACCCGCCCCGGCGTTAGAAACACAAAACCCACAACATACATAATATAGTCTAGATAAGTCCTTTGTATCGCATATTGTTGCCAACATCTACATCAGTACCTAGTTATCTAGCCAGGAGTGTCTAGTTACCCTCATCTATTATCACGTTGTGTCCTGAGAAACGCAGCTATAGTTAAAACATCAACCTGGTTGCATTCTGTGAAGCGTGACAACACAAAACATAAACATTATACTGGAGTCAGATGCAGTAGGTATTTAACTCGTACATCTGAATGCAGTTGATAATGGTAGAACAAACGTGGTACATCAAGCACATTTTTGCAACATTGAAAAGCATTTTCGGTTCCAAATAATAATATAGGTAGTACACCTAATTTGTTTAACGTTTACAATTTAACGCACACATTTATTTTCGGTTTTAGAAGCATAATAGGATGAAAAGGTGAATGTCCATTTCTGACCACTGCATTTACTAAAAAAAAACCATCGTCGCCTAGTCTTTTCCCAACCATATTTGGAGATACGATGGGTGCTAACTTTCATCTACTGGACTTTTGTTACTTGGACTAAGTTGACCTTGATACATTCATGTGCAAATATATTTCTTTTTCACACTAATATTATAAAGGCGAAAGTTTGTGAGTGTGTGTGTATGTGTTACTTCTTCACGCTCAAACGGCTGGACCGATTTGTATGAAATTTGGTATGTAGATAGCTTATACCCTGGACTAACACATAGGCTACTTTTTATCCCGGTCTACACGTTTTAGTACCGCGGGTAACACCGCGGGGCGCAGCTAGTAATACATAAAACAGTAAGTTTTTGTATGTTTAATAAGTAAAAGGGACATTTATAAGGGGCTTTCATCTTTGTACGAAAGGCTAGTTTTTATTTTTTGTTTCGCTTTGAGGATTTTCAATATTCGGACTCTTTTGAGAGAGTATTTTAGTGAACGATCTTGATGGGAAATTAAATAACATTCCTGTTATTGTGTCGAACGTTTTGTATTGTACGAATCCTTTTAAATTTTAGTGAAGTAATTCTGAGCTTTAGTTTAGTTATTTTAAATATTCAGCTTCTGACATTTTATTATATTTTTCGGATGAATAGAGTTGAAAGACGAAACAACTTTAATCATAGTTTTTGGTACATCATGCGGTACATTTTGACGATTCTTACATCAAACTCGTTGTAAATAACAGCTATAGGTAATTAAGTACTTTTCGAATTGTTTCCTGTTTTATTTTTATAGCTTTAAGTACTGTTTGAATTATTTCCTATTTTTTATAGCTTTAAGTACTGTTTGAATTGTTTCCTATTTTTATAGCTTTAAGTACTGTTTGAATTGTTTCCTATTTTTATAGCTTTAAGTACTGTCTGAATTGTTTCCTATTTTTATAGCTTTAAGTACTGTCTGAATTGTTTCCTATAAAAGTAAGTTATCATCTAGCATAAAACCTAGTATATAAAAATACTATGTAACCATAAATAAAACGCACTGTGTGCATTATGTATTTGCTTTCTGAAAATAAACGCTGCTCATAACATACACACATACATGCACAAAACATGACTCAGATTTTTGGAAATAATGTCACCGCTACGCCAGCGCTACGCCCCGCCTATAAAAAAGCGCGCGCTCCGGAAATCTGGGTCACTTTACAAGCAACCGTCAACACGTCAACACCTCCGCAGCTAGAACAAGTCATCAAGTCTTTTATTTATTCTTCATTCCTGGTTCATCTATGGTGATCGTCAATTCGTCATAAAGTCATAAAGTTAGAAACGGAAGCACACGCCGTTTACTCGTCAAAATTTAGGGTGCAGCAGATTTTTTTACGCTATTTCAGGTTTGGTCTCATAGTAAAAGTTGTTCAAAATTATGAGCAGAATCACCCCTTAAGCGGTTGTGCCATCAATTCTGGGATAATTCAAATGCTTATAAGTATACAATATACAACATGCCGCTGCAATGACAACATTAATTTGACACGCGTATTACGGTTCCGCGTTTTCGTTATATAAAGGCATTTTTATTTCATTAAACGTTATTATTTATTGATTTATTTACAATTTTCTAAAATAGCATCTTAGAGCAACCTGTAGCGCAGAGATAACATTAAAGTGAACGAGAAAAAAAGGCCACGCCACTCTAGTTTTTTTCTGGGGGTTTTGCAAAAAATTCATTCATGCTAAATTACAGCTGGGACAACAAACGAAAAAAAAGTTGAAGGTCGACGGCCTTTTAAAAGCTGGCATAGAACAATAGCTTCATGAATGAGTCCTTTTCGATAGAATGATCCTAATTTTGGTTATTATTTTCTTTGCATTTTTTTTTCAATTTTCGAATTGTTTTATTTATTATAATTGTGTGTGTCTTTAATTAATTCATTGCTGCGGTACGTTGTATAACACAACTAAATAAATAAAATTCGTTTAGTTTTAATCTTCCCTAATTTCACTATAGCAGCCTATAATGTTCCCACTGCTGGGAGTCAGCATATTCCAGTATGTCTAGATTCTATTCCTAAGGTGTTTACTTATGTAGAATTTGTTTATCATATTTTTTAAAACTTATTTAAAGTAGTTAAAGTTATTTATTACTTAACTTATTTTAAAAGTAAATAGTAGAACATTTGTTGTGATGGCACCTCAGATAGACGTTATCGTAGCAGACTGAAATTTTATAACAGGACTCACTCCCAAGGTGGTGCCGCCAACTGCAGTGGTAATGCCTGTGCATCCGAATGCCATCTCTTCGGCGGCTATACACTCTTCGAGCACTCCTAGAGTTCCACCAACGCCCCCTGAAATGTCTCTACAAGCTCAAACGTAGGTTCTGTCCGTATATCACACTTTCCCAAAATTGATGGCCCTAATCCTAAGTGATATTGGACTCTGCTTCATCTTAGATCAAATTCTGGTGACTTTAATTATTATTTAAACTTTATACACAAGTACAACCGTACAAAGGCGAACAAAATGCCTTAGGTATTTTCTACAATTCTGCATTATATGACTCGGACATTATTATCTAGATATTATAAAATAACCTATTATTTTTCCTACATTTTTATTGCAGTAGATTCTTTCTGAACTGCGATAAAATTGTTTTGTGATTGAGTATTCCTCACAATATCAATATTGATGTGCGGATTATTGAACAATTTTAATAAACCTAATACTAACAGCCTTACATTTCAATTTTAAAATTGATACTAATAGCCGCACTTAACAGCATTTTTTTTCTACCCAAACTATATCAGAGGCATTTCTTGCTTCAAAGTTAACATTGTTATTTTGAAACACGTAAATAGTATATCGCTACACATAGACCCTTTATTTATAAGTATATGAACATTACGACAGTACTTAAGAGGTTCCTTTCTATCGCTTATATTCGGAAAAACAAAAAATAGCGAATGCAATGTGATTATAGACCAATAGAAATTGATTTATATTCCCACCTAAATTATTTTAGATTGACGAACTAATTCTGTCACTCCCGTATTGGACCAGTCACATTTAATTCGGCAAAGTTCTGTTTTTCCGAAGATAAACTATGGAAGCTCTGAGTCCTGTCGTACTGTACGTTGCTTAAGGTTAAGTAATGATTAGCGACTGTTTAATCATACATTTTTGAACTGACTGTTTAATCAACGTTTATAAATAAACCCCAGCCGGTCTATTCTGTTAAAATCTCACTGTGAAAACTTATGTGACCTGACCTGTCATTCCATCGGATCCTATGACACGAATTGACAATATTGACAGTTCACTTCACCTAAGTTTTCACAGTGAGATTTTTGCAGAATAGACCGGCTGGAAAAGTTCATAGTATACATTTTTGTGAAATAAACAACGGATGCGCCTACTATTTATAGTAAACATCTTTATGTGTAGGTACTGATAACCCACATATCTAAAAAGTGCTTAGAATAATATATTAAGCGGTAAATACACAGATAATCTCCTAAGTAAATGGTAAGCGACGTTGATGGCACCTCAGGTAGAACAATTCATAGCTGATTGAAATAAGAGGACTCACTCCTAAGTTGGAACCGTCAAGTGCTGTCGTTATGCCTGTGCATCCGAATGCCATCTCTTCGGCTGCTAAGCACTCGTCCATCACTCCTAAGGTTCCTACGCCCCCTGAAATGTCTCTAGAAGCTTAAACGGACGGTTAAATCTACCAAGAACGTACGTTGGACTCGATTGCCTGCCTAGCACCCTATTGTGTTAGAGACACCGATTGACAACATAAGAAAATCAATTGCCGAATATTTTGAAAAAATTGTGCTCCTACATTTTGACGAGTTATGTGAACATAAATCAAGGGAACAGCTGGTTTTTTTTCGCGATTTCAGGTTTGGTCCCATAGTAAAAGTTGTTCATAATCAATGACCCCATAAGGGGTTGTGAGTTATTTAAGTTACACCTTGTACCCTATATTGATGAATTATCAGTTAAAATTATTGTTTTGAGTGTGTAAGATTTATTTGCAAACATGTGTACACATACAAGAATAAAAACTTGTAATGGCACAGAATACAATACATAACAGTAGAAGTACAGAAGATTCATTCCCCAAAATCATTTGAATAAAAAGCGACTTGCTACGTCACAATAAAGTGCAACGCAGGTCTCAAAGAGTTAATTACCTACAGTTATATTCACCTAGACGTTGCCTCTTTCTATCGCGTAACTCTTATAGCTTCTGGTTCGTTAGGGCTGTCTTCTTTTACGATGCAGCGCGTGAGTGAGTATCGAACCAATTTGCGAGCAGGCTGGTGCGCGGCAGCCCACACTGAATTAGCCCGACAAGGGCGACAAGTCGAGCCCACTACGTACTAGTAGCTTCATAATTAAAATGCGGAGTGCACCTGGCCTGGTAATGGGAGTATAAAAAGTGTGCATTCACCTTTGTAAAAAAATCTAAGTACATAAAGAATGTTTTTTTTTTAAATTTGTGAATATTTCGAACTCTAGATAAGTAGGTACTGAGACGGTCTTACTCACAAATTAAATAATTTTCCTGATATTGTTATACCGGTCTTTGTAGTCGTTTACCAATGTTTGTAATTATGTCAGCAACGATATTTAAGGGTTTGGTTTACGTTTATTTGTTTTAAATCCATATCAATAATGTTTTTTTTTGGGTATGAAACTGGGCACTCACGGTCAGTCCATTTGGATTAAATCAAATGGATCGGCGCCGCCAAAAAACTAAAATACTTGCATTAGAAATTGATTCGTGTTGCCTTGTAAATAAGGTGCATAATCGTATGCCACGTATCGTGACGACGGCCCACGGTTTTCAGATGGAACACTCCGCAAAATCATTTAAATAAAAAGCGACTCTTGCTACGACACAATAAAGTGCAATTCAGGTCGCACAACGCTTATTACCTACAGTTATATTGACATACAAGTTGCCTCTCTTTCTATCGCGTAACTCTTATACCTTCTGACTCGTTAGGGTTGTCATCTTTTACGACGCAGCGCGTGAGTGAGTATCCAACTAACTTGCGAGCCGGCGGTGCTCGGCAGCCCACACTGAATTGACCCAGTGATATGAGCCCGCCGCGTACTTGTAGCTTCAGACCTAAACTGCCGAGTGTCCCATCTGTATTTATCTGTGACTGAAGGAAAAATGGCGCGACGCCAAACGGCGTGAGGCTATGGATTACGGTGCACACGGAAAATCCGTGGAATGACGTCGCTTCAAAATATGTGTATAGGCTAGTAGGAAATAAAGAAGCAAGCGGACTGTAATTACGGTTTAATGGTGGTTCACAAAATAATAGCAACTAGGTAAATGTCAAAATAGGTCCGAGCGCGGTCGTGTCGGACGAAGCAATGACGCGCCGCCGCAGGATCCTGGGGGCCTACTCCCTAAGTCCGTCCGTCTCTCCGTCCGTCCGTTCATCCGTCCGTCTGACATTACGATTCATCAAAACAAGTGTAAAAATTAAATTTTTCGGACGGGCAAAAACACATCGGGAGTAGGGACAACTGGCAAATTATGTTGTCATTCATACTTTGTTCGGGCCCCGAACCAATCATCCATCCGTAAGTGATACGGAGTAGGAAACGCCCGCCACGAAAGCCGAAACTACGGACTTCGTGCTTAGGGAGTAGACCCCCTGTTGCGTGCCCGGTCCCCGCGCCGCGCCGCCGCCGTCCCGCGTTGCCCGTTGACGACTTCGCTGTAGTGTGCCCGTTGAATATAGATGTATGTGTGAACATATTCCCGGGCCAGTAATGGATGATGAGTTGATAAGTCCAACCAGATTGATTGATTGGATGATGAATGTATGTGGTTTATATTGATTGGTCCATGTTTATTGATTGAGGTATGAATGATGATCGGTCCAGATAGGTTAATTGAAGAATGAATGATCAATTTGGTGGTCCATCTTATAACGGGCAAATTCTGTGGAATGCCCTTCTGACTGTGCCTGTCTGTACTTTAATGTCCGCTACGCGAGCCTCTCCGTCAGGTCCCGGATAAAGCTTTAGAATTCGTCCCAGTGGCCAGTGTGCTGCAGGTAGCGCTCCGTCCGACACGACCGCGCTCGGACCTATTTTGACATTTACCTAGTTGCTATTATTTTGTGAACCATCATTAAACCGTAATTACAGTCCGCTTGCCTCTTTATTTCCTACTGGCCTATACAATATGGATTGAAGAATCGACACTTACGATCAAATTTTAGATGTACACATCGTGCCATTTGGCTCGACGGACTGACCGTGAGTGCCCAGCTTTACTAAAAAAATTGACAGTCATGGGGACTGCCGACAGAAGTGAAAACTTAAACGTAAATCTATGCATAGCATATCGCGGTGACGCGAACCCGTAAGATTTCCACCTACCAAAAATCACTCAACGCGCCTAAAAAGTTTTCACTTCAATAATTGTCACTACTGTCTTAAGCCGGGTAGTGTAACAAATCTACTAGCCTAAAAGAAATAAAAGGGGGCTAAAGTAAGATTTGAAACATATATATTAAATATTAAAAGATAAAAAATACAGACCGGTTTTTAAAAAACACGTCCTACCTAACACACACAGCTATTTAGGAAGATAGAGGATAGCTTGAAGTAGTAATTTGAGTAAGTCCAGGTTAGGCAAACACGCACGGATAGTTTGGAAGAGGAAGATTTTGAATTGAATCGCTCCGATAAATTAATGGTTATTTTCTATAACCCTCCTTCAGGGATCGACCGCAGTCGGGTAAGTTTTAGTCACGGAATCAGTTTTCCCGGTCGAAGAATACTTTTAGGAGATGTTTCGTTTATAGCTTCCGGAGCAGAACTGACTAGTCTCCGAGTCTTTCATCCATCGGTTCATCAGGCAGCGTTTTTCAAAAACGTCTTCCAATTTCAGATCCTTTCCACATTTGAAGCTTTCCGTCATCAGAATGCCAAACGCCACAGTCAATGCTTGAATCTGCCAGTAATATACGTTGAAAAACCTCTAACCTCTTCGATGAATTTCAAGTGTGTGTGGATTAATTTTATAAAAGTAATTTAAGATACAGCTATTCAATAATAAATCAAAATTATCTATAAAATACAATATTTGACCTAACATATTGATAAAAAGAATTTAGATTACATAAATCAAAAGAAACGTTCATAGTCTATGCCATTATGAAACTCTATGAAAGATAGTTAGATAGAAGAAAAAAATAATGACAGCTTGACAACCTGACGTAAGTGTCATAACAATGAAAAATTTATAGAAAACGAATTGTTTTAGACCAATTCGCAATAGATGAATATAAATCTTTATAAAAGATAAATAAAAATGGATGAAGTGTAAGTAAAGGTTATGTATGTAGTATGTATGTATGTAGTAGAAGTATGTATGTAGTAGAAGTATGTAGATACTATATTAAAATGAAAAAGGTGGAATAAGTTTTTACCGAATAGTTTTAAATGAGAGAGGGAGTATTTTAATGTTGAAGGTGAAATAATAAGTTTTAAAAAAAAAATATTCAAGTAAAAAATTAAAGAAAATATCTCAAAAGAGAAAAGATTTCTAAAAAGTCCTGGGAAGTTGTTTAAAAGTTCAAAGAAAATAATTCTATCCATGGTTAAAGATTAATGTTAAATAGGATTAAAATATTTTAAAGGGAGGTAAGTAAGGGTTAATGAGTGCAAAAGACGACTCAAAGAGAGTGAGTTCTAAAGACGACTCAAAAGAGTTTAAGAGGTCTCTTAATATTTAAGAGGTCGGTCCCTTAGTATAGAAGAGGTCCCTTAGTATAGAGGAGGTCCCTTAGTATAGAGGAGGTCCCTTAGTATAGAGGAGGTCCCTAAGTATAGAGGAGGTCCCTAAGTATAGAGGAGGTCCCTTAGTATAGAGGAGGTCCCTTAGTATAGAGGAGGTCCCTTAGTATAGAGGAGGTCCCTTAGTTTAGAGGAGGCCCCTTAGTTTAGAGGAGGTCCCTTAGTATAGAGGAGGTCCCTTAGTATAGAGGAGGTCCCTTAGTATAGAGGAGGTCCCTTAGTATAGAGGAGGTCCCTTAGTATATAAGAGGTCCCTTAGTACATAAGAGGTCCCTTAGTATATAAGAGGTCTAAGAGGTCTCCTAGAGGGTTTAAGAGGTCTCCCAGAGGGTTTAAGAGGAATCCTAGAGGGTTTAGAGGTCTCCCAGAGGGTTTAAGAGGAATCCTAGAGGGTTTAGAGGTCTCCTAGAGGGTTTAGAGGTCTCCTAGAGGGTTTAGATGTCTCCTAAAGCGTTAAGAGGACTCCTAGAGGATCCGAATTAATGATGCGACTATAAAATAACCACAAACAAAAAGAAAGGCACAGAGGCACATCGAAAGTTGTATGTGTGTAAGAGTGTAGAATAGTAAAGTATTTGTAATAGGTGTTATATAGATATTAGGTTTGTATAAACGACTATAGGATATTCTCCTATAGTACGTCGAAGAGTAAACCAAACCCCAACTTGTAAGTGACCACGGATGGTTTTAAGAACACTCACAAGCGAAGAATGGGTACGTTTACCAGTGGGTAAACGTATGTGGTGTGCAAGTGTGTGGGGTGCAGAATAATGAGGTATAAGTACAGAGTTATGTGTAGGTGGTAACGATTACAGGATATTCTCCTATAATACGTTGTAGAGTAAGCCAAACTCAACTTGAAAGTGACCACGAATGGTTTTAAGAACACTCGCAAGCAAAGAATGGATGCCAATTACCAGTGGGTAAAGGAATGTGTGTGGGAGTGTAGTATAAGTTTGTTAAGTAGGTATGTGCTGAAGAGGAAAAGTAAGTTAGTATTAGACCTACCTGAAACCTAATACATGTAACAAAAAAGAGACTAAGCCAAATAAGAGTCCGAAAAGAAATAGTACTAGAGATAGTTTATTTTAGAATTTTGAAAAAGATTTGTAAGAGCTAGCTTTGATTTTATATTGGGCGCCAGACTGTAACAAATCTACTAGCCTACAGAAATAAAAGGGGGCTAAAGTAAGACTTGAAACAATATATTAAATATTAAAAGATAAAAAATACAGACCGGTTTTTAAAAAACACATCCTACCTAACACACACAGTTATTTAACGCGAAGGTAGAGGTTAGCTTGAAGTAGTGATTTGAGTAAGTCCAGGTTAGGCAAACACGCACGGATAGTTTGGAAGAGGAAGATTTTGAATTGAATCGCTCCGATAAATTAATGGTTATTTTCTATAACCCTCCTTTAGGGATCGACCGCAGTCGGGTAAGTTTTAGTCACTGAGTTAGTTTCCCGGTCGAAGAATACTTTTAGGAGATGTTTCGTTTATAGCTTCCGGAGCAGAACTGACTAGTCTCCGAGTCTTTCATCCATCGGTTCATCAGGCAGCGTTTTTCAAAAACGTCTTCCAATTTCAGATCCTTTCCACATTTGAAGCTTTCCGTCATCAGAATGCCAAACGCTTGAATCTGCCAGTAATATACGTTGAAAAACCTCTAACCTCTTCGATGAATTTCAAGTGTGTGTGGATTAATTTTATAAAAGTAATTTAAGATACAGCTATTCAATAATAAATCAAAATTATCTATAAAATACAATATTTGACCTAACATATTGATAAAAAGAATTTAGATTACATAAATCAAAAGAAACGTTCATAGTCTATGCCATTATGAAACTCTATGAAAGATAGTTAGATAGAAGAAAAAAATAATGACAGCTTGACAACCTGACGTAAGTGTCATAACAATGAAAAATTTATAGAAAACGAATTGTTTTAGACCAATTCGCAATAGATGAATATAAATCTTTATAAAAGATAAATAAAAATGGATGAAGTGTAAGTAAAGGTTATGTATGTAGTATGTATGTATGTAGTAGAAGTATGTATGTAGTAGAAGTATGTAGATACTATATTGAGAAATTTTTAAAGAATTGACTTTTATCAAAGTTAATAGTCAATTTAGCAAACGTTAATTTCTCAAGAACTTTAAAAATGAACTAAAATACTTAGGATACATTGTAGATGAAAACGGTTTACGCTCAGATCCGGTTAAAATTAAAGCAATACTCGAATTTCCTACTCCCACTACTCGCAAAGAAGTGAGAAAATTTATTGGAACTTGTAGCTGGTTTCGTCGTTTTATTCCTAACTTCAGTACAATTGCAACTCCACTTAATAAATTAACTTCTAACGGTAAAAACGCCCCTAAATTCATTTGGGATAAAGATGCTACTCTAGCTTTTAATAAACTAAAAGAAGCTCTTGTTACTACTCCTATACTAGCTTGTCCTGACTATGATCTCCCTTTTTCTGTACATTGCGATGCTTCTAATTTTGGCATCGGTGGTATGTTAACACAGTTAAAAGACGATAAAGAAGTAGTTATAGCTTATATGAGCAAATCTTTTAATAAAAACGAGCGCAATTACTCAACTACAGAAAGAGAAACACTTGCGGTAATTTCTGCTTTAGAACATTGGCGTTGTTATATCGATAATGGTAAACAATTTACTGTTTATACAGATCACGCAGCACTTAAATGGTTTCTTAAATTATCCAATCCATCCGGTAGGCTCGCGCGGTGGGCTCTCAGGTTGTCATCTTTTAATTTTATTCTAAAACATAAAAGAGGTAAAGACAATTTAGTCCCTGATTTACTCTCTCGTAATTCTACATCATGCCCACTTGGTGTTAATCCTATCTTACTTAATCCCCAACCCGTATCTCCAGCTTTGGAACACTATAATAAACTACTTTTGGAATGTCGTAACAATCCTGATCAATATCCCAATTACACTATTCGTGAAAATAAATTATTTCGCTATACTCAATCTCCTTACGCGTTAACTGAAGATTTCGCGTGGAAAGAAGTTCCTCATCCTAATCTCCGGGAAACACTTGTCAAAGATTATCATGGATCCTCAGATCAGCCTCATTTAGGAATTTTTAAAACTTATAAAAAATTATCACTTCTATATTACTGGCCAGCTATGTTTAAAGATATTGCTAAAATAATTTCTATCTGTGATAATTGCTTAACTTACAAACACGCAAATCACTCTCCCTTTGGCCTTATGGGTAAACCAAAAATTTGTTCAAGGCCCTTTCAAACAATTTCTTTGGATCTAATGGGTCCTCTACCTATGACTAGACGTAGGAATCAATTTATCTTAGTGGTTAACTGTTGTTTCACTAAATATTCCCTGATATTTCCACTAAAACGAGCTACTAGTGCTAACATCATCTCCAACTTAGAAAATTTTATTTTTCTTGTTCATGGTGTACCTCAGACTATAATTATGGACAACGGATCGCAATTCCAATCCCATGAATTTCGAAACTTTCTGGGCAGATATAACATACCATACATATGTTTCTCTCCTAACTATTGCCCTCAAGTTAATCCCACTGAAAGATACAATCGTACTATAATCACAGCTTTGTCGTCTTTGGTTGGTGAAGATCATAGATCTTGGGACACCCATCTTCCTAAAGTCCAATACGCTATGAATAGTACAACTAATATTACTACTGGTTTCTCCCCTAACTTTTTGCTCTTTGGACGTGAAACAGTTACTTCTGGCTCACTTTATACGCCAACTAGTAATCTTGATGAAATCGTGTTTCTACCTAGGGACATCTATGCTACTAACATAGGTTTATTGTCTGCTACTTTTGATAAAGTTCAGATAGCCCTCCATATTGCTCATGCTCGTAACTATTCTCGTTACAACGAAAGTCATTCCTTTAAAGAATATAACGTAGGAGATACAGTTTGGCGAAGAAATTATGTAAATAGTCAGGCTGGGACTTATTTTAGCGCAAAATTAGCGCCAAAATATGTGAAGTCCACTGTGTTGCAGAAACTATCCCCTTTAGTTTATATACTACAGGATACTAATGGCAACCAAGCTAAATGGCATATTAAAGATTTTAAAATATAATGTTTATAAATATGTAAATAATTTCATTCTTCTTATTTTACTCATGACTTATCTCTATCTTCTTTCCCTCTTCTAACTTTAGAGTTCTTTTCTGTTCTCTTTATATCTGTTCTCTTCAGATAACTTTAGGAAAGTGCTTTTAGGAATAAGTTACCTAACCTTTCTTTTTCACTAACTCTTCATGTTAGTATGACTAATTTGTCACCATCAACTACTGAAGTTGATTGGTCCAATTCTAAGTTGATTCGGAGCGGCTAACAACTCCATAAAAATAAGCCCTTGTTAAATTTCAACTAAAGTTGATTAGGAGCGGTTAACAACTCCATAAAAATAAGCCCTTGTTAAATTTCAACTAGTTGATTAGGAGCGGTTAACAACTCCATAAAAATAAGCCCTTGTTAAATTTAAATATATTTTATTAATGGTTTTAGACGTGAGCGGATTACAACTCCGAAAATAAGCCTACTGTTATTGATTTATCAGGTTGAGTAGTGATCATTGAATGTGAATCCTACCTGACCTAACTTCGTAAGATGTCGGTGTGATTGAATGAAGTATGTACGTTTTGTGAATGCTGTAATATTTTTAACCTTCAAAATTTTCAATTGAGTTGAAAATTTTCTCGGGGTCGATGGGGAAATATAGTATCTACATACTTCTACTACATACATACTTCTACTACATACATACATACTACATACATAACCTTTACTTACACTTCATCCATTTTTATTTATCTTTTATAAAGATTTATATTCATCTATTGCGAATTGGTCTAAAACAATTCGTTTTCTATAAATTTTTCATTGTTATGACACTTACGTCAGGTTGTCAAGCTGTCATTATTTTTTTCTTCTATCTAACTATCTTTCATAGAGTTTCATAATGGCATAGACTATGAACGTTTCTTTTGATTTATGTAATCTAAATTCTTTTTATCAATATGTTAGGTCAAATATTGTATTTTATAGATAATTTTGATTTATTATTGAATAGCTGTATCTTAAATTACTTTTATAAAATTAATCCACACACACTTGAAATTCATCGAAGAGGTTAGAGGTTTTTCAACGTATATTACTGGCAGATTCAAGCGTTTGGCATTCTGATGACGGAAAGCTTCAAATGTGGAAAGGATCTGAAATTGGAAGACGTTTTTGAAAAACGCTGCCTGATGAACCGATGGATGAAAGACTCGGAGACTAGTCAGTTCTGCTCCGGAAGCTATAAACGAAACATCTCCTAAAAGTATTCTTCGACCGGGAAACTAACTCAGTGACTAAAACTTACCCGACTGCGGTCGATCCCTAAAGGAGGGTTATAGAAAATAACCATTAATTTATCGGAGCGATTCAATTCAAAATCTTCCTCTTCCAAACTATCCGTGCGGGTTTGCCTAACCTGGACTTACTCAAATCACTACTTCAAGCTAACCTCTACCTTCGCGTTAAATAACTGTGTGTGTTAGGTAGGATGTGTTTTTTAAAAACCGGTCTGTATTTTTTATCTTTTAATCTATACTTATAATAAATCTGTAGAGAGGTCAATTCTGTACATGATATATATTTTCAAAATAACTATCAGGGGGTAATTAGTGATCGATACTGATTCCAAAAATGCAATCAGTAAAATTTTTGTCTGTCTGTCTGTCTGTCTGTCTGTCTGTCTGTATGTTCCTTATAGAAACAAAAACTACTCGACGGATTTTAACGAAACTTGGTACAATTATTCTGCATACTCCTGGGGAGGTTATAGTATACTTTTCATCACGCTACAATCAATAGGAGCAGAGCAGTGAAGGGAAATGTTGGGAAAACGGGAGAAGTTGCTCCATTTTTTAAGCTTCCGTCGCGTGTGCAGCCTTAATGGTTAAAGCTACATAGAAATCATTTATGACGGAAATGTTCTACATAAAATTATCTAAAAAATATCCCACAACAGCATATGTCTATCTTTTATGGTTGACTCACAATAACAGGTGTAACTCCCGATAGCTTAGCAGTCCAATACATTAACTTAATAACATACAAGGAGTTACACGCTGACGGAGTCGCGGGCACAGCTATTAATAATAATATTCTGCGGTTCCTTATTGCGATATTTTTCAACAGTATTGTGGATTGACATATTATATTTCCCTACTAAAATACGAAAGTTAATCTGTCTGTTACATCAAAACCACTGAACCGTGAGGAAGGACATATGGTACTTTTTTACGAAAAACGACGGAAACGCGAACGAAGTCGCGGGCAAAAGCTAGTATTTAATATATTGTTTCAAGTCTTACTTTAGCCCCCTTTTATTTCTGTAGGCTAGTAGATTTGTTACAGTAGGTACAGACTGCTGTAACGTAATATGCAATGTAACAGGAAAGGAGCATTTCATAAGTGTGGACGCAGCGCTCGCACAAACCGAGCTTGTACCTACTCGCATCTGTGCGCGCGGCGAACATAGCTCAGTCTGCCGAGAACACGCGAAGAGAACTTCTTCCATTGTTCGCGCGTTGCACAGTACAGACACACACAACCCGTCCACACTGGCGCTGCGTGCATACTGCGCGCCCCTTTGTGTTCGGCGAAAAAACCGACAAATGGCGGATCGCGGCGCGCACGAGTTGAAATGCTCTGTTCGTGCGCGTAGTGTGCTCGGTTCGTGCGCGCAAGCCGTCCACACTATGGGAATTCTGTTACATTGCATGATATGTGGACGGCAAATTCTTTAATTGCGTGTTACATTTCGTAAGTCTGTACCCGGCTTTACAGATTACTGGAAAAATAAATTAGAGAAGTACTACGTAAGTAGATACTTAAAAGTAACAAATGAAAATGTTGTTCCCATAACAAGCATGCAGTATTTAAACCATTTTAGATGAATTAGTTACTTAGTAAGAAGTTTTTATTAAAAAAGCTTTTTTAAATCTATTTTTAGGCAGTGAATGTTCTTTATTTTTTGGATTTTATTTTTTTATTTCCCGCTAAATATTATTTCGTATATTTGCCCCTACAGACGTAGAATAGAAGTCACATTTTTTATTTTTTTGTAAAATATCTACATACTTACATATTTTTATATCGTAAAAATAAGAGCATTTTAGGCAGTAAATTATATTAAGAGACGTTGATGGCACCTCAGGTAAGTTATCATAGCTGATTTGAATAACAGGACTTACTCCTAAGTTCGTGCCTCCAACGGCAGTGGTTATGCCTGTGCATCCGAAAGCCATCTCCTCGCCTACAATACATTCTTCCAGCACTCCGAGGGTCCCAAAGCCCCCTGAAATTACTCTAGAAGCTCAAACGGTCTGTTCATTGTTCATCACTTCTTGTCAAGTTTAATTATAACATTTAAAAAAGTTAAAACTCGCTTTAGGTACCTATAATAATCTCAACATTTTGTTTTGCAATTTAGAAAATAAAATCGGGACTACGGAATCTCTACCTATATAATTTCTACGATTATACCTATATAGCGAGTTCGGCGCATGGACCGACACAATTTTTGGGGATGGGCGGTGTCATTTGCTAGATTTTACACAAAGACCCCCATGTTCTAAGTGTGAAGGTAATTGAGATATGGTTTTTTTTTGTTTTTTCTTTGAATTACGCAAAATCTCGCCTCACAGGCGTTTTTTTTTGTATGTTGTTGTAATAGAAAATAACTTCTATTATTGTCTGCATTGTATTCTTATTCGAAAGAAATTAAAAAATAAATTAAAACTTATTTACCGTAATAAGTAATTTCTTCAAACAGAAATACTAGTTAGAAGAGTCAGTTAAGCCTAACTGACTATTCTAATTAGTAGTTTGAATTGTTTTGTATGGCATGTAGCATACCGTTAGAAAGGGTATAAGCTAAAGAACTTTTTGAAATAAAACTAAGTTTAAAATGGCTTTCATATTTCTTAAAATGAATTTAGAACTTGTAATTTTTCATACATTTAAACATTTTTAAGACTTTCGAAGCACATAAGTCATTATCTACAGATCAATTACTTCTAATAATGATTTATTTAGAATAAGAAAACATTGCAGACACCTAATAAAAGTTATTTTGTTCTATTACAACCATAAACAAAAAAAATATCACGATTTACAATTGAAATTTCGGGTACTTACTTAATTCAAAGAAAAAACATAAGTATCTCAATTACCGTCACACAGGGCATGGGGTCTTTGGGTGAAATCTAGCAAATGACCCCCCCATGCCCCAAAAAATTGTGTCGTTCCATGCGCCGAACACCCTGTTTAACTTAAAGTATATATTTAAAAACGAAGATTTCAAGAATTACAAAGGATGTTTAGGAATACTAGCTTACCATTGAGTAATTAACTACTAGTAGCTTCGTAATCGACTATAACAAAACTCTTATAAATGAAATAATGATTGATAGTTTTGAAGAATGGCACACAATGGTTCACATGCTATCACCGTATAGAAATAATCCACACATTAAGCCGGGCTCGGACGTGTGTAATGTAATGCGAACAGTGTGGATGGCATACAAACCCAACGCGAATCCTATAAGTGTTCGACTGCGAGACTTTGTCCGAGTGTTACGTAACGCTCGTAGTGCCATCCACACGCAGAATTCGCGTTACATTAGACGATACATTACATTACACATGTCTGGACCCGGCTTTACAGTAACTGCTTGCTTACTCCGACTTCCGTGATAGTCACCGCCGCCATTATCCCTGAACAACCGTACGCTAGCTCTTCGCACACGAGACAGCCTTCTATAACTCCTAAACCTATGCCTCCTGCAAATTGTTGTCGACGATCAAATTAAAACTCATCAAAAATACTTCTAGTGTTCGCAAGTTAGAAGCAGTTAATAAAATCTGATGTAATTGTTAAAAGCCTTATTCCATGAAAACCGCCAGCAATCCAGGAGTAGCTGTAGGTAAAATTTTGAGTGTCCATGCCAGTGACTTACTCCGATGGAGCTGGTAGAAATGGCGGCATTTGTGGCAGCGCACCCGAATGCCATCTCATGGGATATAAGACAAGTGTCTAGAACGCCTAGCCCCATTCCTCCTGGAAGCCAGTTCTCAGTTCAGTAGGCCGTTGATATGACGCCGCCAGGGTCGCGGGTTGTTCGAAAGAGATACCGTGGCCCTGGCACAGGCAACTGAAGGAACACGGTTGGGTTTTAGTCAGTAAAAGTCTGACACGCCCTCCCGCTCCGCCCAGAGCGGGAGAAGTCATTTAATGATTCCCCTCCACATAAAAAAACCGTTGATATGACGGCACAAGTAAAAGTTCGGCTTTGTATCGTTCCTCTGCCACGTGTCTCAATAAAGAAATAAAGAAAAAGTGTTTGTTTGTAATATGAAATATATTATGCATAGTTGCATACAAATAAATGAATGAAATTGAAGGGTCTGTTTGTAATGTCAAAATAACAGCTTTTTAGTAAATGCATATAATATGAAAGTATATAATAAATAAGGTACGAGTGCCTATACCAAATAAATATTTTTTTTTAAATTCTGTCTGTCTGTCTGTTCCAGCTGATCTCCGAAACGGGTGGACCGATTTTGACAGGGCTTTCACGGCTGATGCTCTAAGGAGTAACTTAGGCTACTTTTATTTTGTGCCTATACCAAATAAATATTTTTTTTTAAATTCTGTCTGTCTGTCTGTTCCAGCTGATCTCCGAAACGGGTGGACCGATTTTGACAGGGCTTTCACGGCTGATGCTCTAAGGAGTAACTTAGGCTACTTTTATTTTAGAAAAAGAATTAGAGTTCCACGCAAATAAAATTAACACACATGTTGCCGTGGCATAATTTCCGACATCAACGCGAGCGGAGCCGCGGGCAGAAGCTAGTGTAGTATATAACTACTCGTTGGCTTTAATTCAGAGAGGGACATTTAACATACCATTTAATAAAACGTAGTACCTATACAGTTATGATAATAAGAAGATATTTGATTAATACGATATTTTCTTTTTGCTACACGATCACTCTTGAAGTATAAGTCTCTCGCGGTAGAAATAAAACTATTGTCGCTCAGTAAAATACGCCCCGTATTTCATAATCCCTGATATCCGTCTCGAACTGACTTAGTGGCGAAAACATTACGCATCAAAACCTCTTTTAAAATAAACATCATTCTACTAAGTCTCTTTTAGTAGAAATAAAAGTATTGTTGCATTTGTCGCTCAGTCGCTTGCATAATCCGGATATCCGTCTCGAACTCACATAGTAGCGAAAACATTACGAATCAAATATTCTTTTAAAATAAACATCTTTAGTAGATAAGAATAAAAGTATTGTTGCATTTGTCGCTCAGTCGCTTGCATAATCCGGATATCCGTCTCGAGCTGGCACAGTAGCAATAACATTACGCTTCACACGTTAAAATAAACATTTTACTTTTATATCTTCAGCGCTCTTAATAAAATTCAATAGTTTAAATGGTCTTCACTGGGTAAGTTTTTTGCAATTATATTAAATTGATAATTATAAGAACCAATATTGTAATATTCATTTTCGTATAGATTTTGTTCACAATTTCATAAGTTTTAATTTTTTTTTGCGCGGAACCCAATGATATTATACAATAAAGAGGTAGTATGGCGCTAGCGCGCGCATTTTGTTGCAGCCAAATGTAGACAATTGTAGTCATTTCATTCAGTCTGCTAATAGCAGCGAGCGAAACAAAGGGTGTCCGTGGCGTGACAGTATATCTAATAAAATGCCAAGCTACCTCTTTCTGTATCATACGTTACGTATTATCTATCGCAGTCGTAGTTAAAAACTACTATACAACTATAATATGTACATTTGTAATAACAATGCAACAATATCCAATGCAAAATCGATCCAGCCATTTCGGAGATTAGCCGGAACAGACAGACAAACATTATAAAAATTGTTTTTTTTTTTAAGTACCGCATAAATATTTTCACAGATCCAAAATATAGGTCATGACCAACAGCACAAAACGTAGGGCCTGGGGTAGACGGACATGTGTTGCAATATGTCGATGAGTAGGTATGCATACTTGGACAAGATAGTGTCTTTCAACAATAGACAAGACCAGGAAGTCGAAACGACGTGTCCAAAATGCTTGGAAGACCTACTGGACCCTTGAAGAATTCTTCCTACAACACTTAAAAAGAAAACTCATCGACATGTGCATCCTGCCCGTCCTAACCTATGGTGTACAAAGTTGGTCAGTCACTGAACAACAGAAGTCCAAATTCAAGATTAGCCAACGGGCAATGGATCGCAGCATAATAGGCGCCAAGCGTACAGAGAGAGTTAGAAACACCACGCTGCGCTCCATACCTTAAGTAGTAGATGTTAGGGAAAAAAAAGGCCAGTCTAAAGTGGGAGTGGGCCGGACACGTCGCACGAATGCACCCAGAGAGATGGGCAAAGATGGTCACTCACTGGACGCCTGAGTAGGACAACGTCATCGAGGCAGGCCACGGCAAAAGTGGTGTGACGATCGCTAGGGTTTGCAGGGCCAACAGAGCCAGAGATCGCACAAGACGGTTTGGAAGGAAAAAGGGGAGCCCTTTGCCGAGCAGTAATTATTTCACAATGTAGGCTAATAAAAAAATAAAAAAATATTATATTATTATTCTTTCATAGTACATTTAGTAAAAAGCTGTTATTTTGATATTACAAATAGACACTTCAATTTTATTTATTTGTAAGATGTCTAAGAGGCAGTATAGACCAGGGCTAATCCTGTTTGAGGAAAAAAAAATTCTTAGCAGTATACGAGTGGTCGGAAATTTTAGCTAATGATGTAAATAACGAAGGAAAAATAGTCCAGACTCGGAAAAAGTTCTGGAAGAGGGGTGGAGGGTGGGGTCATATACGGTTTTAGGGGTTTGTACTCGTTTTTTCCGATTTACGGCTAAACTATGCATGCTATCGAAAAAAGTTAAATGTAAAAGTGGTAGGTAATAAAAAATCTTTAACTTTCTTCTCATATAATATTACCCATAACCTCAAATTATCGAGAAAAACGCAAAAAACCGTTTTTTGGTTTTTAATTTATAACTATAGCAAATATTATTATTTTTTCATGAAAATTGGTGAAAATGTTCTTTTTTGTGTTTCAAACAAGCCCAATTTTTTTCAAAGCGAAATATTTATTTGTCTATGTTTTATGAAGAAAATACAAAAAAATTACCTTATTTTCAATCGAACAATTTGGTTAGTAAATTTTAGATAAATGACCTTTACCAGTGCTCATTTTTTTCGTTCAAATCTCAGCTTTCATATGGAATTAAAATATAATATTGTTTACGTACAAAAATATCGTTAAAAAAGCGAACAACCGAAAAAACTACTTTTCAAAAATCGATTTTTCGAAAACCGAATGTAAATGATAATAAACATTTGCATTCATCAAAAGCGTTATTTCTTACGAAAAACTCTGTTATTCAAGTAATTTACATGTACCTAACTATTCGCAGCTTTCAAAGCATCGAAATAGACATTCGATTTGTTAAACATAGGATGTTCATCAGTTATGCGAGGAAATTATAAAAAAAAAAACAAATAAAAACTGTTAAATTAAAAAAAAAAATTGTCTATTTAAATGGAATGGCAATGAAAAATACCTATTCTGCCTAATCAAATTTTGTGTTGTTGGTATGTATTTTATTTCTACTAATTAGCAATATCTATGAAAAAATGTAAGTACTTACCTCTCTTATAATTGGTGAGTTCTGGCGATGAAGAAGTGCCCACGAAGAAAAAAGATTTTAATAAAATTATTTTACTTTTAATTTTTGTATTTTATAATCAAGTTTAAGACAAATATTAGTAGTGATAATTTGTAAATACTTACGAACAACAAAGAATGTCGAATGCACCCCATATGTGCATAAGGAAAAACCCTTTATATAATAGGTATACATTCTATGCGAATAAATGATTTGATTTGATTTGTATATAAGCTTATATCTTATATATATAAACGTAAAAAACATCATCCGATGGAAAAAAATCATCATCAGTAGTTGTGAACCTATGGGGTTCGCAACTAACCCCCCTCACCCCCCAGCTGGGGTTTTCGGTTTATAAATTAGTACATAAAAAACACTTGGGCTATAATTGCGATTTGAACAATATTTTCGGGATTCTGAAAGCCGACAATAGTTAAGTACATGTAAATTACTTGAATAACAGAGTATTTCATAAGAAGTAACGCTTTATATGAATTACATTCGATTTTCGAAAAATCGATTTTTGAAAAGTAGTTTTTTCGGTTGTTCGCTTTTTTAACGGTATTTTTGTACGTAAACCATATTATATTTTAATTCCATATGAAAGTTGAGATTTCAACGAAAAAAATGAGCACTGGTAAAGGTCATTTATAACTTAACTTACTAACCAAATTTTTCGATTGAAAATAAGGTAATTTTTTTGTATTTTCTTCAAAAAACATCGACAAATAATATTTCGTTTTGAAAAAATTTGGGCTTGTTTAAAACACAAAAAATAACATTTTCACCAATTTTCATGAAAAAATAATAATATTTGCTACAGTTATAAATTAGAAACAAAAAAAAAACGGTTTTTTGCGTTTTTTTCGATAATTTTGAGGTTATGAGTAATAAAATAATGTATGAAATGAAAGTTAAAGATTTTTTTATTATCTACCACTTTTACATTTGACTTTTTTCGATAGGATGCATAGTTTATCCGCAAATCGGAAAAAACGAGTACAAACCCCTAAAACCGTATATATTACCCCCCCACCCCCTCTTCCAGAACGTTTTCCGAGTCTGGACTATTTTTCCTTCGTTATTTACATCATCAACTAAATTTTCCGACCACTCGTATACTGCTAAGATTTTTTTTTTCTTACGATATTTTGAGCGGTTTGGCCCTGGTCTAGTATTCGATTAGCTTTATGAATTTTTTTTTCGGCATGAAGGGAAAAAAAGTTACATTGCAAGACATTTTATATCGTTTTATCATTTTATATCTTTATAGACTAGTAAGCTGTTTCTTAGCAACGTAAATTAATATCGCATTAGCAATCTGCACGTGGCTGCTTATTCCCGTGGTTACTTTCTTGCATTACCTAGTACGATTGAAGGCTTCAGTTTAAACCGCCTGCAGCCACGCTGAATATAGGATTCTATTCTAGAATCGTATAATTTGTTCTAACTTAATTTCTGGATGCTGATTTCACTGCTTGTGGGCATTACAATATATCGCAATTCGATCTGTACAAGTGCATAATTATGTGAACTCGATGACGACCTATATTAAGCGTATTTAATAAATGGAGCTTTTAAAGGGCCATTCATTATGAGATACCTACCTATTTTACATTACTGCAATATTTCGACAAACCTTAGGGCGAATTTGTCTATTATAACAGATCGCGATTCGGGGATCAGCACATACATCTAAACCACGTTCAGGACCTGTCAGTGTCAATATTCCACAACAGTGATGACATTGACAGCTCTTAAACGCTGTTTTGGATGTGCCGATCGCGTGCAGTCCGATACCTTAATTCAGTTTCAAGCCATATTATGAGGTACTGGATATCATTACCGCAGTGTTCAGGGATGTGACCGTTCATTAGTCCGATCTCCCATGCCTTCTTTACGATGGGCCATGGGTACTCCCCGGTCTTGTCGTATTGTGCCGCTACTGGCACGATCTCCTCCCTGGTGAACTTGCGAGCCAAGTCTTGTAAGGCTTTCTGTTCCTCGCTAAGCTCTGGAAAGAAACAGAAAATATATTGAAGTAAATCTCCATAATTAGTAAAAGTATAGTCCTCAAAATAGTACTTATAGTGATTGTCATCGTTTGAATAGCAATCGATTTTTTATATAGAAATGGTAGCAGAGCAGCGTCATAGAGTAACATCTAAATTACTATTAAATTGCGTAGATGTATATGTTCATGCTATACCTACATACATGTTAATAACAAAATCAATCTGCCTAGACTTTTCCCAACTAGGTATGTTGGGGTACCGGCTACCAGTCTAACCGGATGCAGCAAAATACCATAGTATTTTGTTCAGTAACACGATACGTCTCGGTAAGATGGGTTGTCAGACTTTTGGGCTTTTGACTACCCGTAACGACAGTCAAAGATCTACGAATGGCAACCGATCGACCCGTACGACTGATAACATTTTAGCCACTATAAAAAAGATATAATTGTATAAATCAGGCAAAATATCGAAAAAAATTATAACTCGAAAACTGCAAAAAAAGGCGTAGAACATACATGGGTGTTTAATCGGTATGGTACTCGGCTATCAGCTCGCACTGGCTTGACACCTTAAAAGAAACACCCTGTATATACATATTATGTGGCATTGAAGGCAGATTTAGGGCCAAGAACCTAATCCCCTAATTCCATGGTCCTAATTCTGCCTTCAAAACTACAGAGAGCCTAGTTCAATAAAACGGGCCCGAATACATCAGACACCCGAACTGCAACAGAGAAATTCTATGGAAACACCCGTAACGTAAAGATGGAACAAATGGCTGGCGCTTGCAAGTTGCAGCCACCAGACGGTCGAGAAAACAAAAAAGTAGTAAGACAACTAGATAATTAAAAACAGCTAATTAAGTGAAAATTATACGAACTAACCTTGAAAACAATGCCATTCTCAATGCAATTGAAAAATAAAGTTAAAACTGACGAATGGAGGACAAAGTTTTATAAAGCAACGGAAACGTTTTCTATACAATGTATGTAGAAAAAACGGACCTTGCAGTACCAAAAATCAATCTGCCTAGCCTTTTCCCAACTACTTATATTGGGGTCTGCTTCCAGTCTAACCGGATGCAGCTGAATACCAGTATTTTACATGGAGCGACTGCCTATCTGACCTCCACAACCCAATTACGGGGTAACACGATACCCCTTGGTAAGACTGGTTGTCAGACTTTCGGGCTTCTGACGACCCGTAACGACTGTCAAAGATACACGAATGAGAATGACAGCCGGGACCAAAGACATTGAACCTCGCCGGGACCAACGGCTTAACGTGCTTTCCGAGGCACGAAGGAGTTATTGATCTAATTTCCAAGAGCTTTTATCTAACAGTAGAAACATCTCAGTCTTGGTGTAAATCAATAAAGAGATGTATCAAGGACTTTGTACTTTTGTTTGTGATAACAGCTTGTAACAAGTAAGATAGAGTTTATTTCATAATCATAAGTTGTTCGTACAGGGCTACTGTGACGTGAAAAAAGGTCATGGATCCGTTGAGAAAAAAGGATGGTGTTATTAGGTCGTATATAATAATTATCTCCGTCTCTCTCTCACACTGGAACCTTTCAACTTCTGCCCTGCTATAGAGCTCATAGTAAGCCCCTGTTATCAATATATATAGCTTATCTGCAGAAAGACCTTGGTCCACGTAGGCTAAATAAATACTTTCTTCTGCACGCGATTTAGTCTGCGTGAAATTTCTTGCTCTCCCGACCCACTTTAATGTCGCATCGCCTGCCCACGCTGTTACTTCGTTATTGCTTATCGTTCTTTCTGACTTTTGTTTTTCTTTTTGCTCGGCTCCTAATGTGATGTTAAATAGCCAACAGCCTTCCTCAATAATTGGGCTATCAAACGCAAAAATATTTTTTCAAATCTGCCAGAGATTAGCGCGTTCAAATTCGAACATACAAACAAACAAACAAGATGTTCCTTAAGCTTTATTATTAGTAGCCTAGTAGGTGTAGATTAAAATACTTATTAAATTTTTCAACGAGTTGTTTGCGAACATAATTGTCATTTTTTCCTTCAGTTATTTTGTTTTCTACTACACACTCCCGAACTACGCTTGTGCGTCTAGGCCTCAATGAAATAAATGATCATAATATATACTTAACCACCAATGCAATTAAGGGCAGAGGCAGGCGATGTCCAACAATTAATGCCCTGCGCTCTGCAATCGGTAATTTCATTAGACTGCCATTATTGTTCTTACTTCATTGTCAATGATATTCAATTAAGAATTAATAGGAATACGAGGATCCCTAATTGTTAGGTATCTAGGTACACATATTTTTTGTAGGAGGCGTTCGAATAAGTTGCGTAATAAATGTTTGGATGAAAATTGGCACACAGTTTATAACCTGTATTAACACATAGGGTACTTTTAATTCCGGTAATATGTACGTTCCCATGGGATATTTTCCAACATTACACAGGGGCGAAGCCGCGGGCAAAAGCTTGGTTGTTTATAAATAAGTGCAGTTATATCACCAATAATTGATTAGATAATGATCCAGGATGCCTGCTGTACTTTGCATGCACACGTGACTGTTATCAGTCGTGGAGTATACCACGATTTTATTACCTATGCGTTTGTACCTGCTTTGAAATTCTTGTCATTCATACCGCCACATGCCTACCATGTTTAAAATATCTGATAATGATTTATCGATAACAATTTTATTTCAGGTAGAGGAAATAAGCCGCTTGGGTTCAAGTGTGCCACCAAATCCGGATAATACCCCGACAATAAAAATGATAATATCGTGGTCTTAAAGTTTTGTTATTGAAATACTCGTAGATACTCGTAATAAGCTGATGTTAATATCAATTGTGAAAGACATTACATTACAAACCTGAGAATGTACATGACATTATGTGAAATATGTGCATACTACACAATATACCTAATAGGTATCTAAGTATTGGGGTTTCTGAATTGACATAATATTAGGTAAAATTCCTAAACTTGTTGTTATTGGGTTTCCTCTTATAGGAAACGGCCAGAAAATGTTTAAGCGCCCTTTACTATAAGGCTTTGCCCGCCATGGGCCGTCAGACATGACTTTATATAATCGATTTGTATTTCCTGGTTGTTGAAAGGTGGCAAAACGAAAATTCTTACCAAAGCACATTCCAGTCGTTGGCAGGGGTTTGGCAGATGCGACCGGGGCTGTAGTCGACAGCTTCCTGTAGATAGGCCTGGTGGCGCGTATTACCTGAAAATTGAACAAATGGTTTTGAACAGGACGTCTTTTAGGCGGTGCTTAGGGTGGGTTTCCACCAAATGGAAACATCCTCGCGGTTACTTGAGCACTTTTTTAAATTTGACTAAATAAGTAACTGTAAGTATCAATATTGACTGGCAATAGCAGGCAATTCATAAAAATACAGAATTCTGTGATGAGCCCCTTTATTCTTTAACGTTGCTTAAACAGACGTTTGTACACTATACTTAAGTAGTCTCGTCAAGATTGCATGTTTTCCGCGTCGTTCCCAGATCTTTAGTGTTCTCTGATAAAATTGATCGTATAATAATTGAGATCTCTCTTTAAATGTTGATTTTGCACCGATATTTTAAGAAGGTGACCACGCGGATGTTATTATATAATAGGTAATTCGCAAAGCAGCATAGTTTAATAATAGTGTTTTTTGATTGACAGTTCACCAAATTAATAGTCCTTTTATATTATGGCCAATTAACTCATAAAAGATCATACCTACCTACCTTAAAAATTGTTATATCAATTGGTAGATTACATGATTATATTGGTTGCATAACATATCTTTACCTGTCAAATGACTTTCAATCAACCTCGATTATTATTACTAAGTAACTGGTACGGTCAGAAAAAAAGTCGATTAACACTGCTACTTTTTTTTACACACACGTAAACTGACGGACAATGATTCGATCATCAGGCCTGCCTCGTTGGTCGCAAGCGCTACTGCTGAATATGAGGTCCTGCGTACGATTCCCAGGTCGGGCAAACTTTTATTAGGTTTTCCTAACCTGGATTTTCCCAGCAGCCCGGAGTCTGGATTTGTGCCCGGTTAGTGGGAATAGTAGGCTCGCCCCCTATTATATGGGGCTTAAACATAACTGTCGAAATGTGGGTGTACTATAGGTACACCTCAGCCCAACCCTTCGGGGAAACAAGAAGTTATAATATAATTTTATGATGATTCGATCATCTGCTTTTCAGCATTTCATATTATTATACAAGCTAAGAACTAATATTTTTACAGTTTCTTCTGTTCCTATATGAATTAAAACCTTGCTCAGTAATTAAGATTTAGAAAATCTTAGAATTAGAAAACTGAAATTTTAATCGACTTTTGTTGCTGTCTGTACCTTATTTGGTTTTCGAATATTATCAAGACAAACATGTCATTAACAATCTTGTTTATTAAATTGGTTAGAAAACATAGCTTTTTGTCTCTTGCAGCATTATGAAGATATGCATGTCATTTGGATGAAGGGACTGGGATGACGTCCGCAGCACAATATAAATTTATACTTGTCCGCAGTTGAGTTTTTATGTAAATAACAGATTAATATAATATTTACACAATTATTTTGAACTGTGCAAGTGTGATATCAGAGCGGCAATTCTCGTAATTTTAAGAACGTTCGCATTCTAATCTCCAGTCGCAATCTGTCAAAAAAACTTCTAATTTCCCTACATTTTTGACATTGATTGTCGCTGAGATGACACTGCGACTTGAATTTGAACGTTTTTTAAGTACGAGAATTGGCCCTCAGATGGCCAATTCTCGTACCTAAAAACGTTCACAATCTCATGCCAGCGTCAATCAAATGTCAAAAATGTAGGTAAACGCTATACAATTTTTGACAGATTGAGACTGAGATGAGATTGCGAACGTTGTTAAAAATACGAGAATTGCCCCTCAGTTCTCCAATATAATTATGTTTCCTTCTATACACACAGTTTTTGGTTGAAAAGCTCTGTCTTTACATTCTGCCTAGAATCAGTACCTACCTAAGGTATGAGATAATGCAAAATTTTGTCGCCAAAATGAGGGATTTTTGTTCTCTCGTTCTTAGAAAATTATTAAGCTTCAAGTAAAACTTTTTACAAGAGGAAAGGTAAAAGAGATCGAAACGATTTCCTGGAAGTCCGTCCTACGCATTTAAAACTGCCGCCAAGTAAGTGCTATGCATAGAATTAAAGGTGCTATGTCTATTTACATGTCAGAATTTCTGCATTAGATATCACTAAGCTCAGAAACACTATCAAGAACCTTCTTACCTACTTCAACTGTTCTGAACTTCTGATTCTAGTGTTGCAACTTACAACTTGTTTTTTACAGTGTAAACTAAAAAGATAAGATTGATAAGGTAGTAAGAAAAATTCTAAATGTTTTAACATTAGGTATAATAGGTACATAATACAAAATAATATATTTCTATATATTTTTTGTTTGTATTTTGTATAGGTAGTAAAAATCTTGTTTAGTTATCAATGGAACCATGACGGTCATGGTCATGACCATCGCTATAACAAGTAAGTACCTACATAGTTACTATAATAAGTTTTGAGAGTTTTAATTTTTTGGCAACTTACGACATTAATTGACTGACATAATTACAGTGATAGGCATAGACTTATAAAAAAAGATGGACTCCGCGCCGCGCATATCGAAAGTGAAGCACCGTACCGATCTATGTGTGCATGATTTGAGTACCTGCAAAGACGCCGTCGCTCGTGTCACGTAATGGCGGCCGGTCGGCATACTATGATGTAAATGTGTGCGCGAGGCGTGTTTGTACATACTTACTGTGCTTCACTTTCGATATGCGTGGCGCGGTGTCCACCTTTTTTTATAAGTCTGTGGTGATAGGAAATGATTTTTGGCTAAATGTATGCAGGTGACATGCACATGAGCAGGTATAGAGTCGCAGTAATGGTATATAGAAATAATATTAAAGCACAGCTAAAACTTAGAAGGACATTCGCAATCATTGCTTGTAGGTATTCATAAAGTTGCACAACATCGTTTAAGCATCATGTTTTGTGGTTGCTGTTTATATTAGGTGTAAAAAAATTAACTGCAAGAACTTCGTCCACATACTCGACATCGAAAAACAAACACATTACAAAAAAAAATTTTCGCGGAATCGCGAAAAAAAAATCAGCTGTTCAATACATTTATGTTCGCATAATTCGTCAAAACGTACTGAACAGCTGATTTTTTTTTCGCGATTTCAGGTTTGGTCCCATAGTAAAAGTTGTTCATAATGATGAGTACAATGACCCCTTAAGAGGTTGTGGGTTATTTATTTTACACCTTGTATAATTGTGTGCGAAACATGGAATGAAACATTGTACTACTTTATGTAAATACGATGAATACAGGGCTTAACAAATTTTACGTTTTGGATCTGAATTCAACTAATTTTATTAGTTTTTGTTTCAACAACCAACTAAGATGAGGTTTGTCAGCTAGATTAATAATTCCCACATAGACTTGATCAGTCTTTTTGAAAATGTATATATTTTTATATGGCTTCACCATCTCTCTGGATGCGTGTAGCATGGTCGAAGCAGCTCAATACTTCAGAATTCTCTATGTGCATAGAGAATACTTTCACCATGGAAAATGATAAACTGCGCTCCAATTGCTGTACCAAGCTGGCATTTATGTTTTTTTCACTTGCTGGGTGCTACTTATCCTGAGAAATGATACAACAAAACTGATTGAACATAGATAAAGAAATAGTATAAATAGACGCAAAGCTCAGAACTACTGAATATTAATAATACAGTATGCCATTGAATAATATGCATATATATCTTTAGATTTAAATACTTGAATCCAAACAATAACAATTGATTGACCACACACCTAAAACAGAATTCCCTTTTTTCACTGGCCCCAGATAGATCTCTAATGGATAATGGAAGGATATAATGGAATACTGTCATAATCACCTCACTCACTGTGTCACAAACACTTTGGCATTTATAGCAAGATGCTGTCTGTGCCAATTTGTTTTCACTTTCTAATAATAATATAATCTACCCTAAGTGTTGTTAGAGGCAACTAAAAGATTATTTATTAGAGATCATCAGCAATAATAATACAGGTTTTACTACCCCAACATTTTTTGGATTGGTTTAATAGCAATAATAAATCTTCCTTGTATAGCTATTGGTAATGCTAGTACACTAGTACTTTATCTTATCATGAAGTAAACTGATCTTTGCTACATGGGGCAATGTGCAGCTGAAATATTCTGCAAGCTCATTGTATAAATACCTATTTGGCCATATTGCAAAGATTTAAATGGTTTGAATATTGATTAATCTGTTTCCAGAAATCGCTCAGCATTGCATCAACATCAATCACCATACATAATCAGCCTATAACGTTCCCACTGCTGGGACACAGGCCTCCTCTCAGTGAGAGGGAGTGGCCTGTAATCCACCACACTGTACCAATGCGGGTTGGTAGATGTCACATGTCTTCGAAGTTTTGGTTCTAGGACATGCCGGTTTCCTCACGTGTTTTCCTTCACCGTTTTGAGAGCAGTGGTGATGAAATTATTTACACAAAGTAAAGCATAAGTAAGTCTGGCTGGGTTAGAACCCACAACCTAAATTGAGGCCGTCACCATACTTGTACTTATTTAAAGAAAAGAAGTTAAGTATACTTATCACCAATCTTATCACATTTAAAGTTTGGTGTAAATTAACTTTCAAACAAAATGTCATACTTAATATTAATTACCTAATCAATCTAAGTTTTTTTTAAGAAATCGTATCCTAGGGCTGGACACATAGTTTGAAATTGACATTTAGATTAGACCAAAAATAAACATAAACAAGATTTAAGGTTAGACGTTTTGTTTTGCAAATTAATTAGGTTTTTTGGTCAGTGGTACGTCTTAGGGGCGTAGTTTTGTATTTATTTATAGGTATATGGCAGATTAATAGTAATACTAATTCTAATTTGAGTCCTGTGATATTCACTTTGCAAGACATTTAACATACATAATGTAGACAGAAGTCCAAAACTCATAATACCTACTTATAATGTCTTATGAAACAGTACATAAATACATATTTAATTAATGTAAGTACCGTTCCTGTTAAATAATACCGTACGCATGAAGTGTCTAGTACAAAGGTATGAATGCCAACTCTTAGTGTAGATGTAACTGTTCAACGAACTTTGGACTTTGGACTTCCAACTAAATCATGGTCGTTGCGAAATTTTCCACTAAAGCGATTTAATTTAAACTTGTTTTTATTAGTTACGATCACCCTGTTTGCTTAAATATTGTCCTGGCACACTAAAATACTTAAAAATAATATTTAGATCTAGGTTAGAAATAGAAAGTTAACTTACTTGAGTAATTGGATTCATTTTAGCTCGTTCTTGTTTGATATTATCACTAAGTTATTTTCTTCAAGATATTTAGGTCGTTAGACTTTGATCTACGAAATTGAACTATGCCCTTGTTATTCGTGAAACATGAAGACAAACAACAAACTCCTGCGCCGAGTCGACGTAAATGACATTTATATATAACACGGTCACAGATAACAAATCTGTACATAACTCGGTTTACTTGCTTTGAATATAAGTCTTTTAGTCACTATTATGTTTTGACATAGAAGGAGACTTAGGTTATGGTGGGTTAGGGCCTTTATAATTAACGATGTCCGAATAGCCACTACTTACCGAATAAATTCAAAAATGGTACAGAATTTGTTTGAAATTATCTGCCAAAAAGTTAAAAACTGGTGGTGAAACAGCTGCCCGGCTTGGGCAGAGCACCGCCGTGTTCTCACGGAGGCGATCGGCGGCGGCGATCTCTCGCGTCCGAGCCTGCAGTGCGATTCTGTAACCATCTCACCGTGAAAACTTAGGTGAAGTGAGCGTGGAGTGAGCTGTCAATAGTGTCAATTCCTAGCAAAAACAAACTCACTTCACCTAAGTTTTCACGGAGTGATTTTTACAGAATCGCCCGGCTGGTCCAGGCCATGGTGCGGAGCGAGAGTGCATGGGAGGCCGTCCCCTCCTGCGAAGCAGTAATGCTCGCGAAGGAGGAGGCGGAATGCGTGAGGGAGAGGCAGCCTCGCGCCCTCAGTCGCCACAGGAGACGCCCTGGGCGGCGGGAATCGGTAGCCGTTTCCGGGCCACGGACGGTGAGTAGTGGGCTGTAGCCAGTGGCGTAACTACAGGGTGGCAAGTCGGCAAAATGCCACGGGCCCCCAGCCGGAAGGGGCCCCCGGTCAGAGGAGAATCCCAACTCCCAACATTTATTATTACACATTTAGTAAAAAAAAAATCATCATCCGATGAATTTGCCACGGGCCTCGAACGGTGTAGTTACGCCACTGGCTGTAGCTTGCCGTCCCTTAAGGACCAGGCCCGGGTCAAGGGCGCGTTGTGTTCCACGCGCCTCAAAGAGATGTCGGCAAAAGTTGGGGTCCAATAGGGCCGATGCCGCTGGGGTCGCGGGTTGTTTGAAAAAGATACCGTGGCCCTGGCATAGGCAACTGAAGGAACACGGTTGGGTTTTAGTCAGTAAAAGTCTGACACGACCTTCCACTCCACCCAGAGCGGTAGAAGTCATTTCATGATTTCCCATATAAAAAAAAAAAAAAAAAAGCAATGAAATCCCACCAAAAACATTTTCATGTAAAATGTTGCCAAGACGAGACCACATATAGCTCGCACTGACAAAAAGCTATCAGATCTCATCTAGAGCCAAGCTTCTAACTCTACACGACCTACTCTCCAAGCCCTAACTTCACAAACTCTACACCTTAGTCAAAATATGAGGCTTGGCCGTTTCGTTACCTACTACAAGAACTATTGTATAACAGAAAAGTAATGAACAGTGAATACTTACCTACATTTTCATTCCTCATAAAGGCTCTTACAGACAGAGGCGATATCGCGTCGCGACGCGATATTTTTCTACGGATATAATATCGAAATATCGCGTCGCGACCGCGATATCGCCTCTGTCTGTAAGAGCCTTAACTCGGAAAGTAGTGTTTGTTTGATCCGAGTAGCGGGTCGAAGACGCTGCTCCCCGCCCTTGGTCGGGAAAGACTCATAGTAATTGCTTCCCTCTCTAGGGCGGGAATGAATTTTAATAATAGAATTTTTGGTTAGGTAGTCGGGCTGCGGTCTTGTGAGTGTACAAACAGCCAGTGTGAATAAAAAAAAATAACTAGTAAGCGGGACGGCCTGCGACGGTGACGCGGTGTTCCATCTTTAAAATTTAAAAACTCGGCCAAGTGCGTGTCGGGCCACGCGCAGTAATAGGGTTCCGTAGTGCACGGCGCCGCGCCGCCCGTCGTTATTCGAGCGTAAATATTATTAATTTAGAAATCATTATTAATAAGAATGTTAAGATTTTATTTTTGTACTTATATTTTTACATGGTTCATAAACTTATATTTACTACCTGTTTTACGGGACTAACAACGTTACATAAGTAATTTTTAATGGAATTTGTACGAAATTTTTACTGTTCAAAGTACATTTTACAAGTTGGTTGACTATTACTCGTAAACTTGAAAAGCCTACTTAGCTGTGATAGTTTTCCTTTTAATTTCGTTATATATACCTACTACTACCGTGAATTTTTTCACCCATCCAAAACTAACCGTTTAGCTGGCAGGAGGGGGGGGACACTTGACTCTAACAAAAATTAGCACTTTATAGCTTAATATTTCAGAAATGGATCTCTAAATCGAAAAACTGTTTAGACAAACCCGCAATATTTTTGAAAGAACACCTCACACCATGGGGCAGACGAGAAAAAAAAACATGTTTGATGTGGATGTTTTTTTGAAGGTAGGCACCCTAAAAAAATTTTTTTTTCATGATTTTATTTTACCACTTTGTCGGCGTGATAAATATCCATGCCAAATTATAGCTTTCTAGTACTAAGAGTCTCTGAGCTAAGCTGCGGACGGACAGACAGACAGACGGACGGACATAGCGAAACTATATGGGTTCCTTGTTGACTACGGAACCCTAAAAAAGAGTATAATTTGGCAGGATACTAACTATGTAAGCTGTATTCGTTCAAATAAATAGGCACACATGTATTTTTTTCAATAAATAGTTTAGAAAAACTGCTATTTTTTACTTTCCTTATATTCGAAATGAAAAGTAGAGTGTTTAACACGGGTGAAAGTCACCAATTCCTACTCGGACTATAGCCGCCCTCGCTGCGCTCGGGCGTCTAAATACCTCGTATAGGAATTGATTCCCTTCCACCCTTGTATAACAATCTACTATTTTCACCTTGCGCCCATGTCATGGTAGCGAAACGGCCAAGCCACATATTTTGACTAAGGAGTACCTAGAGTTTGTGAAGTTAGGGCTTGGAGAGTTAGGGCGTGTATAGTTAGAAGCTTGTCTCCACATGAGATCTGGTAGCTTTTTGTGAGTGCGAGCTATATGTGGCAACATTTTACATGAAAATGTTTTTGGTGGGATTTCATTTCTTTTTGCAAGTTGCTTATGATATGTATAGGTAGATAGGTAGGAGATTAATAAACACTTATCGAACAATACAAGATATCGAATACAAGTATATTAATATTATTCGTAAGTATAAGTAGGTACTTATTATTTGCGGAAGACTCATACAAATTTCCATCCCCTAGTTTAAGGGGTTGGGTGGTAAAAGTTCCAAGTTTTCGAATTTTTGGTTGTTTGTGTACTAATACTAGCTTACATACTTACCAAATTTCAGCTTTCTAGGACTTCAGGAAGTACCCTAAGAATTTTTATGATCATCAGTGAGTCAGTGACGAAATCGGGGTATTTTAGATATACTAAATAAATAAATAAATATACTTGGACATTTCACACAACGCCATCTAGTCCCAAGCTAAGCAACCTTATATATAAAGAAATAAAAAAGATATATAGATATCAATAAAATCTAAAGTATAAGAGCTATGCAATTGAAACTTTATCCGTCTTATTACAAAACAAGGTTCATCTTCAAACCCAGGTTTAAACCATGGACCCTTTCTTGAATTTCGAACTTTATTCCGACACATTAAGATGTCAGTTTTATAAGTACCGTGTTAAGTTGTCAGTTTTGTATAAAGAACCGTATTTCTATCAAAGCTAGGTTCTTATTACAAAAACTGGCTCGATGGTTTAAACCATGACAGAAGAAAAATCTCGTTTTGTAATAAGGCGGTATAGGTTTAATAAGTCAACCACTGACATCATATCCCGAAAATTTTGTTTATCTGGTATAATCCAAACCCAAGTTATGAAGGTTCAAAAATACGACGAAGTGCTTCGAGAAAAGGTAGGTAGTGCCCTTGCGCTTCGCTTGGCTCGTCTTGGTGGGGGCACTCCCGTGCCCCCCGATGAATGACACCACGATTTGACAGTTGTCCCTACTCCCGATGTGTTTTTGCCCGTCCGAAAAATGTAACTTTTACACTTGTTTTGATGGATCGTTATATCAGACAGACGGACGGACGCGGACTTTAGGGAGTAGACTCCCTGCCGTTGCCTTGTTACATCATTCCTTAGCCTAATTGAGCCTATCATTCATAGTGTCCACACATGGTTCGCAAGGAACGCATGATGTGGAAATGCGTTCCTTGCGAAGATTAAATAATCTACTTTCATGCTAACATTCACTTCCTACATAAGCGTAGGCACCAGCCCATCGTTGTGAATAGCCAGTAGAGCCTTTTTGGTCATCGACTGGCTGGTCACAATCGCTTATATAGCAACCCTATCAAACACCCCCTGAGATGCAGAACCAGTCCGTGTAGGTTCCATTTATCCTGCAACAAGCACTGGAACCCTTGTATAAAGATTTTCAGTGCCCGTAGGCCGTACCAAGCGCCAGTCCAGAGAGACTTGTGTTTTTTTAATTTATTATGTGTAAGTAATGTAAAGTTTCCTGACTGAGAGCAAGTTACTACCGAAGTCGAAATAGGTCTTCAGTACGATATCTCTTTTTTTTAAAGTACATGCATTTAATAAGAGCGCGTTGCCCTTTCCACCTCTAAAAAAATTGTTTTGGCTGCACCGCCCCAGACAGGTATACAATAGGAAAGTACCGACTGGACTAGCGCAACATGAATCATCCTAAGGAAATCTTTTTGATGGCCTGAATGATTACTTGCAGTTTTGGGAACGACGTATACTCAATACTCAATACTTTATTGCATTCCACATGTAGTACTTAGGTGGTAAAACTTAAAATTAGATCACATGGACCCAGTCGGGCACAGCAAAATAAGTGAGTTAGGAGAGAGGAAGCACTTGTAAATTATAATTATTACACAGTAGGTAGGTAATTTCTAAGATAAACTAACTAATAGTAGGTATAAATTATAATATAGAATATAAATAGGTATCTATTGGGAGATCTTGTAATAATTAATAAATATAATATAATATTTAATTTTGACTACTAAAATTATGACTTTATATGTATATCACTTAAATATTCATTTAATGAGTACCGTAGCTTTTCTTTAACAAAAATTCTCTTAGTTTTTTTAGAAATGTGTGAGTTTTTTCTTCGTATCTAAGGTCCGTATTACAGAACGTCACTCAATACTCAAGCATTACTTAAAACTAGATTCAAGCCATTTGATTGGTTGAAAACTAGATTTAAACAAAGATCAGTGCTTGAGTTTCTTTCTGTAATACGGACCTAAGAGTCCTGAACATCCACCTTAATTTCCTGACTCTGTTGGCAACCAGGGCCCCAAGTCTGCTATTTGTTACATTCCAACACGATCCCATTGTCACTGCATTGTCATTTTGCTAAAAGTTCGTAATCTGCTAAATTCATAATTTCATACATTGGAGTGTCAGTGGTTGACCATTGGAAAGTCATAATGACGCCATTATGACGACATTTTATTAGTAGATTACCAAACTTGTCAAAATCAACAATTATGAAATCAATGATAGACCATTCTGACACTATTGTAATAGCAGACTTGAGGCCCTGCTCAATGTGTGGGTAGTTACCATGATAGTCTTTGGTTCACAATAACACCTAGGTACTTAATATGGGGTACAAGTATGAATTTTAACATTAAATCTTCCTCAGGTTGTGTACCTACGCGTTGAGAGACACTGAAGCAAATGTAATTTGTTTTAATAATGTAAGCAAATTAATTTTTAACCACTTGGCAATTTTAGCCAAGCCTGTCTCAGTACCTAACAAGTTTAACATTCTGCCAAGTATCACTAGTGAAGACTACAGCAGTATCATCCGCGTAAGAAAAGACTTGTGCGTTTGCAACATCTGTGTTAGAAAGTTCATTGACGTAAATAAGGAACAATGTAGGTCCCAATACCTACGCTTCCTTGAGGGACGCGTAACAAACAAACAAACTCACGTTCGCATTTTATAATAATAAGTTAGAATACGTAAATAAAATGGCAAGGGGTGACTTGCACACTCAGTAATGGGGCCCCGAAAGGCCAGCTCAAGGTTAAAGTGTTACCACTAATGTGAGGCCTACCGTACCCACCTAACTACATAACAAAGGCAGGCCAAAATTTAATCAACTGCATCTTTCTTTTACACAACACAAAATATTATAGGTTCTTACATTACGTTTCATTGAAGACATTTTATACAAGATATTGTCATCAGCACAATGGCTGCTGCGTGTTTTTTAAATAAGTCGGCTCTAAGTTAAACACCAGTGTCAACTAGTCCGGCCAGTACATTAGGTATCGTGCACTGGAACGTTGGTACCAGCATCATGACGTCCAATATAATTTTACTAGTTCCTTTGTTTGCTATAGTAACGGCTAAGAGAGGGGTTTTTATGCGAGAGGGTAATATTTTTCCCACGAGGAAAACCATTGAAAATACTCAATTGCCAACAACAGGCCGATCACAGGTTAGTGAAGTAATATCACGCTCGAACGTGGGAGATGCCGTCATTGAAAATTTTGTCGACACTCTGATGGTAAGTGAGAGATATTTGAAAATGATCGAAACTGTGGAACGCAAACTGACCCATTTGGATATGACGTTCCATGAAAGAACAAACAGTATTCTTAAATATTTGTCTGAAATGCTCACAATGATCAAGACATCGTCTTCTGAATTGTTAGAGAAGGCTTTAAAAAATGTTAAAGTAGATTTGGACAGTTTGAAGCAGTCTTTGTCACAACGAATAGAAGAACAACCTAAATTGAGCGGTGAGTGTATTATTTTAATTGCGCGGAAAACGAAAAACTTGGTTACTTCTTTGAATTTTTCACATAAATTTTGAGGGTAAGTGAAAAAAGTGTAGGTATACAAAAGATGTCGATTTTTTTATTAAGTACCTCCAACTGTGCCATTTAACTTTTTTCCATACTTAGGACTTGTAGTTTTGCCGGAAATCGACATATACCGTTTTTTACCTAAAATATTTTTTATTTATTTTCAAAGTTGAAAATGTCAATGTTCCGAAGGTTTCCGAGATTCAGGCTTTAGTGGTTATATGGTTTAAATGATGCATTTCATGATACGGAAAGATATAGAATTATAGATCTACACTAATATTAGGTGTTAAAGTATGAAATTGCCGATTTGTACTGAAAAATTGATATTCGTTTTTTTTTTTAATTTAACGTATTTATTTACTTAATCAAAATAATTACCATTATTATCTATACATTGCTGCCATCTAATAGGAAGGTCATCTATGCCTTTGCGATAGAACTCTCGTGATGTAGATTCGACAAACTGTGTGAAAGCATTTTGTACTGCCTCCTGAGAAGAAAACTTTTTATCACGTAGAAAATTGTACCTACAAATCACAAAAAAAATGGTAGTCCGTTGGAGCAAGGTCTGGTGAATACGGAGGGTGACGAATGGTTTCTAATTGCAGGGGGGCTAAAACGGCCACTTTGGCAGAATCATAATAGGATAATATTATACGCGAAATCGTAAAACGGTCACAAACTGACAATATAATTATGAATTGTCAGTTTGTGACCGTTTTACGATTTAAAATATTATTCATAATATAATATTATCCTATTATGATTCTGCCAAAGTGGCCGTTTTAGCCCCGCAGTTCCTGTAGAGTTTCCACCATCTCTTTCAATTCATTGTTATTCACCTGTGTCTTCCACGTCTTCCACGTGGTTCGTTCTTCAAATCAAAGTTTCCATCACGAAAGCGTTTAAACCAAAATCGCACGGTGTGTTCATTAGAAGTCCCCTCTCCAAACGCAATATTGACATTGCGAGCTGTTTGAAAAATACAGAAAAGCGATAACGTGTTTTTCACCGTTTCAATGGCGCGGCTCCTAAAATATAAAACTAGGATTTTTTGTTACATTTTTACAAATTCAAATGTATGTTTTACAAAAAATTTCCAAAAACCTAGGATTTTTTTTTGTATTTGTACAAGTTTTGACAAATTCAAATTTAGGTTTTACAAAAAACTTCAGACCTCTGAGATGCTTTTTCAGCGAGATATCGGCGATAACATGTTTTTCACCGTTTCAATAGCGCAGTTCCTGAAGCATAAACCTAGGATTTTTTGTTGTATTTTTACAAATTTTGACAAAATGAAATCAAGGTTTTACAAAAAACTTCAGACGTCAGCAATGCTCTTTCAGCGAGATATTGGTGATAACGTGTTTTTCACCGTTGCAATGGCGCGGCCATGAGGTTCTAGTCTTACAGCTCCTGAAATATTTTTGTAAGTTTTGACAAATTCAAATCTGGGTTTTACGAAAAACTTCAGACCTCTGCGATGCTTTTTCAGCGAGATATATCAGCGATAACGTGTTTTTCACCGTTTCGATGGCGCGGCTCCTGAAATATAAACCTACGATTTTTCGTTGTATTTTTACAAGTTTTGGCAAATTTAAATCTAGGTTTTACAAAAAACTTCAGACCTCTGCGATGCTTTTTCAGCGAGATATCGGTGATAACGTGTTTTTAACCGTTTCAATGGCGCGGCCATGAGGTTCTAGTCTTACAGTTCCTGAAATATAAACCCAGGATTTTTGTTGTATTTTTATAAGTTTTGACAAATTCAAATCTGGGTTTTACAAAAAACTCTATACGTCTGCGATCTGCGATGCTTTTCCAGCGAGATATGCTATCACGTTTTTTTCACCGTTTCGATGGCGCGGCCACGGGGATTTTAGTCTCACTGCTCCTAAAATATTAACCTAGGATTTTTTCAATATTTTTACAAGTTATTTACAAATTCAATCTGTTATTTACCTAAAAAGGTTTCAGAGATCTCCGTGGCCGCGCGGTTCTCCGCGTTTCGATGGCGCGGCCACGTTAAAACCATTCTAACTTTTTAACCATAGCTTTGACAAATTTGTGGTTTTGGGAGTCAACTTTTACAAATTGTTGCAAAGTCTTGGCATAGTTTTTTTTTATTATTAGCGCCATGGCCATGGCATGGTTGAAACGCACACGCGCAATTTGGTCAATTCAAAGTTATAGGTTACATTAACTTTAAACCCTTAGCAATAATTAAATTCATTCAGAGAAATAATAATAACAAACAAATTAACCTGCATTTGTAAGTTGTTTAAAGTAAGTTGCATTGGTAAGGTATTGGCAGGTGGGGGAGTGGGGCCTTCTTAGGTGGGTGTAGAAGAAAGGCCATAACATTGCAATTACTTAGTAACTTTAAAATTACGTGCTTAAAATTTTTTTTTATTTGTCGAAGTCCAAGTTCCGAAGGTTTCCGAGATTCAGGCTTTAGTATAGCTTATTTTTAGGAGCAGTGAGACTAAAATCCTCGTGGCCGCGCCTTCGAAACGGTGAAAAAAACGTGATAGCATATCTCGCTGGAAAAGCATCGCAGATCGCAGACGTATAGAGTTTTTTGTAAAACCCAGATTTGAAATTGTCAAAACTTACAAAAATACAACAAAAATCCTGGGTTTATATTTCAGGAACTGTAAGACTAGAACCTCATGGCCGCGCCATTGAAACGGTTAAAAACACGTTATCACCGATATCTCGCTGAAAAAGCATCGCAGAAGTCTGAAGTTTTTTGTAAAACCTAGATTTAAATTTGCCAAAACTTGTAAAAATACAACGAAAAATCGTAGGTTTATATTTCAGGAGCCGCGCCATTAAAACGGTGAAAAACACGTTATCGCCGATATCTCGCTGGAAAAGCATTGCAGAGGTCTGAAGTTTTTCGTAAAACCCAGATTTGAATTTGTAAAAACTTACAAAAATACAACAAAAATCCTAGGTATATATTTCAGGAGCTGTAAGACTAGAACCTCATGGCCGCGCCATTGCAACGGTTAAAAACACGTTATCACCGATATCTCGCTGAAAAAGCATCGCAGAGGTCTGAAGATTTTTGTAAAACCTAGATTTAAATTTGCCAAAACTTGTAAAAATACAACGAAAAATCGTAGGTTTATATTTCAGGAGCCGCGCCATTAAAACGGTGAAAAACACGTTATCGCCGATATCTCGCTGGAAAAGCATTGCAGAGGTCTGAAGTTTTTTGTAAAACCTAGATTTGAATTTGTCAAAATTTGAAAAAATAAAACAAAAAATCCTAGGTTTATGCTTGAGGAACCGCGCCATCGAAACGGTGAAAAACACGTTATCGCTGATATCTCACTGAAAAAGCATCGCAGAGGTCTGAAGTTTTTCGTAAAACCCAGATTTGAATTTGTCAAAACTTACAAAAATACAACAAAAATCCTAGGTATATATTTCAGGAGCTGCAAGACTAGAACCTCATGGCCGCGCCATTGCAACGGTGAAAAACACGTTATCACCAATATCTCGCTGAAAGAGCATCGCTGACGTCTGAAGTTTTTTGTAAAACCTAGATTTCAATTTGTCAAAATTTGTAAAAATACAACAAAAAATCCTAGGTTTATACTTCAGGAACCGCGCTATTGAAAAGGTGAAAAACATGTTATCGCCGATATCTTGCTGAAAAAGCATCGCAGAGGTCTGAAGTTGGGGTGCGGTGACAGGAAACCTCCCCGAGTTCCCGTGGGCTGGAATTCCCTTCGGATACGTCCGTGGGGAAGGCCAGTCTTCGGGACGGTGCACCCTGGGGTGCGGGCAATGGTTCCCCTTAGGCACTTGTGCCTAAGGGGTTTTATTGCCCGTATGCCAATATCCTGTCGGAGGAACGCTCCAACGTGTGTCTTTCTGCTCTAAGCAGAGACGCACAGCGGCGGAGTAAGAACGGGCTCGGTGTGCACTTACCCTGCCGCCGGGTAGGCAGGAGGAAGTCATTTCCTTCTGCCACCGTTAGTCTCGTAGCCCCGAAGATCGTTCAAGGTCATGTCTCTGACTTTTGACGGGGGTCGAGGGTCTTGGCTTAACCGCCCGGACCGCGAGGTAGAAAACCTCTATAAAAAATCACCCCAAATCTCCAAGCGGCGGCGCACCGTGAGGGAGGTTGTAAGCTTGGTTAATGGGTAGCTTAATTAGCCGCTAGTGCGAACCACTTATTTTTTTGAGCCAGTAAACAAAGTTTTATACTCGTGGGAACAATTATGGAAAAATTTTTGAAAAACACCCTAAGACGAGAAGAGGAGAAGGAGAGGAGTGATGCGGGGTCGGAGTCCGACGCCGCATCGGGAGCGAAGGGCGCGAAGGGCTATTTTAAGAGACCGGAGTGCGTATTGGTGGCGGCCGCTGGTAGGAGTGCCTTCCTGAAGCGGAATGTGGAGCTGAATCCGGGGGATGGCCAGGGGTCTTCCTCGGATGGCGGAAAGGGCTCGGCCCCTAAGTATGCTCGCCGGGGCCTAGGATGGACCCGGAAAAAGAGCAAGGGCCGGGCAAATACCGTACCGGTGGACGGCTCAGTCGCGTCGGCCGAGGGGAGCGCCATCGAGGCGTCTGGCGATGAGTCGGACGCCACTGGGGGCTCTAACTCGGAGCGGGCCAGGTTCGAGGAGGTCGTGGCCGCGGCAGTAAAGGGTGTGGCTTTGAAGAAGAAGCAGTCTTCTAAAGACAAGGCCATACCCGTAGCCAAGGCCTCCATTATGGCGGCAGCGGAGGCTCTGCTTCAAGGGCCTCCGTCGGACGGCATGTCTGAAATGCGGGCGGAGGTCGCCCGCTTGACAGCCGCCATGGAGCTTCTCCGAAAGGAGAACGAGGAGCTCCGAGCGGACCTGGCCAGGTTACGCGATGCCGGCCCTCAGAAGGCGCCGCAAGAGGGGGCGCAGCAGGGGCAGAGCGGGCTTGGGCCCGCAGAGAAGAGGCTACTGACCCTGGTGCGGAAGGAGCTGGCTGCTTTTAACAGCCGGTTCTCCGTCCTGGAGGGCATTGTCCTCCGGCCCCCGCTAGCGGCGAGCCGGCAGGCCTCGGGCCAGCCAGAGGCGGCATCGTACGCCGCCACGGCTGCCACGCCCAAACCTGGGTCGGCGGGGCAGGCGAAGGGCGGGGCCGCTGCTGCAAGGGCGCCTGCGAAGACGCCTGCGAAGGCGCCTGCTAAGGCGCCTGAGAAGGCCCCGGCTGTGGCGGCGACGACGACGCGGCCGCCCCCGCCTTCTAAATCTCAAAATCAAAATCAAAATCAAAAGTCCTTTATTCAAATTAGGCTGAGAATCAGCACTTTTTGAACGTCAAAATTACAGTAAGACAGTCCCCACAAAACGCCTGCCCTTCACCACTTCCTAGTGCTTTAGCTGGGAAGAAGAAGTAGCGGAACAAACTCCCCAGCAGCACAGCTGTCTGTTCAGTTAGAAGAACTAGATTCTATACAATAGTACCAGTCTCCTCCGGCCACCACTAGTCTCCTCCGGCTGACGCCGAATAGCAGGTAGCCGGGGAGAAGAAGAAGGAGGGCAAGGCGGCAAGGGCGGCCAAGCGTAAGGAGAGGCGGCGTCGGCGCAAGGAGCGAAGCGTCGCGGCGAGGTTGCGTGCCCCAAAGTCTGCAGCTGTAGTGATCACACTACAGCCGGAAGCGGAAGAGAAGGGCGTGTCCTACCGCGACGTGCTCACCAAGGCGCGGGCGGCGGTGAACCTGGAGGAGGTCGGAGTCACCAAGGGCATGCGAGTTAGGGTCACGGCGACCGGGGCTCGTATGCTCGAGATTCCCGGTGCGGCCAGTGGCCCGACCGCTGACGCTCTGGCCGAAAAGCTTAGGGCGTCCTTAAATGCGGACGAAGCCCGAGTGTCCAGACCCGCCAAGTGCGCTGACATGCGCATCCTGGGTCTGGACGACTCCGTGACTGAGGGGGAAGTTGGAGCGAGAGTGCATGGGAGGCCGTCACCTCCTTCTGCGAAGCAGTGATGCTCGCGAAGGAGGAGGCGGAACGCGTGAGGGAGAGGCAGCCTCACGCCCTCAGTCGCCGCAGGAGACGCCCTGGGCGGCGGGAATCGCGGGGCGATTTCCGGCCACCGTAGGCGCGGGCCTGCGGACGGTGAGCAGCGGGTAGCTCGCCGTCCGGTAAAGACCAGGCCCGAGTCGATGGCGCGTTGTGTTCCACGCGCGCCTCAAAGAGATGTCAGCAAGTGACGGGGTCCAATAGGGCCGACGCCGCTGGGGTCGCGGGTTGTCTGAAGGGGTTACCGCGGCCCTGGCATAGGCAACTGAAGGAACACGGGTGGGTTTTAGTCAGTAAAAGTCTGACACGCCCTTCCGCTCCACCCAGAGCGGGAGAAGTTATTTGATGATTTCCCACCCTCAAAAAAAAAAAAAGAAAAAAAAAAAAAAGAGGTCTGAAGTTTTTTGTAAAACCTAGATTTGAATTTGTCAAAACTTGTACAAATACAAAAAAAAATCCTAGGTTTATATTTCAGGAGCCGCGGCATTAAAACGGTGAAAAATACGTTATCGCCGATATCTCACTGAAAAATCATCACAGAAGTCTGAAATTTTTTGTAAAACCTAGATTTCAATTTGACATAATTTGTAAAAATACAACAAAAAATCCTAGGTTTATGCTTTAGGAACCGCGCCATTGAAACAGTGAAAAACATGTTATCGCCGATATCTCGCTGAAAAAGCATCGCAGAGGTCTGAAGTTTTTTGTAAAACATAGATTTGAATTTGTTAAAATTTGTAAAAATGTAAAAAAAAATCCTAGTTTTATATTTTAGGAGCCGCGCCATTGTTTTGGTCGTGAAGGTCTTGAAAAGGGTTCTTTTCCAAGGCACTATCATCCTCAGTGGAGAGTTCATGCTGAAGGGGCTGGGTTTCAGACTTTTTCACGGCCTAAACGGATGAAGACTTATATGGTATAATCCTACTAATATTATAAAAAAGTAAGTTTAAAAACTAAAACCCCAACTACTGAAAAATCACGCTCTAAAAAATATGAAACAAATATTCACATCTGAAATTTGAAAAAGACAGACAAATTAAAATCTGGAGTCACACGTCGTGTTAGAAATCGAATAGATTACGTGTGACTCCGGGTTTTTAATTCGTCTGTCTTTTTCTAATTTCAGATGAGAATATTTTCTTGTTTCATACTTTTTAGAGCGTGATTTTTCAGTAGTCGGGTTTAGTTTTTAAACTTACTTTTTATTTATATTATTTTGGGGTTATAATTTCGTTTTGGCTAGAGTCAATTTACATTTTTAAAGAAGAATAATTATTTATAATGTCGTAAAATCTGAGACGTGATTTTAGAAATTAATCCCAATTATCGGGTGCATGCAAGCAAAGCCGCGCGCAAAAGCTAACAATATACATATTTTTGAAATGTGATAATTAAGCCCTTTCATTTGATACCCAACACGGCATCATTAAAAAAAGTTTTTTTTTAGTTCATGACTTTATGTCCTCAATTTAATGTGACGTCACATAGCTTAAAACCAGCGGATGATCAAGACGCTTCCAATGATACCTCATTTGTCAAATTATGACAAGTAGTTTAAAAGTTATGAGGGAACAGATGAACATACATACATACATACATACATACCGGTCAAAATCATAACCCTCCTTTTTGCTTCGCCGTAGTCGGGTAAAAATAATGTGAAAGTTTGTGAAGATGTTTGGATGTTTGTTATTCAATCACGCGAAAACGGCTGAACAGATTTAGATGAAATTTGGCACACAGATAGTTTATAACCTGGATTAACACATAAGAAACTTTTTATCCCGGTAGTAGGTTCCCGTGGGGTAATATTCGACATCCACGCGGGCGATATACAGGATGTTTATAACATGCACCAAATCGAAATGGGAAATTGTACTAATCATTATTCAATGAACAACTTTTACTATAAGACCAAACCTGAAATCGTGAAACAAAATCAGCTGTTCAGTACGTTTATCTACATCAAACTCGTCAAAATGTACTGAACGGCTGATTTTTTTTTCACGATTTCAGGTTTGGTCCCATAGTAAAAGTTGTTCATAATGATGAGTACAATGATGAGTCTCCCATTTCGATTTGGTGCATGTTATAAATTTTCATCCTGTATTACGACATACTTAGATAAAAATTTCGATAATTCAACGGCTGAATGGATGTGTCAAGACACTTTTTCTCAGGAACGCGTGGAGGTATCAAGTTAAAACTAATATCAAATACGTAAGTTTAGCGTCCCTTAGAGTCCTAAAATAATCGAGCTTCTAAGTCAACGCAATAAAAAATACGGCCACTTATGCGACAGATTTTTATACTCGCAAGTATATCAAAACATATAGGGTACCTACTTCCCGTTGACATAGAATCATGAAAAACCAAGAAGCAAGGTCTCACAGTAGAAGTGAAGGAAAAAGTCCGAAAATTGTTAATTTGTAATTTTATCACGTATTTTTTTTTTTTTTGTGGATTACAATGTTAAGTTTGTTTTTGAGATAAATTCTTTTTAACTACGGAACCCTTCATTGTGCGTGGTTCGACATGCACTTGGGCGGTTTTTTTTCGACAATTATCATTTTTCCGGAACGTGTAGTTCGAAAATGGGTAGGAATTCGAAAAAGTATATACCTAAGGTAAAAGTTGTACAAACTTTATGAGCCTTCATAACATAGAAGATATTTTTTTCTCTACGACGCACCGTTTTAAAGATATTAGCGAAAAACTCAAAATTGGGAACTTCTATCGCCCCCACTCCGGCGCACCCCCCAGACGCGGGGACTTTTAGTATGTTTACTCCCTAAGCACCCTGAGCAACTTTCTGAAGAAATTTCTTACGTCCCAGCTCACGCACTCTACACCTCCTTTTTGGTCATTTGTTGAGTGGACTAACAATCATAAGAATAATCTAAACTAATAGGTATTATAAAGAGGAAAGATTATTTGTATTTTTGTATTTTTGTGTGTCATGTTTTAATGAATAAACTCAAAAACTGCTGCGCCGATTTCAAAAATACTTTCACCTTTAGAAAGCTACATTCACCCTGAGTAACATAGGCTACATTTATTGCTAGAAAAGATTAGGGATCCTTAAGAAAATTCCAATAATGTAACCCAAAGTAGCAAAATTTTGCCTATATAATTCATTATTTGGCGTGCGCTGAGAAAACTATTGATGATACATAAAAAGTATGTACTACATGATAAAGTACTCATTATTACCTATTCAGTTTTAGATATGTAATCATTTTTATTCTTTATGTACATAATATATAAACTAACACAGATTTAAAATAACAATATGTACATTGTATAAAAAAAGGAGGGGAAAGCATCATAGGGCATCAAAAAATTCGTCCGCATCGCTGTCAACAGGAAAAGTGCCCAAAAGGCTGGCAGCATTGCCACGTTGTATGGCAATGCTGATTCTTTGGCCAAAAATAGGCCAGCCCTCTGGTCACGTGAAGAGTCGACCAATCGCTTAGCGATATCTTGGAAAACCAAGTGGGCACTCGGACCCCATGGCCCTAGTGTTTCAACCCCAAACGGCTCGAAAATATAACTCCCAAAAATATTTGAATATTTTCGCCGTTTGAGGTTTTCCGCACCTGCAGCAGCCGCACCAGCACAGCCCACTGTGCTAGGAAGGTGGGATGGCGCAAGGGTATCGACACACGTTGCGTCCCATACCAAAGGCCGACCTAACTTCCAAGGCATTATGGTCATTCCGTCAGGTCTCTTTCCATCGTCGCGTGCCAAACCGTTGGGTTCTAAAACAGCTGGCACCCCGGCGGTGACAAGAGCACGACGGATGATGTCATTAATGCTAGCGTGCCGTGCTATCCGGCCTGCGCTCTTACTGCAAGATAGGCCATGGTGTCCGAGGCAGCCGACAGTTTCACCGCACTGGCAGCGATGCGGAGCCCCGCAAGGAGCGCCCAGACGTAGACAAATAGGGAGCCGGAAGGTGGTGTCACCCGTCATGGTGCCAGACTGTAACAAATCTACTTGCCTAATGAAATAAAAGGGGCTAAGGTAAGATTTGAACAATATATTAAAAACTAAAAGATAAAAAATACAGACCAGTTTTAAAAAACACACCCTACCTAAAACGCACAGTTATTTAGGAAGGTAGAGGTTAGCTTGAACTAGTAATTTGAGTCAGGCCAGGTTAGGCAAACACGCACGGATAGTATGGAAGATGAAGAATTGGAATTGAGTCGCTCCGTTAAATTAAATGGTTATTTTCTATAACCCTCCTTTGGGGCTTGGCCGCTGTCGGATATAACACAAATCGCAAGATTTCCCGGACGTAGATTAATTTTTAGCGAAGGAGATGTTAGTTATTACCTTCAAAAAAAGTCTGCGAGGCTATACAACATTAGTTTTTGTTTATACTAAACCTCTTAAGGGGTCATTGTACTCATCATTTTGAAATTTTTTTTCGATGGGACCAACCTTGAAATCGTGAAAAAAAAAACAGTTGTCCAGTACATTTTGACGACTTTGATGTAGATAAATGTACTGAACAGCTGATTTTTAGGGTTCCGTACCAAAATGGTAAAAAAGGAACCCATATGGTGTGACTCAGTCTGTCTGTCTGTCTGTCTGTCACAGCTGGATATCTCAAGAACTACTTATGCTATCAACTTGAAATTTGGAACAGTTTTAGATGAAGATTACCCAACTATTTTGCAAATAAGATAGAAATAAAAATATTTAATTTTTTTTTGCAACAGGGACTGAAAGGGTGTCTCAAAAATTAAAAGTGGGGCTACTAGGGCATGTGGGGTATCATATGAAAGAACGCTGTTTGCAGATTCTCAAACATTTTTTTCATTTTTTTTAGGCCGCATAGTTTTCGTCTTTTGATGAAAAATGTAAAAAAAAATACCGTTCCCCGCCTTATCTCCGAAGTTTGCAAAGAGAAAAATCTGAAATTATTCTATGTGATAGAATGTAAAGATTACAGGAAAAATAAAACGATGTCTCTAATTAGCACACTTTTTCAGAAATCGGAACGGAACCCTCGGTGCGCGAGTCCGACTCGCTCTTGACCGGTTTTTTTTTCGCGATTTCAGGTTTGGTCCCATAGTAAAAGTTGTTCATAATGATGAGTACAATGGCCCCTTAAGAGCTTTAGTATAAACAAAAACTAATGTTGTATATCTAACTATCATACTATCATAGCAGCTTTTGTGTTCTAAAATTTAATTAGATTGCCGTTACAAATAAAAGTTGGTTACATTCTTATCGTAGTATTAATTCTTATTCAAATAAATAGTTTTATCATCAAGGGTATATAAGTAGCAGTAAAATACTTTTTAATTCATTCAAATCGGACATTTCATTTCGAAGTTATCACGAGTATAAAAATGTCATACGCGTTCCGTTCGGCGTCACGCCGCGATTTTATACTTGAGACCAAAATGAAAGAATAACGTGGGTATTTCGAAAATCTAAAAACCCACAAAAAAAAAAGGCGAAAGCAGAAAGGCGGTGAAAAGAGGAGGTAGTAAATTTTTCAGGGGAGGATTTTACTGCGGGGTTTGATTAACTCGAAAGAGGGGGAGAGAGAGGGGGGCTGGTGAGGAGGGAAAGGGGAGGGGGATAGGGGCAGGGGTTGGTGAGGAGAGGAAAGGGTGGTGAGGGGTGACGGGGGGTAAGGGAGGGGTTGGTGAGGGGGAGGTGGAGGTGAGGGGTAGAGGGAAGGGACTGGGTGGTGAAGGAGATAGTGGGGAAGGGGAAGTGGTGAAGGGTGTGTGAGAGTGGGTGAGAGGGGCAGAGAGAGGTTAGCGGGAAGGGGATACGGTGAACGAACGTCCCAATCTCTGGAAGTAACAGTCGGACTTTGAAAATTCTTTTTGCATTTTATACGCCAAATCTTAATGAAGGTTAAATAGGCATACATATTTAGCATCTCTCTTGGACCCTTACGCGCCGAGCTAAAAGAAAAATAGTCAGAAATAACGCTAAGCGAAAACAAAGTAATAGCGCGGGCAGGCAATGATATGAGACAAGGTGGTTCGGGGGAATAAGAAATTTCACGCGGACGAAGTCGCGGGCAGCCGCTAGTATTATTATAAGCCAGTATTAAAATTTACCTATGTATTACGTTCCTTAATTTCATTTTAAATAAGTACCTATAGGAACCTAAATATTATTTACATTTTATAAAATATAAAATAGTAGCCCATAGTACCTACCTATAATATAATATTCATAAGCTACAATATTACCTACACACATGTGATGAAGTAAAGGAAATGAGTATTTAATAAATTGTTGCAGTAAGTACCTACCTGATACATTCACGTTTTATAAATATTATCATAGCATTGTAAGAAGTGTCAACATTCTAGTAGGATAGGAGACATCTGTGCGAATCATTGCGATGGGATTCACTGTTTAAGCATGTCACTTGCGGTTTGTTTTTATTTATCTCTTGCGTAGTTATGTAAACTTTTAAGGATATCGCACCGGAGACGATGAAGTCAACCGCCAGTCGTTTCACATCACACTTGGGACACACACCGCATTATGTTCCCAAAGTTTACGCTACTACAAATCGGACTGTTCGCTCTTACTATCATATCCGGTGAAGTGGCGAGAGACAAGCGGGGTCGTCGAAAAAACGACGATGCTGACAAAAGTTTATGGAAGAAGGAATACGAGGAGGAACTAAACGATGCTATGCTTGCCGGGAAACGGGAAAATTTTACCCGTTCGGCAGGTGCACAAGCTAACAGTGATAACGATGCTGTTATAGAAAAATTAATGGAAAGCCTAACCTCAAGCGAGAGATATTTCAAAAAAATAGAGGCTATAGAATTTAGACTGAACCGGTTGGACATTGAAGTGCACGAGAAGACTAGTGCCATAATGAAGCTGTTAAATAACATTTCGAAATCGATTCGCACTGATTGCTCTCAAAAATTGGAGCCCATCCTCCATGAACTAGTGGCTGACGTGAACTCTATCAAATATGCTGTGGAAAAGACTCCGCGCACCAGTTTAGTATCCAGCTCAGGTACCTACAGTAGTTGTTTTGCTTTAGTACCTAGTTTTTAATATCTTTATTTGGGTAGTTCTTCGAGGTCCCTCAAAACGCGGTCACGCGGTCTTAATTCCTAACCAATTAAATATTCAGTCTTAGGACCAAATACAGATTAGGTACTCTCAATTTATATATGTGTATAATTTCGACAATAAACATCTAAAATTATTTGTAATACTTATTCATAAAAAAAATATGTAATGTCGAAAACGGGAGCAAAATCGGTGTTCTTCACGCGTCACGTCGATAACTTTTGTATTCAATTATTCAATTCATAAGCATATAATGTAACTAGCTTTTGCCCGCGGCTTCGCCCGCGTGGATGTCGGAAAATATCCCATGGGAACGTTCATGTGGAAAACATAGGGCCGCTGATATAACTGTGCAAACTCAAATCGCTACGATATATCGTTACCGTGTATAGTAGGCATAAAGCTACCAGTCGGCATTGTTTCCGACATCTTCAACAGTCGTCGTCATATTTCAGCCAATTTACACAAAACCATAATGAATTACACTGAATCACTCCGTTCCTTTATTTCCTATCAAAAGCATACATTTTAATTTTCACATCCCTAACTTAAGAAATACTGAGTTTCCCATACAAACTTTCATCCCCTATATCACCCCCCGTAGGATTATTTTTGAAAAAAAAAAGTAGCGTATGCCTTGCCAAATTTTATCGAAATCCGTTCAGTGGTTTAGGCGTGAAAAGGTAACAGACAGACAGACATTATACATTAGACTTTCGAATTTATAATATTAGTATGGATACATCAAATTAATTGTGTTTAACTGTGCATTATAATGACCAAAGAACACAAATTTTATCTCTTAAGTTACAATAGTTAATAGGCATTATGTCTCAGTCACACGATTTTGCTAGTTTCGCGAGCGCGCAACAAAACTGCACCTAACTTCCAAGAGGAGCAACTTTTCGCTACACGTTTTAGTTAGGCAGACGCTCAGTATTGTCCCGGCATCACTGGGGGAGACACATACATTAATTGCTTCTAAACAAAAGAATATGAGATAAGTTAACCTTTGAATATTTTCAAGTAGCCTTGCTCAAGAAACTTTCATGAGGAAATTTTGAAGGATAATGTTTATAATTTTCCAACTCATTTTGAATGAAGGAATAATATAGATCTTCGAGTTTATTCCCAAGTACTTTGTTCGTTAATTTACCCATAACTTTAAGGGTAATTCTCAAAAATTTGAAATTTTCGTCACTTTCGTGGCACAATTTTCGTGGTTATTTATCCACGAAAGTCAGCTAGCGCACCATGAAAGTTATAGTTATACCTCCATTAAATAATGACTTCAGATTTTTTGTGACGCCGCTGATGCATTTACTAGATTGTCGCGAATCTCAAAAGAAAGATGTTATGTATTTGTACATGTATGTGCTTCAATTTTTTTCTTGTAACGAATCGTATTTGTTTCTGTTTGTATGTTTTCTCGTAGCCAATTTAACAGTTTACCCCACCCCAACCTGTGCTGTTTAGCCAATAGGCTAATTGACAGTAAGAAAAATACCTTATAAATTTTATTATGTAGAGTGGTTGTCAGCTAAAAGTATCAAAATTCAACTTCTGTTCGTATAAAAATAATATGTAAACTACTATTATAGCAGCTGGCAAAAAATTGTGTGTTTCTTGATTGTAAACATTTCAATTCAATATTCAAAAGTACACATTATCAGTCAGCAGCTACAATAGTATAGTACTTATGTAGGTAATAATAATAATAGGTAATTACGGGCTGGTATCCGCAACTCCACGACAATGCGCGTATTTTGCGTACTAATGTAATAATTATGTTAATGTTGTAAATTTTCAACAAATAATACCGTCACAAATCTGGCAAGAGCTAGATTGACCCGATACTATACCGAAGACATCCCGGACGTCAGCTTGTACGAGATTAGGATGTCTCTGAAGCAGCTCAAAAACAACAAGGCGCTGGGTGATGTTGGAGTTACGGCCGAACTGTTGAGGGCCGGAGGAAAACCCGTTCTTGCGACCCTCCAGAGGTCATACTCGAGGGCGAAACGCCGCAGACATGAAACAGAGCTGTGTAGGTACTATTCTTTAAGAAGGTTGATAATGCTCTTCTTAAGAATTACAGGCTCGTCTGACCAGTTTCACTTCGGAGCCATGTCTGCAAGCTATTTTCAAGAGTCATCACGAACCGACTCGCACGCATATCTGACGAATACCAGCCTCCCGAACAAGCCGGATTCCGTAAAGGCTATAGCACACCATATACATACGCTGCGGCAGGTTATACCAAAATTGAAGCCTGCATCTCTGCTTAGCGTTTGTGGACTACGAGGAAGCCTTTGATTCGATCAAGACATGGGCTGTAATGCAGTCTCTTCAACGGTGCCTGATCAACTATCGGTACATTGAGGTGCTGAAGTGCTTGTACAAAAACGTCACTCCAGGACCGGATCTCGAAACCTATCCTTCTGCAGAGAGGCGTGAGACAGAGAGACGTTATCTCTCCGAAACTGTTCACCGCTGCACTGGAGGATGTCTTCACGGTTCTGGATTGGAAAGGTCTAGGCATCATCAATGGCAAGTACCTCACTCACCTTCGGTTTGCCGACGATATAGTGGTCATGACTGAGACTATGGAGGAGCTCAGTACTGCTCGATGACCTCAGTAGAGGTTCCGAAAGAGTCGGTCTTAAAATGAACATGGATAAGACAAAGGTCAAATGCCCATGTAGCACCCACTCTCATGAAGATCGAAGACGCTACACTTGAAGTTGTGGATGATGTTTATCTAGGACAAACTGTCCAGCTTCGAGAAAGAGATCAATCGTCGAATCTGACTCGGCTGGGCAGCGTTCAGGAAGCTTCGCAATATCTTCTCGTCTCATATATCGCAGTATCTCAAGACGAAAGTCTTTGACCAAGTACGTGTTGCCAGTGATGACCTACGGCACTGAAACGTAGTCGCTCACAATGGGCCTCATTAGAATGCTAAAAGTTACCCAAAGGGCAATGGAGAGGGCTATGCTTGGAGTTTTTCCCTACGTGACCAAATCAGAAATGAAGAGATCCGCAGGAGAACGAAGGTAACCGACATGGCCCGAAAAATTGCTAAACTTAAGTGGCAGTGGGCAGGGCACATTGCTCGCAGAACAGATGGCCGATGGGGCCGAAAGGTTCTGGAGTGGCAGCCGCGTACCGGAATCCGCTTGATGTGGGAAGCACATAACCGGTCAAAGTGGCAGTGCTTAGGGGATGCCTATGTCTAGCAGTCTTTCGTGTAAATTTTACAGTTTAATTACTGGGTTTTCCCAGTTAAGTTAGCAACCTAAGTTACTAATAAGTAATAATAAGCTGATCTCAAAATACTATGTTGATCTCAAATACAAGTTAATTCATAAATAAGAAGTATTTCATTTTATAAACTTCAATCCACAGGAAATTTAAGAAAAAATAAGGATTTTAATCTGTATTTTGCTTTGTAGAAAATACGTTTCTAACTTTTGTGGCATCTTTCGTAACTTTCGTGGGAACCGAAATTTCAAAATAGTAATAAATTAAATATTAATTATATTTATTTAATTTCATCTTTGTAGTTTATGCACTGATTTACATATTATAAAAATTGCACTTATTATTTTTACAGCGTCTTAAATACATGTCCATTTATTTGAAGATTACTCTAAAAAAAAATTCGCCATGAAAGCTACGCGGGAACTACTCATTTATTAAGCTCCTAAAAGAGAATGCCTATGGGCAGTACCAACTTGCGGGGGAGCGTGTCACAACCAAATTTAGTTCATAAAATTACTCCTATTTTTCTAATCAGTTTTACGTTTTTGTTATGAAAAATATTCCCGGATTTCGGACATTAAACATAAAAGTATTCTTTTTCTTTGTACCTATGTATTTTCCACGTATATGTCAATGTCACTGCACTTCATTTCCCAGTGTTGCTAGTACGTAAAAAAATGTAGCAATACACTAACCGCAACCGCAAGCCGCGGTGTATTTGTTAATGAGTAACTAATTAATTAACTAAGGTTCTAAGGTTCACAAAACATAGGTATTTCCGTGTATTAGCGTACTTATTTACTTAATGGAGATCGGTTCTGTTACTTAGTTAATTATTGTAATGTTTTTACATTGAAGAAAATATGCATTAATACGTTTGACATGATATACCACGATTGCTTATCAAAAAAGTTCGAACAATATGGAATGAGGGCCTGCTTATAAATGGTTCGAAAGTTACTTGAGGACAAACATACAAACAGACAAATTAGATGTTACTTGAGGGGTCGACAACAATGCACAGAAATAAAACAAAATTGTACAAACACGAATACCCGAAAAACCTTTACGTCAACATACTTACTTGGTAAACCATTATGGTGTACCACAAGGCAGCGTATTTAGTCCGTTATCTATGTCTATAAAAATCAATGCCACTTTTCGTTGTAATTTTATAAGTAACTCAAGAACGGCTGGGCCGATTTAGCTGATTTTGGTTTTGAAATGTTTGACGTAGTCCAGGGAAGGTTTAAACGATGAGAAAAATTGGAAAAGTTGCCGAGAAAATTGGAAAATTCTGGAAAACTGAAAGTGGATTTTATATGGGAATATTGAAATTGGGACAGGACAACGTCTGTCGGGTCAGCTAGTTATTTATAATATATATGATCAGTCGATTTTGGCAATTCGTTTATATAAACGATTGCCAAAATCGACTGATCAATTGACTGTCCTTTTTGCCGATGTAGTGTACCAAACAAACTGTATATAACATCTAATGTCTAATCCTATATTCTAGCAAATAAAGTTATCATTATCATAAAATTGACATTTTTATTTGAAGATTCATAAAAAGAAAAACAAAGTCGTTTTCCGTGACTATCTGTGAAACGGCTTAGTTTACATTTTCATACAAAGTACACAATGGATTTGAATGCGGATTTCACCATCATTTAGAGCATTTATTCTGGAAGGCTTATGTGGATGGTACGGTTTAATACTCTTTTGGTACAACATTATTTAACTTAGAAATACTCGAAGTTTTGAAATGTACCTATTGGAAATGTGAAGTAGGGGCGGGTCGTAGTGCTGTCTAAAAGGTGAACTAAAACTTATCATTTACGGAGAGATAAAACTGACTGCTTATTAATCAGAACGTGCAGGTAGCTACACGAAATGATCGCACTGTCCAGTTTCAAATTGCTTCTATTAATAAATTGTTCTGGCCGTCGGGCGTAGTCGTTGGCAATTTATCTTGAAGCTGTAACAGCCACACGCGGTACGGATTTTGGTTCAGATCAGACGAATATGAAGGTACTAAACAAAGAGCAGTTCCATTAAACGTCACGCTAGCCATTGTCATAACCAAAATTCTGTTACAGGGGTAGTAAGTACATCGACAGCAGACGACCTAAATACAAAGCCAAATGAAGTTTTTGTTTACGTTTCTAATGTTTCAGGGGATGGAGAATTCCACACGGATTCGTCGTTGGACACGCGGCTCTCATTCCTGGAAAGGCACTTGAAGACTGTACAGAGTGGCGTGGAGTCCATAGTGGCCACCATATCCGAGGTTAAGAAGAGGCAGTCCAACAGAGCGTACCCGGCCAAGTAAGTTGGTTTTCTATAGTGGCAATGTGCGGAAAAGCAAATGAGCCATTAATTAACATCATTCGTCTCCTGTTCTTTTATCTGTTCTATGCTAACCAAAATATTTTGGGGTCAGCGCAGTGCGTCTTCTTCTTACTTAAATTAGGTATATTGCTCCGGCATATCAGTAGTCACTCCCTTTGTAGCCATATCATCTTTTACACAATCCATCCATCGTTTCTTGTCTTTCTCTACTTTATAACCAACCAAATTTATACCCAAAACTTTCCTCGAGACTAGGTAGGTAGGTACTTAGTTCCTCATTACTCTGCATTACATTAGGTACTTATATGGCATAGCCACTACACTTATTTACTAAGTTATATGATATCGCATCTGCTTCGGTCCGGTATGTTCCTAACATAAAGTATGTAAATAGGTAATAACTTTCGATACCTACATGTGTAGGCTGTCCCTCTGCAATCTAAGGCACTCGCGAACTAATGATCAAGTTTCAGTTAGCACCCGTTGATTTAACGTCATTATTGTCATTGGACTTGGACACACCGAAAGGCCAATGTTAAATAACTGCCTACACACAATTCAATAAAATTGCAAGTCCATCCAATTACCAATCCAGACAATTACCAATTAACATACTTAGTCCAGTAACCTGATGTTGCTAGGTACCTATTTATTATAATAATAATGTGTGTGTGTAGCTGAGCCGCCAGACGATGTCCTGTCAAAGGACATGGTCTTTTTTGGTACTTTATTCTGAGAAAATCTAACCACTGTAAAGAAAATCATCACAGATAATACTTCACAATAGACTACCTAATCTCAAGTTTCGAGCTGGAAATTGCCTGCATTTTCGAGAAAATCATTTAGAAAGATTGCGCTGTGTAGCCCGCGAAATTCAATTTTTTTTGGGTTTTTTGTATATAAATACATGTTTTATTGCTGCGTATCATACTTTGATCAAGATACAACCTGACACGGACCTGCAAATTGCAAAAAACTCAAAAAGAAATTGAATTTCACGAGCTACCCTGGCCTTTTCGCCTTAAGATTATGAAGCGTGGTACTTTATTCAAATGGAACGCAACCACAGATTATGTTGTACACACGGCTACACATCAAGCTATACATTTCCAGTTTACACTGACCTCTCATTGTAAGGAAATCCTACACAATGCGAGATCAGCTTATACTGGAAATGTATAGCTTGATCTGTAGCCGTGCGTACTATTCGGAAAATTGTATTGTCTTGTGACTGATAATAGGTAGGAGATGAGGAAATAAAATTAAAAAACAATACTCAAGTATTTTTTAAAATGTGTATTTATTAATCAAAATCCTCTTACTAATATTCCATCTAAAAAAGGTGTAGGTGGAGAAATATTGTCTTGAACTCTTGATTGACCGTGCCCATCCCAAATACCAAACAATAATAACAACATGAGCACAACTACAACAACTGTCCTCTTGCCTATACCTAATGCAACTACAATAGTAAGCACAGAATATGCTCTCTTTTATTTATTTATTTATTGGGTACACCAACAGCAGTACATAAATTGAAATTAAACAAGTAGAAGATAATAAAAATACTGGTATGTATGCCTATTACAGGTATACACAGAATTGACCACAAAACAACAACGTAATTAACTTAAAAAAACTTTTTAACAAAAAAAAAAACCGACTTCCAAAAATCACTACAAAGTGAAAAATAACTTTGATTTCGGAAGTCGGTGTCTTTCGTTTTTTATTTACTTTCTTTTTTTTTTGCCACCGACTTCCGAAATCAAAGTTATTTTTCACTTTGTAGTGATTTTTGGAAGTCGGTTTTTTTTTTGTTAAAAAGTTTTTATTTCTCGCTTTTTAGTGGGTCTGTTTATAATTTGTATAAGTTACAATAGTCTAATGTCAATTGCTCATCACATGTTACAAAATATTGCTTTTCCCGATGCTGGGACGTTAATTGTTGAGGAGTTCTGCTGGTAAGAACCAGGAGAACTCCTCAACAACCACTCACCACACGCATTGTGTGACGAGCGGAAATTGCTTAGCAACCATATTAAAGTAATCGAATCGCAACCCGTGAAATATTTATCATTGAGTAGTTCCGGTAGCCATCTGTGGTCTTCATCATCAGTTCCACTTCACCAAGTGGTGCTTTCCGAGAGCAAATGCACAAGCTACTATAAAAAATACCCAAATCGCTATAGGTGTGCCTATAATATTTGAAGAGTTCCTTCGATTTCTCCAGGATCCCATCATCAGAACTGGATTTTGAAAAAAATGGGACCATTTGGGAAGTATACCCTTTCCAACAAAAAAATAATTTTTCAAATCGGTTGGCAAGCGACGGAGTTATGCGCGAACAAACATAAAAAAAAAAAAAAAAAAAAAAAAAAAATACAAACATCCGAATTGAGAACCTCCTCCTTTTTTAGAAGTCGGTTAAAAACTATAAAAACTTATGAACACATAACTTAAAATAAAATACATACAATTATAATTCAACTAGCTGACCCGACAGACTTTGTCCTGTCTTAGCTATGATTATTCGTAAACGCGCGAAGTTCCCGAAGGCGCAAGCTGAGAACATTTTGAATTGTGTAAGAAAACTTAATATATATTTTAAGAATTTAACTACGATTTTTTGCTGAAAAGTAAAATACCGGAATAAAGTTAAAGTAAAAAAGTCTAAAATATGAAAAAGATTAATAGGAGCTAACAAATTTGAAAAAGAAAATTGTTTTGAGTATGAATGTCGATGGCTTTAGGAGTAGGGGAAGACCAAAGAAACGATGGATGGACTGTGTGAAAGATGATATGACTAGAAATGGAGTGACTACAGAGATGACGACTAAAAGAGAAGTGTGGAAGAAAGGGACATGTTGCGCCGACCACAAATAGATTGGGATAGTGCGTTTGTATTTGTATCAAATCTCCACATATTTAGTACAGTAGTGTTAGTAAATTAACTCTGTAACAATAAACTGTTTAGAAGTTTCTTTCATACTAACTTTGTCCTGCATCCGTTCTGAAGTGGCAATTGATTTTTATTTTACAATACTACATAGCTGACCCGCCAGACGGTGTCCTGTCAAATTTGAATAAATCGAACGGCGGGAAAACAACTGATTATAAAATAAATTAGAATTTGGAATTCTAATAGAATGAAAGATCGGGAATCTTTCATTACAGCCCTGTTCAAATGTTTTGTGAAAATGAATTTTCTTCATATTTTTTTTGTGACTTTTCCTATATTTTAATAGTTATTCTGCTATTCGGGACGAAGAAAAATACAACAAATCAAAAACCATGAAAATCCGTTAAGCCGTTCTCGAGTTATAAGTGTTCGAACAAACCCGACTTTGTTTTATTATAATTCAATATTAAAATAGCAGTTCAAAGTAGTAGTATAAGTACATTAACAAAAAAGAAAGATATAAAATGTTGTCACGGAAGGTACCTATGAGTGTAAATTAATCTAAGATTTAATATCAATATGAATTACAAAAAAAAAGTATGATTATTTATTGGTTAATTTATGCACTCCCGTACCTCAGAGACTGATCTTTTAAACTTGTTGAGTGTTACACCGTGTAAGTCGGTTTCTGACGACTTACAAAAGTTGTTGTAATTTCTGCACATTCGGACCAAGGGAGCGTTGAGACCAAGATTGGATTTGCAGAAAGGGATATGGATAATCTCTCTTGCCAGTTATTTGATACCGTGTCCAATAATTTACAGTGTTAGTGTAAAGACAGTGGCAATCTTTTAAGGGTTCATTGTACATCAGCTGTTCAGTACATTTATGTTCGCATAATTCGTCAAAATGAACAGATGAATTTTTTTCACGATTTGAGGTGTGGTCCCATGATAAAAGTTGTTCACAATGACGAGTACAGTGACCCGAGTCCGACTGCGGTTATGTGATCTTATCCTGCCTCTAATCAAGACGGGCTCACTTGCGGAGATACCTGGTACACGAACAACATTTAAGTCTGTAAGTAATCACTTCTACCAAATAATAATAAATAATAAACCATTTATTTTCAGGTAACAAAGACCCATAGATACATACCTTAACCTAATCATAAATAATAACATAGTAACAATTTTGTTAGTAAATAAAACTTAATAACTATGTTAGTTTCACTTATTTGCACTAAGTGTTTGTGCGTTCCGTTGGCACTTGTCCGCGGAAGCGGTGGAATACCACATCCTGCGACCAAAAGCTTTCATCCATCACCAAGTTCAGGTAGCATGTTGTTATGCGCACCACAAAGCGATGTGACTCCAGCAGCTGTACTCTCGGCGCGTACTTCAGCCTTTGGCGCACGTACATCACGATGTTCTCCGCATCAGTGGTGTAGTGGAGGTGGGAAATATTCACCGTAGTATTCGGCTCCGCAGCACGCAGTTTTTCGTTGGGCTACGTAGGAGCCTTGCCGCAGCTGTTCTTACAGCTACTCTGTCGCACCGTCACGAAGCCGTCATCATCAGCCCGGCCTGTTTCCTATAAAGGCCCGGGCTCTGCCGGGGGAGCAGTAGGAATGTTCACAGTAACCAACGGGTCAGATGGTCGCGTAGTTTGGGCAGCGCTACGGGTAGGAGCTGCGGGGACGGGACAATTTGCTCGGATATGTTCCCCTTAGTATAACCGAGCTTGTTTAATTTGATAAATGTTCCCAAACAAAATACGGACTTATCTATCGTGACCATAGATATTTTATATTTCTACGATCGTGACAGTGACAGTGACATCTACCTTTTTTCAAATGTCATTCAACGCAGCGCGTTCCTAATTACGTTGAATGCATTCTCAAGTATATCTGCTGCAAAGCACAAACATGTAGGTAGGTACACTGTGTTTTTCATTTTTATTTACTTTTCCTCATTATCTTTCTTTGCATAACCATTCTTATGACTTTGATTACTAAAAATGTGTTTCATTACAACCATCCTCATAATTAATCATTAGCGCTGCGATATGCATAGGAACGTAAAACATGGTGTTGCCAAAATCAACCTGTGTTGCATTGTGAACTTCAAAATCCTACCAAGCGTATTTTAAAAATGAAAATCTTTATTTTGCAGGATATTTACGTGACTAAGATATAATTTATCCCTACTATATTTTATCCCCTTCCGATTAATACCATATAACCTGTGGTTGCGTTCAATTTGAATAAAGTACCAGGCTCCATAGTATTTCAGTTTTCTCCTTTCAATTTCTTTTTTTTTTCTTTTAAATTCTTTGTTCTATGAGTTAAACCACCTCAATAAAGAGGAGTCTCTTATAAAACAAAAAAAAAAATATTGAAATCGCTCATTCCGTTTTTGAGTTTTAGCGAGACTAACGGACACCAATTGTTTTTTATACATATACCTACCTATATAAAAGACAGTGAACGAAATCGTTCACGAAATCGCGACTGTATTGAAATAGGTAGGTACTCTACCTGTTTCTAGAAACTGGACCGCAACATGCAAGTAATTAAGTGATCTTACTTGTACTTTGTTATAATTTTGATGTTCTCACAGTTCTAGTTGTTGAAAAAGCAATGCGTTATGATAACAATAAATGATATGATTGAACTTGTATTTGATAACAAGGTATATTTTCCGTGAGATATTGTACTTATGGAAGAGGGAAGGTACTGTAGCCTTAGTACAAGTTTTTATTATAGGCCATGGAACTAGGAACGTCCGCCGATCTGTGAATGTAGGTATAAGCCGACGATCGCACGGTCGTAAAAAAATCGCGGCGATTTTTTTTCCCGCACTGCATTTTCAACGCTCTGCTTAGCGCCGGGAGTTGAAAATCCAACAGTGTGTTTTTCGTCGCGCTGGGATGCACTCTGTTTTTGTTAGGTTGTATGGTTGTATTCTCGAAGCTCGGCTCAACACCGAGAGTTGAAAATCCAGTGCGCGATAAAATCCCGCCGCGATTTTTTTACGTCCGTGCGAACGTCGGCTAATTGGTGATAGTGGTGTGGTGATGGTTGGTGGGTGGGTGTGTAGTGTTAGTGAGTGGAGTTAGGTGGTTGTTTGATGAAGTGGTGGATGGTGGGTATTGGCAGGTTGTAGGTATAGTGGTTGCTATTAGTGATAGTGGTGGGTGGTTGGTGGTGGTGCTGGTGGTTGTATGGTGGGTGGTGGTGGTGTGGTGATGGTGGTGGAAGTGATGGTCGTGGTGTGACTGCATAGGTAGGTGTGGTGATTGGTGTGGTGCCGTTGCCGTTGAATATCTACTAACTGATTTTATTTTCAGTTATAATGCTGTTCGCTAAGAAAGACGTAGGCAGGTAAGTAGGTCCATTTAAAAATGATCCCTCCGCGTTGGCTCCGGCATGTGACTTGAGTGAACCCACCAGGTTCATTCCCAACACTGAACGTGTTAAAAGGACACGTCTAGCACTAGCTGTAGATGTAGTACACATACCTTGTTATAGAAAATAAACTAAGTAGGTATTTGTATTTGTATGTACACAAACTGAAATATTACGCAGTACCTAAGTTATACGTATACATATACGTATTAGGTACGTTTTTCGATGATTTTCCCAGATTACTTAACAGCTGAGAGAAACTGCAATAATGTTAATATTAAGATATTTATAAATGCTTACTACGTATCATTATATCATAACGAACGTGTATCACGTTTATGCCATTAGCGATAAGACCGCCTGTTGTGTCGCTATACAAAATTTTTACATTTATTGTATGTGCGTATATAGGTAGTCTAACTTATGATTTTTATGTATGTTTTACAAAATATTGGAAGTGTCTGACAGTATTGATTATTAAATAAATTAACAATATTCTGTAAAACATACATAAAAGTCAGCAGCCATATGTACTATATGAAAAGTGAGTACCTACTTAATATTTTTTCAATACACTTCCTCGAAAACTGGTTCATATTGCACTACGATTAGGTTCACAATGCAATGTATGTCGCACGAGTGCGATTTTTCATTTCCCACACGTGTGCGGGAATAAAAATTGCCACAGATAACTTATACCTATACTTATACTTAGTCCAAATTGGTTCATGCCTCTATTCACAACTCTCTATTCTAAAAAAAAACGTTTATGAACAAATTAACATTTAATTGTATTTGTAGGATTAGGGACCAAACATCAGAAATAGAACTCAGATATGGCAATACACAAATTAATTCAATCGAACAATAAGTTATCAATTTAAAAAATGTAGAAATGTAGAAATGATATAAAATTAATTAAATAACTAATAATATTAGTGAAGGCGGTCACATACGGCAGTACTGACTGTCAGAAACAGTGGTCCACGCACCTACCGCAATAAGGACAGTACTAACTGTCAGAGACAGTGTTCCACATCCAATAACCGGGCAGTACTGGCTGTCAAGAGACAGTGGTCCGTGCTCCAAGACGCATCCGTAGGAAATGCTCCCCGATTCCACAGCGCAGCTCCTTATAAAGGCGATCGCTAGTGGTGGGAGAACGTCACAATATTTTACTAACTGACTTCAAGTCCTTTAAGCCAAATGCGTCTGGTGCAAGTTCCACTAGCGCCATCTAGTCGCCGTCTCTCGCAGCTGCTAAACAATATGGCTGCCGTCATATTCTATAAACTCAAAAATATTTGAATTTTCTATTTTTCATATTAGGCTGTTTAACGGCTTTATACCTTTGCTTCTCCTTCAACCTGGCGAAAGCAAAGCGCGGAAAAAAAGAAAATTTAAATCATAGTTTCCTATTCATGACAAAAATATTTTCCGTTATTTTATTTTATTTCTTCAAAAGTTTATTGAAAAACGTCGTTTGATGCACCTGGACATTTGTTATTGCAGTTCTCGGCTCAAAGACAACCTCGCCTACGGCTCGGGTGTTTTAATTCCGCCTCGAATGCAATAACAAACGTTCTCCACTTGTATCAGAATGTACTATTACCTACGTAACTTTAGAACTTACACACTGTACTTACTGTGTGTTGTACTTATTGTATAAATTGGACGAAAATTGGCCGTCGGCCCAAGCTAGCAGGTATGGGTACGTTCAAAGTAGGTACATACTAACACTACGTTATCCCATACATACAGTTTGATAATCAGAAAATAAGTAAGTAGGTACTTAATATAAGGTCTATAGCGACTCTGGGATTTTGGACTAATAGGTAAGTTTTGTATTGTTTCAGAATTGATACCCCGGCGAGCACTGTAGACACCATGTCTCTTATCAACGAGTTCAGAAAAACGATTCGTGAACAGAAAAGTACCAAGAAGTGTGACTGCAGGTATTTTTAAGTGTTTGCTAAAAACGACACGGAGGACACATGATGAGCTCGTGGCTAAGTAATAACAGCCGCACGGGTCGATCCGTCAGGTTAAGCTACGCTTGCCGGAGTTGGTCCATCGATGGGTGACCATCTTTACATAACGAGACTCCTCCGTGCCTCGGAAAGCACGTTAAGCCGTTGGTCCCGGCTGTCATTCGTGGATCTTTGACAGTCGTTACGGGTCGTCAGAAGCCCGAAAGTCTGACAACCAGTCTTTCCAACCAAGAGGTATCGTATTACACAGTTACTGTGTTGTGGAGGTCAGATAGGCAGTCGCTCCATGTAAAATACTGGTATTCAGCTGCATCCGGTTAAATACTTAGTTGTGAAAAGGCTAGGCAGATTGATTTGTTAAAAACGACACGGGGCGGTGGCGTGTCTTTTTGTCATCCACTGTCCTTCTTACTTAGTACCTAGGTACTATCATTATTATTTTAAATGCTAATGTGAGTTTGTTTGTTTGTACGCTTTGGATGAAATTTAGCACAAGGGTAGACCATGACCTGGCTTAGGATAGTAGGATACTTACTTGTTATCCCGGTATTACGTCCACACGGGCGAAGCCGCGGGTAAAAGCTAAAGTTAGAGCGACTGCCATCTGACCTCCACAACCCACTTACTGGGTAACACTTTATGTAACTGGATAACACAATACTATGTCCTACTATGTCCTAAACCCGTAATACCTAATTAATAGACGCGTTTTGTCATTCATCAGCAGGACTGGCAGGGTGGACCTGCGATCGGAGCGGTACCCGACAGACTGCCATGAGATCCAGGTGCAAGGCTTCAATGTGTCTGGCATCTACAAGATCAAACCGGACGACATGGAGCCTTTCTACGTGCTGTGCGACCTCACCACTGCGGGAGGGGGCTGGACGGTAACTACATTCTTCCTTTTGTACTGTAGCGGGGTATTCGGGTAAGTATGGCAGGCAGCAACCAGCAAAGATGCTATAAGGAACTAACGACCGATTGTCTGCCGGTCAGTCTGTCAAGACCCTTTTTCTCAGGAACGCGTGGAGGTATCAAATTGAAATTAATGTCAAATACCTATGTAGGTCAATGGTCCCTTGGAGCTCGCAATAAAGAGAAGCCCTAAATTGGTTATTGACAAAAGACACGAGCAAAAGAGCATCCCCCAGATTTAATTTTGATTCAAGTCTATTTACACTACGACGGCCTTCCCGAATTGGCTCTACTACTATTTATTTATTTATTAACACCAATTACATTAATTAACGTAGAAACATACTTAATTTACTTAAAAACTAACATGGAACAGTAAACTCCATTGCATACTTTCTCTCACAGAACACCAGACATATACGCATAATTTTACTCCATTCATCCGCAAACATATCACATTCAGGGTTGGCAGTCAGAAGGGCGTTGAGCATCTTCAAAGTACGACACACTGGGGATTCAGCTCTGGCGACAGTTTTGGCCGAAGGTTGTGCAAACAGATTGTGCCGGCGGCTCGGACGGTGTCCGATGTATTTGTCGGGCACAAATAGTCGACAGAAAAGGCCATGGAGCACTTGGCAGTCTATACGTCCCCGTAAGGTTTTACAGGCTACCGCGAGCTGATCAAGGCCTCTTCTCACCTCCAACGAGTTAAAACCCAACATCCCTAAAAGATAGTTTGAAGGGTACATAATATAGGGAAAGAAATGATATAACCTTTGGAAGAGGCATCTTAGAAAGGTTTTCTGCACCTTTTCAAGCATCAGTGTTTGGGTCGCGGTATACGGATGCCAAACACAGGCACTAGACTCGAGTTTGCTTCGAACCAGAGTGGTGTACAACAGCCTAATAACATTTGGGTTGTGAAAGTCACGAGCATTTCGCAAAACAAACCCCAGGCGCCTGAAAGATTCCTTTGCAAGGGTAGAAACACGATCTTTAAAAGTAAGACAGCGGTCGAAAGTCACTCCCAAGTCCTTTATGTTGGTGACACGAGTAATTACTTCACTACCCAAACTATATGCATAATGAATTGGTCGCAACCCTCTACCGCGCGTCATGACGTAGCACTTGCTAGTATTGAAAAATAGCTTGTTTACAATGCTCCACTCAAAGACGGCATCAATATCTTTTTGTAGGAGTTTGCAATCTTCACTTGTTCTGATGTGTGCGACAAGCTTTAGGTCGTCGGCATATATAAGACACTTGGCAAACTTAACATTTGCTATGAGATCATTGATCATGATCAAGAATAGAGGCGGCCCTAACACTGACCCCTGACTCACGCCCGAGCGTGTGTTATAATATAAGGCTTGGACTCGAAGCAACCATGCCTGACAAACTGGTTGGCTGCGATAAATTCAACGTTGATCATGCGTGCGTTTGTTTGCGTGGTGCGTTTTTCTAACGCATAATCTGTGAAGTATGGAATGTCTTTGAAGTGCGCGCACTGCGGTCATGCGTTTTGTAGGCTCCGACCAGTGCGGCACAACTAACGGAACGCACTGCAGTGCGCGCTCGTCCTTAAACAGGTGGTCTAAATAACACGTCGTCATAATGAAATTAGAGATCTATTCTGCGACTTATGTCAACATCCATTGATCATCTTCGAAGGAGACGGCGGACTACGTGGACACCTTTCTTGCCGTGGCGTTTGGAATATTTATATTTTGTATTGGGCATGCGCAGCCCGTCGGTATGTTTTGATTAATAAATAGTTATAATAAGTATATGAAAATAATTATTGCTCGGAGTGCCAATTACCCGGATGTGAAAACCAGACTAGTAATAATTTCAAAGTACAAATTATGTTTACTTATTCATACTACCTAAAATTAAATCAAAAATTTAAAAAAACGCAGTTATTCAAAAGTTTTAAGTTTTCACTTCTGTCGGCACTCGGCAGTCGCCAATTTTTTTTTGTTGTGAAAGTCATTTTCACTGCTTACTAATACTTTTGTGACTCTGGAGCGTTATGTCAGGTCGACATTTAACGCTGGAGGACATGGTTAGGGTTGTGGATATGCTGGAAGCGTAATTTGCCAATTATGGGTGCATTACAGGGCTACAGGAGATGTTGCTGAACGTCACCGAGGAAGATACAAGGTTAGTGACCCTGTATATTCCTCGGTTACGTTCAGCAACAGAGACAAGACCGCTTTCTGAAAAATGCTGCGAGGACGCAGCCTCAAATTACGGCTCGCCAGCTGGTAGAACTGAAGACTCCAGTCTCATCACGAAGTGGTCATAAGTGGCCAAACCGGCAGGAGAAGATTGAATGAATTTAATCTTCACACTCACAGACCGCTTACGGTTTAGAGTTCCAGCTCTTCGACGCCGAGATCGAGGTCGTCGATTATTATTAAAGCAAGATAATGCGCGTACGCAGCCAGTCTGTGATGAATGTGCTCTGCGAGAACAATATCACGCTATTAGTGGCCTGCTCAGTCCGCTGATCTCAATCCCATAGCTATAGCATGCTCGGGAGAAGAGCGTTTTCTCAAAAGATTCGCTCGGGAGAAGAGTGTTCAGCAACCTTCCCCAAAATTTGAACACAGAAGAGAAAGAGAGAAAGCAAGTGCATCTTTCCTGAGTATGGAGTGATATTCCACAGGTGACAAAAGACAACCTGATACTCAGCATGCCAGGCCGATGTAGAGCCGTCGCCGCCCGTCGCCGCGTCGCTAATAGGTTCCTTGGGAGGACCAACAGATATACTTAACCTATTAAAAAGTTGCTAAGAATGTTTTTTTAATTAATGTTATCTGGGCGTTAAATTTCGTATTAATCTACAAAAAGTGTTTTTTTCCAGATTTAAATAATACAATTTTATTTTTTCTCTTAGGTATAGTTACAACCCTTTTATTTAATCAAACAATACAATCTTTGCCTAAATTGATATTAAATATGTCTAAAAGTCTGAAACTCTAAAGTGGTGCCTGATATATTCCTTTAAACACATATGTAGGGTACTGTAGGTACCTAGTATCTATACTATCGTGCTACTAGGTATACGTAGGTATCGCTAACGGTTCGATTAGCATAAAAACTTATATAAGCCCACATCTCCCCCCACCAGTAATCGGCTAGTATCTACAAATTCAATACTTAAGCATATCTAAGTATTCTACCGATCATTTTCTCTCCAGGTGTTCCAAAACCGTTTTGATGGTTCTCAAGACTTTTACAAAGGCTGGTCCGACTACGAGAATGGTTTCGGTAATCTTGCTGGCGAGTTCTGGCTGGGATTGGAAAAGCTCAGCTTCCTGACCAATCAGAAGCTGTACGAGTTGAGGATCGAGATGGAGACGCAGCACGAACAGGACGCGTACGCAGGCTACTCGGTGTTCACAGTGGGACCTGAACGGGAGGGGTACAGGATCAGTACGCTCGGCACCTTCTACGGAACTGCAGGTGCGTAAGATGTGGAGCGATGAGAATATTTTTTTAGAAAAATTATTAGGATTTCTGCCAAATTGGTAGTTGTTTAGTATTTTATTTCATAAGAGAAAACACACAGTAATTAATAAGTAGGTATTGGTATTCGAAATAAATGGAAATAACATAACATAACTTCTATCAGGAGCAGGCGCCAGGCTAAAACTGATTGTAACAGGCTCGTCAGTCACCCTCTATTTCATGGGACTTAGATTACCTACCTACTTAAACAAAACTGGCATACCTAAATAATGTGGGTGCAGGAACTATTTAACTATACCTACACTTCTGCCACCTACAGCCTACCCCATCAGGGAATAGGTACCTATAGGTACCACTACCTACAAGCGTGATGGATGATATGTTTAATATTTTTTATAATATCAAGCTTTTGCCAACACAGAAAATGATTGTATTTCAGGTGATTCGCTTTCGTACCACGCTGGCCAGAAGTTCTCGACTTATGACGTTGACAATGATGAGTGGAAGGACGGCGCTTGCGCTACCGAACATGGAGGCGCCTGGTGGTACAAGGAATGTGACAAGAGGTGAATCTCAAATGTATTTAAACTCGTAATACTTACAGACTAGAACGTGGTTCATACAATCAAATACTTGGGTACCAGACCTATGACCTTCTGATTCTCTTTTCAATCAATTTCACGTTACTGCGCATTTTTGTTTGCATCTAAGTACATCTTATCTGCAAGCAGCGGCTGCTGTCGGTAGGATGGTCCACACAGGCTCCCACATGACATTATTTTTGGCCCAACCACAGTCAGCAGGACATGGCTGGCGTTGTACTGGATTTAAAAGTCATATTATGTCCACGTGAGCTCGCCCGCGGCAGTGTCAATCAAAGTTTTAGATGGACCTACCGTGGTCCAGTCCTCAGCAAAACTTTCCAGAATTATGCTGACACAGTTTTCATACCTTTCATACACTGAGAACTCGCCACTATCTCACGAGTAGATGTGATTCGGTATGGCACTGACAGTCTCAAAACGAGACCAGAGAGAAACGTAGCACCGGCAATAATAAAATTCCGAAGGGTTGGACACATTGGTGATGCTGCAGCTCAATGGTGCGTACAATGCGTTTCAACTAAGAATAGGAAGGTCAATGACTAACTGTCAAGTGAAGCTAGAAATCTAAGGCTTGCAAAGTTTTGTAGTGTTATCCTTATCCATTTTAGTTCTGTTTTTGGAATTTGTTTTTGTTAAAATATGTCGCTGACTTTGCAAATGTGTAAACGAGATGCTATTTTGCTAAATCTCCACAATATGGCGCAAGGTCATTCCTATTCTTAGTTGAAACGCATTGTACAGGGACACCGATGTTGTTGTGTTTGCGGTTTAATGTGTGTCACAATTGCCACAACTTGAGGAACAATTCAATTGGCACAGGAAAAAATTACCAGTTTCTCCCGTGCCATGCTGTTGCTTCGTTAGGTAACCCAAATAAATCTATAAGTATTAATAATACTTGTATAGCCGAAGAGTTTTTTTTTTGTTTGCTTGTTTGTTATTGTTAGATGTCGTCTCATAGATCATAATATAAATAACATAACATATAATCAGCCTCTAATGTTCCCAAAGGCTTCCTCTCTGTGAGAGGGAGTGTGCTGTACCTAACGTAATACCTACGAGAGGATTGATAAATAATTAATTACTTACTAGCTTTTTAAAAAACATTGCCGGGTGCCATAAGTGTGGTCACTACTAGCGTTGCAAAACTTCGCAAGTTTTCGCAAGTATTCGGAATAATTGCGAAATATTCAAAGGAATACTTCGATTTGAAGGAATACTACTAGTAAGAATGTAGTAGGTAACCTACTTTTTATTACCTATTAAGAATGAAATTATTGCCAGTAGGTACCTAGTTACGAATGTACGCGTACTTGCGTAGGTTGCTTGATGAGACTCGACTCGCCGAATATATTACGCCGTACCGTTACTTGAATTAACGCCATCTAGCGGGCAATGGTAGAATTGTAAATGAACACCTGCTCTCGTTAGTCGCTCGGCGACGCCAGCGCTCGCCTGGCATTGGCTTGATAGTAAAGTGGCACACCACCGAGCTTCGCAGCCATTCATTCATGAGTCAACGAAGTATTAGCGCTCCTGTACACGTTTTTATGGCGAATCCAGTGCCGGACAAGTGGGGGTTCAAGGGCAAAAATGCAGTGCGCCGACTATTCTATTGTTATCGCAAGAATCCGCAAGATGGTGCCACAGAAGCGTAGCAATAACTAGCGTGATTAGTCGTGTTAATGCGACGCTTTCTGCTACTGCAGTGACCAAGGTTTGCTGATTAGCTTATGAATGGTGGAAGATTGATTCGTGGGTATTAATGAATGCACTATCACCAATGCGGGACATAATATATGTAATTTGCAATGAGAACTGCGCCCCCATCTAGCGGTCAATAGTCGCATTTAAAAGATAATCCAATAAGTACCCCAAGTTGGTCGGCGCGCGGTGCTAGCAGCGAGCCGGCGGCGTTCACTTACACACGTGATTTATGAAGCTCGAGCCCGTTCATTCATAAAATCGACGACGAGTAACGAGTATTATTCGATGCCTACGTACTAGCGCGAATATTTCCGCGTAAGTAGTTATCTACTAGCGGGAATAATTCCCTGTAAGTAGTTATCTACCAGTGACTCGGTAATTATTGTTTTATTTTTGTATGGTTGAGTTTAAAATGTCTATTTTGTGCCGATATTAGTGTCGATTCTCTTGTACATGGAGGGGCGCTAGGAGGGGGCAGCTTCAACGTGTTCTTTATGGTTTTTTTTTGGTACCTACATGTAGAGGTTTAGGGGTTTATGGGTTTTATAAAGGGGGGCCAAATTTTCATTATTTTTGCGATAGGACACACCGTTTTCGAGATATAAGCAAAAGAAAAAAAATGTACTGTATTTTATATCTCGAAAACGGTGTGTTTTTGCACTTGAAGTCAAACCTTGACTTCTTTCTTGATACTTACTTTAAACTATTTTATAAACTCAGTAATCTACCTATGTATTTACCTCTCTACCACTTTCACACCTAAACCGCATACAAAAACTTATTACGTAAGTACTTATCTAAGTAGATGTAAAGAAATATTCGGAAGTATTGCGAAGTTTTCAAATCGAATATTACTCGGAGTCATGAATGAACGCAACATACTCATACGACAACAGCACACACGACACACACACGACGTAATGTTAGTTTGACTATTGACCGTTAGATGGCGTTAATTAACACCATCTAGCGGTCAATAGTCAAACTTTAATAGATAAACTTGCGTGACCGCACATGTACTTAGCTCGGGGAATACTTGCGAAAACTACTCAAAACTTGCGAATACTTCCGAATACTTCCGAAGGGAATACTTCGGAATATTACTCTCCGGCAACGCTAGTCACTACCTACACTTAAGTATTTTATTTTTAATTTTTCCAGTAATCTGAACGGAAAATATTCAATGTCGAGTGATGATAATCGAGGCCAATCTATGTATTGGATATCATTCAAGGCTCCTACTTTTCCACTTTCTAAATCAAAAATGATGATCAGACCTCTACCTGCCAGCAAACCGACTGATTACTTGGACAGTGCCAAGGTAATGTAAACCTTTTTAACAGCTTTATAATATCACCACTTGGGTATGTTTAAATGCAATTGCTTTGTCTGATAACCATTAAATTATTAGAAGGTAGGTAGGTACTTGAAGCGAATAACGCAATAGTGGATTTGTATCGCAGGATTCCAGCGGCCTTGAGTAAGTAGATAATAGTCAGGATTAGCTTGCCCCCAATCAAGTAGGGTGGGACTTGGACTGGGAATGTACTGGCAACCCTATGTATAAAGAAATAGCTTTATTTCTACATTAGTAAGCTAGTGAGAAAGCTAATAAACTAACGTCTCAAGTCAGAATAGTTTAATAGGATGTAAGTAGTTCTATTTCGAGCTAGTATTAGTAGCTACCACCGATTTACTGTCCTGGCTTGTGTACTTAGCCTCATGTGGCTGCGAAGATAATAGGTACCCAATCCAATCGGATCATTTTACTCTACGGTCACCGCAATGCCATTAGCTTAAAATTGACTAGCATCGTGTAAACAGCACTAGCGTGTCAATGCCAGGATATAATAGAGGTTCTAACTTGTTAGCTTAGCTTTGAAAAACTAGCCTCGTGTATCATAGCTGGCGTAATTTGGGTGGCATAGATACCTACCTCTGCTACATTTCCGGGGCTTTATTTCGTCAACTGTAGCATTTTGACCAGTAGTTATATGTACTGTAGGTGTCACCCGGGCCATTTGGTGTGCGTACGCGCAGCGGAATGTTGTTGAATTTAAAGATTTTAATTATGCAGATATTTAGTGTATGACGTCGTATAATTGTGTATGGTAAAAAAAAAATTGTGCACGCAACCATTGTGGAGAAATTCACCAAAAACTGATTCCGCTGGGCGAACGTTGTCCTGGCGGAACTTTTTTTAATCACTAGACTTTAGAAGAAAAGAGATGTGTCCAAAAATTAGTGTGTATTTGTGTGTAATTGTGTATGTATGAATAAAACTAGTGCATGCATAAACTTCGGAGAAATTCAAGTTTCCGCTACGCGAACGTTTGGCCATTAGCTAGTTTTCATATAAAGCGCTTACATAGAGAGCTGTAGATTTTTACATACGTTGTTTTGAATTTGTTTATATTTGTTTAAAAAACAGATTTAGAAAAAATCGTAGGGCTTAAAAGATAAAAATATAAACGTAAAATACGCTTATTAGGTCTTAGTTCTTAAAGTATGCACTTTGGGGTCTAGATTTTCACGTTTATACAAACCTTGTAAGTGTCTGCAACATGTTGCCAAGTATCAATGATGTTCCGTTAGTAACTAAAGAGTTATAGGACAAATTTACCATGAACAGATCACTGTTTACAAAGCAGTCAAATATCACGACGTTCTGAAGGAATTGCATGGTAATATGTATGTCAATAATTAGTGTATTCATTCAACTATTCTTATGCAAAATTTCATGTCATTAAATTCAGTCATTAAAGAAAAACAATTATAATACTGACGAAGCATCGAAAACCTACATAACCCGACCAAGTTCGGATGGCTACAAAAAAGCGGCCGTGCAATATATTTAGGTAACATCCCAAAATTTACAGTATAATACCGGTATTGAATTGGTATAGGTGATAACACAATTGTTGTTTCGATATAATTTATAGGTCATTTATTTTTGTACACCTACTTTTTTAAATGTATTTGACTATGACAGAAAGTAGGTACTATTTACGTAGGTACTTTATTTAAGTATCCGCTTGAGACTTGAGATATAATCTAAATATATTATTTAAGACAAATAAAATTCATACAGCTAATTTCTATTGAAGATTTCACGGATCAGGATTCTAACTATAGACCCCTTAGGGAAATTAAATATTTACCACATGTAAGTATGTACTACTGTTTAGGTAAATATTTATCATATTGTAGCTTATTACACTATTTAACCAATAGACTAGGCATGCACGAGCGTTCCCCTTTGCAACTTTAGTGGATCAAACAATCTAATAACTTAAAAAAAACTACTTCTTGAATCGATTTTTTTTTCTTATGTATGTGAGCGTGTTCCCCCGCACCCCACCAAAATATGCAGAATTATTTTGTTCGAAGTTCGGTTTTTATACCAATGTGTTAGTTTATAAGCACTTTTTTAGTGTTGATCAAATCTAAACAACTGAATAGGTTAGTTATGTGATGTGATTTTAATTTTTATTGAAGCTCGAAATATTATACTTACCCTAAGTTTCGTCATCCACGCGAACGAAGTCGCGGGCAGAAGCTAGTTCATAATCTATTTTAGTTAAAACACATTTAAGTCTATTGCTGTCATTGCAAGCGTTTGTTAACGTTATTATAATTACATAATTAAGTATTATATGTAATTAAAAATATTTTTGTACGCGGATATTTAAATAGAGAAGTACTTGTTAATTGAGATTTGTTTTTATCGTAGATACTGGCGTTATTATTAAAAAAATATTTTTCATTCAAGAAATGCAATTGTTTTATTTTTTCCTAACGCTTGTGTACGCAACTGTACCATATTAATAAATACTATATTGGCAGGTTAAGAACGTTTCTAAGATATATGGCATGGCCGCTTTTTGGTAGCCATCCGAACTTGGTCGGGTTATGTAGGTTTTCGATGCTTCGTCAGTATTATAATTGTTTTTCTTTAATTACTGAATTTAATGACATGAAATTTTGCATAAGAATAGTTGAATGAATACACTAATTATTGACATACATATTACCATGCAATTCCTCCAGAACGTCGTGATATTTGACTGCTTTGTAAACAGTGATCTGTTCATGGTAAATTTGTCCTATAACTCTTTAGTTACTAACGGAACATCATTGATACTTGGCAACATGTTGCAGACACTTACAAGGTTTGTATAAACGTGAAAATCTAGACCCCAAAGTGCATACTTTAAGAACTAAGACCTAATAAGCGTATTTTACGTTTATATTTTTATCTTTTAAGCCCTACGATTTTTTCTAAATCTGTTTTTTAAACAAATATAAACAAAATCAAAACAACGTATGTAAAAATCTACAGTTCTCTATGTAAGCGCTTTATATGAAAACTAGCTAATGGCCAAACGTTCGCGTAGCGGAAACTTGAATTTCTCCGAAGTTTATGCATGCACTAGTTTTATTCATACATACACAATTACACACAAATACACACTAATTTTTGGACACATCTCTTTTCTTCTAAAGTCTATGGATTAAAAAAAGTTCCGCCAGGACAACGTTCGCCCAGCGGAATCAGTTTTTGGTGAATTTCTCCACAATGGTTGCGTGCACAAATTTTTTTTTACCATACACAATTATACGACGTCATACACTAAATATCTGCATAATTAAAATCTTTAAATTCAACAACATTCCGCTGCGCGTACGCACACGGCCATTTGTGGACCTATATAGGTACTCCATTTACAGTAAGATTAGACATTTTAAACAAATCTTTTTTACAGTCCGTTCAACCGATTTTGACTTCTATTCCGAAGGCTTAAGGATGGCATTAAAGGCAAAAAAGTGGTTACAATACCAACTGTTTACTGCAGCTGTCATTTATCATGCCACCAACGCAATAGAAGTCAAAATTGGTTGAACGGACTGTAAAAAAGTTTCGTTTAAATATCTAATCTTATTGTAAATTGAGTACCTATAGATATATTTATTTATTTTACAATTTATGTACACACAGAAAAATATATACTTAGAGAGATACTTACATCATATTCATAAATCCTCCATTTAGTAAAATTTTGGCTTACCAGCATCCTTTTTAAAGCGTTGGTACGTACCTACTTACGTCTTATTTGCATCAAGTACCTTATATTGACATACTATTAGTTACATCATGTTTGTATTCAACTTATTAACAAAATATATATGTACTTACACATATTTTAATAGGGCATCGCTGGCGGAATATTAGGTCACACAAGACACTCGACTGGCACCTCCGGTCACCATGCCTCCAGAAAGTCTTGGGTGCAATAAGTACGTGCAACTGCTTTAGAGAAAAACACTGCGTTTGCGTGGCCTGGTTATTTGCACATCCTGTATAAACCTTTATGGAAAAAGGTAACCTACCACATCGTTAACATACATAGAGAAATAAATAGCCTAAGAACGAACAGCTAATGTTGATTTCAGAAACTTGTAGATGGTCCGCAACTGAGACCACCTCCCGACAAACTGATCGTAAAGCCCCTTAGGTCGGGACGACGAACACCGACTCTAATGAGCAAGTACGACTTTCTCCCCAGCCATAACCAGTACAGGTACGGTATGAATCCTGACACCTTTTTTTCCAACTACGTGTAAACTTCAACTTACTGTAAACTGCAAAGCAGTGTGTGCACGGCAGATACACCAATGTTCTAGTTGTAAGGCCTTCGTTGCTTTGTACCTTTTTTTTTTGTTTTTATCTTTTTGTCAACGGACTATTTTACATAGCCCAGTCAACGATACAGGCGAGCTTCAGAATGTTTGTCTTTCTTTCATTCAGGCTGAACGCTTATTTGGCTAGGTTATTACAGCCGTAGTTATTTCTCTTTCATAGTTACCAAATTATAATGCAAACTGGGTTTAATTTCGAAACTAGACGTAATAGCCATTTACTGATTGCACTATGTATTACGTGACTGTATTTCTATTATGTATAAAAGTTAGTTAGTTTATTATTTAGTCTTGGTATAACAATAATCATGCTCAAGTACTTATTTGAAATAAAAAGTGCTTTGTATTGAATATTACAGGAATCGATTTGGATCTAAAGTCGGTACAAATCGGATTAAAAAAAATAGGTAATTTAAGCTTATCTATTTATGAGAACCTTTTTTTACATAGTGTATACATTGTATAGCTTTTTATCAGTATTCTTGTATTCGAAGTCGTCATTGTTTACTTTAATTAATTTTATTTGTTTGATTTAGTTTACATTCAAGTTACCAGATTTTATTTGATTATGTAATTTAAATGACTTTGTAGTAAATTAAAAACATAATATCAGTCTCATTTGCTTTATTTCCCTTAATGTACCAAGAAATCAGCTTCTGCGCCTTTTTGAGCAGAGTGTTGGACATTCAAACTTTCTATTTACTTATATTTACTTACTTATTTATAATGTGTGTAGAATCGTGTAGTCACATCATCAATACTTACAATATTTAAAGTTAAACATACTATCTATCATTAATAAAACGTTTATACATCCACTAGATACTGAAGCAGAATAATTCTAAAAACTGTAGGAGTATTCATAAACATGACCACACAAATGTACATGTTAACTCATGGCAGTGCTCAAGCCGACTGTTCTTTATACATACATAGTTATTTTACTTACATTACATTATATAAACAAGGTGTAATGATTGATCTACAACACTGTACTACCATTGCTACATTAACTTTTTTATGAAACAAAATTAATTGAGTTTAACGATGCATTGTTGGTATATAATGTAACTAATAGTAATATTATAATAATTCTATTATCATACAATATACTAACTACAATATCAATATAATGATGTTGACCGTGACCACCAGCAGAACAAAAAATATAAAAAAAAATAATTTGTGTTTTGTAAATTAGCATTCTACTTTATTTAAAGTTATTTCCGAAGCGACATCTAGTATACTAACTTAATATCCAGTTCGAAATCAATAAAATATTACATAATTTATGATCCTTATACATTTACTGACCTGGTTTTGGTAAGTGCCTACCTTAACAACTTCAATATGTACACAAACGACGACACAACTGCAACTTGTCTACGGCTATGTTGTATCCTTCAACAATCTAATATTTACATAGGTACATTGGCCATGGTTTATAACATGTAAACAGTTAATGATTCCAAAATTGAACATTATCTTACAACTAACATTTAGATACTTTAATTAATCATATACATTAATAGTTAGAATTTCAAATAATCGCTCTATTGTTTGTGTGTTATAAAATATCTACAAACACATAGTTGAATTCTTAACTAAAACGAGAAATAGAAATGCCAAATAATACAACTAAGTAGCACCACAGGTGTAAAAGCTGTTTGCTGGGTTAGGAAAGTGTTTTCATAAATATATTCGTGAACAAAACACACACCAACAAGCAGAAGGATCGTTTAAATTATAATACACCAGTTTTGTGTCGTGAATTGCACAGAACTGATCACGAATTAACTACAAAAGCGAATATTCACCTTTAAATTATAACAACTAACTGTTATTCAAAGCAAAACATTAAAATGTACACTAACTTAGTACTACGTTAACATTATTAATAAAGATAAACGTAAACTACACTAACTAATGAACGATGTATATGTGTTGCAACAGTAACGACCATTCAACATTCATACTGTACAGTAAGTTAGGACTTGGGCAGACAGTCGAGTTTAAGGCGAAGGCGACGATAAACGACTTTTAATGATTTTATACTGAAGATCACGTTAAACGAATAGTGTTAATGATTTGGAAAAATTTATGTTAAATTAGATCATTTTCTTAACACGTTGAACGCCATGTGGCCCACCGGTGGGCCTATCGTAGTCTTCCGGTCGGGCCAAGCCAAAATCAGGTAATTGGTAATTTTCATCAACTTGAGATTTTCATTCCAAAGTTTATAAAATGTCGTAATTTGTATGGAAAATAAATATTTGCGACTTCTACCGTCTAGTTTTTAAGATATTGTAAAAGGCTCACAGGTGGGCCCCGTGGCCTCGTACAAAGGACTGTGTACATTTCCGTTCGCGGGGGCCACGGGGTCACGCTACGGCCCACCCGGCGCGCGCGCTTCGGGAGTAATCGGGAGTAGTGATATACTCCGGCCGATCAATATCGCGCGCTGCGTCGATAAGTGAGGGATCGCTTACGCTTTTCCCGCCAAAAATGTATGATTTTCAACATTTTGAGTTGAATAATCCTAGCATCTTGCAATAACCCTGATAAAAACTACAAGTTTATGTTGGATTTGAAAACCACGCCGTCCGGTTCGCCTACAGGGCCACGCGGCTCACTTCCATACGCGTTTTGTTTGATAGCTGCAATCTGTGGCTTGTAGGAAGCGTTTCCGTAGTACCTATCACGCGGCTCACGGGTGACCCCCGTGGCTCGAATGGTTCAGTAAGACAAGGCTCACCGGAGAGCCCCATGGCCTGAATGGAAATACCCGATTTTTCACATGGCGTTCAACGTGTTAATAACTTAACATAAAAATATTTTAAATTATGTATACCTATAGTCCATAGTGTAATTGATTTGTAAAATTATTTCTAACGCGGATAAAAAAGTGAGAATCACGCAAAAACTATCAAGTATTTTTTTATTAAACCTTCACCATTTTAAATATAATTTAAATATTTACATTTTAATATACCTACGTGTTTTAATTTATTACCTTTTGTTTTATGTGAGTGTAATAAATTAATAATGCGTCTCATTTGGGACAGCGCTCCTTGATGGGCGAGTCCTATTACTGTGTAGACGTACGACGCGTTGTGTGAGCTCAGCACAGAACACGCAAGCTAACTCTCAAGGCCGCTGCCATATATCTGCGTCTTAGTCGTAGCGTACGGTCTGGCCGTACAACTTAGTTCATTTTGCGCAAAATATATTTGTATCGCGTGAATATAATTTAAATATATAGTTTAGTCCACGATCGGTCTTTGCCGCGTGTACACACGGCTACACATCAAGCTATACATTTCCAGTTTACACTAACCTCTCATTGTAAGGAAATCCTATACAAAGCGAGAACAGCTTATACTGGAAATGTATAGCTTAATCTGTAGCCGTGCGTACTCAACATTTTGTATAATAACAAATACTAAACAATAAAGTATAGTTTTAACTCTATCAAGCATTAGCATTTGAAATTGTACCGTACACGTATCACTATTTTCGAATATGATCACGTATCGATACTAATGATAGGTAACTGTTTCTAACCAGCAAGAGCTGGTAACCTTAAAAGTGATGAATTAACTTCTAACTTCTCGACATTAAGGGACTGTTACACCACCTATGATTAATTTTCTATTCAGTTACTTGGCAGATAATTTCATACAAATTCTGTTCCATTTTTGAATTTATTCGTTAAGTATTGGCTATTCGGACATGGTGAAATAGGCCCTAATAGTTTAAAACTATCAATAACTTAACCGGTGACGACAAAGAGATAAATCGAGATAAATTGTCGATTGTCTGCCGAAGCCACGTTATCAGCTATAATAATTATAAATTCTATACATTGAATTACTTTCCTAACATTATTGATAGTCGAATTTAACGACACAACCCCACACACATCAGCCGATTAAATTTTTTACCCATTTATAATTTTGACAAATTGAAATAAACTTAAATGTGTATGAAATAAGGATAAAGGATACTTTAGAAATCTTAGAATAGCTCAACGGCACAGGCATCAGACTGAAGAACGCGAAAGGTCAGTAGTTTGACGCCCACCCGTTGCAGTATGTTCCGACGTGAACCCAATTCTAGTATAAGCATTTTAATTTAGAAAGACAAACATGATTACTAGAACGCAACTCATAACTAATAATCAGATATCGGATAAACGGATGCATATTTATCTAAAGTTAATTTTTAGCTAAGAAATTATGGCAGCACCTTCTTTAATTTTTTTCTTTATATAAATCCCGGGATTTCAGAAAATCCGGGAATGCACAACTAATCGGATACATAGTATGTTAACGACTTCATAAAAGAGCTAATATTTATTTAAAAAAATACCGGGACACCGGTATCACATAACTATTCGTATGCTTGTTAACTTGAAATTTATTTTTAGCATTACTTATCCTGACGTTTGCTATGCCAGTTTGGCAAGTTACTTGACATCATTAGGTAGTATTCGATTTTATAGTCAAAAAGTACTCAATTTATGAATATATTATTTTAATTATTTGCGTAGGTATATTTGTAAAACATTCAGACACAATGTAAATTGTTATTGAATAAATAAATGAAATGAAAAATGAAATGAACGGGATCGCGAGATTTTTACAATAAATTTATTAATTATTATCGTCTCTAAAATTGTCGATCCCGGGAATTCCGGTACTTTTTCGATACAAAAGTGCATTCCTTAATAACCAACACCTGAAATTCAATAATCCATATTTTGTATAAAAAAAAAAGCTCATTCGAAGTTACAAATTAGGAGGAAAGAGAGAGACAAAGTAATTATCAACTAAGTACGTGTTTAAATAAGTAGAACTTAACACTAGATAGGCGGAACTTTCGACATTTGTCCTAAGTGCACCATAACATTATCCGAATTTATAATGAAACGCGTTAATGTTTCTGGCCAATTATGAGTAATGTTATAAAATGGGTGACGGCTTGGCAGATATAACGAGGCTATACGGGAAACATTGATGATAGTACAAAATGATAGTACAATGTGAGCAAATGGCATTGTCGAATCAAGGCGGGCCAGTTGCGGAAGAGAGTCATGGCGCAACTTGAAGAGGCCTATGTCCTGCAGTGGACAGCAAGGCTTAGTTGCTTGATTGAGTGATGTATTTAGTGTTTTTCTGCACAAACTAACGCTTAAACAGCTCAATGTATACTAAACAGAATAGTAAATTTAGAACAGTATGCGTACACCCACACCATTAAAAGTTGCGTTACTTCGTAGTGGATGTGTGAATCAAACATGTAAGACGGTGGCGTACGCCGTAAGCTATTACAGAATTAACAACTAAACAACAAATTCTAATTTTTTTCTACACTGATAATGACAATCCAACGTGTTTGTGTAAATGTGTCCACGCGTTCTTCGACTCCACACTCATTTACAAGTTGTTCGCGAAGAACACGTTAAGTAATTCTGTAACAACAAAAAACTCGTGTTAGGTAAGTTACAATACAAGAAAACCTTGAACCTCGTAAGATGGCAATGGCATCCGAAGTTATGTTGTAGTATACAACTGATAAGTAAGGAGTTTAAGAGGCATATTACATTTCAACCGTGATTTTTGCGTAAATTGGCAAACTTTGGCGTTCGTTCTTATTCTGAGAAACTGAAAGACATCGACAACTTTGACTTTTTGAGTGGTGGAGAATAGATGATATAGTCCATAGCAGCCTCACTTTTCGTAATTTTTTTCTTATCTTTATATATAGGGTGACTGGTAATTAGTGACCGATACTTAAAAACATGATTGTACTCATGATAACAAACAACTCCTGAAATCGCGAAAAATAAATCAGCTGTTCCCTACACAACTCGTCAAAATGTGTCGTGGAGCAGCAAATTTATTTTTAAATACGTGATTGTACTCATGACAGTAAACACTAAACAACTTTCCCAAAGAAACGATTTTTTAAATTTAGGTACTAAGCGCATTACCCCAATCATTACAATAAGATAATGGTGCCGATTATCTTGTCACAAATGCCTCTAAACTAGACTAAAAATCACTACAATTTAGTTTATTCCTGTCAAACGACGATTTCCCATTCTGAAATTGATTAAAGTGACACAACTTAACTAAATTTTAGTTTGACAGCACTAAGATTGTACTGAGATAATAATTTAGTGAAAATGGCAATTTTGCTATTCTGAATTTGACGTTTTTCACTTAAAATTTTGATTGTCAAACTAAATCAGACTATTTTTAATCGCGATTAAAAAGGTGTGGAATAAGATTAGTTGTCATGAGCTAAAATTCACACAAACACCTTGACTTCAAGTGCAAAAACAGTACTGTATTTTTTTTTCTTTTCCATATATCTCGAAAACGGTGTGTCCTATCGCAAAAATAATGAAAATTTGGCCCCCTTTATAAAACCCTTAAACCCCTAACCCTCAACACGTAGGTACCAAAAAAAAAAAATCTACAAAAACACGTTGAAGCTGCCCCCTCCCTGCCCTCCTCCAGCTCTAAAAAATATCTGACACGATAACGGCGGCGATGTCAGATTGTCTGTAAACAAAATATGACAAGCCTTCTCACTTTTCATAGTGATTTCGTTAGTTCCAATTAAAGCCACCGGGTCAAATATACTACGAGCACTATACGACGCGGAGTCACGATTGTCAAACTCGATTTTAGTTGTGCCAATTTTTTTTCTAAATTTAGAAGTTTTTTTTTGCAGAATAGCTCTAAGATTCTCATAGACAAAAGTAAGGAATTTTAGTGATAGTTTAGTTAGTTTAGTTCGGTGTACAACAGAATCGGCACCATTGACTAACAAGAATATGCGCGCCGTCAGCTGTTAGTCGCTTGACCCCGTTATTCTGTCTTATGTTACATGAAGGTAACGGCAGAGCACCCACACACTTCACATCCGTGTAAGATAACTACATGTTCACACTAAAGACAGCAAGAGTTACTGTATTTTTTCGAGCTCGTGGATTGACTACTGTACATAATAAGCAAATGAAATGAAAAATATATAATCATATTTCTGTGGTTTAATTCATAGCGGCCTCAGAATTTAGAAATACAGGATATTTTTTTAAGCAGTGCGCAAATTTTCACATGGTGTTCTACTCATGAATATGAACAACTGTTACTATGGGACCAAAGCTGAAATCACGAAAAAAAATCAGCTGCTCCCTACATTTTGACGAGTTTCGTGTAGATAAAATGTACTGAACAGCTGATTTTTTTCGCGATTTCAGAGTTAGTCCCATAGTGAAAGTTGTTCATATTCATGGGTAGAACACCCTGTGAAAATTTTCGCACTACTTAAAAAAATGTCCTGTATGTATGGTATAGCTACAAAAAAATCCCATTCAAAATCATAAAACTACTAAAAACGTTCAGAATCATAAAACTACTAAAAACGGTCAGAATGTAAGTTTGTCCTTACTAAATTAATATTACTACGTAATATTTATACCATAATAATCGTTATTTCATAAGATATTAAAATTTCATACCATAAACAAGAAAAAATAAATTATAAGACTCAAAATAAACGTAATTACAATTGCCAAATTGCTACATAATGCAATGCGTCGCCGTGCTCCAATATAACTAATCTGGCAAAACGTAATTTTGTGACAGGGCTGTTAATATGACAAAGTCCAAAAGTATTCATCGTTTTCGTGAATTTATAGTACACGCATCAAACGCAAGTAAAAACGCACGGTTGTAAGTATTAATAAATGTTATAAAGGGGTGCTTCTAGTAAGTTTGTATGTTTGTAGAAGGTAATCTCTGGAAATACTAATCCATTCACAAAAATTATTTCACGGATAGAAAGCTACACTATTAACGAGTGTATTTAGTTTCTACGCAATCTGTATACGCATCAATAATAGTTACCTCAGTCATGATCATGCGATGACTGCTCGCTCTCAGGTCGCAGAGAATCAATGCAGGCGACGATCTTTAGCGCTGGCCCCAGTTTCATGGACAGCGCCATGACGAGGTGCTCTGGTCTGATCAGCAGTAGGGCTTCGCCATCTACCTCCTGCATGAGGAACTCGTCTGCGTAGCCAGCACACCCAGGTATGTTGCGGATGAAGTCGCATACTTCAGATACCTGTAGGTAGAAATACGTATAGATAGATGAGTAGAATACTTTTTATCATAAGAAGTTACAGATATAAATGTAGAAAAATTATATGTACCATCGCGGACATTTGCGGTGAACCACTTTTGAACCTTATTATCATAGTAATAAGGTAAAAAGTGGTTCACCGCAAATGTCCGCGATGGTACATATAATTTGTAACTTGACGGCAATTTGTTACAATTTCTTTTCCATTTATGAAGTTATCTGGCAGTTACCCTTTCCGGACACTGAGAAATAGGCCCATTAATCGGCACAAACTATTAAATACTTGGCAGGTTTATCAAAAATAATTGGAATTCTGGTAATTAGATTTATTAGCGGGTCAGAAGCCTAAACCACGACACATCAGGGTATCACTGATAGGCAAAACTGATAGTTGGACAACCAGCCTTAGGCCGCGTTTCCACTGACACGGAGCTGGGCGGAGCGGAGCGGAGACGTGCAGGAATCGTCCAATTACAGACGAGGCAAGAGACGCGATGAGGATTTTAACCATTATGATTGGTCGATTCCTGCACGTCTCCGCTCCTCTCCGCCCAGCTCCGCGTCAGTGGAAACGCACCCTTACCAAGGGGTAACGTGATAGCCAGTAACTGGGTTGTGGAGGTCAGATAGGCAGCCTCTCCTTGTAAAAAAATACTGGTTTTTTGTTCTATCTGGTTAGACTGGAACTTCAACATAGTTAATTCATTGCCACAAAAAGTAAACTACAAATTTTATTTGGAGGGTTTTACTTTTAAAGTTTACTTTTTCATTTCGTACATTGACGTTCACATACAATTATTACGTCATGTGATCGTCATGAAAATCAGAAACATCAAGAAAAACCTATTGAATTATTTGGAGTTAAGCTCAATTATCAACTTGAGCACTAAAAAGTCTAAGTTGATTTTTATGTGCAAATTTTTAGGTAGAATAAAGCGAGGCAGACGATGATTGATGACAATACTCACGCTCCACTTAGTAGCGTTAGGTATCTTGGGTGCTTGCGCGGCTTCTGCACTAGCTGTGCTAGCGGCTTCTGCGGTACTCGTAGCGGCTGCTTCGGCCTTCGCGTTGCTGTTCGCTGCACTGTGAGATCCGCTCTCGTTGGACGAACTGATCCGGGCCACGCTAGGACTGTGGTCAAGCATCTGCTTCTTACCTGGTATTATATATAAAAAAATTAAATTAAAAAAACCCCCGACACAAATGAACCCTCATTTCTTTTTGCCACTCCATCATGAGACCCTGCTTAACATCTATCATAACTAGAGATCGGATAATCGGATGCATATTAACCTAAAGTTAATATTTCGCTAACAAAGTATGGAAGCGGCTTCTTAGCATTTTTTTTCTTACTATAAATCCCGGGATTCCAGAAAATGTGGGAATGCACAACTAATCGGATTCATGGTATGGAAACGACTTCATAAATAACGTGGTTTTATTTATTTTGAAATACCGGGAAATCGGGATCACATAAATATTCCGTTTGTTACACGTGATCCCCGCGAGAAATACAAAGCTGCCGAATTAAAATGGTTGTACCTGGAAGGTACCGTCACTATATCGGTAGGGTTGTTTTCATGGGTTTCGAGAATGTTAAAGCCGATAGTGACGTGAAAATGTAAATCCAAGATGGCGGCTGCGAACATTTTCAAATGTTTCGTCATGGGTGTCGTTTTCATGGTTTTCGAGGGTTTTAAAGCCGATAGTAATGTTAAAATGTAAATCCAAGATGGCGACTGCGAACATTTCCAAATTTTTTCATGCTTTTCGAGGGTGTTAAAGCCGATAGTGATGTTAAAATGTAAATCCAAGATGGCGGCTGCAAAATTTTCTAACTTTTCGTCATGGGTGTCGTTTTCATAGTTTTTGAGAGTTTTAAAGCCGATAGTGGCGTTAAAATGTAAATCCAAGATGGCGGCTGCGAAAATTTTCTAATTTTTCGTCATGGGTGTCGTTTTATTGGTTTTCGAGGGTGTTAAAGCCGATAGTGACACTAAAATGTAAATCCAAGATGGCGGATGCGAATATTTTTTAATTTTTCGTCATGGGTGACGTTTTCATAGTTTTTTAGCGTTTTAAATCCGATAATGGCGTTAAAATGTTAATCCAAGATGGCGGCTGTGAAAAATTTCTAACTTTTCGTCATGGGTGTCGTTTTATTGGTTTTCGAGGGTGTTAAAGCCGATAGTGACACTAAAATGTAAATTCAAGATGGCGGCTGCGAAAATTAAAAAAAAAATTGTGATGGGTATCGTTTTCATGGTTTTGGGGGGTATTAAAGCTGATAGTGACATTAAAATGTAAATCCAAGATGGCGGCTGCGAACATTTCGGTCGGTTTTACAACCCTCGAAAACCATGAAAACGACACCCATGACGAAAAATTTAAAAATGTTCGCAGCCGCCATCTTGTATTTACATTTTAATGTTACTATCGGCTTTAAAACCCTCAAAAACTACGAAAATGACACCCATGACGAAAAATTAGAAAATGTTTGCAGCCGCCATCTTGGATTTACATTTTAATGTCACTATCAGATTTAGTACCCCCGAAAACCATGAAAACGACACCCATGACGAAAAATGAATATTTGCATCCGCCATCTTGGATTTACAATTTAGTGTCACTATCGGCTTTAACACCCTCGGAAACCAATAAAACGACACCCATGACGAAAAATTAAAAAATATTCGCATCCGCCATCTTGGATATACATTTTAGTGTCACTATCTGCTTTAACACCCTCGAAAACCAATTAAACGACACCCATGACGAAAAATTAGAAAATTTTCGCAGCCGCCATCTTGGATTTACATTTTAATGTCACTATCAGCTGTAACAGCCTCGGAAACCATGAGTAGTACCCATGACGAAAAATTTGAAAATATTCGCAGCCGCCATCTTGGATTTACATTTTAATGTTACTATCAGCTTTAACACCCCCGAAAACCATGAAAACGACACCCATGACGAAAAATTAAAAAATATTCGCATCCGCCATCTTGGATATACATTTTAGTGTCGCTTTAACACCCTCGAAAACCAATAAAACTACACCCATGACGAAAAATTAGAAAATTTTCGCAGCCGCCATCTTGGATTTACATTTTAATGTCACTATCAGCTGTAACAGCCTCGAAAAACATGAGTAGTACCCATGACGAAACATTTGAAAATATTTGAAGCCGCCATCTTGGATTTACATTTTCAGCAGCTTTCACTATGGGACCAACTCTGAAATCACAAAAAAATTACTATGTTTGAAACCAAAGTTCAATACCTACTCGACCAAATTGTATGAAACAGCTGACTTATGTTTCGTGATTTACGGGTTGATCCCATTGTGAAAGTTGCTCTTGAGTAGAACACCCTATGAAAATTTATACTTAATTTATCAATTCCGGAATCGCGACATTTTGACGATCGACACAAAAGTGCATTCCTTAATAGTCAAAACCTAAACATAAGTAAATATACATTCGATTCTATAATCAGAACTATAAATTTGTGAATCCCGCAATCCGCGTGATTTTTTTAATACAAAAGTACATTCCATATTAGCCAACACCAACGCAAGTACCTAACTAAAACATTCGATTCCAAAATCAGAACTTAAAAATTTTCGTTCTGGAATCCCGGGATTTTGTTTTTTTTTTTAAGTGCAATCCATATTAACTAACATCTGAACTTAAGTAAATTATACATTCGATTCTATAATCAGAAGTCATAATTGGGCGATACCGGAATTCTGGGATTTTTTAATCCAAAAGCCCACTCCATACTTAGCCAACACCTCAACTTTAGGTTAATATGCATCCGATTATCCGATCTCTAATCATAACCTATTCACTGAGACCATTCCAATGAGCCCAAACACGATACCTCTGCTGTAAGTTGGTGAGGGAGTTAGGTATCCTGCAAATTTCAGGTAATGCTGCAGCATCAGTTCAAGGTTACTATGTTATTCTGATATCATTGAAGTAAAAGAATACCAAATGTCGACTCGATCAGACCTGTGGTAGATGCTCACATCAATTCATCAACTAGAAAACAGCTGATAATCTTCAAATGACTGAATAGATTTTCTTGAATCATAGCTAAGAAGAACACACGATCAAGTCACCTTTCAAACAAAACAAAAACAGTCTAAATCGGTTCAGTCGTTTGGGAGCTATGTTGACACAGACACACACATTAATCTTATATCTTCTATAAAATATATATAGGGTGACTGGTAATTAGTGACCGATACCTAAACACATGATTGTGCTCATGATAACAAACAACTTTTACTATGGGACCAAATCTGAAAACGCGAAAAAAAAATCAGCTGCTCCCTACATTTTGACAAGTTATGCGAACATGAATGTATGGGGCATCTGATTTTTTTTCGCGATTTCAGGTTTGGTCCCATAGTAAAAGTTGTTTGTTATCATGAGCACAATCATGTGTTTAGGTATCGGTCACTAATTACCAGTCACCCTATATATATAATCTTAACACCCCTCTTGAGATAAGAGTGGAGGAATGAGATTAGCAGTTCGGTTTAAGTTGACTTCAACCAACAACAACTACGTCATAATAACAACCATAGGTATATTATAACTGGGCTTTGTGAACACGAAAGAGATAAAATTGCAGTGTATTAGAGCGAGATAGATTCACAGGACTAATCTGAAATAATACATCGGGCTGTAACAGCAGAGACTTTCAAGAGATTCTTACAAATTATTTTTTTCCTTTTTTGATGTGTAACATCTTTCCTCTCGCTTTCCTGCAATCTGTTGGAGTGATTTCGTGAAAAGGGATGAAAGTGACGGAAGTATGTAAAAGGAAGTGAACATATTTTTTATATATGTTTTGAGCGACGTATTGAAATGTGGGTTAAAATTTGGTATGACATCATGTGCGATTACTGTAAGGCTCGCTCGTTTTTAACCGACTTCAAAAAAAGCAGGAGGTTCTCAATTCGGTTGTATGTTTTTCGTTCGTTGTTTCGTTTGTTACCTCAGTCCTTTATGAACCGATTCGGAAAATTATTTTTTTATTTGAAAGGGTATACTTCCAGATTGGTCCCATTTTTGTCAAAATCCAGTTCTGATGATGGGATCCATGAGGAATCGAGGGAACTCCTCAAATATTATAGGCATACATATAGCTATTTTGGTATTTTCATCAACAAATCAAGCGTTTGCATTCAGAAAATATCATCTGGTGAAGTGGAACTGATGAGAACAGAAAGCCACGGGAACTCCTCAACGATGATAAGTATTTCACGGGTGGCGATAAGATATCTCGATTAATAGCGACTATGACGAAGCTTTAAATAAATGGTTGATGAAAATGGTACCATTGAACCGATCTGATGAAGAAGCCGGAAGGTAGGCATCGGAACTCAGTAATAGAACAATGTATCCTAGCTGTGTTTGGGCTTAATGGAATTGTCATGAGGTGTACTCTGGCTATAAATGATTTAATGCTAACTATATGCCGCTTCAAGTTGTGCTACTTGAGTTGTATGTTATGTGTGGCCTTGATTGTCAGAAGGCAGATTTCATAGCCTCGTTATCTCCGTCAACTAAAACTACGCCTACCAAACTTCTGATACGACTTAGCGCGACGTATTTGCCTTTTTGCAAAGTTTTTATTTGAAATGGTATACTCCTGAGATGGTCGCAAAAAAATATCTTCAAGTTCTGATGACTGGCTTTTGAGTTAGCTTCAATAATTTAATACGTATTTTTCCCATTTAGTCTATGTGGATGGTGCTCTAATTTATTATGCAGAATGGTTTTCAGATTTGTGTGGGGTAGGCACCACTAGAAAGTGAAAAATAAAAACTTTTTACAAAAAAAAAACAACCGACTCCCAAAAAAATATTACAAAGTAAAAAATAACTTTAATTTCGGAAGTCGGTGGCAAAAAAAAACGAAAGTAAATAAAAAACCAAAGATACCGACTTCCGAAATTAAAGTTATTTTTTACTTTGTAGTAGTTTTTTGGGAGTCGGTTGTTTTTTTTTTGTAAAAAGTTTTTTTATTTTATCTTTTCTATGATACAACATGTGGACGTGTGTTGTGTGCGGCAGACGGACAACCCTTAATCTGCCACATTATGACGACTCACTTTTGTCACCGTTACCAATCCATGTGATAATAGACGTATAGCTTCAACAACCAACAATGTAACTTACGCGGCGGTCCATCATCAGAGGAGGGCAGTTTGTTCTCCTTGTCTTGCTCCTTGTCAACCCAGTCGCGGAGGGGCCGGTTTACCTGCACCAAATTACTCTACATATCAATTACCTATGGCGTTCAATTGCTGATATAATTACATGTATAACATTTAACAAACAGTTACCATTGACGTGTGGTTAACTGTGCAGTCGTAGGCTAAAAATGTTTAACTTTTGTTTGTTTGTTTTTGCTTGTTTTGTTTTGTGTGTTTAGTCGTGGGCTATAATGTCGCCAACAAGGCTGGAAAGGTGATAAAGCGTAGGAGTGAGACACCACGAGACTTATTAGTATAAAGTTTAAAGTGTCTCTCTCGCACGTTTTACATCTCTAACTGCCTCGAGTCCAGGCAGTTGGATTGGCTGACATGCCATCTTAGACCGTAATGCACACAGTGAGAAGTAAAAAAAAAACAAAATGATGCAAACATTTTTAGTCCGCGACCGTGAAGTCAGGGACAGGTACAGTTGGAGTTTCTACATTTTTGTGGACTGATTAGTTCCAAAGCTTAAGCCTATTATGGGGTATAATTACTAACTGTTTGCTTAGGGATAAGAAATGTGGTGGTTGGTAATAGTATTCTCAATTTGGGTAAAGGATTGCGGGGGTATGCAGAGACTCCGCGTAAAACGTGGCGTTACAGTTGGAAAGAGCAAGCTTGAGCACTACTCGTTCCAAACAACTAACGCCTCGTTATAAGTTACTCACGACATCAAGGAACGAAATACCAGTACCTTATAATAATAGTCCTGATGCCGTAGATGTAACAAATAATACGACAATTTTAGTAATTTAATCAATGCGTGTTTTTATTATTGTTTCGAATTCAACCACGCGAGAATATCGTGTTTTGCGTGCCCAGATACCTGCACGTTACAGAAACTCATGTTCGCTACTGACAACGCTGAACGCGTACCTAAGTTTTGGACTGACTTAATCGACAGGCTCAGAAGATGTCAGAATGGTTTAACGAACTGGACTGAAGTATGGTGGAATGCACCTTATTATGAATGATCTAAAGTCAATTTGCTCTGACAGGGCCGTAGGTATATATCAAGAAACATGAGACTTACAGCAAATGGTTCGCCAGCTTCTTGAATGACGTATCCTTCGATGACATGTGTCAGTATGTTCGGTTTTACCATCGCTTTCGGGAGCCCCTTGTCTGTAACGTTATTAATCATAGCATCTTTTGAGTATAAATATATTGGGGAATAATAAAGCAACAAAAAATTCAAGCATAATTCATGTCTTGGTTGGGTCATTGTTTCTCGTATCACGATATACACTGCTACACTGATCTTTCGAATGATGTCGACAGGTGGCGTTGTTTTGTGAAATGTGTTGAAAAAACAAGATGGCGACGTTAGTTCCGATTTCGGCCACGCGCCTTAAGGTAGCGTTCGGATCCTAGCGGTCGCTGCCCGGCAGACAGGACCGACTGCAGCGACCCACTGCCGCAGCCCTGCAGCGCAACAAGGAGCATTCGGATAGCAGCGGCCGCGAAAGAGTCGCAAGCATTATATTGCCAGGAGCCGAAACCCCGGCTACATCCTATAAGGCAGGAGGAAATTTTAGGTCACATGCGCTCAGAGTGGAGACTCTGTCCGCACACTGAGTGACATCAGGGAAGGCGGCACACAGTGGTCACATGCTGCATGGCAGATTTGCACAGTTAGGTTTCGGGGAGACCCCTAGAGGGGGTTTCGGATCGATCTTTTGAGAGGCGTCCCTTCCATATGCAGATGTTGATCACCGGGTTTAGTGAGGTACAAATCCCACACTCCCCGGTCTTATCCCCAAAGCCCGGGCGCTTTTTGAAGTTTCCCCCCGAAAACAAAAACAAAAACGTTAACAAGAGTCACTTTGAACGGGTAGTGTGTGTCGTATGTTGTGTTTGAGCAATTTATTTTATTATATTATTGCTAACAACATAAATGAAGCTAGATAGCTCATGAAGCGGCTGCTGGGAGACGAAGAGGAGGCTGATGATATAATAATGCTGTTACTTTCGGCAAAGAGGAATAAAATTGATTTGTTGTATATACATCCAGAGCTGATGAGGGTTGCTTCCAAATGCTCATTCCCGCTGCGCGTAGAATGAGTCGTGCTCGCATAGGTACTGCTACTGGCGTGGTTCGGCGCCAGTGTCGCGAGTAGGCCACGCCCTCCGGCCGCGCGACACAGTCGACAGCATCGGAAAGTTCTGCATACAAATCGTTAAAGAGCGGTACGACGCGACCTCTGTCGCCGCTGCCGGGCTGCGGCTGCAGGCCGCTGACTGCCGGAATCCGAATGCTACCGTTAAGATACTTACAGACCGTAGACAGTTATTTTACCTCTGATTATGCATCACTGTCAAACTCACAGTGATCTTGATTGTCGTTGCAATAAGGTTGATATTGGGTAGCTGCTGTCATATGTAAAATAACTGTGAACGTGGGGTAGATGATTTGAGCAGTTGTCAACTTGTCGAAATTTTATTGATGTCGAAATATTTACATAAGTAGTTAAACACTCATAATATGTATTTTACCGTGTCAATGGTATTTGATTTGGTTTGCTATCTAGGAGTTCTGGAGCGCGGGGGACTTTTCCATACAAATTAGAGGCCTGTGCAGTCAAGGTTGGAGATTCAAACAGTAAGTAGCTATAACACAAAAAGCGACCCAAACAAGACAAAATAAGGCAGTAGTTCATAAAGATGTTCATACAATACTGACCGTGGGCCGCCTGCTGACTCATATGGCGGGGCGTGCACTGCGTACTCTTGAACAACGCTGTCGACCCCCCGGACGATACCGGCGCCGTGATGGCGGCCGTCATTGTAGATGATGATGATGTTGACGACGCTACTGTTGTCACCACCTAGAGTTGAGAACGTCATTATGGGGTGCTAATATTAAGATGTATTGTTGTTTGAAAAAAACTGGGTAAGACGTAGCGCACAGCTTGCCTTGATTGACTTCTGATTTTGCATAAAATGTACAAATGTGACCGATCGATAACATCAACCGTTCAAACTGACCCAGTGTGGTCGTGCATGGCAACCGGATTCCGATAACCGTCAACTGTTTTTATTCAAAGTCGATTGATGGTTGTGGAATTTAGCCAATCTTGCTTTCTCACTCCTTTTAGTGAAACTTACGTATCGATCGATAGTCGATACCTTGACTATTCATCGGCAAGGTCATTGACTGTTTTGTGACGATTAATATCAACTACCAGACAGAGATCGGATAATCGGTGCATATTTACCTAAAATGAATTTTTGGCTAAAAAATCATGGAAGCGGGTTCCTAATTTCTTTTTTCTTAAAATAAATCCCGGGATTTCAAATAATTCGGGAATGCACAACTAATCGGATACTTGTTAAGACTTCTTAAATATTTATGTGATATTATTTATTTAAAAGACACCGGAATCACATAACTATTTGTATGCTTGTTTACTTGAAATTCATTTTTAACATTACTTATACTTTACAACATTAGCTAGCATTGGATTCTACAGTCAAAAAGTACTTCAATCAATTCCGGAATCGCGACATTTTTACGATCGACACAAAATTGCATTCCATATTAGCAACACCTGAACGTAAGTAAATATACATTCGATTCTCTAATCAGAACTCTTAAAGTCGATCCCGGAGTATCGGGATTTTTTCGATGCAAAAGTGCATTCCTTAATTAGCTTTATCTACACCCATGCTATAAATCCTTTATAAAAGTTCCTGAAATAGTTAGCTTACTGCCAACATTAAAACAGCCAGTGTCATAGTAACCATGGTAACCATAATAGCATCCAAACGGGTGCTTTAATGTTGTACTAAATTTCATAATGCAACTTTTTTTCAAAAAAAGAACATTGTAATGCACGCGCGTTTCACTACAACAGCGCCGTAATTTAAAAAAGAACTTATTCGAATTCACGTCGTATACTATGACGCCGGCCGCCATGTTCGATACGAGAATTAGTATTGCAAAAAACTGTTTCAGAACCTTTTTTTAGAGGATTCATAACAGGCATGTAGATAAAGTCTTATATGCAACTGTACATAATTAGGTATTAAAACACTCATGTGATACTATTATCACACTCGGCTTCGCCTCGTGTGATAAACCCACATTCGTGTTTTAATACCCCTTATTATACGTCAGTTGCATAAATAACTATTATACTTTAGGTAAATATGCATACGATTATCTGACCTCTGATTATAATTGTACGGGCAGTAACTCCGTACAGTGAGATGTGGTATTTAGGTGGACGAATCACACGGTATGTTTACAGGAAATAAAATCACTGTTTTGTGTCCGTAAATGATTGACAGTTTATTGTTAGAAACATTAAATTATATAACACGTAAAGTAGGTTACTTGTAGAGGGTGCGATAGCTTAGTCAGCAAATGTACACAAAATATTCAACGAATGAGCAAAAGCTTGTTAAGGTAAAAACGAATACAAGACATATCCTATGGCGATGCTCGTACATCCTGCCAACTCAAAAAGTACAAATAATAGGTAAAACGCAAACCAAAAAGTATGTAAAGAAAGTGAAGGTCCTACGTTCCCGCTGACTGATGTTGGCGATGTTTCGCGATCCACCTTGTTGCTGTTAGTAGTTGCTGCTTGTTATGGTTCGTTTAGATTTATCTCTGGTATGTAGATCTCTTGCTCATTTCCTAATTCCATTGTGGTTTGCATATTGTAACGCAAATGAGTCAGATGTTTATCGCCGCGCATCATGCAACCTGTCGCTAAGGTGATTATGCCTGTATTTTGTAGTGTCTGTGACGTAATTCCAGCTGGACAGAAAATGCGCATAGTGCATTCCTCGCAACACGTAAACAACCGCCCCTTGCTGTGTTGCTTTTTCCATTCATTGCTGCAACTTGATACCTCAATGCGACAGGTTGACACTCCTTGATTGTTTATTATGTCGGTTTCGCACATTCTTGTGGCGGTTTTTATACCATAGGTAGGTCAAGGTTGCATAGTAGCAGCTGATTTGTATTTACATGTGTACATGATGAACGATGTTGATCCAGGGGTATCATCATGTTGTTCATGGAGGCTCTCTTCCGTTATTTTAACGTGCCCCGTGAAATCCAAAAACACTCCACTCCTGTGTGTGTGAATGACCGTGAACGTGTAACTCGAGGTGATGGTAAGTCTACCATTTGCTGATAATTGCTGCGTTGCGTTTTGTAGCGATGACAGGTCACACATTTGTTAAGTTGCTTCTCGATTGGTTTCGTGCCGCCGAGTATCCAATATTTGTTACGAAGGTGTCCCAAAGTAAGCCTGGCACCACCGTGGTTCTTGTGGTCTTGGTGAATCAAGAGATCTGCTAGCTTGTGGTTGTTTGGTAAAATTATCGGATGTTTTTGGGAGTTGTTTAACTTGGCATGTTCCATGTCTTCCTCCCACTCGAAGAATGCCTTGTGCGTCTAGTATTGGGCTCAAACTCAATAGTTTGCTTGTGGCCCGTACCTTGTTATGTTTGTATAGGTATTCTATATCATCGCCAAAGGTATTGTGTCTTCGATGTCTTCTGTAGTTAAGTGTGACGTGCGGTTGGCTCTTGCTGCGTCACGTGAGTTGTTTAAAATGAATCCTATGCTCCATCTGATGGCTCGGATGTTGCATTAGTCATTGAACTGTATTTTTGCAGTAGTTGCTCGATGAGTGGCGCGATTATAGTTTGTATTGCGCAAGTTTGACCTCGGTTCCTTTTCTCTTCGTTCGTTGTAAAAATACCTTTTTTTAATATGCTGTTATTTTGAAGCCAGGAAGGGGCGTTCGACCACAGTTCGTGACCTATTAAGTCCGAGGGTGAAATTCTTCTGCTCGCGTAGTCCGCTGGATTATCTTCGGACTTGACATGTTTCCAGCGTGGTATGTATATGTCGTGTACGTGTGCGAACTGATTGCGGAATTGCTCCCATTCTTGCTGTATATTTGGTGGGAGTTGGTCATCCCAGCTCGTTGTTGTTGCCCAAGCATGTTAAAAAATTAGCTTGGCTTTTACTGTAACCGGTGATAGCCAGGCAAGTGGGTCGTACAGTTGCGATATATCCAACAGCAGTGTGCGTTTTGTGTTGACGTCACGTTTGTTGCTGAGTGGTTTTGTTTGTAGGTAAACTGATCCGTGCGCGGGTTCCAAGTGATGCCTAGTGTTCTGTTTATGTCTGCGTCCTTGAAATCGAGCATGTTTTGGCTTAACAGTTTATCTGGCAAGCCTTCGAGTAGGCGCGTTTTGTTGCTAGCCCACTTTCGTAAGTTGAACCCAGCCCCCTTCAGCATTATTTTAAGTTCACCTTGAGCTTTCTGTGTTGAGCTCGGTGTGTCCGGCTCTGTGCACTTTTTCATATGTTGTAGAGCTCTGTTTTCGTTTATGTAAGCCTCGTGACTTGAAGCGAGGGTTTCGTCTGTAGCCAAGCGTTTTTCTCGCTGCTTGAGTTGCGCGACTGCTTGAGGCTTTGACCGTCCCAAGTTTTGTTCGACGTTGGTCGTCATGGGAATTCTAACTTCGTATCGCTTGTCTTCTATTATTTTTGTTGTATTAGTATACGTCTTCTCGCATTACTCTTGCTCGACTCTCGTGGACTTGTCGTCTGATGTTATCTCTTCAGTTTTCCAAAAGCGAGAAATGTCGTTAGTGTCCACCACGACATGACAGTTGAGTGTATTCGTGTTTCCAACTAATACCCAGCCCAGCTTAGTTTGTTGTGCTATAGGTGCGTACATGTCTCCTCGAATGATGTTGCTCATGACTGTGTCGCCATATACTCCGGCGTCCAATAGACTGTCAATCGGGCGTGTGGGTCGGCCAGGTTAATATTCTCTATGTGAGGCCAATCTTGTTTTTAGAAGGAGAAGTTAGGTAGATTGTTGAGTAGTTTACTCATTACTAGTGCCGGTGTCAAGAACTGCAGTGCGATTCTGTAACCATCTCACCGTGAAAACTTAGGTGAAGTGAGCGTGGAGTGAGCTGTCAATAGTGTCAATTCCTAGCAAAAACAAACTCACTTCACCTAATTTTTCACGGTGAGATTTTTACAGAATCGACCGGCTGGTAATCTCCGTGAAGGGACTTACAGTCCAACTGAACGGTTCCGTTGCTGTGGCAAATGTTCCGATTCCCGATACAGTTGAGTAGCAGATTCTGTTATGAGGTTCAGTTGGGAGCCTTGGTCTAGAAGACATCTGAGTATGGTGTAAGTTCCGTCTGCGGCTTTTACTTTTAAGCTGTAGTGTAGCTAGTAGAACTTCGTTAAAGTTTCCTGACACGTGATTGGCTTTTCGCTGCGAGTTGTTATTAGACTCGTTGTCGTTCAGTTGACTTGACGATCGTGTCGCTGACGTAGTATCATGTGTTAGGTCACGTACCGTGGCGTGGTGTGCGCCGTTGCACACTTTGCATCTTTTTTGCGAGTTGCATTTCTGTCCGTTGTGCGGATACATGCAGTTCTTGCAAATGTTCAATTGCTCAATTGTCCTAATTTTTATGTCTGGCGTCACTTCTTGAAACTCTTTGCAGTAGAGCAATATGTGACTTGCTTTACAAACAGGACAATTTCTGTCAGAGCTTGTATGGTTTGCCTTGGGATAGCGTCTGTATCTGTTGTACGCATCCTTTTGTACTGTTGTTGTCGAGCTCCCTTTGTTCCGGGGGATGTCGGCATCTGTTTGTATGGTTTGTTTGGTTTGCTTGTTTTCTGGACCACTGATTCCAGCGCTGTGAACTTCTTGTTGTCTAGCGTCCATAATTGTTGTATGTATGCGTATTGTTGATGGACGTTCGCCCTGTTGACTTCACTGTTGAAGTGTTAGGATGTAATTCCCGAACCACCAAATGTTGATGTTTCCCGTGGCGATCGCAGGGTCCGAAGGAGTCTCTCCGTACGATATTGTGCGCCTTGAAGGACTGTTTGCTCCAATAGTGGCGATCCGGCTCGAAGGACCAAAATGTACGGGCAGTAACTCCGTACAGTGAGATGTGGTATGTAGGTGGACGAATCACACGGGATGTGTACAGGAAATAAAATCACTGTTTTGTGTCCGTAAATGATTGACAGTTTATTGTTAGAAACATTAAATTATATAACACGTAAAGTAGGTTACTTGTAGTGGGTGCGATAGCTTAGTCAGCAAATGTACACAAAATATTCAACGAATGAGCAAATGCTTGTTACGGTAAAAACTAACACAAGACATCCTATGGCGATGCTCGTACAATAATCTTTAAAGTTCTTACCTGTGGAGCAACAGGAGTGGTTTGTTGCGCACTGCTGGGCACCGGTGCGTTGGTGATAGCAACAGAAGTCGCTGGCGCGGGTGTCGTCTCGGTTGATGTGCTTTGCGTTTCTGTCTTCGATGGACTCGACTTTGATATCTCCATGGGTGTCACCGCTCCTGAGTTTTTACAATGTAGATGGGTTTTAGTTCACTTGAGTTTAGTCTCTAAACAATACAAAATAAAGTAGTTTTTCGTGACTGTGTGTGTTCCGCTTAGCTCCTCTAAACTACACAATATTTTGATTTGGTTGTCATCATCTTTTACATATTTTATTTTGGAAGGTTTATGTGTTTAATACATTAATATTGAACATAAATATGCATAGCAAAGAAATCTCGATATTTTGACAACATGACACCACAGCTTAGATCGCACCCGTGCGAAGCAAGGACAGGTCGCTACTTTATAATCAACTAGCTTCTACCTGCGACATCGTCCGCGTGGAATTCGATAATGTTATTCGATGATTTTTTTGAATCGGTTAAGTATTTTCAGAGTTTATCCATTACAAACAAACAAAAATCGAATCTTTTCTCTTTATAATATTAGTTTAGACTAAAGACCCACCCCTGCTTTGCACGGGGTTTACGACTTGATAAAACATCGAGATTTCTTTATTATGTGTAAGTTTAATACGAATGTATTATTTGCAACTTTCCAGAAAAGTCTAGAATAAATTCTCTAAATTATGGTGAAAACCCCATTAAAATCCGAAGCGTAGTTTATAAGAACAACGCGGTAAGACAGACACAAAAAGCGACTTTAATCTAAAAGCATAATAAAATAGCATCGACGAATATTTGTCAGTTTGTCTGGATGTTTGTTCCTGATTGGCGCAAAACTGGTTGAACAGATTTACATGAAATTTGACATACATATAGTTTACAACCTAGATTAGCACATTGGGTACTGCACGCGAGCGAAGCCGCAGGCAGAAACTAGTTTATAATATAACATGTAGAAGAAACGCGCCCGATGGGATTTCCCAGCGGCAAAGATTCTTCCATAGAAACTTAACCCCTTCAGGGGGTGAACTTTTTCCGCCGGGGTCGCGGATTGTTCGAAAGAGGTACCGTGGCCCTGGCACAGGCAACTGAAGGAACACGGGTGGGTGTTATACAGTAAAAGTCTTACACGCTCTCCCGCTCCGCCCAGAGCGGGAAAAGTCATTTCATCAAAAAAAAAGGGAAATATATAAATATCTATCTTTTAAATATCCTTCCTAAGTGCTCACTTTCTCTTTATAAGGAACTCTTGTGCAAAATTTTATGTTTCTAGACTCAAGAAGAATAAAATTTTGCACAAGAGTTTCTTGGGAACAACAAATAGCTGGGTCTAGAATCTAGACCCTCTCTGGAATCTAGAATCTGACCCTGTCATTGAATGAATGAAATTTTAATTGAATTTTTATTAAGTGCATTTATAGATTCCTTACCAATGGTGGTGGTACTGGTGGACACGGCGGCGTCGGCCGTGGAGACAGTGGTGACTGGTGCGGCGCTAAACGTGGTGGACGTGGCATCAGAGGCTTCCGACACGATCTGCGGCGACGGCTGGATTTGCAGCACCGGGGCCTATAAGAGACGTCACATTAACATCCATGTTATCAATCCTCTATAAAAGGCTCTGAAACAGTTTTTTGCAATACTAATACTCGTATCGAACATGGCAGCCGGCGTCATAGTATACGACGTGAATTCGAATAAGTTCTTTTTTTTAATTACGGCGCTGTTGTAGTGAAACGCGCGTGCATTACAATGTTCTTTTTTTGAAAACGAGTTGCATTATGAAATTCAGTACAACATTAAAACACCCGTTTGGGTGCTATTATGGTTACCATGGTTACTATGACACTGGCTGTTTTAATGTTGGCAATAAGCCATAAATAACTGTTTCAGAAACTTTTATAGAGGATTTATAGCATGGGTGTAGATAAAATAAATAAAACTTGGACAGAAAAGTGTCAGACTTATCAATCATTATGACTTTGCGTAAGGGAGTAACCAAAATTCGGCTTAGCCGGTCAGAAGCCCCTGCAATAAAAGCGAAAAACACGTCATTCACCTCTTTTCGGTTCGGACGATGTGACTCTACACCACGTCGAAATAAATGTGACAAGTGTGGTGATACGTGACTGGCTCAATCAGATTCCACGTCGGAAAATGGAGTCACTATCCGCAACTGCACCACAATGCGCATATTTTGCGTCTTGTATGTAGTCACTATCGTGAAGTGTAAATCGATGATGTCGACCGTTCAGTTTGATTCATTGAATGGATTACGGTAGATCGAAGAAAAAAGTCTTGTTAAAAACATGTCGTGTACAAAACATGTATCCTTGTATCATGTGTGTGGGGGGTGTGTGTATTATGTGTATGTATGTATCATGTATGTTTGTATGTATGTATCATGTATGTGTGTATGTATGTACTAACGTCGTTTTAGACGTATTTTGGTGAGTATTTTATTTATTCTACAAGTTTTGAATACAACTTTCTTTAGCAATAAACGAAAACATTAGAATACATAACTTTATACCTTGGTGTAAACGCGGGGTTATAGTAGCATATTTTTGGGAAACATACCGGTGTGGATGATATCTGCTGAGTCTTATCATCCTCGGCCTTGACGTGCGTCACGAGCGTGGCGGGCGTCTGCAGCGGCAACACAGAGCCCTGCACCGGCGCGGCGATGAGGCCCACCGTGCCTTGCGCGGCTTGCAGCGTCAACTGCGGAACACTCAGGTTGCTTGACACCTATACATAACGATATATCAACACGACTGTACTCGTCGAAGAGATAAGCAGAGGTACACCTCTAGTACATCAACATTTATGTTCCATGTAATAGTAATAATAGGGAGCGAGCCTATTGCCATCTACCGGACACAAATCCAGACTCCCGGCTGTTATTGACAAATTCCAGATGGAAAAGCCCAATAACACTTTGCTTGACCCGGGAATCGAATAGGAACTCACACCAACGACCACCGTGTCATGCGCGGCTTGCAGCGTCAACTTCAGAAACTCAGGTTGTGATACATATACCAGTGACGTATTAGGAGTGCTAGACGACACATGTTCGGGAGTATTTCTTGAACATCAAAGCGGTCCCGAAGCAATTACTACATATTTGCAGCTTTCATTCGGTTGGTGCCGATCGGCAAACTCCGTTTAAATCTACCGTCGCTAAATCATGCTCGGGTTAGCAAAACCGATCGGCTTTTCCCGAACAAGTATCTCGGCTGTGCCGAATCATGCCGAGCTGAACAAGTGTGTAGCAGCCCTCAAACCCACAGATCGGAATCATATACGTCTATTTTTAAATTGCAGTTGCATCGCACGTAGACAACGCGAATAAGTGGATGCCTGCAAGCGGACTTCTCGCTCTAGCGACTGATGCCTGTAAATGGCAAAGAGAGACAGATAAATTCTGATCCGTGCGTTTTAATTTCACCCTTAAGTTCGTATTCTTATGTACGGGGAGCATACACACTAGGATAATACATCATGCATTTAATCACAATGCCACTATAATATAGTATTTATTTATTACATTGAGTTTAAAATAATTATGCAGGGCGGCGAGAGGCGAAAAATTATATAAGGTGTTAAAAAATTACTAAGTCTAAGTAAGACTGACTGAGAATGACTAAGGTGTGAAAACTCTACAAACTTTAAGGAGTGGTTTAGACCAGGGCTTTAAATACCTGCAAAATTTTATGACATAGTTACCGTTAATATTAAAATAATGGTAATAGATTTAACGTTATATATGAAACATTTTATCGTTTAATTAACGTTAATTTTATCGTTATTTTTAAACGGTAAAACTTGTTGGGTGGAAGTTAGCGGGGCCGGAGTAGGGATGTAGGTAAACCAGTAAAACATTCAAACTTGCTTTGTAGCTAGTTGGGCCCATGGTATTTTTTTCTCAGTTCTATGGTCTAAAGCACGACTTAAAGCTTGTATAGTTAATTTTTTAACACCTTTTATTATACTGGGCCTTATTTAATAACTTTTTCAGCCGACTTTCTAGGATTGTTGTAACAATTTTGAATTTAAAGATACTACTAATACATACGACACAACAATTTGACTACCAAAAAAATGTAATTTCATACTTACAAATTGCAAGGTTTGTTAAATAGGACCCAAATAATAGGCCGCTCATCGATCTGCCACTGCGCATCGCTCATAAAAATGCCACTATCTTTCACTTCCACTATACAGCATGCTACCACAAGGGTTTTCTTTAAAACTACATGCATGGACCTTGCAAGTTTTCCTACACTCATACAAATGAAAAACATAGATCAAATATTTCCTAACATAAACCTTTTACGAACATGACGCCATAATAACACTATATTGAATGATCTCTTTCGCTAAACATGCGTACAGTCTTCGCCACGAAAGTTGGCACTAAAGTGGGGATGCGCACTAGGTACCCACTTTTTTGCCAACATGTTTGGTAGCGTCTAACTAAAGCAATGATTTGTTTACATATTTGAAGAACAGGGATAATTATTAAGGGTCTAACCTATTGAAATCTGTAATTCAATGAAGAAATCATAGAAACAAAAAAGAAAGAAAAATTGGTTTATTTGTTACAGAAACACGTGTCAAATAAATAGACAACGAACGAAAAAACGACGAAAAAAAAAAGAAGAAAATGTCCAATTTTAAAAACCAATTTTACTATCTGTGGTTAGTATTGCACAAATGAGTGAAGTTATATTTTAATAAGACGCTTCAGTGCTCTAGGAAATCCCTTGTAAAAGTCGCATTTTTTTTTCTACTAAACACAGAAATTAAATCGATCAACTAAAGTTCGACCTGCTAATGATGAAGTCAATTCAGACGAAAAAAATATAACCTTCGAGAGTTGGGAGTCGATACAATTAAATAGAAACACATAGATCGCAACACTTAGAAACACATAGATCGCAACACTATCGTTCCAAGTTCACGTAACCAATATGAACTTATTAACATTTGAAATAACGCAGGTTTTAACCAAGAAACATTCGATAGTGGTGCCATCAAATCTACATAGCAACTACCCTATTTTAGTGAATTTCGACAATATAATTTAGAGATGATAAAATAAATAATTTGATGAAGTTTTAGGGAACGTTTGCGAGGTTCGTGTTTCGCTACCTCATGGTGTAATAACGCCGGGGAGACCTGCACGAGGGGCGTGGTCAGCAACGACGCCCCGTCAAGCGCGAGCCCCGACTGCCAACGTTTTCACCACTCAAATATAGGTAGGTACATATAAAATACATATACATAGGTACTTATCAATAATCTGGGCACAATATTTGGACAGTACATAGATACAAATCTAGGGAGTGCTTGTGCTATTTATTAATTTCACACATTATTAGGTACTTGCTATTTTCACTTGCACACTCTTATGGTACACAAACATGGTATTAGTTTTAACCTACCTATTTAGTTTCAAACCACACCCGTTTCATCTATCAAACATTGTTATAAAAACAAAGCAGGTTAGCGGTGTTAAGACGACCTAGGCCAGAAAATATTACATGAAATGTATTCTACCTAGTATAACTATAAACAGAAAGAATCAACATATCTAGGGGTGCCATTAATAAAATCCGCTCATGTGAGAGTTAATTTCAAACTACATATTAAAATGTAAGTGTCATCAGATAGTCATACTCATGAGAAAATGTACGCTTAACTGCACCACTGTTATTTATATGTTAAGTCACAGTTATCTGCATAAAGCCTTGTTGTAAGAACACCGCTATAGTTTGACTGACTACCGTGCCTTAAGTAAATTGCACGGCGAGAGGGCGAGGCAGCGCAGGCCACTCATTCGCCAACCTTCACAGCGTCCCTCTCAAACTCAAAGGGCAAACTATAGTTAGAGAGTGGACCTCATGTGTTAGACCCGGAACTCACCGTCTGCATGGCCGCGGAGTGGTTTAGAGCAGCTTGTTGTTGAACGGTCATGCCAACGGATGTCTGGACCAAGCCACTGCCTACCAGCGTCTGAAAAGTCAGTCATTTATTTGCTTTAAATGTTGCAATATTGTGGTAAACAAATAAAGAAAAAAAAAAGAGAAAGACAGATTCACACGTTATTATTAGCATTCCTGCCCTAGGATGTTTCTCTGTCTAGTCAATGATTCTACGAGTATTTCTGTTACATAGTATGTAGTTACCTCAATTTAAGTTGAATTGTTGATAAGGTACGATGGGATTGGCCATATATTATATTCTTTTCATAACAAAGAATTAAAAAAAAAAAAAATTTTTTTTTTTTTTTAATGAAACTGTGATTTTTTGCTCGTTTGTAATTTCTTGTGCGATTCCGAAATAAATACCTATATAGATGTATGCGCAAGCGCTTGTAAACAAATAGTTACATTTATGATAATATTGGGCTTTACGCTGTGTCATACCAAATATAAAAGTGTATATTAAAAACGATCTAACCTGTGGTTGCTGCAAAGTTTGCACATTTTGCGGCTGCGACGCACTTAGTTGGCTGACCAGCGCGCCAGGCTGGCCCATGCCGCTCAACTGTGGAACAGACAATCTCGAGCTTAGGAAACAACTCAATGTCTTTAATAATTCAATACAAAGCCATTTATATCACGACAGAATTTCGTGACGTTTAAGAAATTTTTGCTCTGTAAGGCCTCTGCCTCGAATCTTGTGGGCAGCGGGGCGGCGGCGGCGGCGGCGGCGCGGGAGCGGCAGGATCTTATGCGTACATTTAAATGGACCGGTTCTCGAAAACAGCGGCGCGGGAGCGGGGCGGGACAATGCGAGACGCGCCGCCGCCACCGCCGCCCCGCTGCCCGCGAAATTCGAGGCAGAGGCCTAAGTAAACCAATATCAAGCCCGTCTCATTAGGGTTTTTTTTTTACTTTAAACGTCAAAAAATGAGTAAAAGCCACACAACGTATATAATTAGCAATAGTTATTACCGTCATAATACTCACAGGATGTATCTGCTGCACCATAGATATGGTTTGCGGCATACCTGCCATGGGTAGAGTCTGAGCGACCGATCCTACGGGCATAGTGCCTTGCTGCATGCCCAGCGACATACCTGTGTGAGAAAACATAGCTGAATCTCTGATTTTCAAATGTAAACTTGCGGAACAAAAAGGTTAAACTGAAGTAGCATGCATTTAAGTTCATGTATAGTGGGTAAATGTTCCTTTTTAGGGCTCCGTACCTCAAAAGGAAAAGACGTAACCCCTATAGGATCACTTCGTTGTCCGTCCGTCTGTCTGTCTGTATGTCAGTCTGACAAGACCCTTTTTCTCAGGAACGCGTGGAGGTAACAAGTTGGAATTAATACCAAATACGTAGGTTATGGTTCCTTGAAGTTCTAAAAAATTCAAGCTTATAAGTCAACGGAAAGAATTGCCGCCACTGACACGCACTTGGCCGTTTTTTTTACGTATATTCAAAATGCTGCATAATTGGGAAAGAGTACTTGATCTGATCATGACGAACTGAGAAAAGTTTATAAGGTGCAAATAAAAATTGGTCTGAAGATGCAGAACCTTTTCATTCCGCGGCTGTGTGTGAATGATTGTGATGCCTCCGGTTTAATTGTGAGCCCTTTGTATTTGTGCTGAACTCATCGGTGGATTACTAGGCAGATGTAAGTGGAAACGCGGTGGGGACGCACTAGGAAAACATTTTAGTGAGCTTATTGATAATGTTTTTAAGAAAGGTCAGGTGCACAGTAATCGCAACCGGCGTGAGTGATGACCATATTGACCATACATATATATGAACGTAAACGAGGCAAAAGAAGTAGCAGGTCGTTCTGTAGTTTCTGCCTACCCCCATGGGAAGAAGGTGTGAGTTTATGGCATGCATGTATATCATCAGTGGAACCGTTTCAATCATTTTGGGGCCAACTTAGCTTCTGTGATCTGTTAAATTAATGCTTGGCGACTTGAATTAAATATATTATTTATTTATTTATAAAGAGAACTAACCAAGGATAAATGTGACTTCCGTGAACTTATGATCGTCCGTCTCTGCCTTACATGTTGGGCCATATGTCGAAGACCCCTTTTTGTATGAGTGAGCCTTATGTACTTGTTTATTTGCTGTGCTTCTATTTTTAACTATATATGTATGTGAATTTTGTTATATTTGTAGAATTAATTTGTTACTTATAAAAAGTAGTACGAACTTCTTGCAATGTGGTCATCAAAACGTTGCTTGTGTAGTTTTTACATTCACAAACACAAATTTCACATGCACAAACACCTGTCTGTATACCAAATATTTGCTTCCGCGACCCGATACGAACCGTCAAGGTGAAATAAGAACACACATATTACTTGACTGCCTGCATGAGGTCCTGGGTTCAATTCCCATGGTATGCCAAAGTGTCGCCTCGCCCCCTACTACATGGGACTTAAACATAACTGGGTCTCATCCTCTGCCCAACCCTTCTGGGATTGTAGAAGTGATGTTATGTTATAATATATTAATGAACTTACGTGAATGAATGATGAAAGGTAGATATCAACGACCTACCTTTAGTAAAATGTTGTTAGTTTACCTTGTTGCTGATAATGCACCATTTGTTGAGTTTGTTGCTGCTGATGAAGCAACTGTTGCTGCTGTTGTTGCTGCTGCTGCTGCTGTTGCTGCTGCTGTAATACAAACACAAAACGTTATCAACGCTAATTCAACTGTTACGTAAAAGTGCAACTAGTTTACGGTAGATCGCCTTCAAAATATGTGTTCGCACTTAACATAAGGGCGAGAACAAACATACCTGTAAGTTGTCAAAACTATGCAAGTAGCTGGCATACCATTGTGACATTCACCAATCAGAAGTTGTTATGGCACACGGCAAGCAAGCTGCTTGCATACTTTTGTGCAAGTTATAGACATGTGTATTCTCGCCCTTAGTCACTTTGATATCGATCAATCGCAGTGTAGTAGACAACTTATCAACAATGTAATTTTCTGCCTTTTCCCAACTATGTTGGGGTCGGCTTCCAGTCTTCCAGATGCAGCTGAATACCAGTATTTTACATGGAGCGACTGCCTATTTAACCTCCACAACCGGTTACTGGGTAATACGATACGCCTTTGTAAGACTGGTTGTCAGAGTTTCGGGCTACTGACGACCCGTAACGACTGTCAAAGTTCCACCCCCAAACCTAACAACAATGTAAGATGACATAATAGTGACCTGCATAGCCTGCTGCTGCATCAAAGCCTGTTGTTGTATAGTCTTCGACTTGTCTTGCACGCTTGTGATCTGAGTCATCTGGCCCGAGTTCATCAACAATAGCCTGAAAAAGACAACGAACAAGTTAGTAAATCTCACCAACAGTCAAAAGTTATTTTTAATAAAAAAATTACCTGATCCCCTTAAGAGGCGCGGCGCCAACATTGCTGCTAGGTGAATAAATAATAAAACGCTGATGTTTTTTTTATTAAATTGTAATGTGAGTAAAAAAAAGCACATGCTGGATTGGAAACATTGCTGAACAGTTAATAGATGCTTGTATTATGGTAGTTATACATCATACTGCGATTTAGGACCCGTTGACACTGATCCAGAGTCAGTGACTGTTCTGAAGTCACTGGCTTGGATTTCTCAGGTAGAGTTTGGGGCCACTGCGGCCACTCGACATCCGTCAATGGTCAGAATAACAATGCACAGAAACGGTTGTTCAGAAGACTTATTGATAAGAAGACCGATGGTCATAAAACCGCTAGTCTGAAAACCGATGGTCACAAAACCATTGGTCACAAGACCATCGGTCGAAAGAAGAAGTTGCACAGAAGCGGAGGGCGGGGGGGTCGTTTAGGGGTCGAGCTATGGAACAAGTTTAGTCTACTCACTGTTGTTTCGGCTGTTGTATCTGATGCTGCATCTTATTTGTCTGATTCGCCGCATCTTGCTTGGCGGCCGGCGCCGGAGACCGAACTCCCGGTTTCCCGCGCTGCTTTGCCTGAGACAAATACGGAGTTACGATGCGATACTCTTTCAGTGGAAAATGGAATTCGAAAATTTAAGCTAAAAATATTGATTTTATTTTTAACTTAGATTTTTGTCTTCCAGTGTCGGCCACAGCCCACCATACCGCTTTTTAAGATGGTTTCTTTGGCAAATAATTTTCGAAGCCACCTTTCAGCGTCATAAGACTTCCAGTAAAGAGCCAGTCTGTCTCATCTCTCCTGATTCTAGAAATACGACCCACCCAATGTCGATTTTAATTAGTGTCAGAGTTTCCGTACTCGGCCTGATAAGGAATTTATTTTCTTGACTTTCTTACCATGTGGTCAAGTCTGCCATTTGGTGCTTAATTTCCTTAAAATGCGGTACGTAAGGCGATGCCTACAGATTAGACAAAATGAATTTAAAGTCAACCGACCTGATTCTGGGCTTGGTTGGCGCTGGTTTGAGTGGAAACGGACGAAGCAGGGCCGGGGCGGATGCCGCTCGACGGCAGAATGTTTGACAGCGGACGCGGCGCCTTCGACAGCCCATCGGACGAAGCACGTGGTTTCGATGTCGTTGACGTAGCGCATGCCACACTCACACCTGAAAATAGCCATCAAATTGTAACTATCGTGTCCGATGCAAAGTTTTTACGTGCAATACAAGTATGTTATTTACATTTACAAGCGCAAGCATCAGAACAAATGAACTAGTCTACAAAATTATGTCCAAAACGAAAAACACATATACATAATAATATAGTTTATAATCGCTTAGCAATGCAAAAGCCACATTCGCAATTAGATATAACAAAACATTTAGAATGCCAAACGCATCAAGGAATTCAAGTTAAACGATCTTTTAAATACGAAAAATAAACACAAAACACACACGAAAAAAAATCCGCCAAATTCATTATTCAAGCCAGCTTCACCTTCACATAAATACAACAAGACACAAATATGTATAAGTAAGTATACTAACTGGTATGCTGCACGTTGTTCTGCGGCGAGTGCTGTATGAACATGGACGGGGGAGCATCAGGCTGGGTGCCCCGTATGAAGATGGGGTTGGGGGCCAAGAGGCCACCAGCGGGCAGCGTCCCCGCCTGCAGGCCCCCGGCCCACACTTGCGGCAGCGCACCCGAGAACTGCCACGGCGCTAACTGCATCGTCTGACCGCCAGCCTGCGGGACAGACCACTTTGTTAAACAATAAATTATATATTCATCAGTACATAGAAAATATACACAATTATACATTTTATTAATTGCTATTTCAGAGCGGTTTTTTAGCATCAACTTATAAAAGGACGAAATAATAAATTGTGGGGAAAATAATACGTAAGCATGCAATGCAAAAGATAAGGAATAACAGTTAAGCCATCATCAACAACACAGACACGTCGTGAAGACAGACAGTCGGCGCTTGTATATTATTTACTAATTTCTGCCCGCGACTTCGTCCGCGTCAAATTTCTTGTTTCTCGACCCACCCCGTCGCTTCGCATCGCCGGACCGCGCTATTACTTCGTTTTTGCCTAGCATTTTTTCTGTTTTTTTTTTCTTTTTGCTCCGTTCCTAAGTATCCTAGCGTGATGTTAAATAGCCTATAGCCTTCCTCAAGAGTTGGGCTATCAAATGCAAAAACATTTTTTTAATCCGACTGGTATTTCCAGAGATTAGCGCGTTCAAACATACAAACAAACAAACAAACTCTTTCTTCAGCTTTATTATTAGTATAGTTATGGGTTTTCACAAATACCGCTGCTGTCGTCCACACTAAATAATCGGTGTTTTTTCTTAGTACATACTAAAATGAAAACAACTTCAAGCAAAAGTTTTTTAACGATAGGGCAAAGTTAAGAGCGTGTCTTACTTAAAAAAAATATCCTGGCATTTAACAACAAAGTAAAGTTTTGAAATAAGGCACCGTGGTAAGCTGTGCTGTTTTAAGCTGTTATTATTTTTACCCGATTCTCAATTTCTCCACAACAAACTAAAAAGAGTTTGGTATGGGTATGGGAATTTAACACAATTAAAAATATAGCAAGCATTAATATAGTAACCCTAATGTGGAAATATCCCGATCGCTGGTTTTGCAAAATAAACAGTCGACAGCAAAAAACCTATAAAAGTACAATGTTTCATTGTATAGGTTTTCTTGAGGTTCAGATGTCACAACAAGGATTTTTCATGCTGTGCCATTAAATTTCATAAATGTCCAGATTTACTGTTTTGACATACGTCCATTAAGCCAAAAATACAGAAAATAATATAAAAATAATATTATAAATATAAATAAAATCGCTTTGAGCTGCAATGCAATATTCGCCAATGCATAAAACTTACAAAATATGATAAAACTAATAAAACACAACTAAATAATCTAAACTTAAGTACTTTTTCGTCAATTTTCCCAAACAGGAAGTTACCTACCAATTTTACTCTTTCTATTACCTATAATCTAACATGGTCTAAGGAAAATTGACGAAGCAAGGACTAGAAATTCATAATTTTGTTAAAGGTCTGCTAACGTACCGGATTAATTAACATTATAACAAATTTCTTAGCTTGAATCCACAATGTTGGGTGCGAAAAGGACGTGTAACATAGACCTTTAACAGTTTACAGTAGGTAATTTTGTAGTACCTGTAACGGGCTGATGATCTGTGCTTGTGTCGGTTGCTGTGTGCCCAGCACGGGTTGTGAGACTTGCACGCACTGTGCTTGCACCGGCACGGTCTGTGTTCCGCCGGACCCGCCAGCCTTGTTACCAGCCCCTTTGGTGCCACACTGCGGTATCAAAGCAAAGTGTTTCATTAGTTCATTAATCCACGAAATGGTGCATGGAGATGCTCAAGTTGGCCAATAGAATGTTGAGCATACTTAGAACTTTCAGCTTGGCATGGTATTAGGTTATTTGAAGGATCTCTTGGCGCGTGGTCAAAATCGCAACTATACCTTACGACCAGATAAGGGTGCAATAAAAGTCATTGACCCGACTTGTACTAAAAAGTCTCAGTTGCGCGAAATTACTTTTAATGCATTTTTACGGTTCCGTACCAAAATGGTAAAAAGGAACCCTTATGGTGCGACTAGGTCTGTCTGTCTGTCTGTCACAGCTGGATAACTCAAGAACTACTAATGCTATCAACTTGAAATTTGGAACAGTTTTAGATGACTTTTGCCCAACTATTTTGCAAATAAGAAAGAAACAAAAATATATCCTTATGTTTTTTTTTGCAACAGGGACTGAAATGGGTCTTAAAAATTCGAAGTGGGGCAACTAGGGCATGTGGGGTATCATATGAAAGAGCGCTGTTTGCACATTCTCATTTTTTTTTCTTTTTTTTAGGCCGCATAGTTTTCGACTTTTGATGAAAAATTAAAAAAAAAAATAACCTTCCCAACACCCCAAAAACCTCCAAAGTTTGCATAGGGAAAATAAAGATTACAGGAAAAATAATACAAAGTCTCTAAAATAACACACTTTTTCAGAAATCATCAACATAAATTAAATACAAATGATGATACGGAAACCTCGGTGCCGTGACAGGTTTTTTTTAAATTATTCGACGTTATGTTATGGCCTTTAATAAACTCAGCACATGTTTTATTGGTAAACTGAAACCCATTACACTCATAAGTATACTTTATTTTCCCTAGTAAAGCTCTAGGAAAGCTCTTTCAGAATCTAGTTAATGGTATCGAAAGCTTTTAACATAATAGTGCATTTAGATGGGTCCAATCGCTTGAACTTTACGGAAAAGGTTAAACTATTATATACGTTTCAGCAAAATATAATTCTAGATTTGATTGATACAACATATTATAAACTGCAAAATGATTCGGCGAAATTGCATCATATTTAAACAAAATCGGTATCCTAATAAAATTATAAATGCGAAAGTGAGTTTGTTTGTCTTACGCTTTCACGCTAAAGCGGCTGAACGGATTTGCATGAAATTTGGCGGATGCAAATCCGTTCAGCCGCTTTAGCGTGAACTATGTCACAGGATTTTTTATCCCGGTAGTTCGTTCCCGTGGTATAATTTGCGACATCCACGCGGGCGAAACCGCGGGCAAAAGCTAGTACTCTATAAACGCGCTTTGTTCCACCACGAACTACCTAAAACCTAAACTTTTTTGGATATGAAGAACTATTTCAATGTGTTAAACTGTAAGTTTATGGCAATATGTCCGCGATGGTACATCAAACGATGGTACATCAAACTAAAGCAATATTGACCAAAAATGATTTCTGGGAAACAACTTTTATTTTTGGTGAGAAAATAGTATATTATGCAATTAGTGAATAAAGCACGGATTTAAAGCGAGGGCCATAGATGAATCACGAGCTAGTGAAGGATTGTAACTATTGAATCACGACCGTAGGGAGTGATTCACAATGATTGAATCACGAGCGTAGCGAGTGATTCAAGTGTTAGAATCCTGAGCGACGTGAGTGATTCATGGCCCTCGATATAAATCCGTTTTATTCAAGAGTTGCATACTATACTTTATACCATGACTACGAGAAAAAGAAAGATTTAAGTGAAAATAGACATTTAATGAAGAAAAAGGAAAGTTAAATTGGCTTTGATGTAATCGAGCCGTGATTTTTTGGGTAGCAAGTTTTCCTCTATATCGGCCGCCCTCTCTTTCATAAACTCAGGTGTTAACACATCTTCATCACTAGAATGCATTTTATATCGATTAGAACAACACTAAACAAATACAAAAGATTAAAGTAACACTAAACTTTGTGTTCGTACAACTTACAGTATTCAAAATAGCGCCAATTTACTAAGGACAGCAAAGAACACAAAACAGTTTTTATTCTAATGCTAAACTCCTTGTCGAAAATGTCGACCAATCAAATTGAATTTAGAACACATCAATATAGGTCGAATACACAGATTACACTTACACTAGATACGGCAAGCCACGACCAAGCGTGCCCTGCATGTTCAACTGTTCATACGAAAAAAAGTCTGTTAGCTCAGTGACGCTTAGGGACTGAAACAATTCAGTTTACGTTGAGCACATCACTAAATGGCTGTGGTGAAGTTATCGTAGGTATAAAAAAGATGACACGTTCAGTTTTCATACTATCTAATAACATGCCGTATCTAGCCTAGGTACTCTAAATCTGTGGTCGAATACATTGGTGTGTTCCATTTTCAAACATCAAAACAGTGAGTAAAAGTGCTTTTTATTCACTGTTTTCAGTGAATAAAATAAGCTTTTTAGAGGGGGAATGGTGTAAACGCTATTTATGTAATGTAATGCACGCAAAACATTGTGCTTCCATAAGCTCAGTGTATGTACGCGCAAATGAATCCATATGCATTCAACAATGCAGGAGCTGTGGTGGTATTTAAAGATACTTATTTAAAACTTATTTTCGTAAAAAGTAAAAAAGTTGGAACTTTGACCTCCAACAACTCGGTAACCAGAAGTTTTCCAGGAATGGTCTAGTACGAAACAATGATCACAATGACGATGAGTGTCAATAATTTTGAGTCTTGGCTTCGTTAAAAAAGCGTCTTTTTACACCTGTTGTAATAGACTAAGAGGTCACAGGATTTTTCATAACGATCATGGATACGGTTAGATTTACTTCGATGGGTTGTAGAGTAGTCCCCTAATGCGAATGACGTCGGTCTGCCTGCTCTGAGTGGTTGCAACTTCGAGTTGTAGCGCTTACAAGAGGCGTCATTGTTGCGAAAAAAAAACGATCAGAGAAATGGTCAGTTTTGGTACACATTGAAAGTATGGCGTCTCTGCAGATGAAGCAAGTTGGTCTGCCGGCTCTGAGTGGTTGCATTTCAGAGCTATGATGCGCGCAACATTGTTGCGAAAAAAAAACGATAAGAGAAATGGTCAGTTTTAGGACCCATTCGAAGTATGGTGTCTCCAGAGGTGAAACGAGTTGGTCTGCCGGCTCTCAGTGGTTGTATTTCAGAGCAATCGTTGTATATGCAAGACGCTTATTTGTGGAGAAAGCCTAAAAAATACATCGAAAAAGGGGACAATAGGCGATTTTTTTAAGTGCACGCAGGCCGGTGTCGTACCCCCACCCTACACCTGCGCCGAGAACCAACCGCTGCGCGACCGTCCCCCAGTAAAGGAATAGGGAAAAAGCTAGAGGTGTCAATAGGTGTTAATAAGAGAAATGGTCAGTTTTAGTACCTATTCGAAGTATGGTGTCTCCACAGGTGAAAAGAGTTGGTCTGCCGGCTCTTAGTGGTTGTATTTCAGAGCTTTGTTATACGCAAGGCGCTTAGTTATAGCAAAATTCAACTTAACGGTAATCAATAAAATAAAGAATGAAATCGAACAAATCCAATTTCTAACAATTCAACTTATTACTTTGGGTAAATCACAGATTAATAATTTTGTAGAATATAGCTAATGAAACCACTAAAAAATATAGAATGTTAGAAATAAGTAAATATTTAACTCTAAGTCTTAGTTATAATCTACAAAATTATTAATCTGTGATTTACCCACAGTAATAAGTTGAATTATTAAATATTGGATTTGTTCGATTTCATCCTTTATTTGATTGATTACCGTTAAGTTGAATTTTTCAATAACTAAGCGCTAATCTAACCGTATCTATGATCGTTATGAAAAATCCTGTCACCTCTCGGTCCATAACATTATAATATAACACCAGACGAGAAAGATAATGATATACCGACTGCATAAAAATGGGTCGTTAATATCGAGTTAAAAAAAAAGTTCGGCATCTTGACTGTAATCTCTTTGTAGAGCATTTTGACAGTAAGCTCTTTGTAGAGCATCTTGACAGTAATTTCTTTGTAGAGCATCTTGACAGTCTGTGATCTCTTTGTAGAGCATCTTGACAGTCTGTGATCTCTTTGTAGAGCATCTTGACAGTCTGTGATCTCTTTGTAGAGCATCTTGACAGTCTGTGATCTCTTTGTAGAGCATCTTGACAGTCTGTGATCTCTTTGTAGAGCATCTTGACAGTCTGTGATCTCTTTGTGGATCATTTTGACAGTCTGTGATCTCTTTGTGGAGCATCTTGACAGTAATCTTTTTGTGGAGCTCGATATTAACGGCCGGTTACTGCATACATGTAAAGATCTTACCTTGTGCATGTCAGTTTGCTTCTGCTGCTGTCCGATGCCGGAGACGGTGGACTGCGAGTGAGCGGGCAGGATGCTTGGCTGCGAGTTGATGACGCCCAGCGGACTGAACACGAACGTCTGGTTCTGAGTGGTTGGGATGGCCGGGATCGTCGTGTACCCCGGGAACGGCGCTGACGACACAAACAATACTCACTATAAAACACTGCCATCACTTGTCATATCAATCAAACACTTCACATGACTACTAATGATGAGCACGATTGTGAACCGTGTAAAGCAAAAATGATTTAAAGAGAATATGTGAAAAAGACTCATAAATCGTTACACATTATAATACCAACACTAACATGTAAGTATGTAACGACTCAAGAATTATAAAATGTGTGGGAAGCTAATAAAAAGCTGTACTTGCATTGTGAACAATTACAAAAGCCTACGTCTGCATTGAGCATATAAATAAACGTTGCAATAAATTTAGAAAAAAGCTACAAATAAAATTTAAGTAGAATTGCCAATTAAAATATATTGCTCAAACAAACCAAATCAATGAAATAAAATTCCCTCATGAAATTAATGTACATTCACATCTTCAATCACGAGACTCATAATAAACATTTTGAAAATTTTATAAACCTTGCTCCTGATATGTAGTGAGACCTGCAAAATTTACTGAAAAACTAAATAGTGTAGAAGTTCTTGTAGGCACGGATCGTTGCGACTGGCCGTGTTATATTTCACTGGGATTTTATGTTAAGATAACTAGAAATGTGCGCTAGTACATAACGCTACTGACGAATTGGCGAGCGTGGTGAGCTATGATGCGATGTATTAGGATTGTGTACATAGCGGTTATTTATTTAGCATTTTAGCTGCACTTGTAATAGAGAAAAACAGATGTTTTTGAAATTATTAGACCTGAATGCTATACAGGGTGTTCGGAGCATGGACCGACACAATTTTTTGGGGGATTGGGGGGGTCATTTGCTAGGTTTCACCTAAAGACCTCCATGTCCTAAGTGTGACGGTAATTGAGATATGTTTTTTTTTGTTCTTTCTTTGAATTACCCCAAATCTCGCCTTTGAATCGATATATTTTTTTTGTTTATGGTTGCAATAGAACAAAATAAATTTTATAATAGTCTGCAATGTATTTTTATTCTAAATAAATTATTATTTGATGTAATTGATCAGTAGAAAATGACTTATGTGCTTCCAAAGTCTTAAAAATGTTTAAATGTATGAAAAATTACTACTCTTACATTCATTTTTTTTTTTAAGTAAAGCCATTTTGACCTTATTTTTATCTCAAAAAGTTCTTTAGCTTGTACCCTTTCTAAGGGTATGCTACACGCTATGAAAAACAATTCAAATGTAGTCAAAATACTAGTTAGAGAGTCAGTTATGGAGTGTTTTAAGAAAAGACTTATTACGGTAATTATATATTTTTTTTTATTTTGAATAACAATACATTGTAGACTATAATAAAAATTATTTTGTTCTTTTACAACCATAAACAAAAAAAATATATCGATTCAAAGGCGAGATTTTGGGTAATTCAAAGAAAGACAAAAAAAAACATATCTCAATTACCGTCACACTTAGGACATGGAGGTCTTTAGGTGAAACCTAGCAAATGACCCCCCCAATCCCCCAAAAAATTGTGTCGGTCCATGCGCCGAACACCCTGTATAAACCGCTACATATAATATTGTATGGCAAAAGTATAATGTTAAGTGGTGGGAGCATGTGAATGGATGGTGCCTGGTGAGCGCTGGTGTTGAGTTGGTTCGCGTTGAATCACTCACGGTCGCCGGTCGGCAGCGAGCTAGCGTGGTGGTCGGTACGTTATCAATGCAGTGTCAGATCGTTGTGCTCAGCTAATGCGAGCGACAAGCTGACGCGTCGATTTACAGCTGACCCGGATATATACGCTGACTGTATAACGGTTTTTTAATAACGTGCTGTCGCTCTGTTCAATATAGGGTGACTGGTAGTTAGTGACCTATACTTAAACTTTTACTATGGGACCAAACGTGAAATCGCGAAAATTATCAGCTGTTCCCTACATTTATGTTCGTATAACTCTTCAAAATGATAGGGACGGACAGATTTTTTTTTTTCGCAATTTAGCTTTGGTCCCTTTGTAAAAGCTCTTTGACATCATGAATACAATCACGTGTTTAAGTACCGGTGACTAATTACCAGTCACCTATATAAAACAAATATTTTTGTTCTTTGCAAAATCAATCAGTCTTTTTAGGGTTCCGTACCAAAATGGTAAAAAAGGAACCCTTATGTTGTGACTCAGTCTGTCTGTCTGTCTGTCACAACTGGATATCTCAAGAACTACTAATGCTATCAACTTGAAATTTGGAACAGTTTTAGATGACATTTATCCAACTATTTTGCAAATAAGAAAGAATTAAAAATATTTATATATTTTTTTGTAACAGGGACAGGGGTCTTAAAAATTCAAAGTGGGGCTACTAGGGCATGTGGGGTATCATATGAAAGAGCGCTGTTTGCACATTCTTAAACATTTTTTTAGTTTTTTTTATTCCGCATATTTTCGACTTTTTATGAAAAACGTAAAAAAAAACGTTCCCCCCCCCTTATCTCCGAAGTTTGCAAAGATAAAAATCTGAAATTATTCTATGTGATAGAAGGTTATGTAAAGATTACAGGAAAAATAAAACTATGTCTGTAAATAGCACACTTTTTCAGAAATCGGAACGGAACCCTCGGTGCGCGAGTCCGACTCGCTCTTGACCGGTTTTTTTTTATTGAAATCTTTCTTGCATTGGATTATGTTAGATAAGTCTAATTAAAAGCGAATTAGGTTTTTTAGTATAGTCTCTGTTGGAAGAAGTTTCCTGTTATAAATATTCCTCAGTGGCAGCCATTACAGTGCTAACATGGTACGGAGTCAACGATTAAGCGTAATTTAGTTCAAAAATGTTGTTTGAAGGTGTTTGCGTGTCTTGCGGTCAGCGTATCTTCGTGAATAATATCAATAAGAACTTGAATTAGTTTATGGCTCAGTGCGTTTGTATCGCGTACATTAAATAATATTAATAACACATTATACATACAAATAATTTATAGTAAATTTTGATAAACATAGGGGGAGAATTTAAAATAAGTGTATAATTTTGATTTAATATTTTTTCTAGCTGGGGTATAATATCTATTGCAGTAGGAACTTACCAGCCTGTCCTTGCAGGACTTGTTTGCCCTGCGCGGTCAGCATATGGGGGCCTAGCTGGTTACCCTGGAACGGCTTCCCGGCGGCGATCACCTAGAAAACAGCCTTCAAGTTACACAAAGAACAAAACTTAAACAGGAAGTTCTTGACTGCCACTGCACAGTATCTTCAAAACATCATCATAATTACGATATCAGTACGCTGCACGACAACTGGTTGATATGATGTTAAAAATCAAACTGAATAGAATGAGTACGGATAACCTCATTCATTTTATTCAACCTCATCATTCTTTCTAAGAGGCGACTTGTCCAACGTCATAAAAATAAATAAAACGCTTCGGATAGAAGCTAAATTCTCGCTGCAAACGTTTTTAAAATCGCGCTTTTATTATACGCCTAATTACACTTTAAAACGAAGTATTTTTTTTCATGCCGACTTTTCTGGTATTCTAAAAGCAACAAAATATTAGAGGTAAATACAGGTGTGTACATACCTGTATTTGCTGCGAATTGATACCGGGGTGCAGGGCAATATTGCCCGGCATCAGTAACGGCCCCTGTGCGTTGTACAGCTGTTGCAAGTACGTACTGTTCTGCAACGGTTGCTGGATCACTTGCACGCGGCTGTGGCCCCACTCCGCGCTACGCAACAAGTATTACGATAGGCATTTAAAACTGATGATTCTTTGTTGCATTAGAAATGGCTAAAATGTTGGTATTTTCAACCGGATAAAATCCAAAATAACTGAAAAGTGTAATAATTGTATTTGTTGTGTAATTTTTAGGGTTCTGTACCTCAAAAGGAAAAAACGGAACCCTTATAGGATCACTTTGTTGACCGTCTGTCAGTCAAGACACTTTTTCTCAGGAACGCGTGGAGGTATCAAGTTGTACTTAATATCAAATAAGTAGGTCTACGATCCCTTGGAGCTCTAAAAAAATCCAGCTTCTAAGTCAATAAATCAAAACCTATTTGTAGTTTTTTTTTTTTTTTTCGAGATTACAAACTTACATTTGCAGTTGAAGAATTGACTTTGACGTATATCGATGTATGGGATAACATGTATTTTTGACTAAGTTCAATGTTAAGTTCGCTTGTGAGATAAATTCATCCCACCTACGGAAGCCTTCATTGTGCGTGGTACGACACGCACTTGGCCGGTTTTTTATAAGTTTGTCCCAGTGAAGTAAAACTCGACTTATTTTTTCATAACCTTTGATACAGCGTGACTGTATTCCGTATTACATACTAAACTCTCCCACCATTTATATATTTATATAAGTAACAGAATCGGGAAGTCGTCGCGGTGTTACACCTATACATGTATACACCCATATGTAAAAAAATATTTCGTAGAATCTGTGGAATCGATTTCGCTATAAGTATTCATGCCCCCATTATGTAGTACGTTGCGGACTCCTAATTTCATAGTCATATTAACCTGTCTGTTTTCCTGATGCGTAGGTATACGTGCAGGAAAATAGACAGGTTGGTTTAATACATACATGAATACTTGACATGACATATGTTATGTCATAACATAACCACTGTCACGTTAGGCGAGGAAGGGTCAGCAGGGATTGAGGTCCAATGATGTTTCTATCATTTTGTGACAGACAGCGTGATATCTTTCCTTTATTTTGAAAAGTAGAGCAGTCTCTTTTCTACTCATACTTTCGAGTTTCGCCCCTAACACCCAGTTAAAAACTCATAACTATTGTGCTTAGAAGTCTGCTGGTCCCCTAATATACATAGAGTATTTAAAGCCGGCTTTTTACTATGGGATGTAATATATATTAGGGGTTAAAGTATGAAATTGCCGATTTGTACTGAAAAATTGAAATTCGTTTTTTTTTTAATTTAACATATTTATTTAATCAAAATAATTACCATTATTATCTATACATTGCTGCCATCTAATAGGAAGGTCATTTATGCCTTTGCGATAGAACTCTCGTGATCTAGATTCGACAAACTGTGTGAAAGCATTTTGTACTGCCTCCTGAGAAGAAAACTTTTTATCACGTAGAAAATTGTCCAAATCACGAAAAAAAATGGTAGTCCGTTGGAAAAAGGTCTGGCGAATACGGAGGGTGACGAATGGTTTCTAATTGCAGTTCCTGTAGAGTTTCCACCATCTCTTTCAATTCATTGTTATTCACCTGTGTGGGCGGTCTTCCACGTGGTTCGTTCTTCAAATCAAAGTTTCCATCACGAAAGCGTTTAAACCAAAATCGCACGGTGCGTTCATTAGCAGTCCCCTCTCCAAACGCAACATTGATATAGCGAGCTGTTTCTGCCGCGTTAGTTCCGCGTCGGAACTCGTATTAAAAAATAACTCGAATTTTCGAAGTATCCATCTTTCTTGTCTAAGCTGAATAAAAAAAAACAACTGAAAGTCGATACTCGAATGTTGCACATTTTTTAAAAGAAGAACTTCATAGGTACCATATAAAAAAAGTTTCACTCAAAAATCTCAAACCATGAAGGTTCTATGTCAATTCGAAGTACCTAATACAATAAAACGGCAATTTCATACTTTAACCCCTATTATTTATAGCACAGTGTGAACGGTCTCGTACAAAATGTATGACGAGCCATAAAATATTATATCTCAAGATGTAATATATATTCCTTACTGAAAAGCCGGCTTTACGATTATGAATCAAAACGTACAAACGCTTTCTACCAAATAATTAATAATATTAATTTTCATCTTAATGAAGAAAATAAAATAAGAACGTTTTTAGAAGTAGTGTAAGTGAAGGATAGTTTTTACCTGATCTGTTGAGGATGCTGCGTGTTCGGTGGTAAGCTCTGCAGCGGCGGCATGGTGGAGATGCTGCCCGCCTGTTGTTGGATTCCGCCCCCAGCTTGTTGCTGCTGCACCTACATCAGACGCCATTGATTCAATGTCTATTTAACTTGGGTATTGTGACGAGTCGTGAAGAAAACTCGGATAAGTTTCTTAGACTTTTCGGACACTTATTATTTTAATTGATTTGATACGAGTATGACGGGTGAAGAATGCTATCATGTTTTCTTTGAGTAAGTAAAAAATATAATTAAGAACTAGATCAAAATCCATAGACGAATTCCAAAACTTGATCCTGATCTTTTTATTGTAAAAACAGTTTTTCAAAAAAACTTATCTGTTTTGGGTAAGTTTCAAGGATAATATCATTAACTTTTTTTTGTATTACCATATTGTATATTTATAACGAGTATGATACACAAGACTATGGGCGGTTGTCGGCTGGCGCGCACAAGACGTATAGATTCGATGAGACGATACAAATAAGCTAAGCAGCTGAATACATTCCGTTTTGATGTCCTAGGTCAATGTAGGTGTGGGATAAATGCAAATGATTTATGATAATATACAACGTGTGGCCACTATAGCGACATTAACTAAAGACACAGGTAGTGCTAGTGGCCAGTAATCATATAAATTATAATAAGATAAAATAATTAATAAACTAAAAAAAAAAAATTCAAACACACTAAATAATAAAATAATAACCAAAATTAGGATCACTCATGAAATATGCAAAGGACTCATTCATGAAGCTATTGTTCTATGTCAGCTGGTAAGGTCTTTGACTTTGACCCTTTTTTTGTTCATCGTTTGTCTATTGTTCTGACCCAGCTGTAGAGTAGTTTGAGTAATGATTTTTTTTGCACAACCCCACAAAAAACTCGAGTGGCGTGACCATTTTTTTCTCGTTCGCTTTAATTTCATCTCTGCGCTACAGGTTGCTCCATGATGCTATTTTAGAAAATTGAAAATAAGTCATTAAATAGTAACGTTTAATCATATTAAAATATCTTTAAAATCGAGTAAAGCAACTAGTCACGCGATAGTAGCCAATGTGCAGCCAGCCTTTAGGGCACACACGTGCCTGTAGCTTGTCCAAAACTATGCAAGTAGCTTGCATGCCATTGTGACATTCACCAATCAGAAGCTATTATGTTACATTACACAATTCTCCATATTACAAGCTTTTATTTACTTTCACCTTTTTGTCTGTAATCTAATCTTGCAAGTTAATTTTTTTTCACTTTTTGTTTAGTAGTAAAAATAAATATTTTACAGCAAAATAATTTGTAATTTAAATAGCACGCGTAATCCTGCAAAACTTTGAACTTGGTTAATTTTAAGGCGTGATGTCAGTAGCAACAAGCTTGAAGTGCTGCCGTTGTCAAAAAAAATACCCACGTACATTATGGGGAAATAAGATGACTTGTCGCCCTTTTAACTTTAATTTTTATATTTTACATGATGGTGCCAATAGTAGATAGACAAATTCTATGGTCATTGTAAATGTTAGTGTTAAAATTAACTTTGACGGAAACAATAACTTAGCCCTTGGTGCTCATTAAACTATACAAGCGGCACGTTGCCAATGGCACCTGCCGAAGCGTTGACGGCTGCAGTTGGACGCGTTTACGTCTGCCGCCGACGCTCGTGTATGAGTACTAAGAGATCGATGTTACCTGATGTGACATGCTGCTGGGCATCGAAGACACGACAGTGACCGTCTGGTGGTGCTGCTGCGAGGGCTCGTGCTGCGCCATGCTCATCTGTTGCTGGACCACCTGCGTTTGACCGTCTACTATCTGTGTGCGCAAATGGATGAGCATTACTTGTCATTCTTAACGATGAAAAGCATATTTTATGATTAGGCATTATACTAAACGACTACGAGAAATGGCATACTTGTAATCAACATCAATCAATCTGCCTAGCCTTTTCCCAACTATGTTGGGGTCGGCTTCCAGTCTAACCGGATGCAGCTGAATACCAGTATTTTACATGGAGCGACTGCCTGTCTGACCTCCACAACCCAGTAACTGGGTAATACGATACCCCTTGGTAAGACTGGTTGTCAGACTTTCGGGCTTCTGACGACCCGTAACGACTGTCAAAGATCCACGAATAACAGCCGGGACCAACGGCTTAACGTGCTTTCCGAGGCACGGAGGAATCTCGATATGTAAAGATGGTCACCCATCCACTGACCAACCCCGGCAAGCGTAGCTTAACCTGACGGATCGACCCGTGCGGCTGTTATTACTTAGCCACGAGCTCTTGTAATCAACATATTGATTTAAAATTTTCCTATTTGAAGTCTACGTCTAGGTGCTAGAAAATTATTGATTTATTTTTCTAGCCAGTCTAGACAAACAAATCATACTGTATATGAATCATCGTCATCACATCATCCTTATACGTGGAGTTTCTTGCCGGCTCTTCTCCATAGAAAACGACCAATTCACCAAAACTTAGCTTCTGACGTTTCATCAGTGCCCCTGTAGGTTTATGTGAAATAAAATATTTTTAATTTGTAGGTTAGTTGAATTTGAATCATCACAATATTCTCAAGTATTCAGAATATTCTGGTAAAGTGTTTTATTGTTTATACATTCAAGATTAAAATTTGGTTGTCCCTGTCCTATATGCGGGTTGATTGTAGAAATTCTCGATATTTCTCCCAACAAAGAATATTGAAGTTGCAAGAGGTGTCAACATACGTTTTAAAATTTATATTACCATAGGCTTAAATTCATGTTGTTTAAAATTTAAAACATGAGCCCCAGAATCAATGTTTTTCGCATAAATGCACAATGAATTATCCTCATTCATTCTCTGTTATCCTGAGGGACTTATTTAATTCAGTATATTTATAATTTAAAAAAATATATCATACTAGCTTTTGCCTGCACCTTCCACATCCAACATAATTTTTTCATTGATCTAATGATTATAATGCTGTAAATATGTATTTACAGCATTATAATTATTAAAATCATCAATATAACACTCTAAGTTCCAAAGGCCCTATTGAAAGACTATATCATTAAATCATGACATTTGAGGCCAATTCTTAATAAAGAGAGTTTGATGCTACCCATGGTTACAATTCTGTAAATAAATATTTGTGGTCGCGAACCATAATGTTGATACCTTGACAGATACCCCTTATTTTGAGTGTCTTTTAATGTGTTAATTGTTGTAATACTATTGCATATCCAACATGGGTAGACTGTTGTGCCTAATAGTACATTATGATATAAGTGCGGTAAGTTGAAAATTACAGCCGAGGCGATATTGCTAGCCCGAGCCGTAGGCGAGGGCTACAAGAAAGCAGAGGCTGTAATTATCAAAGCGCACGTATGTCATACGACGTTTTATAACATATTTGCGAGGAAATAAATAAAACTCGGATTTTCTTAAACGAATAAATCTTTAAAAACACACTTTCTGAAAATGAATTTGCATCTTTGCTTGTTTTCCATACGATAAAATTTTGATCCGCTTGTAAGTATCTATCGGTCGATTTTTCGAGGCTCACAGTAGCCTTTTTCGCTGCCTCTGAGACTTCTGGCGGTGTCGAATGAATAAATTCATCATTACTTGACGACATTTTCAAATAAAAACAATACAGCGAAAAGAAAAAGCGCGCGGAATAATTTTTACTTGTTCACAAATTAGCGATGCGCACGCATCAGCGCTTTTTTTCACAAAAACAGCCAGTATTATTAAAGTAAATTAATATTTTTTTGTTTTTGTTACAGATACGGTTATAATTTATTGCCAAAATTAATTAAATCAAAGAATTAAATATTTAACATTTAATTATTTAATTTTATTTTAACCCAAAGTTAATTTTATTCATAAAATGTTGACCACTTTTCTGACATAAAAACTCTTTGCTTTGCTTTCTTTGCTTTTTTTTTTAAGATTTAAAAAAGTACCGTTGGTTTTAGACGGAGCATCATGATAAACCGTACGTGTTACCTTATTAGAAAGAAACTCGTGCGTTTTACTTTACGATTACGAACAAGTACGTAATGATATACATTACGATATTGAAATTGGTGAAATAAGAGGCCCTTTACGAGCAAATGTGTTATAAAAACGTTTACGTTTCAATAAGAACTGTGTACTGTGTAGTTATACAATTTTATCTTTATAAAAAATGCTTCTCTAGTTTTCTCCAAAATCGAGCTCAGTTTCCTATAGGTACTCTATTTTACCTTGAAATCCCTTATCAAAAAATCACCTTGATGTATTGGTTATTTCATTGATGTATTGTTTTTAGGGTTCCGTACCTCAAAAGGAAAAAACGGAACCCTTATAGGATCACTCGTGTGTCTGTCTGTCTGTCCGTCTGTCTGTCTGTCTGTCTGTCTGTCTGTCTGTCTGTCTGTCTGTCTGTCCGGCTGTCACAGCCAATTTGCTCCTAATGTAATGGACCGATTCAGTTGAAATTTGGTACACGTATGTATTTCTGTGACCCAAACACGTACGGGTAAAGTAAACAAATGAATTTTTAATATGGGGTCACTTTTAGTGGGCAAATAAGAAAATTAAAAAAAAAAGTTTTGCAAACTATACCGTGTGACATATCAAATGAAAGGGCTTACTATGAGGGTCTGGTCTCAAATGTATTTTTTTTTATAATTTTAAAATAAATTGTTTTAAAGTTATTTAAGAAAATAGACGAAAAATGGTCAATTTTCGAGCCCTCACAGTACCTACTACTGGGGATATTTTTTTTTGTATTTTTTTAAGAACGGCCACCATGTCTGTAATATGCTATTCCAAGGTTATCCATTCTTTACCGGACACCATTCTGCTATTTATTCGGAATGAATATACCTTAAGAATATGTTTGATTTACAAATTATTTTGGTATTTCGTTTGTATGAACTACGCATGCTAAGTCCAAACTCGATAGAGTTGCTACTTAACTGCCAATGATAAAGTTAGTTATTATGGTTCCCAGTAAATTCAATACCAACATTTATTATTAAAAGCAAAGTGGGTGAAAATCGACGTGCAACATTACAAGCATTCAATAAAAACGTTCAAAAAGCTTAACAAATGGGTGCAAAATTTAATACACCAGCTACAGAATTCGGGAAACTATATAATTATGATTCCGCGAATTCATAAAGCTGTGTCGGATCTACCTTCATAATTTAAATTCCTGTAGTTCTCACTGTTTACAGTCTGTTTTGAATATTAAGAAAGGAAGATTTAAGCTTTGTGAGCATTTTACATGGCTATGTAGCTCTTTTACGCGTCTCCTATAAACAATCGAATTAAATTGTCTTTTAGGAAAGCACTCACCAACAGCAAATTAGTACAGGAAAAAAAAATCCTAAGAAGTCGCTCCTTAGCAATGCAGTCTGGTAGCTAGAATATCCTGGATGACTTTTTTACCGCCTTGAAAAAAATAGGCTATAATAGGTGAACTGAGTAGAAGCCTATGGCACCTACCTGGTTTTTTTTTTCCAAGAAAAATAAAAAAAAAATCAAAATTCAAATCATAATATTATGCAGGGTGCATATGATTTGAATTTGGATATTTTTAAACAATTTATAATTTTTTTTCAAAATTTCTGTTTTTATTGATCTAGTATGAAAACTTTACATCGAATTTGTAGTATTTATTACTTATACCATTTTTTCTGTCGTAAGCTATTAAAAAAAAAAACTAGGTATGCCTTAGGCTTCTACTCCGTTCACCTAATATACCCTATTTTTTTCAAGACGGTAAAAAAGTCATCCGGTGTTATCATCATCATTTCAGCCGAAAGGCGTCCACTGCTGGCTTGACTTCCAGGGTTCCGCCAAGCACCGCCACTTCGACCGGTTCTGTGCCTCCCACATCCAGGGCATTCCTGCGACCTTTACAAGGTCATCGGTCCACCTTTTGGGAGGCCTTCCAACGCTACGTCTTCTGATACGCGGTCGCCACTTCAGAATTTTTCGGCCCCATCGGACATCTGCGAGCAATGTGCCCTGCCCACTGCCACTTAAGTTTGGACCTTGATTCTCCTGCGGATCTCTTAATTTCTGATTCGATCACGTAGGGAAACTCCAAGCATAGCCCTCTCCATTGCCCTTACAATATATATATAAATAGTATATATACAGATAATACTTAAAAGTCCGGGTAGTTGCCGAACATTTTCATATTTTGATTACATAAAACCGCACAAGTATGATTGCTGAAATTGCCATAACTGCCCTCCGCCTCCCCATTATGTAGCGAGATTAAAATTTAATTAATTGCGGTTCAAAAGGACGGAGTCCAAAAAGAAGATTGTCATACATACATAGACCAAACCCCAGACCCAGACAAGACGCCCTGGGCGGCGGGAGTCGAGAACCGATTCCCGGCCACCGTAGGCGCGGGCTTGCGGACGGCGAGTAGTGGGTAGCTCGCCGTCCGGTAAGGACCAGCAGTGCGATTCTGTAACCATCTCACCGTGAAAACTTAGGTGAAGTGAGCGTGGAGTGAGCTGTCAGTAGTGTCAATTCCTAGCAAAAACAAACTCACTTCACCTAAGTTTTCACGGTGAGATTACTACAGAATCGACCGGCTGGCCCTGATCGACGGCGCGTTGTGTTCAACGCGCGCCTCACAGAGATGTCAGCAATGATGAGGTCCAATAGGACCGATGCCACCGGGGTCGCGGGTCGTTCGAAAGAGATACCGTGGCCTGGCATAGGCAACTGAAGGAACACGGGTGGGTTTTAGTCAGTAAAAGTCTGACACGCCTTTCCGCTCCACCCAGAGCGGTAGAAGTCATTTGATGATTTCCCATCCACAAAAAAAAAAATGCACACGGATAGACCATGACTTAGCGATAGTTTTTATTCCGGTAGTACGTTACCGTGAAATAATTTCCGACCCCACTCGGCCGAAGCCGCGGTCAACAGCTACTTGTTTTATATTTTTTTAATAAAAAATAATATGGCGGTTTGACAGCTTTTGTATAGAAAATATGTTAAACTGACATATTTATTCTTCAGATAAAAGTTATCTGACTACTTATTGAAAAATTTGCCGTAACACTGTAATCGCCGAATTTCACGGAAAACAGAAGTGACTCTCGGTCTCGACACCATTGTATATTATGCTCTCGAGGACAGCAAGTGACATTTCCAAGATCTTCAAAGCCCCGTTCATCTTTTGAACTATCTTCATCTATTTATAATACTAGGCTACAATAATTGGTACGTACATTTTTGTTCCCAAAAATCCAGAACATTGGATATGACGTGTTGTACATTGTGAGCGCACGTATTTCACTGGCTGGTTGCTACGAAACAATAGTGTGTGGAATATCGATGCAAATCCAAAGACAGTTCATGCGAGACTGATTTATTGTTCGTTTACCCACATCACAATATATTACATTTCCTCCCTCACAAGAAATAATTAGTTAAGTAGGTATACATAATTAAGTTAGCAACATAATTTTTGTTTTATAAAAAAAGAAACTTATCCAAACTAAAAATTAACATAATAATGATAGTGTTACAAAAGGTGTATTTTACTTCGATATGCGTCGACATTATGTTGTCCACCTACCTCTTACTTTTTATAAGTTTGATAGGTTGCAAGTTAGGTACTAAGATCATCTTACTCACTACCTACCTACATAATAATATATGTTCGTTTTACTTTCATAATGCATTTTTGTGGTGTAATCTTATATTTAACTATTAAAAAAAACTTATAGAAAAAAAAAAAACTTCTTACAAGTAGGTAATTACTACACAGTAGTAGTACTAGGTTACCAACACGGCTTTTATACCTACCACACAGGATTTGACCTCATATAACACGGATTAGTCAATATCTATAATGTATTTGTTTCTAGGTTTTTTATTGACCCAATCCCCGGAAATGGACGGTTCAGCCGCGTAATCGCTATGAGTATGAGTCTCATGTATGACGGGCGTGTCATGTGAAGTCTGAAGTGATGACGTCACCGGTGAATTAGGTACAGACTCCCTTGTTTCTTTTTCAGTGTTTTCTGTGTGATGGTCAGTGTCTGTGATAATTGGGTTAGAGTACCGTGTGTGTCTTCGTAATGGCATAATTTGATCTATATGTTTTCGGTGTTCCCCCTGGTCTGATTGTATCTTATATGTCACTGCTCCGGTGCGCTCAGAAACCTCTCCTTCCACCCACTTGGGATTGTTTCTCGAGTAGTCTCGAAACAGCACTCGATCCCGTAGTTGGACCTCTCGGTTTGTACCTTGAGCATGTTCAACCTGCTTGGTCTGCGCCGCTTCAACTAAATCCCGCGTGTTGCTGCGCAGCAAGTCTAAGCGCATGCGCAGCCTCCGGCCCAGCAGCGCCACAGCTGGCTCGCGCTGTGTGCTTGTATGTGTACTGTTTCTATACACTAATAGAAAATTGTTTATTGCTCGCTCGATATTCTTACCTTCTGATGCCGCTTTTTTAATTACTTTCTTGACTGCTTTGACGGCATTCTCGGCGGCGCCGTTGCTCGATGGATGGTAAGGGGCTATTAGAATGTGTTTGATTCCGTTGCGGGTTAAAAATAACTCAAATTCCTCGGATCGAAATGGCGGACCCCCGTCACTCACCAAGCACTTCGGCAGCCCAAATCGGCTGAAACATTCTCTTAGTTTGTTTGATACTAAATTAGCCGATGTGCCGGCCCCCATCAGAAATACTTCGATCCACTTTGAGTGTGAGTCAAGTATTAAAAAGTAATATTTACCTTGGTGTTGTAAAAAATCTACATGAAGTCTCGTCCAAGGTTCCGTAGGCCATACATACGGCACGGGCGTGTGTCGCGGCGGCGCGTCCAGCTGCGCCCGGCAGGCGGCGCAGGCGGCGGCGCGCGCCTCGATGTCGGCGTCCAGGCGCGGCCACCACACGTAGCCTCGCGCGATGTTCTTCATGCGCACGACGCCCACGTGCCCCGCGTGCACCTCCTCCAGGATCTGCGACCGCAGTTGCTCCGGCACCACTATCCTGTATTCCCAAACTATACACCCGTGGTCTATATGTAGGTTTTCACGTCGATGAAAATATGCCTTCTCGTCTTCTGAATCGCCTATGAGAGGCCATCCACTCATTATGTAACCGTACACTTTACATAAAATTGTATCGTTTTTAGTCGCCTGTGCTACATCTTTGTGACTAAGTGGGAAACTGTCCTCAACAAAATGTAGATATGCCGCGTCGTCTTGGTCCTCCACCTTGGTTTTCGCTAATGGTAATCGTGATAACCCATCCGCATTGCTATTCATTTGTGATTTTACGAACACGATGTTGAAATCGTAAGCCGCCAGGCGCACCGCATATCTCTGTAGGTGGCTGGCTGCAGTTTGCGGTATACCCTTTTTAGGCCCGAATATATAGCTTAAAGCTTTATGATCGCTCCGCAACGTGAAATGCCTACCAAAGAGATATTGATGGTGCCTCGTGACTCCGTATACAATGGCCAGCGCCTCCTTGTCTACCTGGCTGTATCGCCGCTCGGCGTCGTTGAGCGTGCGCGAGGCGCAGCACACGAGGCGCTCGCCGCCGTCGGGGGGGAGCTGCGCCAGCACGGCGCCCATATGCTGGCCAGTTTTCACCTCCATCCAGATCAAATGCGTGTATTTTCCCGATCGGCATCTTGATATTTTACTGCTTTTTATAATTACTCGTCGCCACTGTGGAATATCGATGCAAATCCAAAGACAGTTCATGCGAGACTGATTTATTGTTCGTTTACCCACATCACAATATATTACATAGTGCTATTCTGTAAAAATCTAACCGTGAAGCTTAGGTGAAAAACTCTCAATAGTGGCGATCCCTAGCATCAGCTGGTCTATCCTGGAAATATTTCACCGTGAAAACTTACACCTGATGCTCTAGGGATTGACACTATTGGTAACTTCACCTAAATTTTCACGGTGAGATTTTTACAGAATAGATCGATGGCAAAGGGTATGTAATAGTCGCACAGACCAATCCGATGTTGGTGAATTAGTTTGGAATTTGGATCGCGCTTACACCAGAAAGTTATCAGTTAATTTAGTTCAAGAACGAAACAAGTGCAAATTAAACTGAAGATAAGTGACGTATCGTTATCGCTTTCATTTTACAGGGCTAGGAAATCACATTGACCCGACATGACACGCCCTTAACTCGCGAAGCTATGAACGACAAGGGACCTCGATGATGACTGACGAGTGACCACCATAATTTTATCGATGCACCACTGTAATTTGTAACTTATACGAGTATACAGGATGTTTTTTTTCTAGCCAATATGCGTAAGTTCTAAACTAGAAGACAGAGAAAAAAGCTGAAGGGAACGTGAGTTCAATATTAAAGAAAATTACACTTTTACATTAACATTTACTCAAAAAAAAAACCGGCCAAGTGCGTGTCCGACTACGCACAGTGAAGGGTTCCGTAGTTGGGATGAAATTATCCCAAGAACAAACTTAACATTATAGTTGAAAAACATGTTCTCCCATACATTCCAAGTCCAACAGTAAATGTAAGTTTGTACTCACAATATTGAGAGATTTACCATCTTATTTTAAGACCACAAACTTCTTATAGGTTTTCCTGTAAACTACAGGTATAGAACTAGATTCTGTATTTTTTTCAAAATTTTAGGCTTAGTAGTTTCGGATATAAGGGGAGGAATGGTCAATTTTCGTCTATTTTCTTAAATAACTTTTCAAATTCAAATTCAAATTCATTTATTAATTTTGTGAACACAGAGTAAAATTCAGATGTTATATAAAAAAACAGAAATGTTGGTCCATACTATGTCCCGCCAGAAGGCATACAAAATAGTTTTAGTATGTCGAATGTTACATTAAAAAATAAATAAAATCAATAAAATGAAGTCAATTTCATGCAAACACTAATATATAATAATAATTTGATAATAATGTGTCAATAAAGTCATAAAAAAGTCGGTAGTACTCAGTCATAATTTACAATACTTTAATTATACAGACAGATACAGGGTGGCCGGAACATTGACGTCCAAAAATAAAATTTCGGTCCCTCGTATCGTGGGGTATTCGAATCACCCCCATGTATGTTCCGCGACTTTTCATAGTTTTCGAGTTATGAATTTTTTTCTGAATGTTTGAAAATTTTCGACCTTACCAACCTAAAAAAATTCTAAAAAAAAAAGTAGAGGGTTTTATCGAGTTTCTTTTTTTGCAACTGAATTTTCATAAGTAGTACTTTTATGCATAAAATAATCAGCTTCGTAACTGTGATGAAAGTTATGAAAATGTTGATCTAAAGTGAAAAATTTACGTTCGGTAAATTATGACTCAAATTTTCAACATTAAATTAAAAATCTTAACAGGTGACTTCATAATTCCTAAGTAGGCTTCAAGAATGCGCCAGACTCTCAGCTTTCATAATCATAAAAAAATGAAGTACTTAATAGGGCTACTTTGTTTAAAATCGGCCTTCAAAGACAGCGGGGTGGAAAAATTCTTAAAATTACCCATCTGAGAAATTATTTTTTTTTGGCTATTTTCTCGTTCCTAAGGTTAATTAATGATAAGAATACTGAAAACTAACCAACAAATAGTTTCAGAGTTGGGTAAGAAAAGTTTTACGTAAAAAGTGGTTTTGAATAAAACACAGATGATAATGTGAAAAAAGTACTTAATTTATTTTTAACATTTACAAAAGGTTTTCAAAGTGGCCACCACCAGCAGCAATACACATTCTACACCTACGTAAGAAATTGTCTGGCAATCGTCTAAAAGCGTCTCTGTTCTCTCTCACAACACGTTCAGCTTCTGGAAATCGATGCTGGAAGGAAATAGCATACGCCCGAGACTGTTCAAGTGAACAAGAGCTGAGGCAGTTGATTGCAGAAGCTGAACGTGTTGTGAGAGAGAACAGAGACGCTTTTAGACGATTGCCAGACAATTTCTTACGTAGGTGTAGAATGTGTATTGCTGCTGGTGGTGGCCACTTTGAAAACCTTTTGTAAATGTTAAAAATAAATTAAGTACTTTTTTCACATTATCATCTGTGTTTTATTCAAAACCACTTTTTACGTAAAACTTTTCTTACCCAACTCTGAAACTATTTGTTGGTTAGTTTTCAGTATTCTTATCATTAATTAACCTTAGGAACGAGAAAATAGCCAAAAAAAAATAATTACTCAGATGGGTAATTTTAAGAATTTTTCCACCTCGCTGTCTTTGAAGGCCGATTTTAAACAAAGTAGCCCTATTAAGTACTTCATTTTTTTATGATTATGAAAGCTGAGAGTCTGGCGCATTCTTGAAGCCTACTTAGGAATTATGAAGTCACCTGTTAAGATTTTTAATTTAAAGTTGAAAATTTGAGTCATAATTTACCGAACGTAAATTTTTCACTTTAGATCAACATTTTCATAACTTTCATCACAGTTACGAAGCTGATTATTTTATGCATAAAAGTACTACTTATGAAAATTCAGTTGCAAAAAAAGAAACTCGATAAAACCCTCTACTTTTTTTTTTAGAATTTTTTTAGGTTGGTCAGGTCGAAAATTTTCAAACATTCAGAAAAAAATTCATAACTCGAAAACTATGAAAAGTCGCGGAACATACATGGGGGTGATTCGAATACCCCACGATACGAGGGACCGAAATTTTATTTTTGGACGTCAATGTTCCGGCCACCCTGTATAAAATTATGAAAATATTATTGTAATTTGTCATTAAGATATTCTTTGACAGAATAATACGCCTTGTCATTCAATAATTTAAAAAGCTTACGTTTAAACTCATTCATGTTGCTGCTTGATACAATCTGATTAGGTAATTTGTTATAAAGTTTTGGAGCCATTGCATAAATACTATTGTAGAGAAATTGGGTCTTAGTGCATAATGTGTGTAACTTTTTTGAGCGCCGTTGACTTTCGACAGATTTATATAAAGACATGTTATTTTTAACAAATATACAAGCTTCATAGATATAAAGTGATGGTACAGTCAGTATTTTTAAGTTTTGGAAATGTGGCTTGCATGAATCCATTCGTTTTATGTTACATATAGCTCGAATGCATTTTTTCTGAGCTATTAATACCTCCTCAACCTTAGTAGCATTGCCCCAGAATATAAGGCCATATCGCAAGGTAGAGGCCACATAACCATGATAAGCTGCTAGGAGCGCTGTCTTATTCACAATTTTGCCTAGCTTATAAAGGGCATAGGAAAACTTACTGAGCTTCCCACATACGTTATCGATTTGAGTCCTCCATGACATATCGCTATCAATATTAAGTCCAAGAAATTTTGTAACATTAGTTTCAAGTATTTGGTCATCTTTGTAGTTTACCTGAAAATGTGACAGTGTTTTTTGTCTAATTTTAAAATTCATAATTTTAGTTTTATTTAGGTTAATTTTAAGGTTATTAGCATTCAGCCAGTCAACAATCGTAACAAGACTAGAGTTAATGTCATCTTCTATTTCTTCATTACTACCAGTATTATATATAACTGCGCTGTCGTCGGCAAATAAGGACATATGTTGCATAATTACTTGGGGAAAGTCGTTAATGTAGCAGATGAACAGCAAGGGTCCCACCACAGAACCCTGCGGAACACCGTAACAAAGAACTCTAGAACTAGACGAATATACTACTTCAGTTTTAGACTTAATATCCACTTGACTAATTTGAGTAATTTGTTTCCTATCCTCCAAATAAGATTGTATGAGTTTAAGCACGTTACCTCTGATACCGTAACTTATGAATGATTTATTTTAAAATAATAAAAAAAAATACATTTGAGACCCTCATAGTAAGCCCTTTCATTCATATGTCACACGGTACAGTTTGCAAAACTTTGTTTTAGAATTTTCTTATTTGCCCCCTAAAAGTGACCCCATATTCAAAATTCAATTATTTACTTTAACCGTACGTGTTTGTGTCACATAAATCCATACGTAATACGTATACCAAATTTCAAGTTGATCGGTCCAGTAGATTCGGAGCAAATTGGCTGTGACAGACGGACAGACAGACAGACACACGAGTGATCCTATAAGGGTTCCATTTTTTTCCTTTTGAGGTACAGAACCCTAAAAAGGGTGTATTTTCGAAGACCACTATTTCATATTCTGTGCACACCTAAACTTCTAAACTTATTTTAAATTTTTTATGTCAAATAAAAAAAAATAAGTAAGTATCCCTTTAATTTTCTTTGACATGTTTTTTCAAGTTTGGTGTCATTTTATTTTAATTTTAGACCTTGCTTTCTTTCAGCGTTATTTTCTAAGACTTAAAGTTTAGAATCTTACTAAACTGGCTTGAAATAAAATTCACTCTGTATACCAGTCGTAGAGCCCCGAGTTTGCAGTGGCATTAAAGGTTTATACATTTTTCAACAGTGAACGGTCGTAACTATTGTTAGACCAAGTATCGACCGCTTCGTTAAGGTAAATTTAAGGTAAGTGGATCTATTGATTGCACTCGTGTGCGAAATTACGCTCTGAGGCAGATTTAACTGTTTTTCTTTTCGCGAATTTCCGCGCCATAATTAATCATTCCTATCTTTATTTTCGATCAATCAATCTGCCTTAGCCTTTTCCCAACTATGTTGGTGTCGGCTTCCAGTCTAACCGGATACTTACAGCTGAATACCAGTATTTTACATGGAGCCACTGCCTATCTGACCTCCACACACCAGTAACTGGGTAATACGATACCCCTTGGTAAGACTGGTTGTCAGACTTTCGGGCTTCTGACGACCCGTAACGACTGTCAAAGATCCACGAATGACAACGGGGACCAACGGCTTTTTTAACGTGCTTTCCGAGGGAGGGAGGAGTCTCAGTATGTAAAGAGGGTCACCTATCCATGGACCAACCCCAGCAAGCGTAGCTTAACCTGATGGATAGACCCGTGCGGCTATTATTACTTAGCCACGAGCATTTTATCTTCGAAGAGCAATGGTAAAAATATAATAGATACCTAATGAAGTTTAATGAAGCTCGCTCAATTGCTTTAAAAAATAATAAATGTAATTTATTTTCTATTTCCGACAATTCTTGTACAATTTATTTCTAACTGAAAGGTTTCTGATGAATCTACCCACGATTGGCGCTTATTAAGAGTCAGTAATCTAAGTGAGTTTGAAGTCTCTCAATTTGATCTTTAAATAAAGTTTCGTGTTTCGTATTTTCTTTCTTTTTCTTTTCTTTTTCTTTCGTGATATAAAATGAAATGAAAATGTATTTCAATTATATGAAACGATAAAAACCATCATCAGATAGAAGAGATTTACATCAAAAAATAATTATTGTACTAAATCATCAAATATCATCCACAGCTTAAAACTATCCACTGGCTATAAGTCACCTTGTATTAAAACTATCCACTGGGCATTGGTCACCTTGTATTAAAACTATCCACTGGGTATTAGTCACCTTGTATTTCGCCAACATGCAGACTCCTTAGGCTTGTAAACTTTCATTTTCGTAATTTAAGAATGAACGGAACAAGTTTTGCGCCTCCTTTACTTTTTCAGTAACACTGGATTGACCTCGTTTCTTCAATGTTTTACAGACAATTTTAAAGGGGCGCAAAACTTGTTTGTAAAACAAGAAGACTTACTTGTTGCTGCTTGATGTCTCCGCTCATCGTCTTCTGGTTCTTGTCAAAGAGCAGGTTGACGTTAGTCTGTGGTGACGCCAGAAAGCTCAGGTTGATCTCGCCAATGCCCGGTACGTTGAACTGCACCGGCTAAATACCAAAAAAAAACACACTCAAACCAATGCAGAGCCGGTATTCCTCTGCGTGCAGTCCCTGAACTCCCTGAATACAGTTTTAACTAACCTCGCAGTAGCTGACAATGTATCAGCCAGTTGAGTCCACTGCTGAACATGACCCACCTATGAGTAATATGAAATATGTGGCCGCCAAACGGATTCACGATCTGACTATCTTATGGTGCTACTGACGGGCGGCCCGAAATCATTTTCCAATCTGATCACACTTTAGGAAGCCCACAGGTAGAGGGGAGGCATTTATATGTATAAGTAGTAAAGTTTTTTTATTAGAAATCAGTAACTAATAAAACAACTTTATAATATTTCGTTAGGAAGTTTTTCGAATTTTTGTTGCGTTGCTGTAAGTAAAGTCAAGAAAAATAGGAAGCATAAGCTTCCTATTTTTCTTGACTTTAAAATAGAAACACAGACCCCAAGCAGACAACCTAAATGGCAGTGCTTCCTTTAAGAAATTACGATGTACCCGAGTAATGTCATCAATGACATTGAACCTCTAGACGTTGCCATGATTACAGTGTGAAGTGTGGAAGTGAGACACATATATATGAAATTAATAGGAAAATTGATACAAAGCATCGTATCTTTTGTCTCTTACGGCGTGCCGTATTTTGCTTGGCGAACTTTTGAATGTTAGCTAAACAAAGTGCTTTCACTGTTACAAAATTTATCTTTCGTCGATTAATTCAAATTTTTGGACAGTTTTTGCATTTTGCGTATGTATGACATGGGTTTCAGTCCAAAATATGGAAGTTTTCTTACGTTAAACTTAATTTCTCATACCACATAACCTAGAAAAAGTATTATATTGCTGTCTCAATGACCGGCCACGCGGTGGCTCGATCTACATGTCTAATATCTAAGAATGGCATGGACTGTCATTCACCCATGCTTGCGTGCACTTATGACGGGTAATATCTAACGTCAAACACAAGGAACATTTTAGGAGTAGGTTCGAAATTGTGAATGAAATTAGCACAGGACCGATGAAAGTGGCGAAAGCAAAGGGCCGTCTACAGCAGTGGGTTAGATTCGAACTGTGAATGATGATGATAATACATTACTAAGCGAATTACAAACGAAAGAACGAAACATTTAGGGTTTGCAGATGTGTGCGAGGACGACCTATATAGGTACTGACAAGCGGTTCGCACCTGGAATTCCACTGCAATGCGATCGCGCAAAAGAACGTAGGTAAGCACGCAACGCAAACGCAACACTTGACCTAAGATTTCGTTTAGAAAATCATATTTTGGTGCACGTAAGAAGATGATGATTGACATTGTCAGATAAATATACGATAACGTTGAACTATCCCGATTATAACACCTCAAAAAGATAGGCAATGATTATTTATCTATGTATATCGTAAATTTACATAGATACAGTTGGTACGGTTTAGTATGATGCGTTAACACTAACAAATTTTTCCAACGCCAAAAAGAATAAGGTTTTTATTGTTAGACGACTGTCGTTTTCAGCTTTTCCCACTGAGTCGTGACAACTGGGAAAATAAATTAATTTAAAACTCAATGTAAAATTTTTGCGGACGCCATTTAATCGAGCCGTGATATAACTTGAACAGCTCCATTTAACTACAAAACGACTATCTGTTGTCACAACAAAGTGTGTACAGTCGCAACAAAAATGACATGAGCTTGTGATGATGAGCAGATGATGTAATGATGACAATACTTTATCAAATCAACAATCTTACATCGACAAATACCTGCAAATACTTCTGCTGTTGTTGCTCCCCCTGTTGCGTGACTTGAATCAACTCTGTCTTTTGTTGCTGCTGTTGGTGTTGTTGTTGCTGCTGCTGCTGCTGCTGTTGTTGCTGCTGCTGTTGCTGCTGGTGTTGATGCTGTTGTTGTTGTTGAAATTGCTTCTGCAGCTGTCAGGAAAACAGTAGTTTTTATCATAGTGTTCTGCATTATTTTTAGCATAATCTAATGACTAATGCCATATTATGCTATATAATTTCAGAGTTCTCAGAAAATAACTAATTAAGTTAACTAGTTATATGCTCATAAAACGATACTTCTTCAGACTATTTTATAAATTAGCTGCAATCAATGTTTACACATCTGCCGCATGTCAGACGATCAATGGGCCAAAGTTACGACCCAATGGGTCCCGACTCCCGCGTACTGGCAAACGAAATCGCGGCAGGCTCAGACGGAGATGGCGGTACCTTGGTATGTGATTGACTCACTTAGGATGTCTTCAAATCAATTAGACATTTTAGTAATATTTTTTATAAAATAATAAAACTCTTCTCAATAATGTTAGTCCTTTAGTCCATTATATAGTAGATGGGTTTAAATGCCAAAGTATTTACGTAGTACGGTACTCCATACTAGGAAATTGCTGTATTGATTAAGGGTCGACACTAGGAAATTGTGATATCGGTTTTGGACAAGTTTACATAGAAAACTGAAGGTAGGCCTAGAAAAAAAACGTCTGGCTAGCTCAAGAGTTTCACCGTTGTAGACGATTGTTAAAAACAAATTGAATAGTAATAGATACGTGCAAAAAGCACTGCCGTATTTTGATAACTTTGGCGTAATAAGAAGTGACCTAATTTCCTGTTTTTTCCACCACCTAGTTTTTCTAACAAGATTTTTTTCTGTTTTCCATAACATTATTTCTGTTTTGCGTTAAAAGTTCGGAAACTTTTTGAATTTTCACGACTGAAAGCTCCATAAAAATTACTATAGTGAAAATTCAGAAACTTTACGAACAATTTACGCAAAACAGGATTAATGTTATGAAAAACAGAAAAAAAACAGTGGGCTCAATGTTCTTTTTCACTGATCGGAGAATTAAGCTAGCCACTCCGTCGCGTCGCATCGCATTGCCTGCCCGCGCGGTTACTTCGTTTGCGCTTAGTATTCATTCTGACTTTTTTTTTCTTTTTGCTCGGCTCATGCCTTAGCGTGATGTTAGCCTATAGCTTTCCTCAAGAATAGGGCCATAAAATGCAAAAAGAGTTTTTCAATCCGACTGGGGTAGTTGCAGAGATTGACGTGCTCAAACAAACTAACAAAAATACAAACTGTTCCGCTTTATTTCACCGACAATATTGAAATAATAAATCGAGAGCGTCATCAATCCGCGGTAAATCTATCTCGCAATTCAGAAAAATGACGTATTTGCACAACGCCAGCCATATGGGTAAATGGATAAAACGGCCACACTAACCATGTTCTATGCTCGAGCGGTCTGCATGAATGAAAGTTATTTTGCATTTTAGTCATTTTATATTATCTCCGAAACTATATGACCAATATTGACGTAATATAATAAAGGCCAAATCTTATCTCTATGATGTCCTTGTGGTCATAAAATAATTTAATTTGCTAAAGATTCATATTTTGTTGTTTAAATAATCATCCAAACGTAAGTACATACATATGTCGAAAAAATATTTTTATAAAACAATAAAATAAGTATAAAAGATAAAATATAAAATATAGAAATATGGTGTCGCGGACTTTTTTGTAGAATAATTTAAGACGGACCACATACATTCATACATTGTTTTCAATTTTAAACAACTGCAATTTAAGCTCATGCAAATAATTCTGTTCTAAGAGGTATTTCTTTCCGACTTGCTAGACAAAAATTGTGATAGCTCACTAATAAGCATGATATAAATATATTTTTTTTATTTATTTATTTATAGCTCTCAGGAATAATGTAACTTTCTACCAGTGAAAAAAAAATTTGAATTGGATCATTAGTTCCGGAGAATTAACCCCTACATACAAACTTACAAACAAATTTTACCTCTTTATAATATTAGTATAGATAGCATAGTACACATTTAATATAGATTCACTAAGGTTGAAACTATATATCCCATATACAAAAACACCTTGTTTTATCAGAGATGCAAGTGAAATTCTACCTTAGGGTGGTAACGCAAATACGAAGTCGACTATACATCCACCATCATTAAACTTACCAACTATACATACGTCATCATTAAACTTGCTAAACTATACATACATTATCATTAAAATAAATAAAACAAATAAATAAATATCCTTGGACATTTCACACAACGCCATCTAGTCCCACGCTAAGCAACCTAATGCTTGTGTTATGGTAACGAGATGGCTGATAAACTACTTATATACAATTTTTTTTTGTAAATACATACATATTATAGATAGAAAAACACCCAGACTCGGAACAAATACTTGTAGGTCGTACAAATATTTGTTCCGTGCGGGAATCGAACCCGCGACATGCTGCGCAGCAGTCAATCGCTCAACCACTGCGCCAACCGTGTCGTCTAAACTATACATACATTATCATTAAACTTGACCAACTAAGTATACAATACATCCATCATCATTAATCTTCCCAACTATACATACATCATCATTAAACTTGCTAAACTATACATACATTATCATTAAATTTACCAACTAAGTATATAATACATCCATCATCATTAATCTTCCCAACTATACATACATCATCATTAAACTCACCAACTATACATACATCAACATTAAAATACATCAGCATTATTTTGCTGGAGGCTGGTCCCAACCATTGGATTCAACTACACAAGCCACAGGTTCTTTCCACTGATCGTTACTATTACTCCAGAACAGTACGTGAAGCGGTTGAAATCAGGATATATAAAAATTTCAAGTGAGAGGATGGATACTGACTGCCTACAACTTGGAATCCAGTCATTATCAAGTGCAAGCAACGCCGGTCGTCCGACGAGGTCTGCCAGTGTGTAGACGTCCTTAGTGTTGTGTGTAGAAGTACCGACAGTGACATTAATAAAAATTGTGAAGACCAAGTGAGGGTAGATGCAAAATATGCACATACCCGCACTTTACTAAGACGTCGCAGAGCTGTCATCATTCCTCACGTGACTACGATCGCTGCAAGGCGGTCGAAACGTCGGGAAACAAGTAGGTACAGTAGTACCCAAGTAATAAGGCGCGTCGTGAATCTTCGTTCGCACAGAAAAGAAAGTATGGCCCCGAAGATTAACGAGAATACTTAAAACTTAAACTCAACCTTAGACCACTACTATAAGGTTCATAATACACTGCAGCTGTTAGTTCCGTCTCACTCGCAAGTATGGCGGCTGTCAAGCGGCGCTCGCAAACATGGCGGCAGCTAACCACCAATAGTGGTACAGGAAAAAGCGTGGAGCGTGCCGATTGGTCAATAGCATTTCCCGCGCTTTGAAAATTCATCTTCTGCGCAGGTACATCGATAAGCCATATTAGTTGAGTACTACTGTACCTGTTTACCTCGTAAAAAAGGAAAATCGCGTTAAGTCCCGTTCTCGATATTGTTTTGTAATGTGTACAAATCCCAAAAGTTTAAAAAGTTTAATCATTATTAAACTTACCAACTTCACATACATCATCATTAAACTTCCCAACTATACATACGTCATCATTAAACTTACCAACTATACATACATCATCATTAAATTTACCAACTACTCATACATCATCATTAAACTTACCAACTATACATACATCATCATTAAACTTACCAACTATTCATACCGCATCATTAAACCCACCAACCATACATACATCATCATTAAACTTACCAACTCCTGCTGATCCTGATGATTTTTAATATGCTGTTGTATAACTTGCTGTTGTTGTCGCTGCAATGCCTGCTGTAAAGCTTGTTGTTGCTGCAGCTGTTGCAGCTGCTGCTGTTGCAACTGTTGCAATTGCTGCTGTTGCTGCTGCTGGATTATTTGTTGCTGGATCTGGTAGAATTCATTGATGTCATTAGTAGGTACTAGAAGATTTGTCATGAGTTCATTAAGGCTGCAGTCTTGCAAAATTCACTCGCGGCGAATTATTTGCGCAACTTTGTATTTTTTTTAAAACAAAAGTAATGAAATAACATGAAATATTATTATAGCACGTGAATAACCATAATATAAGTAATAGCTGGTTATTTTTTTAACCGACTTCTAAAAAAGGAGGAGGTTCTCAATTCGGATGTTTGTATTTTTTTTTTTTATGTTTGTTCGCGCATAACTCCGTCGCTTGCCAACCGATTTGAAAAATTATTTTTTTGTTGGAAAGGGTATACTTCCCAAATGGTCCCATTTTTGTCAAAATCTAGTTCTGATGATGGGATCCTGGAGAAATCGAAGGAACTCTTCAAATATTATAGGCACACCTATAGCGATGTGGGTATTTTTTATAGTAGCTCGTGCATTTGCTCTCGGAAAGCACCACTTGGTGAAGTGGAACTGATGATGAAGACCACAGATGGCTACCGGAACTACTCAATGATAAATATTTCACGGGTTGTGATTCGATTACTTTAATATGGTTGCTAAGCAATTTCCGCTCGTCACACAATGCGTGTGGTGAGTGGTTGTTGAGGAGTTCTCCTGGGTCTTACCAGCAGAACTCCTCAACAATTAACGTCCCAGCATCGGGAAAAGCAATATTTTGTAACATGTGATGAGCAATTGACATTAGACTATTGTAACATAAACAAATTATAAACAGACCCACTAAAAAGCGAGAAATAAAAACTTTTTAACAAAAAAACAAAACCGACTTCCAAAAATCACTACAAAGTGAAAAATAACTTTGATTTCGGAAGTCGGTGGCAAAAAAAAAAGAAAGTAAATAAAAACGAAAGACACCGACTTCCGAAATCAAAGTTATTTGTCACTTTGTAGTGATTTTTGGAAGTCGGTTTTGTTTTTTTGTTATTTAAGTTCATCTGGGTGGATTATGTTAAATACAGCTCTTTCGCGCCAACAACGTTTCGAGTTATGTTTGTGTACTTACATTGGGCAATACAAAGGAGAAGTTGCAGCTTCCATAGAAAATTACACCACGTCCGACAGCTGATAAAAATATCTCAAAAAATAGATAAAAATAAGTATTAATAAATTGCATACCTCCGATTGCCATCCTTACTGGCTATCATACTTAGAAATTGCTCCAAATATGCTTTCAGGCGCAGTATTAATTATCTTAAAAATATTTTACTTTCAATCATGCAATACCTACTACTCTAACAACCATAAAAAAACCGGTCAAGAGCGAGTCGGACTCGCGCATCGAGGGTTCCGTTCCGATTTCTGAAAAAATGTGCTATTTAGAGACATCGTTTTATTTTTCCTGTAATCTTTACATAAATGGGACTGTCTACAGCCTGGTGTCAAGGACCACCAACTCTCCGCTTGTGTATGGGTGAACTCCTGTAGCCACCTGCGTAACTGGTTGAAGGAAATGGTTACAATTGGCTCAGATCCAGAGACAGACGTTCTGGATGCTCTCCTAGCTACTTCGTCAGCTGCGTCGTTACCCAGTGATCCGCTGTGTCCTTTCATCCATTGCAGTGTCACTGTGTTGTGTCCTTTCATCCATTGCAGTGTCACTAGTTCGAGTGCATTGTAACAATCTAGTATTAATCTCGAGGTAATGTATTTTTTCTGTAAGTAGTGAGGCCAGGCCATTGTTAAATAGCCGCCCGTGTGTAATACCTGTCATTATTTTACAAAATAAACAATAGTCAGTAAACGTTACTTTAAATAATATTTTTTAAATATGTTATTATTAACTTAGTAAGTATAATAACTATTATAAAACAATCGCAAATGAGTTAATACAGTGTTCAACTGCTTTTTAATCCTATTTTAAAACCAAAATCAGAAGTTAGTTTAATATTACAGGTATTCTGACCCTGAATTAATATTCAGAGCAATTTTGTAATGTGCTAGCCAGTAAGAATGATCACCGGAAGTATATAATTTTTCTATACTCATTTTTACCGATTTTTTGAGATACTTATCTTTGCAGTCGAAAGTGGGGGGGGGGGGGGGGGGCATTTTTGCTACTTCTTCTTTTATTTAGAAAATCTGTTCAGCGCATAATTGTTCCCATATTCTCGTCTTCAAAATGTGCTGATTACTTTTTTCTAATTATCTTTAATTTTCTCAATTTGGATGTCAACTTGTCATCAAAATTCTCTGTCTTTATCTCTTAATAAACGGTTTGTTTCATAATAACAATGCATCATATGCATGTAAGATTTGGTTGGTTTAATGCTTAGAGTTCAATAGAGCAAATACTAAAAAAATAGCATCTAAATCACCTTACTCTAACAATAATAATAATCTCAAGACCTCCAAAACGCTCCAACCCACTAAGGAATTTTGCTCGCAATTCTTGTTCATAAACTCTGTTTTGGAGGAATTACTTATATCATGGTTATTCACGTGCTATAATAATATTTCATGTTATTTCATTACTTTTGTTTAAAAAAAATACAAAGTTGCGAAAATAATTCGCCATGAATGAATTTTGCAAGACTGCAGCCTTAAGTAACTATTTTTTTCATTTCTCTTTACTCAAGAATTTAGTTAAGGTGATTACGCTGTAGCCTGTGAAATCCAAATTTTCAAAATAAAACAAAAATAAAAATTTGAATTTTGCCCGCTACCATATCACCATCCCCCTTAATGCAAAACATATTAAATATCAGATTTGTAATATTAACCTTACCTGTAATTTATCATCTTCTTCTTTCTGATTTCTGTATCTATACTCCTCTTGCTGATTATGATTATCAGGTTCAGACTTAGGTGGCTTTAGCTCTGGCAGTCTTCTATTAGTGCTATTCTGTTTGTCTAGAGCTAATAGTGTGTTTGCTGCTTCGTATTTATCCTCAAAAGTGATACCAGCCTTCTCAGCAAGAGTCTCTAAGTACTGAAGAGGCCTTTTAGCTGGTTTGATCTGGTTTTTTTTTTCTGCCTGACTGCCACCAGGTGACTGCTTCAGAGCAGTCTTGGTTATTGTAATACTGTTTTTATTGCAGTCATCCTTTTTTTCATTTTTAGGTTCTAATGTGAAATAATTTTTATGATAAGTGTTGTCTTTGTCTTTTTCTCCGTTAAGATTACCGTTTTCTATTAAGGTTATTGTTGTTGAATTTGCAACTTTTATTGATTTATCTTTAGAGTCTTCTTTAGCTTGCACAGACTGGCCCAACGAGTGTGAAGGGGACAACAACTGCTGGGCTGGGACATGCTGTGTCACTGGTACATTGGCATTGGGCACCTCCGCAGAATGTAGCGACTTGTCAACCGGTTTAACAAGCTGCTGCTGGTAATTTGGGATCTGTGGTTCCTTCTCCTGATCCTTTTTCTTTTGCAAATTGTCTAGGATTTCAGACCTACAAATAAAAAAATCATCTTAAACATGCAGTTGCTATTTTATGGTGTGTTGTTAGTACAACATGGATGGAATATTAATCCAAACTAGTGGTAAATGGTTACACACACAAATCCCAGTTAATATCAAAAGAATAACACATGTAACATGACACAAGTTGGCTATAATACATACATACATACATACATAAACTCACGCCTTATTCCAATGGAGGTAGGCAGAAACTAAAATAATTACTTATTAGGACCGTTTTATAATTTTACGTAAATGATTTGTAACTTGGCATCACTGTGTTATTGCAAATATAAATAAACAGAAAATCCGCAATGATTTTATAACGCTACCTGTGTTCAGGGCGTTATAAAATCATTGCACAACTGTTATTGTGCCGTCTATTAAATAAATTATTATTTAATAATGCAGTCCATACAATAACTAAGTTCAATTGAGTTCTTTTGAACATAATAATAAATAATGTAGGAAGATAAATTATCGTAAATGTTTGTACATGAGTGCAACGTTCAAAGCGTCGTTTGTTTATCACCGATAATTACAGAAGATAACTAAATGTTTTGATAAATTATGCTACTAAACCATCAGGAGACGAAAATTACACTTCTTATTGAAGAAAGAAAGTGAGTTTCATCAATCTAAGACATAAAACAACAAAGTCAAAACTTAATTATCAACCTAGTCAACCTACCAAAATGACATTTGAGAACATGACAGTTCTAATGAATGAATCAACTTTTTGACATTGACGGTTCAATTCAGTTGCCAGTGTGACAAAAACGTTTTCCACTTATTGGTAAAAGAGAAGTAAATCGAATATTATCATTTGACAAAACACATAACTTAATATCGTTATGTTGTATGTACTATGTACGCTCAACTCCTCATAAGTTTACTTTAACTTTCAGACTTTAGTTTTCAGATTTTTTGTTTGTTTCGCAGATATTCTACGAAACTCATCCATGAAGGCAGTGTTGCCGACTGCTAAGAACGGTACTTACATAATGAAATTCATGCCTTGTGAATAAAACACAAAAATAATAAAAATGTTGTGTTGTAAGTTCTAAGTTACATGTCTACTAAAAATATAATATCCTAACCTAACCAAAACTATTAAAAAACTAAAATATGGCGTTGAAAAATTCGCCACGACCACTCCAGACTGGTGGCATTGCCACGGTGTATGACAATGGTAAGCCTCTGGCCCAGGTAAGCCAGCCCTTGGGTCACGGGAAGTGTCAACCAGCCATCTGGAGATTTCGTTAATTAAACAAACTATGAGCACTCGGACCCCACGCGACGGCCCAATGGTTTCAACCTCCAATGGCTCGAAAATATAATTATCGATACTGTTATTATACTTCCACCACTTGAGGTTTTCCGCAGCAGCAGTGCCAGCACAACTGCAGCACGCCGAGCCAGGAAGATGGGATAGCGCAAGAGTATCAACACACGTTGCGTCTTGCGTCCCACATTAAAGGCCCACCTTCCATGGAAATAAAGATATGCCGTCCGGTCTCTTGCCATCGTCACGTGCCAGGCCATAAAGCTGGAACGCCGACAGTGACAAGGTCTCGTCGGATGATTTGATGTTCGCGTGCCGCGCTAAGCGACCCGTGTCAACTAGACAAATTCCTTACTTTTAGAGAAAACTTAAGTTTTCTCTAAAAGTAAGGAATTTGTCTAATACCTGGCATCCCAGCGACACTAGCGTCACCATTCTCATGACAGATATACGAGACTGACCATAGAAACATGGAAATCACAGAAATCCAACTGCATGGAATTATTAAGTACTAACAAAATGTCATTCAAGCCTGAAACTGCAAAACTCTAATCTAAGAATAACGAAACGAACCTATTCGAGTTCATTGTAAAAACTTTACTGTAACGTGGTCCAGTGGCGTAACTACAGGGTGGCAAGTCGGCAAAATGCCACGGGCCCCCAGCCGGAAGGGGCCACCGGTCAGAGGAGAATCCCAACTCCCAACATTTAGTAAACAAAATTGTTTTGTCTTTAATTTATTTATGTTACCTCTACTTAGTTGCATACACAAGTAAAAAAAATGTATTAAAACTTCAATGCATTTCTAAAATAAAAGTTGTAACCCAGTTTTGGAAAGAGTGGTCAAAATCCAATTAATAATTTGGGAAATATGCACGGACAAAGTTCAGTATGTACTTTAAATTAGATACCTTTAATTTAAAGTGTTATTTTAGAAAATCAAGTAATTATATTTATAAAGTTTGTATGTACAGACGCGACGCCAGCACATCAAGCTACTACAATCTGTCAAAGTTCTTTAATAGATTTACATCTTTATCGCTGAAACATTAGGTTCAACGTTGATTGGGAAAATTTGACAGTTTCGGGTGGCTTGACCTGCTGGCGTCTGTACCTACTTCACGTAGTTATTTATTATGAAACTGTTACAAGTAAAAGTGTTTATATAAGTAAGTATTATAAAAAAAATACTATTATTGTAGTTTAACCTCCTTTGGGGGGGCAACCGATGAATTTGCCACGGGCAACGAATTAAGAACGGGCCTCGGACGGTATAGTTACGCCATTGACGTAGTCATTGGATCCATTCACGGGCTTAGACATTGATATAAAAAGTAAAGTCAATGGGCTTAGAGCATCCTATGCTCTAAGTTCACGGGAAATCACAGAATCCAGTATAAGTACACAATGATACACGAGTACGACAGTTTTGGCCTATCGATAAATGAATTTAGAAAAATACCTACGTAAGTAAATCTATATACCTACAGGGTGGAAACTTTCAGCGGGGCAGTAATGGGAAGTACCTTATCCGTTGCAACTACGCGAAAATATATGGAATTTTGATCCCCATTCACAGATTTTCAAAAAAAATTACAGTTATCAAGAAAATAGCCATTTTACACAAAAACATTTTTTGCTGCCAATCTCACATTCTATGTGATATTTAAGTTTATGTAAAGATTACAGGAAAAATAAAACGATGTCTCTAAATAGCACACTTTTTCAGAAATCATCAACAAACATTAAATATAAATGAGGGTACGGAACCCTCGGTGCGCGATTCCGACTCGCTCTTGACCGGTTTTTTTATTAACTGACATAACTTGATGATGTTATTCTTATTTAAAATCTTGCTGTTTCTTGCCCTACTATATCAAGTGCTCGAAGTGAGTTCGAAATTTGAATTGTTTTTAAACTTATCTTTTTATTCAGTCAACAAAAAGATCTCAACCGTCACTAAAAAAGCTTTTCCGTAAAATTTTCATACAAAATGTAAGAGAAAGTTTTTTGCAATTTGTGACTTTTTGAGTACTCCAACGATGGTTGGTCCCATAGAAGTTTTTGATCAGTATTAGAAACAGGATCGACTGGCATCAAAAAAATGTTTTTGTGTAAAATGGCTATTTTCTTGCTAACTGTATTTTTTTTTTGAAAATCTGTGAATGGGGATCAAAATTCCATAAAAAATTATGGATAGTCTCCTAAGACCATTTTCGTGTAGCTGCAACGGATAAGGTACTTCTCCTTACTGCACCGCTGAAAGTTTTCACCCTGTGTATAAAAGAAAATCGTGTTAGTTACACTATTTATAACTCAAGAACGGCTGGAAAGATTTGGCTGAAAATTGGTGGGGAGGTAGCTTAGAACCAGGAGACGGATATAGGATACTTTAAAAAAAAACGGATAAAACGTGGTATAACAACGGCTGGACCAATTTAGATGAAATTTTGTTGTGTGTATATTTGAATGGGTTCCTGGATGGTTTTAATACACAATTAGACCCGGTGGTTGGCGCTGCAGTCGGGTTCTAGGATCGTTCAGACAGTCAACGTCTGTCGGGTCCGCTAGTAGATAATAATTTGTCTATCTGGCGTTCTCGTTTTTCACAATGTTTTGTACAATATATTCCTGGTTTAATGTAATTGAGCCATAATTACAAAAATCCTCGGTACAAGGAGTCTATGTTCTACTACCGTATATGTCTCTACTTCCGCCGCCCGTCTGTGTCTAAAATATTGGAAAAAATAATAAACAAAAGATTGTTCAAATATCTGGAGAACAAATCAATTTTATCGGAACGACAATTTGGATTTAGACCTAAACTATCAACTGCCGATGCCGTTATCATCTGACTGACTATCTGGCTCAAGAACTTGACAATGGTAACCATACAATAGGAATTTTGTTGAACCTAGCCAAAGCTTTTGACACAGTTTCCATTCTTTGCGCAAGCTTGAGACAGTGGGCATAAGAGGCATTTAGCTGAAACTCTTCAAACTTAGAAGACCGTACTCAGTGCGCGAAGATTGGCAGTGTTCTCAGCGAAGACCAAAAAAATACTTCATTTGGTGTTCCCCAAGGAAGTATTTTAGGGCCCACTTTGTTTCTGATATACATAAATGACCTTTGTAATCTAAAGCTAAAGCATGGCTCGTTAATATCTTACGCTGGTGATATTGCCCTAATTTTTTGGCTGAATCGGAACATGAAGTCTACAAGCTCGCGCAAGACGCCTTCAGTGTTGTAAATAAATGGCTTCAGCTTAACTCACTAACTCTAAATACGGACAAGACAAATTATATAAAGTCTTCGATGCGAAAACAAACTTCTAATATTCCTTCAACGTTGTATGCTCATTGTTGTACAGTTTCAAATTTTCATGGAACCGCTACTCTATAACAGACTAAATGCAAAAGCAAATATAATCTATTCCCTAAAAAAAAAGCCCTCAAAGCAAGCAAACTCAAGAAAGCTCTCAAAGGTAAGCTCTTCAAAGTTTGTCCTATGAAGATACAGAGAAGTTGTTAGTTGTAATGAAATAAAGATTGTTTGGTGTACTAGTTATTTTTAATTAGTTCGATAAGTTAGTATCTAAGATTTTAGGAAGTAATATTTTTTTTTTACTATTTATACTTTACTTACATACCCATTAAAAGACTATTTTATTTTATACTAGCTGCGCCCCGCGGTTTCACCCGCGTAGACCGGGATAAAAAGTAGCCTATGTGTTAATCCAGGGTATAAGCTGTCTACATACCAAATTTGATCCAAATTGGTCCAGCCGTTTGAGCGTGAAGAAGTAACAAACATACGCACACACACACGCACACACACACTCACAAACTTTCGCCTTTATAATATTAGTGTGATAATTACAGTGATTATTTTATAATGCTTTTACCTTTCTCTCGCCTGACACACAGGATATCCTAGTTCAGGCAATTAACACTAGTGAACTTGACATATATATATATAAGCAAAATTGTATTTACGTACTGTTTTACTTTTTAACTTGAATAAATATTATTTATTTATTATTTAGTCGGACTCCACCACCGCGCGGTGTGCTGGTGCTGGTGGGCCCTGCATAGGCCTTATCACATTCGCTAACCTGAATCTAGCCAGCTATATTGAAGCATGGTTTAGCTCGGTGTGATTTTGGTTTTTATAGGAATTTTAGAAACACAAAATTATCTTTGTATCCCCTTAATAAATTTATCTACACCCATGCTATAAATCCTCTATAAAAGTTTCTGAAACAGTTAGCTTATTGCCAACATTAAAACAGCCAGTGTCATAGTAACCATGGTAACCATAAAAGCATCCAAACGGTTGTTTTAATGTTGTACTGAATTTCATAATGCAACTCGTTTTCAAAAAAAGAACATTGTAATGCGTTTCACTACAACAGCGCCGTAATTTATAATAAAAACTTTTTTACAAAAACAAAAACCGACTTCCAAAAAAAGCACTACAAAGTAAAAAATAACTTTAATTTCGGAAGTCGGTGTCTTTGGATCTGTATTTTAGTTTTTTGCCACCGACTTTCGAAATTAAAGTTATTTTTCACTTTGTAGTGTTTTTTTTGGAAGTCGGTTTTTGTTTTTGTAAAAAAGTTTTTATTTTTCACTTTTTAGTGGTTCAGTTTGTAATTTATCTAAGTTACAATAACCCAATGTCAACTGCTCATCACGTTTTACAAAATGTTGCTTTTCCCGATGCAGGGACGTTAATTGTTGAGGAGTTCTCCTAGTAAGAACCAGGAGAAATGGAGCTCATATTAAAGTAATCGAATCGCAACCTGTTATATACTTAGATATAAAAAAGGTTCCGACGAATTGAGAACCTCCTCCTTTTGGAAGTCGGTTAAAAAGAACTTATTCGAATCCACGTCGTATACTATGACGCCGGCCGCCATGTTCGATACGAGTATTAGTATTGCAAAAAACTGTTTCAGAACCTTTTACAGAGGATTGATAACATGGATGTAGATAAAGTCTTGTATGCAACTGTACATAATTAGGTATTAAAACACTCATGTGATACTATTATCACAAGAGTAAACCCACATTCGTATTTTAAATACCCCTTATTATACGTCAGTTGCATAAATAACTATAAGAATAGTCTAAGATCTCTTCCTAATCACTCACTCACTGCTGAGAAACGTGACTGTGTTTCAACTTGTCAAGGGTTTCTCTCCATCTGCGATCATCTATAGCTACGATCAATAGGGTAGGTATCTCTGGACTCGTAGGTATCTCTAGTTGGAGATATCAATGCCCGGGGGGAAGAGAGCCAGAATGTATTTATTCAGTGGTTTGGGTAAACTGAGTTAAACACTCGAAAAGGGAAAACGTTGTACCTACTACATCAAAAGGGCGCACGAGTATACGACAATGAGCGTGAAACGCTTTTGTAGCGCTTCAGAAAATGTAGGTACACTGAAGCTCGAGTCGACTCGTTCAATTCCATCCAGAGGAAGAGGATAGCGTCATTCAAGGCCGAAATTTACAAATGTAAGAATTGTCTAGCCGTTGACAGAGAATAGCGGTTCCCTCAGATAGCCTTCGACAATTACGTACAGTCGTTGGGTGTGAAATCTATATAAATAAAAAGAGAAGTCCTGACTGGCTGACTGACTCATCAACGCTCAGCCCAAACCCTTGAACCTAGAAAGCTGAAATTTTGCACATAGGTTCCCTTTGTAATGTAAACAAGGAATAAGGAAGGATTTCCCGGTAGTACATTCCCGTGGGATATTTTCTGACATCGTGGGCAAAAGCTAGTATTTTGTATAGGTATAGTACCTGTCTATAATGTTATTAGATACTACGCCTACAACGTAGATAATTATATAAAAACTTTTTAGTTTTATTAGATCTCTTGTTGTGTTTCTTTTTCGGATTTAGTTTTGGTTACTATTATTTAAAACTATGGATCTGTGTCTGAAATAAAGAATATATCTAATAAAACTCGGATTTTAGATAGGTACACAAGAAGCTATTTTTTCAAACCTATAATAGCGAGCTAATATTCCAGTAATAAAACATAAACAAACATACTAGAACTGTTTACACTTAGGCGGATTTAGTTAGACTAAACGAACATGGAACCAGAAAAAGAACTAGAGCATTCTTTTGTCGATATTCTTGACATTTTATTAGGGAGAGACCACTAACGAAGGAATGTTCTGTCCCTGTTTACACAAAAATAATTTGGTAGAGTGGGGATAGAATGTGCATTCGCTCGTTTGGTCTAAATCGACCTTCACACAATAGCTGGAAAAACCATTGCATTGCCCGGGCAAAGAGCCAGGGCTGTGCCAGTCCTTTTCGCTTAGATTCGGCAAGCCCCGTAACTCTGTCCTTATCTGTCGCTCAGAATCGTCATTCACAAGAGCGAGAAAGAATCGGCTATGGAATCAGCGCGCCAAATGGTAACCAATCCACTATAACCACCCAAACCCATAGCCCAATACATTTTGTTTCCATATTCTGCAATAGTCTTGCACCAACCGGTTGCCCTTGGTTGCATTTGCATATAGGACAAATAGGGATAATCTTCGGTTGGTGTTAGTCACTTGAAATTGTCTAAGGGGCCTCTGCAAGTTGACTTCGGCCCATCGTACGCCTTCCAAAGCCCTGTTGTAGCCAAGCCACCTCACTCTAATAATGCTTCACTAAATAGACGGCTTGAGTGGGGGAACCATACTACGTGGCCGAGGGACTTTGTGGTCCTACCCACACGACGATTACCTACATATCCACCCAGACACACCCGGACACCCAGACATGCCATGCAGAGTATATGCAATAAACAAAAGGATCATTGACATCTTTCAAATGAAATTCAATCATATCAAATGAAGCATCTTGACTTGATGATATCCTTATCAAGATGCAAGAGTCAAGTGAGGAAATTGGGTTATTGTGAACTGTGGGCGATACACTGTCACTCCTAATTCATAATTCGCGCTGGCCAACTGTTGAATAACAATGAAGTTCATTCCGTGCATTCACCTCGGGAGTGACCTAACAAGTAGGTACCTATGTATTACGAGCTATTACTGTAATTACCATCGTCAATGTAGGTAAGTATATTAATTGCTAGTAATTATCCCCGGATGAGGAATCAGAGGAGGTATGTTATTATTCTACCCAAATCCAATAAGTCAGGTTCAAGATTACTTTCTGTTTTGATTTGATTGAGTATGAGAACTGTGGTACCTAATGATCTAAAACGTGTCTTCTGCTAAATGAAGAAAAGCTCTCTGTATTTTTCGAGCAAATATAACATACACTGCTAAAATCATACGCCCTCCTTTTGGCTTTGCCGTAGTCGGGTAAAAAGATTATTGATGGTCTTCTGTCTGTCGCTTCTCTGGTCGCTACAGCCTGGACCTGGAGCAAGTAAGTAGTTGTGGTAGTTGGTCTAGGAAGCTAGTGTAGCGTAGAAAAAGATAGGTACTAACTTTGTGATTTCTAACTAGATCATGTTACTGAAGATGTCAGCCGACGACGTTCGCACGGACGTAAAAATATCGCGGCGGGATTTTATCGCGCACTGGATTTTCAATTCTCGGTGTTGAGCAGAGCTTCGAGAATCCAACCTAACAACAACAGAGTGCATCCCAGATCCCAGCGCGCCGAAAAAACACTGATGGATTTTCAATTCTTGCCGCTAAGCAGAGCGTTGAAAATACAATGCGCGAAAAAAAATCGCCGCGATATTTTTACGTCCGTGCGTACGTCGGCTTACTGCTAATACTTGTTACTAACTGTTGGAGTAATCTTGAAAGAGCGAACAAGTTACTGCTAACTATTTCCCAGTGAGTAAAATGCCAACGATAGGTTGCCGAAGGTGATAAAATAAATCAGATACTATTTCAAGAAGCCCTCAATAGTTAATTCAACTTTATTGAATGTCATTTGTCGCACGTGCCACTAGCGGTCCCCAAGCCGCCCGCGTTGTAGCCCTTGTAGCCACCAAGTAATTTAATGTTCCATGTAACTGTCTTGATTGTTGATGTAACAACTCCACTTAGTACTTAAAACGGACAACATCTGCTTTCTTCGAGCTCTAAAGTGAACGATTTGATTGAATTCAAATGTCATAAATTCACGGCTGATTTGTGAGAGCTCTTCAGACTGGCCACTCGCACATCTGCCTCGGACTATCGCCGCACTCGGCCACCAGCAAATTACGGATGCCATGAACTTTAGATTTCATCGGTCGCGCGTAATTTTATTTCACGTAACTGGTTAGCAATAACCGCGGTATAGGTGTGCCGTGAGAAACTCACAAGGAATTTGCCTAGCAGCTCTACCATGACTTATTAGTTTTATTATATTATACCTATAAACTTTGCTGTCGATATTCTACAAGCATAATAACGAGCCTAAACTGAGAAGAATTTTTAATTGTCGTCACCTTGAATCAAAGTAAGTCGGGTAACAATATCAAAACGCTCTAGGTCCCTCAGGCGCCAGAGGTCTACTTATCAAATAGTCAATTTCTCATTCCGACTACTTCTCTATGTGACTACTTCGCTATTGTGTAGGTACTTTGATGTTAATTTGTTTTTGTCGAGGATTGTGGATGGCACTTCTAAAAATGTAGAAAATGTAAAAAAAATAGCTTCTAGCTGTAACGACTTATTGGATCAATTCAAGCAAGGGCACTACGAGCATATCTGTCTCACAAACATCGCCACCGTTCGCTATAAGTAGGATAGCGAACTACAACTTGTGGGAAATAGGTAGAGTACCTACTTACATAGGTATTATATTTTTTTTATAAAACTTAACTTGTCGGCACTATGGCGCCAAACAGTTGATGAACGAAAATGAATGGCGTACCTACCTAACTCAATTTCCGAATTAGATACCTATTGATTTGTTCCTTTCAACATTTCAAGGCAGAACACGAAATATATTATTAGAGACAGACAGCAGTCCGCTATTACTTTGCGACTGTTTTTTAGAGTTCTGTAGCCAAATGGCATAGAACTCCTTTAGGTAATTTCGTTATATTTGCGATCGACAAAATCGATAGGTACTTACCTACTTACTATGCATGCGTAAATTTTCATCCTATCTACGCAACCCTTCAATGTGCGTGGTCAGACGCGCACTTGGCCGGTTTTTTCTCTCATCGACGTAATTAGGGTGAAAGTCCCCAACACATCCTACATTTAATATACAGACTGTGATGGGGATTTGCACCCTAATAAATTGTCATTTCATATTAGCATTACCTACTTATCTATTGCGTTGCCTAATTATGCAATAATTACTATTGAGCAGATGAATTTTTCAAACACAGCAAGCAATCGATTTTACTGTAGGCCACAGCGAGCATACACTGAGCAATTAGGGTCCAACTGCACATTGCATTATGTATAATTATATCTGATATTACAGTACAGGGTGTATTACCCAATTAGGGAGCAAGTCCCCATCACGCCCTTATTTCATATGTACAGAATGTGTTAAGCAAATATGGTGCTGAATGGGGAAATCAATGGGGATTTAATCTCCAATGTATAAAATGTATTTCTCCTATTTATTGGCGAAAAAGTTGTTAGAACCAAATAGGTATTTAGTGTTGGTACAAATCAGTTAGCGAACCTTCAAAACTTCGTAGCTGTAGCTACCACAATGACATTCTTTCTGAGAGCAGACTCATTTACCATATTGTTATAGCCTAGCTATATGCAATTATGCCGCAAAAGTTCAAGTAAAATTGACTAATTAACATTGAGGAACAACGGTACCTGCCTGAGACGGAAATCGACGGTTATTGAGTGAGACTAAAGGTTTTTGGAGTACTGAATTTGTCCACAGAGCACCTATTTATCAAAATTTAAGAAGTAGATAGGTACCCTTCCCTTTAATTTCGATCTCATCAATCAGTTATTTTTAACATTGACTGACTTTTCAATTCTTGAACAATTAATTTAAAAAAAGTTTGTCGAACTTGAAAGCATAACGTTTATTAGGGTTTCAATGATGCCAATGACTTTTGTTGTAAGTAATTAAATTAGTTAGCGTCCTGAACGTTCCAGGATATTTACCAATACCATACGTCACAATTCCACAAAGTGCATTTATTAGGTGTGTTTGTTATTGACAACCGAGACATGCCACGTGTTTTTGTGTTACTTACCATCAGTGCCAGAGGCATTAAGCTATACACCTATTTAGGGACAGACACCTAAATAAAAACGGTCCGTCTGGTATTATTTCACAAGGGGAAGCAAAAAATAATGAAAACGTGCGAGCGAGAGAGCGTTATGCGAACGCGTGTGGCATGATAAAGAAAGAGACCATAAAAGCCCACTAGGGGAGTCGGAGCGCGAACCGGTTCTGCATGTGTGCAGACAGACGGCGCCCTCCCTCCCCTCGGCTGTCGACCCTCGAGTGCGAGAGCCTCACAATGTCGGCTTTTCCCCGAAGCGTTGCAATAATAATAACCACGAAGCTTCTCCATCAGTTTTACAACAAAGCCTCGAGACTTATGTATTTTTCAAAACAATATAATGTATGAGATAACATGTGTGAGTTATTGTGTTAATATTCTATAGTAAATTGAAGAGTATTGACACTGAGCGGCACCCTTTCTCCTTCACTTGTGCATTACGAGCCGGAGTCAACTTTGTTCGCTAATATTGGCTCAATTTATACGGCTCCATTCCACTGTGATGACGAACATTGCTTAGGCAAGTCTGCTCACCATGTATAGCCACACGCGACGCACTCACTCACAACAGATCGCAATCATAAATTAAATAAATAACATAAAATACCTTTTGGTGTAAAAACCATAAGAACAACGTTCCATCGTTTCAAAATAAAAGGTTAACTGAAACGTAAGCGCCGTCCCATGCGGCAATGATTAAAAGAAAAAACAAACGAAAAGGTGAGGATCGAGACATTCGCACGGGTGAAAGTAAACACAACACTTATTATCGACGAAAACGACATACAAACACACTTTATCGATAGTCCGGTGCCCGTGTCATTGTAACAATAACCTTCTTTTCGAATGGCGAAACACGACTGCGGCTGTGTATAATGCGCGCGCTACCGGCGCCGCACCCATGCCCCGCGCTGCCCATGGCTGCCCCGCTCAGCCCCGAGCTACAACGCTCTCTATCACCCGTCACCAATGGTACGCCCGCTGTGAACCACGGCTCCTCATTGGTCCAACCGTTTTACGGCCGTTCCACAAACAAAACCGGTTGCCAAGAAAGACTCGAAAGGGCGCGAGGGACGAAATTAGCGTACGCGCGATTATTATTATTGTTACCAGTTCTTTCTCTTTCTCACTCTTTATTACGAAAGAGATAGAGTTAGTAAAACATTAACTCGTCGTTGCACCGCACCTTTTTATCCTCTCACCGACCGTTTTTTTTAAACAGTTAGATAAGGTGCTTATAATTACTAATCATATGTGGTTGTTTTAAAATAAGTTGACCTCTAACCAATTACTTCCATGTTTTACAGTTTAGTATTCAGCCTAATACGTCCTAATACAATAAATTGTGCTTGAAACCTAGCTACTGAATTCCAGTATTGTTTTTGGTAAATCTAAATGAACGCAAGCGAAAGCAACAAAACCTGTTGCTTTTTTGCAATAGTATTTAACTAAGGTAAGTACGCTGTAGCGAAGTAAGCTGGCTGGACACGTAAATATAGTATGTATATGTCTGGAATTGTCGGGCTTCAGTTCACAACCCCAAGGGTTTCCCCACGTTTATAATCACACCCGCTTGTCATTGGGGTTTCGGGCCCCCTTTCTCTACCGTTCACAATCATGACTCCCCTAGCTAGATAATACATCATCCAACAAGCGTCAGTTTTGTATGTAACTAGGTACACAAAAATTCATAAAGTAGGTACTTACCTACATACTTATTTTAATTTTTTTGCTATGTTCATGAGCGGACTTTTGACTTCCTACAAAACAGTACCTACTTAAAGATCAAATCCAAGATGGAAGAAAAAAAATCAAAAATACGGTGGACGTAATAAATATGTACCGTAAAACATGGCAACTTTGCCCATAAATTTAAAAAATAAATGCTTAATTAATGATATTTTGGAAAATTTTAATAAATTGATTATTGTTTCGGTGCCACATAATACTATATGCTCATGTCTCGATACACAAAACTAAAAATAGTAAAAAAAAAAGCATATTTATTAGTGAAAATAACAATTATAGGTGTTGGGCAAAAAATCATATACATTTGGTAACTTTGCCCACATTACAGATCTCCGTTACTATGGACTCTAACACTATTCGAAAAGGACTGAATGAAAATACTGAGCAATGCAATAATGTATTAAATTATACGCCAAATATTCACATTCCTTGACCCTTAAAAATGAGTGGGCAAAGTCAAAAAGCCTTCTAGAACATTTTTCGTACAAAATGGCGATTTTTCAAGGGTTGTCACCATTGACAATACTTAACTATTTAATAATTTTTAGTGTGGAATATTATAATATATTATAATGATAAATTAAAAATAATATAACATCATTTTTTACATAATATGCTTTATTTCTAAAGTGTTCAAAAACTAAAAAATAATTTAAAAAAAAACTAAAAAGTATGTACTTATCTCGGTCTTTGTTTTTATATGAAAATAACAAATAACACTAAAATTTGTAATGAGTTTTACAGAAAAATTATATTACTATGCAATATAATTTTTAGTAATTTTAAGTACCTATAAATATTAGGTACTTACCTATCTTTTATGTTATTGTTATATAATATAATCAACATTTAGCGTAAATTAATTTGGATACATATGTACACTGACGGACAAATAAACTGCAATAAAGTTCAGGATTAGGTACTAGTATGCAAAGTTTTTAGATTAAACTAAATGAAAATGTCGAGACTACCCATTATTAAAAAAAATGTAAATTTATAAACAGAACTGCAGTAAAAGATAAAATTATAGCCGGGAAAATAAAATTTGAATAACTTTCATAGTAGGTACTTATATTAACAATTAATTAGAAATTATTTTATGAATTTTATCGCGGTAGCGGTAAAACAAGAGTACCTAGGTAGTTTGATTTAAGAACCTAAAACCAATCAACAAAAAACTTTAAAAACACAGTCAGAATTTGGAAGATACGAGCCCTCGTATCTTCTAAATCCCGACTGTGTTTTTAAACTTTATATGTTTACCAACATTATTAACTGTTCATCAAATCCGAACCCTCCTTTTTTTACTAGGTTAAAAAATGTACCTCGGGTGACAACCCTAGTGAAAAAGAAACGTTGGGCAATGTTGTCAACGATATTCAAAAAATATGCTTGTGACTTTGCCCACCGTTATATTTTATGATTATACGACACATTTAGCGAAGAAAACTAGTCTATATTATTCATTTCCAATGTAATAACGGATGTATAAAAATTACTTACCTGCGATAACTCCAAGTAGCACTTCTCGAAAAAGTTTTTTTAAAAGATTTTGCCCGCAATAAAACACTCTAACTTCAACGACGTCTGACAGACAACTGAAGTAACATCTGTGACTGCGCGTCACACAGTGTTGCCAGAAAAATGATGAATTTTTTACCATAGACAAAATGTTCTTACTAAGTACAGACAAATTTGGTATGTATTAAGTTTTTTAAAAAATACACAACTGGGCAAAGTCAACTGTCGAGGGCAAAGTTGCCAGGTTTTACGGTACCTACTTTTTAAATTGAGTTTGCATGAAAAAATTCTACTTAATTTCTACTTTCTAACAAAATAATAATGCTTAATTTCTTTTTGACACGTCCAGTGAGAAAAGATCCACGACGACGACTCTACCACAACCTCAAGTCCACAACACGTAGTAAAAATGTTATAAAAATGGTGGCGAAATATTATTGTTATTTGCCTCTCGCTCACTCACATAACGTGTAAACGACAAGTACAATAACTATTGTAGCCGCCATTTCCATATTTACCTAATCTATTACACATTTAATACAGTAGGTAGTCATGTTGTGTAGTTCGTAGTTAGGAAAGTAATTCCTGAATTTGACAAAAACAGAAACTTGAAGAAAAAAATAATTATGCTTTCTTTCTAAAATTGTATGGGCAAGATTTACACTCTTCAATCCTAATGCAGCGCCATCTATTGTACATAATCCTCGGCAGATCAGCCCATAAGCGCCATCTATGATTTAACCTCAAAACTCTGGCATCAAAACCGAATAGACACTGCTCTTTGCCGTAAATCTAATCACAGCATAAGAACGAGCTATTATTGCACAAAGTAGGTAGTGATATCAGGCAATCAATACTTCGTGCAAAAAGCGAAAACACAAATATTTGATACCGACTACAGCTGATAGAATAAACAACAACAGCTGTCGCAAAACCGAAGAGTATGGGCTAAGCAGCGGGCTAGAACAACCACAGTGTCCCAAATGAATCCCAAATATCCAAAACGGCACCCTAACAGCCCCAGGAGTAGATGATGATGATGCCAGTGATCTGCTGATGGTCAATCCTAAAAAGGTGCCCAAAAAAAGTAAACCACCATGAAACGGGGAAGCGACCGAAGGCACTAAAGTGGAATTGAACAGCATAGCAGCACTGCAGTACAAAATAGAAGAATCTTGCATAACAAAACAAAGGAAGCATTGTAAAACCACGAAACTACACAAACACGGTTACAAAAAGTTGGTAAGTTACACATACTGATTGAAACCTGATTAATTCACTAATCTAATAAAAAAAACTTTTATGAAATTCTTAACGATCATTGACTAATGAGCTTTATGCGGTTAGCTATATAGTCTACTTTAGGTTGTACCTGGTAATAATTAAGACGCAGGTAGCTGCATTGTTGCATTGTAAGTATTACCTATGATATTCACCACACCATTATTGTTCTACTCCCAAAAAATGTTCTGTGATTAGGATGCGATGGGTGCACATTGATGTGATGATGGAAGTCATAATGAATTCGAAATTCCGAAACCCGTTCCAATTAATTTAAAGCTTTAAAGTCGTAAAGATAAAGTCTAAAATGCTCCTAATTAAAATTTTCCCTAATTTGAGTAGTTAATTTCAGCCTAGGGGCACAGGGGTGTCGGGAGAAGGCGTCGCCTGGACCCTCTATAAATTACAAGACCCTCTTCAAATGCAACGGTATACATACATATATGTATGATGGCGCTATGGGGATTCTATGGAACATACACCTAACTACTGATTTATGATTAGTACTCGGGACCATTTGTGGCAAAAGAAAAGTTAGGTAGTTTTGTTTATTATTTGCATGCGAGTAAGACCGCTACATATTAGAAAAATAGAAATCTCACGAAATATGCAAAATTGGAAATATGTTGAAAAGGGAGAGAAAGGAAAAGAGACGGAACAAATGAAAAGCTTAGAGAGAGGGAGAGAACGAAACAGATGTGTAGGGTTCCACATAAATTAAAGAGTGAAAGAGAACCAGGATATATCAGCTGTTGTTTCCCCCTCGCATGTTGTAACTGAAGTAAGAATTGAGCCGAGTTGAACTCTATTGAAGTTCATAAATTCATAATGAGTCAGGGTGTGTAAATGTAAAGCATAGAGTTAGGCACGGTTTTTGCGCCAAATGTAACACCTAATTACCGAGATAACAAGAATAAATGTAGACTCCAGTGAAGTGTAGACATTTTCTTATTCGATTTTGAACTTTCAACATTTTAAGGTTTAAAATCATTTGGAGCAATTTGACAGTTGGGTATAACCTGATGTGCAATATACTATGTCTCTGTACATAGTATTAAGCAGTTCCTATACCGGTATACCTTCAATAGTATCTTGTTATGCTTTTTCACATATGTGATCCAATTTAAAAAAGGATAAGTAACTAGTTCGGTCGGATAGATCAATATCATTAGTTCATCACCTAAAAGACAAATTGGAAGCTGAGATAGTGAAACATTCGAGAGAGTATTTATTCTACTTAGGTATATCTTTACAAGGTCTAATCTATGCCGATGCCAAATATGATACTAGGGATTCCGAGGAACTTCGAGAGTCGATATTCAAGATTATTCAGAATTTCAGAGTTCATATTGTAAACTTATTGAGTTAATATTGAATTAGCTTCATAATTTATTGCACAAGATCGTTTCTCGGGATAAAGCGGTGCATTCTAACTGAGAGCACTGGAAGCTCTCTCGGGATTGTGAACATAGAGCCATAATCATAACTTTGATTACGAACTTTACAGTGATTGAAAGCTTAGTGCTCGTTTCAACGACCTAGGAAACTTTGTGCTCACGTGCGAGTTTTTTAACGCTCGGTTCAACGTATCCACAGATCAATTCAATTCGTTTAATACTCTTAGGCAAATGCTCAATGCTCATTACGCCCGAATGCTCGCGTTGTAAATGCACCTGAAGTTAGGGCTTCCGCACAAACAGGTTCCGTTACGGAGATGTAGGTAGCACCAGTTCATGATGGCATGGGACATTATGTATGCAGTACGGCATCTAAATAACTTGTTATGCTGGCAGCTGCAAAGCTGCGAACCGATTATATTGGTTGAATGTCAATTTGATCAACATTTATGTAAGGGCGTGAATGGCGTCTAATCGAAGACTCTGTCTACGCGTCTAATGGAATGCTTAGTAGGTAGTACTTTATAAAAACTTTTTGGTTCCTGTGAGTCCAGTCACCACGTGCATATAAGCAGGTGGCCAGCAATTATGTATAAGTATGTATAGTAAATTCAGGGTGAAATCGTGTCACCCTCACCATCGACAAGTGTATAGAAATTCTACAGCCTAAGCTCAAGTGCTTTTGCATTTGGTTTATTAACCAAATATCGCCGGTAGCACGTACGGTACGCTGTTATGATTTATTCTTATTTTATACTATGAATTTAAACGATGGCTGGCTTGCGAGAAACTTGTATCTATACCTAACGTAACGTAGAGCCAGTAGAGCTAGTGGTGCTTTTGACAGGACTGTACTATCCACTGTGGTGACCGATGACGGTGAAATGACATGTTTGCTGCTGGTCAGAGATAACCAGCACCCAACCGTATAAAATTGAAAAAGTAGTTCAGATACAGCTTCCCAAACCGTCACCTGAATTACGATATGTACGGTTATGAGAAATCATAAATTCTGCACTTACTTAACCAAAGATGATACCTATTAGATTTACATAAATCGAAAGCTGTAAATCGAGCTCAACTTGTCCAGTGTTTACTGTTAGCCACAGGATGCGAGAGAACTGTATAAAAATCCTGGCAGCCAACGGATGTTCGTGTCACACCTACTATCGTCCATCTTTATCGACGAGCTCGAAGACTAACGCAGCTCGCGCAGGATCAATTAGACATCATGGACACATCACACAAGCACGGATATATCGACACAAGTGTGGTTCTGATTATTATTCTTTTTATTTTCACATGGCTTCGCGGAATTACGTAAGAACTGGTTTCTCAGCTATGCAATAACGGCGGCGCGGCCTTAGAAATTCTACAAGGAATTCCGTTTGCATTGCCGTTACTTGGGGGCGCCACCCTCCTTCGTTATAGGTACTCATCTCGCCAATATGAGCTATAGGTATACGAATACGAGTAAGTTCCTCAGTAACTTATATGATGATGCAACCTGTTTTCGGCATGACTTTGATGAGTTTAGTTTAGCACCTACAAGTTTAGCACCATAAAATTTCATACAAATTCTGTTCCATTTTTGAATTTATTCGGTAAGTCTAAGTAGTGGCTATTCGGACATCGTGAAACAGGCCATAAACGTCATATTTAATCAAGATGGATAACGATTTAGCCGAGTCTATCAGTGCAATTTTATTAATTGCATTAAAAAAGAACAAAAAAAAAACAAAAAATAAACGTAGCGTATAAAAAAGTAAGGATTTATTAATATTTTTGTTGTTTCGATATTCCAGTCGAAATTCTTGCATTTGGACGCCATTTTTGAAGTGTTAGTTTTTGAATTGTACGTTTGCTGTCAAGTAAGATGCCACATACCTAATAATAATAATAATAACCCCACCGCAGTATCTCTACGTTGACGTCGTGGTGGGGCTTGCGCGCTCCGAATTTTAGGTCTGTGCCGGTAGAGTTCACTTTGCCGGAACAGGTCTAGGATGAGGAGCCAGACCAAGAGAGATACAGAAACCCGCAGGGCAGCATGTGGCGAGCTGTTGGGCAGTAGCGACCCCACGGACCCTATCTCCCGGGAGAAGTCTTGTTCCTCACTTCTCGCTTGCCTTTATTGGCCGGCTGGAGTGAACACTGACGAGGAACAGAGCTCCCACCTCTTTCTTGCCTTTATTGGCCGGTTTGAGTGAAGATTCGCAAGAGCAAACGTGCTCGGAGGAAGGAAGTATTCCAGTAAGTGTTTGTAGGGATCTTGACCATCTTCCGGGCTCTGGGATTGTTCTGAGAACCGTGGGATACCTCTCCACTCCTCACAAGCACCTCAGGACATGTTGCCCCCTTGCCGCTACGACACTATGTGCTAGCGACCTTTTCGGGGGCCCATTATTGTGTGTGCAAGTCACCCCCTGCCATTTTATCCGTGTATTACAAAACATTGATCCGGCAGGGGCCATAGTCCTTTCATAGTTCTAGGCAACCAGTCCACTTTAGCCACTCAAATCCATAGTCCAATCTCTTTATTTCCATATACTGCAATAGTCCTGCACCAACCGGGGGTTGTCCTTGGGTGCACTTGCATGGTGCGTACAGGGATAATCGTCGGTTGTGCCTCATTTCATTGAAAGCGTCTAACGGGCCTCTGCGAGTTGGCTTTGGCCCCTCGTACGCCTTCTAAAGGTCCGGGACTCCAGGGTCCCGAGAATTGTCAAGACACATAATAATAATAATAACCCCACCGCAGTATCTCTACGTTGACGTCGTGGTGGGGCTTGCGCGCTCCGAATTTTAGGTCTGTGCCGGTAGAGTTTACTTTGCCGGAACAGGTCTAGGATGAGGAGCCAGACCAAGAGAGATACAGAAACCCGCAGGGCAGCATGTGGCGAGCTGTTGGGCAGTAGCGACCCCACGGACCCTATCTCCCGGGAGAAGTCTTGTTCCTCACCTCTCGCTTGCCTTTATTGGCCGGCTTGAGTGAACACTGACGAGGAACAGAGCTCCCACCTCTTTCTTGCCTTTATTGGCCGGTTTGAGTGGAGATTCGCAAGAGCAAACGTGCTCGGAGGAAGGAAGTATTTCAGTAAGATGCTGGTAGGGATCTTGACCGTACTTCCGGGATTGTCCTGATAGCCGTGGGATGCCTCTCCACTCCTCACAAGCGCCTCAGGACATGTTGCCCCCTTGCCGTTACGACACTATGTGCTAGCGACCGTTTCGGGGGGCCCATTATTGAGTGTGCAAGTCACCCCCTGCCATTTTAACTGTGTATATTATATAACATTGGTAAGGCAGGGGACATAGTTCTCCCATAGTTTAAGGTACCCGATCCACTATAGCCACCCAAACCCATAGCCCAATATGTTTTGATTCCATGTTCTGCAATAGTCCTGCACAAACCGGGGGTTGTCCTTGAGTGCACTTGCATAGTGCATACAGGGATAATCGTCGGCTGGTGCCGCCTCGTCATTTAAAATTGTTTAAGGGGCCTCTGCGAGTTGGCTTCGGCCCCTCGTACGCCTTCCAAAGGTCCGGGACCCCAGGGTCCCGAGATATGTCAAAGACAAAAAAAAAATAATAAAAATATTTATTTCATAAAACAAGAACACATTGCACTGTATACATTGTAGATTTTACATTTAACATTAGTCACTATATGCACAATTAATAGACTCTATCCCTTAAACTAGGTCTAGCCTGTATTTTAAGAGATAGGGTTCAGCCATATGGTTACAGTAAGTAATTGACATTCAATAACAAGTTAGACAGACAGTGTCGATGTTACGTAATCAAAAGTAAAATTCTATGAAATAAAAGTAGGTAGGTTTAATTGTGCTGTGTATGTGAGTGAGAGTTCGTGTACGTGCGTGTGTGTGTGTATGTGCAGGGGTGTGGGGGTGCGTGCATGTGTGTGTATATGTGCGTTGATTTAGTGATTGTGTTTTTACGAGATTTATGCTAGAAGATTCTCCGTTGTTAAGTAGTCCTGTTGTAGTAGCCATTGAGTGATTATGTGTTTTAGTGAGTGTCTGATGATCATAAACCGTCATAAACAGCATGAATAAGGTGTGAATCATATATAATTAGCTAATATATACTGTCATAGGTTCTTCATATAAAAATGACTCGTACCTACACACGGCTACACATCAAGCTATACACTTCCAGTTAACACTGACCTCTCATTGTAAGGAAATCCTATATAATGCGAGATCAGCTTATACAGTATTTATATGACAGTATGACAGTCTAATAGAGGCCTAACACCTACCTAACACTCCGCGGAATGACAATTCCTTTCTTTTTGACAATTATATACCTATTCTGCAATTCCAAATTCATTTCTTTTAAATTATTGTTTCATTTTGAATTCATATTCAATTGAAATAAAAAAAAATTATTATTCCTACCTATATGAAGAATTTAATTTTGTAATTTTTTCTAATAATAATAATTTAATTTTGTAATGTATTTCATTTAGGGCGCTGGTCCCCTTAACTCCATAACACACACTGTCAAATTCAGGATGTGATGGGGGAACTGCTGCCTAATTGCGTAACACACTTACAAATACAATCCCTTTCATTTTTGTCAATCATTAGCCATTGCGAATTATAAACTTACTAGCTTTCGCCAGCGGCTTCGCCCGCGTGGATGTCGGAAATTATCCCACGGGAACCATACATTTTTCCGGGATAAAAAGTAGCCTATTTGCTATTCCAGACTATAATCTATCTATAAGCCAAATTTCATCTAGATCTGTTCAACCATTCTGGCGTGGTTGAGTAATAAACGTCCATTCAGCCATCCAAACTTTCAATGCAATGGATATTCTTCGATTTAAAAAAAATAAATAAAGTGATTTACCATGTTATTTGAAGACTTGTTATAAATACCTATTTCTGTAAGTACCTAATCTATAAGTATAGAACTATTCTTTGTATTTTTTTTTTAATTTAAGTCACAGCAATTTCGGATATCAATTTTCTTTAAAAACTTTAAAACTGTTTATATTAAAATTAAGTAAGTGTAGAAATATATAATTATTCTATAAATATATAATTTTATTATTTAGTAGGTACCTATAGAAATATGTAATTATTTGAAATCCTCACAACAAGCCCTTTCATTTGATATGTCATACCACCAGTACCACACGGTAACCTACCTACGGTTTGCAAAACTTTTTAATTTTAATTTTCTTATTTTCTCCCCCCAAGAGAGCGCCGTAATCAAAATTTATTATTTGCGTGACACTATAAATAACTTAATCAGTCTAGTAGATTCGGAGCAAATCGGCTATGACAGACGGACAGACAGACAGACACAAATTATCCTTTAAGTAAGGGTTCTGTTTTTTCATTCAGACTTACGGAACCCTAACAATTTATCAAATTACATACTTAATACTTTACATAATTACCAAAGTACCTACTTACTTATTTTCGAACCAAATTCAAATTATCCTTAGTCGCCGTTTGTTCCGTATCATAATTTTATTGACTAACTTTGACCAAAGCTAAGCATGACCAGGCGCGACACGCGACGCGAATCGCATGCGAAGGCTACTCGAATCGAATCGTGGTGTAGGCGAGGGCAAACAGCTAGCACCGCATCGTGACTGTATTGCAAACGCGCGACGACAGCGACATCGCTAGGTACTGCATCGCTGCAAAAAGTCGCCGTGGGCGAGGGGCCTTGACATCGATCGACGCTCGTCGCGCGACGCATGGTGCCTTGTGTGTCGCGTGCGATTCGCGTCGCGGGTCGCGCCTTTTATATATAGGTACTTACAAACTTTAAATTAACCTTATTAATAACTTTATTATTAAAATTTTGTACATAGGTACAAAAAAATCTGGAAACTTTAAAGTCCCTTTTGCAATGGGGATTGGGTGTTGCGAAGTTTTCTCAAATAAAAAAACAAACAAAATATATTTTTCGATAAATACTTACCCCCAATCCTCTTTAGGGAATAGTTTAGTAAAACCAAAAAAACTTTTTTACAAAAACAAAAACCGACTTCCAAAAAAAACACTACAAAGTGAAAAATAACTTTAATTTCGGAAGTCGGTGTCTTTGGATCTGTATTTTAGTTTTTTGCCACCGACTTCCGAAATTAAAGTTATTTTTCACTTTGTAGTGTTTTTTTTGGAAGTCGGTTTTTGTTTTTGTAAAAAAGTTTTTATTTTTCACTTTTTAGTGGTTCAGTTTGTAATTTATCTAAGTTACAATAACCCAATGTCAACTGCTCACGTTTTACAAAATGTTGCTTTTCCCGATGCAGGGACGTTAATTGTTGAGGAGTTCTCCTAGTAAGAACCAGGAGAAATGGAGCTCATGGTGAAGTCACCATTACCATTATTTTGACGAGCATAAACCATATTAAAGTAATCGAATCGCAACCTGTTATATACTTAGATCTAATTGAGTATTTCCGATGGCTCTCTGTGGTCTTCATCATCAGTTCCAGTTCACCGAATGGTACTTTCCGAGAGCAAATGCACGAGTTACTATAAAAAATACCGAAATCGATATAGGTGTGCCCATAAAATTTGAGGGTTTCCCTCGATTTCGATGGGATCCCATCATCAGATCCTGACTTGATGATCATGGGACCACTTGGGACGTATACCCTTTCGAACAAAAAAAGAAAAATCCAAATCGGTCTAGCCATTTTCGAGTAATCGGGGAACATACATTAAAAAAAAAAAAAAAATAAATAAAAAAAAATAAAAAAAAATGTTCCGACGAATTGAGAACCTCCTCCTTTTGGAAGTCGGTTAAAAATGACAAACGCTTAATTTACTTAGATAAATATTCGTGCAAAGTTTCAAGTCTTATTAACTGAAGGATTAAGTATGATGTAAATCTATTTTCCTCTAAAAAAAACCGGTCAAGTGCGTGTCGGACTACGCACAATGAAGGGTTCCGTAATTGGGATGAAATTATCCCAAGAACAAACTTAACGTGTTCTCCCATACATTCCAACAGTAAAATAATGTAAGTTGGCACTCACAATATTGAGAGATTTACCATGTTATTTTAAGACCACAAACTTCTTATAAGTTTTCTGTAATCTACACGTATAGAACTATTTTCTGTATTTTTTTTCAAAATTTTAGGCTTATTAGTTTCGGAGAAAAGGGGGGGGAATGGTCAATTTTCGTCTATTTTCTTAAATAACTTTAAAACTATTTATTTTAAAATTATAAAAAAGTATATTTGAGACCTTCATATTAAGCCCTTTCATTTGATAAATATGTTACACGGTACAGTTTGAAAAACTTATTTTTTTAATTTTATTATTTGCACCCTAAAAGTGACCCCCATAATCAATATTCATTTATTTTCTTTAGTGTTTGGGTCACAGAAATCCATATGTGTACCAAATTTGAACTTAATCGGTCCCTTAGATTCGGAGCAAATTGGCTGTGACAGATGGACAGACAGACAGACACACGAGTGATCCTATAAGGGTTTCGTTTTTTCCTTTTGAGGTACGGAACCCTAAAAAGCGTAAAGACGTTGCGGTCAAGACCCCTACCAGCATCTAACTGGAATACTTCCATCCTCCGAGCACTTTCGAATCGAGTAATCGAGCGAATCTTCACTCAAGCCAGCCAATAAAGGTAAGAAATAGGTGGGAGCACAGAACACTGTTCCTCGTCATTGTTCAGTCCAGCCGGCCAATAAAGGCACTTGCCAGAGATGAAGAACAAGACTTCTCCTGGAGATAGGGTCCGTGGGGTAGCTACTGCCCAACAGCTCGCCGAATGTTGCCCTGCGGGTTCATGTATCTCTCTTGGTCTGGCTCCTCATCCTAGACTTCCGGCAAAGTAAACTCTGCCGGCACAGACCTACAGTTTGGAGCGCGCAAGCCCCACCACGACGTCAACGTAGAGATACGCCGGGCGGTATTAATTTTCAGATCAGCCGAGCAGTTTTACAGCAGATCGGCAGATTTTAGCTATTACAGAACTAGAACTAGGACAGACTGTCACACCACTCACACAACAAAAACTTTTTAACTAAGTAAATAAAACCGCAATGAAATAGTGTGTTTGAGAGCTTCGATACGTACTTACAGTAGCACCCAACTAATAAGGTGCGTCGTGAATCTTCGTTCGCGCAGAAAAGAGGGTATGGCCCCGAAGATTAACGAGAATGCTTAAAACTTACAATCAACCTTAGATCACTACTATAAGGTTCATAATACATTGCAGCTGTTAGTTCCGTCTCACTCGCAACAAGTATGGCGGCTGACTAACATCATGGCGGCAGCTCGACCAATAGCGGTACAGAAAAAAGAAGCACGGTGCGTGGAGCGTGCCGATTGATCAATAGCATTTCCCGCGCTTTGAAAATTCATCTTCTGCGCAGGTACCTCGGTAAGCCATATCAGTTGGGTACTACTGTACCACGGACTCAGTACCACAGACAGAAACTGTTGGAAATCTAGGTTCTAACACTTCAATAAAACGAGTTACTGGCTTTTTAAAATGTATAGATTATTATTAGCCAATTATAAGTCACTAGGAAGGTTATACGTCCGTCTTTATCAAGGCTCAAATATGAAGTGAGGTAATAATAATGGTGGGTAGTATTTATATAATAAGTACCTACGATATATCGATTATTGCAGAATCGACTAAAGATTGATTTTTGTAAGTAAGTAAATCAATTATATCAACACGCCCCCTCAAAAATTTATCTACATAATTATACAAACAAAATAAATCAAAGTAATACCTAAATGACCGGAACATATTCACTTCCTAGTGTTTGCTGGGAAATACATCTCATGGTCCAACATTTGCTGCCAAGGATTAAGGAAAACCCAGAAAACCTTAATCAAACCATTTCATTAAATTATTCTTAGTAATAATAAAATTAATCATATATCATATTATTATGTAGAATCACAAAACATTAAATCAGTATCTTATTCTAAGCCCTATTTATTTCTCATCTCTTGAAAAGTGATAGGGGGTCAGAACATCTGCCAACTGCTGAACTGTTGGAATGTAATTTTATTTTATTACATTTTTTTTTTTATTTTTTTATTTTTAATCTGCTCCTTAGCTAGATGATACTTTATATCTATGTTTTGTGATTGGTTGGATTATTTGCAATGCGTATACAGCCATTGATATCCTCATAGATTATGATAGGTTTACAATAGTGCATATTAAATTTATTTAATACTGTTTTTGTGTATGCACTTTGATCTAATGTTATTTTATTACATGCTTGTAATTTTTATACCAAGAAACATTTTTTTTTTTTTTAAATCTGTATAGAAAAGACATTTTGAATTTACTCATTAAATACCTTTTAAAATTATTAATTGTTTCAATATCAGCACATACTATTAGGTTAAAACACCTTTAAATAAAATGACAAATAATTGTATGTACATCTCCATTGTCTAGCAAATATCGGTACCTATTCGACTGAAGAATTTTGAAAACCTTCTTCTTTAACAAGAGATACCCTCAGGGACTTTCCTATAAATATCTCCCTTTAATTCGTCATTTAGAAAGGCAGTTTTGACATCCTTAAGACGAACTAGCAAATTAAATTAATTCGCAAAAGTAAGATACATCTGAAACTAGCTATTCATGCTAATACTGGTGCGAAAGTTTCATTATAGTCCGTGAGATATTCTTGACTGAAACCCCTTGCAACAAGTTGTTTTTTTTTTTTTTTTATCTTGAAGGTTTTCCAAATTCATCATATTTTACAGGAAACATCCATTTACAATTAGTCCTTCATGTGGACCATTGTTCGTTCCATTTACAATAAATTGACAATGTTTTTATTTTCAGGTCTTGGTACTAAAGTACAAGTACCTATTATTTAGAGAATTTAGTTCGTCCCTAACTGCACTTTCCCACTGAGATTTTTGATCTCTTATAATGAATTTGGTAGGTATTTTACATTTTACATAGAATAGACTGAGCACACAAAATGGCGATCATCATCATGGTCTTCATTATACGAAATACGCGGACGATTTTTTGGCCTATTGCTTTTTCTAACGTCAGGATTTTATTTGTGTTTTCTTCTGGTGAAGACGGGTTATCAGAAAGTATTCATATCAATTATTTGCTCCGATTCAATTAAATTATCATGGTTTAATTTGCGAATTTTACACTCGTGTTCATCAGATTTAGTCCATAGACGTATCCGATTTAGAACTGTCAGAGTCATTAGACTTGACCGGCACTGACTTGGATATTATTACATCATCAGTTTTGCCGTGAGAATGTTTAATATTCCCTTCAGTACCCATCAGATTTAACCATAGACGTATCTGATTTAGAACTGTCAGAGTTATGAGACTTGACCGGCACTGACTTGGATATTACATCATCAGTTTTGCCGTGAGAATTTTTAATATTCCCTTCAGACTTGAGGATTGACCTGGAATTAAAAAATCCAGTCTCATCAACAATAACATCCCTGACTACTATGTAATTTTTCGCACTCTGGGTTCCAAACTTTACAGCGTTTGGTTCATAACCCACAAGTATCACTTTCCATGATTTTTGATCAAACTTGGTCTTACTGCTTTTATTATTGAACGTAAACAGTTGAACCTTACATTTTTTTTTTTTTTTAATTTGAAGTTTTGTATCATGCCACATTTCGAATGGTGTTTTTGAAAGTTTCAAAGTTTTAGTTTTACACTTTGTTTAATATTGAGCGAGCTTTTTCAGTAATGATTCTGACCATACATTCAGAAACGCCATTCGACTGTGGTGTTCTCGGAACTATTAAATGATATGATATTTTTTTCTGATATCCCTCTCTCTACACAATAAATAACCTTTCATTTCAGTCGATAAATGTTTGCCACCATTATCGCAGTACAATTTCACTAATTTTAAATTAAACTTAGCCTCGCTTTTAGCCACGAAATCTTTAAAAACAGCAAACATATCTGATTTTTATAAGTTAAATAGGTACGTAACAAAGTACCTAATGCGTATACTCATTAACAAAAAGTACAAAGTAGTTTTTTTATTTGTCGTTAGTTGGGGGTATAAACAGTAACAATAGTCCACAAATATCTGAGTGCACAATAATAATAGCTGTTTAACATGACTTTTATTTTTGACCTGATATGAACGGAAATCGCCTTTGTTTCCTATTTATACAGGCCTCACCTCCGTGGGCCTCACACAATTTATCATCCAGGCTCACATAACAGTTTCGATTTGGCTGGTGTCATCAACCATTTTATTCTATTTTTTTTTTTTTTAATTTCGATGAATTAATTTTTTTTTTTTTATTATGACCAAAGCCATAGTTTGTACATATTTTTATTACTGCATACTTGAGAAACTGATTGACACTTATTTACAGATGCCATTAAGTCTACAGCAATTAAATTATTTTTTTTAACATACCTTGCATGATAGTTTTATTAACCTTACGTATTGTGCTCCTTGCTGGTCGAAAATGACTGTCAACCGCAGCGCGTTGCATTTTCGTTAAGAACCGCACCGCACCGCACCGGTGGTACCGCAGTATAGGAGAACACGTTCTCCAAAACTTCTTGAACGCCCATGTTGCTGGTCACATACATCGTTCCCTGAAATAAATTCACCATTTTAAGCAATAGAAATTTTAATGGCGTTTGCAAGACGGTGTGACTAATGAAAAGATCTTCCCTGTTTATAGTATGGTCCGATGCTCCAGAAACCAACAGGAAAGTAACTTTGCTTCCATCATGATCCGCTTGATAGTCTGCCATCATAAAAGCAAAGCTAGAGAAATTGCTCGACGTGGATGGTTCACTGATCTCAACTGCCTGGACCGTCCTTGTCCTCTCCGTATTTTCTGCTCCTGCTGTAATGTTTGAGCTCTTTTGAAGTAGAAGCAGTTGTTTTTCACATGCTTCTTGCGGCCACAGTGATAACACTTCATGAATTGAGACTTATTCTTCTGCTTGTTAACCTCTTAGTTGAAGCTATTATTCCCTTTATTATTTTGAGAATTATCGAATTTTGTTTTTTGAAATTCCTGTCCATTTTTCCCTCAAATTGCAAAACTTTTGACACTGGTATCACTGGACTCATTTTTAAACTTGACTTCATGATCCGAAAGCCTTGGTTTAACGAATGCTAGCATTAACTTATCCTCCGATAAAGTTTCGATCGCAGTTATCACGCCATCATAAGATGGGGGTAGGTTGAACAACAAATGAGCTACCTCGCGTGGCGTGGTTTGGCGGCGGCGTGGCGTGGCGTCGGTACCTTATAATATACTGTAGTCTTTGGTGCCGGCTATCAATTCGATGACGAACACTTTTTGCAACTTTTATCACGTCCATTTCACTTGACAATGCCCATATTTTTTATTCAAATTTTAATCACTTATATTGCAGTAAAAACGTAACCTGGGCCCATAACCTGTTGGAAATCTAGGTTCTAACACTTCAATAAAACGAGTTACTGGCTTTTTAAAATGTATAGATTATTATTAGCCAATTATAAGTCACTAGGAAGGTTATACGTCCGTCTTTATCAAGGCTCAAATATGAAGTGAGGTAATAATAATGGTGGGTAGTATTTATATAATAAGTACCTACGATATATCGATTATTGCAGAATCGACTAAAGATTGATTTTTGTAAGTAAGTAAATCAATTATATCAACAGAAACAAAAGCGTCAAACTTTTAACAACCCCATTTTGGAACAGAGTAGTGTAGAGTCGCGGACAGAAAACAAAAAAGTCGGGAGGTGTCGTGGGCACTCGTGGGAAAAAGTTGGTCCACTGGTTGGTACGAAGTTCTTTTCGCTGTATATTGGTCACTAGTTTCCGTAAAGCCATCTATTATAGCCATCTAGCCATTTAAGTTGTAGTAAATAAACAAAAACTTTTGACATTTGAAACTGACGGCATAACGCTTTTTCGTTACGTGACGATTTATGCCAGTTTTTTTTTTATTTATTTTTTTATTCAAATTGAAAGGGCTTTGTCGCACATGTGATTATGCCGCCCTGGTTGGCTTAACAAAATCATACTAATTAGGTACTATTTAAAATACTCTTAGCATAGCTAGTTTGTAAAGTACTGTAGCTGCATCACAAAGTGGCGCAGCTAGAACACTATTACCACAGTTATGTTTTTATACTGTGCTATTACAGTAACCTATCTCTCTATCTATCTCCTATTCTGCCAGTTTACCGCAAGTTACTTCATACCTTCTTCGGAACTTCGTTCCATAAAACCGGGCAATGCAAATTGGGCTTGCGCACTGAGGGTTGTGTGTTGATGATAGAGTATTTTATTTATTATATTTTATTTTTATATTATTTTATTTTATATTAGAGTATTTTATCTATCTTCAAAGGAAATTCATTTTCAATCTTAGTTTAATGTTTTATGTTTTCATTCTTACTTACATTATAGGTACTATTATTAAATGTACTTACTTACATTTTAGCCAGGTAAAGTCACAAAAAAAAAAACAACCACACTACAATTTTATTTGGGATGGCCAGTAAAACATGATGACTAAGAAAGCATTTTAAGGATTCCGTACCCGAAGGGTGCCAAACGGAACCCTATTACTAAGCCTCAAGCCCTCAACTACGGTAAAGATATATCTTTACTGTGCCTCAACTGTCCGTTTTGTCAGTCAGCATGCTTTATCTCATGTAGACAGTTGTTTTCAGATTGTGTAGGTACCTAACTACCTATTTCTATTTATATTGCCTCTCAACAAATAATTAAAATAATATACCTATTTTATTAAAATACCTAACTACCTATAACCATACAAGAAACGTGTTTTTTTTTAAACTAAAGTGTTTTTAGGGTTCCGTACTTGTCATATTATTATGTAGGTAGTTGCAATGGAGGACGAGTCGGTTGTATGTGTGTGCTACTGATGCTTCGGCAGTGTGTAATATGTTAGCCAAGTGCGTGTTGGACCACGCACAATACAGGGTTCCGAAGTTGGGATGAATTTAACGCAAAAACAAACTTAGGTAAGTAAGTAGGTATGTACTTACCTACTTAATTTTGTAGTTTTTTTTTCTTGGCTTTTGATCCGGTGTCGACTATTTTGTAGTCGAATAACATGTTCTCCGTTATAACTGCAAATGTAAGTTTTTAATCGCAAAAAAAAAAAAAAAAAAAATAAAATAAATAAATAAATATATCCTTGGACATTTCACACAACGCCATCTAGTCCCAAGCTAAGCAACCTAATGCTTGTGTTATGGTAACGAGATGGCTGATAAACTACTTATATACTTTTTTTTTTGTAAATACATACATATTATAGATAGAAAAACACCCAGACTCGGAACAAATACTTGTAGGTCGTACAAATATTTGTTCCGTGCGGGAATCGAACCCGCGACATGCTGCGCAGCAGTCAATCGCTCAACCACTGCGCAAACCGTGTCGTCAAAATTTGCCTTTAGTTGCCTTAAAATTTAGAATGGCAGTAGCAAAACTGAAAATGCAAAATTACATAATTATAAGTATGATTTTGTATCAGGAAATTATGAAAATAAATGTGAAAATTCAAGATATGCCTACTTACCTAATATTTCTATGATGCTAGCTATAGCTAGGATCATAGAAATATTAGGTACCACCTAAACCACCTAAACCTTTCTAGTATACTAGAAAGGTTTAGGTGGGTTTAGGTGGTTAAATAAAGGTAACCAATCTTGATGTGACTTTTTATTACACAAACAACTAATAAACAAATAAACTACTGCTTAAACTAATGGTTCAATTGATTTAATAGGTAATCATTATTGTTGCATTTACATTGGTTTTTAGTTGCATTTTATTTTTAATCTGAGGTTATAAAATAAAAAATGATAAAAGACACATCGAGATTGTTTACCTTTATTTCACTACCTTAACCTTTCTGGTCTAAGTAAGTAGGTATTTAACAACAAATAATCAAAAAGTAAAAAATCTTTGATCAAAGACGAAATGATTCCTAATGTTTTTAGTACTTACTTACATTATCATATAATTGCTATTATGTTTCAATACTACAGAAGTACCTGACAGAAGTGAGTACCTACTCGAATGACAATGATAGGTAATTAATTTGCTTAGTGGGGTGTTTGGTCGCAAAGGCGTCAGTCGCGGGCGTCGCGCAGCAGTCTCCCAATAAACAACATTAGTTTTTGTTTATACTAAACCCGAAGATTGACATTGAACTCATAATTTTGAACAACTTTTACAAATCAGCTGTTCAGTACTTACATTTATCTACTTACATCAAACTCGTCAAAATTTACTGAACAGCTGATTTTTTTTCGCGATTTCAAGGTTGGTCCCATAGAAAAAAATGTTCAAAATGAGGAGTACAATCACCCCTTTTCGGGTTTAGGGTAAACAAAGACTAATGTTGTATTGTATACTTTAGTATAAGCACTAACACTAAGCAGCAGTCAGCACTCGCAGCACAATCACGCACTAACGCGACTTCCTCCTCACTCGTACTACGTTAGGTACTTATTGTTATTCCGCACCAAACGCTACATTTTTTGTTTTATCTTTACTCCTCCAATGTTCTTCTCCTGTCTCGTCCTTTCTTAGGCAGTTTTGTATTTTTTGTTTCGCTCACTCCCCGCGTGGGTGTCGGCCCAGCGGCCAATGAACCCGACCGACACAGCTGTTTTCGTCAAAGAATAATTATAAAGGACGCGCTAATTGAGTAAAAGTTGCCTAAAAGTAAGTTGACACACAGCGGGGCGCTATCAATGATAAGGATTGTAAACAAATACTGATATGGGACACCACATGTTATCAGAGTACGTGACGATATTCAGTTAAAGCTCGGTGGTAAAAATGTAGAGCTATTTACATTTTTTATGTATACCTAAGTATATAAATAGTAAAATGGTAAGTATTATTCTGAGAAAAGGTAATAAACTCAATTATTATTATGAACCTTATAACATTTTGCATATGAAGCTTTTAAAATCATTGAATTCAGCAGATATATCACTTTTGTTAGTACAGGGCCTAAAACGGCCTCATTAAGCAATTCCTCTAAAAGCGATTCATTTCCTAAATTCCCAGCAATTTATTAAGATTGACGTATTTGACATTAAACTTCAATAAAGCAATTCATAATTTGTGGACCATTTTACGAATCTCCATACGAAACTCTCAAACAGATGAATTGCGTGATATGAAATAAATTATGAATTGTCAATTTGTGACCGTTTTACGATTTCAAATAAGATGACAATATAATACTTAATATCCTATTATGATTCTGCCAAAGTGGCCGTTTTAGCCCCCCAGGTAAAACATATTACTTATTAATTTTATAAGTACGGTTTGTACTAATATCAATATTATAATCTATGAGTAAATCATAAAAGAAGTAGTTAGTGCAACATTTTGCTTTAACAGTTTTTTATGGTTACGTAGTCAACAAGGAACCCTTATAGTTTCGCTATGTCCGTCCGTCTGTCCGTCTGTCCGTCCGCAGCTTAGCTCAGACACTCTTAGTAATAAAAAGCTATAATTTGGCATGGATAATTATATACCTACATATTCATCACGCCGACAAAGAGGTAAAATAAAATTATGAAAAAAAAAACATCCACACTTTACATTTTACTTACTAAAAGGTACCCTTCTTTAGAGTAAGTAAAGTGTGGATGTTTTTAGGGTTCCGTACCAAAATGGTAAAAAGGAACCCTTAAGGTGTGACTCAGTCTGTCTGTCTGTTTGTCACAGATGGATATCTCAAGAACTACTAATGCTATCAACTTGAAATTTGGAACAGTTTTAGATCACGTTTACCCAACTATTTTGCAAATAAGACAGAAGTAAAAATATTTATATTTTTTTGTAACAGGGACTGAAAGGGGGTCTTAAAAATTCAAAGTGGGGCTACTAGGGCATGTGGGGTATCATATGAAAGAGCGCTGCTTGCACATTCTTAAACATTTTTTTCGACTTTTGATGAAAAATGTAAAAAAAAAATACCGTTCCCCCCCTTATCTCCGAAGTTTGCAAAGATAAAAATCTGAAATTATGTGATAGAAGTTTAAGTATGTAAAGATTACAGGAAAAATATAAAACGATGTCTCTAAGTGTCTAAACACACTATGCCGAAGTTACGCGACCGAAGTTCCGAGCACACTTTTTCGGTAATCGAAACGGAACCCTCGGTGCGCGAGTCCGACTCGCTCTTGACCGGTTTTTTTTCTCGTCTACGCCATGGTGTGGGCTGTTGTTCGTTCAATGGGTCTTTCAAAAATATTGTGGGTTTGTTATAACAATTTTTCGATTTAAGGATCCGTTTCTGAAATAAAAGTGCTAATATTTGCTAGAGTCAAGTGTCTCCCCCACCTGCCAGCTAAACGGTTAGTTTTGCTTTGGAATGTATGGGAGACCATGTTTTGAACTACAGTGTTAAGTATGTTCTTGGGAGTTGGGCTAGATTCATCCCAATTTGTGGATTGGGGTGTGATCCCATATATCCCTTCATTGTGCGTAGTCCGACACGCACTTGGCCGGTTTTTTTATTTAATGAGTTTGAATGTTTGAAATGGATCAAATTAAAACTTAAACTTTGAAACGTCATTTACTCGAATTGACACTAACTGCACTTATTACTTTTTACCCGTAAGCCCTAATTTTATACATCAATGCCGTAAGCAGACGATATCAGACTGTGCATATTATGCACAGTTTGATAAAGCCACGGTCGTCGAGTGGGCTGCTGCAAGCAGTAGTGCTATTCTGTAAACATCTCACCGTGATAACTTAGGTGAAGTGAGGGTGGAGCGAGCCGTCATTCCACCTGACGCTCTAGGGGTTGACATGGTTGACATTATTGACAGCTCACTTTGAGATCACTTCACTTATATTTTCACGGTGAGATATTTACAGCCGGTTAAGTGAAGTGAGTTTGTTTTTGCTAGGAATTGACACTATTGACAGCTCACTCCACGCTCACTTCACCTAAGTTTTCACGGTGAGATGGTTACAGAATCGCAAATAGCACTACTGATCTCAATCAAGCTTTTATGTTTCTCAGGAGATAATAGTGTTGATTGAAATTTTAGTAGTTATCTGAGAAACACGATACCTTCCGTCCGGATGGCAAGGAGTAAGTTTTGTTTATGAGGAACTTTTAACGACTTCAAACTTCAAAATATTTTTACCACAGAGAGTGTTGGAAATAATATAAGGTTTTCTAAAACACTTTCCGATCCTGGTTGTGGCCTCGGGCAACAGGCCGGATCAACACTTCAAAGAAGATAAGGACTTGCACGCTGAATCGCTGATGCAGCTATTTATAAAAATAGGTACTTACTTACCTACTTATGTTGGTGATACCTATTCAATCTGAGCTCAAATTTTTCAAACAAGCTGTAGGACAGCTGTTCAGAGTTTATCGGCCGATATTAAAATGAGAAAATTGATAATAGACCGACGTGAATTTCTTATAACTACTCGCCTTGGTGTTTTGCTGCATCGTTCACTTAAATATCCGGTTGTTATTTTTACAAAATTTATATCTACAAATTCTGCAAAGAGCTTAACCCTCAAATAAAAACATCATTAACATTGTCATTATGAACATTGATAGTAAATATTTTGGAAGTCGCCTCTCCGTGGCCTGTATCAGCAGGGCAAGCCGGGGCACAGGGACGCACCACGCTGAATCGATCGGAGGGTTGTTCGCCCCCTCGACGCTCTCTCGGTACCTCCCGAGTTCGGTGCACCCACACAATTTCGTGAATGATAAACACATATAGGACATTGACCGAGGTTATCAGACGACTTTGAAAGTTCCGCCGATGTGACGCATCCCAAAGTTTCATACTTAATGATACCTTGAAGACAAGATCGCTTAACTTTATTACTCGGATAAACTACGTAGTAGGTAGGTACTGCTAGTATTATTTTACTTTATACGAGTATGTCGTGTAGCAATTTTGTCCACAAATAGAGACAATAAATCACACCCACTTCGACAGAGCAATAGTGTCGGAATAAGAAAGAAACAAACGCGTTAGAAGCACATTAAAAAAAAAAACCGGCAAGAGCGAGTCGGAACGGTATTTTTAACATTGGAAATGTTTTCTCGATGGCTCCGGTATAGGCCCTCTTTTCAAGAAAAGTGCGACATGGCGATATTTCCGTTATTTCTAAGTCAATATAGTTAATTGAGGTGTCAAAATGTTTGTATTGACGAGGGCTACAATGTACAAAAAAGTAAAATTAAATTAGTCAAATATTTCTTTAAAAAAAATACAGAAAATAGCACTAAAATGGTCATATTTGTGGGGTCCATATAACATCTAGTCTTATTTATGAATATTTAAAAAAAAAATTACATGTATACATATTCAGGAAGGATATGCCTCCGACTGTTTTTCGAAATTCAATAAAAACAATAATAACTTTTGGAGTTATAACGATTTTAAGATCAAGGTTTGAGCGTGTGGGGCGTGTGCGTTTGGTAACACTTTTGTGCTAATTTGAGTTCTATGCGCGAGGCTTAAGGTTTATGAGTGTTACCACTGCGTTACATGTGCGGTCTACCGTACGATAAAGCTTTAGAAGTATGTAAGTTTACTATTAAAATCACTGTATTTTTCTAAAATAAATAAGTAAATGTTTAAAAAATCAACATAAAAATAAATAAATAAGTATAAATGTTCGTACTACAGCTGTTATTGTGCAGTATTAAAACTCATTTGTACGGTTATATAATAAAATGTAAATGTTTCAATTTACTTATATAGTAGATTGTTAAACAAGTCATCAATGACACCCGAGATATTTAGGCACACGAGCGAGCGAAGCGAGCAAGTGTGCTTATAATAATAATCATTTTATTATCAGGCAACTAGGCCCATAGATAAAATACACAAAATATCTTAAGTTATGTAGTTATAGTTGCTACTTTCAGAGCATCAGTGATGAAAAATATATTACGTGTTAGTATAACAAAGCTTTTAGTGTGCAGTAGGTATAGAATTAGTATTAAAACCTCCGTATTTTCGATAATAAATAATTAAATGTAAAAAAAAAACAACATAAAATGCATTAGTAGTAAAAAGGCCTGAAGGTTAAAAGGCCTGTATTTTCTATTACAATAAAATTAAAATAAAATGTTTATGTAAAATACATGCTAGGTACAATAAAGCTGTTAGTGTGTAGTACCTACCTACCTATAGAAGCAGTATTAAAACCTCAGTATTTTCTATAATACTTAAAAAATAAAAGTTTAAAAATTAACATGAAAAGTAGGTAAGCATGTTCGTATAACAAAGCTGTAGTATGTGGTCAATCAATCTGCCTAGTCTATTCCCAACTTTGTTGGGGTCGGCTTAAGTAGCATAGAAATAGTATTGAAACCTGTGTAAGTACTTATTTTCTTTATTAAATTAAAATAAATGTTTGAAAAATAATATTAAATGCATGTAGCATGTTCGTATAAGAACTAATACTATAGTAGTATTGAAAAGCCTGTATTTTCTCTTAAAATGAAATGTTTTGAAAAATAAAAATAAATGTTCCTACTTGTTTGTTTTCTTTTTTTATTACCGAAGTTCATTTCCAATGCTATTTGAAGGTCATGTGGTGGATGAGATCTGTGATTTTTTTTACATTTTTCATCAAAAGTCGAAAACTATGCAGCCTTAAAAAAATTAAAAAAAATGTTTGAGAATGTGCAAACAGCGCTCTTTCATATGACACCACACATGCCCTAGTAGCACCACTTTGCATTTTTAAGACCCCCTTTCAGTCTCTGTTGCATAAAAAATATATATTTTGTTATTTCTTTCTTATTTGCAAAATAGTTGGGTGAACGTCATCTAACACTGTTCCTAATTTCAAGTTGATAGCATTAGTAGTTCTTGAGATATTCAGCTGTGACAGACAGACAGACAGGCAGACAGACTGAGTCGCACCTTAAGGGTTCCTTTTTACCATTTTGGTACGGAACTCTAATAAATGAAGGAAAGGATGCATCGCATTGAGACTATAATGCTACATGTACAGGTACTAAAATTATAATAGCTAGGTACATAAACTATTTCTCATTGACATGATAGAACTGATTTTGATGCCCCGGAAACAGCTCAGATGCATTCGATATGAAATAACTCAGAAATGTAGGTACGGTCAGCAACAGAAGTCGGTTAACACTGCTACTTTTTGACATCATCTAAATTAACACAAAATGATACGATTACCTGATTTGTAGCATTTCATTTATTAGATAAGAGTTTATTTTCTTTAAAATTTACATCTGTTCCGATTTTAATGAAGTATTTTTCTCAATACCTAAGAATTAGGAAACACAAGTGTTAATCGACTTTTGTTGCTGACTGTAACTAAGTATCCTAATGTAGGTAAGTACCTAGAAGGCAGCAGAGTAAATGAAAACCAGTTTTCCAGCACATATTAAATTATGAGCCGCAGGGCCGCCGCGCCGGCCGCCGCGCCAGCCGGCCGTAGCAGAAAATAATTTCCCGCGAAACATCTTGGAAGGAATAATCTAGGCTAGTTTCCTACTTCAATTTCCAATGTCACAAACTCGCTACAAACGTGCATTTATTTTCCGAAGATTGTGGTTTTGTTTAAGCTCGTGGCTAAGTGATAACAGCCTCACGGAGCGATCCGTCAGGATAAGCTACGCTTGCCGGGGTTGGTCCGTGGATGGGTGACCATCTTTACATACCGCAAAGACATTAAATATTATACATAGTACCTTAAATCTCTTTGACATACCGAGACTCCTCCGTGCCTCGGAAAGTACGTTAAGCCGTTGGTTCCCGGCTGTCATTCGTGGATCTTTGACAGTCGTTACGGGTCGTTAGAAGCCCGAAAGTCTGACAACCAGTCATGCTAAAGGTGTATAGTATTACCCAGTTACTGGGTTGTGGAGGTCAGATAGGCAGTCCCTCCATGTAAAATACTGGTATTCAGCTGCATCCGGTTAGACTGGAGGCCGACGCCAACATAGTTGGGAAAAGGCTAGGCAGATTGATTTTGGGTTTGTGGGAATGGGTTTTTTTTCAGACCTTTTTATGGTCTAGATTCTTTGTACGATTCAGAACAATGTAGGTCTGTTTTCAACTAAATAGAGATGTCGGAGCACCTATTAAGATCGATAACATGCCACAAGTTGGCCAAAACAATGCCCGACAAATAATGAAACTGAGAGGCCGATTGTAAATTGTGAGACTATGCTTTATGTAGAAAGAAGCCAAGGCAGCCGAAAGAATGCTATAGTGCGCTTGCGACTAGTTGACTCTTCCAGGAATCGTTAGACCCTTCGCCCAGAACAAAACAAACAAGATGAAGTCGGTTAAAAAGGAATCATTTCTTTGAACAGAAGATTGTTGTTAGGCTTTGTTATTAAATAATCGCTATCGTATTGGTTTCGATATTATGGTGTTTTTTGTTAGGTACCGGTGAAAACTTCCTGTGTAAATATATAAGTACACAGTAATTAAAAATATAAGTACTTACATAAATAACTTTACACTAATAATTAAAAAGATGAAAGGTTGTGAGAGAGTGTGTGTGTGTATGTTTGTTACTTCTTCACGCTCAAACGGGTGGACCGATTTGTATGAAATTTGGTACCTATGTAGATAGCTTATACCCTGGAGCCATTAAACATATAGGCTACTTTTTATTTCGTTCAATGCGGGTGAAGCCGCGGGGCGCAGCTAGTAACATTATAAATACGTATGAGTGAGTTTGTTTGTTATGATTTGACGCTAAAACTTGGCACGTGGGTAGACCTAGGTTAGGACATAGGATACTTTTTATCCCAATTTTCTCATGGGATCGAGACTTGCAGTGTGAAACCGCGGGGCGCAGCTAGTAAAAATATAAAATCTAAGTACCTATCTAAGTTTTTATGAACACACATGTAGACATGTGAGTTCATAAAAACTGATTAGGTACTTACTTTGATTTTTAATCCATTGATCTTCCAATTCCAACATTTCCAAAACAAAAAACATTTTTATCACTTATTTTATTTTGTCAAATGGAAATGAAATTCTTTCATCGGATTAAACGGTCATCACTTAGCAAAATTTTCCATTTTATTAGCCCTCTGGATTGCCCTCAGGCTAGATTGCGGCTTAATCATTTTATTTCGTAAAATGATTTTAAAATTGAAACGGACCACAATCCGGTGAGAATGGTGCCGAACTACTTAATATGATTATAGGAAGTATTGCAACACTAGTTAGGTGTTACAGGATTTATAGGCTAAGGAAACACAAACGTGTGAGGCATACGATGGCAGACAGACAAACCTAATTATTATCTTACAAATGACAATAGTTCCTGACATGGGTTTCATTTTTGTTCAAATAAATTGTTCGAATAAGAATCTTGGCCCTCTACGCTAAACAGATATAAAAATTGGTGATTATTCCGAAACTTATTGAATGTCAAGTGTGACCCATTATGTACCTACCAAACGGTTAACTTACACGGAGCTTTATAATGACCACTGAGTAATGGGCTTTTATGGAACCGCATAGTGGGCATTTTCACGTTAGAATACGGATAAGTTAAAGAAACGGGCTTCCTAAGTTGATAACGGAATTCAATGTTTGTTAAATGTTGGTAATATAATAAGTTAATAACTAGGAATCGTTGCCTCACATTGAACAAATGAAAACTTCAAAAGAAGCAAAAAAGAAAGAATTAGGTACTAATTAATCCTAACTTAAATCAAACTTAAAGTTGTATTTTTAAAATCACAATAAGTATTTATGTTGAGTTGGCGAAACAGTCTAATGCGCACAAAAGTCACTAATCAGCGAAACTAGCGAATTAAATAAACTGTGAGGAAAATTGACCGGTGATACGCGGGCTCCAAAAGTCATGGGCCAAAACACAACACTGCCCCAGAATCTCTAAAAATGCAAAGCAAAACATTTTGGAGAGCTAGTGACAGGTAGAAAGGTAAATTGGAATTGGAAAATTATGTGAGCTCGGGGATAAAGCTTGGATTGTCAACAACGTGGAATATCACACAATAATGGCCCGTGTAACATTTCCTAGACCTGATCAAACCTTCATTGTTTCAGGAACATTGACTTATACATATACTTAGTACATCAATGTTCAGGAAACATATTTAATTATGTGATAAGGTTCTACATAAACAATGGTTATGGATAGAAATAGAAACCTACTTTGAAACCTAATAGATAGAATTCTAACTTGAAACCAAATACCTACGTATGAAAAACTGGTTTCGTTCGAAGCGATCCGCGGTGGTCCAAGTGGTGCGAGGAACGACATACAGACAGACAGGACTTGACGACTTTTTTTATTTTCTTTCTACAATATTATGTTCATTTATGCCTGTATTCTGTTTCAGAATTGTGGAGCTGTCGCTCGTTACAAGTCTCCCTCATGCCTGCGTCATGGTAACCATTGGGCATTGAGCCATATACAATTTGTATAACCCCCGGGCGCAAATCATCCGGGATCAAAGCACGCCCACAGGCTTTGATCTAGCTAGGCTGTATTACGGACTAAATATACGGTGACAGTTATAATTAAAAACCTGTCCGCATAATATTCACTACCCCTGAACCTACCTTATCGTACTTTCGTTATCAATGAAGCTTAACGAATCCTTAGAAGAGCTTATTAAAACTTCACTAAGTATCCTTAAAAATGCTAAATGTCTCATGTTGGCTCTCTATCTCCTCTCCGTCTAATAGATTATCGTTCTAAGCCGGTACAAAAAACTTCTAACAATAGTTGAGGCAGGTAAAAATGGGACGCTCCCAACAAAATCCCAAATCTAGCTACTCATGGAACATTTTGTTCTGCGATTTGGCAACGTCGCTGTCACATGTTAGGTTAGGGGTGATAAGTGTGGCAACGTCGCCTTGTGGTATTCCGTTACGATAATATCTTACGTCACATTAGGATAGGACTACTGGGGTCGAAATATCAATAGTCCTTTGAGTTCTCACGAATTTGGGCTTTATGATAACGAACTGAGAGTACTTATGAATATGAGTGAACTACGAAATGTTATCATTATTTATTTATTTAGAAACAGTATGATGCCTTCAAATGTTGTAACATAAAGAGGCATTGGAACCAAAACCTGCTCTAACGTAATTTTATTGATTACTAGATGACCCGACAGACGTTGTCATGTCTTACCTATGAATATTCTAACGTAAACGCGCGAAGTTCCCGAAGGCGTAAGCTGAGAACATTTTGAATTGTGTAGGAAAACTTAATTTATATTTCAAGAATTGAACTACGATTTTTTGCTGAAAAGTAAAATACCGAAATAAAAAAGTAAAAAACTCAAAAACATGAAAAATACTTACACAAAATAAATTTAAAACCAATATAATTATAAGGTCCATTAAAATACATTATTATGCACCACTTTTACTAAGCGACTAACTCTGAAATAGCGAAAAAAAAAATCTGCTGTTCAGTACATTTATCTACCTACACCAAAGATATTATATTAAAATATCATTGACCTACACCAAACTCGTGAAAATGTAGGGAAAAGCTGATTTTTTTTCGCGATTTCAGGTTTGGTCCTATAGTAAAAGTTGTTCATATCCCTGTAAGAAAATTTGTCCATCTATTTTAATGGGACCATAAAATTATATTGGTTGTCAAATATTTATTATTTTTAACCGACTTCAATAAAAACCCAGCCAAGTGCGTGTCGGACTACGCACAGTGAAGGGTTCCGTAGTTGGTATGAAATTATCTCAAGAACAAACTTAACACCTATAGTTGAAAAACATGTTCTCCCATACATTCCAACAGTACCTAAATGTAAGTTTGTACTCACAATATTGAGAGATTTACCATGTTATTTTAAGACCACAAACTTCTTATAGGTTTTCCTGTAGTCTACAGGTAAGTATACAACTATTTTCTGTATTTTTTTCAAAATTTTAGGCTCATTAGTTTCGGAGATAAGGGGGGGGGGGGTCAATTTTCGGCTATTTTCTTAAATAACTATAAAACGATTCATTTTAAAATTAAAAAGATATATATTTGAGACCCTCATAGTAAGCCCTTTCATTTGATAATATGTATGTCACACGGTATAGTTTGCAAAACTTTTTTTTAAATTTTTATATTTGCGCCCTAAAAGTGACCGCCATATTCAATATTCATTTATTTGCTTTAAGCCGTACGTGTTTGGGTCACAGAAATCCATATATGTACCAAATTTCAACTTAATCGGTCCAGTAGATTCGGAGCAAATTGGCTGTGACAGACGGACAGACAGACAGATACACGAGTGATCCTATAAGGGTTCCGTTTTTTTCTTTTGAGGTACGGAACCGGAACCCTAAAAAGGAGGAGGTTATCAATTCGGATTTATTGTTTTTAGGGTTCCGTACCTCAAAAGGAAAAACGGAACCCTTATGGATCACTTCGTTGTCCGTCTGTCTGTCTGTCTGTCTGTCTGTCTGTCAAGACCCTTTTTCTCAGGAACGCGTGGAGGTATCAAGTTGAAATTAATATCAAATACGTAAGTCTATGGTCCCTTGGAGTTCAAAAAAAATCAAGCTTCTAAGTCAACGCAATAAAAAAATACTTTCAAGTATGTCATCTGTCAAGGCCCTTTTTCTCAGGAACGCGTGGAGGTATCAAGTTGAAATTAATACCAAATACGTAAATCTATGGTCCCTTAGAGCTCTAAAAAAATCAAGCTTCTAAATCAACGCAATAAAAAATACGGCCATTTATGCGACATATTTTGATACCTACTCGCAAGTAAATCAAAACCTATAGGATACTTCTCGTTGACCTAGAACCACGAAATTTGGCAAGAAGCAAGGTATTACAGCACAAGTAATGGAAAAAGTCCGAAAATTGGTAATTTATAATTTTATCACATAAAAAATACTTTCAAGTATGTCATTTGTCAAGGCCCTTTTTCTTAGGAACGCGTGGAGGTATCATGTTGAAATTAATGTTAAGGCTTGTCCGTCGCAAAAAGCGCGGTCACTGTCGGACTGCATAGAAAAGAAAGAGAAGCGCGAAGACACAACGCTTGCAAAATATGAAGTAATTATCGATTTACAAAAAATCTGTTTATTAAACTAAACAAGTAATGACAAGAAATCATTCCTTATTAGCTTGTAAAGAACTGTATAAATTTATGAACACTTTTAATGAAAACTGTAGGAGTAATATGGTAACAACTCGAAAAATAGACCGAAATAGACCTGGATTTATGTTTTTTTTTTCCTTAGTTCTACAAACTAAAATAGATTTCAGGACACATGAAATCACTTCTTATGTATTGTAGATTACTGTGTATTTCTTCCTATCAGAAAGATGCTATAGTTATTGTAAAAGATGGTTACAAAGTTAATTAGTTTCGCCGTATTTTAGGAAGGAGCAGCCTTAAATACGTAAGTCTATGATCCCTTAGAGCTCTAAAAAAAATCAAGCTTCTAAATCAACGCAATAAAAAATACGGCCATTTAAGCGACATATTTTGATACTCGCAAGTAAATCAAAACCTATAGGGTACTTCCCGTTGACATAGAATCATAAAATTTGGTAAGAAGCAAGGTCTTACAGCACAAATAAAGGAAAAAGTCCGAAAATTTATTATTTGTAGTTTTATCACATAAAAAAATAGCTTTTAGTTTTTTTTTCTGGCAAAATGGGTGTATAGGTACACATCTAACCAAGCCTTCGGGGAAACAAGGCGTGATGTTATTGTTATGAATAGTTTTTTGCGAATACAAACTTAAATATGCAGTTGGACAATTGTCCGTGACGTATATGTGTATGGGAGAACATGTTTTTCAACACAATGTTAAGTTTGTCTTTGTGATAAATTCTTTTTAGCTACGGAACCCTCATTGTGCGTGGTCCGACACGCACTTGGCCGGTTTTTTATGTTTGTTACCTCAGTACTCCGTCATTTATAAACCGATTTGGAAAATTCTTTTTTTATTTGAAAGATTATGTACTTCCAGATTGGTCCCATTTTTATCAAAATCCAGCTCTGATGATGGGATCCGGAACTGAGGGAACTCCTTAAATATTATAGGCATACCTACATATATCGATTTTGGTATTTTCATCAACAAATCAAGCATTTGCATTCAGAAAGTATCATCTGGTGAAGTGGAACCGATGAAGAAGACAACAGATGGCCACGGGAACTCCTCAACGATAATAAGTATTTTATGGGTGGCGATAAAATACCTATCTCGATAAAGATAGTTAAGCGACAATGACGAAGCTTTAAGTTTAACTAAATGGTTCTGTTGAAAATAGTACCATCGAACCGACCTGATGAAAAAGCCGGAAGGTATGCACCGGAACTCAGTATAGAACAATATATCCTAGCCGTGTTTGAGCTTATTGGAATTGTCATGAGGTGCACTAGGGCTATAGTTAAATGATTTTTCGGAAGTCGGTGGCAAAAAAAGAAACTAAAAAACAACGCACACCTACTTCCGAAATTAAAGTTATTTTTCACTGTGTAGTGTTTTTTTTGGGAGTCGGTTGTTTTTTTTTTTTTTGTAAAAAGTTTTTATGGGTAAACTACACACATCAACACGGTCTAGGGATATTTTTAAAAAAGCGAATTACTGTTATGTGTTAATTATTTATATGACATGTACCTATATATTTAAAAGATACGTTATTTAATATTCTACCATTTTTTAATAATGGTTAAGGTACTTAGATTAAAATTTCAGGATTTTATGGAAAAAAAATGAAGCATAGACGGAAACCGTATATGAATTAACTTTTAATTTGTGAGTAAAAACTGAAAAAAATAGAAAAATCATTTAATTTGTGTTTATAAACTTGAAATTAGTAGGTAGTCTGAGAAAGCGCCCATGATGTTCATAACACATCGGCAACGATTCGGCATGCTCAGAACAAGGTTGTCAATGTCTTGCTGCGGAATATTGTCCCATGTCCTTCTGAGGTGCGCAAAAAGTTGATCTTCTGTAGCCAGATTTTCAGGAACTTCCTTCAGAGCTCTTCTTTGCAGCATATCCCACGCATGCTCAATGGGATTTAGATCTGGCGACTGAGCAGGCCAGTCTAAGGCCCTAACATTGTGTGTATGTAACCAAGTAGCTACCGTTCTCGCCGTGTGTGCCGGGCATTGTCGTGCATGAGCAGGAAATCTTGCCCCATTTGTGTTCTGTGGGGCAAGATTACGGGCCCCAGCACCTGTTGGACGTATCGTTCTGCCGTCATATTGCCCCACACCCAAACGAGATCCGTCCGTCCTCCAAGACGAATTCCTGCCCAAACCATAATTGTTCCTACTTGGTATGGGTGAACTTCCTGAGGGTTCTGAAGACGGCTCCACCGTCCAGGAACTCGCCAAATACGCGTCCTTCGTGAATCTGGATGGAAGCCGAACCTGGATTCATCCGTGAACAGCACATTGGACCATTGCTCACGGCCCCAGTCCACGTGGTTCCGAACCCATTCTAATCGTCGTCCACGATTGCCTCTCCGTAAAGGTGGGACCCGGAGTGGTCTACGAGAGCGTAGATTGCTTTCATGCAGTCGCCTTCTTACAGTTTGGTCACTCACAAGCACTTGGTGTTCCACTCGCAGCCTTTGGACCAATTGAGTCGCCGTTGCATTTGGTTGAGCTCGCGCAGTAATTTGCAAAAATCGGTCTTGTCTGGGGGTAGTGATGCAACTTGGCCCCCGGTGCCTCTCCGCTACTTCACCTGTGGCACGATAGCGTGTCCACAATCTTGAAATTACATTTTGGTGGGTCCCTATGGCCTCAGCAACATTACGCTGAACAGACCCAGCTTCCAGCATTCCCACAGCTCGTAACATCTCCGCCCTCGTCAAATGTTGGCGTTGCATGGCTACAATACCTCAATTTTAACTTTATCTTTCGTTTAAAAATGAAAAAAAAAACTGTAACTGAACGTAATTCGTATTGTTTTCTAAATTTCGCACAAATGAAAATTCCCTCTCCTACACATCAAGACATTTTTATGCCACCGAAACAAAAGAATCTTCAAAAATTTGAATTTGGAATTAGTCTGAGATAAATTAAAAACAAATCGGTGTATAAAAGATTCCAATGTGGCCAGTACTTTTCGAGTTATTTAATTGAGTATGAAATATCCCTAGACCGTGTTGATGTGTGTATGTCTTTTTCATAATTTTGACCTTTTTACTTTAAAATTCCCACCCTGTGATGTCTTAGTGTGATGTCCATCTATTTTAATGGGACCTTGTATAATATTATGTCAATCCTTTTTCATTACCGATTGATTACTGACATTATTCTACATTTTTAAAATGTAAAACACGCCATTATCCGAATATTGTGGATATATTTTGTCGATTCGAAACCTATAATTAAATAGGTACGTTCTTTAATTGGTGGGGAGAGTTTAGCGTATCGACGGGATGAACATTTACCCCCTTAGTCGGCGTTCGCACGAGCGTAATAAAATCGCGGCGGGATTTTATCGCGCACTGGACTCTCTGCTTAGCGCCGGGAGTTGAAAATGCAACAGTCTGTTTTTCGTCGCGCTGGGATGCACTCTGTTTTTGTTAGGTTGGATTCTCAACGCTCGGCTCAACAACGAGAATTGAAAATCCAGTGCGCGATAAAATCCCGCCGCCATTTTATTACGCTCGTGGGAACGCCGACTAATTCATAAAAAATTAAAATGCTCTACAAACCTAGTTTAGTTAAAATAGTGTTTTGTCAATTTCATTCAAATTACTGTGGGGCTAAAACGGCCACTTTGGCTGTATCATAATAGGATAATATTATGAATAATATTTGAAATCGTAAAACGGTCGCAAACTGGCAATATATTATGAATTGTCAGTCACACAAACTGACAAGTTTCACAAACTGACAATTAATAATATATTGTCAGTTTGTGACCGTTTTACGATTTCAAATATTATTCACAATATTATCCTATTATGATCCTGCCAAAGTGGCCGTTTTAGCCCCCCTGATTTGAGTTTGAAAGAAGAAGACAAAACACAGTATTTTAACTAAAATAGGTTTGTAGAGCGTTTTAGTTGTTTATGAATAACGGGGTAAATGTTTGACAGTTAGGTATGTACGAAACCCTAAAACATTTTGTAGTTATTGGATTTTTTTTTCTTTTATTTTTTTTCGTCAATATTCCAATGTTTTTAATAGTTAGGTACTCTGCTATTCGGGACGGAGACAAATACAACAAATCAAAAACAATGAAAATCGGTCCAGCCGTTCTCGAGTTATAAGTGTTCGAACAAACCCGACTTTGTTTTATAGGTACTTATTATACAGATGTTCATTACGAAGCGCGGCTGATCGGAGCAGAATCTCTTGCATGAGCAGAGCGTTCATCAAAAGTAGCGAATTTAACATTTCTGAATAATGCAGGTTATCAAGGACGTCAGTGGGTTGCCACATTGGTTGGTTGCGTTGTATTGTATAGGTACTCTTGTAAAAGTTGTAACGTAACACATAGCCGTGGCTATTATATAGTTAGACACGAAATTAATAAGGTAAAAAATACAGAAGATCAGTCAAAACATAGAAGTAAGTAAGTAATAGCTTCAGTCTTCCGGGGAGTCCTGTGATGACAGGAACCATCGTGCAGTATCAGGATCAAAGCAGGAACAAGGTCAGGATACAGGTCTGCAACGCTAGACGCGCGCAGTTCAGGATCTTTAGTTCTGCAGCAGGCAGCAGGGTAGGAGAGATGATGAGGCGCCTTACTCCAAGGAGGAGTACTTAGGTACTTAATGCAACAACATCCGTTGACGGCCACCTAGGTCACTCCGTTAGAGGGACTTTAGAGGTCCCTCTGCCCAAGTAGGACAATAGAGAAGGAGGCAGTGATTTATGTCATGCCGCTAGGAGTTCAGCGACATATAAAATGCATATAGGTAGGTAACCTACTTACTTGTAAGCATAAACACAACAGCTCGTCTAAGTATGTAAACAAACTAAAAGATGTGGTCATAGACTTATAATTAAAAAAACTAAAAAACCCGACTGCGGTAAAAGTTAAGTTAAAAATAAAAAAACTGAAAAGCTAAAAACAAACCCATTTTAAATTAAATTAAATTTGGAAGCAGGCGGGACCCGTTTGTATTTGAAAATATAAAAAATGGAATGGGTCCCGCCTGCTTCCAAATTTAATTTAATTTAAAATGGGCTTGTTTTTAGCTTTTCAGTTTTTTTATTTTTAACTTAACTTTTACCGCAGTCGGGTTTTTAGTTCTTTTAACTTTTTTTATTTCCAGCTTTTTAGTTTACAAATGTGAAAAATTTCGCAGACGATTTAGTTCTTGCAAGGAGTTTTGAGGGTTATTTTGATTTTGATTTTCTTTTCGTGTTTTTTACGATTTGTCACTTCGAATTGTTTTTAAAGTTGTATATATTTTTGTAATCACCCTTTAAAACCCTTCAATTTGATATCCCACTCGATGGTATTAGAAGAAAAAAAAATTTTGAACTCCACAATATGGCACCCCAAATCCGCCATTTTACTTTATTTTTGATTTTAATGTAGCCAGTGACACTCGCGCTACCAAGACAAACCTAAAGACGTATAATTCATCCAAATCCGTTCATTCGTTTAGGAGTTACGAGGGAACAAAGAAACGGACATACATACATATGTACATAAATACAGGTGAAATACATAACCCTCCTTTTGGGCTTCGGCGCAGTCGGGTAAAAAAAGGAATACTCCGCGCCATGCATATCGAAAGTGAAGCACAGTAGGTATACCTATACCGGGACCGTTTGTATGTACAAAGTACAAACACGTCTCACGCACACATTTACATCATAGTATGCCGACCGGCCGCCATTACGTGACACGAGCGACGGCGGCTTTGCAGGTATGTACCTACTCAAATCACGCACACATAGATCGGTACTGTCCTCCCTAGTCCTCCTTTTTTTATACGTCTATGGATGTGGTTTATAAAATAGCGAAATACGACAAAGTTCTGAACAGAAAGTTTCAGTGAAAACTTTTGACGAGACAAATATCACTGAGACATTGATTGAGACAGACACAGTTTGTTACTTATGTACTCTGCAGTAACTACATATAACATTTATGATCATCGTCCATGTGTCTAATGTGTTACATGTCCATTGGATTGGATAAAATTAATCAATGATTCTGACAGTCACATACCAGCTTTAAACTGGAGGTTAAGTGAAGTTTAATTAAGAAACCTTTATTAATGATGAAATAAGTGCAGCTTTCTAACGAAACTCATGGCTGATGTTTTTTTATAAGAATAATGATTAATATAAGTATTAATAATATTAATAGAGATAAAAAAATTACAAGAAAAAAATAATAAGTAGGTACCTAATAGTAAGACACTACCTTTGTACTCCTAATTTTAAGTATTATGTATCTCTTTGTATTTTTCTGTGTGTACATAAATTGTAAAATAAATAAATAAGAAAATTAGTTGGATTTTGTACTTACTTTCTTTGACATTGTTTCCAGGCTTGTGCCCTGAGCTGTAACAAGAGAGAGCTATTATAGGATGCATGAAATGAAAATGAAACAAAAGCTGATGAAAAGTGGTGGTCGAGAAAACTTGTAGGAAGACCGGCTGGTTGACTAACTTTTTCACTTTGGTCTCTAATTTACTATTGTATAAAAATATGATTATTGTATTATAAAAATATGACTTTTCAATACACTTCCTCGAAAACTGGTTCATATCGCATTACGATTAGGTTCACAATGCAATGTATTTCACACGCGTGCGATTTTTCATTTACCAACACGAGATAACTTATACATATACTTAGTCCAAATTGGTTCAATGCCTCTACGGTCATCCATTGGAAATGTTTTTTCAATAGACTTCCTCGAAAACTGGTTCTAAATAAATACGTCGCCCTGCATTTGGGGGAGGCGGAGGTAGCGTTTCAAAGGTTTACAGGCCTGTACAACCTAGCCTTAAATGGCCTATATCCTTCTGCATCGCCTGCTCCGCTATTACTTCGTTTGCGCTTAGCGTTCTTTCAGCGTTATGAATAAATCGCACTACGATTAGGTTCACAATACAATGTATTTCACACGCGTGCGATTTTTCATTTTCCAACACGTGTGCGGGAATAAAAATTGCCACAGATAACTAATACCTATACTTAGTCCAAATTGGTTCAATGCCTCTATTCGATGCAAATCAAAGCTCTATTCACACCGTCTCGCGCCAGAGACGGTCCTCTCTATTCCGGAGTTGAATGTTTTTTTTTAATCTCGGCAAAGACGTATGCGTCTTTACGACGTTAATATTTTTTGAATATTTAAATAATGTTTATAATAGAATATCATCAAAAACCATGATTATTACAATAAAAAAAAAAACGTTTATGAACAAATTAACATTTATTTGAGTTCTAAACTCAAAAATATTTGAATTTTCTATTTTTCATATTAGGCTGTTTATTGGCTTTATACCTTTGCTTCTTCTTCAACCTGGCGAAAGCAAAGCGCGGAAAAAAAAAAAGAAAATTTAAATCATAGTATTTTTGTCTCAAAAATTATCCTGTATGGGTTTAATGATTATGGGAGATGGAAGTTGATATGGGAAACCCCGCATTTCATATGTTAGGGACATGAAAATTCAAATTCATGCTTTTGGTAGGAAATAAAGAAATATGTGCTTCAGCGTTTTTGAACAATCATCTCCTGAGGGGGTAAAATAGGGGTTGATTTTAAAATTCACAAAACTGCACGGATTTCGATACAATTATATAGATCGGACTAACTTACCTAGTGACGTCCGATCCTTAATTATGTGAAGTGATCTCGTCCTCATTGTATACTGTGTAGTTTGTACCTCGTACACACTCGTCAATCACATTATTTAAAGATGAAAGCCTTCATCATAGAAAAAATACTAAAAAAAAAAAAAAAAAAATATTTTATCTGTGGTCCGTCCGCCGGCGCGCACTGTCCTGACATCTGTCAATCATTCTTTCAAAGCATAAGAACGGGACTTCACGATGACCGATACGGGCATCGTATAGTCCTGGCACAGTGCATACAGCACAACACAACTTTTCGAAGGGGTTTAGATAATGCAATCCATTACACATAAGTAGGTTGATTATCTGGGAAGGGCTGGGATACAATGAGGACGAGATCACTTCACATAATTAAGGATCGGACGTCACTAGGTAAGTTAGTCCGATCTATATAATTATGCTTCGTGATCTCGTCCTCATTGTATACTGTGTAGATGTTCAAAGAACAAAGTTGTGTTGATAATAAGTTCAGCATATTGTATAATAGTTGAAAATTGTAACTTAACATGTTATTCTAAGTTTTTTACTTACTCATTCATTATAAATGTATTTCTATCTATGAACCAGTCTTCCAGTTACATTAACATAGTTTAAAATTCTCTAAATGCTATTAGTTCCTGGAATTCTTATTCAGTCCTGAATCAACTAGTTTCATTAATGATCTAATATGGCACACATCAATTATCTACTTGTAATCAGACATTTAACATTGACATTAAAATGTAACAACCACTGTGTATAGAGCACACAGCTTGTGCAAAAGCTCTAGCTTGCACAGGGATTACTAATGGTTGAGAATTTTGTGTTCCAACCAGCAGCTTTTCTTATGACTTCAATGTTGATACCTCCTTCAGAGGTATTTTAAGTTGAAGTAGAGGCATGTCTGTTTATGTGAATTTGGAAATATCTATTCTACTACTACTTAAATTTTGTTTCATCCATCTACTAATGGTTGCAGTAGAGGTGGCATGAAAAGGTTTTCTCATAGTTCTAATTAATGATTTACAATCTTTTCTTATATCTACTCTTAGTAAAATCTAGATAGGGATAAAAGGGGCTAGGATACATTCTCTTTAAGAAATGATAATATCAAATTGAGTTGAGATCTACCAGGTGAAGAAGTTTCAATTATTTCTGGAATCTTTATGTAAATGTTATCCTCATTATCAAATGTTATCAATACTAATGAGTGACAAGGTTTAAATTCTATGTCCTGTTATAAGAGCTAAATGGTTACTTACAAATTTTTTGTTACTTATTGTAAGCTAAGGTTTTAGTTAGGAAATAAATTAGATAACCCAACGATACTGGGGTCCCAAACTATTTCATACTTAGGGTTCTTTGGTCTTAATTTAAATATAAGACCCCCCCCCCCCCCCCTCCAAAATCTTGACACTATCATATGAGCCAATGTGGGGGCCTAAAACTACAAAAATTGTTTACTATTATTATACAGCGCACTCATTAGGGCATTGAGTGAGCCATATGACAATCCCTCAATAAAACTTAGTGGTCAAAAATAATATCACCATGGTGACTGAGCCTAGGAGGGGTCAATATCTTGATTCCTACAGAAGGGAATCTGCTGATTTAGAGTAGATTCATATTGTTTTCTTGTTTTGGAAGCTATTAATTAAAAGGATCAGACTTCCTCTTCTCAGGAAAGCGTTCCTGATATTAATATGGCGGCAATCGGTGTGAGACCGTGCATCTACAGAGCATGTAAGTACCTGGGTCAGGCAGCCATGATGTGTCATTCTGACACTTAGTAGTGGAGCTGCTTGCAAACAGGGTCAATGCGGGGCTGACACAGTTTAACAACAAATAACTTGTGGGCTGTATCACATCACTTCCATTCAATTTTTATTCTAGGTTGTCTAGGTTCTACATTTGCCATAGTGTTTTCTTTGGACTAATGTAAGATGCATAAACCCATATATTTTGTTTTTCCTCGCACCATTGCTACGATTAAAGTCTAGTTAAGCTATTTAGATAAGTAAAACAAGTACCACCCATCTTATCATGATATAGGCTATGACATTGTGATATCTATTCTAAGTAATTCCTCACGGTATCTGAGTTTGCTTGCAAATGTTTTGAGCCCTACAAACGCTTGAACACTGTTCAAGGTAATTTATATGGAACTTTCTATCATTAGCAGTCCAGTGCCCATGGCTTTTGATATCATTACATACCAGGCCCCAGCCAGTTTGAAAAGCATCAGAATATATTTCCCAGACAAAGTCAAGTTGTTTAATCTTATTGTGATTTGTTGAAATGTGAAACAACCAATAACCTTTGCTAATAGATGATTTTGAATTTGATTCTAGTTTTATTGAATTTGCAAATACCTAAATGGTTTTGAATTTTAATTTGAATCTAGTTCTGGCCTTGTTATTTTCATTATTGTTTTTAAGGCCACCATATTTTACAGTGGGGCATGCTGTAACAAGAATACCTAATAATTACACAAACTCTATTAATTGCATCTCATTTTTATGGAATAAAAGATAAACTGTCTTTTTCTGAGGAAGTGAAATGGCAAACTGGACTGAATCTAACAAAAAACCTAGATACTGGCAGCACTGTCTGGGCTCTAGGACACACTTTTCAGTATTAATAATAAATCTTAGATTTTTTAACGCAGTCTGAGTAGTAGACACATTCTAACATTTTACATATTTGAATCGGCAAGACACAGAATATTGTCAAGATATATGTGACAGAAAGTGACACTTATAACTTCAGATGTCAGCCACCTGGCTTCGTGATTTGTAAATACAAATATATACTGGAGATACCTCTAAGATATTTATTTTCCTATGGGTAATAAATAATATGCATTTATTATAATTATCTATTGTAGGCAAAGAGTATACTGTCCTTAAATCTACCAGTTTAGTTCAGTGTGTATACTTATTGTATTTTTAATCTCAAAGTGCCATTTAATTTTGGGGAAAATTATAAAAAAATATTATTGACAGTAGAACATGTTTCTATGGCACCTAACTGTAAGAGATTATTAATAATAATAAAATAATTATAACCATTTTATTATCAGGCAACTAGGCCCATACATAAAATACATAACATTATCTAATTTATTAGGAAATTTGTATGGACATATTAAGATTGCTTTCTTTTTGAATGAAGTTTTTATTCAGAAGTTTCAAAAGGAAACTCAGTGAAAGGTAGTTTATAGTCCTTGATTCACTCATGTATGATTGGATTACTAGTAATAATATTACATACTTCAGAAAAATACTGCAATCTACCATTGTGTATCTGAGCTAGTTACAGTTCGGTTCCAGTACCGTTTGATGTCATTGAATTTATCTTGAAGCTTATTGCCCGACCAGGTAATCAGATAATCAATATCTGTTTGTTCCATCCATTCTTTCATTTCCTTATTAAGGCTGGGTAGCATTAATGATCTCCGTGTGATGCAATGATCATGATAAATGTCACAGTAGTCTAGCTGAGTCACTTAACGTTTTGATTTGATGCACTCCCTTGTGAGACTATTAAACTGTTAAGGACTTTGCCAGTGGATTTAATGGCAACAGCCATTGTAATCCGCTGCAGTTGATTCCACTTTCATTTACTGTTTCTGCCACTAAGATTACAGGTGTTTCATACTTCTTTTAAATGTTTTGCTTCTTAATTGCTATCTATAATTGGTGACCTGACCACCATGTGGCCAGACTGCCGTGCTGTTATGTCGTATATGTCGTATAGGTAAGGTAGCTAACTGTACCACCCCCCTCTTCTCTGAGTAGATTGTCAATACTTGAAGGTAAGACTTTAGGTTGTGGTATAGATACCATTACAATCACAGCCTCCTTCTAGTTGTATTGTAGTAGAATTTAAGTATTAACATAGTATATTTAAGTTAGATTGTATACAACATCTAGAATTGTAAGTATTTTGGAATTTTAGAAAAACAACTGGAAGTTGTCTGATAAATAAATCAATTAAAATTGGCAGCATTGAGTCCGGCTGCGTCGAACTCGGTCAAGTGATACACAGCTCCTTGAACGTGTTCGACTGTAGTGTATTCCACGGAAGCGGGCTTCATACTCATCTACAAAGAACAATTGAAGTTCAGTTCCAGACTGCATAAATCTAAATCCACGGCTAACCTCTCGTGATAGCTCTAGGGACACAGCAGGGACGTGTTTTTAACACTGAACGTATTATATACCATCGGCTAACCTCTCGTGAAAGCTCTTGTGGTGTCGTTCTTTTGCAAGTATACAGCATATTTAATGTTCTCATGGTTAACCTCTCGTGAAAACTCTTAGAGACTCCTAGGGGTCTAATAGCAGAGACGTGTTTTTAACACTGAACGAATAGACCATCGACTAACCTCTCGTGAAAGCTCGTGTGGTCGTTCTTTTGTAAGTATACGGAAAAGATAATGTTCTCATGGTTAACCTCTCGTGAAAACTTTTAAGAGACTGCTAAGGATCCAACAGAGGCGTGTTTTTAACACTGAACGTATATACCATCGGCTAACCTCTCGTGAAAACTCATGTGGTGTCGTTCTTTATTAAGTATACGGCACAGTTAATGTTCTCATGGTTAACTTAACGTAAGAACTGTTACAAGACTGTTAAGCATCCAGGAGGGACGTGTTTTTAACACTGAAAGTATAGACCATCGGCTCGTGTGATGTAGTTCTTTCGTAAGTATATGGCACAGTTAATTTCCATGGTTAACCTCTCGTGAAACCTAGAGACACTGATGTGCATATTGCGGCATCCAAGGTAAATTATAGGAAAATGATTTAAAATAAAGGCAAATTGTTAGGTTTATCAAGAAACTTACTTGAGTTTCAAGACGACTCCGTTTTCGCTTTTCCACTCGATTTTCCAGATCTCGCAGACGTTCGTTCAGCTCCTCCATTTCCTTGTCTCGGATTCTTCGATATTTTTCCATTTCGTTAAAATTTTTCTTAACTTTTTAACGAAAAACGTGATCAACGCGCGGCACAAAAAAGTACAATGATTGACAGATGTCAGGACAGTGCGCGCCGGCGGACGGACCACAGATAAAATATTTTTTTTTTTTTTTTTTTTAGTATTTTTTCTATGATGAAGGCTTTCATCTTTAAATAATGTGATTGACGAGTGTGTACGAGGTACAAACTACACAGTATACAATGAGGACGAGATCACGAAGCATAATTTAGCAATGTTTTTGGCTTCCTGGGGAAGGACTTATGATACAGTTAGTCTTAAAAAATAATCCTACAGGGGTGATATAGGGGATCAAAATTTTTATGGGAAACCCAGCCTTTCATAAGTTAGTGATAATTATGAAAATTTATGTTTATGTTTTTGGTAGGAAATAAAGAAATATGTTTCAGCGTTTTTGAAAAAAAAAATGTTATTTGTGAATTTTAAAATCAACCCCGATTTTAAAATTCACAAATAACATTAAAATGTTTGTGTACCTACCTCTTTTTAAGAGATTTAAGGGATTGGGAATGTAGTCATAGTGCGATCTTGAGGTAAAGTTTTACTCTTTATTTATTCGACGTTTTTACGACGACATTATTACAACAAATAACTTTTGAGAAAGTGGACTCTCGGTCAAAAGTTATTTGTTATTAGAGCGTGACTGGCATAATAAATTTTAACTAAACACAGCCCCACGCGCGTCTGTCTGTCTGTTTTATTTAACGCGATAAACTCAAAAACTACCGACCGGATTTTCATACAGTTTTCATCAATGGACAGAGTGATTCTGTGTATAATATTTCAAGTTTTGTATAATTTGTCTGAAATACGACGATGATTATGGTAGATGTCTTAAAAAATCATGCCGACTGGGAACTTTAAGACCACCAGGACACAACGATATTTATATCGTAGCGATTTGAGTTTGCGCAGTTATATCGGATGGCTTTATACATATATGTTCTACTCATGACGTACCCATGGGATGTTTTCCGACATCTACGCGGGCAAAGCCACGGGCAAAAGCTAGAAATTAATAAATCTTGATAGAATATCGTATTGAAGGTACAAACATGGGAGCAAGGTTGTGTACATACCTACGTCTACAGTGCATTCAACTTGGTAGGGTCAGGTGTCGGGTTGGAACGACAATACGAAATTAGAAGCCCCTTGGGGGTCCCTCTGTGTGGTATTTCTGCATAAATACACAGGCAATCTGCTGTGTTTGACGACTTAGAGCGTAACGCATATTTGCAAAGCAGCGAACACTCAATAAAGTCATATTTTTTGTTTTTATGACGAAGTCCAATACCTTGCTCGAAGGAAGGTAGGGATAATAATTATGTTAATGTTGCAAAATACTTAGAAGAAAAGAAAGTTAAAACTAAGGTTTCAAGCTTAATGAAGGAAATAATAAAGTGAAGAACGACGACAGAAATAAGAAAATAAATCAGAGAAATCCAATTTATATAACAATTCTTTTAGCAAAAGCTCAATATTTTCCAAATCATTTCATCCGGATACAGGATACTTATCATTAGTTACAACCATCGTAAGTGGATCCCCAGACGGTATCCATGGAAATATATCAATCTGTGCTATAACATCGATCTAGTCCAACATTTCACCCCCGTTATTTGCGACAGCGTCCTGCCGTGACTGCCGTGTGATTCTGTAAGACCTCATTCTAAACTTCAAATCTGAATCCGTTTCTTGATTGGCATTCTAAAAACTCAGTTGATAATTCGAATTTACACTAGCGCTACCCTTGCGAGCGTGTCAGCGAGTTGAACTAAATTAACAGTGCGATTTTGACAGATAAAGTATGAGATGACGTAAGAAGTGGCATTCAGTAAGGTAAGGTAATTCCCTCAGTGCTATTCTGTAAAAGTCTCACCGTGAAAACTTGGGTGAAGTGAGCTTGTTGTGAGCTGTCATTAGTGACAGTCGCTAGCATCAGATAGAATGACAGTTCATTTTAAGCTCACTTCACCGATGTTTTCACGGTGATATTTTTACAGCATAGGCCAGCCAGCCTGTCACTGCGACGCTCACTTCACACTCGAACCCGCCGGTCGATTCTGTAAAAATCTCACCGTGAAAACTTAGGTGAAGTGAGTTTGATTTTGCTAGGAATTGACACTATTGACAGCTCACTCCACGCTCACTTCACCCAAGTTTTCACAGTGAGATGGTTATGGTTACAGAATCGCACTGCAGATTGAAAGTGTCAAATAAAAAACAAGTGAGAAGAAGTGAGAGTGAATAGCGATGTGAGATACGAGTTGTTGTTTGAATTTTGCAGAATCGACGTTACTGTTCTTGGAAGACGTCTTTGCGATACATGTAAGCCTGAATGTCACTTGAATATCCGCTGTCAGAATGTTTTATTTTTATTTTATTCGTTAATTCATTAATCAACCATAATAGGTTTTTTTTAACCTTGGTTTTATTAAGTCAGCGAGGCTACTACAGTACCATCCATACTAGTCCATACTAATATTATAAATTCGAAAGTAACTCTGTCTGTCTGTCTGTCTGTTACCTTTTCACGCCTAAACCACTGAACGGATTTCGATAAAATTTGGCAAGGCTATAGATGGTATCCTGGGGACGGACATAGGCTACTTTTTTTTTCAAACATAATCCTACAGGGGGTGATATAGGGGATGAAAGTTTGTATGGGAAACTCAGTATTTCTTAAGTTAGGGATGTGAAAATTATAATGTATGCTTTTGATAGGAAATAAAGAAATATGCGGTTCAGCGTTTTTGAAAAATCATGCCATAAGGGGGTAAAATAGGGGTTGATTTTAAAATTTACAAAACTGGATGGATTTCGACAAAATTTGGCAAGGCTTTATATAGCATCCTGGGGAAGGCCATAGGATACTATTTTTTTCAAAAACAATACTACGGGGCGTGATATAGGGGATGAAAGTTTGTAAGGGAAAGCCAGTATTTCTTAAGTTAGGGATAACAAATTTATGCTGTTGGTAGGAAATTAAGAAATATGCGGTTCAGCGTTTTTGAAAAATCATCCCCTAAGGGGGTAAAATCGGGGTTGATTTTAAAATTCACAAAACTGCACGGATTTCGACAAAATTTGGCAAGGCTTTATATAGCATCCTGGGAAAGGACATAGGATACTTTAAAAAACAATACTACAGGGGGTGATATAGGGGATGAAAGTTTGTAAGGGAAACCCAGTATTTCTTAAGTTAGGGATAACCAATTTATGTTATTTGTAGGAAATTAAGAAATATGCGGTTCAGCATTTTTGAAAAATCATCCCCTAAGGACGTAAAATAGGGGTTGATTTTAAAATTTACAAAACTGTACGGATTTCGATAAAATTTGGCAAGGCTTTATATAGCATCCTGGGGAAGGATACAGGCTACTTTTGGTCTTAAAAAATAATCCTACAGGGGGTGATATAGGGGATAAAAGTTTGTATGGGAAACTCAGTATTTCTTAAGTTAGGGATGTGAAAATTACAATGTATGCTTTTGATAGGAAATAAAGAAATATGCGGTTCAGCGTTTTTGAAAAATCATCCCCTAAGGTGGTAAAATAGGGGTTGATTTTAAAATTTACAAAACTGCACGGATTTCGACAAAATTTGGCAAGGCTTTATATAGCATCCTGGGAAAGGACATTGGATACTATTTTTTCAAAAATAATACTACAGGGGGTGATATAGGGGATGAAAGTTTGTAAGGGAAATCCAGTAAGTATTTCTTAAGTTAGGCATAACAAATTTATGCTATTGGTAAGAAGTTAAGAAATATGCGGGTCAGCGTTTTTTAAAAATCATCCCCTAAGTGGGTAAAATAGGGGTTGATTTTAAAATTTACAAAACTGCACGGATTTCGATAAAATTTGGCAAGGCTATAAATAGCATCTTGGGAAAGGACATGGGCTACTTTTTGTCTTAAAACATAATCCTACAAGGGGTGATAAAAGGGATGAAAGTTTGTATCGTAAACCCAGCATTTCTTAAGTTAGGGATATGCCCTATGTTTTCCACATGAACGTTCCCATGGGATATTTTCCGACATCCACGCGGGCGAAGCCGCGGGCAAAAGCTAGTAGACTTATAAAAAAGGAGGACTCCGCACCACGCCTACCAAAAGTGAAGCACAGCAAGTAACGGTGGAGCATACAGTGGAGGTCTGCCCGGCTTGGGCAGAGCACCGCCGTGTTCTCACGGAGGCGATCGGCGGCGGCGATCTCTCGCGTCCGAGCCTGGTCCAGGCCATGGTGCGGAGCGAGAGTGCATGGGAGGCCGTCACCTCCTTCTGCGAAGCAGTGATGCTCGCGAAGGAGGAGGCGGAACGCGTGAGGGAGAGGCAGCCTCACGCCCTCAGTCGCCGCAGGAGACGCCCTGGGCCACCGTAGGCGCGGGCCTGCTCGCGGATTGTCCGAAGGGGTTACCGCGGCCCTGGCATAGGCAACTGAAGGAACACGGGTGGGTTTTAGTCAGTAAAAGTCTGACACGCCCTTCCGCTCCACCCAGAGCGGGAGAAGTTATTTGATGATTTCCCACCCTCGGGCCTGCGGACGGGACGGTGAGCAGCGGGTAGCTCGCCGTCCGGTAAGGACCAGGCCCGAGTCGACGGCGCGTTGTGTTCCACGCGCGCCTCAAAGAGATGTGAGCAAGTGACGGTGTCCAATAGGGCCGACGCCGCTGGGGTCGCGGGTTGTCTGAAGAGGTTACCGCGGCCCTGGCATAGGCAACTGAAGGAACACGGGTGGGTTTTAGTCAATACAAGTCTGACACGCCCTTCCGCTCCACCCAGAGCGGGAGAAGTTATTTGATGATTTCCCAACCTCAAAAAAAAAAGAAAAAAAAAAAAAAGCACAGCAAGTATATTTATAGGGTCCATAATGTACCCAACATCTAGTCTTATTTATGAATATTTAATAGTAGATTATGCACCGAGGGGCTAAAGTTGTGTCTTATGTCACGGGCGTCATATTGAATCTCGAGCGCAATGAAGGATTCGGGATTTAACTCCCGAGCGCAGCGAGGTAGTTAAGAGTTTAACTCACGAGCGAAGCGAGGGAGTTAATACAAGAATCCTGAATGCAGCGAGGGATTCAAGCTAGCCCAAGGCAAAGACACCTTTAGCCCAGAGGAGGATACTCTACTTTTTACACCTACTGTGAGAAAATAATAGCCATAGTACGAAAAACAAAGTATTTATTAAATAAACAAACAGTAAGAATAACATATTTAGAACTAGTTAGTTATATGCACTTACATATTAATTGAAGTTAATGGTAACATTTGAGACATTAGTCCAGTTGTGCAAAGATAAAGTTAAGTTTTTATTTGGTACGTTTATAGATGTTGATGTGTAATTTAAAAAAAAAAAAAAACTTGAGAGGTGTCAAGGGACACCCGGATGGAACGAAGTTCCATTCGATTAATTAGTGAAGGAATTGTAACAAAATTTTATTTTTATACTTGTCATCATCATCATCATCATCATCATCATCATCATCATCATCATCATCATCATCATCATCACCATCATCATCACCATCATCATCATCATCATCACCATCATCATCATCATTATCATCATCATCACCATCATCATCATCATCATCATCATCACCATCATCATCATCATCACCATCATCATCATCATCTGAAAATATCTGGCTTGCTTTCTATAAGAGAGAGAGAGAGAGACAGACAGAGAAACATGCGCACGCCGCACGGCTTACAATAGCTACCTATAGCAAAAAGTGTCGTGACAACTTTTCGTGAGACTTTTTTCCGTCTAGCCCCCTTTCACAACGCGCGATAAGGAACTTCGTTCCAAAATTTAAAAAAAAAATTAAAAAAAAATTAAAAATGGTTCGTAGTTATCTAATTATTCTTACAATATTATGTCTTCGAAAACATGGCAACGATATGAAGAAGCAGTCGTTATGATTTTGTAGGAAATCGAGAATATCATCCACGCGTAGTAAGGGTTTCGAGAATAGCTTTCCTCTTTCTGGCACCAAAAGGTGTTTGTTAGTACTATACTGCCAATTTAGCTGAGCATGTGAGATTCCAAATTCAAATCACATTATTGACCAGCGGGTCATAATGAAATCCAGTACAACATTATTGACCGGCTGTGCCCCCGGCCACTAATGACTCACTTTAGGTTAAGGTTGCTTGACGTATAATTTGACATTTTCGAGCAGGTGGTGTGAAAAAAAAATTCTACATGTATACATGTTCAGGCATAACCTTGCCTCCGACTGTTTTTGAAATTCAAAAAGCGTGTTTGGTAACACTTTTGTGCTAATTTGAGTTCTATGCGCGAGACGTTACCACTGCGTTACATGTGCGGTCTACCGTAGGACAAAGCTGTAGAAGTATGTAAGTATACTATTAAAACCACTGTATGTTTCTAAAATAAATAAGTAAATGTTTGAAAAATCAACATAAAAATAAATAAATACGTATAAATGTTCGTACAGCTGTTAGTGTGCAGTATTAAAACTCATTGGTACGGTTATATAATAAAATATAAATGTTTAAATTTACTTTCAAATATAGTAGATTCAATACACCTGAGATGTTTAGGCACACGAGCGAGCGAAGCGAGCGAGTGTGCTTATAGTTGCTACTTTCAGAGGATCAGTGAAGAAATAGTACATTTTGATACAAGTGGAAAACGTTTATTATTGCATTCGAGGTCCGTAACAACCGAGCCGTAGGCGAGGTTGTTTTTGAGCCGAGAACTGCAATAACAAATGTCCACGAGTATCAAACGACGTTTTTCAATACACTTTTGAAGAAATAAAATAAAATAACGGAAAATATTTTTGTGATTTAAATTTTCTTTTTTTCCGCGCTTTGCTTTCGCCAGGTTGAAAAGGAGAAGCAAAGGTATAAAGCCGATAAACAGCCTAATATGAGAAATAGAAAATTCAAATATTTTTGAATGTAATCGCAGAGGTCTGAAGTTTTTTGTAAAACCTAGATTTGAATTTATCAAAACTTGTAAAAATACAACAAAAATTCCTAGCTTACCTAAAATTTATTTCTCAATAGTTTTTGGATATCTATTTTAAAATAAAAAAATAATAATAAAAAAAATCTTATAAATGTTTTTCCCAAATGCAGAAGTCAGAACACATCATCATTGCGCGTGGCTAGACACACTTGGCTGGTTTGTAAATTATATGATACGAGCTGCACCCCGCGGTTTCACCCGCGTAGACCGGGATAAAAAGCAGCCTATGTATGTATTAATCCAGGGTGTCAGCTACCTCCATACCGAATTTCATCCAAATCGGACCAGCCGATTGACCTTGAAGAAGTTACAAACATACAAAACACACAAACAAACTTTCGCCCACTCGTCTTTATAATATTAGTGTGATTCAATTTTCCACTATAATAAACTTTATGTGGAAAAGAGCCAAGAAACAGTAATGCCGGGATGCCAGTAGGAAAGATAGCGAATAATAGAGTAGGTAGAAAATCGACGACCATGGCATCAAGGTGTCTCCTCCCCATGTTACGGATAGTAGAAAAAATTCAATGCCGTGAACTCAGACTAAATAAAAAACCCAGACATAGATAGCGCTGTGAACAATACAGTGAAGCATGCGCAAAACTACACCTCGCTCTGTGCATATACGCTCACACGCACACATTAACACCGAACTATAATTAAACTACACCTCATTACGTGCACACATTATGTTTACGAAACCCGAAACGTGCGGCTTCACGTTACTGTTGACAGCGCTATGTCTGGATTTATTTAGTCTGAGGCCCGGACTACAAGCATCCGGAATCTCTCCGGTCCGAGAAACAACGGCACCGGGCAAGTCCGGATTGAATCCGTCTCTCAAGCAATCATATGAAATGTTCCTGCATCGACTACATAGGATCAGGTGCCATCCGTTCCGGAATTTCACCCGGAAGCAACCGGAGCACGCTCTGGTTTTCTCCGGACACCCCGTCCGTTATTTTTCGGCACAAGGGGCGGGGCCTTTCAATATAGTACAGTGAAACTTGGTTAAGTGGGACCTGGATAAGTGAGAAACCTCCATAACTGGAACTCATGCTGAGGTCCCAACACTTTGGCACTGAATTACCTCTGTTAGTGGGACGAGGTAAGACAATTCTACCCACAAATTCCACACGTAATTCCAAGTACGTAAGTAATTTTGAGCTTCAATTACCTTCAGTTTTAGTTTCGCTTTACTATCATACAGATGTTTATTTGAAAAATGCCAAAACGAAAGCTACAATCGTTAAAAGGGCGAAAACGTCATGGCAGTTTTTCTTGACCTGGCCAAGGCGTTTGACACAATATCGATAGATCTACTCCTGTCCAAACTAGACGGTATAGGAATACGAGGAAACGCGTTAGACTGGTTTCGAAGCTATCTAACAAATCGCCGGCAACTAGTAAAAGTAGGAGACTACTCTAGTGGATTACTGCCTATCAATTTTGGAATCCCTCAAGGCAGTACTCTCGGTCCGACCCTTTTCGCCTTCTATATGAACAATATCCTTAATGCACCGCTTCAAAACGCTGAAATAATTTCTTATGCAGACGACACGGCAATCATATTCCATGCCAAAACTTGGGAACAAGTGTATCATCTTGCCGAACATGGTCTGCTTACAATCTCAGAGACTCTTAGTAGAAATTTACTTACACTTAACATAAAAAAAACTAAGCTCATCACTTTCTTCAAAACCATAGCTTCCAGTCCTCCTTGCCAATTGACACTCAAATTCCACACATGTCACAACGATCACAATTCACCACTCACAAACTGTTTCTGTACTCCTATAGACCGCATTTCCTCCCTTAGATATCTAGGTATTACTATAGACGAAAATGTATCATTCAAATCTCACATACACTTGCTAGCGGGCCGCGTCAGAAAACTAATCTACGTTATGAAGAAACTACGAGACTGCACACCTATTAAAATTCTCCGAACAATATACCTAGGTCTCTGTCAATCTGTACTCCAGTATGGAATCTCCGTCTGGGGCGGAGCCGGGAAAAGCACATTTATTGAAATAGAAAGAGCTCAAAGAGCCGTAATAAAAGTAATGCTTCGAAAGCCCTTTAGGTTCCCGACAGACCTGCTATACAGTGAATTTCCGGTTCTTCGAGTACGTCAACTGTATATAATTAGTGTCGCACTGCATGTACACAAGTCTATTAAAAACAGACCTGACTACCAAAGCCTGCTCTCAAAACGTATCTTACATGTCCCTCTTCCTAATGCAAACAGTCTTCTGGCCAGACGGTGCCCCTCTTACTTACACACTCATATCTACAATAAAATAAGCAAGCGCTGTGATACTAAAGGTCGTAACACACACTCATTTAAAATAATGCCAAAAATTTGGCTTCTCTCCCTGTCATACAACGACACTGAGGAAATAGTGAGTTAACACCAAAATCTACTAGCAAATCATTCACGTAATCATTTAGTTCCTCCACACAAAAATCCACACCTACTACAATACACACACACACACACACTTCACACACACACGCACACACCCCACATACCCTCACACACACTCACTGTATAATTATTTAGAATTATTTTATATTGCTCAATTTACTTTATTTTTAACTTGTTATTTCTCTAGCCTTAATTAATTATAATTCTTGTATTATGTCCATTTTCAAACATCCTGAAATTAAATTGTTAACACAAAATGTCTCGAATTAAAACTTAAGATAACGCAACTCAGGCCCCCAAGATACAGGCGCTGCCTAGTTTGGGGACCACTGTTCAAATAAATGTTACTTATTCTAGTTACAGCAAGCACTCAATATTATTATTTTTGTAAGTAATTTATTTTGTAACGATGTACCAATAAAATTATTCTTATTCTATTCTTATTCTTATCATTACGTGAAAAACTGAAGTTAATATCCGTTTATGAAAGTGGGAAGACACGCGAAGAAGTTTGTGCCGAATTTAATGTGCCAAAATCTACTCTTTGTAGAATAATTCAGAGTAAACATAAAATTGAATCACAATGTTCTGAAGGACAAGGAAAACATACATAACACGTTATTTTATTTAATGATCGCACCTGTATAACTGAAATAACCTGTATTCTCACCTCTATTAATGGAACCCTCTGTAAATGAGACAGATATTTATTTATACCTGTATATCTGAGACACTGGGTAAGTGGAATACCTCTATAAGTGAAACGACATTGCAGGTCCCTTGATGTCTCACTTAACCAGGTTTCACTGTATGTAGTTGTATGGAGCCGACCACACGACTCCGGAAAACGACCGTTCCGGGCGCTTCCAGGTGAATCACGCGCCATTGCAACGACTGATTCACAACAAGTAGGACGTACGCGCTTGTTTTTAAAAAACAACTAACTATGGATTCTGAGCGCTTATTTATTGTAATTACCAATGCATTTGGAACACCTCTACACAAGACCTTATCACAGTAAAAAATTGAAAGAAACTTCGTGGAACAGTGTTTGTCAAGATCTTATAGAAGACTGGAAGCACTAAACCGAGAAGAAAATAATATTCAATGTAAATACTTACGTTACATAACTACGTAATTGTAATGACATTGTAATGTTGTTGTTGTACTGTAATTATACTATGTTTTTGATTAGGTTTCATTACATTATATGTGACCTTCAGTTCTAGTTATGATTGAGATAGATACAATTTTTAAACTCTCAGTTAAATCGTCGAATAGATATTTAGCTTCTAAAATTATCTGGTTGTTTGTCAAGCGTATAAATATTTTAAATTTTTCAGTCGTATAATAACTGAAGAATCTGTGGTCATTGCTAATAAACCTCACACTATCTGCACAGATGCCCAGATGCACTGTGATAGGTATTCAACGTGTTAGACAAGAATAGAATCAACCTAAAAAAACAGGAACAAAGACAAAGATGACCCACAGACAGGGCCTGAGTTGAATAGAATAGATAGCGGACAATATAACCCCAAACAAAAAAAAGGCAATACCATATTTATTCTCTAATATAAGTTGCTAACTGAGGCTTGAAGGGACAGTTAACTTTATTCCTCAGTCATAAGCTTAAATCGTCAGATACCTAATACATATTTACTAGCTCTCTTGACTAACTATTAAAAATCCAGAATCTTTTGGCTTTTCTTTGTTTTGGTGTTTCTTTTTTACTAGCGGCCACAGCTAAACACAAAACCTTGATTAAAGTTCAAAAAGTAAAGTAAGTCAGTAGTAGTAGTTTTGAAAGTAGTTAGCGGGCGACTGTTCAGCGCAAGTGCTAGCCGGCCGACAGAGTATATTTCTCTCCGGATTCAAACCGGCCACGTGTAGTCGATACCATGCCCAACTCGGTTTTTTCTCGGACCGGAGAGATTCCGGATGCTTATAGTCCGAGCCTTTGGCTGTGAATAGCAAGTTAGTCATTAGTGGAGCGCTGCATGGGGGCCGACGACCAACTGTTTCGTTTTGCCGCATCCGCCCTCGCCTCGCTCTCGCTGTTATAATCGGTATCCCACCTTTAGGCCAGCCACATACAGTCGGAATTCTGTTCGAAATATCTATTCGGAACTTCGAAGTCAGCAAATCCATACAAAATAAATTCGAAGCCAAAAAATTTCGAACAGATAATACTGTATGTGTGTGATAAATTGATAATTGTGATAAATCCTTGATTTTGTATGGATTTCCTGCCTTCGGAAATTCCGAATCAATATTTTGAAACGGAATTCCGACTGTATGTGGCCGGCCTTATTCGTGAAAATTTAATTTGAGAAATGTTTTTCTGCAACACCTATTCAATGATGGGTGGCATTTAAGTCGTTGATTAGGTACGTTATATTCTCTTGACCACATGTCATTGGAATGTATTATAGGTAGGTTAGGTACTTACTTAATTAACATCTTTTTGTTAATTAATTAAGACAAAGTTCAATTTGCGCATCATTTTCCTGCCACAGATAACTATGTTGCTAAGTGGAAATTATTGGTAATTTAGTGGTTTCAGCGGTTATCCAGAAAGGAAATTTAAAAATCCGGAGAAAAAGCCTGATTTCCATTGTAAAATCCTGGGATTTTCTCGAATTTTGTGAATTCTCTCGCATAAATAGACCATCGGTGTTTCAAGATTACCAGAGATAATGCGTATTTTACTATTACATCCCAGAATGCGAACATAGAAAGAGTTTTTTCTATCATGGGGGCTCAATGGTCGAATGAAAGAAACCGACTAACGGTGTCCAAGCTTAACTTTTAATACTCAGTACCATGATTTTGGGTGTTCACGTCTCGGTTTCCGGGTAGCCGGTGCCGGGTACCCGGTGGCTAAGCGTATGGGCTTGTACGTTATCTATCACATGTACCGGCGTAATCTGCCTGGCATGTCCATACATTTACTACCTTTTCACACGTCCCGGTTGCCGGATAGCCAATGCCGGGTACCCGACGGCTAAGTTTATGGACGTTATCTTTCACACGTACCGGCGTAATTTGTCCGGCATGCCCATACAATTGCCACCGGCTATCCGGCCACCGAGACGTGTGAAAAGGCACTAAAACCCCCGTGGCCGCGCCATCGAAACGGTGAAAGAAACGTGATAGCTGATATCTCGCTGAAAAAGCATCGCAGACGTCTAGTTTTTTGTACAACCCAGATTTGAATTTGTCAAAACTTACAAAAATACAATAATAAATCCTAGGTTTATATTTCAGAAGCTGTAAGACCTCATGGCCGCGCCATTCAAACGTGAAAAACACGTTATCACCGATATCTCGCTGAAAAGGCATCGCAGAGGTCTGAAGTTTTTTGTAAAACCTAGATTTGAATTTGTCAAAACTTGTAAAAATACAACAAAAATCCTAGGTTTATATTAAAAACACGTGATCACCGATATCTCGGTGATAACGTGTTTTTCACGTTTTAATGGCGCGGTAGTCTTACAGCTCCTGAAATATAAACCTAGGATTTATTATTGTATTTTTGTAAGTTTTGACAAATTCAAATCTGGGTTTTACAAAAAACTAGACGTCTGCGATGCTTTTTCAGCGAGATATCAGCTATCACGTTTCTTTCACCGTTTCGATGGCGCGGCTACGGGGGTTTTAGTGCCTTTTCACCTTGAAATATAAACCTAGGATTTTTTGTTGAATTTTTGTAAGTTTTGACAAATTCAAATCTGGGTTTACAAAAAACTCTATACGTCTGCGATGCTTTTTCAGCGAGATATCGGCTATCACGTTTTTTTCACCGTTTCGATGGCGCGGCCTCGGGGGTTTTAGTCTCACAGCTCCTAAAATATTAACCTAGGATTTTTTCTATATTTTTACAAATTCAATCTGTTATTTACCTAAATTTCAGGTCTGTTCAACGCTTAGTTTCAGAGATCTCCGTGGCCGCGCGGTTCTCCGCGTTTCGATGGCGCGGCCACGTTCAAACCCTTCTATCTTTTTAACCATAGCTTTGACAAAGTGGTTTTGGGAGTCAACTTTTACAAATTGTTACAAAATCATGGCATAGTTTTTTTTTTATGATTAACGCCAAGGCCTCGCTGTTTGAAACGCATACATTTTTCCAGCAATTATTGTTTGAATACCATTACTAAATTGTAATTGAAAAATCATCGACTAGAATGGTTATTATTAACATTAACAAATTGTCGAATGAAACACATTCAAATTATAATTAATATGTAAACAAATCAAAGCACTAGAACGGAGATCATTCGGCGTCCATACATTTTTAAGCTAAATGTGAAAGTTAAGAACAAACGTGCTTCGGAAAAAGAAAATTACCTACCGAGGCGCATAATTAGTTTCATAATAAGTATTGGACATGGATATGCGTTAGTGGGCAGTAGTTGCATCGCAGGGCGATTGATAGGTAGTTATACTTCAGTGTTGCATCCTCGAGATTTAACGTACATTGTAATCCGTTTCTCGTTGTACTACATTGCCACACTGTTCAAAGACTAGAAAAAATAATAATTTGATAGTCTATGTCATCTGTCAGCTGTCACCTCATTCGTTCTTCGTGTGTTGCATTGCTACGCTGTTAATTTTTCAATTTAATTTTAAATCCATAAAAATCTTTCTAGTTTCATAGTGAAAAGTGTTATTTTAGCGAGAATTAGACATGAGAAAAGGAAAAACAAAAGTAATGAAGAATATTTTTAGACGCAATATCAAACGTTACGAAAATAACTTAAGGGAAAATCGCAAAGAACGTGAGTAAGACGACATACTTATGGCACCCTTATTTTAAAAGTTAAAACGATTATGTTTTTTAAATATTGTAATGAGATAACACCTGATGTTATCCTGTTTACAAAATGGTATTTCTTAATGAGGTAACACGCGATGTTATCCAGAAATACAGTACTTTATTGAGGAGGTAGTACGTGATACTATCCTGAAAGTAATTTTTTTTTTTTTTTGTTTCGACTTTCAAAAAAGTTTATCATTGCGATCTATACCTATGCTTAATGCCATATGATGCATACCAAAGTTCTGTAACACCTGATGTTATCCTGTTAACAAAATGGTATTTCTTAGCGAGGTAACACGCGATGTTATCCAGAAATACAGTACTTTCTTGATGAGGTAGTACGTGATACTATCCTGAAAGTAATTTTTTTTTTTTTGTTTCGACTTTCAAAAAAGTTCATCATTGCGATCTATACCTATGCTTATTGCCATATGATGCATACCAAAGTTCTGTAACACCTGATGTTATCCTGTTAACAAAATAGTATTTCTTAGCGAGGTAAGACGCGATGTTATCCAGATGTACAGTACTTTCTTGATGAGGTAGTACGTGATACTATCCTGAAAGTAACTTTGCTTGTTTTGTTTCGATTTTCAAAAAAGTTCATCATTGCGATCTATACCTATGCTTATTGCCATATGGTGCATACCAAAGCTCTGTAACACCTGATGTTATCCTGTTAACAAAATGGTATTTCTTAGCGAGGTAACACGCGATGTTATCCAGAAATACAATAAGTTCTTTCTTAATGAGGTAGTACGTGATACTATCCTGAAAGTTACTTTGCTTTTTTTTGCTTCTACTTTCAAAAAAGCCCATCATTGCGATCTATAAGCTTATCGCCATATGATGCATACCAAAGTTCTGTTGAAACTTTTACTGCGGATGTGTCTACAGAAATTCTTGACTTACTTGATCAAGCAAAGAAATTGGATTCTTCTCTCGGGGAAAAAATACCCAATGAAGTTGCTGAACGTTGGGGAAATATACTGCTTGATGGATAAGACAAAGGCCACAAAATTGATACTTGGAATCACCGACCTCGTCAACCTAACAAAAGACCTCATACGGGCCCAATCTGTACACACATTAGATATTCTGAAAAGTATATCGGAAATCAGTCAATTGACAGTATTGACGCTGTCAATCCATGGCGCGCGTCGATGACATATTATGACGTTCCGTTGTAAACAATTGAACAAAATGCTGATACTTACTATGAACCCACATAATTATTTTTATGACAAGAATCCAATACAGAATAAAAACAGCACTAGTTGGTTTGATACACAAGTATATAGAATTGAATTACATCTAATAACTATTCAAAAAAACGTGAATAATTATAATCTTTCGAGTACTAAATCATTTCTTAAGCAAAATGAATCGTCAAAGGTGCGTTCTGAACATGTTATTCTAAATAATTTGATATGCTATTAAAAAAAATGTGTCTGTGCTTTTTTTTTCTGGCGACTTAAATATCTATTTCTTATGTTTTTTAAGACCTTAAAAAATACTCGATTTTTTCATATATATGGCATATCTGTACACCACCGCCTCGTCGTCAGGTACGATTTGGCCGTCCTTCTTTCGTTTATTGGGAAAGTGGTTCAAAGTGTTTTGAACCACGATCCAAAAAACCCACCATCTCCTGTTGGAGAAATGGATCGTGCAATTTCCTAACTTATTGACTTAAGGTTGATGCGTCAGGGTAGCCTGCGAAATTCAAAATTTCTTACGTTTTTTGCAATTTGTAGGTCAGTGTGAGCTTGTATGTTGATTAAAATATGATAAGCATTTACCTCAAACCTCATGATTTCATCAAATCGCTAGATTTGAGATAAATGCTAACTTATGGAGTTGTATTGCTGATTCTAATGATTATAATTCTGTAAAGCGATATTAACTACGGCCGCGAATCATATTTTAATCAACATACAAGCTCACACTGACCTACAAATTGCAAAAAACCTAAGAAATTTTGAATTTCACGGGCTACCTTGGCGCTTTCGCCTTAATGGCGATTTCCTACGTTTCCAGATTTCATCCGTGACGGTCCGGCCGCGGCCGTTTGAGCGTGAGAAGGTGGCAGGCGTGCGGGCACGCACACACTGGCTCACAAACTTTTGCCTTTGTAATATTGGTGTGTTTTGAAGAACCTTAATAAGTTATTCAATACTCAATATCTTTATTGCTTTACCATAATGTATACTTAGGTGGTAACGTTCTAACGAAACCGACATTTTAAAATGGATAATACCTATACGTTCCGTATCCAAATTAATAATACATAATGCATTCATGGCAACAATAGATCTTATTTTTTCTAATGCCTATACATATCTCACATAAAAAATATGTGGGTTTCTATTATAATAAAATTTTCAATGAATTCAATTGCTTACCATATGGCCTCAGCCTGGCGCACTAGTATTTACAAAATTACTCAAACCTCTGTAAAATTAGCTTTAGTTATCTATTTAGGAAGAAGTTCTCTTATACCAAATCAGATTTTCAAATTCTTAGGATTTCTCATCAACTCGCAGTCTATGTGTTTACAGTTAAAACTAATAGGTGCGTTATCAGCAGCGTGTTTAGCCTTTAGGTCTTATAAATTATAAACGACAAAGTAATTGGCATAATTATAGTTCCATAATGGCCTAGCTAACCATGGTTCCCGTTATTCAGTAAACTAGTTGATTCTGAAATATTGTCAAGGAATCGTACATAAGGAGAAAACTTCAAATTGAAGCAATATAAATAATTACGATTAATTATTTTTCTAATAATATCATTGGACAAATAATTAATCATTATTAGAGCCAGTATAATGTTGCTGTTAAACGTTGGTATTCCTTTTGTAAAACTAATAATATTGATTACTTCAATAGCTCAATAATATATATCCTAAAACTTTTAACTGAGGAATTTAACAAAGATGCATTATGGGACGATAAATTCTTTTCGCTCTGCATTAAAAATTATTTTGACCAAAAAGTCAAATAGAAAATCATTATATTCGAGATGTTTTAAAGGTGTTTTTAAAATTAAGCCTACTTTTCTTAAGTATTATTTATTATGTGCTACTTGGTATCCTAATCTGGTCCTAGACTATATATCCGATTAAGTCTATCCTTTAAAGAAATTTCTAAAAAACTTGTAACTTTGCTTGCATTGCATGCTGGTCCTGCTCCACAACCTCAACTAATTAATTAACATTTGAAGATACTGTTAAGCAACTGCTGAAGATTGTAAGAATAGCTTTGCATTGTGTAGACTCAATCACCTTTGTATTGTATAATTGCTTAGTACATGTGTGAGTACTATGTACCTACTCTAAAGCTACCATTTACTGGGTACGTCTTTATTTGACTTGGATGTGCCCTGGCGGCTGAGAGTGTGTCATGCTCACTCTAATGCCTCGCTGATGGTGGCGCGTGTGTTGGATCATTTAACGAATCCATACATCAGGTTTGTGAACGGGCGCTGTTGGTGGAGGCTGGTCATACCTTAGCTGCCACGGCTTATTTTAATTTTAATTTTGAATTGTTTTTTTTTTATTTTTTTATTACGGACACTTTTAACGTTCATCGTTCTCACATGTATAATTTCAACATGAATGATGTAACCAATATTTTGTAACTATATTTTGATTTAAAAGAGTGTCCGTGGAGTTTCTTGCCCGTTCTTCTCCATAGATCTACGTTTTGGAATGGGCAACTAGCTTCAACTTTCTGACTTACCTACTGACCGACTCTTTGACAATTCAAAAGTGCCTGTAATTGGTTTAATTGAAATAAATGCTTTGAGTTTGAGTTTGAGTTTGAATTGTCCATGGGACAACGGATGCAAACGTTATCTTTGATCAAAATTAATGATATCCATGTAACTGAAACATTATTAAAACTTCAGCACCGAACAGAAAAATCCCCGCCTAATTTTACCTTTCTATAATAATAAACAATCTCTATGTCCAGTAGAAACCCGAACTTCTTACATGGGAAAATTTTGTGATAAATCAATACAAACTTGTACCTCCTAGTCCATCAGCCGCTAGAACAAAGAAACGCTTAGTGATAGTGACGTGGATGTGAATAAGTTCACTGCCTACAGCACTAGGCATGCATCGATGTCAGTGACTTTCAGATCACAATGGAAATAATAAAAAAGACTGCTGGCTGGACTGGACGGTAACTCAATACATTTTGCAAAATTTTACAACCAACAACCAACCAACCAACGTGTGATTGATTCTGAAAATGACAAGGTTTTTGCTGATGGTATATTCAATTATTAAGTCTGTAAGAATAATCTTCTATTCATAATCCGCTTTGTTGTGTTTGTTACCAAGTATTAGCTTTTAAATATAAAACTGATTGTGATTACTGACCGGATTTGTTTTGTTTTAAAAACAAATGCCAAACTAAGTACTCCATAGACATAATGTTAGTGTATACTAAATCTGTGAAGTACTCACATGTGAACATGAACATTATAGGTTTTCCATTCCACAATAAACATGCTCTAAACATCTACAATGTACACGTTAAATCTCGAGGATGCAACACTGAAGTACAATTTATGGTTAATTGAACTTACCTTAAGTGAACTTCAACCAAAATTATGCGAAGTGTTGCATCCGAAGAGATTTAACACCCTACCCACCCATGTAACCATTACCCCCTTATTATTGTGGAATGGAATAGGCAGTGAACTCTAAAACGAATGAGGTGACAGCTGACAGATGACATAGACTATCAAATTATTATTTTTTTTGTAGTCTTTGAACAGTGTGGCAATGTAGTACAACGAGAAACGGACGAACACTTCGTATAATTTTGGTTGAAGTTCACTTAAGGTAAGTTCAATTAACCATAAAGTATACCTACATGATGCAGCAGGTATGCGCAAACCTTCATTTTCCCACGGTAGTTAGGTGTTGTCTGTTATGTGTTTTCATTCGTGGATCTTTGACAGTAGTTACGGGGAAAGTCTGACAACCAGTCTTACCAAGGGGTACCTAACGTATTACCAGTAACTGGGTTGTGTAGGTCAGGCAGGCAGTCGCTCCATGTAAAATACTGGTATTCAGCTGCATCCGGATAGTAGACTGGAAGTCGACCCCAACATAGTTGGGAAAAGGCTAGGCAGATTGTTTGATTGAGTTAGGTGTTGTCGGTTTTAGTCCTTATTGTGACGATTAATCAATCTTTTTTGCCGTCAGTAATTTTTGTAAACAATGAAATTAGGTAGGTAGGTACTTACTTATGTATTTAGAAAATGTCTCCATGTTGGGAGGCAGGCGTATGTTAGGTACCTACTACGTACCTATATGCATATCTGTGTGTATACTACCTACATTGTAACTGCATAGCAAAAATTGTTCAAACGGGTTAACAGCGCCCTCTAGTGGCACGTTTTTTCTCTTATTACTTATTCGTAGTTTTAGCCACTATCTTGTGCACGTTCGTCAAAGAATCACTTTGATAAAATTATTGACCACTTTAGCTCGTGTTTATCTAAAAACAACGAAACATATGTAAATTAATTATGTAGTAGGTACAATATTTCACACAGAGTTTACCAGAAATAGGCCAGGATAAACAAGTTAATCATCGTAATGGCAGCTTTCAGTGCATCAAATGCATGCCATTCTGCGAAGTGTGACGCCACTTGTCACGTTATAGAGACCGGTCATGTGGGAGTTTCTGCGGACTGGGTTCCGGAGCATGAGCTATGACTGGCAGGTAACAAAATAATTCATGGATTCGACAATGAAAGACTGCGTAATGATTATTAGTTAAATATAATTCACTATGAATATAGTCTTAAAGAGAATAGGGGAAATTGAACTCATTTATGAAAATAATCCGTTCTTTTAAATTACGGCAATGGAATTTTATATCGTCGTTAACATTGCCGTCAGTAGAGAGTTATTGTGGCGAGTGGCGACAGAAACATTTTTAGGGTGAGCAGTAGCAATTTCAAAATGTTCCATATCTCCAGACTTATCATTTTTTTCTCAATGATGGCGCTAGTTGGCAGCACTCCTCGCCTCTTAACAAGTTCAAGTAGGACAAGTCAGTCTGGCCCAAATGCGCTGCTTTGGGGTATGCCTACAATAATACGTAAATTATAAATATGGTTTACTGGTTCCTCTACAATAGTTTCATGTTTTTACAATAGTTTCCCTCTACAATAGTTTCCCTTTTGTATTATGTTGGTGACTAGACACAAAAATCAACACGATTGACTAGTTGAATTTATAAAAGGCTATTGCTAATGCCATTCTGCGATCTCGCCAAACTGTCATACTCAAATAAAAAATAGATGATTATATCTGACTGTGGACTTCTGTAGTTTATCGCCTACATATAATCAGCCTATAATGTTCCCACTGCTGGGACACAGGCCTAATCTCGGTTGGAGTGTACGTAACGGGGCACTATGAAAAAAAGACTTAGAAAAATTTCACCAAAAACTATCGCTTAATCAAGCCTTCGGGATGCGGTGTGGGTGGGGGAACATCATTGGACACCTCAAGGTTATTGACCTTGACCTCAGGGTCATTGACCTTAAGGTCAAGGTCAAATTTTGAAAGTGAAGATACGTGGTTTTCTTAAGGTGCTAACCTTGACCTCGGGTCATTGACCTTGAGGTCAAGGTCAAAAAGGGGCTGACCTTGAGGTCAAGGTCAACATTCCGAAACTCAAGTTACGTGATTTTCCTAAGGTGCTGACCTTGACCTCGGGGTGATTGAGCTTGAGGTCAAGGTCAAATTTCATAAAGTCGAGATCCGTGATTCACATGGTGTTCCCCCACCCTATTACTCCCACATCCCAACGGGTCCGAGGGCTTGATTAGGCGATGGTTCCCCGTTTCGTATCCTTTGACCCTAATCTCTGTGAGAGGGAGTGGGCCATAATCCACCACGCGGGCACAGTGCGGGTTGGTGGATGTCACATGTCTTCGAATTTTTGGCTCGCTTGATCGCCTACATTATAATAATATTCGAGAGAAACACAAGACTGTCAATATAACTTAGGTAGAAGAAAACAAAATAAATACGATCAAAAGCCGGATGAACGATCAATTAACTATCTGCAACGGGATAATTGGACACATTAGAGTGTCAAAGTTTATTTCAAATCAGAGATAAACTCCCCTAGAAAAGTACCTACCTACTTATTAGAAAATAATTTTTGTAACTTTTAAAATATTAGTTATCACTGTAATCACGACAATTATTGATGAATATTTATTAGTCTGTCGTCAGTCTTTAGTTCATTACATTACAATAAATGTATGCGAATTAAAATGTTGAATTCTTACAAGACATTTTTAGCTAGTGGAAAAGGCATTGACTTTACTTTTTATATCAATGCGAAAAGGGAACTATATGTTTGAGGTCCCATTAAAATAGATGGACAAATTTTCACAGGGTGTTCTACCCATGAATATGAACAACTTTCACTATGGCATTATCACTGCAATCGCGAAAAAAAAATCAGGTGTTCAGTAAGTACTTATCTACCTGCCCCAAATTCGTCAAAATGTAGGGAGCAGCCATATACCTGAGCAGCTAATTTTTTTTTCGCGATTTCAGGTTTGGTCCCATAGTAAAAGTTGTTTATATTCATGGGTAGAACACCCTGTGAAAATTTGTCCATCTATTTTAACGGGACCTCATACATATAGCTCCCTTTTTTCCACTACATAAAAATGTCTTGTAAGAATTCAACATTTTAATTCGCATACGTCCAACCCTGTGATTTGTCCATCTATTTTAATGGGACCTTACATATTATTAAAACCTGTATTGACACAAATTATGGAGAGGCGGGAACTATTTATAATCTACAGGGTGTATCAGAAAGGTGCGGTCAAAATTAGGGTGTGGTAGGTAGAGACCATCAAACTGAACAACTTTCTACATGGGACCAACATCGCAATCGCGAAAAAATTACCAGTCTGCCCATACATTTGAGTCGAGTAGGTAGGTAGGTAGCTATTGAAGTTTTGTATGGGACGATTGATTTTTTTTTCCTGATTTTCTGTTTGTTCCGGCTAATTTCCGAAACGGCTGGACTGATTTTGACGGGACTTTCACTGACAGATAGTTAATATTTTATGGAGTAACTTAGGTTAAGTACCTATTTTTATTTTAGAAGATAATTAGGGGTTCTTGCAAAACATTAAAACCCAATTGTGAATAAATTCCGATTCAAAATAAAATCGCGGATTCGACAGGGTGGATGTCAATACTTCCCGTATTGACATCCACCCTGTCGAATCCGCGGGCAACAGCTAGTTAGAAGTAAAGAGTAACACCAGTGGCTACGTGTGTGTGTTTGTGATATTCCAATACAAGTTTTTTTTTTACAGAATACAGTAACAATGAATACTTATTGTTGATGTAATAATAAGAGCGCACAATAGAAGCTGATGGCGTTCAAGTGTCGTTGCTCCACGTATATTGACGGAAACCTGAGCGTGTTTTGTCGCGCTCTTACAACTAGACTCTTATTGCTCCCGCACCGCATCTCAAGTAGGTACTAACTTCAACACAAGCTATACAATGCTGGTTTCACAGAACTTTCAACTTGTAGGAATCGTATCCGACCACCAATGGATTTAGTGGTCAGCTGTGAATTGGAATAGTCTGAATGGAATCGTGGTACCTACGTAGGTAGGACGAAATTCCGTTCCGCTGGATAGCGTCCCATAAGGTAATTTCCCAATCTATAATTTGTTGGTTTTATAAACCACGTAGGTATTGGTGAAGGGTTTCTGTTGTGGGACATGTTTCCGCACTTAGTCCTTCATGTGGACCATTGAGCGTTGTGTGTCATTCTCCAGAATACATTCAAGAGCGTGTTCTGTTTTACCAACTATGTAAAATGCTGGTATGGAATGTGAAATACTGGTATGTTATACCATACCTACCAGTATTTTACATGGAGCGACTGCCTATCTGACCTCCACAACCCAATAACTGGGTAATACGATACCCCTAGAGCCTTCCTGTTGGTATATAATTGATTGCTCTAAAAGGGCCAGTTGTTGGCAGTCATACAGTCTGTTCCATTTTTTTATAGATACCGTAAGGGTGGGTTACTTTGACTCTAGGGCATAACTTTGGCCTAAATTAAGAAAACTGTCTAAATTGCACGAAGTGTCGCGGGCACACAACCGAACATCGTATGTCCTTTGGTAACTAATAGATGGCGAAATAGTCGCGTACCTACTTGCGGAACTTTGTGTGGATTTAATGGCACTAAACATCTGTCTCGATTAGGGCCAAAGTTATGCCCTAGAATCAAAGTAACCCGCCCTTACGGTACCTAAGTACCTATTGCATTTTGATTGTAATATTATTTTGTATTTGGCAGGTAGGAGTACTTACCTAAGTAGTCGCTATTCGGACATTGTGAAAGGTCGGTCCTTATTTTTTTCAGCAAGTGTGACCTAGGATACTTATGTATGCCTTTTTATTTGTTTCCTTCCAAGGTTCAAGGTTTTTTTAAGGTTTTTTTTATTTGCTATTTTTATTCATAAGTTTATGTATCTAGGTACAAAGAGATGGAAATCCATGAAGATTTTGTTGGAACGGTTTAGTAGTAGGTAGGTATTATAAGTATCGTAACTATTTCATTTTACAAAAAAGGTAGGTACATATGTAGGTACTTTATGTAGGTAGGTATGGTTGTTATCAATCCTGATGTTCAGGTTTTTTTATATACACCTATTAAATCTAAGGTAAAAAAAATAGGTAAGTATAGTTTATTAGTCTCCAATTTACAACTGAATTTGAATGTTCATTCGGTAATATGTTTAGTTGGTAACATTGCTCACCGTTCCCTTCCATCCTTCAACGACGTAATGTATAACAACAGGTAAAAAGGTAGGTACTTTATGTGGGTAGGTACTTAATTCTAACACAAATATAGTTGTGATAAATCCTGTTCACCTTTTTCAACGGTTTTTTTTATATTTAACTACCTATTATAATAGTAGTTTAATCTCAAATTTACAACTGAATTCGAATGTTCATTTGGGAATATTTTTAGTTGGTAACATTGCTCACCGTTCCCTTCCTTCCTTCAACGACTTAATATCATAACAACAGGTAAGTGCTCCAAATCAAACACCCGTCTTCCCACACATTTGACAAACTAACCCACACATGATAACAGCTTGAATTCACGCACTAACGGAGTAATCAGTCACTTTTTGTTAGAAAACTAATAATCAAGAGTGCACGCATTCTGATAAAGGTTGACACACACACGATCACAATAACCTAGTTCAATGACACGGTCGTTCAACGCGACACCTAACGCCATCTTTTGTCACAAGGCATAAACAAAATAAAATGTGATTAAATACTCACTTGAACAAACAATCTAGAGTTATCGTGACACGTCTGCGACATCCGCGAAAATGGTACATACAATGGAAAATCACATTTGTTGACAAACAACCTGCGGCACATGCAAATCGCGTCAACAACACGATCCTTCGCAAGGGCCCGGGACGGACTGTCCCGGCGTCAATGCTGAATACGGTCCCTTTCGTGCCTAGGGCAGACGTGCACCGGCCGCGTACATTGGTTGCGCCACCGACCAATCACGTTGCACGCGCTCCTTTGCCACTGGCTGACATCGTCATAGCGGAAAAAGCGGTGGGGAAAACAACTGACGATTTCGTCTGCACTGACTAACTCTTCTCCCGCCATTCGTTTTCACACAAATTGGTGTGCGAGGCCACACCGCTCTAAGCTGAGACACCAATCAGCTCTTACCAGCCATGAGATCTCACACACAATCAATGTCACTAACCACTATTTAAGCATCGTATCGCCAATTCGCCATCGCCAAGATAAACTCTGTAAATTATTTTAAGCCATGCGTAAAAAAGCTTGGTTACATAATCTATGTTTATTTCTGGCATTTTATAGCAACTCCCAAACCTCAGACTATATATTCTGAGACCCAAACCGTAGCGATTCACACAACGAATCTACTAAATTTAACAATGACTCGACGAACCTAGCTGGGGCCAGATCGTTTTGTTCTTAGTTCCACACCGAACGCTTCGAGTGTCTCAATCGTCACGCCCTTTGAAATCGTGGTTTGAGTGAATTTGGACAACACTTGGCTAGGTATATTGATTACATTTTTGTTGGGACCTTCACAAGCTATCGATTTATTGGACTTGAGGATAGTAAATATGCTTGTCCCTCAGGCACACTTGTTCTGGAGATTCGTTTTTGTATGGACCTTCACAAGCTATCGATTTATCGGACTTGAGGATAGATAGTAAATATGCTTGGCCCCCAGGCACACTTGTTCTGGAGATTCCGGAGTCCTCATGGACCGTGAAAGAGCAGAAAGATCAAAGCAAAAAACACAACTTCATTATCGTCCCAAGCCAACTATGAATTGAAGGCGATATGAGTCGATGAACGCCGAAGTATCTCGAGCGAATTAAGTAGTATACTAAGCCTTACAAACAATTCCTTTTAAGATGGAAGTAGTACTTACCTAATACTAAAACGATATTAAATCATTTGCACAATAAAATTGCACCTGGGAAAATGGAACACAAAATGAGAAAACCTCCACGCAATGACTCGCAGCACATTCATCAACGCAACAACTCACATAAACGCATGACATTCAGGAACACACTCAATCAAAATGCTCAATCAAAAATTATCGCTGTAGACGGAAGCGAAGGTTTGGAATCATGAGGTTTTTGTTTCATGCTTATATCCTACTATTTTCAAAAAACGTAATAGTGCCCACATAATATGGTGTGATACTCCCTGGTCGCGCCACAGTGGAAAATTAAAAAAATATGTTTGTAGATAAATTGTACCAGAAGTAGACTTGTACCTAGGTACTTACCTTTCTGCTCCCGTCCTCATAGTAAGTAGATGTAGGCAGCGAACGAAACGCCTTGCGCTCGATTTCAATAACATTCCCGCTATTCGTATTTTCCGGGTCCTATCATTTCCTTCATACACATCCACTGCAAATAGAGCGTTCGAATGATAATTTTCTTAATCTCCTGTGCCAAGGGGGTTACAGGTTTGCGCTCAATATTTGAGACATATAAACTGCACCTCAAATGAGGATTAATCTCCTGTGTCAAGGGGGTTGCTACTTGCTATGCACTCAAATTTGGGATAAAGCTAATCACAATTTGAAAATTTTTTAAGAAAATTCATAACCGATTGAATATTGTTGAATTGACAAAATGAAACGCACCCATTTTGAACCATTTGCGGTGCAACTGTTATTAATTTGACCTGCACTGCCTGCAAATGCAAATTATTATGGTACCTACCTACACACGGCTACATATTTAGCTACATTTCCATTCAAGCTAACCTCTCATTGTACAGAAATCCTACACAATGCGAAAGCAGCATATACTGGAAATGTATAGCTAGATTTGTACCCATGTGAACACACGGCTACATATCAAGCTTTACGTAGGTACCTACATTTCCAATAAAAGCTAACCTCTCATTGTATGGAAATCCTATATAATGCGAAATCAGCTTACCTACAGGTACTGGAAATGTTTAGCTTGACATTTATCCGTGCGTACAAGCCTTGTCCGATGGGATTCCCTATCGGCAAAAATCACGAACTCTTATCCAAACTTTTATCCCATGCTTATCTAACCTGTCCGGCATGGCAAACCCATGTTTGCAAAAATTCTTAAAGGAACTCTTGTGCTTTCATGTTTAGGCTGTGTCAGTAAATTAATTGATTAGTTCTTCAAAAAGTATTCTACGCGTAGCTTTCGTGGCGAATTTTTTTTTACAGTAATCTTCAAATAAATGGACACGCATTTAAGACGCTGTAAAAATAATAAGTGCATTTTTTATTATAAGTAAATAGGTGCATAAACTACAGAGATATTCTATTTTGAAATTTCGGTTCCTACGAAAGTCACGAAAGACGCCACAAAAGTTACAAACGTATTTTCTACGAGCAAAATAAGTTTTAAATCCTTATTTTTTCTTAAATTTCCTGTGGATTGAAGTTTATAAAATGAAATACTTATTATTTATGAATCGTATTTGAGATCAACATAGTGTTTTGAGATCAGCTTATTATTACTTATTAGTAACTTAGGTTGCTAATTTAGCTTTGGTCCTAGTAAACTGTAAAATTTACATCATCATCATCATTTCAGCCGAAAGACGTCCATTCCTGGACATAGGCCTCCCCTAAGCACCGCCATTTGGCCCGGTTATGTGCTTTCCGAATCCAACGGATTCCTGCAGCCTTTACAAGGTCATCGGTCCACCTGTTGGGAGGCCTTCCAACGTTACGTCTTCCAGTACGCGGCCGCCACTCCAGAACCTTTTGGTCCCATTGGCCATCTGTTCTTCGAGCAATGTGCCCTGCCTACTGCCACTTAAGTTTAGCAATTCTTTGGGCTATGTCGGTTACCTTCATTCTACTGCGGCTTTCTTAATTTCTGATTTGGTCACGTAGGGAAACTCCAAGCACAGCCCTCTCCATTGCCCTTTGTGTGACTTTTAGCCTTCTCATAAGGACCATTGGAAGCGACTACGTGTCAGTGCCGTAGGTCTTTACTGGCAACACGTCTGGTCGAAGACTTTCGTATTGAGATACTACGGTATGTGAGACGAGAAGATATTGCGAAGCTTCCTGAACGCTGCCCAGCCAATTCGGATTCAACGATTGACCTCTTTCTCGAAGTTGGACCTACCTAACTGGACAGCTTGTCCTAGATAAACATACTCGTCCACAACTTCATATGGGTATTTGACATGACATTTGTCTTATCCATGTTCATTTTAAGACCGACTCTTTCGGAAGCTCTACTGAGTGTAATGATTTTTAAAATAATAATTACGAATAAGACTTTTTTTCCACAAGCTATTCAATACTGCAATTGAGGTGTATGATTTCGTCACATCTCAGAAGTGGGATATGCCTAAAAAAAAAAAAAAAAGTCTTATTCGTAATTATTATTTTAAAAATCATTACATTCAGCCATCCGACATCGTGCAATCTCCTGACGCACGATTTTACAATTCCAATAACAGTTAAATTAAAATAAACCTTACATACCTATATAATCATTACATGAGTGACCTCAGTAGAGCTTCCGAAAGATGACTCGAGCAGTGTACTGAGCTCCTCCATAGTCTTAGCCATGACTACTATATCGTCAGCAAACCGAAGGTGAGTGACGTACTCGCCACTGATGTTGATGCCTAGCCCTTTTCAGTCCAGAACCTTGAAAACATCCTCCAGTGCAGCGGTGAACAGTTTCGGAGAGATAACCTCTCTCTGTCTCACCCCTCGCTGCAGGAGTATAGGTTTCGAGGTCCGTTCCTGGAGTCGGACTGACATAGTGGCGCTTTCGTACAGGCACTTTAACACCTCAATGTACCGATAGTCGAGACTGCAGTACAGCCCATGCCTTGATCGAATCGGAGGTTTCAGTCTTCTGTATAACATGTCGCAGCTTATGTATGTAGTCTACGGTGCTATTAATAGCCTTTACGGAATCCGGATTGTTCGGGAGGCTAGAAGTCATCAAACCTGCGTGCGAGACGGTTCATGATGACTCTTGAAAGCAGCTTGAAGACATGGCTCAGAAGTGAGACGGGCCTGTAATTCTTAAGAAGAACATTGTCACCCTTCTTAAAGAATAATACCACCACACCTCTGTTCCATGCCTGCGGCGTTTTGCCCTCGAGTATGGCGGAATCAAACAGCCTCTGGAGGGCCTTAAGAACGGTTTTTTTTAATACTTTTAGCTGACAACCACTCTACATAATAAAATTCATAGGGTATTTTTCTTACTGTGAAGTAAACTTTTAAATTGGCTACGAGAAAACATACAAACAGAAACACATACTACGAGTCGTTACAAGAAAAAAATTGAAGCACATACTCGTACACGCTTAAATACTTATACAAATACATAACACCTTTCTTTTAAGATTCGCGACAATCGAGTAAATGCATCAGCGGCGTCACAAAAAATCTGAAGTCATTATTTAATGGAGATATATACTTCACTTTCATGGTGCGGTAGCTGACTTTCGTGGACAAATAACTACGAAAGTTGTGCCACGATAGTTACGAAAATTTCACATTTTTGAGAATCTATTAAATAAAGTTATAGGTTAGTAAATTAACGAACAAAGTACTTGGAAATAATCTCGAAGATCTATCTTATTCCTTCATTCAAAATGAGTTGAAAAATTATAAACATTATCCTTCAAAACTTGCGCATGAAAGTTACTTGACCAAGGCTACTTGAAAATATTTAAAGGGTAACTTATCTCATATTTTTTGGTTTAGAAGCAATGAATGTGTTTGTCTCCCCCACTGATGTGTACACTACTGAGCGTCCGTGCAGCTAAAAAGTGTTGCGACAAGTTGCCCCTCTTGGAAGATAGGTGCAGTTTTGTTGCGCGCTCGCGAAACTATGAAAATCGTGTGACAGAGACATAATGCCTATTAACTATTGTACATTAAGAGATACAGTTAATATTCTTTGGTCATTATGATGCCTAATTAAACACGATCAATTTGATGTACTTATTGCATTATATGCTTATGAATTGAATACAAAAGTTATCAAAGTTTGCCGTGAGCGCGAACAGAGTGTGACGCCCGAAGAACACCGATTTTGCTCCCGTTTTCGACACATTTTTTTAAATAAATATTATAAATAATTTTAGATTTTTATTGTTGAAATTATACACATAAATAAATAAAGAGTAATCTGTATTTGGTTCTAAGACTAAATATTTAATAGGTTAGGAATTAAGACCTTGTGACCGCGTTTTGAGGGACCTCGAAGAACTACACGTTTGTGTTAGCTTTGTACCGCCACTTCTGCAGGCAACTCTTTTAACCTCTTAATTAAACGATACTTTAACTACCAAGCAATAGTCACCAAATCCACTAAATACTAGACGTCCCACCACGCTCCAAAGAGAAAAGCAGATTATGTTAAAAGCATAAACACATTTATTATTTCAAGGAAAAAAAACATCATTGGAGAAGTCACGGACCATAAATATTAATTTCTATGTCACGGACACAACACAAACAATAGGATCCCAATTAAAAAAAAACGCTATCAGCCCTTTACAGTTCTTCTTTTACTTTACTAGGACGAAAAACTAGATAGGCAAACTAAAAAGCACCATGCTTACAAAAACAGTAACCTACCTATCGGCAAAGAGCTTCAGGTTCAGCGGGGCAAAGTATTTGCCTACTTATACGACTTGTCAGCGCTTTCAGTGAACGAAGTAGCCTCGTTCTCGGCGCAGACACACGTCATCTTCCTCCGTTCAGCCCGGGTGACCGCCTCATCGGTTGCATTGTTGATGTCCCACCAGATCGCGCCACCGAGAACATTGCGGAAGTATGGAGGGACGCTGCCCTCGCGTAGAAGGTACCTGAACGGACAAAATATCTCTTGGTACTCGACGGACGACGTTAGCGAAACACTAAACCAGACAAAAACCATTTCTAGAGCAGATTTAATTTTGATTTTCTGATGACACTGACCAATACATTTTTATTGTTCAGTGTCATTAGAAAATAAGAGCGCACGTGCTCGTAGATGCTCGAGGCTGTCTGATGCCTGTGTCGACATTGATAGAACTTTGGACTTTATGACCTTGATAATAATGTGTATTATTTTATTAGTTATCTGTAATTCTAAAAAACACTGCGCATCTGTCGGTGGCCATGGCAGAATCTTCTAAAGTTGTACCTACCTAATCTATTTTTAACATTTTTCTAACAACCCTTTGGGAAGTGAGGGACTTACTTATAGAACTGCTCCTCTTTATACTCCTCGCCCCGGTGGCGCCAGTATCGCTGCAGGGCCGGGCTCATTTCCTCGGCAGCGTCTGTCTCCTTCAGTAGACTTTCTCGCTCTTCCTCTAAGTTTTTTGCTTCATCCGTTTCCTCTGCATGAGAAGATTTAATTCTATTACTACATTCACTGTCTCGTTGTGATCGTGTTATTGGTGTGTTATTTTTCCATCGATAATTTCTCAGTAGCAGCCCGGAATCTGGATTAATTGTGCGTGGTTGATGAATGATGACAATAGGCTCACCCACTGTTACATGCATGGGACTAAACATAACTGACGAAATGTGGGTACATACTACAGTTACGTCTAACCTAACCCTAAAGGGAATACAGACTGATATTATTATGTTAATTCTTTTAGATGATGCTCGCTTTGGCGCAGTTTGTCACTAGCCGTAGAATTAATGATCGTTGGGGCTAAGGAGCTGACCATGAGTTGCGACCGCAAATGCAGTATTATGTATGATGATATTAGGTATAATTTACCTTCATCAAATTCTCCCTCGGGAGACACAACTTCTTCTGGTTCCTTGGACGGCCTGGTCGTGATGGTAAGCTTCGCACGGGACTGGATATCGTCAGCTATGCGAATTTTCAGGTCTTCGTATATTCTGTTAATAATATCGATAGTGTCGTGTTACGTGCTAGTGTGCTGAAGTAACAACCCTTTAACTGTAGACAAACCTGCGTATAGACTCGAGACTCTATATTTTTCTATATTTTATGCATTATTGAAACGTGAGTAAGATAGGGTCTTCGGACTTGTCGTTGTTCTAGTGGTCGCGAGCGCATTTACTGCTGAGCATGGGTTCGATTCCTAGGTCGGGCAAAGTGCTCGGTTTTTAATGAAATTTTCTGTTGCTGCTGTTTTTGGTTGATGGCAATCGACACCCTAATACAAGGGTCTATACGGAAACATGGGTGATGCACCTCGCCTACAATACAGGCCTGAGTGAATAGGTAAAATACTTATGTGCTAGAGCTTGTATGATGTCATCGATACGTCGCTCGTCTTCAGTCCTGAGGTCAACGATGGGGATGTTCAGAATGGTCTCGCAGTCCGCTTCCATGATGCACCGGTAACGCAGCACGGCTGTGAGGAGCTCCTTCGCGCCCTTTAGTTGTTTTCTTTTCTCGTCATCCCATTCTCGTTCTAAAGTCCTGTTATGATGTCGTTCAGCTATAGTAAGCCTTACTAGTGTTAGTGTAATTAACGTATGGTTTTGGAACTAAATATCTCTAAAGGATATTTCTGTATACGCCTGAGCGAATGGACCTGAGGATGTGATGAGCGAATGGAGATGGATGAGCATTTCAAAATATTTGAGTATTTATTCAGTTACCTACCATAGTAAATTGATTTTATTTTGAATTGTAACGTTAATTTCCAAAAGCACTGATTCAAGAATTAAAGGATATATAGGCCATCTTTTCACAATACGGGTGTGGCCTGTAACTCCTTTGAGTATAATTTTCTCAGTTCCTATACCTGGAGTAGACTCCTCCAGACAGAACTGGCGAAATTGTCTTAAGTACAAAACTACTTAGATATTACTGATGATCGAAGGGTCTCGAAATGGCTGTTAAAGATTTGAAAATATAATGAACCTAAGTATGTAAGCTCTTGGCAGTCTCTCTGGCAGGACATTATCGGGCTTTAGAGACTGAGGCACAAATCTCTCATAAGGTCTCATCCAATGGTAGAAACCTTTGCCGGAATCCTCCTTTAAGTCCTTATACGTCATGAACTTGGGTTTGCTGGCCTGTTTCGATTCCATCAGCCATTTCTGAAATAATAGATAGGTACTGTTTTGGTAAGCATATAGTATGGTTTTACCGCCCTAAGGCTGAATGTCACTAGCAAGTCAAAAAATGACATGGTCTTTTTTTCTTTAACACCAATTCACAGCGCCAATTGTGACAATAAGCCGACGTTCGCACGGACGTAAAAATATCGCGGCGATTTTTTTTCGCGCACTGAATTTTCAACGCTCTAACTATCGCCGAGAGTTGAAAATCCAACAGTGTGCTTTTTCGACGCGCTGGGTTGCACTCCGTCGTTGTTAGGTTGGATTCTCAACACCGAGAGTTAAAAATACTAAGTAATCCAGTGCGCGATAATATCCCGCCGCGATATTTTTACGTCCGTGCGTGCGAACGTCGGTGATAGCTTCAACCGCAGTGACATTTCAATTAACCCGTCGCGCGCCAATTATATTAGCAGACTTAAAAGAAATTTTATTGTTATCCGCACACACTGCATACATGGTGTGCAATCGATATTTTAAGAGCTATCTGGGAGTTTTGTCAAAAGTGGTAAGTTTAAAGGAATTACTAATAGGTTGACTATACCGACTTAGTAATGCGAGGATACTAACCGTTGTCTTCCCATACATTACCTACTACTCAGGTCACTGTAGATACAAAAAGCACTTATTTGCTATATAAACCAGCTTCAAAAATAGGAGGAGGTTCTCAATTTGACCTGTGCCTATGTTTTTTATTTTCTAATGCTTTACTTTGTGTCGAATTGTTTCGGTGTGAGATAGCCTTCATAATGTTAGGTGAAACTTGCCAGTAACCAATCACTAGAATGGGTTTGCCATCTACAGGGTGTAAGTGTAAACAGTGGCAATCTTTTAAGGGGTCATTGTACTCATCATTATGTTATGAACAACTTTTACTATGAGACCAAACCTGAAATCGCGAAAAAAAAATCAGCTGTTCAGTACACTTATGTTCGTCTAATTCGTCAAAATGTAGGGAACAGCTGATTTTTTTTCGCGATTTCAGGTTTGGTCCCGTAGTAAAAGTTGTTCATAATGATGAGTACAATGACCACTTAAAAGATTCCCACTGTTTACACTTACACCCTGTATATTGTTTCAGAGGGCGGGCGAATCACAGATTAAGGAAAGATGAATGTTGATGAAGAGGAATGAGATAGTTAGGTAGGGCATATTAATTTCAAGCTAAGCGATTGTTCTAGGATGATTTGGACATAGGTTGTTGACCAGTGTTCAGAAGCTCCAGACCTAACAGTACCTGAATGGTAAATATGAATGCAAGTGCCAAACCTCAGATTCCGTGACATGTACTGGAGTGAGAATAGAAACGAGATTTCGATGATCTCCAAATGTGTCGTATTGGTTGATAGAACACCACGGTTGCCAACGACAAGCACGCTTATATTCCTCCACTAACGCGCGATGAAGGAGCTCCGCACAGTTCAAGTCGCTAAACCAATGAAAATAACAAAATATTGTACCTATCCGTTTCTGTTATGGTAGCACACATTATGTAATCCGCGGTTTTTGTTATACCCAATAAATAGAGCGTAACTATTGCTTAGTTAGTGCAAAAGTTAAAAAAATAGTGCCTCTTTAGTTTAAGAGTTAGAGACCATTTTTACTGTGTACGCACGCTGGCATAAAGTTAAGCTAGCGTACCCATGGTAGTACTTGAAAACGGCTTTTATTAAAGCAACGTAATTTACACACAAAAATAGTTCCCAAATAGAGCGCGCGCTATGCAAAATTTCATAATGGTCTTGTTCAATATCTCCGTTCCTATATGAGCACATATAGGAACGGAGATATTGAACAAGACTTTTGAATAACATTCCGTCAGGCATTATGGCAGCGTACAGATATAAGTGCATAAGTGGACTTTTCTTTTTATAAATGCTATATTATGTATAAATAGTGCGTGTCATTTGGCCCCTGCCAGTACAATTTTTTTTTTTTTATTTAGTTTATGTGGCGATAACGCCTGTCGCATATCTCCTTTCCTATAAGAGCAATCATTATGTAGCGCGCCCTCTATTTGGGAACTATATTTGTGTGTAAATTCCGTTGCTTTATAAGCCGTTTTAAAGTACTGCCATGGGTACGCTAGCTTAACGTTATACCAGCGTACACAGTAAAAATGGTCTTTATCGCAGAACAGATAAAAGAGGTTACAAGGGCTTTGTGGGGGGGGCAGGCGCACCCACATGTGGTTAGACGATCTTATGTCAGCCGAAAGAAGAAGGGTCATCTGTGACCCAAGCCCGGCGCAAACCAAACTCTCTCAATCTCACTTTTTTTGTTATTTTATGTATTTAAATATATACAGATTTTTTTTTTGGATTTTTGTGGCTAACCTATTTAAATTGCCTTCTTAAGGCAAAATATTATTTTTTAACTACACCCTCTTAAAATCTTTTTCAAAAATGTAAAATCAATTGAGACGAGTTATTACCTACCAATAACTACAGAATTCAATATAAGTAGCTACATTATACCTATAGCTAAGTTTTAGTTACAATAACAATGAAAAAAACCATTGTAGCGAGATATGGTCGTAAAATGATCGGCGATTCGACTTATCTCGCTAGTGTGACACACAAAAGAACTCGCACATGATATCTCACTCCTGCAGTCCCTAAAAGAGCGCTCTACTTTTACACTAATTACTTAAGCACTATTTACGCTCTATTTATTGGGTACAACAAAAACCGTGAATTACATCATGTGTACGCTACCTTAACGGACACGAAAATACTCGTGGTCACACTGTCACACCAAGTTGTAACACCAATTTGACTAACAGGATTTTTTTTACTGTTAGTCACACTGCTAATATTTCCATACCATGTACCACTTAATTATAAATTATTAGTGCGGTGAAAAAATATCGATTCAAAAATGCATTTTATAGAAAACCCATAACAGAACACTTCATACCAAAAAGTAATTAAGTACTAGGTTCATATGACATTTTAATTTTGTGCAAATAGTTCTTCTGTAAATCTATCACTTGCGACATAAAAAAATTAAAACCGGTCAAGTGCAAGTCGGACTCGCGCACAAAGGGTTTCGTACCATTATCTATAAAAACGGCAAAAAAATCACGTTTGTGTGGGAGCCCCCTTAAATATTTATTCTTTTCTGTTTTTTAGTATTTAACAAATACTAGCGGCAACAGAAAAACATCTGTGAAAATTTCAACTGTCTAACTACGTATCACGGTTCATGAAATACAGCCTGGTATCAGACGGATAAACAGACGGACGGACAGCGGCGTCTTATTATTAGGGTCCCGTAATAAAATGAAACAGTTTATATCGTACATGGTTAGAAATTGGATAAACCTTATATAACATTTCAAAGAGTGGAATGTGGTAGGACAACGGCACAGAACCAACAATGTATGTGAGAGTTGGCTTAACCAAAAAACATTAGCCAAAAGTCTTTCAAAAAAGGACCAAAAAAGAACGCAAATAGAAATAAATTGAAATCATCTGTCTTCGGATACATGTCGCATTAAACTTGTTCATTCCCAGTTAAATAGACATTATCAATAAAATTATTGTATTTATTTAATTATAAATGATTTATAATTTAATAACTTTAATAAGCTTTTTGACGATATTGAAAAATCAAACTGCAATCAGGATTGAGAAGAAAAGAAGAAGAGTAAGTAGATCAAATTAACAAAGATAACTATGCATGGGCTGTCAATTAAACTTTAGGATATTTCCTTGACTACGCTACGCTACGTTAAAAAGAATCAATTTTGTGAACCTTTTGTTTTCATTTATATTTTTTATTTTATTTCTCAATTGTAATGTTTCTTTTTGGGGAATCATCGTTTCTTTATTTGATTTTTCTCACTTTTTAGTTGAGTCGTAATAAGTCATAGCTTACGTGGCTCTCGCTGTCTGGGTAGTAACGTATGGCGGCAGAGCAATACCCTTTTTAATAATGAAATGAATGTTATTTTTTTTTTTTTGTTTAGGTACTCTTCACGTTTCTTTCTGTTCTGTTTTATTTCGCTTATCCTAAGTAATTACTTTTTACTATCACTTAGTTATAATAAGTACCTAAATGTTAAATAATAAATTCAATCGTTTCTTATTGAAGCAAACATCTTTACTTAGTTCCTGTTTGACCACACTAGATAAGTAGCAGTGTGACAAACAGTAAAAAAAAATCCTGTTAGTCACACTGGTGTTACTACGAGTCCGGAAACGTCTAGCTAGCGTATGGAATATTTTTTTAATAACATTATTACGTAAGTTACTTCGTCATCTACTTGTACTTCGTCACCGTTCAGTAGGTAAACGGAGAACTCTACCTACAAATAACTTCTCTATGTCTCTCTTTATGTCTCATATCTAATAATTGCGTTTTAGCAACCAAACTAACAGTAGGGGAAGGTGGGGCAGCCTCATACAGTTTTTATATTTTGTCGTACAGAATTTTCTCTAGTATCAATATCTGTATCGATTCATCAAAAACTAGTAGTCTTGCTATCTGACTTTATATCAAAAATATGTAATTTGTGTAAATACACTTGTGCGGCTTTCTGTCAAAGTTAATAAAAAAAAAGAAAAATGTATGAAAGTGCCCCGCATGTGGGGCACTTTCATACACGCTATGAGGCAGATTCATACATGTGAAAAAATACACAAATTGAGTGTGAAATGTTTAATTATTTATCAAAATAAAAATATGAAAATACAATATTTTCGAAAACAAAAGGAATTAGTCTATATGAGCACAAAATACTATGTAATAACCGAAAAATACTAAGTGAAAAAGAGAATAACATAAATGTAGGTAGTTTTGTTTTTATAACACTGAATAAACTTAACTAACCTAACAGTCTTTCTGATCAGTCATAGCAGTATTTATTACATTTATTATTTTTTTTTATTTATCATATTTTTTTATTTTTCTACATTCATAAAGTATGAATGTACCCCGCGTACTGCTGCTACCCCATCACAAGAAAATTAAATAAAAACATTCCTAAAAAAAAACCAACCTTCTAAATCATTATTCACGTATCAATTTACAAATTTGACCCTATTATCTTTTAAATAAAATAGTATTGAATAATCTAGGAAACAGATTACATCAATAAAAATATGTTCAAAGTGAGGTTATAAAATTACTTACACGTGGCCGAATCACTTTCCGTGCCACCACATCGTGCGTTTCGCACCGACTGCTGTCAAACTCCGTGAGCCAACACACTCATAAATAAGCTACGCACACACGCTTAATCGTTCAATTTCTGTGTGCCTAACAACAGATATCTCTAGTGTATGAAGGTGCCCCTTGTATGAAGGTGCCCCACTTCCCCCTATTGTTTCCTCGTCAGCAACTAGCATGTGTCTACGCAGTGACTACGGAAAACCTGCATCTAGGCGACGTCTTTGCGGTTTATACACAGCGTTTAAGGGCGAGCGCGCACTGCGGTGCGTTCCGTTAGTTCTGCCGCACTGGGCGGGGCCTACAGTAACAAAACGCATGACCGCAGTGCGCGCACTTCAAAGACATTCCATACTTCACAGATTATGCGTTAGAAAAATGCACCGCAGAGCGCGCTCGGCTTAAGCTGTGCTTTCCTAAGGCGCAACACACGCCCTATGCGAACTACGACAACAATAACAATACATAGATTTAGATTTTTTTCTATTCTACAAACAAGTTACAACCAGGAACTTGTGCAGGTTACGTACCGTCGTAAGATGAAAAATCTTATATTTTTTGCTAAGTACATCTCTCTACACTTTCCATGAGATACAAGAGAACTCTCGGATTTGATATCCGGTTCTTTTTCTTCGGCCTCACTGGGGTTTTTGTTTCCATATTCTATATTTTCTGCATAAAGTGCCTCAGACGAAGACGGTTCATCTGATATGCTTATAGTACCTTCTTCGTTGACGACGACTTGTGTATCGAATGAGTCCGTCATTTTCAACCACGTTTGTTCGAATTTGTTATTTGCACTATTTTCTTTTTTAGTCATAATTGTTATGTTGCAGTTTGTAAAAACACGGCATTCAGAACAGGCTTCGTATGAGATATTTAAGTTTTCCCCATCAAAATAAGCCGAAGTTTCACTATCCAGGTTAATATCGTAATTGTTGTTCTTATCAACAATCACCGTTGTCTCATTTGGAGATTCCACAGATATTGTTCCCTTGACGTTGTTTATTGAGATTGTACTCAAATTTGGATGTTCTATAGTGTATAAAATATGAATGAAAACGTAACCATCTGTTCGTTCCTTTTCTCTAACTTCCTCCTCTTCCATTTTTTTTGATACTGAAGTGCCACTGCTTCCGTTACTTTTTAGCGAATCTTTGAATCCTGGACCTTCAATTGTATCAGGTTCAACCATTTCAAAATATTCTATTTCCACATCTGTCCATTCCGGATATATTTCTACATCATCAACCACATAAGATGTAACAATTCTGGTTTTATCGGGAAATGTTACGCAATGAAGACCATTTTTATTCATCAAAATATTTGTTCCATCCATGCGTCTAGAAAAAACTTCTCCTATGCAATAATCAGTTGCAGTTTTAATAAGTAGTTTTTCTATGTCAAAAGCAATATCATCAATCCACTTTTGTCTAAGGCCGTTGGGTTCTATTATTTCAAATTCATTTACTACAATCTCATATTCAAGTAGTGGTGTTAAGTCAACTGCTTCTTCCACAGGCTCCGCAGATTTAGAGGCTGCTTTGTTTAATTTTCTACTACTATTTTTGGCTTTATCCGATAATTCTTCACGAGGATCTACCAAAAGTTCTGGTTCGATAACCGGAACAAGTATTTTATGGTATTTCTTTATTTTAATGCAAGTTCCATCAGGTTTAAGTACTTCAATGTCACCCGAAGCTTTAAAGATAATAACTTCGCCGTTTAAACTTATACATCGCATTTCCTCCTCAAGATCTGGGCTTCGACAAGTATGATATTGTTTGATGTGTGAAATAACTGGTGAATTATTCTCGTATACTGTCTCCGTGATCACGCCGTTGGGCCATGAAACATAAAGACTGTGAAAATGTTTCGTCTCTATCGTCTCTTCCGTTGCTGATTGTCCATTCACAGCTGACTTCAACATGTCTTTTTTCTCATTTGTTGTAACGTTGTCAGAAGTAGAAACAGCCTGCAAGCTGACTTTGTATATCTGTTTTTTTATATATATCAGGACTTGATCTTTACTTGTTATCCTAAACGAGTCACAAGTATCTCTGATTTCTGGTTTTACATAATCCCCTAAAGCTTTATGCACCCAAAATTCATTATAACTGTTACCCGGCAAAATATTTAAAACAATATATTCCAAGTTCATTGGAATTGTTAAACTGTACATACTAGTAACTTTAGTGCCGTCTCGAGAAAAAAATATCGCGTCTTTACCAAATACTTCGACCCTTCTATCTCCCAAATCATAACCTAAGAAAGGTTTTGCAGGAATTTCTATAGATTCGGCATCTACAGTTTCGTTGAAAGACTTTTTGTATTTAGCTGCTTTTTGTGCGGAAGCTGTTCTAGTTTTTTTACTAGCTTTAGACTCCGTATCAAAAGATAATGGTAACTTTGTAGGAAGTGATTTTGTAATCTCTGCCTCCTCGGCTGTCTCCTCAACTTTAACAATTTCTTCATATTTTAAAGAACCCTCCATGAGAAGATCCATTTCGACGTCAGTCGTTTCTACACAAGATTGTAATGCATGAGGATCAATAAAATCTTTAGACAACGATCGTGCCTCAATCAAAAGTCGTTCATCATAAATTTTTTCCTCATTTTGTAACCAGTCATATTGGTCGTCCAAAATAAAATCAAAAAAATCTTGCAAGCAAAGTGGTGTTGTTAAATGACTGCGCCACTCCTCACGTGCTATACCTTCCTTATCGTGACTGTTATGAAACATTAGTATGTAACAATCAGTCACCTCACAATATTTGTAATCGACACAGTTAAATTTATTGAAAGCATCACGCATAATCTGGAAAGCACAGTTTCCGGAAAGATCTTCAAAAAAGTCAAAATCGTCGATCATATTATGCTTAATAGGTTGGTTGTTTTCTATTTCCACAACTGTTACTAATTCACTTATATCCGGACAGTCAAACAGTAATTTCAATCGTTGGACTTCAGGATCTTGATCTGATGAAGAAAATGCACATTCATATTCATTTGCGCTTTTCGTCATTGATGGGAAAGATGGAGACATCATATGGTTGCTAGCAACTATTGAAGGACATTTGGGCAGAGGCTCAGCGAGTACACTACGCTTCAAATATTTTTTCTTAAACTCAGTTATGGTCGATGATGGTACGTGGCGCTTCTTCAATGAACTCCGATTGTTATACAATTTGCGACAAGCTAATATATTAATTAGTCTATTTAACTCAGCCGTTTCAACGTCATCTCTCTCAAAACATGACATTAAAACATTTACATGGAAATTAATTTTAGCCTCATGTTCGTCAGACAGACGTGGTTGATTTCGCCATAAGTTATTAATGGGCATGCCAAGCAAAGATGAAAATACGATGTTGTCTAAATTTATATTTCCTAAGTGAAAGGTATTATATTTAGCTAAATCTCCATACTCAAGCACAATAGGTTCTCTGTTCTCCTCATACTCTTGTCCGTATGTAAGACGATATTTTTTTTTACTAGCCTCTGTATTACATAGTCTGTTAAAAATTTTCTTAACAAGATTTTCCGAATTTTCTAGCTTGTTTTCTTCAGACGTATTTTTAGGAGGTGCATTCAAAGTAATTGCTGACGACAAAGAGGTTCTACTAGTCTGCTCACCATCAAAATCTTGACTACTGCATGCTGTTTGAAGCATAATGTCTAATACTGAATAAATGGTTACACACTCCAAAGGTATATCATCAATTTTTTGCTCATAATGCTTGTTAAAATACTCGTTGCTGACGTTTTCAGGTATATCCAAAATACTCATATTTTCCTTGTAATGAACGTGCTGTCTGGATAAGTCTTGGATGTCATACATAAGGAAACAGAGTTCATCGTAAATTTTATCAGGATTTCCAGAAAGATCATCTGAATTCCAATAAGGAGGTGAAAATATAATAAAAGCAGTGTTCTTGAAATCGTCTGCAGTATCCTTTTGTATTCGCAATAGTTGAATTTCATCCCAAAATTTCAGGGATTTTTCAGCTAATAATTCAGTGAGACATTGACCTCTTTTTGTAGCTTTCAATAGGCTTGATGGTATTGAAGTCGTTGTTGGGTCGATTCTTATTTGCACAACGGCTGTTAAAGGTATACCAACTTTCACTAGACTCCCCGGTAGGTACGGTTCCACAAATCCTGTTACAGCGACGTAGATATTGGGTCCATCAGTAGGATAATCGTCAACGTACACTTTGTCTCTCCATTCTTCACCCCTAACTCTGAGTTGAGTATTGAATTTCTTCTCTTCCGAAATTTCAGGGTCACCTGCAGGTTCTGCATCACCCTTTTCTTTGCCTTTAACTGGAAGTGGAGGAGAAGGTGCTTCTATTCTCGCATTTACAGAGCCTCTTACTTCTGCCTTGTCAAGCATGGTAGCAGATTCCTTTTTCATACCTTGTCTTACTTCAAGTCTTTGCGAACTAATATAAAGATATTCATCTTTCATCTTCAAAATAAGATGTTTAATGACCAAAGCCAATAAATCAGGCGGAATATCCTTCTTATCTGCAAGGTACGATTGACACTCTTCAAAAACTCGTAAATTATCATCTTTAATTTTTTTCTCACTTCCGAGTTGATTGATCATAAAAATTGTCTCAGTTTTGCAGATATTTTTTATTACAAATCTTTTTTCTTCAGCAGCGAATATTTCGAATCTGTTTAGATATATCCTTTCCTGTTCGCCACCCGCAGATTCGATAAGAATTACTTTTACTTTCCAATTGTCTTCGTCTATTGGCGCTTCTTCTATAATTGTTCGCCATACGTTTTCATTAGGATCAGTTTTCTTGTCCTTTTTAGGACCCATTTCAACAATCTTTAAATAACAGGTTATTTTATTATTATTAAATTACATCACAAATTACATGGACACCAACGTCAAATCCACAGACTACTTAGGGATACTACGTATGTCAAATCCAAAAAGTAATAGTGTATTATCTATTACTTTATATCTTACTTTATATAGGTAGTGTATTATCTATGGTATTATCTATGATAATAACGTTACAGACGAAGTAGTACATAAACGTCGGTTTTATAGAAGAAAAACCTCGTTTTGTAAACGAGTTTTTTCTTCTTTCATGGTTTACTTGAAACCATCGATCCAGTTTTTCTAATAAGAACCTAGCTGTGATAGAAACACGGTTCTTTATACAACTTAGTCCGGTACTAAATAATAATTGTCAGTCATAGGGCCCTCGCTCGCGGCGACTTTTTGTAGCGATGCTGTCGCGCGTCCGCATCGATACAGTCGCGAAGCGGTCGCTAGCTGTGTGCCCTCGCCCACGGGCCCAGATTCAGTCGCGATGCAAACGCGACACTGGTGCGCTTCTGTCGCGATGCAATCGCGATTCAGTAACGGCACAAAAATACCTGCAATCGCTACAGTTGCAAGATGGACTCCGTTGAGGCAACATTCGTCACGTTGTCTTTGGTGCTGCTTTTACGTAAGCAGCTGAAGCGTAGGCAACGAAAGCTCGGTTCTCCACTCACGCGCCACCCTCCCTCTGTTCTCTCCCCGATGTCGTCCGACACGGTCGCGCGTTTGCATCGATACTGTAGCGCGTTAGTAGCGCGTTGGCATCGCTTCTGTAGCGCGTTGCAAATGCGACTAACGCGCGTTAGTAGCGATGCGGTCGCGCATTTCGTAAACGAGCGACAGCATCGCTACAAAAAGTCGCCGTGGGCGAGGTCCCATAATGTGTCGGAATAAAGTTCGAAATTCAAAAAAGGGTCCATGGTTTAAACCTGGATTTGAAGATGAACCTTGTTTTGTAATAAGGCAGAAAGTGTATAAGTAGTAGTGTGTGTATTCAGACCATGGAGAAAAGCTCTACTCCGTGATTCAGACGATGATCTCCCCAAGGATCTCCCTTAAAATAAAGACGTAATAGATAAATTAATAGGTACGTACCTAATATATGAGAATACCACCCATATAAGAGAAATCGCTATACGAATCTGCATTCTAGAAAGTGACGTTTGTTTTTTTAGGGTTCCGTACCTCAAAAGGAAAAAACGGAACCCGTATAGGATCACTTCGTTGTTCGTCTGTCTGTCTGTCTGTCAGTCTGTCAAGACCCTTTTTCTCAGGAACGCGTGGAGGTATCAAGGTCTATGGTGCCTTGGAGCTCTAAAAAAATCAAGCTTCTAAGTCAACGCATTAAAAAAATACGGCTTTTATGCGCCATATTTTGATACTCGCAAGTAAATCAAAACCTACAGGGTACCTCCCGTTGTCCTAGAATCATGAAATTTGGCGAGAAGCAAGGTCTGACAGCACAAGTAAAGGAAAAAGTCCGAAAATTGATAATATGTAATTTTTTCACACAAAAAAAAAATTTCAAGTCTGTCAGCCTGTAAGACCCTTTTTCGCAGAAACGCGAGGAGGTATCATGTTGAATTAAATATGAAATACGTAATTCTATAGTCCCTTGTAGCTCTAAAAAAATCAAGCTTCTAAGTCATCCCAATAAAAAAAAACCGGTCAAGAGCGAGTCGGTCTCGCGCACCGAGGGTTCCGTTCAGATTTCTGAAAAAGTGTGCTATTTAGAGACATCGTTTTATTTTTCCTGTAATCTTGACATATACTTCTATCACATAGAATAATTTCAGATTTTTATCTTTGCAAACTTCGGAGATAAGGGGGGGAACGGTATTTTTTTTACATTTTTCATCAAAAGTCGAAAACTATGCGGCCTAAAAAAAACTAAAAAAATGTTTGAGAATGTGCTAACAGCGTTCTTTCATATGATACCCCACATGTCCTAGTAGCCCCACTTTGAATTTTTAAGACCCCCTTTCAGTTCCTGTTAAAAAAAATATATAAATTTAATTCTTTTTTATTTGCAAAATAGTTGGGTAACCTAAAACTGTTCCTAATTTCAAGCAAGTTGATAGCATTAGTAGTTCTTGAGATATCCAGCTGTGACAGACAGAAAGACAGACAGACTGAGTCACACCCTAGGGTTTCCTTTTTTACCATTTTGGTACGGCCATATACGACATATTTTGATAGGTGCTCGCAAACAAATCAAAACCCACAGGGTAAGTACTTCCCGTTGACCTAGAATTATGAAATTTGGCAAGAAGCAAGGTCTTAGCACAAGTAAAGGAAAAAGTCCGAAAATTATTAATTTGTAGTTTCATCACATAAAAAATTTTTTTTTTCGGTAACAATGTTAAATTTGTTTTTGGGATAAATTAATTCTTTTCAACTACGGAACCCTTCATTGTGCGTGGTCTGACACGAACTTGGCCGGTTTTTTTAAATTTTATCACACAATTATTTTGAAACTCTTAGTGTTATGATTATGAAACACTATCACTATTACTTTATACAGGCCGACTTTGTAAACATGCGACAAAATTTAGGGGGGTGTTCTACCATCAATATGAACAACTTTTACTATGTGAACAATTTCGAATTCGCAAAAAAAAATCCGACCTTCTTTTACAAAAGGGCCAATCAATACCTTTAACTATAATATGGGAAGGTAATTTTTTTTTGCGAATTCGATGTTGGTCCCTTAGTAAAAGTTGTTCATATTGATGCGTAGAACACCCCCTTAAATTTTGTCGCATGTTTTCAAAGTCACCCTGTATAGTGTATTATCTATGACTATCACAGTCTTTTTGCTAGGTTGTCGAGACCAGAATAGTTTGGAAACTAGCCTTTTAAGCCTTTAACCGACTTAAAAAAAGAGGTTCTGCTTTAATTCAACCCGAGAGGTTGTGATTGTGTGTGAAGACAGGTGTATCTATTGCTCACCTGTGGTGTGTGGGTGTGTGTGTGTGTATTAGAAAAATGAAAAATAATGTCAGTCATGTGATGAAAATAAAAAGCATTAAATATTATTATTTCCTTTATTTCATTAAATATACTTACAGTACAAATTACATTTTGAAATATTAGATTTAAAAAAACATTTAAAAATATCCAAAATTGTAGCCCACCGTTGAGCCCACCCCACCGGTATCGGGAACAATGTTCAAGCTCAGGGAGCAAGGGCTCCAGACAGAGGAACCTCCGAACAATGCGCGCCGTGTCCAGAAGTACCGCTTTCTGAATCAGACCCTAAAATCCAGCTGCCCAACGAGAGCCTCCTTACCACTATATCAGGCTTATTGGCAACAATATTCCTGTCAGTGATGATGGATCGATCCCAATACAATGTGATATTTCCATTTTCGGACACATACTTGTTACAAGTATGTGTCCGAAAATGGAATTTCGGAAGTACTTACCTACAGTACTACAGAAGGCCCTACTGTAGGTAAGTACTTCCGAAACTACAAGGCTGTATTTCAGAGCAAGTTGCTGATGGATTAACCTGGCTACAAGGTTGTGTCTATGCAAGTGCTCTTCGTTAACTAGACGAGAACATCCGGAGATAATGTTGGATTGATTCTCCCGGACCGTGGACGGTGGTATGCCCGACAGATGTCAACCGTGCTGTCTTTCAGAATATATTTCCGGTAGTTGTTCGTCATCATAACTTCGTCCATAATCGCAAATGTGCGTCCACAGTGAACGCGCGGTGACTCTGACTAGGGGCTAAGGCGGGCGCGATGGCGGCCAATGGCGGCGGCGTCCGGTGGCCACAGTGAAGAGCGAGCTGTTGTAGCGTTTATGACGTATTTCAGGTGTTGCAAACTTGCAAAGGCAAACCATGGACAAGGATTTGGCACTTTTACTAAATAGCCCGTATCAACGTTTCACTATCTGAATGAATATAATGAAAAATGTTCGGCATTGATTTAGTTTAATTAATTTCTACGCAAAAAAGGCTAATATTCGCGTGGCGCCACGCGGTGATTCCGGGCAACACCGGCACTTGAGGTGCTTGAGGGGCTTTTGAGGGGAGATGTTTTATAAAAAGAGTTTTTAATATTGTATTTAAAAAACTAAAAGACCTTGATTCTACGCCTTGATTCAACCTTGATTAGTTTTTCCAGGCCCCATATGTGAATAAGTGAATACCATGGAAGTACTATTATAAACTGGAACAACTACTGTGTTTCAAATTGTAACAAGAAACAATCTTTATGCCTCAGACATAAAGTTTCTTTTGCAATATCAATGGATGTATGTAATGTATGTAATTATCTCTCTCTCTCTCTCACTGAGAGCCGGCAGACCAACTCGTTTCACCTGTGGAGACACCGTACTTCGAATGGGTACTAAAAGTGACCATTTCTCTTATCGTTTTATTTTCGCAACAATGTTGCGCGCATCATAGCTCTGAAATGCAACCACTGAGAGCCGGCAGACCAACTTGTTTCATCTGCGGAGACGCCATACTTTGAATGTGTACTAAAACTGACCATTTATTTGATCTTTTTTTTTTCGCAACAATGATGCCTCTTGTAGGCGCTGTAACTCGAAGTTGCAACCACTCAGAGCAGGCAGACCGACGTCATATAGACCGAGAGGTCACAGGATTTTTCATAACGAACATGGATACGGTTAGATTTACTTCGATGGGTTGTAGAGTAGTCCCCTAATGTAAATGACGTCGGTCTGCCTGCTCTGAGTGGTTATAAATCTTAGATCACTACATCGTAGACACAAACGGCCTTATTACAAAACTAGGTTTTTCTTCTGTCATGGTTTAAACCATAGAGCCAGTTTCTATAATAAGAACCTAGCTGTAATAGAAATACAGTTCTTATACAAAACTGACAACTTAGTCCGGTACTAAGTTGTCAGTTTTGTAAAACTGACACCTTAATGTGCCGGAATAAAGTTCGAAATTCAAAAAAGGGTCCATGGTTTAAACCTGGGTTTGAAGATAAACCTTGTTTTTTAATAAGACGGCAAAAATGTAAACCTAAGAAAAAAAATCGACCTAAGAAAAACTAATTCAATTGTTGAACTGCAAATATTTTACACTGTGGCATGGACTTTCCGTGAAATGATCGGCGGCGCATCGTAAAATAAACACGTCGCGCTGCTTTTGTGGGAGGCGGAGGTAGCGTTTCAAAGGCCGATAGGCCTGACCCACCCAGCCTTAAAAGAAACAGCCTGATTTGCTAGTCTCGAATAATTTTTAGGGTTCCGTACCAAAATGGTAAAAAAGGAACCCTTATGGTCTCACTCAGTCTGTCTATCTATCTGTCTGTCTGTCTGTCTGTCTGTCACAGCTGAATATCTCAAGAACTACTAATGCTATCAACTTGAAATTTGGAATAGTTTTATATGACGTTTACCCGACTATTTTGCAAATAAAAAAGAAATAAAAATATTTATATTTTTTTTTTGTAACAGATGCTGAAAGGGTGTCTTCAAAATTCAAAGTGGGGCTACTAGGGCATGTGGGATATCATATGAAAGAGCACTGTTTGCACATTCTTAAACACTTTTTAATTTTTTTTTAGGCCGTATAGTTTTCGATTTTTCATGAAAAAGCTAAAAAAAAATACCGTCCCTTCTCCCCCCCCCTTATCTCCGAAGTTGGCAAAGGGAAAAATCTGAAATTATTCTATGTGATAGAAGTTTATGTAAAGATTACAGGAAAAATAAAACGATGTCTCTAAATAGCACACTTTTTCAGAAATCGGAACGGAACCCTCGGTGCGCGAGTCCGACTCGCTCTTGACCGGTTTTTTTATCAAGACTTGATCTGACCTGCAAAATGCAAAAAAACGCAACAAAATTTTAATTTCGCGGGCTACTACTGCGGATATAATTCTATTCTTTCGGCTCTGATACTTATGTGTGCGTTTACCTTTAAGGGCTTGATTCAGAAAGCGGTACTTCTGGACACGGCTCATATTGTTAGAAAACTCCTATCTCTAGATCCCTAAGCCATCAAGCTCCAGAAGCTTGATGAAACTTGTTCTCTAGACCGGTGGGGTTCTCGATACTCTGTTCTCATTTTAAAATGTTTTTGTATTGTTTATACCTATTCTTATAATTAATAAAATAAAAAACCGGCCAAGTGCGTGTCGGGCCACGCGCAGTAATAGGGTTCCGTAGTTGCACAATAATGCGGACTAAGAAGAGGGGTTTTTGTTGTTTCTTGAATAAATGACTATTACTCCTAAACTTGAAAAGCCTACTTAGCTGTGATAGTTTTCCTTTTAACTTCGTTAAATATACTACTACCCTGGATTTTTTCACCCATCCAAAACTGAAGCACCCATCCAACAACACCTCACACTAGACGGGGCTAGACGAAAAAAAAACATCCCCACTTTACGTGTAGGTAGGTACTTACAGAAGGTAACCTAAAAAAAATGTTTTATCATGATTTTATTTTACCACTGTCGGCCGTGATGAATTACTACTAGTACCTAGAAAGCTATAATTTGGCAGAGATATACTTGCATGTAAATCTCTGCCAAATTATAGCTTTCTAGTACTAAGAGCCTCTGAGCTAAGCTACGGACGGACGGACGGACAGACAGACAGACAGACGGACGGACATAGCGAAAATACAGGGTGCAAGGGACAGCCCTCCGCAAACTAACAGGGTGCATTCAGCTCCTCAATTTGAATCATATTCCACCGGAAATTTTCTCAGGAAAATTTTCATTTTTTTAAATTTTTTTTCAGTTACATTTTCATTATTTCAATGTAAAATTGCATTGTGTGTTCACAGCACATTCTATTTATGTAAAAAAACTGCAAAAAAAAAAACCAGCAATGGATGTTGAAATACTCTAACCAACGACACGTGAAATCAGCTGTTCACTTTCTGTTTAGCTACAGAGTTCATCGAACTCACCGCATACCTATTACCTACCCCTCCCAACCAGTAATAGACGCTCCGATTTGTGCACAAAAACACAAACAAATCAGGTTTATTGGATTCCTATAATGTTCCTGAAAAAATTTCATGTACCGGTCATCTTAGTATGACATACTGAATTCACCCTATCAGTTTGCGGAGAGCTGTCCCTTACACCCTGTATAAGGGATCCTTGTTGACTACGGAACCCTAAAAATGTAATTTCCATGAAAATATGTCAATTTCATAAAACCATGAGGGTTCAGTCATTCACATCTCAACTAAAAGAGTGTATTGATGATTTGGGTATAATAGACACGAAAGCTACACTTTCATAAATTAATAAAATAGCATGTGATTTGTAAATGCCACTTTATTATCAAACTTTTTATCACAATCAACATATCTAATTGAATTTCTTTATGCATAAAACTAGTTAACAAACAATATAATGTAGGTCTGTATCAAAACTACCCCAGGAGCGCAGTCGGCCAGTAGAAATATTCTACTCGCGAAGACACGTTGCAACTAAAACAAAAATAAAATTGTGTTTAGTTAGGTAGGTACGTACACTCACTTATAAAAATCTTCTTCTAAAAAATATATTTATTTTGGGTACGTTTGAAGAGACAATATGTTTAGCTTAGGTACCTACATCTGAGGCGTGATTTTAGAAATTATTCCCAATTATGGGGTGCATGCAAGAAAAACCGCGTGCAATACCTAAAAATAATATATTTAAAATGTGCTAATTAAGACCTTTCATTTGATACCTATAACATCTTTAAAAAAATTTTTTTAGTTCATGACTTTGTGTCCTCTGGAGGGCGCCATTGTCAATTTAATGTGATGTCAGACAGCCTATAACCATCGGACAATCAAGACGCTTCCAATGATACCTCATTTGTCAAACTATGACAAATAGTTTAGAAGTTATGAGGAAACAGATGAACATACATACATACCGGTCAAAATCATAACCCTCCTTTTTGCTTCGCCGTAGTCGCGTAAAAAGAACATATACCTACACTACAAAATGTACAATGGGCGGACTTATCGCTTTCTGCGATCTCTTCCAGGCAACCTTAGGATGGACAGTGACCTGGATATGAAATGGGGCTGTCAACTTTAATGCGTTTTATTATCTACTAAAGTCATTTTTTATTAATATGATAAAGCAAAAAATACGTGTCTAATATTTTTTATTATCTGACTGACGGACTAAATAGAATTTATTTTTTCATAACCAGGAAAAATCCCTATACCTACCTAGGTACTTACTGCAATAGAAGCACTTCGTATTTCTGGTAAATTGAAGAATAGCATCACTACTTTGTGTAACGAGTAGGTACTGCAAGCGTATAATTGAATACCTAAAATAGGTAATTACTGCAATACTTTGTGTAACACGATCTAATGCAAGCGTAAAATTTAATACTTACTGCAATAGAAGCACTTCATATTTCTGGTAAATGCTTTTCAATCCATTCCTTGATCAATTTAGTGCCTCCTTTGTTTATTGAGTGTCCCAATCTCTCCATGACGTAAAATTCTCCTTGAACCCCAAGTTCTTTAAGCGTATTAAATGCTTCCTTGCCCCATTCTAAATCAACCATATCATCTTTGTCGCCATGAATTTGGAGTAAAGGTGGCACTGCAATGATTAACAAAACACATGGTTACTTGCGAGTGTGAGTCATATTTCTTTATCTTTTTTATTTTTTATTTAACCCCTCAAGTGTCTGAGTTTGGCTAATTTTAGACCCAAAACCCCAGCGAGTGGGGAGGGTTGGGGGTTAGTTGCGAACCCCATAGGTTCACAACTACTGATAATGATATTTTTTCCATCGGATGATGTTTTTTTACGTTTATATATATGTGATCTAAGCTTATATACCTATTATGTAAAGTTTTGTACTTTTGCACACTTGGGGTGCATTAGACACGCGGAGGGGGAGGGGGGTTAGTTGCGAACTCCATAGGTTCACAACTAATAATGATTATTGGTTTTCCATCGGATGATGTTTTTTTACATTTATATATATGTGATATAAGCTTATATACCTAACAAAAACAGAGTTTTTCTTATGCACACATGGGGTGCATTCGACACTTGAGGGGTTAATTACGTGGTCCAGGCAGACTGATAGCATTGCAATGTGTGTAAATATTTCAATCATCAAAATGCATGCTTGCAACAACGCTAAATAAATAACTAATGATTTACTTCTACATATACTTAGTTATAATCTACAACAAATGACCAGTGGGCTTAGTGCGAGTTTTTATACTTACTCGATTACGTTAACGTAAACGTCACGTCAGTGGGCTTAGTGTGAGTTTTTATACTTACACGATCGCGTTTACGTTAACGTTACCTTATGTCAATTCGTATGGAATAATTGTGTTTCCTATTATAGTCACCAGGCGGCGCTTATTCATTTTCAGTACAAACTGACGTTTACGTTAACGTGATTAAGTATAAAAACTCGCACTAAGCCCTCAGATGTATGAACGTAAACGAGGCAAAAGGAATATGTAAGGGTCGTAGCAGGTCGTTCTGTAGTTTCTGCCTACCCACATGGGAAGAAGGCGTGTGTTTATGTATGTACCTATGTATAATCTACAACATTTTGATCTACACCAGTAAGGCGAGTATAGTCGTGAAATGGAAGCTTTTGAGTAATTGAGAGCCTAATGGCTTTTTATGGCCTAATGGCCTATAGAAAATTCCAGAAAAAAAACATATGAAAGTTTGTTATGTAAGTACCTACACTTCAATCTGAGTAGGTATTTGAAAATTTTAAGCAACATTAAATACCGTGGAATTTTTTTATAGAAACGAGGGGGTTTTCAACTTTAAATTCGCTACTGCGTCTATAAGTGATATTTTCACGGCATATAGAAGATAATATTAGTAAATCCCTTATCTTACATCTGTGAATTTTACTTATCTTACAATTTTAAATGATAAGTATATTTTTTTACAAAACGCAACTTTAACTGCGGAAAAATAATATGCTGAAAAGTAATATTCGCTAGCGGGTTTGTGCAACGACTGTATGGGACTAAGGGTCGACGACTATATAATAGTCACCATAACCGCGTATCGCAAAATTAATAGTCTGTATCTACTCACTAAACTCAACTTGGTTATAACTAGGTACCTACTGGATTGGACCACATCTAAAAGTTGTAAAAAGTAAAGTAAAGTTAACGCTACGGTTCAAACCATACTGATGCGAAGTCACACACGCGACGCAAAGCGTCCATTTCTCCGGGACCTGCATTGTTCGCCAGTCTGCGCGCGAACCAGTGCTGGAACATGCGCGTTTTAAGGCTCCGTACCAAAACGGTAAAAAACCGGCCAAGTGCGTGTCGGGCCACGCGCAGTAATAGGGTTCCGTAGTTGCACAATAATGCGGACTAAGAAGAGTGCTTTTTGTTGTTTCATGATTATTTGCATAGACTTATAATAATTATAAAAAAGGAGGACAGTAAGTATTGACCGCTTGTACAAACACGCCTCACGCACGCACGCATTTACATCATAGTATGCCGACCGGCCGCCATTACGTAACACGAGCGACGGCGTCTTTGTAGGTACTCAAATCACGCACACATAAATCGGTACGGTGCTTCACTTTTGATATGCGTGGCGCGGAGTCCTACTTTTTTTAGTCTATGATTATTTGACTATTACTCTTAAACTTGAAAAGCCTACTTAGCTGTGATAGTTTTCCTTTTAACTTCGTTATATACACATATACTACTACCGTGAATTTTTTCACCCATCCAAAATTAACCGTTTAGCTGGCAGGGGGGGGGGACACTTGACTCTAACAAAAATTAGCACTTTAAAACTTAATATTTCAGAAAGGGATCCCTAAATCGAAAAATTGTTTTCACAAACCCGTAATATTTTTGAAAAACCCATCCAACAACACCCCACACCATTGGGTAGACGAGAAAAAAAACCGGCCAAGTGCGTATCGGACTACGCACAATGAAGGGTTCCGAAGTTGGAATGAAATTATCCCAAGAACAAACTTAATCTTATAGTTGAAAAACATGGTCTCGCATACATTCCAACAGTAAATGTAAGTTTGTACTCACAATATTGAGAGATTTACCATGTTATTTTAAGACCACAAACTTCTTATAGGTTTTCCTGTAATCTACAGGTATAGAACAATTTTTTGTATTTTTTTCAAAATTTCGAAGAGTGAGTGAGAGAAGACCTAAAATGAATGAATGGTAAATTTTCATATATTTTCTTAAATAACTTTAAAACAATTTATTTCAAAATTATAAAAAAAATATATTTTGAGACCCTCATAGTTAAGCCCTTTCATTTGATATGTCACACGGTACAATTTACAAAGCTTTTTTTTTTAAATTTCTTATTTGACACGTAAAAGTGACCCCCATATTCAAAATTCATTTATTTACTTTAGCCATACCGTGTTTGGGTCACAGAAATCCATATGTGTACCAAAATTCAACTTAATCGGTCCATTAGATTCTGAGCAAATTGGCTGTGACAGACGGACTGACAGACAGACAGACACACGAGTGATCCTATAAGAGTTCCGTTTTTTCCTTTTGCGGTACGGAACCCTAAAAACATCTCCACTTTACATGTAGGTACAGCAGGTACCCTAAAAATTTTTATGATTTTATTTTACCACTTCGTCGGCGTGATGAATATGTATATCCATGCCAAATTATAGCTTTCTAGTACTAAGAGCCTCTGAGCTAAGCTGCGGACGGACGTAGCGAAACTATAAGGGTTCCTTGTTGACTACGGAACCCTTATGGTGTTTGTCATTATCATTTTCCGATCCTGAGGAGCTCTTTGCAAAGTTCTTCCATTCGGTGTACGGACCCTAGACTATCGAAAATATTCAAACCCAGGACAATGAATATGCTGAGAATTGTTCTCCTGTTAGTAGCCTTGTACTTAGTACTGACCAAGTACTCAGTGCCCTCAAATCAATCCGGGGCCTTTAGTACAATCTAAAGGATTGTACCAAAGGACTCGGACCAGACGGTATTCCACCAATATTCCTTATTAAGGCGGCTCACGCGTTGTGTGCACCATTGTGTATTATTTTTAATACATGTTTAAGTCAAGGAACTTTTCCAGAAGTTTTGAAGCGGGCAAATATTACTCCAGTTCATAAAAGTGGTCCAAAACAGGACGTTGAAAATTACCGGCCCATTTCTATACTGTCGGTCTTGTCAAAGCTTTTCGAGAGGCTCGTTCACAATCAATTGTATCCGATTATTCATGACAAAATACTACAGCAACAACACGGTTTCGTAAAAAGAAGATCTACAACAACTAATATAGAAAGAAAGAAGAAAGAAAGAAAGAAAGAAAAAACGTTTATTTGCGGTAAACATGACACAAACTACAATAATATAAAATAACTATTTAAATACAATTTGGGGGAAAATATGCGTCACATCTACGCAAAACGGCCACCGCTCAGCATAATGCCGCGACCCCATGCGAAATGGAGCCCCAGCGCTGGTTTTCAGCGATAGCCGGCGTTGACGCAGTTACGTCGACCGGTGCAGCATGTAACAAATAATATGCAAATATAAAATAAATCAAAATATGTGTATAAATAAAATAATTTAAAATATGTGTTTAATAAATAAACGCATCTAAAAGTATGGATAACATTTACCAAAAATGGCAACATTCCCGCATTCCGTTCCGCGACAGCACCAACTCCCACGCCGCAGAATGCGTTATCTGTGCGCGCAGCTGTCAGCGGAAATATTAGACTTTTACTGTACTGACATAATATTTTAAACATGGCGTAGCAATTATGCAATTACGCAATATGATTACTTTCACTGACTGTTTAATAGTGGACTCTCGTGTGCAAGTGGACGTGTACACCGACTTTCGAAAAGCCTTTGACAAGGTTGATCATAAATTGCTTTTGAAGAAGCTAGCCGTTAACGGTATCCGCGGGGATTTGTTACGTTGGTTTATTTCTTATGTGCCAAATAGAACACAAAAAGTAGCTGTCAATGGTTTCCATTCCGCTACTATAACCGTGACGTCAGGGGTGCCTCAGGGCTCAATTCTCGGACCTCTGTTGTTTGTGATGTTTATTAACGATATCGATGTGTGATTTCTGAACACTAAGTTCTTACTTTACGCGGACGACCTTAACATTTTTAGACCGGTTAGATCAATACTAGACTGCCATTTACTTCAACAAGATCTCAACAGCCTAGTAGAATATTTTATTAAAAACAAACTCCAACTTAGTATTCCCAAATGTTGCTGTATCCGCTTTACTAAAACAAAAACCAATTTAAACACCCTTATGCGCTACAAACTGAAGTCTTGGCCAGAGTTAACACATTTCGTGATCTGGGTATACTGCTCGATGATAAAGTGCACCTGGACGCACATGTCGATAAAATCGTGAGTCAGGCTTATCGTATGTATGGATTCGTAATAAGAACAGCCACGGAATTCGTCCACCCGAGTACTTATTTACATTTGTATCGATAATTAATCCGGTCTCAACTGGAATATGCGGCGCCGGTATGGAGTCCCTATTATAATAAATATACTGACTGTATCGAGCGTATACAACGTAAGTTCTTGAAAACGATGCATTACCGCTGTTCTAGATGTCGTATTTATCATCCCTATAGCGATTTACTGGAAAAATACAACTTGCTCTCTTTGAAGTCTAGACGTACCTTTCTGGAAACTATGTTTCTATACGATCTGTGTAACAACTCATATGATTGTATGGATATTTGTAACAAGTTGTGCTGTTACCGACCTGTTTTCGCCGTCACTCCTAGTCGTACGAATGCAGGCTCGCGGGCACCTCTACGTCACCTGACAGGCAATTTTAATAAGCTTTTCTCTAACTTGGATCTATTTGCTTTATCAGTTGGAAAATTTAGAACGATCTTGCTTGACACAATCAAAAATGTATTGTAAATCTCTATAGTGTTCCTCTCAGGTGTTCCTTATTCTGTAATTTATTTATGTTGTTTTTTTTTTCTTCTATTCTGTCCGACTTTTACTTTATCAATATTGTCTTTGTCTTTTTGTGTATCTGTGGAGAACGTTGTTGGTTGCACATTTGTATAACTTCTTATTTTCTATTTATTTGTAATATGTAATGTGTAATTGTTTGTTATTCCGAATAAATAAAATAAAATAAAGTCATCATTTCAGCCGAAAGACGTCCACTGCTGGACATAGGCCTCCCCAAGCACCGCCAATTCGACCGGCTGTTTTTCCCGCATCCAGCGGATTCCTGCGGCCTTCATAAGGTCATTGGCCCACCTTGAGGAAGACCTTCCAACTCCAACGTTACGTCTTCCGGTACGCGGTTGCCACTCCAGAGCCTTTGGGCCTATGGTGTTTGCGTTCTATACTAATTGTAAAGAAATAATTCTGCATCAGAGTGCCTGCAGACTAATGCGCATATGAGTTGGCAATACATACTCTCTCTCTATACTCTTCCATTTAATAATTTTCCTTTTCATGTGTAGTCTAAATAAAGAATCATAAATATATTATTTGACTATTTCCCAGATTGAAAATGTATATTTTATGTAATATGTACATATAATATACATTTTCAATCTGGGTTTATAGCAAATTATGGAATTGAGTTGGTAGTATGGTTTGGCAGAACAAGTAGGTAATCTATTAAGACAGGGTTATTGGTAAATCACCAGTAACTTCGAACAACTTTTACTATGGGACCAAACATAAAGTCGCAAAAAAAATCTGCTGCTCCCTACATTTGGACGAGTTTGATGTTAGTAGATAAATGTACTTACTGAACAGCTCATTTTTTTTCGTGATTTCAGGTTTGGTCCCATGCTAAAAGTTGTTCATAATGATGAGCACAATGACCCCTTAAGAGGTTGCTGGTGTTTTACCAATAACCCTGTATAAAACTGAATGCCTATTTCCCTTGGTCACGCCATAACTTGAGAACAGCTTGACCAATTTTAATATTTTTTTTGTTATTTTATTCTCCTCTTTACTGGGGCGGTTTAAAATAAAAAAAATAGGAAAAAAAAATTGAAATTTTGACAGGACAATGTCTGACGGGTCAGCTAGTCACAGATAAATTAGGATGTCTATTAAGTCTAGAAGCTTGCAGATGTACTTATGTGCTTAAACAACATAAAGCATCATATTGTCATGCTAAATGGCAGCATTAATACTTACACTGAACTCCAGCCGACTGTTTCAGCTCATTATAAACAGCTGAATTTTGATTTAAGAATGAACTGAATGCGAATGTTGCAGCTATATTCTTATCCCATCTGTATGCAGTATGTAATGCCAATGCACCACCCATAGAAAATCCACCTGCAATTTTTTTTGTTGTTGTACTACTATTTTTTGCACACTGAATAAACAAAGTGAGTGTCTGAATATCACAAGCAGTGATTACCTTGAAACTTTATGTAACTTATCTTTTTAATATTGACACAAATGTCTAAATACAGATAATACACTACTTCAAGGTTCTGACTTAAGCATTTTGTTTGCTCCAATAATTATACTAATCTATTCAATAGTAGATTGATGATTCTAATGATTACAATATTCTGTAAATATTTATGGTTGCAAATCATATAATTGATCAAAATACAACCTGACACTGACCTGCAAATTGCAAAAAGCTTGAGAAAATCTGAGTTTTGTGGGCTACATTACTGCAGGGTACCTTAATAATCTAGATCATATTGATGAGAGACTTTCAGAAACTCACCAATTATTATCCTATTAGTAGGTATTCCAGCATCATTTTCTTTTTTAATGAGATTCTTTACTTCCACTTCTATATTTGCCATGGAATCCAATTTTTCGGGCACTTTGGGACTGATACCAGCTCTATCAAACCAGACTTTACTCATTTGCCCTCCCACTAGAGAGTAAGGCTGTAGTGGTGCAGTAGGGTACATCACTTTAATATGAGGAAATGAGAAATTTGACACCATTAATCTTACCCATTCTTTCATATCAGCACCTGAAGATCCTGAAACCAGAAGTTTTTTTTTTAAGACCAGGTCCCATCCCTCTTTTTAGGGTTCCGTAGTCAACAAGGAACCCTTATAGTTTTGATATGTCCGTCCGTCTGTCTGTCTGTCTGTCCGTCCGTCCGTAGCTTAGCTCAGAGACTCTTAGTAATAGATAGATATAATTTGACATGGATTTACATATTTATCACGCCGACAAAGTGATAAAATAGAATCATGAAAAAAAATTTTTTGACCGTACCGTCTGTACACGTAAAGTGGGGATGTTTTTTTTTCTCGTCTACCCCATAATGTGGGGTGTTGTTGGATAGGTCTTTCAAAAATATTGAGAGTTTGTAAAAACAGTTTTTCGATTTAGGGATCCGTTTCTGAAATAATAAGCTTTAAAGTGCTAATTTTTGTTAGAGTCAAGTGTCGGGACCCCTGTGCCAGCTAAACGGTTACTTTTGGAAGGGTGAAAAAATTCATGGTGGTAGTATAGGTACAGGTCGTCCCACGGATATGCCACATTGAGGAAAAGTACATTGAATATTGTAGATGGAACATTTTACTGAAAGAAGACATCATTTGAATTTAAAAAACAATTTCAACTGCATTCATAGATATTTAAATAATCACATGGTTGAACCGGAAATCAAACCCACTACATGAGAAAAATAATCATCCTGTAGCTTTATCATACCGATCGAAAAGCTTTATCATATGGATTATTTTTTGCTAAATAACATAGTGTCACAAATAAAAGGAATACCATAAATTTTAACATTTGATGTGAAATTTTGTATTCAACAGGAAGGGACTCATTTTGAGCATTTGATAAATTGATTAATTTTGTATTAAAAAAGTTAAAACTCATGGAGCTTGTGCCTAAGTAATTACAGCCGCACTGGTTTATCCATCAGGTACAGCTACGCTTGCCGGTGTTCCGTCGGTCCCAGCTGTCATTTGTGGATCTTTGACAGTCTTTATGGGTCGTCAGAAGCCCGAAAGTCTGACAACCAGTCTTACCACGGGGTATCGTATTACCCAGTTACTGTGTTGTGGAGGTCAGACAGGCAGTTGCTCCATGTAAAATACTGGTATTCAGCTGCATCCGGTTAGACGGGAAGCCGACCTGAACATAGTTGGGAAAAGGCTAGGCAGATTGATTGAGTTATAGATACTATTCTATACATCTATTGCCACATATATATGCCACACATATTTATAACCTTTTATTTAAATTCACAACAAAATTAATAATTTTATTGTGAATTTAAATAAAAGGTTATAAATATTTGGACACTTACCTACCGAATTTTCGATGATACTTTTATTTTGATATTAAAATGGGTGTCTACATGGGTACCAAGTACATTTCTAAAGTTTCATTCAGAATCATGTACCAAATGAATTATTCATGCAGTATAATACGTTTTAATAAATTATTTCTAGAACTTAATAATTACTATAAGGTTATGGTTACTAAAATGTGGTATTCTTACCCGATCCATGGAAAAATATAACTGTTCCAGAATGTTTTGATCCGGTATGGTGAGTCAAATGTAGCGCACCTAATCTTGACATTTTACACCAATTATCATTTAATTTAATAATTTAATTAGTATTTAATTACAGGTATTATATTTTGTATTGTAATTCGTGCTTCGTGCCCTATACAATACCAGGAAAGTAATTTAATAATTTAAGCAAAAATATAACCAAAATACTCTGTAGATGGATTGTGGATTACCTGCACAGATTACCTGTATGTATAACTCAGTATAACCTGATAACCTGTATTTGTTCTGCTGTCAGTGTCACAACATTGACAAGTGACAAGATGTATTTTTTTTAAATTGAATTACCTGGCTACAAGTCTTTTTTACCCGACTGCCCCAGAAGGTGGGTAATGTTTTTTGAGGGTATGTATGTATGTATGTACAGACGCCAGCACATCAAGCTACTACAATCTATCAATTTTTTTTAATACATTTTCATCTTTATCGCTAAAGCATTAGGTTGATTGGGAAAATTTGACAGTTTCGGTTGGCTTGACCTGCTGGCGTCTGTACGAATGTAAGTATGTGTATGTGTATCTATTTCTCTGGCACGCTCTGTAGCATAAACATCTTGATGGATTTTAATTTATTTATGAGGTGTCCAATTCCAATTCCAATTTTATATTAGTGGCTCCATCGTTTTAACGATGATTCTGCCAAAGGTTGAGGGAAACAAATAGTCGCTAAGGTTGATCGGTTATACCTCTTATACAGCCCCTATAGTAGTTAGATTCGTCCTATAGTGACATAAATAGGTTATGTAATACAGTGTCTGTCTTCTGCACATATCGAAATGAGTAAACTATGCTTATGCTATCGACGAAAAAAAATATTTAAAAAAATCTAAAAATAAAATAGTTATTTATGCAACTGACGTATAATAAAGGGTATTTAAACACGAATGCGGGTTTATCACACGAGGCGAAGCCGAGTGTGATAATAGTATCATCACATGAGTGTTTTAATACCTAATTATGTACAGGTGCATACAAGACTTTATCTACATCCATGTTACAATCCTCTATAAAAGGATCTGAAACAGTTTTTTGCAATACTGTACTCGTGTCGAACATGGCGGCCGGCGTCATAGTATACGACGTGAATTCGAATAAGTTCTTTTTTTTAAATTACGGCGCTGTTGTAGTGAAACGCCCGTGCATTACAATGTTCTTTTTTTGAAAACGAGTTGCATTATGAAATTCAGTACAACATTAAAGCACCCGTTTGGATGCTACCCTCAGGCGCCAGAGGTCTACTTATCAAATAGCCAATTTCTCATTCCGACTACTTCTCTATGTGACTACTTCGCTATCGGCCGGCGCCCTACTTGGCAAACAGCCTATTTCGCATTCTGTCTAATTCTCATAGTGACTACTCCGCGAACCATCTAGATGTCAAACAACGACTGAAGTACAGATGGAGCCAAAAGTTAATTCTCGTTTAAAAACATAACTTCTTATCTCTCTCTCCCAGTACCTCTCCCATCACGGATTTTAACGACAATCATAAACAAACAACAATCATTAACAATAATAGGTATGTAGATAATAATAGTACATTTTTTTTTTGTAGTTTTTTTAGTGGAGTTTTAGTGGAGTGGAAAAAAAGTTTTGCAAACTGTACCGTGTGACATATCAAATGAAAGGACAAACTATGGGGGTCTCAAATATATATTTTTTTTTTATAATTTTAAAACAAATCATTTTAAAGTAATTTAAGCAAGCAGACGAAAATTGACCATTGTCCCCCCTTATCTCCGAAACTACTGAGCCTACAATTTTGAAAAAAATACAGAAAATAGTTCTATACCTGTAGATTACAGGAAAACCTATAAGAAGTTTCTGGTATTATAATAACATGGTAAATCTCTCAATATTGTGAGTACAAACTTACATTTACTGTTGGAATGTATGTTCTGTAATGTATGTATGTGGGTATGTTCTTGGGATAATTTCATCCCAACTACGGAACCCTACATTGCGTATTCCGACACGCACTTGGCCGGTTTTTATTATATATATAATATATTAGTTAGGGATTTTATATATATTAGACTAAATAGGTTTCAAACGATTTTATATTGAATGAATGTTATGTTTTAAAAAATTGGTTACTTTAAAATTATATCAATCATTTACTTATTATATTAACTGATATAAAATAAAATTATACAATCAGTTATTACTTACTCGTACATACATATTACTGACCCGTACTTAAGACATTGATTTTGATGCTAACTGTCCGATAATGTAATTTTTTTTTAAAGTAGGCAGTCTGCGAAGTAGTCACTATGAGAATTAGACAGAATGCGAAATAGGCTGTTTGCCAAGTGGGCCGATAGCGAAGTAGTCACATAGAGAAGTAGTCGGAATGAGAAATTGGCTATTTGATAAGTAGACCTCTGGCGCCTGAGGGGGATGATTATGGTTACCATGGTTACTATGACACTGGCTGTTTTAATGTTGGCAATAAGCTAACTGTTTCACTAACTTTTATAGAGGATTTATAGCATGGGTGTAGATAAACTTTTTCATAGCTTTTTTTAATTCTTGTTCGCTGCTGTGACCCCTGCCCTGTGTAAACAAAACACTATAACATTTAACTAACCGATCTATCACGATGAACCAAACTCAGTTATGATTGGAAATAACAGGACGACCTCATAAAATAAAAATTAAAGAAAAAAAAAACCGCCCTCAATTGAGAATTAAGGTGTTTTCTAACAAAAATCAGGTATTATTTTACCAATTTTTACAATAAAACCCCCTCCAACTATACCAACCAATGCGGATCAGGTTCCTTATACGTTATCCCTACCGGTAGCGATAGTTGGAAAAAAATCCAAATATCCCTACCAGTGGAGATATATCAGTAGGGACATATGGAACAGGGGCTATTATCTACCTTTTTTTATTACTTTAAATTATTCTACATCTTATTAGCTTTCTAAAAGTAATTAAATACCACGTTTATATCTCAGTCACAGCATTTCCTATCAACCGTCATCGCACACTGTACAATACTTCAGCAAGTAGACTTTTTAAAACATTTTTTCCATCGATAAAATTTTTCACGGCCCGAAAAACGTATGTGTACAAAGGGCTTGGGGTATCACAAGCAAAGGGCTGCCAAAACTACATGTAAAACCTAACATCTTTTATAATTTCACTAGCTTCTGCCCGCGACTTCGTCCGCGTAAAATTTATTTTTTGCTCGACCCACCCCGTCGCATCGCATTGCCTACCCGCGCTATTACTTCGTTTTCACTTAGCGTTCTTTCAGACTTTTTTTCTTTTTGCTCGGCACTTAAGGGTCCTAGAGTGATGTTAAATATGCCTTCTATAAGATTTGGGCTATCATTAATGCAAAAAGATTTTTTAAAGTCCGAATGGTAGGGTAGTTCCAGAGTTTAGCTCGTTCCTTCACCACATCCCCTTCCGCTACCTCTCCCTCCCCCCTCACTCACTCTCACACCCCCCTCATCACTTCCCTTTCGCTCTCTCTCTCTCACCACCCCGTCCCCTCCCTCTCCCCCTTTCCTCCACCTCCGGCTCACCAACTCCTCCCCACCCCTCAGCCTTTACCATGTCTTCCTCCTCTCCTCACCAATTCCTGCCCTTTCTCCCTGCGTCCATCATCCTCCCCCTCACACTCCTCACCACCCCTCTCTTGCCCCTCCCCTCTAACCCTCCCGCCGGAGTAGTTTTAAAAAACTGATAATAACAAACTTAGGCAAATATTTGTGCCAAGTTTCAAGTCAATTAAAACCAAATGAATAACATTTTTCATGTAAATTGTATTCCCTGTTTTCACCCCCACAGGGGTGGAATTAAAAAAAATGGTTTGAGATATTTCCATAGCTTGACTCAAAGATTATTTACACCAATTTTCGAGTTAATCAAGCCACGCAGTAAAATCCTCCGAAGTGAAATTGACTACCCCTTTTCACCCCGTTAGAGGTAGATTTTCGAAAAACCCTGATACACATTATTCTTTATTTTTGGTTTTAAGTATAAATACCGAGTTTTGAGTTAATCGGATTGCGCGTTAAAATTTGTCCATACAAACTTTGAGACCCCCCAATTCCCCTTTAGGGGGTTGTTTAGAAAAACAAAAAATCACAAAAATCATAATTTAATTAGATAAATATTCGAGCCAAGTTTCAAGTTTATTAACTCAAGTAATAAGATTTTTCATACAAACAATATCCCCCCTTTTTACCCCCTTAATGGTCGAATTTCCAAAAACCCTTTCTTAGCGGATGCCTAGGTCATAATAGCTACCTGTGTTCCAAATTTCAGCCCAACCCGTTCAGTGGTTTCAGCTGTATGTTGATAGATCAGTCAGTCAGTCAGTCAGTCAGTAACGCTTTCCTTTTATAGATATAGATTTCCTACCAAAAGCATAAATTTGAATTTTCATATCCCTAACTTAAGAAATGCTGGGTTTCCCATCTTTCATCCCTTATATCACCCCTTGTAGTATTATTTTTGAAAGTATCCTGTGTCCTTTCCCAAGATGCTATATAAAGCCTTGCCAAATTTTGTCGAAATCCGTGCAGTTTTGTAAATTTTAAAATCAACCCCTATTTTACCTCCTTAGGGGATGATTTATCAAAAACGCTGAACCGCATATTTCTTTGTTTCCTATCAAAAGCATACATTTTAATTTTCACATCTCTAACTTAAGAAATACTGAGTTTCCATACAAACTTTCATCCCCTATATCACCCCCTGTAGGATTATTTTTAAGACAAAAAGTAGTCTATGTCCTTCCCCAGGATGCTGTATAAAGCCTTGCCAAATTTTATCGACATCCGTGCAGTTTTGTAAATTTTGAAATCAACCCCTATTTTACCACCTTAGGGGATAATTTTTCAAAAACGCTGAACCACATATTTCTTAATTTCCTACCAATAGCATAAATTTGTTATCCCTAACTTAAGAAATACTGGGTTTCCCTTACAAACTTTCATCCCCTATATCACCCAATGTAGTATTGTTATTGAAAGTATCCTATGTCCTTTCCCAGGATGCTATATAAAGCCTTGCCAAATTTTGTCAAAATCCGTGCAGTTTTGTAAATTTTAATATCAACCCCTATTTTACCCCCTTAGTGGATGATTTTTCAAAAACGCTGAACCGCATATTTCTTCATTTCCTATCAAAAGCATACATTTTCATTTTCAGATCCCTAACTTAAGACATACTGAGTTTCCCATACAAACTTTCATTCCCTATATCACCCCCTGTAGGATTCTTTTTTAAGACAAAAAGTAGCCTATGTCCTTCCCCAAGATGCTATATAAAGCCTTGCCAAATTTTATCGAAATCCGTGCAGTTTTGTAAATTTTAAAATCAACCCCTATTTTAACCCCTTAGGGGATGATTTTTCAAAAACGCTGAACCGCATATTTCTTTATTTCCTACCAAAAGCATATATTTTAATTTTCACATCCCTAACTTAAGAAATACTGAGTTTCCCATACAAACTTTCATCCCCTATATCACCCCCTGTAGGATTATTTTTGAAAAAAAAAGTAGCCTATGTCCGTCCCGAGGATACCATCTATAGCCTTGCCAAATTTTATCGAAATCCGTTCAGTGGTTTAGGCGTGAAAAGGTAACAGACAGACAGACAGACAGACAGAGTTACTTTCGAATTTATAATATTAGTATGGATTTTATAAACACGAAAACTATCGATAAGGATTTGACCACATAAATATTAATATTAAACATATTAATTAGCTATTGGTACAGGGTAGGCATACAAAAAAGATCTCAACATTTTTGGTTTTTGGATCACTGAGACGTCCTCTTGTTTATACTCCTCTTGTTTGTCTTCTTCTTCATCTGTATTCAATAAAGATATACATTCATTAAGCAAAAGTTTTTCTCGTTCTTCCAAACTCAAAACCCTCTTTGGTTTTGGTTGTTCCCATTTAAATTTATATTGATGTTCTATGTTATACTTTAATTTATTGTTATGAGTTGCTAGAATTGTTTCTATACCATTATAAACTTCATATTCATTCGGTGGAGGAGCTTTATGACACATGTCTGGAAAACGTTTAGCTCGATTTAAAGGTCCACGTTTAAAAGCGGGAAAACATCTTGGCTTTTGTAAGCAGTAATAGCCAGGTCCAGGTGTATCTAATATACCATGTACTGGAATCCAGGAGTGCCACGGCATTAAACGCGCCTCAGAAGACGAAAATGGGACTGGAGATTGTAATTGAGAAGATTTTTCTTTACTTATTCTAGTTTGAGGTAAATCTGCTGGGCTTGGCTCATCGAGTTTTTTAAGTAAAGGTTTCATTCGAATAGTTTTAGATTTGAATTCCCACGTTGGTAAAATACATGCTTCATTCTCTTTATCTAGTGGTCCTACTATGTCATCATCGTCGCTTTCCTCGATTGTTTCTTGTTTAAATCTTTTAGTAGAAGATCCAAAAGGCGCATTAGGGCATTTAACAAAATTACATAGTCTCATATTGACGTGATAAGTAGCTGGACTTGGTCCCTCATCACGTTGAGTTTTAAACCGGTTTGCTTTCACACCGAAATAAACTGGTTCTGGTAGCTTAGCATGACAGAGTACATCAGGAGGAATTATTGCATCAAAATCTCTTCGCAACCAATGGTCTGCTGGACCTGGACTTATATCATATTTTGACTTAGGATTTGGAAACCTCTTAGCCTTTGGTCCTATAAATTGAAGATCTGTGCCTTTAGGTAACATGGGACTATATGTCGCAGGGCTAGGACGGTTTTCTAATATATTTCTTTGCTGGACCATTTCCATAAAACGCAGTTGCTTTGTAGTTTTTCGTTTCAATGCGCGGACTTTTTCTGCACATATTTCATATATAGTAGGCTCCCTTTCAAAAAAATAGTCTGCAGGACCAGGTCCTTCCCTAACTTTCTTTTGACCTTTCGCAGTTCTTTTACCCCATTTCCATCCCTGGTAAAAAGCTGTAGCCTCGATAACTCTAGCATCATAGAAAGGTGGACCTTCTTCTTTAATCTCATCCCTCATTCGATGTTGAGCACCATCGGGTTTTATATTAAAACCATGGTCATTTCTTGCCGGAGTTGACAAGCCATCATCGCCCAAGACAGATCGAGGTGCAGGGCCTTTAAAAAGTCGTCGTTTAACTTTACCTTGACATACAACATCTTCTTTTATTTTTTTTCCACTGGGACATTCACATGGAGGTGAAATCCCACATTTACACAAAATTTCTTCCAAATCTTCTGCACTGAAGGCTTCATACGGGAATCTCGGCTTTTTTGAAAGCATTGATGAACAATTTGGGATATGACTTGGCAAACTCTGGTCATATACGGCTTGAGTCCATACTTTAGCACCAATTCCCGTGATACGAGGTGTTTTTGAGAGAAACGGAACTGCATTATTTTTTCTTCTGTTTTTGTCACCTTGACTATACGAACCAGGATCAGGAAGGGTAAAATATTTCGGTGCTGATGGAAATCGAGCACTTAAGCTGTATGCCATAATAATATAAAATACCTATTACTATGCGGGTATTTCAGAGTTAGAAGAGGGATACAAAAATAAACTCCATTTTAAATAAAAAGGTTACAAACAAAGCACAGTAAAATTATAAAATTAGTTGATAAGCCTTACTGGGACCAATCTGCAATCTTCCATTTATTTTTATCGATTTTTGCATTATGCATTTTAAAAGTCTTTCATCCGCTTTCATCTGTCAAATTCATAGATAGAAATAATAATAATAATCCGTAAAAAGGTTATTACTCTAGTTAGCAAATAACAATTCCATCGATTTTTGGAAAAGTTTTTGTTAAACTAAAAATATTTTTTTTACAGATGTACTGAGATTATTTGATTATTTGCAATTGAATATTGAAGTATACCTAGTGAAATGACAAGTTGACAATCAAAATATAGTTCTTCACCGTTCTTCACTTAATAAAAAAAAAATATTGTAGGTACCTACTTCACGAATGCGGTTTTAGTATAGCTCTTGTATAGGTGTAGTAAAAATGAGAGAGACTGAGTTAAAACTGACTCCCATTTGGTTATAGGCAGATCATGGCTTTTCAGAGCCAAATGTACTGTTCGCCAAATAATTCCGTTGTATATCTCCGTTTGTCCATTACCCTGAGGGTTGTACGGTTGTACGGTGTAGTGTAGCTCGTAGCAATGCCCTTCTGGTGAAGAAAGTCTAACATCTCTTTTGAAAGAAAAGAAGTACCACGATCTGAGTACGTAAGTTGGCATTCCAAATATAGGAAATAAGTCAGTCAGTTTATTAATTACCGTGTTTGTACTCAAGTCTGAGCAGGGATATGCAAATGGGAACCGAGAATATTCATCCACGATCGTAAGGATATTTCGATTGTTCCCATTGCCATCTAAGGAAAGTGGACCTTTAAAATCTATCGATATTCTTTCGAATGGGGCCCATCGCTTTTATTAGTATTCCCATATTTTGTTGAAAACGAGGCTTTACTTCTGCGCTTAAATAACAATTCGCAGTACTTAATACGTTTTATTTCTTCAGTGGAGTAAGCTAAATTTTTGCTTCGAACCCATTGGAGCATTTTATTTACTCCAGGATGACACAAGGTTTTATGCAGTTCTTTGAGTGCATTTTCTGAACTGTGTACAGAGGCTATTATTGGCTCTTGATTGCTCTTGATAAAGCATCAGCTGCTAGATATATTCTCCTTTCCAGGGCGATATACTATGTCAAAATTGTATTCAGAAAGTTCTAATCGCCAACGTTGTATTTTGTCATTTTTAATTCTCGAGGAATGCTGCTGATTAAACATGAATGCGACCGATTTTTGGTCAGTTATCACGGTTATCACTTTAAACTCTTGTCCGATGAGGAATTGTCTCCATTTCCGAAGACATTCCACTATAGCCGCGGCCTCTTTCTCTATGGCTGAGTGATTCCGCTCGCTACTGTGAAGGCTTCTCGAAAAAAAACTGACTGGTGGCTATAATGGGAAACACGGAGACTATAATGGGAAATTCGGGAGCACTGACCTCTATTGTACAAGCTTGTACAATAGAGGTCAGATTTGATGAGTTTTCAAACTGGCGTACCACTAGCAAAATTTTTCGAAATGGCGACCTTCGCAAAAGCGTCATTCGAACTCACGTTATCACTCCCCAATGGGGAGGAAAACTAACTTTTTATCACGCTAGGTGGCACATGATCGACTGTCCTTTTTTCATTGATTTGACACTTAGAGCATTTAACCTATGGAGATGGCATAGCTGAGCGAACCCCTCTGCCAAAGTCAATTGGCCATACGACCATGCACGTTATATAAAACTATTTCATCGCCGACTGCTGTCATTGTGTATCGTATTGTGTCGCAAGAAAGTACTCCCAAAAAATGGTTAATTGTGCAGTATCCTCGTGCAAAAAGCGATCTGCCATTTGCGAAACCATGGTGTTTCTTACCATATGTAAGTATAAATAATACATTGATAGAGTTCCAGCGATAGCATAGTCTGAAGCGTCTGTTTTATTACAGCTTTATATAGTGTATTATCTATGGTCTGTTTCTACAACAAATTGTATGTTGTCATCAATCGCGTTTACTGCTGATCTGGCTATCTCTTGCTTTAGAGAGTTAAAAGTGTAAAAGACAAACACGTGTGTTGAGAGAGTAAACGGTGTGTTAACCAGGTTTATGAAATATTAATAAAATAAAAATGCACTTTCCACAAGAGGCCATGACACACTGTTTATTTTTTAAAACTTCTTTTTCACATGACAAAGGCTGAAGGCTATACAGCCTAGTCTCATATGACACATCCCCCCCTTTAACATTCATAATCAACTAAATGGGAAGGAGGTTTCACAGACCTTCCACTACGAGTAACATATGAACTGCCTGCTTCACAAGCATCTCTAAACACTCTGTGCTGACTAGGCATAGAGCCATCTGTACTCACAGTTTCCCCATTATTTGAATCATTCACCGGTCTGACATTAATTGGGGTATCAAACTCAACTTCTGGTCTCTCATTAAACTTATTTCTACTTAGTAACATATGTTTTTCATTTCTCCTAACACAATTACCTTTTTCATTTTTTACAATATAGGATCTAGGACTATCCTTCCTCACTACCCTTCCTGGCTGCCAATCCTTATCATCCCCATTCTGTATTAACACACTCTGACCATTACTATAAGAAGCTCTATTTTTGGCTGTTTTATTATAATTACTTTTAGATTTTTCTTTCATTATTTGCATTTTTTCATTGATATTGATTGGCAGTCTGGGTTGAAGATCTGTGTAAGTACAAGGTAAGTTAGTTCTTAATAGCCTGCACATCAGAAGTTCAGATGGGCTATAGTCTAAGCCAGCAAGCGGTGTTGTTCTATAGTGTAGCAAAGCCATATTCAAGTTCTCATCATTTGCCCTGCATTTCTTCATTAAACTCTTTACAATACCTACAGCTTTTTCTGCCAGGCCATTCGACTGATGATGATACGGCTGAATCAAGAAAAATTGCATTGTTTTTGAACTGTCAGCACAGTTCAAAAACAATGCAATTTTTCTTGATTCAGCCGTATCATCAAGATTCACAGCTTGTAAATACAAGTTAAACTGCTGCACAAAGCGTTTAAAGTTTGCTCCATCTCCCGATAGTTGGAGGCCTGATGGAGGTTTTATTCCGTCCATCGTAGACACACCTGACACCATGTGTTAACCAGGTTTATGAAATATTAATAAAATAAAAATGCACTTTCCACAAGAGGCCATGACACACTGTTTATTTTTTAAAACTTCTTTTTCACATGACAAAGGCTGAAGGCTATACAGCCTAGTCTCATATGACACAAACGGTGTATCTAGATTTAATATACAATGTACGATTGTCTGTTTTCCCAAATAAAATAAAATAAAATAAAGCGGTTACTGCTTCAGAATCGAGCGAGAGGGAATGTGCCATGCGAAACGAGGGACTGAATTTTATGACAGACTCTTGGTAGATATTTAGAATAGTGAGCAAATAATCCCAATGCTCGCCGGAGCGATGCCGAGTCTGAAGACAGGCAGCTCTAATAGCGGTTGTAGACGATCCGGGTCGGGTTTAATTACTCCATTGTTTATAGTATATCCTAGAATACTTATCTCTTTCAATGAAAATTCACTCTATTCAAGATTCAGTGTAAGGTTATACCGTTTGGCAATATCAAGAAAACGCTGCAGTTTTTGATCGTGGTCAGCTTGGGTTGTTCCACAGACTGTTATGTCATCCAAATATGCGTATACTCCTATAAGTTCTTCTTTTGCAATAATATTATTGACAGTCCTTTGAAAACCGCAACTCCATTGGTAACACCGAAAGGTATTCTTCGAAATTGGTATAAATTACCTTCTGCTTCAAATGCTGTATAAGGTTTTTCTGTTTCAAGAATCGGAATTTGATGGTACGCACTTTTCAAGTCAATTTTGCTGTAGACAAATTATGTTTGGCTACTTTAGAGACTATTTCTTCAATACTTGGTAAGGGGTAAGTCTTGGGTAAGTGTCTAGTTGCGTGTATCTATATATTGTCTGAGAGTAGTCTTTTATACATCCTTTTTTTATGATTTTCATTTGTAGTTACAAGCACTTGTGGTTTTCATGGTGACGAGCTAGGTTCTATAATACCATCAGCTATCTAGTAATTTCCTTATTTCAGTACGGATAAACTGCATGTTAAGCAAAACATGTTATACAACATTTTATTGTTTGTTTTTGTAGGTAAGGTCAATGTGGGCAAATCCGTCTGCGGGGCAATTCCGTATACATGCATTAGTTGTAAATTGTGGAAGTTATCAGTACTGGAAAGAAAGACTTGGAGTATTTTAGAATAATAGAATATAATTTAATAAACCGTACAGAGACGTATATGATAACAAGAGAGAAGAACGAAGAACAGAATGACATATTATTATTTCATAAAAAAACATATTTGTCTATTAAGAAATAAACCTACTTTTATTGAAATAACAACAGCCCCCCTCAATAAAAGTAAACGTTAAGTACAAAAAAAACATGTTAAAAAAAAAAAAACTTAACACACAACTAACTTCATAACATAAACACCAAGACAAACTAATAAGGACAGGCATCTATGAAAATATAACACAGTACTTAACATCCATTAAACAAAAGATCTCTAGCATTTTAAAACACAATACATACATTGATCACTACAAGTTTTCTGAAAATTCTGACCGATAATAAAATCATGAAATTTATCATAACAACAACGTGGCGCTTGTCTTAAACCGTATAATGATTTCTTAAACCTAAACTTGGTTTTGTTAACCGGTATGTCAAAATTTTCAGGCAACTTTAAGTATAGATACTCTTTATCATTATTTTCGTTGCGTTTTATTCTAAATACCCACTTACTATCTACAGTCAACACACCGTCTTCAGACTTGTCAATAAATGTCCAAGTCTGATTATCGGTCAAAGCCTTCATTTCCAACTTCATGGCCTCCTTCCATTTTGAGGCACTTGGGGAAGACCTAGCCTCTTTTAAGGACTTAGGTTCCTCAGACTCTAAAAAGGTAAAATATGAAGTGTCATAATCCTGTAAAGCAATAGGTGGTTTTATATTTGCTCTTGGTCGCAAAACCATGGTATCCATACAGTCCGCTACACTTGAAATAGCACTGTCATTAATAGTTGGTTCATTGTGAACCATTTTGTCAGTTTCATGACACTCGGAGTTATCAAAAGGTACATCCTCAGCATCAGTATAGGAAACGGACGTATCAAAACTTGATGAAACTGCCGACGCAGCAGCACGTAGATCAGTGACATCGATATTCACCGTGGCAATATGTTCCACTACTTTTCCTGGTAGATTAGTTGGCTCATGGTGTGGCGATATAATTATTTCTCTTTCCAAGGAAAAAGTTTTAGTCTCAGGATAAAATATCTTGTAGCCTTTTGTAGTTTCGCCATATCCAACGAATAAACCTCTTCTACTCTTACTATCCAGTTTTCGCCGCCGTTGCTTTGGAATATACGCCCAAACTTCAGAGCCGAAAACGCATTTTAAATAAGACACATCAAACTGTTTCTGATAAAAGAGCTCATAAGGCGTTTTATTTTCTTGCGAACTTACTCCTGTTCTGTTAATTACGTAAACAGCAGTATTTACAGCCTCCGCCCATAAGTTGTTTTGAACTTGACTCGCTTTCATTAGTGTACGAGCGGCCTCCATGACTGTTCGCATTTCGCGTTCAATTTTTCCGTTTTGGGTAGGAGTGTACGGGATGGACGTCTGGTGCTTTATTCCCTTCGACTCTAAAATACTTTTCAATTCAGCATTAACAAACTCACCGCCATTATCCGTGCGCAATATCTTAACAGGGTTTCCTTCATTTTCGCAAAGAGCGAGATAAATTTTAATTTTTGAAGTTACCTGACTTTTCTCTTTCAAAAAATATACAGATCGGTAACGCGAATAGTCATCCTTCAGTAGCAGAAAGTAGCGTGAGCCCCCAATGGATAATTCCTCTAAAGGGCCACAAACATCAGCATGAACTATTTCGCCTCGGCTACTCGTTTTGGAAAAGCTAGAATAAGCCGGCGTCCTGCAATGTTTAGCTTCTACACATGCAGTACAAAAATGCTGTTTCATGCAAGAGAGCGACACGTTATTTTTAAGCAATATTTTCTTTACACATGCGAAATTTTGATGAGCGAGTTTCTTGTGAAAAACCATGAATTCGCAGTCACTATTATTGCACACATTTGACGACGTCAGTACGTCAGTTTGACTTGACAAGGCTCTAGACGTGCTAATATTTTTAAATAGCATTTTAAATAAACGGCCATCGCGCTTTGCCAGAGCTATAACCTCTTTGTATTTAATAAACTTACAAATGTTTTGGTCAGATACCATCTGTAGGCCTTTATCTAGCGCACTCGTTGCAGAAAAAAGATTTATAAGCAGATCTGGAACATATAAAACAGACTTTAAACTAACGATCGGCCATTCAGTGCCATTATAAGCCTGCAATCGGACGCTCCCAATGCCAAGGGCTTTTATAGTTGTTCCATCACCAAGCTGCACAAAATGATCGTAATCCAAGTCTTTGTATTCTGACATGACTTCTCGGTTTCTGCACATATGTTGAGTGCAACCACTATCCATAAACCATATGTCGTGCGGACTGTTGAAAACAGAAGCTATTAGAGCTTGTTCGACATCATTGTTCTTTTTCTTTGTTTTATTATTTTTGAAGAAGCAATTTTTAGTCGGATGACCCATCTTTTTACAGTAATTGCACTGCATCGTTTTATAGCAGTCCTTTTTATAGTGGCCAGATTTTCCGCACACGGCGCACTCAGTCAGCACTCTGCTCCCGTTGCCTCGTTGCTGTGCCACAAGTGCAACTGCCACATCGTCTTCAGCGTTAGCTCGTTCTTCTTCCAGCAGCAAACGTGGCACTAGCTCTATAAGTGTCTGTTTTTCAACCGGGGCAGACTCTCATGCTGAGCGAAAATGTTTAAATCTTTGTGGTAAAGACATTAATATTTTAGTGATGACTAATTTATCATCAATAGGGTCACCAGCTTGTTTTAGTCTGGCCCGAATGTCTTCTATTTTTGATATGAATGTGGAGACTGAATCCGTACCAAACTGAATGGTAAAGAATTTCTGTTGGAGTAGATGGACACTTACGACAGACTCCTTCTCATAAACTGCCTTCAATTTCGTCCACATCTCCGCTGATGTCTCACACGACTGAATGTGTGCGAGTGGCCCATACTGCATTCGCGTGACAATAAGTTCTTGGGCTTTGGCGTCCAGCGCACCCCACTCTTCACATTCTTTTAATAAGTCATCTTTAGGTTTTGTCTTGATCCCCGAAACAATATTATACAATCCTCGACCCTTTAAAACCACTTGTGTTTCAAACTTCCATAACGGCCAATTTTCGCCGTTAAATTTTGAACTGGTCGATATTGAAACCTCCATTTTGTTTTCCCCCGTAGCTCGAAAACCGTTTTTGAAAAAACGTTTTATTTTGTAGAACTTACGGTTTTATATTTCTGCCAGGCTGATAAACTGAATTACTGGGCCCATAACCAGTTGTAAATTGTGGAAGTTATCAGTACTGGAAAGAAAGACTTGGAGTATTTTAGAATAATAGAATATAATTTAATAAACCGTACAGAGACGTATATGATAACAAGAGAGAAGAACGAAGAACAGAATGACATATTATTATTTCATAAAAAAACATATTTGTCTATTAAGAAATAAACCTACTTTTATTGAAATAACAACAGCATTTACTATGCTTTCCAGAATAGTAACGCTGTTACTGATTTAGCTTTTTTAATGTCGAGGAGCCGCTTTGCGCTGCTCAATGGTTTAAAAATATGTAAGAACGATTGGGACGGCGCGGAGGGTTAAAGACCCCACCATGCCCTTCGAAACTAACCTGTCCGAGTTGGGGTGCCCAAAGTCTCGAGCTCACTTCGCTCGCTTGATACGGCACTGTATAGTACATACTAATTCCATGTGGCAAATTCACAGACTGCAAAAGATGTGTGAATTTCGTATAAAACACGGTCCATGTCATGGTCATCCAATCTTGTGTCAACTGTCAAACCATTCGTCAAACTTGACATTCCCCTATGATCAATAGTATAAAATTATAATTTTTTTTCTTCACTCATCATTTTTGCTTGCAATTCAACTTTCGAGTTTTGCGAGGAAGTGCAGACTACCGATACCATAAAAAAAATACATGGATTGTTAAATTATTAATACATCTGTAGCAAGTTTATGTGCGATTTAAGTCAATAATGCACTTCAATGCTATCAATATTAATCGTCAAATATGGGGTTGACCCGAATGAAGCTTTTCATTATTTTTATCGGTCTCAATATACTGCCGTTAGCGTTTGGTGATGAGGAAGGAGTAAACATAGATTCTGTGTGTAATTCTACGGTATCAGATCGTGTTGACTACGAGTTTAATTCAGATGTAGTGAATAGTGAACATATAATAACGTACAAGGGTTATTTCCCTCGATCGACTCGAGAGAACTATGTCAGCGCTGCTTTGAGGAATGCAGGGGTGAGTTTACACAGAATAATAGGACAGATAAAAAGAAATTATACAGAAGAATAATTAAGCTGTGGTTCCAGTAACCATAATTATTATTATTTTATTCCGATGTATTTAAGTTCTGAAGACTTAAAGCTAAACAAAACAGAATAAATATAACAAGTGACACTCAGCCAATTTACAAAAATGTTCACATAAGTAAGTATAACAACAGAACAACACACACACCACTGCATCACTGCACATAAAAGAAAACAACAAAGCTAAAATTAAAAATACTTATGTATTGTATGTAATATTACATAAAAAAACAAGCTTTAAAAAGCTAGGCACTCAACCTTTTTAACATAATTGCTTAATTCATTTTGTTTACCTATTTTTGCTGCTGATGTAAAATTTAGTTAAAAAACTATCAAATCCATCCATAGTAAGTTAAATAATAAGAGACACCATTCAATTGGTTCACATTAATTTGCACAAGTTTCTCTGGTATGAAACTATCTGAATAAAGTTAGAATAACTTTATTCCCCAGAACTGCATTTACAACTTTGGCCATGTTGATTGTGTTATTGTGACTGCTTCACAGGCAGTGAACTTGTTCATTTATGACCCAGATGAGATTATTGAAAATACTGTTATATTTATTTATGCAACTGACGTATAATAAGGGTATTAAAACTCGAATGTGGGCAGTGGCGTAACTATACCGTTCGAGGCCCGTGGCAAATTCATCGGATTTTTACTAAACATGTAATATTAAGTTTTGGGAGTTGGGATTCTCCTCTGACCGGGGGCCCCTTCCGACTGGGGGCCTGTGGCATTTTGCCGACTTGCCACCCTGTAGTTACTCCACTGAATGTGGGTTTATCACACTCGGCTTCGCCTTGTGTGATAATAGTGTCACATGAGTGTTTTAATACCTAATTATGTACAGTTACATACAAGACTTTATCTACATCTATGTTATCAATACTCTTTATAAGGTTCTGAAACAGTTTTTTGCAATACTAATACTCGTATCGAACATGGCGGCCGGAGTCGAATAAGTTCTTTTTTTAAATTACGGCGCTGTTGTAGAGAAACGCGCGTGCATTACAATGTTCTTTTTTTTGAAAACGAGTTGCATTATGAAATTCAGTACAACATTAAAACACCCGTTTGGAGGCTATTATGGTTACCATGGTTGTTTTAATGTTGGCAATAAGCTAACTGTTTCAGAAACTTTTATAAAGAATTTATAGCATGGGTGTAGATAAAGATAATTATATTTATTTGCTCAAACATGTGTACACATACAAGAATAAAAATTTGCAAGCAGGATAACATAAAAAAATGTCTGAACCTTTATTTTTCACCTTTCACCACAATAATCAGTTTGTAACTATTTCATCCATTGCTATATTTCTAATAAAATTATTTACAATATTATTTAATATAAACTTGCTGTGCGCTGGTGGAGTAATCGTAACATACTTTTTGTCCATAATTTCACTTTCACACTGATCTTTCATGCTGATGCTGCTGAAAGCTTATTGAACAATATCTTGATGCTAAGCGATGATGTAGTTGGCGATGGTGCATGCTTGCCTAGAACATCACCTGAGACTTGAAAAGATATGTTCCCGTCTCACTCTTGCATTTGCTGTTTGACAGTTGTGCAATAGTGGCAGGGATAACGCTAACGCAAAGAACATGCTTACATTTATTATTTTCAGAAATCATCAAAAATCACAGACTTGGGTATTGAATTCCAAGGTTTAGCTGCATACACTATGCACATTTTTAACTCAAATAGAAGACATGTTTTATAGAGTACTAGCTGACCCGACTGATGTTGTCCTGTTCCAAAATTCCCATAGAAAATCCACTTTCAGTTTACCCGAATTTTCCAATTTTCCCGGCAACTTTTACAATTTTTCTCTACATAAAAACCTTCTCCTGACAGTAATAAACACAACAAAAAAAGAATTAGCGACTTGCCTTAATAATCCGTGTGGAGATAGAGTCATAACCTACTGCTTTGGTGTCATTTAATGATTTTATTGTATTAATGATTTCTTGCTCCGTGGTCGGTCTGAGAAAAATGGAATTATCATATAACTGGGTTTGAGCCTGTGGTTGTTTATTTATAACGTTCGAGTTGTGATCATTGGCAATATTGAATATTTATAATGAAGTTGGCAGGCTATTATTGTTGGAGAAGCATTGATGAATTTTAATGCAACTATTATTAAAATCAATAATAAGGTGTGAACTGATTAATACTGATACTTAACCAGTTGTACCTTAATTTGTTAATAAAAAATGATTTAATAATTATTTATATATTAACTTCTCTGTTTCGTGTTCCTATGACTCATAGCGATTGTTTTTACTATTGTGTTTGTTTCACATGTGATGGGTGACAGAAAAAAAGAAGAGCAATATCTTCATCACTATTGATACAGTTTTGTTATTATTTGTAGAGGAATGTATTAAGACAGTTTGTTAAAAGATTTTGTTTTCGTAGTCTTGTCTATGTGATGTTAGGTATAGACAATCTGATATTCAAACTTTGTTTGATCCATAAAAGCAAATTCATGTTTATTGAGTCTCAGTTATGTGATAATTCTTAATTACTATTTACTCACATTATACTATACTCTGTTTCTTTTATGATCATTGATATGACACAAGTTAAGTGCTTATTCCAGAGCTGTGTATGCCATACTAATCAACTGTTGGTTATTTGATTATTGATTCTTTCATAGAACTGAAAATTGTTCTCAACTTATTTGACAAGATCAAGAACAACAAATAATGATGATACTTTATAGTCAATATAGTAGTTAAAGAGAGAGAAAAATAAGTACCAGTTGCAAATTGCCAAATAGAACAATAAACAATTGTTTCAGATATCAAACTGGACGCTGCTGCGACGCAACAACCCTGCAAAAGAGTATCCAAGCGACTTTGATGTGATCATTCTTGAAGATGGAGGCAGAAAAGCACTTGATGCTCTGAAAGACCATCCTGCGGTTAGACGTGTCACAGCGCAGCGCCAGGTCACAAGGACCATCAAGTATATCCGTGAGGTAAGGGAACATGCCCATGGTACCCGGGTGTTAATATGATATGAGCTTAGGAAAGAGACTCACACAGATGCCCCATATTAACGGCCGGGTACAATTTTATTGCGGATGTTTTATAATTATTGTGATGCACAAATGTTCTCTCAAGTTTTTGCTGCATGGAATTTTTTTTTTTTTCAAAATAGTTTTAATTAGACATAAAATCGTTTGGGGTGAGGTGTCCATCGAGCACACCAACTCCCCTAAATGTCTGGTGTTACTCTGGACAGCTCTTTAACATTCAGCAAAAACTGTAAGAAATCAAGTAGAAGTCTTCAGCGACTAGATCATCGAAATGGGCGGCTTTGCCTGACGTTCTGCGGGTGAATTCGCGAGCCCTGTGTGGAGTCGTTCTGCCCATGCAAATTTAGTGGATACAGCTTAGAATGAAACGTGCCGGTTGTCTAAAACCGATCCCGGTACAAATGCTGTACCTATCCACTAGCAGAAATAGCGCCACCGGAAGTTTGCGGAGCGGTGGCAAGATCCAGCGATATAGCCAAAATGGTCTCCAGCACGACAACATCCTTGTGCCACAAAGGCTGAAAAGCCGAATAACTCACTGGCAAACGATTAAAAGAATGTCTGAAGCTGTGGCGAGACAGTGCTTCCTTATCCGTACCATTCGTTCCACCTACTAAAGATTATCTATATATATAAAATTCAAAGTCCTGACTGACTGATTGACTGACTGATTGATTGACTGACTGATATATCAACGCACAGCCCTAACCGCTGGACTTAGAGACTTGAAATTTTGCACATAGATACCTTATACAGTGTAGACATCCACTAAGGAAGGATTTTTGGAAATTCCATCCCTAAGAAGGACAAAATTAGGGGATGAAAATTTGTATGAAAAATCTTATTCCTTGAGTTAATAGACTTGAAACTTGGCACGAATATTTATCTAAGTAAATTATAAAGTTTGACATTTTTAGTTTTCCTAAAATACCCCCTAAAGAGGGATGGGGGGGTGTCAAAGTTTGTATGGAGTAATTTTAACGCGAAGTCCGATTAACTCGAAATTCAGTATTTATACTTGAGACCAAAAATGAAGAATAATGTGTATCAGGGTCTTTCGAAAATCTACCCCTAAGGGGGTGAAACGGGGGTCCAAAGTTTGTATGAAAAATCTTATTCCTTGAGTTAATAGACTTGAAACTTGGCACGAATATTTATCTAAGTAAATTATAAAGTTTTTCATTTTTAGTTTTCCTAAACTACCCCCTAAAGAGGGATTGGGGAGTGTCAAAGTTTGTATGGAGGAATTTTAACGCGCGGTTCGATTAACTCGAAACTCAATATTTATACTTGTAACCAAAAATGAAGACTAACATGTATTGGAGTTTTTCGAAAATCAACACCTAAAAGGGGTGAAAACGGGTAGTCATTTTCACAGGGCAGGTTTTACTGCGGGGCTTGATTAATTCGAACATTGGTGTAAATAATCTTTCAGTCAAGTTACGGAAATACCCCAAACGACTTTTTAAAATTCTACCCCTGGGGGGTTAAAACAGGGAATGAGTTTACATGGAAAATCTTATTCATTTGGCTAACTAACTTGAAACCTGGCACAAATACTTGCCTTAGCAAGCAATAAAGTTTGTCCCCCAGAGGGAAGGGTAGAGAGGGAGGGGGAAGGAGAGGAGGGAAGGGGAGGGGGAAGGGGAAGGGGTGGTGAGGAGTGAATGCGGGATGGGGAGGTGATGAGTAGGAGAGGCTGGGGTGGGGTGGTGAGGGGTGGGGTGGTGAGGGGTGGTGAGGAAGGAGAGGGATAGGAGGGTGTGGAGATGGGGGAGAGCGGGAGGGGATGCGTTGATGAGGGTAGAGGGTAGGGAAAGCGGTGAAGGGGTGTGAGAGGGTGTGAGAGGGGGATGGGGAGGTTGAGGGGGACGACAGGGGTGGGTGAGAGGGATTGGGAATGGGAGGGATGTGAGAGGGGTTAGAGAGACGGGGGACGGTGAGAGGTGGGGTGAGAGGGGAGACGAGTGCCTTTACACCTCAAAGTTGCTTTTTGGATAACAATTTTTAAAATTCCACCTCTTTGGGGCGTGAAGACAGGAAATAGAATTTATATGAAAAGTCTAATTAATTTGGTTAATTTACTTGAAACTTTGCAAAAGTACTTGCTAAGTAATAAAGTTTGTCTGTCATTATTAGTATTTCAAAGATACCATGGAGAGGGGTGGTGAGGAGGGAAGAGGGGAGGGGAGGAGTGGTGAAAAGGGAGATGGGGAGGTGTTGGTAAGGGTGTGGGGAGGGGGAGAGGCGTAGGCGAGAGGGTGAGAGGAGGGGTTGGTGAGGGTGTGGTGAGGAGTGACCCCGGGAGAGAGGAGGTGCTGGTGATGTGGAGGTAAAGCGGGGAGGGAGAGGACGATATGGTGAGGGCAGAGGAGGAGGGGGACACGGTGAAGGGGGTGTGAGAGGGGGTTGGGGAGGTTAGCGAAAAATTGTTGCGGTGAGGGTGGTGAGAGGGGGAGAGGGATGGAGAGGCGAGGGGAGGAATTAAGAGGGACCGGTGAGGAGGATGAGAGGAGAGGGAAAGGGAGATGAGGGGGAAGGGGCGAGGGGAGGTTCTGGTAAGGGGTACAGGGAGGGGAGGGGTAAGTAAACTCCTGTCGTGCGTCGGAGCAGACACACACACTTTTTTTGTTTGTTTGGACGCGCTAATCTCTGGAACTACCAGTTGGACTTTAAAAAAAACTTTTTGCATTTGATAGCCGAAGCCTAAGGCCTCATTTACGGAGACGCGGGGCGTCGCGCTTTGCGTTGTGCGGCGCGCCTCGCACTAAATTCAAACATAGGACTTTCTATGAGAGCGTTTACGGAGAAGCGATTAAGATTTCTTACACTTATGGCCCGCAGCCCGCCCCGCGCACCGTGCCGCTCGACGCCCCGCGTCTCCGTAAATGAGGCCTAAGGAGGCCTATAGGCATATTTAAATATCACTCAAAGACCCTTACGTGCCGAACAAAAAAAAAATCTGAAAGTACGCTTAGCGAAAACGAAGTAATAGCGCGGGCAGGTAATGCGATGCGACGGGGTGGGTCTGGGGAATAAGAAATTTTGCGCGAGCAGTCGCGGGCAGAAACTATTAGTTATGAATGCGAATATAACTCGGCCTGTTACCTTATCACGCCTTAACGGCTGAACAAATTTGGATGAAAGGGATAAAGATCACCATTGACCTGGGTTAGCACATAGGATACTTTTTATTCCGGTAGTACGTTCCCGTGAGACAATTTCCGACATCCACGCGGGCGAAGCCGCGGGCAACAGCTAGTATTTACATAAAGTTCTTATTTAGTGATTGGGTGAATCCAGGTATTAGTAAAAGCAGGGAAAAACCTTTTGAACTTTGTGGGCTAACTAAAGCAACATATGAATAACTAGCTGTTGCCCGCGGCTTCGCCTGCGTGGATGTCGGAAATTGTCTCACGGGAACGTACTACTGGAATAAAAAGTATTATCCTATGTGCTAAGGTGCTAATCAGGTCAATGGTCTATCTCTATCCCTTTCATCCAAATTCTTTCAGCCGTTAAGGCGTGATAAGGTAACAGGCCGAGTTACTTTCGCATTTATAAATTAGTTTCTGCCCGCGACTTCCTCCGCGTGAAATTTCTTGTTCCCTAGACCCACCCCGTCGCAATCGCAACGCATTGCCTGCCCGCGCTATTGCTTCGTTTTCGCTTAGCGTACTTTCTGATTTTTTTCTTTTTGTTTGGCACCTAAGGGTCTTAGAGTGATGTTAAATATGCGTATAGGCTTCCTTTAGACTTACATCAAATGCAAAAAGATTTTTTTTAAGTCCAACTGGTAGCTCCAGAGATTAGCGCGTTCAAACAAACAAAAAAAAAGTGTGTGTGTCAGCTCCGACGCACGACAGGAGTTTTCTTACCCCTCGCCTCCCACTCCCCCTCACCACAACTTCCCCTCGCCCCTCACCCTCACCTCTCTCCGTCACCCCCTTCCCCTCTCCTCTCATCCCTCTCGCCCCTCCCTCATACCTCCCTACCCCCCTCTCACCACCCTCTCCGCATCACTGTTTCGCTAACCTCAGCCAACCCCCTCTCGCACCCCCGTCACCGCGTCCCCATCCTCTCCCTCTCCCCTTCACCTTCACCTCCACCTCACCAACACCTCCCCTCTCCCTCACTCTCTCCACTCCCTCACCAACCCCTCCCCTCACCATCTCACCACTGGTGGTGGCCGCCTAGCTAGCCGAGCTGGGTGAGCGGCGACGACGCCACTTTTTTCTAATACTTACTTACATTTTTAAAGTCGTGATATCCTTCGAATGGAATGTCCGAATTGAATAATTCAAAAAGTTATATAAAGGTATTGAAGCAGTCTTGAATGTGAAGTATTTTATTTTGATAAGGATTAATACCAAAAGGGACAAATAAAGAGCCTTTTCTAGTGCCGGCATTACAATTATTTAAAAAAAATAAAAGTACACTTATTGTGACATAACTATAATAGCTAGACATATGCTGTCGCGGCACTTTTTGTAGATAATAATATGTTCTGCAAAGTCGTAGTACATTATTTTGTTCTATCATCAATAGTTTTCGCAGCGCACGCGATTCCTAAGGAATTTTTTAGGTAATTTTTTTTACACCTCGGGTTACATTATTGGAGTTTTAGTAAGGATCCCTAATTTTTTTGGAAATATAATATAGCCTATGTCACTCGGGGATAGTGTAGCTTGCCAACGTTGAAATAATTTTTTAAATCGGGCCAGTAGTTTCGGAGCCTATTCAATACAAACAAACAAACAAATCTTTCCTCTTTATAATATTAGTATAGATACAAGCATTCATCAGTATGTTGCAAAATATTCTAAAACTAAGTATTAAAAGTGTGTGCAAAATAGCTAAAGCTCTTTATATATTAGCAGTAAAATAAAATCAGCTGATGATAAAATAAAAACACCTGGCAAATAATAAATAATGAAACAGGTACAAAACAGCGTAATAGTGAATTTAATGTAGAGAATGCACATGGCTCCATCAACTCATATGTAGAAATAGCTCAGGAATTTGATTTTCTTTTTGCTAATACATATTCGCCTTAAAACTATTGAAGCTTTAAATTCCTCACCCGTGCTTTCTGCTGCCTTATTTAGAATGAATGGAAAGGCCCTTTGGAGTATAGGTTTCAACATACAAACTTTCAGGCTGATAAATAAACTATTAAAGATCTTAAAATTAAATCAACAGAAGATCTCTGGTGAATGTCTGTAGATCTACCATCGATACCATTACGCCCTATTTAGCTTTCATATTGAACACCAGTGCAGATCAAGGAGTCTTTCCGGATCTCATGAAACACAGATTGTGTTACACAGTAACGTAGTTCCTTTGTTCAAATCCGGTGATAGTAAAGAACCCAATAATTACAGGCCTGTGTCAATTCTGCCCGTTTGAAAAGTTGATGCTCAATCAAATGTTACGTCACTTCAATAAAAAAATCCATCTTTCATGAACAACATTACGGTTTCACCAAAGGTCGCTGTACAGTCAGCCCTAAGAAGATATATACACGGACAAGGAACCATTTTATTGTCTACATCCATTGTTCCATAACGTTGTATCCCCCGTCCAGGTACAAAACGTATACATTTTATTTTAACCAAAATAAAATAAAAATTTGGTCCCAAAACATCTATACACCCTATGACCATAAAAATGTACACAGTAATTTGGCCGACTGTACTGACGCCGGTGTCACCCTAATAAAGAACATTTTTAACGCCTGGGAAGAAGCACAAGATAGCATTGGAATCTATTACGACCTCTCTTGGCGTTCGATTGCGTAAACCATTACACACTTCTGCCGAAACTAGAGTAGAGCTGTATGGGATTAGGAATACAGCTCTTGATTTACTAAGATCATACCTAAAGGATAGAAAGGTTAAAGTTCAAGTAAACGGCATAAACTCATTAGGGTCTGAAATGGCAATGGCCATACGTCAAGGTCTATATTGGGTGCATTCCTCTTTTTAGTTTAAATTAATGGATTAATTACTTCTAAATCAACCGAAGATGGTGTTATTTGCAAGATGACCAATCATTGATCTTTAAAATATCACGACGGTCACAAAATCTTGACGAATTGAATAACTCTATTGTTCAGGCCAAGATTGCTTTACGGTTAATAATTTGGTACTAAATGAAAAAAAAAACCAAATCCATTACATTTTATTAATGTTAGAAGTAGCGGATGTGGCATCGTATTGAATGGAGAAAAACTGGAATTTATTAAACAAACGGTTTCCTAGGAATCACGCTAGACGAGAAATTATAGTGGGACCTTATAGTATAACATCTCTTATCTCTTGTGGGGCGGCTAAGCTCGAAAAATAAGACAGTAACAGATGTAGAAACCGCGCGTTTGGTCAATTATAGCTACTTCCACAGCATTATGTCATATGGCATCTTACTGTGGGGTCGGCCTGCTGACATTGAATCCATGTTCATTTTGCTAAAGAGCCATTTGTAATCTTCGTCGCCGCGAATATCTCAGGGAACTATTTATAAATATGAATATCATGACGGTACCTTGTCAATTAATTTATGAAAGTTATGTATGTTTGAAAAAAACTACTTATACCTTTTTAATAAAATAAGTGGGACATAATTTTAATACTAGAAATAATCAGATTATCTAAAGTACCTACATACATATTTTATGGGGTACTGTGTTAAATGTTACAACAAAATATCTTGTGATTTACTGCAATTTAAATGAAAGAAAATTTAAAAGTTAAAAGTTTTAAAATTTTGTGAACAACCATATTACAAATTATAGGATTATTCATATTGATATTCATTTAATGCATTCCATATTGTGTAAAAGATGCAACAAAAGGCTTAAAACTAAGTACAAAAATATGGACCCTGTAGGGGCACAGCAACAGGATAAAAATTAAATTATAAAATTCCAAAAATCAAAGTTAAAACCACAACTAGGTAATATAAATTATAAAAAAAAGTAGCTAAGAAGCAAGAAGAAGCTTGCTAGCTAGCTAGTTATATCCAAGATGAGAATACTTGGAAACATGCTGGTCCCGCTCCATAGGACAATCTAGAGTCTAGACAAAATCAAACTGGTTGCTCATTTATTTGTATAATTAATTATTTTTGTGACATTAATTTTACATGATTGTTATTGATGACTTTAACTCACACACTGACTTATTACTAGTTAATTTTTTTGGGAAAATCGAATACCAATGTTTGCAAATAATATGTGAGCACCATTTGTATCTATCACATACTTAATTAATTTATCTGTCATTGCTTAATTTTTAGGGTTCCGTACCTCAAAAGGAAAAAACGGAACCCTTAAAGGATCACTCGTGTGTCTGTCTGTCCGTCTGTCACAGCCAATGTGCTCCGAATCTAACTGACCGATTAAGTTGAAATGTGGTACACATGAAGTTCTGTGACCCAAACACGGACGTGTAACGTAAATAAAAGAATTTTGAATATGGGGGTCACTTTTTGGGGGGCAAATAAGAAAATTAAAAAAAGTTTTGCAAACTGTACCGTGTGACTTAACAAAATGAAAGAGCTTACTGTGAGGGTCTCAAATATATTTTTTTGAAAATTTTAAAACGAACTGATAGAAAGTTATTTAAGAAAATAGACGAAAATTTACCATTCTCCCACCTTATCTCCGAAACTACTGAACATAAAATTTTGAAAAAAATACAGAAAATAGTTCTTTACCTGTAGATTACAGGAAAACCTATAGGAAGTCTGTGGTCTTAAAATAAAATGGTAAATCTCTCAATATTTCGTCCCAACTACGGAACGCCTCATTGTGCGTGGTCCGACACGCACTTGTCCGGTTTTTTAATTCTTTTTACCTATTGTGTTATAGTTATGAATGAACGGTTATTTAAACTCTTATTGTAATTTAGGATGATTGTGGGCCAACTGGGTGCATGTATGCGGGTTGGCGCAATCATCGCGTGCGTGGCTTGCACTCCCTCAGGCAGCCGCGAGAGGTAAGGAATTTGATTTACTATTATAATAAAGTAAAGGTATATCGTAGCACAATTTGAAAGTAAAAAAAATACTGAAAAGTGACCTTAGTGATGAATTTAGAAAAGAAACCAAGTAAAATCGGTTGGGATTTGCAGGAAGACTTGGGTTTTTTTTAATACATTTTGACTGTGTGTGTTTGAGGGTCAGCTTATGTAACTTTTTAGCAGAATGGTGGCTACACGTCTAGGAAGTTGTTGCGGACCGTGCCACGGCAAATAACATCGGTGTTAAAGGCGGACCTGCTTTGGTCTCTTGGTGTAACTGGTGAGTACCTTATGTGACTAATGCCCGGTTTCTGAAGAATTCTTAAACGGAGTTTAAACTCTCAATAGCTATTGATTAGACAAAATTATCTATTTAAGCGAATTCCTTCCTTATGATTGGTTTTTTGAGGTCCTCGGATAAACCCTCGATAGTAATTCAGTCGGCTTTTAAGCTAAATTCTTCCCTAACGAAGTGGTCAGAAAAACGATATCTCCGTTTAAAAACCTTAGAAAAATAAAATGAATATTTTCTAAAATAAAATTTATTGTCTGTTGAAGAATAATTCTGAAGAAGGTAGGACCAGGAAGAAGGTAAATCTGCTAACAGTATATGCCTTCAAGACAGCACCGGTCATCATCATCTGCCATTATGCCTTTTCCCAACTATATTGGGGTCGGCTTCCGGTCTAACCGAATGCAGCTGAATAATAGGATTTTACATGGAGCAAGACTGCACCGGCCTAGGCAAAAGTTCCTTAACATTTTATTACTTCATACTAAGTTCTAATCGTGATGCTGTTCTCTCCACTACGAATTTATGATTATTTAATCGTTTCTACAAGGCTCGTTATTTACTATCAGGTGAGGGCATAAAAGTAGCTGTGTTCGACACGGGGTTGGCTCGAAACCATCCTCACTTTGGGCGAGTTCGGGAGCGCACAGACTGGACGGGGGAGAATACTCTGGACGACGCGCTGGGTCACGGCACGTTTGTTGCCGGCGTAATCGCCTCCAGATCTGACTGCCTCGGCTTTGCACCTGATGCGGATTTACACATTTTTCGGGTCTTCACTGATAATCAGGTATGTTATATTACATAAATAATATAAAACAAAGCTGTTTTTCTGTTTGACCGCTTACCGCTAAAACTACACAGTGGATTTTTATGATGTTCTAACAATTATTTACAGATTTTGTTCTGAAAGGATCATGTGTACATCTTTATACAGGGCGTCCTACGGATATTATGTCACATGGAGGGAAAGTACCTTGAATATTGTAGATGAAACATTTTACTGAAAGAAGACATTATTTGAATTTACAAAACAATTTAAACTGCATTCATAGATATTTAAATAATTACATGGTTGAACCGGAAATCGAACCCGTTACATGAGAAAAATAATCACCCTGTAGCTTTATCATACCGATCGAAACGCTTCATCATAAGGGGTTTTTTGGTAAATAACATGGTGTCACAAATAAAAGGAAGACCATGAATTTTAACATTTTTCCCTCCATGTGGCATATCCGTGGGACGCCCTGTATATAAAAGGCAAAAGTGATTGACTGATGTATCAACGCACAGCCAAAACCGCTTAGACCGTCTAGAACTCTAGATATTCCAAATTTGGCACGTAGGTTCCTTATGAGGCCTAGGGGTGCACTAAGAAAGGATTTTTCAAACGGGGGTCCAAAGTTTGTATGAAAAATCTTATTCCTTGAGGCTTGAAACTTCCACTCGGGCGAAGCCGCGGAAAAAAGCTAGGTACTAATAATTAACTTAAGAAACAGCAAGGAAATCTCGATGTCTTGACATGTCGCCACATCAGTAGTGCTATTCTGTAAACCGTGATACGGTTCTGTACAAATTTCACTGTGTTAACTAAGGTGAAGTGAGCTGTCAATAGTGTCAATCTCTAGCATCAGATAGAATGACAACTCACTTCACCTAGGTTTTCACGGTGAGATTTGTACAGAATAGCACTGCTGGTTGACACCACTGACATCTCACTTCACCTAAGTTAACACGGTGAGATTTGTACAGAATAGCACTGCTGGTTGACACCACTGACATCTCACTTCACCTAAGTTAACATGGTGAGATTTGTACAGAATAGCACTGCTGGTTGACACCACTGACATCTCACTTCACCTAAGTTAACACGGTGAGATTTTTACAGAATAGACCGGCTGTAGGTATACATTGCACCCGTGCGAAGCTGAGGCGGTTGCGTATATAGAAATGCTAATTCAGTACGTCCCCTCAGGCGGAGACGAATACCTAGAGTTAGCGCATTTCCAGGCATTAAACACACGTAAATGCAGCGCATGCGTTCAGTAGCATTTACGCGGAATTAGCATTTACTAGCATTTACGTGTGTTTAACGCCTGGAAATGACTCTATCGTCTCCGCCTGAGGGGACCTACTGAAGTAGCATTTCTATATACGCAGGCGGGTCGCTAGTATTAGATATACTAGGGTGATCCAAAAGTAATGATGATGAAAAAAAAAACATACGTGATGTCGAATTGAGATCGTCTTCCTTTTTTTCGTCGGTTAAAAATAAAACACGGTGATAATAGATATCTCTTCGACGGTTCGTATTGAAATTAATGTACCTCCCGGGAATTGTGGTCTAGGTATTTATACTGACTTACAGCCAGTTTCTTCATCAAAAGTAACGTCACAAAGTCAAAGTAGCGGTTAATTTTGTTTCTTCACAATTTTAGCGGTTTCTTTTATTGTTATATTGTATTTTATTTATAAGCATAAAGCAAGCATTTGTTTTATGCGGACTGAAAGTAACCGATTTATCATTACTTTTAGATCACGCCTAGTATATATATAATTACCTACTTGGTAGGATTGTCATGCGAAATTATTATTGACGTCAATCTACAAACGTTAGGTGATTACAAATGAAAATGTCTAACTCACTTTCGAGTACGTAATAAACGTCACTCGAGGAGAATACCAGCAGAAAACGTGATAGAAACAAGTGTAATACAATTACATATTTTGTAGATACAGGTACAAAATAATTGTATTACACTTGTTTCTCTAGATTGGATAAAAAGTTTTCTAACAGGCCGACAGCAATGTGTTGAAGTTACTAACTTAAATACAAACCTTGAATCCACTGTCTACAAATCTTCATCTAAACTAAATAAATATGCCGTACCACATGGAGCGTTTTAGGCCCCTTACTATTTTTTACTGTACATTAATGATGGACCCGACTCAATTAAGTATGATAGTGTCCTATTCGCTGACGATATCTCTGTTATAGTGCCTAATAAAACTAAAAGTTCAAGTCATGAAAGTAAAATACACGAAGCCGTACAGTCTGTAATCTAATGGCTTGAATCAAATGACCTATGTGTAAATATATCTAAAACAAAACTAATTAAATTTCGTACATACAAAAGCAAACTCCACGATAGTATTAACATTAAAATAAACGATAAAAACATAGAAGAAACAGAAAATATTAAATTCTTAGCTATAACTTTAGACAAATTTTGTAATTGGAAACAACACATAAACACCGTATGCAATAAACTAAATAGATTTGTGTACGCGTTAAGGAAACTTCGTATTGTGTCAGATGAAAAAACAGCCCGCATAGCATATAGTGGATATGTTGAATCAATATTAAGATACGGAATTATAATATGGGGAAATTCAACAGATAACGATAAAACATTTATTGTACAAAAGAAATGTGTAAGAGCTATATGCGGTGTCGGTCCACTTGAATCTTGTAGGCCTTTATTCAAAAAGCTGCAGAGACCAAGAGATGCAACAAAAATTTTAATTCCATTTTGTAATATAGCGTTATCTAAAAAGAATGTTTATCATAATATGTGCATTACTATTTTTAATAAATTACCAAAGTCCATAAGTGAACTACCATTTAAATATTTTAGAGCAAAACTCCGCAGATGGTTAATAGAAAATTGTTTTTATACACAAGAATTTCTAGAACATAGGGAAAAAACATTATTTTAGGGTAAATATTATAAGTAAATAAAAATTGTTATGTTAAGGCTGCTTTGTAATTTATGTTAGATTATAGTTAGGTTGTGTCTATTAGATTATATTATATTATATTAAGGTTTATTATATTTTAAACTAAGGTTGATAGTTTGTAATTTATATTAGATTAGGTGTTTTTTATGGTTTTGGAGTGTGTGTATTGCAATTTATATTATTAAGTACATAGTTGCACCTATTATTAAGAACTAATTTGCATGCCCTAAACGGGCAAAATATGGAATGTACTTAAACTACCAATTTTTACATCTGGTAAAACCTATATTTTCAGCAAATAAATTATTCTTATTCTTATTCTATCACGTGAGTGAAAATGTATTATTTTAAAAACTGAATAACGTAACATCGCGTCAAGTAGTTTTTAATCAAGCCATAAAATAGAAAACACTTAATAAAACTTAAAAGTAAGTACCTAAATACAGAAACAATGATATCAGAAAACTCGAAGAAGTTAACGGAAGTGATGTCAAGGTTTGATGTGGCGGCGTGATTTAATTAATTAATATGATAAGATAGTAATGAAGAGATTTGGGTGAACTGCCGAATATGAATGTTAAAAAATTCATTTGGTCGATATAACAGTGGCCATAAGAAGATATATGCTAGCGTTGTATTAATAACTAGCATTTCGCCCGCGACTTCGTTCGCGCAGATTTCGTACTTTCCCCTACGAACTTCAACACCACCCCCACCCCCTTATGGCTAGTTTTGGAAAATTAATCATTACGATTTTATTATTTACCTAAAAAAGTATTTGTGCCAAGTTTCAATTTTCTAAATCGAAGGAATAAGTTCTTTTGTACAAATGAATTCCCACTTTGCACCCCGACACCGGGTTGATTTTTGGAAAATCGTTCGGCACGTTTCACATAAGTAGGATACAAAGATGAACATTCTTATTTTTTGGTCAAGATTATTGATAAGTACCTACCAAGTTTCAAATTAATCGGACCGCGCGTTATGATTCTTTCACACTTTTAAACCCCGGTTGTGTAGAAAATCTAATAATGTCAAACTTTATTATTTACTTAGGTACCTACGTATTCGTGCCAAGTTTTAAGTTTAGAAACCCAAGGAATAAGATTTTTCATACAAACAAATTCCCCCTTTTCACCCCCTTAAGGGTCTAAGAAATGATTTTGCTGTTTTCGCAAAATCCTTTCTTATACATATTCGTTTGAAACTACAGCTACCTAATGTCCAAAATTCAAGTTTCTATTTCGAGTCTTGCGAACATACCCTATACTTTAATTGTCAGGGATATATCTGTCGGCAATCCATTACGGGGATGTGTTATAGATAATTTATTCAAGAATTCAAATAAATTTATTTTGAATAAATACATCCAGTAGTTTCTATATACGCCCAAAGGTCTGTTCATGAAATTTTAAGCGCTCGTTTTCGTTATAAATCATCGCATATTTCACTAAATAAATAAAAACTATAAAAAAACTAACTAAATAAACTAAATAGCATACATATTGGCCACGCCCACGAGTTCGAGCCGTCGACTAGTGCACCCCTAATGCTCCGTACTGCGCTAGCCCAGCTAGAGGTCAGTGTTACCACAGAAGACGTGCGGTCGGTTGTTCTATGATATTCCAGTCTATTGCACTTGAGCTGTTAACACATGATCGTTTTAAATGTAACGTAAACAATATAGTCATACACTTGAGTTCAAGTGTTTATAAAGTTCTTTTGTTACTAAACAATAGACTTCAATAACATGTGTATTCTATCGACTGTTTAAGCCACTGAAGTGAATCAGATAATGTATAACATTTACAAAGTATAATAATGACTCCAGGTTTCATACACATCATGGTTCCTGGACGCATTCAACTATGCCATAATGCGTAAGATTGATGTGCTGAACCTCAGCATCGGCGGCCCGGACTTTATGGATCACCCGTTCGTCGATAAAGTGTGGGAGCTCAGTGCGAACAAGGTGAGTAACGCAGGGAAACCGTATCTCACCATTTTTCAACAATACTGTTTTACTTTATAAATGTTGCAACATTTCCACCGCCACTCAAAGAAAAATGTTCTTCTGGAAAATATTCTTGCGATTCACTAATACGTCTTATTACACTAGCTAGGTATACTTAGCCGTTTCCGCTTTGATCCTGTTACTCATTGTTAACCGTAGTGTGCTTGATATCAACTAAGCGCCACAGAACGGCTAGTTTTTGTGGTAACAGTGGTTTTGTCCGTGGTTGATAACGCATTTACATTTTATTTTATATACCTATAAACACCTAGAACAGTCATGCTTCGCCTTGCTACATCAATTTACAAACTGAACGCTGCTGTTTCTTTCTTCTTACATCGTACCTATACTTAACCGATTATGAGCGGTTTTGAGTTTCTCGGTTCCGATAATACTCTGCACAATTTAAAAAATAAATAAATAAATAAATTCTTTATTTCACCAAAAGCTCATAACAAATATCCTTAAGACTAACACTTATTAGGCTTATTACAAAGTTCAAAGTTTAAATACTCTGACTCCTAAACTAGGTGTAAGTTCCTGTGACTTAGGAGTCAGTGATTAGTATTATTATTGTACTCTCCTCAGGTAATCCTGTTAGACCAACGTATACGTAGTTTGGGGTGTATTTTAAGGTGCAACTAGATTGCGGACGAGACGCAAGCTCGTCGATAGTGATCCACACAATCGACCATTGATCGAGGTGGACAGTTGAACTTTGAGATAGCAAGGTCTGGGGGCTTACTATGAGCTCTTATAGCAGGGCAGAAGTTGAACGGTTCCAGTGAGAGAGATACGGAGCTATATACGACCTATAGCACCATACTTTTTTTCTCAACGGATCCATGGTGGATCCATGATGTTTTTCACGTCATTGTACGGCCCCTGATCATTTCCACTGAATAAACAAAAATCAGTAGATGATCGTTTGAAACGCGGTTTCTATACACCACACTAGATCGGTTTCAACGATTGATGTCATCGATCGATCGCAATTTAGTTTCATCACTGTTTCGAGCAGTCGTGGCCCATTGGTAACGGCCGCGACTTACGAGTTGTAGGTCGTAGGTTCGAACCCCGACAGGCGCTTTACTTTGTGTAAATTATTTCATCACCACTGTTCTCAAAACGGATATGACATCTACCAACCCGCACTGGACCCTTTATGGATTACGGTCCACTCCCTCTCACAGAGAGGAGGCCTGTGACCCAGCAGTGGGAACATTATAGGCTGATGCATACAGTTAATAGCATAAGCATATTATGTTATGCTTATGCTATTAACTGTTTTGGAATGGAGACTAGAAATACTTTAAAATGAATACTCCTTTTAGGTGATAATGGTGTCAGCGATAGGTAACGACGGTCCGCTATACGGGACCCTGAACAACCCAGCAGATCAGATGGATGTCATCGGAGTAGGCGGCATCGGGTTCGACGACAGAATTGCCAAATTCTCATCCAGAGGCATGACTACTTGGGAACTGCCGCATGTGAGTATTTTTACTGGGCATATTTCGACCTATTATTCATTATTTTAATTAAATGCATTTGCATGCATTTCGGTATAGTGTGTTTTGTTCGCAACTAGTTCTTCGTTGTAGTTAAATACTGACTAAATTCCCTTTGTGTCAATGGAGGAAAATGAAAATCTGTATTGGTTTAATGCATATTAAGTTCATGTATCAAATAGTTACATAGAAATGTTTGTTGCAAGTTACCTTGGTAACAGTTTCACACAGTTACAACGAATACGGCTTGTTACCCGACTGCGGCTAGCAAAGGAAGGTAATGCGTTTTTAAATAATTGAACAGCGCACTTATGTCTATTATGTACCTATTCAATTTCGTGTCGTTCACATTGGTCTACCTAAAGTCTTACGCGGTGTCCTGCGTGAGCGACGAATACGACGCGACGCAACGCAACACGACGCGACGTAATGCGACGCGATGCTACACGCGACAAATGTCCTACGTGATTTTGGCCATTATTTCTCGAATCATGGAGAAGTACAGTACAATTTTGCTCGAAAGTTCATATTTGAAGTACAGACTTTAAAAAAATATTGTTTATGTTTTTTGTCCCGCAACAATTTTTGCTCAAGCACTGCAGCGATCAACACTTCTGAATCAACCATTTCGTAGTTCGTGGTGTCGCGTCTGGTCGCCCTCAAAACAAGTACGCGTTACGTCGCGTCTCGCCGCAGACTGCCACATAGGCCGCAAGCAGGGTATGCCGTTGGTTGAGTTGATCGCGTTCGTCGCGTTCGCAGCGTCGCGTCGTATTCGTCGCTCACGCAGGACACCCCGTTATCATAGTGCAGGTTTTAAATACATATAGCACAGAGAGTACGAAAAGGGGTGAGGCATCGTTTGAGGTGTAGCTCCCCAGTCGCATTGTGGTTCATTAAAGTACCCCAAATATTGCTAGCTCGCTACTTATCGTATATGAAATTATGAATTAATGAAATTATATATGATATTATGAATGAGAAAATATATATACATAAATAAAGGTTTAGGTAGTTAAATAAAGATAAATAATATTGATGTGACTTTTTACACAAACACATATTAAACAAATAAACTACTGCTTAAACTAATGGTTCAGTTGATTTAGTAATCATTATTGTTCTATTTGCATTGGTTTTTAGTTGCATTTTATTTTTAAACTGAGGTTTTAAAATAAAAAAGATAAAAGACACAATACATCAAGATTGTTTACCTTTATTTATAACCTAAACCTTTCTAGTATAGGAAATTAGAAACGACGCACCATACGCAAAATACGCGCATTGTCGTGGAGTTGCGAATACCAGTCCGTATTACCTATTGCCTAGAAACGACGCAATATTTTGCGTATCAAGCTTTGTGCGTCTGTTTTTTTCATCTGTTATAAACCGTTTATTTTTAGAGATGTTTACTTGTCGTCTCGAAGCGTAAGTAGTGTCTCGTAATGTCTTCCAAGCCAACTGATTGTATGTTCTATATAGGGTTATGGTCGCATGAAGCCGGATATCGTAACTTACGGTAGCGGCGTGAGGGGCTCGAGTGTGACCGGAGGATGTCGCTCACTCAGCGGTACGTATCTAATATATAGGTATGATAACGTTTACCTGAAGAATAAATGTGACGTTTTGTCAGATTGTCCATACAAAAACTGTCAAAATGACAAACTTATTCATCGGATAAAAGTAAAACCAAAGTTGCTTTTCGTGTCTGTCAGTGTGACCGCGTAGTTCTTCTAAACTGCGCAACGGATTTTGATGCGGTTTTCACTATACCATTTAGAGAATTTATTCCGGAGGGTTAAAGTGTATTTATTCATACATGTTAAACTTAAATATGATAAAGAAGTCGCGATGTTTAGTTAAGTTTTACAAACCGTGTGAAGCAGGGGCGGTTCGCTAGTTTATTAAAAAGATACTGTTACGTCCACTTGCACCACAAACCACTAAATACGGTTAGCGTTAAACGTATTGAAAACGTTCTGTTTCTGTCAATCGTTTGTAGATAGCAGCCACCGAGTGATGTTTTAATTATGTTTAGCACTATTTGCATTTAGTGATTTGTGGTGCAAGTGAGCCTTTAAGTGGCTTCTCTAACGTTGTACTGTAAATCGTGAGAAAAAAAAGGTAGTATTGTGGGGATTTGTATGATTTAATGAAACACAATATAGTGTCCTGTGAGACGTCCCATTTTAATCAACACTACACGAATTATGTAGGTATATCGGATAAGTAGTTTTTTTGATTTGATTATTGGAAACTAAGAAAGGTTTTCTTTTTAATACGATTTATCTAGTTATCCTGCCACATTATACACCACTATTTTTTAATTAGTACAAAAAAAAATGGGGCTCTATCCGTAACCGTTACTGATCATATTTGTGTAGTCAAAAGTAAAAAAAACGAAATACCAAAATTGTCCACGAAAATTTGTCATAATTGGTAAATTCATGATTATGATACGATAACAGCTGTTGGAGGCGGGGCAAGTTCGAGCGAGAGCACGCGAATGCGAGAGCGAGAAAATAAATGCAACTATGAATAGCCTGTACAATATTTCCATACATTGAGTGACATTTTGGGATCTAAACATACGCCAATAACTTTGCTGTTTATGAATATTATTTATTGAGAATTTACATTATATAATAACAAGACCTTCTCTAATAAGCCCTTTAAGTATTTGTACTAATTAAAAAATAGTGGTGTATATATATTAAATCGGATGTTTACCAAATTGTGATTTCTGATTAAGTAATGATAAAATACTGACTGAGTTATAAATCAATCAAAACATCATTACTGTTCTTTATGTTATATTTGGCATAATTTTCACACAATAGTCATATTTCTCCACAAATTAAAAAAAAACATGACTATCCCGCATATAACTAATTGCGTCTTAATTGACGATGATCCGGCACGCAATGTACCTATATTGTGTTGAGAGCTGAAAACATTCCTAGTACATTTCCTACGAGTACTCAATCTCCGTTACAAAAGATAGGTCATTCAACCGAAATCATAGCAACTTTTTATGTTGTGTGCGTAGTCGTTTATTATTTGATGGTTCTTCGCTTTAATTGATATTTGTGTTATGGTATATCTTCCATGACTCAGATGTGGCAATTTAAGAATCAAAACCTTGAATAATTAATTATTATCATCAAGCCAGCTACCACTTGCCCATTTAGGCTCATGACGTCTTTAACCCGTCACCTGTCGCAATGTATTTTATTTTTTTATGAACCCCATTTTTTTTTTTTTTTTTTTTTTGAGGGTGCGAAATCATCAAATAACTTCTCCCGCTCTGGGTGGAGCGGAAGGGCGTGTCAGACTTTTACTGACTAAAACCCACCCGTGTTCCTTCAGTTGCCTATGCCAGGGCCGCGGTAACTTCTTCAAACAACCCGCGACTTTATGAACCCCATAGGTTCATGTCAATGTGTGCTCGAATGTCAACCGAACACCATAGGTTCACAACTAGGTACTATAAGCCCGCGGTCGCCATCGCATGATGGTATTTTACGTTTTATATAAAGTTTTCTCCTTGGTTTCTCCTTACGTATCCCATGTGTGCGTCTAACATTTAATAACATGTTTATCCCAACGGTCATCGGTGCTACAGCTACTATTGCCATTTCAGCTTGTTTATGTTATGTCGGCTACGGTTCATTTGTCGGGCCACTTAACACATAATCAGCCTATAGTGTCCCCACTACTGGGACACAGGCCTCCTCTCTGTGAGAGGGAGTAGACCGACACGAACGCTAGCCCATTGCGGGTTGGTGGATGTGACCTGTCTTCGAATACTTTGGTTCTAGGACGTGCCGGTTTCGTCACGATGTTTTCCTTCATTATAGCAGTAGTGCTAGTCCGTTTTACGTGCCTGCTTGGGTTCGAACCTACGACCTATTACTGGGTAAGTCGCGGCCTTTCCCACTGGACCACTACTGCTCTCATACCTTGAATGATTGATTTTATTTCCTTTCAACTAAACATTTATATATTATCTTTTGGTTCCACTAGGTACTTCAGTGGCATCCCCCGTTGTTGCTGGTGCCATAGCACTGTTGGCAAGCGGAGTACCCCGCCACAACTTGACGCCGGCGGCGGTGAAGCAAGCTCTGTGTATGACCGCGCTTCGGCTGCCCGGCCCGAACATGTTTGAGCAGGGACACGGGAAACTGGACCTTATTAGTGCTTATCAGGTACGGTAAATGAAACAGAAACGTTTGGTGCACAGTCATTATAAAATTTAAAAAAAATATTGGTCTTATCGTTCAAAGTTGTTTACTTTCAAAACTTTGTACAACAAACCTTTAGCAAAAACATCAAGAAAAATAGCAGGTCTTTACAGCTATCGTGTCGCTTTGCTATCGAGAAAAATATAAAAACCTTTCCTCTTTTTTCATTTAGTGCATACAGGACATTTTTTTTAGTTTCAAAATAGTTTTTTTTTGTCAGTGTACTGATAACTCCGTCTTTACTGCCTAGCGCGACTACTTAACTTAGGGTTCGACCTTCGTTCGACCAACAGGTCGGCAGCCCGTCGTCTGTATCTTTGCGCGATGGCTTCTCCCCGTTGGAAATTAACTGGCGAATTGTGGCAGTACGTTACTATAAACCTCTGCCTACCACTTCGTGAAATACAGTTGATGTTATTATTTCCAGTTCCTTCGCAAGTACGAGCCTCAAGCGTCCCTAAGCCCGAGTTACATCGACCTGACGGAGTGCCAGTACATGTGGCCGTATTGCACTCAGCCGCTGTACTACAGCGCGCAGCCGACCATAGCTAATGTGACCGTCATCAACGGACTGGGCGTCTCCGGCCGAGTGGTAAAACCCTTATTAGAGGCAAATTAAACATTTCAGCTTTGTCTCTGGGATGGCAACAAATGCCTCTGGAGTTTGAGATGTCTAAAGGCGGGTGTCCACTAAGGCTTCAGGTACACGACGCCGCAGCCGGACCGGTGCCGGACCGCAATGTTTGTGGATACACCTCACCGGAGCCGCGCCGGAACCGCATGTACACCGCATTGATACCGAGTTAAATAGTAAAGCAACAATCACAGTTCAGTAAAGCATTGCCAAAAAAACTGTAAAGACATCTGCTTTTCATTTTAATATTGATAAATATGAATATGATTTTTACTTTAACCAAAACAAAACAACAAGGTTTGGCGCGGTATGAAATTACTTTTTTATAAGTTTTTTTTTACAACTTTGACATGCTGTAACTATTAGATTCCCCCTTGGATGCAGCGGCAGAATCTCGCATGCATGATTAATAAATGTTAAAACTACTAGAAATTAAATTACTTTTTTATAAGTTTTTTTTTACAACTTTGACATGCTGTAACTATTAGATTCCCCCTTGGATGCAGCGGCAGAATCTCGCATGCATGATTAATAAATGTTAAAACTACTAGAAATTAAATTACTTTTTTATAAGTTTTTTTTTACAACTTTGACATGCTGTAACTATTAGATTCCCCCTTGGATGCAGCGGCAGAATCTCGCATGCATGATTAATAAATGTTAAAACTACTAGAAATTACTTTTTTATAAGTTTTTTTTTACAACTTTGACATGCTGTAACTATTAGATTCCCCCTTGGATGCAGCGGCAGAATCTCGCATGCATGATTAATAAATGTTAAAACTACTAGAAATAACTTTTTATAAGTTTTTTTTTACAACTTTGACATGCTGTAACTATTAGATTCCCCCTTGGATGCAGCGGCAGAATCTCGCATGCATGATTAATAAATGTTAAAACTACTAGAAATTAAATTTATTTTTACAACTTTGACATGCTGTAACTATTAGATTCCCCCTTGGATGCAGCGGCAGAATCTCGCATGCATGATTAATAAATGTTAAAACTACTAGAAATAACTTTTTTATAAGTTTTTTTTTACAACTTTGACATGCTGTAACTATTAGATTCCCCCTTGGATGCAGCGGCAGAATCTCGCATGCATGATTAATAAATGTTAAAACTACTAGAAATTAAATTTATTTTTACAACTTTGACATGCTGTAACTATTAGATTCCCCCTTGGATGCAGCGGCAGAATCTCGCATGCATGATTAATAAATGTTAAAACTACTAGAAATTAAATTTATTCGGTACCTACCTATAAAATTAGTTGCAAAATCGAGCAATACCTGGCCCCTACTATTACTGAACTGTGATCGTTGCTTTACTATTAAATCGGTATCAATGCGGTGTACATGCGGTACATTTAGCTCATCATCTTCTATTGGGGTAGGCACTGAGTGTCTTCTTCGTGGATTTTTATGAAAAGAGTTCATAAAAATCCAGCCATCCTTTATGTTGTCTTCCCGTACTCTTACAGCCATCAACTAGAAACATTCCTCACGGCATGTCTCTCGTTTTACATAGTATTTTACACGTATGTATTTTATTTGCGATTTGCCTTAATGTAAGTAAAGTAATAAATAATGGATAAAAACATAAAAGTGAGTTTGATCTTCACGCTCATTTAACCGTTTAGGCACAGTTATTATATTCTATCTGAAATAAGTGTGTCTGAATTATAATTATATGATTCTTACGTCAACGTGAACGCACCTCATTGGTCTATTAGGTACTAGCAGGAAAATGACGCAACATAATATCATGTGGCATAACTAACAGAAATCAGATAACGTAAATTCGTACTGCGCCTTGGGCTAGACTCAGGCAAATAAGACAAAGTAAAGAAAAACAGTTCTTATCTCGATTAAATCACTAGTTGCTCGCGGCTTCGCCCGCGTGGATGTCGGCTTTCATGCGTTTTAATTTTTTCTGCGCGGAACCCTGATTCTTTTTTAAAATAAAAAGTTGCCTAAGTTACTCCTTATAACATCAGCTATCTGCCAGTGAAAGTCACGTCAAAATTGGTCCAGCTGTTTCGGACATTAGCCGAGACAGGCAAAAATTTTAAAAATTGTTTCTTTGTATAAGTACCGTGTACATTATATACTTTCATATGCATTTAGTCTCTGAATCAATACATAATACACAGCGAAAGGAACTTCGTTCCAACCGGGCCACGTCCACGTCCCACGACACCTCCCGGGTTTTTTTGACAGATTTAGACTGGGAGTAGAATGCGAACGTTCTTAAAATTACGGGCAGATCTTTGAAAAGACCTCTGTTTAATGATAACTGCTTCACCGAAGCTCTGTTCTCTCATTATAGAAAGCTGTATCATGGTACCCGCACCTACCACACGGCGTGCTACTCTCAGTGTCGGTGGACTACAGTCAGATCCTGTGGCCCTGGTCCGGTTGGCTGGCTCTCAGCTTCTCCGTACTCGAAGCGGGCGCTGACTTCGATGGCGTTATTGAGGTAACTGTTAATGAAGAAGCAGATAGATATTGTTTTTTGGCTGGATAATGGATATCCTGCGGTGGATAACCTACTATCTGGTACAGTCCGCGAGAAGTAAGATGAGCTTTGCATTTGTGTGAGTGATCACCAAAATGGTACGAGAGCCGATGACCTAAATGTTTGTCTTATCGTTTTACGTAAGACAAAATCTTCAATCGTCTTATCGTTTTACAACGATGCGACATGGTTTTGGTCATAGCCTCTCGTACTAAAAGAACAAAAGGCGATTGCCAAAAAAAACGGTTTTAAACCAAGCACAGGACGAGTCGCACTCAATGCCGGACGTCACACCTACACTATCTATGTGCACTTACACTGTAAATATACTCGACTTTGTAAAATACGTACTCTTCAAAGCTGATTCCTCTCCCCGTGGCTCGGAAAGCGTGTAAAACCGCTCGTCCTGCGCCTGATTTCTCTCCGGATTTCTGTCTTATCTGAAGAGAGTGAGAGTAGAGAGAGTGCGAATGTGTTCGTGCACAAACGTTTGCACCATTATTTAATTACATCAGGAGGCTATTATTAGGCTGCTTCGTCAAAGCTGTTTTATTTAGTCGATTAACAAAACTCATGTGACAGAAGATATCATAAAATATTAAAAACTAGTTGCTCGTGCCGGGCGTTCGCCCGTGTGAATTTAATGCTTTTATCTCCAATGGTTTAGGCTGTGTGTTGTCTGTTTTCATACAAAAAAACCATCCAAATTCTGAAAAAAATTCCGGAGAATTTTCCAAAAAAAGAAAAAAATGTCATGCAAACCTTGTCCTGACATTTACAAACACAACAAAAAAATAATTAGACAAATAGGTGCAACCGTTCTAAAGTGATGCGCTTATGTACAGTCGGCAATTGATTTATTTATACAGACAACCTGCCTCTTTAATTGTTTAATTAGCTGTGGAGCGTCATGGTGAACTCTATTTGTGTATATTACTGTATTTACAATTCGACAGGGTCACGTGAACGTAACGATCGAGAGCGATGACGATTCCGGGGAGAAAATGATGAGGAATGCTACGCTCACACTTCCAATACGGTAAACATGCAAACAGTCAAACACATATAGCACACATACAAAATTGACAGCTGTTTAAAAAGTAAAACAAATAAATAATTAAATTAGAGAGTTTCAATAATGTTTTTATTGTTTTTTTTTTATATTTTACAAATTATCGTCGCGTAAAGACACGTTAGGCTTTTACAAAGAGCAGTAGTAGTAACGGCCGCGACTTAAGAGTTGTAGGCCCCGCGTAGTGGATTACAGCCCACTCCTCACCGACGGGAAGCCTGTGTCCCAGCATTGGGAACATTATAGGCTGATTATGTAGGCTTTTACTTATAAGCCACAAGCACATTATATACACTTAGGATTTGTTATTTTATAAATATAGAGAACTTTTAATAGCAATGGCCTCGCTCGCCCCCTATTACATGGGACTTCAAACATAACTGGTGCAATGTTGATGTACTATAGGTAACTCTGCCCAACCCTTCGGGGATTACAGGCGTGATGTTATGTTACTTATTCAACATTAATGATGTAACTAATATTTTGGAGCAATATACCTACTACTCCTTTGACAATTCAAAAGTGCCTGTAAATGCTTTAATTGAAATAAATGCTTAATAATAATAAACTTTTATCATCAGACCACAGAGAATCCATACAGTAGTGTTAGTAACGAAAATTTAAAACTAATGTCACTATCCAAATTATAATATTATGCTAGGTAAAGTCTGGAGCCGAACTTCACACTATCCGACGACGTATGAAGTCCGACCGAGTGACGCAACATTGGTCAACGTGCTCAGGATGCTTTGGGTACTGGCACAAATACTGCGGAGGATCTAGGCACACCGCTTCCAAATGATGGCATGAAAGCCATCAATCCTCGCCTCGGCAAACATCCCCGATGCGCTGCAAAAATACGGCAGCCCCGCCAGCATCCTAAACGCGTTTTTATACAGAACACGCAGGGCGTTATATGATCTTTGCGTACAGTATCCCTAACCTACAGACTGCACGTGTAGAATGACTGGCAGTAAGCTCTGAAGGCTCTGAAGAATGTCATATTTACTTGACTACTTTTTGCTTCGAGTTTAGATTATGTTATGTTATATTACAGCGCCCGCGTGATCCCAGTCCCTGTCCGTTCTCGGCGGCTCCTCTGGGACCAGTTCCACAGCCTGCGCTACCCAGGCGGGTACTTCCCGCGCGATGACCTACGCGCTAAGCACGACCCGCTAGATTGGCATGCGGACCACGTGCACACCAACTTCCGTGACATGTACCGCCGCCTTCGAGAGCATGGCTTTTATCTCGAGGTTATGGGTGAGTTTATCATAATTTTTAAAGCACTTTTCTCGCAAATGGATGGCCAATAGTGCTGAAAAGTTCTGGAGCGGCGTACGCTTACCGAAAGGAGGACCTAGTGAAGTCACGGGAATCTGAACGCTGAATCCAAAAAGTCCAGTAGTGGTCGTTGAGGCGATGTGAGTAGGCCTTTATATGTCCACTTAATAGTCTTCGATGTGCGGAGAGGACTTGCTTTCGCATGTATTCGAGTCGTGAGTATACTTAACTTTTTACGGTTTGGTGGTTAGTGTTATTTATCCACCTCTTTCAGATTTTTTTATGATCCGAGCTATCTAAGTGATGAATGGTTGAAGTATCATTTACAAACGCAATTTGTTTGGCATATTATAACTGATTGGCGATATTTTGTATGAATGTCATTTCATTTTACTTGAATTTAAACCTTAAATCATAATCTAATTTTACTTTCCCCTATTTTTCTATGCTACTGAAATGATATTAACATGACATTAAGTACAAAAAATCTAAATCTGTTTACCTAAAAGTGTGACTCAAAGAGTTAAAAAAAACCGGCCAAGTGCGTGTTGGACCACGCACAATGAAGGGTTCCGTAGTTGGGATGAATTGATCCCAAGAACAAACTTAACATTGTAGTTGAAGTACATGTTGTCCCATACATTCCAACCGTAAATCTAAGTTTGTACTCACAATATTGAGATATTTACCATGCTATTTTGAGACCACGGAAAACCTATAAGAAAGGTTTTCCTGTAATTTACAGGTAAAGAACTATTTTCTGTATTTTTTTCAAAATTTTAGGCTCGGTAGTTGGGGGAATGGTCAATATTCGTCTATTTTCTTAAATAACTTTTAAACAATTTATTTTAAAATTATAAAAAAAAATATATTTGAAACCCTCATAGTAAGCCCTTTCATTTGATATGTCACACGGTACAGTTTGCAAAACTTTTTTTTTAATTTTCTTATTTGCCCCCTAAAAATAAATGAATTTTGAATATGGGGGTCATATTCAAAATTCATTTATTTACTTCACTCGTACGTGTTTGGGTCACAGAAATACATATGTGCAAATTTTAACTTAATCGGTTTATTAGATTCGGAGCAAATTGAATGTGACAGACAGACAGACAGACGCACGAGTGATCCTATAAAGGTTCGTTTTTTCCTTTTGAGGTACGGAACCCTAAAAACGCATGAAGGATCCGATCCTTCAACTGTACAATGGGTATTCGCACACTGGTATGAGTTTAGATATCTATATCTATAAAAGGAAAGCGTTACTGACTGACTGGAACACAGGTAGCTATTATGACCTAGGCATCCGCTAAGAAAGGGTTTTTGGAAATTCGACCACTAAGGGGGTAAAAAGGGGGGATATTGTTTGTATGAAAAATCTTATTCCTTGAGTTAATAAACTTGAAACTTGGCACGAATATTTATCTAAGTAAATTATGGTTTTTGTGATTTTATGTTTTTCTAAACTACCCCCCCCCCCCCCAGGGAAATGGGGGGGTCTCAAAGTTTGTATGGAAAAATTTTAACGCGCAATCCGATTAACTCAAAACTCAGTATTTATACTTAAAACCAAAAATAAAGAATAATGTGTGTCAGGGTTTTTCGAAAATCTACCTCTAACGGGGTGAAAAGGGGTAGTCAATTTCACAGGGGAGGATTTTACTGCGTGGCTTGATTAACTCGAAAATTGGTGTAAATAATCTTTGAGTCAAGCTATGGAAATATCTCAAACCATTTTTTTAAATTCCACCCCTGTGGGGGTGAAAACAGGGAATACAATTTATATGAAAAATGTTTTAATTGACTTGAAATTTGGCACAAATATTTGCCTAAGTTTGTCATTATTAGTTTTTTAAAACTACCCCGGAGGTAGGGTTAGAGGGGAGGGGCAAGGGAGGGGTGGTGAGGAGTGTGAGGGGGAGGATGATGGACGCAGGGAGAAAGGGCAGGAATTGGTGAGGAGCGGAGGAAGACATGGTGAAGGCTGAGGGGTGGGTAGGGGTTGGTGAGCTGGAGGTGGAGGAGAGGGGGAGAGGGAGGGGACGGGGTGGTGAGAGAGAGAGAGAGCGAAGGGGAAGTGGTGAAGGGGGTGTGAGAGTGAGTGAGAGGGGGAGGGAGAGGTAGCGGATGTGGATGTGGTGAATGAACGAGCTAAACTCTGGAACTACCCTACCAGTCGGACTTTAAAAAATCTTTTTGCATTAATGATAGCCCAAATCTTATAGAAGGCATATTTAACATCACTCTAGGACCCTTAGGTGCCGAGCAAAAAGAAAAAGTAAGTGAAAACGAAGTAATAGCGCGGTTAGGCAATGCTATGCGACGGGGTGGGTCGAGCAAAAAATAAATTTCACGCGGACGAAGTCGCGGGCAGAAGCTAGTTAGTAAATAATTTCGAACTTGTTTGAATTTATTGCTATTTCGTGCGTAGCAAATACAAAATCTTACGAATAGGTACCTATGCATTTCTAGTGCGGCCGAATTGATTCATGGTATTCTGTGAGCAGAAACTGTACTTAAAATCAATTATTTCATATACAGGCTGCCCCTTAACCTGCATCGACACATCGCTGTACGGCGCGTTGCTTCTGGTGGACCCTGAAGACGAGTACTTTCCCGAAGAGATGGCGGCGCTCAAGAAAGCCGTCGACTCGGGCATGTCGCTCGTTGTGTTCGCTGATTGGTACAACGCCTCCTTACTGCGACACGTTAAGTTCTATGACGAAAATACAAGACAATGGTAAATATTTGATTTTACTTATTTGTTTTCTGTTACTGCATGTTTTATCTCTTACTGAACTTATTTTTTTTTTCTTTTCGAAATATGGTCTCATGTTAGAATACAAAATTAAAATTGAGCTGTTTTTGGGCTTACACTGAGCAATAAGTAAAGAACATTAAATAAGTTCCTTAGCTTTAAGCCGTTTACCCTAACTCCGGATAAGCTTCGATTAGTTTATCTACTCTACTGATGGGCACATTTTATAAATGATAAAAGATTTTATTTCTGTAAGTAGGTTCATACAAACACTTTTACACGTCAATCATATTTATAATTAAAACTAGATGAGGTCGGCGTTTCCTATCTGACTACTCTGAGAAGACAGGCCGAAACAAAGTCAGAGGTCACAGTCTCTTTTAAAGTCCAGACATAATCTTGGTCAGATCATGTGAAGACCATGTAGATTGGTGTCTGAAATGGTCTTTTGAGGAAAGAACCACACAGATTGAGGGGACCTGTCCAGTCAGTGCGCACATTTGTCAGTAATCGTGCAGCTCAACTCAGAACTTAAGGAGCTCAACAATTCGACGAACAATAACAAATAAAGGACATTTGGGTACCGAACCTCATAAGATATTAATTATATTTCAGGTGGATACCTGAAACGGGTGGCGCTAACGTTCCTGCTCTGAATGACTTGCTCAGCATGTATCAGGTAAGGAAATCCTCGACTGCCTTCGTTGGTAACTAACGAGACTATTGATTAGTCTGTTCCAAAAGTATTATGATAAAAATTTAAACAAATGGATCAGAAAAAGTTCCTGCGGATGCCAACTTCAATTGCCACGTACAACTTGGGTGATTATTCTAATTTTAAATCACGTTAAAGAGGTTAATTTTGTAACATTAACTTATATCGATGATTTTTCAATTACAATTTAATGATGTAACAAATAACAAACCCTGTTCAGGTTAAATTCTTACGCAATCACTCACTAATGGGAATTAGTGACCCATTCATTTGTATTTATAAGGTTTAACTTTATTTTATATCCCACCACTTTTTGAATAAACATTATTCAAACTTTAAATTAAATAACATAAAAAAATCTGAACAGGGTTTGTTTACACTTTCATCAAGTACTTTTGGAACAGACACTTTGCTCGACCTATGTAACACTTTGCTCGGCCCATATAACACTGCTCGACCCATATACCACTGATAGACCCGGGGATGAAACCCAGAACATTTACACATTAGTAAATTCTCAGTAGCAACCTGAAGTCTCGCCGGTTTCGCGAGTTACATGTTACTCGTAACATAACTAGCGAAAGGTCGCTCATATTTCGCTAGCTAAGTCAAGGCAGTTGTGCCATAACCTTCGGGAAGCACATTCAGGCTTCATGAAATCTTTAAAGGAACATTTTATATTAATTGTGATGTTAGATTAAGTGACCGTGGTTTTGGCTCTCGCGCCTGATCTACTAGCGAGCCAAAACCGCTGTAAACGTTTTAGGCTCGCGGCTCTTTCCTAATATATGAGCGAGTTGTGAGTATACTGTTGTTGTCAAAAGTTACTGTTGTTCTTTTATATTTTGTAGATTCTAATGAACCGTGAGCCTTGCTCATCAGCTCACAATACAGCGGTATTGTGAGCTGATAAGCAAGGTTCACGGTTCACTGTAGTATCATCGCAAAATACCGATTTTGCGATGAGCAAACTTTACCGGCGAGCCGACAAGACCGCAGTTAATTCGGATTTACATTACGAAATTAGTGACTTAAAATTATTTTATTGACATTAATTTCATTAACAATTTCACGTGTCAACTTGTAATTTCATGATGCATGCATTAATTTCATGAAATCTAAATACTTTCCTGCCAAGCGCGATTTTTGATAAAAGTAATGTCGCGCCGCGCAACTAATTTCACTATGAAATACGACGTGAAACGAGAGTCGCGAAAGCACATGTTTTGTACGATAATAATAGTACATCACAAAATAAAATTTTGATGGAGCCATGATTTGGGTGATACTGAGATTTCACCACATTACGTATAATTCTTATACGAAACAAGTTACACTGTATTGAAACCAGTTTTGTGAAATTAATTTTACCATGCATACAATTAATATTGTTAATGTAAATCCTACTTTAAGACAGCTGATGGATCAGGCCCTTATTAATTTCAATGTGTTTCGTCAGGTTGCTTTAGGAGATCGCGTATTTGAAGGCGCATTCAGGCTGGGCGGTCACCCGATGTACTACGCCAGTGGTACTCACATCCACAGTTTCCCGGAGCATGGGATCCTGATAACTGCCCCACTTAGTGACCAGGGACATCAAGTGAGTAATATCAGACCTTTTCTGTTACATTTCTAAGGTCCTATTTCACCATAACTCAATACATATAGCTTTAAACAAATTTAAAAATCATTCTGTTTTTGTCATTTTCGAACAGAAGTTGTTAAATTCGTTGAGCGCTGAATGTGTTTCTGATTTGAGAATTTGTAGTTGAGAACTTGTCAAACTCTACTTTAGCATTTGGGCGAGAATACACAGTACAATAGTACAATACAGAGTAGTGAGTAGTGAATGAAGCAATGGCATGCCAGCTACTTGCATAGTTTTGTACCAGCTACAGGCACGTGTATTCCCGTCCCTACGGTGATTCCTTCAATTAAGGGGTAAGAGTTTGACAAGTTCTCATCTCCAAATTTTTATTTCAGAGACCGGGTGTTATCTACTTGGGGCTTATGAGACTTCCAGGTTAGAACCAAAACTACCAGGAATACTATAGTAAGTACTGGTGGGAATCACATGCTAACCAAGTTCCTATGAGAATCAGCAATTGGAAAGTCAAAAAGGCGACAAAAAATACAGTGGCTACCCCCCCCCCCCCCCAATGGACCTATTTCGTTCGCCTTATAATAACCAAGCTCAGTCATTATTAGAAATCTGAAAATATAATCCACCGTTAATTTAATATTAATAAATATTAATCCATACTATCCCACTAATATTATAAATTCGTAAGTAACTCTGTCTGTCTGTTACCTTTTTATGGCTAAACCACTGAAACGATTATTATAAAATTAGACAAGGCTACTTTTTGTCTCAAAAATAATCCTAAGGGGGTGATATAAGGGATGCAATTTTGTATGGGAAAACCAGCATTTCTTAAGTTAGGGATATTGAAATGTATATATATATGTACGTGTTTCAGCGTTTTTGAAAAATCATCTCCCAAAGTGGTACTTAATATAAGATTTTTTTTTGTTTTCCCCTTTTTTATAAGATTTAAGGGATTGGCAATTAAGCTATAGACCGGTTCTTGAGGTAACATTTAGTCTTTATTTCATTAATTTCGGTCCACTCGGTCAACAGTTATCTTATTACATTAGTACTCAAGTAATAAGGCGCGTCGTGAATCTTCGTTCGCACAGAAAAGAAAGTATGGCCCCGAAGATTAACGAGAATGCTTAAAACTTACAATCAACCTTAGATCACTACTATAAGGTTCATAATACACTGCAGCTGTTAGTTCCGTCTCACTTGCAAGTATGGCGGCTGTCAAGCGGCGCGCGCTAACATGGCGGCAGCTACCGACCAATAGCGGTACAGGAAAAAGCGTGGAGCGTGCCGATTGGTCAATGGGTCAAAACCAAAATTTTGTACAATTTCATAACAATTTCATGTCCACCGACTTTTCCTTATTCCTCAAAAAATTCTGTAATGGTAATGCTATTTTAAAAAATGGATTTCATAGCGGAATACTACCTTAAATTCATATTTAATTTATTAGTTGGTGGTTCAGTTATTCTTTACGAAATATTATGAAAATAATAAAACGGAATGGAAAATACCATATTATTCTCCCTCAAAAAACCTGTGTCCAACTATCGATTTCAATGTTTGAAACCGCAAAAACTTCGAAAAAGGTTTTGTTTATTCAACATAGTATCCAGCATAACGAAGTGTGCGTAAATCACTCAATATCTAGGCAACTTATATGTACTAACAATTACATGTAATAATTAAAAAAAATAAAAACAATGCGTCTCAAAAAGAGTTCATTTATGTTATTCCTTTATGTAACGCGTTATTTTCCAATAAAATACTTTTTTTTTAACTTACTACTGGGAACATTGACGGAAATGTCACGCCATTTACACCACCAATTTCTGCGCGGCAGTCATAATCTTGTGTCAAGAAAGTCGAAAGGTGTTGTGCGTGTGGAGTGACAAATAAACATTTAGTGGTTTCTCTTGAAAATTCATAAAAAAATAACATGTAAGTATGTTTGATCTTAATCTTATTATCTGAAAACTATTTTGTTTGTGCTATTCAGTAGCTTAGGAGCTGTAATCATTAAGTGAATAGTGTGTCTTGAATTGAAATGAAACACTTCAAAAACATCGTCCATGTTTCCTTTATGTTACATTTTTATGTTACGTTATTTAAAAATTGCATTAAGGTGTATTCACAAACACAGGCATGTACTTTTTGTAAGAACGGTTAATAAATATTTTTATCTTTACAATATGTTTGGTTACCGGTTACCGATACTTACAACATTTATTTTATAATACTTAATGCATTTATTTTAAGAAAACCTCTGGCAAAGTGGCAACTAATGAAAACTTAGTGAAAATTAACTAAATAGGTACCTTTAAATTAAGGAGGATGCGCAGTGGTAGCCCACGAAATTTTTTTTTTTTTGGGTTTTTTGCAATTTGCAGGTCCGTGTCAGGTTGTGTCTTGATCAAAATATGATACGCGGCAATAAAACATAATTATGTATTTCCATAATTTTAACCATAAAAATCATCAATACATCTCTCTAAGTTAGATTTCGTGCAGATTCGTTAGATTTCGTTCCTTCGAGGAATCTGCACGGAATCAGTTAAGTTAATTAAGTAAAATTTGATTTTTATTTAAAGATTTATATTCCCTACTTATGTTATCAATAATTGTTATGTTGTCATTATTTTGATATCATTTTGTAGACTGACTCAAATACTTTTGGTTAAACATAATTTCACATGCAAAATTCAAGGGTTGTTTTTGCGAAAAAGTATAAAATGTAAAAAAAAAGTTTTTTTTGTGTGAAGTTTCGTGTTTTTGTATGTTTTTTGACTATTTTTTTATTTTATTTAGTTTTTTCATAGCCTCAACGTCTACTTTTACAATTAAGTCATTTGGACGTCTGTAGGTTTTTTAGATTCAAAGATATTAGCATTTTATTGCACATTCCCTAATGCAGCCGTTAAAAATGGCCGCCATTAGCGGGGTGTTGGGTTAGGATTTTTTACAAAATTAGATTTGTCGATAAAAAATAGTATATAATATGCCCTTTTGGTATCGGTAACCGTTAACCAAACACATTGTAAGTATATAAAACAAATTCGGTTCAGTTTCACATTTATAACTTAAGAACCGCTGGACCGATTGGATTTGTCTTGTTCGTCGGGTCAGCTAGTTTATCAGAAATATCGGATTTATCGAAACCTGCTAAACTCAAAGTGTTTGGTTTACAGATAATATAATATGCCTTTATCGGTTGCAGAAAGGCAGAAAATGTATCTAGAGCGGCTAAAAAATAACGATCCCGAAAAATGGAATCGAATGCAGGAGAAAATATTTGACCAGAGCAAAAAATTCTACAAAAAAAAATATAGTAGAGCTATCAGACAAAGAGAAGGAGACCAGACGAAAGTACTGGAGGAATTAAAAAAAATACTGACAACAAGCAAGAAGTAGAAAGTGTGAACCTCGAAAAATACCAAAGAAAATATCAGAAGAAATACAGAAAATTAACCAAAGAAAATGAAAAGATTAATCGGTACTACCATCGGTAGCCCACATTGAAGTGACTACCTGTTATTTTAAAATTAAGATCACGTAAAAGCTTAGACCAAAAACTTAAATGTTTTTTTAACGGCATTGTAGTTATTCTTTTAGGCGTCGAAGTGAGACTTTTGTTATGTCAATCTTTCAGATGGTTACATTTTTATCATGAATAAAAATAATTATAAAATACTTGACTGTTTTTCTCTTACATCATGAACACAGCCCTTATTTTCCTTTATGTTACTTTTATGTTATTGTGACATAAAAATAACACAAATGAAATGATCCAAAATTTTGGTTTTGACCCCAATAACTCTTCCCGCGCTTTGAAAATTCATCTTCTGCGCAGGTACATCGATAAGCCATCTTACTTGGGTACTACTGTACAAATTAGTCATATAATAACTTGGGTAACGCGTATTTGCCGAATTAAATGAGACTGGTCCAATAAGGCAGTGGCGGAATTAGTTCGTCAATCTATAATAATTTACTTAATTTCTTGCTATTTAGATAATGTCTGGAGAAAAGCCGGGCGGAGGGGGAGGCACGTCGGGTGGAGGGCAGACCGTCGACGTGCCTATATTAGGACTACTGCAAACCGATGGCGAAACAAGAGACTATTCTAACGACACCAGCGAAAAGCTACCGAAGGTCAGTCATAAAGCTACATTCGTTATGTAAACACTGTGTTAAGAGGGCTGTAGCATTTTATCACCTCTCTCGCTCACACCAGAGCAAATTTTGAAAAATATAATCAATGAAAGGACTAGTAAATAATGTTAATTTAATAGGTAACTATTACAAACACATTTTTATTGTGGCATTTGTTTAACTCATCTCAAAAACAGATAATACTTTTTGAGCTGAGTTTATTAGAAATACACAATAGAAATTTGTTTTGAATAATTAGGTACTTACCTATTAAATTCATATTATTTACTAGTTTGCTAAATGATAAAATTTTCAAAAAGCATCTTTTCATTTAACAATCTTAAAAATTTGGTCCCGTGTGAGCGAAAGAGGTAACAAAATGCGACAGCCCTCTCAACCAGAGATCGGAATAAGTAGAGTATATTTACCTAAGTGCTCATTTACACGAGCGGCACGTTGCCAACGGCAGAGGCGGCAACGCACTCGCGAGGCGCGAGGCGGCCTTGGCAACTGCACTGTCTTTCTCAAACACAAACCTTTTGACTGTCGCTGCACGAAATTAGAAATTTCTTAAGCCGGGTCCCCCCCTACATGTTTTTTTTTTCGTCTCATCAGTCTGCTCAATGTCCTCGGCAAAATCTATAAGCGCCTCAGAGATTATGCCGAGACAAAGGGCCTTAATTCCTAACGAGCAGTTTGGTTTTCAAACCCAACACTCGTGCGTACAACGGGTCCACCACATTAACGAACACATAAGCGTTGGTTTCCAACGTGGTTTGATGACGGGTGCTGTTTTCTTCGATATAGATAAAGCGTTTGACAAAGTCTGGCACAAAGGTTTTATATGGCTGAGCTTTACAAACTCGGCGTGCCAGACCATCTCGTGCTCATCACGAGATTTTTTGTCCTACCGCTCTTTTCGCTAGGTATCGTATCGAAGGAGCGCTATCCTCTCCCCACCCCATTCGCACAGGTGTCCGTCAGGGCTCTGTGCTTTCTCCACTAATTTCCACGTTATTTACCAGCGATATCCCGAAAAGTAACAAGGCACAGTTGGATCTGTTCGCACACGATACGGCCATGTAGGTACCTACTATTCCGGCCAACGCCAAAGTCCGATAACTCGCACTCCAAACCACAGTTGATAAACTCGGCGCGTGGTTTCGAAAGTGGAAAGAAAGTCAATCCCGACAAAAGTCAAGTGGTTTTCTTTTTGAAACCGCGTCTCAATCGACCCCACCGACCGATCACCATGTTTGGCAAGCCGGTCCCTTGGTAGAAGCGAGCCAAATAGCACCTCTGAGCACATAAAGCGGTCTCGTTCTGAATGCACGTAGCAAATTGTCACTTAAGTGCATTCTCCCAATATGACCTATGCGGATTCAGTATTAGGACACACAAAGTCCCGACACATCCATAGGATGCAGACCTTACAAAATCGTTTCCTCCGAACGGCTACGGGATACCCGTGGTTCGTTCGGAATGAAATCCTCCACTTACACCTTAAAATCCCAACTATCCATGAATTCTTGAAACGCAATTCCAAGCGTTTCTTCGATACCCCCGCGAAACATCGCAACCCCTCTGATTCTCGAATCCGCTAGTTATATTCTCTCTAAAATCAGTAAAGTCCGCCGTCCAAAGCATGTTCTCACCGACCCCGATGATCAAGTAGGGCCACCAGTACAGTTTACAAAGACAAATCTACATTCCGACCTCGCCGCCGAGGTCCCTTGCGATGACGACCCCCACGTGATTTCCCCCGACCCTTGATCGGTGAAGTAGTGCCAGCTGGTGGCGTAGCTGAGCCTGTAGCAGATAATAATTGTCCAGATATGATCCAGCCTGTCCCTCCTTGCTGTACCAACCAACCAACCAACCAACCAACCAACCACCCAACCACCCACCAAACCAAGCGACGCCCCAAGCCGAGGTTCGTACACCACGGGGGTGCCTTTAGCATGCAGTCGCTTAATTCATAGACTAACAAAGCCAGGTTTATGGCCGCGCAGCGCGGTTTTATCTAAAAATGCATAATATGTTGTACTTAATTGTAAAGTAAGTACACAACGACGACGTGAAGTGACTGTAACATAACTTTTTTCGGCAAAATTACACGCATACAAAATCCGGGGGTCGGGAGGGGGGGGGGCAGCTGCCCCGCTGCTGCTGATATGAGGTGCGCTGCACCTTATATTGAGCTTATAGTGTGAACAGCAAGACCCGACAGTTGGCCTACGGTAAAACTGTCGGTCCGACTTAATGTGAACTGCTGGGCCTAAGGCAGCAATGTCTCGCCACAGCTTCAGTCGTTATTTCAACCGTTCGCCACAGTGAGTGAGAAGACACACTTTTCGGCTTTTCAGCCGGCTTTGCGGCACGAGGGTGTTGTCGTGTTTCGAAAACCATTTTGACTCCTTAGAACTTGCCACCCGCTCTGAAATAAAGGCACGAAATTAAAACATAATTATACACTTCTGAACATGTCATTTCATCCAGTTTAATAGACGGGATGATCAATTTTGGAGTAATAAAGCGCCACACATATTACATAGTCCGCCGGTAGGCGGTCTTTCAAACAAACTGTCAAAAACTGAATGACCGACTGCCGGCGGACTGTAAATGTGTGGGGGCCCTAACAATGTATTTTTCCCTCAGGCCGGTCGCCTGGTCGTATACGGCGACTCTTCGTGCCTAGAGGGCGGTGCGGCCCGCAACTGTCACTGGCTATTGCTGGCCGCGCTACAGTACGCGCTGGTGGGACACCTGCCGTCCTCGCTCAAGGACGCCGCCACTCCGCACCAGCATCGACAGCGGGACGTACACATTATACCTTCAGGTAAAAAGAAGGAAAATAAGTTTATTTTGAAAGAAAGAAAAACTATTTGCTCACGCGAAAAATAGCTTTTAACTTAAGCCTAAAAATAAAAACAAATGGGTAGTTATTTATTTTATACTTAAAAAAAAGAAAAAGAACAATAAATATTAAAGGAAATATGCGTCACTAACGCGCGAAACGGCTAACGCTCAGCGTAATGCCGTGGCCCGTGCACGAAGGCACGAGTCAAGGCGCTGGTTTTCAGCGTAAACCGGCGGTGTGTCGCCATCTCAGAACCTGTAAAAATTAGTTAGACATTGAACCGAGGATAATAACAGTGACCGAGGCCACAAAAAAAATACTCGTACAAGTTCTGAGGTGGCTGTAGGCACAAAAGACGCTGTACGGCGCGCACAAAGAACATTACAATCTTAAAATGGTAAATTATGAGCATTAAAATAAGAGGATATTTTTTTATAAAACAAATTACATTTTTAATTCCAAAAAAATGAACATACTTATTATAAATAAAAAGAGAAGTGCTGACTGACTGACTGATTGACTGACTCATCAAAGCCCAGCCCAAACCCTTGGACCTAGAAAGCTGATATTTTTCACAGAGGTTCCCTTTATAATGTAGACAAGACACTTTATAAGGGAGGAATTCCCGTTAGTATGTTCCTGTGGGATATTTCATGACATCCACGCGGGCGAAGCCGCTGGCAAAAGCTAGTCATACGTATAATAATTGTTTTTTATGATAACCAAGATCAACCAAAGAGACAAAATAATAATTAAATTATGTGCCAACATTTCAACGCTTTCCATTTCAACGCGTTCCGAGCCCAAAGACAAAAATCCAAAACCAGAGAGTTTGCGACTTGCGTATTCGTCAATTTGATTAGTGTCAAGTTTTGCATAGATTAAAAGGGAAACAACATATTCTTTTTACTTTTATTTATTTATTTAATAACAACCAACTTGTACTAACAGTTTTCACCACACATACAATTTATTTAAAGTTAGTTGTTACTAGTTGTTAATTTAGTTGATTTTGTTATTCTGAAAATAAAAATCAACGGACGTACGAGGACGGACGGAGATGCGTTTACTTGTAGCCGCGCTATGGTATTTTTTTAATTCCCGCAACATTGAACTAAATAAAACATTGAAACAACATCGTTGAGTGTTGAGAAAGCCTAGTTTATTACGAAACTTAGCCGTTTCAATGTTTCGCAAGCAATGTTCAGAGCGAAGTTCAATCAACGATGTCATTTCCTTTAAAATCCTGTTTACTTCAGGATAACATTTTCCAACAGGATACTGATTTTGTTCCCGACGGACGCCTGCAAATTAACAAACTGCATTGCAACAGCCGACGTAAACGGATATTACGCTACGTCTTCTATTTTCGAGTTCCCTAGTACTTTGATGGAGGAATTGGTGCATTTGACGGAAACTTACTTACTGGTCGAAAGTACCACATTTTCCCGTTTAAGTCCCATCCGAGTACTAATTTGGTCGCGGTTAGTGCGAAACATCTTGCCTATTAAACTCCTACCGTCTTATTACAAAACAAGGTTCATCTTCAAACCCAGGTCTAAACCATGGCCCCTTTTTAAATTTCGAACTTTATTCCGATACATTAAAATGTTAGTTTTATAAAACTAACAACTTAGTACAGGACTAAGTTGTCAGTTTTGTATAAATAACTGTATTTCTATTACAGCTAGGTTCTTATTAGAAAAACTAGCTCGATGGTTTAAACCATGACAGAAGAAAAACCTCGTTTTGTAATAAGACCGCTAGACTTAAAAATTACTTTATGGAAAACGACAATTACACGGGGGTCAGTCGCCTCGAGGGAAGCCAGTACTCGCCAAGCTGGTCTAAATTGGCGATCATTCAGATGGACCTCACCTGTAAGGGTGGTACGCTGGTAACTTAAGCGAGAACGACTGCAGCTGCAAAAAATAACATTGTAATTCACAGTATCATTATGAAATACAAAGTTATCTTTGCGATTGTTAAACATATATGGTACGGAACCCTTCGTGTGCGAGTCTGACTCGCAATTGGCCGGTTTTGTTTTAGGGTTTCGTACCTCAAAAAGAAAAAACGGAACCCATATAGGATCACTCGTGTGTCTGTCTGTCTGTCCGTCTGTCACAGCCAATTTGCTCCGAATCTAATGGACCGATTAAGTTGAAATTTGGTACACATATAGATTTCTGTGACCCAAACACGTACGGGTACAGTAAATAAATGAATTTTGAATATGGGGGTCACTTTTAGGGGGCAAATAAGAAAATTTAAAAAAAAGTTTTGCTAACTGTACCGTGTGACATATCAAATGAAAGGTTTTACTATAAGGGTCTTAAATATATTTTTTTTATAATTTTAAAATAAATGGTTTTAAAGTTATTTAAGAAAATAGACGAAAATTGGCCATTCCCCCCCCCCCATCTCCGAAACTACTGAGCCTAAAATTTTGAAAAAAATACAGAAAATAGTTCTGTACCTGTAGATTCAGGAAAACCTATAAGAAGTTTGTGGTCTTAAAATAACATAGTAAATCTCTCAATATTGTGAGTACAAACTTACATTTACTGTTGGAATGTTCGTGAACATGTTTTTCAACTATAATGTTAAGTTTGTTCTTGGAATAAATTCATCCCAACTACGGAACCCTTCATTGTGCGTAGTCCGACACGCACTTGGCCGGTTTTTTAATATTATTATATTTGACGTGTAAAAGTCTTACCTATTTACATCAATCATTTACCACCATCAGAACTACCGCAGCGCGCAGAAGGCGGTCGCCTCCACGTATATTCGAGGGTCCTATCTCCTGATGGCAGTGGGCCCCGGCCGGTGCCGGAATGCGTCGTAGCGACGCCGGTCGAACCCCATCCGATACACGCACCACCGTCGGCAAGGACCCTCGCGCCGAGGCACCAACCTACTGACCCCAAGAGTATCGGTAAATATAACTACGATATTTTCTCATATTAATCACATCGGTGCAAGAAAACATTGTGTGGAAGTCAGTGGGCTACTTGCGTAACACACTTACATTCATCAGTAATGACATTAATTTTGATCAGTACCTAGTTCAACAACATTAATTGCGTTATTTAAGTTGCTAAGCCGACTCATTCTCCAGACATGAAGAAAGATATTGAATTTTCTTCAATAACTTTCGGGTTGTGATTGAAAGTGTGTTATGCAAAGTTAACATCGCCATCCCCTCATGAGCAAGCATGGCGATCAATGCTCGTACCTTCTTTGTATAAGAAGAGGCTTTTGCACTGCAGTTAAGAGCGTTAATCGCGCGCGGGCTGGCAACGTCGCATTTCTATACGTTTTTCGTGATCATTTTAATAAATTTAAATCAAATGACAATAAAGCCTGACTTCCTTCATTTCGGTGTGCCGTATTTACGGTCGGTTACTGTGCTTCCATATACGATAACAACCTTGGCAGGCGATTGGATTGGCAATAAAAGTATTGGAAGAAAAATGAGGATTTAAAATTACCACATGTAGGAGAAAAATTCCCTCATGTTCATTATTTCAGGCAAAATGTTAAAATTCTGTGTTATCATATCACAAACAAATCGGTATCTGGAGGTTTCGAGGTCAAAGACTACGAATTTTCGGGCAGACTTGTGTGTTTTTTTTTTCTAGTTTACATTGTTAGAAACACGTTTCTTTCAGCCTTTACCTAAGTTTCCTTTTATTACCCTTTAGGGCGAAAATACACTTGCATGTAGCTGGTACACAACTATGCAAGTAGCTGGCATGCCGTCTGGCATAACAACTGCTGATTGGTCAATGTCACAGTGGCATGCCAGCTGCTTGCATAGTTTTGTACCAGCTACAGGCTTGTGTATTTTCGCCTTAATTGGTTCATTAAATACCAATAATTTCGTGCCGTACCAGTAATTACATTTAAATAAAAATAATAAGAAATGCATTTCATTTATTATTATTTTTATTTAAATCTAATTAGTTATTTAGTTATTAATGTGATGTGATGATGAGTGTAATTTGAGATGGTGAATTCAGGCACAACTTTGTTGGAGACAAGGCGAATACGGAAATGTTACAAGGTCAAGGTAGACAAAACAGGTATTCTAACGCTTTGAAAAAACTATCTTAAATTGTGTGTATAGGTAACATTGTAACGGCGGATATAAAATATATATTTTCGCAAAACTGGTCGTTCTTTCAAAATAACGCACGTGTAATTTTCAATTACAAAATGAAATAAAAGATATCGTTTGATATGTACGTATAAAAGGGTGATGTCAGTCCGTTACGTATTATATAAATATACTCGTGGTCTTGTAATTTGAAAGGGCGAATGAATGGCGACTCACAAGTGCAACAAAAGGGGTACCGCTAATGTGAGGAGATCTGTCGAGAGGGGCCGCCCTACAAGGGTTTGGTTTACACTGACCTTGGAGAGCCCCAAGGTCAAGTGCAAAGGGTGCGTAGTACACGCGACCGGTTCGCAAATATGAATAGATAAATGAACTAAACGGGGTCGAGTAATAAGTGTGTTCGTTTGATGTAGAGGTTCGACCTTCAATTTTGATTATTGCTATGTTATCCTTCATATTACAGTGTAATGAATCTCTGAGGATTAATAATGAATCCTCAAAGAGTTCCATTCCAGAGATTCATAAAATAATAATTACTTATTCATCACAAGCTTTTATTTTAGTTTTACCTGTCCCGGTCTCTGTCTGTCTGTCTGTAATCTAATCTGCAAGTTAAATTTGACCCACTTCCCGGTTTCCAATTGAGCTGAAACTTTACATGCATATGTAATTCGGATGACAATGCAATATTATTATGACACGGGGCTGATCTGATGATGGAGCCGGAAGGTGGCCATGGGAACTCAGTAATAAAACGACGCAACCCTATCGAGTTTGGGCTCGTTTTCTTTTGATTTGTCTTGACAAGGGCTCTGGTCTTAGATGATATCCAGACTAATAAAAGCTTGTTTAAAAATATTTTTTAAATAATACACTTGTTTTTCATTTCCATTTGTTCGGCACTTAATTGAACGAAAATTCGTCTTCGACCTCTCTGCAATGTTAAATGTGGCGTCAGCCTCACATCACACGTGTCTGTACCTACTGGAAATAGTTGTAGATTTGAGATTTTCTTTACAAAGTGTTGTTTTGCTAAACCAAATTTGATTATAATGACGGACTGACAAACAAGGTTCAGAATTTTTACGGTTAGCCGACAATATGCTTGCGTTATGAAGTAAGTACGACGAGAGTTGAATGAAGTTGATTTTTCAGGTGCTCCAGAGATAGAGGGTACGGAGCCTGCACCGCGGACGTGGCGTGGCGCTGGGGCTGCGCCTTCGCGCGGGCTTGGTGGGGCGGAGCACCAGAGCCCAAGTGTGACTAGCCGCGCCATGACGCTGCTGGCCATCATAGCGCTAGTCTACTGCCTCACCGCCGCGTGGAAGCGCTGCGGCCGGAAGCTGCGCCGCCGGAGACTGATGTCCCTAGCCACCTAGCAATTGTTAAAATGTGATGTGAAGGAAAAACGATATCTAATGATAAGACCTTAACCGTGGGGCCAAATAGTTAGTGTGACGTTTACAGTGGTACTAGGGTATACTTTCATTATACATACAAGAAACTTGATTGCAGAGCAGATCGACACACTACGTGTGGCCTTTTCATACAACTGACCAAGAATGACAGTTGTGACTTTAATTTACAGACAATTTAAGTTGATAGTCAGCTCCCTTATTAATCAAGTTCCAAAGGAACTGCTTTTTATGAGGTTTTTATAAGTGGGTCTAAGAGGTGGCTGACCCAATCACAACATCTTTATATCTAGTAGGTTTTTTGAATCAACTTAACGTAACGGAATATACAATACCTAAGTAGTTGATTGTCGTTCAATTACATAAAATGTTAGTATAATAATTAATTTACAACGAGTTATGACGTAATAAGTAAAGTAAACTAATCATCTTCGTCACCGTAGTCGACATGAAGTAATCATTTTAATTTATAAGTATCAAATGCAAAAATAATAGAAAATGAATCCACAAAATATATACACTAGCTTATCATGATTTAGAATAATAAATTAACTTAATATTTTTGGATCAAGTGTTATCTCGCGCAGTAACTCATTTAATTAGGCGTTGCTAATAAAAGCACGCGCTATTTTATTATTTTTCCGATATTACAAAGATCTCGTTAACGTATCACATCGTGTGCACGGACTCCTTAATATTATCGTGCGCGATTGGAATTATAATTATTATAGGTTTACCTAATATTATTCTTAAAAGATGAACTCACAGTTTATTTATTTTAAAATGTATTAATTAAGTACCCAATATTTTAAGTTACCAAAATGTACCTCACTGCACTGGGACTAATTTATCTATTTATTACCTATGTTTGACCTTTTGTGGATATTAATGAAATTATATAGAGGTCGTGAAACTTGTAAGAGAATATTTCTAATATTATTATTATATTGTACGTGAATAGTTATATATACGTGATGATATTTTCTACAGCGTAAAGCTCGGGTATATTGTAGGTACGTCCTTTTATAGTCTGTATATAAGTATTGTTGCTTAATGTTATTATTGTGTATTTATTCTATGAAAGTAGAAGAAAAGCTTAGTAAAAAAAAAAAAAATATGCTCGTAAGTACGTAAATATTTGAATAAACGTATTACTTTAACGGTTTAACCCTTAGATAATATACATCTAGATCGAGCCACCGCGTGGCCGGTCATGAGACAGCAATATTAACAGTGAAAGTATACTTTTTTAAAGCAAAAATACGGCACGCCGTAAGGGACAGAAGATACGATGCTTTGTCTCAATTTTCCTAATTATTTCGTATATATGTGTCTCACTTCCACACTTCACACTGTAATCATGGCAACGTCTAGATGTTTAATGTCATTGGTTTAACCTATTGAATCCCGAGTAATGAGACACAATTGATTATCTATTATGTCACGCCCGATATCGACCTCGGGACTCAAAGGTAAGTTATGTATGCAGTTAGTTTTAAAAAGAGAGTAGGTTCACCTGTATCCTGCTTTTGTTGGAATATCTAGGAACACCTTGTGTAGCACACGAGCGCTTATTGCGACTGTGAGCAGCTTTATAAGTTGCACCGGTAGCGCTCCGGATATCATTAGTTCACATAGTGATCATGTTAGTGACCCAGGTGAACTTTATAATAGTAACGATTTCTTTAAAGGATATGATAGTATTTTGCTTCTTGTACGCATGGTAAACACAGTTTGGACTTCGGTTAGGGGTGTTACACGCATGTTCGGGTACAACAACAGTATTTGTTGAAAGACAAAGCCGACTCGAATTAATTTCTAGACATATTCGACTCTCATTCCACTCGTGCCAAACGACAAAACTGGCATAATCATGTTTGGGTCAGCTCGGCACAATTATTACGAGGGGCGTTCAATGTATTCTCGGTATTGGCATAAAAAGAAACGTAAATTTAATTAAAATTATTTTTATTTTTCAATAATAAATTCCCCCATTACCTCAATGCATTTATTACATCTCGAAATTAAGTCTTCAATACCCTTTTCAATAACTTTGCTCCTTCTTTGAAAAATGCGCATTTATTGTCACCTTGAGCTCTTCATCGTTGGAAAATCGTTTCCCACGAAGGTCTTTTTTCAAATTAGGGAACAAATAATAATCACTTGGGGCTAGGTTCGGGCTATAGGTGGTTAATTTTTTCGAAACCACAATCTCACACAGCAGCCTTGGAAACATGCGCCGTGTGAACCGGGGCGTTGTCGTGAAGAAGCAATACACCGGTGGCCACTGGCCAGTTTATCCCGTCTTTTTTCTTTAATTGCTTCCCGTAATGTGGATGCGTAGGATGATGCGTTTATGGTTTCACCTTTTGAGTGTTCCCTTATCTCCGAAGTTTGCATAGAGAAAAATCTGAAATTATTCTGTGATGGAAGATTATGTCAAGATTAAAACGATAGCACACTTTTTCAGAAATCGGAACGGAAGACTCTGTGCGCGAGTCCGACTCCCTCTTGACCGGTTTCTTTTGTTTGCAAAATTCCCTTTGAGTCCCAAAACACTGGGCCATGACTTTTCCGGCAGACGGAACGACTTTGAATTTCGAGGGGCAGTACCCTTCTTGTACTACTGCATGGACTCCTGCTTTATTTTCAGGATAATAATGATGAACCAATGTTTCCATCTTTCAAGCGATCGAAAATATAATGGAACTTCACCACAGAGCTCTATAAACTCTCTAGAACACTCGATTCGCACTTGTTTTTAAGGTGCCGAGCGCCATGAGCATTTGCGGCACCCATCTTGCACTGACTTTTGAAAGATAGAAGGTCATGTAGAATAGTGTGCACGGTACGAACGGAGAGGTGGGTCATCTCTGTTATCATTTTTGTCTTCATTCTTATCCTCCAGTATAAGATTCTCAACTTTTTTCACGTTTTCTTCCGTAGAGACGGTAACCGGGCCGCCTGAGCGAGTGTCGTCTTCAATACTCTCTCTGCCCCTTTTAAGTTCACTTGAACACTTTTGAACCATGGATAACGAAGGAGCAGAATCTTCGTAAACAGCCACCACACCTTCGTGAATAGTTGTTTGATTTTTCCTTGTTTGGAATCGCGCGGTGATCCATTTTCTTCAACATTGTCATGATAGCCGTTCCAGTTGTCTCTGACTAAGGATAACTAGCAAACTAATGATACCAACTATATGAAATTTACTTTTATCTGAAGGTCAACGTCAATAATTAATTAATGAATTAGTCAAATTATCCACATCATTAGTAAATCACCCACATAACGAGAATACACTGAACGCCTCTCTCGTAAGCCGAGCGGCTTTTCCCGAACATACACTCTCGGACTCTTAAATCGAGCCACCATGTATATTTGTTTTTAGGCCTTTTTAGGCATCAAAATAATGATAAGTCAGAGAAAAAGTTTTCATTCAGTTTTGAAGGTGGCGTACCTACTGGCCCTAATTTCGGTATCAGCATTGTTCCAAATTTGAATTCACGTTATTTGTTTTGTTTTGCTTATAAAGGGTATCGAAATTGTTTTTCCTTATTATACAATTAAATTATGGATACTGTTCGCTGCTCGAAGTTTTTGGGCCGGGATTTATTTTTTATGCATAATAATGCACTTCAAGAATTGTTTGAGAATACCTTCCTGCATGACGTTAGTATCGCAGTAATGGAATGCCCAGCAAGAAGCCCTGATATGAATACGATAGAGCACTTATGAGATGAGCTGAAGAGGCGTGTTCGACCTAACCAACCGGCTCCAAAAACTACAGGAGCTGAAAACTGCCATTTTGGAAGCATGGGAGAACTTTCCTCAGCACGTCACAGTGGCATTAATTCATTCCATAACAAACCGCATGACGGCCGTCGTAAATGCTCTTGGAGGTAACAAAGTTACTAAATAAAAGTTTTCTCTATGCAAACCATTGCTGTCTTAAAAAAACTCCACGCTAATTTTGCCTCTGAGAAACGTGAAAAGACGACTATTTTTTAACATTCTGATTTCAAATTTGGAACAATGACAAACTGAAATGATAGTGACTGACAGCCCCAAAACCACATCTATTTTTTTCTTTCTACTGCCATTATTAAGACCTTTAAACAAAAATATGCAGGGTGTCTGTACTGTCTGGATTCAAGTATCCGGTTATGCCGAATCATGCCGACGCGAACACATTTGTGTGTAGCACCACTGTACAAAACATGAGAACGCAAAATACAAGTTTGTTATCAACAAAGTCTCAAGTCGTGTTAATGGCAAACTTGGTTAGTTTAGAGATTGAATTACATAATTATGAAATTATGTATTTCACGGTAGCTTACACAAGAAAGACTGGTCATCACGTAGGTACGCTTTAGATTCGCGATTTAAACTCTAAGTAAACGATAAGTTTTTGTTAATAAAGAATCATCATCTGTTATGTCGTATGTTTTATTTAAAAGATGAAGAGTTTGAACACTCCAACTGCAATCTTTCATTAGATTAGTGTAGGTATTCTAAAGTACTAAAATAAACTGTTTTTTTTAATTCTTCTTAATCTTCCAGTCTTGAAATCTGCATCCTGATTGCGTAACACACTATCAATTGGAATCGGAATAATTTTGAAGCAAATTGCTAATCCATTGCTTTGAACATTCAAAAAATTTGTCTGCTCGACAACGTAAATAACGCAATGAATGTTGTGAACTGTCAAAATGAAACTGATTCTGATAGTGTGTTAAGCAGTTGCCCAAATGGTTTAAGCTTGAAAAGAATTTCAGGAAAACATGGGAAAAAAATCTAAATCACATCTGTCACAGTTCCAAGTCAAAAACCGACCCTATTTACTAAAACTAAGTATTACTAGAAATATTCATGCTTAGGTTACAGCATTTGAGCGACAGAAAGGTAGGTACGCCACAGGCATGTTTTCGTTTTAAATGTTCACATCGTGAACAAAAACTAGTTGTTCCTGTATGTAAGTATACCTACCTATTCAGGGTATGATTTTTGCAGGTGTGGCAGCACTTCTAAATACTGGTAATAACTTTATACCAAAAAATGCACTATTAGAATACCCAAATATCGAAAGAATATCGCTTGGCGTAGGTTTTGTGAGTTTGAGCGAGGCGCCCACCGGCCGCGCACGCGCGCTGCATGCGTGCGTCATCTCAGCGTGATTACGGGCCGAGTGTCGCCTGCCAAGCGCCCAGCAGCAGCACTCGCCGGATCGACCGCGCGTCAGTCGCCACTCGCCATTCGGCTCCACACCGCGAGCCCGCGCGCTAGTCCGCTCTCGCGACACTGATCTCAGCGCGACCGCACAGCGACGCTATCCGCGATGTCGTCGCGCGTATATGAGCCGAGCGACCATGTCGTTGAAAAATCCCGCTTGCCTTCCTTTGAGCAATATCAAAGTATGCACAAAGAATCGCTTGAAGATCCCGAATCATTTTGGTCGGAATTAGCGAATGAATTCTATTGGCAAACACCATACCAGCGCGGAAATATTGTGTCTTACAATTTTAATGTAAACTCGGGGAGGATATTCGTGAAATGGTTGGAGGGCTCCAGGACCAATATCTGCTTCAACGTGCTGGACAGGAACGTGAGGAACGGTTTTGGAGACAAAATTGCATTCTACTGGTAAGTTATTTTCTGTTAGCCTAACTTCCAAAATCAATAGACAGCTGAGCGGCAAATGCACTGAGACGGCGCGCGAACTTATTGATTTTCTCCACAGGCTAGACAGCTGCAGAATATACACCAATGGGTCGAGCTTATTATTACTGAAAATTTACCTTCGTGTTATGTAATATAACTTCAAGCTAAGTGCACAGCGAAATGTAAATAACGAATTTTCAATTAGCATAATGTAGGTACCGTAATCATACCCAGACTTTGGGTATGATTACCTATTTTGTAAATATCAATATTTTTATTTATTAAATAAATACCTAAGTATTTAAAAGAAAATCACTGCCAGTGACTTTCATGTTGCAAATTAGGTGTACCTAACTAGTGGTGTAGTTAGATGATCCACTATAACAGTTCGCTACCTAATTACAATCAAATGGACGTAAGTAATTAATACCTACATATTAGCATGTATTAAGTACGTAGCCATTATGCTGTGGTTACATACATATTATGTATATGTTTATCATATGCCCTTTTCCTTGAAATTCCCGCAGAATTTGAAACGGTATAGAAAATTGTAAAGAAAATTAAAACTTTTTATTGCTCTGCCACGTGATTTTCTCATTACCAGTATTCCTGATTACTCCTTTATATAATACAATATCCTTAAGCTTGGTTCTACGTCATCGGGTTAGGTAGTCGTAGTTCATCGGGTTGGGTTCGAACTTACGACCTATCGCCTCTCTGCACTATAACCATTGGGCCTTAGACACTTTTTGACAATCACCAAAATATTAATTTTAAAACTAATGGCCCAAGCGATCGCGATGTCTGAGGTTCTAATCCTATCAGTTGTAATAATTATCGTACTCAGCTCTCTTACCAAGTTACTCCTGGTACGTAGCTAATGCGCAAAACTCCATTTAAATGCCCTAAATAAATCTTTGGTCAACCGGCCATCTCCTAGTTCTAGCAGGGGGCCTAGTTCTAACAGCTCCCACATAATATAATATCTATAATGTTCCTTGTTGAACTTTGACCTCTCCGGCCGAGCGAAATTGAGCTCCTGCATTTCCGCTGATTGATTTCCCGGGCCCATGGCGCGCGCAATGCATTAAGTAGGCACGCTCGACGCACTAGATGCGTTCAACACCGGGGGGTGTTACATGACCCCATACCTCAGGTATCTAGACATCCTACGCTAAATCAATTAAGCAGATACGCAGCCTCCCTGGGCCAGACAGGCGATGTACATATAACCATCCGATAATTTGTATAGAATTTTTTGAGGATGAGTTGTATCATCTACTAGAAACCCTTCGTTCAGTTTTTACCTACGACTTGACAAAGCATGGAGATTTCTTTGTGTCTGTAAGTTTTAATATCAATGATTAATACGATACACTTCCGGAATAGATTATCCAAATAATAGTGAAAACTGCATCAAAATCCGTTGCCTAGTTTAAAAGAACAACGCAGTCACACAGACAGACACGAAAAGTCGGCATTTTACCATAACAAAAACATTTCGTTAGAAGAGCCGTAGATACGCATCTCTTCACCTTTTCCCATCAAGATAAGTTAAAATGCATACAAAGTATCTTCTACAATTCAGCTAGCACATAGGTACCTACTTAAGAACACTGACGCATATTGCTTGTGCATACAAATGCATTTCAAAGCAGACGATCGCAAACAACAGTCAAGACTACCTATATCTATGTTATCAGCGACTAGGATTTAACGTCTTCTCATTATACGTACACCATCTGGTTTTAGGTATTCAACTAAGTACTAGGCTTCTTCCATTCCTGTCTATTTTGGTCTGTCTGTAGGTATCCGGTCTGTGTGTTTTCCGCCACTTTCCGTATAACATCTTTCGGGCTTCTTGATTGACTTTAATATATCTGCGGTCTCTATTTTGGAAGGTTCTTGGACCATGATCCTTCAGGTCACATGTTGGACGACTGTTGCCAAGTTTTGGGCCACAGGTCGTTGATATCGTGACCCTTTTGCTATTTAATTTCTGCTATTTTTTTTTATTTGTGATTCGGCGTCAGTCTTTGTTGCATATTTGATTTGGGCAGCACTTGGTCTACAACTTTGTTGTCTCTACATAAAACGCATAGGTTGACCCTGCCTGACCGTAAGCTTCCGTCCAAAACATCGGCTTTATTAAATGCATTTCAATAACATGATAGAGGTAACATCTAGATGTGGTCTGTTATGCAAGAGAAACAATATCTTTATAGGAATTGATCATAATGTATGGGGTCTTTCCGTCTTTCAGTCTCGTGTCAAGTTAATAACATTCCTTTAATCTACCATCAGAGGTTAAAGATGAACTATATTTCACTCAAATGATCTAATGATGTCATAATTTTAGTAACCACAAGTTTGATAAGCTCATTGTTCATTTCCTATTGTAAACATGTCTTCATAAGTAGGTAGGTACTTGCAATAGAAATCTTAGATAGGTAATGCAAACTATTAACAGAATTAACATTTTGTTAATTAATTAACACTGTCGTTTTGTTAATGTTTAACAGAAAACGTATAAAACAGATTTATTACATATCTAGGTGGGTGTAGATTATGTACCTACACGTAACCACGTAAGACTTTGTTTAGAGTTGCATAGAAACAAAATGTTATCTCAATTTCAGGCATGTAAATACAATTTTCGTACCACTTGCTCAAAAAAGTGACATTCTATGCCACAAAAAGCGAACATAACAATAGTCATTTTTAATGTGTTAATAAACAGGGAAAGAAAATTGTACTGAATTTCATTCATCCTCTAGGGGGAGAATGTGATTTAAATTTGGAATACTTACCGAAATTGATACAGAACTATGTCTGTGTGTACACCATTGAGTTTGTATATAAAGCATTATACATTTTTTTGAAAAAGGAATACGCATTTATGATGCAGTTATGATTATTAAATAAAATTACGAAAACCGACGAGGCCGTATGAGCTTGATGCCTTTGCTTTTCCGACAAAAAAATATTAGTCTAGGAATTTGCCGCGTTTTTGTTTTCTTCAAATATATAAACGTTAAGTTTATTTTAATTTATTTTTATAAATAAGTTAATGTTCTAAAATGCTTATCTCATATTAGTATTGTGTTAATTTTTTCGCAAATGGTACGAAAAGTAGAGTATTTTCCTCGGTGATAAAGCTGTCTTAGTCTTGGGTGAACTTAAATCCCTCGCTACGCTCGGGAGTAAACCTCGAGTCCTTCGTTACGCTCGCGATTTAAATCGTCACCCGCGACAGAAGACACTGCTTTATCCCCTTGGTTAACAATCTACTATTTAAGTAAAATGCCTACATATAGGTAGATTGGGAAGCACCCTGTTCACAGTTACTCCCACAAAGGGTGGACGGGGAGATGTACCTATTCAATTTTAATTAACTTTTTTTTACATACTGATTATAATTTAACAAGATTATGTCCAAGTTATATGTGATAACGAAGCTACCGAAACCTATGACAAAAGTCGGTAAAAAAATTGTTAAGTACGGAATGGTAATTAATTAAGTAGGTACCTACCTACGGAATAAAATTAATCAGTGACTGCGTGATGAGGTTAGGTAATGTTATCGCGAAAAGTTATTTACAAAAGGTCCACAATATCTCTTCCTTACCTTGTCAGTTGTATGCGACAGCAACGTACCTACTAAATCGCATCTACTCAGTAGGTACAAATCGTCCCATATAACTCCATTCAGTACTTACCGAGTTAAGTAGGTACAGAACAGATCTATACAATAAAATTAACCTATTATCATCGAAGTAACAGTGCGACTTATTCTGAGATTTTATTCGTTGTTTGAGCCGGTTGGTCATCCCAAAAAACTCGCTTGTCTAAAGTTTCTAATTGTTCTATTTAAAATGCCTTACGGAAAACAAGAAACGATCTAATAGTCGTTTCTTGTCTCTTTTTTTTCTTCCTTTGGACATATTTTTCATCTGTTTTACTGCGGTTTTATTTATATCCTTTACCTTGATATTTACTTCGAATCCGATTTGATTAGGTACTGGTCATGAGTAATAAAAACCTTTAGGGGAACCCCATCGATACCTAGGTTCCTCGGTACAACCTCCTCAGACAAAGACCTTGCGGAACCGCAAGTATAGGTGTCTAGGTACTTACCTACGCTTTTAAGGCGTCACGGAGTGAACGGTTTGCTTGCACTTATAATAGTACAAATTACTAACTTACTATAATGGTGCTAGCTTGTAAGGTCGCTATCAAGGCTGAATGAGCGGAAGTTATTACTAAAACTGACTTGAGAATTTATATCATGCCAATATCCGCATCTCGAGAGAAATGCGAATCGAAAATGCATGCGTAGCGTAGTAGGTACTACTGTAGGATATTACGAGGAGCTCGTGGCTAAGTAATTACAGCCGCACGGATCGATTCATCAGGTTAAGCTACGCTTGCCGGGGTTGGTCAGTGGATGTGTGACCATCTTTACATACCGAGACTCCTCCGTGCCTCGGAGAGCACGCTAAGCCGTTGGTCTCTGCTGTCATTTCGTGGATCTTTGACTGTCGTTACGGGTCGTCAGAAGCTCGAAAGTCTTTAGAACCAGTCTTACCAAAGGGTATCGTATTATAGGTACCCATTTATTGGCAGTCGCTCCATGTAAAACACTGGTATTCAGCTGCATACGGTTAGACTGGAGGCCGACCCCAACATAGTTCGGAAAAAAAGGCTAGCCTAGGCAGATGACATTGTGTGGGATCCATGATAGATTCTATATAGTTAGGGCTACAGCACGCACTTATTGAGACAGCAAACTGTGCATTACATTTGTGCTAAGAATCTACAATCGGATTTTAACCGGACCCAGTAGTTGATTAATGCTTTCCATTCATGTATACCACAAGGTGATACTAGTCTGTGACTTGACAGAGCTAGGCAAACTAGTATTGTTAACCTCGACAATACTTACGTTTCCTTCTTATTCCAAATCCTTTCAACGAATTACATAACACGAGCATGATATAGAATCAAATGAATTATACAATCGAATCACAACTCTTGAAACAGCTATGTAGGTATGTGTTCTTGCGTCATCAGTTCAACACTTTCCTAAAGATATAAGGGATACAAGTTATCGAGATAATGTCGCGCCTCGCGCACTTCAGTGATTCTGTTTAAATTATCGCATGTCATTCAGATAAATAGACACACGATGCGATTAAAGAAAAAATATTTAACGAAATAGAAAATCTTGAATTAGGTACGACAAAATACAACATGAAGTGCAGCATGTAAACATAAGATTCGGTACCCTAATGTATCGATTATTTAAGTCCCTTTCATACATTTGCACCCGTCAACCACCCTTGTCTAAGCATTAGGCGTACGCAGGCAATACAAAAAATAGAAATTACCGCCCCAGGGCCCCAGGACGGAATATCAAAATTCGTGACGTGTAGGATGGCAGATCAAATAAAACTCATTTGAGAGAAAAAGAAGATTAGCAAAATGAGATTGAAGGGTGTGCTCCCCTAATTTTCATTAAACGAAAGGGTGCACTTTGAAATACGAATCCTTAGCGTTGGATTACCATATGTCTGAAAATATTATCGTTTATTTATTCGTGCCAACGGCCCCTACGGGCAATATTGTAAAACTCATCGTAATATTTGCATACAAGAGAACTCTTACAAAACCATGCATCTATTACTTCATTTGAAACAGAGCATGTCCAATTAGTTTTTAAATACATTGTCCAAATTTCAAGCCTCTCACAAAGTCACAAACGTTCACTTTCTAAACTTTCTTGAGCAATAGTGTGATAAATGATTTCAAGGTTATTTAGCTGATTGACTATGCGTGATCATGCCTACTGTCTATCCTGTAGTTTCCTCCTGCTAAGCCTTTATAAGCTCGACCTTCAACTTACCGGAGCATTTGTTTGATATCGTTTCCTTTGCAGGGAGGGCAACCATCCAGAGGATTACAGCCGCATTACATACATGAAATTGATGGACTTGGTGTGCCAATTCGCTAATGGCCTACGCGAGCGCGGCATCGGCAAAGGTGACAGGGTGTCCATCTACATGCCCATGATCTTGGAGACGATTGTGTGCATGCTGGCCTGTGCTAGAATCGGGGCTGTTCATTCCGTGGTGGTGAGTCTTGAATACTATGATACAATGTGATTTGGAAGACAGCCCATCACATTGATTTCGTCACCAAAATCGATTAGGCACTTAGTTTTTATTCAAGTTCAATTTAATTTTGACAAAAAACCTGTATAAATACTTACCTCCATTAAAAAAATAAACTTTTGAAGATGTAGGTACTTATTTCTTATCTGATTGATAGTTTTTATGCCTTTTTGACTTCAACTACGAGATATTTTCAGTTCGCGGGTTTTTCTGCTGACTCGCTGGCAGAACGCATGGCTGATTGCAAAGCTAAGGCTCTAGTGACTGCTGACGGCGGCTGGCGCGGAGAGAAGCTGCTCGTCCTTAAGACCACATGCGATGATGCTTTGGAAAAAGCCAGGACCAAGTTTAACCATACTGTTGACATGTGCATCGTGGTGCCCCACCTGGATAGAGTCACGCCTTGCGGACAGCTTCCCGATGACGTAAGAGCCCTTGTAAGTATAAGTAGTATATTACGTAGTGTGTATGAATTAGTGTACTTGCAATGTCTTTGTGAGACGGAACTCCTACCTATCCTAGATAAATCTTCTACCTGTCCTTTTCTTTTCAGTACAAGTGGAATGAGGATATAGACATTTGGTGGCATGATATTCTGGAAGGTCAGTCGACCATCTGCCCTCCAGAGTGGATGTCTCCTGATGATCCTCTATTTATGCTATACACCAGGTAAACATTGATTTAGTAAGAGGTTGTTTTTAAGACCTTTGTTCAATTGTTCTCATCATAACTATCCACAGACACTCTTTTCTCGCAAATTGTTTCTAATTATGATTATTTGCATCAGTGGTTCCACTGGTAAGCCAAAGGGGGTTGTGCACGCGACCGCTGGCTACATGTTGTACGCTGCGTCTACGTTCCGCTACGTATTCGACCACCGCGACAAGGACACTTACTGGTGCACCGCCGATGTCGGATGGATCACCGGGCACACCTACGTGGTGTACGCACCCATGGCCAATGGAGCTACTTCTGTCATGGTAAGTTTTATTAAATTTGTCTCAACCATTTAAAATGCAAAGCTGGGCTTCCAGAGAAATTGCATTTTATCATGGTATAAGTGGATGCGAAAGAGGGGCTGGTAGCTAAGTAATAACTGCCGCACGGGTCGAGCGATCAGGTTAAGCTACGCTTGCCGCGGTTGGTCCGTGGATGGGTGACCATCTTTGCATACCAAGTCTCCTCCGTGCCTCGGATTGGTCCTGGATGCCATTCGTGGACCTTGGACAGTCGCTACGGGTCGTCAGAAGCCCGAAAGTCTGACAACCAGTCTTACCAAGGGGTATCGTAATATTACCCAGTTACTGTATCGTAGAGGTCATTAGGCAGGCGCTCCATGTAAAATACTTGTATTCAGCTGCATCCGGTTAGACTGGAAGCCGACCCCGACATAGTTGGAAAAAAACGGCTAGCCTAGGCAGATTATGTGTGGGTGCGAAAATAACCGCTCGGTCGCTGAATAGATCGCAGGGACGAACCAGCCATGCAGTCATGGCTGGTTCGTGATTTCGTTACAATTACAAAATTTTCCAAAAACTGAGCGGATCGTCGCAGCAGAAGGGGCTATTAAACTTGCATTGTGTTTTCAGATCGTTAGTAGTTAGAACATTATTATCACTTAAGTATTGATGAGCTATAATTTCTGAATAACAAAACAACGTGTAAGAAAACTGCATTCATTATTTCTTGTAATTCATTATACACAAGCAACTTAAGTTTATGTTGATGTTTTTTTAGTTTGAGGTCACCTTCATTCATTTGATACTCCATCATCTATCGGGTTCGACGTTTATCTTACGTTTCATGGATGACCTCTACATTCACCCTGTTTGTGAGAACGTTAGGAGTTAGGACACGTGTCATTGTATCATCATTATTTTGTAAATACAATATTATGGAATTATCTGCAATTATACTTATTATGTGCCTGATGTATTAGTAAATAATGTCACAGGCATAGGCGCCATCATACAGAGCCGCTGCTTTAGATCGCTATCGCCGCAAGATTGTATGGGTCTCTGTTAGATTTTATCTGTTTGTTCGTATTTATTATTTTTAGACGTAGACACTACAATGTAGCGTTTTCCGTGTTTTGAGGCATTCTTTTATTTTTAAACATCATTTCCCTACGCTTTTCCAAAATATTTTGCGGTCGGCTTCCAGTCTCACCGGATGCAGCGGAATACCAATATTTTACATGGAGTGACTGGTTGTCAGACTTTCGGGCTTCTGACGCCCCGTAACGACTGTCAAAGATCCACGAATGACAGCTGGGACCAACGGCTTAACTTGCTTGCCAAGGCACGGAGGAGTCTCGGTATGTAAAGATGGTCACCCATCCAAGGACCAACCCCGGCAAGCCTAGCTTAACCTGATCGATCGACCCGTGCGGCTGTTATTACTTAGCCACGAGATTCTTTTATTTTTAACCGACTTCAAAAAAAGGAGGAGGTTCTCAATTCGGAAGTTTGTATTTTTTTTTTATGTTTGTTCGCGCATAACTCCGTCGCTTGCCAACCGATTTGAAAAATATTTTTTTTGTTGGAAAGGGTATACTTCCCAAATGGTCCCATTTTTGTCAAAATCCAGTTCTGATGATGGGATCCTGGAGAAATCGCGATTTGGGTATTTTTTATAGTAGCTCGTGCATTTGCTCTCGGAAAGCACCACTTGATGAAGTGGAACTGATGATGAAGACCACAGATGGCTACCGGAACTAAAACTACTCAATGACAAATATTTCACGGGTTGCGATTCGATTACTTTAATATGGTTGCTAACACAGACTTATATTGGCTGCTAAGCAATTTCCGCTCGTCACACAATGCGTGTGGTGAGTGGTTGTTAAGGAGTTCTCCTGGTTTTTACCAGCAGAACTCCTCAACAATTAACGTCCCAGCATCGGGAAAAGCAATATTTTGTAACATGTTATGAGCAATTGACATTAGACTATTGTAACTTATACAAATTATAAACAGACCCACTAAAAAGCGAGAAATAAAAACTTTTTAACAAAAAATTAAAACCGACTTCCAAAAATCACTACAAAGTGAAAAATAACTTTGATTTCGGAAGTCGGTGGAAAAAAAAAAGAAAGTAAATAAAAAACGAAAGACACCGACTTCCGAAATCAAAGTTATTTTTCACTTCGTCGAGTAGTGATTTTTGGTCGTTTTTTTTTTTGTTAAAAAGTTTTTTTAAACCTGCACCCTAATTGTGTACCACAGTATTGATCGGAATCTGAATCATTTTGAAAGAACTTGCTAATCCATTGATTCTTATGTATGATAAATTTGTCTTCTCAACACCGTAAAATAAATGAAACCGATTCCGACTGATAGTGTGTTACGCAGTTAGGGTGCTGAATACTTCGAAAACGCCATAAACTAACTTGAACGATAGTAAATCAGTTTAAATAATTGATTTGATAAGCTCGAAGGTTAACACGAACAGGCTTGTTATTTCGAGTTACTTATTAATTTATTATCAGCTAACAACTTGACATTGACTACCTATATGAAAAGACCTTGCAACTTAGTTGACGGGACATTACCAACTCGTAATTAGTAGAGAAACAATGTAGGTAACTAGGAAGTAATAAACTTGATTTAAAAATTAAACGATTATGTATTGATTCGTCAGGTCGTCTAATATTGTATTTCAATAGGTCAGTTTAGGACCTAAGTGTTTAAAAACATTATTTTATAGGTACAGTGGGCTGCATCAATTGGGTTGTTTTAACATTTTTAATTTGTATTAAAATTTTAATACAATTGGGGTACCCAATTGATGCAGCCCACTATACCTAGGCATGCTGTTTTAAAAGAGGAATATCCCGCTGTAGAATCCTTTTATGCTTTTTTTTCGGGAATGCCTGTTAAAGTATCCCGCAATTTCAGTAAGTAAGTCATGACCATGAGGAAAGGCACAGACAAACTAAAACAATCGATAGGACCACAGACTTAGATAGGACCTATCAAAACCCTTTGTCTATCCCATAATGTTTTAACAAAGAGCTGTTATGTTGTATACGTATATCTTAAATAAATAATTAATTGTGCATCCCTATTTCAGTTCGAAGGGACCCCGTTCTTCCCCGAAAATGACCGCTTCTGGTACGTCTGTGCCAAGTACAAGGTGACACAGTTCTACACCGCTCCGACTGCCATCAGGGCTCTCACCAAGTTCGGAGACGATTTGGTAAAGAGGTAAGTCAAACTCAGCTAGTTTGGTTGTTACGAGTAGACCGGTGTTTGAAAGTTGGTGGTGTGATATCCCCGTGCCTCGAAACGCACGTAAAGCCGATGGTCCTGCGCCTGATCACTCCCCAGTCGTATTGGATTGCTGTCCCATCAGACCAAGACGGTGAAAAAAGAGGGGTCCACCCGGTGCACCTGTGTTTGTGCACGTATACTTGTGCGCTGTAATATCTCCCGCGTAGCCGCCGTGAGTGACAGTTAATCCGGAGGATATTATTATGACCTCAAAGTCGTCAAGTAGCTAAGCAGCTTTTATTTTTGGCTCTGTTTGAAAGGTATGGACGCCAGCGTAAATAAATACACATGAGAGAGAGGACATCATTATCATCTTGGCATTGGTATCTCTAGTGTGGCCATCGCATCTGATATGCCCCTGTAATGTAACCAGTTACCCTGGGCTGCCTGCTTGATTGCCTGCACTCACGTCATCTAAACTAATATCATAAGGAGGTAAAATTGTTCGTTTGTAGATAAGAGGTAGTCTCTGGAAGTGCGATCTGAATCAAAAATCCTTTCTCTGATAGAAAGCTACTGTTATAAGGTACTTATAGTTAACTTCCACGCAGACGGAAGTCGCGGGCAGAAGCTAGTTTCTCGCAATATACTCTATTATTTTCGTCAATAACTTGGTCGATTTACCTACAGCATGCGGGGAGTCGCCGCAGGCGGGGTAATGTCTAATGAAAGTCATAAGTCGATAAGAAGGTCGGTACACCGTCTGCGGGGAATCCGTATGCCTTACAGAAATTTCCCGTATCCCGCATACGAGCCTTATCGACTAATGAAAATGAGCCTTTAGAAAGAGACGCATGTATGTACGCACGGCTACAGATCAAGCTATACATTTCCAGTATAAGCTGATCTCGCATTGCATAGAATTTCCTTACAATGAGAGGTCACTGTAAACTGGAAATGTATAGCTTGATGTGTAGCGGTATGTACATGGAAATTTATTATATCTGTGCATATGTATTATGTACTTTCGGTTCACGTGTACACCGGTAGGTAGGTACACGTTCATGGTTTTATTAGCAGCCGACTTCCTTTTTCCAGTTTTGTGTCATGTAGGCAGATGTTTCGTAATAAACCAAGGTAAATATTTGCTGCTGCCGATGCTTTCTCAAGTGTGGAGTGCACTGTGCAAGTTCGATCTTAATGCCAACAATGGCATTCGCGCGTCCTGATTCGCATATATTTAGGGCACAGAATACATAATACTACAAGTACAGAAGATTCACTCCGCAAAATCATTTAAATAAATACTGCCTCTTGTTACGACACAACAAAGTGCAATTCAGGTGGCACAGCGTTAATTACCTAGATACTCACCTAGAAGTTGCCTTTCTTTCCATCGCGTAACTCTTCCTTCTGACTCATTACGGTTGTCTTACGAGTGAGTAGGTATTGAACTAACGCGAGCCGGCCGGTGCGCGGCAGCCCACACTGAATTAGCCCGACAAGTCGAGCCCGCCGCGTATTTGTAGCTTCATACCTATAATGCGAAGTGCGCCTGGCCTGCTTAGGGTCAGAAGTATTGTTAGCAGAGGTCGGCGCATGATCAGAGCTGCTGATTCGAAACATTTGTAAAGCTCAGATTGCACATAAGAAAGCATCTCTTTAAAATGTTGCAAGAAGACTAGACTTGTCTGAAAGATATGATTTCGTAAACTAATCGTATTGTTTGTTATCCGGTAAAACTCATACAATTTTACGAGACATTATGGTGAAAAGAGGAACTCGTGGCTGAGTAATAACAGCCGCACGGGTCGGGTTAAGCTACACTTGCCGGGGTTGGTCAGTGATGGGTGACAATATTTACATACCGAGACTCGTTAAGCCGTTGGTCCCGGCAGTCATTCTTGGATCTTTGACAGTCGTTACGGGTCGTCAGAAGCCCGAAAGTCTGACAACCAGTCTTACCAAGGGGTATCGTACTACCCTGCAGTTACTGGGTTGTGGAGAGAGGTCAGATAGGCAGTCGCTCCATGTAAAATACTGGTATTCAGCTGCATCCGCCGGTTAGACTGGAAGCCGACCCCAACGTAGCTGGGAAAAGGCTAGGCAGATTTTGATTATGGTGAAATTAAGAGCCCAGAAAGGTGTTCCGACTTCCGTCTGTATTCCGTATGCAGATTTCGATCGCGATTTTTATGATTCCATACCTGAAGTGTGTCAATCGGAACTCTATTACTAAGCCTCCGCTGATTTCCGTCCGTCCATCCGTCTGTCTGTCAACGGGCTGTATCATATGAACCGTAACAGGTAGACAGTTGAAATTTTCATAGATTGTGTATTTCTATTGCCGATAGATACCAATCAATCTGCCTAGCCTTTTCCCAACTATGTTGGGGTCGGCTTCCAGTCTAACCGGATGCAGCTGAATACCAGTATTTTACATGGAGCGACTGCCTATCTGACCTCTACAACCCAGTAACTGGGTAATACGATACCCCTTGGTAAGACTGGTTGTCAGACTTTCGGGCTTCTGACGACCCGTAACGACTGTCAAAGATCCACGAATAACAGCCGGGACCAACGGCTTAACGTGCTTTCCGAGGCACGGAGGAATCTCGATATGTAAAGATGGTCACCCATCCACTGACCAACCCCGGCAAGCGTAGCTTAACCTGACGGATCGACCCGTGCGGCTGTTATTACTTAGCCACGAGCTCCTCTGCCGATAGATACCATAACAACAAATTATAATAATAAAAATAAAATAGGTTAAAAATTAAAGGGGGTCCTCCATACAAAAGAAACGTGTTTTTAGGGTTCCGTACCAAAATGGTAAAAAAGAACACTTATGGTGCGACTCAGTCTGTCTGTCTGTCACAGCTGGATATCTCAAGAACTACTAATGCTATCAACTTGAAATTTGGAACAGTTACAAATGATTTCAAATGATGTTTGCCCAACTGTTTTGCAAATGAGAAAGATATTTTTTTTTTTGCAACAAGGAGTGAACGGAGGTTTTAAAAATTCGAAGTGCGGCTACTAAGAATGGGCATGTTGGTATCTTATGTTGAGCGCTGTTTACACATTCTCAAACATTTATTTTCTTTTTTTAGACCGAATAGTTTTCGACTTTTAATGAAAAGTGTAAAAAAAATACCGTTCCCCCCTTATCTCCGAAGTAGACAAAAATCTGAAATTATTCTATGTGATAGACGTTTATGTAAAGATTACAGGAAAATAAAACGACGTCTCTAAATAGCACATTTTTTCAGAAATCGGAACGGAACCCTCGGTGCGCGAGTCCGACTAGCTCTTGACCGGTATTTTTTTAAACAGAAGTATTTTTTTTATTATGGTATTGTTAAATATTGTATGGTGGTATACATCAACTCTTTCCGCTACAAAGGGCGTAAAGACCATCTTGGGCCAAATTCACTTTTTGATGCAGTCTTACTTAGTTGACTGAGAAGACTGCATGAAAAAGTGAATTTTTGCCAAAATGGTCTTTACGCCCTTTGTAGCGGAAAGAATCGATATTTGAGGAACCCTTCATGTGCGAGTTCGGTTCGCACTTGGCCGGTTTTTACCATTAGACCTCTGACACATGAGAGCGTTAGATAGAGGTCTAATAATTTTTTTTAAAGGTAAACTGCCTATGAGTCACGCAGCATGTCATTTACTAGATGTTTCAATACAATGGCAAATGGTCATAAATTGTCATGAGTTACAGGGAAATTGATCGCTATAGTAATCAATTAATTATTCATCGATACATGCAGGCTCAAACGTAATTTAAAAGCACACGAAAGACGCCGCTTGGGTCTAGACGTTTACTAAACTCAATTTAAGGCTCTTACAGACAGAGGCGATATCGCGTCGCGACGTGTCGCGTAGCGGTGTTGCGACGCGATAATATCGCAAAAAACGCTCGCGATATCGCCTCTGTCTGTAAGAGCCTTTACTCTGACTGCAGTGAGCATTAAATATGAACGAAAGTCTATTTGCGTACACCTACCACTGTTCGATCGATGCAAGAACAAAGTTAACATGAGCTGGCAGGCAGGCTACTTCATAATATCGATCATGAAACATGGCGCAGATATCGACAGACTGCTTCAATTATTCTGGAACTATACCTACTTAAAGATACTCTTTTTTAGGGTTCCGTACCAAAATGGTAAAAAAGGAACCCTTATGGTGTGACTCAGTCTGTCTGTCTGTCTGTCTGTCACTAATTTGTAAATAAGAAATAAATAAAAATATTTGTATTTTTTTTGCAACACGGACTGAAAGGGGGTCTTAAAAATTTAAAGTGGGGCTACTAGGGCATGTGGGGTATCATATGAAAGAACGCTGTTTGCACATTCTTAAACTATTTTTAATTTTTTTTTTAGGCCGCACAGTTTTCGACTTTTGATGAAAAATGTAAAAAAAAATACCGTTCCCCCCCTTATACCTAAGCAAACTTCGGAGATAAGGGGGGGGCCTTATCTCTGAAATTTGCAAAGAGAATAATCTGAAATTATTCTATGTGATAGAAGTTTATGTAAAGATTACAGGAAAAATAAAACGATGTATCTAAGTAGCACACTTTTTCAGAAATCGGAACGGAACCCTCGGTGCGCGAGTCCGACTCGCTCTTGACCGGTTTTTTTTTCTATATTTTTCTCATCCACACCCTCACTTACGCGTAGGGTTGCCACCTTTTTTTTGAAGAAATATAGTATTTTTTTCAGAACCTTGCCAAAATATAGTACTTTTGGGAAATTTCGTAAAAAAAAATAGTACACATTCATTCATTCATCAAATCATCATGTTTAAACATTATATACAAATTACAATCCTATCACTTTATTGCACACCAGTTTAAGTAGGTACAAAAGAAACACACAAACACAGAATAACATTATTTATTTTTCCAGGTATATTTATTGTTACTCTGCGCTTTGGATAATAACAGTTTATTGTTTTTAAAATAATTATACGAATCACAGCAATTTACTTCCATATTAATAAAAATCAGCAATTCATTTTTAATGAGCTTAATTAAACTTCTGTTTCTTTCTTCCCTCACCTCACCACAGAATAGAAACAGAAATGACGTTTCGTTGCGTAGCCGTAACGAGGCTTCGTGAGTGCGTTTCGTTCTAAAATTCACAACGCGTCACTACAGGTACGTTCCAATTTAGTCCATGTTTATACAAAAAGGTGCAGCAGTGGAGTTAACAATGAAAATATAGTATTTTTCGTACTATATTATATTTCTATAATGTATAGTACAATTGACCGCAATATAGTACGATACTATATAATATAGTACAGGTGGCAACCCTACTTACGCGGTACCCACATGCCCACATTTACGCGGACTCCAAATGGTCCATTTTCGATTTTCAATGATGAAATAAAACTCGTAGGTACCCAACGAATTAAGAACGTTGTAGGTACCTACCTATTTGGTGCTAGTTAAGAGGATACATCGAAACGTGGTTTAGCTCGGTGTGCAAGTGAAATATATGTGGTTATGGCTGTCTAGTTTGACGCGCGAAATAGACGACTCTCACGCGCACCGGAACTAAACGCGCTTCGTTTAACTGTAGATTTATGACAAAATGCTATACATATGTAAATAAATTTTTAGCTTAGTACTTAAGTTCTTAACATATTTAAATACCTTCGATTTAAAGCAAATTTTACAACAATTTTTGAAATGTAATTATAATCGTCTAACAGAAAATAGACGGTGCTACTTTGGAATTTTTTTTATCGAAAAAATTTCAAGTAAGTAGGTACTTAAGTAATCTTGTTTCTGTTTTAGTACAGCAGTAGACAATATAGTCAAATAACACATACGGAAAATCCATGTGATTTAACCACCTACATTTGGTTATATAGGAATTTTATAAACACAAAATTTATCGATGTCGGCCCATAGCCATGATTTATTTAATTTACGAAACCTTTACTGTCATTAAAACGGCGGCTAATGCCGTAAAGTGGGACCCGAGCTAATGATAAAGGGGTCAGTAATTGAAACGGTATCTACTTTAAATACCTAGGTCACTTTCTTTCCGACGACCTTAAGGACCATGTAGATACCTATAGAGAGTCGCCGTCCGGTGCAACATATTGACCCGTAGCTTATTGCCAGAGTCTGTACACGAGTAATCTATGGGTCAGTTACACCAAAAAATCGTCGGATGTCCTGCGCGTACAGTAAAACAATTCAGGGTGCCTTCATGATGTTGTTGGGACTTCCTCGCTACTGCAGCGCGTCGGGTATCACGCAATCGTTCGCAATAAAACAGCTTCGCTGCTGGGGAGAGTGGGAGACAGTCGCAACAGCATCCTGAGAACTGTAGCAGAGAGCTTTAGCTCTCCAACTGTAAAGCAGTTTTTCCGTAGGGCGATTGGTACTAACACTAGATAATAAGTTGTTTTAATATAATGTTACTAACACTCTATGGATTATTTATTCCCAAATAAAAATCATTAATTTATATTAAATTAAAATTAACCTGTACGCACGTATTTTGTAGACATAACCTGGATTCTCTCCGCGTGCTGGGTAGCGTGGGCGAACCCATCAACCCCGAGGCTTGGCTCTGGTACTACAACGTCATCGGCAATAGCCGTTGCTCCATCGTGGACACCTTCTGGCAGACGGAGACCGGTGGGCACGTACTGACCAGCCTCCCAGCTGCGACCCCGATGAAGCCAGGCGCTGCCGTAAGTCCTTCTTACCAATAAAACACACCTTTTACCTACTCTAAATAAGTGAATTTGAGAATTTGAATGTTAACGTCTGATGTCACAGGGTTTCCCATTCTTCGGCGTTGAGCCAATCATTATCGACGATGATGGCCAAGTGATTGAAGGTCCCGGTGAAGGGTACTTGGTGTTCTCCCGCCCATGGCCTGGCATCATGACCAGCCTGTTCCAGGACCACAACCGCTATGAAGACGTGTATTTCCGGAAGTTCCCTGGATACTACTGTACCGGCGATGGTATGAATTGATAATTTTAATCAGAAATACGGACCTGGCTCTTACTGGCTCAATACAGTTATTCAATGCGAATAGGAATGTAAAATATTAACTTTACCCTTAGCAAAAATTTTACTTTCACGTCTAGTCAAAGCATTGTTTATTATTAGCATACCTAAGCTATTAACTTATAGTTTCAGAGATTAAAAGGAAGTACTTACTTACCTTCCATTATGTCAGTTAATTACACTAATATTATAAAGGCGAAAGTTTGTGGGTGTGTGTGTGTGTATGTTTGTTACTTCTTCACGCTCAAACGGCTGGACTGATTTGTATGAAATTTGGTATGTAGATAGCTTATACCCTGGATTAACACATAGGCTACTTTTTATCTCAGTCTACGCGGGTGAAACCGCGGGGCGCAGCTAGTTATTACTATAAATATTATCACATTACCACCAGCCCTTTATTGTTATATTAATGTTGTCTTTCAGAACTATAAAATTATTTACAGTCTATGAGTTAGAACATGACGATCTTTATTATTTCCATCAGGCGCCAAGAGAGACGAGGATGGCTTCTTGTGGGTGACGGGCCGCATTGACGACATGCTGAACGTGTCCGGACACTTGATGTCCACCGCCGAGGTCGAGGGCGTTCTCACTGAAGACATGAGCGTGGCCGAAGCCGCCGTGGTCTCCAAGCCACACCCCGTCAAGGGGGAATCCCTTTACTGTTTCGTAATTCTAAACGATGGTGCCAAATTCGATGCTGCTTTAATCGACTCTTTGAAGAAACGCGTGCGGACCAGGATTGGAGCTTTTGCTTGTCCTGATGTGATCCAATACGCGCCCGGGCTGCCCAAGACTCGCTCCGGCAAGATCATGCGGCGCGTGCTTCGCAAGATCGCGCTGGGCGACAAGAACGTGGGCGACACGTCCACCCTGGCCGACCCCTCCATCGTGGACATGCTGTTCCAGACTCGCCGCTAAACTGTCTGCAGACAGTTGCGATGAGCTGATTTTTTCGTTCCTATTCAAATGCATGGCCTTTCCCTTATTTCATTGTGAACCCAATTATTTTCAGCTTCCTCCAGTCCAGCTTGAATATCCGTCCGCAGCTGTTTCCACAAGGCCTTGTGTTTCACCTACATTCAAAATTATTGCTTTAATATCACCGGTATATTCATTGTTTTACTATATAATAGTCATAACTATATTGTGTGAGGTTTAAACATGGGTTAAAGTAGTGTCACATGCCTTGAACACATACTATGTGCAGGTATTTGTGGAATGTATTTGTCAAAGCCAACTAGCTTAATTAGGCATTTAGTTAACAGCCTAGCCTTTTGAAGTAGTGCTCGCCGGCCGCTGCCGCGACACCGCGTGCTCCGCTCGCTCAGCTCGCACGCGGTTGGTCACAGTTCTAACCTAACCCATTTGGTTGGGGTGCCCTGGCTTTACTGCGATCAATACGTATAATTGAATATCATTCAGGCCGCTAGTTGATCGGCTGAAAGGCTAGTTGGCTGCGACCTGCCTAGCCTTTTAACAAAACGGCTAATTAAGCTATTAGTTGGCGGCGGCATATTCATCATTGACTTAACGAATCACTCGATAGATCTAAATTAGCTAGAAATTTAGCAATTTACACAGGGTGTGGTTAACACTAAGGTTCAAAAACTCGAATTTGTTTACTTATATTGTCTTCGATCGTATATATAACGGTATACTTTAGAGAGGTACCGAATAGTGATCGGATATCTATTAAGTGATACAAAGTCAATGATATTGATTTAACTACAATACAATATTTAGTTACTAAACAATATAGGGTGTTCTCATACTTTAAGACTATATACATTATTTAAATCGTTTGTTAACGTTTGGCATTTATATTTTGTCAAAAATCGATAGGATCGGTTTTCTTTATATCAGTTAACTGATTGTGATATACTATAATAGGCGGGTTTGGCTTCAAAAATCAAATTCTTATTTATAGTTGCCTGGCAGTTTAGAAGAAGGAAATTATATTTCTGATTTGAGTTAACTATTCATGTATCATTCAATGATACTTTATAATCATCGCAATAAGCCATTAGGCATGAAATTGATTAATTTATTAAACTTCCTTGTTTATTGAGTTAGAATTATCAAAATGTAAGTCTGTAGGACTGCTGATGAGATGATGCTTGAATATTGGCTAATGATATTCAGTCATTCCATAATACGTAAAGTTTTACTATAGTGTATCTTTTGCATAATAATCTTATGTGTCTAAATATAACCCAGTGTCGAGTATAGAAGATGCAATCTCACGTACCTATACTTGCTTAGAAATAGGAATCATATTTAACCGCGTATTCATACTTTAGTAGTCCACTGCTCACATTCAATTACTTTGTGAATTATAAGTAAGTAGATGCCGTAGTACCTATTCCAAATTAATTTATGTACCTATGAAATAGGTGCTTCTTAATTTAAATATTTAATATTTATTTAAGTAGATAATTACTATTATAGACTGAACAAATTTCGGACATTAATCATATGTTACTTTAATTTGCTGCAGCCTTTTAGTTTTAGTATTTATTGCTCATATGTGATTAAGTTATTTTTCGGGTTTATGAGATACGAGATTTTAAGGACTGGAAAATCAATAGTATCCTTATAGTTGTGCACAAAAATGCATGCAGTTACAGCTAAGATGCTAGACCCATGTCCCGGCCTATCCTATAGACGTAGGTATAAGTACCTATATAAAAATATAACCTATATTTTTATTTCAATGGGTTGTGATATTATTTTGGTATTCTTTTTATGATAGACTATCTTTATTTTGTTCTGCACAAAGATTTTTAATTCGATTAAGTAAACAAAAAAAAAATGTTAATGTAAACTTATAATCTGATGGCACTTATTTGTGATGCACAATGTTGAAATAATATAAGAAGTAGTTTAACATACCTATCCATAGGTTAGTCTCTAGGTTTAACAAGCGTAGGTTTATCTATGGCCTTTTTGTGGATTAATTATTATTAGTTACTTACATACCGGTTTCTTTTAATTCTATATTGCTTTTATAGTGAATATAATTTTTTGTAATTATTTTAATTTTTGGTACCTTGCCGCTCCTCTACAGAAAATAATCTTGCTGTATTACCGTAGATACCTGTTTGAAAATAATTAATTAAGCACCACTTAGGTAGGTACTTGTATTGTGACCAGTCTGTTAACTGCAGGAAATATATTAAACAAAAAATAAACATATACAATAAAATTACACAATGTATAATTTGAAATTCCTGCCAACAATTTGAAAAACAACGATTTTGCTATCGAAACAGTAGTTAGGTACATTTATTATTTTGTGTAAAATTACACCTCTGCCCAACCCTACGGGGATAACAGCCGTGATGTTGGTATACTAACACGTAATACAGTCAACGAAAGAGCTTACACTCAATAATCCTACTTAAAATGATTGATTTTAGTAATTTTTATTATAATTTACTTTGATTTGTACGAGGCGTAGGTACGCCATTTAGTGATATTTTTATACGTTTTGACTTGGTATCATAATTCTTAGGGTATAGTTTGAGTTAGACTCTCAAAGTCACTTGATATAAAATAGCAAGTAAGGGAATTTATGTGATTGCATGTCATATCATTAAAGTGATTAAATGATATTCGAAAATTGGTGTTCAATCATTATCATTATTCTTACAATAGAACCTAAAATATTGACTCTGAAATTGATCACACAAACAGAAACACATAACCTACTGCTCCTTCAATGCACTAGATGCGTCGACACGTACAATTAATTATTTTAGAAAGCACCATCCCTAGCATATTTCTAAATGTGACGTCAGAGCTATCCATTCCAAACTCTCATATAAGTTCTTGAGATATTTGCGAAAAACTCAAAAGAGGATTCCAATATTTTCATTTCAGGACGCAACTAATGATTAGGTACTTACACTTGTCAAGTGGTAACTGTTTATTGATATCATCATTATGCCTACCTAAATAGACGATCATAAATGGATATTTTATGTGTCTAAGATTATAATATCTGGTGGATAGTCAAATCAGTTTGAACGTTATAGGCAAGTCATTAAAACATGTCGCAAAAAATTGCACTAAGTTGTTGGTAGGTACATAAACTGATTTTTTGGTACCTATATTGTTAGGAATGATGGATGCCCATAGTGTAAAACCAAGTTCGCAGCATCGAAAGACCTATAGGTACCTACCTATACTGCATGTTGCTCGAAAAACCTCAAAATTCTGAATTCATTCAGTTTTTGGCTTACCTATAACTTCTAAAAGATACATCCTACGGAAAAAGTCTTAAGTAAGTCTTAATTTCAGTCTTTTTTTTTTGTTTTTTCCAGATACCTACACAAGGATACTATTGGTAGCTACTACAGGCACAGAATAAATAATAGCTACCTATTATTTATTCTGTGCCTGTAGTAGGTACTAGGTTCCCAGTGCTAAATAACTTCAGCTTCATCTGTCATGATGAATTTCCTCATATTTACAGTGAGTATACCGATATCCTGTTCGGAAGACGTCTATAGCTGAGCGACCACTGGTCCGCGCCGGTCGCAACGCACGCACGGCACACAACGGATTTTGGTTTGTTTGTATGAAGAAATGAAAATGCGGGCGGTACCGGTAGTGGACGCAGTGCTCTATGTACCTATATGAATTCATACAAAGCAAACCGAAGTCCGTTTCGTGCCGTGCGTGCGTTGCGGCCGGCGCGGACCAGTGGATGCTCACCTTAAAACTACAATTTTGAACTTTTTGGAAAAAAATTCAATTTTTTCAATTGCTCTAAGATCTTGGGTTCTATGGGACCCACAGAGCTACGGCTGCGCTCAATTGTATTAAATTTATAGAGTGACTTTTTCCGTAGGATGCACCTTTTTAACCGACGAATGAAATGGAGGAGGTTCTCATCAAGTAGACACGTTACCTATCCTGCCTACATTTTTTTTAGTAAGTAGGTACATACTTAAGTCAAAAACTGAAACAAGTTCGAAAATTTCGAGGTTATTAGAGTTTCGAAGCTGCAAACTTCGTTTTACACTAAATTGGTCGGTAGACTGAAACAAGTTCGAAAATTTCGAGGTTATTAGAGTTTCGAAGCTGCAAACTTCGTTTTACACTAAATTGGTCGGTAGGCATCTATCCTAACAATATCCCAAAAAATCAGTAGGTACAGTGCAATTTTTTGCGACCTAACGCAATTTTTGTGTGACTGGCTTATAGCCTAAAGTGGCTTTAAAGCTGCGTCCCCATGCTTTAAATTCACCTACCGATGATAAGCTGGACCATGCCTGGTGGTTAATCAGAAGTACCTTCTTAGTATCTTCATGAAGAATCCTAGGTAGGTACAGACAGAAGAAGACATAAATACCTACCTCAATCAACATAGGTAATTAGGTAGGCTACCTACCTACCTATATACTCAACTCATTACCTACATCCATTCATCATGTTATCTTCAAAAACATTTTTAGGTAAAGTAGGTACTTACTTAAGTACCCACATTATTCTTTTCTATGGAAGACAAACGTAGGTATTCTCTGAAATGATTTATTAGAGTATTTGCGAAATCGACAGTGTTGGATTAGATCCTACCTATCCATACCTACCTACGTCGAACATTTCAAATAAGCAGGTAGGTAGGTATTTGCAGCTTAATGAAAGTGTGGCAACATTACTTACCTACTGACTTCGCTTGTTAGGTACCTATTATCACCGCCGTGTTCTCACGGAGGCGATCTCTCGCGTCCGAGCCTGGTCCAGGCCATGGTGCGGAGCGAGAGTGCATGGGAGGCCGTCACCTCCTTCTGCGAAGCAGTGATGCTCGCGAAGGAGGAGGCGGAACGCGTGAGAGAGAGGCAGCCTCACGCCCTCAGTCGCCGCAGGAGACGCCCTGGGCGGCGGGAATCGCGGGGCGATTTCCGGCCACCGTAGGCGCGGGCCAGCGGACGGGGAGCAGCGGGTAGCTCGCCGTCCGGTAAGGACCAGCAGTGCTATTCTGTACAAATCTCAACGTGAAAACTTAGGTGAAGTGAGCGTGGAGTGAGCTGTCAATAGTGTCAATCCCTAGCATCAGAAGAAGCTAGCAGGTAGAAGACAACTCACTTCACCTAGGTTTTCACGGTGAGATTTGTACAGAATAGCACTGCAGGCCCGAGTCGACGGCGCGTTGTGTTCCACGCGCGCCTCAAAGAGATGTCAGCAAGTGACGGGGTCCAATAGGGCCGACGCCGCTGGGGTCGCGGATTGTTTGAAGAAGTTACCGCGGCCCTGGCATAGGCAACTGAAGGAACACGGGTGGGTTTTAGTCAGTAAAAGTCTGACACGCCCTTCCGCTCCACCCAGAGCGGGAGAAGTTATTTGATGATTTCCTACCCTCAAAAAAATTATCCACGAAAAATTATGTAAATAGTTAGCTATCCACCCTTGACCCAACACGAACACCATGTCGCTCATTTGCGACAAGGTCGACATTTCTCAAAATTGATGATTTTTTAGTTATCAATACAGTTGAGTTGAAAAAATTGCACTGAGTTTACTGTAAAAACGTCATTTCTCTAAGCTCTATAGTAGAGAGAGAGAGCAGATATTCACAGTTGAACCTATATAACATTTAAACTTAACTTGAAACTATAAAATTGCTCTCCTGTAAAATGATGTTTTTTGAGAAATGTCTACCTTGTCGCAAATGAGCGATGTAGGTGATGTAGGTACTTACTTACATATTATATCACTATTAACTACCTACTCCAAATAAATCCGATGATTTCAGAAATGCGAAAGTGTTATGAAAAGCGCTCCGTGTGGCGTGTAGGTGACTTCTAAAATATAGTTTTTTGTTGTTTATCTGAAATAAACGTTCTGCTAGTGGAACATTATGTTCATATAACCCGGTTTATATATCAAATTCTTAGGTAACTTAGGTAAGTAATAGCAGCCAAATTCAGGTTTCGATTAATCGGGACACATGGACACTTTTTTAAAGTACCTACCTACCTACTTACCTAGGTAGGAAACAGAAATGATGGTAGGAAATCAAACACAAATTCATACTTAATTGATTTTAAATTAAATTTCAAAAAACACTTGTAAGGACTTAGCTAAGTACATAAAATAGAGAAAAATTAGGATCCACTGTATATTAACACCCGATGTTTTTAATTTTATTGTTTGTGAATCATTTGGGTTAGGATACAACAGTGACCATTACCTACCTCTACTGCTGGTAACCAAATGCAAAAAGGCAAATGATACCATTCGGGTTAGTTTAGGTTAGAACAGTGAGACCTTTAACGGGCAAAGGCGAGCCAGCATGCCGCGGCAGCGGCCTCCGAGCGCCAGATCCCCTCTAATGTTGGTGAATCATTTGGGTTAGATGAGGCGGTGAATGTCTCGTATATTAGACGATGAAAACTTGACCTGCCTTGACTTGAGGCCAAGGTCAATGGGCACTGGTACTGTAAAAAAGTGACTTTTTTTTTCTCGGCGTCAATTATTTTGCGCACTTTGGGGTTTTCAAAAATATACTAAAAAGTGTCTATTCTACCCAAAAAAAATAGCTAAGTACTATAAAAGCGGCGGGTGCTAAAGTATAGTGGTTCCAATTATAAATAGTACCTACTTACATTTTACTGCAAGTGTAAAGAAAAAAATCACAAACAATATTTTGTAAGTAACAAACATTTGAAGGACTGCAGGCGATGGCGCCCTGTCGCACGAAACAATTTTCGAGCGGCCGGTATATTATGACGGAACCGCTTTCAACAAACCAACGCTTTTTTTGCCCAACATCAAAAATCCTTTAAAGCGCAAGAACATTGAGATATAAACATTTCAACAAACCAACGCTTTTTTTGCCCAACATCAAAGAAAGGTTTATAAGTCAGTGCGCAAGAAAGAGGAACGGTCGTCGTCACCGAGACTTAAAAAAAAAACGCACATATAGCTAGCTACGATAGCTACCAAGTAGGTGTTTTGAAATCATTGTACCTACCAAGGTTATTTTGGCGCGTGTCCAAAATGGGAACTAAAGCCTATTGTTTTTGAGTGACATTTCACAAATGTGTCATTCGAGCGCCAAAAGGTCCTTGCAGCAGTATTAATACATACCTACATTTTGAAAAATAATTTACACTCACACATGCAAGACCTACAAAATAATATAATTATAACTAACAGCAGCTAAAACATTTATTTGAAACATCGCTCTGTTTGTGTCATTTGTTTGGAGATGACAGAGTTAGAATAACGCTTTATTTAATTAACATGTTTAGCGATACCTATATTAATTCGGTTTAGTTCTTCTTCAGCTTCTTAGGTGGGACTTCTGTGCCTCCACCCGTCTTAAAATAGAGACTGTAGAAGACTCCGGTGGCCACCACCAATATCGTTGATAGCACGGTGATGTACTCAGCACGGTTTCTGTAAAAGAATTTAATGTAGGTACTTAACTTATGGTTATTTACCTATAGCTGCCCATGTGGTTCTCTGCCAAACAAAGGCTCTTAACTTTTAGGCAATTTATGTACTACACACTACCGTGCAAGAACATGAAGGTTTACGAACTTATGAGTGTCTAGGAACATTGCAAGTAAACTCCCACGCATGGTAGGTACTTCTCCTTACTAATATGGGGTATTGCTATTTATGTGGACACCAATCATTTATACCCATGCGCTTACTGTTAATAGCCCGTCTTGGGAAACTTAGTGCTGCGTGAGCGACTTGCCCACGTAATATTTATGTAGGTATACTTACTTACTATTTTATTGTACAGATCGATGATACCTCATAAGGCCAATTCTCGTACCAAAAAACGTTCAAATTCAAGTCTCAATCTCATGCCAGCGACAATCAAATAAAAGTACTCTGTGAATCAAATTATGTCAAAAATGTAGGTATTTATAGTTATACGCTAATTATACAATTTTTGACAGATTGAAACTGAGATGAGATTGCGACCTTGACCTTGTTAAAAATACGGAAATTACCACTCAAAATATAAATCCTAGTACCTATATTGAGGACGAACTAAGAACCATCTTTTCAAGTATGTTTATCTTTTTGAAACTAGTCTTCCATATAATATAAAAATAAGGCGGCGGATACACTAACATAATATTACTTAACAGTACCTACCGTGCCTTCAACAAGGCACCCGTGTACCGTGCACCACAATTTCAATTTCATACTTAGGTAAGTACCTACGTCAATCACCATTGGTGATTATGGCACAGCGCCAGCGCCGCCAGCGTTAAAAAGAGATAAGTACTGTGTACTTTATGGGGCAGTACTTACTCGAAAGGCGTTCCACAGATGACATACCAGATGGCACCGTTTCGTGGTAGCTCCTTGACACAGTGGAAGTCGAAATACTCCTCGTTGTAGTCGGTCGGGCAGAAGTATTTGCGCTTCTCCAACACCTGGAATAAAATTGTTATAATTGTAATACCTAAGTAAGTACTGCCTTATTATACTGAAGCTTACAGATGACGAAACATTACGCCTGTATTCCTCGATGGGGTTAGGCAGAGCTGTAGGTAGGTTATCGCCTTACCTACACATTCACAGAACGTATGTATGTTTAAGTTTCACGTAAGAAGGTTTAACTGGGCTCAATTTCCAGGCTGCTACTAGGAAACCCCTAGACTCGATTCATCAAAAATTGCAATTTAGTCTTAGCAAGAAGGCTGATATTATCAATCATCAATATCAGCATGGCGAAGAAATTCAATATCAAATTACTAATTTCAATCTTGGTCTGCATAACCCAAATTATTAATGGTCTGCGTAGTAACAGTCAGAACAGGTGTTAATTAGTCATTAAATTAAGTAAGTACTTATTACGTGCTAATGAATCGTCACGATATATCTTTATCGCGTAACTCGTAAGACGATAACAAGTAACTAAAATAAAATAAAAATTACAACTACATGATAGTGTATACCTACCTAGACAAGCAGCCAGCTAGTCTACCTATATGTAGGCACCTACTAGATGGTAGGATTTTTTCATTGAAAGGAGGTGTACCAAGCCGTTTAGACTGCGATCGATATCACATTTAGGTACTATACCTATAAAACAAACTATAAAAACAAAGTTAATGGTTTTGCTGTAGTTTCGGAAACAAACTTATCAGAAGAATTAGATTCTTTATCTGCTAATTCCTTATCTATTGATAAGTAGTTACCTACCTACATACATGTAGAAGTATAGCTGTGTAACTTTATAGACCTCCGTTACATTAGACACACTTAATTCAAGTTCAATGCAATTCAATGAAAATTAAGACATTCGCGATCGACGTAAAACCATCAGTACCTATGTCATTGCAATGTAACTCTTATCTCCGTAATGTAAAGTATAAATTAGAAAAGTCATCAGTTATTGTGTATGAAATTATTTTCACCTGTCCGAATGGTGTGGTGAGGGTCGCTACTTCGTTGCAGGGTCCTACAGGCTCATGCAGTCCCAGAGACCACTCTCGCTCAGGGTTGAAGAAGATCGTGAAACTAAGGTACAGCAGGTAATGCACCGCCAGCTGCAATATCAGCACGTAGTCGATTGCTGTCAACCTTCGGAAAATAAAATTACTTGGTCAAAATCAGGGGTCCTTAGATCAGATACACAGATGATCTTATATCATTTTGTCGGGATCATCTGGATTTTTTAATAGTAGGTATAGCGATTTTTGAGAATCAGTCAACAAACCTTGACTATAGTGGCTTTTTGTGAAGAGTCATAAATTCATAATAGAATCATGAAGTAGAAGTACGGTAGGTAGTGTAGTGATGCTTCTATTCTAATAGTTCTAAAAAAAAATAGAATATCATAGACAAAAATTTTGAAATATCTAGATGTGGGTAGGTCGGAACTTACTGTACTTAATATAAACTTACTTTTTGCTACTCTTCTCCCTATTACTCAGGAGTCCAGACAGTACGATGACGGAGAAGATAGCGAAGAGGAGGAAGAAGGTCACTTCCGAGTGGATTTTGTGGACGTCGTGCAGCGGGTGGTAGATAGGGATGAACAGCAGGACGCCTCCGGGCATGCCCAGCAGAGACGCGATCAACAGAGACTTCCATTCAGACTTCTTACTGTAAAGAAGATAATATATTAGATCACAGTACAATAGGTACCTATTTAGTAGATGTATCTATAGAGCTCAACTTATAGAATAGTTTTAATGAAGTAACTTACTCAGCTGCATCCCACTGTGCAACTTTTGGTGCAAACCAAGACCTGCTTGCGTTGAAGAAGTAGAAGAAACTAGCAGCGAATGCAGCGTGGAAGTAGTAAGAGTTCCAAGGCACCCAGTAGTGACGGTCGTAGATATTTGGGTCAGTGTCATGCCACGTCCAGTGGACAAACTTGACGGCTGTGATGTCATAGGGAATGTCCACGAGAACTGTTACTAGACCCACTGCGAAAGGTTCGGCGTACTTGGGGAGATTCAATCTGGACACCGCGTATACGGCGTGGTAGATAAATGCGGGATCTGGAATATAAGTTTTAGTTCAAAAGATCGTTCCCAAGTATCGCTTAGAATGGCGCAAAGTCAAATAATTTATTTCAAATAGTAGGCGTAAGGCACTTATGGACGTCAAAAACAAAAAAAAATAGAATTGATTATATTCGCTCCTTTCAAACCTTAGTTTCGTATGGAGAAGAATGGGCAAGAACTCCACCGTTACGCTTAAGTATACATTAGGTAATTATATAATTTAAAAAAATGAAGTAATGACAGATAAATTAAGTATGTGATAGATATGTTGCAGCCAAGCCGTTTAGTTAACCGCCTAGCCTTTTTAGTGTTCGCCGGCCGCTGCGGCCGTAGCTACCGCTCGCTTCGCTCGCTCGGCTCGCACGCTGTTGGACATTATAACCTAAGATAAATTTGTTAGGTTAGGTTAGGTCGGGGTGCCCTGGCTTAGTTACTGCGACCAATTTCTGCTCGCGCGTGGTTGTCACAGTTCCAATCTACCTACGCTTTAATTGAATATCATTCAGGCCGCTCTGGTTGAACAAGGCTAGGCGGTTAACTTTAACCAGCGGTCTACGACAGACACCTAGGTGCTCACATACCACATACCTAAAAGTATAATTACAAACATCGTAAAAGTAGGTAAGTAGGTATTTATACGATAGTTATTTTTAATTCGTTGAGAGTGTGTGAAAATATAAAATCAATGTCATAAAGATAATAAATTAAGATACCACCTAGGCACCTACCCTACAATTAAATTAGCAACTTTAAGTACTAGAAAGGTATACCTAAGTGGTAAAATAAAGGTAGGTACATAAACAATTTTGGTGCAACTTTTTACACAAACACATAGGTAATAAACAAATAAACTACCTACTGCTTAAATTAATGCATAATGGTTCAATTAATTTAGTACATCATTTTTGTTGTATTTACATTGGTTTTTAGTTGCGTTTTATTTTTGAACTGAGGTTCTAAAATAAAAAAAAGATAAAAGATACATCAAAATTGTTTACCTTTTTTTCACTACAATACCTTTCTAGTATACTAAGTAGCTAGTTTCATTAGGTCTAGACTCTAGTTTGTCCTATGGAGCAGGACCAGCTTCCAAAGTACCTATTACGTAAGTAGGTTTTAATATGAGTTTTTTGCAATTATTGTTACTTGCCTACTTCATTTAATTGCAACATTCATTACAACACAACACAACACATCATTCATTTATTATTTATTTTTTTACTGCATCATTCATTATTAATTGTATCACATTAATACTTCAATGTCAGCAGCCCGACACTACAGTAAAATGCTTTACGGCATAAAGCTGTGGTGGAAGTAGCTAAAATAGAGTTTTTTACAACTAAAACAACCGACTTCCAATAAAACCGCTATAGGTACCTACTTACCTAATTTAATTTTGAAAGTCGCTGGCAGAACAGACATTCCTAAGTAACTACCATAGACTTATAAAAAAAGATGGACTCCGCGCCACGCATATCGAAAGTGAAGCACAGTAAGTATGCCGGACCCATTGTACAAACACGCCTCGCGCACACATTTACGTCATAGTATGCCGACCGGCCGCCATTACGTGACACGAGCGACGGCATCTTTGCAGGTACTCAAATCATGCACACATAGATTTTTACGGTGCTTCACTTTCGATATGCGTGGCGCGGAGTCCATCTTTTTTTATAAGTCTATGGTAACTACTTAAATAATTTTGAAACTTAACAATACTCACACAAAAGGATTATATGAAGAGGCAATCTAGCTCCCAAGAAGATGATGGGGGTCTGAGAGTGCCAAAAGTTGTCGTACTCAGGCAGAGCGAAGTGCCAGAAATTGTCGGTGAAGAGTCCGTGAAGGACCGTGCCCAGCCAGAGGTACGGCCATCTGCCACCCTTCCTGAAAGCTAAAATAAATCATGTGTCAATAAATCACGTAATCTGTAGGTCTGCCTTGGTTTCATCATTCTGGCGAAAAAGTCCGCAGCTGGACACAAGCTTCAAGGGTCATAGGGTGATGTTAAATAGCCTATAAGAACTGGGCAATCAAATGCACAAATATTTTTTCAAATCTGACTGGTAGTTCCAAAGATTAGCGCAAACAAAAAAACAAACTCTTCAGCTTTGATATACCTAGCATTACTTAAATATATTTTAATGACAAAATTCGGGAAATTTTCAGAAACACAATATTTGGATTTTGTCGAATCCCATGGATTTTTGCTTAGTAGGCTGTATGGGGCGCTAAAATGTTGCGAAGGGGTCACAAATACGTCGAAATTAGTTACAGTTCACCCTGCATAGATACATAGGTTAAATAAGGGGGTTTCCCCCTTATTCATAAAAAACTGAAACACTCTATATACCTAGTTTAGTTATAGAAGTGTTTTGTATTCTTCTTCCAAACTCAAATCAAAATTCGATATTGACAATACACTTTTACTTATGTACTTATCTAACTAAAATAGGTTTAAATAGACTTAGTTTTTATGATTAAGGTTGTAATACTACCTACCTAATATTATGAATTCAGTAAAATAAAGGAGTTTTACATAAAACTGTTGAGATTGGTCATGCCGTAGGTAATTAAATGGGGAAGGTCGGACAAAGCTAATTCTAGATGGCGTGATCATAGCTTGGGCCATATGGGATATTACAATATAATATATATCTAGGATCACAGATCTATGAGTTATATTTATATGATAATGTAATTTAAATAATTGTAATTTAATAATTTCGTCTTTGATTAAAGCTTCTGGAAATTTTGTTGTTTTAAATGATCTTAGAAACAGGTCTTGCCATTATATCGAATATTACCTGTAAAGGGTGACTGGTAATTAGTGACGGATACCTAAACACATGATTGTGTTCATGATAACAAACAACTTTTACTATGGGACCAAACCTGAAATCGCGAAAAAAAAAATGACCTGCCCCAAATAAGAAAGAAATAAAAATATTTATATTTTTTTGTAACAGGTGCTGAAAAGGGGTCTTAAAAATTCAAAGTGGGGCTACTGTAGCATGTAGGGTATCATATGAAAGAACTTTATTTTTTTTAGGCCGCATAGTTTTCGACTTTTGATGAAAAATGTAAAAAAAAATACCGTCCCCCCCCCCCTATCTGCGAAGTTTGCAAAGGGAAAAATCTGAAATTATTCTGTGTGATAGAAGTTTATGTAAAGACTAGCTTCTGCCGCGACTTCATCCGCGTGAAATTTATTGCTCCCCTGACCCACCCCGACGCATCGCATTGCCTTCCCACGATATTAGTTAATTTTCGCTTAACGTTCTTTTTGACTTTTTCTTTTCTTTTTGCTTGGCACCTAAGTGTCCTAGAGTGATGTTAAATATGCCTATAACCTTCTTTAAGATTTGGGCTATCATTAACGCAAAAAGAATCTTTAAAGTCCGACTGGTAGTTCCAGAGAATAGCGCGTTCGTTCACCGCATCCCCTTCCGCTAACCTCTCTCTCACCCACTCTCACACTCCCTTCACCACTTCCCGTTCCCCCTCTCTCCCTCACCACTCCAACCTTCCCTCTTCCCCTCACACCTCACCAGGTCTTCCTCCTCTCCTCACTAACTCCTGCCCCTTTCCACTCCTTCCAGCATCCTCCCCTCTCCCTCCTCACCATCCCTCCCCTTCCTCTACCCCTCACTCACTCTACTCACTCACTACCCTACTGCCGACAAACTGCTCTGCAGTTTGGCAGGTGTTAAATAAAAGTTTGTAATTGTAACAATATGGATTAAATAAATTAAAAAAAAAAAAAACTCCCTAAGTACACCCTCCCCTCGCCCATTCCCTCCTCACCACCCCCTCCACCCTCACCCTCTAAGCCTCCCTCCGGGGTAGTTTTAATAGCTATTGATGACAAACTTTATTACATAAACATAGGCAAGTATTTGTGCCAAGTTCTAACTCAATTAACCAAGTGAATAACATTTTTCATGTAAATTGTATTCCCTGTTTTCACTCCACAGGGGTGGAATTTCAAAAAATTTTTAAGATGTTTCCATAGCTTGACTCAAAGATCATTTATACCAATTTTCGAGTCACGCAGAACATGTAAAATTGTAAAATGTAAAATTTACTACCCCTTTTCACCCCGTCAGAGGCAGATTTTCGAAAAACTCTGATACACATTATTCTTTATTTTTGGTTATAAGTATAAGTAATGAGTTTTGAGTTAATCGAATTGCGCGTTAAAATTTTTCCATACAAACTTTGACACCCGCCATCCCCAATACCCCTTGGTAGTTTAGAAAAACAAAAAATCTCAATAATCATAATTTATTTAGACAAATATTCATGACGAGTTTCAAGTTTATTAACTCAAGGAATAAGATTTTTCATACAAACAATATCCCCCCTTTTCACCCTCTTAAAGGTCGAATTTCCAAAAACCCTTTCTTAGCGGATGCCTATGTCATAATAGCTATCTGTGTACGAAATTTCAGACCAATCCGTTCAGTGGTTTGGGCTGTGTGTTGATAGATCAGTCAGTCAGTCAGTCACGCTTTCCTTTTATCGATATAGATTACAGGAAAAGTAAAACGATGTCTCTAAATAGGACACTTTTTCAGAAATCGTAACGGAACCCTCGGTCCGCGAGTCCGACTCGCTCTTGACCGGTTTTTTTAATAATAGTAACATAATACACACTGCCGAAGCAATAGTTTACACACAAACAAAATTTTTTTTTTAATATATAGTATGTAGGCTGCATACTATGTGTGTGTATATACTGCCAACACAGTCGTCCTCCGTTGCAACCACATAAGTACCTACATGACAAAAAATAGCATCAAAGAACTAATTTATATACCTACAGATAGAATAATACACAGATCATGATTCTAGAATCAATCCATCTGCCTAGCCTTTTCCAACTATGTTGGGGTCGGCTTCCAGTCTAACCGGATGCAGCTGAATACCAGTATTTTACATGGAGCGACTGCCTATCTGACCTCCACAACCCAGTTACTGTTACTGGGTAATACGATACCCATTGGTAAGACTGGTTGTCAGACTTTCGGGCTTCTGACGACCCGTAACGACTGTCAAAGATCCACGAATAACAGCCGGGACCAACGGCTTAACGTGCTTTCCGAGGCACGGAGGAGTATCGTTATGTAAAGATGGTCACCCATCCACTGAACAACCCCGGCAAGCGTAGCTTAACCTGACAGATAGACCCGTGCGGCTGTTATTACTTAGCCACGAGCTCCTCTAGAGATATGATTCTAGAAGTAAGATTCTAGAAGATAATCAGATAGGATAGATAATAAATAGCGTGAAAGCGTTACAAACAAACAAACTCACTTTTGCACAGTAAGTAATACAAAAGTCAATGCTTTTGCATAATTTTTTTTTAGGATTTCGTTATTTTTGGTTATTTCAATATTTTTAATCAAGTATTTGACATGGAAAGTGTCGGGATTTGAAACCTTAAATATTTCCTCGTAATCACTTTCTTCAAAATGTTTCGAACTCGGTTTAATTTTTTTTATCTTTACTAATAGCACAACGAATTCCACAATCTTCTAATTTTAGAGTCTCTCGAGAAATGGTGGACTCCAATTTCGGAGTATTTCACAAAAATTAAATAAAACCACCTCACGCCCTGTAAATTACTAGCTTGTGTTGGGACTGTTGGGAACTAGCTACGTCAGCGCCATTTTCACAGTTGCCTTCCCCATTGAAATCGCTTACTACTTAACACTTTTCTGAATTAGTTGAAGTCGCTCTGGCAAATAAAAAATAAAAAAGTGCTTTAAAAAAAAAGGCGAATTAAAAATTATGAATTGGTAAAAGCACAAAAGACACCCGTTGGATGCGGAAGGAGCAGGCCGGCAGGCCCGGTCGGATTTGTCCTATATCCAGCAGTGCACGTCTCTCAACATGTTAAAAGTAAGAAATAAAGAAGATTGCATACCATGTAGCAGCGTGATAAGTCCAGCTAGTGTGTAGACTGCTTGCGAGAGGATGTATGTGGGCTGAGCCGCCCACAGCTGTTTGATGTCATTGGTGTGAACCAACCATTGCAGCCACTAAGGACAGGACATACACACCGGTTTATAGTTATTTCCTTGTCAGGACTAGACGGACCATACTGGACTTCAACACCGGATTAGTGCCTAGTCAGGACTAAACGGACCATATTATTACTTCAGATGCAGGTAGTTGGAAAAACACAAGTTATGAATTATGATAAAACGACAAAACCACTATTCAATGGTAGGTGGTGGTTATTTATTTTATTTTTAAATTCAATAACCACTATTTCGAGTTGGAACTACTCAAAAATTACGACCAGCTGGTATTTAAATCTAATACAAAAAGTGAGTAAGTAGGTACTTAGTTAACAAAAATATCGCAAAGCAAAAATATTAAATCGCATAAAATATTCATAAAGATCGATTGATATTATATTAAAAAGACAAATGCTTGAAAATATAATTATTATGGTTTACCGTGACTCCTCCATCGGCTTTAGTCGCCATATTATGGTTATGCGCGTGCGCCACTTCCGAACCTTGATGCCACAATGTTTAAACTTAAAATTCTGTGACCGCTGACCGCCAATTTGAATAGTGTTGTATCGATACGATATATCGTTCGGGTTAGCTATTTTTTTTTTAGTATACCGATTAAAGAACAGGTACTTAATAATAACACCGCCGTATCTCTACGTTGACATCGTGGTGGGGCTTGCGCCTTCCTGAACTCTGACCCGCACCCTAATTGCTTAACACACTATATGTAGATCAGAATCTGAATCATTTTGAAACAAATTGCTAATCCATTGTTGCTCGACAAACGTAATTAACGCAATGAATGTTGTTGAACGGTCAAAATGAAACCGATTCCGATTGACAGTTTGTTACGCAATTAGGATACAGTAACCTAATTGCGTAACACATTATCGATCGGAGTTGGTTTCATTTTGAAACAAATTGCTAATCCATTGCTTCATATGTTCGAAAAATTTGTCAGCTCGACAACGTAAATAACGCAATGAATGTTGTTGAACTGTCAAAATGAAACCAACTCCGATTGATAATGTGTTACGCAATTAGGGTGCTGGTCTAGTAGGGTGAGGAGCCAGACCAAGAAAGATACATCAACCCGCAGGGCATCATGTGGCGAGCTGTTGGACAGTAGCGACCCCACGGACCCTATCTCCCGGGAGAAGTGTTGTTCTTCACCTCTGGCTTGCCTTTGTTGGCCGGCCTAAGTGAACACTGACGAGGAACAGAGTTCCCACCTCTTTCTTGCAGTTATTGGCTGGCTTGAGTGGTGATTCCCAAGAGCAAACGTACTCGGAGGAAGGAAGTATCCCAGTAAGATGCTGACTAGGGCTCTTGTCTGAACTTCCGGGATTGTCCTGATAGCCGTAGAATACCTCTCCACTCTTCAAGCACCTCAGGACTTAACTCATTAATTTTGTTTCCATGATCTGCAATAGTCCTACACCAACCGGGATGGTCCTTGGGTGCACTTGCGTAGTGGATACAAAGTCGATGATCGCCGGTTGGTGCCTCTTCATCATTTAAAATTGTCTAAGGAGCCTCTGCGAGTATGCCTTCGAACGACCCTCGAATCACTTTCTGAATCAAGCCTAATGAGAACCTCCTCAGGTGTTGGTCGAGGGTCCTTCTATTAAGTCATTGGTCGACAACCTCGCGAGCCAAATCTAGATACTTGCTTTGCTTGTCTTTTGAGGCTTTCACGCGATTTTCATCATGCGGTACCATTGGCGTGTCTGATTTCATTGTTCTACTAATGGCATACTTACCATTTCGATACGTAGCCCGAGGCAATAGCGTTCACCGTATTGAGATTACGTGTAGGGAGCCATCGCCGGCGTTATCATAGTTTGCTACGCGATCGGGCGGTGTCAAATTTGAAGAGACCATTCGACTTTCTGGACCGGATCCGTGTCATCCGTCAAAGGGACAGGATCCTGGAACCGGAACCAGGACCTCATGTCCCTAGCTGTTGCGTTTACGACCACAGAACATCAACAAGGCAGCCACTCGACAGTGGTCTACTGCCTTGACTGTCTAGTTTTTAAACTATATCAGTGTGATTTTGGAACTTGTGGCTAAGTAATAACAGCCACACGGGTCGATCCATCAGGTTAAGCTACGCTTGCCGGGGTTGGTCAGTGGATGGTTGACCAGCTTTACATACCGAGACTCCTCCGAGGGTAAACCGCTACGGTAAGTCGTTACGGGTCGTCAGAAACCCGAAAGTCTGACAACCAGTCTTACCAAGGGGTATCGTATTAGCAAGTTACTGGGATGTGGAGGTCATATAGGGAGTCGCTCCATGTAAAATACTGGTATTCAGCTGCATCCGGTTACACTGGAAGCCGACCTCAACATAGTTGGAAAAAGTCTAGGCAGATGATGATCACTGTGATTTTGCACAAAAAAAAATGTTAAATGTGATAAACAGCAGCCTTGAACGACACGATAAAGATATTGAGCAACTATACTATTAAACACAGAAGTTGTTTTATCAGTGGGGTGAATTGGCGTCTCAATGTTTCAAATCATTCATCTCCTGTTGAACATTGCTATGTTTTATTTTTATTATCGACTCATAAACTATCGATACTTGACATCCCTCGCTTATGTTATCTATGTCACAGATAATATAATACTAGCGTTTATGTCGTGTAGTACGCTACGTGTACTAAATGTGCCAACGCGGGTGCCACATAGATTTGTATTTTTTTTTTTCGTTTAACTGCTTCGGCACACCTGTGTAAACTAAAAATATTTATCCTCTGCCATGTATCGACCTAGGATTATACCACTGCTATTAAATTGTAGCATTGCTTTGCATTTACATAATGTTATTCCTGATAGCAAAAGTTTGTTAATAGCAATTTTCCAACCTACGAATTATTGTTAATTTTACAGCAAACAAACTAAACTAATTTCTGTAAAATAAATTAATAATAATAATAATTTACTTTTTGTAATATTGATTAAACTTGCTTATGTACCTACTTACTTGAAATATTCCCGGAATGAAAAACCCCACTTAGGTCTATTCGGTCATCGCCGAGGTGCTCGAAGTCAAATTTTGCGGGACCCATGTTATGTTTTTACTATAAATATAGTCTATAGTCGAAGTTTACTTAGCAGAGATGTTATAGGCATACAATAATGTTCCCACTGTGTGCTGTGACACAGGCCCATGGGCGTACACAGCTTTTGGCCCTGGGGGGGGCGGGGGGTTGCAAATCAGAAATTTCTTAAGCCGTGTCCCCCTACATGTTTTTTTTCGCCTCATCGGTCTGCTCAATGACCTCGGCAAAATCTATGAGAGACTTATTTGTAAGCGCCTTAAAGATTATGCCGAGATAAAGGGCCTATTTCCTAACGAACAGTTTGGTTTTCGAACCCAACAATCTTGTGTACAACAGGTTCACTACATTAACGAACACATAAGCGTTGGTTTCCAACTTGGTTCGATGACGGGTGCTGTTTTCTTCGATATAGCTAAAGCGTTTGACAAAGTCTGGCACAACGGTTTATTATAATAAGCTTTACAAACTCAGTGTGCCAGACCGTCTCGTGCTCATCTTACGAAACTTCTGTCTTTCCGCACTTTTCGCTATTGTACCGAATGAGTGCTATCCTCTCCCACCCCGTTCACGCAGGTTTCCCTTAGGGGTCTGTGTTTTCTCCAATCAGTTCCACGTTATTTAGGTACCAGCGATATCCCGAAAAGTAAAAAGGCACAGTTGGCTCTGTTCGCAGACGATACGATTATATTATCATTATAGTATCATTTACTATTCCGGCCAACGCCAAGAGCCGATACCTCGAACTCTCCAAACTGCAGTCGATAAACTCGGCGCGTGGTTTCGAAAGTGGAGAATCGTAGTCAATCCCGACAAAAGTCAAGCGGTTCTCTTTTTGAAACCGCGTCTCAATCGATCTCCCCGCACCGACCGATCACCATGTTTACCAAGCCGATCCCTTGGGAGAAGCAAGCCCAATATCCGGGTGTGACCCTCGATGAGCACCTCTAAGCACAGAAAACAGTCTCGTTCTGAATGCACGTATAGCAAATTGTAATTTAAGTGCAAGTTGCGCATCTATACAGCATGTATTCTCACAATCATGACTTATGCGGGTTCAGTATTTGCACACGCAAAGTCCCAAAGCATCCATAGGATGCAGACCTTACAAAATCGTTTCCTCCGAACAGCTACGGGATACCCTTTTGGTTCGTTCGGAATGAAATCCTCCACCTACACCTTAAAATCCCAACTATCCATCAATTCTTGAAACGCAATTCCAAGCGTTTCTTCGATACCCCCGCGAAACATCGCAATCCCTCTGGTTATCGAATCGTCTAGTTAAATCCCCTCTAAAATCAGTAAAGTCAAGGCATGTTCTCACCGACCCCGATGACCCCTTAACCCTCTTCCAGGAGAAAAGTACAGATTACACCAGCACCAGCACATATTACAAACACAAATCTACATTCCGACTTCGCCGCCCAGGTCCCTTGCGACGACGACCCCCACGTAATTCCCCCCCAGCCTTGATCGGTGAAGGAGTGCCAACTGGTGGCGTAGCTGAGCCTGTAGCAGTAATTATCCAGATATGATCCAGCCTATCCCTCCTTGCTGTAATCCACCCAGCGACGGCCTAAGCCGAGCGACGTACACCATAGGGAGTGCCCTTATCATGCAGTCGCTTAATTTATAGACTAAGAAAGACAGGTTTATGGCCGCGCAGCGCAGTTTTTTCTAAAATTAATGCTTTTTTTAGTTTACTTAATTGTAAAGTAAGTACACGACAACGTGACGTGGCTCTAACATAACTTTTTTCGACAACAGTACTTAGGCATACAATATCCAGGGGGGGGCAGCTGCCCCTCCCTGCCCCCCCTGGGTACGCCCATGCACAGGCCTCCTCTAGGTGAGATCTGAGATGGAGTGGGCCGTAATACACCACGCGGGCCCAGTGCGGGTTGATAGATGTCAAATGACTTAAAATTTTTGGTTCTAGGACATGCCGGTTTCTTCACGATGTTTTCCTTCACCGTATTGAGAGCAGTGGTGATGAAATAATTTACTTACAAGGAAAGCCCTGTCAGGGTTCATACCTACGACCTCCAACTCGTAAGTCGCGGCCGTTACAACTGGGCCACCACCGCAGGTATACCTAGGCATAACTGTAGGTAGTAACGTTTGCCAGAAGTTAAACTGTCTTGTTATTGAAAACCGGCAGTTGTGGCAGTAGCACACGAGCGATAGGTTGTGAGCGTGAATTCGATCCCCAGTTAGTTTGATGTGATCCTTCTACTAGGTAGCACAAGCATGATTGGTTATTTATTTCTTTCAATGGAGTAGTTCCTTGTCCTAAAGGGACCCATAACAGTTGGAGGTCCTTCTCGACTGCGGTGAAATACAAAAGGAGAGTATTGTTTTTTTTTCTTTACAGAATACTTAAATAAAATAGCATCCTGTTCGGAACGTTAACCTGCCATTGCTGCAAACTGCTATTTGCTTTGTAACCTTACTAAGAGAATGTAAGAGCGAACGAAGCGGGCTCGAAATTTGGAGCATTCTAGCACCCTAATTGCGTACTTAACACTATCGATCTGAATCATTTAGAAGCGAATTGCTCATATGTTCGAAAAATTTGTCTGCTCGAGAACGTAAATAACGCAATTAATGTTGTTGAACTATTGAACTATCAAAATGAAACTGATTCCGATTGATAGTGTGTTACGCAGTTAGGGACGTTATGGTGCGGGATATGTTAAAATTTCATAGGTAGTGACTTTACGAAGAGAGAACGAACGAAATAGAAAATTGGTGCATTCTGATTTGGATAACTTAGACTGTCTTTTTCATTTAACTACGAGAATGCAAGAGCGAGCGAAGCGATCCCAATAATTGGAGCATCCTTAACGTGAGCATACGTTTTGAACGGGACCGTCCCTTTTTTCGGTTCTTTTTCCCGGTGTCCCCGAAAAAAACCCGGGGACGCTTAATTGTTTTCAGAAACCACGCGATAAAAAGCATTAGATGTGTACTTAGGTATTGATTGAAAAGGATAATATATTGATTGTAACCAAAGACTTAACTTTGTTACAATCAATAGCTATATCCCTTTCATTTGAGGGATTTTCATTAATGTGTAACTACATCACGTCGCAACAAGTAACCGAATGGAATAATCTAAACGTTTGGACGGAAAGTCATTCATTGGATGGAAGTGTTCATAACAATAAACTTAACCATGAAAACTTTTGCAAGTATTTTAAATGAATATATTTTTCGTCTGCCCGGCACAAATGCACCAATAGAAGGTTTCTTTAATGAATAAATTGTGGACGTCTGAAAAAACACAGTTACACGTTCCGCTCCATAAGCACGGCCATTTTGGCGCGAAAAGCGCGGATGCCGCGGATCTCCGGTAGTATTTCTGGGTGGTCTCGCGTAACCATACCAAACCGTGAGTACCCTTGAACCGTGCGTGAGTGCTTCTTTGGGAATCAGAAATCACAATTCGCATCGGTGCAAGTTACGTAGATTACAAAACTGAAAAGTAGAACGCAGTGACCTGCAGCGAGTAGGGCGATGGCCGTGAAGGACCGTGAATTTGTGACAGCAATAGAAACATTTTTTTTTTTAAAGGTAACGTAAATTTTTATTAGGAAATAAGTAGGTACCTACTAATTTTTTACTATTCCTGCCTAGTGTACCCAGCATAACTGGCATCACTGGCATTTAAGTAAAGAAGTTCAAATAAAATTTCGTATTTATTGAAACGTCTTTCATAATCTATGGTAATAACTTTTCGTTCCACGAAGTTTCCTTAGCGCTTTAGCGCACTGTCAGTGTTATTCAAATGTCAAGTCAATCTGTCTGTCAATATTTTAAAATCAATGATTTCATTCCAATACACTTTCAACAAGTTCACAGCGACTCAAGAATACGATATTTAAATTAAATTAAAAAATGTCGACAATGTTCCGAAACTTTTATATAGGGTCGCGTAATTTGGTGAACAATTATTATAATTTTTGCCCTAACGTAACATTCAGGATAAGAACTACGATACGTTACAATACGACTGTGGCCAATGCTTTTAGGTCCCAGAGAGTTAAACCTAAAAAGGAGCCTGGAGAGATTTTCAAGTGGATATTACTGGTTTGTATATTTTATTATAAGTTCAAAGTACAACACACTCTTTTAACTATGCACTTTAATTTTAAAATAATAAATAACCTTCAATGTTTTTCTTAAAAACTGTTTATGCTTTGATTTTGCATGTATCATCAATTAATAATGATCAATCTGTCACGTCGTGCCTATGGGTCTAGTTTGGACTGAAAAAATTAAAGCCATGATTGCTTGCATTGTCAATTTTGTTACATAAATACCTACTTGGTGAGTACTCAGTGATATTGTTTATTTTAGATGATTCCTGTCAGCTCTTTCGGTTTGGGCTGTTGGCAGATGTACCGCCTGCAATGGAAGTTGGGACTCATTGACATGATGCAGTCTAAAACAAATGCCACACCTGTTGCAATGCCTAGCGAGTTAGTATTTGATTAACAATTTTTATGTATTATTAACAGAACCAATTTACGGAACAGTTAACAATTTATTTCTCCTAAAGCACCTGTTTCATGACCAGCAATGAGCAAATCAAGCTAGAACCCAACACTGAATCTGTAAGCTACAAGAATATCCTATTTATTGTTAAACAAAGTTTTTCATCCTGACAGCTTTTTTTGCTGTAACAAACTAGAGGATAGAGTGTACTCACAAGCAATATGAACATGTACAGTCAGTGATCAATAGTTATTTCTTCAATCAATCTGCCTAGCCTTTTCCCAACTATGTTGGGGTCGGCTTCCAGTCTAACCGGATGCAGCTGAATACCAGTATTTTACATGGAGCGACTGCCTGTCTGACGTTATTTCTTATGCAAGAAAATGGTTCATTCACTTTCTTTTCTGGAGGGCCTTATAAGAAGCTAAGGTCAGAATTTCTAATTATAGCTGCTTGACTTGACTGTTCAATACATAAGGAAAATAGTATGCCTTGTCCTTACTCAGTTAGACCTATTTGCAGCAGCATTGTGAGTCACCGAGTGAGATATTGAAGACAACATTCTGCTGTCACAATGTAACAATTTATTTGGATGTTTATTTGGTTGGAGTGTAGGTAACGGGGCACTATGAAAAAAGACTTAGAAAAATTCAGGAAAAAGGTCGCTGACCTTGAGGTCAGGGTCATTGACATTGAGGTCAGGGTCATTGACCTTGAGGTCAAGGTCAAAATTCTGAAAGTCAAGATCTGTGATTCTCCTAAGGTCACTGACATTGACCTCAGGGTCATTGACCTTGAGGTCAAGGTCAAAATTTGGCACCCCGAGGCTTGGTTGGTTAGGTTCCTTTAAACCCTGCAGACAGAAATAGGAGCTCCGTCGACCTGCTGATTTTTCATAGTGCCCCGTTTTGTATCCACTGACCGTTTATTTTGTGTTAACTGATTCTTAGTGTGATCAATCTGTACAAACTTAACTTGTTACTTAAGCTAACAGCAGCCATAAAGGTATAAAAAATAAAATAAAAAAACAACTACATGCTTGCTCATGTTCTGCTTAGTTAGGAATATCTCTTCAAGTTTCTATATTATTGGTGTAGGTTGAGCATTGTCTGAGATTGAGGCTGTTTCATATTTATAAAGGACAATGGTTAATTTTGTATGAAATGCACTCCCATATACTAAAATGATTATATTGTACCATCACAAACCGAAGTGGATGTTGTAGTGCTTATTATATGAATCTTTAAATGTGAAAGAGAATTCAGACATGGCACTTGCAATACATTGATACACTTGATAAGCACTGCAACAAGCATAATATTGTCCATAATGCTTCCTTGAACAAACTTCAATTTGGGGGTGCTATATTACCCGACCTCCTTTCAATTAATTGGACAGTACAGAACTTTTACACTTTCAGTTTTACAGAACTGGACAAGATGGAATACTTGCCAGTAAAAGTCAAAGGACAGTTTCTTCACGACAAAGAAATTCTCATTGGACCTAGAGCATTGATTGAGGTAGACTCGCCAATTCCCAGGACAGGCTCTTTGGTGTCTGACCCTAAGAGGAATCAAGGGTGGCTGGTGATTACTCCATTCATGCTGGCTGAAACAGGGTAAGATTATTTTTTTTGGAATTTTTGGTACTTGCTGTACATTTTCATTACCTATTTATTTGGACATAGGTATTGTATGTAAGAACTCATATATGAACCTAAAGCTGCTAACCACCAATGCTTTCCACTGTCTATATAGGCATCAGATAAGAGTGACAAGACATGCCCACTGTCTATTAGTACATTATTGCACTGATTAAATTCAAAGAAGTTTTATTGTTATAACGCCTAGGGGCGTTTAGTGCCTCGCAAAGTGTTAAAAGTGAAAAGTGTGGAAGCCCCTCGGAAGGCCCTTTCCATCCTTTTGCATGATTAAAAGAAAGAAAGAAATAAAGAAAATACATTTATTACCATATTTACCATACACACACATTCATTACCCCCCCCCCCATTCATTTGTAGGCTTGTCCACTCTGAAATGACGCGCCCACTGCTTAAATTTGTATACTGTACATGCGGTAAATGCGGTAGTGGGGAGTGTCATTTTAGAGTGGACAAACTCTAGCTCTTATAGGTTTTTACTAGCAATATACTAACAGAATTAAAATTGTTGGAAAAACTTTATTGAAAATATCTTCTTATTTCAGAGAAGTTATTCTGATTAACCGCGGCTGGATCCACCAAAATCTGCGCCCAAAAGAGAAACGGGAACCATCCATGGTGAAGGGAGAAGTCGAGTTAGTTGGCGTTGTGAGGTTAACAGAAAAACGAGCGCCATTCATGCCCAAGAACAATCCAGAAAAGGGGTCATGGTTCTCACGGTAAGTTAAAAGTTTATTACTGTATTTGAAATGGGACATTGGGATCAAGGTCCCGAAGACAGGGTTCTAGCACGTACGGCATAAGTGTCTATCGCTCACAATGCGGGCCGTAACCACAAGTGCACACTGTTATTTTTTATCCTCTGATCAGCCCGCCCAATGAGTGCTTTCTGATTATGTTGTTGAGGCTATAAGACGGACCGAGGATCGTAACTGCTTTCGACATAATGATTGCCGTTTATTGTGGGCCGATACCACAAATGTCGGCAACCCGCTGAGTCAAAATATTTTACTGATATATGTTTCTTAGCATTTTGCTATGACCTCCATCAGAAACTTAAAATCTGTTTAATTTATTTATTTATATATACTTTATTGTACACCACTTTATTAATACCACAGAGTGAAGAATAAGTATCGAAAGTCGGTCATAATAAGTCGAATGATTCTATTGTTATGTTCATCCAAGAAAGCGCCTCCGGCTATTACTTAGTTTTTATGTTCTTTTATTTCAGAGATCTAGAACAGATGAGTGCCTACCTTGGCTGTGCCCCTGTCTGGCTCGATGCTAGAGGCATACCAGACCCGCCAGAAGGGTGGCCTATCCCTAACCAGACAAGAGTTACTTTGAGAAACGAACATCTTTCCTATATTGTCACTTGGTATTCACTTTCAATACTAACAGCAATTATGTGGCGTCGTTATTTTATTAAGAAGTTACCATTACTGTAAATAAGCTGTATTGTATCTGTGCAGTTGATTGCATTTAAACTGTGCGCATTTAAATGTGGGTAGATAAATCAACAATAAGTCCTAAGACTCATTTACTGAGACTGTTCAAAGTCAAAACTAATCATGATCAATTAATTTAATGTATATAGCAGAAATAAAGTAGTTGTTAATTTGTTGCATAACATTGTCTATTATTGAATATAGTATTGAGCTATCAAGTGCAATGTACGTATTATACAACAAAATACTGCACCTGCTGATACCGCACACGGCTTCTTCGCTCGAAGAGAAAATCAATCAATCTGCCTAGCCTTATCCCAACTGGGTTGGTGTCGGCTTCCAGTCTAACCGGATATAGCTGAATACCAGTATTTTAGATGGATCGACTGCCTATTTGACCTCCACAACCCAGTAACTGGGTAATACGATACCGCTTGGTAAGACTGGTTGTCCAGACTTTCGGCCTTCTGTCGACCCGTAACGACTGTCAAAGATCCACGAATGACAGCCGGGACTAATGGCTTAGCGTGCTTTCTGAGGCAGGGAGGAGTGTCGGTATGTAAAGATGGTCACCCATCCTGACCAACCCCGGCAATCGTAGCTTAACCTGATAGATCTACCCGTGCGGCTGTTATTAATTAGCCACGAGCTCCTCCTCGCTCGAAGAGAAAATAGAACCATTATTAATTTAGCATGCTTATTCCCGATGAAAGTTTTAGGAGATTTGATTGAATATCAATCAGTCAAGGAGGCGCAAGGTTCACTTCATTGGTGTGCGTTACCGCAGCCAGAAAATGTCGAAAATCGTCATTTGAATTTTATAGATAATTAGTTCCTCGGCTTCTGTAATTGTACCATCGATTTTTAAATTTGTACCTCTAATAGTTTTTTAGTTATTTGACAAAAACAGTTCTGGCTGGCGTAACGTTACCTTAGCCAGAAGTTTTGTTTATTAATGGGTATATTGAAATAAATTTTAGCCAAATATTTAGTTCCTCAGACGAGGTAAATGTACCAACTTAATTTGTATTTGTATCTGTTATGGTTGCGAAGATATTCAAGATCCTGCTGCGGTAACGTTTACGTGTTTGCTGAATCTCTGAAACGGATAAGCGCACTTTTATAGTATTTTGCACACGACTTCTTACGAGTTAGCTTGAATTTGTTCCTCATTAATAAAACAAAAAAATTGCACCGTTAAGGAGTTATTTAGTTAAATAGAAATATGCTTTAATCGATCCTAGCACTTCGAATAGAAGCTCTAAAGACTTACTTGCAATGTTATGTTATAGCTTATAACTGCCTTCAATTGTACCTGAAGTTTAATTTATTATCCTGTAAGCAATTAATAAATTATGATGAAATTTAAATTTACTTCGGGACATGATGCGCAGCGGTTTTTTAAACCACCGTTTAACCGATATTCTTGTAGATTTACGAAGTGAAAGTTATATCAATAATTAGTTCTTTTATTCAATTTTATGCCTGTACATTTTCAACGTAATCCACTCAATAATTAACGAGATAATCGAAAAATAGTCACTATGGTGTGTGTGACCGCGGTAACCCGGCCAAGTTTCGATGGTTACAGAAAAGCGGGCGTTTAATACATTATGCTAACCTTCTGAAATTTACAGTATAATAGTCTTATAATTTTGGTACAGACGCGTACATTATGTTTTGAGTGAAAAATATAACCTTCTACCTAATAAATAATAATGAAATTTAAATTCAATAGTTTTATTTATTTATGTAGGTACCTATCTCAGCACGTAAGTACAGACTAGTCTTTATGAATCTATATTAATATTATAAATTCGAAAGTACGTCTATCTGTCTGTCTGTCTGTTACCTTTTCACGCCTAAACCACTGAACGGATCTTGAAAAAATTTGGCAAGGCTGACATGGCATCCTGGCGAAGGCTACTTTTTGCCTCAAAAATAATCCTACAAGGGGTGACATAGGGGATGAAAGTTTGTATGGGAAACCCAGCATTATTAGTGATAAGTATGAAAATTGAAATTTATGCTTTTGGTAGGAAATAAAATTAGAAAAATAGGGGTTGAATTTAAAATACACAAAAATGCACGGATTTCGTTAGAAATTATTACTTACAAGAAATAACTTTTGAACAAGTGGATACTCGGTCTAAAGTTTTTTTTTTATTAGAACGTGACTGGCATAGTAAATTTTAACTAAACAAAGTCCCCCCCACGACGCGTCTGTCTGTCTGTTTGAATGAGATAAACTCAAAAACTATTGAACGTATTTTTATACGGTTTTCACTTTTTCAGCAATGGACAGAGTGATTCAGTGTATATTCATTAAGTTTTTGTCTAAATTGGCTGAAATATGACGATGATTGTTGAAGATGTCGTGAAAAATCATGCCGACTGGAAGCTTTAAGGCCACCATACACGGCAACGATATATCGTAAGGATTTGTGTTTGCACAGTTATATCGGACGGCTTTATGTTCTCCACATGTAAGTACGCTGAACGTATACATGTAGAGAGCATAGGGCTGTCCGAACGTACTACGTTCCCATGGAATACTTTCCATCATCCACGCGGGCGAAGCCGCGGGCAAAAGCTAGTACTTACAATAATCCTCTTATCTTACCCGTAGTGAGGTACCTAGGTACATTTATACCCTTTTTCAACCCAAGGGGCCCCTGGAACCACTTTGGGAATCCCTGTTTTAGAGGGTGCTGAAAACGATACTGATGTCAATATGAAAATCCAAGATGGCGGCTGCGAAAATTTCCTAATTTTTCGTCATGGGTGTCGTTTCCATGGTTTTAGAAGGTGCTGAAAACGATACTGATGTCAAAATGAAAATCCAAGACGGCTGCTGCTAAAATGTCCTAATTTTTCGTCATGGGTGTCGTTTCCATGGTTTTAGAAGGTTCTGAAAACGATACTGATGTCAAAATGAAAATCCAAGATGGCGGCTGCTAAAATGTCCTAATTTTTCGTCATGGGTGTCGTTTCCATGGTTTTAGAAGGTGCTGAAAACGATACTGATGGCAAAATGAAAATCCAAGATGGCGGCTGCTAAAATTTCCTAATTTTTCGTCATGGGTGTCGTTTCCATGGTTTTAGAGGGTGTTGAAAACGTTACTGATGTCAAATAGAAAATTCAAGATGGTGGCTGCGAAAATTAGGTATTATTATATAGCAAAGAAGATCCTTCTCACGTATTATTTTTGTTTTAAATAATACGTGAGAAGGATCTTCTTTGCTGACGGGAGTAAAGAAACTAGCTACCCGTCTGTTACTTGGCCGGGCCGCATATATACAAAAAACACCAACTAAGCTTTGAGCACGGCTTCTGATTGGTTGATTGATAAACGCATGTAACATTATATAATCCCTTTGTTTTTTTGCTCCAGGATACTCGGTAAATGATCTGGAAGCTGAATTTAACAAAAAAACATGAATGTCAATAAGGTCTCAATTCGCTTGACACCATAGAAAGTGTCTAGATCATTATGCACATAATTTCTAAGGTCTCAAGCTAATTTCGACCTTATTGGCATTTTACAACCCGTTTGTTTTTTGCTCCAGGATACTCGATAAATGATCTGGAAGCTGAATTTAACAAAAAAACATGAATGTCAATAAGGTCTAAATTCGCTTGACACCTGAGAAAGTGTCTAGATCTTTATGCACATCATTTCTAGAGTGTCAAGCGAATTTACACCTTATTGACATTCATGTTTTACTCCCGTCAGCAAAGAAGTTCCTTCTCACGTATTATTTAAAACAAAAACAATACCTAATTTTCGCAGACGCCATCTTGAATTTTCTATTTGACACCAGTATCGTTTTCAGCACCCTCTAAAACCATAGAAACGACACCCATGACGAAAAATTAGGAAATTTTAGCAGCCATCTTGTATTTTCATTTTGACCTCATTATCGTTTTAAGTGTTTTTTTTACCTCTAGCGTTTTACCCTTAAAAAAATTCACAAGTTCCATGATGGAACTAGTGATAAAAAATTCACCACTAGTTCCATTATTTTCAGATTCATTCAAAATGGAACTAGTGGCAATAAATAATTATCACTAGTTCCATCATGGAACAAATAATGGAACTAGTGGCAACGAAGCAGCACATCTATTTGCAAAAGTTCACTTCAACCCTGTTTACATTTAAAATGCTATAATAGTAAATTAGAAATTTGCCCTGTACACACAATAAGGTCTTATTTTTAAATGTTACAAAAAATATTAGAAAAGAAATAGATAACTTAATAATTACATACAAAAAAACCATACCATAGTGCCTCTTCTCTTGCTCTAAGTAGATGGATAAAAATTACATTGAGTGAGGCGGGTTAGATACTTCTACTGGGTGTAATTTTAATCACCGTTATCCTCTTAAGGGGTCATTGAGTACAATGACCCCTTAAGACGATAACGGTGATTAAAATTACACCCTGTATATTTACCGCGCACAGCACTAGACATGCTTCTACTTCAGCAGCAAGTAGGGCTGGTCTCAGCATAGATCTAATTAGAAAGACGGCAGGATGGTCAGGGACATCCTCAGCCTTCGCTAGGTTTTATAATCGACCAGTAACAGAAGACCCCCTAGCTTTTAGTAATGCTTTTTGCAGTACTGTAAATAGAACCTAGTACCTAAATACCATGTGTTAATTCCTTAAGATACTTATAATGGTTTTGTAATCCCAAATAATGATGTTTTTCGATTACAACAGCCTTTCATTCACAACATAACTTTAAAGATCTACTCTGTTAAATCGTCTCGGACAAGGAGAGAGTTTAAATTATGAAATTAAACGAACTTAACTGTAAGTGAAGTTCTATCTCAATTATACGAAGCTCCTTGTCCGAGACGGGACTCCCTCCCAATGTTAATTTTTAGCCCCCTAATTAAGAAATCTTTGTTGTTCATGAAATGTACTTTAAACAAAATGAAGTTAACAGGTTCGTCCAGAAATACGCAGAGTTTTTTTGCTTTGGATGGGATCTTTAAATATTGTGAAGCGCCGGGGCATGATAGTCGTAGACTAAACTACTATGCCAAACTGTAACAAATCTACTTGCCTAGAGAAATAAAAGAGGCTAAAGAATTGGATTTTAAACTATATTATTACTAAAAGATAAAAAATACAGACCGAATAGAAAAACACACTAACACACTCAGAGGATACTAATGTTTGTTTTCTTATTGGATTTGGTTAAGTGAACGTGTAAGCAGAATGTTTAGGAAGATGAATAGATTATTGAGTCGCTTCGTTATTTATAATGGTTGTATTCAATAACCCTCCTTTTGGGCTTGACAGCAGTCGGGTAAGTTTTTAGACGCAAGTCACTGATTTCCCGGACGAAGAATAATATTTTAAAGGAGATGTTTATCTTTAAGCTTCCGGAGCAGAACGCCAAATGCCAATAGTCAATGCTTGAAGCGGCCAGAAACATACGTTGAAAAACCTCTTGAGTGCGTGTGGATTAATTTTATAAACGTAATTTAAGATACAGTGGCCATGCCAGTGTCAGTCACACAATTAGCGACAAATTTTTCATGTTGTCAAAATTAAAATCCCTGATGGTGGCCATGCCACTGTCAGTCACACAATTAGCGACTAATTTTTCATGTTGTCAAAATTAAAATCCCCGATGGTGGCCATGCCAGTGTCAGTCACACAATTAGCGACTAATTTTTCATGTTGTCAAAATTAAAATCCCCGATGGTGGCCATGACACTTTCAGTCACACCATTATCAAAGCTTGGACATTTTGGGAGTTGGACATTTTGGGAACTGGACATTTTGGGAATTGGACATGGGATTTGGACATTTTGACACCGTTGGACATTTTGAGAATTGTATATTTTGACCCTGAACGATAATTATGTTGAGTAAAGGTTGATCTGAGAACCCCCTTATTATCTAAACAAACCTACGCATTTTTTTTAAATGATTATTTTACTTATAAGTAAAAATACTTACTCAAATAAACATGTTTTTATTTAACACTTGTGTACGCGTATGTACCAAACCACACCTCACTCACTATCCTATAAATTTCAGAAGGTTAGCATAATGTATTAAACGCCCGCTTTTCTGTAACCATCGAAACTTGGCCGGGTTACCGCGGTCACACACACCATAGTGACTATTTTTCGATTATCTCGTTAATTATTGAGTGGATTACGTTGAAAATGTACAGGCATAAAATTGAATAAAAGAACTAATTATTGATATAACTTTCACTTCGTAAATCTACAAGAATCTCGGTTAAACGGTGGTTTAAAAAACCGCTGCGCATCATGTCCCGAAGTAAATTTAAATTTCATCATAATTTATTAATTGCTTACAGGATAATAAATTAAACTTCAGGTACAATTGAAGGCAGTTATAAGCTATAACATAACATTGCAAGTAAGTCTTTAGAGCTTCTATTCGAAGTGCTAGGATCGATTAAAGCATATTTCTATTTACCTAAATAACTCCTTAACGGTGCAATTTTTTTGTTTTATTAATGAGGAACAAATTCAAGCTAACTCATAAGAAGTCGTGTGCAAAATACTATAAAAGTGCGCTTATCCGTTTCAGAGATCCAGCAAACACGTAAACGTTACCGCAGCAGGATCTTGAATATCTTCGCAACCATACCAGATACAAATACAAATTAAGTTGGTACATTTACCTCGTCTGAGGAACTAAATATTTGGCTAAAATTTATTTCAATATACCCATTAATAAACAAAACTTCTGGCTACGGTAACGTTACGCCAGCCAGAACTGTTTTTGTCAAATAACTAAAAAACTATTAGAGGTACAAATTTAAAAATCGATGGTACAATTACAGAAGCCGAGGAACTAATTATCTATAAAATTCAAATGACGATTTTCGACATTTTCTGGCTGCGGTAACGCACACACTTCATTGTATAGTCTTCGCCTCGGCAAGTTGGCAAAAAAGTGAGGATGGGCAGTACGGAATCCTGTTGCCTGATTGGTTGCTACTGAACAGCCCGATGCAAAATTAGTGTGCGTTACCGCAGCCAGAAAATGTCGAAAATCGTCATTTGAATTTTATAGATAATCAGTGCCTCGGCTTCTGTAATTGTACCATCGATTTTTAAATTTGTACCTCTAATAGTTTTTTAGTTATTTGACAAAAACAGTTCTGGCTGGCGTAACGTTACCGTAGCCAGAAGTTTTGTTTATTAATGGGTATATTGAAATAAATTGTAGCCAAATATTTAGTGCCTCAGACGAGGTAAATGTACCAAGTTAATTTGTATTTGTATCTGTTATGGTTGCGAAGATATTCAAGATCCTGCTGCGGTAACGTTTACATGTTTGCTGGATCTCTGAAACGGATAAGCCCCCTTTTATAGTATTTTGCACACGAGTTGCGTATGAGTTAGCTTGAATTTGTTCCCCATTAATAAAACAAAAAAATTGCACCGTTAAGGAGTTATTTAGGTAAATAGAAATATGCTTTAATCGATCCTAGCACTTCGAATAGAAGCTCTAAAGACTTACTTGCAACTTTATGTTATAGCTTATAACTGCCTTCAAATGTACCTGAAGTTTAATTTATTATCCTGTAAGCAATTAATAAATTATGATGAAATTTAAATTTACTTCGGGACATGATGCGCAGCGGTTTTTTAAACCACCGTTTAACCGAGATTCTTTAGGATTTATGAAGTGAAAGTTATATCAATAATTAGTGCTTTTATTCAATTTTATGCCTGTACATTTGCAACGTAATCCACTCAATAATTAACGAGATAATCGAAAAATAGTCACTATGATGTGTGTGACCACGGTAACCCGGCCAAGTTTAGATGGTTACAGAAAAGCGGACCTTTAATACATTACGCTAACCTTCTGAAAATTACAGTATAATAGTCTTATAATTTTGGTACAGACGCGTACATTATGTTTTGAGTGAAAAATATAACCTTCTACCTAATAAATAATAATGAACTTTTAAATTCAATAGTTTTATTTACTTATGTAGGTACCTATATAAGCACGTAAGTACAGACTAGTCTTTATGAATCTATACTATAATATTATAAATTCGAAAGTAACTCTTATCTGTCTGTCTGTCTGTTACCTTTTCACGCCTAAACCACTGAACGGATCTTGAAAAAATTTGGGAAGGCTGACATGGCATCCTGGCGAAGGCTACTTTTTGCCTCAAAAATAATCCTACGGGGGGTGACATAGGGGATGAAAGTTTGTATGGGAAACCCAGCATTATTAGTGATACCTAAGTATGAAAATTGAAATTTATGCTTTTGGTAGGAAATAAAATTAGAAAAATAGGGGTTGATTTTAAAATACACAAAAATGCACGGATTTCTTTAGAAATTATTAATTTATTACCTACAAGAAATAACTTTTGAACAAGTGGATACTCGGTCTAAAGTTTTTTTTTTATTAGAACGTGACCGGCATAGTAAATATCTAAACAAAGTCCCCCCCACGCCGCGTCTGTCTGTCTGTTTGAATGAGATAAACTCAAAAACTATTGAACGTGTTTTTATACGGTTTTCACGTTTTCAGCAATGGATAGAGTGATTCAGTGTATATTCATTAAGTTTTTGTCTAAATTGGCTGAAATATGACGATGATTGTTGAAGAGTCGTGAAAAATCATGCCGACTGGAAGCTTTAAGGCCACCATACACGGCAACGATATATCGTAAGGATTTGAGTTTGCACAGTTATATCGGACGGCTTTATGTTCTCCACATGTAAGTACGCTGAACGTATACATGTAGAGAGCATAGGGCCGTCCGAACGTACTACGTTCCCATGGAATACTTTCCATCATCCACGCGGGCGAAGCCGCGGGCAAAAGCTAGTACTTACAATAAGCCTCTTATCTTACCCGTAGTGAGGTACCTAGGTACATATAAACCCATTTTCAGACTACTGGCGTAAAATTACGTCGTGCAAGCAAAGAATATATGAACTGTCGCTGGTAGAAACCCGTATTAAGAGCGAGCGCGCACTGCGGTGCGTTTCCGGTAGTTCTGCCGCACTGGGCGGGGCCTACAGTAACAAAACGCATGACCGCAGTGCGCGCACTTCAAAGACATTCCATACTTCACAGATTATGCGGTAGAAAAACGCTCGCCCTTAGGGCGGGCGCCATGCGAGCGCGCACTGCGGTGCGTTTCCGTTAAGGGTTCCGGGTAAGGTAAGAGGCTTATTGTAAGTACTAGCTTTTGCCCGCGGCTTCGCCCGCGTGGATGATGGAAAGTATTCCATGGGAACGTAGTACGTTCGGACGGCCCTATGCTCTCTACATGTATACGTTCAGCGTACTTACATGTGGAGAACATAAAGCCGTCCGATATAACTGTGCAAACTCAAATCCTTACGATATATCGTTGCCGTGTATGGTGGCCTTAAAGCTTCCAGTCGGCATGATTTTTCACGACTCTTCAACAATCATCGTCATATTTCAGCCAATTTAGACAAAAACTTAATGAATATACACTGAATCACTCTATCCATTGCTGAAAACGTGAAAACCGTATAAAAACACGTTCAATAGTTTTTGAGTTTATCTCATTCAAACAGACAGACAGACGCGGCGTGGGGGGGACTTAGTTTAGATATTTACTATGCCGGTCACGTTCTAATAAAAAAAAAACTTTAGACCGAGTATCCACTTGTTCAAAAGTTATTTCTTGTAGGTAATAAATTAATAAATTCTAACGAAATCCGTGCATTTTAAAATCAACCCCTATTTTTCTAATTTTATTTCCTACCAAAAGCATAAATTTCAATTTTCATACTTAGGTATCACTAATAATGCTGGGTTTCCCATACAAACTTTCATCCCCTATGTCACCCCCCGTAGGATTATTTTTGAGGCAAAAAGTAGCCTTCGCCAGGATGCCATGTCAGCCTTGCCAAATTTTTTCAAGATCCGTTCAGTGGTTTAGGCGTGAAAAGGTAACAGACAGACAGACAGATAAGAGTTACTTTCGAATTTATAATATTATAGTATAGATTCATAAAGACTAGTCTGTACTTACGTGCTTATATAGGTACCTACATAAGTAAATAAAACTATTGAATTTAAAAGTTCATTATTATTTATTAGGTAGAAGGTTATATTTTTCACTCAAAACATAATGTACGCGTCTGTACCAAAATTATAAGACTATTATACTGTAATTTTCAGAAGGTTAGCGTAATGTATTAAAGGTCCGCTTTTCTGTAACCATCTAAACTTGGCCGGGTTACCGTGGTCACACACATCATAGTGACTATTTTTCGATTATCTCGTTAATTATTGAGTGGATTACGTTGCAAATGTACAGGCATAAAATTGAATAAAAGCACTAATTATTGATATAACTTTCACTTCATAAATCCTAAAGAATCTCGGTTAAACGGTGGTTTAAAAAACCGCTGCGCATCATGTCCCGAAGTAAATTTAAATTTCATCATAATTTATTAATTGCTTACAGGATAATAAATTAAACTTCAGGTACATTTGAAGGCAGTTATAAGCTATAACATAACGTTGCAAGTAAGTCTTTAGAGCTTCTATTCGAAGTGCTAGGATCGATTAAAGCATATTTCTATTTACCTAAATAACTCCTTAACGGTGCAATTTTTTTGTTTTATTAATGAGGAACAAATTCAAGCTAACTCATAAGAAGTCGTGTGCAAAATACTATAAAAGGGGGCTTATCCGTTTCAGAGATCCAGCAAACATGTAAACGTTACCGCAGCAGGATCTTGAATATCTTCGCAACCATAACAGATACAAATACAAATTAACTTGGTACATTTACCTCGTCTGAGGCACTAAATATTTGGCTACAATTTATTTCAATATACCCATTAATAAACAAAACTTCTGGCTACGGTAACGTTACGCCAGCCAGAACTGTTTTTGTCAAATAACTAAAAAACTATTAGAGGTACAAATTTAAAAATCGATGGTACAATTACAGATGCCGAGGCACTAATTATCTATAAAATTCAAATGACGATTTTCGACATTTTCTGGCTGCGGTAACGCACACGCAAAATTATGGCGGCTCGGAAAATGGGGTGAGGGGTGCGGTACTGCGCAGCGAGTAGCGCACTTCAGCGCCGGCATAAAGTCAGTGTCAAGACACGCAAATTTCTGTGGCCTGTGGATACAACACGGCTTTTGATGCAGCGAGGAGCCATGCATCTGCTAGTCTCATCACGTTGCCAACATGCCAACATGAAGGTAACTCTATAGTATACTTTGAGAGTTGGAATACGCTTGCTGCAAGATGTCGTACGTATTCATCAGTGCAATAAAAGTGTCTGTCATCTGTGTAGGCCACAGGTGTCCCACCGCCTCACAGTGGATCGAGTGTATGGGACAGATTGGACTTAGGCATTTCCGAGAAAAAAGTCTAACTTTGAAAAACGAATAATGCCATCGTACCTATCTCGTATTTCATTAGTTAATTGAGAAAATGTGAAAATTACTGTATCGAGCTCTCTGCTGCCCGATTCCGGCCTCGTTTCAAGTTGTGGGTATTACGCACAGTAAAAGGTACATTTACTGCCAAGACACATGGTGCGCCAAACGTGCAGCTTCTGACTTTTATAGGGTGGTGTATTTTTTTTACTGAATCGAGCTCTCTGCCTCCTGTTGCTGATCCTATTTCAAGTTGTGGTCTTTACTAGCATAATACACATACCGAGAGCTGCATTTAGTGCTAAGACACATGGTGCGCCAAACGTGCACCTTCTGACATATCTAAGTGACGTAACTGATTTGAATAAAATTTTACAGGACAAGCTATTTTTCTTTTTAGGGTTCCGTACCAAAATGGTAAAAAAGGAAACCCTTATGGTGTGACTCAGTCTGTCTGTCTGTCACAGCTGGATATCTCAAGAACTACTAATGCTATCAACTTGACGTTTGCCCAACTATTTTGCAAATAAAAAGAAGTAAAAATATGTATATTTTTTTGTAACAAGGATTGAAAGGGGGTCTTAGAAATTCAAAGTGGTGCTACTAGGGCATGTGGGGTATCCAATGAAAATACGCTGTTCGCACATTCTCAAACATTTTTTTATTTTTTTTTAGGCCCCATAGTTTCCGACTTTTGATGAAAAATGTAAAAAAAAAGACCGTCCCCCCGCCCCCTTAAATCTGAAGTTTGCAAAGATAAAAATCTGAAATTATTCTATGTTATAGAAGTTTATGTAAAGATTACAGGAAAAATAAAACGATGTCTCTAAATAGCACACTTTTTCAGAAATCGGGACGGAACCCTAGGTGCGCGAGTCCGACTCGCTCTTGACCGGTTTTTTTATAAACTGTAGATATACTTATCGATCTCGATTTTTGCATTATCATGGAGACCGTAAGGCATAGGTACAGATACGACGATTAGACAGATCGATTCGACTTGGAAAATGTATCTAATTACTATAGTTTTGTCGCCTATCGGCTTAGTCCAAAATGTCAGATACGTCAGTTAGTTAAATTAGCGACGATATAGGGTGATGTATCGGAGAGGTTGGACAGGCGGTTCCGAGAAAAAAAGTCTAATTTTGAAAAAACTAATGCCATCGTATTTAGTCAAATTATAAGGACAAAATATGTTTTTTGTTAAAAATATATAAATCAACCTGTATGTCAGAAGGTGCACGTTGGGAGCACCATGTGTCGAAGCACTAAATGCAGCTCTTGGTATGTGTATTATGATAGTAAAGACCGCAACTTGAAACAGGACCAGTTTCAGGAGGCAGTGTTGGATTCACTCATTTTCATAATGAATTTCACATTTTCTCAATTAACTCCCGAAACACGAGAGATAGAAAGTTTGTCAGTACAAGTTTTGAAGGCATTTGATAACTAAATACAATGGCATTATTTGTTTTTCAAAATGAGACTTTTTTTTTCTCGGAAACGCTTAAGTTCAACCTCCCCCATACCCCCTATAAGTCAGAAGGTGCCCGTTTGGCGCACCATATGAGCACTAAATGTAGCTCTTAGTGTGTGTGCAGTTGTGCACAGATTAATACAGATGGGACACTCCGCAGTTAAGGTAGGTATGAAGCTACAAGTACGTGGCGGGCCCCGTCCGCGGGGCTAATTCAGTAGGTATAAGAGTTACACGATAGAAAGAGAGTAAACTTGTAGTTGAATATAACTGTAGGTAATAAGCGTTGTGCGACCTGAATTGCACTTTATTGTGTTGTAAGAGTCGCTTTTTATTTAAATGATTCTGCGGAGTTCCCCCCAAGTACCAAACAAGAATAGTGATTAAATCTTACATAATTCTGTAAGCCTGTACTTTATCTAAAGTTGGATTTTACTAAATCACAAAGGATTTCGTTAAGTCTTTTCTTTCTTTAATACTAAATCGTTTTCAACTACCGCTACTTAAGCAAGTAAGGAATACCAAAAATCTGCGTAAGTATTCTCAAAATTATTTTCGGTATCCAAAATCTATAGTTCATTTTGAAATATCGTATCGTACATTCTGAAAATCAGACAGATTGCTATGCAACAGTTTGGCATTTTTTTTTTTGACATATTTGAAAATGCGGTCAGGTCAGACGTGACGCGGAAAATTTCTGAAATTAGGATTTTTGGATTCAGAATAACTAAGTCTATCGATTTTATACGGTTTTGGTCGTAAACCGACAAAAATTAGCCAAAAATTTTGGTCATGACCTCTCGTGCTATGTTGAGATGTAGAGATTTGTATAGTTACATAGGATTACATAACTGTAAATGTAAAGTTTAATCTTGTGTGTTACTTTTTTGGATGGTTAATTAAAAACAGCTTTTGATTGAGATCTAATTCGACTCATGAGAGTTTAATTACTAATTATACACAGTTAAATACATTGTCAAATTATTACATTCAGATTATTTATTTCATTTTTCATTATTATTTCATTCATCAGTAAATTTCGAGTTCTTAAAAATCAATAATTTCCCATCGTTATAAAAACAATTAAAAACCGATTATGAATCGGCCACTGCCTTGCGGCACGACGTGTCTCATCTCGCGACCAACAGTTAACATTACGGAATATTTCATTGAAACTGTCTGTTATGAACAACTTAATCAACCGGCCTAATATTATATGGTGAAATACATTAACACTAGTGTTACACACTACTAAGGTTAAAGATGAGATGACAGAACATGACATGATTTCTAACCCTACATGATTAACCCTACATAATGAACTTAAAATCAATACAACTTATATACAACTCAATTAAAAACGTAATTTAATATTTTTTAAATAATTCTAATAACATTTGCAGTATTATCTTAACATAAGATATCAAATAGAATATAAAAATGAAATGCTTTTCGTTGGTAAAGGCATTACTAGAAAACGACTGGACTGATTTGGTTTTTTTTTATGTTCGTAATAGTCCGAATTTGGTATTCCTGGAAAATCTTCAAATTCGAAAAAAACTGAACGTCCTTTGTCTAGAACAAAGGATGTTCAGGTTTTTCAGAATTTGATCTCGAGACCATAACTCACGATTCAAACATGGTCACTCACACAAATACATTTTTTTCTTCTCAATTTTACCATTTACCAACAGCTTTTCTCACAAATTTATTGAAATATGGACAGGGGGACTGTCAGCTAAGTTCTAATAAAAAAAATAATAAAATAATAAAAAAATGATGATGTTTGTGGTGATTAATAATTTTTATTAATCACCACAAACTCGAAATTATGTGAATACCAATGTCAAACGAATTATAAATTACAACTATATGTATAATACAACAATCAACTTTAATTACAAGCACACACATAAATTAATATAAATGTGTCACGGCACACGTCTTCCAAGTAGCCTATGTAATGTAGAGTTCCCGAGTGTTTATGTTTTAGCAGAAACACGCAAATTCTTCACAGGCTATATTTGTAGGTCATGTCCGTGTAAATCATTCCTCAAACAGCTGAGAATGAAGGACATCTTCGATATCCAAACAACAATTCAAGATCACAAATATTTTGTCCTTTTACAGCTTAAAAAAAAAACAAATTTTAGCTTTTCGCCCTTCTCCCGATAACAAGTTATTTATATGCACAAAGGTTGCTATAGTTCTAAAAGTACAGTAATAATAACAAGTTATCGGAATTGGTGCGCGGGAGAGAATAGAAGTCTCAACAAATGTTGATAATTTAGACATTTAAAATCCAATTTTGTAGCTCCGCTTGATTCTTATTACCAATTGATGTTATAATTTCATTAGATGATTAATAAAAACTTAACTACATACTAATATTTATGCCGACACGGTAAACGTGAAGACCTGACATGAACACAGGCAATATGAACTTAAATTCAAGCGGGCAAGTCAAAATTCGACACATGTATTTGAGGCACATGCACCGGATCAATTTTGGGTGTTGTTTTGTAGTCACAAATGCCACACTCCTTTAGTTTCCATTCCCATCCCATGATTTGGACAGCATGCAGAGTTTGGGCTTCCGTATGTTGACGTCGAAGCATTCCTTCCTGTAATTTGAATACATTTTATATTTCGTAACGGTTCAGTATGTTTTGATGCAAATGAAAGAGAGACAGAGATGTTTTGATGAGATTGTCGAAGGATTTCTATGGTGAGATGTCAAAAATGAAGAAACGAAATGTCACTTTGTTTAAAAAGAGATGTATCTATTCTTCGTAGAGATAGAAGTACAATTTTAATATAAAAGTTTTATTTTCAGTTTTCGAGTTTTATGGGACTGACTCCCAAAAATATCTACTAAATAGCCAAGTAAGCCGACGATCGCACGGACGTAAAAAAATCGCGGCGGGATTTTATCGCGCATTGGATTTTCAACTCTCTGCTTAGCGCCAGGAGTTAAAAAACCAACAGTGTGTTTTTCCTCGCGCTAGGATGCACTCTGTTGTTGTTAGGTTGGATTCTCGAAGCTCGGCTCAACACAGAGAGTTGAAAATCCAGTGCTCGATAAAATCCCGCCGCGATTTTTTTACGTCCGTGCGAACGTCGGCTAACTGAGACCAACTTGGAAGTGCCGCTGCCACGGAACCGGTCGCTATGCTCGCTCGGGTCGCGCATGGTTGGTCACAGTTCTAACATAAGCTAAAACAATTGGTCCGGTGTCCTAGCTTAGTTACTGTGACCGATTCGGCATTAGAAACCACACCAAACGCTTATTTTGACTGCAGATTAGCCATTCTGCATTACGTCTTATAGTGGGTAGCTGTTTTGTTAAACGTAACACAATGACTATCCAGCTGAACATTGTACAGCTGTTTTACATAACAGAGTTGTTTTGTAAAACCGCTCTAGCGGTTATGTAAAACAGCGGATTACCACAATCTGCGACATGCATTACGACGAGAATTAATGAATATACCTTGATCTTTTCCCATTTATCATCGACTTCTTGGAGCCAAGAGTTAATTTGTCTGCCGTTGCAGCGGGACCGCTGCGCGTTTCGCTTCTCTTCCTGCTCTGGAGCCAAAACATTGTAGACTTCTTTGTCTCGAAGTATCGTGCACACAGAGAAAGGGAGACTCTGTAAGAAAAGAATAAATAAATATTATTTTGTACGAACAATAGATAAAACGCGTCACGTTAAATAACAGTAAATAGTAGGAAACAGGGCTTCTTAACAGTACCGCAAATATCTAAAGGGAAGGCAATAATAGATAGTTTTTTTTTCAAATTGATATGTTAATACCGAATTATGGGCGACCCTGCAACTTCACCGCCAATGAAGATTTACAGAAAAAAAAGGAAACATGTTTTCTTTTTTTTCATGCTGCTGCGCTGGATACACCAGCTTAACTTAAACATGAAGTTATCGTGCGTGTACTGTAGGATTTGCATGCAAAAAAAAAATGCTCAGAGTAAGAAATGTAATTTAAAGCTGCATTATAAATAAGGTTTAACCTGGTTTGCTACAGCACGTTCGGCGCGCCCGTGTACGCGCAAAATTTCTTGTTCGACCGCCAACACAAGCTTCTCTTTTTCTACTAGGTGCTGTATCCGTAATCTTGTTCTGCAGAAACAAAATGTATGTCAACATGATGCAGAATTAGTGAAATGGACAAATATTAATGTTTATAAAATATGAACATACCGTTCCTTTTCTTGAGCAATAAATTCATTTATCATCTGGGTTGGCAAATTAGGGGGTATCTCCACTTGCGGATCAGGGTTTACATTACCCTGGAGTGTGTATGTGCAACGATTCATCAAATATTTGTTGAAATCTTTTGGAGGTTTTGGTTTCACGGGGAATAAGCTTCTCTGGCGACGATCAATCTGTAGAATAAAAAATAAAATTCACATTAATTTTCTCTATAACAAAATATATCCAATAACTTTAAAAAGTCATTGTAACTAACCTGCTTCCGTATATGAATATACATTTGATACGGATTGGAGTGTGTGATATTATGACTGGCGCTGGATTCATGAGACTGCTCATTCTTTGATTGATCACGAGAATGTCCATCTTTTGATGCTTTAATTTTTCTCTTTCGTGGATGCAGCTCCACATGGCCGGAATTAGCTGTTAAACATAATAAAAAATGTTACAATGAAAGTGTTCCATTTGGGAAAAAGCCTTTTACCCAAATGCAAAAAAGTTTTTTCAATACTAGGCTATGCTCCAAAGACATCTCTGACAATCTGACGCGAGCTATGTTTATGATATCGCGCGCCTAGACTAGATACGTGCTGCTTACTTAGCACGCCGTTGTGCATTCCGCTAGTTAGCATAACCTGAGTGTTGTTAGTAGTTGTTACTTACATTCTGCTCTTGAAGAACTAGATGATGAGACAGTGTGGTCGTGATCTTGGCCCTAAAAAAAAAGAGCATTACAGTATTGATATTGTGTCCTCATAATATCTTTGCATACAATTTAAAGGGATTGAACATTTTCAAAAGGATCGTGTGAGTTTTATTAACAACTATTTTTAAAAAGTTGAACTACTCATGTACTTACAGAGCCCGAAGGTGTAGGACTTTTATTGGCATTCAAGCTAGCTTGAGCTTGCCCCGCCCCGGAGCGGCTGTCATTCCCTGTCTGAGGGGACGTCCTCTCCTTATCTTTATCCCCGTCATTCGTCCTATGAGAACGGAGGACTCTCTGTCCAGCCTTCGGACGAAAAGTAGGTTTATGAGTATATGTTAGTTCAGGTATTTAGAAAAGGTAATCATTAAATTATAGTTTATATAAAAAAGGAGGCTTTGCATTCTGTAACACTAACACACGAATGTTTTGTAAAATAAGAAATCTTTCCAATGATAGAGAGTTTATTACCTTTCCTCCTTCACCTCTCTTGTCGTCAGAGGTGCCATCTGAGCTATCTGAAGTTTGTCCCGTGTCAGTACTGGTACACGGAATGACGTAGGGCAGCGTCGATGCGTTACCACGACCCTTTCCGCTACCCCTTTGACCTGTTCCACCTAAATAAAATTAGTTCAAGGGAAGATAGTATGGTAAACCACAAAGAGAGACCGTAGAAATATTATGCACAGGCGATGTGCAATTGTCGTGACGTGTAACTTTAAAATGGACGTAATTCACAAAATAGGATTGAGTCTTACCCTCGCCTTCTTGCTCATTCCGACTGCCGGAGCCCCCCGCGCCGCCGGGTATCACGATCTTGAGCGGCGGGACCTTGGGCGCCGCCTCGTGACTTTTCGTGTCGTCATCGCCATCATTATTGTCCTTGCTTTGGTTCGGCTTTGGACTAGCAACTGGGCTTTTCCTGTCCTGTTTGCCTACTTGCAAGGATCCACCTTTTCCTCCGCCCGACTTGCCCTAAACAAAAACATGTTTTTGTCACTAACCGCCTATAAATGGGCAGGAATAAAAATGCGTAAAAATATTAAAGTGCCTAAATAATGTGTTGAATTCTTATAAAGCGCTTATTCCACGAAATTAGTGTTGTCTTCAGTAAAGATGCGCGTGTGCATTTATTGTTAAAATCGACAATTTTATCGTCGTATGATGAAGGGGAATACCTCTTCTGTACAATAGTTATTAAGCTGGTCTAACCTGGTTTTATTTTATACTAGCTGTGCCCGCGACTTCGTTCGCGTGCATGTCGGAAAACAAACATAATGTGTCGGTTAGATATGGTGTAGGTATCACTCTTCCAATAAAAATCAAGAATCTTACGATCTTGCCTGGTGGGAACCGCTACCTGGGGTTCTCTACCACAGCCCTGCAGTTACTGCGGTTTATGAGTTGGGTTTAACACGTATTCGGACTGCTGGAAACACAACGCGCCATTCCAAACTATCGTTTCGGAAAGAACGAATAGTGGGGTTTACAAGCACAGACGCCAGCAGGTCAACCCACCCGAAACTATAAAATTTTCCCAATCAACCTTGAACCTAATGCTTTAGCGATAAAGATGAAAATCTATTAAAGAAATTTGACAGATTGTAGTAGCTTGATGTGCTGGCGTCTGTACCTACCAGTTTGGACCACGGATCTGTGGATTGCGTTCCAAACCGCGATGGATCTGTGCGGTTTGGACTGAGCATCAAACTGTCTTATACCGTGAACATCCATTTTTATGGAGGCAAAACTTTTGAAAACGATCGAAGTCCATAATTATTTTCGTTGATCACGGATAGCCAGTAATTTTCTTTGATTTCTGTACCAAATCACAGTACGTATACCTTTTTTTTTTTTTTTTGTGGGGAAATCCTCATCAATACCCTCCGTCTGGGAACAAAGGGTTTTAGTCGGTAGAAGTCCGACATAACCCTCCCTGGGTTATGTCGGACTTCTACCGACTAAAACCCCACTGTTCCTTCTAGTACCATGAGTCGGGGTCCCTGGAGATACTTGTACAGTACATACGTACTGTACAAGTATCTCCAGGTAGGTATACCTACTGTACGTTATTAAGGAGTTCAATTGTCAGATCTTCACCATCTCTGGAGAAAACTCTTTCAAACATAAGGTGTGTGACATACGGATGGACAGACGGACAGGACGTAATGATAAGACTTCCCTTTCTATGTAGGTACTATTTGGCTACGGAACCCTAAAAACAGAAGAATTGAAACCTTCTTCTTTTTGAAGTCGGTTATAAAGATGCCTCAAATAATCTCGACCTCTAGAGAGAAATCCAAGTCCAGAGACCGGAATTCCAGGACAGCATCTATTTTATGACTGAAAAAGTGTCACTCTTCTGCAGAAAATATTAACACCGTGATTCGACTTTCTATTTTTCGGTCATTTCTGTCGGGTTTCTTCAATAAATCCAGTGCTACACAAAAAGCAACACGTCCCCCCCCTCTCTCACCCAACCCTCCTCCTTTAACTCTCCTCTCAACCACATCTTACCGTCCCCCTTCTCCTCCCCCACCCCCTCTAATCCCCCTCACCGCATCCCCTTCCCCCATAAATATAAATTCATCCCAACTACGGAACCCTTCATTGTGCGTGGTCCAACACGCACTTGGCCGGTTTTTTTAATATTTGAAATGCAAAGACTAGCCTGCACGGCGACTACGGGCTGCATGAGGACTACTCCGACTGCAGCAGTTGAAGCCATGCTGGGTTTACCACCGCTCCACCTGTTCATACAGCAGGAAGCAACGATGGCAGCTGTACGTCTTAATGCACTAGATCTCTGGGGTAAGACTAACTTACCACACACCGCGCTGCTTGAGGGACTCAACAAGGAGTTCCCTATTACGAAAGCTGTAAATCACCGGGTACCCAAACAATTTATTTTTAATAAAAAATACAAGATCCAGCTTCACGAGGATCGTCGATGCGAGGGGTTGTGCTCCGCTCGGAGGACTTCAACATACACATAGCTACACCATTGGGGGTCCATAACACGGTATTCCAGGCCGAGTGCATGGGCATTTCTCTGGCCGCTACTGCCATCATGGCCAGGGAAGTTAAGGACCACTCGATCCGCATACTCTCAGATAGCATGGCTGTTCTGCAAGCACTAAGTAGTCACACAGTGGACTCTGGGCCAATATACGAGTGACACCAGCGTCTCAACCAGGTGGGTAGACTCAATAATATAACCATTCAATGGATCAAGGGACACAGCGGCTCGCTAGGCAACGACGCAGCCGACGAACTTGCCAGAAGGGGGTCGAGCATGGCACCAGTGGGACCTGAACCCATAGTGCCGCTCTCCTTCGGGTACTTGCGCACTCTGGTAAGGAAACGTACCAGGGACCAGCATCACAAGCTATGGTCGGACCAAGGTGAGTTTAGGCAGGCTAGGGAAGCACTCCCTACAATTGATGGCCGCCTCACGAAACAGTTTCTTCGACTAACTATACAACAGCTGCGTACAGTTAAAGCTGCTTTAACTGGCCATGGGTCATTTAATAAACACCTCTTTGTCATAGGAGTCACAGACAGTCCGCTGTGCAGGGCCTGCATGGAGGACGACGAGACAGGAGCTCATGTGCTTCTAAACTGCCCGGTTGTCGCCGCATACAGGGCAAAGTACTTCGGTAACCCAGGTACCATCCGAGAGGTTGTCAGTAATGTCAAGGCGCTGCTGGCCTTTTTTGAGGAGCTGGGTTGGATCGAATAACCGATTTTCCCACCCATACGCAAAATACGCGCATTGTCGTGGAGTTGCGGATACCAGCCCATATTACCTATTACCTATATTTGAAATTCTTTTATCGTTACTAATCAACCACCAATATAATCAATCTGCCTAGCCTTTTCCCAACTATGTTGGGGTCGGCTTCCAGTCTAACCGGATGCAGCTGAATACCTTCAGTCAGTGGAAACAGGATACAAATAATAAAATACTTAGATTACAATTCAATAAACAAAGAAATAAGACTAAAAAAGTAATAGATAAATCTAGAAATCAACATTACTTTAACCTAATAAATGAAAATAAAATGAATAAAAAGAAAATGTGGGACATATTAAACACACTATCTGGTCGAATTTGTAAATCAGTAGACGAAGCAATAATCAAAGCATTTAAGAAGAATGATTTAACTATAAGTACAATAGCCAACAATTTCAGTAAGGGATTCAGCGAAAACGTAAAGAAAATAATACCTAAATGCAACATAAAACTAATCCCCGAATCAGATTACATATTTCCAGTTAACAAGTCCATGTTATTTAAAAAACCTACCGTACGTAATATATCAAATATTGTAAAAAATCTTAATATTAATAAATCAGCTGGTATAGATGGCATTCGATGCATAGATGTGAAAGTTCTAAGTGATAAGATAGTTAAGGTCATAGTTAAGCTAATAAGCACTAGTATACAAGTTGGGGAATATCCTCAAGAATTAAAATCGGGTATTGTGCGACCAATTTATAAAAATGGATCTCATAGTAACTATGACAGCTACAGGCCCATTACAATATTACCAGTTATAGATAAGGTAGTGGAAAAATATGTGTATCAACAAATTCAGAACTTTTACACTAAAAACGACGTCCTATCGGGTTCTCAGTTTGGTTTTCAACCTAACAAATCAACCTCAATTCTGCTTTCTAAATTCACTGATGAAATAAACCAACACCTTAATGATAAAAAACATGTCATCCTGTTATTCATTGGTTTTAGCAAAGCCTTCGATACTCTCAGACATGATACACTTATAAACAAGCTTGATAATACAGGGGTTCGAGGCCCAATATTAAAATGGTGCAAAGATTATTTAAAAAACAGAACATGCCGTGTAAAAATCAGGAATGAACTTAGTGACGAAGTTGTAGTGGCTACGGGAACAGCACAAGGCTCAGTTATAGGACCCATGCATTATTTAGCCTACGTCAATGACATGGAGAATGTTATAAGCAATTGCTCTATATATCAGTACGCCGACGACACCTGTCTCGTAGCAGCTGATAAAGACTTATCTAAGGCTGAACAGTCGATTCAAAATGATTTTGATAATTTGTGTAAGTGGGCTCATGATGCTGGACTAGTGATTAATGCTGGTAAAACTAAGACTATCCACGTTCGTTCCAGTCACCTACTCAACTCTGACAGGCCACTTAAAATAGTTGCGCACACGCACGATTGTTTACATGAAATGCAATTATCAAGCCTTGGTTGCAAATGTGTACCATTGGAACAAGTTACCAACTACAAATATTTGGGTTTAGTCGTTGACGACAGATTTAACTGGGGCTATCACATTGACTCCATATGCGATAAACTGCGAGCAATGCTGGCCAAATTTGCAATAATAAAATACAAAGTACCTTTTAAAATATTACTTAACCTTTATAATGCACTCGCGGAGTCAATAATTTCATATGGAATTACTAGCTATGGCAGAACATTTAAAACTTACCTAGACAAAATATACAACCTGCAACTTCGTTTATTAAAAATAATAATACCAAATAAAATTAAAAAAACACTTTATGATGGTGATGACGTCACAGGTTTCTTTAAATATTGTAAAATCTTGCCAATACATACAAAAATACGAAAGTGGTTACTGATAGAACAGTTTACCAACAAAAAACTGCAAATTAAATACAATCACAGTATAGCAACAAGGATGGCAGCCCAATCAAAACTGGTAGTACCGCGATACAAAAATTATTACGGAAAACGAACGAACGCTTATTTAATACCTACTCTAATTAATGATGTTCCAACAAAAATTCAATCGGAAATAACAAATAATAATTATAAAAATAAATACAAAAAATTCTTTGATTCTCTTTGAAAATGCATCATTCTGTATAAATTTCATTCTATTCGTAATTAGCATCGACGCGAGCGATGGGCTGTTTGAGCCGCGCGATCGTCGTTGTTTACTTTTTTTTTTTGGTTGTTATTTTCGAACTACCTCACTGTTTTCTTTATTTAATTATTTATTTTTTTTTAGTTTTGTATCAAACTATATTTTAACCTGCCTGAAATACTTAATGATTTTGTTAGTATGTATTAAGATTGCTTAAAAGTGTTTCAACATCCGGACAAACCTATTGAGGTTTTTGTGATGTTTCTGTTTAAATTCAGTTTTGTTTCTTATTTAATAAACAATAAAAAAAAAAAAAAAAAAAAAAAACCTGTATTTTACATGGAGCGACTACCTATCTGACCTCCACAACCCAGTTACTGCGTAATACGATACCCCTTGGTAAGACTGGTCATCAGACTTTCGGGCTTCTGACGACCTGTAATGACTGTCAAAGATCCACGAATGACAGCCGGGACCAACGGCTTAAAGTGCTTTCCGAGGCACCGAGGAGTCTTAGTATGTAAAGATGGTCACCCATCCACTGACCAACTCCGGCAAGCGTAGCTTAACCTGCTGGATCGACCCATCAGGTTAACCACCATTATAAAGCGATTTTTATTGTTAGTACCATTTGGTATCAATAGATGTTGTTACGTGTATGAAGACACCGTAATGAAAAGTTCTTCTTGAACACTTTAAATTCATATATATTTTGATAGACTGAAGCAATTGCGATGAAACAAAAACTAACTAAAACTCTGAGTTGCACACAATATTTGACTATAAAATTTAACCATATTGGTTTTGTACTTTTGACGTGATACTTGAACAAAAAAATTATGAACTCTCACAGACAAACAGACAAAAATGGTAGAAATGGCATCTGTTGGTGATTTTTTAACATCCCAACTATGTTTTTACGCCTCGTCTACAGATTTATTATATGTATAGATATAGAAAACAAATACCGAGTTCATTACCTGATGTGACCCTTGTGCGTTGGCCTTAGAGCCTCCACCACCTCCTTTCCCCTGCGATTGCATGTTCCCTTTCCCAGAGGAACCCGCTCCTCCCTTGCTTACATTCTGTCCGCCGCTGTTCTTGCCCAGTGGTATAGCGCCTGTCTTACTTGCAGGCCCCGGTGGTTTACTGCCGGTAAGGATACTGTAAATGCCCAAAATAAGTTATATCAATGTTGACATAAGCATCCTAACTATTTCATATAGCAGGTCCTTTGTCGACGTCATTTAGCCTGGCTCATCAGAGTGAAATATGCTGCGACTTTGATTTAAATTTTCAGTGAGTTATTCCTGAGGGTGATCGTGTGATTAAGCCTCACCGTCCAGGTCCGCCCCGCGCCACTGGAGCCGGTTTGCCCATCGGCTCCTTCTCCTCATTGTCTTTGCGTTTCTTCCGTTTGGAAACGTCGTCTTCGGCCGCCTCATTGTCTGCGTCTTCATGCGGCCGTTTGATGCAGTCGTCCTGAGTCGATGACACTACCCCGCTACTTAGCTGATTACCATCTGAAAATAACATAAATTGGATACTGAAAATTTGCTCAGAAATAATACGAGTGTACCACGCGTTATTATTGGAAACCATCATGACTGGTTTTAATAAGCATAATTGTTAAAAACGGTACGTTACCCTAATGAAGAAACAGACTAGAATCATCTTAGAAGAATTCATATTATGACAGACAGACGGACTGGTGTTACTCAAACCCTTAGAACAATAGTTGTTAGTTTCATTGGTAACATACTATACACTTTTATATTTAATCAATACACACGGTTTTTTTTATTTCACTTGTGTTTTACTAAACCAAAAGAGATAAAGTATCTAGGTCCGGCTGTTAGCTACATAACATAACTATAGCCATGACCTTTTAATACGCGAATAAACAAACATACATTCATACAGACACAAACAGATAGACAGACATGGTTCTAATCTTAGTTTCAGCAGTATACGCCGGAACAAAATAAAACATTTGATATTAAAATAAATAAGTCTGCTTAGTATTTAGTATGAATTTTAACATCGCGACCATTAAAGTCAGTAACACGACGCGGCGTTTGGTTGCGCCGGTTTTCGATGCTTTCAAAATACGAAAGTTTGTTTTTATGCCTCTAACCGTCTCGGGTCTCGGCTGCGCCCCCTTTTTCCTGTGTGGTGACGTCCTTGCCATCGAAATGTTCCCCCTGGGCTAGGGTCTCCATGTTGTTCCGCTTACTGCAATCGCTGTTACCACTGGCATTGCAACCTTTTTTGGCGCTGTCATCCCTTGCCCGACTGACGTGTGTTGCTCTCGCGTTATTATCTGTTTACATAAACCAACATGTTCCACATAAATAGGAACTTTTTCCTGTGATAAGTATTTACAGTAGTTTCTTTAGAAAGCTGAAATAAAATTTTCACTAAATTGATATGCACAAATTGTTGCATGTATTTTTAGAGTTGAACATACTTGAATGTGGCAAAAAATAAAATTATATGTAATAGAAGTATGCATTATTTTATTTTTGATCAGTAAATTAGGGAGTTCCAAGGCGAAACTAGCATTGTTTATAAATAAAATATAATTTATACTACATAAGCATTAATGATGTTTGCATGACTTGCATGAGTATCAATGGAAACTGGCTCAGCTGATTAAGATCTTGAATAAAAGATGAGGTTCTTGAATTTGATTGAAATCTGAGCACAACTTTAAATAATCACAACAAATTTACATTTTACATTTATGATGGATTTTAACTGCATAGTGTATTTTAATAGTGAGTGTGGACAATAGACTTCTAAAAAGGCAATATAGTTAAATAAACTATATTTTATCTATATCTACTCAATCATAATAATCTAGACTATTCCAAATCAATTTCTGAATAATATAAAACACATTTACTTGCCTTGGTTTATCACATAAATGACTGTTTTCAACTGCCATTAGAAATACATAACAGCAAGTTTGAATCACATATTTTGTCTTATTAAGATAAATCTAAAGATAACAAAATGAGTTTCTACTTTGCTCTGAGGAACATAACAACTATTCATATTAGTATTATGTTATTGTCAATGACAAACATGGCAGTTTTAATGTTTTGAAGGTTAAGTTTATATGGTTATTCTTAGTACCTATTTTATGTAACAATCACTATATAGTTTAGGATACTATTAGTTTAAGTATTTGTGCCAAAAATACCCCTAGGGTTAGGTAGGGCTATACATATAATTTGATGTATGAAGTAGAAACAAGAATATGTTGTACTTATTGAGTGTGATATCCTCATAACCTTGTCACAAAATAATTCATATAATTATTATTATTATGGGATAGGTAATTATTATGTATGAGGCAAAATACTAAATCAGCATTTTATCATTGATAATGATGTCAAGTTTCAATTATTTTTCCTCATAGTATAGAATTTATTGAACTGTACTTGCTTGAATTTAAATATTTTTTTTAGGTTTACTATCAGAATTATTAGAAAAATCAAACACAAAACACTAGGAGCATACAACACCATACTTTTGTTGTTACGACAATGAAACACTGTTAAGACAATGTAAAAAAATCGTAATCGTTGAATAATAATACCTAACTATACATTGAATTACGAGTATCCCCCAAATTGCACGGAAACTGACTTACTTACCTACAGTAAAAGGTACCTATTGCTAATTTTTAGTAATGACACTTCGAAACGTAATTACCTCAGCACCTCTGCAGTTTATTTACAAAGGCTTTTTATAAAGCATATTATGACTGGTTATCACTGCAAGTTTGACAATCCATTAATCTAGTGTTTTCTAAAATAATCATATTGTCCCGTCCGTCAGATCATCAATAGGAGTTTACGCAGGGGTCACAGCACGATCGCGAATGATGTGCGGCGTGCATCATGATTTTAGTAAACTCTCTATGGCGAATAATGAGTAAACGAGAACTCCCCTTTGTTGTGCGAGAGCGTCCTCCTTTGCATTTCACGTAGTCCGACAGTTTGAAGAGTTTATACTCGTCCGTAAACTGAATTTTTTCCACAATAAAAACTTTAGATAAATCGGTCTGCAAGACCGCCACGAAGTTGGCGTCAAGGATCGGCCATCATTCGACCGACAGCCCAAGCAACACGCCCCAAAACGCTCCTTTACACGAAGTAATATAACTAAATCTAACTTTTTTTTTATAAATTATCAGTTGCGTAGATAATAGTAAATGTTGACTGCCAAGTGCCAACAACTATTGTGGAAAAAAATTGTAAAGTCGGTTAATTAATACCAATTTATTAATAAAATTGTAATGAAAGGAACGACGCGACATCGACTCGACCGATCTTCGAACGGACCGAAAACGTACGAACTTCACACGGTTACGTACACGTTACTCCTTCCGTTCCGTTACGCGTAGCGCAGCGAGTATATTCGTAACGTAAATAACTAAAAAAATAAATTTTAATAGAATTTTTCAGGAACCGTGACCGCGCCACTGTAACACGGACAGACCCTTTTTTGAAAGTTGGTTTTATAGTGTTACTCAACCGATTGGGTAGGTATCGAAATAGTGCACACGGCTACACATCAAACTATACATTTCCAGTTTACTATGACCTCAGCACCTCTGCAGGTACAAGGAAATCCTATACAATGCGAGATCAGCTTATACTGGAAATGTATAGCTTGATTTGTAGCCGTGCGTACACGTCGTTACGTTTAATAACAATCTATTTTTTTAAATCTCGGAGACTTTGGCAGAAGCTGTCAAAAACTCAAACGATGAACTCAGGACAGGGATAAAAACTGCCACTCGCTTACTTTAGAGAGGCAACCGCAATTCCCGTATTTTGAATAACGTTCGTAATCTCATCTCAGTCGCAATCTGTCAAAAATTGTATAGCGTTTACGCCTTGTTTACGCGTTTACCTACATTTTAGACATTTGATTGTCGCTGGCATGAGGTTACGACTTGAATTTTAACGTTTTTAGGTAGGTACCAGAAATGGCCTTTAGATGTTGCTATTAACACTAGGCCAAGAATTTGACAGATAGCTAGACAGATATTACAAAAAAAAAAAATGGATGGATTGTGACATCCATCCATTTTTTTTTTGTAAACAGACAGACACTTCACACCATAATCTAAGCTTCACACATTTAATAAATTATTATGCCCCGTTGCGCAGCTGTTGACTGCAAAAATACGGAGACCCATGTATGTGTACCTATTTGCTAAATATGTTGAAGGACGAAAAAGGGAGAAAGCTTCCCGAAAAAAAAAATGTAAACCCGATATTTCGTGCTGTGATTAAGACTTGCTACTTTTTTAGCCTTAAGAATTATGGAATTATGCGAGAAATTCGAATTAAGTATGTTTTCATTACCTACGGGCACTTCTGGTGTGTTAACAAAAATCTAAATTGTAGTAAAGGTGTTATATCCATTCGCAATCTAAGAAGTCCGTTTGGACAGCTGTCAAATAATAGGTCTTTACCTATGAAATTGCCGTTTTGTATGAAAAAATTTAAACGAATTTTTTTCATGTATTTTTTATTTGTATTAAGAGTGTGGTTCCCTATTTTCGCGCTCGGATTTTAAACATCTGACGCTCGACGCCGCGTAGCGAGTGCGCGTGTGTGCGTTTTTCCTCATGTACGGCACACAGTTGCGAAGCTACGACGATTAAACGATCTTGATCTGTAGCTATGGCGTACCTATATTTTTTTGAAGTAAAAGCTAGAGGTTTACGGAGAAAATAAAAAGACTGTCCACAATACGTTATTAGTGTATTTTAATTAAATTTATACAAATATGGATGAAAAAATAATATTATGTAGGTACTTATAAAAACTAAACTCATTTTACTTATTTGTTTAAGTATTTGTATACTAATAAGTAATTGAAGTTTTATAAAAGTATTTGTCTAAGGAGATCGATCGACTTTTCCTTGGATCTATAATTTCTGGGAGAACACAATCAGAATAAAATTTTGTTAACAGCGGAACCATCTTTTGACCAAAATCATTGTTTTTTTGTGTAAAACAGTTGAATTTAAGCCCTATTTCAATGTAGATAAAGACGCCACGCGCTAGCTATAATTTTTTATTTTTCTTGCGGCATTATAGGTTTAGCAACCGCATCAAGTTCATAAAACAGTTGAATTTGAACCAACAATAATACATAAATACATAAAGCCGCCTCATGCGCAAATGATTGGTTTACTGTTTTCAAATTTCAAATAGATAGGTCACCCCGCTGCCACAGAATAAATAATAGTACTGCTGCGTTCGTGTGGGGTTGGTTTTATAATGTTTATTAGCCTAGGCAGGTATTTTACGTGCCCAGTCGACCTAATGACTATACAGTCGACCACACGTCGCACGTCAGTGGTAAGTGATAAGGATTTGTATAGGTATCGTTTTCATAGTTTTCGATTTCGACTATAGCCAATAGTGAAGTCAAAATTAAAATCCAAGATGGCGGCTGCGAAGATTTTAAAATATTTCGTCATGGATGTCGTTTTCATAGTTCTCGAGGATGAAGCCGATAGTGAATCAATCATCGTAGAAGGGATGATTGACTGCACTATGCGGCCCATGAGAGCAATGCAATGGTGGCCCAATGGTAACGATCCCGACATACGAGTAGGTCATGGTTTCGAACTCGGCAGGCACTTTGTGTAAATAATTTCATCACCACTACTCTCAAAACAGTGAAGGAAAATATCGTGAGGAAACCGCCTAGAACCAAAAATTCGAAGACATGTGACATCTACCAACCCGCACTGGGTCCTCGTGGTGTATTACGGCCCACTCCCTCTCACCGAGAGGAGCCCTGTGTCCCAGCAGTGGGAACATTATAGGCTGATTATGATTGAGACCCATTATGTTGTGAGCGAGCACGTTTCAGTGCCAGAGGTCATCACTGATGTGAGATGAGAAGATATATTACGCTCAACACCGCCGCGCGCGGCCCTTGTCCGATCAGAGCGCGGCTAGCCGCGCGTGGCAGCCGCGCTCAAATGCCGCCCTATATTTGGACACACCTTTATATAGTGCCTTTATCTATGCCTCACTCGTTTCGTATCGTTTAGTGCTGTCGCGATTTGAGTTTATTTCCCATAGTTTTATTGATGTTTTCCTCGACCCCTGTTTTCTTTCTGCGGACTTCTGATCTTGCTTCTTGTACGAACCTTGCTACCACACCGGACACGGTACGGAGAACCCCGCATAAACGTTGGACTTGAACTTGTTATTTTGTATATTACGACCAGCCTACCGATTTCATATTGGCACCATGGATCGTTGTGTAAATTGTGGCAAAGTGACTAGAGGCTGTAGTTTACGTGGTCGTCGAGCTGAAGAACTTCAAAAATCAGCTGTTAAGTACCTATATGTAGATCGGTATGTAACCTCACTTTTATTACATCTCTTTTAACTCGGAACTCAGACCGCAAAAATCGCAAAATGTTCAGTGATGGTTTGATAATATAGTAGCTATAAATTGACACCAATTTCATCTTTTTACAACCCAGGCCCAGGCCCAAGTTTATATGACATGGTTTCCGTCTCCTTTGTCACGGATCCACAATAGAGATTGTGGCAGTAGAGATTTCAAATAAAAATCTGATATAAATTTTTTCTCCATATTCATCATCCAAAATTCTTGTAGCCATCTTGGATTTACATTTTGACTACACTATCGACGTTAGCACCCACAAGAACCATGAAAACGATACCCATGATGAAAAAATTTAAAATGTTCGCAGCCGCCATCTTGGATTTACATTTTAACGTCACTATCTGCTTTAGCATCCTCGAGAACAATGGGAACGATCCCCATGACGAAAAATTTAAAAATTTTCGCAGCCACCATCTTGGATTTACATTTTGAGCAAATTATATTGTATTATTGATATTGTAATTACAATATCAATATTACAAGTAATACAACATAATTCAAGAATTGTAACATAATTCTCCTAAAGTAAGTGTGCCTACCACTTTAGCTTCTTAAAATATTACTTAAATGAAAGGATTAAAAATATTTAGTCGCACTACAATTTACTATATATCACGCGAGGCGCATGCGCGGCGGCGGGAGGTCAACCGACATAGGTCCTGCGTCGACGAGCGCCAGAGCGCGACTGACTTAGGCCGTTCGATGCACCCGATTTTATACTCACTTTAAAAAATTATTTTCGTAAATGATTGAAGACAGATATATTTTATTTTTTACACATATATACTACAATCTTTCTTCTTACGTATAAAATGATTTGTGTTGCCAAATGACTTTTAGATTCTGAGAAATGACGTGTTTTTTTGTAGTCGATTTCTCGATTTTTGATTATTTTAGACGTGATTAAAATAAAAGTTAATGAATTAAAAATCAAACTTTTCTCAATGCATTTTAAATTTCAGGATATGCCTCTTCGAATGAATACCACTTTACCGTCTTAATTAGTAGTAATAATTGGTGTAAGATTACTTCAAAGTTGAGCCTTCGCGCGTCATCTGGAAATCGCGCCTTCGAAATCGACTGTTTTCGTAGTCAATAATTCAATTTGAACAAGTTTTTTTTAATAGACTTTAAATAAAAATATATGATAATTACGATGATTGAAGTCAAAAGAAGCTAAAAAAATAAATTATGTGACCAAAATCACTTCAAAATCTCCCAAGTTCTCGATTTACGTATGAAAAATGCAACAACGCTCTTAATCGAAGGAATCACCCATGCAATCAATGCATCTTTGCCAACGCAGTGGCAGTTTATTGATGCCCTTCTTAAAGAAATCAGCTGGTCGGGAGGCAACAAATTCTTCAAAGGCATTTTGTACTGCCTCTCGGGTATTGAATTTTTTTCCCGCCAAGAAGTTATCCAAATTCTGGAAAAAGTAGTAGTCTGTAGGCGCAAGGTCTGGTGAGTAGGGCGGATGACGGAGAGCTTCCAACCCCAGTTCTTGCAACTTGGAGACCGTCTGCTGTGCAGTATGAGGTCGCGCGTTGTCGTGCAGGAGCAGCGGAGACGAGCGATTGACCAATGCTGGTTGGAGATGTGCCAGCTTCTCCATCATTGTGTTCAGTTCTTCACAGTACACATCTGCAGTAATGCTCACCCCGTTTGGTAAGAAGCTGCGATGAATCACACCGGCGCTAGAGCACCAAACAGTGACCATCACTTTTATAGGGGTAAGTTTTCGTTTAGGGCATTGTTTAGGTGCTGAACCAGGATCCAACCAACTTACTGAGCGTTTGCGGTTATCAAACAGAATCCATTTTTCATCGCAGGTAACAATGCGGTTCAAAATTCCTTCATTTGTGTGTCTGTTGAGCAGTGCAAGGCACGTCTCGACGCGTACTTCGCGCTGGCGATCATTGAGTTCGTGGGGCACCCATTTGTCAAGCTTTTTTACCTTGCCAATTTGAAGCAAATGGACCAATATTGTTTTGACGCTAACGTCGAAAGCAGCTGCTAATTCAGCGGTAGATTGTGTATCATCAGCTTCCACAATCGCCTTTAATTCGTAATTGTCGACCAAAGTCTTCGGACGACCGCGAGGTTCATTTTTCAGGTCGAAATTTCGAGAACGGAAGCGAGCAAACCAATAACAGGTGGTGCGTTGGTTTGTAGTGTTAGCTCCGTAAACGTCGTTGATGTTGCGTGCCGCTTGTGCCGCGTTGCTGCCACGACGGTACTCATATTCCATAATTACTCGAATTTTTAACGTATCCATGATGACGAAAAATATTGAAATGCGATGAAAATGTAACACTAATCAATAAACAAATGACTACTTTTGGAAAAAAAAATCCATGTTTTAAAAATAAAATTAATTTGAAATTAGAACTCTTAGCCAAACAAAAATTATTTTGATTTGAAATGACCAGTACTGCAGAACGGCAATTTCATAGGTAAAGACCTAATACTTTGTGTAGTGATGGGGGAAAAAAATCGGTTGCTTTAAAAACCGATTCTCGAGACATATCGATTTATCATACTTCAGAGTTTGTAATGAACAATTTATCTACATTGCTTATAACTGATTCTCGAGGCATATCGTTTTATTACACGCACGAATTTGTAATATTTAACAGTTATTACATAAATCCCAACTAAGTTTCAATTTGGGCGAGTTTCAAAGCCAAACCAAGACATAAACTAAAATCCGTTATAAATACTGATATCTTCCGGAAGTTTTATGTACCTATAAATAATACATTGTGTATTATGACTATTATGAGCCAGTCAACAAAAATATATTTATCAGATTCTGTTTTTATATGTTTAAACATTTATTATTACAGTAATTATACGTTTCTCAATTTGCTAAATTAACGTTTGTAAAAATATCGACTTTTTAGAACATCGATTTAATTCGGTTAAAAAACGGCTTAGAACGGTCACAACTCTACGGCCCCGAACCCAAAGACATGACATTGTAATAACGTCCTGTCGCAATATTAATCAACAATTAATTCGTGTTTTTGAGTGCATTTTTCCATTATAAAGTAAAACTTGGTGTTTACCATTGATACTCATTGTTACATTGTATGGATAACTAATTAGGATTACGAATATTAGATAAGTAATTAGGATTACGAATTTGATTTTTCGATTTTTTACTTAGACGTTCATACAAAGTGATCGCGGTATGTATGCATGTGTGTGTATGTATGTGTTATGCGGCGTGTATGTATGTGTTGTATGTGTGTGTTTGGGATCGTCCAAACGGACTTCTTAGGTTGCGTTGATTTATAGGTCATATTAGATCAATGCCAGAATTAACATCTCTGAAGTTTTTCAGTCAAGAAGATCATCATCGTTTTTCAGTTTCGATTTGCTTGCGCCAGTCTTCAACAAAAAAAAGAAGTCAACAAACACAAATCCATACTATATTATAAATTCGAATGTCCGTTACCTTTTCACGCCCAAACCACGGAAAGGATTTCTATAAAATTTGGCAAATTATAGAATGGCATCCTGGGGAAGGACATAGGCTACTTTTGTCCTGAAAAATAATCCTACAGGAGTGATATAGGGGATGAAAGTTTGTACTTATGGGTAACCCAGCAATGAAAATTCAAATTTATGCTTTTGGTAGGAAATAAATAATTAGGTGGTGCAGCGTTTTTGATATAGGAGGTGATATAGGAGGGGAGGAAAGTTTTTTGGGAAACCCAGCATTTCATAAGTTAGGATTCCCACGGGAAAGGGAATGAAGAGGATTTATATTTCCGCTTTAAAGTTGCCTTCAAAGGCATTCCATTTCGTCACTATTGTTAGGTTTTATTATTCTACAGCAATCATAATATCAATCCGCGCGCCGCTCCTGGGACACTATAGTAGTGCGAGAAGACATTGGTGCCGATTATCTTGTCACAAATGCCTCTAAACTAGACTAAAAATCACCAAAATTTAGTTTATTCCTGTCAAACGACGATTTCCCATTCTGAAATTGACTAAAGTGACACAACTTAACTACCTACTTATATTTTAGTTTGACAGCACTAAGATTGTACCGGGTTTTTAATTTAGTGAAAATGCCAATTTTGCTACGGGCACTATACCACGCGGAGTCACGATTGTCAAACTGTTGAGTTAGTGAGTTTAGAGATAGTTAAACTACTTACAAGATATAAAACGTTCAGAGATTACATGAAAACAGCACGCCACGAGGGCGCCCGCGCCGTGCGCACGCCTAACGCAGCGCACGGCCTTAGAGTAGGTAGGTACTGTACTATTGCACAACTCGTTTTAGTGATTGTTACACTTTGCTAGGGTGGCGGGCACTCGTCGTAAATTGACTAGGCACTAGACGTCACTCAATATTTGTTTAAGGCGAAAGCGCCAGGGTAGCCCGCGAAATTCAAAAATTCTTACGTTTTTTGCAATTTGTAGGTCAGTGTGAGCTTGTATGTTGATTAAAATATGATTCGCGGCCGTAGCTAATGTGGCTTTACAGAATTATAATCATTAGAATCAGCAATACAACTCCATAAGTTACCATTTACCTCAAACCTCATGATTTCATGAAATCGCTACATTTGAGGTAAATGCTAACTTATGGAGTTGTATTGCTGATTCCAATGATTATAATTCTGTAAAGCCATATTAGCTACGGCCGCGAATCATATTTTAATCAACATACAAGCGCCAGGGTAGATTAAGATATGATTCGCGGCCGTAACTAACATGGCTTTACATAAATATCATATTAGAATCAACAATACAACTCCATAGGTTACAATTGACCTCAAATCTAGCGATTTCATGAAATCATGAGGTTTGAGGTAAACTGTAAGTTATGGAGTTGTATTGCAGATTGTAATGATTATAATTCTAGAAAGCCATGCTAGTTATGGCCGCGAATCACATTTTAATCAACATAAACCTGACACTGACCTGTAAATTGCAAAAAACGTAAGAAAATTTGAATTTCGCGGGCTACCCTGGCGCTTTCGCCTTAAATAACATTTGTTTACGAATCATGAACGAAGAATTTTGAATCTAATAAATAAATTGTGCTGTTTCTCGCGCTCAAAGTACTTGTCTACATTGGAGACAATTTCTCGAGCCCTCCCATGTAAAACAGTGCCTCGTTTAATCATTTTCGAGCAAAGTCAGTGAGGTAAAAGAAATAACAATTATCAACTAATTTAACAGGAAACAACCACGTAACAAACAGTAACACTCCACAAGCACTCAGTCGCACGAAGAACCACACCAACAAAGACAAGATGGCGGCTGGCATCTTCTTTACTTTCTACCAATGAAAATATGAAAGAAAGTAGTATAATTTTTTTTAACTAACTATGACTTATTTTTTTATGTTATTTTTTACTTTGATTTAAAACATTATTGATACGCAAATAAGTTTTCTTTGCTAACCGTACTTTTCAATCAACATTTGACAGATAGAGGCAGTGTGACCGTTTTTGGTATTTTTAGAACTAAGTTGGTATATTTGTGGCTCCGAAGAATGACGACAGTATATTTTTAATAAAAGATAGTGGGCAAATGTGGTCCAAGCGTCGCCAACGATGAAACATATACCAAATGAAAGGGTACAATGTACTGTTCAAACATGCAGAACGGCATCAAAATCTGTCCGAGAGATTTCGAGAAATGATAAGCTTATTTTTGTCTTAGAAGTTATTACTGATTTTTGTCATTTTGTTTCACTGTCAATGTCTTTGACATATCTCGGGACCCTGAGGTCCCGGGCCTTTGGAAGGCGTACGAGGGCCGAAGCCAACTGTACTGTGCGCTGCGTACTGTGCGCTCGGCCCCCGGCTGGAGGCTTTAAGATCGCTTAAAGCATCTACAGGATAGTCCGGTTAAGTAGTCTCGGCCGATGATCGCAAGGAGCTTCGCGGGCGCTTTCGGGCTCTTAATGAGCCCGATGTAGATTTCTTAGCGTCCGTTTCCTAGCTACGTTTCGGTGACCTTATCGGGGAAACTATAAAGGTTTCGTCTGTGCAATTATGGACGAAGTTATCTTGACGAATAACTACCGGAGGCATATTATGAAGGACGGGACGGTTGACGTGTGTCGGGCATGCCACCGTCCGGGTGAGTCCATCAGACATCTCTGGTTGTTCTCGTCTGGCTAACGGCGAATACTTGCACAGGCATAACCCAGTGGCCAGGATTATTCACCAGCAACTTGCTTTGAAATATAAGCTTGTGGACTCTGTGGTACCGTTTTACAAGTATGTGCCCGACCCAGTTCTCGAAAATGACCATGTCACGTTGTACTGGGATCGGTCTATCATTACTGACAGGACTACCTATTGTCGCCAATAAGCCTGATATAGTGGTGATAGATCGATTAACGCGCCGCGCAATGATTGTCGATGTTACCATTCCACATGACCAGAACCTCGTGAAAACTGAGAAAGAGAAACAAATAAAATATCTCGACTTAGCTCACGAGGTTGTTGACATGTGGAATGTGAGTTCGGCTGTCACTGTGCCGATTGTAGTAACGGCCAACGGCCTGATAGCCAAAAGCCTCGACCAACATCTTTCGAGGCTCTCGTTAGGCGGTTGGATCAAGAGCCAGATTCAGAAGGCAGTACTCCTCGATACGGCTCGTATTGTGAGGAGGTTCCTATCTCTGCAGCCCTAACCACCGGTAGCTTGGACCCTGCTCCCGACACCGGCGGACAACTATTTTTTATATTTTTAAATGTTTCTTTTATTTATTTTTTTAAGAAATATTTAAAAATGTATTGGAACAAAGATGAATAAACGAAATAATAATAAACATAACCGACAATGTCGCTAAATAAAATAAGTAGTCTATAATAACTTCTAAGGCAAAAATAAACTTACTACTACTTTTTACTCAATGATGACGGTGATGATGATGATGATGATGATGATGATGATGATGATGATGATGAAAAATGATGATTATAAGAATAAGAAATTATTTTTAACTATAATTAACACGAAAAAACTATAATATTACTCGAAAATTAAGCAAAATAAAAAATCCGTAATATCTTCTGAGGCAAAAATAAGCTATCATTTCTCGAAATCTCTCGGACAGATTTTGATGCCCTTCTGCATGTTTGAACAGTACATTTTACCCTTTCATTTGTTATATGATTCACCCTTGGCGACGCTTGGACCAGCTCCCATACATGTTTGCCCATTATCTTTACTAAATATCGGTATAATGTTGGTACAATTTCAACTGTCATGGTATTTTTTTGGTATATTCACCTGGCTACTCTGAAAAGGAAAAGTCAAGATCGTTTCTTAATTACGCTGTCTTTGTCGCGCATTGAGTTCTTTGTACCAATCTTTCTCTTTTACACACCGAGGGAATGAAATTGAATGAATGTTTGTCAGTTTTACTTCAGGGGATTCCCCCGTAGTAGTGTTAAATTTGATTGTCTAAGCTGTCCAAATATTTTTGCCTTATTTTTTTTGTATTAAATTACTTTGGTTCGCGGTTGTTTCACTATGAAGAGCAATTATGAACAAAAATATAGAGTGGAATGGGAACAAAACCCGGAATTCTCTTCTTGTTAACCAAGAATGAACGCCAAAGATGAACATTTTTGATTAAAAAAGATGTGTTTTATTTGCAATGTTTTCAAAATATGAAGCAAAAATTTTAGTAGTACTTTGGTATGATTGAATTTTCTTTTTAGTACTTTTTGGTAGATTTCAATGATTTTGTTGGTAGGTTTATAAAATTGTCACACTGGATAGAGGTCATTGACGTTCCTATTCTTATTTGAATTGCATTGTATTGACAACTACTAAACTCTTTTGTTCGCTATTTTTTGAGTTTAAGCAGTAACAAACAGTTATTTCGCTTTGCTGTTATATTTTTTTTAACACGCTTTTATTAGCTTCACCTGTATGTTTGTAATTAACGGAATCTTTGAACTCGATTCTTACCCACTTTAAATGATCAGATTACAATACGCAAAATACGCAGAGTGGACGTGGAGTTGCGGATACCAGCCCGTATTACCTATGGAGTATTATATTATCCGTGCCTATGGTCAGATTAATTTGAAATTTTGCACACTTATCAGGGCCCGGTGACAACAGTACACATGAAGGACTAAGAGTGGAAACCAAATCCTATAACATAGAACATTATAATTTAATATTTTCAAGTCACTACCCAAACTTTTACAAAGTAATACTGGTTGGGCAAGACAAGAGGCTCCTTATACATATTTTGATGTGAATATCATATGGTCACCAACAGAAAGACACAGTATTAATTGGTCAGGGAAGGTAAATTTCGGGTTAATTATGTTAAATTCAATCAATTCTAAAATACACTATAAAACTTACCCATGTAGCGAAACAATAACAAACTGTTATTATTGTTTAAATAATCTTATCATCCTTAACAATCAACTTCCATATCACAAAATACTAATAAATCTACATTATCACAATCAACATGCATAACTATGGGGCTGAAATTATCAAAACATTGGCTGTTTGATATTTTCTCACCCTATAACAACTATTCTATTACAATCTGCAGATTAGCTATAACATTTAACATGCTAAGTCTATAGACACAACAGTAAGTGACATATTATGAGAAGAACAGTCAGCAGAATAAGAATGTAATCAAAAGCTTCTAATTATATGAAGCAAACATTTAGTGTGTTCGAGACAAGCATGACTAGTTCTTGTTTTATTTAAATAAAAACAATGTCAATTTGTGTAAGTTACATAGTATGAGTTGACCATATTGTTACCCTTGCAATATTCTTTAGTAGATGTTACATTTTGAGGAATTGTGTTAACAAGTCCCTATAAGCAAGTCCAAATTAGTTCTAGATTGTCTAGTACAAATTAAAATGCATTATGTTACAGTATAAAACAAGCAAGTAGAAAAATAAATCAAAAGCCTAAAATTTATCTTATCTATCTAACTCCTAAAGTATGGTCTGGTTTTCCAAGCTCAGTGAAATTATGGTTTTTTCAGTATTACCTAAACCTTGCTAATATGTTTGTACACTTAAAAAAGTAACACATAAAACCTAGGCTGTGCTAAGAGCATTTTGTATAACACTGCTAAACATGTTAATCCATACTAGACAATCAAATTAAAATAAATAATAGTTGGAATTAGGAAAACATACCTTTCAAAGACTGCAGGTACTCAAAGATGTGTGGTGCAGCATAATCTGATGGCATTTTCCCTTTGGTATTCTTGACAAATGGATCGGCTCCATGCTCAGTGAGAAATTTGACCATTTTGAGATTGCCAGAAGTTGTGGCATCATGTAAAGGAGTATCATCATCTAACCCTTTAGCATTGACATTAGCCCCACCATTCACAAGTACCACTACGACTTGATACCACCCATAACTGCAAGCTTCATGAAGTGGTGTCCACCCTATGATTTAAAATTTTATTTAGTATTATAAATTTGCTTAAGCCAAATAAGGTAAATCCTTTTGATGATGAAATGTTGATAATCTTGCTACAATTTTTGCTACCTGTCGAGTTAGATGTTAATTCCTAAATTACTTACTTAATTAATAATATTAAATGCAAAAATGCATTATACTAATATTTGTAGCTACTGATCCAATTATTAAAAAAAAAAATGTTGTTTGACCAAGGTCATATTTTGTTTTTGTACCACTACTTTGAAATGATAGTACAGTAGTTATATTTATTTTTGAATGCTAGAAATGTTGTTAACATTACAAGTTTACTTGTTAACCACCCCATACAAACTAATCATGCTTGTGCAAGGGGAGGATTCTTCACAACATAGTTAAATTCAAGCTTTCACTATAAACATTTTAATCAATAACTTTTTGTTCTTTACATCATATTTGTTTTCCGTTTAGCTTGAACTTAATTGTAGTTTATTATTATATGTTTCTATTTGTGTATGTGAACAAATATGAACTAAACATCAATACAATGTGAGTGAATATGACAACAAACATTGACTTTAAAATTCAATATTAAACAGTCTCAAACATTATTTCTTGATTTCACGAAAGTAAGCAAATAAATTTCATACTAGTAATATTGGAAGCAAGAAAGTAGAAACATGGATAAAATGGAGGAAACTAATAGAACATTGACATTTAAAGGAGAAGAATTATGTTACCGGCAAAGTCAGGCACATCGGGATCTTGCCCTTGGTCAAGCAGCTTCTTTACTTGATCATGGTCGCCTCGGATAGCAGCTACATGCAGGGGGGTCTCACCGCGCTCGTTGCGCTGCTGCCTAGTTCGCTTTCTCTCTTCTGCTGGGGTCGGAACGGCTGAACACGAAAATGGCGGGAAGTCAGGTCAACCAGCTCGACACTTGAAACCTTTACGATTTTGTACAGCATCAAACCTGGAGGGGCGTCTTGTGATGAGATCTGCATCACCAGAGCCAGTTGCTGCCGCTCCGACATGGGCGCTATGACTTGGGCCCGAGGCGCGCCGTCCGGCCCGCGCCCGGAGCCCCTCGACCGCGACGTCGATGGCATGCTTCGGGCATTACCGATTCCCTAAAGATATAACGAAATTATTCCACACTGCGCAGTTGAACGCACTTTGACAAAATTTCGGAATCACTAACGCGCCAATATCATAGATCAAGATGTGAAACGACAATTACCTTACTTATGGCGCGAGTAGTAAGTCTACCGCATTAAAACATCATTAAAACTTTTAGCACCTTTTCACTGAAGATAGAAAAGAAACAATAAAAAAATCATTTTAAAATTTCACTAAACTCTGAGAAATCAGTTAGAATGTAATCATAATCACTGGCTGGCTAGCTCATACAACAGACATAGCGACAAAACCAAAAGACGTGAAAATTATTGTTGTGAACACAAGCTTGTCTATGATGCTTTTACTGAATCAATTTTATTCGATTATGCGATTACAAAAATAATAAAGCTTCTATGATATGAATGTTTATCAGTTAAATATATGTACCTGGGCGACAGAGCTCGGCTCGGGTGAAAAGTTAAAAACAGAGAAGACGAATTTTCCCAGAAATAAATAAATAAATAATAATAATAATAAGAAATGAGATAGGTATGTAGATCTATTTTGATTATGTGATTGCGCTGTGTCAATATGCCTAGCCTTTTCCCAACTATGTTGGGGTCGGCTTCCAGTCTAACCAGATGCAGCTGAATACCAGTATTTTACATGGAGCGACCTATCTGACCTCCACAACCCAGTAACTGGGTAAGCATTACGATACCCCTTGGTAAGACTGGTGATTGCGGTGTGTAGCCCGCGAAATTCATTTTTTTTTGGATTTTTTGCAATTTGCAGGTCCATGTCAGGTTGTATCTTGATCAAAGTATGATACACGGAAATAAAACATAAGTATTTACATAATTATAACCATAAAAATCATCAATACATCTCTATAAGTTAGGTTTCGTGCAGATTAGTCAAACGAACGAAATCTAAAGAATCTGCATGAAATCTAACTTAGCGAGATATATTGATGATTTTTATGGTTAAAATTATATGTATGTAAATGTTTTATTGCCGCGTATCATACTTTGATCAAGATACAACCTGACACGGACCTGCAAATTGCAAAAAACTCCACAAAAAAAAATAATTTCGCGGGCTACCACTGCGCATCATCCATAAGGTACTAACGCCAACACTCCCGTTATTATTATTATACTCTTTGCGCCAGCACATCAAGCTACTACAGTCTGTCAAATTTCTTTAAGGAAGATGCGCAGTGGTAGCCCGCGAAATTATTTTTTTTTGGGTTTTTGCAATTTGCAGGTCCGTGTCAGGTTGTATGTTGATTAAAATATGCTTAACTAACATGGCTTTACGGAATTATAATCATTAGAATCAGTAAAATACTTCTCCATAAGTTAGCATTTACCTCAAATCTAGCGATTTCATGAAATCATGAGGTTTGAGGTAAATGCTAACTTATGGAGTTGCTAATCGCGTGGTAAACTCTAATTGCGCGATGCAGGTTTGCGTGACGTCATGTCGTGTCACGTCACGTCGTCGTGATTTCATGAAAACGCTAGATTTGAGGTCAATTCTAACTTATGGAGTTGTATTGCTGATTCTAATCATCAATGCATCTATCCAAGTTAGATTTTGTGCAGATTCGTTAGATTTCGTTCGTTCAACGAATCTGCACGAAATCTAACTTAGAGAGATGTATTATGATTTTTATGGTTAAAATTAAGTAAATTCATATGTTTCATTGCCGCGTATCATATTTTGATCAAGATACAATCTGAGACAGACCTGCAAATTACAAAAAACGCAAGAATTTCGCGGGCTACACAGTGCCATCACAATAATTATATCACTTGTTTGCTTTGTAGTTACCTACTATTTAGATTCATTGTAAACTTAGTAAAAACAGATAAAAGTAAAAAGTTTTTACTTTCATTTGTGAGTAAATGTATCGATTACAACATTGATACATCGAATAATGTTTTATTTCGTAACAAATCACAACTCTTATATTTATTTTAACATCTGTGGCAGAAATCCATGGATAATCGAGTGTGATCATCGAGGACAAAATAATTTTGCACACACTATCGTAACATTCGTAACTAAAGCATACTTTGTTTCCATGTGATCATAAAACTAATTAGAAATAAAATGTGGAGGCCGACATTTACAATATTACAGAAAGTTGTGTTGCCTTCACTTAGAGAGAATGTGAATTTTTCGAAAATATTATTTTCTACTAAAAGCCGGCTTCCAAAATCGACATCAAAGTTAACCCTCGTCAGTGCTAGTATCGGTGTCCTCCTCGGCGCGGGCTATGGAGGTTACACGCATTATAAAGTGAATGTTAAAAAGACTTTCAAACCGGGTGAAACTGAGGAGTATGCTTTTCTGAAGGAGGCTCCCGAGTACGGAGCTCATTATCGAGTAAGCATAGTTATTCATTGTTCTATTAGTAGTTAACTAATCCTAGCTTTTATGTAACACTCGAGCCACCCCACAAACTTTGCGTGCATTATTTGAGTTTATACACAAATAAACTAGAGGTGTTTTTTTATGAGTGTCCTGATGGGAAAACAAGTTTACAATTTAATCTAAATAGTAGGTGACCTACAAAGCAAACAAGTGTTAAAGTGTTACATACTTCATTGAGAATTTATGACAGGATAGACCTGTCATAAATTCTCAATGAAGTATGTAACACTAATAATTTAATTTTATTTAATAATTTTTTAGTTACAATCATAGACTATACACTAATATCTGGAAGTTTAAATAGATGAAGTTAGGTATGGTTAAAGATATTGGTTATTGTAGTAGTAATATTCCTGATTAGAAATTCATAAGCAGTCTAGAAATTTAAAGCATTTTGATAATTAGTTTTATTTGCAGACACAAGATTTTATTAAGATGCAAAAATAGTAAGTTAAATAGTAGTTTCAGTCCCTGCAGAAACCCTAAGATGACCCACTGATCAAGCATTTTAGTAAATTTCTCAAAGTCGATTATTGAACATGAATGAAGCGAGTTTAATTCAACCGGTTGTATGCTGTAATAGTCCATGAAGGGTGACTTTCCAATATCACTAAACGCTTTAGTGATATATAAATATAAGCTCGTCGACATGTTTAACTAGCCTATCCTAACCTATGGCGCCAAGACTTGGTCTTTCACCGAGGCTCAGAAGTCCAAACTCAAGGTTTGCCAAAGAGCGACGGAGCGTAGCATTTTAAAAATGAAAGTAACAGAATCTTCACGCAGAGGGTACCTGAAGACACAAGTCGCCACCGAGGCAGGCCTAAAAAACGCTAGTGCAACAACCTACGCTAATTCTTGACTGATTGGGCCGTAAAAGGCTGCATATAAAGATGAATGGAAAAGTATGGGGGAGACTTTTGGCCAGCAGTGGGACAGTATAGGTTAAAAGAAAAAAAAATGCTGTAATTACGAAAACACTTATAAAGCCTTTGTGTCTTGCGTAGATCTGTTTTTGCAGCAGTTGAGGGGCTAATGCTGGTATATCATTATGTAGTAGGGTAGTTCTTCGAGGTCCCTCAAAACGCGGTCACACGGTCTTAATTCCTAAACTATTAAATATTCAGTCTTAGGACCAAATACAGATTACTCTTTGTTTATTTATGTGTACAATTTCAACAATAAACATCTAAAATTATTTATAATATTTATTTTAAAAAATATCTAGTGTCCAAAACGGGAGCAAAATCGGTGTTCTCCGCGCGTCACACTCTGTTCGCGCTCACGGCAAACTTTGATAACTTTTGTATTCTATTCATAAGCATATAATGTAATACATCAAATTGATCGTATTTAATTAGGCATCATAATGATCAAAGAATATTAATTGTATCTCTTAATGTACAATAGTTAATAGGCATTATGTCTCTGTCACACGATTTTCCTACTTTCGCGAGGGCGCGACAAAACTGCACCTATCTTCCAAGAGGGGCAACTTGTCGCTACACTTTTTAGTTGCGCGGACGCTCAGTACTGTCCCGGCATCAGTGGGGGAGACAAATACATTCATTGCTTATAAACAAAAAAAATATGAGATAAGTTAACCTTTGAATATTTTCAAGTAGCCTTGGTCAAGAAACTTTCATGCGCAAATTTTGAAGGATAATGTTTACAATTTTCCAACTCATTTTGAATGAAGGAATAAGATAGATCTTCGAGATTATTCCCAAGTACTTTGTTCGTTAATTTACCTGTAACTTTAATAGTAATTCTCAAAAATGTGAAATTTTCGTAACTATCGTGGCGCAACTTTCGTGGTTATTTGTCCACGAAAGTTGCTCACCAGTCAGCTAGCGCACCATGAACGTTTTATATCTCCATTAAATAATGACTTCAGATGTTTTGTGACGCCGCTGATGCATTAACTCGATTGTCGCGAACCTCAAAATAAAGGTGTTATGTATTTGTATAAGTATTTCTGCGTGTACGAGTATGTGCTTCAATTTTTTTCTTGTTCTCGTAGTATGTGTTTCTGTTTGTATGTTTTCTCGTAGCCAAATTAACAGCTTACTTCACCTCAACCTGTGCTGTTTAGCCAATGGGCTAATTGACAGGACAGTAATTGACAAAAGTATAAAAAAACCCGTTGTTAAGGCCCTCCAGAAGCTGTTTGATACTCGAGGGTAAAACGCTGCAGGCATGGTACAGAGCTGTGGTGGTATTATTCTTTAAGAAGGCGATAATGTTCTTCTTAAGAATTACACACCCGTCTCACTTCTGAGCCATGTCTACAAGCTGCTTTCGAGAGTCATCACGATCTGTCTCGCACGCAGGTTTGATGACTTCCAGCCTCCCGAACAAGCCGGATTCCGTAAAGGCTATAGCACCGTAGACTACATACGTATACGCTGCGCCATGTTATACAGAATACTGAAGCCTCCGATTCGATTAAGGCATGGACTGTACTGCAGTCTCGACTATCGGTATATTGAGGTGCTGAAGTGCCTGTACGAAAACGCCACTATGTCAGTCCGACTCCAGGAACGGACCTCGAAACCTATCCTTCTGCAGCAAGGAGGAGACAGAGAGAGGTTATCTCTCCGAAACTGTTTACCGCTGCATTGGGGGATGTCTTCAAGGTTCTGGACTGGAAAGGGCTAGGCATCAACATCAATGGCGAGTACGTCACTCACCTTCGGTTTGCTGACGATATAGTAGTCATAGCTGAGACTATGGAGGAGCTCAGTACACTGCTCGATGACCTCAGTAGAGCTTCCAAAAGAGGTCTTAAAATGAACATGGATAAGACAAATGGCATCTCAAATGCCCATGGAGCACCCACTCTCATGAAGATCGGAGACACTACACTGTAGGTTGTGGACGAGTATCTAGGACAAACTGTCCAGTTAGGTACGTCCAACTTGAAGAAAGAGGTCAATCGTTGAATCCGACTCGGCTGGGCAGCATTCAGGAAGCTTCGCAATATCTTCTCGTCTCACATACCGTAGTACCTCAAGACGAAAGTCTTCGACCAGTACGTGTTGCCAGTAAAGACCTGCGGCACTGAAACGTAGTCGCTCACAATGGGCCTTATGAGAAGGCTAAAAGTCACCCAAAGGGCAATGGAGAGGGCTATGCTTGGAATTTTCCTATGTGATCAAATCAGAAATGAAGAGAGCCGCAGTAGAACGAAGGTAACCGACATAGCCCGAAACATTGCTAAACTTAAGTGGCAGTAGGCAGGGCACATTGCTCGAAGAACAGATGGCCGATGGGGCCAAAATGTTCTGGAGTGGCGGCCGCGTACTGGAAGACGTAACGTTGGAAGGCTTCCCACAAGGTGGACAGATGACCTTGTAAAGGCTGCAGGAATCTGCTGGATTCGGGAAGCACAGAACCGGTCGAAATGGCGGTGCTTAGGGGAGACCTATGTCCAGCACTGGACGTCTTTCGGCTGAAATGATGATGATGATAATGATGTAAATTTTATAGTTTAATTACTGGACCAAAGCTAAATTAGCAACCAAAGTTACTAATAAGTAATAATAAGCTGATCTCAAAACACTATGTTGATCTCAAATACAAGTTGATTCATAAATAATAAGTATTTCATTTTATAAACTTCAATCCACAGGAAATTTATGAAAAAATAAGGTTTTTAAACTGTATTTTGCTTATAGAAAATAAGTTTGTAACTTTTGTGGCGTCTTTCGTAACTTTCGTGGGAACCGAAATTTCAAAATAGAATATCTCTGTAGTTTATGCACCGATTTACATATAATCAAAATTGCACTTATTATTTTTAGAGCATCTTAAATGTGTGTCCATTTATTTGAAGATTACTCTAAAAAAAAAATTCGCCACGAAAGCTACGCGGAGAATACTTTTTGAAGAACTACCCAGTAGCAAAAAATTTTGTCTAGAAAAATAAAACAGAATACTTTGGTAACTATTTGAAAAATTTATCCTGTGTTTATTTATAATGAGTGGATTTAACAAAACACAAGATAAATTTTTCAAATAGTTACCAAAGTATTCTGTTTTATTTTTTTAAAGAAAATTTGTTGTGTCTAGTTAGGTACTGAATGAAAAAATGGAAGTTATATTCATTGCGGTGTTAAATAATTAATACTTGACTTCTGTTGACAATAATTTTATTATTACTCTTGATCTATGTGTAAAAAAATGAGAAATATTTGTTGTAATGCAAATAAATGTGACATGCACAAACTAATATTTATTTAAAACTAGCTGACCCAACAGACATTGCCCTTGTCAAAATACTGTAGAAAAAAGTATGTTCAGGTTATCCCGAATTTTCCCGGACACTTCAAATTTTTCTTCTCTAAGAACCTGATTCGGACTATTACGAATATTTTAGAAGTAAACTTTGCAAATCAGTACAGTTGTTTTAAGTGATGCACTTACCAACAAACTGTATTTCATTTTTTAACCAACCTCAAAAGGAGGTTATAGAAATACCTCCATGCAATTAAATCATAATATTTTTTTTTATTTTTAGAAGAGATCAAATTTTAATTTTAAAATATGTACCAAATTCAAGACAATCTTTTAAACTGTCACTGTGCTATCTACTATTTTTTAGGTCTGTGCACTATTTTTATGTATGGTAAGATGGTTAATGAAAAGTCGATTTCATTGTTTTTCATGACTTACCTAAAAAACAATCATACATAGAAAAGTCATATAAGGAAGATAAGCATTGTATGTTAATATTTAGTTTTTTGCGAGTTAATTTTTTTTGTTGTCAGATTTGTCCTGTACAAAGATTGTATACAGCGTGACTTGTAATTTGACGTATTCCTTCCAGAACGTGGTAGTATGACCCATTCCCAACAATTAAACACCCCCTACGTGAAAATACATGGGATTTAAAAAAAACCCAATTTTTATGACTTGGCAATTTCCCAGAATTTGTCATTAATTATCACTTCTCTAAACTCTCAAATTGAATGACCTTCCCTGCTATTCCATTGGATACTTTAACAAACCTTTTGATGTTACCAAATCTTCTAAAACATCAAAGGAAGAAGTTTATTAATAAACTACTTCCTTTGCTGTATTGTAGATGATTTTTGAAAGTTTGTAAGTACATGAACTTTGACACCTTTACCCACCCACCACCACCCAGATATATTAAAATTTTACTATGACATTAAGCATACAAATTACAGGGAGCCTCATCTTCATTTAATCAGCTATCTAAAGAGGCACAAAAGTTAAACAAATATTTAGAGGTGCCATTGAAACAGTTGATAATGCTGGCAAAGGTCGAATTTGCAAATTGTTGTAATATTAAAAAAAAACCAGCCAGCCAGTAAGTGCGTGTCGGACCAAGCACAATGAAGGGTTCCGTAGTTGGTATGAATTTATCCCAAGAACAAACATAACATTGTACCTAGTTGAACTTTATTTTTGCTCAGTTCCTAAGGGTTGTAGCGTGATGTTAATTAGCCGATAACCTTCCTCAAGAATTGGGCTATCAAATGCAAAAATATTTTTTAATTTAAAAGCTTTTATTTAACTTGCATTGTATGTATGTATGTTCGCGTGGAATCTTGCTACTCAATTTTGAAGCAGATATCTTCAACCAATTGAGCTGAAATTTTGTATACATGTTTAGTTTGGATGACAAAACATGATAAGCTGTGTGACGTCATTCTAAATCCAATATGGCGGACCATACAAGATGCTGAGATAGTTATTTTTAATGCATTTCTACAATATGGGTATCAAATGAAAGGGCTTATTGAGAGTAACTCGAAAAATAATGTGACATCATTCTAAATCCAATATCCGCCATATTGGAGTTAGAATGATGTCACATTATTTTTTATGCACTTCTACAATATGGGTATCAAATGAAAGGGCTTGTTGAGAGTAACCCGAAAAATAATGAGACGTCATTCTAAATCCAATATGGCGGAACATCGAAGATGGCGGAATAGGTATTTTTTATGCACTTCTGCATTAAGGGTATCAAACGAAAGGGCTTGCCGAGAATAGGTAATTAGAAAAATGTTCTGACATCACTCTTAATCCAATATGGTGGACTTTTGAAGTTTTTTATGCTTTCCTATAGTATGGGTATTAAATGAAAGGGTTCGCTGAGAATAAAAATGAGATGAACAGACTAAGAAACCCAGCCAGCGATAACTAAAAAGTAAAAAATAAATTAAAAGCAAAAAAAACTTTAAAAAAAAGCTTTTATTTAAATGCTCTAAAAAGAAGAAAATAAAATTTTCTTTTAAAATTTTAACAATCAACATAGAACCTCATTCATTATACTTACACAATTTATATGATCACAAAAGCTTGTCGCGAGGTTTGCGTAAGTACAAATAAGTATTTAATTAAACTGAAATTAAACAAAAATTAAACTTAGCAGATTATGTTACTCAATTAAATAGGTACTAGTTTATTTACACAAGTAAATCGCGCGACAAGCTTTTATGATCATATAAATTGTGTATAATGAGGACAGGTTATAAGTTGATAGTTACAATTTTAAAGGAAAATTTTATTTTCTTCTTTTTAGAGCATTTAAATAAAAGCTTTTTTTAAAAGAGGTTTTTTTGCTTTTAATTTATTTTCAAATCCCACTGGTAGTTCAAGAAAGAAATCTATAGAGAGCTCAACAACTTTTAATCTTCTTCTCCTCTTGTTAATTAAGAATGATAATATTTATGATTTATCTAGGTGAAATTCCTCGTGTGGGGCAACATGTTGTAATAAATAGTGTAGGTGTTAAAAAAGGTGGCTGTTATTCCATGGTCCACTTGCGATATGCAACTTGTCTTCTCACGTTTTAAGGCTCCTACAAACAGGCGTGACACGAGATATAATCGCGCGACAAAGGCACCGCTCGTCGTGCGACACGCGCCTTTGTGTTGCGCGCGATTATATCTCGTCTAGCGCCTGTTTGAAGGACCCTTTATGTCTTTCGTACTTTGCCTGACGTTGCCGTTGCGAACTTGCTGCGATAATTATTTTTTTTGTTTTTTTCTGCTAGTACCTGAAACGTTATCGTAGGTAGATAACTATGCAGTGCTGCTGTGCCGAATGCGAAGCCTAAAGCGAATGTTTCACCAGATGTTGAGTTAGCCCACAGATATAATGCTTTTAATCACACCACATGCTGTTATGCATGCTGTTGTTGTGTTGTTGTCATGCTGTTTTTATATTTCTACTAGCGGACCCGACAGACGTTGTTGTCCTGTCTGAACGAACCTCGAACCCGACTGCAGCGCCACCGACCGGGTCCAATTGTGTTTTCAAACCATCCAGGATCCCATTGAAATATACACACAAAATTTCATCTAAATCGGTCCAGCCGTTTAGGAGTTACGTGACAAACACATGTACGGAAGAAATATATGTATATAATAAGAAGGTTTACACTCTGTGTAAATCCGAGGTTAATAATGCTTGGCGAAACGGAACTAAATAAAAATATCATGGCCCTGGGGGCACTGTGACTATGCATAAGCTCCCATCTGATAAGCTGGCGTGTGAATGGAAACGTGTTAAAAATTATTGAAATGTTTTTAATATGAACATTTCAAATAGTAGTTTGATAAAAATATCTCTACTTAACTAACTTCAAACTAACCTATGTCTTAGTGATAGCCCCAGGTTACAGATATTACCAGATTTTGTTTATTTGAACGTAATTTTGAGTTTTTTAATTTTGTTCTCGTATCAAACTATAAATTGCGTAATATATAATTAAGTGATTTATGTTTATAATAGCATGTCGTTATACTTTGTTGTTACGGATATTGTTGATTTTTGTCGCCTCAGAATCCTATCGACTGATGATATAATAATATCATGTATACCTATTATGTACCTAATCTTGTAAGACGAAGGAGACTAGTCTCCACAACACGGGGAATCCTAGTTTGGAGGCTAGTTATATGAATATTGTTATGGTTTCGTAAACAATAAAGTTTTTATAATTATTTTATTTTAAAATGTCTGACATATCTCGGGTCCCAGACCTTTGGATACGAGAGGCCGAAGCCAACTCGCAGAGGCCCCTTAGACAATTTTAAATGATGAGGAGGCACTAACCGACTATTATCCCTGTATGCACTATGCAACTGCACCCAAGGACAATCCCTGGTTGGTGCAGGACTATTGCAGAACATGGAAACAAAACATATTGAGCTATGGGTTTGGGTGGCTGTGGACTGGTTACCTACAACTATGAGAAGACCCTGCTGACCAAAGTTATATACAATGCACAGATAAAATGGCAGGAGGTGATTTGCACTGCGCGCTCAATAATGGAACCCCGAAAACAGTCGCTAGCACAGTGTCGGCACAGATCTGAGGTGCTTCAAGAGGAGTGGAGAGGTATTCCACGGCTATCAGGACAATCCCGGAAGTACGGTCAAGATCCCTACCAGCATCTTACTGGAATACTTCCTTCATCCGAGCACTTTTGCTCTTTTGAATCTCCACTCAAGCCAGCCAATAAAGGCAAGAAAGAGTTGGGGGCACTGTTCCTCGTCATTGTTCACTCCAGCCGGCCGATAAAGGCAAGCCAAAGGTGAGGAACAAGACTTCTCCCAGGAGATGGAGTCCGTAGGGTCGCTACTGCCCAACAGTTCGCCACATACTGCCCTGCGGGTTTCTGTATCTCTCTTGGTCCGGATCCTCATCCTAGACCTGTTCCAGCAAAGTAAACTGTGCCGGCACAGACCTACAGTTCGGAGCGCGCAAGCCCCACCACGACGTCAACGTAATACAGCGATGGGGTTATCATTATTATTCGGTCGCAGAAGATACCTTTAAAACTTTTGTAAAAAATACAACCGATAGGTATATTCAATGATTAGAACATTGTTTGAAGACTTTCCAGGATGGGATTACAAAATGAAAAATATGTGTGCAACTTTGACTTTGTAGATAGATAGACCAGATTACCAGACATGGAATCCATCCATTAGATTTATACTAGATTTGTGATGGGTCTACCCATAGCATGTGGGTACTATATTTATTTATTTGTTGACAATATTATAAGGCCGCCAGTAAAAGTCACATATGTTCATGTGTTTGGCACCGCGGCTTTACGGCAATATTGTGCGATGTAATTTATGGATGCGTTCGTGTAATTCATAGCTCGGGATAATCGGTAGGGTCGATACTTAGTCGGTAGGAATTTTTCTAGATTGCTTAGGGTTCAAATCTTAGCATCTAACCTTTACTAACTTCGATAAGGAGTTTTAGGTTAATTGAAGTGATTGTTTTAGTAATGACGTAATTACTTTATATTTGTTTTTAGATAATAAATGATGCGGATACGAGCGACCTGCAGCTTACGCTGTTCCAATACCGAACCTGCCCGTTCTGCTGCAAGGTGCGCTCGTATCTGGACGCGCGCGGCATCAGCTATGAGATCGTGGAGGTAGACGCTGTCCTTCGCCAGGCCATCAAGTGGTCGGGGTACAAGAAAGTGCCCATAGTGCTTGCCAAAGTTGATGGCGGATATCAGGTAATGTTTCAGTGTTTAATACTACCCGGTTGCCCTGGTTTACCTCGCTATTTATTTAGTTGTTAATTTCTTCAGCATGAAATTAAATGGTAAAGAAATTCGAGAGGAGTTTTTAAGATTTGGCAATAATTCTGAATTACACAAATATACACATAATTTTTTGATTAAGTTTTCTTTTAATAATTCGTGTAGTTAAATGAATAAATCGTATTTCAGCAACTGTTGGACAGCACAGCAATCATATCGGTCCTTGAAACGTACTTAAAAGACAAGTCGACGGGTTTGCGGGAGATTACGAAGTTCTATCCAGTCACGAAGTTTGTCAACGAGTCGGGGAATGACACCACCGACATTGCTAACAAGTACTTCATCATGCACCAAGCTAATGTACCTGATGAAAAGGAGAAAGCTCTTGAAATGTAAGTGTTGCCTGGATATTATTATAAACATAAGTAAAGTGTATTTTCTATACTTTTCTTAAATGGTAAACAAAACAAACACATTCGCATGTATTATGTTAGGTGGACGTCTTATCTTTGTAAGATAAGAATCACGTATCGTTTATATGGCAGTGTTAGCAGTGGATGCATAGATATAATAAAGAAGAGTGAATGCCATTCGGCTGATATGATGATGATGATTCTCCGTCTGGCATCACCTAAAAGAACTTTGTGTTACAGCGAAGAGCGCCAATGGCGTCAATGGGCGGACCGCGTGCTCGTGAACACGCTGTCTCCCAACGTGTACAGGACTGCGGGCGAAGCCCTAGAGACCTTCCAGTGGTTCGAGCAGGCCGGCGCCTGGAGGCAGTTCTTCCCCGCCTGGGAGTGCACCCTCATGGTCTACATAGGAGCCGCTGCCATGTATATGATTTCGAAGAGGTTGAAGTCCAGGTATTGTCTCATTTCATACTTGCTATGGTAATAATTCCATACGCGTGGAAAGCTTTAAGCTTTATTTGAATTTTCCTGTTTTTAGAATCAATTTTAAATAGTCAAATTAGTGTATTTAGGTTCTGAAAAAAATATAATATGTTATAGATACGTCCTTGCTTTAGAAAAATCTACGGTTCAAAACACGATAAATTGTAATTTTCTCGATATAAAAAAAAACCGAAAAGGGGTCGATTTCAAAACCATTTTTAGTTTTATTTCCTAGTTAAAGCACAAAATAATATGAAAATTGCACTTACCATGAGGTAATAGTATTTCAGAAGGAATTCTCCGGTTGGATTTTTTAGTGTAATATATTTTTTCTAAATATACACAACAATAGTAAATAGGGCTAAATCGGATCGCGCTCAGAGTCCTGCGGGACGTCATCGAAGTTGAACCTGTGTCAAAATTTTTAAAAATTCGCTCTGCATGCAGTTGTTAAAAAAAAAACAAATAAGAGAAGAACACATTACATCACTCATTGGTTAGTTGAAACTATTTTCTGTTGTCTTATTAGAATTTAAATCCTAATGGACTGCTTTTTTTGGTAGGTTTGCAAACCTAACAAACGTTTGTTAAGAAAATCAAAGAACAACAAAAACCCTACAATATTAAATGGGTAATTCTTATTTCCTTTGAAATTACGACGTCGCCTCTCTTTTATGTCCAATTTATGCTATCTTACAATATTTTTGAGGCGCAACGGCAGTCCATAGTAAAATGGCAATTTCCTTTAGTTCCTGACAAACATTTTGATGTCTCTCTTTTCATATGCAGCTATTGATTAGTTAAAAAACATAACGCTTTTTGACATGTGTGTGTCGATATGATAGATATTTGTATAACTATTATTCCTATAGTAGAATATGCCATCTCCATTGGTTTATATCTCATTGTTTCGTAGTAAGAGATATGCAAAATACGCGCATTGTCGTGGAGTTGCGGATACCAGCCCGTATTACCTATCGTAGTAAGAGAAAGTGTCAAATCTACGGATACATTCAAGTAGTTTATATATATTACTTTAGATTGCCACCCCTAGAATTGACAGCTAGGAACAGTTTGTATGGGAAAAAGAAAAATGTGGTTTTTACGTTTTTCCTTGCAATTTTCTCTTCATAAGAACCTTCCTCGGACTTGACAAAAAATTGGCCGAATTGGTCCAGCCGTTCTCGAGTTTTGCGCTCAGTAACACATTTAACCATTCATTTTTAAGACCAAGAATCCTCACGATGTTTTTCCTTCACCGATTTCAGTTCCTCTTGATGCGGTAAAAATCTGTATACGGCCTTAACTTTGAATATAAACAATTTTCAGGCACAAGATCAAGGAAAATCCTCGCGAGTCTCTCTACGACGCGGTCAACGATTGGATGGCTGCGGTCCAAAAGAAAGGCACTCCGTTCCTCGGCGGCGATCGACCGAACCTGGCTGATATCACCATCTTCGGAGTCCTCAGCAGCATTGAAGGCTGTGGGGCCTTCCAAGACTTGAAGGACAACACGGCAGTGGGGAAATGGTACTACGACACAAAGAATGACATACAGACAAGAATGGGAAAAGTTATTGCCATGCATGCTTAGACATCTACAGTTCAGGGCGGGTACACATAGCGACTTTTAACCCTTACCTTGCTGGCTTACCGCAATGCAGTCGCGTGCTTGTATCGCGCTGCAAAGTCGCAGTGTTTGTCCTCTCTTGTATTCGTGTTTTGGTGTTGATAAGCAACTTCGAGATATTCTATGTCGTTGAGATACATTTTTGAAAACTCGGTAAGTCTGTGACACTGTTCAGGTATATTAGGATTAGTTAATTAATGCTGGGTTGCACCGTAATAGTAGTTAAAGTAAAGGTTTATGTCAACCGGGTTTTTTGTGTAATTTAACCGGTTACTTCGAAATGTGTTGCACCGGCGTATTCATCAGCTTAGTTAATGTTATCAGGGTAGGTACGCGTCTGACAGAAGTGGCAGATTTAATATTAACGATAACACTAACCAGCGAAGAGAACGGTTAAGGTTACAGTTTAAGTTATGACGTCAGCTAACAAATGGTACTTTAACTGAAAGTGCGATGTTTGTTATTGTTAGAGTAAGTTGGTGCAACCACGGAGCAAGTGCAAACAGATGTTGTGGTTAGATTTTTCCCTATCAAACAACGCGTGACAATTTGCGGGGTGAGGGGGTGTTAGATCCCGCCCCTTCTTTATTTTCCATCTACCGGTCAATAGCCAAACTATTAGATCCCGTCCACTTCTATATTTTCTAACTATTTGCTCGTTCTGTCAATTTTACTTTGTAGTTACGTCACTATCTCACACTAGATGTCACTAAGTACAGGATGCAACAGGGATGATTCAGAAAATGTTTAAAAACTACAAAAATAATATTTTGGCCACTAAAGGGTTTTTATAAATGAATGTTGAACAAATTTCAGTACATATGATTATTAAAATATGTTAGTACAGACTGCCAGCACATCAAGCTACTACAATCTGTCAAATTTCTTTAATAGTTTTTCATCTTTATCGCTAAAGCATTAGGTTCAATGTTGATTGGGAAAATTTTACAGTTTTGGGTGGCTTGATCTGCTGGCGTCTGTACGTGCCTAAATATTTTTAGTTCCCATGGCACCAAGTAAAGTAGTAGTGTCGCCATCTAATGTCGGGTAGAATTATGTTTGGAAAATAGGAACGTTTACAAAGTTGTGCACAGGACGAACGCCAACAATACACTGGACTAAGGCCACGCCTACATGATGACGTCAGGGCCTATAGTGCGCGCGGAACTAGTTGGCCGCGCCTTAGGTGGCGACAAGGGTGATAATAATGATAATGATAATTATAATTAATAATTAATTTAAAAAACATTAAATACATGCATGCACCACCATGTACGTGTGCACCACCGTTAAACCTAACTAACATCGTCTTTGTTATATTCATTCTCATTGTCTAAGGAGCGGCCAACTAGTTCCGCGCGCACTATTAGTTGAGAATCACAGTGCACAGTTGCTTAGGACGGAGTCCTCTTAGTAGTGTTGTTAGAGATTATTTCAGCACACTACCTTACTACCTAGTTTTTGCAAAGTTATGGACAAATTGTAGCGCAGTGGTTGGCAGTGTTATGCTAGGATTATTAAGGGCTGAGTTATGTTCCTAAGATATACCTAAAATTACATAAAAACTCTAAGATTTAAAGTGGCAAATAATACGACTTTTAATCACGGCCGCGTCTTACACTATTTGGAATACCTAGGTCTTTATTTGAATAAATTCCGTTGTTCTTGTAACATTTTTTTATACTCCACAGGTTAGATATGATTATCATCATCATTATTTGCTTCCAGCCTAATCGGATGCCAGTATTTTACATGGAGCGACTGCCCATCTCTATCTCTACCGTAATAAAAGATACCTTTGCAGTGTTTATTGATGTCAATACATCTGTCAATGGGTACGCACCTACGAATAAGTGTACTCACACACCTTAGGTACATAATTATAAATTACGGTTATATAATAAAGTAAATACTTACATAGTGATGATCTTAAAAACACCGTGTTTATAACGATTTTGTATAGTAGTTGCAACAATAGGTAGGGGCTCGTGGCTAAGTAATAACAGCCGCACGGTCGATCGATCAGGTTAAGCTACGTTTGGCGCGGTCGGTCCGTGGATGGGTGACCATTTTTACATACCGAGACACCACCGTGCCTCGGAAAGCACGTTAAGCCGCTGGTCCTGGCTGTCATTCTTGTATTTTCGTCAGTCGTTATGGGTAGTCAGAAGCCCGAAACTGACATCCAGTGTTACCAAGGAGTATCGTATTAAATTGGTTGTGGAGGTTAGATTAGCAGCTGCTCCATGTAAAATACTGTTATTCAACTGCATCCGGTTAGACTGGAAGCCGACAACAACATAGTTGGGAAAGGCTAGGCGGATTTATTGATTTTTATTAATACATATTACATGTATATAAAATTTTTCGTGATGTTTATTCCTAGTACATGAGATTTTTGATGTCTGGTCTGCACTAATTTTTATATACCCATATAACGTTTTCCTTTAAATTTAAATTAAGTGGAGACAATATGTCTTTGCATAAAAAAATCCCTGAACAAAGAAGCCTCAACTGATGAAGACAAAGATATTTTCGCAAAACTGTCCGACTTAGATAAGCCAGTGCAAAAAACGGAAACGTTGATCTCAATCGACGAAAACAGAGTTGATGTACGCATGACAAGATCAATTCCTGACTGGGGTGAACAAGCATTTTCTACCAACACTAGATCAATTGACGTTATTACATCCTTTCATTCAGAAAATGCGCTAAGTCTGAATAGATTATTTCCCCATTTGAGGAACGAATTCAGTAGAAACATGCCCGATTCGTTGTCAAGCAGAACGCGCTCGCCTTTGAGAATAGGAGCATCTATTACCCTTGGGGATGCCGATAAGAGTGTCTGATATATCTGAAATAAGTGTCATGCAGAGTAATTGTCACTCGGGGCTTGGTAATCTTACAAGTGTTTACTAGAAAAGCTATTTTATTTTATACTATTTAAAGATTCAAGACGTGACGTAGATGCCATTTCTCTTAGTAGGTCAGTAGGTTGGCGTTTTCGTCGTTGGTATGAACCCAAACAGCTATGAAGAGTCCGCCATGACCTTGCCTATATATAAACATGAAGTGATATAAATTACACTACATACATGCCTAAAGGTACATGTTCTAATAGCTTCTATGCACACGCTACCGAGTGTTTGTGTTTCGTCATCGCTCCGCACGATGCATGTGAACGAACGTACACTACGTAATTTGGTTCAATGCGGGTTGATTGTGATAAGTGTTTTCAATTTTATTTACATACTATCTGACCCGACAGACGTTTTCCTGTGTTAGCTATGGATATTGTAATGTAAACTCGCGAAGGCGCAATCTGAGAACATTTTGAATTGTGTAGGAAAACTTAATTTATATTAACTGACCCGACAGACGTTGTCCTGTCTTGACTATGCATATTTTAATGTAAACGCGCGAAGTTAAAATAGTCGTTAAGTTTTCTGAAATTTTCCAATTTTCTGCGAAATTTTCTTATTTTTTTCTTTCATAAGAACCTTCTCACCACCACACTTCACCTTGACAATAATAAACACAACAAAAAAAGAATTAGCGAAAATGTTCCATCCGTTCACGCGTGATGCGATGACCAAGGAAAATAGGGATTCATTTTTATATATACAGATTGAACTACGATTTTTTTTCTGAAAAGTAAAATACCGGAATTTTAAAGTAGGTCAAAATTATGAAAAAGACTTAGTTTACACAATAGTACATTTGATACAAGTGGAGAACGTTTGTTATTGCATTCGAGGCAGAATTAACACCCGAGCCGTAGGCGAGGTGGTTTTTGAGCCGAGAACTACAATAACAAATGTCCACGAGTCTCAAACGACGTTTTTTAATACACTTTTGAAGAAATAAAATAAAATAACGGAAAATATTTTTGTCATGAATTATTAGTAAACTAAGATTTAAATTTTCTTTTTTTTCCGCACTTTGCTTTCGCCAGGTTGAAGGAGAAGCAAAGGTATAAAGCCGATAGACAGCCTGATATGAAAAATAGAAAATTAAAATATTTTCGAGTTTAGAACACAAATAAATGTTAATTTGTTCATAAACGTTTTTTTATTGTAATAATCATAGTTTTTGATGATATTCTATTTATAAACATTATTTAAATATTCAAAAAATATTAACGCCGTAAAGACGCATAACTCTTTGCCGAGATTTAAAAAAAACATTCAACTCCGAATAGAGAGTTGTGAATAGAGGCATTGAACCAATTTGGACTAAGTATAGGTATAAGTTATCTGTGGCAATTTATATTCCCGCACACGTGCGTGGAAAATGAAAAATCGCACGCGTGCGACATACATTGCATTGTGAACCTAATCGTAGTGCGATATGAACCAGTTTTCGAGGAAGTGTATTGAAAAATAAATTTCTGAACGCACTCACAAATATTTGACAACCAATTTATTATATTGACATAAAAGGAGTGACATATTTTTCAATCCTTTTTCATTATGGACATTATTCTACATTTTTAAAATCTAAAATATAATTAGAGTTAAATAACGGTTACATACGTTCTTGTTCGTTATTTGAGGGGAGTGTTTACCGTATCGACGGGATGAACCTAAGGTATGAACATGAACATTAAATGTTTGACAGTTACGAAACCCATGAACATTTTGTATTGGAAATTTTAGAGTCTTTTACTTTATTTTTTCGTCAATTTTCCAATGTTTTAAATAGTTACTCTGCTATTTGGGACGAAGACAAATACAACAAATCAAAAACCATGAAAATCGGGCCAGCCGTTCTCGAGATATAAGTGTTCAAACAAACCCGACTTTGTTGTATACAACGTGTAACGTTAAATGCGCAAAACCTCTTAAGGGGTCATTGTACTCATCATTATGAACAACTTTTACTATGGGAACAAACCTGAAACCGCGAAAAAAAAATCAGCCTAGCTGTTCAATACATTTATGTTCTCATAATTCGTCAAAATGTACTGAACAGCTGATTTTTTTTTCGCGATTTCAGGTTTGGTCCCATAGTAAAAGTTGTTCATAATGATGAATACAATGACCCCTTAAGAGGTTTTGCGCATTTAACGTTACACGTATATATATAAAGATTTAAAGGCATTGTGTAAGGCATTATGTTTCTAACCAACTTTTGACATTCAACAAGAAAGAAAGGGACTAGAAACTCAATGCAGCCACACAGCGAGTTGAAAGATTCTGTCAACACGTTGTATTCTGAAACGATGAAAGCAGAAGTTTGTAAGGCAGAACTGCAGCCTTATTGCGTAACACACATATTACAATACCTTTTATATGGACAATTCTTTAATTAATTGCGTTGCTTACGTTGTTGACGTTGACGTTGTTTTACGTAATTGGGATGCTGAAGTTCAGAACAGTAATGATATACGTCCCTTTGTGTCCATCTTTTTCATACCGAAACACGGAGGGCGTGCATCGGAAAGCATATTGAACAGTCGTTATGCATAGTTAGAAGCCCGAAAGTCTCACAAACAGTCTCCAAGGGCTATCGTTTTACCCAGTAACTGGGTTGTGGAGGTCAGATAGGCACTCGCTCCATGTAGAATTTTGGCAGGAATTCAGATGCATCCGGATAGACAAGAACCTGAACCGAATATAGTTAGGAAAAGGTGATGATTATAATATAAAGGCAATAAGTCCACTTCTGCGAAATATTTGTATGTATTAAGAGTTATACTTGGACTTTTAATCGTATTCAGTAGGTAACTTGACAGTTCGAAGCAAAATAATTTTCGTTTTTAAATTACCTACTTATTGTTTATATTATGGTATAAACGGATATAACATATACGTATTTCAATTAAAACTATAAGCACATCCAAGTTAGTTTCGCTAATTCTGTTTTTCACCTCATTTCCTTTTTATTGTCAGGTACGTCAGCCACAGCATTCACACGCAGCATGCACACGAATCGATAGAATTTTATAATTCTTTTATATTTTATTTCAATACCTATAATAAATAAAATATAAAAGAATTATAAAATTCTATCGATTCGTTTTCTAAAAAATCTCAACCATTTATGCAAGGGAGGTTCAGCTAATGCTGTGGCTGACTGTACTACGTAGTATAATCTTACAGCCTTCGTAGCGAAATAGGTTACGTAATTAAAAAGTATATTTACAGGTTCATCGTAACAAAATTTACCTGTTGTTTAATATTATAAAACTTAGGGCCTTTTTCACTACCTTCGATTAAGTTCCTATTAACTTATTTGGCAGATAATTTCGTAGAAATTCTGTTCTATTTTTGAATTTATTCGGTGAGTAGTGGCTATTCGGACATCGTGAAATAGGCCCTTAATGTTATTTGCTTGTCTTAAGATTCTGTGCCTTCCATGTAATATATTTCTAATAGTTTATACCATAGTCTGTATGTTAATATTTTATGGAAATGTAAACTTTAAGTCCTATACAAGATGCCTAATAATTACTTATTAGCTGTCAGCACCAGTTCACGAGACGTATAGATATAAAAGTGTGTAGTTTTGTGCCTGTTTTAAAAATACCTGTTAGAAGAGCGTAGAGCAATATGCTAACTTGTGATTTTATTTTTTAGTTAAAGTTGTTATTAAATACATGATTATTTATTTGTTATATTTATTATTTTAACTCCACATACAAAAAAAATATAAAAATCAGCGACACAGCTTCTCGACCACGAAGGAGATGGACAACTTGGAGGATTCCTTGAGAAACTGGCCCACTGGTAAAGATGGGCCTGCACAGTATTGAGGAACTGGAGAAGCTGTTTAGCTCCCGCAAGCGTGAGTACGAAGATAAGCTGCAAAGAGCTACAGCTGAACTGACCTTGCACACTCGGTTTTTGCTGCGGTCTCCCTGGACTTTTCTTGTCCCTCACTACAGAACTAAGATCAAACTTCTGTCATTGAGTCTGGACACACATGAGACTGTGATGCGAAGAAAGATCTTGCTGTTTCATGGTATTCCTGAGAACCTTTATGAAAGCTGTGTGACTCGATTCTCTTTAGTATTTCCAAACAAAAGATGACGACATTAAATTGGATTTAGTACTTAGAAGACAGTATGGTACAGACTATGAGCCCCCACAGGGTAAAAACCAGGTATTTATAATTGCTGCTCGCGTCAATACTTTAGCATTAATAGCTGCTGGTCTGCAGAGGTCTGATACTAAATGCGAAATTATTTTTAGCAATTTTTATTTATATCTAAAAGTGTGAGCAGAGCTTTAGTTGTCTCTAAAAGAGTACATACTAAAACCACGTTTGGCAAAATCCGGATATACAAATTATCCGAATTTTCACAGTATCCGGGTATCCGTCGACTACATTAAGGTATTATCAGGATATCATTAGTTTTAATATCGGGATAAAACGAATAACACTTACGTATAGTTTCTTTTGTTCCTTTTTATATTTTACTAGCTTCTGCCCGCGACTTCGTCCGCGTGTTAGGCCGTGCGCTGCGTTAGGCGTGCGCACGGCGTGGGCGCCCGCGTGGCGTGCTGTTTTCATGTAATCTCATAGATCAGCGCAGCGCTGCACACATGAAACAGTACGACACGCGGGCGCCCGCGCCGTGCGCACGCCTAACGCAGCGCACGGCCTTAGTGAATTCTTTTTTGATTTTATGTATTTTATTCTCTTCAACTGTTACACACTTTGTTTACATTTCTTTATCTACTTTCCTATTGCAGGTATCCATCACCTTTCTACGTATTTTTCTGTCCCTTTCTTCTTGTCTGTCTAAATGTGTGTGCGAAAATGGCTATGTACAGATTTTCCAAACATAATTCTACCCGACATTAGATGCCGACACTTGGTGCCATGGGAACTAAAAATATTTAGGCACGTACAGACTCCAGCAGATCAAGCTACCCGAAACTCAAATTTTCCCAATCAACCTTGAACCTAATGCTTTAGCGATAAAGATGAGAAAATCTATTAAAGAAATTTAGGTGCCTAGCCTAGGTGTTCCACTTTCAATAAGACAACCAATTTTGAGAATTAATTTTCAATTTATTATTATGTATGTAAGTCTCGTTACAAAAATTAAAATTGATTAACTACTTTGTTTCGAAAAGAAAACGATAACTTTAAGTTGAAGTCTTATTTTCAAATCAGCCTTTTACATTTTAAAAACCTCAACCAGTTTATAAGCTAAATACTAATATTACTAAAACTTAGGTATCTATACCCCCTTATTCTTAAAAAACTAATACGCTCTGCAAACCTATTTTAGTTAAAATAGTGTTTTGTCAATTTCTTTCGAATTAGGATTTCAGTTTCAAAGAAGAAGACAAAATACAATTTTAACTAAAATAGGTTTAAAGAGCGTTTTAGTTCTTTATGAATAAGGGGGTAAATAAATAAGTAGTATATACATGTGCCTTTCTGGCTAGTTTACGAAAATAAGATAGGTAAACAAAACACTGCCTTTAAAACGATCTCTAATTTTTTTGCCATTTCTAGTGAACTACCAAAATAACAATCTCATTAAAAGTGGGGGAAAGGGCCGTTGTTTATAAATTATTTGGTTAGTTCTGACTAAGTAAGATTTTCTGTGGATGTTTTGCATGTCGCCTTTCAATTAAATAAATAAACTTTACTATCCTTTCTTATTGGTAAATTATAGTTAGTGCAGAAAATAAAGGCCAATATAAATGTTACCATACATGGAGAGAAGATCATCTGATCCATAGACCATGAAAAGAGGAATCTGAGCCAGATCAGTATGAACGGATTATGAGGGTTATTCCAAAAATCCCATTGACAATCCCCATAAATGGGGATTTGTGGACAAAAAGTTCATAAATCCCCATTGATGGGAATTGTTAACGGGGATTTGTGGAATAACCTGATCATGAAAACGAAATGATCAGACTGTTTAGTTTTAACGATTTGCTAAAAGGTAATAGTAGGTAATCGTTCTGGCTGTCAATGTCGTAGGCGATCAATCTTGACACCGTTACGGCCACCCACGGTACGGACTTAGAATAGACCACACGGCTCTGAAGAGAAGACAGACTGGCCATATATGCTAGCCTTAATAGAGAAGATCTGAAGTAGGTATGCCAAGATAGCAGATCAGCAAGCAATTTGAGTATATGCTAGTGAGAACCCTCGGTTGGCGATGTCGGGTGGAGTGGCGGCCGTCGCTCCTTCGTTGGCGTTCGTCACTACATACAGAACGAAGGGCTTTGCTCCGCCTGTGGAATAAATACAACAGTTATGCAGTACAACAATACTATATTACAGGATGGCCTATTTATAGCAGTCCCCAAAAAATTAATAAAGGCAGTGTGGCAAACCTCCCAGTAGGTAAGTAGTTTTAGAACTCTTATGGACCTACTTTAACAAGACATTTTCAAAATAGATTCATGAGAGTACTGTATTCAAACTACCCGAAGGGTCCGAACGGAGCTATTGCTGTCACTCACATGTCCGTCTGTCCGTCGTCTGTCACACAGGTTTTACAGCCAAACGGTTGGATCTACAGTCTTCAAATTTTCACAGTATAATCATCTTTTTGACCCAAAGCCATACAAATTGTTAAAAAATATTTTTAAATGTTTTAGGGGGGGGGGGCTCCCATACAGCTAAAGGGGGCGCAAAAAAAAAAAATCGATAAATAAGAAATAGGTGCAAAAGCTTACTTTGCACTGGGACGAAGCCGATACCACAGAAGCGGTCTGTGCCTGCTGACAAAGCCGTGGATACCACGATAGGGTTGGGTATAACCACGAAGTCCGTCAGGCAATTAGCGCCGTTCACAGCTCCTACTGTTGTACCGAGTACCGTGTTGTCAGCACCTTCCACGTCTCCCGTCACGGTAAAGGAGAATGCGTCGCCTGCGGCCTGATATGGGATAAGAGAGGTTAATTTATTATGGTAACATTTATGTGGTGTCGGAGTGTAGAGCTGAGCCTTGTGACGTTCTTCTGACCACACTTGTAGGTACGGCACCTACGTTGTTGATACATAAACCCGCAGGGGAGCAGGTGGCGAGCTGTTGGGCTGTAGCGACCCCACGGACCCTATCTTCCGCGAGAATTCTTGTTCCTCACCTCTGGCATGCCTTTATTGGCCGGTTGGAGTGAACACTGATGAGGAACAGAGCTCCCACCTCTTTCCTGCCTTTACTGGCCGGCTTGAGTGGAGATTCACAAGAGCAAACGTTCTCGGAGGAAGAAAGTATTTCAGTAAGATGCTGGTAAGGATCTTGACCGTCCTTATACCTCTGCACTCCTCATAAGCACCTCAGGACATGTTGCCCCTTTGTCGCTACGACACTATGTGATAGCGACGTTTTCGGGGGCCCGTTATTGAGTGTGCAAGTCACCCTACCATTTTACGTGTGTATTTTAAATAAAACATTGGTCAGGCAGGGGCCATAGTCTTTCCATAGGCCTTGATAACCAGTCCACTTTAGCCACCCAAACCCATAATCCAATATCTTGTGTAAATAATCCTGCAATAGTACTACACGAACCGGGGGTTGCCCTTGCGTGCACATGCATAGTGCGTAGGTACAGGGATAATCGTCGGTTGGTGCCTCATTTCATTAAAAGCGTCTAACGGGCCTCTGCGAGTTGGCTTCGGCCCCTCTTACCTACGCCTTCCAAAGGTCCGGAACAAGGTCCGGTCCAAGATAGGTCAAGAAACTTAAAATAATAATAGCTTACACTTCTCAATAAAGCATCTTTTCGTTTAACATTCTTATGGTCCTGTGTGATGACTTGATGAGAGAGGTAACAAAATGCGACAGACCTCTTAAGTCAGAATTTTTTTCATGGTATCTACTTAAGGTAGATATCTATCCGACTGATGTTGTTTACATCTCTTTTTATCCCCTGTTATAGCGCACGTATGTTGGAAGAGATTTCTTTAGAAATAAGCATCAGCTTTGTACCTACGTATTTTTCTGTTCCTTTCTTCTTGTCTGTTTATAGGTGTGCACTTGTGTATAAAAATGGTTAAATAAATAAATAAAAAGTAAATAATTATTAGGGCTCACCTGCGAATACTGTATAGCACAATAGCCCGCTTCCATTCTAATGCATATACCGTAGTTCATGTTGACGATCTGCCGGGTGCCGGTGACGAGCGACGCACTGAGGACTGTGTTGGCTGCGGTGCCGTAGTTGAAGCTGTTGATGGTTCCCGCTGTGCCAGTATAGTATTGGAGACAGCCGTTCGGCGCTGTAAATAATAGTTAAGTCTGAGTGTGGTGCGTGTGGTGTGTATGGCACCGGTGATCGAGAAGTAGTGTGGTAATAGGTTGTAATTAATGGCTTGGTCATGTGGAGAAAGTTTTGAGGATGGCTAAAACTTTTTTTTTGAGAGAAAAGTCAAAAGAACGATTGCGATGATTGTGTGAAAGATTACTAGCTAGAACGGGGCTTACTATGATGATGGCTCATAGAGATGTTTGGAAAAACATATGCTGCACTCATAGATTTGTAGAGCTACACCTACCCCAATTAAATTAGGGTAAGGGCAAGAAGACGCTGACTATGACTAATTTATGTACAGACGCCAGCGGTCAAGCCACCCGAAACTGTCAAATTTTCCCAATCCACCTTGAACCTAATTCTTCAGCAATAAAGTTGAAAATCTATTAAAGAAATTGGACAGATCGAAGTAGCTTGATGTGCTGGCGTCTGTACGTTATACAGGGTGTACCAGAAAGGTGTGGTCAAATTAAAGGGTGTGGTACATAAACATACCATCATTGGTACCAACATCGTAACCGCGAAAAGATAATCAGCCGTCCCATACATTTGCGTCGAGTGGGTATAGGTATTGAAGTTTTCTGTGACAGTTGATTATTTTTTCGCGATTACGCTGTTGATCCCATGGAGAAAGTTGTTCAGTTTGATGGTCTATACCACACCCTTAAATTTGACCACACCTTTCTGGTACACTCCAGGTAGGTATACCTGGAGATAATGTCATAAAAACCTAAATTTTTAACTAATGATCAAAAACCTAATTTTTACAATATTTATTTACACAACTAACTTATCTACACTAGGTACTAAATTAAATGACTAATTAGAACTATACAAATAGGTAAATACAAAAACAAAAGAACACGATAGGGGTCGAAGTACCTACTCGTCCACATCATTGTTATCCGGAAACGTGCCCAGAAGACTGGCAGCATTGCCACTGGCAATGCTAATACGAGCCAGCCCTCGGTCACGAGCAATCTCGACCTGTCGGCTAATAATTACGAAGGAAAATAATCAGTTACCTATTCCAGGACAATCACATCCAAGCTGGATCAGCTTAATGTTCCACCTCCTTGAGAAGGTTGTCGCCAAGGTGGCCGTGACGATGATAGTGATGGCGGTGTTCCCGTTGAAGTCCACGAAGATGGTCTGCCCAGTGAGGTCTCCGCAGAGTAAGGGCACGATTGTGTTGCCTCCTGTCACTGATATGGAATCGGTGACGCAGTTCCCGTCGCCGTCAGGTTGTGCTAGCACCAGGTCTTGGAAGTCTATACGGAGCTAAAAGAATAAATAATCTTAGGACAAGAGTTTATGGGTAAACTTATCGCTAGGCACCTATGATTATCTACGAATTAGGAATAGCTTTTAGTATTAATCAGGTCCTACAAAATGGCACTGAGTGTTGCGTTATATTATAATTTACTAGCTGCGCCCCGCGGTTTCACCCGAGTAGACCGGGATAAAAAGTAGCCTACGTGTTAATCCAGGGTATAAGCTATCTACATACCAAATTTCATCCAAATCGGTCCAGCCGTTTGAGCGTGAAGAAGTAACAAACATACACACACACACACACACACACTCACAAACTAATATAATAATAATATAATATTAGTGTGATATTAGTGTGATAGTGTGATAAATTGATAATGCACGGCCCGCCCACATTCTCAGTAAAAGGCTCCTACAAACAGTCGCGACGCGCGACACGCGACTGACGCGACGCGACACTTAGTCACCGTGTGTAGGTACACACTGACACCTCTCATTGTAAGGAAATCCTATATAATGCGAGATCATATACCTACTATCCTATGTATAGCTTGTGTTGTACGTACGCGCGACGAGCGGTGCCTTTATGTCTCGTGCGATTCGCGTCGCGTTTCGCGCCCGTATGAACGCAATGACAATTATATAGGTTGTTTTTATGTAGATAGGTACCTATGTGCGTTATATAGGTAAAAACGCTAAGCAGGTGCTTGCTTAATTTGGGTATGTACTTTGGTTTTGGGTATTTGGATATAGGTACCTACATGGACCTACCTACTAAGACGAACGTAAATTACAGATAAAAACCCTCATAACGTCCTGGATTTTAAAGATATGAAGCATACCATTCCAATTACCTCGAGTACCTGGATGATTCTACCTATTCTATGTACCTAGGTATATAGGTATTGTTATGTAAGAGAGCATGATGACCTGTGGTTCGATTCCGAGGTCAGGCAGCAAAGTGTAATGGGTGTTTCCATCTGGAATTTCTCAGTAGCATCCCGGAGTCACGTTTTTGCACGTTTGATAGCAATAGGCTCTCCCTATATTACGAGCAACTGTTGAAATGTGGGAGTACCTACACCTCTGCCAAATCCTTTGGGGAATACAGGCGTGATGTTATGTTAGGTTATGTATGTAATGTGTAGGAGACTGCTCACCTGACAAACGTTGGAATTGCACCGGTTCACGATCATAGAGCAGGCTGGGCCGCCGGCGTACGCCGCCGGGTATCCGGGGCTGGTGAAGTATGTGTTGTTTACATTTGTTGTGGCACCGCATGTGCGAGACACTGGAATACATAGAAACAGTAAAGCCAAGTGCACATTACAGCCGCAACGGGTCGCAGCACATCGCATTAAAATAAAAGTGCGGTGTGGTGTGGCCTGCATGTAGTGGTGTGTGTTGGTTCATAGAAAATGTACGAAAGTTATGAAGGAGGTTTTTTGCAATGTTTTGCGTTGCGGGCCGCCAGCTCGCCCCAATCTGCGTTAGCCTTATGAAATACCTATTGAAGGTTATAATAGGTTAGGTTGCAGGCAGTTTTCACAGCTCTCTGTGAAAACTGCTGTTTTCATTCTCTAAAAGTTTAGTAGCTACTAGAAATGTTTAGGTAGTAAAATAAAGGTAAACAATCATGATGTGACTTTTTACGCAAACACATATTAAAGAAATAAACTTCTGCTTAAACTAATGGGTCAATTGATTTAGTACCTACCTAATCACTTAATTGTTGTAGGAATGATACGTTCGCCAAAACGGCGGCCAACCTTTAGCCCTATGCAAACAGATCAAAATATAGGGTAAAAGTAATATTTAATGTCAAGGGTAACGAAGCCCAGTAACTACAACCTACTTGGAAGTAGCGCTAACCTAACCTAATCTAACCATTTTAGAACTAAACAAAGAGTGTAGGTCATTAGTGCGACGAACATGTGTGCGACATGTCATTAGTTCGACAGGTCGTTAGTGCGACAGGTCTTTAGTTCGACAAGCAATGTACTTACGTTTAACAAATATGACTAAAAACCACACTACGTCCGTCCACCGTCTACTATGTGATGGAAAAAAAATGTTATGTTAAACATTTATGTTCGCATAACTCGTCAAAAAGTAGGGAGCAGCTGATTTTTTTTCGCGATTTTGGGTTCGGTCCCATAGTAAAAGTTATTCATAATGATGATCTCATTAATACCCTAGAGTTATGGGAAATAAAAAAAACACTATGTATAAGTCACATCTGTTAAACGTACATTGCTTGTCGAACTAAAGACCTGTCGCACTAACGACCTGTCGAACAAACGACCTGTCGAATTAATGACATGTCGCACACATGTTTGTCGCACTAATGACATACACTCCTAAACAAAGCGTCGCGCTAAATTTTATTATGGCGGAACGTTGATCAGCCGCATTGTAGAATGCGATGCGTTATCACAATGCGACGTAGTACGTTTATTTAGCCGTAATACATTTTGCGTGGCTAAGTAATAACTGCCACACGGGTCGATCCATCTGGTTAAGCTAGGCTTGCCGGGGTTGATTAGTGGATGGGTGACATCTTTACACACCGAGACTCCTCCGTGCCTCGGAAAGCACATGGTCCCGGCTGTCATTCGTGGATCTTTGACAGTCGTTACGGGTCATCAGAAGCCCGAAAGTCTGACAAGCAATCTTACCAACGGGTATCGTATTACCCAGTTACTGGGTTGTGGAGGTCAGACAGGCAGTCGCTCCATGTAAAATACTGGTATTCAGATGCATCCGGTTAGACTGGAAGCCGACCCTAACATAAGTAGTTGGGAAAAGGCTAGGCAGATTGATTTTGACATTTTGGCTGAACGTTAATCAGCCGTAATAGGGAAAAGCGCCTTTATGTAGGTATTTCGGCTAGACGTTTTACGCCGTATTATACAATTCGGCCGCGACATATAATCAGGGTGTCCCTGGAAGTATGAATCAAATCGAATAGGGGCGTGGGCAAGGTCATTTACAAACTTTTTAACCCAGAGGATGTTGGTGCATTTTTTTTAAACGCTCGAAAATTGAGTGAAAGTTTTGCCAGACCGAACCCTTTGCAGTAAATCTTTTTTCTTATTGAACACCTGTTTTCTAGCTGCCTAAAAGTATTACCACAAGAAAGGCCCACTCTTTTACAACGTCCTAAAAAAAAATTGATAACCCTGATAGTTTTATTTTTTTCTTTGAGAAGTGATGGAAAAAAAAATTGGAACTTAAAAATTGCACCGACATTTTCAGGGTTTGTGAATGACCTTGCCCACGTCCCTATTCGATTTGATCCATACTTCCAGGCAGTTTATGTGATTGCAGTTGACGGTGTAGGTATACAGGGTGGCCTGTATACCTATACTGTTAACTGCAATCGCATCAACTGCTTTCATTCACCGATCGTTGACTCTCAAAACAAATCTGATATTAGGCCGTCGCGTTGCGGCGGCAAGGTAAGTACCACACACAATGACAATATCATTCATTTTGACAGTTCAACGATATTCATTGCGTTATTTTACATTGTTGAGTAGATGAAGTCTTCAAATATGAACTTCAAATAGGATTAGGAATATCCTTCAATATCTGTCGGATTATGATTGAAAGTGTGTGCAATTTGATCTTCAATCACAGGGCACGGAATCGCAACTTCCCAGTCAAAGATGTCAGTTTTTTTTTACGTCATTTGTGTCGTAGACTCGTAGTGTGAGTAAATGGTGACACGCTTGAGTGTTGACAAGGCCGCAATGCCGCCTCTAGCAACGGCGAAATTGGCGGAGTCCAATGAACGTCAACTTACCGACGCAGCAGCGGCCCCTCCTCGTAGCGCAGGTGCCCGTGATGGTACCGTTGAGATTGTTGCATTCCCTCCGCGCCAGACACGTGCCGTTCATAGAGTTGGCGGTAGAACACTCTGTGTTCGCGAACCTTACGATGCTCACGAAGGGAAACACTGCAATTATAGACGTTATTAGAAAGGAGATTGGGCGATTATGCCCTGGAGCCTAATTAGGCTCCCTAGGGTATCTTATGGCTATTTATTGGGCACCAACAAATCCTTTACTTCAGTCCCCAAGTTGTCACCTATTTAGGTCATTAACTGCGAACTGACTAACAATTGGCAAAAGTCGTGTTAGTAGCAAATGTTCTACTTGAATTGAAATGCTCTTTTCATTGGTAGGTATATCTTATGGCTATTGTGCTTCAGGGCAGAAACTATAGTTCAGTGCCCATCCTCCTTAAGAAATACCCATACCTAGTATTTATATGATCCATAGTTATGTTAGGTATCTACCTATGTACAGTCAGCAGAAGCCCATTAATACTGTTACTTTACCGTAGCATCAAGAATGACACAAAATTATTACATAAATATAAACTGCTTTTTAGATTTAATATTCTTTAAATTATACTTCATAGAAATAAATGAATAGTTAACCTTAATTAAGATTAAAAAACTGAAGTGTTAATCGACTTTGTTGCTGACTGAACCTATCCATTCTAGATGGTGCATAGGAGGTACAGTTACCGTACCTACAGTAAATATGACACATGGAACATCAGGAAGAGACTGTCACACTGGTAATAAAGTCAAAGTCAAAGCATTTATTACAAATAGGCACAAAGGCTCTTTTGAACGTCAACATTTACAAAAAAATAGAATTGATTCTAGTTGCCGCTTCCAAAAGATAGTTTCGTATGGAGAAGAATTGGCAAAAACTCCACCGTTACTCTTTTATTGAATTGGGTAGCCAAGCAGTATCTACTATTGATCAAACAAAATCGTTAAACTTATATGAATCGAATATTGCATCGGCGCTATCATACATATACAAATATACCAGAATTCGCGTAGCTTTGTACTTATCATCGGAAAAATATTTGGACACATTACAAACCAGGACCACAACAGAAAAAAAAATGCAATATTGAAAATTGAAACTTACATATTTTTCCCTTCCTTCCACCGAGTTCAGTCACACTGTTGCTTTCTGGCTGATCATATTCATCGAAGCCGTCGCCTTCGTCAAATCCATCATACTCATCCTGGTCGAACCTGTGGATGTTGGTGGCTGCAGCTGCTACCACTAACGCCGAGATGACTAACCACCACTTTCTAGATACCATGTTTTTCTTAACTGCTCCTCTTGTCGGAGACCCTTGCACGTAACTAACTGACTAAAACAACCTCTCGGTCATTTGTAACCACTGAAATATGGGTATCCGTTTCACTGGTCCTAATCCCAATAGAAATGGTCACGAAATGCGAGTAGTCATGTCAATCATGTATAAATAAAGTGGGTGATAACGGTTGTCTGTTTGTGCAAACTGTTAGGGATGTTACCGTTTTCCATTTAGCGCCTGCTGACAGCCTATGTGTTAAAATTACGCTGTGAGTGGAAAAATTAGAACGATTTAGGTAGATAAAAGTTTACTTCTTCAGGTTAGTGATGTGTATCGTGACCTATTTGTAAAAAGTGACACATTTTTGTGGTCAACTAACAATGGCTATGGTGGTTCGTGTAGTGTCGCATGCGCTACTGATAAAAATGAGATCCCAGATTCGATTCCCAGGTCGTGAAAAGTGTTATTGGGTTTTTCTAGAAGGAATTTCTCAGTAGCGGTCCGGAGTTTGTATTTGTGCCCGATGATGGCATTAGGCTCGTCCCCTATCACATGGGACTTAAACTGGCGAAATATGGGTGTACTTTAGGTACCTACAGCTCTGCCTAAACCTTCGGGAAAACAGGTGTGATGTGTGATTTTGTTTTAAATTTGCAAATTTTAAGTCAAGGGCGTTTTCATGGTTTTTGAGGGAGCTAACAATGATAATGGGGTCAATATCAAGTTCAAGATGGCTTACCGAAAATTTGCAAATTTGTTGTCATGGGTATCATTTTCATCCCGCCTGGTGGATTCCCGCATTGTCAAGGCCCCCGGGTCTCAGTAGCCGTGGCTTGGTCACCCACGGTGAAGCGAAGGGGAACCCGAGGAGGGGCTGCTCGTCAGAGCTTTTGCCGGTAAGCCGACGACGTAGCGGCCAACGGGTAGGTTGCTGAGGCGGGCCGTGATGTCGTATGGGAGGCATCGCGGCTAGAGAGGAGTATTGAGGTGCGTCGCTCTCCCTACCTTCCGCGGCATTGAGGAGTAGGTACTTCCCAGAGGAGGGTCCGGTAACGGACAGCCGCGACGGGTTCACGGATGAGTGCTAACGCGTGCCCGTGTTCCCGCCGTAAGCGGCAGAGGATTACACCGTGGAGTTTTAGAGGGTTAGAGTCCTACATAACTGCACTATCTCAACGTGTTAGTGCAGTAGGTATATGCACAATAAAGTGCAATTTAGGTCGCACAACGCTTATTACCTACAGTTATATTCAACTACAAGTTGCCTCTCTTTCTATCGTGTAACTCGTATACCTTCTGACCTACTGAATTAGCCCCGCGGACGGTGCCCGCTGCGTACTTGTAGCTTCATACCTAAACTGCAGAGTGTCCCCGCTGTATTAATCTGTGGTTTAGGTAGGTTTGGTCTGTATCTGTGATCGAATGTCATGGTCTGAATAATAGTTTTATTTGGAAGTTAGACTAAGTTAGTCCTTTTATTCAAGGGTGGGCGTAGCTCATGTAAGGGTTTCATGCTTTGGTCAATCCTTAGCAATGATAGCTGACATTTCGATCATTCAAATATCGAATTGCTCTTAAAGAAAAGTGAAGCTCGCTTGTCTTTAAGGAGTGACAGATAGATTTTAGCTAGGGCTCTGCGTAGGCTGTCGTGAATTATAATTTATTCTGATTATTAATATAGCGGCCTTCAGGCCCATTTCTCCTGTGCACTACCTACTGTGTTTTTATTCTGTAGCTAGCCATTCACTGTTGAGGTTCGAGCCCTCACAGTACCTAGTATCTACAGTACCTACCTATACTTAATTGTATAATTTAAGAATTTATTGTAATGGCTTTCAGTTTTGTCATGTCAACTCTTGCAACCAGTTGGTCTCATTTGGTATTACTTTATTATAAAAAAAAAAAATATATTACCTACCATAAACAAATAAATGAATAAATAATTCATCTGACAGGATCACAGACAGGGGAAACCCTTTGCGTCACCACAGGAGTTTTATCCATTTGATACGCGCCACGAAAGATGAGACTTGACACACCACGTGGTTTGATTTGCGCAGTAAACGATTTTAGGTCTCTTTAGCGGAATGAGGTCTGAGGCTCGGAAGGGATCCGGCGTCATCGGGGCGGCAGAAAGAGCACGGGAGGCGCCGTCAAATCTCATCTTTCGTGGCGCGTATTGTAAGATGCAGTGTCTATGTTACCGGCAATCTGTATAATCCGGTATTCTATACAATACCTAGGCAATGTATAGAATACCTAAAACGTTCAGGTAATGTATGAAATATTATTTATTTCATACTTTGCCTAGGCATTCTATACAATACCGAATGCGCAGCCGGCAATGTATGAAAAAGTCGAAAGCGGGGAAGGGCAAGACGTGCGAGAAGGCAGTAAACTCGACGCGATGTAGTTATGGAAAGGTACTAAGTTCCTTTTTAGGGTTCCGTACCTCAAAAGGAAAAAACGGGACCCTTAATAGGACTCGTGTGTAGACAGACACACACGAGTTATATTAAGGGTCCCGTTTTTTCGGTCCTGTCTGTCCGTCTGTCACAGCCAATTTTAAATTTTAAATTTGGTACTTAAACATATGAATTTCTGTGACCCAAATACGGAAGTGTAAAGTAAATAAAGGAATTTTGAATATGGGGGTTACTTTTGGGGACAAATGAGAAAATTAAAAAAAAAAGTTTTCAAACTGTACCGTGTGATATATCAAACGAAAGGGCGGGGATTTTTTAAATAATTTTAAAATAAACTGTTTTAAAGTTATTTAAGAAAATAGACGAAAATTTACCATTCCCCCCTTTATCTCCGAAACTACTGAGCCTAAAATTAAAAAAAACATACAGAAAATTGTTCTTTACCTGTAGATTATAGGAAAACCTATAAGAAGTCTGTGGTCTTAAAATAACATGGTAAATCTCTCAATATTTCGTCCCAACTACGGAACCCTTCATTGTGCGTGGTCTGACACGCACTTAGCAGGTTTTTTTTTAAAGATTATTTAAAAAAATAATTGATTGATTATGTAAAATAAATATTTGGAGTAAAAAGTGTCTTAAAAGATAATTCCTATTTTTGAGTGTAATAATTCTTATTCTACTTTTAAAAAAAGTATTATATTACCTACCTTTTTATAAAAAATACTTTTAATGAGTAATTGTTGTGTTAAGTTAATTTTGAGCAAACATGAGATGTTTTATTTGGCCGTCATTTTATAGGTATAAGTACTATAGAGAAAACTTACATCCGACTAATTTGGAAACAAAATATACATGTCGAATTGAGAACCTCAGTGTGCTAGCAAAATAGTCCTTACGGTGTATAGATGTTCGTTTTTCCAATAGTACTTACATAACATTGATAAATGTAGATCAAATCTATGTATTTACTTTACACATTGCCGGTGAACCAGCAGGTATTCTATACAATCCCTGGGAAACGTATACATTGCCTAGGCAAAGTATGTAACGGACAATAATATTCATAATATTTCATACATTGCCTGGACGCATCAGGTATTCTATACATTGCCTAGGTATTGTATAGAATACCTGAATTATACAGATTGCCGGTAACATCTACACAGCACGGCACGGAGCAGCAGGTGGCTGACAGCAGCTGGCAGACTGTCAGAACTCGAGCTTCGGAATGGAGTTGGAAACGAGCAGCTTTCATGTTTTGTCTCAACAATACCTGTATTTGTTCCAGACTAGAACATTTAACTTACGTAAAGCACAGAAATTTCGATGTTTTGACATGTCGCCACATCACCTACTGATATGGCGTCGTATATATTTTTTTATATTATACACATATTATATCATACATACATATCTGTGTACCTTCGGGTATAAGTTCTCTAAATGGTGGTTAGGAACTAGAAACTAAAGTAGTTAAGAAGAACTAAGCAAAAACACACAGAGAAACACGAAATACTACTTTGTTTTACACTTGTAGATAGAAAATAAAATAAAAAAAAAACTTGAGAGGTGTCAAGGGACACCCGGATGGAACGAAGTTCCTTTCGATTAATTAGTGAAGGAATTGTAATAAAATTTTATTTTTATACTTATCATCATCATCATCATCATCATCATCATCATCATCATCATCATCATCATCATCACCATCATCATCATCATCATCATCATCATCATCATCATCATCATCGCGACACCACACTGTTTAATGCGAAATAGAAATGAAAATATCTGGCTTGCTTTCTATAAGAGAGAGAGAGAGAGACAGACAGAGAAACATGCGCACGCCGCACGGCTTACAATAGCTTATATAGCAAAAAGTGTCGTGACAACTTTTCGTGAGAATTTTTTCCGTCTAGCCCCCTTTCACAACGCGCGATAAGGAACTTCGTTCCAATACCTCTGTATCTGAACTCTTCTCGTAGTTGTAGTACAATACATTTATTTGGGGTCAGCGTAACGCTAAGAAAGTATGTAACAAAATTTCCATACTTATTTATGTTTTAGGTACCTAAACAGTATTTGCGACGCCATTCACAAAAATTATACTCTGGGAAAATGAGCCGTAAACCGGTAATTCACTTATGTGCATAAAATGTTCAGTACCTACCTGTAATTGTTTATGAATGAGCATGTCTGGTACTCGTTTTCTTGGAAACAAGTTAATTGTCATTCAGAGAGGCATAGTAAAGTTTTCCTAGACAATGCCGACGAGCATAGAGCCAAACGGCTTGTATTTCTGTGCAAGCTCATCGGGAATGTAATTACTTGTCGCTGTTCCATTCACGACTGTATTTCCAAGTTGCCGCATTCTTGTGATTCACACTTTCGTTTGTCAACCTCACGTGGTAATTAATTTGCCAACCTACATGTAGAAACTAAACTTGTCATGTAGCTGATGTAGATATGATTATATTAAGTAAGCTATTGAAATTCGCAGCGCGATGGCAAACTCCAGCGATAGAGCCAAAATGGTCTCCGACCCGACACACGACACCCTTGTGCTACAAAGGCTGAAAAGGTTCCGTACCAAAATGGTAAAAAGGAACCCTTATGGTGTGACTCAATCTGTCTGTGTGTCTGTCGCAGCTGGATATCTCAAGAACTACTATTGCTATCAACTTGAAATTTGGAACAGTTTTACAATTTTTTTTTTTGCAACAGGGATTGAAAGGGTCTTGAAAGTTCAAAGTGGGGCTACTAGGACATGTGAGGTATCATATGAAATGAAAGAGCGCTGTTTGCACATTTAAACATTTTTTGTTTTTTTAGGCCGCATAGTTTTAGACTTTTGATGAAAAATGTAAAAAAAAATACCGTTTGCGTAGAGAAAAATCTGAAATTATTCTATGTGATAGAAGTTTATGTATAGATTACAGGAAAAATAAAGCGATGTCTCTAAATAGCACAGTTTTTCAGAAATCATCAACAAAAATTACATATTTATATAAATGATGGTACCTACGGAAACCTCGGTGTGCGAGTCCGACTCGCTCTTGACCGGTTTTTAGGGTTCCGTACCAAAATGGTAAAAAAGGAACCCTTATGTCACTCAGTCTGTCTGTCACAGCTGGATATCTCGAGAACTACTAATGTCTAATGCTATCAACTTGAAATTTGGAACACTTTTATATGATGTTTACCCAACTATTTTGCAAATAAGAAAGAAATAAAAATAATTATATTTCTTTTTGGTGCTGAAAGGGGGTCTTAAAAATTCAAAGTTGGGCTACTAGGGCACGTGGGGTATAATATGAAAGAACGCTGTTTGCACATTCTTAAACATTTTTTAATTTTTTTTTTAAGCCGCACAGTTTTCGACTTTTGATAAAAAATTTAAAAAAAATACCGTTCCCCCCCTTATCTCCGATGTTTGCAAAGGGAAAAATCTGAAATTATTCTGTGTGATAGTTTATGTAAAGATTACAGGAAAAATAAAACGATATCTCTAAATAGCACACTTTTTCAGAAATCAGAACGGAACCCTCGGTGCGCGAGTCCGACCCGCACTTGACCGCTTTTATTTTAATGTGTGTTGTCCCTTTCACTGACGAACGATCAAAAGAAAGACTGAAGCTGTGGCGAGACAGTGCCTCCTCACCCAAACCATTCGTTCCACCTGCTGAAGATTTCCCACCTGGACATGAGTTGGCTTGGCTAACCTGGAAGTCTTTAAACAGACTCCAGACCCAGGTTGGCTGAAGCAAGGGAAACCTGTTAAGGTGGAGATTCATAGACGACTCCGCCTTGGAGTGTAAATGTGGTGCTGTTCCACAAACAATGGGACACTTAGGCCCGTATTACAGAACGTCACTCAATACTCAAGCATTACTTAAAACTAGATTCAAGCTATTTGATTGGTTGAAACTAGTTTTAAACTAAATTTAAACAAAGATCAGTGCTTGAGTTTCCTTCTGTAATACGGACCTTAATATCATATCCTGCGTGTCCTGTCAGCTGCATGTTACAGGAACTGATGGACGCTGTTGATGGCGTCAAGCACGCCGAATTCTGGGCCGTGACCACTTAGATTACACGCTAAGAAGAAGAAGAAGAAGCCATTGAAATTTATTTCATACTAGGTTTTGCCCGAGTGGTGGTCGATAATCATCTCACGGGGGCGTACTGCCGGTATAAAAAGTATCCTATTATCCTCAAGATCTAGGCCGTAGGAGGCCTAGATCTGAGGATAATAGGATACTTTTTCAGGTCATTATCTACTTTTGTGTGCCAAGTTTCAGCAAAATCCGTTTAGCACAGACATACCGACAGAGTTACTTTCGCATTTACATATAACAGGTAGGTACCTAATTCCAGGAACTGGACATAGGTATAAAGAGCATTGAGTTCACGTAAAGAAAATGAATTTAAAATCCATCATCACAATTCACTCAGTTTTTCATCAGGGTCTGCTTCTCCTGTCGAACATCGGTCACTAGAACCAGAACTATCTTTTTGATATACTCCAACTTCTGTCGAATTAAAAACCAAATGACTTGAAGGTACGAATCATAAGTACGAATATCAATCGTTGAATGGTCGTCATTCTCTGGATTTTGATACCAGAAACGATGTCTTCAGCATGGTGTAAAGCCCCCATCCCCTATCCCCTAAACCCCTACCCCTCTCTTAACCCCCCTACCCCTCTCTTAACCCCCCTACCCGACTCCTACCCCTATGGCCGTGTGGGACTATATTTTATTTGAAAGAACAAGGCTTTCTATTATTCTAAGAAAAATATGGTTGACTTTACTGGGCAAGGTGACTGACTGCACGAGTCTTGAGAGCCATTTCACAAAATTTTTATATTGCAGTCGTAGTAATAAAATAATGCGTTCACGGTACGTGAGCTCGGACACCAGAGGGGCAATTCTCGTATTTTTAACAACATTCGCAATCTCATCTTAGTCTCAATCTGTCAAAAATTGTATAGCGTTTACCTACATTTTTGACATTTGATTGACGCTGGCATGAGATTGTGCACGTTTTTAGTTACGAGAATTGGCCATCAGAGGGGCAATTTTAACAACGTTCGCAATCTCATCTCAGTCTCAATATGTCAAAAATTGTATAGCGTTTACCTACATTTTTGACATTTGATTGACGCTGGCATGAGATTGTGCACGTTTTTAGTTACGAGAATTGGCCATCAGAGGGGCAATTTTAACAACGTTCGCAATCTCATCTCAGTCTCAATATGTCAAAAATTGTATAGCGTTTACCTAAATTTTTGACAGCTGATTGTCGCTGGCATGAGATTGCCACTAGAATTTGAACGTTTTTAGGTACGAGAATTGGCCCTCAAGAGGCGGGAAAAAATGGCACAGGTCCTTCCTCGATGGGCGCTCGCGCTGCGCCCGCTTATGCAACGTAATTTATTCCAATTTAGAGTTATGTTAATATCGTTATTATGTCTAAATAAAGGAAGGGATTTTAATAAAACTTTACAATTCGTTTTTCTAAAGAACATAGTTTATTATGACGTTTTAAAAAAAAATTTAATTACGCTTTATTCAAACCAAAAAATGGCGATTAAATAGCGATATAAAACGTAAAAATTGCACCGAGACTTTATTTTTTTACCAATTAATGTTATTGATAATCGGTATTCTAGTACATTAAAAGTCAAAATTATATGTCTGATGCTTTGTATATTTTTTTAAGTAAAATTTATGAATATTAATGATAGATTTATGAGTCTGAAATTGACTCTGCGATGATTTTTCTGCAAACTTAAACAAATAAGCAAACAAACAAATAAGTTTGTGTAAATGTGTTACATTATGAATCAATACGAAAGATTGGTCTTTCTTTAATATATTCAATAATGTCAGAGTTTTACCTAAGATGGTAAATTAGGCGACTAAAATCATAGATATTCACGCGAAAACGTGAAATGGCTCTTAATAATAAGTTCAATAAACCGGGATAGTTTATGGTCAAACAATATAACACCTAAATGGCTAATGATTCGATTGATTTTTCGGCGGTTGTGCTATTCCATATCCACTAAAGTATAATTTTATAACCGGCTTTCACACCAAAACGTTGAAAAGAATGACAAATTATTTTACCGCTATCTATAATTTAATATTACCAAATAAGGAGCCATTCATTTAATTGTCTACAATGTTTGTTCCATAATATTGTATTAAACTAGCCCGCGGCTTCGCCCGCGTGGATGTCGGAAAATAAGCCACAGGAACATAAACATATTGAGATAACTTCTGCCCGCGACTTCGTCCGCGTGAAATTTCTTGTTCCCCCGACCCACCCATCGCAACGCATTGCCTGCCCGCGCTTCGTTTTCGCTTAGCGTTCTTTCTGAGGTTTTTTTTTTCTTTTTGCTCGGCGTCGGCATCTAAGATTCCTAGAATGCTGTTAAATATGCCTAAAGCCTTCCTTAAGAATTGAGCATTCAAATGCAAAAATAATTATTAAAGTCCGACTGGTAGTTCCAGAGATTAGCGCGTTCAAACAAACAAAAAAAGTGTGTGTGTCAGCTACGACGCACGACGGGAGTTTACTCCTGTTTTTTGTGCCGTTCCGAGTTTCCGACTTTCTATTTTTCAGTCATTTCTGTCGGGCTGGGTTTCTTCAATGAATCAGTGCTATACAAAAAGCAACTTTAAGGTGTAAAGGCACTCGTCCCACTCTCTCTTACCCCACCTGTCATCCCTCCCTCTAATCCCCCTATCTCCCTTCCTGTCCCTCTAAACCCCTCTCACCCCGCTCCACTTCCCACCCCTCTCACCCTCCCCATCGTCCCCCTCACACGCCTCTCACGCTCCCCATCATCCCCCTCACCGTGTCCTCTCACCATCTCTCCCTATCATCTCCTTTCCGATAACCTCCCCATTCCCCTTTCCCCCTCTCACACCCCCTTCACCAACTTCTCCCCTGCCCTCTTCCCTTCTCCACAAACTCCCCCTCACTACGTCCTGCTATCCCTCTCCCCCTCCCCCTCCTTCCATATTCTTCCCCCTCTCCCTCCTATCATCCCTCCCGTCTCTCTCACCAAGCCCTCCCCTTCCCCTTTCCCTCCTCATCAGCCCCTTCCCTTTGCCCCCTTCCCCTCTACCCTCTACCCCCACTTGCTTTATTTGTGCCAAGTTTCAAGTTAATTAACCGAATAAATAAGATTTTTTATATAAACTATGTTCCCTGTTTACACCCCACAGGGATGAAATTTTAAAAAATCGTTTGGGATATTTCCCTAACTTGTTGAAAGATTATTAACACGAATTTTCGAGTTAATCAAGTCCCGCAGCCTCGTAAAATTGACTACCCCTTTTCATCCCTTTAGGGGTAGATTTTTGAAAAACCCTGATATACGTTATTCTTCATTTTTAACCCCCCGACGCAAAAAGAGGGGTGTTATAAGTTTGACCGCTATGTGTGTGTGTGTGTGTCTGTGTGTCTGTCTGTGGCACCGTAGCTCTTAAACGGGTGGACTGAATTGGATGCGGTTTTTTTATTTGAAAGCAGGTTTTCCAGCAATGGTTCTTAGGCATGTTTTATCGAAATCGGTTCAGCCGTTTCAAAGTTATTCGCTCTTTGTTAGCTGCGGTAAGGATCTTAGACGCGTAATGGGTATTTAATTTACTTTCAAACCTTAGTGTGATCTAAAATTTGAAACATCCATGTATGCTATATAACTATGCAAGATTATGGAATTCTTAGTCTGATGATGCAGCCAGGATATCCAGCACAATAGTACACTCTTGAAAAAATTATAGCAGATATGTCGTGTTTGGATTCATTTACATCAGTATTTGATTCTACATACAATGCAATGGTGCTAACGCGATAAGCTGATGCTGCAGCCAGGTTGTCCAGCACACTAGAACACTCTTGAAAAAGTAATAGCAGATATGTCGTGTTTGGATTCGTTTTGATCAATATTTGATTCTACATACAATGCAATGGTGGCAACACGATGAGCTGATGCTGCAGCCAGGATGTCCAGCACACTAGAATACTCTTGAAAAAGTAATAGCAGATATGTCGTTTATAAAGTTTGTCAATTTTAGTTTTCCTAAACGAACCCCTAAGGAGGGGATTGTGGGGTGTCAAAATTTGTATGGAGGAATTGTAACGCGAGGTCCTATTAACTTCAAACTCAGTATTTAGACTTGAGACCAAAAACTAAGAATAACGTGTATCAGGATTTTTTGAAAATCTACCCCTAAGAGGCTGAAAAGGGTAGTCAATTTTACACGGGAGGATTTTACTGCGGGGCTTGATTCACTCGAAAATTGGTATAAATAATCATTCAGTCAAGTTACGGAAATATACAAAACGATTTTATTAAATTCCTTCCCTTTGGGGTGAAAACAGGGAATATAGTTTGTATGAAAAATCTTATTCATTAAAGTTTGTCCAATAGTTTTCAAAACTACACCGGAAGCAGGGGTAGAGGGGAGTGGGGAGGGCGAGGGGAGGAAGAAAGGGAAGAGAGTGGAAGGGTGGAGGGGGTGGTGAGGGGGAGAGTGCAATAACAATGGATTTTTCGAAATTCTAAATGGTGAAACGGGGGTCCAAAGTTTGTATGAAAAATCTTATTCCTTGAGTTAATAGACTTGAAACTTGGCATGAATATTTATCTACGTAAATTATAAACTTTGTAATTTTTAGTTTTCCTAAACTGCCCCCTCAGTAGGGATTGGGGGGTGTCAAAATTTTTTATCGAGGAATTTTAACGCGCGGTCCGATTAACTCGAAACTCAGTATTTATACTTGAGACCAAAAATGAAGAATAACGTATATCAGGGTTTTTCAAAAATCTACCCCTAAAGGGGTGAAAAGGGATAGTCAATTTTACAGGGCTGCGGGACTTGATTAATTCGAAAATTCGTGTAAATAATCTTTAGGGAAATACCCCAAACGATTTTTTAAAATTTCATCCCTGTGGGGGTGAAAACACAAAAAACAGCAGTAAACTCCCGTCGTGCGTCGGAGCTGATACACACTTTTTGTTTGTTTGTTTGAACGCGCTAATCTCTGGAACTACCAGTCGGACTTTAATAATTATTTTTGCATTTGATAGCCCAATTCTTAAGGAAGGCTTTAGGCATATTTAACATCACTCTAGGAATCTTAGGTGCCGACGCCGAGCAAAAAGAAAAAAAACCTCAGAAAGAACGCTAAGCGAAAACGAAGCGCGGGCAGGCAATGCGATGCGACGGGGTGGGTCGGGGGAACAAGAAATTTCACGCGGACGAAGTCGCGGGCAGAAGTTATCTCAATATTTATGTTCCTGTGGCTTATTTTCCGACATCCACGCGGACGAAGCCGCGGGCAAAAGCTAGTTTGAGTACAACAGTCGATTACAGTGCCAAATTTTGGTCACTGTTTTAACTGTTTTTCGACACAGCATGTTTTTTGGCAATTATGCGTCATGTAATGCATAGCAACTGTTCCTTTAGCTTTTGAGTATAATATTCTGCAGGTGTTGAGGCAAGCCTAGCCTACGAAGATAATGGTTGAGACTGATGTTGTGTTTTTTGTCGTATTTATTACCACGCAATGCTACGTCAGAGCTACAGCTGATCCATAGATCACTTTGACTTTTAAAACGTGCAACTCATAATCAGAGTCATTGTCACCTTTTAAGATCTTTAAAGATCTACAGTGTGAGTCTTCATAATGTGCACATATAGAAATTAGGGAAACAATGCTTTAAAATTTTAACGATGGAAAAAAAAAAAAAAAGTGTCTTACTTGTACGTAGCAGTGTGCAAGGCCTTTCTTTAACAGTTGATAGAAAATGCTGTGACTTCATCGTGATAGATCGTTTAGTTTGAAAGTTTTACACAGGGGTCACAGCAGCGAACAAGAATTTAAAAAACGCTAAGTATACAAAAAAGTTTTTATTTTTAGATTTTTTTAAATATTTTTTCCGTCGATAAAATTTTTGCATAGTTTCCCTCTTTTCGATATGTGCACATTATGAAAACCCACACTGTATAAGGCCGCGTCCTATTTAAAAGCGATCGTGGAAAGCGTCCTCGCTTATTTAAAAATCATGTGTGTTCAAAAACTTGGAACAATCGTGCGCGACGATAGGGATAGAGAAAAGGGAAACAAAGAAATACAAAATAATAAACAACTTTTAAATGTGACTAAATTTAATTTGTTCTGAAATGTGAAGGTTGCTGTAACTTTCGTTACTCTCGTGGCAATGCTTGGTATCATACAAAGTGGTTAATAGCATGAAGTAATTTACTCGTAAAAAAAAACAAATCTTTTATCATTGACATCAGTGCAAAGTAGTCAGTTTTTGTTCTTCTCAAATTATTGCAGTTTATAAAAGCGTGCAAGTAGTTTGATGAGAAAAAGTGTGTTATTTATATTTTTCATTATAATTTTTACCATACTAAGCCCCTTTCGGGTTTTTTTTAATAAAAATAAGTGACAGTCATTCAATTGTTTATACTAGTTGTCCACAATACTTTTAGTAACTATAAGCACTGCACCGGTTTGGCATCACCCTAACTCATTTTTAGTAGCTGATCCCGATCCGAGGCGATGCCGTTACGATGTTATAAGTGTGCGTTACAGTATGGATTTTCATAGAAAGAATGGTGAACGGCTGGGGTTGAGGCGATGCCGATGCAGTGTATAAACGTGTGCTTTGAACTTATAACGCCCTCGCACTGAGTGTTTGTGCAGCGTAGATGCGTACTCGCGTACGTCACGTTTTTCACCGACAAAATGGCATGACATTTGTTTTGCTATTTTGTTATTTCATGAAGCAATAGTTAACCGAAAATTCCACAGAAATAATCGTACACGGAAGAAGAGAATTAGCTAGCGGAGGACGGAGGGAGATTTTTCTTCTACTGTACTCAATACTCAATACTCAATTATTTATTGCATTCCATATGTAAAATAAAAAGATGGTGTAATACAGTAAAAGATCAATATGGACCCTGTCGGGCACAGCAAAAATTAAATTACTGTGTAGGTATAATGTAATGATTTTAGCTGCAATAGAAGTCGTTCCGGAATCCATTTCTTTAATGATTGCATTATGATTTTTTTAAATACATACCAACATTATTCAGTATCATTTTTTTCATAATTTACCCAAAATTCGACATTTTATTTTTTTTTAAATTAGGAAACTGAATTCTAGAGGCACCACCCGTCAACCACCACCACCCGTGAACCGTCTACGTGAGTACGAAGTGTCAATTGGCGCCTGCGCCGTGCCAACGGTGCACGTACGCTGCGCCTACACCACGCTACGCTTTGCCTACGTCGAGCTACGCTGCGCCTACGCGACACTTCGTCCTGCTACGCTGCGCCTACACCGCGCTACGCTTTGCCTACGTCGAGCTACGCTGCGCCTCTGCCGCGCTACGCTTTCCCTTCGTCGTGTTACGGCCCGCCTACGCCGCGCTTTGGCTACGCTACGCTGGATGGGCTAGTGCGAATACTGTTTTATTTCATAAGCAATTATAATGAAAAATATTTATTTGTTTGAAGTGAATGAGCTACAGTATGAATAAGACACATCAATAGTACATTATTTTCATCTGAATATTACTCAAATTGATACATTTCATGGCACAAAGGCACTTCGATTTTATCAGTTGTTGAATTAGAAATAATAATTACAGTATTTATCACCTTTGGTACATTATGAGGTAAATGGTAGTGAAAGACAGTAAAAAATACCGTGGCTCTAGCAGGAAACAACTATGAAACATTTTAATTTGTTAGAGATATCCATCTTCTCTGGGGCATATTCTGCGAAAGACTTGTAGACTTGAGATGCGGTCGGCGAGGGCTAGCGGGTGCTAGCGGGTGATAACGATGATGATTTGGGACTTGGAAACAATACCGTGGGGGACTTCTTTCGAGAATTTAAGATTAGGTTTGTGATTTTAACGATAATTTCGAAGATTGAATTTCCGTTGCGTTTGATAATAATGTTCCTATGTTACTATTCAGAACGTGAACGATGTAAATAAAAAGGGAGCTGATAAATACTGCAATGTACATTATGACGGTGAACAAATTAATTACGACAATATAAGTGGCAAATAACAAAATGTTAGTAAATCACACTTCTGGCAAAATCTATAAACTATATATTTAAACACATTAAAATCCATATCTATTTCCTCAATATAATATATCTCAACTTTTTACACTCAACTATAAAAAATAGGTATATAAAAAAGAATTTAAAAACACGTCATTGGTAATAAATTATCTTGTGACTTAGTCAACATACTTAACTATGCACTTAAAAATAAACATTACACGTGAAAAAGATACAAACATAATCGTATAATAGCTACTGAAACAATAGTAAGTACCTACAAGAAATAAGCAAGAACAGAAAATAGTGAGGTACGATTTTTATACAGAAAAACGAGCTTACGACTACAGATTTTTCATAAAAACTAAAATTGAGTTTTAATTAAAAATATGGCATCTACCGACATGTTTATGGCAATTATTCGGTTCAAGAAAGTCAGCACATTACAAAGTCTCTACAACACCTGATTTCAAGAGTGCCCAAACAAACAGAACTACATGCAGTTCTTTTATCTTTTCTTTCTAATATTAAAATTATCATCTACTCCCGTAAGTAAGTAATTAAATAAGGCCTCATTTAATTTTGTAACGTCTCAAAAGGCAATATGACTGTTGAGTCAGTTCTCTAGTCTATTTAAATAGTTTCTCGTGAAACAACTACCTACATTTCAGACTAGAGGTAATTATCCTTATACGACCATCAGGTTGTTTTATGTGTTTACAACAACATTGACGTTGTAGAATTATATTATAGCACAAAATATACCTTTTGGTTCCATTTCATAAAGTTAGAGAGTTTGCGCAAGATAAACACGTAAAATTAAATGCAAGAAACAGTGGCAAGATACAGTGCGTCTACATTACCTATGTGTGGGTATGACGGTCAGCTCCGATAATGCAAAGTGCTATGATACGATACAATCTTTTGAATATCTTTGTTACACTGAGGACGTATAGGTAACTGGCGAAAGATGAAGTATTCTAAGGTTCGGATCATTATGATTTTAGTTTGTTTTTGTAAAACATGCATAATATTTTAAGCAATGTTTTATAGAATATTGATTTTTAATACATATTTTTACAGTTACCTGTACTTGCAAGAATAGGACAGCAAGGCAAGGAGGTTAAATATTATATTCTCGATACATATTCAAATACAATACAACATTTCATACAAGTGATAAATGTTAATTCATATTTACAGGGTTGGTTCAGTTACAAAGTGGACTATAAATACAGAGGCAAGAAGCGATATCAAAATGAAAAGATATTTCTGCAAATTTATGGCGTTAATATTAATTAAATTCTACGTTTTGAAAATACGTAATTAGGTAAGTATAACTTACAGTAGCACAAAATACTAGTGACTATTTAAGATGGCAATTGCGTTATAGTAAATATTAAAAGATTTAGTTATAAAAGTGTGAATGTGGTCGGTTGTGCGCCCGCGCTTTCGGGCGGGCGAACTGGACGGAGGCAATAAGGCTGATTCAAGACGTTCAGTCCTCTCTAAGCTGCCTAAAGCACTTCGTAAGATATACGTTAACATTATAATAGGCGCTACGTTATTAATTTTCTATAATATGTAAACTGTTATTATAATAGAAAGTACAATAAATATAAATTATCAAATATAAAATATATTATGCACGATGAAACATGTTGGTTCACTTTGCCGGACAATAGTTTGTAAAGGCAATCTGTTGGTGATATGACAATGTGAAAAAACAAACTTTAATAAATCGAGACTAGAAAGTGTAAATTTGAACGTTCCAATAATACGACCTTAGGATTGAAGTTATAATAATATGTTTAGTTTTTATCGAAATGGAATATTTGTTACTGAAAAGGCATAATTACGTCTGAAACTGTAGATGACATACGTTTTCAAACGATTACTTCGTTTGATTTCGAAGAATTGCTCGTATAAACTCCAGCACACGTGACGACAGTGAACGTGTGTGGCCATCGATTTATATGGTGAGCGAAATATCCTTATGTACTTTATTGGATCGATATCTGCGCCGTGAGTTTAATCATATTTTTATACTCAGTCCTTTCCGTTATAGGAAGAAGACTTTTGCTCTTTCGCCCTGATACAATTTTGTGGCAATACTACAGACTGAAATGATTTATTGAAAACCCCATCTAATTGAAACTGAGATCGTATCATTGAAACACGCGTCCGTACATTAAAGACTAACATACATCTACTTACTGATATTTACGCAATAATAATATTAAAAGATAATATCTTGGATATTCCTTGCTCTCTTATTAATTAACTTACGATAAATTAACTAATCATATCTAATGAATACTTAGAGCTTTTAATTCACGAAGTTTTTTACCGACACCATTGCTGTTGTAGTGAGCAATTTTTTAAGGAATATTTTACGTTCTTTTCTGGATACATTTGCTGGAAATTTTACAACTTGACAACTGAAAAATATGATGAATAATTTTATTATGCGTACGTAAAGCATTGTGGATTGTTTTCTATGTGTAGATGACCGCATAATTATCTAATTGAAACGGGAATTTGAGTTAACACTGGTAAAAATATAGTATTCCGAAGGTCAAAGACAGTGCTGAAAGTTCAAGGATGTTTGCATAAAACACACGATGTTCTTAACAGTTAACAAATAAGTTCTGTTATTTTCATGTACTTCTTCAGTAACAGAGTTAGGTTGAATCAGGACTTAAGGTAACAGAGCATATTCTAGCAACGGTGTCGCAAACCCCGCTCCATTAAAATATTTGTCATTTTTAATTTACATCATTATACTTAGTTATCTATAAAATACGGGTGTTTTGGGTTCTGTACCATGACTAATTGAGTCATTTACAATTAATAAGGTATGTATTATGTAAAGCGATTTCCTTGGTAATGCTGTTGTGTTGTACGTATGTGACTTTATTAGCGAGAATCGTATAGTAATGGTGAACTGATGGTTTGTATGCAAGTACTTGAACACGTTAAGTTCCTACCACTGTAAGAATGGAAGATTTTTGAGTAATATTTTTGTATATTCACTGGGAACTTCACAGTCATGACACTTGAAGAGGCAGAAACTGTTAGTGGGGTGTTGTCAGCTTCGCATTTACAAAATATACAATATGCATGGTTCACACGGACGTTAGCCGGTGAGCCGGTAGCGGCACACCGCTCGGTCACAGTACGCCGTAGAACGTGTCCATTAGGGTAGTGTCCAGGTCACACTCCAGGAAAATGCTCTCACTGCATTCCTCCTGAAAACAGAAGAAAATAACTTGAACCAAACATACATTTCATAAAGGTTTCATTGTAACTCACGAACTTATCTGAAAAGGTGTAAAATTCTCAAAAACATTAAGATACACCATCATATTATACTTTTGAAAACTTAGACAACGTGGCATGACAGGCTCGTTGTCTCGCTTCCTGGATAATCTGGTCCAAATAGGTTTTATATAATTACGTTTGTCGTAAGTTTTCAGGATCAAGAGTCACACTGACTTTGTAGGTACTTCAATTGGTTGATGCCGTGGTTGAAGCAGTGAAACAGGAAATGGAAACGAAATGAAATGGAAATGACGATTCCAACCGCGAACGATGAGGCATTGCATGTGAAAAGAACTAATTATAGACGCTACTGATCATGCTGAACTCGTAGTCAAGTTCTGGACTGTCCACAACTTAGATTGCCATCGATACGCTTAGAAGCGTAAATTATGCGATTAGTTTCTACCTGAGTACTGTGTGGACTGGTCCCCGCCCCTCCTCGCGTGTCATTTGTAGGTCTTGGGCAGAATATCATCGAAGTAACAGGAAGTATCAATCTGCCTAGCCTTTTCCCAACTATGATAGGGTCGGCTTCCAGTATAACCGGATGCAGCTGAATACCAGTATTTTAAATGGAGCGACTGCCTATCTGACCTCCACAACCCAGTAACTGGGTAATAAGATACCCCTTGGTAAGACTGGTTGTCAGACTTTCGGGCTTCTGACGACCCGTAACGACTGTCAAAGATCCACGAATGACAGCCGGTACCAACGGCTTAACGTGCTTTCCGAGGCACGGAGGAGTCTCGGTATGTAAAGATGGTCACCCATCCACTGACCAATCCCGGCAAGCGTTGCTTAACCTGATGGATCGACCCGTGCGGCTGTTACTTAGCCACGAGTTCCTCGAGAACTAACAGGAAGTATATAATGGAAATTGTGCAGGTGCTCTAGTAACGGATAGGATTCAAGAGCAGAATATTTGAGATAGATACCTGTCTTGTGTGTAATGGGTGATTGGTCTGTCTCACCTCGAGTGTTATTTGGAGGTCTTGGCCAGAATATTCTCGAAGTGGCAGGAAGTAGCTAGTGGAAATTGTGTAGGTCCTTTAGTAACAGATAGGATTCAAGAGTAGAGTATGCGATTCATACCCAAGTGTGTGGAGCGGGTGGTTGGTCCCTGTTTCTCCTCGGGTGCCATTTGAAGGTCTTGGGCAAAATATCATCGGAGTGGTAGTAAGTAGCTAGTGGAATTATGCTGGTCCTCTCGTAACGGATAGGATTAAAGAGCAGAGTACGTGAGATAGATACCTGAGTGTTGTGTGGAGCGGGAGGCTGGTCCCCGCCCCTCCTCGCGTGTCATTTGTTTGTCTTGGGCAGGTGCCTCTTCATGTGCAGCGCGAGGTGGTCGGAGCGCGCGAAGGAGCGCTCACAGACGGCGCACTTGAAGGGCTTGGCGCCCGTGTGCTTGCGGTAGTGCCGCGTCAGCTCGTCTGAGCGCGCGAACCGCCACTCGCACTCTGGCCATTGACATGTGTACGGCTTCTCACCTGAGGAAGTGGCACGGGTCACTCTACCACTAACTGACCATACATGCTAATGTCTACTCCAAGACTATCTGATGAAAGTGTCAACAAACCCTGTTTATAATATATTTTTACGCAACCACTCACTAAAGGGTAAAGGGTAAGTAACCCATTCATCTGTACTTGGAAGGTTCCAACTTTATATCTTACCACTTTCTCCAACAATTATTGTTTGAATACTTAACTTTGTTAAATTGTTATTAAAAGTCATGGACGAAACTTTGAAGGTTATAAAATTAATCTCAAATATAAATTAAAAACGTCTATAGGGTGATTTAAAATTAGAATTTCGAGTTTAAGCATTTATATAATCAAATAAAAGTACTCAATTTGTAAGTGGACTACAAATTGGCATCCACAGGTACGTTTTCTGATCCGTTTCATCGTCGAAAATTCGTTCATATTTTCATCAGATACTTGTGGAACACTATCATAGGTTATGCATGATGGTTATAGCTGCGCAAGCAAACACTCACTCATTCATAATTTAGGATAACTGTACAATTCTCTGGCAGTTCATGTTTGCATAAATGTACTGGTTGATTTTCATGCAAAACCCTCATGCACTATCTGTATAAGGTTGGCGTCATGGGACAAGGATCGGAAGCTTTAACTTGTTAAGATTGTTGAAGAACACAACGGCATGAGTGGTTTAAGAAATAGCAAAGTATATACAGTCTAAGTAGGAAAATATGGATAAACACATCAGTTTTTTCCACCACATTTTGTGACTGCTAGGTAGGTACCTACTGGGTGTCACAGTAGCAATATTCACACAATGTTACTTTAATGACAATGAGGTTGAAGTGTGGTTTTAAGTTGTACTTCTTTCTGTATTGTCTAGACAAGTCCTTATTATTTTACATTTACGTTAGCTTTACCTCAAATAGGGGGCACTGTATAAAATCAGAATGCAAGATTCATCGATGCAGTACCATTATCGTAAGACATTACATGAAGATATTTCCAGAAACCTGGAGAAAGTAATTTGCCTAATCGACAAGCTTTGTTGACTTTCATAATTTCAGTTCGATGGCAATGGACTCTACCACATGTTTTTATATTAAAGTCAGGTTATAGGCCTAAGTAATAAGTACATTTTAAGTTTTTAGAAAGCTAGTTACTTAGTAAGAAGTCTGTGTTAAATAAATTGGACAAGTGACAATATACTGCGGTGAAATTTAAACGATACTCGTAACGCGGTACTGGGTACATTGTTGCCATTAGGTATATCTGTTACTTTCGCTAGGCCGTTGAGTAAATGAATAGTCCACGTTTGTCGAGTTAAATTAAAATGCATGACTTCTTTAAACACGTGTAAATTGATGTATTTGGTACAAACAGTGGATATTCGCAATGCCACGTGGGTATGGACAGTTATTTCGCAGTGGCTCAGATATATAACAGTGTAATTAATACCTGTGTGTATTCGCTGGTGCGCCTTTAGATGCGAACTCTTCGTGTAGACCTTGGTACATCCTGTAATAAATAGTTTGGTTTTTACTTTTAGATATCATGTGAGTTTCACAAACTTTAGTCACCGATTGAAAATAGGTATGACTATTGCGGAACTTGGATTAGTAACAGAACTATAAAGACGGTTTGTTAAAATTTGTCTTGTGAAAACGGAAAAGTAACAGGTTTAGGTACCTTGCTTGGTACTATTTGCGGGCTTTAACTACGTAACCATAACTTAGCGTTGCTTATTAGATGCATTCAAGTTAAGGCCATCGACATCATGTTTTTATTTTTTGCTACCAGTATAGCGATTAATGAAATAGAGTGCTCATACTGACAAGATTAATCCCTTAACTTCAGTCGAGGTCAGTGGCACAATTTGACCAATCAGGTCGTAAAACTTATCTAGCGAGTAATCTATTTCAGGAGTAGTTCTTATGCTATCTTTTCATCTGCTCACCCTCTAGATATGTTTCTGGCATTGGACTTTGTTTTGCACTGATTTGTACCTCGACAACAAATTTCTTTTGACCGGAATCCTTCCTACTCTCACATTAACGTCCACTTAAGATGGTTGACTTAATCAGGAACAGGTTCCTGACTTAAAAAAAAAAATCTAGTGCACTAGACAGATGTGCCTGTAGGACCGACTAATCAGTTGAGAAATCTGTAATCGCCTAGTTGACAGTTTTTAGGAAAACGATTAAAATGTTCCTTGTCTATTTTCCTTAAAACTTGAATACTTCATAAAAATACTAACATTAACAATACTAATTTTTATAAAACTCAATTTAATTTTCGTAGTCAAAACAGGGCACACAGTAATGGCGGCTTGAGTGATGTCATAATCCTTATAGGCCTGTGGTCCACCAACATACAAACCACCGGTTTAGGTATTTGTCCAATATTATATTATATTATGTTTATATTTGGTATGGCAACTTTGACGTTGACAGCAGCCTACCGTGCTTTATCGTGCGGATCCGTTATACAAGCCCTTGGTCACCATTTGGTCGAAACCATCTGAAACTTCATCGTCCATCTCCATAATTAGCCTGCCTGTTTCCTTGAAGCATTTCGTCCGGTCACCATCGTCATAGTCGTCGGATTCCGGTGTTACGGACTCAGTCTAGAAAATTTATGCCGAGCATGGTTTATGACCCAGGTTTAAAGAGGAAGAAAGTCTTACCTATAAAGTCACAGTGGTGTACCCTCCTCTTCTCTAGCTCGGGGTTGTTCCGCCGATTGTACTTGACATGGTGCGCGTGCGACAGTCGCGAGTGCTGCATCGGCGCGTGGTGCACCTGCGGCTGCGGCTGCGGCGGCGGTTGCGGCATCGGCCCCGGCTGAGCCATTGTCTGCATCGGAACGAACTACTTTATTAATTTATGATTAGCGGTCTGTTCACTTTTAAGGGTTTTGACAGGTATTAGTGAATTAATTTATTATTGTCATCACGACACGTGGGAAATATACCTAAAATAGGAACCAATCCCGATAAAATTTCTAGCAAGAAAAGGCTTAGTTTTCGAGTTCAACTATAGAAGTGATTAGAACTGTAAAAGAAAACTGAGTAGTTTATAATTCTCCACATTTCTAGAACATGGAGTGCCAGGTTCGTGGTCCAATACTGAATACTTACCTACGTGTATCTCCGTTTGTATCCTTGTAAGTGATAGCTAATTCTAGAGATATCTGTGGAATATGTAGTGGTAGTCACCTGGGGATGGTGGTGCGGATGCGGGCCGGGATGCGGCGGCGCGTGCGGCGCCCGCAGCAGCGGCGGCGGGTGGTACGGCGGCGGCGGTGTGCGCCGGCCAGCGCCCTGCGAATAACACGCACATGTTGCTGCACTCATACATACTAGCCAATGTCTCACCCATCGGCACGTATCAAACCAACATCATTAACTACACATTCATGATTCAAGACCTTACCGCCATCCTGGGTTACAATCATTATAAAAAATTATATCCGATTACTCTTTACCTTCATGACTTTACTGGAATAAACAAATGACACGACATAAATAGATCGCATAGCAATAGATGGTACCATCTGTCGCGTACGCAAGCGCGCGAGCTCACTCGAGTGTTGGTTTACCTGCATGGTGTTCCCGGGGCTGCCCTGCTCGGAGCTGGGCGGCGTCAGCGGGGACATGTAGACGAGCCGCGAGGGGGGGTACTTGGCGAAGGACGTGTTGGGGTGGTGCGGAGGCGCGTGCTGCGGCGGCTGCGGCTGCGCGTACGTGGGCGGCGCGCACAGCCTCTCCGTCTTGATCTCGAGGGGGCTGAGTAGCGGGGTGGCGCATTCCTCCAGCAGCGCCTCGTCGGCCTCCAGCTTGACGTGCGTGGAGCCGAGCGGCGCCAGCATGTTTGCGTTCTCGGGGTCGATGTTCCTGATGGAGGACGCGATGTCCTCCCACAGTGCGGGCCGGAGGAAGGCATCGTCGCGTGAGGAGGTTCCGCCGTCGAAAAGGTCCATGTGGGCGGGCGCGAGTGAGGCGCCCTCCTGCTTACACAGCAGCGACTCTAGCTCAGATGTCTGCAACAAAACAAACAGACATCGTTTGGTGATTTGCAGATGCTTGTCGTGTTGGTATTATGATAATCCTATTCAAATGCTAATATCACATTAGAAAGTTCTCTTGATTTAATGTGTAAACCTTTTCACTACAAAGAAGTCCCTGTAGCTTTAGGGGCAATAAACATATGAATTTATTAACGTCTTTATAAACCTGTAGAACATTATCACGTTGTATGGCAACAATGGCTGGTTGCGAAGTGGTACAGGTATATAGATACTGCTGCGTTATTCAATTATGAAAATGTAAAATCGGTATTTTGTTCAAGCTATTTGTTATAAATAACCACAAAAGGGCGAAAGCTCTTCATTGAGTCAATAGGAGAGTTAGGCTTCTGTTGGCATAATATGTTGGCCATCTTACTTGAAAATGGTGTTACGAATGATCAGTGTCAACGAGTTATTGTTTTATGGGATTTCATGACCTTTTATGCTAAAACTTTTTCTTTTCTATAGTAAAATATGTATATAGGTAGGTATATTTATACCAAAGTTTTAGCTTTGAAATAAACAGTTAAATAAATAGTCAGAATGAACTGTTGTACCGCATTGCTGTTTATATCAAATAAGACACGAACAACACGCGTATTCACAGAAACTGATTGGCTACATCAATCATACTTAAGAGGATTAAAGTTACGATTAACTTTATGAATTTACACAATTTTGAACAATTTCTCCATGCTAGGTGGGCAAGCGTTGCTGCGCCGGCGCGGCGTACGATATTAGCATACAATGGCGGCGGCCCACGCGCACGCGCAGGTGACGAGCAAGAGCTTTCATATCGGATCATTTCATACATACACATTTCGGGATGAGATTTAGCTAGCATCGAAATTAATTTAAAATTGTGTCGACACAAAATGTCAAGATCCTTAAACGTAACAAAGGAGAAAAACAATCAATTTATTTTATAGAAAATAATAAAATTGCATAACATTTAGAAAGTGTTAACATCTAAACATCTTTTGCTATTAGGCCTTAACCTTAAATTACTCTACGCCGTTTACGAGTGACAATAAAATTAATGTAGTAGCAGTAAAACTTGTATAGTGATTGTGTTGAGTATGGTGTGGACTTAAACGCAAGTGCTAGGTATATGCGCCTGTACACCTGCACTGTTGTTGCGCCGACCGTTAGCGGTGACAAGTGACGGACCAATTCCTTGATAGCTCTTTGAAAGGTTTTAAAGCTGTACTTACTTAAATAAGCCAATTCGAGAGACGCATCGCTTAAACACGATTATATAAGTAGGTATTTATTAGAGCGACCGCTGCAACAGAAATTAATTCTTTGAGGGCCTACACAAAACAGTGATCGCGAAACACGACTATCTATCATCCCCATCATCATCATTTCAGTGATCGCGAAACACGACTATATATCATCCCCATCATCATCATTTCAGTGATCGCGAAACACGACTATCTATCATCCCCATCATCATCATTTCAGTGATCGCGAAACACGACTATATATCATCCCCATCATCATCATTTCAGTGATCGCGAAACACGACTATCTATCATCCCCATCATCATCATTTCAGTGATCGCGAAACACGACTATATATCATCCCCATCATCATCATTTCAGCCTAAAGACATCCACTGCTAGACACAGGCCTCCCCAAGCACCGGTCTCTTCGACCGGTTCTATGCTTCTCGCAACCAGCGAGGTCCACCTTGTGGGAGGAGGAAGCGACTGCCTTTATTTGAACTAATTTTCGTATGCATCTATGTAATATTAACACAAACTAATATATTAAGACCTCTCCTAAAGTACGAAGTATAAATCATTGAGTTACCGTAAGTCGAGACCCAGATTATTTCTACGAAGGTTTTAGATTGTTTGATTTTATGGGAAAAGCTTGCTAATTATAATAATTAGGTAGGTATTATAAGTAATAACTAGGTGACAAAGTTATATATTTACCATTCGCTTAGTTCTCAGTCACTTTTTGTTTACATTGACGATAGTTGTGTTCAGAGTCAGCGTACTTACCTACTTAAAAAGGTATCGAAAGTTAGAAATAAGAGCAAAATATTTATTAGACGGTATTATAACTCGTAACTATAATAATATATACATGTTTTATGTATAATATACGTACGTACCTAGTAACTAGGTAAAGGTGTTGTGGAGTAATTTCCTATGAGTTCATGCCATGATAGAATATGTAAATATTGATAAGTTTTATGGTAGTGTTTTATCTGTTTGCTTTTCTATTGTTTAGTGTTGACGGCTTTACTAGTTATATCTATGATTAGGTGTGCATACCTTACCTATGCGTTTATTTGAAAATAGAACGCAATTCATGCGTGTTTAGTAATTCGATACGTTTTTTTATTGGCGAACAGGTGAAATAGAGTTAAAGTAATCGGTTAGTTGGGTCGGCAGCAGCGGTCGGAACCTCTTTGGAGCAGCGTGGGGTGTCGCAAGAGCGCCGGACCGCGCGAATTCCTTCCATGACCTTTGCGGATCGAACGATTGCGCAGTGGCTCCTCCACCGCGACTAGACGAGCTTGAGCAACAACCACATAGACTATACTGGTGCAGAACAACACTAGCCCTCTGAGAGCTGTGATCTTACGTAGAAACATTACAGTTTTATATACGCGTCAATTAGTTAAGTCATCTGCCACATACCAAATGTCACCTGTGTTTAATGTGATATGAGTTTTATGTACGATTTTATTGTAAAGTGAACATTTTATCGTTAAAGCTAAGTGCAAAAGGCTCTAAATTAAAAGGTAGTAAGTCGTTTGAAGATGAACGGACAGGAAAACCTATGGTAACTCTTCATAGAATACATTTTTCTGCGTCACATCGTGTTTATTTCCTACTATCAGTTGATATAACTTGATAAACTCACAGGATATAATTTATTGTCTGTGTCTTCTTCTACCTCAATCTCTTTCTTCATCGACACTAAACGTAGTTTTACACTGAGTCCTAAAAGCTGCGACATATCTGTGTGTAAAGTTAATTTTATTCTATGCGTTGGGCGGTACGCTAGGCACCGTATTCGCTTCGGTTTAGCTCATTTACGAAGCCAGCTAAATCAGTCGGCTTATAGCGAACAGACAGCTATTGTGAAATGAAAGAACCTCCCGCGGATTTGCACCGGCCAGTGATGAAACACGCACTTGCACCAGATTATATCTCAAATCTAATAGATTGTTGTTGTTATTTATTTCGCCCGCTGAATGAAGCAAGTGCCCCAGCGCCAATCTACTTACAGCTCTTAAAGTTTATATTAGTGAGGTCGCTTGCACCATTAACAGTGAATTGTATTTATTCAAGTGTTTAAGTATTTAACTTTAGGATTTATCTGATATATTTTTTACAAGCATTCTTTTGTTTCTGATAAGGTATTTACAATATTTTATTGTTTTTGCCCACGTATGTAAACATCCGATCATCTCTATCAATTAATCAAATCAGCGGGAATACCAGCACTATCTTCTGCTCATGTGAATGGCTGAAAATGTAGGCAGGTATTTAATAAACCCGTAACGTATACACTCTTATTTTAATTATCTACAATACATTTATTGATAGCGATTACAAAGAAAATGTGGAGGTGGTATAACCAAGAACATTAATTGTATTTCCTATCAATTAAACATGTACATAAATAACGTTATCTGTGTTATATCTCTGACGAATGGTGCGAAAGTGCATTAATATTCGTGTAATAGGTATAATGAAATGGAATGGCTGTAGATAGGAAACTGTGTTGAAAAAATCACGTTTTGTGATTGGTCCTCTTTGAGATAATGACGTTGGTGGCGGTCGCATTCGTAAATAGAATGGTGAAGCGTCGCGGCGGAGCGCACGTGCTACGCGCCGTCGACCAATGACGGACGCGCTGACGTCGGAAAATTACTCGCCATTATTTTTTGTGTCACGATGTCTGACTACATCACATACTGACACTGAATGGATTGAAGCGTACGATTTTTTAGAGCTTCGTAGCACGGAGTAAGCATCTTCGCCGCTACAACGAACCGTAGCGATGTGTTTCATTACGCAGCAAGTGGGAGTTATTGAATTTCACCTGAACTGAAAAAGAGGCTTCGGTAGTCAAGGCAAGCCCAAGGATCTTCGGTAGTAGATATTTGGGCTTACCTAGATCTTCGGTAGTAGATATTTGGGCTTACCTAGATTTTAACGCAATCGTCAATCGGGTTTTTAAATATCGGAAATAAAATAGGGTCTTCTAGTCGTTTAGTTTGATAATATAATTGTAAAAGTGTAGCGCTGCCCATTCAAAAATAATAATCACTTCTATTAAAAAATATTTTAATGACGTGTACCTACTCAATACATATAGGTACATGTATAGGCGGCCCTGTGTGTTGAACAGCTATTCGCGAAAGCAATTCTATTTTGTCTTGCATGGACGCCTACCTACTTTATAAAAGGTTACTTAATAGTCTATAAACCAGAGATAACAGCTTAAATTCAATGAATAGAAATAACATCCTTAGCTATAGGCATGCTGGAATTGTTTCCCTCGTATCAAATCTACATATAAAGCATTCAATGTATTGTAAGTGTGTCACAATTTGATTGTACAATAAAGTGTTAACATTAACAACTCAACGACAGACGTCAGCGAAAAGTATCGATGATCGACGTACACATGTTGCCAAGCCAAAAATAAAAGTAGGATAAATCTAGAAAGAATACCTATTTATGTAAGTCAACTTGATGTATAAAAGTGATAGTAAAACTGAACTAGTTTTGTAAACAGATTGATCTTTTGAATAGTAAAAATAATTAAAATCATAAAACGCGTCGCAACATCAGAAAGCTTTTTAGTGTAGCTATGCGCGTCTGTGAAATAGCCGCTATAAATGTTAATCAACATAGGCATTACATTTGTAAATGTCTGATAAACGTATGTATCTAATGCGCATTATACTTATTGCAGAATTAATTACAAAAGTTTCGACATCAATATACGTCATGAAAACTATTCTGAATGAAAAACTGTCGAGCGGCGATAGCAGGAAATGTAAAAGGTCAGAGCAGGTCAGGGCACGCTGTGTACGTAGGCAGTACACATAAACCTTCCCGCCGTGACCCCCGGGACTGTGTGCTAATTAGCTTTAAGGGGACGCCTATGACAATCGACTATTTGATCCGTCGATCAAACTGTTATGACCGCTGGCATGTTTTATGACCTAAAGTTTCATAACTAGAAGAACTATTATCGAAATAGGGTTAAACGCACGTTTTAAGTTGGGAAGTAATTAGATGGTTTGCCGTTATTAAAATTGATTCGAAACAAAACAATCGCAACACACTTACTACATTTTGCGAATGACCAGTAAGGTTTTATTGCTGTTTTTATTTGATGAACAAAGTTAAATATTTTGCTTACCCGATGATTGGTTACTAAAATTTGATTATACGTATACGTGGTATACGTGGTATACGTGGGTCGCCCAATGCAGTATAATTTAATTTTCTAACCAAAATAATTTAGAGCAGTCCAGTATGACATTGATTGCTGACTGATTTAGAAATGTGGCTGACCATAAGTTACTAACCAACTAGCCAGCCATTTTGGCTGCCCCAATACATTTTCTGTTCACAAAATTAAGAATACTTTGCTAACCGTTTTTTTAACTGATACCCTTTTAAGTTAAAAGCTTTTCGGTAAAACTTATTAATTTATTAAATTAGTACTAAAACCTGTGGAAACAGTCGCATGAGCAATATTCATGACCGAAATATAGTTTCGTGGAAACACGTCCGCATTTTCGGCGAAGCGACGTCGCCTTAACTACCCCCCAATAGACAATATGAGCTTTTCAATAATGTATACTCATATGAAAAGAATTAAAATTGCCGTCTCATACCGTTATGGCATTGTTTGAACAGTGCGTCTCGTCGACTGTCGGCGCTCTATTTCCATAATTCAACTTACGCCCACGACGGTTCATTCTTCCATACGCACACAATACTATGTAAAACAATTAAACTACAAGCATAGCCGTCTTAATGCAAAGTCGTAAAGTTCATATTGCAAACAAAAGTTCCTGGCTAACAGTAAACTGGGCGCTGATGTAGGTAATCGGCATAATTCACAAAGTGACGATTATCATTATTGTAGTCTCGTGCCGCGGCTGGGCGACAGTGATGGTCGCACAATGTGCTCTGCCGGTACTTCCGATTCTTATTGTGTTTTTACGATAGTGTGCACGCAGAGCTTATAAGTAACTGACAGAAAAAGCTTACAGGACACAGACGACTAAATGACGCTATTTAGCAAGAAAAATGAGGCAAGATGTGGCTTGTGAAGTTTATGCATTTAGAGTAACTTCGGTATAAAAATACTGAAGAAGACCATTAACTAACATTACGGAAAACTTAGACCCCAAAAAAAAGAAGATAAATAAACAAAGCGCACAAAGTTAAACTCTTTCGGGGAAACCGCCTAAACAAAAGTAAATTTTAGCATGTATGTTCGCTTTTAGTTTTATACAAAGTAAGGTTTTTATCATCCACTAGGTACCCCTAAAACTTATGACGACAATAACTAATAGTAATAACATTTTATAGGCAGTGAGCTCACATTGCCGCGGAGTCGGGAGTTGTATTTATCGGTTGGGCGGACTAGGGCGGGCGGCGCTAGGCGGATCGATAAGAACCGCCCACCGAAGTGGGGGTCGCACTTGCTTAGAATACATTTTAATATCAAACACCATGCTGTGTCCTGTCGCCGTTTTTAATAACAAATAATAATAGTCGAGTGATTTAAATAATTTTGTGGACCTTTAACTAGTCTTACATCGGATACCTACTCAGCTAGGTAACGGGTTAGCAAATAAGATGACCGCATATTATTACATTACTTACTACAGATTAGGTACAAAAGAACGTTAAATGATTAATTTTGTATCTACGTAGGAAAACTTTATGAGTAGTGGGGAAAACAGTTTCTGAAAACTTTCTTGCTTCGAGTTTACATAACATATCAGAAATCTCAAGTCTCCGAGAGCTGTTTTATTTAATCGCCGAAATTTTACTATAAAAAACCAAGGCGAGTATTCATAGTTTGTTGAAACAGCACGTCTCTCACGGCGGCGCTTAATAGAAGAATAAAAAAATGTAATTTGAGTAATGTTTGCATTTCCCATAATTTTAGCTAAATGTCGGGGGCGGCTGGCAGGGGTCCCCGACAAACACACCGGCGATGGATTCACGAGTTATGTACCTACTGCTTATACGACGATATTTTTGTATTACTGATATAGGTTTAGTGAATATAAACTTACAAAAATATCCTATTTAGTGTCTTGTGCGAACAGGAGAATCAACAGTAATTTGTGGCGTTTTATAGTTTCTGCTTACCCTCATGAGAAAAAGCACGAGTTTGTGTCTAGGCACGAATATAATTGTATTATTTTGTTTTGAAGTTTAAGTCGATATCCATTGGGATTTCTACCACCGAAGAATCGCGTAGGCGGACTCTATCAGAGTCGATTACAATATAAACACAGTATTTATGCAATTTCACTGACACAGACAGAACTTAAATATAGTTATTTGGAAAGCCTTAGTAGCAAAATAGGATACAGTTATCCGAATCACCAAGTAATGTCACGCTGCGTAGAAAATTAAAATGAAATATAAACAATGTTGGCGAGACATAAGTGGCACTCAGAATTAGGTTAGGCAATTAGTTTAAAATCGAAATAAATAATAAATACCTACATAGATACTACGTTCATAAGTGTGTACGTATGTAGGTAAGTTATAAAAGGAATGGACTAACAAATGCGTAAAAACCGCGAGTTCGGAGCGTGTGCTGCGCGACCGAGTGAAAAGCCGCGTGCCGGCAGCGCGTGCCGCTTCATGTAAAAACAAAATTACTAGTTATTATAAACTAGAATAATACACAGCATTAGGTACATTCGGCACATACCTACCTCGTTTAAATATAAAAATATCCATCTAAATATTGTTAGGCTTAAAGTATTTCCTGCATACTTTCATTTCCTTCCGCGCACGTTTCATAATGTTGCGAAAGCAGTGAAGCACGTAGGAGCATTCGCAGTCAAGAGCAGTTAAAGGCATTGCATTTGGCTGCAAAGTTAATGAAAATTTGATTCCCACGACAGCGTGGTACCGAACAGAACGTTATGTGCCTGAGTTGCACAAGTTGCGTACGTACCTGACGCATGCTGGAGCCTATCTTTCATACAATCAGTAATCAGATTCTGCGGTGAAGCCGCGAGCGGGAGCTGCGCCACAGATGGCAAGATAACGCACAGATCCACACATTAGGACGCCACTAAAGTTGACATTTCTCGGTACACGTTTTCCTGCATTACTCACGCCAGTTAGCTTTCATGTTATTACTTAGTGAATTCGTTGAGAAAGCGCTTGAATCATACACCATAGCGTCAACATGTAGGACACTGAGTAAGATTTATGTTAAAAAAGATTTCTTGAAATAAACGTGTGCCTATCTATCTTTGTTACCAAGTTTTCAAAATCAAAGATTGATGTAAGATGATGACTCTGTTGATCGGTTGATTTAAACAAAATGTCTTGCCAAGATGTCATTTTCGAAAATCCATGGCGAGAGTTTCCGCTTGTCTGTAGGCAATGTCGTGTAAGTCACACATGACAAGTACCGCGGCGGCGCTATTAACAAATCACCGTATAAATATTCATGGGTGATCCCCTCGCCAGCCAGAGGGATGAGCAATACGTATAGTTTTAATAATAAAAACATATTAGCCGCATCGCATGTCTGTCTTTCCGTGACCGGGCAGTTTTACACCTGGCCCAGTGGGGAGACGGGGAGATGGAAGGAGGAACGTGGGAGGGTAGACAGGGGTTCATGGGGATAATGGGGTAAAGAGAAGGAGGGGGCAGAGGTACCGTTTGTCAGCGGCCAGCGGTCAGCTATTAATGAATGTGCCCATAATGTTTATTGTGCCCGCTGAGCAGTTTTTGGGCAAAGCTTGTAACTCATCGTTTTATAAATTAACTGTCATGACTATCGGCTGGCTCCATCTCTACGCAAGTGTACCTACTGATGTAGTTTTTAAATTGAATGTTGTCGTGTTGCGTAGATGACCGATTCCTTTTATAGATTTGCTAATAAATACTGTGTTTCATAAAATTTAATCTAGATACAGATCGACTGTAATAGCTAGATAAAATTGAAGTAACTATTAGATAATTATTCACTTACAGATAGGATCAACAAAAGTATTTTGCAGCGTATAATGTAGCCATGTTTTTCCACTCCGCAGAACCGATGATTCAAAGTTGAAAGGGCAAGCTGTCACAATAATCAGTAGTTAGAGGGTCACAGTAATCACGTGCCCTCGTTTACACGTTTGACTCCGTTTTATTATAATAATGAAATTATTAGAGAGCGGGGGTCGCTCGCGTGCCGACCACACGACCCCTGTCGGATCGCCATTACCTCATTAAAAGATAGTCTGATGCTACGACTGCGGGGGTAGTTTAACTTTTTAATTTAATGTATTGTGCTTGCGGTTAAATACTTTAGTATTGTGAAAAGGTGTGATTTTACGAGGGGCCCGCTGTTATCGATTATTCATTTACGGCGCTACGTCAGCTACGCGTCGAACGTCTACAGCGGACATTAGTTTGTGACAAGTGACAGTACATTACATAATATGTAGTAGAAATTTAAAGTCTTTTTTTGAACATATTCATCTATAACTTAAGGTATATAAACTAAGCAATTTAAACTGGAATAGTTTAAAAACATAATCTTATGACTCGAGTGCAATAACATCAAATATCCATACTTATAATTACATAATTCCCCAGAGAAAACAATCTGAATCCGATAATTATAAGAAAACTCATTAGGACTCGGCAATCTCTATAAATAAAGAGGTCTTTAGTAAAACCAATAAAGTTTTGGTCGCGAAAACTGATATTTAAATTGAATGTAAAAAAAAGACGGGTGTTTCGTTCGTTATTGAAGTCAATTAGCGAGCGAAGAAGGTAACAATCTGGCAAGAAGGGGGTCGCTGGTGGCTTGGTGGGCACAGAGCTACTAATTAGCTAATGGACGGATCGCCCCTGCCCGTGCCTACTGCGCTCGGCTCCGTAATGGATTGCGGCACGCTCGCCACCTCGCTGTGGTCACATCTCGAATTTCGTCCGCGTTACCTTCCCGTTATGGAAAAATATGGATTTTTAATAATGACTTGTAAAATTGTGTGTACCAGCGCACATTTACGTAGTATGATTACTATGTGAATGTAGTTACCTGTACCTATACCTATAGATACTAGGTTCAGGGATTGATGAAAGATCATTGCTGAAAATGAAAATATCTGAAATCTCGATTATCAACAATATCGCTAATTTGTCATCAAAGAAAGGGGGTTAGGACTTTTTATATAGAAACATAGTAAAGTCGTTTCCGATTGTTACGTTTAATGTGCTTTTTACAGTTATTTTATGTCCAACTGATCGTGGAAATAAAACGGTGTTCCTTACATCGCATACTTTCACGCTTACTTTAGGGTCAAGAGTAAAAAACTTATAATTCCAAGTAAACGAGCAGCAAACAGTCACTGGCTAGACATTAACTTTCCAATTGTATCGATAAAGACGTAAAACTATCACAGTAAATATTTTGTAAATTAAATTTTATTCTCAACAACATTATATTTATTTACTTGAGAGCCATTAAGTACGATTGAATGTCCAATACACGCGCCAGGCAATATTGCTTCCCTTACCTTCTGTTAAGACTCCTACAAACAGGCGCGACACGCGACGCGAATCGCAACGACACCACGGCGTGTTTGAAGGAGCCTTTATTTAAATTTTTATATGTTCAGGTAATCTACAAAAAGTAATAATAATAAAGAGTGATGTTTATTAATGCCTTTTTGCTGTAATTAGCAAGGGTAAACGGCATATAACGTCTGATTACATTTCTGTTAATAACCGTAGCGTAGTTGCAATAAGTAATGCCGGCGACCACTTCAGATCTTCTTAATGTGAGCTTCTTCAGGAAATTGGTTTCAATAGTCAGTTTTGAATAAGAATGTAGATTAGTACCTGATTAGTTTGCAATGAACGTAAGTATAATGATCAATCAATCAATCTGCATGGCTTTTTCGCAACTAGGTTGGGTCGGCTTCCAGTCTAACCGGATGCAGCTGAATACCAGTATTTTACATGGAGTGACTGTCTATCTGACCTCCACAACCCAGTAACTGGGTAATACGATACCCCGTGGTAAGACTGGTTGTCAGACTTTCGGCCTTCTGACGACCCGTAACGACTGTCAAATATCCACGGATGACAGCCGGGACCAACAGCTTAACGTGCTTTCCGAGGCACGGAGGAGTCTCGGTATATATTATAAAGATGGTCACAAATCCACAGATCCACCCCGGCAAGCGTTAAGTTTAACCTGATGGATAATGATATTTTTTGATTATTCAACAATAGCATAACTGATTGTCAAATGGTTAAATAGTCGATTACAGATTTGGAACATGTTATCATTTCATCAATCATAAGAAAGACTACGTTGTTTTCTATAAATTATGGTGATAAATTCTTACTGTTTGACTGTACGGAGTTTAGTCCACTCAACAAATGGGTTGTAGAGTGCGTGAGCTGGAACGTACGCGATTTTTTCAGAACGTTGAGGAGCTAAAGCTTAGGGAGTTAACATACTAAAAGTCACCGCGTCTAGGCGGTGCGCCGGAATGGGTGGAGGGGGAGATAGAAGTTCCCACTTTTGAGTTTTTCGCTAATATCTTTAAAACGGTGCGTTGTAGAGAAAAAATATTTTCTATGTAATAAAAGCTCATAAAATTTGTTGTAGGAAGGATTGTACCATTTAAGTTCATCCGTTTATTATCCACTGAGGATCATAGTGCCTTGGAAAAAGGACCCTTGTCAGGAGGGTTCTTTTTCCAAGGCACTATGATCCTCATTGGAGGGTTCATGCTGAGGGGCTGGTTTTTAGACTTTTTCACGGCCTAAACGGATGAACTTAAATGGTACAATCCTTCCTACTAATATTATAGATGTGAAAGTTTGTGAAGATATTTGGATGTGTGTTATTCAATCACGCAAAAACAACTGAACGGATTTAGATGAAATTTGGCACACAGATAGTTTATATCCTGGATTAACACATAGGAAACTTTTATCCCGGTAGTAGGTTCCCGTGGGATAACATTCGTTATCCACGCGGGCGATATATTACATAGATAAAAGTTTCGATAACTCAATAGATAGATTAGGACCTAGGTTAACCATTATATGCTAGTTTTTATCCCGAAATAACGCGAACGAAGAACAGGCAACGGCTAGTGTTTGATAAAAGTCATTTTTCGACAATTTTCACTTTTCCGGAACGTGTAGTTCGAAACTGGGTAGGAATTCGAAAAAGTAGATAAAATAAAAGTTGTAACAAATTATATGAGCTTTCATTACTTAGAATATATTTTTTCTCTACGACGACGCACCGTATAAAAAACATTAGCGAAAAACTCAAAAGTGGGAACTTCTTCCCCCCCCACTCCGGTGCACCTCCTAGACGCGGGTTCTTTTAGTATGTTTACTCTCTAAGCACCCTGAACAACTTTCAACCACTTTTTGGTCATTTATTAAGTGAACTAGTTGCCATTGAAATAATAATTGTGTTCATTTATGCATGGCAGGCATACTGTATTTTCCCTATTGTGTGTGAATGAAAAGATGACTAAATACTGTCATAGGTGAAGCATATTTATGAAATACTTCATTGATCTGTCCGAATGTTAGTATTGAAATCACGGAAACTAGGACGCCAATGTTGTGGGTTTGTGGTATTGACTTTACGTTATTGCTCTTGTCCATAAACATAAGGTACATATTGAATAATAATGGTGGAGGTTCTATCTGTCTGCTTCACTTTCTTGCTTTCTATCCGCGAGCGTGGCAACCCTAACTTATTAAATCTTGTATTCAATATGGAGTATTTACTTATGCTTTCAATTACATTTTCAGGCACACCGAGAACCCAGTAGCAGGACAGAAGTAATCGATTTTTCATATTCTTCATAATAATCGAAACGACAGTTTTATAGTGGGTTGCAATAAAAAACGCATAACTCGTGCTCTGACGCAAATTGAATGGACTCAAGGAGGTGAGAGGTGGTGGCTCGCTGCCGGGATATTATACACCTAGGATCTGAGAATATTTAGTTCATTTTCCCTTGTCCAAGTTGTGGACACAAAGCAGTAGGGGGTAGGGAATTATTATAGAGTATATAGATAGAGGCTAATAGTAGTAATGCAGCGATATCAGATATCGTCGTGACAGTAAACGGTGAAGTAGAAGTAAATAGTATAGTGTTGTTAGTTTACTGCCTCATCTTAAATAAGTTAACTATTTTATATTAATCCAAGTGACTCCGACATCGATAAATATGCCAGTTGGTTTTCTTCCTCAGTAAATATGTAAATGTTACGGTCAATGTTCTAAATGCGCGCAGTACTGCCACTGTTCAGGCTACATATACATAGCTAGAGAGTATATTAAAACAGGTAGATCGGACAATTGTGAACACTACCTATATTTATTTGTACAGCGAAGGCTTTTCATTTTCATTACTGTATGCATCGGGAGGTCATGTAGGTACGCGAGTAGGAAGTAGTCGTGTGCTACTGTCATAAAGATTTTCATCTTTCGACGGTACCTACCGAGCTTAATAATATAATAATAGAACTAAATTATGCGCTTAATTATACAAATACTAGTGCTGCGAGCTTATTAATTTAAATTAGCAGTATCTATACAATATTCAGTTTGTGTCGATATATTTACTTGTAAAATATATAATTAATTATACGGTGACGTCAGTAATGAGTCATCAGTCGTAGACACTGTGTCTCAGTCGTTGGAATAATTATAAATTTGAAATATCTAAGTAGTTGTAATATGTCCATCTTTTAATATAGCACTTAATGATGTGAATCATCGGTATGTTTCTATTTCAATAACATCACGTAACGTAATATATAACAAGTTGTTTTACATAATAATAATACATAGTTGATATTCTGCGTTTGTTTATGAGAAGTGGGGGGTGGGGGGGTGGGGGGCCGGGGGGGTGGATGATTCATCATTGAGACAAAAAGAAATATAGCGTGGTGTAAAAACATTTATGAAAACCCTGACTGAAATTACCATCCTCAGTCATATGGTTATATCTCTAACTTTATTTAACCGAGACAATTTCTAATAAGGAGCATTAATTGAGCATTAATAGCCTTTCCTTTGGCTACGTTAAACCAGACGGATAACAAGAAAACAGCTATGAAAACATTAACACTGTAGTTTTCAGTTATACCTTCGTCGACACTTACAATTTGTAGATCGCAGTCAAAGTCGCGCTAATAGTTTTAAGTGTCTTCCGGAGGGCCTATTCACGGCATATTACGATTTAGCATATTCATGCAGAGCCCTGAAACGTCAGTGCCGTCAAGAATGTAATTTGCATGTAAATGACATTCTCTGTGAGGCCTGCGCGCGCAGGTATCGACGTGTCATTGCACACACCCCCGCCCTAGCCGGCCGCCCTAAGCCGTGATTGGGCCGCGAGGCGGAAATCGTCAAGCGAACACTTGGAAGTGAATAATTATGAATACATAATGTAAGCACATAATGTACCGCTAGACGCTATATTGCTAGGTTTAAAGTCTATGCCTCTGACCTTTGCGTAAATTGTTAAATGTTGGCAAGGGAATGCATGGTTATGACTTTATGAGTGTGAGTTTACTGCGGGCGTGAATTTAGTACTATTTGCCAGAATAATATTATTATGAAGTTATGAATAGGTTGGCTTGAGTCGGTGAAAATGCAGGCTACCCTTGTTCTACTCACTTTCACCATTTATTATATTTATAAGTATATTTGGATAAGCAGGTACACAAATAAATTAGAAAGGTGCAAACCGGTTAAAATACTTTTTTTGGCTTGAATTGGTTCAAAATATTAACGCACGTTTGAGTTGAAAAAAATATATACAACATAATAATATTAATGTTTATGAGCCATTAGTAATAATTTGAATATTCTGAATGCATTAATTGTTAAGTTAGTCATACACATGTAGACATCTAAATAACACGACTTAGTTCAGATTAGAATAATGTACAGTTTCCATTCGTTCTGTTAGTAGAGGGAGCGATTTCGTATTCAATACTAGTGAAAGTAGTTGTAGGGCACTGGGGAAATAGCTCGAACAATGAAGTGCATGTACATGTCGTATTAGCAGCGGACCTAACGACTTCATTATGTTTCCATACTGCCTCTTTATATTTCTATTACACACAGTGTCACGCCTCTATTTCTCTAATAATGTATATTTCGTGTTAATTAAAAGTTAACGTATAATTTTCTATTCGTATGCGGATAAAAACAACAAAATAAGACAAAAAGATATAGGTAGACAAATAAACGGCTTGAAGTCTTTGAGTATGTATGAATGAGTACGCGAAGGAATGCGGCGCACGCGACTCACACACACAAACCCGCTTACATTTACATACACAAACTAAGCATAAAACAAGATTTACCACACACAAACGCACGATGTCAGAAAGTCTACATATACCTCACACACACACACACATAATGTATATTCACCAACGAAATACTTTTTAAGTAGGTGTATTGTTATTTTATTCAAATTGTTGTAATTTATTTTGATTTATTTTTGCTCGTGTCTCTAGGTTTTTTATTTAATTAATAAATAATTACTAAGTTTGAATTGGTTTACAGTACTTACAGTGCGTTTTCATAATCTTGTTAAAATTATAATCTGCAATGATATGCGCAATAAATTATCAGTTTCCGTATACACACACATGATGGCACATTTTTACTTATAAATCAATAACCACATAAATTATATCTAAGTGACAGAAAGTAACTAAAGCTTACTCAAATAAATTGTGTTCACGTTTGATACTCTTTCAATGTCATACAAATATGGTAGGTACCTACTTACATCTAAATATTTAATCACCTTAAATCATTATAATTTAAAGATTTTCACCTCGATGGTACGCGCTCTCTTGAATGGCGTTGCCAAGACGCGAGATTACTATTAGCCCGTTACTTGTCTCAATGAATGGTGTTTCTCTCAATAGCACCCAAAAAGTCTTAAATATTCTTCACATTTCATATGAAATTGTACCTAATAACGTGTACAATAAAGTTTAAAATGGAAAAATGACTATGACTAAAAGCCTCATTCTATGTAGGTTTTAAGATTATGATCCCATGTTGAGAGGAAGTGAAGTGAGGTGCGTAAGAGTGTGCGAAGTTATTTTTTTCGACAAATTTTGGCTCGGGAACAAACCTGTGACGCCCACGCATCGCCGGAAATATCGTACAGATCCTATCGAGGTCTTAACTCTGTATGCTGCGCACGATTCCGTCATTAGTAGGAATTGTGCATTTTTGCCTTTCAAGAAAGGAAGTTGAGATTTGATAAGGTCAAAAAGTTTTGAGCATGTCGTTGACCTCCGGATTTGTATAATTCGAGTTATATTCTGTGAATATTTAACGTAGGTACCTAGTTTGCGCCCATTCACATAACGTTCTACGTCATTAAATCGCGTATCTTGTTACGAATTGATACTTGAAAAAATCTTTCCATATTGACAATTATAACTTTGTGCAATAATTACGATAAAGTGGTTACGGCTTCCATCACTTGATAGGTAATGCTGCCTAGCGGCAGCGCCTCCTTTGAACAATTAATAAGTCTGGAGCTATGGAACATTTTGAAATTTCCAATGCTCACATTTAACGACAAAAACGGCCGTTTTTAGCGTTAACTGCTAAAACTTCGAACCTAGGAGGTTTAGTGCTAATTTTTTTAATACAAAAAATTCTACGTCATCTGACTAAAAATGTGAGCATAGGAAATTTCAAAATGTTCTATAGGTATCTCCACATTTAGGTACTTATTAATATTTTTCTCAATCTCCTAATGTTTGGTAAATAATTCCTTCATAGGAATAATATACATAAATCTTAGATAGGAGTTTCTCGCAAATTATGTAAATGAACTAGTAGGTACCTACCTATCATTACAATCAACGGTTTTAATGTGAACATAGCCGAGGCAAAGTATTCAATGTTATTATTATTAGACGTATGAGATAAGGAATTGAAGTGTCTCTAACAATATTGTTAGCAGGTAGACAATGGGTCCACAATGTGACAGGCGCAGGGCCGCGCTGTCCGTCTGTCTGTCCGTCACGATACAGAACTGATCGCTTAATCACGAGAATGAATTTCATTTAGATTGTTTAATTATTTGATAGCAAGCTTCTACGATAGAAAATCTGTATTCTGTATCTAGTACTTACACTGAAAAATATCTTTATGTCGTTAGAATTGCGTTGCATAAAATGAGTAGATATGTACAGTCGAGTTCACTAATATACTGGCCCTTTCGGCTTCAAAAATATATGAACGTCAAATATGTTCATAATATTGTGACAACTCTAAGCATTATTAAATTGTGGACAAGATTTAGATTCATTAATAGGTATGTGACTGCTTTTGCTAATGTTACTGAGAAAAAGCAGTCACATTAATGAATCTAAATCTTGACCATAATTTAATGATGCTTACTTAAATATAGTTGTCACACTATTATGAACTTTTTTGACGTTCATATATTTTTAAGCCTGAAAGGGCCAATATATTAATGAACTCGACTGTACAAAATATAAATACGACAAATAATAACTTATAACAAAATATATTTTCTTATCTTTTAACATTTAAATTCATAAGTTTTGATATAGGTACCTAAGTCATATGGGTCATAATTTCTACTTATAGTAAAACCCACGTCGGGTACCTATTGGCATGTATGAGTTTATCAATCAGTTTGGAAGAGGGCCTGTAACCTGTACCTATAACTGTAATGACTTAAAGTGCATATTCAGGGTTTTAATCAGTAGGTCACATTAAGCAGTTTTACTGTCAAAATATGTCCGATTGGTGTTATACGATGAAATTGGACAAGTTTACGGCGCCATCAACTATAACTGGTTGTAAAGTAAAGTGTCTCATTTGAGCTGATGACACACGGGAGGAGAAACCGACGAGCACACCTGTAACATTCCGCGCCTTCACAATAGCTAAGTAAGTTACAACATCTTGGAACAGACAGAGAGATGAGAGAGAGCATTAAAAAAATAAAGAGAAATTCTAGAGATACCTATAGTTTTATCATAAACCTGTACAGGGTGGAAACTTTCAGTGGGGCAGTAAGGGGAAGTACCTTATCCGTTGCAGCTACACGAAAATGGTCTTATGAGACTATCCATAATTTTTTATGGAATTTTGATCCCCATTCACAGATTTTCAAAAAAAATTACAGTTAGCAAGAAAATTGCCATTTTAAACAAAAACATTTTTTGATGCCAATCGATCCTGTTTCTAATACTGATCAAAAACTTCTATGGGACCAACCACCGTTGGAGTACTCAAAAAGTCACAAATTGCAAAAAAAAAATCCCGTACATTTTGTATGAAAATTTTACGCAAAACCTTTTTTAGTGACGGTTGAGATCTTTTTGTTGACTGAATAAAAAGATAAGTTTAAAAACAATTCAAATTTCGAACTCTATTCTCTATCTATTTCTTGGCCAGCGCATCCAGATCTGACGCCTCTAGATTTCTTTTTGTGGGGCTACCTGAAAACTGAGGTTTACAAAAAGCAATACGATAGTGTTAAAGAACTTAAAGACTCACTAACCACAATTTTGTATGGAATTCATACAAATAAATTGTCAGCAGCCACTAGGTCGGTACAGAAACGAATCAATTTATGTCTTCGTCAAAATGGCGGTCACTTCGAGCACTTGATATCGTAGGGCAAGAAACAGCAAGATTTTAAATAAGAATAACATCAGTTATGTTAGTTAATAAAAAAAGAAAATTAATACGCCTTATTTTTGATATATGTAAAATTCTACGTGATCATTTGTATTTTATTCAATTCTTTACAAAATGTAAGGGAAAAGTTTTTTGCAATTTGTGACTTTTTGAATACTCCAACGATGGTTGTTCCCATAAAAGTTTTTGATCAGTATTAGAAACAGGATTGATTGGCATCAAAAAATGTTTTTGGGTTAAATGGCTATTTTCTTGTTAACTGTAATTTTTTTTTTAAATCTGTGAATGGCGATCAAAATTCCATAAAAAAATATGGATAGTCTCCTAAGACCATTTTCGCGTAGCTGCAACGGATAAGGTACTTCCCCTTACTGCCCCGCTGAAAGATTCCACCCATAGACTTATAAAAAAAGATGGACTCCGCGCCACGCATCTCGAAAGTGAAGCACAGAAGGTATGCCGTACCGTTTGTACAAACACGCCTCGCGCACACATTTACATCATAGTATGCCGACCGGCCGCCATTACGTGACACGAGCGACGGCGTCTTTGCAGGTACTCAAATCATGCACACATAGATCGGTACGGTGCTTCACTTTCGATATGCGCGGCGCGGAGTCCATCTTTTTTTATAAGTCTATGATTCCACCCTGTATAATTAAAAAAGTCAAAAGAATTGAACATAAGATAAAAGCTTACATTTTAGTTGGCCAGACAGCCGGAGAGATTGCGCGCCCGCGAAATTTTTATGAATGGACCTAACGGGACCATCTCTATTGATACCTCATTAGCATGGGGCCATACGTTACAAGAACTTTAAATTCGGAGGCTCGTTGGTACTTCAACGGATTAGAAGACTCGATGGGATTGGTTGGACGAACGTGTCTAACTTACACAATTAACTGTTGTATATTTTTGGCGATTATGCCTTTGTATCGGAAAGTATACTTATCTTTGAAAGTTGTCAAGAAGATTTAGAAAGATAGTTTAGATTTGATATTTCGATAAAATTATAGGGGCTTGTGCATAAGTCTATCAGCCGCACGGGTCGATCGATCAGGTTAAGCTACGCTTACCGCAGTTGGTCCGTGGATTGCTGACCATCTTTACATACCAAGACCTCTCCGTGCCCCATAAAGCTGTTGGTCTCGGCTGTCATTCGTGGATCTTTACCAATCGTTAGGGTCGTCAGAAGCTCGAAAGTACGACAAGCAGTCTTACCAAGCGGTATCGTATTACCCCGTAACTGGGTTGTGGAGGTCAGATAGGCAGTCGCTCCTTGTAAAATGGAGCTATTGGTATTCAGCTGCATTCGGTTAGATTGTTTGGAAAAGGCTAGACAGATAATGATTTCGATAAAATTTATTTATGTATCAATAGTATTTCAATAACAAAAAACGGGTTGCTAAATTAATAAACTAAACAGAATTAAAAATCACATCACAACGGATGTACGAATAGCACAATAGTAGTAAGTGCACATTCCGACGCGAACGGAAACGACACTATAGTTACCCCACTTCCAAGACTAGGCTTTATAGCTATAGCGGGATGCGCGATGCGCCAATATCTTTATCTGCTTATTCTCCATACAATTTGTAGTTTTAATGACAATAGCACACCGTGTATGTAGGTATTGTAGAACTCTGTATGAACGTGGCTGCGCGACAATGTCACCGGCTCAGCGGCTGAGGTAACGGACAACCGCCACTGTCAGAAGCTGCTATGTCCGACATTTCGATTCTCGGGACAATTTTTCGCCAATCGGTAGACTCCACGTCGACTTCGTCCACGTAATTTGTAGCCCTGTAATGGGATTCCTTGGATTTTTGGGGACTATTGAGCCTCTGAAGATATTTCGAAGAAGCATCTGCGAATTTATGGTTATTTAACCGAGTAAATAATTGTTTTTGTTGGTTACGTCATTAATTGGATTTAAATCTGAAGAAAAATTGTTGGAGAAATCTGAAGTTTCAAGTAAAATTGAACTGGATTATCATTAAAATTCTTTTAGGTACCTAAGTCAATCAAAAGAGGGAAGCTCCCGAATTTTGATTATAGAGAATCCGAGCACCGACTTGACTGTGTAAATCATCTCTGTTTCTTTCCAATTAAATACAAGGTGTAATACAAAGAACAAACTTTTATATCTTAAATGGTATTTCACGGCTGAATGAAAAGCTTACTGACCAGCACCAGCTTATATGCTGGTTTGCTATTTTTCTCAATAGGGAAGAAAAGCTTTTTGTACAAGCATTTGTATAAATATTGCCCGTTATCACCAACCCTAAGTAACATTTAAATGAATACCTAAATAAAAATGCACTGCTGAATTTTCAACGCTAGGCCGAGAGTTGATAATTCAACAGTGCAATAGGGATTCATTTAAGTGTCACTTAGTGTTGGTAAAAACGGGCATGAGTTTTTCCCTGCAAATAGTAGTTGTGATATGCAATGATTTTAACACAAGCACTCTTTTTGGTTATTATTTTTTTGCCGTGTTCAGATGCCGGGCATAACTACTGCATTTCTAACTGGCCTGCTCTATACGGCGCTGTAGAAAAAACGCGCCACTACGCTAAGTGAACGTACTGCCTAAGTTATTCAAATAATTTTCTATATAAGTATCATGTCTTATAATTTACATATATTACGATTAATTTAGCAAATATTGATTGTTAATTCTATTGGTTGGTTGGTTGGTTGGTTGGTGGTTGGTGTTGGTTGGTTGGTTTCTATTGGTTTAGGTTCTATTGGTTGGGTTCTATTGGTTGGTTAATTTAATTCAGAATATTGAGATTGAGATACGATTATGTACCTACGTCTCAGTTTTGGTTTTGGGATAACTAAAGTCGGCGCGATTGGAAACGTGATTATTAAGGCAATTTAAAGGTCTTATCTGACATTTTTAGGTATTTTTAGGCTTTCACAAAAACAAATAGTCGGATTCCACGAAACACGTTTTTGTCTTTCATGTAAAGAAATACATTTGGCAGATAGGACTTATACGTTTAGCAGGCCAGAATAAGACTTTGGATCACAAGAATATGAGTCAGGATTACCAGCTCACTGCACCATTGTTCATGCTGCAAGACCGCCAAAGTGACTAGAATTAACCGAGGAAATCGAATAACTAGGTGCTTGTAAGTAGAGGCTAATAACTTGTAATTACTTAAATTAAAGTGGTTATACTATTATTACTTGGATTAAAGCGGCCGTTAACCTGACTCATTATTGTTTAACATGGATTCTAGGGCCAACTGTCTAAGGTGAGACCTGCAGCTCTGCTCACACCAGCTGAGAGACTTGGTGACCTCCTATGTGTGTAGGTACCTACATAATATAAGTACACACTCCTTACTGCACGCTATGCTATTTAGCTTTCATTTTAATAGTTCAGCTTCTATTGCGCTGTTATTCAGTAAAATTCGATGCAATGAATCTAATTGAACTATGAAAATTAAAGGTATTATGAAAATGTACCTAAGTATTATAAAAAGGGCTTCTGGTCGTTGTATCATTGAACGTATGTACCTAGGGCTAAGAAAACAAAGAATTGGAGGTGCGACTGATGGTCAACTGGTAATGATTTAAATTAAAAGTGTTGTTGTGTGAATATATGGATTTTTATAATTTTAATGGCATTTACGGTAGGGTTAGACCCCATGGTCAACACTATTATAGAATAAAACCCACTGTACAATAACTAAACAATTTATATCCGTATGGATTAAACGCAGAACAGTGACTTTTAGCCTATAGAAGTTAATAGATGCAATAATTTCATTTAAATTATCCTGTGGCCTGCAATCGACCCACTCAGAGCTAAAGGATTTCTCACGAACCGAACAATATTGCGTAGGACAAGTGGCCGGCACTACGAACTTCGCACTATTGGCTAATAAATACATTTTGTACTGTGTCCTTCAAAATATTATAAAGTTCATTGATTTTATTACCCTTACTTTACAGCTGCTATTACCTAAGCGCATACTTTTATTTACAACTAGTTGTTGGCCGCGGCTTCGCCCGCGTGTTTGTCGGAAAATATCCCACAGGAACGTACTACCGGGTTTACTTCACAATTTCATGGGTTTTAATTTTTTACGCGGTACCATAATTCTTGTTCTAAAATAAAAGTAGCCTAAGTTACTCCTTATAACATCACCTATCTGCCAGTGAAAGTCCTGTCAAAATTGATCCTGCCGTTTTGGAGATTAGCCGGAACAAACAGACAGACAAAAAATATAAATAGTTTTTTTTGTTATAAGTACCTTAGGAGTACTTTCATACACATTTAAAAAAAGCTATTATTCTGACATCAAAGAGATAGGTACTCCAATTTTATTTATTTGTTAAGATGTTTTATTATTGAAATGTACATTTATATGATGCACGACGATAAATTCCTTGAGCATTCTAATTAAACTATTAACCAACGCATAATCTGCCTTATTCGTATGAATTGCCTTTTAGCAGAATACGCATTAACACCGTAAAATGCGACTAGCTCATAGACATGAAACGAGCACAAAAACTTGCTAAATGAATACCGAAGCGCATTTAATAGCTATTCATGTTATTGTAAGTCTTTCTCGGTAAATATTTGAGCTACAATTGAAGACCACTTGAGCCTCTTGGCTGTCAAGTGGAAATCTGAACTGATTCACATGGCGAGCCATGTCACAGGGTGCCACTCTGTGGTATTAGAAAGTATTAAACGTTTTCCAGACTAACTATTACATACCTAAACTAACCTAATTCTAGAAATACTTGCTTAGACAGTTATCAATTTTTTTATTAACAAGTGAAAAACCTTTTGGATATCACAGTAGGAGAACATATCGCACCTTCATTTCGAAACTTAATTAAATTATATTATGACTACACACCATAAAAAGAAACCAATAATTTAACAAATAATGCCAGAAATATCTCATAAGTGTTCATTACTATTTTATTAAGAGGTAAATAGTCATGCAAAAATCGTTAATTTTTTGTTTAGTAACATTTTCGAAATGAAGGTGCGATATAATGAAATATAATAAATTAAATTGCACACTCAATTAGGTAAATAGAAATATGTCTAAACAATATTAATGACATAGAATTGCGCATGTCTTGTGAATCGATTTAATTGATTTATCAATCTGTGGTTTGATTTACCTACTTACTTACTTTGGTCGAATAGTTTTTAGAACGTTTAATAATTTTTACTTCGCGGCGCTAGAATGTGATGAAAGTTTTGATTGGAAGGAAAAACATTATAATTATAACAGTGCGTCGAAGGTAGTTAAAAGGTTGCTATAATCTGAGAATAAATAAATCATGCATCAAAACTATTTAATGACGAGGAAACTTATGAAAAACTCTCAATCCCATAACCACAGCTCTAACAACCCTGGAAATAACGACATTCCTAATTTAGCATTAATGAATTAAATAGTTTTTGTGACATTCCGCAAATGCGGAGAATAAGGGAAGATACCAGGATCTGAATTGCTAATGTGGAACTGGGTTTAAATAGCTACGATGTATGTAGGTACAGGTAGTGGAAGCATATTGGCTATATCTACTTATCCACTTTTCTATTGCGATAGTAACTACGACCGAATAGCGAGAAGGACTATGTCGCTAAGTGTACGTATTTAAAATCACCGTGACATGTTGCACGGTGATTTTAAATACTTACGTAAGAAAGTTAAAAATGATGTTATTGACAGTACGCATACACATTGTCTATACAGGTAATGCAGGCATCATGCACAGTCGTGGTCAAAAAATATTTATACATATTTATTTTAGTGATATCTGCGAGTAGCATGTAAGTAGCGTTCGATATGTAAGCCATCGGTCTGTATTATTGATATAACTGTTTGGGTCGCGGGACATGGGAAAACGAAGCTGCCGCCCACGCGCCGCCAACCGGTGTCGCGGACAGTCGCGCACAGCGGTGCTTGCGACACACGTCAAGTGTTCCAAGCAAGCGAGATACGGATCTGATGCCAGTGATGCTTCCTTTGTTAAGCGGATAGATTGTCCATTTCATAATTTAGCTATAGTAGTAAGCCTTAAATACAGCCTTAAGTACAGGTCAACTAGATTGAAAGTTAATAATTGCACATGGCATGCTTAGGTCCTTTTAGTAAAGGATCTGTGGAGTGTGGAGAAAACAAATGATTTGGCATGTCCATCTGTATCTCACAGAATATCGCGCAAAACACTGCTAAATGCGTACCTACTTAGATGGTACACGCGCAGCCGTCCTTGCTGCATGCTACGGAACCCTACAGAACCCTACTCGGCGGGTGGCCCAAAACGCACTTGCTGATTTTTCCATTTAAACTCGCGGCCCATTCCGACTTGTGCAGATCCTAACGAGAGGAGAATGAGCAAAAGGGAGTGTCTAAGTGGAAAGTGTCTAAATAATTTTGCTTTTGTGAGCGACGATACATGACATCATCTGGGGTACAAGCGCAAATTAAAATGCTAGTTTCCTGTTTATATCTTTTCATTTGTATTTATTTTATGATTAGTCAAATGGTAAAATTGGTTGAATCAAATTATTTAAACAGTTTGTGTTCGTGGTTAAAAAGGAATAATTCAGAATTGTTAATCAATAAAGGCTTTATAAGGGAATTTAGGCTTTGTTTTAAGAGAAAAGTTTTAACACAAATGCAGACTATTGTAGGCGGATTAATTAAAGGTTATTAATTAATTAATAACTGTTAAAAACAGAGATTAGTGAACATCCTAATTTAAGAGAAAGTATTAGGAAAGGAAATAGTTATAGGTTTGTTTACGTTGGTAAGAGAGTTAGGTTTCATATTTATCTACAAGAGACTTTATATTCTTATAGAGCACTCATCATCCATAAAGAATTCGAAGCACTTCTTATGTTTACATTAATATATTATAAGCGGAATGAAATGCGACAGTTTGCTAATAAATATGGATTAGCCAGATTCTAATGGAACTATATCTTTCGAAAATGTCTTCTTCGCCGTCCATTTGGGATCCAAAGATATTTTAAAATATTTTGGGATTGGATTAAAAGTAAGTTCATTACAAATTATCATCAGAAAACTGGTCCCATAAGTACTTAATTCGTTAATTAGTGAGCTGAGAATCATCGTAAAGTAAATCTCTAGGTAGCCGCGGGTCAGTGTTATAATTATTATCATGTAGGTAGTTACTTACTTATTGGAACATATTGATTTGTTACTACAATCAAAACTATCGAAGTGAAGGATGACGTCAATGAAACCGGTTGCCGCAACATCTCTCCTCTTACCATTTCTTTTAGCTTCATTAAAAGATTTTTAGAAATTTCTAATTGGTAATACTTACTTTTTTGGAGTTACCTACCTAACTAGGTTTTAAGCATTTGTGTAGATATACTTACAAGGCTCGCAAAACCGGGTTAAGAGGTTTTTCGTTATGTCTTGTGTGCCGGGAACGTGGATCCACACGAGACACAATGACTTTTTAATTGTGTCTTTATAGACACAATTACGGCATTAAAAATTACGGCATTCGACTAGTTAAGGGGTCATTGTACTCATAATTATAAACAACTTTTACTATGGGACAAAATCAGAAATTGCGAAAACAAAAGTCAGCTGTTCCCTTCATTTTGACGAGTTATGCTAACATAAAAGGTCGGGAAAAATTTTTTCGTATTTTATAGGTACCTATAAAGTTGTAATAAAATCTCTTTGGCTCTTCTGTTTGTATCTGGCTGGTTTTGATACCATAGGCCGGGGAAAAAGTTCCTTCGTATTTTATATACAAGTTCAAGATATTTTTTTTCTTAGTTTATTTATTTAGTTATGTGTCATTTGCCAAATGGGTCAAAACTGTTTTGTGGTCAACCCCTAACTCTTCAGCTATGTCGTAACTACTAATATACCGACCTTGCTCCACTTTACCAAAAATGGCATCGGCTTTATCCGTAACAGGGTGACAAGAGGCGACTAGAGCGAGCTGCATCTTTGACATCAAAATTCCCGGACTGAAAACGCTAGAACCAACTTTGTGCTACTCTTACTGACAATGCGTTATTTCGTGGCTTGTGTTGCATTTTCCCTTTTTTGTAATAAAACTTCAGAATGTATCGAATTTGTTCGTTAGATGCACTCATTTTGGCGGGCAGAAAAACAATTGAAAAATGGCGGGAAATCGTTTTTACTTTTTAATGTCTTTTCTAAAATGTCATCTATTTAATGGAATCAAAACCAGCCAGATACAAACAGTAGAGCCAAAGAGATTTTATTACAACTTTACACCTATAAAATACAAAAACTTTTTCCCCGACCTAGATGACATTTTAGAAAAGAAAAATAAAAAGTAAAAACGATTTGCCACCATTTTTCAATTGTTTTTCTGCCCGCCAAAATGAGTGCATCTAACGAAAATTTCGATACATTTTGAAGTCTTATTAGAAAAACACAAACCACGAAAAAAAATTGTGACGTTTATGGACTTAACGCATTGTCAGTAAGAGTAGCACAAAGTTGGTTCAAGCGTTTTCAGTCCGAGAATTTTGATGTCAAAGATGCAGCTCGCCCTAGTCGCCTCTGGTTGTCCTGTTACGGATATGGCGGATTTTGGAAAAGTGGAGCAAGATTGGCATGTTAGTAGTTACGACATGTTGAAGAGTTAGGGGTTAACTACAAAACAGTTTTGACCCATTTGGCAAATGACACATGATAACTAAATAATAAACTATGAAAAAAATAAATGTCTTGAATTTGTATATAAAATACGACGGAACTTTTTCCCCGACCTAATATTTACTTAAATTCAGAATAGATTTTTTTGTTCGCGATTTCAGGTATACTTATTCCCATATTTAAAGTGGTTGATTGTTGTTGTTTAAGAGGTTGTGCTTTATTTAAGTTACAGCTTGCATTACAAAATGACAAAAAAAACTTTTCACACCACCTGCTCGAAAATGTCAAATTATATGTCAAGCAACCTTAACCTAAAGTGAGTCATTAGTGGCCGGTGGCACAGCCGGTCAATAATGTTGTACTGGATTTCATTATGACCCGCTGGTCAATAATGTGATTTGAATTTGGAATCTCACATGCTCAGCTAAATTGGCAGTATAGTACTAACAAACACCTTTTGGTGCCAGAAAGAGGAAAGCTATTCTCGAAACCCTTACTACGCGTGGATGATATTCTCGATTTCCTACAAAATCATAACGACTGCTTCTTCATATCGTTGCCATGTTTTCGAAGACATAATATTGTAAGAATAATTAGATAACTACGAACCATTTTTATTTTTTTTTTTTATTTTCTTTTTTTTAATTTTGGAACGAAGTTCCTTATCGCGCGTTGTGAAAGGGGGCTAGACGGAAAAAAGTCTCACGAAAAGTTGTCACGACACTTTTTGCTATAGGTAGCTATTGTAAGCCGTGCGGCGTGCGCATGTTTCTCTGTCTGTCTCTCTCTCTCTCTCTCTCTTATAGAAAGCAAGCCAGATATTTTCATTTCTATTTCGCATTGAACAGTGTGGTGTCGCGATGATGATGATGATGATGATGATAGTGATGATGATGATGATGGTGATGAGGATGATGGTGATGATGATGATGATGATGATGATGATGATGATGATGATGATAAGTATAAAAATAAAATTTTGTTACAATTCCTTCACTAATTAATCGAAAGGAACTTCGTTCCATCCGGGTGTCCCTTGACACCTCTCAAGTTTTTTTTTTTTTTAAATTACACATCAACATCTACAACGTGTAACGTTAAATGCGCAAAACCTCTTAAGGCGTCATTGTACTCATCATTATGAACAACTTTTACTATGGGAAAAACCTGAAATCGCGAAAAAAAAATCAGCTGTTCAGTACATTTTGACGAATTATGCGAACATAAATGTACTGAACAGCTGATTATTTTTCGCGATTTCAGGTTTTGGTCCCATAGTAAAAGTTGTTCATAATGATGAGTACAATGACCCCTTAAGAGGTTTTGCGCATTTAACGTTACACGTTGTATAAACGTACCAAATAAAAACTTAACTTTATCTTTGCACAACTGGACTAATGTCTCAAATGTTACCATTAACTTCAATTAATATGTAAGTGCATATAACTAACTAGTTCTAAATATGTTATTCTTACTGTTTGTTTATTTAATAAATACTTTGTTTTTCGTACTATGGCTATTATTTTCTCACAGTAGGTGTAAAAAGTAGAGTATCCTCCTCTGGGCTAAAGGTGTTTTTGCCTTGGGCTAGCTTGAATCCCTCGCTGCATTCAGGATTCTTGTATTAACTCCCTCGCTTCGCTCGTGAGTTAAACTCTTAACTACCTCGCTGCGCTCGGGAGTTAAATCCCGAATCCTTCATTGCGCTCGAGATTCAATATGACGCCCGTGACATAAGACACAACTTTAGCCCCTCGGTGCATAATCTACTATTCTTAACGTAAAAGTAAAGCCTGCTTGCTCATAATTCATTTATTTGCGCTAATATAACAAGTTACTACCAATGATTTAAGTACTTATAATATCATTCGTTACTACGGTAAGGATGCCTCTTAAAAACGAGATAAATCTACAGTTTGATTGGAATGTAATAACCTCACATAAAACTTGAATAGGCATTTCAAATGACAGGCAATGCTAATAGCAAATTACGATATTGGCGGACAGTAAAATTTGATTTGTTTCATTAAAAACCTATTACATAAAGTATTTATTATTGACAAAACACAAGTTGAGTAATGTACCTATAGATTTACAGTTTTCTAGTCTTAGTGATTAGTTCTGTAGATATCGGGTGTACAAAACATAGAGTTGCTATCCATCAAACTGGTTGGTTCTGAGACTGACTGGTGCGTCATTAAATGTGACCGAAAAGGATTTAGTCGAGTCTTAATAAGGAAGGCTTTAGTCGAGTCGGTAAAAGTGGCCGACAGTAAGTATTTGTACTGTTATGTACCTACTGTTTCAGTTATTGTTATCGTCGTCGTCCTAATGTGCTTGAAGGGGTTGAGTTATAATCATCCCTTTATTATAATAGGTCATTCAAACGGCAACTTCCTGATTTTTAGTCATTTAGGTACCTACTTACCTATCTATAGTTACCTGGAACACAAACAACAAGTAACTACGCAATTTCAAATTCAAGTTCAGTGCCCAACACACATAATTTCAAGCTTTAATTTTTAAATTCAAAGTCTACATGGCAATATTTTATAATAAAAATCATCAACAAAAATAACAGCCGTACGGCGGGGCCTAAGAAACATCGATACATCATAATTACATCGGTTTGTAATCGTTTCTACAAGAAGATCGATTTCAAGCTCGCAGCTATAGGTACCTACTACTCCGCTTGTAACAGTAAATTGGTAAAAAAACATACAATAATGAAGATTTACTGCTGAGCGGGCAGGTGGCGAGAATGATCGACAGATAACGCAGTTATTCCGATCAGCGGTCTGGTCTACTTTTTTCATTAGATATTGTGCCTAAATGAATCGGATGACGGACCTGGAATTAGTTATTCTAACGTCCGTCGCCATGTTGTGAAATAATTTGTGTAATAATTGGACACGGTTGAATTTCCATTCAAGTAGCTTTCATAGGTATTAGGTTTTTAAAAAAAAAATACTTACTAACTGCTTGATGCCTATCAGCGAACTAGCTTACATATAGATTAAATTTCTTGTCCGCCCGACCCATCGCGTCGCATCGCATCACCGGTCCGCGCTATTACTTGGTTTTCCTTAGCGTTCTTTCTGTTTTTAGGGTCCCGTACCTCAAAAGGAAAAAACGGAACCCTTATAAGATCACTCGTGTGTCTGTCTGTCTGTCTATCCGTCTGTCACAGCTAATTTGCTCCGAATCTAATGGACCGATTAAGTTGAAATTTGGTACACATATGTATTTCTGTAACCCAAACACGTACGGCTAAAGTAAATAAATGAATTTTGAATATTGGTGTCACTTTTAGGGGGCAAATAAGAAAATAAAAAAAAAAGTTTTGCAAACTGTACCGTGTGACATATCAAATGAAAGGGCTTACTATGAGAATCTCAAATATATTTTTTTTATAATTCTAAAATAAGTTATTTAAGAAAATAGACGAAAATTTACCATTCCCCGCCCTTATCTCCGAAACTACTGAGCCTAAAATTTTGAAAAAAATACAGAAAAGAGTTCTATACCTGTAGATTACAGGAAAACCTATAAGAAGTTTGTGGTATTAAAATAACATGGTAAATCTCTCAATATTGTGAGTACAAACTTACATTTGCTGTTGGAATGTGTGGGAGAACATGTTATCCATACTAATATTATAAATTCGAAAGTAACTCTGTCTGTCTGTCTGTCTGTTACCTTTTCACGCCTAAACCACTGAACGGATTTCGATAAAATTTGGCAAGGCTATAGATGGTATCCTGGGGACGGACATAGGCTACTTTTTTTTCCAAAAATAATCCTACAGGGGGTGATATAGGGGATGAAAGTTTGTATGGGAAACTCAGTATTTCTTAAGTTAGGGATGTGAAAATTAAAATGTAGGCTTTTGATAGGAAATAAAGAAATATGCGGTTCAGCGTTTTTGAAAAATCATCCCCTAAGGGGGTAAGATAGGGGTTGATTTTAAAATTTACAAAACTGCATGGATTTCGACAATTTGGCAAAGCTTTATATAGCATCCTGGGGAAGGCCATAGGATACTATTTTTTTCAAAAATAATACTACGGGGGGTGATATAGGGGATGAAAGTTTGTAAGGGAAACCCAGTATTTCTTAAGTTAGGGATAACTTTATGCTATTGGTAGGAAATTAAGAAATATGCGGTTCAGCGTTTTTGAAAAATCATCCCCTAGGGTCGTAAAATAGGGGTTGATTTTAAAATTTACAAAACTGCACGGATTTCGATAAAATTTGGGAAGGCTTTATATGGCATCCAGGGGAAGGACACAGGCTACTTTTGGTCTTAAAAAATAATCCTACAGGGGGTGATATAGGGGATGAAAGTTTGTATGGGAAACTCAGTATTTCTTAAGTTAGGGATGTGAAAATTAAAACGTATGCTTTTGATAGGAAATAAAGAAATATGCGGTTCAGCGTTTTTGAAAAATCATACCCTATGGGGGTAAAATCGGGGTTGATTTTAAAATTTACAAAACTGCACGGATTTTGACAAAATTTGGCAAGGCTTTATATAGCATCCTGGGAAAGGACAAGGGATACTTTCAAAAACAATACTACAGGGGTTGATATAGGAGATGAAAGTTTGTAAGGGAAACCCAATATTTCTTAAGTTAGGGATAACAAATTTATGCTATCGGTAGGAAATTAAGAAATATGCGGTTCAGCATTTTTGAAAAATCATCCCCTAAGGGGGTAAAATAGGGGTTGATTTTAAAATTTACAAAACTGTACGGATTGCGATAAAATTTGGCAAGGCTTTATATAGCATCCTGGGGAAGGACACAGGCTACTTTTGGTCTTAAAACGTAATCCTACAAGGGGTGATAAAAGGGATGAAAGTTTGTATGGGAAACCCAGCATTTCTTAAGTTAGGGATATGCCCTATGTTTTCCACATGAACGTTCTCATGGGATATTTTCCGACATCCACGCGGGCGAAGCCGCGGGCAAAAGCTAGTTCAACTATAATGTTAAGTTTGTTCTTGGGATAATTAATTTAATCCCAACTACGGAACACTTCATTGAGCGTAGTCCGACACGCACTTGTCCGGTTTTTTTATTATAATTTTGCGCGGCTCCTAAAGGGCTAGAATGTGAATTGGGCTAGGGTAAATACCTACTTACTTATATGTGTCTAAACTATGTAGTTTTAGGACGAAAGCTACAACTTCCAATGTAAATAATTTAATGACACCAAAATCTGCTAAGTACCTATTTGATTTAAATAAAACAAAATCAAATGCGGATAAGCTTGCACACCAAGCAGAGTGTTAAGGGTCAAACAGACGACTGTTTAAAATTACATTACATAAATTATAACAGAGATTACATAAATATGAAGCGTGACAGGATAATTGGAGGCACGACTTGTGAGCTCTCGCTCTTGTTGAGCTGTTGATACAGCTCAACACTCGTGCCCCGCTGTTGCCGGTAATTATAATTAGTATTATTGGTGTTTATTGCAGTTGGTAACTAATAGAATAATTTAGTGAGTGATTAAAGGGTTTAACAAAAATATTAGATGTCGATTTATTAGACTAGAATAGATTTGTTATAAAGGTAATCAATAAAGAGTTCTGCAACTGCAGCTCTTGCAGAGCTTAGTATACCTAATGTTCGTCAATAGAGATACTTAGATATTATAAATAGTGAAGCCTCGTTACATGAACTTCTATCCACCTAGGGATTTTATTCTTATTGACATATCCATTTAGGTGAAGTTTTGTAATTAAAGAGTTTCAAATAAAAAAATCAAATCAAAGTTTATTTTTGGTGGAATTCATTCAATATCAGCCGAATGAGGTAACTGCAAAACAGTCTGCGAGTCTGTCTAGTTGTGTACTTATCAGAAGCTTATTTATAGCTCAAGCACAAGCGCCACGATGCAACTGCGAAGCATTACAACCGTGCGATTGAGTCGCGGGTGCGCGACCGCTACTTTCTATGCCGGCCGCCAACGATGCGCACACATAATTTAATTTCACTCAATATCATGCTCTAGTGTGGTCTCGCCAGTAGAAGACCACCCTGCCTTTTAAAGTTATGTGAGCAAATAATAGGATTTTATGAAACCTTGAAAAAAAATAAATAAAAAAAATACTCGACTGAACTTTATTATTAAATCGACATGGTCTATCTATCCTGTTCTCCTAAATAGATCTATCCTTTGGCCCAAGCTGTGATTCAATTCCCTTAAGTTTTGTAAGCAATAATTTTGCAATCACGATATCGCATAACGTGAAAGAACTTGCGCGTTTGCTTGTAAGAACCAACCAAGTCCGGACAACTCAACAAACGTGACTGGAATGCACGTCCGAGTCACCAATCTGCCAAGCATGATGGCAATACCAATAGTCCATTGTGATCGCTGTTCTACACTTCAAGAGTCGGTAATCGCTTGTTGTTGATCGCATGCTCGCGGAAGATACGTGTGTGGCCTATCACCTCCCGTAAACTTGGCATGCTGTAAACGCTCGGCCCACATATAATTACGGTGAAAACTCCGATGATTTCGAACCCCAATCACCTCTTAAGTAATTGTATTTATGCTGCAATTACTGTGGTTTAAACCACTTGCCTGCTGATCTTGAGAAACTCATATACCATATGAATATAGTATTTATAAGACATTAGATATCTATATCTTCTGTGTGACCGCGATGTTCTTCAACGGATTTTGATGCGGTTTTCAGCGTCATTTAAAGAATTTATTCCGGACGGTTATGTGTATAATGAATGCATTATTATTAAACGTACATAATATATAATAAAGAAATTACGATGTTTTTCCAAGTCGTAAAATCCGTGCGAAGCAGGGGCGGGACGCTAGTATTATTATGAATCTCTTCTCTAGATTCAGTCGGCGCGTGGTATTCTTTTAGTTTAGAGATTCTGCTAAAGGTGTTAAATTTCCTATATTTAATCGATTCTATCTAACAGTTAATACAATTTATACGATTTTAGGACACTGACAGCCTTACCAAAATAAAATACTATTTGATTTAAATAATTGCCTATTTATGTTCCCGCAGATCGTAAGACGCCAACGCGCGCTTGTAAAATATATTAGGTACACATAATTTTGTTTGTTTTTGAAGAAAATATTCATCGACTGCTCATGAATGGTATAAAACGAAATAAAAGTGGCTTGAAGTACCAAATGATGTTTTTATGGCGCAGTTTGACGCCATTTAATGATATTAATATGCCATTGACATAATTTAGATTACATAGTGAAGTTCAACACGACCGAAATATTTTATTGAATGGTTGTGAGGGATAAAATTAATTAATTAACTCAACTTAGCCAGTACTGTGACTTATATCTTTATTGGGAATAAAGTTTCTATAAACCGAAACCGCTAAATTAAATGCTATAGGTAATCAATGCGCTTGGTAACAAACTGATTGACCGATACTACGGCTAATCTCGGTATGATAATGAGAAAATAATAGATAGGCAGATTAGAAAGAATGCACAGTAGCTTAACTTTTTGGTGTCAAATATTCGTCTTGTATCAATATGACAAGGTATCTGTCAACTTAAGTTTCGTTCTTTTGGAATTCGAATTGTATGCGCACAAGCACACGTCATTTAAATTTTGAATTAGCATCACGCATGTTATTCTATCTGTCCGATCTAAATCGGCTTTACCCTTCACTTTGACAATCGACGCAACCATTCAAATCCAGCTATTTACACCGTCGTGTTTTCATGGTGACTTCTTACACGTTTGCTCAGTGACGCGGTAATGTATAATACGCTTATCTAAAGTTTCGTCCGTGAACTGCTTTGAGGCTGACGTACAATGATACGCAGAGTTTTGAGTTCATTTGTCATCGAAAAGATAATAGTCAATGTTCGTTGAATCGACAATGGCTCATATTTTCTTCTTGTTGTTTGTGTTATGTTCACAAATGTTTAGGGGTTTGAACTGTTGTGGAGCAGGTAGAATGGTGCCTTAACTTCAAGCAAATTTTAGCAAGGTCTCTTAAGTGGTCTCTAAAATATATAGTTTGACAAGATTTCAAACTAGTTTTTGTAATGGCCATGCAGTGGTCATTCAAACATTGCAAAATAATTGTTTTTGCGTGAATATCTACTGCGAACAACTTTGACGATGTGATGTGCAATAATCGTATGTCATTGTTATGGGATATAAAAGCATCGTGACTACTGGGTAGTGTTTGTCGGGGGCCATAAAAGGACCACTTTTGTGGCCCATCCTGAACATCCACTGCTTATGAGAATCAAGTTGTAAAATTTAAAATTTACTCACTTTCTATAACATTGAGCTGAGAGACTGTTTGCAACACCACTGTGTTATGTTGGCTATAAATAAAATTATGTCGATTGTTCAAGTTGATGTAGATACCTACGTATAGTAACTTTCTAGATAAAGTAAGTATTATAGTTATAAATTTCTTGCAGGGTGCAACTAAGCCACTGATAGTAAAATCTATAGCTTTTAGAGATAACCCACTATTTACCAATCGTGGGTTTTTAAAACTCTGCGACGTCTTTGCAACTAAAGATTGAAAAGATATATTACTATAGATTTCAAGTCTAAAATTATCAGGTACTTTTAAGGAAGTATACAATCATTGTAGCTTTGTAGAAAGTCTCAAGTCCTCACATAGAGTCAGTCTTTAGCAGGAGAGAGACAAAATCTCTGAATCATCAAAAATTACATAGTTGTTAGGTATACTTATTCTTTTAAACAAATCAAATATTAATATTTGAGTATTTATAAGTATTTATTATTAGTATTTATTACATTACAGCAAAACGTTATCACACACTAGCAGTGAATTTGAACATATAGGGCTGTTGCAGATACATGAACAACCAGTTGCAATTTCGAGCTAACAGCTTGGAGTACCTACGGCTAGGTTATGTATGTTTCGAAACGCGTTTCACCTGATAGAGTGAAATGCTTTGAATTATCTAGGGCTGTCGACCTGCTACGATGTTAGATTATTATCAGTGTTTTACAAAAGCTTCGAGTTTTGGGTATAAACACGTTGAGACTGGGTTCAACTGTTGAACACTTTATTACTTAAACTAGCTTGAAAAATATTGTGAGAAGGAAAATGGTTGCAATGTGTGTGTAATTTTGTAGTCGCTTCAGCTTTCTTTCTTTCAAATCACAAAGTTCAGACTACCTAAGAAAGAGCGGCGTCTTCTAACACAAGCATTATCTGCTTAAAAGGAGACGCCATTCACCAACAAAATGTTCATAACTATAATGGTAATGAAATACTTAAACATTTTTGTATTTTGTATTTTTTTGTAAACTTGACTTCATTTTCTGAAAGCTCTCGGTCCTATGAAATCACTTTTGACGTACCTATTCAGGCAGGTAAAACATAATTATGTTGGTCCAGAATCAAAGCTGCATGAATGTCATTCTTAATATCCTTATTTCCCCAGTTTGTTACTCAATCATGCAAAAACGGCTGAACGCGTTTGGATGACATTTTGCACACATATCTGTACTTTTAAAGACTTTTAACATGGCTGAAGAGTTTGTTTGTTTGGATTAAAAAAAAAATATTTTTCATTTGATAGCCCAATTATTGAGGAAGCCTATAGGCTATTTAACATCACGCTAGGGCCCTTAGGAGACGAGCAAAAACAGAAAAGAAAGAAAGAAAAAGACTAAGCGAAAACGAAGTACCTAACAACCCCATATGGGGTCATTGTACTGATCATTATGAACAACTTTTACTATGGTACCAAACCCAAAATAACGAAAAAAAATCAGCTCTTACCTACATTTAGGTGTGTTTGCATAACTCGTCAAAATGATACAGCTGATTTTTTTTCCCGGTTTCAGATTTGTCCAATAGTAAAAGTTGTTGATAACGATGAGTACAATAACCTTTTAAGAGGTTGTGCGTTAATTCCGGGACATGTTGTATGTCACGCTGCTTTTTTATTGGCTAGGGAGCTGCCACGATGGTGTTGTACTCATCATTATGAACAACTATTAGGTACTATCGAACCAAACCTGAGATCGTGAAAAAAAATCTGTTTGTTTCAATTACATTTATGTTCGCATAACTCGTCAAAATGTAAAGCTGATACTTTTTTCGTGATTTCAGGTTTGGTCCCATAGGTAGTAAAAGTTGTTCTTAATGATGAGTACAAGACTATTGTGGCAGCTTTCTAGCTAGTAAAAAAGGAGCGTGTATAGTAGGTATCGAGTTGTTAATAATTATGTTCATTAAAAAGTTGTTCATAACGATGAGTACAAGACTATTGTGGCAGCTTTCTAGCTAGTAAAAAAGGAGCGTGTATAGTAGGTATCGAGTTGGTAATAATTATGTTCATTAAAAAGTTGTTCATAATGATGAGTACAAGACTATTGTGGCAGCTTTCTAGCTAGTAAAAAAGGAGCGTGTATAGTAGGTATCGAGTTGGTAATAATTATGTTCATTAAAAAGTTGTTCATAATGATGAGTACAAGACTATTGTGGCAGCTTTCTAGCTAGTAAAAAAGGAGCGTGTATAGTAGGTATCGAGTTGGTAATAATTATGTTCATTAAAAAGTTGTTCATAATGATGAGTAGAAGACTATTGTAGCAGCTTTCTAGCTAGTAAAAAAGGAGCGTGTATAGTAGGTATCGAGTTGGTAATAATTATGTTCATTAAAAAGTTGTTCATAATGATGAGTACAAGACTATTGTGGCAGCTTTCTAGCTAGTAAAAAAGGAGCGTGTATAGTAGGTATCGAGTTGGTAATAATTATGTTCATTAAAAAGTTGTTCATAATGATGAGTACAAGACTATTGTGGCAGCTTTCTAGCTAGTAAAAAAGGAGCGTGTATAGTAGGTATCGAGTTGGTAATAATTATGTTCATTAAAAAGTTGTTCATAATGATGAGTACAAGACTATTGTGGCAGCTTTCTAGCTAGTAAAAAAGGAGCGTGTATAGTAGGTATCGAGTTGGTAATAATTATGTTCATTAAAAAGTTGTTCATAATGATGAGTAGAAGACTATTGTGGCAGCTTTCTAGCTAGTAAAAAAGGAGCGTGTATAGTAGGTATCGAGTTGGTAATAATTATGTTCATTAAAAAGTTGTTCATAATGATGAGTACAAGACTATTGTGGCAGCTTTCTAGCTAGTAAAAAAGGAGCGTGTATAGTAGGTATCGAGTTGGTAATAATTATGTTCATTAAAAAGTTGTTCATAATGATGAGTACAAGACTATTGTGGCAGCTTTCTAGCTAGTAAAAAAGGAGCGTGTATAGTAGGTATCGAGTTGGTAATAATTATGTTCATTAAAAAGTTGTTCATAATGATGAGTACAAGACTATTGTGGCAGCTTTCTAGCTAGTAAAAAAGGAGCGTGTATAGTAGGTATCGAGTTGGTAATAATTATGTTCATTAAAAACGAGTGATTGTTAATTTGTTTATTGCTAATAGTTACTACTTAGTATTTAGTTATTAAAAGGAGCTCGTGGCTAAGTAATAACAGCCGCACGGGTCGATCCATCAGGTTAAGCTACGCTTGCCGGGGTTGGTCAGTGGATGGGTGACCATCTTTACATACCGAGACTCCTCCGTGCCTCGGAAAGCACGTTAAGCCGTTGGTCCCGGCTGTCATTCGTGGATCTTTGACAGTCGTTACGGGTCGTCAGAAGCCCGAAAGTCTGACAACCAGTCTTACCAAGGGGTATCGTATTACCCAGTTACTGGGTTGTGGAGGTCAGACAGGCAGTCGCTCCATGTAAAATACTAGTATTCAGCTGCATCCGGCTAGACTGGAAGCTGACCCCAAACATAGTTGGGAAAAGGCTAGGCAGATTGATTTAGTTATTAAAAGCTCGTAAATCTTCTGTTCTTTGGGACCACTCGTATAAATTGGGCATTTTCGTCAAAATGTCTACCAACCCACTTATGGGATGTCCCATACATACAAGTTGCAAATAATTAACATTTTTATAATATAGAAGTGTCGAGTAATTATTAAATAGTTTCAAAAGACTAGTTTTCGTTTTTACTTAAATTGCCAACTGAAATTTAAAAAAAAAAGTAACAAAATGAAATCCTGAAATGTGGCATCTTACGTCTTGCAGTACTGTCCTTATTATTTGGTAGGTAACGGTCATGACCAAAACGTATCTAAGTTACTATTTATTTACATATATTATTTGAAATAAGCTCCATATAATAAAAATAAAAACATACCTAACAAAATTCATAAAATTTATCATTCGACTAAATCAAGAATTTGCTAAAATATCCAAAACAATATTAGTAAGCTGTTTTCAAAGTAGGTAGCAGTTTAAAAAAAAATGACCATTTCTCAGAGTCTTCAACAGCCGTATCTACGAGTATAAGACAAGAGTTTAGAGATCCGGGAATATGACAGGAAAACATTTATTGAAGTGAAGGCACTTTTATAATATGTTTTACTGTCATTACCCGACTACGGCGAAGCATAAAGGAGGGTTATGATTTTGACCAGTATGTATGTATGTATGTTCATCTGTTCCCTCATAACTTCTATGTATAGACTATGGCGAGAGGGCTAGAGGACATAAAGTCACGAAATAAAAAATAAAAAATTTAATGATGCCGTGTTGGGTATCCAATGAAAGGGCATAATTAGCATATTTCAAAAATATATAATATATAGGATATTTCACCAGATAATTGGGAATAATTTCTAAACACACGCCTCAGATGTGAGGCAAACATATTTTCTCTCCAAACCTACCCAAAATACATGCAATAATTATAAATCGGACAGATTACGTGTGATTTTTAATTTGTCTGTCTTTTTCTAATTTCAGATGAGAATATTTTCTTGTTTTCACTTTCTTTCTTTCTACTATTACTTATATTGTAAGTTCCATTTTATATTGGGTCTCTTTTTCAGGAGGTACCGAAGGCACTGGTCGACAACATGACTTATTGACTGTTAATAACCAAATGGTACCTATGTTTCAGTTATTTGTTGGCGTTATCAATCAGGGCTTACATACGCTACATTTTTAGGACTTTACACAGGTACTACGTACCTGTTATGGCCTGGCTTTCCAAAACTTTCCTTTTCACCACCATTGACGACAATTTTTTTAACACATTTCCAATTTTGTTATTGAAAAGGGTTATATTGTTGGAAGTCTTGATTACTTGCACGACTACCTAGTACCTACCTACGTCACTTATTAAGCAAACAGGTTGACAGCGTCTTATTAGTCGATTAATTAGTTAATGCATAACTATGTATAATTACCGACCTTGCTTTCACAGTACATTTATGTGTTAATCCTAGGCTGCCAGGTTGTCCGGCGGGCGTTCTCACACCGAACTGTGATAGCGAATATCTAACACAGCGTGGTTCCGTACTTTATAAAGTTTACTTTCGAATAAATAACGAGCTAGGAGCTACCCCAGAGAGCCTATTTACTACTGCTATTCAAATATTCAAAGTGTTTCCACTTTGAATGGAGATATCTTGATAACCGCATTAAAGTTCACTGTAGGTATATAAGCCTTAACATTATACAAGTACAAACTCCATCATTAATTGGGTAACTCTAACGCACACTACAATACCTAGGTACAGAAAAGGGGGTTATAAATTGTTGGATGGGTCGTACTTTATGTGCAATATTTTTTACTAGACTTATTCACAATTTTTTTAAAGTAAGTAGGTACCTAGTTAAGTTTTTACATTTTGTCACAATGAGGTTAGAATTTTCAAAATAAAATAATGTTACCAATAACTGTCATTTTTTTCGCTGAAAAATGTACGTGAAGTGCAAGTTGCTTTATTTGAAGAATCTAATGACCGTATGATAAGTTACAAAGCATACCTACTTGAGAATACCTAATAAAAAAAAACAAATTATGTAAATAACTTGCAGAAAAATAAATGAGATCGTTCCGTACCGTACGAATGCCGTATTGAGATTAGCTAATCGGTCCAGCTACTTCGGATAATTAATCGATTTACCGTGGTGGCCACATTCACCACAGTCGATACATTAGGTCATAGGTCGCCGCCATGCTAAACAAGGACAGCTATCGGTGCCTCTGTTGCACCGCATTATTCGGCTTGAAATAGCAAATCACGCCTCCCACGTCAGAGTAGGATAGCATTATCGATAGTGAAATGTTAAAATGATAGACGTGCAATGAAAATGTAACTTTATTCACGTCACTTAGGGCTCTTTATAGTGCAGCCAGTTAAACAGTCACGATTCCAATATTCTCTTCAGAGGCATTCGGTATTTCACTACATTGTGTTTGTTATTATCATTTATACCTCTAAAACGTATTATATGATAATGAAATAGTTTCATAGACTATTTACACAGCTAGTTGACTAACTATTGTGATTTATTGGCAAATTGTGATGACAAATTAAAATTGTCGTGTTAGGTAGTCGTTTTTTTACCTATGTTGAGAATTTTCATCGATGATTTTCTTATATTCACTTTTAACAGATAATAATTATGTGCCATTTTCGTAGTGAAGTTCAAATACCTTCATACCTAATCGGATCTTTGATTTTATTAAACATAATCTAATCTAAAATTACGAGTTGCGTTAAATAAAACACCTGACAGTAGGTAATAGCTAGACATACCTAAAATGTAACGACGCAAGTTGTAGGTACTTAGGTAAAATTAAAGAGCGCTAAAACCCTTCATAACCAAAATCTGTATATGGAGTACATAATGTCAAACAAAACCAGCTTTTCATCTTATAGGTACCTACTTTCCACCATTTGCATTGCAGACTATTCAAAGTTTAAGAAATTAAAAAGTTAAACGCCTTTACTTAGATGGTTGACTGTCCCACTCATTTTCATGTCAATAAAGTGAGAAGACTATACGTTTCAGTTTCAGTTATATGAGAGAAGTTCAGATCATCATCATCATCATCATCTGCGTAGCCTTTTTTTATAAACTATGTTGGGGTCGGCTTCCAGTCTAACCAGATGTAGCTGAATCAGTATTTTACATGGAGCAACTGCCTATCCGATACGATACTCCTTGGTAAGACTGGTTGTCAGAATTTCAGGCTCCTGACGACCCGTAACGACTGTCAAAGATCCACGAATGAGAGCCGGGACGAACGGCTTAGATATTCATAAAAATGTGAATCACAATACACCCATTTCAAATTAGGTTTCAGTAAAAGAACCTAATTTGAAATGGGTGTACAATACCTACAACAACTTCTTTCCAGTTGAAACTAAATGGAAGACGTTATTCGTATCTGTGAAAGGCTTGTTTGCCAGCACTGTATGTTGCGTTGCGATTCTATCAGTCAAAATCAATAGCAAGCCGCGACACCGACTTAGCGTAGACTGTTTGTTTAAGATACATAGCGCGATAACAACATACCTACGACTCTACTTATAAAGAGGATTTTGTAAGCCGTCGTGAAATGTGTTCCCCTTGTTGGTTATAATATTCGAGAAACTAAGGAAAATATTTAGTGACTTTATTAAACTTGTTCTCAAAACATCAAATTATTTTACCTTACAGAGAGTTCTTTAAATTGATTTGCTAGCTTCTTCTGGCCACTTGGAATACCCAAACTTAAAACTGAACTAAGTGTTTGTCATCGCAAATTACTTACTTATCTATATTTTAAATTGATTTGCTAGCTTCTTCTGGCCACTTGGAATACCCAAACTTAAAACTTAACTAAGTGTTTGTCATCGCAAATTACTTACTTATCTATATTTTAAATTGATTTGCTAGCTTCTTCTGGCCACTTGGAATACCCAAACTTAAAACTTAACTAAGTGTTTGTCATCGCAAATTACTTACTTATCTATATTTTCCGATGTACATAAAATCATTTATTTACTAAAGTAAGTCCAAATCTAATAAGGAGCGCAAAGTGAGCAATTTCATTTGGTATCGTAAACCGAATTACAGAGATTAGAGATTTATCTTTCCCGCGTTTTTCGCTTACGAGGTAAACGATCTCCAATAAAGATAGCATGGCGGGTGACGGATTGATTTAAAAATTGCAAACCTGAACAACCACGGTGACCTGGATTGGCCATGGTGTAGTCACCATGACCCATTTTCTAGCTATCACTAATTCTTATAGCTAAGTTGTCAAGAAGATAAGCGGTTAACAGTTACACCGTTACTTTAATGCTACCATATTGGTTTGTGTGGGTGTTAAGGTCAGATGGGTGACAGAATTCACCTGTGCATTCAATACTATTGAGGTAAAAGCGATAAAAGCTATCCAACATTGAATAGATATAGTGGAAGTTAACCAGCTTGCTGAAAACAAAGAAAGAAAAGTGGTCCTTGTAGAGAACGTATTTAAATGATATGCTTCTTTCAATGCGAGTTGTAAGAAGAATACAGTAAAAGATAGGATGAAAACAAAATATCGTCTGATTCGGTATTTCCGATAAAATCTGTTATAGGTACCTAATCGCTATCACGAATCAGATATAGAATCATATGTAGTCATTGCCACTTTTACACAAATTGTCGAAAAATTGCGCCTCGCTGAAATCATAATCATTGATGATTATGTGTAGTATATTGTGTACGCTTACCCACTACGTTATCTGTGAGTGTTTATCTTACGATATAGGTAGCTATAGACGGTGAATATGAATAAATTGCATTATATTTAATAGTATCGGGTGGTATAATCTGACGGCGGGCGGCGTGAAGCCGGCGTCGTCACTCAACGTGCGAAGATAAAGTTCTGTCGATAATACTGCACTTACGAGTAAACACATAGTATGGAGATTAAATAACAAATATTACACGATATACTACGATTTTTATATCATGTCAATTTTGAACTACTTTCAATGGATTAAGAGTTTTATAAGTGTAGTGTAGTTTTTCATTTTATCAGTGCTTGCAAGATAGAGTCATTCTATAGTTCACTCACGCGGCCCTGCTTCGTACGGTTTTTACGACTTGACAAAACATGAAGGTTTCTATATTATATTATGTAAGTTAAATATGATTTTATACATAATATAAACCAACCGGAATAAATTCTCAAAATGATAGTGAAAACCGCATCACAATCAGTTGCGAAGTTTAGAAGAACAACACGGCCACACAGACAGACACGAAAAGCGACTTTATTTTATAATAAGTAGGTACTAGTGACCCGGCCCTGCTTCGCACGGTTTTTACGACTTGACAAAACATGAAGGTTTCTGTATTATTTGTAAGTTAAATATTAATGTATTATGCACATAAACCTTCCGGAATAAATTTTCTAAATGATAGTGAAAACCGCATCAAAATCCGTTGCGTAGTTTAAAAGAACAACGCGGCCACACAGACAGACACGAAAAGTGACTTTACGTTGCGTTTGTTAGTTTAAAAGAACAACGCGGCTACACAGACAGACACGAAAAGTGACTTTATTTTATAATAAGTATAAGTAGATATAGATGGTTTTCTTTTTCCACCTTCCTGGTCTAATACTCTTTAGCTTTTATCAGACCATCTGCTCTATCAGATATGATGAGCATTCATTCCCACACATCTCTCTTCTAATACTCTTTAGCTTTTATCAGACCATCTGCTCTATCAGATATGATGAGCATGCATTCCCACTCATTTTTCTTCTATCAGACCATCTGCTCTATCAGATATGATGAGCATGCATTCCCACACATCTCTCTTCTAATACTCTTTAGCTTTTATCAGACCATCTGCTCTATCAGATATGATGAGCATGCATTCCCACACATCTCTCTTCTATCAGACCATCTGCTCTATCAGATATGATGAGCATGCATTCCCACACATCTCTCTTCTAAAAACATAGTGGATCGTAGGTAGATCATATTATCAAATAAATTGTCGGGCTAACTAACTATCTAACCCATTGATTATTCTATGTTCTTTTGGCTCAACGATATACAATGGGTCAAAACTTCAAAATCATTTTTATTTTTTTATTCTATGTTATTAAAAGTGGTTTTATCCATCATTATTTTAACATTTATTAAATTTAAATTAGACTAAACTTCGTTCACTAAGCTCAACCAATAGTAGTTTAACAATCTTGATAATTCTTATCGTTATTAATTATTAAGGAAAACTGCTAAGAGCTTGCCTAAAAGATTTTTGTATCGTGCCACGAAAAAAGAGAGCAGTGGTGGCCCAGTGGTAACGGCCCCGACGTACGGTCGTGAGTTCGAGCCCAGGCAGGCGCTTTAATTTGTGTAAATAATTTCATTACTACTGCTCTCAAAACGGTGAAGGAAAACATCCGGCATGTCGTAGAACAAAATTTCGATGCAATGATATTAGAATAAAATCATTGTTTCGATGACATGTGACATTTACCAACCCGCACTGGGCCCGCGTGGTAGATTACAGCCCACTCCCTCTCGAAGAGAGGAGGGCGGAGTCCCAGCAGTGGGAACGTTAGAGGCTGATTAATTATGAATGCATAAAAAAACTTTATGTGAAAAGAAGAATTTTAGTAAGTTTTATTGTAGTCTGGACTTGTTGACAATTAAATCAGATCACTGTGGTAAGTTAGACACAATGGTTAGGCATAGATACTCGTATATACCTAAAAGTTGAACGTAGTTTGGCAAGTTAAACTATAGTATAGTTTAGCAATATTTATTAACAGTGCCCCTCCAAAAGTTAGCTGACATTTTTCCACTTCAGCTGTGATGCCCATATTATGAGATAAAAAAAATATAATCAGGTCATCATAAGGGATTAGGTACCTGATTATTTTTTATGATAGGTCATAGGTAGTTGAATTACTCAGTAAAAACGTTATAGTGTTCAGTTCAAACTAGAATTTTAAACCAAAATGTCTCATGAAGTGGAAATGTCTACAATGCGTTTCAACTAAGAATAGGAATTACCTTGCGCCATATTGTGAATATTTAGCAAAACTGCGCTTTGTTTACACATTTGCATAGTCAGTGACATATTTTAACAAAAACCAATTCCAAAAACAGAACTAAAATGGATAAGGATAACACTACAAAACATTGCAAGCCGTATATTTCTAGTTTCAGTTGACAGTTAGAGGTCATTGACGTTCCTATTCTTAGTTGAATCTCATTGTACTAACTTTTTGAGGGCACTGTATATCACTACTCTAATATTTAGGCCTCAGCACACCTCCACCGCGAAACGTGAAAAAAGTGGAATTGTACCGCTGCGGTTTCGCTGCTAGGGTTTCCCGGCGGTTGTGTGCTAAGGCCCTTAAAGAGAAACCTTGGAAAACTTTTACAATCAGTAGGTACCTAAGACATTTCCGTTTTGTCACATACCCTAAACCCATAGGCATTATGGAAGTCCTAACAAGGTATAAAGTTGTTAAGTTGTTTTTATCTGTTCCACGGCTTTAAAAACGTGGTCACGTGTCATAAGTAAAGTTAAAAATAATTAACTAAACCGAATGTGGGTCATCAAACAAAGGTGGGGTTCGCAAAATAGTTGATTTTAACCACTTTATCTACCTTCGGTACATTGCAGAAATATTGATAAGATACGTTGACAGATAAAAATGTTTGTGTAAATAAAAGATGCATATTTTTCACTGATATCGTCTTTAAGCCACTTGTCGAACGGCTTTTGCATTTCCTAGTACTTGTCAGCATACTTTTATTACTTTATGCATTTAATGCAACATATTTCAGTTGTTAACGAGGACTATTGTTGGATCAGTGCGGCATTCTTGATCCTGAACTATGAGAGCTAAGTTCACGGGGCGGCCGCTACCGTAGTTTTTTTTTTATGAATTTATTGAAATGTTACGATTATGTTCGAAGAATAATTTCATCTAATTTGTTTATTGTAAAGGCTATTCTGACATCAGAAAGGAAAGCACATTTTGGGAAAATATTCACTTGTTAAACGGAAACTGTTTGAACTGTTTAATTTGAACTGTTTGTTGTATCTACTCCCAAATATGTACATTGTACATAGCAAGAGTCTAGTTTAGGTCCGTAAGGAATTAAGGACAATGTAGTTGGACATTGTCATCTTCGTAAACTAACGAACTACAACTATTCCTGCACCAGTTTTTTTTACCAAAGTTGGTCGATAGACTCGAAAACTAATTTTACATGTGAAAGCTACAAACGTCTTTATACCTGTGGGTAAGACACGACCTAATAAGACCTAATAGTGGTCTTATTAAAAGTAGATTAGGGACCACTAACACTTCCATTTGGCATCATAGATATCCGTGGCAATCATCAATTTTTTTGACGAGTTACCAATGGAAGACTTTATATTTTTCCCTGAGCCTTCATGTCTTCTTGACCACTATGAAAAAAACGCTGTATTTGGGGAAGGCCCTGAAATGCTAGATCAGCTTCGCATTGCGCACTAAATACATATGTATACCTACACGCCATCGGTTTGTTACTTTCCTAAGTTATTATCAGTACAATCAATCTGCCTAGCCTTTTCCCAACTATGTTGGGGTCAGCTTCCAGTCTAACCGGATGCAGCTGAATACCAGTATTTTACATGGAGCGACTGCCTATCTGACCTCCACAACTCAGTAACTGGGTAATACGATATCCCTTGGTAAGACTGGTTGTCAGACTTTCGGGCTTCTGACGACCCGTAACGACTGTCATAGATCCACGAATGACAGCCGGGACCAACGGCTTAACGTACTTTCCGAGGCACGGAGGAGTCTCGGTAGTGTAAAGATGGTCACCCATCGACGGACCAACCCCGGCAAGCGTAACTTAACCTGATGGATCAACCCGTGCGGCTGTTATTACTTAGCCACGAGCTCCTCTCCTAAATTATTATCAGTAATTGGTCTCAAATATGTAAGTAGTTAAACTTTTTGAAAATGCTTTCGATTTTCCCATTGTCAAGTTAATCCGATAATACCAACTTAAATGATGCGTCTATTCTCACACATCTAACATTCTATCCATAGTTGGTCCTTTCTCAACTTCATGGCAAAAGCATGCAAATTCACAATAAGCACAAAGATACAAGAAATCGAACTTACAGTGCATACTTATCGGACGCAATCAAAACAGTATTTCTTATTTACATATTATATCGTAGTAAATAGAGTCATCTAAGCGTAAAATGTGTCGTTAAAGTATAAAATAGGATAGGCTGTGGTTATGATCGCACCAGTCTGGTGTGAAACAAGAAAGCCTTGTGGAAACATTAGCTACAAGTGGAACGAGTCCTAGCCTCGTATCGCGGCATATTATAAGTGAAACTGCAGCAAGTTTATCAAATGCAATTTCATTATCTCGCAGACACCTGCCCGGGGAGCTATTCTCCACACTAGGAAGAACATTACTCTATGATAAAATAATATCACTTGTAATTTTCACTTTCTTAAGCTCGGTTTGTTGATGTGCGTAAGGTTGGATTTATCAAAGTAATGGTCTGTTCGCAATCGCCATGTTTAGCGTCTGGGCCGAAAATGTTCAAAAACTAAATTGAGTAAAAATTATACAAATTTTCCCACTGTGTTGAAAACATATTCTGCAACGTACGCTACTTGTTAGAAATGAGAAAAAAACTTAAAAAAAAAAAAAAAAAAACACTAAGTACAAAGTGAATATCGGAAATCGGTGTCTTTGTATTTTTTTTTTGTGGATGGGAAATCATCAAAAATGACTTCTCCCGCTCTAGATATTTTCTACATAATTTTATATCGATTTCCAATATGTACCACCTACCTATTACGTATTCTATCTGTATTCGCAGTAAATCTGATCTACGTTGTGTTAAAAGGAATTTGCTTAACAATAGTTACTGCTTGTTGGACAAGAGAATTGTTACGCCATGCTTGGAAGCATCGTCTCTTTCATTTCTAGTAGATAAGTTATTTGCACTTGAATTAGTAAACCCAGTTTTTACCAATACAAAATAAGAAAGTGAATAGTCATTACACCGATATCGAGGTAAAATTAATGCTGCTCCGAAACCTATGAGCATTCTGCTTCCCTCCTAATAATCTTATTTTCTTTAATTCCGTAATCATGTTGGCTACGACTGTGACTTTTGTAACATAAATCAAACAGTTTTCAGTATAAAAGATAACATTATTCTCAATGATGTCGACCTGCGATAACAAAGCAGAAAATAGTTGGGGGTCAAGGAGAATCGCTATAATAGCGATGCTCTCTCAAACTTTAGGAGCACAAACACTCATGTATCTGCCACATGTGGCTGTGACCTCGGGAGCGTTGGGACACGTGTTCGTATTCGCCGTGGTTTACATTGTGATGGGGATACCTCTGCTGTACATGGAGACCGTGGTGGGGCAGTTCACGGGACGCGACTGCCTCGAAGTGTGGCGCGCTCGGGCCTGCTTGTCGCACCTTGGATACGTTCAAATTTTCTGGCAGTTCCTGTATGTGATCTACAATCACGCCGTAAATGCGTTTATTGTACATTATTTCTTGATAAGTTTCGAAAACCCTATTCCTTACTACGTTTGTGGAAATTGGAGCAAGCCTGACTGTGACATTTTAAACTACAACTACTCCGTCAATCAGGATTGCTTGAAGATTATGGATCCACTGCCGTATTGTACCGATCTTTGTCATACATTTTCAGAGTATCAATACTGGAGATTTAATATATTGGGACTGCATAAAGACGGCTTCCACTTACCCTGGCGCGTCGGTCTGTCTTCAGCATTTATTTCAATCATTGTGTGTCTTAGTTGCTTTAAAGGCACACGATCAGTGAATTGGGTTTTGTTATTTGGTACGTTATATCCTATGTCCGCTCGTTTTGTATTCATGATAGGCTCCATGTTGCAAAAGGGTGTAGTTGTGAAATATGGAGATGCACTAGACTCTGATTTTAGTATATTCACTCAGAAGTTTAATCTGGCTAATTCAGTAGCTGAGGTGCTGTACAGTCTCAACGTCGGCACTGGTCTCGCGTTCGGCACTGCCTCGAGGACGTCGTTCCGGACTCCTTGCTACTCCAATACCGTCATCGAGGTTGTTATCACTTGTTGCGTTGCAATCCTCGGGATCTGCAGCACTGTCATGATGACCTGCCCATACTCCTTCAAGTATGATATCAAACCTATTACCATATTGAAATACCCCATTTCAAATAGTTTTGAAAAGTTACCTCGATTACTACATGTGTACGAGCAAACTTCTTTGTGGTTAATACTTTCCTATAGTTTTATCGCAATATCAACAATGGTTCTAAGTATATGTATAATCTATGGCTTCATAGAAATGATGTCAAAAAGATACCGCAAAGTAGCCAGAAGTCCGGGTACAGCCGCTTTTGTAATTGCAATAGCTTTGTTTATTGGAACAGCTCCTTCATTGGCCAATTTGAGTTTATATTATTTGGTAGACATTAAAAATGTGATTAATCTCCTTGCTATATACATGGTTCTGATAGAGACCATTGTGTTTGTGCTGTGGTATGGTTTGGGAAGGTTCTCTGAAGATGTACACTTCATGCAAGGTGTCCAGCCGAATGCTTCCGTGAAGGCTTGCTGGTTGTTATCAGCCATCGTTCTCGTGTATGTTTTTTGTAATGAATTCTATACAATGTATACAGTTAGGAATAAGTCAGTGGGCTACTTAGCGGGGTGGTATCTGTTACTTTTAAATATTGTAGCATCAGCACTCGTGGCCATTGTTAGAGTATTGATAGCTCTGTATAAAAATAAATTGTATGAAGCAGTCGGTTTAAATTCCTCGTGGGGGCCCGAGAGTGAGTTACTAAAGCGAAGTAGAGCCATGTTTACTGCGCAAGCGATGACCAAGGAGTACATGTACCGGCAGTACCACCTGCAAGCAGGCATTTTGAAGAGGCAGAAGCAATCTAACGTAAGAGTCTGCTACAAACTAGGACTTGTTCCAAAGCCTGAAGGCGTAAAATTTGAACTTGAGAAAACTTGATTTCTGTTGCTGCAAGTGACATAGGTATTTTCTTTTTTAAATTAAAGTTACGTTATGTTGTCAAAAAAAAATACATTTATTTTTTATATAAAATGTCTGTATTTCAATGAGTGGTTTTTTATCCTTAGTTGAGTCACTATAATGTTATAATCTATGGCTATTATTGTAGAACAAGTATTGGGTATTGCGTAATACGCTAAGTTCGGCATGAGTCATCGCCAAAAATATTTAAATACTTGTGCCAAATAGTATAAAATAAATTATTACTTTTATAGGTATACATAATTAATTTATTCCGGAGAGCATATTTAGTGACTCATTGATTTTGAGTCTATATAAGTACCTACAAGAACAATATAAGTCAGGTGAATACCTAAGTACCTGCTGCCTGAAATACCAACATTAGGTATCATGCTAAACTCATAATAATATGTTGAAACGCAAAAAATAATGTAACAATAAAGAATATAATTTATTATAGTAAGTATCATACTTTTAGTTTTCGTAATATTGTTAAAGTAATTTCTATTTTTTAATTACTTATCTATCTATCTAATACTACTAGCTAATAGCTTACCTACATAAAGTGCGACTAGCAAGAATAAATTAATATTTTTACTTAAAAAATAAATAAGAAATAATGTAATAAATTGGATGAATTAGTTGACCTATTAATAATTACTTAAGAAAAAAATGTGTTAAGCAGTCTAGAAACTAGGGACCCTTCAATATTTGCATGTGATTAACTTATTACATTTTAATAATAAAACACCGGTAATATTAAAAACAGAAGATCTGCCGTGTGTACCTAAAAGTTGAAATAAAACGTCACTATTCACAATTAAGAAATAGTTTTAGTTCAATTGGAAAGAGCAAGTCAGGCACGAACAATTAGCTCCCACGTTACAAAAAAAAATATGTAGACTATTTCTTGAAGTGCGATATAATGTGTACGAAAATCATGCCAATTATCAAATTCCTACATTCAATAAATAGTTTTTCAGAAAAACCTTTACAACAGAGGGATGGACACAATCTTATAGGTTCCGATTTACCTACCTTTTGAAGTACGGAACCCTAGAAATCCGAAAGCTGTCAACCACCGTTTTTGAAACAAAGATGGTTTATGTGTATACCTGTTCATATAAACGTAACAGTGTAATTCTAAACCTTTTACACCTCTAACAGGCATCCAATTTATTACATTCTCGGAGGCTATAAAAAAGAAAGTCAACGGTTTCCTCTTCAGCCCCCGCCTCTCATGTCCGACTTTTGTCAAGAAAAACATATTATTTAAAAAAAGTGGCGCGCCAAGCAGTCTGCTACCAGCGTAGTGTTGCAATCATGAACGCGGCCATGACTACTTCATAATGATACATGTCCAATAACTCTCCGACACGATAACACTCGCGACTGATTAGTGTTGAGCTAGCAATCGACTTCGAACCATAACAAAAATCCCACTTTAACAATTAAGTAACTCGTGAGTGCTACTTGCGCCAGTAGTTACCGCTTCTTGTTCAAATTTATGAATGAAATTTTGCAGGAATTCTTAACTTAGGTAGGTACACATGAGGAAAATTAAAAAAGAAATGCGGTTTTTAAGGTTTTTCTATTTCCTGAATCAGAGCAGGGAACTTAATAGTTTGTAGCCAACATTATCCTTGTAATGAGTCACAATACTCACAATATCATTTAATAAATCAAATACATCAAATCAGGGTTTTTGAATAACATTTGAGTGCACTATGACAGGGTTTTATCGAATTAACAAATTACGATCTAGAAAGGGAACTCGGGTAAAGCACGTCCTTATTTATATAGCAGTTGGTATATAATATACGAGTGTTGGTAAGACGAGTGCAAATCCAGTCCGAGGCACATTGCGTCATACAAATGGAACATTTAGAATGTTTGACCCGACGTCAAGACCGACCAGTGGCGGCGCACTGGCGACGAGTCTCGCGAATTCCGACCATTGTCACGACATTACACCTATCTACTCAGTACTCAGCTACCAAATACATTAAACACAAAAGCTGCACAGCCACTTGATTGTCATTTAGTATCAGTATTGCGAAACTCCATTTCGGTTTCGTTCGCGACCCAAAATCTTAGTTACAGACCAATCGTATTTTTGTATTCGTTTTGTTTACTAACTTTACAATTCACGTCACTGTGCTGCGTAGGTAATAAGGTTTTATTTTGACTGACACGTGCAGGTTCGCTAGAGAGAACTTTGACATTTCCGAGAGGTAGATTACAGAAATATTTTATTATGTACTTGTACTTATGTAAACAAAGAGTTTTCGATTATTATTTAAGAAATATACTTATTCTACAGGTCTTTCCGAACCTTTTGAAAACTGATTGCTGAGTAGCTTTTCGATAGCAAAACTCTATCGAGTTGTAATGAGTACCTAAGTAAGATACGTAGGCACGACACAGGCGCAACTCATTCGCTTTAAAATGTAAATGGAGTTCAAATTCTTCAGCAGTTTAAGCTTCAATAAATAATGCGATGATAAGTTTCGTAATCTCTAAATACGTTAGAAGTGGAATTCCATGACACAGCTTTCGTCTGCCGCTATCTGCTGGCGACACCTACACTTTGCTTCACTTGCCTACACTTAAGAACACCGTTCGCAATTGCACAACATTGTTTAGGTGCTTTTCGAAAAAGACACCGTATCGGGCGTTTAAGTTATTGGTTGCACGCTGTCTAAAAAGGCTGTTAAGTCTTGAATGGCATTACGGCGGTGTTTCTGTTTATCAGGCACGTTAACCTGTCGTGTGCGGTCCGCCTGACCAACATTCGAGCCGCGGCTCGGGGGCGGCGCGAGCGCATCCATGCGCAGACTCGTCACTCCGACTACATGTTTGTTGGGCTCACACAGCGACCCTAATATGTATTTTTGTAAATTTACTTGACCGCATTAGGTAAAGAAAGGAAAACACTAACTTTAGTGTCATTTAAGCGCATATTGTGTGAATCACATGTTGTACGCGAATTGAGTGCGAACGGCTTGTAGACAGTGGTGGCGGCATGCTAGCCAGGCTTAGTTATTTTAAATTGCCCTGGATAAACTGTCCTCTTTTGTTATTTTTAGCCAAATTAGATGCATCCTAGCAACAGGCAAGTTCGAAGCAAATAGGTCTAGTGGTAGTAGTCAAAGCCGGTGACCAATACTGCCGTTATGGCGTTCGATGTAAGGCACCATAGCCTTTATAACCAAAGCTCTTAAGAGCTTTTTGAGTTTTTCGTGTAAATTTACAGTGGTAGGCTCTACATAGATATCGTTTTAAATTATATGTATGCTTTGTAAAATGTTACACAATTCTGCTGACTGTTTCACGAAGTGTGTGGTAAAAGTAAATGGCAATTCTTTCCGTCTAGATATCATACGTACAATTTATTATTTGACAGTTGGATTGCCAATTCAAAAAAAAGCAAGTTTTTGTTCGTCAAATTCAACATAATATTACTACCGCAACATAACATGAACATTAGCTTTGTCATTTCTGACAGGTGACTAGTCTATAATACTCGTAGTTGCCGCCTGATCACTTTCGTGGAGGCGCGCGCGCAGGTTGCGGGCCGCCCGCGCCCGCGCACCGCACGCGACACGGCACGGTACGGCAGCCCCGACACGGCTCGCGTAACGGTGTGTTTTGTTCAAGAAAAGTCAACAATACAACCGCACGGCGGCGCTAACGCACCCAATGATCGTTTAAACAACGGCAGTTTAATTGCCAATGACTTACCCCTAGCAATGAGAAAATACCGTATATATTAAAGCAGAGTTAATAATTTCCGAATATTGAGATTGATACGGACTATACCTACTGTTGTAAAGGCTAAAAAACTTTACTAAAACTATAAAACTTCTCAATGAAATAACTCAAGAATTAAAATAGAGCTATAAATTAGATGAACAAAAAACTAATTTGAATGTGTAGTGCAAAGATATAGACGACATAGCATCAAAATAAATTGGATAACAAATATACTGCATGAGTATCTTGTTCGTAAAATATTTAAACCCGAGCTTATAACCAATATTTTTCTTTAAAAATGTCGAAAATAAAATCAATGACGATGTGCAAAAGGAGACATGTTGTGGCATGTGAAACGGGATTTTGGAGACTTGACTCGACCGATAAGTCGTTTGAATGTGTCAATAAGAGATAACCAAAGCAAATAATAGAGTAAAGGCACCAAGTCGATGACACTGTTATTTAACTGTGACGAGGAAACTTGTCCACTATCGCCATAAGCGAGGGAATGTGACACAGCTACAAATAGAAAATACACAAGGATTTTAAGTAATCAAGTTGAGACTCCAATAGGATTGTTACTGATTATGTCTCCGTGTGTCAGTATGCCTTCCGTGCAACTACGATCAAAATTTAGTCCTGAAGACATTTGAAAGATACGAACAGGAGACATCTGCAATTTGGCTTCCCTAGATCTGCCGAAGGCCTTTAATTGTATCCATCTTCAGTCTCTATGATAATTGCTGCGGCATAAGATCATACACATGAAGCGTATGTTGACATTTTCAGAGACAAGTAGGTATCACACATTCGTATCTGCGGTTAGTAATAACGTTAACGTCACTACCATTTCTCTTATAATGGCTGCAGTACATATCTATATCCAGGGTCTTTTTTAGGTCCACACTGTTCGGCCTCGTGATTGATGTTGTCGACCATAACGCACTTGTAAAGAGAACTAGATCGTGGAGTGGAACAATGCAAGCATTGGCTAGATGGCCAGATGTCGTGAGGTGTAATTATTTGCTAATGGATTAATCATTAGACAAACATGTACAAGGTCATGCAAAGTGAGGACGAAATCCTTTTCGGACGGGCCCTGGCCGAACTCGGGATGAAAAATGACGGGCAGATCAGGAATCTGGTTGACCCTAAAACTCATGCTCATTATGTGCAATAATCCACAAATTACATAATAATATTAATCTCTACATCTTCTAAAAACATAAAAACCACCACTTTCTCATTATCACGATTCTAATCCGAGGCTCACTTCGTTAGAGATCGATCATTAAATAAAAGCTGTTTGATTCGATTATTACGATTCAATTTCCCAATAAAATTTTGAGACATTAATTGTGTATCAATAAAAAGTTGTTAGCTGTGTCCGGTGGACTGTGGAGTAGTATCACAAGACCACAAGTCCCATTCTGCTTCATTCCACAAGTTGCGATGGACAAAAAACTGACACGTGCCCCACATTACGATAACTTAAGCCCAGCCTCCATTAATATACAACAGAATATATCATAATTCAGTGCGCACATTATGTCTAAGTGTGCTGACTTGTGTGTTTTATTTTATTGCCACCTTTTTAATATCAATCATTTATTTAGCTCCATGCTTGCCACGTGTCATAGGCTCTTATTAACCTACTAATTATTGTACATTGGGTTCTCTTTCAAGTGTTCCAGTGATTACAGTGACGAGTGCATCACATTCATCTTCTAAGTCATATTAGATGTTAATTTCCGGATTATTGGTATTTCTTCTATGAAGAAATCTACTTAGTTAAAGTGATGCGCAAATTGGATAGATGAGGAGATGGTAGTGTTCATCAACTTCCAGTGTTCCGTCGGTTGGTGGTCGGTAGAGGTCGGTGGTGGTCGGCTTCGCGCGGCGTGTGTGAGGTTGCCGCGGGCGCGGAATGTAGCAAGTAGTACCGCTGCCAGAACCGCCAGCGCCGCGGGGTAGAAAGCGGCCGCGCAGTCCCCGGCCCTTATCAACACTTCAACGACGCTAAATTGTTAGGTTACACGCTTATTTAGGACAAGATGCCTCGCCTGCTCATCCTAGACATATTTTTTGACTTTTCCAGAAGTCCAAACGGATTTTGTGACTTTTCATCATGACCCCTTTCTCAAATGTTAGGATTTTTTTGTGACAATTTGTGACGTTGTTTTCGGATATGAGTTTGGAAGAGTAATTTTTAACCTGCCTGAATGAAAATGATTTTCCTTTGATACTTCCAGACAGCTCTGCAATGGCGGTTATTAGTAGACGCCTATGTGGCTAGCGGACGGCGACTGGTTATTTGTTAAGAGGAAAGAATTAGATAGAAATTAATAATATTGAAGAAGCAATCATTACGACTATGTAGGTAAGTAATTGTATTACCTCATGTAAATGATGTGTAGGTAACCTACTGTTGTAGGAGCATTAACATTGCGCATAATTAAAATAATTTATTAGGAAGCGGCGAAGTTAACAGGTAGTATCTTATTACTATAATAGACTGTTTCCGCTGATCAATGCTTGTTCAACTACAGAGTTTGTTAATTTATAATATTGAACCATGAAATAATGAAATATTTTTTTTTCAAATTCATGGTTTTTACTACAATTAGGTACCAATATGGTTAGGCTTGCTTGTCATATTTTAAATACACGCTTACAGAGAATTTGTTTTTTTTTTTAAATAATTAAAAGATAAGTGGATACGCTGATGAATGATGATAGATGAACGACAAAAGAATCCGAATGCCTGTCTGTCACATGAGAAAATTTTAAAATCCCTAAAAAATCAACCGTTGGCGAAGTATACGTGCGAGCTTTCCATTGAATGGAAAAATGCACCGTGCAGCCGGTTTCTTCATACCTTCCGGATTCCCAACCTGCTACTCTAGGTCAGCATGCGCCATCTCGCTCGCACTCGTCCGCCTCGCCTCAGATTGCAAGATCGATTTGGGGTCGCGACGCGTCGCCCTAACCTAGATTGTCTGCGCTCGGTAGACTTTGTAATAAAGCCTGCCTCGACTCCGCGACTGTTCCTTATTAAGTATACGAACTCCTATTTTCATGGTTAAAAATCAGAACTTGGTAAACCACAAAAGCTTTTGTACTAAAAAAAACTTAAAATTTACGACGTAAAAGCTAAAACGTTCTTTATTGTATAACTTAATGCGGTGAGACGTGAGTGAGTGGTCCTAGTCTCGGAGCTAATGCACGTATCAGCGCGAGTCAGCCATTAATCTGTATCTAACAGGCAAGCAGTCAGACCTAACAAGAGTGACAATCTTCCGCATGTCACTTCGCAAGCACGAATGCTCTTATTTTTGGTTAAGTACTGGCTGTTGTAATCAGCTCCTTTTTGCATATGACTTATGATAATAATATACTAGGTTATAATGTAAGTACTACTATATAGAATCATAATTCTTTTGCCTATAAACCAATATTTGGGTCGGCGCAACATATATTTTATTCCATATGTGGGTACCTATAGGAAATGCAGAATATATAGGATATAAGGAATACATGCACAGAACTGTAAGGTCCGTTTCCATGAAATTTACAGTGTATGTCATTTGCGAATACACATACCTAGATATTAAGATTTAGACATTCGTTTAATATTAACACCATAAAACGCGTGTACCTACAAAGTTTTGACTCAGGTTAGGTAGGTACCAGGAAATCGTGTTATGTGTTTTTGATAAGTTTATATCGAAAACTTAAAGTAGTAGCCACAAAAAAAGATGTCTGGCTAGCTCAAGAGTTTCACCAGTCAATGAAAAAATCGGATTGAGGATAAACCTTCTAGGTAATTGTTAAAAAAAAACACTAAAAACGTCCAAAAAGCACTGCAGTGTTTTGATATCTTTGGCGTAAATAAGAATAGATCACATAATTAATGTTACCTATACTTACTTAAAAAAAACAACAAAGAACAATGAACCCGCAGATTTTTTCTTTTTCCTTATCATTGCTTCTGTTTTGCGTAAAAAGTGCGGAAGTGTCGTTTTCGCCATAGTAGGTAATTTGTATAGAAATTTCGGTCGTGAAAATTCAGAAAAACAGAAGTAATGTTATGGAAAACAGAAAAATACGTGGTTAGAATTAGTGGTGAGAGGAAATTAAGTGACTTCTTATTTACTCCAAAGTTATCAAAATACGGCAGTGTTTTTTGCAACAAGGTTTATACTGAATCAGATTTTTTCACTGACTGGTGAAACTCTTGAGCTAGCTAGACGTATTTTCGTGGCTGCTCTTTTAAGTTTTCTATATGTAACTTATCAAAAACCTATACAACGATTTCCTGGTACCGACCACTAACCTAATAACGTTTCATCATAAACATCACACGTATAAAGGAGGTAAATATAATATATAATTCACATTAAAATGCAAGTTATTAAAGTCCATAGATATTCATGTACTTTAGAGATGGGGGTCCTAATAAGGCAGTGCACCTGTGCGCGCCCCGAACGGGGACAAGCGGCGAGCGCGCGCTTTGTAATCATTCAACTGTTCCGACACCATCCCGCAACTTCAGTAATAAATACTCACAAAACGGTATTCACAAAAAATACTACAAGACATAATTCGCCTTCTTTGGATAATTGAATCCAGAAATGAGAATATTCCACATAAGAATTCAATTATAGTTAATCGCTGTTGATAGATTAACTGCTTAATGATTGAGGATGCAACTGTATGGGTGTAGGATTATTGATTGGAATTTAATTACGAAATGTAGAGAAATGTGAGGCGCTACATAGTAATTATTGGGATTTAAAACAGCGTCCAATAATGCAGTTAGTCAGACATCGTTTTTGTTTTGGTCAAAAATCTAGGAAATAAGTTTTGTAGATCGTAAATTGAGATGTGATCCTCTTCATCAATATCCCGCTCTGGTACCCGTCACAAAAACAAAATAAATAAAAATGCATGTAAAAAATAATGGAGTCTACTCTAAACTGAGTGAGTCAGAGACAGATGATGTAAGTTTATGAAGTACATTCGTATGACATTTGAAGCTGCTGTCTCGTTAGTGAACAGTTATACAAAGATATTCTTTTTTTAATGAGCCACTGAACATATTTAGCAATTAAGTAATATATTGGTTCTAGTTAGTGAAAGCTGTCTGTACAACTTTTACTAAATAAATTCCATTTTTTCTAAATATTATGCATTGTTTATTGTCCCATTCGTCTTGTTTTATAGTTTCCGCGATAAATAATTAGACGTATCCAAGCATAGTTTATGTTTTGTTTAAGCAAAACTAAATAGCTCTTTCAAATATACATTGTAATACCTGCCATAAATTGTGTTTACGGTATTCGGAACTTTTGTGATTTAACACCTATCGACATTCGAACGGTCTTTTTCTAAACTCATCAGTCAGTAAGGCATTATAAAATAAAGTGTCAGCAGGGCGTTTATGAACCTGCCGCGCGGACAATATACATAGAAAGTACATACGACACCTACACACATTACGAGGTGAATAGCGTACTCAAAAATAGTTTTAAACACATTTGTTTGTTTTGAAGTCGGCCAATAGCATTCTTTGAGGCATGAATCAATCGGTAAACAGGCCACACTTAAACTTGTAAGAACTACGTGTACTTACTGCGATAAATATTCTAAGTAACCGAGGCTAACTTGAGTTTACTTTTTGATATAGCCATATCTACCATACCTTCATATCGCTTAATATGGTGTACGCTATGGCATGTTTTCGCGGATTTTATCTATTGATCAATAGATTTATACTTGTAGGTAATCAAGTAAGTACTTACGAGCACAGCAACTTGAGTATGGAAATAAGTTTAGGGAAATGCACGTGAAAATGTATCGCCATCCACGCAAGTACGCCCTGAAACCGTTTTGCAAATGTGATACTACCGTACCGTTAGGAAAATTTTAGAATTTAATATCAGTAACCGTATTGCAAAGTAAGTGAATTCCATTCACTCGGCGATTGTTTATTTAGATCAGTATACTGCAATTCTGCAAAGTTTTCCAGATCGGGATGGAAAATAGTATCGCATCATAGAAAACAAAGTGATTGTGAATTCTTGTCATTAAATGTGCGTAATCAACATACAACATTCGACTAGCAAGCATGAGAACACGAACACTAACGAACAAGAACGAACATTTTGAAGAATTCTCTGAACAGTTTAGAATGAACGGGAACATATTGGTGCAGGTGATGCAGGCAGTGTTTTAAATGGAATAATACTGAATTCAGGATGATGTAGTTATAGGTAGATGTAGGTTGGAGAATAATACACATTCATCGATGTATGTACGTAGCTACACATAATGGCATAATCGATCAAGTATTGAGCGCGATCATTGTGCTCGTCAGTTGGACCGTGAATCCTGTCACTACATCTCCCCCCCTCGCCGGGCCGCGTCCCGCTGGACCCCTCGCCCCCATAATATGAATCTCATTTACGTTGCGCTTACGCAACTGAGTAAAATCACTGAAGTGTGAAATGTTATTAATATGTAAGAGAGATAGCTTTATTGCGTGGGGTTCGGGGAAAATGTTTAACTTTGAAATTAGTTTATTTAGAAAGGATGACGTGGAACCGATTTTATTTTATTACTACGTTTGCGAAATTGGTTTTCAAGTTTTCAGCCAGTCAAGAACCTTTAGTAGGACCTACTTGCATGTTATAGTTTTATAGTCCAATCTGTAACTAATGCCATAACGCTGCGCATTTTATTAATTCAATGTAATTATCAATGATATTACAATCTTTCAGGAACAGTCTGTACAAGGTGTAACTTAAATAACGGACAACCTCGTAAGGGGTCATTGTACTCATCCTTATAAACAACTTTTACTATGGACCAAACCTGCAATCTTGAAAAACAAAACAGCTGTGCCCTACATTTTGACTTAGGTATGTGAACATAAATGTAGGGAACAGCTGATTTTTTTTGATGATGATTACTATGATAAATATGATGATTCATATAAAGTTTGTTTACATCATAGACTTATAAAAAAAGGAGGACTCCGCGCCACGCATATCGAAAGTGAAGCACAGTAAGTATGCCGGGACCGTTTGTACAAACACGCCTCACGCACACATTTAGCTGACCGGCCCCCATTACGTGACACGAGCGACGGTGTCTTTGCAAGTACTCAAATCACGCACACATAGATCGGTGCGGTGCTTCACTTTTGATATGCGTGGCGCGGAGTGGTCCTTTTTTATACGTCTATGGTTTACATACAGAATAATAATCATTGATCCCTCGCTAAACTGAAGTTATTATTATTATTTATACGAAAAGCATAAAATTAGTTGTAATTATGTAACGTAGTAAGTATCAGTTTTATTGATTATTTGCTCATATTTATTGGAACATCAACATGGGTATCTACATGGTGTATGAGTAGGAACACGAATGATGATTTTCAGGATAGCTGGAGGGTTATTAGTGGCTGAGGGCCCAAATCCTGCAGGTACTAACGAAGACAGAAGTGCATGGAGAATTCCAAACCAAAATCGTTTGTAGGGGGTTTCATATTTCTTAGTATTATTATTTCTTAGTAATTATTTTAGTTATCAAAAACCTTATTATGTGCCTCTGCATAATAAGGTTTTAAGCTTTGCAGTGTTATTTTCATGTTTGAACAGCGCCATCTAGTCGTCTCTTGAAAAGTAATGAAACGTAATGCAAAACCTCACAGTCAAAAGTCGACCTTAGGCCGTGCGCTGCGTTAGGCGTGCGCACGGCGCGGGCGCCCGCGTGGCGTGCTGTTTTCATGTAATCTCATAGATCAGCGCAGCGCAGCACACATGAAACAGCACGCCACGCGGCACCCGCGCCGCGCGCACGCCTAACGCAGCGTACGGCCTTAGGCTCTCCATGCACTTTTGTCTTCAATAGTACAAGTCCCGGAAGGACACGATTTCGATGATATAATTTTTAGGGTTCCGTACCTCAAAAGGAAAAAACGGAACCCTTATATGATCACTTCGTTGTCCGTCTGTCTGTCTGACAAGACCCTTTTTCTCAGGAACGCGTGGAGGTATCAAGTTGAAATTAATATCAAATACGTACGTCTATGGTCCCTAAGAGTTCTAAAAAAATCAAGCTTCTAAATCAACGCAATAAAAAAATACAGCCATTTATGCGACATATTTTGATGCTCGCAAGTAAATCAAAACCTCCTGAATCATGAAATTTGTCAAGAAGCAAGATCTTACAGCACAAGTAAAGGAAAAAGTCCGAAAATTGTTAATTTATAATTTTATCACATAATTTCTTTTTTTAAGTATGTCATCTATGAAGGCCCTTTTTCTCAGGAACGTGTGGAGGTATCAAGTTGAAATTAATATTAAATACGTAAGTCTCTGATCCCTAAGAGTTCTAAAAAAATCAAGCTTCTAAATCAATGCAATAAAAAAATACGGCAATTTATGCGACATATTTTTATACTCGCAAGTAAATCAAAACCTATAGGGTACTTTCCGTTGACATAGAATCAAGAAATTTTGTAAGAAGCAAGGTCTTACAGCACAATTAAGGGAAAAAGTCCGAAAATTGATAATTTATAATTTTATCACATAAAAAACTTGTTTAAGTATTTCATCTGTCAAGGCCCTTTTACTCAGGAACGCGTACCTAGAGGTATCAAGTTGAAATTAATATCAAATACGTAAGTCTATAAGTCCCTTAGATTCCTAAAAAAAATCAAGCTTATATGTCAATGAAATAAAAAAATACAGCCATTTATTTTGATGAAATAAAACAAGGTAACTTGGATTGTGATATAAAACCGTTGTTTGCACAGAGATAAAACTTGACAATATTAAATTGACAGTTATTTTTTCATAAAAAGTTTTTACACTTCCCCTCAAACAACATCCATCATTAGATATCCTCACATTACACCACACCAGACATACCCAGACTCAGATCGCGCACACACTTATTAAATCCCACACGACCTAATGGTTTTGTCAGCACATCTGCTGGGTTATCTTTCGTACACACATAGTTCAGACGTACAACATTCTGAGCAATGCAATCTCTGACATAGTGCGCCCTTATATCTATATGTTTCGTCCTTCTATGCGCTACAGGATTGTACGCAAGTTTAATAGCACTCTGATTGTCTACGAAAATGCAAATAGACCCAAGACATTCACCTCTTATAAATGCATTCAGCTGCCGCAAGTGAACTGCCTCCTTGGTTGCCTCTGATAGAGCAATGTATTCGGCTTCCGTTGACGACAGTGCCACACAAGCTTGCTTCCGGCATTCCCAGTTAATCAACGAGTTTCCGCATCTAAAAATAAACCCAGAATAAGATTTCCTATCTTTGATGTTCCCTCCCCAGTCAGCATCTACGAATCCCGTGATGTCCTGCACCGGTGACTTGAGAAATATCAAACATAGATCCCTTGTACCCTTTAGGTATCTCAAGATATGTTTAGCAGCTTTCCAATGGCGTTCCTCACAACATGAGTTGTACTGCGCCAAAAAATTTACCGCAGCTGCAATATCCGGGCGTGTGTTACAGGCCAAATAGTTCAGCGACCCTATGAGCGCCTGATAACTACGAGAGTCTTGGCAGGATAAGAGCTTACCTCCTTCCCCTTCCGCCAAGGCTTTATGGAAATTCATTTCCGTCGGAGTTTTCACTGGTTTGCAGTCAGACATACCATATTCATCCAAGATCTTTGAAATAAGTCTCTCTTGGTTCAAATATATTCCGGTGTCCGTCTTAAACAAAAGCATACCCAAAACTTGTCTCGCTTCCCCTAAATCCTTTATCTTGAAATGTTTACAAAGATTGTCTAATAAAACTTCCTTCTGCTGTTTGTCTTTGTAAAATAATAAAAAATCGTCAACATATAAAGCGATATAAAAATCATTATTTTTGTAAAGACAGCTATCAAAGTCACAGCGTTTGAAGTTCAAAGACAATAACACTTCATTTACTTTTTCATTCCAAGACCGTGAAGCTTGTTTGAGGCCGTATATCGCTTTTTCTAGTAAGCAAACTTTTTCCTTCGAGTTTTCGTCTATGCAACCCTCCGGCTGTCGCATATAAACTCTTTCATGCAAATCACCGTTCAGAAAGGCGGTGTTCACATCGAAGTGACTGATGAACAAATCCTTTTCAACAGCCAACGATAGCAGCAATCTAACTGTCGATCTTTTCACGACCGGTGAATAAGTTTCGAAGTAGTCGACCCCGTAGGACTGAGTGAAACCCTTCGCCACAAGTCGAGCTTTATAGGTTTTGTTACCATCTGCATCAAACTTGTACTTAAAGATCCACTTGTTTCCCACGACTTTAGCTTCAGGTGGCTTGTTGATGAGCTTCCAGACCTTGTTCTCGTACATAGAATCCATCTCTTTCTTCATGGCTTCCTTCCACTTATCTTTATCTTGCCGACTTAAGGCTTCCTTAACTGTCAAAGGCTCCTGCCCTTCTGTACAGCATGCAAGTCCATGAAGATTTCCTTTTCGGATTCTACTACGTAGAGGATAACGACATTCACCTTCGTTTGACTCTCCTCTATTTATAGTCTCTTCAACTTCAACATTTTCCACCACGACACTTTCTGCTCCGCTATCACCCGTTTCTCCCATCTCCACTTCCGCGTCTTCATATACTTCAGCCTCATCTGTGAAACTTGGCCCTTGAGAAGCTTCTGCACTACCAGGTGACGAACCTGACTGGCCTTCTACCTTTGCAAGTTCCCAGAATACTTCAGCACCCTTGTCACTGCTACCTACGAGCTGACTAGAATCCTCTGAAACTGCTGCTATAGAGTCCTCCAAGAAAACTACATCCCTTGCTCTAACAATGACGCGAGGATTACTGGGATTTATGAAACGATACCCTTTGGTTTCTTCACAGTAACCAACAAAGATATGTTCTACCGCTTTAGGGCTCCATTTCTTCCGAGTTTCCTTGGGCACGTGCACAAACGCCTTCGTTCCAAAAACTCTGAAATGATCGAATGACTGAGCCTTCCCTGTCCACAACTCCTCAGGAATCTTACCATTATTGCCACTGTGAGGCAGCCTGTTCTTCGTATAAACAGCCGTATAACATGCCTCTGCCCACAGTCTCGCACTCAGACCCTTTTCCGCCAACATAGCACGAGCCATCTCCACAATAGTGCGATTTGCTCGCTCCACTACGCCATTCTGCTCTGGAGTGTAGGGAACAGTCAACTGATGTTTTATACCCTTTTGGTGTAGAAACCCATCAAATTTCCTGTTCACAAATTCTGTTCCATTGTCCGTGCGTATGCACTTTACCTTTAACCCGGTTTCAACCTCTACACTAGTTAGAAAGACTTTAAAATTATCGAAAACCTGATCTTTTGATTTAAGGAAAAATACAAAAGATTTACGTGAAAAATCATCTAAAATAACTAGCATATACCGAGATCCACCATACGTGGGTTCAGACATTGGACCACAGATATCTGCGTGAACCAGTTGCAGTCTTTCGACTGCCCTCTCAGCCTCACCAACTGGAAAAGGTAAACGATGTGCCTTCCCCTTAATACAGGCGATACAAGGCTCCATTACGCTTGTTCCAAAATCCATACCCGGAAGCTTACGTAAATCTCGCTCATTTACGTGTCCAAGCCGCCGGTGCCACAACATCAAAGGATTACCTGCTTTCACTGACGCCAACGCAGTCTCATCTACAACCGCCTGACAACCTTCAAGCTTGTAGATTCCTGAAACTTCACTTGCGGTAGCCAGAAGCAGCTTTCCCTTGAAATGGCCTGGAACCAAATGGTGAATTAGCTTGCACCCATCTCTGTCAAAAGTTACCTTCCATCCTTTCTCTACTAATTTAGATACTGATAACAGATTAACACGCAAACCGGGTACATACATGACATCCCTCACAGCAAGCATTCGTCCTTTCAAACTCACCATGATATCACCCTTACCCTTGCATTCAATCGTATCATTATTCGCACATGTTACATTACTCATACCAACATTCATAACCAAATCTTTGAACCAATGTTTCTGGAAAGACATATGTGAAGATGCTCCGCTGTCGATGTACCACTCCGTCGGATTGAAGGAGTTCCCGGCGCTGAATGAAGACAGGCTCACGATCGCGACGTCACTCAGTTTGGAGATCGAACCTGCTTTCCTTCCTTCAGGACAGTCCGGCTTCTTATGTCCACTCTTTCCACATTTAAAGCATTTAACTTTATTCATATTCAAATCTTTGTTCCCATTCCGCTTCTTACTCTTACTCACAGCCAATGCCGAGTCCGCTGAAGGCAATGTACTACAACCTTGACGTGAATCCTCCTGCAGTAATTTCTGCCGTACGTTATCTGAAGTCAACTTCATCCCAGAGTGTTCCAGTGCCATTCGCATAGGCCTGTACTCTTCAGGTAGTCCTCTCAATAACACGACAGCTACAAGATCATCGTCAAATCCGGTGGCAATATCCTTCAACTTTTGAGAAAGAGACATAACTGCAGCAACATATTCATGCATCGACGAGTGTCTCTCTAGCTTCTCATCCATCAACGCATTCATGAGGGTAATCCTGCGATTTACGCCTTTGTCCTCAAACGCTTTCGCTAAATTATCCCAAGCATCTTTAGCATGATTTGAATTTTGAACATACGCATAAATTGTAGGTTCCACGTGTAAACAAATTAAAGCTAATGCGTCTTGGTCTTTCTCGATGGCGGTGGAGTCAATGGAATCTGGGTAGTTTGTTGTATACATGAACAATTTTTCTCGTATGAGAATCATTTTAATTGCGAATTTCCATGTAGAGTAATCATCAAGGCCGCAAAGGTTCTTGATGGCAAATTTAGTGACTGGGCCCATAACCTTTTGATGAAATAAAACAAGGTAACTTGGATTGTGATATAAAACCGTTGTTTGCACAGAGATAAAACTTGACAATATTAAATTGACAGTTATTTTTTCATAAAAAGTTTTTACAATTTATGCAATATGTTTTGATACTCGCAAGTAAATCAAAACCTATAGGGTACTTCCCGTTGACCTAGAATCATGAAATTTGGCAAGAAGCAAGGTCTCACAGCACAAGTAAAGGGAACAGTCTGAAAATTGCTTATTTGTAGATAAAAAAATAGTTTTTAGTTTTCTTTTTCTGGCAAAATGTGGAAACGCTTCGGGGAAACAAGGCGTGATGTTATAAAATAGATGTTATGAAATAAAACAAATGTTTATGAATAGGTCTTTGCGAATACAAACTTAAATATGCAGTTGGAGAATTGTCCGTGACGTATATCAATGTATGGGAGAACATGTTTTTCAACTCAATGTTAAGTTTATCTTTGGGATAAATTCTTTTCAACTACGGAACCCTTCATTGTGCGTGGTCCGACACGCACTTGGCCGGTTTTTTCTTTGTTGTTTTTCTATTGTTTTCAACTAGTACGGTAGACATAAAAAGTGCTTCAAGGTAAGACAGTGTGTTTGTTTGGTTTCTGCCGGCATGCACTACATACTACATTCCAAATACCTAGATAGAAAATACGTGGGCTTAGGGACGAAAGTAATTTGATTTAAAAATTTTGTGAAAAATAGAATCATAATTTCACACTGACCTCTATTGTACAATAGAGGTCAGTGTAATTTCAATACTTCGAACTAACCAAAATGTACGTGTAAAAAACAAAACAAAGAAAAAATGTGTTGGTATAATTTATGAGAACAACAATAATATTATTTCAAATCCTGGTGCAAATCGGGCGCAAAAAGTACACAAAAAATTTGGTTTATTTTTTTTTGGTTTTAGAAATATATCGAGATAACTAGAAACCGTGGCCCTCCGGGACGAGTACTTCCGGGATCCGCCCTCAGCCACTAATAGGCAGTGGGACTTCAGTGGTAGCAGTTTGTGCTTGAGCTGGCCTAGCGTAGGACAGAGGTTCAATAGAATGAGAGGCCAGGTTAGCAATGACGTTCGGCCTACCGTACCTACCATCTAATACAATTTGTATGGACCCACAGTTGGTAAAATAAGTATTTAATTTTGCAGAAGTATAAGGGGTCTTTACTTATGCTTACTCGGTACGTGTGATCCAGGCGTTACTCATCCCGAATTAAGGTATGTATTTCTTGCGCATGCAAAAAATAAATTACAGCAGTTTACATTGATATTTTTCAGCATCAGTATCGCTTGATGCATTTACACAGAGTGTTTTTTTGTTGGGAAAGAAATCCCTGCAATAGTGGTAGGTAATTAATAAAAAAACTTGGCGTGTAACAAAACCCCTACTTTTTTGAAGTAAGTTAAAAACAACTTATGATACGTCGAGCGGGCACAATTACGTATGAGAATAGCAAAATCATAGAGTCGCGCCGCGGAACAGAACAATGGGCGATGTCACAGTGCGCGCAGCTCTAATGTTGCGTTTAATATTTTACACACGGTACCGACGGCAAAAAAGGTAAAAAAAAATATACTATTTTATGGAAAGTTTGTGTTGTGCATACAGTTTACCATGTACATAAATAGTTTTTAATAAGTAAAAAGTATTTTTCTTTCAATGATGTAGGATTAAAAATATTTCAAAATTAAGATTTTTTACAGTAATAATTATTGTTACCCAATGGTTACAAAAGCATGTTTTAATTAATTCTAACACATTTATTTCAAATAAACCAATTACCTTTGAATTGTCAAGGGGTCGGTCAGTCAGAAAGATGTAATTGCCCATTCCAAAGCGTAGTAGTTATGGAGGAGAACGAGCAAGAAACTCCACGGACTCATTTGAAGGTTACAAAATATTGGTTACATCACTAACATTGAAATTATTGGCTTATTAGATACATTTAAAACCATGCAGAACGTTAAAAGCGTTCGTAATTTAGAGATAAAAAAAAAATATAAGCCGTGGCAGCTAATTATGAGAGGACCAGTCCCTACTGACAGCGGCGATTCACGAACCTGACCTAATTTAAAAATAACTCTTGATTGTAATATCTACCTACCTTATTTCAATCAAGAGTTATATTTTTTCTTGATTATTCAAGAACAAAGTCTGAAATAAAATTTCATATACTCACAAATAGAGAATGACGTTTGTGATTGGACGCATACATATTTTTTGTGTGTGCATTTGTATTTGTGTAATCTACTTGGCGTTGCGCATGAGTGGTCTCGGACTAATAACGACAAACTTGCGACTTCCTCTACACACTCCAGTGGGCTTTAATATCCCATAGTACGGATTTTATAAAACAATCTTATTCACCCAGCACCGGTAGATAGGATTGTCTTTTTGAATTTTATAGCCTTTAATGTCGTCGCCGTCGTAAAAATTTAATTGGTTTGGGATTGTTTTTTTTAAATCAGTTATGTCTGCTCGTGGCTAAGTAATAACAGCAGCACGGGTCGATCCATCAGGTTAAGCTACGCTTGCCGGAGTTGGTTACTGGATGGGTGATCATCTTTACATACCGCGACTCCTCCGTGCCTCGGACAGCACGTAAAGCCGTTGGTCCCGGCTGTCATTCCTGGATCTTTGACAGTCGTTAGGGGTCGTCAGAAGCCCGAAAGTCTGACAACCAAGACATTTTTGTTATTGCATTCGAGGCGGAATTAACACCCGAGCCGTAGGCGAGGTTGTTTTTGTTTTTGAAGAAATAAAATGAAATAACGAAAAATGTTTTTGTCATGAATTATTAGGAAACTATGATTTAAATTTTCTTTTTTTTCCGCGCTTTGCTTTCGCCAGGTTGAAGGAGAAGCAACGGTATAAAGCCCAGGACAGCACAGGCGATATCGCGTCACGTCATATTGTTCTACGGATATAGGTAATATCGCAATATCGCGTCGCCGACGCGATATCGCCTCTGTCTGTAAGAGCCTTAATATGAAAAATAGAAAATTCAAATATTTTTGAGTTTCGAACACAAATAAATGTTAATTTGTTCATAAACGTTTTTTTTTATTGTAATAATCATGGTTTTTGATGATATTCTATTTATAAACATTATTTAAATATTCAAAAAATATTAACGGCGTAAAGACGCATCTCTTTGCCAAGATTACAAAAAAAACATTCACCTCCGAATAGAGAGTTCTGAATAGAGGCATTGAACTAATTTGGACTAAGTATAGGTATAAGTTATATGTGGCATTTTTTATTCCCGCACACGTGGTGGAAAATGAAAAATCGGCCGCGTGTGAAATACATTGCATTGTGAACCTAATCGTAGTGCGTTAAGAACCAGTTTTCGAGGAAGTTTATTGAAAAAACTATTAACCCGCATCATAATAAAATACCATTGCATTTCTGTCAATCGTTAGCAGTTGACACATACAAAAAGTTTTTATGGAGTACAGCTATACGCCACAATAAAAATAAAGAACTATTTAATAACTGCGATCTCTAATTAAATGAAAAATGCTAGCTAATAAAATAAGCTGAGTTGATAGATTTGACCTTAAAACATAAAGGGGATGTGTCAATGATGAGCTGAAACACGTGTCCCTTACAAAAGGGACGTTCGCCCCACGGCCCACGATTCATTTTTAAAGGTCGTCTTTGTGTGACCGACCATAATTGGGGTTTACACCCTTTGTATGTATCCTCTGGGAATATGACAATTTAGTATTTTTTATAAACTTTGCTTACGTTTTGAGTTACACAACAGTTGTTTAGTTCAAAATAGAGGGCTGGATTGTTTTGTTTCACGATGTTCTTTATTTTTTGCAAAAATGAACTGAGAATCGTTGAATGTTTTGCGGTAATTATGTCTAAAGGTCAAAATACCGCAAGTCCCGTCATGGTTCTCAAAGTTTGCTGTGCCAAACACTGCTTGGCACTATTGTCACATCATTTTTAATTTATAATTAAGTCCTACACGGCTTGTCCGACCCTCAAATTTAGACCAGGACACGGGTCCCCCCCAACTTAATATTTAAGTTTTGAAAAATTCACACAGTAGGTAAAGATTTTTTCTTAATTCCTCACTTTACGCCAAGTTGCATAAAAAAACGTTAATTTCATTTGAAAAACAATGTAAATATCTAAGTATGGATTAGACTGGCAGTGCTACAATGTGAAAAATAAATTTAATTTTAAAAGGTTAACAAAATTAAAACAAACTTACATTAAGACATATTTTTTCTCTTGTGATTATTTTTATATAATTATTCAATTGTGATTTAACTATTCGTTAATTTTTCGTGATATAGATATGAAAAAAAAAATTCTAGAGCAATTCAAATAATGAAAACCGCTTTACTTTTTTTTTTGAGTGTTATTCAACTAATTGCAGCATAGGTATGTCTGTAAAAACATGTTAATTTTAATTACCAATTTGTAAACGTACCTAATAAGTAATAGATCTACAGCGACAGACCCTAATATCTTGCCACTTGGACATTAAAATGATGCACGGTAATAGGGGGAAGTTTTATGAAGCAAACAACTACGTCAACAAATGTAAAAAGATTAGAATTGAATTGTCGGTACCTACTACTACCTACCAGTGAATGACAGGATAATACCTAATTATTGACACTGCTAATTAGGTACTGGTTATTACTAATGGTAGGTACAAAAAATTAATTTGACAAAAGCAGCATTTAAATTGGAAATCGAGCAGTCAAGTAATAGTAAAGAAAAAGTCCTCCTCTGCCACTGTCAAAGTCAAAATGGAGCCGTTTTTAACAATCGATGCTCTTTGGCAAAAAACTATAAATAATTTAAAGCGTACAAACCGAAATTGCCATGCTCTATTAGCCCCCGCGTTACACAATACAGATTCCCATTCGTGCTACGGTGCCTGCGCCCCGACAATGGTGTCTCCACACGTTATGTTCCGTGTAAATTGGTGTAATCTGTCAGCTTTCAAACATTTTGACTCCACTCAACTGTGCATTCCAACTACAACCGTGTCTATCTATTGACTAGCCTAATAACCCTTTATAAACCGATTTAACAAACTAATAGACGTAAATTAAGCCGTGACAACGTAATTGATTATTCGTTTGATGTAGAATTTAATTTCTACAGAAACTAAATTAATGTTGAAAATTAAAATGGCATTGTAATAAAGCTTACTCGATCATCCACAGTTATTAATTAACCCCCAAAGTTTTACGAGTCCCTTGACAATGAGTAACGTACATGAACATTTTGCAGGCAACAAGACAAAAGGTAGTAACCCACATTTTATAAAAGCCAAAGACTGGATGGATGTTTGTACTCCATCATACCGTAACGACGACGTATGGATTTGGATCACATTCATTCCAACCATAAAGATTAATCTTGCTAGATTACCACTGACTACTCTTCATCCGGAAAATGTACCATTTGTTATCTACCATATGGAAATTGAAGAAGCAAAATTCAATTAATTTCCTTTAATTTAAAGCTACTACAAACAGTCGCGACACGCTACGCAAATCGCAAGATACACAAGGGCACCACGTGTCGCGCGTCGAGCGGTGCCTTTGTGTCTCGTGCGATTTGCGTCTTGAGTCGCGCCTGTTTTAAGGAGCCTTTAAAGACAGAAACACAGATAGACAGTAAATTGTGCTTAGATAAGATAAAACAGTTATATCTTACAAGAGATGATCGCAAAATTGCAAAAATATACTTCCGTTGAATTGTTAAGACGGTGCGGAAAATTCAAGGAAAATATCAACATCAGCCGATCGCGACAATCCGCTAAAGTAGATACTCGGGGAAGAAGGTACTGCAAAGCTCAAAGCTAGATAAATGATAAGCCACAGTGACGCATTCTTGTGATACAAACACATTTATTATTATTAGATCTACGTAAACAGATATACACACATGTCGTTTATACGTGACAATGTCACTGCCGTGTGCGGCATAAAAATTAGTCCTCACTATTACCGATACTGAAGCGGCATTTTAAAATTAACCTTAAAATTTGCAGTATAGGGTACAAAATCCAGTATTATCATAATATATTATGGGTTAACCGTAAAGGTAGGTAAATTGTGCTTATTCATTACTTTTCCATTCTATTGGTGTATTCCTGTCGGTTCTTCTGTGCTTACCTGTTGATTTTTTTTAAGGATAACATTTTATTTATTCAATAAATTTTATAGTAATTGAAAGATAACCAAGAGTCTTTAAGGCAAATTGCAAGTATTTGTGTGTATGCATTCCTAACATAAAAGTTGAGTTGAATTTATCTTGATTTTAAGTACATAATATACGTGAGTAACATTCTACATTAATTTGACGCATTCTTTTCTTACGGTGCGGCGGCGCACACCTAACAGAAGAAAATCTCAACAGTTTAGATTCAAGTATTTATTAAGGAGTTCCTTTAAATAAATAAATAAAAATAATTTATTTCAGACAACTTGATCCATACGTACAGTCCGATTTAAATGAAAAAATTTAAAAATATTCAAATAAAATAAAATTAAAACACATCTCCATAACGGAGAGAACCTATCTTCTACAGTTTTCAGAATTCCGTTGCAGCTGCCACTCATTCTGCAGATCAGGGATACAGTTTTCTTGCGGATGACGGCATGAAAGCCATCAGTGCGATACAGCACAAACATCCCCGATGCACTACAGAAGCGAGGCAGCCCCAATATCATCCTGAAGACGTTATTATACTGGCCGCGCAGTACATCCAGCGATCTTTTGGTGTGACTGACCCACAGGTTTTCCGTATAAAAGCTTTATACGCAATAGACAACGTTATCTTTACTTGTTCAGAGCAGCGGGAGAATCTGCGGGCCAGCATGTTACCTCTGACCGCTAAAGCACTGCACTCCCTCTCAATATCCTGACCGCCATCAAGACCTTCGGTAATTAAATGCCCCAGGTATTTAAATTTCGTGACACCATTTATGCACAAGCCATTTAGTGAATACTACGGGCATCCACCAGCGGCCCTAAAGACCATATATTCTGTTTTTTGGACATTGTAGACCATGTGCACCATGTTCCTTGTTGTTCTTCTAAACTGCGCAACGTATTTTGATGCGGTTTTCACTATCATTTAGAGAATTTATTCCGGAAGGTTTATATGTATAATTCATTAATATTTAACTTATACATAATACAACCTTCATGTTTTGTCAAGCCGTAAAAATCGTACGTAGCAGGGCCGGATCGCTAGTAAATTAATTATTTGTTAGATACCTTATCATTAGCAGAGCTAAACCTAATCAAGTTATCTGTCAGGGAACAAATCACTGCTAAGGAAACATAAAACAAGATGAAGTAGATTTATTTTGAGGATAGTATTCGAAACTAAATTATCCGCTCTAATGACGCCTTGCTGCAGTGTCAGCTATCTGCATTGCTGATAATTTTCCATGAACGTGAAAAGGTTTGATTGAATTTCGCTGATTCGAAAAGAAAGATCGTGAATTTGACTTCGGACTTTTAATTTTAATGATAAAATCTGTTAGTAGGTACTGCTTTTAAATCGATTGATTCCATTGTGACTAGTTTACATCATCACGTCCTATAAACGTTCTCTTTCTCACTTTCATTCTTAACTTAACTTTTCAAACTTCAAAACCCACAAAGAGTGTTCGCGCTTTTGCTTAGAAAATTACGAGTAAATACTTTTTTTGGTTCCAATTCGGCAATTATTAGTAAACTTTGTGTGGTCAAACTTTAATGTAAGTACTTTTTGAAACTTTATCGTGTAGGTAGACTTAGGGACTAACTACACTTATTCAGGTCAATTCAGCTTTTGTCCATAGAAAACTCCAGTTTTATATTGAGATGCGTACGCATCCGTTCAGCTTGAATGCATCTCTTTCTTTTCTATTTTATCTCTCTCTTTTCTATGGACTAAAGCTGAATTGAACTGAATAAGTGTAGTTAGTCTCTTAAATGCTACTTTTAATCTTAATAATATAAAAAGAAAAGTCCTGACTCATCAACGCCCAGCCCAAACCATTGGACCTAAACAGCTGAAATTTTGCACAGAGGTTTCTTTTATAATGTAGACTAGGAATAAGAAAGGATTTCTGTTCCCGTGGGGTATTTTCCGACATCCACGTGGGCAAAGCCGCGCGGGAACTGCTAGTCTTAAAATAAACGTCTTTGAAACGAAACTGATGTGAGTGATATAAATGTGTGTATTTACTAACCTGCATCTGAAACCAAGAGTCGAGAAGGCCGGCGGCGTGTGGAGCACCCCAACGACCGCCGCCCGGGACAATCTGAAATACACACACCTCCTTTATTAAACCGACTACAGTTGCTTCAGGTAGGAAAATAGACGTCACATGCAATCGAATTAGAAAATAATCATTAGATAAATAAACTTGTAACCGTCTCCACTGAAGGGTCATTATGTCCCATGACCTCCTCAGGAACATCAAATTATTAATTATGTCAACGAGTACGGCAGACTTGCTGCCATGTTAATGTGGAGAATTAAGGAAAATACGGGAAAATGTAATTTAGGTACTTCTTCTCTGGTGTGGGCACAAAGTATACGAAAATTACCCGTCCGGTTGCTGAGGTATTTAAACGGAGTTTATCCATTCGATAGTGATTATTGGTTCGATATCGTGTTTCTGAACTATAAGCTAAGGAAGAATTTAGCTTAAAAGTCGAGTGAATTACTATCGAGGGTTGATCTGAGACCTAAAAAACCGAGCATAAGGAATTTGTAGAATCATTAGCTATTGAGAGTTTAAACTGCGTTTAAGAATTCTTCAGAAACCGGGCTATAGTCAGACCCAGTCAAGAAGGTGTTTCACTAGTGTTTCACTGCAAGTATTTTAAAAATGAATTTTACAGGCAGTGCGCCATGAAACGCTATATGTTATAGTTTGTGAATCACATTATATTATGTGTAACTTGTCCAATCTGTCATAGCTAGTCATGTATGCTTTCATTTTTGTTCTTTACACGGTAGTACGATGCTACCATTCTTTGAATTTCGTCTATTAGTTAGTTGCGTTGTGGAGGTCAGGTAAAATACTGGTATTCATCTGCATCCGGTTAGACTGGAAGCCGACCCCAACATAGTTGAGAAAAGGCTAGGCAGATGATGACATTAGTACGTAGCGATTTATGAAACACGTGGGAAAATGCGAAGCACCACATTGGAACCTAAAGTACCAGTTTGGAATAGGTTCCAATGTGGTCATTATGGAACCTATTCCAAAGTGATTTCCATATTCCCATTTTCACAGGTTTAAGGTATAAAAGATGAAATACTCTGTTAGACGAAAAGTTTAGACTAACCGAAAGGTGTCATTAAGACAGCCTCTAAAGCAATATTTTAAAAATTACTTTGAACTGCCCAATATAGAAATAGAACATAATTATTTTACGAAGAGATACATAGTTTAAACGATAATAGTTATTTATGCAACTGATGTATAATAAGGGGTATTAAAACACGAATGTGGGTTTATCACACAAGGCGAAGCCGAGTAGTAATAGGAATAGTATCACATGAGTGTTTTAATACCTAATTATGTACAGTTGCATACAAGACTTTATCTACATCCATGTTATGAATCGTCTATAAAAGGTTCTGAAACAGTTTTTTGCAATACTAATACTCGTATCGAACATGGCGGCCGGCGTCATAGTATGCGAAGTGAATTCGAATAAGTTATTTTTTTAAATTACGGCGCTGTTGTAGTGAAACGCGCGTGCATTACAATGTTCTTTTTTTGAAAACGAGTTGCATTATGAAATTCAGTACAACATTATAACACCCGTTTGGATGATATTATGGTTACTATGACACTGGTTGTTTTAATGTTGGCAATAAGCTAACTGTTTCAGAAACTTTTATACAGGATTTATAGCATGGGTGTAGATAAATAACATTATGGTGTATCTAAATTGAATATTAGACATTAGTACCTACTAATAAAATGGTTGATAATAACTGAGCAGTATGTGTACACCCCCGGTGGTTATATTCTTAACACTTAAATCTTCATTGTTAATTACTATTTCCCAGTCTGTCGTCGTAAAAGTCCGGCAAAACGGGTGTTTGGTGGTTGTAACAGTAACGTTTTAACATAGTAATTATAATTGTTGCCTAAGGCGGTGCGGTCATGTACGCAATCCGAAGGAAAATTATTGGTCTTTGGAGGCATCGTCCTCTTAGTCCGCCCCGAAGGACCGATTTTTGAGCCACCCAGAACTACGGACGATAATTCTAACAGTCGTATATTTTATAGTCAAGTAAAAGTAATTGCTTCAGTCAAAGTAATTGCTCAAGTAATGATTTTCATTCTATAGTTTAGTAATTGTTTGAAGTTAGAACTGTCAAAGCTTAGAATTCTTAGCCAAGTAATAGTCACCATTTTCTTTACTTAAGAATTCTACCCTCAAGTAATGATTTCATTAAGAAATTACTATTAGCAAATAATTACTCAAGTAATTACTTGATTATAAATACGAGCCTAAGAGGCTTTCTTTTTCTTCGATCATATTGGAATGAAATACGAGTGTACCTGAATAACACTTGTCGTTGTAAAAATATTCGTCATCAAGGAAGGTAGCTGAGACTAACTAGCCAATCAAGATATCAAAAGCACAGGAGAACGGGCAATGTAAAACAATAAAAGTGCAATGTTTTTACTTTTAATAGCGTAATAGAAGTTATTTCACACGAATAAGAGAAATTATCAACATAAAGCTAAGTTAGCGTAAAGTCTAAACGTTGAAATAGAACGCTAATTACATATTATACACATAAACTTGGAATAGATAGTTATTGACTGTAATATTTAATTACTGGGAGGTTCATAAGCAACCTAGAAAGCGCTAACAAGATATTATTATGTATAAACGTTTAATGGCGTGTGTAAACGGTCTACATAATAAATAAGAATGGTCACAGCTTAACATATTATTATTGCGATAATCCTACAAGTTATATGTTGGAAGGTAGCTAGGAAATATGTAATTCGGGATGGATTAAATGAACGTAGGGCACCTACTAGCCCGTATAGGTATATATGGACGTGAAATAATGGGCTTTCCTATGGGTACTGAAGAAGGGATCCTGCTATAATAACCAAAAAAAAAAAAAGGTTGGACATAGTATCTTTCTTAGCGATTACTATGACCTAAGCGTGAAAGTTACGCTAAAGATTCTTTCAGGACCTGTATGTTTAGGCTTTGCAAGGAGACCTACGTTTCCTTTAGGAAGTGGTACCCCGCGGTTACCCGCCCCTACCATAAACATACTTGTCAAGGCGTTTTGATGTGTTGCTAATGTTAAAAACAAGTTAAAATGTCTCAAATGCTTCTAATTTCATCGGTGCTTATAGCGTTTAATAGTCTTCCAGGCCGAATTTCGGCCATGGCGACCAAATCTCAGCGGAGACCGGCATCATCATCATCATCTGCCTAGCCTTTTGCCAACTTTTGCCAACTATATGGGGGTCGGCTTCCAGTCTAACCGGATGCAGCTGAATACCAGTATTTTACATGGAACGACTGCCTACCTGACCTCCACAACCCAGTTACTGGGTAAGACTACCCCTTGGTAAGACTAGTTGTAGGACTTTCGGGCTTCTGACGACCAGTAACGACTGTCAAAGATCCACGAATGACAGCTGGGATCAACGGCTTAACGTGCTTTCCGAGGCAAGGAGGCAGTCTTGGTATGTTAAGATGGCCACCCATACACGGATCAACCGCGACGTAGCTTATAACCTCATCAATCGACCCGTGCGGCTGTTATTACTTAGGAGACCAGCCTTTGGCACGGGAGATTCAATAGGAACACAGCTGTACTGTTCGGTTACAGATATAACTAGGGTGCTTCTATTAACTAATACAGATTTCCTTTCTGGAAGTGGTCTTCCAGGACCCGCTACGCTAGTAATATTGCTGATTGGATAATCTTTTAACTATATAAGCAATTTCGATAAAGCTTGTGCCAATGCGACAGTCGCTGAAGAAGTATGCCGATGATCAGCAGTGCATGTTGATCGGCTTGTATGATTTGGAAGATCACAGAGAACATTCGTACAGGCAATGCGGTATGTTAATGAGAAGTTTCGGAGCCCATTGACAGTCGCACACGACAGACAGACGACGCTAACTGTATTTTAATCTATAGAAAAATCGGATGTTCCGTTTGGTACGACTAAATTCGGTTTGAAAAGTTGCGCGGCCGGTGTACCGCGGCCCGCGGCCTATCAATAAACTCTTTGTTCGGACATAAACATGAATATTTTGTATATTGCTTTTTGTAAAGAATTTAAACGGACATTTTATTTTGACGGATGACATGATTTTTAAAAATATACGCTGAGTTTCTTCTTTTGTTGCTTTTGGGCAACAATACGCTGATTCTTTGAATGATTCAATATGTTACTTGAGCCTGAGAACCTGCTTATTTTGATTGCTGACTCATAGATCGTACTATTGTTCAAGCTTAATATCTCAAAGCTTTGTTTTGACAAATGTAACTCAGTTTTAAGTACTGCTAATAATTATTGTAGTACTTTACTGCATGCCTACAGAATTATGGCATTCAATATAAATAGACATGATTCTAAGAAAGGCACGTGAAAATTGTTAGCTTAAATACCAACTATAATTAAGATAAATTGTTTAATCATTAACTACAAAAATGAATTCGAGATTCGCGAATAAACGTGAAAATTGAACATTTTAGCAAATTTATTTTTTGTTTTAATATATTTGTTTTTTATGAAGTGAATATAAGTTGTTTTAATTGTGTAAATGAATGTCAGTTGAAAAGAAAAGCAATGTTGTACTGAAACATTTTGCCGTCGGTCGGCGTTGATGTCTTTTGTAAGCAGGCCTTTGGAACCTTTTGCGACTATGTGTAGAATAAATCTACAAACAGAATACCGACATTATAATAAACGTACCCATGTTTATTAGTAATTAAATTAGTGCAAGTAAGTAATAAGTAGTACCTATCTTTTCATATTTAATAATAGGCCTTTTTTATTATTATTATTATATGTTCAGTTTTATGTTTTTTTTTATTATTTTGAGGAGTAGGTATTATTAAATGGTAAGTACATATTTAATATTTTAATCTTTATTTATTTACGTGTCATGTGCGGTGTTAAGCAGCGCTTCAGTTTCCGGTTATCGTGGTTAGGAGAATCTATAATGAATTATAAATAATGCTAACTTGTAAACAATTTATTGTGTCACAATTCAACATATTACGTTGTATGTATGTAATCATATTTTTGTAAGTTAAGCCACGTTAAATGGTCTAATCACGACTTTATGCTTATAAGTATCAATAATAGGTTTTAAATTTTGTATTTCAAAGTGAAATTGTAGTAAAGAGCCTTGAAATGCGCAAAATGGACATTTAAGTATGATTTATATACAAAAGACGAATATTAATTTAGTTCCTTTTGTTTTGTCTGGCACTCGCTTATAAGACAGACACTACACAAAAATAAATAAACCGTAAATGAGCTATTTAATTGACATAATGTTGGAAAAAAATATTGTAAATGAAAGCAAACCGGCGCGGGCGCGTGGCGGCACATGTTTGAAGTTTGTGTTCTGTACATCTGCTGAAAATATGCAAGAGTTTTCAGTATAATCACAGCTTTGAAGAATTGTTACAGCACTGGATTTAGTTGTGTCTATAGTTTTACTTTTAATATTGAAGACTTTCCTAAAAACAAACAAATATACGCGACGAACGGAGCTCCTTGGGGTTTTTGGAAAATCGCTCAAAACTAGGTTTCCCGAAATGGAAACCTTTTCCCGCACAACAAGTAGAAAAACAGCCACGAATAAAAGGAATCGTTGTTTCAAGAGTGTCTCTACAAACCAAGTCGGATCGCATACGGAGCAGGACGGAGCGGCACAAGTTATCTCGTATCAGAGGAGCACTAGAAACTACGGTAACACTCAGTCACTGGATCACGGGCGCCGTACCTGGTCGCCCACAACGTCCTCGGCAGCTGTGATCGCGCAGCAGGCCTCCATTCCCGGCTGCTGCCGGGGGTCGCGTGTGCTAGCCTGGCCTCGGTCACGGCGCGGGGTCGACTCGGTGCCGGCGCGGAACTGTCATGGCGCACGCCTGCGCGCACCCAATGCGCGCGACGGACTGCGTGTGTGATAGCGCGCGGCCTGCGACCTCCTTCGCGGGGTTGCAATGAAAGTGATTAGGTTCTTGCGCTACTGATAACGAGGGCTAGTTTAGTAGTTTCCGTTTCCAAATCATTTATTCTGCGATTGAAGCCCATTATCTACCATGTTATCATCACGTGTGAGTACTAGTTTTGATTTTGTTGCAGACGTGAGTTCAATGAACACAGTTATTGTCAAATAGGTTTTATGGTTTCAATTTTTTTATTATTTTTAGCGAAATTGATTGCCACAAAACTGCAGTAATCGATTTTATTGGTCTACTGATAACAAGAAAATTAGGTATGCAAAATTAATTACCGAAATCAATTTAATTTCGAAGCACTCAGGTGTTCCTAATGCCGACGTACTGGGACCACACACACACAATCACAGAACAGAGTTATTTATACCTGAGAGAGACAATATCTAAATCACTTTCGAGTTGGAAGTGCGGCGGTTATCAGCGCGTTCGCCGAACAGGTCGATGCGCGCACGCAGGGCCCAGGTGCCCGGCGCGGCTTTCACTGGCTACACGCGGTTTTTCTTCATATCACATATTAATAGGTTCACTTTGAATATGTAATCGTTTACTACGATTTTATTGTACGTGTAGCACTAGTTTTTTATGAGGTATGGTGGGTTAATTAAAAGCAGACTTGATTTTGTTGAAGTTATAGAAAAAATAGGCAAAATAAACTGTTATAAGTGATTTCATGTTCACTAGGTACAGACATTAAACTTATGATAGAAAGCGCAATACGAATTTAAAAAAAGGTTTCGAACCGCAATATCAACGTACACCTATAGGTACTTACAGTCCAACTCTCGTCCATGGTGACAACAGGACATTGAAAGCGTCTTCATTTCTTAGCTGTAACTGCGGTTTTCGTAGTTCAAATATGACATGCAGTAGACTGTACTTTTATGACGTGCAGTTGGCTGTGTAAAGTCGCAAGTTTTATGACGTGCAGTTGGCTGTGTAAAGTCGCAAGTTTTATGACGTGCAGTTGGCTGTGTAAAGTCGCAAGTTTTATGACGTGCAGTTGGCTGTGTAAAGTCGCAAGTTTTATGACGTGCAGTTGGCTGTGTACAGTCGCAAGTTTTCTCGCAAGTTGACTCCCGAATGTTAAAAGTGTTTGACAGTTTTATTAGGTAAAATTAGCGCAAGACGATTTCGGGTGCACGGTGCAGTTAATTCGCGCAATAAAACATGCCATTGGACGTCAAAGTATGCTACCAAGTCAAAGAACATACTAATTCCGTGATTGATACGTACCCAAAAAATACTTCAGTGCTGATATTGTTATTTTTTTCCTCCAATTTTCCCAATTTCAGGAAATTATCAATAGATACGCATGGAGCTATTTCTTCGCCAAACGGATGCGACACTGACCACTAACAATGCTCAGAGGACAGTTCATGGGATAAACCTGATTACCTATAAACAGTTAAAAGGTAAGAAAAAAAAAACGATTTCCCAAGTCAGTTACTTTAATCCACGCTTGCACCACAAATCACTAAATACGTTTAGCGCTTAACGAACATAAAACATCGTTCTCTTTCTGTAAATTGCTTCAAGGTGATAGAGACAGAATGATGTTTTGTGCACGATTAGCGCTAAACGCATTTATTTAATGATGTTTTGTGCACGATTAGCGCTAAACGCATTTAATGATTTTTGATACAAGTGGACTGCCCATTTACACAGTAAAACGGAGGCAAAACTTGCATGCTATAATCGCCTTGCAATAATTTCCTTGGTCCAACAGAAGATTCATGCAATTATTGAATGTCAAAACTTGCATACAATTAGATTTTATAGGTATGCCATTTTGTGGAAATCGCACGTGTGTAAACACTGGCATACAATTCTTTAATGGAAATAATTGAACGTGCTTTACATGCATTATTGCTCTTGAACGTTCTAGAAACTTGCACCATGTAAATGGGGCTTTCTCTTTCCTTTTCAATCGACAATATGAGAGAAATGAACTGAATTAGACCTTTATTTCAGGAGCAAAGGATCAATATTCTACGTGCATGGTCTAAACTTCTCGCGCAGATGCGACTTGTCAAGTATAAAATACCCAAGTACACATATGACAGGAAGATTCGAGACTGCGATTTGCTGCAAATAGTGCGCTCGGGCAGATCGAGACGCGCATACCTAGGGCTGTAACAACCCCACAAGAGGAGGTATTTTGGTGAAGACAGACGGTTCTCAAAATAAGACTGACCATTGTATTTAGAACGTAGAATATGACCTCGAATTTTAAGGTAATTTTTCCAATGTCAAAGATGTGTGTGTTTAGTGTAGTGAACCAAAATATAACATAGCATAGCATCACGACGGTAATTTCCGAAAGGATACACAGAGGTGTATGGCAAAGGTAATATTTGAAGCAAATATAAAAAAAATATAAAAAACTTTTTTACAAACAAATATAACGGACTTAAAAAAAAAAACACTAAAAAAGGGAAAAATAACTTTAATTTCGGAAGGCGGTGTCTTTGGATCTGTATTTTAGTTTTTACCGCCGACTTCGAGAAATCAAAGTTATTTTCCCTTCTTTAGTGTTATTTTTTGGAAGTCGGTTGTATTTTTTTGTAAAAAAGTTTTTAATTTTTCACTTTTTAGTGGGTCAGTTTGTAATTTATCTAAGTTTGGTTACAATAGCCTAAGTTAACTGCTCACCTATTACAAAATATTGCTTTTCCCGATGCAGAGACGTTATAGTACATTTTGATACAAGTTGAGAATGTGTTTTTGAGAGCCGAGAACTGCAATAACAAATGTCCACGTGTATGAAACGACGTTTTTCAATACACTTTTGAAGAAATAAAAAATTAAATTAAAAATTTAAAAAACCCCCAACGCAAAAAAGAAAAGAGAACATTTAAAAAGTCAAAAATAATACCTATCGTTGAGCCATCAAATTCGATTGAGTAATACCTATATATATTTTAATTACAGAAATTGATGGATGGCACGATAAGGTTTGCTCATTGAATTGGCGCTATAATTTCGCGGCGGGGTACCGCATATGTACATAGTCAATCAAGTGAAGGGTCTGACTTACTTATGCGGTACCCCGCCGTGACATTATAGCGCCATTTCAATGAGCAAACCTTATCGTGCCATCCATCAATTTCTGTAATTAAAATATATATAGGTATTACTCAATCGAATTTGATGGCTCAACGATAGGTATTATTTTTGACTTTTTAAATGTTCTCTTTTCTTTTTTGCGTTGGGGGTTTTTTAAATTTTTAATTTAATTTTTATTTCTACCTTTTTAAACTTTTTAAACAATTTAACAATACAGAAATGAATTTTTAATACTGCAGAATGTTAAATTTCTCTGCACATAACATTAACTTATAATGATGCCACCATCGTACTGCAAATAGAATTAAATACTGATAAAAAAACGAATACAAACACTACTATCTGCTATTTTTTTTTCAAGAGTGTACTAGTGTACTGGAAATCCTGACTGCAACATCAGCTCATCGTGTAGCCACCATTGAATTGTATGTAGAATCAAATACTGATCAAAACGAACCCAAACACGACATATCTGCTATATTATTTTACCAAGAGTATTCTAGTGTGCTGGATATCCTGGCTGCAGCATCAGCTCATCGTGTTGCCACCATTGCATTGTATGTAGAATAAAATTCTGATCAAAACGAATCCAAACACGACATATCTGCTATTACTTTTTCAAGAGTCTTCTAGTGTGCTGGACATCCTGACTGCAGCATCAGTTCATCGTGTTGCCACCATTGCATTTTATGTAGAATCAAATACTGATGTAAATGAATCCAAACACGACATATCTGCTATTACTTTTTCAAGTGTGTTCTAGTGTGCTGGACATCCTGGCTGCAGCATCAGCTCATCCTGTTGCCACCATTGCATTGTATATAGAATCAAATACTGATGTAAATGAATCCAAACACGACATATCTGCTATATTATTTTACCAAGAGTATTCTAGTGTGCTGGATATCCTGGCTGCAGCATCAGCTCATCGTGTAGCCACCATTGAATTGTATGTAGAATCAAATACTGATCAAAACGAACCCAAACACGACATATCTGCTATATTATTTTACCAAGAGTCTTCTAGTGTGCTGGACATCCTGGCTGCAGCATCAGTTCATCGTGTCGCCACCATCGCATTGTATGTAGAATCAAATACTGATGTAAATGAATCCAAACACGACATATCTGCTATTACTTTTTCAAGAGTGTTCTAGTGTGCTGGACATCCTGGCTGCAGCATCAGCTCATCCTGTTGCCACCATTGCATTGTATATAGAATCAAATACTGATGTAAATGAATCCAAACACGACATTTCTGCTATTAATTTTTCAAGAGTGTATCCAGCACACTAGTGCTGGATATCCTGGCTGCAGCATCAGACCAAGAATTCTATAATCTTGCATAGATAGATAGCATACATGGATGTTTCAAATTTTAGGTCACACTAAGGTTTGAAAGTAAAGTAAATACATGGGTATTTACTTTACTTTCAAACCTTAGTGTACGCGTCTAAGATCCCTACCGCAGCTAACAAAAGAGCAAATAACTTTGAAACGGCTGAACCGATTTTGATAAAACATTTCTAAGAACCATCGCTGGAAAACCTGCTTTCAAATAAAAAAAACCGCATCCAAATCAGTCCACCCGTTTAAGCGCTACGGTGCCACAGACAGACACACAGACACACACACACACATAGCGGTCAAACTTATAACACCCCTCTTTTTGCGTCGGGGGTTAAAAATAAAATAACGAAAAATATTTTTGTCATGAAATCATAGTTTCCTAATAAAGGAACTATGATTTAAATCTTTTTTTTCCGCGCTTTGCTTTTAGTCCACTCAACAAATGACCAAAAAGGGGGTGTAGAGTGCGTGAGGCGAGACGTAAGCGATTTCTTCAGAAAGTTGTTCAGGGTGCTTAGGGAGTAAACATACTAAAAGTCCCTTCATCTAGGTGCGCCGGAGTGGGGAGGGGGAGGATAAAAGTTCCCACTTTTGAGTTTTTCGCTAATATGTTTAAAACGGTGCGTCGTAGATAAAAAATATCTTTTTTGTAATGAAAGCTCATAAAATTTGTTACAACTTTTACCTTATAACTTTTTTTTTTCAAGTAAATTTCGAAAAACAAAAAAGACGTCAAAACATGGAGGTTATTTAGGGGGATAAAAGTTCCCACTTTTCAGTTTTTCGCCAATATCTTTAAAACGGTGCGTCGTAGAGAATAGTTATTTGTTATACAATAGTGCAAAGTTGGTTTTTAACTGCGTGCTCAATTTTGATGACCGAGCAAGCGAAGGATCCTAAAATTGAATCACGAGCGGTAGCGAGTGATTCTATGTTAGAATCTTGAGCGTTAGCGAGGGAATCTGAGCACGAGGTGAAAAATCTTTGCACTCGAGTGCAACACGTAACTTTTCATCCCACTTCAGCGAGGAAATGACTAAATGCAAAAAAAAAAACATTTACAATCACAAGATACTTTTATTTCAGTTTAGGTATTATCTACTACATTACAATAGGTAAGTATTACAGAATAATCTTTAAATTATAACAAATAATACTTAGATATAATTAAGAAAAATTGAGATTAACGGCTCATTTTTGATGTAGAAGGGCCAGTCCAAGGATCTGACTGAGGCTCTTTCAGTGTAATGGCTCCTACGATGCCTTTAAATATTTTAGACTTATTTTGGATGGAATCCTCTATGTATCCCTCTACAACTGCATTGGACTTCCAGCCTCCATGGCGCTAAAGGGACAGGAGATCAGCCCCTGAATCGGCCAAAAGTGTGGCTGAAGTTCGTCGGAAACAATGAACCGTGTACAACAGGGATTCTGGAAGTTCAAGAAATGTTGCTATTTCTCGTGGGATACTGCCAATTTTATTAGCTTACGCTGTCTAACACACTTTCCGTTGCGATATTGTAGAAAAAATCGATTGATTGGAGTGTTAGGCTTCATATTTCTCAACAATTGTTACGTATTCCTTGCGAGTGACGATGTTGCGGTCTCTTTTGTCTTTGTATTAGGTAAATTAATTAATAGTAAGTCATCTGAATGTTTCTTAATGTTTTTGACATTAAGTTGTGTTAGTTCATTAGTTCGGCATGCTCCGTTTATACCAATAATAAGAACAACCTGTAACGAAAAGAGTAATTGTAGTAGATAAATTAATAAAATTGATATGCATGCATATTTATGCCTATCAACATCTTTATAAGGTTTTAACCATGGACCTAATATACAAACTGGACTGAGCTCTCATACCAAAAACACGAGCAGAGAGAGATATGTCATATTGATGCAGTTTATCTCCTTCTAACAGGGTGACCAAACATTTTTATGACAAACAGGAAAATAGGTTTATACAGAGATAATTTGCGTCCGGTTGACCCTAAGTGATTTCAAATTATTGTTTGTATTACAAACATATTGTAATTAAATAATAGTGAAATGATGAAACTATAAAAAAAAAACTATACTTACCTAAAGAAATAGACCTTTTTCGAAAGCTCCTTTATGAAACTGAACATTATTGTGTTCTATGTCGGTGTTGAATCGTGTACCTACCCATGTTTTTGAGGCAAGAAAGAAGGACTACAATATTGGTGAGACTCGTCTTGTGGCGAATCATCAAATGTGATCACGTAGGTTATAGGTATACGTGGCAGAAGAAGCGTGGATGAAGTAGGCATGTAGAATCTCGTTCTGGGACCATGGTACTTTCTTGCTCTTTTTTCGTTTACTCTACAGAGCTGGTTTGGGTAACTATGCAATTGAAGCAAAGGGAAATAAAATGATTCTGGAATTACATCCAACCATATTTGTTGAATTTCTTCTTTGGATGGAAAGCTGTAACCAACATAAAAATAATGCTATTTCAATCATGCGATACATAAGTACAAACTGTATTTATTATGCGCCTAATATAATATTAATACTTTTAATCAGAAATACACTACTTAAAGCTTTTGTAGACAGAAGACGCTAAGTCTTCTGTCTACAAAACGTCTAGAGCATGGTTATTTAGAGGCATGAGGAACAGGGTGTAAAGTTCACTCATCCTCCATAGAAAAGGGAGGATCCTCCGACCAGACGGGTGTCGTGTCTGGTGGGCTACTGCCCGACGGTTGATGTCGGGACGTTGTATATATGCTAATCGCGTGGTAAACTCTAATTGCGCGATGCAGGTTTGCGTGACGTCATGTCATTGATGCGTAGTTCATATGTGGCGATGTAGATGCCGCCACATCACTCCTCTCCGGAGACCGGAGGTCGATAGTGGGCTGAGTCGTGTATCTTGCGATGCTTGCCAGTGCCAGTTGTGGTTCCAGTGAGTCGGAACTGGGTGCCGCATAGTTCACGGTGAGTCGGAACTGTCTGCGGTGATACCCCAGTGAGTCGGGGTGGCGCTGCGTTATGCTCCAGTGAGTCGGAGTGCACAGCGCTGGGTTGAGGCTGAAGGTGATGACCGGGAATGCGCGTCCGCTGCATGCTGGTGGTCAGGATACCTGTTGAAGTGTAAAGTTCACTCATCCTCTATTGAAAAGGGAGGATCCTCCGACCAGACGGGTGTCGATCGTGTCTGTGTTTTTGTCTGCATTTTGTGTTTACAATTTCTTTGTTGAAAACAAACATTATGAGATGATATGAAGCTGTGACCGCTACAGTCACACTACTTAGACTCAAAATTGTTATTATTTAGTACTTAACAATTTTAAGTCTTTTATCGAGATTTATTTAAATCTTTGTTATTCCTTACAAGTTCCTTACCTGTGAAATTAATTAATGCGACAACCAGCATAACATTCACTTTTACATTTCTTGATGCAACAGTTTCTCACCATTTTCGCTATCTAAATTAAAAAAGACCGCCATGAAACCATTGATGTCAGATTTCAGTGTTACCAGAGTAACTATAAGTTAGCTACCAAACATTAATCAAAATTATATTATTTTGATTATTTTACTCATGGAACTTACATATAAAATTATTGACTATGATGTACAGATTGTAAACCTATAAATATTTTTTTTAAAACTAATCTAAATGCTGAAAAAAATATACGTAACTTATATGAAAGAAAGAAAGAAAGAAAGAAAAAATGTTTATTTGCGGTAAACATGACACAAATTACAATAAAATAAAATAACTATTTAAATACAATATGGGGGAAAATATGCGTCACATCTACGCAAAACGGCCACCGCTCAGCATAATGCCGCGACCCCATGCGAAATGGAGCCCCTGCGCTGGTTTTCAGCGATAGCCGGCGTTGACGCGGTAACGTCGACCGGTGCCTACCCTTCCCTACCTACCTACTCTTCTTTGGTGAAATTGTTCTACCATCTTTATTATATTTATCTGTTGGCAATTGAGCAAAAGGGACAAACTACTCAACTCGGGCTCTCTCTCTCGGCTCGTTTTGCCTCAGCTAAGATATCCTATCAAAAGTAAACCTAAAGTGCAATCCTTAAGGTCAATTTTTGTATGATACGATTTTTGGAGAGCTCGTTGGAGCTCAGTCCTGTTTATATAGTATAGTTCTGAGGTATATTAGGTCCATGGTTTTAACAATATGACGTGAAAAGAAAATGGCGCGCGCAAAGCAAATGAAAAAAAACCGGTCAAGAGCGAGACGGACTCGCGCACCGAGGGTTGCGTTCCGATTTCTGAAAAAGTGTGCTATTTAGAGACATCGTTTTATTTTTCCTGTAATTTTCACATACACTTCTATCACATAGAATAATTTCAGATTTTTATCTTCGCAAACTTCGGAGATAAGGGGGGGGGGGGACGGTATTTTTTTTAACATTTTTCATCAAAAGTCGAAAACTATGCGGCCTAAAAAAAAATAAAAAAATGTTTGAGGATTTGCAAACAGCGCTCTTTCATATGATACCCCACATGCCCTAGTAGCCCAACTTTGAATTTTTAAGACCCCTTTCAGTACCTGTTGCAAAAAAAATATAAATATTTTTATTTCTTTCTTATTTGCAAAATAGTTGAATAAACGTCATCTAAAACTATTCCAAATTTCAAGTTGATAGCATGAGTAGTTCTTGAGATATCCAGCTGTGACAGACAGACAGACAGGACAGACAGACAGACAGACAGACTGAGTCACACCATAAGGGTTCCTTTTTTACCATTTTGGTACGGAACCCTAAAAAAGTACACTAAGAAGGTTCCGAGTCTGAGTTTTTAACAAATTAAAAAAGGTTGTATGATAAATTCGGCACCATGGAGGGAGAACAAGTAAATAGGTTTAATGATGTTTTGAAGTCACAAACTTAGTGCACACAGTGTTCTAAATTCAATTTACTTTATCCTCTAGCGGATAAAAACGGCTTTTGCACTCAGATATCGAAGAGCAAAAATACTCTTTACGAGATGGGGGTATGAAAATAATATTTTCTATGTAACAAAAGCCTACAATAAAAGTCTTCATCCGCTTAGGCCGTGAAAAAGTCTGATAACCAGCCCCTTCAACATGCACCCTCCACTGTGGATGATAGTGCCTTGGAAACAGAACCCTTGGCAGGACCTTCACGACCTAAACGGATGAAGACTAAAATGGTATAATGCTACTAATATTAAAATGTGAAAGTTTGTGAAGATGTTTGTTATTCAATCACGCAAAAACGGCTTAACGGATTTGGATGAAATTTGGCACACATATAGTCTATAACCTGGATTAACACATAGTAAACTTTTTATCCCGGTAGTAGGTTCCCGTGAGAAAATATTCGACATCCACGCGGGCGATACATTACATAGATAAAAGTTTCGATAACTAAACGGCTGAACCGATTTGGATGAAATTTGGTAGGTAGATAGATTAGGACCTGGATTAACAATTATATGCTACTTTTTATCCCGAAATAACGCGAACGAAGAAGCGGCAACGGCTAGTGTTTGATAAAAGTAGTTTTTTTTGACAATTTTCACTTTTCCGGAACGTATAGTTCGACAATGGGTAGGAATTCGAAAAAGTATGGAGCATGTAAAGGTTGTAACAAATTTTATGAGCTTTCATTACTATAGAAGATATTTTTTCTCTACGATACACCGTTTTAAAGATATTAGCGAAAAACTCAAAAGTGGGAACTCTTACCCCCCACACCCACTCCGGCGCACCTCCTAGACGCGGGGACTTTTAGTATGTTTACTCCCTAAGCACCCTGAACAATTTTCTGAAGAAATCGCTTACGTCTCAGCTCACGCCCTCTATAACCAATTTGTCGAGTGGACTATTTCGCCAGGTTGAAGGAGAAGCAAAGGTATAAAGCAAGCCGATAAACATATGAAAAATAGAAAATTCAAATATTTTTGAGTTTAGAACACAAATAAATGTTAATTTGTTCATAAACGTTTTTTTATTGTAATAATCATGGTTTTTGATGATATTCTATTTATAAACATTATTTATACCATTCCCCCTCTAAAAAGCTTATTTTATTCACTGAAAACAGTGAATAAAAAGCACTTTTACTCACTGTTTTGATGTTTGAAAATGGAACACACCAATGTATTCGACCACAGATTTAAAGAACCTATGCTAGATGCGGCACGTTATTAGATTGTATGAAAACCGAACGTGTCATCTTTTTTATACCTACGATAACTTCACCCCAGCCATTTAGTGATGTGCTCAGAGTAAACAGAATTGTTTCAATCACTAAGCGTCACTGAGCTAACAGACTTTTTTTAGTACGAACAGTCGAACATGCAGGGCACGCTTGGTCGTGGCTTGCCGTATCTAGTGTAAGTGTAATCTGTGTATTCGACCTATATTGATGTGTTCTAAATTCAATTTGATTGGTCGACATTTTCGACAAGGAGTTTAGCATTAGAATAAAAACTGTTTTGTGTTCTTTGCTGTCCTTAGTAAATTGGCGCTATTTTGAATACTGTAAGTTGTACGAACACAAAGTTTAGTGTTACTTTAATCTTTAATTTTGTGTTTGTTTAGTGTTGTTCTAATCGATTAAAAATGCATTCTAGTGATGAAGATGTGTTAACACCTGAGTTTGTGAAAGAGAGGGCGGCCGATATAGTGGAAAGGTGGAAAGCTTGCTACCCAAAAAATCACGGCTGGTTTACATCAAAGCCAATTTCACTTTACTTTTTCTTCATTATATGTATATTTTCACTGAAATCTTTCTTTTTCTCGTAGTCATGGTATAAAGTATAGTATGCAACTCTTGAATAAAACGGATTTATATCGAGGGCCATGAATCGCTCGCGTCGCTCAGGATTCTAACACTTGAATCACTCGCTACGCTCGTGATTCAATCGTTAGAATCCTTCACTAGCTCGTGATTCATCTATGGCCCTCGCTTTAAATCCGTCCTTTATTCACTAATTGCATAATATACTATTAAATATTCAAAAAATATTAACGCCGTAAAGACGCATATCTCTTTGCCGAAATTAAAAAAAAACTTTCACCTTCGAATAAACAGCACCGTCTCGCGACAGTTTCATTTTGGCACTTGCCGGTGCCAAGTCGGTTGTGAATAGACGCATTGAACCAATTTGGACTAAGTATAGGTATAAGTTATCTGTGGCAATTTTTATTACCGCACACGTGTTGGAAAATGAAAAATCGCACGCGTGTGAAATACATTGCATTGTGAACCTAATCGTAGTACGATATGAACCAGTTTTCGAGGAAGTGTAATGAAAATTATTAAGGAGTTCTCCTAGTAAGAACCAGGAGAACTAGAGCTGATGAAATGAAATTTTAATTGCAAGAATTGTAGTACATTAGAGATGGTCGGGTTTTTGAAAGTTTCTGATACAATTCGCTAAAACTAGCATGCAACCTAATAATAATAATATAATTTAATACATTGTCATAAATTAATAATCTAATAAATTTAAAACATAAATCATAATTATTAAATTGAGAATAATAATGTCAAACATTTGTAAAATTATATATATACATAAAAAAATATTAATTAATTACTTATGTCACTCTTTAAAATTTAGGAACTCATTCACAGAATAGAATGATTGTTCTACAAGCCATTTGAATAACGCTGTTTTAAAGCGATTGATTGGCAGTTCCCTATACGATTTCGGTAATTTATTATATAGCCTTATAACCATAGGAAAGCAACTTTTGTGATATAATTGGCTTTTCATGATGGTGGTCACCATCACCATATGCATTGTGACGAGCATAAATTACTTAGCAACCATATTAAAGTAATTGAATCGCAACCCGTGAAATACTAAGGTAGTTCTGATGGCCATCTGTGATCATCATCATCAGTTCCACTTCACCAAATGGTGCTTTCCAAGAGCAAATGCATAATTTACTATAAACAAAATACCCAAATCGCTATAGGTGAGCCAATAAAATATGAGAGTTTTCCTCGATTTCCATGGGAACCCCTCATCTGATTCTTACTTGGCGACAATGTGGTCCTATTGTCACCAATTAAGAATCCATCCTCTCTCCATCCAACCCTCGAGAGCATACCCTTTCAAACAAAAAAATAATTATCAAAATCGGTCAACAATTGACGGAGAAATCGCGTAACAAAAACACAAAAAATAAAATAAAAACATACAGTCGAATTGATAACCTACTCCTTTTGGACGTCGTTTAAAACATAGACCACTTCTGGGCGTGATTCAACGGGACTTCGTAAGTGTACGTGTTTTAGCCATTACCTATTAGTTAGTTGTTGGTGAACTGTCTCTCTAGCATGAAAGGCCCTGGGTCCTGCGTTCGATCTCCAACCGTGAAAAGTGTGGGCTTTCCATTACTTGTCAGTAGCATGTCGATGCCTGGATTTGTGTCAGAAGATAACCTGAGCTATGCCCGGTTGATGGTATTGCCATCAACCGGGCTCGCGTCCTATGGCTGTTATTAATACTTACTTGGGTCTTAACAAACTGCACCCTTATTCTGTAACTCACTATCAATCGGAATCTGAATCATTTTGAAGCAAATTGCTAATCAATTGCTTCATATGTTCCAAAAATTTGTCTGCTCGACTAGGTGAATAACACAATGCAGGTATGTTGTTGAATTGTCAAATTGAAACCGATTCTGATAGATAGCCCCGCGCTGGTGAAATGTAAGATAATATCTAAAGCCAGGGAAATGAATAAATTGTCATTGTCCGTACATTCAAATCACAACCTACTGTCATTAGTTGACAGTTGTATGAGACGGTATAAAAAACTTAGTGTATCCCAGAATCCCAGACTAGTTTTTGAAAGCTAGGATAGCAAGCTAGAATCTCTGTATACAGTATCCTGGCTTTCTGTCCTGGCTTGGCACAAGCTATTGCTGTTTACATGAGGCCAGGGACCGAACTATGACGTGAAAAAAGATCATAGATCCATCATGATTCTCCCTCTCTCTACTAACAGATGAAGAAAGTGAAAAGAAATTTCTGGACTCACTTAAAAAATTTGCGAAGCTATCAACCTGGGACGAATCTCATAACAGAGACTCTTACAACAACAAAATAGAGACAGTTATAAATAACACAAAGTATAAAAACTGCGAATTCTATGGAAAAAACAAAAAACATACTCTCAGATGAAACAAAAAAAAAACCGGCCAAGTGCGTGTCGGACCACGCACAATGAAGGGTTCCGTAGTTGAAAAGAATTTATCCCAAATACAAACTTATCATTGGATCCCAAAAAATTTTTTTTTTATGTCAAAAAATTACAAATTCACAATTTTCGGACTTTTTCCTTTACTTGTGCTGGGAGACCTTGCTTCTTGCCACATTTCATTATTCTAGGTCAACGGGAAGTACCCTATAGGTTTTGACAGTTGCGAGTATCAAAATGTGTCGCAAAATGGCCGTATTTTTTTATTGCGTTGACTGAGACGCTTGATTTTTTAGAACTGTATGGGACAATAAACCTACGTATTTGATATTAATTTCAACTTGATATCTCTACGCGTCCTTGAGAAAAAGGGTCTTGACAGACTGACAGACTTGAACATTTTTATTATGTGATAGAATTACAAATTAACAATTTTCAGACTTTTCCCTTTATTTGTGTTGTATGACCAAATTTCATGATTCTTACCAAATTTCATGATTCTTACCAAATTTCATGATTCTAGAACAACGGGAAGTACCCTATAGGTTTTGATTTACTTGCGAGTATCAAAATATGACGCATAGCTTCTGCCCGCGACTTCGTCCGCGTGAAATTTCTTGTCCCCCAACGACGCATCGCATCGCAACGCCTGCCCGCGCTATTACTTCGTTTGCGCTTAAGCATCCTTTCTGACATTTTTTCTTTTTGCTCGGCTCCTAAGGTCCCTAGCGTGATGTTAAATAGCATATATCCTTCCGCATCGCCTGCCCGCGCTATTACTTCGCGCTCGGCTCCTAAGGGCCCTAGCGTGATGTTAAATAGACTATATCCTTCCGCGTCGCCTGCCCGCGCTATTATTTATTTATTTATTTATTTATTTATTATACGCGCGACCGGTATGAATTAAAGTTATTTTGCGTTTTAGTAATTTTATATTATCTCTATTAGAATTATTTAAGACGGACCAGACTGCCATACATTGTTCTCAATTATAAACAACCGTTTAGGCAGCGCATGCAAAAAAGTCTGTTTAATGAGGTATTTCTTTCCGACTTGTTAGACAAAAATTGTGATAGCTCGGCTAATATGCATGATATAAATATAATATATAGCCTATAGCACTCAGGAATAATGTAGCTTTCTACTTGTGAAAAATTTTTTAGAATTGGATCATTAGTTCCGGAGATTACCCCCTACATACAAACTTACAAACTTACAAACATACAAACTTACATACAAATTTTACCTCTTTATAATATTATTATAGTATAGATAAATGGCCGTATGTTTTTATTACATTGACTTAGAAGCTTGAATTTTTTAGGACTTCAAGAGAACACAGACCTACGTATTTGATATTAATTTCAACTGGATACCTCCACGGGTTCCTGAGAAAAACGGTCTTGACAGACTGACAGACAGACAGACAGACGGACAAACAAGTGATCCTATAAGGGTTCCGTTTTTTCCTTTTGAGGTACGGAACCCTAAAAAATATAAAAAAGATGAGTAGAACTGCAGCATAAACAGTCCAGAAATAAAGAAGAGAAAAAAGTTTTCCAACCTCTACAAAACCGCAAACAAACTTTTGAGAAAAGACTACCAAGACCATAGTATGGAAATTATAGAAAGAAATTTATGGACCAAAGGAAGCCAAAAACGAAACTTTAAACAACTGAACTCTGACAAAACTTGGATACCTAAGTTGAAGTTACAGATTTCAGCAGAAACAGTAAAATCACGAACAGAGATAGTAAAAGTTGCCACTGAATTTTTTATAGAGCTCTACAGACTTTCTACAGACTTTTTTTTCTAGTCCGTGGAAACAAAAAAGTACTTATGTTAAAAATTAAAAATTAAAAACTTGTAATTGTTCAAATACTTGGTCTGTGAATTTATGTAAAAACAATTGACAAGCGTAACTATACTTTTTTCTTCCTGTCTAGAACTCTTCTTGTTATTTAAAACTAGTTTCTTTTTATTACCAGCCATCAGTATATAGTGACTGGGTTGAAAAACTGCCTTTTTATCCCACCAGATGTCGCATAATCGACTTTGCCTAATTTTGTCCTGTCACCTTTCAAAATCCATACTAATTTACGATTTCTACATAAACAAATATCGAAAATAATTAATTACTATATGTACGACGACGCAGTGTTGCACTCCAGACTGTAAAAATCAAGGGAGACTTAAATTTCCAAAGGATCCAAAACACCGAAAATCCTGAAAAAAAGCGTTGAGAATCAAAAACTTTAAAGCAACCGAGCACTCTGTATTGTGCTCTGCTCATTTTTTATCTGATGATTATTTTGGTCAAAGTAAATGTAACGATAAGTGGGATTGATTCATATTAACTCGTGGATAGTAATAGATGCATAGACAATAATGGTATATTATGTTATTTATTTCAGTATAGGAGCCTTTTTTTTTTTTGGAGCATCAAATAACTTCTCCAGCTCTGGGTGGAGCGGAAGGGCGTGTCAGACTTTGACTGACTAAAACCCACCGGTGTTCCTTCAGTTGCCTATGCCAGGGCCGCGGTATCTTCTTAAAACAACCCGCGACCCCAGCGGCGTCGGCCCTATTGGACCCCATCACTTGCTGACATCTCTTTGAGGCGCGCGTGGAACACAACGCGCCGTCCACTCGGGCCTGGGGGCCTACTCCCTAATTCCGTCCGTCTTTCCGTCCGTCCGTTCATCCGTCCGTCTGACATTACAATCCATCAAAACAAGTGTAAAAATTAAATTTTTCGGACGGGCAAAAACACATCGGGAGTTGGGACAACTGGCAAATCTTGTTGTCATTCATACTTCGTTCGGGCCCCGAACCAATTATCCATCCGTAGGTGATACGGAGTAAGAAACGCCCGTGACGAAGGCTGAAACTACGGGCTTCGTGCTTAGGGAGTAGGCCCCCTGGTCCTTACCGGACGGCGAGCTACCCGCTACTCACCGTCCGCAGGCCCGCGCCTACGGTGGCCGGAAATCGCCTCGCAATTCCCGCCGCCCAGGGCGTCTCCTGCGGCGACTGAGGGCGTGAGGCTTCCTCTCCCTCACGCGTTCCGCCTCCTCCTTCGCGAGCATCACTGCTTCGCAGAAGGAGGTGACGGCCTCCCATGCACTCTCGCTCCGCACTATGGCCTGAACCAGGCTCGGGCGCGAGAGATCGCCGCCGCCGATCGCCTACGTGAGAACACGGCGGTGCTCTGCCCAAGCCGGGCAGACCTCCACTGTATGCTCCACCGTGTCCTCCGGGCGATCTACGCAATGGTGGCACCCGGGCGTTTCCTCCCGCCTTATGCGAAACAGGAACCTCCCGAAACAGCCGTGTCCGGTGAGGACTTGCGTCAGGCGGAAGCGGCGCCGGTGGCGCCGCTCTAACCACTCCTCAAAGAGGGGACTTGTCGCCGCAATTTTGGCGTGTCCACAGTATATGAGCCTAAGGCTAAGTTACCAGTTTAACAAGTAACTTCACTTTTAATTGTGAAATACTCCAAAATAAATACAATAAAGTAAAATTATTCAAAAACAGCAATTTTACAAATTCACCTATACTTCCAACACAAACTCTACAAGGCAGAGTCGATGCTAGCGACATCTATGTCGACCTTTGAGTTTTTCTCCCAATTAGAGAAGGAAATGGAAAGGTCGTCGTCGGTTAGGAAACGCAGCTACCAACAGCACCAACGCGATACTATAAAACTAAGAGCCTATTTCACGATGTCCGAATTAGGGAATCGAGAACCGGAACTGTTTTTAAGAACCGGGATTTGTTAAAACGTTTGCATCGCGACAGAAGCGCACCAGTGTCGCGTTTGCATCGCGACTGAATCTAGGCCCGTGGGCGAGGGCACACGGTTAGCGACCGCTTCGCGACTGTATCGATGCGGACGCGCGACAGCATCGCTACTGCATCGCTACAAAAAGTCGCCGTGAGCGAGGGGTTGGAGTGTAGGTAACGGGGCACTATGAAAAAAAGACTTAGGTCCGTATTACAGAAGGAAACTCAAGCACTGATCTTTGTTTAAATCTAGTTTCAACCAATCAAATGGCTTGAATCTAGTTTTAAGTAGGTAATGTTTGAGTATTGAGTGACGTTCTGTAATACGGACCTTAGAAAAATTCGGGATCGGGTGGGATGTGGGAGTAATAGGGTGGGGGAACATCATGGGACACCTCAAGGTCACTGACCTCGACCTCAGGGTCATTGACCTTGAGGTCAAGGTCAAAATTCTGAAAGTCAAGATCTGTGATTCTCCTAAGGTCAAAATTTGGGCACCCCGAGGTTTGGTTGGTTAGGTTCCTTTAAACCCTGCAGACAGAAATAGGAGGCCCGCAAAGCGGGGCTCCGTCGTCCAGCTGATTTTTCATAGTGCCCCGTTTCGTATCCACTGACCGAGCGAGGGCCCTAAGATTCCATAGTGCCGTGTTATTAATTTTATTTCACGAACCTTAGTCACTGCAATTATGGTAGCCATGACTGCTTACCGAATAAATTCAAAAATGGAACAGAATTTGTATGAATTTATCTATCAAGTAAGTCAATAGGAAGTTAATCGTAGGTGGTGAAACAAGACCTAAATGCTGGAAAATGTAGCTTCTTTATATTCTAGGTTTCATTTTCACTGTAGGTATGTACCTACTTATTTATATTTGTATGCACCTTAACGAAATATTTCTCTTCCTACTTGATAGAAAAGTATTTTTTACTAACCTCGTGAACCCTTACAAAAAACTACACAACATAAATAAATACTTATTATAATCACAAACGTGTATAGTCATTGATATAAATAACACGTTATTTATTTAAATTGGAAATATGTAATTGTATTATTATGTAGATATTATTAAAATAAGATTAGCATAGCTCCTATTATTTATTACCTATCATTCGCCCAAAGATTGGTATGACTCAGACCATTTTCTACTCTGAGGCGGGGTCTGTTTCTATGTTTTCTTCTCTTGGTAGCGACTTACTTTCTGGCTGTCACTGATAGACCCATACATTACTCAATTAAAAATTTAAAGTTCTGTAGACTGAACTCATAAAATACCTACCTAGTTTCTAAATAAAATTATATGAACGTACTTGCAGACAAGTACGTTCATATAATTGTACTGAACATTATTTTGTTAGGTGTTAATGTATATATAATTATCTCAAAACTGACTACTTAAGTACTATTTTGCGAGTACAATCTTTTTCGATTCAAAGCGCCTGTCGTGAAATACATAGCATCTGCAGTGTCTCCCGCGTTATGCCATACAGTTCTGATAATAATGGTTAATTCTAACGCTTGATTGTTGATTAACAAAAGTAGCGTAAGAAAAACTTGGTAAGTACCTACATCGAGGCGTTAGGATTTATTTTCGAAACAACATTGAGGAAAACCTGTGCCTCAATCAATCTGTCTAGCCTTTTCCCAACTATGTTGGGGTCGGCTTCCAGTCTAACCAGATGCAGCTGAATACCAGTATTTTACATGGAGTGACTGCCTATCTGACCTCCACAACCCAGTGACTGGGTAATACGATACCCCTTGGTAAGACGGTTGTCAAACTTTCGGGCTTTTGACGACCCGTAACGACTGTCAAAGGTCCATGAATGACAGCCGGTACCAACGGCATAACGTGCTGTCAAAGGCACGGGGGAGTCTCGGTATGTAAAGATGGTCACCCATCCACGGACCAACACCGGCAAGTGTAGCTTAACCTAATGGATCGACCCGTGCGGCTGTTATTACTTAGCCACGAGGAAAACCTGTGCCTGTGCCTTGCTATAAATATAGCGCCTCATAAAAAATAAATCGCAACGAAATACTGGTAAATGACTTGCATATCGGTACGGGCAGTCAAATCCCTGTGAGCTCTATGTATAACTTTACACGTTTCACCATAATGCTTGATAGATGAAAGCCCGTGATCATGACAACGGACTATACGGATGACAGATTCAATCAATGCTAGTCATGTTTGAATTGATTCAATAATCACCCCTTTTATTCAACTCATCCTGACATCAACCCATACATTTAGGTAGAGCTGTTCTCGTGGATATAGCTCCTCGTGCACACACGAAAGAAGAAAAAAGCCACATCAGCCACCTGCAGTATCAGAGGCCCTCCAGATGCGTTGCCCTACCAGAGGTCAAATCTGAAATGAATGTCTCATGTGCCTGTAAATTTACCAATACACATCCCTTCAAACTGGAACTCATAACGCTGCTATTTATCATTTAAAAATTAGTATCCAGCATAGCTTTCCTACAATTCAGCTTTAACTAATACCAATAATATCTTTTCACAGATGGACCTAGAACTCTTCCCTGAATTAACCCTAAGTAATAAGCTGTTATAGCTCAAAATAAACTTCAGTCCTCATTTATTAGTCGAGTTTCTTCGTCGTGGAAAGTTTCAAGTTCGGTTACTTTAACCATACTGAATTAATCTGCTTTTACAAAGACAAGAATGGGAGTAACAACAGTGTCAAAGGCTTTGGAAATCATCATCATCTTCCTGCCCTTATCCCATGTTACTTGGGGTCGGCGCAACACGTTTTTCTTCTTCCATTCTCCCCTCTCAACCGTCACGCTATCATTCACTGCCTTCTCGTTCATATCATTCCTCACACAATCCATCCATCTTTTCTTTGGCCTTCCTCTGCCTCTCCATCCATCAACATATATTATTTATTCATCACTCTTTTAGTCAGATGCGTTTCGTCTGTCGAAGCCTTTGGAAATATAGCGAAGAAAGGGATGAGTGCTCAAACTCTAAACTCAACTAACTAAACCACGGGCACTTTTGAATTGTCAAAGAGTCGGTCAGTCATAAGGATGAAGCTAGTTGCCCATTCGAAAGCCTGTAGACTCCCTTCGAAACGAAAGGGAAAGGAACTCTATGGATACGCTATAATACGAGTACCATCCCAAGTAACATTTCATTCGGGCCTAGGTTATAAAAAATGCCTTTAGGTTTTATAAGGGTCGTAAAAAGGTTAATGCTTTGCTATCTGGTAAGAACTTGAGAATGATTAATAAGTCCTAAAACTAATTGTTTACTATTACAACCTTGGAGCCGCTGACAAGAGTTTAAATTAACGTTATTTTGACTTGTGTTTGAAGAGCTTATAGTCCTAGGATCTTATAGCTGTCGTAAACTCCTGATTAAGTTCTGGGAAGGCTAGAATTATGCTAAACTGAGAGCTAAAGGCTTAATTTTTAACTTTGATATAACCATAAAGTTATGGAATTTTGAAATCGCTTGTAAGTAATTTCTAAAACCTACCTTAAACCTTTAAGCTGTATGAGAGTTGTTGATGCAAACAAATTAGGAGTGCGTGGTGAAAACCCCAACCAATAAGCTATTGTTTATGAGTTGAAGGTATGATTAAAGACCTGCAAGAATATTTTAAAGCTTTAAAGTCATCCTCAAAAAATGTCAGCTGTCTCCGCAACTTCAAAGCATACGTTGTCTTGCAATATGAACCGACACAGGGTGATATCATAAAAATGGAATGAAAAATTTAAGAAATTTTTACGCACTACGTAAACATTTCTTGCGAATAATGAATACATGGGTAAGTTTTTATTTTTTTCATTTTTTATTAACGGTCGAAATGTCGGCAAGACTGAACATAGGCACTATGAACTTTCGCGCATGTTCTCTCACTCACACTCGCCTCATGTCACCATTTGGTTCCTAAAAAATGTTATTGCGCAGCCTTCTGCGCGAAGTTTGGACCTGCCAAGATAAACCGGCCTACTATAGTGTGGTGACTGGTAAAGACTACTTAGGGCTCTAACAGGTCGGCGACCACAGAAATATAAAAAACAGTCGGCGACCGTCGGCGATTGCTGTCGGCGACCGTGCGTCGGTCGGTGAACTTCGGTGACAGTCGGCGACCGTCGGGTCGCAGATCTGTAAGAGCCCTTATGGAGAAGTATGGCTCATCTTGATATAGGGTCTTATGGATTAAAACTAGGCTGTTCGGCGGTTCGATTTTGACTATTTTTACGGATCATTGACACCGTTGAAGGTCCCGAAACCTCTTCAGTTTCAACCACAGATGACACGACATTGTCTGAAATATTTGAGAAATCAGAAAACAGTAAATCAGATGATGGTGATGAATAGTGAAGAATTTGAAGCTTACACTATAAGAGCAGCCTGTAGCTGTTTGTTCATCACTTTTGTCGAAACGTCAAACGCACCTCCTACAAACAAAACTTAAAAGCAATTAATTGTGCTCAGCGGTTGTTTCTGCGACTGGCAAGTCTTGAATTACTCCTGGCGATAACCTTAAAGCTGCGAAAACTGCCTTGTTGTTTTAAGTAGCTCCTCGAGATTACCTTTAGCTCTTATTTTGGCAAACATTAAGAGCTTTTAGCTGTTATAGTTCTGAAAAGGTTGATTTTTATGCTTTCTAGTAATTTCCTAACGGCAGCCATATTTTTTCACTGAAATAAAAAAAATCTAAACAAAAAGCAATATTTTAATTCAATAAGGCAAAATTAAGTATCTTGTGCTATACGATTTAAAATATCTGTTTTTTATATGAATAGAAGTTTTATTTTTAATGCAACTTTCTAGCAACCACCTAATTTTATATTTTTAATTTCATTAAAATATCTTCTAAATTTTTAACTTACGAAAGGCCCGTCTCGTATACAGCACTTTTATCCTAAAGTTTTACGATAAAGTGCCTGTCGCACTATTTTTTTGATTTTTCCTGACTTCTGCAAGCAACTTATATTTTTTATGAATATATAGGTAGGTTTGAAACTTCGTATAATGACAGGTAATGGTGCCATTACAAATAAGTATTTATTTTTGTTATTTCTGTGTAAAAAAAATCTTACACAGAACCATTTTAAAACCTGAGAGTCCTGGAAAGGCATTTTCTCAAACATGCATGGAAATATTGTCATTATTTTCGAAAAAAGAACACGCGAAGTATCGAATTTACGGTCAAAGAAAATCAAATCCATTGCAGGCAATGATATATTACCTTTAGATGCGTTAGCCGGGCTCAAAAATGGGAAATTAAATGAAGGGTAATTGCCCGGCGTGATATCAGTCACGCACGCGCGCCAGTGAACATGCAGCAGCTAGTGACGTAATTAAATAAGTATATTCATCTCTTTCTTACAAAAGGTATCGGCATGCGTCTTTCCTTTTCTTTGCGGCCAGTATATACTGGTATGTTGGTACATCATGGCTTACGCTGTTTTTGAAAGCACTGATGTTCGTGTATGACGCGTCTATCTATAATACGTCATTGATTGCAGGAGCGTTTTTTGAATTTGGAACATTACACCGCTCCAGCAATGTTGTATGAAAAGGCGTGCTGGGGTTATTAAATACTCTTTGATTGGATCTCTTTTATCATTCTTGGCATACCATAAGTCTCTTTGCTTAGTATAAATTGCGTTCACGTGGCTGTATAGCCATAAATGCGTTTGCTTTTCGGCACAGATGATAAATAGAAAATTGGCTGCAAAGCTGAAAATTCGTCTTGATTTGTTATTTATACCTACTTATTACTTAAATATAAATTTAATAATTAAAATGAGTTCTAACTGTTCAGAGAGTGAAATGGAGATTGATTGTACTCCACTGGATTTAAGATCAGAAGCCAAATTGGCAATGGAAAACCTGCTTCCAGCGAAGTCAAAAGAAAAATACTTACATGAAAGTATCTTTATGATTTAGAAAAACGAGAAAAAAGTCATCATTTTCTCCGAAACAGTATTTTTGGCGTATTTTAATAAGATTGCGAAAACTAAAAAGTCATCTACATTATGGGCAATTTATTTCATGGTGAAATGTACAGTTCATGTTAAAAACGTCATTAACTTGAAAAATTATGGAAATTTTATTTCCCTGCATGCTTTTGAGAAAAGCACTATATATGCCTCGGCGGAAATGGCAATTGCCTGTCTCGTATTAGTGAAGTCCTTGCCTACGGCTCGGCCTTCAAACTCATACTCGACCTGCAATTGCCTATTTCACGGCCTTTGCATTAATGTACTATTATTATTGTCCATCAAAAAGGTCTTAAGTTGTCATAGAGTTACATCCAAGAGTAATTTAGAACTTAAAAGCTGCTTTGCAAGGTTATATTAACGTTAAATTAAGGTTGTGAAGGTTATATTTGGGTTCTGTGTAAGTAGTTCAAAAGGTTCTGGATTTGACCTATAGGTTTTGCTGTAGCTCTCAGAAAGGTTCTGAAACGTGGGCCCTTTTAGCACACAGGAGGTTATTAGAAGGTTAATATAACGTTATTGTGACTACTAACACTTACGAGCAGATTTCCATACAAAGGTTCTAGAACCTTTTCAAAACCTTTCTAAAACCTAAGTTATTTGGGATACTTTCCTGCTATTTTGAACTATGTAAAGTAAAGCTAGCTACCCTTTGTTTTTCTTTTTGCAAAATATGCCTGAATGGATGACGCATTTTGCTTTCTACCTATCTATGATCAATTATACCACTACCTACTTCATAATTAAGAGGTTAAACATTATTAAAAAATACCATAAAACCACGCTTCACTGCCTACTAACTAATTACTATTATGAGTAAGTTCTTAGGTACTAGTCATAAGAATTTGAACCTGAGTAGTTTTTGAAGTGCGTCGTATGGTTTCATGGTTATATTGTTGTAAGATTAAAATAAATAATTTTCCTTCCGATTCGTAAATACCGATAGGAACGTACGTATATGCAAGAGTCATACAATGAGGAAAGTAGTGAAGTGAGGAAGGTTATGTTTCCTGGAAAAACGCTTTAAATAAGGTAAGTATGATGACGACATAAAGGGTCAAGTTTAGATTTCTAATAGGTATGTAGGTAGGTACTCATCTCATACAGACCAAACCTGAAAATAAGCTGTTCCCTACATATTGACGAGTTATGCGAACATAAATGTAGGGAACAGCAGATTTTTTTTCGCGGTTTCAGGTATTTGTGCGTTATTTAAATTACAGTTACACCTTGTATGTTTCATTTTCTAACAAGTAATCATTCTTATAGGTATCGCAACCACAGACCACATTCAACCATGTGCCGTTAGTTCCTACTTCCTATACGAGTATATGACGTTTTCAAAGTACCTAGGTGCATAGGTTACGAAACAAAATTATAAGCCCTTTTCAAGCTAATTAGGTACTTTCAAATTGAATTAAAACTCCGAATACAGAACAGAAAAGTCACAAAATTATGGTGGTAATTTCACATCAGATGTGCCTAATGTACCTACTTAACTTACCACTTCACGATATCAGTATGGCCTAAAATATAATTTATATCAAGACAAACCCAAAGTAATTTATCTCGCTGTCTAACTATTTACATGCCCTGCAAAGTTCATAACCATTCCCTTTACGTTTGATTCGTCAAATTATAGACATACTTATGCATTTCATCTTTATAATAAAAACTAGCAGCATCCCGCGGTTACACCCGAGTAAGTCTCGAACCCGTAAGAATAGGTATCGGGATAAAAATAATTTTATGTATTAATCCAGGTTATAAACTATGTGTGTGCTAAATTTCATAAAAATTCGTTCAGTAGTTATTGCGTGAAAGAGTAACAAACATCCATACATCCATCCTCACAAACTTTCGCGTTTATAATATAATATTATGTAGGTTATAACAACACTGTTATTTCATCTCTTTGCTCTCCAAGGGCTATCCCTTTAGAAATATACTTACCATAAAAATCACCAATACCTCTTACGTCTTTCTAAGTTAAATTTCGTCCGGATTGATCGGATTTCGGAAATCTGACCAATCCAGACGAAATCTAACTTAGAAAGATTGATGATTTTTATGGTTAAAATTATGTAAATAATAATATTTTGATCAAGATACAACCTGACAATGACCTGAAAATTGCAAAAAACGCAAGAAAATTTGAATTTCTCGGGCCACACAGTGCAATAAGCTTGGTCAGTGTTCAGCCTTTTGATTGAGCAAAGTGGGGCGAACGTCACTGGCCGTCAAGTCCGGCTGTATTTAAACAGTAGGCTAAAAAATGTTTTAAATGGTGTTACATAATATTTATTTATTTTTTTATTTATTACCTATTGAAGATTTGTACACTGTCGAAACTTTGGTCGTATGCCAGTACATTTATGACCAAAGATAAAACAGTTAGTGGACAGGATAGGACAGTTCCTATCCATAGTTTTAGCCTTGGTTGTTGGATGTCGCTAACTTTCTTCTGTTGTCTGCTTTGGTACCAAAGTATTTTTCTATATATTTTCATCTTGCGCTTCCTTTTCCTTTCCAGTCGCCATGACATCTTCACGTGACCTAATCATTACCTCCAATCAATAAGCGACTTCTAATGATTTTAAGCTGAAGATAAAACGAGTAGCTACTTAGTGTTAATGATTTGGAAAAAATATATCATAGAAGAGCATTTTCTTGATAAGAAGTATCAAGAAAATCCCTTTTAACATATACTCGTATTTTATGTGAATATTTTAGATTATGTTTAATTTACACAGTGTAATTAATTTGTAAAGTTATGTCTAATGGTATTCAGCTGCATCCGGTTAGACTGGAAGCCGACCCCAACATAGTTGGGAAAAGGCTAGGCAGATTGATTGATGTCTAATGCGGATAAAATCTGAGAATCACGCAAAAACAATCAAGCTCATTTTTATGAAATCTTCACCATTTTAAAGATAATATAATTATTTTATCTTTTAGTATACGTTTTTTTTTAATATAATACGTTTTGTTTTATGTGTAATAAATGAATACTGCGTCTAATTTGGGACAGCGCTCCTTGATGGGCAAGTCCTTACTACTGGGTGGACGTACGACGCGTTGCGTGAGCCCCGCGCAGAACACGCAAGCTATATCACTCAAGGCCTCCGGCACTTATGTGCGTCTTAAGTTTATATATATTGTTTCAATTTGTTACAATATTAGTGCAAACATAACAATCATTGGGTTACTGCGTGCACTGTCACTGTGTTGGTAGTTGACGTATGACATATCAACCGAATGTTCATAAGGCGACTATGTATGTAGGGATGGCAATTGTGCGATTGATCAGCTATAATTAAGCGGAAGAATATTTATTCTGGAGATTTTGTTTATTGGGAAAGCAAGTTTCCCAAAAAGTTCAGTCTAGCATGGCTCCGCTGTTTCCAACTCTCTCATGTGAACCTTGGGGCAAACACCTGTTCAACGAGCTTGCCACTTCGACAGACTTCCACACACTATAAAAGACAGTAAGTAACAATTAAAGTTTTCGGTATAAACAAATACAACAACAAATTCTTCCTATAAAAGCAGCTGTAAGAACAAATGGACGACCCCGACAATGTTCCTGACGTCTTGAAATTTATTGTGCACACATACTATCATGGACAATTACTTACTAGCGGCTTCGTATTGAAAGCGCTTGTAATTGAGCCGGGCGTGATGTTGTCGCCACACAATTGATTGTAAATTAACATGCACGTGCACACACAGACACACACAACATCGCGAATCATTATGTGCGACGCTGAAGTAACTGTGATTTGTTTGCTTGTGATGCTGATCGAGAGCTTTTATTTAAGACTAGCTTTTGCCCGCGGTTTCGCCCGCGTGGATTTCGTAAAATATTCCACGGAAACCCTCTACGCTAACATCCCCCTCCCACTCTCACACCCCCTTCACTGCTTCCCCCTCCACCTCTCCACACCTCCCCTCGCCATACCCTTCCCCCTCACTACACCCTCCTATCCCTCTTCCCCTCTTCAACCCCTCCCCTTCCCCCTCCCTCCATCACCCTCCCATTCTCGCTCCTCACCACCTCTCCCGTCCTTCGCCCCTCACCTACCTTCTCACCACAACCTCCACTTCTACTTTTCCTCCTCACCACCTCGTCCCCTTTCCCCCTCCCTCTCTACCCTTCCCTCCGGGGTAATTATTACTTCATTTTTAGGGTTCCGTACCAAAATGTTAAAAAAGGAACCCTTATGGTGTCACTCAGTCTGTCTGTCTGTCTGTCATAGCTGGATATCTCAAGAACTACTAATGCTATCAACTTGAAATTTGTAACAGTTTTAGATGACGTTTACCCAAGTGTTTTGCAAATAAAAAAGAAATAAAAAAAAAAAAATTTGTTGCAGGACAGTTTACAGGGACTGAAAGAGGGTCTTAAAATTTGATTTGGTCCTGATGTTTTAGGCATCATTTAAGTCTGGACTTGAATATTTTTCGACTTTGATACTTACATTTTGTCATGTACAGACCCAGACCTTGGCTTACCACATATTACCCACTCTTAAAACTTTGTCAGCAATGCGTGGGCCATTCCCACTTCTTCCGCGCGAGTGCCTATTCCCGCGCCATCGCCGTCGCCGACGCCGCCCCTCGCAAGGCAGTCACAATGTCAGAATAAAGCCTAGAAAGAATATACCCATGGTCGGAGTTATTACAGTATCTATCACCACAGCTTTTAAACTGCACAGGAAAATCAACACGTCTTAGCCTACTATGACATTCTTTCGCATATAACGCAATTATTTTATCAGGTCTGTCTCCCCATAACACATCGTTTCTTAGTACACTTTTATCAGGTAGCTTCGGTGTTAATAAGTTTAAATTACACTCGATAATGAGGGGAAAATTAACAGACCAAAAAGTGTTATAATTTACATATGCATTAAGGACAATGTTTTGCCGATTGCGTAATCCAATAATCCAAGCAACTGCACGTTCCATGTGCCTCACTGATAAAAGTATAGGTATCAGAGTGAGGTATATAAGTCCATACGTTCTCGACAGAAATGTATAAGTTCGTTATTAATAGTTCACATGGATCGGCATTAAAATCGCTCAACAAAAAAACGCTTACGTCATTCCTGTTGCAAGTCGTTGTAGAAATACGAAACGTTTTGATTCTCGCCACAGTGTGCTTTTGGGTAACGCGTGTGTTCAGAATTTTGGTTGTTTTTCTGTGATATTATGACTTGATTGTGTTTGTTTTTGTGTTGTCTCGTTGTTACCTGCTATCAGGTTAGTTTGGTGTTTGTTTTTTAACGTTATTGGTCGCCATTATCCATAGTCACTACAAGTCAATCAATCTATGATTGACTTGTAGTGACTATGGATAATGGCGACCAATAACGTTAAAAAAAAAAACAAACACCAAACTAACCTGTGTTGTCTCGTTGTTACCTGCTATCAGGTTAGTTTGGTGTTTGTTTTTTAACGTTATTGGTCGCCATTATCCATAGTCACTACAAGTATGGAACAAAATAAACCCACCGACCCTCCTGATGATACCTCTACTACCCCTCTATCTGGCTTTTCCCTGTCTAACCGAAGTCTCGCACCAGTTTGCACATGTGGTCTATAATCTAGAGTCCCAAATCCTTCCATCCCAGACTAACAATCGTAAACGTTCCGGTAATGAAGGTGATGCAGCCTTTATTACCCACCAAACAATTGACTTAAAGGCTGTGTTATTTTTACTGTCCATGTTTCCCGTCAAGAAGCTCAACCTAACTCTGGAACTATCCTGCACCCAGTTTTATTTAGACGTTTTTTGGTAAATCATAACATATCCGATATTGTTGCAGTCAAGTGAGTCGAAACCGCGTATCGGCTGAATTTTCATCCCATCAGGACATGGGCGTACCCAGCTTTTGACCTTTTTGACCCCCCACATATTTTTTTTTTCGCCTCATCTGTCTGCTCAATGTCCTCGGCCAAATCTATGAGAGATTTATTTATAAGCGCCTTAAAGATTATGCCGAGATAAAGGGCCTAATTCCTAACGAGCAGTTTGGTTTTTCAAGCCAACACTCTGGCGTATAACAGGTTCACCACATCAACGAACACATAAGCATTGGTTTCCAATGTGGTTCGACGACGGGTGCTGTTTTCTTCGATATAGCTTTTGCTATATCGAAGCGTTTGACAGAGTCTGGCACAACGGTTTATATTATAATAAGCTTTACAAACTCGGTGTGCCAGACCGTCTCGTGCTCATCTTACTCGACAGCAAAGAACACAAAACAGTTTTTATTCTAATGCTAAACTCCTAACGTGTAGACGAAGATAAAATATGGAAGTATTACTGAAACTTTTGGTCAGTTCTGCTAGCTGAAATAATAACATCTCCTTCGCTAATATAAATCTACGTCCTATTCTAAACTCCTTGTCGAAAATGTCGACCAATCAAATTGAATTTAGAATACACCAATATAGGTTGAATATTGGTGTGTTCTAAATTGAAACACCAATCTTCTCTTATGAGACGAGGTTGTGTATTTTCTGCTACGACAGGCGCAGAAGAGTGTATAGGGAGCAGGGGGAACCGTTTTGTTTTCCAGTTCGTGCATGTTCTGGGGCGGTATGTCAATCGATGGCAAAACGAACCTTGTGTGTATGGACCGGATGTGCTCGTGGGCAAGGGTCGTTGAGTGTTCGTCGGTACATAACCTGAGAAGAGCATGTGGTTCCTTGAGGGTTTTATTGCCAGTTGGTTCATGTTAATGCATGATAACGCTCGCTGTCATTCCGCATTAATTCCAAGGGACTATTTCCAAGAAGCTGGGATCCCTGTTATACGCTGACCGGCGCGAAGTCCAGACCAGAACCCTATTGAGCTCCTTTGGAACGAAGTTAAATGATGAGCACGAGATCCTGTTCCTACCACTCTCCAAGACCACCAAGTTGTTTTCGTTGAGGAATGGGAGAACATACCTCAAGAAAGCGTAGTTAAGTCAACTAGGTCCATGGACGTACCCAGTTTATGGCCCACGGGGGAGGCAAATCAGAAATTTCTGCAGCCTGGTCCCCCCACATGTTTTTTCTTTCGCCTCATCAGTCTGCTCAATGTCCTCGGCAAAATCTATGAGAGACTTATTTATGTTAGTTCGGAACGGACCCTCGGTGCGCGAGTCCGACTCGCTCTTAACCGGTTTTTTTGTTATTGAGTTCATGAATATATTGCCTGCTGATAAGTACCGAATTTTCGTGTACTATAATTTATTTATTTATACAATCTTACACTATCCTAATAGGTAGGCATAAAGTTGAACAATATAAAATACAAAATAAGTTATCAGCGGTACCGCATGACGTCAATTTATTTTATCATTACTAACACTAACCCAGAGTTTAGCGACTTAACTTTCCCACAAATATAAATATTTAAAAGTTTAACCTTAGGTTTACATCTAACTCTCGGTGGCTCAAAATGAATTATTTGAGCCACCGAGAGAATTATTTTTAACCCTGAGTTAGCTGTTAACTCCGAGTTGTTTAGGATATCCCATGAACGTGAAAATGGGCCTTAGAAAGTTAGACGATAGCATGATTCTAAGTGGATTTTGGTTAAATTCAAACAACAATCTAATCTGCGTGCTGCTTTCCTGAAAATACCATTTCGGACATTAATCTACATGGTCTTCACATGATCTGACCAAGATTATGTCTGGACTTTAAAACAGACCTTTGAGTTTTTTAGGTGTTTCTTCTCAGAGTAGTCGAATGGGAAACACCTCATCACGACCTCATCTCGTTTTTATAATATTATTGTTTGTAGTTTGTATACACTGGAGAGCCGTCGTTTTAACCTAAATAAACCTTATCGCCTTTTTAAAGCCTATTATTTATCAATTGTGTCGAATGACACTCCCCAATCACACTACTCATACCTCATTGCTCACGCGCACTATAGCCAATCACATATTGCCACTGCACAGAAAACTCATAACTGCCACGTGTATAATTTACAAACAGCCTTATTTTATCGAAAAGGACACGACAAAATTACTGAAGCAATAGAGATATAAACATATATTTTTTTATAAACCAGTTTCTGCACAACTTTGACTTTTGTCTAAATTCTGTGGCAATACCCTAATAGTAAAATTATAAGTAGTATTTACTAGCTTTTGCTCGCGGCTTCACCCATGTGGAGGTCGGAAATTATCCCACGGGAACGTACTACCGGGATAAAAAGTATCCTAAGTCCTAATCCAGGTTGGTCTACCCATGTGCCAAATTTCATCCAAATCCGTTCAGCCGTTTTAGCATGAAAGCGTAACAAACAAACAAACTCATTTTCACATTTATAATATTAGTAGGGATAATAATAGTATTTTGTTATCGAATTCACTAACACTGAATGTAGCTTTATTTAGGTACGAGTGCTGAAGCGATAGCGATCGTTATCAACGATTACTGTTCTTTAGTCAAGGGCTGCATAATTCATAAGGCATGATTTATTTCAATCGACACACTTAATGATGTATCAAATGAGGTACCTCATTTCATTTAATTTTCAAAGATTTGAAGACGTTCTTGTTGAAAAAAGCTAAGAAGTACCAATTAGGTATGCATGTATTTTTGCACCTATTGAGAACTAAACTTACAGTTTGAATAATTTAAAATGTAACTACTCGTACCTATTTATGTTCAAGAAATAAAATGAAAAATATTATTTATTTAATTAAAATTGTAAATGCTAACTTCCTGGTTGCGTTAACAATGCCTGCGCACAATACAATATTATTATTATTACGCATTAATCGTAACATTAATTAAATAAGATTTTCATTAGCATTCTGCTCAAAGATAAATATTGGATATTTCATTATTCGTGTTAATTTATAGCAAACGGCTGACTAACACGGTAACGTGATTTTAACTCATATGCCAAGTTTCATAGAACAACTATACCAATTGTTTAATTTTGATTATAATTTAATCTTGATTTGTTTTTGTTTGTTTTTGCATGTTTTTTACTTTTGTTTTAATTTTTTACTTAAATTTTTGATTTTGATTTCATTTCTGATTTTAATTTTGATTGTAATTGTAATTTTGATTTTAATATTAATATTTATTTTAATTTGACTTTTGATTCGGATTTTAATTAATTTTGATTTTAATATTAATTGTGACTTTAATTTCGATCTTAATTTTGATTCGGATTTTAATTAATTTTGATTTTAATTTTAATTGTGATTTTAATCTGATTTTTAATTTCGATTTAAATTTTTGATTGTAATTCTGATTTTAATTAGACTTTTAATTCGGATTGACCTATTAATTTTAGTTAAGTAGGTACTCAAATATTTATAGTTCAGTGCTTGTGGCACATCTTATTAGTTTATGGGGCATGTGGTGCTAACCTGTAATTAATTGTTACACTAACCTTAGATTATATACTTACTTTAAATGTTATCAGTGTAAACAATTGTTGGTTGGCCAATAAAGGAAAATAAAAAAAACGGGATAGTTACAGTTCAGCATTGTCTGCCACACTTATTGTCTATAACACGTGGAAACCATAGATTATTCAAAGTAGGTACATTGGGTAATAGTAGGAAACAATTAGTAATTTTCACTTTCCCCAGAAGGTAAACAAATTATTTTTAGCAAAAGTACAACTGTTGTAGTTATCTTAAAAATCTTATTCAAATAACTGTTTATAAACCCATTATCTCACAAGTTTATTGTTGAAGCCGCTTATAATATTACAACATAGTTAACGTTGTTGTCTTTTTAATCTCTTTACGACTAGTCTGTGGTACACTGGTACATACTTACTATCATTCTTAATTCGTTGTAGGTACATACCTACTGATGCGAAGTCATGAGCATGCCTAACAGAAGTAAATAAAGATGATTCCCGCCGCGTTTGACGTAAGTACTGAAAGATTCAGGAGGGCGCTTCAATCGAAGTCGGGCTTTGGCGGCTAGTGCACGCGTCTCGCTCGACACACTCCCGCACACCGGCCCCAACACTCACAACAATGGGCTCCAAGAAGAAAAAGGAAACGTAAGTCTTTAATTTATTCATTTGTTGCAAATGCGATCGATTTCTCCAGTCATTGATAATTCTTTACAAGTGTTTATTTTATAGTAAGATTAAAGTTTATTTACCAAAGCGAATGTTATCTTCGAAAATACTTTGATTTCTACAATATTAATACAATGGAGATAGTACGATAGACTCGTTTGACGGAATATTTTTGAAAACTATTTGGTGTTAAAAATGTGTTCTAAATATATATATATCTAATATTTGTCATAACTAATTAGGTGTGCATAGTTTTTAATAATATCCTAAATAATATACCCCCTTATTCATAAAAAAAATAAAACACTCTACAAACCTGTTTTTGTTAAAAAAGTGTTTTGTCTTCTTCTTTGAAACTCAAAACATAATTCGAAAGAAATTGACAAAACAGTTTTTAACTAAAATAGGTTTAGGTGTAGCGTTTTAATTTTTTTATGACATGAATTCATATAAAATTAAAACGCGGGGAGCGTTTTGAAAAAACATACGATAGAGCGTTCCATTGGAAATCTTTTCATACGATTTGCGCCACTTCAAAAAGTAAAGTAGATTAAAACTATAGGTACGAACTCTGTCCACCTGTTTGTCTGCAAAATTTTGTGTGTGATTTCAAAAACAAATTATATGAAATACTTACATCATTTTAGAGGAAAAAATAAGTCAAACGATAAACCGTTTCATTAAGCTTAATCATAATCATAATCATAATCATAATAATTTATTTGCATCGAAAGTTGCTTATTAAAACTGTTAGGCCATGGGAGCTTTCTGTCACCACATTGAAATGTTATATGTTTCAACTCTTCTTCATTAAATGGGTTCCTGTCACTTCCTGCCTAGCGTTTAGCTGGCTACTTACCTAACTTTTATGTTAGTGTCGTATTACTGACATTATTATTTATAAAAACTTTTTTACAAAAACAAAAACCGACTTCCAAAAAAAACACTACAAAGTGAAAAATAACTTTAATTTCGGAAGTCGGTGGCAAAAAACTAAAATACAGATCCAAAGACACCGACTTCCGAAATTAAAGTTATTTTTCACTTTGTAGTCGGTTTTTGTTTTTGTAAAAAAGTTTTTATTTTTCACTTTTTAGTGGTTCAGTTTGTAATTTATCTAAGTTACAAAAACCCAATGTCAACTGCTCATCACGTTTTACAAAATGTTGCTTTTCCCGATGCAGGGCCGTTAATTGTTGAGGAGTTCTCCTAGTAAGAACCAGGAGAAATGGAGCTCATGGTGAAGTCACCATTACCATTATTTTGACGAGCATAAACCATATTAAAGTAATCGAATCGCAACCTGTTATATACTTAGATATAATTGAGTATTTCCGATGGCCCTCTGTGGTCTTCATCATCAGTTCCAGCTCACCAAATGGTACTTACCGAGAGCAAATGCACGAGTTCCTATAAAAAATACCGAAATCGATATAGGTGTGCCCATAAAATTTGAGGGTTTCCCTCGATTTCTATGGGATCCCATCATCAGATCCTGACTTGATGATCATGGGACCACTTGGGACGTATACCCTTTCGAACAAAAAAAGAAAAATCCAAATCGGTCTAGCCATTTTCGAGTAATCGGGGAACATACATAAAAAAAAAAATTAAAAAAAAAAAAAAAACGTTCCGACGAATTGAGAACCTCCTCCTTTTGGAAGTCGGTTAAAAATACAAGATATCATGATATCTTTTTAAGTTATAATAGTTATTTATGCAACTGACGTATAATAAGGGGTATCAAAACACGAATGTGGGTTTATCACACGAGGCGAAGCCGAGTGTGATAATAGTATCACATGAGTGTTTTAATACCTAATTATGTACAGTTGCATACAAGATTTTATCTACATCCATGTTATCAATCCTCTATAAAAGGTTCTGAAACAGTTTTTTGCAATACTAACACTCGTATCGAACATGGCGGCCGGCGTCATAGTCACAGAGCATGGTCATAGTATACGACGTGAATTCGAATAAGTTCTTTTTTTAAATTACGGCGCTGTTGTAGTGAAACGCGCGTGCATTACAATGTTCTTTCTTTGAAAAGGAGTTGCATTATGAAATTCAGTACAACATTAAAGCACCCGTTTGGATGCTATTATGGTTACCATGGTTACTATGACACTGGCTGTTTTAATGTAGGCAATAAACTAACTGTTTCAGAAACTTTTATAGAGAATTTATAGTAGTAGATAAAACATATTTTCAAGTTTACCGTTTTTTTCTTAAATAAAGATACTTCCTATAATTGTGTTATGCATTAAACACAATGCAATATAATGGCAGAAATGAAAAATAACGACTTTGTTTGCTGATTAATTAAACTGGAGCAAAGTTTTATTATTATTTTACAGTAACTAGATTACTATTAATCGATTGTATACAAAACCTCTTCTCCAAAATCATCCAATTAATTTTCCAGTTTTTTTTATTTGTGCGATTTTTCGTAGCGTACTTGTCTATTAGATACAAGGAACACAATCTTCATTAAACTGCTGCAAGTTTCAATTGCTGCATGAACGTTTTATTATAATTTAAAACAATCACTATGTTGTCCTCTCAGTCTCTCTTAATGCGACGCCCATTAACCTGCTGAAGCAACTAATAAATTTCAAAGCGATCCATTTAAATAAGTTTATTAATTGCCTTCATAACATTTTATAGTTTTGTGTTCCCGCCGAGACCAATTTGCTTCAAGGATAAGTTGACATTTGTTAACTGCAATCATAGAAAATTGTATTAGAACCTATGTATGTTTACCTATGTACTTTAAAACCTTGGTTAGGTATTATAAGACGCCAGAGGCAAAAAAAAACGAATTCAAAGCTCCCAATTGCCTATTTTAGATAACCGACTGCCGACCATTCGTCAATCTGTCAATTTTGTAATTTTATTTCATTAACAGAGGGGCAATTCCCGTATTTTTAACAACGTTCGCAATATCATCTCAAGATTCAATCTGTCAAAAATTGTACTAAACGCTATACAATTTTTGACAGATTGAGTCTTGAGATGATATTGCGAACGTTGTTTAAAATACAGGAATTGCCCCTCTGTTTTCTGCTATAAACAGGACCTGTCGCGAAAACATGAAAATCACCTATGTCACTTTTTGACATATATATCACATTGTCAATTATGTTAAATAGGCCCCTGTGGCCAGGGGGGCTAAAACGGCCACTTTGGCAGAATCATATAATAGGATAATAGGTATTTTTGAATCGTATTTGAAATCGTAAAACGGTCACAAACTGACAATTCATAATTTATCTGCGTACAATTCATAGCACGCAATTCATCTGTTTGACAGTTTTGATATGGAGATTCGTAAAATGGTCCACAAATTATGAATTGCTTTATTGAAGTTTAATGTCAAATAGCACACTCATAATAAATTGCTGGGAATTCAGGAAATGAATCGCTTTTAGACCAATTGCTTAATGTGGCCGTTTTAGCCCCCCAGGGCTTCAGAGAGATGAACCTGTAACTGTTACATGTGACCAATAGCGCCAGTATTCAGTTTCAATCCATTTATCTGTCTAACAAAAGCCGCTTACGACTTCGTTGTTTTTATTTGTTTCAGAAAAAAAGAGCCCGAGAAAAGTTTGCGCTACTATCAAATTGTAAGTATAATCAAATACATACACACATCAACACAATCTACGGATATTTAAATTATTCGTGTATTGAAACGAAACTACCTAAAAAGAATTTCTTAAAGCATCTTTTTATCAAAATGTGTTTTATACTCTAACAGGAAATTAACTACCGAATGGTAAATTTTCGTCTATTTTCTTAAATAACTTTCAAACAATTTATTTTCAAATTATAAAAAAAAACTGAGACCTTCACATTAAGCCCTTTCATTTGATAGCATACGGTGCAGTTTGAAAACCTTTTTTTTTTAATTTTCTTATTTGCTCGCTCGCTCGCTCTGACGTGTATCCGCGTTGTTCACTGTACATCTGCACGACGTTCGCGGTGGTGGGGGCGCTCGCTTGATGCAAAATTGGTCGTGCAAATCCTGCAAGCAATTAATAATATTTATCGACGTACGTCGAAGTTATTTACTGTCATTTTTCATTTTTCGTCGTGCATCGTTCGTGACCGTGGCGGGATGTATAGCCAGATGGACCGTGAATTAGGCCCTGTATAGTTTTGCCGCTTCCGCAACGAATTAAGAATGATATTCGTTGCGCTTCCGACATATTTAAAACGGCCAGAACTTTTAAAGTTATGCTAATAAACGTGAAATATCAATTTAAAATGTTGATGTGTATAAGTGATGAGTAAATTTCAACAACTATGATTTTTTACCTAATTTTGGTGGAAAATGTTGTTTCTGAATTTTTAAATAAAATAAGATGTTGATATGCAAGAAGTACGTTTTTAGTTACATAAAATGTAAGAGAAATTTATTTAATCCTGAAAGCTTTAATATATTGTCCACACCAGAATTGGTAAGACACCAAAATTGATATCTGACACCAAAATTAGAAACATTGACACAAGAATTTATTTCTGTCACAAAAATTAGTTTTATGGAGAAAGAATTTAAGGCCTCTTTATGATGAACTCCTTCTTCAGAAAACATAAGCACAGAAAGTGGACGTCTTCGATGTCGACGGAGAAGCAGGTATTCAATGATGTATCTGAGGGGCAATTCCCGTATTTTTAACAACGTTCGCAATGTCATCTCAAGACTCATTCTGTCAAAAATTGTATAGCGTTTACCTACATTTTTGACATTTGATTGTCGCTGGCATGTGAATTTGAACGTTTTCAGGTACGAGAATTGGCCTTCTGTTATCAACGCGGTGAAAACAGGAAGTGATCACCACATGGTAAGAGGCACATTGAACTTAAATATGAAACTGGCAAGATCTCGACTGATGAAGTCTACGCTAGCGCCCAGCACCGGTCTAAGTCCAAAACCCCTAAAGCTTTCAACTCGAACTTCAGAATCGTTTCGAGGGCCTAGGGAGCTCCGTGGACAATTATAACGATAGGTTCGTGAAAAATGTTCATACGGTCGGGTCTAAGTTCTTCAAGACCCGTCGAACAAATAGAAATAAGAAGCTCTCGGATCCTACTTTACAGCTCATTAGGATAATGGAGGAGAGGCGCGACATGATCCTGCAGCCTTCAGACGATGCGCTCAAATACGGATCTCTTGAAAAGCGCACATTGTGTTGCTCTGCATCGGTGTCACTGCGGTGAAGCTGTTGACAGTCTCGGGCACTATGGCTTGTCCTGCTGCAGGAGCGCAGGTCGTATAGCACAGTACGCCAGCATCAACGATATTATTCGTCGAGCTCTTGTCACCGCCGGCATACTAGCGGTATTAGAATCAAACCGCTTGGTACGTGACGATGGGAAGAGACCAGATGGCATGACGTTGTTGCCTTAGAAGATGGGCTCTGGTGTGGGACGCAACCTGTGTCGACACCCTTGCGCCATCTCATGTTCCAAGCACGACGTGCTGTGCTGGCGCCGCTGCTGCGGATGCTGAAACCCTCAAGCGGCGCAAATACCCTAAAACTATAGTTTTGAACTGTTTGGGGTCGAAACGCTCGGGTCATCGGGCCCGAGTGCGCGTCTGCTTTTTAAAGAAATTTCTCGCCGACTGGTCGAGACTTCACGTGACCAGAGGGCTGGCTTGTTCTTTGGCCAAAGAATTAGCATTGCCATTCAACGTGGCAATGCTGCCAGTCTCCTGGGCACGTTTCCGGATGACATCGATGCGGACGAGTACTTCGACGCCTAAGTGTCCTTTTGTTTTTGTATTTATTTGTATAGTTAGTTACTCATTTACTTTAGTACCTAGTGTAAATAGTGTTAATTTGTATATTGTATATAAATATAAACCTACTAAGAATATAAAATTTATATTTGTATCATTTTGAAAGCATACCAAACCTTTTTGTTATAAATATACATGGTGTAAGGGACAGCCCTCCGCAAACTAACAGGGTGCATTCAGCTCCTCATTGTGAATCATATTCCATTCGGAAAAATTCTCAGTACAATTTTCATTTTTTTAAATAGTTTTTTCAGTTACATTTTCTTTAGTTCAATGTAAAATTACATTGTGTGTTCGCAGCACTCTATTTATGTAAAAAAATATAGCAAAAAAAAAACAGCATAAAAAAACCAGCAATGGATGTTAAAATACTCTAACGAACGACGCGTGAAATCAGCTATTCACTTTCTGTCTAGCTACAGAGTTCATCGAACTCACCGCATACCTATTACCTACCCATCACAACCAGTAACAAACGCTCCGATTTGTGCACAAAAACACATACAAGTCAGGTTTATTAGATTCCCTTAACGTTCCTGAAATAATTTCACCCCATCAGTCTGCGGAGGGCTGTCCCTTACACTCTGTATTTTACAACACCAACTTGTTCATCATAGAACGTTTTAAAATATTAACACCAAAATTGCAGGTTTTTTGTTCGACTGCTACGAAAAGATTTAAGTTACGTTTTTAGCGGGAAATCAAAATAGTATGGCACATTTCTGTCACTGCTGCATTTGAGCGCCTGATTATACGAAGTGAACGATGGTAGTATCGTACTTCTGGGTTTATTCTATACGAGCCAATTAACGTTTTAATTACGGCCACCAATATTTAAAATTTCGCGCGGACAGTCCTTTTCGATTTTATGTAGGATAAAGTATTACACTAAATAAAAGAATAAAACTGTCATCAGATAGAAAAACTAATAATAAATTTAAATTAAATTAGTAATTTCTTCGTTTAAGCGGTTGTAATTCCCAGAAAAACAGATTGTGGACGCGCCACCAAACTTAGAATAATTATGCTAAATAACATTTTTTTTTCTAACTTTTAAAATGTTTTCTACTAAAATATTTACGGCCTGATCAAGATACGTACGTCTACTTTCTTGAAAAAAAAAACTTTATTGTACGTTTTGTTTAAGATACGATTTTCAGCCGCGCCGCCTAAAAATTACACTTGAAAAAATCACTCGTATCATAACATATTGATTGCATTCTTTCCTTTGTTACATAACTAAGTAGGTACATAGAAATGGCAAAATCTTGCGAAATCTTAACCAGGTGTGTCATTAGCAGCAATAAAACCCAATACGCTCATCTGTGATGTAGTCTTTGCTTAGCCTGTTTTTCCACATTTATGCGTCGTTTAAACAATAACTATAGGTACTTACTTCACTTTATATACGTATATTATGGAAATCATAACTAGTGAAGACCACAAGTTCATTAATAATCCTGCCCTATCCTATTCCAATTTATTTGGGGTCAGCTAAGTATAGGAGTCTTCGTCTTCCATACATTTCTATCAGACATCGTCTAAGGGGCCGCCTCCACGAGCGAGAGAATCGCGGCGATAGTCACGCTGAGCCTACAAATTATCGACGCGATGATATCGCCGTGTGGAGATTGATTCATAGAGTTTCTATTGAATTTGGTGGCACGACGAGATTATCGCCGTGATTTTCACGCTCGTGAAGGCGGCCCCTTAGTAATCGCCCACTTTCCAATATTCCCATTTCCCATTTACAAATCCATCGTTTTGTAGTCCTACTCTTTCCGTATGACAAGTAACATGAATGTGATGTTACTTCGCTGTACCATCTCTATCTTCATCAGCCGTCGTCTTTCACACAGTCCTGTTATCGTTTCTTCCTCTATTCATATGCGACACAATACCTATACCTTATAAATGTGATATTTCTCCCCAGTTCCGCTACGCAACATGTACGGAGCTTTTGGCGACTATAATGGGCGTCATCTTTGGCCTGGCCAGCGGAGGTGGCGTCTGCTACAATCTGGTGCAGATCGGAGAGCTCAGCACTGCTTTCGTCGAGAGAACCACTTACAGGGAGAGGCTGACCAGTTATCTACCACTTACCGTCGCCTTCGGAGGAGGGAGGAGGCTGTAAGTGTCATTTTTTTTGTACAGAAAACGAGGCGAACTGTGAATACCCTAACCCTAATGGAATAATTGAGTTGTTCGTCCAGGTCAAGGATCGTTGACCAACGGTGCAGTATTTGGTATTTTTATAATAAAGTGTGTTGATTTGCCTCCACACGGGAAAGTGCAAAGAATATAAGAAACTGTAGTAAAACCCACTGACTCAGATTTATTGAGGAAATAATTTCGTCAAGTGGTAATTGAGTCAACCAGAAATAATAAGGGAAAGTTTCCTATCAGTTTCTTTTTACAATGGTGTATAAAGTTTCCGTGTAGCTCATACATCTTTCATGAATTTGATCTGACTTACTTTGACTAAGGAACAGACATCGTTGCAAATGCAAGCGAAAAAAATCATGATATTGATTATATTCAATAAAAAAATACGCTTCACTTAAAATGATTTTACATCCCTTTTAATTTCCACAGAAAAAAATCTCTAATAAAAAGTAAAAAAATAAAATTTCTCTCTTGGCCTTTTAACTTCATTAAAAATTTCAAAGTACCTACCTCAGATCATCAAACGACAGCTAAGCGGTCCCCCGCCGCGTCGCGACGCGGCGACGCTGAAAAGATCTTCATAAATTATATCTAAGAACTATCTCGATCAGCTTTCAAACAAAAAAAAAACGCATCAAAATTGGTCTATTCGATTAGGAGCTACGATGCCATAAACGGACACACATACACACAGACAGACACTTCAAACTTAACACCCCCCCCCTCCCTTTTGTGCGTCCGGGGTTAATAAATAAAAAGCTACGACGTAGAAAATGTCTTGCAAAAACTAAATTTTTAACTTGATATCTCTTCCCCAGTCCAGTGATCAAAAACTTATAGGATTTATAGGTAATTCACGATGATTTATTTACTTAGAAAGTATAACGTGTCCATTTTGGTTTGTCTAGTGCTAACGCGTCTTACGAGGAGAACATGGCGGCTCTGATCGAAGACGCGAAGGCGATGGCCATCGGTTTGTTCCTGAGTATCGGCGTATCACTCATCTTCTGCATGCTATCCGTCGGGCTCATCAGTTGGAGCGCACTGCGACAGGTATCTATTTTAGTTTCACTTCGCGTGTTATATGAGTTCGCAGATCGTAGAATTAAGATGGATATGCTATGATGCGGGTACTTCAATGGCAATGCTCTATTTCTGCTGTGCTTCAATCCTTACAGAATTTAGATGATTTACTTAAGGTGCATAGAGCATAGCACAGCACTTGTCGAATCAAAATAATTTCAAATCAATAGTCATTTTGTTTATTTGTTTTTGACGGAACCTATTAGAAATTTTGTTATTATATCTACGAAGAAATGCCAGCTTATCTTATCCTCTTATATTCTAAGATGTAGGGAGACGGGAGTTGGGCCAAGTCCAACGCTGGCGAACCCGGGTGTCAATGGTTATGTCATCTTTGCTCGCCACTCATTAATCGTACGTTGTATCGTATCGTATTTATGTTTAAGTTACTGATTGCTATATCCCACCATATACAAATTATTATTACACTTTGTCGTCACTGCTCTAATCGTTAACATCATGTTAAGGACGAGAAAGCAAAATTGTAAAAATATCTTAAAATAAAATATTATTTAGTAGGTATTGATTTTTATATTTGACATATTATTATATAATACAGGGTTTAAGGGACAGCAATCCGCAAACTAACAGGATGCATTCAGCACTTTATTTTGAATCATGTTACACCGGAAAATTTGTCAGGAAAATTTAAATTTTTACTATAGTTTTTCAGTTACTAATCCTTTATTTCAATTTAAAATTATATTCTCTGTACGCAACACTCCATTTATGTAATAAATACAGCAAAAAAAATCAGCAATGGATGTTGAAATACTCTAACGAACGACGCGTGAAATCAGCTGTTCACTTTCTGCCTAGCACAGAGTTCAGACGCTCCGATTTGTAAACAAAATCACAAACAAATCAGGTTTATTGGATTCCCATAACGTTCACGAAATAATTTCATGTACCGGTCGTCTTAGTATGTTAGACTGAATTCACCCCATCAGTCTGCGGAGGGCTATCCCTTACAACCTGTATTGACACTGTTAACACTTACACCCTGTATATCACACTAATATTATAGAGCCGTTTGTGAGTTTGTGTGTGTTTGTTACTTCTCCACGCTCGAACGGCTGAACCGATTTGGATGAAATTTGGTCTGTAGATAGCTTATGACCTGGATTAACACATAGGCTCCTTTTTATTCCGGTCTACCCGGATAAAACCGCGGGTCGCAGTTAGTAATATTATGAATGCGAAAGTTTGGATAGATGAATGCATGAAAAATGTACGGTTTCCGTGGGATAATTACCAACATCCACGCGGGCGAAGCCGCTGGCAAAAGCTACTCTGCAATGTGATGGTTGCCAAAATGCGAAATACATGTAGTATAGTTAAAGGTCTACCCCAAAATAATTTCCTCATCGTCATCGAGTAGAATTGAAAAGCAGTTTAAGAATTTATCGATGTTAATAACAAACAGCTCTGTAATTTTTGCATCACAAGCTCTAAATGAAACAATAACAAAAAAAATACAATAAATTACTGTTGTTACCCCATGCATCAACACTATTGAACTGAACAAGATAAAATAAAAAATAAAAAGATTTGATGTTTTTTTTTTGGGGTCAAAGACCGCTGGTAGTAGATTAGATATTATTGTTACTTGAAGTATGACTTGAGAAATCTGTTTTGTTTTGTTTAACCATGTTAAGATATCGATACCCTTCATGTCTGTGAAGTTTTCACAAAAAAAAAAACTAATTTCCAAATTATTTAGGTACACCTACTTTTTGTGTTATCATGTTTATCCTATGATACTCATCCTTTCTGTGAAGTTTCGCTAGATAACGAATTAATTAATTTTATAACAGACAGACACGAGACAATTTGCAGCTTAATATTAACCTTCACGCTGACGGACGCCAATAGCAAATGACTTATTTACCTACTTACATAATTTAGATACATTTTTACAGTTTGAGTTGAAGTTTTTTGTGTGTGCAGTGTCAAAAAAAATATTTTCTTTCAGGAAATGTCCAAATCGAAGGTATACTGAAAAATTAAAAAAAATTGTTCGATTTAGGCTTAGAATTAGCAAATCTAGAAAGTGAAAAGTCACAAAGCAACCTCAAAATCACCAACCTTTCACTTCCTAGGCTTTCGAGTTGGAAAGAAACAGCATTGTGAAAAGCTCCCAAGCAGCAAGTTTCTGTCTATTTTATAAGAACTTGTAATTAAATCTTACGGCTTATATTTTCCAATTTTTCTCACCTTTTAAACCTTCCCTGACTACGACAAACATTTCAAAACTAAAATCAGCTAAATTGTACCCGACGTTCTCGAGTTTTAGCGAGACAAAGAAACAGCAATTGATTTTTATATATGTAGATCTTTAGAATGTGCTTCAACAGCACATTCTAAAGATCAACAGGCCTTCAACAATAATTAAACAAAAAAAATTTTTTTTCATTTTTCAAAATGGAGCCATACTGCCGCCATAATGACTTTTTCAAAAAAAATTATAGCCAATGTCACTCGGGATGTTGTAAGGATTCTAACGATACCCCCACGCATCCAAATCTGTTCAGGAATTTAAAAGTTATGTTAGAATAAAGAAACTCACATACAAACACACATCAACCCTGAAAACTCAAAATTACTCTCCTTAGTCGTGTTGGGCAGTCGTGTAAAAAGATAAATAATTAAATTATCTTTAAAATGGTGAAGGTTTCTTTGTATAAAATACGCTTGCATGATGCTCAGTTTTTTTTATCCGCGTTAGACATAACTTTACAAATTAATTATCTTTGTAATACAAACATAATCTAAAATATTCATATTGAAAGTTCTCTAATTTAACATGTATTTTTTTCCAAATCATTAACTCTACTCGTGAATAATTCGTAATAAGTTCCATCTCAGTGGGACGACGGCTGTGGGACGGTTCTTTAAGCCTTAAAGAACGATTTTTTGAACGATTGAAAAATCGTTCTTTAAGTTAGATTTATGTCGAGCGTACATTCTAGGGACCCAGACTAGATTTCAGTACCTACTTATATTCTGCCAGGTGCTTACAATGTTGTGTAATACATTTTGCACCACAGTAGGTATCGACGACACAGACATGACTTTTATTCCGCGGAGCGTTAACTCAATCAAAAGTCATCAAGAGTTGGACTCCGAGCGACATGCCGATCGTTTTACTTTTGTTTATGTACCACCATATAAAGATGCAATTGTCTTTATCATTCGAGTACTGCTCCATTAATGAATAACATTAATTTAAAACTGTATTGCGAATATTTCGTTCTGTTATGTTATACTTAATATTACAAAACTTTTTTAAAAGCTCGTCTAAGATTTAGCGGAAAATGCCTTATTCCCAAAATACCACTTCACTAGGATGTCAAAGTACCTTCATTAGGATGTTAAAGTACATGCGAATTGATAAGTACATAGTCCCAATTTTCCAGTTTTTTGAAACTGGAATATTGAGAATTGAAATGTTATTATGTATACAGACAGCGTGATTTAGCAAAACTATGAGGTAGCAAACTTTAAATTGAGAGCCTATTATAAAAGTGACATTAACTTTTTAAATGTATACGTATTTGTCCTTTAGTAGATTGATATCACATTGGCAGCAGTGAAAGCCAATTTAGATGGAATTCACAAACAAATTGTAGGTACTGTAGTTCAATGCTGAACATAGCATAATTCTAGGTACTGTAGTTCAATGCTGAACATAGCATAATCAACATATAAAATATCCACAGCTAGGACACAGGCCTCTTCTCATTGATTGGATGTCACATGTCTCCAAAAATTTTTTTAGAGTAGTAACTCTACCTATTGATGAAATAAAAAGTAAAGTTCCTTTTGGGTGCGAACCCACGACAGACAGCCACAGGGCCACCGCTGTTCGTCGCTGGACTTAACTAAGAAGTATACTTTGTCTTTCGGATCCAGTCTGAGTACTTACTCGAGATGAACCGAGTAGTTGGTGGCGGATGACTTACAATGTACGTTATCCTTGAACCACATAGTAAGCCCATAGTAAGCGTAGTAGTAGTATAGTTTGGTAGTTCCAAATACCCATAGATCTGTTTTTTATATTTTTATGCAATGACCAAATGTTTTTAGAGGAGCTCTAATCCTGCCGACAAACTGTCTTGCAGTTTGGCAGATTTGTAATTTTTTTTTTTTACATAATTCTTTATTTCCTACCAAAAGTACAAATTTTAACTTTCATAAAATATACCTAACTTAAGAAATGCTGGGTGTACCATACAGTTTCATACCCTTTATCACCTCCCGCAGGATTATTTTTGAGACAAAAAGCAGCCTATGTCCTTCCCCAGGTTGACATCTATCGCCTTGTCAAATTTTATCTAAAGCCGTTCAGTGGCTTAGGCGTGAAAAGGTAACATACAGACAGCAAGATAGACAATCAGAGTCAGAGTTAGTTTCGAATTTATAATTTATTATGGTTACATTGTGGTGGGTGCCGGGTGATAACAAAAATAGCAGCAGGTGCTTACAAGTTACTATTATTACCTAGCCATATGAAATAATAACTTCAGAACACGTGCTAATTGTTTTTATCGGATGGTTTTGTTGCGATTCATCAGTTACCAAGACTGTGCCTACAATAGGCATCTACTTACCTAGAATGGTCACAAACCTGCCTTGTCGCATCGTGCGCAGAATACGCAATCTCGGTATAAAATATATTATGAGTATTAAGACATACGTTGCCCTATATATTTATATGATATATAATAAATAACGGGAACAAATTTTACAAAGCACAAACGAAATCAATTGCTTTAAATTGATGACCTTACAGCTGATTGACTCGCAGAGCTTCACATTGTGAACGAAAACGAAATAACGCTTACTTACTGATAAATGTGACCTTGGCGACTCGATATTGGGGTTCAGGGCATTATTATCAAAATGTGTCACCTATTTATCTCACTAATTTGGCCATTTATCAAACACAGTTACGCCCGGTTTCTCAACGGCTATTCAAATCTAAAATTAACTAATCATCTGTAAAATATCTTGTTAAGTCGAAAACGAGTTGCACGAACGTTGATTATGTACTTTGATTTGAATCTTTGATCACTTAACACAACAATCAAATTAGTCCAAAAATCTCTTGTTAATTCAGAATTTGGGTTTCTGAAGAAACGAAATGTCATGTCAAGCCACTGTCAAATGTTGTGTTAGCTAATCTGTCGAGCTTGGGCGATTACCTTTGCGTTCCCTGTGATTTTCTGTTTTCTTTCGATATTTTCTAGTTATAATTAATAAAACAACTTCTGCTACCCATAACGGACTGCTTTTCTACTAAAGATTTGATAACCGAATAATTATATTTCCTATAAAAACAAACAAACGTATGTAAAGATGGTCACCCATCCACTGACCAACCCCGGCAAGCGTAGCTTAACCTGATAGATCGACCCGTGCGGCTGTTATTACTTAGCCACGAGCTCCTCCTAAAAATCTAAAACCAAACAATAAAAATTCTATAGGTACCTAGGTACGATACATATTTTTGTTACAAGTACATTTTTGTTTTTGGTACCTACGTGTCGAGGTTTAGGGGTTTAAGAGTTTTATAAAGGGGGGCCAAATTTTCATTATTTTTGCTATAGGACACACTGTTTTCGAGATATAAGGAAAGGAAAAAAAAAACCAAACATTCAAATTTTCAATAAAATGCCGCCTTGGTCAACAGTGTCAACTTGACATTCAATTGAACGAATTATTTGTTTGGTTAAAATGAATGAAGAATACGATGTTGCCATACACATAATCCATTTTCTTTAATCAGTTGACATTGATCGTTGATTAATTAATTTTATCGTAATCGACAATTCAGCAACCCAATTTGATTTGACTGTTCTGTTAATTTAAAAGGTTTGTTAGTTGATTTTAGATTTGAATAGCCGTCGAGAAACCGGGCGTTAGACTACCAATTTCTTGCGTTGACCTACAGGTTAAGCTTAGTGTAAAAAGGGTGATCTATTTTTGTTTTTTTGAGCTTCGTTATAAGATTGCTCATCGATATTTGACGCATACGATTTGGAATACATGATCCTTACCTGACCTTTTATTTGTCCAAGTACATCCTGTCATACTACCACCCATTATTTCCTCCATCGACTGTTCACCGCACTGAGTCGACAGCTCGCCTTGTAGCGAGCTATCCAGCAGCAGTCGTGACGACAATACTTAACATTTATCCTGATATCGTGTCTCATACGGAAATTCTATTTGCCCTTTCTTACTGGGTTTTCCTCTCTAGTTTAGTTGACTGATATCACACAATGCTTATAGGTAATACTTACATGAATACATTAATAAATTTTCAGCCGCTTTTTAAATGATAACCGATTTTATTTCTGTAAGCAGACAAGGTCAGCGTTTTACACAATAAATCACTGAGTCCTGTTGCCTATTGAAATGGCTTTCACAGTTGTTATAGGCAGCCTTTCTATTGAGCAAACTTTGACTTTACTCAAGCTTATGCGTAAAACGCTAATGTATAGCATTTCATACGAAAATTAACGTTAAAGGCATAAAGTAAATGTTCATTTTCGTACGAAACCCTACTACTTATGTATTAAGCTTGAGTAGTTCGCTCTATAATCCCTATATTGCAAGTTTCATCGAAATCGTGATTACAAAATATTATATTATTATGTACAAATATTGCTCATCTAATAGTCTAAGATAGGATTACGTACTAAGTAAAGTATGACATATTTTCTTCATCAGATAACTCGAATACGGATGAAGTTTTTAAAAGCTGTCCTGCGGCAAGACATGACCTGGTTCGACACTGACTCAGAATTCAACTTGGCTTCGAAGATGTCTGAGTAAGTAGGTAACAATATATAAACTTCAGAGGCCCTTGGGATTGGCACGATCGCGTGGAGTGGGAAAGTGAGTTTGGAACGGGACGTCAACGAGAAAACAGGCGACGGCGGCGCCACAGTAAATGCTCGAGGAGAACGAGTCGTTCTTCTGAGGTACTGTTGCTACTTCGGCGCCGTCATCTGTTTCCTTGTTGACGTCACGTTCCCGGGTGCGGTGTACTAATACTGTAAAGTAACGTAAACTCGGATACTCGTTTCACACATAATATTTTTACTTAGTTTTAAAACTTTATTCATATCTGTGGGTGATGTAATTGTGCTTAATCGCTAATTATTTTTTAGTTAATTAGTTGCATTTAAAACTCGATTTAAAACCCGTTCGTATTTACGTTAAGTTTGTTCCCCGCATTCGTGCTAGGTCTACTGGTCTATGATTAATCTCAAATATATCATGCCACTTTATAAATGGTTAATCATCATTATGAAAACGTGTAGCCCCAACATTTGCACGCGTGGCCTTAAGAATTTATCAAAGACTCAAACAAGACTAAGACTAACTCCTCCAAGAGACACTATAATATATAGATAAGTATAGTGTCTCTTGGAGGAGTTTATGTCTATCAGTAAAAACATGAATATATGGTCTGTTCAACTATTTAAAAAAAATATCTAATTCCCACGTCGGGCAAAACGTTATTTCCTTCAGGAATTTTGCAGTACCAAAATCAAAATCATTTATTTGCATAAAATGTCGTGAATACAAAGATGTTACATATTGCAAAGACACATTCCGCCATGCAGTTTTGGCATGCAAATATTTAATGGATGTTAATGTTAGTTAACATACAATAAAATTATAGAAAAATAAATAACAGTTGTTATGTAATAAATTCGAGTGTTAGCGTTATGAATCTATGAACGAAAATAACAATATAATGAAGTCAATAGATACCAATTTGAATTAAAATTACACTAGTTGCTTATTACACTTGTCGCTAGCTAAAATATGTAGATATTTTAGCTAGCGACAAGGTAAATACCAAAGTAACTTAAAAATAAGTAACTAAAAGTGACTTCAAATAACTAAGTGACTACAATGCATTCCTGAAGTGGTAGGACTGACATGTTTTTTTGTTGAGAAATTCGCCGATTGAATAAAAACTATGCGATATCAACCATTTTTTCAAAACCACGCAGAATTTTTTGGAAGGTGGTTCTGTTATCCAATTAGGTAGTGAGTTATATATAAGTGGCGCCATATACACACAACTTCGCCTGAATAGTTATATCCTAGGTACAAGGATTTTCAATAAATACTGTGAAACCTTTCGTTTGTTAAAATTGTTTTTCTTTTCAAAGAGTTTAGTGTTAATTTTAACAAATTTTGCGACTTCGTAAATGTAAATACAAGGAATAACTTTTAAGGCATTGTTATCTAACCATGTGATAATGTTGTTTAAGGTTTTATTACACTACGTAGCACAATCTGTTATTAATCAACTAACAACATAAAGACTGAAAACAATTATCTGAAATAAATATATTTTATATTATTTTTAAAGTAAATTTATTTTAAAAATAATATAAAATATACTATAAATAAAAAATAAAATTAATATCTATATATATAAAACAAAGTCGGGTTTGTTCGATACACTTATAACTCGAGAACTACTGGACCAATTTTCATGGTTTTTGATTTGTTGTATTTGTCTCCGTCCCGAATAGCAGAATAACTATTAAAAACATAGGAAAATTCACAAAAAAATATGAAGAAAATTCATTTTCTCATACATGAAAGGGCAGGGCAATGTCTGTCGGGAAACTTTCATTCTTTTTAGAATTCCAAATTCAAATTCATTTTATAATCAGTTGTTCATTTGTTTTGCTGCCGTTCGATTTATTGAATTTTTGACAGGTCGTCTGGCGGGTCAGCTACTTATGTAGTATTCTAAAATAAAAATCAATTGCCGAATGTATGTAGGTACGCGCATCACTTCAGAACGGATGCACGTATTTGGCTAATTCTTTTTTGTTGTATTTGTAATTGTCAGGACAAAGTTTGTATGAAAGAAACTTCTACACAGTTTATTGTTATAACGTCAATTTACTAACACTACTGTACTAAATATGTGGAGATTTGATACAAGTAACAACCTCAGATTTTTTATAGGCCTATGGTAACAACCTACTATCCCAATTTATTTTGGGTCTGCGCAACATGTCCCTTTCTTCCATACTTCTCTATTAGTCGTCATCTCGGTAGTCACCCCCTTTATAACCATATCATCTTTAACACAGTCCATCCATCGTTTCTTGATCTTCCCCTACTCATATAGCCCTTGACATTCATACTCAAAACAATTTTTTTTTTCAAATTAATTGGCTCCAATTAATCATTTTCATGTTCTTGACTTTTTACTAAGTATAAATTTATTCCGGTATTTTACTTTTCAGCAAAAAATCTTAGGTTCATTCTTAAAATATAAATTAAGTTTTCCTAAACAATTCAAAATGTGCTCAGCTAGCGCCTTCAGGAACTTCGCGCGTTTACATTAGAATATTCATAGCTAAGACAGGACAACGTCTGTCGGGTCAGCTAGTATAATATAAAAATATATACTAGAACAAAGAACCTAAAACTAAAAACCATAGTAACTAAAATATATTATTAAAAGGAGTCACTTTAGGCAAGGTTCTGAAGATACTGGCAGGTTTTATTTATGTCTGACTCGTAGTTTTCAAAGTTCTTACAATCTATATCATGTCAGAGACGAATTTGTGCCCAGATGATCGCAGTAGGCGTGCCCCTATTTTATGGAACATAAACATAAGTTGCTAAACGTGGGTGGTCACCTCTGCCTAAGTCTTCGGGGATAGCAGACATGATGATATGTAAATTAAGATGGTAAATAACATTATGCCTACCATTTTAGTTTTATTCAACCTTGACATTGGCAGCATATTGGGATTTGGTTTGATAAGGCTTGTGCGTAAAATACGGTCTCTGTATCAGGTTTTGGTACTAAGCTGTAATAATAATAAGTATTTGGGTCATTTCAAAGATGGAGGAAGTAGTACCTATCTTATGAATGATCGTCCTAAATTGTCGTGTTTAAGCTAAGTACTCGTAAGTGCCATCTTTCTGAAACTCAAAGAAACCAAAGCACATTCCACATGTTTTGGTAAAATTAGTGGAGATAAGCTCTCCACTATACCAATACCAAGTGACATTCCATCAGCGATAATGATGAGGGAAAAGTCAAACTGTATTGGATTGACATGAGCTACCGTAAAGCTTATATGACAATGCTGTTCATAGTCGTTGTAAAAATACGAAACGCTTTGAAAGCGTCTAGGCCCTCTTGCCCCTTTTTTTTGTGGATGGGAAATCATCAAATTACTTCTCCCGCTTTGGGTGGAGCGGAAGGGCGTGTCAGACTTTTACTGACTAAACCCCACCCGTGTTCCTTCAGTTGGCCATGCCAGGTGGCCCTGGGTATCTCTTTCGAACAACCCATGACCCCGACGACATCGGCCCTATTAGACCCCATCATTGCTGACATCTCTTTGAGCCGCGCGTGGAACACAACGCGCCGTCGACCCGGGCCTGCAGTGCTATTCTGTACAAATCTCACCGTGAAAACTTAGGTGAAGTGAGCTGTCAATAGTGTCAATCCCTAGCATCAGGTAGAATGACAACTCACTTCACCTAGGTTTTCACGGTGAGATTTGTACAGATTAGCACTGCTGGTCCTTACCTGACGGCGAGCTACCCACTACTCGCCGTCCGCAAGCCCGCGCCTACGGTGGCCGTGAATGGGCTCTCGATTCCCGCCGCCCGGCGTCTCGTGCGGCGACTGAGGGCGTGAGGTTGTCTCTCCCTCACGCGTTCCGCCTCCTCCTTCGCGAGCATTACTGCTTCGCAGAAGGAGGTGACGGCCTCCCATGCACTCTCGCTCCGCACCATGGCCTGGACCAGGTTCAGGCCCTCTGGCCCTAACATATTTCTGAGGTATTTCAACAAATAGGCCTAGTTTCCATACTGTCCAAATGCCCATAATTATCTCCATTCCATACAGTGCTCAGCCCTAAAATATTTCTGAAATATTTCCACTTTTCGCAACATCATATAGTTTTTAAAATATTATTAACATGTGTGCATAAACCTACTTACAGAAATAAAATTCTATATCATTTTCACGTTTTAAATTGTCAGGAACTTGATGGCTTTGAAGGAAGGAATGGGTGACAAGTTGGCGGTGGTTTCTAACCTGGTGGGGACTGCCATCATCTGTCTGTGTACTGCTTTCCCTCTTGGCTGGGAGCTCACCCTGGCCTGTGTTTCTGTCATGCCGTTCTCGATAGTTGTCTCTATTATTTTAACTAATGTAAGTATATATTATGACGTCATTATAATATGTATCATGTGATCTACAGATCGTTCACTATAAGTTGGCCCTTGGCCGTCAGGTTTTGGCTTGACAGCAATGGTGCCAACATTACGGCCAAGGGACAAGTTACAGTGATTAATTTTTCATGAGGTTCGGCCTAAATAAAATACTTACATCAATACGTTTTCTACAGAAAGATTTTAAGATTTAAAATATTTTACCAAAACACTACCTTTTCAGTGGTTCCTACTTTATTCCATTGTTCTACAACAAGTTTTCAACTAAACTTTTTCTAGGATATAGTATCAATAATAATTAAATGTTCTAAATGGTTTATTAATTTACTTCCAACATTTCTTTCAAGTATCAAACCAAGTCGTCGATATTAGAAATGGAGTCGTACAGTCAAGCGGGCAAACAGGCAGAAGAAGTATTGAAATCAGTAAGAACCATAGTTGCCTTCAACGGAGAAAACAAAGAGGTTGACAGGTATGAAACAACAACATTTTATCAAATTCATCATAGATTTTGGAGCTAGGTATAATTGCATATCGTATATTATACGAGTATATCCATGCCATATTTATCCAGTATAATCCTTAAGTCTGTGAGTGTTTGAAAAAACGCACGTTGACACAACGGTCAGTTCATGACGCCGTCTAAGTACACACAGCAGCAGGTCAAATTACAACAAACAGAAAAAAAAATCTCATTCCAATTTGAACTTAAACATCAACACTTTAAAGTTTAAGGTTTAAAATCATTTGGAGAAATTCGACAGTTGTTGTCTGGACATTGTGATTATGACGAAAACAGAGACATACATAATGAAATATCCGCGTATCTGTGCTTTTTCATGCCCTTTCTCACCACATCCGATGGAGATTCGCGGAATATAATTTCATGCAAATTCTATTACAGTTTTGAACTTGCCTGGTGTACCAACATTGCCTATGTGAGTTAAAATTTTGCAGGATCTCCAACAGTCCATTTGCACTAGTTTAGCGAGATGGGAAATCCTCAGTAATTTGTCTGTAGTCTACCTCTAACATCCAAAAGCTAATTGCACCTTATTCCCTACATTGTCGATAGCACCACCTTCTATAATTCCTTTTCTCCAGGTACACGAAACTCCTCCAGCCTGCGGAAAAGCAAGGCCGAAAGCGAGGTCTGTACACTGGCCTCGGTAACGGCTTCAACTGGGTCCTCACGTACTCCCTCAATGCTATCGGCTTTACTTACGGCACCAGGCTGGTTTTTCAAGACTGGGATGCCCCAGATGGTGAGAGGAAATATTTAGTAGGAGTCGTTTACAGTGTGAGTATTATTCTTGACTAGCGACCCGCCCCTGCTTCGCACGGTCTTTAAGACTTGATAAAACATCGAGATTTATTAAATCTAACTTTAATCATTCTTAATTACCTTCTGGAATAAATTCTTGATGGTGAAAACCGCTTCAAAATCCGCTGTGTAGATTAAGCCGGGTCTTAGACCGGGCGCTGGATGGAGTTGAGTGTGCAAAATATGACAAATGTTTTCGTCAAGAAATTGATCAGCTGAATGACATCCTGAAATGTATTTCTCCCACTGACCTCTGTTGTACAACCTTGTACAATAGAGGTCAGTGATTTCTCCTTATAAGAACCATATCGAACCATAGACCTAAACACCTAGACGTGCTAGTTTATTTCAGAAATAAATTCCCAGATGAAAACATATCGTCGTATCAGGGCTAAGGATTATGACATGGGCAGATTGGATTTTTACTGAAGATTGCGAGTTATTATTTGTGGAGGATTTGATGAACCAACAAAATGTTTCAAGTTACAAGGCTCTTAATTTTTTGAGGTACCTGACTTAAATTTGACCAATTTAAAAGACGATTCGAGGATGTTTTGTCACATATTTCACGCAGTAAAAATCCAATCTGCTCATATCATAATCCTCAGCGCTGATACAGATGTTTTCATCCTGGGAATTTATTTCTGGAATAAACTAGCACGTTAGGTCTATGATTCGTCGGTTTTAGCCACTCAAATGAGCAATACGACCAGAAGATTGGGCTCGAAAAAAAATGGTTTAAAAGCTGAATCTTTGGATGTTTTGTACAAAAATATGTAGCACATTTAGGAAACCCATACTTAAGTGTCGAACAGTTAACATAATTAGAAACCATTTGTACCTTACCTTATTACTGTTAAAAGTAATTTGCAAATCAGATGCACTTTGTTAAGAGCTTCAGCACAAAAATATTTATGGATAAATGCTGACCAAACACTATTAGAGCCTATTGATTACATCTTATTAGGCTTACTCACGGCAACTGACAAAGCGATCTTTGCCAGATTTTTTGATTCAGCCCTGTAAATGTAGGTAGGTACATCAAATTATCAAACAAAGGTTTGTACTTGCATAAAATTACAACTAAAATGTATTTTGTGCTAATGTACTAACAATGACTGTCAAAAAAAAACCGGCAAAGCGCGTGTGGACCACGCACAATGAAGGGTTCCGTAGTTAAGAATTTATCCCAAAAACAAACTTAACGTTGTAATCCCAAAAAAAAAAAATTTATGTGATAAAATTACATATTCGGACTTTTTCCTTTACTTCTTCTATGAGACCTTGCTTCTTGCCAAATTTCATGATTCTAGGTCAACGGGAAGTACCTTATAGGTTTTAATTTACTTGGCTTTACCTTTATAGGTCCGTATTTTTTTATTGCGTTGACTTACAAGGGTCCATTGCTGCGTATATGATATTAATTTCAACTTGATACAAAGAAAAGAAAGAAAAAAGAAAGAAAATACGTTTATTTGCGGTAAACATGACGCAAAGAACAACGAAATAAAATAACTATTTATAAAACAAGTTTGGGGAAAATGTCACATCTACGCAAAACGGCCACCGCTCAGCATAATGCCGCGACCCCATGTGAAACGGAGCCCCAGCGCTGGTTTTTAGCGATAGCCGATACCTCCACACGTTACTGTGAAAAAGTCTTGACAGACTAACAGACTTAAAAAAAAATATGTGATAAAATTACAAATTAACAACTTTCGGACGTTTCCCTTTACTTGTGCTGTGAGACCTTGCCTCTTGGTAAATTTCATGGTTCTAGGACAACGGGAACCCTATGGTTTTGTATATTATAAATAGATCTTGTTTTATTTTTAATACTTAATGAGAGTCACCAATTAAATACATAATGTGTTATCTACACTCCTTTGCAAAAAAAACGGGCGGTTATCAATAAAGTTATTTTATTATTTATTATTATTATTAAACGTATGATTTCGCCTGAGTGGAACACATTCCACAGGACACCATCAATAGCCTGGTGGAAAGCATGCCAAGACGATTACATGCCGTAATCGCTGCAAGGGGAGGTCATACTCGTTATTAATTTTTATTTTTAATGTCCTTTTTATATTAAAATACCATAAAAATACGCTAAAAATTTCCATTTTAACACGACTCTCTGTTTACATTGACTAAAACACCGATTCCAGGCTTTATGGGTTAAAATCTATTTTCCCAATGATAATAAGAAATTTCTAGTCATTTATGCTAATGACATACTAAAAATATTAATATTATCCATAAAAAAGCTAATGACTGTAAGGTGCCCGTGTCGTGCGGTGTCCCACAGGGATCGGTCCTGGGGCCGCATCTGTGGGACATCGGCTACGACTGGGTGCTGCGCGCCGACCTCCCTGGCGGCGTCAGCGTAGTATGTTACGCTGACGACTTAGCGACACGCGGGGTTGCGATAGTCGTGGAGAGGATCCGGCAGTTGGTACTCGAGGTGGCCTTGCACAAGTCCGAGGCCATGTGTTTTCATGGTCCTCGGAATGCGCCACCGTCGGGTTCCGAAATAACGGTGGGAAGGGTTCACATCGGAGTCGGGTCGACGATGAAGTACCTGGGACTCGTCCTCGACAGCCGGTGGAACTTCGTGGAGCACTTCCGACGTTTGGCTCCCAGACTGGCACGGGCTGGGGCTGCCTTGAGGCGGCTCCTGTCCAATCTGGGGGGTCCAAACGCCTCCTGCCGGAGGCTCTACGCGGGGGTCGTGCGGTCCATGGCCCTTTACGGAGCACCGGTGTGGGCGCGTTCCCTAAGGCTGGGACCAGCCGGCAGGTTGAACGCGTCCCAGAGGGTCATGGCCATCCGGCTAGTCCGGGGATACCGCACGGTCTCCCGGGAGGCGGCGAGCCTCCTTGCCGGATTGCCGCCGTGGGATCTGGAGGCAAAGGTCCTCGCGCACGTGTGGGAGTGGCGCGAGGAGGCGAAACGCCGGGGCGTAACTCCGCTGCCGCGAGAAATCACGGTACAGCGGACAGAGCTCCGGCGGGATCTCATGGCGGCATGGAGAGCGCGACTGTCGCAACCCAGTGCTGGGCACGCCACAATAGCGGCGATAAGTCCCCTCTTTGAGGAGTGGCTAGAGAGGCGCCACGGCGTCCTCACCTTCCGCCTGACACAGGTCCTCACCGGACACGGTTGTTTCGGGAGGTTCCTGTTTCGCATAAGGCGGGAGGAAACGCCCGGGTGTTTCCACTGTGTGGATCGCCCGGATGACACGGTGGAGCATACAGTGGAGGTCTGCCCGGCTTGGGCAGAGCACCGCCGTGTTCTCACGGAGGCGATCGGCGGCGGCGATCTCTCGCGTCCGAGCCTGGTCCAGGCCATGGTGCGGAGCGAGAGTGCATGGGAGGCCGTCACCTCCTTCTGCGAAGCAGTGATGCTCGCGAAGGAGGAGGCGGAACGCGTGAGGGAGAGGCAGCCTCACGCCCTCAGTCGCCGCAGGAGACGCCCTGGGCGGCGGGAATCGCGGGGCGATTTCCGGCCACCGTAGGCGCGGGCCTGCGGACGGTGAGCAGCGGGTAGCTCGCCGTCCGGTAAGGACCAGGCCCGAGTCGACGGCGCGTTGTGTTCCACGCGCGCCTCAAAGAGATGTCAGCAAGTGACGGGGCCCAATAGGGCCGACGCCGCTGGGGTCGCGGGTTGTCTGAAGGGGTTACCGCGGCCCTGGCATAGGCAACTGAAGGAAAAGGCTTTTTTGCAAAGGAGTTTATATACCTAAGCACAAATGTTTGCATGCCAAATGGTAGCATGTACCTGGAACACGCACACATACATTTCTTTGTAACATCTCACCTGTACAAATAAACATTTTCTGTACAAATAAACATTTTCTGTTTCACTATTTAATTCTCTATTGTCGATGGACCTCGTAAGCTCGTTGCTTTATAAGTCTACCGTTGAGTTTCACTTGCATATTAAAAAAAGATAAGGTCTAAGTATTTTTCCATGTGTCAGTAATTAGATAGTTTCAACCGTAATGAAGTTTAAATTTAATTTAAAATGAAAATTTGTGTCAAGTGATAAAGCAAACGAGGTTCACTAAACTTTATTTTATTTTATTTATTTAAAATAGGTACGCCAACATTATATATGTCGCAGGTTTTTCATAAAATTAGGTTTTTGATGAAAAACCGGAAGATGACACATTTTAAACTCAATTTCATCATAAACCTGTAACAAACTAGTTCAGGTTTTTGATAAAAAATCTGGATTTTTTATCAAAAACCTGAACTAGTTTGGGTTTATGATCAATCTAATATATTTCTTCTATTATTATTGGTACTTCAGCTGGGGTTCTAAAAGACTGGCTGCCTCGAAACTCTATTCAAATATCAACTACTGCCTTTAATGAACCCGCAGTGCGATTCTGTAACCATCTCTGTGTCTGTCTGTCACAGCTGGATATCTCAAGAACTACTGATGCTATCAACTTGAAATTTGGAACAGTTTTAGATGACGTTTACTCAACTAATTTGCGAATAAAAAATAAATCGAAACATTTATATTTTATTTGAAACATTGACTGAAAGGGGGTCTTAAAAATTCAAAGTGGCTTCTAGGGCATGTGGGGTATGATATCAAAGAACGCTGTTTGCACATTCTCAAACATTTTTTTTAGGCCGCATAGTTTTCGACTTTTGATGAAAAATGTAAAAAAAAACCGTCCAAAAGATAAGGGGGGGGGGCCCTTATCTCCGAAGTTTGCAAAGCGAAAAATCTGAAATTATTCTATGTGACAGAAGTTTATGTAAAGATTATAGGATAAATAAAACGATGTCTCTAAATAGCACATTTTTTCATAAATCGGAACGGAACCCTCGGTGCGCGAGTCCGACTCGCTCTTGACCGGCTTTTTTTAATTTTGACTCAGTTTAGTCGTATTTATTTAGTAGTTACGAAATTTCATTTTCACGGCTTATCAAAATCAGATTAATATAGGTACGTGAAATTGAAACATTTCATTTCATAATTGGATTGAAGGAGGATTTTGGATCCATGATCCAATCAATATCCCTCGATATTGATTGGATCATGGATATAAAATTTTATAGGTACATAAATAATTGTTTTCTTTCTACTAAGTTGCAAATGATGATGAATTGTTTTATTTATTTCATTTAAATTGATTTATTTGTCATAAAACAAAGCAAACCCGTAATTTTGACAAGAACTTTATCATAAACCCAAACTAGTTCAGGTTTTTGAACAAAAATCTGGATTGTTACAGGTTTATGATGAAATTGAGTTTAAAATGTGTCATCTTCCGGTTTTTCATCAAAAACCTAGGTTTTTGATCAGAAATCTAATTTTATGAAAAACCTGCGACATATACAACATTTCACATGTAATTGATAAAAGTTATAGGAATACACGATATTCACATACTTAATTAAAGCAACTATAATAAATACATACATAAACTTAAAAAAAATAATAATAATAAAACAGCCTTGACTTATGTAAGTAAGTCTAAAAGGTCTAAAAAGAAAAATAAATAAATTGACTGACAGAATTCAATCTGCCTAGCCTTTTCCCAACTATGTTGGGGTCGGCTTCCAGTCTAACCGGATGCAGCTGAATACCAGTATTTTACATGGAGCGACTGCCTATCTAACCTCCTCAACCCAGTAACTGGGTAATACGATACCCCTTGGTAAGACTGGTTGTCAGACTTTCGGGCTTCTGACGACCCGTAACGACTGTCAAAGATCCACGAATGACAGCCGGGACCAACGGCTTAACGTGCTTTCCGAGGCACGGAGGAGTCTCGGTGTGTAAAGATGGTCACCCATCCACGGACCAACCCGGCAAGCATAGCTTAACCTGATGGATCGACCCGTGCGGCTGTTATTACTTAGCCACGAGCTCCAGTTATTGACTGACAGAATTATCAATACTTAATACAAAATATGCCTAACTTTGACTTTGACCATTTAAATTAAATAACTGCGCAACAGTGTTTTGAAATTTCGGGAGGGAACCAAAGAATACGTACCACGCACCACGAACTCAACTCCCTACCTGATTTGGTAAAACTACCTGATTTGGTCAGGTAGTTTTGAGTTGAGTTCGTTAATGAATAACATCCTAGATAATGGCGAGTGTCTCCCAATGTTACGCCTACAGGTGGGTGGTTCAAAAAGTCTGGATATTGCAGGCTGTCTGGGAAGATTATATGGGACTGATAACATGACACGTTGAAGTAATAAGTAAGAGACAAACCGGCCAGGTGCGTGTCGGACCACGCACAATGAAGGGTTCCCAAAAACAAACTTAACAGTGTAATACAAAATAAATATTGTTTCATGTAATAAAATTACAAATTATTATTTTTTTGGATTTTTTCCTTTATTTGTGCTGTGAGACCTTGATATTGCCAAATTTCATGATTCTAGGACAACGGGAAGTACCTTATAGGTTGATTTACTTGCGAGTATCAAAATATGACGCATAATATGGCCGTATTTTTTACTGCGTTGACTTAGAAGCTCGATTGTTTTAGAACTTCAAGAGACCATAAACCTACGTACCTACTTATTATTAATTTCAACTTGATACCTCCACGCGTTCCTGAGAAAAAGGGTCTTGACAGACTGACAGACAGGCAGACGGACAGACAGACGGACAACGAAGTGATCCTATAAGGGTTTCATTTTTCCTTTTGAGGTACGGAACCCTAAAAATGCTGGTCATCAAAAATGCAAGACTGGTAATATTTGTGTGAGACTCCGGAATTTCCAACTTGATATCTATTTCCTTCTTTATGAGCGTTGTTATTATGTTTTTCCAGATATTATTCAGCGCATACATGGCCACACAATCCATTACATTCTGTGTGCCACACGCGGAAGTATTTGCAGCAGCTCGAGGTGCAGCTTCTTCCATTTTCCAGCTGATAGACCGAGACCCTTTAATCGACAGTCTTCAACAAACTGGCTTGTCCCCTCGAAGAGTCATAGGAGAAATAACTTTAGAGGACGTTAACTTTAGCTATCCATCAAGACCTGAAGTGAAGGTAAGATAATACTTGCCTTTTCGTTATCTTCACTCACCATTAGGTACACTAATATCCGCTTCTTTCGCGCAAGCATGAATTTATTAAGTTTATTAGCATCAAGCGTCATCTTTGGTTAAATTATGAGTCATCCCCATTTACTCACTGTCGTATTTTCTACACCACTAATCATTCATATGTACCTATATTGTTCTAGATTCTTGATAACTGTATCTAGAGTCAAACACAGGCTGAGGCGATAGTCACAGTCACTTTTAGTATAAAATAAAAATTTAACAGTAACAATATTCCACAGGTCCTCAACGGGTTCTCCATCCAAATCAAAGCTGGTGAATGTGTAGCCTTAGTTGGGTCTTCTGGCTGCGGAAAAACGACTATATTACAACTACTTCAAAGACTTTACGATCCTCATTCAGGATCAGTGAAGCTTGATGGAAAGGATGTCAAAAATCTTAATTTAGGATGGCTTCGATCATGTTTGGGTTAGTATACTAAAGGAGGTAATTTTATATATCATGAAAAGCAACAAATCATTTATTTAATTCATAACTATTTCAGGCGTGGTCGGTCAAGAACCTGTGCTGTTCCGCGGCACCATTTTTGATAATATAGCCATTGGTTTCCCTGAAGCCACGAGGGAGGAAGTTCAGACTGTAGCTGAAATGGCATATGCTCACGACTTCATTACAAACCTGCCTAATGTAAGTAACAGCAATAATGGCACAGTTATCAAAAGTCTTTCTTGGGTTTGTTGTAGTGCGACACAACACGGGTTCACGGGCGTGATATGACACAACCCAGGAATTAATGATAGTATGACACTCTACTAACAAAGCTGATCGTCGCTGAAATGAGATTGCGACTTGATGATTTTGAAGTGGATTGGTATTTTTTATAGATCGAGACTGAGATTAGGGTGCGAGCGTTTGTAGTGGTATGTTTACCCACACATGTACACCACTTGCGAGCTTATAAGTGCCTATGACGTTGCACCGTCAAGTTAAGTTCGAAGTCACGCGTCTCCGTGACAACACATATAGTCGGTTAATATCCGTTACTCGCATCAATCATTTATTGTAACATTTTACCGTGTTTAGTTGTAACAAAATTTATACATTATTAAATTCATAGTTTAACATAGAATGGACATTTCATTTCATCTCACTATAATAGAACCTATATCACGTCCCAACAAAAGTTCTATATTGGTGACCCCGACGTGATGAAATGAAATGTCCATTCTATGTTAAACTATGAATTTAATAATGTATAAATTTTGTTACAACTAAACACGGTAAAATGTTGTCTTAAATTGTCTTGTTGTAAAATTAAATTGTCTTCATCTAAGGGGGGAGGACATGTAGTGGTATGTTTACCCACACATGTACACCACTTGCGAGCTTATAAGTGCCTATGACGTTGCACCGTCAAGTTAAGTTCGAAGTCACGCGTCTCCGTGACAACACATATAGTCGGTTAATATCCGTTACTCGCATCAATCATTTATTGTAACATTTTACCGTGTTTAGTTGTAACAAAATTTATACATTATTAAATTCATAGTTTAACATAGAATGGACATTTCATTTCATCTCACTATAATAGAACCTATATCACGTCCCAACAAAAGTTCTATACGTTCATAAAATATGGGAATTGCCCTCTGATCTTTTTTTACAACGATGAGCCACGTTATAGGCAAGAAGTATGAAGTAATATATTGGTTTGACTTCAGGGCTACGACACAGTGATAGGCGAGCGCGGCGCGTCGCTGTCGGGCGGACAGAAGCAGCGCATCGCCATCGCGCGCTCGCTGCTGCGCGAGCCGGCCGTGCTGCTGCTGGACGAGGCCACCTCCGCTCTCGACCCTCACTCCGAACGACAGGTGCAGGCTGCTCTCGATCGTGCCAGTGTTGGCAGAACTACCATTATGGTCTCCCATCGGTTGGTTTGAAATTTTACTTTCAAAAACCTTGTTGTTTTTTCACACTCATTTGTTTTCAACATGTTAACATAACCATGCTTTCCGTTTCTCACCTATGAGTCTCGCGTGGCATTCTCGCATAGCGACGGTCACTCACCCGGTGTAAACGAGGCTAAACAGTTATTCTTTCTTGAAAACAAGTTCATATTTCAGACAAATGGCAAAACTCCAAAATACAAGTAAAGTTATTCAATACACTCCTGTATTACCTACCTTTGCACACGAGAAACATGTGCAAAGGTTACCTAAATCACAGTCATGGCTGATGTATGTTTGTTATAGGTTGTCTACTATCACCAACGCTAACCGTATCATCTGCATGGACCAAGGAGCTATCGTGGAGGAAGGCACTCACGAAGAGCTGATGAAAACGAAAGGTAATCTTTCGGCTTTTGTTCTTATTTCAGAGATCTGCGATCAAAACGCAGTGGACTCTGATTCTTAACAGGCAATTACTTATGTGCTTATTTTTAGCAGTGAGTGCATACCCTGGAGATCAGAACTGAGTTGTGTATTCCATTACAAAATATAAACTTCAAAATCTGCTACCTTATTTTAATTTTAAGTGAGACTCCAAACCATAACCATGGCATTGAAGCATCGCCTGTTAAGAAGCAACGACAGCAAACCAAGACCCTCTCAATAACAAGTTTTACTTAAATATTCTAGGATTCTACCACAAATTAGTAACAACAGGCAACGAGGTCAAGGAACCCGAAGAAATTGAAACACTAGCGGAAGAAGGAGACGGTGAAGAGAACGGAGAACCAGTCCTAGCACCTCGCGCTGATGTCAAGAGGAAGTCAAACAGACGCGTGCACAGACATCACTCGATTAAAAGAGGTTAGAACAACTTGATAATAAAGACTAAAGACAGATAAAGGAAAGCAAACTAACGTAATCTTTACAATATCATAGGATGACTGTCCAATTTCTTTAAAAGGAGCTCTATAGTTGCGTTAGGCAATTGAGGAGAAGGGTTTCGTCATCAACATTTTGAGTCAACCCAACTCTGGCGTCAGACGGCTATTATCACAAGCCTGGACCTCATCAAAATAAATTGGTTACGGAATTCGTAATAGGAAAACACTAGCGAAATGTGGGTGTACTATAGGTACACATCTGCCGAACCCTTCAAGAAAAGCCGGCGTACTCGTAGCTATAAATGAAAATTGATTGATAACCTAACCTTTGATGAATTTTTTTGGAGGAGGAGCTCGTGGCTAAGTAATAACAGCCGCACTGGTTGATTCATCAGGTTAAGCTACGTTTCCCGGGATTGGTCCGTGGATGGGTGACCATCTTTACATACTGCGACTCCTCTGTGCCTCGGGAAGCACGTTAAGCCGCTGGTCCCGGCTGGCATTCGTGGATCTTCGACAGTCGTTACGAGTCTTCAGAAGCGCGAAAGTCTGACAACCAGTCTCACAAGGGGTATTGTAATACCGCACTTACTCGGTTGTGGAGGTCAGACAGGCAGTCGCTCCATGTAAAATACTGATATTCAGCTGCATCCGGTTAGACTGGAAGCCGATTCCAACGTAGTTGGGAAAAGGCTAGGCAGATTGATTTTTGATTGATAACCTAACAATGATGCAACTTGTTAACAGATTCTCATGACTGGATGACTCCTCGCGGTTCTATTTGCTCGGTCCTATCAACTGGTCTACAAAATTTCGTTTATAACGCTGATTATGAGTCTGACGAAGAAAAGGATGATGAAGATGTAAGTTCAATGAGTTATTTTGAAATTGTAGGTGTACCTAAAGGTTTTTCTATTGTTTTATATACTTAAATAATTTCTATCCATGTAATCTAAGGTCTACAAAATAGCAAGTGCTGGATGTGACAGTGCAAGCTTTTAGGGTTCCGTACCAAAATGGTAAAAAAGGAAGCCTTATGGTGTGACTCAGTCTGTCTGTCTGTCTGTCACAGCTCGATATCTCAAGAACTACTAATGCTATCAACTTGAAATTTGAAACAGTTTTAGATGACATTTACCCAACTATTTTGCGAATAAGAAAGAATTAAAAATATTTTTTTTTTTTTGTAACAGGGACTGAAAGGGTGTCTTAAAATTCAAAGTGGGGCTACTATGTCATTGGGGTATCATATGAAAGAACGCTGTTTGCACATTCTCAATTTTTTTTTTAGTTTTTTTTAGGCTGCATAGTTTTCGACTTTTGATGAAAAAAGTTAAAAAAAATACCGCCCCCCCCCTTATCTCCGGAGTTTGCAAAGATAAAATTCTGAAATAATTCTATGTGATAGAAGTTTATGTATAGATTACAGGAAAAAAATTAAACAATGTCTCTAAATAGCACACTTTTTCAGAAATCGGAACGGAACCCTCGGTGCGCGAGTCCGACTCGCTCTTGACCGGTTTTTTTTTTATTTATTCCTTCCAGTGGACATCTTACTTCCATCCAATTAGTAAAATCACACGTGATGTTTATTTATGTATATTTTTCCGGTAACTTACCGGTGATTTACACCTATTCTTGTTTTCAGGAAGTTAAACCAGTAAGCGACTGGCAGATCTTGAAGTTAAACGGACCAGAATGGCCTCTCATCACAGTAGGATCCATTGCAGCATTCACCCAGGGTGCCTGTTTCCCCGTCTTTGCCTTACTCTTTGGATTTTCCAGTGGTGTAAGTTTTAATTGAATATATTTATTTTTTGTATGTTTACCGTAATGTGCCATGTGTGTGATGATAAACGGAAATCTTAATTAGTGTATTTTAATTTGTTTTATTCGACTTCGTTCAACTAAATAGATTCACTTTGATTGCATCGCCATCGATTGCCCTTCCATTCAATGCAAAAAAAACATTGCTAACAAAAATATAAGACAAAATGTAAGTACTTATTAAAAAATCATTTTTCTTTCCAGATTTTCGTTCTCGACGACAGAAAGGAAATCATTTACTTAGCGGATCTGTACTCTGGCATGTTCATTGTGGTGGCTGCTATCGCTGGTGTGTCCATGTGTTTGCAGAGCACCACCTTCACTACAGCTGGTTTGAAGATGACCACCCGATTACGCCATCAATACTTTTCGTCTCTACTCAAACAGGTAATGAGATTTCTTCAGTTATCATATCACAGTCCAGAATATTTTTTTATTGTGGGGTAGACCAATCTGTAGTGGCTCATGGCTCGAAACCACAGAAACCAGTCAGAAAACTTGCAATAGCCGCTGTTGCATCGAATGACCATAGACATTGCCATCATCATAGGTATTGTTGAAGCTATACTAAGCGTTATAAAAGCTAAGTCCGATAATAATTAACAATTGATATTTATTATTTCCAGGAAATAGGTTACTTTGACAAGGAATGCAACACAGTCGGTGCAATGTGTGCAAGGCTGAGCGGAGATACAGCGGAAGTGCAAGGAGCTACCGGGCTCAGGATAGGTCTTATACTGCAGGGAATAAGCTCGGTGCTAGTGGGCTTCCTGATGGCGATCTGCTATAACTGGAAACTCACTCTCGTTGGGACAGTTTTCTTACCTCTGGTCAGTATCATTTCTCTAAAACTTAGAAAGTCCCAACTGCACCTACGGTGCTAAAGTGTGGGGCCTCGTTGGGGTTTAAAAAATGTCTATAAAGACCGTCGTCCCTGTCCTGACCTATGTGACGGACTCTGTCCAATGCTACCATGTGCCATATGTGACAGACTCTTTCTAATGCTACCATGTGCCATATGTGACAGACTCTTTCTAATGCTACCATGTGCCATATGTGACAGACTGTTTCTAATGCTACCATGTGCCATATGTGACAGACTCTTTCTAATGCTACCATGTGCCATATGTGACAGACTCTTTCTAATGCTACCATGTGCCATATGTGACAGACTCTTTCTAATGCTACCATTTGCCATATGTGACAGACTCTTTCTAATGCTACCATGTGCCATATGTGACAGACTGTTTCTAATGCTACCATGTGCCATATGTGACAGACTCTTTCTAATGCTACCATGTGCCATATGTGACAGACTCTTTCTAATGCTACCATGTGCCATATGTGACAGACTCTTTCTAATGCTACCATGTGCCATATGTGACAGACTCTTTCTAATGCTACCATGTGCCATATGTGACAGACTCTTTCTAATGCTACCATGTGCCATATGCTACGTGCAGCCTGGCACTGCAGCTACTTAATCTTATATAACTTGCTCAAAGTAACGAAAAACCAGAATCATTTTTTTTTAGGGTTTGTCATCGTTAATTTGTAATTTTATCACATACAATATATTTTTCGGGATAACAAACTTAAAAAAATTGCAGTTGGAGAATAGACCGTGACGTATATCAATGCATGGTCCCATATGTTTTTATCTACAATGTTAAGTTGGAGGATTGTTTCCATATTTTTGAAGTTCACTTTTACACAGTCGGGTTTTTTGATTTTTAGGGTTCCGTACCAAAATGGTAAAAAGGAACCCTTATGGTGCGACTCAGTCTGTCTGTCTGCCTGTCTGTCACAGCTGGATATCTCAAGAACTACTAATGCTATCAACTTGAAATTTGGAACAGTTTTAGATGACATTTCCCCAACTATTTTGCAAATAAGAAAGAAATAAAAATATTCATATTTTTTTTGCAACAGGGACTGAAAGCGGTCTTAAAAATTCAAAGTGGGGCTACTAGAGCATGTGGGGTATAATATAAAAGAACGCTGTTTGCACATTCTCAAACATTTTTTTTTAAGCCGCATAGTTTTCGACTTTTGATGAAAAATGTAAAAAATACCGTTCCCACCCTTATCTTCGAAGTTTGCTAAGAGAAAAATCTGAAATTATCGTACGTGATAGAAGTTTATGTAAAGATTACAGGAAAAATAAAACAATGTCTCTAAATAGCACACTTTTTCAGAAATCGGATCGACTCGCTCTTGACCGGTTTTTAAATTTACTTTTTTTTATAGCCCTGGATCTTGCTAACATCACTATTATAATATCTTATTTTGAAGTAATTTCACATAAATGTTTTCACTCTAGATGGTAGGCAGCATATGGCTGGAAGGTATGATCTCGCAGAAGTCTCAGGTAGATGAACGTTCGGCCATGGAGCAAGCCACTGCTATAGCAACTGAAGCAGTTGTCAGCATCAAGACAGTTCAGAGCTTAGGTAAGGAACAGCCCCTGACTGAAACACTGTAATATTATAGCAAATATGTACTTTAGATAGTTGACCGATTTATTTATTAAGCAAGGCACACCGATGACATATTTACAAGGATAATAACAATAGGTAATCTTCAAGTCTTTCAAGGAGTCTTCAATACTGTGAAAATATGTATTCTATCACTTATAGGCATGCACAACATTCTTAATAAATTACTATTAGTATTCAATTATTTTCTTAAATCATTACAATATTTGCAGTAACATTAATTTGATACAGAACAAAATTACCAAAAAGATTAGATTGTAGAATAAAATAAAAATAATACATTTCGTCACATCGCATGCAAACAATACAACCATACAAAATCATAAAAAAAAAAATTCTCACAATAAAATAAAACAAAGGTAAAGTATTTAAATGATGAGCTAAAAGTTAAAAGAGAAAAAAAATAACATCGTAAGTCTAATTTGAAAACTATATTTTTGATTACATTATAAAATTATTATTTTTGATTACATTATAAAATTATTATTTTTGATTACATTATAAAATTAAAATTCAACACAATTAAATTAAAATTACCGTTTGATACTGGGGTCTACTCCCTAAGTCCGTCCGTCCGTCCGGTCCGTCAGTCCGTCCGGTCCGTCAGTCCGTCCGTCTGACATAACGATCCATCAAAGCAAGAGTAAAAAACACAAAAACGGCAAAAACACATCGGGAGTAGGGACAACTGTCAAATCGTGTTGTCATTCATACTTCGTTCGGGCCCCGAAAAAATCATCCATCCATAGGTGATACATAGTAAGAAACGCCGATAACGAACGCCGAAACTACGGACTTCGTGCTTAGGGAGTAGACCCCCCGATGTGAGCTAAATCATTGAGCCCGCGCGGACCAGTGGATACTCACCTTAATCCTGAGAAATTTCAGATAGAAAAACTCAATAATACTCTGCCCGATCTGAGAATCGAACCCAGGACCTCATGCTCCGCAGTAGCACTTAGACCAACAAGACAGCAATGGCTTATTAATTTAGTTCTACTTATCTAAATGTGTTTCCATTACTTCGCCAGGAACCTGTCATTCATTCATTTCATTTAAAATAATAAATGTAAACATATGAAAAAATTATAATAATTTCTTCTTTTTAGGGTTCCGTACCTCAAAAGGAAAAAACGGAACGCTTATAGGATCACTCGTGTGTCTGTCTGTCTGTCCGTCTGTCATAGTCAATTTGCTCCGAATCTAATGGACCGATTAAGTTGAAAGGTAAACAAATGGATTTCTGTGATTCAAACACGTACGGCTAAAGTAAATAAATGAATTTTTAATGTGGGGGTCACTTTTAGGGGGCAAATAAGAAAACCTAAAAAAAAGTTTTACAAACTGTACCGTGTTATATTTACATCAAATGAAAGGGCTTATTAGGAGGGTCTCAAATATATTTTTTTATAATTTTAAAATTTATTAATTTAAAGTTATAGAAAATAGACGAAAATTGACCATTCCCTCCCCCTTCTCTCCATTACTATTGAGCCTACAATTTTGAAAAAAAAATACAGAAAATAGTTCTATACCTCTAGATTACCTACAGGAAAACCTATAAGAAGTTTGTGGTCTTAAAATAACATGGTAAATCTCTCGATATTGTGAGTACAAACTTACATTTACTGTTGGAATGTATAAGAGAACATGTTTATCAACTATAATGTTAATAAGTTTGTTCTTGGGATAACTTCATCTCAACTACGGAACCCTTCATTGTGCGTAGTCCGACACGCACTTGGCCGGTTTTTTTTTCTTTTTTAGGGTTCCGTACCTCAAAAGGAAAAAACGGAACCCTTATAGGATCACTCGTGTGTCTGTCTGTCTGTCTGTCTGTCCGTCTGTCACAGCCAATTTGCTCCGAATGTAATGGACCGATTAAGTTGAAATTTGGTACACATATGGATTTCTGTGAGCCAAACACGTACGGGTAAAGTAAATAACTGAATTTTTAATATAGGGGTCAATTTTAGGGGGCAAATAAGAAAATTTAAAAAAAAGTTTTGCAAACTGTACCGTGTGACATATCAAATGAAAGGGCTTACTATGAGGGTCTTAAACATATTTTTTTATAATTTTAAAATAAATCGTTTTAAAGTTATTTAAGAAAATAGACGAAAATTGACCATTCCCCCCCCTTATCTCCGAAACTACTCGGCCTAAAATTTTGAAGAAAAATTCAGAAAATAGTTCTTTACCTTTAGATTACAGGAAAACCTATAAGAAGTCTGTGGTCTTAAAATAGCATGGTAAATCTCTCAATATTGTGAGTACAAACTTACATTTACTGTTGGAATGTATAATAGAACATGTTTATCAACTATAATGTTAATAAGTTTGTTCTTGGGATAACTTCATCTCAACTACGGAACCCTTCATTGTGCGTAGTCCGACACGCACTTGGCCGGTTTTTTTTTCTTTTTTAGGGTTCCGTACCTCAAAAGGAAAAAACGGAACCCTTATAGGATCACTCGTGTGTCTGTCTGTCTGTCTGTCCGTCTGTCACAGCCAATTTGCTCCGAATGTAATGGACCGATTAAGTTGAAATTTGGTACACATATGGATTTCTGTGAGCCAAACACGTACGGGTAAAGTAAATAACTGAATTTTGAATATAGGGGTCACTTTTAGGGGGCAAATAAGAATATTTTAAAAAAGTTTTGCAAACTTTACCGTGTGACATATCAAATGAAAGGGCTTACTATGAGGGTCTTAAACATATTTTTTTATAATTTTAAAATAAATCGTTTTAAAGTTATTTAAGAAAATAGACGAAAATTGACCATTCCCCCCCTTATCTCCGAAACTACTCGGCCTAAAATTTTGAAGAAAAATTCAGAAAATAGTTCTTTACCTGTAGATTACAGGAAAACCTATAAGAAGTCTGTGGTCTTAAAATAGCATGGTAAATCTCTCAATATTGTTAGTACAAACTTACATTTACAGTTGGAATCTATGGGAGAACATGTATTTCAACTACAATGTTAAGTTTGTTCTTGGTATAAATTATCCCAACTACGGAACCCTTCATTGTGCGTGGTCCGACACGCACTTGGCCGGTTTTTTTTTGATAAATAGTAATTATTTCAGAAATGTATCTGGGTTTTAAAGCCTTAGTGAATCACGATAAAGTTATATTAGACTAGCTGACCCGACACTGCCCGACAGACGTTGTCCTGTCTTAATATTGTAATGTAAACGTGTGAATTTAAAATAGTCGTTAAGTTTTCTGAAATTTTCCAATTTTCTGCGAAATTTTCTTATGTTTTTCTTGCATAAGAACCTTCTCCTGACAGTAATAAACATAACAAAAAAAGAATTAGCGAAATTGTTCCATCCGTTCACGCGTGATGCGATGATCAAGGGAAGTAGGGATTCATTTTTATTAACCCCCGACGCAAAAAGAGGGGTGTTATAAGTTTGACCGCTATGTGTGTGTGTGTGTGTGTGTGTGTGTGTGTGTGTGTCTGTGTGTCTGTCTGTGGCACCGTAGCGCTTAAACGGGTGGACTGATTTGGATGCGGTTTTTTTTATTTGAAAGCAGGTTTTCCAGCGATGGTTCTTAGACATGTTTTATCAAAATCGGTTCAGCCGTTTCAAAGTTATTTGCTCTTTTGTTAGCTGCGGTAGGGATCTTAGACGCGTAATGGGTATTTACTTTACTTTCAAACCTTAGTGTGACCTAAAATTTGAAACATCCATGTATGCTATCTATCTATGCAAGATTATGGAATTCTTGGTCTGATGCTGCAGCCAGGATATCCAGCACTAGTGTGCTGGATACACTCTTGAAAAATTAATAGCAGAAATGTCGTGTTTGGATTCATTTACATCAGTATTTGATTCTACATACAATGCAATGGTGGCAACACGATGAACTGATGCTGCAGCCAGGATGTCCAGCACACTAGAAGACTCTTGAAAAAGTAATAGCAGATATGTCGTGTTTGGATTCGTTTTGATCAGAATTTTATTCTACATACAATGCAATGGTGGCAACACGATGAGCTGATGCTGCAGCCAGGATATCCAGCACACTAGAATACTCTTGGTAAAATAATATAGCAGATATGTCGTGTTAGGGTTCGTTTTGATCAGTATTTGATTCTACATACAATGCAATGGTGGCTACACGATGAGCTGATGTTGCAGTCAGGATATCCAGCACACTAGTACACTCTTGAAAAAAAAATAGCAGATAGTAGTGTTTGTATTCGTTTTTTTATCAGTATTTAATTCTATTTGCAGTACGATGGTGGCATCATTATAAGTTAATGTTATGTGCAGAGAAACTTAACATTCTGCAGTATTAAAAATTCATTTCTGTATTGTTAAATTGTTTAAAAAGTTTAAAAAGGTTAAAATAAAAATTAAATTAAAAATTTAAAAAACCCCCAACGCAAAAAAGAAAAGAGAACATTTAAAAAGTCAAAAATAATACCTATCGTTGAGCCATCAAATTCGATTGAGTAATCTATACTAATATTATAAAGAGGTAAAATTTGTATGTAAGTTTGTAAGTTTGTAAGTTTGTAAGTTTGTATGTAGGGGGTAATCTCCGGAACTAATGATCCAATTCTAAAAATTTTTTCACTGGTAGAAAGCTACATTATTCCTGAGTGCTATAGGCTATAAATTATATTTATATCATGCATATTAGCCGAGCTATCACAAGTTTTGTCTAACAAGTCGGAAAGAAATACCTCTTTAAACAGACTTTTTTGCATGCGCTGCCTAAACGGTTGTTTATAATTGATAACAATGTATGGCAGTCTGGTCCGTCTTAAATAATTCTACAAAAAAGTCCGCGACACCATATTTCTATCTTTTATATTTTATCTTTTATACATCTTTTATTGTTTTAAAAAAGTATTTTTTAGACATACTTACGTTTGGACGATTATTTAAACAACAAAACATTAATCCTTATCAAAATAAGATATTTTATGATCACAAGGACATCATGGAGATAAGATTTGGCCTTTACAGTATGGCAATTGGTCATACAGTTTCGGAGATAATATAAAATTACTAAAACGCAAAATAACTTTAATTCATACCGGTTCCTCTTGAGCAAACATGTTTAGAGCGGACATTTTATCAATTTACCCATAGATGGCGTTGTGCAAAATGTCGGTGGAATACAGCGGAAGAGTTTGTTTTTAGGGTTCCGTACCAAAATGGTAAAAAAGGAACCCTTATGGTGTGACTCAGTCTGTCTGTCTGTCTGTCACAGCTGGATATCTCAAGAACTACTAATGCTATCAATTTGAAATTTGGAACAGTTTTAGATAATATTTACCCAACTATTTTGCAAATAAGAAAGAAATAAAACGATATGTATTTTTTTGCAACATGGGCTGAAAGGGGGTCTTAAAAATTCAAAGTTGGGCTACTAGGTCATGTGGGGTATCATATGAAAGAGCGCTGTTTGCGCATTCTCAAAAATATTTTTATTTTTTTTTAGGCCGCACAGTGTTCGACTTTTGATGAAAAATGTAAAAAAAAATACCGTTCCCCCCCTTATCTCCTTATCTATCTATTCTCCTTATCCCCCCTTCCTTCCCTTATCTCCGAAGTTTGCAAAGAGAAAAATCTGAAATTATTCTATGTGATGCAAGTTTATGTAAAAATAACAGGAAAAAAAAAACGATGTCTCTAAATAGCACACTTTTTCAGAAATCGGAACGGAACCCTCGGTGCGTGAGTCTGACTCGCTCTTGACCGGTTTTTTTTTGTTAGTTTGTTTGAACGCGAATCTCTGGAACTACCCCAGTCGGATTTGAAAAAATCTTTTTGCATTTTATAACCCAGTTCTTGAGGAGGGCTATAGGCTATTTAACATCACGCTAGGGCCCTTAGGAGCCGAGCGCGAAGTAATAGCGCGGGCAGGCGATGCGGAAGGATATAGACTATTTAACATCACGCTAGGCCCCTTAGGAGCCGAGCGCGAAGTAATAGCGCGGGCAGGCGATGCGGAAGGATATAGGCTATTTAACATCACGCTAGGGCCCTTAGGAGCCGAGCGCGAAGTAATAGCGCGGGCAGGCGATGCGGAAGGATATAGGCTATTTAACATCACGCTAAGACCCTTAGGAGCCGAGCGCGAAGTAATAGCGTGGGCAGGCGATGTGGAAGGATATAGGCTATTTAACATCACGCTAGGGCCCTTAGGAGCCGACGCGAAGTAATAGCGCGGGCAGGCGATGGAGAAGGATATAGGCTATTTGACATCACGCTAGGGCCCTTAGGAGCCGAGCGCGAAGTAATAGCGCGGGCAGGCGATGCGGAAGGATATAGGATATTTAACATCACGCTAGGGCCCTTAGGAGCCGAGCGCGAAGTAATAGCGCATGCAGGCGATGCGGAAGGATATAGTCTATTTAACATCACGCTAGGGCCCTTAGGAGCCGAGCGCGAAGTAATAGCGCATGCAGGCGATGCGGAAGGATATAGTCTATTAAACATCACGCTAGGGCCCTTAGGAGCCGAGCGTGAAGTTATAGCACGGGCAGGCATTGCGATGCGATACGTCGGGGTTGGTGGGTGGGGGTACAAGAAATTTAACGCGGACGAAGTCGCGGGCAGAAGCTATACCTATATATATTTTAATTACAGAAATTGATGGATGGCACGATAAGGTTTGCTCATTGAAATGGCGCTATAATGTCACGGCGGGGTACCGCATAAGTAAGTCAGACCCTTCACTTGATTGACTATGTACATATGCGGTACCCCGCCGCGAAATTATAGCGCCAATTCAATGAGCAAACCTTATCGTGCCATCCATCAATTTCTGTAATTAAAATATATATAGGTATTACTCAATCGAATTTGATGGCTCAAAGATAGGTATTATTTTTGACTTTTTAAATGTTCTCTTTTCTTTTTTGCGTTGGGGGTTTTTTAAATTTTTAATTTAATTTTTATAATTATTATTATATAATTATTATAGATAAGTGGTGTAGACAGATTTAGAATCAGTACTATAGAAAGTAATGTTACTCACCTTTGTTGTTCAGGCGTTGAACCAATATTCCTGAAAAAATTTGAAGATGCTCTATCTGAAGCATGTGCGGCTGTTACCAAGAAGACTCGCTGGAGGGGTCTGGTCCTCGGCTTGGGAGTATATGTGCCGTTCATGGCATACTGCAGCGCTACAGTCTACGGCGCAGTCTTGGTGGCCTATGGAGAGATCGAATATAAGATTGTGTTGCTGTAAGTAATTTCTAGCATATTTACGTTCCCATCAAGATCTAACTCGGTTCTTGGCTACTGAACTATTCAGTTATATTCTAAAACTTTGGCGATTGAAACAGTTATTTTGTGAAAACGAGGATGAAACTAAAATCAACTTTCCATTCCATTATAGCATGATAATCGCCTTAGACTCTTTCCTACGACATTTTCACTTCTCGAGGGACGAGAAACTCTCTTCGTTTAAAGGAGTCTTAAATCATAGGTTTTGTAAATAAACTCAGATTTGTTTCAGGGTCAACGAAGCTATTATGTACGGAGCCTACATGTTGGGCCAGTCGCTGGTGTACGTGCCAAGCTTCAATTCGGCCAAGACCTGTGGAGCTAGAATACTGTCCATCATCCAAAGAACGCCCAGGGTTAAAACAGAAGATGGAATAAGGGACAAAAAGGATTGGGTAATAAGAATACGTAGAAGTTAATAAATAAGATTTTTTTATATTTTACAAAAAATTGATTTAGATTAGAGAGACAGTTAGATTAATTAGATCTTGTGGCTAAGTAATAACAGCCGCACGGGTCGATCCAACAGGTTATTCTACGCTTGCCGGGGTTGGTCCGAGGATGGGTGACCATCTTTACATTTTACCGAGACTCCTCCGTGTCTCCGAAAACACGTTAAATCGTTGGTCCCGGCTGTCATTCGTGCATCTTTGGCAGTCGTTACGGGTCGTCAAAGTCGAAGCCCGAAAGTCTAACAACTAGTCTTACCAAGGGGTATCGTATTACCCAGTTACTGGGTTGTGGAGGTCAGATAGGCAGTCGCTCCATGTAAAATATTGCTATTCAGCTGCATCCGGTTAGACTGGAAGCCGACCCCAACATAGTTGGGAAAAGTCTAGGCAGATTGATCATATTACACCTACGTAGGTATATCCTAGCTCGTGGCTAAGTAATTACAGCCGTACGGGTCGATCCATCAGGTTAAGCTACGCTTGCCGGGGTTGGTCAGTGGATGCGTGACCATCTTTACATACCAAGACTCCTCCGTGCCTCGGAAAGCACGTTAAGCCGTTGGTCCCGGCTGTCATTCGTGGATCTTTGACAGTCGTTACTGGTCGTCAGAAGCCCGAAAGTCTGACAACCAGTCTTACCAAGGGGTATCGTATTACCCAGTTACTGGGTTGTGGAGGTCAGACAGGCAGTCGCTCCATGTAAAATACTGGTATTCAGCTGCATCCGGTTAGACTGGAAGCCGACCCCAACATAGTTGGGAAAAGGCGAGGCAGATTGATTGTAGTTATATCCTCGCTAGTTGGCTGCGTCGCTGGTCTAAGTGGTCGACAACTTGCAGAGCAAGGTGTCCTGAGTTCGAACCAATGTCTCACTCGACTCGATAGTGTTGTGCCTTGTTAAGGCTGCTCCTCCCTAAAATACGGTAAAAACTAAGTAACTTTGTAACAATCTTTTACAGTAACTATAGCATCTTTCTGATAGGAAAAAATACACAGTAATCTACAATACAAAAGAAATGATCTCATGTGTCCTGAAATCTATTTTAGTTTGTAGAACTAAGGAAAAAAAACCTAAATCCATGTCTATTTCGGTCTATTTTAACGAGTAACCATATTACTCCTACAGTTTTCATTAAAAGTGTTCATAAATTTATACAGTTCTTTACAAACTAATAAGGAATGATTTCTTGTCATTACTTTTTTAGTTTAATCAACAGATCTTTTGTAAATCGATAATTACATCATATTTTGCAAGCGTTGTGTCATCGCGCTTCTCTTTCTTTTCTATGCAGTCCGACAGTGACCGCGCTTTTTGCGACGGACAAGCTTTAATGACAAAAGGCGTGTCGCCTATTTCATGGGTCATCTAAAGCATAACTTGCTAAATGTGACCAAAACCAGCTGTCGCGAGTTATGTGGGGTGTACCTACAATTGAACAGTACGACCGTACAGTACACCCCTGCTTTTTAGGGTTCCGTACCAAAATGGTAAAAAAGGAACCCTTATGGTGTGACTCAGTCTGTCTGTCTGTCTGTCTGTCTGTCTGTCTGTCACAGCTGGATATCTCAAGAACTACTGATGCTATCAACTTGAAATTTGGAATAGTTTTATATGACGTTTACCCAACTATTTTGCAAATAAGAAAGAAATAATAATATTTATATTTTTTTTGCAACAGGGACTGAAAGGGGGTCTTAAAAATTTAAAGTAGGGTTACTAGGGCATGTGGGGTATCATATGAAAGAACGCTATTTGCACATTCTCAAACAATTTTTTATTTTTTTTTAGGCCGCATAGTTTTCGACGTTTGATGAAAAATGTAAAAAAAAAATACCGTTCCCCCCCTATCTCCGAAGTTTGCAAAGATAAAATCTGAAATTATTCTATGTGATAGAAATTTATGTAAATATTACAGGAAAAATAAAACGATATCTCTAAGTAGCACACTTTTTCAGAAATCGGAACGGAACCCTCGGTGCGTGAGTCCGACTCGCTCTTGACCGGTTTTATTCAGGAATACAGGCGTGATGTTATATTAATACTTAGACATGTTTCGTTATATTTCTAGGCAGCCACTGGAAACTTCAGCGTCCGAGACGTCGAGTTCAGTTACCCAACCCGTCCTCACCAGAGGATTCTGAAGGGCATTGATCTGAAGGTGGATGCGGGCAAGACAGTGGCTTTAGTTGGTTCCTCAGGCTGTGGGAAATCCACCATCTTGCAGCTCATGCAGAGGTTTTATGATCCTGATTCCGGTAACATTGTAAGTACTTAATAGTTTTAAACAATTTTTTATGTTTTATTTCCTTTGACATTGGTCACAGCTGGCAGCTCCTACTTTGTTCTTTGTTTTCTATGCAATAGTCTGATTAGTCCCATAGCTTCAAAAGGTAACCTATGTGTTCTGACTTGATGAAGGAAATAATTTGAAAACTAACGAAGATATAATATAAGACATAACTGTACAACTGTATCGTGTTACCCAGTAACTGGGTTGTAGAAGTCAGATAGGCAATCGCTCCATGTAAAATACTGGAATTCAGCTGCATCCGGTTAGAGTGAAGCCGACTCCAGCATAGTTGGGAATAGGCTAGGCACATGGCGACTGTACAAGTTTACTTATAGGTACTACCATCGCGGACATTTGAGGTCCACTTTTCAACCTTGTTACCATAATAACACACACACACGCAAACACTCACACATCATAAATAGACAGTGTAGTGTGTGTGTGTGCGTGTGTGCATCTATGTAGTACATCTTTTGCACATGACTGTACACCACACGTTATTACATAATCTACTATGTTTGCTACGATTTATTTTGTGGTTTTAATCTAGTCATCTTAGGGTGAAGCCAGACGAGCGTAATTTTTTGAGTTGTGAGTCGCGTAATTTCAGTCACGTAAATTCTGTTGCATTCAGTTTCATACATAAATCCTGTTTCGTTCACACGGCGACGCAAAATGATTTGTCTGCCGACTCACGCGCACAATCCCGGCTGAATTGAGTTCGCGGCGAAAGGGGGGCGAGGGAATCAGTCTTTCACTGTTGAGTGGATTCACCCAGTATTTTCTTCTAGCATCATCTTCTGTGTCTTCGCTATATGCTTCGTAAATATACACCGTTTTTATTATATCCATTGCACTACACAAACATCCAGAACAAGCGTTGAAAAGCAACTCAATAAATTACGCTCGTCTGGCGCCCCAACAGAATTTCTGCCCAGCAGAAATTACGCGACTCACAACTCAAAAAATACGCTCGTCTAGCTTCACCCTTAGATAGCAATAGAACGATTATTAAAATAAAGCGTGATAAGCGTAATTTAAAATTACTAATCAAATTATGTTTATGACCAGAATAAGGCTGTGTCAACAGTGGTAACGTGGTAGGTATTTGATGATGCTGCTATTTTTTTTTGCTGTAGATTGAGATCACACATTGTGGTTGTATTTTTTATGGTTCCGTACCTCAAAAGGTAAAAACGGAACCCTTATAGGATCACTTCGTTGTCCGTCTGTCTGTCTGTCTGTCAGTCTGTCAAGACCCTTTTTCTCACGAATGCGTGGACGTATCAAGTTGAAATTAATATCAATTTTGTAAATCTATGACCCCTTGGAGTCCTGAAAAAATCAACCTTCTACATCAACTCAATAAAAAAATACGGTCATTTATGTGACATATTTTGATACTCGCAAGTAAATCAAAACCTATAGGGTACTTCCCGTTGTCCTAGAAACATAAAATTTGGCAAGAAGAAAGGTCTCATAGCACAAGTATAGAGAAAAGTCCGAAAATTGTTAATTTGTCATTTTATCACATAAAAAAATATTTTCAAGTATGTCAGTCTGTCAAGACCCTTTATTTGTCATTTTATCATACAAAAAAATATTTTCAGGTCTGTCAGTATGTCAAGAACCTTTTTCTCAGGAACGCGTGGAGGTATCAAGTTGAAATTAATATCGAATACGTAAGTCTATAGTCCCTTAGAGTCCGAAAAAAATCAAGCTTCTAAGTTAACGCAATAAAAAATACGGTCTTATATGCGACAGATTTTTATACTCGCAAGTAAATCAAAACCTATAGGGTACTTCCCGTTGTCCTACAAACATAAAATTTGGAAAGATGAAAGGTCTCACAGTAGAAGTAAAGGAAAAAGTCCGAAAATTGTTAATTTGTAATTTTATCACGTGAAAAATATTTTTTTTTTTTGGATTACAATGTTAAGCTTGTTTTTGAGATAAATTCTTTTCAACTACGGAACCCTTCATTGTGCGTGGTCCGACACGCACTTGGCCGATTTTTGTGAAGTGTATCGACTTTAGGCACATAAATAAAATAAAATAAATAAATAAACAGCATAAGTATGTAAATCCGGCAAATTACATTGTGGGAAATCTATTGGCTGTAGTCCAAAAACCTACAACTTCACAAACAGTACAGCGTCGTTGCAAATTTAAAATCTCTGATGTGACATTTTTGTCGAAAATGAGTTTTACAGATATTTGAAAAGCGATTTCAAATATCCATACTTAGCAAAAACTCCCATGTTAATCCATACTAATATTATAAATTCGAAAGTAACTTTGTCTGTCTGTCTGTCTGTCTATCTGTCTGTCTGTCTGTCTGTCTGTCTGTCTGTCTGTTATCTTTTCACGCCTAAACTACTGAACGGATTTCGATAAAATTTGGCAAGGCTATAGATAGCATCCTGGGGAAGAACATAGGCTACTTTTTTTCTTCCAAAAAAAACCTACAGGGGGTGATATAGGGGATGAAAGTTTGTATGGGGTACCCAGCATTTCTTAAGTTAGGGATGTGAAGATTCAAATTTATGCTTTTGGTAGGAAATTAAGAAATATGTGGTACACACGGCTACATAACAAACAACTCCAGTTTAAGGTGATCTCACATTGTATAGAATTTCCGTACAATGAGAGGTCAGCTTATACTGTAAATGTATAGCTTGATAAGTAGGTGTGTGTACAGCGTTTTTGAAAAATCATACCATAAGGTACAATATGGGTTGATTTGAAAATTCACAAATAATATTAAAATGTTTGTGTACCTACCTCTTTTTAAGACATTTAAGGGATTGGAAATGTAGTCACAGTTCGTATATTGACTTCTTGAGGTAACATTTAGTCTTTATTTCATGCGACTTTTTTACGACGAATGGATTTTCATACGGTTTTCACCAAAGCAGTGATTCAGTGGTTAATTGTTATGGTTTTTTTGTAAATTGTCTGAAATATGACGATGATTGTTGAAGATGTCGGAAAAAATCACGCTGACTGGGAGCTTTAAGCCCACCATACACGGCAACGATATATCGTAGCGATTTGAGTTTGCATTGTTATATCGGACGGCCCTATGTTTTCCACATGAACGTTCCCATGAGATATATTCCAACATCTACGCGGGCGAAGCCGCGGGCAAAAGCTAGTATCTTATAATACCGCTAATGCACGTATCTTTTAAAAAAATATCTCAATGTCAGCCTACATTTAATTGTAAACTAAAATGTATCGTTCTCGAAAAGTTACTAAGTATATACACAATGGAGATTTCAAATTTGCAACGACCAATGAGACTAGTTTGTACGCTCGCTCGCTCCAATGGATATGTGAAGAAAAGTACAAAAAATAAAATATACAAGTTAAAGTTGTAAGTAAGGGCTTAGAAATAGGATTGTTCTAGAGTTATTTAGTTATTTACTTATTTAAAGACTTTGGAAGACTTGCAGCTAAATACAATGGTGGTATATAACAGTAGGTATGCTATTTGACAGCTAATTACAAGTCTTCACGTCTAGAGCTTGTCTGATACAAAAGGACTGTGGAACAAAATAATGCCAAAAAATAAAAATAAAAAGTTAAATAACATTCAAGTTCAGATCATCACCTAAAATATGTAAAAAAAAATATACTTAATTGCGACAGGTTATTTCCCATAAGAACAAAGATGTTAAAATTCAATTAAAAAAAAACCAAGTGTTTAAACTCACTAACGGACAGACAGATTCACAAAGAGACATTGCTGTTTTATCATGTGGTGTAAGAAAGGACGTTGGTCTGTGTTTCCTTGTATTGCAATGTTCTAACGTCTTCCTTAACCCTTTTTATAAAGGGTTAAGGAAGACCACTACGATTGATATGAAATGCGGGATCCAAAATAACTCGAAAACTACAAAAAATTGTAGAACATACATGGGGTTAAATCGATAGGTATGGTACTCTGCTATCAGCTCGCACTGGCTTGACACCTTAAAAGAAACACCCTGTATATAAAAGAAAGTCGCGTCAGTTACACTATTTATAACTCAAGAACGGCTGAACCGATTTGGCTGAAAATTGGTGGGGAGGTAGCTTAGAACCAGGAGACGGACATAGGATACTTTCTGTCTGTCTGTTTGTTCAGCTAATCTCCAAAACGGCTGGACCAATTTTGACAGGTCTTTCACTGGCAGATAGCTGATGTTATAAGGAGTAAGTTAGGCTACTTTTATTTTAGAAAAAGAATTAGGGTTCCGTGCAAAAAAATGAAAACCTATGAAATTGTGAACAAACAGCGCTGGCGGGCCATGGCACGCGGCGGATCGGGGATGAGAAAGTTTTATTAAAATGTGGCTGTTATTTTAGTATATATATTGTGTATCTTACGACTTCCACGCGAACGAAGTGGCGGGGCACAGCTAGTATTTTATAAAAAAAAATACTTGTAATTGGGTAGTAGAATAGGCTTTTTTATTTATTTATTTATCAATTTTTTCCAGGAACTAGACAGCCGTGACATCAGGTCATCTTTAACCCTGCCACGTCTGCGTCGCCAACTTGGCGTGGTGCAGCAAGAACCTATTCTGTTCGACCGCACCCTCGCAGAGAACATCGCCTACGGAGACAATAATAGAAAGGTCAACATGCACGAGGTGGTTGCCGCTGCTAAAGCTGCCAATATACACAGCTTCATCGTCTCTCTGCCTAAAGTAAGTTTAAAAAGAGGAAATGCGGGTGCTCTTTTCTCCATAGAAACACTCTCGCCTGTTTTCTTTCTGGTTGATGACCATAAAACAATGATTTTTTACAGAAATATAAATGTTAGCTACTTGTATGTCGTCCCTATGTTTTCCTTTTTGATGACACATTATTTTATAAGAACTAGAACCCCCAAAAAATGCTAAAAATTGACTATTCAGAGCGCTGTCAACAGAGGCCTAGTGTACAATTTGACAACTATTAACAAAAAAAGAAAAACATACAACAGTTGTCCTTGTCGCAGGAATATGATGGCGAAGCGCTCGCAGAGCGACAGCATTAGTTTCTTCAAATACCTAATTTTCAAAAGTCTCGCCACCCGCATGGCTAACTTATACTGAGCCCCTGTTGAATGTAAGAAAGTGAAATGAAAATAACGTCGATATGTAAAAGACGGAAGTGAGGAAGGATGGCGCAGAAACGTGATATTTGGGGATTGATACAAGCAAACAGGTGGACCCGGCTGTCACTCATGAATCTTTGACAGCCGTTACGGGTCGTCAGAAACCCGAAAGTCTGACAACCAGTCTTACCAAGGGGTATCGTATTACCCAGGCAGATGATGATGATGGTACAAGCAAAGAGAGGCCTATGCTCAGCAGCGGGTGAAGTCTGGCTGTGGAAAATGATGAGGATGAAGGTAGTTACGGGAGGAGGCCTTGCCCAGCACGGTTGATGGGTGAAGCAGGCACGACTACTGTCATATGGACTGCCGATCCAAGATTAATGTCATGAATTTCTGTCGTCTGGATTCGAATCACGAAACATTCCCCTATTACCCTACTTACTAAGAACTTTCTGACATGATATATCTCAGCTCACAAGGGCCTGCGCCCACTGGCGATACGGGGTGTCCTTCGGCATCAATAGGTACTTGCAAGCGCATTATATGAAGGCAACGATGCTGCGGTATCCTGAGGCATGCCGCGACGTCCATAGCCATCATCATTGAAATTTCAAAGAAAGATTATTAAAACTTGAACTGTTTCCAGGGTTACGACACAAACTTAGGTTCTGGCGGTGCTCAGCTCTCGGGTGGTCAGAAACAGCGCGTGTGTATTGCGCGTGCTCTGATCAGGTCGCCGCGACTGTTGCTGCTTGACGAAGCCACGTCGGCGCTGGACGCCAACAGTGAACGGGTAAAGCACACCTATAACAAAATTAAATCGTACAACTCTTGGAGCAACTGCCCATAGGTAGTCCTTTCGGCAAAATAGGATAATTTGATTACCCTCAGGCGGTCCGGTCAATTTTGCTCTGCACCTTCTTGTCAAGAATCCTTACCTTTCAGTTACCAGTTCATTGCTGTTTGCTCTGCACCACTGTTGTTATTTTGAGATTGGGGTCCTAGTGACGTATATTATACTGGAACGTGTTTGACCATTAATTAACCAAAATATTTTCAGGCCGTATCGGAAGCTCTGGAGAAGGCAGCTAAGGGTCGCACGTGTATAACAATCGCTCATCGGCTCTCCACCATCAAAGATGCGGATCTCATCTGTGTACTGGATAAAGGTATAAATTAACCTCTGTCATATAATATTATTAGTATTTATTATCCGATTGATCATTTTCAGACTCAAAACATGATTTTAAAAATACCAAAATCGTTTAATGTTTCAGGTAAAATTGTGGAACGTGGATCCCACTCCGAACTCTTCAGCCAACGGGGTGCCTACTGGAAAATGTGCAAAGGACAAAATGTGGCTTGATTCCTCTGTGTTCGTGCAACTCTTTTGTAAACGTACAAGAAAAACATTCACATCAAGAAATCTCAACCAGTTGGAAATTAAACAGTATTCCTAATTTTATTCATCTCAGTAATAAAGATCTTCTATTGACAATTAGATTTAAGAAGAATTTTGTACTAATTGAAATGAAAAGGGGATTTCACAAGTGTTCCATGTCAGTAAGTACAAGCAAACCGTATTGCATTTGTATTGTCATAATAGTTTTAAGTACTTAAAACCAAATATTAGGGTCAATCACAACAAGATCTAGATATTATATTATTTTTTTTTATTTTTTTTTACGTTTAGAACAAGTAAGTACTTAGGAATTTTTGTAACTTAATTTTTTGAAATATAAAATTTCATTAGATAAGGTTGTTTCTCTAAGACAGTACCTATTCATATCAACTTTGAGGAGAAATCAAGAGAAGATGTAATTCGACAATATAATTGTAAGTTAGGTATGTTTTTGGTAACATTCGTAGTAAAGACAAAACAAGTGTTATTCACTGTGAAAAGAAGTAACGAATTGTGTATGTAGGCCCAGGCAGTAAAGTATGGTATTTCGAGTGAATCTCACACATTAGATATTTTCAGATGTCTTTAGCAAACAGTGGCTTTATACCTAAAACGTAGGTACCTACTTAATTTTATTGAAACACTGAGTGTAGAAACAATCCACATCCCCACTACGGCAAAACTTGCGATACATGTATGTGCCTTTGTGCCAAGCACGCCTACATCCGAAACTTTTTTGTGACATTCACGTTACCAAGACAAATGTGGCCTAGTGTGGATGCGGCTTTATATTATGGAGACGTTACTATACGGAATAATATAACTCTCATTAGAGTTTATGTGTTCTTTAAAAGTTAAATAATAAAATCTGTTGTAATATTTTCTTGTTTTTTTATACATAAAAACCATTTTGTTTATCCGGATACGACAACAATCCAAGTCTACTGAAACATTCGCCTGAGCAATATAACCCGTTTAATACACTTAAAAAAACTTGAGAGGTGTCAAGGGACACCTGGATGGAACGAAGTTCCTTTCGATTAATTAATGAAGGAATTGTAACAAAATTTTATTTTTATACTTATCATCATCATCATCATCATCATCATCATCATCATCATCATCATCATCATCATCATCATCATCATCATCATCATCATCACCACCACCATCATCATCATCATCATCATCATCATCACCATCATCACCATCATCATCATCATCATCATCATCATCATCATCATCATCATCATCATCATCATCATCATCATCATCACCATCACCATCATCATCATCATCATCATCATCATCATCATCATCATCATCATCACCATCATCATCATCATCATCATCATCGCGACACCACACTGTTCAATGCGAAATAGAAATGAAAATATCTGGCTTGCTTTCTATAAGAGAGAGAGAGAGAGACAGACGTAGAAACATGCGCACGCCGCACGGCTTTCAATAGCTACCTATATCAAAAAGTGTCGTGACAACTTTTCGTGACACTTTTTTCCGTCTAGCCCCCTTTCACAACGCGCGATAAGGAACTTCGTTCCAAAAAATTATTAGTGTTGCTGACCTGTTATGATATTAACCAATTTATTATTCTCCAGTTACGTAATAAATAATAATAATATACTAAATGTTTATTGTGTCTCAAATGATTACATCAAACTTAATTAAAATTGAGGCAGCCCCTGTAAGTAATTAAACAATACTTGTATTGGGGCTGTCCCATTACATACTTCACTAGTAACAATTTTGATACTGTACATAGTGCAAAATGAAAACAAAAGAAAACAAAATGAAAACCAAATTAAATAAAAAAAATAAAAATAAAAATAGATAAATAAAAAAAAAATCTAATGACTAAGATAATAGAGGAAGCAGCTCAGTGAGTGACTGTGTCTCCCACAATCTTTGTGTATGTGTTGTTTGTGGATGTGTATGTCATGGTGCGTGGGAGTATGTGAGGGGGTGTGTGTGTGTGTGTGTGTGTGTGTGTGTGTTTTGTGTTGGTGTATTGTGTAGTGTGTGTGTGTGTATAAGTATATGAGTAACTGATGAGGTAGGTGTGTAAGTTCTCATATATGGTTTTAGCTAACTCTGATTAAGATGTGCTCAGTTTCCTCATATGTTAGTGTCTTGAACCACTCTGTTATAAGTTTTTTGCATTTGTGCAGGATTTTAGGGTAGGTTACTAGTTTTGCATTGATCTTATTGTAAATATAGGCTGATTGAGTTACATACTGGCGTCTTGCAAAAGCCGTGTGTACCATTGGAGCGTGAGCTACCATGTCACTCCTTCTTTTTTCCTGACTCGCTGGGTTAAATGTAATATTTTTGTGTAGGTTTATGGATACACTAGCGGCCCCGACAGACGTTGTCCTGTCTGAACGATCCTAGAACCCGACTGCAGCGCCACCTACCAGGTTCAATTGTGTTTTCAAACCATCCAGGAACCCATTTAAATATACACACAAAATTTCATCTAAATCGGTCCACCCGTTGATAAACCACGTTTTATCAGATTTTTTTAAGGATCCTATGTTCGTCTCCTAGTTCTAAGCTACCTACCCACCAATTTTCAGCCAAATCGGTTCAGCCGTTCTTGAGTTATAAATAGTGTAATAATAATAATCATTATAAAGGAAGTGACTAATGAGATGACGGCTAATAGAGATGTAATAGAAGAAGAAGACATAATATCGGGACCCCAAATAATTAAAGCTAGGTTGGTACAGTAAGCCACACGTCAGCAGTCATACCTTTATGTTGAGCTGGCTTAGCTTAATACAGAGGTAAATAAAATAGAATATGAGGCCAGATAACGCTGGTTTTGTTACAACTTACCTGCCCTTTTTTTTTTTTTTTTAGGGTGGGAAATCATCAAATAACTTCTCCCGCTCTGGGTGGAGCGGGAGGGCGTGTCAGACTTTTACTGACTAAAACCCACCCGTGTTCCTTCAGTTGCCTATGCCAGGGCCGCGGTAACCCTTTCAGACAACCCGCGACCCCAGCGGCGTCGGCCCTATTGGGCCCCGTCACTTGCTGACATCTCTTTGAGGCGCGCGTGGAACACGACGCGCCGTCGACTCGGGCCTGGTCCTTACCGGACGGCGAGCTACCCGCTGCTCACCGTCCGCAGGCCCGCGCCTACGGTGGCCGGAAATCGCCCCGCGATTCCCGCCGCCCAGGGCGTCTCCTGCGGCGACTGAGGGCGTGAGGCTGCCTCTCCCTCACGCGTTCCGCCTCCTCCTTCGCGAGCATCACTGCTTCGCAGAAGGAGGTGACGGCCTCCCATGCACTCTCGCTCCGCACCATGGCCTGGACCAGGCTCGGACGCGAGAGATCGCCGCCGCCGATCGCCTCCGTGAGAACACGGCGGTGCTCTGCCCAAGCCGGGCAGACCTCTTACCTGCCCTACCGTTCTATGTAAGTATAGTACGATAGGCCGTATGTGTCAAAGTTCAAAGGGATATTGCTTTCGTTAGCTCGTCGTCCCTGGACACTACAATTGAAATCGCAAAAACTCAACTTTTCAGGAAAAAATAAGAACCGATTTTTGGTATAGCCAAAAGTAAAAGTGAGAGAGCAGATTTTATAATTTAAGTAAGTTTCTCGTCACACTTTTACGTAACAGTTATTATTAAAAGCATTGGATCCGGCGGCTGACGTCACAATTGAAACTAATAATATCTTGGCATTTGGCAACGATCACTGTTACGTTAGTTTACAAACTTACACATGGTTTAGAAAGATTTGTACCTCATTTTAGTGCTACAGGTATGTAGCCACATATTATTTATAAATGGCTGATACAGTAAACTTAGTTTGCTATTATCCTCACTGCTTATTCCTTATGTCACCATCAGCATCAATGTAAATCGAACGCGGCCGTCAATATGGCGCGATGGCGCAGCGAGATAGAAGCAAAAACGTTTACGTAGTAAGTACGTCGTCTCTGTGACTCATACCAGTGCGCCAGTTTCTTTCTAAAGCTCGATGAGGCTAAAAGGGTCAGTCAACACCAAACGGAAAAATCCTCGCGGATACTCGAGCACTTTTTATATTTCACTGAATAAGTAACCTGGGCCCGGGTAGATACATACCTACTGTACTGAAACCTAACTTTTCATATTAATGAATATAAAATAAACACCGAACCAGAGACGTTTAGTTTGGTAACTTATTTATGGTGTTAAGCCTGAAATGTCGGCGCGAGTAAGGGCCGGCTTTTTGATCCGTAGTTAACTGTATGGACCTTCTAATAATGTACACTTTTTAGGGTTCCATAGTCAACAAGGAACCGTTATAGCTTCGTTATGTCCGTCCGTCTGTCCGTCCGTAGACTAGCTCAAAGACCCTTAGTACTAGAACGCTATAATTTGTATATACATATTTATCACGCCGACAAAGTGGTCAAATAAAATCATAAAAAGATATTTTTTTAGGGTACCTTCCGTGCACGTGAAGTGGGGATGTTTTGTTTTCTCATTTATCCCATGATGTGGGGTGTTGTTGGATGGTCTTTCAAAAATATTCCGGGTTTGTGAAACAACTTTTCGATTTAGGGATCCGTTTCTGAAATAATAAGCTTTAAAGTGCTAATGTTTGTCAAGTGTCCCCATGCCAGCTAAACGGTTAGTTTTGGATAGCTGAAATAGCTGAAAAAATTCACGGTAGTAGTATTTATTTATTTATTTATTTTACAATTTATGGACACCAACGAATTAAGAATGATATTGATGGACACAAAGAAAATATATATAGATACATCATAATTATAAATAGGAGTACAAAGGTACTGCTTATTTCTTAAGAAATTTGTTCCAGCAGACCTGCGAAAGGAGAAATGAAAAAGAAATGTAGACAATAGTGTGCGATAACAAGAAGAGAAAAATATGATGCGAAGTCTTAAACTAAAATATTAAATATACCTACACAAATAACGCAATACAAAATTAACATATACTTAAATAAATACATAAAGCTAAAATATATAAACATACATAAACTTGACATAAACTATATAATTATAAATACTCACATTTGAGAGGAAAGACAATGCTCTTTTACTCGATATTTGAACAGAAACAGTTTCTAAATCGCGAATGCTAGGCGGAAGCGAGTTTCACAATCTTACAGCATGGACAGAGAAGGAATAACAGTAGAGTCTGTCAAGCGAGTCGTGCCCACGACCCTTTAGCTGATTTCTTATAATGGCAATACGGATTGTCACAACTTCTGTTCTACTAATCTACAGCATTTTGATACTTTAAGCTCAATTATTTAATTTGTATTAATGGAAATTTAAAGAAGAATGGAAAAGAAATATATTTAATGGATAAATGCACAGATCACACTATTCATGTAGAAAACAAGGATAACCGATACGGAGTTGGAACCCTTCATCCTTTTGTGCGTCATGATACTGACAGTGAATTCTCTAATAAAGCCATTGAATTTCTAGATTCTGATTTTAGTTCTAATTGTGACGAATAAATACCTACATTGAAATGCACTTTTTTAAGAATTTTTTTATGCACAAAAATTCAAGTATCAAACATGTTTTCAGCGTACTATATCAGTGTTGACACATGTAAGGTTTTTATTTTTGGGCTCCTGTTTCATTGGACACGACTCGCTTGACACACTCTAGTAGCTAGTTTTATGAGGATGAGATTTAAGGAGGGATCTAAGGTGTGATCTACACGGTGCGTCGCTAGGGCGAGCGTAAGAAAAACGCTCGCGCAGGTAGGAAGAATAAGACGGGTTGTGTAAGATGTTGAAGAGGAGACATAAAATCCGAATGTTCCTGCGAAGGCGAATTGGGAGCCACTTGAGTTCCTTGCGAAGGTGAGAAACATGGTCATACTTTCGAAGACCGAAAACAAAGCGAATGCACAAGTTTTGCAGGCACTCAAGCTTGTTTAATAGCTCCTCAGTAGCATCCAGGTAGCATGCGTCGGCATAATCTATAATCGGCTGAATAAGCGTTTGTGCCAAAGAAATTTTAGTCTTCAAGGGCAGGAGACTTTGAAGGCTTTTCAGCGAATAAAAGGAGAAATGTACCTTTCGACTGACCTCATGACTTGAGCACGCCACGAGAGTGACCTCTGAGTTTGTTTCGGCGTTTCTTCTCAGAGTAGTCAGATAGGAAACGTCGATCTCATCTATAAAAAAAATATGTTTGACCCGTAAAAGTGTTTGCGCAAACCTACTTACAGAAAATAAATCATTTATCATTTATTGCCTGTCCACGCTAATACTTTTTTCTTTTTACTCGGCACCTAGGAGTGAGTGAGTGATGTTAAATATATAGATGGATAGGTTCCTTATGAGGTTTAGGAGTGCACTAACCTACCCTCTTGATTTTATGCGAGCCTGGTAGTGTTCTAAATCTAAACTTACTTAATGGCAAATTTTTGATACCATGAGTTACATTATTGCTATTTTCGTACGGATCTCAATTAAAAATATATATATATAGCCTCTCATACTCGCTGATAATGCAGCTTTCTATACGTGCAAGAATTTTTAAAATCGGTTAAGAATTTTTTGAATTTATCCATTCATCTATTTGATATTATAAATTAGAGGATTAAGTATATTATCCAAGTTATGAATGCTTATATAAATGACACACAATTCCCTCCAAAGAGTTTATTATAAGTACAAGTTGAATCATGTGTGGAACAAAATGGACTCCCATTTGGTGCATCATTGAGACACACACCGCACTGTGTATTCCGTTGTTAATTTTATTTTAAGTACCTACATAATTCTTCTATTTTTTTTTATTGGCACCTTGTTAATTTTTTTACTTTACCATTTAATTGTACTTTTGTGTGTTGTGTTGTGCTATGTCTTTTGTGTGCACTAAATAAATGATTTATCTATCTATCTATCTAAAATTTGTTACAAAGTTTTCATTGTGATTGTACTTATTTAGGGGAAATACAGAATGTGGACTAAAATGGAACATGTATTAATGAGAAAGTGTAAATAAATGAATATGAAAAATTCGGAATATGTAAAAATAAGAATTCGGAAAAATAAGAATATGAAGGAATAAGAAATTGGACAATTTAGACTTCGGAAAGCATCGCCGACACCGTTATACTTGGCCATTTAGTACTTTTAGGACCACAAAGGAATTATTTGAGTTTCACTAAAAAGGCGCCATCATTAAATTAGTTTTCAATTATATTTTCAGGAGCGCACAATGGAAATTATAAGAGGTTCGATTAAATACATTCCAAAGACAACATGACCAAAGACCTGCTATATATCCTGCTTTTCAATTGATTTCAATTGTAGAAGAGCGGTGGCCGCCACATATTGCCCGCAATTTAAGCGTGATGACGTCACTGAAACGTTACGAAAGAAAGTTGGTGTGTATTCCTAGAGAGTGTTTTTGGCACCATAGAGTCACGTTAAGTCAACCTAAAGATTTAAATCGCTAGGTTGGCCCTCACCCTACTTAGTCACGCGAAAAATTGTCCATATGCTGAGTGTGCTCACATAGTATTTCCATGACAATCACTGAACCTCACTCATCCAAACGCGGAACTAATATGTTACGTACACAGACGACACGTACCTACCTGGGAACAGGTCTACTGCCTAGCGGAAGAAGGAGTAGCGCATACAGTCGACCATAACTCACACTCAACTTAAACAAAACCAAAAATACATTTTCCAAAACATATTTATCTAACCCAAAGTAACTTTGAAATTTGGTTCATTTCACACATGTCAGAAACTCAGAACCATCAGAACACGCAAAGACTGCTCATGCGATTGTATTTAGGTCTACTTATTAACGAAAATCTATCATTTACACTTTTACAGCCCACATTCAATTTCTTTCTGGCCGAGTAAGGAAACTAGAAACCAAGAGACCGCATACCAAAAGACATCCTGCAAATAGTTTATTTTACAATATGCCAGTCCACTAAACAATATGGCGTATCTATTTGGGGTGAAGCTGCAAAAACTGTAATGATAGAGCTTGAAAGAGCCGAGAGAGCTGTTATAAAAGTTCTCAAAAAAAAACATTTTCCTACCCAACTGACTCTGAACCTGTACAAAGAGTTGAAAGTTCTACGTATGGGGTGTCCGTTATTTATTATAAATGCATGCCTGCATACGCAAAACCTTAAAAATCCGACCTGACTACCACTCACTGACTTCCAAGCGTGTATTTCACATCCCGCTACAACGAACCACATCTCTCCTAACAAGCCGCTGTCCCGCCTATCAAGACAATCACACCATTCAAGACTGCACGAAGAAAGCCGAAGTGCCAAAATGTGCAACATGTCTGCTTCAAAAAACCAGCGAGCCACAAAACGGGAGATCTAGATTGTCCAGCTAAAAAGTCTGCCGAAAACAGGTACCTCAACTCAATCGGTTTACGCTGAAAACCAGCGCCTTGACTCGTGCCTTCGTGCACGGGTCACGGCATTATGCTGAGCGTTAGCCGTTTCGCGCGTTAGTGACGCTTAATTAAGTATTTGTTGTTTTTCTTTTTAAGTTTGAAATTTAGCTACCCAATTGTTTTTTATTTTTTAGGATTATGTAAAAATGAAAGTATGTGCGTCATTTTTCGCGGGAATAAATAGTTTTTCTTTCTTTCTTTCTTTCTTTTTCTAATCGATTATGAAGGCGCTTAAGAGCGCCACATACGTTATACTCAAGGTCAGACTCTGCCACTGACTCAACAAAACACTGCACTGGCCTACAAACCCTCGATTTTGTTGATGCCTAAGCACATTAGTCGACCGCTGCTAAAATTTAATATACCTACATTATAGCCTCGAACGAGATTTAATTTTGTGCAACATTTCAATTCTGCTGACGCAAAATCATGTAATAATCATGTGTTTTTAACTAGGTTATAAAGTGCAAAAAACTATTTTTCCCAAACTATGTAAGAAATTGTATAAGTACCTATTATGACTTATTTTTATTTTTAAGGTAAATAGTATTAAATAAACTAGGTATACAATTAACTTATAGTATAAGCTCATGCCACCTGTACTACAGGTTCAACCTAGTACAGGCAGCTAACATTATATAATACTGATAATACCTTTGAAAATTATTTCTAAGATTTTATGTTAATATTTTACCAATGATTAATACTGAATAAAAAATATTCTATTCGATAAAAATATTCTATTCTATAAAATGTTCTATTCTATTCTATCTTTTGTGTCCAACAAGGTCACCAGTAGTATACTCTCCATCTCTACGTGCTCTCTCTCCTGTCTTTCATACGATGAATAGGAAAACATTCTCACATCCTTACTCACTCACTCAACTCACACTCGGAATCCTACTCCCACCATAGACACTGACACTTACACACCCCACGAGCACACACTAACACACCCACACTTTATTTTATTTTTAATTGTTTAGTATTTTTTTCAATTTAAGCTTTAGATTTGTGTTTAAAATAAACTTAATAAAAAAAATATTAGTAGAAAAAAACGAAAATTTCAACGTATGAAGACGAAAAGTGTCAACGAGAATTTATGTAGACAACCCCTGACCTTACCGCATGTAATCTCAGAATTATAATTTATGATTTATGTTTTCACTTTCACCTCAATATTAATTTAGTTTTATATAGGTAATCGTTAGCAATTACTTACCTATTCCCAAGTAAAGTCCAGTGGTAGCATAGCATTATGGATCACTATTCTCTCTGGACCCCAAGATACAGGCGCCCGCCTAGTTTGGGGACCGCCGCCGTAAAGATCAAAATGAAGATCGCTTACAGTTACAGACCGGTAATAATTGTAACATAGGTTCAATGTTATTATTATTATTTACTTCTCTTAACATTTCTCGGGACTCTGGTGTTCCGGAACTTTGGAAGACGTAGGTACTAGGGGCCGAAGTCAAATCGCAGTCGTTTTTATTTAAATAAGGCACCAACCGACGAGTATCTATTCCTGTTCACACTATGCAATTGCATAGATGCACTTAAGGACAACCCCCGGTTGGTGTAGGACTATTGCAACTTATGGAAACAAGGATTATGGTTTGGGTGGCTAAAGTAAACTGGTTATCTAGTGGAAAGACCGGAAAACTAAAAATGACAAACTTTATAATTTACTTAGATAAGTATTCGTGCCAAGTTTCAAGTCTATTAAGTCAAGGAATAACATTTTTCATACGAATTTTGAAAAATGCTTTCTTAGTGCACCCCTAGACCTCATAAGGTACGTGCTAAATTGGGAATCTCTAGACCCAGCGCGGTTTGGGCTGTCCGTTGATGTCAATTTGTCAGTCACTCAGTTTCTTCTGTTAGGTATATAATTAGATTTAGATTACTCTGCTTTATTTCATTATACGTACGTACTGCTGTTGGTGTACCAAATAAATAAATAAAAAAGATGTTAGCGATGCCTATGAACTCACTCTACGGCGTAGACCCTCTACGGCGCTACGCAGCTTGGTTGACCCGCGTAGTACGAGCTTTTCCCTAGGTCTACGATGTAAATAGTTACAATAACTGTGTTTAGTACAAAATATTATTAAATAGATTGACTGCTTCGTTGGTGTAGTGGTCACGAGAGTTACTGCTGAGCATGTAGTCTTGGGTTCGATCCCGGGTCAGGCAGAGTGTTATTGCGGTTTTCCATCAGGATTAGCCCAGAGTCTGTATTTGAGCTCAGTTAATGCATTAGGTTCACTCCATATTACAATGGAAGTTAAAATATTTTGGCGAAATGTGTGTGTGTGCGCAGTACACCTCTGCAAAACTCTTCGGCATCCACAGACGTGATGTTAGAAACAGACTGATGAACGGCGAGGCTATGCTATTAATGACAACAGCCCATGTGCGATCGATGTCTGGTTTGTCACAGCTGATAACTACTAAAACTTATCGACTTCGTTATCACCGATTATAGAAGAGTTTTAGATATGAATTTTGATTCTTTTCTCGTAGTAATAAATACGGCAATCCGCCAACACGGTAGCGCACTTTGTTGCCGACCTATCCTTAATTTAACTTAGCAATAACATGTGTAATGTTTCGAGGCAAGTGCCACGAAGAAATACCGCTGAAAAGCGTTATCAAGGAATATGCAGGTCAAGAGAAATATTCTGTGTTAGAGTTTGAAAGGTATGTGTTCAGGAACATGAATAACTTTTTAGGTACTTTCAAAAATGTAAGTGCGTAGTGTTTTACAGAAATAAACTATGTACATTCTTAAAACAAGCTTGATATTTACTCATAGGTTCTTCTATATTCGGTGTCGGGTTTTTTTATTAGGTTATCATTACATTGCCCTTTTAGACCAACTTCCAATTCCTAATTAATATGGCCACGTGCGATGACTATTTTGGAGAATATTGTGTTAAACTTTGCTCGCGTTTGTTTGTTTTTAATGTTTTTTTTTTCACTGTTTCCCATCAATTAAAACTGATTTATACAGTGACTGGCGATTTTACATAAAAATTAAGCGTAATGTTCGATGAACATTGATCTTATCTAACGTCTCGTATTTGTAATCGTCCAATTTTTCTACCTTTTGATTGCTCAAGAAGTCAACAGTTTGCGTGATAAGGGATGTCCCAATGCTGGGACACAGGCCTCCTCTCGGTGAGAGGGAGTGGGCCGTAATCCACCACGCGGGCCCAGTGCGGGTTGGTAGAGGTCACATGTCTTCTAATTGTTGGTTCAAGGACATGCCGGTTTCCTCACGTTGTTTTCCTACACGGTTTTGAGAGCAGTGCTGATTATAGTACATTTTGATACAAGTGGAGAATGTTTGTTATTTCATTCGAGGTGGAATTAACACCACGTGTATCAAACGACAATTTTCAATACACTTTTGAAGAAATAAAATAAAATAACGAAAAATATTTTTTGTCAAGAATTATTAGGAAACTAAGATTTAAATTTTATTTTTTTCCGCGCTTTGCTTTCACCAGGTTGAAGGAGAATCAAAGATCCTAATATAAAACAGCCTAAAAACAGACAGCCTAATATAAAAAATAGAAAATTCAAATATTTTTAAATTTGGAACACAAATAAATGTTAGGTAATTTGTTCATAAACGTTTTTTTTTATGATAATAATCATGGTTTTTGATGATATTCTATTTATAAACATTATTAAAATATTAAAAAAATATTAACGCCGTAAAGACGCATATATTTCTTTACCAAGATTAAAAAAAAACAATCATCTCCGAATAGAGAGGACCGTCTCGCGCCAGTTTCATTTTGGCACTTGGCACCGGCAAGTGCCAAAACTAAACTGGCGCGAGACAGTTAGGAATAGAGGCATTGAACCAATTTGGACTAAGTATAGGTATAATTTATCTGTGGTAATTTTTGTGTTGGAAAATGAAAAATCGCACGCGTGTGAAATATATTGCATTGTGAACCTAATCGTAGTGCGATATGAACCAGTTTTCGAGGAAGTGCGTTGAAAAATAATTTACTCAAAGTAAAGCGACTGTCAGGGTTCAAACCTACGACCTACAACTCGTAAGTCGCGGCCGTCACCAGTGGGCCACCACTGCCCACTGCGTTTGACGAATTAAACAGATGACTTAATTTCGGTGGGTTAGTGGTGGACGATGTCACCATGTCTTCCAATGAGTGGTTGGTCTTGCTGGTTTCCATACAATGATTGTATGATTGTTGTCAATCGTTTTCAAAATGCACTTAAGGTTTAGTTTTTCTGGTCACGTCGATAAGGTTGGCCAATGATGGATTAGGGTCTTTTAAGTAAAAATACTCATAAAATGCGTTGTTCAATGTTTGAGAAACCGAAATTTGTTTCCGAAGGTCTGTCACAAAACTTTCTTGTTTGTCCAGAAACAAATACTTTAGACAGCCTCTGGCGATGAAACTTAGTGATATGAAACATATCACAATCCTTGAAATTGTTTCCTTATTGTGTTTGCCTTACCTATTTATGAAATTACTCTTCCTATTGTTACACAGATTTTTATGGACCACATAGGGACTCATAGAATGTATATAAGCTGTAAGGGACAGACCTCCGCAAACTAACAGGGTGCATTCAGCTCCTTACCCACCATAAACACCACCACTGCCATAATCATATTCCACCGGAAAATTTCTCAGGATTTAAAAAATCTTTTTTTCAGTTACTATTTTTTTATTTCAATAAAGAAATAGTAACTGAAAAAAAAGTAAAATTACATTCTCTATACGCACCACTCCATTTATTTAAATAGAACAGCTACAATCAAAAAATCTGCAATGGATGTTAAAATACTCTAACGAACGGCGCGTGAAATGAAATGGCAGAGAAGGCTGCCGCTCGTACGAGCGTTTTGCCAAGGTAACGATACATTAAATAAAATAATTATAAATAATTTATTTACGTTCTATTTACAAAGTTACATTTACAAACTTAGTATTACCAAGTTCTTAACAGATTAGCTTAAATACTTAAGTATATAAAAACTGGTTTAATAAAATTTACACGTGTTTGTTACACGTGAAAGGTGCAATTGGTACTGCCATGATAACTTGTGGCGACGTTGTTAGTGGCTTTGTCTCCAGATTTGAAAACAGGAGTGACCAATGCTTTTTTAAGTAGTCTAGGAAAAACTGCGTTACAGACATAGCTGAAAGATATGAGTTAGAGGTTGAACTAGTAGGTATTTAAATTTCTTAAGTATCCTATTTGGTATATCATCCCACCCGACAGCACAGTCCGGAAATTATTCCTAAAACTTAATCAACATCGGTATATACTCGTAATAAAACAAAAGAATTAACTGGATTTACAGTTACTTCAGTCTGGTTTTGGCATGGGAGAATTCTAGTTCCAGGTGTTTTGTCAGCCAAGTTTTTAGCAACGTTGACAAAAAAATTATTAACTTTATCAGCTGTGCTGATGGGCAAATATCTGTTGATAGCAAATCAAGTGTAGGTTCTGAGTTTTTTGCACTAAATGTATTTGTCCTTATATATTTCCAGACTAGTTTACTATTACTTCCTGCTGATTGCAGCTCATATTTATCATGTTGGATTTTTGTCTGTAAGCTTTCTTAAAATTGTAAAAATAAAGGCCTAACTTCGCAACCTACACCTTAGTCAAAATATATGGCTGTGACCTGTAGAATAAAAATTTGAAAAGTATCCCAACATTAGAAAATATTTTCTTCCTCTGACGAAGATATAATATTATTAATACAAACACATTTAAACAGTTGGTGTATGTCAAATTTCCTAAGGAAGTTTTAAATATAGAACTGATTACATATCAAAACAGTTGACTTAAATGTTGGTAAACATAAAGCTTAATTTATTACGATGAGTTTGTGAGAGCTCTCGCCAACTTTTTCTAATCACTTTTTGTGCTCTTGGTGTAAAAACTTATTTAATAATTAATTTTATTTCCTAGCTTCTTTCTTTTTTTTTTTTTGTATTTTTTCTCTATCTTTTTGACGTTTTGCTTACGTTCCGGTTCAGTATTTTTTCTTTTTTCTTTCGTATCCAAGTCTTCTTTTGCTCTTCAAGAGCTCTTTTTTTTTCTTTTTGTGATGGTTTTTTACCCGCCATAACAGTAAAAGCGAAAAAAGCCATGCATATCACTTCTGTAGAGAATAAGTTTTTTTGTCGATAAAGAAGCAGTGCAGTGTGGAAAATCGTTTAATCGCAAAAGAAAAACAGCATTGTACGTCAGCTAAATCGTAAGTGTAAGTGTGTATTTCCAAAAAAAGTAAAAATATTCAAAGAAAACAAGCAAATCATCGCTTCTGTAAAAAGCTACATCGACAGAAGTGAGTTCTACATAAGTGAAGTTTTCATATAGTTGTTTGTTGTTTTGTTTTTTTTTGTTGCCAATTTTGTTGGTATATGTTAGTTTTACTTGTTTTTCTTTTTTCTTTGTGTACCTATTCTTTCTTATTCTATATTGTAAATATGTTTGTTTTTTTTTTATTATTATTATTTAAATTTAACTGTACAATAACTTAGATCTCGATCTGTAATGTTGTACATGTTTTTACCAAATAAATAAATAAATATAAAAAATGCGTAACCAGTGCAAAATTTGAGGTAAAAAAATTCGAATTCACTTGATTTCGATACTTAACTAACTTATTAATGAGGCCATATGCAAATAAGGTTTCTGAGTAGTTCTTCAAAAAGTATTCTCCGCGTAGCTTTCGTGGCGAATTTTTTTTTTAGAGTAATCTTTAAATCAATGGACACACATCTAAGATGCTCTAAAAATAATAAGTGCAATTTTGATTATATGTAAATCGGTGCATAAACTACAGATATATTCTATTTTGAAATTTCGGTTCCCACGAAAGTTACGAAAGACGCCACAAAAGTTACAAACGTATTTTCTATAAGCAAAATACAGTTTTAAATCCTTATTTTTTCATAAATTTCCTGTGGATTGAAGTTTATAAAATGAAATACTTATTATTTATGAATCAACTTGTATTTGAGATCAACATAGTGTTTTGAGATTAGCTTATTATTAGTTATTAGTAACTTAGGTTGCTAATTTAGCTTTGGTCCAGTAATTAAACGGTAAAATTTACATCATTATCATCATCATAATTTCAGCCGAAAGACGTCCACTGCTGGACATAGGCCTCCCCTAAGCACCGCCATTTCGACCGGTTCTGTGCTTCCCGAATCCAGCAGATTTCTGCGGCCTTTACAAGATCATCTGTCCACCTTGTGGGAAGCTTTCCAACGTTACGACTTCCAGAACGCGGCCGCCACTCCAGAACATTTTGGCCCCATCGGCCATCTGTTCTTCGAGCAATGCCTGCCTACTGCCACTTAAGTTTAGCAATTCTTCGGGCTATGTCGGTTACCTTCTACTGCGGCTCTCTTCATTTCTGATTTGATCACATAGGAAAACTCCAAGCATAGCCCCCTCCATTGCCCTTTGGGTGATTTTTACCCTTCTCATAAGGCCCATTGTGAGCGACTACGTTTCAGTGCCGTAGGTCTTTACTGGCAACACGTACTGGTCGAAGACTTTCGTCTTGAGATACTACGGTATGTGAGACGAGAAGATATTGCGAAGCTTCCTGAACGCTGCCCAGCCGAGTCGAATTCAACGATTGACCTCTTGCTTCAAGTTGGACCTTCCTAACTGGACAGTTTGTCCTAGATACTCGTCTACAACCACAGTGTAGTGTCTCCGATCTTCATGAGAGTGGGTGCTACATGGGCATTTGAGATGCCATTTGTCTTATCCATTTTCATTTTAAGACCGACTCTTTCGGAAGCTCTACTGAGGTCATCGAGCAGTGTACTGAGCTCCTCCATAGTCTCAGCCATGACTACTATATCGTCTGCAAACCGAAGGTGAGTGACGTACTCGCCATTGATGCCTAGCCCTTTCCAGTCCAGAACCTTGAAGACATCTTCCAGTGCAGAGGTGAACAGTTTCGGAGAGATAACCTCTCTCTGTCTCCCCCTCGCTGCAGAAGGATAGGTTTCGAGGTCCGTTCCTGGAGTCGGACTGACATAGTGGCGTTTTCGTACAGGCACTTCAGCACCTCAATATACCGATAGTCGAGACTGCAGTACAGCCCATGCCTTTATGGAATCGGAGGCTTCAGTCTTCTGTATAAAATGTTGCAGCGTATACGTATGTAGTCTACGGTGCTATAGCCTTTACGGAATCCGGCTTTTTCGGGATGCTGGAAGTCATCAAACCTGCGTGCGATACAGATCGTGATGACTCTTGAAAGCAGCTTGTAGACATGGCTCAGAAGTGAGACGGGTCTGTAATTCTTAAGAAGAACATTATCGCCCTTCTTAAAGAATAATACCACCACACCTCTGTACCATACCTGCGGCGTTTTGCCCTGGAGTATGACGGAATCAAACAGCTTCTGGAGGGCCTTAAGAACGGGTTTTTTATACTTTTGTCTGACAAGCACTCTACATAATAAAATTCAGAAGGTATTTTCTTACTGTCAATTAGCCCATTGGCTAAACAGCACAGGTTGAGGTGAAGTAAGCTGTTAATTTGGATACGAGAAAACATACAAACAGAAACACATACTACGAGTCGTTACAAGAAAAAAATTGAAGCACATACTCGTACACGCATAAATACTTATACAAATACATAACACCTTTATTTTGAGATTCGCGACAGTCGAGTAAATGCATCAGCGGCGTCACAAAACATCTGAAGTCATTATTTAATGGAGATATAAAACTTTCATGGTGCGCTAGCTGACTTTCGTGGACAAATAACCACGAAAGTTGTGCCACGATAGTTACGAAAATTTCTCATTTTTTTTTTATTACTATTAAAGTTACAGGTAAATTAACGAACAAAGTACTTGGGAATAATCTCGAAGATCTATCTTATTCCTCCATTCAAAATGATTTGGAAAATTGTAAACATTATCCTTCAAAATTTGCGCATGAAAGTTTCTTGACCAAGGGTACCTACTTGAAAATATTCAAAGGTTAACTTATCTCATATTTTTTTTATTTATAAGCAATTAATGTATTTGTCTCCCCCACTGATGCTGGGACACTACTGAGCGTCCGCGCAACTAAAAAGTGTAGCGACAAGTTGCCCCTCTTGGAAGATAGGTGCAGTTTTGTTGCGCCCTCGCGAAAGTAGGAAAATCGTGTGACAGAGACATAATGCCTATTAACTATTGTACATTAAGAGATACAATTAATATTCTTTGATCATTATGATGCCTAATTAAATACGATCAGTTTGATGTATTACATTATATGCTTATGAATAGAATACAAAAGTTATCAAAGTTTACCGTGAGCGCGAACAGAGTGTGACGCGCGAAGAACACCGATTTTGCTCCCGTTTTGGACACTAGATATTTTTTAAAATAAATATTATAAATAATTTTAGATGTTTATTGTTGAAATTGTACACATAAATAAACAAAGAGTAATCTGTATTTGGTCCTAAGACTGAATATTTAATAGGTTCGGAATTAAGACCGTGTGACCGCGTTTTGAGGGACCTCGAAGAACTACCCTTCTAAATTGTTTAATTACATTTTTTTGTTGAGTACAGGAGTGAGGAACGAACTTTGACACTGATGTAGAACGCTCTTTGAACTTTCAAAATCTCTGAACTGCAATCACTTGCGAAATTATGGCCGAAACTATTTCGACAAAAAACCATCATAAAAATGAGAACCTGTAAAATCGGAATGATCAAACTTCACCTACTAACTAATTACGAGTTTTGTTTCATTCAGAATTATATCAAGATATCCGATCGTAAATTAAAAAGCCCTGCTTGATCTTATAACGTTATTAACAAAAACCTCTAGTCACGGTTATATGACAGTTTCGGTGAGATAAACTGATAAGAAATCATAACAGTTTTAAAATTCTTAATGAACTCGGAATTCATATCCGTGGTTATCGTTAATTACTAGAATTATGCTAATCTAATGTAAACTACAGTGTTACATCAAAGCGATTATAAGCAACACACGCCACAACATTGAACATACATTGAGGTTGTAAGGGACAGCCCTCCACAGACTGATGTGGTGAATTCAGTACCTATATCATACTAAGATAACCGGTACATGAAATTATTTCAGGAACGTTATGGGAATCCGATAAACCTGATTTATTTTATTACCTCACACGCAATGTTTTTTGTGACCTAGATAGCTTTTCTTTGTCTGAATCTAGTAAGTATCTGTAATGTTGCCGACTGTAAACATTTTATTCCCGATGTGAATAAAACATTAACTTTGCTTACGCAAAATATTCGTGGCATAAACAAAACCTTGAACGGTTTTGAAGTGTTGTTACAGGATCTTGGCATAAGCTGTGATGTCATGTAATTGTCCTGACAGAATGTTGGTTGTCCAGTAAGACACTCAGTTTACCACCCCTGGATGGTTATTCTTCCCACAAAACAAATCGACACCTCAATCAAAATCATGCCTTAATAGTCTATATCAAGAAAACTCTGAAACAACAGTTTCATGATAGTAATTGTTTGATCATTGAAATTAGCCCCGATGTAGTGGTAATGGCGGTCTACAGACCGCCTTCTCAAGATATTGACCGATTTTTAGACTATCTTGACACTCTTCTAAAAAAGTTGTGTAATTTAAAAAACATTATTAAGTAATAATACCTAGGCGACATAAATATTAACATTGTTGCCGGTAAAATCGATAATCATGCACATAATTAACTAAACATTTGCTCATATACTATTGCCAGCTTATCATTACCCGACGCATCAAAGTGGGTCATGCTTAGATCATATTATTTTGAAAACAGAAAAACCAACCAAAACATTCATTACTAATTCTTCGCTAACTGATCATAATGCCATTTTACTAACATTACAAATTTCATTATCTAGAAAAAACTGCATGCGCAGCTATACCAAAGTCAATATGGCAAAACTTGAAACTGACATACGCAGCATAAATTTTGTCCCAGTTTACAACTCATGCGACGCGAATACTTTCCTAAACTACTTAATAGGCTCACTGCAACATGCAATAATTAAAAACACTTTCATTGCACTACTAAAATGCCTAGAAAATATAGTAATGTCAGCAAACCCTGGATTACTCCGGATCTCGTCCGTTGCATAAGGCTTGGAGACAAATTGCACTTAAAATCTAAACTAGCATAACATACAAAAGGTATAGGAACTTTTGTAATAACCTACTGAAGAAAGAAATTATTATTTATTTATTATTTATTATTTTTACAATTTTAAGAAAGCTTACAGACAAAAATCCAACATGATAAATATGAGCTGCAATCAGCAGGAAGTAATAGTAAACTAGTCTGGAAATATATAAGGACAAATACATTTAGTGCAAAAAACTCAGAACCTACACTTGATTTGCTATCAACAGATATTTGCCCATCAGCACAGCTGATAAAGTTAATAATTTTTTTGTCAACGTTGCTAAAAACTTGGCTGACAAAACACCTGGAACTAGAATTCTCCCATGCCAAAACCAGACTGAAGTAACTGTAAATCCAGTTAATTCTTTTGTTTTATTACGAGTATATACCGATGTTGATTAAGTTTTAGGAATAATTTCCGGACCTACGGCACTGAAACGTAGTCGCTCACAATGGGCCTTATGAGAAGGGTAAAAATCACCCAAAGGGCAATGGAGGGGGCTATGCTTGGAGTTTTCCTATGTGATCAAATCAGAAATGAAGAGAGCCGCAGTAGAAGGTAACCGACATAGCCCGAAGAATTGCTAAACTTAAGTGGCAGTAGGCAGGCATTGCTCGAAGAACAGATGGCCGATGGGGCCAAAATGTTCTGGAGTGGCGGCCGCGTTCTGGAAGTCGTAACGTTGGAAAGCTTCCCACAAGGTGGACAGATGATCTTGTAAAGGCCGCAGAAATCTGCTGGATTCGGGAAGCACAGAACCGGTCGAAATGGCGGTGCTTAGGGGAGGCCTATGTCCAGCAGTGGACGTCTTTCGGCTGAAATTATGATGATGATAATGATGTAAATTTTACCGTTTAATTACTGGACCAAAGCTAAATTAGCAACCTAAGTTACTAATAACTAATAATAAGCTAATCTCAAAACACTATGTTGATCTCAAATACAAGTTGATTCATAAATAATAAGTATTTCATTTTATAAACTTCAATCCACAGGAAATTTATGAAAAAATAAGGATTTAAAACTGTATTTTGCTTATAGAAAATACGTTTGTAACTTTTGTGGCGTCTTTCGTAACTTTCGTGGGAACCGAAATTTCAAAATAGAATATATCTGTAGTTTATGCACCGATTTACATATAATCAAAATTGCACTTATTATTTTTAGAGCATCTTAGATGTGTGTCCATTGATTTAAAGATTACTCTAAAAAAAAAATTCGCCACGAAAGCTACGCGGAGAATACTTTTTGAAGAACTACTCAGAAACCTTATTTGCATATGGCCTCATTAATAAGTTGGTTAAGTATCGAAATCAAGTGAATTCGAATTTTTTTACCTCAAATTTTGCACTGGTTACGCATTTTTTATATTTATTTATTTATTTGGTAAAAACATGTACAACATTACAGATCGAGATCTAAGTTATTGTACAGTTAAATTTAAATAATAATAATAAAAAAAAAACAAACATATTTACAATATAGAATAAGAAAGAATAGGTACACAAAGAAAAAAGAAAAACAAGTAAAACTAACATATACCAACAAAATTGGCAACAAAAAAAAACAAAACAACAAACAACTATATGAAAACTTCACTTATGTAGAACTCACTTCTGTCGATGTAGCTTTTTACAGAAGCGATGATTTGCTTGTTTTCTTTGAATATTTTTACTTTTTTTGGAAATACACACTTACACTTACGATTTAGCTGACGTACAATGCTGTTTTTCTTTTGCGATTAAACGATTTTCCACACTGCACTGCTTCTTTATCGACAAAAAAACTTATTCTCTACAGAAGTGATATGCATGGCTTTTTTCGCTTTTACTGTTATGGCGGGTAAAAAACCATCACAAAAAGAAAAAAAAAGAGCTCTTGAAGAGCAAAAGAAGACTTGGATACGAAAGAAAAAAGAAAAAATACTGAACCGGAACGTAAGCAAAACGTCAAAAAGATAGAGAAAAAATACAAAAAAAAAAAAAGAAAGAAGCTAGGAAATAAAATTAATTATTAAATAAGTTTTTACACCAAGAGCACAAAAAGTGATTAGAAAAAGTTGGCGAGAGCTCTCACAAACTCATCGTAATAAATTAAGCTTTATGTTTACCAAAATTTAAGTCAACTGTTTTGATATGTAATCAGTTCTATATTTAAAACTTCCTTAGGAAATTTGACATACACCAACTGTTTAAATGTGTTTGTATTAATAATATTATATCTTCGTCAGAGGAAGAAAATATTTTCTAATGTTGGGATACTTTTCAAATTTTTATTCTACAGGTCACAGCCATATATTTTGACTAAGGTGTAGGTTGCGAAGTTAGGCCTTGTAGAGTTAGGGCGTGTAGAGTTAGAAGCTTGGCTCTAAATGAGATCTGACTACTTTTTGACAGTGCGAGCTACATGGTTTCGTCTTGGCAACATTTAACATGAAATGTTTTTGTGGGATATTTGATTTCGGTGATATGACTATTGACTTCGGTGGACACCATTTAAAAAAAATTAAATCCCTTCATATCTATTTGGCCTATACGATTCCCTCTACTACTAAAATGTTTTAAATTAACTCTAGATTTGATATTTCATGTTAGTAACGCCTAAATAATAAAAAAAAAATTGGCACCGAAGTCAACCAAATAATGAGTTTCCTGATAATGACCCCTATGTGTTATATCGGCATGGTTGTAGTCAGTTAACAACTTAACCGACCTAATTGTAAAATTAATGGATTTCGTCTTTAATAACACAGAACAGGTAAGTAGGTTTAGGTCGTCAACTGAAACTAACTGGTTGTAATCGGAATCGTTGCGGTTTCAGGCGATTTGTATAACAAGTAATTATGTGCACTGACTTATTTATAAATGTATTACTATTTAGTATCATGAATACATTACTTATTGTTCACTATGTATTTTATTATGTTGTCTATTCTTACACTCATAAACTAGTACTATAATAATCTCTTCTTATAATGCACTAGTAGCTCAAGGCGGCCATTTGCCTAACACCAGGCCCACGTGACTCCAGCAGCAGTCAGCTGGCGATAGTCTTTTGAGAATAGATTTCAGATATCAAACCAGACCGAAAAAATATTTGGTTTTTTATTATGAACCTACTATCAATTAGTTAATATCGAGCTAGAAATTACAGAAATCCAAAACTACACTACCGTGAAACAGATTTTTACTGAAATAGTTTCTTCACAATCAGAGCAGTCTTGAGTCTTCAGAAAGATTAATCCATGACTTAGAGTCGTAGACTATTTTTTGTGTTATGTTTGACACCATTTACGTCATTTTACTACTTATGTTGAATTACTTATCTTGGGTATTCACGTTCATCTCAAATTAGGAGATGTTTTGATAAACATAATGCGTAACAGACTAAGTTGTCCCTGAAAGTTCGACTACTAAATCTACTAATATGGGTACTTTTTTAAATCAATCAATTTTAAACATTTGCAAGTAAGGGAATCTGTTTTGATACTAAAAATGCACCTTAATGCAATTCGAGCTACCTACTAAAGAGAAGCAGAGCCTTAAGTCATACATCAATAAACAAATCAGTAATTAGGCTAGTACACAGTACGAAAATACCTTATGAATTTTGAGCTAAATTTATGAAAAATCAACTTAATTTAGAAAATTATTTTTGATTAATTCTTCTTCCACTTCCAGACGACCGTTTCAAATCTCCTATATTAAAAAATAAAAATGAAATATGGTTCGTTGGTAAGCGCATCATTTGAGAAAATTATTACTTATGTATACAAATTAAAAATTAGTTCTGTTAAAGTTAATCATCATCATAATCAGCCTATAACGTTCCCACTGCTGGGGGCACTCAGGCCTCCTCTCTTCGAGAGGGAGTGGGATTAATCTGCAACGCTGGCCCCGTGCGGGTTGGTAGCGATGTCGCAATACATGTGGTCGATTTTTTGGTTCCAGGGCATGACGGTTTCCCCACGATGTTTTCCTTCACCATTTTGAGAGCAGTGGTGATGAAATTATTTACACAAAGTAAAGTGCCAACTTACCACTGGGCCACCACTGCTCTATAAAAGGAAAGGTAACATTTCAGTGAAATATTTTTATTTTTATTTTGGTGTGAGCCTGGAGAGCTGTCATACAGGTCCCTGAAACCAGTACAGACTCCAGCTCTGACAAAGGCTTAAATCTGACTGTAACTTAGATACTATGAACCAAAATTGTTTTGATCTCGCTGTCGTCCACCATCAATTTATTAGACAAACCAAAAGCCGGGCGAAGGCGACGGTTGCACCGTTTTTTTTTTTTTTTTTTTTTGAGCGTGGGAAATCATCAAATAACTTCTCCCGCTCTGGGTGGAGCGGAAGGGCGTGTCAGACTTTTACTGACTAAAACCCAACCGTGTTCCTTCAGTTGCCTATGCCAGGGCCGCGGTAACTTCTTCAAACAACCCGCGACCCCAGCGGCGTCGGCCCTATTGGACCCCGTCACTTGCTGACATCTCTTTGAGGCGCGCGTGGAACACAACGCGCCGTCGACTCGGGCCTGGTCCTTACCGGACGGCGAGCTACCCGCTGCTCACCGTCCGCAGGCCCGCGCCTACGGTGGCCGGAAATCGCCACGCGATTCCCGCCGCCCAGGGCGTCTCCTGCGGCGACTGAGGGCGTGAGGCTGCCTCTCCCTCACGCGTTCCGCCTCCTCCTTCGCGAGCATTACTGCTTCGCAGAAGGAGGTGACGACCTCCCATGCACTCTCGCTCCGCACCATGGCCTGGACCAGGCTCGGACGCGAGAGATCGCCGCCGCCGATCGCCTCCGTGAGAACACGGCGGTGCTCTGCCCAAGCCGGGCAGACCTCCACTGTATGCTCCACCGTGTCCTCCGGGCGATCCACACAATGGTAACACCCGGGCGTTTCCTCCCGACTTATGCGAAACAGGAACCTCCCGAAACAACCGTGTCCGGTGAGGACCTGCGTCAGGCGGAAGGTGAGGACGCCGTGGCGCCTCTCTAACCACTCCTCAAAGAGGGGACTTATCGCCGCAATTGTGGCGTGCCCAACGGTCGCGCCGTTCTACTTGAAAATTCGGAGCTCGGTTGACGGACGTGCGGTGAACACGAGCCCATGCATAGGTAGATAGTAAATGTCCCGTCGCTACTTCGGCGCCGTCATCTCATTCTCGTTGACGTCCCGTTAATAATGCGGTGGACAAACGGCTTTATTCTGTCTATCTATCATTAAATTAATGATGAATGTTCATACCGCAGAAATTAGTTACAAAGTCATTGTTCTTACCAACAGTAAGAGTATTTTCGAACAGTTCTGTATTCGGATACGGTGCAAGTAAACCCATTATTATGAATATCCATCATAAAATAGTTGCAATGTACAGTCGGCCTATTAATTCCAGGGGTTGTCTGATCGATCGATAAGCGGTTGTTACTAACAGTACCTACAATATAAATATTACACTAGTGCCTGTCCTCATCCCTCTTAACAGAACAGAAGCTGTCTTCCAGGATTGATTGAGGGAAGCGTTCAGGAAACCTACACGAGAGTTGACGAGACTATAATAGCGGCACGGTATGATGGCGTGTATCGTTTGCAGGTTTCCTGAATTTCCGTTAATTCCAGCCCATAGTGACGTACCGCTGGAACTATAATTTATAGAATAGAAACATTTTGACTATATTTTTATAATTTAAGCTGTCACTGGCGCTATCATATCATACCACAGTAGACCTACCTGCGTGCTAGGACTGTTTGCGTACATTCTGCGTACCCTGGCAGTCAGCTAAGATACCTTCACTATCATCATCTGCTTAACCTTTTCCCAACTGTGTTTATGTTGGGGTCAGCTTCCGTCTAACCGGATGCAGCTGAATACTTACCAGTCATCGTCGCTACCAAGTCTTAAATATATAAATAAATGGCTATTTCTATTACAGCAGCAAAAAAGTTGTATTTTTATGTATGTCAATTTTTATGCCTACAACAGGCAATCTGTCTTGCGTAAAACAGCAATTTTTAACCTGGTTTCTCCTGTCATGCAAATAAATAAATTAAAATTTTGAATAATTGACCTTTACCAGGAAAGACCTTGAAGATGTGGTATTTCCTAGATTCAGTTCTTAAAACTAAGCAAACACTTGTAGTCATTATGTATCTATACAAATATAATTGAAGTGCTTTCAGCGGCGGTGTAATTGTCGCAGATAACACGAGGATTTAATGAATATATAAATACATGTAGATGATGCGCCTGCGTTAGTTGTCACTTATATGTTGCCACAAGACAATTTGCTGCGGTTCGCGCGCAGAACCTGACTTTCGCGACTTTTTAATTTGTAGTGACTATTAAATTACGAAAAATTTAGACAAAATGGGATTGAAGAAGAAAAAGCAAGAACAGTAAGTGTAGTTCATAGTCAAGCTGAGCGAATGTATTTTTAACTTTCTTGATGCTTATAATTTTTCAAGTACTTATTTTTATTTCACCTTGCAGTTGTAAGTTGTGTATCTCTTTTGATTTCTTAAATTAAGTAACAAATATTACCTAATTTATGAATGCATTATCACGGTTCCATGTGTTATATTGTGTGTTATATTGTGTGTAGGAGCTCGTGGCTAAGTAATTACAGCCGCAAGGGTCGATCCATTGGGTTAAGCTACGCTTGCCGGGGTTGGTCAGTGGATGGGTGACCATCTTTACACACCGAGACTCCTCCGTGCCTCGGAAAGCACGATAAGCCGTTGGTCCCGGCTGTCATTCGTGGATCTTTGACAGTCGTTACGGGTCGTCAGAAGCCCGAAAGTCTGACAACCAGTCTTACCAAGGGGTCTCGTATTAGCCAGTTACTGGGTTGTGGAGGTCAGACAGGCAGTCGCTCCATGTAAAATACTGGTATTCAGCTGCATCCGGTTAGACTGGAAGCCGACCCCAACATAGTTGGGAAAAGGCTAGGCAGATTGATGTGTTATATTGTGTATATTTAGATTAGATTTACTTACCTACATCTTTCTTGCAATGTTCTTGCCAAGATTTAATAGATTTCTTTATTTATACTGTTTCACAATGTCCGAAGGCACTAACTCCTGATAATTTAATAATTGTAATAAACATTTAGTTAGTAAAGTTATGATGTGTCATTTTATAACTTAAGGTTGATGCGCCACGGTAGCCCGCGACATTCAAAATTTCTTACGTTTTTTGCAATTTGTAGGTCAGTGTGAGCTTGTATGTTGATTAAAATAATCATATCGAATCATATTTTAATCAACATACAAGCTTACACTGACCTACAAATTGCAAAAACGTAAGATATTTTGAATTTCGCAGGCTACCCTGGCGCTTTCGTCTTAACCATAACTTGTGTGGATGTTGAAACAGGCCATGAAATGGATAAAAACTTGCGTTTGCGTTTGTAACCATGCGAAATTACAGTTAACTATGATATTGATACCTTATGATACCTTTTAAGCGAATTTATTTAACCGTAATTATGAATAGATCTAAATTAGGAATTTTAATAATTAGAGATATTCATAATTATGATATAATATATTCATAATTGTAATATTTTAATTATGAATAGATCTAAATTAAGAATTTTAATTTAGAGCTATTCATAATAATTCAATGTTAATTTAAAGCCGTGTACGCACGAGCGAACAAAAACATGGTGAACACGAACATCGAACACTTTAAAATTAAATGTTCAACAGGGTCTTGAGTTTCTTCAGATGATCCGTGTTCGATGGTTGTGTTCACCATGTTTTGTTCGCTCGTGCGTACACGCCTTGAGGCCGTGCGCTGCGTTAGGCACAGGCCACACAGAACAGACGCAAGGTACGGACCCGTCGCAGTCGCGGCGCCCGTTTAATCTACTTGCATATAAAATGTATACAGCCGTCGCGACGTAAAACATACAGAAAAGACGGGACGCCGCGCGCCGTCACGCACGACGTTAACTCGTCGGCGCCCTATTGGGAAAACATATAGAAAGGACAGGGCGCAGGCAGGGCGCGGGCCTGCGCGGGCGCAAGCGGGGGAACGGAAAGGGCGCGGAGGGCAGGTTCTCACAGCGCTCGCCCGCTCGCCATTGTGCATCTTGCGTCGGAGTAGTTAGAACGTTACGTGCGAACGAACGGCGCCCTGTCTGCGACGCGTCCGTGTGGCGTGCTGTTTTCATGTAATCTCATGTGTGCTGCGCTGCGCTGATCTATGAGATTACATGAAAATAGCACGCCACGCGGGCGTCCGCGCCGTGCGCACGCCTAACGCAGCGCACGGCCTAAGATGTTCACATGTTGCGTGCAATAGTTTTGAACTTTTTAAGCTCGTATATTAACCTCATTAGATAAGTTTAGAAATTTTAGAACTATTTCGTTGGGGTCGGCTTCCAGTCTAACCGGATGCAGCTGAATACCAGTATTTTACATGGAGCGACTGCCTGTCTGACCTCCACAACCCAGTAACTGGCTAATACGAGACCCCTTGGTAAGACTGGTTGTCAGACTTTTGAGCTTCTGGCGACCCGTAACGACTGTCAAAGATCCACGAATAACAACCGGGACCAACGGCTTAACGTGCTTTCCGAGGCACGGAGGAATCTCAGTATGTAAAGATGGTCACCCATCGACTGACCAACCCCGGCAAGCGTAGCTTAACCTGACGGATCGACCCGTGCGGCTGTTATTACTTAGCCACGAGCTCCTCCATTCTAAGCCACGAGCTATTCCATTCTAAGTCATCTGAATAATAATGGAGACTCAAATTGATCCGTTCTACCGCAATACTTATATTATCGATTTTTTTTAAAACTGATCTTTCGGTCTTCTAACATACTTAGGTATTCGAAAAAGTGGACATTATGTTCTTTGTGGTGTGTAACTGGTTGCCTAGGGATCTCGGCGAAGTGTAAAGAAAGTTTACCTAATCAATACTGGCCGCGACAAATGCAGTTTGACAAATCGATCCCTACACGCGATTATAAGTAATTCAAGATCCACCTTTACCTAAATCCGCAGCAGAGCCGTGTTAGCCGGCGTTCGCACGGACGTATAAAAATCGCGGCGGGATTTTGTCGCGCACTGGATTTTCAACTCTCAGTGTTGAGCCGAGCATTGAGAATCCAACTTAACAACAACAGAGTGCATCCCAGCGTGACGAAAAACACACTGTTGAATTTTCAACTCCCGGCGCTAAGCAGAGCGTTGAAAATGCAGTGCGCAAACAAAAATCGCCGCGATTTTTTTACGTCCGTGCGGACGTCGGCTTAGGAACGTATCCGCCCACGGCAGGTGGCCTTAGTTCACAGTTAGTGAAGTTCCGACGCCTGCACGGACCGGACTCGAACGTGCGTGAAAGACTTCATATAGACAGTACCTACGTAACCGTTTTTTTTTCTGAGAGTACGGTCCTGCGTGATGTGTCGGTATGATTAGACTTTATTACACGCGGTTGTAAAAGATCTCGCAAGTGTGATGCATGTGAAATCTTTTATGTTTATGAATATTAACCTTATAATATCTTTAAAGCCATCTTCTTTTTGTTAACCCCTGTCGAAATCAGAAGGGTGTTATAAGTTTTTTATGTTATTTGTGTTGAATATACTTCCGAACTCGAAGTTTTGTCTTGTATATCTGCACACTAACAACAATAATAATTGTGTTGGTATTGCAATAAGATAGTTTAAATTTTATTTTAATACTTACTTAAATAAATGCAAAGTCATGGCTGATTAATTTAGCACAATATAAATAAAAACATTTTCTTTTCAGCCCAGCAAAGGACAATGAACTCAAAATATCTTTCTTTCAAATTGTAAGTAACTTAAGTTTTACTTTTAAAGTAAAATAATGAATGTACCTACAAGCTAATAGTCTTAAACTTGGGATGTACTTTATCCAGCTATTGGTCATCCAGTCATGAACTCATTCCGATTATCGAGGTATCGATTGAAGGTACACAATCAATGAGTGAACTTTACATATTCATCACTATTTATTGACTCATTAATGTTGATTAGCTTTTATGTAATTGGAGCATTCACTGTATATTTTGGAAGTATCGATTATATCTATAACATTAAGTAGACTTATTAATATACCTAAGTACATCTACTGTTCAGTAACTTTTGTTACGTTACTATAAGCAGGGCGTGCTCTGGTAGTTTTCAAACCATCACAAAAAGTAAACATTCTGAACTTATCTTGATAATGCGGAAACACAGATGTCATTTATAACTTCAGCATAGGTACTAATTTAGACGTATGTATCTACTAGTCTCGTCATATCCTTGAACATAAAGGCTGGCTTTCAATTCATTGGAAATCTTTCAGGAGCTGAAAGTACTCTTGTAAGTACTTGAAAGTACAATGTGATTCACTTTTGTTATGTAGACCAATTGTGAAATTGTCAACAAAAAATATCACTAGTTTCGAAGATTGCCATTGGGCTATGCTATGAATGCATGCAGCAAATATTGTATTATTTTCAATGTTGGTCGCTTAGTTAAAGTTATTTATATTTAATGAGTTTTTTCATCTCCCAATTAATATGCATGGCCAGTGAATTCAAAATCATCCTATATTTTGATGTCGTTTATCTATTTAATTGTCTTCAAAAAATGAGGAGGTTCCATGTTCGTTTGTATATATTTTTTGAAGTCAGTTAATTAAATAAACGACATCAAATGCAGGATGATTTTAAATTCACTGGCCATCTACTCCACTTTCCACTGCTTCACGTTGTATTGTTTTTTTTTTGGAAGTTGTTTTTTTTTTCGTAAAAAGTTTTATTTTTTCTTGAAGTTTCGATATGGGACGTGTCTGGAGGTCTTTGCAACATTCCTGGGCATCTTCATAGCAGCGATAAGTGGCGGGGGCATAGCCTACAACCTGATTCAGATCGGAGAACTGAGCACAGCGTTTGTAGAGCGCACCAGTTTTCAGGAGCAAATGAGCAGTCACTTGCCACTCTTGTCTATATTCGGAGGCGGGGAAAGACTGTGAGTAATTTTTAACTAAGGGAAATATTATTTTGATCCTCTAAAACATACGTCCAAGTTTGTCGCAATTGTTTGGCTTTTTAGTATAGTAGGACAACACAATGGGATATTTTTTGAGGCTCACAAAAAGAGGCACATTTTCAAAATGATTAAATATAAGTTTTTAATTAATGGCTTTGATAATCGTAAGGCTCATGAAAGCATATATTCAATCTCCTTTCTTATTTAACCAATGATATCAACAGCTAACATACTTGACTGATTCGAAACTTGATCAGATTTAAAGAAACCGGGACCAGTCAAATAAGTAGACGATTCATAAAAGTCGTAATTTGCCTAGCCTTTTCCCAACTGTGTTGAGGTCATCCAGTCTAACCGGATGCAGCTGAATACCCGTATTTTACATAGAGCTACTGCTTATCTGACCTCCACTACCCAGTTACTGGGTAGATACCACGGTAACCCTTGGCAAGACTTGCGAGTTTCTGACTACCCGTAACGACTGCAAAATGTCCACAGATCTACTAAACTTATCTCTAGATCTATAAACCGGCGGCATGTCCTAGAACCAACAATTCGAAGACATGTGACATCTACCAACACGCACTGGCCAGCGTGGTGGACGGCCCACTCGTTCTCGCAGAGAGAAGGCCTGTGTCTCAGCAGTGGGAACGTTATAGCGTGATTATTATGTAAATAACTTCTTAATCTGAAGAATAAAGTTGTCGTATTTTCTACACAAACCACAAACGGATGACCGTTTGAAAAAAATATGAATTTATGCCGGAAAAATTAGCCACAAGTTAACTTAATTATTAGTCTATATTTGGTATCTCCTCAATCATGTCTCATAATGAAGTTAAACCAGAAATACGATAAGTTAACCTGGTGATAAATTACCACGTTTATTTAAATTGAATTGTCGTCCTGCAGGAATAATGCAAGCCACGAGAAGAACATGGAGGCTCTGGTGAAGGATGCGACGGCCATGGTGATAGGCGCGTTCATCTCCATCGGAATCTCTCTCTTGTGCTGCACAGTGTCCGTAGGCTTCATCAGCTGGAGTGCGCTGAGACAGGTACGTGTATGGTGTATTCATTATCAGAATTCCCTTGAATTGCCAACATTCTTCTGTAAAAATGTCACAATAAATGTGTCATATTTTATTGTAAATGTGTAGGATACAGTATGTCTATTTATGTAGTTTATAACCTATTTATGTAGATACTACTACTAGGATTTTCGATATTGCGATCGGTCAACGCCTAAAGACGTGCACATCAATGCATTATAAAAATAAATTAATTAACACTTGCATAAATACTGACCCAGTTTTTATAGTGTACTAGCGTGTTTTATACTTAAATCAAGTGATGTTTGTTAGGGATGATCTGACTAGATTATAATAATATACAATTTTTATAATCTGAAGTATGGAAGGCAGCTCCTTTATCCGGAGCGGGCTGAAATGAAATGAAATGAAATTTATTTATTTGCCAGAATATAGGTGCACTAGCTTTTGCCCGCGGCTTCGCCCGCGTGAATGTCGGAAAATATGCCACAGGAACAAAAATATTGAGATAGCTTCTGCCCACAACTTCTTCCGCGTAAAATTTCATGTTCCCCCAACCCACCCTGTCGCATCGCATTGCTTTCCCGGGCTATTACATCGTTTTCGATTAGCGTTCCTTCTCACTTTTTTTTTGCTCGGCACTTAAGAGTTCTAGTGGGATGTTAAATACGCCTATAGCCTTCCTTAAGAACTGGGCTATGAAATACAAAAATAATTATTAAAGTCCGACTGGTAGTTCCAGAGATTAGCGCGTTCAAACAAATAAAAAAAGCGTGTGTGTCAGCTCCGTCGCACGACTGGAGTTTACTCCTGTTTTTTGTGTCGTTCCGAGTTTCCGACTTTCTATTCTATTCAGTAATTTCTGTCGGGCTGGGTTTCTTTAATGAATCAGTGCTATACAAAAAGCAACTTTAATGTGTAAAGGCACTGCTCCTTCTTCCCCCTAATCTCCCTTTCACCCCTCCTCTCTCTCTCTAACCCCTCCCCTTCCCACCCTCTCACCCTCCCCCTCACTGTACCGTTTCACCCCCCTCACCCTCTCCATCCCCCTCTCTCTATCACGCCCTCACCACATCCCTTTCCCGCTAACCTCCCCGCCCCCTCACACCTCTTCCCCGCCCCCTCTTCCCTTCTCTACACCCTCTCCCTCACTATGCTCTCCTATCCCTCGCCCCCCCATCATCCTCCCCCTCAGCCTCCTCCTCACCACCTCTCCCCTCCCTCTCTCACCACACCCTCCTCTTCCCGCCTTCCCTCCTCACCACCCTCTTCCCTTCCCCTTTCCCTCCTCACCACCCCCTCCCATTCCCACCTTCCCCTCTAACCTTCCCTCTGGGGAAAAAACTATTAATGACGAACTTTATTACTTGCTTAGGCAAGTATTTGTGCCATGTTTCAACTTAATTAAGCAAATGAATAAGATTTTTCATATTTAAACTATATTCCTTGTTTTCGCCCACAGGGATACAATTTTAAAAAATCGTTTGGGAGATTTCCGTAACTTAAAAGAAAGATTATTTACACCAATTTTCGAGTTAAGCCCCGCAGTAAAACCTTTGCGCGAGAATTGCCTTCCAACCTGTAAAATTGACTACCCCACACGTTATTCGTAATTTTTGGTTTCGAGTATAAATACTGAGTTTTGAGTAAACCGGAACGCGCGTTAAAATTCCTACATACAAACTTTGAGACCCCCCAATCCCTCCTGTGGGGGTAGTTTAGAAAAACTAAAAACACAAACTTTATAGTTTACTTAGATATATATTCATGCCAAGTTCTATTAACTCAAGGAATAAGATTTTTCATACAAACTTTGGACCCCCGTTTCACCCCCTTAGGGGTTGAATTTTGAAAAATCCTTTCTTAGTGCACCCTTAGACCTCATAAGGAACCTACGTGCCAAATTTGGAATCTCTAGGCGCAGCGATTTGGGCGGTGCGTTGATACAAACTTTGACAACCCCCAATACCTCCTGAGGGGTAGTCTAGAAGAACTAAAAATTAAAAACTTTATAATTTACTTAGATAAATATTTGTGCCAAGTTTCAAGTCACTCAAGGAATAAGATTTTTCATACAAATTTTGGACCCCCGTTTCACCCCCTTAGGGGTTGAATTTTGAAAAATCCTTTCTTCCTTCTTTCTTCCCTTAGACCTCACAAGGAACCTACGTGCCAAATTTGGAATCTCTAGACACAGCGATTTGGGCTGTGCCTTGATACAAACTTTGACACACCCCCATACCTCCTGAGCGGGTAGTTTAAAAAAACTAAAAATGTCAAACTTTATAATTTACTTAGATAAATATTCATGCCAAGTTTTAAGTCTATTGACTCAAGGAATAAGATTTTTCATACAAACTTTGGACCCCGTTTCACCCCTTTAGAGGGTGAATTTTGAAAAATCCTTTCTCAATGCACCCTTACACCTCATAAGGAACCTATTTTCCAAATTTGGAATCTCTACACCCAGCGGTTTGGCCTGTGCGTTGATATATCACCCAGTCAGTCAGTCAGTTTATCATTTTAAAATTCCTACATACAAACTTTGAGACCCCCCAATCCCTCCTGAGGGGGTATACTTTAGAAAAACTAAAAATGCCAAGTTTCAAGTCTATTAACTCAAGGACTAAGATTTTTCATACAAACTTTGGACCCCTGTTTCACACTTTTAGGGGTTGAATTTTGAGAAATCCTTTTTTAGTGCACCCCTACACCTCACAAGGAACATACGGGCCAAATTTGGAATCTCTAGACACAGCTGTTTGGGCTGTGCGTTGATACAAACTTTGACACCCCCCAATCCCTCCTGAGGGGGTAGTTTAGGAAAACTAAAAATGACAATCTTTATAATTTATGTAGATAAATAGTCATGCCAAGTTTCAAGTTTATTACCTCAAGGAATAAGATTTTTCATACAAACTTCCATCCCTTATTTTACCCCTTTAGGGATGGAATTTCCAAAAATCCTTCCTTAGTGGATGCCTACACTGTATAAGGTATCTGTGTGCAAAATTTCAAGTCTCTAGGTCCAGCGGTTTCGGCTGTGCGTTGATATATCAGTCAGTCAGTCAGTCAGTCAGTCAATCAATCAGTCAGTCAGGACTTTGAATTTTATATATATAGATAATAATATGGTAGAATAATTTCAGTGTCTCTATATTCGACTTATCAGTCGTGCAAATATTTGTAGTACATACATGCATAATAATATCATGACATTACTTAGGCTGGTTGCATTACTTAGGCTGGCTTACCTGACCTACATCAATATCATTAGTCATTTATTAGTCATATGTATTTTAAACATAGAAAAAAAAAAAAAAAAACAAATTTAAGTCTTGCGGTGTTAAAATATTAACTAGGCACATTACAAATTATAAAATTATTACATTAGTTTATTGGATTATATTTCACAGTCAAGCCAGTTCATCAATTTATTCAATAAGTTTATAAATAATGTCAATGATTTTATTTATTTATTTATTTATTTATTTATTTATTTATTTATTTATTTATTTATTGCATTCATGTTGTCTACAAGATGTTAGGTAGGTACATAGTTTCTGTTTCAAACATGAACCCTGCTAGGGCACAGCAAACATATTTGCAGGTACCTACAGCTAGATTTATTATCCTACATTATTAATTACATACTACACTAAATTATTATGAAATGTAAATTTTACATTAAGTCCATATATTATATTTTACCTATTATTAAATGAGTTACTTTAGCATAATCAGCCTATAATGTTCCCACTGCTGGGACAGGGCTCCTCTGTAAGAGAGGGAGTGGGTTATATTTCACCACGGGGGCCAGTGCGGGTTGGTAGATGTTTTGTAAATGTCTTTCTGTCAGTATTATACTCCTTACTGCCGCACTTATAGACATCACCTATATTAATATTAAAGCTGAAGCACAGATTAATACAGATGGGACACTCGATGAAGCTACAAGCACGCGGCGGGCCCCGTCCGCGGGGCTAATTCAGTAGGTCAGAAGGTATAAGAGTTACGCGATAGAAAGAGAGGCAACTTGTAGTTGAATATAACTGTAGGTAATAAGCGTTGTGCGACCTGAATTGTACTTTATTGTGTCGTGGCAAGAGTCGCTTTTTATTTAAATGATTTTGCGGAGTGTCCCATCTGTATTAATCTGTGGCTGAAGACAAATGTCATGTTACTGAATACGATTAAAAGATATACTCTTTTATAGTATAGAGAGTTATAGTATTATAGAGTTATAGAGAGAGTTATAGTATAAGAGTATAGAGAGATGTATTAATGATTCATAGTAGCTCGTATGATTACGAAAATCTTTCTTAGTGTCCAATTTAAGTCATCCTCTGTAATAAATAATCCTTGGATTTTTGCAAAGATAAGATTATTTTTTTAAATCCTGCGACATTTATCAATTTATAAGAAATGAATGGCTAAATGTGTTGTTAAGCTCAAAACTCCAGAAAAAACTGGTTAGGAAATATAAGAAGTTTGTATGTTTCGCAAAACCGCTTCGAAGTTATCTAAATTATGATGATGTGAATTATGTTGAAACAATGTAAAATCTATGTGAAAATAAAATGTAATTATTTTTGTTTTGTAAGTATTGTTTGTGTGCTATCTCATAGTTTAAGATTCTTTCCATTATATTACACTGTGATTTTAAATCTAAAGCCAACGAGACGAGATAAACATGCTCTGGGATTAAACACTTTAACTTAGTTGTGTATAGGTCAGTTTCCATTGCAACTAAAATTATTATATGACGTTTTTACCCCACTGCGGCGAAGCCCAAAAGGAGGGTTATGTGTTTGTTCGATAGTTTTTTCATTCAAAAATCAACTTCGTTTACTTGAGTTTAAAGTTGATATTTGTATAAGTTGAAATTTTGTGTATTCATTTAGTATTGTAGGCTTGAGAGTTTTCTGAAATGAAGTTCCTGACACGTCATGGGCACCTGTCAAAAGTGTCAAATTGCCTATATTTTCTTTAGTCGTGATTTCATGATGAACGAATGAATGAAGCTAATGATGAACGTCGTATTGTCGTACTAATGGGTGTCAAATAAGAATAGTACCTATGCGCGGTCACCTCAGAACAATTGTTCTGAGGCGGTCACCGACGACCGTGTGAAAGAAACGGGCATGATTAGAGTGCGATACTTGAGGTACTGTCAAGACGCCATTTTGTTCCGCAACACTCGCGAACTTCATTACCAATACGTACTAATTTGACAGCTATCGTGTGAAGTTGGCAGCTAGCGCGATCCTATTCTTATTTGGCACGCATAGTAATGGAAGACCTCTTGTCAAAATGGCACCAAAATGGTGGCGTGAATTTTCATGAAAACTCTCGTTATAGGAAATGGCTAAAACATGACAAAATTAGTGTGTCAATCTGCTAAACCATTACTTTTCTTGACTTGACAATTACATCAAGTATTGCCACACATCGAGGCGTATTTTAATGCTCCCGTGCTCACTACAGCTCTGCTTACCCCTTAAATAAAATCAAGCGAAATGATAGACTTGTATCAACACATACGAAACACACAACTAAACATCCACTCAAACCACACACACCCATACATACACTCACACCGCACACACACACATTTGTCAATTAACTGTAAGAGGAAGGTACAGACACAGACGTTCACTCTGTTTCAAATAATGCCTAGCGTTGTAATTATACAGGGTTATTTGTAATTCGACGCATTCATTGCAGGACGTCATATTAGGGTTAAAATTTAATTTAAATAAGTGTTCATAAAGTATAGCTAAACCATAGACTTATAAAAAAAGATGGACTCCGCGCCACGCATATCGAAAGTGAAGCACAGTAAGTATGCCGGGACCGTTTGTACAAACACGCCTCACGCACACATTTATATCATAGTATGCCGACCGGCCGCCATTACGTGACACGAGCGACGCCGTCTTTGCAGGTACTCAGATCATGCACACATAGATCAGTACGGTGCTTCACTTTCGATATGCGTGGCGCGGAGTCCATCTTTTTTTATAAGTCTATGAGCTAAACATCATGTCTGTTTAAAAAAATAATCATCTATTGAATAAAAACATCTGTCACAAAGCCAATTTTTTAAAGTTCTATTAAATATAATTTAATATTAAACACCGCGCAGCCCTCCATCGACACCAACACCAAGACCACCTCAACAACCCGAGCAGAGTCCAGAAGTGGCTGGCCACACTGAGAAAAAAATATTGTTGGGGGGACAAAAAAACTTTGTTAGTAGGGAGCCCACCATAGAGCATAGTCAGTAAGACAACGTTTTTATTGTTACGCGGTAAGTTGTCTGCACAACAACGTTTTTATTAACAGCATGCCTTGATACTACAACAATGTAACATTGTCAGTGGAACTAATGACATTAACTGTTACTTTGTTGTAGTAACATTATATGTTGTTAATTTAACAACTTTATTTTGCCAAATTAACTGCTCTTATTTTGCTTTTACAGCAAAGTAGCTTTGTCATAGTGTTAACTGTCACTTTGTTGCTCTAACAAAGTCTGTCTTTGCTAGCCTAACAAAGATAGTTTGTCTCTCTCAAATTTTTGTTGCTTAGGTATAGTCTAGCGATAATTAAGGAGCATGTGACTCTTGAAAATGAACTAATTTTAGTAAATGGAATCAAATCTGATTTTGTTAAAAAAAAAGCAGCTGTTTCATTAATTTGGTAGATAAGTAGTCAGTCTTTTTAAAATAGCTGTTATTTTTTCACATTTCAAATTTGGTTACATAAAAATTAGTTCATTTTCAAGAGTCACATGCGCCTTAATTATCGCTAGACTATACCTAAGCAACAAAAAATTGAGAGAGACTAACTATCTTTGCTAGGGTACCAAAATGAAATAAGTGTAATTTACATTAAAAAAAACCATAATAATTTTTAAACATTTAATTGGTACCTCATGAAATTTTCTCATAAATAAATGGAGTATAGATAGTTGTACATAGATTCTTAAAAGTAAAAATATTTACACTGCTTTAACAAAAAAACAACAAAAAAACAAAAACAGTCAAAAAATTAAAAATATTTTTAAAATCCTACTTTACCGTGGGGAAGTTTGGAATGGCCTTTAACTTTAACTGAGCAAACTTTAATAAGTTAATAGTGCACATAATCTTATTATATTATCCAAGATTGAGCGCCATTGTTATGTTTGTGTACAGTCACCTTCACGATGTGATCCTGACTGTATCGTGAAGCTGACTGTACATGTTAAGTTTTATAAAATAACTTATAATTAACAAATTAAGTTATTGAAAACTCGCTTCAAATAACAGGATTCGAATCAATTAAATCAGCTATGTGTTATAGTCAAATCTAGTGTTTTAGTTAGCAGAATATCAACATAAAAGAAAAAGGAATATAAAAATAACAATCCAAGTACGCCGAAAAATATAAATCAACATTCAGTAAATATCTATCAAAGTTAGAATACATCGATTTACAACTTGCGCACTTCCTGCGCAAGGTACATGGCCAGCACGCGGTGCAGCTCGTGCTTGCTGAAGCCAGCGCGGTAGCACACCTCGTACTCACGCACGCCCTGCACCACCGCCTCCGATACGCACGTCCTCGAAGAACTACGTGACCTTCTGGAGCGGGCGGCCGAAGTTTCGCGTGACGTAGGCGCGCAGCGCGTCCGAGTCGCGCGCCCGGCACTCGCGCCGCAGCGCCTCCAGTAGCACGCGCAGCGCCGATAGCAAAGCGGCCGTGCAACCGGTGGTAGTTCTCCATGTGCAGGACGGCGCGTGGCGTGCGCGGGTGCTCGGCGTGCATCATGGCGCCAGCCAGCGCCCCAGTGGTCCAGGTTCGCGCGGCGCCCGCTCGACACAAAGATGCGCTCACAAGGGGCGCTCAGCGTCTCCAGCTCCAGGAATTTACCACGACAGTGGGGAGAGAATAACGAACTTTTGCACCACAACTTAGCGTATCACAAGTTTTCTGTGCCACTGACCACAACACAACCATGCACACAAACAGTCAAAATTGTTGGCTTACCGCGTGGTTTTTAAATAATACACTGTTGGCGATAACTAGTCTACTCCATCACACTACAATATTCCAAAAAAATCCGCACGACACGACCGCGACGCCGACGCAACAAAAGAAATGGCCGGCCACCGCCCGGCGGCCGCGCAGTGCTGTGCCCACTCCCTTCCCCGCGTTCCCCGCGCGCGCTTTCCATTGTTACCACATTAAACGTAACGTTGCCATCTTTACAACTTTTTCTTGCTAAATAATTGCGTTGTTCACTTGACAAAAGGTATTTGAACACTACAGCTATAGTTAATTTGTTAAGAAAACAGCGTTTCATACTAACAATTTATACTTTAATACATCTGCAATGTTCCATTGTCACTGTAGCAATTTTTTTTTAAATTTTGATGAGGAGACAAAGTTAAAATTGTTCCTAGATCAATAAACGTCGAACAATAAAAAAGTTGCTAATGCGAACAAGTTACTTTTGTGGTGGTGGCAATACGTTTAGTTACTGCGACAAGAAATTTCCAACAAAGCTTTTATTGTGACTTTGTTGGCTGTTTTTTTTCTGAGTGCACTCTGGAAATCCAGAGATTGTAGATTGCATTGTAGATTTGTAGTAATTAGAGTGCCCGCATCTATGACTGAAAATGAGGTCTGTAAATGTCTCTAGGAACAAAATTTAGCTGACAAACTGCCGACTAAGTATATACCGAGATACATTTATGACGTCAATAAAACTAACCCACAAATCTGGGAGAAAAGATTCTGAAAACTGCAATTATAGGTATTCTAGAATTTCCAGCCGTCACTGCAAGGCCCTGATCACCCTGGAACCACTATTTATTCATTGGACGTCCTGCCCAATTCGTGACTTCACTCTGGTAACCAGATGTTACAAGTGCCAGCAGTCGGGCCACGCAGCCAAGTTCTGCAAAGTCACTGCCCCTACGTGTGCTCATTGCGGTGAAGAAGGGCACACCATTCAAGACTGCACAAAGAAAGCCGAAGTGCCAAAATGTGCAACATATCTGCGCTTCAAAATACCAGCGAGCCACAAAACGGAAGATCTAGATTGTCCAGCTAAAAAGACTGCCGAAAAGAGGTACCTCAACTCAATCGATTATGAAGGCGCCTAAGAGCGCCACATATGTCATACTCAAGGTCAGAGTCTGCTACTGACTCAACAAAACACTGCACTGGCCTACAAACCCTCGATTTTGGTGATGCCAAAGCACATTAGTCGCCCGCTGCAAAAATTGAATATAACCTACATAATTATAGCCTCGAACGAGATTTAATTTTGTGCAACATTTACTAAACCCACTTACCAATTCTGCTGATGCAAAATCATGTAATAATGATGTGTTTAACTAGGTTATAAAGTGCAAAAAACCATTTTTTCGAAACTAAATAAGAAATTGTATAGGTACCTATTATGACTTATTGGTAGTTTTATTTTTAAGGTAAATAGTGTTAAATAAACTAGGTATACAATTACCACAAAGTATAAGCTCATGCTGCCTGTAATACAGGTTTATCCTAGTACAGGCATCTAACATTATTAAACACCTTTGTAAATTATTTCTAATATTTTATGTTAATATTTTTATGTAAATATATTTTTATTCTTCTTAATACTTTTACACATATAGTCTATTTATAATTAATTAAGATATATTTTAGTGTTCTTTTTATAATTATTCCTCTCAAACTGAGCACCTGCCTCCCTGCCCGTTTGATTATGCTCTTGACCATCATCTTCAATGGTGCCATGAGTAATAATATCTTTCCTCAAGCCTGGAAACAGGCCACCGTTATCGGTATTCCTAAGCCCGGCAAGCCTAAGCGCGAGCCCTCTAGTTACCACCCCATTAGTCTGCTCAATGTCCTCGGCAAAATCTATGAGAGACTTATTTATAAGCGACTCAGGGATTATGCTGAGACAAAGGGCCTTATTCCTAACGAGCAGTTTGGTTTTCGAACCCAACACTCTTGCGTACAACAGGTCCACCGTATAGTCGAGCATGTCAGCGCTGGTTTCCAGCGCGGTGCGATGACTGGTGCTGTTTTCTTCGATATAGCGAAAGCGTTTGACAAAGTCTGGCACAACGGCTTATTATATAAGCTTTACAAACTTGGTGTGCCAGATCGTCTCGTGCTCATCTTACGAGACTTTTTGTCAAACCGCACATTTCGCTATCGTATCGAAGGAGCGCTTTCCTCTCCCCACCCTATTCGCGCAGGGGTCCCTCAGGGCTCTGTGCTTGCTCCCTTAATTTTCACACTTTTTACTAGCGACATCCCGCGTAGCGAGAGAGCACAGTTGGCTCTGTTCGCAGACGATACGGCCATCTACTACAAGGGCATGGTTCGCGACTCGATCTCTCGCACTCTCCAAACCGCTGTCGATGCACTCGCCAAGTGGTTTCAGAAGTGGAGAATCGAAGTCAATCCCGATAAAAGCCAAGCTGTTCTCTTTACGAGACAGCGAAGCAAAAACTGTAAACCCCCCCGCCCGATCACCATGTTTGGCAAGCCGATCCCTTGGGAGAAGCGAGCCAAATATCTAGGTGTGACGCTCGATGAGCACCTTACGTTTTCAGAGCACATAAAGAAGGCTCGTTCGCGGGCCTACTTTGCTCTTGGTAGACTCCATTCGGTTATGAATGCACGCAGCAAGTTGTCCCTTAAGTGCAAGTTGCGTATTTATACAGCGTGCATTCGCCCCATCATGACCTTTGCGGGCCCAGTCTTTGCTCACGCAAAGTCCCACCACATCCATAGGATGCAGACCCTTCAAAACCGTTGCCTCCGAAAGGTAACGGGAGCCCCTTGGTTCGTTCGGAACGATAACCTCCATTTAGACCTTAGAATCCCGACCATCCGTCAATTCTTGAAACGCCTTTCCAAGCGTTTCTTTGACTCTGCCGCGAAGCACCGCAACCCTCTGGTTGTCGCGTCCGCTAATCATGTCCCCTCTAGAATCAGTAAAGTCCGCCGTCCGCGACTTGCACTCTCTGAACCTGATGACCCTATTACCCTCCTCCAGGAAAGTAGTAGTGCTACTAGTACTCTAGTACGCAAACACAGATCACACAAATCATCATTCCGACCTCGCCGCCGAGGTCCTCCGCGTAGACGAACTTCCCTTGTAAATGTAAACTCATCTCCCTTGATCGGTAATATCGAGCCAGCTGGTGGCGTAGCTGAGCCTGTAGCTTTAAACTCCCCTGCTAATAATAATAACCCCGATTTGAGCCAGCCAATTGTACCTTGCTGTCCTCTCTTAGTCAGCGACGCCCTAAGCCGAGGTCCGTACCCCACAGGGGGTGCCCTTAGTGCGCAGTCGCTTAGTTTATAAGTAAAAACATGCCCCTGGCTGGAGGCTTTGAGTTCGCTTAAGGCACCCTCAGGATAGTCCGGTTAAGCAGTCTCGACCCCAAGTGGTCACACTGCGAGATGCCATACACAAAAAAAAAAAAAAAAAAAAAAACATCTGCCATCAATCTCTTCACCACCCTTGGTTGACTGGTGGAGAATGCCTGAGGCATTCATTAAGTCCGCCTTTGTACATTTTTTAGTGCGAAAATTTTAAATAAATAAATAAATTGTGAGGTCATAGCGCGAGATAGCTACGCCAATCTCAGTTAGATTAGCTGACAAAATATCAATAAGGTCTTACTTTCAGACGTCCAGTTTCTCGTATCTCAATACGAAAACCTATTTGTTGAATGTTCTTAAGGCTTATCCGTCGCAAAAAGCGCGGTACTGTCGGACTGCATAGAAAAGAAAGAGAAGCGCGATGACACAACGCTTGCAAAATATGAAGTAATTATCGATTTACAAAAAATCTGTTGATTAAACTAAAAAATTAATGACAACAAATCATTCCTTATTAGTTTGTAAAGAACTGTATAAATTTATGAACACTTTTAATGAAAACTGTAGGAGTAATATGGTAACAACTCGAAAAAATAGACCGAAATAGACCTGGATTTAGGATTTTTTTTCCTTAGTTCTACAAACTAAAATAGATTTCAGGACACATGAAATCACTTCTTATGTATTGTAGATTACTTTGTATTTTTTCCTATCAGAAAGAAGCTATAGTTACTGTAAAATATGGTTACAAATTTACTTAGTTTCGCCGTATTTTAGGAAGGAGCAGCCTTAATAGTCCGAATTAAGTTTTTAAGAAAAATGGAAAAAAAATTTTCAAATTCGGGAAAAACTGTACTTTTCTAAACGTGACTTTTAGGGTTCCGTACCAAAATGGTAAAAAAGGAACCCTTATGGTGTGACTCAGTCTAGTGTCTGTCTGTCTGTGTGTCACAGCTGAATATCTCAAGAACTACTAATGCTATCAACTTGAAATTTGGAACAGTTTTAGGTGACGTTTGTCCAACTATTTTTCAAATAAAAAAGAAACAAAAACACATATTTTTTTGAAACAGGGACTGAAAGGGGGTCTTAAAAATTCGAAGTGGGGTTACTAGGCCATGTGGGGTATCGTGTGAAAGAGCGCTGTTTGCACATTTTCAATTTTTTTTTTATTTTTTTAGGTCGCATAGTTTTCGACTTTTGATGAAAAATTTTTAAAAAAATACCCCCCTTATCTCCGAAGTTTGCATAGAGAAAAATCTGAAATTATTCTATGTAATAGAAGTTTATGTATAGATTACAGGAAAAATAAAACTGTCTCTAAATAGCACAGTTTTTCAGAAATCATTAAACAAAAATTACATATAAATGATGGTACGGAACCCTCGGTGAGCGAGTCCGACTCGCTCTTGACCGGTTTTTTTTTGTATGAATTATTATTGTTTTGACGGCAGGACAACGTCTGTCGGGTCATTTAGTATATATACAATTAACAAATACAAAAGACATTGGGCTATTTTCAAGGACCGTTGTGGGTTTACTCACGCTTTATGTAAGTACTCGTACTTATTATGATAAAATAAAAACAGCGATTAAGTATTTATTTTTGTACACAGATCACCACGATACGAATGAAATTCTTGGAGGCAGTTCTTCGACAGGACATGGCCTGGTTCGATACGGATAATGAGTTTAACCTGGCTTCAAAGATGTCTGAGTAAGTTTTCTTACGCACATAATATATCAACGTTTCATTCAGGCCCCCAATTCTGAATGTTTCCCCGCTTACCACGCGCAAACCACGTCAATATTGTGTCTTGTAGAAACCCATCACAGAGTACTTTTTATATTGGCGGTTTCGTCCATTGTGTTATAGATATATCAGAGGGTCAATTCTCGTATTTTTAACAACGTTCGCAATATCATCTCAAGACTCAATCTGTCAAAAATTGTATAGCGTTTACCTACATTTTTGACATTTGATTGACGCTGGCATGGGATTGTGAACGTTTTTAGGTACGAGAATTGCCCCTCTGATGTCGTGATTAGCTCAAGGAATTGACGTGGTTTCGTAGTATGGAATTGTTATGTGGTCATAGTGAATTAGGGCTCAGTTGTTAATATTGTGTCATCCAGCATCATAATAAGCGTCCAAATTTTTCACCAGAACCCTTTTCTCGAATAAATAGTCAATGAACAATATTTTTCAGTAGGTACAATCAGGTACATACCTTCACGAGTTCATTATGAGATAGGTATACAGTGCATATCTACGATTAAATTATCATGTAAGTATGTAGGTACATAGGTAACTTCAGTCGATGACAACTCTGTAATAATTGAGATTATTCCGTTCGTTCCAGTGCTTAGCGTCCTACGAGTTACAGTTTATATACAAAATTGATATCTCTATCACCTTCGGAGATTTATTTGAGGTCGGCCCAGCAAGCCTTGTTCTTCCATAAAACTCTGTCAGCCGTCACCTCAGCATTCACCACTATTCTAGTCATTAGCATCTAAGTACCAAAGAGACGATGGACGGATTGTGCTTGAAACACACAATCCATCCATTGTTTCTTTAACCTGATTGCCCCAGAACGAGGGGAATATTTTTCGCGCGCATGTATGCATTTAAGTGGCTATGTACGTCCGTTTCATTGTGACCTACTGTAGCCTAGACGGCTTGATGGATTTTAATATATCGTCGGTCGGATTCATTACCAGAACATGGCCGTTAACACGTGTTTTGAGATAAGTATGCAGAATGGTAGGGAATTTTATATTTTTTCCAAATCACTAACGGTACAACTCAAATATTGATTCTAATTAACAGAAAACTACTTATTCCGTTAAAGTACGAGTAGTAAACTAACATTTGAATATTGATTCTAATTAACAGAAAACTACTTATTCCGTTAAAGTACGAGTAGTAAACTAACATTTGAATATTGATTCTAATTAACAGAAAACTACTTATTCCGTTAAAGTACGAGTAGTAAACTAACATTTGAATATTGATTCTAATTAACAGAAAACTACTTATTCCGTTAAAGTACGAGTAGTAAACTAACATTTGAATATTGATTCTAATTAACAGAAAACTACTTATTCCGTTAAAGTACGAGTAGTAAACTAACATTTGAATATTGATTCTAATTAACAGAAAACTACTTATTCCGTTAAAGTACGAGTAGTAAACTAACATTTGAATATTGATTCTAATTAACAGAAAACTACTTATTCCGTTAAAGTACGAGTAGTAAACTAACATTTGAATATTGATTCTAATTAACAGAAAACTACTTATTCCGTTAAAGTACGAGTAGTAAACTAACATTTGAATATTGATTCTAATTAACAGAAAACTACTTATTCCGTTAAAGTACGAGTAGTAAACTAACATTTGAATATTTTCGAAAAGTTTAATCGTCAATTACTCAGAACAGTATATTTTGAAATGTTCCATCTATGCTGTTCCGACCGACGACGATATGAGGAGTCGTTAGATTCGTCTTAATGATGGGAGTAACATTGGCAATTAAGATATTTATTTGTTGCATCTGGAAATTCAAGAAATTGAGGGGTTTTTTAAAAATAAATATTGTAACAATATTGATACCAAATAAAAGCTAGTACCTAAGTAATGAGCTAATGAGTCAATACCAAAAATATATTAATAAAATATAAAAACTTGAAATAAAACAAGTTATTAAAAAAAAAACAAAAAAACCCAACTGAAAAACACATACCTAACTGAAAAGAGAAAATATTTTTTCTCTGTTCAGTTGTGTTTTCTATAGATTACAGGTAATGCATGTTTTTCTCTTTTCAATTTTGTTTTTGCACTCAGGTTTTTTTGTAATTTGTTTTATCATCGTTTTTCTCTATTATTATCCCTACCCGTCAAGCGGTCGCCTACTAGAAGCCGTATCCTTGTAAGCACTCAGCGGTTTTGATGATGAATTATTTGATGTATTTTCGAGTGCAATTTTGTTATGACCGATTAGGACATTTGCTGTGTTAAACCTAGACTAAACTTTCAATTCTTTGCAGAAACTTAATGAAATTAAAGGATGGGATGAGTGACAAGTTAGCAGTGGTTGGTAACTTGGTTGGTACATCGATAATCTCTATCGGAGTCGCTATCCCACTGGGATGGGAGCTTGCACTCGCCTGCATCACTGTCATGCCCTTCTCAGTGGCGGCTTCTGTGTACCTGTCCAATGTAAGTATACCTACGTTTAGAGATGGATTTAGTCAGTTTCTCTAGCTAAGCAAAGAAAGTGTTGGTACTGTAGGTACTCATAATCATAATAATCATAACAATCATAATCATTTTATTTGTCAGAACATGGTTTGTATGTATAATACATGGTCTTAAGTTAACATATACTGTCACATGATCACATCACATTCTACCACATGGGCATACAAATGTCAAACATATTACATTGGTGTTAAATTGTTTACTTGTTTTTTTTTTTTGTTTAATTGTTTACTCGGTCTTTACTTACTTATATCGTGCTATTAGTAGGTACCTGATACAATCCCAAGCTATGCAAATAGAAAACCTTATGATTTTCTTATTTTTATCTGTAATCAGCCTATAATGTTCCCACTGCTGGAACTGAAGCCTCCTCTCGGTGAGAGGAGGGGGCTGCAATCTACCACGCGGGCCCAGTCGTGATGAAATAATTTACACAAAGTAAAGCGCATAGCTGGGTTCGAACCTACGACCTCGACTCGTAAGTCGCGGCCGTTACCACTGGGCCTGGGCCACCACTGTTTTAAAGAATATAACAGAACAAATATTTATATTAAACAAAAGGACATGGTATTTAATAAATTAATATACTTGCACTTGTGTAATAGCAGTGTTTGAAAATTACATTTCATGAAATGATGAAACGTCTTATCTCCAATGTAAACACTCATGCTCGAGATTATAATACAATTTCATAATAACAGGTATTAATAAAACTCTTCCTTAGTATTCTCTCATTAGTTTCCTCAACAAGTCTTATCTAATCAGTGTACTAACTGCCACGTGCGTGACCATGTTGATACAGCTGCAGTATCCACCGGCTAGATGAACCTGGAAACCTTAACCTATAATACCTATGTAGGTATTACATTGTGGAGCTCGTAGCTAAGTAATAACAGCCGCACGGGTCGATTCTTCAGTTTAAGCTACGCTTGCCGGGGTTGGTCTGTGGATGGGTGACCATCTTTACATACCGAGACTCTTCTGTGCCTCGGAAAACACCTGTCATTCGTGGATATTTGAGAGTCGTTACGGGTTTCAGAAGCCTGAAAGTCTGACAACGAGTCTTACCAAGTGGTATCGAATTACCCAGTTACTGGGTTGGGGAGGTCAGATACGCAGTCGCTCCATGTAAAATGATAGTATTCAGCTGCATCCGGTTTCACCGGAAGCTGACCCCAATATGGTGGGGAAAAGGCTAGGTAGATTGATATAGGTATTACAACACATTGCCTTGTACTTGCTTTGTTCAAGTCCTGAAGTCCAATTCCCGTAATTAAAAACGTTCAAAATATAGTCGCAACGCTCTCATGTCAGCGACAATCAATCAATCAATCAATCTTGCCAAAAACGTATGAGGTTTTTCATGACAATTTACGCCACCATTCACGCGATTAGAATGCGGATGTTCTTAAAAATACGAGGATTGCCCACAGTAATCGCAAGCGCGACTGTTGAGCAGGGTTCCTGGCTTTGATCCCCAATTCACCCGAAGTGTTAGGTAGGTTCTTCCATTATTAATTACTCAGTAGCAGTCGATATGATGGCAAGCCTCGCACCCTATTAGGTAAATGACAAATCGAATCAATACCGGCGAAGGCTGGGTAGCACTATACTTAACTCCTACTACCTCTTCGGGGAGTATAACAACGTGATATGAAATAGGTAGAATGCTTTTAGCGCAAAACTCAGCGGATTGTTTACACTTATCAGCTAATCTACTTAAGTTTTAATTGCACCTAAGCAATCACCTGTTACGGGCTTAGACACTCCTCGGGCTTAAGTAGGATTATGTTATTTTGTTCTAGTATCAAACGAAATCTTCGACACGAGAGTTGGAATCCTACAGTCAAGCAGGAAAGCATGCTGAGGAGATACTGAAGTCGATAAAAACTGTTGCGGCTTTCGGCGGAGAGGATAAGGAAGTTAAGAGGTAAGTGAACGCTCTTTGTTATTATTATCACCATCGGCCTACACGTCCTCTAGTGGATATAAAGACTCCTCTGAAAAGCGTCACCACAACGGGTCGATTATACCCTGGGATTTTGCAGAGGAACCAAGGTATAGCTCCCAATAGGTTGCAGGTACCTAAGTAATACTAGTTTATTAATAGAGACGTGCAGAAATAATTTGGTAAAATTGCATCATTATTCAGTTCTACGTAATTATCACGGTGTAGACTTTATCCCAATGTAGGAGATAAGAGATAAGAGACATTTATTAGTAGAAACACCAGTCAAAAAAATCGCCAGTTTAAGAAAATTCCTCACGTTTACATCATTATAAACAAAACTATGACTCACTGATGTTATTTTTATTTCAACTTATGAATGGTATGTTGATGACACGTTGATAAGCTACGATAATATTTGTCTGTACAATTGTCTTAACGTCACAATTTCATAAAGTTGGTCAATATTTGAACGAAAGTAGGACCTAATCCATGTATTATTATAATACGATTACCTATGTAACAGGTACCTACTCATTTCTGGTACCGTCAGCAATAGAAGTCGGTTAACCCTGCTACTTTTTGTGATGATTTAAATTAACACAAAATGATTCGATAAACTGCTTTTTTACCCGACTGCGCCAGAAGGAGGGTTATGTTTTTTGAAAGTATGTATGTATGTATGTATGTATAATTGTTTGGAACGCTCTGCGGCCTGAACGGCTCGATGGATTTTAGCTTGAGAGGTGTCGTTTAGTATTTACTGTGAGAGTGACACTGGGTATATCAAAATAAAAAAAAATAAAATGGCGGATTTTTAGCGCCAAATTATGTCTTAAAATATTTTTTTTTTCTCAAAACCTGTCGAGTGGGTTATCAAAATAGAGTTTTAAAAGGTGATTACAAAAATATATGGTTAAAAGAAATTGGAAGTGACAAACCGTAAAAAACACGTAGCAAGAACTAAATCCCCTGCGAAATCTTTAATTTACATAATTTGTAAACTAAAAAGCTGGATTTATTGTGTGTCATGTGTATATAGGTTAGTATACAAACTCATTAAATAATAAAACTAAAAAATTTAAAAAAGTAGGTAATTTAAAAAATTAAAAAACCCGACTGTGGTAAAAAAATTTAGGTTAAAAAAACTGAAAAGCTAAAAACAAGCCCATTTTAAATGAAACAAAATTAAATGTTGGAAGCAGGCGGGACCCATTTAAGAATATACCTAATAAAAATGGTATGGGTAATGGGTCCCGCCTGCTTCCAACATTTATTTAATTTAAAATGGGCTTGTTTTTAGCTTTTCAGTTTTTTTAACTAGAACATTGCAAGCGACGCATAGGCAAGCCAACATAAAGATCTAGGTAGGTATGCCATGAAGAATTGAATGACACAGAATTTATCTTGACGTCTCGATCTCGACGAGTCAATTTCAATTTCGAAAGACATAGGTATGGTAACATTTTATGTTATGCGTTTTGTGCTATGCGTCGTTTACGTCGAGACGTCAAGATAAATTCTGTGCCGTTCAATTCTTCATGGCATACCTACCTAGATCTTTATGTTGGCTTGCCTATGCGTCGTTTGCAATGCTCTATTGAATACTAATGATTGTTTTCACACGATGCTGATTAAAACTTTTAATCAACATTGTGTAACATTTGTTTACCTTACAATCTGTGTCGATTTCCCCAACCCGGCCAGCTAAGAAGTGTTAATTACGCGGAGCGCCGCGGCCTTCAAGTAGGTATTTGTAATAGGTACTTACCTACTATTTAGCCAACTAGACCTGAAAAGGTGTTCCTTATTTCAAAAGAAGCCCCTTACCAGCACCAAAAGAAATTAATTGTGAAGGTAGACAGAAGTGCAAAACTAGACTAAAGAAAAACATCTCTTCTACCTTCTTCTACTCATCACCAATGAGAGAATACAAATCTAAAATTCACAAATAACCGTTTCAGATACCGAGATTTACTTGAGCCAGCAGAGCAGTACGGGCGAAAACGCGGCTTGTACACAGGCGTCGGCAACGGCTTCAACTGGGTGTTGACGTACTGCCTCAACGCCATCGGGCTGGTGTACGGCATCCGACTGGTCCTTGACGACCGCGACAAACCAGAGGAAGAACGAAGATATGTAGTCGGAATTGTGTTCAGTGTAAGTATCCGAAGTCTGAACCATACTTCATTTGACTCCATGCAATCACTTTCCTGAAAGATTTTCTTCGTCCTACCTACGTATTCATTTGTGGTCTTCACTTATTTGACCAATCTGTCGAACTCGCAATACGTGGAAAAAAACCAGCTGAGTGCGTGTCGGACCACCCACAATGAAGGTTTCCGTAGTTGAAAAACCTTCTAATACCAAAAAATAATTATTTTCAAATTAAATCAAATGTTTTTATTGTGGGCGGCAGATGTTAGGTAATGTGGTAATGTGTGTGTGGGTTTATGTGATAAAATTACAAATTAACAATTTTCGGACTTTTACCTTTACTTGTGCTGGGAGACCTTACTTCTTGCCAAATTTCATGATTCTGAGACCACGGGAAGTACCCTACTGTAGGTTTTGTTTTACTGCGAGCATCAAAATATGTCGCATAAATGGCCGAATTTTTTTATTGCGTTGACTTAGAAGCTTGATTTTTTTAGAACTCCAAGTCCGTACCTACGTATTTGATATTAACTTGATACCTCCACGCGTTCCTGACAAAAATGGTCTTGACAGACTGATAAACAGACAGACGGACAACGAATTGAGGGTTCCATTTTTCCTTTTGAGGAACCCTAAAAATTTGAATCGTAACAATATTCCTACCATGCCACTGCCAGTGGGTTCATCTATACGTCATAGCCAACGGTCGATATGCAGTCTCTTCCGGGAATGACTGGTTTATCCCAGGTTTAACCAAAGCCTTCGGGCAAACCCCGAAATAAAATCTAATTTCGGCCTTTGACTAAAGTATTTTTAGTCAAACCTAACTTTTCAGTGAAACGTCGAAAGTAAAATAATCTGTTTCGGGCTTTGCCTAATCGATCCTAGAAGCGACTGGCAGACTCGGTCAAACGCCGACGTCAGGGCACCCCTTTTTTTTTTTGAGGGTGGGAAATCATCAAATAACTTCTCCCGCTCTGGGTGGAGCGGAAGGGCGTGTCAGACTTTTACTGACTAAAACCCACCCGTGTTCCTTCAGTTGCCTATGCCAGGGCCGCGGTAACCCCTTCGGACAATCCGCGACCCCAGCGGCGTCGGCCCTATTGGACCCCGTCACTTGCTGACATCTCTTTGAGGCGCGCGTGGAACACAACGCGCCGTCGACTCGGGCCTGGTCCTTACCGGACGGCGAGCTACCCGCTGCTCACCGTCCGCAGGCCCGCGCCTACGGTGGCCGGAAATCGCCCCGCGATTCCTGCCGCCCAGGGCGTCTCCTGCGGCGACTGAGGGCGTGAGGCTGCCTCTCCCTCACGCGTTCCGCCTCCTCCTTCGCGAGCATCACTGCTTCGCAGAAGGAGGTGACGGCCTCCCATGCACTCTCGCTCCGCACCATGGCCTGGACCAGGCTCGGACGCGAGAGATCGCCGCCGCCGATAGCCTCCGTGAGAACACGGCGGTGCTCTGCCCAAGCCGGGCAGACCTCCACTGTATGCTCCACCGTGTCCTCCGGGCGATCCGCACAATGGTAACACCCGGGCGTTTCCTCCCGCCTTATGCGAAACAGGAACCTCCCGAAACAACCGTGTCCGGTGAGGACCTGCGTCAGGCGGAAGGTGAGGACGCCGTGGCGCCTCTCTAACCACTCCTCAAAGAGGGGACTTATCGCCGCAATTCTCGCAGTAGCCCTCGTAGTAGTTCTCGTAGTAGTAGTTCGCCGCAGTTCTGTTTTGTTAGGTTCCTTTAAATCCTGCAGACAGAAATAGGGCCCCGCGCAGCGGGGCTCCGTCGACCTGCTGGCGAAAACCCTAACATACTTAGGTGTTTTGAGGTTAATTAGTTTGACTGGTCAGACCCCGATTTCATTGAATTGAGTTTCGACGTTTGCCTGACCAAATTAGTTTCTCCTAGGTTTGACAAAATTCTTTAGTCAGAGGCCGAAAAAGTTAATTTGTTTGGGCTTGACTGAGACTTGAAGTCAGACCTGAGGATTGACTAGTCAAACCTAGGAGCGCCGGAGCTTCGGGGTTTGTCTATAACATATAGATGATATTGACGCACCAATGGTAGGAACTTTGAGGGGTGAAAACTTTTATCCGAAAAGTTCTGTTTACAAATTTATTTAATACGCCGCAGGTACTGTTCAACGTGTACATGGCGACACAGTCCATCACCCTCTGTGTACCTCACATCGAGGTGTTCTCAGCAGCCCGAGGCGCCGCCGCCAGCATATTCTACCTGCTGGAGAGAGAACCACTGATAGACAGCCTCAGCTCACTGGGAGTCTCACCTAAAAGAGTAGTTGGAAATATATCGCTAGAAGACGTTCATTTTAGCTACCCTTCAAGACCTGATGTTAAGGTACGTTGTTGAAGGCAATTTTAATGTAAGCAAAAAAAAAAAAATACAAAAAAGCAAGCAAACAAAAGCAAAAACAAAAAAGCAAGCATAAGCATGCAAGTAAGTAAAGCATGGTAAATATCCCGTTTGTGTTAATATCTTTACCTATGAAATTGCCGTTCTGCAGTACTGGCCATTTCAAATCAAAATAATTTTTGTTTGGCTAAGAATTCTAATTTCAAATTAATTTTATTTTAAAAACATGGATTTTTTTTCCAAAAGTAGTCATTTGTTTATTGATAAGTGTTACATTTTCATCGCATTCCAATCTTTTTCGTCATCATGGATACGTTAAAAATTCGAGTAATTATGGAATATGAGTACCGTCGTGGCAGCAACGCGGCACAAGCGGCACGCAACATCAACGACGTTTACGGAGCTAACACTACAAACCAACGCACCACCTGTTATTGGTTTGCTCGCTTCCGTTCTGGAAATTTCGACCTGAAAAATGAACCTCGCGGTCGTCCGAAGACTTTGGTCGACAATTACGAATTAAAGGCGATTGGATCCTGGTTCAGCACCTAAACAATGCCCTAAACGAAAACTTACCCCTAGAAAAGTGATGGTCACTGTTTGGTGGTCTAGCGCCGGTGTGATTCATCACAGCTTCTTACCAAACGGGGTGAGCATTACTGCAGATGTGTACTGTGAAGAACCGAACAGTGAAGAACCGAACACAATGATGGAGAAGCTGGCACATCTCCAACCAGCATTGGTCAATCGCTCGTCTCCGCTGCTCCTGCACGGCAACGCGCGACCTCATACTGCACAGCAGACGGTCTCCAAGTTGCAAGAACTGGGGTTGGAAGCTCTCCGTCATCCGCCCTACTCACCAGACCTTGCGCCTACAGACTACTACTTTTTCCAGAATTTGGATAACTTCTTGGCGGGAAAAAAATTCAATACCCGAGAGGCAGTACAAAATGCCTTTGAAGAATTTGTTGCCTCGCGACCAGCTGATTTCTTTAAGAAGGGCATCAATAAACTGCCACTGCGTTGGCAAAGATGCATTGATTGCATGGGTGATTACTTCGATTAATACAAATAAAAAATACATGAAAAAAAATCATTTAATTTTTTTCATACAAAACGGCAATTTCATAGGTAAAGACCTACCATTAATTTTAATGTAGACGGAATAGTTGAACAATGGTTTTAGGGAGTACCTAAGTCTATGTTTGGTGACAGCAGTAGTTTTAGGGAGTAAGTATGTGTTTGGTGACAGCAGTAGTTTTAGGGAGTAAGTCTGTGTTTGGTGACAGCAGTAGTTTTATAGTAAGTCTGTGTTTGGTGACAGCAGTAGTTTTATAGTAAGTCTGTGTTTGGTGACAGCAGTAGTTTTAGGGAGTAAGTATGTGTTTGGTGACAGTAGTAGTTTTAGGGAGTAAGTCTGTGTTTGGTGACAGCAGTAGTTTTATAGTAAGTCTGTGTTTGGTGACAGCAGTAGTTTTAGGGAGTAAGTATGTGTTTGGTGACAGCAGTAGTTTTAGGGAGTAAGTCTGTGTTTGGTGACAGCAGTAGTTTTATAGTAAGTCTGTGTTTGGTGACAGCAGTAGTTTTAGGGAGTAAGTATGTGTTTGGTGACAGCAGTAGTTTTAAGGAGTAAGTCTGTGTTTGGTGACAGCAGTAGTTTTATAGTAAGTCTGTGTTTGGTGACAGCAGTAGTTTTAGGGAGTAAGTCTGTGTTTGGTGACAGCAGTAGTTTTATAGTAAGTCTGTCTTTGGTGACAGCAGTAGTTTTCTAATGAAAATTGTGCTTGAGAACCAAGTGGATTTGCTGACAGTCGATTTTATCTAAATTAATTATCACAGGATGGAGGAGGAAGATCATTTTATTAATAAATGAAATCATGGACGCCAAATTGAACACCTTATTTATGGACGGCAATTATTTGCTGTCGCGTATGTTGCCAATAATCATTCTAATAAATCTAAAGCCGATATGTTCTTTTACAGGTTCTAAAAGGTTTCTCCCTAAACATAAAAGCCGGGGAATGCGTAGCTCTGGTTGGGTCATCTGGTTGCGGTAAATCTACAATATTGCAGCTGTTACAACGACTGTACGACCCCCATTCAGGCTCAGTCAAGTTAGACGGGAAAGAACTGAGGAATCTTAACATAGGATGGCTCCGATCATCATTAGGTTTGTTCTTTTCTGGCCTAAAACATTATTTATTATTATTTATTATTATAAGGTCTATGTTCCACAATATTTTTAACTATCTGGTGATTTAAAGGTGTCGTGGGTCAAGAGCCAGTACTGTTCCATGGGACGATTTTCGAAAACATTTCCATCGCTTGTCCTGAAGCAACATTGCCAGAAGTACAGAGAGTTGCGGCTATGGCTTACGCACATGAATTTATTACGAATTTACCTAAGGTTTGTACCTATTATTATAGTTAAGTTTGCTTTTAGATATTTAATGTCTTATAGTCAAAGCTTTATGTAGCCCCTGTGATACAAAGACCATGGTATCCTATTGGAATGTGGTTTTTCAGGGCTACGACACAGTGATAGGCGAGCGCGGCGCGTCGCTGTCGGGCGGACAGAAGCAGCGCATCGCCATCGCGCGCTCGCTGCTGCGCGAGCCGGCCGTGCTGCTGCTGGATGAGGCCACCTCCGCTCTCGACCCTCACTCCGAGCGCAGGGTCCAGGCCGCACTAGACAGGGCTAGCGCTGGAAGAACTACTATCATGGTTTCACACAGGTATTTTTATAAAATACCTATTAAAATCTGAACACCATCACGGACTAACCGCCTAGTTAATTTATTGTTTCCCTGTCCACCCATATTCTGGATATTGGTATTAGCGATAAGAGTGCCGACTGACTGCTAGACTTTGTACACACAATGTGAATGGTTTTGTAAATGAGCTTTGTTAAATTTCGGATTTTGATGCGGTTTTCACTATCATTTGGAGAATTTATTCCGAAATGTTTATATGTTTAATACATTAACATTTCACTTAAATATATATAGAAACCTTCATGTGTTGTCAAGTCGTAAAAAACGTGCGAAGCAGAGCCGGGTCGCTAGTATTCTACAAGGCGAAATTTTAATTGTTGTTTTCCTCTTAAAGAGTTATGTACAACTTTTACTATGGGACCAAACCTAAATTCGCGAAAAAAAATCAGCTGTTCAGTACATTTAGGTATATATTGATATTTTTTTCGCGATTTCAGGTTTGGTCTCTTAATAAAAGTTGTTTATAATAATGAGTACAATGACCCTTTAAGAGGAAAATAACCATTAAAATTTCATCCCTTAGGTTCTACCGAAATTCAATAGTTTTTGAGTTCTAATTTATGTAGTTTTAGTTTTTTTGTTTTTTTTTTATGAAAAATACAATTCAAAAATGATTTACGGCGCGACTTAACTGGAATTTAATTTATTATCATAGCTGATGCCATAGCAGATCTTTGTTAAAATTAAAAGTTAAAAAATGCCTAAAACTATGGCAAAGATCACTAATTAAACATTTTATTTTTCGTTATTTATATTTTTCTTAGACAAAAATTACAAAAAAAATACTGAACTTCGGTAGAACATTTGGTGGCTTAATTTGTTGCATTTTAACTCTACTATGACGTCCTGCAAGGAATACGTCGAATTACAAGTAAGCCTGTATATAACAGTGCTGTTTGTCTTTGAGTTTTAAATAAATCTGTCTCCTGGATAACAGGTTATCAACGATTTTGAACGCAAACCGAATAATTTGCATGGATCAGGGAGCCATTGTAGAGCAGGGAACACACGAAGAACTCATGAAAAGTAAAGGTGGGGCAAAATTATGTTTATAACATTCCCCCTCTAAAAAGCTTATTTTATTCACTGAAACAGTGCATAAAAAGCACTTTTACTCAATGTTTTGATGTTTGAATTTGGAACACACCAATGTATTCGACCACAGATTTAGAGTACCTAGGCTAGATACCGCATGTTATTTAGATAGTATGAAAACCGAGCGTGTCATCTTTTTATACCTACGATAACTTCACCCCAGCCATTTAGTGATGTGCTCAGCGTAAACAGAACTGTTTGAATCGCTAAGCGTCACTGAGTTAACAGACTTTTTTAGTACTAGTGAATAAAAAAGTAAATCTGTGTATTCGACCTATAGTGGTGTGTTCTAAATTCAATTCGATTAGTCGACTTTTTTGACAAGGAGTTCAGCATTAGAATAAAAACTGTTTTGTGTTCTTTGCTGCTATTAGTAAATTGCCGCTATTTTGAATAGGTTCTGTAAGTTGTACGAACACAAAGTTTAGTGTTACTTAATAATAAATCGATCAATAATACATTCAAGTGATGAAGATGTGTTAACACCTGAGTTTATGAAAGAGACGGCCGATATAGTGAAAAACTTGCTACCGAATAAATGACGGCTGGTTTACATCAAAGCCAATTTAACTTTCCTTTTGCTTAATTCAATGTCTATTTCCGCTTAAATCTTTCTTTTTCTCGTAGTCATGCTTTAAAGTATAGTATGCAACTCTTGAATAAAACAGATTTATATCGAGGGCCATGAATCACTCGCATCGCTCAGGATTCTAACACTTGAATCACTCCCTACGGTCGTGATTCAGTCGTTCCAATCCTTCACTAGCTCGTGATTCATCTATGGCCCTCGCTTTAAATCCGTCCTTTTTTCACTAATTGACTAAATATATTATACTATTCTGCTTAGTTTTCAGCGCATGTTCTAGTACAATATTAACGAGTATTTTAATGCAGGTTTCTACTATAAGCTGGTTACTACAAATAAGCCTGAGGAGCCTGAATCTTTACCCGAGTTGTTGGAAGACGAACCAGAAGAAGGAGCCACTAATGTCCCCGTAGTCCGTAACGACAAGAAGAGAGATGACCGAAGACCACGATTGAACAAACAAAGTTCTGCCATAGGTAAGTAACATATACAGTAGATACTTTTAATATGGCGCATACATGTTTAGGCCGTTCTTACATTACGATACTTACAGACGACTAGTATCCTGCGTGAGTAGGTACCAAAAATGAGTCGCTGAGTATTATCTCACATACATTTGTATGGTGAGTCGCTGAATCGTATCTTGGGAGCATCGTAATGTAAGAACGGCCTTAGAAAGACTGTCACAAAGTTAGGAACACAGTTATGAATGACGTAGATAACACTCTGCAAAGTTATGAAAGACGTAGATAACACTCTACAAAGGTATGAATGACGTAGATAACACTCTACAAAGTTATGAATGACGTAGACAACACTCTGCAAAGTTATGAAAGACGTAGACAACACTCTACAAAGTTATGAATGACGTAGATAACTCTATACAAGTTATGAATGACGTAGACTACACTCTACAAAGTTATGAATGACGTAGACAACACTCTGCAAAGTTATGAAAGACGTAGACAACACTCTACAAAGTTATGAATGACGTAGATAACACTCTACAAGGTTATGAATGACGTAGACAACACTCTACAAGGTTACGAATGACGTAGACAATACTCTACAAAGTTTAACTTTTTCTAAAACTTGATGTGCCATGTTAACGGCGGTGTATACAGTTAATTCTGAGCGATTTTAGTAGTTCTATGGTTTCGAATAAGATTTTTTTTATAGATGTTTTATGCCGGATGACTTTTTTTACCGTCTCGAAAAAAATTGGGTATATCAGGTGAACGGAGTAGAAGCCTATGGCATACAAACCTAACTTTTTTTTTTTTCAAAAAAAAAAAATCAAGAATTCAAATCTTAAGCAGGCTGCATATGATTTGAATTTCGATATTTTTAAACGATTTATTAATTTTTTTCAAAATTTCTGTTTTTATGGTACAAAAATGAAAAGTTTACATCGAATTTCTAGTATTTATTGGTACTTAGATATTTTCTTCTGTATATGCTATTAAAAAAAAAAAAACTAGGTATGCCATAGGCTTTCTCTCTCTGTTCACCTAATATACCCAACTTTTTTCGAGACGGTAAAAAAAGTCATCCAGTTTAATATTTAAAAATTCTGAGGCCGCTATGGACTAAACCACTATTTGAGAGATATTATTATATATTTTTCATTTCATTTTCTTATGTAAGTAGTTCACAATCCACGAGCTCAAAAAAGTTCCTTCGTGCATTTTATAAAAAACTTGCTTCGGAATTTTGGCTTTATTTCTAAAGATAAGAAAAAATTGCGAAAAGCGAGGTCGCTGTAGACTATACAAATAGCTAGTCTCCACGACTCAATAAGTCAAAGTTGTCGTAGTCTTTCACTTTCTTAGAATAAGAACGCCAAAATGTAAATAGCGCCCTAAGAAACAACAGGTTGGTATCAATGGTAGAATCCAGTCAGAGAATTTACATAATTTTGTCAATAATAACCACTCTCTCAATTGACAGAATCTCACGAATGGATGCAAAGTCCTCGAGGGTCTGTCACTTCGACTCTGTCGATCGGCATCCAGAGCTTTTTATATAACCCAGATAGTGAGAAAAAGGATCAGGAAGTTGAGGTATGTACTTTATATTTATAAAAATGGGCGCGGGGATGTAGTCAAAAGCAAACCTAACTTATCCGGGGCGGGGTACCATAATGCAGCCTTGAATATTACCGAAAACCATATTAAAAAAGAATATCATAATGTGTAGATGAAAATGCACCCCACTGAAAATAATCCTGACAGCGCGGGCGGCGGTGTTCACGTTTATAAGTTGTTTCTGCCTAGATGGTACAGTGTTCTCTAGTGTTGTCTGAATTTTGCAGGAAATTATACCAATAAGCGGATGGGAAATATTGAAGCTAAATTCTCCAGAATGGCTTTACATTACGGTTGGTTCGATAGCAGCGTTTACTCAGGGCGCTTGCTTTCCTGCCTTTGCATTACTCTTCGGTTTTACTAGCGCTGTAAGTTCCTATTCAATATAATTATCATTAAGTACCAACATCTAGTAGGCAGGTACTTACCTATTTATAATGTTCTTTATGATAATTATATAACTGGTTTTTTTTTAGATTTTCATATTGACGGATCGTGAGGAGCTATTATTCTTGGGTGATTTATATTCGGGTCTGTTCGTGGTCGTGGCAGCGATTGCCGGCGTATCTATGTGTCTTCAGAGCATTACCTTCACAACGGCTGGCTTGAGGATGACTACTAGACTTCGAGAGGCATACTTTGATGCTTTACTTAGACAGGTACCTACGTACATATATAGCTTACCTATATTAATAGTACAATAGAATTCCTTGGTGAATTAGAGTTAAAAATAAACAAGAGTTATTTGTCCCACAGGAAATAGGATACTATGATAAAGAATGCAACACCGTTGGAGCCATTTGTGCCAGATTAAGTGGAGACGCAGCAGAGGTGCAAGGTGCTACCGGACTCAGAATTGGTCTTATCCTGCAGGGCGTCAGCTCTGTAGTCATCGGAATTATAATGGGATTAGTTTTTAACTGGAAACTAACTCTTGTTTCAACTGCATTTTTACCAATTGTAAGTAGACTTGACATTTCCTCCATTCTGAGTTCTACTTGAAATGTATTTGCATATATCACCGCGTTCCTAACTTTACTATAGATGCTTGGGAGCATCTGGCTAGAAGGCAAAATGTCAAGAAATTCTCAAGACGACGAGCGGGCAGCCATGGAAACTGCGACAGGTGTAGCGACAGAGGCCGTTGTGAGCATCAAAACTGTACAAAGTTTAGGTGAGCAAGCAGTTTCGCTTATTCCTATAATATACGTCCATGCCTCTAAGCAATGCTATGATTCGAATCACTCTATTTTATCGACGAAAAGCAATACGCCATGTCATCGCTTTAGTAATTAGTGAAGCGCAATATCGACAAAATGGTAGTTAAGTACTCGATCGGGTACTCGATCTAGTTTGGATGCCATGTATTTCTTACGAAAAGGAGCTATGAATATACAAAAGTTCTCTGATGCATCATACCTGTCCTAAATAGGGGAGGTCAGCTCAAAGCGGCCACCTTAACTTTGAGTTAAAAAAAAACCTACTTTTAGTAGGTTTTTGAAGAGAATTTTATACTAACAGCCAGAGAATTTATTAAATTTTCATAATGTGATATTAAAATTCGAGCAAATTTAAAAATAACCATGTGATTTGTAAATTACGAAAACTTGTCAAAAAACCGCTTTGCCCGAGTGGCCGTACAAAGCGGCCATGGAGTTAGGGGCAACGTGGCCACCCCAAAAGTAAACAAGAAATATATTTGTTTTTTGTTGCAAAATAGTGTGCTTGACAAAATAAAAATACCAAAAATATTTTAAAATGTTATTTATTATTATTTAACATGTTTATAAAATAAGCAGCATTTTATACTTTACTTTAATTACAATCAGTCTTGATGGTAATTTAACTTAACTATATTGTTATATTTTGTTTAAAAACTTCTAATGAACTGTTAGGAACTTATATAATCAGGTTTAATTTCTGTCAATATTTAACATTTTTATTAATTAACAGTAAGTGTTACTTAATTATTTCAACAGTCCTAATATCTTCTATGAAAATGAATGCTCTACAATTTAAAAACTTTCTTAAAAAACAAGTAAAATTTCATTTACATCTTTAATTGCCCTGGCCATCATATCTTCATCCCATGACGCCTGGGTAGTCTTCCTTTTATAGTTGTTAATCATCTAAACAAAATAATTAAGCATTATCTATCGAATCATAATAATTTTACAAAGGGCAAAGCGGTCAGTTGGCCACTTTGCCCGAGCCGCTTTGCTTTTTTCGGTCATTTTGTTTTAATAATGAACTGCTCTCACATTATTTATTATATTTCAGAGAGAATAGAACACAAACAAAGACAAATAGATGAGTAACAATACACGTTCAATAAAAGCATTGAAATATAAAGTGGTTTGACCAAAGCAGTTTGAACTTACCTTGCATTTTTTAACAAAACACGCAAATAAATATATTTCGTCACTGCAACCACGCACTCGGTCCCACTGCTACCGAATGATTGCACGGTGCGGGGCGGGAGATTGGTTACGCGAAACGACCAGCCACGCCGCGCTATCATTTCAAATAACCGAAAAATTAAGCGTGGCCGCTTTGCCTCCTATGGCCGCTTTGAGCTGACTTCCCCTACCATTGGTTATTATTATGTTACAGGTATAGAGACAGTATTCCTAGAAAAGTTCCGAGAATCACTGACGGAAGCCTGTGAGGCTGTGGCGACTAAGTCCCGGTGGCGTGGAGTAGTGCTCGGCTTAGGTATCTACGTGCCCTTGGTAGCGTTCTGCTGCGCGACGGTTTACGGCGCTACTCTAGTCTCGAAGGGAGAGTTGGAATACAAAGTTGTTCTTTTGTGAGTATCCTTTATCGGCCGTTGTTGGCTGTGGCTGCAGTTTCTTTGCGAATTTAAACAATTGTAGTTTTATAATCTTTCCACATTTCCACAGAGTAACAGAATGTGTCATGTTCGGAGCGTACATGCTTGGCCAGACACTTGTATATGCTCCAAGCTTCAATTCCGCCAAAACCTCAGCAGCAAGGATATTGGGACTGATACAAAGAGATCCCGTTGTAAAAACACTTGAGGGAATCACTGATAAGAAAGATTGGGTGAATATTTTTATTTACAGTACTTATCTATTATTCTGTACCAATCAATGATATTAGGGTAAGTCCAGGATAGGTGCCACACTTTTTGATAGGTAGTCATAACTTACTAATTAAAGATCTATTGGCAATACGTCTTTTGCGTGTAATGGCACGCCTTTTGTTTTTACATAAGTTTAATAGATTTTGAGGAAATTGTGTCTTTTTTACCCTCTCAAAAGTAGGATAGATGTGATGTGAGGGATAGAAGACTCGTAGTAAAAATGCTTCAAGGGATAGATGCCTAACGTGAGAAATAGAAGACTATGAATGCTTCAATATTAGATGTCGTCTTAATGTCCGTGATACCCTCACGGACATTAAGGGCCCTCCCTCACGGCGACATTTTGTAGCGATGCAGTAGCGATGTCGTCGCGCGTTTGCATCGATACAGTCGCGATGCGGTGCTAGCTGTTTGCCCTCGCCTACACCACGATTCGATTCGAGTAGCGATGCTACAAAAAGTCGCCGTGGGCAAGGGCCCTAAGCCGACTTGAATTTCGATGATGAATGATTTCCGTAAGTTCCAGCTATTTCATTTACACCTTTCTCATTTTTGTAATTTCTTGGAAAGCCTTTTCCAAGCTTTCTTCAGTGCAAGTAATGTGAGGACACCAGCCCCGGTTTTCTTTTATATTTTCGAGACATTTCTTCCATTGTTTATAGAAATAGTTAGGGATAGGATAGATGTCCTTAAGGTGCCCCTTAGGGCATCTATCCCGGACAGCAGATGGGGCAACTATACTTTTAGCACCGGATAGATGCCTTTTTAATTATTAATTTTAAAACAGTTAAAAAGAAAACTATGATTTATTCCATGTACTTGGTATGTTCATGTCTTTCGTATGTTTCATTATTTCGTGTAGGTACTTTAAACTGTAATATCAGCAAATATTTTTTTTAAATATAGAATTTATAACAGAGTGAAAGATGTTCGATAGTAAGTTCTTACGATTATAATTTCAACGCTTGAAATGGTCTCGCCACGGAAGATTTTTACACTTACGGGCAAAATGCTTGCGCTCTCGCGTGCGGTTGGCGTGGCATTGGGGTCTGCGGGGGGAACGCTTCCTATTACGTAGTACAATTTTAGCCTAAGATATTTCTAACGATTATTCAAAGCCACGCCAGCTATCCCAATGGGGCACCTATCCTGGAATTACCCTATATTAAATGTCATTGGTACCAACATACATAAATCATTAAACTTTTCATGACTCACGAAAATAATCATATAATATCGTAGCATTTCTCTGGTAGGTACCTCTTACTCCTCTTTTAAATCTGTTAACTTAACCATTAGGTTGTACTCGTACCTAAATTAAATCATTAAATTTTACAGGCAGCCACCGGAAACTTCACCTTAAAAGATATCGAATTTAGCTACCCAACACGGAAACATCAGAAAGTCCTCAGGGGAATAGACCTGCACGTGGATGCTGGCAAGACAGTTGCGCTAGTTGGCCCATCCGGCTGCGGCAAGTCCACCGTGCTGCAATTGCTGCAAAGATTCTACGACCCTGACTCCGGAAAAATTGTGAGTATTATACCCATATGTTTCTACCTGCTAATACCGTGCGTTAGGCAATAATTTAATTACTTACCTAGTCTGCCCTGTAAGCCAAAAAGCGGTAACTCAGACAAAGTGAATTTCGAGAAATTAATTATTATTATTCTAAGATTAAAAAACTGCAAGTGTTAATCGACTTTTGTTGCCGATTCTTCGTACATAGGGAATCAATTCATTAATTTGTGGCCGCATGTTGTAACTATGTTTGTAGTAAAGAAACGTTGCCTATTTATAAAAACATCTCTGTTAATCCTATTTGATATAATACGTAAATATGAGGTATTCTAGTGTGTATTTTTTTTTGAACGACCATGAACTTTTTTACAACCCATTTCAAGGTTACTAATTACCGGACACCTTATGTAGGAGTACCTATAGAAACAAATTCCACCCGTAGGCCCTGTAGGTATTCTGTTGCTAGGTACCTACGGCAAATCTTTGCAATCAAAGCCCTGGGGGCTTACTATGAGCTCTTATAGCACGGCAGAGGGTTCTGATGATAACCAGTCTCACCAAGGGGTTTCGTGTTACCCAGTAACTGGATTGTGAGTGACTCTCACAATCCAGTTACTGACAGGTAGTCGCTCAATGTAAAATACTGGTATGTATTCAGCTGCATCCGGTTAAACTGGACGACCTCAACACAGTTGGGAAAAGGCTAGGCAAATTGATTAGGTACCTACTTGTACTTAGGTACTAATATCATGTGTGTGTGTAACCCATGTGCTGCCTCATGTCTACCTAGAGCTAGACCATGGCCTATATTAGGTCCATGACCTCCGCAGTAAAATGACACTTCTTTTCTTTTCATTTTAAATACATCGACCTTGTGGTCACTGATTGTCTCTTGGATGACCAGGATATTGATAGGAAGCGCAGGGCGTTGGCAGCCAGATGCAATATGCTTGCCCGCAGGTTTGCACAGTGTACTAAAGAGGTAAAATTGACTCTTTTCAGAGCTTATTGCCAGTCGTTCTACTCATGCAGCTTGTGGGTTAGGTACGCAGAAGGCTTACAACGCTCTGCGCGTTCAGTATAACAATGCGTTGAGGGTGTTGTTGGGGCTGCCTCGATTTTGCAGTGCGTGCGGTATGTTTGCGGAAGCAAGGCTAGACGACTTCTATGCCGTCATGCGCAAGCAATGTGCATCTATGCTGCGGCGTTTCAGAGACAGTCCTAATCTCAGAAGAATAACTAAAGCAATAATAATTAAAGCTTTAGTTATTCTTATGAGGTCCTAATAACATCCTTGCTACACTGACGGACAAAATAGATGGGCCGTTTATCAGACATGATTGTGCGCACAGATGTACATGGCGCCAATTAATTTATATTTTAAATAATTAATAATTAGGCTAAGGCTAACACTGGATAACTTGGATCTATGATCTGAATTGAATTTGAATTTGAATTTATCCGTCATTTCGATAAAAAAATGTTCTTATTAATCAATGACATTAAACATCTACGTTGCCATGATTACAGTGTGAAGTGTGGAAGTGAGACACATATACTTATACGAATATTAGTAGCAAAATTGAGACAAAGCATCGTGTCTTCTGTCTCTTACGGCGTGCCGTATTTTTGCTTGGCAAACTTTAGAATGTTAGCCCAACAAAGGGCTTTCACTGTTACATTTATCTTGCGTCGATTTATTTAACTTTTTTGGACAGTTTTTGCATTGTGCGAATGTATTGACATGGGTTTCAGTATGGAATATTTCTTACTGTAATAATATAAAATAAGATAAACTTCATTTCTCATACCGCATAACCTACAAAAAGTAGGTACCTACTATATTGCTGTCTCATGACCGGCCACGCGATGGCTCGATCTAGATGTATATTATCTAAGCCATTAATTGATAGCGAAATGACAGTAAAAATGACATTAGAAGTGTCATTTTTAGTCCGACCATAGACTACCTAGCCATGGGTACCTAGATATAAAAAAGCTACCAGTGTTTGCTGTCATCAAATGTCATCTATTTTGAATAAGATTTTGAACTTTGACAAAATCTGTCAAATACCTATATACCAAGTAATGAAAGGAACATTTTATTTTAAGTAATTCAGATTCTAATCAATTTAAACTTGACACGAATTTACTATAGTCAAGAGCCTTCGTTATTCCCTACCAAACCGTTTTTCTCATGAAAATGGGACAAATAATGGGCACAGCAAGAACCATGCACCTGGATTTAAAAATGAACCAGAACCCTACGTTCCCAACTGACACAGGATTCACGTTCAAAAGACAAAAACGGGTAATGAGCATTAGCGAAGACCAACTTGCTTCTGCTAAAATTCCTCTCAAATTTCGAGACTATTGTGTTGATACGTTGCTGGAGTACCAAGTCTGCCGCTACAAACATATGCCTTTCTTGCTCAATTGTCACCAAGAGAAACATGCTTATCTTACGTGCGAAAAGGATGACTATGTGATCAGGATGAAAGAGTTTGAAAGAGAACGCAGACTAAGAGAAAGAGAAAAAAGATTAAAACCACCTCCACCACCTCCACCACCGCCACCCCCAAAACCAAAGAAAAAACACGGATGGCACTAAAATATTTACCTATTGTTTCACGGATAGGTATCATCTCTTATATGGATCAAAGTTATTAAATACTTAAAAGTACTAAATGAATGAGATCTTTTATTTAATTTATAAATGGGTACCTAATACTTAAGTAGCTATAGTTTCATACCTAATCATAGGTAAGATACCTACCTACTGGAAGTACCTAACTAAAGTTATTAAAAATGAGAAAGTTACTCTAGTCTAGGTAGTTTGTCTGTTTATCAGTCTGTTAGCTTTTCACGCCTTATCGCTTGAAAAGGTAACAGATTTGGATGAAATTTGGCACACGGCACGGATGACGGAAGTATCGGTTTCGGTAGTAGGTACTCTACGTTCCCGTCGGATATTTGGCACACGGCACGGATGACGGAAGTATCGGTTTCGGTAGTAGGTGCTCTACGTTCCCGTCGGATATTTGGCACACGGCACGGATGACGGAAGTATCGGTTTCGGTAGTAGGTACTCTACGTTCCCGTCGGATATTTGGCACACGGCACGGATGACGGAAGTATCGGTTTCGGTAGTAGGTACTCTACGTTCCCGTCGGATATTTGGCACACGGCACGGATGACGGAAGTATCGGTTTCGGTAGTAGGTACTCTACGTTCCCGTCGGATATTTGGCACACGGCACGGATGACGGAAGTATCGGTTTCGGTAGTAGGTACTCTACGTTCCCGTCGGATATTTTTTCGTTAAAACACAAAAATGATGTTTTTTTTTGGTTTAACGACAGCTGGATCCAAAACTTGTAAAACTTGGATAACTATGCTAAATTTGAGAAAGCACATAAATCTATGCGAAAGCAGCACTATTATAATACAAGTAGCGGTAGGTATAGTCACTATAGGTATACGAGTAGGTATCTACCTACATTTGCAGTCGTACGTTTATGACGCAGGAAAAAGACTTCCTTTGCAATTAGGCCGTAAGGCCGTAGATTACCTAATTGGGTGCGGACTCGTGTCTTTTTACTGTACTGACCCATAGGTGACAGACATTTTTCAAAATACCCGTCAAAATACTTGGTCCTTTGTCCTTATCGGCTATATAGGGTAAAATTAAATTAGATAGCGAAACTCCACAGACGTGAGGGGTATCTTTATCTAAACACGAACACACGTTCAGCGACCGCTGGTAGTGACTTATAGAATAAATGAAAAAAAAAGTTTATTCTCCACCACATACTTAATGAAAACTTAGTAAAATACATAATTTGTGTTTACACCTACTTTGATATTGAGGAGACCGGAGCCTGTACTAGGAATACATGTGTTACAGGTCTCCAGGCCTACAAACTTCACGGACAAGTCACAGAAATGAGTTGAGACATTCTATTTTTTTTTGTTTTATCGTGGTTTTTCGTGTGTGTATTTGATATTGATAGGTAGGTTACTCATAATAACGTCTGTAAAGTTTATATAAAAAAAAACTGATATTTCAAGTTACTACACTACCTACCTGCGGATGTGCATATGGACTGAGGGCCCGTTTTTTGAACCGTTGCGAAACGAAATAAGACTTATAGGGGATTTAGTTAAAAATAGTAAAAACTTAAAGCAAAGGTCCAATAATTAAACGTGAATTAAAACTTTTACGATTAAATAACTTGGGCCCTCAATCCAGACGCTTGCAGAAAGTGGCATAGTCTGAATCTCAGTAAGTAGGTACTATATCTGGGTTAATAATTTTTATTTAGGAATTTCTTAAATATTTTAAGAAATTCCCAAGTCTGTAGAATATGACATTACAGATTTATGGCGATATATCTAGGGCCCTCAATTCATTATTGTTTGTACTGAGGAATCTGCCAAACATGAATTTATCTGAAGAAATACATAAATACGACGTTAACATATTTTACTTAGACATATAGGTGAATTAGTTAAAAAGAAATAATGACACAAAAGTTAATTGTTAAGAAGTAAATGAAAATCGAATTTTACTAAAACGTATGAACTGAGAGCCCAATATTTTCGCCTTTATTGACTAGGCTCGACCTCATAGATGAACACAAATTAGAATAAGATTTTTAACTATTTCTTAACTAAATTGTAACATATCGTCCGTCCTTCTAAATATTATACTTTACATACATACACACATAGGTACATACATAGACTGCTAAAATCATAACCCTTCCTTTTGGCTTTGCCGTAGTCGGGTAAAAATAACTTCGCTCACTCGCAATTTTGTATTTTATAAGTAGTCATCGTATCTATGGATCACTGTAGCACCAGGGACGTCACAATGCGCAAATCAATCAAATTCATTCTGATAAATAAAACACGATCGGTATAATTATAAAAAACCATTTACTTCACATAAATGTAACCTTAAAATAGTCTTATATCCTAAAAATACAAAATTGCGAGTGAGCGAAGTTATTTTTACCCGACTACGGCAAAGCCAAAAGGAAGTGTTATGATTTTAGCAGTCTATGTATGTATGTTTGTATGTATGTAAAGTATAATATTTAGAAGGACGGACGATAAGTTACAATTTAGTTAAGAAATAGTTAAAAATCTTAATCTAATTTGTGTTCATCTATGAGGTCGAGCCTAGTCAATAAAGCCGAAAATATTGGGTGAGAGCCCAATATTTTCGGCTTTTTAGTAAAATTCAATTTTCATTTACTTCTTAACAATTAACTTTTGTGTCATTATTTCTTTTTAACTAATCCATACTTCCATACTAATATTATAAATTCGAAAGTAACTCTGTCTGTCTGTCTGTTACCATTTCACGCCTAAACCACTGCACGGATTTCGACAAAATTTGGCAAGGCTTTATATAGCATCCTGGGAAAGGACATAGGATACTTTCAAAAACAATACTACAGGGGGTGATATAGGGGATGAAAGTTTGTAAGGGAAACCCAGTATTTCTTAAGTTAGGAATAACAAATTTATGCTATTGGTAGGAAATTAAGAAATATGCGGTTCAGCGTTTTTGAAAAATCATCCCCTAAGGGCGTAAAATAGGGGTTGATTTTAAAATTTACAAAACTGTACGGATTTCGATAAAATTTGACAAGACTTTATATAGCATCCTGGGGAAGGACACAGGCTACTTTTGGTCTTAAAAAATAATCCTACAGGGGGTGATATAGGGGCTGAAAGTTTGTATGGGAAACTCAGTATTTCTTAAGTTAGGGATGTGAAAATTAAAATGTATGCTTTTGATAGGAAATAAAGAAATATGCGGTTCAGCGTTTTTGAAAAATCATCCCCTAAGGTGGTAAAACAGGGGTTGATTTTAAAATTTACAAAACTGCATGGATTTCGACAAAATTTGGCAAGGCTTTATATAGCATCCTGGGAAAGGACATTGGATACTATTTTTTTCAAAAATAATACTACGGGGGTGATATGGGGGATGAAAGTTTGTAAGGGAAACCCAGTATTTCTTAAGTTAGGCATAACAAATTTATGCTATTGGTAAGAAGTTAAGAAATATGCGGGTCAGCGTTTTTTAAAAATCATCCCCTAAGTGGGTAAAATAGGGGTTGATTTTAAAATTTACAAATAAAGCCTTGCCAAATTTTGTCGAATTCCGTGCAGTTTTGTAAATTTTAAAATCAACCCCTATTTTACCCCCTTAGGGGATGATTTTTCAAAAACGCTGAACCGCATATTTCTTTGTTTCCTATCAAAAGCATACATTTTAATTTTCACATCCCTAACTTAAGAAATGCTGAGTTTCCATACAAACTTTCATCCCCTATATCACCCCCTGTAGGATTATTTTTAAGACAAAAAGTAGTTCATGTCCTTCCCCAGGATGCTATATAAAGCCTTGCCAAATTTTATCGACTTCCGTGCAGTTTTGTAAATTTTAAAATCAATCCCTATTTTACCCCTTAGGGGATAATATTTCAAAAACGCTGAACCGCATATTTCTTAATTTCCTACCAATAGCATGAATTTGTTATCCCTAACTTTAGAAATACTGGGTTTCCCTTACAAACTTTCATCCCCTATATCACCCCCTGTAGTATTGTTTTTGAAAGTATCCTATTTCCTTTCCCAGGATGCTATATAAAGCCTTGCCAAATTTTGTCGAAATCCGTGCAGTTTTGTAAATTTTAAAATCAACCCCTATTTTACCTCCTTAGTGGATGATTTTTCAAAAACGCTGAACCACATATTTCTTTATTTTCTATCAAAAGCATACATTTTAATTTTCACATCCCTAACTTAAGACATACTGATTTCCCATACAAACTTTCATCCCCTATATCACCCCCTGTAGGATTATTTTTTAAGACAAAAAGTAGCCTATGTCCTTCCCCAAGATGCTATATAAAGCCTTGCCAAATTTTGTCGAAATCCGTGCAGTTTTGTAAATTTTAAAATCAACCCCTATTTTAACCCTTAGGGGATGATTTTTCAAAAACGCTGAACCGCAAATTTCTTTATTTCCTACCAAAAGCATACATTTTAATTTTCACATCCCTAACTGAAGAAATACTGAGTTTCCCATACAAACTTTCATCCCCTATATCACCCCCTGTAGTATTATTTTTGAAAAAAATAGTATGCTATGTTCTTCCCCAGGATGCTATATACAGCCTTGCCAAATTTTGTCGAAATCCGTGCAGTTTTATAAATTTTAAAATCAACCCCTATTTTACTATACTTTACCTCCTTAGGGGATGATTTTTCAAAAACGCTGAACCGCATATTTCTTAATTTCCTATCAAAAGCACACGTTTTAATTTTCACATCCCTAACTTAAGAAATACTGAGTTTCCCATACAAACTTTCATCCCCTATATCACCCCCTGTAAGATTATTTTTGAAAAAAAAAAGTAGCCTATGTCCGTCCCCAGGATACCATCCTTGCCAAATTGCCTTGCCAAATTTTATCGAAATCCGTTCAGTGGTTTAGGCGTGAAAAGGTAACAGACAGACAGACAGACAGACAGACAGAGTTACTTTCGAATTTATAATATTAGTATGGATATCTAGGGCCCTCAATTCATTATTGTTTGTACTGAGGAATCTGAAAAACATGAATTTATCTGAAGAAATACATAAATACGACTTTAACATATTTTACTTAGATATATAGGTGAACTAGCTTTTGCCCGCGGCTTCGCCCGCGTGGATGTCGGAAAATATCCCATGGGAACGTTCATGTGGAAAACATAGGGCATATCCCTAACTTAAGAAATGCTGGGTTTCCCATACAAACTTTCATCCCTTTGATCACCCCTTGTAGGATTATGTTTTAAGACAAAAAGTAGCCCATGTCCTTTCATAGGATGCTATCTATAGCCTTGCCAAATTTTATCGAAATCCGTGCATCTTGGGAAAGGACACAGGAAACTTTCAAAAACAATACTACAAGGGGTGATATAAGGGATGAAAGATGGGAAACCCAGCATTTCTTAAGTTAGGGATATGAAAATTCAAATTTATGCTTTTGGTAGGAAATAAAGAAATATGTGGTACAGCGTTTTTGAGGGGGTACAATAGGGGTTGACAAATGTTTGTGTAACTACCTCTTTTAAAGAGATTTAAGGGATTGGAAATGTAGTCATAGTTCGAATCTTGAGGTAACATTTAGTCTTTATTTCATTCGAAGTTTTTACGAGGAAATTATTTGAACGAGTGGACACTCGGACAAAAGTTATTTGTTATTAGAGCGTGACTGGCATAATAAATTTTAAGTAATTAACAAAGTCCCCCGCCGCGTAAAGGCTCTTACAGACAGAGGCGATATCGCGTCGCGACGCGATATTTTTCTACGGATATAATATCGAAATATCGCGTCGCGACCGCGATATCGCCTCTGTCTGTAAGAGCCTTAAGTCTGTCTGTTTGAATGCGATAATGTCAAAAAGTACCGAACGGATTTTCATACGGTTTTCTCTAATGAACGGAGTGATTCAGTGTAATTCATTATGGTTTTGTGTAAATTGGCTGAAATATGACGACGACTGTTGAAGATGTCGGAAAAATCATGCCGACTGGTAGCTTTATGCCTACCTATACACGGTAACGATATATCGTAGCGATTTGAGTTTGTACAGTTATATCGGACGGCCCTATGTTTTCCACATGTACGTTCCCATGGGATATTTTCCGACATCCACGCGGGCGAAGCCGCGGGCAAAAGCTAGTATCGCCATAAATCTGTAATGTCATATTCTACAGACTTGGGAATTTCTTAAAATATTTAAGAAACTCTTAACTAAATTCCTAAATAAAAATTATTAACCCAGATATAGTACTTACTGAGATTCAGACTATGCCACTTTCTGCAAGCGTCTGGATTGAGGGCCCAAGTTATTTAATCGTAAAAGTTTTAATTCACGTTTAAGAAATTTATGGACCTTTGCTTTAAGTTTTTACTATTTTTAACTAAATCCCCTATAAGTCTTATTTCGTTTCGCAACGGTTCAAAAAACGGGCCCTCAGTCCATATGCACATACCTGCGGTCGATACCCCAAAAAAAACTCATCAAATTAATTCATTTTTTGTTATGACATGATCAGGGACAATCATGTCTGCGGAGTTTAGCTAGCTAATTAAATTAGACCCTGTTATATACTTACAGTACTTACTAGGTACTTTTGCTTACTACCCACTTTAATTTCACCCTACCAGGAGTTGGATGGCCTTGACAACCGCACATCGCTGACGCTGCCGCGGCTGCGTCGCCAGCTAGGCGTGGTGCAACAGGAGCCGGTACTGTTCGACCGCACGCTAGCCGAGAACATTGCATACGGAGACAACTCCAGACCATGCACCATGCACGAGATCATTGAAGCCGCCAAAGCAGCAAACATACATACCTTCATTTCTTCTCTTCCTATGGTATGTAATTTGAACAAAATTTTGCTTTTTTTCCCTGGTGAAGGTCACGGGAATCTGCTGGACGCAGTAAGCTCAGTGAAGGTCGTTGTAGCGATGCTTGTTTGTGAGAGGCTCATGCCCAGTAGACATCATTATTTTGGTTAAATGATGATGATATTTACTAACTTAACTACGCTTTGATGATGATAGGGAACCTACCTCCAAAAATAAAGCAGAACTGTAGCAGATCACAGCTCAAGGATAGTTATTCTTTAGAATTTATTATGCACACGCAGACGCAGTGTACCTACCTACACTTTATCTAAACTCGGAGAATATTAATAGCATATAGATAAGGTGTTATTTATGCTATTAATATTCTCTATGTGTTCATTGTTTTGTGTTTATGAAAACCAATTAATTTTCCAGGGTTACGACACAAACCTAGGCTCTGGTGGTGCTCAGCTCTCGGGTGGTCAGAAACAGCGCGTGTGTATTGCGCGTGCGCTGATCAGGTCGCCGCGACTGTTGCTGCTTGACGAAGCCACGTCGGCGCTGGACGCCAACAGTGAACGGGTAAAATAGGAAACACTAACAATAATAAACAATTATGCAGCAATCCATTTGTTATCATAAGCCTCACTTTTTGTTAAAAGAGCTTCAAGGTTTATGTCCGAACAATGGATTGCAGTAGGTAGGTAGCTATAATAATATTCCTTAGAGAATTGTATACATTAGTTTATCAGCGTATACCTTGTGATAGCGATGTGGCGATACTAACAGTCACCTGTAAACTGGTACCTACCTACTATATAAGTACGGTTAGCAACCGAAGTCGCTTAACATCATCTAAATTAAGAATTAACACAAAATGATACGATATCCTACTTTTTAGCATTGCATTTATTAGATAAGAGTTAATTTTCTTTAAAATTTACATCTGTTCCCATTTTATTGAAGTATTTTTCTCAATAATTAAATTTAGTAAACTAAAGTGTACTTAATGTAGTCAGGTAATACTTTCCAAACAAATCGTACCGTGACAGCAGTTTTATAAAAAAGCCCCAGTTGTAGGCTAACAACTGGGGCTCCAGACAAGCAGTTTGCATACGCGAAGGAGATAAAAATAATATTTTGTGTCTTGTTTCCTACTCTTACACCTGGATCTAATAAGTGTGCCCTTGTCTGTTGAAGTTCTTCTCACTATATAAGGTGGAAGCGGTAAGGTAAGGTAGTCCGCGAGATTCAAATTTTCTTACGTTTTTTTGCAATTTGCAGGTCAGTGTGACGGTTGTACCTATTTTTTGATCAAAATATGATTCGCGACAGCAAAAAATATGTTTTTACAGAATTGTAAACAATAAAACTCTCTCAGTTAGAAATGACCTCAACAGTCATGATATGAAATAGTCATTCAATAGGGTAATTTGAACTCGAGTTGTATTGATGATTTTAAATACACACTAGTTACGGGCACGAATCTTACTTTGATGAACGTAATACCTTTACTGACCTGCAAATTGAAAATTTGAATTTTGCGGCTAACCTTGCACTTTCACCTATAATTTTATTATTTAGCGACTTGTCTATTGCTATACTGTCTACAGTATATCTGATACCCTAGCTAGCAGAATAGCCGTGAGGGCTTTTCAGCTGCTTACGTACTTATAGTAAGTACCTATCTAACTGATAAAACACAAAGTTTTTTTCAATACACTTCCTCGAAAACTGGTTCATATCCCACTACGATTAGGTTCACAATGCAATGTATGTCGCACGCGTGCGATTTTTAATTTTTCCACCCGTGTGCGGGAATAAAAATTGCCACAGATAACTTATACCTATACATAGTCTAAATTGGTTCAATGCAAAGGTTCAATGCCTCTATTCACAACTCTCTATTCGGAGGTGAATGTTTTTTTTTTTAATCTCCGCAAAGAGATTTATATTTATATATAAGGCATTAATATTTAAATAATATTTATTTATCGAAAACCATGATTATTACAATAAAAAAAACGTTTATGAACAAATTAACATTTATTTGTGTTCTATACTCAAAAATATTTGAATTTTCTATTTTTCATATTAAGCTGTTTATTGGCTTTACACATTTGCTTCTCTTTCAACCTGGCAAAAGCAAAGCGTGGAAAAAAAAGAAAATTTTAATCAGTTTCCTATTAATTCATGAAAAATAGTACATTTTGATACAAGTGGAGAACGTTTGTTATTGCGTTCGAGGCGGAATTAAAACACACGAGCCGTAGGCGAGGTTGTTTTTGAGCCGAGAACTGCAATAACAAATGTCCACGACTATCAAACGACGTTTTTCAATTCACTTTTGAAGAAATAAAATAAAGAACACATAAAATAGGTAACGGAAAATAATTTTGTCATGAATTAATAGGGAACAATGATTTAATTTTCTTTTTTTTCCGCGCTTTGCTTTCGCCAGGTTTAAAGAGAAGCAAAGGTATAAAGCCGATAAACAGCCTAATATGAAAAATAGAAAATTCAAATATTTTTGAGTTTAGAACACAAACAAATGTTAATTTGTTCATAACCGTTTTTTTAAAAACGAAACTCTTCCTCGAAAATTGGTTACTTACTCCAAACTACTACTATATATACTGTGGTTATATTTAGTCCAAATTGGCTCAATGCCTCTATTCACAACTCTCTATTCGGAGGTGAATGTTTTTTTTTAATCTCGGCAAAGAGTTATGCGTCTTTACGGCGTTAATATTTTTTGAATATTTAAATAATGTTTTTAAATAGAATATCATCAAAAACTATGATTACTACAATAAAAAAAAACGTTTATGAACAAATTAACATTTATTTGTGTTCTAAACTCGAAAATATTTGAATTTTCTATTTTTCATGTTAGGCTGTTTATAGGCTTTATACCTTTGCTTCTCCTTCAACCTGACGAAAGCAAAGCGGGAAAAAAAAAAGAAAATTTAAATCATAGTTTCCTATTAATTCATGACAAAAATATTTTCCGTTATTTTATTTTATTTCTTCAAGTGTATTGAAAAACGTTGTTTGATACTCGTGGACATTTGTGTTAAAATGTACTATTCCATTATTTTATTTCTTCAAAAGTGTATTGAAAAACGTCGTTTGATACACGTGGACATTTGTTATTCAGTTCTCGGCTCAAAAACAACCTCGGCTACGGCTCAGGTGTTCTAATTCCGCCTCGAATGCAATAACAAACGTTCTCCACTTGTATCAAAATGTACTATTTTTTAAATTCTCTCTGTCGTGTACAGACCTACGTGTATAACTTAGGTACCTACTTATTTACGCCGATTCGGTTATCTTTACAGGTCGTGTCTGAGGCGCTAGAAAAAGCAGCTAAGGGTCGCACGTGTATAACAATCGCTCATCGGCTCTCCACCATCAAAGATGCGGATCTCATCTGTGTACTGGATAAAGGTAGGACTTTTCTTCTCTTTGCCACAGATAAAGAATCATTACCGAATTTATTAGGTGCATCTTGACTTCATGTACAAATGGTCACAATCAATGTGGCAATCGATCAATAAGTTACATGAGGGCCGACTTGTATTAATATGTTGTTAGTTTACATAGATATTATTTTGTTGTTTCCAGGTAAAATTGTGGAGCGCGGCTGTCATGCTGATCTAATAAAGCTAAAAGGCAACTACTGGCGAATGACCAGAGGACAGGACAGCCCGTGAATGAGTACCTACTGATCAACCACCCACGCTTGAGTGGTGTTATATTCTGCAGTGCTTATAGTGATCTTATTACCAAGAAAAGCTACGAATAAATCAAATATAGAGGCTCGACTACGTTATAGGTCTATGTATTAGTCTTTTCTGCCTTTCCCAACAAAGATTGGTTCGTAATGCTCACTTACGTTATAGATCTATCTAGTAGTCTTTTCTGCCTTTCCCAACAAAGATTGGTTCGTAAAGCTCGCTTACGTTATAGATCTATCTAGTAGTCTTTTCTGCCTTTCCCAACAAAGATTGGTTCGTGTCTTAAAATGTAATTACCGACTATTATGTTTGTGTTCATCAAGTTACTTGTTTAAAGTTAGATATAGTGCTAATTAGTGTTAAATTAACTAATGTAACTGTCTTTATGTTTGTTGCTATTTATATTGTTAGTAGGTAGCTACTTACTCAAATAAAAGATGAATCTGTGTATTACATATTTTAATTTATTTTGAATATTTTCAAAATTCACATACATAATTATTATGTGCTAATCATCTAACTCACAATATCACTTCACGATGCTTTACTTTTTGGCGATACCCTGTAACTTTCTAAATGTACAATTCTGTCGTTGTTAAAAAGCTTATCCAACAAAACGAGGTTGACGACAGAGACAGAGCAGTGTTGTGGCATCCTGTTGACGCTAGATTTTTACTATAACGAGTCTGTTATTGTGGAAAATAAGGAGTGTATTTCTTTGACTTATCAATGCTTTATTTATTTCAGTCTATACCTTTACACGATAATACACAATTATATTATAACAAAAACTAGAAACTTATTACTCGTGTCTCTTTCTGCTCGCCATTGTTTTTGCACCACAACACCTCATTTCTTTGAATCGTTCGCGTGTATAGTAAGACATGTCTACACGCGGGCGATTAAATTTACTGACATAAAAATATATGCACTTAATTATATTATTTATATATACTAATGAGATATAATATCAAATATAATGGTTGACACTGCTAAAAAGAAACGTAGAAATCAAAATAAAGTACATAAATGTTTTTATATTATGTAATATAAAAAGTAATTTTTTGTTGTTATTCTTAAACAAAACAATGTTTTTTCTAAAGTCACTTATTTAATAATTACGTGGTAAAGATGATTAGATCGCGAAATGTTTTACGTGACACATTTAATCACAAACTGTATCACATCACTTTAGGCCGAGGTTCCCCTCAGATAGCAACGACTAGTGTTGGACTACCCACTTGCTTCACAGTTTTTTTTTTGCTTGCACCTGCTTCACAGCACACAAAAAAAACTGTCAGTTGAAGAAACTAATAATTTAATCGTAAAGATAGCGAAAAGGAAAAATACATTCTGCTAACCATTGCCTTCACTACCCGTGTGATGCATCTACAAACCCTATACTTATTTTACACATTTTTTTGGTGGAACATATTAATCTGTAATACCTTACAGGTATTCCTGTATGAAAGTATGAATAAACAATGTTTTTAAAGTTAAGAAGAATTAAATGTTACGCTATTCTTAGCACACCCCTACAAATGTAATTGTGTTGAAATTAATGTCTTTATTAAATAACACAAAATTTAATAATACAGCGTAGAAAGATTGTAATCGTACTAAAGTGTAGTTTTTTCGTATTTGTGTTCGAATAAGGTAAACGATTTTATAATATAATAACAAATCATTCCTTTGAGTAAATCTTAGTAGGTAAGGGTCAGGGTACTTTACACCCCTTCTTGTTTTCCACCCTCCCACTCCATGGACCAGAAATGAAGGCATAAAGTTAAAAGATAATTTATCAATAGGTAACATATAATTCGCATTTCCTTTACTGATGTCGTAATCATTCATATATTTAAGGGGGAAGCGCCAGGGTAGCCCGCGAAATACAAATTTTCTTACGTTTTTTGCAATTTGCAAGTCAGTATTAGGTTGTATGTTGATTAAAGTATGATTTGCGGCCGTAACAATATGTATTTACAGAATTATAAACATTACAATCAATAATACAACTCCTTAAGTTAGTCTAATACTCAAATGTCAAGATTTCATGAAATAGTCCGTAAATAGGTCTTAAAGAGTTGTATTGATGATTTTAAAGTTTATAATTCTGTAAATACTTACTTGTTACGGTCGCGAATCATATTTTAATCAACATACAACATAATACTGACTTGCAAATTGCAAAAAACGTAAGAAAATTTGGATTTCGCGGGCTACCCTGCCGCTTTCGCCTTAACACGAGTAGTGCTGCCAACTACCGCCACCATTGAGAAAACAATCATAAGTCTGGAGATATGGAACATTTTGAAATTTCCTATGCTCACATTTTTATTCAGATGAGGTAGAATGTTTCGTTTAAAAAAAATCAACACTAAGCCGCCTAGGTTCGAGACCTTACAAGTTAACGTCAAAAACGGCCATTTTTGGCGTTAACTGCTAAGGCTTTTTTGATACAAAAAATTCTACCTCATCTGACTAAAAATGTGAGCATAGGAAATTTCAAAATGTTCCATATCTCCAGACTTATGATTGTTTTCTCAATGGTGGCGGTAGTTGGCAGCACTACTCGCCTTAATCACAAAACTATAATAATAACACATTATTAAATTATATTTTAACTTGCTATTTAAATAATGGTGAAAACAAGTTTACAGTAAAAATAAATGGTAGCTAATAAACGTCAATTAATGTGACTTGACTATCACTTGAAACTTAGCAACTTTCCGTACTTACGTAACTAAATAATATTAACCGATATAAAATATATAAAATAGTTAATGGAAACTTAAACAAGAGCATAATTTCAATGCGCACTTATTTTTCTTAGGTAGGTACTACAGTGGTACAATCACGGGAAACAACTGCCATATCACTAAATAATTAATTACCACAATCACTTAAAAAAGTATGACACTCCTTTATAACCGACTTCAGAATTTTAAACTTTTTAGAATTAACTATGACAGAGATAAAAAACTAAAAAAAAAAAAAAACAAAGTGAAAAATAACTTTAATTTCGGAAGTCCGTGGCAAAATGCTAAAATACAGATCTAGACACCGACTTCCGAAATTAAAATTATTTATCACGTTGTAGTTTTTTTTGGAAGTCGGTTGTTTTTTTTTTTTTTTTGTAAAAAAGTTTTTTTTCCTCTGTCTTAGTTCTAAACATAACATTGCCATCTCGCTTTTATAAATTGATTGTATAAAGAAGAAACATTCATCCAAAAGGTACTCTACTGACATATACTTAAAAGTAAATACCTAATCCTAAGTATCTGTACATACATTTTTACTCATCTAATGTATCTGTATGACAAAGAAAATAGTTCCACATACCGAACTACCGTGCGCTGTGAATCGTCGCACAACCCATGTTGTCACTAAAATGGGAACATGTCTGAACGCGAACCGATAGCTTTATTTTCTTCGCTAATTCTCATCTATCCGCTATCAGGGCTGTGCCAATACAATGAGGGTTTTCTGAAATAATGTTCACTAGGTGGCAGCACTGAGACGTCAGGTCCGAGTAACTGTCAAAAGTGATAAATCGCCTATATTTTCTTTATTCGCGACTGAATGATGAACAAATTAATGAAACGCATGATGAACGTCATCAATTATTTAATATTAATTGTCGAAATGGAAGACCTCTTGTCAAAGTGGCACCAGCTGGTGGCGTGAATTTTCATGAAAACCCTCATTGGTAAGCACACCACATCAACGCACGGTATTCGGCACGAGGGGCTTAATAATTTCCACAACTTTGTACGAATCCCACGACCGCCTAACTGGCCACTCGATTAATTTAGAATCGACATCACATCTTATGGTTATGCATGGCTCATGGAAAAATTTAGAAAATTTAATACACGTTCTAAAGCGGCAAACTACAGCCGAGAGAATACACTACAATCGTCTAATAGATAGTGTAATAATGTCAAGAAAGAGAAAGACAATTTTCAAATTAACCTCCATATCTTCTCTGGATTTTTAAATAGAATATGTTAAACATACCGAACAAATAAAAAAAACAACATAACAAACCTAAAACGCAAGTGCGTAAAATAACATATTTTCCTATCAATTGTAACAAAACTATATAATATTATAATGTAGTTTAATAGAAGGAGCCAATTAACTCAATCTAACAAAGTTTATAATATTTACACTAAACACGTTCAAAAAATGTGTTAATGATTTGTAAATAAAAGAAATAAACCATTTAAACCATTATCTGACATTTCACAGGTCGTGAACGCCACTATCTCAAAAACAAAGTAACGTAAATATTTACCACTCACTAAATTCAGTAACGAGATCAAAAAATGTAAAATTATATTTTACAAAAACATGTTCTTTCTATGAAACGCCTGAAAACATCACGACAAATGGCACGTTGTAGGTACCGAATCAGATAACGTGTAGATATTAAAACATAATAACACTTTGGTTTCTTGATTCAGATAAAAGCTACAATACAACAAAATTGTTTCAAACAATATGTACTATATCTACTAATAATGTATTTCAAATAATTACTTAACATTCATGTAAATAACGTTGTACATTTTCTATAAAGTTAAATAGTTTGTTAGAAATTGCACAGCCTTTTAACACAAGAAATAAGAATCAGTAATATACATATAAATCAATGAACATGACCTCGTTGAAAGGTACCATGCGCCTGAGCATGTCACACTAAACAAAACTTAATCATAACAAATATTCTGTGTATGCATACACTTGTTGGCATTTGTTTTGGTATAAGCCACAAGGTACTGCACCGCATCTGTTTAAATCAGAAGCACATCGAATACATAAACAATCAACAGGGCGTAAGCTGCGTTTTCCTTATAATTATTAACTATTAAACAAATTGGCAAGCGTACCTACGTATGGTACGTGTTTGAACTAAAATCTAGAAATAATAACAATATTCTGTTGAATTCGGTCGGTTCAGTGCAGCACCATGTCCCTGCCTGTGGATGACGAAGCAGGAAGGTGGGGGTGCGGGGCTGGCCCCTTACTGCGGCATGTGCTGGTGTGCGCCGGAGTGCGGCGGGTGCTGCGGCGGGTAGCCGGTGATGGCCCGCGAAGTGCCCCCCTCATAAACTATTTGTGCCGGTAAACGCTGGTTGTTTTGAATATCCTCTGCATTCACGTATGGACCCTGAACCTGGGTTGTCAATTTAGGATAATACTCGTAACAAAGTAATAAAGTTATAGTGCGATGATCATTAATTTGTTTTTGACTACGTGAGCATGGACATGAACTCCTCAGACTAGAACAGTTGTTTTATCTCACGAAAGCGGGCGAGCCATACTTGTATGTATAAATGTAACATGCACATTGTCTTTGTGTGCGTAAGCTCGGAAGTGCGCTATTTGCAGTTACGCACACAAGAGCGCGTGTCACGCATTACACTTATAAGTACGGCTCACCCGCTTTCGTGAGATAAAACAACTATAAAGGCCACACAATCTGTAATTTGACTGTGCTGGGCGAGGGATGAGGTCTGATCAATTTATAGTGAACACGTTACTATGAAGTGTAAACACAAATGTGCTAACAACACCGACACACGACGACATTGGAGAAGTACACTTGCGTGCAAAAAATTGGCCCACCCCATGCTCTCTATTTGAGAGACTATAGCTCAAAGATGTTAATGTATATTTTAATTGTTTTACACTGTGTGAAGGTAGATAAGATTTTATTTACACATACCCTATACTTTGATAAAAGCAATATTCTTGACAAGATCGCCTCGATTCTTCAGATGTTCTCATCACTCACTTTGGTTTGAAAAAACTGCGTGACTTTTTTTGTAAGAGAAGTTGACATCAGCTTAATTTTGTTTATTTCTGTTCGTTTATTTATCATTTAACTTGAATTTTAAACCAACTTGAAAAAAAGGAAGTTCTTCATTCGATCCGTATGTTTTTAAGTTCGCGCTTTTCTCAAAAAGTTATGAATCAGTTTTGATATTTTTTTCACTAACGTAATCTACATACATTCTGGAAGGTTAGTACACAATATATTAGGTCATTGTTAATTAAACTTGTTAAATTATCTCGTTTCAAATCGAAGAGAATGGGGTGGATCGATTTTATTGCACGCAAGTGTATATGATGAAATGTATTTATGAGCTGATCTGATAAAATTCAAACATTCATATTGACGTATGCAACCCAATGATACATTCTGATAAAGCAGGTTCAGCGTCACGAATTTCATTAGTGCTGGCGTGTCGCTTCGGCGCTGAATCCGTGCTCTGTGGTTAAATAGTAACCACAATATTTTTCCTACCGCATATCACACTAATATTATAAAGTCGAAAGTTTGTGAGTGTGTGTGTGGGTGTGTTTGTATGTTTGTTACTTCTTCACGCTCAAACGGCTGGACCAATTTTTATGAAATTTGGTATGGATGTAGCTGACATACCTGGATTAATACATAGGTTTTTTTTTTCCCCGTCTATTCAGGTGAAACCGCGGGGCGCAGCTAGTTAAGGATATTTGTGAATCACATTATACAGTGGCCTTCAAAACTTAGTACATACCACATTTTTTAAATTGCAATCACAGCATTTATTTCAAATAAACCTATTACAGGCACTTGAATTGTAAAGGGGTTGGTCAGTCAGAAAGATGAAGTTAGTTGCCCGTTCCAAAGCATAGTAGTTACCTATGGAGAAGAACGGGCAAGAAACTCCACGGACACTCTTTTAAATCAAAATATGGTTACAAAACATTGGTTACATCATTCATGTTGAAATTATACATGTGAGAACGATGAACGTTAAAAGCGTCCGTAATAAAAACATTTAAAAAAAAATTCACAATTTAAATTAAATTAAAATTAAAATAAGCCGTGGCAGCTAAGGTATGACCAGCCTCCACTGACAATAATAATAACTTTTAAAGTACACAAAATAAATTTTCAAATAAAATAAAAAGGATTACTTACAAAAATTATTTAAATATTTATATAAAAACTCTCGTCGATAACCTGCTTTTAAGAAATGGCCAAAAAAAACTCTATGTAACTTTACTTTCATGCCTCTTTCACCTGAAAAATGTGCGAATCATGGCTTGTCTGGAACTAGGCAATCAGTATGTGTCGTACTGCAGGACTGGTGGGTGTAACATTAAGAACGGACGAGCAGGTGAAGCGATGGTACGAAGAAACCATCTGAGGAGACCTTGTAATGGCAAACACAGGTGCACTAGTATCCGAGAAGACCGCTAATTGACTCCACTGTGTTGATAAATCGCCACCTCAATGCAGTTGCAGTCCAGCAACAGCTACTTCCGACCCAAAGTGACTACATTAGTGATAGTACAGTGAGTAAGAAGACTTGCTGAAGTAAACCTGAAGCCCCAAAGGCCAGCAAGTGACACCAAACTTGAGTAGCAAGACTGCGCTACGCCCGTGAACACATAAAATTTAGTGAAGAAGAATGTGTCACGATTCTCACTATTCACTTCCGATGGAATGGAAGGCGAAGAGTGTGACCTCTAAGTGCGACGACGAGTCCATGTTGACAGTAAAGTCGCCGCACGCACACAAGTAAAGTATTGCAATAAGTATTTCCTCTCACACATTGAAATAATCACGTTTTGTGGAGGGCGTTCATTTTTAGAATGGTTCATCTCTACTTCTCTACTCTACTAGTTTTGAAGACCAATGTATATTTCTGAATCATTGAGTTTGAAGGTTTTTATAAAAATACATAAATATTTAATATGGTCAGGTAGGGTCAGATATGTAAATCAGTAAGTGATTCTGGACGATTTTTTTTTTTAAGATCTTGTTTCTATAGTTCAGGGTTTGCTGTAATACTCATGCCTAATTAAAGGTTATCATACTGATAACCTTTAATTATCCCTATTTACAAGCGAATCGAAGTCTTAATTTTCCCTTTGTCAAAGCACAAAACATCTATGACACAATAATAAAGAGCAAGATACCTTACCATACGTTACCAATGAGCAATTTAAGATGTTGCCAGACCTATGACTAATGTATAATTATTACATTAACCACAAATTTTTATACATTGGTAAGCTAATTTACAACAAAGGTTGTTTTAATCGATCTACATACGGTGTTTATTCAATATATTTACCACCGTTGATCAAGTAGGTGCAGCAACAGAATACATGAAACATTTTTAAGTTTACGCAAAATGTATTAGAGACAAAAAAGAAGCGCAAGATTATCTATACTTCTATACTAATAATATTATAAAGAGGAAAGATTTTTTGTTTGTTTGTTTGTTTGTTTGTATCGAATAGGCTCCGAAACTACTGGACCGATTTTAATATTTTTTTCACCAATAGAAAGTGTAATTATCAGGAACTAACACAGGCTATAATTTATTTTCGAAAAAATTAGAGATCCTTAAAAAAATTGCAATAATGTAATGCAAAGTAGCAAAATTTTGCTTATAAAATTCTAAAACTAAGTAATAGCGTGGGCGATGCGATGGGGTGGGCCGTGAAACTGGTGAACAAGAAATTTCACGCGGACGAAGTCGCGGGCAGAAGCTAGTTTATTATACAAGACTATAGATAAACAGAATTAAAATCACAACTAACATGAGAAATGTAAAAAAAAGTTGCATACTCACGTTGATGAGCGGCTGGAGGATGCCAAGCCTGGCTAGCAACAGCTGTTCCTTTACCTGCCGCAGCTCCTCCTGTTGTCTGACTATCATTTGCTGCAACTCCTCGTGTTTTCGTTGCAACTGCTCCTGCCACAGCCACTAACTTGTATCATGCAATAGGGTGCGTTGGGAAGCTAACTACTTGAACTGAGATTCGAAGCGTAATCAATACACATTGATATTTAATCATGCTTACATGAATCTGTGGAATAGTTCTAGAAGATCGTTAGGTTATGGATGTAGGTGTATTATGAGGGTGGTGATCTTCGCGAAACTCACCTGCATCTGGGCTTGGTCGGACGAGACGATGACGGGCATTGAGGGGATGGCGAGCGGCAGTACGGCGGGCACTCCTACGGCACTCACGTACGGCGCGGGGTCCAGGTACTGCGCGCCTATGCCGTGCTGCGGGGCCGGAGCTGAATCTGCGTTCTTATGCGTATGCTGCAACGTAAGTTCAATTTAATATTAAACTAAGGTAATGTTACCACCACAGATTAACGGCGATGACTACTACAGATCCATTTTGAAGAATTGTCTATGATCTACACCCCACTCAGCAAATCTATATGATAAAAATACAATGATGTTCGTTGGTAAAGCGCTTCAGAACGGCTGGGCCGATTTGTCAAAATTTAGTTTAAACATGTTCCTAGTAGTTTTCGTGCAGATTCCGAATCCGCACGAAATCTAACTTAGAGAGATAAATGTTTATTGTGTCTCAAATTATTACATCAACTTAATAAAATTAAGGCAGCCCCTGTAAGTAATTAAACAATACTTGTATTGGGGCTGTCTCCCTTCTTCCCATTACGTACTTCACTAGTAACAATGTTGAGACTGTACATAGTGCAAAATGAAAACAAAAGAAAACAGAATACAAACAAAATGAAAACCAAATTAAATTAAAAATCAATAAATAAATAGATAAATAAAGAAAAAAGTAGCTCAATGAGTGTCTGTGTCTCCCACAGTTTTTGTGTATGTGTTGTTTGTGGATGTGTATGTCATGGTGCGTGGGAGTATGTGAGAGGGTGTGTGTGTGTGTGTGTGTGTGTGTGTGTGTGTGTGTGTGTGTGTGCGTGTGTGTGTGTGTGTGTGTGAGGGTGGGGGTGTGTTTTTGTGTGGGTGTATTGTGTAGTGTGTGTAGGTGTGTGTGTATAAGTATGTGAGTAACTGATGAGGTAGGTGTGTAAGTACTCATATATGGTTTTAGCCAACTCTGACTAAGATGTGCTCAGTTTCCTCATATGTTAGTGTCTTTAACCACTCTGTTATAAGTTTTTTGCATTTGTGCAGGATTTTAGGGTAGATTACTAGTTTTGCATTGATCTTATTGTAAATATAGGCTGATTGAGTTACATACTGGCGTCTTGCAAAAGCTGTGTGTACCATTGGAGCGTGAGCTACCATGTCACTCCTTCTTTTTTCCTGACTCGCTGGGTTAAATGGAATATTTTTGTGTAGGTTTATGGATACATTTAAGAAATATAACTTCCTTACTGTTAGTAAGCCATTAGTTCTATATAAATTGTCAGTAGAGTATCTATAGGGCTTAAAATACATAACTTTAATAAGTGACCGCTGGGCTCTTTCTAGCTCAAGAAATTTAGTTTTGGTGGCTCCCCCCCACACGGGTATACAGTATGTTATAAGTATAAGTGATTGTGCAAGCGCAGTATATATTCTATTTAGTAGAGTTTTAAATATCCATATCAGTTTCCTTACACGTGTAATAGTGACTCCGATATGTGAGTGCCATGATAGACAATCGTCAATGATTATGCCCAAGTATCTAGTTGAGGCAACCTGCTGAGAGAGATGTATGGATGATTTTTATGGTTAAAATTATATAAATACATGTTTTATTTCCGCGTATCATACTTTAATCAAGATACAACCTGATACGGACCTGCAAATTGAAAAAAACCAAAAAAAAAATAATTTCGCGGGCTACACAGCGCAATCACCTTAAGGAAAGAAAATTTGGAAGTGTCCTGGAATATTTTGAAATTCGGGAAAAACTGAACGTCCTTTTTTCTACGGGAATTTTGGATGAATTCAAGACCATATTGAAATTTGGACCGGACAACAGGGTCAGCTAGTTATATAATTATACCACAGTCAGCGAACTTCGTATGCAGCTCGGGCTTCGTCGGATGACTGTATGTGATAATACTCTTTGTTGTTTTACCACAACCAACCAACTAAATAAATGAATAAAGCATTCACCTCGCGCATTGAATTCCGCTGCGACGACCTAGATTCGCCGGACAGCGATCCATCGGAGGCGGTGAAGCGCACGTGCGACGCCCGCGTCCACGACGCGGCACCGGCCGTAGCAGCCGTGCCGGCCGTCGCCACCGTGCCGGTCGTGCTGCCGGCCGATGCTGACTTTACCGACGCCGGCTGGAAGTAAACAGAGAATGTTTTTTAGAATGACTCGTTTCTTGGCTCCTTGCCCTTCTTGTTTAGAAGACAAACGTTCGACTATACACTGTCACTGTTGTACAGCTTATTCTCAATGGCGCACCGAGCTTTTTATACACACAAACACGTTTTTATAACACTTGCTTGAAGTAGTAAACAATTAAATTAAAATCTAGGGAAATGTATTGATATTATTGGAGATAAATACATATTCTGGAACCCCTGCGTTGAAATTGTTCGTCGGTTATTAAAAAAAAATCAGCTGTTTCCTACAAAAGTGCAATACCTACGCGGTCAAAATGTATAGAACACCAGATTTTGTTTTTAATAACAGACGAAAATTTTTAACGCATGGGGGTCCAGAATCATGTTCTCAATAGGTTTCAATTAATGTGATAACATACTAGGCAGTATACACGATGGAAACACGATTTGATAAAGTTGACATAGCATAAATTCGCAAGTTACCTGTTTTCGAGTATTTTTTCCACTATTTCCTACTTTTTTATACAATTCTGGAATTTGATATTATGATTAATTTATTAAAATAAAGTTCATAGATGACTGGAGAGTTTTCAAATGATAGTTTTTTATTTATGATGAACATATCAACGAAAAACATTGAAAAAGTGCAAAACACGTAAAGAAAAAGACAGATACAAAGTCAAACGCTCGGCGCACCCTTAAGACCTTCATTGTACTATTTGGCATTTGCGTCCATTTATTTATTTATTTATAAAATAAATTATAAAGAAATAAATATTAATAAGTTTATTCTTCTTAGCGTAACTATGGATAGCAAACCAAATCAAATATATTTGGCCCGAAATTCAGCTAGCCGAACTTGAAGGAGCTTCTGACATGCCCATAGTCATAGAAACCGTGACAGTTTATTTTCGTCAGGGAATAAATCTTAAGGATTTTACGCACGGATTCAAATCTGAAAAACTCATTAAACAAAGTTGACTTTTCCCATGAATAATTTTAAGGTTCATATTTGATATTATGCAATGAGGGGTCGTGGCTAAATGATAACAGCCACAGGGGTCGATCTTCAATGTTAAGCAACGCCAGCTGAAGTCGGTGCGTGGATGGGTGACCCTGACCACCCATTGCATACCGAGACCCTTCCGTGCCTCGGAAAGCACGTGAAGCCGTTGGTCCCAGCTGTTCCATTTGTACATCTTTGACAGTCGTTACGGGTAGTCAGAAGCCTGAAAGTCTGACATCCAGTCTTACCAAGGGGTATCGTGTTACCCAGTCAGTGCAGTGTGTGGGGTTGTCGAGGTCAGATAGGCAGTCGCTGCATGTAAAATACTGGTATTCAGCTGCAACAGGTTAGACTGGAAGCCGACCCCACATAGTTAGGAAAAGTCTAAGCAGATGATGATCATGATATGATACATGTAATAAACATTCTGCGGTAATAAACATTCGGATACGCGCGCATCCGTTTAACTTCACTCCGTCAAGTTTAAATCTTTATTAATAGCGTGAATCACGCGCGGGCTGGCAACGTTGCATTTCTAAAGGTTTTTCGTGATTATTTTAATAAATTTTAATCAAAGGACGATTTCTTCTGTCAAATACATTAGAAAATGACATAATTGTCATTTATTTTCTGTTTTCTGAGAGTAAATAAGAAAATAACTGTCAAAAAACAGCATACATACTTATAAATACCAAAGATCTAAGAATTTGAAAGAGGAAATTGTGTTGTGATTTAAATTTATTAAAATAATCTAGTTAAGAGCGTTAACGCCGACCGGCATTTCATACAAAATTTGAAGTCCTTGTTTTTCAAAATGAATAAACCGATTTTAATGAAACTTCATACATATAAGCAGGATACATAGGTCTAAAAAGTTAGTTAAGAACATTTTTGAAAAATAGTGTTACAGCTAAATGCATCCGATTTTAAATATTCCATAGAAACAGAGATTTCCAATTATCTTCTTTTAAATTAGACATTTCGAAAATGTTCTTAACTAACTTTTGAGACCTATGTATCTTGCTTATACGTATGAAGTTTCATTAAACTCGGTTCATTCATTTCGAAAAAAAATGACTTGAAAATTTGTATGAAATGCTGTAGGCGTTAACGCTCTTAAGTTCCACTCGACCAAGGCGTTTCCTAGGGTATGAATGGTTTTAGCATAGCGAGAGCAAAACAAAATATTAAGTATTATTTAGTACGCCTCGCCTTCGCTTTTCTTTTCGATACAAGCCCAGACAAGCGGTTAGACTTGCGTTTTAGCGGGTTGTAAACAGAAACCCAAAGTACAACATCTGCCTAGCCTTTCTTCAACTATTTTAGGGTCGGCTTCTATTCTAACATTTTACATGGAGCGACTGCCTCTCTGACTATCGTCTGAATATTGGTTGGTGGTGAAAGATCTACGAACGACAGCCGCGAGCAACTGCTTAACATGCTTTCCGATGCACGGAGGGGTCTCAGTCTGTTAAGGATGGTCACCCATCCATGGATTTTATTTTAATAATCAAATTTACACTAACTTGAGACAGTGGTTGGTAGGACGAAGTGCCGAAAGCGTCGCTTGCCTCGGACATGTACGAAGGTGACATGGACACCATGGCGTCGTCAGACGGGGCCTCCTGCAACACCACTCGGTTCGCCTCCGCCTCACTCACGGTGTCACCCTCCTCGCCCTCTTGTTTCATGCTCTTGGCTATGTCCGCGTAACTGAAATAAAAACAAAATAAATTTATTTATTGGTTATCTTATCAATTACTAGCTTTTGCCCGCGGCTTCACCCGCGTGGATGCCGGAAAATATCCCAAGGGAACCTGCTACCGGGAATTCCTTCTTTATTCCTTGTCTACATTATAAAGGGAACCTCTGTGCAAAATTTCAGCTTTCTAGGTCCAAGGGTTTGGGCTGGGCGTTGATGAGTCAGTCAATCAGTCAGTCAGTCAGGACTTCTCTTTTTATTTATATAGATAGATAATGGCGCTTTACCTGTAAGTTATAAATAAAATAAAAACGTAGTCCAACGTTAAAATTCCTTTACAGTTGTAAGCTGTGTTTACTATTAAGTAGCCTTTACGACAGCGAAATGAGAACCTCAAGCACCCGACAATTTTACGTTACGCGAGTACATGTTAACTCCGCAAGAACAACGGTTGCAAGGCGTAAGATGAGCACAAAATAGAGACCCTTTCCCTTAGCTGTTATCGCAGGGTGGCGCAGGTCTTTTAATATTTGCGCAAAAACAAAAGAATAATACAATTCGTACAAAGTATCGAAGTTAATCAATAATTTACTTGAAACATGTACGGAAACATGGTTTAATCACATCTCAAATAAGTACCCAAAAAGCTAAGCTTAAAACCCTAAGAACACAAAGTACCCGCAAAAGTTTTATTCTGTTGACTTACGACTTTGTAGTGGTCCGATCTGTAGCAGACATTCTAGACGAATGCTGTACTAACGCAAGCATTTACTAAGTAAAGGACAACAGCGCGGCGCAACGGCGGCGGCGCAGTGGACATTTATAAATGTGAGCGTCTATAGCAAACTATATAAATTCTGCAACAGGATAATGGCGAAGGATAATCTTGAAATCACTTTTCTTTGTCCCACAATAGAATTCTCGTCGGTATTGTGGAGTGGAGGTGACTTATATAAATGATAAATAAATCGAATGTAGGAATCACAACGCCCGGGTTTGTTAACTGATACACATTGCACAATATATTCTTGGTTTCGGAGGGCAGTTTTTTTTTTCTTTAATAAAACAGAATACAACTATATAAACACACAGTAGGACGTGAAATACAGTGGCCTATAAGGAAAGCACATTCGACTCAAACGCGTATTATAGATATTTCCGACTCGAACACTACGCGAACAGTACTTTTGAACTACTAGCTGTGTCCCTATGTTCTCTAACGTAACAAAGGCTATAAACTTAGCAAATGAAATATTTCATGAATAAGAAAAACTCCCTATACATTATACCTTTCATTATTACTTTATCTATCATATAAGTAATAAAATTGGAGCGAAGTCAAAACTTTACCTACATTGAATGTTTTTGAAAAAAAGTAATTGCTAAGAGGTCGGGGAATGATTCTGAAACTATAGTTTTTTTAGAATTTTGTCTGTCAGTCTGATTATCTGTTTGTCTGAATGTATGTTCCAGGATCACGCAAATACTACTGGATAGATTCTGTTCAAATTTTGCTTAGATATTTCCTATGTCTGGTCAGTCTTTATGCTAAAAAGGATCACGCTATTTGCTATGGGGGATGAGCAATATTGCATTGTTTGTATTCTTCTACAGTTTACCGCAAATTGTAAATAAAAAAACGAGCCAAAAGGTTAGAATAATGCAGATAATTAAGCTTTTTAAATGATTAACATCACGCGAGCCTCTATGGAGCTAAGCAATCAATAATGACATAATGCAGGCTGGATTTTTGAAACGGGGCATTATTGACAGGTAACGGTGTCGCTACACGATAACGGTCTTAGTCTTAGGAGTGTCCTTAACTTTTTGATGATCTGCATTCACAGATTTTGAAAAAAAAATGTATTCAGCATGAAAATGTGCTGTTTTCACAAAAACGTTTTTGATACCAATGAGTCCTGTTTCTTATAACCATTAAATGCGACGTGAAACGAGTGTATCGACACATTTGTACGATAATATTGTACATTGCAAAATAAAACTTTGATGCTGACGGAGCCACGATTACGGTAATCCTGCAGATTTCACAACACTCGAAACAAATTGCACTGTATTGAAACTAGTTTTGTGAAATTAGTTTTAGGTACTTTAACACGTTCAGACCGGCACCTCATGAGTAGGTACTTGGTATCCTACGGCGCAAATCTTCATGTGACCACCGGTGATACATCACCGCCCCATGAACCAAAAGTCTTGCCGAAATTATATCCACCTCCTGAGCTGCACTATGAACATTTGTCTATTTTACTAGGCGGGGACGGTAAATACAACTCTTTCTCTCAAGGCGGCGCGAATTTTTTAGTACTTTGAATGTATAGTGTGACGTGACCACCGGTGGTACACCCCGCCGTGGCAGCAAATACTCCGTGCTGCACCGGTGGTACACGCCGGTCTGAACGTGTTAAAGTATATCCCGCTTAAAAACGAAAAACTTCGCAAGCAATGAGAAGTTGCTACTGAAAGCTGCGGGTCGATCTCAGGACGCGCGGATTCTCACACGGACATCGGTACGTCGCATGCTCCTGCGTCAACAGTCCTGACCTCTTCATAACCAACCATGTAGCGGTAGTTTAAAAATAATAGTTGTCTACATTATCGCATTAGGTGTTAAACCTGTAAAGATAATTGTATGGTGGGAAATAAATAAATAAATAAATATTTTGGCTATTGAGACCAAAACTACAAACGAAGAGCGGGGAAGTACGGGGAAGTATTATGAAAACGTGCTGTTATTTTAGTATATATTGTGGTATCTTACGACTTCCACACGAACGAACTCGCGGGCAGAAGCTAATGAATAATGAAATAATGTAATGAAACCATAGGAAGGGCAATTTCATAAACTGGGCAGTAGGCAACCACAATAAGGGAACAAGTTCCACCTGAGGCCGTATAAAGTATTGTAAAAAATGTTTCTAGACAAAGAACAGCAGGAGTTCGACAAAAAAGTTTTGTGATAGACCTTTGAAAACAAATTTCGGTTTCTCAAACATTGAACAACACATTTTTTTTATTTTAGATTAGTTTATGGTATTTGTTCTTATATTTGTTGTTTTAATTCTATTAGTAAAATTAATTTATTTAATATTGTAGGTAATAATTAATATGTTATTCTAAAGCCTTTTGGATAGTAATTTATGTCTTGTGTCACATTGCTATAGCGATTTGTGTTTCTAAGATTTATTAAATGTGCAATACTCTGTGGTTTTATGAGTATTTACTTAAAAGACCATACCAATCATTGGCCAACCTTGAGCCTCGTCAACGTGACAAAAACAATACCAATCCACATTTAACTCGTTCGTACAGTCAAATGCGTCACAATGTATTAACTGGTAAAAGTTAAAAAAAAAAGTATGCAATATGTTGTTATTGCATACGTTGTTTTTTTTTTCAGTATTTTATGTTCGCTTAATTAGTCAAAATGTAGGGAACAGCTAACTTTTTTTTCACGATTTCAGGTTCGTTCCCTTAGTAAAAGTTGTTCACAATGATCAGTAAAATATCCCTTTAAAAGATTGCCACTGTTTACACTTACACCCTGTATACAGGGTAATTTGTAAAACACCAACAACTTCTTAGTACTCATCATTGCGAAAAAAAATCTGCTGCTCCCTACATTTTGACGAATGTGAAGTAGATAAATGTGCTGAACAGCTGATTTTTTTAAAAACAAATTGAAAACAAAGTGGGAGACATTCGGTTTTGCAAATGTTTTTAGCAACTTACTTCAAATTACTTTCTCATAATTATTTGAATTTTAGACTACTCAACAAAGTCTAGAGAACAAGGGTATTCATAGTAATTATTTTTATTTTAATACTTTTTATGTAACATATTTTAAATCAATAGAAGCGTAATTGAATAGAGATTTTAATTCTTTGATTACTTAAATAAAATGGTTGTTAGTGAAAAAAAAATATTATAATATTCAAAATGGTACAACCAAAGCGACAAAAACTTTTTGTAGATAAAAAAATAAATAACGACCAGATAACATTAAATTAAAAATAAAATGCCTAACAACTTTTTAATAATCTGTTAGACCTCCCAAGGCATCAGCGACTGCTCTACATCGGCGTGGCATGCTGAGTATCAGCTTGTCTATTGTATCTGTGGAATTTCGCTCCACACTCTGGAAAGATGTGCATGAAGCTCTTCTTCCGTGTTCAAATTTTGGGGAAGGTTACTGAACGCTCTTCTCCCGAGCAAATCCCACGCATGCTCTGTAGGATTGAAATCAGCGCACTGAGTAGGCCACTCTAATAGAGTTTATTGTTCTCATATAACACATATTCATCACCAGCCGGGCTGTGTGTGCACGTCCATTATCTTGCATGAACATAAAATCTTGGCCGTACTGCTGTCGGTGAGGAATGACCATAGGTTTCACAATCTCGTCAAAGTATTGTTCTGCATTAAATCGCCTCGCATCAAAACGAGATCAGTTCTTCCACCCAGATGAATTCCAGCCCACAACATAATCATTCCGCCCTGGTACGGATGAACTTCCTGAGGATTCTGGAGTCAACTCTGGCGACCAGGAACTCGCCAAATGCGCACTCTTCTTGAATCGGGATGAAATCCAATTATTTCTGAATTTGTCCTTGTTGATTCCTAAAACAAACAGTTCTCAATTTATGTAACATTTTTTATCAACATTTTTATTTAGGTAAATAGTTTCTTATTTAGGTAAATAGGTTACTGTATTTGTTCCGAGTCTGGGTGTTTTTCTATCTATAATATGTATGTATTTACAAAAAAAAAAAATGTATATAAGTAGTTTATCAGCCATCTCGTTACCATAACACAAGCATTAGGTTGCTTAGCTTGGGACTAGATGGCGTTGTGTGAAATGTCCAAGGATATTTATTTATTATTTTTATTTATTAACTGATGTGAGATGATTTCACGAGATGAAAAGATTAGTGGCGATTCATTAATCTGGACCGATGTACTAGGTCCTGTTTCAACTTCCATTGCTACGGGATCCTAAAATTACGTATTTTTACCCGACTACGGTAAAGCCAAAAGGAAGGGTTATGATTTTAGCAGTCTATGTATGTATGTAAGTAAGTATGTAAGTATGTAGGTATATAAGTATGTAAGTATGTAGGTATATAAGTATGTAAGTATGTAGGTATATAAGTATGTATTTACGTGTGTTCCAGCGTAGCGTCAAATTACTGAACCGATTTTGATGAATGAGGTATCGATAGATTCGTAATAATGGTCCGGGTGACATAGGCTACATAAATTCTTCCTAAATTTAATATGGTGGACTTAACAACCCTGATGACCCAGTCCGAAATAAAATATACACTCGATACAGAAACTTTTTTTCCAAACTTCTTTCAAAAATCAGGTCTGACTACAATAACCAACAGATTGTTGAAAAGAAAAACAATCCAAAAAATCTCTGGAAGGTAATAAAATCAATAGGCCACATATCTCCTAGAAACAATGAAAGCTCTCAATTACTGAGCCCCCACAGAGAAAAAGACACACTCAACTCCTGTAACTCATACTTTACCTCAGTAGGAACCCGTCGGGCAGACAAGATACTAGAAAAACTCAAACAATCTCATGAATCTTTAATAAATACATACACATCCGACGTCTCAAATCCTCACTCTCTCCTGATTCAACCGACAGATGCGTACGAAATTATTAAAATCATATCCGACCTTAAAGTCTAAAGTGCTCCTGGCCCTGACGAAATTTCAGTTATACTTATCAAAAGAGCTTTAAAGTCCTTACTAGTACCAATGATGCACATTTTTAATCTGAGCCTTGAGACCGGTCCCTTCCCAGAATGTTGGAAAATAGCTGCGGTTTCCCCTATCTACAAAAGCGGTCCCAAACATGCACCAAATAACTACAGTCCTATAGCACTATTAAGCTCTGTCTCTAAAATATTAGAGAGGTTAGTTAACTCCCGTCTTATTTCTTTCATTGAGAAAAATCATCTCATCTCTGACAATCAGTTTGGTTTCCGATGGAATAGGTCGACCGAGGACGCTGCCACTCTACTAGTCAATTGTGTCTCCTCTCATATTGAGAAAAATGAAAAATGTCTTGCTATCTTCCTTGATCTTGCAAAGGCATTTGACACAGTCTCAACTGGCCTACTCCTCAAGAAACTAGAATGGATAGGAATAAGAGGAATTTGCCTCGAATGGTTTAAAAGCTACCTGACAAACCGGAAACAGTACACAAAAGTAAGCTCTTTCACCAGTGATCAACTCCCCATTAACTTCGGAGTTCCACAGGGCAGTGTACTTGGTCCCACGCTTTTCATTATCTATATTAACGATATTCTAAACCTCTCTATGAATAATGCTGACATTATAACTTATGCAGATGATACTGCCATCATATTTCACGGGAAAACGTGGGAACATGTACACTGTGTAGCTGACGAGGGATTGACACTAATCGCGAATAACCTGGACAAAAATCTCCTCACATTGAATGGCAGTAAAACAAAATATATTGTTTTCTCCAAGACCGCCGCTTCAAAACCTTCAGCACACCTAAAACTCAAATTGCATCACTGCTCTTCTAATATCTCCTCTTCCTCTTGTAACTGTCCTTCTCTTGAACGTACCACTTCCATTAAATACCTCGGTATTCTTATCGACGACCACCTAACATTCAAGCAACATATATCCAACCTATCTGGCAGAGTAAGAAAACTCATTCAAACCATGCGTAGACTACGAGACTGCCTACCCACAGAAACACTACTACAAGTTTACCAAGCGCTATGCCAATCCATAATTCAGTATTGCATCAGCGTGTGGGGTAGTGCTGGAAAGACCTACTTGAATGAAGTAAAACGAGCACAGAGAACGCTTCTTAAAGTAACTTTTAAGAAGCCCTTCAGGTTCTCTACTGACCTACTCTATCGTGAAACAAGAGTTCTCAGAGTCCGCCAGCTTTTCATTCTTTCTGCCTGCACCAAAACTCACAAAACTATTAAAAGCAGACCCGACTACACATCTATCATAAGCAAAAGAAACTATAGAATCCCAACACCTGACAACACCTCATTGCTAGCTAGACGCTCCCCAGCTTACTCTCTCATTAATACTTACAACAAAGTCTGCAAACTCTGCGAAATTAAAAATACTACCTTATTCAGCTGTAAAAAAATTATAAAGAAAATGTTGCAAAGCTCTGGTTATGATGACTCGGAACAACTAATATAAATATCCTGACCTGACACTGAATCAAACGTCAAATGACGCACTATGGGAACGAATACGCACGCACACACACACACCCCCACTCACACCACACACACACACACACACCCCCACTCACACCACACACACATCACATTTACACAAACATTTACATAACATCACATTTAACAACATACAACTGAAATCACCTCTCTAGTCTCCACTCTGGAATCCGTACCCCGAGCCCCAAGATATAGACTAACTGTCTAGTTTGGGGCTCACTGGCAAATAATATTATGTAACCTAGCTATAAGTAATATTTTAAGCTACTCATGTCGTTTCAACTTATTTTTAACATGTAAACCTGCTTACTGTATTACCTGGACAATAAACTATTTTCTATTTCTATTTCTATAACACGTAAATTTCTGACCTCGAAATAAGAAAGGTCTTGACAAGCACATTACAAATATGTATATAACTATGCCATTATTGTTTAACTAAATAAATATTTTGAACTTTTTAGATCAATTTTATTTTTCCGTAGTCGGGTTACATTTTTTTAAACTTTATATAATTATGTATTGAAAATAAATAAATAAATTTGCACATGATTATATTTCCGACTGGGATAGTTAGAAAAACATGCAATATCATAGTCCGGTCAATTTAGACATTCGAGGTTACATAAAGTCCCAACAAGCTGAATTTCTGTGAAATTGTTCAAAACATAATTATAAACAACGTCTAGAAGTTCCCCATCATTCCCCTGTAAGGAAAAAATTTTATTCAAGGTCAAAGGTAAAAAAAATGAGTTTTTCGCGATTTTCAGCAAAACGGTAAGTTTTTTATCATAAAAGTACCTCAGACAAAAATTGTAGATCATAAAATTATCAATAAAAAATTTATTAATACTTTTTTTCTTACGAGCCACCGTTTCTGAGATATAACGATTCAAAAAGTTATAAAAGTTGTTATCGTCATAATATGCACACGTTTCCACGCCACCTATGAGGTAGTGTACTTAGCGCGTTTTTTTAACGTGGTTTCCCCAGTGGCCTACTCCACGGGTCAGTTGTGATCCTGTTTAATGTAAAACTATTGCATAATAACGGAAATTTTCAAAGATTGGGAAAGATAAAAGCGATGTAAATTAAAAAAAAGTGTTGAAGTTTATTCGTCTTATTCGTAAGTTTCAAATTCTTGTTCTTCTTCTTGTTCTTCTTCTCCTGCTTCTTCTTCATCTTCATTTTGGATGCAAGTAAATTGCGTCAATAGCGATGTATCGCATGATACTTCGTCGGAGTCAAACGAATCCTCCATTGTTTGTGATTAAATATTAGAGCACGACCGGCCTTGACAATTTGTGCATGCCAAAGAACAAGACAGTCCGACTTTTTTGCAACCACATTTAGCACTGCATCCCTTTTTGCAGTTGCAAAAAATAGTGTTCAGCAGTTTTTCCGGCGCAGGTGGAAGTAAAGTTTGAACTGGCTCTAATATGTTGTTGACCAACTTCCAACCCCAGTCTGTAGGGTCTAGCTGATAACCAAGCCACACTTGAACTTGGTAATATACTCGAAAAAGATGTTGGTGAGCAGCAACTGAGGTTGGAGGAAGACAAGCTAATTGAACTTGTTTTTTATTTTTAGTATTTTTAACGAAACATGCATATCGATGCTTATCTAAACAGGTAGTTTTTTAGGAGCTCCGTACATAGAAAGAAGAAAGCGGATGCCGTTGGTAATAACTTCTTGTTGAGTTGAATTACTCTTTTTAAAAACTTCAGCTTCTTTTTTTTTTTTTTTTTTTTTTTAATATAACAACTCTAGATGTATATACGTGGCGTACTCATGTATATTATGACGATAACAACTTTTATAACTTTATGAATCGTTATATCTCAGAAACAGTGGCTAGTAAGAAAAAAAGTATTGATACATTTTTTATAGATAATTTTATGATCTACAATTTTTGTCTGAGGTACTTTTATGATAAAACTTACCGTTTTGCTGAAAATCGCGAAAAACTCATTTTTTTGACTTTTGACCTTGAATAAAATTTTTTCCTTACAGGGGAATGATGGGGAACTTCTAGACATTGTTTATAATTATATTTTGAACAATTTCAGAAAAACACTGAAATTCAGCTTGTTGGGTCTTTATGTAACCTCACTCTCATTTTTTGGTCTAAATTGACCGGACTATCAAGTGAACATATTTCTAATGAAATGTTATACCTGTCTTCGTGTTAGATTGCTGTTGATGGTGAGCGGTTCTTTTAATCTGCAGTACTGCGCTATGTCCTCCTTCACTTCCTGTAATGTAATAAATCAAGTATTAATTTCAACGGTATACTATTTATCTAAATATATAAAAATGAATCTCTATTTCCCTTGGTAATCGCATCACGCGTGAACGGATGGAACAATTTCGCTAATTCTTTTTTTGTTGTGTTTATTATTGTCAGGAGAAGGTTCTTATGTAGAGAAAAATTGGAAAAGTTGCCGGGAAAATTGGAAAATTCGGGACAACTGAAAGTGGATTTTCTATGGGAATTTTGAATTATTGAAATTGAGACAGGACAACGTCTGTCGGGTCAGCTAGTTGCCAATAAAATACCTTAAAATTACATCATATATCAGACCATTTCACCTATTCTATCCATAATAAATAACTTAGGAACAGCATCTTCTCTAAGCCGTCTCCATTTCATAGTTTCATTACATACAAATGAATACGAAGTAAAATGCTTGGAGCATATTATGTGACTGTGCTTTTTTGGAGTCCAATTTCGTCTACCAATACAATTTATCCATTATTTTTTTTCACATCGTATAGGAAATCTGTAAAAGAAAAGTATCGACAACATTATTTACGCCACTATGGCTGATCAAGATAAACCCCAAAACAATTTCCGAATATTCGCTAATAACTTCTATTGGAATAAATATTACGTCCGGTTTCTGCTATATAGTGATACAGCAACATTTGTTATGCATTTATATTCGTTTATCAGCTCATAAAGCAACAAGAAATTGAGAAAAAACTTACCAATGGAAGGTCAATATTTCTTGTTTATTTTCTTTTCGTTATGAATGGGACTTGCAGCCCCCAACCACACAAGACATTGCTCCACAGCGTTCACTTGCATAGTGCGTACAGGGATAATCGTCGGTTGGTGCTTCATTTCATTAAAAGCGGCTAACGGGCCTCTGCGAGTTGGCTTCGGCCCTTGTACGCCTTCCAAAAGTCCGGGACCCCAGAATCCCGAGATATGCAAACATAAGTATAAATAATAATAATACCCTTGGACATTTTACACAACGCCATCTAGTCCCAAGCTAAGCAACCTAATGCTTGTGTTATGGTAACGAGATGGCTGATAAATTACCTAAATACATATTTTTTTTTGTAAATACATACTTATATAATATAAATATTGCATTGACACTTATTTTTGAAGCCAATGCAGCATCATAGGATGACTTTGGCATCACTTGTCTCGCCCCATAGTTTCGATAAACTTCATTCTTCCATTGCCGGACAGTGGAATTTTCTTTTAAAAAGGAAATCTTCTTCAGCGCAGCTATTCACAACCGTTCGATATGATTCTGTGCTGAATCAAACATCAATCAATGTTATCCAAAGTCCTAAGGCTTTTTACAAATCAAAATACCGAAAATTTTGTTAGTTTAAATCAATTAGCCATACTCGTTGGTCTAGTGGTCGCAAACGCTACTGCAGAGCATTAGGTCCTGGGTTCGATTCGAGGAAAGTGTTATTGGCTTTCCTATCTTGAATTTGTCAATAGCAGCGCGTAGTCTGGATTTGTGCCCGGTTGGTGGCAATAGGCTCGCTCCCTATTTAAGGTACTTAAACATAACAAGCGAAATGCGGGTGTTAATAGGTACACCTACGCCTAACCCTTCGGGGAGACAAGGCGTGGTGTTATGAAATATCAAAGCTCTCACAGTATATTAAGGTATATAAATATGTCATCTAACCTGTTACTACAACAAAGCTTAAGCTTCGGTCTTACCTCTAGAGGAATCTAGCAACATATTCGAAAGAGTCCGCAAACAGGCATTAAAATTCCTTTTTTATGACGTCGCGCGTCGGTCCTACAACGCGTTGCATAATGTATGGGAAAATCCAAACAAAAAGCCGCTTTATATTCAGAGGCACGTGGCATATCATATGTATTGTATTACTATTGCTCAACTGTACTGAATTTGCTTAGCAACATAACATATGGTTCGGCAGAGGTGTACCTTAGTACACCCACATTTCGCCAGCTATGTTTAACCTCTCTGCTCGACAAGATTTTGACATAAGACATACCAGCTGACTCGACGGGATGTTACGAATTACGTCATGATATTCAGGAATTTAATTTACATCAAGTTCAAAAAAAAAAAAAAAAATCAAAAATGTTTTATTTCGTTATTACACGTACAATAGGTATACAGTTGGAGGCGTCTCCTTTTAAGCATATAGATGCCTGTGCCAGGAGGCGCCGCTCCTTCATTAACTCACAATTTTATTAGTGAAACATGCTAATAACAAAACAAACAAAATTTAAAGTTAACGTGAAAGTATATGAATAAAAAATAAAGTCAAAATAAAACGAGTTTCAGCATTAGAATTTATTTTAAAAATATGTTACCGCAGCTATTTTATACAATAAGTCTTTGGCAAATATCTTGAATAATATGTTGAGGTCGGACAAACCGAGTCAGTCTATTGCGATAGTTGAATAAAATTCTGTATTAACTACACATATCCAAAAGGAAGGCAACTTAGATTCGCTGAAAATATGTACATAAACAACCTTCTCTCTTGCTGAAAAAATGCAAAAGGGCAAAATGAAGATATTATCATTCTCTTTGCATTCCTACTTTTACCAAGAAAAGGCATTTGGGTAGACCGCATAAATTACATACTCAGGCTATGATCAAAAACCAACTGTGTTCAATCTGCTGATTGCAATGTGTATACTTACTGTATAGGAGGGCTGGGATATAAAAAAAACACGTTTCCGGAAACGGATTCCCTGGTTGTCCCTAAAGTTTTTGAGTAGCACGGGTACAATCACCCCTTAAATTTTGGCTCGTACTTCTGATGGCGTTTGCCAATAAATGACCTTCAATCATGCGATTACTTATCAGGAAAAACTATTAAACATCAAGGAAATTGCATTTATTATGCTACCTACTTTAAAAAATTGTGACGAAATTCGATAGATCCTGTACTATGATGGAAATAATGATTTCCTCTCTACAATTTTGTAGAGAGGATATTCCATTGTTTAAAAAAAGAAAGTAAATTTACTTTCTTTTTTTAAAGAATGGAATATTGGAAACTAAAGGTAAAGAGGTGTCATATTAATTCATAATAATTGAGTTCATAATAAATTACTGACTCCTACTTTATACTGCATTACACCATCCTCGATGCTCAATGTCACCACAGTCTTATGTTTTTATACTGTGATGTTACCATGGTTACTTAATAATCCATCTCGTACCCACTCCCTGGCTTCGATATTTCCGTTTCACTCTAACATTATCTTACTAAATAAAATTGCGCCCCAAATGAATGGTTGGGCGAATTCATGTACGGAAAATAAATTTAGCAAAGTATTATATTTTGTCGTGTGTTGTGTAAACGACATTAATTAATTAATTTGTTTATTTGAGATACCATAAACCCATGACGAAAAATTTGAAAATTTTCGTAGCTGCCATCTTGGATTTTCATTTAGACCTCATTATCGTTTTCAGCAACCTCAAAAACCCTGAAAATGACACCCATGACGAAAAAATTTGAAAATTTTCGCAGCCGCCATCTTGGATATTTATTTTGACCTCTTTATCGTTTTCAGCAACCTCAAAAACCCTGAAAATGACACCAATAACCAAAAATTTGAAACTTTTCTCAGCCGCCATCTTGGATTTTCATTTTGACCTCATTATCGTTTTCAGCAAGCTCAAAAACCATGAAAATGACACCCATGACGAAAAATTTTAAAATTTTTGCATCCGCCATCTTGGACTCAAAAACTAATAAAATGACATCCATGTCATTAGTATTATTTCCTTTATTTAATTTTATACATAAGTTACATTTTTAAATATTATAATATAAAAACAAAACACACAACGGAATTTCGTGACGGAAAAATCTTAAATTTTTTTCGCCTAACATCCGCCAAGTTCGTACCATCCGTTCCAAAAAAAACTTAAGAAATAAGCAAGCAGGCACTTAAATGTTATTATGTCGTATCTCTCTATTTTTCTGTGTACATAAATTAAATAATAATAATAAATTAAAACAATAATAAAATCTCGATAGCCCTGAAAATCGTGTCCCGAGCTACGAACATGGTGGAAGTATGCAGCTCGGGCTCGCGCCTCCCGCGTCTCGCCCCTCACGCCCCGCACGATTGCCCTGTCTAGACGGCTTCGTCGAACGACTGTATGATGTATAGACTGTGGCATTAGTATTATCAGTTTAGTAGTATGAGTTTGGGACCATGTTTTAGCGGGCTTCGTAAGAGAGTTATGATTCTATATCATTCTTAATTCGTTGGGTACAGAACCCAAAAATTTGCAAAAAACTTACACTTTCTCTGTTTTTACACAAAGTATTCCTTTGCAGTATTGATCCTTGTCAGTAACATCATCGCTCAGTTTTATACTCGTACAAGGTATTTTGTTATAAGAGGAACAAACAGGGTTTGATTTCTGGTTCAGGCAGAAGCTTTTCAAAAAACAAAAAACGCGGTTTTATTTTCCTTCAAAATTGAGGTCATGGTTCGTTTTACCGCTATAACCCGTAGTTTCGAATTTAGCCCTGATTTGTCATCGCAACAATCAAATTTAATTTACGCGACTGACATATTATATTCCCCCCACTTCCACCCAGCTGACTATTTGTTTTGGGTTGGATGATCCCAAAAACCATCCCGGTTTTGGCTTGGTATGAAGCTACTTTTTTTCATAAGGTTTTTTTTTACAACTTTGAGATGCTCTAACTTTGGACTCCCCACTGTTGGAGCAGCCGAGCCTCAGATCTCATATGCACTAAGGAAAAACTATTTTTGGTATGATTTTCAGCCGGTATAAAATTACTTTTTCAAACAAACGCTACCTCCCGTACTATATTGTTTTATAGTGAGAGCGCGTTTCCTTGACAACCGTCAACAGATAGACAGCTGACAAGCACCAGCGATGATGGCGTCATCTGCAATTAGCTTTGCCCGTACCTCCCCATTCGATTCCTAAGTTGCATTCAGCCTAATCGATACTCGGAATAAAATCGAGCTTGAAAAAAATTTGTACAAACTGAATAAAAACTCTTTGGTATGTTTTCCATTAATTATTTTATTTTTGATATTAATAAGTACCACGTACAGTGTGGATAGGGGTGTAGCTTTTTAGTGTTCCGTACGTACGTCTGACACAATCAATTTGCTTCGAATCTACTGGACCGATTAAGTTGAAATTTGGTATACATATGAATTTCTGTAGCCCAAACACGGAAGTGTAACGTAAATAATTGAATTTTGAATATGGGGTCACTTTTGGCAAATTAAATCATTTTAAAAAAGTTTTACAAACTGTAGGTACCTACCGTGTGACATATCAAATGAAAGGGCGTGTTGCAAGGGTTTCAAATTTATTATTTTTATAAGTAATTTAAAAAATTACCACTCCCGCAAAACCACAGAGCCAAAAATTTAAAAAAAAACATACAGAAAAAACATACAGATTCTTTGATTATAGATTCCAGGAAAACCTATAAAAAGTGTAGAGTCTTAAAATAACATGGTACTTAAATCTCTCAATATAGTACTTACAAACTTACATTTGCAGTTGGAATGTATGGGAAAATATGTGTTTCAACTACATTGTTAATCTGGGGATAAATTATTTGGTACAAAACATATTATATAACATTCATTCATCGTACGGAATCTGGAGGCGGCTATTCCAAATAATAATATTGTAAATAAATTCTCATAGACATCAGTTTCATGCCGATTGTATACGTAAACTCTATATCCAAATACAAAGTCCGTAAAAAAACACAAACTTTAATTTCGTCATGTCCGCCTGTCATTACAGCCATTTTACTAAATAATTAAATAGCGCTCTTAATTTAAATAATTAAATAGCGCTCTCGCGATTTTAGCGACAAGAACCGTTTTCTGCAATTTGCGCCTCATTTTAAATATCAGGTGGAGTAGATCCATATTAATATCAGATTCCTCGCTTGAACTCATGTTATTATTTTGTCTATAAAATGTCGCAACAATAATTTAAGCTAAGATTTGAAGTTTCTAATATGAATTTAAAAATAAAATTAGAACTACATCATTCGTCTCATTTACTCTTTAGTAGCAGCGCTTCCAAGGAGGTTTGATCAGTCAGCTTATTTATTCTCGTAACGTGAAACTCCTTGCTAGTATTCTTAAATTATTTTTTATGCAAAATAAAAAAAAACCCTAAAGAATACGCACGGCCCTATACAACGGAGTATGCGGTAAAATAGGTACTTAGTGAGAGTACCTATTTTACCGAACGTTCCGTTGTATCGTGCGTAATTTTTAACTTTCGAACAATTTATACAGGCTTCGTAAATGCATTTTATGAGCAAATGTGTTGAAAAGGTTAATTATGCTGTCTTTGTCGCGCACTGAGTTCTTTGTAGCAATCTTTCTGTTTTACACACCGAGTGAATGAAATTGTATAAATATTTGTCAGTTTTATTTCACGGGTTTCCCCCGTAGCAGTGTTAAATTTGATTGTCTATGCTGTCTGAAGATTTTTGCCTTATTTGGTATTTGTGTTTCGATTACTTCGATCAGCATACGGCGGTTGTTTCACTATGAAGCGCAAATATGAACAAAATATTGAGCGGAATGGGAACAAAACCCACAATTCTCTTCTTAGATTATCGTTTATTTTTTTATACCATCAGAAAGTAGAGATTTAAACAAACAAAATGCCCACCGACTTTTTTAAAAAAGCAGATATTTTGACATGAGAATTTTCGATTGAAAATTAGGGTGCTTTTTCGATATTAAGTCAAAATAAGGTGAAAATATAATGTTTTAAATCAAAAAAATTACAGTGTGTTTGGGAAATAAAAAAGTAAGTTTTCACCAAATTGCGTGAAAAAAAAACATATTTTGTAAAAGATAAAAATAAAAAACCAAAAACTTGGTTATTTGAATTTTTCACATAAATTTTGAGGTTAAGTGAAAAAAGTGTAAATGCAAAAGTTGTCGATCTTTTTATTACCTCCAACTTTGCCATTTAACTTTTTTCCATAGGACTTGTAGTTTTCGAGATAAACCGTTTTTTAACCCTAAAAACTCCCCCCATCCACTTCCCGACCTCAGATCGCCCGTAATTTATTTTTCCTTTCATTTCTGTTTTGTTTCATCCTACTATATATTTTTTTTTACTTTTTACCATTTTCAAAGGTTTCAGCCGGTAGCGGTATGGTTAACCAAAGATAAAAAATTTTGATTAAAAAAAATGTTTTATTTGCAATATTTTCAAAACATGAAGCAAATTAGTAGTATTTTGGTGTAATTTACTTTTTAGTAGATTTCAAAGATTCTGTTGGTAGGTTTATAAAATTAGAAACGGTAACACTGGCTCTATAATTACTGTAGCTTACTAATAACATGTATTGGCAGCATATTATTTCAGCCCCCACGCAAAAAGGGCTGGTAGATTGGAGTGTTTACCTGTGTTTCGGAGTGTGAACCTATTTCAATAAAGTTTTTTAATAAAAGGCTATCCTGGTGCATTACGTTGTAGTAATGATCAAACAATGAATTAAATGAATACGTACCTAACTACACGATGGGTGCAAACTACAAACTCCGGTTTTGAATTCCACTGGTGATACGTGATGTAGAAGCGAGTCTGAAGCCAGATCCACTGTTGCCCTTTTGTTAGGAATCGGTAGTAGCACGACGTTAATTCCCCTTTCTGCATCACTGTAAAAAAATATGGGACTTGTAATAATTTAAGTCATCATTCAGATAAAAAGAAACAGTTCAGGAAGTTGATGACTTTTTAAAGCATTTCTATGTAAGCTATCTTTACTTCACATAAGGTATCCTGCACAAAAAATATCAAGAGCATCATTGAGGTCAAAATAAATAAAAGGCACACGCCTTATATTTATTTTGCCTCGTTCCACATGTAAGAAAGTAAGAAGTTAAGAGTTAAGAATTCTGCTGTATTTCAATAACATGTATTCCTATTACATGAATGATTTATAGGATATTATTTGTCAAAATATACTTACAAGCCTCGTGGCACGTGACTACTTTTTCTAAATCGTCAAAGTGGTAGTAGTCATAGCCCGAGGTGCCGAGTACTTCGAATGGTAGGTAGCCGATGATAGGCGGGGCGCGGTGGTCTAGAAACAGGAACTTCCATTCGAGACTGTGTCGGGATGTGAACTCACTGCGACTGGAGTCGACGAGCGACACGTCGCGTATCAGTTGAGGGGTGTAAAGCCGACCAGTGCATACGAACAATAACCTGACAAACACGAACATAATCAACCTCTAATTATATTATATGCCACAATCATAATATTAGTCTTTCTACACATGTCCGGGTCTAGACCTGACTACGGATCATCTAGGCTTTGCATTCCGACGGACACGGAAAAAGATTGCTTAGAATCAATTTGAATGAACTTGTTACACATAACAGGGATATTTCCTTTTCCACAGAGGCAGTATTGCCTCTGAACTCGTGTTCAAACGCCAGGACTGCCTCCTGTTACGCGGGAAAGGTAATACTGGTCCGGTGTAAGAGCCCCGGCCGCCCCGGTCAGCGTTCTATGCTTCGTAAAAGAAATGACGCGGACGACCCTGTGCCTATGGTGCTTATGGTGATGAAGGATGTTTTCTACTTTACATGATTAGATGCAATGCTTTCCTAGCCGGTACCAGCAATATTCTTACCTTGATTCATGATCCGCATTATAACTAGGCATCTGATCATTATCAAGTGGCTCCATGTTTGTTCCTGAAAATAGAATAGAACATTTCCAAAGCTGCAAGACTTAATATGTAGAGGTGCTCTGATTATTGTTTATGGTGTATACAGCAAAGAAAATACATTTAATGATTGAATTGGTCTGCTAATATTAAAGTCAATATTATTAAATATCATATTTTTTCATTTGATCGCATCTTGGGCTATTAGTCTGGAAATGATATGAAGAAAAAAAAATATTATACTACTCACGAAAATGACCATTGAATACAACAAGTTCATATGTGGCTTCATCTCTGAAGTCCAATGCTCCTCTTTTAAGATGACACTGGAAGCGGATTTCGTTTTCTACAACAGATAAAACTTTGATTGGAGGGCAAGTCCTTGCAAAACTGACTAAGAATGATTGTAATCTATATTGTTTTTAACCGTTTACGATGAACACACATATTATAGAGGGAAGGTACAACATTGGTTGGTTGGTTGAAGGTTCAAGGTGCTTTCATTCAAAGATTTTGCTTATTAGATATATTTGTTAGGTGAAATATGATATTGATTAGTCAGCACTATCATACTGATTATTTGGCAATTAAACAAGGTCAGTCAAGTAAATGAAATCGAAAGTGGCTTCTACTATACGGCAAAATAACACAGTATTACGTTTATTTGTGTAAACAGAACGAATGCACAAGTTAAGTAAACACAATATCCCAAAAATTTCACTCGCAATGCGATTCCGGATCAGTTCTTGGAAATAAAATACACAGGATAAAATAACAGGCATGATGAGTAGTTATTTTAATGATACTTATGGTACCTCTTTACATATTATATTAAAAGAAAACGCTAAAAGAGGAAGAAAGAAAAAGTATTTATTGTACTCGCACAGGAAGATCACCAACTAAAGTTTAGTTGGTGAAACTAAACTAAAAACAATCATAAAAATAGAAAAAACAAAATTATAAAAAATTAAAAAATAATAATAATAATAAAAATATAAAAAGAGCGATACGTTTCTTCAATTTCTTTCTATATACAAGCTGCTTGTAGCAAAAAAGAGTATTTTCTTAATACGAAGCAACAATCACTGGCGTCAGCCAAAAATGACTTTAAAAATAAACAAAAGTGTGTATCAACCTACTTTTGCTTACTTTAATGACAACATACATAGGAACAGTATTAATACTTTATATATTTAATTTTAATTTTTGTCTCGTCAGTATTTAGGAGACAAAAATTAAATAAATAAATATCCTTGGACATTTCACACAAAATTAGGAGACAAAATTACAATTAAAGATATAAAGTATTAACACTGTTCCTATGTATGTTGTCATTAAAGTAAACAAAAGTAGGTATCAACCTACTTTATATCTTTAATTGTAATTTTGTCTCCTAAATACTGACAAACACGCAAGCAGACAGCGCAATGCAATCCAATTCGAAGGGCAATGTGACCAAAACCAAAGTACTAGATTTGTTTGCTCAGCAAAACCGCACGGCATATTATTTTTAGTTCGCAGTAGTTTTGCTTTCGCTATGTACAGAAAAAGTGATTTTATAATAAAAAAATATTCTTCATACAACAGTTGACTTCATTAATATCAGCCACTCTATTAGACCAATATAATGCAGATCCACTCTTACGATAAAAATTTAGTCAACTTTCATCAATTTTTTTTTCATTGATTTGTATAAGTACTAATAAATAAACCTGAGTTTATTTTTTTCATTTGGACGCGCTAATCTCTGAAACTACCACACGGATGTGAAATATTCTGTTTTTGCATATATGATAGCCCAATTCTTGAGGAAGGTTATAGGCTACTTATTTAACATCACGCTACGACCCTTAGGAGCCGGGCAAAAAGAAAAAAGTCAAAGAACGCTAAGCCATAATGACGATGCAAAAGCGCGGGCGGGCGATGCGATGCGACGCGGAGGGTCAAGAAATTTCTCGCAAGCAAAATCGCTGATAAAAGCTAGTACTTAAGCAGTTTTTAATTTTAACCCAACTTTTTAATAATAGACAGCCTAAAGACATATCAATATTAACTTGAAGCGAAGTGTATTTCACAAAGCACTTCAGAGGTTCATTCTACAACAATCTAGACATAATAGTATCTACGTCAGTTTGCTTTTGTGCCTGATCAAGAGCTCTAAACGATACCTAAATTGGTTAAATGCACGATACACTAAAAATGTAGTCTTTATGCTCTAAATATGTAGTTTGCTGTTACAATTTGATCAAACAGCACCATAAAATCACGCCTGTAGGTATTCCCCAAAGGGTTAGGCTGAGGTGTAGGTAGGTGTACCTGTAGTACACTCACATTTCGCCAGCTATGTTTAACTCCCTTGTAATAGGGAGCGAGCCTATTGCCATCAACCGGGCACAAATCCAGACTTCGGGCTGCTACTGAGAAATTCCAGATGGAAACACCCAATAACACTTTGCCCAACCCTGGAACCGAACCTAGGACCTCATCCTCAGCACCATAAGTATATGAATAATCTCATATATTATGTTATGATGATACTTTTCTAAATACTAAAATCTGAAATCGCATTACTTTTGAACATAATGGCAATGCTTGGTTGGAATGCCTATCGCAATGGCGCTAAGCCTTTCATTCGCAAGAGCTTTTATATTTTTGCTTGCTTAATAAAAATGTTTAAAACATTTTCAGTTAGTAGTGTCTACTGATAAGAATCTGTTTGATAAACCTTCGAATAAAGCCCTATCCACACAGGTTCGGGTCGGGGATTCGAACCAGTGAAAAAGTTCATACAAATCTTATTCAGGCAATCTGTTCATCCCATAAGACGGGGCCCTGACCCTAATGTGTGGATAGACCTTTACCCCCTTATTTATAAAAAACTAAAACGCTCTACAAACCTATTTTAGTTAAAATTGTGTTTTTCTTCTTCTTTCAAACTCAAATCATAATTCGAAAGAAATTGGTCTATCCACACATTAGGGTCAGGGTCCCGTCTTATGGGACGGAACAGATTGCCTGTATAAGATTTTTATGAACTTTATCACTAGTTGAGCTAGTTGAGTTTTGAATAAGGCGGTTAGATGAGATCTGTAGATCTTTTCATAGTTTTCATTTTTTAATAAGGAAGGTTATACCGTTGCTATGGCACGCAATACAGAAACGTAGCACTAACGCAAGCTAGCATGGCATTTATAAATACGATTACGTAACCAGAAGTTTAAAATAGTAGTTAATTCCTTAAATTATTTTTGTACGTCGGTATGCTAGTAAAACAAAAGTCCAGAATATAAACCTAGTTTATTACTGATTAGAACATAAAAGAAATGAATTGTCATGTATGGAGTATATTGCCACACCTTTGCCACATAGAAATTTATGTGTAATATGAATTGTTTTTATTCATCTCGGCAGTTTTATTGCGAATAACAAAAAAAAATTATATTACTATTATTTATATTAAGTATTCAATTTGTAATTTATAACCAGCACTCCAATTGCGTAAAATACTTTCAATCACAATCCGATGGATATTGAAGGAAAGGAGATCATTCACCGTCCAAACATTTTGGGTTAAAGAAAGCCAAACAAAAAAGCTATTTTCCGAAAGAATACGTATTTCTCTGTTTATTTCTGTTTTTCTTTTATTTTTTTCCTATGATTCTTTTAACTAATACATACTGAAAATAGTATTTTTCAAACTCGTATAACAGTCCAGGGAATGTCTCTACAGATTTGGTCCCATAGTGAAAAGTGAAGAGAATAACATGTTCTAACGGAATATAACATTTTTTGTTTGGATTTTGACTTTTTGACTTTCATATATTTAGCCCAAAATTAATGATCTCCTATAAAACCCAATGAATTTGGTTTAACTGTCATTAGGAATACATTGCCATCGTAACTGTTTTGTAAAATATTTTTTTTCAGTTATTTGTTGATACATACCTTTACCGGGAGTTGTGTTCATTGGATCCGATGCACTCCCTGGATTCTGCAATAGATTGTATAAACTTGGCCGATCTTCTTCACATGCTAAGTCAAATATGCTTTTATTCACTATATCAGCCTGCAAATAATTCGTTAACAAGTTAATTCAGTGTAAAACACCACAAACAATATATTTAAAAAATTGTGTACGAAAGAGATTAAAGAGAAACATTGAATATTTTGCTCTTTATTGTCTGGATATGACTTAATTGTTTTTATTCAAAAATAAAAATGTGATAATAAAAACTTACTGGGTTGTGACCTAACAAAGATGTGATGCTTTCTGATATATAGTAGATTTGACCTGTGGCTGAGAATACCATTACAAATCCTTCCAGAGCTTCTAACACTAAATATGTAAACTCTTCATTTGACAAAAATGCTGGTTTCCAATCCTCTTGAACATCATGAGCTCTTGATCTAACAGTAATTTCTAAAACAAAATAATCATAGTAAAATAGATGATGATTACAACCAATAGATTTCACTCAATCTATTAACATTCTAATTTCTAACTACCCCTTTCCCTTCTATAGGAAGGGAAAGGGGTTCTCAATTAATTCACATATCTTTTTCTTTATTTACAAGGTTATACTTTTGTTTGTATGTTTTTTGAAGAAAAGCATGTAACTGTATAGTCCGCGAGGCGTAAGATAAGCTTTGAATTTGTAAGAGTGCACACAGATAGTGTAGGTGTGACGTCCGGCATAGAGCGCGACGCGTTCTTTGTTTGGTTTAAAACCGGTTTATACTGCTTTTTGGCAATCGTTCTTTTAGTACGAGAGGCCACGGCCAAAACCATGTCGCATCGTTGTAAAACGTAAAACGATAAGACGATTGAAGATTTTGTCTTACGTAAAACGATAATACAAAAATTTTGGTCATGGGTTCTCGTACAATTTTGGTGATCACTCACACAAATGCAAAGCTTACGCCTCGCGGTCTGTACCTACTATGCGTGTCAAATAAGAATAGGATTGCGCTTGCTGCCAACTTCACACGATAGCTGTCAAATTAGTACGCATTGGTAATGAAATTCGCGAGTATTGCGAAACAAAATGGCGTCTTGACAGTACTATTCTTATTTGGCACACATAGTACTTATAATTATTATCTGTCTTTTTACGAACGTTCTAAAAACCACGAGCAACGGTCCGAATAAGAGATTTAAATGTGGAAAACGCCGTCCACTTACATAGGTAAATGTGCCAAGTTTCTAAACCAAAGGAATACATCAAACAAACTTTGTTAAAAAAAAATACTATCTGTACAGTCCGCGAGGCGTAAGATAAGCTTTGCATTTGTGTGAGTGCACATAGATAGTGTAGGTGTGACGTCCGGCATAGAGCGCGACGCGTTCTTTGTTTGGTTTAAAACCGGTTTATACTGCTTTTTGGCAATCGTTCTTTTAGTACGAGAGGCCACGGCCAAAACCATGTCGCATCGTTGTAAAACGTAAAACGATAAGACGATTAAACATTTTGTCTTACGTAAAACGATAAGACAAAAATTTTGGTCATGGGTTCTCGTACAATTTTGGTGATCACTCACACAAATGCAAAGCTTACGCCTCGCGGTCTGTACCGCGGAACAAAATGGCGTCTTGACAGTACTATTCTTATTTGGCACGCAATAGTACTTATAAATCTGTCTTTTTACGAACGTTCTAAAAACCACGAGCAACGGTCTGCATAAGAGATTTAAATGTGGAAAACGCAGTCCACTTATATAGGTATTTGTGCCAAGTTTCTAAACCAAAGGAACACATCAAACAAACTTTGTTAAAAAAAATACTATCTGTACAGTCCGCGAGGCGTAAGATAAGCTTTGCAATGAATTTAGCTTTGCAATTAATATGTGCACTCACACAAATGTGTCGGTCGAGCACTGTCACGACTTGTGAATTTTCATACAAATGACAAGCGCGACCGACGTACGCACCGACGGTCAGCCGATCACTAAAACCAGCCGTGTCCAGGAGTACTGCTTTCTGTATCAAACCTTTGACCCAGCCTCGCAATGAGAGCCTTTTCAGGTGTTCGTCGAGGCTCTCCGCTATTAGGCCATTATAACCGTAACGATTATCGGTACAATTATTGCAGAGTCCACGTCCCACTTAATATGTATCTACGTGGACGATGTTATCGACAACCTCGTGTGCTAATTCAAGCTACTTGATTTTTTTTAACTTTATCAGCTTTCACGAGATTTTCGTCATGAAGGACAGCGATATCAACAATCATTGCACGGCGCTCTCGTCACTTTATCACCACAATATCAGGCTTATTGGCTACAACAGTCCTGTCAGTGATGATAGATCGATCTCAGTACAATTTGGCGTGACCATTCTCGAGAACTGGGTTGGGACCTGTAATATGGTACTTCGGAAGTTCGGACTCCACAAGGTTGTACTGCAAGGCAAGTTGCCGGTGGATAATCCTAGCCACTATATTGTGTCTGTGCAAGTACTCGCCGTTAGCAAGACGAGAATAACCGGAAACAATATGTCGGATTGATTCACCGGGACAGTGGCATGCCCGACAGATGGTAACCGTACCGTCCTTGGAAATGCATTTCCATTTCCGATAATTATTCGCCATGATAACTTCATCCATAATCGCACAGATAAAACCATCGGTTTCCCCAACAACCAGAACGCAGCCAGGATAGAGACGCCAAAAAGTCTACATCAGGCCGATGGAGGGCCCGGAAAAAGTGTCCGTGAAGCTCTTTGCCTTGCCATACTTCCTTACGATTGTTAGTATCAAGAACTGCAGGTTTGCGCCAGTTCTCTTTCGCCAAGGAGAGCGGGGTGAGGCCCTTGTCCACCGCGACCACATCTCGATGCATGCCCACGGCTTCTAGGAAATATTTATTTATTTAAAAAATAAATAAATATTAATTAATACGAAAAAAATAATAAAATTAATACGAAATATTTATTTATTTAAAAAATAAATAAATATTCTCTAGACTGCATATCTCGCGATTGTAAAGGGTCTTAGCGTTTAAAAAGGTTCGACCTCCACAATTCCGCGGTATATACAGTCTCATTACCGATGACCGTGGGTGATGCATTTGATACGCAGTCAGCAGCGTACGGATTATAAGCCTAACGCTCTTCTGAATGAGTTAACGCTCGTTTGCCAATAAATGCTTAAATTTTATATTTGAATGATGACCATCATAAGGTTATCAAGAAATAAACTATTAAACATCACGGGAATTGCACATTCTACCTACATTCAAAAAATGATACGAAATTCGATAGATCCTATACTATGATGGAAATAATGATTTCCTCTACATTTAAAATAGGTACCTATTAAGTAATAAAATAACTATTTAGTTTCCAAATTTATAGAGCTATAGATATGTTTTTACTTAGTCATCGTGTATGACACGAGGACTGAGTAAAAAAGTATGTTTAGCTCTAGAATTTTGGACTAAAGGTAAAGAGGTGTCCTAATAATTCATAATAATTGAGTTCATAATAAATGACTGACTCCTACTGCAATACTGCATTACACCATCCTCGCCGCTCAATGTCACGTCCATCCATCCATCCATCCATCTCATACGCACTTGCTTGGTTCGATATTTCTGTTTCACTCTAACATTATCTTACTAAATAGAATTGCGCCCCAAATGAATGGAGGAATTCAATACAGAAAACTAACTTTGCAAAATATTTTGTTTTGTCTGTGCGCGTGTTGCGTTAGTATTATCAGTTTGTGACCATGTTTTAGCGGACTTCATAAGAGAGTTATGATTATATTTCATTCTTAATTTGATGGAATTTCATTCTTGATTTCCTGAATATTGACCGTTTGGACCCGTGTTGCCGTGTCTGTCTACCAACTACATACCTACACTACAAGAATCAAGAATTATTTCATTGCAGAAAATATTGGTGTTACCAGTTGTAAAAGTTAGTGGCTCAGCCCAAATCTTGCCTGTTTCGTTCAAGCAAATAATGTAAAATAATAAAATATAAATGAATTTTTACCCAACTGCACCAGAAGGAGGTTTATATGTTGGAAGCAGGCGGACGCATTGAAAAACATAATAAAAATGGTATGGGTCCCTCCTGCTTCCAACATTTATTTAATTTAACATGAGCTTGTTTTTAGCTTTTCAGTTTTTTACCGCAGTCAGGTTTTTAAATTTTTTAATTACTTTTTTTTTAATAAATACACACTACAAAACTATGTAAGTATAGGTATTTTTTCTTTGTTGCTTAAATGTAAGTATAAAAACAATTTTCAAAAACCATGGAATAAGCAGTTTAATTTGGAAATAAGTTACCTAATATCATTTAAATAAATGATATTTAGAGGTAAGCCTATTATGGGTTATACAGATAGCAGGAAGTGGGAAAGATGCTGGTTCTCATCTTTCAATGTTGACATATTGGTACACTGTTATCAATTTTGGTTCCATTAGATATAGATAAACTACAATGACAGCCTAAGGGGTAATTTTAAACTTTATTATTACTATAAAATTAGGTTCATCTTCAAACCGAGGTTTAAACCATAAACCCTTTTTTGAATTTAGAACTTTATTCCGACCCATTAAGATGTTAACTTCGTACCAGACTAAGTCAGTTTTGTATAAAGAACTGTGTTTCTATCGCGGCTAGGTTCTTATTACAAAAACTAAACAATGACTGAAGAAAAACCTTGTTTTGTATGAAGACCGTTTTTGTTCCCTACATAAAATAATTTGTCTCACAATACTCATTAAGGATCTCAGCATTGATTAACTCTTTAAACGTCGATTGACACCACGGTGTGCAGATAACAATAAAAAATCTATTGTGGCTGCTAATTGCCATGCAACATGTTAATAATCATAGTTTATATTAGTATCAAAACATCAAGGTGACTCAAGCATGATTTCCCGTTACAAAAAGACTAACAAATCAATTAAAACTTTGAGAATGGAACATACAAAAGAGTGGTACTTACCATTATGGTTCTTCAAAAAGGATATAGTAGATTTGAGAACAGTTGACTTGTCCATCTTCCGGTTGTTAGTGGACACCATAGCACTGAGCTCATTGACCAGCAAGTTAAATTGGTCTCTACGCTTCTTCTCACTCAAGTTACGAGTCCTCCTAAGCAAAACATTGAAAGAATGTTTAAATAATGTACTTAATTATGCTTTTAAATCTTCAAGCCATTGCTGTGCAGTTGCTAAGCACATCATAATTTTACATTAATTCGTTGTTTGAGAACAATTAATTATTTTTTCTAAAAAATCAGCTTGTTTAGTATGTATACATACATGTAAGCAACTTATTTTAATGAAGTTATATACCTTTTCGTATCATCCTTATCATCCCCGTCGTCGTCCATGGTGCTGGCACTTATGTTTGGAGTCAGCACTGGATTCCAATCAATTTCTACGTTTTAGACATCGCAATGGCGAAATGTTCCATTTGACACAGCACGCAGGGACGAATGCCGACTGAAATCACATCAAACTTCCGCGTTATTTAAGCTGTAAACTACGACTGTTCTTCAATTTCGATTGATATCATCAAGATAATTACAATAAAAGTACGATCCGGTTGTGAATAAGTAATTTATTGGAAAATGAAGTGAGTGTGTACCAAGCACTGCGTCAGATTTGTTTTCATTAGCTATTTACAAATGCAACACATTTCAATCACATTACGCACCCAAGACAAGAATAGTTTTAAAAACAAATTCTAACTAAGTAATAACAATTAAATTCAATGCGAAAATTGTGGATAAAACTAAAACGAGCAACTTCACAAAAATTAAACTATGATTGTCGCCACAGATTCTATGATTGTCGTGATTGTCGCATTCGCAGTCGCACTCACACTCTTGCAAATTATTCGCACGAATTGCCATAGACACAACTTTTTTTTGTAAGTCTGTCACATTCAATGATCGATTGATCGCTACAAAAAAGTAACAACTTTTGCCACGAGTGTCGCTAGTATCGCTGCAATCTACTCATCGCAGTCCACTGCTAGTTATAGGCCTCTCCCAGGCTGCGCCACAACCCTGTCATTCACCTTCCGCTTGATTGACACTGCGCGCTGCATAGACAGTTAGCATGGAAAACCAACTGATACCATCTGATTCGCGAAACGATATCAAAAGTGGCGGAGGATTTTTTCGGAAATGCGTCCTTTTCCGTTGTTGTTCGATATTCATGTCTCTTTTCCCAGGTGTAGCATACTAGAAGTTGGTTAAAAAATGACTCCTGAAAAAGAAAAGAATAAAATATGCCAACATACCAAAACATGTTATCTACATACCCGGGTGAGGTATGTAGATACCATGTTTTTGCACCACTGGGTTTTTATAGCTCAGAGTAAACCATTTACATTACACCAATAAACAGTGTTCTATTCTACTTTTATTAGTCAAGCACCGCTACCTTGCACCTATTCATTGCTTTGTGTTTTCTTATGTCATACTGTAAAACTGTCGAAAGTGGATTGAAAACAAAGCTAATATACTATCGAAAAACATTAAGTACCCTCCTTATGGGCCAGTCGGGTAAAAAGAACGTGGCGGACTTAGTTTTGACTTTGGCCACTTACCAAAAGAACCTTTTGTGATCGTCTGATTGCACCTTTACAAGTCCGACATGAATAAAAATGAACGTGGCGAAATCATAAATAGTACAGACGCCTGAAGCTACTACAATCTGTCTAGATTTTTATCTATAACGGTTCAAGTTTGATTGGGAAAATTTGACAGTTTCGGGTGGCTTGATGTGCTGGCGTCTGTACATATTAATACAATGGGTGAAAGAGAGAACTCCAGACCGTTCACAGTTGTTTTCCCTCTGATTTTGCATCGTTGTCAAAATCACAGTGATTTTTATCTTCGATGAAATAAAGTTGCTATTGGGTTGCTAGCTACCATTAACAAGTCCAATGACATTAGTGATCAACATAAAATAGTGTGATAATGTTGCAATTAGAGTTGCAGTTGGGTTTCTGACAGAGCTGTCAGAAGTAAAATGTCTGTACTGTCCAGCCCAGCCGTCCCAGCCGTCGAGAGAATGCGTTGGTGACACCTGTCAGTTTCGTACTAACGAATATGTGTTTTGCGAATTTGATCAAAAATAAAGACCAGAAATTGTCCAACTGACAGGAACGCATTAATGTATTTATTTATTTATTTATTCGAAAAAGCACAGCCACATCAATACAAATAATTTAAAAAACTTATTGTATTTAATTTGACAGATTTGCATTGGTTTTTTAACCGAATTCAAAAAAGGAGGTTTTGTATTCGACCCGTATGTATGTCTGTACATATGAATATATGTATGAATGAATGTATGTTTGTATGTCCGCGATTTTCTCAAAAACAATGAACCAATTTTGGTGATTCCTTCACTACCGTGATCTATGTACGCACGGCTACAGATCAAGCTATACATTTCCAGTATAAGCTGACCTCGCATTGTATAGGATTTCCTTACAATGAGAGGTCAGTGTAAACTGGAAATGTATAGCTTGATGTGTAGCCGTGTACATATTTTCAGGAAGTTTTTAGTATATAATACATCGGGAAATTAATCTTATGTATGAAGTTATATGCATAAATTTACTGTATCTCCGGCATTTCTTAGCAGATTTTGATGATTAATTTTCAAAAATACGGCTAGTTTACAAATAAAGATGACATAATTTACTTTATAAAAAGTAAAAACCGACTTCAAAAACGTAAAATGAATAAAAAAAACTTAACAGCTTCTGAAGTCAGTGTCTTCAATCCTTTAATGTACCTTAGCTTGACACCGAGTTCAGCAGCTGTTAAGTTTTTTTATTCATTTTACGTTTTTGAAGTCGGTTTTTACTTTTTATAAAGTAAATTATGTCATCTTTAATTGTAAACTAGCCGTATTTTTGAAAAGTGTATCAATTAGATTCTATAGTGCTAATAAGCCACAAAAATTTTATTCAATCTTATGTGCCCAAATGCATTTAAATTTTACATTTTCGCGTGAAAACACTGGACGCAGTGGACGCCTTAATGCTCTGTGGTCATGACGTCAGTTAGCTAAGTAACCATGAAGTAATATACACTTACATATACATCTAGATGAAGCCACCGCGTGGCCAGTCATGAGACATCAATATAATACTTTTTCTAGGTTATGTGGTATGAGAAATGAAGTTTAATGTAAGAAATCTTCCATGTTTTAGACTTAAACCCAAGTCAATACATACGCGCAATGCAAAAACTGTCCAAAAAAGTTAAATTAATCGACGCAAATTAAATTTTGTAACAGTGAAAGCACTTTGTTTGGCTAATATTCAAAAGTTCGCCAAGCATAAATGAGGCCCGCCGTAAGAGACAGAAGATACGATGCTTTGTCTCAATTTTCCTATTAATTTCGTATATACAACGTGTAACGTTAAATGCGCAAAAACCTCTTAAGAGGTCATTGTACTCATCATTATGAAGAACTTTTACTATGGGACGACACATGAAGTCCCATTGTAAAAGTTGTTCATTATGATGAGTACAATGACCACTTAACAGGTTTTGTGCATTTAAGGCGAAAGCGCCAGGCTAGCCCGCGAAATTCAAAATTTCTTACGTTTTTTGCAATTTGTAGGTCAGTGTGAGCTTGTACGTTGATTAAAATATGATTCGCGGCCGTAACTAATATGGCTTTCCAGAATTATAATCATTAGAATCAGCAATACAACTCCTTAAGTTAGCATTTACCTCAAACCTCATGATTTCATGATATCGCTAGATTTGAGATAAATGCTAACTTATGGAGTTATATTGCTGATTATAATTCTGTAAAGCCATATTAGCTACGGCCGCGAATCATATTTTAATCAACATGCAAGCTCACACTGACCTACAAATTGCAAAAAACGTAAGAAATTTTGAATTTCGCGGGCTACCCTGGCGCATCAACCTTAATGTTACACGTTGTATATGTGTCTCACTTCCACACTTCACACTGTAATGATGGCAACGTCTAGAGGTTTAATGTCCTTGTTATAAACGCTGATCAGTTGACAGTTGACATGAGACACACGCAGCCATATCGCAATAACATGGCGGCTACTTTCATGGTGTTAGAAAACAGTTTAAAAAAACTGAAAACTCTAAAAATATATAATGTTATTTCATGAACTAAAACTAACTTTTCCGACTGTGTTTTACCTAAGCTATCTAATAATATATTTTCAGATTTTTTCTCCTATAGAGTAAAATACTGTATAATAATGCTATTCACGCTAATAACGAAATAGCACTGCCCTGCCATCCATGTTCATCTTCATAATGAGCATGACCCATGCATGGAATTAGTATGTATACCGTAAAACAATTCCAGCGTATAGTCTGTACCACAGAGTGCAGGACTAGCCCATAAACTTGCGAATCTGTGCCTATTTTGATCCAAAAGTGATGATGATAATGCCAAAAATATTCATCGTTCAACTCTTCACAACTTCAGTTGAGTTCAGAGTGTTGATGATAGTGGTCGTTGCGGAAATTTTGTTGCTCTGTCCGTTAAATTCTAGTTACTCGTAAAGTTATAGTTTTAAACTTAATATAAGCATGTGGCCAAATCGACGGATGGAGCAATATATTACTCCGCAGGAACTGCAAGAGGTAAGAAATTTAAAAAAAAATTGTACCTACCTTCTTTTAATACCGGCCGATTTATGTGTAAATTAAACATGTGGGACAATAAAAATACTATTGCTGTTACGTAATTTTATGTGGCGGAAGGTCCTAGCAGAGCGAGGGAGGCAGGTATCTTCGCCACGCGGTCGTTACGTAAGGGAATTATGTAAGGTTGAAAATCAAGGGATGGTGGTAGGAAAACAACTGTAAAAACAGAACGGATAGGGAGCGCGCGCAATGCAAATCCGCTGGCGTGTAAACAAGATAAACATAAACACGACGACGCGGGCGCGGCGCCGCCGTGGCCGGCCGAGGGCAAGCACCGAACCGATGCCAACCTTTGTTCACAAATAATTGCATAATTATTATATAATTTGATTGGTTTTCTGAGCTGCTAATGCGCTTGGAGCAGGCTGCAACGATGAGCTCGTTCTTGGTCGCTTTGTTACAGATATTGCGAATTTGGATTGACACATTGATGTCATTTTGTTTTACATAACTTGTTAATTTTACGTAGTAAGTAATATCTCTCATATTAAAATGGTGGTCCATGATGATCTTGCTTATAAGGAGGGTAGTCATTATTTTTTTATAAGACTAGCTGTGCCTGCGACTTCGTTCCCGTGCATGTCGGAAAACAATAATGTGTCGCTTAGTTAAGTTGTAGGTATCCTTTAAAACTCCTCCAATGAAAATGAAGAATCTTCCGATCTTGACGCAGCAGAACTCTCAAAAGGAATAAATTGTCCCCGTTTTTGCAACATTTTTCATTGATGCTTCGCTCCTATTGGTCGTAGCGTGATGATATATAGCCTATAGCCTTCCTCGATTGATGGGCTACCCAACATTAAAATATTTTTTTAATTCGAACCCGTAGTTCCTGAGATTAGCGCGTTCAACCAAACAAACAAACAAATAAACAAACTCTTCTATTAGTCTTCTACTAGCTTTATAATATTAGTAAGTATAGATAGAAGATACTCAAGGCGGGGTCTTGTCTACATTACAGGTGGGTAGGGTAGGTACGCAGTATCTTGCTTGGATATTTACTTGTCTAAATTAGCGCCGGCCGGCAGTAAGTGTCGTTTTATTTTTGCTATGTTGTGTTCTACTAAGTACTTTTGTTTTTTGTATTTTATTTTCAATGACAAAAATGTAGGTTTTCATTTTTGCGTTCTAAACTTTTAATTCGCTATGATGCGAAGTCGCACCTTTTAACGGCAACAGCTTTACAATACGCGCCATGAAAGATGAGACTCGTCCGTGACTTTATATGCAACTGTGAGTGACCTTAAATGCCATTTCCTTAAATTAGAGCAGGGGCTAGATATAAAACTTACATCCCAGAAAGTAGATTGGTAAAGTTAGGTGACTATACGAACTACGAACTTAAATTTTATCCGTTTATTCCAATCCTAACTGTCATTCTTTGACAGTTGTATTTGTAGGTACTCTGTATTTTGAACACGACATTCTATAATCTCAAGTCTACACGTTAGAATTGACCTCATGGCACGATTTGAAGACTGATGATTCTAATGATTATACCTAATCATGTAAATATACATTTGTTACGGTCGCGGATCGCATATTGACAACATATAACTTGACACTGACCTGCAAATTGCAAAAAACGTAAAAAAAAATTGAAATTTTTCTTCGACTGTACTACAAAATAAACCGCCAAACAAATACGGGTTTGACCTATGCCACAGATTAAATACATAATAGTACCTAGGTACTAACGCTTGTGAAAAGTTACACCTATACCGGTCTTCGACCTTTTCCCTTGACAGGTGCGTAGGTACCTGTAGTAATAATAGGTACCCATTGATTGACGGCATAGGTACTTACTTAATAATAGTACCGGGACTCAGTAGTTGTCAGGTGAGGGTGGAGTGGAGGACTGGGGCGAAGACACGAATAATAATAACTGCCTATAATAACAATCTTAAAATCTACCTGGTATTTTACCTACAATATTTTATTATAAAAAAATGATTTCAATACCTGTAGTAATAATAGGTACCCATTTATTGACGGCATAGGTACTTACTTAATAATAGTACCGGGGCTTCTCAGTAGTTGTCAGGTGAGGGTGGAGTGGAGGACTGGGGCGAAGACTTACGAATAATAATAACTGCCTATAATAACAATCTTAAAATCTACCTGGTATTTTACCTACAATATTTTATTATAAAAAAAATGTTTTCATTAAACATCGGTATAATTATTTTGCTTTATCAGACCTACGAATAAATAGATATTAGGTACTAATACCTAAATCTGCCAAATTTTTAGCGTCGTAAGTACCTACCTGTAGTCAGACGACAGATTATTTGCGACGCACTGTTTTGCCCGTTAAAAGTTAAAGTTGGTAATGAAATTAAAAAAAAACATACATTCGAATTAACCTCCTCCTTTTTTTAAGTCGGTTAAAAATAATACAGACTCACAGGCAACGTGCACCGCAGACACGATCGCACACAAATTCTGTCATCTACGTCTAAGGCCCTAAGACGACCCCCATTATGAAGCTATACATGCCTTTGAGGAGTAGGATGTTAACAACACTTCGACTTGCTGAGGCCGAGAGTAGTTTTCCAATACGCCAGTGACTGGGTTCACTTCGGTACCCAGTAGGTATTGTTAATACGGCGATTCTGGTGGTCAAAGTCAAGACTCGAATTTCGCATCTTGACGCTCAGGATCAACATTCGAACACGTAACGAAACTATATTTATATCCATGACATGACATCATCATCATCGTCGTAGGTAGATAGATACGCGCACATCAACTGTAGATGGGCCTCGCAATGACCGCTACAATGAACTGTCGTGTCGCACTCGCAGGGGTTATTGCCATGTTCTGCACGCGTTCGCGGACGGATGTGTGTTATTATTACCTGGCTTATAAGATGAATGCAGCTTCCATTCAATAAAAATGTTCCTTACACATACGAGTAGATAAGTTGGCGGACTATTCTTTGCCGAAAATCCAATGATGAAATGATATGAACTTAGGTATAAAAGGTGGCTCAAGTTTTTGACTGGTGGTCCATAGTTCCTAGATTAATTGACCTAGGTACCTACACGTCAGTTACAACAAAACAACCTAAAAAATATTACTTCTATGGGAACACCATAAAAAAAAACGGTTAGGTATTTTATTTTATGTTGTTCCCACAGAAGCATTATTGAGTATCAATAATGATGATCAATATAGTAATGTAGTAGTACCTAATGAGTATCAATATAGGTATTAGGTACCTCCCCAACCGCGAGAATAGACCGCCTCATTTACGTAACTGACAATAGTAAATCCATCGATTAATATTGTAATAAATCTGAGGGGCAAATCCCGTATTTTTAACAACGACGTGAACAAACAAACAAGTACCCCACCCCCGATAAGCAAGGTTTTCTTTTGACTTTCGTACATAAATAATAGTTACTTTGTCGACTTACACAGAGAAGTCTGAGGAAAAAAAACAACCGACTTCCAAACAAAATATGTAGTACAAAGTGAAAAATAACTTTAATTTCGGAAAACGGTGTCTTTGGTTTTCCGAAATTAAAGTTATTTTTCACTTTGTAGGTAGTAGTACCTACCTACTTACTTATAGTGTTTTTTTGGAAGTCGGTTTTTTTTATTAAGTAATTAAGTTTTTATTTTCCACTTTTTAGTTGAGATACCTACCCCACCCAAATTCGTATACCACTACTTGCTAAGTAAATAACAGTGACGGGAAGTTATGATAAGTAATGATAACATCATCAGCACACATTAAATGGGAAAAAAATACGTAGGTATTACTTACCTATTATTTAACCAATATTTAACACAAAAACCACTCATCAGGACAGAACTTGACCAAATTTATATGCGACCACCTCAGCAGTTATAGGTACCCTTTCAAATAAAAACTTTGCAAAAAAGCAAATATAATAGGTCGCGCTAAGTCGTGTCAAAAGTTTGGAAGGCGTAATGTTATTAGATTTGGACGCCAACAAATGATTTAATCGACAACACGACGACAGATTGTTGACGGAGATAACGAAGCTACGAAATCTGACTTCTGACAATCAGGGCCGCACATTACATTCGAGTCAAGTAACGCAATATAAAGCGGCATACTCGTATTACCATTTAAATCATTTATAGCCAGAGTGCATCTCCTAACAATTCCAATAAGCCCAAACACGGCTAGGATACATAGTTTTATTACGGAGTTCCAGTGCCTCCCGGTTTCATCATCAGATCAGTTTGATGGTATAATTTTCATCAGAACCATTTATTTAAATTTGCTTCGTCATAGTCTCATAACTATCTCGAGATATCTTATCGCCACCCGTGAAATACTTATCATTGAGCAGTTCCCATGGCCATCTGTGGTCTTATTTTTATCAGTTTCACTTCACCAAATAATACTTTCTGAATGCTAATGGATGACTTGTTGATGAAAATACCAAAGCCGTTGGTCCCGGCTGTCATTCGTGGATCTTTGACAGTCGTTACGGGTCGTCAGAAGCCCGAAAGTCTGACAACCAGTCTTACCAAGGGGTATCGTATTACACAGTTACTGGGTTGTGGAGGTCAGATAGGCAGTCGCTCCATGTAAAATACTGGTATTCATGACGACGATAAATATAATTATATTCATATTTATTGACGACACGGTTGGCGCAGTGGTTGAGCAATTGACTGCTGCGCAGCATGTCGCGGGTTCGATTCCCGCACGGAACAAATATTTGTACGACCTACAAGTATTTGTTCCGAGTTTGGGTGTTTTTCTATCTATAATATGTATGTATTTAGAAAAAAAAATGTATATAAGTAGTTTATCAGCCATCTCGTTACCATAACACAAGCATTAGTTTGCTTAGCTTGGGACTAGATGGCGTTGTGTGAAATGTCCAAGCATATTATTGGGAGTGGTTTTTTTTTCTCAGCTCTTAAGCTGGTTTTAGCTACATTTACGGGCCAAAGCCAAGTAAATGTAGCGGGTGTGTATTTAAGATGAGGATGTGTTTTGCTCCTCTAACTGCATGAACTTCCTAACTATTCTGCAGGTGTTTAAGATGGCAGCTTTCTGTAGGTTGATGTAAACGGATTCTTCTAAATCTATTAGTTTCAGGCTACGGAGAAGATGGTTGGGGATAACACCTGTCGTGGATAGGACTATCGGGATAACATACACTTTTTCTTGCCTCCAGATTCTTGTGACTTCTTCTTTAAGTTCAGCATATTTTATTTTTTTCAGATATTGTTTTTTGCAGGTTATGGGTATTGGGAACGGCAATGTCTATGAGGCAAGAATGAGGTGGGAGCTCTGTTCCTCATCAGTGCTCACTCCAGCCGGCCAATAAAGGCAAGCCAGAGGTTAGGAACAAGACTTCTCCCGGGAGATAGGGTCCGTGGGTGGTCTCTCTTGGTCTGGCTCCTCACCCTGAACCTGTTTCGGCAAAGTGAACTCTACCGGCACAGACCCAGAGTTCGGAGCGCGCAAGCTTCACCACGACGTCAACGTAGAGATACGGCGATGTTGTTATTATTATTATTATTCAGCTGCATCTGGTTAGACTGGAAGCCGACCCCAACATAGTTGGGAAAAGTCTAGGTAGATTGATTGCTAATCCATTCTTATGTTCGAAAAATGAGTCATAATTCAGCAATACCCTAATTGCGTAACGCACCACCAATCTGAATTTGAATCATTTTGAAACAGATTGCTAATCCATTGCTTCATTATGTTAGAAAAATTTGTCTGATCAACAACGTAAATAACGCAATGAATGTTGTTGAACTGTCAAAATTAAACAAATTCCAATCGATAGTGTGTTACGCAATTAGGGTGGAACGTACGCATATCGCGGTAAGGGGTATTTGAAACGAATTAAAAAAAAAAAACAGCATTAACAAGAACACGAATTAAGTTTTAAAAAACCGGCCAAGTGCATGTCGGCCCACGCACAAAGAAGGATTCCGTAGTTGGTATGAATTTATCCCATGAACAAACTTAACACTGTAGTTGAAAAACATGGACTCCCATACATTCCAACTGCAAATGTAAGTTGGTTGACTATTACTCGTAAACTTAAAAAGCCTACTTAGCTGTGATAGTTTTCACCCATCCAAAACTAATCGTTTACCGCGACACCAGTCTTCCGAGTCCTCGTGCCAACCCGCCAACGTAAACAATCAACGGACCACGTCCAAACCACAGACTCGCTGTGTCCGAACCGTAGTAGAATATCGATAAAAAGGACATTTTACATCACCTTCCTTTGGTCTAGCCTAGCCATTAAAACGACGTCTCATTTAGGAAAGCCAGTTACTTTTAGTTTCTCAGTTGAGGAAAGATAAATCGTACTTCGTGGTCATACAAATCGGTAAAAAAAACTCGTCGAATGCATAACCTCTTCCTTTTTGAAATCGGCTAAAAAGGAGTGTTTCGTTCACATTATTTTCAAGGTTCATGTATTTCATGTTGGATTCGTCCCTGTCCGACCATCGTCCGGGTGAACGCGAAAGCAAAGCTCTCAGACAGAACTACTCCACAATGCTTTTATCATTACCGTTTGCAATAGTTAGTTACGTTAAAGCAGCAAAGTATAAGTAGGAGGCAGTACATAGCCCGTGCCAGCGAAGCATGCGCTACGGCACAGAGTCAGTGTGCCAGTAGGTCACATTATGTAAGCCCACCGCTTACTTCGTTTTGCGTAAGAATCGTTGTAGGCAATACTATACCGCAGACGATGATTAATTTATGTATTCTAAGGAGTCATTACGGTGTCTACTGATAAGCGACTGGCTCAGATACTCAGGTCATACTAATCAATACGAAATTATGACTCATTCTAGATCTTATGGTAAAGATTTTGACACACGACCTAAATAAATACTTACACTTTGATGTAAGTAGTCAGTTATCTAAATATTTAGTCCAAAACTACGATGTTTGCAGGTAATAAATTGTAATGAAGTTTTCGCACGACGTTATCGGTCAATGACCTTGTTACTCGCTGGAGTCATTAGTCTACTAATTTGTGGTTTCTTTAAATAATTGGTATGAGTAACAGAACGGTACTTAATAATAATGCCGGCTTTTGTTATTATGGGACACTTGCTTATGCCGCGGCCACATTAATAAATAAATAAAAATAAATAAATAATAAAATAATAAATATCCTTGGACATTTCACACAACGCCATCTAGTCCCAAGCTAAGCAACCTAATGCTTGTGTTATGGTAACGAGATGGCTGATAAACTACTACTATTAATGGGATGTGTCGTTGATTATCGCGTTGAAGGGCGTTAGCCGTAGGTGTAGCCACCACTTACCGCGATAATTTGACCGAATCTTGACCGAATTTAACTACCGCGATGTTTGTGGCGTTTATGGGCATTGACGTTGACGTTAATGTGGCCCGGGCATTAGAAGATAACAGTATGGGTTTATTTTGTTTCATTTAATAGATAAGCATAGACCAGATGCAATGATAATTTAAAATATCGTTTTTATTTTATACTTCTAGCTAGTACTTACTTATAAAGAGGAGCTAGTGGCTATGTAATAACAGCCATACGGGTCGGTCTATCAGGTTAAGCTACGCTTGCCGGGGTTGGTCCGTGGAAAGGTGACCATCTTTACATACCAAGACCCCTCCGTGCGATTGAAAGCACGTTAAGCCGTTGGTCCCGGCTGTCATTCTTTGACAGTCTACGGGTTGTCAGAAGCCCGAAAGTCTGACAACCAGTCTTACCAAGGGCACAGATATTAATCTGTGCCAAGGGGTATCGCGTATTGCCCAGTAATTGGGTTGTGGAGGTCAGATAGGCAGTCGCTACATATAAAATACTGGCATTCAGCTGCATCCAGTTAGACTGGAAGCCGACCCCAACATAGTTAAGCATTATTTTACAACACTGTAGTTTATTATTATGTAATTCAGTAGATATATACAAGGTCAAATTAAATTAATCGGAGAAACTACGCAGCCTTCATGCATGGATATCGAGTAATTATTTAAAGAAACTTGGCTAAGTGCGAGTCGGACTCGCGCACGAAAGGTTCCTTATTACCGTACAATTTATCAACAATTAACAAATAGGTACTTCAGTTTAAACAAAACACGTTTCTTGTATCCGACGTCGCCTTTAATTTTTAACTTTTTTTTAAGTAAAAAAGTAAAAACCGGCTTCATTAACGAAAAACGAATAAAATAACTTTCATAAAAAACTTAAAAGCTTCTGAATTAGGTGCCAAGCTAAGGTGCATTGAAGAATTGAAGACACTGACTTCAGAAGCTTGTTAAGTTTTTTTATGAAAGTTATTTTATTAGTTCTGGATTTTTGAAGTCGGTTTTTACTTTTTAAAGTAAATTTATTTTTCCATTTTTAGTTGAATACACAATTACATATAACTAAGCCCAAGACGAACGAAAAGAAGAATCATAAAAATCGGCTTAGAAAAGCAGGCAAATGCAGTACCTACATTTAAGCACAGAATTTCGTACATAAGAATAATTACATAATGTACGTACTACATACTAAAACCTTCCTGAAAGTATGCAGATTACGTTTAGTGAAAGAATCATCTTAATTGGTTCATTCGTTTTCGAGAAAATCCTGGACATACAAACATACATACATACGGGTCGAATACATAACCTCATTTTTTGAAGTCTTTTAAAAATAACAACCGACTTGAAAAAATAAAAACACTACGTCCATAATGTGAATACTAGAAACAAACACAAATTTGTTGTTCCTACAACCAGGCTGAAGAAAATAAGTGGTTCGTTTAGTTGCCAATGTATACGTTTTTATAACTACCTAGCCACATTCAAGAACTAAGCCTTAATAAATTCAAAAATTGTATAAAGCGGAAACTTTGTCAGAAAGCCTTTTATACTGTCAAAGACTATATTGAGGACAAAAAGGCTTGGGATTGAGCTGCTCCAATAAATTTACACTATTAATGTTGATTTAAATACCTTTTTACATATTCTATACAATGACATGAATATTTTGTTTCTTATACTATTTTTAATTATTGTGAATGTGAAGACTACGTGGATCATTGTTTTTTATTTATTTTATCCTTTTCTCAGTTTTAGTTATAGTCTGACAGTTTGAGTAATTTATGCGGCCTACCCAAATGTCTTTTCTTTGGTATTGTTCGTCGAATCGTTAAGCTCCTTAAGTTTTGAGTTGAGCTGCACGATTACTGACAAATGCGTGCACTGACTGGACAGGTCCACTCAATCTGTGTGGTTCTTTCATCAAAAGACCATTTCTGACTGCAATCTACATGGTCTTCACATGATCTGACCAAGATTATGTCTGGACTTTAAAAGAGACTGTGACCTCTGAGTTTGTTTCGGCGTTTCTTCTCAGAGTAGTCAGATAGGAAACGTCGAACTCATCTAGTTTAAAAAAAAATATGTTTGACGTGTAAAAGTGTTTGTACAAACCTACTTACAGAAAATAAATCATTTATCATTTACTACAAAGTGAACTTTACTGTCGGAAGTCGGTGGCAAAAAAACTAAAATACAGATCCAGGTACCGAAAGTTATTTTTCACTTTGTAGTGTTTTTTTGGAAGTCGCCTACCTGCCCACTGTAGACCAAAAACCTCGTCTACTGCCTTCTGACGCCAGGCCTTTACTTGTTCAGTTCATCCCGCGATCTCTTTCTGGGCTTGCCACGAAGTCGTTTATTGCTATTTGATTACTGAGTAGATGTTACCGCCTGTGGCCTCGCCTACAGGATGCGACGTTTTAAATACCAAATTAGAAGTCGTTTTCCAAATTATTGATCAATTTTACTTTGTCAGCATGCTTTGCGACGTCTTTTTACACGTTTTTGGTTCTGTGTCTAACCAATCACGTATTCACGTCATTCTGGATTCGATCACTCAGAGGAACTCCAGCATAATGTACCTATAGGATATAGACCATAGCTCGCAGAGCGGCTTTGAATTCGTAGACTAGCCGTCCGTACCTTCAAGAGTATTTCCTTAAGTCATATACAGGGTGTAAGTGTAAACACCGTTATCCTTTTCAGGGGTCTTTGCACCCCTTGTGACCCCTTGAAAATATAACGGTGATTACACTAATTATGCTCTGTATGGCTGTAGAAGACTATGTCTTCAGGCTCTGCTGAATAGGCATTCTATCAAACAAATTCATTCCATTTGTACTGCAAACTCCAGTTTTTCCGATCCATGTTTCGCTCCTTATCAGTCTCGGGATTTACCATTTATTCTTCTTCAATCTCAGAAGTCAGAGGATACCAAAACCACGAGGTTAAATTAGAAGTTCTCGGACCTTTTCTGGCTTCCCCTTTTAACTATTGTAACTGTTATAGCAATTCTTAATTCGTTGTGTTATAGTAAATTAATATTGAGAACAAAAGAGAATATACGCTAAATGCGCAAAACCTCTTAAGGGGTCATTGTACTCATCATTATGAACAACTTTTACTCTGGGACCAAACCTGAAATCGCGAAAAAAAAATCAGCTGTACAGTACATGTATGTTCGCTTAATTCGTCAAAATGTACCTACTGAACAGCTGATTTTTTTTTCACTTGAAATATCAGTTTAGAAAATCATATTTGTTTATTTTTTTTTTATTTCAGTTAAAATTTTTCTTTAAACCCTTCTCTGTCCACTGGATAGTTTCATTGCTTTACGTCAAACTCGACAATCCAACAAAACCAATTATTGTGAATGTTGAGCTAATTGTGACGTTCTAAGCGGAAAATTTTGTTTTGTTTCAGGAGTCGCATGATGAAGAAACTTTCCATGAAGCGAACGCGCCCGTAGACTTATTGTTATTCGCATCCCTGAACACTTACGTAAGTTTCTAAGTTTTATTCAGTGTACACCTCGCTCGCAGTCGATCTGAAAACATGAAATGTGCTTAGTGCCGTAGCAGGCTATTTCAATAAACAATACGGGGGGGGGGGGGGGGGGGGGCTAAAACGACCACTTTGGCAGATTCATAATATGATTATAGGTATTTTTGAATCATTTATTTGAAAAACGGTCACAAACTGACAATTCTTAATTTATCTGTCTACTGCAATTCATAGCACGCAATTCATCTGTTTGACAGTTTTGTATGGAGATTCGTAAAATGGTCCACAAATTATGAATTGCTTTATTGAAGTTTAATGTCAAATTCGTCAAATAGCACAATCATAATAAATTGCTGGGAATACAGGAAATGAATCGCTTTTAGATAAATAATGTGTGCTTAATGAGGCCGTTTTTGGGCCCCAGTTCCAAGTTTTATAAACAATTGATATCTTTAGAAAAGTGTTATCTGTTACGATGATGTGTATGCACGCGCATCGGGCTGCCCTGTTTGAGCTCGAAGGTATTTTTCGAGCGACAACGATTTCCAGTTCACTTACTTAGACATTCGCTTATCCCCTCAAGTGTCGAATGCACCCCATGTGTGCATAAGAAAAACCCTTTTTTTGTTAGGTATATTAGCTTATATCACATATATATAAATGTAAAAAAACATCATCCGATGGAAAACCAATCATCATCATTAGTTGTGAACCTATGGAGTTGGCAACTAACCCCCACCCCTCCCCACTCGCTGGGGTTTTGGGTCTAAAATTAGCCAAACTCAGACACTTGAGGGGTTATTATTGAAAGAGCTCAGTGTTCTTCTACAGACTGAGAAGCGTGGTAGTGAAACGTATCACGCGTGTACCTATGCCTATAATGATCCGAACTAATAATGTAAATGTATCCAAGTGTCTCACAGTCTATGAAATCAAAACTTCTAGGCCGCGGTCCAGAGATCCTCAACGATGCGTCCGTTGCCATGTGATTGTACAGAGGTGAGCGGTGGGAAGCAGCATGGCTTCAAACTTTATTACTCATTTATAGCACCGCTTCTTAGTGTACACTTTTGCAGTAGAAATAGTACCATTCCTCATTATTTATTGCCATCATCCTGCCTGTAGATTTTCTGCTTTATCTTCGCTTATTGCATTGCAACGCTTTTCATTTTCCCAGCTTTTCATTGATGAAGACGACTCAGAAGATTCTTTTTTATGCGGATTGGCGTGCAGACTGTACGCCTTAAGTACACCGTAAGTTGTCAAACTGCGATCGCATGATTTTTGTACTCTCAGCAACAAGTAGACAAGTTTCAGAGAAATTCATTTGAAAACTTGTTATTTGTAACGAATTATTTGCGACGAGAACAATAATTAGTACCTATTATAATTTATTTATAACAAATCATTATTATGAGAATCCTGAAAGAACAGCTAGTTTTGTTGCTGCCTGTAATTACTTAGTTGATAGGTATTGTAGTTTACCGTAGAAGATAGCAGCGCTATTCTGTCTCACCGTGAGAACTTCGTCCATTCCCACCTGATGCAGGGATGGACAGCTCACTTCACCAAAGTTTTTACAGTGAGAATAGGGATGATGCCTGGGTAAAAAAAAGAAATTGTATTTAATCCGTCAGTCAGATAATAAAAAAAATATTAGCCACGTATTTTTTGCTTTATCATATTTATAAAAAAAATAAATGACACGCATTAAAGTTGGGAAGTGTGGGTTCGCTACGTCATTTCTACGTATAAAATCTAGCTAGGCGTGACGTCATGCCGTATTTTAAATCAATGTATCGCCGTATTCTTTTGATTACGAAAAAAAAGAAAAAATATGTGTCCATTATTTTTTAATAATAGCGGACAAAAAAAATTCTAGAAAAAAAAAATCCCTATTATACAGCAGTTTCGTTTCACTTACAGTTTTGGTTGCGGTTTAATTTTGTTTTCATGTAGGCATATTTTACAATCATATTTCTTCGGTTGAGTTCAATAATCGACCGAATAAAAATAATTGACAGAAATGTCCGAAGAATACCGAATAGTAGCCAAAGTAAATATCAATCCATTCTGCAACTCTTGTAGCAAATCGGGATAGTTTTATTTTACTTAGGTATAATGCCTGATGTAATTTTTTAAAATTAATAATTTATTGTTTTATTACTTAGTAATTTTCAATTTGTACATAAAGAAAATAATTTATTTAGTTACTTAATGTTTATATTTTAGTAAAAGTCTATATGTAGATAGCATGTGTGCATGATATTAATTTGTAATTTATCGCTTTTAGGCTCTGCAGTCATCATGCATTTGCTTTTTGTGTTGTCCCTAGGTTTTCTTATATATTTATTTTTATTTGCTGTGTTTGTACCTCGACATGGTCTTTTCTAAATATTAGTTTATCTAAATCAATAAACAATACAATAATAATATTCACTGTAGTAAAAAAAAAAACAATTATAATAATTTAACTATTAAATACAAACAATTATAATTTTAGTATTTATAAATTAAATAAATAAATTATAAAGTTCAGATTTCAGAGAATGTAAAAAAACATTGTTAGGGTTCCGTACCTCAAAAGGAAAAAACGGAACCCTTATAGGATCACTCGTGTGTCTGTTTGTCTGTTCGTCCGTCCGTCCGTCCGTCCGTCTGTCACAGCCAATTTGCTCCGAATGTCCAATCCGTGATCCGTGTCCGGTCCGTGTCGAATGTTTGACCGATTTAGTTGAAATTTAGTACACATATGGATTTCTGTGACCCAAACACGTACGGCTAAAGTACATAATGAATTATGAATATGGGGGTCACTTTTAGGGGGCAAATAAGAAATTTAAAAAAAAAGTTTAGCAAACTGTACCGTGTGACATATCAAATGAAAGAGACTATGAGGGTCTCAAATATTTTTTTTTATAATTTTAAATAAATCATTTTAAAGTTATTTAAGAAAATTTACGAAAATTGACCAATCTGGCCCTTATCTCCGGAACTACTGAGCCTAAAATTTTGAAAAAAGTACAGAAAATAGTTGTCTTAAAATAACATAACATGGTAAATCTCTCAATATTGTGAGTGCAAACTTACATTTAGGTACTGTCGGAATGTATGGGGGAACATGTTTTTCAACTATAATGTTAAGTTTGTTCTTGATTTCATCCCAACTACGGAATCCTTCATTGTGCGTAGTCCGACACGCACTTGGCCGGTTTTTTTTAGTCTTGACTGCAAGTTATTTGTAAGGTAAGTATACACCTTTAAAGTTATACTATAGCCAGGATTCCGTTATGCCAGTATAAGTTAAATATTGCATTGTACGAGTGACCTAAATATTGAAGTAACGGACAGAACGGATGGGCGCAGTGCAGTAATCAACGCTGCGAGTAGCGGTCGCGTTCGTCGGTTGCATAAATCTATTAGGTGAGGTGCAATCGGCCCGCGTTGCGTCTTGCGTCGGAGCACTCGGAGCCAAGCTCGCTGCCTCCGCGCAACCGGTTTCGCTGTTCTGGGCCAAGTTCACCATTTTACATCGCTCCACTCATTCATAATATTTTTTTTACGAGTATTTCATGTCTAAAACAGTTTTTTAAATGCTACATTTATACTTCCCATTTCCAGAGTTCTTACTTACTTTTGTAACCGATTATAGAATTAGTTCGCATGCTTTTTACTCATACATAAACCGAAGCATCAATTCAAAACTAATTACTAACTGCCAACAAAGAAATAAGCTTTTGTGTCTCTGAACACTCAATTATTTTCCTACATACAGCATTGATGTGACTGTATTTTTAATCGACTTCAAAGTAATTTTTCACTTTTTGGACATAATTCTTTGATATTTTCTGTAAAAAAGTTTTTTTTAAATTTTTACCATTAGTTCCGGTTTATATACAAATGTTTTTTTTTGTCAACAGGTGTTGCGATCAACAGAAATGGCTTCCACAAGCTGCTTGCGACCTGCGAGTCCTCCCTACCCTCACATGTTGTATTATCCCGAACCCTCCCCGCATATTCGCTCCAGTACTCCTGAGAGACATGCTCCTGGTGATCAAACCGATGATGAATCGGACCTCACAATAACAGGATCCGACGTGACCCTGACCAATTTTTCGCGAGAACCGCTTTCCGAATCTGAATTGTCCCCAATAATGATTAACCACTCCTCAAGGCACACGATGAATACCGCTAGAAGAATAGATTTAACATCGCCAGAGCTCACATTGGGCAGGCGGCGTCTCCGTGCTTGTCACAGACTGCCTGCTGCGACTCGTCTCAGCAGCCAAGTGGCTGATCGAGTTGTGAAATATGCTCGCTGCATCAGAAATATTTATGAAAGCGAATTGGCCTGCCTCAACTGCGGCTTACTTCCTATTCGTCCCGTGACAGGAAAATGTGGCCATACGCGATGCTCTCGGTATGTATCATATTCTGTTAATAAGTTCTGCTAATAAGTTCTCTTGCAATCATCAGTAGAGTTTTATTCTGGTGTTTTTGTTTCAGGTGTGTGACAGATACGATCGCATGTCCATGTGGAAACGATTCTTTTAGCCAACTACCCGTAAATATTTTGATACGGGATCTTATAGGGGAGACAATATCTGACGGACAATCTTCCAGGTAGCATCCATAGTAAAGTCTTTTTTGCCTAATCTAGTTTCGGTGCTGTATTACAATTTTCAATATTACTTTTGTTTTCTTTTTAGAACTGTGCCGGCGCCAACTAGTGTTACTTCTGCTTTCACCACAGTAGATATTGATGTAACGGTGATGGAATCTGATGAACAAGTCCTGAATCCACCATGTAAGTATTTTTTTTATCAACGTTTGTTTTTTTCGCGAATGTCTATAAAAAGTGCAACAATTACACATACACTTGTAGCATTGGACTAGCATCTTCTTTAATTTCTAGATTGTGGTTAAGTATATCTAACTTTTATGTGTTTTGTTATCATTTTGCGCAGTTATTTAACAAGTTAAACTTGCTTGTTTATTATTATTAACTCAGTGCTAAAGCGAAGGTCCCTTTTTGTGAATTATAATTTTTGCCCAGTCGTTTTTTTTTTGTGTAAGTAGATACTTACTATAGTTACTTGCATACTCACAAAAAGTTATAAGTAATTTATAATTATTATTTTTAATTAAACATTTATTTTTAGTGCAAAACGGTTGTTTTGTATTTTATACCATCGTTTGCTGGGCATTTTATTTATAAAAATAAAATAATTATTAATTTTTTTATATTTATAATTATGTAAGTATCGCTGTTTTATCGGTAACCTAAGCTACCTAATTGTCGGTTACATAATTCATCCACCAGGGATTACTAAAACAAAATCACCGTACACCGTACACGTCATTATTACTTGGCGACGGCTTATAAGTACCTAATTGCATTGTTGACACTCAAGTCAACAAGTGTGTAGAAACTAGATCATAACAGTTTTAGACGAAAACATTATGCTATTTATTTATCAGAATTTGTTATGACGCTTGCTTGCATTTTATACCAAAAATAACTTTATTTCTGATTATATTAGGCTCGTGTAGCTACTCCCGATTTAACACGAGAAGCATAAATAAAATAATCTAATTCAACAAGGCACTTAAATTGTCTCTCTAAACATAGTTAATTTCTCCCTAACAACATGGTTAATTTCTCAACTGTTTGCCAATATTTGAACAAAAAAAAAAACGTATATCACCCGCTTATCGCGTGGCACAGGTCATGAAAGTCACTCGAGGGAGGCACGTTATGCAATGGCAGTTGTGGGTAGGTATTGAAGCCTCGCGGAAAATGTATAAAAGAATACCTTTGAATTTCTGTAAAGTGAACGTTCTTAGGGTGGATTGAAGGATACCCTCTTCCAAAACTTTTTGATGGAATTATGAACGTTGTGTTTATGTTTATATTTCTCAAGTTACATTCTTACGCAATCATTCAATAAGAATCAGTAGGTTCCCGTGGGATAATTTCCGACATCCACGCGGGCGAAAGCTAGTAATAAATATTATATTGCAGTAGGTACTTAATGGTATCTTTTCAAAGCATCTGCACCCTGCGCGCAGATTAAATGGCATTTTTGACTGGACTTGTAATCATCTGTACCTAAATACATAATTACCTATAGATACTACCTAACCTACGTCCTACTAACCTTCGCATTATTCGTAGGAACTTATCCTAATCTAAACGTAATTACTGGTTACTGCGCTGGTTACATAATAACTAATAGTTATTTATGCAACTGACGTATAATAAGGGGTATTAAAACACGAATTTGTGTTTTGGAAACTCGGCTTCGCCTCGTGTGATAATAGTATCACATGAGTGTTTTAATACCTAATTATGTACAGTTGCATACAAGACTTTATCTACATCCATGTTATCAATCTATACTTCTATACTAATATTATAAAGAAGTAAAATTTGTATGTAAGTTTGTAAGTTTGTATGTAGGGGGTAATCTCCGGAACTAATGATCCAATTCAAAAAAAAATTTCACTGGTAGAAAGCTATATTATTCCTGAGTGCTATAAGCTATAAATTATATTTATATCATGCATATTAGCCGACCGAGCTATCACAAGTTTTGTCTAACAAGTCGGAAAGAAATACCTCTTTAAACAGACTTTTTTGATTGCGCTGCCTAAACGGTTGTTTATAATTGAGAACAATGTATGGCAGTCTGGTCCGTCTTAAATAATTCTACAAAAAGTCCGCGACACCATATTTCTATCTTTTATATTTTATCTTTTATACATCTTTTATTGTTTTAAAAAAGTATTTTTTAGACATACTTACGTTTGGATGATTATTTAAACAACAAAACATTAATCCTTATCAAAATAAGATATTTTATGATCACAAGGACATCATGGAGATAAGATTTGGCCTTTACAGTATGGCAATTCGTCATACAGTTTCGGAGATAATATAAAATTACTAAAACGCAAAATAACTTTAATTCATACCTGTTCCTCTTGAGAAAATATGTTTTGAGCGGACGTTTTATCAATTTACCCATAGATGGCGTTGTGTAAAATGTCGGTGGAATACAGCGGAAGAGTTTGTTTTTTTGTTAGTTTGTTTGAACGCGCTATCTCTGGAACTACCCCAGTCGGATTTGAAAAAATCTTTTTGCATTTTATAACCCAGTTCTTGAGGAGGGCTATAGGCTATTTAACATCACGCTAGGGCCCCTAGGAGCCGAGCGCGAAATAATAGCGCGGGCAGGCGATGCAGAAGGTTATAGGCTATTTAACATCACGCTAGGCCCCTTAGGAGCCGAGCGCGAAGTAATTGCGCGGGCAGGCGATGCGGAAGAATATAGGCTATTTAACATCACGCTAGGGCCCTTAGGAGCCGAGCGCGAAGTAATAGCGCGGGCAGGTGATGCGGAAGGATATAGGCTATTTAACATCACGCTAAGACCCTTAGGAGCCGAGCGCGAAGTAATAGCGTGGGCAGGCGATGCGGAAGGATATAGGCTATTTAACATCACGCTAGGGCCCTTAGGAGCCGAGCGCGAAGTAATAGCGCGGGCAGGCGATGGGGAAGGATATCGCCTATTTAACATCACGCTAGGGCCCTTAGGAGCCGAGCGCGAAGTAATAGCGCGGGCAGGCGATGCGGAAGGATATAGGCTATTTAACATCACGCTAGGGCCCTTAGGAGCCGAGCGCGAAGTAATAGCGCGGGCAGGCGATGCGGAAGGATATAGGATATTTAACATCACGCTAGGCCCCTTAGGAGCCGAGCGCGAAGTAATAGCGCGGGCAGGCGATGGGGAAGGATATAGTATATTTAACATCACGCTAGGGCCCTTAGGAGCCGAGCGCGAAGTAATAGCGCGGGCAGGCGATGGGGAAGGATATAGTATATTTAACATCACGCTAGGGCCCTTAGGAGCCGAGCGCGAAGTAATAGCGCGGGCAGGTGATGGGGAAGGATATAGTATATTTAACATCACGCTAGGGCCCTTAGGAGCCGAGCGCGAAGTAACAGCGCAGGCAGGCGATGCGGAAGGATATAGTCTATTTAATATCACGCTAGGGCCCTTAGGAGCCGAGCGATGCGATGCGTCGGGGTTGGTGGGTGGGGGGTACAAGAAATTTAACGCGGACGAAGTCGCCGGCAGAAGCTAGTCCTCTATAAAATGTTCTGAAACAGTTTTTTGCAATACTAATACTCGTATCGAACATGGCGGCCGGCGTCATAGTATACGACGTGAATTCGAATAAGTTCTTTTTTTTTAATTACGGCGCTGTTGTAGTGAAACGCGCGTGCATTACAATGTTCTTTTTTTGGAAAACGAGTTGCATTATGAAATTCAGTACAACATTAAAGCACCCGTTTGGATGCTATTATGGTTACCATGGTTACTATGACACTGGCTGTTTTAATGTTGGCAATAAGCTAACTGTTTCAGAAACTTTTATAGAGAATTTATAGCATGGGTGTAGATAAACGTATTTATTTTTATTTCGCTCAAACCATTCATGTTCCATAACAATATCTATGTAGGTATTTATGTCCCCTTTCATGTTTAATACTACCATGAATTTATTTAGAAAAATGTTTACGTTGAATTGGCCATAACTTTGAAACTGTTATGTAATCCAATCAATCTGCGAAGAACCTTGAAACAATCGTTCTTTGTTTACTTGTAAAAACTCTTCAAACGCAACAGGCACTGGACAGGCTTCCTTCAGACCACGATTTCGTAATGGTATGTCTATTATCTGGTATACAATAATATTTTAATTTGGTCGTTGGAACTGATTAACTAATTATATTATCCAGGCCTTTTCTAAAATTCTGTGTAAACAAAAGTGGTCAAGTTTCGTAATGAGGTACACGGCAGTATCGCATTCCGTTGGATTAAACCACAACCAATGTAATCTAACGGGATAATTGATACAACAGTAACTATTATTATTATTTAAACAATATAATAATAAAGGCGCGTTGCAGCAGCGCCACGTCTGTTTCGCGTGGGCGTTTATACGACGATAATCGCGCACCGACAAGGCTATTATGTAAATCGGCCATTTGTTTGTTACATTGTTGTTACGTAACAACATTGTCGACGATGCAATGGAGAACGCTGGGTCGCAGGTTACGTTGTTGCGCCCGCTATATAGGTCTCGAGTATTCGCTAGACGCCCGCGAATACTCACGGTTTTGTATAGTACAATACTTACGAGAAATACGGATCTAAACTAAACTATTCCCTTGCAACCGCTTATCTTCTATTGATAAGGACGCTCAGATGAATCACTCAGTACAAAATAAATAATAAGTTGCGGTTTATTTTATCGTCTAATTTATTAGAGCGTTTGTTAGATGCCTTCTGTTATAAAGACATTATATTTTTTCGGGCTGTTTTTCTCAACTTTTTTTTTATAGTTCCAACTTATCTTGTGTTATGTGTGTGTCACGTGGCACCACTAAATGCGGTTGGTATTAGACGTAGGTATAAATAACTGCGTAACTTAATATTATTATCGCCTTGTATGTGCATGTCCTAGAAGTAAGACAGATACCCAGGCTACTTAGCAGTTCTCCATGAAATTCCCCATTCCGAGAACAAACAAACAAAAGAACTTGAAAAAGGTACCTATCCTAGACACAGATGTTTCGTGATCTACTTAATCTCCACCCCCTACTAGCTAAGCTAGATGATTAAACTTCGAATACTTACCTGTGCAATTTGGTCCAAGTTAAGCAACAAAACAAATGTCAATAATGATAAAATAATGACTAAAATTTTAAAACATCAATAAGTACCTATAGCTCTCGAAATTATATTTGCTGCATCTATGATAACTTCATCAAGTCTAGGTAAGTTGAATCGAGATTATGATGGAAACCTTTTATGCAAAAAAAAAAAAAAAACAACTGACTTAAAAAAAATCGCTACATTTTAAAAAATAACTTTAATTTCGGAAGTCGGTGTCTTTGGATCTGTATTTTAGTTTTTGCCACCGACTTCCGAAATTAAAGTTATTTTTCACTTTAAAGTGGAAGTCGGTTGTTTTTTTTTTGTAAAAAAAAGTTTTGTATTTTTCACTTTTTAGTTAAGTATGGTACCTACCTACCCCACACCAATTCTTATATCACTACTTGCTATGTAAACAACAGTGACAGGAAGTATTGGTTAAAACATCACCAAGATACACAAAGTGGATTAATTATACGTAATATCGAAGCTAACTCAAAAACTACCCAAGCAAAGTTAATAAAAATTTATATGCGACCACCGCACAAGCTTCCTCTACCAAATGAAAAAGGAATTTTCAAAATCGGTCCACAATTGATTAAAATACCAATGAAAATACCTACATAATAAAAATACATACATAATCAGCCTATATTGTTCCCACTGCTGGGACACAGGCAAATGCACCACGCCCCTTGCGGGTTGGTAGATGTCACATGTCTTCGATTTTTTTGGTCCACTATGGACATGCCCGTTTCCTCACGATGTAAATCTTGATTTATAAAATGCTGCCGTTTTTGAGAGCAGTGGTGATGAAATAATTTACACAAAGTAAGAGCCTGTCTGGGTTCGAACCTACGACTTACAATTCGTAAGTCGCGGCTGTTACCACTGGATTATGGTTATAGATATAGACGAACATAATTATTATAATCTCCCCCTTTCATAAAGTTGGTTACAAAGAGAATAAATAGAAAATACGTCATAATATTACTATCGTTGCGATAGCATGATGTAATCAACGTTCTAATTTTACAAAAATTGCCAGTCGGTTATTTTGGCAATACCTCTATATATATATAGAGCGACCGTTCGTGTAATCAATTAGACTTTTACCCGACTGCGCGACAGCAAAGATGGGGTTGTGTTTCTCATATATCTACGTACCTATCATTGTATGTCGGATTCGTTATCCCCTCGAAGCATCCTAACGGCCAGCTACTAGTTAAATGAGGAATTACGCGATTTTAATTTACTGCATGAGGATGTTTTTATTTGGCGGTATACGGTATACTATATCTACTCGTCTGGGTCGCGCAATGGTTAAAGGCTAGGACTTTTTAAAAAAAAATGGCACCCAGACCCAAGTGGGTTATCAAAATAAAGGCTTTGAGGAGACGATTCCAAAAAAATATGACAAAAAAGTTTAAAATAAAATAAAACTCAAAAAACCAGACTACTTCGTTGGTCTAGTGGTCGCAAGCTCAACTGCTGATCTTCGGGGATTACAGGCGTGATGTTATGTTAACTACCACTAACTGCATCAGACATTTCAGCTTGAAAAGTGAGCTTGTTTTGAACTTTTTAGTTGCAGTCGGGTTTTTTTATTTATTTTGTAGTCATTTACTTATACTCACCTTCCTACCTATCCTACAAGAGAAATGACATGTTATTAAAAATCTGACCGCAAAATTAAAAGCAATAATGTTGGAAGCCCTTCCATGTCACTCGCACAGATTTTGGAGTCATAACACGAAGTGATTTTATTAAGTGACCTCATTAAATCTTCTACAGGGCAGATCTAGGTACCTGCTATAGGTAGCAGTGACGCAAGGACTTGGACTGACCTAATTGTCTTTATAATAATTACTTCTCAATTGAAAACGTGACGCAACTGCAGCTTATGACACGGTCATTTACGTAGTGCTTTTTTTTTAAATTCAGTCTATTTATAGCTTTGCAATTAGGGGCCTGTGACTAAGTAATAACAGTCGCTCGGGTCAATCGATCAGGTTAAGCTGCGCTTGCCACGGTTGGTCCGTGGAGGGCTGACCATCTTTACATACCAAGACCCCTCCGTGCCTCGGAAAGCACTTGATCCCGGCTGTCATTCGTGGATCTTTGACAGTCGTTGCGGATCGAGTCATCAGAAGCCCGAAAGTCTGACAACAGGTCTTACCAAGGGGTATCCCCAGTAACTGGGTTGGGAATGTTAGATATATAGGCAGTCGCTCCATGTAAAACACTGGTATTCAGCTGCATCCGGTTAAACAATATAGTTGGGAAAAGGCTGTGCAGATCGATTTACGAAGTGTTTTTTTTAATTCCGTCTATTTATAGCTTTGCCCTTTGATCAAGGTACATGTTTAATTGTCCGATAAGCATATATAATAATAGCATATAATACTGCACTAAGAAATTATGAGCATAGAAATCTAAGTAGGCTTTACGAAAAAATGTATACGTCCTCGTGATAAGTACCTAAGACTAAGCACTATGTGGGACCATAACTATTTAGGAAAAGGAACCAGACGAACTCGATCAAACTTGGCTATGGTCTACTCTCGCATCTAGATTTACACTAATGAGCTACTCGGAGCTACTAATACAGGACATCGCTCACGACTTTAATAATCACCTATTTCAATTTTGACTTTCCAATTTGCGCAAGTTGGCAAGATATTGACAGTTGAAATAGTATGCTTATCTAAATCCCAATCAGTACTATGCGTGCCAAATAAGAATAGGATCGCGCTCGCTACCAACTTCACACGATAGCTGTCAAATTAGTACGCATTGGTAATGAAGTTCGCGAGTATTGCCATAATATTGCGGAAAAAATGGGGTCTTGACAGTACTATTCTTAATTGGCACACATAGTAGGTAACAGCAAGCATTTCACATGTCATAGCAAACAATTACAGTAATTTTAATTCTTACAGCGTGGATAATAAATGGAAAGTTTTTCAACATAGTATGCGTTACTTAATTACCTACTATCTCCACAACTCATCCTGTAGCAATTTCTGATAATTCTTATTATATAATTTGTAAAATTAAATACGTAACAATTGGCCGCGTAATATAGGATTGATCATGAAAGGCTTAGGTCGTTGTCAACTGTGCTGTGGCAGCAGCGAACTTGAATGATTTCATTGTGAACGCGAAGATTTCTGCAATGCATGCGACAATAGCGATTTATTATCTTTGTTTGAATTGAATTTGTACTTTGGGAAAAAATATGAATTAATTATTCATGTTTGCTTGCGTTAAGTAAAATAATAAAAAATATCTCAACTGGTTTTGCGTGACGATATAAATTTTAAATCGCCATTGAAAGTTATTGTGTATCAAGTCTTAATATTTAATGTGACCTCATAATCATAACACAAGATTAGAGAATTCTCCTATACCTGCTTCAGATTTGTAGGCAAAACTAAAATATATGGTGTAATGTACCTAATACTTAGGTCCGTATTACAGAACGTCACTCAATACTCAAGCATGACTTAAAACTAGATTCAAGCCATTTTATTGGTTGAAACTAGTTTTAAACTTAATTTAAACAAAGATCAGTGCTTGAGTTTCCTTCTGTAATACGGACCTTAGTCTATTGCAAAAAAAAACAACAACATTTAGCTATCATAAACCTCTTAAAAACCATTTGCCTAACTCCAACTGGTTATTTTATGGCCAAAATCATAGGCATGAGTAAAACCCACTAACACCTCTATACCGTGTGAAACATAGCAATAAACAGCAGTCGGTGTTTCACATAACTGTCACCGATTGCATTGCTAGCGACCTTGGCTTGCTTCAGATCTGAGTCGTAGTCGTAGCAACACGCTCCGCGCTCGCAACTCGCGCCGCGTTACGTAACGTAACACAAACTCTGACTCTTGCTGCTTATATAACAGCGTATTATGTAGCAGTGTGGACGAAATGTCACAAGACGTATGGGGCTTCTTTGTTAAGTTCGGATCTGTCGTATAACATTTGCGCTCTGCAGATTTTGGAACATTTCCCTAGGCGTTGTGAGCTGAAGAAGCACCTAAGTTATATCTACTCAATATCTACTGTTTCATCGAATGAGTAACACTATAAACTTGAAATAATTACCTTGTCCTTCGTAGAATAATCGTCATTGTTCATGCACTTCGCTTTATTTCGAATTTGGATGTCTTTCGCAGTGAGCGGTGCAAGCGGGTCATGTCGCAGCCATATTCGCCTGAGGCGCAGGGCGCGGCAGGGTACTCCTGACTTCGGGGGCCCTAAGCGTATTCCAATGACACCTCGGGTAAACAATATGTATTATTAAGCATCATCATATAACTTGTTTATTGACACATGCATGCACCTTACTTTATAGTTACACCAACTGATAACTCACTCACGTTTCGCCACCCATATCAAACCAAATCAAATATTATAATGCTTATTACAATGTCATTTTTAGAGAACATTCGAATGACTTCAGGGCATTGAACTGAACTGCCAATTTATTTATAAATAAAGATAAGAAGGGGCTTACTAAAATGACATCATGAGGCAAGTGATCTCAACTAAGAGAAGCGATTGGTCCGCCGCACTTATTCTACTCATAGTTGAATATTATGATTGTTGTTATTTATAATGATGCTATGTTATCTAGGCGCGGTACAACCATGCTCTGGATCTGCTTCGGCTGGGAAAACACCGTGAGGCCGTGCCATACCTCGCGCTGGCGGCCGCTGCCGGCGAGCCGGACCTGCGACAAGCGCGGGTACTTCTAGCTCAGGTCTGTTTCTAGCTACACCTGCGAACAATACAATGAAGCATGCGCCAAACTACACCTTCGCTTGTGCTCATACGCACAAATTTACACCAAACTGCAACTAAACTACACCTCATTACGTGCACACATGTTTACGAAACCCGAAACGTGAGGCCTCACGTCACTGTAGACAGCGTTAAGTCTTGGCGAAAGGCGAAGGCCTCTTCTCGCACAGTGGAGTCATAGATCACCAAAGCATATGTAGAAGTAAACCAACTAATGTGAGAAGGCTGTGTACAGCTCTCAGTATTAGTATTAATTTCGTTATCCAAGCAAGTATTATACCTAATAATTAATACATGACATAAGTTCTTTGTCTGAAGTCAACAAACAACAATAGTCACGCACAATGGTCCACATGAAGGACTAAGTGTGGAAACCAAACCCTTTAACATAGACAATAGAAGTCAAAGACATAACTATAGATAGTCCAATTTTGTTGACTTCTATATTTATAGAAGTCAACAAAATTGGACTATCTATAGTTGCAATTTGTTATTAATTTTCCTGATCGTAAGTTGCACAAGACATAATGCATGTGAATTCTCATTAAAGTTAGGAATAAGTTACAACTGCGCTCTGCTTTTATCTTTGTTTACTTATGCCATATTACGAGAGCCGAAACTATTGCAATCTACAGCCTTGCAATGAACCGTTCAATGACTCAACATATAACGGTTCAGCATAGACTGTGATGAAACTATTGGCCGCAGTCATGCAGTCCACGTCAACGTTTAATAGAACGCAATCAACTATTGACACTTTTGCATTGAAATACCTCTATTACTGGGAATAATTTATCCTTTATATTTATAACTGAGAAATTGAGAATGCATTTGTTAGATTTTCTTGATTTTTACGTCTAATTGGGACTTCGTAAATTCAATAGTCTGTATACGTAATACAGCTAGTAATATAAAAGTATACAAATATAAAATATGCATTTTTAATTAATATTTTCGCCTTTATTAATGAAAAAAACCGGCTAAGTGCGTGTCGGATGACGCACAATGAAGGGTTCCGTGTTGGTTGACTATAACTCGTAAACTTGAAAAGCCTACCTATCTGTAATAGTTTTCCTTTTAACTTCGATAGATATGTACAGTCTGCAACAGAGATAAGTAACCAGTGTTGTAGTGTGCGTGACACTACAAAACTGTATTGCTACTGTTAAAACGATTCATTACGTACAGCACACAATGCCCTCACGCACACATCGCGTTCATGTGCGAGTGAGTGCGCTAATGTCTTCTCAATTATAGTATAACATAATTTCGCGTTGAAAACTTAAGCGTTCGTAGCCCAACGAATAAGGCATCATACTTCTGAGTACTACTGTGTGAGTTCAAATCTCTGAAGTGATGATTCTTTTTGCGATTTATTATTTTAAGCTAAAGCAATTAGAACAATTTTTGTTAAGAAAATGTTTTATTTATTTAAAATTGCTTAAATAAATAAAACCATTTTTAATAAATATCTTTATTTAAAAAAAAGAACATCAAAAGTGAACATGTTTTATTATAAATACAACAATATGTTTAGAACATGCTATTACATCTTTTTATACCATTATATAATATGTATATACAACAATGGGCGGAGTGAATAAACATGTCACATAGATAACAAATATAATCTGATCCAGTAACAATAACATCACTCACACACTCCTACCTACACAGTACCGCCGACTTAATTTATTATGGCTAAATATGCTGTGAAAGTATTAAGTATTTCGTTTAGGTATCTATTATAAAATAAAGTCGCTTTTCATGTCTGTCTGTGTAGCCGCGTTGTTCTTCTAACGCCACAGATTTTGATGCGGTTTTCACTATCATGATAAATATTTAACTTATATATTATAGAAACCTTCATGTTTTAACAAGTCGTAAAACCGTGCGAATCAGGGCCGGGTCGCTACTTCAGTTATATACAGATATGAATTACCTACATTTTTGAAAATTAAAATTAAAATAAAACATTTACCACCTGTATCGGGAACAGTAGGTATTATAATTATTACCAACCATTATTAATTATTTATAGGAAAATAATAGATTTAAAAACGTTAAAATGTCTGAAATTTAAAGGTAGTATATAATATGTATGTTACGATAAGTCGGTGGTGATTTTCGACGAAGACATTTTTCATCAGTAATTATGACGACATTGTTTTGTCAATCGAAGTGCCGATATTCCGCGATTTTGACGGTGCACGGTAAATAACAAAATTTTACGCGTCGGTTTGCAACATGTCAAACCGTCTGCTTGCAGGTGGTTCCGTACAGTTTGCATAATGACGTTGTGTGCTGCTGCTGTTATGCTGGTCTAAGCGAATGGATCTGATGTATGGGTGGCAACAATCTCACGCACGATGCCGAGGCGAAACATTTGTGTAAGCCAATGGTGTCGGTCCAGGCAGGCGACGGTTTATTTCGCTTGTCTCAGTGACAATGCACCCACAGTCAAACGGTTTTTCTCTACAAAAAAAAAAGTGAAAATATTAGGTCTAAACATACACCTCCCAAATTATAAATTAAGAAATAAAAGTTACACAATATAAATACAATGCAGAGAATATATATTTATATACTTAAATACAATTGATATATAAGGCTAGTGGTCAGTAATAATAAAAATTATAATACGATAAAATAGAAATAAAAAGGCAGGGCGAATGACCTAGGAAATACATAATATCATACTTATAAAAAATAAAAAATAATATAATATAATAATGACACTTATTATTTACTTTATTCATTAGTGCACATATAAAATGTAATTTTTTTATTTTTTCTAAAAAGTATTAAACAATATTATTATACTTTATTTAGAATAGAAATCCTTTGTTTAATTACCATACATGCAATTTACATTTTTAAATATTTTAGAAAAAAAATGAGATCTTTTAAAATTGTATTTTATTATTATTATCTAATCATTTACAAACATGTTCATTATTTTTGAATATTTTATTACAAAACACAGATAAAAATCTATTACTATAATACTGTGTAAACCAATAATGGAAATGATTAAATAATTATCGATATAATGAGTGGCTATGCAGTTAACAAAAATGTATTTATTTGTTAACTGCATAGCCACTCATTATACTTTTTTTTTTACATATTACTCATTATAATTCAACTATTCCGGTGTCATTTCCTATTAGATTCAACTATTCATATCCACAATTCGTTAAATGAGATACAACAGACAATCATAATAAAACTACTGGGTGGGATCACGGTGACATAATAAATTAATACATTCTAATAATAATTTCACTCACCGATAGCATTGGGCGCCTTGCGATTTCACTAATAGAAATATTTTTTTTCTCATGCAAAACAATAATCTGAGCTTTTTGAAATCTTGTTAAATGATGCATGGTCTAAATTAATCAATATATCACAATCACAAACTTCAAGTGCAAAAGAAAGAGTATAATGTGTAGTTGCTAATGCAGACTGACTACATAAGTTCACAATTAAAGGCAGGAATATATTTTTAAAGCGGGTAGTTAGCTTCTAAACTGGGAAATAATTTTAAGTAGGCGAGAAACTTGTGGTAGATTCTCAAACTGGTCAGAATATCGCTTTATTCAGTTAGTATATTCATTTTAAATTACAAAATCTCAAAAATAATATTTTAGTAAACTCGCGGCTCGAACTCAGATCATTCTGTCACTGTAGGTTGAATGCTTACCTGTTGCGCCACGAGAGCAACTATCCTACATTGCGAAATTATGTTACACTATCATTTAAAAGACGTCAGCGCACTCACTCTATGAATGGGATGTGTGCGAGGCTGTCATTGTGAGCAGTACGTACAGTAGGATATAGTTTTGTAGTGTGCGTGTCTGGTTACTTAACTCCTTTGGCCTGTGTACTACCACCGTGAATTTTTTCACCCATCCAAAACTAATCGTTTAGCTGCCGGGAGGGGGAGGGGGAGGTCGACACTTGACTCTAACAAAAATTAGCACTTTAAAGCTTAATATTTCAGAAACGGATCCCTACATCGAAAAATAAATTGTTTTCACAAACCCACTATATTTTTAAAAGACCCATCCAGCAACACCCCACACCATGGGCTAGACGAGAAAAAAAAACATCCTCACTTTACGTGTACAGAAGGTACCATAAAAACTTTTTTTTTTTCATGATTTTATATTACCACTTTGACGGCGTGATGAATATGTATATCCATGCCAAACTATAGCTTTCTAGTAATAAGAGTCTCTGAGCTAAGCTGCGGACGGACAGACGGACAGACAGATGGACAGACGGACGGACATAGCGTAACTATAAGGGTTCCTTATTGACTACGGAACACTAAAAAAGGTACATTTCGAGCTGTCTTAGTGAGGTCCTCTTTATATAAGACTAAAGCAGACTATTTGAGAAACTGGGTAAATGAAAAGCCTATTATACAATAGAGGCTTTTCATTTACCCAGTTTCTCAAATAGTCTGTGTCAGTAGTGATAAATAATGCTAGGTCCTTTGAGATTCCACTTATCGAGGTTACACCATATGTATAAGTATGTGTACGGTGTACCTAATCGTATTGTTGACACTGAGACCTCCTGTTTACAGTAACAAATAAAATGTGGATATGATAAAGTACCAATCTATTCAGATTATTATCGGCTCAAAAAAATGCCATCAGATAAAGATCTTTTGAATGTGAACAGTAATGTAAGACGCTATACTTGTTTGCTGGTGACGTCGCTTTGAGCCACTGGTGGAACGCTGATAAGGTGTAACAACCTTTCTTCAATATGACTTCATTGCATGACACGATGTTGTTCTATTGATTATATTGTTTAATTGCAGGCGATAACCGTGTTGAGCAACAATCGTGACCCGCTGGGTTTAACGACGGAACTGACCCGTTCTGTGCGTCGCTTGTCGACATCGTCGCGCTCGTGGATCAGGCCTACTGACATGGAATGTATACTTTGCTGCGACACCTTCACGCACCCCGTCACCACTCCCTGCGGGCACATGTTCTGCCGCACATGTCTCGAACGCACGCTGGACTACGGCAAAAGATGTCCCCTGTGTCTGCGCGATCTATTTGACTTCGCCCTGCCAGACGTGAGTACAAAAACTGTTTATTTTCGCATCGAATTATTAATATTCAACGAATTAAATGTATTACAATCATAGTGATGAACCTACATTGAAGTTAATTAATTTGATTTGAAAGCACCACCTCTACCACTGGCTATTATAAGCTATACACACAAGTTACACAGTTTTAAGTAGTTTCGTGTTGCTTAATCGATTGTGTCGGTTAAAGCTGACTGTACGCAAGTTTCAACGTGTAATTAGCAGTCGCTGGCTATGATACGATTGTTTGGAACGTGAGTTTCATAGTTTCTAAATAGTGTATTGACTGTGTTAAAATTCACACTTTGTGTAGCAACTAGGAGTACGTTAATAATGCTTTTGTATATGTAAGACGTAATAGGTAAGCTGGCCACAAACTGCGGACGTAATCTAATCATGTGTGCACTTGTATAGATGCCCTTAAGTTATTTGAAGCTTTAACGCTAAGGGAGTTTCTTATTATAGGCGACGTCGTCGCTTTAAAAACTGAGTCGTCGGGCCATAAATCATTGTCTCGCTCGCACATATGGAGCTTATGAAGTTATCGATAAGATGCAAGGTGTTGCACACTGTTCGTATTTTATATTTAGTTCATAATGCAAGTACTTTAGTGCATTGTGTGATAGGGGAAGGAGTCCTAAGACTAATCAAGATAAAAGGTAATTCTAAATGTTTTAGTAATAAAAAAATAATACTAAAGAATTAATCAGGAGCATAAGATTTTTCTTAAATCTACTACTATAAACGGAAGCCGTTTCCGATAGTTTTGAAAACAATAATATCCTGTATTAATGCACCCATCCTGGCACTAAAATAGAACAAAATGATGAAAGGAAACGAGACCTGTTGAACATGCGTTAGGTAAATTATAATTTCCAAAAAGGATTTATGAATGTGGTACTTACGGTACTTACGAATTGTGGGTTTGAAATATCTGCGATTTACAATGTTTTTTTTTTTGCAAGGCACCTCATGCATTTTATTTTAAGTAATTAATTTCATAACGTAAGGAAACGTGCAGAACCCAAAGTTTCAAGACATGTGACGGCCCATTCACAGAAAGGAGGCCTGAGAGCCTGCAGTTAGAACATCACAAGCTAACTATGTAAACAGGTTCCAACTACATAGATAACACTTGTCACGAACGTTCCGGATGCCGCATGCGGCGGCACTAGTCGAACACCAGGTGCAATGTCCGGCATTGTTTACCCGGCTTGGTACAGGCGCGGCTTACGCACACGTTCGCCATATGCGGCAACGACTATCCGGCAGGCGGAACGCCTGAAAATCCCGCAATTCGAGCCTAACTGTAATAAATAAATAAATATCCTTGGACCTTTCACACAACGCCATCTAATCCCAAGCTAAGCAACCTAATGCTTGTGTTATGGTAATGAGATGGCTGATAAACTACATATCATTTTTTTTTTGTAAATACATACATATTATAGATAGAATAACGTCCCTGTTTTTGTTTTGGCTGTCAAAAACCAATGAATATTTTTCAGCAACTAATGTGCAAATGGATATTGCTTTTTTGCTGTATTGTTGACATATTATATTATTTGTTTCCCAGACCAAAAACACATCTTTCGTGTTGGCGGCGCTGAAAAGCATTAACGCTAACGTCACGCCGCTGCCGTTGGACCCCGATCTCATTCCTATATTTGTATGCACAGTCGCCTTTCCCTCGTAAGTACCTACATATATTATCTTAATTTTTGTATATATTATGTATCTATACTAAACTGAAAAAAAAAAACAAATTTTTCGTCATGGGTGTCGTTTCTGTGGTTTTCGAGGGCGCTGAAAATGATAATGAGGTCAAAATAAAAATCCAAGTTGTCGGCTTCGAAAATTTTCTAATTTTTAGTCATGGTTTTTGAGGTCCCTGAAAACGATATGGTGAAAATTAAAATTCAAGATGGCAGCTGCGAAATTTTTTAATTTTTTTATAATAAATTTTTAATTTTCAGCGCCCTCGAAAACTACGGAAACGCCATCCTCGTTTTCGAGGGCGCTGAAAATAAAATCACTCATAATTATAATCAACTTTTTCTATGGGACCAAAACTGAAATCGAGAAAAAGAAATCAGCTGTTCAGTACATTTATCTACATCAAACTCGTCAAAATGTAGGAAGCAGCAGATTTTTTTTTTCGCGATTTCAGGTTTGGTCCCCTAATAAAAGTTATTCATAATAATGAGTACAATGACCCCTTACAAGGTTGTTGGTGTTTTACCAATAACCCTGTATATAATTATATACCTACCTGTACCTATACAAATATTGCTCGTATAATAGTACTTATAGGGAAGGGATATAGCATTATTTGCTGGATATTGAAATTGTGAGCTCCCTAAGAAACCATGCATGGAAACGACACCATATTATTATTTTTCATCATATTATTAATAGGAACTTCCGACCGAGTGTTCCACGACACTCACCCATTTTTTTTTTAAATATTTGAATGGGTATCAAAATTTCTCAAAAAAAATAAGGACAGTCTCCTAAGACCGTTTTTCTATAGCTACATCGCATAAGGTCGGCCCTTACTCCTACTCGTCCCATCTCAAAAATCCACCCTATGTATTCTTTGTCTTAGCGAAGGATAAAACTCCCATTTAGGGTGATTTCTCTCTCTAACGAATGGCCTGAGATTTCGCCCTTATATTCAACAGTACGAGTATCTATTTACCCGATGTTCTTATGTTTATTCAGAATTCCTTGTCCGCTGTATATATTCGACCCTCGGTATTGGCTGATGATCAGGCGGGTCCTGGAGTCAGGCTCGCGAAGGTTCGGCATGGTTGCGTGCGACAGAATGAAGGACTATGTGGATTATGGCACGGTCAGTATTCACCTTTTATTATACTAATATCAAATTCACTAATAACGTTGTTGGTTTGGTTGGTGCAATCAATTCATAAGACATCATTTATAAACTAAATGATGATAGGTTTTTGAAGTTACAATGTATTGTAAACTGCAAGTTTCCAAGGTTTTAACCATCATTTATCCAACAAAACACTCATAATCAAGAGGCTTATATTGTGATACATTAAAAATAACGAAACTAAGCCACTTTGGGGTGTCTAATGCATGGCTTCTGTGTTTTAACCGGAGTTTATCTATTCGATAGAGTTTTAGGTTCGATAACTCGTTTCTGAACACTCGGTTAAAAAACTTTTATACTAACTTAACTACAGGGTGGAAGGGACATCGACGCGCAAACGGTTACCACGTATTCAGTGAATCATTCTGAGCCCCCCTTAGAAATTTTTCATCGGTTACCTATTGAAAAAAAAATCTGCAGTTTCCTACAACAGTGCAATACCTACACGGTCAAAATGTATGGAAGAGCGAGTCAAAATGTATGGAAGAGAGATTTTTTTTTCAATAATCGATGAAAAATTTCTATGTAGGGGGGCTCAGAATGATGTACTAAATACGTGGTAACCGTTTGAGCGTCGATGTTCCTTCCACCCTGTATATACTTATTAGATATTTAAAACAAAAATCACCACTCAAAAAAATAAAAAGTAAGTAAGTACAATTGAAAAATAACTTAAATTTCGGAAGTCTGTGGCAATAAATAAAATACATATCCAAAGACACTATTTTGGAAGTCGGTTGTTTTTTTTTTTGGTAAGTTTTTTATTTTTCTGTTTGATTATGGTACTTACCCCACTAATTCGCATAAACAACAGTGACAAGAAGTATTATAACATCATCAAGATACACATAGTGGATTAAATACGTATTATCGAAGCTAACTCAAAAACTACCCATGCAAAGTTTTGTAAAGTTTACATGGGATGAAGCTTCCTTACCAATTGAAAAAAACCGGCCAAGTGCGAGTCTGACTCACACATGAAGGGTTCCGTACCATAAACACTCCTGCCTAAGTAAATTATTATTTACTTAGGTACCTGTTACAGATTTATTATTAGAAAATAATGGTTCACGGTTTATGCATAAGGTTTATGTTTATGAAATTAAATGTTTTTTTTTTTAATTTTTATATTTGAGTTGATTGAATGAAAGGTAAATTGTGGTTTACGGTTTATGACGTGTTAAAAAAACTACTGAATAGATCTCGTTCAAACCAATTTTCGGTGGAAGTTTACATGGTAATGTACATCATATATTTTTTTTAGTTTTATCATTCTCTTATTTTAGAAGCTACAGGGGGGGACACACACACTTTACCACTTTGGAAGTGTCTCTCGCGCAAACTATTCAGTTTAGAAAAAATGATATTAGAAACCTAAATATCATTTTTGAAGACCACATATCCCACATTATGGGTTTGATGAAAAAATTTTTTTTGAGTTTCAGTTCTAAGTATGGGGACCCCCAAAATTTATTGTTTTTTTTTTCTATTTTTATGTGAAAATCTTAATGCGGTACACAGAATACATCTACTTACCAAGTTTCAACAGTATAGTTCATATAGTTTCGGAAAAAAGTGGCTGTGACATACGGACGGACAGACAGACAGACATGACGAATCTATAAGGGTTCCGTTTTGCTACGGAACCTTAAAAAGAAATTTCAAAATCGGTCCACCATTGACGAAAATATCGATGTACATAAAAAAGAAATACATACATACGAACATAATAACCTCCTTCTTTTTTGAATTCGGTTAAAAATAATAGATAACTTTGTCGAATCAATAGCAATTGAGAGTTTATCTGAGTAGATAGTACCTCAGAAACGTTGAGAGATTGCTAGCATAAAAATAAGAACAGAGATACATTATCACGTTCCGTCGCGGTATACGGCTATAGCCATCATAACAACAAAACTTCTGTTGTGTCTCGTTTACCGCAGAATCTGTTAAGTCATGTCAAGTGTACTTTTAAACAGCAAAACTTGTAAATAACGTGAGTTGTGTGATGTTTCGCAGATACTGGAGGTGCGCGACTGCGTTCACTTCGAGGATGGCAGGTCCATCCTATCCACCGTAGGCTTATCGCGATTTAAAGTTATCGAACGAGGAGTCAGAGACGGGTGAGCATACATTTTTATCACCAACTATCTACAGGTGTATCAGAAAGGTGTAAAATTTAGGGCTATGGTACAGACCAACAAACTGAACCACTTTCTCTATGGGACCAACACATCGTAATTGTGAAAAAACAATCGGCTGTTCCGTACATTTGGGTCGAGTGGGTATTGAAGTTTTTATAGGATAGCTGATATTTTTTTCTCGCTAACGATGTTTATTTATTTATTTATCTATGGAAAACAAACAATTGTACAATACAAGTTACAGTAAATATTACAACGTATTAGAAGCTAATGTACAACCCACGACGTTTCCACATAATATTACTAAGTTAAAGATACAGTGTAGACACAGTATTCAAAATTACATTAGCGCAAATAAGAAGACAAATATACATCACTTAACTTATCTTATGTCTAAAGGTACAGGAAAGGTAAATAAAAATAAAAATATATAATAATAACAAAAGCGACAACTAACTAATTACTACCCAATTGCAAACTATTGACTATAAGTTTCTTAAATTTTTGGCGGTCTAAACAAATATGTGTATATTAACAAAATGTTTTGTTTTGTTGTTGTTGTTAGTTATATTGGTCATGAAGAAAGTTGTTCAGTTTAATGATCTGTACCACACCCTTAAATTTGACCACACCTTTGTGATACACCCTGTATATTATGTAAAAGGCAATGTCCCACTTATTTTGACTCGTCATCGCCGAGCCCAAAATGCTTAGGGTACGGAATTTAAGGGGGTGAATGGAGTTTTGTTTTCGGGTTAATAAACTTGAAAGGCGAGAAAACTTACGTAAGTAGTATTAGTTAATTTTTAGGGTTCCGTATCTCTAAAGGAAAAACCGGAACCCTTATCGGATCACTTCGTTGTCCATCTGTCTTGTCTGTCAGTCTGTCAAGACAGTTTTTCTCAGGAACGTGTGGAGATATCAAAATGAAATTAATATATCAAATAAGTACGTAAGTCTTGGTTCCCTTGGATTTATAAAAAAATCAAGCTTCTTCTACCTCAAAGCAAAAAAAAAAAAATGCGACATATTTTGATACTCGGAAGTAAATCAAAACCTAAGGGACCTCGCCCACGGCGACTTTTTGTAGCGATGCTGTCGCGCGTTTATCGCTACTCGAATCGAATCGTGGTGTAGGCGAGCGCAAACAGCTAGCACCGCATCGCGACTGTATCGGTGCAAACGCGCGACGACATCGCTACTGCATCGCTACAAAAAGTCGCCGTGAGCGAGGGCCCTAAGGTACTTCCCGTTGACCTCGAATAATGAAATTTGGCAAGTAGCAAGGTCTTACAGCACAAATAAAGGAAAAAGTTCGAAAATTGTTAATTTGTAATTTTTCCACATATTTTTTTTTTTGCGATTCGAATGTTTGTTTTTGGGATTTTCAACTACGGAACCCTTCATTGTGCATGGTCCGACACGCACTTGGCCGGTTTTTTAAGTTTGATGACATCAAATTGTGTATGTTCACAGGTGTGACGTCGCCCGAATCGTGCCGATAACCGACGTGATAGGAGAAGGAGAATACTTTGAACAATGGAACATCAAGGTCCTGGCGCGACGCATCCGCTTCAAAGCCCTGCTGTGGCTGAGTCGGCTGAATGCCAAGGTGCTCGCCGATATCGAAACCGCGTTCGGGGTCCTGCAGCATCACGGGTTCTTCGACGAAAGCTGGCCGGAGACCACCGATGGCCCGTCCTGGCTGTGGTGGCTTGTAGCCGTCTTACCTCTACGATCGGAGATAAAGGTATGCTGTCCTTTTGTGCCCATTATACTTTTGGGTACGTCTACGTCGTGGAAGGGTTTTTAGTAAAAATACTCTCCAACGATTCCTTGAGCTTCATTGCCTCTGCGCTTTTTAGTGTTTGCCACTGTTGATGTCGGCTTTCAGGAGTTACAGTGGTTGGCAATAGTGTGGCGGAATCATCCCATGTAAAATAATACCCTAACAAGCATTCACATGTAAAATCGTTCTTAAAGGTACTCATCCTAGCCACGAACTCCCTCGCTAAGAGAATGATGGCGGTGGCGCAGACTCTTGAAGCAATCCATAATGACAGCCCCAGTACGTCTCATCCACGTGACCTGCGAAGAACTCTCTCTGCCGATGAAACCCAAAGAGGGGAGCGCAGGGGAACATAAATACATCAATCTTCGTCCACCGACACTGCCGCAGTGTGTATTATAATGTATTATTCACGTATTAGGTTCAACATTTCGAACCTTCTTTCAATAGCAGAATAGCAATATTTTTTTAAATAGATCTACCCAACTGCAATATACTAGTTAGCGCTAGATTTATATAAAATACCGCCATATTTCATAGCTATATTGTAATAACAGTTTTTGATAACAATTTACTGGTTCACATTCTATTAGCAACAACAGGGTATATTATAGTTCCCTATCGTCCGGTTCCTGCGTTTACCAACAGTTGTATTTGGTTTTGCTAATGGACCTTCGAAATCGCTGAGTCTTTTAACGGGCGATGCTCGAAGGTATCCCGTGAAATTCAACATAAATTCCGCGGACTACCTTAACACATTAACGCTTTCGCGGGGGGTTAACGTTTACAGACGTCATAACAACAAAACTTCTAATGTCTCGTTTACCGTCCGCGAACCGATTAATATTTGTGGTACTTCCGTTTTTGATATTTGTGGTATTGCGAGATTATCCAGCAACAGTACATAAGATAAAGGAATCGGGCATATAAGACCGGTCTCAAACCAGAGTAGGTGACTGAACCTCAAGTCTAATACATTGCAGGGTCCTTAATGTGATTAACACAGTCTAGTGTAACCTTCCTCTGATAATATAATCTAGTTAGATTTTACTCTTACTCTTAAATTACTGAAGTTAAATCGACCTTTGTATTAGATTTTTTCTATGATATTTGTCAAATTTTAAAATTAACTTTTTAACGTTTAGTAGAAGTGTGTCGTGACGATAGATTATAATACATTCCATGTTTCATTTTATTTGCTCTTAAATTACTTAAAAATTAAAAATAATCAGCAGTTTCATGTATGTCACTTACCAAGATTCCTTTGCCTGTGAAGTTTTCAGTGACAAATTATACATTTATAAATGTGTGATTTATGAGGCGCTCCTAAACGACTTATTTACTATACTTTACTGCAATATGTAACTGCAACATTTCGAGTGTGGCTCGGCAATATCGTCCACATTTTGTGCAGAAAATGTATTGCCCAGCAATATTTCCACAACAGTAAGGCCGGTAATATTAACGGTTCACGGGCAACAATGGATGACGAAATATTTCAAAGAGTATTGCAGCAATACTTGCCGGAGTGGCCGGACCACACTCGCAACATTGCCGAGTTTTGCTGTAATACCTATTTTAAGTATTTCCGGAGCACACTTGAAACATTGTCGACACACTTGCAGCCACACTTTGCCTAGAAATAGGGCACGTTTAGGAGCACCTTAATATAAGGATTATTCTAATAAATTTTATGAATTGAATATTTTGATGAATTAATTATATATAATTGAATATGATAAATAATATAATGTACTAAAAAAAAATATGCCTTCCCCCTTTATCGCAATGCACAATTTCATTAACAAAGCAATTATGATTGTAATTCTTCATCACTTGGCAAACTAATTAAATGGTGTACATTTTTAAGGCAAAATCAAGCTTCCGGATTTTTTGCCCACTACCTACAATTGACATTTTTATTCATTTGCATTTTTATACGTTTCATTGTATATATTGTGTATTGTATATGTTGTGTTGTGTGTGTATTGTATATGTTGTGTTGTGTTTTTTCTTCGTTCATTGTATGTAATCTTCAACATTTAACTTATCTTTTTTTCTTTTTTTTTTTTTGATAAAAAAATGAAAAAAAAAAACATTTTTTATCGCAATACTTCGCGAGTAGTCCAAAGTATTGACGAATTTCTTTGTTTATTTATTTTTTTGTTTTTCCTTTCCATTTTCCTAGGATAATAAAATTGGAATGCACAATAGTGCATTCCAATTTTATTATCCTAGGAAAATACGATATAATTTCTAAAAGAACTACATTCAAAAAGAAAATCCACACCAAAAATTGATAATTTTATTTGCCTTCATCTTTTTCGAACATTGGTGATGTACGTTGTGCTTTCTTGTTCAACGACTTTCGCTCACTTTAATTCCCGCTATTAAAAAGCTAGTGATGATTTATCACTAGCTTTTTATCTGCAGAACTGCCTTATTACCCGACTGCCCCAGAAGGAGGGAATGTTTTTGTCTTATCTTCCTGGGTTAGATAGTTCCATTCCGCAAATGTGCATATATTTTTTTCGCTGTATTTGTTTTGTTCTATAAAATCACAGGCACGCTTTTGTTTCAGTTGCCACTATCAATACGATTTAATCTTAGATAATTAATTAAAACAGTTTAGTTACCGCGTTAGATATCTTTAATCTTATAACTAAGTAAAAGGAAAGGGTCAATTTCACCAAACTCTATTATTTGGTTATTTAATTTCATGTCAAACATTTTGACGGGCTGATTTGTAAAAAAACTGCTGTAATAAAAACAATTAAAATCAGTCATTTGTCGATCTTTGATAGTCGTGCGGGTAAGTAGTAGAAGCCCAAAAGTCTGCCTGAAGTTTCGGTAATTAAGACCTGTATGTGTAGGGTTTGAGATGGAACTTAAGGCGCGGACTGACTACGATTTTAAACGGCACACAATCGCGTAATCTATTGTCATCATTAGCTGTCTTGGAATAAGGTCTAAAATTGAAAATAATATTTGTGTTGCCGAGAGGTGACTAAGCTGCGAATGTGCATTTATTTTCCGGATTTTCTTTAGATTATTCAGAATCACTACATAGTATAAACTACTGTCCTATGTATGTTTAGATCTTTAAAACTACGCAACGGATTTTGATGCGGTTTACAATAAATTAAATAATTTTCCGGTTAAAGTTTAAAAAAAATGCTAATTCTATTAAATTCTTAAAAAAAGAATGTTGTTATAACTGAAAATACTTACATAGATGTTCTACGCCAAAGTTTATTTTTGTGGAGCAACTTCCAAATTTTTTATTGGGAATATCAAAGTATTTTTCACTATTCTATTCGGTTAAAATTTTCTTTAAACCCTTCTACGTCCCCTGTATTTTTTGAGTCGTATAGTTTCATTGCGATAGGGTCAGATCACACCGAAACGCGACGCGGCGCAACACGACGCGCACTTTTATAGAAAATACAACTTTACCCATTACACCACTGAATACTTTTTACAAACACTGCGCCGCGCTACGCAGCGAGGTGCCGCGCGCCGCGAGCGACATTTCAAATTTTCAATATGTATCTTTTTGTGTAGTAAATAAAGTTATTTATTTATTTATTTTAGAACATGGAGGACTTACAGCTAATAAAAACAAACAAAAAAGGAAACAATGGTACCAAAAAGCCAATTACAAGTCCTCATCTATAGATTTACAATAATAATTTATGGTGTGAGCACAAAAACAAAACACACATCGCCCAAATAGTAATAACCAATTTAAATACTTGGTTCACTATTAAATGCCTGAGAAAATTATAAGTTACTAAAAAAAAAAAAAAAAAAATAATATAACCTATCGCTACTTGAAAAATTTAAGGCTTAAGCACCTTCTGGCCGAATTCACACTAATTGTAAATGGATCAAAATCATATTCCTTGCATATATCATTGAAATCTCTGCTTGCGCGCACGATATAACTATTAACTATATATTTTGTATAAAAGTGCGCGCGGCGTTGCGTCGCGTCGCGTCTCGGTGTGATCCGACCCTTACTCGACAATCCAAGAAACCAATGTTTGTGAATATTGAGCTAATACCGCGCCTTAAGGACGAAATCCGAAACCACGAGTGACTTCCGCTCGTAAAGTTCTGACTGCCGAAACGCTATGAGCTGAACCAATAGTCTTGAGTTCGATTTAGGTACCTACTAAAACTGAAGTATTTGGTGGAAAAGCAAGCCCTAATATCCCATCTCAAAAACTCGCTCTAAAGACTGCCCTTATAGTTCGAGGGTGTAATTGATCATTTACACCTGAGTTGATCACTCTACTTTTCATCACTAGTGCGACAAATTTAGAAAAAACAAAAAAAATCTGATTAATCAAAAAAACATTATTTTTTTCGTCTTGCTAAATGGGCTGGCAATGAAAAATACCTGTTCTGCCTACTAATTTTTCGTGTTGTTGGTCTGTATTTTATTTCTACTAGCAATATCTATGAAAAAATATGCCTTTCATAGAATTGGTGAGTATAACTACTAAACTCTTATATATTGGTATAAAACCGCTTAAGTTACACAATGAATTGGTATTATTTTAAAAACGTACTGGCCAGCAAGACGACTGCACAAAAAAAAAATCGAAAAAAAAAACTTGTCGCCAAGCAGATTTTGTTAAAAACGTTGTTGCAAACAAAATTTCAATTAAAATATGATGTGCTCAAGTGAAGATGATTTAGATTTCACGCCGGAATCAGTAGAACTAGAGGCAAAGGCAATTGTAGAAAATCTGTTACCTCCTCCTCCAATATCAAAAAATAGATACTTACCTACTATTTAAAAACATATGACGACGTGGCGGACTAAAAAAATGAGTTGGTGAATGTCAGGATGCCTCGTTCGATTTTCAAATTTACTTTCCTCCCATGTAAGGTAAATCGAATTTTCAACCCGCATTTTGAGTTAAATACTAGCTACTTTCAGAGCATCAGTGATGAAAAATACTTTGCATCATTTTGTTAAACAGACAAAAGACTTTTCGAACAGTATGAAGCAATGGATCAGCAATGTTATTCGGATTGTGATTGATAGTGAGTTACGCAATTAGGGTGCAGGTTTAATATATATGTTACGGTAAGTGTGATTAATTGAAAATTATTAATAATAATAATTACCGAAAGTCGAGGTAAAAGTAAGAAATTAATCACATTTACCGGTGATTATTAATAATGTAACCTTAGTACCGATAAATGTAATAATTTTCAAAGTTTAATGTTTTCATTCAGTACCTACTTGTACCTAAGTATTGTGGTAGGTATTATCAATAAATACCTATTGAACAAAGAAATAGAAGAAAGATTTTAATTTTTAATGTTGATTTTACGGAGTCGGAACCACTGTACTTTAGCACCCACCGGTTTTTTATAGTACCTATTTTTTTTTTTTTTGGGTAGAATAGACCCTTTTTAGTGTATTTTTGAAAACCCCAAAGTGCGCAAAATAATAGACGCCGAGAAAAACAAAAGTAGCTTTTTTATAGTACCAGTACCATTGACCTTGACCTCAAGGTCAATGATCCTGAGGTCAAGTTTTCATTGTCTAATATACGAGACATTCACCGCCTCATCTAACCAAATGATTCAACAACAATAAAGTTAAAAACATCGGGTGTTAATGTACAGTGGAGCCGATTTTGCATGTAAGTTTCTTTTAGTTATGTACCTATTTCTAAGTACTGTAGTATTATAAATAATTACCTACTGGGCAAATAACTTCGAGTCTTATTTTATTTTATTACTTTTTCCGACGAGAGCAGTAAATTATTAATAACAACTGCTGAAAGTGATGAATTTCAATTTTATATTCACATTTACCAAATCGTGAGGTAATTATTAATAATGATGGATAATTATTAATTATTTTCAATTAATCACACTTACCGTACCTACATATAAATATTTGATATATAAGGTAATCTTTTTAAGAGAATATATTTCTCAACTAATTGTTAGCTTCACATTATTATTTCTGGATAGTTAATAAATATAAGTAATTCTTAGGGTACCTTTAAGCAGAGGTTTTTACAGCAACATTTTATGTTATAATAATGAAGAATAATGTTATAATTGACATAAGTATTTAAAAGAGTGTATAGTGTAATGTTGAAACAGGCAGAGTTTGTACTATTTTAGGACCAAGTCTTCGGTATATTTTAACGTTACCTGAAACCTAATTATGTATTAACAAGAATCTGAGCACATGCAAACTCAGTTAAGTCTAAGATAATAATATATTTTCGTCTATAAATTATAATAGAAAACGCAAAGTTAAGATCTCATCGAAATATTTAGAATAAGCATTATGTTAACATTCAGGTTTAAAATGTAAATATTTTTTTATCGAATAATAAAAGTTCAGCCATTAATTTTGTGGAGACAGTGAAGAACCTGTAAGATAGTGTGTGTGTCTGTGAAGATTCGCCAATTAATTTTATAATGTACCTACCCACGCGGATTTTTCGTCAGTCTTTTCCAAGTTATTTTACCACTGACAGCAACCTTATTGCAACGAAAAATGAAGAACACTGATTTTGTAAGTGATGCAAAATCAGAGGGGAAATAACACTATGAAAGGACTGTAATACGAATACACTCACCGTAGTACCTCAATTGGTTCATAGACTCGCTATTATAGTCTCCTTCGGTACTTATCCACGTCATTCCTTTGTTTAATATAATATTAAAATGATCTCATTATCGATAGATCATTGTATGGCTAATTTCTTGAGTTTGTAGTTCATTATTATATTTACATAGAGTAGTGAACAAAATATTTCATTACGTTCAACAAAGCTGAAGAGGTTGCTGTGATGTGAATTTAAATTTAAATCATTGTACAGAAAAATAGTCATAAACGGTTTTGTAAAGCGATCATGTCTTAAACTTAGATATGACACTGTTTCCTAATAAATTCTTTTTTGATTTATTTAACATTTTATTTCAAACTACCATTCCTTCCACAAATTGAAATAGATTTTAGGGTTAGGGGGCAACTCGTCCTATTTCGAAACTGGGACCTGGGACCACCTTTTCTAATTTCATAATAGGCAACTGGGCCCACGTTAGTTTAGGTATTGGGACGATTGCACTAGGTACTGAATAATCTCTAGGGGTTTATTGGCCCCAATAAAGTGATACCCACGATACGGCATTGACCTTAAGGTCAAGGTTAAAATTCCGAAAGTCAAGATCCGTGATTCTCCTGAGGTCACTGACCTTGACCTCAGGGTCACAAAAAAAATGACCTTGAGGTCAAGGTCAATATTCCGAAAGTCTAATTAACAGTTGGTCCAATTCGTGGTTGATCCAAAATGGACAATTTTCTCTTGTATCGTATATCGACGGAGCCCCGCAAAGGGCTCCTATTTCTGTGTAAAGGGTTTAAAGTAACTTAACCAAACCTAACCTCTATCAGAATACCTAATCGAAGCATACCATGCATGCTGCAATTTATGTAAGGGCGCCACAAACCAAGAGGGATGGGAACCCCTGGTGGAATGCTGAACTCTTAGTAAACTCAGAGATGCACTACATAAGCAATTTAACAGAGCTAAAAATACTAGACTTCCGGATGACTGGGAGGTATACAAGGAGACCCAATACACATACAAAAAACAGATCAGAATTGCCAGGAGAGCTGCCTGGCGGAAATTCTGTGAATCTATCGAGACACAATGAAGCCGCAAGGGTAAGGATATCCTATCAACCGATCAGGACCGAACTCTTGGCGCTGAAAAAACCTGACAACTCATACACACTGACCGACCAAGAAACCAGTAAGGTCCTTCTCGAGGCTTCCCAGATTGCAAACTCCTAGAGGACACAGGACGTGGGATGTTGAAAAAGTTAACGTGTAGACTATTCGCACGGGTAGGTACAATATGTAGGTAATTAAGAAGTTTGGTAGAAATCACCATACATAAAAGAGCTTTTGCCAGCGGATTTGGCCGCGTTTATGTCGGAAAATATCCCACGGGAACGTACTACCAAGAATTCCTTCCTTATTCCTTGGCCTTGTCTACTTTATAAAGTAAACCTCTGTGCAAAATTTCTGCTTTCTAGGTCCAAGGGTTTGGGCTGGGCTTTGATGAGTCAATTAATCAGTCAGTGAGTCAGGACTTCTGTTTTTATTTAGCTATAAGATATAAAGTTGAGAACTTGGCTTTTTTATTAGGCAATCATCAACAAGTACAGCCGCCAGCAGGTCAAGCCAATCAAGCCACTACAAAGTACAAACTCAAATTTTCCCAATAAATAAATATCCTTGGACATTTCACACAACGCCATCTAGTCCCAAGCTAAGCAACCTAATGCTTGTGTTAGGGTAACGAGATGGCTGATAGACTACATATACATTTTTTTTTTTGTAAATACATTCAAATTATAGATAGAAAAACACCCAGACTCGGAACAAATACTTGTAGGTCGTACAAATATTTGTTCCGTGCGGGAATCAACCTTGCTTTAGCGATAAAGATGAAAATCTATTAAAGAAATATGACAGATTGTAGAAGCTTGATGTGCTGCCGTCTGGCATACATTATGATGTACGCACGGCTACAGATCAAGCTATACATATCCAGTTTAGGCTGATCTCGCATTGTATAGGATTTCATTACAATGAGAGGTCAGTGTATACTGGTTGTGTACAGCTTGATGTGTAAATTTTTGGGTCGAATTACTGGACACGGGACAAGACGTAAAATTCCGGGACAATCCCGGACATCTGGCAACCTTAATGTAACTCTGTTTTGTTTCTAATAATAAACATCACATAAATCTATAGATGTAGTACTTACTAATTCCATGTCTCACACCTATTTTCGCCAGTTCGCCTAGTGCTGCACTAAGCGAACTGGCGAATTGAATCAGTGTTGCCAGTTAAAACTATGCACTAGTAGTGCATACTTGCCATAGTTTTAACTGGCAACACTGACTCAATTTCATGCAACAATAAATAAAAAATATAACCTCAAACTCAATTAATTTCTGGACAATAGTCGGATTTATTACAATAAAAGCTGCTTAGTTTGAAGGCTTTAGTTACATAAAATAAATGTAATCTTTCAAAATGGTGATCATAACATGGAGATTTCAAGGGTTGTTTCGAAGACTAAAGTAAGTACATAGAACCAAATTAATAATATTAGATATCAAGATTCAAGATAATACAATAGTATCCTTATATTTCAGAGACTACATAATTTGGAAAACATCTCAAGCATTACTGAGTGTTCGGTCTCTTACTTACAATGACCACATGAGCCAAAGCTACGCAATAGATTTCTTATTGGAACCAGTGTTTTGGTTTGTTGACAACTTCGCCCAGTATCTAGGAAAAGTAAGTATTATAGCTCACTAGCTTTTGCGTGGTAGATACTTTGTTCTAACCCAGGTCATGGTCTACCTGAGTGCCAAATTTCATAGAAATCCGTTCAGCCGAATAGGCGCGAAAAGGTAACTGACAGATAGACTACTTTTGCATTCATAGATCTATACTAGTATTACAATAAAGAGTTAAAATTTGTTTGTTTGTAGGGGATAGTCTCCGGAACGATGATCCAATTTAATTTTTTTATGTTTGTCATTATTCTATGTTTCTCCTGTTTTAAAAAAGTACTTTTTCAACATACTTATGTTTAGATGATTATTTAAGCAACAAAATATTAATCCTTATCAAAGTAAATTATTTTACAAGAACATTATAGAGATAAGATTTGCTCTTTACAGTATGTCAAGTCTTGTTTGTATGTTTGTTACTCAATCATGCAAAAAGATAGTTTATAAACCTGGATTAACACATGGGATACCTTTTACCCTCTCAAAATGGTGAAGGAAAACATTGTGAGGAAACCAGTATGTGTAATAGAACCAAAAACTCGAAGACATGTGACAGCTACCAACCCGCACTGGGTCCGCGTGGTAGATTACAGCCCACTCCTTCTCGAAGAGAGGAGCCTGTGTTTTAGAAGTGGGAACTCTATAGGCTGATTATGTAAACTTTTTATCCCGGGAGTATATTCCTTTGCTTGGGATAATTTCCGACCTCCACGCGGGCAAGTTGCGGGCAGAAGTTAGTAATATTATATAGTATGGATTTCTTTAATATGTATTTAGTTTGTAAATATTGATGTTGGTTTTATGTAGGAATGGTAGCCTAGCTTGGCTAATGATAACCTTCCAAAAGACCTTATGTAAATGATTGTAATACACTATCCCACTAGCATAACATCAAATGTTATAAAAGTAATTCTCTGAAGCAAATTGTAAGAAGCAATATAAAAAATAGACAAGAGAAACCACAACTTGCAACATAAAATGTATTGCCGTAATGAACGAATGGTTTCAGTTATTATTATTAATATAATTGTAATACTAAACAAGCAATTACGTGTGTTTTTAATACAAGAGAATAGGTAATATGTGCTGGTGTCCGTAACTCCACCACAAAGTGCGTATTTTGCGTAATGGGAGGGAAAATCGATTATTCGATCCACCCCAGCTTGTCAAGCAAAGCCAGCAATGCCTACTGACAATCTCACAGAGGGTATCGGGCAGTTTAGTAGCACATGAGCTGCTGTCTCGTCACAAAATATAATTATGTTTATGACAAAGCAAGGGATGCATAGGCTGTGGTCAACAAAGCTGTTCACATGCTATTAAAGCTTTGCTTTGCTTCATTGCTCTGCTCATCTAAACTGCTCAACATGATGTTGGTTCCAGCTATTGCACATTTCCACCCTGTCTGAATTCATCCGATTCTCTGGATGTTTGTTCAGTTAACAATATATTATTGTTAACTGAACAAACATCCAGGTGGAGATTAGATTTGCAGGAATCAACCAATCACATTGGTTTAAATTAACATCACTTAAGACAAGCAAGATATACAGATAATTGCGCATCAAGCTTAGTTAAGTCAAGGATTGAACAAATATCTCAGATTGATTGTAATGGTCACCAGCACCACAGCACATAGTTATTGATGGCAACAATTTCTAACATAAACTTCCTTCTTTCAGGTATTTGTTTTCTGTGTCACAGTATTGACAAGCGCTGTGGTAGCCATTGCTTACTGGGTGGGCCTACCATATTGGTGGCAAAGATGTCCTTACACTACAGTATTCCTAGTCATATTTGGTAACTGGCTGCTTATCAATATTGTATTTCATTACTACAAGGGTGTTGTGACTGAACCGGGCTATCCTCCACCGGTAAGTGTTAATTCCACATGAGTATTATACTCTACAGTACCCAGGCATTGTTATGACACATCAAGGTTTAGAAAGAGACTGTCATACAAGTATGTGTCAAATTAGCTGCATGTGGTTAGACTGAATCATTAACGCTTCGAATGTAGATATACGCCAGACACCAGACACAATGGCTTTTTTAATTGTTTCTGTAATTAGGGCATACGAAAGGTTAATTGTCTCTCTTTCAAATGATCATCTCATCAGTATGTTGCGGTCAGCTGCATTTCGGTATTTTACAAGAAAAAATTCAATTGCCTATCTGACCACAACCCTGTTTCTGGGCAACAAGCCCTTCGACTGGTAAGGTTGTCGGATTTCGGGCTTCTCATAAAACGGCCAAATCTACAAATGACAGCCAGAGAGGGATCTCTTTATGAAATGGATGGTCCTACTCATCCACGAACCGACCTTGGCAGGCGTTGCTTAACCTTAATCATTCTTTCTTATCTTGGTAACTTAGCCACGAGACCTCCCTCTCTTTTAAGTAATCACTTGAAAGAGATGGTTCTGGAGGGAGGCTCGTGTCTGAGTTCCTCATTATTTTTCAAATGATAACTTAATAATTATGACACGTTATGTTTACACAGAGCACACTGATATCAGACGCAGCCAGTATCTGCCGGCGGTGCATCTCCCCGCGACCACCGCGCACGCACCACTGCTCGGTGTGCGACCGCTGCGTGCTAGCCATGGACCACCACTGTCCGTGGCTCAACAACTGTGTAGGCTACTACAACGCAAGGTTCTTCTTCCTCTACATGGTGTACATGGTCGTAGGAGTTGGGTTCGTCATTACCGCCGGCATTGATATTGGATATAAAGTCATTTGGCTGAATGATACAGGTAATTTGTATTTGCATAATTTGATTAAACAATTACAATACCTATACTATCCCTATATTGTAGACACCTGTGCCTAAACCTTCGGGGAACACAGGCGTGATGTTATGTTTATGTTTATCTAATAACTATACTACTGCTTTCTTGATTGTCCTTCGTCTGGAGGCCGACGTTAAGCTGACCTTCTCATTACAAAACGCGTTTTATCTTTAGTCCTGGTTACAACCAACTTTAGTACAGGTTTAAACCTTCGTTCGTCTATCGGCGTAAATTAGGCTTACTATTTATATGAATGATACATCATCAGCCTTCGTCGCTAAGAAATTAGAGCCGCACGGGTCGATCCATCAGGTTAAGCTACGCGTGCCGGGGTTGGTCAGTGGATGGGTGACCATCTTTATATACCGAGACTCCTCCGTACCTCGGAAAGCACGTTAAGCCGTTCGTCCCGGCTGTCATTCGTGGATCTTTGACAGTCGTTACGGGTCGTCAGAAACCCGAAAGTCTGACGACCAGTCTTACCAAGGGGTATCGTATTACCCCGTTACTGGGTTGTGGAGGTCAGACAGGCAGTCGCTCCATGTAAAATACTGGTATTCAGCTACATCCGGTTAGACTGGAAGCCGACCCCAACATAGTTGGGAAAAGGCTAGGCAGCTTGATTGATACATAATCAGCCTATGATGTTCCCACTGCTGGGACACAGGCCTCCTCTCTTCGAGCGAGAGTGTGCTATAATCCACCACGCGGGCCATTTGTGGGTTTGGAGTTGTCACAGTCATGTCTTCGAATTTTTGGTTCTAGGACATGCCAATTTCCTCACGATGTTTTCCTTCACCGTTTTGAGAGCAGTGGTATATATGAATGATAACTGGACCTGTTTATTTCTAGGTGGTATCATCCCAAACAATGATCCAGATCTGATTGGTCATCCAGTCCGCCTGAACCAGACTGGAGCCTTGGTGCCGGTGAAGGTGATAGTGGAGTACGATGACTCCGTCAACTTTCCTCGAGAACACAAGCTGCCCGTGCCGCCCATCACCGAAGCGCAACGAATCTGCGCTCATCCGTATAAAAAAAAAGCTGTCGTGTTCATGGCCGTCACATGCATCTCCGTATTTGTCGCGCTTGGAACATTAACCGTCCTCCATGGCAAGAACATCGGCCGAGGAGAAACTAGCGTGGAAGCACACATTAACGAGAAGCTGCGAAAATTTTCAAGAGGTACTTACAGAAATCCGTACGATTTCGGAAAAAGAAAAAATTGGCGGCTCTTCCTGGGACTTACTCAAGGCAGAACTTTCTTGAGGCATGTTTTGCTGCCTTCTGGCCATGCTCCGACTGGCACGGGATTAGCTTGGCATACCGTCCGACGCGGCCTTGAAGACTGGCCTTGAACAAGGTTTATTTACAATTTATTGTTGGTCTATTAACTGCCAAAGTTGTTAAATTAGTGCTGTGCACTAGTAACAAGAGGCGTCTACTCTCTGGGTGTGAAATTATAGGTAATAAAATCCAAGTTGTGAAGTCATTTCAGGCATTTACAGAGTAATAGTTGCTGTCAGTTATCAAGGCAGACAGTGTTTGGGAAGCGCTCGGGCCAAAACTTAGGACCTAGTGTTTGATATATAAATGTACATTGTTTTAAATTAGTAACAATTATTGTGATGTCTGCACATTACATACGGTAGTTATAAAAAAAATATTTGCTGTCGAAAATAATCATTGTAATCACTAGATTTATTTACAGGACGAAGTGCTTTGGTTGTTATTTTTGACATTTGAGAAAGTAAAGTAAAATTTGAATCGATTATAATATCATAAAGTAATATTTATTGTATTATAGTTATACCTACATCCAGTACAGTGCAGTCCGAATATAAAATAATAGAATTACAGCTGTCGTCTATAGATTTAGTATGTGTTCCTGTAATATTAAAATTCAGTCGTATTAAGTGTTTAATCTTTGGAATCACTGTAGTAAACTTGAGAACTATTAATTGTGTAGTTTCTGAAAGTGTGGATTTTAAATAATTAACATTTGCTTCTTGTTCCATATACCAATACAGCGCTCTATCTCTTAATTCAATTAATGTTATATACATAATTATGTAAAAATGCGTAGGTGTAAATATGTAGGTGCAAATATTTTCACGGTTGTCAATTCTCGTAGTAGCACTTGAAGAGGCCTATGACGAAATGATTGAAGATGACTGTAAGAATTGTAAAGGATAACACTAAGACTGAAGTCTTGTTGATGATAGTAATGAATAAGGTAGACCTAAGTAGGTATGGCTTTGCTTGACCATGGAATTTAGCGCCAGTTTGTGGTAGCAAAGATATTTTAAATTTATTAGTAAGCTAACTTATTTTATTTAAAGTGAATTTGGTTGTTATTTTTACATTTTCGATTTAAGAACCTCATGTAGGTACAGTATTTTCTTATAGCTAATTTTACACCAATTTTATAAACTCCTATTAAAACCTCCGGATCCTTAATGGGTAATAAGTGTCTTGTTAACTAATATAGTCTTCTGTTATTCGCATTGGGTAACCAATCACGACGGTTACCATTACATTAGACTGCAGATTTTTTACACAATCAGGTGTTCTGAGCCCTAATTTGCGGCACCATAGCTTCCTATATAGGACCAAAAAGTCTAGAATTAACGTGAATAGAGAATTGTGTATGCTCCTTTTCCTCTCAGTTTGGCTTAGACATATTACGAGTCAGTTTAACGCATTAAACAATATAACCGGCCTTATTAGACCGGTTTTTACCACCAACTGTTCTGTCAGATACAGTTTTTTTTATACAACTTAGATGTAGCATTGCATTCATTCATTTAAATTTTACGAATGTACCTATTTGGTTATATGACTTTCCAAGTTATTGCGTTTGCGTAAATACCATTTTTGCCTAAAGCAGTAATAAAGATTGGTGATTTTGAAGGCGAACTAATTTCGGATGGTGATCGTTTTTACGAGTTTTGCCGATGCTACATCGGCCGGCCATACACGGGCAGCTTGAAGCAGTCAAAATCGACTGCTTCAAGCTGCGACTGCATAGTGAACTACAGACTTCTACGTACATACGAACCGCTCAAGCAATTTCAAATCAGTAGCATCATGGATTTTGAGGAGGTAACACTGCTGCTTTTGTTTATACGACGACGACGGCGCCGGCGGCGTAAAAATAGAAAATTGTGGGTTCATCCAATATTAGAAACACGAAATTATAATGAAGAATTGAAGAGCGCGGGCGGAGGTAACTGCGCGAGAGCAGTCGACAGCTCGAGCAGTCAGTGTATGCCTGGCGACTGCTTGACCGCATGATGAAATTTCACCGTGCTGCCAATCGCCCGAAGCAGTTGCAACTGCTTGAGCGGTTCGTATGAGTACGTAGAAGCCTGTAGTTCACTATGCAGTTGCAGCTTGAAGCAGTCGATTTTGACTGCTTCAAGGTGCCCGTGTATGGCCGGCCTAAGTTGTGTCGTACTGTACCTACATACGTCTCTATCTCTGTAAGGCCACGTCCGCACAGACAGGCGGCTTGCTTAGCGCCTAGAGCCTAGCGCGTCACCTAGCGAGTAGCTTAGTAAAACGAACGTTCTAAAATGAACGAGACCGGCTGCACTGCGCGCTTAGCGCCTAGCTAGTCGCTTAGCGTGCATCCATGTAAACAAACGTGTTGGTTTTTTATTGCGAGGCGCGAGGTATTTTAGAAGAAAACAATGGATGAAATATTAATTGCTTCAGTTTTTAAAAGAGAACCTCTGAAATCCAGCTCATGAACTCCATAAAAATGTAGTAATCTTAATTTATATCTTGAACCCAACATGATGGATACCTAAGGCCGTGAACTGATACCTATATTTTAAAGATGAATTTTCTGTGAGTAGTAGTTTAAGAGCTATTTTTGAAAGTGAAATCTGGTCAACGTGCCGACAGGCAAATGCCCAAGGAACCTAGCGCCCTACCACGCAAACCACCTCTAGTGCGGACACCGTATATCCAAGCAAATAGCCAGAATGCTAGCTGCTAGGCACTAGGCGCTAAGCTAGCCGCCTGTCTGTGCGGACGTGGCCTATAAAGAATTTACCTTCGTGCGTTCCTAGGTGCGTTCGACATTATTACTGTTACGGTTAAAGATTAATATTAAATTCCATTTTGTTTGACGAGTTTTAATTGTAACGCGAATGTAATAACCACGTTTCAAATACCTACATAATGTTCGCTTCATGGTTGGGGTCAAAATAAAATGATGTTTTGTAAACTTTTGTTTTAAGGCGAGTATAGCTGCTAACCGACAGCGGCACAAAAATTAATAAGTCTGGAGATATCCGCTGACGCGATTTCGGCCATTAAAATAAAATATGCTCCAGCATTCACGCTCCGATGACGTCAGCCGGCGTGCGCGCCGCGTGCACGCCCGTGTTTATTATAATGGTCATAGCGACGAAGTTACTTAGATTTTTTTAATACAAAAAATTCTACCTCAGCTGACTAAAAATGAGAGCATAGGAAATTTCAAAGTGTTCCCTATCTGCAGACTCATCATTTTTTTTTTCTCAATTTTTATAGCTGTCGGCAGCTATACTCGACTTAAATAAAATTGTGATTATTGCTCTGGTCCTTACATTCGTGGTCCTTAGAATCCTGGAATAACGAAAGAAATACCTATCTGGTGCTGTACGGCCGATGAATCATGGCCGGTCCGAACTTCGCGCAGAAGCCTGCGCATTAACATGTTTTAGGAACCAAATGATCACATGAGGTGAGTGTGAGTGAGGGAACATGCGCAAAAGTAGTGCTAATAAGCCACTAAAAAAAAAACACAAAATTTTTATTCAATTAGATTGGAAGCTGACCCCAACATAGTTGACTTGTATTGTTGCATCATTTTAAAATGTTTTAATAATCATATCTAATGTTAGGGAAAAAACCTGACAAAGAATTGTGTGTTGGTATTTATTTTCACAACGTCGTTGTGTCCTTACGACTAGTCTGTAGTAGAGGAGTACCAATCCAACAAACTGACAGACGAAAGCAAATTTTGCCAGACTTGAAGCACCTGTGTAAGCTAGTGTTATTATGTATCCTTTTATTTACAGACACATTCCTAATGATATTATTTACCTGTTATCTGTACATGAATAAACTGTTGTTATTTTGTTTGTAAAAAGTTTGTTTCTACAAGCTTTTATTTATACTTATTCTAATTAATTTTGTATTTTTTTACAATGTTGTATTTTTTATATAATGTTATAGCTATTTAATATTTAAGTGTAACAGTGTGTCCATAATGTATAGGTTTTAAAACAAATAAAACCATGATCTCCAATAAATTATTTTATTTCAATTAATAAGATAAATTACGAGCTAATCTAATAACTTAACGCTACATATTGCACAGAATCTTAACATTAATAATATAAAATATATATAACATGGTTACTAATATTATAGGTATATTAGCTAAGCCTCTTAGAGCCTGTCCACATGTCCACTTCACGACGTCGTCAACGTGGACGGTGCCGTAACGTAGCACGTTACGTTGACGTGACGTGCAAATTTACGTCACCGTATCGTAAAAAATACACGTCACGAATAAATTCTGTAAATATTTTAATAGCGATATTGGAGCACTTAGTTGGCAATTAACTAAAATATAAATAACCGACTTCATACGTGGTTCGTTCTACGATAAGAGGTAATATTTTTTTTAAATATTTGAAATTATTTTCATAGACACTCAAAGTTTATTCATATTGAAATTTACCTGCTAAACGCGCCGTTCCCTGGCGACGTTGCCGTGCCGTGCACTAGCACGTCACGTCAACGCCACCTTACGGCACCGTCCACGTTGACGACGTCGTGACGTGGACATGTGGACAGGCTCTTATTCATAAAAACTTAAACGCTCTTTAAACCTATTTTAGTTACATAATTATAGAAGTATTTTATTGTCTTCTTTCAAAGTCAAATCTTAATTCGAAAGAAACTTAACTAAATACTTCTTTAAAATAGGTTTATACAGCGAGGTATTCAGCTGCATCCGGTTAGACGACTGGAAGCCGACTCCAGCATAGTTGGGAAAAAGCTAGGCAGATGATAAGATCGTATTAGTTTTTTTATGAAAAAGGGGGCAAGTATTTAATCCGACAATAGGAAATACTTAAAATCATTACATAGAATAAATTACAAACCTCAAATAATAAATACCTAACTAGGTATACTTACTAATACGAATATTGAAGATTACAAGGTGCACAATGTTTAGGTCTAGTGTTTAAAGGCCGACAATTTTGTTGGTGACAGTCCCATGCACAGAGTAAGTACCTACATTTGTATACAGGGTGGTCAAAAAGTCGTGGTTCAAACGAAATAGTGAGATAAAGGAAGTCATTTCCAACAAAAAATCTTCCTACAGCATGGCCATAATTCAATTGGCCTAAAAATTAATTGCTTTTGAAATTTGGTACCCAGAGCCGCAATAAAACTTTTGTAGCGCTGACAACACCGTTTGTTTTATTGTTCTATATCACATTTTTTTTAAATTACTACTGCGGCTCTGGGTGTCAAATTTCAAGAGCAATTAATTTTTAGAGCAATTGAGTTATGGCAATGCTGTAGAAAGATTTTTTGTTGGAAATGACCTCCTATATCTCCCTATTTCGTTTGATTCACGACTTTTTGTCCACCCTGTATAGGTCCCATGATACTAGCTGGTGAAGGATGACGCGGGATAAGTGACGCGCTGCCGTCTGCACAAGGTAGGTATTGCATTGTTAAAGATGAGCCTGCAGATTTGTTTGATAAATATTTCGTGACCTAAGTAAGTAGGTAGGTTCTTCTAATTCTACAACGAAATTTCTGGTAGGTAAGTATAATAAGTATTTCATTTGCCTTTCAAAAATGTTATCTTTAAAAAACGAACGCACGATTATGCCCGTGTAAAAATTATAAATATTTAATTAAATTCACAAAAAAATAATAAACGCTGTGCGACCTGAATTGCGCTTTATTGTATAGTTGCAAGAGTCGCTATTTATTTAAATGATTTTGTGGAGTGTATCTTCTGTACTTGTAGGTACCTACTATTATTCTGTGTCTTTAAAATACGAAAAATAACAATTAAGTACATTTTGCGGATTGCGGATTTATCCTGCTATTGAAGCAGGATAAATCCGGCATTTTGTTTTTATTTAGTACTTAAGTAGGTACTTAATTCTTTCAAAATGCTGTAAGTAGATATAATAGCTTTTCGTACCACTTGCTCAAAAAAGTGCCATTCTATGCCACAAAAAGCGAACATAACAATAGTCATTTTTAATCTGTTAAAAACAGGGAAAGAAAATTGTACTGAATTTCATTCATCCTCTAGGGGGAGAATGTGATTTAAATTTGGAATACCTAGGTACTTACCGAAATTTATACTGAACTACATTTGTGTTTACACCATTGAGTTTGTATATAAAGCATTATACATCTTTTTGAAAAAGGAATACGCATTTATTATGCAGTTATGATTATTAAATAAAATTACGAAAACCGACGAGGCCGTAGAGCTTGATGCCTTTGCTTTTCCGACAAAAAAATATTAGTCTAGGAATTTGCCGCGTTTTTGTTTTCTTCAAATAAGTACCTACATAAACGTTAAGTTTATTTAAATTTATTTTTATAAATAAGTTAATGTTATAAAAAGATAAATGCTAAGATAAATGCTTATCTCATATTATTATTGTGTTAATTTTTTCGCAAATGGTACGAAATGTAGAGTATTTTCCTCGGTGATAAAGCTGCCTTAGTCTTGGGTGAACTTAAATTCCTCGCTACACTCAGGACTCGTTTAAATCCCTCGCTTCGCTCGTGATTTAAGTTTTTAACACCCTCGCTACGCTCGTGTGTAAACCTCGAGTCCTTCGTTACGCTCGCGATTTAAATCGTCATCCGCGACAGAAGTAATCTACTATGTTATTTTTGAGTTCAGATGAGCACGTTTATTTACAAATTTTAATAAATTTACAGATACCTACCCAAATTGTTTTTTTGTTGGTTTGACCTCCAAAATTTTGTATCATCTTTGGATTGTACTAACAGTTGCGTTCTCAGATGCGCAGCCGTATGCTAGAGCTCGGATGGCTGCCTGCGACTGACGCCTGAACCAGGCAGGCGACCCGCCGCACGTACCTACACTTAGGTATAACCAGCCGTTACCAGCCCTGCAATATAACGTTCCCTACTGTCGCCCGCGTGAACCTTGTTGTTGTTACTGACACCAACGAAAAAGTCTGCCTTACTAAAATAGATGCGTAATAAGGGCTAATTTACCAAAGTCGGATATCTTTTATCCGTGGAATAAAATTGACGACGGACAGTTTTTGTATGGAGAAACCATGATAAATTCTAATGTATTCGAAGGTTAAGACTTATACCTACTGGGTATAAAAGACTGGTTGAATTCACCCTAAGTGATAGTTCTAAAAAGATATTTCAAAAGACTAGTTATCAAAGAGTTATATACGGTCAGCACAGAAGTCAGTTAACACTGCTACTTTTTGACATCATCTAAATTAACACAAAATGATACGATAACCTGCTTTTTTGCATTTCATTTATTGGATAATAGTTAATTTTCTTTAAAATTTACATCTGTCCCGATTTTAATGAAGTATTTTTCTCAATAAGATTAAGATTTCGAAAACACAAGTGTTAATCGACTTTTGTTGCTGACTGTACCTACCTTACCTTTCTCCTAATAATAAACAGTGTTTATAGACTGCTAAATCTATGTTTTATAAGTGCGTCGAGCCGGTAGGTAGACCATACGTTTCAGCTCGGCCTATCGTAGTCCTGCCGCATTTTGTTTAATCTGTAAAACTTTGCTGAAGTGATCATTAGCATTCCATTCCACCTGATATACTTAGCATCAGGTGGGCTCACTTCGTTTCATCGCATCGTTTTCACGTGAGATTTTTGCAGAATAGATCGGCTGAACATAGGTACGACAGGCCAGTTTAAGCTAGGTATTAGTTGTGGCCATATTGAATATTGTCGGAACTGAGTGCGAGAGACGTTAGGACGCTGCGCCGTTGCGGATTCACTCCGAGGTTCTCCCAATTGATCCATGACAGCCTGGCAGTTAAGTCTAAACAACAGAAAACGAATTATTTTAATATGATACTTGATTGGTGCATGGCAAAATCTGTTCGAGATGGATAACATTTTACGGCGGGTTTTGTTTTTTTAGGGTCTGTGCCTCTGTAGTCGGGGTTCTGGGTCATCCGGGCTTAGTGCCCTGCCAGGTTCGACAAAAGTATTTGGTGGCATAGGTTAGGTAGGTAATGCAAATGTACAATGCGATTCAACTAAGAATAGGAACGTTAATAACCTCTAACTGTCAACTGAAACTTGAAATATACCTACGGCTTGCAATGTTTTGTAGTGTTATCCTTATAGGTACATTTTAGTTCTGTTTTTGGAATTTGTTTTTTTAAAAATAAGTCACTGACTTTGCAAATGTGTTAACAAGTTGCTGATTTGCTAAATCTTCACGATATGGCGCAAGGTCCTGGTGGCCTGGTGGCGTAAATACAAAGGCGGATGCAACACAGACCCATAGTCTGGCTGCATTGCCTAGCGAATGGCTTATACCAGTAGTAATAGTCCAAACCCAGCTGCATTACAGCGGTTTGTAGTGCAGCCACATTTGTTTGTAGGTACCTATAAGGCAATGAAAAGGCGGATTCAACGCAGACTCCCATAGTCTGAATTGCATCATGTTGTGAATCACATGAACCATTGTTAGTTTGTCCAAATCCTGCTTCAACTAATACAGTAGGAGCCTAATCTTTATAGTAGGTAAATAATCCCTTTAGGCGCAGTATGCCCAGCGGCCGCAAAATGTTAATAATTAGCAGAATGTCCAAGTCGCGGAATTTCCAATTCGCAGAACGTCCAAATCGCAGAATGGCCAAATATCGTCGATAATCTAACTGACGTATCTGACATTTTGAACTAAGCCGACCTACTCGTATTGTAATTTGATACATTTTCCAATTTCAAATTCTTTATTGCCAAATAAGTGTAGAATTTTGCACAAACAACAAATAGATAGATGTTAACAAATAGATAGGTTCTTAGAACTTGGTTGCCTGTTAAGGCATTGCAATTCAAATTGTTTTATATTAAAAATATAGGTAGGTAGGTACTTGGAACTAATTGTTTAACTGTAATATTGAATATATTACAGTTAAACAATTATTTCCAAGTCGAATCGATCTGTCTAATCGGAGTACCTATCTGTACCTATCTATGCCTTACCGTTCCCATGATAATGCAAAAATCTTGACCGATGTATCTACAGTTTACAAAAAAAAAGAAAAATAGCTTGCCCTGTAAAATATTCTTCGAATCAGTTACGTCACTTAGATTAGCGACGATATGTTACGTATAAACCCGAAGTGCGGCTACACCCAGTTTTAGCCGGCTATAACTAGGAGTGGCCAGATAGGTTAAATTAGGTTAGAACTGTGACCATACAAAGCACAAGGCGAGCGAGCGATGCGAGCGGTGCCGTGGCAGCGGCCGGCGAGACCCAGGGTCCATTTAGGCACCAGATAATGTAATGTTTTTGGAAGAAAAGCCGCCGCATTTGTGCGACGTTGCCATTCCGAACGCGATCATAGTAGGTACAGACACTAGTTACCTAGCGATTTGTCGTTTTTGTTAAAAATAGGTCTTTTGGAGCCGATCACATTGCAGACAGTCTTCAAAATGTCTGTGGTGTAATAGTGTTTGTAATACTTTACTCATATGGACGCGGCTGCGTTACAGAACAGCTACTGTCTGTGTTACATCCGCCTTTGTATTTACGCAGCCTGGTGTAGAAAGTCTAAGCCCAGATCTCCCGGATCCAGAAATGCCCTGACCCGGAACTGTTAATAATTATTTAGGTACCTATTAACAGCGAGCTGTGTCAAATGGCTGTCTGGGTATGGGTATCTACTCCCACCATACCTACCTATACCTAGTTTTGCCAAGCAGCATTGCTGTGTCAGTTATTTGACATTTTTCGTCATTAGACCAACATTATTGGAGAAGGTGTGAATGGATTTTTTAAAATGAAAATAAAAACAAAGTGAAATGTAGTAAGCCGGCTGCAATGCTAGAATGGTAGGAATGATGAATCAATGAATGATAGGTAGGTATAATATTTACCGCTGGTATTCCAATGAGCGCGATCGGCTTTTATCTCGCCACGAAGACATTTTTCTACGTAGGTTAGCGGGTCGTAGTCGGCTTCCAATACCTGGAAATACGGTCCATCGTTAGGTACAGAAGGGTCACAATCAGTGCGTTCCGCTGGAGAACGCCAGGACATCTACAAGAGCTGAGCACAGTCAATATTTATATTACCTACTTTAGTGCTTAAAATTATTAAATATTGCCATAAATAATCGTTCGAAGGCCATCATGACCTTGCTCCGTGCATTGTTAACTTATACTTATTAGAAATACAAAAGTGAGTTTGTATGTTTGTTACGCTTTCACGGCTGAACGGATTTGGATGAAATTTGGCACACGGGTAGAGCATGATCTGGATTAGGACATAGGATACGTTGCGTGTGTGTGATGTGGGATGCAGGAGCTAGTGAGGCGGGCTCGAAATTTTATCAGCACGTCTCGGAATTCTCGGTTAGGTATCTTTTGAACATTCATATGGAAATAGGAGTTGCTTTGTTGGTTTCTGCTATCCTATCACAACTAATACCTCTCTCAGCAGAGCGATGTAAGCGATAGCCAGCCTCAGGGTGTCGATCTTGCTGAGCCTCTTCTCGTACGGGAAGGTGGGCACGTGCACCCGCAGTTCATCGAACGCCGAGTTTATACTGCTAAAATCACAACACCAGAACAACATTATAGCTTGTGAAGCGAACACGAGATGTGGTTAGTAAAACGGATGAAAAATGTTCGTACCTTCAGAGAAATTAATTGTTTATCGAATTGACATAGGTAGGTACTGCGTCAGTTTGCCGTGTTTTAAGGCTATAGCGCAAAGTAGGCAGACCGCACCGCAACGCAACGCATTGCATAGATACTCCTTTATCACCAACGCACACATAAGCGGGCTGCACCGCTATGAAAATGCGTCGCGCTGCGGCCCGTTGCGGCTGTAAGGGTTCCCCCGAAACGATCAATCGCAATTCCATTGCCACCAATTTCATTGCAGTAATATTATCAATCGCTTTAATTGCACTTCGTAGACGATCAATTTACGGATCAATGTGTATCAATCACGTAAAAATTGACAATTGCAATTGATCGTTTCGGGGACTCTTTATGTGCGCTTGGTTGTAGACTGTCAAAGAATGACAGCTGTGATTTGAATACACGGACAATTGCTTTCCCTGAGTTTAACCTACTTAAAGTAGAAAAAGCCCGTACACAAGCATGTTATGCCTTTTTTCAGCTAAGGACTACAGTTAACACTTAACTACTTTCAATTAACACTACTTACTTAGCAGTTAACCGCTGAAGTAGACCGTAAGTTGCTTTACTGTAGAGTGTAGATACTATAAGTACTTACCTAAAGCAACGTAAAGATTTGTACCCATGTTAGCTATGTAAACCCGTTTATCTTTTCATAAAACTAACGATTTCTATATTTCTAGGATCTACAAGGAGGCAGAATGCTACTTATTATGAAGTAAAATGGAATGATATAAACCTCTAAACATCCTACCTAGATAATCAGTCACTCACTTCCCGTAGATACCTATTGCCTACCTATAAGAATCTGCTGTTCTACAGAACAAGAGTTCATTATATTTATTAGTACTGCCTATTATTATACCACCTACAACTTCAAGACTAGGCTGGAAATCCCAAGTTCACGCAAAATATTATAAAAATACATAACAATAGGATGCCCATCGGCAATAATTACGAACTTTCAAAACAGTAATCTCATGACCCTTTATGGACTGAACTGGCAGAAGTAGTCCTTAGTGTTCACATTCGTAGTATAGGAATTTGGAACTCTTGTGCAGAATTTCCCTGCTTTAGACCCAGCGGTTGCTGTGCGTGTCTGTCAGTGAGTGTATTTACCACTTTTCAGTCTCAATCTATATCTGAAGTTGTAATTAAATGTGAAGATGTAGGAACGTGCAACAAATAAGAAGGATACCCATTGGGTCCGGACCTCAGCATCCGACGGCGCTCCCGCACGTTCGCGGCTGCTCGCTGCACGCGGTACGGGGAGCCCCCGCACTGATACTCGGGCTCCGCCGATGGCTCCAGCAGGACATCTGATTGGGGTAGTAATTCTTGTACAGTTAGCCTCAAAAAGCTGCATACAGCAATAAGAGTTCATTTGATTTGAAGTTTATAAAACAAAATTACACCTTTACGGTTAAACAGCTGAAAGAACACTAAGGGCCTTTTCACCATCTACGATTAAGTTCCTATTAACTTGGCAGATAGTTTCATACAAATTCTGTTCCAATTTTGAATTTATTCGGTAGGTAAGTGGTGGCTATTCGGACATCGTGAATAGGTCTTTCGAATATTAACTAATTTCAGGACATAGTAACTTTTGAAAAATAATTATTTATTTTCTCCGAACACCCGTGGAGTACAATGCTTTTCCTACGCTAGAACATTTTCAGCTGTTTGCATTTCGAGCTAAAAGCACACCTTTCTGTTACACCCTGTATAATGTAGGTAAACAGCACAGTGTTACTAAATTCTTCCTTCATAATACTTATTGCACAGTTTTGGTAACAATTAATAAAATTCACGCCAGCATTTACAACAAAATCAAAAAGACAATTAGTTATGGAGACAGTGATGTGATGTACACTTTTATAACATTTTGATAAAACAAGAAGTACTAACGATGCTGACCTGTATGAAGCTGCCTGGTGTGCTGATGCACGTAGGCTGCTAGAGGCAGCTGCAGTCGACTCCTGGCTGCAGCATACACACATGACGGCAGTTCCGAAGTCAATGATGCTCCTTCATCGTCAGATCCGTCGGCGTACGCGAACTTCAGACCCGAGTAGTCCAAGCGACGGGAATCACTAAACAAAAACAATTGAACTGTGTGACGATTATAAAAGAAAACTCCAGTTTGTAGTTAGGTATTTAATTAGATAGTTATAATATGAGACACGACAGTTTATGAAAATGTTCTTTTGAGATGAAAACAAAAAATATATTTATTAATAACAATTTTCTTTTACATCTTTCTGCATCTGTATATAACTTTTGTAAGTCGCGTTTCTTCATCCTCTCAACATGACCAAACCATTTAACCCAACACTTTTAAATTTTTGTCACTACATCTTCTTTTAAACCGCACCGTTGTCTTACTACACCATTGCTTAGAACAACTTAGATGTGGGTGGAAACGCCGGGAAGGGATGCCCTAGGAGGACATAATCAAAGTGCCGAACGCTTTTTCGTAGTTACTTATGTGCACGGAACTCGCGATTTTAGAACAAGTGAGAAAACGGTTCAGTAATTTGTATAACAAATTAAAACCATTTCACAAAAAAAAAAACGACACAAAATACTTAATAGATAAAAAAACTTGATAAAAATACCTCAAGGGTGGTGAAGTAGATGAGTCCGCAAGCTGGGTTCTAGTAGCTGACATTTTTCTTATCGCTATCAATGCTCCGCGCTTATACGTCGTCCGAAATTCGAATCTCGACTGAATCTGCGTGGACCGCTTACTATCTAATATTATAAAGCAAGGGGTGTTCACCCATCTACGTCCACGTTAGTGTGAGTTTGGTGGCGAAATTTAAGGGCTCCATGAAAACTCACCCTACTGCCATTAATTTAACGTTTATAATGTGTTGAAAAAAAACGGCGGCTTATGCTAGTGTGTCCTTCATCCCCCGTTGCTGGGGTGGAGCTTTCGAAGATTGAGGCAGGCGGGGGCGGGGCCTACGCCAATCCTGAATAAAGGACCAAAGTACCGGATATTGGCTTAACTAATTAGGTGATAATTAAAACTAAGGCGCTCGAAGAGGAATGAAACGGTTGCAAAATTTTTAAAATACCTCGGTTCATACGTAAGACTTCTGTCCTCAAGTACTAATTTACTAGTGTTTTTTTTTAGAAAATTGTGACTGTCTGTGCCCGCGGTGTCGCCCGCCTGAATTCCATGTCACTATCTCCAGAGGTTTATTATAGGCTGTGCATTGTCTGTCAGTAATTTCCCACTTTTCCGGTAGATTTTCCAAAAATCAACTAAGTATTCAAGTTTTATTCGAGCTGGTCATCTTAACTTCATCATCATCACTCTCTTCTCTTCCCCTCATCCCAATTTATTTAGGGTCGACCAACATGTTTTTTCTTCCGTACTTCTATATTAGTCGTCATGTCGATAGCCACCACCATCTTCTAGCCATATCATCTTTCACACAGTTCATCCATCGTTTATTTTGTCTTCCCCTACTCTTATAGCCGTCCACATTCATACTCAAAACTTTCCTCAATACATTTTCCTCATTCCTCCACATCAAATACCATGACAGCCGATTCCCACACAACTTTTCAGTCACCTCACCGGTGCCACCATCTTTAGGGGAGAAGGAGGTAAGACGGGGTAGCGGGTAAGACGGGGTACCCAGCAAAATTCACTGTTTAAACTGACTAATCACTCTCGTTCATGCATCGTTCGATGCCTGCCATGACACGTCAGTCGTCTGGTCGTTAATTGTTCGCTAGTGCACGCGTGTCGAAAAAATCTCAAAAAACTGTTTTACTGCAAATTGCGTATCATATTCTCTTCTGGTTTGACACGTGACTGTGGTTTATTAAATAATGTTTGCTGGTGAGGTGTGGCTGTGATTGACGCTTAAACTAACCAATATTAAGGTAGGCATTGTGCTTCCTTGAGATTGCCAACTGTTTTTTTTTTCTTTGATTATTGGTAGAAAATGGCTCGGCAGGCAAGATGGGGTAATGATTACTCCAGTATATTCTGCTTCCATTGAAGGGTGGATATCATGCTCACATTGTGGAAGATGATCACATATTAGCTGTGCAGGAATGTAGGATGATGATGACGAAGCCATCCACGTCTGCGTGTTCTGCCAGTCCATACAATCATCTTTCTCTCTGATAATTCTCATCACCCCATCTTACCTCAGGGGGGTACCCCATCTTACCAGCACCATGGGGCAAGACGGGGCAAAACACATTTTTTTGTCTAAAATGGATATCTAAAAGTTCCTAATATCACCAAATATTTGAAGACTAATAACTAGTTGTTAATTAAAAAATAAATATAATTGTCTCACTATGTAATTTTTTCTTATATTGATCTTTAAACCTTAAGTACCTACCCCATCTTGCCACCCTCTCCCTTCTTTTTATTAAAAAAAAAGTAATTACAGTACGACACAACTTAGGGTCAGCGCACACCAATTGAGCAGAGCAGAGCAGAGCATTTTCTGAGACTATTGAAAAATTAATCTTATGACAATTCCATACACTGCAAAATTAAATCTTCCAAACTTGATGCTCGACTATGCTCGAGCATGCTCGAGCATGCTTGGCGTGTATTTAATTTTGCAATGTATGGAATTGTCATAAGATTATTTTTCAATAGTCTTAGAAAATGCTCTGCTCTTGGTGTGCGCTGACCCCTAGATGTAAATGTATGTGGTTATATGACTTTACAAGTTATTTGTGTACTTATGCGTAAAGATCATTTTGCATAAAGCAGTAAATATCAGTGCTGTTGAAGGCTAACTCAGTTCGGGTCGTGATCGGTTTTACGAATTTTGTCGATGCTAAATCTAAGTTTTATCGTACTGTACCTAAGTATCTCGAATTCCAATCGGTTGGGACACATAAAAATGCAATACTTCCTACAGCATAATAGGAGGTCATGGTTAGGAGGTCCTTCAGTACCAAGCAAGATAATGAAACATCTTAACTGGAATCAGTCTATTTCTTCTGTTAGAATTAAGATCAAGTAAAAAAAACCGGCCAAGTGCGTGTCGGACCACGCACAATGAAGGGTTCCGAAGTTGGGAAGAAACAAGAACAAACTTAACATTGTAGTTGAAATACATGTTCTCCCACACATTCCAACTGTAAATGTAAGTTTGTACTTACAATATTGAGAGATTTACCATGCTATTTTGAGACCACATATAGGAGACTTCTTATAGGTTTTCCTGTAATCTACAGGTATAGAGCTATTTTCTGTATTTTTTTTTTCAAATTTTAGGTTCAGTAGATGGTCAATTTTTGTCTATTTTCTTAAATAACTTTAAAACAATTTATTTTAAAATTATAAAAAAATATATTTGAAACCCTCATAGTAAGCCCTTTTATTTAATATGTTACACTGTACAGTTTGCTAAACCTTTTTTTTTCAATTTTCTTATTTGCCCCCTAAAAGTGACCCTCATATTCAAAATTCATTTATTTACTTTAACCGTACGTTTGGGTCACAGAAATCCATATGTGTACCAAATTTTAATTTAATCGGTCCATTAGATTCGGAGAAAACTGGCAGTGACAGACGGACAGACGGATAGACAGACAGACACACGAGTGATCCTATAAGGGTTCCGTTTTTTCTTTTGAGGTACGGAACCCTAATTAAAAGACATATTACTTACCAAATGATGGGCAAGTTTTAATTCTAAAGTCAATTTTAAAACTGGTGCTTACAGAAACTGAAATCTGTAGCTGTACCTACATCGTTTTCTCAAAGAAATGGAGGAAATACAAATGGTTCGGTGGGTTGGGGCTACGAGTCGGATCGATGCAGGTCCCGCTCTCCCATTGGCGGCTGTGCGAGTGTTTCTGACAGCTCCACAGATATAAAACACACTAAGTACGCTTTCGTACCTACTTCACGTCTGCTAGCCACTCTTCAAATATTACTGAAGCGAACGCTGAAAATGAAAGCTTGTTGTCTAGCTCGCATGGTCCATTCCACGTTCAGTTTTTTTTTGCATATGTTTTTCGCGTTAAGCCTAGAATACTAATAATACATCTGGGAGGACAGAATTTTTGAACGAAATAACAGGTAAGCATTCTACTTTCTTAAATTCAAACTGTCTTATTACAAAACGAGGTTTTTCTTCTGCCATGATTTAAACCATCGACCCAGCTTTTGTAATATGAACCTATCTGTGATAGAAATACAGTTCTTTATACAAAACTGATAACTTAGTCCGGTACTAAGTTGTCAGTTTTGTAAAAGTGATAAGTATCTTAATGTGTCGGAATAAAGTTCGAAATTCAAAAAAGGTTCCATGGTTTAAACTTGGGTTTGAAGATGAACCTTGCTTTGTAATAAGACGGAAAGGGTTTTATTCAGAGATACTCTAATTAGTCCATAAATTAACCTTATATTAAATGTAATGTTACTCCTTCTGCATTACCTACGGAAATCACACTAATATTTTAAAGGCGAAAGTTTGTGAATGTGTGTGTATGTTTGTTACTTCTTCACGCTCAAACGGCTGGACCGATTTGTATGAAATTGGACCTGGATTAATACATAGGCTAATTTTTATCCCGGTCGCAGCCGCGCAACCGCGGAGCGCAGCTAGTGATTTATAAAAATATAACTGTAAGAGTACGTCGTTTTTTGACAACGTAATGTTGTCTCTCCGCTGTCTTATTTTTCATGACAGCCGTCACTGCGGCCGTTATATGGCTTCTAGGAAACAGTATCTGAACACGATCAGAGGGGCAATTCTCGTACCTAAAAACGTTCACAATCTCATGCCAGCGTCAATCAAAATGTCAAAAATGAAGGTAAACGCTATACAATTTCTGTCAGATTGAGTCTTGAGATGATATTGCGAACGTTGTTAAAAATACGAGAATTGCCCCTCTGAACTGTGTACGAATGTAGGTACCATGACATCCGCGGTTGTACCTGAAACCCGATGCGTCCCCGTAATAAAAAAAAAAAAACAAAAACCTTGGTCTTATTTTGTTTATAAATTATAATACAAATCAACCTACCATTTAATATCTACACTTAAACAAATCTGGAGCGTGAGAATGCCTCCTGTTTATGATGCTACAAAACGCAACAAACTACTTAGCTGCAATCTGCAATTGATCATAACTATAAATTAGCGAGTCACCCTTTCGTAAACAAAAAATATCCACAACTACTATAATTTGCTGCTAATTCTGCTCGGAAGTTAGGCCCTCGTCGACCCTGTAATTGATTTGTCGCGGAGACGCGCGACCCCGCGACCTGCGACTGTCGCACCGCGCGACCGGCACGTGTCACGACCACGCCCCGAAGGACCATGTTTGATAGCTTTTCGCGTGAGATCTCATGTCGGTTTTAGTTTGTGTTGTGGGTTCTTGTGTGCAGCGATCTGTACAAGTTAAATAAACTGTGCTCTAGTACGTCAACTTCAACCCAGTCCAGATTCAACCAGCAAAAGAAAATGCGTCGACTTGAAAAGATACTTTACGAATATTTTCGGATACGAAAAATGCTCGCTTGATTGAATAGTTCACGCTGACAGTTTTTTGTGTTTACTTAGTAGGTACCTACATTAATTACAAAATAAAAGATCAAAAGTTATTTATTAAAGTTATGCTGAAAATCATCACTTTTTAAACGTCAAAATTATTTACATAGACAGTCCCCCAAAAGAGGAGCTCGTGGCTAAGTAATAACAGCTGCACGGGTCGATCCACCAGGTTAAGTTACGCTTGCCGGGGTTGTCCGTGGATGGGTGACCATCTCTACATACCGAAATTCCTCCGTGCCTCGCAAAGCACGTTAAGCCGTTGGTCCCGGCTGTTATTTGTGGATCTTTGACAGTCGTTACGGGTCGTCGGAAGCCCGAAAGTCTGACAACCAGTCTTACTAAGGGGGTAGGGGGTACTGGGTATTACCCAGTTACTGGGTTGTGGAGGTCAGATATGCAGTCGCGCCATGTAAAATGCTGGTAATCAGCTGCATCTGGTTAGACTGGGAGCCGACCCCAACATAGTTGGGAAAACGCTAGGCAGATTGATTGAGTCCCCCAAAAAACCCGCCCTTCACAACTTCCTAGTGTTTTAGCGGGGAAGAAGTGGCGCAACAAACTCCCCAGCAGCACAGCTGTCTGTTATGTTAGAAGAACTTGATTCCATACAATAGTAGAATTTTCTTAACAATAAATTTACTGACGAATATTTAATAAATTATGTTTACAATTTGTAAAGTTAAGTCGCGGCTAAAAGGGTCAAAACCAAAATTTTGTACAATTTCATAACAATTTCATGTCCACTGACTTTTCCTTATTCCTCAAAAAAATCTGTAATGGTAATGCTATTTTAAAAAATGGATTTCATAGCGGAATACTACCTTAAATTCATATTTAATTTATTAGTTGGTGGTTCAGTTATACTTTACGAAATATTATGAAAATAATAAAACGGAATGGAAAATACCATATTATTCTCCCTCAAAAAACCTGTGTCCAACTATCGATTTCAATGTTTGAAACCGCAAAAACTTCGAAAAAGGTTTTATTTATTCAACATAGTATCCAGCATAACGAAGTGTGCGTAAATCACTCAATATCTAGGCAACTTATATGTACTAACAATTATATGTAATAATTAAAAAAAATAAAAACAATGCGTCTCAAAAAGAGTTCCTTTATGTTATTCCTTTAAGTAACGCGTTATTTTCCAATAAAATACTTTTTTTTAAACTTACTACTGGGAACATTGACGGAAATGTCACGCCATTTACACCACCAATTTCTGCGCGGCAGTCATAATCTTGTGTCAAGAAAGTCGAAAGGTGTTGTGCGTGTGGAGTGACAAATAAACATTTAGTGGTTTCTCTTGAAAATTCATAAAAAAATAACATGTAAGTATGTTTGATCTTAATCTTATTATCTGAAAACTATTTTGTTTGTGCTATTCAGTCGCTTAGGAGCTGTAATCATTAAGTGAATAGTGTGTCTTGAATTGAAATGAAACACTTCAAAAACATCGTCCATGTTTCCTTTATGTTACATTTTTATGTTACGTTATTTAAAAATTGCATTAAGGTGTATTCACAAACACAGGCATGTACTTTTTGTAAGAATGGTTAATAAATATTTTTATCTTTACAATATGTTTGGTTACCGGTTACCGATGCTAACAACATTTATTTTATAATACTTAATGCATTTATTTTAAGAAAACCTCTGGCAAAGTGGCAACTAATGAAAACTTAGTGAAAATTCAATACATCTCTCTAAGTTAGATTTCGTGCGGATTCGTTAGATTTCGTTCGTTCGAGGAATCTACACGGAATCAGTTAAGTTAATTAAGTAAAATTTGATTTTTATATAAAGATTTATATTCCCTACTTATGTTATCAATAATTGTTATGTTGTCATTATTTTGATATCATTTTGTAGACTGACTCAAATACTTTTGGTTAAACATAATTTCACATGCAAAATTCAATGGTTGTTTTTGCGAAAAAGTAAAAAATGTAAAAAAAAAGTTTTTTTTTGTGTAAAGTTTCGTGTCTTTGTATGTTTTTTGACTAATTTTTTATTTTATTTAGTTTTTCCATAGCCTCAACGTCTACCTTTACAATTAAGTCATTTGGACGTCTGTAGGTTTTTTAGATTCAAAGATATTAGCATTTTATTGCACATTCCCTAATGCAGCCGTTAAAAATGGCCGCCATTAGCGGGGTGTTGGGTTAGGATTCTTTATAAAATTAGATTTGTCGATAAAAAATAGTATACAGGGTGTCCCGTAAATAATGGATCAAACGTAACGGGTAGGTAGCTTACCTAATTTCCAACAACTAATTTGAATATTAAAAAAAAAACCGTTACAGTAACCAGGATATTAATTTTTTTTCGAATTTTACGATTTTGTCTTCCAGAATTAAGCTTTTTTAATGCTGTCGCTGCAAATGATGACATTTTTAGGTATTATTTTTATTTAACATTTCTGAATAGCTTACTAATGTTATAAGATACCATTTTTTTGAATACCGTTTTATTTGCCTTAGAAAAAAAATTTTGAGTTGAAAAGTTTTTTCTTTACGATGTTAGGACCAAAATTGAAAAAATTCTCCTGTAAAAAAAATGTATGACACCGAAAACCACCATTATTTTAAAAACTTGTACATTTAATAAGGTTTGCAAATTGGTATAAAACTTACGTCTAGTCTTTATCGTTACAAAGATATTGCTATGAATGTGATGAAGACAGAAAATAAATTAAATTGGTACTATTCCATTTTTTCATTTTCGTAATGGCTTATGCTTGAATGCTTGTAATCGAAGCAGGTAGTTAAGCGGCTAGCATATTCCGACCCGATGACGTCATCTGTCCGGAATTTGGGACCGCTACCTGTGGCGGAGTTGCACCTCAGTCAGCGTGAAGGGGATAGATAGCGCCGCTTTTGTATTTTTGGTAAATTGGTATGAAGTTGTACATTCTAGTCCTTGTCGTTACAAAGATAATTGCTATGAATCTGAGAGGTGCTCCAAATCAACGTTAATAAAAAAAATAAAAAAGTGTGTACATTTAAACTTTTTCTTTAAAATGTGTAACTGTAGTATTTCAGAGGCAATGTTCATTGAATTATTGAGGCGTATGAAAAGAATTAGGAGGCCGTACTAAAAAAAACAGTTAGTTCAAATAAATCGTTTTATTTGGTTTTTACAATAAATGTTCGAATTGCCTTCCCTCTACAAGAATGCAAAGTCTGCATCTCCTAATAAAGGAAGCTCTTATCCGACGGACAAAACGGCTTTGGTTTATTTCTGATGCAGCAGATTGGATGCGCTGTCGTAATTCTTCTTCCGACGTTATTGGATTCTTGTAGACCCTGTCTTTTAAACATCCCCAGTAAAAAAAATCTAGGGGATTTAAATCCGGAGATCGCGGAGGCCACAAAATTGGTCCTAATCGGCCGATCCATCTGTCCGGATAACTTTCATCAAGGTGCGCCCTTACTGCCGTCGCATAGTGAGCGGGGCACCCATCATTTTGCAACCACATTGCTTGCCGTACGTCTTCTGGAACGTTTTCTAATAACCTTGGCAACTCATTCCTTAAAAAATGGAGATAATATTCGGCGTTTAGAGTAGCTGGTAGTTCAAAGGGCCCTATTATTTGCCCATTGATTATTCCCGCCCATAAATTTATTTTAAATTGATGTTGGCTCCTGTCCTCTCGCATCAAATGTGGGTTTATCAGCTGCCAACTGTGCAAATTATGCAAATTTAAATATCCATCTCGGCGGCATGAAGACTCGTCACTCCATAAAATCTTGTTAAAAAACTGCGGGTCCGCCCGAATCATTCTAAGCATCCTTTGGCAAAATTCTATTCTTGGCTGGTAATCACGCGACGTCAGCGTTTGAACACGTTGCACGTGATATGGGTGCAATCGGCACCGTTGTAGCACTCGATGCACCGTCGATCTAGAAATTCCTACGCGTCGCGCTATGACGCGAACGGAGACTGACGGATCTTCCTGGATTTCTCGAAGAATGACTTCGTCATTAACTTGTCGCGGTCGTCCTTCACGGGTACCACCAACTCCGGTGCCAAGAATTCTTCCCTCAAGAAGCGCGTTATGCACTCTAATAAAGACGCGATAATCGGGATAACGAACCAGGTTCGGGTATCTTTCATGGTACAATCTTGCAGCCGCCCTGGCATTACCTCTTGCTTCTCCGTAGATAAAATGCATTTCGGCGTACTGCCGTGGCGTGTACTCATAACGAGGCATTGGGCTGAATAAGGTTTCAGCGCTACTGCACACACGTACAAGCACACACAAACGAATGTTTTCGGAGTCCGTAGGATCGCCAAGTCGTTTGTCCAATACGCAAAGAGTTCCAAATCGATAGGCAAAGCAAAGTCCAAAAACACAGCACAAGTCAAATTTTACAGAAGAAAACACCGAGCCACTGACCGGGAGCGAAAGTTGTCTGACGTAGCAACTCGAAGAGAGACTAGTTACAACTAAACTAATAAAATCAAGCAACAATGAAGCCTGTACGAGTGAAGGGCGCAGGAAAGAACAAAAGAACCTGCGCAACTTCATACCGATTTAACCGATTTACCAAAAAGCGGCGCTATCTATCCCTTTCACACTGACTGAGGTGCAACTCCGCCACAGGTAGCGGTCCCAAATTCCGGACAGATGACGTCATCGGGTCGGAATTATGCTATCCGCTTAACTACCTGCTTCGATTACAAGCATTCAAGCATAAGCCATTACGAAAAGGAAAAATGGAATAGTACCAATTTAATTTATTTTCTGTCTTCTTCATCACATTCATAGCAATATCTTTGTAACGATAAGGACTAGACGTAAGTTTTATACCAATTTGCAAACCTTATTAAATGTACAAGTTTTTAAAATAATGGTGGTCTTCGGTGTCATACATTTTTTTTACAGGAGAATTTTTTCAATTTTGGTCCTAACATCGTAAAGAAAAAACTTTTCAACTCAAGATTTTTTTTCTAAGGCAAATAAAACGGTATTCAAAAAAATGGTATCTTATAACATTAGTAAGCTATTCAGAAATGTTAAATAAAAATCATACCTAAAAATGTCATCATTTGCAGCGACAGCATTAAAAAAGCTTAATTCTGGAAGACAAAATCGTAAAATTCGAAAAAAAAATAATATCCTGGTTACTGTAACGGTTTTTTTTTAAATATTCAAATTAGTTGTTGGAAATTAGGTAAGCTACCTACCCGTTACGTTTGATCCATTATTTACGGGACACCCTGTATAATATGCCCTTTTAGTATCGGTAACCGTTAACCAAACACATTGTAAGTATATAAAACAAATTCGGTTCAGTTTCACATTTATAACTTAAGAACCGCTGGACCGATTGGATTTGTCTTGTTCGTCGGGTCAGCTAGTTTATCAGAAATATCGGATTTATCGAAACCTGCTAAACTCAAAGTGCTTGGTTTACAGATAATATAATATGCCTTTATCGGTTGCAGAAAGTCAGAAAATGTATCTAGAGCGGCTAAAAAATAACGATCCCGAAAAATGGAATCAAACGCAGGAGAAAAATTTTGACCAGAGCAAAAAATTCTACAAAAAAAAATATAGTAGAGCTATCAGACAAAGAGAAGGAGACCAGACGAAAGTACTAGAGGAATTAAAAAAAAATACTAACAACAAGTAAGAAGTAGAAAGTGTGAAACTCGAAAAAATACCAAAGAAAATATCAGAAGAAATACAGAAAATGAAAAGATTAATCGGTACTACCATCGGTAGCCTACATTGAAGTGACTACCTGTTATTTTAAAATTAAGATCACGTAAAAGCTTAGACCAAAAACTTAAATGTTTTTTTAACGGCATTGTAGTTATTCTTTTAGGCGTCGAAGTGAGACTTTTGTTATGTCAATCTTTCAGATTGTTACATTTTTATCATGAATAAAAATAATTATAAAATACTTGACTGTTTTTCTCTTACATCATGAACATAGCCCTTATTTTCCTTTATGTTACTTTTATGTTATTGTGACATAAAAATAACACAAATGAAATGATCCAAAATTTTGGTTTTGACCCAAAAAACAGAATCACGCAAAAACTATCAAGCGCTTAGAGTAATTAATTCTATGATCAAGCGTATTTTTATGAAATCTTCACCATTTTAAAGATAATTTTATTATTTATCTTTAAGTATACATGTTTTAATATAATACCTTTTGTTTTATGTATAATAAATTAATAATTCTAATTTGGGACAGCGCTCCTTGATGGGCGATTCCTATTACTGGGCGGACGTACGACGCGTTACGTTACGTGAGCTCAGCACAGAAGCCAGAACACATAAGCTATGCTGCCCCAACCACTCAAGGCTGTTGGCATATAATATCTGCGTCATACTAAACATTAATCAAATAAATGAACAATTATTATGAACTCATATTATAACCTTTCAGTAGATAAGCTACTTCTGAAGAAAGAACATAAATATTGTCTTACGCATTGGTAATGAAGTTCGCGAGTATTGCCATAGTATTGCGGAACAAAATGGCTTCTTGACAGTACCTACTATTCTTATTTGGCACGCATAGTAGAGTGCGTTTCATCAAATAGTTCCTATGCCGTAATGTTGGTTCACTGTTAAACTTTAACACATGGACCTATCAGGTCCATCCATTCCAACAGTAGCGTATCGTGTTCGTCCTAAAACAGTGGAGCCAACATTACGGCATAGGAACTATTTGATGAAACGCACTCTAGTTCGCGTCATGTAAGTTTGCCGCTCTGAAGTAGGCTACAAATGGCTGAGCAGTAGTCAATATGTATGTCGCAGGTTTATGACAAAATCAGTTTTTTGATCACAAACCGGTGGACGGACCTATTTCTATCTGCAGGGTTTAACCCCTCAAGTGTCGAATGCACCCCATGTGTGCATAAGAAAAACCCTTTTTTTGTTAGGTATATAAGCTTATATCACATATATACCTATGTATAAATGTAAAAAAACATCATCCGATGGAAAACCAATCATCATCATTAGTTGTGAACCATATGGAGTTCGCAGCTAAATGCCCCTCCCCCCGCGTTTCAAATGCACCCAAAGTGTGCAAAAGGACAAAACTTTACATAATAGGTATATAAGCTTAGATCACATATATATAAACGTAAAAAAACATCATCCGATGGAAAAAATATCATCATCAGTAGTTGTGAACCTATGGGGTTCGCAACTAACCCCCAACCCTCCCCACTCGCTGGGATTTTGGGTCTAAAATTAGTCAAACTCAGACACTTGAGGGGTTAAAGGAATCTAACCTAACCGAACCTCGGGGTGCTCCTGACGTCGACCGTCTTCTTCCGGTTCTTGATCAAAAGCCTAGGTTTTTGATAAAAAATATGATTTTGTCATAAACCTGCGACATGTATACTAAAACAGCAGTGCGCCATGCCATGCACATCGGGAAGCCTGATGGTTGCAGAGCGGCAAAGTTATGTGATGCGAATTATACGGCCGTATTATATTAAGCTTTAAACGCATTAAAAGGCAAGTCTAGCAAAGAAGGAGGTAGATTTTTATAAAAGGTTATTTACCAAGCCAGCCCAACAACCCTGATGGAGCCGATGAAAAGGAGCACTTATTTTGCTGTTAATCCTAGTGTTAATATTGTGAATATCACTGTTTTTATTGTTTATAAGTATGATGTATAAGTATTTTTTAAATATAAACAAGGATGTTGGCGAAGATGAATTGTGATGCCACCGTGCCAGAGAGACTGGCACCTAGCTGGTAAATTGCTTGAAGAGTTGTACAAGTTGTAGATCTAAATACCTAACTAGTATGTAATACCTACTGGCAGTACTGGCGCTGCCAGTGCCAGCCACTTGATCTTGATCTTTCTTTATTGATCTTATTTAAAAAAAGTTTAACTAGCCAATTTTTTTGCTCCACCGCATTTTGCATATTGAATTATAAACATTTTTCACAGGAGTCTTAATAATAATTAATTTAATCCAAAACCGAGCTTTTAAAAAACTACAAACCACCAGCTTGAGTTAATTTATTTATTTGGGTGCATATGTTGGGTGGGGATTATCCAGCGAGTCCACAAGACCATAAGGACCACGTGGTCCTGAGTCCTGCGCGCAGAGCGCACGACGCGTGTCGAGCGGCTGCCGGCGCGCGACCGCCACGCGCCTCTCAAAGTGCCCGGAACCGTGTACCGACGCCTTTACCAAAACTGTTTTTCTGACGGCACTTAATTAATCCGTGTCGCCAACTAGTTTTGATCACTGTTATCGAGTTCCTACAGTTTGGGTACAATGCAAACAAGTTTTCGAATATGAGTCAAATTCAAATTCTTTTTTGTTAGGTACCAACAACACACACCCCGTGCACACATCCCATTTCTTTACACAGTCTAGTTTCAGTAGTGTTTTTTATTGACACTGGCTGTTTGATACTCTTCTGTGAGTTGTCTTAGTTTACCTTCTGAAAAGATCTAGATATGAATAATCTAGTAACCCTAAATTAATAAACCATAAATTATCTAGCTATCATGAAATCTAATCTCTGAAATTCTAGATCCCTACAAGATAAATGAAGTGCCTACAGTTTTATCATGAAACTTAATCGCTCCCTTTGTGATGACTGTGATGAGACCCCAACCCGTATTTGTCTGTATGTTTGTTGTATTTAAGCATTTATTATACGCAATTATTAACAAGTCGGGAACAGAGTCGAACATGTCAACGGTAGAGTGTGGCTCTCAAAGTTTTCGATTGAGATCGTGTTAATTTTCAAAATTTTGTTTGTGGACGCCGAGTTGTTGCAAAAGCTTGAGCGAACATCGGGAAAATAGATAACTTTGAAAGTTTTAATTAAGTACCTACTTACGTTCCCCGATGAATCAAAAATTATACACGCGCGGTTATTAAACTACTTATTACGTCTGCTTCGCTTCACAAAAACTCAAGTTGTTACTGTTAACGCTTAGACCTGTGGCAAGCGGCTTCATTTGTTGAATATTTGCAAGGTTAATGACACTAAATCCCCTGCTATAAACGGGTTGTTTAAATAAAAGTTTGAGCTTCGGCCCGATTGCACCCCATTTAGAAGCTGCATCGGAGTAAGAGGGGCTGACCAAGTACATGCGACCAGCGACTCGGTCCCCACACTACACCGCACTGTACAAGTACCGCAGTCCTATGGGAACAGCACACAAATTACCCAAAACTAATTGTCTAATATGTTAACGCCATTTAACTAAACAGATTGAACGTTTCGAGTGGGGTTTTTGTGGTCGTCTCGTGTTTGTAAAGCGCAAATATTAGAGCAATTTGTAAATAGGTCGGTAGTGGCTCATAGACTCTACAAAGACAATAATAATTTTATTATGATATTTTTTTTGGTAGGTATGAGTAAAATAAGAAAAAAGCTCGAAGACCGAAGAGTTTTTACTTTCAACAATTATTTCATCCAATGACAAAGACGAAGACGAAGACAAAAAGTATATCGATTGTCTATGAGTCAGTACTTACCTACCTTTGGTTCGAACAGGGTTCGAACACTAATGATAAGGCATCGTAAACGACACGCCGACGTGTGAAATGGCCTGAGTTTTGATCAAAGACATGCAGGCAACTTTGTCCCTATTTTTCGGAAACCGATGCACTTTCCTTGAAGGACGCATTTACTACAATTATTGATAAATACATTTTATGTTAGGTTCCACGGAAAAGGATCTATGTGTATTGTATACATAATATGGAAAAATCAATCTGAATACCTAATTTCTGAAAACATTCCTGGGCCAGACAGGTCTAACCGGATAAATCCGCGAATACACTATTAAACAAAATGTCACCCAACATGACGCGCAACGTTCAATCTACGTAACGTTGGCGCTGCAACGTTGCCCTGTGTCCCGCAACATGGCGCGCGACATGTTGCAAGCTCCCGCTCCGAGAGCGCCCGCACGTGTTGCGCGTCACTCGTCAGTCTGCAGTGGCGCGCTATTTCTAACCGAGTGTGCGTGTTCTCTTTTCTCGTTGTAGGTAGTAAGTAATTCTGCATCCACCACCTCTTTTTTCGATTAGGTACTTTTCGCTAAACTGCACGAAATAAGTACCTAGGTAGGTATAATAGGTAGGTAGGCAGGTAGGTATAAATAGGTCCCATTACAATACAATACTTTTATTTCAGACATAGTCCATAGGGTTAGTAACAATTTTACTTAATATCTAGTGTTAGTAAGCACGGGCACAGATTAACAATAAATTAAATTAAATTAAAATTCAGCGTGGAGCTCCAACCACTTCCGCAACATCGGGGAATCCCACCGATCAGTGAACACACTGAGTATACTGTTGGTGCTGCCGCGAGCACGCGACATCAGGGATGCACATCTCTTTCTAATGAAGGCGGCAAAACTAATTAAAATAGGTGGACAAATTTTCACAGGGTGTTCTATCCATGAATATGAACAACTTTCACTATGGGACTAACTCTGAACTCGCGAAAAAAAAATCAGCTGTTCAGTACATTTATCTAGAGCAAACTCGTCAAAATGTAGGGCATCTGATTTTTTTCCGCGATTTCAGGTTTGGTCCCATAGTAAAAGTTGTTCATATTCATGGGTAGAACACCCTGTGAAAATTTGTCCATATAATTTAATAGGACCTTGTAATACCTACACACCACTTATCGCCACAACCTCCTCGGTCGACATTTCTATAAACAATGACCAGTGTGGCCTGCAAAATGTTCCGCGACATTCTCTCGGGACAACCACAAGTTGTCGAGCACCATGATCCGAAATAATCTCGTTAGATTGTCACTCCGTTCTGGCTGTCGCCATCGGCGTCGTAGCCGCGTTGTAGCCCCGTCGTCGTAGCCGCGTTGTAGCCCCGTCGTCGTAGCCGCGTTGTAGCCCCGTCGTCGTAGACGCGTTGTAGGACTATCGTAGCTGCGTAGTAGCCGCTTAGGTAGCCGCTACGCGCCTACGATCAAGTTAATTAATATCAAATAGTAGTTCTAAAAATCAAACTTCTAAGTCAACGCAATATAAATACGGCCATTTATTCGACATAGGTATTTTGATGCTCGCAAATAAATGAAACGGGTACTTCCCGTTGACATAGAGTTACATTTCGCAAGAAGCAAGGTTTCACAGCACAAGTACAGAAAAAGTCAGAAAAATCGTTAATTAGAAGCTTATAAATTTTTTTTTTTGCCATCACAAAGTTGTAGGTACTTGCAGTTGGAGAGTTGACCGTGACGTACTTATGTCGATGACATTTTTTTTTTACAAAGTTAAGTTTATTCTTGGTTTCAATTTATCCCAACATTGAACCCTACATTGTTTTTTTATATGTATTTAGTATTTAATTACAGGTTGACTTATCAGTCTTTTATCAAACGTATATCACGCGTCAATTCTCATATAAGCCGGCTGGCACTAAAATCAATCCGGCCAACTTACTACAAATAATTAATGGTGTCCGTCGGCAATTTTGTATCGATCGGTTTAATAGCTTACAATAAGCGGGCATTGCTAGTTTAGACAAGTAATATGCTAATTTTCAAGTCAAAACGCTGGAGTTTTGTACCTATATTAAGTAATAAAATTAACTTAAGATAAGACACACAATTACACTTACATTAAACTATTAAAAAAAAGGAAAAATTAATTGGTAGCAGCTAAAGGAGATTAACTACCTATTGTACCTATTTTCTTAAAGATTTAAAATCAGAAAGCATGGGCCAATCAGAGGTAGAATACACAACAATATTTAACTACCCAAAGACTAGAAAAAAACTGAAAAAAAGCCCTAAAAAACTTTGACGTAAACACCAAAACTTTTCGGCACCCAACACCTAACCAAATTGAAACACGACCATAATTAAAAGAAAAGTGGGAATAAGTTTGCAAAATGGAGTAGGAATTTAAAATAGCGTGTTAAAAAAAGTTGAGATTTTTTTAACTGTCGCAAAGTTTGACAAAATCGGAGTTCCGAAAATAAACTTACTTTTCTGTCGAGTCATCTTTTTCTTGCTTGATTCCAGGTGGTCCATCGCACAGTAGACCCATCTTGGAACTGTTCACAGATAAAGCTTTGCACACTGCCCTTCTACGTCTTGCGAGAATGATTATGATTCTGTCTTTACATTCATTCGCGTATTGATTGATGTCACTGCATATAAAACCTATCGCTTGCTCTTTCTTGCGTGGCCAGCAGAGTTATGAGAGTGTAAAACGTTTTGCAGGATAGGATATAGGTACACTTTAACAATTTAAAGTGTAAAAGTTCTGGTTATGCGTAACAGGGTCAAGACAATTTCCTTTTAACTGCTGTTCTTCTTCGCCTTTATTTGTAATACAATACAAATTGAGCCGAAGCAGCTTCAACATTTTTTGCGTACGTTGCATTTGAATATTTTAGATGTTAATGTTTTTGTGATAACTGATAAGTTATAACCAAACCAAAAAACCAATTGGGTGAATTCGACCAAACTTTTATACCCAGTTTAGGTCAACCTTCAAATACATTTTGAGTTTTTGACAGTTTTTCCACACAAACACTGTCAGTCGTCAATTTTATTCCACGGATAAAAGATATTCTTCGACTTTGGTCAAATTAGCCCTTACAAGACTTTAGCTTTAGTTAGACAAACAAAAGTTCTAAAAGAATTTAGTGGTCATTCTAACAAATGATGTTTTAGTAACTGAGGAGATTATTTTCAAACAAATAAAGGTTCTAAACCATAATTAAGCTCTTTCTCTAACAAATTGACGTGGATTTCATTCTGCAACAAGTCGACTCTACTCCTATTCTTATCCAAAAATATTACTTCTTAGAAATCTTAGAACTTGAGCAAGCTTGACCAAGGGGTATCGTATTACCCAGTAACTGGGTTGTGGAGGTCAGATAGGCAGTCGCTCCATGTAAAATACTGGTATTCAGCTGCATCCGGTTAGACTGGAAGCCGACCCCAACATAGTTGGGAAAAGGCTAGCCAGATTGATTGAGAGCTTGATCAAGCGTTTGGTTATCTAAAACACAGCTTGCTTGATGATTGAATTCAGCAGTTTAGGTTTTTCTTACTAATCTCTCTGAATTTTGAGAGCAGTGGTGGCCTCGTGAGACTAATGGCCGCAACTTACGATTTGTAGGTCGTGGGTTCGAACACAAGCAGGAACTTTGTGGCAATTATTTCATCATAACTCCTTTCAAAACGGTGAAGGAAAACATCGTGAGGAAACCGGCATATCCTAGAACTAAAAATTCGAACATCCACCAAAGCGCACGGGGCCGACGTGGTGGATACGGGACACTCCCTCTCACTTAAAGAGTAGGCCTTTATCTCAGCAGTGGGGACATTATAGGGTGATTTTGAAGGCCTTTTTCGTTTGGGTATTTCAAAAACAGTCAAACAACATCGTAGTTAATAATAAAAAATTTAATTACTTAATACTTTAACAGTTAGTTCTTTTCATGTCTGTCTTGCGTGGTCGTCTTCTCGGGCAGTTTGATCTCCTCAATGGCCAGGTTCTCTTCGCTGGACCTCAGCTCATGGTATTTGTACTTGAAAGCCATAGTTGTGAAGACGAGCATATCTATCAACATCAGACCCGCGAACAGGAAGAACTCTTTCCACTGTGGACAAAGATTAGGATCTAGAGTGGTCAACTAGAATCACGAGAACAGCTCACGCCACCGTGTTCCAACATTATCATTTATCGTATAGTATATCATCATTATCATTTCAGGTCAAAGACGTTCACATCAACCGGTCCTGTGCTTCTCGCATCCAGCTGATTCCTGCGGCCTTAACAATCCGGCCGGACTTTTAGAAGACCTTTCAACGATGTGCCTGAATTAACCTATAGATAGGTGTTTGAAAATCTTACCTGCGCGTCCAAAAAGTTTCCTTCAACAATGAGCACGACGATTAAGTTTCCAAAGGCAACGGTGAGTAGCCAAATTGACTGTAATACTGATTTCATGCTGGTCGGAGCCTGCGTGAATGAGAACTCTAGACCCGTGACGGAGAACATCACCTCGCCCATAGTCATCACCACGTACTGGGGGACCAGCCATAGAATGTGGATGCTGTTCGATGGCGTTATCATAACGGGGTTTGCAATCTGGAATAAGGAAATATGTTGCATTATTTTTTTGTTTGTCTGATTACTCCAAGTTTCGTAATTCGTTTCAGTAATATTCTTGTCAAATTAAGCTTGAATTTAGGTAAACTAAAAATGGTTTGTACAAATTCAAATAGGTTTTTGACTCTTGAGTTATTATGAAAGAAAGAGATGCCTATTTTCAGTAGTAGACTTCTAAATTAATACTGAAAGTAACACTAGTACTTACTGAAAAATATTTTAACTTTGACGCGTGAATCTTGATTTTGAGGTAAGATAAAAATATTAAGATAGCACTTACATAAGACCCAACAGCATCTTCATAGACGTTTATCGTATACACAGCCCCAGATTTAAAGTCAAAGTCTCTCAATACTACATTCCCTGCGATCATTACATTACTCAATCCTTTAGCAATCTTATTCTGAGCAGTATCGTTACTTTGAATAAATAATGTTTTATTCTTCTTTACATTGTCTATACTTATCTCTACTTGGCTGTTTAGGTTGCTTAAAAATCTAAAACAAATAAAATGGATTAATAGGGTGTTGTAAGGAGCAAACAGGAGAAAAGTTGAATGCATTGTTTATAAAAATATAACGCTGTCCTTGCTGTCGCGAGTCGGGTAAAAAACATATAGTTTAGTGTTTGTAGCATGGAAATTATTTGGGTAAACTGTGCCATTCACGCATTTTTATTTGGTAGAATAAAGACTGCTGTCACATTGTGGTTGTACTTCTTCTCCAACTTTTATTAGGTCTGTGCCCCCTGCTACGGTAAAAAAGCTAAAATGTACCAAGGTCACAGGTGACGATACGGTTGGCGCAGTGGTTGAGCGATTGACTGCTCCAAGCTACCGGTGGTTAGGGCTGCAGAGATAGGAACCTCCTCACAATACGAGACGTATCGAGGAGTACTGCCTTCTGAATCTGGCCCTTGATCCAACCGCCTAGCAAGAGCCTCGAAAGATGTTGGTCGAGGCTTATTATTATTATTTTCTCTTTGACATACCTCGGGACCCTGGGGTCCCCGGACCTTTGGAAGGCATACGAGGGCCCGAAGCCAACTCGCAGAGGTCCCTTAGACAACTTTTAAATGTCGAGAAGGCACCAGCCGGAGATTATGATATGCACTATGCAAGTGCACCCAAGAACAACCCCCGGTTTGTGCAGGACTATTGCAGAACATGGAAACAAAACATATTGGGCTATGGGTTTGGGTGGCTATAGTGGATTGGGTATCTTGATCTATGGTAGAACTATGTTCCCTGCCTGACCAATGTTTTTTATTATACACAGACAAAATGGCAGGCGGTGACTTGCACACTCAATAATTGGCCCCCGGAAACAGTCGCTAGCACATAGTGACGTAGCAACAAGGGGGTAACATGTCCTGAGGCGCTTGAGGAGTGGAGAGGTATTCCACGGTTCTCAGAACAATCCCAGAGCCTGGAAGATGGTCAAGATCCCTAAAAACACTGGAATACTTCCTTCCTCCGAGCATGTTTGCTCTTGCGAATCTCCACTCAAGCCGGCTAATTAAGGCAAGAATGAGGTGGGAGCTCTGTTCCTCATCAGTGTTCACTCCAGCCTGTCAGCTGGCAAGCCAGAGGTGAGGAACGAGACTTTTACCGGGAGATAGGGTCCGTGGGGTCGCTACTGCCCAACAGCTCGCCACATACTGCCCTGCGGGTTTCTGTATTTCTCTTGGTCTGGCTCCTCTCCCTAGACTTGTTTCGGCAAAGTAATCTCTACCGGCACAGACCTAGAGTTCGGAGCGCACAAGCCCCACCACGACGTCAACGTAGAGATACGCAGGTGGGTTATTATTATTATTATTACAGAGTAGTGGAGATTATTGTAAAGGGTAAACCAAGATAATCGTTGTGTTCCAAGTAGCTACATGCTACATATTAAATTTCTGCAAACGTAAACATTTGCCAGTTGAGTGAAATTAATTTGCAACTCGATATCCAACACCATCATAAAATGCTACAGTTCAAATAAAAAAATGAATGATGCATCGGGAAGTGTACGTGTTATTCGTGTTATTTTTGTCGATTAAATCCTACGATATCGAAGTGAAGGTCAAACAAGGAAAACTAATTGGTCATAGAGAGGCCACCGTTTTTAATAAAAGATTGTATTTTGTATTTTATAGAGTGCCCTACGCGAAACCTCCTATCGGCAGACTAAGATTTAAGAACCCCAAGCCTGTGCAAAGATGGGATGAAGTTTACGATGCAAGGAAAGAATTCCACGGGGCATGTGCGCAAGCGCACATTGTTCACAAACATGGGCTGTTCGGGGCTGAAGACTGTCTATACCTCAACATCTACACGCCTGAGATTCCCAAAACTGGAGAAACCAAGCTCAAACCTGTCATCGTTTGGCTTCATGGATACGCTTTCGCTTCATCCTTCAGTCATATTCACGGAGCAGATTTCTTGATCGACAATGACATTGTGTTAGTGACTGTAACACATCGAATTGGAGTATTTGGATTTCTAAAAATTAATGATGATGACGCTAATGCGAACATGGGGCTGAAAGATATAGTCATGGCTTTGAAATGGATCAGAACGAATGTAAAACAATTTGGCGGTAACAAAGAAAACATTACTCTGATGGGAAGTCATTCAGCTGCAACATATATATCACTGCTGTTGATTACAGAAGCAAGCAAGCTATTTTCCAAGATTATTTTACAGAGTGGTGCGATTTACTCTGCTTCTATATTACAAGGTGACCATAAATTAGAGAGAGACAGACTAAAACAGGAACTCGGTAAAAAGCACTTAATAATAAGTAAAGCAGGAACCAAAGAGTTAGTTGATGCCTCGCAGAGGATCTACACTCGTCTAGAAATGGAAAACTATCAAAGACCTGTAGTACCGTTTACACCTATTCTCGAGCCGAAATCTAGAACTGCTGTACTGATACGCACGCCAAAAGAGTTTTATGAGACCGTGAAACATAAAAAATTTAAACCTTTACTAATAGGTTTCAATACCCAGGAAAGTATATCCGAAGTTATACCTTTTATACAAAATCCATATTTCCTGAGATTATTTAGAACGTTTTTTAAGTTCATGGTGCCATTTTATGATGGGTGCAGTTATAACAGTACATCACAAGTTTACAAGGGTGTCTCTGAACAAATAAAAGACAGGTACTTTAGAGGTGGTATTACTGAAAAATCGCTTGACAGTTTCATGAGATACACATCAGATCTTATAAAGTTTCCAATTATAAAGTTCATTAAAACATACTTGCAACTAGGTAATGGGAACGGGAATATGTATATGTACAAATTCGATTATAGGGGATCTCTAAACGCAGTTAAAGCAACTTCACTTGGAGAATCACAAACAAAAGTTAAAGGTGTGGCAACTGGCGATGAAATTTGTTACCTGCTCAAATGTGAGCCTCTTTGGGAAACCTATGTGAAAATGAACCGCGATAAGACCAATAGTGACAAAGAGATCATTAAAGAAATGTCAGAGTTGTGGGCCAACTTTGCGAAATATGGCGATCCTACCCCTCGAAGTTATGTTGGCAACATAACATGGCCACCTATGAGTTTAGAGGGCAATAATGTACTACTTATAAGAAAATCATTTACAACGATCGACTTCAAACCAGAACTTTCATTATACAGATTCTGGAATGACATTTATGAAAGATTTTATAAAGAACAGTTTTGCAGACCAAAGCATGACGAGCTATGAAGATTTCCTAGATTATAATAAAACTTACCTAACACTGACTCCGTCTATTGCTTTATCGTTATTGTCAGTAAAATTGTAAAGTCCTTCTTTATTGATAAAGAAAGAGTTTGCAGTTTTCTCTTTCAGATGGAAGTATCCGCTGACTGGTATATCAGCGCATACTGTGTCAGGCTGTCCTTGTAGATAGTAAGGTAGATCCACAAAATCATCAGCGAAGATATCGAGGTTCTCATATACCGAGAGCGGGCCAATTTCAAAGTTGCGGGTTGCGTTATCTTCAAGTGTGTACAGGTTTGCCGTGTTAAGCGTGAAATTGCAATTGAATCCGTTGTACACCCTCAATTGAGCTAAACCTTCCGAAACAGGTGTTCCGTACGTCGGCTGTAACAAAAAAAAAAATACATTTGCCGAACCCAATAAAATCCTTTCAGTTGTTTCTAAGATTGTCGTGCCTATCCAATAATCAGCAAACCGGGTTATCGACAGGTAGGTAGCCCGAAACTTCGAATAATTTTATGTGTCATCGAGAAATCATTGTTTTAAAGTTCAACTCAATTTATTTTCAATTATTAACATAATTTTCTAATTACAATGTTTTATTATTGAGTTGTATTACAATATGGCAAATAATGTAATTGAATGTTTCATTTATTGGGATATGCTAAGATATTCAATTCTTTGATTGGATAAACATAACCTATAAACAACAAAATTATATCCTAACTAAAATATTAAAAAACTAAAATATGGCGTCGAAAAATTCCTCCGCATCGCTGAATGTTTTGTATTTCTTTGTTCTATTGTGTAGAATCAAGTTCTTCTAAATTAACAGACAGTACTGCTGGGGAGTTTGTTGCTTGTTGCGCTACTGTACTTCTTCCCACCTAAAGCACTAGGAAGTGGTGAAGACGGGCGTTTTGGGGGATTGTCATAAGTATTGTGATTTTGCGGTGCAAAAAGTGCTAATTCTCAGCCTAATTTCAATAAATGACTTTTGATTTTGATTGAGAAGAAATGGGAGCTATTCAACTTTAGGTATATTGCGATTTTTTTTTGCAAATTAAGTTTCAGTTTTGTAACATGTATTTAAACCCCCTTATTCATAAAAAAATAAAACGCTCTACAATCCTTTTAGTTAAATAGTGTTTTGTCAATTTCATTCGAATTATGATTTGAGTTTGAGAAGAACACAAAACACTATTTTAACTAAAATAGGTTTATAGAGCGTTTTAGTTTTTTATGAATAAGGGGGTATATGTTAATAAGTCAGTTTTCATTTTGGAAAAATCAAATCCTGTGGCTGGGTTCAATGCAAAGCCAACCATCTATTCAAATAATTATTAATTTAAAGTCTTACCAATAAATTAAGTTCTACAATTCCGGAGATGATGAAGGCACAAGCAGCCAGGAGGCCGCCCCATATCATTTTATGTAAAGGTTTCCTTATAAGTTTCAACCATGTCAGGAACGGGTAGATTGCCTGAAAATATCGTATACCTTAGAATTGTTGTAAATCTGTTATATTTCCTTTCTAAACATAGAAAATAGATTGGTACGTACCACTTCGAAAATTGGAATAAATATTAGAATGAGTAGAGGATTGAGCACTTGCATTTGATCAGCTTTTAACGTCCAGGAACCTATATCCTGTTCCATTCGATCAGCTTGGAAGGTCCACCTAGAGCCCTGTGTTGTAATAAATATTAAGTTAAGCATTACTGTGGTAATAAGAAACACAACTAGGTATATATCTATGGCCTACAGCAGTTAGTTGATTAAGCCTATCAGTGTACCTACGCACCAATGTGAGACCAGAGGTTCTTCGATCATTATTACCTCAGCATTAAACATAGCCATTGCAAAAATGAACTCCGAAGTAGATTACACAGAATAGGTATCTTTTAAACTGCTGTAAGCGTTTCCAAGATACATCAGTATATTCTTGATGTGGTATCTTTATGTAACCATAATCAGTAATACCTGGGGTGCATGAAAGGAGCCTCCCCGAGTGGCGTTGATCTAAATCGAACTATTTCAAACGCCCGGCGCATCTTGTTGGTACAGCTAGCACTTGGTAACGCAGATTTTAGCTGACTAATCGTTTCACCACGATGACTCAAACTCCAGTCAAGTACTAGGTATATTCCTATATTAGTAATATCTTCACTTGGCGAACGGTATGATGCTGTATGCGGCCGAAGATGTTTATTAGGCGATCTTAGATTCTCTCTTTCATTTTCGCCTAGCTTTGTCCTTGTTTCTTACCTGCTGGTCGAATAGAGCCCAGAAGACCGGTAGTGGGATGAAGAGTACCAGTACCCTGAGGAGAGACTTCACGTCATCGATGAGGTTGGCGTCGTATTTGTCATCCGCGTGGTCCAACCAGTGCTCGCGCTTCTCTTTGCTTTTGCATGACTTGACTATTGCGTGCTACGGAATAGAAGGTTATTGCGTAATTATCCTGTTCTCTAATAACCAAAGTAAAACATATGTACATATTTATGAGAAAAAAAACACCCGTCGGAGCCATAAGACGCCGAAAATTGGTACAGCAGACCTAGAATATTGTTTCAATTGCATGTCATACAAATTTTGTGACGGAACACTATATGGAATTGCTTGCATGCTTTATAACGCTTTGAGAGATCATCATATTAGTGGTTAGGTTTTTTTTGTACGCGAAATACCTAATTGTTCGTAGTGGATTGAGCAAGAAACCTCCGTAGGACAAGTTATTATTGTACAATGGGGATGATGACTAAAATTATTTTTTGTAGATTATTAAAAATATCGGACACGTGTTTTTTCTTTTTTTACGTAATCAAAAGATTACGGCGATACATTGGATTAAAATATGGCACGATTTCACGCCTGGCTAGATTTTTTTACGTAGAATTGACGTAATGAGACCCCACTCCCCAACTTTAGTGCATGTTATCCAAGTCATTTTTTATTAAATGATAAAGTTAAAAATACGTGTCCAATATTTTTTTATTATATGACTGAAAGACTAAATAGAATTTCTTTTTTTTTCACCCAGGCACCAATAAAAACAGGTTAACATTTAGAGAGTTTCAGAACCCGAGAGTGATATCAGTTTAAATAATAAACAATAACAAGCTTCACTTAAGTATGAACACTTCTGGTATTATAAGGTATTTCGAATAAGTAAAAGTAAATAATTGTTCAAGTGGTCCTAAGACCTTCATTAATATTGAAAACCTAGATATACACATACGTATATATGCATGCGGATAAGTGTTTGCAAATGGTACCTTGTTTTATAAACTTACTTAAAGTAAAGTTTTTACTATTTTTAACTAAATTCCTTATAAGTCTCATTTCGTTTCGCAAGGGTTCAAAAAATTGTCCCTCAATCCAGATGTACTCCTAAACTAGGTGTAAGTTCCTGTGACTTATATTAGGAGAAAATCAACTGTTCCTTACATTTATCCCGACACAATTAACTGTATCTAGGGATGTTTGACCGCTACGATTGATCTGCTGCTTACAAATAGTATTTAAATAGTTCCCCGAGTATTATTATATCAAAATTAGGAGTGAAACTATAAAGGTGACTTAATTTTTTGCAAGCTTTAAAGCGTCTGGCGAAAAAAACCGCTGACAGGAAGTGACTGTCTCAGTATATTGATTATTAATTAATTAATTAATTATTAACAATATTCTGTAAAACATACATAAAAATCAGCAGTCAGACTTTAAGAAAATTGAGTTTGGTACCTAAAAATTGGCCGTCGGCCCAAGGTAGGATTCAAAGTACCTACATAGTGACACTACTCCAACCCGTACATTTTGTTAATCAGAAAATAGTAAGGTCTGGCGGCTCTGGGTTCTTGGACTACAAATAAGAACCTACATTGTGTCCTACTTTTATTTGGATCCGTCGCAGCAAGTTTTCTTTCCATACATCTCTTCAGTTATCACCTCAGTATTTACTTTCCTCGGCGCAAGGAGCGAAGCGTCGCGGCGAGGTTGCGCGCCCCAAAGTCCGCAGCTGTAGTGATCACACTACAGCCGGAAGCGGAGAAGAAGGGCGTGTCCTACCGCGACGTGCTCACCAAGGCGCGGGCGGCGGTGAACCTGGAGGAGATCGGGGTCACTAAGGGCATGCGTATTAGGGTCACGGCGACTGGGGCTCGTATGCTTGAGATCCCCGGTGCGGCCAGTGGCCCGACCGCTGACGCTCTGGCCGAAAGGCTTAGGGCGTCCTTAAATGCGGACGAAGCCCGAGTGTCCAGACCTGCCAAGTGCGCTGACATACGCATCCTGGGTCTGGACGACTCCGTGACGGAGGGGGAAGTTGTGGCCGCCGTGGTCAAGACTGGGGGGTGCGCCTTCGAGCAGGTGAAGGTAGGCACCATCCGTCCAGACTCCACGGGGTTGCGAGCCGTTACGGTGAGCTGCCCCGTATCGGCGGCCAACAAAATCGTTGGGGAGGGCCCAAGATTCCAGGTGGGCTGGGATTCCACGCGGGTAAAACTGCTGGAACCCAGACCTCTGAGGTGCTTCCGTTGCCAAGTGGGCAACCACGTGGGAGCTAAATGCACCTCGGAGGTGGACCGCAGCAGTAATTGCTTCCGTTGTGGTCAGCCCGGTCACAAGGCCGGCTCGTGCAATGCCACGCCGCACTGCTACCTATGTGCGGCAGCTGGCAAGCCGGCCGATCACCGGGCTGGAAGCAAGGGCTGTGGTCCATCCACGAAAGCCCGGGGCAAGGGCAAGCCCTCCGCCCCCTCTACCGCCGTCACCGCCGCAGCCGCCACAGGCGCCGTCGCTGCCGCCCCCACTGCCGTCGCCGCCGTACCCACTGCGGCAGAGCCCTCACAGGGGGCTCAGGAGGGGGCTGAAATGGAATGCCAGTAGTGGCCCCATTACGCCTCCTCCAGGCGAACATCAACCACTGCGCCGCCGCTCAGGATCTGTTGCTCCAGAGCATGGCGCAGTGGTCGATTAACATCGCCGTGGTCGCTGAGCCGTACTTTGTCCCGCCCAGTGATTACTGGGTGGAGGACCTGAGCGGCTCAGTGACCCTCATTTCGTCGGCCGCCGCCGGTACCCTGTCCCTTGAAGCCGTCAAGAAGGGACAGGGTTGCGTTGCAGCACGGTTCGGGGGGATTGTCGTGGTGGGGACATACTTCTCCCCGAGCCGAACTCTCGCCGAGTTCCACAACTCCCTTGCGGAGTTGAAAACCGTCGTCGTCGGGTTTCGTTCCCTTCCCGTGCTTGTCCTCGGGGACTTCAACGCCAAGAATGTGGCTTGGGGTTCCCGGTATACGGACACACGGGGCAGGATGGTGGAGGACTGGGCTCTGGAGACAGGCCTGGTCGTCCTAAACCGGGGTTCTGTCCCCACGTGTGTGCGGATGCGGGGCGAATCGGTGGTGGACATCTCGTTCGCCAGCCCCGCTCTGTTGCCACACGTGGTTGACTGGCGCGTCATGGAGGGGGTGGAGACCTATTCCGATCACCGGTATATCCGGTTTGATGTCTCCGCCCATACCTCGAGCGCGCCGGTCCGACAGGCCCCGAGTGGTCCGCGGTGGGCGCTGAAGAAGCTGGACCGGGAGCTCCTCCTGGAAGCCTCGATCGTGCAGGCCTGGGTGTCACCACCGGACAGGCCTGCCGACATCAACGACGAGGCGGAGTGGTTCCGGGAGGCCATGTCCGAAGTGTGTGACGTGGCAATGCCCCGGGTCCAGCCCGGTCGCGCCTTTCGCCAGGTGTATTGGTGGTCGCCGGAGCTGACGGCTCTGCGCGAGGCGTGCGTCGCCGCGCGACGCCTGTACACCAGGCACCGCAGGCTCCGTATCCGCCCTCCGGATACGGAAGCCATTCAGGCGGAGCTGTACGAGGGGTACAGAGTAGCGAAGACCGCCCTCCGAGCGGAGATCTTGCGGTCCAGGGATCTGGGCCGCGAGGAGTCGCTGGAGACTCTGAACAGAGACCCATGGGGGCGCCCCTATAAGATGGTGCGGGAGAAACTCCGCCCATGGGCGCCCCCGCTGACGCAGAGTCTCCGGCCCGAGCTCGTAGAGGACGTGGTGAGCGCTCTGTTCCCTTCGCGAGGGGAACATACTCCCCCGCCTATGCTCCGCCTCATGCGGTGCCCGCTGCGGACCATGACACCGACGACGACGATGATGCTCCGGAAGTGACCGAGGTAGAGTTGAGAGCGGCGGTACGTAGGCTCAGTGCCAAAAATACCGCCCCAGGACCCGACGGCTTACCTGGAAGAGCCTGGGTTCTGGCCTTTGGGGCTCTCGGGCCTCGACTAGGGGGGCTCCTAAGCGCATGCTTGGAGAGGGGCCAGTTCCCACTTCGCTGGAAGACGGGGAAACTGGTCCTCATTAAGAAGCCGGGGCGCCCTGCGGACTCTCCGTCCGCTTACCGACCCATCGTGCTGCTCGACGAGGTGGGCAAGCTCTTTGAAAGAGTTATTGCAGACCGCCTCGTCGGGTGGCTGGTGCAGGAGGGGCCGGATTTGGCGGAGAGCCAGTTGGTTTCCGCAAGGGGCGCTCTACGGTGGATGCCATCATGCGCGTGCGAGCCCTCACGACGGGGGATGCAGTGGCCCGGGGTGGGGTCGTCTTGGCGGTGTCCCTAGACATCGCCAACGCCTTTAATACCCTGCCCTGGAGTTGCATCAGGGAGGCATTCCGGTATCACCGGATGCCGACCTACCTCTGTCGAGTGGTCGAGGCCTATCTGACGGACAGGGCCGTCATCTACCCCGGTCATCAGGGAGAGTGGAACCGGCGAGAGATGTCGTGCGGTGTCCCACAGGGATCGGTCCTGGGGCCGCATTTGTGGGACATCGGCTACGACTGGGTGCTGCGCGCCGACCTCCCTAGCGGCGTCAGCGTAGTATGTTACGCTGACGACACGCTGGTCCTGGCGCAGGGGAGGTCGCACCAGGCGGCGGCTGACTTAGCGACACGCGGGGTTGCGATAGTCGTGGAGAGGATCCGGCAGTTGGGACTCGAGGTGGCCCTGCACAAGTCCGAGGCCATGTGTTTTCATGGTCATCGGAATGCGCCACCATCGGGTTCCGAAATAACGGTGGGAGGGGTTCACATCGGAGTCGGGTCGACGATGAAGTACCTGGGACTCGTCCTCGACAGCCGGTGGAACTTCGTGGAGCATTTCCGACGTTTGGCTCCCAGACTGGCACGGGCTGGGGCTGCCTTGAGGCGGCTCCTGCCCAATCTGGGGGGTCCAAACGCCTCCTGCCGGAGGCTCTACGCGGGGGTCGTGCGGTCCATGGCCCTTTACGGAGCACCGGTATGGGCGCGTTCCCTAAGGCTGGGGCCAGCCGGCAGGTTGAACGCGTCCCAGAGGGTCATGGCCATCCGGCTAGTCCGGGGATACCGCACGGTCTCCCGGGAGGCGGCGAGCCTCCTTGCCGGATTGCCGCCGTGGGATCTGGAGGCAAAGGTCCTCGCGCACGTGTGGGAGTGGCGCGAGGAGGCGAAGCGCCGGGGCGTAACTCCGCTGCCGCGAGAAATCACGGTACAGCGGACAGAGCTCCGGCGGGATCTCATGGCGGCATGGAGAGCGCGACTGTCGCAACCCAGCGCTGGGCACGCCACAATTGCGGCGATAAGTCCCCTCTTTGAGGAGTGGTTAGAGAGGCGCCACGGCGTCCTCACCTTCCGCCTGACGCAGGTCCTCACCGGACACGGTTGTTTCGGGAGGTTCCTGTTTCGCATAAGGCGGGAGGAAACGCCCGGGTGTTACCATTGTGTGGATCGCCCGGAGGACACGGTGGAGCATACAGTGGAGGTCTGCCCGGCTTGGGCAGAGCACCGCCGTGTTCTCACGGAGGCGATCGGCGGCGGCGATCTCTCGCGTCCGAGCCTGGTCCAGGCCATGGTGCGGAGCGAGAGTGCATGGGAGGCCGTCACCTCCTTCTGCGAAGCAGTGATGCTCGCGAAGGAGGAGGCGGAACGCGTGAGGGAGAGGCAGCCTCACGCCCTCAGTCGCCGCAGGAGACGCCCTGGGCGGCGGGAATCGCATGGCGATTTCCGGCCACCGTAGGCGCGGGCCTGCGGACGGTGAGCAGCGGGTAGCTCGCCGTCCGGTAAGGACCAGGCCCGAGTCGACGGCGCGTTGTGTTCCACGCGCGCCTCAAAGAGATGTCAGCAAGTGACGGGGTCCAATAGGGCCGACGCCGCTGGGGTCGCGGGTTGTCTGAAGGGGTTACCGCGGCCCTGGCATAGGCAACTGAAGGAACACGGGTGGGTTTTAGTCAGTAAAAGTCTGACACGCCCTTCCGCTCCACCCAGAGCGGGAGAAGTTATTTGATGATTTCCCACCCTCAAAAAAAAAAAAAAAAAAAAAAAGTATTTACTTTCCTACTCTCTTTCAACCATTTTTGAGAAAGTTAAGCCAATAAAGAGGTACTTCCTTAATCCATATTATGTATGTTCTATACTTACACCAATGCATGTAGACACTTTCCCAAATACATTTCCGGCGGGCTGCTTAATTATGTAAAGTTTTTTGCCGGCCACGAAGAACACTGCAAAAACAAAATTATAGAAATAAATAAGTTAGTGTAAGTTAAGTCATAACAACCACGGCAGCACATGCTGCAGTTACACACGTCTGGAGCGAACGTTGAAGAATACAAATCCTAACTATCCTAACTGTCCTACTAATATTATAAAATCGCACATCTAGATCTAGTTGTCTCACAACTCAAAAAAGGTCATTTTTCAGGAGACGATAAAAACGTAGGTATATCTGCATTTTTTGTTGGGGAAGTTATACAATTTAATTGAATTCTAGATAATAAATAGCTTGTAAAATGTCACTGTATACAAACTGGTGCTAAAATTCAATATTTGTTATCGATAATCACTGAATTTTTTGATGCCCTATAATTATTTCCCTTCCTTTTTGTATTATACTTGTAAATAGTACCTACTCATTACTGACATAATTATATAAATGAATACATAATAAATAATTTAGATTAATAAATCTTCTATACATATAATAAAATTGTAGAAAAGTGGTGTCTGTACAATGGAAATATATAAAATCGATAATCACTGTTTTTCAAACATAACTCAAAATTAACGATTTTTGAGTTGTCTCAGTTTAGATCTAGGTGTGCGATATGTGAAAGTGAGTTTGTTTGTTTATTACGGTTTCCCGCTGAAACGGCTGAAAGGATTTGCGTGAAATTTGGCACATGGGTATACCTACTGGACCTGGTGTGAACTGTTGACCAATCTTTCGGGTTTATCCATAACTATAAACCTGGAACCTGAACTTAGATACTGCCAGGACTTGATATAGTTAGATTTAGATTAGGTGTAAGGTCTGCACAGTAATCTCAACTGAATTGGTTATTATTTTTTTTAGTAAGTAAGTAAGTAAGCCTATGTTGGTACTGAAACTATTTAAACAGTAACAGGATCAATATTTATATTGTATGGTTTTTTATATTCGGGTTTTATTTGGTTTAAAGTCACTTTGTCAACACAGACACCTCGAATCAATAGTTCCCAGATAACAGTTCAACTTAAAAAAGAAAAATATAGATAACGTTTTCACATAGGTACTTATACACTTTCTAGTTCTTTTCAACATTATACTTATTACGACACTATTCGTCATGTCATTCAACATTATACGTATTACTTACCTATAGACACGATCATCAATATCCCTGGTACTCCAAAAGCTAATGAATAGCAGTCATTATCACCGAAGCAGTGGACATCTGCTCTCAAGATGGGGGTCAAAAACGTGGAGATGAGACTGCCGGCATTGATAGCGAAGTAGAAGAGAGAGAAAAAATAGCCCAGGTATTTCTCTTGTTCAGGCAATTTGAACTGGTCCCCTCCGAAGGCAGAGACACAAGGTTTAATGCCTCCTGTCCCGAAGGCTATTAGCAGAAGAGCAACGATTGTAAATTCCCTGAAAGAAGTAAAGACAGTATTAGATCTGGATAAAAGGAGTTTTAGGTTTTATAAGTAAAGCAGTTTGGTCTAGAAATGTGAATGTCAGAGGCGTACCTATTGCATGTCAGGTCCATAAGAGGATGATTTCTAAAAGTTGGCGCAGTCGTAGTAAATAGCTGTCAAATATTTCGCTGTTTTGTGTAATCTGTCAATATTACTACATGTATCCTCTTTGTAGTGCACCAAAATATTGACGTTACTGCCAACTTGATGATTGCACCCTCTTAAATAGTGTGATGATATAGTGCACCATTCCATTTACCAGCTAAGTAAGTACTTTGTATAACCAGCCTATCTCGTGCACTGCTTCATAGTCCATAGGCAAATTAGCTTCAGTTTATCATAATAGCCGTTCCTCTGGCAACTCTAGCAAGCAAGAATGTAGGTATCTACGTTCAGCAAGCCTTCGTTATGTATTAATTTCCTACAGTTCAATTACCTACTGCTCTTAATTTGTAATGAAAGTATAGGTACCCATTGACATCATAGATTATGTGATGTCAGTGTTTTGTGATTAGTTATCAATTAGTAACAACATAGATAGTAATGCTATAAGTTACCAAGGTAACCATCAGTTTAGATGCAACGTTACGTAATTATACCCTGCCATCGAGTTAATAAAATTACTGTGTGTATTATTATTAAAACAGTAGTTAGTAGTTTGTTGGACTACCAACAGACTATATTAATAACATAACTAATTAATAGACATGTTAATATTAAATGAAGACAGTACCTATAGCCATAATTAATTGATATTTATTCATAAATACACCTATTCACACAACTGTCTGGGATAAATTATATTTTCACTTATGCATGTTTTCACTAACCCTAAGTGTCTAAACACACTATGCCGAAGTTACGCGACCGAAGTTCCGCGGCTGATGTTACGTTCCGACGTGTTCGGTGTGCCGAACTTACGCGGCGGAAATTCAGTTGCGGAACTTCAGTGTCTTGAACCACCCCCCCGTCCCCCGAACCCGCGTTCGGTAATCGAACCGAACTTCGGTCGCGTATAATGTGTGCTCTACAGAATACGTTGCCGCCGAATTGTCGCTGAACTTACGCCCGACCGAAGTTCGGCAGTACGCTAGAACGCAACGTAATTTCAGCATAGTGTGTCGTCAGTAATTCAAATAGCATTGCAGGCGCAATCATGCCGAACTTCGGTCGCGTAACTTCGGCATAGTGTGTTTAGACACTAAGTGACATTAAGGTAAATTAATCCCTAAATAAAACTGCACTGGTTGAAAATCCAACAGTGCAATAATATTTAGGCATTTATTTAAGTGTTACTTAGGGTTGGTGAAAACGGGCATAATAAAGTAAAACTGTGAAAGGAAAGACGTGTCTTAGTGCCTAATAACATTAGAACATGATTAGGATACTCACATGGTGGGCAGGTTGAGCTGTGGCATTGCACTGACTGATATTAATGTACTCCCGGCTGCATAAACTAACGATAAATACATTATAGTCCTGAAAAAAAAATCCTTTATTAAGTACAATAATACCTACAGAAAATCTTGTTGTTAAAGAACATTAATATAGTGCAGTAAGTATAGTGATAGTCTTTTTTTCCAGCCTAAACGTCGGTGAACACTTAGTAAGTGTTCACCGACATAATAGGGAAATGACATTTGACTCACTTTCTTTGATTGCTTAACTAAGTACCAGCCGGTCGATTCTGTAAAAATCTCACCGTGAAAACTTAGGTGAACTGAGTTTGCTTTTGCTAGGAATTGACACTATTGACAGCTCACTCCACGCTCACTTCACCTAAGTTTTCACGGTGAGATGGTTACAGAATCGCACTGCAGTACCTACTTACGAATCTTTCTGTACATAAAACAAAGTTTAAAAATGTGTTGAACATGGCCAGACAGACTTTCCATACAAGTTTGTTGATTAGAGTTAGTTGGGTTTAGAAAGTGCGCCGTACCTAAACACTTACGGTTAGAACATTTCACACTACAATGCCGAGATTTAAGTATACGGGATGAAATTTAAAACATGTGTCAAATTGAAATGGGAGATTGTACCTACTCATTCTTATTCTTATTCTTATTCTTATGAACTTTCACTATGAGACCAAACATCAAATCGCGAAAATAAAATCAGCTGTTCAGTACATTTTGACGAGTTTAATGTACTTAGATAAATGTACTGAACAGCTGATTTTTTTTTCGCCATTGCAGATTTGGGCCAACAGTAAAAGTTGTTCATAATGGTGAGTACAATTTCCCATTTCGATTTGGAACATGTTTTAAATTTCATCCCGTATAACTTAGATACCGTAAGGGCGGGTTACTTTAAATCTAGGGCATAACTTTGTCCCAAATCGAGACAGATGTTTAGTGTCATTAAATCCACACAAAGTTCCGAAACGCGTCTATATCGCCATCTATTAGATACCGAAGGACATACGACGTTTGGTTGTGTGGTCGCGACACTTCGGGCAGTTGTCTCGATTTTGGCCAAAGTTATGCCCTAGAGTCAAGGTAACGCGCCCTTACGGTATACTTATCAAATGCAAACTTATACACGCACGTGATAAGCCCAACATTAGGCATTTTTTGAACAGGAATCACAGTCACTACTTCTGGTCAAGTATCGATCGCCACTTGAGTTGAATTACTTATAACGAAGACTGCACCAGTGAAGATACAAGATATCCTTCACCTTTACTTTCTGGGGATACACGAATTTCGACCTCGATCGAATTGCATCGGTGGCAATGCCTTGCCTTGCATGGAAATACGGGCATAGCATAAGACTGGCTGGTCGAATGCCGAATGCGGCCCAAAAAAAATATTTTTAATATACAAAAATAAGTGCGCGTTTGTTCTTACATAGCTCTACGGCTGTGCGACCCGAAACATGGAGGTTGACTTTAGAAAAGGTAAATATAAAATATACTTGCCTAAACCTCCCCAGCCAGCCATCTGCGATCATGGCACCGATAAGAGGAAAGAAGTAGGCGAACATAGTGAACACGTGGTAGATGACTGTGGCGCCATTGTCGCTGTACCCCAGCTTGTCGCGCAGGTACAGTGATAGGATTGCTGAAACAGAAGGGTAAGTACAATTAAGGCTGAGGCAGATGTGAGTGAGCCGACCCGCATTGCAAAAATGCTCCTTCATTACTTTCGTACATTTTGAGCACAAGTAACAAAAAAAAAAAAATTGACTGTCGTAGCGGATGGGCGAAAGCCTCGACCAACATCTTTCGAGGCTCTCGCGAAGCAGTTCGATCAAGGGCCCGATTCAGAAGGCAGTACTCCTCGTTACGCCTCGCATCTTGAGGAGGTTCCTGCTGTGTCTGGAGCCCTAACCACCAGTAGCTTAGACCCTGCTCCAGACACCGGCGGACCCCTATTTTTTATATTTTAAAATGTTTTTATATTTTCTTTAAGAAATATTTAAAAATGTATTTATGTGGAAAAAAATTAAATAAATGAAAAAATAATAAAATTATAAGGAATCAAATTGTTTATTGCCATAGAACAAGATGTACAACAAATTATGAAATTGTCTGACACCTGCAGCACTCTTACTGCGCTGTTGAGTGAGAGGACATTATGTCCTCTCGTAATAAAAAGACACAATTTTGTTGTTTTGTGAAAAAAAAAAGATACTTAAGTATATACTTTATACTACATATATACTTTAAGAAAAATAAAAAAAATGCATGAAGCATCGCACACTGTAAGCGGGCCGCACCGCGCTTTTTTATTGAAATGCGATGCGTTGCGCGCCGATGCGGCTGTAATACATGTGCTCTTAGCTTTTGAATTCACACTACATCTCATGAGTATTTGGGAAAACTTTTGCTCAGCAGTGGAATACTATAGATAGATAAAGATAGCTAGAGACAGATAAACATTTCAGTAGGAATTTGTTGACAAGGCCCTGGAACAGGTGTTAGAACTTCGCCAAAGAATTTGATTTCTCTAATTGCTTTGTTAAGAAAGAAAAGAATACGTTTATTTGCTGTAAACATGACGTAAAGAAAAAACACAAGAAAAAGAAGAAGTTGAGCGAAGCTAACATCTAGCCGTTTTTTTAGGACGACATCTAGAGTAACATTGCGAATTACTGGTTTTTAGAGAAATCTATCACATTCTATAATCAAATGCAAAGCTACGAAATTATTCAGTCACGCGTAGAAACTGGAGTAGGTATATGGTAGAATATTCTCTATGCTGTCATGAAATCACTTTCTTTAGAACATGTGGGTTTTGAGCCAGTCTCATCTACAATCCACCATGGCAGAAGTTTCTTTAGAACATGTGGGTTTTGAGCCAGTCTCATCTACAATCCACCAGAAGTTTTGAAAAAAAAAATCTTATAAAAACTAAATGGCATCCTCCATAGTTCAACAGTGTTGAACGATGGATGGATTTCATTTAGTTAGCAAAGGCTATCAGTAAATAAATTATTTATTTACCGATAGCCTTTCTATAGCTATCAGTAAATAAATAATTTATTTACCGATAGCCTTTCAAGACAGTGTATACGGGTCTTCGCGAGTGGGCCAATGAACTTCGAAATACTACAGTGCTATTTTTTGAATTATGAATAGGTAATGATACAGATTTGACGGCCTTGAATGAAAGAAACTACTAATTTAATATTACCGTAAAAGTTACTTGGTGAGCCAATCTACTGTGTTACACAAGGACATTCGTTTTACTGGCATAGGCAGGCGATACTCAAATATAAAAATCTTAAATTCATTCATTCACTTAAAAGGCTACCGAGCGCGCATTGGCGCCCTCACTCGGCACTGCGCGCTCGGTAGCCCCTTAAGTACCTAAACCACAGACACACAGAAAAAAAATACGCACAGCTTAAACCGGAGGGTCTAGAAACCTGAAATTTTGCACAAGAGTTCCTTATACTTACAACATGTCCCAGAATTGAATGCATAACCGCTGAGTTATTGTACTCTTCATTGTGAACAACTTACTATAAGGGCCTAAACTGATATCGCGAAAAAAAAAATTTGCTGTTCCATACGTTTATCTACATCTTTTCACTCGTCAAAATGTAGGGAGCAGCTGATTTTTTTTTCGCGATTTTAGATTTGGTCTCATAGTAAAAGTTGTTCTTAGTGATGAGTACAATGACTCTTTAAGCGGTTAGGTATTCAATTCTGGGACATGTTGTATAAACATAGTAGCACTAAAAAAAGATTTCTAAGAAATCATCTCATATATAGGTGTTAAATAGGGGATAAAAGTTTGTATGGATCGTAATTTTTATTATTTTTGAGTTAGAAATGTGGAAGTTGGTACTTGGACTTTGTTGATCTTAAAAGATACCATAGTTAGTCATATCATCGTTTTTGAAGGCGCCTGAGAAGTTGTAAATGAAGAAACAGCCAATAAGGCAGCTCTCAATGAATTGTGGAAGATGGAGATCCGAATGTTGTGGTGAAACATCGTAGAAGTTAAAGGGCTCAGCCATGATTAGCACACCATTATATGAATATACGATCAAATAACTTTGTTAAAGTTTCACATTTCTATTTATTGCGACAGTGGAAAGCGCGAGTGATTGAATCAATTACTTTATTGAACCAAAATTAGGTTAATTCAATAAAAACTTAATAACTGTATTAAGGCAAGCAGTGCTGCCAACTAACACCACCATTGAGAAAAAATCGTAAGTCTAGTCTAGGTGGCGGGACGTTACTACTCGCCTTAAGAGGCCTATCACAAAATTGCGTTTTGACAGATTAGGTATATTGAAGCAGGCGACGCATCACATTATGTAGCAATTTCGCAGTTGTAATTACGTCTTAACGTCTTATATAAATAAATAATAAAATAAATAGTAAATATCCTTATATATTTTTTGAAAGTATTAAATTTTAATTTCATGAACTCACGTTTATTCTGGTACATACGTATAAATTTTACGTAATAATGTAAATGTAGTAAAGATAAATTTACAGTTAATTCTGAGCGTTTTCAATAGTTTATGGATTAAATACTAGGATTTTTTTTAAAAGATATTACATACATACTTAATTATTTAAAAATTCTGAGGCCACTACGGACTAAACCAGTATTTAAGAGATATTATTTTTTATTTTTTCTTTTATTTTCTTGTAAGTATAAGTAATTCAATCCACGAGCTCAAAAAAATGGTGTCGTGCATTACCTATATGAAAAAATTGCTCCGGAATTTTGACTTTATATAAATAGATTTGAAAAAAATGCGAAAAGCGACGCCACTATGAATAAGTACTAATAACTATTCTCCACCACTAAATAAGTACAAGTTGTCGAAGCCTTTAAATTTCTCAGAATAAGAACGCCAAAGTTGGCCATTTAACGCAAAAATCAGGGTCGAAATGTAATAGGGACCTTAAGCATTGCTGCATTTTTCAGACCTCTTACTACATGTCGCATTATAGGAATGTCCCTGCAGCCTATTGCGTAATACTACACTCATAATCTGATAATCACATTTAATTATGACAATATTCAACAATATTAATTGCGTTATTTATGAACTTTGTTGAGAAGGCAAACGTGTGGAATAATGGTTTATAGTGTATTGTCACAATGATGTAGATTGTGATTTTGACTTTGTGAGTGTTTGTGAGTAACACCGGTATTCAAGAATGATGCTATGAGGTCTCACAGTACGCCCCAACGCATAGGGCCGGTAAATCGTGTTCGTTTCAACCGCGCGGCCATGGCGTTAATAAAAAAAAAAAACTATGCCAACATTTTGTAACAATTTGTAAAAGTTGACTCGCAAAACCTCAAATTTGTCAAAGCTATGGTTAAAAAGTTAGAAGGGTTTGAACGTGGCCGCGCCATCGAAACGCGGAGAACCGCGCGGCCACGGAGATCTCAGAACCTAAGCGTTGCACAGACCAGAAATTTTGGTAAATAACAGATTCAATTTATAAACAATTTGTAAAAATATAGAAAAAAATCCTAGGTTAATATTTTAGGAGCTGTGAGACTAAAACCCCGTGGCCGCGCCATCGAAACGGTGATAAAAACGTGATAGCCGATATCTCGCTGAAAAAGCATCGCAGACGTCTAGAGTTTTTTGTAAAACCCAGATTTGAATTTGTCAAAACTTACAAAAATGCAACAAAAATACTAGGTTAATATTTTAGGAGCTGTGAGACTAAAACCCCGTGGCCGCGCCATCGAAACGGTGACAAAAACGTTATCACCGATATCTCGCTGAAAAAGCATCGCAGAGGTCTGAAATTTTTTGTAAAACCTAGATTTGAATTTGTCAAAACTTGTAAAAATACAACAAAAAATCCTAGGTTTATACAGGGTGGCCGGAACATTGACGTCCAAAAATAAAATTTCGGTCCCTCGTACCGTGGGGTATTCGAATCACCCCCATGTATGTTCCGCGACTTTTCGAGTTATGAATTTTTTTCTGAATGTTTGAAAATTTTCGACCTGACCAAAAAAAATTCTAAAAAAAAAAGTAGAGGGTTTTATCGAGTTTCTTTTTTTGCAACTGAATTTTCATAAGTAGTACTTTTATGCATAAAATAATCAGCTTCGTAACTGTGATGAAAGTTATGAAAATGTTGATCTAAAGTGAAAAATTTACGTTCGGTAAATTATGACTTAAATTTTCAACTTCAAATTAAAAATCTAAACAGGTGACTTCATGGTTCTCAAGTAGGCTTCAAGAATGCGCCAGACTCTCAGCTTTCATAATCATTAAAAAACGTAGGACTTAATGGGGCTAACTTTGGCCTTAATCGGCCTTCAAAGACTGCGAGGTGGAAAATTCTTAAAATTAGCTATCTGATTAATAATTTTTTTTTCCATTTTCTCGCTCCTAAGGTTATTTAGTTTGCTAACCAAAAATGACTGCAGGAAAGCTAAGATTTAAACACGGAGATTTTTTTAAATGTTAGTTTAATGAATTTTGCGCGATCCGTTCTCGTGGACTATGGGTTGTAAACGAGGGTGCAACTCTTTTACCTGCAATAACAATGGACCGAGAGGAAAAGAGACCGAATTATTGCTATCTCTCTCACGCAAGGCGCGCAACCGAAGCCAACGCAAAACAAGTACCTCAGTCGTACTCACATTGTGTTTACTGCTATACACGTGTCGCCATTTTGTCTTTACCACACTCGCTTTGCCCACGGACTCCGCTGCCTACTTGTTTGACTACTTTGCTCGTTTATTGGACTGTGTTTTGCATTCTGATTTGGACTTTTTTTACGTGGAAGTGTAAAAAATGAGTTACACGTTAAGTGAATATGCAGAAATGCATTATTTTTATGGAGTTGCACAAGGAAACGGCCATGAAGCAGCGCGATTGTATCGCGAACAACTTCAACGTCGTGGTGGGCCGCAACCTGAGCGATATCCCGACCATCGTGTTTTTATTAACACGCACAACACTTTGATGGCAGGCCGCATTCCTGGTCGACGCGGCAGTCATGAAGGAATCCCTAGAGCTAACCCGGATCGCAGAGAAATGGTGCTGGAAGAAGTTCAGCGAAATCCGTCTACGAGTACGAGAAGTATGGCTCGTGCTCTGAACATCCCAAGGACTTCTATCCAAGACATTCTTCACGATGAAGAATACCACGCGTTCCACATCCGACGAGTCCAAGCTTTACTGCCTACAGATCACCAATTGCGCGTTGATTTTTGCCAAACCATGTTACGAAAAGAGCAAGAGGATCCTGGATTTTTCAATAAAGTTTTATGGTCAGATGAGTCACGATTTGAGCGATCCGGAATATTTGGTCCGTTTGAACTGCCGTCCAGACTTGATGGAGAAACATACAAAAACTTTTTGGAAAATGAACTTCCATTGTTGCTGGCAGATGTGAATCTCGAACTCAGACGAACCATGGTGTTGCAAAATGACGGCGCCCCGTGTCACTATGCAACCCAGGTCCGAAATTACTTAGATGAAACATACCCCAACAGATGGATCGGACGCAGCGGACCAATTAGGTGGCCTCCACGCTCACCTGATCTCAACCCCATCGATTTCTTTATTTGGCGCTATTACAAGGAAATAGCATACGCCCGAGACTGTTCAAGTGAACAAGAGCTGAGGCAGTTGATTGCAGAAGCTGAACGTGTTGTGAGAGAGAACAGAGACGCTTTTAGACGATTGCCAGACAATTTCTTACGTAGGTGTAGAATGTGTATTGCTGCTGGTGGTGGCCACTTTGAAAACCTTTTGTAAATGTTAAAAATAAATTAAGTACTTTTTTCACATTATCATCTGTGTTTTATTCAAAACCACTTTTTACGTAAAACTTTTCTTACCCAACTCTGAAACTATTTGTTGGTTAGTTTTCAGTATTCTTATAATTAATTAACCTTAGGAACGAGAAAATAGCCAAAAAAAAATAATTACTCAGATGGGTAATTTTAAGAATTTTTCCACCTCGCTGTCTTTGAAGGCCGATTTTAAACAAAGTAGCCCTATTAAGTACTTCATTTTTTTTATGATTATGAAAGCTGAGAGTCTGGCGCATTCTTGAAACCTACTTAGGAATTATGAAGTCACCTGTTAAGATTTTTAATTTAAAGTTGAAAATTTGAGTCATAATTTACCGAACGTAAATTTTTCACTTTAGATCAACATTTTCATAACTTTCATCACAGTTACGAAGCTGATTATTTTATGCATAAAAGTACTACTTATGAAAATTCAGTTTCAAAAAAAGAAACTCGATAAAACCCTCTACTTTTTTTTTAGAATTTTTTTAGGTTGGTCAGGTCGAAAATTTTCAAACATTCAGAAAAAAATTCATAACTCGAAAACTATGAAAAGTCGCGGAACATACATGGGGGTGATTCGAATACCCCACGATACGAGGGACCGAAATTTTATTTTTGGACGTCAATGTTCCGGCCACCCTGTATTTCAGGAGCCGCGCCATTGAAACGGTAAAAAACACGTTATAGCCGATATCTCACTGAAAAAGCATTGCAGAGGTCTGAAGTTTTTTGTAAAACCTAGATTTGAATTTGTCAAAATTTGTAAAAATACATCAAAAAATCCTAGGTTTATATTTCAGGAGCTGTAAGACTAGAACCCCATGGCCGCGCCATCGAAACGGTGAAAAAAACGTGATAGCCGATATCTCGCTGAAAAAGCATCGCAGACTTCTAGAGTTTTTTGTAAAACCCAGATTTGAATTTGTCAAAACTTACAAAAATGCAACAAAAAATACTAGGTTAATATTTTAGGAGCTGTGAGACTAAAATCCCGTGGTCGCGCCATCGAAACGGTGACAAAAACGTTATCACCGATATCTCGCTGAAAAGGCATCGCCGAGGTCTGAAGTTTTTCGTAAAACCTAGATTTGAATTTGTCAAAACTTGTAAAAATACAACAAAAATCCTAGGTTTATATTTCAGGACCCGCGCCATAGAAACGGTGAAAAACACGTTATCGCCGATATCTCACTGAAAAAGCATCGCAGAAGTCTGAAATTATTTGTAAAACCTAGATTTGAATTTGTCAAAATTTGTAAAAATATAATAAAAATCCTGGATTTATATTTCAGGAGCCGCGCCATTGAAACAGATAAAAACACGTTATCGCCGATATCTCACTGAAAAAGCATCGCAGAGGTCTGAAGTTTTTGTAAAACCTATATTTGAATTAGATAATTTTTTTACAAATAAAACAAAAAATCGAAACGGTGAAAAAAACGTGATAGCCGATATCTCGCTGAAAAAGCATCGCAGACGTCTAGAGTTTTTTGTAAAACCCAGATTTGAATTTGTCAAAACTTACAAAAATGCAACAAAAAATACTAGGTTTATATTTCAGGAGCTGTGAAACGGTGAAATATGGTTTTTTGTGAACCTAGGTCACAAAAAACCATATTTCACCGTTTCAATGGCGCGGCTCCTGAAATATAAATCTAGGATTTTTTGTTATATTTTTACAAATTTTGACAAATTCAAATCTAGGTTTTACAAATAATTTCAGACTTCTGCGATGCTTTTTCAGTGAGATATCGGCGATAACGTGTTTTTCACCGTTTCTATGGCGCGGGTCCTGAAATATAAACCTAGGATTTTTGTTGTATTTTTACAAGTTTTGACAAATTCAAATCTAGGTTTTACAAATAATTTCAGACCTCTGCGATGCTTTTTCAGTGAGATATCGGCGATAACGTGTTTTTCACCGTTTCTATGGTGCGGGTCCTGAAATATAAACCTAGGATTTTTTGTTGTATTTTTACAAGTTTTGACAAATTCAAATCTAGGTTTTACAAAAAACTTCAGACCTCTGCGATGCTTTTTCAGCGAGATATCGGAGATAACGTTTTTGTCACCGTTTCGATGGCGCGGCCACGGGGTTTTAGTCTCACAGCTCCTAAAATATTAACCTAGTATTTTTTGTTGCATTTTTGTAAGTTTTGACAAATTCAAATCTGGGTTTTACAAAAAACTCTAGACGTCTGCGATGCTTTTTCAGCGAGATATCGGCTATCACGTTTTTTTCACCGTTTCGATGGCGCGGCCATGGGGTTCTAGTCTTACAACTCCTGAAATATAAACCTAGGATTTTTTGTTGTATTTTTACAAGTTTTGACAAATTCAAATCTAGGTTTTACAAAAAACTTCAGACTTATGCGATGCTTTTTCAGCGAGATATCGGCGATAACATATTTTTCACCGTTTGAATGGCGCGGCCATGGGGTTCTGGTCTTACAGCTCCTGAAATATAAACCTAGGATTTTTTGTTGTATTTTTACAAATTTTGACAAATTCAAATCTAGGTTTTACAAAAACTTCAGACCTCTGCGATGCTTATTCAGTGAGATATCGGCGATAACGTGTTTTTCACCGTTTCAATGGTGCGGCTCCTGAAATATAAACCTAGGATTTTTTGTTGTATTTTTACATACATAAAAATACATAATACTTTTATTAAGTACATAATATTAAGAGAATAAGAGGTCAATAAGTCGTAACGGCTCGTTGTGTATCCAAGGCCATTAAATGGCATGTTTTGCGTACAATACGCGCCACGACCACGAACGATGAGACTTGACCGCGCCTCCCGCGCTCTTTCCGCCGCCCCGGGAACTGCGGATGACATATTTTAATAGAGCTGCTTTATGGAAATAGGGTGAGAAACTGAAAGGTAAAGTACAGTATAATGGCAGTTTACTATGTGCCATTTCATTGTAGTCTGGCCATTTTTTTTCGTCGGAAAACGAGAATCAAATGCAGGCTGCTTCTTGCATTTTCATATTAATCTGTGTTTTGGGCCGAAAATAGAAAATATATAATTAAATGATTTCTTGTTTTTCGATAGTTTTTTCTTTGGTAAAGGTAAAAGTAAAAGTAATGCTGTGTCAATCTTATATTTAACCGTTTAAAGTCCAGGTGAAGAAACATACAGGTCCCAATTGTCTCCTGTGCACACTGGCGTACCACAAGGCTCCATACTGGGTCCGATATTTTTTATCACGTTTGTTAATGACCTTATACAATACATGAGGGAAATAGCTGCTGGATCTATCCAGCTTGTGTTGTTTGCCGGCGATACCAATGCAGTTGTTTCTGCTGACAATATACACGCTCTTAATTCTTTAGTTAATCAAACTTTAGATATCTTCTACAGTTGGTTTGCTGTTAATAGTCTTAAAGTTAATGCCAGTAAAATCAATGTAATGCTTTTTCGTACCACTTCCAATAATAAAGATAGCATAAACTGCGTTATAAATGGAGAAACAGTGAACGTGGTCCAGGTGGTTAAATTTCTGGTAGTTCATATTGATAGCCAGTTAAAGTGGAAACAAGAGCTAACACACCTAGAGAAAGCTATCAGCTCTGCCTGTTACGTACTAAGATGTCTAAGAAACGAGGTAACCACAAAACATTTAAAAATGGTCTATTACGCCTTATTTGAGTCGAAACTGAGAGACAGCATACTTTTCTGGGGAGGAAGTTATGATTATAATACTCAAAAAGCTTTTGTAATTCAGAAAAGAGCAGTCAGAACCATAGCTAGAATTCAACAGCAAGAATCATGCAAGCCTCATTTTAACGACTTAGATATATTGACAGTCCCAAGCTTGTACATTTTGGTCCTACTTAGTCACTTATCAAAATATATGTTTGATTATGAGACTGAAGATGAAAGGCAAAAAAGGGAGAGCACAAAAAGAAAAGATCTCCAGAAAGCAAGTGCCTCACCTGAACGTTGCAAAGCATAGCGCCTACCACAAGTCTTTGAAAATGTCGACAGAAATAAAAAGTCTATTATGTATATACCTACAAGTGAGTTTCAGAATAAGCTTGTTCTTGTTAATTATGTGTCTCTATTCTATTGATGAATTATAAATTAATTTAAATGTCGAAATTAACATAATTTTATTGATTGAAATGAAAATTTTATTGAATTTTATTAAATGACATGTATGACATAAATTTTTATATTTTTAAATCTTTTTTTTTTGTGTTATTGTTATTATTATTTTGATTTATTAATGTAATTTGGATTATTGAAATGATTTAAATATGTACCTTTTGCATGCATAAATTCAGACATGATGTAAAAATCTTTATTGCATAAATGAATTGAATTGAATTGAAACTTAGATCACACGAAACTTTCTGCTTTTTTCAAAGACATAAGTAAACAAATAAGTCAAACAACTTGCGAGACAAATTTTTTTTCTGCGTTTTCTCAGTTATTCTGCTTTTAGTTGTTGTAAATATCGATTTTCTCTGAGTAAATCAATTGAAAGTATTGATTTGCCAATGCTTATTTTTTGAAAAAAAAATGTAAATTAACGAAATACGAACTTAACCTTTATTTTAATAATTTTAAAAATAAGCTAAAATAACTTAAAAATATAATATCTTAAACTAAAACTAATAAAAAACTAAAATATGGCGTCGAAAAATTCCTCCGCATCGTTGTCGACTGGTAAAGTACCCAAGAGACTGGCGGCATTGCCACGTTGTATGGCAATGCTAATCCTCTGGCCAAGGTAAAAGCCAGCCCTTGGGTCACGGGAAGTGTCAACAAGCCGTTTGACAAACTATGAGCACTCGGACCCCACGGCCCAAGGGTTTCAACGAAATACTTAGATGTGTCAGCCGAAAATTCTCGAAAACCGAAAACAAAATTCTGTCGGACTCTACATTTCATACAGCTGTCAAAGAATGACAGTTGTGATTGGAATAACACGGACGGTCAATTTGCTTTCCTGACTTTACAGGTAACTAAGTAGGTATGAACTTTATTTTAATTTTTATCTTAATAATATTAATAGTAGTCTGTGTCCTTCTCCTAGTCCCAGACAGTCCTAGGCTGCCTATCTGTCAAATTACGAAGATCGGTTCAGTGGTTTAGGCGTGAAAAGGTAACAGACAGACAGAATTTACAATATGGACTTGGAAAAAAATCTGTCATTTCATACAAAAGTTCAATACCTACTCGACGATGTATGAAACAGCTGATTTTTATTTCGTAATTTCAGAGTTGGTCCATAGTGAAAGTTGTTGATATTCATGGGTAGAACACCCTGTCACAATTTAGCTAGTGATTTTAAAACTACAGTCGGCAGCTGCACTTCGTGACTGTGGCTGTGGCTTCCAACCAGTACGATTACGATGCTGTGCTACGGGGAGCCACGCACAGCGCTCATTTTCATCCGAAAATGACGTACAGTAGTGTATCTACCCAACTGCTATGGCGTACCGATGTACAGAAGATGAATTTTCAAAGCGCGGGAAATGCTATTGACCACGCTCCACGCACCGCACTTCTTTTTTAACCCCCGACGCAAAAAGAGGGGTGTTATAAGTTTGACCGCTATGTGTGTGTGTGTGTGTGTGTGTGTGTGTGTGTGTGTCTGTGTGTCTGTCTGTGGCACCGTAGCGCTTAAACGGGTGGACTGATTTGGATGCGGTTTTTTTTATTTGAAAGCAGGTTTTCCAGCGATGGTTCTTAGACATGTTTTATCAAAATCGGTTCAGCCGTTTCAAAGTTATTTGCTCTTTTGTTAGCTGCGGTAGGGATCTTAGACGCGTAATGGGTATTTACTTTACTTTCAAACCTTAGTGTGACCTAAAATTTGAAACATCCATGTATGCTATCTATCTATGCAAGATTATGGAATTCTTGGTCTGATGCTGCAGCCAGGATATCCAGCACTAGTGTGCTGGATACACTCTTGAAAAATTAATGGCAGAAATGTCGTGTTTGGATTAATTTACATCAGTATTTGATTCTATATACAATGCAATGGTGGCAACAGGATGAGCTGATGCTGCAGCCAGGATGTCCAGCACACTAGAACACTCTTGAAAAAGTAATAGCAGATATGTCGTGTTTGGATTCATTTACATCAGTATTTGATTCTACATACAATGCAATGGTGGCAACACGATGAACTGATGCTGCAGCCAGGATGTCCAGCACACTAGAAGACTCTTGAAAAAGTAATAGCAGATATGTCGTGTTTGGATTCGTTTTGATCAGAATTTTATTCTACATACAATGCAATGGTGGCAACACGATGAGCTGATGCTGCAGCCAGGATATCCAGCACACTAGAATACTCTTGGTAAAATAATATAGCAGATATGTCGTGTTTGGGTTCATTTTGATCAGTATTTGATTCTACATACAATGCAATGGTGGCTACGCGATGAGCTGATGTTGCAGTCAGGATATCCAGCACACTAGTACACTCTTGAAAAAAAAAATAGCAGATAGTAGTGTTTGTATTCGTTTTTTTATCAGTATTTAATTCTATTTGCAGTACGATGGTGGCATCATTATAAGTTAATGTTATGTGCAGAGAAACTTAACATTCTGCAGTAATAAAAATGCATTTCTGTATTCTTAAATTGTTTAAAAAGTTTAAAAAGGTTAAAATAAAAATTAAATTAAAAATTTAAAAAACCCCCAACGCAAAAAAGAAAAGAGAACATTTAAAAAGTCAAAAATAATACCTATCGTTGAGCCATCAAATTCGATTGAGTAATACCTATATATATTTTAATTACAGAAATTGATGGATGGCACGATAAGGTTTGCTCATTGAAATGGCGCTATAATGTCACGGCGGGGTACCGCATAAGTAAGTCAGACCCTTCACTTGATTGACTATGTACATATGCGGTACCCCGCCGCGAAATTATAGCGCCAATTCAATGAGCAAACCTTATCGTGCCATCCATCAATTTCTGTAATTAAAATATATATAGGTATTACTCAATCGAATTTGATGGCTCAACGATAGGTATTATTTTTGACTTTTTAAATGTTCTCTTTTCTTTTTTGCGTTGGGGGTTTTTTAAATTTTTAATTTTCCTGTACCGCTATTGGTCGGCACTGAGGGTCGGCAGCTGCCGCCATGTTAGCGCACGCCGCATGGCATGTTAGTCAACCGCCATACTTGCGAGTGAGACGGAACTAATAGCTGCAGTGTATTATGAACCTTATAGTAGTGATCTAAGGTTGATTGTAAGTTTTAAGCATTCTTTCGTTAATCTTCGGGGCCATACTTTCTTTCTGTGCGAACGAAGACTCACGACGCGCCTTATCAATTTCCGTACGGAAATTAAGTCAGGTTTAAAGATTACAATACATTTGATGTTATAATTATATTTGCTTAGCACAGAGTTTAGCGCGAGGAGCACATGGCTAAGTAATAACAGCCGCATGTGTCGATCCATCAGGTTAAGCTACGCTTGCCGGGGTTGGTCCGTGGATGGGTGACCATCTTTACATACTGAGACTCCTCTGTGTGTCGGAAAGCACATTATACCGTTGATACCGGCTGTCATTCGTGGAACTTTGACAGTCGTTACGGGTCGTCAGAAGCTCGAAAGTCTGACAACCAGGTTTACCATACCTACTTATTACCCAGTTACTGGATTGTGGAGGTCAGATAGGCAGTCGCTCCATGACTGGAAGCCGACCCCAACATAGTTGGGCAAAGACTAGGCAGATTGATTGACAGCGTTACAGCGTAAGTTAAGTTTAAGTTAAGCTCTATCAGGTATAGGTGTGGAAAAATAAAAAGTAGAGAGCTCCTAACGAAAATTATTAGGAGTCTTGAAAAAATGAAGAAACTATTCGCCGTAGCCGCAGACGTATTTGCTCTATGATCTATAATAGATGAGGTTATCCATGACATAGATGCTAATCGTCAAAATGGTCTGAATGTCACTAATGAACTTGGTAATTGAGAAGACTTAAACGAGCTAGATTACACAAACTGTCATTTTATGCTCAATTTACAAATACAAAAACAAGACAGCTAGCTGCATGCCTTAAAACGTAAAAAAATGGTCTGCCATTATGAAATGTCTGCGCGAAAATGAAAGTTACTCCTAAACTCCTATACTTGTTTTTAGTTCAGTATCACAATATTTTGATTTTTTTATGTAGGGGTATCGTATTACCCAGTTAATGGATTGTGGAGGTCACATAGGCAGTCGCTTTGCGTAAAATACTGGTATTCAGCTGCATCCAGTTAGACTGGAAGTCGACCCAACGTAGTTGGGAAAAGGCTATGATGTTGATGATGAATATTTTGATTTGATGTCACGACCACGAGTCGTTTGTCACTTGACTAAGATACGGCATGAAGTGTGAGAGAAAATTGGGTCCCTTTTAGGGTCATAACTTTAAAAGTCTCAAAATCAATCCCTTCGCAATTTGGAGGGCCCAAATTAGATTTGTTGATATTTGGGATTAAAGTCCCAAATAGGTAATTTAAGCAATCGTGCATATTTTTTAATGCTAATTATAGACGGCCTCTATTATTGTAAACAATAATGAGACATAATCAAGGACATGGAAATACCAGAGAGCACACACAGACGATGGATAATAACTCTAAAATTACACTTGTCTAATGCACATGTCTATGATAAGGAACTTTAAAATTGTCGTGTCATTATAGGTACGATGTTCATAAGATAGAATAATCTGTTTCATTGTTTAGTCTTAGTTAGTTTGAACTGATTTCAGTAGAGAAAGAAAAATTATGATGATAAAGATAATCTATTTACATGTCTGCTCTGTAATGTTCCCAGTACTTTAGAAGAAAAATGGCCATTGTCTGAAGATCTTCAGACCATGGCACACAGGTTTTTTTTAAATAAAATCATGCATCTGTAAGATTTTATTTAAAAAAAATCTTTGTCTATTTTCTGCACTAGTTAATTTTACATCTACATCTATACATATTATTTTCTTGTCTGTCTGTGTGACCACGTTGTTATTCTAAACTAGGCAACGGGTTTTGATGCGGTTTCCCGGTTTCCACTATCATTTAGAGAATTTATTCCGGAAGGTGTTAAACTTACCTAAACTAAAGAAATCTCGATGATTTGTCAATTCGTAATCGGCGTGCGAAGCAGGGGCGTGTCGCTAGTTTTAAGTAAAACAAATATCCAAGTCCTAAAGAAATACCAAGCATGCAAAGAATGAAAATTCTCTCATTTTCATCATTATAAGTGTTAGTTTTCACAAGCGGGTCGTAACAATCTCTTATCATAACTTAACTACAACTTTACTTCTAGAACATGGCTTTCAGATACGCCTCAAAAGACTTACTAGTGAAATAAAACAGTTACGATTATCAATACTTTTCGATCCCCTTCCGATTCGAGACCCCATCTTGCCTCGGTCCCGGCTGTCAATTGCAGATCGTACGTACTGGTAGTCAGAAGCCTGAAAGTCTGGCAACGAATCTTACCAAGGGGTATCGTATTACCCAGTGGAACTGGATTGTGATGGTCAGTCAGGCATTTGCTCCGTGTAAAATACTGGTATTCAGCTGCATCCGGTTAGGCTGCCTGTCCACCGGAGCGTAGTGAGGCTGCGGAGCGGAGAAACGGAGAAATATTAACCAATTGAATCTTAAGTCCGCTCCACTCCGCCGTCAGACCGCGCTCCTATTGGTTAATATTTCTCCGTTTCTCCGCTCCGCAGCCTCGCTCCGCTCCGGTGGACAGGCAGCCTTAGACTGGAAGGCGAACCCGACATAGTTGGGAAAAGGCTAGGCAGATGATAATGATTATTATCAATCTTTTTATAGAGCTTAGTAATGGAACTGTAATTTATCATGCATATTTCATTGTTTATATAAAAGTAAATATCACTTATAATAAATTGATTTATCCATATAACAACATACAGCAGCTGGGCTTACATTATTATAAAAACTTTTTTACAAAAAAAAAAACCGACTTCCAAAAAAAACACTACAAACTGAAAAATAACTTTAATTTCGGAAGTCGGTGTCTTTGGATCTGTATTTTAGTTTTTTGCCACCGACTTCCGAAATTAAAGTTATTTTTCAGTTTGTAGTGTTTTTTTTGGAAGTCGGTTTTTTTTTTTGTAAAAAAGTTTTTATTTTTCACTTTTTAGTGGTTCAGTTTGTAATTTATCTAAGTTACAATAACCCAATGTCAACTGCTCATCACGTTTTACAAAATATTGCTTTTCCCGATGCAGGGACGTTAATTGTTGAGGAGTTCTCCTAGTAAGAACCAGGAGAACTGGAGCTCATGGTGAAGTCACCATTACCATTATGCATTTTGACGAGCATAAACCATATTAAAGTAATCGAATCGCAACCTGTGATATACTTAGATATAATTGAGTATTTCCGATGGCCCTCTGTGGTCTTCATCATCAGTTCCAGTTCACCGAATGGTATTTTCCGAGAGCAAATGCACGAGTTACTATAAAAAATACCGAAATCGATATAGGTGTGCCAATAAAATTTGAGGGTTTCCCTCGATTTCCATGGGATCCCATCATCAGATCCTGACTTGATGATCATGGGACCACTTGGGAAGTATACCCTTTCGAACAAAAAAAGAAAAATCCAAATCGGTCCAGCCATTTTCGAGTAATCGGGGAACATACATAAAAAAAAAAAAAAAAAAAAAAAAAAAAAAAAAAAAAAAGGTTCCGACGAATTGAGAACCTCCTCCTTTTGGAAGTCGGTTAAAAATGACGTGAAACATAAAACAATCGGGAGAATACAATACAATAATGTAATATAATTTAAGGGTCTATTCAGACGGACTACACCACAACGCTTCATTTAGCCGCTTCAAAGTGCGATTTGCGTTTGCGACTGTAGGTAATGTCGCCGGTATTGACCACACGGTCGCGACAGTGCGTGACTGTATTGTCGTAAGTGTAAATGGAAATGCGCGTTTTCATATTGTGTCCGGCGACATGTTTGCTGTTGTGGTGTGGTGTGATGTAGTGTGTGGTTGTGGCTCGTCTGTAAGGACCCTAATGCTATTTAATTTCCCATTACTGTAGGTAGTTCGTAATAATTTACGTCAGTCACTTACGTTCATATCAGACTTGCACCTTCGTTATTTAATTAAGTTTTTTATTTGCTATTCTTTTACTCCTATCGTTGGTGTACAATAGTCTATTTAGATAAAAATGATGTGTTACATTAAGTGTCTGAGTTTAATAACTTTAAGGGCGAGCGCGCATTGCGGTGTGTTTTTCTACCGCATAATCTGTGAAGTATGGAATGTCTTTGAAGTGCGCGCACTGCGGTCATGCGTTTTGCTACAGTAGGCCGGGCCCAGTGCGGCAGAACTACCGGAAACGCACCGCAGTGCGCGCTCGCTCTAAGACTGGATAACTTGAAGGATTGTGGTTTGGTAAAGTATATATTTTTAATAGATCGTCAATAAAGCGTAGTTCCTTATCTTCATGGAAAATAATTTATGCTTCTGTCTTGACTCATTTTTAGGGTTCCGTACCTCAAAAGGAAAAAACGGAACCCTTATAGGATCACTTGTTTGTCCGTCTGTCTGCCTGTCTATCAAGACCGTTTTTCTCAGGAACGCGTGGAGGTATCAAGTTGAATTAATATCAAATACGTAAATCTGTTGTCTCTTGAAGTCTTGAATAACTCAAACTTCTAGTCAATGCAATAAAAACATACGGCCATTTATGCTTCATATTTTGAAGTACCCTATAGGTTTACTTGCGAGTGCAAGTAAATCAAAACCTATAGGGTACTTCCCGTTGTTCTAGAATCATGAATTTTGGTAAGAAGCAAGGTCATACAACACAAATAAAGGAAAAAGTCCGAAAATTGTTAATTTGTAATTCTATCACATAAAAAAATGTTCAAGTCTGTCAGTCTGTCAAGACCCTTTTTTATGAACGCGTGGAGATATCAAGTTGAAATTAATATTAAATACGTAAGTCTATTGTCCCTTACAGTTCTAAAAAAATCAAGCGTCTAAGTTAACGCAATAAAAAAATACGGCCATTTTGCGACACATTTTGAGACTCACAACTGTCGCAAGTAAATCAAAACCTATAGGGTACTTCCAGTTGACTTAGAATAATTAAATTTGGCAAAAAGCAAAGTCTTCCAGCACAAGTAAAGCAATAACTCCGAAAATTGTGAATTTGTAATTTTTTGACACAAAAAAATTTTTTTTGGGATCCAATGTTTGTTTTTGGGAAAAATTCTTTTCAACTACGGAACCCTTCATTGTGCGTGGTCCACCACGCACTTGGCCGGTTTTTTATTTCAGAAAGAAAATTATGTGCGACCAAAAATGTATTGGAACAAAATTCATACGGTGAACATAGTTTCTGAAAAAAGTACTATAGCAACATAAATCTAAGGTGAAAGAAAACTAGCCTTTTTGTATAGAATGAATGAGCATTATAGGAAACAATAAGTAAATAATAGTATATTATGTAATTAGTGAATAAAGGACGGATTTAAAGCGAGGGCCATAGATGAATCACGAGCTAGTGAAGGATTTTAACGATTGAATCACGACCATAGGGAGTGATTCATGATGATTGAATCACGAGCATAGCGAGTGATTCAAGTGTTAGAATCCTGAGCGACGCGAGTGATTCATGGCCCTCGATATAAATCCGTTTTATTCAAGAGTTGCATACTATACTTTATACCATGACTACGAGAAAAAGAAAGATTTAAGTGAAAATAGACATATAATGAAGAAAAAGAAAAGTTAAATTGGCTTTGATGTAAACCAGCCGTGATCTTTTGGGTAGCAAGTTTTCCACTATATCGGCCGCCTTCTCTTTCATAAACTCAGGTGTTAACACATCTTCATCACTAGAATGCATTTTTAATCTATTAGAACAACACTAAAAAAACACAAAATTAAAGATTAAAGTAACACTAAACTTTGTGTTCGTACAACTTACAGTATTCAAAATAGCGCTAATTTACTAAGGACAGCAAAGAACACAAAACAGTTTTTTATTCTAATGCTAAACTCCTTGTCGAAAATGTCGACCAATCAAATTGAATTTAGAACACATCAATATAGGTCGAATACACAGATTACACTTACACTAGATACGCCAAGCCACGACCAAGCGTGCCCTGCACGTTCGACTGTTCGTACTAAAAAAAAGTCTGTTAGCTCAGTGACGCTTAGCGATTGAAACAATTATGTTTACTTTGAGCACATCACTAAATGGCTGGGGTGAAGTTATAAAAAAGATGACACGTTCGGTTTTCATACTATCTAATAACATGCCGTATCTAGCCTAGGTACTCTAAATCTGTGGTCGAATACATTGGTGTGTTCCATTTTCAAACATCAAAACAGTGAGTAAAAGTGCTTTTTATTCACTGTTTTCAGTGAATAAAATAAGCTTTTTAGAGGGGGAATGGTATAAATTAATATTTTAATTATAAGTCAAACCTTTCATGACTTCTGAAACTATCCGTGACAAATCGCATAGCATTGATATACCCATAGTTCATAGATTTATCAGTATTGCCTTATGTTTTTTATCGATAACAAACACTCAATGGCGAAATACGACATACATTTCGCATGATAATGCTGTTAAATTATTTAAACTAGGTCGAAAACTGCATAGATATGGCCGCTCATGCGTGTCTGCCTAATACAGTGTGTTTATTAAATATGGCTAGACGCGCCTAACAAAAGATTAGATACTTTAAAATAATGTTTAGTGGCGAAATGAGCACGTAATCTGGACTACTTAGACCCATATTCTTCTATAATACTCGATTTCAAACTGGCAATCTAGAGTATGCCTATAATGGACAATCCCTACGTTAGGAGAACATGATCATCATGTGCGGTAGCACAATGTGCTCAGGGAGCTGTGGCCGCTGGAACGCATTCTGTGAAGGATCGAGGTTACAGAAATCTAAATAATAAGGCACTAATTTAGATTTCTGTGATCGAGGTACACTGCTTACAAATGATGGCAAGAAAGCCATCATCAATCCTCGCCTCAGTAAACATCCCCGAAGCGCTACAAAAGCATCCGAAATGGAAATGTTTGGTTCCACCCATTGTGGGACCAAACATTTCCATTTCTGCGTTCTAGTTATTTTATTAGATAGGTAGCTTTATTCTAAATATATAAAAGAAGAAACTGATTGACTGACATATTAACGCATAGCCCAAACCGCTGGGTTTAGAAATTCCAAATTTGGCACCTAGGTTTCTTATGAGGTCTAGGGGTACACTAAGAAAGGATTTTTCAAAAGTCACCCTCTAAGGTGGTGAAAGGGGGGGTCCAAAGTTTGTATGAAAAATCTTATTCTTTGAGTTAATAGACTTGAAAGTTGGCACGAATATTTATCTATATAAATTATAAAGTTTGCCCTTTTTAGTTTTCCTAAACTACCCCCCTAAGAAGGGGCGGGGAGGGAAAGGGGGAAGGGCAGGGACGGATGAGTAGGGAATTGGAGATGGGGAGGGGGTGATGAGGGGGAGGGGTGGTGAGGAAGGAGAGGGGGAGGATTATGGAAGAAGTGGGAGAGTGGGAGAGGGATAGGAGGGTGTAGTGAGGGGTGAGGATGTGGAGAGGGGGAGGGGAGGAGATGGTGAGAGTAGGGAGCAGGGAAAGCGATGAAGGTGGTGTCAGTGGGGGTGAGAGGGGGAGTGGGAGGTTAGCGGGAAAGGGATGTGGTGAGGGGGAAAGCTGGATGGGGATGGTGAGAGGGGGCGATGACGGGGACGATAGGGGAGGTGGTGACGATAGGTGAGAGGCATTGGGAATGAGAGGAGGGTTATAGGGAGAGGAGTAGGGGTGAGAGGGGGAGGGTTAGAGGTGGGTTGAGAGGGGGACGAGTGCCTTTATACCTCAAAGTTGCTTTTTGGATAAAGTTTTTTATTATTCCACCCCTGTAGGCGTGAAAACAGGAAATACAGTTTATATGAAAAGTCTTATTAATTTGGTTAATTCACTTGAAACTTAGCAAAACTACTTGCTAAGTAATAAAGTTTGTCTGTCATTATTAGTTTTTCAAAGATACCCGTAGAGGTGGAGGGGTGGTGAGGAGGGAAGGAAGGAGAGGAGCAGTGGTGAGGAGGGAGAGGGGGAGGGGTTGGTGAGGGTGTGGCGAGGAGGGAGTGAGGGAAGATGGGGAAGTGTTGGTGATGTGCAGGAAAAGGTGAGAGGGGGAGGGGTTGGTGAGGTTGTGGGGAGGAGGGAGTGAGGGAAGAGGGGGAAGTGTTGGTGATGTGCAGGTAAAGGGGAGAGGGAGAGAACGATGTGGTGAGGGAGAGGAGGGGGTAAGAGGGAGCGGTGAAGAGTATGAGAGGAGAGGGAAAGGGGGGTGAGGGAGGTTGTGGAGAGGGAGTGGAAGTGTACGTAAACTCCTGTCGTGCGTCGGAGCTGACACACACACTTTTTTTTGTTTATTTGGACGTGCTAATCTCTGGAACTACCAGTTGGACTTTAAAAAAATCTTTTTGCATTTGATAGACCAAGTCTTAAGCAAGCCTATAGGCATATTTAACATCACTCAAAGACCCTCACGTGCCGAACAAGAAGAAAAAAAAACAGAAAGTACGCTAAGCGAAAACGAAGTAATAGCGCGGGCAGGCAATGCGATGCGACGGGGTGGGTCGGGGGAACAAGAAATTTCACGCGGAGAAAGTCGCGGTCAGAAACTATTAGTTATAAATGCGAAAGTAACTCGGCCTGTTACCTTATCACGCCTTAACGGCTGAACGGATTTGGATGAAAGGGATAGAGATAGACCATTGACCTGGGTCAGCACATAGGATACTTTTCATACCGGTAGTACGTTCCCGTGAGACAATTTCCGACAACCACGCGGTCGAAGCCGCGGGCAACAGCTAGTACCTATATACATAAGGTTCAGTTGGCGCTGCAACTTCAACTTAGCGACTTTTTCAATAGTTTCAGAACATTTTTTGACGAAATTACAGATTAGAAGTATCATTTTACTTCAGCTAATTAAATGTCCGAGCATAGTTTTTTTTTATCTTTGTATTCTCTGTGTAAAGCCTAGACCCGCGGCGTCTACGCGGCTAACAGGTTGCGTCTACGTGACGACCATGCGACACGACTACACATGACTATGAGGTCTACGCGACATCGTACAAGAAATCGAACTAATGCATGACATAGAAAACAATGAATAAGAACCTATTAAATAACCGAATAGTATATAAAGATCATCGTAATCTCTCATATGTATAATGTTATAGGTACGTTAGCAAAGTCGCTGGAGCGGACAAAATAAAATAACATTCGCAATAAAGCTAGAATTTTAATATTCATAAAATATGCTTAGCAAAGTAAATTCTCTTGCAAGGCAAAGGCTGTGCGTATACAGAATATTACAGAAAACGGATGCTATACGCGATAGACGCTTGCATGCTTGTTGCTTTTATTTATTATGTCTCATTTACGGAGACGCGGGTCGTCGTGCGTCGCGGTGCGCGGGGCGGCCCGCACTAAACATAGGGTGTTCTATGAGAGCGTTTACGGAGAAGCGTTTAAGATTTCATACACTTGACGGCCCGCAGCCCGCACCGCGCGACGCCCCGCGTCTCCGTAAATGAGGCCTAAGTCTACCTTTCCCTTTACTTGTACAAGACTTAATTCCAACACTACAGCCAGGGACATTAATTGTTTTATCAAATTGACACACTACGTCAAATTGCTGTGTTATAGCCATTTCATATGTCTCAAAAAATTTGTACCATAACGCACTAGAAAGTGCGTTATGGTTTAATGGTCTAATGGTTAAAAAACACAAATTTGTATGCAACACACTGGACATTATGTAACACGCAGGCAGGAACTCTGTAACGGCAGGACCTAGTATATATTACATACTTATGTAATAATTACTGTCAATTTGTGAAATTTGTGATTCGACTATTCGGATAATTTAAGTTCAATTTGATAAAAAATTAATTTGCCTTGCTTTCCACCTATGAAATCGAAACAATTAACATTGGCAGCGGGCAGGCATTTAAACTAGTACCTAGTACCTACGAACTGCAATAAAACTGTAAATTGAATGACAGCATTCCATTGGATTAGAACCAATACTCATTGTTATAACTTGCAGTATCCACGCACGTGTATGAAAACCTAGCAGTGTAACTCTGACTTTATAAACCAGCACGTGTCGCTAAATATACATAAAAATAATAATAGCCGTATGTTGAGAAATACATATGGTAAATAATGCAAAACAAGTTTATTAAGTAGTACAGGTTTTCGAAATTGAATAACACTACGTTTTTAAACGGTGTTAAAAATGAACTATAAAAACTTTAAGAGGAAATGCGGGTGCTCTTTTCTCCATACAAACGCTCTCGCCTGTTTTATTTCTGGTTAATAACCATAGAGCAATGATTTTTTTACAGAAATATAAATATTAGCTACTTGTATGCCCCTATGTTTTCCTTTTTGATGATACATTATTTTTATAAGAACTAGAACCCTCAAAAAATGCTCAAAATTGCCTATTCAGAACGCTGTCAACAGAGGCCTAGTGTACAAATTTGACAACTTTAACGAAAAAAGAAAAACATAGGGGCACAGTACCTATATATCCTTCTTATTCAGTTTATGAAATATCTTTTAAATTGGTCCAATATTGGAGGAGGAAATAGGCGAGAGCCAAACCTCGAAATGTGACTTTTTACATAGGTTTTTTAGTCGGATCTGCAGTTTTCCTTATGATCGTACGAATTTGAGGGCGGAGCGCTCGCAGAGCGACAGCAATAGTTTCTTCAAATACCTAATTTTCAAAAGTCTGGTCGCCCGCATTTCCTCTTAAGGAGTGCTTTAGAGTCTAAAGCACTCCTTTATACTTAGTTAATTTCGATGGTCTAAAGTTTAGACCATCGAACTGAATACTTTTACTATGGGACCAACTTTCAAATCGCGAAAAAAAATCAGCTGTTACCTCTATTTATGTTCGCTTATCTCGTCAAAATGTAATGTAACGGAACAGCTGACTTTTCCATTTTCAATATTTAAACCCCTAATACTTCTATTGAATTCTAACGGCAGATGTTTCCTAGAAAGAGGGGAGAGGGGGGCCCGACTCAAAGGCGATGCATTCCCCTATACTTACCCCTGTAACTCATAGTAAAATATTTTTCGTAAATATAAGTACGAGAAGCACTTGTTGGTTTTGTATTTTCCTTTTTTGCCACCGACTTCCTAAATTATTTTCACTTCCTAGTAGTGTTTTTTTTTAAGAAGACTGCTGTTATTTTATTTTTCACTTTTTAGTTAATGTAGGTAACCCTTACTTTTCACAAATTTGTAAACTACTTGCTATGTAATAACAGTGACAGAAAATTATTGCATCACTCTCTAAACTCTAAACACTCTCGCTAAATTTGGGGTAACTCAAAAACTACTAGAGCAAAGTTAACTCGCTCAATGCATAACCTCCTTCTTTTCATGAAGTCGGTTAAAATAAAACACACATATTAAAAGAAAATGTCTTACTTCGCATTCCATAGTATGAAAATCTTTCGCAGAACTCATTTGTGACTATAAACCCCACTGCCTTCGGATAAGGAAGTTTCTGAAACAAAGAAAACAGAACCATGAGACAACATTATAATCGCGCGGCCAGACTTTTAAAAATTAGGTATTTGAAGAAACTATTGCTGTCGCTCTGCGAGCGCTCCGCCCTCAAATTCGTGCGATAAGGACAACTGCAGATCCGACTAAATATCCTATGTAAAAAAGTCACATTACTAAATATCCTATGTAAAAAAGTATTTCGAGGTTTGGCTCTCGCCTATTTCCTCTTCCAATATTAGACTAATTTAAAAGATATTTCATAAACTGAATAAGAAGGATATATTACTATGGCTCTATGTTTTTCTTAATTTGTACACTAGGCCTCTGTTGACAGCGTGCAGCGGTCTGAATAGGCAATTTTGAGGGTTCTAGTTCTTATAAAAATAATGTATCACCAAAAAGGAAAACATAGGGGCTTACAAGTAGCTAACATTTGTATTTCTGTAAAATATCATTGCTTTATGGTCATTAACCAGAAAGAAAACAGGCGAGAGCGTGTGTATGGAGAAAAGAGCACTGTACGATTGACGCTTGCTTATTCGGAGGTTGCAAACAGAAGGCCAATTCTCGTACCTAAAAACGTTCAAATTCCAGTTTAATCTCATGCCAGCGACAATCATATGTCAAAAATGTAGGTAAACGCTATACAATTTTTGACAGTTTGAGACTGAGATGAGATTGCGAACGTTGTTAAAAATACGGGAATTGCCCCTCAGGTCTGTCAGTGCCAATATGTCAGTGCCGATGTGATGTCTCTACTTCTCTATTTGTGATCATCATCAAGTCATCTCACTGAGGTGTTTGGGCGATTGTTTTAATCAGAAGATTAAAACAAAAATTGGCAGTCATAGGGACTGCTGGCAGAACTGAAAACTTAAACGTAAAACTATGCATAGCATGTGTAAGATTCCCCCCTACCAAAAATCGCTCAACGCGCTTAAAGAAGTTTTCATTTCAAAAATCCAGTGAAAATAGGAAGGTGACAGTAACATAGTTGTGACTTTTTATAAGATAGCAATGGTACTGATTTTTTTAAGGGAAATCTTACGGGTTCGCGTCACCGAGTCACCGCGACATGCTATGCATAGTTTACGTTTAGGTTTTCACTTCTGTCGGCCGTTCCCATGACTGAACATTTTTTTTTACTGAAAAGGTGTATTTTTTTGACTGCCTGGAAGTTCGAACCCACCAATACACATTACTTAGAATCAATTCACGCACCTCTGGCTGTTATTATAAGTACAAAGTATTCGTTTCAATTTTAATCATAATATAAGCATTATTATGCAAAGGTATAGGGACGTTTTCAAAAACATGTAACAGTGCGAGACCTCCAGTGTAGAGATATATAGTAGAGGATATTCAGTAAATCAATAAATTCGCGCATCCCCCTACTATTGCGCCTTGCAATTCAAACACAGTCAATCGAAGGGAACCAGGAACTTTAAACCTTTATTTAAATGTTTCCTATATGTACCTTATTTTAGAAAGTTTTAAGATATTGAGTGGCTGACCTTCTTACAAGGAACTTAATAATTATGCTGATAAGAAAATAAGTGCACACTGCTATATATAAGTATTAAAATTTAGTTTTTGGGGTATGAAAAATACCTCAGTCAGGTACAAAGCAACAAGGTCAATATTTTTTAAGTTACCTATAAATTGGTAAGCCGTGTATTTACAAAATATTTTTGACGTTCCTATGTGTACAATCTCCAGCCAGTTAGATTAATGCTAATTTAATTCAAGAAACGTTCATACACCGCTATCTAAAAAGAGACGATATAATGTATGTTACGATTTATATTTATTTTAACTTTAAAGAATTTATGTAACATAAAGAAAAAATGTTATTATAAGTTTTGTTTTGTGTGTTATTATTTCTAATTTCAAAAAATTATTAGAACAAACATATTTGTATATTCTGTATATTTTATTAAAATAAGTAGGTACCTATTAGCTATTAATGTAAACTTAATTTGCGTGCCCTAACAGACAAAATAATATGGACTGTAAATTAAACGATCAACTTTTACATCTCCTTTTTGGCTATTGTGATACAGGAACTCCTAGTACAAGAGTCAGGGCTACACAGATGTTTGTGACTTCGAAGTGTAAATTAAGATTTTAATTATTCATTATTCTGGGAATACCTATATTTTCAGCAAATAAATGATTCATCTCAGTTTTATTCTTATTCTAAAAATACTGAGCTAAGGCATAAACCTGCAGGTAATTAGCTGGGCGTTGTTGGCTAAGCATGAACCTGCAGGTAATTAGCCGGGCGTTGTTGACTAAGCATAAACCTGCAGGTCATTAGCTGGGTGTCGTTGGCTATGAATAAACCTGCAGGTAATTAGCCCGGCGTTGTTGGCTAATCATAAACCGGCAGGTAATTTAGCCGGGCGTTGTTGGTCAAGCATAAACCTGCAGGTAATTAGCTGGGCGTTGTTGGATATGCATAAACCTGCAGGTAATTAGCCGAGCGTTGTTGGCTAAGTATAAACCTGCAGGTAATTAGCTGGGTGTCGTTGGCTATGAATAAACCTGCAGGTAATTAGTCCGGTGTTGTTGGCTAAGTATAAACCTGCAGGTAATTACCGAGCATCGCGTCGTTGGCTAAGCCAAAACAAAACATTTATTTAATAAGTTTACTCATCTTCTTTGAAGCGTGCGCATGCGATCGTAGTAACCTAAATATGAGTGAAACTTGAGAGTCATTGTGTCCAATCTTTCATTAAAGATCGTAGGCTTAATTAAAACTAAGTGGGAGCGCAATTATCGTGCTAAATTTGGGGCAACCCATGTCTCGAATTCTTACAACCGATGCATGCGACGTGCAAAACTGGTAACAACTGGATTATATACTATGGTCAAGCCGCGGAGCAATTACAGTCACTCGCGCTGGCTTCACGGACCACCAACCAACCAAGATTTTTTTTTATTCCGTCATTCCCAAATTTCAAATCAGAGGTGCTGCAATACGTACACAGTGTTAATATTTGAGACGGGCAGTAAGTTTAGGTACCTTAACCATTGTAGCTACAGGAAAACGTTTTTAAGAGACTGTCGTTATTGTGTAGGTACCTAATTACGAGCTACATTCACAGCCAGGTGCTAGAGATACGACTATTCACACGTTTTATTTTTATGATGCCACGCCAATCGATGCAGTTTCGTGGATTAAAATACTCTTCTAGACCTAATAAGTTTGGAGTAGTAGAATATTTTTCTTTGAGTTAACCTCGAAGCGAACCTATTAAAAAAAGTTGACTGAAAAGTTATGGTTCACAATATTTTGTCATATTTTTTCACAAGATAATTTTCTTTTTCAAGTAATAGCATAAGTTGTAAAAGATCGTTGTTATGATGATTGATCATTACGAATTACATTATGGGATAAGATATATTTGTGATTTGTGGCTTTTTTATTTCTCTAACCTTAGTTGGTCTAGAAGGGTCTATAAGCTTTATAGGAAATTGCATCAATGACATATTATAGTGTACCTACGTTTTTTAGCTGTCTGTATCTTCTTCCAAAATCTCTGAATGCAACTTGCAATTACTCAAAATGTTATGTACAGTCTCCTAAGAACGGTTTTCTGTAGCTATAATGACCTGCTTCTACTGCCCCGTCAAAATACATCCTGTATATGATTTTCAAATAAGTCCAAACAAATAAGTATCTTCTCATTTGCAAAATGTTGCAATATCTTTGTTATAATGTTATGTCAACAAAGTTCGTTGGCATTTGAAAATCAACTCAAGGAAAAAAGCCGGGAAGCGTTTAGCATATGAATGAATGACAAGGAGTCCAATGAGGCAATGACTAATTCAATATGAATGTGACAATAATGATCATAACATCACAATTGAATTATTGGATTGAATAGTCAGCGGCGACTGTGGGCCGCTTGAGATCGTATTGTTCGATCGAGGGGACACGTTTAATTAAATATGAATAATTGACATCAAATGTTTTGTTATAAAGTACTGTTAGGTACTTATGAAGTTACACTGTCGTTAAAGTTTCTGATAATGCTAGCCCATTTAGAATTTGTAGATAATTTTTCCTGGTATTATTGTTACATATCATAATAAGTCATAATATTTTTGGGGTTTTTCTAGTAGGACTTACCTGTAAACAAAATAGAGTTTGACGTTTTCACAAACTAAAATATATAAATATATTATATACTAAAATAATTATTTTGTTTATAATAATTATCATCATCGATATAATTGTTATTTGTTGCATAAAGCTATCCACAAGATCGGTTTCAAACACAAGCAGGTACCTACAAATTAATTGCAATTACTCACTTTAGTTAGTGAAAGTCCTTAACTTAATTGGTTCAAATTATTTTTTTTTCAAATTACCCTTTTGAGCATTTTTGTTATTCATACAAGGTTGTATATTTTATTATTCAATTAAGTAATTATGTATTTATCAAAGTTACTTTTTTTTAAAATAAAAAGAAAACGAAAAGGTAAAAAATTCTGCAAAATTTAATAATAAAACCAAGGATACAGGACAAATCTAGTCCCTACAAAGGGACTGATCAAGGTCAAAGACATAAAAGGAAGAGGAAGGAAGACAGTCCTTACCGTGACAGACGCGTTATGCGTTGTGCCTCTTAAACAGATAGTTTCGTAATAGAAGAATGAAAGTAGACACGAATACCGCTGCACAATATAACAGTGTTATGGCAGTTGTAACAATGGATAATAATCTTATAGACAGCCGGTATCATTCAGCATATCTGATTTTAAAGCGCTCGCTATCTCATTAAAACAAAATCTGATGAAAATGTAAACAAGTTGATCAGAAAACGAACCTGTGGGTGCCAATTTCTATTAGTACATAGGTAGAATTTAGTACATATTATGTACTTTGATTTGATATTTGAATACTTAAATCCGAAATTCTAATTATGTTTATATCATTTGAAGATTTACATTCATTTATTATCCTCAATTTTTGTCGATGATTTTTTAATAATTTACACACACATACATACAACTCACGCCTTCTTCCCAGGCAGAAACTACAGAACGCCACTTGCTATGATCCTTACCCATGTACCTACTACTTTTGCCTCGTTTACGTTCATACATTGGACATACACGCCGGTTGCGAGTACGTACTGTATACGCACCTGACCTTTCTGAAGAACATCACCAATAAGGTCACTAATTTAATATGTCTTCCTAGGGCGTATCCACTCACATCTGCAAACCTTTTGTTAGTCGCCTTTCATTCATGCTTTCAACATGACCAAACCATCTCGGCCTTTTGGCTAAGATCAAAGTGTAGTATCTATAGGTATAATCATCACTAAGCATAATACATTATTAAATAATAATGTTATTTAAGTAATAATGTTTGGAAAAGTGGTCAAATATAAAGTTGCAACCTTCTAAATACGGATGCATGTGTTACTAATTATCTGTGCTTGATTTTCAGAGAGTGATTGCGTAATAATTTGTGTGACTGACACTGGCATGGCCACCATCGGGGATTTTAATTTTGATAACACAAAAAATTTTGTCGCTAATTAGTCGGAATTTGCCGCCAAATATCAGAACTTGTCGGTCACTGGTTCTAAAGTTATAAGGGTTCATAGGTGTCCGATCTGGAGAGCGTCTTCCCAGCTTGGCCACATTTATATCTCAAAAACTAGGCCACCTAGCGAAGATCTGTTTTCTCCCAAATTTAGTCGCTAATTAGTCGCAAGTTTTCGACAAGTCACAGATTTAGTCGGGTCTTAGTTTAGAAGATATAATGAGTTCAATTTTTAAGTATAGTTCAAGAGCTAGATTGAAGAGTTTACGATAAAATCGTTGATCAAGACTGTCCCCACTGCTACGTAACACTACTACGTGCCTGAGCCTACTTTTCTGTATTTGGGTGTAACTGGGCCCACCAGAGTAAGGAAGCATCAGAGAGCATCAGCCTGGGAATCAATCAAAGAAAACTATTTTATTAGACCTTATTGTCATAACCGTCATAATTCATAAAGCATTAATTAATACCTACATTCTTGACATGAATACTTGATATATTAATAAATGGGCTAGATGATTCATGTTACTCAATAATGTAGTATGTATGTATCTATGTATGACATTGTTGTCATCGCGGACAAAACCTGGATGAGGCTGGCACAGCAGCGTGGGGATTGGCACAAGAAAAGAGAGGCCTATGCCAGCAGTCGGTGAAGTCGGGCTTTGGATGATGATGATGATGTAGGTATGTATCTTATAGTTTACACTTTCACAACACCTTAATTCGTATATATTTTATGGATTTTCTTGCAAAACGTCTTTAACCATTTTTGGATTGTTTTGTTTTACGCAAGTTTACCTAAAGATCAAATATTTGTCAATATTTACATAAGTGGGTTGTGGGTGTGGGAATTAAAAGGACATTATTACACAAATACTTAGTTATTTTTACATCAGATTGGATTTTGCAATACAAGTTCTACTAAATGTAGGTAAGAATTACATCATATTGACATAATAAATTTAATTGACGTCAGAAATATAATCCTTAGGTACTTTTGTTAATTTTCTTTAGATTTCCCTTATACTTAAGCATTACAACTCTGTTGGCAAGGGATTCAATCTGCCTAGGCTTTTCCCAACTATGTTGGGGTCGGCTTCCAGTGTAACCGGATGCAGCCGAATGCCAGTGTCTGCCAGTGTTTTACATGAAGCGACTCCCTATCTGACCTCCACAACCCAGTAACTGGATAATACTATACCTAACCCTTGGTAAGACTGGTTGTCAGACTTCCGGGCTTCTGACGACCCGTAACGACTGTCAAAGATCCACAAATGAGAGCCGGGACCAACGGCTTAGTGTGCTTTCCGAGGCACGGAGGAGTCTTGGTATGTAAAGATGGTCACCCATCGACGGACCAACCCCGGCAATGGATTAGCCATTTACATATATTACAAAGTCTGAACATTCAAAAAAAGTCTGAAAAAATAAAATCCCCAACAAATCTATAAAATACCCAACAGCGGCCAAGCCCCAAAGGAGGGTTACAGAAAATAACCATTTAATTTAACGGAGCGACTCAATTCCAATTCTTCATCTTCCATACTATCCGTGCGTGTTTGCCTAACCTGTACCCTAATTGCGTAACACATTATCAATCGGAGTTGGTTTCATTTTGACAGTTCAGCAACATTCATTGCGTTAATTACGTTGTCGAGCAGACAACTTTTTCGAACATATGAAGCAATGGATTAGCAATTTGTTTCAAAATGATTCAAACTCCGATTGATAATGTGTTACGCAATTAGGGTGCTGGCCTGACTCAAATTAATACTTCAAGCTAACCTCTACCTTCCTAAATAACTGTGCGTTTTAGGATGTAGGGTGTGTTTTTTTAAAACCGGTCTGTACTTTTTATCTTTTAGTTTTTACTTTTTAATATATTGTTCGAATCTTACCTTAGCCCCTTTTATTTCATTAGGCTAGTAGATTTTTTACAGTGCTTATGTGTTTATCTACATTAATTATATCACTTGCAATGGCCATGTTGAGAGGATGAATGAAAGGCGACTTACAAAAGGTATTTACAAGGCAGATGTGAGAGGAAACGCCGGGAGAGGGCGACCTAGGAAGACATAATATAGTGACCTTTTTGGTGATGTTTTTCAGACCGGTCAGTTGCGTAGTACTCGCAACCGGCGTGCGTGAATGACCAGATGGCCAATTCTCGTACCTAAAAACGTTCACAATCTCATGCCAGCGTCAATCAAATGTCAAAAATGTAGGTAAACTCTATACAATTTTTGACAGATTGAGACTGAGATGAGATTGCGAACGTTGTTAAAAATACGAGAATTGCCCCTCAGATATTGTATGAACGTAAACAAGGCAAAAGAAGTAGGTATGTAAGGATGGCGATCTGTACTTGCTGCCTACCCTCATAAGAAGAAAGCGTGATGCATGTATGTATTAATTATATCATTATAATATGTGAAAACGATGCACCTTTGCACCTAGAATAAAATTACTATACCACGATACGTAAAAAGAATTTAAAATGAAGCAATGACAGATAAATTAATTTATGTGATAGATACATGGTGCTCACATATATTTTACAAATATTTTAGAAGTAGGTAGATAAGTATACGATTTTCTCATGAGTAATAAATCAGTGTGTGAGTTGAAGTAAGTACCTACAGAATGTAAAATGAATGTCATTAAAATAATAATGCACGTATAGGTACAAAATTAGCAAACAGTTTGATTTCGTCTCGACTCTAGATTGTCCTATGGAGTAGCAGCACCAGCATGTTTCCAAGCATTCTTGTCTTGGATTTATAATCCTATAATTTGTAACACTATGCTGGTTTGCAAAGTGTACTTCCTAATATGAGTTTTGAATTTTCTTTAATTTAATTGCAATACTCGTTTAACACAAGGTATTTTGTTTTGTAGGTATGTAGGTACTTTAGATAATCTGAAAAACGGTTGATCTATTTTATCTTTATATCTAATATTAAAAGTAGGTATGTATATCACTTATTATAGTAAAAACATGTAGATTTTGTCTTAAATCACATTAATATTATAAAGGCGAAAGTTTGTGAGTGTGTGTGTTTGTTAATTCTTCACGCTCAAACGGCTGGACCAATTTTGATAAAATTTGATATAAGTAGAGGTAGCTGACACCCTGGATTAACATATAAGCTACTTTTTCTCCCGGTCTACGCGGGTGAAACCGCGGGGCGCAGCTAGTATATAATATTTTCATAAATGAATTGACAAGCCACAATACTAATCCTTTACAGTCATAATACTAATCCTTTTAAATAGTACCCTGAGAGATTCGCGGCGATCGCGGTAGATTTTATATGGCTCTGAAAGTTCTCTTTTGCAAAAATATAGGTAGATAGATGGATTCAATGTAAGCAGCCTGACCCCACCGTAAAATGACAAGTGACATAATGATGTGGGAGTAGCTCAAATAGACCAAACGCGGTTTCTACGTCTGTTTTAACTGTCTTATCTTTCTGACAGCATAAGCGGCCTAGCTTAGCCGTCCCGCAAGAGAAGTTATATGAGGTCCCATTGTAATTTCTCGTATAGCATGATACCTAGGAAAACCAATGATTAATAAATTCCAATTTTTCTTCATTCAATATGATGTCACATTCGCTACCTCTAACATTAAAATTTAAATCTACTTAATGCATTTCGTAGGTACCAAATTATTTACCGTAAGCTAATCTTGGACCTGAAGAATAGAGGAATGAAGAATCACGTCGTCAAGATTTTGTGACCGTCGGCCTATTTTAAAGAAGATCAATGATGATCTTCGTCAGATTTTGAAGTAATTGGGGTAAATCATTACTGTAAACTAAAAAGAAAAATGGACCCAATATTGAACCTTGGGGAACGCCCCTTGCCATGTGCGCAGTTCCCAGGATCATTTGTATGATATTATTGTATTTTTGGCTTCATACAATTAATGTTGTGTCTTTGCGTTCTGATGACATTCCATTTAATCCAAAACGATGGTATCTAAAGAGAATACGTATAATAGCCCTTTCTTTGTTTTTATTGTGACTCAATTAACGTTACTTTAACTTGTGCCCGGATATATAAAATCTAAATTAAAAGGCATTTATTCAAAAGGCAGCAAATCAGCACTTTACGAACTGTTGTTCCCTAAATCTTGCCAGATCAGCACCTCATCAGCGCTGCCAACTACTATATATATATTTGACGGCTGGAGACGCCATCTTTGAAGTCCTCAGTTGACACTCAACCTTCTTAGCAGACGGGTCTGCCCATGGGTCTCACGCGTTATCCTTAATATTATTACTGTCCTAAATTACGTGTTACTGTAACTTTAATATCCTAAAATATACTTATCATCCTAAATCAAATATATTTTTTTTTATAAAGACGAATCGGTGGAGACCTACCACCACCACTTTCTAGTGCTTTAGCTGGGAACAAGAAGTGGCACAGCATACTCCCCAGTAGATCAGTTGTCTTTTCAGTTAGAAGAAGAGTATCAATTCGATAGAGCTCGAGAAGAGTATCGGTTCAATATTCTTTAAATATTGTTTTTGGAATAAATAACTATTAACTCAGATAACTAAGAACTTCGCTTACAAGATTATATTAAGTATTTATTTCAATTTAACCATTTAAGTAGGTCGGCTAAGCATTTTTGAGTTGTCAAGGGTCAGTCAGACAGTTGAAGCTGATTGATCACAAAGTCAAATGAATAGAGTAGCTACGAGTATATAGAAAGTCTGAGCACCTCAGAATACAGCCATTACGTAGTAGGTAGATTATAAGATATATGGAATGTTTTACCTAATCGCACCAGCGCGCAGCGATCCCGTTGAAGGAAGGTCATTTATATTTTATTGTTTTGATCGCATAGTACCAACTTACATTACGTTTGTTTTTATAAAACCGTTCGGAAAACCGCAAATGAATGCAGCCTAAGTTACTCAATATGCGATACTGCACTGTTTATCCTTAAAACATGTTTATGTAACTATTAAAACGCATTAAGAATAATTTATTTGGACAAGATGGCAGTTTTCCACAGTGTCAGTCCACTGGGTCAAGGTAGACGGATTGCAGCAAAACAAACCGAAGGCGACTGGCAGATCTTCGTTTTTATTCGAATTTAACATTAAATACAATGTTGTAGAATCCAATTCTGTTAGACAAACCTTATAATAAGGTTTGTTAATTAGAAAAAAAATAATAGCTTGTATATTTTCTTCTGCATTACTTTTTCAGTTGCTAGCAAAAAGTGTTCATGAAATCTGACATCGATGCCACATTCAATAAGAAATCAAGCAGTATTACGATTTAACACATTAGTTAATATTCGACATCCCTTAGTTTGTTACATGTTATAGACAATATTTATTTTTCAAGAGAACTAATTTTCGTGATTTTTAATAGGTATGTAGGTACCCTTGTACCAAATGGTTTCAGTAGCTGGCTTAGCTTAGTTTAGAATAATTGGATAAGGATCTAATTATTCTAAACTAAGCCAGCTACTAGGTTTAAAATGCAAACTGTTACAGACTATAAATGAGCAATAACAATAGAAATTAGAAGTATCAAATGGGTGCCATAATAGTATATTATGCAACTAGTGAATAAAGGACGGATTTAAAGCGAGGGCCATAGATGAATCACGAGCTAGTGAAGGATTCTAACGACTGAATCACGACCGTAGGGAGTGATTCATGATGATTGAATCACGAGCGTAGCGAGTGATTCAAGTGTTAGAATCCTGAGCGACGCGAGTGATTCATGGCCCTCGATATAAATCCGTTTTATTCAAGAGTTGCATACTATACTTTATACCATGACTACGAGAAAAAGAAAGATTTAAGTGAAAATAGACATATAATGAAGAAAAAGGAAAGTTAAATTGGCTTTGATGTAAACCAGCCGTAATTTTTTGGGTAGCAAGTTTTCCACTGTATCGGCCGCCCTCTCTTTCATAAACTCAGGTGTTAACACATCTTCATCACTAGAATGCATTTTTAATCGATTAGAACAACACTAAACAAACACAAAATTAAAGATTAAAGTAACACTAAACTTTGTGTTCGTACAACTTACAGTACTTATTCCAAATAGCGCTAATTTACTAAGGACAGCAAGGAACACAAAACAGTTTGTATTCTAATGCTAAACTCCTTGTCGAAAATGTCGACCAATCAAATTGAATTTAGAACACATCAATATAGGTCGAATATACAGATTACACTTACACTAGATACGGCAAGCCACGACCAAGCGTGCCCTGCATGTTCGACTGTTCGTACTAAAAAAAAGTCTGTTAGCTCAGTGACGCTTAGTGATTGAAACAATTCTGTTTACTTTGAGCACATCACTAAATGGCTGGGGTGAAGTTATAGAAAAGATGACACGTTCGGTTTTCATACTATCTAATAACATGCCGTATCTAGCCTAGGTACTCTAAATCTGTGGTCGAATACATTGGTGTGTTCCATTTTCAAACATCAAAACAGTGAGTAAAAGTGCTTTTTATTCACTGTTTTCAGTGAATAAAATAAGCTTTTTAGAGTGGGAATGGTATAAATTGTATTATTTATTAACAAACTGATTTTCATCTCCTCCACAAACGCAGATAGCATAATGTGCAGAAAGTAGAAATCCCATCAAAAATATTATATGCACAAAAATGCAAGTCTCGCAACGCAGTTTTTCTACCGCAAAAAGTTGTGAGATCTCATGTAAAACAAATTCGGTTAATTTATTCAGTACCTACCTAACTATGGGAGCATCTATCCAACAACTTTGTCATAAATGGTTACCAACATTTTATAGTGACCGTAATATTATGTATTTATATCTAATAACTTGTGTCATGGCAACATTATCACATAAGAATAACCTACTATTCTAAATAGTCCTAATTGAACATAGGGCCAGATTTTAGAATTAATCATTACATGAAGGATTCGACCATTTCATGAAATGGTTGTCTTTCATGATATGACCAAACGTCGACTTGAATCGTATCGTTAAACATTGACGTTTAAACGATATGGTCAATTTTAGCTTACGATTTCATGAAACGCAACCATTTCATGAAATGACCGAACATTTCATGAAATGGTCAATTATAAGATCTGTCCACGACACAAACACAATCATAAATAAAACGCTCAGAGCGCTAATAAGTAATATCGTAGATTTTGTTCTAGTAGTTCTAATGCCGTGTGCGATTGCCAGAGCAGATAAAATCCCTAAAAAATGTTCACGATGTCACATTTTAATTGTTTTATGATCACGTTAACCTAGAAGGAATGATTTCATAAGTTTTGAGTAGGCTCAAATGTCCACTATGAGAGAATTGTCTTTGTTCACATTGCTTTTTAAGAATAGATTAATTTCGGAGGCAATAAATATTCTGCCGATGCTATTGTACCTAATATAATTGAGTACCTGCAAAGACTCCGTCGCTCGTGTAACGTAATGGCGGCCGGTAGACTTACTATGGTGTGAATGTGTGCGTGCTGGCTTGTAGACATTAGCGCACTGACTTACTATAGGTGCTTCAGTTATTGTTAAAGGAGACGGCGTCCGCCTTTTTTTTTAGGTCCATGCCTACCTACTAATCCCGTTTACTAAATTTTGTTCGTATCACAAAAATCTTGGGGTAATTGTTTTTTTAATTGTAGGTAGGATTGTTTGAAACAATTGACTTTTTTTACACGTGTCAACGTGTGCATGAAAACTGCTCAGAAGCACAATTAAGGTGACAAAGACTGTGCAATGCAAGACCAATTCTAGCAAATTATTACCTGGCCGACCTACAACTGATCTGAAAGTACATTATTTGATTAACGATTTCAGACAGGATTACGTTTCGCAATAATTTATCTTCAACGTGAATGAAATACTGACAGCATTTCTTGTATCGGCCCAACCAAAAGCAGGTTAAAATGACGTAACAGCATTCGTGACGGACAAAATCTTGCGAAAGGGAATGGACACCTGCCAAAGGCACTATCTACAAGGATTTGTGTGAAGTGGGCAGTTTGGATAAATGAACAACTAACTCATCTAACAATGGGTAGTATCTAAATAAACTATAGGTAGGTACTATAGATTCAAGATGCAGTTATGGTTTACCCATTAAAGGTTCTTTTAATGTTAGAAATTTTAATCTTATCGTAAGTCAACATAGGATTCTCTTGCAGATAGGCGTTACACGTGAAGACTTTACTACGAAGTAATTGATACAGCTTTCCCTTGAAGTATGTAATGAATGAAAAAATTAGCAGACAATACGTCGATTATTATCATAGAATTGCGGCCAAAGACGATACTCTACCTGCACCTCGCGTGTGCTTATCTATCACTTCAAGTGCTGTCCATACACATAAATGGATTGTGATGTGTGACAAAATGTTAAAGCAACACGAGCTGGTTTTTATCTCAACACAAAGTATGTGAAAGATAACGACATAAACTCGTTTTAAGATGGCGGACGCACCGATTTTTTATTAAAACCGTTTTTTGTATAAAAAATGCGATGCCCACGAATTACGGAGAAAACTTGTCGTAATTGTACTGTGCCTGCCACAATTTAAAGAAAATATTGACGTTGTTTCCGAACTGAGTGCCGTCCCATAAGGAGCGGTAAAACCAGGTTTTTTTGAGGTCAATTGTTGATTGGATAGTATGCCTATAATGCCTAACATTGCAGAACTTCGGTCGTTTACAATGGCTCCTTTTTGGATGATGCATTTTGTAAATGCAAATAGATTAGCTAAAATCATGGTTATCGTCTGCAAATATTTCAACATTTTACTAAATCGATTACACTAAATTCCGTCAATTTCCAGCTTCCATATTTTTATGCTCTGTTAAAATTGAGTAATGCGTGTTACATTGGCCGGGGGTACACATCAAACTTTCTGAATTCATAAATACTTTCGCGCTGAGTTTTAAAATCTCAACTATACTCCATCGGTTTAGGTAATTAAATAATGGTAAACAAAAAAAAACCACGAGTCTGGTTAAGCGACTAAACGTAATAACTGTCACTGCAGTCGTTATGCTACGACACAGTTGTACTGAACAATTTAGCAACGTTTACAACGAATTCTATAAAGTTGCTAAATTGAAGAGTAAAACTGTGTCGTAGCATGACAACTGAAATGACAGGTATTACGTTTAGTCGGTTAACCAGACATGTGGTTTTTTTGGTTTACCTTTATTTAATTACTTACCTAAACCGATGGAGTTTAGGTATTTTATTGATTAAAGAAGATGCATACAGTCATTATTGTTAGTATATGTTGTAACAAGCAGTTAATAGGTATTGTGGTCATACTCCTAAATCAAAGACGGCGTGGAGACGTTTGATTACTATCTAGAATTCTCTTGAACAGTTAGTTTATTATTCTCGTGTTGAAGAACGGAACAAGATGCTTATTACGTGAAGACGATAAATATGTATGTTAACAGTATCATGAATTCATGACTGTAATAAAATGTATATTGTCCGAGGTGTTGTCGAGACTGGAGAGAGCGGGGTATTGTCACGTTCACTTTCGAGCTGTAATTGCACTGCACATTGCGGCAATAGCCGTACAATCCGTACATCCCATGTTATGTTATAAGCACAAAGACGTGAACATACGTTAGAACCAAGCATTTTGAAATTATCTAAAACTATTTAGACAGTAAAATGAAGTAGTTTCGCTTTTTATCAATTTGTGGTGCAAAGTGCCAGAAAATAACATCCTGTATCTGCACTATGAAGTGTAGATATATAATAATGGGTTACAGAAAACGAAAGTCTATCATTAACTGTGGCTGCTATTCGCGTTTGAAATGTCCAATAATCATAGTTGTGTGTGAAGTTAATGTGGTTGGAATAAAAATGTCATATGCACATGTTTTGCGGAAAATCGCTAGTAAAAAACATTACATTATATTGATGCTTTTCTATATGTTCCTAGTTAGTTGCCTTTGTCTTAATATAACAAATGCCTTCTATGTTTCGAACAATGTCTACAGCATGGACAATAATATGAGAGATACCTAGTACATAGAAATGAACATAGTTTGCATTGCACTTTTCGCACGGATCGAGACACCCCCGTGCCTCGGAAAGCACGTTAAAAAAGCCGTCGGACCTGGCTGTCATTTTTGGATCTTTGACAGTCGGTACGGTCGGTCGTCAGAAGCCCAAAAGTCTGACAACCAACATTGTCAAGGAGTATATTATCGTATCTAGTAACTGGGTTGTGGCGAACAGACAGGCATCGCTCCATGTAAAAGAAAGAAAAAGAAAGAAAAACTATTTTATTCCCGCGTAAAATGACGCACATACTTTCAATTTTTACATAATCCTAAAAAATAAAAAACAATTGGGTAGCTAAAATTCAAACTTAAAAAGGAAAAACAAACAAATACTTAATTAAAAAACATTCAAAAACAAAAACATGTAAAATATTCAAATAGAAATATAAAAATTCTTTTATCTATGGGTATTCAACTGCATCCGGTTTCCGGTCAGATTGGAAGCCGACCCCAACATAGTCCAGTCTAGGCAGATGAGACTTTTACTTTGGAGTTTTAATGTATCAACATTGTGTACCCAACGTGTAACGTTAAATGCGCAAAACCTCTTAAGGGGTCATTGTACTCATCATTATGAATAACTTTTACTATAGGACCAAACCTGAAATCGCGAAAAAAAATCAGCTGTTCAGTACATTTATGTTCGCTTAATTCGTCAAAATGTACCTACTGAACAGCTGATTTTTTTTTCGCGATTTCAGTTTTGGTCTCATAGTAATAGTTGTTCATAATAATGAGTAAAATGACCCCTTAAGAGGTTTTGCGCATTTAACGTAACGTTAAATGCGCTGCGTCCAGAATTTACTTCACAAACACATTGGAGATAGGGATCTCCCTTTTAGTTACTTCCAGCAATACCTAGTTATTAATTTTAAAAACTATTAGTAATATTTTAACAATGACACACGTGGCTCGTTCGAGGAGACTGCTACTCATTCCGTTATTTAGTAGTGGTAAGTGTCCAAGAAGGTGATAAATTAATTAAAACTCCGACGTTGCTATGATGAAGATGTATTTGAAATAAAAATAAAACTAAAGGGTCTTTAATGATTTAAATCACTTATTAATTATTTCGTGTAGAGTTTTATGTCCAGTTTCATCAGCAGCCTATAGCAGTCCGTTGCTCCAATCGTTCTTCATTTAAAAAAAAACCCTACTGCTAACAGCCCCTGCGGAGATCGTCGCTGAACCTAGCCTGCCTACCTATAGGTATTAGGTACCCAAATATTTGCCAGCTGCTTAGGAGTGTTGTAATCTTATACAGATTATATTATTCTACTCACTTTCAAGTGTTTTGTCACGCTTGGCAATGGCCTCATTAGATTTTGACTGACTGACTTTTGAGAGAAATCTATAGATATTGGTTCGTATCGGACTTTTATCTACCTATTCTGTAAGTTTTTGATGAACATAAGTATACTTGAGATACATAGAAACTGTTTATGGATTCTTAAAAATAAAAATATGTCAACCGTTGTCATGGTATTGTTGCAATCACCCCTCGAAAGGTGAACCGATGACCTGATGGAAGTCAAGAATCAACTGAACGCAAGAAATACAAGACCGGTCACTGTGCTGACGTTTGGGAGAGGCCTATGTCCAACAGTGGACTCTTTCAGCTGAATATAACGATTTCATGTAATTGTTAATCTCAAAATTAAAATCTCTGACATTAAACTAATAACTCTAACTAATATTATAGATGCGAAAGTGAGTTTGTTTGTCTGTTACGCTTTCAGGCTAAAACGTCTTAATGGACTTGAATGAAATTTGGCACATGGGTAGACTATGACCTGGATTAAGGCTTGTGATACTTTTTATCCCGGTAGTACGTTCGCGTGAGATAATTCTGCCCTCCACGCGGGCGAAGCCGAGGACAAAAGCTAGTTTAATATAAATCTCAAAAAGTACAATTCGAAAAATAGCGTGAGGTGTTGAAATCATGGATGAATGTTATTAAGATTTATCATTGACTTTGATTTAATGTGCGCACGCGCACACTCGAATGTTCCACTGAATACAACATATTATTAGTTAGGATTATTAGTTTAATGTCAGAGATTTTGATTTTATATCTGCATTTTTGAATTATCTTCTTTTCTTTGACATCGCGTGAAATGTTCAATTAATACTGGTGCCTCTAATTGCCTTTTTAATTAAGTAAGTTCGATAAGAGTATGACAGAGAAATAATTAGTCTTCGTCAACATTTATTTTAGTTACCTAAGTAATGGGTCCTAGAATCCTGTACCTATAAAAAAAATCTTAGAAAAATCTGTAAGTACACTTTTAAATTTCTTTGAAGGAAAAATAAAAGGGTTGTTGTTAGATAGGGGTTAGAGAGGTGGGGCGGTTTATTGGTACAGTACGTCATCCAAGCTGATTACAAATAAACTGGCAAGGAAAGAAGGAAGATATTAAATTAACATACATATTATGTGAACTATCCTTTGATTTATTCCAAGGCATGGCCGTTTAGTCCACTCTCGGCCCCTAGACCCCCAATAGGTAATTAAGAGGAAAGGCGGGTGGCCAGTTAGGTATTTTAAGAAGGTATTGCTGTCGCTCTGCGAGCGCTCCGCCCTCGAATTCGTGCGATAAGGACAACTGCAGATCTGACTAAATAGCCTATGTAAAAAGTCACATTTCGAGGTTTGGCTCTCGCCTATTTCCTCCTCCAATATTGGACCAATTTAAAAGATATTTCATAAACTGAATAAGAAGGATATATACTATGCCCCTATGTTTTTCTTTTTCCGTTAATAGTTGTCAAATTGGTACACTAGGCGTCTATTGACAGCGGTCTGAATAGGCAATTTTGAGCATTTTTGGAGGGTTCTAGTTCCTATAAAAATAATATATCATCAAAAAGGAAAACATAGGGGCATAAGTAAAGTGAGTTAAGTAAGTTAAGTGATATTTATATTTCTGTGAAAAATCATTGCTTTATGGTCATTGACCAGAAAGAAAACAGGCGAGAGCGTTTGTATCTTTTTGTATGGAGAAAAGAGCACCCACGTTTCCTCTTAATGTGTCCACTGGACCCCTGCATATAGTTTATTCTCGACCCTTGCGGGTCGTTTTTGTGTGGATATTATTTTCCAGGTAAGTTTTAGTTTCCTCTCGACCCCCAAAGTACAGTCAGTTACGATGATAAATCATCAGTCTTCCCTGTAGTTGAATGATATTTAACTAAAATACCCTCAATATAAATACTTTTTAATATCAATTCCTGAATTTTGCTTTCTGTAGCTTAGTACAGTAAGCAAAATATTAATTTTAGGTACTTACCGAACTAGAGGTCGAAAGTGGACGAGGTATGCCTGTCATTTGTATGAAAATTCAGTCTCACCCCCTGGGGGTCGAGTGTTAACTATGTTTAGGGGTTGAGAGGAAACAATTAAGCAATTCATTTTTAAGGGGTCGAGGGGCCGAGAGTGGATTAAACGGGCACGGCTAAGTTATCCTACGTACCACTGTATTCTTTATATTTATTGCGTTGTTCTTGAAATTAGCTGTATTTCACCTTATGAATGTAATTACTGGAAACACTTAGTTGATTTTAATGATTTTATTATCGGTCACGTTTGACTCAAAGAATCAATTAGCCGTGAATTGTCACGTGGTCGGTTCAAGGTCATAACTTTTAGAAGCAGTGGAAAACTGTTTTTAAAAACTAATTTTTTTATGAAGACAAAGTTTAAATATCAGGTTTTAATGCTTCAGTGAGACATATTCACCGCTTTTTAGGTAATAACTGCAAAAAGAAGATGGTTATAAATATATTGCATTGGATTTTCAAGACATTGTTAAAGTTTTCGTTATGGCGACTTTCGATAAACGACTTTTAATCATTTTAAACTGAAGATCACATCTAAACGAGTAGTGTTAATAATTTGGATACAATTTAATTAGTATGTTAAATTATTTCTTATTAACTTAATATGTGAATATTTTTGATTTTGTTTAAATTACATAGAGTAGGTAAAGTTATGTTTAACGCGGATAAAAAACTGAGAATCACGCAAAAACTGTCAAGCGTATTTTATCTCGTGTTTTAATATAAAAAAATATGTTTTATGTATAACACATTAACAATGCGTCTAATTTGGGACAGCGCTCCTTGATGGGCGAGTCCTAGTTACTGGGTGGACGTAAGTATACGTCGTCGCGTTGCGTGACTCAGCACAGAACACGCAAGCTATGCCGCCCCAACCACTCAAGGCCGTTGGCATATATTCTAAGGCGTGGATGAAGATGACTGACTTTTAGAGACAAACTATTCAGTTATATAATGGCAGTTTTTCTTACCAACTCAGTAACTGGAGCTGGGGTAGTAGGTAATTTTTTTTAAATCTGAACTTAGAAAAAAGATAGAAATGACAAGTAAAAAACCAAACTGAACGTAATAAGAAACATAATCTTGCTACACTATAAAGTCATCTTCCAACCATATTTGAACACTGAAAATGATCAAATTATCGAAATATTCTGAACTGTTGCGAATATCCCAACTTGTAATTAGGGTTCCGTACCAAAATGGTAAAAAAGGAACCCTTATCACTAGAGATCGGATAATCGGATGCATATTAACCTAAAGTTAATATTTGGCTAACAAACTATGGAAGCGGCTTCTTAGCATTTTTTTTCTTAATATAAATACCGGGATTCCAGAAAATGTAGGAATGCACAACTAATCGGATACAGGGTATGGAAACGACTTCATAAATAATGTGGTTTTATTTATTTGGAAGTACCGGGAAATCGGGATTACATAAATATTCCGTTTGTTACACGTGATCCCCGCGAGAAATACAAAGCTGCTGAATTAAAATGGTTGTCCCTGGAAGGTACCGTCACTATATCGGTGGGGTTGTTTTCATGGGTTTCGAGAATGTTAAAGTCGATAGTGGCGTTAAAATGTAAATCCAAGATGGCGGCTGCGAACATTTATCAAATTTTTCGTTATGGGTGTCGTTTTCATGGTTTTCGAGGGTTGTAAAACTGATAGTGGCGTTAAAATGTAAATCCAAGATGGCGGCTGCAAAATTTTGTAACTTTTCGTCATAGGTGTCGTTTTCATGGTTTTTGAGAGTTTTAAAGCCGATAGTGCCGTTAAAATGTAAATCCAAGATGGCGGCTGCGAAAATTTTCTAAGTTTTCATCATGGGTGTCGTTTTATTGGTTTTCGAGGGTGTTAAAGCTGATAGTGACACTAAAATGTAAATCCAAGATGGCAGATGCGAATATTTTTTAATTTTTCATCATGGGTGTCGTTTTCATGGTTTTTGAGAGTTTTAAAGCCGATAGTGGCGTTAAAATGTAAATCCAAGATGGCTGCTGCGAAAATTTTCTAATTTTTCGTCATGGGTATCGTTTTATTGGTTTTCAAGGGTGTTAAAGCCGATAGTGACACTAAAATGTAAATCCAAGATGGCGGATGCGAATATTTTTTAATTTTTCGTCATGGGTGTCGTTTTCATGGTTTTTGAGAGTTTTAAAGCCGATAATGGCGTTAAAATGTAAATCCAAGATGGCGGCTACGAAAATTTTCTAATTTTTCGTCATGGGTGTCGTTTTATTGGTTTTCAAGGGTGTTAAAGCCGATAGTGACACTAAAATGTAAATCTAAGATGGCGGATGCAATTTTTTTTTATTTTTCGTCATGGGTGTCATTTTCATGGTTTTCGGGGGTGTTAAAGCTGATAGTGACATTAAAATGTAAATCCAAGATGGCGGCTGCAAAATTTTGTAACTTTTCGTCATGGGTGTCATTTTCATGGTTTTCGAGAGTTTTAAAGCCAATAGTGGCGTTAAAATATAAATCCAAGATGGCGGCTGCAAATTTTTTTAATTTTTCGTCATGGGTGTCGTTTTCATGGTTTTTAATGGTGTATAAGCCGATAGTGACGTTAAAATGTAAATCCATAGTAGCGGCTGCAAAACTTTTCAAATTTTTTGTCATGGGTGTCGTTTTCATGGTTTCCGAGGGTTTTAAAGCCGATAGTGGCGTTAAAATGTTAATCCAAGATGGCGGCTGCAAAATTTTGTAACTTTTCGTCATGGGTGTCATTTTCATGGTTTTCGAGAGTTTTAAAGCCAATAGTGGCGTTAAAATATAAATCCAAGATGGCGGCTGCAAATTTTTTTAATTTTTCGTCATGGGTGTCGTTTTCATGGTTTTTAATGGTGTATAAGCCGATAGTGACGTTAAAATGTAAATCCATAGTGGCGGCTGCAAAACTTTTCAAATTTTTTGTCATGGGTGTCGTTTTCATGGTTTCCGAGGGTTTTAAAGCCGGTAGTGGCGTTAAAATGTAAATTCAAGATGGCGGCTGCGAAATATTTTTTTTTTGTCATGGGTTTTGGAGTGTGCTAAAGCCCATAGTGGAGTGGAAATGCTGACGCTTGGCAGATGCTTAGTTAACTAACGCGCGTATCGCGTTTTGACCTGAAAACACGTGTGATAGTAATTAAAAAACCATCAACAGTTTTAAAGAAGGCGCTATTTTGCATTAACATTTTAATGTTACTATCAGTTTTAAGACCCTCGAAAACCAATAAAACGACACGCATGACGAAAAATAAAAAAATAATTGCATCCGCCATCTTGGATTTACATTTTAGTGTCACTATCGGCTTTAACACCCTCGAAAACCAATAAAACGACACCCATGACGAAAATTAGAAAATGTTCGCAGTCGCCATGTTGGATTTACATTTTAATGTCACTATCAGCTTTAACACCCTCAAAAACCAATAAAACGACACCCATGACGAAAAATTTAAAAATGTTCGCAGCCGCCATCTTGGATTAACATTTTAATGTCACTATCAGCTTTAACACCCTCGAAAACCAATAAAACGACACCCATGACGAAAAATTAAATAATATTCGCATCCGCCATCTTGGATTCACATTTTAGTGTCACTATCAGCTTTGACACCCTCGAAAACCAATAAAACGACACCCATGATGAAAAATTAGAAAATTTTCGCAGCCGCCATCTTGGATTTACATTTTAACGCCACTATCGGCTTTAACACTCTCAAAAACCATAAAAACGACACCTATGACGAAAAGTTAGAAAATTTTGCAGCCGCCATCTTGGATTTACATTTTAACGCCACTATCAGTTTTACAACCTGTAACAAATCTACTAGCCTACAGAAATAAAAGGGGGCTAAAGTAAGACTTGAAACAATATATTAAATATTAAAAGATAAAAAATACAGACCGGATTTTAAAAAACACGTCCTACCTAACACACACAGCTATTTAGGAAGGTAGAGGATAGCTTGAAGTAGTAATTTGAGTAAGTCCAGGTTAGGCAAACACGCACGGATAGTTTGGAAGAGAAGATTTTGAATTGATTCACTCCGATAAATTAATGGTTATTTTCTATAACCCTCCTTCAGGGATCGACCGCAGTCGGGTAAGTTTTAGTCACTGAGTTAGTTTTCCCGGTCGAAGAATACTTTTAGGAGATGTTTCGTTTATAGCTTCCGGAGCAGAACTGACCAGTCTCCGAGTCTTCCACCCATCCATTCATCAGCGTTTTTCGAAATCGTCTTCCAATTTCAGATCCTTTCCACATTTGAAGCTTTCCGTCATCAGAATGCCAAACGCCACAGTCAATGCTTGAATCTGCCAGTAATATACGTTGAAAAACCTCTAACCTCTTCGATGAATTTCAAGTGTGTGTGGATAAATTTTATAAAAGTAATTTATGATACAGCTATTCAATAATAAATCAAAATTATCTATAAAATACAATATTTGACCTAACATATTGATAAAAAGAATTTAGATTACATAAATCAAAAGAAACGTTCATAGTCTATGCCATTATGAAACTCTATGAGAGATAGTTAGATAGAAAAAGCAAAGTCAGCTTGACAGCCTGACGTAAGTGTCATAACAATGAAAAATACCTATAGGTGTTTTTATTTCAGATTTTAAAGAAAACGAATTGTTTTAGACCAATTCACAAGTTACAATGTAAATCTTTATAAAAGATAAATAAAAATGGATGCAGTGTAAGAAATTGTAGTAAGTGATGTAGTGAAATAAATAGATACTATAAACCCTCGAAAACCATTAAAACGACACCCATAACGAAAAATTAGAAAATGTTCGCAGTCGCCGTCTTGGATTTACATTTTAATGTCACTATCAGCTTTAACACCCTCGAAAACCAATAAAACGGCACCCATGACGAAAAGTTAAAAATGTTGCAGCCGCCATCTTGGATTTACATTTTAATGTCACTATCAGCTTTAATACCCTCGAAAACCAATAAAACGACACCCATGACGAAAAATTAAAAAAATTTCGCAGCCGCCATCTTGGATTTATATTTTAATGTCACTATCAGCTTTAACACCCTCGAAAACCAATAAAACGACACCCATGACGAAAAATTTAAAAATGTTCGCAGCCGCCATCTTGGATTTACATTTTAGTGTCACTATCGGCTTTAACACCCTCGAAAACCAATAAAACGACACCCATGACGAAAAATTAAAAAATTTTCGCAGCTGCCATCTTGGATTTACATTTTAATGTCACTATCAGCTTTAACACCCTCGAAAACCAATAAAACGACACCCATGACGAAAAATTTTAAAATTTTCGCAGCCGCCATCTTATATTTACATTTTAATGTCACTATCAGCTTTAATACCCCCGAAAACCATGAAAACGACACCCATGACGATAAATAAAAAAATATTTGCATCCGCCATCTTGGATTTACATTTTAATGTCACTATCAGCTTTAACACCCTCGAAAACCAATAAAACGACACCCATGACGAAAAATTTTAAAATGTTCGCAGCCGCCATCTTGGATTTACATTTTAGTGTCACTATCGGCTTTAACACCCTAGAAAACCAATAAAACGACACCCATGACGAAAAATTAAAAAAATTTCGCAGCTGCCATCTTGGATTTACATTTTAATGTCACTATCAGCTTTAACACCCTCGAAAACCAATAAAACGACACCCATGACGAAAAATTTTAAAATTTTCGCAGCCGCCATCTTATATTTACATTTTAATGTCACTATCAGCTTTAATACCCCCGAAAACCATGAAAACGACACCCATGACGATAAATAAAAAAATATTTGCATCCGCCATCTTGGATTTACATTTTAATGTCACTATCAGCTTTAACACCCTCGAAAACCAATAAAACGACACCATGACGAAAAATTTTAAAATTTTAGCCGCCATCTTATATTTACATTTTAATGTCACTATCAGCTTTAATACCCCCGAAAACCATGAAAACGACACCCATGACGATAAATAAAAAAATATTTGCATCCGCCATCTTGGATTTACGTTTTCAGCAACTATGGAACCAACTCTGGAATCACAAAAAAATTTCGATGTTTGATACAAAAGTTCAATACCTACTCGACCAAAATGTATGAAACAGCTGACTTATATTTCGTAATTTATCTATATATTTGATCCCACAGGGAAAGTTGCTCATGAGTAGAACACCCTATGAAAATTTAGTAATAAAAAAGTTACCCTTTCAAAAAATACTTAATTTATCAATTCTGGAATCGCGACATTTTGACGATCGATACAAAAGTGCATTCCATATTCGCCTAAACCTAAACGTAAGTAAATATACATTCGATTCTATAATCAGAACTATAAATTTGTGAATCCCGGAATCCCGGGATTTTTTTGATACAAAAGTGCAATCCATATTAGCCAACACCTGAACGCAAGTACCTAACTAAAACATTCGATTCCAAAATCAGAACTTAAAAATTTTCGTACCGGAATCCCGGGTTTTTTTTTTTTTAAAGTGCAATCCATATTAACTAACATCTGAACTTAAGTAAATTATACATTCGATTTTATAATCAGAAGTCAAAATTGGCCGATACCGGAATTCTGGGATTTTTCAATCCAAAAGCCCACTCCATACTTAGCCAACACCTCAACTTTAGGTTAATATGCATCCGATTATCCGATCTCTACTTATCACTCACTCAGGCTGTCTGTCTGTCACAGCTGGATATCTCAAGAACTACTAATGCTATCAACTTGAAATTTAGAACAGTTTTAGATAACGTTTACACAACTATTTTGCAAATAAGAAAGAAATAAAAATATTTATATTTTTTTTGCAACAGGGACTGAAAGGGGGGTCTTAAAAATTCAAAGTGGGGCTACTAGGGCATGTGGGGTATCATATGAAAGAGCGCTATTTGCACATTCTCAAACATTTTTTCATTTTTTTAGGCCGTAAAGTTTTCGACTTTTGATGAAAAATGTAAAAAAAATACCGTCCCTCTTATCTCCGAAGTTTGCAAAGAGTAAAAACTGAAATTATTCTATGTGATAGAAGTTTATGTAAAGATTACAGAAAAATAAAACAATGTCTCTAAATAGCACACTTTTTCAGAAATCGGAATGGAACGGAACCCTCGGTGCGCGAGTCCGACTCGCTCTTGACCGGTTTTTTTTAAATGATATAATAGGTGCCCACCTATACTTTACCCCATTTGCCTTTGGACCACTGCGTTTGACACACCCTGTTTAAATACCGCCTTGAGCCTTGTGACTAGAGTATGATGAACCATTATCACAACTTAAGTGATGTTAACGGGTAATAAATTGTTTCACAAAAACCTTAGGCTGATAACAAAACAATACATTGTGTTTACAAGAGGACTTCAAACAATAGAAGTGAAACTGGCATTGAAAGCTAAGGCAGATAACTGCAATGAGGTAGAGGTAAGTGCCTATTCTTCTAATGGTACTGAAGTGTACCTACTGATAAGCCACATATCCAACTGTACAGATACCTCAAGTGCAGATAGGATCAGACGAGCTATGGGAAAGAACAACCAATGTAGGGTCTCTATAATAACAGCGGCAAAGGACTTTGCAGCAGACCCAGGAGATGGTGGGATGAAATTGACTCATGGGTAAAGGACTGGCCTCAGTTCGCAGTAGAGGCAGAGTTCAGGAGAAAGAAGGAATGCAGGACTTTGCGCTGCAGTGCACGCAGTACGCTGTAGGCCTACCCCATATACAACGTGTAACGTTAAATGCGCAAAACCTCGTAAGGGGTCATTGTACTCATCATTATGAACAACTTTTACTATGAGACCATACCTGAAATCGCGAAAAAAAAATCATCTGTTCAGTACATTTTGACGAATTATGCGAACATAAATGTACTGAACATCTGATTTTTTTTCGCAATTTCGCGTTTTGGTTCCATAGTAAAAGTTGTTCATAATGATGAGTACAATGACCCCTTAAGAGGTTTTGCGTATTTAACGTTACACGTTGTATAGCTTTTCGGTAAGATATTTGCCAGAAATAGAACGAGGATCTGCGAACTAATTGCTTTGTATTGTAATAATAATAGTGAGATAAAATTGTGATTATTATGAATTTATGATCTATTTTGATTTTTAGGGTTCCGTAACTCAAAAGGAAAAATGGAACCCATATAGGATCACTTCGTTGTCTGTCTGTCTGTCTGTCAAGACTGACAGACAAACAGAGGAACCCGTGAAGCTAACAAGTTGAAGTAGGTCTGTGGTCTCTTTAAGTTTTAAAAAATCAAGCTTCTAAGTCAACGCAAGAAAAAAATGGAACGTATAATTTGAAAATGTGTAGGAATTGGAAAAAGTATGTAAGGCAAAAGTTAACAAATTTTATGATCTTTCATTACATAGATAGAAGATATTTTTTCTCTAAGACGCCCCGTTTTAAAGATATTAGCGAAAAACTCAAAAGTGGGAACTTATATCTCCCCCCCCCCCCCACTCCGGCGCACCTCCTAGACGCGGGGACTTTTAGTATGTTTACTCCCTAAGCACCCTGAACAACTTTCTGAAAAAAGTACGCTTAGGTCAGTTTTATTTGTATAAACTTCACAGATGTGAATAGTGTCAATATCTAAACATGATAAAATAAAAAAAAACAGATTTTCTTAACACATACCTACTTCAAGTAACAGCACCTGCTGTGAAGTGTACACAAATAAAACTGACCTGCGGTAGAAGACCCCAAAAACTCGTCAAATTAATTTCTTTTTTGATTGATCATGTTAAATATCGATGGTACCTACCTATCACGTCTGCTGAGTTTCGCTAGATAATTTATTTTCACTCTGTAGAGTAGATAAATGGAGTTTGACTTTTGAATCAAACCCTTTATAAAGTATTTTTGCGGCGAATCACATAGTTATGTACCTATTTAAAAAGTTAATACTTATGTAATATTATGTGTTATGTGTGTTGTAAGTACTTATGTGTAGTATATTTGACTTGTATCATTCTATTAAATCTCGGCTACACAGCTCACAATCATTAATTTAACAGTGAAATGTGCAAAGTTAAAGAGTCCTCGTGATATATTGAAACATTAGTCTTGATATAACAACTCGTCAGTTTGCTGCACACTGTGTCCTCATACAAAACAAGAATCATGGTCGTAAGATCAATAATTTATGGATAATCTGAATAAAAATACTCCGACGTAAACTTTTTATGAAGAGGTTTTTTGACTCGAATTTTAGGCTTCATGCAAATATGGCCATTATAAGGTAGGTATTCGAAGAAGTAGGTAATTTAGCTAAGGTTTACGTGTTTTCATCTGATAAGGTAAATACAGATCTGATGACTGCAAGACGCGGTCAGCGAGTTGTTTTTGGCAACTGCTTTATCGTTCTATGTATAACAAAAACGAGTTTCATAATCAGCCTATAATGTACCCACTGCTGAGACACAAGCCTCCTCTCTGTGAGAGGGAGTGGCCTATTCTACCACACGGACTCAGTGCGGGTTGGTAGATGTCACGTCTTCGGATTTTTAGTTCTAGTGGGACATGGCGGTTTCCTCACGATGTTTTCGTTCACCGTTTTGAGAGCAGTGGTGATGAAACAATTTACACAAAGTAAACCGCCTGCCGGGGTTCGAACCCACGACCGAACTCGTAAGTCGGTACCGTTACCACTGGGCCACCACTGCACTGCACAGTGACGAGTTTCATATACCCATCAAATTAACTATCCTTTCGCTTTTTTAATCCGAATTTATTATTCATGATATTAATAACTACCCACAAACGGAGCATTGCATGTAACGCGCATTAACTTTGAATAAGGACAGTAAAGTGTAAGGCAGCGCAGATAAGAGGTGCCTGAAGCATACAATAATGTCTTAGCAGTAAATACTAATAACCAGTCGGTTTCGTCATTTAGAACTGCTAGCAAACAACACTAAATGCAGCTGAACAATTGTAGAGTTATCAATCTCGGATATAAAATTAAACACAAGGATCTTGTACACGATCTACCTATACCTACTCATATACGTAAATTCCATTCACAGCTAGTCAGAATGCCGTTCTTTGTATTCTTATTTATTAAAAACACTTGGTTTTTTTATCGCTTTAGCAAATTTTTAATGAATCATGATGTATCAGTTTGATGTGTGGAGAGGCCACGCACCATTACCGCAACGCCAACCAGCGTAAACAAAAAATAAACAGAAAACACAACAGAACATGAATAAAAAACAACATCGCAGATACGAGATTTTGTACAACAAACGTGTACCAAAATTATTGTAACGTTTCAAACAAAATATTGCAATAGAAGGTATGCTGCAAAGAAAATTAACGCCAATTTTATTGCAAATCTCTATTTCAGAATCGCAACATATTTTGAGCTCAAAAAAATATACAAACCCTTGGTTTAGCCTCCATTTTGTCCGGTCTTCAAAAATAACTTAAATATGTTGTTAGAATCACTTTTGTTTTTTTTCTAATCTTAAAGAAAGTAAGCGCACTATGACATAATTTGTCGGAGTGCGATGCGCGTGCGCCGAGACGAGCGCGCCAACTGTCAGTGCGCGCGCTACTGACACGCTCGCATTTGTCAATCGTCAGCGACGCCGACGCCCAACAGTTTTCCAACTACGGCTACAGCGTCATTGACCAACAGTTAAACTTTTATGTGTCAATGCTGGCTCACGACACAGAGACACTGTGCAACACTGAGATAGCTAAACACTTACAGCCTTACTAATAAATATTTACACACGACGTATACCGGAGTTATAACGCATTGGGCCCTTTTAAAAAGCGTAATAACTCCGGTATACTTCGTGTGTAAATGTGTATTGGTAAGGTAAGGCTGTTACCGACTAACCCATCAAGATGATTTCGGATTTCGTGCTGCCGAACAGTCAATAGGGAAAATACTTTTATCACGAGTTCACAGTGCTTTATAGCTATGTGGTGTATAAACTTAGCTATTCATTTTATTTTTACCGTAGTTACGTCATTTGATGTGTTAACTCTTCTATGTTAGAGGATTTGGTTTCCGCACTTGTCATTCATTTGGACGATTATGCGTGGGCCATGGCGGCCTTCCAAGAAGAATCGAGAAGTTGATCAAGTCTCCTGGTCTTTTAAGAACATCTGTGATAGATCCGGGTGTTCCGAGGGTTTCTGTTCTAATCTGGGTGACGCCTGTGCATTCAAAGAGCACGTGCATAACGGTCTCCTCAGCCTCCATGCAGGCCCTAGCCAGTATACTATAGTAGTCTTTGCACTGCACAGAGGACTGTCCGTTGTTCCTATTGTGTGGAAGTGTTTGTTTAGTGAGCAGTGTCCTGTGATGATCCCCGTCACCAGGCGCAGGACGTTCCTGTCCAGGCGTAATAAACGTCTGGTTAGCCTACCATCTAGGCATAGCCTCCCTAGACTGCCTGCAGCCCAGTGTCGAAGAGCACCAACTCTCTGCTTGTGTATGGGTGAACTCCTGTAGCCACCTGCGTAGCTGGTTGAAGGGGATAGGTACGATTGGTTGTGTTAACTCTTAACTGTAAACTAGACTAAGTATGTATGAACCACAATACATAGCTAAGAGATATGAATTCAAATCAATTCATATTTTTATGGCTCCTCAACAGGAAAACTCAATAGGAAAAACTGGCCAAGTGCGTGTTGGATCACGCACAATGAAGGGTTCGAATCGGACATTTAATTTCGAAGTTATCACGAGTATAAAAATGCCATACGCGTTCCGTTCGACGTCGCGCCGCGATTAACTCAGTATTTATAAACGTGAGAGCAAAGATTAAGAATAACGTGGGTTTTTCGAAAATCTACCCATAAGGGGGTGAAAAGAGGTAGTAAATTTTTAGGGTAGGATTTTACTGCGGAGCTTGATTAACTTGAAAGAGGTGGAGAGAGAGGGGGGCTGGTGAGGAGAGATAGAGGAGGGGGATAGGGGCAGGGGTTGATGAGGAGAGGAAGGGGAGGTAAGGGGTGAGGGGAAGGGGAGGGGTTAGTGAGTAGAGGAGGGTGAAAGGGAGGGGACGGGGTGGTGAGAGAGAGAGGGGGAAGTGGAAGTGGTGAAGGGGGTATGAGAGTGGGTGAGAGGGGCAGGGAGAAGTTAGCAGGAAGGGGATACGGTGAACGAACGTGCTAATCTGTGGAACTAACAGATTTTTTTTTGCATTTTATAGCCCAAATCTTAGGACCTTTACGTGCCGAGCTAAAACAAAAAAGGCAGAAATAACGCTAAGTGAAAACCAAATAATAGCGCGGGCAGGCAATGCGATGCGACGGGGTGGGTCGGGGAAATAAGAAATTTCACGCGGACAAAGTCGCGGGCAGCAGCTAGTGTAATATAGAAACCTTCATGTTTTGTTAAATCGTAAAAACCGTGCGAAGCAGGGAAGAATATTCTTGGATGCTCACCGTTCAAGAAAGTGCTCGAGTTTGTAAACCTAGAGATCCGACGTAGAACTAAGATCAGTGATTAGGTTTCCAACTTCTCGTTTAAAAATTCCAATTTGAATAGGTAGTTACTATAACCGACTAATAAATAATTGTTGACGTCATCGTGATTGCGAATCTTGTGAAAGATGACATAAAACACCGATAAGATGCGAGATTGTGTTGAAACTGGAAGGCCAAAAAGTGTTTGACCATATTCAAAAGTCCGATTTACACGGTGCAATTTGCCTATGGCATACCATAACGTACTGGCTATATATCAAGCTATATATTTCCAGTATAAGCTGATCTCGCATTGTATAGGATTTCCTTACAGTGAGAATTCAGTGTAAGCTGGAAATGTATAGCTTGATGTGCAGCCGTGTGTACCATTACTTTAGCTTAGTAAAAGTCATCTTTTTTTTTTTTGTACGCCACAGGCAACAAATTTGGCACACCGCATATAGGGGCACACAGGTGAAGTGGACGCGTATCGTAAAGGTACAATTCCGAAGGTGATGGCTGAACGCAAAGTGCAACGACTAAACAGCAATGACAAATCGCAACTACTGGTTTCCATGTAACTCTATGGAAACGCTTCCGTCGATGGCGATATTGCCGCCTGCTAGTGATGCGGTCATTGTCAACCGCAACACCACTGCCGTCTGCCACCGCCTTCAGATTCAGATTCAGATTCTTTATTCGTGGAAACATGAGTACACATACAGAGCATGCAAGTTATTAAATTACATTTTAGTATAAGGCGCGGTTTTTTAGTATAAGCTCAACATTGGTTTCTTGGATTGTCGAGTATGACGTAGCGCAATGAAACTATCCGACGCAAAAAATACTGTGGACACAGAAGGGTTTAAAGAAAAACTTTAACCGAACAGAATAGTAAAAAATAGTTTAATATTCCCAGTAAAAAATTTGGAAGTTGCTCCGCAAAAATACACTTTGACGTCGAACATCTCTATATTTTCAGCGATAACGACATTCTTTTTTTAAAGAATTTAATAGAATTAGCATTTTTTAGGGTTCCGTACCTCAAAAGGAAAAAACGGAACCCTTATAGGATCACTTGTTTGTCCGTCTGTCTGTCTGTCAGTCTGTCAAGACCGTTTTTCTCAGGCACGCGTAGAGGTATCAAGTTGAAATTAATACCAAATACGTAAGTCTGTGGTCTCTTGAAGTCCTAAAAAAACTCAAGCATCTAAGTCAATGCAATAAAAACATGCAACTGTCGCAAGTAAATCAAAACCTATAGGGTACTTCCAGTTGACCTAGAATAATGAAATTTGGCAAGAAGCAAGGTCTCCCAGCACAAATAAAGGAAAAAGTACGAAAATTGTGAATTTGTAATTTTTTGACATAAAAAAATTTTTGCTTTGCTTTCTAGCAGTAAAAGATACTGCTAGAAAGCAAAGCACAGTATTCTAGAATTTCTTAAATTTTAAAAGTTATGTCATGTCTGTCAGTTAAAAAAAATATTTTTTAATTGACAGACATTAATTAAGCTCCTTCCAACTATTTGGAAGTTTATTGAAAATTTTAGGGGCTATACAGAAAAACAGTCTTGTGCATTAATGCTGTTTTCGTTCTGTGTAGACAGAGAATACTGCTATCGCGTCTACTATGGTTACGATCGACTACTTCTGATTGACGTGGAAATAAGTGTCGATTTCATTTTACAAATATGACAACGTCTAAAATGTAAAGGCAAGGCAGAGTTAATATTTTATATTTTTAGGGTTCCGTACCAAAATGGTAAAAAAGGAACCCTTATGGTGTGACTAAGTCTGTCTGTCTGTCGGTCTGTCTGTCTGTCTGTCTGTCTGTCACAGCTGGATATCTCAAGAACTACCTACTAATGCTATCAACTTGAAATTTGGAACAGTTTTAGATGACGTTTACCCAACTATTATGCAAATAAGAAAGAAATAAAAATATTTGTATTTATTTTGCAACAGGGTCTGAAAGGCGGTCTTAAAAATTCAAAGTGCTACTAGGGCATGTGGGGTATCATATGAAAGAACGCTGTTTGCACATTCTTAAACATTTTTTTACTTTTTTTTAGGCCGCATAGGCCGCATAGATCGACTTTTGATGAAAAATTTAAAAAAAAATACCGTTCCCGCCCTTATCTCCGAAGTTTGCAAAGAGAAAAATCTGAAATTATTCTATGTGATAGAAGTTTATATAAAGATTACAGGAAAAATAAAACGATGGTTCTAAATAACACACTTTTTCAGAAATTGGAACGGAACCCTCGGTGCGCGAGTCCGACTCGCTCTTGACCGGTTTTTTTTTAAAGCAGGGCTTACAAGTTTCGGTTGAGTGTAATTTAAACATAGTCCTGATGCACCTTTTTTGGGCCTTTAAAGGGTATGTCCTTGTCGGTTGAGTTGCCCCAGAAAATGATACCATATTTGGGTGTGAGGAAACTTTCGGAAGTGACCTTAAAAACGTCTGCTTCTGAAAGCTTAGCAAGCCTAATTAGTTTAGCTGTCACACACGAATCATGTAAGATAAAAAGATAAAATTAGAGCCAAGAAGATCAACCGACATGGGATTTGACAGCAGACCTTACAAACTCGGTTTTGATGAAAAGTCAAAACGAACACATTTAAGATAAAAGTGTGGTTGTGTGTGTTACTTGTGTTACTCAGATAGGGTATAATTACCGATTAGATTAAGTACCAAATATTGTCTCTCTCCAGTCCGGTAATTAGGGTTCCGTACCTCAAAAGGAAAAAACCGGCCAAGTGCGTGTCGGAGCACGCACAATGAAGGGTTCCGTAGTTGAAAAGAATTTATCCCAAAAACAAACTTAACATTAAAATCCCAAAAATATTTCTTTTTTGTGTGATAAAATTACAAATTACCAATTTTCGGACTTTTTCCTTTACTTATGCTGTGAGACCTATTGATTCTTGCCTCTAGGTCAACGGGGAGTACTCCATAGGTTTTGATTTACTTGCGAGTATCAAACTGTGTCGCTTAAATGGCCGTATTTTTTATTGCATTGACATAGAAGCTTGATTTTTTTAGATCTCCAAGAGATCATAGGCGTACGTATTTGTATTTATTTCAACTTGATACCTCCACGTGTTCCTGAGAAAAAGGGTCTTGACAGACTGACAGAAAGACGGACAACAATGTGATCCTTTATGGGTTCCGTTTTTTACTTTTGAGGTACGGAGCCCTAAAAACGGAACCCTTATAGGATCACTCGTGTGTCTGTCTGTCCGTCTGTAACAGCCAGTTTGCTCTGAATTTAATGGACTGATTAATAGATTTCTGTGATCCAAACACGTTCGGCTAAAGTAAATAAATTATTTACGTAAACAATATTACATATATACATATTTGTAGTATGCTCGTCAAGACCTTTCTTTTGATACCAAACATTTCATGATAGTCTCAATTTCATTTTTTTTTAGGTCAGGTAAGTTACGTGTAAAGTCCACCATATTAAATTTAGGGAGAATTTACATAGCCTATGTCACTCGGACCCGGACCATTATTTCAAATCTACTGATACCTCATTCATTAAAATTGGTTCAGTAATTTAGGCGCTACGGTGGAACACACGTAAATACATACTTATATACATACATACATAAATAGACTGCAAAAATCATAAGCCTTCCTTTTGGCTTTGCCGTCTTTGGGTAAAAATACATACTGCAAACAAGCATACAGCATGCAAGCTGGCATGCAGATGCAAGCAGGCATGCAGCGTGCAAGCAGGCATGCAACATGCAAGTAGGCATGCAGCATGCAAGCAGGCATGCAGCGTGCAAGCACGCATGCAGCATGCATACAAGCATGCAACATGCAAGCAGGCATGCAGCATGCGAACAAGTATGCAGCATGCGAACAAGGATGCAACATGCAAGTAGGCATGCAACATGCAGCAAGCATTGTTTCTGTAACGGCTCCGGCGCTGCGGGGTTTGGGCGGCCCCACGCGAGCTTATCGTCGCAGATGGTTTTAACGCTCACCACAGCAGCTTCGGCTTGCAGCCGCGGCGGCGGGCCTTCAAACCACCTTCCCCTCAGCTCGCGGGCTGCCCTACCCCCCGCGCCTAAGGGGGCTTAAATTATACTCTAGGGTAGGGCAGTCAAGACTACGTGAAGTAGGTTTTGCACTCGTTTCTGTCACTAAATTTTGTAGCACAAAATATTGACTTTTTATGACACTATTTTATTTTATTTATTAATGAAAATGCTATAAGAGGAGATCGTGGCTAAGTAGTAACAGCCGCACGGGTCGATCCATCAGGTTAAGCTACGCTTGCCGGGGTTGGTCCGTGGATGGGTGACCTATCTTTACATACCGAGACTTCTCCGTGCCTCGGAAAGCACGTTAAGCCGTTGGTCCCGGCTGTCATTCGTGGATCTTTGACAGTCGTTACGGGTCGTCAGAAGCCCGAAAGTCTGACAACCAGTCTTACCAAGGGGTATCGCATTACCCAGTTAATGGGTTGTGGAGCTCAGATAGACAGTCGCTCCATGTAATATACTGGTATTCAGCTGCATCCGGTTAGACTGGAAGCCGACCCCAACATAGTTGGGAAAAGGCTAGGCAGATTGAATGAAAACGCTATAATATTTGTGACCAAATAATATGCCGTGAAATGTTGTTTCAGCGTGGTGGAAATATGGCAATAAATCATTTGGCAAATAAAAAAAGTTCAAAAGATGCTTCGGCGAATAGCAAAAAGTTATTTTGTAAATCGAAATAGAGTTCGGTAAAATAATACCTATGACACATGATACTTCGATGATCTAAAAATATGTCAAATAAAATAATGCATAGCAAAAAAGACGTCGGTCAGTAGTTTCCGGTAAAATAAAATTCGAACAAAAAAATTTCGGAAAAGTGATCGGTTCCCTTATTTTTCTGAGTGATGTTTTAAAAAATTTAGTTTCATCAAAAGGTTTGTTAAAGCGTTAGGTACCCAACGGAATATGGCAATGAAGGCCTTTTTTGAGAGTTTAGAGAAAATTAACATTTAGTGACGAAAACACAAAACAATTACACAAAAAAACCATGTCATACAACCTAAGAAATAAAAATAAACAACAACGAAAACAAGCTCGTACTAACTGTACGAGCCAATATTGCTCGTACAGCATTTTTACATATACCTAAGTTTTAATACCTAACCTACTTTAGTCGTAACTTAACAACACAGCGGATCGTACGTCACGCGTGATTGTAAAACGTAGAAATACCTAAGTGCGATTCAATCAATAAATACCTTTTTAAAGAATATCGGTGGTTTGGTGATACTTTACAATAATCTACAATCGAGGATACTGCGTTGCGGCTAAACCGGCAGAAATCCCCAACATCTTTTTTGGTCCTTCGATCAATTTGGCTGTGCTTTGTGTGGTTCTTTTCGGTTGCGGTAGCAAAATCGGCTTGAGTGGCTTGCCACAAGCGGCATCCCCCATTTAAGTTGAGAAGGTTGCATATATCGTAACGCGAGAGGGCTGCATCGAGCGTTAACTACGAACCTAGCGGAGACCATCTACGTCTACTGCTGCAAACAACTGTGAACCTACGGGAATCACTTCATCTACGTGCCACTCACCAAGAAACAACCTTCAATTGCTACAATGTCGGAAGAATTCTTGGAGCTGTTGAACAAACAACAACATAGCTACGAGCAAATCAAGACGATCCATACCAACTACAAAAAGGATTCTTTGGGTAGGAAATCCTTAGATTACCTTAACAAACGCTTGAATGCTCTACAATCTCACTGGGATGAGTTTAGAACAAATAACGACATCCTGAATAGATTTGCGTTAATCCAAGGAGGTCATGACTACTTCAAAAACAACGTCTTCAACATAACATTACAAATGTATGAAGAATCTTTCAAATCTATGACTCAACTACGAGATCAATTAACAACAATGAAATCCGTGGATCCTCAAACTCCGGTAAGCAAAGGATTAGAGGACTTTTCAAAACCTGGACCCTCGAATAAACAGGAAAGTGTGCAGTTCGACACGACGGGGATAAACTTAAACATTCCCGAGGATGCGGACGAGCACTTGTCAACGCTTTTACGTACTCAAACATGCAATTTCAACGCTTTGGAACGCGCAATTTCCAAAGTCCATCTTGATGAGTTGAAAGGCGAATGGCAGCTTCAGGAACAACTTCGCATACTACGCGTGAAATGGGAGTCCATTGACAAAGTCCACTGGCAGTTACACTACTTGCTACAAGGAACTAACGAGGACTACGAACGAACATTCGATCACTGGGAAAATACCTACGATAATATCAAAGACAGCATCAACAAGAAGATGTACGAAACTTCTCATTACGAAAAAACAAACCCAAGAATCGAAGTACCCGAGTTCCACGGTGATTACAAAGACTGGGAATCGTTCAGGGATCTATTCCTCGAAACCATTCACGATAACCCAACTCTCAACAACGCCCAGAAAATGAAGTTTCTGAAGACTAAGCTGAAAGGTGAAGCTGAAAAACTGATAAAACATCTACCCGTGAGTTCTGCCAACTATGAGTCGTGCCTGAACATCATCCAGCATCGCTACGACAACAAGCGCATACTTTTTAAGTCCTATTTGGATACACTTCTTAATCAACCTGCGGTCGATATTCCCACCTTAAACAACTTGAAGAGGCTACACGACACCACGAGAGAGTGCATAAACGGCTTAGAAAACCTCGGCATAGACATTCCTGTGTGGGGACCAATCATCGTGTACTTGCTACAGGCAAAGTTAGATGACGTCACCGACAATGACTATCTCCTGTCGGTCAAACATTCCAGAGAACTACCAGATTTGGAAGAATTCCTCAATTTCCTGGAGGAGAAGTTCATGGCATTAACAGGATCCCGCACTAAGAAAAATCCTCAAAAACAAAATAATTCTGGGAATGTTCAAAACAGAAATAATTATTCGAATTTCAAATCGAACAAAAACAATGCAGAAAAACGCACAAATACCTATCACGCTGCACTTCAAAATTGCCCGCTTTGCAAAAGCGAACACGCGCTGTGGCAATGTCCTACATTTTCAAACATGGATATTACGACACGAAATCAAACTGCAAGTAATCTGAATATTTGCAAGAATTGTCTTGTTAGTCACGAAGAATCGAAATGTACTTCGAAACAAAGATGTCGCACGTGCCGCTATAAGCATCATACTATGCTCCACGACGATAATCTGAAACGAAATCGTCCTAAATCAACTACGTCCACAGCGCCGGAGAGATCATCAAATCACGTAAACGGTGAACAAGAGATCCTTTTAACAACTCTTCAACTTCAAGTAAAGAACAAAGAAGGTGATTACATCACACTTCGAGCGTTACTGGATCAAGGTTCTCAAGTGTCTTTGATCACAGAAAACGCCGCTCAGCGATTAAATCTACCGCGGAGCAAAAGCAACGCCACCGTGACAGGTGTCGGCGCTACCATGGGTACGAGCAAAGGAGTGATCAAGCTCAACTGCAAATCAATTCACTCAGATTACACATTCCGCACTGAGGCACTGATAATGAGTAAACTGATCAATAACTTGCCGAGCTCCACATTTGACACCAAAAACTGGTCACTACTAGACAACCTCGAATTAGCTGATCCAAGTTTTAACATCTCTGGGCCCACCGATCTGCTTCTGGGTGCAGATATTTACTCAAATGTTATCATGGAGGGAGTACGAAAACAAAGCGACAACTCACTAGTAGCTCAACAGACAAAGTTAGGCTGGATCCTCAGCGGAGCTAAAAGAAGCAGTACAACTGTCTCGTCACTCTCAAAGAGCTGGATACTTTATCTCACTTCTGGGAAATAGAAGACATCCCCTCAGAACTCCAAAACACGAAGTCCGATGAATACTGTGAGAAGTATTACTCTCAAACGACAGAGCGATTGGAGAACGGGAGATACGTCGTGAAAATGCCGATGAAACCAAACTTTGAGGAAAACCTAGGCAATTCAAAAACTCAAGCTATCGCCCAATTTCGTCAGCTAGAGAGAAAAATGGCGAAACAAGAACATTTCGCTGCTCTTTACAAACAATTTATACGTGACTACATTGAATTAGGTCACATGAAAACAGCAACAAAGGCCGAGAATCAACTTCAAGTATACCTACCACATCATGGAATACTGAGGTCTAGTACTACAACGAGCCGACTACGTACCGTCTTTAACAGGTCCATGAAGACTGACTTGATGGGAAAAGGACCTAACCTTCGAAAGGATATTTTAACTCTGATCGTAAAATGGAGGAGTTATAAATATGTACTAACGGCGCACATCGAGAAAATGTACCGGCAAATACTAATCCATCAAGATCTACAAAATCGTCAAAAAATAATTTGGAGAGACTCCGTGAACGAACCTCTGAAAGAGATGCAACTCTTCGTTCGACTCAACGCTCCCGAAAACATATCCGAAGATTGGATAAAAATAAAAACTGATTTATTTAGCTCAAACAAAATCAATTTACCTAGATGGATCAAAAACGCAAGCAGCAAGTTCGAATTACATGCCTTCTGTGACGCCAGCGAGCACGCTTACGCATGCGTCATCTATAGCGTCACGATGTTACCAAACGGCGCATACCTTATAACTCTACTAGCCGCAAAAACCAAAGTGGCACCCCTAAACAAGAAAACTACAATCCCAAGGCTCGAGCTTTGCGCTGCAGTCCTGCTATCAAGACTCCTAGATAAGAATCGCAGTGTCCTAGAAGACTACGATCTAACGATATTCTGTTGGACAGACTCTAAAGTCGTCTTAGCATGGATTCAAGGAAGTCGAACAAAATATGAAAAATGTATTACCAATGCAACTGCACTAATAATTAGCGCCGTTCCTGCTAAACATTGGGGTTACGTAAAGAGTAACGAAAACCCCGCCGACTGTGCGACGAGAGGACTCTCACCATCAAAACTTGTCAACTTTTCTCTGTGGTGGGAAGGACCTCAATGGCTTAAGGATCGAGAGCAACAATTATTGGAAACTCAAGAGAATTACACCACCGACGAGGAAAGCCAAATAAATTGTTATGCAATTAACTCGGCGGAACCCATCATCAATAAAAATGAATTAATCGATTCATTATATGAGGGATATAGCAGCCTGGATCGTGTTACAAGAATACTCGCCTGGGTGATACGTTTCGCTGACACGTTACAACGCAAGAGGTCAATCGAGTACATTTACCTGCATTTCACAGAAATAAATAACGCATTAAGTGTGATTATTAAATCAATTCAATTGACTTACTTTGAGAGCGAGTTGAAATTTCTCAGTAACGGCGGAAAACTTCCTAAGAGCAGCTCTATTCTGAAGCTCAACCCTTTTTTGGATTTGGACGGAATTCTGCGTGTCGGAGGACGTTCAGAACATTCAACCTTACCTGAGGAAGCTAAACACCCCATACTCATCCCATCGGATGGAAGATTGACGAAACTCACTCGGATCACTCAGATCGAATCCTGTTTGAACCGGCGACCACTGAGCCCATTATCAGAAGACGTAGATGACCTTGATTGCTTGATACCAGGTCACTTCTCAACCGGCGGCCCGATACTGTCACTACCTATCAACGATCCTGAAGATATGAGATCAGTCGACATGCGGAACCACTGGAAGCTAATTGAACTCATGCGCCGACCCTATCTACCGCCGATACTACCTGTAAAGACAGATTGTGAGAGTACAGATAAACTGAAACTGAGTACTGAAACGGTAACCCAAGGCAAACGTAAGCCTTCGACAAAAACCAAGAATGCGATCAGCCTACTCATGATGCTACTGGTCGTATTTCTTAACGTGTGCTGTGGAATAGCAACCCCTGTACAACATTTCAAAACAACAAACCTCTCAGAAAATCATCCTATCTACTTCGATCCAGTTGGCAACGTGCAAGTAATCCATGATGAATGGAAACTTTTGGTTTACTACAACCTAACAACGTTTTGGGAAAGCACTAAAAAGGTTGAAGAGTTCATCAACCACTTAACCCAGATATGCGCGACAATGCCTTACGAACACTGTCATACAACTTTACATCAATTGAAATTCGATATCAACCAACTGGACGAATACAACAAACTGTTACTGTCTCAACATCAACAACGAAGTCGCATGCGCCGTGGCTACATCAACGGCGTCGGAAACATTGCTAAAACTTTGTTTGGTGTCCTTGATAGCGAATTCGCAGAAAAATACGCGCAGGACATACAAAAAATTCAAACAAATGACCAATACCTACTACAGCTGATTAGAAACCAGACACTTATTATCGAGGCAGAAAACAATATTATAAAGAAAAATGAGGACTTCGTTACACAACAAATGGGCATCATTCAACAATATATGAATGAAACGAAACGCGATATTGAAGTATTAGAAAACCGTTTCCAGATTATGAAAACTATGAATGACGTCAACGCTGGAGCGCTAACAGCGGGTTTACTTCTCTCGGTACTCAGAAGAAACCAACAGATGCTCTTAAATGCAATGACAGACATACACAGAGGACATCTAGACATGAATCTCTTCACTCCAGAGCAACTGTCGGAACAACTTCACTGCATAGCCGGAATCATACCTAAGCGATTGACACTGCCTATACAAGTAAAACACGGAGAGAGCATTGAACATGTTTACAAATTAATATATGTCAAAGCCCGTCTCACAGAACAATACCTACTCTTCGAATTGCACATACCACTACTGAGCGACGACGAATATACTTTGTATAACAGCATACCTATACCTATTCGACGAAGCGCGCATAACCAATGCCCCGTGATCAAGACGATAACAAAGTATATTGGAGTCAACTATGCAAAAAATACCTACATCCAAATGAGAGAGGCGGATCTTCATCAATGTACAGTCCTAGTGACTAATAACTACATATGCCACGCCTCAACATTGATAAGAAACCTACATGGAGCCACCGCATCTTGCGAGGCCAGAATGCTGAGTCAACATGTAAACTTTAACTGTGATTGGGTACAGCAACCATGCGCCGACCAATGGATAAAGTTACAAAAACCTAACTTATGGCTCTATAATTGCATCGAGGAATGCCCGACACGTATAATGTGTGAGAGTCAGGTTTCAACAATAATATTAACGAAGACGGGCCTCCTAGCAACAGATCAGGATTGTGTAATACAATACCAAGACACGACAATTTACTCGCAAAATGTGTTTAGTAGTAAAACCAAGATCGGTATGAGTTTGGAAGTCCCGACTATCGATTCCCCGAACGATATGTTGGATACATATAAACACATAAATACCATTCTACCGAAATTAAACATCTCAAAAGATCATCAGTTGCTAGGCGATCTGATTACAGCACAAAAGAGAGGAGAGCACCTTCCGAGTGACTTATCCGTCCACGACATCGGCAATTATACAATAAGCTCACTATTGCTGGTGGGAGGAATCGCTGTCACTATTATAATATGGCGATTGAGAAAACTTCTCTGGGTTCCTGCTACCAATCCAGCTTCGACGAAGACTGAGGATATCGAACTACAGGACATGGCCCCCTACGCTGAAGTTCGACGAGGACAATCCGAGAGCGTTCCCGATCCGAAACCAATGACTCACGCGGGGTTCAGACTGTAAACAAAGATACCTACTACTTAATGTAAAATGATACCTTACTTTATTTCTTGTTACTTTATTTTGCTTAATGTTAATTGCTTGAATATTTTTATACTTTACTGTTGTTCCTTTTCCTATCCCTCGGGAGCATGTACGAGCCAATATTGCTCGTACAGCATTTTTACATATACCTAAGTTTTAATACCTAACCTACTTTAGTCGTAACTTAACAACACAGCGGATCGTACGTCACGCGTGATTGTAAAACGTAGAAATACCTAAGTGCGATTCAATCAATAAATACCTTTTTAAAGAATATCGGTGGTTTGGTGATACTTTACAATAATCTACAATCGAGGATACTGCGTTGCGGCTAAACCGGCAGAAATCCCCAACACTAACTATGGTGAAAAAACCATATTGTTCGAGGGAGCACAGCTGTATAATGACCTGCCAAATGACGTAAAAGATTGTAACAACATCAACTCATTCAAAGTGAAACTAAAAAATCATATTATTCAACAAATGTAGTCATACCGTATCAATTAATGCTAGCAACTTCTTACCTACCTATTATCCATACTAATATTATAAATTCGAAAGTAACTCTGTCTGTCTGTCTGTCTGTCTGTCTGTCTGTCTGTTACCTTTTCACGCCTAAACCACTGAACGGATTTCGATAAAATTTGGCAAGGCTATAGATGGTATCCTCGGGACGGACATAGGCTACTTTTTTTTTTCAAAAATAATCCTACAGGGGGTGATATAGGGGATGAAAGTTTGTATGGGAAACTCAGTATTTCTTAAGTTAGGGATGTGAAAATTAAAATGTATGCTTTTGGTAGGAAATAAAGAAATATGCGGTTCAGCGTTTTTGAAAAATCATCCCCTAAGGGGTTAAAATAGGGGTTGATTTTAAAATTTACAAAACTGCACGGATTTCGATAAAATTTGGCAAGGCTTTATATAGCATCTTGGGGAAGGACATAGGCTACTTTTTGTCTTAAAAAAGAATCCTACAGGGGGTGATATAGGGAATGAAAGTTTGTATGGGAAACTCAGTATGTCTTAAGTTAGGGATCTGAAAATGAAAATGTATGCTTTTGATAGGAAATGAAGAAATATGCGGTTCAGCGTTTTTGAAAAATCATCCACTAAGGGGGTAAAATAGGGGTTGATATTAAAATTTACAAAACTGCACGGATTTCGACAAAATTTGGCAAGGCTTTATATAGCATCCTGGGAAAGGACATAGGATACTTTCAATAACAATACTACATTGGGTGATATAGGGGATGAAAGTTTGTAAGGGAAACCCAGTATTTCTTAAGTTAGGGATAACAAATTTATGCTATTGGTAGGAAATTAAGAAATATGCGGTTCAGCGTTTTTGAAAAATTATCCCCTAAGGTGGTAAAATAGGGGTTGATTTCAAAATTTACAAAACTGCACGGATGTCGATAAAATTTGGCAAGGCTTTATACAGCATCCTGGGGAAGGACATAGACTACTTTTTGTCTTAATAAAAACTTTTTAACAAAAAAAAAACCGACTTCCAAAAATCACTACAAAGTGAAAAATAACTTTGATTTCGGAAGTCGGTGTCTTTCGTTTTTTATTTACTTTCTTTTTTTTTTGCCACCGACTTCCGAAATCAAAGTTATTTTTCACTTTGTAGTGATTTTTGGAAGTCGGTTTTTTTTTTGTTAAAAAGTTTTTATTTCTCGCTTTTTAGTGGGTCTGTTTATAATTTGTATAAGTTACAATAGTCTAATGTCAATTGCTCATCACATGTTACAAAATATTGCTTTTCCCGATGCTGGGACGTTAATTGTTGAGGAGTTCTGCTGGTAAGAACCAGGAGAACTCCTCAACAACCACTCACGACACGCATTGTTTGACGAGCGGAAATTGCTTAGCAACCATATTAAAGTAATCGAATCGCAACCCGTGAAATATTTATCATTGAGTAGTTCCGGTAGCCATCTGTGGTCTTCATCATCAGTTCCACTTCACCAAGTGGTGCTTTCCGAGAGCAAATGCACAAGCTACTATAAAAAATACCCAAGTCGCTATAGGTGTGCCTATAATATTTGAAGAGTTCCTTCGATTTCTCCAGGATCCCATCATCAGAACTGGATTTTGAAAAAAATGGGACCATTTGGGAAGTATACCCTTTCCAACAAAAAAATAATTTTTCAAATCGGTTGGCAAGCGACGGAGTTATGCGCGAACAAACATAAAAAAAAAAAAAAAAAAAAAAAAAAAAAAAAAAAAAAATACAAACATCCGAATTGAGAACCTCCTCCTTTTTTAGAAGTCGGTTAAAAATAATCCTACAGGGGGTGATATAGGGGATGAAAGTTTGTATGGAAACTCAGTATTTCTTAAGTTAGAGATGTGAAAATTAAAATGTATGCTTTTGATAGGAAACAAAGAAATATGCGGTTCAGCGTTTTTGATAAATCATCCCCTAAGGAGGTAAAATAGGGGTTGATTTTAAAATTTACAAAACTGCACGGATTTCGACAAAATTTGGCAAGGCTTTATATAGCATCTTGGGAAAGGACACAGGATACTTTCAAAAATAATACTACAAGGGGTGATATAAGGGATGAAAGATGGGAAACCCAGCATTTCTTAAGTTAGGGATATGAAAATTCAAATTTATGCTTTTGGTAGGAAATCTATATCTACAGGGTTACAGGTTAAGTCGACCGAAATCCTTTAAGAGGTGGTAGTTTCCATCATTCCTGACTGATTTGACTATGGAACCCCATACCCCAAACTTAACCGTTCTCAAGTTATGGGACTTTGAAGTTTTTTTTATAAAAATCCAGATTTTTTGTCTTTTGTCCCCTTTTTTGTGTTTTGTACCTCTAATGTTTTTGTTTTTATACTTTTTGTGTAGCAGATTAGTTGCTTCATTATTTTAACTACAAAAACTGCAAGTAACTGTACCAACTGAGTCATATTAGACGATTGATTGTTAAAAAAAGAAATAAATTTGTGGAAAGTTTTTTATTCTTTGTAAGATATTTTAAAAAAAGTCTATGACAGTTATGCTGCAGATGTGCTTAAAAATATCTACGGTTCTTCAGCTTTTCGATAAGGTATAATTTGCTACGGTGTTATCAGGATTCTCGGAAAAATCATCGATGAAAGACTCCCGGGTAATAGCAAAAATAACGGTATTTCGTAAAGTTGCTCGCAGCGCCTATTGTCCTGCATTCTGAGGTCCTGCGAAATAGGGGCGGACATGTGGAACATGTACTGTAAAAGGAATAATAAACTTCAATTGTTACCTATTTGGATTGTTTTATTTTGTTTTCTGACTAAAGTTAAATTTGATGCTTAAGTATCGTTATTTTTTACTACTACCTGGTAGCATATCATCAATGTTTTTGTTAAAAAAATCCAATAATACCCTGTTGTATTATACCTTATCGGAAAGCTGAAGAACCGTAGATATTTTTAAGCACATAATGCAGCATAACTGTCATAGACATTTTTTAAAATATCTTACAAAGAATAAAAAACTTTCCATAAATTTATTTCTTTTTTTAACAATCAATCGTCTAATATGACTCAGTTGGTACAGTTACTTGCAGTTTTTGTATTTAAAATAATGAAGCAACTAATCTGCTACACAAAAAATACAAAAACAAAAACATTAGAGGTACAAAACACAAAAAAAGGGGACAAAAGACAAAAAATCTGGATTTTTATAAAAAAAACTTCAAAGTCCCATAACTTGAGAACGGTTAAGTTTGGGGTATGGGGTTCCATAGTCAAATCAGTCAGGAATGATGGAAACTACCACCTCTTAAAGGATTTCGGTCGACTTAACCTGTAACCCTGTATAAAAGGAAAGCGTTACTGACTGACTGACTGACTGACTGATCTATCAACATACAGCTGAAACCACTGAACGGGTTGGGCTGAAATTTGGAACACAGGTAGCTATTATGACCTAGGCATCCGCTAAGAAAGGGTTTTTGGAAATTCGACCATTAAGGGGGTAAAAAGGGGGGATATTGTTTGTATGAAAAATCTTATTACTTGAGTTAATAAACTTGAAACTTGGCTCGAATATTTATCTAATTAAATTATGATTTTTGTGATTTTTTGTTTTTCTAAACAACCCCCTAAAGGGGAATTGGGGGGTCTCAAAGTTTGTATGGACAAATTTTAACGCGCAATCCGATTAACTCAAAACTCGGTATTTATACTTAAAACCAAAAATAAAGAATAATGTGTATCAGGGTTTTTCGAAAATCTACCTCTAACGGGGTGAAAAGGGGTAGTCAATTTCACTTCGGAGGATTTTACTGCGTGGCTTGATTAACTCATGCGATGCGACGGGGTGGGTCGAGCAAAAAATAAATTTTACGCGGACGAAGTCGCGGGCAGAAGCTAGTTTATTTATATAACTTCACCAACACGCACCTGAGGCAAAATGTATTCATTTAAATTTAAGAAATAACTTTGTATCTCATTGTAAGTGAACCTATGTATTGTTCTTATGAGAATAAATTCTTTAAACCTAAACCTAAACCTAAAACTGAGAAATTTCCAAAAATACCTAAAACATAAATTTTCTTGAATCCCATGAATTTTCGCCTAGGCTTTATGGGGAGCTTAATTGTTGCAAATGGTTTACACTATCACGTCCTGGAAGGAATATTCGTAAAATTACAAGTCACCCTGTTTAAATAAATTCTACCTTACCATTTTGTTTTTTTTTTTGTTACATAGGTTAGTAGGTAGGTACACCACGAAACAAGCGATAACTTATATTTTATGACCGATTTATTCTTCTACATTACTACCAGTTATATGCTCGTTCATTCCCCACGACACCACTGAAAACGACACCACTGGAGGCTACCTATTTTGTTCTACAGAATGTTTTAAAACAAATTCAAAAATAAAGAAAAATTAAAAAAAAAAGTTCTACTAAGTATTTCTAGACGTAATGATGTTCCCATTGTTTTGACTTCAGTGGTCTTATAATACCACTTCGTTCTATGAAATAACTAGTTAGGTACTAAACGGTCCTAACACAATGTGAAACGGCGATCGCTGTAGGCAGTTTGGCAACTATGCACCCATAGCTAGACACCATTGCTTTCACTTTTTAACAAAAGGCTCACAGTGTTAAAACCTAACCTCCATCCTCCCGCCAAAACTCTGTAGAATGTCAACCTTGCTTAGCGAATTCAATTGAAATGCTTATATTTCTTACATTCTTCTTTTTTATATTCGAATTTATATTATAAATACTAGTTTAAGTTCAAATTTAAATGAAGTTAATTTAGTATAACCTCTTGATTCTCAAGAACGCTGTTTGTGTATAAAATTGCATTAGCAGACTACATACCTTTGACTTTTTGCGGTTGTCCAATAAGTTTCTATCTTCCACTATGTCTTCTAACTCCATTGTGTTACATTTATATTTTAGAAACATAAATCACGACATAATTGCCGACGGCCTGTACTGCAGTTTGATAACACGATAACACCACGATAACTATATATACGTACCGATACCTTCAACAGGTATGTTTATACTAGGATGATGATGCAAACCGGACAGAATCTGCACGACATTGTAGACTCTAACGTGAAGAGATAAGACTCACGGTAAATGCAAATTAACTTACTAGATAATAAATAAGGTAGCACCTTGCTGAACAATCTTTTAACAAAAGTTTGCTTACACGGTCATTGTATTGACACAATAATTAAGTCAAAACACACAAACTACTGTCGTGATTACATTATTACTTCTGAGTTGAAGAAATAATACTAGTGAGTATTTTAAAACGTAACACATTTTTATATCCTTTTGTAAAATAACAAACGTACCTAAGCAAAAACTGCTTGAATACAATAATGGAAAACGCAGTGGCTTCACTATGTTAGTTATTTCCATCTATTTTAAATCGTGATGTCATAAATAGATAATGAGGGCGTAGATTATGTTGGTACTACAACATAGTCAGACAATTTTTTGTTATATTGATGACTCGAACATAACACTATGATGACGTAGCTATGGTTGTAGGATGACTTGCAATTAAACAGCAAAGCGAAAGAAACCAACATCATGTTCTTGGTCTGACCGAAACCGATTTCAAAAATGTACCAGTATACTCCTTTATCACCAATAGGTACGGATTGCTCAGTATATCTTAGCTGGTAGCGAAATATGGAAAAACTTGGCTGGGTTTGAGGACATTTAAACATTCGCTTGTGACGTTTTCTACCTTATTATGTTGGTTGGTGTCCAGTGTCTAAGATTCTTCTACTTTTCGATGTTAAATATTGCATGACACAGACACATTCCGGTATAGCGTTAATTAGTCCTGTAAATCATTCGTGCTTTAGGGTGCGTCTCCACTGACGCGGAGCTGGGCGGAGCGGAGCGGAGACGTGCAGGAATCGACCAATCATAATGGTTGAAATCCTCATCGCGTCTCTTGTCTCGTCTGTAATTGGACGATTCCTGCACGTCTCCGCTCCGCTCCGCCCAGCTCCGCGTCAGTGGAAACGCGGCCTTAGAAATCTCTTAGGGCGAGCGCGCACTGCGGTGCGTTCCGTTAGTTCTGCCGCACTGGGCGGCCCTACAGTAACAAAACGCATGACCGCAGTGCGTGCACTTCAAAGACATTCCATACTTCACAGATTATGCGTTAGAAAAACGCACCGCAGTGCGCGCTCGCCCTTACTTACGAGTACTGGACATAAGTTCTTCCTTCCCCAAATATCGCAGTGGTGATGGTGATGGAACTCACCGCTCAAAATAAAATAGTGACAAAACGTACATTCCGTAAAGTCTACTGCCATAACCATGACTTTGTTTGGCACCGCGGCTTGGCTCCAACGAATACATAAAGTTTGGTGGACTCAGCGAGGTGGCAAAGCCTTGTGGAAGGCTGAAGGCGACGTCAGGTGTCAAGATAACCGTCGACTATTTACTGCAGCTTACTCCAGCTGTAGCAGTTTTCCAAGATGCAAAGTTGACTCGAGTTAGAGTGACATTAATTTAATTCGTCTATGCTCCAAGGGCAGCAAGCAGACTACCAATCCGACAGACTAGGAATTTGCCATGATATGAGCTACATATACTTACTTACTCCAGCTGACATGATAGCTTTTCGATGGCATAGCAACTGTCTCTGGCAAGTAGTGGCAAGTGGTAACTAAACCTCAAATAATTCTCATGTTGAATAATTACATATTCATTTGTACATTTCTACTCCTCTAGTAGAAATAACCTCTAGTAAATAGATTATACTGAACCAGCAAGTTGGATCGTTATCTCTCCATAGAAAAAGGATATTTGAAGTACCTTACAATAATTATACGTTATCTCAGGATACTTATTCACTACGTAGGCGTAAGAAGCACTACCATTGGTGTTAATGAAACCCTTAGAGAAAAGGTATATTATTGTAGGTACCATCTCACTAGCCTTTTAGTCTGGCTATCAGATCTTTGACGTGGGTCAGACGCAACTTCATGATATTTATAGAGTTCTTGAGTTAATTAACCACCTTTTTCGAATGAATGCCTACGTAATGAACAGCGTCAGAGAAAACTTTACATAATGAACTCTTAAATTGATGCAAGAGATACTATAGCAACAGCATTTTATCACAAATATTGCTATCTTTCGAAGACCAAGATAATAGATTCGTATCTCTTTATATGCCAATATTTTCAACAGAAAAAAAGATATATCAGTAAGCGTAAGGAATTATAATATAGATCTCAGATAACAGAGCAAAAGGCTATGGATACAGTTACGTTGCCCAGTCAAAGTAATAAAAAGTTATTAAGTTGTTACTGAATTCTAGGTGCCAAGACTCATATAATTTTAACATCACCAAAAGGTTGAGGATCCGACATAGAAAACATTTTCAAAGCAATGAGCTGGAACTGTTCTAAATCCATCAATTCCGGTCCTAAATAATCGGATAAAAAGAGGCAAATTTGTAGAAAGAACAGATAAACGTTTGTAGACATTTTATGGCAGCATATGAGCCTCATCGATACTCCAAGAACGTTTCCAAAGCACTTCGCCCAGAAGATGCATAGTAAATTAACGAGAGGCCTGGTTTTCTTTGAATTCGATTCTATGGACTCGTTTCGTGTGACTCTGGCTGCTAGTTGGGTTATCATCTTCCTTCAGGAGCAGTAGAAGCAGCAAGCTTTCCTGGGTGCAGCAGGGATCAACTGGGTTGGGTAGGTTTGAGTGGTCGCAGTCTTCTTAGTGAATGGATTCATGGGTTCAATAATGGTACGGTGTTTAACTTCCATGTTGATCCTCGCAACCCTTTCCCCTTTCTCCTCCTCTTTTCTTATCGAGATAAAATACGGACGCGTCTCATTCAAACTCATTTTTGGAGAATAAAGTTTTTCTATTTTTATATCTCATGAATTTATAATTTTATAAAAAAAAGTTGTTTAATTATTACTACTGCGTCAAAATGACATATCGACAATGGGTACTAAGCATAGACTTAGAGGACGAAAAATAATTACAAAAGAGAATGAAGTGCATATTTTCCAAAAGAAATAAGGTTAACTTGGTAGAAACTCTTCAGGAGACGCGGGGCCTCGAGCGGCGCGGTGCGCGGGGCGGCCCGTACTAAATTCAAACATAGGGCGTTCTATGAGAGCGTTTACGGAGAAGCGTTGAATTCATAGACTTGACGGACCGCAGCCCGCACCGCGCTCCGCGGCGCGCGACGCCCCGCATCTCCGTAAATGAGCACTTAGGTGTGTAGGAAGGAATACAACCGGTGGAATTCAGTTGAGCATTTTCGACGTTTGGCTCCCAGACTGGAGTGGGCCGGGGCTGCCTTGAAGTGGCTCTTGCCCAATCAAGGGGGTCCAAACGGCTCCTATCGGAGGCTATACGCGGTGTTCGTGCGGTCCATGGCCCTTTACGGGGCACTGGTGTGGGCGCGTTCCTTGAGGCGTGGAGCAGCCCGCAGATTGAACGCGTCCCAGAGGGTTATCCGCTGGACGGCCAGTGGTCAAAACAAAAAAAAAACCGTACAAGGACCGCCGCATGACGTCACCGCGGGGGGCGAGCGGCTACGAAACCAGTCAACTACCGATGTAGATTATATTAAGAGCGCATAAATGCCAATTAAAACATCAAAATCAACAGATGCAGAAAATTTGACGATACCAAATGACAGGAAGGATAATATCCAGCACAGGGATTAACATATTACGGCCATTTACGGCTGATAAACTCACTTCCTACTGCATTGGAAATCGATAGTATGCTCTTTTTAACATTACATGCGGAGAATTGACCAAAAACGAATGGAGAATAACTGAGAGTCAGAAGAGAAGAAAGATAATTCAGTGTATTCAATTTTGTCTTCAAAATCGGACGAAGCAGTAAAATGATTATTTATCGCGTAAATCTTTTGGGATTGTCTATTGTCGGGTTTTACGGGTTTTACCGACCACCAGTGACCTAAGATCATACTTTGGATGCGTCCCCATTTTGGACAGAAGTATGAATGTGATGGCGATTAGCACATTTCTTACACACCTTTTTTTTTGCATCGCGGACCGGATGGCGATGGCGAGCAATGGGTAGCTGGCAAGCCCGCGCCTACGGTGGCCGGGTGGTCGGCTATCAATTCCCGACGCCCAGGGCATCTCCTGCAACGACTAGGGGCGTGAGGGCGCAAAGGTTGCCTCACGCGTTCCGCCTCCTCCTTCGCGAGCATTACTGCTTCACAGAAGGATGTGTCATGTGACGGCTTCCCATGCACTCTCGCTTCTTACCATGGCCTGAACCAGGTTCGGATGCGAGAGATCGCCGCCGCCGATCGCCTCCGCAAGGACACGGCGGTGCTCCGCCCAAGCCAGGCAGACCTCCACCGTATGCTCCACCGTGTCCTCCGGGCAATCCACACAATGGCCCCGGGCACTCGGGCATTTCCTTCCGCCTTATCCGGAACAGGAACCTCCCGAAACAACCGTGTCTGGTGAGGACCTGCGTCAGGTGGAAGCTGAGGACGCCGTGGCGCCTCTCCAACCACTCCTCAAAGAGGGGACTTATCGCCGCAATTGTGACAGGCCCAGCACTTGGTTACGACAGTCGCACTCTTCATATCGCCATGAGATCCAGCCGGAGCTCTGTCCGCTGTGCTGTGATTTTTGCGGCAGCGGAGTTACGCCCGACTTTTGCCTCCGGAACCCATGGCGGCAATCTGGCAAGGAGGCTCGCCACCTCACCGGAGTCCGTGTGGTATCCCCGGACTAGCCAGATGGCCATAACTCAATCTCCGACGAACTAATTTGTTCCTACCATCTTTATGCAGATGATTTACAAATTTACTCGCGAGCTCCACTTGGAAATCTGTCTGAGGCTATCATATTCGGTTTGCGCAAATATGACCATGTTTCCGAATTTCGTGTGAAGCTCAAGTGGTCGGCAATTCACCTTTGCCGGAATGCTCACATTGTTTCTCTTTTATATGATGTGCCCTTTTCCCCTTCCACCCCTCTCTATCTCAAGAAACGTTTTCAGTATCTTTGCGACTCCCACATGAAATTTTTGAAGTCATCAGATGAAGCTTAAAATGCCAATGCATTCCACAACTTTCTTTGACAAATGCTTTTCTGTCCAGGCCGCTCGTTTGTAAAATGCATTGCCAGTTCAAATAAAATGCGTGCAATCGTTACCTGTATATACTCGTGAAGGAACATTACTTGTTCTTGTTCTCTTAGCCTGTAATAATCTGTAGTCGTCATTTATTCTCGTTGCATATATCTCTTTCTTATATATTTAGTATGTAACAGTATATACCTACTAATTATTCTGCACCAATGACAACCCTATTTTTATTTCCACGCAATCAGTTTCCATTCCAAGGTTGCCTGGAAGAGATCGCAGAACGCGATAAGGCCACCGCCCATGGTATGTTTTGTAGTGTTAAATATTTTTTTCTGCTATGTATTTTCTGGTGTACAATAAAGGTACATATAAATAAATAAATAAGCTCTGCAATTTGGACGTTCTGTACAACGCAAACAGTCACGTGGTATGTCATAGTCCCTGATGATACACGCATAAACTCACGCCTTCATCATAGTTCGAATTTACAACCCCTTTATTTGGTAATATTCTAGCCACTTCAGTTCAAGCATGCGTGGGGTGCACATGATCTGAAGCTTGTCGTGCTTGTTGTGCGCTCAACACACTTTCGACACCATTCGTTTTATTAGCAACCACCTATTGCCGTCTCCAGACGCTGCCTTTTATCACCTGTGACTAAAAATGGCGACTGGTAATCCATTTTTTCTGTTTTCAATTTTAATAAAGAGTATGCGAATTATATACCAGCACCCTAATTGCATAACACACTATCAATCGGAATCTGAATCATTTTGAAGCAAATTGCTAATGCTTCATATTATGTTCGATTTGCCTGCTCGACAACGTAAATAATGCTATCTATGTTGTTGAACTGTCAAAATGTAATAATAATGTTAGTGACCATGTTGGTTTAAAAACTTATATGTCAAAATGAAACCGATTGCGATTGATAGTGTGTTACGCAACTGCCCCGCAGATGATAGTGTGTTACGCAACTGCCCCGCAGATGATAGTGTGTTACGCAACTGCCCCGCAGATGATAGTGTGTTACGAAACTGCCCCGCAGATGATACTGTGTTACGCAAATTGCCCCGCAGATGATAGTGTGTTACGCAACTGCCCCGCAGATGATAAAGTGTTACACAACTGTCCCGCAGATGACAGTGTGTTACGCAACTGCCCCGCAGATGATAGTGTGTTACGCAACTGCCCCGCAGATGATAGTGTGTTACGCAACTGCCTCATCTATAGCTTCATCAAATCATCACCTTGCCTATTGTAGCCATTTATTTGGTAAAGGAATTTAGCCACTTTTGCTTTACCTCATAACTTTTAACGTTATGTTAACTTTTATAAACTCCTTTGCAAAAAAAACGGGCACCTTACAGTCATTGGCTTTTCTATGGAAAATATTAATATTTTTAGTATGTCGTTAGCATAAATGACTAGAAATTTCTTATTATCATTGAGAATATAGTTTTTAACCCTTAAATCCTAGAATCGGTGTTTTAGTCAATGCAAACAGAGAGTCGTGTTAAAATGGAAATTTTCAGGGTACAATTAAATTAAGACTACGAGTATTTTTATGGTATTTTAATAAAAAAAGACATTGAAAAATAAAAAATAATAACGAGTATGACCTCCCCTTGCAGCGATTACGACATATAGTCTTGGCATGCTTTCCACCAGGCTTTTGATGGTGTCCTGTGGAATGTGTTCCCACTCAGCCGAAATTACACGTTTAAGCTCCCTGATGTTTTGTGGAAGTGGTTGTACAGATCGTACTCGCCTTTTTAGGAGGTCCCAGACGTGCTCAATGGGGTTAAGGTCGGGGCTCCGCGCTAGCCAATCCAGACGACGAATACCGACCTCTTGCATATAAGCATCTACGTCGCCAGAACGGTGGTCCCGAACAATATCGTCCATGAAATGGCATCTTCACCAATTACAGTCAGTGTGAGCTGTGCATGTTGACAAATTATTCTTGTTATGTACCTTTGCGCATTTAGTGAGCCATTTTCAATTAACACTATCTCGGTACGATAGCTGGAAGTTACGCCCGCCCAAAACATAACGGACCTTCCACCATAAGGGGTGATTTCTTCAAAACACACGTCGGCATAGCATTCCCCTGGTCTTCGTAACTCTCGCCGACGTTGGTCCTCACCATTCAGGCAAATTCGAGCCTGATCGGAGCAGAGTACGCGTTCCAGTTACCTAGTGTCCAAGATAGACAATTTCTAGTGAACCTCAGTCGAGCAATCCAGTGCTCACGGAGTAACTTGTGGGACCGTGGCGGTCGTTGATTGCGTATATCAACCGCTAAAAGCCTCCTCCTCACTGTCCATAGGCTAACTTGTGCTCCTCGTACCTCTTCAAGGTTTCTTTTGAGGTCTATGTAACTGAATTTGCGGTTCCTCAGTGCCTGAGTCACTAAAAGCGGTAGTCTCGTGGTTGTGTGCAACGTTTTCTCCCACAACCTTGCCTTCTTTGAACGGAACCTGTCTCTGGGTATCGAGTCCAGGTTCTTTGGACGGTGGAACGACTCACGGTTAACCGCTGTGAACCGTAACATTGGCTACACCCCACTTCCAGCAGCGCTATAATTTTACTAGCTCTTATTGCTTTTTCTGCCATTATAATCGACACAAAGATATCTGTTTTAAGTCACAATAAGGCAGGATTATGCGACAAACATAAATTATTCTAATAAAAATAACGAGAAGTTAGTTTCAGTTGCCTGATTACCTTTTAACCGCAAACCCGCGAATAGTTAGTAAAAAGTTATAAACTGAAAAATGGATTATTATTTTTAAAAACAACAGTTCTGAATTTGAAATTAACTTTTTTTCATACCCAGACTCTTTATTAAGTGCCAGTAACATAGTTTAGCTATTAGAATCTCTTTAGAACTAAATGATTACCAATGATGTAGAAAAATCCAAACCGCCCGTTTTTTTTGCGAAGGAGTGTAGTTAAACTAAAAGTTTTAACCTAAAGCTACTAGTATAGCTACTGGGTACGGCCGAAATAAACTCAATTCGCTATTCTCTGCACCGGTAATTTTCATTCTGATAGTGTCACTAAGGTGGTCCATGCTTCCATGGACTGTGGAAGTAGTAAAAACAATGATATCCTACTAATTCCAAGGTAGGCAGAAACCAACCTGAGGTTAAGTATCTATTGCAAATTCGGGGGATTTTACTACAGTTTTGCCGATTTTGGTAACTAGCCTCATAATACCGTTTCAAGTTACTGAAACGGGATCATACTTCAATAAAAATAAAACTTCAAAGTCGCGAGAAATTTTTATGAATGCTTACATCTAGCACAATAAGACCTTCTCCTGACAAGGGTTGCGTGAAATGTTTCATTTAGTTTCTGCACTAGAAGGTCGTAATCTTCTTTGTTTTTCAGAAAGGAGCTGTTCTTAAACTGATTCATGATCAACGTGACTTTCTGTTTGGCTGCCATCTTCACAGGGCGGGGATCAGACACTGTATAATTTTTTTGATAAAGTATTCGGCGCGCCTGCCAGATGTAAAATATTGATTACTACGGATTGCATGATTTTGTTGTCTAATAAATTGGGGAATTTCTCGTGCGCTGCAACTTTGACTTGGCATGTTTCATTAATACGGTGAATTGGGAATTTTCATTCGATACATAAATCTCCTTTTAGGCAACACGATCTTCACGATATTCTCTCTCTGGTCCTCCGCGTGTGAGCCATGCGCAGCGCATATGGTACACTGGAAAAAATATTCTGTTGGGATTTCAAACTGTTTCAAGTGTACCTACAGCAAGTGTTAGATGTTACATTATGTATTGAGTTCCGGAAGCAAGTGCTCCAGCGCTCAAATGGCCGTTATCCACTAGCTATGTCCATCAGGCAACTAACAAGGAAAAGAGTGTAATGTAAATAAAAAACATCTATCGGTGTACATTTTTAAATTTATCGTACGAGTATTAATATAAAGTTATTTATCCATTTCAGCAACTAATTGTTAGCCCAAGCCCTTGAACCAATTCCACACTTTATCTTTAACTTCTACAGCTTTGCCTTTAATGTTTTCAGCTGTATCCACTGTAGCATTTTTCACATTTTGGAAAGTATGTTTTACTTTTTGTATAAAAGTTGGGTTCTCGTCATTTGAAACAAGCTGGACCGCTGTCTTTTTAGAGGCCTGAGTAATGAAAATATACATGTAAATAATATGAATATCTTTGGAGTATTTTAAACTGGACAAGTCATGGTGAAAGGAACTTTCGACTTAGGTAGATTTAAATATGTGCCAATTATCGTAATAAATATAATTTTAATATCATGTCTATGTGGTCTCTATAGAGAAATTTTTCACCACCGTCACCAGTTTAAATTCTCCAGGACCGTTTTAAAATAAAACTACCGTTTTTAATGTTTGATGAACAGGATAGACTGCTTTCTGACAAGGTTCCTGAATAACAAGAAATATTTATTTGTTGTAACTGGGAACAACAAATCTGGGTAATGGTAATAAATAGGGGAACAGGTACTGTGTAGGAACAAGGTGTGCCTCCTCGCAGTCGAGCGGGCACGGGGCTTTGCTTGGTGCTTAGAGCTACGGTGCGGGACATTTTGCTCCTAATTTAGCAAGCCATTCTGCAATGTTCGAGCTACGCTATTCACCAGGCGTGAAATCAAGCGAAGCTACTAGCTGTGCGGCTTAGGCCTAAGTTTCAAAGTGGGCTACTATAAATTGCTTCTAATCTATACAGGGTGTTTGGTACATGGCCGCAAAGCCTGAAGGGGTTGGTATCTTAGAACATTTAGAACATATTAGGGGTTAAAGTATGAAATTGCCGATTTGTAGGTACCGAAATATTGAAATTCGTTTTTTTTTTTAATTTAACACATATTTAATCAAAATAATTACCATTATTATCTATACATTGCTGCCATCTAATAGGAAGGTCATTTATGCCTTTGCGATAGAACTCTCGTGATCTAGATTCGACAAACTGTGTGAAAGCATTTTGTACTGCCTCCTGAGAAGAAAACTTTTTATCACGTAGAAAGTTGTCCGATCACGAAAAAAATGGTAGTCCCTTGGAGCAAGGTCTGGCGAATACGGAGGGTGTCGAATGGTTTCTAATTGCAGTTCCTGTAGAGTTTCCACCATCTCTTTCAATTTATTGTTATTCACCTGTGTGGCGGTCTTCCACGTGGTTCGTTCTTCAAATCAAAGTTTCCATCACGAAAGCGTTTAAACCAAAATCGCACGGTGCGTTCATTAGCAGTCCCCTCTCCAAACGCAGCATTGATATTGCGAGCTGTTTCTGCCGCGTTAGTTCCGCGTCGGAACTCGTATTCAAAAATAACTCGAATTTTCGAAGTATCCATCTTTCTTGTCTAAGCTGAATAAAAATAACAACTGAAAGTCGATAATCCCATGTTGCACATTTTTTTAAAGAAGAACTTCATAGGTACCATGTGAAAAAGTTTCACTCAAAAATCTCAAACCATGAAGGTTCTATGTCAATTCGAAGTACCTAATACAATAAAACGGCAATTTCATACTTTAACCACTATTTATTAAGCTAAACTTGTCTTAGACGAAGTCTGTTCACTGTTTTTAGGGTTCCGTACATCAAAAGGAAAAAACGGAACCCTTATAGGATCACTCGTGTGTCTGTCTGTCTGTCTGTCTGTCTGTCCGTCTGTCCGTCTGTCACAGCCAATTTGCTCCGAATCTAATAAACCGATTAAGCTAAAATTTGGTACACATATGGATTTCTGTGACCCAAACACGTACAGCTAAAGTAAATATATGAATTTTGAATATGAGAGTCACTTTTAGGGGGAAAATAAGAAAATGTAAAAAAAAAGTTTTGTAAACTGTACCGTGTGACATATCAAATGAAAGGGCTTACTATGAGAATCTCAAATATATTTTTTTTATAATTTTAAAATATATTGTTTTAAAGTTATTTAAGAAAATAGACGAAAATTGACCATTCCCCCCCCCTTATCTCCGAAACTACCGAGCCTAAAATTTTGAAAAAAAAATAGAAAATAGTTCTATACCTGTAGATTACAGGAAAACCTATAAGAAGTCTGTGGTCTTAAAATAACATGGTAAATCTATATATATAAAAAAATCAAAGTCCTGACTGAGTCACTGACTAATATATCAACGCACAGCCCAAACCAATGAACCTAGAGAGTTGAAATTTTGCAGATACCTTATATAGTGTAAACATCCACTAAGGAAGGATTTTTGGAAATTCTATCCCTAAGGGTGTAAAATAGGGGATGAAGGTTTGTATGAAAAATCCTATCCCTTGAGTTAATAGACTTGAAACTTAGCACGAATATTCGTCTAAGTAAATTATAAAGTTAAACATTTTGAGTTTTCCTAAACTACCCCCTAAGTAGGGATTGGGCGTGTCAAAGTTTCTATGGAGGAATTTTAACACGCGGTCCGATTAACTCAAAACTCAGTTTTTATACTTGAGACCAAAAATGAAGACTACAGTCGATTGTGCTATTTTGTGTAAGTAATAATTATAATGTAGTCACCAACAACGTGTATCAGGGTTTTCCAAAAATCTACCCCTAAGGGGTGAAAAGTTAATTTTATAGCGGAGGATTTTATTGGGGGCTTGATTAACTCTGAAATTGGTGTAAATAATGTTTGAGTCAATTATGGAAACAGACCAGACGATTTTTGAAATTCTTTATCTGTTTTCGTGAAAACAGAGATACAGTTTATATGAAAAATCTTATTAATTTGGTTAATGAACTTGAAACTTAGCACAAATACTTGCATAAGTAAGTAATAATGTTTGTCATTATTAGTTTTTCAAAACTACGCCTCTAATGAGGTTTAGGGATGTTAAAGTTTGTATAGAAGAATTTTAAAGCGCCGTCCGATTAAAAAAATGGTACTTGCCAAACGAATTTTCACCAATTTTGACGGCATATAGCTGATGTTTTAAGGAGTAACTAAGGCTATTTTTATTTTAGAAAAATAATTAGGATTCCGCGCAAGAAAATTAAAATCCATGAAATCAGACAACCACGTACAGTCCAGTACAAACTTGCTAAGCCTCCGCTATCTATTACGGCTATAACAACAAATAATAAAAATAAAGCAAAGTTAAAAGTTTAAGGGGTCAGTCCCCAAACAATAAACTTTTCATTTTGAAAAAAAAAATAATAATCTAGCATGTGGGGTGTCATCGTCTAGAACTCATTGAGTAGAGTACAAACACATTTTTTTTTATCTTCTAAAATTAAGAAATTTTAGACCATTTTTGTACGAACTCTAGCGCAACAATTCAACAAATTAGGAATTTGAAACTTCTTTATACCATGTAGGTACCATAAATACTGTATTTAAGCAACAATACTGAAAACGGCGATTCATAAGGTATTTTGTTTAAACATGGGTGATTTTCTGCACTGCAAAAACTGCAAAAAATAACCATGTAATTCACAGTATCATTATAAAATAAGTAAAAAGTTATCTTTGCGATTGTTAACCATATAATATGGTACGGAACCCTTCATGCGCGAGTCCGACTCGCACTTGACCGGTTTTTTTTTTGAAACTTATGGTTTTTAACAATAATACCTTAGATAATACCATTTTATTTCAATTAATTGTTAATAGTGTCCAGTAAAAGCGGATAGGTTATTATTTTTTATTTATGTAATGTGTGATTACTCAAATAAAATAATTCCCAAGCATCTGTGTCATCAGAGAAACACGGCTGTGCAATTTCAAAACCTAGCAACTGACATTTCTCAAAAAATCGGTGTTTTGGCAAAGAACTGACATTTCTAAAAAGATCGGTGTTTTTGCATATTGACTTGCTAAGATATTTTCCGATATATTCTGCTTGTCAAAACATCTAATAATCATTCCCTTACTAAGTTGTAAATAATCAAAAACCTAGCAACTACACTAAAATTTTTAAAAATGTTTAAAAAACTAATTTAAAACCTAACATCTTACACCGACCAATTGGTAACCTAGCAAGTGACTGTAGTTACTAGGTTAAGAAATAGTCCGTGTAGTTTGCTAGGTTTTTAAAATGGTAACATTAACTTTAAAAATCTCGCGGATTTCCGCGTCACCCTAGTATGAGTCAAGCGATCACCGCGCGCGCGGGTGATTTTGTTTGTTTATTCGATACATGATGAACTACCTGCGCACCGTGGTTTCACTCGCGTAGACCGGTATAAAAGGTAGGTAGCCTATGTGTTAATCCAGGGTGTCGGCTACCTCCATACCAAATTTCATACAAATCGGTCCAGCCGTTTGAGCGTGAAAAAGTAACAAACACACAAACACACACACTCACAAACTTTCGCCTTTATAACATTAGTGTGATGATAACCGATAATTTTAGAGATCTAAGTTAATAATGAGTGTGTTAGATTTGATATAATATATAACTATAAGTGTATATAGAGATACTACACAAATATCAAACATTGAATGTCAGGATGGTTATTAATTATCATAAAGAATACCACAGAAAGACAAGACTAGGTAGGTATTTATTATTTCAATCAATCTTGTCAATCATTATTCATCTTTAACGACAAAGCTATTGTCCGTTCGCAAAACTAGGTCTTCGTGGAGAAGAACGAACAAGAAACTCCACGGAAACAGTATTTAATTATTCTATCAACATATTTCTTATTTCTTATATTTCCATAAATTATAGTTATCTCAAACAGCTCAGAATAATAGCAACATAATAACAACAACTTACGTGACACCTGGTAGGTAGGTCTATTTCACATCACAACGGCACTAGCACTAGCCACTTGAACGTCCACCGAGCAACTGCCTCGAGAATGTCATTACAATCCTTTTTATATCCTCCTACCCCCTCTTTCCATCAAACATCAACTGACAGTACCTATTATATTAAAATAGCAATATACATTCTAAAATATATTGCTGGTACTATTAAATATTACGTAATTATTTATAGTAATAACATTACTATAATTTTTACAAGTTAAGAGTGGTATTTTATATAAACACAAAAACTAGTCAAATTAGATACTTCTACATTAGTTCCAAGCTTCCTAAATGTGACAGATGTCATTATCCAACAAACAGTTTTATCTAAAGGTGGTTTTACAATGATTTTATGATTTTAATCACAACCGAATCAACTTCCAGATTCAAGGTAATCTCAATTTTACTTAATAATTAAAAATATAATGCTAAAAATTATCAAAATAATCGTCAAATATAACACGGCCATTCTGATATGTACTTCGTTCTCGAAGTACAAAAGCAATTTCATAAAGTATATTTGTTTCATTTTTTTTAATTTAGGCACAGCCACAGGCACAGCAACAGCACAGCCACAGGCACAGCCAGTTATTCATAATTATTTATCTAACACGGTCATACTCTCATACTGTCATGTACTTCGTTCACGAAGTACAATATAATTAATCGCTCGGCCAATCTGACAATATCATTGCAATTTGTATTGATCATCCTTATTACTTTTATCTGCTTTTTAAGTCTGTTTTAAAATAGAATTTTAAAACACATACCGACTTGTATGTAAGCCGAAGAGTGGTATTTTATATAAACACAAAAACTAGTCAAATTAGATACTTCTACATTAGTTCCAAGCTTCCTAAATGTGACAGATGTCATTATCCAACAAACAGTTTTATCTAAAGGTGGTTTTACAATGATTTTATGATTTTAATCACAACCGAATCAACTTCCGGATTCAAGGTAATCTCAATTTTACTTAATAATTAAAAATATAATGCTAAAAATTATCAAAATAATCGTCAAATATAACAAGTGCTTGAGTGCTTTGTGTTGTTTTCAACTCAAATTTTGAGTGAATATCAAACCAGTAATGAGGAAATTACTTTCAAACTTAAACCTCAAAATAATCGACATTGAGTGTGATTGTTTACAGTACTAACAAACTTTTTTGCACTGCTTAGTTTATTATACTGTCTTGAATGTATGGTGGAAAAGCTAAATGCTACGCTTTTGTTTTGTGCTTAAATTGCTTTGATTGAATATAAAGTCAATATTTTACCTAGTATTATGATCATTTCATGACGACGCGCGGTGTGGCTCTTATTACATTTACCTAAGATTCAAATTGGTTCGATAAAATTACTTTGCTGGGTTTTCGAAATTGCTTCAGTAACATACTTTGACTTCATAAAACCATTTATTCTTAAGTAACTGCCCTCTTACACACAATAAACAGAATAGACACAATATTAGTACTGTTTCTCATAGCCAACCATATACTGCAAATTTTGGAATTACTCCCAACAAGCTAAGATAAGTAGTTTTGAAATGGCACGACCTTAAAGTAGACAAGTCGTTTTTTTGATCTACTGTAAAATTTGCCTTGAGCCACTTGCTAGGTTTTGATTTTTGATAGCCTAGATAAAAAAAAATATATTTGAGACCCTCACAGTAAGACCTTTTATTTAATATATCATACGGTACAGTTGGCAATTTTTTTTTTAATTGTACTTATTTTTCCCCCAAAAGGGACCCCCATATTCAAAATTCATTTATTTACGTTACATGTCCGTGTTTGGGTTACCAAAATACATATGTGTACCAAGTTTCAACTTAATTGGTTCATTAGATTCGGAGCAAATTGGCTGTGACAGACGGACAGACGGACAGACACACGAGTGATCCTATAAGGATTCCGTTTTTTCCTTTTGAGGTACGGAACCCTAAAAATCCACAGGAGTTAAATCGGGTGATCGAGGTGGCCAAGGTATGGGCCCGTTTCTGCCAATCCAGCTATCTGGGAAACAATTATTTAAATGTTCTCTCACGTCCTAAACGTGAGAGAACATTTCCGGTGTGCTGGACAACCATCTTGTTGAAAAATCATTGGTCTTCTCATTGCCAATATATTGGTATTTCGGTCTCGTCCAGAAGCTCTGGGAGATAGTTTTGGAGGAATTCCAGGTAATTTTCTCCATTTAAATTATCTGGTAGGAATTGGGGACCAATCAACGTTCGGCCGATTACTCCTGCCCACACGTTAACTGAAAATTTCCTTTGGAACGACACTTGCTTCTTCCAGTGTGGATTGTTCTCCTTGTCGGTCCATCGATGAAGATTATGAAAATTGGTAATTCCTTCTTTCGAAAATTTTGACTCATCGGTCCACAAGATGGATTTTAAAAACCACGCATCTTGAATGTCACTATTTAACAAAAAGCGACAGAACTGAATCCTTCGTGAGGGATCATCATTTTCCAAACCTTGGACTCGAACACCCGTGCCGTGGAAAGGATATTTGTTTTCTCGGTGCATCGTATTCCACACCTTCCATACCGAAATGTTGAGGTTTCGAGCTTCTACTCTGACGCTCGTAGTAGGATCTGCATCAAAAGCTGCAATAATATCTTCCTCAATACTTGGGTGATATCTCCCGGGTTGAGTCCAGATTCCGCGTGACGGATTGCAACTTCAGAAAGCCGACGAAATGTGTTGTAAAACTCTCAGACATTAGGTAATCTGCGATTCGGATATCTCTCTTGGTACATCCGTCGCGCCAAAGATCCATTACCGTCAGCTCTGCCATACATGAAGACGATATCCGCATATTCTTCATTCGAAAAAGTAGCCATAGTCGATTGATCACACAAATAAAAGTCCAAAATCAGTGAAGGAGCTCACAGCTAGGGCTAGGCTCAACACCAGTGGAGTAACTACAGGGTGGCAAGTTGGCAAAATGCCACGGGCCCCCAGCAGGAAGGGGGCCCCGGTCAGAGGAGAATCCCACCTCCCAACATTTATTATTACACATTTAGTAAAAAAACCGATGAATTTGCCACGGGCCTCGAACGGTATAGTTACGCCACTGCTCAACACCTTAAACACCTCCAAAATCAACGTGAAGGAGCGCACATCCTCATGCGGTGAATTGTGTAAACACGAATTTGCAATTAAAATGTCTTGTCACAAGGGCAGTCGTTACTTGACTAACTGAGGGTTCGAAGATATGACGAGTCCACCCGACTACTCGGGTGTGTCTAGTGTAAATAAATAACGACTTTATATCCTCAGCAACTATTACTGATTTATTTATTTACTGAATATTCACTACGCTAGCCGAGAGTCAAAAAAGCCGGCTTTAAAAGCCGCCACGCGATGATAACAAACTTGCCCTTTTTAGGGTTCCGTACCAAAATGGTAAAAAAGGAACCCTTATAGTGTGACTCAGTCTGTCTGTCTGTCTGTCTGTCACAGCTGGATATCTCAAGAACTACTAATGCTATCAACTTGAAATTTGGAACAGCTTTTCGTTACCCAACTATTTTGCAAATAAGAAAGAAGTAAAAATATTTATATATTTTTTTAACAAGGACTGAAAGTGGGTCTTAAAAATTCAAAGTGAGGCTACTAGGGCATGTGGGGTATCATATGAAAGAACGCTACTTGCACATTCTCAATTTTTTTTTAATTTTTTTTAGGCAGCATAGTTTTCGACTTTTGATGAAAAGTGTAAAAAAAATACCGTTTACCCTTATCTCCGAAATTTGCAAAGATAAAAATCTGAAATTATTCTATGTGATAGAAGTTTATGTAAAGATTACAGGAAAAATAAAACGATGTCTCTATATAGCACACTTAGAAATCTGAACGAAACCCTCGGTGCCCGAGTCCGACTCGCTCTTGACCGGTTTTTTTTTAATTCTGGGAACTCGCATTAACAGTTATGCGAGTTCCCAGAATTTGATTGGTGTGCGTGCACCATAATTCTACGAATGAATCCGTTATCAGTTCTAACAAAAAACAAAAGTGCATTAGCAAAAATGTTGCATTATTTTGGTCTGTTTAAAAATATTTAATTTTTAAACAGACCAAAATAATGCAACATTCGACCTCAATTTGCTTTGCATTCTAATTCCAAGAGTTGATGAGACATCTAATAGTTCCTCAAAAGAAAGGGCAATAATAACCAAGCATGTTTTTAAAAAGATTTGAACAACTGAGGCTATTTTTTTAACTTTTTTTATTATGCTGTAAACAAAACATTTTCTGGATTTTTAAAAGTTTCTTAAACTTGAATATGCCGTAGAATGTTTCTCTGATGAGTGATGACACAGATGATTGGGAATTATTTTGTTTGAGTAATCATCACACATTACATACCTACTTAAATAAAAAATAATGACATAACAGCTTTTACTGGACACTATTAACAATAAATTGAAAAAAAAATGGGTATTATTTTTAAAAACCTTAGTTTCAAAAAAAAAAATACAAGGAACTGGCTTCGTCTAAGACAAGTTTAGCTTAATAAGTTCTAAATGGTCTAAGATATCACCCCCTTCGGGCTTTGCGTCCATCTACCAAACACCCTTAACTAGCCTGTACTGTCCGCTGCAGAGCAAAGGCTTCCCTCTCTCTCTCCCACACAATTCTGTATTTTGCTAGTCGGTCAGTCCTTTCGGTAGGAGTCAAGCTCGTCCCGCCATCTTCGTCTCGGCCTGCCGCGATATCGTAGAATGTTTAGGGGCCCAATCGGTGGTTCTCTTAGCCCATTTGTTATTTGATATGCGGCAGACATGTCCGGCCCAGAACCACTTGAGCTTAGCGGCTTTCTGGGTAACGTCCGTGATCGTGTCCTTGGTTTTGGCGCGCAGTGTTGTTCCTACGGTTCGAAATTCGAACCCCCAGGATACTGCGCTCCATGGCTCGCTGGCAAACCTTGCTTAGTAAAATAAAAACCGGCGCAAACGCACGCAGTACCTAGTCGTAATTCGAAATCCGCACTGCTAGTATTTTATTAAAATATCTTGTACAGGCAAAACGCTCGCCTTAAAAAGTAGGTGGTCCTGCTCTTACATACTTTCTTCATATATGTATATAGGAAACTGAAAGGGACATAGCTTAGCATACCTTTAAAACTGCATGTAAATTCTAGAAAACAGCAATTTAACTTTAGTTATAGTAACGACTATGTTCCTTGATTGACACAACCCTAGCAGTGGCAGCCATTTTATGAGACATTATGAATGCACCGTAGGGTGTAAGTATGAGCCGATTCCCGGCCACCGAGGCGCGGGCTTGCGAACGGCGAGTATTGGGTAGGTCGCCGTCCGGTAAGGACTAGGGGGCCTACTCCCTAAGCACGAAGTCCGTAGTTTCGGCCTTCGTTACGGGCGTTTCCTACTCCGTATCACCTACGGACAGATGATTGGTTCAGGGCCGGAACGAAGAATGAATGACAGCATGATTTGACAGTTGTCCCTACTCCTAATGTGTTTTTGACCGTCCGAGAAATACTTAACTTTTACACTTGTTTTGATGGATCGTAATGTCAGACGGACGAACTGACGACGGACGCCGGACGGACGGACGGAGTTAGGGAGTAGACCACTGAGGCCCTACTGCCTAAGTTCGTCCGCTCGCCAGTCCGTCCGTTCATCCGTCCGTCTGACAAAACAAGTGTAAAAGTTTAATTTTTCGGACGGTCAAAAACACATCGGAAGTAGGGACAGCTGTCAAATCGTGTTGTCATTCAACTTCATTCGGGCCCCGAACCAATCATCTGTACGTAGGTGTTACGGAGTAGGAAACGCCCGTAACGAAGACCGAAACTACGGGCTTTGTGCTTAGGGAGTAGACCCCCAGGTCCGGGTCGACACGCCGCGTTGTGTTTCACGCGCGCCTCAAAGAGATGTCAGCAAAATGATGGGGTCCGATAGGGCCGATGCCGCCCGCCGCGCGGGGTCGCGGGTTCTTCGAAAGTGATACCGTGGCCCTGGCATAGGCAACTGAAGGAACACGGGTGGGTTGTCAGTAAAAGTCTGACACGCCCTTCCGCTCCACCCAGAGCGGGAGAAGTCATTTGATGATTTCCCATCCATACTAATATTATAAATTCGAAAGTAACTCTGTCTGTCTGTCTGTCTGTCTGTCTGTCTGTTACCTTTTCACGCCTAAACCACTGAACGGATTTCGATAAAATTTGGCAAGGCTATAGATGGTATCCTGGGGACGGACATAGGCTCCTTTTTTTTTCAAAAATAATCCTACAGGGGGTGATATAGGGGATGAAAGTTTGTATGGGAAACTCAGTATTTCTTAAGTTAGGGATGTGAAAATTAAAATGTATGCTTTTGATAGGAAATAAAGAAATATGCGGTTCAGCGTTTTTGAAAAATCATCCCCTAAGGCGGTAAAATCGGGGTTGATTTTAAAATTTACAAAACTGCACGGATTTCGACAAAATTTGGCAAGGCTTTATATAGCATCCTGGGAAAGGACATAGGATACTTTCAAAAACAATACTACGGGGGGTGATATAGGGGATGAAAGTTTGTAAGGAAACCCAGTATTTCTTAAGTTAGGGATAAAAAATTTATGCTATTGGTAGGAAATTAAGAAATATGCGGTTCAGTGTTTTTGAAAAATCATCCCCTAAGGGGTAAAATAGGGGTTGATTTTAAAATTTACAAAACTGCACGGATTTCAATAAAATTTGGCAAGGCTTTATATAACATCCGGGGGAAGGACACAGGCTACTTTTGGTCTTAAAAAAATAATCTTACAGGGGGTGATATAGGGGATGAAAGTTTGTATGGGAAACTCAGTATTTCTTAAGTTAGGGATGTGAAAATTAAAATGTATGCTTTTGATAGGAAATAAAGAAATATGCGGTTCAGCGTTTTTGAAAAATCATTCCCTAAGGGATTACTCCCTTAGGGGATGATTTTTCAAAAACGCTGAACCGCATATTGCGTTAATAGGGGTTGATTTTAAAATTTACAAAACTGCAAGGATATCGACAAAATTTGGCAAGGCTTTATATAGCATCCTGGGAAAGGACATAGGATACTATTTTTTTCAAAAATAATACTACAGGGGGTGATATAGGGGATGAAAGTTTGTAAGGGAAACCCAGTATTTCTTAAGTTAGGGATAACAAATTTATGCTATTGGTAAGAAGTTAAGAAATATGCGGGTCAGCGTTTTTTAAAAATCATCTCCTAAGTGGGTAAAATAGGGGTTGATTTTAAAATTTACAAAACTGCACGGATTTCGATAAAATTTGCCAAGGCTATAGATAGCATCCTGGGAAAGGACATGGGCTACTTTTTGTCTTAAAACATAATCCTACAAGGGGTGATAAAAGGATGAAAGTTTGTATGGGAAACCCAGCATTTCTTAAGTTAGGGATATGCCCTATGTTTTCCACATGAACGTTCCCATGGGATATTTTCCGACATCCACGCGGGCGAAGCCGCGGGCAAAAGCTAGTACACAATAAAAAAAGGGGTGTAAGTAAGTATGCACCTTTTTAGGGTTCCGTACCTCAAAAGGAAAATACGGAACCCTTATAGGATCACTCTTGTGTCTGTCTGTCTGTCTGAAAGAAAATAAATGAATTTTGAATATGGGGGTCACTGTTAAGGGGCAAATAAGAAAATTAAAAAAAAAAGTTTTTAAACTGTACCGTGTGACATATCAAATGAAAGGACTATGAGGGTCTCAAATATTTTTTTTTTATAATTTTAAAATAAATAGTTTTAAAGTTATTTAAGAAAATACACGAAAATTGGGATTATTCGGCTTAGGACAGATTCTGGTTTGGGCAGATTCTTGTTACAGCAGATTCTTTTTTTGGCAGATTCGTTTTACGGCGGAAGTAACATGAGCAGCATAAACCATACAATTTATTTATTTATTTGTGTTTATGTTTTTTTTTAATTCGCTCCTGATCTGATCATATCAGGCATCAGATCAGAGGCGCAATTCCCGTATTTTTAACAACGTTCGCGATCTCATCTCAGTCTCAAAAATTGTACTTACTTACCTACATTTTTGAAATTTGATAGTTGCTGGCATTGATGTATAACCTACTTTATACATCAATGGTTGCTGGCATGAGATTGCAACTTGAATTTGATAGTTGCTGGCATTGATGTATAACCTACTTTATACATCAATGGTTGCTGGCATGAGATTGCAACTTGAATTTGATAGTTGCTGGCATTGATGTATAACCTACTTTATACATCAATGGTCGCTGGCATGAGATTGCAACTTGAATTTGATCGTTGCTGGCATTGATGTATAACCTACTTTATACATCAATGGTTGCTGGCATGAGATTGCAACTTGAATTTGAACTTTTTAGGTAGGTTAGGGTTTAGGGCCTACTAATCGCAACAAATAGTTTTCCAATTCCACACTTTTGTATATAATTCTTACATAATACTTTCGTAGATGACTGTAAAATATCTGTCTTATCAAGAATCTGTCAAAAAAAGAATTTGCCGTAACAAGAATCTACCGAAACCAGAATCTGTCCTAAACCGAATAATCCGAAAATTGACCATCCCCCCCCCCCTTATCTCCGAAACTACTAAGCCTAAAATTTTGAAAAAAATACAGAAAATAGTTCTATACTGTAGATTACAGGAAAACCTATAAGAAGTTTGTGGTCTTAAAATAAGATGGTAAATCTCTTAATATTGTGAGTGCCAACTTACATTTACTGTGGAATGTTGGGAGAACATGTTTTTCAACTTTAATGTTATGTTTGTTCTTGGGATAATTTCATCCCAACTACGGAACACAGATAGGACAGAAAGGGATAGAGTCACGGGAAAACGCAAACCCAGGACAATCCGGGTGGACAAGTCTGGCTACAGTTTAAACCAAAAACTAACCCAAAACCTTGTTAGGTTCTAGGTTAGTTCATCAAGAGTATTGCCAGTTGCGTCATCGTTTTAGCCCCGTGGCATATTGCGATCACTAATATTATTATTGCCAAAGCACGATAGGACATAATATATCCTATCGTTCGCTGGCAATAATAATATTTTTACAAGAATCCACTGCCGGTAGGCGTAAACAGAAATGCTACTTCAGTACGTCCCCTCAGGCGGAGACGATAGAGTCATTTCCAGGCGTTAAACACACGTAAATGCTAGTAAATGCTAATTCCGCGTAAATGCTACTGTATACTAGCATTTACGTGTGTTTAACGCCTGGAAATGCGCTAACTCTAGGTATTCGTCTCCGCCTGAGGGGACGTACCTACTGAATTAGCATTTCTATAGGTAAGTACGTATATACGCTGCCGGGAGGACATCAAAATATCTTCAAACAACAAACGCAAATTAAAAACGAGAAACAAAAAGTAGTCACGAATTTATACCTAACTATCTATACTTATTATAAAATAAAGTCGCTTTTCGTGTCTGTCTGTGTGGCCGCGTTGTTCTTCTAAACCACGCAACGGATTTTGATGCTGTTTACACTATCATTTAGTGAAATTATTACGGACTGTTTATATTTTTTAACTTATATATAATACTAGCTTTTGCCCGCGGCTTCGCCCGCGCATGTATTGCTATGTATTAAAAAAACCGCATCAAAATCCGTTGCGTAGTTTTAAAGTTCTAAGCATACATAGGGACAGACAGACAGCGCAGCGACTTTGTTTTGTACTATACAAGTAGTGATAGAAACCTTAATCCCACCAAAAACATTTTCATGTAAAATGTTGCCAAGACGAGGCCACATATAGCTCGCACTGACAAAAAGCTATCAGTACTCATGTAGAGCCAAGCTTCTAACTCTACACGCCCTAACTCTTCAAGCCCTAACTTCACAAACTCTACACCTTAGTCAAAATATGAGGCTTGGCCGTTTCGTTACTACAAGAACTATTGTATAACAGAAAAATAATGAACAGTGAATACATTTTTCACCTTGCGCCCATATGATGGTAGCGAAACGGCCAAGCCACATATTTTGACTAAGGTGTAGAGTTTGTGAAGTTAGGGCTTGGAGAGTTAGGGCGTGTAGAGTTAGAAGCTTGGCTCTACATGAGATCTGATAGCTTTTTTTCAGTGCGAGCTATATATGGTCTCGTCTTGGCATCATTTTACATGAAAATGTTTTTGGTGGGATTTCATTTCTTTTTGTAAGTTGCTTATGATATTTATAAGAGAATTTTCTGTTGTTCATTTTTTCTTTCTTTTTTTGGGGTTAGGTTGATAGGTAGGAGATTAATAAACACTTATCGAAGTATATACAAGTGTATTAATATTATTCGTAATAAGTACTTATTATTTGCGGAAGTCTCATACAAATTTCCATCCCCTAGTTTAAGGGGTTGGTGGGTAAAAGTTCCAATTTTTTTGTTGTTTTTGTACTAATACTAGCTTAATACCAAATTTCAGCTTTCTAGGACTTCAGGAAGTACCCTAAGAATTTTTATGATCATCAGTGAGTCAGTGACGAAATCGGGGTATTTTAGATATCAATAAAATCTAAAGTATAAGAGCTATGCAATTGAAACTTTATAGGTTTAATAAGTCAACCACTGACATCATATCCCGAAAATTTTGTTTATCTGGTATAATCCAAACCCAAGTTAAGAAGGTTCAAAAATACGACGAAGTGCTTACAGAAAAGGTAGGTAGTGCCCTTGCGCTGCTTCGCTTGGCTCATGTCGGCGGGGGCACTCCCGTGCGTGCCCCCAGATGTTTTGTTAAGTCGTAAAAACCGTGCGAAGCAGGGCAGGCTCTAAGTAAAAAAGCAGAAGAATAATAATGCTTTTCGTTTTCTTTGCTTAAAATCAGTGGCTTCAGCTGCATATAAGATATGTGTTATTGGTAAAATAATTATGTAAACTAAAGTCTTTACTTACAGCATGAGCAAAGTAGATACATAAGAAAATTAAAACGAAAAAATACAACGGTTGCTTGAACATTTCCATTTTGTATCAGGCTTATTTCAATTTATAAAGTAAGTAATAAATGTAAATAAAACGTGCTGGCCATTTTATGGACATTAAAAAAATGTATTGTGAAATAAATTGATTTGGAAATACCTATATTATAACCTATTGGTAGGTACGTACGGTAGGCCGCGAGTCAATGGTAACACAATCATTGTAAGTTGGCCTCAAATTCTATAGAAACTTGATACACCGCTAGGCCAGTTCGAGTTCAAAGAGTTACCATTGACGTGCAGTCGTCTGTACGTACTAAGGAACGTGTACAAAACCTCATGCACACAACGAATTAAGAATGACATGCACCATAATCATTGTAGCAGATGCCCATCGTGGTCGGCTCATTCGTCGTTAAGACGCGGTGTTAGCTCAATATACACAAATATTGGTTTCTTGGATTGTCCAGTATGACGCAACACACTGAAACTATCCGACGCAAAAAAATACAGTGGACACAGAAGGGTTTAACCGTAAAGAAAAGCTTTAACCGTATAGAATGGTAAAAAATAGTTTAATATTCCCAATAAAAAATTTGGAAGTTGCTCCACAAAAATAAACTTTGGCGTCGAACATCTCTGTATTTTCAGCGATAACGACATTCTTTTTTTAAAGAATTTAATAGAATTAGCATTTTTTTAAACTTTAACCGGGCAATTATTTGATTTATTGTGTTTATTCTAAATAATGTAAAGAAAACCGGGAAAATAAATGCACATTCGCAGCTTAGTCACATCTCGGCAACACAAATATTATTTTCAATTTTCAACCTTATTTCAAGCCACCTAATGGTGACAATACGCGGTTGTGTGACTTTTAAAATCGTAGTCAGTCAGCGCCTATAATGTTCCCACTGTTAGCTCCTCTCTGTGTGAGGGAGTGCGCCATAATCTACCACGATGCCTGGCCCAGTACGGGTTGAAAGATCTGTCATTGTCATGTCTTCGATTTTTAGGGTTCCGTACCTCAAAAGAAAAAACGGAACTCTTATAGGATCGCTTCGTTGTCCGTCTGTCTGTCTGTCAGTCTGTCAAGACCCTTTTTCTCAGGAATGCGTGGAGGTATCAAGTTAAAATTAATATCAAATACGTAGGTCCATGGTCCTTGGAGCTCTAAAAAAATCAAGCTTCTAAGTCAACAATTTTGATACTCGCAAGTAAATAAAAACATATAGGATACTTTCCGTTGTCCTAGAATCATGAAATTTGGCAAGAAGCAAGGTCTCACAGCACAAGTAAACGAAAAAGTCCGAAAATTATTTATTTGTAGTTTTATCACATTAAAAAATGTTTTTTTTTCGGTAACAATGTTAAATTTGTGTTTGGGATAAATTCTTTTCAACTACGGAACACTTCATTGTGCGTGGTCCGACCAGCACTTGGCCGGTTTTTTTATTTCTAGGACATTAGGCCGGTTTCCTTTCGCACATTAATATTTGTTCTTTATTTTTTTTTCATATAAGAAGGTTAATATTGTTCATGTGTTCATTCATTCTGCCTACCCTTTTCCAAGCTATGTTGGGGTCGGCTTCCAGTCTAACCGGATGCAGCTGAATACCAGTTAATACTGTTATAGACAAGATAATACTGTTATAGGATTTAATAAGATTACCGGACATTAGTGACATCGATGAAGAAAAACATCGTGGACTTATCATCTTATATCTACACAAGGTCAAATTAAATAAGCTACCGAAACTCCGGAGACTTGATGGGTCTCGATTACATAACATGATAAAACAAAAACTAATTAATTTGACGATGATTTTTGAGGTCATCAACCGCCGTTAGTGTAGTCACTTAAAATGTAATTTTAAAAACGTCTTTTTAGGGTTACGTACCAAAATGGTAAAAAAGGAACCCTTATGGTGTGACTCAGTCTGTCTGTCTGTCACAGCTGATTATCTCAATAACTACTAAAGCTATCAACTTGGGAATAGTTTTAGATGACGTTTATCCAACTATTTTGCAAATAAGAAATAGTTAAAAATATTTATATTTTTTTTGTAACAGTGACTGAAAGGGTATCTTAAAAATTCAAAGTGGAGCTACTAGGGCATGTGGGGTATCATATGAAAGAACGCTGTTTGCACATTCTCAAACATTTTCTTTTTTTTTAAGGCCGCATAGTTTTCGACTTTTGACGAAAAATGTAAAAAAAAATACTGTTCCCCCCCTTATCTCCGAAGTTTGCAAAGATAAAAATCTGAAATTATTCTATGTGATAGAAGTTTATGTAAAGATTACAGGAAAAATAAAATGATGTTTCTAAATAGCACACTTTTTCAGAAATCGGAACGGAACCCTCGGTGCGCGAGTCCGACTCGCTCTTGACCGGTTTTTTTTGTATAAGTAAACTTCACAGACGTGATGGATATCGATATCTCAAGCTCAACACGATAAAACACATTTTATCAACTCACTCTTCAAGTAACAACACTATCAGCAACAGCGGTCATTGACCCGAAAAAAATCTATCTATCTGCCTAGCCTTTTCCCAACAATGTTGGGGTCGGCTTCCAGTCTAACCGGATGCAGCTGAATACCAGTATTTTACGTGGAGCGACTGCCTATCTGACCTCCACAACCCAGTTACTGGGTAATACGATACCCCTTGGTAAGACTGGTTGTCAGACTTTCGGGCTTCTGACGACCCGTAACGGCTGTCAAAGATCCACGAATGACAGCCGGGACCAACGGCTTAACGTGCTTTCCGAGGCACGGAGGAATCTCGCTATGTAAAGATGGTCACCCATCCACTGACCAACCCCGGCAAGCGTAGCTTAACCTGACGGATCGACCCGTGCGGCTGTTATTACTTAGCCACGAGCTCCTCCGACCCGAAAAAAATCATCAACTCTTTTTATTTTTATTTTGTTGCTAATATATCGATATACAGGTTGACTTGTAATTTGACTTATTCCTTCCAGGACGTGATAATGTGCTTAATTGTTGCAAATGGATCACGAGTAGGTAGGTACTTGAAAATGACTAAAATTGCGCGCTGCACCGAACATAACTTTATTATAACTGTCACACACGTTCACTTGTTGAAAGTTAGATACAAGCACATATAGTACTTACACTTAGGCAGAAATATAACCTAATGACTTAAGATGAATGTAGAGGTGTGTGCTTTGCAGAGAGAAGCGTATCCCTGAAAGACATGAAAAGATCTCACCCAGCAAGCAATTAGTCTCCCGTACTTGCAGGAGACCGTTACAAACTCCACTACCTATCATAGAAATAATCACTGACACTCAGTAAAACTCAAACTCAAACTCAAAGCATTTATTTCTAATAAACCAATTATAGGCACTTTTGAATTGTCAAGGGGTCGGTCTTGGGTCGGTCAGTCAGAAAGATGAAGCTACTTGCCCATTCCAAAGCGTAGATCCTATGGAGAAGAACGACAAGAAACTCCACGGACACTCTTTTAAATCAAATCTATACCAATATTATAAAGAGGAAAGATTTTTTGTTTGTTTGTTTGTTTGTACCGAATAGGCTCCGAAATTACTGGACCGATTTTAACCATTTTTTCCACCAATAGAAAGCTAAATTATCAAGAAGTAACATAGGCTATAATTTATTTTAAAAAAATTTAGAGATCCTTAAGAAAATTGAAATAATGTAACCCAAAGTAGCAAAATTTTGCCTATAAAATTCATTATTTGGCGTGCGCTGAGAAAACTATTGATGATACATAAAAAGTATTACTACATGAATAAAGTACTCATTATTACCTTAAAAAAAAAAGTTCGTGAGGCAATATATCTAACTATCATAGTTAAGTCACAGCAGCAGCATGTTCTAAAATGTAATCAGATTGCCGCTAGAAACAAAAGTTGGTTACAATCGTATCGTAGTCTTAATTCTTATTCAAATAAATAGTTTTATCAGCAAGGGTATTTATGTAGCAGTAAAATACTTTTTAATTCATTTGAATCGGACATTTAATTTCGAAGTTATTACGAGTACCTGTAAAAATGCCATAGGCGTTCCGTTCGACGTCGCGTCGCGATTAACTCAGTATTTATAAACTTGAGAGCAAAAATGAAGAATAACGTGTGTTTTTCGAAAATCTACCCATAACAGGGTGAAAAGTGGTAGTTAATTTTTCAGGGGAGGATTTTCCTGTGGGGCTTGATTAACTTGAAAGAGGGGGAGAGGGAGGGGGCTTGTGAGAATAGGAGGAGGGCTGGTGGTGGGGATAGGGGTAGGGGTTGGTAAGGAGAGGAAGGGGTGGTAAGGGGTGAGGGGGAGGGGAGGTTTTGGTGAGGGGAGGATGGTGAGAGGGAGGGGGAGGAGAGGAGTGAGAGAGGGGGAAGTGGAAGTGGCGAAGGGGGTGTGAGAGTCGGTGAGAGGGGCAGGGAGAGGTTAGCGGGAAGGGGATATCGTGAACGAACGTGATAATCTCTGAAACTAACTGACTTTGAATTTTTTTTTTTGCATTTTATAGCCCAAAAATCTTAGGACCTTTACGTGCCGAGCTTAAAGAAAAAAAGGCAGAAATAACGCTAAGTGAAAACGAAATACACACATCAACACGGCCTAGGGATATTTTTAAAAAAGCGAATTACTATCAATGTGTTAATTATTTATATGACGTGTATATATTTAAAAGAAACGTTATTTAATATTCTACCATTTTTTAATAATGGTTAAGGCTGCAGTCTTGCAAAATTCACTCGCGGCGAATTATTTGCGCAACTTTGTATTTTTTTTTAAACAAAAGTAATGAAATAACATGAAATATTATTATAATACGTGAATAACCATAATATAAGTAATATCTGGTAATTTTTTTTTAGTTCATCTGGGTGGATTATGTTAGGTAAATCAAGCGTTAAATACAGCTCTTTCGAGCCAGCAACGATTCGAGTTATGTTTGTTCACTTGCATTGGGCAATACAAATTTTATTTAGAAAATCTGTTCAGCGCATAATTGTTTCCATATTCTTGTCTTCAAAATGCGCTGATTACTTTTTTCTAATTACCCTTCATTTTCTTAATTCAGATGTCACAATGTCATCGAAATTCTCTGTTTTTAGCTCTTAATAAACGGTTTGTTTCATAATAACAATGCATCGTATGCATGTAAAAGTTAGTTAATTTAATGCCAAGAGTTCAATAAAGCAAGTACTAAAAAAAAATTGCAACTAAATCACCTTACTCTAACAATAATAATAATCTCAAAATACCTCCAAAACAGAGTTTATGAACAAGAATTGCGAGTGAAATTTCTTAGTGGGTCGGAGCGTTTTGGAGGTCTTTTGAGATTATTATTATTGTTAGACTAAGGTGATTTAGATGCAATTTTTTTTAGTATTTGCTTTATTGAACTCTTGGCATTAAACCAACCAAATCTTACATGCGTACGATGCTTTGTTATTATTAAACAAACCGTTTATTAAGAGATAAAAACAGAGAATTTCGATGACATTGTGACATCCGAATTAAGAAAATGAAAGATAATTAGAAAAAAGTAATCAGCGCATTTTGAAGACAAGAATATGGAAACAATTATGCGCTGAACAGATTTTTTAAATAAAATTTGTATTGCCCAATGCAAGTGCACAAACATAACTCGAATCGTTGTTGGCGCGAAAGAGCTGTATTTAACGCTTGAATTACCTAACATAATCCACCCAGATGAACCTAAAAAAAATAGCCAGCTATCACTTATATTATGGTTATTCACGTTCAATAATAATATTTCATGTTATTTCATTACTTTTGTTTAAAAAAAAACACAAAGTTGCGCAAATAATTCGCCGCGAGTGAATTTTGCAAGACTGCAGCCTTAAGGTGCTTAGATTAAAATTTCAGGATTTTATGGAAAAAAAATGAAGCATAGACGGAAACCGTATATGAATTACCTTTTAATTTGTGAGTAAAAACTGAAAAAAGTATCTAGAAAAATCATTTAATTTGTGTTTATAAACTTGAAGTTAGTAGTCTGAGAAAGCGCCCATGATGTTCATAACACATCGGCAACGATTCGGCATGCTCAGAACAAGGTTGTCAATGTCTTGCTGCGGAATATTGTCCCATGTCCTTCTGAGGTGCGCAAAAAGTTGATCTTCTGTAGCCAGATTTTCAGGAACTTCCTTCAGAGCTCTTCTTTGCAGCATATCCCACGCATGCTCAATGGGATTTAGATCTGGCGATTGAGCAGGCCAGTCTAAGGCCCTAACATTGTGTGTATGTAACCAAGCTGCTACCGTTCTCGCCGTTGTGCCCGGGCATTGTCGTGCATGAGCAGGAAATCTTGCCCCATTTGTGTTCTGTGGGGCAAGATTACGGGCCCCAGCACCTGTTGGACGTATCGTTCTGCCGTCATATTGCCCCGCACCCAAACGAGATCCGTCCGTCCTCCAAGACGAATTCCTGGCCAAACCATAATTGTTCCTCCTATGGGTGAACTTCCTGAGGGTTCTGAAGACGGCTCCATCGTCCAGGGACTCGCCAAACACGCGTCCTTCGTGAATCTGGATGGAAGCCGAACCTGGTTTCATCCGTGAACAGCACATTGGACCATTGCTCACGGCCCCAGTCCAAGTGGTTCCGAACCCATTCTAATCGTCGTCCACGATTGCCTCTCCGTAAAGGTGGGACCCGGAGTGGTCTACGAGAGCGTAGATTGCTTTCATGCAGTCGCCTTCTTACTTTGGTCACTCACAAGCACTTGGTGTTCCAATCGCAGCCTTTGGACCAATTGAGTCGCCGTTGCATTTGGTTGAGCTCTGGTTGCTGGTTTGAATTTGGAATTAGTCTATACTAATATTATAAAGTGGTATAATTTGTATGTAAGTTTGTATGTAGGGGGTAATCTCCGGAACTAATGATCCAATTCTAAAAAATTTTTCACAAGTAGAAAGCTACATTATTCCCGAGTGCTATAGGCTATAAATTATATTTATATCATGCACATTAGTCGAGCTATCACAATTTTTGTCTAACAAGTCGGAAAGAAATACCTCTTTAAACAGACTTTTTTGCATGCGCTGCCTAAACGGTTGTTTATAATTGAGAACAATGTATGGCAGTCTGGTCCGTCTTAAGTAATTCTACAAAAAAGTCCGTACCATATTTCTATCTTTTATATTTTATCTTTTATACATCTTTTATTGCTTTAAAAAAATATTTTTTAGACATACTTACGTTTGGATGATTATTTAAACAACAAAACATTAATCCTAATCAAAATAAGTTATTTTATAATCACAAGGACATCATGGAGATAAGATTTGGCCTTTACAGTATGTCAATTGGTCATACAGTTTCGGAGATAATATAAAATTACTAAAACGCAAAATAACTTTAATTTATACCGGTCGCTCTTGAGCGAATATGTTTAGTGCGGACATTTTATCAATTTACCCATAGTTGGCGTTGTGCAAATAAGTAATTTTTCTGAATTGCGAGATTTTCCGCGGATTGACGACCCTCTCGATTTATTATTTCAATAATGTAGGTGGAATACAGCGGAAGAATTTGTTTCTTTGTTAGTTTGTTTGAACGCGCTGGAACTACCCCAGTCGGATTTGAAAAAATCTTTTTGCATTTTATAACCCAGTTCTCCCGAGCGCGAAGTAATAGCGCGGGCAGGCGATGCGGAAGGATATAGTCTATTTAACATCACGCTAGGGCCCTTAGGAGCCGAGCGCGAAGTAATAGCGCGGGCATGCGATGCGAAAGGATATAGTCTATTTAACATCACGCTAGGGACCTTAGGAGCCGAGCAAAAAGAAAAAATGTCAGAAAGGATGCTTAAGCGCGAACGAAGTAATAGCGCGGGCAGGCGTTGCGATGCGATGCGTCGTTGGGGGATAAGAAATTTCACGCGGACGAAGTCGCGGGCGGAAGCTAGTCTGAGATAAATTACAAACAAATCGGTGTATAAAAGATTCCAATGCGGCCAGTACTTTTCTAGTTATTTAATTGAGTATGAAATATCCCTAGACCGTGTTGATGTGTGTAATAGCGCGGGCAGGCAATGCGATGCGACAAGGTTGGTTCGGGGGAATAAGAAATTTTACGCGAACGAAGTCGCGGCCAGCAGCTAGTATTTTACAAAATATTGGTTACATTGTTCATATTGAAAATATACATGTGAGAACAATGAAGAAAGACGGCGTCCGTAATAAACAAAAGATAACAACTAAATTAAAAAATAAAAATAAGCCGTGGCAGCTAAGAGACGATTAGTCCCAACTGACGGCGCCCGTTCACGAACATGACGCATGGATCAGCACCCTAATTGGTGCTCAACCATTTTGAAGGGAACTTAATGATCCAACACACACGCCACCACCAGCGAGACATTTGAGTGAGCATGACATACTCTCAACCGCCAGGGCACATTCAAGTCAGTGAAAGACGAACCCAGTAAAAGGTAGCTTTATATTAGCTACATAATGCTCACACACACACACTCAACTTCGAAATTAAATGTCCGATTCAAATGAATTAAAAAGTATTTTACTGCTACATAAATACCCTTGCTGATAAAACTATTTATTTGAATAAGAATTAAGACTACGATACGATTGTAACCAACTTTTGTTTCTAGCGGCAATCTGATTACATTTTAGAACATGCTGCTGCTGTGACTTAACTATGATAGTTAGATATATTGCCTCATGAACTTTTTTTTTGAAGGTAATAATGAGTACTTTAATCATGTAGTACATACTTTTTATGTATCATCAATAGTTATTTTCTCAGCGCACGCCAAATAATGAATTTTATAGGCAAAATTTTGCTACTTTGGGTTACATTATTTCAATTTTCTTAAGGATCTCTAAATTTTTTGAAAATAAATTATAGCCTATGTTACTTCTTGATAATTTAGCTTTCTATTGGTGGAAAAAATGGTTAAAATCGGTGCAGTAGTTTCTGAGCCTATTTGGTTTGGACAAACAAACAAACAAAAAAATCTTTCCTCTTTATAATATTGGTATAGATTTGATTTAAAAGAGTGTCCGTGGAGTTTCTTGCCCGTTCTTCTCCATAGGATCTACGCTTTGGAATGGGCAACTAGCTTCATCTTTCTGACTGACCGACCCAAGACCGACCCCTTGACAATTCAAAAGTGCCTATAATTGGTTTATTAGAAATAAATGCTTTGAGTTTGAGTTTGAGTTTTACTGAGTGTCAGTGATTATTTCTATGATAGGTAGTGAGTTTGTAACGGTCTCCTGCAAGTACTAGAGACTAATTGCTTGCTGGGTGAGATCTTTTCATGTCTTTCAGGGAAAAAACCGGAGAAAACCCAGTACATGACATTCTCGATGCTCACTCTAAATATACAGCTTCCTTATACCCCCTCGATTACAGCACATAGTTGTTGTAATAGCTTGGTTTGCTCTTGTCCAACAGTAACAAAGACAGCGTCAATTAAATATCTTGGAATTATTCTTGACTGTAACCTCTCATTCAGACACCATATTCACCTTCTTACATCTAGGACAAGAAAATTGATCTATGTTTTCAAGAACCTTAGACATGTTGCGCCCCCAAAATTAGTGAAGCAAATATACTTAGCACTAGTACAGTCCATTCTTCAATATTGTATCACCGTTTGGGGAGGTGCACATAAAACTATATTAAAGCCCTTAGAAATAGCCCAGAGGGCTGTACTAAAAGTTAGTACTTTTCGCCCATATTTGTACCCAACCCATCTTGTTTACCAGTCGTGTGAGGTTCTGACAATTCGCCAGTTGTTTATATTTCTTGTGGTTATGAAGCAACACTCTTTACTACAATTCTCAAAGGGTGATCTAGCTAGAAGACGAAATAATGTTATTAGTAATAATGACCGACCTTTTTTCAGGCATGCTTACGTAAACAAATATTTTTGCTTCTTGGGGCCGTACCTATATAATAAAATAAATGACGCTTTGGAAATATACCCGCTAAATAAAAAGATATGTAAAAGTAAAATCTTTAATTTTATAAGTAAACATACGTATGAAGAAACAGAAAACTTATTAAAGATAGTTAGATAGTAAATGTCTTTTATACTCACCCTCTCACACTCTTTCACTCACTTTCACACACTACACACCGAGAGGTTAACACTCCACACACCATTTTTGTTTATTTTGTTTTAAACTTTTTTCTGTGCTATGATATACCTCCTATTAATATTATGTCTAATTAAGTTAGTAATGTAATGGTCATCATAAGGAAGAGCGCTGATGTCCGAGATACAGATATTTTTATCTAGTTCAGACACAGATGCCTTCAGTATAAAATTAAGAAAATTTGATTGTGTCCTGTATATCTGATCAAATGTAACATATGTTGTGTCAAATAAATATATTATTATTATTATTTGTTTGTATACATTTTTGTATCTCGGCTGATCTGCCGGTTTTATAGGATAACACGGGCCAAAGCCAAGTGCTACCCCTGAGAGTGCTAAACTAAGTGATATTTGATGATAATGTATTGTGGCGTAATGATATTACATTTTGACCTTGTGTTGCAGTGGCGCGTGCTGTGTGTGCGTGTGATACTTGTGCGTCACTGTCGTTCTGCAAGAATTTTCGGACAATTCTACAAGTGTTCAGGATAGCAGCTTTCTGTAGGGTTTGGTAGGTGGAGGGAGCTAAGTCTAGCGTTTTTAAAGACTGATGCAGTTGTTTGGGAATGACACCCGTGGTTGAGAGTACTACAGGTATAATGACAACGCTACCTAAACGCCACATTCGGCTAATTTCAATTTTTAAGTCTGTGTATTTTGATAGTTTTTCTGCAATAGTGTTTTGTAGGTTGTGTGTGTTTGGTACTGCTATGTCAATAATTTGCGCGGTTTTATTAATTTTATCTAGTAAAGTTATGTCTGGTCTATTGTAATGTGTTGTTCTGTCTGTGAGGATGGCTCGATCAAAGTATAGCTTGTGTGTTGTGTTTTCTAGAACCGTTTCTGGACTATATTTGTAGTAAGGTACTTGGGGTGTGGTAATCAGTTTATATTTTATGGCAAGTTTTTGATGAATTATGTTAGCTATTTGATCGTGCCTGTGTTTATAGTCAGGCTTTACATGCTCCAGTAATGTGTTGAATCGTTTCAGAAGAACTATGACATCGCCTACAAATGTCTACGGAAAAAGGGACTCGCATGATGTGCTTTTGATAGTTACGGGTTTCAATAACTTGATCTTGGATTGCTGTCATGAACCCTTCAGTTTCAGGGAATAAATCTCCGCGCCTGAGCCATTCGTTCGACGCTAACTTGTCGACGTTAGGTTGGCAAAGGTCTTGGCGATGCCTTCCATGAAGTGACTTTTGGGTCCATTCCAATATCTTAGTCTGTCTGTCAGTCTGTTTCTCGTTAATTTGGGTAGTGTTGTCAGCCATGTTCAGTGGGGTTAGTTTTCGGTCATTATAAACTATTGCTTTGTGTAGGGTAGAGGTTGTGCTTTTTGTGTTAAAATATTTTCTAAGGGTGCTGATTTGTTTATTATGTAGGTTTGTAATATCTATAATGCCTCGTCCTCCCTCCATCCTTGGTAGGGTTAGTCGTTGTACACATGATCTTGGATGGTGTTTTCTATGTTTGGTTAACGAGGTGTTAATGATGCGTTGTAGATTTTTAAGTTCCGTTTTGTTCCAGCTTATTATGCCGAAGGAATAAGTAAGGACAGGGATCGCATAGGTATTGATAGCTTTAATAGTATGTCTGGAATATAGTTGAGTATTGAAAATGGCTTTTAATCTATGTTTAAATTGTTTTGTAAGTTTAATTTTTATTTCTTTCTGTTTAATTTGCTTAGCTTGAATGTATCCTAAATATTTGTATGTTCCGTTTTTATTATTATTATTATTTTTAAAGTGTCTTTGACATATCTCGGGACCCTGCGGTCCCGGACTTTTGGAAGGCGTACGAGGGGCCGAAGCCAACTCGCAGAGGCCCCTTAGACAATTTTAAATTATGAGGAGGCACCAAACTACGATTATCCCTGTATACACTATGCAAGTGCACCCAAGGACAACCCCCGGTTGGTGCAGGACTATTGCAGAACATGGAAACAAAACATATTGGGCTATGGGTTTGGGTGGCTGTGGAATGGTTACCTAGAACTATGAAAGGACTATGGCCCCTGCCTGATCAATGTTTTATTATACACGGAAAAAAAATGGCAGGGGGTGACTTGCACACTCAATAATGGGCCCCCGAAAACGGTCGCTAGCACATAGTGTCGTAGCGGCAAGGGAGCAACATGTCCTGAGGTGCTTGTGAGGAGTGGAGAGGTATTCCACGGTTCTCAGAACAATCCCAGAGCCCGGAAGATGGTCAAGATCCCTACAAACACTTACTGGAATACTTCCTTCCTCCGAGCACGTTTGCTCTTGCGAATCTCCACTCAAGCCAGCCAATAAAGGCAAGAATGAGGTGGGAGCATTGTTCCCGTCATTGTTCACTCCAGCCGGCCAATAAAGGCAAGCGAGAGGTGAGGAACAAGACTTCTCCCGGGAGATAGGGTCCGTGGGGTCGCTACTGCCCATCAGCTCGCCACATGCTGCCCTGCGGGTTTCTGTATCTCTCTTGGTCTGGCTCCTCATCCTAGACCTGTCCCGGCAGAGTAAACTCTACAGGCACAGACCTAGAGCACGCAAGCCCCACCACGACGTCAACGTAGAGATACTGCAGTGGCGTTATTATTATTATTATTATACGCTTCTCTCTGCAAAGCACACACCTCTACATTCATCTTAAGTCATTAGGTTATTTTCTGCCTACGTGTAGGTACTATATGTGCTTGTATCTAACTTTCAACAAATGAACGTGTGTGACAGTTATAATAAAGTTATGTTCGGTGCAGCGCGCATTCTTAGTCATTTTCAGGTACCTACTCGTAACCCAAACCAAGGCAAAAAACTTAGGCCGCGTTTATATGACACGGAATGTTACAGCGTGTCGGCCGCGCCGCGAAAGTACGGCGACCGCGCGGTGGCCGCGTACTAACTGTTCAGTTATAGCAAATTTATGTTTTATTAACTAGGACGTAAAGTTGAAATTAATTTTGAGTAATTAACTGCGAGACGGCCGCGCGGCGGCCGCAAGAATTATTTCGCGTCGTCTAACTGCAGCCTTAAAGTGTTCCTGTGTCCCAAAATCGGATTGTTCAAGTGGTGAAGTGTGTTGTTTCGAGAAGTAAACTCAAGTAAGTACTGCGCTTGCGACGCATTGTCGAGTTTAATTAACTATTTGCTGAATTGTGCGGAATACTTTGAACTGGGGGGCTAAAACGGCCACTTTAGCAGAATCATAACATGATAATAGATATTATGAATCATAATTGAAATCGTAAAACAAACTGACATAATTTATTTGCGTTCAATTTCTATCACGCAATTCAGATGTTTGACTGTTTTCTATGGAGATTCGTAAAATGGTCCACAAATTATGAATTGCTTTATTGAAGTTTAATGTCAAATACGTCAAATAGCACAATCATAATAAATTGCTGGGAATTCAGGAAATGAAAAGCTTTTAGAGGAATCGCTTAATGTGGCCGTTTTAGGCCCCCTGTAATATCTGCAATCGCGTCAACCTGAAATGAACAGCAGGGGGTAGGTCGAACTTTGAATAAAAACAAAAATTACATTATTTGAAGTCGGAGCTGGGAATAAACATCGAGGAGCGGTCCGACCGCGTCCTGGACATTCTGCTACTGACAACTCATCAGAATGAAGCAGAAGAGACTCGAGAAGGCAGATTATCTATAATATAGCATAGCAGCAACAGAAAAAGAGTCGAAAACGCAATTTAAACGCCAAAAGATTCACCGGGGAAGCTGAACTTGAAGCAACATGGCGGCGTCGTCTTAAAAAAAGCCCATCCATAATTATATTACTCGTCTCTCTACTATTCCATTGCTTATTTTACGGTGCATACTGGATAGGCTGTTGGATAGGCTGTATAATCCTTATCCATATCCTAATGGCATGTCTTCCCAACCGTTACCGCGCCCCCCGGTCTACTCCTTGTTATACAATGGTCAGCTCTGTTGCACCATGTAACATGAAGCAACAGGGGCTAGTGTTAATCTTTGGGTTCATGCGAGAAATCGAGTCTGGTTAAACCACGCTGGGATCGGTGCATTTCATTCATTAAGAATATAAAAAATAGTAGCCCACCGGTATCGGGAACAGAGTCCAAGCTACCGGTGGTCTGGGGGGCTAAAACGGCCACTTGAGCAGAATCATACTATGATAATGAATCATATTTGAAATAATAATTATAATAATTATTTATTTATTTCACTATCAATTACATTCATTTTATTACAATACCAAGATCATTTAAGCTTTATCTAATAAGTTTTCAAGACATCTGTGTCTGAACTAGATAATTTAATATCTGTATCTCAGACAACAGCGATCCTCCCTATAAATATGAACATTTAAAAGCTAACAAGTAGGTACTAATGCGGCTCTAAAATTACAAAAATTAATGCAAAAACAAAAAGAAAAACAAAAGAGAAATTATAAAAAGAGTGTGTTTAGTAGGCCTCCGTTTGTGTAGAATGTATAAATGAATGAGTGTGTGTGGGAGGGTGAGTGCGAAGTTTTAATCTAGTGTGGTACATGTAGGAAGTTTTCGGTTTCGTCATAGGTCAGCTTGTGGATATATTCATACAATTTTTTCTTACATGCTTTATTATTTAATGCATGTATGTCTACAATGTCATTAATTTTATTATACAGATATCGTAAAATGGTCACAAACTGACAATTCATAATTTATCTGCGTACAATTCATAGCACGCAATTCATCTGTTTGACAGTTTTGTATGGAGATTCGTAAAATGGTCCACAAATTATGAATTGCTTTATTGAAGTTTAATGTCAAATACGTCAATCATAATAAATTGCTGGGAATTCAGGAAATGAATCGCTTTTAGAGGAATTGCTTAATGTTTCCGTTTTAGGCCCCCAGGGCTGCTGAGAGAGAAACCTCCTAACGATACGCGCCGTGTCCAGAAGTACAGCTTTCGTGATCAAGCCCTTGATCCAGGTGCCTAACGAGAGCCTCGTCAGGTGTTGATCGAGGCTCTTGGCTATTATGTTATTATATTAAGTTATATTATAACTAGCTATTGCCTGCGGCTTCGCCCGCGTAGATGTTGGAAAATATCCCATGGGAAAGTTCATGTGGAAAACATTGGGCCGTCCGATATAACTGTGCAAACTCAAATCGCTACGATGTATTGTCGTTGCCGTGTAAAGCTCCCATCAGCTTGATTTTTTCCGACATCTTCAACAATCATCGTCAAAAAAAAAAGTTTCTGGTGCTCTTAGAAGTCGGTTACATTAAGAGGTCTTTTGATACGGCAATGAAAAAACCTCGTGAGAGTTGGACTAGGCGAAAGGCCTAGGTTGGCTAGGGGTAGGTGCTGCAATACGAAGTCTCAGTCAGGCGTCAAGAAACCATAATGAATTATACACTGAATCACTCCATCCATTGCTGAAAACCGTATGAAAATCCATTCGTCGTAAAAACGTCGAATGAAATAAAGACTAAATGTTACCTCAAGATACGAACTATGACTACATTTCTAATTCCTTAAATCTCTTAAAAAGAGATAGGTTACCTAAGTACCTAACAAACATTTTAATGTTATTTGTGAATTTTAAAATCAACCCCTATTCTACCCCCTTATGTGATGATTTTTCAAAAACACTGTACCACATATTTCTTTATTTCCTACCAAAAGCATAAATTTGAATTTTCATATCCTTAAGAAATGCTGGGTTTCCCATACAAACTTCCATCCCCTATAGGTATCACACCCCCTGCAGGTTTATTATTTAAGACAAAAAGTAGCCTATGTCCTTTCCCAGTATGCATTTTATCGAAATCCGTGCAGTTTTGTGAATTTTAAAATCAACCCCTATTTTACCCCTTTAGGGAATGATTTTTCAAAAACTCTGAACCAAATATCTCTTTATTTCCTGCCAAAATCATAAACTTCAATTGTTATAAATATCTGTTATAACTTAAAAAATGCTGGGTTTCCCATACAAACTTTCATCCCCCATATCACCCCCCGTAGGATTATTTTTTAAGACAAAAAGTAGCCTCATGTTCTTCCCCAGGATGCTGTCTATAGTCTTGCCAAGTTTTATCGAAATCCGTGCAGTTTTGTGAATTTTAATGTCAACCCTTATTTTACCCCCTTAAGGGATGGTTTTACAAAAACCCTGAACCGCATATTTCTTTATTTCTTACCAAAATCATTAACTTGAATTTTCATAATTATCACTAACTTCAGAAATGCTGGGTTCCCCATTTCATGCCCTATTTACCCTGTGTAGGATTATTTCTTAAGACAAATAGTAGCCCATGTTCTTCCCCAGGATGCTAGCTATAGCCTTGCCAAATTTTATCGAAATCCGTGCAGTTTTGTGAATTTAAATCAACCCCTATTATTACCCCCTTAGGGTATGATTTTTTCAAAACCACTTAATCGCATAATTCTTTATTTCCTACCAAAAGCATAAACTTGAATTTTCATATTCCTAATTTAAGAAATGCTGGGTTTCCCATACAAACTTTCATCTCCTAAATCGCTCTAGGATTATTTTTGAGAAAAAAAAGTAGCCTCTGTCCTTTCCCAGGATGCCATCCATAGCCTTGCCAAATTTTATCGAAATCCGTTCAGTGGTTTAGGCTTGAAAAGGTAACAGACAGACAGACAGAGTTACTTTCGAATTCATAATATTAGTATGGATTATTATTATTATTTAACTATAAATGCCGACTCGAAAGTCGTTATGAATGAAGGGTATGGTATAAGTACAGCCACAATGTACAGCTAATAATGTGCGCTTTTCCACTCGCCGGTACGACACCGGCACGGCGCCCGGCCTATTCCCTAACTCCGTCCGTCCGTCCGTCCGTCCATCAGTCCGTCCGTCTGACATTACGAACCATCAAAACAAGTGTAAAAGTAAAATTTTTCGGATGGGCAAAAACACATCGGGAGTAGGGACAGCTGTCAAATAATGTTGTCATTCATACTTCGTTCGGGCCCCGAAACAATCACCAATCCGTATGTGATACGGAGTAGGAAACGCCCGTAACGAAGGCCCAAACTACGGGCTTCGTGCTTAGGGAGTAGACCACCACTGGGAAGCAAAATTATTTAATTAATAATTTATTTATTTATTAAAACTTTATGCAAAAGAAAAAAAAAATACCGTACAAAGGCGGACTTAATACCTGAGGCATTTTCTAGCAGTCAACCTTAGTGTGATGCAGAAAGAAAACATGGCCGGTGCAACACAAGGAATAATTATCTCAAAAATAACTATAAAATACAAGAATAAATACATAGTTAAATACATACATACATAAAAACAGACTAAACTTTGTCAGGAGAATTAACGATCGGTAGTGGAGAAAATCAATGCAGCAAATCAGCGCTGAGATGTTTCTTCTACTTATATGCTCACGTGTCTTCACTTTAAAAGACAACCGATTGGTTGCCGTCCTGATGTTCAGACTTTGAGGAGCGCATTCAGAAGAAAGACCGTCTGAACAAAGAATGAAGTGTGAATGAAACCAGAGCAAACGAACGAAGGTGGAACGAAGGTTTTTTGAAGGGTAACCATTTTAAAAGCAATCGGTGCGCGGATACTCGTACATGGTCATACTTACAAAGATTGAAAACGATCGAATGCAATTATTGAGAAGGCGGTCAAGTTTATTGAGGAGATCTGCATTCAGCTCATAGTAACACCATACCATTGGGAAAGATTAGCGACTGTACGTATGATGTACATACGTACAGTCGCATTTAGCTTTTTGTGTGATGGGAGAAGGTTTTTCAACGGATAGAGCGACCACAACGTTCTGGTGACTGTTTTACCAACAGTTGCTGCCTAACCTGCTGTCGTCATTCAAAACGAGTGTTGACATGCAGACCAAGATCCTTAATATCAGAGCTAAACGGAGAATGAGATTAAATAAAATGATGGAATAGTCAAAGATTACAGTTAAGCCATTCAGATTTCTTATGCTGTAGGGGCTCCCGGGATATTATTATAATAGACTGACATTTGGTAGGGTTAACCGCCACTCCAAATCGATCAGACCAGTATTTGACCACACCTAAATCTCGGTTTAGCTCACCAACCGTATCGGAAATATTATCATCACTTGTCTGGCTGTAAAACTACAAATCGTTGGCATTTAGATGATACGCAGTCCGAAGCACGGTAGTAATGAGATTAAATAAGATAAAATAAAGAACAAAAGAGGACATAATATACCGTCTTAAGGGATGCCAACTGCATGATCACACCAACTCGAAATATAAGAGTATAGCCATTTCAATGCCTCCAGAGAGACCATAAGATAGGAAAGGATGGATAAAAGGACTTCGTGACTGACGGTATTAAAAGCATTGGAGAAGTCAATTAACTCTAAGACTGTAATTCTTTGATGTCATCCATTCCCCGCCTTATATCGTCAGTCACTTTAAGGAGAGCTGAAACGGTATTGTGCCCGGCCTGAAACCGGATTGAAAGGGACTGATAGAGAGTTGTGGTGAATAAAGTGAGAGAATTAATTGTTTATGAACTCTGGCCTCAAGCACTTTAGAAAGAAAGGGATTGATGAAAATTTGGCAAAAGTGAAAGAGAGGAGTTGGGTATCTTAGGCAGAGGCAGAACAAGGGATTTACGCCTGTAGCGTAAAATTGCACCGGTGTTTTCCAGGGAGAGAAAAACACCAAAGGGAGAAGTTTATGATGTGGGAGATTGCAGGAAGGAGTTCTTTGGTCAAGAGCCATTAGGATCATATGGCGACTGATATTATCGCAGCCAAAGGCTTTGGATTTAATGGAATAGTACATTTTGATACAAGTGGAGAACGTTTGTTATTGCATTCGAGGCGGAATTTAAACACCCGAGCCGTAGGCGAGGTTGTTTTTGAGCCGAGAACTGCAATAAGGGTCATTCTTTGGGACAGGTTTTTCAAGCGGCTTAAAAATAATAGAAATCGAAGAGTCAGCAAGCCTTTTTTTTTCGCGCAAACCTTATTTCCTCTCTTATCTGGGTTACTGATTATTATTAAATTATCTTTATAATTAAATATCATTAAAATATCATTAAAATATAAAATACCCCCATTCTTTGATTTTCGTGGAGTGTCCCAAGCCCCGATCTGGTCACTTAGTAAATTATATATTTTAAACTAAACGCTACAAGCTTACCAAAAAAAACACTAAGTCCTAAGAAGTTTACAATGCTATGAAAAATTACACCATAGTTCTAAGAGAACTACATTTCCTAAAAAAAAAAAAAATGTAACTGTCCCGAGGTAATTGCTGATTTGAGTGGGTTATTATAATTTCACTAGTACATCTCTAAATTCACGGCCTGATGATGCGTCATCCTAATTAAAGTTACAACTAGTCGCGCTCCAACGGCCGGGCTGAGTGCTTGTGCGATGGTGCGTCGAGTTTTCAAAAAATAGATGGTAAGAACTTCGTTGCGTGGGTTTGGTTTCTCAAAACTTTGATTTGCGTGGTACAATTGTCTCCGGTGTCTGTGAATTTATTTATTTAATAAAATATTGTAGCGAACAAATATAAGGTAATGTAACTTATAATCAAAACACAGTTTATTTGCTTAAAAGGTTTTTGTATATTTTTAGCATAAAGGATTTATTTTGATTTCCGTGGTCGTGATTTGCGTGGTTTACGTGGTAGTTTTGACCCACGGAGATCAATTTTTGACCCTGAAAATGAAATAACTTTGAGTTTTGTACTAGTTATGAACGAAAATATTTTTTATTACTTTACGAGTAGTTAAATGTAAATTCGTTTAAATCAAACTTAAAATGTCACATTCGATGAGTTTTTCAAATGTTTAAATTAGTGTTATATTTCTGTAATTTCTTTAACAAATAATAATAAAAAAAAACATACAAACAATAACAAATAACAAACAAACAAACAATCAACAAATAATAAATAATGTTGTACTGATTCTACTAAAAAAACGTTTTCGGCCTTAGTAACCCACCTATTTTTTTACCTTACATAATAAAATAACTTCTTTTCACTAAGAAGTAACAATAAGTAACTCATTTGAGAAAGTTAAATTAAAATTTTCATTTTTGTGGGGTGTTTTGTGATTTGCGTGGCCTCCATTTTTTTAACCTTGATTAGAGATAGTGCAATCCACGAACACGCGCCCCACTACTCCTCCTAACCGTTGCACACATATACTATAAACGGCTAGGAGGAGTAGTGGGGCGCGTCTTCGCGGATTGCACTATCTATATCTCTGTAAGTATATCGCTCTAAGAGGTGCCATTTTGATAAATAAATATTACTTTTACGTATATTTTAAGATTCTAATAAAATTTTTAAAAAAAAATTGAAAATTGCCACGAAAATCACCAAAGAATGCCTTACTCGAAGAAGCACCCATAACAAATGTCCAAGTGTATCAAACGACGTTTTTCAATACACTTTTGAAGAAATAAAATAAAGTACATAACGGAAAATATTTTTGTCATGAATTAATAGGAAACTATGATTTAAATTTTCTTTTTTTTCTGCGCTTTGCTTTCGCCAGGTTGAAAGAGAAGCAAAGGTATAAAGCCGATAAACAGCCTAATATGAAAAATAGAAAATTCAAATAGTTTTGAATTTAGAACACAAATAAATGTTAATTTGTTCATAAACGTTTTTTTTATTGTAATAATCATGGCTTTTGATAATATTCTTTATAGAAACATTATTTAAATATTCAAAAAATATATACGCCTTAAAGACGCATACTTACTCTTTGCCGAGATTTAAAAAAAAACATTCACCTCCGAATATAGAGTTGTGAATAGAGGCATTGAATCAATTTGGACTAAGTATAGGTATAAGTTATCTGTGGCAATTTTTATTCCCTCACACGGGTGGGAAAACGAAAAATCGCACGCGTGTGAAATACATGGCATTGTGAACCTAATCGTAGTGCGATATGAACCAGTTTTCGAGGAAGTGTATTGAAAAGAATAATCTTTCTGATCTCGTGTGGGTCTAAAGGGGTTAGTTTTGGAAAGCGTCAGACCAGCAAGGTAGTCGAGTGTATAGCACTTGATTAGACTATCTAGAGTGGGAACAGTGGAGAAATGGCGATTTATATCATCCAAGCCCATGTGTTAGGAAGGTCTGAATGTCACGATTTGCGGATGCCTAAAGTTCCAAGGAACTTCCAAATATCGGCAGGAGAAGAAGACAAGTAGTGATATTATTTAAGATGTGGCGGCGATTAGCGTTGCGTATCATCTGATTACACCACCTTCTAAGAGCCAAATTTAAAAGGGATCGCTTGGAGGAAAATTTTACATTCTTTAAATGTCCAATTTAAAGAATGTCCAATTCTTTAAATGGAACCACTTTACAAACGCACCCGGCGAATTTATATACCAGCTATTTTTTTTTTTTGGGTAGAATAGACCCTTTTTAGTGTATTATTGAAAACAACAAAGTGCGGAAAATAATAGACGCCGAAAAAAAAAAATACAGTACGAGTACCATATTGACCTTGAAATCAAGGTCAATGACCCTGAGGCTTTCATCTTCTAAATACAAGACATCACCGCCTCATCTAACCCAAATGATTAACCAAAAATAGAGGGGATATGGCGCTCGGCGGCCGCTGCCGCGGCACCGCTCGCTTCGCTCGCTCGCCGTCGCGCGTTAAGGGTCACTGTTCTAACCTAACCCAAATGATTCACCAATGTGAAGTTTCGGACGCGCGGGTGTGATAGTACCTACAGTGGAGCCCTTTAAATCTCCGAGCGATCCCTTTTATATTTCCGAAACGCGCGGACCCTCCGTCGCATTGCCATCCGAAATCCTCTGTTAATACAAGGCGCAGGTGGACCCTTCAACTTGATAGTCTTGTTAGGAGCGTGAGTGCCTTAAAGCCTGACCACAACATTGTTGAAGGAACTAACTTTTTCATCAAAAACGCCCAGTGGAAAAATGGAGCCCACCGGCACGACGCCGCGCCGCCGTGCCGGTGTCGTGCCGGTTAGTGGAAAAACGCCTAAGCTATCTATCCACTCACACACACACACAGCTGCACACCGCATTCCGAATAAATTTTGCACGCGACTCGAATTAATTGTAGTTGCGAGTTGCCTTCGCCGCGTTCATCATGAAAATACTATCTGACGGCAGAGACCTAGAGTAAGTTATAGGTACCAATTTATGTCTCTTTCTGATTTAAATCTTCATTGAATGCGTTGTCTATCTACGTATTAAGAAAATGTAATTTTATTAATTATGAGCCATTACAGATTAGATTTTATTCAGTAGCCATGAGAAATCAAGAAGTTCTAATGTTGTTATTTTTGTAGAGGGGTAGAGAGAACAGAAGATATTATTTATATGAAAATTGTTCGCAAGTTTATGTGGATCCTAGATGGCTGGCCGAAGGGTCCAAATGAGTCTCGGAAATACAGATATTTCATGATCATCATGATGGCAATTTTGCTCATAATGGGTATCAACTATCTACGAATCAACACTGGAAAACTGACGTATTTCGAGATTGGCCATACTTACATTACTGTTTTTATGAATTTTATTTCTTTTGTAAGTATTTGAAAACACCTTTATCAGTATTGAGAAGTTTTCGATTAGACCTATATCGATCTACCGTTCTGCGAGGGATGTGCGCCATGTCCTGTGTGGCGACCCTTCGGTCTGCGTCGACTGACGTAACATTCGGGATTCCCAGCTGCACGAGGATAGGTGACTGCCTAACCTCGTTCAGCTGTGAAATCCGAATTTAATAAAAAGATCGACAAAGCATTTCAGAAAATCCCATTCAATTGTTTTCTGTTTTCAATTCCATGTGTCCGCGAGGTCTTACGGGCCACGGGCGAAAGAATCGCGGCGATAGTTACGCTGTGCCTACAAACCATCGCCGCGATGATATCGCCATATGGAGACACGTTCTAAGAGAGTGTATAGAAATACGTGGCACGACGATAATATCGCCGCGATTATCTCGCTCTTGGAGACGACCCCTTTGTTGAGCTTTGCATTTGTGTGAGTGAACACCAAAATGGTACGAGAGACTATGACCAAAATTTTTGTCTTATCGTTTTCGTAAGACAAAATCTTCAATAGTCTCGTCTTATCGTTTTACGTTTTACAACGATGCGACATGGTTTTGGTCATGGCCTCTCGTACTAAAAGAACAAAAGCCGATTGCCAAAAAGCAGTATAAAGCGGTTTTAAACCAAGGAAAGTAAGTCACACCTACACTATGTGCACTCACACAAATGCAAAGCTCAGCTAAGACCTCGCGGACTGTACCTACTTGTATTTGTGTCCTCACAAACTTATATCTTTCAGTCCAGAACATGCATGATTTTCAGTGAAAAGTACAACAAAACTCTTTTGTATTTCTTGAATGAAATGCATCTTTTTAATTACAGAAAGAAGTCCGATTACTCTTATAAGGTACGTTTCAACTTGTTACAATTTAGCCAGTAGAGTTATAATATAAGGTATGTTTCAGCTTGTTACAGTGCAGCCAGTAGGGTTATAATATAAAGTAAGTTTCAGCTTGTTACAGTGTAGCCAGTAGGGGTATTATATAAGGTACGTTTCAGCTTGTTACAGTGTAGCCAGTAGAGTTAAAATATAAGGTACGTTTCAACTTGTTACAATGTAGCCAGTAGAGTTATAATATAAGGTATGTTTCAGCTTGTTACAGTGCAGCCAGTAGGGTTATAATATAAAGTAAGTTTCAGCTTGTTACAGTGTAGCCAGTAGGGGTATTATATAAAGTACGTTTCAGCTTGTTACAGTGTAGCCAGTAGAGTTAAAATATAAGGTACGTTTCAACTTTACAATGTAGCCAGTAGGGTTATAATATAAGGTACGTTTCAGCTTGTTACAGTGTAGCCAGTAGAGTTAAAATATAAGGTACGTTTCAACTTGTTACAATGTAGCCACTAGGGTTATAATATAAGGTACGTTTCAACTTATTACAATGTAGCCATTAGGGTTATATTATAAGGAACGTTTCAGCTTGTTACAGTGTAGCCAGTAGGGTTGTATTATAAGGTACGTTTCAACTTGTTACAATGCAGCCAGTAGGGTTATAATATAAGGTACATTTCAACTTGTTACAGTGTAGCCAGTAGGGTTGTAATATAGCGTACGTTTCAACTTGTTACAATCTAGCCAGTAGGGTTATAATACAAGGAACGTTTCAGCTTGTTACAGTGTAGCCAGTAGGGTTATAATATAAGGTACGTTTCAACTTGTTACAATGTAGCCAGTAGGGTTATAATATAAGGTACGTTTCAACTTGTTACAATGTAGCCAGTAGGGTTATAATATAAGGTACGTTTCAGCTTGTTACAGTGTAGCCAGTAGGGTTGTAATATAAGGTACGTTTCAACTTGTTACAATGTAGCCAGTAGGGTCATAATGTAAGGTACGTTTCAGCTTGTTACAGTGTAGCCAGTATTGTTGTAATATAAGGTGCGTTTCAACTTGTTACAATGTAGCCAGTAGGGTTACAATCTAAGGTATGTTTCAGCTTGTTACAGTGTAGCCAGTAGGGTTATAATATAAGGTACGTTTCAACTTGTTACAATGTAGCCAGTAGGGTTATAATATAAGGTACGTTTCAACTTGTTACAATGTAGCCAGTAGGGTTATAATATAAGGTACGTTTCAGCTTGTTACAGTGTAGCCAGTAGGGTTGTAATATAAGGTACGTTTCAACTTGTTACAATGTAGCCAGTAGGGTCATAATGTAAGGTACGTTTCAGCTTGTTACAGTGTAGCCAGTATTGTTGTAATATAAGGTGCGTTTCAACTTGTTACAATGTAGCCAGTAGGGTTACAATCTAAGGTATGTTTCAGCTTGTTACAGTGTAGCCAGTAGGGTTATAATATAAGGTACGTCTCAACTTCTTACAATGTAGCTAGTAGGGTTATAATATAAGGTACGTTTCAACTTGTTACAGTGTAGCTAGTAGGGTTGTAATAAATTATGGACTCCTTTTTAACGCACACGCTTTACAAAATTTGCAGTTGTTGTACAGACCGTGGCTACCGCTAGGCTACGGCCAAGCTTAGGACTCAACCCGTTTGATCCTCTCAGGCACTGTATTTAAGATAGCGTGTGTTGCCGGAACGTGTCCTGAGAATCATAATTATTATTAAGGTTGATCCGCTGTGGTAGCCCGCGAAATGCAAATTTTCTTGCGTTTTTTGCAATTTGCAGGTTAGTGTAAGGTTGTAGGTATCTTGATCAAAATATGAGTCGCGACAGTAAAAAATACAACCGACTTCCAAAAAAAACACTATGAGTGAAAAATAATTTTAATTTGGGAAGTCGGTGTCTGGTTAAATGTATTTTACGTTTTTTGCCTCCGACTTCCGAAATTAAAATTATTTTTTACTTTGTAGTGTTGTTTTTTTGAAGTCGGTTGTTTTTTTTTTGTAAAAAAGTTTTTATTTTTTCTCTATTTATGTTGTTTTTCTTTTATTTTTTTTACTTACAGTATTATTCATACTCGTTTAACAGCGCAGAGAATGCCCGTACAGATTTGGTGCCATAGTGAAAAGTGAAGAAAATTACATAGTGCTCTAACGGAATATAACTTTTTTTTTGTTTGGCTAAATGAAATTACAAATATTGTGTTTCCGTATTCGGTTGTAATTTATTTCTCTAATTTTCTGTTCCAGACACATATACTGATCCACAAAATATCTCATTTCTTTACGATATACCTCATCTTTTTGATGTGTTGTGGTATACTTTTATTCAACCTGACACCAATGTACAACAGTTACGCTGATGGGATGTACAGAGACGAAAGGCCTCCAAATGCTACGTTCGATCATTCTGTTTTCTATTCTTTACCTTTCGATTACAAAACCAATTTGAACGGATACATTGCTTTAAACCTTTTTAACTGGTACATCTCATTGATCTGCTCATCCTACTTCTGCATTGTAGACTTAATTGTATCCTTAATGGTATTTCATCTTTTTGGTCACATGCGTATTTTAAAATACAATCTCGAGACTTTTCCAAAGCCTGCCTCATTGCTGGTTGAATCAGAGGAAGATAAAGATGACGGAAAGGAACACAAGTATACAGAGCAAGAGTTCAAAGAAGTCCACAGTAGATTAAGGCAGAACCTCCACCACCATAATATTATTATTGGGTGAGTAGTGCTTGTCATCGTGCACTTCGTAAGTTAGACTGGCATTTTTAGAAATGAAAAAATCTAGCGATCACATCCTGCTTATTTCTAGTTTGTCACACTCTATTGTTTTATTTGGTGAATAGAGTCTGGCACATAAAACATGAGCCTGAAAAATAGCGGCAAATTCAAAAATCTAGCTCTGGTATCACTGCGTATAAGTAATAGGTAATGGTAAATACATTTTGATACTTGAAATACATCATGGATTAATCGACAAATATAATTGTCCTTTTACATCATACAATTTTTAACGGCTCAACCAATTTTGATCTAGCTATTTTGAATTTGCCGCAATTTTCCAGGCTCATGTTTCGTGTGCCAGACTCTAACACATGGAGCGGGCGGCACCGAGTGGGTGAGTGGGTATAACTTTGTACCCTTCTGTAGGTAATCGGTCGAGTCTGGCTTGCTCTTGACTTGCGGTGCTCTGTTTGTGTGTTAATTCAACCATAACTTTTACGATTACACCCAATGAGATTATAAGAAAAAAAGAGGTACATATTAAATATAGGATACCTTACCTATAACTCGTGCGTGTAAACATGGCACCTGGGCCTCAATTCCGGGCTCGAGCTAGATATCACGACCATGGAGATAAATCTCTGTTTAAAATCTCTGCATCAATGTCCGGTTCAAATCTCGATACTATCAAAAAACCGTATTCTGGTAGACCATGGAGAAAGATTTACAACGGAGAAAATAATCTCGTCTAAAAGACGTTCCATTTTTATCGATTCACTTTGATTATAATCGATTATGCTACGTTTTTCTTTTTTTAGTATTAATGACGTATGTTTAATTTATTAAATTCAAGCAAACACATTTTTTATAATAATTACTTACTGAAAATAGTAATTGCAAAGTAGCGTGATCGAAAACGCATTTCGCATGATTTGTGTCCTTTTTCTGACGTAGGTAGGTCTTAATTTTCAAACTAAATAAGACTATTTTTAATCGCGATTAATAAGGTGTGGAATAAAATTAGTTGTCATGAACTAAAATTCACACCAACACCTTGACTTCAAGTGCAAAAACAGTACTGTATTTTTTTCTTCTTTTGCTTATATCTCGAAAACGGTGTGTCCTATCGCAAAAATAATGAAAATTTGGCCCCCCTTTATGAAAGCCATCAACCCCTAAACCTCTACAAGTAGGTACCAAAAAAAATACGAATTTAAACCTACGAATGTAAATTTTGACAGATGTTCCAGCGGAGATTTCATATCTCCATACCTTAGGACCAGCCGTGATATCTCGCTGGTTTGCGATCGAAAAATTTATGAATGGAGATCGTTAGAATAGCAATTTTTCGTTTTCGACGGAGATAAGCAGTTTCTCGACTGATATTTCGACATGGAGATAATCTCCATGCCACCGGAATTGGCCTCCTGGCTCGAAAACAAAATTGTGTCTAAACACTATGTTTTGTCACGTTTAAAGCATCGTAAAGTAGTATGTTATGAGAAACTACTCAGCGCAAATTAAATGTTGATATTCAAAAAACTAAAATAAAACTCAATAATTTTTTGCAGTCAGTTCTTTAGGGCGAGCGCGCACTGCGTTGCGTTCCGTTAGTTCTGCCGCACTGGGCGGGGCCTACAGTAACAAAACGCATGACCACAGTGCGCGCACTTCAAAGACATTCCATACTTCACAGATTATGCGGTAGAAAAACGCACCGCAGTGCGCGCTCGCCCTTACACGTAATTCACTCGAGCCAGGTGCCATGTTAACGCGCACGGGCTATACACAACATTCGATCTTCAGACGTAAATAACATAATATTGTGTATAACTGGAAGTACGATGGCATATATCCAATGATGACAAGTGAAAATAGGATGGCATGTCGTAATTATCCGAAGCGAAAAAGAGACAAGCACAATTATGTTGTTTTTGTTGACACCGGCGCGACTGAGTTCAGATGTGCCCAGCTCAGTTTTGACCAGCGCTTGACCTATGTACCTCTTTAACTCATAATATCACTAACTAGCCCCTTGTCTTAGGTATCTTGCATAATTTCTTACTATCGACAATTCAACAGTTTCCAATCAATGATGTCTGACACTTTTGGTGAAGTGCTTCTGCTGTACTTCCTCTTCCACCAAGTGAGCGAGTGTCTTCTGATGTTGGAGTGCTCGCAAATGGTACGTATCTATCGTTCAAATTACACATTCAATCATTTTTAGGGTTCAGTAGCCAAATAGCAAAAACGGAACCCTTATAATTTCGTCATGTCTGTCTGTACGTCCGTCCGGATGCCATTTAAAGGCTCTTACAGACAAAGGCGATATCGTGTCGCTCCTGTGTGTATGGTCGCGCGCGATTCCATAGAAATTGTTCTACGGATATAATATAGCAAAATCGCGTCGCACGCGATATCGCCTCTGTCTGTAAGAGCCTTATTCGGAGACTATTTGCACTATATCGATGAAAATTGGAAAGAATGTATATTCTGTGAACCGCTAAACAATCGTGTAGTGAAATTACGAAAAAAACAAGTGTTGCTCTCCCCAAATGAAGGATGAAAGAATAAATGTGTGGATCCTAATAACTTAAAAAGATTATGATGTTTCTAAATGACTTTTTTATTTAAGTCTATAAGTAGTCCTTGAGATCTGGAAAAAAGGTTACAATCGCAATGATAATTTGGTTTTTCATAGTTTCAGATGTTCTATGAAATACGAACATAATTTTGCGATCGATAAAATCGATACTGTGCTTGCGTAAATAATCAACCCAAATACAGAACCCTTAACTGTGAGTGGTCCGGCACGCACTTGGCTGGTTTTTTATAATTATTTTCGTGAGACACAAGCAGGCGGTCCATCTGATGGTGAGTGATCATGATGCATCGCCATGCCAGAGACAACATTAGGTACAGGACGGAATTTTCAATCCGGAACACAGCAACCCCCTGGCAGCAGAAAGTCATATGTGTGCTGATCGACTTCCCTCTTTTTTGTCCGACCGAATACTTCACGAAGAATCTTCCCAGTCCAGTCAGTCAATCAGTTCGTCTTCTTTCCGTTTTAGGGTTCCGTACCTCTAAAAGAAAACGGAACCCTTACATCATCACTTGGTTGTCCATCTGTCTGTCTGTCTGTCAGTCTGTTAAGACCCTGTTTCTAAGGAACGTGTGGTGGTATCAAGCTGAAATTATCAAATACGTAGGTCCATGGTCTTATGGAGCTCTAAAAAATCAAGCTTCTATAATCAACGCAATCTAAAAAGTCCGGTTGGACAGCTGTCAAAATACTTTGTGTAGTGATGGGGACCAAAACTCGGTTGCTTTAAAAACCGATTCTCGAGACATATCGATTTATCATACTTAGATTTTGTAATCGACAATTTATTTACAATGCTTAAAACTGTTTTTCGAGGCATATCGTTTTAATTCACGTACGAGTTTGTAATATTTAACAGTTACTTCTTAAATCCCAACTAAGTTTCAATTTGGGTGAGTTTCAAAGCCAAATCAAGACAAACTAAAACCCGCTATACTGATTTCTTCCGGAAAGTTTAAGTATGTAAATACATTGTATGCGCCAGTGGCATACCTAGTAATTATTAAATATCAAAATAAAACTAAAAATATTTTTGATCAGATTTTGTTTTTTTATGTTTAAACATTTAATAATACAGTAATAATACGTTTCTCTCTTTTCTAAATTAGCGTTTGTAAATATCGATTTTTAGAACATCGAGTCATCGATTTCATTCGGTTAAAAAACGGCTTACAACGGTCACAACTCTACGGCCAGGAACCCAAAGACGTTGTAATAACGTCCTGACATTTCATAATCTAAGGTCGGAATATTAATCAACGATTAATTCATGTTTTTGGGTGCATTTTTCCAATATAAAGTAAAACTTGGTGCTTACGAAAGATACTTATTGTCCTATTGAATGAAAAGACATACCTAGTAATTGATTAGGATTACGAATTAGATTTTTCGATTTCATAAGTACCTATAGACGTTCATACAAAGTTATCGCGACAGGTATAATGAGAAACGTCCAATCCAAACGGACTTTAGATTGCGTTTATTATAAGTCAATGCAATAAAAAAATACGGCCATTTAAGCGACACATTTCGATAGGTACTCACAAGTAAATAAAGTAAAAATTAGGCTCAGAAATGCAAATGACATACAATACTCACCACGCACTAGCTATGCTATGGCAGAAAAAAATGTAATGTACGAAGGTGCGGCATTGTATAATAAACTACCAAATAACATCAAAAATTCAAAATCCATGCCAATGTTTAAGACACAACTAAAATAGTTCACGTTTAATGAAATGAGCGCACTTTAGTACATTGCATACCACATCTAGTTGCGCGCGTTCCGTGTATGTTTACATTTTAGCAGTGTTAAATTATTAGCGATTACCCTACACTTTTACCCTCTTACAAATAAACACAGAATAAAGTTATTCCAAATTTAAACCCATGAAAATGTATGGTACATTTTCATGGGTTTAAATTTGGAATAACTTTATTGTGTGTTTATTCGTAAGAGGGTTAGAATATTTTGTATGTTGTAATTTTTGTGCCAAAACTGTACGTTCAATCAATTATGTTTATAAGATAGTTAAATATTTCTCATGTAAGTGAAATTTCTTATGGGAAATAATAAATACAAAAGAAATTTGGCAAGAAGTCTGCAACAAATCAATCAATCTGCCTAGCCTTTTCCCAAATATGTTGGGGTCGGCTTCCAGTCTAACCGGATGCAGCTGAATACCAGTATTTTACATGGAGAGACTGCCTATCTGACCTCCACAACCCAGTAACTGGGTAATACGATAACCCTTGTTAAGACTGGTTGTCAGACTTTCGGGCTTCTGACGACCCGTAACAACTGTCAAAGATCCACGAATGACAGCCGGGACCAACGGCTTAACGTGCTTTCCGAGCCACGGAGGAGTCTCGATTTGTAAAGATGGTCAGCCATCCACGGACCAACCCCGGCAAGCGTAGCTTAACCTAATTGATCGACACGTGCGGCTGTTATTACTTAGGGCTTTATCACACTAGCGAGCTGCGAGCAAGTGGAAAGCGGGGCGAGTGCGCAGCGAGCTCGCCGTGAGTTATCCAGCTGTGACAGATAGACAAACAGACAGACAGACTGAGTCACACCATAAGGGTTCCTTTTTTACCATTTTGGTACGGAACCCGAAAAAGTAAAGTTGGACGGAGTCACTTTTCGATTTGCTTTTTTGACATCCACTCACAGCACAATCAATTAAAATTTAATTGAATATTTGTTTAGTCGACTTTATTATCAAATAACTAACATTTTTTTTCAAATACTGTTAATTCTTCGTGGAAACTCAGCCAGCCCACGACGTAAGTTTCCATAGATGGATCTAATTTTCACTTTTTTTCCCGAGATTTAGAAATTGGTAGGAATGTAGCTGCAGGCAAGCTGCACGGTCCACGGGTCCACGGGTCCACCGGATACAGCAAAATTTTGAAAGTGGTCTATGAAACAAAAGAGTTCGGGAACCTCTGCCTTAAACAATACTGTGACAAAATAAACGCACTTCCTGAAAGTACTTCACTCGCTACTACTGTATCGATTTCTGTACATTTTTATGTTATGACTATGATTAAGTTTTATATTTTTTTTATTTAGCTGTTACTTGCATGTATTGTGTCAACTCTCGTCGTCTTTTGAAATTTATCCTAAATGGGATTACTGAGGTCAAGCGCTTTTTTAACCCCCGACGCAAAAAGAGGGGTGTTATAAGTTTCACCGCTATGTGTGTGTGTGTGTGTGTGTGTGTCTGTGTGTCTGTCTGTGGCACCGTAGCGCTTAAACGGGTGGACTGATTTGGATGCGGTTTTTTTTATTTGAAAGCAGGTTTTCCAGCGATGGTTCTTAGACATGTTTCATCAAAATCAGTTCAGCCGTTTCAAAGTTATCCGCTCTTTTGTTAGCTGCGGTATCTTAGATGCGTAATGGGTATTTACTTTACTTTCCAAAAATTTGAAACATCCCTGTATGCTATCTATCTATGCAAGATTATGGAATTCTTGGTCTGATGCTGCAGCCAGGATATCCAGCACACTAGTACCTACACTCTTGAAAAAATAATAGCAGAAATGTCGTGTTTGGATTCATTTACATCAATGCAATGGTGGCAACACGATGAGCTGATGCTGCAGCCAGGATGTCCAGCACACTAGAACACTCTTGAAAAGTAATAGCAGATATGTCGTGTTTGAATTAGTTTTGATCAGTATTTAATTCTACATACAATGCAATGGTGGCAACACGATGAGCTGATGCTGCAGCCAGGATGTCCAGCACACTAGAACACTCTTGAAAAGTAATAGCAGATATGTCGTGTTTGAATTAGTTTTGATCAGTATTTAATTCTACATACAATGCAATGGTGGCAACACGATGAGCTGATGCTGCAGCCAGGATGTCCAGCACACTAGAACACTCTTGAAAAGTAATAGCAGATATGTCGTGTTTGAATTAGTTTTGATCAGTATTTAATTCTACATACAATGCAATGGTGGCAACACGATGAGCTGATGCTGCAGCCAGGATGTCCAGCACACTAGAACACTCTTGAAAAAGTAATAGCAGATAATTATGTCGTGTTTGGATTCGTTTTGATCAGTATTTGATTCTACATACAATGCAATGGTGGCTACACGATGAGCTGATGCTGCAGCCAGGATATCCAGCACACTAGTACACTCTTGAAAAAAAAATAGCAGATAGTAGTGTTTGTATTCGTTTTTTTATCAGTATTTAATTCTATTTGCAGTACGATGGTGGCATCAAGATAAGTTAATGTTATGTGCAGAGAAACTTAACATTCTGCAGTAATAACAATGCATTTCTATATTGTTAAATTGTTTCAAAAGTTTAAAAATGTTAAAATAAAAATTAAATTTAAAAATTAAAAAACCCCCAACGCAAAAAAGAAAAGCGAACATTTAAAAAGTCAAAAATAATGGCTCAACGATGGCTATTATTTTTGGCTTTTTAAATGTTCGCTTTTCTTTTTTGCGTTGGGGGTTTTTTAAATTTTTTTTGACATGTTATTTTATAAATATTAAAAAAATGCACACTTCAGTTATGTTATAATAAGGTTTGATTTTTATATTTTTCTAGAACCAGAAAGCGTTGTTCCGTTACGGACCTCTAACAGTAGTGATCTTCCAACAGCTGATTCAGTTAAGCATTATATTCGAGATGTTGGGATCATCGGTTAGTATATAAGCTTTTTGTTACCTGACCAAATGATTTCTATTTATATTTTTCAGCTCGGCACAATTTAGCAGTACACTGAAGGCCAAAAATATAATACAGAATCTTCATTTCTTACTTTGCTTACTTAAGTGACTAAGAAATCACGGTGCAAGAGGCCTTTTTTAGGGTTCCGTACCAAAATGGTAAAAAAGGAACCCTTATGGTGTCACTCAGTCTGTCTGTCTGTCTGTCTGTCTGTCTGTCTGTCTGTCTGTCTGTCTGTCACAGCTGGATATCTCAAGAACTACTAATGCTATCAACTTGAAATTTAGAATAGTTTTAGAATACGTTGACCCAACTATTATTCAAATAAGAAAGAAATAATTTTTTTTTTTTTTTGCAACAGGGACTGAAAGGGGGTCTTAAAAAATCAAAGTGGGTCTACTAGGGCATGTGGGGTATCATATGAAAGAGCGCTGTTTGCACATTCTCAAAAATTTGTTTTTAGGCCGCATAGTTTTCGACTTCTGATGAAAAATGTAAAAAAAATACCGTTCCGCCCCCCCCCCCCCCCCCCCCCCTATCTCCGAAGTTTGCAAAGAGCAAAATCTGAAATTATGAAAAATAAAACGATGTCTGTAAATAGCACACTTTTTCAGAAATCGGAACGGAACCCTCGGTGCGCGAGTCCGACTCGCTCTTGACCGGTTTTTTTTTTCAGAATGACAAGTTAATAGACGCAGTATATGGGATACCGTGGGAATACATGGACACAAAGAACAGTAAGCTCGTGCTTGTCATGCTGAGACAGTCGCAACGGTCCATGAACCTGAAGGCTATGGGCATCCTCACTGTTGGCGTCCAGACTATGATCACGGTACGCCGCGCCATCTTTATTGTTACCTTATCATTAAAACCATTAATGTTTTCACTAAGTAGGTATTTCACGTTTGGTTGCTCCCGCAGCCGTGTGATTCTGTAAGACCTCATTCTAAACTTTGAATCTGAATCCGCTGTGAGTTTCTTGATCGGCGTTCTAAATTCAAAGTGTCAAATAAAAAACAAGTGAGAAGAAGTGAAGTAAATACCCATGTGAGGTGCGAGTTATTGTTTGAATTTTACAGAATCGACGTACTGTTGTCGGTGATCAATCTTGCTTGAGTACAGATTTCGTCGGATCAAAACAGACTATGTGTATATGTTACCGGCAATCTGTATAATCCGGTATTCTATACAATACCTAGGCAATGTATAGAATACCTAAAACGTTCAGGTAATGTATGAAATATTATTTATTTTATACTTTGCCTAGGTATTCTATACAGTACCGAATGCGCAGCCGGCAATGTGTGTAACATATTGTGCTCGCTATTAGACTAGCTGTATGTAGTATTACATAAAGACTTATGTGTTTAAACGCTTACCAGAAAAGTACCTACCTATTTTACTACCAAAAAATTCTAAATACCTGCCAGAATGGATGCTGCTCACCAAAATGGATAAATGCTCAGCAAAATTAAAACCACCAAAATGACTTTAGAAAACTGACAGCAGGTCGCTTCGCGGGGCCCCTATTTGTGTCTGCAGGGTTGAAAGGAACCTAACCAACCAAACCTCGGGGTGCCCCTGACGTCGACCGTCTAGGTATAGGGTTTTCGTCAGCAGGTCGACGCAGATTTGGTGAGTATTTATCCATTTTGGTGAGCATTTAATTTTTTTGGTAGTCATTATATTAGGTCTTTACCTATGAAATTGCCGTTCTGCAGTACTTGCCATTTCAAATCAAAATAATTTTTGTTTGTCTAAGAATTCTAATTTCAAATTAATTTTATTTTAAAAACATGGATTTTTTTTCCAAAAGTAGTCATTTGTTTATTGATTAGTGTTACATTTTCATCGCATTTCAATCTTTTTCGTCATCATGGATACGTTAAAAATTCAAGTAATTATGGAATATGAGTACCGTCGTGGCAGCAACGCGGCACAAGCGGCACGCAACATCAACGACGTTTACGGAGCTAACACTAAAAACCAACGCACCACCTGTTATTGGTTTGCTCGCTTTCGTTCTGGAAATTTCGACCTGAAAAATGAACCTCGCGGTCGTCCGAAGACTTTGGTCGACAATTACGAATTAAAGGCGATTGTGGAAGCTGATGATACACAATCTACGGCTGAATTAGCAGCAGCTTTCGACGTTAGCGTCAAAACAATATTGGTCCATTTGCGTCAAATTGGCAAGGTAAAAAAGCTTGACAAATGGGTGCCCCACGAACTCAATGATCGCCAGCGCTAAGTACGCGTCGAGACGTGCCTTGCACTGCTCAACAGACACACAAATGAAGGAATTTTGAACCGCATTGTTACCTGCGATGAAAAATGGATTCTGTTTGATAACCGCAAGCGCTCAGCAAGTTGGTTGGATCCTGGTTCAGCACCTAAACAATGCCCTAAACGAAAACTTACCCCTAGAAAAGTGATGGTCACTGTTTGGTGGTCTAGCGCCGGTGTGATTCATCACAGCTTCTTACCAAACGGGGTGAGCATTACTGCAGATGTGTACTGTGAAGAACTGAACACAATGATGGAGAAGCTGGCACATCTCCAACCAGCATTGGTCAATCGCTCGTCTCCGCTGCTCCTGCACGACAACGCGCGACCTCATACTGCACAGCAGACGGTCTCCAAGTTGCAAGAACTGGGGTTGGAAGCTCTCCGTCATCCGCCCTACTCACCAGACCTTGCGCCTACAGACTACTACTTTTTCCAGAATTTGGATAACTTCTTGGCGGGAAAAAAATTCAATACCCGAGAGGCAGTACAAAATGCCTTTGAAGAATTTGTTGCCTCCCGACCAGCTGATTTCTTTAAGAAGGGCATCAATAAACTGCCACTGCGTTGGCAAAGATGAATTGATTGCATGGGTGATTACTTCAATTAATACAAATAAAAAATACATGAAAAAAATTCGTTTAAATTTTTTCATACAAAACGGCAATTTCATAGGTAAAGACCTATTATTTAATCTCTTACAAAAAACAGATGACAAACTTTATCAACTCCGAACAAAACAAGCTGTTGGCTGTTGTACAGCCATTGCATTATTGCAGGTGCCTAGCCTGCCGCTAGCACCTATGCTCGCCTTATTGCCGCGGACGGAGGCTGCTCTCCCTACGCACCTCCGGCTCTAAAAAACACTCTTGATTGAGATAGGGCAAACAAGCAAAGCAAAAGCAAAAAAAAAGAAGCATATTCAGGCAAATAAATTATTTGATTTGATTTGTTTTTTTTTTTATTTGGAGTTGCGGTTGGCTAAGTCGGTTCTGTGACACTTTTTGCACCTATTCTACACCTATAACCAAAACAGCTGGTCGGAGACAAAAAGCACCTAACATTGATAAACACAGACCAAAATCTATTCACTTTACACATTGCCGGTGGACCAGCAGGTACTCTATACAATGCCTGGGAATTGTATACATTACCTAGGCAAAGTATGTAACGGACATTAATTTTCATAATATTTCATACATTGCCTGGACGCCCCAGGTATTCTATACATTGCCTAGGTATTGTATAGAATACCTGTATTATACAGATTGACGGTAACATATACACTAGGTGTTTGATTGTAATATTGTAAGGCGTCAGGACAAGTTCGTCAATAAGGAAAGGCCTTAAAAAGAGCTTTTCTCATGTATGTAGTTTAGTCCTTGAGAACGCTTCTGCTGCTGATGAAGCGGACAATACTAATATGCAAGATAAACAAACCATACTAATATACCAACCTACCTTAATTATCGTAGCTATACCTACCTACAAAACATTTGAATATTTTAAAACATTTACTTACCATGTTTTCAGATTATAAAAACATCTTTCTCATATTTCGTGATGCTAAGGACAGCCGAGGAAGAATAATAAATTAAATGATTTAATTCATATTTGCTTTGTTTTTAGTGTCCTGAATTAAATACTAGTCCACTTATTTTTAATAATAATATTATGTTTGCTTACAAAGTGTACTTTCAATAAAAACAAGTTTTAATTTAATTACCGTCTAATTTATTTTCGTTTTTTTTTTTTCATTGAATAGAGTTTTGTGCAAGCGGTAAGAAGGATGCGCTAAGGTAGCCCGCGAAATTCAAATTTTCATACGTTTTTGCAATTTGCATATCTGTATCAGGTTGTACGTTGATTAAAATATGATTCGCGGCCGTAACTAATATGGCTTTACAGAATTATAGTAATCATTAGAATCAGCAATACAACTCCATAAGTTACAATTCAATTCTGTAAAGCCATATTAGGAGCTCGTGGCTAAGTAATAACAGCCGCACGGGTCGATCCATCAGGTTAAGCTACGCTGCTGGGGTTGGTCCGTGGATGGGTGACCATCTTTACATAGCGAGACTCCTCCGTGCCTCGGAAAGCACGTTAAGCCGTTGGTCCCGGCTGTAATTCGTGAATCTTTCACAGTCGTTACGGGTCGTCAGAAGCCCGAAAGTCTGACAACCAGTCTTACCAAGGGATATCGTATTACCCAGTTACTGGGTTGTGGAGGTCTGATAGGTAGTCGCTCCATGTAAAATACTGGTATTCAGCTGCATCCGGTTAGACTGGAAGCCGACCCCAACATAGAAAAGGAAAAGGCTAGGCAGCAGTGGTCTGGAACCTACCGATTTTTCGGTATTTCTGCCTACATGGGCTCTGTTCCACCGAAATATTTTTTTCAATAAATAAACGAATTTGATTGAATATTGTATTTTTTTCTCAAATACCGATTTTTGGTACAAATATACCGATTTTACCGGCAACTGTACCGATCTCGCTCTATGACGTTCGAGACCACTGCTAGGCAGATTGAAAGCCATATTAGTTACGGCCGCGAATCATATTTTAATCAACATACAACCTGACACTGACCTGCAAATTGCAAAAAACGCGGGTTACCTTAGCGCATCTTCCATAATGATCAAGGATACTATCAAGAAACGCTTCGTGATATTATCGGAAGCCAGTTTAATTAAAGTCAGGAACTGTAAAGGGTATGCAGGTAGTCAGCTGCAAGTTGTATGGTTGATTCATTGTATTGTTAGGTTTTGTGAGGCAGGTGGCCATGCACTCTGTTTTAGTCTCGAAGTTGTTCTGGTTGCCTTCACACCCAGAATATAAGCGTTGTTTGCAAACTCTAAATATGACAAAGTTCAAATTAATCAATATTATAACAGATAGCACATAATAAAGAGTGATTTTTCAGTCTGTTGTGGGAAAGTTGTGAACCAAGGGTCCTAGAGAAAAACGCTGAAAGAAATCATGGGCTAAATATTAAAATATATTAAAAAAATAAAGAATATTAAAGTTTAAATGTGACAGGACATTTTTAATGGCCACTTCGAACATTTTATACGATCATATAATATTAACCACTGAACCACAGGTAAAAATAGGTTTTCTCTTGCTTCTGGCATTACCAGTAAGATGTCTATGGAATTAGAAAGTGTTACGTACTGAGGTATCGGATCCCATGCCCACCGGTTATATTGTCCAAAGCAGTTGCCGTAGTCAAACGCAAGCGAGCAGAAATACGGTCTATGATCTGTAAACACAATCAATCTATCATTTTTACAAGCTTTTGTTATAACTTGCCTTGATAACTAGTTGTTAGAGTTAGTACGTATCAGTCAAATCTTGCAAACTGTATTGAAACCTCTTCATCTTATCCTACGGAGTTGAAGTTTTACATGTTGATTACTGTTTTGAAGACAATGCATTTTTATGATAAGAATAACCTGATTCTACACCCAGGATTGGCTCAAGACGACGGAACTCCTCAACGGTCAAGAGTACAGACACGAAATTTTTATATATGCTTTAATTATGATAATTAGTTCTAATGTTCATTATGACCTGGCTGGTGCACCCAGGATTGTCTTCAAACCAGGGAACTCCTCAACGGTCAACAGTACAGACACGAAATTTTATATACGATTTCATTATGATAGTCCATTATAAAGTCCACAATGACCTAGCTACTGCAACCTGGATGGATCTGGAAGGTCATCATAGGAACTCCTCAACTAGATGAGATAGCCCTGTCGTGTTTCGACCATTAAGATTTGTTTTGGCAAGTAGGTACGTTAGCCCAAGGTGTAATCTAGATCTGATGATGGAGCTGGAATCACACCTAGGAACTTTTCATAGAAACAAAATAGGCTCGTTGTCTTTTGGCTATTTTGATTTGTCTTTACAAGTACAGTCAGCCACAGCATTAGCTGACCCACTCTTGCATAAATGGTTGAGATGTTTTAGAAAATGAATCGATAGAATTTTATAATTATTTTATACTTTATTTATATACCTATAATAAATAAAATATAAAAGAATTATAAAATTGACTGACTGTACTATATGGTTGAAGTTGTACTATTGGTTGAAGTCTACAGTGATCGTGGAGCCATAAGGTGGGCATCACATTTTGTCCTGACAAAAACTATAGCCGAAGGTATAGTCCAGGGTCTGATGATAGTGGCGGAATGTGGACACAGGCACACCACGAGTTTCAACTTAGAGATAGCCCTGTTGTATTGGACTCGTTGGATTTTTCTTAACAAGTACCTCACAAGTGAAGGTGACTGGAGTGGTGTCGATAGAACAGAATAGATATTTTATCAAATTCTAATGTTACAAAGTATAAAATAAAATTTAAGTAAAAACCTTTTTAAAAACAAGCTTTTATAATGAATTAAAAACTAAACTACCATAGAACTTTAATATTTTCTTATTAGCTTGAGGCGTGAACATTCTTCCACTTTAAGATAAGCCTTTTTTTTTCTTTTTTTTTTTTTTTGAGGGTGGGAAATCATCAAATAACTTCTCCCGCTCTGGGTGGAGCGGAAGGGCGTGTCAGACTTTTACTGACTAAAACCCACCCGTGTTCCTTCAGTTGCCTATGCCAGGGCCGCGGTAACCCCTTCAGACAACCCGCGACCCCAGCGACTTTAAGATAAGCCTAAGAAAATATTAAAGTTCCATGTTTACGTAAGTTTTATTTAATTCCTTTTAGTTCATTAAAAGCTTGTTTTTAAATAGGATTTACTTTTTTATCCTGTCTGTAAAAGAAACATTTAGGTTGGCCGCATACGTACCTGTGGTTTCTTTCCTGATCAGGAATCAGATTCCGAGACCAGAATGCACGCATTTCATACAAAATTGTGTACAAGGCGCAAACGTTTTTATATTATCCGAACGGAATTCAGTGCATTCGGTTCTCCGAATCTGAATTCCTAATCAGGAAACCGAACCAGGAAACCGTACGTATGCGGTCAGCCTTAGGTAGAGATGAACCATTCTAAAAATGAACGCCCCTCCACAAAACGTGATTATTTCAATGTGTAAGAGGAAATACATGGGAAATACCATAGACGTATAAAAAAAGGAGGACTCCGCGCCACGCATATCGAAAGTGAAGCACAGTAAGTATGTACAAAACACGGCTCACGCGAGCATATTTTTCTATTTGTGTCAAGTCCGTTTTTTGCTTGTCCCTAGGGTTTGACTTAATTTTATTCTTAAACCCATAAACTATTCGAGCTTTTATAGATACTGGATCAAACAAAATACATTTAATTTTAATTTAATTATAACAGTTTCTGTTTAATTATCAATCATTTTGTTTAACCAGCATTTAAATAAACAGGAGTTAACTACTTTTACCTGTCCCCATCTGATTTTGTATGATTGGATCAAGAATATTTAGAGATTTTTCTAAGGACGATGTACTATTTTTATCGGATTTAGTTTCTAAATATCATCATTAAATAATACTTATAAATTAATTTGTAATGATCTGGCTTATTTACATAAAAAAAACATTTCAAATTCGATGTTGAAATTTTGATCCACCCGGAACATTCAGTATTGTGACCGCATTTTATAGTACTTTTAGCTACTTTTTGTGGGTAATAATACTTTAAAACAGGCAACATATTAACATATTCCTGCTCAGGAAGCTAGTTTGGACTTAGTGTCAAAACGGACTTGACACAAATAGAAAAATATGCTCGCGTGAGGCGTGTTTTGTACATACTTACTGTGCTTCACTTTCGATATGCGTGGCGCGGAGTCCTCCTTTTTTTATAAGTCTATGGGAAATACTTATTGAAATTTAACTTGTGTGTACCAAGTTTTGAATGCCAGTGTAGTTGAAGCCACCAAATACAATGAGTAATCATAAAAATGAAATGTTATCATAAAGTTGAAGCTATAAGTTGCCGAATTCCAAAACTTAGACCTCTATGGAGTAGAACGGCAAGAAACTCCACGACACTCTTTTAAATCAAGATAAGTCTTTCTGGGTACATTAACAAAATTGTAAAAAAAAAGAAAAATATTATAATACATTTCAAAATATAAGATTAAAAATAAGCCCCGGCAGTTAAGATATGACCAGTCTCAACTGACGGTGCCCGTTCACTAATAAGACGCGTGGATCAGCACCATCCAGTTCAACCATTTTGTAGGGAACCAAATGATCCAACCATCTCCATGAATGAGAGCATCTCATGAATGTGAGAGTCAGTCACCGTACCCAAAGGGAAATCCAAAGTTACAGCATGTCAATCAATAAAATCAATGGTATCTTGCGATTTATTTCGCAAAATGGTTTACTTCGCAAAATGTTTAGCTATGCATCAAAAGTTTTTACACTAATTGTATGAAAAAAAAAAAAATTGCTTCATATTTTCTTATTTCTTAAAAGGCACTTGAAATTCTCCTTTGTCTTCTCTGCAGGCTAAAACAGGATGTACCCAAAATTGATTCTTCCGTTTATGAATTTGTATCTGTATGCGTTTATAGATTAAATAGGTACATACCTACAGTTTGTTTATTTTAGTTAAAGTTAACATCATAAGACACGAGTATTAAAATGAAAAGCAGACGTCTTTACAATTTCATTTCGTTGGCAATGCTTTACTGAACTGTGATCGTTGCTTTACTATTTAACTCGGCATCAAAACGGTGTACATCACGCGGTTCCGCAGCGGCCCTGGTGCAGCGCCTGTGCTGGTTTCATTCGTATACACAAACATGAAACAGCCGGTGCGGCTCCGGCGTCGTCGTGTACATGAAGCCTAGGTTGTTTCTTTTAATGTCGATGTCATACCATCTAGTACTAGGTTGTTTCTTTTAATGTCGATGTCATACCATCAGCTGTTAGTAGAGGTATTACTTTAAGGTCCGGCGCCAACTGGCGGCACGGCACGGCAGGGGTCTTTCGGCATCACTACATGCAACTACATACTTACTGATGGCAACGATGCCGCAGTGTCCTCCTTAGGCATGCCGACGCGACATCGCGCTCGCGCGTTCTTTTCACAACAGTCGTACTCTTCATCAGAACAGTCTGCCGAAGCATCACGAGGAAAGCCGAGGCATTTGGAGGGATTCCGAGTCATTCCGAACGCTGCCGACACAGCATGCCTGAGCAAAAAGCAGCTTTGTTTTTGTAGCTACGATGATTATCATTGAAATTTCAATTTTATCGTCACGTTATACTCCTATTCGTCGCATAAAAGTCGTTTGCCGTGCCGTGCCGCCAGTGGGTGCAGGACCTTACTTGTATGAAAATGGACCTTGAACACTCACCTGTATCCATGCCCGGTCTAACGTAACACTCGTCGAAACACTCCTTCTGAGTGTTAAAGTTATTTCCATTTCCCTGGCAGCCGCCATAGAAGAAACGATAACACTTCTTTTGTTTTGCGTCATAGTAGAATGCCAATATGTCTGCTCTGCATGGGCCGGAATCTGGCCGCAGTAAGCATTTCTTACGTTTTGCTGAAACGAATGCACATACAAACTGTTACAGTGGGTTTTCGGTAAATATAGAGTTTGTGTATGAATAATAATCGTCGCTAGCTTAGCTAGACTTTAAGGCTGACGCTACAGTAGGCAGTCATATGCGATGCGACTGGAAGAGCGAAACGAGTTATACATGGTATGGCTATATTATAAGCGAAAATCCGGCGTATATTCGGCGATTTCGCTGATATGTTGATTGGGGGTATGTCTTTATTTGAGTTGAATGTGCCCTGGTGGCTGAGAGTGTGTCATGCTCACTCTAATGTCTCGCTGATGGTGGCGCGTGTGTTGGATCATTTAACTAATCCATGCATCAGGTTCGTGAACGGGCGCTGTTGGTGGAGGCTGGTCGTACCTTAGCTGCCACGGTTCTCACATGTATAATTTCAACATGAATGATGAGGTAACCAATATTTTTGTAACCATATTTTGATTTAAAAGAGTGTCCGTGGAGTTTCTTGCCCGTTCTTCTCCATAGAGATATACGTTTTGGAATGGGCAACTAGCTTCAACTTTCTGACTTACCTACTGACCGACTCTTTGACAATTCAAAAGTGCCTGTAATTGGTTTAATTGAATTAAATGCTTTGAGTTTTTTTTTTTTTGAGTTTTTATCGCATAAGGAAATCAAAGATCGCTAGTAATATTTGATGTACGGTGTAGCCATATCGGGAGCATTCATTTATTTGTTTTACTCGCTAAAATGTGTCGCAGGTCGCGTCGCCGCGGCCTAATGTAGCCTCAGCCTTAAAGGAGTTGTCGTTGTTGTCAAATTCAGCATGTCGGGGAGACCCTTGGATTAGGACATCTTGTAAAAACTTTTAAGTTGGTTTTATTGCGCCATCATTGCGCTTTTTTTTTATCCTACATTTTTTTGTACAGTTAGGTAAGGAAAGAAATTGTAATAAACGAAATCGACGCGACGTGAACGAATGCAAACTCCGATAGCAAATCTTCACACTACTCAAAGCAGATTTTGTTACTACCGTAACATGTGGGTATAATAAAGAGAATATAAATATTTGATTAAACTTAAAAAGCTTTACAGTAAGGGTGCGTTTCCACTGACGCGGAGCTGGGCGGAGCGGAGCGGAGACGTGCCGGAATCGACCAATCATGATGGTTGAAATACTCATCGCGTCTCTTGCCTCGTCTGTAATTGGACGATTCCTGCACGTCTCCGCTCCGCTCCGCCCAGCTCCGCGTCAGTGGAAACGCGGCCTTATATTGCTATTGCATTTTATCAATACGTCAGTCAGCAGCAAAAGTCGATTAACACTTCAGTTTTTTAAATCTTAATTATTGATCAAGTTATTTGATCAAAATCGGAACAGAAGCAAAAATAATTTAAAGATCTACTAGACTCTTAGGTATTTTAGGAAAAAAAGGAGATAATCAAATTATTTTGTATTAATTTACCTACATGATTGTGTAAAAGTAGCTGTGTTAATCGACTTATGTTGCTGACCGTACCTACCTAGCTGTTCTCATTATTCCGCTAGAATTCATGAATATCCATACCTCTAATAGTTTCATCCGTTGCAACGCAAAAAGATTTTGTGTTATGTGCTGCTGGTGTTGCTGCGGAAACATTATAATGATTCTTATTGCTAACGTATACTAGCAACACCAAAAGTAGGAAAGATAATCTATTGTGTTGTAAATTCATTTCATTATATACGACCAAGCTTATACTTTGCTATAGAAATATCAACTACTGTAGGGTGCAACAAGAATTATTTTATCGCCGGTCGTAACCAAAGCCATAAAATACAACAAATAAATATATATGAATAAATACATAAACTATTATTTCATTTTTAACCGACTTCCAAAAAGGAAGTGGTTTTAAGTATGTTCGAGTTTATGTATGTTCACCGATTTCTCCGTCAATAAAATTGTCAATTGTTGTCTTTATCGGTGTACAAAATACCTAGCTCCGCCTTTGGTCCGTGGATGGGTGACCATCTTTACATACCAAGACCCTAACTGTGCCTCGGAAAGCACGTTAAGCCGTTGGTCCCGGCTGTCATTCCTGGATCTTTGACAGTCGTTAAGGGTCGCCAGAAGCCCGAAAGTCTGACAACCAGTCTTACCAAGGGTATCGTATTACCCAGTAACTAGGTTGTGGAGGTCAGATAGGCAGTCGCTCCATGTAAAATACTGGTATTCAACTGCATCCGGTTAGATTGGAAGCCGACCCCAACACGGTTGGGAAAGGCTAGGCAGATGATGAATTAAATTGATTGTCGATCGATCAGGTTAAGCTACGCTTGCTGCAGTTGGTCCGTGGATGGGTGGCCATCTTTACATAGCAAGACCCCTCCGTGCCTCGGAAAGCACGTAAATAACTTTGCATGGGTAGTTTTTGAGTTAGCTTCAATACAATAATACGTATTTTTTTCCTACTTTCTAGGTCGATGATGTTCTCATTTCTTTTTGGATTTCTTAGTTATTGATAGTCAAATTTGTGTGGGGTAAAAAAAAATAAAAGCTTTCTTACAAAAAAAAAACACTACAAAGTGAAAAATAAATTTAATTTGGGAAGTCGGTGGCAAACAACGAAAATACAAAAAATTATAAGTATTTAATTTTTTTTCAATCCCATGGCAAAAAAGAAAAGCGAACATTTAAAAAGTAAAAAATAATACCTATCGTTGAGTCATCGAATTCGTTCATATATTTTAATTACAAAAATTGATGGATGGCACGATATGGTTTCCTCATTGAAATGGCGCTATAATGTCGTGGCGGGGTACCGGATATACAATGTAGATAGTCAATCAAGTGAAGGGCTGACTTAGGTACTTATAAGTTAGGAAATAATAATGCTAACATGGGTGTAATTTTCATGGTTTTTGAGTCCAACATGGCGGATGCAAAAATTTTCAAATTTTTCGTCATGGGTGTCGTTTCCGTGGGTTTCGAGGGCGCTGAAAATGATAATGAGGTGAAAATGAAAATCTAAGATGGCTTCGAAAATTTTCAAATTTGCCGTCTTGGGTTGGTTTTTCGTAATTAATCAAAGTTTTATTTATACACGGAAAAATGGCAGGAGGTGACTTGCACGCTCAATAATGGTCCGACAGATTGGTACTGTCGCTAGCTTAGTGACGTAGCGACATAGGGGGCAACATATCCTGAGGTGCTTGAGCAGGGGTGGATTTGCCTTAAGGCCCAGTAGGCCCGGGCCTAGGGCGGCTAGATATTAGGGCCGGCCAATCTGACAAAAAATTCACTGATGATAACAGAAATAACTGAAAGTACCTAAGTATTCTGAAGGCTCGCGCACCGTTTAACAATAATCTTCCTAAATCACTTTTGTACATCTAAATTAGGGTTGACCAATATCGATACGCGAAAAAAAATATCAGTAACTAACTAGCAGCTAATAAAGTTAATTATATTTCTGAATCGATTTCGATAGAAGTTGGCAATAAAGTAAATTCATTATGGAGTCTATACGATGGGTGCTGAGAAAGGGGCGGCTGGTACTTACTCATGGCCTGGGGCCTAGGGCGGCCAAGATTGCAAATCTGACACTGACTGAGTGTACATTATGCAAATAAATAAAACACGCGCTGAGGCGTCAAAAAACATTATTTTTATTTAGTCTAACAAATGAGTGCTAAATAAATAAATCTAGACAAACACTTCGCCTAGCTCCACCTTGCATTAGTAAAAGGCAACTTAATTCAGGTCAGTGGCAGCCAAGTGGCAGCGGTGGAAAATATGGGAACTATACTTGACAGTTCTAAACGTAGCCACAGATAACATTAAAATATCCTATACCTTGAGTTTAATTCAATTTAAATTTGGCGATATCTTTGAAATAAATAGGTACCGCATACGCAACCGTCTACTAAACTATTTCATTGTATGTTTATGTCAAAGGCTAACTCCACAAAAAATGGGTAAGTTACTATTTGGCAACATTGAAGCGCCATCTACCTTCCACTCATGTAACTAGTTGGGTTGCGCACGGAGATGACTGTTACAAAGTAGGTAGCTTTACACAATGTGCTCTCTGCTCAATGTGACGCAAAACAGGAAAGTTAATTAGCTTTGGTAGATGGCGCTGTTAAAAGATACAGTAGAGCTTTATTAAATATATGAATAGAACATATGAAATTAAGAAGCTCTTTAACTATTTTTCTATTTATATCAAAGGACTTTCTTGCAGTTCGTTTAATCTAAGAAGAGTCTACTGGTCTTCGGCATTATAATATCATGCATGTTAATGAGCTTCAAGTTTATTTATTATTTATTTATTGATTTTAAAGAAGGCTTACTGTACGATGCACGTACATGGTTTTTAAAATTATGTGATAAGTAGTGAGTTGTGCAATAAGTAAGCTAAAATCTTTGCGGCTCGAAATCCGGCTCGAAGGACCAAAAAAATAATGTAGGGTGCAAATGCAAGCACACTCTAACATCAATTGTGAAATGTAAGTGTAATTGTCAGTGAGTGCCAATGGGCTAGAATCAGGAAATAAAAATGCAAGTTGTCCGACTCAAACCGCGTCTAATTGAACACTAAATAAATTATTGGTACAGAAAACACTTACAGACTAACAAACTAATATTAAAAATAATGTAATATTTAAAAAAGCTAATAACAAGCCTCCACAAGGAAAAACTCGATAAAAAGAAAATACATACAAGTTAATATAACTATATAAGATAATAATAGATAAGAAGTTAACTATCCTTGAAAAAAGACTGTGCCAATAGTCGCCACACTGGTGCAGAGCAAGTCGACATTAAGGTCCCCAGGAAGCCCATTGAAACTACCTATGTGCACTTCTAATTGAAAAACCATTTCGCCTATATTAGTCATCGCGAAAGGTACATTTAACATTGGCCGTTGACGTAATCCCATCAGATTCGTACGTAAGTATTAGTATTTAAGTGAACATCACTGAACAGTTCTAAATTCCATCAGTTTTCAGGGATGTAAGAAATATTAGATAATATAGATCGGGGTATGATCTCTCCAAATGTAAGTACATCTGTCGTATCCTGGATAGTCAGCTCTGCGACCACGTCTGGGTTTATCACGGAATAAGCTAGATATCTTATTCCGTGTCAAACCCAGAGTGGCTTCTAGATCTTGCCGTTAGATAAAATAGAAGAAAAAGATGGATAGGGAAACTACTGTAACCAATGAGCTTTGCAAAAATATTGGTGAAGAGAGATAATCAGTCAGACTGGTTGCAGAAGGTGGAGAACCTGGTGATGTGGAGCCACTTGAGAGAGGCCTATGTCCAACTGTAGACTGCTATAGGCTGAGTTGATTGAGCGAGATATAGCTATCTGAAACGAGGACAATCACTGGTGATCATCTTATAAACGAATGGCCCCAATCGCCTTTTACGACAGCTACACATTTTGTAGGTAGGCTCCAAAGTACAAGGAAGGAATGAGCTGGATGCGAGGACCGGACGATGTAGCAATGGTTGGGGTAGGCGTATGTCCGGCAATGAAAGTCTTTAGGCTGAATGATGATGATAATAACACATTCCTAAAAGCTTAAAAAACCAGCCAAGTGCGTTTCGTACCACGCACAATTAAGGGTTCGTAGTTGGGATGAATTTATCCCAAGAACAAACATAACTTTGAAGTTGAAAAAAATATTCTCCCATACATCGATAGACGTCACGGTCAATTCTCTAACTGCAAATAATATTTTGTTATTTGATGAAACCACAAATTAACGATTTTCGGACTTTTTCCTTTACCTGTGATGTGAGACCTTGCTTCTTGCCTTTCATGATACTAGGTCAACGGGAAGTACCCTATTTAGGTTTACATTTATTTTATGTATTTTTTTATTGCGTTGACATATAAGCTCGATTTTTTAGAGCTCCAAAGGACGATCCCTTGGAGCTCTAAAAAACCTACGTATTTGATATTAACTTGTTGCCTCCATACGTTCATGAGAAAAAGGGTCTGTATAGACAGACTGACAGACGGACAACGAATTGATCCTATAAGGGTTCCGTTTTTTTCCTTTTTTTCCTTTTGAGGTAGGGAACCCTGAAACTAATCTGTAGATAAGTAAATTACCAGCTGTCAGTTATCCTTATCTCATTTTTAATTTTGTGAAACTACTGCGGTGCTAAAGTTTCATAGACAAACCGGCAGAGCGTTGGCAACAAAAGGCGTAACGTACAGATACGGACGGGGTACCTACTAGTCCAGTCAATAGAGGATTTGTAGAGTGCGTGAGCAGGGACCTAAGCGATTCCTTCACAAACTTGTTCAGGGAAGTGAACATACTAAAAGTCCTGACGTTCTCACTTTTAGGTTTTTTGCTAATATTTTAAAAAACGGTGCGTCGGTCGTAGGGAAAAAAAGTTCTAGCAAATTGCAGTTAAAAGATCACTGCTGATCCTTGCTGATTTCTGACTTCAAGTACAATTATGGGAAATCCACCTTGCATCTTCTGAAAGTTGCAGATGTTGTGTTGCAGCCGGTAAATGAATGTAAGAACAGGATGTGTTCAAATCCATGCTGGTTTTCTATCGGCCGGGTTTAATCAACAGGATGACTTGGGCGGGAGGAGTGGAAGCTACCCAAAAGACAGCGAGGTCTACATCTTCACCTACAACAATTGCACTGCCCACCCAAGAGATGCAGCAGCTCAAACTGTTCTTACATTCTTTGTTGTGCAGCACAACATCTGCAACTTTCAGAAGAAGCAAGGTGGGTTTCTCAAAATTGTACTTGAAGTCAGAATTCATCAAGGTAGCGGCAGTGATCTTTTACAACAACTCCTCTACTCACGGTAAAGGTGAAGAGGCTGGGAAGATGTACGTCCTCAATGGTATGGGGCACCAGCAAGACTGACGTCCCTCAACCAGTACCGCTTCCAGTCGTTCATGAGGTCAGTAGCAAATATTAAGCCTGATGACATCAGCTCCCTCCCACCAACTGAGACCGCAGCTAAACAGCATTCCCAGTGCAGCTACTTGGTGGGACCAAGTGGAGCCAATTACAACAGAAGATTTACCAGCACCGGAGATCCTACTGAAAACGATAGTTTTGCGCTGCACCAAGGATTGTGGTAGTGGCAAATGTGGATGCCGGAAAGTAATGCTGAATTCTGCGGCGTGCCTCCACTGCTTCAACGGCTTGGTCTCTTGACGACTGCGAAGACGAGTTCAGCAAGAACCACCCACCACTGAAGATGAGGATACCATGGAGAAAGAACCCCTGCGAGGACCCTCACGGCCTAAGAGGATGAAAACGTAATAGGCATAATATAGGTATACATAGAACATAGAACGATATGAAGAAATATTTAGTAAAAATCTTGTTTTGGAAAATTTTCACTCGGAGCGTTTAGCTCGAAAACAGATGCGAATTCGGAAAAAGTGTGTAAAGAAAATTGTATGACTTTCATTTGGTATAAATTCGTACACTAAACCAAGAGAAAAAACAAGAGCCACCTAGCACGTTCCGAGCCAGATACAAAGTGATATGTTTAATAACTTATTTAACTCAATCATTACCAATTAACTGCTAACGGCCAATTAGTTTGTCCGTGATTTCAAAATGATTAAAGAAGCAGGTTTAGCGCATCGTTATTCCCGTAGTGGCGAACGGAACGAATAAGCTAAGCGGTGGGCGGGGAGGGCGCCGCCGCCGGCGGCTGCGCGGCGCGGCGTGCGGCGGTCGCTCAGCGGTACGTGCGCGCGCGGCGCACTGCGCTTTTTGCTTGTGGCAGGGCGACCGCGGTGCGGCGGCAGCGGCGGAGGCGCACCGGGATCTTATCCTTATTGTATTTTATTCTGTTCTTAGCTCTCTGTCCCGACGAACGTCCCTACCACATATCCCTATTGTAAAACTCAACGTTTTATTGTAACAAAGCCAGTTTATTATAAACTAACGTATTATGCCAATATGTTAGTAAAAACTCAGTCATTCTTTGCCCGGTCTTCAGACGGTCTGTTTTGTTGTGTGAACGAGTGTTATAAATAAAATAATAATAGCGACGGACAACAGATTTTTAAGAAAATTGCTTTATCAACTGACATTATGACTATAAATTATTTAGTGACCCGTTTATTTTTTCTCACCATTATTTACGTTGTGGGAGCTACACCTGATGATAAGGTAAATATTATTTATGTATTGTTGATATTTATTATTGCCAGTGTTCATAAGCTCGCGTTACTCTTGCTGGTATCTACTTAGGTAGATATGTAGACAAAGTGAACTCTAATTTAACGTCAAGGGGAATACTATCAATCGTACTGCAGGGACATGTTATAAGTTACTTAGTTCATAAGTTCTAAGCTTGTAACTGAGTAAGTATGGGTACCTAGCCGGGTTACCGGGTAGGTACCGTGTACGTATTGCTGCACCTATCTGATGGACGTGACAAGTGACAAACGACATTAGGTACATACCAGTACCAAGGAAAGCACAGCAGTTATCTGAGAGCTTGCATATCTGGTAGACATAAAGTTGGTTTTTACAAAACTCCGTGGATCTAACTTTTAGTCATGTCGGCCTGTAGGTAACTGAGCCGTAGATCGCACTAGTTAATAGTGTTATGTATCAGAAATACCTAGACCTATGTCTTAATCGTTCAATAGAACTTTTATATGATGCTAAATAACTTCAAATTTCGTGTCGTGTTACGCTTTCACGCTAAAACGGCTGAACGGATTTGGATGAAATTTGGCACATAGGTAGACTATGGCCTAGATTAGGATATAGGATACTTACTTTTTATTCCGTTAGTACGTTCGCGTGGGATAATTTCCGACCTCCACGCGGGTGAAGCCGCGGGCAAAAGGTAGTAAGGTTAATTAATATACCTAATTATTTCATAGATGCATCTGAAATTTTGAAGGCAACTCATGGTTAAATATCAATCATAATAATAAGGGAGTAATTAACAGTTTCATTCTCATTAATCCTATAGATCTAGATATTGTATTAACACGATCTTTCTAATAATAAAAGACCCAGCTTAAATCAAGCTATCGTTTTTGTGCCCAATAATAAACAGCAAACATGTCCAAAAGTTAAAAACGTTCCCAAAAAAGTTGGCAATAATCAATGCATGGTCTTCCTGAATTTATTTGGAGTAAGTACAGCATTTCTTCTTTAATTCATCTCTATTAGTTCATTTATCTCAGTAGTCACCCACTTTGTACATATAGGTATAGGTATTGTTTTATTGTCTTTCACACATCAACAACCATAGTTTCTAACCAAAGATCATAATATCGCTAGCAAACTCTCGCCATTCCACCGTCTGGTGATGTAGTTAAAGTTGACTTAAACTGGCATCTGACCTCCATAACCTAATTAGTAACTGGAGAAAGATATGACATAGGAAGAGCAGTATGATTTTCGGCCTTACATCAGTTCTCTATTGAAGAAACATTCGTTTCGGTTTCTCATATGAGGCCGGTGATTTTCACATCGTCTATAGCAGTTTTGGACCTATATAATCTAAAAATATCGTAGGTACCTACCGTTGAAAATTCGAAACGTATAGTAAGAAATTCAATCACTGACAGACAACGCTCAGTTTATAGGTACCAATCCACGATGCTAGAAGCATGAAATTTTATATAAGAGACCCATATCGGTTTAACAAAGATGAGCATTAAAGGATTTTTGAAAATTTATCCCTTAAAAGGGGATGGCAATTTGTATCATTTTTTTTCATTCATCATTTTAGCCGAAAGACGTTCGCTGCTGGACATAACCTCTCCCAAGCACCGCCACTTCGACCCGTTCTGTGCTTCCCGCATCCAGCGGATTCCTGCCTTCACAAGGTCATCGGTCCATCTTATGGGAAGCCTTCCAACGTTACGTCTTCCGGTACGCGGTCGCCACTCCAGAACCTTTCGCCCCCCTCCGCCATCTGTTCTGCGAGCAATGTGCCCTGCCCATACTGCCACTTAAGTTTGGCAATTCTTCGGGCTATGTCGATTACTTTGCGCACTCTATCCAAAATGTAGCCGTGGAGACGCAGCGATTTACGACGCAACGTAGGTTACGCGATACAGTGCTTATTTCATTTACCGACATAAACATTTCATTTAACATCACGTATTCTCCAACTTACGTAAGTAAGTCGTAAGTCAGGCCATCAACTGAAAACATTAGAAAACGTTTACCTACATTACTTATTATCATTGTATCACTATCTATTCATCTCTTTATCTTATAAAGTTTAGCATAGTTTAGTCTATGTTATACCTACTATTAGTTCATAATTCAAAGTAGGTAGGTATCTATATAAAAGATCACTTCTCCGAAAATAGATACGTGTGCAGAATTTAACACCATAGCCTAAATCGGCTAGGGAGTTAAGTTTATGTAGCCGAGATAGCCGTAGCAACTTCGTTAGTCGAAGAAAGCTGCAGCTCCTGAACTTAGCATTAAACACGAACACGATAAAACCACGTACCTACAGTCAATCCAGATTGCTCCATATATCCTCGAACGTCACGCGCACACATGGGGAGCGTCAGGGAAAGACGTTATAATATGTATATACATATAAATCATATACAGGGTGTTTCTTTTAAGGTGTCAAGCCAGTGCGAGCTGATAGCAGAGTACCATACCTATCGATTTAACACCCATGTATGTTCTACGATTTTTTGTAGTTTTCGAGTTATATTTTTTTTTCGATTTTTTTCCTGATTCAACGAGATGATGGCTTTAAAAAATTACCTATACCTTTTTTTTTTCTGCATACGTATTAAACGTAAAATACGGGCGGGCTTACAGTAGTTGTAAACCTATGGGGTTCGGTTGACATTCGAGCTCACATTGACATGAACCTACCATGGTTATAGATATTAATGCGCAATATAGGTATAACGCAGAAATAATGTGATTACTTTTCTATTACTTCTCTGATCTGGGGCACAATTTACTAAAGGCAGTCTCAACGTTTCTCGAGCTGGTACCATATTTTTCTTATAGTCTCCTGTCAGGCTTTCTTGATCTTGGATCTTCCCTGTTTATTTTCGTAGCATATACGCATAATACTGTATATAGTTAATATTGATTCAGCCGCATACTGATTAGACAGGTAGCTATGACTCTGATAAATAGATAAGACTTACTTACATGAATAAACTAAATTGCATATTCTTGTTATGTTTATCAAATATATTCTAGCGAATAGTATGGTTCGCCATTTGCGAATGTTGACATTGGCATTGAGAATGTAATGCCTACAGCACAGTTACTCGCTTACCATATAAGTGGAAACTGAATTTAAATTAGCCTTTATATTATGAGCTCGTATAATCATAAGTAAAATATTTAAAATGTTTCCAAGTACAGCGCACCTCTATTGTTCAAATGGTCCAAGGAATAAACTGGAATGAGAAACCGAAGTGTATTTTATATTTGCATTTAGGCGTAACACCCAAGCGATGTTAATCAATTCAGTAACCTGATCTAACTTGGATCGATCTCACCAATCATATGGCTTGAAAAATACAAAGTTTTCTAAAAGGAAAATAAAAGCAATTGAAGCAGTAATAAAATCTGATAACATGATACTCGTACCTACACTAGAATCATTTTCGATTTATGAAATAATGCACTGTCAACGATTAGCATGGCATAGGATAATATTTCAACATATCGCCAACGAAACTGAATTATATTAACACATTCACTGCGGCAGCGTTAAATCTAAACTTTCTACTAGTGCGATACGAGACAAATGCTGCCCGTATCTATGTTTCCTGATATGCGTTACGGCTTCTATTTTGCCGTACCAGAACCTGACTTTCAAAGCCTATACAGACGTGGAAACCGCCTATATCAATTGTTTTTATCAACAATTCGATAGACTATATCCTTGTATATACCTAGCTGCAGTCGCCCTGGGTTCTCTGTTATACTTTGAAAGATACAGAGATTTTTCAAAATCTTTCATTCGCGGCAATATATATGCCGTACAGCGTAGAAGTGAAAAAATGCTAGAGATGGGGTTTACTTCTGAAATGATAGTCGATAGTTTAAAAATATTTTTTATTGTAGAAAAAATATTCATATTTAACAGTGTTATATTATTATATAAATCAACGTAATTATGTAACCTAATTATTATAATTACTAATCAACATGAGATCACAACTTTTTTATGCTCGTAAAAAATCATCCAATGACCCCCCGACCGACCGGGGTGACCGTCCTTTAGAAGTGCTGATTTATACGGTGATTCGAGTGGAGATATTAAGTTGCTTACGGAAATGTCGTCCAAAGATATTCGATCTGGATCATTGTATTTATTTTTTTGTGTTGATGTTTCATTCAAAACAAGAAATTCTTTTTTAGTTGACGGACTTACAAAAATTGAGTTCACCTCCTTTTGATTCCCTTTATTTATAGAAACACTTTCAATCACTTGTATCTTTCTTGATGACAGACTCGATTTTTGAAAATTATGTGTCTCACCCGAGCTACTACTACACTGCAGAACTTTGTTTCTTGCTTGTGCACCTTCATATTTAACCCCTCTACTCAAATCCAGTTTTTTACGTGAACGTCTCATTGTAGCAGAACCGCGTAATATTTTTCACAAAAAATATTGTTACGTCTTGCTTACGGCCAGCACTAGCGCACACTGAACCGCCGCGCGGACGCATGCAGTGTGGTGCGGGGTTGGGGGGGTACGGCAAGATATTCGCCGTACCGCACTGAATGAAAATAATTATCTTACTGTGCGTTACGGCAACTATTTTGCCGTATATTGTTAGTGTATAATATTATTATATTAAAAGCAACAATATTGAAAATATCACTATCTCATTCCTACGCGCAAGGGAACTTAGATAAATCGCCCCCGCACAGTACGCAAAACAAGGACAACGAGCTACCGCACGGGCTGAGAGTCAAATACGGCCAAATACTTGCCGTAACGCAGTAAAAGTGTTAAACTAAAGTGCTTCATTTCTTCAATCAATCAATTAGGTCAAGTGTTAATTTAATTGTGTTCGTCACTTGTTTCTTGCAAGAGTTCGGCGTCGTCACTAACCAGCGAGGGCTGCAGCGCGCGCGCGGCGGCGTGCGAGGCGACCGTGGCGCATGCTCGCCGGCCGGTCTGCGGCACCGATGGCAGGACGTACCCCTCGCGGTGCCACCTCATGATAGCGCAGTGCTCCGGACCACCCGTCACCATCGCGAGGAAGGGACCTTGCGTCGGTAAGTGGCTTGTGAATTCCGACTATAGCTTTTCTTTTTGAAAAAGTTATCCTAAACATGACTTTATTGGCTCTTTTCCCTTTGGCAAAAAATTACAACTTCCACGGTTTCAAATACCTAGTAGATGTAATTTCTTCTTCCTAAGAGCCTGTCTAGCAATGGACAGCTATACGCTGATTTAAATTGAAAGAACCCGAAATGGTATACCTATACAAAAAATCAATCTGTCTAGCCTTTTCCCAACTATGTTGGGGTCGGCTTCCAGTCTAACCGGATGCAGCTGAATACCAGTATTTTACATGGAGCGACTGTCTATCTGACCTCCACAACACAGTAACTGGGTAATGCGATACCCCTTAGTAAGACTGGTTGTCAGACTTTCGGGCGTCTGACGACCCGTAACGACTGTCAAAGATCCACGAATGACAGCCGGGACCAACGGCTTAACGTGCTTTCTGAGGCACGGAGGAGTCTCGGTATATAACGATGGTCACCCATCCACTGAGCAACCTCGGCAAGCGTAGCTTAACCTGATGAATTGACCCGTGCGGCTGTAATTACTTAGCCACGAGCTTTCTATACCACGAGCGGTCTACCTGTACATATAATAAAAAACAAAACTAGAAAACGAGACTGCCAACACTTCAGTTCAGACCATTCCAAATTCTTCAATAAAGTAAAGCTTGCCTCCACAAAGATGTTCGTTGTTGCAGACAACTTCTACCTACTACCTATATCAAGTATAGGAAATACATATTTATGTTCCCCATGAACATGGCTGTTATAAAAAGCGTCGTTGTTGAACTCGACCTTGCAGCATCTGCTTTACAACCGCTCTTTATGAAGTCATGGAATGTAGTCAGTTTACACTTTTACAGCATTACGACGAGTACGTTAGGTATATTATTATGCTAGAGTTGATGCTTCACGTACATTTGTGTACTTAGATAAAGTTTCATTATTTGCTCAAGCGTATACAGTGCCTTACAGATCGAAGGCCGATACAGCGAGTACTTTTCTATGCCTTCGTTGAGCCACATTAGCTATGAACCAAAATAAGTGGCAGTCGTGGGGAAGCCAATGTGCAGAAGTGGGATGGTACACCGCTGTGCACGCTGACAGTAACAGTCAGTTTTTGTAAGGATGACAATATGCATTAGCGAAACAGCTTTCCACGGTTTTCTCTAAGGTGCGTCAAAAACTGTCTTAGTTTAATTATTTTTTTCTGGTCACAGAACAGTCATCCTGCCTAATAGCGTTGCGATACGCGTTGAACGCGCAAAGCGGTGTCTGGTCAGCGTATGTTCCTCGATGCCGCGCCGATGGCAGCTACGCGGCAGTGCAGTGTGCAAGCGCAGGTGCGGCTGCTGCAGGCTGCTGGTGCGTTACTCCTGACGGCAAACCGCTACCTGACACCTCTGTCAGGAACGGCAGACCTGACTGTACTAGGACCGGTAAGTAACTCAATCAAAAATGTTAACTTATTTGTTGCTAGCAGCTTTAATGGTGGTGCCGTTGTTTGGGGTGAAACAAGTGAGCATCAACCAATTACAAAGCATTGTGAGTGGCTATAACTACATAGTTATAGAGAGTGATATCACCGGGGTCCAAATACACCAAAGGCCATTGAAGTATATAATTTGTACTTTCCGTCTGTGCTGTTAAAGGACTAGCCTAATACATTACTAAAGTTGGTACTTATTGCAAAGCGAATTCTGTTCACTCTTTGTTGCCTAGCTCATATTTTATTGGGACTATCGTAGTAGAAAGTTGAAATTAAATTCTATTTCTTAAAAAATATAATTTTGCATGTAAATACATTTTGCTCGTCTTCTGTTTCTGTGTGCTTCTTGTTAGAACCTGCTTGTTTCCATGTAAGTATGCTAAGCGAATTCTACATTATTGCCCATTCACTTGATAGGTAAATAAACTACAGTTGTCTATTTTATAGGTAACATTACGACATTAGATCAGAATGTCTCTCCCTGTTTCTCCTTATAAAAGCTATTCAATTTAAAGGCTAGCAATAACATTAAATTTAAATATAACAAACTGTTACCACATCTAATAGGTAACTAGTGTGATTGAAACAATGGTAGGAAGGACGTAAGCTACTTATAAATCTTACTGAACGTTGTAGTAGGCGAAACAAAACCGGCAGTACTGATGATGATTTATAAGTTTTGAAGTATTTGCTCGTAATAGGTTCAGATCATTAGAGGCGATCTACAGTACCCGGATTCGAGACATCTGTTTTATCTAACGCACCATTGTAAATACCGCTGGATACACTTCAGACATCATTTGTAAACAATGATCCAGATGAAGGCCAATGTTTACATTACACTAGAACGCCTTTTGGAAGTACCGATAGATAAGTTTCACGTAGATATATTATCTTAAACAATTTTCACAGAAACATTCCCAATTCGTTGGAAAATGCTAATAAACACATCACTCCTGCGCGCTATAAACATACTGCTGATTCACATAAAATTGTGCAGGCCGTTAAACTAATTAACCATAGGTTACTGACTTACTGTACTTGTAACGTAAACAGACAACAACATAAGTACCTTCTAGTCGTGGAGCTAACGGTGGAATATTAAAATCTATTTAAAACACTCCTACACTTTTAAGAGGATGAGAGAGAGATCATGCGAAAGGTTAAATAAACATAACTTGGGTACCTAACAGAAATTACAAAAAGAAATGATAAAAGTTATATTTAGAAATCACTTTTATCATTAACTAGCTTTTGCCCGCGCCTTCGCCCGCGTTTATTATACATAGAAACCATCCCCTTGAATCACTATATCTATTAAAAAAAAACGCATCAAAATCCGTTGCGTACTTTTAAAGATCTAAGCATACATAGGGACAGACAGACAGACAGCGGGAAGCGACTTTGTTTTATACTATGTAGTGATAGTGATGATAGATGTAGTGATAGTGATTGTGAACTTGTGTTCAATCTTCAGACAAGAAAAGCAATTCCAGAATAAAATTAATCTATTCGTTTTGATATACAAATTGCATTGCGTGCACGCAAGTGACTCGGCTGTCACACGTCTGCTGTTGCGTTTATGTAGAGCCCCATCAAAGTTGTTTTCAAATTTATCAACGTAAGTACGTCAAAAAGGCATCAGTATCGCCCCGCACTAGTCTCAGAGCAAGACAGGAGCCGTGAGATGTAAATAACTGCTGATGCTGATAACGCATGCGCGGTGACACGGCGTCACGTGCAGCGTGCATCTATTTGGATGACTGGTAAACAAATAATGCTGATAATTACCTTTGTAATTTATACCTTTTTAAAGAAACCTCTTTATCGTTTTGCTGCCAGAGTGTTTAGATATCTGGGTATTTTCTTCATAAAAGATACCGAGCAGCCAGTCCACATTGAGTGATAAATAATGTGAGTATATTTTACGTATGGCTTGCACGTCCTTATACATATGTATGTACATTTGTAAGTATTTTGTGATTAGAATGCAATTATCTTTGGCGCCATATCATCAGTATTACACATAATATATGTTTCGAGCTTTCGTTATGAATATATTCGTCGTTTTTCAGCATTAACTTGCGTTACTGCCCACTATGTAGGTATTGCAATTACTGATTTATCTTACTAATGTTCGAGTCTAAATATTTTTGCGTACAGGCGCCAGGTACACTAAAATAGTTAATGTTTTACGTAGGAATTCTTTTAACATGACTCACATTATGTTTGTCTGTCCATGTTTTATATGGTACGTCAGAGTTCACGGTGTACATTTATGTACTCAAAATTACAGGAGCCCGAGGGCCGTGACCTGAACGCAGTTAGCTCCTGGACTTATTTATTAGACAGTAACCTATTATCGTAATAGACTATATTGATATTTGAGCTAGAGGCCGCATTCAATTTTTTATTTAACTCTATCCCTGTGAACAACAGGTTTCTACATAATATATTTTGATGTTTCTGCTTTGCAATCTTTCGGCAAAAGAGAGATGTAACCTCTAATAGACGTAGTTCATTGATTTATATAGTTATGAATTTTGGTAAACCCAAAAGTGACATAATATGTACTAATCATAGTGCATTAGCATATTATTTTAAACTAAATATAATTACTTATCCTCATTAGTATTGGAATTTCCCCAGTAGTTAAGCTTTAGAGAACTGTCTTAGCTCTCGAGAATATTGCAGACAGACAAAACCACATAATATCCTTGAATACGGGCTTTCCCTGTAGTCTGCAATGGACTGTATTGGATTTTGTTACTGTACTAGCTGACTGTCCAGACGTTGACCTGTCAAAATTTTCTTTCTTTTTTTCTTTTAAACCATACCGGTAAAGAAGTGAATAAAACAAAAAAATATATTCAAATCGGTCAAGCCGTTCTCAAGTTATAGCGTTACCAAGGGAACTAGGGATTCATTTTTATATACATAGATTTAACTACTTTACACTAATCATAATTGCTAAATTATTTAACTTCAGTTCTAGACTAAGCGAGTGTTTTAAATTACGCAAAACTTGAATCGTTAAGTGTTACTTGTCGCCCCGTTGTTTAGTTTAGGCCTTATAGGATGATCTTAGAGCTACAAAAGGCATGTATAAACTTCTTCCTAAAACTATATGCAACTGTGATCTCAGATAGAGTTGGCTCTTCCGCACAATCGTGCCGTTTCGCTAGATTTGGTCTCAGCTCTATATCGTCGGCATTTAAATTGTTAACGTTAGATGTAGCAGTATTGTTGAAGCATAGCAGGCAAACTATTTTCGGTAACAAATCGTACAAAAAACCGGCCTTAGCCAATTAAATGTACAGTCGAGTTAATTACGTTCCTGACTGCGGCTTGAGATCTAACTAGGAACGAGACAGCTCCCATGAATGAGAACGACAAAAAGTCAATATCATACCTACTTTGTATACAAAATGTCAAATCATGTTGATGTTTTACATGTAAGTATGTAATGGTTGATGAGATGAGCTACGAACATTAATGCTAGGTATGTATTTTTATGAGTCCACACGTGTACGTTGCGTCGGGGACACCATCTTCTCTCACTCCGTCGAATTAATTTTAAACGTTCTGCTATCGAGCACAGAACTATTTAATACCCTTCAGACAAAGGGTCATCCTACGCAGGGCATCGCCCGCTATTGAGCTAACAGCCTGCTTCCTTGTACTTACAAGTAGGCACTCATGCACCTTCTTGTAACCTCCAACAACGGTTTGATCCGCAACTGTTCCCTGCTCGTGTAGTGAAACTCTAGGAGGAAGACTAGAGAGAGTGGATGTGTCGCCAGGCGTGAGGTAATCGTTGTGGTAAGGTAACTATAGTACAAATCTATTTTGTGCTAAAACAATTTTTGGACACGTATTTTGTTCTCAACTCAATTTCCTCGATTTGTTATATACACGCTGCTTTTTTATTGGCTAGAGAAGGGAGCTGCCACGATAGTGTTGTACTCATCATTATGGACAACTTTCACTATGGGACCAAACCTGCAATCGCGAAAAAAAAATATCAGCTGTTCCTTACATTTTAACGAGTTATGCGAACATAAATGTAGGGCACATCTGTATTTTTTTTCACGATTTCAGTTTTGGTCCCGTAGTAAAAGTTGTTCATAATGATGAGTACAATACTAAAAACTGCAATACTACAATAAAAAAACCTGTCAAGAGCGAGTCGGACTCGCGCACCGAGGGTTCCGTTCCGATTTCTGAAAAAGTGTGCTATTTAGAGACATCGTTTTATTTTTCCTGTAATCTTTACATAAACTTCTATCACATAGAATAATTTCAGATTTTTATCTTTGCAAACTTCGGAGATAAGGGGGGAACGGTATTTTTTTTTTACATTTTTCATCAAAGGTCAAAAATATTGCACCTAAAAAAATGTGCAATGTGCTTTTCATTTCATACCCCACATGCCCTAGTAGCCCCACTTTGATTTTTTAAGACCCCCCTTTCAGTCCCTGTTGCAAAAAAAAATATAAATATTTTAATTTCTTTCTTATTTGCAAAATAGTTGGGTCAACGTCATCTAAAACTATTCTGAATTTCAAGTTGATAGCATTAGTAGTTCTTGAGATATCCAGCTGTGACAGACAGACAGACAGACAGACTGAGTGACACCATAAGGGTTCCTTTTTTACCATTTTGGTACGGAACCCTAAAAAGCACAGTGTGTAGAGTAAACTTTTATTTAGTGACTTATAAATATGAAACCGAGCAGGCAAGTTGACATTGTGACGTACGAAGCTAGTGCAAATGAAGCAGCAGGCAATCAGCAGGCGAATGATTGTTGGTAGTCTTCCACTGCATAACAGAATCTGCAAAACACTTTGATTTGGATGGACTGGGACATCTCGATTGAATTGTACAGACATAATGCATTTTTACCATGGAATATTTCGACATGAATTGCTATTGCATCACGGAAATAATCTCGGAGTACTGCATATATTGGAATGACAATTAAAAAGTAATTTTATTGTATCATTCTGACACTATCCTTTCACACGTTTAAGAACAACGCAATACTTCACTAAGTGGCTTCAGCATCTTTGTTTTCTATTAGATGTGCTGTTCCAGTGTTTCACATAAGTGTTCAACTACTTGGCAGGGTATATTTTCACAAGAAGTATCTGTGTAAATATTGAAATGATAGCAAACGATATTCCGTGAACTTTACACATCGGGATGAACATTCTTCTTCATACGCCGGAAATGCTAGAATTCCAAATCTTTATATCTCAGCCTAAGTAGATACATATGTTTCTTATAAAATTAGTCGGGCCCTGAATTTATTTAAAAGAGCTGACAGGGAACAATTTTTGTTTCGAAAATAAACTCAGGTAAAAAAGTTTGCGTGAGTCAATAACTTAAGACTGCGTTGACTTGATTTTGCACTTAATTCTATTGAGGAATGCGGATTGATGATAAAAAACAACTATGTATCCAAATATTATAAACAACATCATATAGCTGATGAGTTATGTTCGGACCTTTTTCATCGGATGTTGGAATATTGTTTTTAATTATCTGTAGTTTATCTGGATTTAAATTTTAAGGTCTACCTTATTTGCCGTTTTGTGTTTGTTGGTTTTGCTGATTTGTCACATACTTTTGGGCTATCATTCGACTGCCGATGCTGTTGATTTAAAAGCTGCGGCTCGTTTGCTACCTCGTACAAACATTTAAATAAAAGTGTAGGTACATATCACGTTGTACTTTTGTGGAAAATGTCGTGTTCCCATAAATTGCAGCTTCAGAGTTAGTCTTAAATCTAAGCATTTGAATTATTTTTCCAAGTTTATTTTGATTTAAAACTGCGTCTGAGCAGACAGTAGACGTTTGTTCGACATTCCATGAATAATCCATGTGAGCGCAAACATTCTGATAAGTACAACTGTATCGCACTGTATAAAAACAATGTCGATTGAATGTCGTAAAGAACGAATCGAATAAACTAAGTAATATTAAAAGATTCCGATCGAAAAATTTCCCTAACTAAAAGCACTTATCATTCTCGTTAGGTCGCGCGTATCGCGATTCGCATCCGCAATAAGTTACTCATACGTATGAAACCTGACTGTAAGTGGTAATATGAATTGGCGCCATAACAGCTAACCCTTCTTGGAACACTGGAATGGATGGAATACGGGTGGTATTTTTAATCTCTAGTTCATTAGGTAGTTATTATTGCTCTACAGCTCATTGTACCTACGAATAAGTCATTTATACTGGTAGTCATAGTTTTATCACCTTCCATTTAATAGATGACGCAACTAAAGGCCTACCAACATTCACTTTAACTCATATCAAGTAAATCCTTACTTAAGTACTTATCCAATTAAGTCTTACTTTACAAGCTTTAATGTCGCAAGTCTCACAAACACTTTATTCTTCGTCAAACAGTCCAAATAGCTCGACTTGCTTTTAGAAAGACTATTGATCAATGTCCGTGCATTAATACTCATGTCTCATTCGGTAATCAAATACTTACTTCTGAGTTGGTCCTCCGATCCAGTGTAAAAGGTTTAATTTAAACCACTCATCTCTCTCGCCCATAAATTACTGCATCGCTTAATTTATGACGTGTCGACACGTAAACGTAACTCGATGATTAAGTGAGAAATTATCAACGACGTGGTATTATTGACTAATTGAAGTTGGTCCCTCAGTTCTGTTAATAGTCGATATAACTCCATTGCTCTGCCCGCATCCATTTACGTCGTTTTACATGCCGTGCACTAATTCTAGTCCCTTGTATTTAGTGGTGGCGCCTGCGCTGCCAATTAACCATTTACTGCCACTCATGTTGACCCGGTTGCGCGGATTCTATCTAATTAACTACACTTTATAATCACGACTTGGAATTGATGATTGCGCATCTCTGCGCAGACATCACAGTCCAGTGTTCCATTGTAACGGTTTCTCTTGAGAACTAGTGGCCGGATTGTAATGTGGTTTTCACCGTAATCTAGGTATTTCTTAAAGTATCGAATGTAAATTAGTTTGCTAAGCGAGCAGGTGATAAATAGAGTATTTAAAAAAAAGCTATCAGTGTATTTTATTTTTGTAGTGTATTATTACGTCCTCCTTTCTCAGTAAATTTAATGTCCTGTAGTGTGCTACAATAAAGTCGGTTTTATTTCGTTAACACCACTACATTCGAAGTGGAGACAGATCTTCGAGTATTTTTCTAAGAAACAGCGGACCGCGTCAGACTGCTCGACGCCGATCACAATAGGGTCCACTTTTTTTGTCATTCAAAGGTAAGGAGAACCCGTCTCGGGCATCAGACGTTAGAAAAAAAACGTTCCAATGATCATTTGAGAGCTTTGTTGAAGATCACCCGCACCTTTGACGTTTTATATTTAGCTATAGAGCTTACCTGGCCCGCGATGATGAAGTCGTTAAGAAAGAGTTAAAAGAATAGACCGGTTTGCTTGCTAATATACTAACTAACTAATAACACTTAAAGTATAATCGTTTTTAATAATAGAAAAATCTTAATAATTACTTTGGAGTTTAAAATAATAAGCAAAGAATTTGTTTTTGTAAGAATTTTATTGCGACTGAATACAACGTCAATCTAACTTTTAAACACTACCTACTTACCAGTTTGATATTGCACATAAGTATGTTTATCCAACCACTATAAATGCAACATGAACATTTAAAATGGTACCAACTTATTTGGGTCAGGCGCCGAGGTGTCTAACAAAATTCGATGTAAGTTCACCTTTTTTTGTACGATACCCTAATAGACAGCCGGCCGGTTTTAAACTATGTATATTATAATATAACTTTGAAACTTCGCTTTGAATGGTGTGAAAGAGTAGATTGTATCGTTTAAAAGGTTATTTTAATTAAGTATAGCTTCGTGCTTTAACCATTTGACTGATTAATGCATTATGATTAAAAGGGTGTGATCAACTTCAATATGGACGATTGCCCCACATATAAAACATCATGTACCCAAAAACGAATAGAGATTGACTTCTATACCTACAATATAGAAACAGTAGCTCTGGAAGTCATGTGGAAATTTTACTAATAATACCTAACACACTACAAGTTCAGACGCCGTCTGATAAAATAAACTGTGTGATAGGATAGCACTGTCCATAACTCTGTGATAGTTCTTGAATTCATTCAAGAACTACACGTCAATCCTTATTGTTGAAGCCGGAAGACTTAAATCTATTTGTAAGCCATTCAGTATTGCTGGGACGGATATCGTTCGTGTTGACCAGTTATACGTTCGCCAGGGTCAAAACCACGCTGTTTACTACCTATTATACAAGAGAACTACATACATACCTACTATGTTTATATGACGTGTATTGAAGCCAACCGTGTAATCCCAAAATGGAGCTGCGATTGCTCTTGTTACGAAAAGAAGTGGTAAAAGTGCACAGACAGAGGCGATATCGCGTCGCGACGCGATATTGCGGTATTTTAACCGTAGAACAATTTCTATGGAATCGCGCGCGACCATACACACAGGAGCGACGCGATGTCGCCTCTATGTGTAAGAGGCTTTATGCAACTATACTTGATGAAGATTTGTTCTTTGTTAAGTTTCATGAAATAAAGTTTAGCTTCGTAAAACCAATCCCGGGTTAGAATTTAGCAATCGGATTAAAACACTTAAGTAATTGAAAAGCTGTTTATGATAAATTCAAGCAGCTTTATAAATTAGCAAGAGAGACCATTGCCCTACATTTCAAGGAGTCTTAAAATAGCCCTCTTTAGATAGGGCTATTCGGATCACCTTGTGGTCATCGGATTACGCAAGGATCGCATTGGCATAGACGGAGGTTCTAATACCTACTTACTGGGTATTGTAACAAAAACGCCACAAATAAGGTCTAATTGGTTTGTTAGTCTCTTAATCTGCTTGGAAATAAGTCAAGTAGGTACTTATATAACGCTAAAAACACAATAACCAGCACAGTAATATCAGATATTTACATAATTATGTAAATCTGAAACGTTCACGCATCTCAACGGGTTTTAGCCCTGCTATGGGCGACCTACTTCATAGATAATGCAATCTACAAGCTGTTACTGCGAACATGACCCAGTTAGTTGTAATACAGTACAGTGTCCCGAAGTTACCTGGGATTGTACACAAGTACCATGGAAGATGACATAAACCGAGACATTACGCGGCACAGTTATAAGATTTAGGGGTTTCTGAAGTGAATACGCGTCAACATTGTTGGAGTGATTTTGTGACGAACTAGCCACTGTAAAAAATATCTTTCTAAGTGTGTAGTGTAAGTTTATTTTACCAGCTTTGCGAAGGCTAAGCGTTAGTGTCGCTAGTCCAGGAAAACTTTTTTTTTGTCAACGTCTGAACAGCTCGTGTTTACGTGTCCATTTATTGTTGTATTAAAAACGTTTGATTGTTAGTGTAAGATTTTATAGCACATCAGATTGTAAGTTTACCGGTTATATGGATGTTTTAGTGATGCACTACAGTCCGCGGCTACGTGGGACCGGTTCGTCTCCGCCGCGCCACCGCACTCAACGTTACCAATGCATAAAAATAAATAACCGACTGCATACGATCGCTAACATTTTCTTATTTGTAGAAAAAAAGTTTTAGATCATGGGATCACGTCTTTTCAAAAAAGTATAAGTAAGTAAGTATACTGTTTATAGGTAATAAGGTGTTAAACATTTCAGTTGTAATTGCCCAACGATTACCTTTAATTTACGCAGAGATAGGTAATTGTAGAATTACAACCGCAGTTCAAGTAAAAAAGTAAAAGTTAACTAAAAGTTAAGATAAGTTAACTAAGTTAAGTTTACTAAGTTAACTTACTTTTTACTTTACTGTTTAATTTAAAGTAGTAGTGAAGAAAATTTAATTGAACAAAATTGGTTTACTTATCGTATTAATTAAGGCGACACAGTGTAGCTAACTTGACAGCCAATTTATAATACCACCTCCTGCTACATACTATTTAATACAACGGTAAAGCGACATGAACAGAAGCGAATTTATGAAATCCTAAAGCGAATTTAAACGAAGCCGCGTGTAAATCTAGTTATCAGCAAATGTAAGTAATGTCGTTTGTGATTATGCCAATTGCTTCCCGCTTGCAATGATATCTTCTTGAGAGGCCTTTGACCCGTTGCGACAATAGTACAATAACAATTGCACATAATAGGTACCTACTGTACCTATTCTATTGAATTATTGCCGTGTGTTTCCGGGAATCGAAAGGCCATCTCGTTTCTAACGGTGGGTATCATAAAAGGTGATCTGTAAGACCGACGACCTGTGTAAATGTTGACTGTTGACCTTAGCACTTTAATAAAGATAAGTAATCTCCTGAAGCAGCTATTTAGGTTCAGAGAGCGTTACGTTATTTACTAGAAGGATTTTAAGAGGAAGGACAGAAGTGCCCTCTTAAGGCGCGGTATTAGCTCAAAATTCACAAACAATTGTTTCTTGGATTGTTGAGTATGACGTAACGCAATGAAACTATCTGACTCAAAACATACAGTGGACAGAGAAAGTTTTAAAGAAAAAAATCATTTTAATAGAATAGTAGATACTTGATATTCCCAATAAAAAATTTGGAAGTTGCTCCACAAAAATAAACTTTGGCGTCGCATTTTCAGCGATAGCGACATAATTTTTTTATAAGAATTTAATAGCATTTTTTTAAACTTTAACCGGACAATTATTTAATTTATGACTATTATAAAGAGGAAATATTTTTTGTTTGTTTGTTTGTACCGAATAGGCTTCGAAAGTACTGGACCGATTTTAACAATGTTAAGGCTACAATTTGTTTTCAAAAAATTTAGAGATCCTTAAGAAAATTGCAACAATGTAACCCAAAGTATCAAAATTTTGCCTATAAAATTCATTATTTGGCGTGCGCTGAGAAAACTATTGATGATACATAAAATGTATGTACTACAAGATTAAAGTACTCATCATTACCTTCAAAAAAAGTCCGCGAGGCAATATATCTACGTATCATAGTTAACTCACAATAGCAGCTTTTGTGTTCTAAAATTTAATTACATTGCCGTTTGAAACAAAAGTTGGTTACATTTGTATCGTAGTTCGTACGACGCACTGTAGGCTGAAAATCGACTTTCATAGACATGTAATACTTCTTTCCCCAAATGTCCACTTTTATGACTTGAAGATATTTTGGAAGACTAAATACATGCCTAAAAATATCAACATTATGGAATAGCATTGCAAACAAAGCATACAGAATTTTTTCTTTAAAAATTACTATGGAGCTGGCATGAAAAAGTCTTATATCTCCGCTATGGAATGATTGGCCCTACTTATTTTTCAGGTGATTAATCCTTCAATTATTTACAATTTTTTGACATACTCCTCCAAATGTCCAGAAGCGCGGAAGTTTTTTTTAAAAAACGCTAAAGATTTAATATTAAATATTTAACCGCTTAAGGACGATTTAATACAGCAACATAAGCTGACATAATGGAGTTTGAAATTTCTTCACTTCATGCACATATTAATATGATGGTATGCCTTTTACACATATCTTATCTATTTTTTCTTTATAAATTACTATGGAGATGGCATGAAAAAGTCTTATATTTCCGCTATGGAATGATTGGCCCTAATTCTTTTTCAGGCGATTAATCCTTAAATTATTTACAATTTTTTGACATACTCCTCGAAATGGCCAGGAGATCAATGTTTTGTTTTTAAAAATCACTAAAGATTTAATATTAAATATTTAACCACTTATGGACGATTCAATACAGCGACATCAGCTGACATGATGAAATTTGGAATTTCGTTACTTCATGCACGTATTAATATGATGGAATGCCTTTTACACTTCAATTATTTACAATTTTTTAACATACTCCTCAAATGTTTTCCTTAATTTAAGCTTAACGTCTACACGGACTACTTAACCTAACCCGAGCACTACGTTGTATGAACACGCCACATAATCATAAAACAATAAGGTTTATTTAATTTCGTACTAATAAAGTAATAGCTGGAGGTACTTAAGTATACTGAAATAATTTAAACATTGAAATCACTATATTCTTATTAAAAAAAAAATACAAAAACAAAGGCAAAAATAATTTTCAATAAAATAAATTAAACTTTACGAAAACAAAAGAAATGTTTTAAAGAACTAAATGAGCCTAATACTATATATAGATATTAAGAAAAAAGACAAAAGAAGTACAGAAAAAAAATAAATTAAAGCAAAAATAACTAAATTACAAAAACATTAAATAATAAACCTATTCTGACCGACTATAATTCGAGTCTTACTCAGACTTGGAGCCTAACTGAGACACGTCTCTAAACTCAAATTCAGGTTCTTGAAGTTTTAACAGTGTCAGTGTTTCCTCAAAGAAAGTTTTCTTTCTTTTTGCGTCCAAAATGGGTCTTGTTGATGAAGCAAGTGGATCTGAAACTCACTCTACTCTTCTTACGAGAGTTCTAAAATGCTTTCTATGGGCTTCCGATGCCTCTTTCGAAAGATTCCGAGTGATTTTTAAAAAAAGTATCGAACTTCTGGACATTTCGTGGAGTATGTCAAAAAAAATTAAATAATTGAAGGATTAACTTAAAATGAATTAGAGCCAATCATTCCATAGCGAAGATATAAGACTTTTTCATGCCAGCTCCACAGTAATTTTTAAGGAAAAAACTTTTTACAAAAAAAAAAACAACTGACTCCCAAAAAACACTACAAAGTGAAAAATAACTTTAATTTCGGAAGTCGGTGTCTTTAATTTTTTATTTACTTTCGTTTTTTTTTGCCACCGACTTCCGAAGTTAAAGTTATTTTTCACTTTGTAGGTAGTGTTTTTTTGGGAGTCGGTTGTTTTTTTTTTTTGTAAAAAGTTTTTATTTTTCACTTTTTAGTGGTGCCTACCCACCACAAATCTAAATACCACTTTGCAAAATAAATTAGAGCATCATCCACATAGACTAAATGGGAAAAATACGTATTAAATTAAATTTGATGCGGCATATAGTTACCATTAAATCATTTATAGCCAGAGTGCACCTCATGACAATTCCAATAAGCCCAAACACGGCTAGGATACATTGTTTTATTACTGAGTCCCGATGCCTACCTTCGGGCTTCTTCATCAGATCGGTTCGATTGTACCATTTTCATCAGAACCATTTATTTAAAGCTTCGTCACAGTCGCTTAACTATTTTAATCGAGATATCTTATCGCCACCCGTGAAATACTTGAGGAGTTCTCGTGGCCATCTGTGGTCTTCTTCATCATTTCCACTTCACCAGATGATACTTTCTGAATGCAAACGCTTGATTTGTTGATGAAAATACCAAAATCGCTATATGTATACCTATAATATTTCAGGAGTTCCCTCGATTCCTCATGGATCCCATCCTCAGAACTGAATTTTGGTAAAAATGGGACCAATTTGGAAGTATACCCTTTGAAATAAAAAAAGAATTTTCCGAATCGGTTCATAAATGACGGAGTACTGAGATCACAAACATACAAAAAAAAAAATACAACCGAATTGAGAATGAGAACCTCCTCCTTTTTTAGAAGTCGGTTAAAAATAGATAAGATATGTGAAATAGATAAAGCGGAATGCCTTTTACATATATCATATTAATACGCGCATTAAGTGAAGAAATTCCAAACTCCATCATGTCAGCTGATGTTGCTGTATTAAATCATAAATATTAAATCTTTAGCAATTTTTAAAAACGGCATCGAACTTCGGGCCATTTCGACGAGTATGTCAAAAAATTGTAAATAATTAAAGTATTAATTACCTGAAAAAGAATTAGAGCCAATCATTCCATAGCGGAGATATAAGACTTTTTCATGCCAGCTCCATAGTATTTTTTAAAGAAAAAATAGATAAGATATTATGTGTGTGGCGGCATCTACATCGCCACATATGAACTACGCATCAATGACATGACGTCACGCAAAACCTGCATCGCGCAATTAGAGTTTACCACGCGATTAGCATATACAGGGTTATTGGTAAAACACCGGCAACCTCTTAAGGGGTCATTGTACTCATCATTATGAACAACTTTTACTATGGGACCAAACCTGAAATCGTGAAAAAAAAATCAGCTGCTCCCTACATTTTAACGAGTTTGATGTAGATAAATGTACTGAACAGCTGATTTTTTTTTCGCGATTTCGGGTTAGTAATTTTTAAAGAAAAAATCTGTGTGCGTTGTTTGCAATGCTATTCCATAATGTTCATATTTTTAGGCATGTATTTAGTCTTCCAAAATATCTTCAAGTCATAAAAGAGGACATTTGGGAAAAAAGTATTACATGTCTATGAAAGTCGACTTTCAGCCTACAGTGCGACGTCGCGCCGCGATTAGCTCAGTATTTTTATAGTTGAGACCAAAAATTAAGAATAACTTGGGTTTTTCGAAAATCTAACCAAAAGGGGATAAAAAGAGGTAGTAAATTTTTCAGGGAAGGATTTTACTGCAGGGCTTGATTAAGTCGAAAGAGGGGGTAGGGGAGCTGGTGAGGAGGGAAAGGGGAGGGGGATAGGGGCCCTGCCTTATGCCCCTCCCCTTTCCCCTTTCGTTGGTAAGTAGAGTAAGGGGCTGTGAGTGGGAGGGGAGGGGTTGGTGAGGGGGAGGCGGAGGTGAGGGGGAGAGGGAGGGGATGGGGTGGTGAGGGAGAGAAGAGGAAGGGGAAGTGGTAAGGGGCTGTGAGAGTGGGTGAGAGGGGCAGGGAGAGGTTAGCGGGAAGCGGTTACGGTGAACGACCGTGCTAATCTCAGGAACTAACAGTCGGACTTTGAAAATTCTTTTTGCATTTTATAGCCCAAATCTTAAGGAAAGTTATAGGCATATTTAACATCAGGAGGAGGGAACAAGAAATTTTACGCGGACGAAGTCGCGGGCAGCAGCTAGTTGTATATATTCTGAATAATCTAAAGAAAACCTGGAAAATCAATGCACATTCGTAGCTTAGTTACATCGCGGCAACACAAATATTATTTTAAATTTTCTACCTTAATAGTATTAAGGCTCTTACAGACAGAGGCGATATCGCGTCGCGACGCGATATTTTTCTACGGATATAATATAGAAATATCGCGTCGCGACCGCGATATCGCCTCTGTCTGTAAGAGCCTTAACCCAGCTAATAATGACAATAGGTAGATTACGCGGTTGTGTGACGTTTAAAATCGTGGTCAGTACGCGCCTTAAGCACAAAATAAATGGCTAAGCTAATGTCAATCTGCTAAAGTCTATATAGGTACCAACATGTCCCCTTCATTAGAGCGGTCTGTTAGCAGTATGATCGCTCGATTATAATATATTAACTATAATCATAAATATCGGATGTCTGACCCACTGCCCGTCCTTGTTAATACAAGGACGGGCAGTGGTACCTACAATTATGGGCTCGTGAAGACCGATATCAATCTGTTTTTGTTTTCAGGTAAATCGCACACAAGGAGGCGGTCTTCGGTTCGCGGCCAACGCAATAAAAGAAGTAAGGCTAAGGATTAATGTTAATAATTAAAGTCCTTTAAACATAGGATCCGTAAACCTGATGATGTCACAAATAAATGAGATCAGATCTTTTTATAAAAGCTTTGTAGAATTGCTTACTTTTAACTTGGTAAATAATGTTCTCAAACTGGATCTTGGGTGACAAAATGTCAACACTAGGTTCAATATCAATTCCTCAAATCGTGATATCGTATTTCTGCAAGTCAATCCAAAAACCAATGAAAACAATTTCCAGGGAGATATAAACTTCGGTTTACTATATTGATCGATTATGACTATGACCGTTAGTACTATTATTTATTCTGTGCTATGACCATGCCCGACAGCATGCACGCGGTCCGATCGGGGCCAGTTCAACGGGAACCTCATCAAGATCTTCAGGGGGGAGTACGAGCGAGCTCGAACTGATACAGCCCCGTCACCTGAGCCCAGGGCTGTGGCAGACTGGAAGTTCAGGGAGTTGGACCGAGACCGGAGTGATGCCTTGCAGAAGTCGGAGTATAGAGGACTCAGGAGGCTTATTAAAAAGGTACCTACGTGACACATACATAAACACCGAAAACGTTTCTCATCTTTGGACTTCACCAATCGATGTAGCTGTCTTCATCACTAATATAAGTAATACGTGGCGAAGGTGTTACTTTTGATGTCGCCATTTACTTGCATCGTATTATACAGGGTGTTTCTTTTAAGGTGTCAAGCCAGTGCGAGCTGATAGCAGAGTACCTATCGATTAAACCCCCACGTATGTTCTACGATTTTTTGTACCTAGTTTTCGAGTTATAATTTTTTTCCGATATTTTTCCTGATTCAACGAGGCTTTACAAAATTATGTCTTTTTTTGGGTCAAATTTGAACAAGAATGTACCTACTAAATAGGGCATTATTTGCTGAAATCGGTCGTCGAATATGATAGTGTACCTATCTGAAATCTTGTGATTTTCATATTTTATTATTATCTTTGCATATTTTTGTCAATACTGATATTTACTATTATTTCCAAGTTATATTTCTTACCGACTGCTCACGCCAGCCATTTTACTGTTTAATATTTAATAAAGGTAAGTAATTAAATAAATTTTAAGCAGTAAAATGGCTTAACATTATAATTATTAGTTATGAATCATTTTTACTTAGTTTACTGCTCAGTTTTTACTGCCGAACTTGTTAATAATAACACATAACATTGTGTAGTTAGGGTTCCGTACCAATGGGGTTGGCTACTGTCAAAGTGGCGCTAGCATAGCTTTAACCAAAATTAAATTCAATTGTATGAATTTTTTGATTTGGTTTGATTTTACAAAATACCTAAGAAATGTGAAGTGCCTTATTGCAAAGAAATAGGTGCACACCAATTTCCGGTAGCTGTAGAATTAAAAAAAAGTGGTTAAAAAATTAATTAAAAAAAAGTGGTCTAATTTGGCTTTTTGTAGTAATGTAATTGGCGAAAAGTATTATGAAATGTATACCTACTTCCTACAAACAAAACTATTTCATAAATAAAATAGCTTGATGTATAATTTTAAGAGTATAGCTTTCAATAAGGTCTGCTTTTCTTCCTTGTAAAGAAGCACCTCGTTTTTTTCAGTTCAGCCTTTAGCTCGCTTATTCTCCATGTTGAGTACATGTTTATCTTATCATCCATCCTGGTATTTTGATGAAAAAATTTACTAAACCGAACACACAAATTGAGTAAACAAACGTGACAGGTGAAAGCTGTCTAGCGTCATCTGCCAAAAGTTTTAAGGAGCCAACCCCATTATTTTGCAAATAAGAAAGAAATAAAAATTGGCCGGTTTTTTTTAATTTATCAAAACTACAATAAAAACAGCTTTAAATCAGTGCCATAAACAATTACTAGCGTCCGATATAACATCTTTTTCGTCTTTTCGTCACATGGTCCCCCAGCTGTATAATTGGCCTAAGCATCAGCCAGCCATGCAGTTACGCATCGACTGAATATCATTCAGGCCGCTAGTAGAGTGGCGCCGTTTAGTGAAATACCTATCATTCAGAAAGGCTAATATTATTGTGTATTTTTTCTATCAAAAAGGTGCTATAGTTACTGTAAAAAATGGAAACAAAATTACTTATTTTCACTGTATTTTAGGGAGGACAAGCCTTAAGCTAGTTGGCTGCAACATATACCTAAGTATGATATGTTTCGAAGAACTTAGGTATGGTCAAAGTTTTCATTGGCAACTGGGTCATACAGTCCAAAGTCTGCTCATAAGACTCATATGTCTGAAATTTTACGGACAGATGGTCAGATTTCCGGGAAGGATGTTTACTATGTTTAGTCATAGAATTTTTGAGCTCACCGCAAACTTCCGGAATAAAATCGAACCTGAAAAGGCAGGATTTTTCTTACTAAGTTGAACACAATTTTACTCCGTATTTATCTCTACATATAAATAAAAAGCGAAGTCCTGACTGATTGACTGACTGACTCAACACGCCCAGCCCAAACCCTTGAAACTAGAAAGCTGAAATTTTGCACAGGGGTTCCCTAAGGAATAAGGAAGGATTTCCGGGTAGTACCTTCCCGCGGGATATTTTCCGATATTCACGCGGGCGAAGCCGTCGGCAAAAGCTAGTACTTTAATAATATGAAGCTGAAGAGTTTGTTTGCTAGTTTGAATGCGCTAATCTCTGGAACTACCAGTCGGATTTGATAAAAATCCTTTTGCACTTGATAACCCAATTCTTGAGAAACGTTATAGTCTATTTAACATCACGCTACGACCCTTAGGAGCTGAGCAAAAAGAATAAAAATCCAAAAGAACGCTCAGCGAAAATTAAAATAAATAAGGGCGCGGGCGGGCGATTCTACGCGACGTGGTGGGTTCGTCCGGTCGATTCCGTAAAAATCTCACCGTGAAAACTTAGGTGAAGTGAGTTTGTTTTTGCTAGGAATTGACACTATTGACAGCTCACTTCACCTAAGTTTTCACGGTGAGATGGTTACAGAATCGCACTACAGCAGTGCGATTCTGTAACCATCTCTCCGTGAAAACTTAGGTGAAGTGAGCGTGGAGTGAGCTGTCAATAGTGTCAATTCCTAGCAAAAACAAACTCACTTCACCTAAGTTTTCACGGTGAGATTTTTACAGAATCGACCGGCTGGTCCGAGGGAGTTTTATAAAAATGGGGCTGAATTTTAGCAAGTATATTGTGTATCCTACGACTTCCACGTGAACGAAGTCGCGGGCAGTAGGTAGCTATTTTATTAATAAGGAGGATATGGGTATAATCTCAGCGAGTCCTGTGTCACGGACTATAAACCACTTAAGTGAATAATGTAGGTACGTGAGGTTAATATGGTCAGCCGGTTAATATGGTCACTTTTTTGTAACTCCAAAAGTACAGTTTTGTTTACATAGATGGCTCTGTGATATGATAGCTCTTTGTCAGTAAATCAAATATAACTAAGGGCCCTTTTTGTAGCGATGCAGTCGCGCGTTTCATAAACGCGCGACAGGATCGCTACTCGAATCGAATCGTGGTGTAGGCGAGGGCAAACAGCTAGCACCGCTTCGCGACTGTATCGATGCGGACGCGCGACAGCATCGCTACTGCATCGCTACAAAAAGTCGCCGTGAGCGAGGGCCCAAAGTGAAATGGGCGCTGCTTTACCGACGCCATTTTGACGGTTGGTTGACTTCTCGCGGACGGAGTTTGAAATTTTGATTATAATTTACCCAACGTATTATGGATAAGTAAATAGATAATTTATCATACCAAGGTATATATATTGGTATTTTAAAATAGTCAAGTGTCCGTAATGGTCAACTCAATAAAGTTTTTTTGTTATTTGTAAACAAAGAGCAATCGGTAAATACGGTCATTAACATTTTTTTTAATTTGATTTTTCGAAGTGTTCGTTATTATTGCCAAAGTGTGTTTGCTATTTTTTTATTAATATATTAGTTATAGTACTTATACAACTGCGTGTTTTCTCTGTCCTCCTCCTAGTTTTAGTTTTATAGGGCTGCAAAGGCTTAAGGGGACCATATTACCCTCACGTACCATATAACAAAGTACTTAGGTACAACAGAATTACAAAGACAAGCACTTAAATCATCAAAGTGCACATGCATATTATTAAAACGTACATTTCATAACCTGTCATTGGATGCAAGTGTCGTGATCTTTGACCAGATGCACGTGACTAGTGAATACAGCTTCTTTAAATATTGGAGATATAGGTACCAAGTAAGTACCTACTTAATATTAGAAATCGATGGCGTTACCTAAGGTCTTAGTAGATAATGAAACCGGAAGGCATCTTGCAAGTGTCACCTAAGTTATAGAAAACAAAGGCCTAAGTAGGTAGGTACTTATGTGATGATGGTTTTAAATTTTAATATCGGTAACTATTTCCCGGTAATCATATGAATACTTTTGAAGTTTGACATTCTGTCACTATACGATTTCCACTGACACTCTTGTCGAACCTGCAGATTACGGCAGTCTGCAGTGATAGGTTAACAGAGATAAGACGGCACTCCCTCGAATCGATACCTAAGTATTCATTAATTTACCTTACCTGGTTATATTAGCAGAAGACCAAACTTATTTCGGAAATGGGAACAGATAACGATGATTTTAAAAGTACTCCTTGCGACGTACCTATATCGACGTACACGGTGTAAATACCAGAACATAAAGCATGAAGGAACCTATTCCCCAAAACCGACAGAGATAAACACAATTACAGCCCAATGTATTGAGGGCTTGGGAGCAAGCTCATTACCAGGAACTAAGCACAAATCCAGATCCCAGGCTGACTGAAGGAACACGGGTGGGTTTTAGTCAGTAAAAGTATGACACGCCCTTCCGCTCCACCCAGAGCGGGAGAAGTTATATGATGATTTCCCATCCACAAAAAAAAAAAAAAAAATGCTGCTAGTGAGAATTTCTTTATGGAAAAACTCAACAACACTGCTAGACCGAATCCTAGACGCTGCGGCATGCGCTTGCGACTAGACAGCACGTAGGAAGATAACGCATGTTTCGAGTAGCAGCACGTAAAATGTCGAGTGCTTCTATACAGGATACCTGTGTTACTGTACTTACACGATTGATCATGATCTGTGGAGGGTCAAGTGTGCTAAGCTTCAATCTTACTTACGGACTACAGTAGGTAATGAACTAAAGCTGGAATATGGGGGTCTACGTAACTATATACATATATATAGCTAAGGGTTTTTCTACATAGCCTGACTTTACGTTAAACTTTATCTGAGCTACGCCAAAATTTTCACTACAATTCCCATAATTTTGGCAAGTTCACTGAAAGTAACATTAGGAATGCTTATTTCGACTTCGTATTGTAGGTAAAACACCATATTGTAATTAGATCGTCCCGATAACTAAACCATAGGTATATATATACCTTATTTGTATACTTAGATGCTAGATGTAGTGTTTTGGACACTGAACCAATTCAACAACCATAATACCTAATTACCTACTGGTGGTACAATATTGTCGTTGGACCATTGACTCAGTAGCGGCGCGTGGCGTTAGTGTAGGACGCGGTTGGGCCTTGGGTTGGTTGGGTCTTGTATCCTGCTTTTACCTAATTCTCTAATATTCAAAAGAAAAAAAAAACCGGTCAAGAGCGAGTCGGACTCGCGCACTGAGAGTTCCGTTCCGATTTCTGAAAAAGTGTGTGTCTTTACATAAACTTCTATCACATAGAATAATTTCAGATTTTTCTCTTTGAAAACTTCGGAGATAACGGTAACGGTATTTTTTTTTACATTTTTCATCAAAAGTCGAAAACTATGCGTACTAAGAAAAAGAAAAAAAAAACGTTTGAGAATGTGCAAACAGCGCTCTTTCATAAGATACCCCACATGCCTTAGTAGCCCTACTTTTAATTTTTAAGAACACCTTTCAGTCACTGTTGCAAAAAAAATATAAATATTTTTATTTCTTTCTATTTGCAAAATAGTTGGGTAAACGTCATCTAAAACTGTTCCAAATTTCAAGTTGATAGCATTAGTAGTTCTTGAGATATCCAGCTGTGACAGACAGACAGACAGACTGAGTGACACCATAAGGGTTCCTTTTTGAACATTTTGGTACGGAACCCTAAAAATTATGTAACATATCCGAAGATGGGTCCACGAGCTCGCATCGCTCGGCCTTGCATCCTGCATTCACCCTTTCACTGCACAAGTTGACAAGATCTCTTAATAAATAAATAAATAAATAAATTAAATAAATAAATAAATAAACAATGCACAAAAGTAAACACTTTAGCCCTATTCCACTCTCCAAGAGTATTGTTTGACAGGATTGGTTTCGAACTTTCGACGTCTAGACGACGTCCCTTTAGAGGTCGGTATTGAACTTTATTCGACCATTTTTATTTGTAATTGCTCTTGTAGGTGGTGAAACCGAAGCGATGCGCTCGCGCATGGGCACGCGGCTGCGACGGCGACGGTAACGGAGAGATCGCACACGCCGAGTGGGTTGCTTGTCTTCTCGTCAGCCCCGAGCCGCCTGCACCGGACTGTGAGTACCTTAATGGTTACGTTATGTAAAGGTACAGTTTACCTACAAAACAATACATTAATACCTAAGCTAAGCTAAGAAAATATCTGCGTGCTCCAAAACCAAAGAAGATCAACGAATGTAAGTGTTAACGCGCGCAGGGATCAGTGCAGATTCATTGCTTTTTTTTTCCAAACTAATGTTCAGAAAGTTTCATAGTCTTGCTGTGTGATCTTTCGGCCAAATACTAAACTCTATGTCTTACATAGACATAGAGTTACTACCTAAAAATGTATGACTCCTGTGCAACTAGTTTGCTACCTACCTACCTACAAAAAATTGTCAAGTCATCCCTCGATAAAAACGGCAACAATAATTATGATCTATTAAGTTCAAAACTACCTTTAAGTAGTAATGTGGGTAGCTACTTATACTTATTATTAGTAAGTGTCTATGATAGAATAAGTATTAGAAAAACAGTAGGTATCATTAAATCAGCCATAATACCTACTTATGTATCATTTATTGATATAGAGCGATCATTTAATTCAAGTAGCTAAAGTAGGACATGTTGTACTTATTATTCACTAAGTGGCTATTTAGCTAGGTAGGTACCTACCTATACTTTTGATGACCCTGCTCTTGAAAAACAAGACTGGTTGCACAGTGATTCTGAACTAATTACTTAATTTATAAATAACTAGCCTTTGGCCGCGGCTTCGCCCGCGTTTATTATACATAAAACCTTCCTCTTGAATTACTCTATCTATTAAAAAAACCGCATCAAAATCCGTTGCGTAGTTTTAAAGATAGAAGGGACAGACAGACAGCGGGAAGCGACTTTGTTTAATTTTTATATATATTATAATATACTATGTAGTGATAGTGATGATGCATTCTAATGTATAAGAACACGAAGACTTTATTGACTCAGCAGAGGTTAAAGCTGAGCGTCCACAGGTCCGCGGCGGCCGCAACGCAACGCACGCACGGCACGCAACGGATTTTGTTTATATGAATAAAAACTTTTTACAAAAAAAAAGACACCGACTCCCAAAAAAACACTACAAACTGAAAAATAACTTTAATTTTGGAAGTCGGTGTCTTTGGTTTTTTATTTACTTTCGTTTTTTTTTTGCCACCAACTTCCGAAATTAAAGTTATTTTTCAGTTTGTTGTGTTTTTTTGGGAGTCGGTTGTTTTTTTTTGTAAAAAGTTTTTATTTTTCACTTTTTAGTGGTGCCTACCCCACACAAATCTGAATACCACCCTGCAAAATAAATAAGAGCATCATCCACATGGGAAAAATACATATTAAATTATTGAAGCTAACTCAAAAGCCACTCATCAGAACTTGAAGATATTTTTATGCGACCATCTCAGGAGTATACCATTTCAAATAAAAACTTTGCAAGAAGGCAATTTATACGTCGCGCTAAGTCGTGTCAGAGAGATAACGAGGCTACGAAATCTGCCTTCTGATAATCAAGGCCACACATAAGATACAACTCAAGATTTGAAGCGGCATATAAGTAGTAAGCATTAAATCATTAATAGCCAGAGTGCACCTTATGACAATTCCAATAAGACCAAACACAGCTAGGATACATTGTTTTACTACTGAGTTCCGATGCCTACCTTCCGGCTTCTTCATCAGATCGGTTCGATGGTACCATTTTCATCAGAACCATTTATTTAAAGCTTCGTCATAGTCGCTTAACTATTAATCGAGATATCTTATCTTATCTATTCACCCAAGTTGCGACTTGGGTGATTCTTATTTGAACGAGAACGAAAAACCACTTGCCCGGAGGCTGTAAATTATCACTTCAAATAGGTTGTGAATATTATGCACAATAATCAGCAGACAATTTATAGACGTTGACGGTTTTAATTTGAAAGACTCGTTTTTTACGATCCTGTGGTATGGCTGGCGCCAGCTAAGAATTAATGTCTCATAAGTTTTAAGGTCGCAATACAATTTTAATTAAAAGTAGGAATAGAAATAGATAAGATAGTATAGGTATAGGGTGGTCTGGTGAAGAAATCAATTACCTACAGTTCTTTAAACACTGCTTTGCACGCTTGTATTTATTTATTTACTTACTTACTAGATTTTGCCCGCGGCTTCCTAGCGCTTTTCTATCTCTAGGGAACAGTATTTTTTTTCTGGATTAGAGGTACCCTATACATAAATATCCTTTCCTAAACCCCTGACTTGAATGCAACATTATTTTCATGATGATTGGTTGAGTAGCTAAGACAATAAAAATCTAATCTAATCTCTTCTAATTTATTATTTTAAACTTTGCATAATTGCTTTTTACCCGACTGTGGCGAAGCCCAAAAGTAGGGTTATGTGTTTGACCTGTATGTATGTATGTCCGTTTCTTTGTTCCTTCGTAACTCCTAAACGAATGAAGGGATTTGGATAAATTATCCATACTAATATTAGGTCTTTACTTATGAAATTGCCGTTCTGCAGTACTGGCCATTTCAAATCAAAATAATTTTTGTTTGGCTAAGAATTCTAATTTCAAATTAATTTTATTTTAAAAACATGGATTTTTTTTCCAAAAGTAGTCATTTGTTTATTGATTAGTGTTACATTTTCATCGCATTTCAATCTTTTTCGTCATCATGGATACGTTAAAAATTCGAGTAATTATGGAATATGAGTACCGTCGTGGCAGCAACGCGGCACAAGCGGCACGCAACATCAACGACGTTTACGGAGCTAACACTACAAACCAACGCACCACCTGTTATTGGTTTGCTCGCTTCCGTTCTGGAAATTTCGACCTGAAAAATTAACCTCGCGGTCGTCCGAAGACTTTGGTCGACAATTACGAATTAAAGGCGATTGTGGAAGCTGATGATACACAATCTACGGCTGAATTAGCAGCAGCTTTCGACGTTAGCGTCAAAACAATATTGGTCCATTTGCGTCAAATTGGCAAGGTAAAAAAGCTTGACAAATGGGTGCCCCACGAACTCAATGATCGCCAGCGCGAAGTACGCGTCGAGACGTGCCTTGCACTGCTCAACAGACACACAAATGAAGGAATTTTGAACCGCATTGTTACCTGCGATGAAAAATGGATTCTGTTTGATAACCGCAAGCGCTCAGCAAGTTGGTTGGATCCTGGTTCAGCACCTAAACAATGCCCTAAACGAAAACTTACCCCTAGAAAAGTGATGGTCACTGTTTGGTGGTCTAGCGCCGGTGTGATTCATCACAGCTTCTTACCAAACGGGGTGAGCATTACTGCAGATGTGTACTGTTAAGAACTGAACACAATGATGGAGAAGATGGCACATCTCCAACTAGCATTGGTCAATCGCTCGTCTCCGCTGCTCCTGCACGACAACGCGCGACCTCATACTGCACAGCAGACGGTCTCCAAGTTGCAAGAACTGGGGTTGGAAGCTCTCCGTCATCCACCCTACTCACCAGACCTTGCGCCTACAGACTACTACTTTTTCCAGAATTTGGATAACTTCTTGGCGGGAAAAAAAATCAATACCCGAGAGGCAGTACAAAATGCCTTTGAAGAATTTGTTGCCTCCCGACCAGCTGATTTCTTTAAGAAGGGCATCAATAAACTGCCACTGCGTTGGCAAAGATGCATTGATTGCATGGGTGATTACTTCGATTAATACAAATAAAAAATACATGAAAAAAATCGTTTAAATTTTTTCATACAAAACGGCAATTTCATAGGTAAAGACCTATTATTATAAATTCGAAAGTAACTCTGTCTGTCTGTCTGTCTGTCTGTCTGTCTGTCTGTCTGTCTGTCTGTCTGTCTGTCTGTCTGTCTGTTACCTTTTCACGCCTAAACCACTGAACGGATTTCGATAAAATTTGGCAAGGCTATAGATGGTATCCTGGGGACGGACATAGGCTACTTTTTTTTTCAAAAATAATGTTACAGGGCGTGATATAGGGGATGAAAGTTTGTATGTGAAAATCAGTATGTCTTAAGTTAGGGATGTGAAAATTAAAATGTATGCTTTTGGTAGGAAATAAAGAAATATGCGGTTCAGCGTTTTTGAAAAATCATCCCCTAAGGGGTTAAAATAGGGGTTGATTTTAAAATTTACAAAACTGCACGGATTTCGACAAAATTTGGCAAGGCTGTATATAGCATCCTGGGGAATGACATAGCATACTATTTTTTTCAAAAATATTACTACAGGGGGTGATATAGGGGATGAAAGTTTGTATGGGAAACTCAGTATTTCTTCAGTTAGGGATGTGAAAATTAAAATGTATGCAAAAGCATACATTTTAATTTTCACAACCAAAACCAAAAGGTAGGAAATAAAGAAATATGCGGTTCAGCGTTTTTGAAAAATCATCCCCTAAGGGGTTAAAATAGGGGTTGATTTTAAAATTTACAAAACTGCACGGATTTCGATAAAATTTGGCAAGGCTTTATATAGCATCTTGGGGAAGGACATGGCCTACTTTTTGTCTTAAAAAATAATCCTACAGGGGGTGATATAGGGGATGAAAGTTTGTATGAGAAAATCAGTATGTCTTAAGTTAGGGATGTGAAAATTAAAATGTATGCTTTTGATAGGAAATAAAGAAATATGCGGTTCAGCGTTTTTGAAAAATCATCCACTAAGGGGGTAAAATAGGGGTTGATTTTAAAATTTACAAAACTGCACGGATTTCAACAAAATTTGGCAAGGCTTTATATAGCATCCTGGGAAAGGAAATAGGATACTTTCAAAAACAATACTACAGGGGGTGATATAGGGGATGAAAGTTTGTAACGGAAACCCAGTATTTCTAAAGTTAGGGATAACAAATTCATGCTATTGGTAGGAAATTAAGAAATATGCGGTTCAGCGTTTTTGAAATATTATACCCTAAGGGGGTAAAATAGGGGTTGATTTTAAAATTTACAAAACTGCACGGACGTCGATAAAATTTGGCAAGGCTTTATATAGCATCCTGGGGAAGGACATGAACTACTTTTTGTCTTAAAAATAATCCTACAGGGGGTGATATAGGGGATGAAAGTTTGTATGGAAACTCAGTATTTCTCAAGTTAGGGATGTGAAAATTAAAATGTATGCTTTTGATAGGAAACAAAGAAATATGCGGTTCAGCGTTTTTGAAAAATCATCCCCTAAGGGTGTAAAATAGGGGTTGATTTTAAAATTTACAAAACTGCACGGATTTCGACAAAATTTGGCAAGGCTTTATATAGCATCTTGGGAAAGGACACAGGAAACTTTCAAAAACAATACTACAAGGGGTGATATAAGGGATGAAAGATGGGAAACCTAGCATTTCTTAAGGTAGGGATATGAAAATTCAAATTTATGCTTTTGGTAGGAAATAAAGAAATATGGGGTACAGCGTTTTTGAGGGGGTACAATAGGGGTTGACAAATGTTTGTGTAACTACCTCTTTTTAAGAGATTTAAGGGATTGGAAATGTAGTCATAGTTCGAATCTTGAGGTAACATTTAGTCTTTATTTCATTCGAAGTTTTTGCGAGGAAATTATTTGAACGAGTGGACACTCGGACAAAAGTTATTTGTTATTAGAGCGTGACTGGCATAACAAATTTTAAGTAATTAACAAAGTCCCCCCGCCACGTAACTGTGTCTGTTTGAATGCGATAATGTCAAAAAGTACCGAACGGATTTTCATACGGTTTTCTCCAATGAACGGAGTGATTCGGTGTAATTCATTATGGTTTTGTGTAAATTGGCTGAAATATGACGACGACTGTTGAAGATGTCGGAAAAAATCATGCCGACTGGTAGCTTTATGCCTACTATGCACGGTAACGGTATATCGTAGCGATTTGAGTTTGCACAGTTATATCGGACGGCCCTATGTTTTCCACATGTACGTTCCCATGGGATATTTTCTGACTTCCACGCGGGCGAAGCCGCGGGCAAAAGCTAGTACGTCTATAAATTTGTCTTCGTGGCGCGAGTGTCACTGGCTACATTAACATCAAAAATAAAGTAAAATGGCGGATTTGGGGTGGCACATTGTGGAGTTAGATTTTTTTTGTCTTCTAATACCATCGAGTGGGGTATCAAAATGAAGGTTTTTAAAAGGTGATTTCAAAAATATATACAACTTATATGTTTAAAAGTAGGTAATTCGAAGTGACAAAATTATTATTGATAAAAAAAATTGCTTTGAGCAGAGTTAGGACCTCGAAGGCTTGGCTATTTGTGCACGCCAAAAAAGCTTTGAAATAACCCTCATTTGCAAGAACTAAATCGTCTGCGAAATCTTTAAAGCTGGAAAAGCTGGAAATAAAAAAGTAATTTAAAAAAACCCGACTGCTGTAAAAAACTAAAACTGAAAAGCTAAAAACAAGCCCATTTTAAATTTAATAAAAGTTGGAAGCAGGTGGGACCCATTCCATTTTTATATTTTCAAACTCAAACGGGTACCGCCTGCTTCCAACTTTTATTAAATTTAAAAGGGGCTTATTTTTAGCCTTTCAGTTTTAGTTTTTTACTGCAGTCGGGTTTTTTAGTTTTTTTTAATTAAGTACTTTTTATTCATTATTTTTTTATAATTATTTTCTTTGCTTTGCTTTTGCTTTCACAAACATAACAAACAAACAAACAAACTAACTCACTTTCGCATTTATAATACCTACTGAGTAGGTTAAAAAAAAGCAAAGCAAAAAAAGCTAAAAAAATAATAATAAAATAGCAAAGTTTAAAACAATAAAGGCTGTTTCCCAGTTCGATAACACCTTAATAATATCACTATTTCTACTTAAGCATGTCTAAGTGACCGATCAGCATCCTAATTGCTTACTTACCTAACACTCTATCAATTGGGAATCTGAATAATTTTGAAGCTAATTGCTAATCCATTGCTTCATAAATGTTCGCAAAATTTGTCTGCTCGACAACGTAAATAACGCAATTAAAGTTTTTAAACAATCAAAATGAAACCGATTCCGATTGATAGGTAGTGTGTTATGCAATTAGGGTACAGTAGGTCCACTGCAAGATTACAATGCAAATATGTGTGCAAACATAATAATAATATATAGTCTCTCTCCGTTTCTTCATGTCGTTGAATGCAGACGATGACAGCGGACCGGAAGCAGAGCCTGATGAGCCTGATGACAACGAGGAGGAGCCACCACCAGATCCTAGTTCAGGTAACTGTCAAATATAATTATTTTATCTATGGTCTTTCATCCCACCCTGTAGGTAGGTAGGTATGTTGTTTCGACCACGATCGGTCCCGTTCGGTAAGCGACGTGGTATTTTCTAATTGCCATTAAAGTGCTGGCTGCAGTGAGGGACTGAGCCTGTCGGGGCCCGGGGCGGCAAAACTAAATGGGGCCCCGGGTCCAGGAATGAACGATGAAATTTTTAGCATCACATCCCGCATAGGTAAGGGTTTCTTCTGACTATTCATATATAGGAGTCACTTTGTTGACTTACGCAGAGAAGTCTGAGAAAAAAGAGAATGTAAGCTGCAAGAGACAGCGAAGAATGTAGGTAAGTTGAGAGCAGTGGTGGCCTAGTGGTAACGCCCGCGACTTTACAAGTTGTAGGTCGTAAGTTCGAACCGGCAAGCGCATTACCTACTTTGTGAATTTTTTTTCATCACCACTGCCCTCAAAACGGTGAAGAAAACATCGTGAGGAAACCTATGTCCTAGAACCAAAAATTCGAAGACATGGGACATCTACCAACTCGCACTGGGACCGCGTGGTGTATTACAGCTCGCTCCCTCTCACCGACAGGAGGCCTGTGTCCCAGCAGTGGGAATATTGTCGGCTGATTATTGACAAACTTAAAAAAATTATTAACAAACTGTATTTTGGTCTTGTTTGGGAATTCATTCAAAAGTATTTCTCGAGTTTTGGAAGCCCCGCAAGATCGGGTGCCCGGGGCGAACCCCACCTGCAGCACCCCTCCCTCCTCCTTTGTCCGCCAGTGGCTGGCTGATGATCATAAAAGAAGTAGGTACTTCCTCCTGCTGTGAATGGGACTTCATCAGTAGGTACCACAAAATATTTCTTGAAAAAATATTTGCAGAATCCCGTTGGTGAACCTCCTATAAGTAGATGAGGATATTTACTTGCCGAAGAGTCGGTCCTCCGGATATTGTTGCTTTATCGTACCTTAATCTAAGATCTATTAACTAGGTGCCGCTTCCCCTTGCATGGAATACAAGGCCACATTAAAACATACCTACCATCTTCTGTCAGTCAAGAATTGATGAAAGCCGGCGACTCAACGAGCGCCATGTAATTAATGATCAACCTGAATGATTAGCCTTAAGGCACGTGTTAGCTCAATAATCACAAAAATTGGTTTCTTGGATTGTCGAGTATGACGTAACGCAATGAAACTATCCGACGCAAAAATACAGTGGACACAGAAGGGTTTAAAGAAAAATGTTAACGGAATAGAATAAGTAGTAAATAATAGTTTGATATTAATAATATAAAATTTTGGAAGTTGCTCCACAAAAATAACCTTTGGCGTTGAACATCTCTGTATTTTCAGGGAAAACGACATTCATTTTTTTAAGAATTTAATAATATCTTTTAACGATTTATTTATAGCAAATTAAGTAGGTACCTATAGCAAAGGTTGGCATCTTTTTATCTGTAAATTCAGACCTACTTTTTTTCTACAGTTCTACCCGGAATAGTGAGGAACTCCTTCGCACCAGATGGTTCCGAGTCTGAATCGAGGCGGGAAGATGAAGCCAACGACTGCCTCACGGATAGACAAGCAGTTCTGGATGAGCAGGTTAGAAAATTGACACACATGACTCATACATGGTTTCACCTACTTTCCCAATCCTTATACGTAACGTTTAACGTTTCAAATTATTTTAATTCCAACTGTCGTATCAAATAATAAGTAAGTAAGTATGCTTTTGTTGGACGACCCCGAGTTAGAGTAGGTAGGTAGGTAGGTAAGCTTGGGACATACCTACACCAATGGAGGTATTTCTGGTGGGTTTACAGGAAAATTTATGGAATTATGTTCCTGCGAGCCCTGATAACCGCTTCGGCACTTAGACAGATTTTAAACAAAAATATTATGTATCTACATAGATAGGTACATAAAGAAAAACATGACTGGTGTGTTCTTAATATATCTAGGTACTGATAATTAGGTAACTACTTACCTACATAAAGATTTCTCGTATTATTCTTCAAGTAATCAAGGTCTTATCCCTGTTTTATTGTATTAATTAAATTAAGTACCTACCTACTTATTATATTTACTTATTATCAAGTTAGTAAAAAAAATCGTGTGATATTACTTAGGTATGTGTGATAATAAGAACACGATTTGCTTTAACTGAAGTGTTGTTTTGTAACCTAGATACGTAAGGGCCCTCGCTCACGGCGACTTTTTGTAGCGATGCAGTAGCGATGTCGTCGCGCGTTTGCACCGATACAAGTTTTGCAAAAAGTCGCCTTGGGCGAGGGCCCTAAGTACTTAGGGCCCTCGGGGTTGGTATCAGAATGACTGGATCGCAAATTGACCACGTCGCTCTTAGTCCAAATCTCAAAATGTCTAAATCTCAAAATACCTAAGTCGTAAAATGACTACATCGCTTTTAGTCCACATCTCATAATGTCTAAATCTCAAAATACCTAACTCGCAAAATGACTACATCGCAAAAAGTCCAAACAGTTGTGTAGGCACTTATACAGGGTTGATATCAGAATGACTGGATACATTCATCATTCATCATTATCATCTGCCTAGCCTTTTCCCAGCTATGTTGGGGTCAGAATACCAGTATTATACATGAAGCGACTGCCTATCCCAGCTCCAGAACCCAGTTACTGGGTAACACGATACCCCTTGGTAAAACTGGTTGTCAGAGTTACGGGCTTCTGACGACCAGTGACGACTGTCAAAGATCCACGAATGACAACCGGGACCAACGGCTTAATTATGCTTTCCGAGGCACGGCGGGGTATTGGTATGTAAAGATGGTCACCCATTCACGGACCAACCGTGGCCAGCGTAGCTTAACCTGCTCGATTGACCCGTGCGGCTGTTACTTAGCCAGAAGCCCTTTAATTTTTTTTAAAGTAAGTATAATACATAATTACATTACCCAAAATAGGTGATTTTAAGATTTTTGTCTGGTTGTAGGTTTGTCTGTTCAAGCATCAAAATGGACCGATTTGGTTCAAGTTTGGTGTAAAGATTGAATTTTGGTTAAGCACATTAGTCTTAGGGAAAGTAAGAAATAAAGTCACATTAAGAACCAAAGAGATTCATGTAGGTATAGGTGCCTACACAACTGTTCGGACTTTTTGCGATGTAGTCATTTTGCGAGTTAGGTATTTGGAGATTTAGACATTAAGAGATGTGGACTAAAAGCGATGCAGTCATTTTGCGACTTAGGTATTTTGAGATTTAGACATTTTGAGATTTGGACTAAGAGCGACGTGGTCAATTGGCGATCCAGTCATTCTGATACCAACCCGGCCCTCGCCCACGGCGACTTTTTGTAGCGATGCTGTCGCGCGAATCGAATCGTGGTGTAGGCGAGGGCAAACAGCTAGCACCGCATCGCGACTGTATCGATGCAAACGCGCGACGACATCGCTACTGCTACAAAAAGTCGCCGTGAGCGAGGGCCCTTACAGTCTGAGGAACTAATAAGTATAGGTACTGGCAGCCATACTTAACTACGTACTAAGTAAAACGAATGTAAACCTATGTTTATCCCATTATTTTACAATATGAGTGATGGATATCTAACCCGAAGTCATAAAGCTGTAATCACACAATTCAATACCTAGGCATTCAATTTGCGAAGTTAAATTCCATAATGGCTTGCAATAATTATGGCCAACAAGCTATTATTGAGCGCCTTTGCACCTCAAATCCGGTCAGGTCTCAGGGGGGGGGAGGTGGTTCACGGGGGTCATGACATGACTCATGACCTTCACAAAATCATTCAAGCTGTCGAGAGTCTGAATGATTTACTTTCTAATCTATCCTCCGAGCAACAACATGCTCAACATGTCATAGGTACTCATAGGCTACCTACAGATAATTAATTACCTATATGTAGGTACTATCTACTGTTAGCATTATTATCATTATTACCATATTAAGTAGCATGTTGGTGACGCGAACCCATAAGATTTTCCCCTAGCAAAAATTGTTCAACGTGCCTAAGGTCGTTTTCACTTCAAAAAACCTGATAAATAATCTCTCTATTTATCAGGCTTTTGGAGTGAAAACTTCTTTAGGCACGTTGATGCAAGAGCGAGCGAAGCAAACTCGGAAATTGGGGCACCCCGCTCAGGCCAGATTCCAAAACCTAAACTAAGTAAGTATAGGTACCTACTTAATGTAAAACGAGTTTAAGCTTTACTTCATAACTCGACAAAGTAGGTAGGTTAAAGTTAAGTTCTCTTTCTGTTGGTCAAAAGAAAACAGAAACTATTCAAGGTAGGTTGCTGCTACTCTTGATTCTTCAGTTTTTCTTTACAAGTCAATAAAGCAACTAATTCCTAGTTCTTTTGGAATGATCAAAAGAAAATCTAACCTATCCGGAGTGTGCAAAATTTTCGAGCTCATAGGGGAGGTCAGCTTAAAGCGACCATAGGAGGCAAAGCGGCCACACTTAATTTTTCGGTTATTTGATATGATAGCGCGGCCCGGCGTGGCCGTTCTGTTCGCATTCGCATAACCAATCTCCCGCCCCGCGCCATTCAATCATTCGGTAGCGTGGGACCGAGCGCGTGGTTGCAGTGACGAAATATATTTATTTGTGTTTTGTTAAAAAAAATGCAAGGTAAGCTCAATCTGCTTTGGTCAAACCTCTTTATATTTGAATGCTTTTATTGAACGTGTATTGTTACTTATCTATTTGGCTCTGTTTGTGTTATATTCTCTCTGAAATATAATAAATAATGTGAGAGCAGTTCATTATTAAAACAAAGTGGCCGAAAAAAGCAAAGCGGCTCGGGCAAAGCGGCCAACTGACCGCTTTGCCCTTTGTAAAATTATTATGATTCGATATAATTATAATGCTTTATTTTGTTTAGATGGTTAACAACTAAAGTACGACTACCCAGGCGTCATGGGATGAAGACAATAGTTATTATATCTTTGGATGAAGATATGATGGCCCGGGCAGTTAAAGAAGTAAATGTAAAGTAAATGATTTTTTAAATTTTAGAGCGTTCATTTTCCTAGAAGATATTATTATGACTGTTGAAATAATTAAGTAAGCCTTACTGTTGATTAATAAAAATGTTAAATATTGTCAAAAACTAAACCTGATTATAAGTTCCTAATAGTTAAATAGAAGTTTTTAAACTAAGTATAACAATATAGTTATGTTAAATTACCATCAAGACTGTGATTAAAAAGTTTATTATGTTGATTATTTTATAAAAATGTTAAATACTTACTTAATAATAAATTTATAACATTTTAAAATATTTTTATTTTGTGAAGCACGATATTTTTCAACAAAGAACAAATACATTTCTTGTGTACTTTTGGGGTGGCCGCGTTGCCCCTACCCGCATTGCCGTTTTGGGTGGCTACTCGGGCAAAGCGGTTTTTTGAAAAGTTTTCGTAAAAAAAATCACATAATTATTTTTAAATTTGCGCGAATATTAATTTCACATTATGAAAATTTTATAAATTCTTTGGCTATCACGAGTAGTATAAAATTCTCTTCAAAAGGATATCGTTTAATAGGTTAATTTTTAACTCAAAGTTAAGGTGGCCGCTTTGAGCTGACCTCCCCTACGCTTTACATTTTAATAGTTGCTTGGACTTGGACTGTCCTGCATAAATTGACAATCTCTTTCAATCAAGCAAATCAATTTCTGTTTCTGTTTGAAAATATAAAACAAAAGCTAACCTATCCGTGGCGGGTTGTTAACATTTTCGAGCTAGCTTCGCTCGGGCTTGCATCATACAGTTTCTTAATTCTCATACTTTTCTGCACAAGTTGATAAAGGTAGGTACTTCTATTTATGTATGAACTGTCAAAGAAAATTTAACTTACTCGGAGCGGGGAGTTAAAAATTTGGGGCTCGCTCCGCTCGCTCTTGCATCTTATCTTCTCAATGGTGGCCTCATTATCCTAAAGTGGCCTTAGGTCTAATACCCGGTTTCTGAAGAATTATAAACGGAGTTTAAACTCTCAATAGCTAAATATAAAAAGTGACAAATGGACGCGACTATCGCGTATTCGCGTCGCGCAACGATAGCTGTTATACAACGTGTAACGTTAAATGCGCAAAACCTCTTAAGGGGTCATTGTACTCATCATTATGAACAACTTTTACTATGGGACCAAACATGAAATCGCGAAAAAAAAATCAGCTGTTCAGTACATTTTGACGAATTATGCGAACATAAATGTACTGAACAGCTGATTTTTTTTTCGCGATTTTAGGTTTGGTCCCATAGTAAAAGTTGTTCATAATGATGAGTACAATGACCCCTTAAGAGGTTTTGCGCATTTAACGTTACACGTTGTATAGAACGCGGGGTATAAGGTACTTATACCCCGCGTTCTATTTAACAGCGACCCCGCGTTCTAAATACACATATGGATATTCCTATCTTCCTTATATACCTACATGTCCTACATGTACCTACGGGTACTAAACGAAGTGCATGAGATAGTTGATATATTTTCGTGCAATCTGAATGAATTCGCAAGAGTTTTGTTGAATTTTGGTATTTATATTTAAATATTAATATTCTGTGTTAAGTCTTATTTTATATTTATCCTACATATACCGGATGACTTTTTTTACCGTCTCGAAAAAAATTGGGTAAGTATATTAGGTGAACAGAGTAGAAGCCTATGGCATAGGGGAAAGTGGTTACCCTTCGTACACTTTTTAGATTTTATTTTTTTCTTTATGATTAACTGTCGAATTTATCTAGTTTATGTATCTAAGTGTAACAAATATATTGTAGTTTGTTACAAAAAAGTCCGAAACTATTATGTGAAAGGGTTAAAGGGTTATAATAGCCATTTTTCTACGATAAGATATTTGTACGAACGTACCCCGTACGTGGGGTACGTTCGTACAGTAGGTGGCGTACTATCGTACGCCATGGGGTAGATTCATACAGGGTAATTAAAAAGCCAATTAAAGTCGTTAAATTTTTATTAATTATTATAAAAATATTTATTTATCAAAGAACTAACTTACTTCAAACTACGTTTCACTGCTTTGGCTCTGGCTTTCCTTTCCTGTTCTATTGGTTTCAATTCTCTCTGTCAATATCTCTCTTCTAGTTCAGTTTTTTCAGGTGTATCTGTATATATACGGAATTTACCCGGTTTTCTTGCTTTATTGGTTTTCTGTTTGTAAAAGCTATAGGATAAGGTCTTATCATCCACTTCTTGAGTAGGTACGCGTAAACTTTTTTTTATATTTTCGCACCATGATTCAGCAATAAAATATTAATTATAAGGATGTCTTCATAAAAATATTTAATTTTGTTAGAAGTAGAATACTTCATAAAAAATATGTTATTGTGCTGTCTGCACGATAATTTTAAAAGGTAATAAGAGTACTATATTTTAATTCATTAAAATTTAATTTTGATATACTGGTGGTTAATAAAATCTAAAGGGGAGCATTCGCACGCGTACGAATGTGCCCCCTGTCTGGCTGGCCGAATGCACCCCATGCCTTTGCACAAAATTAAAATAAAACTTTATAAGTACAAATTCTAATTTAGTTTGAGAAATATAACAATTAAAGCTCAAAATAAACAATGAGCATCACCATTTTGTCAAAAACATAACAATTCTAATTACAATTTTCGAACTTATCTTAGGTAAAAAATTTACTCACCGCTCGCGAAAACACGTTACGTTTTGTCAGCTGATACACCGTAGTGCGACTTCTCATATACAGGGTGTCCGATAAAGAATGGAAAACCTTGGAATAGCATATTACAGACATGATGGCCGTTCTTAAAAAAATACAAAAAAAAAATATCCCTACTAGTAGGTACACACGGCTACACATCAAGCTAATTTTAGACTGACCTCTCATTGTAAGGAAATCCTATACAATGCGAGATCAGCTTAATACTGAAAATGTATAGCTTGATCTGTTGTCGTGCGTACATTATGATTTTTTGGAGTCTCCAAAAAATATTTTTTTTAAATATTTTTATTTTTTTTATTTTTTTAAGAACGGCCATCATGTCTGTAATATGCTATTCCAAGGTTATCCATTCTTTACCGGACACCCTGTATACTAGTCTATGGTGCGACTGGCGACACTCCGCTAGCCACATGGCGGCCGGTATGTCTATGCACACAAGCAAAGACGTGTTTTTGTGCCGTTTAGTTTTTCTGTTATACTAACTGTACGAATGTGTCCCGCGTACGAATGGTGACCACTTTCCCTACCTAGTTTTTTTTTTTTTAATAGCTTAGACAGAAAAAAATATCAAAGTACCAATAAGTACTACAAATTCGATGTAAACTTTTCATTTTTGTACCATAAAAATAGAAATTTTGAAAAAAAATAATAAATCGTTTAAAAATATGAAGTATCGAAAATCATATGCAGTTTGCATAATTATGATTAGAATTTTTGATTTTTTTTTTCAAAAAAAAAAAAGTTAGGTATGCCATACTTACTTGCCATAGGCTTCTACTCCGTTCACATAATATAGGTACCCAATTTTTTTCGAGACGGTAAAAAAAGTCATCCGGTATAATTCCGTAGTCAGATGGTGTTTTTAATAGAGTTGTTGCAGAGTATTCTGAATGTTTAGATTCTTAAATATTAGCTGTACCTAAGTTGATTTTTCAATTTATTTGTCTGTGTGCTTAGATTATATAGAATGTGTGTTTGGGAACCACTATTGCATTGGGGTTATCCTGTAATGATAGTGTGTAGGTATAAGATTAAATAAATAAATAAATGTCAGAGGTGTCTTCACATTAATACTACTATAACTTATTGTTTATGGGTCATAAATAACTGACGCTATTCAAACTTCTCTTCTATCCTTAATCTTATTATTTGCCCAAACCCACCTTTTTCCAGAAAGAAAGCATGGCCATTGGACCGTATGAACCACAAACGGCACCACTACTTTATTTAACAATGAACGTTTTTTGTGTTAGTGAAAAATACTTTGTGATTAGAAAGCGGGTGGTGCTGCCCTCTACGTGCCGGAGTGTACGGGCGACGGCAGGTACGCTCGCGCACAGTGCTATAGATCGACTGGTTACTGCTGGTGTGTCCACCAAGACACTGGCAAGCCGATCCCAGGGTCTTCAGTGAAAGACCGAAGGCCTGACTGCGACGCCGCCCCACAACACGCTAGTCCGATGAGAGGTACGGTTTTATCAGGCGAGTTTGATTCCATTGTGTATTTGAATTTTGATTGAACTTAGATATGTAAAGTCGCCGTCAGATATATTGTAGCCGACAAGGTGACCAAATACTTCTGAACAATTTAAAATGTCAATAAGTTCCATACACTACAAGCTAAGTACCTACCATTAATATCTGAACATTCATTAACGCGTTAATGTCTGAACAGATGGTTGTCAATAAATTCTATACACACAACTAACCAAAAATGTCTGAACAGTTACAACGTCAAGTGTATCGAAGTAAAAAAAAAAACAAAAAAAAGATAAGAAAAAAATTAATTAACAAAGATCTATTTTCTTTCAATAGTCTGACATTAACATGTAGTAATTAACTTGCAATAGTCGTACCTACCTACCTATAGTATCTTATATAAATGATTTTCCATACAATTTTTATTCCCTTTTCATCGTATTTATAGGTACCACAGATAGTGTTGGTTTTTGGTTCGTCCTTTATATCACGCAGTAACGAATTATATGTAAGCTCAGTGTTTATCTGCGTAGAAATACTTGACGTTCTAAGTGTTCAGATATTTTTGGTTAGTTGTGTGTATAGAAACTATTGACAAGCATCTGCTCAGATATTAATGAAGTAATGAATGTTCAGATATTAATGGTAACTTGTAGTGTATGGAACTTATTGACATTTTAAATAGTTCAGGTTCAGAAGTATAGGTATTTGGTCACTTTGTATAATACTACAATATATCTGACGGCGACTGTAGAGATAGAAAAAAAATCAAGCTTTTATTTCATGTTAAGTCATCGTAATCTACTGCGGGCTATAAGTAGGTACTGTTGATAAACTTGGCTGGATTTTCGACAAAATAGTACTTAGTCTTTTTCCATTCATATCGTAATTTCTGAGTTTATCGTAGACATTAGTACTGACATCAGTGAGGGAAAACATCGTGAGGAAACCTGGACACATAGTTAAGGCCCAGATTTCCTGAAGACGACCAAAAAGGTGGTTTTTTAAAGCAGTGTATCTCATAAACCGTAAATAATTTTGACATGTAAAAAAAATATGATATTTTCAAGTCTTTTTCGCATACAGTGATGGAAGCCAAAACATAATTATACATATTTTAATGCACCAAAAAAATCTTTAAACATACCTCCTAATAATCTTTAAAAGCAGTTTATCCCTTCATTAACAATTATAATTATAATTAAAAATATACCATGCAATGTCAAATTCCAAACTGCATCCAGTGATGGATTACTTTTTATTAAATAGTTAATTTCTAATTTTATACGATTTTATTTGCATTTTTACGACATAATTCCGGTGCGCGTGAGAATCTTCTATCTCGTGCGACAAACTAGACAGCCATAACGCCATTTCACTTACACACCGAGCTAAACCAATCTTGGAACCTGGGCCTTAACCAGCTTTTGCCAGCGGCTTCCCCGCGTGGACCGTAGTCGGAAATTATCCCCCGGGGAGCCCTACATTTTTCCAGGATAAAAAGTAGCCGATGTGCCAGACTATACATAATCAATCTGTGCCAAATTTCATTATGATTCGTTCAGCTGTTCTGTCGTGATTGAGTAACAAACATCCATCCATCTATCCATCAAATTTTCGCATTTATAATAGTAGTAAGTTAGGTCTGAAATCGCCAACCTGTCTTGAGCAGGCGTGGTGATCAATGCTCGTGCCTTCTCTGTATGAGAAGAGGCCTTTGTCCCGCAGTGGGACAGTAATAGGCTGGTATTATTATGTTATACTAGCTGACCCGACAAACGTGCTGTCAAAATTTCAATAATTCATACAAAAATCCCTTGGAAATTGCACTTTCAGTTTTCCTTCCCGAATTTTTAAATTTTCCCAGTAAATTTTCAAACAGTTTTCTTTCTACAAACTTTGTCCTGACAATTACAAACAACTAAAAAAGAAATAGCCAAATAGATGCAATCGTTCTGAAGTGATGCGCGTACATAAATTTTGGCAACTGATTTCTATCTAATTACTTAGATTAAAGTAGTCGAAACATTTGGTCTTCCCGCTGCCATTTTAAACTCGGGCACGTTGATCTTGTTTGATCTAGGAATGACACACTTTTTCTTATTTTGAGAGTTTTACGAGTTATGCAAAATTAACCATTAAAATTGTAAAATTCTAGGTTGTCCCGAACCAATGAAGAGCAACTTCTTACGTGATCTGATGAGCTTCTTCGTATCCAAGATGACCACTTCTATCAACGGGACTGGTCCAGGGTACGTACGTACAATTAATTGATGTGGGACCCGTCTTAGTTAATTAAACAGTCATTAACAACTTACAGCAGTAAAACCAAAACCTAAATTGATAATAAATTCTGTACAAGGTCGAACATAAAATGACGTAATTTTAGATCTGGTGCTCAACTCAATCCACGACAGTATTCGCATTGCCAAAAGGTTAATGAACTCATCTGAATGTTGTATTAATGATATCCCTGTTTTTAATCAGAGATATGGTAAAATGGGGAGCATCGAAAGAGGAGCAAGCAGCTACTTGGACGTACGTGATGTTAGACAAAGACAAGAACAAAGCGCTGGAGCGGCGCGAGTGGAAGGCGTTCCACCAGCTAATATCGAACGTGGAACCGCTGCGGCGGTGCGGTAGGAAGCTGCCGAGGTACTGCGACGTCAACCATGACACCAAGATCAGTATTACAGAATGGATGGCTTGCTTGGAAGTCACACAAGGGTCACAGACTCAAACGAGTAAGACCTCTTTTCTAATAAATCTTTATTCCAGCCCGGGCCTATAATTTTAGGGGTTCAGTCACGGAGGGTTCAGTTAGTTACTTTGGTACAAGTTTCTGTATGGAATTCCATGTAGGTATCAATTACAAGTATGCAGGGACAACATGAAACTACGAGTTTCATGATACTTTTTATACCAAGTCCACTACTCTACAAATCATATGGCCTAAGAAAATCACTTATTATATGTTCGGCTTCCCTTTTATCACCAGCTTATTAAGATTCCAATAAGAAAATGGTTAAAATATTTTAAAAATAGCATTTTATTTTCAGCTGAAGCGACCAAAGCGCCATCTAATCCTAGACGAAAAGGCCCAAACCCACTGGAATCATTTCTGAAAGCCGATGATTGATTCATCGTGGTTTAGATTGTTGATTGTGTCGATACAAGGGGACGTTTACAAGTATTCGTGCCAGTGTTAGTGGTAAGAGACCTTTGCAGTGAAAAACCTAGGAACAAACTTTATAGCAACAAAAAGCAACAAGTATTAGGAGACGCTATTGATTGCTAAGTCTTACTACGAATTTAACTCGTAAAATACATGTATTTTATTCAAAATTCAACCACGAGTTCCCAAGTCAAGGTGTTTCAATTTTCGACTTGACCTTCTGAGGGTAAATCGCTACTGACTGAATAACGAAGTTATATCCATTCTACGGCTACACATTTCAAACCACAGAACACTATTACTCCTAGCTGATAGGTCCCTAAACAATTGTGGTTTTGTTTCAGACAGACGTTCTTTGTGGTCATCCATACTTGTATGCTTTTAATATTATGCCTTAAATGTATTCTTAATAAGAGTTTCTCAAAGATTCTCAAAACATTATGAGTAATCTAGTTTCTCATAAGTAGTTATTGTCGTAATTTATTGAAGTTGATACAAAAATTCTGACTTTCACTAGTCGTGTATTATGTAATTTCCGTGTAAAGTATTTTGTGTAGTATCAAATTCGATTGTTAAAATGTATTCTGGTTATAAAATACTTACATATTATGTTATTTATATAGCTAATGTTCTTGTATTGTGTATATAAACCAGTTTTCTGTGTTGCTAGTTTAAAAACTCCTGTTGAAGAATATTTTTTATATATGAAATCAATCAGTCATATAGATATAAAATTGTGTATCCTATGAATGGCAAATTAAGAGTTGTCTAAAATGGAACTTATATTCATAATTTTATTGTTGAATGTTGTAAAAGTTTTAAATGTGTACTATCACTTTTCTATAGTGTATTCCTAAACATCTTGAGCATCTATCTGAAACCTAAAAATGTTTAGTTTTTGTACTGTCAGAGAAAGTATTTATGGTGTTAGGTATTAACCTATATTTTACACCTAATGTACTAATAAGCTTTGTATTTAAATGTGTATGTAAAGTTTAATTAGTCATTGTCAATTTGTAAGGACTATGTGATATTTCGTCATTACTATTGCTAAATAAAATAATTAAATATTTTAAAATGTTTCATTAATTTATAGGTGTAGGGTTTTGAACGATGTTTATCGGTGTGTGTGTGTGTAGTAGGTATTTTAAAACAACAATGGCTACTTTTTAAAAGTTATATTGTAATAATATTCTATACAGATAAAACAACAACAACAAAGGTACAATTTGTAAGCTTTTCCAAAAAATGCATGCAGAATACTGTTGTTGAAAAGATTTCACGTATTTTCTTTATTTACCTTAATCTACATTACTTGGAATATTAGAGAATTCTAATATAGCATACTCCATTATTGGAATTTAAATTAAACTTGTAAAATTGTATAGCTTGACAAGGACCAAAATAGTACCTAAATGTTTCGTCTAAGAGTTAATTACAAAAACAAGACATTATTCAACTTTTAATATCCTTTGTCAAGTAAAGTTTTTATACCATTTCAATAAATAGACGACTACTATACACAATAATGTACCCAAATAGATAACTATCATTTCTAGACAACACGATTAATTGCGCTATGCATAAATATTTACATAAAATTATGTTGTAAAACTTAATGAGTGGAATTTGTTATGTGTACCTATATAGCACGGTTTGTTCATTTGTTTCATGATTTGCTAAAGCGAGACTTGCACCCAGTTTCCAATAGACTGCAAATATTTGCTGGCGGACTGTCAAACTCATGTGTGATTGACTAACTGAAATAGCTTATCTGGTACAAGAGCCCATGACCAAAATTATTGTCTTATCGTTTTACGACCAAAACCTTATAAACTCGATAAATTTGGTTATTCTGAATCCAAAAATCTTATGTCATGCTCCGCAGCAGAACCACTTTGACTACATTATGTACAAATTACAGGATAAAATGTAGATAATGTCTATATTTTTGTAGCTTAATATCAAAAATTGTATATTGTTAGTTTCTTGGAAAATATCAATTAAAAGTGGTCATGCTACAGAGCATACTCTCCAGCAGGACCATTTTAAAATAACGGTTATTTCACGCTGATTATGCACAGGTCATAATATAAACAAATGTATATTTATTGTATATCAAGATAACATCTACAATTTTAGATAAATACTTACTGATTTTTAGTAACATATAAATGTTTTACCGGAAAGCGCCTGCTATGAATTTCTTAGCAAATAACAAGATTAATATTTTAAGATTAATACATATATTTCTTTACAATATATAAACTAATAAATTGTTAAAATTGTAATATAATTGTTTAAATCTTTCTAAGGAATATACGAGATGGCAGTGTATTAAATTCCGCGTCTTTTCATGGGTAGCTGTTTGTGTGCAGCATAGAGATAAACAAAATTAAAATTTAATTAATAATTATAAACTAATTGTAGATGTTGTTATCATGATATAGGTACAATTTATTTATCGTAAAGAAATATATTAATCTTGTTATTTGCTAAGAAATTCATAGCAGGCACTTTCCGGTAAAACATTTATATGTTACTAAAAATCAGTAAGTATTTATCTAAAATTGTAGATGTTATCTTGATATACAATAAATATACATTTGTTTATATTATGACCTGTGCATAATCAGCGTGAAATAACCGTTATTTTAAAATGGTCCTGCTGGAGAGTATGCTCTGTAGCATGACCACTTTTAATTGATATTTTCCAAGAAACTAACAATATACAATTTTTGATATTAAGCTACAAAAATATAGACATTATCTACATTTTATCCTGTAATTTGTACATAATGTAGTCAAAGTGGTTCTGCTGCGGAGCATGACATAAAATCTTGATTTGAGAAATTTTTCGCGTCACATCTGACCTGACCGCATTTTCAAATATGTCAAAAACAATTGCCGAACTGTTTCATACTTAGATAATATACATCTAGATCAAGCCACCGCGTGGCCGGTCATGAGACAGCAATATTAACAGTGAAAGTACTTTGGCAACATTTTTAAATTTTAACATTTTTAAAGCAAAAATACAGCACGCCGTAAGGGACAGAAGATACGATGCTTTGTCTCAATTTTCCTAATTATTTCGTATATATGTGTCTCACTTCCACACTTCACACTGTAATCATGGCAACGTCTAGATGTATAATGTCATTGGTTTCTGTTACGGCCCCGCCGCCATGGACATACTAATGCCGTGCCTGCGCGTGGCCGTGCCGCAGGGCGCAGCGCGCCCACGTGAGTCGTCGTCCCACCTTCAGACGTCGCTCGTCTTATTAATAATTTTACATACTTGTAAATCATCATTAACAGAAATATTAATCCAGACTAATAATATCAAAAGTCCATTATTTCGAAGCCTTAATAACACAGCGGCAGCAGCCGGAACAGTTTCATAGCAATTTGTCTGTAGTTGAACGATACATTTTAGATACCGAAAACACAATTTTCAGAAACCAGTAGCGTCACACGTACCCAGGAGACTATTTGAGGAAAATTAAAAATGAGGCAGAAAAAAACCCATAGCAGGCCGTCTGAAAATCTTGTTTTCAAGTGAACAATGGTCAGGTGATGCGAATAAACCAATTTACAGAAGAAAGTGAGAGCATTGTATGCGTTGCAACCATTTTGAACGAGTCGAAAAATTTTACCGAGCGGTAACTTAGTAATCTGTCTGAAAACTATTGGACATGATGCACAAGGTTGCTCAGATGTAGAAAAAAAAATATCAGACAATTTTAGTGTCACACCTTACCGATCAGACAACTTTTCAACAGTCAAAATGATTAAAAAATCATATTGCGGCGTATTTGCTTTGTCTATTGAGCAAATGAATAGCCACTAACGCGTCCCGGTCCCCCCGCGACATCGTCAGGATTTTTCCGGTACATTATTTTGTCAGCGCGCGACGGGGCGCCTAGCCACTTATACACAAAATCTCTCAAATTATAAAGAGCTTGCCCGAAACCATTGAACTGAAATTGAAAGATTTTTTTTTTATAAATTGGACAAAAGGAAACTGGGATAAAGTTTGAAAAATACTTTAAATTTCATGGTTTTTAATGACTATCGGACTCATCATTGTTGTCGTCATCATCGAATCACTCTTCGTACAATATCTTTAATGTCTTAGTATCTTTTTGGAATTATAGGAGACATTAAAAATGTCTGAAAACAGGTTTTTGGTAACCCAGGTAACTAAACAAAAGATTAAAAAAAAAATTGAACCTGGTTGTTGAGACAAGTCGGTTATTTTTTTTTTTTTTTGACTTTTTTAAATATGCGCTCACGCCACATGTGAGTATGTGACGCGCAAAATGCCTATATACATTTTTAATATCAGACATATTGTGATAAAACCATCTGCCTATTTTTTTTTGACATAAGTAGCAGAAATGGACTCCCATAAAACTGGGACGTTTCTGACCGGTGCTGCCCATTGAGTCTGGTTCAAAATCATTTAAACTAACGATTTTATACGGTTTTGGCCGTAAAACTATGCGACATGGTTTTGGTCGTGGGCTCTCGTACCAATCATAGACAGGCAGCTATTTTTTGTGTTGGCAACCAGGCGCTAAAAACACGGTAGTATAAAATTTAGTCTGTAGCAACTAATTCGCACTGTACAATTTTCTTGTATTCGTCTATTGTGTCGGTGAGAATTTTCTGGAAGATGCTCTCGAAGATTTGGTTCTTGACTATAGCCTCGTCGGTGTGCAGCGCGGTCCACTCGGGCTCGCAGCGTCGCCACTCGGAGAACAGAATATCGTCGATGTGGTCCGAGCGCCGGCTCGACACTCCTGAACAGATAAAATTATAAACGATGATAAATGATATTTATTTATGTTAATTGGTTTAAAAAGACCACTTTTACACGTCAAAAATAAATTATGTTTAAAACTAGATGAGTTTGGTGTTCCCTACCCGACTACTCTGAGAAGGAAGACAAAACGAACTCAGAGGTCACAGTCTCTTAAAGTCCAGACATAATCTTGGTCAGGCCATGGACCTTGCATATTAGTGTCCGAGGTGGTCTTTTGAGGACAGCAGCATACAGATTTAAGTGGACCAGTCGTGGAGCCGTCCAGTCAGTGCATACATTTGCCAGTAATTGTGTAGCTCAACTCAGAACTTGAGGAGCTCAGCGACTGAACAAACAATACCAAAGAAAGGAAATTTGGGTAGGCCGCATAAAGTACTCAAACCGCCAGACAATAGTTACAAAACGAACTGAGATAACCGAGAAAAAAAAAGAACCACATAGTCATCACATTCACAGTAATGAAAATAATAATAATATAGGATGGAATTTGGTGTGGACAAATGTGCAGTCATGCATGTAAAGCGAGAGGAGATTACGGAATCCGAGGGAATTCAACTCTAGGATTCCATACACTTTATATCCCTCTCCTCCTCCGAAAGCTACAAATATTTGGGTATGTCGGAAGCGTTAGGTATCAATGTTGCTGACATGAAGCAATCGTTGAAGGAGCGCTTCTACAAACTACCCGCTACCTAAACTTAATAACATTAATAAGTTGGATTTCCACCAGAGCAGTGCGTTTTTAGCAGTTGTATTTTTCAATCTTTCTGTGTGACACAATCGTTAATACAATCAATCTGCCTAGCCTTTTTCCCGGCTTCCAGTCTACCCGGTTGCAGCTGAATATCCTTGGATATCCTTGGACATTTCACACAACGCCATCTAGTCCCAAGCTAAGCAACCTAATGCTTGTGTTATGGTAACGAGATGGCTGATAAACTACTTATATACATTTTATTTTTTGTAAATACATACATATTATAGATAGAAAAACACCCAGACTCGGAACAAATACTTGTAGGTCGTACAAATATTTGTTCCGTGCGGGAATCGAACCCGCGACATGCTGCGCAGCAGTCAATCGCTCAACCACTGCGCCAACCGTGTCGTCAATACCAGTGAAATACATGGAACGACTTTCTATCTGACCTCCACAACCCAGTAACTAGGTAATGCGATACCCCTTGGTAAGACTGGTTGTCAAGACTTTCGGGCTTCTGACGACCCGTAACGACTGTCAAAGATCTGCAAATGACAGCTGGGACCAACGGCTTAACGTTCTTTCGAGGCACGGAGGAGTCTCGGTATGCACCTAAAGATGGTCAACCATCCACGGACCAACCCCGGCAGCCGTAGCTTAACCTGATGGATTGACCCGGGCGGCTGTTATTACTTAATAATAAAATCATTAATACAAATTAGTTCTATACTCACCAGATACAGCTGCAGGCATAACGGTAGTGAGGACATCCCTAAGTTCAGAAGAAGTATTCTCCACCAGCTCCTGAATTTCCACCTGAGGTTTCTGAGGCAGCAAGTTACAAGCATCCCATGGCTTATCACTTTGCTCTTGCTTATGCCTCTCTAGCGATTCCAGACAATAATCTTGAACAAACACACTGAAGGCTTCGGTTGATTCACAGAAGGAGCCTTCGGGGTCGGTAATATATTTTACTACTTTTTCTTCTAGATTTTCGTCTGGGGTGAACATACGAGGTGGTTTGGGAGTGCGAGTTTCTGTAGGCGGAGTGTAGGGCGGCGGCGGCTTGTCGGGAATCTCTCTCACAACTAGCAATCGACATTGCTGCTGTTCTAAAGCCTTTATCTGAAATTTGAGGACACAATGGTTATAATACTCCAGATTATTTCAAACTGCGCTTTAAATCACGTTTTCTGTGTGTACGCTACAAGTTTTCACCGGCTTAGTGATTCCCACGGAGACTGCATATTTCTGGGAAAACGTATTCCATGACATTCGGGAATGTAGTTTTCTATCTGTCATATACTTGTTGTAATCGTAGCATCAGTATTTCCAGGATTATCTTTTACAAACAACTTTACCTACAATATTATACTAGTATTTAAAGTACTAGCCGCGCCCCGCGGTTTCACCAGCGTAGACCGGGATAAAAAGTAGCCTATGTGTTAATCCGGGGTATAAGCTACGCGACACCTCGCTGCGTAACACGACGCCGTCACTTCGTGTGCAGTAGTTTTTAAGTTTGTTAATGTTTTTAATATGTATTAGTTTATTATTTTATTATTTTGAAATTTGTGTATTTTATCTATGGGCCTTAGTTGCCTGACAATAGAGGAATTATTATTATTATTTCCTTTATTTCATTTGTATATAAATTACATTTTTAAATGTTGAAATATAAAAAGTATAAAAACATTTAAAAATATAAAAAATAGTAGCCCACCGGTATCGGGAACAGGGTCCAAGCTACCGGCGGTCAGGGCTGCTGAGAGAGGAACCTCCTAACGATACGCGTCGTGTCCAGAATTACCGCTTTCTGGATCAATATATTATTATTAGTCGTTTATTCATTTCTTATCTTATTTAGTTACATTTTTAAATATTTCTTAAACAAAAAGATGTAGAAAAAAAAACATTAAAAATATTAAAAAATAGAAGTCCGCCGGTGTCGGGAGCAGGGTCCAAGGTACCGGTGGTTAGGGCTGTAGAGAAAGGAACCTCCTCACAATACGAGCCGTATCGAGGAGTACTGCCTTCTGAATCTGGCCCTTGATCCAACCGCCTAACGAGAGCCTCAAGAGATGTTGATCGAGGCTTTCGGCCATCAGGCCGTTGGCCGTTACTACAATCGGCACAGTGACAGCCGAGCTCACATTCCACATGTCAACAACCTCGTGAGCTAAGTCGAGATATTTTATTTCTTTCTCTTTCTCAGCTTTCACGAGGTTCTCGTCATGTGGAATGGTAACATCGACAATCATCGCGCGGCGCGCTAATCGATCTATCACCACTATATCAGGCTTATTGGCTACAATAGTCCTGCAAGTAATGATAGACCGATCCCAGTACAACGTGACATGGTCATTTTCGAGAACTGGGTCGGGCACATACTTGTAATACGGTACCTCAGAGTCCACAAGCTTATATTTCAAAGCAAGTTGCTGGTGAATAATCCTGGCCACTTGGTTATGTCTGTGCAAGTACTCGCCGTTATCCAGACGAGAACAACCAAAGATAATGTCTGATGGACTCACCCGGACGGTGGCATGCCCGATACACGTCAACCGTCCCGTCCTTCATAATATGTCTCCGATAGTTATTCGTCAAGATAACTTCGTCCATAATTGCATAAACGAAACCTTCAGTTTCCCCGAAAAGGTCACCGAAACGTAGCCAGGATACAGACGCTAAGAAATCTACACCGGGCTCATGAAGAGCCCGATAGAAGCGCCCGTGAAGCTCCTTATTATTATTATAAGCTATCTAAATACCAAATTTCTTCCAAATCGGTCCATCCGTTTGACCGTGAAGAATAACAAACATACACACACAAACTTTTGTCTTTCTAATATTAGTGTGATATATTAGTTTACCTCTCTTTCTATCGCTAGTTGTTGTCTTCGTAGCTCCTCCGCCTCCACGTGGACGGGCGCCGTGAGCGAAGCTATCGATGACACGGAGCCGCACAGCGACTGACTACTGACGCTGTCCGTCTCTGAAACAGTTACACACGTCCGATGAGCTCATGTTACTTACAGATTGACGACACATAACATATGCGACAGAGAACTAAAGTTGTCGATATAGCTCACAGAATAAGCAAGCTGAAGTGGTAATGGACGGGCCATATTAGCCATAGACCGTTGGGGTAGAACAAGTTCATGAGTGGAGACCGCGTATCGGCAAACGTAAGGTAGGACGCCTTCAGGCTAGGTGGAGCGACGATCTTCGTAGGGTGGCTGGTAGCAGCTGGATGAGAACCCAGTTCAATGGCGTGCAATTGGAGAGGCCTATGTCCAGCAGTGGACTGCTATAGGCTGATGATGATGAACATACCACAACATCACGCCTTATTTCCCCTGAGGGTTGGACAGAGGTGTACCTATAGTACACCCACATTTCGCCAGTTATTTTTAAGTTCCGTGTAAAAGGGGGCGAGCAAAATCCAGACTGGGCTGCTACTTTGAAATTCCATATAGAAAAATACAATAACATTGCCCGACCTGGGAAAAGACCTCATGCTCAGTACTAGCACTTACGACCACTAGACCAATAAGACCATCAATATCAACAAGCCAAGACAGAATATCGAGTTTGTTAGGCAAGCGACAGGCCCCAGCGGCAGGCTTTCTTCACTTTGACATCATTTTCGACAGAGTCACAAAAGTTACTAATAGAACTAACCTGAAGTAGTGGATAGGGTTGACTTCAACGGTAACCAGGTAGGAACATCAGCAGGTTGGCTGTCCACGACAGCGGCGGCGCCAACGGGCACCGGAAGCGGCCCGGTCGGCGCTTGACTAGCAATTACTGGCTCCTTATCTAACGGCCCCTCACTCTCCACTGCCTCACTAACACACGGTTCGCCTATATTTAACAAGCTTTCAGTAATGCGACAAGTTCTCTCACTAATAATCGTTACCGACGAAGTTTGACTAATTCGCTCCTCCGGCTGCTCGTGATCTACTTCCCCTGTTTGTAAGTCAAATTTCAAGTCTTTAATTTCATAAACCTTACTAGACTGATCACTTTCTAACTCTGGTGTGGTGGCGTGCGATTTATCTTCCTCATTCAGATCTTTGTAGTATTGGTCAAACTCTTCTATAAGACTTCTAGCAGTCGATGGAGAGCTAGAATGATCACTGTCTTTATTCTTTATCTGATCCATAAGTTTCTCAACGACTTCACTGCCGCTTAGGTTCGTGTTATGACTATTCGCTGAATGGACTATGTTTCTCAATGCTGCCTCGTTGACCTCGTACTGTTTGCCGCTGCTGAAGATCTGCGGTAGGGTGAGGTTGTGGAACAGTATGTTGAGGTATCCTCCGTCAACGACGACGAAGTGCTCTGCAGCGGTGTCGGTGGCGCGGTCCACGATGCAGTGTGCGCTGCTCGTCTGCACGCACTTCTCCGCGCTGGTGACGCTAGTAGCGCACTTGTCCTGCATCAGTGACGCGTCCGACGTCGCCTTACTAGTGGAACTCTCTTCACACCCGCTGCTCGATAAATCAAAACATTTCAGAGGAGCAGCGTTCCTGTCGAAGCAAGTACTTCTCTTCAACTTTTTCTTGCCAAGAATTATTTGGTCTACATCGACGTTGTTTTTCAGTTTCAATTCTATGTTCTTCTTGGTTTTCATGAGTGCCACTTTACGTTTCTCGGAGAGCGCGAGCAGAGCCTTGCGCATGCGCTGCATCTCCCCACACTCGTGCTGCAGCTTGAGCAGGGCGCCGCGTTGTTTCTTCTTCAACGTCGATATGTCCGTGTTGTCGTGCTTTTTCTTCTTCTCTAACCAAAGTATTTGAGATTTGGTAAAATCTTTTAGCGCATCTTCTCGCATCTTCAATACGAATAAGAGATTTTTGGCTCGTCTTTGCTCATCTCTAATGAGTAAATTAAGCTGAAATTATTAATAAAACTATTAATTCCTATCTAATTGCACTAGGTTACCTAAAATCATCATTGACATTGCCCAACCAAATTTCTACAATACTAATTGAGGTTCTTCTTCAGTAATGATTTACAATACGCATAACTGTCAATGGAAGGCTATCGACATAAGAACACCCGCTGTTGCCCAGTGGTGACAAAATATTTACAAATTAAAGAATAACACTTACCAGACAAAGACTCTTGGATGCCATTGTTTCGGTATCGTCAATATTCGCGCCATTTTCAAGCTTAGACAAGAAATTGTCATATTCCGAACTCTTGACATTAAACGTAGAGTCAAATAGCACCGAATTATTGGTAAAATTTTCAACTTTTTTTTCCGGGTGACATTTATCTGTTAGCGAGCAAGTTTCTAAATATTGTAGTGATTCAAAGAATGAATCTATGAAGTTGAGTTCTCGCTGGAACTGTTCACAAATGTAGTCGCTCTGCAATAGGCCGTTATTAACTCTTATTGTGCTAATTATATCCGATGGTTTCATTAATTTATTAAAGACGTATGAGCAATTAAGAGTCTTCAGATCATTCAAATGGTTTAGGTATTCCTCTCTTGGTGTATTTTTTTTTTTATACGAATCGTCTGATGAAACGCTTACATTTGTTTTTTTATTTTTTAATTCATTCTTGAACACAGACACAACATTCATAGGGTAATGCAATGGACTAGGCGGCATAGAAGGTCCAACGTCATCATTAGTACCAACTAATTGGAAATTAAACTTTTGTCTAGTAGTGTATGTTAAAGTAGCTTGGCTAATTATATAAGAGGCACTTTGACAAAAACTTTTATTACTAGCATTCACTTCTTCATTTTGAGGAACTATTTTTACAGGCGGCACTTCGAGATTAGGCAATGATGTAATATTAAAAGTTGCAGGGTCCTCTTTGGGTTCGCTCTTATCCTTTGTTAATGTTACATTTGGTATTTCGAGACTATCGAACAGTGTTTTCTTAGAATCCGTTTGAATAGTGCTTTCGCACGTAGTTATTGTATTGATTTCAAAATCCTGCATTTCTGTTATTCGGCTAATTGATGTTACCAATGGGTCAGTGGCAACTACTGCATCTTTGTAATGCACAATATCATCTGTTTCACTGGCACAGTCTACAGTGTGTATCACAGACTCTGCAAGTGGTGCGGTACACACTTTTTTATTTTTCTTCTTAAATTTATCATCAAGCGGAACACGTATCATTGTTAACGGTTTAACTTTGTTTGAAATTTCTTTGAATGTTACTTTAGGAGACTTGTCCCGTAGATGTGGTACTTTGTTTGGTTTAGGTTTGTCCATGGGTCTCTTGTATGTTGCTGATTTATTTTTTAAATTATCATACAGTATATTCTTGATTTTTGTTAACTCCTTTTCACTTTCACTTGGTATTATTAAACTTTTGCTTACACTAGTTTTCGATGAGGGATTTAAACTTCTTGAGTTCCGCAGTGTTTCTAGAAACATAATGAACACAATTAGACATTTACATCAAAATACAAAAGTATTGTAAGTACTATTGTAACTTACTGACACATATTATGTGTGTTAATAACTGAGCTATCTCACTTTTCCAGCAGCTTAACAATGATGAGTCTAAATACATGACTAAAAAAAACTTTAGCAGCTCTCGATGTGTGAGGTGGGCACGTTTGTGTTTATATAATGAGTGTGTGTATGGGTGGGATTAATGTATTTTGTATCAAGAAGAGCACACTATTCTGATTGCGCACTATATAAAAATCTGATTTACGTGTTATGACACTACACGTATATCTAGAGTCTAGTTATCTACTTTTAAGAGCACCACTGTTTTGATACCACAAACTCACCTTTTTCTTTTGCATTTTTAATTCTACTATTTAATGCTGTAGGACTGGTAGCAGTTCGGCCTGGGAAATGAGCCAGAGTCTCTTCATTCTTACCACATGCACTGATCGTTTTGGCACTTGTTCTGACTTCCCTCGAAGCTAAAAGAAATACATAAATGTGTGTTAGCAGGACATAAGTAGGTACGTCAAAGTGTGATGACTTATTATTTGCTAAGATTAAATGCCTAACGCTATGGAGATAAAATTGTTTGACTAAGATTTTGCATTCATTTGTCGCCCAGCATCCAAAAGTTCTAAAATTATAAAAAACAAAATCAAATGTGGATCAGCAGATTTACGTAAGTATGCATAAAGTCAGGATGAGAAGAAAAGCAACATTTTACACCGGTTATGACTTTTAAGTTTGTTCAATAAATACGCAATTTTAGTGCTGATAAGCTTAGATAAATCTACACCTACTTATTATAAAATGAAGTCACTTTTCGTGTCTGTCTGTGTGGATTTTGATGCGGTTTTCACTATCATTTAGATAATTCATTCCGGAAGGTTTAAGTACTTATATGTAAAATACATTTATATTTAATTTACATAGAAACTTTCATGTCTTGTCAGGTCGTTAAAACCGTGCGAAGCAGGGCCGGGTCGCTAGTTTTGTAATAAATTGAGAGAAAGACAAGGAAAACTTTGCCACAAAAACATGTTTTTAGTGTAAAGTAGGTTACTAATTATGAAATATTTTGTATTTTGTAAATATTTCTTATTAATTTCTGAGTAAGCAAAGCAATGATTATTGTCTAGGTACTTACTAGCACTATGAATAATGCTTAGTAAGTAGATATAATTTTATCTATCAACTAAAATAGGAAAAAAAAATAGACTATCAACGACGCTAGGTATTTGTACGAAGTTTGATAGTAAGTAAGTACTTATTTGTTTGTCTACAATAGTTGGGAAATAATATTCGTAACAAACTCATATCTGGAGCTATTAAATCACAACATATGGAAGCATGACCGACGCAAGTTAATCAATATTTATATGCACATGCACTTGTAAATTCAGTATTGATTGACACTATTGCCTTTGTGGCGGCATCTACATCGCCACATACGAACTACGCATCACAATGACATGACGTCACGCAATCCTGCATCGCGCAATTAGAGTTTACTACGCGACTAGCATATACAGGGTTATTTGTAAAACACCAGTAACCTCTTAAGGGGTCATTATACTCATCATTATGAACAACTTTTACTATGGGACCAAACCTGAAATCGCAAAAAAAAATCAGCTGTTCAGTACATTTATCTACATCAAACTCGTCAAAATGTAGGGAGCAGCTTATTTTTTTTTCAGGTTTCGTCCCATAGTAAAAGTTGTTCATAATGATGAGTATAATGACCCCTTAAGAGGTTACTGGTGTTTTACAAATAACCCTGTATACAACGTCCCGACATCAACCGTCGGGCAGTTGCCCACCAGACACAACACCCGTCTGGTCGGAGTATCCGCCATTTTCAATAAGTGAACTTTACACCCTGTTCCTCATGCCTCTATACCTTCAATCAACTCTCGTGACGCCACAGGCGTAAGATATTCATCTTAATCCAACATTCAATATTACACAATATCTCGCCTGTATTCACCGAAGGATTAGGTAGGAATGCACCTAGTATACCCACATTTCGCCTTTTATGTTTATGTCCCATGAACCGGGCACAAATCCAGACTCCAGGCTACTACTGAGAAATTATAGATGGAAAAACCCAGTACAAAGTGTTACTGATTTTTCCATCTGGAATATCCCGATTCGGGAATCGACCCTAGGACCTCATGCGCAGCAGTATCGCTTGCAACCACTTGGCAGCTAATTCTGCCAACTGCCAACGAGGCAGTTAATATTGCACAGTACCTAATAATATTGATAATGGTTAGATAATGAACCATCCGCTAGCTAACTATTTAATACTTAAAAATGAGTATTGAGATAAATATTCTGGCCCAATAGTAGGAATAGCTTTTGCAAAGGAGGCAGAAATATTGCGATTATAACATCACTAGTTTTATAATGGACCTCATGCTCAGCAGTATCGCTTGCAACCACTAGGCAGCTAATTCTGCCAACTGCCAGTGAGGCAGTTAATATTACACAGTAATAATGTTGATAATGGTTAGCTAATCGACCATCCGCTAGCTAACTATTTAATACTTAAATATGAGTATTGAGAAAAATATTCTGGGCCAATAGTAGGAATAGCTTTTGCAAAGGAGGCAGAAATATAGCGATTATAATATCACTAGCTTATGTCCGCGCTTTTGAATGCGTGCAGGATTTGGCAAACCATGACCTGGGGGCCTAAAATGGCCACATTAAGCAATATTTGACATTAAACTTTAATAAAGCAATTTATAATTTGTGGACCATTTTACGAATCTCCATATAAAACTGTCAAACAGATGAATTGCGTGCTATGAATTGTACGCAGATAAAATATGAATAATTGTCAGTTTTTGACCGTTTTAAGATTTCAAATATGATTTATAATACCTATTATCCTATTATGATTCTGCCAAAGTGGCAGCCCCACTGGATTAGGACATAGGATAGTTTTTATCCCAGTATATGTTCCCATGTGATGGTTTCTACGTTTTTTTGTTGTTTCCGCGTGGGCGAAGCCACTGGACAAACCTATAGTGAAATATAATATTTTTGATGGATGATTACATCTACTTACATTTAGTTGAATTTGATAATCTTGATGAAAGTCTATTTGGTGACTGTTTATTCTTGAAGTCGGCTTCTGTGTATCTATTTGATGTTTTCACAGAGAATAGCTTTTTGTCTTTAGCTGCAATGAACAAGAAAATATCGAGTCAGTAAAGCTTCAGTTCTGCCCCCGATGTCATAATTACAGTAAGTCGTGTTACTGGTGTTATGACTTTGAACTTAAACATCTCGAAACAAAAGTGCGATTTCCCACCATTTACATTTTTTGACTTACTGTAATTATGACATGGGGGGCAGAGTTGTAAACAAACATAGAAGTTTTATATGAAATTGCATCAAAATTACATGTTATCAGGTTATCACACAAGTATTAACACTTTTATCCTATTCTAAACCTGAACTTATACGGGTAACTGCATTACTATTAGAGCAATTTGGTTGTTGCTACTTTTAATATTGAGTGTACATTGACATCTTCATTTCATTTATGTGTGTTAATTTTCATATGATGTGATAGTAGTATACTTAGAGTTGCTAAATTAACTAACTGACGTATCTGACATTTTGGACTAAGCCGATAGCCGACCTAACTATATTATTTTGATACATTTTCCAAGTCGAATCGCTCTGTCTAATCGGCGTATCTGTACCTATGCCTTACGGTCCCCATGATAGTGCAAAAATCGAGATCGATATACGTACAGTTCACAAAAAAAAAAAAAAAAATAGCTTGCCCTGTAAAATTTTCTTGGAATCGGTTACGTCATTTAGTTAGATTAGCGACAATATGTCATGTGTGTATTTTAGTGGGTGGGAAATGAATACTAACAAAATTTTGGATGCAGATCATGTTCATCATCTTCTGATATGGTAACGATTTTTCTTTTAACATAACTATTACTAGTAGCCATCATCTTAGGTGGAGGGGCTGTATGAGTCTTCAGAGACCGGCTCGTTCCCAGTAAATAATCTTCATCAAGTGAAATTATGCGTCTGAGTCTTGGTTTCAATGTGTAGCTGTGTGCAGGCCATGACGCTGTTGGAATTAAATTAATTACTGAGAATATATAAATAAAATCACAAGTGCGCTTAAGTTTTAGTTCAATAAACAGGAGATGTCCAGATATATCAAGATACTGGTGTTACTTGGAAGCCTGATCAAGACTGATCACTAAATCACCACCTTCCGCCCAGACGGATCGGTAAATCTGTTGCATACTTATCATGCCGTTTTATTTGGTTGAACAAAATCAATCAAGACAAAATCAAAAAAGAAAAAATCAATTAAGATAGCAAAGTTGCTTTTTGAAATGTTCAAAACTTGAAATTACATACATGTATTTTTAAATAATGATAATTATATGAATAGTCACCAAAATTAAGTGCTCAGATCTGCTGATTATTACAATATGTGTTGGTTAAAAAATAAAAAATAAATAAAAATGTGTTGGTTATTACAAATAAATTAACCAATAAACCCATAACAATACACTGTAGAAGAGTAGTATGTATGTCAGTATAATAATACAGCACTTTATATAGAGGAATATCACCAACATCAACATGGTGTCTTAGTATTTAGATTCAATAAAAATCTAACATGTAAATTGATTTGGCCTTCAAATTGTGTGACGAGTATCAAGATCAAGAGCTTGATATAGTTATTTCAGACAGAAGAGAACACCTACCATCCTTCCCTCCAAAATTAAATCTACAATTTTATTCTACATTTTCCCAGTGCACACTTGGTCACTTGAATAGTAAAATAATATAATAAATATCTTAGGTCTAACAATAAAATATGGTTATGATATCAACATTCTGAAATACACAAGACTTTAACGAAAGTATTGAAAAAAGGTGCGTCACTATCCAGACCATGGTCATACATTATGGGAAACCATGGAAAAGAAAAAAAAAACAACAGTACTTATAGGCCTCACCTTTAGAGTCAAAATCGAAATCTGGAAGTTTCGTATATTTTATAACTGTGCACTTTTGCTTTGACGGTGTGGGATAATCGATATCATCTAGTTTAAAAAAGAAATTAAACACATTATTAATATCGGCATCTGGTTTTGTTGATGCCGATGCATCCATTATGCTGAACACTAGAAAATTTGTGCATAAATTACGGCGCCAACCATTTTATTTACTATTTGAAATAGTAGTTAGAGGCAAACACCAGCACAGTATTGTTTAGGGTTAATTTTAGTAGTTTCTATCACATTTTTCAATTTTAGTTGTTGCACGAAGATTTTTTCTGAAGTAATCAAGAGTTGCTTGTCAATATATTTTAAAACAACTTTTGCTTTATGGTTTTAGTCTATGACGTTAATAGACAAAATAACAGTGGGCTTAGTGCTGAGGCTTAGTGCGAGTTTTTAGTTTTTATACAGTGCGTTTCAAGCAATGACATTATACATCTAGACGTTGCCATGATTACAGTGTGAAGTGTGGAAGTGAGACACATATATACGAAATAATTAGGAAAATTGAGACAAAGCATCGTATTTTCTGTCCCTTACGGCGTGCCGTATTTTTGCTTTAAAAATGTTGCCAAATAAAGTACTTTGTATGGCAAAATTTAAAAATGTTGCCAAACATAGTACTTTCACTGATAATATTGCTGTCTCATGACCGCCCACGCGATGGCTCGATCTAGATGTATATTATCTAAGGTTTCAAGTAAGGATAGGAACGTCAATGACCTCAATCTCTTAGAGCATTTTGCTCTAAGCCTCAATCTATGGCTTGTAAAGTTTTGTAGTGTTAGTTATCCCTATCCATTTTAGTTTTGTTTTTAGAATTTGTTTTTGTTAAAATATGTCACTGACTTTGCGAATGTGTAAACGAGTTTCTGTTTTGCTAAATCTTCACAATATGGCGCAAGGTCATTCCTATAACAACAACAGGAGGGCCTAATAACAACGAGCGAATGCTCATTCTATCCCCACTCTACTAAATTATTTTTGTGTAAACAGGAATAGGGCACTCCTTCGTTTCGTTGGTTTTCGCGTTCTCCCCTACTAAAATGTCAAGAATATCGACAAAAGATTGCTCTAGTTCTTGTTCTGGTTCCATGTTCGTTTAGTCTAAATCGGGCTTTAGAGAAAAGTATAAAAAATAAGATTATATTTATGTAAAAACAAATAAAATTAGAGACGGTTGAACATGAACACAAGTTGAACATATGAAAATGGCGGATCTGTGGGGCCGTCTAGTATCATAACCGGCTACGTGTTTCTTGAACCAAAAAATTCCATATTTACATAAGTTTGTTTTTACATAAATATAATCTTAAGATTCTTGATGCTAAAACCTTGATGCAATTAGCAATCATCTGGACTCGGACGCAATAATAATCAATTGAAACCATAAACAACATCTATCAAAGTAAAACCTATCTCTACCGTCCTAACTCTACTCTACTCTACATCACCTACCTCTACAATACTCTACATTCTCTACACTTCAATCAAAGCTCAACATCGGTTCGTGCGTTGTGCGATTCATGGAAGTAGTGGAATAAAATCAATCTTTTGTTTGCTTTACAAAATCCAATTTCTGTCCGGTTTAAAGAAATTGGTACGGTGTTCGTGAATCGTAGATTCTGTTACTTTTCTTGGTTTAAATTGTTCAATTGATGAGCATTATAGATCGTGCGTAGCAGTAATCTCTGTGGTTTTACAGGCAGGGAACTCGGTGGTCACTGTTGACGAAAAAATGTGTCCTTATTCACTCGCGATTGGAAAATATTGGTCGTAATTGTATTCATGCTTGAGGCGCGACGATGCAATCGCTGGCTTTTCATCATAGATTCAAAAGATAGTGGTGTACATGACAATGAATATTGCTAAAATTGATGAAATTTGGTGTGTTGCTTAAAGAAGAAGTGTCGTAAAGGATTCTTATATTGTAAACTGTGAGTAATGGGTTTCAATAGTATCGGTTGGCCATTTTACCATCCATATTTATTGGCGGAGTTAACAACTATTTTAAGATTTCATACTGTATAATCTGTAGAGCTATTGATCCAAGAAGAAACAGATACGAGATATTTCATAGGTAGAGTACCTACTTCCTGCAGTATATAACTGGAATATCGTCGGGTGTTAAGACCTCGCCGTTAATTTGTTTAAATAACAGCAAAACAAGTTGTTTATTATTTATATAAAATAAATTGTAGGTATTTATTTTAAAGCCTTTGGTGCCACTCGCGTTTGATTATGACATAGAAATGACTATATGACTATATATGATACTGTTGATAGTAATTGATTTTTTATGGTTCTTATTGGAGCTTTGATAGATATCTGAAGGCCAATTCTCGGACATATAAAATGTTCAAATTCAAGTCGAAGGCTCAATTCAGCGACAATCAATTTAAAAAATGTAGGGAAATTAGAGGCTTTTTTGACAGATTGCAACTGAGATTAGAATGATAATGTTCATAAAAGTACGAGAATATTGAGATACAGTCAAGAAACTGGAACAAATGAAAACAAAAATATCCAATCAAATAGGGACATTATTATCTTCATATTTCTGCTATATCAATGCCTTCTGTAGAAATATTGTTTAAAGCTGTCACAAATAAAATTACTTAGTACTGATATTGACTATTTGGAGAAACCTTCAAAATTTAAAGAAGTGTCAGGCAAGACAACCCACTGTCTCCCAAGTTATTTTCTGCAGTGCTTGAAAACTTATTCCAAAAATTAGAATAAGGACAAATTTGGACTAAATACAGATGGAAGGAGACTGCACCATCTCCAATTTGCAGACAACATAGTCTTGTTTGAAGAAAACCATCACCAGCTGGAAGAAATGATACAATAATTAAATAAAGAAAGTGAGAAGGTTGCTGGGCTGACAATGAATACAAGAAAAACAAAGCTATTATCAAATTCAATTCCACATGAAGTAGGAATCAACAACCAACCTCTAGAAAATGTGACAGAGTACATATATCTGGGAGAAATAATCTCTCAAACCAATCGAACTACCAAAGAAATCAAAAGAAGAGTAGCAAATGGATAGAAAAAGATATTGGTCACTCAAAGAGATTATGAAAGCAACAGATCTTCTCAGTAATAAAATTAAATGCAAAGTCTTCAACACCTGTATTCGCCTTTGCCTTACCTATGGATGCCAACACCATAGGAATATTTTAGAGAGATATGCAGAGGAGCATGCTGGGTATCAAGAAACTCAGAGAATGGAACACATCCATAAGAGCTAAAACAGGAGTGACGGACATCTTCAATAAGATAGACCAAACGAAATGGAGATGGGCGGATCACATGTTATGGAGCCACCACAACAAATGGAGTTAAATTCTGACAGAATGGTACCATAGAAAGGGTAAACGAAATAGAGGTTGACTTCATTTATCACAGGGCTGTTATATCGGATTTATTTGATTTAAAGTTAAGTTGTGGAAGTTTTTAAATGGCAATTTGAAGCGATTTTGTTACATAACTTACCTTTAAAATATTAGACTGTCAGCTTTCCTCTTCGGAAAGCTGATCACATCATCACATGAGCACATCGACCTTTGGAAAGAGACAATCGGCTAATTTCGGCTTCGTAGAGCGTTATCTCTGTCGCACACTACCTGTGTGACGTTGTCAGTCGTTGTTCAAGTGCGATAGAGTGCGGTCGCGTCCAGTTCAAAATATATATTTAGAGTTGTTAACACCCCCAAATTTAAATAATTTAAAGTTGTACTATGGCATCTTTAGGAAAAATTTATTACAATGTTAGAAAAAATTTAGAAAAATTATTACAATGTCTCATTTTAACAATAGGTATAATGGTGTTTATTATGCACTACAGCTGTAACTTTAACTTGTACTTTCCAAAATAATTAAATACGTAAACATAATGTGAACATGTTTTTTTTATTTTATTTTACCCCAACCTAAAACCATCACATATAGAAAAATTGGTGTATTTTATACAAAGAATTAAAAGAATTATCAAAAGAAGCAAATCATAATTGTTTTAACAGCTCCTAATAGATACCGGACTGTTTGTATTTCGTGCGACAGAGATAACGCTCTACGAAGCCGAAATTAGCCGATTGTCTCTTTCCAAAGGTCGATGTGCAATATTTATCGCCGGGGACTGTAGAACATTAATGAATGTGTAATAATGAATCCAAAAATACTCCTTGGGGTCTAAAACGGCCACATTATGCAATTCCTCTAAAAGCGATTCATTTCCTGAATTCTCAGCAATTTATTATGATTGACATATTTGACATTAAACTTCAATAGAGCAATTCATAATTTATGGACCATTTTACGAATCTGAAAACTGTCAAACAGGTGAATTGCGTGCTATGAATTGTATGCAGATAAATTATGAACTGTCAGTTTGTGACCGTTTTACGATTTCAAATATGATTCATAATGCCTATTATCCTATTATGATTCTGACAAAGTGGCCGTTTTAGCCCCCCTTATCTTCTGTTAATTGAGTAACGTTGTTTTGGTTTATTTATATTAGTTGTAGGTACTTACCTAATTTAATTATATGACATTACTGCAATAAAACATAACACAACACTTCCTTTTCCAACTGCTACCACCTAGGGAAATAGTTTTGTGTCTTTTCTGCAAAATTTTGTACATTTCATCAAAAACAGAGTATTATCACAACATCTATCATACACTTTATTAAACATTAAAATATATCCCGTAATCTATTAGATGCCTTTTTGTTTGCATTTTAGTGTGCAATTTTTATATTAGAAGGGATCAGGTTACCAAAAACCAGTTGTTTCATGCTAATAATTATTACACTCGCGGTCAAATAATACTGGTCCATGACGTAAATTCGGAACTTGCAAATTAATAATGGTAATCTAAAGTTAGTTTCATGCATGTGCATGAAACCACAGATACACAACCACAGATATTGCAGAGAATTTTAATATCGTATGAAAGAAAACATTAAGTAATCTTCAACGTAATTAGAAAAAGTTATAATTTTAAAAACCTCGAATTTGGAAATAAATTAAATTGGCGGTTGTTTAACTTTTGCTTGTTTTCTCACTTATCAAAATGATAAAAGGCGGTCATTGTCGTCTTTCACTATCTTTATTGAATTACTATCATGTCACTAACACCAGAAGAATTTACACGTATCGTCACTATGTTAGAAGAAGGTAGAAGTCGGCGAAATACAGCAAGAACAATAGGCGTGTCACTTTCTACAGTGCAGCGTTGTCCAACGTTTCCGAGAAACTGGGCAGAACATAAGAAGACCAGGAACCGGCAGACCGAGATGTATTACGGCTCGGCGGGTTCGATTTATTGTCACGACCATGCTCCGAAATTGACACCTCATGGCAGTTGAAGTTGAAGTACCTAATAAATCAACTTCGGGGGACCCGTAAAGTCGACGTAAGCGAGCAAGGGGAGACGAAGAATGGGCAAGAGTAATGTTTTCTGACAATCCAGATTTATGCTGCATGCACATATTGCACATGATGGGCGGCGAAGAGTCTACCGACGGACAGGGAAACGTTTTATACTAGCTTGTTCTGAAGACAAAGTGTCGTTTTGCGGTAGATCTGTTATGGTTTGGTCTGGAATCTCTTCAGAGAGTCGCAAGAAGTTAGTGCTGATAGAAAATGGTACGCTAACTAGTGCAAGATATGTGGAAGAAATTCTTAATGAGCATGTCGGTCCATATTTAAGTACCTAACATGGGTGAAAATTCAGTATTCATGCATGACATCGCCAGGCCACGTACAGTTCAAATTGTAAATGAGAATTTTTAGGACGTTGGCATCAATCGCATGGACTGATCCGCGAGAAGCCCGGATCTGAATCCAATTGAGCACGCTTGAGAGGTGTGTATGAAATCGAAACCCCGCCCCAGCTACACTTCGAGACCTGCCGGTCGATTCTGTAAAAATCTCACCGTGAAAACTTAGGTGAAGTGAGTTTGTTTTTGCTAGGAATTGACACTATTGACAGCTCACTCCACGCTCACTTCACCTAAGTTTTCACGGTGAGATGGTTGCAGAATCGCAGTGCTGAAACATGCGTTAGTGCAAGAATGGAGTAATCTATCTTCTATATTAATAAAAAGAGAAGTCCTGACTGACTGATTGACTGACTCATCAACGCCCAGCCCGAACCCTTCGACCTAGAAAGCTGAAATTTTGCACAGAGGTTTCCTTTATAATGAAGACAAGGAATAAGGAAGGAATTCCCGGTAGCAGGTTCCCTTGGGATATTTTCCGACATCCACGCGGGCGAAGCCGCGGGCAAAAGCTAGTATAAAAATAATTATAAATAAATAATTTATTGAAACGAAAATACTCAGCAATATCCCGCAACATCGCATAAGAAACTACTAATAAACTGCATGATAGATAGATTCATTTATTTGCCGAAATATGATATTTTTACAGATTTTATAACACATAAATAACTCGTTCATTATATTTCGCTTTCGCTTACTAAATTCAGCATGCAAATTTTTGTGACAATAATAATGATTCTAATTTAATATAAATCAAATAATTAATTTCCCATGTCAAAAAAAAGTACTAAATCACGAATTGTCTACATATAAAAAAAAATAATAATTAAGTTACAAATTGTCTACATATCAACTTTCAAATGAGAACCAAAGAAATTAAATTACAAAAATGTCAATAGCTTAATAATAAAATAAAAATATCAAATTGAATTTTCATGTCATGCAAATCTCACATTTGTCCTAGAATTAACCCATGGAGGCAATACAAAGTATTAATTTTGTTTTAAAGTTCGCTTTAAAATTTAAATGGGGAATACTAATAGCATAATCAGCCTATAGCGTTCCCACTGCTGGGACACAGTTAGGCCTCCTCTTTCTGCGAGAGGGAGTGGGCTGTAATCCACCACGCGGGCCCACTGCGGCTTGGTAGATATCACATGTCTTCGAATATTTGGTTCTAGGACATGCCCGGTCTGTGGACATGCCGGTTTCCTCATGATGTTTCCTTCACCGTTTTGAGAGTAGTGGTGATTAAATTATTTACACAAAGTAAAGCACCTGCCTGGGTTCGAACCCACGACCTACAACTCGTAAGTCGAGGCCGTTACCACTGGGCCACCACTGCTCTCAATAGAATACTAATATTTCATAAAAAAATTAAAATCACAATTTCTAAAGGATTTTCCGCCATCGCGCCTTAGACAATTTGAAGTGTCGAGGCACTAACTGACGATTATTCCTGTTTTGCTCTATGCAAGTGGACTATTTCAGAACATGGAAACAAAACATGGGCTATGGGTTTGGGTGGCTTTAGTGGATAGGTTACCTAGAACTATGGAAGGACTATGTCTTCTGCCTGATCAATATTATGTAATACACGGATAAAATGGCAGGGGGTGACATGCACACTCAATAGTGGGCCCCCGAAAGCGGTCGCTAGCACATAGTGACTTAGCGACAAGGAGGCAACACTTCCCGAGGTTCTTGAGGAGTGGAGAGGTATTCCAAGGCTAGACAATCCCGGAAGTACGGTCAAGATCCCTACCAGCATCTTACTGGAATACTTCCTCCCTCCGAACACGTTTGCTCTTGCGTATCTCCACTCAAGCCGCCCAATAAAGGCAAGAAAGAGGTGAGGAAGAAGACTTCTGGGAGATAGTCCGTGGGGTCGCTACTGCCCAACAGGACACTACGCTGTACGCTGTGATCGTTTTTAGCTGTGATATGGTTTTTAAATGGGATTTTTTTATATATATATTCCATACATATTTCAAAATTCTGAGGCCGCTATGAACTAACACACTCAATCAACTCAGCTTATCGCAGTCCACTGCTGGACATAGGCCTCTCCCAGTCTGCGCCACAACACCCCATCCTCCGCCTTCCGCATCCAGTCTGTCCCAGCCACTTTCTTCAGGTCGTCGGTCCATCTAGCTGGGGGGCGTCCCACACTACGCTTACCGATACGCGGTCTCCACTCCAGGACTCGTCTGCTCCACCGGCCATTGGTCCTTCGACAAACATGGCCAGCCCACTGCTACTTCAGTTTGCTTATTCTGCAAGCTATGTCGGTTATTCCGGTTCTTTTCCGGATGACTTCATTCCTGATTTTACCCTTCAAAGAAACTCCGAGCATAGCCCGCTCCATAGCGCGCTGAGCGACTAACCCACTATTTAAGAGACATTATTACTTATATATTTTTAATTTTTTTGCTTATGTAAGTACTTACAGTAGCTCAATCCACGAACTCGGAAAAATCGTCCTACTATGGCCTGCTCAATCGTTTCGTCGGGCAGTAATTTGTATGTACGATCTTGTCTGAGTGTGGTGATGCGAGCTCGTCCTCCATGCCGCTCTGCCACGCTGCCAGTGATGAGGTAACGTGTCCGAAGCCGACTTATAACTCTGCGAAGTGCTCAGAGCGAAAGTCACAGCACGTTGCCGAGAACCAGCTTCCAACATTCCCCACGGCTCTGATCATTTCTTCTCGGCTCAAATGACGTCTTCTTTCCATAGTAACGTTCTTTTGTATTGATTCCACTCAGAAGTGTGGCAGAAATTATACAAATTTGGCTTCAAAGCCGAATTTGATGAAAACTAAAACTGCATCATTTGATTTTGAAAAAATCAATTTCTCTAGCTAGCAATCGAAATCTTTATTGTGAAAAAAAACACCCTGTACTATTGCACCGTCTAACAGTGTCGCTTATAAGGATCAAATTCTGAGAAGTAATAGCAACACGGAAAAGTAAAGAAAAGTGTTAATTTTTAAGATCAACTCAAATCAAAATAACAAATTGATCATTTACCGCCTTATTACAAAACATGGTTCATATTCAAACCGAGGTTTAAATCATGGACCTTTTTTTGAATTTCGAACTTTATTCCGACACATTAAGATGTCAGTTTTACAAAACTGACAACTTAGTAACGGACTAAGTTGACAGTTTTCTATAAAGAACTGTATTTCTATCACAGCTAGGTTCTTATTACAAAAACTGGCTCCATGGTTTAAACCATGACAGAAAAAAAACCTCGTTTTGTAATAAGACCATTACCGTTTTATTACAAAACAAGGTTCATCTTCAAACCCAGATTTAATCCATGGACCCTTTTTTCAATTTCAAACTTTATTCCGACACATTAAGATGTCAGTTTCTTAGTACCGGACAAAGTTGTCAGTTTTGTATAAAGAACTGTATTTCTGTCAATGCTAGGTTCATAATACAAAAATTCGCTCGATGGTTTTATTTAAACCATGACGGAAGAAAAACCTCGTTTTGTTATAAGGCCGTTAAAGTTTAACAATGTGATAAAAATATTATTTGTTATATTAAAAACATAAGTTAACGAGCAAATAACTACTGCTTCACTGCAAAGGATCACATCACTTATATTCTAGTTAAAAAAACTTTTTACAAAACAAAAACAACCAACTTCCAAAAAAAAAGAAATGCTAAGTGAAAAATAACTTTTATTTCGGAAGTCGGTTTCTTTGGATCTGTTGTTTAGTTTGTTACCACCGACTTCCGAAATTAAAGTTATTTTTCACATTGCAGTTTTTTTTTGGAAGTCAGTTGTTTTTTTTTTTGTAAAAAAGTTTTTTATTTTCACTTTTTAGTGGGTCAGTTTGTAATTTGTTTTATTAAAGTTACAATAGCCTAATGTCAACTGCTCATCACCTTTTACAAAATATTGCTTTTCCCGATACAGGGACATTAATTGTTGAGGAGATCTCCTAGTAACAACCAGAAGAACTGAAGCTGATGGTGACTTCACCATCAGCTCTTCACCATATGCATTGTGACGAGCATAAATTGGTAATCGAATCGCAACAAAATCTAATGATACTGTTTTAGTTTCCATCAAAATCAGCCCGAGACTCCCTAAGTATGTTTCGCTATTACCTATAGTTTCGGATTTGGCCATACATGCTGATTTGAAACATACAACCTGTATATACAGACGAATTGATAACCTCCTTTTAATAGAAGTTGATTAAAAATAAATTTGTATCTCTGGACCTTTCATTACAGGACCTTTCATTACATCTAGTTAGTTCGCAGCTGGCGGCCTAAGCAGAACAGTTGAGGCTTATTTAACAAAACTCCCAAACATGAACTATCACTAAGAATTAGGAGTGATATTAGTAAATATACCGAGTGTAGAGGTTTGTAGTTACAATAAAATCTTCAACAGAAAAGTGTTACAACATAAACAAGCGGCGTTAGTTTTTAAGGTTTCTGGACACCAATTCGGCTTGAGACAGCACCATGGCACCATCGAGCAGGTCCATAGGTTGACAGACACGATTAGCCACACGCTGGAAAACAAAAAATACTGTTCCGCGGTCTTCCTGGACATAAGTCAGGCCTTTGATAGGGCATGTCGGCTTCCTGTTTAAGTTGAAAAGATACCTACACCATTCCCGTTCGTTCTTCTATAAACTAGAAAGCTACCTATACAAACGATGTTTCGAAGTCAAAATTAATCAAGTCACAACCTGCGCGAAATCAGGTCTGGCGTACCTCAGGGGTGCGTTTTGGGTCTCGTTTTGGGGCTGACATACCTATAGATGACAATACCTTAATCGCCACGTATGTAGACGACACTGCTATAATGTCAGTACACACCAACCCACACATAAGGTATGGAGAATAAAGGCGAACCAAAGCTAATCTGTACACGTCACCTTTACTCTGAGAAAACGTAACTTTCCCCCTATCACATTAAAAGGAGATCAAATTCCACACAATGACACTGCGAAATATCTCGGCATGCACCAAGATAGAAGACTGACTTGGCAAAAGCATATTTGGAAGAAACGAAAGACTCAAAGCTGGGAAGGTAAAAAGTCTCAGTTAACCAACGAAGTCAAAATGGCATTATACAAAACCATATTGAAACCGGTTTGGACATATGGTATTGAACTCTGGGTAGCAGCAAGTAACAGCAACATTGACATCCTGGAAAGGTTTCAGACCAAAGCCATGAGATCCATGTTTAACATCCCTAAATGCATACATAATGAATACATCCTGCAAGATCTGAAATTCAAAACAGTGAAACAAGAAATCGCTGCCCGTAGTCAAAACTACCAGAAATAAATAACCAAACATGTCAACTCCCTGGCTGCTGATTTAGTGGGATCTGGAAGTATTGTATACACAAGACTGAGGAGGAACAGTGTTCCAACTCTGATAAACCAATTCCCAACAGAATAGGCGAGGGTGGTCAATGGACAATTCCTCACTGCTTCAAAGACTAATTGCAGAATAATTCGACTAAAGGAGCAGTTAAATGTCTTTGGATTGTTGCGTTAAGCAGGATACAAATTGTGGTTTTCCATCTTTGCCAGCTTTATCAAACAATTGACGAGCACCTCTGAATATTTCTTTAAATATTGATAGCTCGTTGGATAGCCCATAAGATAGGATGTTTTTCAAATAATTTGTTTGCTCAGTGACATAGTAAAATTATGAAATAATCAACCCTGTTTAAAATTAAAACATCGTCGGAGTAGATACAGTGCGCTGCATCAATTGGGTACACCAGTTGTATTAAAATTTAACTTTGCTACAACTTTGCAACTCAAACAATACATCCTTAAGAATAATACAAAAAGTGTTTCTTATGCCTAGACGAGATTCGAACCATCGAATCATTGGTTATACAATGATTACCGCGAGCTCTTACCGACTAAGCCAGTTAAGTAGTTAATAACTCAATGAATTATCAATCTACTTGGCGTTATAACTCTATCTATGTCTATAAAATCGTAGTGAATGAATAGTTTGTTATTAGAGGGTAGTTATACATACATTTTACTAATATATAATGATGTTACCGTCTGATGAATCTAGTTTTGCTTCACCTTTCGCATTTGTCTAGGAACCCGTTTGTCTCAGTTGGCAAAATATGTTGTCTGTTATGGTAACTGTAAATTATCAAATCAAATTATTGTAAAATATAAATCTTTGTACTTTTGTTGCAGTTGTTTTATCTCACGAGAGCGGGTGAGCCATACTTGTAGATGTAATGCGTATAGACACGCACACGACACGCGCTCTTGTGTGCGTACCTGCACGTAGCGCGCTCCCGAGCTTACGTACAAAAAGGCAATGTGCATGTAACATTTACACTTACAAGTATGGCTCGCCAGCTTTCGTGAGATAAAACAACTATACATAATATTAGGTCTTTACCTATGAAATTGCCGTTCTGCAGTACTGGCCATTTCAAATCAAAATAATTTTTGTTTGGCTAAGAATTCTAATTTCAAATTAATTTTATTTTAAAAACATGGATTTTTTTTCCAAAAGTAGTCATTTGTTTATTGATTAGTGTTACAGTTTCATCGCATTTCAATCTTTTTCGTCATCATGGATACGTTAAAAATTCGAGTAATTATGGAATATGAGTACCGTCGTGGCAGCAACGCGGCACAAGCGGCACGCAACATCAACGACGTTTACGGAGCTAACACTACAAACCAACGCACCACCTGTTATTGGTTTGCTCGCTTCCGTTCTGGAAATTTCGACCTGAAAAATGAACCTCGCGGTCGTCCGAAGACTTTCGTCGACAATTACGAATTAAAGGCGGTTGTGGAAGCTGATGATACACAATCTACGGCTGAATTAGCAGCAGCTTTCGACGTTAGCGTCAAAACAATATTGGTCCATTTGCGTCAAATTGGCAAGATAAAAAAGCTTGACAAATGGGTGCCCCACGAACTCAATGATCGCCAGCGCGAAGTACGCGTCGAGACGTGCCTTGCACTGCTCAACAGACACACAAATGAAGGAATTTTGAACCGCATTGTTACCTGCGATGAAAAATGGATTCTGTTTGATAACCGCAAGCGCTCAGCAAGTTGGTTGGATCCTGGTTCAGCACCTAAACAATGCCCTAAACGAAAACTTACCCCTAGAAAAGTGATGCTCACTGTTTGGTGGTCTAGCGCCGATATGATTCATCACAGCTTCTTACCAAACGGGGTGAGCATTACTGCAGATGTGTACTGTGAAGAACTGAACACAATTATGGAGAAGCTGGCACATCTCCAACCAGCATTGGTCAATCGCTCGTCTCCGCTGCTCCTGCACGACAACGCGCGACCTCATACTGCACAGCAGACGGTCTCCAAGTTGCAAGAACTGAGGTTGGAAGCTCTCCGTCATCCGCCCTACTCACCAGACCTTGCGCCTACAGACTACTACTTTTTCCAGAATTTGGATAACTTCTTGGCGGGAAAAAAATTCAATACCCGAGAGGCAGTACAAAATGCCTTTGAAGAATTTGTTGCCTCCCGACCAGCTGATTTCTTTAAGAAGGGCATCAATAAACTGCCACTGCGTTGGCAAAGATGCATTGATTGCATGGGTGATTACTTCGATTAATACAAATAAAAAATACATGAAAAAATTTGTTCAAATTTTTTCATACAAAACGGCAATTTCATAGGTAAAGACCTATTATCAATAATAAATATTAATAAATGATTATTAAAGTATTTTATTTTTCTTGATTTTTAAATTCTTTATAAATAATACTAAAACAAAATAAAAAAAATACAATTAAAAAATCTGTACACCAGTACCTACTACGACGATGTTTTAATTTTGCTACTTAACTTTTAATCATTACTTTGAAAGTAATGATTAAAAGTTAAGTAGTTTGATATTTTGTTTGATTAGTGTTTGATATTTTCATATTTCTGAATACTGACAAATATTCACAAAAGGGTCAGCTTCAAATTGAAATAGCAATCAAAGCTATTCGATTCGTTAATTTAGAGCTAAATGCAAAATTATGACCACTTTTGGGTACTTTTTTAAGTCAATGAAATTTCGTTCATATTTCCCAAAAGGCTCCATCAATCCGTCAGATATTTAAATTCACTATCAGGACATGTAACACTGTCGCACAGAATAACTTTCATTCGCCCTGAATAGGTATCCTTTTAAAAATTGTCCAATTGTTTTAATTATTTATAATTAATCAGATTTAGGGAAAGCCCACAATTAAAAGAAAAAAAAAATTGCTTAAAGGCTCTGAAGATCGTTTCATTTTTGGACCATTTTCAAAATCTGAAAGTGGACTCCTGACCAAGGGGCTCCTATCTGAAACTTTTCAAATATATTTTCGGTGTCCTCTACAAATGCCGCACCTACTCAACTTTTCGCCCTGCATGTGCTTGCTCAAAAACCTTCTGGGTTCCCCTACCAATAGGAGTTACAAAGAAATATAATTTAAAAAAAAACTTATTTTTAGTAACTAGCAAAAACGTGCTTAAGTTTTAAAAACGGGTTGTAGGCTTGTATACGTAGTTACACTATCTCTACCGACACCTACGGGGTATACAAGCGTGAATATTGTTTTGTCATGGAAAATAAAATACAATTATGAAGTATCTAAAGTAAAAACCAATACGATTTTCACTTATTTTTTTAATAAAAAGACCTATTATGTACTACAGTAGTAGTACCATTACGTTTCCTTAATTTCGTTAAAAACCCCCATACGTCACCATAGTAAAGAATGATCAGTAAGCCAAGACCTTTTAATTGAGATTAAATGTCTCAAGTCTGTTGACTAAGTTTCAATTTTGGGGACACTAGCGCCGTGCTTTTGTACAACATCTAATCACTAGACATCAGGAATTAAGGAAATAAAATTCTAACCTAATCAAAAGCATAAGTCTTTACACCAATACTCATTACTTCATATTTTTTATGTAGCGCAGAAATGGCGGTGAAAAAGCATGAGCTGGTTCATGACAACCGCAATCAGTTGGATCTGCAAGCTCTAGAACAATATATCCAGCTGATGAATGATCAGTCTAACTATATGCCACCACCTCAAGAGCTTGTGAAAAACTGTCAGGATATTGTCAAATGTCTTGGTAAGTATTTCCGTATTTAATTTTGAGCATCACAGGAAATTATAGCTTTAATATAGATAGATTAGATTATTCATGTTATTTAAACTATTGCAGCTCGTGCATCTGGAAGTGAAGAGCAGATTTGGACTCTACTGCAAACTGTGGAAGAGTACTTACTTCGAATTGTGAACAGTGTTCACACTAGCATCCGCCATGAGATTGTTACTGCGATCCTCGATAAATTTTATACATTTATCTCTGATCCTCGTGAGTTTTTTTTTTCTTAACATTCAAATTTTAAATGACCTCCATTAATTAATTCATTTAATTATAATCAACGCAATCTAAGAAGTCCGTTTTGACGTTTCTCTATAATGAGAAATAATAATTAAGCACGTTAAGCCGTTGGTCCCGGCTGTCATTCGTGGATCTTTGGCAGTCGTTACGTCAGAAGCCCGAAAGTCTGACAACCAGTCTAGGGGTATTGTATTACCCAGTCACTGGGTTGTGGAGGTCAGACAGGCAGTCGCTTCATGTAAAATTGTGTTATTCAGCTGCATCCGGTTAGACTGGAAGCCGGCCCCAACATAGTTGGGAAAAGGCTAGACAGATTAATTGAAGTACAATCATAGACTCCGTAAAATCAACATTTAAAATTTAAATCTTGGTTCTATTTCTTTGTTCAATATAATAGGTATTTAGTGATACTACCTACCACAATAGTTATAGGTACTGAACTAAAATACTAAATAAACTTTGATAATTATTACATTTATCGGTACTAAAGTTACATTATTGTTAATCACCGGTAAATGTGATTATTTTCTTACTTTTACCTCGACTTTCGGTAATTATTAATAATGGTAGACAATTATTAATATTTTTCAATTAATCACACTTACCGTTTTTATATTAATGAACACGTCTAGAAATAAATACGGAACACGTCACTGTGCGAGGTCAGACACGGACTTGGCCGGTTTTTTTTTTATTAATAATGATTGTAACCAGATAATACTGTAAAGTGGTTGTCTTTTCTGTATAGAATCGGATGCTTGCCCCGCCACATCTGTGGTGCTCATAGTACTGGATTGCTCTGACACCGAGGGTAACTTGTCTGCTGCGCGATGGTTAGTGCAGCAAGGAGACAACGGTCCCGCCGGCGCGGGCCTTCGGGCTTCTCTGTCTTGCCTGTATTGCTGGCTGTATGACTGGCATGGCACTCCAGCATTAGGTGATTGGGTACTGGCTTTTATAAAAGCCTTAGAAGTAAGTAATAAAGTCAAAAACGTAATTTTATTTTAGTTAAGGTTTTCGCACGGGGTTTTAATATTTTTTTTTTGTTTACACAGGAAAATGAACGATTTGATATACTGATAGAAGTATCAGTCGACAACTTAGGTCGCCTCTTCTTAGCTTTGAATGACCCGGTGTCACTTCGCCAGTCTGTGGCTGATGTCATTTTTCACGTTTTAGCATCGCTTCGTGAGTCTACCGAAGCATTTGATAGGGTAATTTATTTGTTATATATTTGATTTTTGTGCTTTTCTTCGTTTTACAAATAACTTACTGAATATTATGTTGCATCCAGATCGCTCCTCATGTTGGGCGTGTATTGGCCAACCTTGCCAATGACAGCGGCCAATGGAGTCGCCAGCTTCTGCAAAACGTGGTTGATATCCTATCAGCTACCGTGGACGGTCATGTCGACGCTTTGAAAGGTGAAGCCCAAGACATGTTCAAGGATAAATATGATGACGTGGTAAGTACTTCAGAAGTACCCAGCCTGTTTACCTGATTTCAATACATATAAACTCCCCTACTGATCTTTGTATTTAGCGCCAATAAAGCCTCAGTTGAACCATCATGAGTTATTTGCAGCACCGATCAATACGCGCAGCATAGCTCGGCGTTGCTTGTTATCTTAGCACGATCGATATTATAATCGTAAATCTACGAAACCTTGCACACTTATATCCTTCTAAATATCTACAGAAAATAAAAATAAAAAATAATTTTAAATTTTAAAGTGAGTAGGGACAGTATTGTATGGGGCATGTCCCAACCGACCCATAACAAAATATGTTATATCGTTAAATGCTCAAAAATACTTTAACATTTAAAAAAACCATTAAAATAGTTTCTCTTCTAGTATAAATACAACAACAGCCATAATTGCACCAATCGGTTATGTTGAATTGTTGACACACACGCACACACACAACTGACAAATGTCAAATCCTGGAAACAAGCATAATCAGCCTATAACGTTCCCACTGCTGGGACTTAGAGCGCACAATAAGGAATATGCATGTAATTTTTATTTCACTAAATCAATAAAAAACAGTTATTACCCAAGAAAAGTATTACTTAAAAGTTATAAATATGAAGAATAGTAATAGCTGGCCCCAAGTAACATGGACAAGGCTGCAGATGATGATAAAAGAACAGGGTATGTTCGTAAGAGACGCACAGCCCAAACCGCTAAGGATACAAACTTGTATTTTGGACAACCGTTTGTTGTAGTTTAACAACTTATTATGAAAGGATTTTGCAGAAATCAACTCTGGAGCCCGATTTCTACCGCGAGCGGAGCGGACCCATTAAGTGTCTAAACACACTATGCCGAAGTTACGCGACCGAAGTTCCGCGGCTGATGTTACGTTCCGACGTGTTCGGCTGATATGACACACCATAAGCGCCGAACTTACGCGGCGGAAATTCAGTTGCGGAACTTCAGTGTCTTGAACGCTGTCATGGCGTCGTGTCGTGTTATCTAAACAGGCGGACGGACAGACGCAAAAGAAAGTGATGCTGTTAGGATTCCGTTATTACTTTTTATAAATACTTGCATAGAAAATAGAGCCCTGTCGTTACATAAATAAGAAACACTTTCGTATTTGCAAATAAAAATACTTTGAACTTCCAAGGATTTTTTCGCTGATACGATTATGCTCTTTATTTACAAGGCAACACGAATCAATTTCCTATGCAAGTATTTTAGTATTTTCGTGGTTCATCCATTTATTTAATCCAAATGAACTGACCATGAGTCCCAGCTTAAGCTGTAGCACCGTGGGGCGGACACGCGGGGCGCGGGCATGCCTGCCTCCCGCTGCTCCCCGCCCCGGATCTTCTTCGGCAATCGAACCGAACTTCGGTCGCGTATAATGTGTGCTCTACAGAATACGTTGCCGCCGAATTGTCGCTGAACTTACGCCCGACCGAAGTTCGGCTGTACGCTAGAACGCAACGTAATTTCGGTATAGTGTGCCGTCAGTAATGCAAATAGCATTGCAGGCGTAACCATGCCGAACTTCGGCATAGTGTGTTTAGACACTAAGCACTCCGTTTAACTCGCAAGAGTAAACTGCATACTATTGGACTATTTGTTGGTGGAAATATAAGTATGCAGTTTACTCTTGCGAGTTAAACGGAGTCCTTAATGGGTCCGCTCAGCTCGTGGTGGAAAGGTTTTAAGGGGGTAAAAAAAGGAGAATTAATTTATATGAAAATTCTTTATCCTTGGGAAACTTGGCACGAATAAATAATAAGGTAAATAATAAAGATCGTAATGTTTAGTTTCCGCCCCCTTAAAAGGGTAGTTTTGGAACTTCAACACCCGTTGAAGTTCGTAGTGGAAAGTACGAAACCGGCGCGGACGAAGTCACGGGTAAAGTGCTAGTATTTTTACAAACAATGGGCTGAGCAGGAATCGAATCCCAACTTCCTTTCCAAAATAACTGTAATATTACAACTATCCTTGTCTAGAACGAATGATATGAAATGCTGCAAAAACCGGCCAAGTGCGAGTCGGACTCGCACACCAAGGGTTCCGCACCACCGTACAATATTTAACATTAATTTTTAACTTTATTTTATATTTATGAAAATACTAAACGAAGAATATTTTTAATCTTAAATTTTAACAATGGGAAAGTATAAAACACTTCTTTACAAAAAAAAACAACCGATTTAAAAAAAAACACTACAAAGTGAAAAATAACTTTAATTTTGGAAGTCGGTGTCTTTGGATCTGTGTTTTGGTTTTTTGACACAGACTTCCAAAATTAAAGTTATTTTTCGCTTTGTAGTGTTTTTTTGAAAGTCGGTTGTTTTTTTTTTTGTAAAAAAGTTTTTATTTTTCACGTTTCAGTTTGTAATTTATCTATGTTACAATAGCCCAATGTCAACTGCTCATTGCCTTTTACTAAATATTGCTCTTCCCGATGCAGGGACGTTGATTGTTGAGGAGTTTTCCTAGTAAGAACCAGGAGAACTGGAGCTCCATGGTGAAGTCATCATCACCATTATGCATTTTGACGAGCATAAATTGCTTAGCAACCATATTAAAGTAATCGAATCGCAATCCGTGAAATACTTAGGTATAATTGAGTAGTTCCGCTTCCGATGGCCATCTGTGGTCTTCATCATCAGTTCCACTTCTCCAAATGGTGATTTCCGGGAGCAAATGCACGAGTTACTATAAAAAATACCCAAATCGCTATAGGTGGCCTATAAAATTTGAGTATAATTATGGTTCCTAACTCGTTTAGTTGTTGCGATAGAGCTCGTACAAAAATGGTCTAAAACTGACAACTTTTGCGGGCCCCTATTTCCTAATTATTGAAGATAAAAATAAAATTTTATTAGTATTGTAGTATTTGTTATAAACTTATAACTCATATTAAGTTATAATTATAACTCAATGATTTTTTTTTTCAAAATCAAAAGTTTATTTATTTAATAAGGCACCAAGTCCTTTATTAACCATCACAAAGACAAAAAAAAAATTATTCAATTAATTCATCATTAAAATAATAATTACATTAAAATTCAATACAGTCACAAAATAAAATACACTAAAACTGAATATACAATAAAATTAACTCACAATAAATCGTCCATTAATTACCTAACAATAAAACAAAATATCACAATAATATAATATGTGTCTATCGACGCGACCGACGGTTGGCAATCCGATGGACTCCAAGCCAATACCTGTGGATCGGACTGCTCCAATCCTCACTAACGACCCTCAACAGTTGATTGGTCGATTTTCTTAAGCTGCTGGAAAACGATGCTATGCGCGATCGAGTAATAGCATAAAAGTCCGGCGGCACTCTCGCTTCAGCGAACATGCTCGACGCGCTACAGTACCGCGTACAGCTATTGGGGACCTCCTTTAAATTTAACTTTATTTTATTTTTATTATTTGTTGTTATAGCGGCAATAGAAATACACAATCTGTGAAAATTTCAACTGTCTACCTATTACGGTTCATGAGATACAGCCTGCTGACAGACAGATAGACGGAACTCTAAAAAAAAATTAAGTAGTTAATTCTAGAAAATGGCAATGTTCAATGTTCTTAATTTTTAGGGTTCCGTACCTCAAAAGGAAAAAAAGGAACCCTTATAGAATCACTCGTGTGTCTGTCTGTCTGTCTGTCCGTCTGTCCGTCGGTCATAGCCAATTTGCTCCGAATCTAATGGACCGATTAAGTTGAAATTTGGTACACATATGGATTTCTATGACCCAAACATGTACGGCTAAAGTAAATAAATGAATTTTGAATAAGGGGGTCACTTTTAGGGGCCAAATAGGAAATTAAAAAAAAAAGTTTTGCAAACTGTACCGTGTGACAAATCATATGAAAGGGTATATGTAGGGTATGAAGGGGCTGTGAGGGTCTCAAATATATTCTTTTTATAATTTTTATTATAAATAGTTTTAAAGTTATTTAAGAAAATAGACGAAAATTGATCGTTCCCCCCCTTTTATCTCCGAAACTACTGAGCCTAAATTTTTGAAAAAAATACAGAAAATAGTTCTATACCTGTAGATTACAGGAAAACCTATAAAAAGTTTGTGGTCTTAAAATAACATGGTAAATCTCTGTACAAACTTACATTTACTGTTGGAATGTATGGAAGAACATGTTTTTCAACTATACGTTAAGTTTGTTCTTGGGATAATTTCATCCCAATTCCCAACTACGGAACCCGTCATTGTGCGTAGTCCGACACGCACTTGGCCGGTTTTTCTTCATACAGTTATTATACAGTATTTCTATAAGTTTTAATGCACAACATGAAAGTTAGTTTTAATTATGATCTAATGTATGAGCTACTTTTTTATTTTTACCCGACTACGGCAAAGCCAAAAGGAAGGGTTATGATTTTATCAGTTTATGTATGTATGTATGTATGTAAGTATGTATATAAGTATGTATTGTTACCCGACTACGACAAAACCAAAAGGAAGGGTTATAATTTTAGCAGTCTACTTGTGTATGTATGTATATAAGTATGTATTTACGTGTGTTCCACCGTAGCGCCTAAATTACTGAACCGATTTTGATGAATGAGGTATCAGTAGATTCGAAATAATGGTCCGGGTGACATAGGCTATATAAATTCTCCCTACATTTAATGTGGTGGACTTAACACGTAAATTACTGACCTCGAAAAAAATTAAATTAAGATAATCATGACATGTTTGGTATTAAAAGAAAGGTCTTGACGTCTAAACGGTATGGAAATATTACAATGTATTAATTTCATTGCATGAATAGCTTTTTACCACTTTCATATAAAATTTTTGAGTAAAAAAAAAACTAAGTACTTAGTCAAATTTTTGAGAAAATTGGCAAAGAATTGCTTTTGATTTCGTCTACTTAGAACTCTCATTCATAAAATTAAAACAGAAATAAAATTCAATTCAGAATCTATCTATTTCCAAAAAAAAAAAAAATGCTAAATTTAAAAACAGATTTTTTAATAGCAAATCCATTAAAAAATCTTATACTTAGGACAACCTAATTCTCGCATAATAAACTCGACGCAGAATACACAAGTAGCTCATTCATTAGATCATAATTGAAATGATCTTTTATGTTGTGCAAAAACATATAGAAATACAGTATTTTGACTGTAAAATTACGTCTGTAAAATCACGGAAATCAGCGAAATCGGCAAAATTTCGTATACGGCTTCTTAGTTTTCACACGTAGCTAAATTTTTCAGTAAAATTATTTTTTCTGAATATTTTCTGATCAGACTGTGTGTGGTGTGTGTGTGTGTACACACGGCTACACATCAAGCTATACTTTTCCAGTTTACACTGACCTCTCATTGTAAGGGAATCCTATATAACGTGAGATCAGCTTATATATATTTAAAAAAAAATCATTAATTTTTCATTTATACTGGAAATGTATAGCTTGATCTGTAGCCGTGCGTACCAGAGTATAAATTAATTCGAAAATCATCGTCTATTTAGATGTGTACTTAAATATAAAGTAAGTACTTAAAATTGCATCTTTATTGATTTATTATTTTCCTTTTGTAATAATATTTTCTTGTTGGTGTGTTGATTTAAATAAGTACATAGACAAACGATGCTTAAGTGATATTTTCTCGGGACTTTATCGGGCTCGGCGGTTTTCGAGTCTGTCTGTAGGCGTACTTGCAGCGCTTTAGTCCATGGTGGTCCGCAGCGGCGGCCGGTCGGAGGCTAGCCTTCAAAATGTTAACTCGTGCAGCGGCATTGCAAAAACGCCGCCGTGCAGCCGTCCAAACCAGTGCAAATAAAAAAGTACGCGAACTCCAATATTTTTAAAATCTTGCTTGTCAATATAACGCTAATATAGCTATATTTGACACAAGATCAGCCATTGGAATATGGAATTAAGACCTTGTTTTTGACAGATAATTTCCTACCCACCTTCTGTTTTTATTTTTAAAAAGGTTAGTGATTATTTTGTTGTTGTTATTTAGATTTTGTGCCTAGAGCGACACATGGCATCTCGCGGTTGTCATAATCTGCAGCTGCCCCCGTGGCGCGCGCGTAACGTGTGCTTGACCAGCGTGAGCACACACACTCCCATGAGGAAGGTGGGCCTCCTGAACCTCGGGAACACGTGCTACATGAACAGCGTGATGCAGGCTCTGCTCGTCACTCGGCAGTAAGTACTTTATCTCCTTCATTTGTCGTTCACGCTTTAGTAACTGGCCACTCTATAAATAAAACCGGTCAAGAGCGAGTCGACTCGCGCACCGAGGGTTCCGTACCATCAGTTCTATGTGATTTTTGTTGATGATTTCTGATAAAATGTGCGTTAGAGACGTCGTTTTATTTTTCCTGTAATCTATACATAAACTTCTCATCACTTATAATAATTTCAGATTTTTCTCTCTGCAATCTTCGGAGATAAGGGGGGGAACGGTATTTTTTTTTATATTTTTGATCAAACTCAAACTCAAAGCATTTATTTCAAATAAACCAATTACAGGCACTTTTGAATTGTCAAGGTCTTAGGTCGTCAGTCATAAAAATGAAGCTAGTTGCATCAAAGCTAGTAGCATCAAAAGTCGAAAACTATGGAGCCTAAAAAAAAGAAAAAAATGTTTGAGAATGTGCAAACAGCGTTCTTTCATATGATACCCGACATGCCCTAGTAGCCCCACTTCGATTTTTTAAGACCCCCTTTCAGTCCCTGTTGCAAAATAAAACATAAATATTTTAATTTCTTTCTTATTTGCAAAATAGTTGGGTAAACGTCATCTAAAACTATTCTAAATTTCAAGTTGATGGCATTAGTAGTTCTTGAGATATCCAGCTGTGACAGACAGACAGACTGAGTGACACCATAAGGATTCCTTTTTTACCATTTTGGTACGGAACCCTAAAAAGAGGTAGAAACAAGGTAAAGCAAGAAAGCTCATGAATGAAAAAAACAAAAAATATTCTTCATGAGCTTCTTCCTCTCCTTTTTTTTGAGTGGCCAGTTACTAAAGTGTGGATAATTACTGCAGCAGTTACATACATATACTACATAGGTACCAGTGAAAATGTTTTTTTTTTTATTTATATAAGTACTGTGAACTGGGTGGAATTTTCTTTTACTTAGTAACCACGAATTAGTGAGTTTACTCAATGTTCTTTATACTGGGAAAACTTACAAAATTAAAGTAAGTCGAGTTTTTAATATGGCGACTCTCGCCAGAGATGGAAGGAGTGGAGGGTAGCCTCAGATATTTTGGTTACCTATGGTTGTTTTGTTTTGGTTTTGTGTAAATAAGGCTCGCGCTGGTATTAAGTATCCACAAAGTATGAATCTGAGATTTTTCTAATGTAACAACATTTTATAAGAATACGTGACATTATGTAGGTACATATAGGTAATGTAAATGTATAGATAATATCGTAAAAATCGATTAGACTTTCTAGCAAGCCGCAGAAAGTATTTAAAACTGGAAGGCGATTTTTTTTTCAAGCTAACTGTGGGTAGCGAAAACTTAGCAACCACAGGCTGTATTTTGCCGTAGCGAATATTAACTGCTCAGAGTGAATTTGCATTTTAGCGCCTACTCGCGATTGGTAATTTTATTATAGACCTTCAGTGAATCCATACTTCCATACTGATATTATAAATTCGAAAGTAACTCTGTCTGTCTGTCTGTTACCTTTTCACTCCTAAACCACTGAACGGATTTCGATACAATTTGGCAAGGCTATAGTTGGCATCCTGGGGAAGGACATAGGCTACCTACTTTTTTTCTCAAAAATAATCCTACAGGGAGTGATATAACTAGGGGATGAAAGTTTGTATGGGAAACCCAGCATTTCTTAAGTTAGGAATATGAAAATTGAAATTTATGCTTTTGGTAGGAAATAAAGAAATATGGGATTAAGCGCTTTTGAAAAATCATCCCTAAGGGGGTAAAATGGGGGTTGATATTAAAATTCGCAAAACTGCACGGATTTCGATAAAATTTGGCAAGACCATAGACAGCATCCTGGGGAAGAACGTAGGTTACTTTTTGTCTTAAAAAATAATCCTACAGGGGTGATATCTGGTATGAAAGTTTGTATGGGAAACCCAGCATTTCTTAAGTTAGTGATATTTATGGGAAATAAAGAAATATGCGGTTCAGCGTTTTTGAAAAATCATACCCGTAGGGGGTACAATAAATTAGGTTCCTGTTTCGCATAAGGCGGGAGGAAACGCCCGGGTGTCACCATTGCGTGGATCGCCCGGAGGACACGGTGGAGCATACAGTGGAGGTCTGCCCGGCTTGGGCAGAGCACCGCCGTGTTCTCACGGAGGCGATCGGCGGCGGCGATCTCTCGCGTCCGAGCCTGGTCCAGGCCATGGTGCGGAGCGAGAGTGCATGGGAGGCCGTCACCTCCTTCTGCGAAGCAGTAATGCTCGCGAAAAAGAAGGCGGAGCGCGTGAGGAAGAGGCAGCCTCACGCCCTCAGTCGCCGCAGGAGACGCCCTGGGCGGCGGGAATCGGTAGCCGATTCCCGGCCACCGTAGGCGCGGGCTTGCGGACGGTGAGAAGTGAGTAGCTCGCCGTCCAGTAAGGACCAGCAGTGCGATTCTGTAACCATCTCACCGTGAAAACTTAGGTGAAGTGAACGTGGAGTGAGCTGTCAATAGTGTCAATTCCTAGCAAAAACAAAATCACTTCACCTAAGTTTTCACGGTGAGATTTTTACAGAATCGACCGGCAGGCCCGGGTCGACGGCGCGTTGTGTTCCACGTGCGCCTCAAAGAGATGTCAGTAAAAGATGGGGTCCAATAGGGCCGATGTCGCTGGGGTCGCGGGTTGTTTGAAAAAGATACCGTGGCCCTGGCATAGGCAACTGAAGGAACACGGGTGGGTTTTAGTCAGTAAAAGTCTGAAACGCCTTTCCGCTCCACCCAGAGCGGGAGAAGCCATTTGATGATTTCCCATCCACAAAAAAAAAGGCGGTACAATAACCTGTAGGTATTGATTTTAAAATTCACAAATAATATTAAAATATTTGCGTACCTACCTACCTACCTACCTACCTCTTTTTAAGAGATCTAAGGGATTGGAAATGTAGCCATAATTCGTATCTTGAGGTAACATTTAGTCTTTATTTCATTCAACGTTTTTACGACGAATGGATTTTCATACGGTTTTCACCAATGGACAGTGATGCAGTATACTTATAAATGTTTTTTTTGTAAATTGGCTGAAATATGACGATGATTGTTGAAGATGTCGGAAAAAAAACTTTTTAACAAAAAAAAAACCGACTTCCAAAAATCACTACAAAGTGAAAAATAACTTTGATTTCGGAAGTCGGTGTCTTTCGTTTTTTATTTACTTTCTTTTTTTTTGCCACCGACTTCCGAAATCAAAGTTATTTTTCACTTTGTAGTGATTTTTGGAAGTCGGTTTTTTTTTTCGTTAAAAAGTTTTTATTTCTCGCTTTTTAGTGGGTCTGTTTATAATTTGTATAAGTTACAATAGTCTAATGTCAATTGCTCATCACATGTTACAAAATATTGCTTTTCCCGATGCTGGGACGTTAATTGTTGAGGAGTTCTGCTGGTAAGAACCAGGAGAACTCCTCAACAACCACTCACCACACGCATTGTGTGACGAGCGGAAATTGCTTAGCAACCATATTAAAGTAATCGAATCGCAACACGTGAAATATTTATCATTGAGTAGTTCCGGTAGCCATCTGTGGTCTTCATCATCAGTTCCACTTCACCAAGTGGTGCTTTCCGAGAGCAAATGCACGAACTCCTATAAAAAATACCCAAATCGCTATAGGTGTGCCTATAATATTTGAAGAGTTCCTTCGATTTCTCCAGGATTCCATCATCAGAACTGGATTTTGGGACCATTTGGGAAGTATACCCTTTCCAACAAAAAAATATTTTTTCAAATCGGTTGGCAAGCGACGGAGTTATGTGCGAACAAACATAAAAAAAAAAAAAATACAAACATCCGAATTGAGAACCTCCTCCTTTTTTAGAAGTCGGTTAAAAATCACGCTGACTGGGAGCTTTAAGCCCACCATATACGGCAACGACAATACATCGTAGCGATTTGAGTTTGCACAGTTATATCAGACGGCCCTATGTTTTCCACATGAATGTTCCATGTGATATTTTCGCCATCTACGCGGGCGAAGCTGCGGGCAAAAGCTAGTAGGAGCATAAAACTCAGACTATAGAGCTTTGTAAAACCACACTTTGACTGAACTGATCGTAGTTTGACAAGCTCCTTGATCTCGCAGCGCTCCTGTACACGATGCCGTCGCCGCGCGGACACCGCTCCGCCACAGCGCCTCTATGCTGTGTAAACGTTCGCGACCGCGCCGCGCGCCGCGCACCGCTACCGCGTCCGCGCCGCTTGATTTTACCATACCACTTGACAGTTGGTAGTAATACATTGCTAGCAATAAGCTAGTAATGCATTGCAGCTAGCAATGTAAAAAATCATAATTTTTCCATCGCCATTATTGTCGCCAATCAATAAACTAAATCCCCATAGAAACCACATACAATACGTATGTGGTTTCCATTTTCCATGGGGATTTAGTACAATACGACTAAAATAATAATATGTACAATGTACATTGTATAAAAACAGGAGGGAAATACGATTAAAATAAAATGTCATGTTATAAAATCCAAAGACTAGAAAGTACGTTTTGCTCTACATTACGTATCGTAATGTAGAGCAAAAGAGATGGGTATACAATTTCCGTTCATTCATATTTGATCGGATTACATATCAGGGCAAAGACATTGCAATTCTCTTTTGTGTTGCGTCTATTGAAGAGCGATGTTCCCAACTCAAAAAAAAAACACTAATGCCAGATTAACTAACCCGCTGTTACTTTTTAGTGGTGCAACGCGTAAGGGTTAAAATGTTAATTACTTATCGACTAGTTTACAAATTTTACATTTATTCATTTAACCCTACTACGACTCAACGTGCAAGTGAGCCTAAACGTTGTTAATCACCACCCTTGGGAAATAAACTGGCGATTTTAGTAATTATGTTGCGAAGGTTTGATATTGGCATACAACCAAAACTCCCTGGTAAATTAATCACCATCATAGGCAAAGTGACTGGTTATTACTGAAAGTGATGCTACCCTCCGCCAGTTTCACTCGCAGCCCGCCGAAAAGAACTTCGTTCCAATATAAATACTGACTTGAAACTAAGTAGGTATTTTCATTTTTAATATATTTTAAAGACTAAATTAAGTACAGACATAATAATATCAGGTTATACCAAACTGTCAAATTTCTCCAAATGATTTTAAACTTTAAACTGTTGATGATTAACTTCAAAATCGAATGAAAAAATTTGACAGTTAACTTGATCCGCTGCTATGTACATTATGAAACTGTCATGTTATATATGAAGTTTTTTTTTAATTGTGCCTACCCTTCTCGTCGTCAAAATCGAGAACGACAAAATGACAGAAGATTTGGAGATTAACTCATGTTGAATTGTCAAAATTCGAGATACCGTAGGTGCCATGTTAGGGTTTGTACAGAAAATATCAAGTTTGATAGAACAAGTCGAGTATTTATGTATCGAGCGCTGTCAGGAAACGAGAAAAGTAACAGAAATGGACATACCTCTTCGACGCGAAAGTATTGTCGCGTGTATCATGTAAGCCCAGCTGGTGATAGAAAAAAAAAAAACAATTGACACCAAATATTCAGCCTTGCAATTCTTATTCAAGAGTCGAAGGTTTGTCGCTTTGTGATTTGTATTCCTGTGCATTTATAAACGTTTGGTGGCGTCATCTCCCTGACCGTTTATGTAAAACTGACTGTCTTCTTTGTCCGTATAAACAGTAGATTCAGGACGCCATTTTCTAGTTTTGTGTTCAAACAATGTGACCTAACAGCCTTTTTCGTTTGAGTAACTTTCATCCCTATCCACGATATGCATTGGTAAATTTTCTTGATTTTTAGGGTTCCGTATTGTTTCTAATATATGCATAGGAGGGGCTTTTGTGACCAAGTAATAAAAGCCGCATGGGTCGATCGATCAGGTTAAGCTACGCTTGCCGCGGTAGTCCGTGGATGAGTGACTATCTTTACATACCGAGACCCCTTCGTGCCTCTGAAAGCACGTTAAGCCGTTGGTACCGGCTGTCATTCGTGGATCTTTGACAGTCGTTATGGGTCGTCAGAAGCCTGAAAGTCTGAGAACCAGTCTTACCAATGGGTATCGTATTACCCAGTAACTGGGTTATGGAGGTCAGAAGGCAGTCGCTCCAAGTAAAATACTGGTATTGAGCTGCAACCAGTTAAGACTGAAAGCCGAACCCAACTTATTTGGGAAAAGGCTAGGTTGTCCGCTTATGAAGTGTAAAACCTATGCATTTTGAATCAGTGTAAGTGCTGACTTTTCTAACGTCAGATATCTTTTAAACGTTGAATAAAATTGATGTCTGACAGATTATGGGAAAAACATAACAAAAAAATCTGGTGTTGGAAAAATCAGCCGTAACCCTCGTAATATTGTTTCTTTTATTCATGAAAGGAAATAGTAATTGGTGGTGCCCTAGAAAATAACACATTCATCTCCCGTAATGTCGTTGGCGTCAATTGAAACGAGCATATTATTGCGGTGCTCGTTAGCAATAAAAACCTTTGTTACTTATTAATACTGCCAACTCATTGTAGGGAAATATTGGTGATTAATAACCCTAATAATTATAGACTTTTTTAGGGTTCCGTACCTCAAAAGGAAAAAACGGAACCTTATAGGATCACTTCGTTGTCCGTCTGTATGTCAGTCTGTCAAGACCCTTTTTCTCAGGAACGCCTGGAGGTATCAAGTTGAAATTAATATCAATTATTATAGTGTCCATTGGAGCTCTACAAAATCAAATTTCTAAGTCCTCAAAACTCAAGCATTACTTAAAACTAGTTTCAACTAATCAAATGAGTTGAATCTAGTTTTAAGTAATGTTTGAGTATTGAGTGACGTTCTGTAATACGGGCCTAAGTCTACGCAATAAAAAAAGACGGCCATATGAGACATGTTTTGAAACTCGCAAATACCTATTATATCCGTTGACCTAGAATCATGAAATTTGGCAAGAAGCAAAGCCCCACAGCACAAGTTAAGGAAAAAGTCCGAAAATTGTTAATTTGTAGTTTTATCACATTAAGGCTGCAGTTTTGCAAAATTCACTCGCGGCGAATTATTTGCGCAACTTTGTATTTTTTTTAAACAAAAGCAATGAAATAACATGAAATATCATTATAGCACATGAATAACCATAATATAAGTAATAGCTGGTTATTTTTTTTAAGTTCATCTCGGTGGATTATGTTAGGTAAATTTAGACTTAAATACAGCTCTTTCGCGCCAACAACATTTCGAGTTATGCATAACTCGAAATGTTGTTGGCCCAATGTAAGTATGTATGCAATGTAAGTGCACAAACATGTTTGTGCACTTACATTGGGCAATACAAATTTTATTTAGAAAATCTGTTCAGCGCATAATTTTTCCCAAATTTTACATGCATACGATGCATTGTTATTATGAAACAAGCAGTTGATTAAGTGATAAAAACAGAGAATTTCGATGACATTGCGACATCCGAATTAAGAAAATTAAAAATAATTCGAAAAAGTAATCAGCGCATTTTTAAGACGAGAATATGGGAACAATTATGCGCTGAACATATTTTCTAAATAAAATCTGTATTGCCCAATGTAAGCGCACAAACCTAACTCGAAATGTTGTTGGCGCGAAAGAGCTGTATTTAACGCTTGATTTACCTAACATAATCCACCCATATGAACTTAAAAAAAATTACCAGCTATTACTTATATTATGGTTATTCACGTGCTATAATAATATTTCATGTTATTTCATTACTTTTGTTTAAAAAAAAATACAAAGTTGCGCAAATAATTCGCCGCGAGTGAATTTTGCAAGACTGCAGCCTTAAGTATGTGATAAAACTACAAATTCACAATTTCCGGACTTTAAACTAACTGTCGGATTTAAAAAAAATTGCGATTACAAACTTAAATTGGCAGTTGGAGAATTGACCATTACGTATATCAATTTATGGAAGAACATGTTTTTCGAGTACTTACAATGTTATGTATGGGAGAACATGTTTTTCAACTACAATGTTATAATTTGTTTTTGGGATAAATTATTTTAAACTACGGAACAATGAAGGGTCATTGTGCGTGGATCGATAACGCTGGAAATTCCCAGAAATTCCTCTTCTAGAATTGATGGCACGTTTCGCGCCCGGTATACCTAATAAAATTATAATATTAACATTTTCAAACTGTATAGCTGCGTCTATTTTCAACGAAATCTAAAAAAATATTCAGCAATTTTGTCACTTGTGTTCATAAAATGTAGGTTGTAGGTAGGTACTAGATATTCCGCGCGCAATTCATTTGTTCGGAAAATACCTGTTGCAATAATTAAAATACCCGGCCGTCATCGTCAGTTTATTACATAAATGATTTCACATTTTTTCATTTATGAACTCAGACATCCACTCAGTTGCATCAAATTAATAGGACAGTGTCGAATGTCGATCAATACTGATGAAAGTTCCTAGAAATAGCTCAGCGAGAATTTCCTCTGAATAACAAGCTCCTGGAATACCGGTCGGTAACTATTGAATTGGAAAATGGTTTCGTATATCCTAAATAATAATAAAAATGCGAAAGTGAGTTTGTTTGTCTGTTACGCTTTCACGCTAAAACAGATGAATGGATTTGGATGAAATTTGGCACATCGGTAGACCATGACGTGGATCCATGACCTGGATAATTTTTATCCTGGTAGTACGTTCCCGTGGGAAAATTTCCGACCTCCACGCGGGTGAAGCCACGGGCAAAAGCTATTATGATAATAGGTATGTAAGTTTTGTACATATGGTGCGAGTTTGAAGTTTTGGACAACAACCTCTGAGTTACTGGCGTGCCAGCGTTACTAAGAAGAAGAAAACACATTCAACCAGCGAGTCTGTTTCAGTATCTTTCGCCTAGTGGTTATACTTTTGAGATGGCGAGACTTGACAAATCAATCTTCAATAACTTGATACTGTGGCTAACAAATAATGATATTATCTTGTGTCAACTTCACAGTACCCTATGGTCTGCTATGACTGCGACGCGCTAATTTAACTGCTTCATTGATATTGGATGCACTCCGCCAATAATCCAATTACGTCTAAAATAAAGCTATGGATATGAACGCATCAGCGCGCTGAATTTGTTAATTAAATTGATGAATCCATTACGCTCACGGATTTAAGTTTTTTTTTTATAAGGGATTTTATTATACTTGTAGTAGGGATCTGTATCGGTCAGAACAACGTACCTACTGTTTTTTTTTTGTTACTTTGAGCTGTCTTCTATAGATGTTAAAGCTCTGGCGAATTCCTTTATGTTTCAGTGTGCTCACTTTTATTTGCAACGCAGAATACTATGCTTCTTGCGATTATAATTTGGACTTGTATTGCTGACTGCTGGGGCTAATGTTATAATTAAATATTGCGATGTTTTTTTTTTGGATTGTTTTTTTCAGTTTACAACAATATTTTTTTTTATTGAAGTTGCTCTTTTTTGTGTTTTCTTAGTAGGTAGGATCTCCTAGTCCCCTAATACAGTTAAGTTAGAAGACAAAACTAACCATTTGGTTTGTTATAAGTTTGTTTGTTAATTATTTATTTTTTATTTTAAGTAGATTGTTGACATTAATTATAACGCCGCCAGTAAAAGCCACAATACCCGTACTAGTTGATAGTAAGCTAAGTCAAGTAAAAGACATGGACACGGTAAATTTAACTATCTTATTATTTCTGACAGGTTCAGCACACATGTTGTGCTGAAGATGACTGCTGTGCCATATTGGGCGAGAATGGCCATACTCTTTGGCAAGATGATGCACTCAGTGTCAACCAAAGTGAATCCTGATGAATTCTTCGCCGTGGTCAAGCCACCATTCTTCACCAGGGACAATCAACACGACAGTTCCGAGTTTCTGGGGTGAGTTCTGGTTTTACAAAACTTCTGAAGCAGGTGATCTGTAGTCGTATGCCACGTGATTTCTTTGTTGTATTTTTCCTTACGTTTAGAAGCAGAAATACAAATAGCTGAATCTAAAAAAGGCAAAGCAAAAGCATTTCCGTTTTATAAGGTCGGCGCAACAGGTTTTCAGGAACAGACTTCAGCCGTCGTCTAGGTGACCTGCGGCGTGTCGGTACATAGGAACATACCCTATTTGTAAAGTGTTAAGGATTTAATACTTAACGTTTCATTTCGTCGTGGATTGAAAATGATTTTGTCAAGAGATTTTATATAACAAGTGATACCAACGGGAGTCGGCACTCAAGCCCGCCACCTGTGGCAAACAATGCCACTGCTTGCTCTCACCACTGAGCTAACGTAGCATTCTCGCATCAGTCGAATATTAAAATTCTGTTGCTCATTTTGTTTTCACTATAGAAGATTGAAGCAGATCTTGTTTGTTTGACTGTCAAAAGGAATGCAATAGCAGCAATTGTAAAAAATATTAGCTAAATCAATGTTGTTGCAATTAGGCAAATAGTTAATCATAAGTAATAGGAATGCCTTATAAATGATTTCATCCATCGTTAGATCACAAGCCGCTCATAGATGACTGAATGTGATACGAACTAATTTGATCGTCGTCAAATAGTCGCATGTCAGAAATAATCAGTTTGATCTAAGAAAGAAAGAAAGAAAATAAAGAAATACGTTTATTTGCGGTAAACATGACGCAAAGCACAACAAAATAAAATAACAATTTGTAAAACAAGTTTGGGGAAAATATGCGTCACATCTACGCAAAACGGCTACCGCTCAGCATAATGCCGCGACCCCATGCGAAACGGAGCCCCAGCGCTGGTTTTCAGCGATAGCCGGCGTTGACGCGATGACGTCGACCGGTGCAGCATGTAACAAATAATATGAAATTAAAAATAAATAAAAATATAAAGTTAATTCTAAAAGTATAGTTATAAATGTTATAATATACAGAAAATGACAATATTCCCGCATTCCGTTCCGCGACAGCACCGACTCCCACGCCGCAGAATGCGTTCTATCTAGATTAAAAGAAAATCCTATCGGATTCCCTGAATCTGCCTGCCTTAACTACTGTTGTAAGTGGCTCTTCTGTGCATCGTGCAACCATAACAATTAATTGTAACACAGCGATCTCAATAAGGTCTGATTTTACCAACGCCACATAGCTCTCATCCAAGAAATGTTTTTGAATTTTTGTCAGTTTTTCCACAAAAAAAAAATTGTAGGACGGTAATTTCATTACTCGAATAAAATATATCTGGCGTCGGTAAATCAGAAAAGAAAAGATGTATCCTCTTGTTCTTAATTATATAAAAATCAATTGCTGTTCGTTAGTCTAAAACACTAAAACTCAAAAAACGGCTTGACCAATTATTAGTTTTTTTTTTTATTGCTTTATGTACAGGGTCGCCTGTACTAAAGCAAACAAAAAAAAAAACAATTCAAATTGGTAAAGCCGGTTTTTGAAAAGTATAAAAGAAAAAAAAATGAAAATATATAAAAATAATTTTGCCGTGTATTAGTTTCGCAAAAACTCGAAAATGGCTCGACCGATTTGAATAATATGTTTTTTTGTTTTGTTCGCCTCATTATTGGGGTGGTTTAAGAACAGCCAAAAAATCGAAATTGATTTTGACAGGAAATCTGTCGGGTCAGCTAGTTATTAATTAAAATTCGTACAAATTATACGAGCGTCCAATGACCCCCCGGCCTCTTGTACATGGTTATATACAAGGTGGGTTCTAATCTGAGCGTTGGCGGTATACTTTCCGTCTTGCAGTTTCGCAACGTGCCATTTTTTTCCCATTTAATAGAATTCCACAGTTCAGTTTCTCAAAGGGAATTCTTATAAATACAGTCTGGAAACTTTTCCTTGTGACGTGTGTTGATATTATTTTAAAACCGCCTCGTATTTTCGTAAAAGTCCTAACATAATTATTTTCTCGATAATACATATTTTTTTATGTAAAAAGTTTATGGGTTTTGTCTGAATTAAATATTTTTTTAAGAGTTTTAATGTACCTTCTGTCACGATAATTCACGTAACTTACAATTTGCTTGAAATTATTATTACTCTCTTTTCCATGCCAGTTGGTGAAACTTCACACCGTCATAATACAGTTATTTGTAAATTCGTAAAAAATACCTTCTAAACCTTCAATAAGCCACTGAAGTTCACGCTAACCATTGACCCCGCGATCAGCTTCAGTTTCTTAAATTCATCATCATCATTTCAGCCGAAAGACGTCCACTGCTGGATATATTCCTCCTCCAAGCACCGCTACTTCAGCACACACCGAATCTAGCGGATTCCTGCGACTTTCACAAGGTCATTGGTCCACCTTGTTGCCTCACCGTGGCCTTGAAATTATCATTAATTAATTAATTTTCTTTATTTATTCATTTAGAAGATCATAAGTAGATTTCTTTGTTTTTTCTGATTCGATATCGATACTATTAATTAAGTCTGAAGTTTCCCCAACTAATAGAGTGGTACGTTGTAGAGATACCAGTTTGGGCTCGTCCGTCTCGCGTTTCGAGTTAGTCTGAAGATAATAAAAGTTTCAAACAGAAATAAGTTGTTCATTTCCAACCACTGCGTTTTGCATTACACTTCTATAAGAATTTATTGGTCTTCAAACCGTGTGCCCGATTCTTATTCTTATTATTTATTGTAAACGAATATTAAAGAAACATTGTTACAATGTTACTAGGATATATTATGTACAAAAGCTTCCCATGGGATTTTCCATTCGGAAAGGATAGTGGGCAAAATTGTATGGACGGCACACCCACGTCAGCCAGAGCTTAGACTACTTTTGTTTGGAAGGTATTACAGCCATGTTTCTTTGTGCCAATGGGCATTCAATTCTGTCCCAGGGTTCTATACAGGGTTATTTGTAAAACACCAGTAACCTCTTAAGGGGTCATTATACTCATCATTATGAACAACTTTTACTATGGGACCAAACCTGAAATCGCGAAGAAAAAATCAGCTGTTTAGTACATATATATTTATCTACATCAAACTCGTCAAAATGTAGGGAGCAAATGTATTTTTTTTCGCGATTTCAGGTTTGGTCCCATAGTAAAAGTTGTTCATAATGATGAGTATAATGTCCCCTTAAGAGGTTACTGGTGTTTTACAAATAACCCTGTATTTAGTTTAAAGTCGAATAACGAAACGAGCATAACATCTATAAACATTTCTTTTATTGATATTGTGGCGGCATCTACATCGCCACATGCGAACTACGCATCACACTGACGTCACGCAAAATCCTACATCGCGTAATCAGAGTTTACCCCGCGACTAGCATAAATAGAACGTCCCGACATCAACTAATGGGCAGTTGCCCTCCAGTCATGACACTGTCTGAGCGGAGGATCCACCCTATGGAGGATGAGTGAACTTTACACCCTATTCTTCATGCCTCTATACTGGTGACCCCGAGTATGAACGTCAGCGCAGCCTTCGTGCAACTGCTTCAGCGTGACGTCAACAGCATCACTTCCTCAAGCTCTCTCGCGCGAGTCACACAGCCAGCCAGCACCAACGGCTTCAACGGTCATCCTGACCACCTGCATGCAGCGAACACGCATACCTGGTCATCACGCTCAGCCTCATCAGTAACCTTGGCACAGCACACTGCACTTTCGGCCGGTCAACAAGCAGAGCCCTTCAAATATTCAATTAGAGAAATGTAAGAACATTTAGTATGAATATTCTCGCCTTTCGATTGTCATATTAACCAGGCTTTACTCGAGAAGAAAAAACAAATAAACGCTGATTACCTTGATAACATTCGACGGCGTGTTATCCGGCAGCTGCACCTGCCAGACATCGAGCGCGGGCTTCAGGGCGCCGGCCCGCCGCAGTGGCGAGCCCAGTGCCAGCAGCCCCGCGTGCGCCAGCGCCCCGTCGCGCACCAGCAGACCATGAGAGCGTTCTCATGGTCAACGCCAGCAGTCCGGCTGAGGCTACAGTAAGCAGCGATTTGCGATGCGACTGGAAGAGCGAAACGAATAACGAGAGTAATATTTGATGTACGGTGTAGCCATATACATTCGTTTATTTGTTTTAATCACTCATGTGTCGCAGGTCGCGTCGCGGCCTAATGTAGTCTCAGCCTCAACCCGGCGCTGTACACCCAACTCACTGAAGCATAACGCAACGCCACCCCAACTCACTGGAGAATCACCGCAGACAATTCTGAGTCACCGTGAACTATGCGGCACCCGGTTCCAACTCACTGGAACCATAACGGCCACTGGCAAGTATCGCAAGATACACAACTCAGGCCAGTATCGACCTCCAGTTTCCGGAGGGGAGTAATGTCGGCATCTACATCGCCACATGCGAACTACGCATCACACTAACGTCATGCAAAATCCTGCATCGTGCAATCAGAGTTTACCGCGCGGATAGCATAAACGACATCAACCATCAACAGACACGACAGTTCACGACACCCGTCTGGTCGCAGGATCCTTCCTTTTCTATGGAGTATGAGTGAATATTACACCCTGTTCCTGATGCCTCTACAATGTTTAACAAAAAAGTCTCAATAACCGAGCAGTAAAATAAACTAAAAAAAAAAAAACAATTCTTCTTCTTTGCGTGTCGATAGTACTTTTCTTAGATGTTTTTTTTTTTTTTTTTTTTTTTTTTTTTTTTTTTTTTTTTTTTTATTGTTAATTAAAACGGTAACACCAATTACATTAATTAACATAGATAATTATTGAAAGATACACAAAGAAATAAAAGTACTAACATATAATAGAGGACACCCTAGCATACTTTCTCTCACAAAACATCAGACATACACGCATAATACTACTCCATTCATCAGCAAATAGATCACATTCACTATTGGTGGTCAGGAGGGCGTTAAGCATCCTTAAAGTACGACACACCGGGGACTCAGCTCTGGCGACAGTTTTAGACAACGGCGGCGCAAACAGATTGCGTCGATGGCTTTGGCGATGTCCGATGTATTTGTCGGGAACAAATAGCCGACAGAAAAGATCATGGAGTTCGGGACTGTCAATGCGTCCTCTAAGAGTTTTACAGGCGACTGTGAGCTGTAAAAAGCCTCGTCTAACCTCCAATGAGTTAAAGCCCAAAACTCCTAGGAGGTAATTAGTAGGGTACATAAAAGGAAAGAAGTGATACATTTTTTTATACAGAAATCGCAAAAAAGTTTTCTGTACCTTTTCCAGCATTAATGTTTGAGTCGCTGTGTAGGGATGCCAGATACAGGCACCAGCCTCAAGCTTACTACGAACCAAAGTGGTGTACAGAAGCTTAATTACATTTGGGTTGTGAAAATCACGGGCATTTCGCAAGACAAAACCCAAACGCCTAAAAGATTCCTTGGCAAGAATGGAGACATGATCTCTAAATGTCAGACCAGTGTCAAAGGTCACGCCCAGGTCCTTTATTATGGCGACACGACTTATTACTTCACTACCCAATCTATAGCTATAGTGGAGTGGTTGACGTTTTCGACTGTACGTCATGACGTAACACTTACTCGAATTAAAAAAGAGTTTATTGACCATGCTCCACTCATTTATAGCATCAATGTCCCTTTGTAGGAGAATACAATCCGCGACAGAATTAATTTGAACAACTAGTTTTAGGTCATCGGCGTAGAGCAAGCATTTTGCGAACTTAACCTTATTTATAAGATCATTGATCATGATAAGGAAAAGCAGTGGACCAAGCACGGATCCCTGACTCACGCCTGAGCGGGTATTATAAGGTTCAGACTCAAAGCAACCATGCCTAACAAACTGCCTGCGGCCTCGCAGATAGTCCGCAAAAAAGTTTAGAAACTGAGACGAGAAACCAAATGCCTCCAACTTCGACAAGAGCACGTCATTGTCAACCCTGTCAAACGCTTTGCAAAAATCGAAATAGAGGACATCCACTTGCCCCCCACTGTCCAAAACCCTAGAAACGTAATCAACGTGGGTCATCAGATTTGAATTAACTGAGCGGCCCTTGCGAAAGCCGTGCTGGGCATCAGATAGAAACGCATTTATACGTTTATAGATGTACGTGTGGAGTATGTGCTCGAAAACCTTCGCAAGAGTTGGCAGGACAGCAATAGGCCTGTGCTCCTCCACAGATGATTTGTTACCGGTCTTTGGGATGGGAATAACACGCGAGATTTTCCATTGCTCAGGATATACACCGGACTGAAGGGCTAGATTAAAGATATGGCAGAGAGGAGTTGCCAGGATATCATGACATCCCTTGAGGATAAAAGCAGGGATGGAGTCAGGGCCGATCGAGCTATGCGGTTTAAGTTTAGCAATACCTTTAACTACGTCCTGTGTGGTCAAAAGGGGGATAGGAATATTATTACCTGAGCAATACGTCGGCTTGAGGTTATTTGGGTTTAACTCAGGAGGATCGGTTAAGAAAACGCTAGAAAAGTACTGAGCGAACGCTTCCGCAGCTTTGATACCCGAGTAAGCTACACCGTTGTGCACAACGTTAGGCTCAAAACCACCCTTTGATCGCAAGCTCGAGACATGGTGCCAGAACTGTCGCGGATCACTTCTTATGTTGTTCCCTACAGTACCACAGTATGATTTATAGGCCTCTTGAGTTCTGTTTTTTAAATCCGAACGGAGAGCACTAAATTGAGCATATATAAGGTTACAGCGTGAAAGTTTCCATTTGTGATGCAGTTTGTTTTTACGCTGAGTGTCGTTGACTAAATCTCTTGTGAACCAAACCGGATATCGTCTGTTGCCAGAAATTTTCCTCTTTTTTTTTGGGATACATGAATCGAAGACGTCATAGAATACGTTATAAAACTGACTAGTAGCCGAGCGTGCATCCCGACTGCACAGGAGATCCTGCCAATTGGCAGCACGAATTTGATCATTTAAGAGTATGTAGTCTCCTTTGCAGAAGTTCCAATCTTTACTTCGGTCAATGTTGCTAGGGTACAATATTTCATTAACCTGATGTTTTAACATTATTACAGCAATATCTAAGGGAGGATGATACAGGTCGATAGGAACTAACTCCGAGCCCACGACGTACTCGCAGTTTACTTCGGAACCCTCCTGAACCAACACAACATCTAACTTACTCCCACGCACATTCATCACTTCATTCTTCTCTACCAGATTACAAAAGTTTAAAAAATAACAGCAATAATTGTTAACATTCACTGACGCACTTTTTAAGTTAAGGTCTCCTACAATCATAACTCTTCCATTCAAATTTGAAATAATGCTCTCAACCTTAAAAAACCACGTCATGTAGTCCTCGTCAGTGGCAGAGGGCTTGATGTAGACAACACACACATACATATATCGGCCATTCATTTGGATCCTCGCCCATAGATCTTCACCGCAATCCGTTTCAAGGTCATGTTGCCTGCTCATGGTAACGCCATCGCGTGCTGCTAGCAACACACCGCCGCCCAGAGTCACTCTATCTCTACGTAGGATGCGCCAACCCCCGTCTGTCAATTCTGAGTCTTCCACTGAATTATCTAGGTTTGTTTCTGTGACGGCTACTAAGTCATGCTCGGACAGTAACAAGCTTGATCTCCATGTAGGTAGTTTTGTTTTGAGCCCACGGACATTCTGGTACAATACACGTAGACAGTTGTTACGACTACTGTGGATGGGCGAGCTGGTGGCAAGAATGTTAGCGGGATAATTGTTCACTACTTTGGGCACGAAAGTTGTGGCGCCACGGTTTTATACAAATATCCTCAGCCCAATTATGAACCGCAGACACTTGGTCCGCTAGTTTCGAAGGCACCCCCAACTTAAAAGATGCATAGTTTCCACGGGATTTAAGTACTTCTACTGTGCAGATATCCATTCCACAGATGGTAAGAAGGTGCTCACGTACCTGGCTATCAGTGGTACCCTGCTTTACGTAGAAGAGGTGCAAGTATCTCCATCGTTCAGAAGCCTCTAACTTAGTGGTGCCAGGTGCAGCTGTGCCCCGCACAACATTACCAAGCGAACGACGGGAACGTCTGTGTCGAACTTCAACCCAACCGTCATCATTCGTCTGCCCATTCAAGTCCCTATCACCCATGGAGACATTTATAGTAGCAACAGCAGGAGCAGCAGATACTGGCAAAAGGACCCGAGGCTTAGGCGTTTGCTGTTGCCGGGCGACTGCCGTCTCTGGATTGGTAGGTATGCGCAAACCACACCCGCTCTGCTGACAAGTTTCTTGATTCACAGCTTTTACACCCACGGAAGCCATCGTTACAAGGTCCTCCTTTTCATTTGGTGGTAATCTCACGGGGCTGTAAATATTTTCTAGGCCAGATGAAGAGGTAAGCCCTAGGATTTCCCCGTGTTGTTTGGCTAGACCCGGGACTTTTGTTCTCTTGAAATTCACATTAAAGGTGTTCATGCTAGTTTGAAGCTCAGTGGCGGAGTTCTGAATTCCAGTACACAGGTTTTTAAGTTCGTTAACATCCTTAACCAGCATAGAGAGGATTGCATCATGCTCAGATTTCCACATAGACATTCGACGGTCATAGTCAGTCTTCCATGACTTCAATAGTTGCACGAGTTCCTCCTTAAATTCGCTGCATGTGCAAGAGGAAGAGGAATGCATCACCAGTTCGCTGGGCGAGTCAACGACACCTTGTCGCCTATTTCTAAAGGTAACATTCCTGAGGCCTTCATCGCTACTTGAAGCTGAAGCAATATCAGGAACGGACTGAGATTGCCCTGGTATGGGAGTCTTCGGTGGAGTGCGTTTAATAGTGGGCATTATTATTTACGGCTTGTAAATCAAAGTTTAACAACTGGTTAAAGTCCGTACCTGCGTGTTGTTGTGGGACTGCGCCAGCGCAACGAAGTGGTGTTAAGCTTCGTGTGTGTTCGTAGATGTTCGCTAACCCGAGCGACAGCCGACCGATGCGCTAATGTAGCCGTCCTTGAGAGATAGCGCGTACAAGTGCCGGTCGTTGACCTCGAAGCGACGAACAGCTGACCGGCGCACCGATGACTCACGCACGCCCGCAGTGAATGTTTTTAAAATTTTGCAACCGATTCTTCCTTTACACTCAGTTTATTAGGCGATGTCTTGTTGTACAGCTGAGTTGAGTAGCTCATGGAATAGCTTATCCAATGAGCAACACGACAGTATATAGTTATAAGGCTTGAGTAACCTTTAGCTAACTACACCGATTTATTATCGACAAGCACACAGTTAGTACGTGTTATCGCGCCAGAACGTCGGCGCGAACCGTTTTATATTGATATATTATATATTGATATATTGATATATTATATATTATAGATATTTTTTATATTGATTGAGTAGGTGGCCACATTGATCGCAGCATCAGTGGCCTTCTTTAGGTCATCCGAGGTGCAGGTGAACAGGCCGTGTCCAGGAATACTGCTTTCTGAATCAAGCCCTTGACCCAGCCGCGCAATGAGAGCCTCCTGATGTGTTGGTCAAGGCTCACCGCAATTAGGCCATTAACCGTAACGATTATCGGTACAATGATTGCAGAGTCCATGTCCCACATGTCGACTACCTCGTGTACTAAGTTATGATACTTGGTTTTTTTATCTTTCTCAGTTTTCACGAGATTCTCGTCATGAGGGACAGCGATATCAACAATGCACGGCGTTCTCGTCAATCTATCACCACAATATCAGGCTTATGATCCCAGTACAATGTGGCGAGACCATTCTCGAGAACTGGGTCGGGCACATACCTGTAATATGGCACTTCAGACTCCACAAGGTTGTACTGCAAGGCAAGTTGCTGGTGGATAATCCTAACCACTAGATTATGTTTATGCAAGTACTCGCCGTTAGAAAGACGAGAAAAACCGGAAACAATTCGGATTGATTCACCGGCACGGTGGCATGCCCGACAGATGTCAACCGTACCGTCCTGGACAATGTAATTCCGATAAATAATCATCTTGATAACTTCATCCATAATTGCACAGACACCCAAAGAGGTCGCCGAAACGCAGCCAGGATACAGACGCCAAAAAGTGAAGATCTTTGCCTTGCCATATTTCCTTACGATCGTTAGTATCAAGTACTGCAGGTTTGCGCCAGTTCTCTTTCGCCAAGCAGAGCGGGGTGAGGCCCTTGTCCAACGCGACCACATCTCGATGCATCCCCACGTTGGCTTCTAGGAAATATTCCCTGAGACTGCATATCTCGCGATTGTGGAGGGTCTTAGCATTTTAAAAGCCTCGACCTTCACACTTTGGCGGAATATACAGTCTCATTACCGATGGCCGTGGATGATGCATTCGATATGCAGTCAGCAGCGTACGAACCTCCTATCCAGGGCGTCGAGTTCGGTCTGAGGAATGAGTCCATTTGAGTACGCCGAAAGAGTACATCAAAACCGGCATGACCCAACCGCCTGATAGAAGACTTTTAAATACTTTCTTCAGGCGGCCAAAGAAGCGCTCCTTCAACGATAGTTTTATGTCAGTAACATTGATGTCCAACGCTTCCGACATATCCAAATACTTGCAGGTTTTGGTTGAAGAGAGGGATCTAAAGTGTATGGAATCCGTCCCCCTCTACATGCATGACTGCACATTTGTCCACATGAAATTCCATTCTGATGGCCCTACTGAAGGTTTCTGTTACCTTCAGTAACATATATATTTTTTGCAAAAAAAATGTATGGAGCTGGTATAAAAATGCTAATATCTCCAGAACCGCAAAGATAAGTGAAATATCCTTGCACACTGTTATTATAACTATTTATGTATGATTTTTTGAGATACTTTTTAGAACTAGATCTTTTGCGGTTTTTTTTTAAACCTTAACAAAGTTAAGTTGAAAAAAGTTAAGTTACGCAAAAGATCTAGCTCTAAGAAGTATCTCAAAAAATCATAAATAAATAGTTAGTTACCCAACAAACAAAAATTTCTCTTGTAGTGGCTTATATTGCCAAAAATAATATTCTTATAGGAACCGCATTATCGGTAATAAGGGTGCATTTGGGCACAAATTATAAAGACAATAACCTTATACCCCCCTTATAGTTGCTTTATTGTCCGCTTTTTTTCCTTATACGTGTTATATTATGACAAGGAACAAGGAAGTTAAACTTATAATGGCAAGAAAAAAGCTCCTAAAAAGCCAATACACCTGTAAGAAACATATAGAAAGCGTTAGTACGGGCGATCACCCTTATTCGTGTTTTATTATGGTCCGATATAAGGGAGTTAAACTCATTGCGGAAAATCAAAGGCTATTAAAAACCCGTAGCCCCTTATAGCCGTCTGTTTATGATTCTTCAATAAGTCTTTTTCTTAGTGATTTACATTACTTCGCAACAGTTTGGCGAATAAAGAGAAACGTCAACCATTTTACTGAAAAGTGAACGGTAAGTTATTATTTTATGTAGTTTATTTACCTGATTTATGTGCTCGTTTATAGTGAAAAGTGTATGGGAATTCAAATTCATGATAAAATGTGGTACGCTGTGTGTTGTAGTATCAACCCGCCCTTGAATTTAAGCTGTTTTTGTGCTACAAACGTTATTAATTATTTAGTCATGTTATAACCAGTGCTATTATGAGAGCAAAAAGATTCACACATCGTCTACAAGGAGTCTATGAGAGTGAAGACTTTATAATGGCAACAGTTCTTGCTTATGCTATCGCCATTTTACATATCGTTAGGGTTCCTTTCTCACGAACAAAATCCTGTACCTACCTTGTTTTGTTCCCATTTGTATAAAATTTATGTTTCACTATGAATGAGTTGGCTGGAAGAGATCTCTTTATAGGGATAAGCTTGCTTTTCTGCACTAATTTTAAGTTTGAAATATACAGGCAGTATGTTGTTTTAGGTTATTTTTTCAATTTAATATTTATTTTCTTTTCAGATTCTTTAACAATGCCATACAAAATTGTAAAGACGTTTGAAAAGGGGAACTCAAAACTATCAGCAGTACCAAGTAATTGGGAAAAAGATGGCGTTCTGCACTGGCTCAGATATAACGAAAACAAATTAAGAAGAGCTGATAATTCGTTTCCTGAAAATAACTGGCGAAAAATTAATTGCAAAGTGAAGAGATCTAATTTTATTACTTTTCTTGAAACGGAACAGGAATTAGTTATTAGTTTTATTTAAAGAGACTGATTTTTTACTGTTTTCTTAAATACTGTGTTCAAAACACATCAGAAGAGGGTTTTTTACTTGTAAACACTGAATCAATCTATCTATTGATGATGGTTGATCGTTTTCCTACTAGTATATAAGTAAAACTATATTCTAATTACTATGTAACAACATGCTAAGTTACTCTACTGTTTTATTATTAAACTAGCTGTTTCCCGCGACCTTGTTCGGTTACGTTAATTGCTAAGATCATTATTTTTTATTTTTAAATTGTTGTTAGAAAGACTGATTATTGTCTTAAGTAAGGCTTAAAATACGAGTTTTTGATAGTAAAAGCCTGAGCTATGTTTAAACAGCGATTTCTATTGTGAACCCACTAATTGTTTCGCGGGCTAACTGAGAGAGCATTGAGGTCAGTCCTTAAACCAACAAATACAAAATTAGCCTTCCTTTAGACAATGCTTGATTTGAGAGCGAGACTCTAGAGCTAATACTCTTCCTCTGGATTTTGGAATACGGTGGCATGATAGCCTATAAAAAATGATGACTTTAATAAAAATACGTGATTTTCAAATTTAGCTGTTTTATTTTACAAAGTATGGATGAATGGTGTAAAATACAATACCGAATTATATTCTACATTTAATATCAGCGCATGAAAAGTCATATATATTTTTTGATTTACTAAAGATGTAATCTTCACATTTATAAATATTAATTCATGAAGACTTTAAGGGGTAGTCAAACTCATTTTCTATAAAATAATCCTCTGCGGAACCATTAGCTGATTCGTTGGCATTCACACAATCTGCTGTACTTTCAAAATGGCGAATCTAGTTATGTAAAACATTTTAATGTAACCATATAGAGAATAATATCTTTATAATCACTGTATAAGGGAATACGGATTGCTTTCATCTTTGTAAAGATCATATAAAATGTTAGAATTCGTTTGTTGGATAGACGTCTTATCAAATGCTCCTATAAGTTAAAAAGCATCAAAGTTACCTTGTGCATTACTTTTCTAAGAATAATTGACCATATTAAAAGCCTTTATATGACTTTGATTATTATATGGCTAAGAAGCAAAATAACTAGCCTCTATAAGAAGAACATATTTCGAACCCTTATTTTAGCCGTATTAATTGAATTTATTAACGTTTACCCAGCCAAATTATAAGAATAAAGGTAATATTAGCCAAATCTTCTAATAATGTGCCACTATTAGGAACATTGACAAAATAAATGCTATCTTAAAACAAGTATACGAGTTAAGACCTTATAGACTTAATTTTATAAGCTTAATTTGTTTGTTGGGTACATAAGCATTTTTTATACAAGCTTCATAATTTTTTTTTTTTTTTAAATATAAGTTGCCAATTCGCCTACCTGATTGTAGTTTTATTTAGTGACGCTTTAATTAAAAATGCTTATTTTTGTTAGGTGTTTCGAGTCGTATTTATTAGATAGCTGGCGGAGCTGGGTGTATTTTGCCCACTGTCATTTCTCAGGAAACTAAAGGTTATAATAAGGTTATGATCCCTTTCCGAGTTGATATGTGTGCTATAACCGCAAAGATAAGTGAAATATCCTTGCACACTGTTATTATAACTATTTATGTATGATTTTTTGAGATACTTTTTAGAACTAGATCTTTTGCGGTTTTTTTTTAAACCTTAACAAAGTTAAGTTGAAAAAAGTTGAGTTACGCAAAAGATCTAGCTCTAAGAAGGTTATATTAGGTCTTTACCTATGAAATTGCCGTTCTGCAGTACTGGCCATTTCAAATCAAAATAATTTTTGTTTGGCTAAGAATTCTAATTTCAAATTAATTTTATTTTAAAAACATGGATTTTTTTTTCCATAAGTAGTCATTTGTTTATTGATTAGTGTTACAGTTTCATCGCATTTCAATCTTTTTCGTCATCATGGATACGTTAAAAATTCGAGTAATTATGGAATATGAGTACCGTCGTGGCAGCAACGCGGCACAAGCGGCACGCAACATCAACGACGTTTACGGAGCTAACACTACAAACCAACGCACCACCTGTTATTGGTTTGCTCGCTTCCGTTCTGGAAATTTCGACCTGAAAAATGAACCTCACGGTCGTCCGAAGACTTTGGTCGACAATTACGAATTAAAGGCGACTGTGGAAGCTGATGATACACAATCTACGGCTGAATTAGCAGCAGCTTTCGACGTTAGCGTCAAAACAATATTGGTCCATTTGCGTCAAATTGGCAAGGTAAAAAAGCTTGACAAATGGGTGCCCCACGAACTCAATGATCGCCAGCGCGAAGTACGCGTCGAGCGAGACGTGCCTTGCACTGCTCAACAGACACACAAATGAAGGAATTTTGAACCGCATTGTTACCTGCGATGAAAAATGGATTCTGTTTGATAACCGCAAGCGCTCAGCAAGTTGGTTGGATCTTGGTTCAGCACCTAAACAATGCCCTAAACGAAAACTTACCCCAGAAAAGTGATGGTCACTGTTTGGTGGTCTAGCGCCGGTGTGATTCATCACAGCTTCTTACCAAACGGGGTGAGCATTACTGCAGATGTGTACTGTGAAGAACTGAACACAATGATGGAGAAGCTGGCACATCTCCAACCAGCATTGGTCAATCGCTCGTTTCCGCTGTTCCTGCACGACAACGCGCGACCTCATACTGCACAGCAGACGGTCTCCAAGTTGCAAGAACTGGGGTTGGAAGCTCTCCGTCATCCGCCCTACTCACCAGACCTTGCGCCTACAGACTACTACTTTTTCCAGAATTTGGATAACTTCTTGGCGGGAAAAAAATTCAATACCCGAGAGGCAGTACAAAATGCCTTTGAAGAATTTGTTGCCTCCCGACCAGCTGATTTCTTTAAGAAGGGCATCAATAAACTGCCACTGCGTTGGCAAAGATGCATTGATTGCATGGGTGATTACTTCGATTAATACAAATAAAAAATACATGAAAAAAATTCGTTTAAATTTTTTCATACAAAACGGCAATTTCATAGGTAAAGACCTATTATTACAAATTAATGCTTTGTTCTTTGTTTGTGTACGACTTGGAACGCGCCGGTTACGTGCGGTGTGGGGCGGGTGTTCGCATGGAATTTGGACGAATGAGGTGATTGATTGCGCCCGCGCAGCTGAAGCGAGTCCCCGCCAGTCGCTTCTAGGCTGAGGTGTGAGTGCACATCCCGTTTTGTGTCATGTCGAGCACCCTCGCAGACACGACCGTCATTGCAACTTCATTTTTGTTAAATCATCAACAAATGAAATAGTAACAAGTAAATAGTGATAATCCCGATTTAGGGTATCACGTACTTCGTCAAGCCAGCAACGGCATGAGTTCCGCGGCTGGTTTTCAACGGATCGAAGTCCATTACGACGCTTCGCCATTGGTGAGCTGAGCAAGTCGGACGACAGGGCCGTCTATATACCAGTGACGTCACCGTACATCGCATCATTGAACGTCGGCCTACTTCCATCTCCGGCCAGCAGCGGGATTACGCCGCAACTACAGGGGGTACCTATCCCTGCAGGAAAGACAACAGACGTCCGCAACCCACGACCTACAAATATTTGTGTGCCTCCGGCTTTGCTAGTTTGGGTTTTCCTGATTATACACTTTTAAAGGCACACACCCGTTTTTTTTATTCAGACGCCATTTACTAGGTGGGGAACGAACGGGTGGAGGCTACACTGGCGCCCAACGTGAGGACCGAACCCACGATCCTGAGATTAAGAGTCTCATGCTCTACCGACTGAGCTAGCCGGGCTGAGCAACTTCTCAGATTATTGTTAAAATTTTGGAGGAGCACATTTTCTTAGTTCACTGTATTCCTCAAAGTATTTTCCTGAATAATGGAACTCAATTTATTAGCGGCCATACTCAGGATTTATTCAAAAAATATAAAATACCAAACATATTCTTTTCACCAAAGTATACCCCACAGGTTAACACTGTGGAGCGGTACAATAAAACTATTATTACTTGTATATCTACTTTCGTAGATGGTGATCATCGATCATGGGACTTATTTATTCCGAAAGTACATTTTGCAATAAATAATTCAGTTAATGAAGCGACTGGATTTACCCCTTCTTTTCTAGTTTTTGGACGGGAAATAGTATTATGTGGTTCAAACTCGTGTCATTAAAAACACTCGCCTTCGGCTCGGGCCTGGTTAATGACAGCTCGTATGCAATAACCAACTTTCCACCCTTGTATCACAATGTACTATTTCATTAGAACATGAATAGTCTTATTACAAAACGAGGTTTTTCTTCTGTCATGGTTTAAACCTTCGACCCAGTTTTTGTAATAAGAACCTAGCTGTGATAGAAATACAGTTCTTTATACAAAACTGACAACTTAGTCCGGTACTAGACGTCTTAATGTGTCGGAATAAAGTTAGAAATTCAAAAAAGGGTCCATGGTTTAAACCTGGGTTTAACGATGAACCTTGTTTTGTAATAAGACGGGAAATGTTTGAACCCGCTACCTGAACTTCTGAAGCGGATCCCTAAAAATCAAACAACACGTAAAACTTTTAAAAGAAAATGCGTGTATTTGGCTTGGTAAAAGCTGCACTTTAACGTACATACTAGAACGGAAAATACGCTCGAGATTTTAGGCATAATAATGTGCATTATGGCAGTATGCAAGTGGTGTTGCATAATTAAGAACATCAAACCATACCTTTGTACCTTTGTCTAATAGACATGCACCCGAGGTACCGGGCGAACATGCGCAGTATAGCTGAAACTGTTTGACCTATTTCCCATATAGTAAATCCGTAGCTGCATGGAGTTTATAGATTTTAGTTGGACGGGCTGCATCCTTAGTACTTATAGGTCTTGTAGGGTTGTAGTTGTGCGTCTTATTTTCTGCGCAGTTGTTTGAGTTATCTGTTATTACCGCTTGCGTAGATGAGCCCGAAGTTGTATCTAGCTATGTTACGTCAGCAGGCGTTCTAGTATTTTGTAGGCATGTTATATTAGGTGAGGGGTGCGACTCAGGTGGGGGGGCATACTGTATGAGTACTTGCATTTTTCAATATTGTACTACACAAAACGACACCTTTCAAATGAATGATAGGATCCTTACAAGGTACTTACATCGCTAAGCATGGCTTCAAACTCTTCAAAGTGACTAAATCTTTTTAAAAAGCAGTCGAAAGATTTTTTTAAATCTTACACGCACTTATGTACTTAGCCTAAATTGAGTTTTCTTCGATACAGTTTTTGTATTGGACCCGTATAGGGTTAAAATCATAATTTGCTCCAGTGTGAGGAATAGATGGACCGTACAGTACGCCGTACGTCGTTCGTACGTCGCAACGAAAGAAGTATGGTTTTGACACTTCCGTGTAAGTCAAGTCTTAAAAAAGAATCCACAAGTGGTTTGAACAACATGCCAAACGTGCCGAAGCTCGAGCGTGTTCAATTGATAATATTATCTGCGCTGAAATAAAATACATTTTCCGACGTCCGACATTTAGTTTATAAAGAATTTTTCGAAATAAAAGTCCAAGTCAATCAACAAGAGAAACAGAAGAAGAAGAAGAGGCCAAGCGACGCAAATATGTGAAGCTTTCTAGCAACTACATATTTGTACCGCTTGGCTTCGAAACTTTTGGTCCCTGGGACACCCCAGTAAAAAAAAATTAAAGCAATTGTTTCCTCGTTTAGTCGACGCCGCTGGTGACAGGAGGGCTTGCTCATTTCTCGCAAAGAGAATATAGCTATTGCTATTCAACGCGGAAATGCACCCAGTGTTCTTGGCACCATGCCTCATGGACACCCATTTTTGTTAGATTTTTAAGGTTTAGTTTTGCATTTAATTTAAGAAATATTATTAATTTATATACTTAAATAAAACTTACATTTTAGTACTTAAGTAAAAAAAAAAAAAAAAATCAACAACACTACAAATTATTGTTTACAATTTGTAGGAACTTTGATCGTTACGTTGCATGTTGTTTCATCATTAACAACTATAGGTTGTTTAATACTGTTGAGCGTGCTCGTCTGCTGGCTGTGGGAGAATGGGAGTCGGGCTTGTGCCTTCAGGCGCTCCCGTCATCCACCATAGGCACTATGATGGATGATTCATCGTTTCGGCTCGCTACTTGTCTCCGCTTGGGCGCACCTTGTGTCGCTCCGCATCGGTGTCACTGCGGTGAAGCTGTCGACAGTCTCGGGCACCATGGCCTGTCCTGCTGCAGGAGCGCAGGTCGCATAGCACGGCACGCCAGCATCAACGATATTATTCGTCGAGCTCTTGTCACCGCCGGCGTACCAGCGGTATTAGAACCAAACGGCTTGGTACGTGACGATAGGAAGAGACCAGATGGCATGACATTGTTGCCTTGGAAGATGGGTAGGCCTCTGGTGTGGGACGCAACCTGTGTCGACACCCTTGCGCCATCTCATGTTCCAAGCACGGCGGGCTGTGCGGGCGCCGCTGCGGCGGCTGCTGAGACCCTCAAGCGGCGCAAATACTGTAACCTTATAGGTAACTATAGTTTTGAGCCGTTTGGGGTCGAAACGCTCGGGTCATGGGGCCCAAGTGCGCGTTTTCTTTTTAAGGAAATTTCTCGGCGACTGGTCGAGACATCACGTGACCAGAGGGCTGGCTTGTTCTTTGGCCAACGAATTAGCATTGCCATTCAACGTGGCAATGCTGCCAGTCTTCTGGGCACGTTTCCAGATGACATCGATGCGGACGAGTACTTCGACGCCTAAGTGTCCTTTTGTTTTTGTATTTATTTGTATATTTAGTTAGTCATTTACTTTAGTACTAGTATAGTGTTCATTTGTATATTGTTTAATAATTTTTTTTTTTTATAATTTATTAAAACTATAGGTGTATTAAATGATTGGTAGATGTATGAGATCGTCGCAAGACAGCAAGATTTTGAAGAATTGATAGAATCTTAAATTTACTTCTTCTCTTTCATTTGGCTCTTCAAATGTACCTACTTTAGAGTCTATAATACCTCAAATTGCTTAGGATGATCCTCCGTTATTTCGAAAATACTGCAGCATTAATTTTGAAATAAATACGTATGCTTATGGTAAAGTTGAGGATTAATATTAAGTAATGTTTGAAGAAAACACGATTCCATATTTTCTCGACAGAAAAAAAATATTACAAAGTTACCTTCAAACCGAACAATAAATTGCTAGTATTAAATAACTGAACTAAATATAAAGCAGATACTATGTTTTTTTTATTACCATTATTTTCACACCCTAAAAAGAAATTACTTACCTAAACTATCGGCGCAGTCCGCCGTCTATTCAGCAGTCTTGCTCTCACTCAGTCTGCCAGCAGAAGTGTGCAAACGAGTTAAAGAGTGAGAGAATTTGAGTTGAGGTATTCATAATTATGGACTCTTAGTAAAAATCTTAAATTTGATCATACACAGACAGAAAACGTAACAGCCTAAACCGCTGAGGTTAGAAGCTTGCAATTTTGTGCAAGAGTTCCATATACAACGAGCACGAAGGTTAGCACACTGGAAGGATTTTTGAAAATTCATCCCCTAAAGGGGTTAGATTGGGTATGAAAGTTTGTATGGAAGTAAGTCTTTTTAGTGTTGGATAATCCTATCGGGCACACTGTGACACGGCTTGTAATAATTATAGAATATATTAGTTAAGCAGATATTGGTCCTCATCTGTAGGTACTAAGAGGTGTACCTACCTAATGCGGTGCAAGATGAAATGCTTTTTACCCGACTGCGCGACAGCAAAGAAGGTTTATGTTTTTGACGCGTATATCTGTTATATCATGTGGGATTCTGTAGGACCCTCGAAGCATCATAACGGCTGATGGATTTTAATGCATGAAGAGTCTATCGAGTCGTCTAGGTCGCGCGATGGTGTTAGTGATAGGTAGGTTTGGTTTTTATAAAATCAAAATGGCGGATTTTAGAAGTAATGTCTTGAAATAAATAAAAATGTACCTTGCCCATGTGAGGTATCAAGAGGTCTTGAGGATATAATTCCTAACGTATTACACAATAAAAGGCACTACGCATTGCTATATCACAATCTTCCTCTATTACATAGAAGATAGAACACACACTAAACGTGATAGTACAAGTGGTAGTCAAAATCAGGTTGAACAGCTGGCTCCTAAACTAAGTAAAAAGAAACTTTTATCTCAGGAGACAATTTATATTAACTTATTGATGGCTTTCCCCGGGGGAATCGTACGGTTGGTCAAGATTTAATAAGTTACTTCCTTGCCAACTTTAAGATTACCTTCGAAGAAGATGTTTGGAATGTAATTATAATTTTATTTTCTGTCTTTTTGCACAATAAAAGGCACTACGCCTTGCTATATCACAATTTTCCTATACTAACTTACTGGCGGCCCCGACAGACGTTGTCCTGTCTGAACGATCCTATAACCCGTCTGCAGTGCCACCTACCGGCTTTCAAACCATCCAGGAACCCATTCAAATATACACACAATTTCATCTAAATCGATCCAGCCGTTGTTATACCACGTTTTATCCGTTTTTTTTTAAGTATCATTTGTCTGTCTCCTGGTTCTAAGCTAGCCAACAATTTTCAGCCAAATCGGTTCAGCCGTTCTTGAGTTATAAATTGTGTCACTAACACGACTTTCTTTTATATACAGGGTGAAATTTTAATCGTTTTAATCCTCTTAAGGGGTCATTGTACTCATCATTATGAACAACTTTTACTATGGGACCAAACCTGAAATCGCGAAAAAAAATCAGCTGTTCAGTACATTTATCTACATCAAACTCGTCAAAATGTACGGAGCAGGTGTTTTTTTTCGCGATTTCAGGTTTGGTCCTGTAGTAAAAGTTGTTCATAATGATGAGTACAATGACCCCTTAAGAGGATTAAAACGATTAAAATTTCACCCTGTATAGACTAGCTTCTGCCCGCGACTTCGTCCGCGTGAGATTTCTTTTTTTTTTTCCGAGCCACCCCGTCGGATCGCATTGCCTAGCCGCGCTATTACTTCGTTTTCACTTAGCGTTCGTTCTGACATTTTTGTTTTTGCTCGGCATCTAAGGGTCCTAGAGTGATGTTGAATATGGCATAGCCTTCTATAAGATTTAGGCTATCATTAGTGCAGTAAAAGAATTTTTAAAGTTCGACTGGTAGTTCTAGAGCTCGATCGTTCACCACATCTCCTTCCGCTACCTCTCCCGCCCCCTCTCACCCACGCTCACACCACCTTCACCACTTACCCTTCCCCCTCTCTCACACCACCCCGTCCCCTCCCTCTCCCCGTCTCCTCCACCTCCCGCTCACCAACCCAAAATCATCATCCTCTCCTCTGTTTCAGCCCAATCCGTTCAGTGGTTTGAGCTGTGTGTTGATAGATCAGTCAGTCAGTCACGCTTTCCTTTTATAGATATAGATTGATGGCTTTCCTCGGGGGAATCGTACGGTTGGTCAAGATTTGATAAGTTACTTCCTTACCAACTTTAAGATTACCTTCGAAGAAGATTCTTATAATCCTAGTTTAAGAGACAGTGTTTATATACTTTTTATACAGATTTTGCATTTTTATGAACTATAATGTACATTTTAAATGTGTTTCTGTATTTTTTTTTTGTGAAGAAACCTTTTTATTTATACCAATATTTCTTTCTCAACAGATATTTATTCGAACTACTGCAGTCATATGAACACTGCTCAGATCTCAACTTCGATTATACCCGCCCGGCTGTGCTGTCGAGCCACAGCCGACTACGTATTGTGGCACAGACTACCCAGCAAGCTACACAGTCGACAAGGTAATTTACTTACTATTTTACATTGTGAACACTCGAACAGGGTTGATGTCTCGCCCCTGATCATCATTCACATAAAGCTGCCTTTACAGCAGAGATGTGCGCAGTAGCTAAGAGGTACAGCTGTGAAATGATTTATTTATTTCCACCATAGCTATTAGCTACGCTACAATGCCGATGGACCGTTTGATTATCGTGTATGATGATGTCTCCATTCACTAATAGGATATCAAGCACTTCTATCATGATGAACGACACAGTTGGTTGTTGTTCTATCACAACACGGTTGGCGCAGTGGTTGAGCGATTAACTGCTGTGCAGCATGTCGCGGGTTCGATTCCAGCACGGAACAAATATTTGTACAACCTACAAGTATTTGTTCCGGGTCTGGGTGTTTTTCTATCTATAATATGTATGTATTTTTTTAATAAAAAAAAAATGTATATAAGTAGTTTATCAGCCATCTCGTTACCATAACACAAGCATTAGGTTGCTTAGCTTGGGACTAGATGGCGTTGTATGAAATGTCCAAGGATATTTATTTATTTATTTATATTTGTTCAGTCAGACAGTTCGGGCGGTTTTTGAAAAGAAAGACGAAAACAGAAGACCTAAAGTCCTGGTCCTTTCTTTTCGTCCCTCGTCGGAAAGGTCGGGCGGTTTTCAAAAAGACGAAAAGAGAAAAATAGAAGACCTTTGTTTTCGTCCCTCGTCGGACAGGACGGGCAGTTTTCAAAAAGAAAGACGAAAAGGCGAAAACAGAGGACCTAAGGTCCAGCAGTGCGATTCTGTAACCATCTCACCGTGAAAACTTAGGTGAAGTGAGCGTGGAGTGAGCTGTCAATAGTGTCAATTCACTTCAAACTCATTTCACCTAAGTTTTCACGGTGAGATTTTTACAGAATCGACCGGCTGGTCCTTTGTTTTCGTCCCTCGTCAGACAGGTCAGGCGGTTTTCGAAAAGAAAGACGAAAACAGAGGACCTAAGGTCCTGGTCCTTTGTTTTCGTCCCTCGTCGGACAGTCACACAATCAAACAGTCGGACAGTCACACAGTCGGACAGACAAAGTCAAACAGGACGGGCGGTTTTCGAAAAGGAGGAAATAAAGGACCTAAGGTCCTATAGTGCTTTGTTTTCGTCCCTCGTCGAACAGGACGCGCGGTTTTCGAAAAGAAAGACGAAAAGACGAAAACAGAGGACCTAAGGACCTGGTCCACGAAGAACGCGGCCTGGAACTTCTTTGCAAGTCACCCTTGTGATAGTCCTACCCTGTGCCACTCTTCCATCTTATTTTATTTCTATTTACATTGTTTTAATTGAAGTAAAGTTTAATTGCAGGAGCAATTAACAATTGATTAATTGTTAATTGAAAAACTAACAGTTAACAATTAATTAATTGTTAATTGATATTTCACAATTAACAATTAATCAAATGTTAATTGATATTTCACAATTAATAATTAATCAATTGTTAATTGATATTTCACAATTAACAATTAATCAATTGTTAATTGTACCTTGCAATTAAATTCTGCCCAACACTGCATTCCGGCTATAGTGCCCGTGACATTTAATAGCAGTATCTGCTGTCACAGCAAAAAAAATAAACAAAAAACCGGCCAAGTGCGTGTCGGACCACGCACAATGAAGGGTTCCGTAGTTGGGATGAATTTATCCCAATAACAATCTTAACATTGTAGTTGAAATACATGTTCTCCCATACATTCCAACTGTAAATGTAAGTTTGTACTCACAATATTGAGAGATTTACCATGTTATTTTGAGACCACAGACTTCTTATAGGTTTTCCTGTAATCTAAAGACAAAGAACTATGTTCTGTATTTTTTTCAAAATTTTAGGCTCAGTAGTTTCAGAGAAAAACAATTTATTTTTAAATTATAAAAAAAAAATATTTGAGACTCTCACAATAAAGCCCTTTCATTTGATATGTCACACAGTACAGCTTGCGAAACTTTTTTTTTTTAATTTTCTTATTTGCCCCCTAAAAGTAACCCCTATAATCAAAATTCATTTATTTAATTTACCCGTACGTGTTTGGGTTACAGAAATCCATATGTGTACCAAATTTCAACTTAATCGCTCTATTAGATTCGGAGCAAATTGGCTGTGACAGACGGACAGACAGACACACGAGTGATCCTATAAGGAATCGGATTAATCGAATCGAAAACGGAACCCTTATAAGGGTTCCGTTTTTTCCTTTTGAGGTACGGAACCCTAAAAATAAAGCTGCTTTATAAATCTACAGTAGTATATCTGGGCAGTGACCTTGAAATAATTGCCTACGGCCGCTCGGTAGATAAATACGCGTCCGTCTATGCGTAACTGCAGCGCGTTCGAATTGTTGCGTTTTCTATGAAGATGTAATACTGCTTACTTTATAATACTGTGGCTTTATCCCCTTAGTGAATAATCTACTATTATGTAAGTACTCAAATCTCTTCTGCCACACAACATATATAAGCTTTACCCAAACGAAGCAATTGCGGCTCGGGATTCAGGACTAAATTTGCTCGCGCTGATTGTTCAAGTGTTGTGGTCAGAGCTTCACTCTAGTCCACAAAACTAATTCCCGCGTTCAAAATGTTATCTTGCAATAACGATTATTGTTTTTGTGTTACAGCACTGACGTCAACGATAATAATAATGCAGAGCCGGGTCCCAACCGCCGCTCTGTATCGCCTCGCCCAGGCAGCAGTGGTGCTGGTGGTAAGCTTTAAAACTTTAATAGTACCTCCTGCGCCATGTTAAGAAACTAATCAAACGCTATCGATAACATCTGACATCAGCGTAATCTTCACAAGGTATGTTTTGCGATAGCCCAAGGCCCACTTGCACGTTTAGTAGGGTTAAATGAATAAATGTAGAGTTTATAAACTGGAGTTAAGTATAATTAACACTTTAACTTTTATTACGTTCTGTAGTTTGTGCCTACCCCCATGGGAAGAAGGCTGGAGTTTATAAATGTATGTAACATCAGGTTAGTTAACCTGCCATTAGTGTTTTTTTAGTTGGGAACATTGTAGTTCAATTGACGAAACATAAAATGAGTAAAGGAACAATGAACCAAAACTGTGTACCCTTCTCTTTTACACTAAATTACGATACGTAATACTTTCTTGTCTTTGAATTTCCTAACATAGTTCATTTTAATCGTATTGTATGTGGTTTATTGATTAATGAAAGTTTTTTTTTTTAATATAATTTGTATTAATTTTTTTTTTGTAAGTTCATGAATGCGCAAGTGGGCCTTAGTATGGGCATTATTTTGCTTTGAAATTTCAAGTTATTGAAAACCATTAAAATTCCAGGTATAGTATGGTCACTCGTAAAGGTTCTTTAAATGCACCGCATGATTTATGAGTTAGCTCTTTTGACGTGACGTTAAATAATAACATAGCTCGTGGACCAATTGGGTACCTAGTAGCTTCGCTGGTCACACGCTAGTATATGAGCCAGGATAATAAAATCTGTGGTGGGGGCACTACTAGCTCAAATATACCCTATCCTATTATACTATCACACTAGGTTACCTCGGGGTTTCCCCTCTTATTAAACTATCACACTATGTTACCTCGGGGTTACCCATCCTATTAAACTATCACACTAGGTTACCTCGTGATTACCCATTCTATTAAACTATCACACTAGGTGACCTCGTGGTTACCCATCATATTAAACTATCACACTAGGTTACCTCGGGGTTACCCGTCCTATTAAACTATCACACTAGGTTACCTCTGAGATACCCATCCAATTTATACTATCACACTCGGAGTTACCCATCCTATTAAACCATCACACTAGGTTACCTCGGGGTTACCCATCCTATTAAACTATCACAGTAGGTTACGAGGGACTCCTAGATAAGTAATAACAGCCGCACGGGTCGATCGATCAGGTTATCTATGCTTGCCGCGGTTGGCTGTGGATGGGTCTCATCTTTACATACTAAGATGGGTCTCATCTTTACATACTGAGAGACCCCCGCCTCGGAAAGCACGTTAAGCCGTTGGTCCCGGCTGTCATTCTTGGATCTTTGACATTCGTTACCGGTCGTTAGAAGCCCGAAAGTCTGACAACCAATCTTACCAAGGGGTATCGTATTATCCAGTAACTGGGTTGCGGAGGCCAGATAGGCAGTCGCTTTATGTAAAATACTGAGATTCAGCTGCATCCGGTAGACTGGAAGCCGACCCCAACTTAGTTGGGAAAAGGCTAGGCAGATGATGACTAGGTTACCTCAAAATGAGGATAGTTTTATAAACACGAGTCCGAGTGGTAGCACTATCTTGCTATCCTAGCATTCCTAGCTAGCTTCAAAAAAAAAACCTCTTATAACCCGGCATGACTCCGCAGGCCAGCTTGTTCAAAAAGTTTTCGCAATTAGGTAGGTACCTTGGTAGGTTGTTTCTGGTAAAATCGCAAGGCACTCTCTGGCCGTGTCTTGACACCAGATAGCCTTCCTGGTGTTGTATGTATGTACAGTAGGCTGCATCAATTGGGTACCCCCGTTTTATTAAAATTAACTTTGCAATTACAAAAATTTTGCTTTGCTTTTTGCTTTGCAATTCAAACAATACATCCAGTGTTTCTTATGCCCGGACGAGATTCGAACCATCGAATCATTATTGGTTATATAATGATAACCGCGAGCTCTTACCAACTAAGCCAGTTAGGTAGTTAATAACTCAATGAATTATCAATCTACTTGGCGTAACTCTGTCTCTCTGTCTATGAAATCGTAGTGAATGAATAGTTTGTTCTTAGAGGATAGTTATGCATACATTTTACTAATCTATAATGAAGTTACCGTCTGATGAGTCTAGTTTTGCTTCACCTTTCGCATTTGTCTAGGAACCCATTTGTCTCAGTTGGCAAAATATGTTTAATAAGGAAACTGTAAATTACCAAATCAAATGATTGTAAAACATAAATCTTAAATAAAAAAAAAACAAAATAAAAAAAATACAATAAAAAATACAAAAAAAAAATACTTAAAATAGAAAATACTTTATATTAAAAAAAATATATAAGGCATGACAAAAAACAATTCGTGCTTAAAATTTGAACCTCCAACCTTATGCACGACAAGCGGTCTTGAAACCTCTGGTCTATTTAGACGTTGAATAACTCTTCGTAAATGTCAACTCTATTATTGCTTGTCGTTATACGCAATATTAGAAGTATTAAAGTTTTATTGAAAAAGACAATAATAAAAACAGACTTAAGTAAAAATAAATACTAACATAAACTTATTTATTCACAAAAATAATACATTAATTATAATAAAATGTTTTTGCAAAATACAAAAACCAACTTCGGACTATCGCGGATTTGAACCCACATGTCTTTTGAGGGGTACCCAATTGATGCCGCCGACTGTACACGCAACACATTAAATCCACATTAAAGTCAATGATTCGAAAAAACCCCTTTTTACTCAAACTTTAATTATTTTCAGGGTCGAGCTCCAGCGGATTGAAACGCCCGTCGACTGAGGTAGAGGCTCTACTGCCAAAGAAACGCTTGCGCATGTTCGAGTCCGCGTTCCTCCGACGCGACTCGTTCATCGATAGTATGTTCGGTGGAGTGCTCCTCACGCGCGTCGAGTGCACCGAGTGCCACTCGTCGTCGCTGTCCCGTGACGTGTTCCGCGACCTGCAGCTCGCTTTCCCCGACAAGCCCGAAGGCTGGCAGCACAACGTACAGAGCCTACTCGAGTTCTACTGCTCAAAGGAAAGTCTCACCGGCGAAAACCAATACCAGTGCCGCGACTGTGGTGAACTCCGAGATGCCGAACGAAGCGTGCTCATCGAAACCACACCCAAATATCTAATTCTCGTCCTAAAGAACTTTAAGTAAGTCTTCGAATTCGTATAGAGTTTTCCCATGACTCCTCTTCTTTTAATTTCTCTGTCTTTGTTTGACAATCGAAAGTTGTCCGATGGAAAACAGAAATTCGATTTTTAAAATTAGAACTATTTTCAACAGATTCGATCCGAAGCTGCAAGTGCAAACTAAACTGATGCACTCGATGTACCACAACCACACCATCAGCCTGCCGTCGGTGCGCTCGCAGGCCGTGCACTCGTCCTACAAGCTGTACGCCGCCGTCATCCACGCCGGCACCACGCTCGACTCGGGCCACTACTACACGCTCGCTAAAGACAACGACCAGTGGAACATGTACAACGATGACGTGGTCACATCCTCTGATGAGGGACAACTGAACGGCCTCAACCGCTCCAGCACGCCCTACATCCTATTCTACCGACGCACTGACATCGAGGAGGGTACTGCTCCATCCATGGAAGAACTGCCCCCAAAGGTGCAAGAGACAGTGATGTCGCACAACAAGCACTACGTGGAGACGGTCCGCAAGATGCGGTTGGCTCGTCCATGACAGTTAAGATCAGATAAGTACATCGACTTCACGGTGTTGGATAACGATGACATGGATGACCCAGCATTTGTTTCTGATAGCAAGCCCTCAATGCGACTTTAAATTTAATGTCATCTTTATAATCTTTACTTCAACTCGGACTCTAAATTGAGTATGTATGTTACGGTCGTTGCGATGCTGGGGCGATCACGGGTACGTCACAATCTGCAAAATGTTAGTTTAACAAAGACAGGAAATTGTTCATCCAGCTCCGCCTATCTAGCTCTCCTGGCTGACAGTCTCTCTTTGTGCTTCGACTATGAAATAATCAAGTGACGGTTTACCAACTAAAAATTCATGATGAATTATACCGACGTGATCGCAGTAGCAAATTTCATACTTCCTCGACATGATTATGAAATGGGATAACACACAAATTTCTGCTTACATCCAGTATATAATATTATCGGAATAGGTAGAGTATATTTACCTAAACTCTTTGAGGAAGTAAGTAACATAGAGTGTATAATACCTCCTCTAAAATCTCGGAATCAATAAACATGACGATTAAATCCCGGGATTTAAGAAATTTCATATTATTTATTGCACTTTGAATACATTCGTAACAAATTTATTATTTCGAAGAATCATATTACGTTTTTAGGGTTCCGTACTAAAACTGTTTAATTGAAGTGCTTTGTTTTACATACAGGAAAATATTTTTTTTTAAAGTTGTCTGGTTACTGTGAGTATTTATTTGGCTATATTGCGATAAAATGGGTAATTTTAAAAATAAAAAGCAAAATATCTTACTTATATATATTTATTACGTACAATTACAAAAATTTCTAGTTAACACTACACAAAAAACCAAATTAAAGTAGTTAAACAATAATATTAATAAATCAATAAAAAGCTTTTCTTGATTCCTTACAATTGCAAATACATACATTATTAATAAAAAATAAATACAATTCAACAATTCGAATAAAATCATAAATTGTTGTTTACTTAATACTAATGTATCAGTTAGTAGAGTAAATCAAAATTAATTAATTTAAAAATTCATTCCAATTAACTTTTTGACCGCATAAATGCGACACATATTTCCATGCCCCTACTGCTCGGGTCGTATTTCTTCGATAGAGACATGCATGACTTTTTCGTTATATTTTCGTCCTATTAACTGCGTGGTACAACTAAAACCATTATTAAATAGATATTATTGCTCCTCCTTATTTATTGTAGGTATTATTTTATCGATTTGTAGCCGCGCGGTAGGGGCACGGCAATTGATATTTAGCCAAGCGGTCAAAAGGTTAAACTGCTTTTGCATTGAGTGAAAGAGATTACAAATAGCAACTCCTAAATTAGTAAATTATATCACATTGTGTTGTGTGTAATTATATCACAAATGATATTTTGAAACAATAGGAACCGCCACAGCTACCTGAATAAGAATAACCAAATATCTGTACAACAAAATGTAGGTATGTATTTGAAGCACAAGTTTTAATTTAGAGCTTGTCTACTCTAAAATGACGCGCCCACTATTTAAATGTGTATACGTATACTACGGTAATTGCGGTAGTGGGGCGCGTCATTTCAGAGTAGACAAACTACCTAATATGCACTAAACAAATAAACGTATTATAAACCAGCCGACGAAATTTTATAAAACAAAACATTTGAATTTGACACAATTTTAGTACGGAACCTTGAAAACGTAATAAGATTCTTCGAAATAATGATTTGTTTCGAGTGCATTCAAAGTGCAATGAATAATATACGCTATTTCTTAAATCACGGGACTTAATCGTCATGTTTATGATTTCGGGATTTTAGAGGAGGTATTATCCATTCTATGTTACATACATCCTCGAAGTTTAGGTAAACATACTCTGCCTATTCCGACCTCTGATTTTATTATTTAACGTTGAGTATTTGCTGATAGATCAGAGTTAATTAACTAATCTCGGTTGGTTTTCTTGTTGTTGTGTTTGTTTATTTTCATTTATTATGGTTTGATTATTATTATTTATTTAGCGCTGATTTAACTTATTCGTTCTTGAAGAACTCTCAATTGATTTATTTGAATTATAATGTTATTTTTAAATTGAGTTATTAAAATACCGTGTCGTTTATGTCGTAGATATTACTCTTTTACCGGTTGTTGATTACAAGACGTTTAAACGATTACGTGCTGGAAACTAATTGTTATGAAATGAAATGGATGCAACCTCTGCCATGGGCAGCACAGCTCGTTAGTCTGCAACGCGATTTAGTGTTCGAATATACATATAGGAAGGACATAGCTTGCATCTTAGGCTTCGTGCAGATCTAGAATCATTATCGTGCAATCTATTTACATAATACTTAGACCGTAACATATATTCATAGAAAGTTGGATAAATTCTGTATATTATTTATGGAGTATTTATATGTGAAGTATTTACTTAAATATAAGAAATTTTTAAAACTTACATCTCTAGGTTTTTGCAAAAAACCTCGTTATATTGGCTAACGTAAAATGAATGTTAGAATAATTTTAAAATGATATTATAGATAGAACTATTCGTGTTGATATTACATATTAATTATATTCCTTTCAAATGCATTAAATTACATCAATATGATAATATGAGTGTTATTTATAGATTAAAAAACGGAAAGATTTCAGTGAATTCACACAATAAATAACTTATGCATGTTAAGATTATTATCGTATATCCTTAGAGTAAGTAGGTAATCGAAGACGGGAGCTGCGGTTGCTGTTGTCTCTTGACCTAGAATTTTAACATTGACACATTATTGTATAATAATTTTGATGAAATTCAATTCAATTAATTTATTAATTTTGTGAACATAGGGTAAAAATTATACAGATGTTTTACAAATAAATTTTAATGTTGCTCCAAACTACATCCCGCCATAAAGCATAAGACATCTACATGTTCAGTGTTTGTAATATAAGTATTCAATCGCTGAAATCCTCCACTCTTATGAATCATCTTATTAAATGTAGTGACGAGGTTTCTTGCAAAAGCTTCTTTTACAACTTCACTGACAAAGACTTTTTATTTTTGTTGTGCACTCCATTATTTTTTTTGTTTCCTACGATGTTTTTGAACGAGCTCTAACTCCTATTCGGCAATCAGATGTTACTATATTTTTTTGATTACTTGTATAGTGTGCCAACAACATATTGTAATATTCCTATTCTTTTATTAAAGTATCGAGATTATTTACTTATTATGTATATACACATTATTTTAGGTAAATATTTTGTTATACATTCTGGTAACACTGTCTTAGTGTAATATCCTATAATTATGTCTCAGATTGATGTAATAATGTTACTCAAAATAATGTAAGTTCGTATTAATGTGCATTAGCATAACCTAATGTAATTGTAATCGACGTACTATCTGTCACTTTCTCACCCTTAGCCTAGCTGATCTGTTCCCCAAATTCCTTTGTTTTACCTTTGGAATGGCATTTTGTTTAACTAACTCCCAACATTCATAAATATGTTAACAGTGGCACATTGTCGGTAGGTTATGCGTAGAGGCTGAAGGCATCTGTTTTACTGGTCGCAGGTTCGAAATCCCTTATTAAAAAAAAATATGCAGTAGAATCACCAGCAAATGTAACGAATTATAAATAATGTTGCCTAAAGAGTTAATGTTATGTTAAGCTGTCTAACAAACTGTTAACATAAATAGTTAAAATAGTATAATTATACCGCTTTCACGCCTGTTGGTTATTATTTATACCTATTTAGTTATTTTCACAGTTAGGATGTTACTGCGGCGAAGTCACGACTGTTCGAGTATTTCTTTTTACACACTTGCTGAATATTTTATGTAAATATTATTTTGTCCTTCGCTTATAATTTAGCAACAAAATGTAGGTTATTAAGGAAGTGTGGTTCTCTCTATTATTTATATTCAGCGTAAACAATAAGATGTACTACGCTTTGCCATTCGAATGAACGCGACTTCGCTGAGTTTATTTACATATGTTATGAATATTAAATCGTTTAGTTTGTCCTTTATGTAAATAATTAAAGCATTTAAAGTATAAGATAGATATTCCACATGGTAAACATAGTATAAGTAGGTATGTATATGTTAATTTTCATCGGCCCCATTCATACATCACTTTTGTTTATAGTTAGAAACACATATTATTGTAAAATCGGTTTTTGGTTTAAAATGATAAAATAAACGTTGGAAAAGTTACTTTTGCTCTCTTTTGTTTCCTTAGACAATGAACTCCAAATCAAAACATTAGGTTAGGTATGACTACGACGTGATCCAACTAGAATTTTGGATCAGAAAGACAACTGCATAATATATAAGGTGATTTCCACAACGGGTGTCACAACCACGGAGTAAATACAATTTAAGCTTTTTGGGAGAAGATGCAACTATGTATGATACACTATCATACCACTTTGCACTTTAGTGGCGATGAGCCGATCGCTTTGCGATTTGATTGACTAGCTTTTGCCCGCGGCTTCGCCCGCGTGGATGTTGGAGTATATCCCACGGGAACGTACTACCGGGAATTCCTTTCTTATTCCTTGTCTACAATATAAAGGGAACCTCTGTGCAAAATTTCAGCTTTCTAGGTCCAAGGGTTTGGGCTGGGCGTTGATGAGTCAGTCAGTCAGGACTTCTCTTTTTATTTATGATTGATATTGATAAAATGCCCAGAGGATTATCATAAGTTTGATAACTTTCAGGGAAGAAAGATATTCCACGAGAGAAATAGCACGCAGAGTTGCTGTATCCCGATCCTTTGTCGTAACCAAGTTGCAGAGGTGCCATGGCATGGATAATTTAGCTGACCGACCCCGCAGTGGTTGCCCAAGTGTTCTGACTGCTGCTCAGAAGAGCTATATCAGATTGCTGGCAGCCCATGACACAAAAATCAACGTCTTCAATAAAAGAGCAGAAGTGCGGGCCGCCTCTGGACTTGAAGTTAGCACTCATACCATTCGGAATTGCTTTCACCAGGCTGGACCACGAGCATGGAGGTCTTGGCGGAGCACTTCTGAATTCACGGTAACGTCAGCGACGGAGATTGCAGTGGGCTAGGCTCCGGAAAATGAAGACGATGAGGTGGAAAACATTTGCCAAAACTGTCTCTTCGTTGACGAAGCGTGAATCAGTACTCATCCAGATAACCGACGTGTCCGTGTCTGGAGAAGACCTGGAGACTGAAAGGCAAAGAACTGCCACTTGAACCGTTCAGCAAGGCGAGAAATCGGTGTCCTCCTTTTGGGGTGGAATTATGATTGCAGCTAGAACGCCATTGATCCCGTATCGAGGCTCCATGACGGCAGATAGGTACAAACAGTCGCTATTAATGGAATTGTCAGACCATTCCGAGTATACCATTAGTACCAATTCGTACTGGTCGATGATAATGCGCCCGCACATCGAACGCAACGAGTCAATGCTGTACTCCGAGAACACGACATCACAAGATTAGACTGGCCTGCCGGCTCGCGAGCACGCGTGGTATGCTCTTAAGCGGTCTGTGTGGAACCGTCAGCCACCTCCCCAGACAGTGCTGTACACAAAACATTCGCCATGTGTCTCGGTTGCCCCGCGCGTCAGCGTTTGGAACAAATTATTTTTCAATACACTTTCTCGAAAACTGGTTCATATCGCACTATGATTAGGTTCACAATGCAATGTATGTCGCACGCGTGCGATTTTTCATTTTCCCACCCGTGTGCGGGAATAAAAATTGCCACAGATAACGTATACATATACACTCCTTTGCAAAAAAAACGGGCGGTTTGGATTTTTCTACATTATTGGTAATCATTTAGTTCTAAAGAGGTTTGAATGGCCAAACTATGTTACTGGCACTTAATAAAGAGTCTGGGTATGAAAAAAAAGTTAACTTCAAATTCGAAACTGTTGTTTTTAAAAATAAAAGGACCTTTCTCAGTTTATGGCTTTTTACTTGCGCGGGTTTGCGCATAGATAATACACTATATAAAGTAATAAGGTTTGCGGTTAAAAGGTTATTAGACAACTAAAACTAACTTCTCGTTATTTTTATTAGAATAATTTGTGTTTGTTGCATAATCCTGCTTTATTGTGACTTAAAACAGAATATCTTTGTGTCGATTGTAATGGCAGAAAAAGCAATAAGAGCTAGTAAAATTATAGCGCTGCTGGAAGTGGGGTGTAGCCAATGGCTCACAGCGGTTAAACGTGAGTCGTTCCACCGTCTAAAGAACCTAGACTCGATACCAAGAGACAGGTTCCGTTCAAAGAAGGCAAGGTTCTGGGAGAAAACGTTGCACACAACCACGAGACTACCGGTTTTTAGTGACTCAGGCGCTGAGTAACCGCAAATGCAGTTACATAGACCTCAAAAGAAACCTTGAAGAAGTACGAGGAGCACAAGTTAGCCTATGGACAGTGAGGAGGAGGCTTTTAGCGGTTGATATACGCAATCGACGAACGGCACGGGCCCCCAAGTTACTCCGTGAGCACCGAATTGCTCGACTAAGGTTCACTAGAAATTGTCTATCTTGGACACCAATTTGGACACTAGGTAACTGGAGTAGCGTACTCTTCTCCGATGAGGCTCGAATTTGTCTGAATGGTGAGGACCGACGTCGGCGAGTGTTACGAAGACCAGGGGAACGCTATGCCGACGTGTGTTTCGAAGAAATCACACCTTATGGTGGAAGGTCCGTTATGTTTTGGGCGGGCGTAACTTCTAGCTATCGTACCGAGATAGAGTTCATTGAAAATGGCTCACTAAATGCGCAAAGGTACATAACAGGAATAATTTGTCAACATGCACAGCCCGCACTGACTGTAATTGGTGAATATGCCATTCACATGGACGATAATGCTCGGGACCACCGTTCTGGCGACGTAGATGCTTATATGCAAGAGGTCGGTATTCGTCGTCTGGATTGGCTAGCGCGGAGCCCCGACCTTAACCCCATTGAGCACGTCTGGGACCTTATAAAAAGGCGAGTACGATCTGTCCAACCCCTTCTACAAAACATCAGGGAGCTTAAACGTGTGATTTCGGCTGAGTGGGAACACATTCCACAGGACACCATGAAAAGCCTGGTGGAAAGCATGCCAAGACGATTACATGCCGTAATCGCTGCAAGGGGAGGTCATACTCGTTATTAATTTTTATTTTTTAATGTCTTTTTTTTATTAAAATACCATAAAAATACTCCTAGTGTTAATTTAATTATACCCTAAAAATTTTTATTTTAACACGACTCTCTGTTTACATTGACTAACACACCGATTCCAGGATTTAAGGGTTAAAACCTATATTCTCAATGATAGTAAGAAATTTCTAGTTATTTATGCTAATGACATACTAAAAATATTAACATTGTCCATAGAAAAGCCAATGAGTGTAAGGTGGCCGTTTTTTTTGCAAAAGTTTAGTTACGAGTGGCGTGACTTTGTTAGTGTGAGTGCTAGAGCGGTGGGGCGTTTTGTCACTTAGGGCGTATTACCAAGTTTTACCCTATCTTATTTGATGTTTTTTCAGCAGTCAGTCGAATATGACCAAGTAGGTACTTACATAATTTTAAAGTCAAACCTTCAGTCAGAACAGATTCGGGTAGATTATATACTGAACTCTTAAGTCTAAGCGCGCACTACCGTGCGTTTTTCTAATGCATAATCTGTGAAGTAGGTATGGAATGTCTTTGAAGTGCGCGCACTGCGGTGAGAAAAACGCATGAGTTTTGTTTCCGTAGGCCCGACCAGGGCGGCAGAACTAACGCAACGCATTCCGCAGTAGTGTTTCTTCACGTATAGTTGAATCTGATAGAACCTATCTAGGTACCTACTACCACTATATTTACATTGAATCACTTTTCGATCTTATTACTGAGGTAATAAGGTTGAAAAGTGGTTCAACGTAAATGTCCGCTATGGTACATAGCATAGGTATTATTTATAAGCCAATAAGGTTTCCTCCAATATTGTTGAGCTTCTCTGTGGCGGCTCTGGCGATCTGCTTGAAAACTGATCCTGGCACCTGATAAAACAAATAATTTATTACCTACGGGTTAGAAACATCTGCAGCAAATAATCTAGTGCGTCTAAATCATTGAACTAGGAAGTCAAATAAGTATTCAGGGATTTATGAAATTTTAACAAATAAAAAAAATGTGATGAATGCATCATCAATTCATCATTTATCATCGATCATTGGCTTAAAAGCCAAAAGTTCTAGTTCAATCTCAATAACCACCAGGTTTGTAGTTCGTTCAGCAGAGTAGGTACCTAAGCTAAACATGGTGGCTAAACTAAAATAGGCCAAAAGCGGTGAATACCGTGAATCGGTGAACACATTCTCGTCACAACGACATTAGTCATTACTATTTCCTACTCATTTATTAACGGTAAGTAGATATTAGAATTTTCAGCCAGAGATCTATAATCAAGTGCTTAGTTTGCAAAGCATAAACAATTTAGTAAAATTATGTAAAAAAAAAACTTTTCTTGTGCGAATCTTAATAAAAGTAGTAGGTAAGTACCTAGGTAGGTAGGTACCTACTTAAAAAAGTTACCGCTGAAATATTGTGTTGAATTAAAAAAAAAAGCTTGTGATAAATAGATCACTTTATCTAAATCTGTGATCTAAATCTATCCTACATCCTACTACTTATTGTGACTGACTTTCTTTTACTGTCGAAACAAAAATCCTTCGCAAAAATCCTTAGATAATAATGTCATTGCAAAAATCTGACGAAACGAAAATCTGTCAAAACAGGATTATATCTGGACCTAAGGTGGACTTTAAAAGAGACTGTGACCTCTGATATTGTTTCGGTCTTTCTTCTCAGAATAGTCGGATAGGAAACGCCGAACATTTTTCTTTGACTTGTGAAAGTGTCTTTATTAACCAATTTACAGAAATTAATATTATATAGCATCGTTTATCACTTACCTCAAGGACTGAGTTGACGAAATTAGAGACGCCCTCAGCACCTCCGACCAATGCTTTACCAGCGCTATAGAACTTGTCCCCAGAATTGCCATACTTCTCCTCTTCACTTATAGTGTCCACAATAGGCTTTGGCTGAAAAAGTAATATTTAATCTGTTTATCGAACTGCCTAACTTTATTTAACAATTAGCTTTCGCCAGCGGCTTCGCCCGCGTGCATTTCAGAAATTATCCCAAGGGAACATATCTACTACAGGAAAGGGATAAAAAGTAGGTATCTTATGTCCTATTCCAGGTCATGGTCTACCCGTGCACCAAATTTCATCCAAATCCGTTCGGGCGTTTTAGCGTAAAACCGTAACAAAAAAATAAAAAACTCACTTTCCATTATAAGTAATTTTTTTTTTATAATAGATCTCAAATTTTGATCTACCATTTAGAGAGTAATATTAGGTCTTTACCTATGAAATTGCCGTTCTGCAGTACTGGCCATTTCAAATCAAAATAATTTTTGTTTGGCTAAGAATTCCAATTTCAAATTAATTTTATTTGAAAAACATGGATTTTTTTTCCAAAAGTAGTCATTTGTTTATTCATAAGTGTTACATTTTCATCGCATTTCAATCTTTTTCGTCATCATGGATACGTTAAAAATTCTAGTAATTATGGAATATGAGTACCTACCGTCGTGGCAGCAACGCGGCACAAGCGGCACGCAACATCAACGACGTTTACGGAGCTAACACTACAAACCAACGCACCACCTGTTATTGGTTTGCTCGCTTCCGTTCTGGAAATTTCGACCTGAAAAATGAACCTCGCGGTCGTCCGAAGACTTTGGTCGACAATTACGAATTAAAGGTGATTGTGGAAGCTGATGATACACAATCTACGGCTGAATAAGCAGCAGCTTTCGACGCTAGCGTCAAAACAATATTGGTCCATTTGCGTCAAATTGGCAAGGTAAAAAAGCTTGACAAATGGGTGCCCCACGAACTCAATGATCGCCAGCGCGAAGTACGCGTCGAGACGTGCCTTGCACTGCTCAACAGACACACAAATGAAGTAATTTTGAACCACATTGTTACCTGCGATGAAAAATGGATTCTGTTTGATAACCGCAAGTGCTCAGCAAGTTGGTTGGATCCTGGTTCAGCACCTAAACAATGCCCTAAACGAAAACTTACCCCTAGAAAAGTGATGGTCACTGTTTGGTGGTCTAGCGCCGGTGTGATTCATCACAGCTTCTTACCAAACGGGGTGAGCATTACTGCAGATGTGTACTGTGAAGAACTGAACAGAATGATGGAGAAGCTGGCACATCTCCAACCAGCATTGGTCAATCGCTCATCTCCGCTGCTCCTGCACGACAACGCGCGACCTCATACTGCACAGCAGACGGTCTCCAAGTTGCAAGAACTGGGGTTGGAAGCTCTCCGTCATCCGCCCTACTCACCAGACCTTGCGCCTACAGACTACTACTTTTTCCAGAATTTGGATAACTTCTTGGCGGGAAAAAAATTCAATACCCGAGAGGCAGTACAAAATGCCTTTGAAGAATTTGTTTCCTCCCGACCAGCTGATTTCTTTAAGAAGGGCATCAATAAACTGACACTGCGTTGGCAAAGATGCATTGATTGCATGGGTGATTACTTCGATTAATACAAATAAAAAATACATGAAAAAATTCGTTTAATTTTTTTCATACAAAACGGCAATTTCATAGGTACATATTATTTAATGTCTTTGCTAAAACTAAATGGTAACCCAACGTTCGACGGTAATACGATAAGCATCATAGCTAAGTGTGTCACATAAACAAATAGACCTTAAGGCCTAGACAAAGTGACGTACAACCGCGGACATTTCCGGTGAACCACTTTTCAACTTTATTAATAAGTTATGTAATAATGTTTGTGTGAAGAAATAGTACATTTTGTTTGATACAAGTGCATTGCGTTCGAGGCGGGATTGCAGTCTGAACTTGCTCTTTTTTTTAGTAGGGCTTCTCGTAGTTGACCTTGAGAGGCCGGGACAGCCAGGACATAAAACTAAAGCAACTACACGCTAAGGGCATTCATTCCCTGTGGGGTATGAACCTCGGCTTGGGGCGTCGCTGGGAGGAGGACAAGGCTAGGAAAGCCAGGAGGGACAGGCTGGATCATATCTGGATAATTATTATTATCTGGGGAATTTAAAGCTACAGACAGCAGAATTCCTTAGGGGTCGTCGTCGCGAGGGGCCTCGACGGCGAAGTCGTAATGTAAAAGTACATATAGGTACTACCATAGAAATACTTTCTTATATCTATGGGTACTACTATCGTGTATACTTTTAACATATCCAAAATAACAGTTTAGCTGGTACGGGGAGACGTGTCGCCCACACGTGACTCTATGAAAAATTATCACTTTAAAATTTTAATTCCATAACCCCAAATATTTGAAAGACATCTCCCTCTCTAACTTTAAAGGAGAACCCGAAAAAAAATTTTTTTTTCAAGATTTTATTCCACAACTTTGCAGGCGTAAGTACTTACCATGTACAACCATCCCAAATTACATTACCAAGGGTCTCTGAGTTAAACCGCGGACAGATAGACAAACAGACGAACTTAGCGAAACTATAAAGGCTCCCGCAGACAGGCGCGACGCGACTCCGGAAAATAAGTAACCCGGGGGGGGGTCCGGGTAATGAAGTGTTCATAGTAATTTGTTCCACCCAGCGTCGCGTTGCCGTTATCGCAAGTGAGTCCTTCGTGCTAGTCAAGCAATTTTGACTGTCTAGAACCAAGCTTAATGTGTTGACAATGCTTGATAAAAGATTACTTATATTTTTGCAATGCTTGTCAATGAAATTGAGTGCAGATGCTTGATGTTGCGTCAAGCCTCGTCAAGCGTGCTTGTCAAGCAATTTTGGTCGTCTAGGGATCGCATTATGGTGCCTTGAGCGGTCCTTAAGTGATCAAAATTCCAAACAACACTGGGCCCGCCTGGTGGATTACGCCCCACTACCTCTCACAGACAGGAGGGCTATGTCTCAGCAGTGGGTACATTATCGGCTGATTATGATGAGGCAATCAAAATTGCTTGACAAGCATTTATGTACACACGGCTACATATCAAGCTATACATTTCCAGTTTGCACTGAGCTCTCATTGTAAAGAAATCCTATACAATGCGAGACCAGCTTATATTGGAAATGTATAGCTTGATCTGCAGCCGTGCGTACGTGCTTGAGAAGCACGCTTGACGAGACTTGACGTAACGTCGCGCATGCTTGTGAAGCATCCGCACTCATTTTCATTTCAGTTTCCGTAGCACATTGAATGTGTTGCTTGATTGCTTGACATCTAAACGGTCAAGCATGCTTGACAAGCACGAAAAATACATGTGCTTATTAAGTAATTTTGCCCGACTAGGAACCGCAATCCTACAAAGCGAACAACTCCGACTATTTATTCGGGGCATAAAAGTAAAAAACCGGTCAAGAGCGAGTCGGACTGGCGCACCGAGGGTTCCGTTCCGATTTCTGAAAAAGTGTGTTTAGAGACATCGTTTTATTTTTCCTGTAAACTTTACATACACTTCTATCACATAGAATAATTTCAGATTTTTCTCCTAGCATGCTACGGAGATAAGCGGGGGGGGGGGGGGGGGGGACGGTATTTTTTTTTACATTTTTCATCAAAAGTCGAAAACTGTGCGGCCTAAAAAAATAACAAAATGTTTGAGAATGTGCCAACAGCGTTCTTTCATATGATACCCCACATGCCCTAGTAGCCCCACTTTAAATTTTTAAGACCCCCTTTCAGTCCATGTTGCAAAAAAAATACATATAAAACTGTTCGAAATTTCAAGTTGATAGCATTAGTAGTTCTTGAGATATCCAGCTGTGACAGACAGATAGACAGACAGACAGACAGACAGACAGACAGACAGACAGACAGACAGACGGACAGACAGACAGACAGACTGACAGATAGACAGACGGACAGACAGACAGACAGATAGACAGACAGACAGACGGACAGACAGACAGACGGACAGACAGACAGACAGACTGACAGACTGACAGATAGACAGACGGACAGACAGACAGACAGATAGACAGACAGACAGACGGACAGACAGACAGACAGACAGATAGACAGACAGACAGACGGACAGACAAACAGACAGACTGACAGATAGACAGACGGACAGACAGACAGACAGATAGACAGACAGACAGACGGACAGACAGACAGACTAAGTCACACCATAAGGGTTCCTTTTTTACCATTTTGGTACGGAACCCTAAAAAGTTATAAGTCTATGATTTATACTTTTTAGGGTTCCGTACCAAAATGGTAATAAAGGAACCCTTATGGTGTCACTCAGTCTGTCTGTATGTCTGTCTGTCTGTCTATCTGTCTGTCACAGCTGGATATCTCAAGAACCACTAACTTGAAATTTAGAACAGTTTTAAATGACGTTTACCCAACTGTTTTGCAAATAAGTAAGAAGTAAAAATTTTTTTTTTTTTTTGCAACAGGGACTGAAAGGGAGTCTTAAAAATTCAAAGTGGGACGACTAGGGCATATGGGGTATCATATGAAAGAGCGTTGTTTGTACATACTCAAACATTTTTTTATTTTTTTTTAGGCTGCATAGTTTTTGACTTTTGATGAAAAATGTAAAAAAAAAACCGTTCCCCCCCCCTTATCTCCGAAGTTTGCAAAGAGAAAAATCTGAAATTATACTATGTGATAGAAGTTTATGTAAAGATTACAGGAAAAATAAAACGATGTCTCTAAATAGCACACTTTTTCAGAAATCGGAACGGAACCCTCGGTGCGCGAGTCCGACTCGCTCTTGACCGGTTTTTTATAAGTCTATGGTTTATCCCATGAAAAACTACAGCTTGTCTGTAACCATGCAGCTAAGATAGGTAACTGCAATTTGGCTCTGCACTCGAACAACTTTTGTGCTTTTGTTTGGATTTGAATCATTCACGTTCTTACCTGAAATAGTCCAGCAACAATTCCTTGTATATTCTCTTTGAACGATAATGTCTTACTGCCATAACCTTCTGTTTCTTTAACAGCACTTTCCAAAGTAGATACTGGCGCATAGAATAGCCCGCCCGATTGATAAGAATTTGCCTGCAAAAATGAAATACATATTTAAGTAGGTATTTTATATAAGTAGGTAACTAAGTAAAATTCGGTTTGTTTTCTTTGAAAGTTCTTGGAGTAGTAGCAACTTGAGTAAATAAGTTTTAATTAAGGCGCGTGTTAGCTCAATATTCACAAATATTGGTTTCTTGGATTGTCGAGTATGACGTAACGCAATGAAACTATCCGACGCAAAAAATTCAGTGGACAGAGAAGGTTTTAAAGAAAAATGTTAACCGAATAGAATAGTAAAAAATAGTTTGATATTCCCATAGACTTATAAAAAAAGATGGACTCCGCGCCACGCATATCGAAAGTGAAGCACCGTACCGATCTATGTGTGCATGATTTGAGTACCTGCAAGTACGTCGTCGCTCGTGTCACGTAATGGCGGCCGGTCGGCATACTATGATGTAAATGTGTGCGTGAGGCGTGTTTGTACAAACGGTCCGGCATACTTACTGTGCTTCACTTTCGATATGCGTGGCGCGGAGTCCATCTTTTTTTATAAGTCTATGGATATTCCCAATAAAAAATTTGGAAGTTGCTCCACAAAAATAAACTTTGGCGTTGAACATCTTTTCAGGGATAACGACATTCACTTTTTTTAAGAATTTAATAGAATTAGCATTTATTTTAAACTTGAACCGGATAATTATTTAATTTATCGTGTAAGTATGTTCTGAATAATCTAAAGAAAACCCGGAAAATAAATGCACATTCGCAGCTTAGTCACATCTCGGCAACACAAATATTGTTTTCAATTTTCAACCTCATTTCAAGCCAGCTAATGGTGACAATAGATTACGCGGTTGTGTGCCGTTTAAAATCGAAGTCATTAGGATTTTGTGTTGGTGTAAAAAGCGACCGAAAAATACGTAGTCTTCTTATTTTTCGTAGAGCCTCAAGACCCCCAGACTATTGTATCCTACATCCAGTAGGTACAGTAGATCGCATGTCGGTGATAACCTTTGTCTTTGAGCTGGCCTAGCGTAGTACCACATATTAATCTGTGATAGTACGGAGTTTCAATAGAATAACTGGTTTTGTTATACCACTGACGTGCGGCCTAACTGTACGTCCTATACTACCTCAAATACCTATGACTTACAGAGCCAAGACGTGGGCACTCACGGTGTGGCTGATCTTCAAATTCAAGGTAGCTCAGCGTCTCAGCAAACAATGGAAAGGGTTATTATAACTAAGCCTTTCTGTAAAAAACTCACCGTGAAAACTTAGGTGAAGTGAAGTGAGCTGTCAATAGTGTCAATGCCTAGAATTAGGTGGAATATGACAGATCACTTCACCTAGGTTATCTCGGTGAGATTTTTGTATGTTACAGAATAGACCGGCTGATTCCGGAGTGAAGTGATCCGAATTAGAGAACAATAGTAAAATGTCGTGTGATAGGATAGGCTTATACGTCCAGCATTGGACTGGTTTAAGTATAATCTGATGATGATCAGTTCGTCTCGATCACTAGACTTCCGTGGTTACCTACAAAATTCAGTAGGTACGTGACCATACGTCCCGTTTTGAACGGGAACGTCCCTTTTTTCAGTTCTGTGTGCCGGTGTCCCCAAACAAAACCTGGGGACGCAAAATTGTGCCGTTTTCAGAAACCGCGCGTTAAAAATCATTGGATGTATTGATTGTAACAAAGACTTCTGTATCTTTGTTACAATCAATATTTGACAAATTTTCACTATATCACGTCGCAAAAAGTAGCCGAATGGAGCAATTTAAGCGTTTGAATGGAAAACCCTTTCAAACACTTTCAAACCAACATCCTTTTACCGTGGAACCTTTTGTATTTTAATTAAATATATTTTACGTCTGCCCGGCACAATTGCACCCATAGAAAGAGTCTTTTCTTTAATGAATAAATTGTGGACGTCTGAAAAAACACAGTATAGGACCCGCTCCATATGGCGATGTTGATAACTAAAGTTAATATTAAAAAAACGTGCCAAGAATTTTATTCTTACTTAAAATCATCAGCTGTTTAAACAAATTCTGCTGACAAATGTTAAAATTACTGAAAATTTATCTTGCTCAACTTTTGAAAGTTGTAATAATTTTGATAAATAATAAAAAAAAACATAGGTAAGTATTTAAAAAATGAGTTTTTTTTTTCATTGACTGTCAAAATTGAGTTTCCTTTAAGAATCGGCCCTACTAATTGAGATAAATAAACCGATGTCCCGTTTTGAGTCAAAAAATAAATGATCACGTTAGGTATACCTGGGCCGGTAGTCTCGACATTATTAACGTTGCCCTAACGATCGTTACGTTGCTCTGTGGTCTGATAAATTTTAAGGAACGGGCTCGAAGATGTGTCTGTGTCATCTGTGTGTCTTTAATAAAATCGAACTATTACCATTTGCCCGTCTCGAGGGTCGAGGGGAACCCATTAGGACCACAGAGCATGTAATTAGTTAACGAATGTCGTAACGAAAATCGTAAAGAATGTCGAGACTGCCGGCCCTGACTGTTTTGTTTAAATTACCTTCGCATTCAACGTGCTACCCAACAGATTCGACGCTGCTTGTAGTTTGTAGGTTACGAAGTTCCCTGCACTTGGTTGAGCATTATTTTTCACAGGGTCGCCTCCAGGGTAATTTTCGGGGTCTAGTGGTTGAGACAGGGGCACGTCTGAACCAGATTGGGGTTGATCGTAAACTGGCAGATCGATACGAATCGGATCATCTACAGGTGCAGAGAGTGTTCCCGCGATCAGCAGGAAGATCGTTACCATTGGTGTATGAGCCATTCTGGAAAATTATTATAAAAACAATAATCACATTTTTAAAAATATCAGTAGGTACTTATGAGCTAGTCGTAACTGTCGTAACGCATACATCTTCGCAAAAATGTCATTGCGCAACTCCCCGGACAGTTCTGCTATTTTTGTGGCAAATGTATGCTTGCAAATCATCGCAACAACTTAAGTAACCGAATTCGTAATACTTAGTACATTTTGATACAAGTGGAGAATGTTTGTTAATGATTCAATCTGCCTAGCCTTTTCCCAACTATGTTGGGGTCGGCTTCCAGTCTAACCGGATGCAGCTGAATACCAGTATTTTACATGGAGCGACTGCCTATCTGACCTCCACAACCCAGTAACTGGGTAATACGATACCCCTTGGTAAGACTGGTTGTCAGACAGACTGGTTGTCAGACTTTCGGGCTTCTAACGATCCGTAACGACTGTCAAAGATCCACGAATAACAGCCGGGACCAGCGGCTTAACGTGCTTTCCGAGGCACGGAGGAATCTCGATATGTAAAGATGGTCACCCATCCACTGACCAACCCCGGCAAGCGTAGCTTAACCTGACGGATCGACCCGTGCGGCTGTTATTACTTAGCCACGAGCTCCACAACACAATGTTTGTTAATGATTATAATAACAAATGTCCACGTGTATCAAACGACGTCTTTCAATACACTTTTGAAGAAATAAAATAAAATAAGTAAGTAGGTACTTAACGAAAAATAATTTTGTCATGAATTATTAAGAAACTATGATTTCAATTTTCTTTTTTAGGGTTCCGTACATACCTCAAAAGGAAAAAACGGAACCCTTATAGGATCACTTGTTTGTCCGTCTGTCTGTCTGTCTGCCTGTCAAGAACGCGTGAAAATATCAAGTTGAAATTAATATCAAATATGTAGGTCTATAGTCCCTTGGAGTTCTAAAAAGATCAAGCTTCTAAGTCAACGCAATAAAAAAAATGGCCATTTATGCGATGCGACATTTTTTGATACCCGCAAGTAAATCAAAACCTACAGGGTACTTCCCGTTGACCTAGAATCATGAAATTTGGCAAGAAGCAAGGTCTCACAGCACAAGTAAGGGAAAACGTCTGAAAATTGATAATTTGTAATTCTATCACATAAAAAATATTTTCAAGTCTGTCAGTCTGTCAAGACCTTTTTGTCAGGAGCGCGTGAAGGTATCAAGTTGAAATTAATATCAAATACGTAGGTCTATGTTTCCTTGAAGTTCTAAAAAAATCAAGCTGCTAAGTCAACGCAAAAGAAAAAATACGACCATTTATGCGACATATTTTGATACTCGCAAGTAAATCAAAACCTATAGGGTACCTACTTCCCGTTGACCTAGATTAATGAAATTCGGCAAGAAGCAAGGTCTCACAGCATAAATAAAGGATAAAAGTCCGAAAATTGCTAATTTGTAATTTTATCACATAATAATTATTTTTTTGGGATTACATGTTAGTTTGTTTTTGGGATAAATTCTTATCAACTACGGAACCCTTCATTGTGCGTGGTCCGACCCGCACTTGTCCGGTTTTTTTTCGCGCTTTGCTTTCGCCAGATTGAAGGAGAAGCAAAGGTACATAATATAAAGCCGATAAACAGCTTATTACTCGGAAAAATAGAAAATTATAACACAAATAAATGTCAATTGGTTCTTAAAGGTTTTTTTATTGCAATAATCATGGTTTTTGATGATATTCTATTTATAAACATTATTTAAATATTCAAAAAATATTAACGCCAAGACGCTTAACTCTATTTGCCGAGATTTAAAAAAAACATTCACCTCCGAATAGAGAGGACCGTCTCGCGCCAGGCAAGTGCCAAAATGAAACTGTCGCGAGACGGTCGTGAATAGAGGCATCGAACCAATTTGGACTAAGTATAGGTTATCTCTGTGACAATTTTTATTCCCGAACACGTGTTGTGTTGGACAATGAAAAATCGCACGCGTGTGTAATACATTGCATTGTGCACCTAATCGTAGTGCGATATGAACCACTTTTCGAGGAAGTGTATTGAAGAAATATTTTTAACATGTATTTCGGTAGTCATGAACCAAGACAAAGAATGGGCTCCACGTAAAGTTTGTGTAACGTGCGTTCGAGGGCTTGAGAGAGAGTGGTCAAAAGGACAGAGCAATTCTTTCAACATAGAATCACCAATGATGTGGAGAGAGCTTAATAGATAAATAATAATATAAGTAATTAAATAAAAGTTTGTTTCTAACAAAAGTGTGTTTTTTTGGCGAAAAATACACTTTTGTGGAGCGGTACATCTCCTACTAAAACTACGGGACCAAACCTGAAATCGCGTAAAAAAAATCTGCTGTTCCCTACATTTTGACGAGTCTTGGCTTGTGAGTGCAGCGCGACGTTGCTTGGTAGATACCTGTAGATACACTGCTTCAAGCGTAGACAGAGAATTCACTGCCTTCGGCTTCAAGGACCTTTTGGAGGTTGAATGACATTGCCAAGGGGGCATTGTTGCCGCTGGGGTCGCGGATTGTCCGAAGGGGTTACCGCGGCCCTGGCATAGGCAACTGAAGGAACACGGGTGGGTTTTAGTCAGTAAAAGTCTGACACGCCCTTCCGCTCCACCCAGAGCGGGAGAAGCTATTTGATGATTTCCCACCCTCAAAAAAAAAAAAAAAAAAAAAAAAAAAAAAAAAAAAAAAAAAAAAAAAAAAGGGGGCATTGTTGGTAAAGTGCGTTTCATCCAGTTTCATCAAATAGTTCCTCTGCCGTAATATTGGCTCCACTATTGTAGAACGAACACGATACGCTACCGTTGTTAAAGCATGGAAATGATAGGTCCATTGATAAAGTTTAACAGTGGAGCCAACATTACGGATTTACGGCAGAGGAACTATCAGTATAAACATTTGTGAAATATTGTTAAAACAAGATGGCGGAGTTAGTTCGATTCGGTTCGATTTTGGCCACGCATGAAAAGACCTTGTAGCGGTGTCTGTCCTCTTTTATTCAAAAAACTGTCAGAGGTCCTGCCAAAGGCATAGATAATACACTAAATATATAAAGTAATAGCCAAAGGTGCCAAAGTCATTGGCAACCCCAGATACTATTTTTATTTATCAATTTTATTAAACTAAAAACATTAATTGGGTAACAAAATTAACAATGTTTTACAAATAAGCATATAACAAGTAAAACCTAAACAACACGTAAGTACCTAACTAAGAACGGCATACAACACAATCATGGAAACAGTACCAGACATACCACGATGTTTTGGAATGTGTGTGCCAAAGGTTGCAACTTATTTTATTGCCATATTCGGATTAGCCTATGGAGGGTTTGGACTGGCGGGAATCGTTCTCTACGGCCTCGTGGAAGGCAGTGTAGTTGCCGAATATTTTAATAATAATCCGACAGATGAAAGTGTGAAAAAGGTGGTACTCATGACCCTCGGTTTGAGTTCCCTACTGCTATTCATTGCCAATGCTCTCTTGTTCTTGGGCATCCTTTTCAAACAGAATAGGGCTATCCTTTTGGGTGCATGGGTCCTTTTCGTTTTGTGTTTTATGTTAATGTGTGGGGCTGTCGGTCTGCCCATGGTTTGTTTTTTCTGGAGCGGTACATGTGTTTTAAAAAAATTATCGAGTTCCCTGTTAACATTTGGTTATATGTTTGTAACTGTCTTTCTTTGGATTTGGCTATATTTTATGGTAGTTGTATTTAATTATGTAAATGAACTTGGCGGGTAAATGTAAATCAAAATAAATCGTTCTTATTCACGACCGAGTCTTCTTCAGTTTGTTGTCAAATATTCCGATACAGGTAGGTCTAAGCATAGATGATAGACTTATAAAAAAAGGAGGACTCCGCGCCACCCATATCGAAAGTGAAGCACAGTAAGTATGCCGTTACTACAAACACGCCTCACGCACACATTTACATCATAGTAAGCCGACCGTCCGCCATTACGTGACACGAGCGACGGCGTCTTTCGGCAGGTACTCAAAATTAAATCACGCACACATATCGGTACGGTGCTTCACTTTCGATATGCGTGGCGCGGGGTCCTCCTTTTTTTATACGTCTATGGGTCAGCGCACACCAAGAGCAGAGCAGAGCAGAGCAGAGCATTTTCTGAGACTATTGAAAAATAAATCTTATGACAATTCCATACATTGCAAAAACACGCCAAGCATGCTCGAGCATGCTCGAGCGTAGTCGAGCATCAAGTTTGGACGATTGAATTTTGCAATGTAAGGAATTGTAATAAGATAAATTTTTCAATAGTCTCAGAAAATGCTCTGCTCTGCTCTGCTCTTGGTGTGCGCTGACTCTATGGGTCTAAGTGAATTACTTACCAATTTACGATTTACTTCATTTGAATAATTAGACTAACTAATACTATAAGTACTTAATAATCACACATTCATTTTAGGGCGTAACTAGGTACTTAGATAGTTAGGTTAGGGTAGGTACTATCGACAAAACGGACAACGCCTTTACACCTTAAAGTTGATTTTTGTATAATAAGTACTGATTCATTGGAAAAACCCCGCTCCTATGGTCCTTTGTTTTACAAAATTGTTTCAAAATTTGCCCAGCGTTTGTTGACGGTACCTACCTACCTGCTATTAAATCTAATGTTTAAGATTCCGATGAATAAATATTCAAGTAAAATTTCTACATACCTAAACTAGCTTTTTCCCGCGGCTTCGCCCGCGTGGATGTTTCAAGTTTATTAACTCAAGGAATAAGATTTTTCATACAAACTTTGGACCCCCCGTTTCACCACCTTAGGGTTTGAATTTTGAAAAATCCTTTCTTAGTGTACCTCTAGACTTTATAAGGAACCTACGTGCCAAATTTGGAATCCCTAGACCCAGCGGTTTGGCTTTTATATACAACACTAGGTTTTCCCGCGGCTTCGCTCGCGTGTATGTCGGAAATTATACCACGGGAACAAAAATCCGTCCTTATTCCTTGTCTACATTATAAAGGAAACCTTTGTGCAAAATTTCAGCTTTATAGGTCCACCAAGGGTTTGGGCTGGGCGTTGATGAGTCAGTCAGTCAGTCAGTCAGGACTCAGGACTTTTCTTTTTATGTATTGAGATAGCTTTTGCCCGCGACTTCGTCCGCGTAAAATTTCTTGTTCCCCCGACCCACCCCATCGCATCGCATTGCCTACCCACGCTATTACTTCGTTTTCGCTTAGTCTTCTTTGTGACTTTTTTTCTTATATGATCGGCACCTGAGAGTTCTAGAGTGATGTTAAATATGCCTACAGCTTTCCTTAAGAATTGGGCTATGAAATGCAAAAAAAAAAGTATTAAAGTCCGAGACTCACACCCTCCCCTATCGTCCCCCTCACCGGCCCTGTCACCCCGTCTCAGCCCCCTCACGCTCCCTTTCTGCCCTCTCACCCCCTCACCACATGCCTTTTCCGCTAACCTCCCTTTCACACCCTTTCATCACTCCCCCCTCACCAACTCCTCTCACCCTCTTCCCCTCTCCATAACGAGTTATAATTATTTTTCGATATTTTTTCTGACTCAACGAGATTATGGCTTAAAAAATTATATCTTCTTTTGGGTCAACTTTGAACAATAATGTACTAAATAGGCCATTATTTGCTGAAATTGGTCGTGTACTTATCTCAAATCTTGTGATTTTCATATTTTTATCAATCCTGATATTTACTATTCCTCTACGTTTAAGCAGAGCTCAGTTGCTAATAAAAATATAAATTTTAAACCTACTACTATCCCTAGCCACTACCATTGATATGAAATGAGGGATCCAAAATAACTCGAAAACTACAAAAAATCGTAATTTTGCATGGGTGTTAAATCGATAGGTATGGTATTCTGCTATCAGCTCGCACTGGCTTGACATCTTAAAAGAAACACCCTGTATACTTATATTCACACTAGCTTCTGCCCGCGACTTCGTCCGCGTGAAATTTATTTTTTGCTCGACCCACCCCGTCGCATCGCATTGCCTACCCGCGCTATTACTTCGTTTTCACTTAGCGTTCTTTCAGACGTTTTTTCTTTTTGCTCGGCACCTAAGGGTCCTAAAGTGATGTTAAATATGCCTTCTATAAGATTTGGGTTATCATTAATGCAAAAAGATTTTTTAAAGTCCGACTGGTAGGGCAGTTCCAGAGTTTAGCTCGTTCCTTCACCACATCCCCTTCCGCTACCTCTCCATCCCCTCCTCATTCACTCTCACACCCCCTTCACCACTTCCCCTTTGCTCTCTCTCTCTCACCACTCCGTCCCCTCCCTCTCCCTCTCTCCTCCACCTCCGGCTCACCAACCCCTCCCCACCCCTCAGCCTTCACCATGTCTTCCTCCTCTTCTCACCAATTCCTGCCCTTTCTCCCTGCATCCATCATCCTCCTACTCATCACCCCTCCCTTGCCCCTCCCCCTCTAACCCTCCCTCCGGGGTAGTTTTAAAAAACTAATAATGACAAACTTAGGCAAATATTTGTGTCAAGTTTCAAGTCAATTAAAACCAAATGAATAACATTTTTCATGTAAATTTTATTCCCTGTTTTCACCCCCACAGGGGTGGAATTTAAAAAAATGGTTTGAGATATTTCCATCGCTTGACTCAAAGATTATTTACACCAATTTTCGAGTTAATCAAGCCACGCAGTAAAATCGACTACCCCTTTTCACCCCGTTAGAGGTAGATTTTCGAAAAACCCTGACACACATTATTCTTTATTTTTGGTTTTAAGTATAAATACTGAGTTTTGAGTTAATCGGATTGCGCGTTAAAATTTTTCCATACAAACTTTGAGACCCCCCAATTCCCCTTTAGGGGGTAGTTTAGAAAAACAAAAAATCACAAAAATCATAATTTACTTAGATAAATATTCGTGCCAAGTTTCAAGTTTATTAACTCAAGGAATAAGATTTTGCATACAAACAATATCCCCCCTTTTTACCCCCTTAAAGGTCGAATTTCCAAAAACCCTTAGCGGATGCCTAAGTCATAATAGCTACCTGTGTTCCAAATTTCAGCCCAATCCGTTCAGTGGTTTCAGCTGTGTGTTGACAGATCAGTCAGTCAGTCAGTCAGTCAGTCAGTCAGTAACGCTTTCCTTTTATAGATATAGATTAATATTATGATAATCTACTAGGGCTTCCAAACAAATATACCTACAACCATAGACTTATAAAAAGAGATGGACTCCGCGCCACGAATATCGAAAGTGAAGCACCGTACCGATCTGTGTGCATGATTTGAGTACCTGCAAAGACGGCGTCGCTCGTGTCACGTAATGGCGGCCGGTCGGCATACTATGATGTAAATGTGTGCGCGAGGCGTGTTTGTACAAACGGTCCGGCATACTTACTGTGCTTCACTTTCGATCTGCGTGGCGCAGAGTCCATCTTTTTTTATAAGTCTATGCCTACAACATTTTTATAGATGTAGGTATGTTTGTATTTACCTAGGTATGTATGTTTGTCCACGCATTTCTCCGAAATCATTAATCAGATTATGACAATTTTTTATTGGCTTAGATACTTATTTTACTTCATCGTAGGAATAGGGAACAGTGCAAGTTTCATCAAAATCGGTTCGTAGTTTTCAAGGTATGGACTAGGTACGTACGAGTGTGGTGTCAAATGAACACAGAAAAACAGAAAACATCTCAAAACCGGGTCAAACTATAGTGTAATATTTACAACAACAAAACAACGTTTTACAAACAAAATATTTAGAGTTTTTACTTAAAGCTAAAAAATCACAAAATAAAAAGTAGGTAATGGCTTAAGTACCTACTACTTACTTACTTAAAAAAAAAACAAAATGGACTTCTAAAAAAAAAATTAATTCAAAATTATGAAATACTTACATAACTTTAATTTCGGAAGTCGGTGGCAAAAAACTAAAATACAGATCCCAACACACCGACTTCCGAAACTAAAGTTATAAAACTTAGATTATAAATGTTTTATAATCTAAGTTATAAAATTTCATAATATTGAGTTATTTTCTTTTTGAAGTCGATTAAATTAATTTTTCGTTCAACAATTCAACTTCAAATAGTAAAAGGACATAGCAACTTTTCATCCTGGACATTTTTGTATAAAAAATTATGAAGTACAAAATACACACAGACGAAGTCGCGGGCAACAGCTACTTAGTATAAAATAAATGAATATATTCAAAATATGCACTATATTCGTAGGTATAAGGTTCCATAATACTTAGGTAATTTAATATAATATATAAGTAAGTAGTATACTACTTACTTATATTAAATTACATAAGTAATAAGGTAAAGTTTAGTAAAAATGTTCGTTATTCATAACGATAATTTTTATAAATTCGCGGCAGCTCTTTATTGCTTAAAACAAGAGTGTTGATGTAATATAGTTGTGGCGTAACTTACTTGCGTATCCGCGCGGTTGTCGTCTGTGATGCGTACGCGCCGGGCCACCACTGCCACAAACCGAGTGGTTGCTCACTTTCACGCCTTACGTCATAGGGCCTTGGCACTTGTACCAAATGTGATGTGGATGTGGCCACACTGACACTAAGCACCTCTATACAACTTCGTTCTTGTCATTGATGGACTTGATCATAATCACTTAATAATAAAGATTCATGGGGATTGTTTACTCAATTATTGCAGCTAGGCAAAGCAAACTGTCGAAGTGGTCGCCTATTATGTATAATATTTTGTTGTAAGACTCGATTGCTGATAGACGAGGTGTTGGGTTGAAGAACCCATAAATAAATATAGGCTCCTAATGGTTAAACTGGCATAGCAGCTGGGACCCCCACGGCTGGGCTTCCACTGAGCTGTGAGATGGAGCTGGCTATAATCCACCAAGGACAAGTGCGGGTTGGCGGAAGTCACGTCAAGTCTTTTCTTGGAGGTTTTGTTTGCATCACAATTTCTCTTCGCTGCTTTTAAAGATTATTACATAACATTAAGCTTTGTATTCCCCGAAGGGTTAAGCAGAGGTGTACCTATAGAGTAGGTACACCCACAGGCCGGTTTGAGTCCCATGTAATAGGGGCCGAGCCTATTGCTATCAATCGGGCACAAATCCAGACAGGCTGCTGCTGAGAAATTCCAGATGGAAAACCCAATAAGGCTTTGCCCGACCCTGGAAAATCGGAATCGAACCTGTATAAATAATTCTTCTGTACGTTCTGTGTTTGTCACATAACTCCTCCACCTACCCTAACCTGGACTGGCTGGACCGATTTAGATGACATTTTGTGTGTATACATATTTCAATGGGTTCCTGGATGGTTTGAAAACACAATTGGACCCAGTAGGTGGCGCTGCAGTCGGGTTCTAGGATCGTTCAGACAGGACAACGTCTGTGGGGTCCACTAAAGTTTTGGAAACGTTTCGCTCTCAGAACAATAACAAAGCATAGAAGTAGTGTTTAAATAGCAACTGAACTCAATATATTTGTTTCATTTTGACTTATGGAGCCGCTATGATGTTAAAGAAGGACACGTATACAGAAGACGTTTCGAAATTTTGTAGGTTGTCATTCATTTTATTTCGACTAGTGATGTACCCACTAAATTTCAACGTCGATAGAATTTACAATAACATTCTTTCTTATACTGCCAAGAATAATAACCATAGGTACGCACGGCTACACATCAAGCTATACATTTCCAGTTTACACTGACCGCTCATTGTAAGGAAATCCTTTACAATGCGAGATCAGCTTATACTGGAAATGTATAGCTTGATCTGTAGCCGTGTGTACCAAAAATTTTGAAGTAACTAAGCATACTTATGATCCCAATACTTAATATATTCGTTCAAAATGAAACAATACTTTAAGTATGAACTAAATAGTTCGTCATCATCATCACCAAAGTCTTCCTTGGTTCCCGACAGCTCTTCATGTATTAAATCTGACCCGGCTAAACCAGAATGTATTTAATTGCCATAATAACTGATGAGTTTATTGAAAAGAAGTGGGAGACATTCGGTTTTGCAAATGTTTTTAGCAACTTACTTTCTCATATTTATTTGAATTTCAGATTACATCATAGTCTACTCAACAAAGTCTAGGGAACAAGGGTATTCAAAGTACCTAATAATTTTTATTTTAATACTTTTTATGTAACACATTATTTTAAATCAGTAGAAGCGTAATTTAACAGAGATTTTAATTATTTGATTAAATAAAATGGTTGTTAGTGAAAAAATAAAATTTATTATGAAAATTCAAAATGGTACCAAAGCGACAAAAACTTTTCGTACATAAAAAAATAAATAACGACCAGATAATATTTTAAATAAAAAAATAAAATGCCTAGCAACTTTAATAATCTGTTACGCGAATTCCAGCCCACACCATAATACGGATGAACTTCCTGAGGATTCTGGAGTCGGCTCTGGCGACCAGGAACTCGCCAAAAGCGCAGTCTTCTTGAATCGGGATGGAATCCAATTATTTCTGAATTTGTTATTGTCATCTGTGTCAAGGATTCCTAAAACGAACAGTTCTCAATAAAATTTATGTAAGATTTTTTATCGTCATTTTTATTTAGGTAAATAGTTTTATTTGTATGTCTTACCTGACTGATGTGAGATGATTTCACGAGATGTCAATATCAGTGGCGATTCATTAATCTGTACCGATGTACTAGGTCCTGTTTCAACTTCCATTGCTACGGGATCCTACAATTACGTATTTTTTTACTAAAAATAAATAAATAAATTTGCACACGATTATATTTCCGACTGGGATAATTAGAAGAATAATATCGCATCAATGATATTTTTAATATAATATCATTGTATCGCATATATCAAGTGAACATATTTCTGAAATGTTATACCTGTCTTCATGTTAGATCTTCATGTGCTGTTGATGGTGAGCGGTTCTTTTAATTTGCAGTACTGCGCTATGTCCTTCTTCGCAGACTTCCATAAGTATTTCCTGTAATGTAATAAATCAAGTTTTAATTTGAACGGGATACTATTTATTGCCAATAAAATACCTTAATTATATCATAATACTGGATGATTTTTTTATCATGCACCAAATCGAAATGGGAGATTGTACTCATCATTATGAACAACTTTTACTATGGAAACAAACCTGAAATCGCGAAAAAAAAATCAGCTGCTCAGTACATTTATCTACATCAAACTCGTCAAAATGTACTGAACAGCTGATTTTTTTTTCGCGATTTCAGGTTTGGTCCCATAGTAAAAGTTGTTCATAATGATGAGTGAAATCTCCCATTTCAATTTGGTGCATGATAAAAAATTCATCCTGTATATCAGACTATTTCATCTGTTCTATCCATAACAAATAATGTAGGAACAGCATGTTCTCTAAGTGACGACTTAAAGAACATGCTACATCCATTTCATAGGTTCATTACCAAATGAATACAAAGTAAAATGCTTGGAGCATATTATGTGGCTGAGTCCAATTTCGTCTAACAATACAATTTATCCATTTTTTTTTTCACATCGTCTAGGAAATCTGTAAAAGAAAAGTATCGACAACATTATTTACGTCACTATGGCTGATCAAGATAACCCCAAAACAATTTCCGAATATTCGCTAATAACTTCTATTGGAATAAATATTACGACTGGTTTCAGCTATATAGTGACACAGCAATATTTGTTATGTATTTATATTCGTTTATCTGATCATATGCAACAAGAAATTGAGCAAAAACTTACCGATGGAAGGTCAATATTTATTGTTCATTTTATTTTCGCTATGAATGGGACTGGCAGCCCCCAACCACACAAGAAATTGCTCCACAGCGTCCACACACTCACTGCTTGTAGTTAAACAAAGAATTCATGCAATCTAACAGTAGAAATATTATTAAAACATCGCAAAACCAGGGAAGATTACGACAAACACGTAAACAATGAACACGCGAATAAGTCAGGTAGTTCAATGAACGAACTGTCAGACATTGAAACAAAGTACTATCAAATTTGGCAGCGTCATACTATAACTTTTTTAACCAAATGACAATTGATCTTGTGACCATGCCAAGAAAGTAAAACAAAGAGTAAAACATTCATCTCTTTCCCACATCCTTTATCGTACCCTTATCGTACCTAATAATAGAACGGGAACAAAGGTAGTTACAGAATTCTGTTTTTAGCCTTCCTTCCTCAGAACAATAACAAAGCATAGAAGGAAGGTTAAAAACAGAATTCTGTAACTACCTTTAGTCCCGTTCTATTATTAGGTACGATAAAGGTACGATAAAGGATGTGGGAAAGAGATAAATGTTTTACTCTTTGTTTTACTTTCTTGGCATGGTCACAAGATCAATTGTCATTTGGTTAAAAAAGTTATAGTATGACGCGGCCAAATTTGATAGTACTTTGTTTCAATGCCTGACAGTTCGTTCATTGAACTACCTGACTTATTCGCGTGTTCATTGTTTACGTGTTTGTCGTAATCTTCCATGGTTTTGCGATGTTTTAATAATATTTCTACTGTTAGATTGCATGAATTCTTTGTTTAACTACAAATAGTGAGTGTGTGGACGCTGTGGAGCAATTTCTTGTGTGGTTGGGGGCTGCAAGTCCCATTCATAGCGAAAATAAAATGAACAATAAATATTGACCTTCCATCGGTAAGTTTTTGCTCAATTTCTTGTTGCATATGATCTGATAAACGAATATAAATACATAACAAATATTGCTGTGTCACTATATAGCTGAAACCAGTCGTAATATTTATTCCAATAGAAGTTATTAGCGAATATTCGGAAATTGTTTTGGGGTTATCTTGATCAGCCATAGTGACGTAAATAATGTTGTCGATACTTTTCTTTTACAGATTTCCTAGAAGATGTGAAAAAAAAATGGATAAATTGTATTGGTAGACGAAATTGGACTCCAAAAAGCACAGCCACATAATATGCTCCAAGCATTTTACTTTGTATTCATTTGGTAATGAACCTATGAAATGGATGTAGCATGTTCTTTAAGTCGTCACATTATTTGTTATGGATAGAACAGATGAAATGGTCTGATATACAGGATGAATTTTTTATCATGCACCAAATTGAAATGGGAGATTGTACTCATCATTATGAACAACTTTTACTATGGGACCAAACCTGAAATCGCGAAAAAAAAATCAGCTGTTCAGTACATTTTGACGAGTTTGATGTAGATAACTGTACTGAACAGCTGATTTTTTTTTCGCGATTTCAGGTTTGTTCCCATAGTAAAAGTTGTTCATAATGATGAGTACAATCTCTCATTTCGATTTGGTGCATGATAAAAAATTCATCCAGTATTATGATATAATTAAGGTATTTTATTGGCAATAAATAGTATCCCGTTCAAATTAAAACTTGATTTATTACATTACAGGAAATACTTATGGAAGTCTGCGAAGAAGGACATAGCGCAGTACTGCAAATTAAAAGAACCGCTCACCATCAACAGCAATCTAACATGAAGACAGGTATAACATTTCAGAAATATGTTCACTTGATATATGCGATACAATGATATTATATTAAAAATATCATTGATGCGATATCATTCTTCTAATTATCCCAGTCGGAAATATAATCGTGCGCAAATTTATTTATTTATTTTTAATAAAAAATACGTAATTGTAGGATCCCGTAGCAATGGAAGTTGAAACAGGACATAGTACATCGATACAGATTAATGAATCGCCACTGATCTTGACATCTCGTGAAATCATCTCACATCAGTCAGGTAAGACATACAAATAAAACTTAGTTTAAAGATTTAAGATTTTTTATCAACATTTTTATTTAGGTAAATACCTAAATAACAATGTTGATAAAAAATCTTACATAAATTTTATTTAGAACTGTTTGTTTTAGGAATCCTTGACACAGATGACAATAACAAATTCAGAAATAATTGGATTCCATCCCGATTCAAGAAGACTGCGCTTTTGGCGAGTTCCTGGTCGCCAGAGCCGGCTCCAGAATCCTCAGGAAGTTCATTCGTACCAGGGCGGAATGATTATGGTGTGGGCTGGAATTCGCCTAACAGATTATTAAAGTTGCTAGGGATTTTATTTTTTTATTTAAAATATTATCTGGTCGTTATTTATTTTTTTATGTACAAAAATTTGAATTTTCATAATAAATTTTATTTTTTCACTAACAACCATTTTATTTAATCAAATAATTCAAATCTCTATTAAATTACGCTTCTACCGATTTAAAATAATGTGTTACATAAAAAGTATTAAAATAAAAATTATTAGGTACTTTGAATACCCTTGTTCCCTAGACTTTGTTGAGTAGTCTATGATGTAATCTAAAATTCAAATAAATATGAGAAAGTAAGTTGCTAAAAACATTTGCAAAACCGAATGTCCCCCACTTGTTTTCAATAAACTCATCAGTTATTATGGCAATTAAATACATTCTGGTTTAGCCGGGTCAGATTTAATACATGAAGAGCTGTCGGGAACCAAGGAAGACTTTGGTGATGATGATGACGAACTATTTAGTTCATACTTAAAGTATTGTTTCATTTTGAACGAATGTATTAAGTATTGGGATCATAAGGATGCTTAGTTAATTCAAAATTTTAGGTACGCACGGCTACAGATCAAGCTATACATTTCCAGTATAAGCTGATCTCGCATTGTATAAGATTTCCTTACAATGAGCGGTCAGTGTAAACTGGAAATGTATAGTTCAAACTGGAAATGTATAGTTCGATGTGTAGCCGGGTGTACCTACGGTTATTATTCTTGGCAGTATAAGAAAGAATGTCATTGTAAATTCTATCGACGTTGAAATTTAGTGGGTACATCACTAGTCAGAATAAAATGAATGACAACCTACAAAATTTCGAAACGTCTTCTGTATATGTGTCCTTCTTTTACATCATAGCGGCTCCATAAGTCAAAATGAAACAAATATATTGAGTTCAGTTGCTATTTAAACACTACTTCTATGCTTGTTGTTCTTCTGAGCTTCCTTCTATGCTTTGTTATTGTTCTGAGGTTTCGCTTAGCGTTGTCTCTCTCTATCACTCAAATGTATGTGACAGTAAAAAAACTTTATGGCACCTCTTCACAATCGGCGATCATAAACTTTCATCCCCTTTATCACCCCCTTTAGGATTGTTTTTGGTACAAAAAGTAGCAGCGTCCTTCCCCAGGATGCCAGTTATCTGCATGCCAAATTTTATTGAAATCCCGTCAGTAGTTTAGTTTAGTTTTTCAGGTAATCGTCTATGATCGCCAATTGTGAAGAGCGCCTTAGACGACCGACGATCACAACTTACCTGGACAATAATTACCTATGTATCTAGGTACTTATTATTTATAAAAATCCATTAATTGTGTGCTATCGAAGTTGACATGACTTTTGGCTTTATTAACTGTGCTTTTCATTGTCTCGGAAGATATTATCAGTTTTCGATATTCACAGTGTAAATAAATACTTACGGGTGTAAATCATAGTTGCGAAGTTAATTACCGCGATGTAAGTACGTTACTGCGAAAGTTCATTGCCGCGATGTACGTTACTGCGAAAGTTTACTATCGCGACGTTCGTTGTTGCGATAGTTTTTTACTGCGATGATTGCAGTATCGATAAAGCGAAAATTAAATTAAAATTTCGATAAATTAAAAAGCGAAAACGAGCACAACAAATTACTTAGATAAACTGAAAAGTCACTTCTCACGAATGGATGACATTGATACTGAAGATTATTTGGGTGGACTTGCCTACATAAGGTACATAAAAAACATAATTAGTATTTATGCAGTTTTTTAAGTGTAATGTATGTAGATTCAAAATCAAAATCAAAAGTCCTTTATAATCTATCAGTATTATTCCCGTTACGAATTGGCGTTGTTTCAGACAAAAGGAATGCGATCCTTTTGGATGCGAATAACAAAATATTAAGGGGTGCCAGTCATACACATATGTAACCCTGATAGTATTCTAGTTGTAATAGACGGCTGCATCTTTACTGTGGCTGCATGGACGAGGCATGAAACAAATACTTTTATTGCGAACATCTCGTGTGCAAATTCAAAGGACTGAGATTGCCAGAACGCATCGTTAGTTTTTTTTTGGTTGACCACTATTTGTTTTGAATCAAATGACATCTTAACTTATTGTTTTTCACGATTTATTGTGTAAAATAAATACAGCTACACAAAATTTGATGTTTTATTTCTTTATTTTTAGTACCAATGTGATGTACATAATTGCCTGAAACAAATTTTGTGTTTAACTGTAGGTACTTCTGGTATATTGCGAATCTGGTATTTTGAGAATCTGTTATATTGAGAATCTGGTATTTTGAGAATCTGGTATTCTGAGATAGAGCCGATTTTTTTTCCCGATTTCAGGTTTGGTCCCATAGTAAAAGTTTTTCAAAATGATGAGTATACAATGACCCCTTAATTAAGAGGTTTAGTGTAAACAAAAACTAATGTTGTATATTTTCACCACAGCAGAGCTCGGTCGCCCAGGTAGGTACTTTCATACATAAAAATAACACTTCATAAATTCATGAACATACATCAAAAAGTACGATTTTATTTGCAGTCCCACAAATCCCGCGGATGTGCGGTGTATTGATGACCTTGATCCCGTAGGCTTGCGGGATTGAGATTTTGATGCGGGATTGGATTCCCTAGTGTTCACGTTCACTTTAAAAGACAGGCCCCTACTGCAAATGTTGTGCTCGACTGCTCACAGTTGTGAGCCTGAGCCATGAGCGCGTACAGTGGAGCTGGCGCTTGTCTATTACGATTTAAATGAGCATGAATTCGATAGGAATAGGGTAGTTAACACAATGAAAATTGATATAAATTACGAAATATATTCATTAAAAAATTATAATAAGTACGCAAGTATTGAATAAATTTACCCTACAAAAAGAAGTGTGTCGTTCAGAAATTTGTAGGGTGGTACTTCTAAATTTGTAGGAGCAGGACCTTTTCTGGCCCTGCCCAAGTTATCAAAGTGACTACCGTGGCAAGGACAATAGAAACCACCGGCAAAGTCACCACTGTTCGCTATGGGCACACATCCCAAGTGGGTGCAGATACCAAGGACCACAAGCCATTCCTTCTTTATTGTCCGGTCTGCCTCCGTTTGGGGATCACGTAGCGAAGACAATGGTGTCTTTTCTTCAAGTGCAATGTCCGTGTCGGATCTACTCTTGATAAACAATGGCTTTCCACGCCATTTTATAGCTAAGCAAGTACCAACTACTATCTTTGATATATCTACTTCTATGGAAGCTAGAGCAAGCACGTCTGCGGGAGCATCCATAAAGGCTACGTAGTGAATTAAATGAGCCTTGGTCCCGTAAGCCCCAGCAAGCATACCGAAAAGGCAAATTACATAAAGATATCCTGGTTTTCCATCACCTGCACCCCAATTTGTTTTTCGCACATCTTTATATTCTGATTTCCTGTAAACATCGAAGTTGGGAAATTCCAAGTCTCTGTGAAGACGCGGGTAATCCTTACAAAATCTAACTTGCGTCCATGTTGTCGGCCCAAATGACACACGTAGATTTCCTGTGCATAACTTCGCTGGAAGTCTTTCTAGTTTCCTCAAAACGCACGAATTCTTATTCATCCATATTTCTTCGGGGGTCTTTACTTGTGTATACTTCACAGCGATCCGGCAACACGGAGTGGTCCAAAACGTAACACCACCGAAACGAGCGCAGCAACTATTTAAAAAGTTCATGTTTCTAAGAAATTACTTATTTATTCTCATCGATTTTTATTTATTAAAACTATGCAAAATGCTTTCATTGTTTATGACGTTGAAATCTTGGATTACGGCAGTTGTGTCATTGACAACTCAATTTCGAAATACAAAAAAGACGTCAAAACATAGAGGTTCTATAAGTTGTGGTTTCGATAGAAATCATTGTGCCCAAATAGTTCACTCAACAAAGGTGTTGTAGAGAGCGTGAGCTGGGACGTAAGCGATTTTTTCAGAAAGTTGTTCAGGAGTGTACGTCATTAGTGCGACAAACATGTGTGCGACATGTCATTAGTTCCGACAGGTCGTTTGTTCGACAGGTCGTTAGTGCGACAGGTCTTTAGTTCGACAAGCAATGTACGTTTAACAGATATGACTTATACATAGTGTTTTTTTTTAATTTCCCATAACTCTAGGGTATTATTGAGACCATAATTATGAACAACTTTTACTATGGACCGAACCCAAAATCGCGAAAAAAAAATCAGCTTCCCCTATATTTATGTTTGCATAACTCGTCAAAATGTAGGGAGCAGCTGATTTTTTTTTCGCGACTTCATTTAACACGTTTAACACCGACTTAATTTTGGAAGTCGGTGTCTTTGGATCTGAATTTTAGTTTTTTGCCACCGACTTCCATAAAGTTATTTTTCACTTTGTAGTGTTTTTTTTTGGAAGTCGGTTGTTTTTTTTTTTGTAAAAAAGTTTTTTTTTTTCACTTTTTAGTGGGTCAGTTTGTAATTTATCTAAGTTACAATAGCCCAGTGGCAAATGCTCATCACTTACAAAATATTGCTTTTCCCGACGCAGGGACGTTAATTGTTGAGGAGTTCTCCTAGTAAGAACCAGGAGAACTGGAGCTCCATGGTGAAGTCATCATCACCATTATGCATATTGATGGGCATAAATTACTTAGCAACCATATTAGTGAGTCTTTAAGTTCTTTAACACTATCGTATTGCTTTTTGTAAACCTGTTTTCAGGTACAGTCCCACAAAAAACAAAAGATCTCGACCGTCACTAAAAAAGCTTTTGCGTAAAATTTTCATACAAAATGTACGGGAAAAGTTTTTGCAATTTGTGACTTTTTGAGTACTCCAACGATGGTTGGTCCCAAAGAAGTTTTTGATCAGTATTAGAAACAGGATCGATTGGCATCAAAAAATGTTTTTGTGTAAAATGGCTATTTTCTTGCTAACTGTTTTTTTTTTTGAAATCTGTGAATGGGTATCAAAATTCCATAAAGAAATATGGATAGTCTCCTAAGACCATTTTCGCGTAGCTGCAACGGATAAGGTACTTCCCCTTACTGCCCCGCTGAAAGATTCCATCCTGTATAAGGGTAATGACAATGGCAATGTAGAACAAAGTTGGGATGCTGCCGAAATGGAGTATGATGGTGACGATGACATGTCATCAGCAGCACCACCGAGCCACCGACCCGCGTCTCAAGCTGACGCCGCGGGGGAGGGGGGGCAGGGTGCAAGTACGCCGACCTCGCCGCCCGCGCCGCGCGCCGATGTCGCCCGGCCGCGTATATAAAAATGCTACTTCATTACGTCCCCTCAGGCGAAGACGATAGTCATTTCCAGGCGTTAAACACACGTAAATGCTAGTAAATACTAATTCCGCGTAAATGCTACTGAATACTAGCATTTACGTGTGTTTAACGCCTGGAAATGCGCTAACTCTAGGTATTCGTCTCCGCCTAAGGGGACGTACTGAATTAGCATTTCTATATACCTACCTACGACGCCCGGCCGTCTCGGTAGGGTGGGTGTTGCGCCAGCTTCCAAAGGTGGATTATAGAAGCCTTGCGTTAGGCAAGTGACCAGTGGATAATGTTGTACATCAAACATTAATTTCTTGTGTTAAAACGTTCTAAACGCTGTTACTGTTGTAATTAACAGAAACGATTGAATGCACTGCAGTTTTCTGTAAGAAAATTTTGCCTTAGGCTCATAATTAACCTATACTGAAATAAATAACAACAGAATCTGAGAAGGTACCATTATTTTCTATGCATCTATTACTATCCACGAGTTATTATGAATCAATCACACATAGCGTTACCTACCTACATTTACTTTGACTTGACCAAAATAATCATCAGCTATAAAATGAGCAGAGCACAATTAAGTGTTCTCGGTTGCTTCAAAGTTTTTGATTCTTAACGCTTTTTCTCAACGATTTTCGGTATTTTGGATCCTTTGGAAAAAGTCTCCCTTTATTTTTGCGCAACACTGCGTCGTATTTAAAGTAATTATTTATTTGCGATATTTGTGTATGGGTGATTCTACAAAAGTTGTGTAACTTTTGGGGATATTTTGTTTATTATACTTTTTACGTTAAATGTCTACAAATTTGGGGATTTAAGATAGATAATTTAATGAATACATGTATATTGAACTAAATCGGGTCCGCCACTTTTTTAAGTAAATTTTGAGATATTTAGTTTTTTCTGAATTTGACTGCTACGAGCGTAACATAGTACTGATTAAATACACAATTTCATAGAAAATATATGAAATTGATTAACACTGAGTAAAGGAGAATGGGCGGGTCCGTCCCCAGTGGTGTATCAAGATGTGATATACGTCATTTTAAAGATCATAACAATAGCTTTATTTTCGTGTATGACACCAACAACGAAACTCGTGCAGGGAAGGAACCATTAATAATTTTAATTTTATTTTTTAATAATATTATTTCTAACTTCTACAGTAACGTAGCAAGTATAACCATGTGCACAAAATGCTAGAGGCGTCATCGCATCAGGGTGAAGAACGTCAGAGGGCGGATGAACCCGAACGAGATTACAATTACGATAGACAATTTTCCAACCGACGATTATCCCTGTATGCGGGGTTGTCCTTGGGTGCACTTACATAGTGCACCCAAGGACAACCCCTGGTTGGTGCAGGACTATTGCAGAACATGGGAACAAAACATATTGGGCTTTGGGTTTGGGTGGCTGTGGAATGGTTACCTAGAACTATGGAAAGACTATGGCCCCTGCCTGACCAATGTTTTTTATACAATACACAGATGAAATGGCAGGGGGTGAGTTTTTTGTTTTGTGGATGGGAAATCATCTAATGACTTCGTCCGCTCTGTGTGGGGCGGAAGGGCGTGTCAGACTTTTACTGACTAAAACCCACCCGTGTTCCTTCAGTTACCTATGCTAAGGCCACGGTATCTCTTTCGAACAACCCGCGACCCCAGCGGCATCGGCCCTATTGGACCCCATCTTTGCTGACATCTCTTTGAGGCGCGCGTGGAATACAACGCGCCGTCGACCTAGGCCTGGTCCTTACAGGACGGCGAGCTACCCACTACTCGCCGACCGCAAGCCCACGCCTACGGTGGCCGGGAATCGGCTCTCGACTCCCGCCGCCCAGGGCGTCTCCTGCGGCGACTGAGGGCGTGAGGTTGTCTCTCCCTCACGCGTTCCGCCTCCTCCTTCACGAGAATTACTGCTTCGCAGAAGGAGGTGACGGCCTCCCATGCACTCTCGCTCCGCACCATGGCCTGGACCAGGTTTGGACGTGAGAGATCGCCGCCACCGATCGCCTCCATGAAAACAGGGCGGTGCTCCGTCCAAGCCGTGCAGACCTCCACTGTATGCTCCACCGTGTCCTACGGGCGATCCACCGGAGTGCCTCCCTGATGCAACTCCAAGGCAGGGTATTGAAGGCGTTGGCGATGTCTAGAGACACCGCCCAGACGACCCCACCCCGGGCCACAGCATCCCCCGACGTGAGGGCTCGCAAGCGCATGATGGCGTCCACCGTAAAGAGCCCCCTGCGGAAACCAAACTGCCTCTCCGCCAAATCCTTCCCCTCCTGCACTAGCCACCCGACGAGGCGGTTTGCAATGACTCTTTCAAAGAGCTTGCCCACCTCGTCGAGCAGCACGATGGGTTGGTAAGCGGAGCAGGGGGCACACTCAATAATGGGCCCCCGGAAACGGTCGCTAGCAAATAGTGACGTAGCGACAAGGGGGCTATGTTGCCCCTTGTCCTGATGTGCTTGAGGAATGGAGAGGTATTCCACGGCTCTCAGAACAATCCCAGAGCCCGGAAGCTGGTCAAGATTCCTACAAGCACTTACTGGAATACTTCCTTCCTCCGAGCACGTTTGCTCTTGCGAATCTCCACTCAAGCCGGTCAATAAAGGCAAGAATGAGGTAGGAGCTCTGTTCCCGTCAGTGTTCACTCCAGCCGGTCAATAAAGGCAAGCCAGAGGTGAGGAACTTCTCCCGGGAGATATGGTCCGTGGGGTCACTACTTCCCAACAGCTTGCCACACGCTGCCCTGCGGTTTTCTGTATCTCTCTTGGTCTGGCTCCTCACCTGAGACCTGTTTCAGCAAAGTAAACTCTAACGGCACAGACTTGGAGTTCGGAGCGCGCAAGCCTCACCATGACGTCAACGTAGAGATACGGATGTGGGGAAAAGTTGAAAAGTCAAGTGTGCAGGTGTGGTGATAAAGGTGCAACACAAGACTAGTAGCTGCACCGCAAAGAACGCTACATAAAATAATAGGTATATACGAAAAACTGTTTATGCTAAACATAATATCATAAGAAAAAAAAAAAGATTCGTAGTATCTTCTTTGCACGAGTTTCGTTATTGATGGCATAAGCTAACTGTCATAACGGACACATAAATATGTTAAGACTTCGATCATAATCTCGCTCCATCGCACTTTGAATAGATAGAATAGTAGATTGCCTAGGCATACTCCAGGATATCTGTAAGACAAAACAGGTGGACGATGGAAAAATAACCGAAAATCACATTTTTTTGAAAAAAAAATGTAATCATTCGTAGGTATTCCCCTGCAAGAGTGCGATGGTTGGTGTCATAGAATAAAATAAAGCCATTCTAATAAGCTTTAAAATGACGTATCGCTCAATTTGATACAGTCTTGAAACAGTCTGGGGACGGAGCCCGTACAAAAGCGCCCATTCTCCTTTCATAGAATCTAATAATGGCACATAATCAACTATTAGGAATAACTACTATCATGTGAGAATTAACTATTTCAGTCTTCAAAACGGCCTTTTGGCATTTTTTGCCATTCTCATTACAAATTTTGAGGAAAGTCACTCAGTTCACCGTCTTCATCATCAACAGAAGAGCAGATCGCTGCATAATGATATGTTAATTTGTTTGTGACATATTTGACCAAAACTTAATCACCACTTTTATTACGACTTTGTTGTTGTGTTATAGTATAGCATATCCGCTAACTCCTGGTGTTGTAGACTGCTATCTAATTTAGGGCGGTCATTGATGTCTCTCACGTAGGTGCATAGTGGTATCATATCATCATCTTCAGTCTGTGAATCATTATCATCATCAGCATCAGGTCAATCGTTAAATCTGACTCGGCTAGGCAGCGTTCGGGAAGCTACGCAATATCTTCTCGTCTCACATACCGCAGTGTCTCAAGACGAAAGTCTTTGATCAGCGCGTGTTGCCAGTGATGACCTACGGCACTAAAACGTGGTCGCTCACAATGGGCCTTATTAGAGTGCTAAAAGTCACCCAAAGGGCAATGAAGAGGGCTATGCTTGGAATTTCCCTACGTGACCGAACCGAAAATGAAAAGTTCCGCAGGAGAACCAAAGTAACTGACATAGCCCGAAAAATTGCCAAACTTAAGTGGCAGTGGACAGGGCACATTGCTCGCAGAACAGATAGCCGATAGGGCAGAAAGGTTCTGGAGTGGCGACCGCGTACCGGAAGACGTAACGTTAGCCGTCCTCCCACAAGGTGGACCGATGATCTTGTTAAGGCCGCAGGAATCTGCTGGATGCGGGAAGCACAGAACCGGTCGAAATGGCGATGCTTGGTCCAGAAGTGGACGTCTTTCGGCTGATATCATAAACGTACACGCTAACTCCTGGTCTTGATAGATTGCTATGCAATTTAGTGCGGTCATTGATGTCTCTCACGTAGGATAGTGATATCATATCATCATCTTCAGAGTCGAGATATAGTTGTGGCGGACGGACTGCCGTCGTCAGCACAGCACTAACAGAAGCTACGAACATCCCTACGCTGAACCGCTCCAGGCGTCAGCGGGTGGATCCGCGGCCCGCGGAGCCACAGGCGGAGGACCTGCCACCAGTTGCCGAGCGCCCGCACCAGTGCGCAGCCAATCTAATCAGCGCACACCCGCGTCGCTTTACGGCCTGCTCATGTACACGCATTCTTACTCTTAAAGTGCTTAGAGTCTGGCCACGCTAACTCTGCAGTGAAATAATGGTAGAATTTAGAAATCTGTATAAGACATCACCGTCTGTACTACGGAAAAAAGTAAAAAAAACATTCTTAGATAAATAATCTATTATGCAAAAATCAAAAGGCAAAATACCAAAATCATTAGATCTACATACACGATACCAAATGTAAAACTTTTTGGGGTTGCCCATTTATTTCACTGCAGAGTTAGCGTGGCCAGACTCTAATTTCATACTTTCCGGCCTTGTTAACTTGTCTAAATTATTAAATTAACTTTCCATTGTATCTATCGTCATTCTGAGCTTGTATTCGCGCTTACACCGCAATAAACAAGTTGTGTGAAGCTACTGCGTTTATATTGAAGACTCAACCCCGCAGCATGTACTACGTGTACCCGATAATTTTGTCGCATAATGAATATACCCTAGCCTGTAATGATCACATCCATCAGAGTTGCAGAAACAACTTAAAGACTTCATTATAAGGTTGATTGGAATGGAAGCAGAACCGGTCACCTGATGCACCAATAGCGTCCCCTTAAAAGCGACATTTCAGACAACTTACCGTTAATGAAGGTGTTAATTTGCTCGATTTCACGGTCTGAAATCACATTCGCTTTTATACCTGGACATCTCTCGCGAATGGCAGGATAAAAGTGATCTAAAACAAAAACATCCGTACCCTGGAAACACGTCAGTCCTCTGGTGCAATATCAGACAAGTGACTGACGCCAAAGTACTGATGAAAAGGACGTAAATTAGAAATTATAATTGGAACTAATTTTTTTTCGGTATTTTCGAATATTAACAAGCTACATTTTAACAAATTAACTATGTATAAATCTAAATAAAACACAGGCATACAAGAAAATAACGACTCGCCACAGTACTGAAATTTTGACTGGATCTGCACGTTTACACGTGATAACTACGACTCTACCACTGGCAGCTTAGATAATATACATCTAGATCGAGCCACCGCGTGGCCGGTCATGAGACAGCAATATTATACTTTTTCTAGGTTATGTGGTATGAGTGTGGTTGTGTGTGGTGTGGTTTAACGTAAGAAATCTTCCATAATTTGGACTGAAACCCATGTCAATACATTCGCACAATGCAAAAACTGTCCAAAAATGTTAAATTAATCGACGCAAGATAAATTTTGTAACAGTGAAAGTACTTTGTTTGGAACATTTTTAAATTTTGCAATGCAAAAATACGGCACGCCGTAAGGGACAGAAGTTACGATGCTTTGTCTCAATTTTCCTAATTATTTCGTATATATGTGTCTCACTTCCACACTTCACACTGTAATCATGGCAACGTCTAGATGTATAATGTCATTGACCGACTGGCAGCACAGTCTTGTGCGTCCATGAAGAACGATTAGTCGTTCTTCGACAGATTAAGTAGTATTCGTTCTTCTGAGGGCACAGTAATAGCCACAGACAAATGGCGCGGTCTGCAGCTAGCTTCACTACCAATAATCAAAATTTTGACAAGGATTTGATTTTGTCTGTGATATTTTGCGGGAATTTGAAATTTTAACAACGTAAAACGGACTGACGAATGAAACTGAACACAAAGATTCTTAATTTTTTTTTTTTAATAACGGAGAGAACATTACATGATGAAAGTTGTGATATGCATTATTATGTGGATTGTAGATTTTAGTGAAATAATAAGTTTTTCTAAATTAATGGTAATATATATAATATACCGCCAATCTTCATTGCGCGATTTTGGGATTGTGACAAGCCAAAATACTGACGTTTTGAGCATTTCTTGTGTTGTTTTACTAAATTGTTTTTGAAATTAAATAGGTAGCTGAAATTGGGTGAACAACTAAAGGGCTTATAATTATATTCAAATAAAATGAAATATTTACAAAATGTATCAGAATATCGTATCTAATAGTGACTGATGACATCGAGTTACCCATTTTTGGTAGAATCACCCATAAGTAGAAATCGTAAATAGTATGGATTTTGAAAGGTGACACGACAAAATTAGGCAAAGTCGATTTTATGCGACATCTGATGGGATAAAAAGGCAGTTTTCACCCCATTACCGTTACCGCGATGAGCGTTTATAGGGCATAGTGTAGCTCCGGCATCAGTATAATAGTTTATACTATAGCAATGACATGTTTATAGTATAATATGCAATCTATGGTCATAGTACAGAACGGCTCTGTGGCACAGAATAAGACATGGCATGGACCTAATAGAATTCTCTGTCTACGTAAAATACTATATAAACAGGACTGAGCTCTCCAAAAATCGTATCATACAAAAATGAACCTTAGGTATTGTACTTTAGGTTTACTTTTGATAGGATATCTTAGCCGAGGCAAAACGAGCCGAGAGAGAGAGCCCGACTTGAGTAATTTGTCCCTTTTGCTCAATTGCCAACAGATAAAAATGATAAAGATGGTAGAAAAATTTCACCAACTACAAGCAGCTAAAATAAGTTACGTATATTTTTTTTAGCATTTAGATTAGTTTTAAATAATTTTATTTATAGGTTTACAATCTGTATATCATACTTAGTCAATAATTTTATAAGTAAGCTCCATGAGTAAAATAATCAAAATAATATAATTTTGATTATTGTTTGGTAGCTATCATATAATGGGGAGGAAAACTAACTTTTTATCACGCTAGGTGGCACATGATCGACTGTACTTTTTTCATTGATTTGACGCGAAGACAATTCTCTGTCTACGATTTGACGTAACGAACGATTGTCAAATTGTATGGATTTGTTTGTAAAACAATGTACAGTCGTTCAGAGCGCCATCTACAAACAGGTTTGCGTGTGGCTCCCCATTACTCCGGTAACACTGAAATCTGACATCAATGGTTTCATGGCGGTTTTTTTCAATTTAGATAGCGAAAATGGTGAGAAAGTGTTGCATCAAGAAATGTAAAAGTGAATTTTATGCTGGTTGTGGCATTTAATTTCACAGGTAAGGAACTTGTAAGGAATAACAAAGATTTAAATAAATCTCGATAAAAGACCTAAAATTGTTACTAAATAATAACAATTTTGAGTCTAAGTAGTGTAACCATGCTCTAGACGTTTTGTAGATAGAAGACTTAGCATCTTCTGTCTACAAAAGCTATAAGTAGTGTATTTCTGATTAAAACTATTAATATTAGGCGCATAATAAATACAATTTGTACTTATGTATCGCATGATTGAAATAGCATTATTTTTAAGTTGGTTACAGCTTTCCATCCAAAGAAGAAATTCAACAAATATGGTTGGATGTAATTCCAGAATCATTTTAGTTCCCTTTGCTTCAATTACATACTTACCCAAACCAGCTCTGTAGAGTAAACGAAAAAAGAGCAAGAAAGTACCATGGTCCCAGAACGAGATTCTACATGCCTACTTCATCATAAGCCATGTATACCTACGTGATCAAATTTGATGATTCGCCTCAAGACGAGTCTCACCAATATTGTAGTCCTTCCTTCTTGTCTCAAAACATGGGTAGGTACACGATTCAACACCGACATAGAACACAATAATGTTCAGTTTCATAAAGGAGCTTTCGAAAAAGGTCTATTTCTTTATATTATTTAATTACAATATGTTTGTAATACAAACAATAATTTGAAATCACTTATGGTCAACCGGACGCAAATTAGCTCTGTATAAACGAATTTTCCTGTTTGTCATAAAAATGTTTGGTCACCCTATTAGAAGGAGATAAACTGCCTCAATGTGACATGTCTCTCTCTGCTCTGCTCGTGTTTTTGGTATGAGAGCTCAGTCCAGTTTGTATATTAGGTCCATGGAATAAGATTACATGCTCTGTGGCACGGCACAGAATATAAATACCTGTCTCACAGACCGACCTGTCTGACCTGTCTTAAAAGTCAGTGAACCTGTGCAGCTTGTGTCCGGTATATTAATCTATGGCTTGTGTGCAGCTGTCAGCTGTGCTGTGCAGTCAGTCAGTGCAGAGTGTGAAGTGTCCAATGCTCTGCTCTGTGTGTACTATAATACGTGCACCAGTGCACAGTGCACAGCAAAAACTAGTCTTGAGTATTGAACAGAATATTATGGTGCACAGCAGATAGATTCAGAACTAGTGTGGACTGCTCGACTGCTCGCTTCGCTTTTGCTTGGTTAGTTGTTAGTTGCTGGCTGGCTTAGCTGGTTAGTTGGCTATCGATGTCAATGTTCTGTTCGGTTTCGTCCAAGCCGCGACATACGCGTTTGAATTAACAAAAATAAATAGTAATCTAACACCTGAGTTTTTACAATTTATGGATTGAATACTGTAAACTATGTGCCGCGTTGAAACAGCATTATTTATTTGTTTTCTGACGGTCCTATAATGATAACTTTACATTAGAAACGATAATAAAAGTGAATTTGGAATAGACCGTAATTTCGATGTGTTTGCGCAAAAGTTTCTCGCGATTTTTTGAAAGATTTAGTAAATTGGTGGTCGGAAAATTTCTAAAATAGACGGAACTAGTAATGGTGTTTATAAGAAGAATGGGTAAACTAAATAACTCCTTTCTTTGGGGAATACTATTCGCCTCGGCTACATGGAGTATTTCCTTGTACTTGTACTGGTTGCTGAACTTGAGTGGTGAGTATTAATCACTCTTTATCTATATTAATTAAATGTAGTACTAAGTGTACGCGACAGCCATGTAGACAATGGTCATCGAAGTTCTTGTTGAGTACCTGAAAAATGATTTTGAGCCAGTATATTAATCTTTGCTTGGCCCTACATCTGGATACTCCACGCATCCATTATGCATTCAAACTCATGTACATGTCACTGTCTTTGTGTCTTCCTTGGTTACTATTAATATGGAATACTATTCACTTGCATGTTCCTAACAACAAGTCAACCCAAAATATTGAATATTATTTATTATTTAATGATTATTTTTGTTAATAAAGATTTCCTTGTGCAAATAAGATTTGGCAAATAGGAAGATCGGTCAGTGGATACGAAACGGGGCACTATGAAAAAACAGCAGGTCGACGGAGCCCCACTTCGCGGGGCTCCTATTCCTGTCTGCAGGGTTTAAAGGAACCTAACCAACCAAACCTGGGGGTGCCCAAATTTTGACCTTGACCTCAAGATCAATCACCCTGACCTCAAGGTCAGTGACCTTGAGGTGTCCCATGATGTTCCCTCACCCTATTACTCCCACATCCCACCCGATCTCGAATTTTTCTAAGTCTTTTTTCATAGTGCCCCGTTACCTACACTCCAACCGGAAGATCTAATCCATCTTCAGACAATTGCTCCGATTTAGTCTGTATCCAAAGTAAGGAACCTCGGACTGCATATGGATGAGCAGTTATGTTTCCAGCACAATATAATTAGTGAAGTAGTTTGAAATGTTTCTACTGTTTTGAGGTATAATACAAATTACAAAAGTATGTCAGCATGAAGCTTCACATACTTCTGGTGAACTCACTAATTTGTTGAAGTTTTTTCTTTCTTCTATCTTGATATAGGATTATGGCCACGAAAGACTATTATCAGTAACAGCGATCTACAAAATCACTAATTCTTTATGCTGTGCTGTTTATATATCAGAAAAAAAAGAAGTTGAGTTACTCCTTTTCTGAATAAAAACAATATTCTTTAGAGCAGTTTAGAAGTGATTTGCACATTATACCAAACAGTAATATATTGCCTTATTGGTGGTGTGATAAAAATCTAAACCACATTATGCTAAGTAGGACTGAATGAAAGTAAACTAAAACATGCCATAATATACCATACAATCATCATTAGTCATCATCCTACGCTTTACATTCTAAGACAATTAATACCACTGCATTCCAGTGTAGCTTCTGCTTAGTATGCAATCATGTTTTAAAAAAAATCTGCCATTGTGGCTAAGTACACTGAAAAAGTTTACAGAATTTACAGAATTGATAGTTGTTGTTTTTTTTAATAGTACAATATTTCAGCAATGAATTCATTAACAAATGCACCCACCTGTTTTTGTGACCTAATTTTAGTTTTCTTTTCCTGAATTGCACAGTTATTAATATTATTAACACTTTCAAGAACACTATACGGCTGCAGTTGTCATAACAATAAATCTTTTATTGTCTTGTTTACTGTGCGTGAAGCTGTTAACTACATTAAGGGTTTTTATAAAGAAATCATTGTGAAGTACTCTTGAGTTTGACATTGATTATTTACTAATCTAAATATCAATTCTCCTTGTTTTATATTTGGTTATCCATATTACATGAGTATATTATAATAATCTTAATCTATAAATATTATACCAAATTAAATGCTTGATAATGGAATCAAAATGCTTTGCTTGTTCAAAATACCACCTCACCATCATTTTTCATAAATTTTAGGTGACAGTATCATTAATAGCACTGAGCACAGGATCCATTATCGTCTTGTGAATACAGATGAGAGGAACCGTATAAAGAACAATGATAAATCTATTGCAGCATTAGAGGGAAAGAATTTGCTGTATGACAATGCAAAAGCCGTAGAAAAGTTTTCAGGCAACATGTGGAAGCTTCACAAAGATAAATCTGATTACCTGAGCAAGATGCTGCTCAAAGAGAAATATGCTAAACATCTTGGATTGAAGATGACAGCACAGCCCGATAACGCTTTAGGTAAGTCTATGAAATATTCAGCATTTTGATTATTTTAAGCTGTGCTTCCTCAGCTGCCTGGCTCATTTTTGTATACATAAAGTGTGAATTCCTTATAAGATAACTCGGACAGCTGGAAAACCTTGGAATATTTTACATTTTCCAGTATTTAAGAAAACATAACATCACAATTATACAGGATTCCATGCAGGGTTAAGCAGAGGTGTATCTTTGGTGCAATTGCGATACACACTATCAATCGGAATCCGTTTCATTTTGACAGTTCAACGACATTCCTTGCATTATTTATGTTGTGCAGCAGACAAATTCGAACATTTATGAAGCAATGGATTGACAATTTTTTTCAAAATGATTCATATTCCGATTGATAGTGTGTTACGCAATTAGGGTGCAGTAGTACATCCACATTTCCCAGTTATGTTTAAGTCCATTTATTTATTTTTTCCCATGTGGCTACCGCTATTAAATGGGACTTATGGGTTCTAATGGTTTTAAACTAAGACGAGTGGCGAATGTTTTATGAAGGTACCCTAGATTACTTAGAAATTGTATGAAAAAATATTTGATTAAATTTGACCCACTTCTACTGTTGATCAGCATTAAAAAGAAATTGGTCATTTTTTTTTATTTTGTTTATCTAAGGAGATAGATTCACCGTACATACATTTTTGGGCTAAATGTGAAAGCCAAACAAAAAAAGATATTTTCCTAAAGAATAGGTACCTACGTTTTTCTCTGATTTATTTCTGTTTTTCTTTTATTTTTTACTATAATTATTTTAATTAACATACTGAAAACAGTATTTTTCAAACTCGTACTCGTATAACAGCGCAGGGAATGTCCCTACAGATTTGGTCCTATAGTGAAAAGTGAAGAGAATAACTTGTTCTAACGGAATATAACCTTTTTCTTGTTTGGCCAGCACTTTCATATAGGTATTTAGCTCAAAATGAATGATCTCCTTTGACCAACTTTTCGTCCTAAGCTCTTAGTAAGAAAGCTTCCCCGTATCTCTGGATTCGGATGATTATGATAAGAAAATAATTAAGTATATTCCATTGATAGTATATTCCATGGAAAAAAACTATGGTGAGACTCATTAGAAATATCTTTCATTCCATATTATCATTGCCCCAGTTTATAGTGTTGATTTATGAGTAAATACACCATGCACTGCATATTGCAGTATATCCTGTGCGACTTCATTATGGTACTTCACAATCACAAACATATTAAGATCTTTTTTTGTTGGCAATATGCGACTGTCTATCAGGTCAATTGAATTTTATTCCATCTAACAAGTTGCGATTGGTCTATTATATTGATGCGAGAGCGATTTTCGTGACAATATAACTGGGTAAAAAATATTCTATTGTACATTGTGAATAACTGGCGCTGCGCGACCTCTATTCCTAGTACATTGTAACTAATATCACAGTATATATTAATAATACCTAATACAGTATTTGTATCTTTTGCAGTGACCTTTAAATAATTACCTACGGCAGCTCTGTAGATAAATATGTGTCCGTCTGTGCGTAACTGCCGCGCGCTCGAACCAACGTAGATAACTGAGACTGACTGAGATTGCGAAGCGCATCGTTTCGGCCGTTTTCTATGAAGATAAAGTACTCTAACATTATTATAATTTGTGGAAGCTTTTAAATGGCAATTGTAAGCTCTACAGGGTGTAAGGGACAGCCCTCCGCAAACTGATAGGGTGAATTCAGTACATCATACTAAGATGACCGGTACATGAAATTATTTCAGGAACGTTATGGGAATCCAATAAACCTGATTTGTTTTATTACCTCACACGCAATGTATCGCTACCGTGGCAAAACGCACGTAGCGAACGGCAGCGCAGCACCTACCCGCCACGGGGTCAATCAATTCTCGCGCCGCGAGAGTAAGCGTAGTGGCGGATCGCAAGTTAGTTGAGTAGGTAGGTACTTACGCGCAGGTAGAGTAAAGGCGACAATAATTTAGGCTCCATTTAATTATTTTTATAACTGAAAGTTGTTTGAATGTTTTAAGTGGTGTATGGCACCTACTTATTGTCAAGTACGGGTAGGGTTCAATGAAAAATAAGGTTTTATGAAATAAGGAATAATAATTTACGATAATGGCTGTATTCCCTCAAAAACCTTTATCTGCACTAGCTCCAAGGAAACGCGAACGAACGCCATTTTCATTCTCCTTTTTTCATCAATTGAATGATGTTATAAACCATTTTTCTGGCTTGCATAAGTAAAACGTTGTATCGTCCACGAGCCATTTTTAAACAAATTAATACCAAAGTAGTTTCTGTACTTAACGCAAATAACAAATAGATGAAACTAACAGTCAATAAAAATAAAAAATACTACTGGCAAACATGCATTCAGGCACCTCATTGGCCGCCCTTTTACAACGAGTAAAGATAACAAAATAATAAACAATACAGTTAATTTTGTACCAAACAATAGCTAAAACTAATGTCGAAGTGTATTTCCCTTTTTTACCCGACTGCGGCAAGTTAAAAAAGGAGGGTTATGTGTACAACGTACCGCCAATTATTATTACATAGAAAATTAATAGAAATCAATCAGTCAATAGGTATCAATCAGGTTGTAATTGATAGTGCGTCGTGCACAAAAATTAATCCTACCTTAGAATCACCTGTGACCTCCACCGAGACGTTCACAGTTTCACACACGACGAGACGTGCACGGCACAGGGTCTAATCGAGCAGGATACCTATCAATGTAATTTCTGAACGCTTCACTAGCATTTCCCTGAGCTTCCCCGTAGCACATTATCATTTCGCCATACTCACGAGCACTAAATGTAGCCATTTCTCACAGACAACAACACAACAACAAATAAATCCAAATGGGTAAGTACGTAAACTTCACAATGCGACTGCAACAGCGAGCGATACTGCCAGATAGTGTCGCAAGACACTACGCGCGTGCGACACAGTCGCAGGACAACTAAATTGTACTAATGACTACACGAAAAATCCCACACAAAAACAGTGTTGTCAACTACTCGAAAAATTTTGCATGAAATTTCTTGCAAAAATGTTTGTACAAAAATACCACTATTTTAAGCTCGACTAAATAAATGTTAGCTGTTTTTTTTTTGGAGAAATGAAACGATTAATTTGTCAATTTAATTCAAAGTTTATGCTAAGCAGATTCATAGTAGTGATAGAAGACTGGGCTTCCATTACAGAGGGCTTACGTTCGATTCCCGACTGGACTACCAGTCGGTAGCTATCGTAAAGCCATGAAAAGCCCCTTGGGTGGCTTGTAAACTGGATCCAGTGATCGCTTGAAAAGTAGAATTCATTAAGTAATTAGGTATGTACCTACCACGAATACTCAAGGGCACATTAAGTGCGTCTTTCCTTTAGAATTTAAGTGCACGAAAAGATTTGCATTTAAAATTAGAGAAGTTCTTATGTGAACCAAGTTAGTTCTAACATTTTGGTTCACAAATAGAGGTTTGATAAGTTGGCAATACTGTTGCGACTCGGTAAATCGGAGCGTCTTGCGCGTCTGTGTTGTTGTATTGTATCAATTGTATGCAAGTAGTATGCGGTGAGTTTGATGAACTCTGAAGCTAGGCAGAAAGTGAACAGCTGATTTCGCGCGTAGTTCGTTAAAGTATTTCGACATCCATTGCTGTTTTTTGGATTTTAGCTGTTTTATTTACATAAATGGAGTGCTGCAAATAGAGAATGTAATTTTGGATTGAAATAAAGGAATATTAGCCGAAAAAACTTTAAAAAAAATGAAACTTTTCCTGAGAAAATTTCCGGTGGAATATGATTCACAATAAGGAGCTGAAGGCACCCTGTTAATTTGTGGAGGGCTGTCCCTTACACCCTGTATATTGTACATAACTTACCTATAGAGATATTAGACTGTAAGCTTTCCGAAGAATAAATAAATAAATAAAGATAAATTATACTGTGATAATATTATAAATGTGAAAGAAAGTTTGTTTGTAACGCTTTCGAGCTAAAACGGTTAAACGGATTTGGATGACATTTGGCACACGGGTAGACCATGACCTGGATTAGGACTTATGATACTTTTCCATCTCACGTTGGCTTACCGGTAAACGAGGAGGTGGATTTACTAGCGAAACAGTCGGCTTTAGAAGGTTTAGTTATTGAAGTTAAGTGTCATTATTCCGAATTATTAGGTAAATATAAAATAAATTGTTATAACACGTGGAAAGAATATTTTGATAAAAAGTCTCAAGAAAAAGGTACTTATTTGGTACAGTACAATGCAGAGCGAACCTCTTCATATTCCCTGGTTTACCGATGTGAGAATCTGTCGGAAATATATAGTTTTAGCACATAGGTTAAGGACAGGACACCTGCCACTCAACAAGTTTGGCTTTTTAATGAAAAAAGTAACTAGGTACTCCAAATTGTGAACAGTGCGGGACTGTAGAGGATGTGCAACACTTGTTGGTGGAATGTGTCCGTAATAGCAGAGAAAGAGATGTGTTGATGGCCGAATTAAACATAAATAGGCTAGATCTGGGTGCTTTTCAAAGTCTCATAGCGAACCCTTGCAGCATTGAAGCTATTAAAATTTACAAGTTTGTTTACAATTCTTACCTAAAATACACTGGACAGCAAATAAACCGGGCCACCCGCTACCTTGGAAGTCTGATTCGATTTTCTCAAAAAGTATATAACTTACAACTATCAAAGTTATACCTACAAAAAGTGCGTTCCATGATTATTCAAATGAAAGGAAACTCATTGGCATTAATCAATTTTTTAAGTGTTTATTAAGGATTTTACAAAAAAGAGTCGTTTTCCAGTCATGTTAATCGTTAGTAATCATAAACTGAAAAAAAAAATTAAAGCCAGAAACAAAGAAAAAATTAAAAAGAAAGTTTTGGCTAGTATTCAGTATTCCCTCCCCTTGCTCGGATAACTGCCAGCATCCTCGTATTCATCGACCTCACGAGCCTAACGATGAAATCTTGAGGAATTACATTCCACTCCTCTTCAATTGCGATTCGCAGCTCTGGAAGCCCTGTTGGAGCAGGTACCCGGGCTCGAACCTGACGTTTCAGCTCATCCCATAAGTGTTCTATCGGATTCAAGTCCGGGCTTCGAGCTGGCCAGTCCATTGAACGAATGCCAACATCGCGTAGATACTGGGTCACCACTTGAGCAACATGAGGCCGTGCATTATCATGCATCAACTGCATATCTTGCCCGATATATCCTGCGTACGGAACCACATGGTCTGCGAGTATTTCAGTAATGTAGCGATGAGAAGTCAATCCACGTGTACGGCCCGTAGGTTCGATGAAAACTGACGCTGTATGTGCAGTTAACGAGATAGCGCCCCAGACCATTACAGATCCTCCTCCATAAGCAACATCCATAACGTTCTCCAGGACGACGATACACTCTCTGACGTCGATCACTTCCATGTAGACTCACCCTGGTCTCATCAGTGAAGAGTACATTACCCCACTGCTCTAACGTCCAATCTCTATGCTCTCGAGCAAATTCAAGTCGTGCTCGACGGTGGGCTACCGTTAATGCTGGGCCTGTTGCAGCTCTTTTTGGAGTCAGGTTCCGTTCTGCAAGTCTCCTTCTGACGGTATCTGAACTTATGACCACTTGGCGTACGTCACGCAGACTTTGTTGGACTTGAACTGCGTTGAGGCGGCGATTTCGGAGAACAGTAAGTTGGATATAACGATCATCTGCCGCTGATGTAGCCCTAGGTCTGCCCGTACCTGGACGGCGATCGAATGCTCCAGTCTCTAAGTATCGTCTGTAAACTCGTTGCACCGAAGATCTGCTGATTCGAAGTCTCCGAGCGACCTCACGTTGCGCAACGTCTGCTTGAAGTAGTGCTACAGCTTGAGCTGCTTCCTGAGGTGTCGTATCCATTATTGACCGAAAAAAGTAGCAAAAATACACGCGTCTGAGCAAACGATGGACAAAAACTAAAGAAATGATAAGAAATATCCGACTACCCTCACTGTAGAAAAAATGAACGCTAATCGTGAACTCTAGTCGAAACAGAGCAAATCGTTAGCATTGTGTTTGTTGCTTGATTACAATGTGAGGTGACGGTACTTTAGAATAAATTTATAGTCATTTTAATAATCATGGAACGCTCTTTCTGTAGGTATAAATTGATAGTTGTTAATTTTATACTTTTTGAGAAAATCGAATCAGAGTTCCAAGGTAGCGGGTGGCCCGGTTTATTTGCTGTCCAGTGTAGTCTGTAGTAGTAGTTTTAAAGTGCATATCCTATGTATGTGTTATTATGGGGCTGACATGGTTATATATGTATGACCAAAAGCCTCTAAATTAAATAAAGATTAAAACAAAAATAATCCCAATAGTACGTTCCCGTGGGATATTTTGCGACCACCACGCGTGTAATACCGCTGGCGAAAGCTAGTTTTATATAATTATAAATTCGCGATTGTTTACGCTTTGCGGCTACTATTGCGACATTGCGAAGTACCTACATTTATGAAAAAAAAATATTATAGCTCAAAGATTGCAGTACTTCACATTTCTTAAATCAGTTATATAATTTTGTGTGTCATATAAAACGTTATGATTCATTAATATGCATATCGCATTATGTAATGCTATATCATTTCCTTATTGATTGAACAAATTTTTGATGTTCCAAATAGATAACCAGTTTGGATTGATCCGGAATGCTGAAGATGTGAGGATCCGTGACAGCGGTTACAGCGTCCATGCTTTTAACACTCTGATTTCGCAAAGAATTGGAAATCACCGAGGTTTACCTGATACCAGGAATAAACTGTAAGTACTTGTTGGGTAATATTGGGTAATTATTGTCAGGAGAAGGTTTTTACGTAGAGAAAAATTGGAAAAGTTGCCGGGAAAATTGGAAAATTCGGGAAAACTGAAAGTGGATTTTCTATGGGAATTTTGAATTATTATTATTTTTTTTTTTTTGGTTCTGCCAATGTCACGTTTAGACAGCAGCGCAGAGAAGCGGGCCGTCAACTTTGTACTTTGTGGTAGATCTACAGATGTTAGTCGCTAAAAGAAAAACGAGGACAAAGGTTAAATGGGCAACATAAATAATCTAAATTACAATCATATATACAATAGCACTAAAAAAAAATACAAGACATATTTACATAAATATTACGCACCAGCTACAATTTAATATTATTTTCGTTTAAAAAAGTAGTTAAAATTTTAATAATTTTGGGAGAGATTATTGAAATTGGAACAGGACAACGTCTGTCGGGTCAGCTAGTAATCTATACTAATAAACAAAATTAAAGTGTCTGTTTCTAATGTCAATATAATAGCTTTTTACTAAATGAAATATATAGAAAGAAAGAAAGAAAGAAAAAATGTTTATTTGCGGTAAACATGACGCAAACTACAACAGAGTAAAATAATTATTTAAAAACAAATTGGGAGAAAATATGCGTCACATCTACGCAAAACGGCCACCGCTCAGCATAATGCCGCGACCCCATGCAAAATGGGGTCGCGAAAATATGAAAGTATATACGGTACCTACTCATAACAAAAATACTGTTTTTAAAATTTTTGTCTGTCTGTTTGTTCCGGCAAATCTCCGAAACGGATGGACCGATTTTTCACTGGCAGATAGCAGTTGTTATAAGAAGTGACTTAGGAAACTTTTATTTTGGAAAAAGAATTAGGGTTCCGTGCAAAAAAATAAAACCCATGAAATTGTGAACAAAATTTCAGATTTGAAAAATTATTTTTGCATTTGGTAGCCCAATTCTCGAGGATGGTTATAGGTTATTTAACATCACGTACGGCCCTTAGAAGCCGAGCAAAAATAATAAAAAGGCTGAAAGAACGCTAAGCGAAAACGAAGTAATAACGTGGGCGGGCGATGCAACGCGATGCGTCGGGGACGAGGGACTTTTATTAAAATGTGACGACTTCCACGCGAACGAAGTCGCGGGCCACAGCTAGTTAAGCTATAAGGTGTAGTGGCTCTGTGGCTGCTAATATATACTTTAGTAGATTTTTATCCGTTTCAAATGAAAATACTGACTGAAAATTGTCTTGACAAATGTAACAGTAGTCTAATTACTTAGTTGAATTATATTTTTCCAGGTGTCGAGTACAAAAATATGCAAATAGGCTCCCGAAGACCTCCGTGATAATCTGTTTCTTTAATGAGCACTATCACACTCTGATGCGGTCTGTACACTCAATACTGGATCGTACTGACCAAAAATATCTTAAAGAAATCATTCTAGTTGATGACTTTAGTGACATAAACGGACTACATGATGCGGTGCAAAAATCTGTTAATGAATTGAATTACCAAATGCGCAAGGAAGAAGAGATGCTTGAAACCAATAATATTGATGTGGAGAATGTAGTGGATTATATAAATGATGACAATAATGTTGCGGAGAAGAAAACGACTGAAAGAAATAGAGATGAATTTAATATAAGACTGTTGAAGACTACCAAGCGAGAGGGTCTAATCCGGGCTAGGCTATATGGAGCTGAAAACAGTGTTGGTGAAGTGAGTACAATCTACTCTTGTAATGCAATTTTTATTCCAAAAGTACTCATAATGGCGTAATTGTAACAAAAAAAAAAAATCAAAATTGTTTTTTTTTCAGGTCCTAGTGTTCCTTGACTCTCACATTGAAGTGAACGTAGAATGGTTGCCTCCGATGCTGACACGTCTCGCAGAGGGAGTAGACCAGGTCGAAGTGAGATTCTCCCATCGCGCGGTCACCCCAGTCATTGACGTCATCAACGCCGACACATTCGAGTATTCTGCCAGTCCTTTAGTCCGAGGAGGTTTTAACTGGGGTCTACATTTCAAATGGGATAACTTGCCAAAAGGAACATTGAAAAGTAAGTACACTACAGTTTTAATCGATTGTTGTGCTAATTTTAGTTCTATGTATGAAGTTTCGAATGTTTTACGTTGGGTGTTAAAGCAATGTTTCGTACAATCCGTATGGCTTTCAATTTCCCAATGCATACAATATTTCTACCGTAAGGCTTCATGTACAGTGGGCTGCATCGATTGGGTACCCCAGTTGTATTAAAATTTCAATACAATTGGGGTACCCAATTGATGCAGCCCACTGTACCTGACGCCGCGGAGCAGCACCGTATGTTTGTGTATACGCATAAATATCGCCGAAGCGCCGCACGGCCGCCGCATCGCAGCCCCGCCGGAACCGCGTATCCACCGCAATGATGCCGAGTTAAATAGTAAAGCAAAGATCACAGTTCAGTAATTTTATACCGAATAAATTTAATTTTAGTAGTTGTTAAATATTCAATAATCATGCATGTGAGAGTTAGTCGCCGCAACCAAGGGGGTAAAGTTACAGCAAGTCAAAATTGTAAAAAAAAACTAAAAAAAAAAGTAATTTCATACCACGTCAAAACCTTCTTGTTATTTTTGGTTAAAGTTAACATCAGATATTTATCAATACATATTAAAATGAAAAGCAAACGTCTTTACAGTTCGTTGGCAATGCTTTACTAAACTGTGATCGTTGCTTTACTATTTAAATCGGTATCAACGCGGTGTACGGCGACCGACGATGGTGCGGCGCTTGGGCGATATTCGTTCGTATACACAAACATGCGGTCCGGCGCCGGTGCGGCTCCGGCATGTACATGAAGCCTCAGTGGTGCGTATTGCACTACATAAAAACTAGGTCTCTCTGTTTTCTGGGGTGAAAAGTGCCCTGAAAATGTACCGAACATTATTGAACACTTTCGAATGAATTATATTGTGACTGTATTTTCAGCTGAAGAAGATTTTGTGAAACCGATCAAATCACCGACTATGGCTGGCGGACTATTCGCTATTTACCGCGAGTATTTTAACTATATCGGCAAATACGATGAAGGCATGAATGTATGGGGTGGAGAGAACTTAGAGATATCTTTCAGGGTAAGCATACTCGAAATCAGTGAAAGTTCCCTCTTCTTTAGTATAATTATTTTATTTAATTATAGTATAAGCCTATATAAAGACACAAAATTTTACATAGATTTAACTCTTATATTGACGTTTCTGGTGAGTCGATGACACCGACAACTTGGTCTATTTGCCCAACTTTCGCTTCGGAGCGATTCTATCTCTACCAAATTTCTACAATCGCTACAGCTTCAAAGTGACATTGACATGATCACGTGACATTTCGATAGCTTATGTCAACCCCATACATTTTTTGGCCTTTCTGCTAGCGTCATCAATCGAATGTTACTTTGTCTAAGCGCTCTGTACTGTGTATCACTTTTCTAGTCCATGTTTTCCCTGCTATGGTCTTTATTTCGTCTTACCTTCTAAATTGTCTACCTCGTTTTTTTTATTTAATTAAAAAATTACAGCTAAACAGCTTCATGGCAGCTTGAACTTAGGATAAGGGTTGTATGGAAGGATGATGATTATCTAATCAAGCAAAGGATCTAATTAAGCGAAAATTACTTGACAGATCCACACTGGCTAATAACACTGTAATTTGAAAACATTGTAAGAGCCAATTATTTTTAAAAGAGTAACCATGGGGTATCATGCCGGCTCTTCTCCGTAGGAAACGACCAATTGGAACCGTGCACCTAGCTTCTGACGTTTCATAAGTGTCCATGTAGGTTTAGGTATGTGAAATAAAATATTTTGATTTTGATAAATTAATTTAATTGTTTTATTATTTTAGATTTGGATGTGCGGCGGTTCTCTGGAGCTGATCCCCTGCAGTCGTGTCGGCCATGTTTTCCGAAAGCGTCGGCCTTATGGAATAGGAGATAAGGAGGACTTCATGCTACATAACTCTATGCGCATGGCCCGTGTTTGGATGGACGATTACGTGGTCAGTACATTTATTTTTTCTCTTTAGGGCTTTGTAAGGTGAAAAAGTACAGAAGATTCTCTCTTGCTGTTACAGTTATACTCACCTAAAAGTTGCCTCTCTTCCTATCGCGTAGCTCTTATACCTTCTGACTCGTTAGCGTTGTCTTCTTTTTCGACGCGGCGCGTGAGCGAGTGGCAAAACTTAAGCATGCTTAGTTTAGAAAATATTTCTGCGGAAACGCAGCTAGTACACCATGCACATCTTCCTGGTTTCGCCTAATTAGAGGCAATATACATTTAGACCGAGAGGTGACAGGTTTTTTCATAACGATCGTGGATACGGTTAGATTTACTTCGATGGGTTGTAGAGTAGTCCCCTAATGTCAATGACGTCGGTCTGCCTGCTCTGAGTGGTTGCAACTTCGAGTTATAGCGCTTACAAGAGGCTTCATTGTTGCGAAAAAAAAACGATCAGGGAAATGGTCAGTTTTAGTACAAATTCAAAGTATGGCGTCTCCGCAGATGAAATAAGTGGGTCTGCCGGCTTTGAGTGGTTGCATTTCAGAGCTATGATGCGCGCAACATTGCTGCGAAAATAAAACGATAAGAGAAATGGTCACTTTTAGTACCTATTCGAAGTATGTTGTCTCCACAGGTGAAACGAGTTGGTCTGCCGGCTCTCAGTGGTTGTATTTCAGAGCAATCGTTGTGTATGCAAGACGCTTATTTGTGAAGAATGCCTAAAAAATACATCGTAAAACGGGACAATAGGCGAATTTTTCAAGTGCACGCCGGCCGGTGTCGTACCCCTACACCTGCGCCGAGCACCACCCGCTGCACGACCGTCCCCCCTGTAAAGGAATAGGGAAAAAGCTAGAGGTGTCAAGAGGTGTCAAGAGGTGTCAATAAGAGAAATGGTCAGTTTTAGTACCTATTCGAAGTATGGTGTCTCCACAGGTGAAACGAGTTGGTCTGCCGGCTCTTAGTCGTTGTATTTCAGAGCAATGTTATACGCAAGGCGCTTAGTTATACTTTGAGACGACATACTTTGAATGTGTACCTACCAAAACTGATCATTTCGCTGATCGTTTTTTTTTCGCAACAATGACGCCTCTCGTAAGCGCTATAACTCGAAGTTGCAACTACTCAGAGCAGGCAGACCGACGTCATTCACGTTAGGGGACTACTTTACAACCCATCGAAGTAAATCTAACCGTATCCATGATCGTTATGAATCCTGTGACCTCTTAGTCTAATTTGTGTGAGTATATAACGTGTAACGTTGAATGCGCAAAACCACTTAAGGGGTCTTTGTACTCATTATTAAGAAACAACTTTTAATATGGGACCAAACCTGAAATCGCGAAAAAAAATCAGCTGTCCAGTACATTTTGACGAATTAGGCGAACAGAAATGTACTGAACAGCTGATTATTTTTCGCGATTTCAGGGTGGGACCCATAGTAAAAGTTGTTCATAATGATGAGTACAATGACCCCTTAAGCGGTTTTGCGCATTTAACGTTACACGTTGTATAGAACAAAAAATAACAACACACATTAGCAACAAATCAAATCAAAACAAACGTGTCAAAACGCGTGCATCGGGCGATCGAGTCGTGAGCCGTGCTTTGCGATTATCGCCTTAAAGGTGAGCATGCGGAAGTTTGGCCGATAGTACACTTATCAAAAGGTATACATACCATTGCTGTTGCACTTATCAAAAGGTGTTGAATTATTCATATAACAATCTATACCATGTTAGGGTACATATTGTGGCTTGTTGACAAAACAGGGCGTTTAATAGTGAAGCATCCTGTTGTTTCTTGTCATAAGATACCAGACCTTACTTATTATCTGATTAACAAAATGTATGGGATAGAGAGAGTAGTGTTAGTATCTACTTTGAACGTACGCATACCTCGCTACCTGGCCGACGGCCAAATTTCAGGTATCAGGTACTAAAGTTTGAAATTGCAGTTCAAGTCTGACTGCCGAATTTTATGTGTTTTACAGAATATTGTTAATAATTAATAAACGATACTGTCAGACAGCTCCCGTTGGCGGTTTTTTCCGCCAGACGCTTTATAGCTCGCAAAAAATGACGTCACCTTATTTATAGTTTCAGTCCTAATTTTTGTATAATGATACTCGGGGAACTATTTCAATACTATTTGTAAGCAGCCAGATCAATCTTAGTGGTCAAACATCCCCCAGACACAATTAACTGTGTCTGGGGGATGTTTGACCGCTACGATCTTTAATTAATTAACATCATGTATTTTTACACGACTGCCCCAAAAATAATACTAATAATAATATGGTGTCAGATGAAATTGTCATTGCAGTCGGGGGACCTCTTAGATTTAAAAGTGTTCCACTGAAAGGTCCCCCGACAGCAATGACAATTTTATTTAACTATTTACTCAGGGAATACAACTTGTTTTTTACTTTTTAGTTCGTTTTGTGGCATGGTTTTTTAATTTGATTTTTTTTTCTCAACAATTTCAGAATAGGGTGATAGAACACAACCCAGCGGTGGTTCAAGTAGAACTCGGCGATCTGTCGTCTAGACACAACTTACGTAAAAGCTTGAACTGCAAATCTTTCAAATGGTACCTGGAGAACATTTACCCTGAACTAGAGACTGGACAAAACGCAATGACTAATAAAAGGATGGCAGCTCTGAATGATGTTGATAAGAATAAGTTCCAGCCGTGGCATTCGCGGTAAGTTTCATCTGTTTTTAATGGGTTCTTGTGGTATCTACACTTAAATGTATGAACAGAACATATTTTTTTTGGTGTCACCCATATGTAGGGTTACCAGAAAGAAAATTTAAAAGTCGGGAGAAAAAGCCTGATTTCCATTGAAAAATCCTGAGATTTTCTCGAATTTTGTGAATTCTCTCACAAACGTAATTTTTTGATGTTATTATTACTGCATAAATTGTGGGCAACCATTTTCAAGACCATTGGTGTTTCAAGATTACCAGAGATAATGCGTATTTGTCAATACCTATTTGGTATTACCTACAGCCCAGAATGCAAATGCAGAAAGAGTTTTTTCTATCATGGGGGCTCAATGGTCGAATGAAAGAAACCGACTAACAGTATCATTTAAAGAGTTTAACGTGCGAAACATTTAAAAGACAAAAGTTTACTTAATTTTATGTGATAAAAATATCTGAAAAATCTACTCTGTTATGGAAAATTCTAAAAATCCTGAGATTTCACGAGATTTCCAAAATCCGGCCGCAATCCTGAGAAGAGCCTAAAAATCCTGAGATCTCAGGACAAATCCTGGGATATGGTAACCCTACCCATATGCTATTCGTTCACAAAGAGGTCTTAACTACTACCTACTGATAATGACGACGTCGTAAAAAGAAACTTTTATGTTTCAGTAAACGTAACTACACCGATTCGTATCAAATCCGATTGAAGAACACTTCTCTATGCATCCAGAGCGAAAAGGACGTAAAGACCAAAGGCGGTGGCTTGGTACTGTCTAGCTGCATCAGGATTTTGAGTCAGGTAGGTAATTCTTTGTTTCTGTTGCTTCTTATGATGTGGTTTCGTTTGTCAAGTTTCCCCAACAAATTAAGATGAAGTTATAAGTATACTCTTTCCAACCATTTATTTTACTATTGACCTAAGCACGCATATGAAGTTCCTTATGTATTGACAGCCAACCATAGACGAAAAAGTGCAATAAGTACTTCATGGACGCTATGAAGTTCCTTATTTATTCACAGGCAATCATAGACAAAAAATGCAATACTTCATGGACGCTGTGGAGTTTCTTATTTATTGACAGGCAACCATAGACGAAAAAATGCTTCATGGACGCTAAAGTAAAATAAATGGTTGGAAACTTAGATAATATACATCTAGATCGAGCCACTGCGTGGCCGGTCATGAGACAGCAATATAATACTTTTTCTAGGTTATGTGGTATGAGAAATGAAGTTTAACGTAAGAAATCTTCCATATTTTGGACTGAAATCCATGTCAATACATTCGCACAATGGAAAAACTGTCCAAAAAAATTAAATTAATCGGCGCAAGATAAATTTTCTAGCATTGAAAGCACTTTGTTTGGCTAACATTCAAAAGTTCGCCAAGCAAAAATACGGCACGCCGCGCCGTAATCTCTTACGGCGTGCCGTATTTTTGCTTGGCGAGAAGATACGATGCTTTGTCTCAATTTTCCTACTAATTTCGTATAGATGTGTCTCACTTCCACACTTCACACTGTAATCATGGCAACGTCTAGAGGTTTAATGTTATTGGTTGGAAAGATTATAATGAGAGCAGCACAAGCGTGCCAGTGACAATATGTCATAAGCAATGTGGTTTTCTCATAAATAAATAACTATCTAGCAGTCGGGAGATCTTATACACAATTTTAATCTATTTAAATAAAATTCAATTGCCAAATATATGTAAGCGCATCACTTCAGAACGGTTGCATCTATTTGGCTAATTTTTTTTGTTGTGTTTGTAATTATCAGGACAGGGTTTGTATGAAAGAAAACATTTGAATAATTGTAAGGAAAAGTGGGTGAGTGAGTAAGACAAGGCATTAGGGAGATCTTTGAAAATATTGGCAGAGTTAACAGATTGACGTTTAGTTGTTCAGTTTCTTAAAATGCTCTTGCTGCTTGCTTCTTTCGCTGCTTGTTTCTTTGCTGTTGTTTGTTATGTTGATGTGTTACTTATATCCGAAAAGAAAAGGTGTTTTGTGAAAAAAGTATTAAAAAAGTTGTAGACCGTTATATTATACCTGCTATTTTTTAAAATATTTTATTTTATTATATGGTTGTACTGTAGAGGGAAGATTTGGTCTCATTTTCTTCATTAGTACACTCGCGCAAAACTAGTAGAAGATAAAACCCTTTTCCCGTATGCAAAATACGCGCATTGACGTGGAGTTGAGGACACTGGACCGTATTACCGCACCTAAGCCTTTATTTCTTTCAAATCCACTGCTTAGGAAGCCTGTTTCAAGTCTAGTCAACAGAATTGATAATGACGATGAAATTAATCAAATTGAATCAAATTAAGTGTTCAATTCTTAAATGTAATCACAAATTAATATATTTCAGATGTGGTTCGAAACGAGTCGTAATGAGCTGGTATTAGGACGCACTTTATGCCTGGACGCATCGAACAATGTAGCACCGAAGCTGAGCAAATGCCACGAACTTGGCGGCACACAGGAATGGAAGCATAAGGGATCGGTGAGCCATTGTTTCATTTACATTTGTTGTTTTCTATTCTATTGTATGATTAGTAACACAAACTTTAGCTAAATGGCATCACTCATCAACTATGAACCACAACAGACCAAGGATATAGGTTTGGTAAGCCAAGTGTGTGGTGAGACAACAGTGGAATAATTTCTTTTTGATATAATCCTCGGAACCGGCTGGTCTCTTGAAGTTATGTGGGAGTTACAAGTATATTGAAACAGCTTTATGTAGTTTTTAGTGCATGATGTGTCAAAAGGCTGAAATCGTTTAGTAGTTGTCGTAGAAATATAAAAATTTGTACGCATGAGTAATTTTGAAACTCAATTGGATGAAATATAATAAAAATGTGTCCGATATGCGTGCAGTTGAAAACTTTTCGTTTCTAGCCTGAATACAAACGTGTGGAATTTATTAACGCGGTAAATAAATTGGACTTAAGAGCCATAAGTATCCAACAGGAATTGGGACACGTAGTTTGTTATGATGTCTTCAATAATTTGATCCTGAGCCACGGGAGGTGTAACAAACAGCCATCCTCAAATGAGTGGAAAAAAATGTTTGGAGCTGTGAGTCCATTACTAATAGTCGTAGTTTTGATCCCGTAGTTAAGTACAATCACCGTAGTTGGGCTAACATCATCGTAGTACCTTACTAAAGTACCCGTCACGAGAAGCTATAAATTATGTAAACAAACATCTTTTACTAAGTAAACATTTTATACTGCGAGATAATAATAAATTGACCATATTCAATCGACATGAAATATAGACGGGTTATATGAAAGTAACAACCTATTTAATTTAGTCGGATCATATTTTAACGACGCAAAGCGCTATCGTTTGTGTTTCTTGGTACAGGAACGCGTCCGTCGCAGGGATTGTAAACTATCGGGACGCCATTTTGAAATAAACGCGTCATTCGAGTTTCGAATGCTTCGTGATACATGTCACTGATTCTGACACAGAAATGGAAACATCTGAATCTGACGAATAATTATTCTTAAATAATATATGTTAATTAATATTTGTTACTTAATAATTTATTAAATCTTAAACAAATTCATTTTTTTTGTTGGTCCAAATGTTGTGAACTCCTGAACACTTGTTTACATAATTTATAGCTTCTCGTGACGGGTACTGTCGAGTTCATTAATAAATAGGCCCTTTCAGGCAAAAAAAAAATGTATGAACGTCAAAAAAGTTATTAATATTGTGACAATAACTTTAAGCATCATTCAATTATGGTCAAGATTTAGATTCATTAATATGTGACTGCTTTTTCTCAGTAACATGTATACAGCCAAAGGAAAAGTCGAAAAAGCAAAAGCAGTCATCTTGACCACAATTTAATGATGCATAAAGTTGTCACAATATTTTGAACTTTTTTGACGTTCATATATTTTTTAAGCCAGAAAGGGCCAATATATTAATGAACACGACTGTACCTGTGAGAACAGTAAGTGAAATTTTTATTTTTAACTTAAGTATTTAGTTTTCCATTGACTCAGCGGCCCGTAGCTATTTTAAAGAAACTAAATTGAGTTTCTTCATTTTAATTTTTCTAACCCCCGGTTTAAGGATGTAAAAAAAAATAATTCGCAATAAGAGATTCGATCGGTGAACCAACGACACCAGTTAAACAACACGCCGCTTATCAGCGCTTATTAAATGAGCAATATTTGTAAATCCGAAAAAACCGAAAACTGCTCTAGACTTCAATGAAAGTTGCAATATAGGGATTTACGGGGGCTAAAAATCGTTCTAGCTAGGTCTCATTTCTGGGAAAATTCAATTTCACTTTTTCATCCAAGCAGAGCTCGGCCGCCCAGGCGCCAGGTGTTTGTTCCGGCTAATCTCCGAAACGGCTGGACCGATTTTGACGGGCTTTTCACTGGCAGAAAGCTGATGTTATAAAGAGTAACTTAGGCTTTTATTTTAGAAGAAGAATAAAGGTTCTGCGCAAAAAAAAAACCCATGAAATTGAACAAAATCCGATCATCATAATCACCATCTTCCTGCCCTTATCCCATGTTACTTGGGGGCGGCGCAACACGTTTTCTTCTTCCATTCTTCCCAGTCAACCGACACGCTATCATTCACTCCCTTCTCTTTCCTATCATTCCTCACGCAATCCCTCCATCTTTTCTTTGGGCTTCGAAAATTAAAATCCGATGCAAATAGAATAATTATTGACATCCATGCGGGCGAAGCCGCATGCAATAGCTATAATCAACGCAATCTAAGAAGTCCGTTTGGACAGCTGTCAAAATACTTTGTGTAGTGATGGGGAAAAAACTCGGCTGCTTTAAAAACCGATTCTCGAGCCATATCGATTTATGATACTTAGAGTTTGTAATGACAATCTATCTACAATGCTTAAAACTGATTCTCGAGGCATAAGTATCGTTTTATTACACGTACGAGTTTGTACCTAATATTTAACAGTTATTATATAAATCCCAACTAAGAGGGCGAGTTTCAAAGCCAAACCAAGACATAAGCTATAACCCGATATACTGATTTCTTCCGGAAGGTTTATGTATAATAATACATTGTATATTAGGCAACAGTAGCATAGGTACAATGCGTTTCAACTAAGAATAGGAAAGTCAATGACCTCTAACTGTCAACTGAAGCTAGAAATCTAAGACTTGCAAAGTTTTGTAGTGTTATCCTTATCCATTTTAGTTCTGTTTTTGGAATTTGTTTTTGTTAAAATATGTCACTGACTTTGAAAATGTGTAAACGAGATGCTATTTTGCTAAATCTTCACAATATGGCGCCAAGGTCATCCTATTCTTAGTTGAAACGCACTGTACCTAGTAATTATTAAATATCAAAATAAAACAAAACATGTTTTTGATCAGATTTTGTTTTTTTATGTTTAAACATTTATTAATACAGTAATTATAATACACTTATCTCTTGTCTAATTTTTTTTTTGTTAGCCTACGTGGTGTCCAAATGCTGGGCCTTTTCCCTTTCAAACCTGCCTGTCTTGTGCAATCTCTGGTTGTCTAAATTAACGTTTGTAAAAATACCGATTTTTTAGAACATCGATTTCATTCGGTTAAAAAACGGTTTACAACGGTCACAACTCTACGGCCACAAACCCCATGACATTGTAATAACGTCCTGTGGGAATATTAATCAACGATTAATACGTGTTTTTGGGTGCATTTTTTCCAATATAAAGTAAAACTTGGTTCTTACGAATGATACTCATTGTTATAGTGTATGGAAAGCATAGTAATTAATTAGGATTACGAATTAGATTTTTCGATTTCCTACGTAGACGTTCATACAAAGTTATCGCGGCATGTATAATGAGAAACGTCCAAACGGATTTCTTAGTTTGCGTTGATTATAGTTTTAATTATAGTATCACTAGAACAACCTTTTTCTGCGTATCGCGCACGGCACTATGAGGCTGAATCGTGATGAAGACGCTCCCCATATTCTGGATGCAATTATTTAGTCCAATCTTTCGAAATCTCCTTTCTTATTCCTTTAGTAATATTTAACTTCGCTTCATAAAGTGCATACTTATTCATACACGGTTTTACCGTCGTTCCAACACCGGCTACCCGGCAGCCTGACCGTGTGGCATTGCACACGGCGTGTGCAAAGAGCTCGCGTTTATTTAGCACAGTCAGCCTATAATGTTCCCACTGCTGTGACACAGGCCTCCTCTCGGTGAGAGGGAGTGGGCTGTAATCCACCACGCGGGCCCAGTGCGGTTTAGTAGATGTCACATGTCATCGAATTTTTAGTTCTAGTACTTTGTAGTACTAGTTTTATCTTCACGATGTTTTCTTTCACCGTATTGAAAGCAGTGGTGATGAAATAATTTACACAAAGTGAAGCGCCTGGGGTTCGAACCTACGACCTTACGGTAAGACCGTAAGTCGCAGCCGTTACTACTTTTTTTTTTGTCGGCGTGGAAATCCTCATGGATTGGGATGGCTGCGGTTACGAAAGTGACTTGTACTGCAAACTGGTGATGGCCCGCACCATGCGGGCCATCACATCTCATGCGGCTTAGGTGAGAGTGAGGTGTTGAACTCCCCCGTTACGTCTTAGAGAAGCGAGCGTGAGCCGTTACCACCGGGCCAACACTGCTTTCGCATTTACTTGGTTACGCAATTAATGACGCATATTTATGGACTCCCACTATTCTCATTATGGTTTAATAATACCGGCCTTAGATGAAATTTTCTCCTTTGAAATTAAATTGACTGACGTCGTTTAACAGTTGTCAGGCTTGCGATGAACTTTTGTTATTTTCTTTTATTTTATTTTTTTGATGTTAAAAAACCAGTCCCAATGCAACTTTAACCCGTTGTATGCCGGAACGCGGATCTACGCGGGACACATGGCTTTTTAATCGTTTCTGTATACAGCATACGAAAGGTCAACTTGTTACAATCATATCATTTATTAGAACACCTTCCAGGACATAAATTTACTTACCCATTTATAATGCCTGGTTCACATTATTCCAGCAGCATTCCAGTCCAGCGATCGAAAGCAGCGCTGGAATGTCACTGGAATTGGAATGCACTCATTCCAGTGAATAATCCAGTCCACTGACTGGATTAACAGTCTACTTTTTCATTCCAACTCTCCCATTGCCGCTGGAATAGTGTAGAAGGACAATCCAATGCTGGATTATACGTTGTACTGTTATGACGTATTTTTGTTTTTTGACTGATTTCCTGAATATCTGGAATAATGTAGACTTTATGATCCAGTTTAACATTGGACTGGGTTGACTAGATAGATAAAGAACCAACCAGGAAATCATTAACATTATTTTGTGATATTTTCAGGCTGGCAGCCCAGTATACAACACCGCTGCGGGCATGTGCCTCGGCGTCGACCGAGCTTACAGGGGCGAGCCGCTCATCATGGTCATATGCGACAACCAACCCACAAACCAATGGGACTTCATCCGTTCTTAAGCAAACAATGATCACGGCTATCGAAGTATCCACATACGGTAGTAATATCATATAAATACTAAGTAAATATTTTGATGTAATCAGGCTATGTAGCCGAACAGAGCTTGTAGAATTAGGCTCAGCAGATGTTGTAATTTGATGTCATTAAACAATAGTTCCACATTATGTTCCGATTAAAATTAGGGTTGATCAAATGATCTCTTACAAAACTGACTTTTTGAGAATCTCTTCTTTGTAGACCATGTTTATCAATATTTTATAATAACCTACATCGATACAATATATTAAATGTTAGTTTTAGTTTACTAGCTGGTTTAGTAATTTAAGGACAAATACAGATAAGATAATCAATCAAGAAGATAATTAGGAATTTCTCAGTAGCAGGCCAGAGGCTGGATTTGTGCCCGATTGATGCAAATAGGCTCGCCCCATGGGACTAAACAGAATTGCCGATATGTAGGTGTACTATAGGTACAACTCTGCCTAACCCTTTGGGCAAACAAGGCGATGATGATAATCAATCAAATATATCCGACTGCGTGAATATCGCGACTTCTACACACAGCTTTTTGTAACTTTTTCTAGCTATTTGAGATTTTTACAGCTTATTAGCTAAACTATTCTATTCGCTCGCAGCAGGTGAAAATATTAATATAGAATCTCAATTAATAATAGCTAATTCTTCATTAAAGCATGAGTGGCTCGTGAAATATCGATACCGTCCCGTCTTATTTTATGATTTGTTCCTAAATGAAGACGTTAGTTTTTAAATAATATTATATACATTGATATTCTAATTCTGTATATTTTTTTGCTATTATTAAGGGATTATAGTGTCTCGAAAACAATAGACATTTTGTAAAAATATCGTTCTAAAATGATGTGTAGTTTTTAAAGAAATAACGGACGATTCATATTTTTTCAGGTTTTTCTGAAATGCACTGTTTTAAAGTCTGATTTTATGTTGTGTTTTTACGTCTTATTCTATGAGTACGTATCTTATTATCTATACATAATAATAATCATCTGTAGTAATAAAGCAGAAGAGTTTGTTTGTATGTTTGAACGTGCTAATCTCTGGAACTACCAGTCGGCTTTGAAAAATTCTTTTTGCATTTTATAGCCCAAATTTAACATCACGCTAGGACCCTTATGAGCTGAGCAAAAAGACAAAAAGTCAGACAGCGTGCTAAGCAAAAACGAAGTAACAGCGCGGGCAGGCGATGCTATGCGACGGGCGGGGTGAGTCGGGGGAACAAAAAATTTCACGCGGACGAAGTGGCGGACAGAAGCTAGTTATGAATAATTTTGTTTTCCATTTTGTGATAAAGACAGGTTTTTAATTAACATCACCTAATCGTGTACAGTATTTATGTTTTAGATGGCAAAGAATAGAGTTGAAATGGGGCTCTTCCATTTTTAATTTAGCAAAACGATTTGATATTCTGCGTGAGCTAGTTTGTTGCCAGGAAAGAAAATTAATACTTATAAGTCCCATTCCATTCCTTTTTGCTAGCATGTACAAGTATTATCGGAGTACCTATAACAGAGTACCTTTTTACACTTGTATACCTTAATATCCGTACAATATAGTATTATACAAACATTATGTTAGGTTAGGTTAACTTGGAACAGTTTTACAATATACTTGTGTATCCTAGCATTAGTCAATAATAATTAAGCTCAAGTTTCGCACTGTGCATCACTACGAACACTCATTCGATTCATGGTTGTCTCTCGTTTTGTTTTTAAACTTATTTACCGATCGATTTTGAAACTTTTTAAGAGCGTTGTGATTTGCTACGATAAACTGTTATCGGACTTATTAAGTGTGTATGTTCTGTAATTATATTGCCTTCGCAGTTTCTTTAAAAAATGTTAAAAGTTTAGTATATAATATACATACCTATGTATACTTTTACAACAGTCACCAGTACATCAGTCGATTCTGATGTAAAAGACTATTGTTATGGTAATTTGACTGTTAATCACATTTGTAACTAATTTGAGTAAAACATTTATTTTAGATTATCGCTTTTTAGTGCTAATAAGTAAGAAAATATGTACTAAGTAATACATTGGTTGTGGAATAAATTCATTAATTCTAATCTTCATTCAAATACCCTGTAAATAGCAAAGATTGAAATCGTTAGATTTGCTCTCACCGTGAAAAAGTGTCCATACAGAAGAGTTAGCTCACACATTATTAATAGCGTTTCCATGACAATTAAGTCAAGTCACTACGTCATTGTGTGTCAGAGGTGCCAAAACGAAACTGACGCGACTATCTTTGGTCGCGGTAGGGCGAATCTATCGATTTAAATTAGTAAGTTTATTACCCTAATGTTACTTGTGGACAATAAAAAACTATTTAGGTATCTTAAATTGTATCCAGTAAAAATATTTTTTATTGTATATTTTAAAATAACATTTTGCTTGTAGATTATCAGAAAAAAGTGTATACGTAGAAAGGAACGTAGAGGGCTTAGTGCGAGTTTTTATACTTACTCGATCGCGTTTACGTTATCGTTACCTTATGTCAATTCGTATGGAATAATTGTGTTTCCCAGTATAGTCACCAGGCAGCGCTAATTCATTTTCAGTGCAAACTGACGTTTACGTTAACGTGATCAAGTAAGTATGAAAACTCGCACTAAGGCCTCTACGTTCCTTTATCTTAGTAAATGGAATGAGTTTATAATCAGTTCATTACTCTTGCGCTGCGCGCTGTAGTAAATAATTATTTTGGATTGGATTGTTCAATCAAAATACGAATAAAATTAGGCTAAGCTTGCGTTCCTGAATGCATGAAACAATTTTGTTTATAATTATTTGTATCACTATGAGCCTAAGTTTCTCGAACAAAAATGATCGCAAAATGAATGTGACAAATTGTCAAACGCCGTAAACTGCTGTGATTGATTGATTGATTGAATGAATGATTAAATGAATGATTTATCAACAGCCAATCACAGCAGTTTACGCGCCCTTGACAATTTGTCACATTCATTTTCGTTCGAGAAACGGTACCTATAGCTGAGCGTCCACTGGTCCGCGTGGTGTTTGTTTGTATGAAGAAATGATGGGAAATGGTACTGGTAGTGGGCGCAGTGCTATATGAGTTCATACAAACCAGACCGAAATCCGTTGCGTACCCTGCGTGCGTTGCGGCCGGTGCGAACCAGTCGACGATCAGCTTAAAGGTGAACGCAAACTTGTCCGTGCCGAAAGAATCGACCGCGCCGAACGAAACGAAATTCCTAGTAATTCTTCTGGCGATTCGTCCGATTCGGTGCGGATAAGTGTGCGAGGTATCATATGATTTCATACTAGTAATTCTAAAATTCGATTCTTTCGGCTCCTTCGCTTCCTTCGACTTTGTTATCTGAGCGTTTACCTTAAATCATAACTTAGTTTTAACTGCTCATGGTTTTTTGGTTGGACCGACTGATCGACATTGCTCGACGTACATAATATTCTAAATAATATTATGATATTGTAATAATAATACGTATATCAACAGCATATCAAGGGTCTTGGATGAATGTATCTTATTAATATCCATTGAATGTTGGTAAACGTTAGGCAAAATGTTGTATTGATAATGATAAAATTATTTTAAATATGATTAACATAATTCTTTCCCACCGATGTCTGCTTGTATTAAGGGGATGTTAAAGACCCGTTATAAAGGCCCGGCTACACGCAGCGACCTTCAGCACAGTTTGTGCAAACAACATGTGGCGTTCACACCATATCAGAAAGTATTGATGGTATGATGGAGCGTGTAACAGTACCGTTGGACGCGTGGAAAATTTCCTTAATTATTGTAAATACAGACTGGCAAGTCCGTCCTCTCTACCCCGATAATTTTAAGGCTTTAATAGTGCTATTACACACGGAACAGAAATAATCAATCTGTAGAAACAGTACTGTCCGACAAATTCGCAGACATACAGTAATTTTCGAACAATTTCGTAATTATTGTTGTTTGTGGGGATACAGGTAGCTATTTTTATTACCTTTAGATTACTAGTCAAATTGAGAAATACAAACAAATTTTTCTTGTTGTTCACCCTATTTTTCGGTACCCACGATTTTAGAGCAACCATCTACATTCCTTTATTTCTATTGACTATTTCTGTTGTGCACGTGTTTACTTTGCGGTTTTGATACAAACTGTTATGGAATTATTATGACCTGCACTCATGCTTAGTTGATGCACTGCATTCCCGCTCCGTTTGAATGAACATGGCACCTCGCGCAACCTTGGTATTTTGACTGTGATAGCACCTTTATTTCGTAGCTTTATGGGTGATTTTCGCAGCTGAAGTTTTAAGGCGGATCCACGCCTGCGCACGTGGCTTGCGCACTACGCGCCTCTCACGGGTATGGACACGTCGCATTCTGCGCGCGTATGCGCACGTCGCAAACAGCTTACCGCAGCTCGCGAGCATTGATTTGTATGAATTGTTTGTGCTTAATTGACTAATTTAGTATGAACGCGAAACCACGAATATGTGCACGTCGTGAATATTGCAAACTTGCACGCAAACCCCTCGCTGGCCGCTCGCGAACGTGTCCAAATATGTCTATAGGTACTATGTTCTTAAGACGCACGCGGACCGCACTGTTCTTGCTCTTGCGCAGGTCTGCATCTGACTTACGGTTGACCTTAGTTTCAAGTTGTGGTGCCTAGTTATTTGCCTGAGTATATAGTTAACCTTTTATGTTGTATTAGTTAGGAATTGTCAGTACTATTGTACTAAATTATTCAGTTAATTAATGACATAATGTTTAGGGCGATGTGAAAATAATAAGTAAAAGAATCGGACGTAGGTACGTAAGGACAAATTATAATTTTACTCTTTGAAATTATTTTGCGAATATTTACAATTTTGTAAAAGATGTTATACTTTTTTATGTATAGGTATGTGAGAAATGGTGTGGACGGAAATAGGTTTTTAATGTACCTATTAGCAACTTTTCTACGAATATTGATTTGTCAATAGTTATCCATTTTGAAAGAAAAGAAAGAAAATACGTTTATTTGCGGTAAACATGACGCAAAGAACATTAAATTTGGACATTTTGGTTGTTGAATAGGTACCTAATCCTTTAGAATGATTAACTATGTACCTATTGTAATCATTTTCGCTGCAAATCTTTCAGATACCTGTATCAGTACCTATGCAACTTATTAGTACTGTGAACCTTAAGTTTAAATTAGTATAGAACGACTTCTGAACAGGAGTCTTCTCATATCGCAATTATGTAACATAGGTACTAGAAAATGCAAGTTTTTCAATACACTCTGTATGTAAAATTAGTAGTCAACCCTACCACGTAGATGTATTAAAACCTTTTACTGTATTTTGTTGTTTATATAAAAATATATTTTGAAAGATTTTATGTATGTTATATTTAGGAAGTACTTGATAATTAAAGGAAATAGGTGTAACTTTGATTTTTTTACTTTACCTACCCTGTAATACCCAGCCATAGGCCACCAATCCTTTCACTCAGCATGATCTTCACTAGTGGAAGTTGATACACAACTTCCACTACGACTACGATCGAAGGCTTTAGTAAAATAGGCCGCACGTTGGTACACAAAACCAGTATACGTTGGTCTCTTATTCTATTGAAACTGCATTACGTTTAGGCGTGCGCGTACTCCCAGCGGAAAAGTGTCGAATTTCAGGACTTCAGTTCAATAGATTTTCAGTGTATGGCGTCGTGTAAATGTGTATGATAATTTTTTTGTGCGTCCTGTCCAGCCATTTTTGAGATATTTGCGGAAAACACTTACAAGGTGCAACTCGCAAGCGCAAAGTGAAAGTATTGTCACTGGCAGTGTGTAGTGTACAATTCCGTGTTTTTAGGGTTCCGTATCAAAATGGTAAAAATGGAACCCTTATGGTGTGACTCAGTCTGTCTGTCTGTCACAGCTGGATATCTCAAGAACTACTAATGCTATAAACTTGAAATTTGGAACAGTTTTAGATGACATTTACCCAACTGTTTTGCAAATAAGAAAGAAATAATAGTAGAATTAACCGAGGGGATAAAGCAGTGTCTTCTGTCGCGGGTGATGATTTAAATCGCGAGCGTAACGAAGGACTCGAGGTTTACTCCCGAGCGTAGCGAGGGTGTTAAAAACGTGTGCGTATGCGCAGCGGAATGTTGTTGAATTTAAAGATTTTAATTATGCAGATATTTAGTGTATGACGTCGTATAATTGTGTATGGTGAAAAAAAATTTGTGCACGCAACCATTGTGGAGAAATTCACCAAAAACTGATTCCGCTGGGCGAACGTTGTCCTGGCGGAACTTTTTTTAATCCATAGACTTTAGAAGAAAAGAGATGTGTCCAAAAATTAGTGTGTATTTGTGTGTAATTGTGTATGTATGAATAAAACTAGTGCATGCATAAACTTCGGAGAAATTCAAGTTTCCGCTACGCGAACGTTTGGCCATTAGCTAGTTTTCATATAAAGGGCTTACATAGAGAGCTGTAGATTTTTACATACGTTGTTTTGAATTTGTTTATATTTGTTTAAAAAACAGATTTAGAAAAAATCGTAGGGCTTAAAAGATAAAAATATAAACGTAAAATACGCTTATTAGGTCTTAGTTCTTAAAGTATGCACTTTGGGGTCTAGATTTTCACGTTTATACAAACCTTGTAAGTGTCTGCAACATGTTGCCAAGTATCAATGATGTTCCGTTAGTAACTAAAGAGTTATAGGACAAATTTACCATGAACAGATCACTGTTTACGAAGCAGTCAAATATCACGACGTTCTGAAGGAATTGCATGGTAATGTGTATGTCAATAATTAGTGTATTCATTCAACTATTCCTATGCAAAATTTCATGTCATTAAATTCAGTAATTAAAGAAAAACAATTATAATACTGACGAAGCATCGAAAACCTACATAACCCGACCAAGTTCGGATGGCTACAAAAAAGCGGCCGTGCAATATATTTAGGTAACATCCCAAAATTTACAGTATAATACCGGTATTGAATTGGTATAGGTGATAACACAATTGTTGTTTCGATATAATTTATAGGTCATTTATTTTTGTACACCTACTTTTTTATTTGACTATGACAGAAAGTAGGTACTATTTACGTAGGTACTTTATTTAAGTATGCGCTTGAGACTTGACATATAATCTAAATATATTATTTAAGACAAATAAAATTCATACAGCTAATTTCTATTGAAGATTTCACGGATCAGGATTCTAACTATAGACCCCTTAGGGAAATTAAATATTTACTACATGTAAGTATGTACTAGTTACTGTTTAGGTAAATATTTATCATATTGTAGCTTATTACACTATTTAACCAATAGACTAGGCATGCACGAGCGTTCCCCTTTGCAACTTTAGTGGATCAAACAATCTAATAACTTAAAAAAAACTACTTCTTGAATCGATTTTTTTTTCTTATGTATGTGAGCGTGTTCCCCCGCACCCCACCAAAATATGCAGAATTATTTTGTTCGAAGTTCGGTACGCTTAATCCTTTAGTTAAATAGTCTAAGTATTGTAGTTATGAATTGATCAAAAATATTCTTGTGTGAAAAAATAGACAACGCGCTGCGCGCAACGAGCGATAGGCGGCTTCCCGCTTGAAACGGTACTGTCATCCTTGAAGAAAAGAGAGGGCAATATGTTTTCGCGCGTATTCGTTTGCTGTTGAACTTGAACCTGATTTTGTTTCATCCCCAGTCACAAACAAATAAATGTGCAGTCAAGGAAAATGTGCGTATGCGCTGTTGTTTTGCTATGCATCGCCAATTCTCTGTAATAATAATATTGACAAAGTGTGTTATTAATGTTATAGTGTAACAGTGAAGCATAACATAATTATGTAGTAGGAATATTGAGTGAATGATAGTGAGAAGCTGATAACAGATACAAGGTAAGATTTTATAATAAATTAATAGCTATAGACTTATTCATTTACGTAGGTAGTTTATTAGGCAGATAAATTATAATAATTGTGTTATGTTAACATTGGACAGACACCATAAACCCAAGTTAATATCTACTGATTGATCTAATTCTATATCTATTTACTTAAATTTATAATAATAAATTATACTAGACATATATTGTAATATAATCGTAATTTCATCATCATTTTCGTTTTTCATTCAAGAAATGCAATTGTTTTATTTTTTCCTAACGCTTGTGTACGCAACTGTACCATATTAATAAATACTATATTGGAAGGTTAAGAACGTTTCTAAGATATATGGCAGGGCCGCTTTTTGGTAGCCATCCGAACTTGGTCGGGTTATGTAGGTTTTCGATGCTTCGTCAGTATTATAATTGTTTTTCTTTAATTACTGAATTTAATGACATGAAATTTTGCATAAGAATAGTTGAATGAATACACTAATTATTGACATACACATTACCATGCAATTCCTTCAGAACGTCGTGATATTTGACTGCTTTGTAAACAGTGATCTGTTCATGGTAAATTTGTCCTATAATTCTTTAGTTACTAACGGAACATCATTGATACTTGGCAACATGTTGCAGACACTTACAAGGTTTGTATAAACGTGAAAATCTAGACCCCAAAGTGCATACTTTAAGAACTAAGACCTAATAAGCGTATTTTACGTTTATATTTTTATCTTTTAAGCCCTACGATTTTTTCTAAATCTGTTTTTTAAACAAATATAAACAAATTCAAAACAACGTATGTAAAAATCTACAGTTCTCTATGTAAGCGCTTTATATGAAAACTAGCTAATGGCCAAACGTTCGCGTAGCGGAAACTTGAATTTCTCCGAAGTTTATGCATGCCCTAGTTTTATTCATACATACACAATTACACACAAATACACACTAATTTTTGGACACATCTCTTTTCTTTTAAAGTCTATGGATTAAAAAAAGTTCCGCCAGGACAACGTTCGCCCAGCGGAATCAGTTTTTGGTGAATTTCTCCACAATGGTTGCGTGCACAAATTTTTTTTCACCATACACAATTATACGACGTCATACACTAAATATCTGCATAATTAAAATCTTTAAATTCAACAACATTCCGCTGCGCGTACGCACACGTTAAAAACTTAAATCACGAGCGAAGCGCGGGATTTAAGACGAGTCCTGAGTGTAGCGAGGGATTTAAGTTCACCCAAGACTAAGACAGCTTTATCACCGAGGAAAATACTCTACTTTTCGTACCATTTGCAAAAAAATTAACACAATAACAATATGAGATAAGCAAACTTGTCGTTTATGTATTTGAAGAAAACAAAAACGCGGCAAATTCCTAGACTAATATTTTTTTGTCGGAAAAGCAAAGGCATCAAGCTCATACGGCCTCGTCGGTTTTCGTAATTTTATTTAATAATCATAACTGCATAATAAATGCGTATAGGCGTATTCCTTTTTCAAAAATATGTATAATGCTTTATATACAAACTCAATGGTCTAAACACAGATGTACTTCAGTATAAATTTCGGTAAGTATTCCAAATTTAAATCACATTCTCCCCATAGAGGGTGAATGAAATCGTGAAATTCAGTACAATTTTCTTTCCCTGTTTTTAGTGTGCGTTACCGCAGCCAGAAAATGTCGAAAATCGTCATTTGAATTTTATAGATAATTAGTGCCTCGGCTTCTGTAATTGTACCATCGATTTTTAAATTTGTACCTCTAATAGTTTTTTAGTTATTTGACAAAAACAGTTCTGGCTGGCGTAACGTTACCGTAGCCAGAAGTTTTGTTTATTAATGGGTATATTGAAATAAATTGTAGCCAAATATTTAGTGCCTCAGACGAGGTAAATGTACCAAGTTAATTTGTATTTGTATCTGTTATGGTTGCGAAGATATTCAAGATCCTGCTGCGGTAACGTTTACATGTTTGCTGGATCTCTGAAACGGATAAGCCCCCTTTTATAGTATTTTGCACACGACTTCTTACGAGTTAGCTTGAATTTGTTCCTCATTAATAAAACAAAAAAATTGCACCGTTAAGGAGTTATTTAGGTAAATAGAAATATGCTTTAATCGATCCTAGCACTTCGAATAGAAGCTCTAAAGACTTACTTGCAACGTTATGTTATAGCTTATAACTGCCTTCAAATGTACCTGAAGTTTAATTTATTATCCTGTAAGCAATTAATAAATTATGATGAAATTTAAATTTACTTCGAGACATGATGGTTAAACGGTGGTTTAAAAAACCGCTGTTTTAAACCACCGTTTAACCGAGATTCTTTACGATTTATGAAGTGAAAGTTATATCAATAATTAGTGCTTTTATTCAATTTTATGCCTGTACATTTGCAACGTAATCCACTCAATAATTAACGAGATAATCGAAAAATAGTCACTATGATGTGTGTGACCACGGTAACCCGGCCAAGTTTAGATGGTTACAGAAAAGCGGACCTTTAATACATTACGCTAACCTTCTGAAAATTACAGTATAAGTCTTATAATTTTGGTACAGACGCGTACATTATGTTTTGAGTGAAAAATATAACCTTCTACCTAATAAATAATAATGAACTTTAAAATTCAATAGTATAGTAAGTATCAATAGTATAATAGTATAGTAAGTATGGAATGTCTTTGAAGTGCGCGCAGTGCGCGCACTTCAAAGACATTCCATACTTCACAGATTATGCGGTAGAAAAACGCTCGCCCTTAGGGCGGGCGCCATGCGAGCGCGCACTGCGGTGCGTTTCCGTTAAGGGTTCCGGGTAAGGTAAGAGGCTTATTGTAAGTACTAGCTTTTGCCCGCGGCTTCGCCCGCGTGGATGATGGAAAGTATTCCATGGGAACGTAGTACGTTCGGACGGCCCTATGCTCTCTACATGTATACGTTCAGCGTACTTACATGTGGAGAACATAAAGCCGTCCGATATAACTGTGCAAACTCAAATCCTTACGATATATCGTTGCCGTGTATGGTGGCCTTAAAGCTTCCAGTCGGCATGATTTTTCACGACTCTTCAACAATCATCGTCATATTTCAGCCAATTTAGACAAAAACTTAATGAATATACACTGAATCACTCTATCCATTGCTGAAAACGTGAAAACCGTATAAAAACACGTTCAATAGTTTTTGAGTTTATCTCATTCAAACAGACAGACAGACGCGGCGTGGGGGGGACTTTGTTTAGATATTTACTATGCCGGTCACGTTCTAATAAAAAAAAAACTTTAGATCGAGTATCCACTTGTTCAAAAGTTATTTCTTGTAGGTAATAAATTAATAATTTCTAATGTATTTTTGTGTATTTTAAAATCAACCCCTATTTTTCTAATTTTATTTCCTACCAAAAGCATAAATTTCAATTTTCATACTTAGGTATCACTAATAATGCTGGGTTTTCCATACAAACTTTCATCCCCTATGTCACCCCCCGTAGGATTATTTTTGAGGCAAAAAGTAGCCTTCGCCAGGATGCCATGTCAGCCTTGCCAAATTTTTTCAAGATCCGTTCAGTGGTTTAGGCGTGAAAAGGTAACAGACAGACAGACAGATAAGAGTTACTTTCGAATTTATAATATTATAGTATAGATTCATAAAGACTAGTCTGTACTTACGTGCTTATATAGGTACCTACATAAGTAAATAAAACTATTGAATTTAAAAGTTCATTATTATTTATTAGGTAGAAGGTTATATTTTTCACTCAAAACATAATGTACGCGTCTGTACCAAAATTATAAGACTATTATACTGTAATTTTCAGAAGGTTAGCCTAATGTATTAAAGGTCCGCTTTTCTGTAACCATCTAAACTTGGCCGGGTTACCGTGGTCACACACATCATAGTGACTATTTTTCGATTATCTCGTTAATTATTGAGTGGATTACGTTGCAAATGTACAGGCATAAAATTGAATAAAAGCACTAATTATTGATATAACTTTCACTTCATAAATCCTAAAGAATCTCGGTTAAACGGTGGTTTAAAAAACCGCTGCGCATCATGTCCCGAAGTAAATTTAAATTTCATCATAATTTATTAATTGCTTACAGGATAATAAATTAAACTTCAGGTACATTTGAAGGCAGTTATAAGCTATAACATAACGTTGCAAGTAAGTCTTTAGAGCTTCTATTCGAAGTGCTAGGATCGATTAAAGCATATTTATATTTACCTAAATAACTCCTTAACGGTGCAATTTTTTTGTTTTACTAATGGGGAACAAATTCAAGCTAACTCATACGCAACTCGTGTGCAAAATACTATAAAAGGGGGCTTATCCGTTTCAGAGATCCAGCAAACATGTAAACGTTACCGCAGCAGGATCTTGAATATCTTCGCAACCATAACAGATACAAATACAAATTAACTTGGTACATTTACCTCGTCTGAGGCACTAAATATTTGGCTACAATTTATTTCAATATACCCATTAATAAACAAAACTTCTGGCTACGGTAACGTTACGCCAGCCAGAACTGTTTTTGTCAAATAACTAAAAAACTATTAGAGGTACAAAAAATCGATGGTACAATTACAGAAGCCGAGGCACTGATTATCTATAAAATTCAAATGACGATTTTCGACATTTTCTGGCTGCGGTAACGCACACCTGTTTTTAACAGATTAAAAATGTCTATTGAGTTCGCTTTTTGTGGCATAGAATGTCACTTTTTTGAGCAAGTGGTACGAAAAAATTTTTATACTTTTTTACAACAGGGACTGAAAGGGGGTCTTAAAAATTCAAAGTGTTGCTAAATACCTACATAATAGTAACAAAGAAAAACCGGTCAAGAGCGAGTCGGACTCGCGCACCAAGGGTTCCGTTCCGATTTCTGAGAAAGTGTGCTATTTAGAGACATCGTTTTATTTTTCCTGTAATCTTTACATAAACTTGTATCACATAGAATAATTTCAGATTTTTCTCTTTGCAAACTTCGGAGATAAGGGGGGGAACGGTATTTTTCATGAAAAGACGAAAACTATGGGGCCTAAAAAAATAAAAAAATGTTTGAGAAAGCAGCGCTCTTTCATATGATACCCCACATGCCCTAGTATCTCCACTTTTTAAGACCGCCTTTTAAGACCGCCGAATTTTTAAGACCGCCTTTCAGTCCCTGTTACAAAAAAAAAACATAAATATTTTTACTTCTTTCTTATTTACAAAATAGTTGGGTAAACGTCATGTAAAACTATTCCAAATTTCAAGTTGATAGCATTAGTAGTTCTTTAGATATCCAGCTGTGACAGACAGACAGACAGACAGACTGAGTCACACCATAAGGTTTCCTTTTTTACCATTTTGTTACGGAACCCTAAAAAAAACAGGTAAATAGGTAGCTGAATTGAGAACCTCCTCCTTTTTGAAGAAGTCTGTTAAAAATAATCTGGGTTCATGAGCGAGAACAAAACAGAGTGAGAAAGTGTAAGATGTACTGGATCAGGCGCGGTAGAGGGGGGAGGGGGGGGGGTCAACTGATGCAGTAGTCGCCCTTTTACATACCAAGAAGGGATCTTGGCTCGGAAAGCACGTTAAGCCGTTGTGCCCGGCTGTCATTCGTGGATACTTGACGGTTATTACTCGTCGGAAGACCGACAGTCTGACAATAAACCCAGTTAAGACTAGACCCAGTTACCTACTGGGTACTTTTGAAGGTCCGATTGGCAGTCGCTCCATGTAAAATACTGGTATTCAGCTGCATTCGGTTAGACTGGAAGCCGATCCCAGCATACTTAGTTGGAAAAAGGACGTTTGACGATTAGGTGGAGCCACGAGATATTTATATGAGTGACAAAGCGCGCGAGCACTGCGTCGACACGCCACCACACGGATTGATGATGTACTAATCTCAACTAATATGAGAAACGCTGCTAATCACCCGTATCAATTTAATCATCGGAACCTTGATTTGTAGGTTGTATCTTTCATTCGCAAACTGCACGCCCTCCACTAAAATTTCTATAAGTACAAACATTTAAAAAGTGTGTGTGCGTGCATTTTTAGACTGAAAGATCTATGCCTTAAGTTGGAAAGTACCGATTACCGCTTGGTAATCGGTACCTCCCTGACTAACAGTTCTAAACACCAAAACAAACAACAGTCAATTATCCACCTACTTTCAAATAGGTACCTACCTAAATAGGTACCGTAAAGGCGGGTTACTTTGACTTTAAGGCATAACTTTGGACCAAATCGAGACATCGTTTTAAACTGCCCAAAGTGTCGCGACCATACAACCGAACGTCGTATGTCCTTCGGTAACTAATAGATGCCGATATAGGCGCTGTCTTGAAGAACTTTGCGTGGATTTAATGACACTAAACATCTGTCTCGATTTGGGCTAAAGTTATGCCTTAGAGTCAAAGTAACCCGCCCTGACGGTACCTTATTATCATAAAAATAATAAATAGATCTGCCAACCTATTACGTTTCGACGAAAATGTTGGAGCCCTCAGAAGAGCTTTCTTTGCCTTATTACCTACGTTTTGATAACATCCACCAAAGAGAACGTTGCAGCTCTGAGAAGGGCTTTCTTTGCCTTATTACCTACGGAAGATCTACTGGCATATACTGTGTAGCTTATATCATCAATACTTATAAAAAAATACTCACTTACACAGCCTCACACCATACACACACAATACACACACAGATCACACACATCTATTAAACCTAAATAAAATAAAATTAGAATAGGTACCTACAGTGTAAGAATTACCTACTGCAGCGACATTCAAACCAACTGTATCCGTATTTTATTATGTGATACTTCCTGCGGCTGAACACTGTGTTCCAAAGTACAAGCTTAAGCTTAGTTTGGGAATCAGTAACAGTACATGTGCCGGACGGGCGTGATCGATGGACACGGTGAGGTGAAAGGAGTGTGTATGCCTATCCAGGTGTATGCCTATTTGTGAGGTTAGGCCTCCTAGTCCAAACGGCGCTGACGTCCTGCACCAATAGGCTCGGATTATCTGCAACCGATGACCAGCGGCTATGTTCTGAGTGAGGGCTTGACGATGAAGGATTATTTTCAATAAAACAGCATCTTGATAAGTCTTCAGTAAATTTCAGGAGACGACTGGTGCAATCTTCAGGAACAGAATGGTATGGTACCATGCCGAGATGGCTACAAATCTATGTTTTTGCGTGCGCGCTAACCTCGAAACTTTACCGTAACGAGAGCCGCGAATAGTCTCCTGTTTAACCTGCACCCTAATTGCGTAACACATTATCTATCGGAGTTGGTTTAATTTTGAAACAAATTGCTAATCCATTGCTTCATATGTTCGAAAATTTTGTCTGCTCGACAACGAAAATAACGCAATGAATGTTGTTGAACTGTCAAAATGAAACCAACTCCGATTGATAATGTGTTACGCAATTAGGGTGCTGTTTTCAACTTTATTTTGACTCGAATTTTATTATAAACTTTTCACAAAATCGCTTATAACTAGCTTAAATATTTAATAAACTATGACATATGACACATTGTCAGAATTGTCATTAGACTGCACAACTATTGAGATACGTGTAATTCCTGTAACGTTATTTACTGAAAAGATTTTGCTGTGTAAACACAAAAAAATTGATTATTTTAATTAAAAAATATTTTTCAAGCTAAATTACTCAAAAACTACTGAAGCTATTTTAATGGTCTAAACCGGTATCTCAAGCTGGTCTAATGACCTAAAACAATACGATAATTTAAATATCGAAACTATATTTTTCTGGGCGTTACGGGCCCCGAAAGCCTAAATCGATAAAACATATTAGCAAAAATTGCACGAAATACAGTTCCAACCTCTATAAACCCAATTAAGTGGGTTTTGCAGGTAAACTAGACCTCTAGTAATACGTCCAGGGCTAGGTCGTGATCTAGGGTACCTAGACGCACCAACAAAACTATAAAATACGGCTATATAGCCCACTCAATTGAGAAGTTTATAGTGGTTGTACTTACAGTTTTCCTTAGGAAATAACACGAACCCTTAGCTAAATTACTCAAAAACTACTGAAGCTATTTTAATGGTCTAAACAGGTATCTCAAGCTGGTCTAATGACTTAAAACAATTCGATAATTTAAATATCGAAACAATATTTTTCAGGGCGTGACGCGCCCTGAAAGCCTAAATCGATTAAACATACTAGCAAAAATTGCACGAAATACAGTTCCAACCTCTATAAACCCAATTAAGTGGGTTTTGTAGGTAAACTAGACCTGTAATTATACGTCCAGGGCTAGGTCTTGATCTAGGGTACCTAGACGCACCAACAAAACTATAAAATACGGCTAAATAGCCCACTCAATTGAAGTTTATAGAGGTTGTACTTACAGTTTTCCTTAGGAAATAACACGAACTGTTCTCAACAGGCTGTAAACACTATTATGAAGTTAAGTTAAAATAAATAAAAAAAAACTATATCACTATTTGGTGACGCATCGTCGCGAACAGTAACATTTTGTGAAATACATTAATACGATGCATATTATGTTAGATTACTCTAAGACGAATGTGTAAACTGGCGACAATAAAGATTTATTTTTATTTTTTATTTTATTTATTTATTTATCCACCAAAGAGAACGTTGCAGCCCTGATAAGGGCTTTCTTTACGTTTTGACATCATCCACTAAAGAAACAGAATACCTTGCAGCCCCGAGAAGGGCTTTTTTTACGTTTTGACATCATCCATTAAAGACACAGAATACCTTGCAGCCCTGAGAAGGGCTTTTTTTACGTTTTGACATCATCCATTAAAGACACAGAATACCTTGCAGCCCTGAGAAGGGCTTTTTTTACGTTTTGACATCATCCATTAAAGACACAGAATACCTTGCAGCCCTGAGAAGGGCTTTTTTTACGTTTTGACATCATCCATTAAAGACACAGAATACCTTGCAGCCCTGAGAAGGGCTTTTTTTACGTTTTGACATCATCCATTAAAGACACAGAATACCTTGCAGCCCTGAGAAGGGCTTTTTTTACGTTTTGACATCATCCATTAAAGACACAGAATACCTTGCAGCCCTGAGAAGGGCTTTTTTTACGTTTTGACATCATCCATTAAAGACACAGAATACCTTGCAGCCCTGAGAAGGGCTTTTTTACGTTTTGACATCATCCATTAAAGACACAGAATACCTTGCAGCCCTGAGAAGGGCTTTTTTTACGTTTTGACATCATCCACTAAAGAAACACAATACCTTGCAGCCCTGAACAGGGCTTTGTCAATAAATAAAAACATTCTGAATCTGACTACTCGCGCTCGCCACGCACTCTCGATAACTGAATGTCTTTCGGCATGGTATAGTCATTCGCTTCTCATGGATCGCGCATAGATTCGTATCCTCAAACAGCCCCACTAAGTACGCCTCACTGGCCTCCTGGAGCGCCATCACCTTCACGCCGCCCGCGGCTGGAACACTTTCGCTTGCTGCCTTGGTCGCCAGTTGCTTCCGCGGACCTTTTCCTCCGTTAGACATGCGAGCTGTCTGGTTGGTTCGCGTCATTTTGATTTCTTTCACACCCGAAAAAACGACGACGACTGTATTAGCAGTATGACGAGTAGCGACTCGACTGAGTGAAGCGATGCCTTTTATAGTTTTTGACGCTCCCACTCTCGGAGATTTTAGAAATTGTGGGTTTTTATAGATTTTTTTGAGTGAGAACTACCCGTAATAATAGAATTATGAGAAATTGTGAACTTGTAGGAATGGTACAAACACATAACGCGTTGGGCGCGGTTTTGCGGATCTTGAATGTGTTTTTATGCAGATATCCTGAATGGGTAGACAAACAGCAGTAGGCCACCACCAGCTACCAACTGCGTACCAGCCTAGCTGTCGTTATTGTGATCATTTACTATACAGAGTTCTATGAAAATCATCCCTAGAAATGATGTCCCTAATTTTTTATGGTGGATTTCCCTTAAAAACATCAACATCCCATGATGTCTTGGGAAATCCGTAATCCATACGAATGAAATGTCGGGAAAAGTGCTAGTTTCAAAAGATAATACTTAAGTAGGTACATATACTTACATATATCAATCTGCCTAGCCTTTTCTCAATTATGTTGGGGTTGGCTTCCAGTCTAACTGGATGCAGCTGAATACCAGTATTTTACACGGAGCGACTGCCTATCTGACCTCCATAACCCAGTAACTGGGTAATACGATACCCCTTGGTAAGACTGGTTGTCAGACTTTCGGGCTTGTGACGACCCGCAACGACTGTCAAAGATCCACGAATGACAGCCGGGACCAACGGCTTAACATGCTTATTATGGTCAACCCTCCACGGACCAACCCCGGCAAGCGTAGCTTAACCTGATGGATCGACCCGTGCGGCTGTTATTACTTAGCCACGAGCTCCTTATACCTATATAATACCTACATATATTTATAAACCACCAAACCAAACAACTTTTTCCATGGCACGCGTAATCGTAATCGCGAAAAAATAATCAGCCGTCCCATACATTTGCGTCGAGTAGATTTTTCTACGGGACAGTTGAAAATTTTTTCGCGAATACGATGTTGGTCCTATGGAGAAAGTTATTCGGTTTGATGTTCTGTATCACACACCCTGAAGACGAGGATGCAAAACGACTCGTTGTATATATGTTATAGTACCTAAGTCTAAGTGTGATTTTGTGTCTAAGTGTGAAGAGCGAGTCGGACTCGCGCACCGAGGGTTTCGTTCCGATTTCTGAAAAAGTGTGCTATTTATTTAAAGACATCGTTTCATTTTTCCTGTAATTTTTACATAAATTTCTATCACATAGAATAATTACAGATTTTTCTCTATGCAAACTTCGGAGAATTGGGGGGGGGGGGGGGGGGGGGGGAACGGTATTTTTTTTTACATTTTTCATCAAAAGTCGAAAACTATGCGGCCTAAAACAAAATAAAAAAAATGTTTGAGAATGTGCTAACAGTTCCTATGATATCCTGGGGCTAGTAGCCCCACTTTAAGTTTTTAAGACCCTGTTGCAAAAAAAATATATATTTCTTTGTAATTTGAAAAATAGTTGTGTAAACGTCATCTAAAACTGTTCTAAATTTACAAGTTTATAGCATTAGTAGTTCTTGAGATATCCAGCTGTGACAGATAGACAGACTGAGTCGCACCGGGTTCCTTTTTACCATTTTGGTAAGTAACCCTAAAAAGACCACAAACTTGAACACTGCTCTGGTCACATAAAATGCCTATGCTCATGCATGGCTTAGCTACGGCATAATAAAAAAAAAGTTTATTTCAATTACAAAATGCTTTGTCATAAATGTATTGGAGATCTCCTTTTATGCAAGAGTTGCTTGTTGCTCCACTCTTCCACTAGGATTAACTATAATTGCAATTGAAAACTAATATGGTAAACTTAAAAAAAGAAAGAAAACTAAAAACTCTAAATGAATAAACGTTTTACAAAGAAAAAGGCAACAATGCGCGTGGATGTGTGGTGTAAACAATTGTGAGTGTATGAGAGTGTGAGGATGTATGTATAGTGTTTGAATTAAAATTCAAATATTTAGTTCGATTATAGATATAAGTTAAATGTAAGTGTAAGTGTAAGTTGAAGTTAGCCCCGTAGGGCTAACTTAAACGTAGGGCGCTGTCGTAACAGCGTCTAGGGATCGGAAGAAGTCTAATACAACTCCTTCCACTAATAATGTACACTTTAACACACTTATAGTAATATGCTATTGAAGAGTATAGACAATAGACTCAATATCGTCGGTAAGTGTTAATCTTAAGCCCTTCGGTTAATATCTACTTTTTAACAGTTTCGAAGCTTCAGGGGGTGTATACTTAGCTTGTATACTTATTTATTAAATTGTATAGCTGGGAAGATTGCCTAGGGTACTGTCTTTTCGCAAAAACAGACCTAACCGCAACAGTTGGAGCGACTAAGTAGCTCCTTCTGCTTCTTGGCTTGGAGGGATCATACGGGAACGATCCCGTGCTTTCTTAGAATGAGTTGAAGCAAATAAAGTTTTCTAACAGACGGGACGTCAGATAAATATATAAAGGTTCTGGGTAGGGAATCTGTAAGGTTTAAAGAACAATGACCTTAAGCAAAGTTCTTTGCGCCCTCTCAAGCTCCAAATTTTTTATTAATAATGTGGGGAATTATGTGTGTAATAATGTGGGGAAATAGCACAGTAGTACCGGCACTGTTCACATATAATTGAATATTTATCTGACAAATCCATAGAAATGACATAATAATATAGGTACTTAAATGAATAATAACATTTTTAGGTTAAATTAGTACCTACTTAATTAATAAAATGTTATCTTAAAGTTTTACATAAAATAAGTAAGTTTGCATGTATAATAACTAATAATAAGTCCTCTTCCTTCAAACTTTTCTTTTGCTGTGCCCGACAGGGTCCACGATTGTTACAACAAATGTTTACTTACCACTTAAGCATATAGGTACGTACATTGTGGAATGCAATAAATGATTGACTATTAGCAGCCTAGAGCCTTCCTCAAGAATTTGGCTATCAAATGCAAAAATAACTTTTAAAATTGGTTCAGTATTTTGAGTCTATCCATTACAAACAAACATACAAAAATCAAATCTTTTCACTTTATAGTATTAGTTTAGAAGTTCAGACTATAAACAGAGAGAAATAAAAAAATCTGGTGTTATCCAAATAAGATTGTATAATCTAGTGGCTAGACCGCAACATCGCCTATGATTGGTCGACTGACTTTACCCACCTGGCACGATCATCCGCTACTTGCGCACAACACAAGTACACCTAAACGGTACCACACAACACAGCACATGACGAAAGAATTCCCTTGATTGGTAATAACGAGCCAGCTGGTGGCGTAGCTGAGCCTGTAGCTTTAAACTCCCCTGTTAATAATAATAACCCCGATTTGAGCCAGCCAATTGTTCCTTGCTGTCCTCTCTTAGTCAGCGACGCCCTAAGCCGAGGTCCGTACCCCACAGGGGATGCCCTTAGTGCGCAGTCGCTTAGTTTATAAGTAAACATGCCCCTGGCGGGAGGCTTTGAGTTCGCTTAAGGCACCCACAGGATAGTCCGGTTAAGCAGTCTCGACCCCAAGTGGTCACACTGCGAGATGCCATACAAAAAAAAAAAAAAAAAAAACATGACGAAAGAAACCCACTGGTTGTCGCGTCCGCTAATTATGTCCCCTCTAGAATCAGTAAAGTCCGCCGTCCGCGACTTGCACTCTCTGAACCTGATGACCCTATTACCCTCCTCCAGGAAAGTAGTAGTGCTACACTAGTACACTAGTACGCAAACACAGATCACACAAATCTTCATTCCGACCTCGCCGCCGAGGTCCACCGCGTCGACGAACATCCCTTGTAAATGTAAATTCATCGCCCTTGATCGGTAATAACGAGCCAGCTGGTGGCGTAGCTGAGCCTGTAGCTTTAAACTCCCCTGTTAATAATAATAACCCCGATTTGAGCCAGCCAATTGTACCTTGCTGTCCTCTCTTAGGCTGCCTGTCCACCGGAGCGGAGCGAGGCTGCGGAGCGGAGAAACGGAGAAATATTAACCAATAGGAGCGCGAGCGGACGGCGGAGTGGAGCGGACTTAAGATTCTATTGGTTAATATTTCTCCGTTTCTCCGCTCCGCAGCCTCACTCCGCTCCGGTGGACAGGCAGCCTTAGTCAGCGACGCCCTAAGCCGAGGTCCGTACCCCACAGGGGGTGCCCTTAGTGCGCAGTCGCTTAGTTTATAAGTAAACATGCCTCTGGCTGGAGGCTTTGAGTTCGCTTAAGGCACCCACAGGATAGTCCGGTTAAGCAGTCTCGACCCCAAGTGGTCACACTGCACGATGACATACAAAAAAAAAAAAAAAAACACACACACACACATATCGAACAAAAACAAGAATAGCACCGCTGATGAAAGCACCAAAGAAGACATTGAACCCAACTCCAATCAAAAACAGCGTCGCCATACTAATCATGAAAATGAAAACGAAAGAAGAAAAACTACCAGAGCTCCTCCATCTAGGTACATCTACAAGATACTGCGAATGGTAGCACAAGAACCTATGGGAATTTCACAAAAACCAATGCTTATAATGAACCATTTTCGGTTTTTCAAGGATTGCAGTTGAAGCAGGCAGGTTGACTGTCTGTATCAAGAAGTCGACGATGAGCAGCAACGACCTCCAGGCTGCTGTGAAACTCGTCATCCCAGGGGAGTTATCAAACCTCGCGATTATAGAAGTTGATAAGCCATCAAAATGTTCCGTCAGAGCAGTAAAGATGACGCAGCGGCGAAGCAGTAAAGAAAATAGATGTGGTGGAAGTCTTAAGACAATGTGATATTATTTAGTTAGGGGTCGTACCGTAGTGGGGAGAATGCAACTAATACAAGTCATTTTTTTTATTAAGTACTAGCTGCTGCCCGCGACTTCGTCCGCATGAAATTTATTTTTTGCTTGACCCACCCCGTCGCATCGCATTGCCTACCCGCGCTATTACTTCGTTTTCACTTAGCGTTCTTTCAGAGTTTTTTTCTTTTTGCTCGGCACCTAAGGGTCCTAGAGTGATGTTAAATATGCCTTCTATAATATTTGGGCTATCATTACTGCAAAAAGATTTTTTAAAGTCCGACTGGTAGGGTAGTTCTAGAGATTAGCTCGTTCCTTCACCACATCTCCTTCCGCTACCTCTCCCTCCCCCTCTCACTCACTCTCACACCCCCTTCACCACTTCCCCTTCCCTCTCTCTCTCTCACCACCCCGTCCCCTCCCTCTCCCCCTCTCCTCCACCTCCGGCTCACCAACCCCTCCCCACCCCCTCAGCCTTCACCACGTCTTCCTTGTCTCCTCACCAAGTCCTGCCCCTTTCTCCCTGCGTCCATCATCCTTCCCCTTACACTCCTCACCACCCCTCCCTTTCCCCTTCCCTCTCTAACCCTACCTCCGGGGTAGTTTTAAAAAACTAATAATGACAAACTTAGGCAAATATTTGGGCCAAGTTTCAAGTCAATTAAAACCAAATGAATAACGTTTTTCATGTAAATTGTATTCCCTGTTTTCACCCCCACAGGGGTGGAATTTAGAAAAATGGTTTGAGATATTTCCATAGCACTCAAAGATTATTTGCCGCAATTTTCGAGTTAATCAAGACACGCAGTAAAATCCTCCTCTGTGAAATTGACTACCCCTTTTCACCCCGTTAGAGGTAGATTTTCGAAAAACCCTGATACACATTATTCTTTATTTTTGGTTTTAAGTTAATCGGATTGCGCGTTAAAATTTTTCCATACCAACTTTGAGACCGCCCAGTTCCCCTTTAGGGGGTAGTTTAGAAAAACAAAAAATCACAGAAATCATAATTTACTTAGATAAATATTCGTGCCAAGTTTCAAGTTTATTAACTCAAGGAATAAGATTTTTCATACAAACAATATCCCCCCTTTTTACCCCCTTAAAGGTTGAATTTCCAAAAACCCTTTCTTAGCGGATGCCTAGGACATAATAGCTACCTGTGTTTTTTTTTTCCAAATTTCCACATTACCAAATTTCAGCCCAATCCGTTCAGTGGTTTCAGCTGTGTGTTGATAGATCAGTCAGTCAGTCAGTCAGTCAGTAACGCTTTCCTTTTATAGATATAGATTATTGACTGATTTTTTGATGACTATAAGTTTGTAAAGTTTTTCTGTTGTTTTATTAGAGGTACCTATATATCATTAACCCTGTTTTCCCCGAAGAGGCGGGCAGAGGACAAGCACACACGCACACAGCACACACACCATATTTCACCAGATAAGTCAGTCCCAACTCACAGGAGGCCTATTAAGGGCGAGCGCGCACTGCGGTGCGTTTTTCTAACGCATAATCTGTGAAGTATGGAATGTCTTTGAAGTGCGCGCACTGCGGTCATGCGTTTTGTTACTGTAGGCCCCGCCCAGTGCGGCAGAACTAACGGAACGCACCGCAGTGCGCGCTCGCCCTAACCAGCCAAATTAAGGGGTATCGAATTACCCAGTAACTGTATAACTACTATCAATAATCACATCATCATTTCATCTACTATTAGCACTCGATATTTAGGTACTAGATTTCCAACCGTCCAAAATTCAGAGCTTCCGTGCCGAGCTTATCATAGTCAACTGTTGTCCATGTGCATCTCCCAACTACCAAGTAAGTACCTACAACTCAACTAGTATCGAAACACCTGGGGGTATTGGGTAAAGGGGCCCCGAAACGATCAATATTGCAACTGTCAATTTTTATGCAATTTTTTATTTGATTGATTCACATTCACGGAGTGCAAATTGATCGTCTGACAAACACAATTGAAGCGATTGACAATATTACAATACAAATTGAGCAGACGATTTTGTCAAACTTACGAAGCAACGGCTCAGGGATTTCCTTCGGATTGTGAATTAAAGTGTGTTACGCAATTGTGGTGCTGATTCTCCGCCTTATTCCCGTCCAGTCTGTCCCAATTACAAGCCGTGATAGTAAGAAAATTAATGCATAGGTAAATACCTACACAAACTATGTATCCGACCATTTCAATCAACTTATTTATTTATTTAAAATAGGTACGCCAACAGAAAGTATGTAGGTATACATTTTAAATTACCTAATTAATATAAGTTATAGGTATATGTTCTGATGTATAAACCAATTACAGGAATAGGTACACGACATTCACATCATCACTATATACTTAGTGTAAAACAAAGTCACTTCCCGCTGTCTGTCTGCCCCTATGTATGCTTAGATCTTTAAAACTACGCAACGGATTTTGATGCGGTTTTTAGAGTGATTCAAGAGGAAGGTTTATATGTATAATAAACGCGGGCGAAGCCGCGGGCATAAGCTAGTACTTAATAAAAGCCACATCTTCTAAAAAAACCGGCCAGGTGCATGTTGGACTACGAACAATGAAGGGTTCCGTAGTTGAAAAGAATTTATCCCTAAAAAACTTAACATTGGATCCCAAAAAAAAATTTTTTATGTCATAAAATTACAAATTCTCAATTTTCCTTTACATGATGAGAGACCTTGCTTCTTGCCAAATTTTAATTGTGGTCAACGGGAAGTACCCCGTAAAATGGCCGTATTTTTTTATTGCGTTGACATAGAAACTTGATTTTTTTAGAACTCTAAGGGACCATAAACATATTTGATATTAATTTCAACTTGATATCTCCACGCGTCCCTGAGAAAAAGGGTCTTGACAGACTGACAGACTTGAGTTTTTTTTATGTGATAGAATTACAACTATGTGATAGCTCCACAAGCCTACTGGGTAATACGATAACCCTTGGTAAGACTGGCTGTCAGACTTTCGGGCTTCTGACGACCCGTAACGACTGTCAAAGATCCACGAATGTCAGCCGGACCAGCGGCTTAACATGCTTTCCGAGGCACGGAGGAGTCTCGGTATGTAAAGATGGTCACCCGTCCACGGACCAACCTCGGCAAGCGTAGCTTAACCTGATGGATCGACCCGTGCGGCTGTTGTTACTTATCCACGCTCTCCTCTTGGATGTACATTTATTATGATCTCTCATGGATATACATTTATTATGTTGAAAAAAAATGTTTTTCGGTCTGTAGACGTAAAGTGGGAATGTTTTTTTTCTCGTCTACCCCATGGTGTAGGGTGTTGTTAGATGGGTCTTTCAAAAATATTGTGGGTTTGTTAAAACAATTTTCCGTTTAGGGATCCTTACATTTGCAGTTGGAATGTATGATGACCATGTTTTTTAACTACAGTGTTAAGTTTGTTCTGGGCATAAATTCATACCAACTACGGAACCCTTCATTGTGCGTGGTACCGACACGCACTTGGTCGGTTTTTTAGTTTTTATTTTGTCGTGTCTAGATATCGTCTGAAATTAGAAAAAGACAGACAAATTGAAAATCTGGAGACACACGTACCTAGGTTTTACTTTTTAAACTTACTTTTTATGTAAATTATTTAGGGGTTATAATTTCGTGATAAAATATTTGCAGAGCCACTTTAAATTTATAAAGAAGAATAATATTTTATGTATGTATTTTGGGTAGGTTTGGAGAGAAAATATGTTGGCTCACATCTGAGGCGTGATTTTAGAAATTGTTCCTAATTATCGGGTGCATGCAAGCAAAGCCGCGAGCAATAGCTAACAATATAGATATATATTTTCGAAATGTGTTAATTAAGCCCTTTCATTTGATACCCAACACGGCATCATTAAATTTTAGACACAAAACCACGCCTAATGCGTTAAGTATGTGTTTGTACCAGCAGCGCGAGCGGAATATTCCTACAAGTTCACAACTTCTCATAATTTTATTATCACGGGTAATTCTGACTCAAAAAAATCTATAACTACCCACGATTTCTAAAATCTTCCGAGAGTACGTCAAAAACTATAAAAGGCATCGCTTCACTCTTCGTGTCGCCACTCGTCATAATACGTTAACACAGTCGTCATTGCGTTAGCTCGTGTATAAAGAAATCAAAATGGCGCGAACCAAACAGACCACTTGCAAGTGTACCGAGTGAGTGTAGTGTGTGGTCGCCAGTAACTGGCGACCAATACAGCAAGAAGAAAGTGCTCCAGCCAGGGGTGGCCTGAAGAAACCGCACAGACAAGATACGCAGATACCAGAAGAGCACGGAACTGCTTTTTATTTATTGACCAAGCCCTGTTCAGGTACAGTGAAGCATACTTGGAGGATACGAATCTGTGCGCGATCCTTGCGAAACGAGTGACTATCATGCCGAAAGACATTCAGTCAGCGAGGAGAATGCGTGGCAAGCGCGCGTAGTCAGATTCGTATGTTTTTATTTATTGACAAAGCCCTTTTTATTTATTGACAACGAACTTTTTATTTATTGACAAAGCCCTTTTCAGGGCTGCAAGGTATTCTGTTTCTTTAGTGGATGATGTCAAAACGTAATAAATAAAAAAAAGCCCTTCTCAGGGCTGCAACGTTCTCTTTGGTGGATGTAGTCAAAACGTAATAAGTCGAAGAAAGCCCTTCTCAGGGCTGCAACGTTCTCTTTGGTGGATGTAGTCAAAACGTAATAAATCAAAGAAAGCCCTTCTCAGGGCTGCAACGTTCTCTTTGGTGGATGTAGTCAAAACGTAATAAATCAAAGAAAGCCCTTCTCAGGGCTGCAACGTTCTCTTTGGTGGGTGTAGTCAAAACGTAATAAGTCGAAGAAAGCCCTTCTCAGGGCTGCAACGTTCTCTTTGGTGGATGTAGTCAAAACGTAATAAATCAAAGAAAGCCCTTCTCAGGGCTGCAACGTTCTCTTTGGTGGATGTAGTCAAAACGTAATAAATCAAAGAAAGCCCTTCTCAGGGCTGCAACGTTGTCTTTGGTGGGTGTAGTCAAAACGTAATAAGTCAAAGAAAGCCCTTCTCAGGGCTGCAACGTTCTCTTTGGTGGGTGTAGTCAAAACGTAATAAATCAAAGAAAGCCCTTCTCAGGGCTGCAACGTTCTCTTTGGTGGATGTAGTCAAAACGTAATAAATCAAAGAAAGCCCTTCTCAGGGCTGCAACGTTCTCTTTGGTGGATGTAGTCAAAACGTAATAAGTCGAAGAAAGCCCTTCTCAGGGCTGCAACGTTCTCTTTGGTGGATGTAGTCAAAACGTAATAAGTCGAAGAAAGCCCTTCTCAGGGCTGCAACGTTCTCTTTGGTGGATGTAGTCAAAACGTAATAAATCAAAGAAAGCCCTTCTCAGGGCTGCAACGTTCTCTTTGGTGGATGTAGTCAAAACGTAATAAATCAAAGAAAGCCCTTCTCAGGGCTGCAACGTTCTCTTTGGTGGATGTAGTCAAAACGTAATAAATCAAAGAAAGCCCTTCTCAGGGCTGCAACGTTCTCTTTGGTGGATGTAGTCAAAACGTAATAAATCAAAGAAAGCCCTTCTCAGGGCTGCAACGTTCTCTTTGGTGGATGTAGTCAAAACGTAATAAATCAAAGAAAGCCCTTCTCAGGGCTGCAACGTTCTCTTTGGTGGATGTAGTCAAAACGTAATAAATCAAAGAAAGCCCTTCTCAGGGCTGCAACGTTCTCTTTGGTGGGTGTAGTCAAAACGTAATAAGTCGAAGAAAGCCCTTCTCAGGGCTGCAACGTTCTCTTTGGTGGATGTAGTCAAAACGTAATAAATCAAAGAAAGCCCTTCTCAGGGCTGCAACGTTCTCTTTGGTGGATGTAGTCAAAACGTAATAAATCAAAGAAAGCCCTTCTCAGGGCTGCAACGTTCTCTTTGGTGGGTGTAGTCAAAACGTAATAAATCAAAGAAAGCCCTTCTCAGGGCTGCAACGTTCTCTTTGGTGGGTGTAGTCAAAACGTAATAAGTCAAAGAAAGCCCTTCTCAGGGCTGCAACGTTCTCTTTGGTGGGTGTAGTCAAAACGTAATAAATCAAAGAAAGCCCTTCTCAGGGCTGCAACGTTCTCTTTGATGGATGTAGTCAAAACGTAATAAATCAAAGAAAGCCCTTCTCAGGGCTGCAACGTTCTCTTTGGTGGATGTAGTCAAAACGTAATAAGTCGAAGAAAGCCCTTCTCAGGGCTGCAACGTTCTCTTTGGTGGATGTAGTCAAAACGTAATAAATCAAAGAAAGCCCTTCTCAGGGCTGCAACGTTCTCTTTGGTGGGTGTAGTCAAAACGTAATAAGTCGAAGAAAGCCCTTCTCAGGGCTGCAACGTTCTCTTTGGTGGATGTAGTCAAAACGTAATAAATCAAAGAAAGCCCTTCTCAGGGCTGCAACGTTCTCTTTGGTGGATGTAGTCAAAACGTAATAAATCAAAGAAAGCCCTTCTCAGGGCTGCAACGTTCTCTTTGGTGGGTGTAGTCAAAACGTAATAAATCAAAGAAAGCCCTTCTCAGGGCTGCAACGTTCTCTTTGGTGGGTGTAGTCAAAACGTAATAAGTCAAAGAAAGCCCTTCTCAGGGCTGCAACGTTCTCTTTGGTGGGTGTAGTCAAAACGTAATAAATCAAAGAAAGCCCTTCTCAGGGCTGCAACGTTCTCTTTGATGGATGTAGTCAAAACGTAATAAATCAAAGAAAGCCCTTCTCAGGGCTGCAACGTTCTCTTTGGTGGATGTAGTCAAAACGTAATAAGTCAAAGAAAGCCCTTCTCAGGGCTGCAACGTTCTCTTTGGTGGATGTAGTCAAAACGTAATAAATCAAAGAAAGCCCTTCTCAGGGCTGCAACGTTCTCTTTGGTGGATGTAGTCAAAACGTAATAAATCAAAGAAAGCCCTTCTCAGGGCTGCAACGTTCTCTTTGGTGGGTGTAGTCAAAACGTAATAAGTCGAAGAAAGCCCTTCTCAGGGCTGCAACGTTCTCTTTGGTGGATGTAGTCAAAACGTAATAAATCAAAGAAAGCCCTTCTCAGGGCTGCAACGTTCTCTTTGGTGGATGTAGTCAAAACGTAATAAATCAAAGAAAGCCCTTCTCAGGGCTGCAACGTTCTCTTTGGTGGGTGTAGTCAAAACGTAATAAGTCGAAGAAAGCCCTTCTCAGGGCTGCAACGTTCTCTTTGGTGGATGTAGTCAAAACGTAATAAATCAAAGAAAGCCCTTCTCAGGGCTGCAACGTTCTCTTTGGTGGGTGTAGTCAAAACGTAATAAGTCAAAGAAAGCCCTTCTCAGGGCTGCAACGTTCTCTTTGGTGGGTGTAGTCAAAACGTAATAAATCAAAGAAAGCCCTTCTCAGGGCTGCAACGTTCTCTTTGGTGGATGTAGTCAAAACGTAATAAATCAAAGAAAGCCCTTCTCAGGGCTGCAACGTTCTCTTTGGTGGGTGTAGTCAAAACGTAATAAGTCGAAGAAAGCCCTTCTCAGGGCTGCAACGTTCTCTTTGGTGGATGTAGTCAAAACGTAATAAATCAAAGAAAGCCCTTCTCAGGGCTGCAACGTTCTCTTTGGTGGATGTAGTCAAAACGTAATAAATCAAAGAAAGCCCTTCTCAGGGCTGCAACGTTCTCTTTGGTGGATGTAGTCAAAACGTAATAAATCAAAGAAAGCCCTTCTCAGGGCTGCAACGTTCTCTTTGGTGGATGTAGTCAAAACGTAATAAATCAAAGAAAGCCCTTCTCAGGGCTGCAACGTTCTCTTTGGTGGGTGTAGTCAAAACGTAATAAGTCGAAGAAAGCCCTTCTCAGGGCTGCAACGTTCTCTTTGGTGGATGTAGTCAAAACGTAATAAATCAAAGAAAGCCCTTCTCAGGGCTGCAACGTTCTCTTTGGTGGGTGTAGTCAAAACGTAATAAGTCAAAGAAAGCCCTTCTCAGGGCTGCAACGTTCTCTTTGGTGGGTGTAGTCAAAACGTAATAAATCAAAGAAAGCCCTTCTCAGGGCTGCAACGTTCTCTTTGGTGGATGTAGTCAAAACGTAATAAATCAAAGAAAGCCCTTCTCAGGGCTGCAACGTTCTCTTTGGTGGGTGTAGTCAAAACGTAATAAGTCGAAGAAAGCCCTTCTCAGGGCTGCAACGTTCTCTTTGGTGGATGTAGTCAAAACGTAATAAATCAAAGAAAGCCCTTCTCAGGGCTGCAACGTTCTCTTTGGTGGGTGTAGTCAAAACGTAATAAATCAAAGAAAGCCCTTCTCAGGGCTGCAACGTTCTCTTTGATGGATGTAGTCAAAACGTAATAAATCAAAGAAAGCCCTTCTCAGGGCTGCAACGTTCTCTTTGGTGGATGTAGTCAAAACGTAATAAGTCGAAGAAAGCCCTTCTCAGGGCTGCAACGTTCTCTTTGGTGGATGTAGTCAAAACGTAATAAGTCGAAGAAAGCCCTTCTCAGGGCTGCAACGTTCTCTTTGGTGGATGTAGTCAAAACGTAATAAATCAAAGAAAGCCCTTCTCAGGGCTGCAACGTTCTCTTTGGTGGGTGTAGTCAAAACGTAATAAGTCGAAGAAAGCCCTTCTCAGGGCTGCAACGTTCTCTTTGGTGGATGTAGTCAAAACGTAATAAATCAAAGAAAGCCCTTCTCAGGGCTGCAACGTTCTCTTTGGTGGGTGTAGTCAAAACGTAATAAGTCAAAGAAAGCCCTTCTCAGGGCTGCAACGTTATCTTTGGTGGGTGTAGTCAAAACGTAATAAATCAAAAAAAGCCCTTCTCAGGGCTGCAACGTTCTCTTTGGTGGATGTAGTCAAAACATAATAAGTCAAAGAAAGCCCTTCTCAGGACTGCAACGTTCTCTTTGGTGGGTGTAGTCAAAACGTAATAAGTCAAAGAAAGCCCTTCTCAGGACTGCAACGTTCTCTTTGGTGGGTGTAGTCAAAACGTAATAAGTCAAAGAAAGCCCTTCTCAGGACTGCAACGTTCTCTTTGGTGGATGTTGTCAAAACGTAATAGGTACCTATTATTGTTATAAAAATTAATAAAGTAGACCTACCTTACTTTATTATTTTTTATAATAATAATAATCTTAGGTATTTGAAAGTGGGTGGATTTAGATTATAGCAGATTAGATTAGATTAAAGCAGTGCACTGCTTTCCGATGCACTGAGGAGTCTCGGTATGTAAAGATGGTCACCCATCCACGGACCAACCCCGGCAAGCGTAGCTTAACCTGATGGATCGACCCGTGCAGCTGTTATTTATTTATTTATTCCTTTATCTCAGGCCACTTGCTTAGCCACGAGCTCCTCAAAACGCCCATGCACCACGCACGCTCCTCCACATACAGTTTTGAAACGTTTGTATAGTGGAGGGACGTGCCACTGAAAGAATTCTAGCAAGTTATACCTACAAGTCATAGTCCCGATGATTAAATTGATACGATAACAATCCATTACTTAGAAGTACCTACTAATATTATACCTACTCGTAAATGCGAATGTAGGTAACTGTCAGTCTGTCAGTCTGTTACCTTTTCACGCCTAAACGGACGAACGGATTTGGCACACGGATATCCCATGATCTAGGTTAGGACATAGGATTTTTTATCCCGGTAGTACGTTCCTGTGGGATAATTTCCGACCTCCATATTGGCAAAAGCGTCGGTAAATTGTCAAGTATAGACAATGATAATTATAAGCAAAAAGAGGTAGATAGGTTATACCTCATAAGAATACCTAGTTATTCTTCTGAGGGTTATACACACTCCGCAAGTGGCACAATAATACTAATAGACTAAGAGGTCACAGGATTTTTCGTAACGATCATGGATACGGTTAGATTTACTTCGATGGGTTGTAGAGTAGTCCCCTAATGTGAATGACGTCGGTCTGCCTGCTCTGAGTGGTTGCAACTTCGAGTTATAGCGCTTACAAGAGGCGTCATTGTTACCAAAAAAAAAAACGATCAGGGAAATGGTCAGTTTTGGTACACATTCAAAGTATGGCGTCTCTGCAGATGAAAAAAGTTGGTCTGCCGGCTCTCACTGGTTGCATTTCAGAGCTATGATGCGCGCAACATTGTTGCAAAAATAAAACGATAAGAGAAATGGTCAGTTTTAGTACCCATTCGAAGTATGGTGTCTCCACAGGTGAAACAAGTTGGTCTGCCAGCTCTCAGTGGTAGTATTTCAGAGCAATCGTTGTGTATGCAAGACGCTTATTTTTGGAGAAAGCCTAAAAAATACATCAAAAAACGGGACAATAGGCGAATTTTTCAAGTGCACGCCGGCCGGTGTCGTACCCCCACCCTACACCTGCGCCCGCTGCGTGACCGTTCCCCCTGTAAAGGAATAGGGAAAAAGCTAGAGGTGTCAAGAGGTGTCAATAAGAGAAATGGTCAGTTTTAGTTCCTATTCAAAGTATGGTGTCTCCACAGGTGAAACGAGTTGGTCTGCCGGCTCTTAGTCGTTGTATTTCAGAGCATTGTTATATGCAAGGCGCTCAGTTATAGAAAAATTCAACTTAACGGTAATCAACAAAATAAAGAATGAAATCGAACAAATCCAATTTTTAATGATTCAACTTGTTACTTTGGGTAAATCACAGATTAATCATTTTGTAGAGTATTATTAAGGAGAAAAATTCCAATTGAAACAATATAAATAATATTGCTTCAATTGGAATTTTTCTCCTTATGTACGATTCCTTGAAAATATATCAGAATCAACTAGAACTTACTAAATAACTTACTGAATAACGGGAACCATTATGGAACTATAATTATGACAGTTACTTTGTCGTCTATAATTTTCTTTAGGCATTTTATTACAAGAGAAAAATAACGGTGGAAAGGCATAGAAGAGGTTTCAAGGTATTGTATACGCGTCTATATCATAGGCGTCTGGGTCACGTTTCCAGGATAAATGTTTAGTGCATTTTCTGTTAAGGCGTGACGCAAACAAAAGGTTTGCCGAACTTTTTCGTAATAGAGATAAATAATTGTGAATCTAATTCCCATTTAGTATCAACATTAGTATACACAGATCATTATGTTAGTATACCTAGAAGCTTGGTCCGCATCAGTGTTTTCTATGGGCTATACGATTTATATGAGGGAATTGTGTGCCACCCATTTTGTTGACATATGCAATGGCAGTGGTATGGCAGTGGTATATCTATTCTAAATAGAACATCTACATTGGTTTTGTTTTTACAGAAAGTTTTTAGGCCCAGAAACGCTGTAAGAAAGTTAATGTGGTGTTTTCTTTCTTTCATTGACCAAATAACTCTAGTAATTTCTCCCTCATAGGCTGCCCTCCATCCTGAGAGTGAAGAGTCAGTGAATATTTCCAATCAGAAGGAGTAAAAACACAAAGTTTGTTCATGTTTCGGTACGATATTTGACTCCACCAAGTGAAGTCAAATATCGCACCGAAATGACAAAAATGACTGTTAGTCCTCTCTACATTCTTGTAGAGAGGACTAACAGTCATTTTTGTCATTTGACTTCAAAAAGTGCTAAATATTTCTCTCGCTCTAGTTGTTTGGTGTGTATACCCAACCATACGCTATGGCTGAACACGCTGCTGATAACGCACCGATTAGTTTTAACTGTAAACACATAGATTGCGAGTTGATGAGAAATCCTAAGAATTTGCAAATCTGATTTGGTATAAGAGAACTTCTTCCTAAATAGATAACTAAACCTAATTTTTAAAATGTTTGTATTACTGAATTTACAGAGGTTTGAGTAATTTTGTAAATTCTAGTAAATGTAGTAGCTAGTATAGAGCTACACAATATTAAAATGGTATTTGATTTTCCTCGTCTATACTTACGAAAATGATATAATAATCCACCAATGTCAGTAGTGTCCAGACAAGTTGTGGTTATATCATCAGTTAACAGCATCTAATTTTCATAAAATATCAATTTCTACCAGCGGCGTGAGGTACCTCTAATGGCGGTTCTTCTTATCGTACGTCTTGTCGGCTCCCATCTGCCGACTGTATTGAGTTGAATAGTTGGTCCTCCTCGCTGAAGAAGTTGATGGCTGCAGTTGGTGTCGACTTGTAGATGGCGCTGCAGTCGCATTTTTAACCGTCAAAGAGGACCCCGCACATTTCCCGCCTGAAAACTGGTTCGCCGGTTGCCTGTACATAACATTTAAAATAAGGGTGCCATAAGTATGGCGTCTTACTTACGTTCTTTGCGTTTTTCCCTTAATTTATTTTCGTAAAGTTTAATCTTGCGTCTAAAATATTCTTCATTGCTTTCGTTTCTCCTTTTTCTCATGTCTAATTCTCGCTAAAATAACACTTTTCACAATGAAACTAGAAAGATTTTTATGGATTTAAAATTAAATTGAAAAATTAACAGCGTAGCAATGCAACACACGAAGAACGAAGGGTGGCAAATGCTATACATTTTAATTTCTTCCTATTCAGCGCCGTCTATCTACGAGAACATAAATTAAAAATGAACAGTGTTGCCAGCGTACATCCATGAAGCAATTTTTAGTACAATAAAGTAGAAGTGTACGCGTATAATCTTTGATTTTGATATTTTTGAGTTAGTTATTATTTTTCGTATTTTTTTTTTGCATTTGTGAAAGGTCTCCGATCATAGTATTGTATTAATGTTTTGCTCTTATTGATCAAAAAAGAAACTATTAGTAGAATTTATAAATATGAAATGACTATACAGCCACAAGGTGACAGGCTGATGTTGACATTTCATTGCAAAAAAATTCTGCGGTTGCGTTGCGAATATTTTTGTAAATATTTCGTTTGCTTGCCAATTTTCAGTGTAATTTACGTCAAGTTTAGTTCGTTGCTCCGTATTTAGTAAAAATCTTGGAAGATAAACGTTCCCATCGAATGTCTACTTTCTAAATCACCACGACTTGAGCCCCCCGTGCTCCTCGGTGATTTAAATGCTTAGGCCCTCCAAGTGCTCTGTGGGCCCACCGTAAATAGGAGTTTGGACCGTATTATTTAAGTGTTTAACTCCGCCCAGACGACCCACTGACCAAGTGTTTTGTGTTTATACTTGAATAACCATGTCTCGAAACAATGTTGTGTACCTATTGCCTACCTGGCTGCCAAGTCATCAAAGATGACGGTAAATATGATGTTCTTTTTCTATCTACACAATGTATTGCTGGTTTGAGTTTGAGTGTAATGTTTTGTTTTACATAATAAATATAAACATGCAAAATTGGTATTTATTTTATTATCCTCGAAACAACAAGTTTAGTGTCGAATTAGCGTTACCGAATTGAATAATGTAGAATGGTTGAAAATTCTGTTGTAGTAAAACTAAACCTAAAAATTTAAAATCCAGTTTGTAGAATTTTCAACAATTCTCGATTATACAACTCGGTAAAGCTAATTCTACTTGGTACAATATTATTTATGTAGCTATGGTAACGTACCACGTGACATTGAATAGTGTATGTCCGCGTAACTAGATGGCGTTGCCTAAGAAAAGCCTAAGTTGCCAGTCTATCTCAGTATATATAATAGTACCGTGAAACCTGCTTACTTTGCCACTTTTTCATGTGTCAAAAAGTTTGATTCACTTTAAAAAAATATAATTATATGAAAACATAATGAGTAACCTACTCCTAGACGTAGTAAATTTCATGAAAATTTATATTATTACTAAATATCTATCTTATTTTTGTAAATTAAAATATTAAAAGCATAAAAACAAATATGGCAAAGTCAGCTGTCACTTCTGGTAAATTTGCCATATGAAATTAAAAATGAAATTAGTGGAGTTTACGAGGTTAAAAAATAATATATTTGCACTCTTCCTTTAACCAGTAAAATAAAAGTGCAAACTTTATATTATTTAGCACTGGCAATATAACTCTTAAGAAGGTGGCAAATTCACCAACCTTTCCAAAATATTTCATAGTAAGAAGAAGTTAGGGTTAGGGTTGTCAAATAAAAATGTTTTCATAGTAGTTAGAAAAAAATAAAAGTAAAAAAATATAATCAGTTGTAATGCCATCAACACGCACTATTATTTGTTGGGACTAGGTATCCATTAATATAGGTTGTTAAGTAGGTAGGTACCTAATATTTTGTACACAAGGTGCTCATGAAATTAACATAAAATCATTTTGGACCATTTACTGGACTTAAGGAAGTCAAAAGATGTAATTACCACGATCTTAAATATTACCTATTTCCAATGGAAACAACATTTTAGATGGAAAAGGAAATAAAAAAAATGTAATAGAATATACAGTATTTGCGCAAATAACTAAATCACTTCACATGTTTAATTTGAAGAATCTTCCGATCTTGCCTGGTGAGAAGCCTGACCCAAAACAAAAATATGCTTTTGAAATTACCAGCCACCCTGTGTACTTTTTGTAAAACAACCTTCATTTAAGCACATGCACTGTGTATTTCATATCTGGGTACCTACCTACTTATATTATAACTAGGTACTTACAACGATAATTTAATAAAAATATTCATAAGAAATTTTGTGGCAGCCCTAACCTCCAACAAAACATGGCAAAGTCACCATCACAGACGTTGTGTTTGGGGTTGTTGAATTTACCAACACCAATTGCGAACTACAGGTAGCTTGTAGCACAGTAAATCAAATTTTATTTAGATAAAGAGCATTATGCTAACATAATATCAAAAAAGTACTTCCGTAGGCAATGCCTTTCCCGTTTGTTTTTGTAAAAGTTCCGGGGCACTAAGTTTTCCGCCACCAAAATTCGAAAAAAGTAACCGCCGAAAATTACATCTCAAAAGCAAGCTGGGTTGCCATATCTCATTCGATGTTGCCATTTAACTAATAAATTTTACCATAAAGGCATGAATACATGACAAAAAACTGTTATTAAGATGTAACTACACTTTTTCTCTCAGAAGTTGGCTATGGCAAACTCGGCAACCGTTGGCAAAGTTAGCAGGTTTCACGGTAGTCTATGGAATGAGGTGACAGCTGACAGATGACATAGACTAACAAATTACTATTTCTTTTTTTCTAGTGTGTGAACAGTGTGGCAATGTAGTACGATGAAAAACTGACTACAATGTACGTTAAATCTCGAGGATGCAACACTGAAGTATAATATAATAATAATAACATATTAGTGGTTAATTAGCCACATTTTCGTCGTCTCGTCTCTTTTTCGCTACTGATAATTATGACATGCCATTCTACATCCACGTGTCATCTAATAGTTCGACATTGTGATGTATTTGAACATCAAATGTTGGGTAGGTATAACCTATCTACATATTTTTACTTATAATTATAGACGTATAAAAAAACCGGCCAAGTGCGTGTCGGACCACGCACAATGACGGGTTCCATAGTTGAAAATAATTTATCCCAAAAACAAACTTTACATTGTAATACCAAAATAAAATAAAAATTGTCATAAAATAAACAACAAATAAAAATTACAAATTAACAATTTTCGGACTTTTTCCTTTAGTTGTGCTGGGAGACCTTGCTTATTGCCAAATTTCATTAATAGAGGTCAACGGGAAGTACCCTATAGGTTTTGATTTACTTACGACAGTTGCGAGTATCAAAATATGTCGCAAAATGACCGTATTTTTTTATTACGTTGACTTAGACGCTTGATTTTTTTAGGACTCCAAAGGACCATATACCTTCGTATTTGAAATTAATTTTAACTTGATATCTTGACGCGTTCCTGAGAAAAAGGGTCATAGCAGACTGATAGACAGACAGACAGACAGACAGACAGACGGACAACTAAGTGATCCTGTAAGTTTCCTTTTGAGGTACGGAACCCTAATTATATTAAATTAAAAGAATCAACTTATCAAACATTCACATTTTATAATTATAAGTAATAGTACAAAAATCAAAAAAACTTTTTTACAAAAAAAACAACTGACTTCCAAAAAAAAACACTACCAAGTGAAAAATAACTTTAATTTTGGAAGTCGATGTCTTTGGATCTGTATTTTAGTTTTTTGCTACCGACTTCCAAAATTAAAGTTATTTTTCACGTTGTAGTGTTTTTTTGGAAGTCGGTTGTTTTTTTTGTAAAAAAGTTTTTATTTTTCACTTTTTAGTGGGTCAGTTTGTACTTTATCTAAGTTACAATAGCCCAATGGCAACTGCTCATCACTTTTTAGAAAATATTGCTTTTCCCGATGCAGGGACGTTAATTGTTGAGGAGTTCTCCTAGTAAGAACCAGGAGAACTGGAGCTCCATGGTGAAGTCATCATCACCATTATGCATTTTGACGAGCATAAATTACTTAGTAACCACATTAAAGTAATCGAATCGCAACCCGTGAAATACTTATAAATTGAGTAGTTCCGATGGCCATCTGTGGTCTTCATCATCAGTTCCACTTCACCAAATTGTGTTTTCCGAGAGCAAATGGACGAGTTACTATAAAAAATACCCAAATCGCTATAGGTGTGCCAACAAAATTTGAGGGTTCCCCTCGATTTCCATGGGATCCCCTGATCAGATTCTGATTTGGTGACAATGGGACCACCTCGAGAGTATACCCTTTCAAACAAAAAAGAATTTTGAAAATCCGTCGACAATTGGCGGAGTATTCGATGAACAAACATACAAAAAAAAAAACATACAATCAACATACCTCCTCCTTTTTGTGAAGTCGTTAAAAATATGACGCTATAAGGCGCCTTTATAAGTTATAAGTCGGCAAGTAGTGGGTGCAGCAATTATGGAGGTAGTGGGAAAGTTATTGAATAATACTGAATAATACAAGACCAAGTTATTGAGACCAAAAACTACAGAAAATACTTTAAAAAAAAATTTGTAACCGACACAAACATGTAGAAAATGTAATAGTTTTCCAGAGACAATCCAACATATCACCGGCGCCGGCAAATCAATAGCCCAAACTGATTACAAACATGATCAAGTAGCCCATGTCATACACCAGAACATATCAATACAAACTCATAGACACTGTAGCACAATATAAAAAATACAACCCAGAAACAGTATTAGAGAATCCCGCAACCAAAATTGTACTTCAACCGAGACATACCTACTTGTAAATAAAAATCGAATGAAAAACCCAGAATTAAAAAAAAATAATGATTTTATTTTACCACTTTGTCGGCGTGATGATATATCCATGACAAATTATGGCTTTCTAGTACGAGAAGTCTCTGAGCTAAGCTGTGGACGGACGGACAGACAGACAGACAGACGGACCGACATAGCGAAACTATAAGGGTTCCTTGTTGACTACTTGTTTCTTAGCCGACGTTCGCACGGGCATACATGTAACGCGACGGGATTATATCGCGCACTGGATTTTCAACTCTCGTTGTTGAGCTGAGCATTGAGAATCCAACCTAGCAACGACAGAGTGCATTCTAATGCGTCGAAAAAAACATACTGTTGGATTTTCAACTCTCGGCGCTAAGCAGAGCGTTGAAAATCCAATGCGCGAAACAAAATCGCCGCGATATTTTTACGTCCGTGCGAACGTCGACTTATAGACATCGCCGTGCCAAATACACACAACTTAAGACCGACAAACTATCCAAATACTGCCAAATACACCGAACTAAAAGATGAAATAACCCGACTTTGGCATCTTCAAAAAGTCACAATAGCCCCCATAGTGCTATCCCCAGAGTAGGTAATACCCAAAACAGCTTCATCAGTCCTTTTGTTCCCTCAACCTGCCACCTAACACCTACCACCTGCTGCAGAAGGCAGTGATTCTCAATACATGCAGGCTGGAAGAAAATTTCTCCAGTTTCAGTTACCCAGTCTACTGCGGAAAACCAAGCAGTATCCAATGTTACTCCAGAATCAATTTTTTTTTCATATATTTTATCTGCGTACAATTCATAGCACGCAATTCATTTGTTTGACAGTTTTGTATGGAGATTCCTAAAATGGTCCACAAATTATGAATTAAGTTCAATGTCAGATAGCACAATCATAACAAATATCTGGGAATTCAGGAAATTAATCGCTTTTAGCCCTTTTTGCCCTTGAATAAAAATAAATAATAAAGGAGGATGTCGCCTGTCGGAATAGGAAGTCAAATCATCTAAGGCCAAGCTCGGGGAATGCGTTAGTGTGCCTATTATGGCCATAAAACCGCCCGGGCTCGATTCTACCACCAAGAAAAAAAAAAATGGCTTAGCATAAAGAAAACGTAAAGGAAATTGAAACGAAACCATATCCTCGTGCTTAATTAATAATCAAGCTTGAGTGCATACGAAACCACATATGTTTAGGCGGAAAAAGCGAAGAATGTATTACAGTGCATACAAACTAGAGGTTATGACACACAACAAAACATTTTTTTTCGCTCGAAAAACTCACATTTTCATTTTTAATTCTTTTTGCAAAGTTGAGAGTCGCACGAGCGTGTAAACATTCACTGAGAATGTCTGGAAAAGTGAGGATATATCCAAGTGGCATGTCACCATAGACAGAATAGTTGCGCTTTGTCATTGATAAACAACCCCCATTAGGATTTATAGGCCATTTTTTTATTTTTTTTAGAATAAATTAACTGTAAATATGCCAGACCATAAATGGTTTCCTATGCGGTAAAGGGTTAGAGGAATTGCGGGCATTTTAGGCCTCCAGTTCTACACGGCTAGGCCGAGAATAACAAATGAAGAAGCAATAATAATAAATATCTTTATACCTATCAAAAAACATACAGAGTTTGAAATACAGTTTGATATTTGTTAGAAATATGAAAAATATAGCATAGCATAGTAGTATCTATAGTAGTATGCGGCATCCTCGTTTCGAGTCGATATAAATTGATCGCTTCGAATTCATCGAATGTTAATTATTGTAAGTAGATAGGTTCAGTCGCGCATGATAAGTCTTAAAAAGATGAATCTACATCGACAAGAATTCATTTCATTGTCCACAATCTTTGTTCCTTAATACTGTAGGGATCAATGGGTTGCTACTTTATCTGTAGCACATTGTTAATACAGTAAAACATCAGTAAGTCTATGCTGATCACCTTCATTCGGTCTGCTATAATTATCCGGTTCGATTCAAATTGGAAAGTTTAAAGTGTTACAAGGTACCTAGTACGTTTACAACATTATATTTTGTTATTTACTTGTCTCATACAAGTCAAGACGTTCATATACTTACTTCAATCTACTACGTAAGTAAGGTACACATTCATATTTTTTTATCTCCGCTGACGGCAAACCAGCTGAGCATACGCTAGCTCATTAGCAACTAAACAACTTTCAAGACGAAACTTCTTTTATATCATCCACACTAACCAAACCATTTGCGAATTACCCACATTTTTCAACAATCCACTCCAAGTCCTCGTTAAGGTAAAGTTGTCACCTACTTAACTGCACTGAACATTTACGGAAATGTTTATAGAATTATCTCCTTTTATCTACAAACACCCGCAATGTCTTCCGAAGAATCGGTGTCCGATAGTCATAGACGTCCGATAGTCATTCCATTCTTGTACACTGACTCTGAGTTAGTAATAATAACGCCACACAAGAAGTTACCGCCACGTCAGAAGTTGACCACGAAGATAATGATACAGAAAGCACTCGAAGACCTGAAAAGCCAAAAAGGAGTATCACTATACGCCATAAAGAAATATATAAAAGAGAGATACAACGTGGATACAGAGAAACGGAATAATCTTATCAAGAAGTACATAAAGTCTGGCGTGAAAGAAGGAATTATTATACAAACCAAAGGAACTGGAGCCACAGGATCCTTCAAACTTGCCCCCATCAAAGAAAAGAAACCAAAAACGAAGAAACCGAAAGAAGGGAAGACGGATAGACAACCGACCCAGAAAGAGAAGAAATTAAAAGAAAAATTGCAGAAAACCGAAGAAAAAAGCTTGAAATCTAAAGTAAAGTCTAATGAAATTATATATAAAGCATGAACAGTTCTTTTTTTTCATTGGTATTTTGTTGATTTTTTTTTATTACGTATATTTGTGTGAATAATGTTGATTTTTTAAACACATACTTAATAGAAAATTTGAATTTCAAAACTTGTTTTTTTTAACACAAGAGCTAACATCATTAACATAATATGTAACTCTTCTACTTACACGAGGCATACCTACACATACAGACAATCTGTATGTTACTTGAGCGAGAAAATCGTTGATAGCTCGTCTGGCCGTGGGATGAGTTCCTGATCTACGAAACTGTGTCTATTTCCAAAATAGCTAAGTAAATTATATTTTTATTTCTGTAGGTTTAAACGTGTCAACAATAATTTTAATAAAAAGTAGATGTGTGGTGTTTCCTATCCGGCTACTCTTCTGTCCAGGAGCGGTTACAGGAGGCGGGGGCGGCAACGGCACCCGATGCCCCCTGTACCCGCTCCTGGACTAATCCATTCAAATCTGTGTGGGCTTCGACCAACCTATGTGTTTCTATCCAGCTTGGCCCCGCGAGCTAGGCTCGTAAAACTAGTAGCAATGCTATACTGCGCTCGATACATGAAAAAAATATTTATCGCATCTGCTGGTAATATACCTCTCGATTCATGTATTAAATTCTAGGAATTATTGATAGAACAGGAGAAATTAAGCATGAAAGTTTTGTCTTTCCAACAGGGCCCTTTGTAATTAGAATGAATACGAACAGAAAAAGCGTACCATTACTATTACCATTACCATTATTACCATTATTTTTATATATTACTCAAAGTTCTCCACGTTTTACCAAGTTTTGTTTTGCCATTGTAAAAATCATGCAATATCAATAGTTTGGCACACCTACCCTCATTGCGGAAAATATCCATTTAGTTGACCTTACCAAGCAAATACTACTTTTATCATAATTTTGTATCAAAACTTGGTAAAACGTGAAGAACTGTGAGGTACATTGGTAATACATAAAAATGCTACGCTTTTTCTGTTTGTATTCATTCTAATTACAAAGGGCCCTGCTGGAAAGACAAAACTTTCAAGCTGAATTTCTCCTGTTCTATCAAAAATTCCCATAATTTAATACATGAATCGAAAGGTAGATGCAATATTTTTTTTATGTATTACGAACGCAGTATCGCCGAGGGCCCCGCTGGATAAATGAGGCGATTCATTGTGATTTCTATCAAAATGATCGAGGTACATTGGATCTTGTTGATAAATTCATGAGGTACAGACGCCAGCAGGTCAAGCCACCCGAAACTGTCAAATTTTCCCAATCAACCTTGAACCTAATGCTTTAGCGATAAAGATGACAATCTATTAAAGAAATTTGACAGATTGTAGTAGCTTGATGTGCTGGCGTCTGTACATTGAACAAACAAAGCATTACTACTAGTTTGAGCCTAGCTCGCGGGGCCCAGCTGGATAGAAACACACAGTACCTATCACAGTCACCAGAAAACCAGATACCACATACTTACAACTGAACCAGTTACCATATACCACCGAAACAGTTACCACATAAGTACCACCGAACCAGTTACCACATATGTACCACAGAACCAGTTACCTTACCACGTTTTTGACAGTCCGCAAGAAACAGTGAAGCAATCGTCTCGAAAAAGACGTGTACGTTTTGACAAACTGTAAGAAATAGTGAAGCAGTCGTCTTGAAAAAGACGTGTACGTTTTGACTAACTAAGAAATAGTGAAGCAGTCGTCTTGAAAAAGACGTGTACGTTTTGACAAACTGTAAGAAATAGTGAAGCAGTCGTCTTGAAAAAGACGTGTACGTTTTGACTAACTAAGAAATAGTGAAGCAGTCGTCTTGAAAAAGACGTGTACGTTTTGACAAACTGTAAGAAATAGTGAAGCAGTCGTCTTGAAAAAGACGTGTACGTTTTGACTAACTGTAAGAAATAGTGAAGCAGTCGTCTTGAAAAAGACGTGTACGTTTTGACCAACTAAGAAATAGTGAAGCAGTCGTCTTGAAAAAGACGTGTACGTTTTGACAAACTGTAAGAAATAGTGAAGCAGTCGTCTTGAAAAAGACGTGTACGTTTTGACTAACTGTAAGAAATAGTGAAGCAGTCGTCTTGAAAAAGACGTGTACGTTTTGACCAACTAAGAAATAGTGAAGCAGTCGTCTTGAAAAAGACGTGTACGTTTTGACTAACTGTAAGAAATAGTGAAGCAGTCGTCTTGAAAAAGACGTGTACGTTTTGACCAACTAAGAAATAGTGAAGCAGTCGTCTTGAAAAAGACGTGTACGTTTTGACAAACTGTAAGAAATAGTGAAGCAGTCGTCTTGAAAAAGACGTGTACGTTTTGACTAACTGTAAGAAATAGTGAAGCAGTCGTCTTGAAAAAGACGTGTACGTTTTGACTAACTGTAAGAAATAGTGAAGCAGTCGTCTTGAAAAAGACGTGTACGTTTTGACCAACTAAGAAATAGTGAAGCAGTCGTCTTGAAAAAGACGTGTACGTTTTGACAAACTGTAAGAAACAGGATAGCAAACACCGACGCGGCACGAGCGTCATCACAACGACGTACACGCTCGTCGAAGCGCAAGCAGAGCAAGTAGAAGCACTATATCTTCACTTCCCGCTTCGGGACCACGTAGATGGACACGTGGACACACGACGTTGACGATACACGTATTTCGCAGATCGGCAGGCAGTCTTCAGTCTTCACTCGACGACGGCGCTCGACGTAAAGGAGCGCGCTCGGCGCGCGAGTCCAATTTATGCCTTCGCTGCTGCCGTGTGCTGGTGTGCAACACAGCCCCACACGCCCCGCGCGCGGCTCTCCCTACGGCGCGCGGCGCATCGCTATTGGTCGATTGATTAAAAATAGTAACATGTAGGGTGTTTGGAAATAACAGCAGTTCATCAGTTCAGTTCAGCAAGTCTGAGTTTCATTTACGACATAAGATTACCTACCTACCAACACACCACACTAAAATATCATGTGAAGACCATGTAAATGAGTGTCTGAGATGGTATTTTGAGAAAAGAAGCACACAGATTTGGATGGATCTGTCCAGAAGCGGATACGGTGCAACGGTGCCGTTGCCCCTAGGGTTTCGAACAACCTTTATTTCCTCAGTAGTCAGCCAGGCTGAAGTGGGAGTGGGCTGGACACGTCGTCCGAATGCACTCGGAGAGATGGGCAAAGTTCGTCATTCACTGGATGCCCGAGGTAGGACATCGCTTGTCGAGGCAGGCCACGGCGAAGGTGGTGTGACGATCTGATAAGGTTTGCAGGGCCAACATGGCCAGAGATCGCACAAGACAGGCAGGTTTGGAAGAAAAAGGGAAGGCCCACGGCTGGGCAAAGCCCAGCCGTGGGACACAATGTAGGCTAAAAAAAATTGTAGTCATTCTCGAAAAGGACATTGTTGAGTTTACGGGAAATAGGTGCCGAAGTTTTTTTTTAAAAGACTTTTCACGGTTTTTCAAAGATACATTTGCCCCATCTTGAGCGAAAATCTAGATCCACGCCCCGTACTGAATGCTGAATCTGCAGACCACGTAACCTTTGGTCAGCACGCAGCACCCCGTAGCGGGGATCACTTTTACTAATGAAGCACGTATGTTTAGAAAGAGTGCGACTAGGTCGTTCAGTAAGTTTAGTTAATATTTCGTAGATGGCGTAATTCTCAAAGATAAAATGAAAGTCAGCGTCGTTCAAAGGTAATACGCAGATGGCGCTATGTTCAAGAAATGTGTAGGAACTCGGCCAGTTTATTAGAGAATCTTACTATAGACACCGCTCGCAACCATGGTCGAACCGCCAAAAAAATTATGGTTAGTTGCGCAACCGATTGGACGTCTGGTGAGATACCCACCCTGTGTATATTTAGCTGGCAGTGCCACCATGGTTGCGCCACCATGGTGTCCTAGTGAGATATAAGCCTAGCTCCGCTGATGATGTCAGATGTGTGACAGATAAACTTCCGCCGTGTGAATCATAGCAGCTAGCACCACACAATTATTAAAAAAAAAAACCACCAAGTTCGTTTCTGACCACGCACAGTAAGACAAACTTATCTTTGCGTCCCAACTAGTTAAACGGAGCCTATTAAGTTGGGACGCAAACATAAGTTTGTGTTTCTCGAAAAAACTTGAACAACAAAGTTATTTCTGCAGTTGAAAGTTTGTAACCGAAAATGTCCCAAGGTATATCTCAAAAACTGTTGCCTTAAATGAAAAAGTCACCAAAAAATTTCATATTTTTTTAAGCTATGTGATCCAATGATTAAGTGATTTTTTTTGTCGTGAAAACGTCTTTTCGCTCGGTGTACTGGTGGTGGTAAGTATAGGGGTATCGTATTACCCAGTAACTGGGTTGTGGAGGTCAGATAGGCAGTTGTTCCATGTACTATACAGGTTTTCAGCTGCATCCGGTTACACTGGAAGCCGACCCCAACATAGTTAGGAAAAAGCTAGGCAGTTGATGATGGTTCTGCTAGCTCCGTCGATATCGGCGATGCGCAAACTATTGGCTGTGTGTGAAAATTACGCTAATGACTACACATGATGTTCAACCCGGACAAATCACTGTATATATGGTGTTTGAAAGCCCTAATTAGCTGGTCGGATCTGCCATCACTTCAATTTTACGGCACTAGACGTGAGAAAGTCGACGTGGTCAAATACTTAGGTAATAACAGCCAATCTTGCAAACCACCCCGAAAGCGACGAGCCAGACACCTCTATGGTGCGCGGCAACATGCTAGCGAGGCGGTGCTGTAGTGATGTTGTGAAGGCCCAGCTATTTACCAGTTACTGCACAAGTGCCTACACAATCGAGCTGTGGACAAACTACACCAAGGCGGCACTGAGCGTCGAGTACAACGACGCGTGGTGCGCGATCTTTCGACTGCCACGGTGAGGTGGTGCGAGCGCGAGTGGCATGGTCTGCGCGGGCCGCGCGGCCTGCAGGCTGAGGAGCCGGGCGGCCGCCGTACGCACCGCCATACATCGATCGGGCAATTTGTTTGTTGGCCGCGGTATGAGAATGGAAGCACAACCCCTTATATACCTATGGTGGCAGTCCTAACGCCCTAATTACCTAATTCGTCGGTGCCATGTTAGCATCATGTTCTCCCACCTGCCATCAAGCGCACTGAAATTTAATGAGGGTATATTTATAGTTATGTAAATAAAACACCATTCATTTTTGATATGTCTTCCAACACACTTTTTTTTATTAACATTTAAAATTACATAAAAAGAAGGCATTTTGCCTTAAAAGTCTTTTATTATTTTTCCTACGTGATTACTGATTTACAAAATATGGTAGGTAATAATGTCGAGTGAAAACATGCTGCCTGAAGCTAGAAACAAAAGTGCCATTTCGACGTATGCATACTTCGTAATTACAACGTTTAGGAATCAACTCATTCCATGATTACTTCATCGATACTTAAAAAAACAAATCCAGACCAGACCAGAGTCCTTGTCAAGTCAAATCAAACGAGCCCAAACTTGATAGGGTTGCGTCGTTTTATTACTGAGTTCCTGTGGCCAGCTTCCGGCTCCATCATAAGATCAGCTTGATGGCACCAAAATATTGCATTGTCATTGTCACCGATTTTACATACGTATGCCAAATTTCAGCTCAATGGAACACCGGGAAGTGGGTCAAAAACTTGCAAATTTTGAAAAGGACAACTTACATACATACGGACATTGCAAATGAAATAAAAGCATGTAATAAAGTGTCTTCTTTTTATAAGTTGAAGCACCTATAACAAAAAACAAGATACGCTGAAGTAGAATTGTGTGTGGCACAATTTCCAGAATTATTTTATATAAAATGCAAAATGTAGGTAGGTACAGGTAGCATGTTCAGCACTTGAGCAATCGAAATACTTAAATTAAACAGATATGTTTGAAGTAACGATATATCCAATGTTCTTGGGCAGCAGTCAGAGTGCTCTCAAATAAGTATTAGTAAGTATAACCACAAAGGGTATAACAGTAGACATTTATTAGGTTAGTACGCATTTATGACACATTTTTAATAAATAATAATAGTACCAAAATTGGTTAGACACTGTCGTAAAAATTAAGGTATTTTATAGGTAAAATTATTAGTTATACAACAATACTTAAGTTCCTAAACACATTGAACATAATCTAGATCCAAATAGTTAAATAATAGTGACAATAATATTGTCCAAACACGAACTTACAATTTACACGGACATTTAAGTAGTTAAAGTAGATGCCATCAATCTTCATGACTGGCTAGTGGGCTACGCCTCATCAGACGAACATTGCCAATGTAGGCAGAGATCTAATCCGTGTTTACATTGGTCCCAACGCTTTGCAAAGGGGTCTCTAATCATAGATTTTTTAAGAACAATTTACTATTTTGATTACGAGAGTGAAGCGCGTGTTGTTTACTATCAGAGACGACAGTGATCATCACTGTACGTCTACGCCGAATATTCTTATCTGCACCCACTGTTCCAAATAATTTTGATAGTCGAATAATATTTTAAAATATTTTAGTGCCCAAAAGGACCCCTTTATCTATACTTTTTACCGTCTCGTGAATAAATTAGTACATATAACATGAAAATACTTAGTAATGTCGAAAACGTTGACCGTGTATAAGAATGTTTGATGATATGACGCGATGATAATGATATATATTACTTAGATTAATCTGATTTGAGTGAATCGATAAAAATGTGGCATACAGGAAACAGATTTCATAGACGCATAAGAAATATCTGTTTTCGAAGAGGAAAGGATAGACAATTGTGAGATGGTTACATCAAATCGAAACATTGACCATAATACATCGAATATAAAAGATTATGAAGCAAGTGTTGTCTGAAAAACCTTAAATGTAGACACATATTAGATGTATGACACTTAAAATAACTTGGATAAAAGTCGTGATAACTGGACATATTATTTGTTAGGTACATTAATTAATATTGTAAGAATACAATGAACAGTTCACAAAATATTACGAATACAATTACACGTCGAATTATTTTTAAAATTAACATCGAACATTTAGTACAACACTGAAATTGCTATCTTGAAGAAACTGGATCACAGTCATGTTGCAGATGGTCAATCTGAAGGGAACGTGGCGCGAGATTCAGGACTCTCCCAATAGTAGTGGCAGCAGCCTCGTAAATAACAGGTTTTGCCTTACATGGTAAGTCCACGTCTACGTTGACTCTGGGAGAATATTGTATACAACAGCTATTGAAAGTAAGATCCCGCAAGTGGCCCAAAAGAGCTGGCCTAATTTCATTAGGTTCTCGCGGAATTCAGATCAGTTTGACCAGACCATCAGATAGGGATATTACATTACATTGGGTATTCATTAACCTATATAATTATTGATATTAATAATGTTGTATACTAATACGTCCGTGTAGTGTTTTGCTGTGTAGATAGTATAATATGAAAACCAGTTTCTAAACACAAACGCATTGTCGTTTGCTTGTTGCTAATAAATAAATGTACTTAACTTTCGTTGTAATCAACCCACAGAAAACACATCAACCTAAAGTTTGACGTTTCAATAATTACTGGTTAAATCATTATTATTTCTATGTTACTCTATAGAATGCAAATCAGTTCCGTAGGAACTTACGAGTACACTTATAATAATTATAGGTTCTCCTTAGCTACCTGTTTTCTTTAAAATATTTAGGTATGGTTATGTGTTTATGTGAAATGCATGTGGATAGTCAGAGCTAGTGACGGACAGAGAGGTGCATAGGATCCATTTTTTCTTTCGTCCACCACATAAATGATTAAATTATGTGGTGGCGATTCTCTCCTGAGCTTATATTTAAACGCTTATAAATAAACACCAATGCGTCTATTACGAACGCCAATTAGGTACTATAATATAACTTAAATCATTTAAGTACAATTAATAGACGAACATGAAACACGAATAATAACATTACAATTTTAGGTATGTACCTAACCAATAGAACAAACGCACTGAAACTAACATATTAATGAACTCAAATGCGTGCAGTTAATGTTGAAATATGGTTTTGTAAATGAACAAGACCGGTTATTCTGTCTGCTGTAACTGTACTACTTCAGGTATGGTTAATCTGGTTCTATAAACTAGTTTTTAAGCCTAAATTGGGCACCGAAGCCGGGATATTTTATTGGGGCTGTGTGATCTGTTGACGGCGTTGGTCTCAAGCCTCAACAGCCAGGTCCCGCAGGCTTCGGTGCTGCTAGAGCTAACTTCTTACTGCGAACTTACCTAACTTAACTAATTGTTTTCTGAATCTATGTGAGAATAACAAGAGATTATTATATTTATTACTTAAAACATATTTTTGTATTTTTTCATTTTTTTCTTAAACTTTGGATGACAAAGAAGCAGGCGACTCTGATGGTATGTAGTCACCGCCAGGCCATCTGTATAGACATCTGCAATGCTTCTGGTATACGAGAGCTGGTATTGTCTATTGGGCGTAGCCATCATCAGATAAAGTTGGAATGTTTAGGTGTCTGTGTTATACCAGCACCCACACCCTGCATACCAGATCTCGGCAACCTGCACTGCTTGGTGGCTGATAAAGGTATAGTGGTAGTACCTCCCCGGACCAGAGCTCGCCACTAATAGCTCTAATAATAATGCATGTGGTCACTAATAGCTCTATTACTACGGCATGTGGTCACTAACAGCTCTATTATTACTGCATGTGGTCACTAATAGCTCTAATAATACCGCATGTGGTCACTAATAGCTCTATTAATACGGCATGTGGTCACTAATAGCTCTATTAATACCGCATGTGGTCAATAATAGCTATAATAATACTGCATGTGGTCACTAATAGCTCTATTAATACTCCATATGATTACGAATACCTCTATTAATACTGCATGTGGATACTAATTAGCTCTATTTATACTGCATGTGGTCACTAATAGCTCTATTAAAACTGCATGTGCATCTCTGGGTGTGGAGGCTGTGCAAGAGCGATTCTCTGCTTGGTCATGAAGTAACGGCATTAAATGCCTTCTGTTTAGTTTAAAGGAGCCACATTCGAAACGAAAGATCTTGTTGACCTACCTATTCCTGCGACCAACTCGGACCCATCGACTTGAAGTAAAGTTGACGTTTAGGTTTAGACCTACCAACTTAGGTTGAGGCTTTTAGGCGGTTAGAGCCTGTAAACAGGTTTTTGTGAGCGATGCTCATAGTAATTGTGGTAACCTTTCTATGTAACAGATGACCATGCATGAGAGTAGTTTATTCTTGGGGGGTTGGTTTCAAGTCTCCACAGGCAAATTCATGTGCTTTATATTGCTCTGCTTATATTTAATATATTCTCTGTCTAGTCATCTACGTAACAAAACAAGAAATATAACTTTCCTTATACAGTCGGGGAATAAATTGGTTAAGCACAGTATAATTTTTTCGACTAGGTACCTACTCAAAACAAATCAGAAATATTGTGTAAGTATATTTTGTTAGAATACGGACTGCCAATATTTTTGATCAAAATAAGTTCGATAAAATGCTACTACTCGTATTATGTGTTCGAAACTCAGGATAGGATGTATTTAAAATTTCTTAATCTTTTCGTTGCGCGAGCAGTACTCTGCTTCTCGGAGGAAACTCGTCTCTTTGTATTGGATGCATGTATTTACAGAGATCTATCGAACACTGTTTATAATAATGGTGTTTTTAGAGTTAACTCCTTTTGGTGGACGCACTTGTGTGAACTTATAACAAATATATATTTTTTTGGCTAGCGATCTACGAAACGTAACAAGAAATATAACTTCTGTCATAAAGTCTGGGAAAACAAAAAGTTAAACACCGTCATTTTTTAAATTTATGTTTTTGTATTTTTTTTTTGAGATTTGCTTATCCTTTTTGTTCCGCGAGCTCAACTCTGCTTATGACTAAACTGACTGTATTTGCTTACCTATTAGGTATTATTATGATCTTATGGAGGCTGTGTATGGATGAACCATTATTTCCAAGCAAAGCAGTAAAGACATCATTTGCCTTCAGTTCTGCTCAGTCAGCAATATCCAGTTAGAGTCAGAGGCGCCATTTTCTTGTGAGTAAAAGCCTCTCTGCAAACAAGCTCGGACCAATCAACTCCAAGCAAAGTTGAAATTTGGCTCTACGTCGAGCCTCTAAGGCGGTTAGAGCCTATAAACAGGTTTTTGTGAGGAATGCTCAAGGTAACTTTGGCAACCTGTCTAACTAAACACATCTCTTTAAATTTAAATTATTTTTTAATTTAAAAATGATTAATGATGTGATGACCACAGTGCGATCTTAAGTTAACACTCAATTTTAAATTGATGTTTGGCTCCCTGTTAGACTGATGAAGGTACAAGATAATGTTGTATTAGATGTTTGGCATTAGAAAATCTTGCATTTGAGTTTGACGCAGATGATGTTGGTCTAAATTTTCCACAGACGACTGTACCTATGCTCCGATGGTATTGGAGCTAACCGCTTAAGGTGAAACGCACCTATAACTTATAACTATAACTAGCGAAACTACAAAAACACAACGAAAAATACAGTAATACGATTTTTTTTGCAGGGCGTTTCCGTCTACTGCAAATATAGTATGTACAAGTAGTAAAATCATTATTTTGGTAAATTGCAGTCCCTTAAGTAACCAAAAATATAACAAAATTAGTGAATATACTGATTACATCACGAGAAAAACAGCGGAATAATACTTACTAGTACTTTAGAATTCTATTTTTTTTTGTTTTTTTTTTTTGTTATTTATTTATTTACTGTATCTACTGTTTAGTGTATTTTGGCAATCAAATTAATTACAGAAATTGATAATAATTTGTGTTAAAAGTACTGTTATAATTAGCTGATTTTTGATATGAATTAAAAATAACTAAGTGTGAAAATATCGAATATTTGTTTCTAATATAAATAAAAAAAAAAAAAAATAATTAAGTATTGGTGTTTTGTGGTTATAATCAGTATATTCCTAAATCCACTAAATCTAATTCTAACCATTACAATTATTCTAAGCGGGAGAGTATATTTCAACTTCAATCCCACTGAAATAATACAGCTAAAAAACCTTATATCTATGATAAGTGCCTGCAATCTACCGATACATTATCACTGTATTAATCCTCATATTTATAAAAATTCATATAAATCTCTCTTATCAATTTTAAAATCTTCTTATATATAATCACATAGATTCTTGTATTGCTGGAAGAATGCACGCACGTTTATTAAATCATAGTCTTATAAATTAACAACAAAATTATATTAATAAAAAGCACATGATTCACGGATTCGCAATCAACTAAAAGTCGTGAATATTTGCCTTACTCTATTATATTAGGGCGATTTAAACTAGGGGATCAGTATCGAAATAGGTATGCGTATTAGTGAATAAATTGTGTATCAAGGGAGGACACAAACCAATCGAAAGTACACAGAATAAATATAATTTATTTGCTGAAAATGTAGCGTATTCTGTAACTAATTATTGCACTTCACTACATATTATAAAACAAAGTCGCTTCCCGCTGTCTGTCTGTCCCTATGTATGCTTAGATCTTTAAAACTACGCAACGGATTTTGATGCGGTTCTTTTTAATAGATAGAGTGATTCAAGAGGAAGGTTTACATGTATAATAAACGCGGGCGAAGCCGCGGGCAAAAGCTGGTATAAATATATTAAGGAAATTATTTTAAACTAAATAAATGAATAATTCTAACAGTCAGGCATACGCACCTAGAGGTACCTAATAGTCCAAAAACCTACCTCTTTCTTTCAACATACTCGTGTCAAGTGATTTGATTGGCTGTTGTTGAACACATCTGCCAATCACAGCAGTTACCATGAGTTTGACAGATTGTTTTGCTTTTTGCAGTGATTAGTTAGCCGTTTCGAAACGGTGTATAGTGTTGAAAATGGAGTTAAAAAAAGTTGTATAAAGTGTGAAGTTATTTATTAAGATTCCGACCTCAAGTAATATTGGACAGTAAAAGGAAGAAGAAGAGGAAGATTGTTTAAGATCCCTGTACAACAACTTATTTAATAATACGCATCAAGATGTCATTAATTTTAGATTAGAGAGGGGAAGCAAATCAATAATTTTGCAAATTGCATCAAAATTAAAATACTTGACTCTAAAGTCGAAATCTATGAAACTCACTTAGCACGTGAATATTTACGTGCAGCCTATCCTGTACTTGTAGTTTGATAGGTGTGCGACCGTGACAACAATATCGCTTATCCAAAGTACGTGCTAAGTAAAGTTGATAGACCTCGGCCTACCTACTTACATACTAGTCTAAACTACAAAATTATAATTTCATACCAAAAAACAAAAAACCGGGTAAAATCAAAGGTAATGAAATAATAAGAGATACGCTTCAATGTACTAGTTACATTAAGCGCGTTGTCCTAACTAAACTAGTCTAGCTATAATTAACTAAGCCTAGCTTAAACTACATAATTATAATCTATCTTAAATTAAGCGATACTGTTCAACACTGATCCCAGAAAAACTATATTTTATACACCTCTCTGTCTCGACGCTAGCTCAAGGGAACAACCACAGGACACATTGAATATTTAACAGGTAATTGAAGGAACAGCAAGCATCCCATTCATCGAAGTATGTAAACACATTAGGTTTATGTAAACTATCCCTCTCATTAACCTGGATGTTTGTATGTATACTGGATGTCAGCAAAATCAGGCACTTTCGAGCACCCCGGAGAGAATGTGTTATGTGTGTCGGTATTGTGCACAGTCAGATGTAGATGTTCAAATTCCCAAGATACTTCCTACAAAAGGTAACGATAAACACAAGCGTAAATACGTATGGAATGAGTCTATACTATTCTATGAGGCCACAACGTATGCCCTCCGCGAGGGATCATTCTAATCGTTCGATATTTTCTTCAATATTACGGTGCAGACAGAGTGATCCGTAAGGAACTCGCTAACTCAAATGAAGTTGACAAGCATTGAAGACCATAGCTCGTGTTATGGTTTCTGGCACCACTCGCAAACATGTCAGGTCCATGGCCTCCCGGGTTGCATGCGGGCTCAGTATTTCGTCAGTGACGGGAACATATCGCTGGTATTGATTTTTTTATGAAATTGTTCACACTCTGAGGATCGAGGCGTCCCCGAAGCCCGGAAGGCCTTGATCCGAAATTTTATGAGTGTATATGTCGCAGTATTTAATTCAAACTAAGATTTTGATCTAAAGCCGGATAATGACAAAATGGAGAGTCCTTTTTTTTTATTGAAACAAGTTTTAATGAGTTTATTATTTATTTAGGTATGACATTTTGTGAAATGTGTATAACTTTTTTTTTCTGTGTTTTTATCTAAATTGTACGGATCTACGTGTACAAAAGATCGTGCAACTGTCTAACGTGCAGGTATTGCACGTTAAACGTGGATCTTGTGGTCGCAACATGATTGCTATTGTACGTCGTTTTCAGAACTGTATCGCATTTGTTGAAGCGCTCCAGGATATTCGCTGGTCGTTCGACGCGGATCGTCCGCGTGACATGCCATGACCTCCGGCATTAACCATTTGTAGAAAGTATCTTAGCTCATGGGACTCTAATAGACTGGACTGATGTAGGATTTTCGTGTGGCATAAACCATTTAAACCTAACGTGATACGATACTTGCTTGTGTACATTGCTTAGGGCAGCCGGTCATACGTTGTATTGATATTAAGTGAGGTGCTGTTTTCGATTATTTTGAGGTGAAACGAGGGAATGACTAGTTCTTACAAATATACGATATCATAGTGTGTGTATATCATGGTGACATTGAAACATTGACTGTATAATATGTGTATTCTTAGTATCTATTACATACCTATATAATGGGGCCACAGGGCAAGATCAGATACTAGAGTTAGTTACACGAGTAATTCGGCTTTTGTAAACCTTGTGACCTAAGATCACCCGCCGCTTCCGAAAATATTGAGTTCAAAGCAAATAGAAAAATCACCTTTCAATTTTATTGGCCCTTCACTCCGGTCGAAAGAAGACCGTATTCGCGATACTAAAATACATAACTCTCTCTCTCATAAAGTTCACTTTGTTACATCGATATTTACGGAGGCAGTGTGACCTCGACATATTATCATGTGCATTACGAAGAAAACAAGAAGCACAGGGGGCCAATATCGCCCTGGAGGTCCTACCCACCTCCCGAAGTATACAACCTTAACATTTAAAACAGGTTAAAAAAATAGGAGTTAGACTTTGGATATACTATAGCGCAGAGGCCGCCCACGAGCTGTGTTCAGCAACACATAATGCCCAAAATTATATTGTGTCTGGGGGATTATAAGGACCAGGCACAAATTTTATACGTAATTCTTAATCATGTAGAAGCATAAGTTCAGCGCGCAGTCAGCCTCTGCTCTAGAAGACTACTGCTGCAGTATGCGAGACAGCAACGACCCACACATTCCAACGTTTAAACTGACAAGTGCTGGTAATAAAATACATCACAGTGCTTTGATTAAAATACAAGTTTCTGTCGCATATTGAAGTAGTAGTCTGAAGGGGTTTGCCATACAGGCGGTGATAGTGGAAGATCATGGGAGCGCTAGGCGAAGGGCGCTGGGGATAGCGTGAAGAGTTACGCGGCCGCGACGCCCCTACCAACATTATCATGCTGATATACAAACAGTGATTAAATGACTAGAATGGTTGCAAACAATAATATTGGCAGAAACTTCGGTACCTTGGCTACAAATAAATTTCTGTTTCGCAATCGCATTCCTTAAATTTTGACTATTTTCCTAAATGCAAATTAAATACATATCCGCATTCGTTCCTACCTACCGTTAGGGCGAATCAGAAATCTATTTCTAGATGTAAAACATCGATATCCGATATAAAACATCGGTCCTACCGTTGTTTTTGAGATCATTAAAATAAAGTCCCTTATTGGGCGTGGCTAGTCCGAGAACTTGTGACGAGGTCTCTACAATGACCGACTTCACGAAGTAAGTATGCGAAAGGTTGCAAAGCGGTACATCGCCTAGGTCCTAGACTCTAGGACGTATGTACAATCTTAAAATCTAATAAAATGCCTTAAATGTAATACTGAGTTAATACTGCTTGATTCCTATCGTATCGTCTACGCAGTCTGTTCTGTCCACACGCAGGTATGACAGATGAAAGCTGGGATATGCTATTGTTCTTAACTCTACATGTATACATAATGGAATGTTAGAAGCTCGTTTCGACGTTTTCGCGGATGAGAAAGAAGGACGAACCTGGTCGACGTTGTGATGATGATTACTGATGGTGATATCATCGTAATTCGTGGTATATCAGCCGTTGTTTGGCGGCTTGTATCCGTGGGTCATGCGCTCGAGGAAGCGGTGCAGGTCGTGGAAGCGCGGGCGTTGCATCGGCTCGCGGCGCCAGCACTCGTGCATTAGGTCGTACAGCTCGCGGCGGCAGCGCGGCGGCGGCGCGGCGGGTACGCGCGCGCCACGACCACCGCTGCGCCATTCACTGGCGTTGGCAACTACCTGATAAAACAATGATCCTCATTGAAACACATGTTTTTACCCTGCGATTTCGGCTCGAAGTTAATTTTGAAAAAACCGACATCTCGAAGCCTAGGTAAACCAATACCTTCTTTGACTTCAAAACATCACCGTAAAATTTATTATGATAATCCCCACCACACATAACAAGTCACGCCCCCTTTTGTTACAGCTATCTGGACATTAATATAGCTGGTTAAAAATTATTACCTGGTCATCATTCATCTCTTCGAAGGGTTTTGCCAAGCAGTAGGTAAGGACTTCCCAAACGGTGACTCCGAAAGACCAGACATCGCTTGCAGGTGAACACATGCCCTGTTAACAAAAATGTTGGTGAGAGCTAAAATAAGCTAAGAGTTCATTGTTTTTTTCCATCTATAAGGGATATACTTATAACATAATTTGTGGTAAGATATACCCTCAACTGGAGCAAAAAATCTCTATTGGCCACCGCGTATTATTGGAAGGCGCTGCGTGAATTGGTCATTATAAGGTGGGCAGTTAAGGGTTTCAGAATAATAATTCTCCTGATGAAAGTAGCGTAGACCTGGTAATTCCAAGCGATGGGGGAGGCCAATCTCAAGTAATGAATGTCTATCGGCTTGTATGATGATGACCTTGAAACTTACCATGAGCAGGCTTTCCCAGGCCATCCAGCGTAGAGGCAGTCGGGAGCCGTCAGCCATGACGTGGTAATCGCTGACGAACTCCTCACAGAACATTGCGTAGTCTGATACTTTAACATGGAGGTCTTCAGTCACTGTTACGTTCCTGTAACAATATAAAAAGAAAAATAATTAGAAAAAGTTCGCCTGTAATCCGCCAGAGGTATTAAGATAATTATATGCTAGGTAAGTGCACCCATATATCCAGTGATCAAGCCTATTGCTATCAATCCATGCTATGGGCTCAAACCCAGAATAGGGCTTCTGAACGAAAAATCTTACGCTCGGGGATCAAATACTGTAGAGCCCACGATGAGGGTTGTCTAGGGAAAGAGTTTTCATACGCTCGGATATCAAATACTATAGAGCCCACGATGAGGGTTGTCTAGGGAAAGAGTTTTCTTACGCTCGGAGATCAAATACTATAGAGCCCACGATGAGGGTTGTCTAGGGAAAGAGTTTTCTTACGCTCGGAGATCAAATACTATAGAGCCCACGATGAGGGTTGTCTAGGGAAAGAGTTTTCTTACGCTCGGAGATCAAATACTATAGAGCCCACGATGAGGGTTGTCTAGGGAAAGAGTTTTCTTACGCTTGGAGATCAAATACTATAGAGCCCACGATGAGGGTTGTCTAGTGAAACAGTTTTCTTACGCTCGGGGATCAAATACTATAGAGCCCACAATGAGGGTTGTCTAGGGAATAGTACATTTTGATACAAGGGGAGAACGTTTGTCATTCGAGGCGGAATTAACACCCGAGCCGCCGGCGAGGTTGTTTTTGAGCCGAGAAGTGCAATAACAATTGTCCACGAGTATCAAACGACGTTTATCAATACACTTTTGAGGAAATAAAATAAAATAACGGAAAATATTTTTATATTTTTTAATATTAGGAAACTATGATTTAAATTTTCATTTTTCTCCGCGCTTTGCTTTCGCCAGGTTGAAGGAGAAACAAAGGTATAAAGCCGATAAACAGCCTAATATGAAAAATAGAAATTCAAATATTTTTGAGTTTAGAACACAAATAAATGTTAATTTGTTCATGAACGTTTTTTTAATGTAATAATCATAGTTTTTGATGATATTCTATTTATAAACATTATTTAAATATTCAAAAAATATTAACGCCTTATAGATGCATATCTCTTTGCCAAATTTAAAAAAAAACGTTCACCTGCGAATAGAGAGTAGTGCATTGAACCAATTTGGACTAATTATAGGTATAAGTTATCTGTGGCAATTTTTATTCCCGCACACGGGTGGGAAAACGAAAAATCGCACGCGTGCGACATACATTACATTGTGAACCTAATCGTAGTGCGATATGAACCAGTTTTCGAAGAAGTGTATTGAAAAGAGTTTTCTTACGCTCGGGGATCAAATACTAGAGCCCACGATGAGGGTTGTCTAGGGAAAGAGTTTAATAGCCTCTTAAAGCATAATTTATTTATTTATGAAATAAGTGTTATTTACTAGTAAATAATCTGCAATTTAATGCCCGTAGTCAAATTATTTCAAGAAAAAACCGGCCCAGTACGTATTAGCACACGCACAATGAAGGGTCCGTAGTTGAAAAGAATTTATCTCAAAACAAACTTTGCCATACGACGACGTGGAAATGCCACCAGTCACTTGGGTACATTACTAGTCAACAGCGATGCCGATGAATTTTTCGACGCCATATTTTAGTTTGTGAATAGCTTTAGGGTATAATTGTGTTACTCACTGACTTTTTATCAATGGTGTTAGTACCTAATTAAGTACGTAAAAGTTAATAATAACGTAATTAATTCTGAATAAAGCATTACAAAAACAAATTTAATATTGTAGTTGAAAAAAATATTCTTCCATACATTGTTATACGTCACGGTAATTTTTTTGTAATCGCAAGAAAACTATTTATTTCTACAAAAACGATTTCCGGACTTTTTTCTTTACTTGTGCTGTAAGATCTTAATGCTTCTTGCCTTTAATTATTCTAGGTCAACGGGAAGTATCTTATAGGTTTTAATTTACTTGCGAGTATCAAAATAATTATGCCGCATAAATGCCGTACAAGGGACCAACGTATTTGATATTTATTTTAGCTTGAACACCGCAACGCGTTCCTGAGAAAAACAGACAGACTGACAGACAGACAGACGGACAAGGAAGTGATCCTTTAAAGTTCCGTTTTTTTTCCTTTTGAGGTACGGACCCCTAAAAAATGCTCATCCCGAAAAGAAAATTGATCTACGCTACGTATACGAGTGTAGCTGTCAGTCTGTCATTCAAATTCGAAGTCCTACCTTACGGTACCTAGTTCCAGATTATGATGTTACAACGTTATGTATTGAATATAAATGTTGTATTTTTCTTCTATCAAGCCCTGGTTTAATGTCACAATCCGCAATGCGGCTGGGCCATCCTCATTTTGAGTTAAAAGAAGCAAGTATGAAGTGACTTCTGATTGAATTATTCTCTCCATCACATTGTTTCCTTCTTTGTTATTTTTGTTTTTATTTTTATTGTATTAAAATAGTCCTTAAGACATTTGGTTTGAAGCCAAATTGTACTTGTTGGCTTAATTTTTATTTTTGTAAATAACTGAGAGAATTGGCGCTGTATATGCCTAAGTTTACACCTATTATAGTTCGGCAGCAGATGCTCCCATGATGTATTGTTTTATAATAGCCTGTTATACTAAAACTTATCAGTCTCAATAAATATTTTTTTAAAATAATTAACTAATTTAATCATTTATATACCCTGAAAGCGGTTATACTAGAGATCATTAGCAACTAATTAAGTCCAGTTAACTAGGGGTTAAAACTGGATGATTACCGAGCTGTTTCCGAGATGAAATTTTCTGACCTGTTACCAAAATCATAAAAGTACTCCACTCTAAACTTATATGTTTAGAGTGGAGTACTTTTTAAATTTTTTATAATTTTTTTTGTTAAAAATGAGTGACCATTAAAAAAAATAAAATGCTTGCCCAAAACATACGTTATGCGTGCTGTTATGTTATGTTATAAAAAGTGTTGCGTAATTTAAATACAACTTACCTGGCTGCAAGATCGCGGTGTACTAATTCGAATGATTCCAGATATTTCATGCCGGCTGCTATCTGACAGCATATGTGAATCAAACTCGAATAGCTGCAACAAATAATATCCTTTCACTAAGTAAATAAGTAGATTTTGCCCGCGTAGATGTCGGAAAATATCCCACGGGAAAGTACTACCGTGATTTTAAGTACCCTACGTGTTTATCCAGGTTATAAACTATCTGTGTGCCAAATTTCATCCAAATCCGTTCAGTCGTTTTTGCGCCAGTCCAGAACATACATCCAGTCAAACAGACAAAAAATCTTCACAACTATATGTACAATGGGCTGCATCAACTGGGTACCCCAGTTGTATTAAAAGTAACTTTGCTACAACTTTGCAATTCAAACAATACTTCCTTAAGAATAATACAAAAAGTGTTTCTAATGCCGGACGAGATTCGATCCATCGATTCATTGGTTATACAATGATTACCCCTAGCTCTTACCAACTAAGACAGTTAGGTAGTTAATATCTCAACGAATTATCAATCTACTTGGCGTTTTATCTCTGTCTTTGTCTATGAAATCGCAGTGAATGAATAGTTTGTTATTATAGGGTAGTTATGCATACATTTTACTAATCTATAATTAATGAAGTTACCGTCTGATGAGTCTAGTTTTGCTTCACCTTTCGCATTTGTCTAGGATCCCATTTGTTTCAGTTGGCAAAATATGTCTAATAAGGTAACTGTAAATTATCAAATCAAATTATTGTAAAATATAAATCTTTGTAGTTTTGTTACATAATATCAATAAAAAATATTATTAAATGATTATTAAAGTATTTTATTTTTCTTGATTTTTGAATTCTTTAGAAATATTACTAAAATAAAATAAAAATAAATAAAAAAAAAACAAAATAAAAAAATACAATTAAAAATACAAAAAAGTATTAAGTATGTTACTTACTTAAAATAGAAAAATACTTTATATTAAAAAAAAAATATAATGCATGACAAAAAACAATTCGTGCTTAAGATTTGAACCTCCAACCGCAAGCGGTCTTGAAACCTGTGGTCTATTTAGACGTTGAATAACTCTTCGTAAATGTCAACCCTATTATTGCTTGTCGTTATACGCAATATTACAAGTATTAAAGTTTTATTCAATAAGACAATAATAAAAACAGACTTAAGTAAAAATAAATACATACTAACATAAACTTATTTATTCACAAAACCAATACATTACATTATAATAAAACTTCGGACTATCGCGTATTTGAACCCACATGTCTTTTGAGGGGTACCCAATTGATGGAGCCGACTGTACATATTTTATTATTTAGGTTCACATTAAATTAGCCAGCGAAACTCCGCAGTCGTGATTGGTATCGATATCTAAACATGATGAAGCAAAAAAATAAATAAATTTGATGATTTATTGGGGGTCATCAATCGCAGTAGTTAGTTACATCAGTTTTAAAAAATCAGTTTATTTTTTTGTGTAAACTGTAAACACAGACGTGATGGGAATTAAACACGATAAAAAATTTATTCCAAAAACAAACTTAATATTGTAATCCCAAATAAAAAAAAATTATGTGATAAAATTACAAATTAACATTTTTCGGACTTTTTCCTTTACTCGTGCTATGAGACCTTGCTTGATTATTCTAGGTCAACGGGAAGTACCCCTTAGGTTTTGATTTACTTGCGAGTATCGCATAAATGGCCGTAATTTTTATTGCGTTGACTTAGAAACTTTAGCAAAAAAAAAAAAAATGTATATAAGTAGTTTATCAGCCATCTCGTTACCATAACACAAGCATTAGGTTGCTTAGCTTGGGACTAGATGGCGTTGTGTGAAATGTCCAAGGATATTTATTTATATTTATTTTATTTTTTAGCAATTTAGAGATTTTTTAGCAATCTAAAGGACCATACTTAGACCTACGTATTTGATATTAATTTCAACTTGATACCTCTACGCGTTCCTGAGAAAAAGGAAATTTATTTGTGTTGTAAGACCTTGCTTTTTGCCAAATTTCATGGTTCTAGGACAACGGGAAGTACCCTATAGGTTTTGATTTCCTTGCGAGTATCAAAATATGTCGCATAAATGGTCGTATTTTTTTTTTTGCGTTGTTTTAGAAGCTTAATTTTTTTAGAACTTTAAGGGACCATAGACATACGTATTAGACATTAATTTTAACTCGATACCTCCACGCGTTCCTTAGAAAAAGGGTCATGACAGACTGACAGACAGACAGACGGACAGACAGACAGACAGACAGACAGACAGACAGACAGACGGACAAACAAGTGATCCTATAAGGGTTCCGTTTTTTCTTTTTGAGGTACGGAGCCCTAAAAACAGATTTCTCAACTCATACTTCAAGTAGCAACCAACACTAGCAGCGGTCCTTGACCCCAACAAAAGAATCATCAAACCTTATTTTATCGTGTTTAGATATCGATACTTACCCATTATTACGTTTGCGGAGTTTTGTTAGCTAACTTAATTCGACCCTGTATGATGTGTGACTGGTGAATTATATTTTATATACCTACACAATTTTTTTTACCAAAATGATGGCAAAGATCACATCAAAAGCCATCAAGAAGTTTAGAAGAACTAATAATTCAATAGGTACATGCAGGCAAACGACTTTATTTTAAAACTCTATTTTGTCTTTTAGACGAAAATTAACTCAAAATGATCAACGATAAACTTATTTGAAACAGTAGTATCACAATGAAGTCCTCAAGCTAAAGAAATAAACTATCAAGATCTCAAGACAAAGACTTACTTCAATTTTCTCTGACTCCGCAGCATCGAAGGGAGAGGGGCGGCATCCCCGCGATCTAGGGCTGCGCACGGGGGTTCGAGCAGGCTCAAACCGAGCACCCTGGCTAGTTGTGGATGCTTCAAACCGGCGCCCCAGGTAGCTTCGCGGGCAAATGCCGCTCTAGGACAAAAATACCTTTTGAGTACACTTCATTATGACGTATCAGTACATATAATTATGTAAGTATACCTAGTCCTTGCAATTCACGAGCGTGTCATGCGACTTTTATGGCATTGTTTTAGGGCAATTTTTCAATCATCAGGTAACTTTTGTCCTATCTATATCTATCTATCTATACTAATAGAATGCTAAAAGTTGTTTGTTTGAACGCGCTAATCTCTGCTACTACCAGTCAGATTTGAAAAATCTTTCTTCATTTGATAGTACAATTCATAAGTAAAGCTATAGGCTATTTGACGACACGGTTGGCGCAGTGGTTGAGCGATTGACTGCTGCGCAGCATGCCGCGGGTTCGATTCCCGCACGGAACAAATATTTGTACGACCTACAAGTATTTGTTTCGAGTCTGGGTGTTTTTCTATCTATAATATGTATGTATTTACAAAAAAAAATGTATATAAGTAGTTTATCAGCCATCTCGTTACCATAACACAAGCAATTAGTTTGCTTAGCTTGGGACTAGAAGGCGTTGTGTGAAATGTCCAAGGATATTTATTTATTTTTTATATTTAACATAACGCTAAGACCCTTAGGTACCGAGCAAAAATAAAAAAAGTCAGAAAGAACGCTAATTGAAAACGAAGTAATAGCGCGGGCAGGTAATGCGATGCGACGGGGTGGGTCGCGCCGTATTTCACGCGTACGAAGTCGCGGGTAGAAGCTAGTGAAAAAATATAGCGGTTAGACATTATAAATTGTATACAAAAGCTGTCAAACCACAATTTTTATTTCCGCAAATAAAAGTTATCTGAAGATTGAAAAATCGGGCCTTGAAAGTATATTGCAATGATTGCGGCGCGTTCTTGAAATATAACAACCATCTTTCAGATAACTATACAGCTAATTAACTTCGTGAAGTTTCATAAAATTGTTAACTATAGTTTTATTTCTTGAGAATCGAATTAATTATTATTGTCAAAGTTCTCGCTAAGGAAATGTAGATTGTTCAAAATGTTGCATAGAAAAGTAACCATGTATGGAAAAATTGCCATGTTTTTGTTTTTGTTTTGTTTATGTGTTGTTTGTTGTTTTTCATGTGTTTTGTTTTTAGCCATGTGTTTGTTTTGTTTTGTTGCTTTAAGTATTTTTTAATAGATTTACTAGCTACACATCAGTAAGTATCTAAGCTTATTAAGTTCGTTTTATTCAAGTTTGTAGTAGTCGAGGGTTCTCGAAACAAATATAAGATTGTTAGTTACATTTTTATTTCGTTATTTCGTGAGATTGGAATATTTACTTTAAATTTTAAAGTTTCTGAACTTAAAGTTCACAACTTTTTACTAAGTTTAATTATCAGACTAAGTAGGTATTTGTAACTGTAACTTGCTCGGATTAAATATAAATACGACATAAAAATGCACCACGTGTCGCGCGCCGAGCGGTGCCTTATGACGCGTGCGATTCGCGTCGCGGGTCGCGCCTGTTTGAAGGTGCCTTAAAGTCTGAACTATTTTGTGGACCAATAATAATTTGAGACCTACCTACTGGTTTAGTGGAACATCATGTAGACAGGTACCTACTAACATGTGCCAGGGGCACTCAGCATGATCCTTTAAGAAAAAATGTTGCTGAGTATACTAACTTCACTTCGTTATGGCAGCCGCGCCACAAAGTCTTGACAACAACGAGGCGGTGGCGTCCTCCAGTCGGTGACTCTTCGTCGCTCAGCTCTTCGATACCGTCGGTCTCGCATATCTGGAGCTGCGGACAATATAATGATGTCATCACTCGTGCACATTATACTCAAGGAAACATCTGCCTACAATTACAACACGGTCAAATTTTCATTTTATTCCACGGCGGGTAGTAAATGCCAAGGAAATAGTTCTTAAGCACGTAATATAGTGAGGGAACGAAGAGAATTTCCTGTATATTTCACGAAAGCCTACTTTGGCCCAGTTTCTAAGTTTACTGAGCGTGGAAAATAGCTTGGCGCCTTGCGGATTTACAGGCCTACTGAAAAACCCTACCTTCCCTTGTTTAGAGCGAAGCCGAGGTGCGCTTGTTTGATTTGAAATATTTCACCACCAGAATAAAATAAGCCTTTCCTTTAACAAATATTTTTGTGTTGTTCATATTTGTGGAAAGCGGAATGAAAATTTTACATTCCAAGACGATCCATGGTACTTTTCCTCACTGAGTAGCTCAAACACAGATGTGGTCGGAGATAAAAGTAAAGTATTATTATGATTCAGCTCACACACGTGTTCCAAAGTCTGCTAGCATTTCAATGACTATTTTAAAGCATTCTCTGTAAAGAGAATGAGTGCGAACTTGGCACCGACTCGTTGCTAATTGATAAAATAGCTCTTAAAATAATTGAAAATGGAAGTTCGTTAAGAGTACCGCAGGCGAAATTCAATATGTTACAATTAAAGTTACGTGGCCAATAACAAAAGCCTTGCAATGAAAGAGTTACTCTCCTTTTGGAGGCAACAAATCTCAGTAAATCCAGAAACTAATGGAATTAAAGTATTGTTTGTTCAGGTGGCTCGTCGGACGGCGCCGGCAAATAGCCCACTCTTACAGCCTGGTGTAGCTGCGGGTGGGCTGTTATCCTTCCATCAAAACTGAAATAACTCATGCTCTTAACCAAATTGTACATTTATTTCTTCTACAAAACTATTTGTAACTTAAAGAAGAGATACCTGCGCGCAAGAACAAATTGAAAAAATATTTAAAAAGGCAAATTATTTGGCTTTGAAATTTCATTTGCAAAGCTCACTTTTGAATGTGATCTTGCTTGAAATAATAATAAAGAAGAGTCTCTCTTGTCGAGAGCCACTATTACGATGGGGAACATGCCGATGAAGCATTCTCCCCCTAAATGCGGTGAATTATGTTTACATTAGGTCAAGTATTATTGTTCTTGAGAATAGAGGGTAGGAGAGGAAAAAGTGCCTAATCTGCTCCCTCGCTCGGAGGGGCCACTCATAAAATTTTGTAACTGACATCATTCTGCACTGTATAAAATTGAAATTCAATAAACTAAAAGGATCACGAATATTCAATAATACTGATCATGAAATATGCAGTTAATTGATTGAACACCAACTATTTGATATATTTACTGGGTATGTGCAGAATTAATGATTGAATTACTCCGTTATAAGCTACAAGGACTCATCCATCATTTAAAAGTCCCACATTTTATAATTACATGCAAATGGAACTCCATTTGAATAAATTAAAGCTCGTTATGCACACAATAATTATTTTTTAATATCACTCCATTAAGAAAGAGACTGAGTGCTCTGTGTACCCTTTTATTTTTTTTTGTCGTTCCATTAGCGACGCCAGTATCGATTTGCATTTAAACTTACATTTTTGTAGCACCGAACCGAGTCAGTGATCAAAATATGATTTTGTTGCGAAGCGTCTATTCAGAAATTAATTTGGTATTGAGCAAGTTTTGCCCTTTAGTCGGCTAGGCAATTTAAAATTTAATTTAAGTAGCAGCCTCGTGCACACATTGACTAGGTACGTCGTTAATATAATAAAAATATGAAAAATAAACGGCCTAAGCTATTAAACCCTGTTGTTGGCGGGTGGTGAGACCGCCGCCCGCGCCGCCCGTCGGGGGGGACTGAGCCAGATTGCATTTTCTTGCTACGGTCAGTAATCAATTTTTATGGGCATTTTTGTAGACCAACGTTCTCTACGAGTCTTTATCTAAAAGTGTGTTGCTCGATAATGTTCCCGCCTGCCCGAGGAGCAGCGTCATGCGTCACCTATCCAAACATCGTCTCTGAATCTTCGGCCTTTAGTGATTTCGCAACTAATTTTAATATGTGGCACGATTATTGGACTACTTTCAATGCATATTGAAATTCCATATGTTCTTGGCTACCCTTTCATTAAAAAAGTCTGTTTAGCTTATCATCAGCATAAAAAAGTTTTCAATTTCTAAAATCTTTAAAACTAAAACCCGAGCGTAATTTTTCCCTTCCGCTATTGGAGCGTTAGTTGAAACAAAGGAACATTTTATTAGGCTGGCTACAAACTGGTGATTCTAGTTCTAGCGTGTGAACGTGTATTGAATTAGGGTTTGCACCCGTCATCGGACATAGCCTATCTAAGTGATTAGCACCGAGCGACGCCTAATCACTGAAGAGAGCCGAGTATATGGCGGTATAGCCCTACCACAGTATAATAAAGTAATGTAAAGTATTACATCTTCATAGAAAATGGCCGAAACAACGCGCTTCAAAATCTCGGTATACAACGTGCCGCTGCGCTGCAATCACGACATTAAATTGACACGCGCAACGCGTATTTTAATTTCATTGAACGTTATTCATTAAAATTTATTGATTTATTTACAATTATTTTAAATAGCATCTTGGAGCAACCTGTAATGCAGAGATGAAATTAGAACGAACAAGAAAAAAAAGGTCACGCCACTCGAGTTTTTTTCTGGGGGTTTTGTAAAACATTAATTCATGAAGCTACTCACTGCTGGGTCAGCACAATAGACAAACGATGAACAAAAAAAAGTTGTCGGTCAACAACCTCTTACCAGCTGACATAGAACAATAGCTTCATGAATGAGTCATTTGCATAGAGTGATCCTAATTTTGGTTATAATTTTATTATTTAGTTGGTTTGAAATTATTTTTTTTTCAATTTTTAATCAATGAATGTCGCTATAGCGGCCACACGCTATATACAAGTAGGTACGCAACAATTCGAGCGCTGTGCAATTACGCACGGACGGAAGCGTGTTTATCTAACGAGAAACCGTACGTAATTAATTCAAGGTCACTGCCCAGATAAAATACTGTAGCTTTATTATTCTGTGGCCGTACCATATGGGGACGTGCCTACTTTTCCACAATTTCCATATCATCTGCGGTTACGTTACTATCTTATTTTATGTATGTGGCATAGGTACTTGCTTCGAGTGCTCGGCATGAAGATCTAGTGAGATTAGATATGTCTCATGGAGTATGCAGAGAGCTCTATCCTTCGAATCGAGTCGTTTACATGATTTGTATCTTTCACAGATACCTACTTTGAAAGGAACCTATTGCTACGGTTAATTTATTATGTAAATTGGAATGCACCTATTCCGTGATCGTGTACCTACATATTGAAGACATACCTATGTGATTATATAGAAGTAGTTAGAAGTTTTTGTTAGTACATGAACACATAATCGTATATTTCGATATATACCTAATGAGTATTGCAACCGTAAATAAACGCGGCTAAAGCTTCTTGGAAAAAATAATGAGATATCAGGAAAATATAAGGCACAATATCAAGAATCAATCTGGCGCAAGTAAATAATCTCAATAATATAGGTCGGTCTGTCATTACAAGTAAGAGGGGAAAATGAGTGAGCATATAACATAAAACATTCAACAAGAAACGAAGCAGCCATGGAAGAATTAACAAAGGCTAATTAAGAGTAACAAAACATTTGGGAGCAGTTAAAGCACACTCGTAACGCAAAGAGGCCATATCTGAGGGTATGCGGCAAACTCCACAGCTCCGGGTGAATGTGTACAGGTGGCCGCGGTTCACTAATTCACCGTGTTTGTTCGTTCTTAATGAAAATACAACAGGGGCACGCTCTATTGTTTACTCTACATTCCAGCCGGTGGCGTCGGTGTAAGTGGCTGCGCTGGTGCGCTCCGACCTCGCAACGTAGCTCAGCTTAGCGCAGAGCAGCGCAACTCGGATAAGATCCTATAATTAGATTGGCCGCACCTCTAGTAACCCACGAACAGCGCACGGAAAGAGTTTCGTTTCAACTAATAGCTCAGCTTCTTAGCCTAAGGCTTTTCCACCAGAGATGTGCTATGCTTCGTTGCTATGGATACGTTTGACATACCACCAATCATATTCATTGGTCCACATAGCATAGCATATAAGCATAGCATAGCACTGGTGGAAAGGGGTTCAACTAAGCTATGTTTCTTATATGGAAGGATGCGTGCTGTGGATGCGTGTTATGAATGGGAGCTATGAATGCGCGAGTGGTGTAACTGTTGCTCCCCGTGCCCTCCCTACTGTCGATGCATCGCATAGGATGAGCTGCGCATCCCCGTCGCACAGCTACGTCGCGACAGCGCATCTTCATACCACATCTTACTCGCTCCGCTACACAGCTTAGCATTAGTGGAACGGGCAGCTTAGCTTTCACATACTCGCAGTACACATCTCTGGTGGAAAATCACCCTAAAGCTACATTGAAATGTGTATATGTTACTTCTCCGTATTAGCAGTTCTATTATTCATGGGCAAACAAGCAGAATTCCTAATTTGTTTTTGCTACTATTACCGCTAACCAGAATATTTAAGTTTAGCTGGCACGCATGTGCGTGACCGGAGTTAGGATTCAATATTGAGCAGCTCCGTCAGTCGCCCCTTGCTGGTCATGGAATCGGCTTTTCCAATATTTAGTGAATACGTAGAAGATAGTTGTAACAATAAAGGATTAACTAAAATAAATAAAGTGGTTGTAAACCAACCACAGTGGTTGTAATTCAAACACTCACAATTAATCATTTCGTGGTAAAACTCCGATTGAGGAACATCAACTTCAGTTACTAATAGCAGTAGAATTCTAGAAAACCCAATTAGAGTAAGAAAACCCTTGAAAACCAGGTTGTAAAAGAATTCTATGATAGTTCTTATCCTTAAGTATCTGCCTTTGAGAAAAAAGGCAGAAAATCTTAGAGCATCGCAGTCGTGTCCTTCGAATGAATATAATTTGTGAGAACGGAAGCTGACTTCAGGGCTTCAGGTTTTTCATTTCCATTTCATGGTAGCTAAGGTAATAAAAATTAAAGGGAAAGAATTTCAGAGGGTGGGCGGACGGATAAAAGAGGTACTTACCTAAGTTAAACTAATATTTCTTAGCAGTGTGTGTGTAGTGCTTAAGTGTGTGTATATTAATTACATTCACTACTTATAAACCAAATTTCATTAAAATTGGAAGTCGTATCTCCCTTCTGAGTGCAGCGGATGGTTTGCGTCAGTTTTCATGTATCGATTCCCGCCACGAAATTATGTTCCCACCTAAAACGAGGTAGGCGATTAGGCCCGAGCTGACCGAGTTGTACGTAGACCAAGTTTTCTCTTTCGTGTAGGATTGCTCCGTCTTATATTTGTCTGTCTTATATTCTTGTGTGTCTTATATTTTCTTTTTTAATTAAGAATATGTATGCTCAGGTTTTTATTCTTGTATTGAATATGAAATGTAAATTTAGTTTAAGCTTGAATGTTATAACTACTTACTGTTTTATTTTTTTCTCTTTTTTTTTGGTGGTTGTGTTGTGTTGCTCACACTCTTTCTTTCAAAATCTGTTTTTAAAAGTAATGACTTTTAATTGGCTGTCAGTCTCACACACAATTTTTTATTCCGTCTGTTTTAGCTGTAAGTCATCTGTAATTAATAAATAGGAAACAATTTTGCTTTTATAGAAAAACATGTACTGAAAATAAGCTATGATAAAATTTTTGTGTTAGCTCATTAAAGCCCGGTATCTGAGTTTTTAAACAGAGTTTATCCAGTGATTATTGGTTTGATATATGGTATTTTTGAACACTTCGTTAAGAAAGAATTTAGCTTAAAAGTCGAGTGAATTATTATCTGAGGACCTCAAAAATTGCGCATTAGGAAGGAATTCGCTTAAATAGATAATTTTGTCGAATCAATAGCTATTGAGAGTTTAACTTAAACTCCGTTTAAGAATTCTTCAGAAACCAGGCCATAAGTTACATATATTTTTTTGGATCAGCTACCTCGTAGAAATGTTTCAATGATTTATTCTACTGGCTAATGTCCGCGCCTTCGTCTGAGTGTATTTTGCATTTCATGATATTTATCTAGCATGAAAAGTTGCCAATGTCCTTCCCAAGACTCAGGTTATCTATCTGTCAAATTGCATATCGATCAGTTCAGTGGTTTAGTAGTTTAGGCGTGGAAAGGTATCGGAGAGATAGAGTTACTTTTGCATTTGCAATATTAGTATTGATTACACGAGTAGATTAAAAAAAATATCTCGCCGGGATATTGATTTTTAAGAAACGAATAGACCTGTAGGTACCTAATTGAATTTTTGACAATAAAGCACCTACCTGCTCATAACAATTCAACATAAAAAAAACTTTTACTGATACTGTAGCCCGTAGCGAGCCATTTATTTGAAGTAGCGGGTATTACAATCAATTTTTGGTGGTGTCCCAATATAGCGGGAGCAACATGGTGACAGTACAGCCGCCCCGTAACGGCGTGTGTAATTGCCGCCCTCCTCCCGCACACCCCGCGCACTCGCTTTATAATAACATAAATACATTATAATGTATTAACGGAGGGATAGAGATTCTAAGAATTTTCCTTGAGATACGACGATAAGATTTCACGCAAAAGTATACTTGAGATCAATTATTGTGACCGATAGAAAGACAGATTGATTTTGCGAAAGATAAGAATTGGATCTGAGAAAAATAAGAAAACAATTATAACGAATGGTAGAAAAAAATTGAGAATTTGGTCAAAGGATATAGGCTGATTGTACCAAAACTGGGAATACACATACACATACATAATCACAATCAGCCTATAATAATCTCACTGCTGGGCTACCAGGCCTCCACTCTTCGAGAGAGAGTGGGATGTAATCGACCACTCGGGTTCAGCCATAGATTAGATTTAATCTAATGTCTGCATGGTCCGATAATTAATTTATTTGTTTTCAAAAATAGGTTTGAATTGTACAATAGATAGCGTTTAAGTAATTTATATGCATTGGCTCATTGCTGGAGCCCCCACCTGGTCTCCAGATTACGGTTAAACTATTCGGTTATTGAGAGTGGCTATCCTCGGGGCAACGGAGGGGCAGGGTACGTCATGATTTATTTCCACCACAATTCTGATACGAGAGCTTTTGAGATTACTTAGTATAAATTTTTATTATAATTATCCTCTACTTTTCACAAACCTTTGAATACCTATTACATAGGAGACGACAGATTATACTGGTTTATTTTAGGAATTTTATTTTTTGACTCCTTAGTCAGGACCAAAACCACATTACTTGATTAGGTATAGTAAAATTTGGCATAGGTACTGGGGAAAGACATGTTACTTTTTATCTCAAAAATTAAGATTACCTAATAGGGGTGATATAGGTCATGAAAGTTTGTGTGGGGATTTTAGCATTTCTTAAGTTAAGGTTGGAAATTCTAATTTATGTTTTTGATAAGAAATAAAAAAGTTCGTGTTGGTGTTACAGCGTTTTTTGTAAAATTATCCCCCCAAGGGGTAAAATAGGGCATGATTTTAAAATTCACATGATTATAGTATTGATTTTTTTTTATATCTCTTTTTAAGAAATTCAAGGAATAAAGTCAGAGTCCGTATCTTGAAGTAATATTTATATTAGTATTTATTTAATTAAAATCAGTCCACCCGCTTTTAAAATATTACAATTTACAGTTATGGCGGTGTGGTACGTGGTCACTGGCGGCGCTAGAGAATTTCAATTTAGTGGTGATAATATTAAAATGAATTGTTATTAAGTTAGAATCTCTGTCTACGTTGTTTTCATGTTGTTTTGCATGATTCCACAGATAACAATACTCGTTTAGAATTCACTGTCTTCGCGTTTACCCCTCAAGCTTGCCCCCAGTGCAGCGGTTACCGCATTCTATGATAGATATTGGTAAGAAGGCTTTATTTATGCCTTAACAATAACTCAGCCATGGAAACCACTGAATACATAAAGCATAGATAATACTGAAGGCTGTCAAAAGTAACAAAAGTAAAATGCAAATGTAATAAAACATTCTAAAAAAATGGACGAATTTTTTAAAAGACTTTCAAGTCATGAACCTCTTCATAAAGATTTCGAAGACACGAGTATAACAGCAGCCAGCACGGGTAAGTCGGTGGATGTCATCATCATCATTTTAGCCTAAATGCTGGACATAGGCCTTCCCCAAGCACCGCCACGTACTAGTTCAGCATCCAGCGGATGTCAATCAATCTGCCTAGCCTTTTCCCAACTATGTTGGGGTCGGCTTCCAGTCTAACCGGATGCAGCTGAATACCAGTATTTTACATGGAGCGACTGCCTATCTGACCTCCACAACCCAGTAACTGGGTAATACGATACCCCTTGGTAAGACTGGTTGTCAGACTTTCGGGCTTCTGACGACCCGTAACGACTGTCAAAGATCCACGAATGACAGCCGGGACCAACGGCTTAACGTGCTTTCCGAGGCACGGAGAAGTCTCGGTATGTAAAGATGGTCACCCATCCACGGACCAACCCCGGCAAGCGTAGCTTAACCTGATGGATCGACCCGTGCGGCTGTTATTACTTAGCCACGAGCATCCAGCGGATGTAATATGTATAATTAATGTTTTAATTATATATAGACCAAGGAAGCCGCGGGTAAAATGTAGTGATAGATAAGCGGAACTCTGTGAAACCCGGTGCTCATCATAAAGGGTATAGTTAGCTTCTAAAGGCGGAGACTGACTTGTATCGTTTGTTTTTGTAAAGCCGTGTACGCACGAACGAACAAAACATGGTGAACACGAACATCGATCACGGAACATTTGAAGAAACTCAGGACTCTTTTGAACATTTAAAGTGTTCGAAGTTCGTGTTCATTCTTGCGTACATGGCTTAATGTTTCGAGTTTTTGTATCGCGTTACAGTAGACAGTGCAGCGAGCCAAACGCTCGAAGCGAGCGTTCGCCACGTTTAGTGGATCGCCGTTTTGTAACAAGAAATGGAGATAAATAAACATTAAATTAACTGATCAACCAATTAACATTAGTTTGTGTTACCGCTGATAAAGCCAATCCAATCAGATAATCTAACATTTTGGGACAATTGCAGCACCGGTGCCCTCGACCACACCAGATGGAGAGGAGAAGACTGAGCAGTTTAATCCGACATTAGAACAGGCTCCACCAGACAAAGAGGATGATAAAGATGACACACCTCACAAAGCCGTACGCATCGTAGGTGCGCTGAAAAACGAAAATAATGATGGCTTTGGTTATTTCACGGCGAAGCGAGAAGAATCACAAGAGGAAAAAAATGAACCAACATCTAATGACCTCATAGACATGTTAGAAGAAGCTGGCGAAAACACGGACTTCCTCAGCTAGCCGTGATTAACAGCCTAGAAAAGAATTACACACGCGACAAGTTAAACCAATGAACATAATGACATACAAATGACAAACTGACTTTCACATTATGAGACACATTATTTCAGTGATCTCAAAGGTTCAAATCTAAATTGACACGTGCAATCTCGGTCTTAATAAATTTTCAGTCCATTTACACGTTGCGTTGTGCTGATTTTATTTTACTCCAACTCGTCTACATAACTCACTGTATGCTTTCGAGAAAAGTCGATTTGGTCGATTCTATATTTTTATTTACATTTTAAACTATATTCACGGAGGCGCTAGGCCTCACCCCTTGTCATGAAAACCTTAGTGCGTCGTTGGAAAACTTTTCACCAAAAGTACTAAAGAGGACGCGGAAAACGTAGCGTGGGTAGGCCCTACAGGACCGGTCGTGGTGGCCATGCTTTGGGGAGGCCTAATGGTCTATGTCCAGCAGAGGACATGTTTCCGCTAAATGATGAAGATTATGAATAATGAGAAGTTGGTACTCACATTGCCATGAGGGCCCTCGCCAAGGAAGGTGACTGGTCGCATGCGCCCCCGCGGGAAATCCAGCAGGGGCGCCACTCCGTTTGGGGGCTCAGCTTCTGGTAGTTTGATGGATGTGAAGAGTCCAGGGGCTGGCTTCTCACGGCGGCAAGCGCGTTCTTCCGGGTACGTCTGGGAAGAAACATATCGCGTAAGTATTCGTGCTCACAAGCTTATTTGGTTTCATAGATCTAGGATTGGGACCTGTGGTTCCACAGAGCACGGAACCGCCGCGCCCGGCAGCTTCTAGAGATGGCAGTACTATTTAATAACATTCGTGCGCTTGACGAAAGTACCTACGCTGAGCGCAAAACTTCTCATCACGGATCACCTCCAAAGCCGTTAGTTTTATACGTCATTTATACAGTAGCGCGAGTAAACGGTGATTAGGTTGGTTTTTATGGAAAATGTTGACAAAAAGATTGCCGACGCGTCCAGTGGATCGGACCATTGGTGCACGCCTCTTTGATCACGTAAAGAAGGATAAAAAGACGGTTAAGGAGCGGAAAGCCCTTAATGATGAAGATAGCAAATATGAAACAATCTTCTAACTTTATGAAGATATTTGATGCCTGATCGACCATAGGTTACTGCTGGTGGCCTTTCAAGAACCTTCAAATGCATTTGTATTTGTTATCAACCCTTTGTATGTCTTTTCAACCCTGTAATGGGTGGTCCAGCGCACGATGTTAATTGTAAATAAAACAAAGAGTTTTCAGACAATTATATTAATTTTTAGGGTACCGTACCTCAAAAGGAAAAAAACGAAACCCTTATAGGATCACTTCGTTGTCCGTCTGTCTGTCTGTCAGTCTGTCAAGACCCTTTTTCTCAATAACGAGTGAAGGTATCAAGTTGAAATTAATATCAAATACGTAGGTTTATGGTCCCTTGGTGTTCTCAAAAAATCGAGCTTCTAAGTCAACGCAATAAAAAAATACGGCCATATATTTACACTAAAATTAATATCATGCGTTATGGTTGGACCACCTTTGATATCACACATCGAGAGGGCATGACGCGCCTTGTAGCAATATTGCTTATTGCTCTTAGCTCGGTGACAGAGTAATATCTTCAAGCACACAGCACGCACTGTTTCTGGGACCTGTCTCTGGAGGTAGCATAAAGCGACATTTTCAATAAATTGTATGTGTGCATTTGTTTACTTTTCTTGGTCAAGTACAGCCGTGAACTGTACGGCTGTACTTGACCAAGAAAAGGAAACCACTTTCAAGACAAGTTTAAAGGTAGAAAAATAGTATTGATGTATATCTTTGGTTGCATTTTAATTTTCTTTATCGAAAATCATCAGCGGTCAAAATCCAAAACGTACATACTGTAAATTAATTATCTTTAAATTTTTATTATTTTCGCAACTGACAGCTGTTGTTTAATTTTCTTGGTGGAGTGATATCACTGAATTTTAATTTTAATCAGTTTATGTTATGACTATTAGTTTAAAAATATTAGAAGGACTTCTGTTGAGTCTTGGACGAAAGTTACGATGATATGTTTAAAATACTCGGAAAGCACTAATTAATAAGGGGCTTATTTATAAACGTTGCCTACATAAGATAAGATAGGTATTACTTTATTGCTCCAAAACCAGTGTTACAGTTATTTTTCGTCCAGTTATGGATAAGCAAAAACTGTGCAATACAATACAGTATTTAACTTTAGTGGAAAATATCACCTGTATCCAATACTAGTTAGTTTTATATTCATATTATGTCCCTTTTGTACATAAGGTACACAAGGGACATAATATGAATATAAAACTTAAGCCTTAATTACCTTCTTAACCAATTTAATTATTAAATTCTTAACCAAATAAGTGGCTTAGTGCTTGTGCTTACTGGGTTGAGTTCTAAGTGTAATGCCATTAGAGTGCCGAGTTATTAGCAGAAGTATTGTCAATAGGTACTGTTCTAACATCACGAAATGTTCAATAGCTCACACATTTTATATGAACTCGTAAATAACCTTGTTCCTGCTTAATTGCTATTCCCCTCCCAAGATTGCGTTGCTATAATTTATACGGAACCATGAATTATTATAGACGTAAGTGTAGTATCTGTGTGGACTGCAGTTACCTATTATGTGGCCATTCACTATACAGGCTGTAATTTTACTCATCTTTATCCTCTTACGGGGTCATTGTACTCATCATTATGAACAACTTTTACTATGGGGCCAAACTTGAAATCGCGAAAGAAAAATCAGCTGTTCCCTACATTTTGACGAATTATGCTACCTTAAAAAAGTAGGGAACAACTTATTTAAAAAAAAAATAAGTTGTAAAGGGAACAGCTGATTTTTCTTTCGCGATTTCAAGTTTGGTCCCATAGTAAAAGTTGTTCATAATTATGAGTACAATGACCCCTTAAGAGGATAAAGATGATTAAAATTACACCGTGTAAGTATATGAAATTACGAATAAAGACTGTTTGATGTTCTTTGCGTGGCGAGTTTTCTTTTCTTGGATTCATTTCGATTTCAAATAAATCCATTTGTAAACTTCGTTTGCTGTATTAAATGATAAACTATGTTTCCAGCAACAAAGTTCTATACGTTCAGCGGTCACTGAAATCTCAAAGAATTAGCTCGACCGCACGCGACGTAGTAAACTCGCCGCGTCGAACTTACTCGTAGCTCACACAAAACAAACGTTATTCGCAATAGAAAGTCTGTAGCTAAAGCCGGCGACTTAGTAGCAAAGCCGTACAAAGCCATAGTAAAACATTAACAAAACACGATCGAGCCCAACGAATCGCTGCCTCATAATACCTCGTGTACTCATTTATCATTTCGTAAACGGCCGCGTAATACCCGTAATGAGTAAAATCCAAGCATACCTTGGGCAATACCATTAATATTACAAAACCCGGTCTCTCCCCTTCAATGGGAGTACCGCGGTACTATAGTTTGAAGACCTTTGTGGTGTACAAATTTGGTGTAGGTAAGTACACTTTATGTAAGAAAACGTTTGTGAAGAGATGTGTGTGAGCCTGTGAACGTGAAGTTCCGTAGTTTTTGTGTACGGTCGTGGCAGGTTGGTGAAATTTATGTCAGTGCAGCAGGTGGGAAGTTAACTTTAGGAGAAGTAGTGGTTAACTTTATCTATCTATACATGGCGTTTTTTTTTTTGATATCCCATAACTCTAATCAGCTGCTCCCTACATTTTGTGATTTTTTTTCGATTAATACCCTAGAGTTATGGGATATAAAAAAAAACACGCTGTATAAATAAAAAGAGAAGTCCTGACTGACTGACTGATTCATCAACGCCCAGCCCAAACTCTTGAACCTAGAAAGCTGAAATTTTGCATAGAGGTTCACTTTATAACGTACACAAGGAACAAGGAAGGATTTCCCGGTAGCACGTTCCCGTGGGATATTTTCCGACATCCACGCGGACGAAGCCGCGCGGGAATCTTTCTCGTGTCCATTTTCTTAAAAAATCAACCTCAACAGAAATAAAGGTCTTATGTCGCAGCGAGTAACCAATTTTGAATGTTAGCTTAGACAATTTCTGAAAAACTTGTGATACACGGTTTTTCCATCTGAAATATCTCAGTAGCAACCCGGTGTCTGGATTTGTGCCCCATTGATGGCAGCTAGCCCCTTAGACACAACTCCCGTCTGGTCGGAGGATCCTCCCTCTTTTTCTATGGAGGATGAGTGAACTTTACATCCTGTTCCTGATGCCTCTAAATTATGTTACTTCTGATACTTCTAAGTTTATGCTGCCTGTACTCTTGATTAGATCCAATACTATTAAATGAGCAATACATATTTGTATATTTGTAATCACGTTCTCGAAAACGGCTTTAACGATTTTGATGAAAGTTTCAATATAGGGGTTTACGGTGGCGAAAAATGGCTCTAACTAGGTCTCATATCGGGGAAAATTCGTCAACCAGGTAGGTACTTATTAATTAAAAAAGCTTGTATATTGTACCATGTTTCTCAAACGTAGAGTTAGGCCGCGTCTTATTTAAAAGCGATAGTCGCGCAAATACGCGATCGGTCGCGTGATGTCACTTTTTGTTCGGAAAACCGGAAAGCGCGTTCAGGTTCACCGATGAAAAAGTCGGAACGATCGTGTATTTGCGCGACGCATCGCTTTTAAATAGGACGCGGGGTATAGTTCGATTCAAACTTAATGGCGGAAGTTAGCTGCGAGTGCAGTTAAAGTACCTATGATTCAAACTTAAAGAGCTAAATCTTAAAAAAATCTTAATTCATAAATGAAAAGGCGTAATTGAGCTTAACTAAATGGAGCTAAAATTATTGTCGACTTGAATGTCTTGTACTTGCACGGTCTGCACTCACACCTAACTTCCGACCCGCCATTAAGTTTGAATCGAACTATAAGCCGACATAAAAATATCGTGGTGATTTTTTTCGCGCACTGGATTTTCAATGCTCTGCTTAGCGCCGAGAGTTGAAAATCCAACAGTGTGTTTTTTCAACGCGCTGGGATGCACTCTGTTGTTGTTAGGTTGGATTTTCGAAGCTCGGCTCAACACCGAGAGCTGAAAATCCAGTGCGCGATAAAATCCCGCCGCGATATTCGGCTAAGACTCAACAGAGAGAGCAGCCTGTTTTGCTACCAGTACCTACCTGTGCTATGTGTGCTTACTATGACGATCCGAGAGCCTAACTAGTTATTGTTGCGAAGTCGAATCATCGCATCAAGGATGATACTTCTCAAACTGGCATACCTACCTACCATTACTTGAACGGCTAAACAGTATTCAAAAACAAAGACTGTTCCCACAAGTATTTATCCCACCTTCAATTACTGATCTTTTAATTAAATCCATTGTTTTATTTCCTCTTCGTGAGATGAAAAAGTTAAGAGTCTATCAAAGAACAAAGTACAATAATCCGCAAATGAGTTTAATCAACAGAAAAATTAATAGCCTCCATTCGGAAGGTAAAGAGTTGGCCGGCTACGGTTATCATTATTTTGCCCCTTTTTTGTTTACCGGCCATTAAATTGATAAAATTATTTATTCAGTTACAGCAAAAAGAGCTTTAAATCTTTAAATACTGCACCGGAATAACGGAACACATTCAGTTATCATCATTTTCTTCTCGGTACATAAATTTTATTTATGAGTAAATAGAATAAGCCGACGGCTATGCAAAGCAATCCATTATTTAATTCAGCTCCAGTGTGACACCCCTGGCCGTGGGGGAGGAGGGGGAGTGTTGGAGGGGGGTTCCGGGACATGTGACATATTCTCGTGCCACACGGGGGTACTTACAGTAGCTAGTGTTGTGGCTACATGTTCCCGGGTGTTGCCCGTAATGGAGTGCCCGCAGAAAATGGGGAGGCAAAAATGTTGCACTAGAATTATGCACGGAGTATGGAAGATTTAGATGAGGTCATGGGCCTGTGTGTGGTTGGTGGTGTCAGCTGTTGTTGGTAAAGTGACATGTTTGTTCTGGTGTTTAAAAGTAAAATCAGCCGTGTCACTATAGTGGGGTCACCTCTGAGGATGGATTCGTCTACGTCAAAAAGTAAAGTAATGAATAATTATTATAGGTTTTTTACAAATTAACTTCCACTGACAATAACTACGAGTATTTCACTTACACGTTGAAAAACCCTAAAATTACTCACAAAGCCCTAATGGTATCAACCCTAAATCCCCCTAAAACGGAACCCTAGCCCCGCCCCTCAGATGACCCATCACAGGTATTTTTAATTAACTTTGAAATTAAAGCTTTACTGAAGATCATTTTTCATAGCTGTCATATAGTCATGCAATAATTTTAGCTAATTCACTGAACAGTACACTTCTGTCATATTGTTATTTATGTACTTAGGTATTTAATTATAAGCGAGGATACGGCTAAACTGTTAAGAGGACGATTGGTACAGTCGGAAAAAGAGATAATTATTTAGAACTTTTATCTACTTTTAATTCCTTTATGTACAGTCAAGGAATAAATATATTAAGCACCTTTATGTTAAGTTTTACTAGCGCCGTGTTATTATTTTTCTGACTATGTCTTTGCTGACATTTTGAATGAACAAACAGAAAAGGTGAGACGTGCCCACTATGTGGGAAAGGAATTTGTTTGAAAATTGTTTAACATCATCTCTTCTTAACCGAACATATTGTAGCTGAGTGTATCTTAAAACCTATTTACACGATGATATTTAATTGCCTGTGGCACACCATAACTTGAAGAAACAATAAAAGGTGCACCGTCTCAATTTAACAGTGCTTGGACGATGCAAGTTAGTATCTAGTTTGCTAAATGTGGCTTTAGTTTAAAATGTAGTGTCCATAAAATGAACATTGTTTGCGTAATGTAAATATACATATTTATTTCAGAGCTGAATTACTCTTTAACAGAATGTGGATTTCTGTTGATTTCGTTTGTCCAAACGTGATAAAGGCAGTTTACAAAGTGATGAATGGAAGCTGAAATATTCAACAAAAACCGACCAAGTGCGTGTCGGACCACGCACAATGAAGGGTTCCGTAGTTGAGATGAATTTATCCCAATAACAAACTTAACATTGTAGTTGAAATACATGTTCTCCCTGTTTGTACTCACAATATTGAGAGATTTGCCATGTTATTTTGGGACCACAGCCTTCTTATAGGTTTTCCTGTAATCTACAGGTAAAGAACTATTTCTGTATTTTTTTCAAAATTTTAGGCTCAATAGTTTCGGAGATATAGGGGGGGGGGGAATGGTAAATTTTCGTCTATTTTCTTAAATAACTTTAAAACAATTTATTTTAAAATTATAAAAAAAATACATTTGAGACCCCCACGTAAGCCCTTTCGTTTGATATATCACACAGTATAGTTTGCGAAACTTTTTTTTTAAATTTTCTCATTAAATTCGGAGCAAAGTGGCTGTGACAGACGGACATACGGACAGACAGACAGACACACGAGTGATCCTAAAGGGTTCCGTTTTTTCCTTTTGAGCTACGGAACCCTAAAAGTAACCCCTGAATAGTTCGTACATAAAAAAACACATTATTATGTTTACATTTGAATGTATTTCGTGCGTAATAAATTCCAAAGTTTCATGAATATATAAATGGAATTAACTGAATGCGTTCTCGGGTTTTGCCTTTTGTATAACACGGTTATTTTCCTTGTCGTTTTAAGCTGAAATTGATATTACATAATAAACTCACGCCTTCTTTCCATGTAGGTAGGCAGAAACTACAGAACGCCACGTGCAACTATACCTACTGAGTGTGTAAAAAAAATATGATATTAGTTAAGTTATTTATCATCCAAAAGCAACATTTTCCCAAAACATAATAATATATAGTTTCTGAAGCAATGCATAGGGCATCGTAACTATTCGGGACCTATTAAAAGTCTTCGCAAGTTGTGTTAAGTTGCGCTAACTTTTGTGTACTTGTTCAGGAAGCGAGAAAACTTGAAGATAGCTGTGCGTATAAAAATACCAAATGGAAGAAAATACTACTGGTTCCATTTTCGTAATGAGTGGTTTATTTGGCCAGGTTTCACTCCATTTGCTTCGGATTTTTCGAGGCAAGCTCTTTGAGTATCAGATGCCTTTAGGCAGCAAAGGCTTTTAGCGGTTTCGACTCTCTTATACACTAACTATATATATCCAAACAATATACATTAAACCACTCCGTTTATTAAAACGCAGTACAAACTTTCACCGCAGTCAATAAATAGTTTTCGTCATTAAAACTGCAAGAGATAATTTTTCTGGTTAACTCTAGTAACAAACTTTTTCTATAACGTCGGTATGTGGTATAAACCGGGCATGGGGCACCATAACGAGTGGCAAAGGGAAAGTTCTCGAATAGTTACATGTAAATAAGGTACGCGCAATAAATCCGCCTGTAAATGTATATACGTACTTTACACTGAATATTTAACGTGTTACGGAGTGAAATACTAGCTTATTACCATCTGGCAGGATATTAAATGTTACAAGAGTTATCTTAGAAACAACGTTTTCGAATGTAAATGATATAATGGGCATGAATTATAGTTTTGTGGACTTCCGTGCTCGCTGTTAAGAGGTACATCTAGTTCTAGAAAATGGTCTTTTTCTTTGGGGTGGCCCCCGTCACACACCTGAGGGCCTTTTACATTCGATTTATTGTAATAAGTCATCTTGAAATTTTTATTCAAATAACATAAATAGCAATAAATATTGCGGTTTGACAGCTTTTGGAAGAGCAGCCGTGGTGGCCAGTGAGGAGCCATGGTAGCCCAATGGTAACGGTCACGACTTATATGTCGTAGGTCGTGGGTTCGGACCCAGACAGGCACATTACTTTGTGTAATTTATTTCATCACCACTGCTCTCTAAAGAGGTGAAGGAAAACATCGTGAAGAAATCATGTCCTGGCACCAAAAATTCAAAGATATTTTACATACCCGCACTGCGTCCACGTGGTAGATTATGGCCCAGTCCCTCTCATAGAGAGGAGGCATTTGTGTCCCAAAAGCAACGTCCCCACGTTATAGGCTGATTATGCTATAGAAAATATGTTTGTCAAACCGCCTTATTTATTCTACAAATACAAGCCACCTAACTATTGAGAATCAGCCATAAATCTGTTAATTAAATAATGAACTTATCAATTCTAAAAAAAAACAAATCTAAAAACCGTCAGTTCAGATAAAGAGAAGGTAAGCATTTTGTCCATAGCTATTGAAAGCTGTCTTCCCGGCGTAAGCACCTGCGGAGGTAGCAGCCGCTGCGCTGGAACAAAAACATCGGCGGCTGTTCCAAGACAAAGCATTGCACTTGCTAAGAAGTGAGGCGAGGCAAGGCTGATAAAGCATTGCACTTTCTAAGAAGTGAAGCGAGGCAAGGCTGATAAAGCATTGCACTTGCTAAAAAGTGAAGCGACGCAACGCTGATAAAGCATTGCACTTGCTAAGAAGTGAGTCAAAGCAAGGCTGATAAAGTATTGCACTTGCTAAGAAGTGAGGTAAGGCAAAGCTGATGAAGCATTGCACTTGTAAAGAAGTAAGGCGAGGCAAGGCTGATAAAGCATTGCACTTGCAAAGAAGTAAGGCGAGGTAAGGCTGATAAAGCATTGCACTTTCTAAGTAGTGAAGTGAGGCAAGGCTGATAAAGCATTGCACTTGCTAAGAAGTGAGGCGAGGCAAGGCTGATAAACCTGTGCTACTATACGTACATTTACCTACATTTGGGTTTGGAAACCTTTTTTTTAGCTTGAGTGAGGGATTTCTTTGATAAGAATAAAGACATTAGATGTCTGTAGGGATCATTTTTAAGGGATTTTGTAGGTCATTTCCGTTATAAAATTGATTGTTTAGTTCCAAGGAGAGTCACATTGCTGGATCCATTAGAGAAAAAATTGAGCAATACTAATTTGTAGTTCGAAAAGTACAACTTTTATTATGAATTCTATAGTATCAAAAACTTCTTTAGATAACCGCATCTGTTTAAGAGTATTACGTAATAGTTCAATATCAAGTTTATCCAAAATTTAACCCAGTTGTTTTTAGTTTGAAAACCATCCTTAAACTTTGTTAGTCTCAAACTTAATTACCAACTAGTAGACTATAAAGCATCGCACATACTCTGAGACAACGCCATCGACGTTCAAGACTGACAACGAAGCTACACCGCTTTACAATGTAATTAAAAATTACCTGAGACGGCGCGGCGCTCAGGTGTTCTCGAACAAAATGCATTAATTAAGTTCGTAGGAAAACCTCAAATAAGGTATGTGTTCGAGCCAAACGCCTACTTTTTTGGTAATAGCAAAGCGACGTGCCGTGCTAATTAGTTACTAACTAGATATAAGGATCTTATGTAAAATGCTTGTCATTCAGCTTCCATCTTTGTACTTCGTCGAGGCAATACACCTTTTGACTATTTATTAGCATTTTGGAGTTTTCTTCGTGTAGTCACCCAAAATTCCCCATCATTTTGGCCCATTACCGAGCTGGATTGGTAATCACATGAAGATTTGCTAAAAATCAGCGGATTTCAATATTTATCGTGGAATTTTGCCGTGGAGGATTTAGCCGGCAATGTGACTGTGAAGGTGAACAAAGGACGCCAAGCTAATTTACGGTGTGAATATTATAGTTAAAATATCGTCACCCAACACTCGTTCAGGTAATAATTAACCATAATAAAGGATTTTTTATAAGGTTAGTGTGCCATTTACTTGAATATTGTTAAAATTAACTTAATACCTATTTGCATTGTGAATAGTTTCTAGTAAGTAGGTAGGTACATAAATATCATATAATTGATGATACTTATTTTGCAAATATGATTATACGTTCTTTCTATTATTATAGTGGAAAAGTTCAGTAGTTATTTTGCTTCATTTATAATTGTATAGCAGTATTTTAGTAAGCTATTCATATTACATAGTTATTATTGCATAGGTTGGTGTTAGATAGATATTTTAAGTCTTAATCAAACCGTATTAGTCAAGTTAATTGATTATTTGTTAGTGTATTGTCTTAAAGTTCAACGTTAGGTAATTAAGTGTTCAAGTTTTGAGGAATTTATGTAACTTATCTAGAAGTCTAAATTAAAAATCTCATTTTGTATTTGCGTATATTTACAACAGGTAGAAGTCACTATTTCATCTTTGTTTAAATTGTTATAGTAGCATTATTACCATAGTAGCTAATCGTAGGCACCTTATATTTAGGTATTTATTGTTTTAAAATATACCTAAGTTGTCATTATATAAATTCCAGGTTGACTACACTCGATTCCCAGTATGACCGAAGAAAGAGAATTAGTTAAAAAACGAGCAAGCATCAAGGGACGCTTAACTGCATTCATCAATTACCTTGATGTATCCAGTGACAAGGAGTTGACTAGTTGTGAGGTCAAGGAATTGCAGTTACGGATTGGAAGAATCGAATCTTTGTATGAGCAATACGATGAGGTACAGTTGCTATTAGAATGTCTGGTAGAAGATACTAAAGCTCAATTATCTGAGCGTACTGAATTTGAGTCACATTATTACAAAGTACTGGCTAGGTCACAGGAGCTGTTATGTAAGTATAGCAATGGTAACCAGTCGACAAATAGTGAAAAAGGTAACCGTCAATGTAAACCTGTTAAGTTGCCCACGATACAGTTATGGTTTAAGAACTTTATTATTCCTCATTAAGAATTAACAATAATTCACTTACTGAGAAACTATGTTTACATAAAAATATTGACGAGCGTACAAAAACGACGTCAAAGGTAAATTTATACAATTAATAGGAAGGTAGTTTTAAAAAATATCTACTAATCATCAACCAAGTAAACACGGATCTAAAGTAAAAGTAGATGTGTTACTAGATGTGGCATGCATGGCAGCGTAGGTACTCACTAATCGTTTAGTTTTGTTTTATTAGTTTGCATGTTAGTATTTTTATATTATTATTATTACTAGCTTTCGCCCACGGCTTTGCCCGCGTGGATATTGGAAAATATCCCACGGGAATGTACTACCGAGAAATCGTTCCTTATTCCTTGTCTACATTATAAAGAGAACCCCCGTGCTAAACTTCGGCCTTCCAGTTTCAAGGGTTTGGGCTGGGCGTTGATGAGTCAGTCAGTCAGTCAGGACTTCTCTTTTTAATATACAATTGTTATTGACACATTATATACGATTTAAGTTGGTTTTTAAAACAAGACATACTTTTTGCTTCTTTTATTTCCATGGGTATTTTATTGTACATGTTAACACCTTCAAATTCAATATTTCTTCTACCGTAATGTACTGTTCTGGGAGGACGCGTTACTAAGTAATTGGAGTTACCTAAATTTAATGGGAGTTTTAGCAATTGGTTGGAGTTCCGTGACACTTTTACTAGCCTCATTCACTGTAATGATGAAATCGACCTAGTAAATAAATTTCATTATTTACGAGCGTCCCTGGAAGGATCTGCTGCTGTGGTAATCCAAGCTATTGAGTTTTCAGCAAGCAATTACGATACAGCTTGGAAGCTTATTTGTGATCGTTTCGACAACAAAAGGTTACTAGTTCAAAATCATGTGTCATCCTTATTTAACTTGAATGCTATTACAAAGGAGTCCTCTGTTGCGTTGAAAGGATTGATTGACCAGCTTAATAAAAAGCTTCGTGCGTTGGAGTCTTTAGATGAACCCATCAAGTATTGGGACACTTTATTAATATTTATGATAACTCAGAAGCTGGATCATTTAACTTATCGTGAGTGGGAGGAGCATAAAGGTCGTATAGACAGAGATAGCACAATAACATTTGCTGCATTCATACAATTCATTCGCTTTCGCGCTGACTTCTTAGAAACATTAGAAACGGCACGTAATAGCAGGAATCCCACTACCGCTAAGCTTAGTTCACATTCTAATAAGACCAAATCTATGGTTGTATCACAAGATTCTAATAATTCCAGCACTGAATTAAGTAAGTTGTGCCCGCACTGTAAAGCTGATCACGTTTTAAGTAGTTGTTCACAATTCCTTGCACTTAGCGTAGACGCTCGACTCAAATTAATACCTAACTATAAAGTTTGCTATAATTGTTTTCATACAGGTCACTTTGCTAACCGATGCAAAAAACCGGGTTGCAAGATATGTAAGCGTCGACATAATACTTTAATTCATTCGTCGGAGAATGAAGGTACGGCGAATTCTTGCAATAATAACAACAAATCACACGATAGCTCGTCCCATTCCGTATCAACGTCTTCACCCACTGACGGCGTGGCTAGCACTAATGATGCGAGTGCAAATAATTTAACTTTGTCTGCGGATCTCAGTTCGTTAAGTAGTGAGCGTAAACAACGCGCTGTGTTATTGTCCACCGCTCTTATCAAGTTATGTGATCATAATGATCGTGAGCATGTAGTGCGAGCCATGCTTGATAGTGGGAGCACATCGTGTTTTATGACGGAACAATTATGTACACGGCTTAGCTTAACTACTAGTCAGGTAAATGGTTCGGTCTATGGCATTAATAACGTAAGTTCTCGTGTAGGCAAAACATGTCATGTGAAAATGACGTCATTAGACAATAGTTATGCTACTAAGTTTTATTGTTTTGTTTTGCCATCATTGACGACTGTTGTGCCCTGTCGTGAAATTGACATTTCAGATTTGAATATTCCCGATAATATCTGTTTAGCTGACCCCACTTTCTACAAGCCTTCCGAAGTAGATGTTTTAATAGGAGCAGATCTCTTCTGGGACTTGGTTGGCTCACAGAGAATTAGACTAGGAGTAGGTAAGCCAGTATTGTGTGAAACGTTGTTAGGCTGGATTGTTTCCGGCCCTGTTACCTATAATAATGGTAAATTAATGTCGAATATTGCAATTTCATGCAATTTAACTCAAACTGATTCCCCTAGTAACGATGATTTAAATAAAATTCGCACCGATTTAGAAAAATTCTGGAATCTTGAAGAGATTAATTCACAATCCTCACATTATTTACCAGAGGAAAAGTTGTGTGAGGAACATTTTGTCAAGTATACGACACGTTTAGAGGAGGGTCATTTTTGTGTTCGTATTCCTGTTAAGCAAAACCCTTCCATTTTAGGAGAATCTTTCCAAAGGGCTTCTAAGTGTCTATATTCCCTAGAACGCAGACTGAAGTCCAACCCTGAGTTCGGTAAGTTATATCGTGACTTCATGTCTGAATATGAGACTTTAGGATGTTGTGATCAGAAGGTAGTGTAAATGAAACTCGATATTGCAGGGAATAGTGATTGATTTATTGGTAAAAGATCCTTCCTTATATTACATATTTTTGATCCTACAATTAGCAGCTAGGCGCACATACATTAAAAATATTCACTGACCAATCGGAGAACATTGATTTATAAAACTTGCAACAACCTGAGACAATGATCTATGATGAACGGGCACCCATCTCGCTCTGGCGCGTGCGCAACGTATAGCGTCGCCTGCACGCACACTATAAATATTTCCGGCCACCGGCACATCTCGCCATTTGCGTACCATTGTTGCCGCCCCTCGCTACGTGAGGAACGATGTCATCCAGCGGGACCTCAGGATTGAGGGCCTGGACGTTTTTGTGCGGCGCCTCGCGAAGGGCATGTTCGCGCGTGCCGACGCATCTGATTGGCCTCACATCCAACAGATTGCGCCCTGGCATACGTGGCCCCCTGACGCGAGGAGACCCCTGCCCCGCGACCTCGTCGCGGACGACTGACCCCATCACCGGACTGGACTTCCGGGTGAGCCGCTCTCAGTTTACACGCGGCTCACTTGTGACAATAGACTCCACACATTACATACACCTGTTGCGTGGCGCGTGCTAGGATAATTTAGGCGTGTCACGTAGCAAACATCAGACATTCACCTCTACACAGGCTCTAAACACACATGCGAGGACGCAGCGCGGGCGTGCGCGTTCCTCGCATAGACACCGGGTGGCGCCACACAGCACAATGCCACCCACACACCCAGTACACGGTCCCCCTAACCCACGCAGGCTCGGCTCGCTCTGAAAGTGTGATGGGCGGGGGCCACTCACCCCTCTGTAGGAACGTCGAGTCCGTACCTCTGTCGCTGGTCGCCTCCTGCTGGGCTTCACCCATGTAGATGGGGGTTCCACCTGGTAGGGGTAGACCGCCGGGGTACGGTGAAGAAAGCGGCGCTGACTAGCAGCGTCGTGGCGTGCCTACAGACACAAATATAGCAACCATACACAGGGGCGCGACATGTCGCGCCTCATCAGCCATAGGCCGTGATAGGCCACCAAAAAGAGGGGCCCGTAGTGACGGGCCAACGTATAGCCACCGCGGTCAGGGGGCTACGCCCCGGCACCGCCAGTCACACACCCCTTGAGGGGTGTCGCGACTTCCAAACATCTCGCCAGTACGTAATTGCTACCGAGGCCGGTATGTCGTCTGTTGGTGCGGCGAATGGAATGCTTAATTACTCCCATATCACTCCCCCCTCAAGAGAAGCGTACATTTTTCTTGACCAATCTTCCGCTTCTCGTGATATAGGGTTGATTCGTAGGTGCAGTGGTGGTGGTGGAGTCATGGTGATCCGCCGATGTATGGGAGTGTGCTGCCGACGACGTCTGGTTGCTCGAAAAACTTGTCTCAGTTTCGTTTACGATATAGGCAGGTTTGAGGCGATCCAGTGACACAACTGTGGTACGTAATGGTAACTGGATTTTGTAGTACTTGTCGTAGCGCTTCTGTACTTCATAGGGGCCATCGTACGGTGGTGTGAGTGGTGCTCTGGTGGTATCGTTGCGAACGAAGACATGCGTACACGTCGCTAAGTCCTTGTAAACAAAAGGCCTGTCTGCTGATTGTGAGCGGTGCGGAGCCGGCGTGAGTGACGTCATCGTGTGGGTGAGACGGCGCACTAGCTCGGCGTCGTCGATTTTTGAACTTTGTGGCTCAAAGAAGTCAGATGGTATGCGTAGTGTGGTACCATACGTCATTAGAGCTGGGCTGAGGTTGTTGTCTTGTCGCAGGGCAGTGCGTAATCCCAATAATACAGTTGGAAGTTCCTCTGTCCACGTCGTTGTTGCCCCGCGAGCCATTAGCGCCGCTTTCATTGTCCGGTGCCATCGCTCAACTTGCCCATTCGACTGTGGGTGGTACGCCGTTGTTCGTATTCTGTTTATTCCCATTCTCTTCATGAGCGCGCTGAACAGTGAAGACTCGAACTGGCGTCCTTGATCTGTCGTGATGCGTAGTGGGCAGCCGAATCTCACTATCCAAGTTTCGTATAGCACCTGCGCGACGACCTCCGCTGTGATGTCACGGACTGGAACTGCCTCGGGCCATTTAGTGCATCGGTCAACCATAGTGACGCAGTAGCGATATTCATTAGAAAAACGCAGCGGGCCAACGATGTCTATATGGATGTGCTCGAAGCGTTGTGACGGCGGGAATTGTACTAACGGCGTGGTTACGTGCCGATGTACTTTCGCTCGCTGGCAGCTTATGCAGGCTCGCGTCCACTGTGCTACTTCTTTATTCATGGATGGCCAAAATAATTTTCTCGTCATCAGTTCTCTTGTACTACGTACTCCCGGGTGACATAACTCATGTAGCGCCTTGAAAGCTGCGTACCGGTGTCTTGCGGGTAGATACGGTCGTGCTATTGATGTTGATAGCTCGCATGTGATTGGTCGGTTACATCCTGGTATAGTTAGGTCTTGGAATATCAAGTTTTTTTGTTTCTTTAGTTGTTCGAGTTCTTGGTCTTGTTGTTGATCGATGCTTAGTTGATTATAATCGATAGTTGATGGACAAATAATCTCTTCGAGTCTTGATAATGCGTCGGCGACTATATTTTGTTCTCCCTTTATGTATTTTATGCTCGTACAAAATTGACTTATAAAATGCAGCTGTCTCTCGCGCCTCGGTGTGTCGGAGGTACTCGCTGTTCTTGTAAGCGCGTAGGTGAGCGGTTTGTGATCTGTATATATTTCGACGTCGCATCCCTATATAAATCGGTGAAAGTGTTTTACAGCTGTATACATAGCTAACAGTTCGCGATCGTATACTATCGGCGTTGTGTTTCGCTCATTGCTTTGGAATAAAATGCCAGTGGCTTCCAAACTTTGTCCACTTTTTGTTGGAGAACAGCACCAAGGCTGCGATCTGAAGCGTCTGTCATGATGGCTAGGGTACTTCCTTGACGTGGATGTGAGAGTATGGTGGCCTCTGTGATGCTTTTGCGGCACTTCTCAAAGGCTTTCTCTGCGTCCGTTGTCCACTGAATCGGCGTGTTGTCATTACGCTTTTTGTTATGTAGGTACTTGTTTAGTTCGTTTTGTAGTTCCGCTTGTCGAGGGAGACAGTTGCGGTAAAAGTTGATCATACCCAGGAAACGTCGTAATTCAAGGATGGTTTTTGGTTTCGGGTAGGTAGATATCGCTTTAACTCGTTCCGTTGTTGGTTTTATGCCGGTTGCCGATACTTCATAGCCGAGGAAATCTATCGTTTCTTTACCAAATTCGCATTTTTCTATGTTTAGTGTTAGACCGTATTTGTCTAATCGCTGCAATATTTGATGAAGTAGCTGCTTGTGTTCTTCTTCGTTTTCTCCGCAGAGAATGATATCGTCGATAAAACAGAAACAGCCGTCTATGCCTCTCAGCACCTCGTGCATGAATCTTTGAAACGTTTGGCTGCCGTTGCGTAATCCAAAAGTCATACAATTAAATTGAAACATTCCAAACGGTGTTGTGATCGCCGTTTTCTGTGCGTCTTCCTCGGCAATCGGTATCCAATAGTATGCCATTTTTAAATCAAGTTTCGAGAATATTTTCTTGTTTTGTAGTTGGTACGTGAAGTCTTGAATGTGTGGTACAGGATAGCGATCTGGTTGAGTGACCGCGTTTAGACGTCTGTAGTCGCCACACACGCGTAGTCTTCCGTCTTTTTTCTTTACTACATGGAGAGGGCTGGCCCATGGGCTTTTTGATGGTCTACAGATTCCCATTTCTAACATGCGGTCGAACTCTTCTTTGGCTGCGTTATATTTATCCGGTGGTAGCGGACGGGGGCGAGCGTAGAGCGGGGGGCCGGTAGTTTCGATGTGGTGGACAACGTCATGTTTCGGTGGTTGTTTCAGTGACATGGGCCGTAGGACATCTGGATATTGCTTCAAAATGTCGTGGTATACTTGATTGTTGCTTATAATGTGAATTGATTCAGTGTTTGTTGTGACTTCTAATGCGTCGATTGATAGTTCGGTAATCTTGTCAACTAACTTCTTCTTGTCCAGGTCCACTAGCAGTTTAAAGTGACGGAGAAAATCAGCTCCCAGTATGGAGGTTTTGACGTCTGCAACGACGAATGACCACGTAAAGTCTCTTCGTAACCCAAAATTTAACCTGATAGTTTTCTGTCCGTAAGTCTTGATGGGCGTATTGTTTGCCGCGTATAAATTGTAGGCGCTTGCAGTTTTATTTCTTTTGTGATTGGCGGCCAAAACGGAGATGTCTGCGCCTGTGTCCACGAGGAAACGTTCGTGAGTGTTACGGTCGTGTACACAAAGGCGATTACTGGCGTACGGGACACCGATGTCCGCCACTGTCGGTGTCGGCTTTAGTTTTCCGACGTCTTCTTTCTTCTGCAACATGGCGATTCACAGCGTTTTGCTTTGTCTCCAAAACGGTGGTGGTAGCGGCATTCCCAGGTGGCATCTCCAGGTTTTGGTGCTGGTCCACGTTGCGTTGACTGCGAGCGTGAACGGGATCGAAAGCGAGGATTGTACGAACGGCGACGGTGTCCGTGTGGTGGCCGTCCTCGACGTAGCTCGGCGATTTCTAGCGTGAGCTTCTCCACTTGCTTTGCCAGAGTGTCTAGTTGTGTCATGGATGCTGTGGATGACGTGGATGGTGCTGGTGCTGTGACTGCGGCGACGCTGGGACTTTCTGCGTACTCCACCATCTTGTCTGCCATTGCTGCTAAAGTGTCCAAAGATGATTCCTTGTTAACGGACAACACAACTCGTACTTGTGCGGGTAGGTGATTTAGCCATTCTATCTTGAGACGATGGCTTGACGACGATACGACGACGATGACGACTTGGCGTGGATATTAGTGTTCTGCAATCTTTGGACTTGTGGTGGAGTGGTCCCAGTTTTTTAAAGCAAGACCAGTCTCATTGGCCATCTCAACATAAATCATTAGAGTCAGACAAGCTGCCTGAAACTCGACCTCATGTTTTATTGAGCGCTAGTGTTAGTAATAGTCAGTGTCATACATTCATCGATGTTAATCGGTTTTCTAGTTATTTAAGGCTGATCCGTAGTGTAGCAACAGTTTTAAGGTTTATAAAATTGTGTAGGAAAATTCCTTCTAATAGTTTTCTATCACAAGTCGAGTTGCGAGATGCATTAAATATTATTATTATTAGAAGTCAAATTGAGTCTTTTCCCGAGTATCAATTACTCATGAACAATCAGAAGTTGCTTTATAAAAGCGCCCTTATAAAATTTAACGTATTTTTAGATGATAATAAAATCATGCGTGTCGGAGGACGCTTAGCAAATTCAACTTTTTCTTTTGATAAAAAGCACCCTATTCTTTTACAGTCCACTCACAAATTTACGAAGTTATTATTCGAATTTGAACATGTAAAGCTGATGCATGCAGGCCCTCAGTTATTGCTGGCTTCGATTAGGGATTCATACTGGCCAATAGGCGGACGAAGCCTAGCAAAGAGTTGTTATCGTAATTGCGTGCGTTGTTGTCGCATGTCGGGTAGAACAGTTACTCCTGTGATGGGTAACTTGCCACAGCAGCGTCTCCTTCCAGGTGGTTATCCTTTTGAAAGCACTGGTGTGGATTATGCTGGTCCTATCATGGCGGCTAATAGGCAAGGTCGGGGATGTAGGCTGGTAAAAGTGTACATAGCTATTTTTGTGTGCTTCACCACCAAGGCTATTCACTTAGAGCTGGTGAGTGACTTAACCAGCAATAAGTATATACTAGCTTTATCTAGATTTATCGCAAGACGGGGAAAACCCAGTGACATCTACTCCGACAACGGTACCTCTTTCGTCGGTGCCTGCAACGAGCTTTCGAAGTTCCTTAAATCTAATTGCAATTTCTTGGGCGAGCAATTGGCTAATGACGGAATTAAATTTCATTTCATACCCGCGTATACTCCTCATTTTGGCGGACTCTGGGAAGCGGGTGTGAAGTCAACAAAATATCATCTCAGGCGAGTGTTGGGAAATTGTAATTTAACCTTTGAAGAACTTAACACCACATTAGTCCAGATCGAGGCGATACTAAATTCACGTCCATTGACGCCGCTGTCATCCGATCCAGCGGACTGCACCCCACTGACTCCGGGTCATTTTCTTGTTGGCCGGCCACTGACGTCACTTCCGCAGCAAGATTTACAGAACCACTCCACTGCTTCATTATCTCGTTTCCAACGGATCGAGCAGCTACGCCAACACTTTTGGGCTCGTTGGAGTAAGGAGTTTGTGTCCGAGTTGCAGCAAAGGACCAAGTGGCATACCTGCAAAGACACGCTGAAGTTGGGTTCTTTGGTCATCATAAAGGAAGATCACCTTCCTCCTCTTAAATGGCGATTGGGAAGAGTCATTGCCGTCCACCCAGGGTCGGATGGAATTGTTCGTGTGGCAGACGTCAAAACATCCGCTGGAGTCGTCAGAAGAGCCTTTAACAGGATTTGCCCACTGCCCGTTGATTCTGCGTCTGGTTGAAAGCAGCTCTGTTGCTTCCAACGTCCGGGGGCATGTTCGAGCCAAACGCCTACTTTTTTGGTAATAGCAAAGCGACGTGCCGTGCTAATTAGTTACTAACTAGATATAAGGATCTTATGTAAAATGCTTGTCATTCAGCTTCCATCTTTGTACTTCGTCGAGGCAATACACCTTTTGACTATTTATTAGCATTTTGGAGTTTTCTTCGTGTAGTCACCCAAAATTCCCCATCAGTATGTAGCAACGCTAATTATCTTGATTGTCTCATATTCTTTCCCAGTTTTCTGCCTCGATCGTTATCCTATGTATTACATACTAAGCCTATGTATTTATTTCTGTACACTTTTCGTGGTTTCTACTGTAACGAGTACCCGTATACGTTATGCTTTATTTTACGTTGCGGCTGGAGCTTTTTAAATAAGATGCATCCGCAGCTTCAGAGGAACCGAGAACGAATTTTTTTTCTCCAGTCTGCAGCGGCGTTAATAACGTTTTAAAGAAGATTTTTTTCTATACATTGCTACTGAGTTTTAAACTTCGGAATTTAAATAAAAATCCAAATAATTCAGTGATTGAGGTAAAAAATGTAAAAGTCCTAAAAAAATAATCTTATTTTAAAAATAAAATAAAAGAAAATGCAAAACACAATCACCACCAACACACAAACTTATGTAACTCGAGCCATACATAATAACATTGAAGTACCTATAACAGCAGAAATAACATAAAAGCCTACTATTTTATCAAGCCGCAAAAAGATTCGGCCGATAAAAGGCACATCCCTGAAGGTAATCCTTGAGTGGGCAGTGAGCATACGTCGTTTGGGCAAACTCCCAGTGTCATTATAAAATACGGGCCACAATGTGGATTCACTTTGAGAAATGGAGGGCGGGCTTCTGAACACCTGGGTCCCGCTCCCACTATGTATGTACGGTGTTGTTGTTCCCCTTTTTGTAAGTTGCAAAGTCACTCTAGTTATATTTATCGACTCTCCTAAAGTGAATAGCATAATGTGTTGCTCTTGTTTGTTGAGGATTTTCATCCTTTTTGTGATATTATATTTTATGAAAATGTACTTAAGTAGTCTGTCGGTTTTGTTACACATAGATATTATTCAGAAGGTATACATTAAATTCTCTGCTCGTTATATTGTCACCACAAGAGGCATTAACCCGAATGTAAATAGGTGTAACACTATATAGGCAGTGTTGTCCGACTTAACTGACAAAGGACTGGAAATCGCTCAATGAGAGGCAATTCAGTTATTCGGCTCATCACAGAGTATTGTTCACGTGTGCCATCTACCAATTAGCAGGGACAACTCTGATATTTGCCCCTTTGTGCTAAATTAGCGAGCTTAGTTCGTTTGTAGTTGCGCGGAATATCAAGTTAACGTTAACGTATTAATTTATTGGTTTTAGGTATCATAACATTATCGGAATGAAATACCGTGAAATACTGAGATAATAATTTTTTAAATTTTATAATAAAACCTGAAAGGGTTTGATTTTAGGTATCATTTTAATACTCAAAAGTTTACAGTTCTTCAAAACATGTCTTCAATTTAGAAATCAAATAACAGTGTTTACTCAAAAGTCAAATAAATATAACCAAACAACGAAGCGTCGAAGTGAAAGAGCCGTTTTTAAAACTAGTTTTGTTAAAGTCCAATTGGCCACGTTTCGACGTCACGGCACTACACTGGGTCTGTAAACATCGTCCTCTCTAATTTGTTTGCCACAACCGTGTGTCGCGTTTACTCTCGCCAAATGTACCGCCGCCGTGCCGGTGCTCCGGCGCGTTTTATCATGAATTATCTCTAAACACTCTGCTAGAATGCATACTATTCGCTATTCACTACCAGCAAGTTCTTCGCAAGTGTTCGCTTAGTAATGTGCACGTATATTTTGCCAAAATTGTCCACGTTATTGTTTTTAGTTGAGAATAACTCAGGACCGGTTCAGCCGAGCGGTTTATTGAATTTCTCGAGTTTTCAGGTGAATTATTTCTTGAAAAGAAATTCGTTTGACGCTTACTCTGAGCGATAAAGTTTGAAATCTATTGAGGCTTGAAGCTGTCTATTATCTTGACGTTTTCATCGTTAATATAGATTTTATGAAATACTGTAATAATTTAGAAGTCATAGGAATTCTTATTGCAAGTTTCGTTTGTAGATCGCACAGCTGTTCAAATTAACGGAGAAGAGAAGTTACAAGGTGAAGTTTACTGATTGGAGAGACACTTGACGAAAAGTTTCTATTGCTTCCACGTTATAGGGAGTAGTGAAAGAATAGTATTGTTTGTAGTAAGGATTGATCGTCGGCACGGAACTGAGTTGTATTAGAATGCGATGCTCGTGTTCCGCCGCTTTCTCTCGGCAACTTTTAATAAGGTCACAGGTGTTGTACTGCGAATGAATATTTTGGTTCTACGAAAGTTGGGAAATAAAGGATACCTAAATTCTTACAATAGCTAGAGTATATTATCACAAGAGTGGGCCGTAAAAATAGAGAGCAGCTATATTTTACTGTAATAATGTTAGAATGGATTGGTTCAAGCTTTTGGCCTGGCCGTGCGTTGCTCGATAGAACTTAATGTACACTACTTTAATATAATTTCTGCTGAATTTCGTAGATTCATATTTTTGCAACAAAGAAACCTACTAATTCTATGCTTCTGTATTATTATCTTTAATCGAAATTATCTAAGTGCTCAAAACCTGTCATACATCTCATTACCGTAGTACGTGCTAGTAGGTACCTGCACAACTTTAGCTGGCCGTGGCCCGTGGCTCCGTCCGAGTAATGAACGGAGCGAAGCGCTGCAGTTATAAATTGTACTAACGTCGAGCCCAACGGGCTGCTATGGATAAATGATAAAACACGTCACGCAAATAAAAATGCCAGGAAATTTGTTCACTAATGACTGCAATCAAATAGCCGGCCGTTTTACGAGGATAGTTAATCTTAAATGATTTTAAACACGATTGTCAATTTCACGTTTTATTCTCGAAATTGTGATTATGCTCTGTGTTCAAGTCATGCTGGGGAATTTGTTGCCGCCACTTCTTCTACCCAGCTAAAGCAGTAGGAAGTGGTGAAGGGCGAGCGTTTTTGGGGACTGTCTTCATGTAATTTTGACGTTCGAAAAGTGCTGATACTCAGCCTAGTTTGAAAAATGACTTTTGTTTTTGTTTTGATCATGACACATACAAAAACCGACTTTTACGCTTTGTAGAACTAGAAGCGTGCTCGGCAATAAAGAAAAAAGTCTGTAAACTATTTAAAAATTTCATAAAATAAATAAAAACTGATATGTGTAACCAACCAATATTCAATTACCTAATGGTAAGCCACACCTCTAAAATAAGCATTTAACATTGTGTCATATCGATCATCACATCGTTTCAAATAATATAAATAGAAATATAAGAAAAAAGTGCAGAAACATTATAATTACATTTCATTTCTAAAATATCGTTTTCTATTCGTCCCCTGAATAACCCACGTTGGGCTAAGCGACACGTGTACGATTTTTTTTATCTTTTTGACTCGTTGCAAAGAGAATAGCGTAATATGTTTCGATTACCGTTGCCTTGGGTTCGTTTCATCTGAAAAATGTGTCTATGTTACCAAGTTCCCAATCCAATCGTTGCTTTTTTCATGTGTCTGTTCACTCTGCTTTGAGTGTATACTACGTTGTTATATGGGGCATTTTTTTTTCATTGTTAAAGTGCTTTTGCAAATCGTTTAGACGTAGTTTGAAGTTTTCTTCTTTTTCCTGTTTTATCATGTGATCAGTCTCTTAGGTCCGTATTACAGAAGGAAACTCAAGCACTGATCTTTGTTTAAATTAAGTTTAAAACTAGTTTCAACCAATCAAATGGCTTGAATCTAGTTTTAAGTCATGCTTGAGTACTGAGTGACGTTCTGTAATACGGACCTAAGACTATGAGCAGATGAGATGATTCTGTTAGCATGTGGGGGGCGCTATTCCCAGTGGAGTCTGCCCTATCTTTTCGAAGTCATTCTTCGCCATGACTGTTCTGATTGAATGTCTTGCCGCTTTTATAATCGGCGGGTGCTTACTGGGATCGTACGCTACCCCGCAAGCTTGTTTAGATGCATTAGCAGTCGTTGACCATCGGAATATTGAGAACTTGTGGATCTGTTGTTGTCTGGTTTTCTTGATAAACCATGGTGCGTTGGATATTTGTTTTAATATACTGTTTTGTGCCCTTTGCACTTTCATTATGTTGGAGACACTGGCTGATCCCAAAGTTGAATGCCATATGTTCAGATTGGCTTTTGAATTACAAGTTTACTTTAATCGACTATCTATAGTCATGAATGCGTAGGTAGTTCGTTAAAATTGTCGGCACTACTCATGTCTTAGTTGAAAAGGTGGCAGTGGGGCAGACTATGACATGCAGTCATAATTATGCACATTCTGTTTCCACTCGTGTAAGCTTTAATGCACACCTAATATCAAGTATTACCTGTACTGTATCAAACACCTTCTTAACTAAATGTAATTAAGTAATTAGACAATACCTAAATCCGTATGGGTATAATATTAAATTAGTATCGTCGAGATGAGAAGCAGTTTCCAAGTGACTGCTATTGATCCTCAGCAGTCAGTCGCCTCCAGGTCACTGTTTGTATGGAAACCGCATGTTTACAGATGTTTCAGTAGGATTAAGATGTTTTGACTAGCAATAAAACAGCTGATGTGGGATAATTTGATTGCTGATTAGGGTTAGGTAATTAGCGAGTGGTCTAGGTGTGTAGTGATGCCTATTAATTTAATGAACAAGGTCGATTTGTTTGATTAGTACTTTTCAGAAAACATTTTTCAATTTAAAATAAAAACGTGTGTTAACTTACTAACAGCCACAGCCAACCAGATAGTAGAAGATATTTTAATGCCATCGCTAATCTGTTTGCCACGGTATCCATTACATATTGTACAATTACATGAAATCAGCTAACACATAAACTCAGTCCGTTGGTTAAATTAACAATGTAATTTGTAAAGGGTAATTTTCAAACAATGCGGCATGGTCGGGCTCTACTGGACTGTCACTAACTTTGCTTTGAGTGCGACCTCATCTCGTTCCCGTTAAAACATCGGAATCATTGGAACGAAGCATGAGTCATGTCGTACATTATTGCCTTTTGACTGAAGAGAGGGAATCCAAGAGAGACGTTTAAATTAAGATAGGAACTTAAATAAAAATAATAAAATAACATTTTTGAGCTCAAATATATTCAAACCAGTCAGTTATAAGTCAGCTAAACAGAATAGCTAAAAATAAGGCAAATTGTCAAACATTTCATTATATTTCCTGAAATCTAAACGACCTTTTCTAAAAAATTGAACGACTATATTTAAAGCAATACCAATTACTTCCTTAAAACAAAACAGAACTTAACCCTAACCAATTTACTAACTGTTCCACATTGTAAAGTACTAAAAACTCATCGCATACTCGTAACCCGATAGGCCTACATAAACAACCCAGCAGGGAGCCCAAAGATTGGCTTTCGAGCTCAGCCTTAATCAGATTTCCAATGAATCACCTGTACCTAAACGTGTGTCGAAGTCTGATAGCACAATAAGTAGCCTAGTACCGAAGGAGGCCGTCTAAGTAAGGTACCATTCACGACAATCAACACTCAGCAGTGTCCCAATAACTAATCTGTCAAATCATTTAACCCCATCGTGGCTGCAGAGGGCAGGCCATCAAGGGCCATCATCGTCTTACATTGTACCAGTCAATTGCACGTAGACAATCTTGCATCACAAAGGCAGAGTGCAAATTGGCAAGATTCGAGTTACATAGCTCAAGAGACAATATAGCTATTTGCTTATGATATACACGCTTCCTATATGGTAACTTCGTCAAAAGTACAGATAAAAAGTATGCTATGTATATATGCAGGACATATTATTCTTTCAGTGTGAAATTTAAAAAAAATCCATTTATGAGTCATGGAGTAACAAAAATCTTGACAAAGCTTTCAATAATATCAGTAACTACAGATAAAAGAATTAGTAGACGCAGTTCGAGTCCGCGCCGTTTGTTACTACGGTTGCCGATACTGCCGTAGCCATTGTATTTGCTCGACACTAGACTTAGGGTTAATTATTCAATAGTCCGATAACTTTTATCTGAAGAATAAATATGACTGTTTGACATATTTTGTATACAAAAGCTGTTGTAAATTTATTCCATAAATAAAAGTTATCTGACGATTGAAAAATTAGCCCTTAGTAGGCTCATTGCATGTCTTATAAAGTAAGTTTTCACCGATTATGATATTTTTCAGTTCTGAGCAGATTTAAGGCTGATATGAGAAGACATCTTAAACTTTTTGCTATTTGCAACAGATTTTCTTACTGTTTCAGACACTGCCGTAACTCTTGTATTTGCTAGGTACTAGATTTTTTAAGTTCATTGCATTCCTTTTGATGCTAGCTTTCTTCGACTGGGGTTTTTCATTTCTGGGCAGATTTACGGCCGATATGAGACAACATCTGTCATTATTTTGCTATTTTAAACTTCATATTAATTTTTAACCCTACTTTGGCCAATATTTATGTTGTTTCTCTTTTAAAGCACTAACAGTACTTGGTAGTACTTTGTCAACTCTCTCTCAACTCTCTTTGTTCTCTCTCTCTTGACAAAGACACTAAAATTACAGATATTGTGCTTGCGAGACGTTTTTGCGCTATACGAATTGATATTTCGACACATAGTGAAAAGTAGATGGTGCGTGACCATCTACACACGCATCGCATGCACGTGCACTTGCAGTGTGACGTCATACGCAAATTATATATCCGGCTTTCAAGTTTTTCTATTACCTATCTTTTGAATGCTCAACCATTTCTCTAGCTTTAACAATCTCGTAGTTATTAGCGGTTGAAATCTTGCATGTTTTTGTCGGTCAGAAACATTGAACTTACCACCTGTAGGTACATACTTACATCGAACGAAAACACGTTTTCACATAAATAAAAAGCATTATGGCAATGAAACGTAATTAAGACAAACAAAAAGTAAAATAAAATATCTATGAAAGTCGTCAAGTTTGAAGCTATGAAAGGTACGAGTATCATATGAAACGAAAATGGATTAGAAAAACCCATTTGGTTTGATATTGACAGATAAACGTGAGGTTTAATAGAACTGTCAGCAGTTGGTTCAAGTTTCCAACACGGATAGGCTATCAAATGCACGTCCACGTCTGTGTTTAGATTTTTTGTTATGGTTGGTTTATGGGTTTATTTTCGAATATTAACTAGCAAATGCTTCTTTTATTTAAAAGTCTAGAGCTGTTTCAGCGGAATATACTAGCTGACTGTGAATTCATTGGTAATAAAAGTACCTACTACTCGATGAACAATTTTGGCTATGGAAATAACTCTGAGGTAAAGAAACATAGCATATGTTTCATAAATTTTAATAGAAAACTATTTAATTTTTGTATAAAGCAGCAGTTAGTTTTTCAATATTTTAGACTTTGTCCTATAACAAAAGCTTTTAAGAAACATTGAAGATTGCCAGCAAATAAGTCAGACGGTAGTTTAAAGTTACTTGAGAAATTATGCATATGATAGTGTAATATTGCCCTTAATACAGTATTAGTGTAACTGACTATACTTATTGTTAGTTATAACTATTTGACGCGCCAATCAAATCCATTATTGTAGAGTGCCTCCATTCTATTCTATGTCAACGATAGTGATGGGCGTTTATGAATAATTTAACTAATTGCCTAATCATTCATTCATGTTATCTACGTATAGGTATACTAGAATGAATTAATGCGATAGATTGTAATTTTGAAATTAATAATTGAGGACGATCGAAGATCAGGTTGCTGATGTTATAAATGTATTTATTGCTAATAGGTACGTAAAGTTTATTAATGAATGAATAATTGACCGAGCGAGCGCAGCGTCTCTGATTTGTTTTCGCCCGTCAGTTTGTTGCTACTCCTCTTCAGGTCGTATTTTACAACCGATCTGGACGAAACTTGGTATACAGGTTTTACTGACTTTATAGTTTTTTTTTTGTCTGATTTGTTTTCGCCCGTCAGTTTGTTGCTACTCCTCTTCAGGTCGTATTTTACAACCGATCTGGACGAAACTTGGTATACAGGTTTTACTGACTTTATAGTTTTTTTTTTGTCGACGGTGAATTTTGATTGGAATGTTATTCCTCCACAAAACGGCAAAAAGGGGGTTACTGGATATCTCCGCCTTATAAGATCTGATTTCGATGGTTTTTTTTTTAATTAGAAAGGTAACTTTACTTTAAGTTAGTCTTAAAAAAAAATGGTGAATATCTGATGAAAAAAATTGTAAATATCCCCATAAGTATAAAGTGTTAAATAACTTTATATATATTAATTGTTGTACAACAGTTTGTGCTCGTGAGGTCTATTGTTCGCAGAACTACTAGTTTACTATTAGTTTATTAAATAAAAAGCTTTTATCGTCGCTGCTTTAAAAACTGAGACGGAAAACGTTGTATAGATGAATATTCTAGAATCAAAAACTCGAAGACATGTTGCGCCAACCCGCACTGGGTCCGCATGGTGGATTGCGGCCCGCTCCCTCTCACATAGAGGAGGCCTGGCTCCTAGCAGTGGCAACATTAAAGGCTTTATTTTATACTGCGTCTTTTGTGAATTTATTGTTATACAAAGAGTGGAGAAACAAACACATAATACACCTAATTTGATTAATAGTTAATATTATAATTAGCTTCAATATAGATAACGACTCGTGCCGTAAGTGATTAGATTACATTTATAATAGATTACAACAGATCCCTGAATATCTTATGGTATTCAGTGCTATTGTAATTAATAACATTAATTAACACCTTGCATGGTCTGGATATTATAGCTTCCACGTGACCGCACCTCGATGACCTTTTGCTTGCATGTGCTTACTTATGAGACGGCTGTATTGCGCAGTATACCTAATCTAATATTGTTATATGTCGTACTATGTACGCGCTTCAGATTAAATATCAATCTGCTTAGCCTTTTTCCGACTATGTTGGGGTCGGCTTCCAGTCTAACCGGATACAGCTGAATACCAGTATTTTATATGGACTAATTGCGTTCCTGACCTACACAACCCAGTTACTGGGTAACACGATACCCCTTGGTAAGACTGGTTGTCAGACTTTCGGGCTTCTGACGATCCGTAACGACTGCCAAAGATCCAAGAATGGTCTACCTGTCCAGGATGCTGTTGACGTGCTTACAAATAAAAACTGAACACTACCTTATATACTGTACTGTACTTTTGCATCGTATAATTATCACTCATCAATGAGGCGTTTATATCCATTTGAAATTCTTCACCTCTGGCAACACTAAGGACTCTAGGGACTCGTGGCTAAGTAATAACGGCCGCACGGGTCGATCGATCAGGTTAAGCTACGCTTGCCGCGGTCAATCCGTGGATAGGTGACCATCTTAACAAACCGAGACAGCTCTGTGCCTCGGAAAACGTTAAGCCGTTGGTCCCTGATGTCATTCTTGGATCTTTGACAGTCGTTACGGGTCGTCAGCTTAAGTCCTATTCTCATACATAATTTTTTAATTATAATAGTTTACCCGTGAGAACCTGTAATTGGCTCCATGTTTTTTAATCAATTGTTATCTATCTGTTATGGCTGTTGGTTCTCCTTCAATTAAATAAATAAATAAATAAATAAATAAATATCGTGGACAATAGTAATTAGATGGATAGAGGTAAACATTTGTATTTATTTGTATAGTGAGGTAATCATTATCCATTTAATTTAATTTAGTACCTGTTTCTGTGATTTTCCGAATCAAAAGATTTTAATATTACGCAGAGAAGATTTTAAGATAGTAGTGGTTCCTCCACACAAGAGTTTCATTACTTAATTAATATTATTTAGTAATCCGATTGATAGGTAGTTCCAGAAAAACAAGTAGTACTAGGAACGCAGAATTAGTTTCTAATCGAAATTATATATAATTAATATAAATTAATATCTATTATTCGTAGAAGCTCGTGGCTAAGTATTAACAGCCGCACGGGTCAATCCATCAGGTTAAGCTACGCTTGCCGGGGTTGGTCAGTGGATGGGTGACCATCTTTACATACCGAGACTCCTCCGTGCCTCGTAAAGCACGTTAAGCCGTTGGTCCCGGCTGTCATTTGTGGATCTTTGACAGTCGTTACGGGTCGTCAGAAGCCCGAAAGTCTGACAACCAGTCTTACACTTTATAGATAAATTGTCGAAAAAGCTTAGCGCTGCAGCATACGCCGTTAGGAAAATTCGTGATTTAACTTGTTTAGAGACAGCCCGTTTAGTTTACTTTAGTTATTTTCATAGTGTGATGTCGTACGGTATTCTGTTGTGGGGAAATGCCGCCGATATTCAGACAATTTTTGTTTTACAAAAAAGGGCTATTCGTTCAATTTACAAATTAAGTCCCAGACACTCCCTCAGAGATAAATTTAAAGAAATTAATATAATGACTGTGCCTTCTCAGTATATCTATGAAAATCTTTTGTATGCTCATAAAAATATCAATTTGTTTAAAAAATACAGTGACGTCCATAATGTGAATACTAGAAACAAACACAAATTTGTTGTTCCTACAACCAGGCTGAAGAAAATAAGTGGTTCGTTTAGTTGCCAATGTATACGTTTTTATAATAAACTACCTAGCCACATTCAAGAACTAAGCCTTAATAAATTCAAAAATTGTATAAAGCGGAAACTTTGTCAGAAAGCCTTTTATACTGTCAAAGACTATATTGAGGACAAAAAGGCTTGGGTTTGAGCTGCTCCAATAAATTTACACTATTAATGTTGATTTAAATACCTTTTTACATATTCTATACAATGACATGAATATTTTGTTTGTTATACTATTTTTAATTATTGTGAATGTGAAGACTACGTGGATCATTGTTTTTTATTTATTTTATGCTTTTCTCAGTTTTAGTTATAGTCTGACAGTTTGAGTAATTTATGCGGCCTACCCAAATGTCTTTTCTTTGGTATTGTTCGTTGAATCGTTAAGCTCCTTAAGTTTTGAGTTGAGCTGCACGATTACTGACAAATGCGTGCACTGACTGGACAGGTCCACTCAATCTGTGTGGTTCTTTCATCAAAAGACCATTTCTGACTGCAATCTACATGGTCTTCACATGATCAGACCAAGATTATGTCTGGACTTTAAAAGAGACTGTGACCTCTGAGTTTGTTTCGGCGTTTCTTCTCAGAGTAGTCAGATAGGAAACGTCGAACTCATCTAGTTTAAAAAAAAATATGTTTGACGTGTAAAAGTGTTTGTACAAACCTACTTACAGAAAATAAATCATTTATCATTTATCATTATCATTTATCATTTATCATTTACCAAGGGGTATCGTAGTACCCAGTTACTGGGTTGTGGAGGTTAGATAGGCAGGCGCTCCATATAAAATACTGGTATTCAGCTGCATCCGGTTAGAGTGGAAGCTTACCCCAACATAGTTGGGAAAAGTCTAGGCAGATTGATTGATATTCGTAGATTTTCCTCAAAATCATAAAGACAGCTTCTTTAATATTAACCTAAACTAAATATTTTCATAGAGGAAACGTTACGGACACATTTGACGTTTGATTAAAAATCATTGGTATCTTTTTATCTAATGTTACCACACCGGGTCGCTTGTTTGCCTTCAACGCTTCGGGCTGTGCGTCGAGCCGCGTACGTAACGTGCGCACTTCACGCGCTTGGAAAGTATTGCGTCACTGTGCAGGTGAATGGAATTTAATCCTTCCTTTGTTATATTGAATTTGAGGAACTATTATGATTAACACGTTTTTATCTAAAGTGCATTTTTTAATCTCGGAGACTAAATTGACAAGTACCTACACATTATCATAAAAGTAATTTTAACATTTTCACTAGTGAATTTAGTCTCCGACATTAAAAAACAGACCATGCATAACTATTAATACTACGTTTGATTAATTTTTTTCTTGTATCAGAATTTTTAAACAAAAGTAACACTTCAGTTTCAAAATAAAAAATTGACTACAAAAATGTTCTTACGTTTAATTTAAAATGAGAATGCGCATAACCACAAAAATTAAATATCTTGAAGCATTAAAATTTGCCTGTTTTTTAAGGTAACCGGAAATACGCGTAGCGTAGCATTCTCGTAGCGTTTCGTAGGACGCGCGTAGCAGTTTCGTAGCACCCCCGTAACTTGCGTTTTAGGTAATTGTAGACGGTGCAAGTTACTTGAATATTATAAATGTGCTACTTGCATATATTATGTTAAGGCGCTCCCTAACCGGGAGCATTCGCCTGTAATGTAACAATCCAAGATTGGAGCATTAATATACAGGATAATTTTTTAAGCAGTGCGCAAATTTTCACAGGGTGTTCTACACATGAATATGAACAACTTTTATTATGGGACCAACCTGAAATCGCGAAAAAAAAATCAGCTGCTCCCTACATTTTGACGAGTTTGGTGTAGATAAATGTACTGAACAGCTGATTTTTTTTTCGCGATTTCAGGTTTGGTCCCATAGTAAAAGTTGTTCATATTCATGGGTAGAACACCCTGTGAAAATTTGCGCACTGCTTAAAAAATTATCCTGTATTACCATTACCTCGGTTCTCCTCACTCACTGATGTTTAGCTCTTTAATCTGAACTGTTACAATACAGACGAATGTTCCCGGGAGCGCCTTTAAGGCACTCCCCAGGCGTGACCTTTACCCGCGACCTAGCCTTCTACTTATTTAATTATATACTATACGTAATGTATACTGTGGCGTAAAGAGGGAAGATTCGAATCAAACTTACCGGTCGCTGCCGTCCCGCCGCTTCGCACACCGATGGGCTAATAAGGCGCGTTCGATAGTTCTGAATCCTGCATCAACTCCACTACACATATTTTTCCACAGGCGCTGGTTCAGGGTATATCTGATATCTTGCGGGGATTGTAGCACGTTTTCACCGAAGGACCTTATTTTTGTAGAAAAGTATATATCGCGCGTGGCGTGTATGCGCGGACACTCGTATGGTACGTAGTACAGTGAAAAAACACACGCAGGAGCGCGGCGCTAGTGTGCTCATCCGCAACCAATCGGAAGGCTCGACGAATGGGCGATGAGCAAACGCCGGAAGCTCATTCGAATCAACACCCTCGGCAAATACACAAAAAAACCTGATTACCAGTTGTGGGGTGAAGAAAACACTATTCTAAAATCTCCAAGATTTAATTCAGTAGGTACGTAATACCAACTGCAAAGAGAACGGTACGTAACATGCCGCTCGCCTTAAAAGAATGAATTTCTTTTAACTTTAAATTAAAAGACAAAAAAAGAATGTAACATTCGAAAAAAAAAAGAATGAAAAATGCTACGAAAGCATGAAGCCTTAAATTTTTTAAACTAAAGTTATTCTAACTTAAGATTACTTAACTAAGATTCGCAACAATATTAACTAAACTTACAGAATGATTATTCTAAGGGCAAAGGACATATTTTGACTACTGAGCGTTTCACGAAAGTTTTGCCCATCTGTAAAGTTACGACACGAGTAATATTATCGGAACCTGGGTGGAGAGTATGGACACGAGCCAGTCTCCATTGTAATGGTGGCAAATTATCATCTCGTACAATGACAATAATACCTTCACGGAGTTGTGAGCCGCGATCTCGAAACCACTTGTTACGTTGTTGAATTTCGTGTAAATATTCACGACTCCAACGTTTCCAAAAGTGTTGCACACATTGTTGTATTCTACGCCATCTAGTGAGTCGATTTGAAACATTATCGTTTAATGAAATGTCTGGTAGGGACGTCAACGGACCTCCTATTAAAAAATGAGCTGGTGTCAAAGATAACGGATCTAATGGGTCAGCACTTAATACACAAAGTGGACGTGAATTAAGTACCGCTTCAATTTGACAAAGAAGGGTATGCATCTCATCATAAGTTTGAGTTTGCGTACCGAGGACTCGATGTAAATGATGTTTAAAACTTTTAACACCGGATTCAAAAAGGCCACCAAAATGAGAGGCGTAAGGAGGCTGAAAATGCCAAGTAATGCCTTGTTCTAAAATTTTACTATTAAGAGTGGCTTGAACAGAATCATTACGTAAAAAATTATACAAGTCTTGTAGATAATTATTACAACCAACAAAGTTCCTTCCACAATCAGAGTAAATGTCGGTGCATAAACCTCTACGGGACGTGAAGCGTCGCAATGTTGCCAAAAATGCATCAGTTGACAACTCGGATACGAGTTCGAGGTGTATGGCCTTGACAGACATACACACAAAAACAGATACATAACATTTAATAATTTTCGCATTTCGAACTTTATTTGCTCGAACGTAAAACGGACCCGCGAAATCAACAGATGTTTTAAGAAATGGCCGCTCGGGGCGCACTCTGACGGCCGGTAACGGACCCATGCATGGCTGCGGATTCACGGGGCGCGCACGAAAACAACGAACACAGCGATGTATGCGTGTACGTATAGCGTCACGACTAGACATTATCCAATATTTTTGGAATAAAATGTATTGCACGGATTGCGGACCAGCATGTAGATGCGTGATATGTGCATGGTCAATGATTATATCTGTAAGATGATGTTTCTTAGGCAAAATCAATTGATGTTTGGAAACAAACGGTAAAAGTGATTTATGAATTCGCCCACCTACCCGAAGATTATTTTTGTTATCCATGAACGGGTTGAGTCGACGTAATTTAATTGATGGATACTTTCCATGTGAAATATTATTAATGTCTTCGGAAAAACAAGAATGTTGAACTAAATGGATAAGTCGATTTAAACAAAAATTAAACTCGGATACAGTTATGTATTTTGGATAGGAATTTTGAACTTTCTTACATTTATTATAGAATCGAAATAACAGTGCTGTTATCCTAACAAGTTTACCTAGAGTAGAAAATCTAGTAATATACTCGACCACATCAGGTAGTGCTGAGGTGTAAGAGTTTGACACCATAGACATAGGTAGATTGCGTTTGTCTTCAGTGACTTCTAGTATTTTCTTGGGACTTGGCCAAGAACTAGAATCACGCGCGAGCCACCAGGGCCCATGGAGCCACATCTCATTTTGGACAAAACTTGTAGGAAGCATTCCTCGAGAAGGTGCGTCAGCTGGATTGTCAGCTGACGGGACATGTCTCCAAGTTTTGGCCGGAAGCCTGGATAAGATTTCACTAGTGCGATTAGAAACGAATGTTTTCCACTCGTGTGGTGGAGAACGAAGCCACGCTAACACGATGGATGAATCAGTCCACGCACAAACATGTTCACAGTTTAAGTGGTTATCATACACACTTCTCACTTTATCAATCAACTTTGATAACAAAACAGCAGCGCACAACTCTAGGCGCGGAATAGTAAGAACCGGTTTTATAGGTGCTACACGCGTTTTAGCGAGAAGAAGAAATGTTTTAACGTTATCATTATTATCGGAAATACGGGCGTAAACACACGCGGCATAAGCCCGCTCGGAAGCGTCGGAAAACCCGTGAATTTGAATTGCATTCACGTTTGCAAAAACGAAACGTGGAATTTGAAAATTTGATAATAATGGTAACTCGTTAAGAAAACTAGACCAAGCGTTTATAATATCTAAAGGAGGTGACTCATCTCAGTCGACCGCTGAAATCCATAACAACTGAATGAGATGTTTCGCATAAATAGTTACAGGAGATAACCATCCCATAGGGTCATAAATTTTCGCTATTTGTGATAGTATGGATCGCTTTGTAATTTTATCATTAGTTGACGGAACGCTAAAAATGAAAGTATCAGATTCAGGATTCCACTGAAGTCCTAAAACCTTTATTTGTTTGTCATTCTCCATCAGAGCGAAAGAAACGTTATCAGACCGCTCGCCCTGAACGACTGACGTTTGTAAAGCAGCGAGTAACGCTGGCGAATTGCTCTGCCACTTACGTAGCTCGAAACCAGCTGACGAACAAATACCTACTAACTCACGTTGTAAAACCAGGGCCTGCTTTACGTCGCCTGCTCCGGTGACGATGTCATCAACAAAAACCTGGTTCTGGAGAACCTTAGAACCTAACGAGAAGTTAGCAGCTTCATCATGAGCCAACTGTTGAATAGTACGAAGGGCTAAGTATGGTGATGAGCTGACACCAAAGGTGACGGTGCGCAATCGATAATCACGCAACGGTTCAGTGGGTGATTTACGCCACACAATGCGTTGAAAATCCCAATCGGATTGTTGTAATTTTATGTTTCTGTACATCTGCTTTATGTCGGCAGTGACAGCAATAGCATGGATACGAAAACCCAATAAAACGTCTACTATATCCTGGTGCAGCTTCGGACCAGTCAGTAGAACATCATTAAGTGATATTCCATTCGAAGTTTTACAACCCGCGTCAAAGACGACACGAGTACGAGTAGTCTCACTGGACTCTTTGACCACGCAGTGGTGCGGAATGTAATAGCTGTTAGCTAACGAAACAGGTAAATCAACGGGCTCCATGTGACCGAGTTCCAAGTACTCCTGGAGGCACGCATGATAGTCTACCTTAAGTTGAGGATTGTGTTCCAACCTATACTCTAATTTCTTAAACCTGGAGACCGCCGTATCTCGTGATGCGCCGAGGGTGGGTGCATCAGGTTTGAAAGGGAGTGGAACAACATATCGCCCAGTTTCATCACGAGTATGTGAATTTACGAATATAGATTCACACAACGCTTCGTCGGGACTTAGAATTCTTTTTTCCGGAAGAGATTCCAATTCCCAGAACCGTCTCAGGTTGATGTCGTCATCGTAGGATGAGCTTAAACTACTGAGATAAACTTGAAGTGAAGTAGATGTATTTTGGTTGTATGAAACATCACCCATCAATAAATAACCAAAGATACTGTTCATAGCCATCGGTGAACCGGGTGGACCCGTGATCACGTGACCTAATAAAACTTGGGATAGTATATCCGCACCTAAAAGCATTTCCACTGATTGTGGAAGATAAAACTTAGGATCAGCTAAAGTTAAGTTTTGTATGTGTGGCCATCCCTTAAAAGGCAATGTCACACATGGCATACGTGAAATAAGATTAGATAAAATTAATGCGTTTACTGAAATTGAAGGTTGATCCCCGTGTGTAGGAGTGATATGACAAGATACTACACCCTTTGGGTAAACAGCTCCAACCTCGGTCCCTCCAACACCGAACACCGGAACGTTCGCTTGGCTGCGATGTAACCCTAACCGCTGAACACAAGACTCGGTAATAAAAGTCGCCTGACTGCCTGTATCAATAATACATCGAACTGTGTGTTTTTGTGGGCCAACATGCACATTGATGAGTGCCGTACATAGGAGCACCGTACTCGCGCTAACCGACGGAGCAATAGAACGCGAATCGTTCTTGCGATCGTTCACCGCCGCAGTCATCGCAGCGTGCGAGGTACTGGGAACCGCTGTCTCTGTCGTTTCGTTCACAGAAAGTGAGACCGCATTATCACTACTACCACTAATAACTGATAAACTGTTAGACTTTTCGAAATGAATTAATGAATGATGTCGTTTATGGCATGAGCGACAAACAAAGTTAGATTTGCATTGTTTTAAATCATGACCGACATGTAAACAATTGAAACAAACGTTCTTGTTTTGAATAAAAGAATACCTATCACGGGGAGATAAATTAAGGAATTTCGAACATTTTGTCAACGTATGTTGAGCATCACAACATAAACAATTATTTTTTAAATTATTTTGTTTGGTAGATTGTAAGTCTGTTGTATTCGAACTCGATGAAGCGACATTGGCTGCGAGCGCGCGTCGCGCGCCTTCGTTACCGCGCGATGTGCGGGGAGTACCTACCTTTTCAAGATTATTTTTATTTTGTGGGTGAGAAGAGAATTCGCTTGCAGCTAACTCGCGTTCTAAGAAAGTTATCAATGTACTTATGTCAGGTATATCCGATGGCCTCGATAGTGATAATTCGAAACGTTTTCGAACACTAGACGGAATCTTACGTAGTAAAATCGTCACTATTATGAAACTCCACTGATCTATCGGAAATTGCATAGCCTGCAATGCCTTGATGTTTTCTTGATAAACATTGAGTAAGTTTCTTAGACTTTGAGTCATTTTCTCGGTACTAGGTTCAATGTCTAATATTTTTTCGAGATGTTTCGTGGCGTTAGCCCGTTTATTATCATACCGAGACACTAAAATATCCCACGCAACACTATAGTTTTCGTCTGTAATTGGTATCGATTTAATAAGATTATAGGGTTCATCTTTTAATGACAGTAACAGGTAACGAAACTTCTCTGTCTCCGTGTAGGTATTTTTGTCATGTACTAATGAACGAAACAAATCGTGAAATGGGGGCCAATCCGTGGTTTCCCCTGAGAAGGTAGGCATTGGAAGAATAGGTAATCTACTTGCACAACTATTACTCGTATGAGTAGATGGAACATGTACCACTGAGTTATTATTAAATGACGTACTAGAGGACATTCTTCGTTTACGCTCATTATCCTCTTCCTTAAGTTTATCTAAGTGAACACTAATTACGAAATAACAATCATTAAAATTGTTACGAATCTTCAGTTGTTCGTCTTTGTCGAAAGTATTGGATTTTATTAAGAATTTTTCTATTTTTGCCTGATGTTTGAAGAACTTTCTTTGTTGCAAAGTTAATTCTTTTGAGCGTGACCTAAACTGTTGTTCGTCTGAATCTATGAACTCTAAAATACGCTTGAGATCATCGATAATGATCTCACGTTCAAAAATGTCTTGTTGAATAAGTTCCGCCATTTTGGACGCGTAACGCCGCAAATGGACTTTGAACTAAGAACACTAGGAAACTAGGAAAATAACCCCACAACAAGTACCTAGATATAAATCCAGGCTCGAAGAGATCAAACAATTATGTGGCGTAAAGAGGGAAGATTCGAATCAAACTTACCGGTCGCTGCCGTCCCGCCGCTTCGCACACCGATGGGCTTATAAGGCGCGTTCGATAGTTCTGAATCCTGCATCAACTCCACTACACATATTTTTCCACAGGCGCTGGTTCAGGGTATCTTTATTTTGAATAGCTTTGCTCACAAACGCAGTTTCATTTTTAATAACTTTGTTGCCTTCTTGAGTCTTCGCTAAAGCTGCTGCTGCACTGCTTGACTGTTGCCGTTGACTGTCTATTTTTTGGAGAACATCTCTTCTGTTGAGATCGTTGGAATTTTTCAGCTGATTGCTACTGGTAGAAGGCACGGCAGGTGCGGGGGCTGTGTTTCTATTCTTTATTTTGTTTAAGAACTCTTTCCTGTTAGTAGCTGTCCATTTTCCAAAAGGCACCGCTTTTTTACTTCCTCCTGGTTTAGGTTCTTCCGAATCATCTTCGCCTTCATTCCTACTATCATTATTTGGAAGACTGTCTGTTGATGTACTACTGACATCTTGTGTGCCTGAGCAACTAGGCTGTTCTTCTTTTGGCACTTGACTTATTTTAACATCCTTAACATTCACTTCGTCAGAAGTAGTTGCTGTAGGTGTAATCTTTATTTCTCGATTTTCATCTGCTATGGTTGTCACTTGAGGTTTTATTTCAGAGGAGGTTCCAGCAGATTGTTGGGTGACAGGTTTTTGTTGCTTTACTTCACTGCTAGGTACTTTGTTACTGCTGACTGGAGATTTACCAGAAGTTTCCACTTTAACATTGGTGGTACTGTCAACTTCCATCGGCACTGGCTTAGATTGAGATTCAGCAATTGGAATGGTCGTCTTAGATTCCTTTTTAGATTTTTCTTTTTTGAGTACTGCCATTTCTGTTTTAGCAACTGAGGGAGAAATATGAATTGGCGTCTTATTGGCGGGCACTAATACTTCAGGCACAACTGTTGGTTTAATTTGTGGTATTTCAATTTTTACTGGTTTTTGGGATTCGTCCGGCGTACTGTGTGGTTGTGGTGATTCTTTATTCAGTACATCTTTAGCAATTTCTTTCCAAGCAGTACCTGTTTCTTTAAAAAGTGCAGGTTTTGATTCTACTTTTCTTTCTTCAAAATCAATGGCTGTAGAAGGCTGTATCGTTATTGAAGTTACTTTGCTAGTAGGTTTAGTTATTTCTTTTTTAGTTACTGGTTTCGCTATAGGTATTTTTGACTGATTGTTTTTAACAATGTCGCCTAAGGGAGATATCTCATCTTTTATAATTTGTTCTTTGTGCGTGTCAAGAATTACTGCGGAAGTTGAATCGACTTGAATTTTTTCAGCATCTTCTATATTATTTTCATGAACACTTTTTTTAATTTTTGGTTCATCTTCTTTATTCTTTGTTCCAACATTTGATTCATCTTTCTCGCTTTCTTGATCATTGCTAGTAATATTTTCATCCTTTGAATCATCTTTATCAATTGCAGAAGTTGTTTCTTCAATTTTGGTTTTATCTAATTGACTATCATCAATAATAATAATTTCATCATTTTCTTGGTCTGTTATATCGTAAATAATTTCTTCAACTTTGGTCTCATCTTGTTTATCACATTGAGTATTGTCTTTGACTAATGTCTTATCACTCTTATCAGTTGCATCAATTTCAACATCTTTATTAATTACTTGAATAGGCTCAGAAATCTTAAGTTCGGCTTGACTTATTTGAATATCATCATTCACCTTTTCCAGTTTATCACTATCGGTTTTAACGAGATCTTCAGTTTTTGCCTCACCTTTGTCAACTACGGTTTCAGCAAATGTGTCTACAATTTCAAGGTCTTCTTCAATATCTTCTTCAATAATTACTATATTCTCACTGTTTTCTTCTTTTTTCTCTACACTTACAATTTCACTTTGTATGTTGTCGTTAAATATTGCTTTTACTTTAGTTCCATCTTTTTCTGTGGAATCAATGATATTCTCTTGTTCATTTGGAACTGAAATGTCGTTGGCAATAGGTTTTTCGTTCGACACTTCATCATTTCTTGTTTCCAATGGTTTAGGTTTATCAATATTCTTTTCTTCTATAGTTTCCTTCTCAGTTTCTTCAGCTGCTACAGTAATTTTTTCAAGTGATTCATCAATCACCATCTCTATCTCAGGACTAACTATCTCATTAGATTTATTATCCTCACAATCTTTATTTTTAGTTGGAGTTTCAGGTGTTCTTTGCTTACAACTGTCAGTATGTACTTCTATAGTTTTCTTGACGTTATCTGAATGCCTGTTAGGATGCAGCTGTTGCTCAACCATTGTTTTAGTTAATGGTATGGGCTCTTTATTAGGTGTCGAGTGGTATGTCATCGGTGTGAAACTGCCTATAACTGGAGATTTTCGTGATTCACTGAACTTTATCATTTTTCCGTTTATGTTGAATTCAGAACTATCGAACGCGCCTTATAAGCCCATCGGTGTGCGAAGCGGCGGGACGGCAGCAACCGGTAAGTTTGATTCGAATCTTCCCTCTTTACGCCACATAATTGTTTGGTAGGAGCGGCATTTTGTGGGTGAAAAGAGAATTCGCTTGCAGCTAACTCGCGTTCTAAGAAAGTTATCAATGTACTTATGTCAGGTATATCCGATGGCCTCGATAGTGATAATTCGAAACGTTTTCGAACACTAGACGGAATCTTACGTAGTAAAATCGTCACTATTATGAAACTCCACTGATCTATCGGAAATTGCATAGCCTGCAATGCCTTGATGTTTTCTTGATAAACATTGAGTAAGTTTCTTAGACTTTGAGTCATTTTCTCGGTACTAGGTTCAATGTCTAATATTTTTTCGAGATGTTTCGTGGCGATAGCCCGTTTATTATCATACCGAGACACTAAAATATCCCACGCAACACTATAGTTTTCGTCTGTAATTGGTATCGATTTAATAAGATTATAGGGTTCATCTTTTAATGACAGTAACAGGTAACGAAACTTCTCTGTCTCCGTGTAGGTATTTTTGTCATGTACTAATGAACGAAACAAATCGTGAAATGGGGGCCAATCCGTGGTTTCCCCTGAGAAGGTAGGCATTGGAAGAATAGGTAATCTACTTGCACAACTATTACTCGTATGAGTAGATGGAACATGTACCACTGAGTTATTATTAAATGACGTACTAGAGGACATTCTTCGTTTACGCTCATTATCCTCTTCCTTAAGTTTATCTAAGTGAACACTAATTGCGAAATAACAATCATTAAAATTGTTACGAATCTTCAGTTGTTCGTCTTTGTCGAAAGTATTGGATTTTATTAAGAATTTTTCTATTTTTGCCTGAAGTTTGAAGAACTTTCTTTGTTGCAAAGTTAATTCTTTTGAGCGTGACCTAAACTGTTGTTCGTCTGAATCTATGAACTCTAAAATACGTTTGAGATCATCGATAATGATCTCACGTTCAAAAATGTCTTGTTGAATAAGTTCCGCCATTTTGGACGCGTAACGCCGCAAATGGACTTTGAACTAAGAACACTAGGAAACTAGGAAAATAACCCCACAACAAGTACCTAGATATAAATCCGGCTCGAAGGACCAAACAATTATGTGGCGTAAAGAGGGAAGATTCGAATCAAACTTACCGGTCGCTGCCGTCCCGCCGCTTCGCACACCGATGGGCTTATAAGGCGCGTTCGATAGTTCTGAATCCTGCATCAACTCCACTACACATATTTTTCCACAGGCGCTGGTTCAGGGTATATCTGGTATCTTGCGGGGATTGTAGCACGTTTTCACCGAAGGACCTTATTTTTGTAGAAAAGTATATATCGCGCGTGGCGTGTATGCGCGGACACTCGTATGGTACGTAGTACAGTGAAAAAACACACGCAGGAGCGCGGCGCTAGTGTGCTCATCCGCAACCAATCGGAAGGCTCGACGAATGGGCGATGAGCAAACGCCGGAAGCTCATTCGAATCAACACCCTCGGCAAATACACAAAAAAGCCTGATTACCAGTTGTGGGGTGAAGAAAACACTATTCTAAAATCTCCAAGATTTAATTCAGTAGGTACGTAATACCAACTGCAAAGAGAACGGTACGTAACATATACCTAAAAATAAGCCTATCCTGCTGGTTTCAATTATATCTCTACACTACCTAGCAGTTGACGGTCTGCGCAGTCTACTTTCTATAAGTCCTAGCTGTTACAGTGGAATCTTGGATTGTTACATTACAAGCGAATTCTCCCAGGAAGTACAAGCAACATTACAAATCATTACAAAATGTCGTCATAACATCAGTCCCCTATTCCGTTTGGTCAGTTTGAATTTAGACCTCGTCGTGTTAGTTCGGATGTCATCGCATCGGTTAGGATGCGGTGCTTTGTTCCGTGTTCGGTCGGCGCCACGATAATGTGCGGTGGCCGAATTCACGTTAGTCGGTCGCTCTTTCAAATAACGATTGGGATTTTACAGCTTTGTTTTTAGGTATGTTCACTGGTATTTGTAAAACAATTGATAGTAGTTAGATAAAGCAGAATTACTTATGTAATACGTACATGTTTTCTCAGGGTAAACTTCGAGGAAAAGCAAAGCTTTTTTCCTTTTTCAGAATAAAGTATCCAAAGGTCAAACAATACAGCTATACATAAAACACAAGCTTTTCTTTCTAAGACCGTTCCCGAGCACAAAAACACAGCGTAACTGAACGTTAACTAAATAATGTTCATTACGTATTAATGTTCAATTGGTATGTTTTACGCAGGGCGCGCACTGTGACCGCGCGTCCTCCCGAGGGAAATCAGTCGGCGATCCTCCGAGCCTACACTATACTTTACCTGTTTGAGTAAACCTTACGAGAATTTTTACCATCCCACATTACACCTACATAGGCTATATGTTTCCAATCAAACATATAAGGCTTCCTTCTAAATCCGCTTATCATTTCATCGAAATTCCGGCAAGGAGAATTAGACCACTTTTAATTTGCCTTCAAATAAAATCAAATTATATTTGGCTTTAATCATTGGGGAAAAAATCAACCGAGGGGAAAACATTAGCCTATAAATGAAATGGGAATGCCCTTTTAGATTGAAACCCTATATTAGAAAAGACTGAAATTGGAATAATTATTCGACTTTTTCGTGGACTTTTTTCTATTATCACGTTACCCTTTAAACGTCTGTTCTGGGACGTGGCCTTTCAAGTTTTTCTTGAGTATCGTAATTAAAATGTACGGAGCATGTTATTGAACAATTAAGTGAGGTACAGATATGAGTGATGTGTAGGTATATTGCTGGGTTCCGGCGTCGCGCGCCTCCTAAACGTTAAGTGCGTTCCGTTCGCCAACGTTCGGTAAACAATGGTCCATTGGAAACATAATTCATTCGCCAATCTACTCTCTATGGCGTCCATTTCCACAATGGCATGAGCTTGAGCGGCTGTGTTCCATAGAGGTAGTTCGCCGTGACTAGAATAGTCAATGTAATGACTACATCATTGTTAGGTACGACACTTAATCAACGTCTTCAAGAATTGAAAGCGACTGGAGAATCTATGCGACGTGCATGAGTGGCGGTTATGGGCCAATTAGGGAGTTCGATCTATATACTGAACATGTAATACAGCTCTGCATAGCTAGTAATCACTCGTTCGAGATCCTAACTCGACTATTGTGAGGGTTCCTTACGAAAAGTTGGCAAATATTCTTCATGAGAAATAATATTTTTGAAATCAATCTGCCTAGCATTTTCCCAACTATGTTGGCTTCCAGTCTTATCGCATGCAGCTGAATACCAGTATTTTACATGGAGTGACTGACTATCTGACCTCCACAACCCAGTAACTGGGTAAGTAATACGATAACCCTTGGCAAGACTGGTTGTCAGACTTTCGGGCTTCTGACCCAAAACGGCTGTCAAAGATCCACGAATGAAACCCGGGACCTAACGTGATTTCCAAGACACGGAGGAGTCTCGGTATGTAAAGGTCACCCATCCACGGACCAACCCCGGCAAGCATTAACCTGATGGATCGACCCGTGCGGCTGTTATTACTTAGCCATAATATTTTTGGAAGGCGCTTTAATTACCATAATTTTAAGTAGTTTTTTGGTGATCTCAATACTTACTCATCCCTCACTGAATGATTTTTTAGTTTCTTTGATTGTAGATACGTAGACCATTTAAAAAGCGTTAAGTGTTTTAATGCAGGTGTTTGGTTACATCAGTCAGCGGTACCACCATTTTACCTAGAAGGTTCTCATCCAGGATAATATGTATTTAAACCGAGGCACGTGTAATTTCCAACAGTTTCGCTTTGTGGTATTACGGTCAACATAAGTGATGATATAAGCTGACTAGGTAACATCTAAGTAGCCGTATGTACTTAGTTGTTGACATCACAAGTTGACCGACCTAACTGAAGCTTTTGAGTACTAAATTTCTTTGATATATCTCGGGATCCTGGGGTCCCGGAACTTTGGAAAGCGTACGAGGGGCTAACTCGCAGAGACCCCTTGGACCAGTTTAAATGATGGGGAGGCACCAACCGAGCGACAATTATCCCTGTATGCACTATGCTAGTGCACCCAAGGATGACCCCCCGTTGGTGCAGGGCTATTGTACTAAATATTAATTATCCTTTAGAGTTTGCTGGAGAATATTGTGAAGGCAAAGTGGGTAGTTAAGTGAGTGATTGATTCCGGCTTGTCACCGGTTTAATATCCGGTCAGTACAAAATATTTGTATACATAAATTATACTCTGTCACTTACATCGTGCGATCGCAAAATAAGCATTGTAGTTTAAAACACTAGAAGTAGGCTATACAGAATAATCTTAGTTCTTATTGCTCTCGTAAATTACACATCTATTTCCGCTCGATTGTATACCGCTCTTGAGAAGCTAGATGGCAAAAACCGAATCAACACCGATTCGGTTTTTGGCACCTCCTGGAGATCAATTGGCTCTGACTTAGATGGTCATTTTGATCGTTACTGTATTTATCAACTATCTTTACTGCTCTAACTTGCACAAAGTGCAGCGTAAAGAACAAGGATGGCATGCCGTCACATGTCAAGTCTCTAAAACACAATTATAAATATTATAGTCGCTTTTCTTATTTGTCTGTGTAATGGCGTTGTTCATCTAAACGGATTTTGATGCGGTTTTGACATTGCGGTTTTGCGGTTTTGGCATTTAGGGAATATATTCCGGAAAGTTTAAGTGTATAATACGTTAGTGTTACTAACATAAGAAATTTCGGTGTTTTGTCAAGTTGCAAAAAACGTGCGAAGCGCGTAAGAGCGGTTTCGCACTACGTCCGATCAGAATTCGATCCGAACCCGTGAAAATACGGTCCCGAGTAGTCGTACAACTATTTCTATGGTAGTTTACGCACTAGATCCGGCTTCCGTCATCCGATTTCTTTCCGTGATCCGTGAGTCTCCGTTCCGGGGAACATTATTGACGGACCGAAAGAGCCATATTATTATTTGTATGAAAGCTCGCGCACTGCGTCCGAACCGTATGTGGCCCGGGGGCGCGGCAGTCATCCTAACTGGATGACTGCCGCGCCCAGTTCACTAGTATCGGACTAATGCGTAAGCAATATCCGAATTCGGTTCGAGATTTCTAGATCCATATTTTCACGGGTTCGGATCGGATTCGGATCGGACGTAGTGCGAAACCGCTCTTAGGGTTAGCTAAATAATACTTACGTAGTTTATGAAATTGTAAATGCAGAAAATGAAGAATTTATCCGATTTAAATCGGCCCTGTGGAACTTAAATCTTAATGTAAATATAAGATTTTTCCTTTCATAAAAAGCCTTATAATACAATTTTCCTCCAATTGCTATTTGTTTCCACTCCATTTTAATGAGGTTAAGGTATATAAAAGCAGTGTTGACTCTGCTATAACTAAGTAAGAATACCATGAGAACACATCTTACTTTTTAAATCACCTTTTATGGCAATCATACTCAGTTTATCAAGAATGCCTTGTATGTATAGTTAGTGTTAGCTTGTATAATGGATTTAAGTACCTACGAGTATATGTAAATCCTAAATAATGTTATAAAGGCGAATCTAAATCGACATACCATACGAGCGAAGCTGCGGGCACAAGCTAGTAAGTAAATAAAGGAGACAGTTGTTAATTAAAGTATGCCTTTTAATTTGGATGAAGCAATTAATTTCAATAGTATATTATTTAATGTCGGCCACATCTTTCATTTCTGCGACTTTCAATCAATTCGAATCAATTCGCTTGAACCATGTAGTGTCACTTGTCAGTTTCCTTACAAAGATTCCTAACTGACTTGGCAGTCAACCTACCCCAAAGTAAAGGAAATTAATTCTTAATTGACACTCTACGTCAATTACGTGATATATAATTACAGGCTGCTTACAAATATCCCCGCATTCGTATCACTCCTTTCTATTCCCCGGGCCGGAGTACCGTGTACGGAGCAAATTCCCCACTGCGAAGAATATGTAGGCTCATGTACGAGTGCAGAGATCTAGTAGATGTACAGTGGGCTGCATCAATTGGGTACCCCAGTTGTATTAAAATTTTCCCAATTGATGTTACAAGTCAGTCTCCGCCTTTAGAATCGACAACTGCCGAATGGCATATTATTATCCTACTATATACTGTATGTAATCTGAAAGTTTTTTTGTTTGGGTGTTTGTTGCTCAATCACGCAAAAACGGCAGAACGGATTTGGTTGAAATTTGCCACCCAGATAGTTTATAGCCTGGATTAACACATATAATACTTATAATCCCGGTAGTACGTTCCCGTTAGATAATTTCCGAGGCCCACGCGGGTGAAGCGGCGCGGCGGGCAAAAGATTGTGCGTTATAATGTGAATGGTATATATAACCCACAAACTATACTTCTATTAGTATAGAGAAGACTAGGTTTTCTCACGATTTTTCCCTTATTCACAATTATTGCGGCTTCTGATTTGCATAGACGTTACTAAGTTACAAACTAACATAGGTACATATTGCTAGTTTATGCAAAACTAGCAAAATGTATGTTAGTTTGTAACTTGACTTCCATAATTATTCCCAAAATGATGACGATAGTGTAATTAGTAATGGATTTCGGAATTTGATTGGATGTTACGTTATTATCAAATGACTACGGGATAAAGCAAAACTGTTTTGATTGCAATTGTGCAATGATGAATTTTCAATTGTAGCATTGATTAGGATTAAGTGGAAATAATTGACTTATTGATTATGCGAAACGATGAATGGAATAGATTATAATTATGAGTAATTATCATATTATTAATAATAATATGGATTAAATCGTTTCCAAATAAACCAAAAACAAGTAATATAATTAAGTACTAGATACTTACATGGTGTATAATATCAGTGGCGGCATAGAAACTTTCATGTGGATCGGGACGTTTCATCATGTAGGGGCGCGGGAACTCCGTATCTTCGCAGATTTCTGCATCACAAGAAACATCAATCAGTTTTACAGGCTTTATTTTTACAAACGTTTATTTTTAGGTTCGATGCCTATATTTTGTCAGACGTAGGTATGACACGAACATGTTATACGCAAAAAAAAAGCTGCCCGTCATTCCTATCTCATCCTATTTTAGTATCATAATGGAGCGTTCACATCGTGCTACGGACGGACGCTCCCGTCTCAAACGTCAGTCAAAGTCACGGATAATTCGTATTTTTGACCAAAAACCCGTCACTATTTTCTCCACCGTATTCTCCAAAAGATACACGAACCCGGGGCCTATTATCCTGTGCTCGGGGCGCATCATCTTTTCAATATGGCTTCGGAACAATGCCCGGCTTTCTGGTCGGATGTCCGGCCGCCCGTAACGAGCACGTATCTTGAGTTTTCTTTTAAAGGGGCCCAGCGTCAATATTTTTAGTTTGTTAAAATATTCGGGGTAAAAATTTTTTCATTCATGTTTATGTTAGGTTTTGAGCTTTTTAGATAGACTTTTAGTTCGGATTTTTTTACTTGGAGAGGCAAATTGTTAAAGTGAAAATGAAATATCACAAAAGATAGCAAACTTCCAAAAGTTGTGTGCAGAAAACTCGTTATCCAACATAAGATAGCAATCCGAAGCATTTTCTTTAACATTCATCAGAATGTCGCATTTATTTCAAAAAAATATGTAGTTAAGAAAATCATTAGCTCGTTTCATTTTCAAGCTATTCGTGAAAGAGTCCCGGTATAGGGAGAGCGAGGGAAAAGTAACAATCTAGGGGCAAGTGCACTCGTAAACCTAACGAGTGCAGTCGAGTGGCGAGTCAAGTGTCGCAGGCAAGCTAACTAGCGCCAGTCGGAAAAAACACGGCCAGCGACCACAAACACGATGTGTAGGGGACATGTCAAAAGCGTTTAGCGATCTTTTTGATCATTTATGTTTGTTTTTATTTACCATCGACGATTTTAATTCCACTTTCGTTAATTACAGAGCTTCTGGAATACACGTGTAGGCGTTTGTCTGCAAGTGTGTGCTGTGTAAGCATATAAACATTATTCTACTTGAATTTTGTATTGGCAAGAGTATGTCGGACCTAAAATGGATAATCTCTTTGACGATATAACATCGAAACTTATGTACATGTTTAGATACATTCACGTGGGGATCAACCCTTGTTTATTGAGCAAAAAATAGCCCGCAGTAGTTCGTTCATTTGTAAGAGCAGATATTTACAATTAGGGTCAGCTCTCTGTGGATTTAATATCTGACTTTATTGTATTTTACAACTCCTGTGCCGTATATATTGTTTTATTATCTTTTTTCTTTCGTAGACTTTCCACTCGCTACGTCACGTACCGAATATATTGCTGTTTTAGTAGTATTGCTTAAACAACAATGTTGATTTATAGCCATTACACATAAAAGAGTTCTTTTAGATATTTATACGACGTTAGTTTAAAGAGCTGAAGTAGTAGTTTTCTTTGAGTATCGGAGAAGAAAAAGACAAATATGTTTTCTATATCTCACAAATGTGGACATACATTACGTGTTATGACACAACTTTGTGAAACTATTGGAGCACTAATAAAAATACAGTCTTCACAATTCTACTTGGAGAAGTAGTATTCAAACTTGGATGATTTGTAAGCTGCGGACGCGAGGTCGCGCACCTCGGAGATAATAATGTATTAGTTAGAAATAACGTGAGACTCACCGTTATACTCATGCTGATCGTGGCTCTCTCGCTTGTCACGGCGACCCAGAGTCTCCCTCCAAATGTTGTAGGGCTCTCTGTAATCCTCATCGACGACTGCCGGCCTGCACACAAACAATCAACTTTATTATCTCGTACGAGTGTTTAAAGTTCCCCTAAAGCCCAACTAATTGAATTACTTTTTGTTTTTTTAATTTGTGTAATGGTTTGTTGTCCCATTATTTCTGGTGCAGCGAATGATTCAACATGGCTTTATTTGTTGCGATCCAGCTGGAGCCTGGAATGGAGCCTTTAGTGCATGTCTGTGGATTACATCCCTTTTTAGGGTTCCGTACCAAAATGGTAAAAAGATTTTTAGCAACAGGGACTGAAAGGGTGTCTTAAAATTTCGAAGGGCGACTCGCTCTTGACCGGTTTTTTTTTACAAAGGCTGGATTTAGGTAGGTGATTTATTAGTTTATCTAAAAGTCGACTGAACGTTGGTGGCTGATTTATGGCAATTTGGTAAGTATTGGTCTGAAGAGAACGTTTAAGAGGTTATTGACGAAAAAGATCCTGAAATGGTCAATTTAATAGAAGCTTACCTCAACATATGTATTGGTGGACAGTTTGCGAGTGCAAGTGCCAGTCTTGGAGCTCTCCGATTGTTCCTAGAGCTTGAGCTGTGTCTCAGCGATGGGCAGAACGGTTTCTTCAGCATGTTTGGTATGCGACGACGGGTCTTCTTGGTAAGGAGGACCACAGTGGCTGCGATGAACGCCCCACCACCCACCAGGGCACCACAAGCCAGTCCCACAGAAACCCGCAAAGACGAGTTCCTTTTCTTTCTTGAAGATGGCGGAGTATCAGTCCTGTAATACTCCTCAAGGAACTCCACTGATGTATTCACCCAGGTTGGAACTGTTGAAAAAATTAAATAAATGAAGACTGCAATTACTTGAATGAAGCAAACTACCAAGCTCGCTTTCAGCTTCCACGTAAGACTATAAGACAATGAAGGAAAATGAATAGATGTCAAGACCAGGACTAATTGTTGTTTGATAATGGGAGGGAATTTAGTAAGAAATGACGCCCGCGCTCCGACGGTTTCCAATCCCTAAGACAACAAGGTTGAGATTTGTCGACCGTTTTTATGCATTCATAATCATTTTTGTCTAGATTGAATTATTTTGATTTGGTGGTTTTTGTTTATTTAAAATAGTAAATAATAAATAAATATAAAATAAATATCCTTGGACATTTCACACAACGCCATCTAGTCCCAAGCTAAGCAACCTAATGCTTGTGTTATGTAACGAGATGACTGATAAACTACTTATACAGGGTGTAAGGGACAGCCCTCCACAAATTAACAGGGTGCATTCAGCTCCTTATTGTGAATCATATTCCACCGGAAATTTTCTCAGGAAAAGTTTCATTTTTTTTAACGTTTTTTTGGCTAATATTCCTTTATTTCAATGTAAAATTACATTCTCTGTTTGCAGCACTCCATTTATGTAAATAAAACAGCTAAAATCCAAAAAACAGCAATGTATGTCGAAATACTCTAACGTACTACGCGCGAAATCAGCTGTTCACTTTCTGCATAGCTTCAGAGTTCATCAAACTCACCGCATACTACTTGCATACAATACAATAGAGACAAGCGAGACGCTCCGATTTACCGAGTCGCAACAGTATTGCCAACTTAATAAACCTCAATTTGTGAACGAAAATGTTAGATCAAACTTGGTTCACATAAGAACTCCTCTAATGTTAAATGCAAATCTTTTAGTGCACTTAATTTCTAAAGGAAAAACGCACATAATGTGCCCTTGAGTATTCGTGGTAGGTACATACCTAATAACTTAATTAATTCTACTTTTCAAGCGATCACTGGATCCAGTTTCCAAGCCACCCAAGGGCCTTTTCATGGCTTTACGGCAGCTACCGACTGGTAGTCGAGTCGCGAATCGAACGTAAGCCCTCTGCAATGGAAGCCCAGTCTTCTATCACGCTGGGCTATCACTACTATTAATTTGCTTAACATAAACTTTGAATTAAATTGACAAATTAATCGTTTCATTTCTCCAAAAAAAATAACAGCTCTAACATTTAGTCAAGCTTAAAAATAGTGGTATTTTTGTACAACATTTTTGCAAGAAACATGCAAAATTTTTTGAGTAGTTGACAACACTGTTTTTGTGTGTGATTTTTCGTGTAGTCATTAGTACAGTTTAGTTGTCCTGCGACTGTGTCCTGCGCAGTATCGCTCGCTGTTGTTCGCGCAGTCGCGTCGTGAAGTTTACGTACTTACCCATTTGTGTTGTTGTCTGTGAGAAATGGCTACACGAGCACTAAGCTCGTGAATATGGCGAAATGATAATGTGCTACGGGGAAGCTCGGGGAAATGCCAGGGAAGCGCTCAGAAATTACATCGATAGGTATCCTGACCGTCGGCATCCATCAGACTCCCGGATAATTACCAATGTCTATCAACGAGTGCTAGATAACCAGCCCATAGTTCCCAATCAAGAAGGCGCCGGAAGACCACTTCGCGGTGCAACTGTAGAAAGAGTTTTAGACCTGGTCCGTCAAAATCCACGCCTAGGCACACGCACTGCAGCTCGACTATTGCGCCGGAATCATGGAGCCCGCGTCTCACACTTTTAGACTTCTTTTTGTGGGGCTACGTAAAGGAAAAAGTGTTTGTTAGTGCATGTGCGAGTGAGGAAGAAATGCGAGATTGAATCACAGACACATTCCAGCAGCTGCGCTACAGCTGCAACGAAGATCCCAACTTGCTGACCCGCTTGCACGGGGAGACCCTGCGCCGTGCCAATGTGTGTGAAGGTCTCGGTGGAGGTCATTTCGAGCCGTATCTCATACGACCGGAGCGATTCTAAGGTAGGATTAATTTTTGATACCTATTGAAATAAGACTGATTGATTTACATTATTTTTCTATGTAATAAGCATTGTACTTATGGTAAAAACACATAACGCTCCTTTTTTAACTTGCCGCAGTCGGGTAAAAAAACGAAAACCACTTCAACGTTAGTTGTAGCTATTGTTTGGCACAAAATTAACTCTAGTGCTTATTATTTTGTTATCTTTACTCGCTTTACCAAAGCGGAATTCCCGCTGTGTGAAAGGTGTCTGCTTGTTATTTTCGTTAAGTTTTAGACTGTTGTTGGTTGAGCGGAAAATACTTTTGTATTAATTTGTTTAAAAATGCCTCGCAGACGATACAACGTTTTACGTAGGCAAGCCAGAAAAGATAAAGGTTTTTGAGGGAATACAGCCATCATCGTAAATACAAAATAAAAACATTATTCCTTATTTCATAAAACCTACTTATTTTATTTTTCATTGAACCCTACCCGTACTTGACAAACTGACCAATAAGTAGGTACCATACACCACTTTAAACATCTTTCAGTTATAAAAATAATTAAATGAAGGCTAAATTATTGTTGCTTTTACTGTACCTGCGCGTAAGTATCTACCTACTCAACTAACTTGTGCACTACGCTGTCGCTAGTTTAAGCCAAGTGGCGCGAGAATTGACCCCGTGGCGGGTGGGGCAGCCGAACACTCACTGCGCTACCGTTCGCTACGTGCGTTTTGCCACGGAAGCAATACATTGCGTGCGAGGTAATAAAACAAATCAGGTTTATTGGATTCCCATAACATTCCTGAAATAATTTCATGTACCGGTCATCTTAGTATGATGTACTGAATTCACCCTATCAATCTGCGGAGGGCTGTCCCTTACACCCTGTATACATTTTTTTTTTTGTATATACATATTATAGATAGAAAACCACCCAGACTCGGAAAAAATACTTGTAGGTCGTACAAATATTTGTTCCGTGCGGGAATCGAACCCGCGACATGCTGCGCAGCAGTCAATAGCTCAACCACTGCGCCAACCGTGTCGTCAACAGTAACAATCATTTTAATCAGTGGTGTTTAGAGATGCGTATTAATTGATTGTTTGATACTTTACAAAAACCAGCCAAGTGCGTGTCGGACCACGCACAATAAAGGGTTCCGTAGTTGAAAAGAATTTATCCCAAAAACAAATTTAACATTGTTACCGAAAAAAAATTTTTTTTATGTGATAAAACTACAAATTAATAATTTTCGGAGTTTTTCCTTTACTTGTACTGTGAGACCTTGCTTCTTGCCAAATTTCATAATTGTAGGTCAACGGGAAGTACCCTTTAGGTTTTGATTTTCTTGCGAGTATCAAAATATGGCGCTAAAATGGCCGTATTTTTTTATTACGTTGACTTAGAAGCTTGATTTTTTAGAGCTCCAAGGGACCACAGACCTAAGTATTTGATATTAATTTCAACTTGATACCTCCACGCGTTCCTGAGAAAAAGGGTCTTGACAGACTGTCAGACAGACAAACAGACAGACAGACATACAGACGGACAACGAAGTGGTCCTATAAGGGTTCCGTTTTTTCCTGTTGAGGTACGAAAACCTAAAAATGAACCGAAGAAGATTATTATGAAAAAAAAAATGTTATTCAGAGCACTGCAATGGGTTTTCAAGTATAAGTAGGTAACCAATAAAAGTGCAGTTTTGAAAAATCTTGATAACGTACTGAAACAAAAAAAAATAGACAGTTGTATGAATTTTGAGCACACAACTTGCATCCAGAAAAGTTGTAAACCGGTTTTGAATTTTTTGCATCCAGAAAAATTGTAAACCGGTTTTGAATTTTTTGCATCCTGAAAAGTTGTATACCGGATTTGAATTTTTCACAAAATCGGAAATAGGTCGAATTGTGTAGCGGCTCAAAACTGGGTCTAAACCAAAACTGAGGTAAAGTAAAATGGCGGAATGCCAATGAAAGGTGCCAAGAGTCAGTTAATTCTGCGCTAATTTCTAATTGTACATTTAATGAAGTGTATCTCAGGGTTGCAGGTCTAGGAGTCCAATTTGAACTTGTGGGAGCGCAGTCCGGATGCTGTAGATAAATACATTGCGGGTTTCGTTGTGTTAAACTTTAATAGAAACTTCGAGAATTTTGAAAATGTATGTATGGAATTCTGAAAGGTAAAGTTTGTGACGTATTTTTGTTTTGTTAAGCTTAGAATTTTTAAAACACAATCCTAATCCTAACTGTTTGTTTGTTACACTTTCACGCTAAAACGACTGAACGGATTTGTATGAAATTTGCTACATGGGTAGATATTCACGACCTGCGTTAGGACATAGAATACTTTTATCCCGGAAGTAAGTACGTTCCCGCGGGATACTTAACGACATCCACGAGGGCAAAGCCGCAGGCAAAAGCTATTACAGCATAAAAAAACCAAACATTCCATTTTACAATATAAATTTGGTACCTAACTAAATTAATTTTTCTTGAAAACATGGCAGCAAATTCAGAATTGGACCCAAAACTGTAAATTCTTTCTCATTTTCGTTTTTTTTTCACAAACATTTGTGTCAGAGTGTATATATCGTAAAATAACAAACACACATCCACGCTAATATCGAATTCACAAGGCCTCCATATATATTATCTAACGTATTTACTAATGGATTACGTGTCTCGAATATTTTTGTTCAATGTTCAAATATAAAAGCGTTTATAAAAACTTCGTTTGACGAAACATTGAACCTCTAGACGTTGCCATGATTACAGTGTAAAGTGTGGAAGTGAGACACACATATACGAAATTAATAGGAAAATTGAGACAAAGCATCGTATCTTCTGCCTCTTGCGTGCCGTATTTTTGCTTGGCGAACTTTTGAATGTTAGCCAAACAGCTTTCACTGGTACAAAATTTATCTTGTGTCGTTTAATTTAACTTTTTTGGACAGTTTTTGCATTGTGCGTTATTGATCCGGGTTTCAGTCCAAGAAATGGAAGATTTCCTTAATTTCTCATACCACATAACCTAGAAAAAGTATTATATTGCTGTCTCATGACCGGCCACGCGGTCGCTCGATCTAGTAGTCTATTATCTAAGGTTTAAATCATCGCTTTGTGTTGTAGAGTAAAATTGCGATACTGATACTTTTGGGGTACTGTAATTTTCTTGTGTGTAACCGTTGTACATAAGAAGGTAAGTACATAAAAACGTAGGTATTGAACTTCTACGTTTATATCGAATTATATGTAGCAATACATGAGACTTGTGTTTTATTATGTAGTGTTATGTGATTACTTTGCCTGATCTATCAAATGAATAAATGTTCGTATTTATTGCTTTGTCTACTTCTATCACAGATTAGAAGTAATATAAAGTAATAATAATTTCGTTCCACTTTTAAATTGAGATCTCGGAAACTATGCTCATTTTCAAATGAAGCTCATCCAAATTATGATGATAAAAGATATTAAGAAAATTTTACTTTGGGCAGCTAAATCCCACCCGTGTAGGGTCGATGCCCTCTCGAGATCCTAGTTAGACCGAGCAAGCCAGCGAAATAAGATAGGTATTCTTTTTAAAATGAAGGTGGAAATGTAAGTCTCCTCCACGTACCTAATAATAACAAGCTAAAAAGATGCGACTATCATGGACGTAATACCATAGTATTATTATTTTTTACTTAGGGCTCTGCTTAGTTATTTTATGTTTTTTTCCTGTCTGTACATGTTTCATTTTGTACAAAAATTCTGTACAAAGATTTTTTTTTCATCTACCCTTTTGTCTGTTTAAGGGCAAATTTTTCAATCTTTACATAATTTTTATTTATGGAATAAATATGGTGGTTTGACATCTTTTTAGGGTTCCGTACCAAAATGGTAAAAAGGAACCCTTATGGTACGACTCAGTCTGTCTGTCTGTCACAGCTGGATAGCTCAAGAAATTCTAATGCTATTAACTTGCAATTTGGAACAGTTTTAGATGACGTTTGCCCAAGTAATTTGCAAATAAGACTGAAAAAAAAAAGTCTGTCTTAAAAATTCAAAGTGGGGCTACTAGGGCATGTGGGGGTATTATATGAAAGAGCGCTGTTCGCATATTCTCAAACATTTTTTAATTTTTTTTAGGCCGCATAGTTTTCGACTTTTGGTGAAAAATGTAAAAAAAAACCGTCCCACCCCCCCTTGAGAAAAATCTGAAATTATGCTGTGTGACAGAAGTTTCTGTAAAGATTACAGAAAAAATAAAAAGATGTCTCTAAATAGCACACTTTTTTAGAAATCGGAACGGAACCTTCGGTGCCGGTTTTTTTTATACAAAACTAGCTGACCCGACAGACGTTGTCCTGTCCCAATTCAGTTTTCCCGAATTTTCCAACTTTTCCAATTTTTCTCACCGTTTAAACCTTTCCTGGACTAAGACAAACATTTCAAAACCAAAATCAGCTAAATTGACCCAGCCGTTCTCGAGTTTTTGCCTGACAAACGAACAGCAATTGATTTTTATATACAAGAAGATATGTCAAACTGTCATAGGTAAATTTTCTTCAGATAAAAGTTATCTGACCATTGAATAAATAGCCCTTAGTTGAATTTCATAACTGTACAGCTTCTATCAAAGTGAATTTAACAGTGTAACATTCATTCATTCAATTCAGGGGATCATTGGGATTGTAATGGAAATCTTAATACGTAACTACCCACCTTCAAAGTGGCTCCGACAATTGAATGTTTAGCGGACAAAAGGCAGACGGTACATTATATTCCATTTCAGTAATTAGACACGTATCACGATACTTGTACGGATTCCTAATTGGGGCAGATTAGGAATAATGATGATTCAGAAACCCCCACACCGCTCTGACGCCGGCGTAATTATGTTGAAAACTTCGCTGTGGCACCCCCAGGTACGTAGCGTAGGTACCTCGCGACATTACCCCATGTTATATTACAACAAGAACATATTTCACAGTAACTTTATATTAGAGTTCACTTTTGTTACCTGGTAAAATAACGATATAGTTATCTCTTTATAAAAATCTCTGCCTTCACTTCAAACTGAAATTAAATCTCAATTTTATAGAATTTCGCCTTTGTGAAGTTGAACAAGTACTACACATTGTGTTCAAAGGGCCGCCTATATTACTCAAAATCCATTTTCGTTGGGAATAATATCTTGGAGAGCGCAGGCGACGCGTCGCGGCTTCCTCAAAATATAATTGGGGGAACGAAATAATCCAGATCAAAGATTTTCTTTAATTACAAGTTCTTCATTTAGCGGGCGGCGATTTATCACTTAAAGAGGCGATTTCCTCAAAAGAGCTGTGGATTAATTAGAGAAAGATAAAATTTGTGAAATAGCCGCAGGCTTGCGAGTGCTCGGAGCTGATAAGGGGTCCGATGAGGAGTAATGGATCTATTAGCGTGCCTACTGCCAGGCCTGCTACGCCCACGGGACCACTTCTTTATGTTTGCGTCAAAAATCATCCAATCGTGTTTATAAATCTCCGCCTGTTCACTTTTTACTCCAGAATAATTTCTTTGTACAAAACATTTGATTCGATAAACTGTTTCGGATCCCCGTTCGTGATTGCGCAAGATGTTTATCCCGTGAATTGAGCGCTGATTCGGACGACGCAAAATCAACTGCGAATACCAAACAAATTATCTGCTATTTGCGTTGATTTATTTATTTTTTAAGTAGGCACATTAAATCCACGGCTGGATTAAAAGCGTTAACGCACCCGTCGATGTTGCGAAGGTTTTGGGTTTGTAATTATTATAATGGAAAGGGTGATGACTGTAGGGTAAGTACTTAGAATAGGTGAACTGTGTACTTACTGGATTTGAAGGTTATTTCACTGATGAGGATCCATTCGTGTTGGAACCTCAGCTTCATCATGATATGCTTGGCGGTGCGGTTTTGCAGGTCGATGTGCACCACCCTGGCGTGTTCGGAGACTCGGTCTTGCTTCGGTTCGTGGGAGACATAGTCTTCCTGCCACCGTTCCCCCTCTAGTGAGAAGTACACTTCTGCTTCTTTGAACAGCTGACAAAAGGAAAACAATATTGCAATTGCTGAATTATCGCACAGTGTTCGTTTTAATTAGAATCTTCTTTCGAGCAGTATAGGTAACACCCGTAATGCTTGAAAGAAGATCCTAATTACAAAAAAAACGTGAACATTTTTTCGGAAATTTGGGCTAATTAAAACATTTTTAGACAAACGCAAATCTGGACATAGGGAAAAATAACAAAAAAAAGTTGCAAGAGCAGTCGCAAAGGCATTAAACAGGCGTTACCTGGACGTCTTTCGTGAACATGTTGTTGGTGTGGACATCGATGTGGTGGAACAGTCGAGTCTCACTGAAGTTGAATGTAAGGGTGACTTCCTCGTCACTTGTCATGGTTTTGTTCCAGCCAACCCAACGAGAACCTACGACAAAATATGGTATGATGATCTCTGATTGAGTTCGTGTTTAGTGTAATTAATGATAATAAACACTTATTTTTTTTATAATTTGGCTTTACTGAGTTTATTGATGTAGTATTTTAGAATGATTTTCCCCGTGATGAACATTTACATTTGAAAAGGCATGCCTAAATCATTTAACGACGCAATCTAGTTATTCTGTTTCCATGTAAATACACTTTACTCTTGAATAAATCCAATACCAACAAATCGGTCTGACCGATAGTTAAGCGAAGATTGAGGACCGAAAATTTACATACCTCTTGTGTCTAACTGGTCGGGCAGTTCAAAATCGTTGGGCCCTACCAAGGAGTCCGTCATCTGACCGAGTCCATTTATTAGGCGTCCCTCCCGGAGTGTTCCGTCGTAGCCGAGGTCTTCAAACCTCGCTCCGGCGGTCATCGCCTGCATGTCTCCGCCTTTGGGTGCGGAGTACGCAACTAGATCCTCTGCACAAAGAACATACAGTAAATTTACCGCCCGGAGGCGGCTTCTCATCGCTCAGCTCGCAGAAATCGCAAGAAACGCAAATTTCACAAGCAGTGCAGAGCCATGTCGCTTTGCATTGTCCCGGGACGCACCAGCTATTATAAACGTTATCCCTGTGGTACCTACGTTTCCAACGACATCCATACAGTTCCACCCTCATACAAGCTGTGCGAGGATGCGCTGCAAATGGAAAAACGCGTATTTTCGATGCCACGAATGGCGCCTCGAGAGTAGATTTTCTTGGTGTGTATGTGTTCACATTTCCAGATATAAGCTGAAATAAAGAAAACAAGTATTTGTACTTGTTTCATAAACGCATAGCGCACGAAAAAAAAACAAAAATAAAAGTTGTACCCGTTTATCGATTCATAAAACATTAGAATGATCACTGAGATAGACAACAAAGTTTTTTAAGTACACTTTCAGTTCACGCCTAAGCCATGTTTACAAAACAAGGAAAGGGGCACTGAGCCTTGACGGACGGATGAACACTTTGCACCGGGACAGAAAAGAGATCCATCTCTGTGAAAATATTTTGTACATATTTACGACATAGGCACTACAAAGAAAATGAAATAATTTATCTTCTTTTGTCATTTCACGTGGAGCCGCATGTTTTGTTTTAACATTTTATTTTATGTACGGCCGTTTATCAAGGGAAATTGAAAAATGTAAACCACTAAAGCGGTTTGTTTACAGACTCACTGAGAGGGCTCGACATTTTTATTGTGGAGTAAGGATATGCGAAATTGCGATTGGTTCAGGTGAGTGAAACAGTTTGTCAGACACTATTTGAATATGCTGCCGTCGTTTTTTTATGGGAAATAGTGATTTATAGTGCTCATGTGTTTTGAATTTGTTTTACTGAACAAGCAAACTAAATTCTCGTTATTTTTTTTTTTTGAAACGATCATCGTCACCAATATTATCTCAAACTCAAACTCAAAGCATTTATTTCAATTACACTAATTACGGGCACTTTTGAAGTGTCAAAGAGTCAGTCAGTAGGTAAGTCAGAAAGTTGAAGCTAGATGCCCATTCCAAAACGTAGATCTCTATGGAGAAGAACGGGCAAGAAACTCCACGGACACTCTTTTAAATCAAGATATGGTTACAAAATATTGGTTAGATCATTCATGTTGAAATTATACATGAGGGAACGATGAACATTAAAAGCGTCCGTAATAAAAACATTAAAAAAACAATTCAACATTTAAATTAAATTACTAAACTAAAATAATTACTATGTCTAAATATATAAAAACACATATTCTTCAAGTTGTCACATATGTATTGGTAACTAGGACCTCGTAGCGTTTGGTGGAGCGTAACCTAAGCACCCGCTCGGGGACTAATTTCATGTAACTCGAGCCTTGTGTCTTCGGAACGAGCCCGAAACTTCTCTGTGATCCGAAGTATGTAAAGGAAAACTTCGAGGGCACTGATTTGTGCCTAATTGCTAAGTAAATTAAATGATTTATCTAACTTTTAACGTGTTTGTTAACTGTAGCATCAAACTTTTCCAAGTTTTAATTTGGCGTTGATGTGCCAGTATTTAAGGTTCTGACTACTTTAACGAAGACGAGGACAAATAAAACGGTCCCAAATTTAATCAGCTGACTCTAAGCCTTAAATAAAGAACTGAATTTATTCTGCTATGCAGTCTTTCGTATCTTCCAAGTTGTCTTAAAATTGTGTTTCGCAAGGAGCAAAAACAAAGGCTATTATTTCGCTGCCAGAATAAAGAAAAACTCAAAATTAAGTGGTCACTTACCCTGCTTCCGTTGAAATCTTTGTATTTGACCCAGCGGTTGAGTGCGGTGCGCCAGTACTCCACCGAGTAGCTCTCGACAAATTCCACTCCCACGGAGTTAGCGAACCTGCCCTGTGACTCGGTGCCTGTGATCAGATACTCGTCGTGAAGATCAATCTCCAGAAATTGGCGGCTCCGAGGTGATATCAATCCATTAGGGCACCATGCGCCGCCTTTGATCTCGGTCCGTATACTGCAAAGACGTGTCTCGGTTAACTTCTCCACAAAGCTTCTTTTTATTCATCACAATAAGCGAGCAACAAGTGGAAACACATAAAGCACAGCCGAGCGTATATTTTTGTCGGTTTACCAACGATTTTGAGTTCATTTTAGTACTTAGGTAACCAGCAAATGTATAAATAGTCGTTTAAGGCACGTTGGCGCATAAACAAATAAAATTAGCGTAATAGTCTCAGCAAATAGAGTAAAACATTTATTTGTGTTTCGTTTGACAACAGAGCGGGACGTCTGGTGGCAGTTCCATTTGAATATCTTGCGTGATCTCATCAGTAGCTACAGCGGAACAAAGCGCGCTAAGCGCTGAATTAACGTGGCATTTGCTAAATCGCCTCTGACCCTATGTAAAGTGGCTCAGATGATAAGGCTTCGGAACAGCCGGCCCTACTTACATCTTGTTATCTTTGGGGAGTCAAGCTACGAAAGGCTTTTGTAGGATCACGGTCGTTCCAAATTCATATGAAAATTTAATTTTCTGTTAGTGAATTTCTCAAACGGGAGTCGAGTTTTCGCGTTATTGTCTCGCTTCGGGCTTATGCGGGCTTAAGGCCCCGAATGTGGGTCCCACAGTTAATTGTTTGAGCTAAGTATGAGCGTTTTGCGGCTCGGGGATTCACAATTATTGTAATAACTTGGCCGTATCATAGCGCTTTATTGTTGTCTAACAATGGGCAGCTAAAGACGTTATATCGATTAAAGGGCTATTTGTTTCTGATTTAGCGGAATGTGTGTCCATTCAGAACCGTGTCATTGAGTAATAGCGAGTCCACAATTGTTTTAATAAATGTTTGTTGTAATATTGTCAGTATTCTTGTAGTATTTGTGTCGTGGAAGGCTTTATGAATAAGTAAATTACCGTGAGCTGAGTGGCGAGACACTCTGGTCGTAACTGGAGCTTGCCGAGAGCGATTCGTTAGCAATCAGCCCATTTTCCATGCCAAGTGGCACAAGGCAGCTTCCTCCTTCGGCTGTAAGAAAAATATCACATTTAATAAATGCGTTAACATTCAAAAACTCGTTTGATTATGGGTGAAACAAAATCTTTCCTGAAAGTATTATAAGTTCATATTTTAATAATTGCTTCACCGTAGACGGGTAAAAATGAGAGAGATCTTTGTTCATAAAATAATTGGACTGAAGTAATAATCACTTCATTTAATTATTATAATGAGTTAATATGAGTATTATTGTTTTTGTGCGACTTTCATTTTCATTAATTAGGGTGTGTGTCGTGCCGCGGGTGTCCGGGAGTTTGGGTGTCCTCCCCGGGGCGGCCGCTAAACTATCCGGATCGTAGCCATTCCTTCCGTAATGTGTGTTTTGGTGTTGCATTAGGAAGGGACGATCTTGGGATTACTGTGTGTTCTTTTAATTTCGTGCCCCTGTACTAAGAACCTGGCATTTCAAAGGTCAAAGTTACCAAAGAAACAAAATGGAGAAAACTCTGTTTTCATTTTAATTTACAGTCCACAATTACAACCTACAAACACTACTTTTTCCTCAGAAACTATAGTAAAAAAGTAGTCCACCAAACTTTGTCTAAGTGACCTAGCTTAGGTAGGTATTCTAGAAGCTGTATCGCCAGTCGTAATCCAGTAATTTGTTTCAGAATAGCCACCATTTGCGATAAAGTACTGTGGAAACGAATGGGCTGGCACCGTAGGCTGGCACAGACTATCCGCCTTTGGTTCTGTCAAGGGCATCGGAAACGAGACTGCGGTATTACACGAAGAGTTCCGAAATAATTTAGTTATAGAAAAGGTCGGCTGCGTTTCTATGTCAAATTACTATAAATTAAAGGTGTTGGAGTTACATTTTTATTTTTATTTTTAAATTTTTGGTAGGTATCATATTTGTGTAAAAGTGTAATCAAATGCCTAAAAGTTATATACAATTATTTTATATAATGCTGTTGTTTGTCTCTTGGGGGCTACAAGCGACAAATTTCACAAATAGGCAATTATCGGGAAAACTTTTGCTACTTCATTAGGTATATTGGTAATTAGGTAGGTATATTATCAAAACAATGAAATATTATCTTTGCTAATAACCGTAGGTATTACAGTTACACGGAACAAAGAGATTTGATTCTGTACAGGATAAAAGCTTCGATCTTTACAACCCTAAGGGTAGAATTTCCTATGGGGTGCGCGAGCCCTTGTCACTGGGTCGTGTGTGTGCACCCTAAGGGTTCTTAAACTTGTCTTTGTAAAGAACCGTATGTAACTTATATCTACAGGTTTTTTGATTTGGGGTAATTCATATTTATGGGAAACAGCCGCAGGGTGTTTTCCGTAATACCTTTAACTGCATTTTAATCCCTTGTACTTTAGTCTATAAGATTTCCGGAGAAGAGTTACTGTTGTAAATATTAGTAAATCAGATACAAAAAGCTCAGCTACTTTATACAACATAAACATTTACAGTAAAGGATTTAAATGTAACACTCTTAAGGAAGCCCAAATAATAATACACAAAGGAAATAAGTGTTCTTTAATACCATGGTAACAATATTATATTGAATTTACTCCGCCAGAATAATGTAGTACCTATACATTTTGTTGCCAGGAAAGATGTTTATCCATACTAATATTATAAATTCGAAAGTAACTCTGTCTGTCTGTCTGTCTGTCTATCTGTCTGTCTGTCTGTCTGTCTGTCTGTCTGTTACCTTTTCACGCCTAAACCACTGAACGGATTTCGATAAAATTTGGCAAGGCTATAGATGGTATCCGGGGGACGGACATAGACTACTTTTTTTTTCAAAAATAATCCTACAGGGGGTGATATAGGGGATGAAAGTTTGTATGGGAAACTCAGTATTTCTTAAGTTAGGGATGTGAAAATTAAAATGTATGCTTTTGATAGGAAATAAAGAAATATGCGGTTCAGCGTTTTTGAAAAATCATCGCCTAAGGGGGTAAAATAGGGGTTGATTTTAAAATTTACAAAACTGCATGGATTTCGACAAAATTTGGCAAGGCTTTATAAAGCATCCAGGGGAAGGCCATAGGATACTATTTTTTTTCAAAAATAATACTACAGGGGGTCATATAGGGGATGAAAGTTTGTAAGGGAAACCCAGTATTTCTTAAGTTAGGGATGTGAAAATTAAAATGTATGCTTCTGATAGGAAATAAAGAAATATGCGGTTCAGCGTTTTTGAAAAATCATCCCCTAAGGGGGTAAAATAGGGGTTGATTTTAAAATTTACAAAACTGCATGGGTTTCGACAAAATTTGGCAAGGCTTTATAAAGCATCCTGGGATAAGACATAGGATACTTTCAAAAACAATACTACAGGGGGTGATATAGGGGATGAAAGTTTGTAAGGAAACCCAGTATTTCTTAAGGATAAAAAAATTATGCTATTGGTAGGAAATTTGGAAATATGCGATTCAGCATTTTTGAAAAATCATCCCCTAAGGGGTAAAATAGGGGTTGATTTTAAAATTTACAAAACTGCACGGATTTCGATAAAATTTGGCAAGGCTTTATGTAACATCCTGGGGAAGGACACAGGCTACTTTTGGTCTTAAAAAATAATCTTACAGGGCGTGATATAGGGGATGAAAGTTTGTATGGGAAACTCAGTATTTCTTAAGTTAGGGATGTGAAAATTAAAATGTATGCTTTTGATAGGAAATAAAGAAATATGCGGTTCAGCGTTTTTGAAAAATCATCCCTTAAGGGGTTAAAATAGGGGTTGATTTTAAAATTTACAAAACTGCAAGGATTTCGACAAAATTTGGCAAGGCTTTATATAGCATCCTGGGAAAGGACATAGGATACTATTTTTTTCAAAAATAATACTACAGGGGGGTGACATAGGGGATGAAAGTTTGTAAGGGAAACCCAGTATTTCTTAAGTTAGGGATAACAAATTTATGCTATTGGTAAGAAGTTAAGAAATATGCGGGTCAGCGTTTTTTAAAAATCATCCCCTAAGTGGGTAAAATAGGGGTTGATTTTAAAATTTACAAAACTGCACGGATTTCGATAAAATTTGGCAAGGCTAGCATCCTGGGAAAGGACATGGGCTACTTTTTGTCTTAAAACATAATCCTACAAGGGGTGATAAAAGGGATGAAAGTTTGTATGGGAAACCCAGCATTTCTTAAGTTAGGGATATGCCCTATGTTTTCCACATGAACGTTCCCATGGGATATTTTCCGACATCCACGCGGGCGAAGCCGCGGGCAAAAGCTAGTTTATACATAAAAGGTAATATTTATTCATTCAAAATATTAACACAGTTATGAGCACATTAGAATTCGGGGAACATTATGAATATTATTTATAACAAATGACGAGCACGAGTAAATTAATCTAAATTACGTGAGTCAAAAGGATAAGAAGACTGCTAATATTGTAACACCTAAAATTGTATAATTGCGTGATTGATTATGGAGATTTTTATCTAGGTAATGTAACTGTAACTATATAAATTGGTTGGATAAAATTCAATAGATAACATATTTTTCAATACACTTCCTCGAAAACTGGTTCATATCGCAGTACGATTAGGTACACAATGCAATGTATTTCACACACGTGCAATTTTTCATTTTCCCGCACGTGTGCGGGAATGAAAATTGCCACAGATAACTTATACCTACACTTAGTCCAAATTGGTTCAATGCCTCTATTCACAACTCTCTATTCAGAGGTGAATTTTTTTTTTAATCTCGGCAAAGAGGCTGGCGTTAATATTTTTTGAATATTTAAATAATGTTTATAAATAAAATATCATCAAAAACTATGATTATTAATAAAAAAACGTTTATGAACAAATTAACATATATTTGTGTTCTAAACTCGAAAATATTAGAATTTTCTATTTTTCATATTACTGTTTATCGGCTTTATACCTTTGCTCCTCCTTCAACCTGGCGAAAGCAAAGCGCGAAAAAAAAGAAAATTTAAATCATAGTTTCCTAATAATTCATGACAAAAATATTTTCCGTTATTTTATTTTATTTCTTCAAAAGTGTATTGAAAAACGTCGTTCGATGCTCGTGGACATTTGTTATTGCAGTTCTCTGCTCAAAAATAACCTCGCCTACGGCTCAGGTGTTAATTCCGCCTCCAATGCAATAACAAACGTTCTCCACTTGTATCAAAATGTACTATTGATGTTTGTCACTCAATCCCCCTTAAATGGCTGAACTGATGAAACTTTGCATATAGATAGACTAGTCTTAGATTAAAACAGGATACTTTACGTCCGGGTACTTGAAGAAATCCTCCTTGTATACCAGCGGGCAATAGCTAGTTACCTTATGTATTGTATTTATTTATGCCTAAAGGTGATTTTTATAGGAGTGAGGATTATAGGTGAGGGTGGACCCGTACCCCAATTTTTGTTTATTTTCCTGCTTTTAATAAAACGAAAATACAATACACGACGTCGCGTCGGTGAGGCACAAAGGGAAAAATTCAAATTCAGTTTTGCGGACGGCATTATTTTAACATATATTATACGTATATTTATTTTTGTAACTTCCTCCTCTTTTGTTGGTAAATCGTATTTAGAGATACTTGGGAAATTAAACGTTTTGTGTTCAGCTTAGTTATAAAGAGCCTATCACTTTTATTTTTGAAATTGGTTTTTTATCAATTTGTAGTGGTTGATAAAGTGACTCTGTTTTCCACAGAGTGTTTCAAGAACTTAAGTTTGTACTAGTCGCGGGCTCGAACTCACTGGCGGGCGTGGTCACAAAGCACATTGTCTCATCTGGAATTGCGTCCGACAGAGATCGTACCATTGATCAGTAGTTGACTCTAGTAAAATAATAAATAGTTAAGTAATAGTAAAACGAGCGCGTAAATAAATTACGAAAAGTCATTTGGAAAATCGAGTTTTATGTAAAAACCACTGTATAAATCAAAATTTCTTGAACTCTTCGATAATTGGGTTGGTGTTGAATTTGTTTTAGAGATTTTCCACTTCTTTTATTACTTATTTACGCCAAAAGTTGCGTTAAATTAGCAAGAAAAACTGAACTTTGTTGGCTCATAACTTTTTAAGGGCTTTTTATTTTACTATTCTGTTTCCGCAAAGACAAAATAATTACGAGACAAAATGATATCATCTTTAACTTTGGATGTATTAATGTCAAACAGTGGACTAATACCCCCCCGAAATTTGTACGGAAAAAATATCAACTAGTGCAACCTTAATAAACGAAATCACATCACATTATATTTTTAAAACATTTTTTACAAAACACAAGGCTCTGAGTAATCTGTTCTGCTTCAATTTCAGTTCAGTAAACAATACGAAACATTCTCTTTGCAAGTCTAGTTTAATGTCCCACATTGATATTCGTACGCTCGTCCACAATACACTAAGAAAATGGGACATGTTCGGAAAATTCTAATGTCTGTTATGATAACATGTTTATTTCTACGCACTGATTCAAATAAATGGGTTCCCCAGTGCTACCTGTTTACGTGTGGAAGGAATATGTGCATATTTATATAAGACTCGTCTTAAGGAAAAAACATCAAAAGAATCTCGACGATGTTAAGCTTTTGCAATAACAGCACCTGTTGGTTGGAATTCAATTATTTTTGCTTTAAAGCAGATATTACATTTTTTATAATGTTGTAGGTTGGTAATTTGGTATAAACCGACGGACCATTTGCTAAAAAGTTACCGTTTGACACCACCATACTTACAAGTTTGCAGATGCTCTGCCAAAATTCCTGTTATTTCCATGGTGTCCTAACGTTTCAAGTCAGCTTAGAGCGAAGTAATACAAGCTTAGCGGCAGAAATTCAGATGGCGGTCTGACTATAGAGCGTTTGACAAGGAGTTCTACTAAAATGACTATACAGTCATTTTAGTAGAACTCCATGTGTGTATTCAATACCATGTTAGTGTCGAAAAACCAACCAGATTAAGGAGAAGGACGTATGCGTTCGCCTTAATCTGACAAACAGGCATGTGAGGGATGTGCACCTAATCCAGAGAATCGCGGGGACACGTGATAAATTACTCGAGAACAAATTACATGAAACTGCTGTGAGTAAAACAAACAATTTATTAAAAAGACAAATGAGCCGGCCCCGTCGCAAGGTGGTTTAATTATTACATGATAATACTCGTCAAAACTGTTGGCATATTTAAATGGAATGTTTGCTTGTGTGATTGATGCATTTCGGAAGATAATAATGGTGTTGTAAGTCCGGAAAGTTATCCTGCAAAATCCTAATTTATTATTCCTAGACTGTGATGCAAACGTTAGAAGAGACGACAGCATCCAACTAAATATGAACGGTAATTCAATAATTACTAAGTCAGTGTTCAGCAAAGAACAGAATTGAACATTAATAATAAAGTTTATGAATAGCAAGTATCAGCAAATCCTGCAGTTCAGAATGAACTCCAGTTCACAGCCCCTTCCCGAGGGTAAGCTAAACTTACTACCTCATTACGTTAATTGCCCGTCGCAAAGGAGAATAACTATTAAAAATTCATTGTTTTCAGCCTTCCACCAAATTCACTCGAATAGCATTATTAATATTTAATTCTACATTGACGCCGCGCCTAATGCTCTTAATTTAAAATTCTTAACAAACTTAATATTTGAGCAGAGCGTCCCCTCGAAGGATCCTACGCTTATTAAAAGTATATCAAGATTTTTGTTTATTCGCAGTCGTTTCGCTTACAAAGCGGCATGTGTACGAGGCCCGGCCCGAGTCCCTGCCGTGCGGGCCGCAGTAGAGTGCGCGTTTTGCTGTAATTCCGCGCGTGTAACGTTTCACATGGGGTATCTCGGTAAGGAGACTAGACTTGCACGCTCAGTGGTACATAAATTTTCCGTTGGTACCGCATCGGAACCGCAGTAGGTAGCGGAACGACGTCCGTGCCTCGTACGTGTTGCGCTGCCAAATAAAAATGTGGGGGGACCTTATTTTGAACATTAGCTAGCAACCCATATGGAGCAGCCATACGAATAGGAAAGTAGGAAATATGTGTGCGGTAGGTACACGCGTGTACCATACATAAACCTGTCTATTTATTATGATAACTACATACTTTATGTACGCCTGCATTATCTAGCTGATGTTATGAGATAACGTTGGCTACGCTTCGGTTTCTTCTCTTATTGTTTTCTTGAAATGTGGATATTGTGACGTAGAATGTTGGCACATTGTTTATTTGGGAGAAGAGCTTAGCCAGAACATTGCCGAAACAGTACCAATCTTGTTAATTTTGTTTGTGTAAAACATAACTTCTGCCTTAATTTTATTTATAAAGTCTACTTGTAAGTTAAATAAACAGTGCTTTTTTGGTTGAAATTGCCAACAAAATGTGCCAAACAAAGTGTGGTTATTAATATTCGCGGCTTGCTGCGAAACGTATAATCGGCGGACCCACCTACATAAATAATTCATGTTGGAATTAAAGAAACTAAAGTTTCTCTCATTTTAACGAGTCACTTTAATGAAAGTGTTTGCTAAAGGAATTTATCAAATTATGCGGCAGACGTTCAGGGTGTTTATTTCTTATTTTAATGCAATAAGCGGTAAATGTAAAGTACTGGTAGTATCCAGCTGCACCCGGTTATATTGGAAGCCGACCCCAACATAGTTGGGAGAAGGCTAGGTTTAACTATTGGTCGGTCGTTATGGGTCAGGTCTTAGGGGCTACGTTTCATCTGTGGCCAGTAATGTGTGCTCACCTAGTGTAACAAATCTTTCTTGCATTTTTTTTTACCCGTAAACTTGTCAGCTTTTACAATCCACGAGATTGACACTATAAAAACTTTTTTACAAAAAAAAAAAAATCTACCGACTTAAAAAAAAACCCTACAAAGTGAAAAATGTCTTTGGTTGCCACTGACTTCCGAAATTAAAGTTATCTTTCACTTTGTAGTGTTTTTTTTAAATGTAAAAACCTTTTTTATTTTTACTTTTTATTTGTGGTATCTAAAACAGTGACAGGAAGTTATTATCATCCACACACAACTTAGACTAAGTGGGACTAAGTAGTTATTATCATCCACTTAGAGTAAGTGGGAAAAATACGTATTGTTGAAGCTAACTTAAAAACTACCCAGGCAATGCTAATAAAATTTATGTGATCAGTGACCACTTAGGAACCCTTTCAAATAAAAAAAAAACTTTGCAAATCGGTTCAGCCGTCTTTGAGTAATCGGGGAACACACAAAAAAAAGATTACGGCGAACTGAGAACCTCCTCCTTTTTGAAGTCGGCTAAAAATCACGTATTTTCTTTTCCTTCTAATGTAACGCACAGCTGAGTAACAAAGGTATTATTCCTGATACAATAGGATAATAGCATGTTACATAGCTTTTGAACTGACGACTCATTGTTTGAAGTCTTGGGATTGAAGTGACGTCTTAATGTTTTGTCTAAGAACAAATAGATTCCCGTGGGTGTAACTATTGTTGCATGGAAGCTAAAATAAAGGATACACAAGCCAGTATTACCGCTAAATGGATAGTACAGTATGCATATTTGTCGCTTCTATGATACGGAATAATTGCATTAAATTATAGGCTATTTATTTTTATTAACAGCGATTTTAATTAATGGAATGCTTTTCATGTAAAATCATAGGTGAGTAGGCTTTTGAAAACAATTCATTGAAAGCACTTATTTAGGAAAATTTGGTTTGTAGAATGTAGCATTTGAATCACATTTTTTTATATATCTCTTTACAAGTCGTAATTTATATTCATATTTTTATTTATATTTTTATTTGTATTTATATTTTTTATTTTATTTTTGCTTCTTAAAATGTTTCATACATTTTAAGAAGCAAGTTATTTCAAGAATTTGTGAGGGCACAATATCGTATGTGTTATTTGTACTAAATACAGAATTATGTAGGTGCTATATTAAATATTAATTTACAGTAGATATTGATACCTATTTGATTATTTTTTTGTTTATTTGACCTGCAGAGCGATACGTTTTATATCTGGCGAGCTTTTAGCGGTAACACCGCCCTTTGTATTTCTACATTTATATATATAATTTATAAATAATTCATTAATATTAAAGAGTATTCTATTCTATTGCAAATCTTGCATACAGTTTGATTTTTTAACTAATTACAGTTCCACTTGTGTTTTTCAACCTCATCACTGCACGATTGAAACATTCGCAAAAATACCTTCAACCTTCGTTTACTAATGATTTACATTTTCAAAGACATGAGAACAAGCTTATGTTGATCTGAACTGTATTGTACGTATAGTGTAGCTTATAGATAATTAGAAGACAGTGTTTGGGATCCCGAAACAGCCTCGAAACGTGGTTAGTTGTTTAACGTGTGAAACAAACGGCGGAGCCTGTAGCTTTGTTACCGAGGACCTAGGGAAAATGGAAACGATACTGTGGGTGTGTTTTTAGTCGACATACGAGTATTAATTTTAATAATGGAACTAAGCAGTATGTACAATGTTATGAGGAAAGTTTTGCTGTGGCTTTGAATCTTAGTACTTGGAATAATTACTTTAATGTCTAATAGTTAGAGTAAAAATTGGTTGTTCTTTAAACACGCCGTTTTTTAGGCCTATTGTTTTATTGGGCACAATTTAAATGCCACATACCTCAGACTAAATAAAAAATCAAGATTTAGCGCTGTCAACAGTAATGTGAAGCCGCACGTTTCAGGTTTCGTGAACATGTGTGCATGTAATGAAGTGTAGGTTAGTTGTAGTTGTAGTTTGGTGTATAAGTGTGCGTGTGAGCGTGTATGAACACAGCGAGGTGCAGTTTTGCGCCTGCTTGTACTGTATTGTTCGCAGCGCTATGTCTGGGTTTTTTTATTTAGTCTGAGCCACATACTCATACAGCCAGCGGCAATGGATAACAGTGAAAAGAACATGATATTTAAATAACATCTAAGTAACATAATATTCATTAAGGTTGATTTGATGAGGTAGGCCGTGAAATTAAAATTTTGTTGCGGTTTTTGCAATTTGCAGTTCAGTGTAAGATTGTATCTCGATCAAAATATGATTTGCAATAAAAATATGTATTTACATAATTTAAACATAAAAATCATCAATACATCGTAGATAGATTAGCCGTGGTTTGGTCTGATTTCGGAAATCAGACCAAACCACGGCAAATCTAATTTAGAGATATGTATTGTATTGTAGTCCAGGCAACGAATAATTGTGGATGGAAAAGTCGAAAGCAGAAAGTTTGACTTAAGAACTTTGTTTGGACTAGTTAGGAGATAAACATACTAAGTCCTTACCCCTCCGAGGTGAGCCGGAGGGGGAGGGGGGGCACAAAGAAGGTCCCGTTTTTTGGTTTTTTGCTAATATCTTTAAAACTGTGTGTCGTAGAGAAAAAGTACCTTCTATGTAATGAAAGCTCATAAAATTGTTTCCAACTTTTATCTTATATACTTTTTCGAATTCCTACCTATTTTCGAACTATACGTTCCGGGAAAGTGAAAATTCTTGAAAAAACTACTTTTATCAAACACTAGCCGTTGCCTGTTCTTCGTTCGCGTTATTTCGGGATAAAAAGTAGTATATAATTGTTAATCCAGGTCCTAATCTATCTACCTACTAAATTTCATCCAAATCCGTTCAGCCGTTGAGTTATCGAAACTTTTATCTATGTGATATATCGCCCGCGTGGATGTCGAATATTATCCCACGGGAACCTACTACCGGGATAAAAAAAAATTATGTATCATTCCAACTATCTGTGTGCCAAATTTCATCTAAATCCGTTCATCCGTTTTTGCGTGATCTACGGTCGCAGCTGAGAAAAGTTATGAAGCAATGTATGTCAGAAAACGTAAGAGTGTAGAACATATTCTTGAAAATCGACCATTTTACGAAGCTCATAGGTAGGCAAAGATTGGAGATAGATAAAAAGTGTGAACTTAAAGTTTCAGAGAATTTTATCAGCTTTCATTATGTAGTAAAACAAAATTTCGTACGATGCACCGTTTTCGAGATGTAAGCAAAAAACCAAAAAATGAGACCTTCTTTGTGCCCCACCCCCCTCCGGCTCACCTCGGAGGGGTAAGGACTTTTAGTATGTTTATCTCCTAACTAGTCCAAACAAAGTACCTAAGTCAAAGTTTCTGCTTTCGACTTTTCCATCCACATGCCTCTTTTGAGCACTCATTTACTGGACTATTGATGATTCTTGTAGTTATAATTATGTAAATACATGGTTGTTATTGTCGCGACTCATATTTTCATCAAGATTCATCCTGACACTGACCTGAGAAAATTTGAATTTCACCGGCTACCTCAGCGCATCCACCTCAAGTTAACTTTTTAGTATCATAACTCAGTAGGTACTTATTTTCGAAAGAGATAAAGAACCGACCAGACCAAGACACACAGACTTATAAGTTACGCTCATGAAACATCTAGAAATGTAACATTCATGTATGTGAACACAAAATGTGGCACGTTACGTCGCCTCGGCGTTTCAGACATTAGGTAGAAATTAATGATGTGGCACCGAGTGCTGCGACTCTGACAGACTTGTAGAGAGAGGTTCATTAACCCGTCTTGGCAAACACCAGTGTGTCGTGTGCCTGTACTGTGTAAAGAGAAGAGGGCACTAAATACTACACCTGGTAAAGTTTTTGGGAGACGAAAACATGTGTATGTACCTTCTTTGAAAGACAACAAAAGTTTGGGTAGAATGGAAGATGTTTTTGAGACAATTTATGCCATTTTCTCACGATTGCGTCAAATAGTCCGTTTAAAAATGTCGGACCAATAATACCTCTAAATTTACATTTTATCGTTATGATTTCTCTTAAATTTCAGTCTAGTGATAATTTCAGCATTTTTTTTTGTTGAAAACGACCTTGTCGCTGCTGTAAGGCAAGAGTTGTAGCTGAATCGATATTTATCATATCTTAAGATATTTTGAGAGTTCGATTGACAGATAGTTGAGTATGGCTTGCCTGCCACAATTCAGTTTTGATTTGTATGGCTAACAGCTGATGCTTGTTCCGTGTTTGAGTAGGTACGGAGTACTGAGTCAATAAATGAATCGGGAATACCAGGAGACTTCTAGAATAAAATAAAGGCAAATTTTCAAACAAGAAATCTATTTTCGTCTTATTTTTGAGAATGTAAATTCGCAGAACATTTAACGAATTAATGAATGAGTTCATGTCGACAGTGTAAGTCGATGTAGCAACGTGTCTACGTGTTGCGTCATTAGCTAGTTGTCAAGACTTTAGTTATCTTGTGACAGCGTGTTGTGGAACACATTAGAGCGCATTGTATGCAACTTTGATGTGCGAATAGTATAACGATTCTTTGGAAAGACAAGACCAAAACAAATAACTTTGTCATTAAAATGTAGACAGGGAAATTATTTTGTTATCAATAGCCTCTCCACTGTCGATCCGCCTTCTAGAGGCCGGTAACAATATAAATTTAATTGTGCCTCATACCATGACAGTTAAAGGCCAGCTGTGATTTGAATATACGTACAATTTAAGTGGGTGGTAATAAACAATTCATTTCACTGACTTTTACTTGGATTACTGAAAATGGGAAGCTTATGGAGCTAAAGAAGCAATCAATTTAGATAGGACTGTCCGTTTTTAATTTACCTTATTGCTAAATAGCTAACCGCAGTGTAAATCAACTAAATAATATGACGAATTAAACATTTTTGCCCAAGCAATACTTGGTGCAAAAATATGTAGGTAATACCAACATTAATTAATTATACCCACGGTACTTAAAGCGTCCATTACTGAAATAGCACCCTAAAACATACAAAGTTCGGTGTAATTCATCGTCAAAGAGTCACGTTACTTAAGGACAGGAGACAGGAACTTCGAAAGAGAATCGTAACTACCTCCCACTAGGTCTGTAATTGTTTTGTTTACGCCTTGCCGTCTGCATTGTCGAGTTGACGGTGTGAAATTAAACTTAATTGTAACTGTTAATGTTGAGTTATGTAGGTAATATCCTTTATAAACGTGTGAATAAAGAGAAAATTTTCCGCAAATATAAATAAAGCGAAGACTTTTTTGTTAGCCGTATTAATTACTGGGATTACACGATGAGATTTTTGTTAATGTTTGGAGAATTTGTTAGTAAGACAGTGTTTATGGTTTCTTGGTTTAGTAGTGCGAAGAGAAAAAGCGTGATTCCGATTCCCACGTTGAATAAAGGTCTTCAACCAGTGCATCCTGCTCGTTAAACATATGGTGCCGAAACGTAGACATTGACAGTCGGGCTGGTTCACAAATTCAAGGTCGCTCAGCGCGCTATGGAGCGGGCTATGCTCGGAGTTTCTTAGATAAAATCAGGAATGAAGTTATCCGGAAAAGAACCACAAAATAATCGACATAGCTTGCAGAGTAAGCAAACTGAAGTGGCAGTGGGCTGGCCATGTTAGTTGAAAGACCGATGGCCGGTGGAGCGATCGAGTCCTAGAGTGGAAACCGCGTCTCGACAAACGTAGTGTGGGACGCCACCCAACTAGATGGACCGACGACCTGAAGAAGGGGGATGGGACAGACTGGATGCAGAAGGCGCAGGACAGGATGTTGTGTCGCAGCCCGGGAGAGGCCTATGTCCAGCAATGGACTGGAGTTAATCTTGATCTTTGGTATTGTATATTATGGACGAAATGCTATTTTTGTTCGTGATTTAAATAAATAAAAATAATACTCAAAACTCTTTCGTAGATTAAAAGCATCTCCTCCACATTCTTTATATAGTAACTCAGAAAACGGGGACGGTACCAGGTTTTATTTACAAAAGAAAATAAGATTTTTGCTGGTATCAGGAAAACTTAGTATTTGACACACAAAAAGACAGTAACTAACTAACAAACATATCTTACTCACACAAGTAGGTAAAGTGCATAACTCGGAAAGCACGTTAAGCCGTTGGTTCCGGCTGTCATTCTCATCTGTCATCTGTCTACATTTGACAGCCGTTCAGAAGGCCGAAAGTCTGACAACTAGTCTTACCAAGGGGTATCGTATTACCCAGTTACTGGGTTGTGGAGGTCAGATAGGCAGTTGCTCCATGTAAAATACTGGTATTCAGCTGCATCTGGTTCAAAATAGTTGGAAAAGGCTAGGCAGATGATGATGAAGTGCATAACTGTTTTTTGAGTAAAATAAATAAATAAGGAACACCCAATTCCCTAATCAAGGTTTTTTAAAACCTAACATGAACAAATGTAGCCACTAATAAAAAAAACGAAAATTATTTTAACAGTCCCCACCTTAACTCAAAAAGCAAAAAAGAGAAGTTAAAAACGTAGGTATTTTAGTCCAGCTTCTGTTATATGAGAAAAGGAGCCGCCTGTAATATGTGCCAGCGGAAATGAAGACCACAAGAAAAGTTGAAAAGTAAAGTACGGTAAAACCTATGGTTTCAATGTAGGAACTTTTGTGATAACTTGAGAAAATAATGTTGCACTTACTATTATGACACTTTATAATTTTATATTTGGTATGTTATAGTTGTGTGGTCTTTTCATTGATAGGTGTAGTAAAATATGACTAATAATAAGAAATTAGTCTAGAGGCTGGGAACACGACTTTCTATTGTTAAATAACAGGGGGCCTAAAACGGCCACATTAAGTTCCTCTAAAAGCGATTCATTTCCTGAATTCCCAGCAATTTATTATGATTGTGCTATTTGACATTAAATTTCATAATTTGTGGACCATTTTACGAATCTCCATACAAAACTGTCAAACAGATGAATTGCGCGCAGATAAATCATGAATTGTCAGTTTTTGACCGTTTTACGATTTCAAATATGATTCTATAATTATCCTATTATGATTCTGCCAAAGTGACTGTTTTAGCCCCCCAGAACAATTAATCAACAATGAATGAAGATGTAGTGACAAAAATTTAAAAGAGTATGCTTAGATGGTTTCGTAGGATAAATGAAATGCGACCAAAAAAAGGTATTTACAAGGCAGATATGAGTGGAAACACCGGGAGAGGACGCCACAGGAAGGCATAATATAGTGACCTTATTGGTGATGTTTTTAAGAAAGGTTAGGTGCGTAGTACTCGCCACCAACGTGCGTTTATGTCCAGATGTATGAACGTAAACGAGGCAAAAGGAGTATGTAAGGATCGTAGCAGGTGGCGTTCTGAAGTTTCTGTCTACCCCCATAGGAAGAAGGCGTGAGTTTATGTATGTATTTACATTACAACTATTTTCTTTGTCCCTCGGCGAACTTTGTGTTTAGCAGCTTTACTCCCATTTTAAAAATAAATTATATAAATTTACAATGTCTTATCTTATCCTACAAGAGTATTAACAACTCTATACACTTCCAAGACTATTGAGAGCGTCCGGTCTGCACCAAGTGCAAAGGGCAACTGATAAAAATCCAGCGACTGCTGAAACACAGTTTGCCGAGGGACATTAACAAAAAATATGTACTGTACCTATGTATGAATCCGAAAAATAAATGATTTTGAGAAGGGTCTCGTGGTTAAATAACATGGTCGAAACGAAAGGGCTCATGGTTAGTCGAATGGGTCGATTGGAGGTTAAGCTACGCTTGCCGTGGTCGGTTCGTGGATGGGTATCTATATTACCCCTCCCTGCCTCGGAAAGTACGTTAAGCCGTTGGTCCCGGCTGTCATTCGTAGATCTTAGATTGGAAGTCGACGAACCTGACATAGTTGGGAAAAAGCTAGGCTGATTGATTGACCTAATGAAAGTGGCCGTATTGAAACTAGTTATTCGGATACCTGCTGATGGGTCGATAAGAATATTTTATATGTTGTGATGACACACATAAAAAATATCACACTCGTAATATTTTGACCTGTCTGGGTCAGGTGGAGGCGATGCTGATGGGTTACGATCTGTGATTAGCATAATCAGGCTATAATGTTCTCACTCATCAGGCCTCCTCTCTGTGAGATGATCTGTGATTATTGTATCACAAATAATCACAATTTCTTAAACTCACAAAATGTATTTGCAAAATTCCACCAACTACATCAGCTGAACATATCTCATGTTGTATAAGTTTGTTTTATTTCTTCAAATACGAAAATATTGTTTGGAAAATCTCGCAGCGTTCAGGGTCAAATCCCAAGAAAATGAACTTGTTTGAATTTTCTTTTCGCCCAAGAGTCTTTTCAAAGTTAGAAAAACGGGGCGACATTCTAACTTCTCTGTACTTTTCCATTGATTTTATATTCTTATTGTAGGTATCTTTTGTTTTACATTTTTATTCGACTTTCATTGAACGAACAAGTTTTTCATTTAATTCGACCTAATGTACGACTACAAAACTTCAGTAGAACTGAAATAACTTCGGGTTTTTAAAGAGTATGAATTAAACTCCAAATAGTTTTACTTAAGATTATTTTTGGAGTTAGTTTTCCAATGACTCTATTTGCAAATACAGATAAAATACTTACCTAAAGAAATACGATTCTATAGACACTATCAGCACGCTTAGCATGACCGCAATAGAAACGGGTTTTGTCGACGGAAGAATAGACAAAATGGAAGATAGTAGAAATATTTGTACGCATTCTATGCGTCTAAGCATGGCAATGTGTAGTTTTGTCTATTCTTCCGTCGACAAAACGTCGTCATGCTAAGCGTGCTGGGTACAAAATTTGTATTCCTACGGGTGTTTGATTCTTCAATAAACTGTTAGATAGCGATTTGTAACCGCTCCGATAGACCGGAACAATGTGGCCATAAATTGTATTCCACTTACTTATACCTATTTACTACTAATATTTTATAAGATGACCAGGAAGTTATAATGTTTCACACCGACCATCACGCCTGTAATCCCGTAGAGTTAGGCAGAAGTGTACATATGTACACCCACATTTTGGTTATGGAACAAAGTTCCTTAACGTGGCTTGCGGTAGGTGTTGATTGGTAGAAATCGTCACGTAAGGAAAAAAAGTTACTTCATGTTTCTCTCTCTCTGTCTCTTTTTAGAGGGTGTTTGTGCGTGCCACCACGTTTTTTTTAAAAAAAAATGTTTTTGTCGTTCAAATTGCATGTTGTTAAGGACAATTTTCTGGAGTTCCAGTGTTTGGAAAATTAATGTAAATAATAAAATTATTTTGTTTCGTAGACATATCTACAGCAGAGGAAGAAAAATCGTTGAATTTACTATGCAGGATGTCGAGTCATCCACCTCTAGACCTCTCTAGATCATGTCAGCTCCACGAGGAGCCTAATTTTAGGGAAAATTGCCGGCTAATTTGTGGAGCACTAGGCTGAGAAAGTGGTATGTTAAATATTAATTTTATATTTTAATCCGCTTACAGCTCAATTGATTCGAAATATATTAATTTGCTGTGGTAATCACCACTATGCTCGTAAGGTGAGAACGCTCGATTGGCTCTCGTTACGCTCCTCTGGAGCTCTGGATCTATTATATAGATAATTAGTGAGTTAGTACAGCGATTCAACTATAATTATAGACGAGAGGGCTCAGAGTGACGAGCCTAATTTTCAACATTATTGTTAATTGTAAACCTCGCCAGTAGCCAATATTCTAATTGTGACAAAGCCAGATGAATGGGGTAAAAACACCTACAAACATTTTTTCACTAAGTAGTTGTTTACCATACATACCTACAGATAAATATTCTGTGGCTTCGTAATGTATTACTTAGGTGAGCATATTTCAGCTAAAAGTCTATTTTATCATGAGTACTTAATGTCAAAAGATCCTTAGGGAAAATAAACACATTGGGAACACAACAAAGCCTCTTACGCTTCTCTGAAATATGCGACAAAATAATAGGAAATTCTCATGTCTCATGAGGTGAGACAAACACTGTACAATTGTACCACGAAAGAGATAGGAACAAAAGGCCAGCTCCAAAAACCAGCGAGAATAGGCGCAGACACACATAGACGCGAACGTACGGGGATCTCACCCGAATACCAGTCGCGAGTGCGCTTGCACTCACTGCACGTGAGCCGTGTCTTACACTGTTTGTCAGTTGGAACGGGACGTCAACGAGAAAACAGATGACGGCGCCATAGTAAATGTACTGTCGCTTCTTCGACCCCGTCATCTGTTTTCCCGTTGACGTCCCGTTCCCGGTGCGGTGGACAAACAGTGTAACACTGTTTGTGTTTGTGTTTTGTTAGTGAGCGTGCGTTTTCGCTTGTTGTTTGGAACCGACCTTCTGCACCTATCCATTTTGTGCTTGAACAGACGTAACGATGTCGTGCTGTGCAAGGTTTTGCTAACTGACGTTAGGTAGCGCCACTGGCTCGGAGAAGCCAATCTGTTGCAACCGTTGCAACGTGGTTATTAACAACAGCTCAATTTCCATTTTCATTTGAGCAGTGATGTTAACTAGATCATCATAGATAAATTGTAAGAGTTGTTGTGCTCTTTGAGTCTTTTTGGGATTAGAAAAATTCAAAATGAGTCGAGTGAGTCAGTGAATTTTTTAAGCTAAATCCAAACATGTGGAGATATCATCATCTGCCTAGCCTTTTCCCAACTATGTTGGGGTCAGTTTAGAGTCTAACCGGATGCAGCTGAATACCAGTATTTTACATGAAGTGACTGCCTATCTGAACACTTGGAGATATCTATTGAATTGTGTTATGACTTCTTGTTTAATTTACTTTTGCTCATTACAAGTTTGTGTGATGCAATTTCACTTAGCGACAACGTTTTTTTTATATTCATTAATTAAATGTGATTTATTTTGAGGTGTATAAGTACACCTAACTAACGGAAAGATTCAGGTTCAAGACTATCACCATAGTACTTACTAATTCCATGCTACCAACACACTTTCGGAGCAAAAAAATATTTTGAAAATTAATTTTCCTGCCTGCCTTTAATTCTGTCCATTGTTTAGCTGCGAAAATCTATCGACTAACAAAAATATAGCTTTAAAAATGTATAACTATCACACAAGTACGCGTGCCACAAGGAGACAAAAATACGGCTACAGCACGTCCTGTCATCGCTTGCAGTCCCTGACAGTTCCGTTTTATACTAACCATACACGCATTGACTGACAGCTAACTTGTTTTTGCAGGTTGAACGGGCAATTCTCAGCGTGTTTCCGACAGACGTGAAAATGCAGATATGCATACACGAGGAAACGGTAAACTACGCAGGTGAATGACGAATGCATCACGCAGACGTACGATAAACTGTCGATGTGCAGACATTTTCAGACGAGCCTATTACAAAAATATTAAACGTTACAGTTCGATTCATTTACCGATACATTTTGTTTATTCATTTGTAAGAAGTCCGTACTGAAGCTTAAATTGAATAAATAATCATGTGTAAATAATATGTACACATGTACAGTTACCTATTAATAGCCATACCACAAAAAAAAGGTGGCTTTTCCTAGATTTTCCTTCTTTTTTATGTTCATAATAATTAGGTACTTACATCCACTTAGACAAAATTGATTTTAATATTTCAAGACCTTGTTTTTCGTAACAGATTGGGCACAAAATAGATGAAGATGTTTACATCCTACATTTTCTTCGCTTTGTTGGCAAGACTCGTTCATTTTACTTGAAGAAAATCGGTTTGATCTGGAAATAACTAGGTAGCTGGGTTTTGGCAATGTTTTCAAGTTTTGTTGAGCGGGAGTTGAACTCAAGAAATATGACAAAAATAGTTGGAACAAGAAAATTGTTAACACATTTTTTTTTGTTAGCCCGTTTTTCCTTCCAAACCTCGGTCTTGTGAGAACTCTGGCCATGTTGGCTCTGCTGCAACCTTGCAAACCTTATCAGATCGTCATAACACCTTCGCCGTGGTCTGCCTCGACGGCGATGTCCTCCATCAGGCGTTACAGAATGTCGTAGGGAATTATGTAGTGGATGATTCTTACAATGTTAGTTTAGTTATTTATTTTGCTGTTTTACCGTGAATTTCGCTTCTAAAACACCTTTTTGTTTCTGTAATTATTGCCTTCGTATAACGTTCCCGTACATGTTTATTGCGGGCCGTTAAAATTGTGTGTACTTTGCAAAATTGCAGTTTAAAATCGGCTGCTCAGGCCGCGTTTGTGTACACTGTATATTTACCAAAAAAGGCAACAATTATTCCGGTACATTCATGTTACAGCACCGCATGTTCATACAGAGTGAGGGAGATGGGAAATGTACGGTTATGTGAGTGTAAGAGGGAGGAAAACAGCGTCCTCTTGCGGGAACAATTTGTCACTGTCTCCGCCAATTTCCTCTTGTAACTAGTTTTTTCTTTGCGCCACGTAAATTTAATTTCAGCTCTTTGTTGAACCGGTTTGAAGCGGTTGTAGCCGACTAGTACCCGCAAACTTTTTTCTTTAGTGTTTTCTCACTGGAGTTTGATTTCTACATGCTCGTGTTTCGGTTTAGATTATGTTAAGCTTTGTTTGTTTTAAGTTATCTTGATTAGCCGCAATTGTATCATATATACTATAACTGTTATTTGTGTTGTAATAATTACCTAATTATTCAATCACATTATTATTTATTAATATGTTGTTATTGTTTGGAGCCAAGTATACCCTATACTTGGCTCCAGACAATAACAACATATTTATTTGAATAAGCTATATACAATGAAGTTCATAATTATAGGTTCATACAATTTACATGATCACCCGTGTTCAACCATCCACCATAGTTTGACATCCTTCACCGTGTAAGAAACTGAGACCAAAAGCGTGAAAAAGGCTGGTCCCTTATTTCACGCCAGTTGGCCAACATGCTACCGCTGTTATCCTAAAAGAAGCATAAAAATCATGTCAGAAACAAGGACCGTTCACTCTGTGTTAAAATATAACCTCACGGAGAGGAAACCATTTTAGGCAAAGCATTACTGTAATTAAACAGCTCTTACATTCATTAAAATATTGAAGTGTGGGCAAATTGGATTGAAAGCTGAAATTTTAATTGGATATAAAGATATGTGTAATGCGGTATAAAGGCTGTATAAACTATAAAAGAACCTAGCAAGATCAATTTTGTAACGTAGCAATATTTCGTAGCCATGTGCTACGAGATTTCGTAGCGCGTAGCACGGGTTACAGGTTGTAGTTGTGGCCAATATTGGTTCTGTTTTTATGTGCTTTATGAAGAAATCGAAAGTAAAATGTTCCCGTTTTTTGTGGCAATGATGGACGATTTCCTAGAAGGTTAGGTAATTGTTTCCAATATTGTCAGGGGGCTATTATGGTGGACGGTTTCTGAAAAGGTTTAGTTAAATGTTTCCTCATTGCCAAGGTTATTCGGGGAAGGGACAAAATTCCTATAAATTACATGTCTAGTTTTTATAGGACTGCTCAAAAAAGTGTGTAATGTTTTCAGGGTTGATGTATGTTTGTGAGTTTCTTTATTCCACCATAATTTTTTATTACTTTTTATTTCGTTTTTTGGCAGGATATTCGTATTTTAATTTTTTAAATGATTAATTTTTTTATTCGTATCATTTACAAACGAACTATCGTCTACATAACGATAAAGGACTACTGAAGAAGCTCGAGGTTCCTCCAGGTTCCGTGGCACCACGCCAAGTGTTCCACATATATATATAATATGACGGGGAACAATAATTCTAATATTTCCTTTCAAAGTTTGCAGTATTTACATTTGGCATATATCCACAATTCCGTGATGCACGCAAACCAAATTACTTCAACATTAATCTATTGTGAAATTGTAATGACCGGTGGAAAACGTTAACGAATATTATTAATTTACTGGCATTTGATTTTAGAGTCAACTGAATTCATGCAGTCAAGTTATTTGCTAGGTATTCGTTAAATCACATGTGTTTCTAACAAGTTTATTATACATCTAAAAAATAATACAGAAACCCGAATATAGTGTAGATAAATTCTACTAGAGCATCACTTGGGACAGTTATTTAATTTTTTAACTACCAGCTGGCATTTCTATTGTACTGGCAGTAAGAGTGCCATAAAGAATTTACTGTCATACACAAAAAGTATGCTATAAAACTAGTCATGTAATTAAAAAGAGTGCCATTTTACTATTTTTAGAAGTAAATTTCCTCGATAGAAGCAGTCCCAGACGAAACAATCAAATTATTTAAATTAATACGAACAGCTCAATGAAATCTAATTTACTAAAACCGTTTTATTTGGGAACCGACTTAAGAGCCGATAATAATGAATGGCAAAAAATGAAAAATCGCTTTTCACGATGGCCCATCTATCTAATAAACCTAATATTGGTTTGATGCGCGCTCAAGAGGCGTGAAATGACTCCTCCCGCCTCCTCACCGCCCCACGAGGCGACAGGACTCACCATCCTATCCTGACCTGTACTGTTTTTACGTTCACCCGTGACGTCGAAAGAAAATGTTTTCTTGTGACGACGCTCCCGGCTTTCCCCAACTGGTCCACGTTGCACCTCGCTCCTCGCTTTTCAATTTATATTGGAAAATGTGGAAAGTTTATTTATGCTCAGTTTATAGGAATCACCTTAAGTTTATAAACATACAGGAAATATATTTATTTAGTAGTTGCGCTCGAGCTTGCTTGAAATAATCGCCCGATATAAAGGCTTTGGCAAGAGCAAGTATGGCCGCAAGCCAATAAATGGTATTTTAGTGACCACCAAGATTAATCGGCTAAAAACTCTTAGGTACAGATATTACACGCTCTATAAAATATTGAGTGCTCCGCTTTTTTATTTGATTGGTTTTATTACATAAGTGTTAGATGACAGAAGCTAATCTTTTTACCACAGCATGAGCTCATATTCTCGATTTCTTCATGGCGAATGTAGAGAAAAAGGAGTCACTTTCAAGTTTTTCAAGTCAATTTTGAGTAATCTGGCAAAGAAATACATAAAATCGTTGTACAAACTCAGTAACGCGAACACCCCAAAATAACTATACGTAAAGCACTTTTTGAAAATGTAACTGCTGCGGGGGTTACATACCACGTTAACTGAGCACATTCCTCTGATGGCCGGGTCCTCAAGTGTCGGCGTAACGGAGTAACTCACAAATTACGTCCGTCCGTTGTTTAGAGACAAGCAATTTGGATGTCCCCACGTCTCCGATGGCAGCATTCCTCAGCCCTTGGACCCAGGCCCTCGTTAAACTATGCGACTTAAAGCGAACAGAGGACACACGAGAACTTTTCAAGATCAGTTAAACTTGATGGTGGAATGTGATATTTATAGCGTTAGATGTAATGAACACGCTTGGGCATGCGGTTTTATTTACAGGATCGAGGATGATTTCCTTAACAACTTTGGATATATGCGTGAATTATGCTAGCAGAGTAAGTAGGCAATAATAATAGGTGTTTAATAATAACAGGCTTAGTCTGAGTGCTGGCAAAAGACGAGGATCCATCGGAAACTTCTGTTCCCTACTTCTTAATACTACACATAAAGCAAGGCTAAATATTGTTTAATTACTTATCCTATCAGAACACTACAAACGACGGCTAACCCCTGAGATAACAAAAAATAACTCATAATATTTGCCATGACGTGTCCTGTGGCTAATCAGTTAATGAACCGTCACTTTCTGCCTAACGAGCGTCTAATTATTCTATGATTTATCTCCCGCGGTCCTGACCTACATGAGGCAGGTACCTACACGCATTTTTTGCCTAATTACAGCTAAATGGATGTTGTTTTTAGATTTAGTGAAAGGATATTTTGTTGTGCCATTTTGTTTGGACTTTGCTGATTGTTCGGGAATTTGTTAACCTGAAATTTTCATGTATTTATTGTTGAAACAAGCTAAGACACTTAATAAGAATGAAGGACTAATTTCTTTCTAAATGTTTGCAAAACATTATACGATGTACTTTTAGACAAAATGTGAAATTTATTGTTCCCTCGATCCACCCCATCGCATCAGATCGTTTGTGCTTAGCGTTCTTTCTATTATTTTTTCTTTTTTCTCGGCTCCTAGGGGTCTAAGCATGATGTTAAACAACCTATATAATTTCTCAAGAATTGGTTTATGAAATGCAAAAATAATTTTGCAAATCCCACTGGTAGTTTCAGAGATTAGCGCGTTCAAACATACAAACAAACAAAAAACAAACTTTTCAGCTTTACGATTTGTAAAGATTGGTATATATATATATATAAAGCAGCACACACACGCACACGCACACACAATGTAACTCAGTTTATACCTACCTAAGGACGATAAGAATTCCAAAGATGTGTCCTATGTTAGAGTGAAAACGTTTATTCCTATGCTGGGTGACAGTTAACAATGACAGCAGCTGGTGAGGCATCTCATGATGCTGCGTTACAGATGGACAGTCTGAAACTAACTACGTCTGTGACTACCACTGCTACTGCAAGTAGCTAAATTTAGAATTTTGCTTACTCTTGTAAGAAAGGGCCGGATCCGTCATGGTAGTAGTCAAAGGCGTGGCTTCCAGAGCCGCGTGTTTTGTTTTGCAGCCGCACTTAAGCACTTACTGTGGTCAAAGCTTCGGGGGTCTATGGTAGTGGTCGCCAGAGTGGTGGTCGTGTCATCGTCATCTACGTCTGGCTCTGTGGTGGTGGTCGTGGTAGTGGTGCGGCGACGGCGCCTCTTGTGCTGCTTCCCCGGCCAGCGGCGCTGCGGCCCGAACGGCACCGGAGTAGTGGCACGCTGGCGCTTCAGGCCTAAAATAAGAGTACTTACTGACCACAAAACCTTTCACTAAAAAGGTAAGGTGTTACTTAACATGTGGGCCTCGGCTTTCATTGTATTCCAAACTATTTTTACGTCACTTTTAGCCTTATAAGCTAATAGCGTAACTAAGGTTGCCTGCGACTTAGTTGATTCTCCATTGGCTTAAAATTAGTACTTACTGCGGTTGTAGTTGTGTTGGACCAAGTTAGTAGTTGTATATAGTTTTCGTCATGTAAACTGCGTGAATGTCGTTGGGGCGGTTCAGTGGAAGCATGTGTGGCATAGCCCGCGCGAGTGAAGCAAATGGTTGCAAGCGGGCCCGAAGCACGCCAGAAGCTTCCGCCCTATATCGTGGTACTCACTGTTGTGCGACACGCAGATCACTGAGACAGCTAGAGCTATATCGTATCATGCATTCCGAAATTCCTTTGTATTGTTGAGTTCCTATATAGTAAACAAGTACTTACTATGGTCGAAAGCCCGAGGATCAACAGTGGTTGTAGTGACGGGTGTAGTCGCATCGGCGACGTCATCGTCGTCGGGGTCAACTGTCGTAGTTGTGGTCGTGGTGCGCTTGCGATTGCGTTCGCGCTTCCCAGCGCGGCGTGGGGGGGGCGGGGCAGTCGCGGACGCCGGGACGATCGTGTCCCGGTCCACCCTGGCGACTGTTTGGTCGCTGGCATTGCCCGGCCCCGGCTCGGCAAGGACGAACGCCACTAGTGATGCGGTCAGGAGCCGTATCACCAGTGGCGCTAATCGACCCATTCTGCCTGTTGACAAAGAAATACGAATGTGAGTATTGGAACATTAGGTTCAATAGGTATACCTTTTATGTAAGTATAGGTACATAAGTACGGGTAAGATGCTATTATATAGATAGATAGATAAAACATACATTTAGTGCACACAAAAGACTGGATTTAGGGGTAGTATTTTAGGGTTCCGTACCAAAACGGTAAAAAGGAACCCTTACGGTGCGACTCAGTCTGTCTGTTTGTCACAAGTGGATATCTCAAGAACTACTAATGCTATCAACTTGAAATTTGGAACAGTTTTAGATGATGTTTTTCCAACTATTTTGCAAATAAAAAAGTTTGTTTTTTTCTGGGATTGAAATTCGAAGTTTGCATAGACTACTAAGGCATGTGGGGTATCCTATGAAAGAGCGCTGTTTGCACATTCTCAATTTTTTTTAGGCCGCGCATAGTTTTCGACTTTTGATGAAAAATGTAAAAAAAAACCGTTTCCCTGTCTCCGAAGTTTGCATAGAGAAAAATCAGAAATTATTTTATGTGATAGAAGTAGTAAATACTACACGAAATATAAATCGAAGTCTCTAAATAGCATACTTTTCTCTTGACCGTTTTTTTTTCATCATATTTATCAGAGTGCCTAATGAAACCGTGTCTTAATTGGTAAGTTATGTACTAAGTAAGTAGATATTCATAACTGACTAGCCGACCCTACAGACGTTGTCCTGTCCCAATTTCAATAATTCAAAATTCCCATAGAAAATCCACTTTCAGTTTTTCCGAATTTTCCAATTTTCCCGGCAACTTTCCATTTTTTTTCTACATGAGAACCTTCTCCTGACAATAATAAACACAACAAAAAAGAATTAGCAAAATTGCTCCATCCGTTCACGCGTGATGCGATGACCAAAGGAAATAGAGATTCATTTTTATATATAATATAGATATATAGATTTCGAAACAAAAAAAAAACTTTTTTACGTCAAACCTATGTAAGTAGTAAGTCCTTAGTTACTTTGTATATTCATCACGTTGGAGACTATCAAACTATCTTACCTTACCTCTAGCTTTTAAAATGTTAAACTTTAATAAGTTGATGGAGATTTTCAGCGATGTACCGTGACTCTCTAATTAAGAAAATTTTCATTAGCGTACTCTGTAGGTTACATCATTTACTTAAAGAAAGAATTTTCAATATTACAAAGTTTGGCATCTGCTTTAAAAATATTATGAAGCCCTGATTAAAGCTCGAGCTGCTTGCATGAAATATGAGTTTTCTAATATTATTTTGTGGAATTGAAATTTCGTAAAAAAAAAACTACTAACAGGTTTTGTTAAAATTCAATATTAAATTGAAAATGAAAAAAATAACCCCTAAAGTACGACAAATCAAGTTTTAAATTCTCATACAATCGTATGTTACATTGCACGAAGTTCATAACTGTCTGCTACACTCGGGCACCGTAAGTCCTACACCATATCGACAATTTTATACCATCTTACGGTGGTCAAGCGAATAACAAGCAAGAATTTGTTCGACTCGAGGCCACTTCTAGATACCACTGCGGGTAAAACACGACAAATAAACTCTACAGGGACACTTACACGCAGCCATAAAAACAGTGCCTTCAGAAAGGGCCGCGCGAATAAACCATGATTGTGACACTTCCAGTCCCCACTTATTTTATAGCTACAAGTAAGATGGAGCTCGAATATTACTTTTTTAACGTGAAACATTTTTTATTGTATTAATTCTGCAGTCTCATTTTAATAGTGTCGTATTTTACGAGGACTCTTCTAAATTAGCTGAAGGAAATCTAGAACTATTTCATAATCCTTCTTCTTTATCCTCGCGTTCTCTAGTGTCCACTTTCTTTAAGTAATTGGAGCTCATTTGGAGCAGACGGGTTCTTTAGTCTATATTATGGTGAGTTTTCTAGATATCTCTAGAAAACAATTGTTTATCTGTTTGGAAAGAAAACAGTAGTTGTTTGCAGTGCTCGCGTTATCATCTTTCTACCAGATAAGTATCATTCTTTAGATGTAGTATTTCTCCTTACGCAATTATCAATGAGATTTTTTGGATACCTAGAATCTGAGATATCAGAGTCATTCTAGCCTCTTCGTAACTTCGAACCTTCTTACTATTATCGTAGGTAATTCTAACACACCCTTTTACTCCGTCACGTATGTATTACATCCAAATTATATCCCGAAGTGCTAGCCAAGGGTTAAAAGTATCATTTGATTGCGGAAACATCGCGTTACCCCCCGGGGGTATAAATGCAAGTGGTTCTGCCGATCCCTTCAAAATATTTCGGTGCCAACATCTGTCAATGTGCTAATGCCATCGTTCCTCGGCCGTTAATGCTTGGGGTCAAAGGGCTACTGTAAATTCTTTATAGCATTCAATCCACCTAGTCAGCTAAATGGAATTTTGGTGTAAGTAGGCGTCAATCCCAAAACTGAGGTTCGCACCATTGATTTAATGTTCCTCTGTCAAAACATACTTATAAAAATATTCGGGTGTATGTACGATTATTAGGATTTATATTTCGGGTCTTAGGTAGGTAGGTACAGTCAGCGGCCAGAAGTCCACTTACACCGCAATGACCATTATCGCCTGCGCTATACGGGCTGCGTCGTTTATACCTATACGGGCTGCGGCGCCGAAGAAGGTCATAAGTAAACTAATATTGCTATGCCATTGTTTTGTGAGATTGCTAGTCGACTTCTGGCTGCTACTGTACATACTGCAAAATTCTTGTTCATACTCCCGGTAGTTCAAAGATTTTTTTTTTTGTTTTATTTCATAACTAGCTTTTGCCTGCGATTCCGCTCACGTTAATTTAGAATTTGCCAATGAATTCGGGTTATACTCTGCTTGTAATAATATATTTCAATCATGATTCGAAAGACACGTGGTGCCATCTATTATCATAAAAAAAGGTTATTGTTGTTTTCCTCGGGAACAGTATTTTTTTTTCGGTACGACAGCTACCCTATGTCCGTTTCTGTACATCTGACAACGTATATGCAAAATTTCAGGATGATCGGTTCAGTGGTTTAGGCATGAAAAGGTAACAAATAAACAAACTTACTTTCACATCTTTATATATACAGGGTTATTGGTAAAACACCAGTAACCTCTTAAGGGGTCATTATACTCATCATTATGAACAACTTTTACTATGGGACCAAAACTGAAATCGCGAAAAAAAATCAGCTGCTCCCTACATTTTGACGAGTTTGATGTAGATAAATGTACTGAACAGCTGATATTTTTTTTTCGCGATTTCAGATTTGGTCCCATAATAAAAGTTGTTCACAATGATAAGTACAATGACCCCTTAAGAGGTTGCTGGTGTTTTACCAATAACCCTGTATAAAAGAAAGTCGTGTTAGTTACACTATTTATAACTCAAGAACGGCTGAACCGATTTGGCTGAAAATTTGGTGGGGAGGTAGCTTAGAATCAGGAAAGGGACATAGGGTACTTTTATATATATAATTCTTCTGTACGTGTGTTTGTCACTAACTCCTCCTAAACGGCTGGACCGATTTGGATGAAAATTTGTGTGTATATTTCAATTGGTTCCTGGATGGTTTGAAAATACAGTTGGACCCGGCAAGTGGCACTGCAGTCGGGTTCTAGGATCGTTCGGACAGGACAACGTCTGTCGGGTCCGCTAGTTTATAATATAAGTTGGGATTTTTTTCTATTAATGGACAAGTTAATAAAATATGAAACGAATAATGAATTCTGAATTTATTAATATTTTAATACAATTAGTGACTCAAAAATGCGAAGCGCTGGGTGTGTATTTCACAAATGCGCTTTCACGGAGTAAGCTGTAAATAATAAATGTGGTTGTGTAATGCGGACCTTTTATTACGATGAATTACAAAATAAAATCTGTACTCTTTCATATTGCTTGCTACATAGGCTTAATTCTTATACAATATTTTAGTTAAGCCTTGGATAAGTAAATAAAAATGTGGTAAATCAACATTACACCAGTCTCTGTTTAAAACTTTAACATGAAGTCACATAAAAATTATTCAGTAGGTAGCAAAAAGTTCGAATAAACCTTCTGTAATAGGGAACAAGCAAAATGGTTGTTTAATCGGGAGGGTTGGTATATCTAGCCTGCCAGTAAGAGTTCCAACCACACTGGATGGAATACATTCGGTGGAATCCTCTGGGATGAAGACTGAATAAGCCACTCCGGCACCGATCTACTTCGATAATGTTCCCAAACCCCTGTTCGTTTTATTTTTCGCCATTCTCATGACTTACAAACAGATGGGTGGAATGTTCCGACGCAAACGAGTGAAGGTACTGTGAAATTTTGTTACGACATTCTGTTACAAATATTTTGAAACGACAAAGCTAAAACAGCTTAAATTTACCTTTTAAAATATTAAACTTGGGTGCCATTTGGGTAGGTAGGTAAATAATAAAAAAAAACAATAATTTAAAAATAATCAGTATGAAGTTATGGAATAGCGTATAAAGCAGAAAAATCATTGAGTTTTTTACCGACTGTACCCAGAGACCATAGTAAATAAAAATTAAGTTAATATTTTTTTATTTTATTTGATATAATTATGTACTCAGGTAAGAAGAATATTAGGTAGGTAATTTTTAACAACAATTTAGTACTTACCTGAAATATAAAATTGAAAATGACTGACTACCAAGTCATTGGCGACCGAAAAATAGTAGACATTAAAAAACTTGAAAACATAACAGTTATCGTAACTCTCCGCCATGACATAAACAGTCGTTTACTTTTACTCAAATACTCATTAAACCAGAGTACTGAACTTTAAGGACCGTTTTGTGAAATGAAAAGTACTTTGACGGTTCAACGTGCTCTCTTAGTTCAGAATCGATAATTAAAGACTTTAAAGTACAATCAAGCACTCGAGATGATAATGTCAGAGTTGTATGATCACTGGAGGAAATAAACATGATACTAATTTAAGCACGTCTTTGTGAATTTAATTAAAGACATGCAAACGATATAATTGAAGGCGTGTTGTAATAATGAGAGGGCTAAATAAATTGTTTTAAATTGAAATCGCATAAATGTTTAGGTTTATGTTTTTTATGTATAATTTAGGTGACTTTATTTAAAATAATTAAACGGGCATACATTTTTAATATGCAAAACTATTCTCTCACCCTCACTAGAACAAATGAACTGAATATTAAAAATTAAATTATAAATAATGATTTCAAAGTCCTTCTAGTTAAAACGCAACGTCGCGTCGTAAATAAGAAACGTACAACTTGGAAATAATATTCGTACTTAAATTAATGTTGCTTCTCCTATCGAATTCCGGCTGAAACATCAATGCCTGCTAACTTTAATTAAATTCATTTTGTCATTGAATAAATTGAAACCGTCGGAACATACCGTCTACGAAGCGTTTGCAAACTGAAACACAAACGGGTAATAATAACTTTGACAGTTATAACGTGAGCGTTGCTTAGTTCACCGACACGAGACCGCGGCTAACAGAACTTTGACACTTGAAGTCCACCCACGATACATGGCTTGTCACCTAACCATTCCGACTCGTCTGCAACTATTCAAATGAACTAAACACACAGCTTTTAACATAAATTACAGGAATGTAACTCTGTTCCAAAGGTGAACGAAACTTCTAACAGTGTGAAACAAATAAGTGGCAATTATCTTATCACCGCATTCTAGATTTAAATCATGCTTGCTATGCGAATAGAAATAGAAAAGGAAACGAGATTGGAATAAAATTGCATTAGTTCTATTGAAAAATATTACAGCGTGGGGATATCGGCGCGATCTCATTATATCAGTGCCTAGGTAACAGTAGCTAACGGGAAATTTATTAGCACTTTGTGTAATAAGCAATACGACTGTTTCACCGTTGTTTTATAAAATATTTATGTACTCGCTCCTCACTAAAGTAAATAAGTAATAAATTCAGCTGATATTACAGTTGAGTTCAATAAAATGATTTCATTGTGTAGGAGACTTCATGAATAAGTCAATGATTGACGGACGTCCGAACTTCTTCAATAATGGTGTGTTTGTGACAAAGAGAGCGTCTGGTCTATCTCGGCTTGATTCATAGACTTTTCTATACGCTGGTAGGTAATCTCTGACAACAACGATTTAAAAGCGCCTTTCTTAAGATTAGACGGTGGGCCCATTGTATTGGTCTCCGCTTGATCGAGCACCGCAGCGCAGGTGGTCGATAAATGAATTTTCCCAACTGAAGGAAATTGATTTTCATTCAGTGGGAGAAAATCGGTAGCTTTTCCTTCCATTATGTCGGTATACCGAGTTTGGATAAAAACCATCATGTTGACTGGCTCGTTGATTAATAAGTCGCCCACGTACCGCGGGTGAGTTATATTAGAATGAAGGAAACTTTCTTAGATCATTGTGGACTTAATTGCAAGCTAACCACGTTTTCGAAGTGTAGATTAAAAGACAACAAGCGTATCAGTAAATATAGATACTTCGTAACGTATTCTAAAAATGAATACATACCTAGTTATTTCAGTTTCATTGTGAAAGACCTGATTATCTCTCTGAATATTGTATTATATTAACGTTCATAAATAAGTATGTGTAGGTATCTACTAATTGATATTCAGTGGGTTAGTTCTCTGGTCAATTTTACATCAGAGATTAGAGATAATGATTTATGTACATAAATTACAACATCAATTTCTGATATTCACATAACCACGCTCTATCATATTTTTGCACAAAAGATTTTGGTTAGATTAAAACGTAACAGTATTAAAGTAAAATAATATTAAGCAATATTCATCTATTATGGCCTTAAAAATAATGGGGTGGCTTAAATCACGTCATTTTAACATAAAATTTTCGACGCTGGTGTAGAATTAAGTACCGAATAAACTTTGTGTGGTAGTCGGGGTTTAATTAAAAAAGTTTTAGTCGATTGCTTTATTACTTGATAGGTATTCTTGGTTACATGTCTATCATGGCGCGGAGTTTCATTTGTGAAACGTCAAAATATCAATCATTGATATACCAATCCAAAGGACTTTATACAATGAACAATAAAACTGTTATGCTTTGCTTTTTATGTCAAAAGGGCAATCGTACGCGAATTAGTGTCACGGGGAAAGACGTCTCCGTTTTTCGCTTGATTTATTATTAACCTTTGTCACGACATGATAGCCGTTCATTTTTATGTCGTTCCACTAAATGTCTGACAAAAAACTTGGGTAAATTTTCGTATTAATAAGAACGGTGCTGTCGTGTAGCCAATTCCTAAATGGGCACATCAAAAGCGGAATGACAAACGTGTCGTGTGTCCGTCGAGGTATGATCGCTATTCGCAAACTTTTTCTGTGCCTGCCGTGCCAGCGCACCCCTTTACCCAATTTATGACGCCGTCGTGCATTTGAATAAGTTTACCATAAAAATAGGCGTTCTGCGGCCAGAAACTTTGGCAATAAAATGCAAATGGTGACATTGGTGATGCTTCTAGATTACGAGGCCTGAGAGGGTTTGAGGTCTAGCCCTAGGAGCTAACTACAACTATTGTGAGATGTTGAGTTTCTAACGTTTGTAAATATTAGCTCATATATTTTCATTTCGTCAAAGGACGTTCGTAGGCTTTTTAGATTTATTGACATATCAGCCAAAATAAAAACAGAGGATTTATTACTACTAGAGTTTCAAAGAGCGCTGTTTGCAAATTCTTAACCATTTTTTAAATTTTTTTTAGGCCGCATAGTTTTCGACTTTTATGAAAAGTCTAAAAAAAATACCGTAACTACTTATCTCCGAAGATTGCATAGAGAAAAATCTGAAATTATTATATGTCATAGAAGTTTATGTAAAGATTACAGGAAAAATAAAACGATGTCTCTAAACAGCACACTTTTTCAGATATCATCAACAAAAATTACATGGTACGGAACCGTCTCACCAACCGCTTTTGACCGGTTTTTTACTCTTAGAACACATAGTTAACAGTGGAAGTTCAACGTATAAAAGATTCAACTGCCTCGATCAGATTGTACATAAAGAGGTAAATGCTCCTCATAGCAGATAGGCAGCCACTGCCATGTAGATATAGCCACTAAAACAAACGCCTATTACCGCTCTAACGATACGTCGTAATGTCTCGAATGTTCATGAAACGCTACCCTTTTATCACTGACTCTTTCACTCGCCGACTAAAGCCATATGCCCGTCTCTCTCTATTGTATAACAGAATATGAATGAGATGGATAGTGCACTATATTTTTATAGTCCATTGTTGATAGTGCAGGTCTGAGAATAATACTCATGTGTCCGGCATAATGCAAATTATTTTCCTATCATCATTTTTGCATGCACGTAAAGATTCACGGATTTAATTTGGATTTAATAATTAAGTAACGCGGACGTCTTAATGACAGCTAAAAAATGGAATTGTCATAGTATAATGGGGAGCCACAGGGAGCCACACGCAAAGCTGTTTGTAGATGGCGCTCTGAACGACTGTACATTGTTTTACAAACAAATCCATACAATTTGACAATCGTTCGTTACGTCAAATCAATGAAAAAAGGACAGTCGATCATGTGCCACCTAGCGTGATAAAAAGTTAGTTTTCCTCCCCATTGTAGTTCTAGTTACCAAATAGGCTTTGGTTGATTCACTTTACATTATTTTTAGAACCCACAATGCTCAAACAAAAAGCATGTAAGTACCTACCTATTGGTGAGAATATTATGTCAAAAGATAATGATTTTCCAGAAAACTATACATGATTTGAAATTAGAAAATTAGAATAGTTGCCTAAGTCAAAGTTAACATGATTTAGTTCTCGTAACTATAGACCCACTGGTGTTACTAACTAAATAATTGCAGTATTGAGCAATGAGTATTTCAAAGTTCCGAACAGTTGTTGGAGGTAAACTATTTTGATATTAATTGCCCGCTATCGACAAGTCTTGTAACTTGTTTCATAAGTAAATACGATCACATAGTTTAAACAACGTTATTAAAATGCTTATCCTAATATATACACGGTGTTTCTTTTAAGGTGTCAAGCCAGTGCGAGCTGATAGCAGAGTACCATACCTATCGATTTAACCCCCATGTATGTTCTACGATTTTTTGTAGTTTTCGAGTTATTTTGGATACCTCATTTCATATCAATGGTAGTGGTTAAGGATAGTAGTAGGTATAAAATTTATGTTTTTATTATCAACTGAGCTCTGCTTAAACGTAAAGGAATAGTAAATATCAGGATTGACAAAAATAATCAAAGATAATAAATGATAAAATATGAAAATCACAAGATTTCAGATACTCCACTTTCAACCGGCCAATTTCAGCAAATAACGCCCTATTTATTACATTATTGTTCAAAGTTGACCCAAAAAAGGTGTAATTTTTTAAAGCCATTATTTCGTTGAATCAGGAAAAATATCGAAAAAAAAATTATATAAACTATAAAAAATCGTAGAACATACACGGGAGTTAAATCGATAGGTATGGTACTCTGCTATCAGCTCGCACTGCCTTGACACCTTAAAAGAAACACCCTGTATAATTCTTCCGTACGTGTGTTTGTCACCTAACTCCACTCCTCAGATTTCTGAGTAGGGCTAATTTTAGACCCAAAACCCCAGCGATGCTGAGGGTTGGGGGTTAGTTGCGAACCCCATGGGTTCACAACTACTGATGATGATAATTATGTTTCCCATCGGTTGATGTTTTTTTACGTTTTTATGTGATATAAGCTTTTATAAGCTATTATGTAAAGTTTTGTCCTTTTACACACATGGGGTGCATTTGACACTCGGGGGAGCGGGGGGGGGGGTGATTAGTTGCGAACTCCATAGGTTCACAACTACTGATGATGATAATTATGTTTCCCATCGGTTGATGTTTTTTTACGTTTATATGTGATGTAAGCCTATATAAGCTATTATGTTTTGTCCTTTTGCACACATGGGGTGCATTTGACACCTGGGGGGGGGGGGGACTGGTTGCGAACTCCATAGGTTCGCAACTACTGATGATGATTGGTTTTCCATCCGATGATGTTTTTTATGTTTATATGTGTGTGATACGAGTATAAGCTTATATACCTATTTTGTAAAGGGTTTTCCTTATGCACACATGGGGTGCATTCGACACTTGAGGGGACGGCTGGACCGATTTAGATGAAATTTTGTGTATATATTTCAATGGGTTCCTGGATGGTTTGAAAACACAATTGGACACGGTAGGTGGCGCTGCAGTCGGGTTCTAGGATCGTTCAGACAGGACAACGTCGCTGTCGGGTCCGCTAGTATTACACAATATTTAACACAACTAACTATTTACACTAGGTACTAAATTAAATGACTAACTATACAAATAAATATGAAAAGAAAAGGACACTAATATGCATAGTTTAGGTTTTTTTATGTCGATAGAAAATGTTAAGGAGCTCGTGGCTAAGTAATAACAGCCGCACGGGTCGATCCGTCAGGTTAAGCTACGCTTGCCGGGGTTGGTCAGTGGATGGGTGACCATCTTTACATATCGAGATTCCTCCGTGCCTCGGAAAGCACGTTAAGCCGTTGGTCCCGGCTGTTATTCGTGGATCTTTGACAGTCGTTACGGGTCGTCAGAAGCCCGAAAGTCTGACAACCAGTCTTACCAAGGGGTATCGTATTACCCAGTTACTGGGTTGTGGAGGTCAGATAGGCAGTCGCTCCATGTAAAATACTGGTATTCAGCTGCATCCGGTTAGACTGGAAGCCGACCCCAACATAGTTGGGAAAAGGCTAGGCAGATTGATTGAGAAAATGTTAAGTAAACCTGAATATTGTTATTAGACTCAAACATTTTCAGAGGTTTCGGTTTTTCTATAAACTAAAACTATCATTGTATATTCAATGTTTTATCGGAGCGAGCTCTAGCATCCTATTTTGAAATCATTGAACCATGCGGCATGGCAAAAATTTCAAATGAAAAACAACGTGAAAAATCTATCAATTCGACGTTCCGGAAGGCCCTATTCGTATTCATATTTCAGGCTATGTCAGTTGTCTTACCTCCCAATAGCTAGATAATCTCGCTCTGCTAGCACACAAAGGAATTCCAACTCCAACTGACGAAACTATACTGCAATGTCTATAGAAGTCGAGAATAAAAAGCATCTGGAACAGCATTGTGCCTTTGGAAAAATTTCGCAACCAGAAAAACATGAAAGGCATTTTGTCGAGCAAAATTTTTGTTTGATTGATTTCAGAAGTTTTTTTTTTCATTGTTTTGTTCTAAAACGGTTGGATGTTGGTTGGATGTGCAAAAATTCATTGGGAAAATTCACTCAGACCTGGTTTTCTCAAGATGTTTTTTTTTTTTCACCAAGAGGTTGAAGGAAAATGTCTTCAGGAAACCAAAAATTATCTTAAATATTAATGACGGAAGTAATAGTAGTCAAAGTCAAATCATTTATTTCAATAGGCACAAAAAAGGCACTTTGAACGTCAAAATTTAAAAGAAAATGGACTTGATTCTAATTGTCCCTTCCAAAAGGTAGTTTGGTGTGGAGAAGAATGGGCATGAAATTACACAGAAAGATACTCTTTTAGAAGTCGTGTGTCAATTTAATTTCATGAATATATTATTTTAAGCTTTGCCCGCGGTTTCGCTCGCATTGAGGTCGGAAGTTATCCCACAGCATAGAACATCCTATGTCCTAACCTAGGTCATGATCTACGTGTATGCCAAATTTCATCAAAATCCGTTCAGCCATTAAGGCATAAAAGGGTAACAAACAGCAGGCAGAGTTACTTTTGCATTTATAATATTAGTATGGCTAACGAGCATGGCGTCTCTTACGTGGCGCGACGTCACAATGAACGAGCGGTTATCGCGAATAAGCGGTGTTTGCACTGCACCGTGTGGGTTTGACTTGCAGCAGGTTCGTTACCCCGGCTACTGTCAACACACGATCATCGACGTCGATGTCTGACCCGATTTCGAGGCCAATATTATAATAAGTACAAGGTTGTTTATAATACAAGAGAAATATGACGTAAATTATGTAAATTTTCTGGAGCTAAGTAAGAACCGTGTTTTCTTTAATCTCCCGTGCAATTAGGGTTTTATACCTTATAAAAGAACAGAACCCTAAAATTAATATTACCTACTTCTAAGTAATGTTTGTAAGTTTATTCTTCCTATACATTGTTTGCAAAATCTTTGGAAACAAAGGTGGAACCCAAAACTTGTTTACCTTAAAAGCAGAACGAAGGAGAGATCAATCACTTAGCACGATATACATGCGGAAAAAATATTTCATCCACAAAAGATACTATAAGGGGAGAGCAGGAAAACAATCTGTTAGTTACCAGATTGACACAGTCTGTATTTCGAGCAAAAATGATTGATAGTGATCCCCCAATTCCCGATATCTAAGTACTAATCAAGACAGACATCCTACAGTGAATACCTAGCTCTCTTAAAATAGTGAACAGAAATGTCCGTGAATTTTTAAAATTAACATTTTGTAAGGGGAAAAATTGCAAGGAAAATAATTAACTTAAAAGCTCTTAAGAAAATTATTTTTGTTCATGAACATTAATAAAGTGGAAAAGATACAAATGAGCTGTTTATTCGTCCTACTTATTCTTGGTCTGTAGATAAATAATGCACCGTCTAGTAATTAATAGCTTCATATGAAAGCTTAAGATAATCTCTTTGTTAGTTATTATGATTTGTATTAAAAGTCTCTTGAAAATTTTGTATAGAACGAATTAAACCGTATTTTTCAAAATACTCTGTAGTAAAGAGAGATATTTTTTTTTTAGCAAATCAACTACCAGCTTATAATGTACGCATTCTTTGACAGTTGTTTAAAATGACTATAAGGATTTGTCACGCGTTCTGCGACCTGCGGTCAGGTCAAAGCGAACGCAGCCCGCATCATGTATGAACAACATTGTCGGTATCAATATATTTTGTATAGTATGCGATCTGACCGTGCGAGCACAACCAAAGAACGCATGTTGGTATGAATTTATCCAAAGAACAAAATTAATTTAAGGCCACAAACCTCTTATAGGTTTTCCTGTAATTTACAGGCAAAGAACTATGTTCTGTTTTTTTTTTTTTTAAATTTTAGTATCAGTAGTTTCGGAGATAAGGGGGATGGGGATGGTCAATTTTCGTCTATTTTCTTAAATAACTTTGAAACAATTTAGTTTAAAATTATAAAAAAATATATTTGAGACCCTCATAATAAGCATACAGCATCATATTTGATATGTCACACGGTATAGTTTGCAAAACTTTCATTTATTTACTTTACCCGTCCGTGTTTGGGTCACAGAAGTTCATATGTGTAAGTATGTGGGTACTTACCAAATTTCAACTTTATCGGTCCATTAGATACGAAGCAAATTGGCTGTGACAGACGGACATACAGACAGACACACGAGTGATCATATAAGGGTTCCGTTTTTAGGGTTCCGTACCTAAAAAGGAAAAACGGAACCCTTATAGGATCACTTCGTTGTCCGTCTGTCTGTCTGTCTGTCAGTCTGTCAAGACCCTTTTTTTCAGGAACGCGTGGAGTTATCAAGTTGAAATTAATATCAAATACGTAAATCTATAGCCACTTGGAGTCCTGAAAAAATCAACCTTCTAAGTCAACACAATAAAAAAATACGGCCGGTTATGCGACATATTTTGATACTCGCAAGTAAAATCAAAACCTATAGGGTACTTCCCGTTGACCTAGAATAATGAAATTTGGCAAGAAGCAAGGTCTTATAGCACAAATAAAGGGAAAAGTCCGAAAATTGTTAATTTGTCATTTTATCACATAAAAAAATATTTTCCAGTATGGCAGTCTGTCAAGACCCTTTTTCTCAGGAACGCGTAAAGGTATCAAGTTGAAATTAATATCAAATACGTAGATCTATGGCCCCTTGGAGTCCTGAAAAAATCAACCTTCTAAGTCAACACAATAAAAAAATACGGTCGTTTATGCGACATATTTTGATACTCGCAAGTAAATCAAAACCTATAGGGTACTTCCCGTTGACCTAGAATAATGAAATTTGGCAAGAAGCAAGGTCTTATAGCACAAGTAAAGAGAAAAGTCCGAAAATTATTAATTTGTCATTTTATCACACAAAAAAATATTTTCAGGTCTGTTAGTGTGTCAAGACCCTTTTTCTCAGGAACGCGTGGAGGTATCAAGTTGAAATTAATACCAAATACGTAGGTTTATTGTCTCTTACAATCCTAAAAAAATCAAGCTTCTAAGTCAACGCAATAAAAATACGGAAATTTATGCGACAGATTTTTATACTCGCAAGTAAATCAAAACCTATAGGGTACTTCCCGTTGACCTAGAATCATGAAATTTGGCAAGAAGCAAGATCTCACAGTAGAAATAAAGGAAAAAGTCCGAAAATTGTTAATTTGTAATTTTATCACGTGAAAAATATTTTTTTTGGGATTACAATGTTATGTTTGTTTTTGAGATAAATTCTTTTCAACTGCGGAACCCTTCATTGTGCGTGGTCCGACACGCACTTGGCCGGTTTTTTCCTTTTGAGGTACGGAACCCTAAAAAGGGTTGCAGTTTCATGTGGTGCGGGGAACTTTGGCCCCAGAATAATAATGTTACTGTAGTTTATCTTCATAGAAAACGTCCGAAACGACGCGCTTCGAAATCTCAGTGTATATCAGTACTGCTCATAGTCGTTACTCTGTGCTTTGGTCCCAATACACCTGTAGGTATACCTGTGCCCGAAGGCATACACGCCACTAATTACAGGTAATAGCTACTTACTGCAAATAAATACAAACAAGGGGTTTGTATGCTCACATTGCTTACAGAAATGTATTGTACATCTTTGTGTAACTGCTATGGATTTTCTGTAAATATTTGAGGGCATTTTTTTTTAAACTGCTACCTACTTTGAAAACAGCTTACTAATATTGTTTTGGATATTTTAGTAAATTCTTGATTTAGTCGAATGATAAATTTTACGAATTTTGCTAGGTATGTTTTTATTTTTATTATATGGAGCTTCTTTCAAATAATATATGTAAATAAATAGTAACTTAGATACGTTTTGGTCATGACCGTTACCAAATAATAAGGACAGTACTGCAAGACGTAAGATGCCACATTTCAGGATTTCATTTTGTTACTTTTTTTTTTAAATTTCAGTTGGCAATTTAAGTAAAAACGAAAACTAGTCTTTTGAAACTATTTAATAATTACTCGACACTTCTATGTTATAAAAATGTTAATTATTTGCAACTTGTATGTATAGGACATCCCATAAGTGGGTTGGTAGACATTTTGACGAAAACACCCTTTTTTTTTTTTTTTTTTTTTTTTTTTTTTTTTTTTTTTTTTTTTTTTTTTTTGAGGGTGGGAAATCATCAAATAACTTCTCCCGCTCTGGGTGGAGCGGGAGGGCGTGTCAGACTTTTACTGACTAAAACCCACCCGTGTTCCTTCAGTTGCCTATGCCAGGGCCGCGGTAACCCTTTCAGACAACCCGCGACCCCAGCGGCGTCGGCCCTATTGGGCCCCGTCACTTGCTGACATCTCTTTGAGGCGCGCGTGGAACACGACGCGCCGTCGACTCGGGCCTGGTCCTTACCGGACGGCGAGCTACCCGCTGCTCACCGTCCGCAGGCCCGCGCCTACGGTGGCCGGAAATCGCCCCGCGATTCCCGCCGCCCAGGGCGTCTCCTGCGGCGACTGAGGGCGTGAGGCTGCCTCTCCCTCACGCGTTCCGCCTCCTCCTTCGCGAGCATCACTGCTTCGCAGAAGGAGGTGACGGCCTCCCATGCACTCTCGCTCCGCACCATGGCCTGGACCAGGCTCGGACGCGAGAGATCGCCGCCGCCGATCGCCTCCGTGAGAACACGGCGGTGCTCTGCCCAAGCCGGGCAGACCTCCACTGTATGCTCCACCGTGTCCTCCGGGCGATCCACACAATGGAAACACCCGGGCGTTTCCTCCCGCCTTATGCGAAACAGGAACCTCCCGAAACAACCGTGTCCGGTGAGGACCTGCGTCAGGCGGAAGGTGAGGACGCCGTGGCGCCTCTCTAACCACTCCTCAAAGAGGGGACTTATCGCCGCTATTGTGGCGTGCCCAGCGCTGGGTTGCGACAGTCGCGCTCTCCATGCCGCCATGAGATCCCGCCGGAGCTCTGTCCGCTGTACCGTGATTTCTCGCGGCAGCGGAGTTACGCCCCGGCGCTTCGCCTCCTCGCGCCACTCCCACACGTGCGCGAGGACCTTTGCCTCCAGATCCCACGGCGGCAATCCGGCAAGGAGGCTCGCCGCCTCCCGGGAGACCGTGCGGTATCCCCGGACTAGCCGGATGGCCATGACCCTCTGGGACGCGTTCAACCTGCCGGCTGGTCCCAGCCTTAGGGAACGCGCCCACACCGGTGCTCCGTAAAGGGCCATGGACCGCACGACCCCCGCGTAGAGCCTCCGGCAGGAGGCGTTTGGACCCCCCAGATTGGGCAGGAGCCGCCTCAAGGCAGCCCCAGCCCGTGCCAGTCTGGGAGCCAAACGTCGGAAATGCTCCACGAAGTTCCACCGGCTGTCGAGGACGAGTCCCAGGTACTTCATCGTCGACCCGACTCCGATGTGAACCCCTCCCACCGTTATATCGGAACCCGACGGTGGCGCATTCCGAGGACCATGAAAACACATGGCCTCAGACTTGTGCAGGGCCACCTCGAGTCCCAACTGCCGGATCCTCTCCACGACTATCGCAACCCCGCGTGTCGCTAAGTCAGCCGCCTCCTGGTGCGACCTCCCCTGCGCCAGGACCAGCGTGTCGTCAGCGTAACATACTACGCTGACGCCGCTAGGGAGGTCGGCGCGCAGCACCCAGTCGTAACCGATGTCCCACAGATGCGGCCCCAGGACCGATCCCTGTGGGACACCGCACGACATCTCTCGCCGGTTCCACTCTCCCTGATGACCGGGGTATATGACGGCCCTGTCCGTCAGATAGGCCCCGACCACTCGACAGAGGTAGGTCGGCATCCGGTGATACCGGAATGCCTCCCTGATGCAACTCCAGGGCAGGGTATTAAAGGCGTTGGCGATGTCTAAGGACACCGCCAAGACGACCCCACCCCGGGCCACTGCATCCCCCGTCGTGAGGGCTCGCACGCGCATGATGGCGTCCACCGTAGAGCGCCCCTTGCGGAAACCAAACTGGCTCTCCGCCAAATCCGGCCCCTCCTGCACCAGCCACCCGACGAGGCGGTCTGCAATGACTCTTTCAAAGAGCTTGCCCACCTCGTCGAGCAGCACGATGGGCCGGTAAGCGGACGGAGAGTCCGCAGGGCGCCCCGGCTTCTTAATGAGGACCAGTTTCCCCGTCTTCCAGCGAAGTGGAAACTGGCCCCTCTCCAAGCATGCGCTTAGGAGCCCCCCTAGTCGAGGCCCGAGAGCCCCAAAGGCCAGAACCCAGGCTCTTCCAGGTAAGCCGTCGGGTCCTGGGGCGGTATTTTTGGCACTGAGCCTACGTACCGCCGCTCTCAACTCTACCTCGGTCACTTCGGGAGTATCATCGTCGTCGTCGGTCTCTTGGTCCGCAGCGGGCACCGCATGAGGCGGAGCCATAGGCGGGGGAGTATGTTCCCCTCGCGAAGGGAACAGAGCGCTCACCACGTCCTCCACGAGCTCGGGCCGGAGACTCTGCGTCAGCGGGGGCGCCCATGGGCGGAGTTTCTCCCGCACCATCTTATAGGGGCGCCCCCATGGGTCTCTGTTCAGAGTCTCCAGCGACTCTTCGCGGCCCAGGTCCCTGGACCGCAAGATCTCCGCTCGGAGGGCGGTCTTCGCCACTCTGTACCCCTCGTACAGCTCCGCCTGAATGGCTATACCCTTGAAAGTTTTTCTCGTTCTTAGCTCATCAATGATGCGCATGATTGACGGCTTGTTATTAATTCATTCTGTTTTGTTATCTTCAGATATAAATAAACGGGGGTGGTCTGGAAACTTGGGTTACGAAAATACACCAGCAAACACATCATCTTATTGAATAGTCCATAACTTAGAACAGGTAGGTACTTCATAGTTCTAAGTAAATTGTGCTACGATGACGTAATCAGTAAATAATACGTCTCGCAGTTTTCAAGAAAATCGTCTGTTAAAGGCAGATTTTCGTACACAGAAAATGGTGTAAGATTTATCTAGTACAGTCATGGCATAAGCATAAGCATAATGAGCCTATAATGTTCCCACTGCTGGGACACAGGCCTCCTCTCTGTGAGAGTGAGTGGGCCATGCCCATAATCCACCACGTGATCCCAGTGCGGGTTGGTTGATGTCACATATCTTCTAATTTCTGGTACTAGGACATGCCGGTTTCCTCACGATGTTTTCCTTCACCGTTTTCGAGAGCAGTGGTGATGAAATTATTTACAAAAAGTAAAGCGCCTGCCTGAGTTAGAACCTACGACCTACAGCTCGTAAGTCGGGGCCATTAACACCAAGCCACCACTGCTCTTGTACTGCCATTATTGTACATTAACCTACCCCGTAATCCATTACATCTAATAAGCACTAGAGAGCATTAGAATGCACATAACACCGCTATATTTGAAACAGAATAAGATATTGAGCTGCTCCAAAGCGTGTATCTGCATATACTATAGAAGCAAATAGATCGCCCTCTAGAGGTTACTATGAATTTTGATACAGCTACCTACGTACGTAAGTATATAGGGACCAGCCATTCAATATTGACTGGCTTGAATAATAAATGCGTATTGAAACTCTATGCTTTTGCGAACATATTTTGGGAAAGGTGGAATATAAAATGCTGCAGTGTCTTTTACATTTATAACTCATTAGCTGTTTCACCCGCGTAAACCGGTATGAAAAGTACCCCATGTGTTAATTCTAAATACCAAATTTCATCTAAATTGAACCTGCCATTTGAGCGTGAAGAAGTAAGTAACAAACACACAAACACTCTCACAAACTTTCGCCGTTGTGATATCAGTGTGATAATTTTGTACCTAAAGCTTTTGTGGCCTAAATGGAAGGCTTGTGAATTTTGTTGCTTTATCTCTTTTAATTTCTTTTCACTATCTCAAAACAAAATAAAGGAGATAAAATAACAATTAGGAAATTGTGCAATAAATTAGAGATGAATGTTGAAACAATTTTGGAAAATTTAATATATTTTCTTTGTAATTTTTAAATAAATTCGAGTTGCTTTCATAAAATATACGTTTCATCACGTTGAATATAGTAGCTACCTACAATAATAGTTATGTGAACTTCAAAGTTTTCAGATAGATTACCCAGTAACCTCACTGCGTAGTCTAGAATTTCGAATGTTGTGCAAATATACGCGTCATCAGTCGTGGTGTTTTGACCTCAAACCGCTACAAGTTTGTAGATGCTCCAAATCGAGCCATTAGTTTCAATATGGCGGCACTTCGACGTTTTATCTCTCTACTTCAACCTTTCAACTTCCAAGTATGTTTCTCGAGCTTTAACCCGAGCTCGTTTTTCTTCATGATTTTCTTCAACTATGAAAGTAGTGTTTGACCACATGACTATTTCAAACGAACACGAACCAATAATACAGTAAAATATCACCACTTTTCTATCACCATCATCATTGAACTGGGTAGTGTGTAGACAATCTTCCTGTCTAAAAATAGCCACAAAAGAAAGCTAAATAACATATTGGCCAGTCTACACATCATTTATTAGCCGAGGTAGCTACGTTCCTGTGATTTCCCGCCCTACCTATTTAGAATGATCAATAAACCCCCCGTGGGGCAAAAAATGCTACAGTTTACCCACGTTTTATCTCCGCAGGGAAGGTAATTAATCGAAAGGGAACTTCAAAAACCTTTTCCCCAGACATTAAGAGGAATATGAAGAGTAAACAGCTACCTATAAAGTTGATCAAAAATGTTTTTGTCAGGCTTTTAATGAGTATTCTTCCGTAATGCTTTGTTAATGAAATTCTGTGGCGGACGATGGTATATTTTGTTGCTCAGTATTATTTTGGCTTAGTATGAAGCGATTTGTAAAGGAGTCTACGAACATTTCTGAAATTCGATTCCGGATTTGTCTGGATAGTCTGGAAGTTCACAAACAAAAAAAATCGTTCGCTGTCGCGTCCGTTTTCTAAGCTATCTTGTCGTGAAGATATTGAAGAAATTATTAAAACTAGCGAAGTGAAATGGGAACAACGGGCAGAAAAGTTTTATTGACGTCTTACAAATGAGCAAAAGTTTGCGGGACAAGTAGGACAAGCGGGATAAAGTCGGATGTTCTGTGGGCCAGTCGGCGGACATTCCACCTCAGACGGCAACTTAGAAATTCTAGCCCCAAGTTCATTCAAGCAATCTGCAGTATTATAAGTTCTGACACGTTCTGTTTCTATGTTGGGATGTGAAGTCATACTTCTGTAGGTAACAAGCAAGCGTTTTTTCCAATTTTCTGATCATCATCACTTTTTTGAATACAGGAATGTGTTATGGACAACGATTGGTAGAACAGATAATAATGACACCGGCGACCTAATATCAACAATTCCATTATGAATCAGGACAAATAATAATTGAAGTATTATGTTCACTTTATGTTTTAAGTTGCTGATTATAATCTATGATAAATGTAGTTGAATTTTCGATATAAATGAAAACTAACTGTTGTTGAACATCACAATTTATGGTTTGGCGTCATAATGTTAATGTGCGGCGCGGCGCGGCGCGATCTGCCAGAATGACACGGATTTTTTGTGCGCCGGACTTTTTGCGCGTCGTGTGCGTTACTGCATATAATTAGGTTAGGTTCTATTTAAAGTACTGAATGAACAATTAGTACACGTGTAATATGTTCGTATAGTGTAACAAAACAGTAGAATCTCTGTTTAATTTTGTTGTAGTAATGACACCATTTGTTTAAACCGAATTTGTTTTTTTACTGCACGCATGAGTAGCGCAATCTGCATATCCAACAGAGCGAAGCTATAGACTTTCGCTCGGTCAATAATTTTTTTTTTAATTTTGGGAAATACCCATGTTGATGTTGTAATTGTTAATATTATGTATATTTGATTTCTGTACTGATTAATGCCATTTTGCAGCTTAAAGATTTTTTTTGATAAAACTAGTCATCAGGTGCTATATATAGTAACCTTCTATAGAAATAAATATTTCGGCTTACCAAAATAAAACACAGTACCTCATAGACACATCTCAGAAATATTCTAAATCTTCCATCATTTCGAGCACGCAGGCACACAAAAGTATCCGCGCTATGCGGTATGCATGTCATTCAGAGACTGCACCGACATTCGTTTTACACCCCCAGGGGCCCCAAAGGCCCCGCACAGGGCCCACACTCGTAACAAATATAGCAGTCATCCAGCGGAATGACTGCATTCAGGGGAGGCCCCTGAAGGCAAGGAATGCGCGCTTCATATCAAATTACTAACTGAAATTCGACAGTTCCCGGTTTTTGTCCGTATTTGCCGAAAATACTCCCGTTACTAAGCATAACTGGAATGTGACGGTTTGTTGTTAAAATACCTTGATTTGCAGTTTTGTAACATGACGCCACGTGTAAGGTTTTTCACCCGAATTACAAAAATAATTTTAACTTTTTCAGGTATGCCTCGTGGTTCCAATTCAAAACCGTTTCAAAACTTGTTACGTTCCGGAAAAATGCATCAAGCTAGCTAGTGTTGGGAATATAAAAGATGTAATGGTGTGACGCAAGGCAGTTGAACTGGTACGCCGAAGTACAATTGGATGGTGGAAGAACAAAAGATTTCTGCATCACGTTCTTCGATGGCGCATCGAACTCAGCGTGTCACGCACGCGGGGCGGCTGCGGGGCTATCACGTATATGTTAACGTTAATGGGTTTTCAATTGCAAGCCCAGCACTTGGTTTTGTTGGTTGGCCGTAATAGGTCGGATTTCTGGGTAATGATTACGGCATGAAATTGCTGGAAAGCGCACTTTTTGATTAAATAAGGAACGTTAGTCGTTAGTTTTAATTTGGTCTTGAATAGTTAAAAATAATATGTAAGCGTATGTGTGATGCTACCCAATCGTTGTTTGATTTATATCAGGTTGCTTATTCCATACAAACAAAAACCTAAAGCACGAAAAAGTATGTTTGTATTGGACGAGTTTCCGTACACTGGCTCAGTTAGCATCCGCAAACTTTGTGATGGGCTTTGCTAAGGTAGTCCCGAAAAAGAGGCGACCCTCTGGGTGTAATTAAGGTTCCGATGCGTCAACTTTACCTTGATGTGGGTTCTAAAGCAATGCAAACCGAGCATACCTAAGTACACTTTAACTTATCACAGTTCTACATAATCAATGATGTTAACGTGTTGCGTTCGGAGGACTTTACTCTGCACTGACGTAGAACTCGTGAGGCTTTACACAAATATTTAGCTCAAAGCAAGTAGTTACCGTCTTAAATTCAGAATATCATATATTGATTTGGAGAAAGCCAAGACGGCAAACTTCATAATTTCCCTTGCCCTCCACTTGGACTGAGTCTTGGTAAATTCATAGAATATACAAATGTTTCTGACTTATCGGTGTTTGATTAGCATCTCCGCTAAATTTGATCTGGGATATTTGGTGTTTGAATATAAAACGATTGTACCCTGAACGTTGTTTGACTCTTGTCGACAAACATCTTCTATGGATTGACTAGATACCAACTTAATGTAATATTAATTTAACTTAATATATTATATTTTGAACCGATTTCACTATTGACACAGATAAGTAGCAGAAGTTTAAAAGTGTCCCAGAGCATATTTTAAAATTTAAAGTTTCACTATCTCAGCTGTTTTAAAAACGGTAGGTACTGATCGTAAGTAAGATTTGATTCTTTCAAAACTAACTTACTGTCGGTAAGTATAAAAGTTGACTCACTCGCGTGACTTTCGTAGGTATCTCAAATCGCAGGACGTCAATTCTACGTCGAATTTTCAAGAATTATCGTCGAAATTGGAACGAGATTTCGGAATTTTTGAACGGACTGAACCGGTGCGGGGGAATGGTAACGTAATTTTCTGGTTCTCTGGCGGGATGGCGTCACGACGCCCGACGTGCAGCGCCGCGCCGCCCGCAGCGCCAGCGCCGCGCCACTTTTAGATTCAATAAAATAGAAAATTTGTTGTTACGATAACCAAGAATCTGGTCGCGGCGATCATTCAATATACGTTCGATACGTTCCCTGTAATACCAATAATAATTATTGTGTCAACAAATTCAAATAAAACATTTTATTCTGAAGTTGAACTGTTATCGTATTGTGTGGGACGTCTATTGTTTTCTTTGTTTATGTATAAATTTTTACGCATCAAATGATCAGACAGCATTATGTGCGATTGACTGAACAGGAAAGATTGACACTGCATTACAAAAAAAAAGTCCCCTGCCGCATTGAGAGCGTTGTAACGTGAATGTTCACAGCCCGAAGCCTTCCGGAACTGGTTTTAAGCTTGAAATTGTAAACTCGGAAGGTGTGATCGAGATAGCTCGCTCAGTGGGCATGCAGTGCATGCATTCGAGTTACACAAAAGCGGAAGGTTTTCCTTATTTTCCCGAGGCCCCCATTCCCCCGGTCGAGCGTCCGCGCGGGATGCGAGTGCTACATGATTTTTAACTTAGCTGTGTACAGGTGAGACGGCATGCTAATGCAGTGTTCGAGTTTTCGTGAACCGTATTTAGATACATATACCTAGAGGCTGGTCTTAAATACATTAATCTAAAAGGCTTACTTTATTTTAGCTTCCTTCTTCATGATTTTCGAACTTTTCAGATATTTTATGCGCAGTCTAAACAATGTTCATAGTATATTACTGTGTGAAAAGCTTAAATTAAAATGTGTACCTATAGGACTTTTTTTCTACGTAATTATAAATTGAACTAAGCTACCTGCTTGCATTTATAATTAAGAAGAAAAAAAAGTCCCATGCAATAATCACGAAATGCAACTATAAAGTTGTTTTTAGTCATTCGATTTATTTCTAAATACAAAAGCTCAGGTAAGTCTACTTTTTAATAGTCTCGATTTTGTTGAATTTCAAGCAAAATGTTTTAAGACTTTTTAACCGACGATAAAAAAGGAGGAGGTTCTCAACTAACGTATATTTTTTTATTTTTTATATTTAAGAGCACGCATAATTTTTTACAGAGTCGTCCGATTTGAAAAAAAAATGTGTTATTCGAGAGGGTATACCTCAAAGTTTGTATCTTATAACTATGCTTGGGTAGTTTTTATGTTAGCTTCAATAATACGTTTTTTTCCCCCACATCTTATGTGTATGATGTTCTAGTTTCTTTTGCAGGTAGTGGTATTAGAATTTGTGCGGGGTAAGTACCACAACTAAAAAGTGTAAAATAAAATCTTTTTTACAAAAACACAACTGACTTTAATTTCGGATGTCGGTAGCAAAAAAACGTTTAATACATTTAACCAGTTAAAGTTATAGTTGTGTTTGGAAGTCGGTTTTATTTTTTTGGATAAAAGTTTTTATAACTTCAATATTTTCTAAAACTTGGTGTAAAAACACTTGCGGCCTTATTACAAGACGAGGTTTTTCTTCTGTCATGATTTAAACCATCGAGCCAGTTTTTGTAATAAGAACCTAGCCGTGATAGAAATACAGTTCTTTATATAAAACTGACAATTTAGTTCGGTACTAAGTTGTCAGTTTTGTGAAACTGACAACTGAATGTTTCGGAATATAGTTCAAAATTCAAAAAAGGTTTGAAGATGAACCTTGTTTTGTAATAAGACGGTTTAACTTTTTAATCTAGCTCTACCATAACATTTATTTTTATTCGGTAAATCGTCTAGGAAGTAATTTGTTTTCGTCGACTCGGTCCGAGCTAGACTAATTTTTATACCAACATCAGCTTCAGCCCTAAGTGCAACTTAGTTTACACTGCAATCCATTTTAAGTGACCACTATAACGCTTGCAGAGAGTATCTGTAATTTATATACCAACATCAGCTTCAGCCCTAAGTGCAACTTAGTTTACACTGCAATCCATTTTAAGTGACCACTATAACGCTTGCAGAGAGTATCTGTAATTTATATACCAACATCAGCTTCAGCCCTAAGTGCAACTTAGTTTACACTGCAATCCATTTTAAGTGACCACTATAACGCTTGCAGAGAGTATCTGTAATTTATATACCAACATCAGCTTCAGCCCTAAGTGCAACTTAGTTTACACTGCAATCCATTTTAAGTGACCACTATAACGCTTGCAGAGAGTATCTGTAATTTATATACCAACATCAGCTTCAGCCCTAAGTGCAACTTAGTTTACACTGCAATCCATTTTAAGTGACCACTATAACGCTTGCAGAGAGTATCCGTAATTTATATACCAACATCAGCTTCAGCCCTAAGTGCAACTTAGTTTACACTGCAATCCATTTTAAGTGACCACTATAACGCTTGCAGAGAGTATCTGTAATTTTTATACCAACATCAGCTTCAGCCCTAAGTGCAACTTAGTTTACACTGCAATCCATTTTAAGTGACCACTATAACGCTTGCAGAGAGTATCTGTAATTTATATACCAACATCAGCTTCAGCCCTAAGTGCAACTTAGTTTACACTGCAATCCATTTTAAGTGACCACTATAACGCTTGCAGAGAGTATCTGTAATTTATATACCAACATCAGCTTCAGCCCTAAGTGCAACTTAGTTTACACTGCAATCCATTTTAAGTGACCACTATAACGCTTGCAGAGAGTATCCGTAATTTATATACCAACATCAGCTTCAGCCCTAAGTGCAACTTAGTTTACACTGCAATCCATTTTAAGTGACCACTATAACGCTTGCAGAGAGTATCTGTAATTTTTATACCAACATCAGCTTCAGCCCTAAGTGCAACTTAGTTTACACTGCAATCCATTTTAAGTGACCACTATAACGCTTGCAGAGAGTATCCGTAATTTATATACCAACATCAGCTTCAGCCCTAAGTGCAACTTAGTTTACACTGCAATCCATTTTAAGTGACCACTATAACGCTTGCAGAGAGTATCCGTAATTTGATTAAATTATTTAAACTACGGAAATGGAATTCGATGCTTGTATATCTAGATAATTTGTTTTTTTTTTTAAATTATATTATCAGACCTGTTGCCCGTATTTCTGTGCCAGTAGTGTATTATATTCTTGTCATCATTTTTTGCGGGTTTAGGAGGATTCTAATGTTTACTGATTGACCACTTGATTAAATATTAGACAGTATTACCTATAGATCTAACGAATGTATCTAAATCATGGTTTGAATAATTTATGTAAAGGTTAAACTATAATTTATTAGTTTATACTAATAAACTATAATTTATCGTATTTTGTATATATACTTAAATCCTACATACTTCTTATTAAACCCTCAAGTGTCAAATGCACCCCATGTGTGGATAAGGAAAAACCTTCACATAATATAGTATATAAGCTTATATCACATTATCACATATCACATCAACACGGTCTAGGGATATTTTTAAAAAAGCGAATTACTATCAATGTGTTAATTGTTTATATGACATGTATATATTTAAAAGATACGTTATTTAATATTCTACCATTTTTTAATAATGGTTAAGGTACTTAGATTAAAATTTCAGGATTTTATGGAAAAAAAATGAAGCATAGACGGAAACCGTATATGAATTAACTTTTAATTTGTGAGTAAAAACTGAAAAAAATAGAAAAATCATTTAATTTGTGTTTATAAACTTGAAATTAGTAGTCTGAGAAAGCGCCCATGATGTTCATAACACATCGGCAACGATTCGGCATGCTCAGAACAAGGTTGTCAATGTCTTGCTGCGGAATATTGTCCCATGTCCTTCTGAGGTGCGCAAAAAGTTGATCTACTGTAGCCAGATTTTCAGGAACTTCCTTCAGAGCTCTTCTTTGCAGCATATCCCACGCATGCTCAATGGGATTTAGATCTGGCGATTGAGCAGGCCAGTCTAAGGTCCTAACATTGTGTGTATGTAACCAAGCTGCTACCGTTCTCACCGTGTGTGCCCGGGCATTGTCGTGCATGAGCAGGAAATCTTGCCGCATTTGTGTTCTGTGGGGCAAGATTACGGGCCCCAGCACCTGTTGGACGTATCGTTCTGCCGTCATATTGCCCCGCACCCAAACGAGATCCGTCCGTCCTCCAAGACGAATTCCTGCCCAAACCATAACTGTTCCTCCTTGGTATGGGTGAACTTCCTGAGGGTTCTGAAGACGGCTCCATCGTCCAGGAACTCGCCAAACACGCGTCCTTCGTGAATCTGGATGGAAGCCGAACCTGGATTCATCCGTGAACAGCACATTGGACCATTGCTCACGGCCCCAGTCCACGTGGTTCCGAACCCATTCTAATCGTCGTCCACGATTGCCTCTCCGTAAAGGTGGGACCCGGAGTGGTCTACGAGAGCGTAGATTGCTTTCATGCAGTCGCCTTCTTACAGTTTGGTCACTCACAAGCACTTGGTGTTCCACTCGCAGCCTTTGGACCAATTGAGTCGCCGTTGCATTTGGTTGAGCTCGCGCAGTAATTTGCAAAAATCGGTCTTGTCTGGGGGTAGTGATGCGACTTGGCCCCCGGTGCCTCTCCGCTACTTCACCTGTGGCACGATAGCGTGTCCACAATCTTGAAATTACATTTTGGTGGGTCCCTATGGCCTCAGCAACATTACGCTGAACAGACCCAGCTTCCAGCATTCCCACAGCTCGTAACATCTCCGCTCTCGTCAAATGTTGGCGTTGCATGGCTACAATACCTCAATTTTAACTTTATCTTTCATTTAAAAATGAAAAAAAAAACTGTAACTAAACGTAATTCGTATTGTTTGCTAAATTTCGCACAAATGAAAATTCCCTCTCCTACACATCAAGACATTTTTATGCCACCCAAACAAAAGAATTTTCAAAAATTTCAATTTGGAATTAGTCTGAGATAAATTACAAACAAATAGGTGTATAAAAGATTCCAATGCGGCCAGTACTTTTCTAGTTATTTAATTGAGTATGAAATATCCCTAGACCGTGTTGATGTGTGTATATATAAACGTAAAAAAACATCATCCGATGGAAAACCAATCATCATCAGTAGTTGTGAACCTATGGAGTTCGCAACTAACCCCCAACCCCATCGCTGGGGTTTTGGGTCTAAAATTAGTCCTACTCAGACATCTGAGGAGCAAGGTAGGTACTCCACAAGGTAAGCGACATGATACTTCTTTTTTTTTATTGGTTGTGTAAGTTGCACTTTGAAAACTTATTTTATTGTTCCGAATTAATATTTTATTCAACTGTTTGTTTAGATTGCTTATATAAATAAGCACTTTACCTACCATTAATATTTGCGTGCCAAAATATGGCAAAATGTGTCAACAATATTTATACCACCTTTGTATTACCGCATTTATAGCAAATAAATAACTTTGACTTTGACTTGTCACTAAAGACTCTATTTCAAAAGTATTTTCATTCAACATTTTTCATTTTTTTTTTAAATTTTAAGAGAAGAGCTCGTGGCTAAGTAATAACAGTCGCACGGGTCGATCCGTCAGGTTAAGCTACGGTTGCTGGAGTTTGTCCGTGGATGGGTGACCATCATCTTTACATACCGAGACACCTCCGTGCCTCGGAAATCACGTTAAGTCGTTCGTCCCGGCTATCATTCGTGGATCTTTGACAGTCGTTACGGGTCGTCAGAAGCCCGAAAGTCTGACAACCAGTCTTACTAAAGGGTATCGTATTACCCAGCAACCGGGTTATGGAGGTCAGATAGGCTGTCGCTCCATGCATACTGGTATTCAGCTACATCCGGTTAGACTGGAAGCCGACCGAAAAAGCTAGGCAGATTTCTTTCACTGAGGCAGACTCATTGATTTTTTATTAATTTGCAAATAATATTTGCGGCGAATATTTTTCAAACACTCCGGCACTACGTTGAACAAAAAATGTGTCAACTTTTCCCGGTTCGCGACAACGCAATACTCGGCCCCTTGATTGCGGGCGACGCGGACGCGACGTTGCAACGCGACGCAACTAGCGAGTAGCGACCCTAATAAGTGCTGTGTTCACACAGAATGATACTGCATTTATTGCTCCAGGCTAAACAGCATTTTGTCACTTTAAACTTTCCGCTGTGATGTATAATCCTTTATTTTGTGCATTAATCAACTCCCTTTCTCTCATTTATAACTGTACCGTTTTAACCGTTGCTCTGCTCAGGTAGGCTAATTAATGACGTTACAACTAGGTACATCGTTCATGTTACTCCCGTTTGTGCGAAGCTGTATCTTATAAACGTTTCATAAAACTTTCTCTTTAAGAAGTTACTAAGAGATTAAATTTGCGCGGTGTTACTATAAAAAAATGATTGAATAAAGTTTGTTTATACTTTAGAGGCAGATATTTTCAATTAAAGTTCAATCGCTTAGTAATTGTGTATTTTTATATACTCTGGGGTAATTAAATTTCCTGATAAAATAAAATCAGTATCTGTGTTCATAAACTGATGTACTTAGATGATTATTCGTACACTCAATAAACTGGCGATCCTTTTGGACAAAATATACTTTTATACAAAAGTGTTGATATAATTAATGGTGTTAGTAAAATAGAAAGCAACCTGTCATCCGGAGTTATAGTCAATAGCGCGAATAAAACTCAGAAACGGGGTGGTGCTGCCATCAATATTATGAGGCTCATAAGCGGCGCGAGCCAAAAACCCATCCTTCGAATTCATTAATTCTGTTAATGAGCTAAGCGCATAATGAAGCTTTGTTCTAGCTTCTAAGCTGCGGTTACCCATTGTGTAGAGATAGGGGAAGGCGCGCTTCACTAAGCTAAGCTGTTGGTCTTTACTCGGTTTTATAAACTCGCTCAAAATACATGTGAACCTTATAATTTCACAAGTCCCAGTCCTACAAGATTGCACCGTTGTTTCAAAGATTTCGCTAATACCAAGTAATTAACTAATCACTTTAATCTTTGAAGTTCACAAGTCGGCGGTTTAATAAGGCTTAGTGCTTGTTTCTGTCAACCATACAAGAAATACTCGCGACTGTGCTCGTAAATGAGAAAATACAATTAGATACATACATTTATAACATAGTTGCACCGCTTTAAGCCAACTCTATGATCCCACTTGGCGTTTGGATCGCTTCTTATTGAATTATTGGTCGGTGGGACGTGACTTAACGCACCTTGTGATCGGGCCATTGAGTTCTCGATGTTTGCTCGATTCCCGTACGTGTGTGGCGGACTTTAATCGATTCTTGAATGATTCTTGTCGCGTGTGGTACACTACGTACCGCGCGCTCGTGCGTTTTAACGTTTTGAATTTATTGTTTGTTTTATTAGACATCCACCGTGCGAAACAAAGAAAGAAGGATAAACCACAATATTGCTACAAGCCATACCTATAGTAAAATAAAATTCCAACTTCACCGTGTAACCTCAAACATCTACAGCGGGATACTGAATAAACACTCGACGGGAATAAAGAAAAAAATATGAATAATCTAAAGAAATTTAATTTTACGATGGCCCTCCACCAATTCAGAAATGAGACACAATAAGTGAAAGGGTTTCTTTTCAGGCACCTCGGCTCTAAAAAATTGAGGTAATGGAACGTGAATAACAATTCGGCCCTCGGGGGGCAGGAATCGGATGGTGGGTGCGGGGGGGAGGATAGATTGATGGCACCCGTTTGTAGCATCTGTCGTTTAAGTGAGCATCGATTATAGAACACACCTCGGTGTTTCTTTGTTTGGCAAGCGACGTTTGACTCGACTCATCAGTCATGCCGGCTCGGGGATTAATTCCACAATATAAACAAATGACATGCTGATATTTCCCTCCCGAGGGCCCTCCGCGTTACGCTCAATGAAAAAAGACACCGTTCCGGTTATCGAGGGTTCCGTCGCAAGCTTTTATCATTTTGTAAGAGGTTTTTGTGAATATTTGATAAATGGTCGATATGACTTTAACGATTGATGTTGAAAGGTAGATAGCACCTGTACTTAATCATTTGAAATGGATTAGGGTATGAACCTGTTATTGAGATTGTGAGTCTGGTCGTGGGTTTAAATTAAGTGTGATTTATTGTAAACGATGTTTTTTGAGGATTCTTTCAGAATTTAACGGGTGAAAATTATCACTGATCTGAAACGAATGATCGATTGAAGAAAGATTTATTCCTTTTCTACTTTATTATGATGTAATTAATCCAAGTGTAACCATAAATACCTAATAGTTCCCGTAAATTCAAGACTAGAGTCCTGTCTAAGTACGAACAGCTGATTCAAAGTCTGCCAGAGAACAATGTCCAATCATCTAACTGCCACCTTCAACTCGAAACAAGACTTACCTACTGCTACCTCGGAATTAGTCAAGTATTAAAATATAAAGAATTTATAAGAAACTTACAAAAATATAATTATAATTTCAATATTATTACAGCTGGTCGAAAATTTAGGACTATAGCCATTTAAAGCCTTTCGATTACAAAAAAAATATTCGCTTATTTAACTAAACTTTATTAATATAATGTACTTATTGTTTGTAAGTGTTGAAAAATATAAAATATTTCAGTCTGCACGAGCTACATAAAACACAATATATTTCGTGACAATTTTCACAAAATATTGTTACAAGATTACAAAGACATACCTAATATACCTTATGATGTTATGTATACCATACCTACTTATTAAAATAGGTTCAAGAGCCTCAAATATTAAGCCGGTGTTACACCCCTACTCCTGATTGAGAGGATTTACGGTTTATATATCCTCTTTGCGTATCCAAACCGCGACAATATACCTATGATGTCGGAAGTATTACGCTATAAACAGGTATTGCGTAGGCAAGGAGCCAACGTTGATAAAATAAAAGCTTTCATTATTATTTAACTGTCTCTAAAATGTTTTAGAGTAGACTTTTTATTGTTGATAATGAAAAACAAGGGCATTTTAATAGTTTTATCCGTGTACCGACAGCATAAGTTATGTGAGTAACAGGGAAGAGGGCTATTACTGCGGACGTAAGTGATGGCCGCTACGTGGTTCCTAGCATTTCCATCGCACGTTGTAACGTCAACGATCACCCGTCAGGGAAGTGCATATTCACTTCTAAATGGATAGGAACAGCTAGCGTCATACTTTTTATTTCTTTTCAGCTCTAAAGTTTGAAAGAATTTAATGTTTATTCATAGTAACTTAAACATATGCCTATCCAAAATTTCCTGACGTTAACCTTTTCCTGTTTCTTGATTAATGAAAATACGGAAGTACCTATAATCAATTTTCTTTATACCTATAGCTTTTTAATTATTTTAGATATTTAATATTTCTTGATATTAAAGGGTGCGCTTAGTTCCGAACTCAATTACGTTACTTGGCAACACGTTGAAATAATGCCAGTCAGAGGGGCGAGGTTTTGAACTGTAACGATGACATTTATAAAACATGATGTACCTACCTACCATTTGCTTTTTTATTGAAAATGTTATTTAATTTGTCCTTTATTTATTTCATATACCTACTGGTAGAGCTTTAAAGTTTTGGCAAGAAAAACCATACTAATTATAATTATATCGTTTCCCATGCTTCTTCTATCTATTGTTTGCATGGTTTTATGTACCTATCACTAAATAGCTTAACATGTCAAAAAGTGTCACTATCTCCTTGCCTTATTGTACTATATTATTTTTGTGGAAAATCCGAGAAGAAAACAGTATTCGACGCGACGGCATCGTGTGGCGAGTGCGTTCGGAAAAACCCCGCGGCCCTTCGAGCCTTTCTAGTAAATAAGGATCATGGGATTATCGAGAACGGCGTATTCACTCTGCAAAGAACCAGGATTTACAACGTTCCCCGGAAAATGTTTAATACTGTGCACCTTGTTTACTTTGCTGTCCTGGCTTTGCTGTTAATTTTTGCTTCAGGAACGAAAAAGTGCCGGGAATACATTCTATAGTCTGTTACGGCTCTCCGCAGTACTAGTTAAAATCACCTATAAATATTTACACATCATCTGTGTAAATATTTAAAGGTGATTTTAATTAGCGTTAACATAGGGCAAAAAAAGATGGTTAAATTACCTCTACTTTTAATTTTTTTTAATTTTAAAGTTTTTCAGCAAATACGTATAATATGTCGGATCTGTTACTGCCTTTCATTTTCCACTAATGGAACATGATGTATAAATATTTAAAGGTGATTTTAATTAGTGTTGTGTGAATTCAGAGAAATTAAAGGAAAATAACGTCTCTTTTTTGCCCGTTTTACGTTTTATAATTGAAGTTATTTAACGAAAAGATATTATGCTGGTTCTGTTTGTGCATTCAGTAATGGAAATGTAGCATTTATATTTAAAGCACATGACCTTAATTAATGTTGTGCTGAGTCAAAGAACCGAAAAGTAAAAAAAAGCTTGTAACAATACATAATTCTCTTTTTTATTCGTTTTTATTTTCAAAAACGAAGTTATATATTATATGTAACCAATACGAAGATAAAGAATATTAATTTCTGTTAGAGCTTTCTTTTTTCTTTGATAGTCCTAAAAGTCGTGGTAATAAGTCATAATTCGAATTCTGAAGAAGTCTGCGGTATGAAGTCGCTAGAATACTAAGTCCGGAAAAGACTGGCGCGGTCATACCGTTCTTGATAACTTTTAATTAAATAGCTCTTGATATTTCTTTATTGTTTTCGTTGTGCATTTTGTTTTGTACTACATTGAAAAGTAGGTTATTCTACAGCAACTTTTTCTTATATTACTGTGACAATATTATGTAAAATACTTTGACTTTGACAGCTGTCAGCTGAACCTACAGGTATAAAGTACCAGACACCTGCGTCCTAACTTGTACATAATATGAAGTCGTGTTTATTAAATACAGTTACACATCTCCAGAGCGTCGTAAGAAGATTACCTCGCGGTGTTGTGTGAAGGGGACATAACATTACACAGTACAGTCATCCCCGCAAGTTGTTGTTGGATCACAAAGTTATATGTACTGAATGTAAAACAGGCTTTTGGGGAGCAGGGTACCTGGGTATTGTAATATTTCTACGTAAGGCGAACAGCGAAGGCAGAAAATTGCAGACGATAACAATATGTAGAGAAAACGTATAAGAGCTATTGCTATACAATTTTGCTTAGTCGCTGGAAATAGGCCTTTTATATTTTCTTGTAGGATTAAGTTACGCAAATGGAGTACCTATCGATTATTTGATATACCAGACTAATATGGCATTAGATAACCTAACCATGTCTCCAGTGTCCAGCAGTGAGATATTACAACCTAACAACCAATAATAACACATTTTTAAGTTTGTACTTAAAAATGTGTTATTATTGGTTGTTAAACGACGAAAAAAATCTTATAATACCAATATTATCAACAGACTGAAAGTGGAACCAAATGATAAAACTAAGTAACATTTTTTCCACGACAACAAAAATGTAGGCAATTTATATAACCGACTATGTTGTCGTTCAGACTATACCTGCGCGGTTTCATGCAACTCGTCAAACAATATGATACCAACCCGTGGGATGGCAAAGTAAGCTTTATGAGATTAAACGGGACATACCCTACGGAACATACCTACCTATACGGGATTACACGGTAAATGTAGCTTCCCGAGCTCTGGTACGCAACACAAACAAAGGACGGACGTCCTGTCACGCTTGGTATTTTATAAGAAAAATACCGAAAAAACGGTTTTCAGCTCGCCTAACATTATTTTGTAGAAACATTTTTTAGGGTTCCATAGTCAACGGACATGGCGAAACTACAAGAACCCTCATAGTTTCGCCATGTCCGTCTGTGTCTGTCTGTTTGTAGCTTAGCTCAGAGCTCTTAGTAATACAAAGCTTTCATTTGGCCTGGTTGGTATACATAGTGATCACGCCGACAAAGTGGTAAAATAAAATATTTTAAAAAAATTGTACCTCCCTTGCAAGGGGCATGTTCTTTTATTTTTTCGTTTATTTCATGGTGTGGGGTATTGTTGGATAGGCCGTTTTAAAATTAATTCGGGTCTGTGAAAACCAGTTTTCGAGGGATCCGTTTGCGTTTGCGTGCCTTAAAGTGAATTTTTTTGTTAGGTCAAGTGTCGGGCCTTGTCAGCTAAATACTTATTTTTGGATAAGTATATGAAAAAAATCACGGCAGTAATACATATAACAAAGTTAACGGGTAATAGTCGACCAACTTATATTTGCAGTTGGAAATTATTGGAGAACAACGTTAAGTTTATTCTTGGAATAAATTCATCCCAACTACGGAACCTTTCATTGTGCGTGGTCCGACACGCATTTGCCAGGTTTTTTTATTATTAAACCTGTGCCTTCACTTTTGTTACTATCCGATGACGATGAGGCACATGTACCTAAAGTACCCGTCACGAGAAGCTATAAATTTTGTAAACAAGTGTTCAGGAGTTCACAACATTTGGACCAACAAAAAAAAATGAATTTGTTTAAGATTTAATAAATGATTATGTAACAAATATTAATTAACATATATTATTTAAGAATAATTATTCGTCAGATTCAGATGTTTCCATTTCTGTGTCAGAATCAGTGACATGTAACTCGTACGCATTCGAAACTCGAATGACGCGTTTATTTCAAAATGGCGTCCCTATAGTTTACAATCCCTGCGACGGACGCGTTCCGGTACCAAGAAACACAAACGATAGCGCTTTGCGTCGTTAAAATATGATCCGACTAAATTAAATAGGTTGTTACTTTCATATAACCCGTCTATATTTCATGTCGATTGAATATGGTAAATTTATTATTATCTCGCAGTATAAAATGTTTACTTAGTAAAAGATGTTTGTTTACATAATTTATAGCTTCTCGTGACGGGTACTTTACCTACGTAAATTTTATTTGATATCTATTGTATTCTGACAACAACAGATTTATTTATTCTTTGTTACATCTACACACATTCATTTTAAAGTATTTTGGGAGGCATAATGTTCAGAATTAGAAAGTAAAATGTTGAAAATCGTCTACCTACGACTGCATGACACCTAAATTACACAAAACTATTTTAAGTTAGAAACTAATTACCTACACGTTAAAAGTAAATTACTAATTAAATATTTAAATTTCATAATCCAATAGAAAGCTCTTCGAAAATCCTGTTAGTTAATAAAAAACAATTTAAATTAATAGGGCTCTTTGATAGAATTGGGCTATGGGTCCTTGTACACCCATTTGGGATTCAATCTAATCTGATCGGCGGGAGGTAGGCAACGATGCGAATGCCCAAATCTGTGTACCTTAATTATCTACTAGCACCGCCGATCTTAAGTCTATTATGTTGATCGATAAAGATGTATGTGTCGCAGTAAGATAGTTGAAGCCGTGACATAGTTGTTATATATAGAGTTATATGAAAGCGGTTTATAACTGTCTTACTAGGAATATAACTGTGATACTAGCATAATCTAGTATAGTAATATAACTATTAGGGCATAGTTTAGGTTAGGCTAGACCTGTGACGACCTGCGCGCGAGCCGAGCGCGAGCGAAGCGAGTGGTGCCGCAGTAGCGGCCGGCGAGTGCAATTGTTTCTTGTGTGGATTTTAATTACAGGGATTTTAATTAGGTGACAAGTTTATTGATGTTGAAACTTTGATAAAATGTTGACAAAGACTGTAGGCTGTGTTGTTGCTTGCTGAAACGTTATAGGTACGACATTATTATAGAAATTCAAATAATGCACTTTCTAAGTGAGTTTTGACCTGAATTGATTTTTTTAAATATAAAATATTTTTTGAAACATTTTTATCACAACATTGTACTACAATTGATTTCCGTTATCTGACTATTTATCTGTTTCGATGTGTGGATTTTCTTCGATACCTTCTTTTGAATTCAAATCGGAACGAAGTCGAAACAGCATGTTTAAAATTTTTCTCCAAAGGAAATTGTCTCTATCCGGAATAAATAGTGTTGTTCAGTATCAGCGTTTACGATTCGATATCGATATCAGATGCTATGCTGTGTATAAACTTATGTCCTGAATTTCTAACACCTGACTAAATTGGGAATAAGAATAAAAGTGGAACGAATAGGTATGATGTCGTATCGAGAGAAAACCCAGTGAAAGAGTTCACATTTCGCAAGGAAAGAGGCTGAGAGAGACTGATAAGACGACTAATAGGAAAAGAAGACATGTTGCAACACATTGAGTTATAAGGACAAGAGATTTATGATATTTTAGGGTTCCGTACCAAAATGGTAAAAAAGGAACCCCTATAGTGTGACTCAGTCTGTCTGTCTGTCAAAGCTGGATATCTCAAGAACTACTAATGCTATCAATATAAAACACTATCGAAAACGGGTCTTATCGCGATATTCGTTTTAACGAGGTAAACAGGTACCTACTTGTTTCCCTTGTTATAGTGTTTTATAATGTGTACAAATCGCGAAAGTTTAAAAAGTTTAATGCTATCAACTTGAAATTTGGAACAGTTTTAGATGACATTTACCCAACTATTTTGAAAATAAGAAAGAAGTAAAAATATTTATATTTTTTTTGTAACAGGGACTGAAAGGGGGTCTTAAAAAATCAAAGTGGGACTACTAGGGCATGTGGGATATCATAGGAAAGAACGCTGTTTGCACATTCTTAAAAAAAAATATTTTTTTTTAGCCCGCATAGTTTTTGACTTTTGTTGAAAAATGTAAAAAAAAATACCATTCCCCCCCTTATCTCCGAAGTTTGCAAAGATAAAAATCTGAAATTATTCTATACGATAGAAGTTTATGTAAAGATTACAGGAAAAAAAACGATGTCTCTAAATAGCACACTTTTTCAGAAATCGGAACGGAACCCTCGGTGCGCGAATCCGACTCGCTCTTGACCGGTTTTTTTTGCTGTGCACCGATTGTAGCGGTGGGTAATATCGGTAATATCGTATAGTATATATATATCCATTAACTGTGGAGGTCAGATAGGCAGTCACTCCATGTCAAATAGGTACTGGTATCCAGCTGCATCCGGTTAGACTGGAAGGCAACCCCAACATAGTAGGGAAAAGGCTATTAGGCGCGGCCGTTTGTAGCGGCCGTCTCATCAGTGTTCATTTATTTATTTCTGTTTTATATAAGTAAATTAAACCCCATCTAGATACAAAAATATAACTATGAATGTCAGTGGTTATTGTAATGAAACGTGCAAAAGACGTTTAAGGCTCCTACAAACAATCGCGACACGCACGCGACACAAAGGCACCGCGTGTTGCGGCTTTGTGTTTTTGCTTTATCTTTATGCACCTGAATCCCCTAAAAATCCTTGACTAGGTGTCTCTCCCATAATTATAATAAAATAAGGCCTTCCACGTTCTCCAGAGAGGTGACACAAGGATCTTGGAAAACTTATATGTCTTGTTATTTTTGCGGCTTACTAATTTTAGCGAATTATCAATACTTATACTGATAATAGAAAATGCGGAAGTAATTCTGTTAGGTACCTTTTAACGCCTTAGCGCCTGAACGGAATTAGATGAAATTTAGCATAGTTACGGAGAGACCATTAAATATGCGTTTGATGCCTTTTTATGTAGCCATTAGTTACCTGATCAAATGCTATTAGAGGTAGGACCCAGAAATATTTTTGGTTTTGGGTAAATAACTTTGGTTTGTACTCGTATAATGCGTCAAAAAACAGAGTTCGATTCAAGCAACCTAGGTTTTAGTAGTTCAACTTAATACCGTGCAAATTGTGTACTCGAATTTAAAGCTTTTAACACACCAACACGGCCTGCCATAAAATAGCGGTACTAAAACAAAATGCGCGAAAATTAGGTCGCGTTTCGCGGCACTAAGCAAACTGGAATAAGGGCTGTATTTAATTTACGCAGAATTTTCAATAAACTGGGTCGTGACACATGCTCGAGGTATTATCCGGCTGCACTAGCCTAGACCCCCGGTTTTGCTACTACGTTTAAGTTGCAGTATGTGCATACAGATAGGGGGATGTCGGTGCTGTACCAGGCAACAACTCTATGCGGAGCGACGAACTTAAAACGTTAGTGTGTTGTTGGAATGTGTTCTGTTTTATGTACCTACTGAATCTACGAGTTCTTTTTCGTTTGTCTTTTGCTTTAGAAAGTAGTAATAAATAAATACTTTATTTCACCCTACACATACACATAATGTAATTAAATGATTGAAAAAGGCCGTAAAAATAATTTTGTGGACAAAAACGCGATGATGACTAATGATGAGTAGGTAAGTACTTAAGTCATGTTCATTTTAAAAAGATGTAAAAATTTCACGCAAAATTATTTGCAAGTATTTTACTGGAATGTGTCCAGCACTAAGATATCTGTAACATCTTTTATATAAATAATAAAGATACCTACTTACTTAATTACTTCAGTTAGTTTGTACTTTGTACAGAGCTAAAAAAAATATATCGATGAAAATAGGTAGAAAATTATAGGTCTCGAAAAATATACGTAGTATGTTAATCATTTCACTCGCGCATCATCAAGTTTTGAGCAAAAGATAAGGTAGCAGGTTCACCTCAACACCTGAATGTTAGACTTTTTATAGCCGACGCGACGGGCCGACAGCTAATAGTTTGAAAAAGCTGAGCATAACATTTCAAGACCCGAAGGCTGTGTGTCTCTTTAAGTATTATAAGACATTTTGTTTTACTTAGTATGTTGTAGTTTTTGCTGTTTTTAACCTCAGACTAAATAAAAAACCAAGACATAGCGCTGTCAACAGTGACGTGAGGAAGCACGTTTCGGGTTTCGAAAACATGTGTGTGCACGTAATGAGGTGTAGTTTGGTGTAAATGTGTGCATGTGCGTGTGAGTGTGTATGTACAGAGTGAGGTGTAGTTTTTCGCATGCTCCACTGTGTTGTTCGCAGCGCTATATCTGGGTGTTTTAATTAGTCTGAGTTTTTAACTGAATAAAGTTGTCTAAGAACTTTTTTCTTCTAAATTCTGAGGTTTTCAATCAGATTTTGTATCTCAATTATTTCTTCAGTAGGAACATGTAAAAAAAATTGTAATGTAAGTATGATATGTACAGTAGGCCGAAGTCACTGGTAACAAAACCAGTGGCCTTCTTATTTTATTGAAACTCCGACTACTGTTTCAAATCGACGGTATGAACACAATCATCATAACACTGAGCATACTTACTATACCTACTGCAGATTGCTAACTTATTTGATAAATTATCTCCATCTCAAACGACGTTCTAATTGTCTGTCACCGGACACAAAACGAGGTAAACAAACAATCAAAATCGAATGTCCGAATAGTCGACCAGTTTCAAATTAATTAAAGTTAGGCGCGTCCCTGCCCTCGCATCCGAAGTTAGGCATTACTTTAAGTTACTTAGGGATTGAGTTAAGTACTTTGAGACCAAACCTATTGTTCAACAGGCGACTTAAGGTGTTCGTAATTTCGGGCGACAGGAGTTTCGCTTTGATTGAATTTAAATAGTTAAATACTGCGGTAAATCCGAGACCAAAATGTTGGGGAAACAATGTAGGTACCTGTTAGACGAGGTATGATGGAAAATATTTGGCGTTACCTGTCTTTGTTTGATCTTTGTTGAGTTGACTTAATTCAATATTTTGAATAATTTCCTATATTTTGTTATTAGGTAGGCACACACGTATACCTATCTGGAAATTTATATTATGAGTGTTTTTTACACCATGGTACCTACGTTTATAGATGTTATGCGGTAACGTGCACTAAAGCAACAAATAGCAAAAAAATGTCCAAAAAGAACGATTACAGTTGACTGGGCCACCAAAACATTTTTGTAACAACTAATAGGTACCCAATCAAAGAAAAAATAAACAGGAATATTTCGATCTCAATCAAGTGTTCACTCTTGAGAAACCAATATTCTTTGTACTGTATTTTCCAATATTTTCCAGGACAATTTGTAGTGTAGCCAAGTGGACGAGTGAGAACGATCCGTCGGAGCACGAACTAACTAAATTAAAGTCCGCCGTTCTCGCTCAAGGGATGCTCCAATTAAAAGTCAAATCAAACTGCATTATACCGCTGTTGTAAAATAACGAAACCCTATACCTGTTAGGGTCGCCACGTTGAAAATAATGAGGACTCCGTTACGGAAAACTAGCATCTTAAGCACTTCAAATTTCATAACGATATTCGATAAATAAAGTGGAAAGTGGAAATCTGTGGTAATTTCTTGCGTGTTTACCTTGTCATCTATTTCAACAATGTTTTCTGTTTAGTAAGCATTCTTCCATGAAGAAGAAAATAGCTATAACATTTTAGCTACGAAACTATCTTCTACGCAGTGATCAACACTTCGTTACAATTTTTTGTTTTACATTGATTAGGTATTATTTTAAAGAATATGTTTTTCTATGATAAAGGTTAATTTAAAATCCTAAATTATTAACAAAGTATCTGTCTTCTACGAAGTGTTGATCGTTAAAATATCTCTACAATCATATTTTTTCGAGATAAAAATATCATAAAGTGAAACGTAAAAAAAATTAAAAGTTTATTGTAGTCTTAAACCAGTGAAACGTAAAAATTCAGCTGTAAATTACTTGCTAAGTCTCCAGACACAAACCGAGTTGATTAGCCCAAGGCTAGATACGAATTAGGATGATTCAGAAATTGCTAAGCTCTTGCTAAGTGTTTCGACATTCTCGCTAAACTTTTCGGCAACCCTAGCGTTGGTCGAGTTTATTGCCAATTTCGGATTGATGTACCTACTAGTATATTGCTGAAACGTTAGACACATAATTAATGATTTTAATTTAAGTTTATTGCTTTCAAGACTTGGTTTTTTGAACCGGAGTTATTGCAGCTGCAATTTTATGACGCCATTGTTAGAATAATTTACTATGATAGCCATTATGACTGCTACAGAAAATACAGAATTGTGTTGGAATTATAGACAGGATTTCCAATTACTATTATTAGAATTATTTTAGGTCAAGACTAAATTTGTTTTTTTTTAATGATATTGTTGTCGAAAGATTGGAGAGGAGCTCGTGGCTAAGTAATAACAGTCGCACGGGTCGACCCGTCAGGTTAAGCTACGCTTGCCGGGGTTGGTCAGTGGATGGGTGACCATCTTTACATACCGAGATTCCTCTGTGCCTCGGAAATCACGTTAAGGCGTTGGTCCCGGCTGTTATTCGTGAATATTTGGACAGTCGTTACGGGTTGTCAGAAGCCCGAAAGTCTGACAATCAGTCATATCAAGGGGTATCGTATTACCCAGTAACTGGGTTGTGGAGGTCAAATAGGCAGTCGCTCCATGTATGTGTATTCAGCTGCATCCGGTTAGACTGGAAGCCGACCCCAACATAGTTGGGAAAAGGCTAGGCAGATTGATTGTTGTCGAAAGATTAGTAGTTTAGAAACTTTATTTTGTCATACAGAGTGGCGAATAGGTTACCTATCACATTAGGTAATTGTATCTACGTATAAAGTTCATGATTGTGGGCTGTGATTCTGAGTTGTTTTTTGTCGGATAGTAAAATAAAAATCAGCTGTTGTTCTAATACCTACGCTGTCAAAATGTATGGAATTTAATAGCATCCAATTGCGTAACTCTCAATCAATCGTAATCTAAATCATTTTCAAGCATATTGCTAATCCATTGCTTCATAATTATGTTTCGAAAAATATGTCTGCTCAACAACGTAAATAACGCAATGAATGTTGTTGAACTGTCAAAATGATTCCTATTGTAAGTGTTTCATGTTGTTTCAATTAATGTGATAATCCAATCGCCACTCTGTATATGTATGGTATGCTTGTAATGTATGAAAACACAAACACAGTCAAGATAATGTATGAAAACAGAGAATTTAACATTATGGTGAGCATAATAAAGTGGTGGAATGAGGACAGAAGGCGATTTTCCATTCCTTAAACTTATTTCCGTGCGGACTGAAATTTTATATACTTTGAATGTTACTTGTTACAAACATCTACACTATTTCACAAGTAAAGTTCTGTTTCACTCTACAGCAATACGCGACCAATCACGCAACAGGATACCGTACTGCGCATCCCCACTTTTTTGCCAACTTGCGTGGCGATTACTGTAATTTGCGCATTTTTAGATTGTAATTTTTCATGATCTGTTTTGACATGAAAATAGTGAACTCTAAAAATGATTTTTCGTAAAATAAAATTAACCTTTGTCTTCGACATTCAAAAGGAATTCATTCTAAGTATATCAATAAGTAAAAAAAGGTCAAAATACGGCAATAAGAATTCGACTGTTTAACCCAGTTTATTTAATAAAGAATGTTCGTATACTCGAATTTACTTTTAATATAATTTCTTTACAAAAAACCTTTAAGGGTTTGCCTTTGTAAAAATATTTGTGAAAAAGTAAAATGAGAAATCAAATCAGAAAATTAAACGCGTCCTTCTTGGAAGAGGTAAACGATGCTGGGTAGAATTCTATTAAAAAAGGGATAGGTTTTTGCCTTTTATTTTGGGGTTCCCATTAATTAACCGCATGTGTGTAGTCCTTTGTTTAATACCTGAAACAAACAGATGTCATTGAGTTAGTTTATTTATTTTTACAAGCTTCTATTTAGTTTCACCTGGTCCCGGTGTCTATCTGTTTGTCTGTCTGTCTGTCTGTGATAGAATCTTGCAAGTTGAATTTGACCCACTTCCCGGTTTCCGATTTAGCTGAAATTTTACATGCATGTGTAAATCGGATGACAATGTAATATTATTATGACATGGAGCTGATCTGATGACGGAGCCGGAAGATAGCCAAGGAAATTCAGTAATATAACGACGCAACCCTACCGAGTTTGAGCTCGTTTGATTTGTCTTGACAAGGATTCTGGTCCTATTGATATCCAGACTAATATAAGCTTGTTTTTTTTTTTAAAAAAAGATTACACTTGTTATTATTTATTGTCAACGACAAACGTATATGCAACATACACTAATATTATAATAACTTTACCTACCTCTTTACAGACGTAAAGAGGAGGGTAAAGTGCTTCAGGCAAATCAGGCGTAATATTACATGAAGGAGGTCTGTGTCAGTCCTGTTAAAAAAACTAAAACTACCCACTATTAACAAAAGGTAGGCATCTTGTACATTCGTTGTGTTTTAGGGCCATTTAGTAAAATGTTCTGCAAGCGGGCCTCAGTTATTAAAAATAGAAAATTATACATCAATGAAAATATTTTTTCATATCAAAAGTCACGATAGAGAGTTAGGCAAGCAAAAATTAATTACAAAGGCTGCTCTAATTAAAATTTCTATGAATAGTTGAAAATCAACATTGTTGAAGTAAAATGGGGCTAATGAAGAACTGAAAGGCTAATTGGAACAAACAAACCGTTTTAGTTAGTTTTAGGAGAATTCCGTCGCCGTTTGTAATACAGGGTCAAATTAAAATTAGCTGGTGAAACTCCTCAGACGTGATCGGTATCAATATCTAAACATGATCAAACAAAAAAATAATATTTTATGGGATTTTTTTTAACCGCATTAGTAGTAGTCGCTTGAAATATCAGTTTAAAAATCAGTTTTCTTTTGTGTATACAAAGTAATAAGGATAGTAATAAGGGCACTGTATAAAAATTATGCTTGTTTACTTAGTGACGTTATTTAAAAAAGACAATTTGAGTACTAAGCTTTTGAATAAGATGTTGCCTTAAGTAAAGGCGCCACAAGCGATTACATCGCGTGACGCGGCTGTTTGAAGGAGACTTTACAGGATTACGTCTGCCGATGGGTATTTATTAATTGACACATCACTCTCGAGAGAGATACTTATCTTACTACAAAAATAGTACATAAAGCTATAGCTGTGGCTATAGCAGATTACTGAGATAAGATAATTTCTTAGCCAGTCCTGTGGCGGGCAAGCAGCGCCAATAAGCATTCTTGCACAAACGCCATTATAATAAGTTACCCAGCTAAAGTGGCTTGATGAAAACATTTTTTACTAAGTCCGGATTAACCTGTGATGATCTAGGACAAAGCTTGCGGCAAACGAAGACGAAGTTTAAAAAAAAAACTCTAGGGCTCAAACTAACAACTTTTCTGAAGTCTTTTCATACAAATAATGAGTTCGTCTTCAAAAGTCATTGATTCTGATTTTTCAGCCTGTTCAAGCAACTGGGATAATAGTGTGTTTGCCTGACATAGCGAATAACTAACATTAGTTGGCTGTACAGTAGTTCCTCTTGTACAACTTGCTTTTCTTCGAATTGTGAACATAGTTGTAAGGAGACGGTATTCAAACGGACAGAAATGTTACTGGGATAAAGGATGAAGTAACTATCTTGTATTTCGTTTACTCTTACAATACTGCATACTTGTTTCTTTCATCTTTCCTTTGCAAACTTTTAAAAAGCATTACAAAATCTTTAGTAATGATTTTAGATATTTTGTTGCATGTATTCAAGAAAAACAGAATGTATGTTGCGAAACAAGCATTCTTAGGCCTCATTTACGGAGACGCGGGGCGTCGAGCGGCACGGTGCGCGGGGCGGGCTGCGGGCCGTAAGTGTCCCGTAAACGCTCTCATAGAAAGTCCTATGTTTGAATTTAGTGCGGGGCCGGGGGCGCGCCGCACAACGCGACGCGCGACGCCCCGCGTCTCCGTAAATGAGGCCTTACTGAGCAGTGGAATCGTTTTAGCTTAAAATTTTACAGTTTAATAAAAAAAAAAAATTTAATTCGTAGAACATATTTAATGTGCTCTATGAATATTATATTTTTATTGAGTTTGAAATGAAGTAGGGATTGAAGTTCAGTTGGACGTAATAGAAAAAATGTGTGGAAACGTTTGAGACTTATTTCAAACGTTGTAACGGCTTAGTCGGTTCTTAGTCCCTCTTTTGATATTTTCTTTGTCAGGAATTTATTCAAACCTGCACTTCAAAGTAGGTATTGATACTGTGAATTCATGTCCATCTATAATTTTTGAGTGACAAAGACGTATCAAACACGGAATTTAACAAAGCACCCGTCTGCCTCAAAATTTACAAGTCTTTGTAAAACATTATATATTATAGACACATTTTTCTTTTTCTTTTCAAGAAAAATATTTAATTTCACCATCTATTAATAAAGGTAGAATGTCGAAATTTCCATCAAGACAAGGGGAAAATTCCAATGAACTCATTTTACGTCTTAACGTGCCAAGGTAACATTTTCACTAGGAAGCTTTAAAAACGCTCATTACATTTAATTTAGGGAAACGTGGGGATTCCGCGAGTGTAGGTACAGTTACACAAACATAATTGTGCTGATTGATGTTCGTAATTGTTAATATCGTGTACTTTATGTGAATAATTAATTATACAAAATTGAAACGCGATATATGTAGGTAACATCGAAACTAATATTGTTTGCGATGAATTCAATGATTAGACACAATAGGATTCTACAAAAGTGGGGGTATCTAAGTATTTCCACTTTAGGTGCGTATTTGCCCCCTCAATAGTAGCTGTTACATAACTAGAATAGTAGTGTATAATTGAGCAACATGCAGCAGGGCTGGCCTATTTTTCCAAAGAATCAGTATTGCCATACAACGTGCCAAAGCTTTTGGGCACTTTTCCTGTTGACAGCAATGCGGACAAATTTTTGATGTCCTATGATCCTTTCCCCTATGTGTTTTATACCCTGTACATAATTATTATTATTTTAAATCATTCAGATTGTCTTGTTACGCAATTAGTATCCGATTCAATTTTACACAAATGTTGTTAACTTAAACGTCTCGCGCACACCAAGTGTGCTGTGCTACAGGATTTTAGAAGGAGTAAGAATACTATTTTTAGTCGAAGAGGAGATTTTAGTAATGACGTTAAACTGAAAGTTTTGTGGAAATCAGTTGCCATGGTATGAACATATGATGTGGAGGAATGAGGAAAATGTTGTGAGGAAAGTTTTGAGTATGAATGTGGATGGCTATAAGAGTAGGGGAAGACCAAAGAAACAACGGATGAACTGAGTGAAGATGGCTAGAAAGGGGGTGAGTCAGCCATCTTCACACAGTTCATCCGTTGTTTCTTTGGTCTTTATCATCATCATCCTAATGGATGAAGATTAAATAATAGGGAGGTATGGAAGAAGAAAATACTCGTAGGGTTGCCCACTCCAAACAAATTAGAGTTATGGGCAAGAAAATGATGTTAAAGTCAGGCAGTGGGTAAACATCATGCAGCAATATCATCACTTTTTATAAAAGTGTTAGATGGCCATAACAAAATTCAAAAAAGAAAAAATAATACCTACTTATTTTACCGAAATACGTGAATTTAACAAAATAAGGCCTGATTTTTCAATAGTTAGATAACTCTTATCTGAAGAATAAATATGAAAATTTGGCATATTTTCTATACAAAAGCTGTAAAATTAAAATATTTATTCTTCAGAGGAGGAGCTCGTGGCTAAGTAATAACAGCCGCACGGGTTGATCCATCAGGTTCAGCTACGCTTGCTGGGTTTAGTCCGTGGATCTTTACATACCGAGACTCCTCCGTGCCTCGGAAAGCACGTTAAGCCGTTGGTCCCGGCTGTCATTCCTGGATATTTGACAGTAGTTGCGGGTCGTCAAAAGACCGAAAGTCTGACAGCCAGCCTTACCAAGGGGTATCGTATTACCCAGTTACTGGGTTGTGGAGGTCAGATAGGCAGTCGCTCCATGTAAAATACTGGTATTCAGCTGCATCTGGTAAGACTGGAAGCCGACCCCAACATAGTTGGGAACAGGCTAGACAGATTGATTCTTCAGATAAGAGTTATCTTACTATTGAAATATTTGCCCTTAATGGTATAACTTAACAGTAGCTGATAGCAATACTTCTAATTAGACTACAGACGGAAAGTTCTGTCGATCACCCTGAGGCGTACAACGGCGTTTTGTGTTCTTACTCAAAACCTCCATCCAAGCTTAATAAGAATATCTGCTTCGAAAGTGAACAACGAGCTGTACTTCTACGAAAAAATTTAGTAGGTAATTACTTATTTTTCAAGTTTTTAACAATTCTATTTTATGTTGCCTTTCGATTTTGTGTGAGTAATTAATTGTAATGGTAGAATATTAGTGAATTATGAAAGAGTTCATTTCATTGCACTTGATAATATCTATATTTTCTTGATTAATTTATATTTAAAACAACGTTTGCCCAATTTAGCTTTCAGACATTGCACGTAATAAAAGCTTTTATAAAACTTCAACCGCACCGCACTACTATGTAGAGTACTAGAGGAATGTCAAATCAAAATGCAAAAAACATTCCTGCAGGGAGTGAAGTGAAAAAGCGCGCGAGAGATTTTTTAGCTGAGCTAATTATCGCCTAAACTGGGTCGGGTCAGGCAGTGCTATAAAATTTTAATTTGGACTAATATAGCCGGCTCCATTATTCATTTAGCGCTTTGTTTAGTAAGTACTTTCATCTGTACGTAGAGATAGGTTTAATCAAAATTTGGCATCAACTTCGTCGTCACAATTTGGTATCAACTTTGTCGTTTGTTTATTATAATTATTATCACACTAATATTCTAGAGGCGAAAGTTTGTGAGTGTGTGTATATGTTTGTTACTTCTTCACGCTCAAACGGCTGCCCAGGTTTAGATGAAATTTGGTATGAGATAGCTTGTACCCTTAACACATAGGCTACTTTTATCCCGAAAAAATGTAGTGTCCCCGTGGGGTGGGCAATTTTTTGCCTGTGAAAATGTGAATATTTTTCTCACCGATTGACTAATACACCGCGTTGTGGTAACTCATAAACCTCAATGATACTATTAGTTAGTGTCACGATAATTGTTCGTTTTTAAAATTTGAGTTTTGAGTACCTACTGGTCATGACGGGTTACTTTGACTCTAGGGCATAACTTTAGCCCTAATCGTCTCGACCACTCAACCGTATGTCGTATTTCCTTCGATAACTAATAGGCGGCGATATAGTCGCGTACTTGCGGGACTGTTATGTGGTTTAATGACACTAAACATTTGTCTTGATTTGTGTCAAAGTTATGCCCTAGAGTCAAAGTAACCCGTCAAGACGACAGTGTTTAATAACAAAAATCAAAACACTTCAATTTCTGATATAATGATCTTGTGAATAACTACAGTTAATTGAAGAATACAATATATTCCTGTAGATAGACTGGCGGTCTGTTGCATACCCCTCTACGAACCATAAGCCTGGTAATCCTAATACATTGTTATAACTAGTACTATCTTATCTCAAAGTTTGCTTTGTGGTAACCTAGGCAAAGCTGAGTTAGAGACGACGTTTGGCTATTAAATTAACTGGGTATATCGTGATTTATGTGCTCGAGTGATTAATATGATTAGTATTATTAATTAGCCTGGTGTTCCAATACTGGGCAAAGGCCTCTCTTCAATCCTTCCACATATTGCGATTTTGTGCTTCTTTTTTCACATTTTCAAGAAGGGATCAATTCTATCCTGTGATCTCCTTTTTATGACAAGGGAAATAAAGTAATTATTGACATCACATCAGACTTTCAACTGCTGATAACTAATCAATCTGCGTAGCCTTTTCCCAACTATGTTGGATTGGGGTCAGCTTCCAGTCTAATTGGATGCAGCTGAGTACCAGTATTTAACATGGAGCGACTGCCTATCTGACCTCCACAACCCAGTAACTGGGTAATACCATATCCCTTGGTAAGACTAGTTGTCAGACTTTCGGGCTTCTGATGACCCGTAACGTCTGTCAAAGATCCACGAATGACAGCCGGGACCAACGGCTTAACGTGCTTTCAGAGTCTCGGTATGAGTATGTAAAGATGGTCACCCATCCAAGGACCAACCCCGACAAACGTAGCTTAACCTGGTTGATTGACCCGAACAGTGGAAATTATCATAGTCGCCATGCATGTAGTTGGATCGGCAATTGCAGTTTTTTTTTACAAATAACCTTTTACACATCCAAGAGTAACAAAAAATGAGATATATTTTATGGAAACCCCACCGCAAAATGAAGAAATTGGTAAGAAAAATGGTCTCAATTACATACCTAATTTGTAAAGAGAAACAAGCTTATAATTTGGCTTACCGACCGAGTGACCAAAATTAATTGGTTTTGTGGCAATAATTGAATTTTCATAGCTCGCGTGGTAAACGTGGGGTTTATGTTTAAACCCCTGATAGAATAATAATTTTTCGAGGTATAGGCCAGCGGCATCAATCATTCAATTTATCGGAACATTATTTTATTTTAACACGGCCTTCCTACGGCAAAAAAAATGTAGTGACGTAACGTCAACATTATTGCCTGGAAACCAAATTTATAAATTATAACTAACGCGTATTTCTGAATGTTCATTCAGATTACAGGTACTAGTGTTACATTACAAATCCTGGTTTTCTATCGTAACGGTCGGTTAAATCTGTATAAAAATTAGCCTGCTGAAGAGATGAAATTGCAGCTTATGCTAAATTTCAGTACATGACTCAAGTTATAATTTCTGTCAGAGCGTCAGAGAGACTGCATACATAGGTACCTGAATGAATGATCCCATGACGTTCAAGATGAATCCCTAATGCACTTAACAATGCAGATACTAACTATATTCATAACTATGTTTGCATTCCTACGTCGTAATAGTCCACAGTGGGCACAGCTAGCATATTCACAGACACACATTGAAGTAATTTATGTACTTACTGCTGTATTTGGTCGTAACTGTTGTGAATTTAGTCAGCCAACCAAGAACAACCAAGAGGCTATTGGTGGCCAATCATGGTTATTGACAGTGGTAGGGGTTACATTATTTTCCGTTAGTGTCCAATGAGGGTTTTTTGGCAGCACTGAGACGTCAGGTCCAGGCACCTGTCTAAAGTGTCAAATCGCCTATAGTTTCTTTAGTCGTGACTGAACGAATGAATGAAACGAATGATGGACGTCATCATACATTTTATATTAATTGTCAAAATGGAAGACCTCTTGTAAAAGTAGTGCCAACTGGTGGCGTGAATTTTTATGAAAACTCAATTTTTAAACCTCATTGGGGTTACTGCACTCGCGTCTAAGTTCGGCTCATTCTTTATTTAAATTATAATTAATTAATTTTTATTTTATTTTTTAATTTATCTCAGTTTTTGTGACAGGGATTTGATATATATTGCTTTTTAGTAAATGTCTTGTTCAAAAAACCTTTGATCAGCTAATTCAATGATTATGATACAACCCACAGAAAACCCAATGACCCTTAATGTAAGAACATTGTTTTATCCCCTTTGAAGTCTCATTTATTTTTGTATAATCAAATTATTAATTTGTATTATACTTACGTCATATTATATCGTTTCTTCTAATTACGATTTTATTGCCAGCTTTAAGGACTCGAACAATTTAGAAAATTTGATACTTTAAACGGTTTCAGAAATTAATTTTGAGCGCCGGTCTCGTATCTGTGAACGCTACGTCAGGCGTTTCCCAAGCAATGTAATGGCTTTATGAGTTTCCCTCCACTTTTTTCGAATAATTCCTTCGTGTAACGAGCGAAATTAAATTATAGTGTCGGCCGCGTATCCGAAGCAGGTGAGCGGGAATTGGAATATCTGCATTACTTTACCGAACGAACGGGTTTTATTAACCGCAAGTTAGAACACTGAAGAGAACAATGTTGGCTCGTGACAGCAAAAAATAATATTATGAATAGAAAGAAAACTTGAGGCGGAATTAAACGTCGCCAGCAGATCCTCAGTCAGGAATAGTGAGCGTATGACGGATAATGTGTACGTATGTGTGTACCTACTATTCAGATTTTTATTAAACTGTTTTCCGGCAAACACTCTACGTTTCTTCCGCACCAAATCCTATAAACACACTTAAAAAGCCACAAAGGTACGCAATAACGTAATGTTACCTTACGGTAAACCGAAAACAATTCATTTCTGCGAGCGTCCCCCTGCCCCTCCCCCCGCGTCACGTACCTGCGCCCCCCTCAACCCTCGAGGAACCGCGGAATGTTAGTCGATCCGTAAAAAGCAATTCTTCCCGCGCCGTTTGCCTTTTTCACCGTACATTTAATGTGAACCAATGTAATAGTTTATTTTGGTTTTTTAAGAGGCTCCGTCAATTGAAACTCTTATTTAGTATTTGGTAGTAAATTGATTTGAAATCTTTTGATTACTAGGATTAAAATTAATCCAATCTTTTAATAATAATTTAGTCCTATCTAAGTCTAAAGTAATTCGTACAAGCACTATTCTATTCTCATAATAGACTTTATGTTTATGAGATATATTTGAAATGCGATGATAAAAATGTAACGCCAGCATTCTATTGCCACTATTTGCGGAGGACATGATGTAAGGAATCTTACCCGAATATAAAATAAGGAAACAGCGTGTAAATCAAGCAACATTGTAGTGTATGTAGAATGTATATTACATCCCCCTTTACTTGTTATGCTCAAAAGGGTGAAATAAGAAAAACTCGCAATAAATCCTCAAATAAATAGTGAGTTTCACGATGAATATCATTTTCGTTTAGCAGTCTTACAACGAAAATATGTCAATGTAAAAACCGAGGGTGTTCGCTCCATTGATTCAGAAGGAACGGGAACAACTGTATCGCTTTTCCTACGTAACTGTTCGCTATACAATCAATTGCATATCACTGGTAACAATTTGACATTGACAGCTCCTTTATATTATAGCAGTGAGGTCGGTTTTCATAGCGCTAGTGAACTTAATGGCTGTACCACGCCTAGAGAAGAGATAGAAAAAAACAGTAGGTAAGTAAATAAATATAAACTTGATGTTACAATATGTGAGCAGCGAAGATGTGATAAAGCAAATAAAAGATTCTTCACTAATAAGTTATACACTGGAACTCAAGACTTCCTAATTTCATATGAATTCGTAAACCATATTTGTATGTACCGCACAAGTCGTTCGTGAAGTCACCAATAAAATTTGACTACGTCGTTTAGCAAAAAATGTGTACAATACGAAACAGAAAGAGCCATCACTATTTCTGATTTAAGTTAGGTACGTATTTTGTTAAAGATGGTATTGGAAAATGCTCAAGAAAATATTCGATATTATTATTATAATATTTTCTTGAGCATTTTCCAATACCGTCTTTAACAAAATACGTACCTAACAGAGATGTCACATAATTATAATTATGTGACATCTCTTACAAAAACCTATAAATAATTCAGGTTCTTGAATAATAAACTTAGAAATGTTATGTTTGTTTGCAAAGCACTTATACTTAGTGGGCTAAATAGGGCAATATTGGCCACGTAAGTCGAAAAACATCTGCGTCCTTCCATTAACACAACTTGGAGTGGTGGGCCGGGCCGTGTTGGGCACACTGCGACCAATGTGAACACTGCCCATATTACCCATGTTGTCCGGAGCCACGCATTCTGATAAACTCATTTTAATAGCTTGTAACAATCGCAACCAAATAATAATAATTATGTGGAATTTTATGATTGCTTTTAATCGGTTTCCAATTTAAGTCTGCATGTGGAATAAAGTCTGCAGATCCATTGTTTCGTTGCTATGTAAAATTTCGTTATCATAAAATTACGATGTTTTGTATTTCACGTGTTGTTGTTTTACTTTGTTTTCCCTTGATTTTCCCACGCCCTCATACTTTTCTTTATACTGAATATATTTGCGTTGTACACATACAATTTTAATATTATATCCATTTACGGTGTTAAAGAAATGCAAGGTCACGCTCCGTAGTACGCGGGGGTAATGACCGTGCCTGAGAACATCTAGCCACTGCAGACGAAAGGTATAGCTATGTTGTTGTTACTCGCGTTTTGTTCATGAAATTTTTGTTATTTTGTAATCAAAAACTATGAAAATCTAAATGCATGGATCTTTGACAGTCGTTACGGGTCGTCACAAGCCCGAGAGTCTGTAACCAGTCTTAACAAGGGGTATCTTATTGGCCAGTTACTGGGTTGTGGAGGTCAGACAGGCAGTCGCTCCATGTAACATACTGGTATTCAGCTCCATCCGGTTGGATTGGAAGCCGACCCTAACATAGTTAGGAAAATGCAGATAGATGATCAACTATAAAAATGGAATCTAAACTATATAGTCCGTTTCATTTATTAGGCTTTGTCTTTGGTCAATGTTTTTTCAGTGATAGATTTCAGTTGGATATCTTACTGAAAATAAATCATATTTACGGTAAATACCTACACAAGGAGAGAAATAAATAAAACGTCGACCGAGACAATAGCAGTTGCGGTGTCGTGTCTTCAAATGATACCCCTCCACGCTAACTCGAAATCTTTTAACGGGTTACTATTGTTAAAGAAAGAATAACGCTGAGAGACGTTCCGAATGAAGCCTCTTCGTGTCTCACGACAATAAATTCAAATCATTGGACACGGATGTCACAAACAGCGAGCCAAGCACATACTGGTACTGAGGACGTCTACCTACTCGACTATCGCCGCACTAAATATTAATAGTTGGCTTTCTTCGACACAAAATATTCTTCAAAACATTATGTAGAAACCCGAACATGCTCTACCTACTTACATAAGATTATGCTCGGCAGGTTGTTTCTCCTCCACTACTCACCGCTATCCGCCCACAGCCTGTCTTCCTTTTACTAACTAATTTCACCAACAAAATTATGAAAAAAGCCCTAAGCAGTATCTTAAAATTTATTAAAGAAAGTAAAAAAATAACATTTCATTTAGGCGGCCCACCTAAAAATATATAAACATATTTTTTTACTAAAACGAAACAAAACACGAAATTTAGAGTGACTCGCTCGTAAAGCAGGAAAAACTCGTCTCATTTATTTCCCTCTTAGCGATAAGGACGGTGGAGCATTGTGGGCTGGCTGACGTCAACTGTCAGATTTCACAACGTTCCACCTCTTTCAGTGGCATCGTTATGGACACGTATACCTTGATTTAATTTCTTTGCAACGCTAAGAACGGTAAAGGAGTGGAGGAGCTAGGAAACCGACCCGGGCGGCGCACAAACACACCAGCGGAATAATTTATGTGCTCGGACCGAGCCATTCTAAACCATATTTTCGAGAGCCCGATTGGGCGGTATGAGACTGTCACGAGTATTTGTTTACCGCAGGTGATATTTCCCCGCTATCGCAGGCGATACTGGGAAACAAATTCGAGCGTTGATTGCCAGAGTCACAGTAGTTTACTCAAGGGTCGAGATTATGCGAATGGAAGAGGTTACTTGGCCAGTTGTCTCGAGTTGAATGCCGGTATATTGATCGGTCGTAAACATGGTACAGTTCCGCTGAAATTAGGACGAATGGTCACGTCAGAGTATCGCGTGACGACCGCGTGTCTACCGGAAACAGAGATATAAAATATTTTTATTGCCGCCTCTAGTGGTTAATAGTAACCATTAGGCTGTTCATTGCTTTGTTTATCTTTCTACGCGCGTGTTGGGATGGAATTGCGTTATCCGCTATTATGTGTAGTGTTATTTGAGAACATAAAAGAAAGAATTCAATTTAATTAAAGAGGTTTTGCAATCTGATTCCAACGTTTTATGCAGAGGTGTAACAGTAAAATTCTTGATCGCTTGGAACTAATAAAGCGCGTTATGGGGGTACAGACAGTTGCATGCTGCTCCACGTCTCCGACTATAAGTATTTGTTTTATTTCGTCACGACAGGGCGGAGGATTTGTTTGCGCCACGTAGCAAATATTACTAACTCAACAAACTTGCAAAGAATTGCGTTCAATTCTCAGGTCACATACTTGTTTCCTTGAATTTGAAATGTTTTACAGTAGCATGCATGCCTTACAGCAATAAAAGTGAGTGGGTTATAAATTTATGGCCTTCCTACTACGTACTAGTAGTTATATTTTTCTTTGAGTCGATGGTATCTGAGTATGGTACGCGTATTTGAAATGTCTGGGTGCACTTTCAAAAGCAAATGCTATCACGTTCTATAAAATATTTAATGCGTTGTCTGTGAATCTTATTGAGATGGAGAAGCAATAAGGGTTGCTAATAGCTGCACTGAAATTTTTCAAACGTATCCTTGATTGATATTACATTTCAAATTTCCTGCCACGTGCTTGCGGAGCATTTATTTATTGCATGCCAGCAGTTAATCAAGTATAGAATTAAATTGAATCTCTACTTAATATTAAAACATAAAGAGAAACTCAGGCCTACTTCCCATGGGGGTAGGCAGAAAATACAGAACGGCTCCTACTATAATCTACTAGTAGGTACCTAAGCCATTCATAATTTATTCAGTAGTAGGCGGGTAGCTCGCCGTCCGGTAAGGACCAGGCCCGAGTCGACGGCGCGTTGTGTTCCACGCGCGCCTCAAAGAGATGTCAGCAAAAGATGGGGTCCAATAGGGCCGACGCCGCTGGGGTCGCGGGTAGTTTAAAAAAGATACCGTGGCCCTGGCATAGGCAACTGAAGGAACACGGGTGGGTTTTAGTCAGTAAAAGTCTGACAGGCCCTTCCGCTCCACCCAGAGCGGGAGAAGTTATTTGATGATTTCCCATACTCAAAAAAAAAAAGAAAAAAAAAGGTGTCTAGATTTAGGATAAGTTCAGATGTAACGCGCGTCAACGCACGTCAACGCGCGATCTTATTTCACGAGGGTTCAGATGACAAGCGCTAACATGCGTAAGCCCCGCAGGTGCCCGTCTGACTCACAGTCTGTATCTGTGGAGCCTAGAAAATGGACGTGGAAGAAGCTATCATTTTGTTGTTATATTATTTTAAAAAATATATAGGAAAAGAAAATGGACACATTGAGTTCATCCAATATTCAAGAAATACCCTCTACAAGTTTGGTTGCAACATTATAATATCCGAACCAGAGATATCACAATGAATCTTAATTACTTCAGAATGTCTATAAAATCATTCGACAATTTCTTCAACCCATCCAGGATGACGCGCACTCAACTGAACAACATGCGGGCGTTACTTCTATCAAAGCGCGTGTCAACGCGCGTCTAGAGATTTTTTTCACAGAGCGCTGCGTTAACGCTCGCTGTCGCTTGTTTAACGCACGCTCGTGTGATTGGTTGTACGTAACAAAATACCATGATGTCTAGGCGAGCGATTCGAAAACGCAAGTCAATTTTTTTCTGTCTGAACTATGCCTTTAGAACCTTTTATGACAATAAGCTCACCCCCGGTTGCGAAATATAGTTGTACTATATTCAGCAAGTGTCATGTTATAGGTTGCTTGAGATTTTAAACATAATTCCAAACAACACAAACAAGGAGCAGCATTAATATTGCAAGCATTAAAGCATTCTTGGCTCAGAAATATCAAGTAGAAGAGATTACACGTTTATTTAATTCGGAAGTGACGTAACATACGCGGTTTGGAGGCTGGCATAAATCCTTCATCACTGAACGGAAACACCGGGACGTTGATTTCTTCTGAACAAGAATGTATGAGGTTTTGTGTTTGGTTGCTTTTAATTTTGGATTAAGTTTCTGGGTTGTTATTAAACTGATTTACACATGTTTGCACTAGTTTTGATTATTGGGGAAGCCCACGTTTCGAATGTGTACATTTGATATGTGGTTTGTTTTTGATATTTTTGCTAGAACCACTTGAGTTTATGTGTTGTTTCTAACTTAATTTCGGTGTTATTTTAGAGTAAATGAGCCTACTCAAAATAGCTGTGGCATTGCATATGTATGCTAAACGAGAGGTCATGGGATTCTTTGAGTATTCGATATAAAATCTCAAGATTTTCGTACCTCCAAGTAACAATAACCTAACCATAGTACTCAAGTTTATTTAGTTTCTTGCTACTGAGCGCAGTAATTATCGTATCAACGATGCCTATAACTATTACAAATGCAAGACGGCGCCGGGGCTCAATTATTATAGCTACTGTTTTGGTTTCAGCCATTCCATCTTTATGATACGTGAAATAATAGCTATAATAGCCTATGCCTTGTTAATAGCGATGATGACTAAAAATTTATTTTTTGTCCGTCATTGAGATTATTAAAAAACATTGGACACGTATTTTTTCTTTTTTTACGTAATCAAAAAATTACGGCGATACATTGAGTTAAAATATGGCATGACGTCACGCGTAGCTAGGTTTTATACGTACAAGTGACGTAGCGAGCCCCCACTCCCCCCCCAACATTAATGCGTGATAGCTAAGTATTTTTTTATTAATATGATAAAGCAAAAAATACGTGTCTAATATTTTTTTATTATCTGACTAACGGACTACATAGAATTTCTTTTTTTTTACCCAGGAACCATACATATTACAGTGTGTGATTGCAACTAGTCATTGGAAATTGCATGGCAGGTAAGGCGAACTGTGTCCTCCTAATAGATGTGTACTCTATTAATTAATGCTTCATCAATTATTATCACGGAACAAATATTTGTACGACCTACAAGTATTTGTTCCGAGTCTGGGTGTTTTTCTATCTATAATATGTATGTATTTACAAAAAAAAAAATGTATATAAGTAGTTTATCAGCCATCTCGTTACCATAACACAAGCATTAGGTTGCTTAGCTTGGGACTAGATGGCGTTGTGTGAAATGTCCAAGGATATTTATTTATTTATTTATTTAATTAAATAGTTCTGTATATGAGTTGTATACCAGCGCTGCGACACTTATTTTTAATGTCGCAGCATCATGCTGACATAGGGGCCTTTTAACCTCGTACAGGACTTTGTTTTTTTTTTTAACTTTTATCATTGTGTTTTAGTTTAGTTGGTAATCTTCCTGTGCGAGTTACAATAAGTACTTTTCTTTCTTTCTTTATTTTAGTTGTATATTAAATATTACTTTCATCACCCTACTGTGTGTGTAAGTACCTACTTTACTAATTAACGTCCGGAAAAATAAATAAGTATAAAGGTCCCAGGTCGTCGTCAAGCGAAATCGGAAGAATTTTTTGCGGTGAGACAAGATGAATCAACAATATCTTTACCATCGTAATCGAATTAGGATTTCCGGTCCAAAATTCCCGCCAGAGTAGGTTTGTGATACCTGCAATAATAAACTTTGATTTTACAACGCAGTAATGTTGTTGCAGTTCATAATTAACTTTTGTAATATTTACGAAAAGGTATTTAAATACAGTGTATCGTCCTGAATGCTACGTGGTCGTAGCACATGCTACGCCGTAGCTCTGCGCGTAGCAAAAGATGCACGTCGTAGCAGAGCGTTCGGAATTTTGAAAAAGTTTATGATTCTTTTCATTTAGGTATTCTAGTATTTGGCGAGCACAGGCATTATAACCAATATGAACTGAAATTCTGTTTGTAACGCAGAAAAAACATACTTGTTATAAAACAACAAATCCTTCAAATACCAGCCGAAGCTCTGAATCCATTTCAATTGAACTGAAAATGGTGAGTGACGTCACCTATAACAGTCGCTGAACTGCAACCCGTCATTTAATCTGCTTTAACGACAAACACGTAACGAACAACCTAGCCACGAGTATGAGTCAACAGGTTGCGTAAAATGCCATCGAAGGCTTTATCCGTGACGGGAAATCGGCATTAATCGTCAGCACGAATGTTATATTTGCATATTCATGGCACGAAAACCCCCTTGATTTAACGACAACCGCGGAATGATCGTTAAACCCGGCAAAAAGTGTCACGTCACTTTTTTTTATTTTCTCCTAACACGGAATATATTTTAGGGGCCCTCATCACATATCGAAAAACGACGCTCAAGCACCTACTTCACTTATTAAGTTTGGGGTAATAACACTTAATTATAGGCACCTACTTGAGTTTATTGCGATAATATACTACGAACAATCACGAATTTGGTTTTTCCGTTTGTCGACCTTTTCAGCTATTATTGAAATTGATTCATACATTGTTCGTACAGGCATTCTGTTGAGTGCAATATATTCGTATAAAATTTTAATAAAAGCAATTATGGAAATTAAGTGGAGATTTTCTTACTGGAATGGCTCATTTTATTCACATCGCTGTCAGCTATACAATTAATTTATAAGAGTTTCATACAAATCTTATATCTTCTGGTATTTTATAAAAAAAACTCCTAACTAGATACTTAATCCATTCTCCTTCAAACCATCCTCCATTCTCTACCTTACCTGAAGTAAATACGCGAATAACTTAAAACATTAAATAGACTCCCGCAGTACATTTAACATCATACAAAAACATTAGCGTGTATACTTTGACAGAAGGTACAAGTTGCGTCGGGTTCTGTACATGAGATAACGTTGCTTGAGAATGATTAATGCGCACCCTTGTCCTGGAATATCACGTCATCCCGGGGCTGGGTTTTTAATATAATTAGCGTTGGCAACTTTTGTTTACGAATGTACAAGACGGGTTCAAACTTTGAGACCGGATTGCGGTACCTTCTTTTGCGTGCGACTATATCTCGGGAAATGTGGACGTGATTTTTTCATAAAAATTTTGTTAGTACAATCTTTACAAAGGTGTTAATTTGAATGAGATGTTTTTGCTACTGGTATTGTTTTAACTTCATACTGTGATGGCAAAAAGTTGCTGAAGAATTCTGGAAATAAGCTTAATGTTCAGAAAAATCAACAACACATTGAGGTTTATTAATAAATCAATACATACATGTTTTTCTCCGTATTAGTGAAGAGATATCCCAAAATTGTCCAATTACCACTTGGTAATATTATACCGTAGTTATAATAAACTAATTACAACATTCAATTAACGCGTTATTTAATCACTATAGTCGCTTAGTAAGTATACAATATAAGGCTATAGCAACATTGGCGATTAATCGCATTAAGTTATAGAGTTTAAACACAGACAATATCATTAGCGTAATCTGTTTCCCAATTGACGATTTTAATTGAAGAGTAATTTATCTTTAGATACGAGTACCTACAGTGTTTACAGTTTGTGGACTGTATTTTTGTATTTGTGGCAGAAATTTACTGTTTTGATTAATGTCATGCTGAAAACTTAGTCAGTCATATCTATTTTTGTAAAACAGAGATTGCTTTTGCTAGTATTAAGAAAGTATGATTTAGAAACTGTCGTTATTGTAAAGTGCATTAGCAGAAATGTAAGTCTATAAATAACTTATCTAGAGAGATAAGTTTCTCTCTGCTAATGCACTTTATAATAATCGGTGCATTTCAAGGTATAGAATAACTATACTCTATTAAATATAGTGTCTATAGACATTATATGTATTCTATACCTTGAAATGGACCGATTCCTAATCAGCCATTAGATACGAATCAGTCGACTTGTCTCGGACAATTAGTGCTGAAAGCTGAGCGTCGCACGTCGGGGTCGTATTGTGCGGTCACAGCCTAATCGATTTGTATGCACAATCGCTTCATAAACACAGTAGTCCTACACATAAGTTAGATTAACAAACGTAGCTTTGGCAAACGCCTGAAGAAGATCTGTCGCAGCCAATCAGCGTGTTGACAGATCCTGACAATGTAGACATGACGGTAAATGTATGCTTTGCATGGTACTCCTCATTAAAGTAAAGGTAAATATTATATTATACTGGTCTAGATGGCGTCGAGTAAGAAAGGAAATTATATTGCTTCAATTTGTAAATATCCAAGAAAGACCATCTTTTCATTCCATAATTATGTCTATTTTATCTATGGTATGAGTTTATCTATGGTATGAGGTATGAGTTTATTTTTAGGGTTCCGTACGTCCGAATGAAAAAACGGAAACCTCATAGGATCACTCGTGTGTCTGTCTGTCCGTCTGTCACAGCCGATTTGCTCCGAATTTATTAGACTGATTAAGTTGAAATTTTAACATGGTAAATCAATTGTGCGTACAAACTTACATTTGTAGTTGGAATGTATGGGCGAACATGTTTTTCAACTACAATGTTAAGTTTCTTCTTGGGATAATTCATCCCCACCTCAGAACCCTTCATTGTGCGTGCTCTGACATGCACTTGTTTTTTTGCACCGGTTTTTAAACATAAGGATTTCCTCGTAGTTCACTAAAAAGCCCTCGTAGTTCCAATGAGTAAACATTAACTCTTACTACTCGTACAAAATATTTAAATTCATGTTCAACACGTGTCTTACATTCATTCTGGAGTTTGACGTAAGACCACAGATTAATACAGATGGGATGCAGTTTAGGTATGAAGCTACAAGTACGTGGCGAGCTCAGCTCACTGGGTCAATTCAGTGTGGGCTGCCGCGCACCGGCCGGCTCGCACGTTAGTTCGATACTCACTCACGCGCCGCGTCGTAAAAGAACACAACCCTAACGAGTCAGAAGGTATAAGAGTTACGCAATAGAAAGAGAGGCAACTGGTAGGTGAATAGGTATAACTGCAGGTAATAAGCGTTGTGCGTTTGCACTTTATTGTGTCGTAGCAAGAATCGCTTTTTATTTAAATGATTTTGCGGAGTGTCCCATCTGTATTAATCAGTGGTAAGACAGGAGTTGACCATGTGTTTAAATCTTTTGTAGTAAGACCGATTGTATCGAAATTGAGTTCGAATATTACAAAACTAAAAACACTTCCACGAACAAAATAGATCACATAAATATACTAACAGAATTCTAACACCTACGCTGGAAATATTTTCACAGGGTGTAATCATTTTACGAACCAACCAATAGGAAAACAAAATAACAAAAATATTCATTGATGAATAACCAACGTAAATGTTAGTGCACAAACATAAAAATAAACCTTTCATGGATGAAACATTAACAAACAGAGATATGTAAATAGAAAATAAAATAAGGGTAAAAAATTACGGAGCTTCTAACACTCCATTTGAAAACGCTTATTTTTATGTAACGCGAAAAATATCAAATAATATTTTGAACCAGTTTGGATGCGTTCGTGAGTGAATTCAGGCAGATGCTGATAAAAAGAGATTTATTTGAATGTATATTTTTATATAATAGAAGACTTTCAACCAAAGTTGTTTTGGTAGAAATATTACCAGTATTTTTAGTTAGCTGATTTATTTGTATATATTGTAAATCTTTCGTGTGTATTGATGATGTAGAATTAATAATAAAATTATTTTGTAGATAGTTATAATTTTACGTCACTGATAATGCCGAAAATGGCCAAATGTCAAATGAACTGCTTTATTTATAAGCCCGCCAAAACATATCCTCAACAATATTATGATATTCAAAGCTCTAAATAAATAATGAAGCAGCAATAATTTGAAATTAAACTCATCTATATTAATTTATATTGTTAATTAATTATAAATGACGAGGCATTCACTCAATAACAGATTGCGTTATTTTAATACCACGGCAGTCAAAATGTGACTGTTAAACTAATAATTGATCACAACTTAATTATTGTTAGTAGTGGTAATTAGAAAAGGGTGTTGTGTGCTTTTAATGTTTTAATGGAGTATAATATTTCCAACCATTTATTTTGATTTAGCGTCCATGAAGTATTGCATGTTTTCGTCTATGGTTGCCTGTCAATAAAGAAGGAACTTCACAGGCGTAGGTACTTAGGTCAAAAGTAAAATAAAGGATGGGAAAGGTTATAGTGTATCTATTTGTTAGTTATGTACAATGCGTTTCAAATAAGAATAGGATCGACAGTGGCTGCAGCTGCATGCCAGCGCCTGCGATTATTATATAATGTATGTGTATTCATTTTGTTACTTTTGATTTTGATTTTAATTTTGATATTTTAATTTTATTTTCAATTTTGTTTTTTTAATTTTGATTTTGTTTTCAATTTTGTTGATTGATTTTAATTTCGGGTTTAATTTTACTTTTTAGGGTTCCGTACCTCAAAAGGAAAAAACGGAACCCTTATAGGATCACTATTCGTTGTCCGTCTGTCTGTCAAGACCCTTTTTCTCAGGAACGCGTTGAGGTATCAAGTTGAAATTAGTATAAAATACTCTATGGAGCCCTAAAAAAATCAATCTTGTAAATCAACGCAATAAAAAAATACGGCCATTTATGCGACATATTTTGATACTCGCAAGTAAATCAAAACCTATAGGGTACTTCCCGTTGACCTAGAATAATGAAATTTGGCAAGAAGCAAGGTCTTACAGCACAAATAAAGGAAAAAGTCCGAAAATAGTTAATTTGTAATTTTATTACATATTATTTTTTTTTTTGGATAAATTCTTTTCAACTACGGAACCCTTCATTGTGCGTGGTCCGACACGCACTTGGCCGGTTTTTTTATTATTTGATTTGATTTGGTGGCTTAATGTTGCATTTTAACCTTACTATGATATCCTGCAAGGAATACGTCGAATTAGTAGTACGTCAGTATAAAGTACATATCGCATTTAGAACCGCCGAAATTAAACAGCTAAAATGCATATTTATTTAAACGTTTCCCCGAATATTTAGCTTAGCAACAACTTCCCTTCGTAATTGAGCTTCTACGCCTCCCCGATGGTCGTCTCTGACACAAATTGCGTTATCGAGATGAAACTGTGGGGCCAGTTGTAAACTAACATTATTGTTATAGTCTTGTAAGGAAATTCTGCAACGTTACTGCCATTATACGTTGCAAGTATGTACAGATTGTTTTGTAGATAGCTCCTAATTGCTCAGAAATACGTACATACTTGGTAAGTATTCTACTGATTTCAAATTAGATTATTGGGATCTGGATCTGGATCTGCGTCTGGGTGCTTCTTGCGGGACTACGCATCGCTGCCAGTGCGGTGAAGCTGTCGACTGCCTCGAACACCATGGCCAGTCTTGTAGACTGTTCATTAGTTGACTGTTTTCTATTTTGTTAAGTACCTGGTAGTTGTTGAAAGGCCTAAATTGTCCTCACATATCTATTAACACTGTTATTTGAAAATATTGTAAAAGCCAATTATATTAAAAACAGTAACCATGGAGTTTCTTGCCGGCTCTTCTCCATAGGAAACGACCAATTTGAAACCGTGCACCTAGCTTCTGACGTTTCATAAGTGCTCATGTAGGTTTATGTGAAATAAAAATATTTTGATTTTGAGTAAGAGCGCAGGCCGGATAGCACGGCACGCCAGCATTCATGACATCATGCGTCGTGATCTTGTCACCGCCGGGATGCCAACTGTTTTAGAACCCAACGGCTTGGCACGCGATGATGGAAAGAGACCTGACGAATGACCATAATTAAAAATTAAATTAAATTTATTTATTTACATAGACAACAATGATCCATTAGTGTTAGTTAGTTAGTACAAAAGAAACTTAAAACGCTATGTTAGTGTGTTATTATAACTGGGCTGGGTTATTATAATGCCATGGAAGTTAGGTCGGTCTTTGCTATGGGATGCAACATGTGTCGATACCCTTGCGGCATTATAAATAATAATAATAAATAAATATCCTTGGACATTTCACACAACGCCATCTAGTCCCAAGCTAAGCAACCTAATGCTTGTGTTATGGTAACGAGATGGCTGATAAACTACTTATATACATTTTTTTTTTGTAAATACATACATATTATAGATAGAAAAACACCCAGACTCGGAACAAATACTTGTAGGTCGTACAAATATTTGTTCCGTGCGGGAATCGAACCCGCGACATGCTGCGCAGCAGTCAATCGCTCAACCACTGCGCCAACCGTGTCGTCAAAAATTTCATTCCACCTTCCCAGTACAGTGGACTGTGCTGCTGCAGGTGTGGAAAACCTCAAATGGCGAAAATATTCAAATATTTTTGGGAGTTATATTTTCGAGCCGTTTTGGATTGAAACACTAGGGCCATGGGGTCTGAGTGCCCACTTGGTTTTTCAAGACATCGCTAAGCGTTTCGTCGACTCCTCACGTGACCAGAGAGCTGGCCTATTTTTTGCTCAAAGAATCAACATTGCCATACAACGTGGTAATTAAGATTGCAATAAAGATTATTTGATTTGATTTGATTTAATTTCGCCAGCCTTTTGGGCATTTGTCCGTTGACAGCGATGCTGACGAATTTTTTTGATGCGCATGATCCTTTCCCTCCTTTTTATATACCATGTAAGTAAATATTATTATTTTTTAAATCTGTTAGTTTATATGATATCTATCTTTTGATTACTGGGATTATCTGTTTTGGAAATTTTAAATTACAATGTAGGTTTATTTGTCAATTGCAAGACTTAGAAAAATGGTTTAAAAAAGGGTAACAAAAACGTTTGAAATACGTCAAACCAAAAAAAAGCACCCCTGCTCTTATTTAAATCAATGAGATTACCTCTGATATTTCTCAAAAGCTGCATCGGGCTCACTAAGAGTTGAGATGCCAAAACTGATGCCACACTGCTCAGTCGGTTGCGTTGCGTAGCGTCGTGGCCTTTCAATGACGCTTGCTCGGTTCTAATAGTACATTTTGATACAAGTGGACATTTGTCATTGCCGTTCTCAGCTCAAAAACAACCTCGCCTACGGTTTGGGTGTTAATTCCGCGTCGAATGCAATAACAAATGTCCACGAGTATCAAACGACTTTTTCAATACACTTTTGAAGACATAAAATAAAATAACGAAAAATATTTTTGTCATGAATTATTAGGAATCTACGATTTAAAATTAAACTGGCGCGAGGCATTGAACCAATTTGTCATTGAAGTGCCTCGAACAACGTATTGGCAACGCCCGTGTGGCATCACCCTAAGGGTTCGTAGGTAAAGTGACTAGTATATAAAAAAAAATAGAAAACAAAAGTATCTTTTACATTCTTTACTTTAATTTAGTAGAGATTTTAATTCAAACCATTTGTGCTTTAGGGAGGGACACGACCATTTAATTTACATTTGCGGTAAAAGCTAAGCTTTAATGATAAATGCGGTGCTTTCTGCGGCAAAAAGCGGCCAAGTAAGAGTCGGACTCGCACGTGAAGGGTTCCGTACCACCGTACAAGATTAAATACTACATATTTCTTGAACACGTTTCTTGTATGGGGACCCCTTTTGATTTATTTTATTTTTATTATTTGCTGTTAATAGTAGTACATACTCCGTGAAAATTTCAAGTGTCTACCTATTACGGTTCAAAAGATGCAGTCTTGTGACGGTCAGACGGACGGACGGATGGACGGATGGGCGGTCAGCGGAGCCTTAGTAATAGGATGCCGCTGGCACCCATGGGTACGGAATCCTAAAAAGGCGATTGCGTGCTTGCGTTGCAACAAAGAGAAGTGTAATTTATACGATGAATGAGTAATTCTGCATTACAGTGCACGCATTTATTAACGATGTTATTTACTTGGCCGGCAATAAAACGGTGTTTGACTCATAAGAACGGTTATAATACCCAGGTAATTGTGTCACAAATGACGCACTCACGACTTTTTATTGTGTTTTAGAGACGTGTGACTATTATTGTACGGCCGGACGTCCGGGCGGCCGTACAAGAATAGTGCCTCTGTCTTATGGGTCACTTAAAGGGTGACTTTGTAATACTCGTAATATCAAAAACAATGATAAAATGTGTTGCACTTTTCACAAGTTTATACCTACTTACTTTTTAACCGATTTCAAAAAGGAGGAGGTTCACAATTCGTTGGAACCTTTTTTTTTATTTTTATTTTTATGTAGGTTGTACCTATGTTCCCCGATTACTCGAAGATGGCTTTTTTTGTAAGGGTATACTTCTTAGGTGGTCCCATGATCATCAAGTCAGGATCTGATGATGGGATCTTGGAGAAATAGAGGGAACTCTTCAAATTTTATAGGCACACTTGAAGCGATTTGGGTAGTTTTTGGTACGTTACTTTCTCGAAGTGGTCCCATTTCAATTTGGTGAAGATCTGATGAAGAACTTTGGAGATAGGCAACGGAACTCCTCAAGAAATAATAGCAAATGGGCCGGGATTGCTGATTGAACCACTGAAAACTGCAAAATAAAAACTTTTTTACAAAAAAAAAAACAACCGACTTCCGAAAAAAATACACTTCAAAGTGAAAAATAACTTTAATTTTGGAAGTCGGTGGCAAAAAACTAAAACACAGATCCAAAGACACCGACTTCCAAAATTAAAGTTATTTTTCAGTTTGTAGTGTTTTTTTAAAAGTCGGTTGTTTTTTTTTTTTTGTAAAAAAGTTTTAATATAGTTATCCGATTGCCTGAGTCCTGCAGTTGAGCGGGCAATATATTACCGACGTTCTAGATAGTAGTCGTCTATATTTTCAACAGAATAACAATTTCTGAGGACCTTAGACATCTCCGCCACGAAACCATAGCAGCGAACCCGCAGTAGTTCAATTCAACTGACTCACAACCATCAGCGAAACATCATGCGGTTTTGCTATTTCGCGGTTTCACGGCGGTGATGTGCTAAGGCCCTTAAGGCTTGTCCTCCCTAAAATACGGCGAAAATGAGTAACTATGTTTCCATTTTTTACAGTAACTATAGCACCTTTTTGATAGAAAAAAATACACAATAATTTAGAATACATAAGAATCTAGAATACATATTTTAGTTTGTACAAAGAAAAAAAAGGCTAAGCCCAGGTCTGTTTCTGTCTATTTTTTCGAGTTTTTACCATATTACTCCTACAGTTTTCATTAAAAGTGGTCATTTTATACAGTTTTTTACAAAATAATAAGGAATGATTTCATGTGATTATTTTTTTAGTCCAATACCTAGATTTTTTGTAAATCGGTAATTACTTCATATTTTGCAAGCGTTGTGTCATCTCGGTTCTCTTTCGTTTCTATGCAGTCCGACAGTGACCGCGCTTTTTACGGCGGACAAGCTTTAATATATAGAATACGATAACTCTCGTGGCCTACCGTACTTTCGCTTAAAACCATAGCAACGAAACCGCAGTTGTTCAATTCAACTGGGTCGTATGATGTTCCACTACTATAGTAGCGGAACATCAGCGGAACATCATGCGGTTTCGCGGTTTCGCGGCGGAAGTGTGCTAAGGCTCTTAAAAGTGTACATAAAACTATAGTTTTAGGTACACTTTTAAGAGCCTTAGCACGATTATTGTTTTAAATCTGGCTTATAAGCCCGATTTAAAACAATAATCGTTGGAAATACTCAAGTGCTAACAAAGCGAATCGCTTGCAAATTATTGTGTTGAGCACAAGCCTACGTTGTCGTCAGCCGTCTCCGCCAACAATAATCCCCTTACGTTCCCCACTCTTGTTTATTTTTCATTTTATTTGCTACAACAATAAACGCCACTGGTATGTGTACCTACGAGATTAGCAGCTGTTCACAGAAGATACAAGTAAAGCGTATTCAAATGGGTTAATTTGTTTTAGGCTGGGCCATAAGCAACAACCTACGCGTTCGTATAGGGCTTACCTAACGTTTACTTTATCGTTAATCTAATTTAGAAAGATCTAAGAAAATAAATATCTAGAAAATTCAATCAAACAACACAACCTATCGCAGTCCACTGCTGGACATAGGCCTCTCCCAGGCTACGCTACAACATCCTGTCCTCCGCCTTCTGCATCCAGTCTGTCCCAGCCACTATCTTCAGGTCGTCGGTTCATCTAGCTGGGGGGCGTCCCACACTACGCTTACCGATACGCGATCTCCATTCCAGAACTCGTCTGCTCCACCGGCCATCGGTCTTTCGACAAACATGGCCAGCCCACTGCCACTTCAGTTTGCTTACTCTGAAAGCCATGTCGGTTACTCCTGTTCTTTTCCGGATAACTTCATTCCTGATTGTATCCTTCAAAGAAACTCCGAGTACCTATAGCCCGCTCCATAGCGCGCTGAGCGACTTTGAATTTGTGAACCAGCCCGACTGCCAGTGTCCACGTTTCAGCACCGTATCTCATGACGGGCAGGACGCACTGGTTGAAAACCTTAGTCTTCAAACATTGCGGGGTAGGTTTGATTAATCTAGAAAATTAAATATTTATTATTTCTTCATAATTATTATGCTCAATCATTTTCCAACTCCGTTAACGTAACGAAAATCATAGTTGCGAAAGATATTTAATTATTAAACTCGCCAAGCATAAAACAACAAAGGTAAAAGGAAACAACCCACGTACCTACTCCTTCAGAGAACGAAAGATCGCTACCATTAAAGGCCCTTTGCACCCAAGGGCCAGGCCCCCGGGTCGTGTCTAATAATTAAAATATACAGAGAACAATGATACGTTTCGCTCCGTTCAATGTTTATTGACGGCACGGTGTACGGCGCGGCGTGAACCCTTTGCGATTTCAATTTGCAAGGGGTCCGGGCGTATCCGTCCGGAGAGAGCGAGACGGCTTAACACTAACTACAAACAGTCAAGTTAAAGCAACATTTAGCTTAAACGTGACCGATATTCCGTTGCATTAAGTTGATATAGATTCCCAACTTAGATACGCCACATTGCGCGTATAATGTCGCGTATCGTGACAACATCAAACTGCTGCTGTGGAATGACTTAGCGCTTAATGTAATGGGTATTATAACGCAACATTTGACACCTTATGTTTCGACTTTCCCCTCTTAGTTCGAGTTTGGAAGCTGTTAATGTCACGATGTTCATGTTGGAAAAAGAACTGAGAGCGTTTAATAGCTGGGAGCTTATTCACGTTGTGAGTCTGTTCGTGTTGAATGTATAGGGTTATCTGCAACACTTGGGTGATTTCGTACACTTTCCACCGTCGGCATCGTTCTGTGGTGGACAATGCAGGCATGCCTGGGGATTGTCCGTGAAAGGTATTTGAGTCTGGTCATGCGTATACGGACCGGGGAATGGGGAAGACCACGCATTGTTGTGCAGCATGAGCGTGCCTCGATGTACGCGCGATTTGAATTTAGCTATTTGAGTTTATCGAATACATGAAGCATGAAATACTTATTTCACGCTTCATGTATTCGATATACTGGAATAGTCCAATTTAAATCAAAATCTACAGTTAGGTACATAATTTTATGCCACTTTAAAAGCACTTGTCTAACTGAAACTATTTTGTGGAACCGTTATATATTACGTAGATGTAATACTAGCAAGCGCTCGACCATCAAGTTGTCAATATTAGTGCAATATATCATCCATGAAACCCAACCGCTGTTGTGGATTCAAGTAATACCAGCGAACGATCATGTTTATATTACATAAGCTAGTTGACAAGTAAGAAGAAGTATGAGTAGGTACCATATCGGTTGAGTACCATCTTCATTACGTCGTACTAATCGTAGGTATCGTCACTCATAATGGCCCATAAATGTCCTGAGCGTGAGGGCGTCAGCCTTCCCTACCCGAATACTAGAGAACGAATAGTAGGGAGATTTTGTCATAAGAACGTAGGATGATACTACTTATCTACCTGAGATTTTTCCCTAAGTCACAACACCCACGGGAAAAAATAGAAAGTTTATTCAAAGATCAGGCAAGGCTCACACAAAGTGCGCTAGGAAAATAAAAAGATCTTTTCATAATAAAGTAACCCCCACGTTTTGTTTGTAAGATAGTTTCATTATAACACCTTTTGTGAGGGCATTTTATTGAACTATTCCCAGTGGGGGATAGAATTTTATTGAATAAGGTTGCCTTTGTGTTGAAACATAGAGAGACGGGTATGTAAGTAGCCCGGGTTACGCTCACGAGAGTTTCAGTGGGTATAATGTGAGTTTGTGAGCGTTCGCGTGTGTCTGGACCTACCTTTATATTTGTAGTCTTATTCAAACAAGACGTGACGACCAATTTATATGTACGTCAATGTTTCTAGACGATACATAAGGCGCAAACAAAGAGTACAACGAACTGTGTACGTTATAGATAACTATTAAGCTGATATTATACTTGAAAACTTAAAACTCATTGTGTTTGGAATAACTGTTTTCAAAGTACAAATAATAGCGTACCGTACAGTAATAACAAAATAATGTATTTTCGGACGCTTAGCCCTCAGCAAGAGTGCATTAATTATGAAATTTTGCTCTCCCAGATCGCTAACATGAATTTACTTTAGTGTGCAGACTACCAACTGTTACAATATTTATTTTTGTGTCCCAAAAGCCAGAAAATGTAACCGTAATAAAAGCTTAACTATATCTATATAGCTAATGTTTATAATTAATCCTCTCACAGGGACTGCGAGCCTCATCCCACTCTGCTCTCGTATAAATAAGATTTTCTACAATTATTTCTAGTCGCTAATTTTATCTAATTGTTAATACTTAATCAAAGACTTCTGTGATCTTTCATGAGTGATATTGAAGTAGAAAATACCCTCAAAATAGATGAAAAGTAAATTCAATGAAGGCATTAGAGATGAAATGGAAAGATAAATTAGGGTAGGCAGAATTACTTATTCATTATATTTTAAAAGAGTTTTTGTAAGCCACGATACAAAATGAGGGGTGTTATAAGTTAAGCCTTTACCTGCAAATTAAAGCCTAAAGTAAGTAGGTAAGTGCCAAGTAAATTTAAGTAAAATTTAAATACAATTTATTTTAATGTATATTTAAAATATAATATAACTTTTTACTTTTACTATCTTAGAATATTATTGGGTACAAACAAATAAGGTACAAACAAATTTTTAAAAACGAAAAATAAAATGTTATTTTAAACTGGTTGATTACCTTATTGCCTACCATTTTTAGACCTTGTAAATGATTACATTTTTCTATCATAATAATTCATTTAACCGTTATAAAGCAATTCCCTGAAAATAACGTAACATAACAACTAGGGCTTTCAGTCTCGCTGCATTTCTGAGTCCCGGAAAAAAAAAATCGAGACTCGATGCGGTCTCGAAATTCCCGGGAAAAACGAGACTTTCGAGACTATTTCAAAAGTGGCTTTCATACTTATAGGCTAGGCATTTAGGCAGTCAAAATAAGATATATCAACCAAGTACTTCATTAAACATAAGTAACAAACTCAAATTATAAAATCAAAAATAATTTTTGAAAGTTTCTTTTGGTTTTTTTATAGTGAACACTTAACAAACAAAGGGCGTTTCATGTGGTTTCAGACAGAGAGGACCTGATTTTATTACAAAAGTATCCTGCGTTAGAAAAAGCTTTCTCAGCTTCTAAGCTAGTGAGGGGTTAGATATTAAGGCTGCTCCTTCCTAAAATACGGCGAAACTAAGTAACTTTGTAACCACCTTATACAGTAACTATAGCATCTTTCTGATAGAAAAAAATACACAGTAATCTACAATACATAAGAAGTGATTTCATGTGTCCTGAAATCTATTTTAGTTTGTAGAACTAAGAAAAAAAAAGGCTAAATCCAGGTCTACTTCGGTCTATTTTTTCGAGTTGTTACCATATTACTCGTACAGTTTTCATTAAGTGTTCATTTTATACAGTTCTTTACAAACTAATAAGGAATGATTTCTTGTCATTAATTTTTTAGTTTAATAAACAGATTTTTTGTAAATCGATAATCACTTCATATTTTGCAAGCATTGTGTCATCGCGCTTCTCTTTCTTTCTATGCAGTCCGACAGTGACCGCGCTTTTTGTGACGGACAAGCCTTAAGTAACTGTAGCAATGGTGTGGCCCCTATTTTCAAAGAGAGCTTTTTCCTCGTGAAAGGCTGATTGCAAGTCATGGATAGACATGGAAGTTATATTCTGACCTTTGTCTTCTTGGGGGTTTAAAAAAATATTAAGCTCACATTTCAGCTGTTCTCCTGTTGTTAGACTTGTGAGCTCCGCAATCGTCGCATCATTTGGGTCACTGTGGTATTTGCGGGATAATTTTCAGATGTTTTTTTAGTTGAGTGTGAATTTATTTAACCTTTCGTACAATTATTTTAAAGACATTGTAATTTCATCGTTGCTTAACGTTTGAAAAGCGCTTGCATGCAGCTTTTTAAAAAAAAACTGAGAAGGACTACGCAAGTATTGTAAGACACTTGCCTCCATCAGTCTATTTTCCTTAATACGGATAGGTACGCAGTGAATTTGCGAGACTTACGTTCAAAGAACTTTGTCGTATTTCTAATTTCTGTAAACTGAAATTTAGTGCATTTGTTAAAAGAGTAGCGTCTCGCCTACACAGTACATAGTGCTTCTAAGGTCACTTTGATGATACCAAGTGAATTTGAGATTGCTTACAATGTATTATACTCCTGATGCAGTGAACTCTACTCCGGATAACTATTAGGTATATGAATTAGAGCTTTTCGGGCGAATATCTTTATTTTAAGAAATCATTCAAGAATTTCAGCTAAACTGGACCACCTCGTTTTGTAATCAATTATTAATTCTAGTTCTGTGTGGAACTCTTCTGTTACTTATTTAATACTGCCAAGTGACTTAAGTCTCGAAAGTCTCGTTATTCCCGAGACTGAAACTATCAGTCTCGAGTCTCGAAAATACCAAAAAATCATCGAGACTCGAAATTTTCGAGACCGAGATTCCCGGGATGAAAGTCCTAATAACAACCAAACAAAGGAAACTGCCAGTTGCTTCCTTGAGAAACATTATTAAGGCGAACGGTGCAATAACATCAATAATCCAAAGACGTTAATAACTATAACAACCGGGTCTTTCATACTAAATAATAATAATAGTCAACTTGTAACATTGCGAGGGTTGTCCAAATTTCATCTCCGGAGCGATGAGAAATGGCAGTTAAGCTGAAACTTTTAACAATTGGTATAACTATTCAGAAATCCGCCCGAGAGCGAGCGGACAGTACGTACCTACTTTTTAAATGATTTAGTAAAGTTATAGTTTCACTGAGCTGGAACGCGGCTCTTTCAACAAACTATCAATATTAAAGCGCTGGATTTTTTAATATACCACCGCTGGTTAAGCACCGGTGAAGTAGTGAAATAGCGTCGGATTCAGACGAGTTTAGTGAAGCACGTAGCTCGACTCGTGCGATGGACTGTGTTGATACTTTAAGTTGTGCTCAACCAAGTAGAAGAAGCAAGTATTTATCGTTGGTTTCGACTATATCTACAGTTCCTAAGAGGGATTAGGAGACGGAAGGCTTGCAACATGGCACATCACACAAGTGTGTAATTACGGGCTTAGGAGTACGAAGCAGAAGATTTGGTAGTGGTTGTGATGGAGGCGTACCATTACCTAGCTGCCTGCCAGTGACTGTGACTGACTTCCAGTATTACCTGTAACAAATAGGAAATTTCATTAGTTTTACATTAACCCCTTAAATCTCAGACGCACACATGGGGTACGCAAGGAGAAACCTTTATATAATATATGTATATAAACGTATATCATAATTATATATAATACCATCATCCGATGGCGACCGTGGGCTTACAGTAGTTGTGAACCTATGGGGTTCATAAGGTAATTACATTGCGACATGTGATGGTAGAAATAATAAAAGTAGCATAATTATATTTTAATAGAAACAACAGTAAATACAATACATAAAATTTTAAAAACTGTAACCCGACTACGGAAAAATAAAATTGATCTAAAAAGTTCAAAATATTTATTTACTTAAACAATAATGACCTAGGTATATACATATTTGTAATGTGCTCGTCAAGACCTTTATTTTGATACCAAACATGTCATGATTATCTCAATTGAATTTTTTTCGAGGTCAGAAATTTACGTGATAAGTCCACCATATTAAATTTAGGGAGAATTTATATAACCTATGTCACCCGGACCATTATTTCGAATCTACTGATACCTCATTCATCATAATCGGTTCAGTAATTTAGGCGCTACGGTGCAAGACACGTAAATACATACTTATATACATACATACACAAGTAGACTGCTAAAATCATAACCCTTCCTTTTGGTATTGCCGTAGTCGGGTAGAAACACATACTTTTATACATACTTACATACATACATAGACTGCTAAAATCATAACCCTTCCTTTTGGCTTTGCCGGATAAAGAAATGTTGTTATACAAAAATAAGATCTAATGACAGTATTCCGTTGTTTCGTAAAAATTTAATTCTAACAAAATATCACAAGAAAACTCTGAAAATCCGTCCGATCGTAGGTTGGAAGCGCTTAAGTCGCCTGAGAAAATAGAACCACCCGTTCTTTGGCCGGCGACATAAAATCTAAAGCATCATGTCCAATATTACCGCAAGTGAGTTGACTTGTAATACAGAATACAGCCGTGCACACATGTGCACGGTCGAGAGAGCGGTAAAGTCGACCGCCCACTGCCACGTAGGACGTGCACGAAGAGGTGATCTTAAGGCGCAAGCACCATGGTAGCCCGCGAAAATACAATTTTCCAACGTTTTATTGCAATTTGCAAGTCAGTACCTACTAGTTTGAATGTTTATTAAAATGAGATTGGCGACGTAACAAATATTATGTATTTACAGAATTATATAAATAATTAAAGTCATCATACAAAGTAACCCTATTGAATGACTATTTCATGAAATCATTACATTTGATGGCATTTCTAATTTGGAGTTGTATTGCTGATCCTAAAATGATAATAATTGTGTAAATACATACTTGTTACTGTCACAAATCATATTTTGATCAACATTGGCAGCTGTTACTGAAATGCAAATTGCAAATAACGTAAGAATATTTGAACTTCGCGGGCTACTTGAAATGCGCGGTTCATTTGTTTGCCATCCACGCATTCAGGCGCAGCGTGGCCGTGGGTCGCAGTGGACAATTCTGCCTACAAAGATTGCCACAGACAAAGCAAGGCTAAGTACAATGCGTAGCTTATCCGTGGGTTACTGTGGAGCAGAGCCCTAACAGCGTGGTTAATTTCTTTGCCTGCCACGCATTCGGGCATAGTGACCGTGGGTCGTAGTGGACGATCCCACCTACATCTACAGACAAAGCGATGCTAAGTACACACGCGTAGCTTAGCCGTGGGTTGCTGTGGAGCAGCGCCTTAATCATAATACTGGCGGCTCGCACGTGTCTGCCTCGTAAAGGTGGGGGCCTCGTCTCCTGCTTAGGACTCGCTCAGGCGGCACTAGTACCTATTAGATAGTAAGCTAGCTAGTAAATAGAGCGGATTATATACAACATATAGGCATATATTATGTATACAGGGTGTAATTTTAATCGTCTTTATGCTCTTAAGGAGTCATTGTACTCATCATTATGAACAACTTTACTAAGGGACCAAACCTGAAATCGCGAAAAAAAAATCAGCTGCTCCGTACATTTTGACGTGATGTAGATAAATGTACTGAACAGGTGATTTTTTTCGCGATTTCAGGTTTGGTCCAATAGTAAAAGTTGTTCATAATGATGAGTACAATTACCCCTTAACAGGATAAAGACTATTCAAATTACACCCTGTATTAATAGAGGTTGGTATTTTTATGCGCGACTAAGCGATAAGTAAGTAAGTACCTACCTATATTGTCTATTGAAAAGTTTACGTTTCTTTACTGCATTATTCTTTTTGCTTTTTCTATAAAAACACGTAGGTAATTTAATGTTATCATAGGAATTTATTAAATATTGGTAACGTAATTCTCATACTCATTCCGATTTGGCACATTTCCATAAGATAACAGTAACGTTTATTATTTCAGCATGACCTAACTGAATAAATCTACGTAGTGATTTATAGGAATTTAAAAATGTAACACTATATTATAATGTTTTGTTTGTGTGTTGTGGTACATACTAAATCTTTTAAAATTAGTAATAGTCTTTGTATAAACTAACCCTTACATGTAGGTACCTACTATCAATAAACGCCAGGCCTTTCCAATTTCGAAGCAATTTTACTTGCAAGTACAATTGTAGGAAAATTAGAGGACCATAGTCAGTATAAACTAAAATAAACTAAAAAAGGACCATAGGCATAAAAAAGGCTAAGTAATAACAGCTGTACGGATCGATACATCAGGTTAAGCTACGCTTGCCGGGGTTGGTCGTGGATGGGTGACCATCTTTACATAACGAGACTCCTTCGTGCCTCGGAAAGCACGTTAAGCCGTTGGTCCCGGCTGTTATTCGTGCATCTTTGACAGTCGTTACGGGTCGTCAGAAGCCAGAAAGTCTGACAACCAGTCTTACTAAGGGGTATCGTATTACCCAGTAATTGGGTTGTGGAGGTCAGACAGGCAGTCGCTCCATGTAAAATACTGGTATTCAGCTGCATTCGGTTAGACTGAAAGCCGACCCCAACATAGTTGGGAAAAGGCTAGGCAGATTGATTGATTGAAGTAATTATAACACTTTCATATCTGACTTGTTTGTCCATTTCAAAATTCTATTATTTTTAGGTACCTATCTAATTTGTTAACTCACTGAATATTTATAGTTAGTTTGGTAGTAGTAATGTAGGTACCCATAGTACCTACATTATGGAAATCTTCGTGATTTATTCAAGTTCTCTTCATGTACCTTTTGGTTATTATTTTATAGGTATGTACAGTCAACGGCCAGAAGTCCACTTACACCGCAATGACCATTATCGCCTGCGCTATACGGGCTGCGGCGCCGAAGAAGGTCATAAGTAAACTAATATGACTATGCCATGGTTTTGTGAGATTGCTAGTCGAATTCTGGCTGTTACTGTAAATGTACATAGTTATTTGTAGATATCTAAGTATTCGCTTTGTCAATAATTACTCTAAACTATAACCGATGTGTAGGTATTTACTCAAGGGATACATCTAGGTAAGTTATATTTGGGTAGTGTAAGTAATATTCTCTGTATTAATATTTACACTAGGATCACTGACACGTTCATTAGGTACCAATGACATATTATACATCTAGACGTTGCCATGATTACAGTGTGAAGTGTGGAAGTGAGACACATATATACTAAATAATTAGGAAAATTGAGACAAAGCATCGTATCTTCTGTCCCTTACGGCGGCGTGCCGTATTTTTGCTTTAAAAATGTTGCCAAACAAAGTACTTTGCATGGCAAAATTTAAAAATGTTGCCAAACAAAGTACTTTCACTGTTAATATTGCTGTCTCATGACCGGCCACGCGGTGGCTCGATCTAGATGTATATTATCTAAGTTAGGTACACACAGCAGCAGGTCAAGTTACTATAAACTGTCAAATTTTCCCATTCGATTTTGAACATAACTGTAAACATTTTAAGATTTAAAATAATTTGAAGAAATTTGACAGTTTTGTATAACCTGAAGATGTGCTGATGTCTGTACAAAGATCAGTCTGAATTACAGTTAGCGAAACAAGTAAATCATAAAATCCTCTTTGTTCTTTCCATCAAGTCGTGCTCCACGTGTAATGGTATTAGCCTCCTTTCTTTTACTCCGATGAGTTCTCGCCTGTTTCGAACTAACCTCCTTAATTTCGTGGAATAGATCGAATCGAATAAAGCTTTAATGAAGTTTGCCTTTTACCCGCAGTAAGACCATAACACCACCGACGCGACCGCTGCCGTAAAGGTTCGAATGCCCGGCTGATATGATTCATTGGATTTCCCATACAGAAGCTGAAAAAAATGAGTTACGAATCGGTAATTAACACTGGGAAATCCAGTCAACTAAGCCGGGCTATTGTCGCGTCGAAACCACAGTATAATAATGTTACAGTAGTTTATCTTCAAAGAAAACGGCCGAAACGACGTGCTGCGAAATCTCAGTACCTATATTCCAGTACGCAACAGTTCGCGGCAGTTACGCACCGACGGACGCGTATTTATCAACCGAACGTCTGTAGGTACAGTAGTACCCAACTAATAAGGCGCGTCGAGAATCTTCGTTCGCACAGAAAAGAAAGTATGGCCCCGAAGATTAACGAGAATGCTTAAAACTTACAATCAACCTTAGATCACTACTATAAGGTTCATAATACACTGCAGCTGTTAGTTCCGTCTCACTCGCAAGTATGGCGGCTGACTAACATCATGGCGGCAGTTGCCGACCAATAGCGTTACAGGAAAAAGAAGCACGGTGCGTGGAGCGTGCCGATTGGTCAATAGCATTTCCCGCGCTTTGAAAATTCATCTGCTGCGCAGGTACATCGGTAAGCCATATCAGTTGGGTACCCACTATTGTAATTAATTCAAAGTCACTGCCCGGATAACCTACTGTAGTATAATATTCTGTGTCGAAACGAAACGAAATAAAACAAACGGTCAACGAGCATTGTTCACAGGGGTGACACGGCAAAACTGGTGCCCGTGAAACTTGGCGGACAATATTGCAATACAAACGAGGCTGCGAAATACGTAGACTTTGCCATTAATCATAGAAGTTAGCTTTGGGATTCTTGTTTGGGAAATATATTTAGATACAAATGAATGGCAAAATGTGTTGCTAGGCGCAAAACTCGAGAACGGCTAGACCAATTCAGCTCCTTTTTTTTTGTTCAAACATTCGTTGGAGTCCGACGAAGGTTTTTATGAAGAGAAAAATTGGAAAAGTTGCCGGAAAATTTGGGAAAACTGAAAGTGCATTTTCTATGGATTTTGTATGAATTATTTAAATTTGGACAGGATTACGTCTGTCGGGTCAGCTAGTCAATAAATATAAACGTTATGGAATGGCCAAAGGACCGTCACGGACTCGAGTCTTCATTTGAATTTCATAAAGGTGCTGTATTAAAACAATCGCAACGAAAAGGGATCCCTAAGAGGGAAACGAAGAACTTTACCTACTTCCTTATTTTGCTAAAGTAGTTATGCGATATAGGTACATGAATATTTATAACATTGGAAACGTTAGGTATTTTTAGGATTCCGTACCTCAAAAGGAAACACGGAACCCTTATATGATATGATCACCTCGCTGTCAGTCAGTCTGTCAAGCCCCTTTTTCTCAGAAATATGTAAATGTAACAAGTTGTATTGATACCAAATACGTAGGCAAGTCATAGTCCTTTGAAGCTCTAAAAAAATCAAGTTTCTAAGTCAACGCAATACAAAATACGGCCATTTATGCGACATATTTTGATACTCGTAAGTAAATCAAAACCTATAGGGTACCTACTTACCGCTAACCTGGAATCATGAAATTTGGCAATAAGCTAGTAGAAGGCTAGTGTCTCACAGCAAAAGTAAAGGAAAAAGTCTAAAAATCGTTAATTTGTTTCATCGCTTAAAAAATATTCTTTTGGGATTACAAACATAAAGCAGTAATGTAAAGTTTTTATGGGATAAATTCTTTTCAACGATGGGAGCCATCATTGTGCGTGCTCCGACAAGCACTTGGCTGGTTTTTTGGGATAAATTCTTTTCAACGATGGGACCCATCATTGTGCGTGCTCCGACAAGCACTTGGCTGGTTTTTTGGGATAAATTCTTTTCAACGATGGGACCCATCATTGTGCGTGCTCCGACAAGCACTTGGCTGGTTTTTTGGGATAAATTCTTTTCAACGATGGGAGCCATCATTGTGCGTGCTCCGACAAGCACTTGGCTGGTTTTTTGGGATAAATTCTTTTCAACTATGGGATCCATCATTGTGCGTGCTCCGACAAGCACTTGGCTGGTTTTTTGGGATAAATTCTTTTCAACGATGGGAGCCATCATTGTGCGTGCTCCGACAAGCACTTGGCTGGTTTTTTGGGATAAATTCTTTTCAACGATGGGACCCATCATTGTGCGTGCTCCGACAAGCACTTGGCTGGTTTTTTGGGATAAATTCTTTTCAACTATGGGATCCATCATTGTGCGTGCTCCGACAAGCACTTGGCTGGTTTTTTGGGATAAATTCTTTTCAACGATGGGACCCATCATTGTGCGTGCTCCGACAAGCACTTGGCTGGTTTTTTGGGATAAATTCTTTTCAACGATGGGACCCATCATTGTGCGTGCTCCGACAAGCACTTGGCTGGTTTTTTGGGATAAATTCTTTTCAACGATGGGAGCCATCATTGTGCGTGCTCCGACAAGCACTTGGCTGGTTTTTTGGGATAAATTCTTTTCAACTATGGGATCCATCATTGTGCGTGCTCCGACAAGCACTTGGCTGGTTTTTTGGGATAAATTCTTTTCAACGATGGGAGCCATCATTGTGCGTGCTCCGACAAGCACTTGGCTGGTTTTTTGGGATAAATTCTTTTCAACGATGGGAGCCATCATTGTGCGTGCTCCGACAAGCACTTGGCTGGTTTTTTGGGATAAATTCTTTTCAACTATGGGATCCATCATTGTGCGTGCTCCGACAAGCACTTGGCTGGTTTTTTGGGATAAATTCTTTTCAACTATGGGAGCCATCATTGTGCGTGCTCCGACAAGCACTTGGCTGGTTTTTTCTTTAATGTAACAAAAAGTTAAAATTGCTAGAATTTCAAAAATACATTAGCCCAAACTGTTTGAAGTCTCGTTGACTACATTAGAACTTTTATTTAAAAAACAACTTTACTAAAACTTACTTTTGCTCTGCCCAGTCTACGTTTATTTAAATTCTAGGCGAAGTTTTGTTTTAAATGAGTTAAGCTACAAGAAAAAAGGTATGTGCACTAAAGCCTTATTAAGGGACAGCTCTCCAGCCTAAATTGAATTTACGTAGAGAAAACAAAAGCTTTGCGTTATGTGGTCGGAAAATAAACTTCGCGCTCGTATTATTTCCAAGGTAAAATTTAGACAAATGGAAGATATTTTCTGAGTAAAAAAGTTCTACATCTCCATATATCTTTACCGAAACGTGAAAGTTCCGAAAAAAAGCACTATAAACTAAAATTAAACGTGAAATGTTTGTGCAACTAGAATAGGTTAGAATAGTAGAAGCATGAAATAGGCAGGATATTTATTAATAAACTTTACATGCATTTTCGAACGCTGAGTGTTGCAACAGTCGCCCGAGTTATACATTGTTCGCTTATTGTTCCCACGCAGGAAGTTAGATCATAAAACTTTATTTTAACGCCGCTAACTTTGCTCAGGTAACATTTGTTCCTAACTCTATGCAGAGGCACAGTTCTAATTAAAATTTCCAATTTTCAAGTAAAGTGAACACAAGTTCTTAAGGAATCACAACCGAAACTATAAGGCAGGCATTATTACAATAATACCCCAACGATTGATAAACAAATTCTGAGGAAACGCATTCTGAGACCACGACCGAACAATCAGACATTCCAAATAATTTCAATAACGTGAATTTGGGCTCATCAAAGGCAAATGACGGGTGATTCAGTAAGCCACTGGCTTAGCTGGCGATGTGAAAGCACTTCACGTCAAATCCGCGTCAAGTGGTTCAAATTGCCCCCTCCTTCCCTCACCTCCCTTATGATAAATGTAAGGAAAATTGAAATCACGTTTAGTTTCACGCAGTAATTCCGCGGGTATGAATGTGTGAATGGCTGGTTTGTGAAACGAAATATCAATGCTAAAAGGTTGTATTGCGTGAATAGGGATAATATATTCAAGTATTACAGGGTTGTCGCTCACAATAAACAAAGATTATGGGCGAGGATTCAGCCCACTCGAGTGAAATGAACATAATGTAGATACGAGACGTGAGGTGTAAAATTAAAATGAATGTAGAAACGAGAAAGTGTTCACTAAAACTTCCATAATTATAGGACTCTTATCATTAACTTAACAAAAGGTTGACAACAGGGAGTTAATTATGTAGGTATGTGTGTATATATATGATTATTGTGTTCATGATAAGGGGCTTTAGTGGCGCGTTTAGGGCTATTCATAAACTGTCTGTTTCACAATAGCACATGAATTACAGAGAAATAAGCAAACGTTGTGAACTGGAATGTGCAGAAGTTTAAACTTATAGTATGAAGGAAGTAATAAAGGGAGTAACGTACGTAGACGTCGAGATATAGGAAACCGCTGTGTGCAAGTGAGACAGATACATTATTAAAGTTATAATACGTTTGTCACACGAACATTACGCAGTATAACTTTAAATTTGGCAACCTTAGAGTCTAAATTCGTTTGAACCCTCCAATTGGAGTGCCGAGGCCCTGTCGAACCTTTGTCATTTTAATCATACTTCCGATCTTTCAAAATCATGTTATTGAAATATGTTCAATTTCCTACGTTCTGTAGGAATTGTAATTTTCTGCGTGTTGTCGTATTTATGTGTGACAGAGGTTATGGGTAGAAGGAACTGTTTGTTTCCAGAATTATAATTAGGTTTACCTCGACTATGTAAAATAAACGAAATTATTAAATTTTAAGACTACTTCGATGTAAAATACCGCACTAATTTACTTCGGTATTGTTAAGGTAGGAAAATCAATAGTCCGCGTGCTCACGTTTCACGTTCTTTTACATTATTCCCAATAAATTGTACTAGGATTTATGACGCACATTAAATAGTAGGTTACCTATCGCCATTTTACGAGCCGACCCACATTTTATACCGATATAGGGTAGAGATTAAATTTTTAAAACAAGTTTCTCCGTTCGTGGTTCTAAGTAATAAGAAGTAAAGTACGGCGTAAATTATTTCTGGGTACCAATTTGAACCCAGGTGTTACGCGTTTAATCTAGGCCAATTGAAATCTGTAGTACTTACCTAAGTGCTTGGAATCAAAGGTTGAACTTGTTTCGTTTGACTAAATTTGGTTCATTTGGAGTGCGACACAAGTAAGCTATTTGTCACCTCTGATGGCGATTTTTGAAATGCCCTGTTTACATTCATGTAAGTATTTTTGGACATTACTGAAGAATGAATGCTGAAGTAATAGAGGGAACGTAACGTAAGTGAAGGAGTGAGTGAGTGAGTGGGAGAAGAGCGAGGTTGAACTAATATATTGATGGCTACGGTGTGTGAGGACGATAGAGTTAATAGAGGGAACGTAACGTAAGTGAAGGAGTGAGTGAGTGAGTGGGAGAAGAGCGAGGTTGAACTAATATATTGATGGCTACGGTGTGTGAGGACGATAGAGTTAATAGAGGGAACGTAACGTAAGTGAAGGAGTGAGTGAGTGAGTGGGAGAAGAGCGAGGTTGAACTAATATATTGATGGCTACGGTGTGTGAGGACGATAGAGTTAATAGAGGGAACGTAACGTAAGTGAAGGAGTGAGTGAGTGAGTGGGAGAAGAGCGAGGTTGAACTAATATATTGATGGCTACGGCGTGTGAGGACGATAGAGTTAATTCGGTGGCTCAGACTAAATAAAAAACAAGTTCCGTACCATCATATTTAATTATTGTTGATGATTTCTGAAAAAGTGTGCTATTTAGAGACATCGTTTTACTTTTCCTGTAATCTTCACAAGATCTTCTTTCCTGTAAACTTCTATCACATTTTTCTCTATGCAAACTTCGGAGATAAGGGGGAACGGTATTTTTTTTAAACATTTTTCATCTTAGGTCAAAAAATATGCGGCCTAAAAAAAGAAAAAATGTTTGAGAATGTGCAAACAGCGCTCTTTCATATGATACCCCACAAGCTCTAGTAGCCCCACTACGAATGTTTAATATTCTTTATTTATGTAGCAAAAAAAACATACATATTTTTATTTCTTTCTTATTTGCAAAATAGTTGGGCAAATGTCATCTAAAACTGTTCCAAATTTCAAGTTGATAGCATTAGTAGTTCTTGAGATATCAAGCTGTGACAGACAGACAGACAGACTGAGTCACACCATAAGGGTTCCTTTTTACCCTTTTTTTACGGAACCCTAAAAATCAAGACATAGCGCTGTCAACACTGACATGATGCCTCACGTTTCGGGTTTCGTAAACATGTGTGCAGGTAATTAGGTGTAGTGTAGGTAGTGGAATTGTAGTTTGGTGTAAATGTGTGTGTGAGCATGTATGCATAGAGTGAGGTGTAGTTTTGCGACTGCTTCACTGTTATTCGCAGCGCTATATCTGTTGTACTCAACGCTTGCTCGACTTAGAATCAAGGTGATTTTTAGGGTTCCGTACCTCAAAAAGAAAAAACGGAACCCTTGTTTGTCCGTCTGTCTGTCTGTCTGTCAGTCTGTCAAGACCGTTTTTCTTAGGAACGCGTGAAGGTATCCAGCTGAAATTAATATCAAATACGTAGGTTTGGGGTCCCTTGGAGTTCTAAAAAGACCAAACTTCTAAGTCCACGCAATGAAAAAATACGGTCATTTAAGCGACATTTTTTGATACTCGCAAGTAAATTATAACCTAAGGGTAGTTCCGTCGTCCTAGAATCATGAAATTTGGAAATCTCACAACACAAATATAGGAAAAAGTCCGAAAATTGTTAATTTGTAATTCTATCACATAAAAAAATATTTTCAAAGTTGTCAGTATGTCAAGACCCTTTTCTGAGGAACGCATGCAGGTATCAAATTGAAATTAATATCAAATACGTAGGTCTATAGTCTCTTGAAGTACTAAAAAACTCAAGCTTCTAAGTCAACGCAGTAAAAATACCATCATTTTGCGACACATTTTGATACTCGCAACTGTCGCAAGTAAATCAAAACCTGTAGGGTACTTCCCGTTGACCTATAATAATAAAATTTGGCAAGAAGCAAGGTAAAGGAAAAAGTCCGAAAATTGTGAATTTGTAACTTTATGACCTACATTTTTTTTTTGACATCTTAAGTTTGTTTTTGGGATAAATTCTTTTCAACTACGGAACCCTTCATTGTGCGTGGTCCGACACGCACTTGGCCGGTTTTTTATTTTTACATACGGTTACACATCAAGCTATATTTCCAGTTTACACTGACCTCTCATTGTAAGGAAATCCTATACAATGCGAGATCAGCGTATACTGGAAAGTATAGCTTGATCTGTAGCCGTGCGCACCAGAATCCCAAACACTACATTACTGACATCGGTGAAAGAAAAACATCGTGAGGAAACCTGGACTTATCTACTTAAAATTATGATAAAAATGAATGCTATTCGTTGACGCATAACCTGAGAACGGCTGGACTGAATTGGCTATTATTTGTTTTTAAATGTTTTTCATAGTCCGAATTAGGTTCTAATGGAAAGAGAAATTGGAAAAGTTTCCGGTACATTTTTCAAATTCGGAATCACCTGAACGTTCTTTTTCTGTGGGATTTTTGCAAGAATTATTGAAATTTTTATGTCTGTTGGGTCAGCTATATAGGTACAAGTCTATAGTCACCAAACCGTCTTGAGAAAGGTGGTGATCAATGCTCCTGTCTTCTCTGTAAGAAGCCTTTCCTTGAAGTGGAAAAATAATAGGCTGGTATTATTATGAGTATCTTGTAGAAATACATCAGTTTTATTAGAAAATTCTAAAGCTATGTTAGCCTGTATGCTTCATCGTGGTTTTCTTGTAAGTGAAGCAACGATTTCTCATTTTTATTAGCCTTTATTATGTTTAGGAGTATTTATATTTATCGCTCTACTCACGTGTATTTTATCGGGATTGCCCTAGATACCACGCTGTGAGCCGTAAATATTCTTTAACATGAATTTCACTCACGGAACTTATTATAGGGTAATAGCCTTTCATTAAAATCTAGAATAGGTTTGTAGAAAATTGGTTTTGGAGATGATTGGACTGAATGAACAAAAAAAATATAATTTGATAAGTGTTCATGAAGAAACCGTAGTTCAAAGTCATTTGTATTGTAAATTGTAAAAGTTTGATGCAAAGCTCGATAGATGGCGTTGGCGTCGAATTGAATCGCGCTATCGTTTGCTGACAGCGATTTCGTTGGGTTCTCACAATTTTTAATCAAATATATACGAGCTTAGAACAGAACACAATTTTGTTGTTTAATTTTCAACCCTATTAGTGTTCACATTTAGGTCATTAGTTCAACCATTACCAGCTCGGTAATAAATATTGGTCCATCGACCCTGGATCAGACCCAGAAAGTCTGAAGTTTTTGTAGTCAGCGGTACCAGATTTGGACCGCACCCGTGTACTCGCAGTGGATCGCTGCGGCAAAGGTACCGGTCAGACCGCAGAGGCAGCAACAGCTTCGTCCAGTGAGTGGACGGGCTAAGCCGCTGTGGAAATTATTAGTTCAACGTGACGCCACAGAGGGCGCCACCAGTAGTTCATCAGAAAACAGTGTTCGGGTGCAGGCGGCAGCTTCGTTCAGCAAGGTGAACGAGATCAGCGTCGGCAACCGGCAGTCGAAGTTCAAAGTGACACCACAGAGGGCGTCACTAGTACAGTACGAGTTCAAACTACGTGCAAGTGTGAGTGAAGTGCAAACGTGAGTACAATTAATTATTAATAAAAGCAGCAGTGATTAAGAAGATTTTGCCAAGCAATTTTGAACTTTATTATAAAGAAGATTTTAACTTGTAAGATTTTGAAAAATATTTTGACTTAGCTTTAAATGCATGTTAGGACTTAGAATAGTTTTATAAAAAACGGTGGAACGGGGAACCTATGCCCGATTTTCACTAACTGTATTTGTTTTAAAAAACACTTGTAAAATTTTTCGCTGTTGTTGAGACTTAGAAAAAATTCAGTACATTTGGTCAGTAACAAACTTGTAACTTTTATGTCTCAATTTAAGTTGTTTGTTATTAAGTTTTTATGGTTATTTAGACTATTATTTTGAACTATTATTTGGATGAACTTAGTTTATAAAATTAGAAGTTACACTTTTTTAAATCAACTTTTAACATTTATTTGGAATATTATTGTCGTTCATGATGGAAGGTCAAATGAATATATTGAAAGACTTTCAAAGTGTTATACAGAAGGCTTTCACTAATTTTAAAAAGAGTCCAAAAGATAGATTAACTGTAGAATATATAGAGACAAGGCTTGAATTATTGGAAAATGATTGGTCTTCATTTAAGGAAACCAAATCTCAAATTTATGGATGTTTTAAGATAGAAGACATAGGTCAAAAGGTGGTCGATATATATGACTCCACCGAAGATACATATATATCATGTAAAAGTCAGATGAAATCAACTTTAAATAAGATTAATCCTAGAGAACCGCTACCACAAACTAGTGGATCTAATAATAATAATTCTTCTAAGCCATCCAATTCATTAGTAAAGTTACCCAAGATCACAATTCCCAATTTTTCTGGCAAATACAGTGAATGGACAGCCTTTCACGATATTTTTAAGTCGCTTGTACACAATAACACATCTTTAGATAATGTACAAAAACTGCACTATCTTAAAGGCCACCTCACTGGTGAAGCCGAACAGTTGATTAGGCATACACCAATCACAGATGCTAACTATAGTGAATGTTGGTCTCAGTTAGAAAGACGTTATGCTAATAAAAAGTATCTAGTCAATTGTATTTTAAAAAGGTTGTTCAGCCAGAAACGACTGAATGTAGAATCAGCTACCGCATTAAAGGAGCTGTTAGATACCACAACTGACTGCCTTAGTGCTCTTACAAATTTGAAAATCAATGTGAGTACATGGGACGTTATCATCATTCATATAGTAACGTTCAAATTAGATAGTGAAACGCGAAAACAATGGGAGTTAAGCAGTTCTAACGATTCCAGTAACGAGTTGCCTACCTTTGAGCAACTTAAGACATTTATTGAAAGTCGTTTCCGCGCATTGGAATGTATAGAGCCGAGGAAAGCCGGGGCTCACCAAGCCAGTAATAGTTCACAGGTTCATAGTTCGAAAGCAATGTTAGCCACAAATTCATCAAATATGCGTTGCGAATATTGCACGGAAGTTCACAAGCTCTGTTTCTGCAAGCAATTTGCAAAACAGCCCACAGAAAGCAGACGCGAATTTGTAGCAAAAAATAAAATCTGTTTTAATTGTTTGGGTAGCAATCATAGAGTACACGACTGTAAAAAGCAGACTGTCTGTAAAGTTTGCAACAAGCGCCACCATTCATTGCTGCACCCTGAAGGTGAACATAACAGAGAGAATGAAAGCAGAGATACTAACGTAAAGCCGACTACAGATAATACCAGTTCTTCAACTAGTGATAATCCGATAGTCGCATGCTTGTCTACGGGCAAGGTCTCTAAACCCAGGCAGGTTTTATTAGCCACAGCGTTAATAAAAGCCGAGTCCAAGACGGGTGAATTTCAAAAAGTTCGAGCATTACTAGACCAAGGTTCACAGGCTTGCTTTATTACAGAGGCCACAGTCCAACTTCTTAGATTAAAGAAAATTCCAGTCAGAGGTATCGTTTCAGGCTTAGGTGACGATAGATCAACCATTGCGAAGTACATGGTTAATCTGACAATTGAGTCAACAGTTGAACTCGATTTTCAACTTAAAATCAACGCCTATGTTTTGAGTAAGATCACCTCATACTTGCCTGAGAGAAATGTAAACTCAAGTTCATTAGATTGGATTGCTATCAACAATCTGTGTTTAGCAGATCCTAATTTTAACACACCCAATAGAATAGATATTCTTTTGGGTGCAGATGCTTACTGCTACATTGTGAAGGAAGGTATAGTTAAGAGTCCATCTGGTACTCTTATCGCACAGAGCACCACTTTAGGGTGGGTCCTTTCAGGTGTAGTCAGTCCAAGTAGTGAGAGTTCAAAGTATCGCACAAAAAATGTAAAGGTACATTGTGCACAGTTCAATGAAGATGACAATTTAAAGAAATTTTGGGAGATCGAAGATCAAATTAGTACAAAGAAATTACTTAATCCAGAAGAGCAAAAGTGTGAAGAATTCTATGTCAAAACGACTAAAAGAGATGATACAGGCAGATACATCGTAAGATTACCATTCCGAGATGAAGTACCTACTTGTAAGGCCGGACGTTCACGTGATATAGCTGAAACAAGATTTAAATCATTAGAAAAAAGGCTAAGTAAAGATACAGATTTAAAAGAAAAATACATAGAGGTAATTAATGAATATTTACAATTAGGACACATGAGACCTGTAAAAGATAGTGATAGTAATAGAGATGAAGCTGTCTACTTACCGCACCACGCGGTTATAAGAAATGATAAGATCACGACTAAGGTTCGTGTTGTGTTTAACGCCTCGGAAAAGAATAAAAAAGGAGTTTCACTGAACGACACTCTAATGGCAGGACCAACGCTGCAAGCAGATTTAAGACACACTGTTTTGCGATGGAGAATGCATTCTATTGGTATAGTGGCAGACATAATTAAAATGTATCGTCAAGTTAGAGTGGCCGATGAAGATGCTGTCTTCCAGCGAATACTCTGGCGAGAAGATCCTGAAAAGCCGATTAGAGATTATGAATTGGTAACGGTAACCTTCGGAACAGCCTCTGCACCATACCAAGCAGTTAGAACGCTCCATCAGGTCTCATATGATGAAGGAGACAAGTTCCCACTTGCAGCAGACAAAGTTTTAAATTGTTTCTTTATGGACGATTTAATGACTGGATGTAGTAACATCGAAGAGGGTATAGAGATCTGTAAACAAATGGTAGAATTATTAGGTAAAGGAGGATTTATATTACAGAAATGGAATAGTAATAATCAGCAATTGTTAGATAAAATAGGTTCTATGGATAGGAATGAAGGAATTAAGCAAACAGGTCAAACAAACATAAAAAATGAGGACATTAAGAATAAGGACAAACAGGACATGATAGTAAAGGAAAAGGAAATAGTTAATAAGGACAGAGAAATTAAACTAGATAGTATTACAAAAATTCTGGGACTTACCTGGAACCGCCACGAAGACTCCTTTCAGTACGCAGTAAATCTCCCACCGCTGCCAACGGCACCTGTAACAAAAAGATCTATAATATCAGAAATAGCTCGGTTGTTCGACCCATTAGGATGGTTAGCTCCTAGTGTGGTTGTAGCAAAGGTGTTCATACAGAAGTTATGGCTCTCAGGTGTTAGTTGGGATGAGGAATTAACTACGGAATTAATAACAGAGTGGAGTACTTACCGTGAAGAGTTAAAATTACTTACCAAGGTTCGAATACCTCGTTGGCTTGGGACAAGTTCAGCTGATGATCTTGAATTGCAAGGTTTTAGTGACGCCTCAAAAACTGCATACTCAGCAGTCGTTTACTTGAGGATAATTGACACCACAGGCAAAGTTCATGTTTCATTGTTGGTTGCAAAAACAAGAGTTGCTCCAATCAAACAAGTCAGCATTCCTCGATTGGAGTTATGCGGCGCAGTACTCTTGTCAAAGCTATTGACAGAGTCTGCAGAGGTCTTAAATATACCAAGGGACAAGATTGCAGCGTGGACTGATTCGACAGTAGTGCTATCATGGCTTAATAGCCACCCTAGCAGATGGAAAACGTTTGTTGCGAACCGCACCGCTGAAATATTGGGTACAATGAGTTCGTCTCAATGGTTTCACGTGTCTACCAAAGAGAATCCAGCAGACTGCGCTTCAAGGGGAATACTACCCAGTTCATTGGTTAGTAATGAGTTATGGTTTTCTGGACCGTCATTCCTGAAAAACAGAGTAATTGAGTACAAAAGGCCAAAGGATTTAAAGACAGATTTAGAACAAACAATAAAGGCTCACGCAGCTGTAATTCCAGAGCACGTAGTTCTAGAAAATTACTCTAGTCTACGACGATTAGTGAGAGTAGTTGCGTATTGCCGACGATTTTTAAAGAAGGACAAACACAATAGTAAATATTTGAAGGATCACGAAATAGAAGCAGCATTAGAAACCTGTATAAAGAAGACACAAACAGAGATATTTACATTAGAATATACACAGTTAGAAGAAAAAGGGTATTTAAATACAAAGTCTAGCAAACTTAAACCACTTTGCCCTTTTCTCGACCAAAAGGGTATCATGAGAGTTCGAGGACGACTTGCAAAGTCGGAATTGGACGAAGATTCAAAATATCCGATAGTCCTACCACATTCAAGTCATCTGACGTATCTTATAGTTGCAGATGCCCATGAGAAAACACTGCATGGTGGTCCTCAGTTGCTGTCAAACTTTTTAAGGTCAGCATATTGGATAATAGGTGCTAGATCTCTAATCCAACAATATGTTCGCAAATGTGTAACTTGTACAAAACAGAGGGCTAGCGTCAGAAATCAACTGATGGGTGATCTCCCATCAGTCCGATGTACACCAGCACGACCATTTTTGCATAGCGGAGTGGATTATGCTGGACCCATAAACATAAGAACGACAAAAGGCCGTGGTCATCGTTCGTACAAGGGCTATATATGCCTTTTCGTTTGTATGTCCACCCGTGCTATTCACTTGGAGGTCGCCAGTGATATGAGTACACAAGCATTTTTAGCTGCCTTTCGACGATTTGTGTCTAGGCGAGGTCACTGTTCTAAATTGTGGAGCGACAATGGCACCAATTTCGTAGGTGCCTCCAGAGAGTTACAACAGTTGGCGTCTATACAGCCAGCAATAGCAGAACACCTGGAAGCAAACAATACCGAGTGGCATTTTATACCGCCTCATGCTCCCAATTTCGGTGGTCTTTGGGAAGCAGGTGTAAAATCCACCAAGTTTCACCTTAAAAGGGTAATCGGCGAGTCTACACTTACGTACGAGGAAATGTCTACTCTCCTCAACCAAGTAGAAGCATGCTTAAATTCGCGACCGATGAGCGTTATTAACTTTGCTGATCCTGGTGAACCCCTGCCGTTAACCCCTGGACATTTTCTGATCGGTGAACCGATAGTTAATGTGCCAGATAAAAATTATGAAAGTTCAAATGTAAATTATTTGACTCGGTGGCAATTCGTTCAACGAATGATGCAGACTTTTTGGAGACGATGGTCTCAAGAGTATTTGTCAAATCTAATGAATAGATACAAATGGTCTTCCCAAGTTCCGGAGCCCAACATCGGGGACATTGTTTTGATTAAGGAGGATGATTTACCGCCAAGCCGTTGGTTGTTGGGACGGGTTGTGCAGAAACACCCCGGTGATGATAACATCACCCGTGTGGTCACATTGCGCACAAAATCATCTATAATTAAAAGACCAACTTCCAAACTATGTGTTTTACCAATAGCTCAATGATTTGTTTATTTTTTTATTTTATCAAGTTTATGTAAAACTTCTGTGCTTAGATCAAATCATAAATTTTATTCTTAATATCAAATGTATATTTACAAAGTTTACCATGTTTTATTGTATACATTTTATAGGTTTATTTTTCCGTTGTTTTTATCTTTATCGAATATTTTAACAGTATACTAAGTTTTTACAATTGTTTTAGATAGGACCATTTTAAACTGTTAAAGTATGTTCATTTTTATTGTATTTCTTAGATTTACTAACTATTTTAGCTAAATAATATATACAAAGTGCAAATTTTTGATGTAAAGATAATATAAGAAGGACATTCCGTCACTAAATGTCCTTGGTGGGCGGTATGTTCATGAAGAAACCGTAGTTCAAAGTCATTTGTATTGTAAATTGTAAAAGTTTGATGCAAAGCTCGATAGATGGCGTTGGCGTCGAATTGAATCGCGCTATCGTTTGCTGACAGCGATTTCGTTGGGTTCTCACAATTTTTAATCAAATATATACGAGCTTAGAACAGAACACAATTTTGTTGTTTAATTTTCAACCCTATTAGTGTTCACATTTAGGTCATTAGTTCAACCATTACCAGCTCGGTAATAAATATAAGTAAGTAAGTGAGAAGGAGTATTTTGTAAAAAAAAAAGATGTTTGTTGCTAACCACACCTTATTCATTGTACTTATTTATTGTTGGTAATGATTCTGTAATATGAAAACGAATATTCTCAGGCATTTAATCCTCGAAGGCATAGGTACACCTCTCTCTACAGCTTCCCGAAAAACTCTTCATCAAATTGAGAGTATCTTGACCCAAAGTATACTTGAACTAGTTAAAATCACTGCTATTGTTTTATCGTTTACGTGAAAGTGGTCATAAAAACCTCTCGGTCGCCTAGCAACGGTAAGTAAACATTATTAACTACGATCGAAGTACTGAAACATCCAGTTACGACTGTTTTTCGTCGAAAAATTGGACTAGTAAGCGTTTTTTCACAATTACATTCTAAACTACTGTCATTAGCGACAATTACAGACTACTTTGTAGCTCGATGTGTCGTTGAAAAATAATTGTGGCACAAAAAGTGTGGGGATGCCAGAATGATTAATATTGTACTTAATGACTTAATGTCAGGTCGTAAAAGTACATTTTTAAAATGGGCCTTTTATTATGAAAGAAAATGGTCACAAACTCCTCGCTTGGCAAACCGTTAACTGTTTAGATTACCTACTATATTTAATACCTATCGAGTTAAAAGTAGCTGCTCTTTTAACCAACTTCAAAAAGGAGCCAACCCGTACGTATGTACGTTTGTTTGCATTGTAAGTCCGCGATTTTCTCAAAAACTAATGAACCCATTTTGATGATTCTTTGACTAATGTAATCTACACATACTTTCATGAAGGTTTTAGTACATAATACATTGGGTGATTGCTCTTATATACGAAGTTATATGCATAAATGTACTGTATCTCCGGCATTACTAAGCGGATTTTGATGATTCTTCTTTCCGTTCGTCGTGGGCTTATGGACTAACTTATGCTTACTTATGCATGGTAGGTATATACTACAACTAAAAATGATAAAATGAATTTACTTAAAAAAAGTAAAAACTGACTTCAAAAACCCAAAACGAATAAAATAACTTTCATAGAAACTTAACAGCTTCTGAAGTCAGTGTCTTCAATATTTCAATGCACTTTTTTCATAAATTATGATAATTTCATTCGGCTAATTGTTTAGCTAACTTTAATGTAAATAAATAATTTTTAATACCGTACCAAAAAATGGAAGGTAAGTACCGTTAAATCACGTCACTTAATTACCAAAACTTTTCTAAAGAATCACAACCGAATGAATAATGAAGATACGGTCCCCAATAAAAGTTTAACAACGAATACAGAATTCTAATACTGCCATGCGGCAACGCAATAAAAATACCTCAACGTCAAATCTGTACTACGATTTGTCATTCAAATGTCATCAAACGGTTTTGATCCCCCACCGTAGGCTCTGCTTCCGCATATAACTTATACAGCGTAGGTGAGAAAGAAAGAAAAAAAGAAAGAAAAGGTGTAATCATATTTCAATTTCCATTTTTTCAAGGGTGTGGTAAAGACCATGTAACTGAATAACTTTCTACATTAGACCAATCACGAAAAGATAATCAGCCATCCCATACATTTATGACGAGTAGGTATTAAAATTTTGTATGGGATAGTTGATATTTTTTTCGCGATTACGATATTGGTCGTATGGAGAAAGTTGTTCAGTTTGATGGTCTGTACACACCCTTTGACCACACCTTTCTGATTCATGCTGTAGATGTACTTAAAACCATCTCATGTTATTGATATAGTAGTAGAAACCCTAGAGATTGCTATTAGATACCATTACCTACCCCATCTATGAAGATTCACCAAACAACATAGAATAGCCTGTATAGAAACTTAAAACACCCTGCACAGAAACTTAAAACAACCTGCATAGAAACTTAAAACACCCTGCATAGAAACTTAAAACAACCTGTATAGAAATTTAAAACATCCCGCATAGTAAGTTAACACAGCCTGTATAGAAACTTAAAACACTCTGCATAGAAACTTAAAACAACCTGCATATAAACTTAAAACACCCTGCATAGAAACTTAAAACAACCTGTATAGAAATTTAAAACATCCCGCATAGTAAGTTAACACAGCCTGTATAGAAACTTAAAACACTCTGCATAGAAACTTAAAACAACCTGCATAGAAACTTAAAACAACCTGTACAGAAATTTAAAACACCCTGCATAGTGACTTAAAACAACCTGCATAGAAACTTAAAACAGCCTAATTAAAAACTTAAAACAACCTTTACAGAAATTTAAAACAACCTGTATAGAAAGAACCCTGTACGAAGCGTAGGTACTTATGTTAGTTTTTTTTAAGGTTTTGGTAATAGTTAGATATATGGTTTCATTGTTATTAATGTTATTTTAATAACACAATGATGGTAAAGTAGCATTCGATGATTATACTTAGCAATGTCCCCATTATATTTAAAATCAAAATGAATGTGTATTAACGTAAATAAGTATTTAATAGCAACATTATGTCCGTATATGAATACAATTACTGTAGACGCTTGTGTCGGTTTCGTGAAAAAGCGTTGGCCAGCGATTCGGATGCGCCTATAAAATGCAATTATGTAAATATAAATACCTACTTTTAACTCGGTCCCATGTCGTTTATATTGATGTAATGAAACCGGCCATCACTGGTTTATTGTGGAAAATTTTCCAATTTAAGTTTTGTCTGGACGGCACTTTTGGGATTATTTTTTTTAACATCTTCCTTTTTTTTATTTTTTTTTTGTGGATGCGAAATCATCAAATGTCTGCTCCCGCTCTGGGTGGAGTGGAAGGGCGTGTCAGACTTTTACTGACTAAAACTCACCCGTGTTCCTTCAGTTGCCTATGCCATGGCCACGGTATCTCTTTCGAATAACCCGCGACCTGATTACCTGCCTAATAATGTCCTCCTTGGAATCTTCCTTGGAACTTTGATTTATTTATTTTTGTTCAATAATTTCTAGTAAAATGAAACGTCAAATTATTCTTAAAATGACAGAAGTTTTAAAGAACAAAGGAGAGCTCAACGGTCTTGTTAAAAAAATGTGTAAGTAATCACAATTTCAAGCTAACCTATATGTAGGTAATGAAGGTTTATTGAAAGTACCCATCATAAAGGAATTCACGGCAGGATACGCACCCCTATTATTAATTAAGTTTAATTTGAATTCCAATTGCAGGTTCATATCAAAGGGACTGTCAGTATAAGGGCTATCACAGGTACAAATCATTGCTAAGTACCTTCACTGCCTATCTCTGTACTGATCTTGACAAATTAATGTCGAAAGGGTATATTTTAGTACATTTTCAAAGATACTTTTTATTATCTAAATGTAATTGTTATACTGTATAATGAAGAAATTAATTCTAAATTCACGATAGATATAGGTAAAATTCCGAAACTGGGAATGAAAATATGTAATTATTAAATGTTAAATGCTAATTTTGTACGTATACTGATATGTAATGGCTAGTTTACACAGTGCGAGCTAGCGTACGAGTCAGTAAAGTAAAGAGTAACTTCAACATTTTTTGTTTTCGTGCTAGCTAGGGTGCGAGTCGGCCTACCGACTAGCTGCAGTACAGCAACTCGCACTGTGTAAACAGCCAATGCAAGTCAAGCTGCTGGCATGCAAGTGCGAGCAGCTGTCTTTTTTTTTATGCCGTTTTATAAACCATTATAATATTGTTTTGTACGCCATAAATGGCAAAAAATGCAGATCTACCTGTTATTTTGAAAACCTTGCACATATTATTATGAGGACTCATGTTTTACAATAAATATACTTTATTCTATATTCTGTTCTTGTACGAATCAACTTTGGACATATGACACTGCACGCTATTGCCAATCAAAACGTCTTCATCTGAGTGGTCAGCTTTGAATTAACCGCTAGTGTATTAGTACGTAGGTAGTTATTGTTTGAAATTCACGGAATAATAGTAATAGTGATGCTCATTACGAGGCGCTCGTGGCTAAGTAATAACAGCTGCACGGGTCGATCCATCAGGTTACGCTACGCTTGCCGGGGTTGTCCGTGGATGGGTGACCATCTTTACACACCGAGATTCCTCCGAGCCTCGGGTAGCACGTTAAGCCGTTGGTCCCGGCTGTTATTCGTGCATCTTTGACAGTCATTACGGGTCGTCAGAAGCCCGAAAGTCTGACCACCAGTCTTACCAAGGGGTATTACCCAGTAACTGGGTTGTGAAGGTCAGATAGGCAGTCGCTCCATGTAAAATACTGGTATTCAGCTGCATCCGGTTAGACTGGAAGCCGACCCCAACATAGTTGGGAAAAGTCTAGGCAGATTGATTGATGTTCATTACGAATAAATGTTTGGGCAGTTGTGGATTAGTAGGTACATGTCCCGTAATTAACGCCAACCCTCCTAAGGGCGTTTTTCTAACGCAAAATCTGTGAAGTATGGAATGTCTTTGAAGTGCGCGCACTGCGGTCATGCGTTTTGTTACCGTAGGCCCCGCCCAGTGCGGCAGGACTACCGGAAAAGCACCGCAGTGCGCGCTCGCTCTAATTATGCTACTATTGGACCAAACCTGAAGTCGCGAAAAAAAAACAGCTGTTTCTTATTGACCGAGTACCTATAGGTATTGAAATTTTGTATGAAACAGCTGATTTTTTTTCGTGATTTCAGGTTTGATCCAATAATAAAAGTTGCTCATAATTATGAGTACAATGACCCTTTAAGAGGGTTTGCGTTAATTAAGATATGTTTTATATGCCAGACTGATATGCAAGACTGAGAAATAGAGAGGTTTTTGGGTTAAAAACTAACATTCCAACTCCAATAACAAAGACAGTCTTTATCGTAAGAAACCCTTTCAGTATCATAGAAACGTGTAGGTATAATTGGTAAAATTGAATTCAATATTTTCACATAGCCTGTAAAACAATATTTTGTTGGATATAGGAACTAACTGGTTCCGCTTGAAACATGTGGTTACCTTAATTAATTTCCATTTTAGTCATAACCGAAACCTAACCTAGAATAGAGCGATAGCGTTAACTAAAATCACGTAAATTATAAATTTTGTCCGCAACGGACGCGCCGCAATGCACTAAAAATTCAGTGCGTATCTACGATGCGGATGGGAGGTCACAGTTTAAAATAACATAGCGCAATGCTTGAACCTGTGGACACATCAGATTTAAATATTTTATGTATTAAACTCAGATATAAAGTGAACATTTGTTCAGTTTCAAGCAAGCTTTTTGAGGCAATGTTTGAGGTCAACCACGTTGTAGGTATCTATGTACCATTTATATTTAGCAGGTCGGACCCATATAAAGTGGTCACAACAATAAACATTCCTACTAATAGAACAAAAACTTCAGAAAATAGAAGAATTCTCTCTTCGAAGTAAGTATTGTGAGTACAAACTTATTGCAGTTTTAATGTATTGTAGAACATGTTTTTCAACTACCTACAATGTTAAGTTTGTTCTTGGGATAACTTCATTCTAACTAAGGAACCCTTCATTGTGCGTGGTACGACACGCACTTGGCTGGTTTTAACTTTAAACAGCTCTATTTGCAAGCCAAATCGAAATATAAATAAAATCTTTAATAATTTACCTCCTTGGTTGCCATGTGTCGAAGTAAAAACTTCGTTCCATTTTTAAATAACACGAGCTTTTATAAAAATTTATTCGGCCGCTAAACACGGCAGATATGCAATAACATACTAACATTGCCGGCCGCCTGCTCATCCATACTATCCATACTAATATTATAAATTCGAAAGTAACTCTGTCTGTCTGTCTGTCTGTCTGTCTGTCTGTCTGTCTGTCTGTCTGTCTGTCTGTCTGTCTGTTACCTTTTCACGCCTAAACCACTGAACGGATTTCGATAAAATTTGGCAAGGCTATATATGGTATCCTGGGGACGGACATAGGCTACTTTTTTTTTCAAAAATAATCCTACAGGGGGGGATATAGGGGATGAAAGTTTGTATGGGAAACTCAGTATTTCTTAAGTTAGGGATGTGAAAATTAAAATGTATGCTTTTGATAGGAAATAAAGAAATATGCGGTTCAGCGTTTTTGAAAAATCATCCCCTAAGGGGGTAAAATAGGGGTTGATTTTAATTTACAAAACTGCATGGATTTCTACAAAATTTGGCAAGGCTTTATAAAGCATCCAGGGGAAGGCCATAGGATACTATTTTTTTCAAAAATAATACTACAGGGGGTGATATAGGGGATGAAAGTTTGTAAGGGAAACCCAGTATTTCTTAAGTTAGGGATAACAAATTTATGCTATTGGTAGGAAATTAAGAAATATGCGGTTCAGCGTTTTTGAAAAATCATCCCCTAAGGGGGTAAAATAGGGGTTGATTTTAAAATTTACAAAACTGCACGGATTTCGATAAAATTTGGCAAGGCTTTATATAGCATCCTGGGGAAGGACACAGGCTACTTTTGGTCTTAAAAAATAATCCTACAGGGGGTGATATAGGGGAAGAAAGTTTGTATGGGAAACTCAGTATTTCTTAAGTTAGGGATGTGAAAATTAAAATGTATGCTTTTGATAGGAAATAAAGAAATATACGGTTCAGCGTTTTTGAAAAATCATCCCCTAAGGGGGAAAAATCGGGGTTGATTTAAAAATTTACAAAACTGCACGGATTTCGACAAAATTTGGCAAGGCTTTATATAGCATCCTGGGAAAGGATACTTTAAAAAACAATACTACAGGGGGTGATATAGGGGATGAAAGTTTGTAAGGAAACCCAGTATTTCTTAAGTTAGGGATACAAAATTTATGCTATTGGTAGGAAATTAAGAAATATGCGATTCAGCATTATTGAAAAATCATCCCCTAAGGGGTAAAATAAGGGGTTGATTTTAAAATTTACAAAACTGCACGGATTTCGATAAAATTTGGCAAGGCTTTATATAACATCCTGGGGAAGGACACAGGCTACTTTTGGTCTTAAAACATAATCTTACAGGGGGTGATATAGGGGATGAAAGTTTGTATGGGAAACTCAGTATTTCTTAAGTTAGGGATGTGAAAATTAAAATGTATGCTTTTGATAGGAAATAAAGAAATATGCGGTTCAGCGTTTTTGAAAAATCATCCCCTAAGGGGGTAAAATTGGGGTTGATTTTAAAATTTACAAAACTGCACGGATTTCGACAAAATTTGGCAAGGCTTTATATAGCATCCTGGGAAAGGACATAGGATACTATTTTTTTCAAAAATAATACTACAGGGGGTGATGTAGGGGATGAAAGTTTGTAAGGGAAACCCAGTATTTCTTAAGTTAGGGATAAAAAATGTATGCTTTTGATAGGAAATAAAGAAATATGCGGTTCAGCGTTTTTGAAAAATCATCCCCTAAGGGGGTAAAATAGGGGTTGATTTTAAAATTTACAAAACTGCAAGGATTTCGACAAGATTTGGCAAGGCTTTATATAGCATCCTGGGAAAGGACATAGGATACTATTTTTTTCAAAAATAATACTACAGGGGGTGATGTAGGGGATGAAAGTTTGTAAGGGAAACCCAGTATTTCTTAAGTTAGGATAACAAATTTATGCTATTGGTAAGAAGTTAAGAAATATGCGGGTCAGCGTTTCTTTAAAATCATCCCCTAAGTGGGTAAAATAGGGGTTGATTTTAAAATTTACAAAACTGCACGGATTTCGATTAAATTTGGCAAGGCTATAGATAGCATCCTGGGAAAGGACATGGGCTACTTTTTGTCTAAAAACATAATCCTACAAGGGGTGATAAAAGGGATGAAATTTGTACGGGAAACCCGGCATTTCTTAAGTTAGGGATATGCCCTATGTTTTCCACACGAACGTTCCCATGGGATATTTTCCGACTTCCACGCGGGCGAAGCCGCGGGCAAAAGCTAGTATAATTATATTTATCTCGAAAAAGTTTGTCAAAATAATGCTCGACCAAGCATTTTTGAGAAAATACAAATTCTAAAAATTATAAACAAAAGCTTATCAATCCAAAAACATGTGATATATAACGTTTCCGCGATAATGAACTAGTTGCTACGGAAATCACAACAAAGGTCTATTTTAGTGCTCAATATTCTCTTAGAAGATAACTATTTTATCCAAAACAACATATTATATTACTAGGTATTTACACACAATAGGAGATACAGATATTTCGAGCAACATGTTAACGAATAACTTATTACTAATGACTATTATAATATTTTTACAGGCTAGATAAATCACAGGAAATCACAACAAAAGATCTATTTTAGTTCTCATAAAAGAGTATTTTATCCAAAACAACTTACTACTAGGTATTTACGTAATTATATTTATATAAGTACTACCAGATATTATGACGAACAACATTTATTAGCATATAATATTTCCCCATACAACAAAGTAACACGTGTAACCATAAAAACGTAAAAACACGGAATTGACAGCGCACACGTCACGGGAATCTTCGCTGAGCGGAATCGAGTTGCGTGTAATTCTGACATTGACTCCATCCCACAAGCGTCATGTCACGTCAAAACGTCAGGCACACAATAGGGAGGCCACCAGCGCGGCGGATATTTATAGGTATCTTAAGGCGATAGCGCTAGGGTAGCCCGCGAAATTCAAATTTTCTTACGTTTTTTGCAATTTAAAGATTGTATGTTGATCTGAATAAGATTCGCGACCGAAACAAATCTGAATTTATATAATTATGATCATTAAAATCATCAGTACACTTTCTAATATCATATTACCCCATTGAATGACTATATCATGTAATCTTGACATTAGAGGATTATACGTACTTACACATGGGTTGTATTACTGATTCTAACGTTTATAAACTTGAAATATCCAAAAAGTAAAAATTTGTAAAAATATTTAAACGAGTACCTGCCTACAACGTTGGCGAATACACAAACTGCACTTGCATTCATAGGCAAATAGGTACGCTATGCACCAGACTATGCGAGACAGGAATCACCCGTCCCTCAATATTTCATGACGGGGATTTAAACCCATGACATGGCCACACAAATATCCCGGGCATGCATCCCGTGGCTAGCTGTGATTAATGCAAACTAACACGTCAGGCATTTATAGACTAGCCTGCCTGCGACGTCGACGTCGACGTTCAATTACCGGTACAATCGACTTCCAATATAAATTGATCTGATGAGATATTTTGACCATACCCTGGTCAAAATATCTCATATGCTGTTTAACCTACCGAATTCTGAATTTTGCCCCACTAGATAGGTATGATAGATATGTCGCAACTTAATTAGCCTTTCATTTAACAGCCTAGCCTTTTAACTAAACGGTGACGAATAACTAGCGGCCTGGATGATATTCATTATAGGCTAGGTTTGAACTGTGAGCAACCACGAGCGAGCCGAATTGGTCGCAGTAAGCAAGCCATAGCATCCCGACCACATGGGTTAGGTTAGAACTGTGCCCAAACGCGCACAAGTCGAGCGAATTAATCGAGCGGTGTCGCGGCAGAGTGTCATACTGAATTTCGACACGGTCCCAATTTCGAAAAACAATAGTTCGACTACTCATTGCTTCGACAGAACATATATTTGACTAGCATTAGTCTGACAGAACATACTTCGACAAGACACACCTTCGAAAAACACTACTTCGACAGAACCATTCTTCGATATGCACCTGTTCGGCGGATCTCTATTTCGACGGAACATACCTTCGATCAATGACATTGAGATGTATATTATCTTTAGCCTTCGACATAATACTGCTCTGAAATGTGACAATAATAATTGAATTTCGCTTTATGGTTTTAGGTACAGAATAAAAACATAAATAATAACCTTTGGCGGCATCTACATCGCCACATATGAACTACTCATCACAGTGACATGACGTCTCGCAACCTGCATAGCGCAATCAGAGTTTACCGCGCGACTAGACCTCCCGACATCTACCGTCGGGCAGTTGCCCATCAGACATGACACCCGTCTGGTCAGAGGGTCCTCCCTTTTCTATGGACGATGAGTGAACTTTACACCCTGTTCCTCATGCCTCCATACTGGTGACCCCGAGTATGAACGTCAGCGCAGCCTTCGTGCAACTCCGTTCAGCATGACGTCATCAGCATCACTTCCTCAAGCTTTCGAGTGGCGAGTCACACAGGTAGCCAGAGCCCACGGCTTCAACGGGTATTCTGACCACCTGCATGCAGCGGACGCGCATTTCTGGTCATCACCCTGAGCCCATGGCACAGCACAGCACTCAGCATGGCACTTTCGGCCGGTCCACAAGAAGAGCCCCACGTCTCCTGGTCGACGCCAGCAGTCAGCCTCAACACAGCACTGTACACTCCGACTCACCGGATATCAATTTCGTTTTTAATTAAGTATAACCAGTAACAAATATTTGTACAGTTTAATCGAAAAATGTGTTAGTGTGCAATGTTATGTCGAAGGTATGTTCCGTCGAAATAGAGATCCGCCGAACAAGTGCATATCGAAGAATGGTTCTGTCGAAGTAGTGCTTTTCGAAGGAGTGTGCTGTCGAAGTATGTTCTGTCGGACTAATGCTAGTCGAATATACAGGGTGTCCTGTAAATAATGGATAATCTCTTAAGGGGTCATCGTACTCATCATTATGAACAACTTTTACTATGGGACCAAACCTGGAATCGCGAAAAAAAAATCAGCTGCTCCCTACATTTTGACGAGTTTGATGTAGATAAATGTACTGGCCAGCTGATTTTTTTTCGCGATTTCAGGTTTGGTCCCATAGTAAAAGTTGTTCATAATGATGAGTACAATGACCCCTTAAGAGATTATCCATTATTTACGGGACACCCTGTATGTTCTGTCGAAGCAATGAGTAGTCGAACTATTGACTCACGATTTGTACTCGTTATGGAAGATACCTACTGTAAGGCAGTCTTTCATTCTATGCACAATGTTACGGAAACACTCGGAGTTGCCTTACGACCCTAACGCCACTATTGAGCGTAGACGTGGGTGTAGATCGGACAGAGTTTGTGGCATAGTGTCGGCGAAACTTGAAGTGGTCCGACGGCAATACGATTTCTTTAGTTCGAGGCTGTACAATAAGGTAAACAGTGTACTCCATATTCATTCTCGTTCTTATAGGGATTGCAAAACACTCACTGACGAATGGCTTCAAACCCTCACCTATGAAGACCTGGAGAGCTTGGTCAAACCCTGATTTGTTTCCGATATCGACCTCTTCCTTCCGAAATAGACTCATTACACATAAATTAAGACACACTCACGCGCACACACACACACACACACACACACACATAATACATTCGCTCGTACCTACACATATTCACATTATTTTTTAACCTATTATTCTAGTTTGTAATCAATCTCCTGTGTTTAGCATAAATTCTAGAACGCTATCGTCCTTCTCCTGAGGTGGGCGTTAATTCCTACGACACAGTATTTTACTAATGTAGGTATTATCGCACTAAATGTTATTGTCATACTGTGTTTTTTGTTCAATAAAGAATTTATTTATTTATTTATTTATTTATTTGTTTTTCGAAACTGAGACCGTGTCGAAATAATTAACCGTCGAAATTCAGTATGACACTCGTCGCGGCAGCAGCCAGCGAGCGTTACTTCCAAAGCTACGACATAATATTCCGTATTACCATAAAACTTTGTTTATCAGTTGTGTACAACATTTATGTATAGAGTTTGACGTAAGACTAACATTAGACAAGCGTTGAACAAGTGTCTAAGTTTTTATGGTAAGACCTTATATATCTCACACCGATAGACACTCTGATTAGTTATATGCAATTTTCAGATAAATTCGTATGCCAATTTTATTATAACAACATTGTGTTACACATATACCATTGATGTGGAATTAAAATTAGTTTCAACAGAACCAAAATTAACAGTTGATTTAATATTTTGAAATAGAAGTCTATTATGAATCAATATAATGCCCTCGTTTCTATACAAAGCAGAATTATGAAAGCCGTTCATTATAATAGAATGGATAATCCAGAAACGTATTGTGCAAAGTCATTAACGCAATAGCATAGCGAGCTGGGAACCAGCAGAGAGCTTAAATTTCCCTTACCTTAAACGTGCTACATTGCCTAACCACTTGGCAGAAATTCAGAAAGCCGTTGCACTAATAAACGATGCAATGCACCTCTATGCACGACATGCACGTTCTATAAAATACAAGGTTTTATTACACACTTTTTTGTGCTCCGCTGTGTAAAATATAAAGTCTTAGAGCACGCAAAATTGCAGCATTGAGTTGGATTTTTAGAACGGCTTCCAACAAATTTGGTTCGTGTTCTTTACTATTTTCAGTAGTTAGTGTTTGTTTTCTTTTTCTTTTAGCCTCAAAAAGATAGCCACCAATAAATTCCAATCTGAAATATGAACTAACTATAATAGGTACCTACGGTCTATAGGTATCTCGTACATGTTCGGGCTACAAAGAGAAATCTGTTTATTGGCATTCGTTATTAACATACGCAGACATACGAAGGTCAAATGTTTAGTTTTGAATTGCACCTACGATAAGTCGTGAACAAAATGAGAACTCAAGCTGAACAATAGTGTCATTGCATTTTATTTGGAAAAATACATTTCGTCGACAGTAAAGATGGATTCCCCATTGAGTAAGTATACAACTGGAATACTATCGACTGGAGTCCAATATCCCTCGTGTACCGATCTTATCTCGCTACGGACCAGGTCGTGTGCTCTTAATTTTCTGACCTAATAAATACAAGATTTGAAATCTTGTACGAACTGAGTTAGGATGCCTTTTTACGTTTTTGAGAGTTACTCGAGGGGTTTCATCGTCTTGTTGGGTTTCAATATTAGGTATTAGTTTATTTGAATCTTCTTTTTGGTGAGTGGATTACATTTGTACACAAAATAAACTAAAAGCTTTGAGACCTACATCTAATATACAGCGTTATTCATTGGCAAAACACCAGCAACCTCTTAAGGAGTCATTGTACTCTTTTATTAAGGGACCACACCTGAAACCACGAAAAAAAAATCATTTATCTACATCAAACTCGTCAAAATGTAAGGAGCTGTTATTTTTTTCGCGATTTCAGGTTGGGTCCAATAGTAAAAGTTGTTCATAAAGATGAGTACAATGACCCCTTAAGAGGTTGCTGGTGTTTTACCAATAACCCTGTATACAAAGGTCGTTTTATCGTTTTTCGTCGTTTCAAAAATCCTTTAACAAAATGCGGCCAACTGTATATTACAAAATAAATATTAGATGAATAAGAAGGAAGGAGCTCTAAAGATGTAAAAACAAAAAGGTCGGCTATGACAACAGTCGACCTTGACAACATCTCGCATATTAAATAACTGCCACAAATATTTCTAATATCAACATATTACATTCTTTCCAGGGCAATATTAGTAATTCCTCAAACTCTAGTTATTTGTGACTAATTCAACAGTTTTAGTATTCCATTTGGAACCGTTAAGCTCCTGAGAGGAGTACAACCGGAAATTGCCTCGCGAACGCGACATTCTCTCCGTTGGATTATTGTCAATTCAGTACGTCATTTCCGCTTTACGAAAACATCCTGTAATTATTCGGATATTGTCAAAACGTAATAGAGAGAGGGTTGTTAAAACGAATCACCTGCTGAATGTTAATCTGGTACGAATTATTTATCATGTTTTTGTTTAATTTTAACGAGTTTCTTTGGAATTGCATAAATCTGGAAAAAGATTGTTAGAATAATCACGTTACGATAATTTTGCATTCGAAATGGTTTGGTTTATAGAAAACAACCAAGTAGCTGTGATACACATTTTAAACGGTTCGTATGAAGAACAAGTCAAACCCTGAACACCGCAGCAAAATCACGTTCAAGTGAATATCACAGACCACATAGCTCTTACAAAATGATTATAGAAATTCAACGGTAAAATATCACCTATCCGAGCAATTCGGATATTGCAATTGCGGTCCTCTGTCACCACAAGCGGAATGGAATCGGTTCGGTGTCAACGCATTGTTCTCAGCCACACTATCAATTATCCTATTGCGACTAACCGAAATAGCGGTAATTACGAGTAATAAAACAATGATCTGGACCTAAATTTGAAAGGATTTTGCATTCTTGGGTTAGCTGTAGTTTGGAGTTATGCAATTTGTTGTTGTTTATGCAAATTATTTCATAAATTATTATTGGTGGCAGGGGGTCATGTTATGTTTATAACGTCTCGTGTAGTAGGTATATGAAAAAAATTCACTTTCATTAAATAAGGATTTAAACAAATCTAGATTATTTTTACGGTTCTGTACCTCAAAAGGTAAAAACATAACCTTCATAGGATCACTTCCATTGTCCGTTTGTCTGTCCGTCAAGACTTTTTTTCTCAGGAACTTGTGGAGGTATCAAGTTGAAATTAATATCAAATACGTAGGTGTACAATCCCTTGGAGCTCTAAAAAAAACAAGCTTCTAAGTTAATGAAATAAAAAAATAGGGCCATTTTAGCGACATTATTATTTCGATACTCCCAAATAAATCAAAACCCATAGTGAGGGTACTTTCCAAAGTCCAAAATGTATATCAGAAAATTTTTTCAACAACAAAGTTAAGTTTGTTCTTGGGATAAATTCATCCCATCTACGGAACCCTTCATTGTGTGTACTCGCACATGGCGGGTTTTTTTTTTTGGAAAAACTAAACATACAAAATAGAAAAGTAAAAACGGATATTTTTTTTTGGAAAAAATAGATTTTAGATTTTAAAAATGTAGACTATTGAATAATGTCAGTAATGAAAAAGGATCAACATATACAGGATGTTTCTTTTAAGGTGTCAAACCAGTGCGAGCTTATAGCAGAGTACCATACCTATCGATTTAACCCCCATGTATGTTCTACCATTTTTTGTAGTTTTCCAGTTATTTCGGTTCCTTCATTTCATATCAATGGTAGTGGTTAATGATAGTAGTAGGTATAAAATTTATGTTTTTGTTATAAACTGAGCTCTGTTTAAACGTAGAGGAATAGTAAATATCATGATTGACAAAAATATGCAAAGATAATAATATATTATAAAATATGAAAATCAGATTTCAGATAGGTACACCACTTTCAACGACCGATATCAGCAAATTATGCCCTATTTAGTACATTCTTGTTCAAAGTTGACCCAAAAAAAAGTTGTAATTTTTTAAACCCATCGTCTCGTTGAATCAGGAAAAATATCGAAAAAAAATTATAACTCAAAAACTACAAAAAAATCTTAGAACATACATGGGGCTTAAATCGATAGATATGGTACTCTGCTATCAGCTCGCACTGGCTTGACACCTGAAAAGAAACATCCTGTATATAAAGATACACATTAGTAGAGAAATTAGTGGATACGATCATGTTTTTCTCAGAGTAGGCTAATTACGCCAGACGGTTCGAAGCAGTAGTGTAAGCTCGATGACTTAGATCGCAACGGAGACCTACTAAAGGTTTCAGAAGAAATCCGACTGAAAAATCTACAGTTTCGTCACGTACATAACGTCAGTCTATCCATCCATCTGCCTTTATTAAACACGCTCTTCTAATTCTTTTGTTTTTCCGTTAAATACAAGCAGCAATTGTACGTACAAATATTGAAATGGACATTGATATATTTTGTGATTGTAATTTGAATGTATTAAAATTGTAGGTCGTATACTTATATTTATTTGGTAAAAATGCAATTATTACTAATTTTAACCATACACACTAAAAACCTAATCCTGTAAAGAAAATGCATACACCTAATAATAATAATTTACGTCACGACATTCACGTTGACCCAATTTCCCTGTACTGTAATGCTCACGTTGGAAGACTGATTTCCAAAATACAAGCACTGGCTTAGTTTGGGTATCAGTTTCAGTACCTGAAGCAAAAAATAAAATAATGTATCAGTGTTCTTACCAAATTCTTGTGAATGCTCTTATTTGTGACAAGTAAACTTTTTACTTTTCGACGACACGGTTGGCGCAGTGGTTGAGCGATTGACTGCTGCCCAGCATGTCGCGGGTTCGATTCCCGCATGGAACAAATATTTGTACGACCTACAAGTATTTGTTCCAAGTCTGGGTGTTTTTCTATCTATAATATGTATGTATTTACAAAAAAAATGTATATAAGTAGTTTATCAGCCATCTCGTTACCATAATACAAGCATTAGGTTGCTTAGCTTGGGACTAGATGGCGTTGTGTGAAATGTCCAAGGATATTTATTTATTTATTATTTACTTTTTTTTTAGTTTACTTTAGTTTTGAATCGCCGCAAGTGAAAAAATAAACACAAAGTTGAAATATTTTCGTATAAATCTAGCGGAATAAATTTGACATTACGATGAAAAACAAATCTCGCAACACGTGTAACATGTGTTTGTTTTACAGAACACATAACCCGCATTCCTTTTTGTAACGTGAAACAAAACATCGACAAAGAATGATACTCAATTATTAAATTTAGCCGATGATGCGAGTTGCGTCCAGAAAAACGCGCGCGGGTCACCTCGGTTTCCGTCGCTCCGCAAGTCGCGTCGCGGTGACTTGTGGCATGCTCTAAGAACAACTTCTTTAATTTGTTTTCTCTGAAGACGCGTCCGCTTGAGCATGTAGCTCCTGGCCACATGTTTACGGGGAATGTTACAACGTGTTGCCAGTGCGAAAACTATGCAGGGGTAAATGCACGCGTTTTGTTTAAATATTGCATTCCCATCCCTTTGTGGAGCACCAGGACATAGGGGTATGACCACTGCAAAGGAAAGTAGTCACTGATGGAAAATTGTGGTTTGTACCTCGCCTCGTCTGATTAAATATATGATCATGGACACTTTTATAACATTGTTAGGGTTCCGTACCAAAATGGTAAAAAAAAAACCGACTTCCAAAAAAAACACTACAAAGTGAAAAATAACTTTAATTTCGGAAGTCGGTGTCTTTGTATCTGTATTTTAGTTTTTTGCCACCGACTTCCAAAATTAAAGTTATTTTTCACTTTGTAGTGTTTTTTTTGGAAGTCGGTTTTTTTTTTGTAAAAAAGTTTTTATTTTTCACTTTTTAGTGGTTCAGTTTGTAATTTATCTAAGATACAATAACCCAATGTCAACTGCTCATCACGTTTTACAAAATATTGCTTTTCCCGATGCAGGGACGTTAATTGTTGAGGAGTTCTCCTAGTAAGAACCAGGAGAACTGGAGCTCATGGTGAAGTCACCATTACCATTATGCATTTTGACGAGCATAAACCATATTAAAGTAATCGAATCGCAACCTGTGATATACTTAGATATAATTGAGTATTTCCGATGGCCCTCTGTGGTCTTCATCATCAGTTCCAGTTCACCGAATGGTACTTTCCGAGAGCAAATGCACGAGTTACTATAAAAAATACCGAAATCGATATAGGTGTGCCCATAAAATTTGAGGGTTTCCCTCGATTTCCATGGGATCCCATCATCAGATCCTGACTTGATGATCATGGGACCACTTGGGACGTCATACCCTTTCGAACAAAAAAAGAAAAATCCAAATCGGTGTAGCCATTTTCGAGTAATCGGGGAACATACATAAAAAAAAAAATAAAAAAAAAAAAATAAAAAAAAAAAAAGGTTCCGACGAATTGAGAACCTCCTCCTTTTGGAAGTCGGTTAAAAAAGGAACCCTTATGGTGTCACTCTGTCTGTCTGTCTGTCTGTCTGTCTGTCTGTCACAGCTGGATATCTCAAGAACTACTAATGCTATCAACTTGAAATTTAGAACAGAGTCTGAAAGGGGTTCTTAAAAATTCATACTAGCGCATGTGGTGTATCATATGAAATAGCGCTGTTTGCACATTCTCAAACATTTTTAAAAATTTTTTTAGGCCGCATAGTTTTCGACTTTTGATGAAAAATGTAAAAAAAAATACCGTTCCCCACCTTATCTCCGAAGTTTGCCAAGAGAAAAATCTGAAATTATTCTATGTGATAGAAGTTCATGTAAAGTTTACAGGAAAAATATAACGATATCTCTAAATAACACACTTTTTCAAAAATTGGAACGGAACCCTCAATTCTCAATTCTCAATTCTTTATTGCGTTCCATAATGTTATAATAACACCCTCGGTGCGCGGGTCCGACTCGCTCTTGACCGGTTTTTTTAATTTTAATATTTGTACGTATTTGAATGATTTTAATCTAATATGTTTTATTGTTTTGTATTCTTTATATTTGTAGCCGATATTACTGAAAATCCTTGTTTGGCTAAGGAACTAATAGCGGGATTAAACTTATTGTGAATTTATTATTAGATTTATTTCTTCAGAAGAGCTTAGGAGAAGCTAAAGCTTTCAAGCAATTTGTTTTGCGGCTAATCTCTTTGGAAAGTTTACAAAGACACTAATATCTGAGCCACTTTTTAGGGTTACGATAAATAAACGTTACAAAGTAAGTAACTACCAATAGGTATAGGTAATACGAAGATTAATTTTGTGTCATGTATATTATTCTTTCAGCGCAGTACCGATAGATGTAGCGATTTCTTTCAGCTGAATGACAATGAAATTTAAAAATAAATATTGACCAATTATTATTTGATCGCTTACTCAAGAATTTAATGAACCTAAGTGTTATGAATATTTACGAGCCATAGGTATTAGATACTTGCACACGATAACCGCTAATCGAATTATTATACAGTTCTAAACATAGATCTAATTACATTAATTATATTAATTCGGCAATCAAGGGCAAGCGATAAAGGCTGTAACAGATTGTCAATATTGACTGCGAAGAATAATGGCAATAATGTTTGCTGTCATTAGCGAATCATTACTCACTGTGACGGTAAATTACGGCTGGCCCTGACCTCGTGGTCGCGGCGGGTTATATTTATCAAACAACCGTCTTATTATAGAAGAGTATATAAGAATTACCTACATAAATTGCAAAATGGAACCTTGAATGAGGTAATTTCGGTCATTTGTTTCCCAAAACAAAATCAAGCTAGCCTTTTCCCAACTATGTTGTGGTCGGCTTCCAGTCTAACCATATGCAGCTGAATATTAGTATTTTACATAGAGCGACTGCCTGTCTGATCTCTAAAACCCAGTAACTGGGTAATATGATAATGGGTATAAGACTGGTTGTCAGACTTTCGGGCTTTTGTCGACCCGTAACGACTGTCAAAGATCCACGAATGACAGCCGGGACTAACGGCTTAACGTACTTTCCGAGGCACGGAGGAGTCTCGGTATGTAAAGATGGTCACCCATCCACTGACCAACCCCGGCAAGCATATTAACCTGATGGATCAACCCGTGCGGCTGTAATTACTTAGCCACGAGCTACTACTCCATTTGTTTCCCAAAACATGGATTGTTATTTCTTAATCTTGATAAAATTAACTGTTATTTATTTTTCTTGTTGTTTTCCTCCGTTTTCTCGTCGCAAAACACCTTACTCTTGCAAGCTAAAGTGCATAAATTCAGTAGAAAATTTTTTGTAGTGACGTAATCACACATTGTGGAAATGTGGTTGTATTATTATCGCGTTTCCCTTTGAGATACTGCTACAATGGTTTACATGTAGAACGTTCCTTTGATGCGAACCATGTTGTAATGCGGATACGTTTTTGTAACCCTGGATATTTTAGAAGTTACATTTTTTAGTTCGTTTTCAAGTTTTAAATGACATTTTATACACTGAAAGTTTCTTTGTGGGAAACCAGTAGTAGCCACTTTGAGTAAAGAAAAAATATTATAAATATGAAAACTAATAGCTTCTGCCGGCGAATTCGTCTGTGTTTTATCTTGTTTTAATGCAGGTTTTATACTAATGTGTGAAAAATTTCATACAATTCTGCTCAGCCGTTTTTGCGTGATTGAGTAACAAACATCCAAACATATATACTTTCATATTTATAATATTAGTAGGATTGGGATTGTGTATGAACACAAAATTTGAAATAAAATTATATTAAACACAGCCTGTAAGGTTCAAACTTGATAGCTTTGAAATGTGGCGTGTGAAAACGCAATGTGTATCAACGAATCGGTAAACTAATTGTCATTACGTGATCGTATCGCAGCCTGTAGCTGAAATATTATTCAACTGGTACATAACTGCGCCAATAATAATAAGTTATAACCTTGCTGTAAAATTGCTGATTGAAAATTAAAGCACTAACCAGTATTTGAGATTGTATGGTAACACGAAATTGTATATCTGGATTTTTCCGCTTCGTACTCGTAACACATTGAAACGCGTTAGTTCCAATGTGTTACGCTGTGGGAATATCGGGCAGTTACTGTCGTGTGTCCTATGTAAAGCCTTCTCAAAAAATCGGGATATTAAGTTATGTGTTTTCCTAAGACAAATAAAAAACTCGAACAGGTTTTCGCCATGCCGTACGTACGTCCGTCCATCACAGCCTTTTTCCGCAGACTATAAAGTGCTACTTCGTAGCACGGCCACAATTAAATAAACATAGCCCTCGAAAACTCATCAACAAAATTAATCAGAAATGTTTCAGAAACAGGCTCAAACACAATACAGGTTGTTCCCCTTTTCGATAGCGAAAACAAACATAGTACATACGCGCGCATGTTGGCTGCGTGTGGAAGGGCATTTTAATTTTTTTCCCTTGTAACAATAACATTCTACGCGCGCTCCCCCTTAATTAATGTGAGGAGAGTCGGGTAAATTTAGCATCGTAACGAAGTATTGTTTTAACTTGCAGCGTATATTGGTGTGTTTTCATTCGTACTTTCTATTCTTAATTTCTTTTTCGCTTGGGCTTTGTGGAGTGTGTGCTGAAGACTTATTTGATAGTTTTTAGGGTTCCGTACCTCAAAAGGAAAAACGAAACCCTTATAGGATCACTAGGTCTGTCTGTCTGTCTGTCTGTCTGTCCGTCTGTCCGTCTGTCACAGCCAGTTTGCTCCGAATCTAATGGACCGATTAAGTTAAAATTTGGTACACATATGGATTTCTGTGACCGAAACACGTAAGGCTAAAGTAAATAAATGATTTTTGAACATGGCGGTCACTTTTAGGGGGTAAATAAGAAAATTTAAAAAAACAGTTTTGCAAACTATAATGTGTGACATATCAAATGAAAGGTCTTATTAAGAAAGTCTCAAATATATTTTTTTTATAATTTTAAAATATATCACTATAAAGTTAATTAAGAAAATAGACGAAAATTGACCATTCCCACCCTTATCTCCGAAACTACAGAGCCTAAAATTTTGAAAAAAATACAGAAAATAGTTCTATACCTGTACATTACAAGAAAACCTATAAGAAGTTTGTGGTCTTAAAATAACATGGTAAATCTCTCAATATTGTTAGTACCTACAAACTTACATGTACTGTTGGAATGTATGGGAGAACATGTTTTTCAACTACAATGTTGAGTTTGTTCTTGGGATAATTGCATCCTAATTGCGGAACCCTTCACATTGTGCGTAGTCCGACACGCACTTGTCCGGTTTTTTCCGTATAAAGTGACAGTATGCCGAGTTATTCCTATGAAACATAAAGTTCGGATAAAATAATCTTTAGTTGTAACGTAGATCCACGTTTATAAGGTTAGGTTACCTATTAGAAATTGTGTTTTTTGTGAGTCGTTGAGTACCAATACCATATTGATGTTTTAAGAATTATCATACATTGTAGAGATATTTACTCTGTTTACATGTTTTAATAAGCCTACATACCAAAAAAGCTAATAAGCATCGCAAACCGAGCCGAAATTGTATTACGAAACAACCTTCCCGTTTTCCAGTTCGAGGTAAATTTCAGCTGTATAAAAAGAAAAAAACACCAACAAATAAAAAAAATATAAACAACTGGGACACAAAATTTCCTCGCGTTGAATCTGCTTACTCATAATTACCAGAGTTTTTAAATACGAAAAATAAAAACATGCTCGTATAAAGTAGGACGACGGATCTAAGACCTCTGAAAAACGAGCCAACATTATTTATTCGCGGCCCTCTTTCGGTTTTAATTCGGATTTATGTATATAAATTAAAGAAAGAGGCTTATATCCCCGGGTTTGTGACGTGGCCGCTCTTGTGCTACCTTTACTTTCTCAGAACAAGTGCGTTTGAGAAGCGTGCCAGTGGAAATGTTTAAAAAGGATATTAATCACGCTTCCTGTGTGTTAGCAGTTTTGTTGTAGTTCTCTCTATAACGAGGCACAGAACGATGAATGCAAGTACTTATACTGCCTTCTTTTCAAACACCTGTGTTCAACGCTCACAAACACAACCTCTACGAGTAGCGTTAAAATATCACTGGTTTTAAACAAGAATGTCGGTTTTTGAGATGTAGGGGAACACCGGGCAAGACGGGGTGGCGGGCAAGACGGGGCATCAGGCCTCTCAGGTGATTTGAATTGACCAATCACGTTCGCTCTGCCATCTCGCTACTGCCTGACATGACAGTTCTTAGTCACACGAGTACTAACACGGCGGCAAGTCATTTGTTTTAGCTATCGTCAAAAGTTAGATTTCGTTTGTTGGCATTAAAATTTTTTATAAACACGTTTGGCAGTGCATGAAACTTGTATTTGGTGAATTTCAAGCGGCATCGCGGTAAATCCTATCTACAGTACACTACACTGCAGTAACAGGTAATAACTTGTTTTGTTATGAAATATTATATGTATTTTTTGTTAGGTTATTTATTTTAAAACGGATCAACGGGCAAGACAGGGTATCATGGAAATCAGACAGAGAAAAAAGGAGGAAAAACAGAAAAAGGAAGAGAAACAAAAACTGCTTAAGACAAAAAGAAATCTAATCCAAAAAAACGTATTAGACAATCTTCTTCTGAAGAGAGTGATGTTGAAACCGAAAACACTCCATGCCTATATTGTACAGGGCTATATTTAGTCTCCAAGGAAGGTTGGATTGCTTGTTCTTCTTGTGGTAAGTGGTCAAATTGTGGCTGCGCAGGGGTGGATGATGATGACGCCAAAGCAACATTCATTTGCGAGTTCTGTACTTCTGAATAGTCAAATGAATGGCTATACCCCATCTTGCCCATTAGGGCCACCCCATCTTACCCGCCCTATCGGGCATGATGGGGTGATATGTCATTTTCTACATTTTGTTATGTTATTAATAATTCTATGGTTGTATGTTCCTGATTTAAATTTAATATGTAAGACTGATTTATACAAGACTGATTAAGAATAAAAATGATTATGAAACCATGAACCCTTATGATTTTTGGAGCTTTAAACCTTAACTACCCCATCTTGCCCGGTGTTCCCCTAAGCTGGTATTTTTATAATTATAAAAATGTTTGCAAAGCCAGACATAAATTCCATTTGAACCGTAATAAAAACCCAAAGCGGTTACGACCAAATATAGACAATATGCTGCGCGAATATTTAAATAACAAAAGGTAAAAATTTCTGTGTCAATAATGATTAGTAAACCTTTCACGGAAAAGTAAAAACAATTTTTGTGCCCGATGGCATATAGATGGGAAAACCATGTCGAATGCGATTTCAGATCTCTAAATCGCGTTACGAATATCGTGTCAGGTCTAACGAAAATAGGTGAAAAAAGGCTTCTGATATTTTATGAATAAAGGTACCTACATTTCAAGATAAAAGTACTAGCTGTCGACAGCTCAGTTCGTGTTTACCAAAGTGAAGTGAGATTTTAGAGAATCCTTTCCAAAATCCAATTCCGGAATATGACGAGGTTATGCGCACGTTTTTTTTCTGTTTAGTTAGAAGATCAATCCTTTGCCTTGATGGGGAATATACAGTGATATACGACTACGTACTTATGTCGTGTCAAAGGGCGATCCCCAAAAGGCCTGGTGTAATAGAGAGAATTGGCGAACTAACGATCGATTTTTTACAAATCAATTCAGTGGCTCTTCTGTTTCGTAGTTCAAGCGAGAGGATACTGTGTTAACCGTTGAATCCCTATGTCCGTCAGTTTTCGCAGAATTGACGGCAGCTTCATGGCAAATACCATTGGCTCACGTCAAAGGGTGGTCAAAGGTCGCTTATCGTTTGACGCTTCATTGCATTGTGGTCGACCACATATCTACATATTCTACACGTCAAAGCTTGGCGACTTAAGATTCGACGTATCAACGCTTTGTATTTGGTTATTATACTTATATACCTACACGACCTGGCGTTCCAATTTATAAATACGTATAAATCGAAACGCGATTTCTTGAAGTTTTAAACTTCAAGAAATCGCGTTTGTATCAAAACTACTTAATGTGTCTTTCACATTACCAAGTTGATCGCAAATGATATCAAACTTATTAAAATAAATAAATAAAATAAAAATAAATATAAATATCCTTGGACATTTCACACAACGACATCTAGTCCCAAGCTAAGCAACCTAATGCTTGTGTTATGGTAACGAGATGGCTGATAAACTAAAATTTTTTTTTGTAAATACATACATATTATAGATAGAAAAACACCCAGACTCGGAACAAATACTTGTAGGTCGTACAAATATTTGTTCCGTGCGGGAATCGAACCCGCGACATGCTGCGCAGCAGTCAATCGCTCAACCACTGCGCCAACCGTGTTTGTATTGTTTCTACAACTATACAGGGTGTTTCTTTTAAGGTGTCAAGCCAGTGCGAGCTGATAGTAGAGTACCATACCTATCGATTTAACCCCCATGTATGTGCAACTACAAAAAATCGTAGAAAAACATGGGTGTTAAATCGATAGGTATGGTACTCTGCTATCAGCTCGCGCTGGCTTGACACCTTGAAAGAAATACCCTGTATAAGAATATTTCTGCCCTCGTTAGGCTTTGTCGTCACATTCAAACATTTATTCATACTTTGAAACTCCTTGTATTTGCAAATCAAGAATGTTTATTTTAAAATGTACACCTCATTTCTTTAGTATTTCGTTAAAGATAAGCCACAGATGTTTGTATGACACTCCCTATCTTTGATTTTGCGGGTTCTAAGTAAAGAACACTTTACCCATCAAAAGAAACCAAGGTCTATAAATGCGTAGTATAAGAAAGTAGTTGGAAAGTGTAGTAGTTTAAATAACTTTTATAGATTACTCGAGATACTCGTTCGAAGTTTCTCTCTTTTAGTATTCCAATTAAGATAAACCTTTTAAATAAGAATACCGTCTGAAATAATCATTTGAATATTATATTTTAATCAAGCTTAGATTTGGTTATTCTGTAACTAAAAACAAATGAAAACTTGTATTTGATTTAAGGCTTAATTTGAGCCCTACAATGTAGTTAGTTCAAATACCTACTGTAATGTTCAAACACGCTGTATTTTTGTAAAAGGTTTTGTAATGTCTCGAATAATATCGGTCATTTGCAAGCTACAGTGCCGTTGCGAATTCACAAATGGTTTGATGCCTCGTTTGATATTTCCTCCATTAGGACTAAATTAAAAAACTTCACCGCTCGTAAAGTAGAAAACTTTTTTCGCATCATCGTTTTTCTGTGAGTGGAAAATGATGTCTTCATTAGCTCTCACTTGAGTTTATGTTATTTAGGTGTAGTTCCAAGTATGCTGTAGTGCCTTCCACAAAAGTTCACCGGTATAATATCGTCGAGGATCCAGTTACTCTAAAAAGTTTTCCAATTTGAGAACCGCGTAGTTTTTTAATTTAGGACAGCGGGAGTTAAAATATGTTAAGCGCAACTGAAAATACGCATGTGTTTGTTTTCATTAGCATTCCCAATGGTAATAAGGGGTGAAACGAGGGAGAGCCGCCGTTTGGCTAATATAAAACGTGCCCTGAACCGCACCTGTACATTGTGGTGCATTGCGTTGCGCGTATTCAAACACTGTGCGATTCGCGTGAATAGACCTTTCAGCGCGCAATTTTTAATGTACCAATCTTCCATCGGGCAAGCGGGCAGGCTGCAAGTCGCTAGCAATATCCAGTGGATCGATCCAGTTCCGCTATAAAATGCGGGGCGATGCAGTGACTCCTTTGTGATATGTAGTTATTGAGCCCGATACAATGTCGGCACGATCTGTTCTCACTTTGTATGACGTTGCTGTTCCTTAGAATCGTAATAAAATTTTGCGCATCGTTTCCTACCTCTGTCATTTCTTCATTTTGTTGCGACATATTGGCTTTCCGTTATTTCTCGATGTTGTTTTGTTCGCCGTTTCGAGATCATCTGTCATCCGATGTTCTGTTATGTTGATATTGAACTTCGCTTTTGTGGAGTCATATTTTCCATCTTTATTGTTACGTTTTACTATTATCGTTTACGATAATACGGCTTTGTGTGCTGATGAGACACTTATTGTCAATTTGAATAGAATTTAGTTCTCATATACGTAATTAAGATTAAAAACTAATTTATTTCGAAAATCTTCATAATCAGATACAATTCAACCGATTTTTCAAATACTTTCAAAATAAAATTCAGCCCGGATCATAATTACATGCATCGTAGAATACCTATCAGAACTTATACAATCTGAGCACTAAAGGGTTTACGTATAAAATGTGCAAGATGAAAATATTATTCAATCAATTTACCCGACCGCGTATCAATGTGAAATCATGCAGATAAACGGAATCGAGGGTTCTGCATCCTGATCCCATGCCTGGTTACTTAAAATCGCATGTATAATTTAAAAGGAGTGGCTGACACACCACATTTACCATGTGGAGGGCAGGGAGATCGCACGTTCCCGATAACGCTGATAAAACGGGGAAGCTGGGTTTTAAGGATTTATCACCGGCTCCCAGATTTATTCATTTGTAATTGCACCCACTTGTGGAATTTCCCTTAAACCTACATATAAAATTGTTTTCAACTTACTCTTGAAGATTATTTAGGCGTATGTAGGTCAATACTAATTAAATTATTCCACCGGATAAATGAAAATATTTAACGCAACTTTGTACATGATAGTATCAGTAAATACCAGAGCTAAAGCAAAACTATTTTAATATCAAAACTGTTCGTACTTTTTCCACAAAAACACAAAAAAAGATCCCTTTTTAAAACTTTCATACTAGTAGATATCAGTAAATACTTTTTTGTTCATGCCCATGCCAGTCTGTTTTTCTAATTAATAAGAGTCATTTATAAGTGTTTTGTGGATGACATTTGAAAGGGAGTGATGGCCGTACCATATAGGGGTGCTTTCAAAGATCAAAGCTAAAGTAGAATGGATCTTTAGAAGTAATGCGGTGAGATAAAATGTGCCTTCTGGCTTCAAATCGACCCTTATCTATCTCTCTTTAGAGTATCACTTTAATGTTGTGTGCTACAGTAATACCCATAGGTAAGTAGGTAGGTTAGGTACCTACAGTCAGCAACAAAAGTCGATTAACTTGAGTTTTCTAAATCTTAATTATTGAGAAAAATACTTCATAAAAATCGGAACATATATAAATTTTAATGAAAATAATTATATTTGTATCATTTTGAAAGCATACCAAAACTTTTTATTATAAATATATTTTACAACACCAACTAGTTCATAGAATTTCTTTCTAAATATAATTTACTATTTTATTAAACAATATACAAATTATTTTATTTATTTATTTTATTTATTTATTTATAATTAATCAGTAGTAAACTTACATTATAAAGATATTTAAGTTGGTGCAAACATAAACTCATTAGAGTTTTACCGTGCACCAAAATCATCGACTACATAATTTAGATACTATTACTTATATCAAAAAACAACCATTCATAGTTGAATGAAACAATAATAAAAATAAAAACAAAAATGAGGGTACTATGTAGAATAATTATCTATTCTAACAAACGAGCGCACATCGGTGACCGATCTGACCGTCTTTAAACAAAAAGTGATGGAGGAATGTGACTACGAAAGATACAGGTTGTTCCTAAAAGTACTTTAAATGTTTTTAGTAATAATAAATTTTGCCATATTTTTTTTCTGCTAAGATTTATTGTTAAGTATTAAGTTTTTTTTTTAAATTAAATATGTATGTTTAAATATAACATTTATTTTCATTCACTTATTGTATTAGATATTAATATTTTGTAAGAAATGTTGCTTTAGTTTGTACTTTATGTTTTTATAAGTTATTTCGTCCCTCAATGACATAGGTAGTTGATTTATAAGGTAAGGTATTACATACTGTAACGATCTCTTACCGTGTAAATTACTGTACTTTGGAAGTAATAACTTAGCATTGATGACACTACGAGTATTAATTTCATTGTTATTTATGATTTTTGTTTTTCTAAGATTTTCATTAAAAAATTCTTCTTTTAATAATGTAAATTTAATTTTTTCATGGATAGGTATTATTTTACAGAATTCAAATAATTTACGGTAGTCATCTTTGTACAGCTTTTTAATGTTATTTGGGACGATTGCTTTTAATATACGTAGTTGAAGTGCGTAAATTTGGTCAAGGTGAGTCTTATAGGTCCTACCATAGCTAGACAGACCATAGGATATTGTTGATTCGGCCAGGGCTTTGTAAAGCATCAACAGTGTCTGATATGGAATTTTGCATTTTATAATGGAGAATTTAGCTAATATACATCTCAATTTATCACACACGCCGTTAATGTGCTCCTTCCAATTAAGTCGGCTATCAATGGTAAGTCCTAGATATGTCTGGCTATCAACTAGATCTATGGAGTCACAGCTGCAAGGCTTGGCTACTTTATTGGGGCAGTTGTCATGCAAACACTCATGGCAGTGAGCTGTCAGTTTAGGCAAGGAAGAGCTTCTATTTTGACTGGAACTGATGTACATTAATGTGGTCTTATTAGCATTTAATACTAAACCAGCGTCATGGGACCATTTAGTTAGTAAATCAAAGTCCTCTTGTAATTTCTTTTGGGCATCGCTAACACTCTGTCCAACGGCTACAAGGCAGGTGTCGTCAGCGAATTGATAAATTTCGCACATTTTTATCACATTAACAAGGCTATTGACATAGGTGAGGTAGTGCAATGGCCCAAGTACCGAGCCTTGCGCCGTCCCTTCCGTTACGATGACAGGATCACTAGTTGCGTCACTAACTTTGACCATGTATTTTCTGTCATCAAGATAGTTTCCACACCATTCAAGTAGCTTGCCTCTAATTCCACTGTCATGAAGACACTCTAGTAGCCGGTCATGTCTGAGCGTATCAAATGCCTTGCTGTAGTCAATAAATACTACTAGCACGTGCTTTTTCTCATTTAAATGTTTATGAATACTATCTGTGAACGTTGATAGCAGCTGTGTTGTATTCTTTTTTGGTTGAAAGCCATATTGTTTGTCTGTTAGTATTTTGTTTTTTTCATAGAATTCGTGTATTTGTTTACAAATGTATTTTTCTATAATCTTATCAATAGTAGGCAATATAGTAATAGGTCTATAGTTGTTGTAATCCAGCCTGCTTCCTTTTTTGTGAATCGGTCTGACAATGCCTGTTTTAAGTGGAGATGGATACTTCCATGTTTGTATACATAGATTAATTAAGTTTGAAATCACTGAAGTGATTGTCGTACACAACAATTTGATGTCTAAGGCTCTAATTCCATCTATTCCTGGGGCTTTATTATTATTCAAAGACGTAATGATTTTTTTCACTGAGCTAGGTTCCGCAGGCTTTATACGCATAGTAACGTTAGCTGGAGTTGTGTATTCTGTTTTATTTAACAGTGGTTTTGAGCATTTCGGAATAATTAGCTTCACGCTTTTATCAAAAGTGCGTGCAAAATTATTAGCAATATCTTTAGAAGTTAAATTAGTTTTATTAAATGAATTCTGAATAGCATCATCAATGGAAGTCTTTATTCTACCTGTTATTCGATTAAGAATTTGCCATAGCTGTCTAGTATTGTTCTTATTTGATAAAATTTCAGACTTTAATTTATTGTTTTTAGTTTTATGTATTAGAATGTTTGCATAATTTCTTGATTTATTATATTTTTGTTTTAAGACTGCGTTATTAGAGTCTTTTATGAATTCAATAATAATTTATCCCGATGTTCACAGGCGTTGATTATTTTGTTATTCATCCATTCATTTTTACTACGTGATGACTTACCTTTGACTTTGGTTTTATATTCAGATTTTTTATAACATTCCTTTAACTGGGTATGTATAAAGTTATATAAAATTATAGGGCATTTTATATCCTGTGATTTTTCCCACTGAATTTCATCGAAACATTTAAGGAGTTGATGGTTATCAATGCAGATCTTGTATTTAGGGACATCCTGTATTCGCGCGCCATAACATGCGAGCATCACTGCGTGATGGTCAGCCAGTGTGGTACCGAGTGCCGCCGTGTATAGGTCTTGTGAACGGGATCGCGCATAAATGTGATCAATACAAGTTTTACTTACTTTTCCGTTACATGTTGCTATTCTAGTGTGTTCAGTGATCCCGCACAAAAGGCCCATGCTGCATAACATGTTATTGTATTTATGTCTTACAGGATTATCCGTTGTTAAATCTATGTTAGTGTCTCCCAATAAGTATAGTTCTGTGTTTTTAGTGAATTTTTGTAGTGTAGTTTGTAGTTCGTCAATAAATAGATTTTTACTAGAACTTGGTGGTCGGTAAACCGCACACAAGTTCGCAGTATAGTTCGAATGGGGGGTGACTGTACAGAGTACACTTTCAAAATGTATAGTTTTTATATTAATGATGCTACATTTATGTTTGTTATTCACATATACCATAATACCACCACCCCTTCGATACATTCGCAAGGCTGTGTACATTCGGTATCCGCTTATTTGATACAAAACACTATTGTTTTCTGAAATATTAGCTTCAGTTAGAATAATGACATCAATACATTTTTTTTGAAATACACATAATTTGTTCTAATGCGGAAAAGTTTTTGATTATTGATCGAATATTGATATGAATGCACGATAAGTTTAGTTGATTATTAGGGGTACATTTTATGAAATCATTTACATTTAGACAATCGTTCATCTCATGAATATCACAAAAAGAATTCGCCATTTCTGACTGTTTATTACATTCGTATAATTATTTGTTTTGTATTTACTTGTGACGTCATACCGTCTTACTCCTTGTTGTTAGCTAGTCCGTGTATATCACTCATAGTGCGTAGTATACAAACTTTTTCACCGTCTACCTTACGAGCTTTGACCAGTCCTTTTTTGAACCACACGTACTTGAAGTTGTGATTGACTTTTAGTTCCTGCTTGGCATTCCAGAATAGTTGCTTGTGATGTTTTGTCATGGCTTCTCTCACATATACGACATTTTTGTTATTTTCTTCGTTAGGAAGTATATCGGAAACAGTTGGCTTGACACTTTTGGCTGCAGTAATCCAGTTTTCTTGGACTTCTTCATCTTTGAACTCCACTAGTATGTTGGCCGACTGATCTTTCCATCCATGGAGTCTTCGTGCACTTTTGATCTCTTCTTTTGGCTGATTCAGTTTACGTGCAATGTTACCCACTAGAAGTCTGACATCTTCATTCTTTTGAGGCGGCACATTTGCAATTTCCACATATTTTGCAAGCTTCTCTTGTTCTATCTCATGCAGACGTTGTTCTAAGACACCTACATGGGTTTCCATGTTATTATTTCTATTAATTAGTTCCGCATTCTTACGTTCGAGAGCCTTGATAGTCTGCTTGAAAGCTTCCATAGACTCCATTGCTTCATCAAGTTTGTCACTATGGAACTGCAAGGATTCGCTTAATTGCACCATTTCGCTTTTAATAGCTTTTTCAACCTCTTTAGTGATGTTGGTAAGTAAAGTCTTTGCGTTTATTTGAACTGGCGTGTCGTCCTCTTCGTCGTCATCATCTGGAATAATGATGGAAGAGTTACGCCTTGGGGATTCCTGGTGGCATTCGTGACAAGTCCACTCGAGACTGGGTGCAGCTTTTAATGCAGCGATCTGTTTGTTGGTTAATCGCGTGCATTTTGGGTTCAAGTGCACTATCCGCTCACACTTACTGCACTCTAACCCCGGTAAAGTTTTTGTTATATTTTTTTTACAAATATCGCACTTAGACATTTTTAGTATAGCTGGGGGTATTCGTATAAGTTAGATCAGCGTTCGCGCGTGCGTCACGTATAGTAGTCCGTCGATGACTCAATTAACACTATACTAGTACTAAAGTAAATGACTAACTAAATATACAAATAAAAAGTTAGTTATTAGTTAGTCATTTACTTTAGTACTAGTATAGTGTTAATTTGTATATTGTTTAATAAAATAGTAAATTATATTTAGAAAGAAATTCTATGAAAATTAACTCTTATCTAATAATGAAATGCTAAAAAGCAGGTTATGTTATAATTTTGTGTTAATTTAGATGATGTCAAAAAGTAGCAGTGTTAACCGACTTCTGTTGCTGACCGTACCTATCTCAATCAAACTAAAATGTTTTCCGAGTTAAGGCTCTTACAGACAGAGGCGATATCGCGGTCGCGACGCGATATTTCGATATTATATCCATAGAAAAATATCGCGTCGCGACGCGATATCGCCTCTGTCTGTAAGAGCCTTTAGTTTTAAATGCGTTTTTTATAAATTTAGGTTGCGAAAACAGCTTAAATGGCATGTTGTTTGCCAAGAAGGTGTCGTCAGAGACACCCAGTAACGAGTCGATGTCACTCGCTGTGCCAAAGAGTCGTGCAGATAATTGTTGTGAAAGGAGTATTATCGTTTCAGTGATCGCTCGTTTTTGGTACGGCCACAGAATTTTGGTATTCCAAAATGCATTATCGTAATGCAACGTTCGCCGTCCTTTGTCCGCCCCGCATGCTCCAAATCGATTCACAATGTACCTACTTGGATGCCGAATACGCCTGCCTCGGTAATGTAATTTGAAAAACAGAACATTATAGGACATCAGGTCTTACAATTTATTTGCCTTACCATTTATATTTGAACAAGTTCGTGTACTAAAAGTAATACAAGAAAAACTTTGGATGTTACTTACGTGGAGACGACGAACGAAGACTTTTCTTTCAACATATTATACAGTTATTTTCACATATCGTAGCTGAAACGAATATAAAATTTCAAGTTCGTTCTGTTTGTGAAGTGAACTTTGTGAGTTTTTGAAATGATTCTATTCTTGAGAGGGTTTGAAAACTGTAAGAAACTCTTTATAACGCCGTAGAATATAGCGTACAATGAAGTGCTACCTACACTATCTCCATCTCATATTCATAATATTTTTCATCGAATCATAACTAAAAAGATTTATCATAGCCGCACTTGCTTTTTGTTTGTATAAAAATACGATCTTTCTGCAAAAATAGCCGTCACAGGATGGTCGTCGTTTCCAAGCGGATTTTACCTAAGAAATCTTAAGGTTTTTCTGCGGAACAATATTCAGAGTACATTCTCTCCGTTCGAGATTGCCAATGAGGTTACGATAAGGCGAGCTCGGCGCGTGAGTCTGCATATTTTTCTGGCTACGTTTTCAATTTAATCCGTATAATCTCAATGTGGGGTTGTTATCAAACAATTTCTCCCTTATTTGATGGAGAATTTTTTAATAATAATAATTCCGTTTTCGCAAAAATGCAAAACAGGTTGGTGATAATGTTGGGAAGTTATCTTTTTAAATTGGAAAGTGTTTCAAGCTTTTTCTTTACTTAGGTACCTACATTATTTTCAAATAAGTGACCTTTTCACTAGTATAACAGATAAGTAGATAAGTAGAGTAATCTTTATTGTTCACCAATAGCTTGAACAGTTCAATAGGGGTTCACTAAAAGGCAATCATTGGATGAACAAGTATTGATAGTGGAAAAGATTACCAACAGTTTCCGCAGTACTTTAGAAAAAAATATGTAGGTATATTATTACAGAAAATCTATGTGTGTACAGACAGTTAAAGTAAACTCGACTAATCTATGTATTAATAGTATTTACCGAAGGTGTGGTACCTTCGGTAAATACTCTAGTACTATTAGTATCGGTACCAAAATCCCAAAAAAAGCAGACACCTGCGAAACAACTAACGTAAATCCGAAATCGTAATACCTTTAAGTGCAAAAACGAAACGCACAAGGGCATGGCTTGAAAACTCGCTTAATCCCTCAAATCCTTTAATGGACGTTCGGATATGTTGTCTAAAAGGTGTGACCGCTCACTGTACCGGCTTAACCGACCAACAACGTGTTAATTATTTACTTATCATTGGAACTATACAGGGTCAATTTAATTAGTTCGCGGAACTACACAGATGCTACGGAAATAGATATCAAAATAATCCTGATAAAATAAAATTCATAATTTCAATTAACTTCACGGAGTTTTTCTTTCCTTTTTATTTATTTATACTATCTTAACAGGTTCACACGCAATGCGATAATATCATTAAATGATTATCATACTTTGATATTTTGTTTTATCTCGTGGAGGAGCTCGTGGCTAAATAATAACAGCCGCACGGGTCGATCCTTGCCGGGGTTGGTCAGTGGATGGATGACCATCTTTACATACCGAGATTCCTCCGTGCCTCGGAAAGCATGTTAAGCCGTTGGTCCTGGCTGTTATTCGTGGATCTTTGACAGTCGTTACGGGTCGTCAGAATCCCGAAAGTCTGACAACCAGTCTTACCAAGGGGTATCGTATTACCCAGTAACTGTGTTGTGGAGGTCAGATCGGCAGTCGCTCCATGTAAAATACTGGTGTTCAGCTGAATCCGGTTAGACTGGAAGCCGACCCCAACGTAGTTGGGAAAAGGCTAGGCGGATTGATTGATATTTTGTTTTATCATGTTTTGATATCCATACCCGTCACGTCTGTGAAGTTTTATAAACTAATTGACCCTGTTTATCTATTCAATTTACTGGGTTTTAATTCCGTCAGTGACCGCGCTTTAAGTCCTGTAGTCCCCACTAACGGACCTATAGCGCGATCACTGTCGAACTGCATTGAATAGAAAGAGAAGCGAGATGACAAAACACTAATAATTTATTGCAAAATTTAAAGCAATTATCTATTGATTGGACTAAAAAATTAAAACACTATCACTGTTGCTTGTAGAATAATCTAAAAGAAAAACCAGAATTATTGCTTGTATGGTTTTTAATCGTTAAAAGCAGTCTTTAGAGGTATCTTCGTGATTTTTATCTATCGTATCAAATTTGTTGTATTATATTTTCAACACATTGGTGCCGATTCTCTTGTCACAAATGCCTCTAAACTAGACTAAAAATCACTAAATTTAGTTTATTCCTGTCAAACGACGATTTCCCATTCTGAAATTGATTAAAGTGACACAACTTAACTAAATTTTAGTTTGACAGCACTAAGATTGTACTGAGATTATAATTTAGTGAAAATGGCAATTTTGCTATTCTGAATTTGACGTTTTTTTCACCTAAAATTTTGATTGTCAAACTAAATTAGACTATTTTTAATCGCGATTAAAAATGTGTGGAATAAGATTAGTTGTCATGACCTAAAATTCACACAAACACCTTGACTTCAAGTGCAAAAACAGTACTGCATTTTTTTTTCTTTTCCATATATACACCGTTTTCGAGAAACGGTGTGTCCTATCGCAAAAATAATGAAAATTTGGCCCCCCTTTATAAAACCCTTAAACCCGTAATCCTCAACACGTAGGTACAAAAAAAAAATCCACAAAAACACGTTGAAGCTGCCCCCTCCCTGCCCCCCTCCAGCTCTAAAAAATATCTGACACGGTAACGGCGGCGATGTCGGATTGTCTGTAAACAAAATATGATAAGCCTTCTCACTTTTCATAGTGATTTCGTTAGTTCCAATTAAAGCCACACCGGGTCAAATATACTACGAGCACTATACCACGCAGAGTCACGATTGTCAAACTCAATTTTAGTTGTGTGAAAATTCTTTCTAAATTTAGAGGTTTTTTTTGCAGAATAGCTCTAAGATTCTCATAGAAAAAAGTAAGGAATTTTAGTGATAGTTTAGTTAGTTTAGTTCGGTGTACAACAGAATCGGCACCATTATCTAACTACATGTATTCTGAAAAATATCATATATTTTTCTGATTTTGTTTACTACAGTAGATCATAATATACTTTTAGGCATTATAAAACTTGCGTTTAGTTGCGTTTAGGTCCTGTAGTCCCCTCAACAAACTACTTCGAAGAACAGTCTTACCTAGTTCAATTAGCAAGCATTCATGTCTTCTATTCGATTGCCCGGAACCCTAACAAATGAGCCAACACATCACTGTCTCGTCCTTTCCGCAAACTAAAAATATTACGAGCATCACTCTTCTCCTATTTCTCTCTAAAATGCATTTCGGCGTTCCTACTTGTAGCAATTTATATTAATAAAAAAACACTAGTTTTGTTTTGAAAGACGCAGCAGATAGCGCAAATCAATGCAATTTTAATTTCTCCAGAGGAATATTAAAATTGATCTAGATAATTAATTTTCTATCTCATTACTACATTTCCTACTCGTTACGAAGTCAACTGAAGCAGAAAATGCCATTCTGCAATCATCAACTTGATACAAATATCGCACTCTTCACAAAAAGACTCGTAAGCGGAAACAAAGACGTCCATTTTGCAATTTTAATGTAGCATTATTGGTGAGGAGCGAGCTATCAAAAGAACTTTTACGTTGACTCCACAATCCCTCATGTTTGACGATGCAGTACTTTTATCTTAGCTCAGTCAAAAAATGCACCGCTATTACTGGTAGCACTCCCACCGGAGCGGAAATCTTTTACTGTCTGATTTTTTTACAGACGAATGGAAAATTAAATTTGGCTCTCATTTTGGGGCGCACCTGACTTTAGGGGAATACGATTCATACTTTAAGTTCATCCCTCCATAAACTATCAGCTAGATGGATTGGATTTTGGAGATCTTAAAATTTTCCTCACGAATTCCGTTAGCGTTTGTAAAAGAAATATTTTTAGAGTTCAATCTTGAAAATGAAATGTGATTCGGATTTTTGAGTAAATAAGCAAAATAATGAATAATTAAGCAAGCCGAGCGAGGATGCCTGCTTAAGACGGTTCTCGTATATTTTACGAGTCGTTTTACTCGTAAAGGGTGTCGGAAATCTACTCTGACATAAACGTGAATTTCAAAGTAATATTTATGTCCGGGCAGGTCCAAAAGAGAGTTATTAACTTACTACTAATTTGGACACCATTCATTCAGGCTCAACTCCACGCTGCAGTGAGTCGATACTAAATTAAAAATAGTGCATTGAATTGAATCGTTTCGAATGCAATGTGTATGAATTTTGAACTGTCTGCATACAGATGAAGCAGGCATGTCGTGATTGAAAAACTGATTTAGATCAAGCGCCAATCCAAAGTGTTTTGTGTAGGATTATTTTAAGCGTTTAGGTATAAGCCTCTATATCAATAGATATGAAAGATGTTTACTTTGTAAACCAGCTGATAAATTGTATGTCTCTTTCAAGTTTATCAGGTAAGTAGGTAATTGAAATAAAACTGTAATGGTGTGTTACTAACTACTCACAAAAAACTTTAATTGTTAACTTAAAACAAGTGTATTATTATTTTTCAATACAGTAGCTAAACATGGCGTACTTTCAGAGGCTATAATTATGATTCGAAAATTAAATCTTTTGCACAGGCATCGTTCTGTTCCGCGGTCGTGACTTTTTTTTACGAGCTCGATCATTTTGTTTTGTAGTTTAGTTTTAAATTTATAAGTCAATTTAAAAAGTTTAGTAGCAAGGAGTTTTCATACATAGAATAAATTCGGATAAATTTTATACGAGGAAAAATTAATGAGTCCGTAAGTCTTAGCATTGAATTCTCAAAAGTCTTTTAAATGGTTGTTTAATATATTTAATTACCAGTTTTAATTCAGTTATTTCCACATCAACATTTGTCAAAAATCGAATAAGCTGTACCTGTAGGCTGTTACCGTTGTAAAAAAAAATGTCTAGTTGCAAAAACGCGCCATTTTCTGAAAATTAAAATTTTTTGTGTGATAAATTGATAATGAGTTCAAGTACGAGTGATGAAATGGAATTAACTCCACCCCATATTTTATCTGAGACGAAAACTGCACAAGATGAAATTTTTCCCCAAAATCTCGAGAATATGGCGACTTACGATCATTTTATTTTTTAAAGAAAACTAAATCATTTTCAGCAATGATGTAAGTATTACCTTTATAATACGTGTATGATTTTTGGAACATGTTTTGTTAGCTTATTTTCATGGATTGAGTGGCAAATATAAACCATCTTAATGCATTGTGGTCAATTTATTCCATGTTAAAAAATACTCTCAAAATAATTTTTGTTGATTTGTTTTTTACTATTTCCCACAACTGTATTGAAAAACGTCGTGTGATACACGGGTGTGTAGGTTATTGCAAACTCGTGTCATTAAAAACCCTCGTCTTCGGCTCGGGCTTGTATCACAATGTACTATTTTTAGGGTTCCGTACCAAAATGGAAAAAAGGAACCCTTATTGTGTGACTCAGTCTGTCTGTCTGTCTGTCACAGCTGGATATCTCAAGAACTACTAATGCTATCAACTTGAAATTTGGAACAGTTTTAGATGACGTTTACCCAACTATTTTTCAAATAAGAAAGAAATAAAAATATTTATACTTACTTTTTTTGCAACAGGGACTGAAAGTCGATCTTAAAAATTCAAAGTGGGGCTACTAGGGCATGTGGGGTATCATATGAAAGAGCGCTGTTTGCACATTCTCAAATTTTTTTTATTTTTTTTTCCGCATAGTTTTCGACTTATTGTGAATAATGTAAAAAAAAATCCGTTGCCCCGCCCTTATCTCCAAAGTTTGCAATGATAAAAATCTGAAATTATTCTATGTGATAGAAGTTTATGTAAAGATTACAGGAAAAATAAAACAATGTCTCTAAATAGCACAATATTTCAGAAATCGGAACGGAACCCTCGGTGCGCGAGTCCGACTCGCTCTTGACCGGTTTTTTAAAGCAAGCTTTTCTCTCTGGATATCATCTAGGACGTTGTCAAGACGAATCAAAAGAGCCCAAACTCTATATAGTATGGGTTGCGTCGTTTTATTACTAAGTTTCCATGGCCACCTTCCGGCAGCATTGTCAGATCAGCTCCATGTCATAATAATATTGCATTGTCAACCGATTGCCTTATGCATGTAAAATTTCAGCTCAATCGGAAACCGGGAAGTGGGTCAAATTTAACTTGCAAGATTGTAAGATTGTGAAACTAAATAAAAGCTTGTAAAAAAATGCAGCAACGTGTGACCAAAAATGCAAATGGCATAATTTAAAAAAGGACAATAGTTGTTGGTTGGAATAATCGTCTAGATCAGCGAAAAGTATGTGTATCGCTAACATATTCGGGCTCACGTACCGCCGTTATCAGCGGGACGCAGTCACCGCGAACGTAGTCGTGCCCCCCACTCCTTCGCAATTGTTTATTTCTAAGGATAATCTTTACAAACGCTCCGCTTAATGTAAATAAACAAAAGTAATGCCAACCCTCCCAAACAAATAGACACAACGATAATGACACTCGATTTTTAGATTAAGAATTTTGAATAACGAGTGATTTTTCAAAGATCAAAGATACTCGGTTTTTTTAATTTGGAATTTTAACAAACATGCAATTTTTAAAATTTGAAATGATTTTTAATTAATGATTCGCTTGAATAGAATGAAAAAACCAGTCAAGAGCGAGTCGGACTCGCGCACCGCGGGTTCCGTTCCGATTTCTGAAAAAGTGTGCTATTTAGAGACATCGTTTTATTTTTCCTGTAATCTTTACATTAACTTCTATCACATAGAATAATTTCAGATTTTTCTCTGTGCAAACTTCGGAGAAAAGGGGGGGGGACAGGTATTTTTTTTTACATTTTTCATCAAAAGTCGAAAACTATGCGGCCTAAAAATAAATAAAAAAATGTTTGAGAATGTGCAAACAGCGTTCTTTCATATGATACCCCACATGCCCTAGTAGCCCCACTTTGAATTTTTAAGACCCCCTTTCAGTACGTGTTGCAAAAAAAATATAAATATTTTTATTTCTTTCTTATTTGCAAAATAGTTGGGTAAATGTCATCTAAAACTGTTCCAAATTTCAAGTTGATAGCATTAGTAGTTCTTGAGATATCCCGCTGTGACAGACAGACAGACAGACTGAGTCATACCATAAGGGTTCCTTTTTTACCATTTTGGTACGGAACCCTAAAAAGATAAATAATAGCTAGCATAGTGGCCAGTCATTTTGTGCGTAAAGTGTAGAGTCTATACGCGAAGGGTTTATTGTGTCTGATTGTGGCGCACAACGATGGGAAAGCAATTTCACCACTCATGTACAAGGGTACTAGGGTTTTTTTAATCCAGCACATTGTTGCTTAGGCCTTCCGCTTGGCTCCCATTCCGACAAAAGTTTTCCTGTTATTGATAGTTTGAATGCTTACTATAACATATTTTTTGTGACTTACAATATTACGGAGATAATGACGCTAAAGTGCCTTAATTGACAACTATGGCCTCGTTTTCGTACACAGGAGAAAGGAAAGCGATATATTAATTTTTTTATCACACTTTAATATATGAAGGCGCACGTGTAGCTTATGCATGATAACCCTAAAGTGTTTTATATCCGTATCATTATGTAAAGTAGGGCCTAAAACAACTCTTCGTGAGAATTTTATGTTCGCTATCAGTTTAAACCGTAATTTAAAGGAGTTTATTTGGTTATACGAGGCTAGTTATTTTTAAACTAGACCAAGTTTATGTAGATTGGGTTAATCGACTAATTCTCGGTTTCTAAGGTTTTTGAACGGAGTTTATCCATTCGATAGTGATATTGGTCCAATATCGTGTTTCTAAACACGTCGTTAAGGAATAATTTAGCTTAAAAATCGACTGTATTACTACCGAGGGTTTATCTGAGAACCTCAAAAACCGAGCATAACGAAGGAATTCGCTTAAATAGATAATTTTGTTGAGTCAATAGCTATTGTGAGTTTAAACTACGTTTAAGAATTATTCAGAAACCGGGCATAAGTACTTAGGTACTTTAATTAGGTAGGTATGGACTACTTCCATAGTGTTTTTGTTTGTAGACTATTGTTTTGTATTTGCTAAAGTGTAAAAGTTTGTTAATGATAGCTGTTAATTAAACATCTGGCTAAGAAAAGTTTAAGGAAATCTTAAGTTAAGTACCTAATCAATAATTGTACAGAGTGTAGGGAACAGCTCTCCGCAGACTGATGCGGTGAATTCAGTATATCATACTAAGATGACCGGTACATGAAATTATTTCAGGTGAATCTAATAAACCTGAGTTATTTTATTACCTCATACGCAATGTATCTTTATCTTGGCAAAACGCACGTAGCGAACGGCAGTGTAGCGAGCATTTCACGCGTCGTTCGTTAGAGTAATTCAACATCCATTGCAATTTTTTTGATTTTAGCTGTTTTATTTGCATAAATGGGGTGCGGCGTGCAGAGAATGTAATTTTACATTGAAATAAACGAAGGAAAGATACTGGAAAAACGATTTAAAAAAATCCTGAAAAATTTTCCGTTGGGATATGATTAAAAATAAGAATCTGAATTTACCCTGTTACTTTGTGGAGGGCTGCCCTTACACCCTGTAGAGTACCTATGGAACTCTAACAATACTGTTTAAATTACCTACTCTAAATCTTTTATCAGGGTTTATAATTATATCACCTTATTTACGCGTGCTTTGAAGATATTATTTTTGCTTTATTTATGGCTAATTCACTAACAAACATGCCTTTGCTTTGTAAAGCAATATCTCTTTAAACCTATTCTTTTTTCTTTTCAAAAATATCTCCTTTCTGGCGCCTCTGACAGCGACTGCCTCAGGGCAATTTTGCATCGTCTTTCTCTAACGCCGAGTACCTACAAAAGCGCGATTCGCGTTCACTTTGGCAAAGATCCCGTTAACAACGCTTATGTAAAAAAGCGTTGCATCATATCGAGTTACCTTTAGCACTATTACGTTGAAGAACAACAGTCTGACAGTATTAATTATTCTGTAAAACATCAAAATCAGCAGTCAGACTTTAAGAAAAGTGAGTAATATTTTTATTTACGCAGCTTTAGAACCTGATACATGAAAATTGGCCGTCGGCCCAAGCTAGCAGAGGGGCAATTCTCGTACCTAAAAACGTTCACAGTCTCATGCCAGCGTCAATCAAAATGTCAAAAATGAAGGTAAACGCTATAAAATTTCTGTCAGATTGAGTCTTGAGATGATATTGCGAACGTTGTTAAAAATACGAGAATTGCCCCTCCGTACGTTCAAAGTACATACTAACACTACTCTACCCCATACATTATGTTAATCAGAAAATAAGTAAGGCTTAAAAAAAATCTACTATATAGGTCCCCCTATATATATATATATATATATATGTAGTATATATATTAAGTATTTGTTCCGAGTCTGGGTGTTTTTCTATCTATAATATGTATGTATTTACAAAAAAAAAAAAAATGTATATAAGTAGTTTATCAGCCATTTCGTTACCATAACACAAGCATTAGGTTGCTTAGCTTGGGACTAGATGGCGTTGTGTAAAATGTCCAAGGATATTTATTTTATTTTTTTATATATATAGGGGGACCGATAGTAGATTTTTTTAAGCCCACGAAATTCAAATTTTCTTGCGTTTTTGCAATTTTCAGGTCAATGTAAGGTTGTATCTGGATATGATTCGCGACAATAAGAAACAATACATAATTACGTATTTACATTTAACCATAAAAATCATCAATACATCTAAGGGCTGATTTAACCAAAGTCTATCTATCTTAGTCTAGATAGGTACCTATTCGCGGAATAAAATTGTCTGACAGTTTTTGTACGGGAAAGCTGTCAAAAATTTAAAAAAATATTCGCTGGATAAGGCTGGTACTAGATATAAAAGTTTGGTCGAATGTAAGTAGATTAGATTTAGTGAGATTTCCGTTTCATTTTCCTTTTCCGGATTCGTCTAATCAGACCAAAATCTAACTCAGAGAGATGTATTGATGATTTTTATGGTTAAAATTATGTACAGTAACTGTAGGCTGCATCAATTGGGTAACCCAGTGGGTCTTTGTAAGATTGTATAGTGATAAAAAAAAATCGCGACATCAAAATACATTTTTAGCTGTCGCGAATTTTTTTTTTTTTTGATCAATTATACAACCTTACACTGATCTGCAAAATGCAAAAAAATTAAATTTGCGCTTCAAGTCTTACATCCTTTACTATGGTTAGGTACCTGGCATAAACGTACAGTAGTACTCAACTAATAAGGCGCGTCGTGAATCTTCGTTCGCACAGAAAATAAAGTATGGCCTCGAAGATTAACGAACGAAAGAATACTTAAAACTTACAATCAACCTTAGATCACTACTATAAGGTTCATAATACACTGCAGCTGTTAGTTCCGTCTCACTCGCAAGTATGGCGGCTGTCAAGCGGCGCGCGCTAACAAGGCGGTAGCTGCCGACCAATAGCGGTACAGGAAAAAGCGTGGAGCGTGCCAATTTTTCCCGAAATAGCATTTCCCGCGCTTTGAAAATTCATCTTCTGCGCAGGTACATCGATAAGCCATATTAGTTGGGTACTACTGTAACGTTTCGTTGAAATAAGATGCTCGGTCAAACACTCTGATTATCCTTTTGTTATCACCATCGGCATCCCTTCTAATTATATATCACTGCCTAATTAAAAAGGGTTGCGAAACACGGATTACAACAAAAGCTTAATCATAAAACTGTTTACGGAAATAGTAATTAGCTTGTTTCCATGAATGAAATTTAATCAAGATGGCGGAATTCCCAAAAGAGATTTTAACCGACAAACAAGGAGGAGGAGGTAGGTGATTTTAATTTTTCGATACTTACAAAGTTTATTTTTTGAACATAGGTATATACAATGTCATTCGTGGATCTTTGACAGTCGTTACGGGTCGTCAAAAGCCCGAAAGTCTGACAACAAATCTTACCAAGGGGTATTGTATTACTCAGTTACTGGGTTGTGGAGGTCAGGTATAAATAAATAAATAAAATTCATTTAATTCAGATAACTGAGATCCATAAAAACAACAACCAATTCTGAATTAAAAATATTAAAATTAAATTAAATTCACACACACACACACACACAGTACACACACACACAGTACACACACACACACACACACACAATAAAAATTTACACATTCAATAAAATTAAGAGATTTAGGTATAGACAGTCGCTCGATATAAAATACTGGTATTCAGCTGTATCCAGTTACGACGACCTCAACATGGTTGGGAAAAGGCTAGGCAGATTGATTGAGGTAAGTATAAACAAAACGACTTTAATTTTATAACAACTGAAAGGAATATATTCAAATTATTTTGTAACGAATGACTATCTAAGGCTAAGGAGCAGGCTATGCTAGGAGTTTCTTTGAAGGATAAGATCAGAAATGAAGTTATCCTGAAGAGAACCGGAATAACCAACATGCCAGCAGAGTAAGCAATCTGAAGCGACAGTGGTCTGGCCATGTTTGTCCAAGGACCAACGGCCGGTGGCGAAGACGAGTCCTGGAGTGGAGATCGCGTATCAGCAAACGTAGTGTGAGATGCCCCACAGCTAGATAGACCGACGACCTTAGAAAGTTGGCTGGGACAGACTGGATGCGGAAGGCGGAGGAAAAATGATCACACTAATATTATAAATATTATAAAGTTTGTGTTTGCGTGTGCGTGTTAAGCTACTGACAGACGTGCTCATTACTAGCACGCAAGCATGCTTTTATTGTGCAAGTGCTCATTAGTAGCATGTGTGACTAGTAATGAGCATGCTTATTTCTAGTACGTTTTCGAGTAAGCATGTTAATAAGCATGCTTTTTATGAGCATGTATGTCAGTACCTTTAGGTGTTTGTATTTTTGATTTCCTCCCGCTCAAACGGACGTTTTGGATGAAACTTGGTATGTAGATAGCTTATACTCTGGATTAACACATAGTCTACTTTTATCCTGGTCTATGCGGTTGAAACCGCGGGGCGTAGCTAGTAAATGATAAATTATTTTATTTCTGTAAGTAGTTTTGTACAAACACTTTTCACGCCAATCATATTTTTTTAAAGTAGATGAGGTCGGCGTTTCCTATCTGACTACTCTGAGAAGAAAGGCCTAAACACACTCAGAGGTCACAGTCTCTTTTAAAGTCCAGACATAATCTTGGTCAGATCATGTGAAGACCATGATGTAATATAGTTTAAAAAAAAAAAAGATTGACGTGCAAAAGTGTTTGTACAAACCTACTTACAGAAAATAAATCATTTATCATGTAGATTGGTGTCTGAAATGGTCTTTTGACAGGGAGTTGTGTTTGAAAACATCAACAACATTTTGTGTTTCTGTTCTCTACCAAATCTCAGAACTCTAGGTACCTACCTAATCAAAGTCTTCTTAACAAACTGTTTTTTTTTTATTACTGAAGGCTTCCATTAAACTTAAAACAAATTCGCATTAAAGCTCTTAAAAACTTGAGCGTTCCTAGCTCTTAGTTGCACTAATTCAGCACAAAAGGTAGACTTAGAGTTATAGCATTCTGCCCCAGTTAACTTTTCGGCTTACCGGTACAAGTGTTGGATGTTGGCGGGGCTACTTAACTCCTGACTCTACGTACTTTGTATTTTAGATTGAACTGTAAGACTATCGCAAAAACAACACATTGTAAACTGTGTGTTCAGTATGAAGTCTTTTATTTTATCACGACATAGTTTGCAGCAACCTATCATGCTAACGGTGACCCGATTAATAATAGAACTTTCTAGACTTGTGACCGAAGACTTGGCACTATAGCCGATCCACTTTTCCGATTCACAAATGCCGATAACATCACTTTAAATGACAGCCTTTATGTCACGGATCCCCATGATTTCAACTCTGACGATTTATTTGCTCCACTCCCGCATTATTCCGGTAACCGCAGCGCGTTTACCTCGATCCCAATATCGAAATTCGAAAAAGGGAAACGCTTAAAAAAAGTAAAAAAGAGCGACACGTACATAAATTAGTAGCGAAAAAATGGCTTCTCCGCATAACGTGAGATATGGCCAATATAACGGGCATGATGTACGCTGGATGGGAGTCGCGCGGTCAATATTGATACGCCTTTATGACCCACTAGCTTCTGCCCGCGACTTCGTCCGCTTGAAATTTCTTGTCCCCCCCACCCACCAACCCCGACGCATCGCATTGCAATGCCTGACCGCGCTATTACTTCGCTTGCGCTTAATAGCATCCTTTCTGACATTTTTTCTTTTTGCTCGGCTCATAAGGTCCCTAGCGTGGTGTTAAATAGCCTATATCCTTCCGCGTCAACTGCCCGCGTTATTACTTCGCGCTCGGCTCCTAAGGGCCCTAGCGTGATATAAAATAGCCTATATCCTTCCGCATCGCCTGCCCGCGCTATTACTTCGCGCTCGGCTCCGAAGGTCCCTAGCGTGATGTATTAAATAGCCTATATCCTTCCGCATTGCCTGCCCGCGCTATTACTTCGCGTTCGGCTCCTAAGGGGCCTAGCAAGATGTTAAATAGCCTATATCCTTCCGCATCGCCTGCCCGCGCTATTACTTCGCGCTCGGCTCCTAAGGGCCCTAGCAAGATGTTAAATAGCATATATCCTTCTGCATCGCCTGCCCGCGCTATTACTTCGCGCTCGGCTCCTAAGGGACCTATCAAGATGGTAAATAGCCTCCTTCCGCATCGCCTGCCCGCGCTATTACTTCGCGCTCGGCTCCTAAGGGCCCTAGCGTGATGTTAAATAGCCTATAGCCCTCCTCAAGAACTGGGTTATAAAATGCAAAAAGATTTTATCAAATCCGACTGGGGTAGTTCCAGAGATAGCGCGTTCAAACAAACTAACAAAAAAACAAACTCTATGGCTGTATTCCACCGACATTATTGAAATAATAAATCGAGAGGGTCGTCAATCCGCGGAAAATCTCGCAATTCAGAAAAATTACTTATTTGTACAACGCCATCTATGGGTACATTGATAAAACGTCCGCACTAAACATGTTTGTTTTTTAAATTTAAAGTTATTTTGCGTTTTAGTAATTTTATATTATCTCCGAAACTGTATGACCAATTGACATACTGTAAAGGCCAAATCTTATCTCCATGATGTCCTTGTGATCATAAAATAACTTATTTGGATAAGGATTAATGTTTTGTTGTTTAAATAATCATCCAAACGTAAGTATGTCTAAAAAATACTTTTTTAAAGCAATAAAAGAAGTATAAAAGATAAAATATAAAAGATAGAAATATGGTGTCGCGGACTTTTTTGTAGAATTATTTAAGACAGACCAGACTGCCATACATTGTTCTCAATTTTAAGCAACCGTTTAGGCAGCGCATGCAAAAGTCTGTTGAAAGGGTATTTCTTCCCGACTTGTTAGACAAAAATTGTGATAGCTCGGCTAATATGCATGATATAAATATAATTTATAGCCTATAGCACTCAGGAATAATGTAGCTTTCTATCAGTGAAAAAATTTTTAGAATTGGATCATTAGTTCCGGAGATTACCCCCTACATACAAACTTACAAACTTACAAACATACAAACTTACAAACTTACATACAAATTTTACCTCTTTATAATATTAGTATAGATTTACCTTTTCGGTTGGCGCGTGGCGTGGCCCAGGCACCGGCGGAATTCCGCCAGAGCGCCGTTTCAAAATTCACGCGGCTTTACAAAAGCACTAACTTGTTTACATTGCTTTGACCGGCTACAGTACAGTTTGTACCAGTCTTTTAACATATGCTACGGGTGTGCTACGAGCTACGACGTAACGTCTACGAGCGCGTAGCACGCGCGTAGGCCGGCCGGTTAGTGAAATTCAAACATTGCTGTGTTTCCGTTTGCCTCATCAGAATGTAAAACAATTTATAGCATAAAACTACACACAAAACTAAACCTAGCTTTGGAAAACAAAATATCTGATCCTTTTAAAACTTCTTTCTCCATAAAAAACTCCAAGTTATACTTTCCAAAATGTGAACAAAGAACATTTAGAACCTTTTACTGGCATACTTTGGTTAGGGTACTTTGCGTACGTTGTACTGAACACAAAGTGAACATTAAGAGGGTGGTTTACTTCATCACTCTTCTTGACGTCCGCGAACTATTCTGAAATCGTTCAACACTTCCAATCTCAGACTGGTGCGGCCATAAAATATGCTGTATCAGAATTAATTCTTAGATCCTCTATTATTGGTAAGTTATTCCATTTTTAGCGTTGGCCAGAGGGTCAGCATTGCCATACAACGTGGCAATGCCGCCAGTCTCTTGGGTACTTTACCAGTCGACAGCGATGCGGAGGAATTTTTAGACGCCATATTTTAGTTTTTTAATAGTTTTAGTTAGTTTAGGATATTATATTTTGTAACTTAATTATACTCATTAACTGATGTAATAAATAAAAGTTTTTAAATAATATTATTATTTATTATTTCATGGAACGTAACCATAATAAATATATTACTGCGGGGAATACAGCCGTAATGGTAATTTATCAATACTTATTCTACCTACAGATTTTGAGCATCTTAAATTAGATTTTTCAAATGAATTTTTAATTTATTTTACATTTACCTTTTTACGTCTAATTGTACGTCTCCGTTTTCCAAGTTATACATTTTAGATGATTTAAAACATTTTTACTCTTTCACCGCTGACGGTACAAAAGGCCTTTAAAAAAATACTACCGTTGCCGTTGTTGGGAATCGAACCCAACACCTTGCACAAGCAGGCGGCAGCACCGTGATCAACGCGTCATCGGCAAGCCGCGGCGCGTCGACGACAAGGCTCGGCCTGACCAGCACTTGCTTCCACGGACTCCACCGCGACGGACGATACTCCTCTCTATTTTAATTATTAACTGTTTGTCTGGAAAAGTTTTTAATTTGTAAAATCAGACGACAATAAACCAATGCCTAAAATACAGCTCTCTCTTTTATTGCTCCCCGCGCTAACCACCGTCATCGTCGCTCATTTTAAAGCCCGTTGCTTCAAACTGAAGAAGAACGATAGAACTTCCAAGTTGTATTGAATAGTTGGGAGAAATTCAACACTATCGACTACAGTTCGACCGAGGACAAGCGTCTTCGAAAACTATTGACTACTTTTACTCTTAAAACCAATCCATGTTTTTAAGTTAACAGTGAATGTTTATTAATGATTGGTGTGTCTTTATCTTATTATGAATATATTATCTAAGTAAGAATATTATTACAACTATCGCATGGCGTTTCGACCCAGGGTTCGATGAATAACAGTCTGACTCCATCTTTAAAAGGCGTTTATTCCTATTATTTTACAAGTGATGGTTCTAGAAGCTAAAGCTATGATGAGCGAATTAATGTATGAAAGAACGTATGGACGAATGAACTGTCGCGGCGCAGCTTCGCTTTCTTGTGTGTGTTGATGTGTAAAACATCTCATATCAGTGCGGTGTACGAACACATGGTGATTTAAAATCTATATGGATGCGGTTTATGGCCCTAAAAATCTATCCATAGATGCTCCAATATAGAGGATTTTCGGACAAAAAACGATAGATACACTAGTCAAAATAAATGAACCAAAAAGATTGTCTAGGGATTAATGTAGGACGCTGTACCTATCTACTATGGTTTGGGAATTAAAAATGGAAAAACTTTGTGGTTACTGGTTAAAAAATGAAGTGGTCGTATTTTACAACCGATTTAGACGAAACTTGAATATACAGATTTTAAGACTTTATACAATTTGTTTTTGTCATTAGGGATTTTTGATTGGAGGAGTACTTCCTCCAAAAAGGCCCGAAAAGAGGCCTATTGTATATCTCCGCCTTATGAGATCCGATTTCGATGGTTCTTTTTTTTATTTGAAAGGTAGTTACTTCAAGTTGGTCTCATAATTTGAAGGAGAACTGATGCCATAAAAAAACATGGTAAATACCCCGTTTTAAATAACTTTAGTGGTATATTAATTGTTGCAAAAACTTTGTGCTCTCCTGAGGTCTACTGTTTGCAGAACTACTAGTATTAGATGAATTTAGTCAGCCACTAAATTGCTGAACAGTGTAAAATATTTTTTTTGATAAGATTTTTTTTTTTTCATTTGAAGAGTAAGTCTTTAAGAAACACGTAAAAGATCAAAGGTTCAACTGCACCAGAAAATAAAATAGTGAGCCAAACATTGTAAAAGCCGCAGTATAAAATCGTTTTGTGTTGATTGCGCATTGATTGTGCAACTGTCGAACCATTCGATGCACTTTCTAGAACTTTTTGCGGACGTGTGGTGTGCCAGAATGCGTCGCTTTTTACCACCCGTAGTCGGTTCCCGTTTCGTTTAAACTGATATTTGATTGTCCTACAAAAACTTAATACGAATTCGTTTCGGACGGCTAAATCACAATTTTACACCTAAGCAGATTTTAATTTGCTAAAATCTTGCGTAATCAGTGAATGGGTTAATCACTATCAATTATAATAAACGCATGTCGTAGTTTGCAATTATAGGAGATCATTCACCGTCCATCCATTTTTAACCGACTTCCAAAAGGAGGAGGTTCTCAATTCGTCGGAACCTTTTTTTTTTTTTTTTTTTTTTTTTTTTTTTTTTTTTATTTTTTTTTTTTATGTATGTTCCCCGATTACTCGAAAATGGCTAGACCGATTTGGATTTTTCTTTTTTTGTTCGAAAGGGTATACGTCCCAAGTGGTCCCATGATCATCAAGTCAGGATCTGATGATGGGATCCCATGGAAATCGAGGGAAACCCTCAAATTTTATAGGCACACCTATATCGATTTCGGTATTTTTTATAGTAACTCGTGCATTTGCTCTTGGAAAGTACCATTCGGTGAGCTGGAACTGATGATGAAGACCACAGAGGGCCATCGGAAATACTCAATTATATCTAAGTATATAACAGGTTGCGATTCGATTACTTTAATATGGTTTATGCTCGTCAAAATAATGGTAATGGTGACTTCACCATGAGTTCCATTTCTCCTGGTTCTTACTAGGAGAACTCCTCAAAAATTAACGGTCCTGCATCGGGAAAAGCAACATTTTGTAAAACGTGATGAGCAGCTGACATTGGGTTATTGTAACTTAGATAAATTACAAACTGAACCACTAAAAAGTGAAAAATAAAAACTTTTTTACAAAAACAAAAACCGACTTCCAAAAAAAACACTACAAAGTGAAAAATAACTTTAATTTCGGAAGTCGGTGGCAAAAAACTAAAATACAGATCCAAAGACACCGACTTCCGAAATTAAAGTTATTTTTCACTTTGTAGTGTTTTTTTTGGAAGTCGGTTTTTGTTTTTGTAAAAAAGTTTTTATTGAGCTAAATCAATCGGAGCTAAATCATACATAAAGTGATAATATGTGAAAGAAAAAAAGCAATTTTCCGAAAGAACACGTTTTTCTCTATTTATTTCTGTATTTATTTTAAGTTTTACTATGAATCTTGTAACTAATACATACTGAAAACAGTATTTTTCAAACTTGTTTATCAGCGCAGGGAATAGCCCTACAGATTTGGTCCCGAAAAGTAAAGAGGATAACATGTTCTAACGGATTATAACTTTTTTTGTTCGGCACTTTCGTATATTTGACTAAAAATGAAAGCTCCTTTGGAAAATAGGGCAACAAATAAACTGCAAAAGATAATAATAGCCTGAAGTTGTGAATAGATCGGCGCCATGACCATTATTACTGAAATGATAACGAGTTGAACTAGTCAAAGAGATAAAGAGAAGCTCGCAGTGATTTCTCGCTCTTTCATAACGAAAGCACAGTAAATTATTTTCGTTGGATAAATGTCCGAGTGACCGAATTGGGGGCATTTTAGTAAGAACAGACCCTTGTGAAGGTGTCGACTCATAAAATAAATTGAAATGCTTCGTCGATCAAGATTCGCGGCAGGACGCAGCGGCCGCTCAGAGCTCCGACGATAAATCAACTCGGCGCTTTTATGTATAAAAAAGGAAAAAAGAGCGGGGAAAGTCGTTTATTTGTTTCCAAACTATATTCGAACGGTTCCCAAGCTTCGATACTTTAATAAAAATCTTGCTGTGGAATTGAAATTTCACATTTCGTCGCACTGGGCTCGGTGGGGGGAAGCGGGGTTCAGAATACGGACACTGGGGAAAAATGGATAACTGCTAAACTTTTCACGTTTCCAGCTTTAATTAGGTAGAAAATGCTCTCTTAGCTGAAATGTGTAAGTGGGTTCGTTTCTTACAAGAGTTTCATGTTATACGATTCTGTTTTTTTTTTAGCGTTACGTGTACCTATTAGTTGTCATTATTCTTTGTAGTAATATTTGTGAACCATTTTGTAATTCATCAAGTAAATTTTATTAAAACCAAACATCGTTTGATGTCTATGTAAAAGAGCGGGATCCCTTACGCATTCACACAAAACTAATTCTCGAATAAACTCAATGATTGTCGCTTGATCCGAATAAGTGGTTTACGGGTAACAAAGAGGAACCTTAATAAAGGTCGTGATTGACCACCAAACTGAGCTCGGATCATCGGCCCTTATTGCGTGATGTTCCGTACTGGGGAATTCAGGATTATTCTTTATTTTTCCTTCGCTCTTTTCGAAAAATCTAGTTCTATCCCGTTATTTTTGGGATTCTTTGCCCATGACTGATTTGTTTTTTTTTAAAGGTGTTTTTACTTCAGAAAAGTTATAGGATTAATCTGATTTACAGGTTTGTAGGTAATTCTCCTGCTTTCAGTACTCATCATCTACCTAGCCTTTTCCCAACTATGTGGGGGTCGGCTTTCAGTCTAACCGGATGTAGCTGAATACCAGTATTTTAAATAGAGCGACTGACTTCCACAACCCAGTTACTGGGTAATACGATACCTAGTTGTCAGACTTTCGGGCTTCTGACGACCCGTAACGACTGTCAAAGATCCAAGAATGACAGCCGGGACCAACTCTTGCTTTCAGTAATATAAGCAGCTAATTACGCCAAACTGAATTTTTGCTCCGTGTTACAAAGAAACAGATGATTTGATTGGCTGTGCCAATAATAAGGTAATATTCGTTGAAAAATACCCCCAACTAATATTCTCGCTAGCCAGGGGTCCGGTGAGAAAAATGAAAAAGTTTTTGTTCCCCCATTGTATTTGGGACGCTTGACATTAGATTAATTCCTTTACCTTTCGCAGTCTGTCCGGGTGAAAGCCTCTTGTTCTCTCGTCCACTTGAAAATAATTTATCGAGATTAAAATTTATGAAAATGAAATTTTACTTTGCGGCGTGAATGTTCCGCTTTTGTTGTAAGTGAAGTTTGAGAATTGGAATAAAAAGAAATTATATATTTTAATGATAAATGAGTTGTAATTTGATTAAAGAATCTGCTGTAGAACTTTATGTTTTAATTAAAAATTCTGAATAGTAGACAATAAACGGCTGCTATTTATGTTGTAAGTACGTTTGTTTAACAAGTTAGCGACAGCATTATGTGCTTAATATGAAACTTATTAGTGAGAAACTTAATAGCGTTAGTAACTGGCTTAGTTGAGCGTATTGAGTGGCTACACAGATGCAGAAGGCATGATATAGGTACGAAACTTGGTAAGACTGTTCGCATTCGACGGGGCCATAGGTTTGCAGCCCCAAAACTTAGCCAGGCAAAGTTAGGGAGCCAGAGACACTGTCATCCGCATAGTACAAGCGTTTTTAGTAATACATTGCTTATTTCTTGTGAACAGGATATAGCCGTTTATAATTACAAAAGTATTTAGTTTTTGTATGACTGTGAGCTTATTGTGGCACTTGATATTTTCATTAATTTGCGAATGAATGAACTAATTTTGGGATGTTCTTTTTTTTTGTAATTTTTAAGGGCTCTACTGCAGCCAAAACTTGGACCAAATAAGACTTTAAAATATTATTTTCGTTTTGATACCTTGAAAGTATGCGGCCCTTTTTATTATTACTTTTCTTATTGAGGTTTGAGATTTTATTATTACTTTTCATTTTGACGAGTTTGATGTACCTAGTTATAATGTACCGAACACCTAATTTTTTTTCGCGATTTCAGGTTTGGTCCCATAGCAAAAGTTGTTCATAATGATGAGTACAATGATCCCTTACGAGGGTAAAGATGATTAAAATTACACCCTGTATTATTCACTGGTCTATCTGAATATTAACTGCTTAGAGAGGTAGGTATAACCGATCTACCAAAATATCGGATTATTTTGCGTGATGTGCTTGGCAATTCGCCAGCTTTATTGTTATAGCCATAATATTTCTACAGCAAATTGACACTTAATAGTTTTTGTTTGACCTATTATTTTAACTATCTGCAATTGAACACTTTTCCAATCTTAAGGATCGAACCCGATACCTTCGATCCCTAAGGCTTCATGTTTGGTGTACACGCGGCTCCGGTGCGGCTCCGGCGCGGCTCTGGTGCGGCGGCGTTGCGGCGCTTGGGCGAAATTCATTCGTATACATAAACATGCGGTCCGGAGCCCGGTGCGGCTTCGGCGTCGTGTACAAGAAGCTAAGACGGTAAAAGTATAAAATTCCAAAACCACATGCTCAGAAGTCGTTCTATGTCACTGTTTTAAAATCTCATTTTTTATTTTCTATTTAACTGTAATTTTTTTTCTGCCTTGAAATAAACGGGCGATTTCGGTATCTTATGTTCACGGCTGGTCAGGCAAGCAGTTTAGGTACCTTAGCTATAATATTAAGGGTGGGTACATGAGTAGGCTTTCTCCCTAACACAATATTACGATTATATAGGCGTATACAGGCATCGGCTAACAGCGAATATACTAAAAGCACACTTCTACTTAGGTACCCAATTCTCTAGGGCCTAGAGGGGAGAGGGGCTTTTAACTTCAAAGGTTTTAACATTAATAGTAAAATTATGGACCGCTTTTATCCGGGTAACTGAACTGACATTTATGGACTTAGTTTTTGTGGTATTTTGGTGTCAGTAATTTTTGCCTTAAGTAATTACCTAATCGGTATCAAAATGTGCAAATGTGCAAAAAACTGGCCAAGTGCGTATCGGACCACGCACGATAAAGGGTTCCGTAGTTCAAAAGAATTTATCCCAAAAACAAACTTAATATTATAATCCCAAAAAAAAAAATGTGATAAAATTACAAATTAACATTTTTCTGACTTTTTCATTTACTTGTGCTGTGAGACCTTGCTTCTTGCCAAATTTCATTATTCTAGGTCAACGGTAAGTAAGTACCCTTAGGTTTTGATTTACTTGCGAGTATCGCATAAATGGCCGTATTTTTTATTGCAGTGACTTAGAAGCTTGATTTTTGAGGACTCTAAAGGACCATAGACTTACGTATTTGATATTAATTTCAACTTGATACCCCTACGCGTTCCTGAGAAAAATGGCCTTGACAGACTGACAACCTTGAAAATATTTTTTATGTGATAAAATTACAAATTAACAATTTTCGGACTTTTTCCTTTACTTGTGCTGTGAGACCTTGCTTCTTGCCAAATTTCATGATTCTAGAACAACGGAAAGTACCCTATAGGTTTTGATTTACTTGCGAGTATCAAAATATGTCGATAAATAGCCGTATTTTTTTATTGCGTTGACTTAGAAGCTTGATTTTTTTTAGAACTCCTTAGGGATCATGGACCTACGTATTTGATATTAATTTCAACTTGATACCTCTACGCGTTCCTGAGAAACAGGGTCTTGACAGACTGACAACCTTGAAAATATTTTTATTGCGACAGAATTACAAATTAACAATTTTCGAACTTTTCCTTTATTTGTGTTGTAAGACCTTGCTTCTTGCCAAATTTCATGATTCTAGGACAACGGGAAGTACCCTATAGGTTTTGATTTCCTTGCGAGTATCAAAATATGTCGCATAAATGTCCGTATTTTTTTATTGCGTTGACGTATAAGCTTAATTTTTTTAGAACTCCAAGGGACCATAGACTTACGTATTTGGTATTAATTTCAACTTGATAACTCCACGCGTTCCTGAGAAAAAGGTTCTTGACAGACTGACAGACAGACAGACGGACAATCAAGTGATCCTATAAGGGTTCCGTTTTTTCCTTTTGAGGTAAGGAATCCTAAAAATGTATATTTAAGTTTTTTTCTTGGTGTTAAAAGGTGCTTCTATGTACTTGCAGTGTTATTTTTTGTGTCTATTATTTATCTTTAGTTTTTGGAGAAATATACAAAATAAATGCAAGTTTTTAAAATTATAATTGCTCCATTTGTCAAATATATAACTTAATAAAATCCGCAAACATGTAAAATCGGTAATCGGTTCCATTTTGATTGAAAATTAATTTCAAGCGTTTTCCGAATACGTTTCCGAAACCTTAACGTTTTTTACATTAAAAGTACATGGATTACATTTTAACATTCAATACACGTTATCAAAGGAACGTTGGTGCAGAAAAAGTTATAATCGAGCAATGAATGCCCAACACACGTACGTTACATTGCTAATGGCACCTATGGCTTTGAAACAGGTGCTCAGTCTTCAACGTCCAAGTTTTTACAGAAATTTTTCATAAATTTTATTTCAAATTTGTACTCGCACTTTTTTCAATTCTGTTCTTGGACTTTTTAATTTTTATGATTGCTTATATTGATATCAGTTCCTCATTACAACATACATAACTGTTTTCGTTTTGCGGTTTTTTTATAAAATCATATTAAGAAGGTGGTGCTAATTTTTTTCCACGAAATATTTTTTGAATTTTTGAAGTCCGTGATATATTTATTTTGAGACATAACATAATAAGTATTAAATATGACAAATTAAAGTTATTTATTTTGCAATCTCGGGAAATTCGTTTGAATCTTATTACTGATTTTTTTTCTCAGAATAATATACCAGTAAATAAATAAAGTAAAATTAGTAATAAGTTTATTGTACAAGGAGAAACATTAAAACAAAACTACACTAAACAAGTGGTAGTCAAAAATAGGTTGAACAGCTCTTGAACAGTTCAGTCGAGTATTTCGTTAGTTACCAAATACAAAAGTAATAATTCGAAATACGATATTAGCTGTTATTTATTTGTGTAGAAATTGTTTGATTAGTTTATGTTATTCAAAAAAGTAAGTTGTGATTCATTTGAGTGTTCCTAAATAGAGTGGAAACCATTCAATGGCTAATTTAGACTCTTATGGTAATCTAGACTATCTCGAATTTTTAATTTTACCCGTATCTTTAGGATATATTAATTGCAAAAGGTACTTTGAAAATTATTAAACATTGAAATGTAATGTTGATATGATGCCGAAATAGGTAGAATTGACCAATCAAGTCATCGGACGTAAAAATCTTAAAATTATAAATTCATTTTTCGATTTTCTCCTGCGGCAAATTCAGCATCTTCTCCAGAATTCACGTTTTTCCTATTACTTATAAATAAATAAAATTGTGGACTAACTTAGTGATACAACATCATAAATAGGTTTTTCATGTTATGAATTTGGCATTATTTTGGAATTGTAGTAAGTCTTAGTTAAGCTAAAGATAGGAAATTAAAAAGAGTTCATCTTTTTAGTTCACATTTTTTTTTTTGACTTTTACCAATTTTACATTTTTTTTTTTTTAATCAATGGACACTGACATTTATTTACTAAACTTCCAGTACTTAAGTGAAATCTACAATTTAAATTAATCACAGTAGATATTTATTTTACTCGATATCATAATACATGTACCAATGAATTTAAATATCATCCTCCCATACATTAGTACTGTTTGGTTATTTAATTTGCATATTAAAATTGTATCAACATCTCATTTCCCTAATTTGCATTGCTGATTCGGAAGTTTGCGATCAACCTAATTGAATTTTGATATGATTTTATTATGCTGAAGCTAAAAAATACCGTGGTAAAAATGTTTTGTGGACTTTAAAATTTCCCGTTATATTTTTTCTGGTGAACAGTTTTTTTTATAGAAATTCTCCGCTGTTTTTTTACGCCCATAAATATTGTACTTCAAACTTTGGACATTTAAATGTCTGATTGTTCACTTTATGTCCTCACCATCATCATCTGAATAGATATTTCCCAACTATGTTGGGGTCTGCTTTCTCCGGTCTGACCCGATACAGCTGAATACCAGTATTTCATATGGAGCGACTGCCTATCTGAGCTCCACAACCCAGTTATCGGGTAATACGATACCCCTTCGTACGACTGGTTGTCAGATTTTCGGGCTTCTGACAACCCGTAACGACTGTGTTCACTTTATGTATTAAAAGGAATAGTGATTGAAATTCGTTGTTATCTCAGTTCAGTTGCCGGCCGGGGTTTTCCAATTTTTCCAAGTTGTATTCCGAACACGTTTAAATTAAAATGTTCGTACGCATATTATTTTATTAAAATGTCCGATAGCAAAAATGAAAATAATTGTGGTTGCACGTTGTAAAGCCGTCAAAAATGTTTCTGTAAAATGTTGCATATTCATCCAGTAAAAACTTAAAGTGAAGCTTAATCGTAACTTAAAATGAACTTAAGTAAAAATGTTTCCATAAAAATCATTAAAATTTTCAGAAAAATATGTCTAAGGACTTTATTAACAATTTCAAAACTTATAAATAATCAGAACAGAAGAAAAAATCAAGGAAATAATTAGAGTGTTAATTTGCAGATTTATTGAGTTTTATGAATATCTGCAAAGATTCAGACCTAAAAATTATATTAAAAGCCTTTATACAATTTTAAAACGGCAAAATAATTATAAAAAGAGCTAAGTAATATTTAAAAAAAATATGAATGCAGTAAATAATTTTAAAAAAACCTTAAAATTAAAACTTACCTTTAGAACGCCCTCTCATTCACCAGCAGCAGGAACCAAAGTCATAATGTAAAAAGTCTTCATCACAGAAAATATCAGTCACTTCACAAAAAAACTTCCCTTATGCAGGTGGGAAGCACATTACTACGACCGAGGATCGCGGGAGCGAGGTGGGAGTTCCGACCCAACTCGCTGGCTCCAAACTTGAATCTGAGGCCCGACCATGCCTGCCAGCCTATTTATCCTTGCCGGGGTGATACGCGCAGGCGTCCAGCACCCTGTTGCTTCTTAGTGAAGGGGAAACTGAGCGTGCCGATATCGATAAAAATATTATTTAAATTGCAAGTTTGGTTTTTTTTTATTGAATTTTAGTGAGATTTTAATTCCATGGGGTTATAATTACTGAGTACAACAGAGGTATGTAACAAGAAACATCTTTTGTTTTTTAATTAATTATAGGAGCTCAGAAAAAAATGTTAAAGGGTGAATACGTAACTATTACGCAATAAGCTAGTGTTCATGAAGTTTATTTAATTTAGGACTAAGTAATGTGATAAAATTATCTATTTATCCAAGTTATTTTTGTTTTAATGGTAAAGTTATTTCAGGAATGTATCACTTATTCGAAGTAGATAACAAACAACCATAAAGCTGAATCTCACTTCAAAAATATGTTAATCGTGATTTTAGGAGATTTACTATCATATCACATCACTATTTCACATGGCAATCTCTAAAATATCAAAAATGTTTAAAAGTTCAACAAAAAATAAATTATTAAATATTTTCGAACACATCGACACACGCGTGACCTGACGTCACTACGAATCTCCCCTCACACCCGGGCAACCTGTAACTCCCCTCCCCTCCACCCTATCGTTTAAACACTGACTTATCAAAAAACTTATGTTTAAGTTAGATGCCATTACAAGTTTTGCCACAGTGAGGGGGGCGGGGGCAAGAATCCGCCCGTGGTTGCCCCGGTTGCCCCAACCGATACCCGTTCCATCCATGAAAGATCCTCTTAATTAAGATATTTGGCGGATGGTTTTCTAGATCCTTAAAGTTACGCCATAGTCTGATTACAAGACAATGTAAGTTTTAACGAAAACAGGAGGAGCGGAATATTAATTTTCTCAAGATTTTGTGCTGAACGTTTTCATAATAAACTCAATAGGAAACGATTACGCAAAATTATCAAAATAGTCTCGTACAAGTGCGCTCTGTTATCTCCGGGAGCTTTTGTTTGAATTGTTGTCTTTTTTAAATGATCTAAAACATACTCTACCGGTTTTTAAAGCTCGGGGCAAAAAAAGGAAGACAAAGGGTTTTCATTTATTCAGATGCAGACACGGAATTCTCCACATCCGGATGTGACAGTGTAGGAAAATATTCACTGTTTATAGATTTTACATTTTATGATTTTATCTTTTCCGTGACGCTCGACAGTCACTCTTTCCTTGCCTTGTATTTTGAATCTACCGGATAGAACTCTAAAGTAATAGTCTAAAGTCTGTTTTTAATACACTAGAAGAAGATTTTCCGATGATAATTTACAAGAAATCCTTTGACAGTACATTTCTGAGCCCCTCTCAAGTTAAAATGCCAACAAAACATTATGTATCAGAAAGAACTGTATTTTAAAACTCGTGGTACAAAGTCTGTTACTTTATACCACGAGTTTTGAAATACAATTGCTGTTACTTTATACAGATTCATTTTCAGCGCGGAGCGAGCGGAAATCGTTAAAGGTCGAATCTTTAAAATTTTCATTAGAACCTCTAAACATAACACAAAATTTAGAACTACACGACCTTTTTGCGAGGTAAACCCCTTTTTGACGACCTGACTACTGGACTTGCCTCTGCCTTGAATAAATTAGAACATAGGCATTTCACAGGCGACCTTACTCACAATAGTCGAGTTCAAATAGTGCTTAATTTTAAGCCGAAACTACATACAATTACTTTGTTTTGCTTTCAAAGTAAAATTAATGTTGGTTGCTTATGAAAATTATGCTTTTCCACGCCAATATAAATATTATTATGAGGTAGCATGTTTTCTCTCGAGTTGTGTAGAAACTCGTCTTTTCATAGCATTACGGCAGGGCTCTTACAAACTTCTGTTTTCCTGGTAAACGGTTTTATGGTACTCCACATATGTTCATATCCTTTTCAGAAACTTGTGTTCAGCGGTTACGGAATGTGATATAAGGAAAAATAATGACATCGTTTCGCGACCACCTCTTACTGAAATGAACTATGAGTTATACTCCTTTTATTTTGTCAGACAACTGTCTTTTTGTGTTATAAATTATTTTTATTCCCGTCGAAGTACCTACTGATTACTATCAGTACTGTAACGTCGTCATTTATTGGTTTTTAAAACGGTAACAGTAACCTATCCAAAATTTTTGCGGAGTAAAGTCCGCAAACATTTTGTGTAGTTTAGAATAAAAAAAACTATCCAAGATGTTTGCGAAGTAAACTTACTTTTTAACGTTATAAACCAATAAATGGCGACGTTACAATACTGATAGTAATCAGTCGATACTTCAACGGGAATAAAAGTAATAACACAAAAAGACAGTTGTCTGACAAAATGGCGATGGTGAGTACCTACGATAAAACCAAAAATTGATTTCTCTAAAAATTCAATGATTGAATCTTTTGATAGGGAGAGCTAACCGCTTAAATATAATTGTGCAATGTGCATCCAGCTTCGTTTACTGGTAGAACGTGATTGTGAAACGAAGCAACTAATTTTCTCCTTTATGACTGGGAATCCGTGTAAATTACTCACTTGGAATATAGGTAACGACAGCGGAAAGCAGCGTAATTTGAGAATATTTTGTACCAGTACCGTTTACTGGTTCGGGTACAAAATATGATCTATTATTATAAGTATACAGGGTGTTTATTTTAAGATGTCAAGCCAGTGCGAGCTGATAGCAGAGCATCATACCTATCGATTTAACTCCAATTTATGTTCTACGATTTTTTGTAGTTTTCGAGTTATTTTGTATCCCTCATTTCAAATCAATGGTAGTGCTAAAGGATAGGAATAGGTATAAAGTTTATGTTTTTATTATTAACTGAGCTCTGCTTAAATGTACAGGAATAGTAAATATCAGGACTGACAAAAATATGCAAAGATAAATAATAAATTATAAAATATGAAAATGCCAAGATTTCAGATACACCACTTTCAACGACCGATTTCAGCAATTAATGCCCTATTTAGTACATTCTCATTCAAAATTGACTAAAAAAAAGATATAATTTTTTAAAGCCTCGTCGAATCAGGAAAAATTTCGAAAAAAAAATATAACTCGAAAACTACAAAAAAACGTAGAACATACATGGGGTTAAATCGATAGGTATGGTACTCTGCTATCAGCTCGCATTGGCTTGACACCTTACAAGAAACAGCCTGTATACTCTAAGATCAAGTAATTTATGGCCGGCGAATCGATACTAAAGGGTCCCCGAAACGATAAATGGCAATTGTCAAATTTTACGTGATTGATACACATTGATGAGAAATTGATCGTCTACAAGTGCAATTGAAGCGATTGAAAATATTAATATAGTAAAATTTGATGCAATTGATCAACAATTGCCATGAACCACTGAAAAAACACATTAACTTTTTAATCTAGCTCTACCATAATATTTATTTTTATTCGGTAAATCGTCTAGGAAGTAATTTGTTTTCGTCGACTCCGTCCGAGCTAGACTAATTTTTATACCAACATCAGCTTCAGCCCTAAGTGCAACTTAGTTTACACTGCAATCCATTTTAAGTGACCACTATAACGCTTGCAGAGAGTATCCGTAATTTGATTAAATTATTTAAACTACGGAAATGGAGTTCGATGCTTGTATAATTTGTTTTACTTTTCAATTATATTATCAGACCTGTTGGCGCCTACTAGTATATTCATAGCAGCAAACAAGCTTCGTGCAAATGAGACGCACGCCATAGCCAGGAGTTTGATTTTTTCATATCTTTATAAGTTACCCCACATTTACTTTTTATTATATTCATTTGGCAGAACATTGATCGCTCCACTAAAATTATTGTAATAAACCTATTTGTGTCGAAATACAAGTATAAAACACTATCCGGGATTTAATTTATGTCCAAATCGAGACATAAAATTTGGCGACCGTGACAGGACCTTTCGCAAAACGAAAAATTATCAAGAAATACGAAGCCCGCTCAGCTTGACCAACTAAGCTACAGATTTTGCACATCAAGAAACGATATTTTGGAGTATTTGGAGGTTCAGCCATTGCAGCCTACACCTGATTTACCTACGGTTCGGGATATCAACCGAAGTCGCCGTACAGCAGCCCGGCCAATGCAGCTAAGTGACCTTTCCTTGACCTCCTCACACATACCTACGTTTTATCCTTCATAATTCATAAACCCCGAGATTTTACATGTGCTTATTTCATACAGATAGGTACTTATATAACTAAATGAGCAGTGATTAATCCCTAAAATAAAAATATCTACACATAGTTAAAAAAATCATTAATTTTTCATTGTTTGACCTAAGTACCTACATCAAGGTCATACCTACCGGTTTGAATGACCTACTTATTTTACAAGATACATTGTAATTATCTATCACAGCTCAAGTATACCTAAATTCTAAAGTATTATGAAATAAATTCAAGCCTAGGTAAATAATAATATTTTTTGCAAGTTATTAAGATTGTTTCGCCGAACATTCCAGGAACGAAGACGTTATTAGCGACGGGCGGGGCCTACAATATAATTGAGCCTCATCCACGGAGTACTGTCTGGTTCCACACTGGTACTTCCAGACCACAGGTGACACAGGAAGAGGGACGTAAGATAAATATTTTATTAATAATTCATTGTATTCTTGCACAGTTTTAACTTATAGTTCTTATTACTAAAAATACACATTTCTTTTATTTACTTTGTTTATTGTTACAATGGGCAACAAGGATGGCGATTCTGTGCAAGAATTACAAGATCTCATTGTTAACCCCTCAAGTGTCTGAGTTTGGCTAATTTTAGACCCAAAACCCCAGCGAGTGGAGAGGGTTGGGGGTTAGTTGCGAACCCCATTGGTTCACAACTACTGATGATAATATGTTTTCCATCGGATGATGTTTTTTTACGTTGATATATATGTGATCTAAGCTTATATACCTATTATGTAAAGTTTTGTCCTTTTGCACACTTGGGGTGCATTTGACACGCGGGGGGAGAGGGGGTGTTAGCTACGAACTCCATAGGTTCACAACTAATGATGAAGATTGGTTTTCCATCGGATGATGTTTTTTTACGTTTATATATATGTGATATAAGCTTATATACCTAACAAAAAAACGGTTTTTCTTATGCACACATGGGGTGCATTCGACACTTGAGGGGTTAAGCGTAGTTCAATAAAGGGCCAAATTACTAAGTTCAAGAATTATTTGACGAGTCTCTTATCAAGGGATTCTGTTACGCGCCTTGAATTAGCCGAGTTAACACTTAAACTTAGTAAATTTGAGTCACTGTCCGTTCGGTTCGATGACTTGCAGAATCAAATTGAGATATTAAATTCGAGTAATTTATCAATCGAGATTGATGAAAGGGATGATATTGAACAATTATTCATAACAAACATTGCGAATGCTCAGAGTTTCATTCAAGATCATCAGCCTAATAACCGCCATGATGAATCTGGCAACACGCTCAATTCCAGCCATGGTTCAGCCGCTCCTTTGAATGCTGACAATCACGAAATAGGGTTCAAACTGCCACAGATACAGATAGCTAAATTTAACGGAACATTCTTCCGATGGCTTGAATTTCGTGACACATTTAAGTCAGTCATACATAATAATGAGCGCATTGCACCTATAAATAAATTTCATTATTTATTATCTTATTTGGAGGGAGATGCAGCTAGAATAGTGAGTAATTTAGAAGTCTCCAATTCTAATTATAGTGTTGCCTGGAAATTACTATGTGACCGATATGATAACAAGCGACAGTTAATAAACCATCATTTGTCTTCTTTATTAAACATAAATCCAATGTCTCGCGAGTCAGATAAATCACTTCGGTATTTAGTGGACCACGTTACCAAGAACTTGAGAGCGTTGTCTGGCTTGGGGCTACGTGTTGATAATTGGTATGTTTTATTAATACATATACTGTGTTCTAAGCTAGATAACCGTACTCTTACCAAGTGGGAAGAATGGCGTGCCACTTTGGCTGATATAATACCTAACTTACAACAATTTAATAAATTTTTAATTGATCGAGCAGATGTCCTTGTGTCTTTAAACCACTCTTCATCAAGCCATAATAATAAGGCATCGGCTTCTACGTCTTCTAAGGTTACCACCAATAAAGCTGAACGTCAGAATAATAAATCTGTTGCATGCGAATCAGTTTGTCAGTCTGCTTGTCAGAGTAATTCTTCATCTTCTTCAGGTTGCATTGTTTGCCAGGGCGAACATAGAATCTACGATTGTCCTATTTTTAAGGCCAAGAGTGTGGAAGATCGTATAGCTGAAGTTAATAAATCAAATCTTTGTTCAAATTGCTTAAGGTCCGGGCACACTACACGAAACTGCTACCTCAGACCTTGTCGGGAGTGTAAAAAGAAGCACAACGCTCTTTTACACGTTCCTGTAGTAACCGAAACCCCTACTGCAGGCACCACAACCTCTGCTGCAGGTACCAAAACCCCTGCTGCAGCTACCACATCATCATGTGGAACGATAGCTAATCATACTACACAAGATTCAAAATATATTCTACTATCTACTGCCTTAGTTGAGGTGTGTAACCCTACAACAAATAAAACAGAACAAGTACGTGCCTTGTTAGATTGCGGCAGTCAATCGTCTTTTATGACGCAGTCACTTAAAGACAAATTATCTTTATCAGGTAATTCACTATTTAATAATTATATTAACATTGTCGGCATAGGCAATCATGTTAATAGTAAAGTAACAGAGAGTTGTGTGGCGCAGTTAAAATCGTTAATTAAACCGTTTCACGTCACAACAACTTTTCTAATATTACCGGAATTAACAAGTAACATTCCCAGATACACAATAAACACTCAGCAACTGCAAATACCTACTGAGGTACACCTTGCTGACCCTAGTTTTAATCAATCCTCCGCTGTTGACCTACTCATCGGAGCAGATTTATTTTGGGATGTTCTAGGCTGCGAGCAGCGTTCTCTAGGCCCTAATAATCCCACTTTAAGAAATTCCCAATTTGGTTGGCTCGTTTCAGGCCCAATCAAAATAAACGATTTGTGCAGGATCAGGTTTGTTCGTCCAAAAAATGAAGCGATTTGTGTAGTTTCAACAGATGTATAATGATAAAAAAATAAAAGTTACAATGGTTCGTGTTTGCATGGCGGCTGGCTGTTTGCGAGAGAAGAGCGGAAGGGGGGATACAATATTGACGGACGGAGACGCGAGTGAAGAAGACCGAATGTATGACCGAATGTGTGACCAAATGTATGACCGAAGTAACGACCGGATTCAAAAATCGATAGAAGTCTTCTTCCTTTCAACGATAGGTGGCGCTTGTGCCGCGTCCAATTGTATGTTGTTTAGATGGCGTGGACATGCCCCCGGCCTTGGAAGCTCCAGCTTTCAAAATGAAGTCAAGCGTCGTCGCTTACTGGTTGCAGTGGCAGCGGACAAATCTTGGAGAAGGCTCGTCGAATGGTTCCAGTACTTGTGTGGATGTCTGCAACTCGAGCCACGCCGTCCCTTCCAGGAAATATACGTGTAACACGACCTAACCGCCACTTCAACGGCGGTAGGTTGTCATCTTTTATGAAGACAAGGCTGCCCAGTGTGATGTCATTCTGTTTAGTCTTCCACTTAGTTCGCAGTTGCAGCTCCGATACGTATTCTGTGGACCAGCGTCGCCAAAAATGCTGCCGAAGTTGTTCTATTCGTTCGTAGCGTGTCAACCTCGAAGTCGGCTTATCTGTGACGTCTTCAGAATGTGGTGCTGTCAACGGTCGGCCAATGAGGAAATGGGAGGGGGTAAGAGGAGTAAGGTCGGAAGGATCTGAGGATAGAGGTGAAATTGGACGAGAATTTAGGACGGCTTCCATTTGTGTCAAAGCTGTGCAAAATTCTTCATAAGTTAATCGCGCGTTACCTACTATGCGCCTCAGGTGATGCTTGCACGAGCGTACCCCACTCTCCCATAGACCGCCAAAATGTGGAGAATAAGGAGGAATAAATCGAAATTCTATGTTATTGTCTGAAGCATAATTAATAATAGTTTCTGAGTTTTGTCTAAAAATAAAGGAAATTCTTTCTCCGCACCTACGAAATTCTTGCCATTATCCGAATAAATGACGCAAGGTTTACCTCGCCTACTAATAAAACGTTTTAATGCTAAAATATAATCATTTGAAGAGAGACTTGTAACAAGTTCCAAATGCATAGCTCGCGTCGTGAAGCAAATAAATAAACATATATAAGCTTTAGTTAATCTTGAACCTCTGCCTTTTCGATTTAATATAAACACTGGCCCCGCATAATCAACACCCGTTAGCATAAATGGGAAGCCAGGCTCTAAGCGATCAGGCGGTAAGTTACCCATGATAGGTGTTAATGTCTTACCTCGGATACGTGTACACTTCACGCACTCATGCACTATTTTTCTAGCTAAGTTTCTAGCATTTAATGGCCACCAACATTCACGCACCGTAGCTAAAAGAAGTTGAGGACCCGCGTGTAATAATCGTATATGTTCATACCTAAATAAACTAATAGTGAATGGATGTTTACTGCACAATAAAACCGGATGTTTTTTATCGTAAGTAAAACACGAATTAAATAGTCTTCCACCTACCCGAATTATTTTATGTTCATCCATGAAAACATTAAGACTAGAAACCTTATTATATTGTTTGCAAGTTCGTTTAATAGGAACATTGCTAACCAAACTATTGTAAACATCTGGAAATGATTTTATTTGCACCAACCTAATGAGCATTCTTTGTGCGGTATTCAATTCATTTACTGATAAGAAACCGGTTCGACGCGGACGACTGTCATTAGCAGTAGTCGACTTGATGCGTGTGTTATCTATAAATCTAAGTATGTACGCACCTATTCGTTTAAGTTTAGAAAACGAAGCGTATTTTTCAAAGTTTATTAAATCTTCGCATTGTATAGAAGGTAAACATGTTTGTTTACATTTTAAATCTGGTAAATTACAAATATCTGAATTATCGCTTTTAATTTGATCGGAATAATGTAAATTGTTACGTAAATAAGACGGACCGTACCACCATAGATCACAATTTTTTAATAAATCTAAACTATAACCTCTCGACAATAGATCAGCTGGGTTGTCTTTGCTACTTACGTGTAACCATACCGAGTCGCCCGTGAGGTCATTGATCTCAGTCACTCGATTTTGTACAAATGTTTTAAGTAAATGTGGTGACATTTTAATCCAACCCATGACTATTGTAGAATCCGTCCAGAAATATATTTTACTAAACTGTAACCTAAGAGACTCAACGATTTTCTTATATAATTTAGCTCCTATTAAGGCACCACAAAGTTCTAAACGAGGAATACTTATAGCCTTTAAAGGTGCGACCTTACTTTTGGCACACAACAAACGCACGGTTACGTCAGAGTTATCACTATAGGTACGTAAATAAGCGCAAGCACCGTATGCGTCTTGGGACGCGTCGGTAAAAATATGAAGTTCAGTATATTGAGTGTGATCACCTTTCACGTGACGAGGAATGCGAATATCCTTTAAAACTCTTAATGTAAAAATAAAATGTTTCCAAGTTTCAACAATATCTCTAGAAACCGGAGTATCCCAGTCAATTTTACTTAACCATAATTTTTGTAAAATCATTTTTGAAATTATGACTGCAGGAGAAAGAAGGCCTAATGGGTCGTATATTTGTGATATGACTGATAGCATTACCCGTTTAGTTAAATTTGATTCGTTATCATTGTTACTAATATTCGTAACAAAATGCAGCTCATCACTAGTGTTGTGCCAACCTAATCCGAGTGTTTTAGTTTGCGCATGCTCGCCTATAAAATGTTCTGTGGATTTATCTTGAGATACGTCTAAATTAAATGTCCACTTACGCAAAGGAAAACACCCCGACCGTAGTACTTCTGAAGTTTTCTGGCAAATTTGAATTAAATGATTTAAATCATCATCGCCAGTGATAAGATCGTCTACAAAAATGTCTTGAGTGATGACGCGAGCGATGACGTCATCATCACACTCTAACGCTAACTGTCTGATACATCGCATACTTAAATATGGAGCTGATGCAGTTCCATATGTAACCGTATTAAGTTGATAGGTATCTAATGGATCCGAGGGATTATCGCGCCACAATATTAACTGTAGTGACCTTTGGTCAGACTGGAGAAGAACCTGACGAAACATCTTCTCCACGTCTGCACAAGCTACATATTTATACTGTCTGAATCGCAACAAAATAGAAAAAATATCATTTTGTAACGCGGGTCCCGGAAACTGAATATCGTTTAATGATTTATTCGAGCTAGTGACAGCACTAGCGTCGAACACTACGCGTAATTTTGTAGTCGTACTACCTTCTCTAATGACTCCGTGGTGTGGAAGGTAATAGTTAGGATGACTACAAGTAGCTAACTTCGACATATGACCTAAGTCATTATATTCTCGCATAAAGTTAGTATACATACGTTTAAATTCTGGTAAACGTTCAAGTTTACGTTCTAATGATAGAAATCGTTTCTTCGCTAACGTATAAGAATCACCCAGTGCGTGTGGTGCTTCTCTTAGCGGTATACGAACCGAAAATCTACCATTTAATTCGCGTTTAGTCGTATTATTAAATAATTCCTCACACACACGTTCATCATCCGTAAGAATTACACATGGTGATGAAGGAATATTCTCAATTTCCCAGAATGACGGAGTTGTTTATCAATGGCCTGACTAAAGTGACAATGAACGTGAGTAGGTTTCGAGTTCCTAACAAACACAGGACCGGACAACAACCATCCTAATTTCGAGTTCTGTAAGAACGGTCCACTAGGCAAACGTATTCTATCGGATAGTAAAAGATCCCAAAATCTATCTGCACCAATCAGCAAATCAATATCAGAACTAACATTAAACGTAGGATCTGCTAACTGTAGGGAATCAGGAATTCGTACATGACCAGCTCCTATGTTCATCGTAGGCAAACTGGACGTTATGCATGGCAAGACAATACATCTAAGCTTGGTATAATAATCGTTTACTTTTGATCGAATTGATATATCGCATGAATGGCACGACTGTGCGACAGATTGTCCCACACCCGAGATTCGAACAGTGGACTGTAAATAAGACGCATTTATTCGTTTAGATAATTTCTCCGTAATAAAACAGTTCTGGCTTCCGCTATCTAAAAGCGCACGAGCTATATGATAAACATTGTTATAATCCGCTACTTCCACTAACGCCGTAGAAAGTAAAACCGTATTTATTCATTTAAAATCACTAGTTGTATTATCGCATACAACAGTGCTATTCGAATTGTTAGGTAAAGAATGCAGCGCGGTCGTCGTAGTGTGTGTAGCGTTCGCCTCTCCGCGCGACTCACTGCACACACACGCACTGTTACTAACACTATGATTATTATAATCTTCTAAATGCAACAAACTGTTATGTTTGCGCTGGCATTGCTTGCACGGTCCGAAAATACAATCGTCTACCGCATGACCCGCTCGCAGGCAATTCCAACACAACTTTTTATCAGTAACTACCTTCATTCTATCCTTAATTGACATGTTAAGGAATTGTATGCACGTGTATAACGCATGACTTTGATTGCACAAAACACAATTAGGTAAATCCCTTTTAAAATTATTATTACGATAGTTGTTACGAGTAGTTTTGATAGATGAATAACTATGCACGCGATTTGAACTTCGTTTGTCACTTGAATGTAAGGTGTCCCAATTAACTGTGGGTTCATCGAGTGACGTCAGAGCACGTAAATTACGTAGAACGGTATCAATTAACTTCCGAATTTGTGATGGTGATTCCTGTTTTAACGACGGAATGCAATATAACGCTTTGACGTGATTATTAACTAATAACCTATCATTATGATAGCGGTTCTCTAATAGCTCCCAGGCGTGAATGTAATTGGCAGGACTGAACTCTAAGGCACTTATGACCTGTAACGCACTTCCACTCAGAGCTGACCGTAAATAATGGAATTTTTGTATTTCATCTAAATCAGAACGGTTATGGATCATAGTGACGTATGAATGTTTGAATTCTAGCCAGTGATCATACGAACCTTCAAAGGCAGGTAGTTTTATATCCGGTAATTTAATATTAACAGGTTGTCGGAAATCATTCCGAGCTGATGCAATAGGGAACCTGTTGTAAGCCTCCGCATTGCAAATAAGACAATTTGCACTGGCCATAGCCGTATAATATAATGATTCTAACGCTTCAACATATTCTGAATTAGCGGTTAATTCCGATTCCAATAAAAGTAATTCTATTTCACCTTCAATGCTATTAAATTTAGAAAATATCTCGATGGCGGCCTGAACTCTCAACTTTAGTTCGGCTACTTGTAAGGCAGTCAAATTAGCCCCCACAAACGTATCAACAAAATTTTTAAATTGGGTTAACCGGCCCTTTACACTACTCCTACGTTTCTTAAACTCAGAAAGAAGTTCCTCTACAGACTTAACAGACATTTTGGCGGGCTACGAATAAGCGTCAGGTACAAGGTACTCACGTGCAAGCATCAACGGAGCCGCGTGGCCGCAACTCTCGCGTCGCGTATTACCGAACTGTAATCGTATAAATAAACAACGTTAACACAAATCCAAACGTATAGGGAAAGGACGGGAACAAAGATCTGACCGTTGCGTTTCTGATGTCTTCGTTTTTCTTCTCTCGTATGAAATGGCTGCTGGTCCAACTATGGCGTCGCCGTCGCGTGTCGGCGTATCGGCGTCGTTATTCGTTTCCCCGTAGTCTTGAATCCAGCATACGGCTCGCAAGGCCCAAAATATGTGCAGGATCAGGTTTGTTCGTCCAAAAAATGAAGCGATTTGTGTAGTTTCAACAGATGTATAATGATAAAAAAATAAACGTTACAATGGTTCGTGTTTGCATGGCGGCTGGCTGTTTGCGAGAGAAGAGCGGAAGGGGGGATACAATATTGACGGACGGAGACGCGAGTGAAGAAGACCGAATGTTTGACCGAATGTGTGACCGAATGTATGACCGAAGTAACGACCGGATTCAAAAATCGATAGAAGTCTTCTTCCTTTCAAAGATAGGTGGCGCTTGTGCCGCGTCCAATTGTATGTTGTTTAGGATGGCGTGGACACGATTTAAATAATTTATCTAATATTCAATGTCATCATTCTTTAACTTCAGATAAATCGGAAAATGATTTTAATGTAGAAATATCAAAGTTTTGGGAGCTTGAGGAAGTTCCATTAAAATCACCATTGAGTCACGATGAAAGATTATGTGAAAAACATTTTTTAACTCATATGACACGATTAAATACCGGCAGATTTTCTGTTGGATTACCACTTATAGATTCACCTAATTGTCTTGGAGAATCATATACACTAGTAAAAAAACGTTTTCTTAGTTTAGAGAAAAAATTCCGAAGGAACCCACAACTTAAATCACAATATGTTAACTTTATAAGAGAGTATGAACAGTTAGGTCATCTCTCACATTCTGATGTACTAAGACCAAACATGTCATATTTTTTGTGTCATCACGCGGTGTTTAAAGAAAGCAGCGAATCCACTAAAATTCGTGTTGTTTTTGATGGATCAGCTCCTACTTCATCTGGATTGTCAATCAATGATATTCTTATGATAGGTCAAAATATGCAGGACTCTCTATTCTCCATTCTAGTACGGGCTAGACAACACAAGTACCTCCTTACCGGCGACCTAGAAAAAATGTATCGCCAGGTGCAAATTAATGAGGAGGACCGAAATCTCCAGCTCATACTGTGGAGAGAAGATGAGTCCCAACCTATCAAAACGCTAAGACTAAATACTGTGACTTACGGCATGGCAAGCTCCAGTTATTTGAGCACACGTTGTCTGTGGCAGCTTGGCGAAGAAAATCCAGATGAAACCATTAAAAATGTAATTCAGCACGACTTTTATGTGGATGACCTGATAACTTCGAGTGACAGCGAACACAAACTAAAACATATTCTTCAAGGGGTTACTGCGGCACTTAAACTAGGTTGCTTTAATCTAAGAAAACTTAAAACTAATATAACTAGCATTTTTGACTCATGTTCTTTGGATGTTAACGAACGGTTAACACTCAGTGAGTCTTCTAGCACCCTGGGTTTGGGCTGGGATCCATCGACGGATACACTGCATTTTCCAATGCAATCCCCAGGTCTTTTGGATAGCAATAATCGCCCAACTAAACGTTCAATATTATCTAAGTTATTTAAAATTTTCGATCCCTTGGGTTTGCTCAGTCCGTGTGTAATGCAAACAAAGGTTATATTGCAACAGCTTTGGCTGGAGAAGTTAGGCTGGGATGATCCTATTCCAGAAAATATTGCTTTGACCTGGGCTAAGTTTGCTGATTCTTTATCCGCACTTGGGAACATAAAAATTCCAAGGCATGTACTCTGTGATGAGCCAATATTTGTAGAACTTCACTGTTTCTGTGACGCTTCCCAAAGTGCGTATGGAGCTTGTATTTATGCACGATCAGTAAACTCTGCTAATGAGGTCACTATAAAATTATTGTGTGCTAAATCCAAGATTGCACCTACTAAACCTACAACAATCCCGCGCTTGGAGCTTTGTGCTGCGCTTTTGGCCGCTAGATTGTGTAAGGTGGTCTCAGATTCCTTGCGGTATAAAGTAAATAGTGAGGTTTATTGGAGTGATTCCAGTATTGTGCTGGCATGGCTTCATTCGAGTTTTAAGAATCTTAAAACTTTTGTTGCAAATAGAGTTTCAGAAATTTCTGAACTGACAGACGTAAATTCTTGGCGTCACGTTCCAACATCAGTTAATCCAGCTGATCTCATATCTAGGGGGGTCAGCCCCAATCAAATCAAAGACAATTTGTTGTGGTGGTCAGGTCCACAATATTTATTGCATTCGGAAGACACGTGGCCTGTTCTAAATAATAATGAAGTTAATGTGAATAACTTGCCGGAAACCAAACAGAATGCTGCAATTGTTAATTTAGAAACCTCAACAGAATACTTTATCAATTTTCAAGACTATCAAAATTACGATCACTTAAAACGAATATTTGCATACGCGATACGATATATTAATAATTTAAAATTAAAGTCTAATAACAAATCTATAGTCACTGGTACTTTAAAAACAAATGAGCTACATACGTCATTTATTAACTTGTGTCGTTTGGCACAGCAACAGTCATTCCCAAGCGAATACAAAACACTCGCTAACGGTCATTCATTAAAATCTAAATCTAAACTTTTATCATTGACTCCTTTTTATTGCCCCAATGATAAATTAATACGAGTAGGCGGTCGTATTGATTCCTCAAAATACCACCATGATAAAAAACACCCTGTGTTACTTGATGCATCTCATCATCTTACGAAATTAATATTTCAATATGAACATATTCGTAATTTACATGCTGGCCCACAGTTGCTGCTGGGCATTATTAGAGATTACGTTTGGCCTATTAATGGCAGACGTCTCGCTAGAGAAACTGTTCGTCATTGCGTCAAGTGTCAGCGGTTTCAAGCTAAGCCGTTAGAACCTATAATGGGTAATTTACCATCCCAAAGAGTCACGCCAAACTTCCCATTTACTACTGTAGGCATAGACTTCGCTGGGCCTTTTCTTATTTTAAATAGGAAAGGACGCGGTTCGAAATTAGTTAAAGGTTATCTTTGTCTTTTTGTATGTTTAACGTATAAATGTTTACACCTTGAAGCTGTAAGCGATTTAACTAAAGACGCGTTTATTCTCACGTTCCGACGGTTTGTGTCACGACGCGGAAGGCCAATGGAGGTATTTTGCGATAATGGTCGCAATTTTGTATCTGGTGCTAAGGAGATAAATCATTTTTTTAAGATTAACGCGGACTCTCTTTCTGATTTTGCAAGCGGGGAAGGGATCAATTTTGTTTTCTCACCTTCTTACGCCCCTCATTTTGGTGGAATTTGGGAGGCCGGTGTGAAGTCGGCTAAGTACCATATCAAACGTGTGATGGGCAATTCCCATTTAACTTTTGAGGAGCTGTCTACCCTTTTCGCACATGTAGAATCCATTCTGAATAGTCGTCCGCTTTGCCCGTTATCCTCCTCACCTGATGATCTTCTATGCCTCACCCCTGGTCACTTTCTTATTGGCCGGCCCCTCACTGCTCTTCCATCACCTGACTTAGAAGAACGCAATTCCAACAATCTACAACGCTACCAACGAATCCAGCAAATTCATCAACATTTTTGGCGTCGGTGGCAGCGTGAATATATCGCTGATTTACAGCAACGTAGCAAGTGGAGAACCGATAAGGCAAGCCTGAACATCGGTGATTTAGTTCTTCTGAAGGAAGATAACACGCCGCCTCTGTATTGGAGACTAGGACGAGTGCAGAAATTGTTTCCTGGATCAGACGGAGTTTCTCGAGTTGCTGATGTGAAGACCCAACGCGGAGTTGTACGACGCCCTTTAGTGCGACTCTGCCCTCTGCCTTCCTCAGATGAGATAAGGGGTTGAAAACTGAAAGTTTCAACGGCGGGAGGATGTTGGCGCCTACTAGTATATTCATAGCAGCAAACAAGCTTCGTGCAAATGAGACGCACGCCATAGCCAGGAGTTTGATTTTTTCATATCTTTATAAGTTACCCCACATTTACTTTTTATTATATTCATTTGGCAGAACATTGATCGCTCCACTAAAATTATTGTAATAAACCTATTTGTGTCGAAATACAAGTATAAAACACTATCCGGGATTTAATTTATGTCCAAATCGAGACAAGACCTGTTGCCCCTATTTCTGTGCCAGTAGTGTATTATATTGTCATAATTTTTTGCGGGTTTAGGAGGATCCTAATGTTTACTGATTGACCACTTGATTAAATATTAGACACTCCTACTTAAAGATCTGACGAGTCTATCTGAATCAAGGTTTGAATCATTTATGTAAATTTTAAACTATAAATTATATTAGTTTAACGTATTTGTATACTTAAAACCTACATAACTACTTCATATTAAGAACTCATAAAATCAGTGGATGCGTTTGACGTGGTTAATTTTAAAAAACTCATAAGATTTTTTTTCTCCTAGCTTTATTCGCCAATCAGTTGCGAAAGTAGCGGAGCTATCTGACGGTACTTGTGTGGCTTTTTTATTTCTCATTTAGGCAACTTAAATGTATAATATTTAATTAAGACTGCTTATATTTAAATTGCATTTATAGAGACTCAACTAATTTTGCCTAAGGTTCTTTATTGGGCATGTAGGCGGTAGATTCCTTTGATGGCTTTATTTATTTCGATTTTAATTTCTGAAGCTTCTAGTTGAAGGTCTTCGGTTCACAGAGAATTAAGACGTAGACGTAGACGTAGTAAGACGGGCTGGTGTTCACTTCTAACTATTTTAAGACGCCGTGGCTCGTGTCACGTAATGGCGGCCGGTCGGCACACTATGATGTAAATGTGTGCGTGAGGCGTGTTTGTACAAACGGTCCCGGCATACTTACTGTGCTTCACTTTCGATATGCGTGGCGTGGAGTCCTCCTTTTTAGGGTTCCATACCTCAAAAGGAAAAAAACGGAACCCTTATAGGATCACTTCTTTGTTCGTCTGTCTGTCTGTCTGTCTGTCTGTCAGTCTGTCAGTCTGTCAAGACCCTTTTTCTCAGGAACGCGTGGAGGTATCACGTTGAAATTAATATCACATACGTAAGTCTGTGGTTTCTTGGAGTCCTAAAAAACTCGAGCTTCTAAGTCAATGCAATAAAAAGATACGGCAATTTATGCGACATATTTTGATACTCGCAAGTAAATCAAAACCTACAGGCTGCTTCCCGTTGTTCTAGAATCATGAAATTTGGCATTAGGCAAAGTCGTACAACACAAATAAAGGAAAAAGTCCGAAAATTGTTAATTTGTATTTCTATCACATTAAAAATATGTTCAAGTCTCTCAGTCTGTCAAGACCCTTTTTCTCAAGGATGCGTGAAGATATCAAGTTATAAATTATACTAAATAAGTAAGTCTATCGTCCCTTAGAGTTCTAAAAAAATCAAGCTTCTAAGTCAACGCAATAAAAAAATACGGCCATTTTGCAACACATTTTGATACTTGCAACTGTCGCAAGTAAATCAAAACCTATAGGGTACTTCCCGTTGCCCTAGAATAATGAAATTTGGCAAGAAGCAAGGTCTTCCAGCATAAATAAAGGAAAAAGTCCGAAAATTGTGAATTTGTAACTTTATGACCTACATTTTGTTTGACATCCAAAGTTAAGTTTGTTTTTGGGATAAATTCTTTTCAACTACGGAACCCTTCATTGTGCGTGGTCCGACACGGATTTGGCCGGTTTTTTTATAAGTCTATGATCATGGGCTTATTTTACGCATGGATTCTTTCTTAATGCCGTGTGTGTTATGTTATATGTAATGTAATGCGAATGCGTGTAAGTGTACAGCCGTGTACAGACGGTGCGTGTAATGTGTATTGTATCGTGTAATGTAATGTGAATAGTGTGGACGGAATCTTGTATGTGTTCGACTGCGAGAGCCATTGTGTTCGCGCTAAAAATCGAGCCGATGGATCAGTGCGGGCGTTACATGTAATGCTCGTAGTCCCGTCCACACGCAAAATTCGCGGTGCATTACACGTTACATTAATTAACACATTACACGCATCTGTACACGGCTTTATTGATAACAGTTTTTTTGTTAGTCCAGTGTATTAATAATCTGATATTTCTAAATATAAACTAGGTTAGTAAAAACAAAATGTAATATCCTTCTCCCAACGATATCTTGGGGTCGGCTTCCAGTCTAACCAGATGCAGCTGAATATTAGTATTTTACATGAAGCGACTGCCTGTCTGACCTCCACAACACAGTAACTGGGTAATAATACCCCTTGGTAAGACTGGTTGTCAGACTTTCGGGCTTTTGACGACCCGTAACGACTGTCAAAGATCCACGCATGACAGCCGGGACCAATGGCTTGACGTGCTTTCCGAGTCACGGAGGGGTCTTGGTATGTAAAGATCGCCACCCATCCACTGACCAACCGCGACAAGCTTAACCTGATGGATCGACCCGTGCGGCTGTTATTACTTAGCCACGAGCTCCTCTCTGTGCTAAATAAATTGATATTGTGAAGTGTATTCACAATATCAATTTATTAAATAAAAACGAATAAATAAAATCAATTTATTTAATAAATTATTAATAAAAACGTTATATTCGTGTTCATTTAAACGAAAAACCTCGTAAAAGCCTTGACCACCCATTTCCCAGCTTTCCACCAAAATGTAAAATAATGTTACTGCAATATATATTTCTCGAAATAAATTATTTACCTACGAGAAAAACGAGATTTATTTCCTTTCTGTGCATTTATTTTTGCAGTTATCCGAATCCAGTGGTTTCATCCTTTTCTTGCAAAATAAACTCGATATATATGTTTTTTTTAAATTAACTTGTTTGCGTGTAGTAATTTTTTGCATAAATAATAATTATATACATTAAGTATATAGGTACCATCACACTAATCACAGTAATATTATAAAGGCGAAAGTTTGTGAGTGTGGGTGTGTGTGTGTGTGTATGTTTGTTACCTCTTCACACTCAAACGGCTGGATTTGGATGAAATTTGGTATGTAGATGGCTTATACCCTGGAATAACACATAGGCTACTTTTTATCCCGGTCTACGTGGGTGAAACCGCGGGGCGCAGCTAGTATGGTAAATAAAAATTAAACGCGTAATTCGAAGGATGAATACGAAAAAAATTGGATGCAGATTATCTTTCACAAATAACGGTTGAGATTCATAACTGTAATTCTGTAGTTCAGTGTATTTATTTTCTGTACCTTTAAATACTTCTGTCATTACTACAGAATAAAAGCATGACTAATTGTTCCTACGGCTACAGAAGCTCTCGCTAAACCGTTCTAGTATTTTTATACATTGTTATCCTACTTTGTCTGTTTAGGTATTACGACAACAAAAGTTAAATGAATAACCATCAATCAACACAGCAATAATCACAACCACCTACAACAACGACAGTCAAACAACATCATAATCATAGTATCATCGCGGACATATGCGGTAAACCACTTTTCGACCTGATTACTGGTAATAAGGTTCAAAAGGGTTCAACGCAAATATCCGCGATGGTATGTGTTATTCAGGACTTATTTAGATCGAACCTTATCTTTAAAAGTTGTCATCTTTCTGCTTAGAACAATGATTCTAACTGACTAATTTTTATTTATTTTTTTATTTTTATTTAACGTTTTTACAAAAGAACATAGGTAGGATTATTCTTATTAAATAGCAACCAAAAACCACTAAGGTTTAAATTTGTGCTATCATGAGTATAACTTAATATCAAACTATACAATAATGCATTTTTTAGACTATGCGTTATTGTCGATACAATTAATAAGATCTTTAGGTCTTTATATAATTACAATCATTCCTGCAAAATACTTAAGTATGTAATATTGCTTGAGTTTACATTTAATATTTTTGTGTGTAATACATTTGTTAATTTCTGAGTGTAGACTATTAATAAGTCTCGGTATAATATAACCGACAGTTCGTTCGCCGTACGTATTGTTGGCGCGCTGGCGCTGTGTACGAACCCTAAGTCATAGATAAAAGAAAGAAGGAGATGTTCCCAGTATGTTAAAATGTATCAGAACCCTGTGTCTTCACTTTTTCCCTTTGTCACTTTCATGATTTTAAAGACAAATACAAAGACAAGTAAAATACTTGTACTTACATATGGAAAGTGATTCCATGATTCACATGGCTTCGGTTTTTACAAGAAACCACTGAACAACACGGCATTCTTATAGTCACGGTCACAGTCAAAAGCGCACCAGTTCGCGGAGACGGAATTTGTACTATGAACGGCTCATACTGAGAATGTCGCGCGGACACAGATTAGCCCGCTTGCCACTTCTCCTGTTTTTAGGCCCCATAGTTTTCGACTTTTGATGAAAAATGTAAAAAAAATACCGTTCCGATCTCCGAAGCTTGCAAAGATAAAAATCTGAAATTATTCTATATGATAGAAGTTTATGTAAAGATTACAGGAAAAATAAAACGATGTCTCTAAATAGCACATTTTTTCAGAACGGAACGGAACACTCGGTGCGCGAGTCCGACTCGCTCTTGACCGGTTTTTTTTATATTTCTATGGGCTGAGTGCTTATAGGATGTTCGATTTCGTTTCTTCAAGATTTATTGAAAAATTGTTCTTAAAGTACCTACCTAAGTAACAAAAAAATACATAAAACTGGTAATACATTACCGTGTTTAAAGAGGCCATTTATACTGTAGTAAAACTTATGAGAGAATGATAGGTTTCATATAGCAAGCATTTAAACTAAACTCAAATAACTCACTCACTCACTCACTCAATCACTTCAAAAATGAATGAAGGAACACAACCAATTATTTTGCCTAGCCTTTTCCCAAATATCTTGGGGTTGGCTTCCAGTCTAACCGGATGCACCTGAATACCATATTCATCTCTACTATCCAGTAAGTTACTGGATGATGATAAATTAATGCCACTAGAACGAAGGCTTCCAGTATGGTTTAGCTGTGCAGATCGAGAAAATTCTATAGATCTAATATACCCTGATTGGTAGTCCGACATGACCTTATTGGGCGTCCACTTATAAAGCTAGTATTTTGTATGATACTGTATTATTTTTTTTTGACTGCATAGTCTGCATACTATAATTTTGACAGTCTAATTTTGATTTTGGTTTAACTGTAGGAGTCTTCAGCTTCTTACTTTGTTGTGATCAGAAGTTAGTGCAAAAATGTAACTCGATATTGCAGGGAACAGTGGTTAATTTATTGGTAAAAGATCCTTCTTTAAATTAAACGTTTTTGATCGTACAAATTAGCAGCTAGGCGCACATTAAAAATATTCACTGACCAATGGATGATCATGGCATGAACATTATTAAGTATATAATTATGTAATGAACACCTGTATGTAACCCATGCATCACAAATAAACGATTTGATTGATTTGATTTGATTTAGTGGTAGAACATTGATTTTCAAAACTTGAAGCAACCTGAGACAATGATCTACGATGAACGGGCACCCATCTCGCTCTGGCGCGTGCGCAACGTATAGCGCCGTCTGCACGCACACTATAAATATTTCCAACCACCGGCGCATCTCGTCAGGATTCGCCCGTGGCCCGAGCTGCACGCGTCCTACCCACACGTGTTAGTTTTATTTTCTGCGCGGACCGTCTTTTTTTACTTTTCTCTCTGTGTTCGCACAAGTAACCTAGCCGGCACTTGTGTGGACACAGAGGGAAGGCACCGTGCTGCCCGGTGGGTTTTCCCACCGTTGCGGTCGCGGAGGCCACGCCCAACAGCATGCCGAAACCCGGCAGCCGCGGCTCTCTCGGCCGCGATGCCGGGTCCCCGGAACCCCGTCCGACGTTAGACCGGGCGACGTCGCTGCCGGACATCGGCGGTACGTCATCCGGTTTGCCGCCGACCGGAACCTCCAAGAAGACGAAGAAGAAGAAGAAGGAAGAAGGAAGAGGAGGAGAGGAAACGGGCACCGCTGCAGCTGCCGGCCCGGTGACGTCATCGGCGCCTGCGCGCGTTGCGCCGACGCCGTCGTCGAGCCGACAACAGCCGGTCCCTATCCGTCCCGCCGCGTTCCGCCCCGTGCCAACACAGGCCCCGGGGCCGGCCGCCGCGAACCCTAGCCGCGCGCCGCAAGCCCGCGCCGCGGCACCACAACCCGCGCGAGTACCCGCACCGGTGCGCACGCCTGCGCCCACCGCGCGCGCCGCTGCGCCGCCCGCGTACCCCGCGCCGCCCGCGTCATCCGTGCGCCTCCGTGCACCCCCCGCGCACAGCTCTGCGCCACCGCCGCGCTTCACCTCGCCGCCCGCGCCCTAGGGGGCTGCGACCAAAGCTGCGCCAGCTCCGCGCACCGCGACGTCCGGTCCCCGCCTCTCGCTGGCGGGACCGGTGAGTGCGGGAAAAAGTGCAGTGAAAGTGAGTGTATGTGAAAGTGCAGTGCTCCCACGGGTGCCCGACTCGCCGGCGCCCCCCCCGTACCTCCGCCTACGACTCGCCTGCCGTGCTATCGGCATGCTCGTCACGCGCGGGATCTAGCATGTCTCTAGCATCGGCGTGCTCGGCCGGGTCCGGTCGCGACGACGTGTCTCCGGATACGACACCGCGATCCGGGCTGCGGCCCAACGTGGGAGGAGCCGGAGGAGCTGAAGGCATGAAGACGCCAATGCGTTTCGAGCCCCAACCCCAAAGACAAAAGATGTCACGCCGGAGGAGTTCGTCGGACACCAGCGTGGAGGTAGCAAAGCGGTCCTGCCGCGACACGCTGCAGTCGAGAAACTGCCAAATTGGGCCACCCACTTCCGGGCCATCGCCGCCAAGCTGGGCCGGCCTCCAAATGTCCGTCCATATGGGGCGGGTGTGAAGTTTAGTCCCGAGACGGAGGAAGAGTACAGGCTGGTCCAGCGTTACCTGACCAACCTGGAGAAGGAGATAGGCATCTCATGGTTCGCCTACTCGCTGCCAGCGGAGAAGAGCCTGAAGATCGCCATACGGGGAATACCGGCAGATACGGACCCGAAGGAGATCGAGGAGGAGCTCCGGGTGATGGGATACCAGCCGGAGTACGTGCGCCACATAAAGGGGGCGCAAGGAAGACCCGGCTGCGTGTTCCACGCCATCATAAAGAGGACGCCAGATGTCCGGGCCATATATGACACCACGGTATTCATGTACATGCGTGGTGTCAAAATTGAGGCCTGGAGGGGCAAACGTGGGCCCGCACAGTGCCACCGGTGCCAACAATTTAGGCACAGCTCGCACCACTGCCACCGCCCACTCGCTTGTGTGCGATGCGGGGAGGGGCACGCAGCAAGAGACTGCCCGCGCCCGCGGGAAGAGCCGGCCACCTGCGTCAACTGCGGGGGCCCGCATCCCGCGAGCAATCTCAAGTGCCCCGTGTTTCAGAACGAAATACGAAACAAGCGGGCGGGGACCGCCGCCATCACGGCCAATTCGCGCCGGCCACAAGCGGCCACCGTGAGGCCGCAAGAGAAGCCGGAAGAGGCCCTACAAGGTACGTCGCTGATGGCGGCGGCCAACGGGCCCACAGACAGGCAGCAAGCCTCCTCCTCTGTATTTAGTGTACAAGTTGTACGTGCGCCCAATCTTGACCTATGCCGCCCCATCATGGTTCGCCCTCACGAGCGAGCCTAGCCGAAAGTTGCTCCGCGCGCAGCAGAACCTTGCGCTGCGGACAATAGTCGGCGCGCCCCGCTTCGTGAGGAACGACGTGCTCCACCGCGACCTCGGGATTGAGAGCCTGGACAAGTTTGTGGGCCGCCTGGCGAAGGGGATGTTCGCGCGTGCCGACGCGTCTGCCTGGCCACATGTCAAGCAGATCGCGCCCTGGCATACGCGCCCCCCGGACGCTAGGCCCCTGCCCCGCGACCTGCTTGCGGACGATGATCCCATCACCGTACCGGACTGACCTTCCGAGTGAGCCGCTCCCGGCTACACGCGGCTCACTTGTGACAGCAACACTTTCACCACAAATACATACGCTGTCACGTGGCGCGTGCTAGGATAATTTAGGCGTATCACGTGGCAAACCCCAGACATGCACCTCTATACAGGCACAAAGTACACACGCGAATACGCAGCGCGGGCGTGCGCGTATTTGCATAGACACCGGGTGGCGGCACACAGTACAATGCCACCCTCACACCCATGACACGGTCCCCCTAACCCACGCAGGCTCGGCTAGCTCTGAAAGTGTGATGGGCGGGGGCCACTCACCCTTCTGTAGGAACGTCGAGTCCGTACCTCTGTCGCTGGTCGCCTTCTGCTGGGCTTCACCCATGTAGATGGGGGTTCCACCTGGTAGGGGCTGACCGCCGGGGTTCGGTGAAGAAAGCGGCGCTGACTAGCAGCGTCGTGGCGTGCCTACAGACACAAATATAGCATCTACACACAGGGGCGCGAGGCGCCCCATCATCCTAGGCCGTGTTAGGCCCACAAAATGAGGGGTCCGTATTTACGGACCACCGCAAAGCTTCCGCGGTCGGGGGGCTTAGCCCTGGAGCCACACGCCACGCCCCTTGCGGGGCGTAGCGATTTCCACGAGGGCATCTCGTCAGTACGTATTTGCTACCGAGGCCGGTATGTCGTCTGTTGGTGCGGCGAATGTCAACAGAAGAGTACATTTTTCTTGACCAATCTTCCGCTTCTCGTGATATAGAATTGATTTGTAGGTGCAGTGTTGTGGTCCAGTCATGGTGAGCTGCCGATGTATGCGAGTGTGCCGCCGACGTCTGGTTGCTCAAAAAAGTTGTCTCAGCATCGTTCACGATATTGGCAGGTTTATGTCGATCGAGTAATGGATTTTGTACTACCTACTTGTCGTAAAGCTTGTGTACTTCGGGGCTATCGTACGGTGGTGTGAGTGGTACTCTGGTGGTATCGTAGCGAACGAAGACATGCGTTCACGTCGCTAAGTCCTTGTAAACAAAAGATTTGTCTGCTGATTGTGAGCGGTGCGGGTAGCCGGCGTTAGTGACGTCATCGTGCGGGTAAGACGGCGTAATATCTCGGCGTCGTCGATTCTTGAACTTTGGGGCTCAGAGAAGTCAGATGGTATGCGAAGTGTGGTACCATACATCATTCATTAGAGCTGGGCTTGTGTGTGTTAAAACGTTGTTATTGTTAGATGTGTCGCTTTCATTGTCAGTCATTTTGAACATTTATCATCATTTAACAGCGAAAAGTTGTCGCAGTACTATGTCTGTTTTAAATTTTAATATATCCACGAATGACAGCCGGGACCGGGACCAACCGTTGTTGTTGATGTCATTGAATTTCGACATCTAAAATTCGTGTTTTGACGCTTTATATTTACAGTTGTGTTAACATTCTGGAAGTTGCCGAGGTTAAAAACGTTGTTATTGTTAGATGTGTCGCTCTCACTATCAGTCATTTTGAACATTTACATTAAATTCTAACTGCAAAAAGTTGTCACAGTATTCTGTCTGTTTAAAATTTTAATTCAATATTCTCAATCACTAACACTTTCGTTTACTTCGTTTGTTGACATTGTTGTATCAATAAACAGCAACAAAAATAATCTCTTTTCCACTTCACTCCAAAGAGTAATACGAAACCCACTAGTAAAACTGGTTGTCAGACTTTCGGGCTTCTGACGATCCTCTTCTGTCAAATATTCACGAATGACAGCCGGACCAACCGTTGTTGTTGATGACAGTTAAATTTCGACAACTGAAATTCGTGTTGAGACGCTTTGTATTTATAGTTGTGTTAACATTCTGGAAGTTGCCGAAGTTAAAAACGTTGTTATTGTTAGATGTGTCGCTCTCACTATCAGTAATTTTGAACATTTACATTAAATTCTAACGGCGAAAAGTTGTCACAGTACTCTGTCTGTCTTAAATTTTAATTCAATATTTACAATCCCTTACACAACCCACCTCAGTCATTGCGGTCAACCGGTAACATTGTTACCGTCTAATTTGTCTAGTAAATATGAGAGGACTAGTACCTTCTTCGTCTGATATTATGGACTCATCAGGGGTGCCGGCGGCTGCGGTGGGGGCCCTCACTACGGTGGTCGTCCTGTTGTTTTGTAATCTTGAGAAGAACTCGACCGCGTAGTTGATCACGTCTCCCGGTTGCTCCAGCAGATAACTTATGGTGAACTCCAATAAGATCTCTCTAAGGTCATCCGGGACTTGAATGCGTCCGCCTTGAGGCCTGCTCATTTCTAAAGGCGTCGCCTCTCTTTCTCGATATTATCCCGTGAAGAGAACGTCTAAGCGACACGATAGATTAAAACTTCGATATCATAGCCATTGAATTAGCTAAAGCGACACACCAACGAGCAAATTTTACGATGGGGAAGTAGCACTACATCCAAACGTTAGTAATAAATAAAACCACATTATTATACTAAGATTCTGTTCAAATAAAGTCTTCGCTACGAGAAATTAAATCTAATGACACACTTTTTACTGAATATTCCTTGTCCTCCAGCCTGACAAATAAAAAATCTCCCTTCACTAAAAGCAAAAATGGCGAATTTTGGATTGCCCTACTTCACTTCACTCACTCCCTTTGAAATAATTGCTACAAGAAAAAAAAAACATAGACAAGCTAAATAAATGACAATCGATCGACAGACCGGCCCCGGCCTGTCAGCGACTAAAATAATAAAATCAGGATAAAAATAATTATTATCGATATATTCTTAGTATAAAATGTTAATTAGGTTGAATGATTACTGTAAGAGTTTGTTTAATTTGAAAAATTATCTGAATGAAATGGCTCTTCTACTATTTTTAAAGCTAAGATTATACTTAACACACAGTATGTTCGAAACCACGCACCCTGAGAGGGGCCTCCTTTATAATTCACTATTAGGTGTAAGCAAACATATCACTTCGTAAACGTTATTTCTCGGCTAAGAAAATGCCGAAATGACTGGGCTATTTACAGAGGAAAAATTTTGTTGTTGAACTTCGACACCTAAAATTCGTGTTGGGACGCTTTGTATTTACAGTTGTGTTAATATTCTGGAAGTTGCCAAAGTTAAAAACATTGTTATTGTTAGATGTGTCGCTCTCACTATCAGCCATTTTTAACATTTACATTAAATTGTAACAGCAAAAGTTGTCACAGTACTCTGTCTGTTTTTAATTTTAATTCAATATTCCCAATCACTAACACTTTCGTTTACTTCGTTTGTTGACATTGTTGTATTAATAAACAGCAACAAAATAAAACTTTTTTTCACTCCACTTTAAAGAGTAAAACGATAACCCCTGGTAAAACTGGTTGTCAGACTTTCCGCCTTCTGACGATCCTCTTCTGTCAAATATTCACTAATGACAGCCGGACCAACCGTTGTTGTTGATGACAGTTAAATTTCGACAACTGAAATTCGTGTTGAGACGCTTTGTATTTACAATTGTGTTCACATTCTGGAAGTTGCCGAAGTTAAAAACGTTGTTATTGTTAGGTGTGTCACTCTCACTATCAGTCATTTTGAACATTTACATTAAATTCTAACAGCAAAAGTTGTCACAGTACTCTGTCTGTTTTTAATTTTAATTCAATATTCCCAATCACTAACACTTTCGTTTACTTCGTTTGTTGACATTGTTGTATTAATAAACAGCAACAAAAAAAAACTTTTTTTCACTCCACTTTAAAGAGTAAAACGATACCCCCTGGTAAAACTGGTTGTCAGACTTTCCGCCTTCTGACGATCCTCTTCTGTCAAATATTCACGAATGACAACCGGACCAACCGTTGTTGTTGATATCATTGAATTTCGACCACTAAAATTCGTGTTGGGACGCTTTGTATTTACAGTTGTGTTAACATTCTGGAAGTTGCCGAAGTTAAAAACGTTGTTATTGTTAGATATGTCGCTCTCACTATCAGTCATTTTAAACATTTACATTAAATTCCTAACAGCAAAAAGTTGTCACAGTACTCGGTCTGTTTTAAATTTTAATTAAATATGCCCAATAACTAACACTTTCGTTTACTTCGTTTGTTAATATTGTTGTATTAATAAACAGCAACAAAAAAAAACTTTTTTTCACTCCACTCCAAAGAGTAATACGATACCCCCTGGTTAAACTAGTTGTCAGACTTTCGGCTTTCTGACGATCCTCTTCTGTCAAATATTCACGAATGACAGCTGGACCAACCGTTGTCGTTGATGACAATTAAATTGCGACAACTCAAATTCGTGTTAGGACGCTTTGTATTTACAGTTGTGTTTACATTCTGGAAGTTGCCGAAGTTAAAAACGTTGTTATTGTTAGGTGTGTCACTCTCACTATCAGTCATTTTGAACATTTACATTAAATTCTAACAGCAAAAGTTGTCACAGTACTCTGTCTGTTTTAAATTTTAATTCAATATTCCCAATCACTAACACTTTCGTTTACTTCGTTTGTTGACATTGTTGTATTAATAAACAGCAACAAAAAAAAAACTTTTTTTCACTCCACTTTAAAGAGTAAAACGATACCCCCTGGTGTAACAAATCTACTAGCCTAATGGAATAAAAGGGGCTAAGGTAAGACTTGAAACATATATATTGAAAACTAAAAGATAAAAAATACAGACCAGTTTTTTAAAAAACACATCCTACTTAACACACACATTTAGGAAGGTAGAGGTTAGCTTGAAGTAGTAATTTGAGTAAGTCCAGGTTAGGCAAACACGCACGAATAGTTTGGAAGATGAAGATTTTGAATTGAATCGCTCCGATAAATTAATGGTTATTTTCTATAACCCTCCTTTAGGGATCGACCGCAGTCGGGTAAGTTTTAGTCACGGAATCAGTTTTTCGGTCGAAGAATACTTTTAGGAGATGTTTCGTTTATAGCTTCCGGAGCAGAACTCGCAAACCAGATCATTACTTTTGGGGAATATTTTGGCTCTAGGTTTTCTAGATTCGTGAATTTTTCTGTCATCAATCTCCTTTTCTTTCTTTTCAGCCTTTTCTTTGACTGGTGGTGTATCTTCTATGACGATAATATCGTCTTTATCATCCGATTTAGAAATTGAATCTTTGGATTTACGCTTCTTAGGAGTTTCTTTCCTGAAGATAAGTGGCTTGTCATCGTCAAGGTCCATATCATCAGATTTACTTCCTTGCTGCTGTGTTAGAGCCAAGAAGATAATATTTCTTCCGAATGGGATATTTAACATTTTTATCCATTCTTTCGTCATCGGTTTTCCTTTTCTTTTTAGGTGACACTTCAAGCCCTAAATCCTTTGGTTCTATCAGTTCTAGTTCAGGTTCGGCAACGGGAGTTAGAACCTGTTTTCTCTGGTGCTTAGTTTTTGTTTTAACTTCCTCTTGTGATTTGGCATCATCAGTAGTATCCAACACATCGGATTCTAAAGAATCAAGAGTACTAAGAGTGAAGCTATCTGGTTCGGTGCTTAGTTTCTTAGCAGGTGAAAGTTGTTGACCCTGCATATTTAATGAAAAGTTGTCACAGTACTCTGTCTGTCTTAAATTTTAATTCAATATTTACAATCCCTTACACAACCCACCTCAGTCATTGCGGTCAACCGGTAACATTGTTACTGTCTAATTTGTCTAGTAAATATGAGAGGACTAGTACCTTCTTCGTCTGATATTATGGACTCATCAGGGGTGCCGGCGGCTGCGGTGGGGGCCCTCACTACGGTGGTCGTCCTGTTGTTTTGTAATCTTGAGAAGAACTCGACCGCGTAGTTGTACACGTCTCCCGGTTGCTCCAGCAGATAACTTATGGTGAACTCCAATAAGATCTCTCTAAGGTCATCCGGGACTTGAATGCGTCCGCCTTGAGGCCTGCTCATTTCTAAAGGCGTCGCCTCTCTTTCTCGATATTATCCCGTGAAGAGAACGTCTAAGCGACACGATAGATTAAAACTTCGATATCATAGCCATTAAATTAGCTAAAGCGACACACCAACGAGCAAATTTTACGATGGGGAAGTAGCACTACATCCAAACGTTAGTAATAAATAAAACCACACTATTATACTAAGATTCTGTTCAAATAAAGTCTTCGCTACGAGAAATTAAATCTAATGACACACTTTTTACTGAATATTCCTTGTCCTCCAGCCTGACAAATAAAAAATCTCCCTTCACTAAAAGCAAAAATGGCGAATTTTGGATTGCCCTACTTCACTTCACTCACTCCCTTTGAAATAATTGCTACAAGAAAAAAAAAACATAGACAAGCTAAATAAATGACAATCGATCGACAGACCGGCCCCGGCCTGTCAGCGACTAAAATAATAAAATCAGGATAAAAATAATTATTATCGATATATTCTTAGTATAAAATGTTAATTAGGTTGAATGATTACTGTAAGAGTTTGTTTAATTTGAAAAATTATCTGAATGAAATGGCTCTTCTACTATTTTTAAAGCTAAGATTATACTTAACACACAGTATGTTCGAAACCACGCACCCTGAGAGGGGCCTCCTTTATAATTCACTATTAGGTGTAAGCAAACATATCACTTCGTAAACGTTATTTCTCGGCTAAGAAAATGCCGAAATGACTGGGCTATTTACAGAGGAAAAATTTTGTTGTTGAACTTCGACACCTAAAATTCGTGTTGGGACGCTTTGTATTTACAGTTGTGTTAATATTCTGGAAGTTGCCAAAGTTAAAAACATTGTTATTGTTAGATGTGTCGCTCTCACTATCAGCCATTTTTAACATTTACATTAAATTCTAACAGCAAAAGTTGTCACAGTACTCTGTCTGTTTTTAATTTTAATTCAATATTCTCAATCACTAACACTTTCGTTTACTTCGTTTGTTGACATTGTTGTATTAATAAACAGCAACAAAATAAAACTTTTTTTCACTCCACTTTAAAGAGTAAAACGATAACCCCTGGTAAAACTGGTAGTCAGACTTTCGGCCTTCTGACGATCCTCTTCTGTCAAATATCCACGAATGACAGCCGGGACCAACCGTTGTTGTTGATGTCATTGAATTTCGACAGCTAAAATTCGTGTTGGGACGCTTTGTATTTATAGTTGTGTTAACATTCTGGAAGTTGCCGAAGTTAAAAACGTTGTTATTGTTAGATGTGTCGCTCTCACTATCAGTAATTTTGAACATTTACATTAAATTCTAACGGCGAAAAGTTGTCACAGTACTCTGTCTGTCTTAAATTTTAATTCAATATTTACAATCCCTTACACAACCCACCTCAGTCATTGCGGTCAACCGGTAACATTGTTACTGTCTAATTTGTCTAGTAAATATGAGAGGACTAGTACCTTCTTCGTCTGATATTATGGACTCATCAGGGGTGCCGGCGGCTGCGGTGGGGGCCCTCACTACGGTGGTCGTCCTGTTGTTTTGTAATCTTGAGAAGAACTCGACCGCGTAGTTGATCACGTCTCCCGGTTGCTCCAGCAGATAACTTATGGTGAACTCCAATAAGATCTCTCTAAGGTCATCCGGGACTTGAATGCGTCCGCCTTGAGGCCTGCTCATTTCTAAAGGCGTCGCCTCTCTTTCTCGATATTATCCCGTGAAGAGAACGTCTAAGCGACACGATAGATTAAAACTTCGATATCATAGCCATTGAATTAGCTAAAGCGACACACCAACGAGCAAATTTTACGATGGGGAAGTAGCACTACATCCAAACGTTAGTAATAAATAAAACCACATTATTATACTAAGATTCTGTTCAAATAAAGTCTTCGCTACGAGAAATTAAATCTAATGACACACTTTTTACTGAATATTCCTTGTCCTCCAGCCTGACAAATAAAAAATCTCCCTTCACTAAAAGCAAAAATGGCGAATTTTGGATTGCCCTACTTCACTTCACCCACTCCATTTGAAATAATTGCTACAAGAAAAAAAAAACATAGACAAGCTAAATAAATGACAATCGATCGACAGACCGGCCCCGGCCTGTCAGCGACTAAAATAATAAAATCAGGATAAAAATAATTATTATCGATATATTCTTAGTATAAAATGTTAATTAGGTTGAATGATTACTGTAAGAGTTTGTTTAATTTGAAAAATTATCTGAATGAAATGGCTCTTCTACTATTTTTAAAGCTAAGATTATACTTAACACACAGTATGTTCGAAACCACGCACCCTGAGAGGGGCCTCCTTTATAATTCACTATTAGGTGTAAGCAAACATATCACTTCGTAAACGTTATTTCTCGGCTAAGAAAATGCCGAAATGACTGGGCTATTTACAGAGGAAAAATTTTGTTGTTGAACTTCGACACCTAAAATTCGTGTTGGGACGCTTTGTATTTACAGTTGTGTTAATATTCTGGAAGTTGCCAAAGTTAAAAACATTGTTATTGTTAGATGTGTCGCTCTCACTATTAGCCATTTTTAACATTTACATTAAATTCTAACAGCAAAAGTTGTCACAGTACTCTGTCTGTTTTTAATTTTAATTCAATATTCCCAATCACTAACACTTTCGTTTACTTCGTTTGTTGACATTGTTGTATTAATAAACAGCAACAAAATAAAACTTTTTTTCACTCCACTTTAAAGAGTAAAACGATAACCCCTGGTAAAACTGGTTGTCAGACTTTCCGCCTTCTGACGATCCTCTTCTGTCAAATATTCACTAATGACAGCCGGACCAACCGTTGTTGTTGATGACAGTTAAATTTCGACAACTGAAATTCGTGTTGAGACGCTTTGTATTTACATTCTGGAAGTTGCCGAAGTTAAAAACGTTGTTATTGATAGATGTGTCGCTCTCACTATCAGTCATTTTGAACATTTACATTAAATTCCAACAGCGAAAAGTTGTCACAGTACTCTGTCTGTTTTAAATTTTAATTCTATATTCCCAATCACTAACACTTTTGTTTACTTCGTTTGTTGACATTGTTGTATCAATAAACAGCAACAAAAATAATCTCTGTTCCACTCCAAAGAGTAATACGATACCCCCTGGTAAGACTGGTTATCAGAATTTCCGGCTTCTGACGATACTCTTCTGTCAAATATCCACGAATGACAGCCAGGACCAACCGTTGTTGTTGATATCATTGAATTTCGACAGCTAAAATTCGTGTTGGGACGCTTTGTATTTATAGTTGTGTTAACATTCTGGAAGTTGCCGAAGTTAAAAACGTTGTTATTGTTAGATGTGTCGCTCTCACTATCAGTAATTTTGAACATTTACATTAAATTCTAACGGCGAAAAGTTGTCACAGTACTCTGTCTGGCTTAAATTTTAATTCAATATTTACAATCCCTTACACTTTCGTATACTTCGTTTTTTGACATTGTTGTATCAAGAAACAGCAACAAAAATAATCTCTGTTCCACTGCAAAGAGTAATACGATACCCCCTGGTAAAACTGGTTGTCAGACTTTCGGCCTTCTGACGATCCTCTTCTGTCAAATATCCACGAATTACAGCCGGGACCAACCGTTGTTTATTTATTTATTTATTTATTTATTGGTCTATCTACAATTGTTACACTGTTCAACCAACTAACACAATCCATAATACAATCCAAGTGCACAATATCAATCGATAGACACCGCATGCAAAAACAATATTAAAATTAAAAAACAAAAAATATACTTAACAATAAGAAAGTACAGAAATGACACAATTTTTTTTTCACAATTTTAACAGTAATATTTGACAATGGAATGGCAATCGGGCGTTACATTTTAAACAATGGTTATCTATTTTGGACTTGGCGCTTGAATTTTTGAAGTGAAGTGCAACAAATATCAATTCCTTCATCACAATCATTCAGAAGCCTGCAAAGTCTAGGGACTGGAGATTTAGACCCTGAAACAGTTTTGCGGAATGGGGGACGCAAAAGCTTGATAGGTTGACGCGGATATTTATAGGGTAGGTTGAAATTAAACTCACTTAGCAACTGGGGGCAGTCTATTTTACTGTGAAGAATTTTGAACAGAAAGATTAAATCATTATTATCTCTACGTTTTTCAAGTGAAGTCATGCCAAACTTTTCGAGACGTTTTACGTAGCTTGGAACTTTCTTAGCTATTCTCGCAGAGTAGGCAAGATGGTTTAAAAATCTTTTCTGAATGCGCTCTAACCTAAGACTATGTGATGCATAGTGAGGACGCCACACAACCGCGCAGTACTCCAATACGGTACGAACCAGGCAATTGAATAAATATATTTTTGTTTTGGGTTTGCGAAAATATTTTGCATTCCGCATGACAAAACCGAGTGTCTTAGAGGCTTTTTTGACAATATTGTCCATGTGGGGAATAAATGTCAGCTTGCGGTCAAGATGGACCCCCAAGTCTCTGATTACGTCCACTTTACTTAGGCACGTGCCGTTCATACTATAACTGACATCGACAAAATTAGACTTTCGAGTAAACGTTATTTGAGAACATTTTTTAATATTTAGTCTATTCACGTCCACTTGAAGTAATGCTGAATCGGCTTGAGAATCTATTACACGAACCATCTTCAAATCATCAGCGAATAAGAATGGCGTGGAGTTAATGAAGCAATTAGGAAGATCGTTAACAAAGATAATAAATATTACAGGACCTAGGTGAGAACCCTGCGGAACCCCAGAGGTTATAATCCAGGAATCAGATTTTTAACCATTGACAACCACATAAAAAGATCTGTCTATCAGATAGGAGTGAAACCAGTTAAGAAGAGGACCAGCAAAGCCATACGCAGCAAGCTTCTGAATAAGCACTCCGTGGGAAACTTTGTCGAAGGCCTTGCTAAAGTCGGTGTATAAGGCGTCGACTTGCTGATTAGAGTCAAGCGAAGCTGCAATATTTTCGACAAAAGTGACTAAATTACTACAGGTGGATCTAGCAGCAGTAAAGCCGTGCTGGTGGTCAGAGAGATACTTTTTAAAATATTGTTGAATGTCCGGGCATACTAATGCTTCAAAAACCTTTGCAAGTGTCGGGAGGATAGAGATAGGTCGATAGTTGCCAACCAAATCCTCAGCGCCCGTTTTATGAATAGGAACCACCTTGGCCAATTTCCATTTTTTAGGGAAGACTCCAACACTGAGCGATTTGTTAAAAATTATGTACAGAGGGATTGCCATTTGATCAGCGCACTTTGCTATAAAATTAGGGGGAATTTCGTCGCTGCCAGAACCCTTAGAAATGTCTAATTTTTTAAGATAATTGACTATCTTGTCCTTTGGAATATGAATCATTGAAAAGCTGTCAGAGTTGTTTACTAAGTTTTCAAAAAATGGAGAAGTTTGAACTGTTGTTGATGTCATTGAATTTCGACAGCTAAAATTCGTGTTGGGACGCTTTGTATTTATAGTTGTGTTAACATTCTGGAAGTTGCCGAAGTTAAAAACGTTGTTATTGTTAGATGTGTCACTCTCACTATCAGTCATTTTGAACATTTACATTAAATTCTAACAGCAAAAGTTGTCACAGTACTCTGTCTGTTTTTAATTTTAATTCAATATTCCCAATCACTAACACTTTCGTTTACTTCGTTTGTTGACATTGTTGTATTAATAAACAGCAACAAAAAAAAACTTTTTTTCACTCCACTTTAAAGAGTAAAACGATACCCCCTGGTAAAACTGGTTGTCAGACTTTCCGCCTTCTGACGATCCTCTTCTGTCGAATATTCACGAATGACAACCGGACCAACCGTTGTTGTTGATATCATTGAATTTCGACCACTAAAATTCGTGTTGGGACGCTTTGTATTTACAGTTGTGTTAACATTCTGGAAGTTGCCGAAGTTAAAAACGTTGTTATTGTTAGATGTGTCGCTCAGTGAGAGCGACACATCTAACAATAACAACGTTATTTTGAACATTTACATTAAATTCTAACAGCGAAAAGTTGTCACAGTACTCGGTCTGTTTAAAATTTTAATTCAATATTCCCAATCACTAATGTCCAAGTCCCTTTTTGCAAGGACTAATATTTCCTTCGTTTCCTCGGTGGACTGTAGTTTGATTGCTAATTGAAACGACTATTTGCTGTTAATACTCTTTATATTCCACACACAACACACGTTAGGTAGCTAGCGGAAGCCACAGTGACCGACTTCTTACATGTCATCTAACATAGACTAAAAATACTTAAACTATGTGTTGCCATAAACATACTGCCGCCTCAGGCAGATAAAATTAAATATGGAAATTTAAACAATTACCTATTTTCTTAACAACGGAACTGTGTACATTAAGTTTAATTAACAAACAAGTCAACTAAAATTGATAATAATAGTACCATAAATTAGCAATACGAAAATGTTTAACAAAACACAAGTTTTTTATTAAAGTAGATAAGCTATAAATTTCGTTCAATACAATGAATAAGTTGAAACTTTGTATCACCATAGATGTAACAAACAAAAAACAATAGTGTGTGTGGGGCAGGCATTACCAGTGCCACAATGACAGCGCTCATTTGACATTGACAGCTTTCACTTCAAACTATGACATTGTGTCATTAATATAAACATTCCTAACCTCACATATTAATATTAGACATATTAGTCAAATAACATGGAAATACGGAATGTTACTATAACAAACAGACCACTATCAAACAAAGGTCAATCAATTAATTAATACTGTAGCTAAACAGCGTGAGTAATGAAACATTTGTAAGTAAGTTATAGGAAACTACGGAACTCCAATACTTTGTGACCAACATTTGAGTTGATAATGCTTTGTGTACATTCAAACTATTATACCATAATCAAAGTTCATACTAGCAAACTTTGGTATGTTACAATATTAGGCTAAACAATAGTGAAGTGTGCCACTGACACATTTAAAGTGTATTATAACCAAAGTTTATACAGCCAAACATTGGTATAATTACATTAAGTAACAACACAAAACTTAAGGGTAGAAAGTAATGAATTCCATTCTGCAATAATAAATATCACTCTCATTGAGCCTACAATGGAACCATTACCTCGCCAGTGAAACATAGTTGTAAATTATGCATCAAAATTCTTAATAACTAAGATTATCATAATATTATGATAATAATGCGTTTGTGCACACATTGTTAAGGTACATATATGGACAAAACAAAAGTTAAGGGTAGCAGCAATGATTTTCGCTCTGCTATAATCAAAAATACACCCCGTAGAGTCCACAACCAAAACCATTGCAGCGCCAATTAAAACATTACACTGTGTTAAACAATGAGCATGTATGCAGGATCGTACAAACGGTACCACACTCTAGTGGCAAGACACAGATACTCGACAAACAATTATAGTATTGTTAGGTAGGTATCCTATACTATGTATACTATAATAACAGGTACATATTCTATAATATATAACTATTGACCAAGTAACTAGCTTCTATAACTATGAATAAAAATAGAACTCTCATGCAGGTATACAGCTTAAATTAACATAAAGTTCCTGATTAGAAATTTACTTTTCAATAGGTAATACACTTATGCTTTGCAATGACCTAGTATATAATTTACCATTAGCCGTTTTTAGCTGCAAGGCTCGAACCTTGCCGTCATTTCCAGGAAATACATTCACTACACGTGCCATGGGCCACGCCAAAGGAGGAGCATTTGCTTCTCTTAAAAGTACAAGTGCACCTACAGTTACATTGGGCATAGATTGACACCATTTATTTCTATTTTGTAAAGTATTTAAGTAATATTTATACCAAGCTTTCCAAAATCTTTGTTGTAATTGTACGCATTGTTGCCAGAACCCCAGTCTATTTGTATTGGTTTCAGAAATATCTATTTCAGGGTACATAGTAAGGGCTGTACCTATAAGAAAGTGGCCTGGAGTCAGGTAACAGTAATCATTTATATCTTCAGAGAGAGGTAAAATAGGGCGCGAATTAAGCACGGCCTCTATCTGACATAAAACAGTGTGTAATTGTTCATAAGTTAATGCAGCATCCAATACAATTCTTTTCAAATGGTACTTCATACTTTTCACAGCCGCTTCTGCAAGCCCTGCGAATACCGGAGCATAACTAGGCGTAAAATGAAACTTAATGCCTTCTTTCGCGGCATAAGCTTGTACAAGCGTCTGGTGATCAGCAGAACTATTAAGCTTGTACAGCTCAGCTAGTTGGTTCCTTGCCCCACGAAAACTACCACCGTTATCGCAAAATACGTCGCTGGGCAAGCCACGCCTACTTATGAACCTTTTGAAAGACGCCAGAAATGCATCAGTTGACAGATCTGAAGTCAACTCTAAGTGAATTGCCTTCGTGACAAAGCATACATATATGCATACATAACCTTTACCGACTATAGCTCTCCTTACACGCGAATTCTTGACTTGGATTGGCCCAGCGAAGTCCATGCCTACTTTTTGAAATGGTCTGCATGATGTCACGCGGTGCTGAGGCAAGGATCCCATTAACTGCTTCGCTGCACTAGCTTTCAGCCTAAAACAAACCAAGCATTTATGAGTAACTTTTTTGACTTGTCGCATGCCATTAATTAGCCAGTATTTTTGATTTAAGTTAGCTAGGAGTGACTTAGGTCCAGCATGTAACAACCTAACATGCTCACTCTGTATGATAAGTTCAGTTATTCGAGATTCTCGAGGTAGAATGATAGGATGTTTTTGTGCAATTGGTATATCTGAATTGGCTAAACGACCCCCTACCCTGATCAGGCCATCTGTATCCATGAATGGATGTAGGGCGCGTAGTGGCCCTCGCACTGAGTTACCTTTCCGCAACGAGCCTATCTCTTCACAATAATGTATTGATTGCTCATGTTTAATTATTGAATGCAATGCATGTTGTAGATCATTAGGACTAAGAATGCCTTTAAGTTTTGTATCATCTTTTAAGTTTCGACAAAACCTTTGCACATATGCAATTACCCTCGTCATCTTTCCTATCTCTGAATATTTATTTATGATTTGAAATATAATATCATGTTGTATACCTGCTGTCAACACAACTTTAGCCGGAGGAGTAGACGCTGATTTCACCTTCATTTCAGGTAAGTTTTCTGGTAAGACAATTTTTTCAGTATCAAAGTTGTACCTGGATTGAAGAAACTTCGGCCCCTCCCACCAGAGGGCGCAGGTCGGAAGCTCTTGAGGGCTTATACCCCTACTAATCAAATCAGCTGGGTTCTCTGCGGATGGCACATACAGCCAGCGCCATCTATTGGTTTTTTGCTGAATTACCCGCACTCTGTTCGATACATAAGCTTGTAGTTTAGTGAGTTCTGTTTGGATCCAAGCTAAAGTTATTTTGGAGTCGGTAAATAGGTACACATCATCTATCTGAATATTTTTATGTAAAGTATCATATACTCGCTCTATTAAGATGGATAAAAGCAACGCAGCATTAAGCTCCAGCCTGGGTATCGTTAATGCATTCGCACGTGGGTTTACTCGCGACTTCGAACAGAGGAGGGATAATTTAGCCTTACCTGTTTTGTCGACCACACGTAGGTATATGCAGCACCCGTACCCCGTCGTACTAGACGCGTCCGCGAAGCCAATCAGCTGGACTGCTGCTGCGCCGTTGGTAGAGATGTGCCTGTCTAAATTGATAGGCTGCATGGCAGCTAAGCTTTCAGCAAATTGAAGCCTTTCTTTGAGTAGCTCAATAGGTATATGTTCATCCCATCCTATATTATGTGACCATATTTTTTGAATGATACTTTTGGCCTTTATTACAATCGGACTAGCAAAACCCATGGGATCATAAAACTTTGATATATAGCTAAGAACCCCCCTTTTAGTCCTTATATTTTCATCAAATGGTTCTGGGCTGTCTATTTTAAAACAATCCTTTTGAACATCTAGTGTAAGCCCCAATGCTTTCATAGTATAGCTACCCTTTTGCAGATCAAGCTCGCTAAATTGCTGTTCAACCTCCGGTATGTCAGAGAGAACAGAAGGTGTGTTCGAAGCCCACTTATGCAAACTAAAGCTGCCATAACTTAACATTTCACATAACTGCCGTTTAGCTTCAAGCAATTTGTGCATATCAGAACATGAATAAATCACATCATCGACATACATACAATTTTTAATTATAAACGATGCTAGCGGTAACTCATGCTCATGCCTTTGTGCAAGCTCAAGTAAACAGCGCGTTGCCATTTAGCTTGAAGACTTTACACCATAAGTGACGGTGTCAAGACGCATGCATTTTATAGCCTGACTAGTATTGTCACGCCATAGAATGTTCTGGAGTGAAGTGTGCTCCGGATTCACACGTATATTGCGGAACATTTTCTTAATATCTGAGCTCAAAGTGAATTCTCCCAATCGAAATAACAAAACAATATCAAATAATTCCTTTTGTACTGTGGGCCCATTCAATAAAATATCGTTCAATGAAATCTTTTTACTAGTTTTCATAGAAGCATCATATACAACCCTAGTACGAGTGCTTTTGCTTTGCTCATTTATAACTGCATGATGCGGCATAAAATAAATAGGATCTTCATTGAAATTGTAAGAGCCAATATCGACAAAGTGCCCATGACCGAGCTCTATGTACTCATCTATGAACTTTTGATAATCAGTAAGTAAATTAATGTTACTTTGCAGTCTTTTTTCCAGACTGAGAAACCTGTGCAAAGCTAGGTCAAATGAATTCCCTAGAGTCTCATTTATTTTGCAGGTTTCTAACTTCAAAGGCAAGTCAACAGTGAATTTTTTATTTTCAAGTTTTACTGACTTTAGAAAGATATTTTCAGCTAATTTTTGCTCTGAATCCCGTTCTACTAGTAACTCCGGAACGCTCTCCACCTCCCAAAGTTTCTTTACACTGTCACTTACATCTGTTTCACACTTTATACAAATTAGAGATACAACCTGATTTTTTATGATGCTAGATGCCAATGCTCCGGCAATGACATGGCCAAACTTCGTATTTATGATGCCTGCTACTGAAGATTGCTGCTGGTCACCTAGATCACTGCATGCATGTAAGCGCTGAGTTTCCTCAAGCGGCAGGAGGACCTGGAAAAAGATATCAGCACCTATTAGCATATTTATTTCCGAAGGTTGGTTTAATGTTGTATCTGCCAAAGTGACACCAGCAGGTATTTTTATGCCCTCTAAGCTGACTGGTGATTGAGGCAAGTTACACGTGACTTTATCAACTACATGACAGTTAACTAGAGTGTTAAATTGGGATGTCAAAGAATGTATTTTCAATGGAATACAATAGCTGACTTTGTTCTGGCTCTCTGTCACACCAATGAGGTTAATATCCTTTCGCTTAGGAGTGTATCCTAAGACCTCCACTGCCTTTGTAGTGATCAGCGATACCTGAGAACCTGAGTCCAATATGCACTTTATATGCACTTCTGGTCCATCTTTTGCAAACACCTTTACTCGTGCTGTAGGAATTAAAATATTATTAGCAGGGTCTCCTGACAGGAGGACCACTGGTCCCGGACCACTTTCTTCATCGAGATGCAGCAGCGTGTGATGCGCTTTCTTACATTGGCCACACCTAAAGTGGTATTTGCATTTGCCGGGGTGTGAATTTAAACATGTTTTACATAAACTTTTTTCTTTTGCAAAGGAGACTCTCTCTTTGTTAGACTGTAATTTAAATTTTGGACATGAGTATAATTTATGATCGGGACACTTACAGTATGAGCACTCCATCGTTGTCTTGGCTGTTGCTGCTAGAGCTACCTTACTCTTGGCTGGCGGCATGGTTGAACTTCGCTTTCCAGTTTCTGCTGCAGCCCGGCTATCCGTGTTCTCCAGAGCTAGAGCACGCCTGTCTATATATGCTAAAAATTCCTCAACCGTAGGATCCTGCTCTTGGTCTCGCTCCAGCTGATAGGACCGGGAGCTGTAGAGGTCCAGCTTGCGCACCAAGATGCCCAGCAGAATAGGGTCCCAAGCATCCACCTCTGCGTTCAGGTTGCGCAGAGCGCTCAACGTCTGCCTCACTATGGAAACAAAATTCCTAATCTCATTAGCAATAGGGAACTTGGTAAGCTTGTCCAAGTCAAGGAGAGTGTTTACATGCTCATTTACAATCTTATATTTGTTATAAAATCGCTTGTCTAACAATTGCAAGGCATTGTCATAACTTTCACTGACAAGAGTAAGATTACTAATTAATTCGTAAGGTGGGCCCTGGAGGAATGATCGCAGGTAATAGAGTTTTTGGACGTTATCCAAGGATGGATCGTTGTGGATTACAGATTTGAATATCTCTCTAAAGTTTACGTATTCGGAATATTTACCTGTAAAATTAGGTATATTAATATGAGGTAATCTAGTTCTAGAAACGACACTGTTACCCGACTCCGAGGTTTTCCCTTCCTTGATTGCACTTTTTGACTTTATATTTTCATTTAAAAGAGTCAAACAATGGAAATATTTGTTTTCAATTTCCCCTACATTTTCGCTATCTGAAGAATCTAATGTTAAGATATCTTTGTTATAATTTTCGTACTCAACAAAAGCGGCCAATAATTTATCCCTCTTGGTTATCAGCGCTTCAACTGAGCTTATACTTAATTCGTTCGACTCAGCTACAAAACAATGTAATCTGGTGATTGTACCTTTTGAGTATCCCCTGCCCACACGCCACCTTTTTAACACATCATCCATAATAACAGCCTAAACTGACACAACACTGGTTAAATTACTGCTGAAAATTATACAAGATTGCATGTAAATTAAAGAGAATTTCAGTTCAGCCAGTCAGACTCGGATGTTTGCAGTTGCACGTAGAAAATGGCGGACGGAGTACTGAAGAAACCAGCCAGACGCTATAGTGCGCGCCACGATTCACGATAGCTCCACGTCGCTCACCAGTCGTACCAACTTAACCGCACCTTCGCACCAATGAGAGCGAACCGATGACTCGTTGACAGGAGCTCGCTGTGTTGCAATTGGTCGAATCGAATTCCCCGCACGCAAATATTAGCGCGCCTTGATGCTTGGACGCAGCGTCGGTGTTTATAGAAGCAAAATGAGGAAGTTGCGTCGTTGTAAGAAGCCCGTGATTTGGTAAGGCATGGGTGTCGTACCTGTTTGCCTTTCACCCTCACTCGAAAATAAATTTGCTATTCTTGATATCCTTCCCGCATTCACCGATATGCAATCCAAAAATGGTCGATAGACAATGATTTATAAGTCAATGTCGATAGATTTTGCTTTCTTCTTTGTAGGTATTAATGGAATTTATTGAATATAAACTGTAAGTATGTCGGATTCCTGAAGCATGGATCTTACTTTTCTCCTCGCAGCAATCGATACCTGATAATATCGCAGGTATATGCTGAATATCCGTATGCTCGGCCTTCGCCGCCCCTGTTGCGTCGCGTTGCAATGTGCTCACCACGTTGTTGGATGCTCTGTACTCGCAGCGCAGCGATGAGTATTCTTGCCGCAAATTGTTGACGGATCGTATGGACCAATGTCCAAGTCCCCTTTTGCAAGGACTAATATTTCCTTCGTTTCCTCGGTGGACTGTAGTTTGATTGCTGATTGAAACGACTATTTGCTGTTAATACTCTTTATATTCCACACACAACACACGTTAGGTAGCTAGCGGAAGCCACAGTGACCGACTTCTTACATGTCATCTAACATAGACTAAAAATACTTAAACTATGTGTTGCCATAAACAACTAACACTTTCGTTTACTTCGTTTGTTGACATTGTTGTATCAATAAACACCAAAAAAATAATCTCTTTTCCGCTCCACTCCAAAGAGTAATACGATAACCCCTGGTTAAACTGGTTGTCAGACTTTCGGGCTTCTGACGATACTCTTCTGTCAAATATCCACGAATGACAGCCGGGACCAACCGTCGTTGTTGATGTCATTGAATTTCGTCAGCTAAAATTAGTGTTGGGACGCTTTGTATTTACAGTTGTGTTAACATTGTGAAGTTGCCGAAGTTAAAAACGTTGTTATTGTTAGATGTGTCGCTCTCATTATCAGCCATTATGAATATTTACATTAAATTCTAACAGCGAAAAGTTGTCACAGTACCTACTCTGTCTGTTTTAAATTTTAATTCAATATTCCCAATCACTAACACTTTCGTTTACTTCGTTTGTTGACATTGTTGTATCAATAAACAGCAACGAAAATAATCTCTTTTCCACTCCAAAGAGTAATACGATACGACGATATGGTAAGACTGGTTTTCAGGCTTTCGAGCTTCTGACGATCCTCGACTGTCAAATATCCACGAATGGCAGACGGGACCGACCGTTTTACGTGCTTTTCGAGACACTGAGGAGTCTTGGTATGTAAAGATGGTCACCCATCCACGGACCAACCCCAGCAAGCGTAGCTTAACCTGATGGATCGACTCGTGCGGCTGTTAGCTTAACCACGAGCTCCTAATGAACAAAACCATTATACAAAAATGCGTCAACATAAAAAAATAGTAGGTAAGTACTTACTGTAAGTACCTAAAAATTGAAAACGGAAATAGTTCTACCACGGATATTCCAGCATAAATTGTATTTTCTATAATCTAACGCATGATAAAACCCAATATAACGCCTTTATTGGGCTTAGATTACACTGTTATCTACCTATAAATTAATATTTAAGGAGCAAAGGGCGTCATAGAAATATACAGTACGATTTAAAATCATAGACTTTAATATAGAACTTCAAAAAAATATGTAAGCGCAGTTCGAGTCCACGCCGTTTTTCATGAAAACGTTTAGTCCAAGCTGTTTTCTTAAGTTTTTAGGCTCCATACCATTCCTTATGATGCAAGCTTTCATCGATTAGGATGTGTTTCATTTCTGAGCAGTCACGGCCGATATGAGACGACAAATCTGCAATTATTTTGCTATTGTGAACTTCAGTTGAATTTTCAACCCTATTTCTGTTGTTACATTATGTCCGTAGTGCTTTCTTTGCAATTCTTGTAAACGACACCAGAATCATAGTTCTAGCTAAAGACTTTCTGGTGTAAGTGTGCCACTTTTTGGTGTTGGTGCTCTTGCACACTTCCCACTTTTTGGTTCTCTTTAACCTGGCCTCAAGGAACTTTCTCCTCTCTCTTTCTCCCTTTTGGGATTTCCCATTTTTCTTGACGGAGTGCCAGAAGCCATTTCCTCCCGTACACAGCTTCTCCTCAATGCTCGCGAACGTCTCAAGGATCTCTCTGCGCACGTTGCGATTTTGTTATTGCGCATGTGTTTTGCCTTACCCAAAATTACATATCTCTTACGGATCGGTCCTACTTGGTTTTATAAATATGACCTATCTTTTGAATACGAAACATTTTAATTTTAGAGTAATGGTTGACCATTACTCTAAAATTAAAATGTTTCGTAGTTATAGTGCTTAAAATCTTACATATCCGTCAGAAATATTGAACTTACACCAGTAGAGGGAGTGAAAAGACGTTTTCACGTAAAAGAAAAACTTTTCTGATACAGAATGAAAGTTTAATCTTAATTAAAGTAAATTTTACTTGCATTAGGTACCTTTTATTATATTTTTTTTCCGATTGGTAGGTAGGTACTGTAAATGCAATGACAGTCTTAAAAGGTGCTATGTATTTCGAAATGTACTTACGTTTACGTTCCGCGGTTGTACGTTACAATTGAAAAGTGTAGGTGTTACGTAAATATGAATATATGAATTATTTGATTTTTAACAAACTGGCTTTTATTTGATTAAATGTTTGTCTTTATCTGATTGATTGATGGTTCAGTTTCAAGTAATTGGCCGAGTGTCGATATAGATGGTAATGTGTTAGTGGTAAAATTTTTGTACCCGATCGTGTCTAGCTTCGTTGTGATACCTACTTACTGTGTTAATTGTTACATAAAAGTGCAGTTGATTTTTAGGGTTCCGTACCAAAATGGTAAAAAAGGAACCCTTATGGTGTCACTCATTCCGTCTGTCTGCCTGTCTACCTGTCTGCCTGTCTGTCTGTCTGTCACAGCTGGATATCTCAAGAACTACTAATTCTATCAACTTGAAATTTAGAATAGTTTTAGATGACGTTGACTCAACTATTTTGCAAATAAGAAAGAAATTAAAATATTTATATTTTTTTTGCAACATGGACTGAAAGGGGGTCTTAAAAATTTAAAGTGGGGCTACTAGGGCATGTGGGGTATCATATGAAAGAACGCTGTTGGCACATTCTCAAACATTTTGTTATTTTTTTAGGCCGCACAGTTTTCGACTTTTGATGAAAAATGTAAAAAAAAATACCGTTCCACCCCGCTTATCTCCGAAGCATGCAAAGAGAAATTATTCTATGTGATAGAAGTGTATGTAAAGATTACAGGAAAAATAAAATGATGTCTCTAAATAGCACACTTTTTCAGAAATCGGAACGGAACCCGCTGTGCGCAAGTCAGTCAAAAAATTGAAAATAAGGCCCACAAAATGCCTTATTATAACTATACCTTACCATTGGTATTATAATTATAGCTTTTTACGGTTCCGTACCTCAAAAGGAAAAAACGGAACCCTTATAGGATCACTTCGTTGTCCGTCTGTCTGTCTGTCTGTCTGTTAGTCTGGAAAGACCCTTTTTCTCAGGAATGCGTGGAGATATCAAGCTGAAATTAATATCAAATACGTAAGTCTATGGTCTCTGGAAGTCCTAAAAAACTTCTAAGTCAATGCAATAAAAACATACGGCCATTTATGCGACATATTTTGATACTCGCAAGTAAATCAAAACCTATAGAGTACTTCCCGTTGTTCTAGAATCATGAAATTTGGCAAGTAGCAAGGTCTTACAACACAAATAAAGGAAAAGTCTGAAAATTGTTTATTTGTAATCTATCACATAATAAAATTTCAAGTCTGTCAGTCTGTCAATACCCTTTTACTCAGGGACGCGTAGAGATATCAAGTTGAAATTAACATTAAATACGTAGGTCTATGCTCCCTTAGAGTTCTAAAAAAATCAAGCTTCTATGTCAACGCAATAAAAAAATGCGGCCATTTTGCGACATATTTTGATACGCAAAACCTATAGAGTACTTCCCGTTGACCTAGAATAATGAAATTAGACAAGAAGCAAGGTCTTTCAGCACAAGTAAAGGAAAAAGTCCGAAATTGTGAATTTGTAATTTTATGACATAAAAAAAAATTATCCCAAAAACAAACTTAACATTGGATATGTTAAGATTGTTTTTGGGATAAATTCTTTTCAACTACGGAACCCTTCATTGTGTGTGGTCCGACACTTGGTCGGTTTTTAGATTGAACTGAGTTATTTTTTAATTAAAAGTAGGTAAAGGCTACTACGGCGAGTCGGTATTTATACTCCCCTTGCATAGGAGGTATCAGAAACAAAATGCTTTGTGTCTTGCTTCACACATATTGTTTTTTTAGGGTTCCGTACCTCAATAGGAAAAAAACGGAACCCTTATAGGATCACTTGTTTGTCCGTCCGTCTGTCTGTCTGTCTGTCTGTCAGTCAGTCAAGACCGTTTTCTCAGGAACGCGTGAAGGTATCAAGCTGAAATTAATATCATATACGTAGGTCTATGGTCCCTTGGAGTTTTAAAACCATCAAACTTTTAAGTCAACGCAATAAAACAATACGGCCATATATTCGACATTTTTTGATACTGGCAAGTAAATCAAAACCTATAGGGTAGGTACTTCCCGTCGTCCTAGAATCATGAAATTCGACAAGAAGCAAGGTTACTTACGTCACAAGTAAAAGTAAAAGTCCGAAAATTGTTAATTTGTAATTCTATCACATAAAAAAATATTTTCAAAGTTGTCAGTCTGTTAAGACCCTTTTTCTCAGGAACGCGTAGAGGTATGAAGTTGAAATTAATATCAAATACTTAGGTTTATAATCTCTTGAACTCCTAAAAAAAATCAAGCTTATAAGTCAACGCAATAAAAAAAAAATACGGCCATTTTGCGACAGATTTTGATACTCGCAACTGTCGCAAGTAAATCAAAACCCTTAGGGTACTTCCCGTTGACCTAGAATAATGAAATTTGGCAAGAAGCAAGGTCTCCCAGCACAAGTAAAGGAAAAAGTCTGAAAATTGTGTATTTGTAATTTATTGACATAAAAAAAATTTTTTTGATATCCAGTGTTAAGTTTATTGTTTTTGGGATAAATTCTTTTCAACTACGGAACGCTTCATTGTGCGTGGTGACACGCTCTTGGCCGGTTTTTTTATGTATGTGGATTTTTCAAGGTAATTTTGAACCTTAAATTATGTAAAATAGGTGCGGAATTTTATTTAATATTACATTACTTATAAAGCTTTAAAATTTAACATTTACTGAATCACTGACCTCCAAAAGAAACTTTTATTATGTTGCTTTCGCAACAGTTCCTTCTTACGTATTAAACCTTAATTAAAATAAAAAAGTAATTTAAAAAAACCTAAAAAACCCGACTGCAGTAAAAAAACTAATAGATACGAGTAAGAGGGGGGAAACGGTATTTTTTTTTTACATTTTTGATTATTTCATTTTTCATTTAAAAAAAAAAATTAAAAAATGTTTGAGAATGTGCAAATAGCGCTCTTTCATATGATACCCCACATGCCCTAGTAGCTCCACTTCAAGTGATGCACTTACCTACCAAAGATCAGCATTTCATTGTTATTCAATAATTCATACAGAAGAGAACGTTCAGCTATTCCCGAAATTGAAGATTTTACGGGAAACTTTTCCAATTTTTACTTCCGTAAGAACTTGATGCGGACTATTACAAACATTTTAAAACAAAAAATAGCGGCTCTGAAGTGATGCGCTTTGCAACGAACAGCATTATATGTATATACGGGGTGTTTATTTTAAGGTGTCAAGCCAGTGCGAGCTGATAGCAGAGTTAAGCGGAGTACCATACTTATCGATTTAAGATAATAATAAATTATAGAATATGAAAATCACAAGATTCCAGTTACACCACTTTCAACGACCGATTTCAACAAATAATGCCCTATTTAGTACATTCTTATTCAAAGTTGACCCAAAAAACAGATATAATATAATTTTTTAAAGCCACCATCTCGTTGAATCATGAAAAATATCGAAAAAAAATTATAACTCGAAAACTACAAAAAATCGTAGAATATACACGGGGGTTAAATCGATAGGTATGGTACTCTGCTATCAGCTCGCACTGGCTTGACACCTTAAAAGAAACACCCTGTACTTATATATATATATATTTATATTCTAATATTTAAAAATGTAATTTATATGTATATACATATGATACAAAAATAATAATATTATATTTGGTATAATATTATTATTTTTGTATCATATGTATATCCTCAATCAAAAACACAATAAAAGTTTTTTTTTAAAAGTATGCAATTCAAAATTATTCAAACCAATTTTCTACGTTGTTTTTCATTGGCGTTTGCTCCCGGGGGGTGCTAAATGAATGTGCTTTTTTGTAGGACGCACATGTTCACACCAACGCGACAGACTTAGTTACAATTTGGTGCGTAGTCAACGCCCTATGGATGTCGCATCGTGCCGTGAATTTTTGAGCCGGTTTTAATAGTGTTGTACAACACTGCCCTTAGGATTCACGGTGAGCACAACACTAGTTTTAGAAATTCTACAGGTAAATAATAGTGTTGTACTGCAGTAGGTACAATACTATTATTTATCTGTAGACTTCTTTCGTCAAGCTGATATATTCCCAAGAAATAGGCGTGACAATAGTAAATTATATCAAATAACGTGTCAAACTATGTTGATGCACAGAAGTGTAAGTTTATTTATTGCATGGTATCATTCTTAATTCGTTGTTGCATGGCCCCAATTATTTATCTTTATAAATAAAAATCAATTGCCGAATGTAACACATGAACAGCTGATTTTTTTTAAGCGATTTCAGGTTTGTTGCCAAAGTTAAAGTGGTTCATGATGATGAGTATAACGGTGATTAAAATTACACCCAGTAAACGAAGAAAATGTATTAAATCTCTTTCAAGAAAAATAAAACCCAATTACATACCAAAGAAAAACAACTTAATTTTGTCTCTTCGTCGATTGATCAACGTATTCAGTAAATAATAGGTCTTTACATGAAATTGCCGATTTTTGATACCGGCGGAACTTCACACTAGTGAAGATCAATATCTTTAATTCTGTTTAGAAAACCAAATTCAAATTAATTTTATAATCTGTCATGATATTAAAAAAAATAAAACAATTGTACATTTGTTTTCCCGCCGTTCGATTTTTCTGTAACCATGGAAAAATCGAAATAGCGCGCTGTTTTCGAATACGAGTTCAGTCGTGGACTCGTTGGCACCAATGGAGCATAATATACAGCACGCAATATTAACGACGAGTATGGACCAGGTACCGTAAGTGAACGCACGGTGTGTTTTGGTTTGATCGCGTCCGTTCTGGAAATTTTGATCTCAACAATGAGCCCCGGGGAAAAATTGAAAATTAAACGAGAAAGTGAAGAACGCCTTAGAATTAATCGATTCCCATCCCCAGGATTTCTATTGCAGAGGCATCAACGAACTTTCATTAAAATGGCAAAAGTGCACCGACAATGTTCCTTTAAAAAAAATATTGTTGGATTTTTTCTATGTAAAACGGGAATTTCATAGGTAAAGACCTAATATTAACAAGCGGAAAACCGTCAAATTGTATCACAACACGCAGGTTTGCAAATAATCTAATTACGACTCTCTGCACTCTGAATGCAGCCTCCATTATAAAGTTTCAGCGAATGCTATTTTTGTTGTACTCGGAGATTTTATTGGATTTCCTGTCAATCAAATAGGTACGAGTTGGTACGAACTAGCTTGTCATGTTTGAAATTAATCGCCGGGTAGGTCGTATCGACGACGGTCCTAGTAATCATGTTACACGTTACGCGAAAGCAAAAATGAAAAACTAGACTGTCTGTTCACTGCAGTCTGTGGACCTACCTACCACTAATGTAGGCTTGAAAGTGTGGAAATAGTATGGATATTCCTATCTACTAATGAATCTGAATGCTATGATCAATACAAATCTAAACCGCGTTTAAGAGCTGTCAGTGTCATCATTGTTGTTTAATATATTGTTTAACATTGATACTGACAGACAGTAGGCAATGATATTATAAAGGAAAGATACGCTACGTTCATACTGAGCGGGGCGGCGGCGTTCAGATATCGTTACGTTGTTATTACAAATGAACTTACTCATACGTGTATACAGGGTTATTGGTAAAACACCAGCAACCTCTTAAGGGGTCATTGTACTCATCAGTATGAACAACTTTTACTATGGGACCAAACCTGAAATCGCGAAAAAAAAATCAGCTGCTCCCTACATTTTGACGAGTTTGATATATATAAATGTACTGAACACCTGATTTTTTTTTCGCGATTTCAGGTTTGGTCCCATAGTAAAAGTTGTTCATAATGATTAGTATAATGACCTCTTAAGAGGTTGCTGGTGTTTTACCAATCCATACTAATATTATAAATTCGAAAGTAACTCTGTCTGTCTGTCTGTCTGTCTGTCTGTCTGTCTGTCTGTCTGTCTGTCTGTTACCTTTTCACGCCTAAACCACTGAACGGATTTCGATAAAATTTGGCAAGGCTATAGATGGTATCCTGGGGACGGACATAGGCTACTTTTTTTTTCAAAAATAATCCTACAGGGGGTGATATAGGGGATGAAAGTTTGTATGGGAAACTCAGTATTTCTTAAGTTAGGGATGTGAAAATTAAAATGTATGCTTTTGATAGGAAATAAAGAAATATGCGGTTCAGCGTTTTTGAAAAATCATCCCCTAAGGGGGTAAAATAGGGGTTGATTTTAAAATTTACAAAACTGCATGGATTTCGACAAAATTTGGCAAGGCTTTATAAAGCATCCAGAGGAAGGCCATAGGATACTATTTTTTTCAAAAATAATACTACAGGGGGTGATATAGGGGATGAAAGTTTGTAAGGGAAACCCAGTATTTCTTAAGTTAGGGATAACAAATTTATGCCATTGGTAGGAAATTAAGAAATATGCGATTCAGCGTTTTTGAAAAATCATTCCCTAAGGGGGTAAAATAGGGGTTGATTTTAAAATTTACAAAACTGCATGGATTTCGACAAAATTTGGCAAGGCTTTATATAGCATCCTGGGGAAGGACACAGGCTACTTTTGGTCTTAAAAAATAATCCTACAGGGGGTAATATAGGGGATGAAAGTTTGTATGGGAAACTCAGTATTTCTTAAGTTAGGGATGTGAAAATTAAAATGTATGCTTTTGATAGGAAATAAAGAAATATTCGGTTCAGCGTTTTTGAAAAATCATCCCCTAAGGGGGCAAAATAGGGGTTGAATTTAAAATTTACAAAACTGCAAGGATTTCGACAAAATTTGGCAAGGCTTTATATAGCATCCTGGGAAAGGACATAGGATACTTTCAAAAACAATACTACAGGGGTGATATAGGGGATGAAAGTTTGTAAGGAAACCCAGTATTTCTTAAGTTAGGGATAAAAAATTTATGCTATTGGTAGGAAATTAAGAAATATGCGATTCAGCATTTTTGAAAAATCATCCCCTAAGGGGTAAAATAGGGGTTGATTTTAAAATTTACAAAACTGCACGGATTTCGATAAAATTTGGCAAGGCTTTATATAACATCCTGGGGAAGGACACAGGCTACTTTTGGTCTTAAAAAATTATCTTACAGGGGGTGATATAGAGGATGAAAGTTTGTATGGGAAACTGAGTATTAAGTTAGGGATGTGAAAATTAAAATGTATGCTTTTGATAGGAAATAAAGAAATATGTGGTTCAGCGTTTTTGAAAAATCATCCCCTAAGGGGGTAAAATAGGGGTTGAATTTAAAATTTACAAAACTGCAAGGATTTCGACAAAATTTGGCAAGGCTTTATATAGCATCCTGGGAAAGGACATGGGCTACTTTTTGTCTTAAAACATAATCCTACAAGGGGTGATAAAAGGGATGAAAGTTTGTATGGGAAACCCAGCATTTCTTAAGTTAGGGATATGCCCTATGTTTTCCACATGAACGTTCCCATGGGATATTTTCCGACATCCACGCGGGCGAAGCCGCGGGCAAAAGCTAGTAACCCTATATATAGTAGTTTTCAACTACGACTGCGATGATAGTAGGATATTATTGGGCACGCTAATCCACATTCGCTTCGCTCGTGGAGTTGCGTGCTCCAATAATATAAATGAAAGGGACTGAGCATGAAATCCTACATAATGCAGTAAAATACTGGTTCGGCGCGTATTCCACACGATGAAACAGAAATATTTTTCAGTGTGGTTTGGGCGCTACTCCGCATTTTGAATCTTGTATAAATGAAATCTTACATAGTACAGTAAAATACTGGTTTAGCGCCTATTCCCCCGATCGGAAGGTGAAATATGAAATCCTGCATCATATGGAGGTAAAATAATGGAACGGCGCCTACTCCACTTCGGCCTATTCGTCGCGATGAAACAGAAACATTTTTCAGTGTGGTTTGGGCGCTACTCCACTTTTTGAATCACTTTTGGTTGCGAATGGAACGAAAGTGGTTTAGAAATAGCTAATAACATAAATGATGGATCTACAAAGTTTGCGGTTTAAACCCTATTCCACTTTTAAAATCTAGTTTGGTTGCATTAGGTTGATCCCAGCGAATCGACCGTTTACTGTAAGGTAACCTTCCGTTCCATCGGCTCACAATAACATAAATGTATCTACAAACTTTGTTGTTTTATCCCTATTTCACTTTTTGAGTCTCATTTGGTTGCGAATGGAACGGAAAGTGGAAATACTGGTTCAGCGCCTATTCCAGATCTAAATATTTTTCAGTATGTAGTTTGGGCGCTACTCCACTTTTTGATTATCGTTTGGTTGCAATTAACATTTAAAATGGATTGTAAACTCAATTTATTCTTTCTGACAATCACTCCATATGAAACATTGACTTTCAACGTATTTACTTCCTTTCACGGCATTTAATCCACGTTTTGAATATTGTTTGGTTGCTATTAACATAAATTGATTGACCGGTTTGCTCCTATTGTACGATGTATTTTTAAACTCAATTTGTTCTTTCCGACAATCACTCTTTATGAGACATTGACTTTTCAACATATTTTCTTCCTTTCACAGCATTTAAATAATAGCATTTAGGAAAGTTTACAGCATGTTGTAGCCAAGGATCATTGTGAATCTCCCAATCTTCGATACTACCTCCACAAGAAAAACACATGACTTTATCGTTTACACTATTTCCGCAATAAAAAAATCCTGCATCAACCATTTCCATCACCAATCTTTTTTGTGAATGAGCGGTCGCCCAATAATGTCTGAACGAAAATAGACGAATTTGATGTTTGTTATAAATTTCATATCGAGGACTATAATTTTTTGGATTCATTTTAAATAGCTGTTGATACGTGTAAGTCTGTAAGTTTAATAAAGTGAACTGTTACAAGAAAAATACAAGACTTTATCGTTTACACTATTTTCACAATAAAAAAATTCTCAGTACCATTTCCATGCACGTGGGCAGAAAAAAAGATTAATTAGAATTTAGATAGATGCTCTTTTGAAGAGACACAGGCCACCTCTCTTTTAGAGAGAGTGTGTCGTAGCGAGCCCAGTGAGGGTTGCTGGATGTCACATGTCTTCGAATTTTTGGTTTTAGGACATGCCGGTTACCTCACGATGTTTTCCACCGTTTTGAGATCAGTTGTGATGAAATAAATTACACAACGTAAAGTCCCTACTTGGGTTCGAACCCACGACCTACAACTTATAAGTTACGATCGTTTCCACTGGGCCACCACTACTCTAACTAATGTAATTGAATTAATGTAGGTACTGTAGATAACGTTTTATGGCATAGAGTTTTAGATGGACTGGAATGTACCACGCATGTGAACTTCGAGCTCTGTGTGTTTTGTAATCAGCAATGGAAATGAATAGAAATATGAACATATAACATTATTTATTTAAGTACATATTTAGTAGGTTCATGCAGATAAAAGTAAAGTAAAATACTGGTTCGACGCCTATTCTATATTTTAGTTATAAAATTCTATATTAGCTTGTAACTTTGCTAGCTTGATACCTTGTTACCGTGTTACCTTGTTACATTATTTTACCTTGATACCTTATTACCATGTTACCTTTTATACCTCAAGTTACCAAGTTGAAAGGATCAGTCAGCCTAGACACTGCCTTACCGTGTCTAGCTAGCAATTTTACCGTGAGAAATGAAATACAAAACTAGCTTCTTACGTCGTTGACAAAGGTGAAACCGATACGATTCTGTTACTTATGACATAAAAAAGGTATTATAATAGAGTATGTATGTTTGTTTAATAAACCTTGATATAAAACTCTGCATGACATGTGAAAAAAAAAAAAAAAAAAAAAAAAAAAAAAACAAATACCTTCGTAAGTTCAGTACAGTAAAATATCCTAAAAACATTTTTTGTGTCGAACAAGCTATGTAAACGAATCCGCGTCAAAAAGTTAGTTCACATGTATGTAGGTATGTAATCATTTCATGCAAAGTTTCAGCAATGCTATTCTGTAATCATCTCACCGTGAAAACTTAAGTGAAGTGAGCGTAGAGTGAGCTGTCTGTGTCATTCCACCTGATGCTAGGGATGGACCAAGCACATTTTTACAGTCTTAATCGAGATTTTAATAATATTTTTTACGCTATTCTAGTGATCATTTTATATTATTTTAAAGCTAGTATTTAAGTTTCTAAACATTACTAAGTCCCTGGGTTTTTAAACAAAATTGCAAAAAAAGAAATTCAGTCACAAAGTCAATTTTGTTTTTTATTTTTTACGCACGAACAATAAATAAATCAAGAATTTCTATTTGACTATTTTATTTTAAAACCCCCTAAATAATAATGTTTAGACACCCTACTAGCTTACAAATGGCATGAATGATGATGATGGCTTTTATAACATGATTATGTTATAAAATTATCATAAAAATATAATTAAAATCTCGATTATGATTGTAAATGTAATTTGGTCAATCCCTAGCATCCGTGGGATGACATTGACAGATCACTCCACGCAAGTTTTCACGGTGAGATTTTTACAGAATCGACGTACAGTACTGATATTAAGAATCATCTTTCAAACAATCTTAGATTGATACTTCTACAAAACATCATCATTCTCCTGCTCTTAACCCAATTTATTTGTGGTCGGCGCAACGTGTATTTTTCTTCCATACTTCTCTATTAGTTGTCATCTCGGTAGTCACTTCCTTTCTAGACATATTATCATCTTTTACACAGTCCACCTATCGATTCTTTGGTCTTCCTCTACTCGTACAGCCATGCACATTAATTAGTACTCAAAACTTTCCTGACAACATTTTCGTCATTCCTCCGCATCACATGCCTATTTCATGACAACCGATTTCCTTACTTTATTATAAAACATATAAAATAATAAACAAAGGTATCAAAACTGGTATAGGAGCATGCTCTATAAAAAGAGAGAGAAATAATAAATCCTATAAAAGACTAATTTTAATCAATGACTGCAACATGCACGGCGATCATCTTACAGTGTAATTGCTGAATAAGTGAATACATGGAAATTGTAACAACGTTACAGTTCGAATAAGGTACTTGCGCCCAAGATGGTTCAGTTCTAAGATGACCCACTTTCAAATTTCATACTTTATACGTTCGAATGAGTTTACATTTCACGCCCATATTCGGATAGTACCATAGACACAACTACAAGTTCATATCAAAGGAAGGGAGCCTCCATCTTTGCAGGGGTTGACAGTTTGTCAGTAACGTTGCAAATGGCTTACGATATAATCGTAAGCCATCAACCTCATGCTCACAAACTTTTCACTATTTCTTCACAAAAACAAAAGGCTTCGATTTTTTAGGAGAAAGTTACTTACATTTATGGACACTCCTGAGAGGGTAAATGTTGTTTGTATTCTTTGTTAATTTTCATTTAAAAGAAATAGTTCTTGTTACCGGGTAAAGGGAATAAAGACTACCACACGGATTCTCAAGATTGGCAGGGTCTTATTAGTACTATAGAATATCATAGTTTCTTTGGGACCTTGAACCCTTTGAACCATTGGAGAAAATGAGTCATTTTGGTTATTTACTAGTTTTTAATATTGTAGTGGACGACTAGAACTTATTTTAAACTAAGGTAGATACCTACCTTCTTTATTCTACTTTAGGTTTGAAATTAAAAGTTCTCACATCTTTAGTGTATTCTGTCGAATCTGTAATCTTATTTGGTAAACTTAACCACTTTGCGTGGTGACAACACACTCAATCAATCGTTTTGTTTTTCATATCTTAAAATTAAAGTTTAATTCATTTTCAGATTTTACAAAAACACTAAGAGCCTATTAAACTTTTGTGTTTTTGAAAGTTCCAATTTCACTGTTTTTTCTATACTCCTAATGAGGCCCACCGAAATTATTGAGAAAAACATTTTATCAATATCTAAAAAAATCTTCTTTTCACCAAACGTGATTGTTAGAATAACGTCACAGAAGTGTTCTTTATTTATTTCATTTAGAGATTTTGTTTTTGTAGGTAGTTAAAGTTTTGCTAAGCCTAGATTGTCCACCACACAATTTATGACCAAAAAATCTATAGTAACAGACTGATTACCTAAAAATCTCATAAGTTATGTTAAGTTTTACATTTAGGTATACATATTTTTTGTTTTGATAGCGTTTATAAATTACGTAATTAATGTCAAGCGTACCTATATTCCTAAAATATATAAAAATATATAAGTACCTACCTATATTCCTAAAAAGACCTACTTTAGAGGTTTTTAAAAACAATTGTTTTCATAAAGAAATTTTATCTAATACTTTGATTTATAATGTTGATTTTATTCACAAAAATGGAATAATATTGTAATAAAGTTTGTTTTCATAAAATTATACCAACTTTTTTTATTTATTTCAATATTGCAAAATGGACCTTACAGAGCGCACGTACCTTACACCAAATTTACATAATGCAATTTGAATTTGACAGTCTTTCAGATTTTAAAGACTCATTCATACTTATAACTTTTATCTGTATGTACTTACCTACATAATATTATTTATTTAAATATATTAAAATATCTGTTTCAATTACATTTCTGATGACAAAGCGCATTGCGCTGACTGGTTTCTGCAATATAACACCGATCAGGTTCACGCGCAGTCGCTTCGATGGTCTAGTGGTTGCAAGCGCGACTACTGAGCATGGTTTCTGGGTTCGATACCCGGTCGGGCATAGTTAATGGGATTTCCAATTACATAAGAGTCGAACATAAAGGGGCATTAATGTATCAAAATTATTGGATTTAAGTTATTAAGTAATGCATAAGTTTAATCATATGAGATATTAAGTAGAAAGAAATAATATAAATAATAGAAATAAATATTGGTATTAAAAAAATATTTGTTAATCTGATAAAATGTATCTACATAGGTCATCACAATTTGCAACTCACATATAAGTAAAAAATACAATATTAAGAAAACTTTTGGTCTTTAATTAGGTTCATAACAAAGGTTTTTAGTTATTTTGTAAGTTTTGAATCTAAAGGATGAAATTGAAAACATGCGACAAATCGAAGTAGGAGATTGTACTCCTCATTATGAACAACTTTTACTATCGGACCAAACCTGAAATCTCGAAAAACATCAGCTCCCTACATTTTGACGCGTTTGATGTAGTTAAATGTACTAAACAGCTATTTTTTAATTTTTTTTCGCTTTTTCAGGTTTGGTCCCATAGTAAAGTTACTCATAATGATAAGTACAATCTCTCTCTTCGGTTTGTCGCATGTTCTCAATTTCATCCTGTATAAATAAACAATGTATCTAAGGTATAAGTTTTATTGTTAATCGAGAGAATAAGTTCATCATTTACCTAGCTTTTTCCCAACTATGTTGCGGTTGGCTTCCAGTCTAACCGAATGCAGCTGAATACTAGTATTTTACATGGAGGGACTGTCAAATATTCACGAATGACAGCCGGGACCAACAGCTTAAGGTGCTTTCCGAGACACGGAGGAGTCTCGGTATGTGAAGATGTCACCCAACCACGGACTAACCCCAGCAAGCGTAGTTTAATCTTATGGATCAGCCCGTCCGTCTGTTATTACTTAGCCACATGCTCCTCCCCCTCTTTTGAGTTCGGAAGTAATAAATAGAGTGATTAAGTTAAAATAAATAAAATAATTTATTTGTTATTATTTGTTTGGTGTTATTTGTTTGTTATTTGTGTTTGTTGTTTGTTATTTATTTGTTTTTTTTTTAGTGTATTAAAATGTGTCTAAATACATAGTACTTCATAGTAGTTAACTAAGTATCATGTACATAAATAAATATTAAATAAAATAAGGGGCAGTTATTATGAACAAGGGACAAGTGTAATTATTTTTTACTTTAGTGTAAATAATGTGAAAACTAGTCGAAAATATGTGTATAATTCATAGTCATAATACGAAAATCGAAATACGAAATTGATGTGTATTTATTGAACAGACTAATTATTGGTCTATAATACAGGAATAACACAAATATTGCTTTACAAGAAACGAATTTATTTGCAACATGTCTTTTAAGTCAATTAACGTTTTTTTACCTTTCTTATCGTAATAAGTATACATGGTCTTAAGGTTGATGCCTTTTTAAGGCTTCGTTCAGGACATATGCCTCTCAATAAATTCGGTTTTATGATGAAAAAGTTAACATCACCCGTTTGCAATACGTGTAACGAAGATGAGGACACGTATCATATTTTGATGAGATGTGTCCGGAATCAATCGCTCAGAACACAAATTGGCGCGCATAACATAAATCTATCAATCGCGTTTTCGGATAATATAATTCCCATAATAAATATGGTTAAGTTCGCTTTGAAGAACAGACCCAGAAGCTAGCTGTAAAATGTTCTAATTTTAATTAAGTACTAACCTTTTGTATACCTACAGAGTGTCATATTCGCATTTAGCGAAAAAGCTCTTTGATGCGCCACGGTAGCCCGCGAAATTCAAAATTTCTTAAGTTTTTTGCAGTTTGTAGGTCAGTGTGAGCTTGTATGTTGATTAAAATATGATTCGCGGCCGTAGCTATTATGGCTTTACAGAATTATAATCATTAGAATCAGCAATACAACTCCATAAGTTAGCATTTACCTCAAATTTAGCGATTTCATGAAATCATGAGGTTTGAGATAAATGCTAACTTATGGAGTTGTATTGCTGATTCTAATGATTATAATTGTGTAAAGCCATATTAGCTACGGCCGCGAATCATATTTTAATCAACATACAAGCTCACACTGACCTACAAATTGCAAAAAACGTAAGAAATTTTGAATTTCGCGGGCTACCCTGGAGCTTTCGCCTTAAAGTATAAAAACTGACTAACTATATTATTTATTATTTGTTAAAGAAATTACAAAAAATATAATACTAATTTAAACATTTCAAAACAATAAAATTTAAATTTCTAACTATATTAACTAATATTAATATTTATTATTTTCACTCTAACGTTTCAAGTTTCCCCGATTTTTTTATTAGAAGCTCTGCAGTATCCATTAGATCATCAAAAGTTTCACGCACCACATACTGTACACTTGTACACGCATTGTCACTATCATTAGATTCATTTTCACTCTCACTATCTTTGAGTTCGTAGATGTTCATTTTAATCAAATAACGCCCTCTACTATCACTCGGTTTACCTCGACGAACAATGTATGATGTTGATGGCGACAACCTTGATGAACGCTTTCTCTTTCTTATCAATTTTTTCTGGGATTGTGATTGTTCTTGAGGGTTTACGCTTTGATTTTCTACGCTGGTGGTCTGATTGTCATGGTGGTCCGCAGGATTCCACTGTAAAAATGAATAAATAAATATGAACAAAATAAATTAAATCAGATAAAAATAAATACATTACAAGTAACATACTTAATACATAAGTACTACATACCTCACGTACTATGGATTGATCTTCATCATCACTGATCAGAATTGTGAGGTGTGTTTGTTCCTGAGGATTCGTGTGATTATTGAGCAGTTCTTCATTTCTACGCCGTTGGTTTTCTAAACTCTCAATATACGAGTTATAATAACTGCCCTGAGTGTAAAAGAAAGGTTCGATGGATGGTTGGATGGATGGATGGATGGATGGATGATTGGAATTATTGAGATACGCAGAGTTGCACTGTAACAATGAATAAATAAACATAAACAAAAGAAAATAAATCAGATAAAAAATAAATGCATTAACAGTAGTCAGTAAGATATAATATATAAGTTATACATACCTCACGTATTATGAATTGATCTTCATCATCATTGATCGGAATGCTGGGGCTGTATGATGGTGATCGAGACATAATTCTGAAAAAAAAAAAAAAAAAAAAAATTATAAAGTCACTATAAAACAGCACATTTTTTATACAGACACTGATCTTTAATAATATAAACATAAATATTTTAAAATTTAGAACCATAGCAAAATTATTAAAGGTTTTCCGATGGCTGTTCCAGTCTTAAATAAATTACTTTACTTTGAGATGTCTAAACTTACATTCTACTGCAAATTCAGTCAACTTAGAGTACTTACATTTCACGAAAATTGTTGTATGTGCTGGAGAATGTAATGTAGAGAAGAACTTCGTCCGTCGTTCGTCTTCGTCTTTGTTCTTCGGGAAGACACACTGGAGTGATGTGATTTTTTGTTCATCAAAATATCATTTCAACAAAAATTTACTTCATTACAAAAATAAACCTTAACTTCATCCCTTACAGTTGTATAATCTAATTTACATCAGTTACGTCATTTTAAAATCGTATTGATTGCATACCGTTACTGCAAATTGCATTTTCAGGGTTCCGTATCTCAAAAAAAAAAAAAACCTTATAGGATCACTGCGTTTTCCGTCTGTCTGTCGTTGACATTAATATTAAATACGTAAGTCTATGGCGCATTGGAGCTCTTTAAAAATTAAACTACTTAGTAAACGCAATAAAGAAATACAGCCTTATTTTGATATAAAGCACAAAACTTATAGGGTACTTCCCGTTGTCCTAGAATCATGAAATTTGGCAAGAAGCTGACACCTGTTTTTCTGCAATTAAATTTTGTTATTCTTAAAAAAATACGGCCGTTTATACGACATATTTTGATAGTCGCAAGTAAATCAAAACGGGTACGTCCCGTTGCCCTAGAATCATGAAATTTGGCAAGAAGCAAGGTCTCACAGCATAAATAAAGGAAAAAGTCCGAAAATTTTTAGTTTGTAATTTTGTCACATAAAAAAATATTTTCAAGTCTGTCAGTCAGTTAAGACCGTTTTTCTCAGAAATGCATGCAGGTATCAAGTCATATACGTACGTATATCTATGAACAAATCCAGCTTCTAAGTCAACACAGTAAATAAACTTTTATAGTCTTGTAGTGTGGGTTTCTTAATTTTATCAGTAGGTACATAGTTGTAAATTTTACTAAAAATAAAAATAAGTACCTATTATTACTAATGTTAAACCAATTTGCATGCCATATACAGGAAAACATGGACTGTGCATAAACCACCAACTTTACATCTATTAAAGCCAGCTTTTCTGCAATTAAATTTTGTTATTCTTAAAAAATACGGCCGTTCATGGGACATATTTTGATAGTCACAAGTAAATCAAAACGGGTACGTCCCGTTGCCCTAGAATCATGAAATTTGGCAAGAAGCAAGGTCTCACAGCATAAATAAAGGAAAAAGTCCGAAAATTGTTAGTTTGTAATTTTATCACATAAAAAAATATTTTCAAGTCTGTCAGTCAGTTAAGACCGTTTTTCTCAGAAATGCATGCAGGTATCAAGTCATATACGTACGTATATCTATGAACAAATCCAGCTTCTAAGTCAACACAGTAAATAAACTTTTATAGTCTTGTAGTGTGGGTTTCTTAATTTTATCAGTAGGTACATAGTTGTAAATTTTACTAAAAATAAAAATAAGTACCTATTATTACTAATGTTAAACCAATTTGCATGCCATATACAGGTAAACATGGACTGTGCATAAACCACCAACTTTACATCTATTAAAGCCAGCTTTTCTGCAATTAAATTTTGTTATTCTTAAAAAATACGGCCGTTCATGGGACATATTTTGATAGTCACAAGTAAATCAAAACGGGTACGTCCCGTTGTCCTAGAATCATGAAATTTGGCAAGAAGCAAGGTCTCACAGCACAAGTAAAGGGATACAGGAACTCAGGAACGCGTGGAGGTATCAATGAAATTATTACCAAATACGTAGACCACCGTTCTTGCAGCTTTAAAAAAAATAAAGCTTCTAAGTCAACGCAATAAAAGTACGACTATTTATCTATATAAATAAAAAGAGAAGTCCTGACTGACTGACTCATCAACGCCCAGCCCAAACCCTTGAACCTAGAAAGCTGAAATTTGCACAGAGGTTCCCTTTACAATGTAGACAAGGAATAAGGAAGAATTTCTCGGTGATACGTTCCCGTAGGATATTTTCCGAGATCCATGCGGGCGAAGCCGCTGGCAAAAGCTAGTAGATACGACATATTTTGATACTCACATGTAAATCAAAACTTATAGGGTTGACCCGTTGACCTAGAATCATAAAGAAGCAAGAAGCAAATAAAGAGAAAAGTCTGAAAAATGTTTATTTGTAATTTTATTTTATCAAAAAAAAAAAAAAAAAAAAAAAAAAAATGTAATTACAATGTTAAGTTTGTTTTTAGGATAAATTATTTTCAAATACAGAACCCTTCATTGTGCGTGGTCCGACATGCTCTTAGTCGGTTTTTTATCGTGAGAAACGAAATATGAAACGAGCGTTTTACCCTCGCCGACAAAGGTGAAGCCGATACCATGCTGTTGCTTATAATTAATACAATAGGTATTATAATAAAGTATGTATGTTTGTTTAATTAACCTTGATATAAATTTTGAATGACATCACACTCATGAAATTAATAAAATCGCATTTTTGAGAGTCAGAAATCAGGATGTAAAATCCTTACAAAATTTGATGTATGCAGAACAATCAACGTGAGCAAACTCGCGTTAAAAACTTAGTTAATTTTATGTTGCAGTTAAACTCAAAGCTAGTGTAAAATCGTCAAACTACTAATACTAACAAACTTTAATAAATCCTTTCATGCAAAGGATGTCGGTTTCTAAATTCTCATTTATAATAAGCTAGCGGAATTGGTAATATTCTTATTTAAGAAACACCCCCAGTTTGACGAAAATCATTAGGTATAGGAAGTTCGCGCAAACTCGAATTTTAATTACGGACTACAACATGTACAGCGATCGTCTTACAATACAATAAGTTCGAATAAGCAAATTAATGCATGATGCAATGTTGCTGACTTTGACATTGTAAATGACAATGTATACATACACAACGGCTGCCTGATACGTTTATCGTCAGGCGGTTCACGAATGAGTACAGTGCAGCGGCGAACCGTTGAACGGCGCAACACCGTTTTGACATTGGCTATACGGCAGTTTAGACGGAAAACGGCAAGTGTATAAGTATGCGAAGCCAGCAGTATGCTCCGACAGCAGAATGTGAGAGAACTACTCAATACATTATTTGTATGTACGGGTAAGGTTGTATCGTCTGTTTGAATTTAATTTTAAATTAAAATTTGGATGTCCTCGAGCCAATCTGGTCACTAAAATAGAATGTGCGTGCGTGGATGCCTGTGCGCTATTTCTTACTTTCGTGGAGAGACGTGAGACAAACTGTCCCAAATTTTAGTTTAATGTTTACGGTATCCTAAAGTTCAGATATCCTTGGTACCCCAATCTGGGGTCATAGAAATAGAATGTGTGTATGCCTGTAGGTGTATGCTGATTCTTGCTTTATGAAGAGACATGAGGCAATCTGTCCTGAATTTTAGCTTACTATTTTCTTAAAGTTCGATTAGTTAACAAACTGTGTGTGAAATTTCTTGTTATAAAACTTGACAACCAAAGTAGTGGCTTAGTGCTCAATCCGAGAATCTGCTATAGTTGATCGAGGTAAACCATCGGTATTCATTAGTCACTATAAACAAATAGTTCACTTTATTAAACTTTCAGACCAACAGCTAAAAGAGTTTAACTTTTAGTTACATAACGGTAAACGGTAGATTCGCAGGGATCGACCTAATGCAACCAAATAAGATTTCAAAAGTGGAATAGGGCTTAAACCGCAAAGTTTGTAGATCCATCATTTATGTTATTAGCTATTTTTAAACCACTTTCGTTCCATTCGCAACCAAAAGTGATTCAAAAAGTGGAGTAGCGCCCAAACCACACTGAAAAATATTTCTGTTTCATCGCGAGGAATAGGTCGAAGTGGAGTAGGCGCCGTTCGATTATTTTACCTCCATATGATGTAGGATTTCATATTGCACCTTCCGATCGGTGGAATAGGCGCTAAACCAGTATTTTACTGCACTATGTAAGATTTTATTTATACGAGATTCAAAATGCGGAGTAGCGCCCAAACCACACTGACAAATGTTTCTGTTTCATCGCGACGAATAGGCCGAAGTGGAGTAGGCGCCGTTCCATTATTTTACCTCCATATGATGCAGGATTTCATATTTCACCTTCCGATCGGTGGAATAGGCGCTAAACCAGTATTTTACTGTACTATGTAAGATTTCATTTATACAAGATTCAAAATGCGGAGTAGCGCCCAAACCACACTGAAAAATGTTTCTGTTTCATCGCGACGAATAGGCCGAAGTGGAGTAGGCGCCGTTCCATTATTTTACCTCCATATGATGCAGGATTTCATATTTCACCTTCCGATCGGTGGAATAGGCGCTAAACCAGTATTTTACTGTACTATGTAAGATTTCATTTATACAAGATTCAAAATGCGGAGTAGCGCCCAAACCACACTGAAAAATATTTCTGTTTCATCGTTTGGAATACGCGCCGAACCAGTATTTTACTGCATTATGTAGGATTTCATGCTCAGTCCCTTTCATTTATATTATTGGAGCACGCAACTCCACGAGCGAAGCGAATGTGGATTAGCGTGCCCAATAATATCCTACTGATGATAATACGGAACGTATGATACAGAAAGAGATAGCTTGGCATTTTAGTTATATTATTGTCACACCACGGACACGCTTTCTTTCGCACGCTGCTATTAGCCGACTAAATCAAATTACAACAAATTGTCTGCAACAGTTTTCGCGCGCTAGTGCGATATCTACCTCTTTATTTATATAATATCATTGATAGTAGGTAATAGTCCAAGATCGCAGAGCCGCCAGACCTTACTTATTTTCTGATTAACAAAATGTATGGGATAAAGTAGACTTCGAACGTACGCTGAATTTTAGTTAGAGGTGATTTACGTTTATTCGTAAATTTTTTGTGGGTTGTTGTTATTGCTTATTTGCGTCCGTGTGATATCACTCAAAATACATACCTGCTTAAAATGTTAGACAGTTTCTTTTATAGTCGTTCCGCAATGTGACACATGTTTTGTTTGAACCACGAAGACGGACGTGACAAGATTACAGCTGCACAAATAAAGGTATATTTATGGTTTCTCCGAGTACGTGTTACGTATGTAAACTTTTTAACCTTCGCTTCGTCAGTATCAGCTTCAGAAAATATACATAGCATCTAGGCACATTTTTTGTCTGATATCATGTCATTATTTTTATAATTATTTCTTAAAGCCGTAGCCTTTCTTGGAACATACCAATTACTGAAGACATTTGAAGTCTTTGACTTAAGTATTGATATTTTTGTAGCCCTCTGATAGCTGAGTAGACTGACATCAGTAATTTATCAATTGAGAGGGCTTCAGTCTACGTACCTACTTAGTTAGTTATTTAATTAATTTATATCAACCCACAGACAAATTCAAAGAAAAATTATTTAAAGATTTGTTTAAGTCGTGGTAAAAAACTGATCAAATGTGAATCAGACTTGCGTACTGAGGGTTCCGTACTATCAAAACTATTATTATTTGTGTTTATTTGCCATGATAGTGACCGTCCTGTAGGTCACTATCATGGCAAATAAATGCAACGCATATTTTCAGAAAACAACTTGCAAACCGTTGCAGTTATAAGGAGTAACAGTTTGGCACAGACAGACGATGCGTAGGCTTAGTTATAGAATATCGTTGGCAACTTTTTTGTTCCGTACCAAAATGGTAATAAAGTTTAAAAAACTGTAACCCGACTACGGAAAAACAAAATTGATCTAAAAAGTTCAAAATATTTATTTACTTAAACAATAATGACATAGGCATTTGTAATGTGCTCGTCAAGACCTTTCTTTTAATACCAAACATGTCATGATTAACTCAATTTAATTTTTTTCGAGGTCAGAAATTTACGTGTTTGTCCACCATATTAAATTTAGGGAGAATTTATATAGCCTTTGTCACCCGGACCATTATTTCAAATCTACTGATACCTCATTCATCAAAATCGGTTTAGTAATTTAGGCGCTACGGTGGAACACACGTAAATACATACTTATATACATACATACACAAGTAGACTGCTAAAATCATAACCCTTCCTTTTTCCCGTAGTCGGGTAAAAATACATACTTATATACATACTTACATACATAGACTGCTAAAATCATAACCCTTCCTTTTGGCTTTGCCGTAGTCGGGTAAAAAGGAACCCTTATGGTGCGACTGAGTCTGTCTGTCCGTCTGTCACAGCTGGATATCTCAAGAACTACTTATGCTATCAACTTGAAATTTGGAACAGTTTTAGATGACGTTTGCCCAACTATTTTGCAAATAAGAAAGTTTTTTTTTTCAGTCCCTGAAAGGGGTCTCAAAAGTCCGAAGTGTGAAATTAGAAATAAAAATTACTAGGGAATGTGGGGTATCATAAGAAAAAGCGCTGTTTGCACATTCTCAAACGTTTTTTTTAAGAGGTTCATAACAATTAACTCTTTAACATTAAACTCAGTTAGGCGGTAAACCTTGAAACAGTTTTAAGCCCACGATGTATGATTGTTATGTCAATTTGTGAACTACGCTGTAGTGTACGCTAATTAAATCGAACGCCGATCGTTTGGGCACAAAGCGTAGTTATTACTGCGGCCGTTGGTGGCCGTCAGCGCCAGTACTTTGTGGCTGTCAAAGGGGAGGACTCATGTTCGATCAAGTGTTTACCTATGGATTGTAATTCTACATAAACTACCACTTAATTACGTTGCTGTGTGATTGACCGATTAGCTTTGTTTTTCATAGTTAACGCTGCACCCTTAAGATGAAACGTAGGCAATCAAATTTGTTTTGGTGCTATCATTTTTAACCGAGAAGGCGTAGCGAGCGAAGCCTCTCTGCTTCAAAAGTCTAGCAAAATTTGCTTTCGTCTGTCTGTTTGTTTGTACTCCTCTACAGGTCGTATTTTACAACCGATCTGGACGAAACTTGTCATACAGGTTTTATGACTTTAGAGTTTTTTTTTTGCCGTCGGGGATTTTTGATTGGAGGGCTACTTCCTCCAAAAAGGGGCAAAAAGGGGGCTACTGGATATCTCCACCTTATTAGATTCGATTTCGATGGTTCTTTTTTATTTGAAAGGTAATTGGTCTCATAAAAATTTGGTGAAGATCTGATGAAAAAAAAACATGGTAAATATCCCGTTTTAATAAATTTAGTGTTGCAAAGATTTGTGCTAACGAGGTCTACTGTTCCGCAGAACTACGTGTGATAGTTTATTCATTTGAAAACCTACTTTGATTAAACATAACATAACATCACGCCTACCGCCTGCATGCCGGTAGGGTTAGGCAGAGCTGTATCTTGGTACACCCACATTTTGTCAGTTAGTCGCTGTTGATTATCTGTATCAGAAATTTGGGACACGGGCCAAGTTAAATATGTATATTTATTTTCAGGTATTCGTGTAATATTGTTATTTCTATCTTTTCACCTGGCTTCATGAAACCTAGGTACGCAATGAAAATCGAGGAAAAATACGAAGTTGAAAATAATATTTTTTCCGGTTACTTTGTTGTTTGATTTCAGACTCTCTGGAAAAATTCATGAATACCTATCTGTTTGTTTTATTTCTGCAGCAGTATTTTAATACGTAAATAAACCATAACTAAATAGACACCAGAATTAAGTACCTAAGGAAACTATTTTTATAGGCACGATAATAACTAGGTACCTAGTAAAACAAATAAAGAAAGAAACCTAATCCTGTTATCAAATTCCAAACAAATTGGTGAATCCCATCTGTCTTCATAGCATTGGTCTGTTTAATTACTCTAATGCCCACCGAATAAATTACTGTTTGCTAATGAACTACGAACATTATCCTAACGATTGTTCTTAGCCAACTTTTAAAGCCGCAACTGTTTATTTTCCCGCATTAAAAGCTCTCCTAATCCTATTAAAATAAAAATAAAACAGGGTATAGAGCAACAAATTTTAAAGTCGGTGCCCGCGTTCCGTACTGCCTCCGTCCCGCACGTTAAACTTTTCTAATATATTAAAAATTTCCCGTACAAACATGCTGCATTAAAGTCGGAAAGTATCTAGAAAGTTGCTTAAATACCTACACACGGGGGAATTTATTGACTGCCTTATCACGAAAAGGTTACGATTTGTATGAAATGTCAACACAACTATAATATTGGTCTATAAGTCACAGCTTCCCAACGACTGTTTTTAGGGTTCCGTACTTCAAATGGAAAAAAGGGAATTTTTAATGGATCACTTTTTTGTTCGTCTGTCTGTCTGTCTGTCAGTCTGTCAAGAGCCTTTTTCTTAGAAACGCGTGGAGGTATCAAGTTAAAATTAATAGCAAATACATAGATAGGTATATGGTCCCTTGGTCCTGTGGTTAATAAAATCAAGCTTCTAAGTCAATGCAACAAAAAATACGGCCATTTATGCGATATATTTTAATACTCGCAAGTAAATCAAAACCTATAGGGTATTTCCCGTTGACCTACATTTTAGAAGAATAGAATTTGGCAAGAAGCAAGGTCTCACAGCACAAGTAGAGGAAATAGTCCGAAAGTTGTTAAATTGTTATTTAAAAAAAAATTTTTTTTTGGGATTACAATGCTAAGTTTGTTTTTGTGATAAATTCTTTTCAACTACGGAACCCTTCATTGTGCGTGGTCCGATACGCACTTGTTTGTTTTTTTTAAATTTCATGTTGAATGTGACTGACGGCGATCTGCAAAACTAAGCTGATCCCTCTCTAAGGTCACAAGTCTTTAAATGAGGCTGTTTCCGTTTTTATTGCTCAAACGGAAACCCAGTAAGGGCTGCTCAATGGCAAAAATACGTCTGGAGGTAGCACTTAAGCTGAGCGTCCACTGGTCCGCGCCGGCCGCACCGCACGCACGGCACGCAACGGATTGAACGGATTTGCCGATGGCATGCGTCCACTGTCCACTGGTCCGCGCCGGCCGGCCGGAACGCACGCACGGCACGCAACGTGTTGAACGGATTTGCCGATGGCATGCGTCCACTGTCCACTGGTCCGCGCCGGCCGGCCGGAACGCACGCACGGCACGCAACGTATTGAACGGATTTGCCGGTGTCATGCGTCCACCATTTTTATTTAGTCTGAGTGTTTTTGTTGTTGTCAGTAGACGTCGCGCGTTGTCATGGAGATTGACGAAGATATTATTAAGTATTATCAGTTGCTTGTTGCAGGGGGGTGAAACTTCCATACATTGGCTTCAAACAAAATATTCATAGACAATGCTGCCATCTGAAGGAAAAGGCACTTTGGCCATAGTTTTACATTTCAGCAGATAGATAGAGCTACTTTTACCTACCTTAATTCCTACAGCAAAAGTATAGCTACTATACAAATTAAATAATAATAAATAAGCATTATTGATTATTTTACTATTGCATTAGAAATAAATTTATTAAATATATAAGGGTATTTTCAGTATGGTCCGATTCTTAATTCGTCCAGCTTTTTTCTGTTTAGCTTGTTACCATTGTCCACAAACACCATATCACCCACTTTAAAGTCGAAGTGTTTACGATTTTTGTCGTAAAGTATCTTATTGTAATTATGTGACTGAAGTGTATTTGCTAGAGCTTTTTGTCTGTCTTGAATCCATTCAGTCTCAGTCTTATTTGGTTTTAGCTCATTTGGCAAAATCGTAACATCGGTGCCATATAGTAGATAAGTAGGAGCGTATCCAGTGACAGTATGCTCCGTTTCATTATATTTTTTTACACAATTTTGTGCTATGGTTGTCCATGCTACTTTGGTATCTGTTTCGTTAATTTTGCATCTTATTCTATTAACCAATGTTTGATTTAATCTCTCATTTAATCCATTTGAAAAGGGTGAATTCACTGCAGTAAAAATTAGTGGAATTTTTTTATCTTCTAAATAAATTTTGAATTCCTTAGAATTTATACCTGGATATTGATCCGAAAGAATCATGCCTATATCATCAGTTTCTGCGGTGTTCTTCACTAGTTTAATGAAATCATTTGCATTTTGTGTTTTTGATGTCAAAATAAATGCGTACCTCGTGAAATGATCTGATAGCAGGTGCAAGTACTTTTTTGTGGAACGGGAACCTCCAAAACCTCCAATTGTATCAATTGAACATATCTCAAACGGTCTTGTAGCGGGGCCCAATTGTGACATCATTCCAAATTTGTTTTGTCCTCTTGATTTATTTTTTATACATACTGTACATTCTTTACACGTTTTTTTTATGTTCTTTGTTAAGTTTTCTGCTGTATACAGTGAACTTATTGTTTTTTGCATTTGATTTATTCCTATGTGTCCTTGGTGTGTGTGTATTCTTTTAATTAATTCCATGCTAAACTTTTCTGAGAGAATTATCTTATCTTTTTTTTTTCCTTTTTTATAATAAACATTGTGGTCTGATTTTAGCTTTTCTTTTCTGGACTGTATATATTCATTTTTTTCTTGATCTTCTAAGATGTCTTGTAGTTTTATTAAGTTTACTACTTTTAATTGTTCCTCCTGATTTCCACTGGCATCTAAGACTGGATTCCTGCTCAGGCAATCAGCTTCCAAGTTGTATCTTCCTGGTGAATATTTTATTTCAAAATCATATTGTGATAGGTAGTATGTTAAGTCTCCTAGTTCTTCATCAGTTCTTGATTTAATGTTCATATTTTCCAACGGTTTGTGATCTGAGAAGACAGTGAATTTTTTACCTATCAACAAGTGTTGCCAATACTTAACACATTCTTTTATTGCTAGGCATTCCAGATAGATTGCCTTCTTCCTTTTTTGCACTTCATTCAATTTTTTTGAGAAGTATGCTACTGGTTTTGGTTCCCCGTTTTCTTGCAGCTGTTTTAGGACAGCCCCCACTCCTAGTATACTAGCATCTGTGTATATATGTATTGGTAATTTTGGATCAAAAATTGTTAATATTGGTTGCGTACATAATATTCGTTTCATTTCATCAAATGATTCTTGGCATGCTTTCGTCCAATTAAAGGTCTGTCCCTTCCTCAAAAGATTATGCAATGGATCCAATTTTATTGCTATTTTTGGTACATATTTATGATAAAAATTAATTTTTCCTAAAAACTGTCTTACATTTTTTTGGGTTTTTGGAATTGGAAAATTTTTAATTAATATTAAGTTGTCTTTCAGTGGTTTAACTGAATTGTTCTGTATTATGTGACCCAGATATTTTACCGAGTCTGCTGCAAATGTACATTTTGAAAATTTAAGTCTAAATCCTTCACTTTTAATCGCTTGAAACAGTTGTGTTAAATGCCTGACATGTTCAGAGAAAGTTTTTGAGAATATTAAAATGTCATCTATGAAATTCACTGTGAACTCTGTGAGTTTGTGTTTCCTTATTATGTTGCACAGTATCCTCTGAAATATTGCTGGTGAGGTTTTCAGACCAAATGGCAAACAAGTCCACTGGTAATGTCCTTCTTGTGTGACAAATGCTGTTTTGTGTCTATCCGTTACACGTAGTGGTATTGACCAAAATGCTGAGTTTATGTCAAGTGTGGAGAAATATTAGCAATCTCTTGTTTTGATCATTAGATCCTCAATCAGAGGAAACGGTTGTGATTGTGGAACAACAATTTTGTTTAGGTCTCGAAAATCTATGCACAACCTTGATCTTGTGTTTTCATCTTTTTTGTAAGCTAATGTTACTGGCGCTGCAAATGGACTATAAGATTCTTCAATAATTTTTTTTTTTAATAACTGTGCAATCTGTTGTTCAATTTCTTTTTTGTCTTCAATTGTGCAACGATATGGTCTTTTACTGCAATATTTTTCTACTGTTAGATCAATGTGTGCTTCATAATCCTTTACCGTGCCGATGTCATACTTATCTTTTGCAAAAACTGATTTATTGTTTATTATTAACTCATCTATTATTGCCTGTTTGTCATAGTCTAAATGGTTTATGCAAATATTGTATTTTTCTCTGTTGAAGTTTTCGTTAAAGTTTATGGAGTTTATGTTGTTGTTTTGATAATTTTCTGATTTTATTTCCTTTGTAATTATTTCTGTTTTTATGTTTGACTCTTTACTTTTAATTTCCTTAGAAATGTTATTATTTTCTAAACTATTTGTTTTTGTTTCCTTAGAAACTTCTTTATTTTTCATTGACTTACTTTCCATTTTCTTAGGAATGTTGTTTGTCTCTGAATTTTTAACTTCATTTCTTGATATTGGAACATTTTGACTGATTTCTAAGTTTTCATTTTGAATTAAATAGAATTTTTTTATACAGTCAAGTCCAATTAAAAAATCGTAGTCAAAATTTTCTTGATCTATTACAAAGACATCGGTTTTTTTTTCCACATTAAAAATGTTTACATCTAGTGTTATTAAACCACTTGCTTTTTTAACGCCATTAATTGTTTTTAAATTAGTATTGTTGTAATTTCCTGATATTTTATTTTTAAATTTCAGTAATTTTGAATTTATCAAAGACACATTGGACCCTGAATCATAAATTCCAAATACTTCATGGTGTTTGTTCAATACTAACCTTACTTTAATTAATGGCGGCACTATTAGTTTTTTGGGTCTTCACACTGCAGTTCACATTCCAATTCGGAATTATTTATGAGTTTGATTTGTTTCTTTTCATTTTCTTTTGTTTTAAACCAGCATGAATCTTCTGAATGATAGCGAACTCCTTTCTTTAACTTTTCACAAATGCTACATTTTTGCATCCTTTATTTCATTGGCTTTGTCTCATCTTTCTTTTTCATAAACTTTTTCTTGCTAATCAAATGCTCTAATTTCCCAACTTCATTAAATAAATCTTTTGTTTCTAAAATTTCCTCTTTGTTGATCCTATCCGTTATAAAGTCTGGCAAACCAGCAGCAATTAGATCAATCAAGGTCCCTTGATCAATTGTCTTTCTTACTTCTAGTAAAAGTTTTTCCTTTTTAATGGAATATTCCAGTAAAGATCCTGATTGATATTTGAAAGCCAAAGCATATTTGCTACTCGCCCAACCCTTATTTGCATAAGTTTCTATGAAGTTTGTCTTCCATTTTGACCATTTTGATTGCAAACTATGCTTGATCATCATTGATGCATACCAGTCAGTGCATGATTTTTCTAGAAATAATCTGAAAATTTCAATTTTTTCTTCATCTTCTGCTATATCGAACCTTGTGCATTCCTTTTCAAAAACTTCCATCCATTGACATGCACTAGCATTCTTGCCATCAAATTTTTCAATTATAAATCTGTCCGCTAATTTTTTTACGCTCTGTTTTTCCTTTCTTTGTTGACATTCTACTAATTTTTCCAATATTTTCACCATGTGATCTTCTGAATCGTTTTTGTTAGATATAGCCAATTGTTCTTGGGTAACTTCCTCTAGGTATTGGTTTTCAAACATCATGTTGCCATCTTCATCAAAGTATGCTTTCACCATATCCGCTGTTAATTTTATCCAAACACTTCTAGTTTGATGCCTTTTCTTAATTGTATTTCGCACTGTATTGTAAGCTTTTGAGCCGAGAATATGTATGTGAAGTGACGCTGCTTCATACTCCTCAGGTATCAGGAAAACTTTGTCTTCTTGTGTGATAATTGAGGTTATGGCGATATAGGTTGATTTTCCGTCTTTTGTGGCTTTTGATTTAAATACGAATTTCATTTTCTCCATTTTCTTGAATATACAAGAAATGTCGTTTTATAAGGGTATTTTCAGTAGTTAGATGAGGTGACACCGTCAATCAAAACACAATTGAGTTTCTCTGTAATAAAAGAAACGACATTTAATGTTATTAATTACAGTATCAATTTCTAACCACCAAGTTTACTGTTTTCACAATGGATCTCGTTCGACCACAGATTAACTAAGGGCTGACGACATTGCGGTCTGTCAAGACAATGGCACTAGTAGCGCGACCTTTATTTAAAATAAAGAAAATATATTTTCTTTACAAATATAGTAGCAAAATATATAACACCTTTTTCACGAGTGAAACTAAACGTAAATGATGATATAGAAACCATAGAAACAGTCAGTACTGTTGACTTTTGAATATTTCTTCTGTTTCGTTGCTATGGTTTCGTTCAAATTTGATATTACCTATAACAATATTTTAGGAATTATTATTTATTCCATTTCATTTTGATTCCAAATCGTCACTATTATTTTTGTGAATACACTTCATAAATTAATGAAGTTAATGTGTGTTCCTACAGTTTCGTTATTGTTTCTGTGTCGTGTGTTGTGTGTTCGTGTGTTCTGGTGATCTGTTTTGTGTTCTTTTACAACTTAAGACTGTGCTTGTTTTCTAAATAAATATTATTTCATTTCTATCTACCATTTTATTCCGTTTCATTTATTGGTATGTCTCTTGATGATGGCATTTATAGTTTAGGATTTTAAAGAATGTTTATGTTATTTATTTTGTGAAATAAGTAAATTCTTATGTGTATGTTTCGAATTCTAAATTTCCTCTAGAATATGAATTTGTCATCATAGTCTTATTTTATACACATAAGAATTAATTTATTCCACAAATAAAATAACATAATCATTCTTCAATACAATGTTTAGGGATTTATTACTAGAAACAAAAACTCCTAAAAGCGCCATCTAGTGAGCTAGCGAAGGAGTAGAAAAAAATGTTCAAAATTATGAGTACAATGACCCATTTCGGGTTTAGTATAAACAAAAACTAATGTTGTATAGACTAGTCTTTATGCATATAAGGACTAGTCTAGATAAAAAAACATTGTAAATGTTATGCTTCGTCAATCCCTGGAATCAGTAGGATGACACTGACAGATGAGATGAGTTCAAAAATGCGTTCCGTGCCGGTGACGTCACCGGCATTCCTTATGACGTCACCGGCACGCATCGCCTTTTTTGCTCATATAATACTCGGCGGTCGGTGCGGCCGGTACCGATAGTGGACGCAGTGCTATATAAATTCATAGATAGCAAACCGAAATCCGTTGCGTGCCGTGCGTGCGGTGCGGCCGGCGCGGACCAGTGGACGTTCACCTTTACCCGGACTAATAAATTTCATCACGAGCTAATCTAATTTTGCGGGCCAACTGCTGAGCAAAGGTCTTCCCCATACACCTTTCTATTCATCTTTATCTGTTGCCTTATCCGGCCAATCAGTCAATAATGAGCCATTACAAAATATTTAGTAGAATTATAATAAGTCTAATTTACAAACTGATATTAATCCGGGATCCCTTTTTTTCGCATAATGTTTTTTTTTCCCTAATATTGGTAAACTCAAACTCAAACTCAAACTCAAAGCATTTATTTCAATTAAGGCCCAGATTTCCTGAAAACGATCAAAAAGGTGGTTTTTTTAAAGCAGTGTACCTCATAAACCGTAAATAATTTTGACATGTAAAAAAAATATGATATTTTCAAGTCTTTTTCGCATACAGTGATGGAAGCTGTAATGTTCACTAGGTTAATAAAACACACTTTCACAGATCACTCAGGTGAAGTAATATATACGCCTAGCGCACGTTCGCTCTCGCTCACGGTTAGCGCTCGACTGACCGCGCGCCGCCCAGGCGCATACACTACATCCCTTCTTTAATTTATAAATAATTAAGTTACAATAACTTAAACAATAATACTAACAATGAAAGAACAGGATTTAGTAATATAAACTAGGTAATAGAATCAGGCATACAAACATTATATCAACAACAAGGTAACAGACAGATAATCGTTTTAATTTCATAAAGGTATATTGCAATAATTTAGTCCTCATTGTTCAATGACCCTGTGTCCTTATTATCACTGTCCACAACTTGCCAAGAATAATTAATTTTCATTAAATGTACTTTAATCTGACTCTTTACCCGTTTCGTCGTTCCGTACATGAATGTCACCATCGGTGACTCCCGTTACTGTGTGAGAGGTAGGGTTATAGATAGGTGTCAATTTGTTATCCTTAGTTATATTTTTTAACATTACTTTTTCCCCTATTCCTAAATTAGAATCAGTTGCTCTTCTTTTTCTATCCCCATATTCTTTCCCTTTTTCTTTCATTAGCATATCCCTATCTCTCACATCAGACTCTATGAGTTTATTTTCTACATCTGGAGCGAAGGGAACTTTATCTCGAAAGCGCCTTTTAAAAAATAACTCAGATGGCGATGTACCTGTAACAGAACGGGGTGTACTATTATACATCATTAAATAATTTAAAATATCCTCTTTCCAGTCCTTATTTTCAGCTTGACTAATTTTAAGTCTTTTTAGTACATCTCGATTTTGTCTTTCGACTTCCCCATTCATTTGTGGCCAATAGGGAATGGTACTATTGACAACGATACCGCATTCTTTGCAGAAGTTGCGGAACATATCGCTCGTAAATTGATTCCCGTTGACACATGTTATAGTTGCGGGATAACCTAGCCTTGAAAACATTTCTTTTAGGACTTTAATAGTGTCAAGTGCAGTGATACTTCTCATAATCTTAATTTCTTTATACCGGCTATAATAGTCGACAAGAATTAGTATGTAGTCTCGACTCGGTAGTGGCCCTAGAAAGTCAACGGCCACATCTACCCATGGCTCTTTTAGGTAATGATCGCCTTTTCATCGGGTGTGGTGGATTAGGAGCCGATACAAGAGTGCATCCGCGACAACCTTTCACTACACGCTCCGCATCCCCATCGATCCTAGGCCACCACACTTGTCTTTAGGCGACCTTTCTTTTTTTTTTTTTTTTACAGCATTATTAGTTAGTTCTTACATTAGGGCACTTACGACAGTTTTATGGCTCTGAATGTATTTTGTATTTTAAATAAACAGAGTCAAAATATTTTGTATTTCAATCGAAGCAAAGCATATTATATTTTGCCCCGCTCTGATCACAGGTTAAATTAGCTTACGAGTCTATTTACATAAATTCCCAGTTTGGCAATAAAAATGCTACCACTGGTAAGCAAAACGATTCTGTTTTGTTTGTAAGAACCAAGCATTAGTTGCCCAGACACTAAATATAACTTGATAGTTTTTTTTTTTTTAGTTTTATTGAAGAATTAATTAAACAAAATACTCAAAATATTCATTGCAAGATTTTGATCACTTACTTTACAAATTAAAGTGCTTTTAATTTTATTTAAACAAACAGATGTGGTCTGATTGTATCTGCACTTTTTACATTGGTAAGTTAAAACATTGTCAATTTGAAGTATTTAAACAAAGTAATACCATCTGCCTAGCCTTCTCCCAACCATGTTGGGGTCGACTTCCAGTCCAACTGGATGCAGTCAAACACCAGTATTTTACATGAAGCGACTGCTATCTCACCTTCAGTTACTGGGTAGTACAATACCCTTTGGTTAGACTGGTTGTCAGACTTTCGGGCTTCTGACGACCCGTAACGACTGTCAATGTTTCACTAATTACAGCCGGGACTAACTAACGGCTTAGCGTTTTTTTTTTTTTTTTTTTTTTTTATGTTGAAGTCACCACACATAATTACTTCTTTATTTACAGTTTCAAGTTTTGCCAAAACCTTAATTACTGACTCAATTATAGAGTATATTTAATAATTTGGGGGTCTGTCAACGCACATGGTAGGTATATTATGACGTGCTTAACTAGCACAACACAAGAAAGTTCACAGCTAGGTATGTTCAACAGATAATTCAACTGTCTTTACGAGTTTCTGATTGAATACAACTTTTGATTAGGATTAGTGAACCAGCACACACAATATTATTTTCATGCAATTTAACTGCAATGGTTCGTGTCACTATAATGACTTGACCTTGTGTTCACGTTGAAATTATGAAATTATGTATTTGTAGGAAGCCTGTAGGATACAATAATTTTGAGAAGAATGACTCAGTTTGTTGCAAAGTAATTTCCATAACCCCTTTTCCAAAACTATCAGAAAACATAGTGGAGCAGTAAAACTTTACTACTTACAAGGAAGAGAACTAGTTTTTAACTGAACTACTTGCAATGGACCTTGTTCAAGGCCTGGTGTATCCACCACACATGGCAACAACAAACAATTTATGTTAGTATGTTACACTTGCCTGAACAACGGTATCAGTTAAACAACTTATTTGTTCATTAGGTACACTTTGTATAGAAAACCCTCGAAGGATTTTTTTTCCAACTGATAACCTGTCTATTTGTTTTCCTTTTAGCAATTTTAGATTTGTATTATTATAGCCCAACTTGCTTGCTTGCCTCTTTTATTGGAAGGTTAGGTGTAATTATTGCAACCTCTAATATCAGAATAAAACTCTTCCAATTGCAGCCAAAACCACTACTATCAAGCAGTGTTGGTTAATGAAGCTATTTGATCTCAATTCTTAATAGTTAAACATAGAATTATGTGGCTCTTGTTTTTGCGTGGCTTTTACTGAACATCAGTAACAGTATTACAATTGCATAGCCTTAATGTATTTTTGCGTGGCTTTTACTGAAAATCAGTAACAGTATTACAACTGCATAGCTTTAATGTATTTTTGCGTGGCTTTTACTGAACATCAGTAACAGTATTACAATTGCATAGCCTTAATGTATTTTTGCGTGGCTTTTACTGAAAATCAGTAACAGTATTACAACTGCATAGCCTTAATATATTTTTTAAGTAGGTACTTATTTCGTGGACTTAGTTATATTTATGTGATTATGTTATTTAAACTTATTACAGTCCCTTAAAATTGTTACTTAATTAATCTGCGTGGCCCTTTGATAATTACTCATTGCGTGGCCTTTATGTGAATTTTCATTATAACTATGATTCTCTCAATATGAATTGTGCCCTGAAAAGATATAATAGTAATAAATAATGAACGGTTATAAATTTATACCTATTGGTTAAACTTTTTAACCAATTGTGGGTAGGTACCGTTAGGTATCATACGTGCATAAAATATATTTTTGTAGTATGCATATAACCACAGTTTTGCGTGGCCTTATTTTCTTTCATCTGATACGATGCATCGCCATTAGCAATGAAGGGTAGTGGTATGAATTTGCCTATCAGTAACAATTGTTTACGTAATAACTCGGTTCGTCAGAGATTTTGATTTAGGTTACATAACTCATTGTAGGTATAATGAATGTTCATTTGCTTAAACCAATATTTATAAGTATTCTATTATAATACCAACAATTTCTAATAGGCAATTTGGAACGAAGCTACACGCAAACGACTGTTAGGCAACAAACAATAATTACCTTACCTTATTACTTTAATTACTTATTACTTTTACCTTCCTTCATTTTTTTTTTTTTTTTTTTTAACTATTTACTCCATACCAATATGTTTTTTTTTTTTAGCACTAACAACTTAGCTAGTTCGTTTTTTTATCCACTAAGGTACCGGGTATCCAGGTAAGGTACCCATTGGATTTATTTAAGCTTATTTAGCTTAAAGGTACCCACTATTCATTTTATAGTTTACCTTTTCAAATTACTTCGTAATTGGGGCGACCTGTAACAGGATTTTGAGACTCGTATGCGTGGCCATTTATCTTTTATCTAAATAACAGTAACACTACTGCATAGCCTTAGGGTACTTGTTAGTATTTGCGTGCCCATTAGAGCATTTCGGATTCAGCATAACCTTTGACGTAAGCGTAAGTATGACTAACTAAATATACTAAATAACTTTATTCAATAACGTTACTTTACTATTATTATGGAAATTGACTCATAATAACCTTTATCTATTAACAAATGAGGTTTACTAACTGGTTAGCAATAAATATGCTAGTAATTTAGTCATTATTGATGCTTACACTAACGCTTCCCGGTCTTTTCTCACATTTAAATTCATCCTTTAAGCATGGTCGTATGTGCGAATAGTATTTACGTGACCTTGATATTTCTGTGTCGGAATGCAAACAATTGATCCTAGCAAAACCAGTGACCCAATTAAAATAGTATCTACTGATTTTGTTTTATATTTACAATAAGTGGGTATGTAGGTTATTTACAACAGAAAAGTTAAGTAGGTATGCCCAAGATTTATGATAATAATTGGTTGTTATTTTTATCATAGACTAGATTTTTATTTCAACTATGAAGCGTGCAAATAACTCAATTATCTTATTATTTAAATGAGAGCACTTACTCAATAATAATAATTAACAATAATTTACTGTTTGCATTACAGCACATTTATAATAATTGCGTACTATTCAGGCATGGCCCTTTGTTTTGTTGTAAACAACACTCACTGCATGGCCTTTGTAACATTTACGCTTATCAGTTGTTTACATCAATCAAAGCAGAATTTATTTTTCGTTACTTAATCATACGAAACTGAGGCAACAAAGTTAGGTGTAAACATCTACCTTGGTAAAGATTTATTTACAGGTAGGTAGGTAGGTAGGTACAATGTGACTAGGTTCTGTTTTCACTTTTAGTATCCAAACTACCTACTAACGATCCTTATCGAAATAATATAATCGCTTAACTGATCGTAAACAACTTTCAACGTGCATTATTTTTCAGCGTGCATTCTCCCCTTTTTGGTAAATGTTTTCAGTATTTTTATCCTCGTCGCCACTTGTAATGTTCACTAGGTTAATAAAACACACTTTCACAGATCACTCAGGTGAAGTAATATATACGCCTAGCGCACGTTCGCTCTCGCTCACGGTTAGCGCTCGACTGACCGCGCGCCGCCCAGGCGCATACACTACAGAAGCCAAAACATAATTATACATATTTTAATGCACAAAAAAAATCTTTAAACATACCTCCTAATAATCTTTAAAAGCAGTTTATCCCTTCATTAACAATTATAATTACAATTAAAAATATACCATGAAATGTCAAATTCCAAACTGCATCCAGTGATGGATTACTTTTTATTAAATAGTTAATTTCTAATTTTATACGATTTTATTTGCATTTTTACGACATAATTCCGGTGCGCGTGAGAATCTTCTATCTCGTGCGTCAAACTAGACAGTCATAACGCCATTTCACTTACACACCGAGCTAAACCAATCTTGGAACCTGGGCCTTAAACCAATTACAGGCACTTTTGAATTGACAAAGAGTCGGTCAGTAGGTAAGTCAGAAAGTTGAAGCTAGTTGCCCATTCCAAAACGTAGATCTATGGAGAAGAACGGGCAAGAAACTCCACGGACACTCTTTTAAATCAAAATATAGTTACAAAATATTGGTTACATCATTCATGTTGAAATTATACATGTGAGAACGATGAACGTTAAAAGCGTCCGTAATAAAAAAATTAAAAAAAAACAATTCAAAATTAAAATTAAAATAAGCCGTGGCAGCTAAGGTATGACCAGCCTCCACCAACAGCGCCCGTTCACAAACCTGATGTATGGATTCGTTAAATGATCCAACACACGCGCCACCATCAGCGAGGCATTAGAGTGAGCATGACACACTCTCAGCCGCCAGGGCACATCCAAGTCAAATAAAGACGTACCCAGTAAATGGTAGCTTTAGAGTAGGTACATAGTACTCACACATGTACTAAGCAATTATACAATACAAAGGTGATTGAGTCTACACAATGCAAAGCTATTCTTACAATCTTCAGCAGTTGCTTAACAGTATCTTCAAATGTTAATTAATTAGTTGAGGTTGTGGAGCAGGACCAGCATGGAGCCAAGCATACTTTGGCATAACTGTTTTGGTATACTTTTTTTTGGTATAACAATACTTTGGCATAATGCAAAGGTTAGGTTAGGTTAGGTTAGGCATAACTATCATGAGCGGGAGGCCGTGCGGCAAGAGGCGAGGGACGCAATCGTCCATCATTGGACGGAGGACCTCGCCACTGCCGCATTTGGCCGCCGAACACTGGACGCGCTCGGGCCAGTCCTCAAGGATTGGCTTGAGCGGTCCCACGGTTTCCTCTCTTTCCGTCTGGTGCAGGTGTTGTCCGGCCATGGGTGCTTCGGATCGCACCTGCACCGGATCCAAAGGGAGGAGACCCCGTCGTGCCACGACTGTGGCGCGGCGGAGGACACGGCGCAGCACACCCTCGAGGTGTGCCCCGCCTGGTCCGAGCTGCGCCATACACTGGTCGCAGCGGTCGGGCAGGACCTCTCGCTTCCCGGCGTCGTCAACTCGATGTTGGAAAGCGAGGGGGCCTGGGCAGCGGTCGCCTCCTTCTGCGAAGACGTAATGTCACAGAAGGAGGCGGCGGAGCGCGTGCGGGAGGATGACCCTCTCGCGGCGCCGCTCCGCAGGCGAAGACGGGGCGTGAGACGGCGGTTGTATGATCGTCGTCATGCGCCCCCAGGTGGTGAACAGCGGGAGACAGGCGCGGGGGCGCCTTCTCCTGCATTGCACTGTTCACCACCCACGTCAGTCATTCCTGGGCCCCTCCCCGACGGGAGGGGCGTGCCGGGCCCACCGTAAAGGCGAGCGGTCGTCGGAGGGGGGCCGGATGAAAGGGCTGTGCCAGATTCCCAGTCCTCCTCCACTCAGACGATGCGGGAGTGCCGCTGGGTCGTTTAGTGGGTATACCGGTTCTACCGGGGAGTCCCACATACCCTACCCGTCCCCCGATGGGTGGGTATGCGTAATGCATTTTTCCCAGCGTGAACAAAAAAAAAAAAAAAAAAAAAAAAAAAAAAAAAAAAAAAAAAAAAAAAAAAAGGCATAACTATCATGTGGTCTAATTTGTTTTGGCATAATTTTTTAAGGCATAATATAACCTAACTAATAAGTACCGTGTAGTCAGTATAATGTAACTACTAAGGAACTAAAGAATCCTCCAGGAATCGTTTGATATGAATCATTCAATTGGAGAAAGATTAAAAAAAAACCGGTCAACAGCGAGTCGGACTCGAGCACCGAGGGTTCCGTTCCGATTTTTGAAAAAGTGTGCTATTTAGAGACATCGTTTTATTTTTCCTGTCATTTTTACATAAACTTCTATCATAAATAATAATTTCAGGTTTTTCTCTATGCAAACTTCGGGTAACGGTATTTTTTTTTACATTTTTTAACAAAAGTCGAAAACTATGGGGCCTACAAAAAGAACAAAATTTTTGAGAATGTATAACCAGCGTTCTTTCATATGATACCCCACATGCCCCACTAAAACACACACACACACTACTATGTAGCCCCACTTAGAAATTTTAAGAAACCCCTTTCGGGCCCTGTTGCAAAAAAAAAATATATTTCTTTCTTATTTGCAAAATAGTTGGGCAAACGTCATCTAAAACTGTTCCTTTCAAGTTTATAGCATTAGTAGTTCTTGAGATATCTAGCTGTGGCAGATAGACAGACAGATAGACAGACTGAGTCGCACCATAAGGGTTCCTCTGTACCATTTTGGTACGGAACCCTAATATTACCAATCCTAACGAGAACGAGAAATGTTGTTTTTTATCGAGTTCGGAAAATACACCTACGTTTTATTTAATTAAAAGGGAATGTATAAGTACACACGGCTACACATCAAGCTATACATTTCCAGTTTACACTGACCTCTAATTGTAAAGAAATCCTATACAGTGCGAGATCAGCTTATACTGGAAATGTATAGCTTGATCTGTAGCTGTGCGTACGTAACAGACTCAATAATAGTGTAGAAATAGAATACCTTCAAATGCATGTTTTATTTAATTATCCGTGATAATATTTTGTTTTTAACTAGCGACCTGCTCTGGCTTCGTCTGAGCAATATAATAACCATCAAACAGTTCCAAAACCTTAAAAAGACTACATAGACAGACGTGACTGGGCTAATACTCCCATTTATAATATCTAAGTAGGTAGGTAGGTGCCTAAATATTTATTTTGTCTGTTAAACAGTACTTAGGTACTTCTTCAACTCGTATTTTACCCGACTACGGCGAAGCAAAAAGGAGGGTTATGATTTTGTATATATGTATGTATGTTCATCTGTTCCCTTATAACTTCTAAACTACTTATTAATATGACAAATGAGGTACCTATCGTTAGAAGCGTCTTGATTGTCCGCTGGTTTATAGGCACGGTAAAGATATCTACAGTAAGTGCTCTTTTTTTTTCTTTTTTTTTTTTAATTTATTTAAAGGGCTTTGTCGCTTAGCGACCACATCGCCCAGTGCGGAAAAACACAAAATTATTAATTATAATCTACCTAATAACTAACTTGTACAATTCTTTAGCCTTATCGGACACTGGAAAAGCAAGGATGGAATTACAAAAGCCAATATCGTAACTTTTATACCGTCCGAAAACATTACTTCTAATATTTTCATTCCGGACACACTCCATCAAAATATGACAGACATCATCAACCACTCCACAGTCATCACAATTTGGAGACAAAGCTTTCCTCATTAAGTACCTAATAAAACTTATTTGATGGAATATGTCCGGAGCGAAGTCTTAAGGCTATAGTAATTAGGTTTTTATTTAGGTCACAATCAATCCACGGAACCCAAGAAATCTCTGGCTGGATAGTGCGATACCATATCCCTTTTTCTTTTGATCTTTCATCAAAATATTCCTGCCAAAGATCTAAACACTTTCTTTTAACCTTTCCAAAATAATCCGAATACAGTGGAGAAATATTCATGGGAACTCCATCATCACACGCTTGTTTGGCGAGCATATCAACCTTTTCATTTTCCTCTACCTGACAATGCGACGGGATCCATTGAAGACACACCGTTTTGGAATCAGACTGAAGCTTTAAGAGCAATTCATAAATCACGTAGGCTGTCGGATTACCTCGCACGTGCGAAGTGTGCCGAGCCAAGTGTTGCAGCGAACTTTTGGAGTCTGTCAGAATCACAAATTTATCGCCATCAATTGATAGAATATAGGACAAAGCTTCCATAATCGCAATCAATTCAATGTGCATAATAGAAATATCTGAATCAATCTTAAGCTTCATGTGGTTCAGAAGAATGGGATCCAAAAAGGCAGCGCCACCCAAATGTTTATCTTTGGAACCGTCCGTGAAAATTGTATGATAACCTGCATATTGTTCATGAATATATGAAATACATAAATGTTTAATTTGTAAAGTACTATAATGTCGTTTAGCTTTAGAAATACTAGGAATTTTATCAAAGACTATATGAGACATATTTATACTACTTATCCACTTATCTTCTGTCTTTGTCAGAAAGCCTTTTATACTGTCAAAGACTATATTGAGGACAAAAAGGCTTGGGTTTGAGCTGCTCCAATAAATTTACACTATTAATGTTGATTTAAATACCTTTTTACATATTCTATACAATGACATGAATATTTTGTTTGTTATACTATTTTTAATTATTGTGAATGTGAAGACTACGTGGATCATTGTTTTTTATTTATTTTATCCTTTTCTCAGTTTTAGTTATAGTCTGACAGTTTGAGTAATTTATGCGGCCTACCCAAATGTCTTTTCTTTGGTATTGTTCGTTGAATCGTTAAGCTCCTTAAGTTTTGAGTTGAGCTGCACGATTACTGACAAATGCGTGCACTGACTGGACAGGTCCACTCAATCTGTGTGGTTCTTTCATCAAAAGACCATTTCTGACTGCAATCTACATGGTCTTCACATGATCTGACCAAGATTATGTCTGGACTTTAAAAGAGACTGTGACCTCTGAGTTTGTTTCGGCGTTTCTTCTCAGAGTAGTCAGATAGGAAACGTCGAACTCATCTAGTTTAAAAAAAAATATGTTTGACGTGTAAAAGTGTTTGTACAAACCTACTTACAGAAAATAAATCATTTATCATTTATCATTTATCATTTATCAAGTGAAAACATTCCAAGTTGAACGCTTGAGTGTATTGGAACAGAATTGTAAAGTGGGAAGATGTCAATAAGTAATGGCAGCTTCTTGTTCTGCCAATAGTTGGAACCTGTAACTAGTGAAAGATTTTCTATTGCATCTATGGTTTTGTTGTTACAAAAAGATTTTGATTTTAACATAAATTTACAAGCTAAGTATCTCCGACGAACATGAAGTGGTGGAAGGCATAACTCGCTTTCCATGACATGTATCGGGGTGCTCCTTATAAATCCGCCGACAACACGTAATGCTTGGTTTTGGACCCTATCTAGTTTTATTAGTTTAGAATTACAACTATTGTCAAACAAGAAACTGGCATAATCTATTCTACTTCGAATTATAGAAATGTATAAACGTCTTAGGTGTTTTTGATGGAGTCCCCATCCCGGACCGGATAAAACTTTAAGTAAATTCATGAATTTCATTACCTTCTGTGAGGTCCCATTGATATGTTTGCCCCATCTCAAAGAGCTATCCAGCCACAGACCCAAATATTTCACATTATTAACGACTTCCATTGAAACATCATCAAGAACAAAGTCGATAGACCTCCTAAAGCAACCTTTTTTAAAAACACAAATCTTAGTTTTATTTGGAGACATAGTTAAACCCAGCTTATCAATTAACACTTTGGTATATCGTAAGTGCTCTTCATACAAACGGGCGGAACGTGAGTCATACCTACCTACGCGCCTCGAGTTCGGTATGCACTCGGTAGGCAAACAGTCGCGATCATAGATTATACAGTATATTAATGGACCTACCCGCGCTCGTGTTAAAAAAAAAACTAGTAAGTATGTAGTTTCCTAGGCTAGGCTATCTACTTACTTATGTACTTAGCTACTTAAACACTGTTCATATGTACAACATCGATGGCTATGTAATGCACAGTAAGTTGCGTAAAAACAGAAGAGGCGGTGGAATAATAATTTATGTTAGAGATGGCTATGTATTCACACCAATGAACCACTCGTTATTACACTGTGAATGCATTATTGGTCAAATTACTACACCTCACAACTACCACGCATGTATCTGTGCAATATATAGACCACCTAGCGAAAGTAAACATCTATTCGTAAAGGAAATAAGTAGTATCCTATCCAGTTCTTCTATTAAATCATACGACACTTATTTGCTGGGAGACGTAAACATAGACCTAAAGACATACGATAACATTCGAGAATACTACGTAAGCAGTATGTCCGAGTGTGGTCTAACGAGCGCGGTATCTGACTACACAAGGATTGAAACACGCGGAAATTACACTACACGTAGCTGTATAGATCACATCTTTATAAGAACGCGCTCGTTACATCTGTACTCGGCCGCACTCGGAACTGTAATACTACGTAAGCAGTATGTCCGAGTGTGGTCTAACGAGCGCGGTATCTGACTACACAAGGATTGAAACACGCGGAAATTACACTACACGTAGCTGTATAGATCACATCTTTATAAGAACGCGCTCGTTAGATCTGTACTCGGCCGCACTCGGAACTGTAATACTACGTAAGCAGTATGTCCGAGTGTGGTCTAACGAGCGCGGTATCTGACTACACAAGGATTGAAACACGCGGAAATTACACTACACGTAGCTGTATAGATCACATCTTTATAAGAACGCGCTCGTTACATCTGTACTCGGCCGCACTCGGAACTGTAATACTACGTAAGCAGTATGTCCGAGTGTGGTCTAACGAGCGCGGTATCTGACTACACAAGGATTGAAACACGCGGAAATTACACTACACGTAGCTGTATAGATCACATCTTTATAAGAACGCGCTCGTTACATCTGTACTCGGCCGCACTCGGAACTGTAATGGCTGATCACCGCATGTTAATTAGAGGTGGGCGTTGAATCAATAAACTGTTTTTTTTAACGACTTTTCATTGGTCAACGGGTTAACTGTTAATCATTAATGAAACAACAGGTTGAAAATATTAGCTGTCAGTTTACGTCAACGCACTCAACGCATTATTTCAATATTATTTTATTCATTTCTGTGAATTTAGTCTCCTTCGGAAATATTCGTTACTTTAAAAATTAATTATGTATATACAATCAGATGATCTTTTAAGTACGCCTGGATACTATTTTTACCCAGCCAGTCCTAAGCAGTACGAAGAAAAGGTCATTGCATTACAGTCCAGTTCAATAAAAAAAAAACTTATTTCTTATCAAATCTCAACCTAAACTGCAACAAAGTTGTTATTTTATGCGTATTCGTTCGTATCGTAAACGTTGACAGAATAAATTGACGATTATCGGTAACGATCATTGAAATTTTAACCTGTTATTTATTAACAGTTTTTTTAACCCGTTGACCATTAATGTTTAACAGTTAAATTACATTAACTCAAAAACCGTCAATGACCCATCTCTAATGTTAATACTGTCGTGCGTAGGTATTGACCCAACACAAATACAGTTTGATACAAAAACAATACAAAAAATTGATAATGTTAAGATCAAATCTTTACATAACAACTTAAAATGGAGCGAAATAGATGATATACCTAGAGTGTCCAAACACAATTTACGATTGCATAAAAAATCAGTTTCATAAATGTTACGAGGAATCAAAATATATCAGAAAAATTAATAAAAACAGTAAAAGAAACAAACAACCTTGGATAAATAATAAAATTAATAACATGTGTAAAAAAAGGACCTATTATTTATAAAATGGCAAAATGATTCAACAAATAAAATACTGCGATTGGAATATAATAAATTAAGAAACAGAACTCATAAAATCATCGAAAAATCTAGAAATAAACATTATTTGGAAGAAATAAATAATAATAAAATGAACCCTAGAAAGCTGTGGCAAATACTAAATAAGTTGTCTGGTCGCAACAAAAAGTCGGTTGATGAAACCATTTCGAGCGCCTTCAAAAATAATAATACTCGTATAAAAATAAAATCAATAGCTGATAATTTTGCCACAGAATTCAGTAATAGTGTTAAGAAGATCTTGCCCAAGTGTAACTGTCGTCTATTGAACGAATCAGAATATATGTTTCCCCATAATACATCAATGTACTTCAGGAAAGCTACACATAACAGTGTGAGTAAAATAATTAAAAACCTTAATACAGATAAAGCTCCAGGAGTAGATAACATTAGGTGTATTGATATAAAATCTATCTGTGATAAGATGACAGGCGTTATAGTAAAATTGATCAATAATAGTGTCAAACAAGGAAAATACCCGGAAGTACTAAAGACTGGTGTAGTGCGCCCAATACATAAAAAAGGCAGTTTTGCCGAATACGGAAATTATAGACCAATCACTATTCTACCTGTCATCGACAAAATTGTTGAAAAATATGTTTGTAATCAGATACAAGACTTCTATGTTAAAAATGACGTGTTGTCCAGCACACAGTATGGGTTTCAACCCAATAAGTCCACTTCGCAGCTGTTATCTAAATTCACGGATGAGGTAAACGAATCTCTTAATGAGAAAAATAATGTAATTTTACTATTTATTGACTTCAGCAAGGCGTTCGATACGCTTAGACACGACACGTTGCTGACAAAATTAGACAACTCTGGAGTTCGAAGACCAATACTCAAATGGTGTGAGGACTACCTTAATAACCGTAAATACAGTGTCAAGATCTGTAACGAAACCAGTAACGCCATCGAAGTCACTGAAGGAACAGCCCAAGGTTCAGTACTTGGACCCTTACACTATCTGACATATGTCAACGACATGGAACATGTGGTCAATCACTGTTCCGTTTATCAATATGCAGATGACACATGCCTTGTTGCTACCCACAGAGACGTAAAAGTAGCAGCTCAATGGCTACAGGACGACTTTACTCGAGTTTCCAAATGGGCACACGATGCTGGACTGGTTCTTAACGCAAGTAAGACCAAAATCATTCATGTCCACTCTAGCCATCTAAAGCACATTACTTCTTTTAAGATAATCGCACACAGTCACAGTTGTCTTCACTCCACTCTGTCAGGTACGTGTCGATGTGAGGCAATTGATCAAGTAACGCACCACACCTACCTTGGATTAGTCGTAGACAATCGTTTTAGTTGGACTTTTCACGTGGACTCGGTCTGTGACAAGTTGCGGGCCATACTGGCTAAATTCTATTTTTTGAAACCTAAAGTTCCGTTCAAAATCCTTCTCAACATGTACATTGCATTAGCGGAATCAATTATAGCATACGGAATCACGAGTTATGGGCGAACATTTAAAACATTTATTGAAAGAATTTCCAAACTGCAAGTTAGAATTTTAAAACTCATTGTTCCCAGAAAAATAAAACACCAATATAAAGATAACGTCATCGAACTATTTAAATATTGTAAAATTTTGCCAGTACAGACTAGGCTCAACATGGCCCTCATGATTGAGCAATTTAATAACAAGAGCATTCAAATACCCATAACTCATAAAATAATCACTAGAAGTATCACCAAAAATAAACTAACTGTACCTCAGACTAGAAACTATTATGGAAGGCGAACAGTAAAATTTTTAATTCCCACAATAATCAATCAAATACCAAAATCTATTAAAGACGAAATAAACTCGAAAAACTATAAGCAAAAATACAAAAAATACTATTACAACTACTTATATAACTTAGTTTAATAAAATAATTTAATAAGCACTAATAACAAAAACAAGTAAAATCGGAGCAACCTGTATATGAATAGTGAGCAGCTCAGATTTGAAACATTACCTACATGTGACTCACTTAGTTACTGATAGATGTTTACGGCGCGTGAAAAATATTACCCTACCTACATTATTATTTTAATTACTTGTGTTTGCTTTGTGTGTATTTGTTTTGATGTTGTTATAACGAATGTGAGTACCAATACAAACCATCTCTGGTTTAATGGTACAATACAAACGTGAATCTGTAATAAACCTGTACTTATGCATAAATAAATAATAATAATAATAATAATAACTTACATAATTATATTATTGAATTAGAAATATCATTATTTAAATTATGAGAATAATAAATGTTAGGTGGTACGCGGTGAGGTGGTTGATACTAAGTAACATTTGCAGCGGTTCGACATCGGATGGGTGACCAAAAAACACAACATGTATTTTTATTGAGCACATTTATTTCTATTTCATTCACAACGAATTTCATTTTTTTTTTAAATACTTAGGTATAATATTTACAATCACAAAACTGTAGGTAATTATCTCTAGAACAGGGCCGAGTCACAATACTGATATATCTTTATACTGTGTTATAAGCTATGTAACGTAAGATTAAATTCAATGTGGCGCCATCTAGAGGAAATAAAGTCATGAACTATTTTTTTTTAATGATGTCGTGTTGGCTATCGAATGAAAGGGCTTGATTAGCACATTTCAAAAATATATATATTGTTAACTATTTTTCGAGGCTTTGCTTGCAAGCACCCGATAATTGGGAATAACTTTATGTACTGGTGTAAGCAATTGTTGGTTAACCTTAATAAAAATAAAAAATAAATCTTTTCGCATCTGTGCTTCAAAAAATAATTGGTAGCCTTCTTGTAGCATAGTCCGATGTCGTTACGTAATAGAGTTCGCAAAGCAAACTAAAAACAATACACATGAACTCAAACATGATTTTCATTTTCTTCGTTTTGAGATATTGATATTTCTTATGAACCACATCCATTTCTCAAATTATACATGGTTGTTCTGATAGGTACTAATACTGAAACATGAAATAACAATAATTTAGGTGATCTAAAACGCGCAGCCGTTTAATATCCGTATGGCAGAATCCTATTTCCTGGCGAGACAAGACAACATCATCATAATAATGAAATGATCGAGAGATGTATTTTACATTCCGAGATAAGGAAGGAAAGGTGTGACGAACAATATTTATTATAAAAATAATGTACCTACATTCTTAGGAAATGTAGGAGCGGTGGTGGCCCAGTAGTAACCGCCGCGACTTACGAATTTATAAGTTGTTGATTCCAACCCAGGCAGGCACTTTACTTTTTGTAAATTATTTCATCACCACTGCTCTAAAAACGGTGAAGACAAAACGAACAAGGAACAAGGCCTGTGTGCTAGCAACTTTATAAACTGATTATGCTTTTAGGAAATAAATATGACTGATTCAGATAAATATGAGAGTAGATATGCACCTCTTCCTCTAGTGACAAGTCTCAGCCGAAAAAAATATGTTTTTATATGTTAAAGTTGGCTAGCAATAATGATAACTCCACTCGAACATTTGAACTTTAAAAACTCGAAGTTAGCTAGTTAAATTAATAGTCTTTATGTAGGTACATTATTTGTAGGTACTAGAATATTTTCAGTTTTTATTTCTAGACTTGATTGTAATTATCGAGTCAAAAACGAAAAACTGAAAATATTCTGTCAAAGGTAGGTAGGTGGCTGATAGGTATCAGCAGAGAGGATTTTTTGTGAAGGAAATAACTAATCCAGAATCCTCTCTGTACACCATCTCTACTATCGGATACACAAATCACTTTTTTCTGAAATAAAAATAGTACAGCGCGCATATCGATGAAACCCATGGAAGTTTTTCAAAATATTGTTCGATCTAATTTAAAATACAAGCAAAGGCTGTTTGGTTTTCGGTTTGTGCAAGTGAGCTAAGTACCTGTGCTAATTTTGTTAAAAAAATATTTGCCAGTTTGTATTGTTTCTACTCTCATCTCTAATAGACAATAGAATGTAGTGGTTTTATAAAAATACGTACTATGTATTTTGCGACACTCAATTGAAAGCAATCTGGAACACTGCTTTGAAATAAAAAAAAAAACTACTAGACTACGCCTTACTATTTAAAAGGTATCTTATTTTCATAATTCCTTTGCTCGCTGTATACCTACAACACAGTGTGCCTAAGTCGCATTATGCCTAAACGTCATTTCAAATAAGCGTTTTACCCGATTATGATATTCCAACTCGGGTATATTAAGTAGTTAGAAATGTTGAAAGCCTCATGCTAACTATACCCGACCAAAACCCTATGCGTAGTTTCACAAGGCACATTTTGTAAAGACGCAACTGCAAAACAAGTATATTTTTCATATGCATATTTCAGGGCAACGATTTTAAAATGTGAGATGTGAGATAATTTTTCTGGCACTAATTAGAAACAGTGAAACTGCCCGCAAGACAGTGTTGTGTATCAAAACATGGTTCGCTGATCTGGAACACAGCAATTTTGCTGTGTTTTGGTGGCTGTACCTAATTTCTCTTTCTTTTTTTAGTTTTACTTTACTTGTTTTTCTCAAATCAATTTATTACACAGTTACATAATAACTGCGTAATAAATTGTTTTGAGACCTCAAAAATTTATTAAAAACTCGCATGGCTACTTCAGTAATTCCAATATGCACTCCATGTTCAATTAACAATGATCGAGCACTCGGACGCAATCACACACGGCTCTATTTTCAACCACACATTTTTGTTAAGGGTGGTAGGCACTAATAAGTTGACGGCTGCTGATAACGGGTGCCCATGGAAATAGCAGAATCAATAATTTAATCTGAAGCAATGCTGGCGCAAATCGATTCATCTTTCGATTTCCGTCAGAGCATTAATTGGCACTGAGTGAAGATCTCCGGGATGAATGAAAATCTTTTAACTCATAAGTCTTTCTTACATTTTTGCATTAGGTGTTGCCCTCAGGGAATGGTTTTTGTTTAGCAAAATAAAACTTCATTTTACAGCGCCCATGAGAGGTGTAGAAAGAGGAATTGTGGAGAACTCAACTTTTTGTGTGAATACGTAAGTACCGGACTTAATTTTATTGTAGCTTGCCCGTTAATTGAATTACTCTTTGTTTTTATGTTTAAGGCGGATTGTTCTGTTGAATTCTGCTTGTTATAATGTTATTTTGGCAGGCTTCTCATACAGATATTATTCTTATCTAAATTTATCGTTTTATACAGACTCCTCTTTATTTTCGCCTGTGTGTAAAATGCTTTTTTTATTTTTGACTAATACGGGGAACACATACTTAAACTTAACATTCTTCTTCTTAGCATGTCGATGACAAAAATAACTTGAAAAAATAAAATAAAACTTGATATTCATAACCCTACTCAGGATGGACAAGAAATTACCTAACGGAAGGTTGCATTCAGATTTGTATTTCAATCTAGCCAGCGAAGAGACCATAGGAAGAGAACTAGGTACGTAATTACATAGTATACTAACTACTCCTTATGGCAATGGTTGGCAACTAATCGTCTTTACCTTTTTTGAGGTTTGGCAGCTGCATCCGGTTAGACTGGAAGTCGACCCCAGCATAGTTGGGAAAAGGCTAGGCAGATGATTATATATTTATAATCGTAAACCACTTACTAGTTTGACAGGTAAGGTGGTTTGTATAAATTAGCATTTCATTTGTAGGACTCTTCTCTCTTACAGTGTTGATACCAAATCGTCTTTTTTTTTTGTTAGCTGTAATGCAATACTTTCCCACAAACAGAATATATTTAAGACCTAAATTCATACATAAAAAACCGGCTAAGTGCGTGTCGGGCCACGCGCAGTAATAGGGTTCAGTAGCGCACGCCGCGCCGTCGTCGCCCGTCATTATTCGAGTGTAAATATGAATAATTTAGAAGAAATCATTATTAATAAGAATTTTATGATTTTATTATTGTACATGGGTCATAAACTTTTATTTAGGGGAAAGTGGGGGAATTGAAAACGGCGGGTAATTGGGAATAGCTAGGTAAGTAATACTTTCCTCCGCACTACACCGCTCCGCACCCATTCAACAGACGCGCCTAGCGCCCCTTGGTACGTACACGACAGTGAGAGTGAAAAGCCGCACGCGCGCTGTCAGATTCAGTCGAACAATTTTTTTAGCATTTCTGTTATAATTTTTTTCGTGTATTATAATAGCTGTAAATATGATATTTTTGAGTTTAGAGACACTGTACTTCATTACAATCATGCGAGTTTTATCTTTTTTAAAACCCCGCGTGCTTTGAAGGTCATCAAAAATACTGTTATGAACGAACACCATTTTGATTTAAATTCACTACTTCGGGCAATTGGGAACGGCATCAGGCGGGTAATTGGGAACGTTCTCAATTACTCCATTTCGTTCTTAATTACCCCTAGTGCTACTGGTTCATTATGTAAAAAGGTTTTAACGTTACAAATTATTTTAGAAGCCTCGAAATTACGTACGAAAGACTGAAACAAAATATCAAATTGAATATCTTCGCCTTACAATCGAAGATGTCAGAAATAAGAAGCTTACATTTACAATTATCCCATACTTACAATTACCCCATACCGTTCCCAATTCCCCCATGGGATGATCTCATTTACCCCGTATGGTAAGTTTTTTTTTCTCACTATTATTTAGATAAATAAGCAAAGTTAATCTTGCAATAAAAGTTTATTGTGTCCATGAGTTTTTTCTATTATTTTTGAGCATTGGTAGTTTTGTGTTCCCAATTCCCCCACTTTCCCCTACTACCTGTTTTACACAGCTGAAAACGTTACATCAGTAATTTTTAATGGACTTTGTACAAAATTTTTACTGTTCCGAGTACATTTTACAAGTTGATTGACTATTACTCGTAAACTTGAAAAGCCACAACAAGGGGGACACTTGTCTCCAACAAAAATTAGCACTTTAAAGCTTAATATTTCAGAAACGGATCCCTAAATCGAAAAACTGTTTTCACAAACCCGCAATATTTTTGAAAGACCTATGCAACAACATCCCACACCAGGGGGTAGACGAGAAAAAAAACATCCCTATTTTACGTGTACAGAAGGTACCCTAAAAAAATTTTTTTCATGATTTTATTTTACCACTTTGTCGGCGTAATGAATATGTATATCCATGCCACATTCTACCTTTCTAGTACTAAGAGTCTCTGAGCTGTGGACGGACAGACGGACAGACAGACGGACGGACATAGAGAAACTATAAGGGTTCCTTGTTGACGGAAGGAACCCTAAAAAAATAAATTCGAACAGGAAAAACCTACTAACACTTTGCTCAACCAATCAGAACAAACACTTCAACGCAACGGTACGATTTGCTTTGAATGATATGAATATATTGCATTTTCCTAGAAAAACAGTTTTCTCATGATAGATCTAACTAGGTTAAAATTACTCAGGTACGCAATAAGCTGGTTATTGAAACACGTGCAATTGCACATTGCAAAGAGATCCTATTTTCATTTTTCAATTTAAGCAATATTATGCATTCTCGGAACAATAATTCCTAACTCACTTTGCTTACAAAGAGGGATGACATTAAACCAGCGCTCGCATATCGTATGAGCATACGGTTTTTTTGTTTTTAGGGTTCCGTACCCAAAGGGTAAAACGGTACCATATTACTAAGACTCCACTGCCCGTCTGTCTGTCCGTCCATCTGTCACCAGGCTGTGTCTCACGAACAGTTATAGTTAGGCAGTTGAACTCACAGATGATGTATTTCTGTTGGCGCTATAACAACTAATACTAAAATAAATATTTAAGGGGGCTCCCATACAACAAACGTGATTTTTTTGCTCGTTTTTGCTCGATATTGATAACGGCAAAAGCTAGACGCTTGAAACATTCACAGAATATTAAGTTATACATTCACTTTAAAAACAAATAATTAAATTAAAATAAAACAAATATTTAAGGGGGTCTCCAATACAACAAACGTGATTTTTTCGCCGTTTTTAAAGATAATGGTACGAAACCCTTCGTGCGCGAATCCAACTCGCACTTGGCCGGTTTTTCATTATTCAGTACTTTAATCAGTAGCCTTCATAATAAAACGAATCAAATGTAATGAGAACTGTGAGTGATTTTTACAAACGTAAACCAGTAACATGAATATTGCAGAGTTATTATTATGTTTACATATCTCGGGACCAGGGGGTCCCGGACCTTTGGAAGGCATACGAAGGGCCGAAGCCAACTCGCAGAGGCCCCTTGGACCATTTTAAATGACGAGGCGGCACCGGCCGACGATTATCCCTGTATGCACTATGCAAGTGCACCCAAGGACAACCCCCGGCTGGTGCAGGACTATTGCAGAACATGCAAACAAAACATATTGGGCTATGGGTTTGGGTGGCTATAGTGGATCGGGTACCTTAAACTATGGAAGAACTATGTCCCCTGCCTTACCAATGTTATATAATATACACAGTTAAAATGGCTGGGGGTGACTTGCACACTCAATAATGGGACCCCGGAAACGGTCGCTAGCACATAGTGTCGTAGCGGCAAGGGGGCAACATGTCTTGAGGCGCTTGTGAGGAGTGGAGAGGTATCCCACGACTATCAGGATAATCCCGGAAGTACGGTCAAGATCCCTACCAGTATCTTACTGGGATACCTCCTTCTTCCGAGCACGTTTGCTCTTGCGAATCTCCACTCAAACTGGCCAATAATGGCAAGAAAGAGGTGGGAGCTCTGTTCCTCGTCAGTGTTCACTCCAGCCGGCCAATAAAGACAAGCGAGAGGTGAAGAACAAGACTTCTCCCGGGAGATAGGGTCCATGGGGTCGCTGCTGCCCAACAGCTAGCCATATGCTGCCCTGCGGATTTCTGTATCTCTCTTGGTCTGGGTCCTCATCCTAGACCTGTTCCGGCAAAGTAAACTCTACAGGCACAGACCTAGAATTAGGAGCGCGCAAGCCCCACCACGACGTCAACGTAGAGATACTGCGGTGCGGACGTAGAGATATTGCGGTGGGGAGATACTGTTTATTATTATTTCCTTTATTTCACTTACAAACTTACAATTTACATTTTTAAATATTTTTATAAAAAATAAAATAAAAAACATTTAAAAATATAAAAAATAGTAGCCCACCGGTATCGGGAACAGGGTCCAAGCTACTGGCGGTCAGGGCTCCAGAGAGAGGAACCTCCTAACAATGCGGGCCGTGTCTAGAAGCACCGCTTTCTGAATCAAGCTCTTGATCCAGCTGCCCAACGAGAGCCTCCTTAGGTGTTGGTCGAGGCTCTTGGCAATTAAGCCATTGGCTGATACGACTATCGGCACAATGATTGCTGAGTCCACATCCCACATGTCGACAACCTCGCGAGCCAAGTCAAGATACTTGATTCGTTTATCTTTCTCGGCTTTCACGAGGTTCCCGTCATGCGGGACTGTTATGTCAACAATCACTGCGCGCCGCTCTATTCGATCCACCACCACTACATCAGACTTATTGGCTACAATAGTTCTGTCAGTGATGAGGGATCGGTCCCAGTACAATGTGTTATTTCCATTTTCGAGAACTGGGTCGGGCACATACCTGTAGTACGGCACTTCCGATTCCACAAGGTTGTATTTCAGAGCAAGTCGCTGATGGATAATCAGCTACAAGGTTGTGTCTATGCAAGTACTCTTCATTAGCTAGACGAGAACACCCGGAGATAATGTGTCGCATTGATTCTCCCGGTCGGTGGCATGCCCGACAGATGTCAACCGTTCCGTCTTTCACAATAAACCTCCGGTAATTGTTCGTCATGATAACTTCGTAAAATAAAACGCAGCCAGGCTACGGACGCTAGCAATTCTACATCAGGTCCATGTAGGCCCCGGAAAAAGCGTCCGTGAAGCTCCTTACTCTGCCATACCTCCCTGTGATCGTTAGTGTCAAGCACTTCAGGTTTGCGCCAGTTCTCGTTAGCCAAGGAGAGCGGGGTGAGGTCCTTGTCCACTGCTACTACATCTCGATGCATCCCCACGGCGGCTTCTAGGAAATATTCCCTGAGACTGCATATCTCGCGATTGTGGAGGGTCTTAGCATTCAAAAAGCCTCGGCCCCCACACTTTCGCGGGATATACAGTCTCATTACCGATGACCGTGGGTGATGCATTCGATATGCAGTCAACAGCGTACGAACCCTCCGATCCAGGGTATCGAGTTCAGTCTGAGTCCATTTGAGTACGCCGAAAGAGTACATCAAAACCGGCATGACCCAACCGTTGAAGGCGCGCACCTTGTTTCCGCCTGATAGAAGATTATTAAATACTTTCTTCAGGCGGCCAAAGAAGCGCTCCTTCAACGATTGCTTCATGACAGCAACATTGATGCCCAACGCTTCCGACATACCCAAATACTTATAGGTTTTGGATGCGGAGAGGGATCTAAGGTTTATGGAATCCGAGAGTTGGGTTCTCACGGATTCCACAATCTTCCCTCGCTTTACATGCATGACCGCACATTTGTCCACACCAAATTCCATCCTGATGGCACTACTGAAAGTTTCAGTTACTTTCAGTAGCTCCATTAGTTGCAAATTGTTGGGGGCAAAGAGTTTTAAGTCATCCATGTAGAGGAGGTGGAATATAACCTGACCACCTCTCCTCAGTCGATAGCCTAGTCCTGAATCCTCCAGCAGTGTGCTTAGAGGAAAGGCTAAGCAGAACCAAAGCGGAATCAGACTATCACCCTGAAATATACCTCGCTCGATCCTTATCGGCTCGCTATTCCTCTGGATATCTCGACATCCTGGATAGCGAAGGACCGTCTTCTATTGCCCCATACACGACATCAGGAAGGTGCGCAGAGTTGCATCTACTTTATACAACTCCAGCACCCTCATGAGCCATGTATGTGGCACCGAGTCATAGGCCTTCATATAATCTATCCAACATGTCGATAGATCCTTTCGGGAACGACGAACCTGTTGGCTTATGGCCATATCAATGAGGAGTGGCTCCTTAGTACCGCGGGACCCATTCCTACATCCATTTTGAGAAGCAGACATAACGGAGTTGGTGTCTAGATGTTTGTTAATTTTAGCTCCCAAAATGGATGTAAGAACCGTCGTTAAACACGTGATCGGCCTATAATTTTTGGGTTCCACGGTGCTACCTGATTTATGGAGCAGGTGGGTAACTCCTATCGTTAGGAATTGGGGTAGCGAACCAGACTCTAAAGCAGACTGGTACTGAGCCGCCAAGCGAGCGTGAGACCCAAGAAACCATTTGATCCAGAAGTTATGCAGTCCGTCCGGCCCTGGAGACTTCCAATTAGGCAACGGACGGACTGCATGAGCTACATACAGCTACATCTTGGGGACAGATGGTAATAGCCCCCATTTCTGGTATTGGATCGCAGGCTCGCTCGACTTCCCGAGCCCAATCACCTTCGGTGTGACTGACAGGCATTATTATTATTTCCTTTATTTCATTTAAAAACATATAAGTTACATTTTTAAATATTTTTAAGTATAAAAAATAAAATAAAAAACATTTAAAAATATAAAAAATAGTAGCCCAACGGTATCGGGAAAAGGTTCCAAGCTACCGGCGCGCCGGTAGCTTGGAACCTTTTCCCGATACGGCGCGGCGATCAGGGCTCCAGAGAGAGGAACCTCCTAACAATTCGGGCCGTGTCCAGAAGTACGCTTTCTGAATCAAGCCCTTGATCCAGCTGCCCAACGAGAGCCTCCTTAGGTGTTGGTCGAGGCTCTTAGCAATTAAGCCATTGGCTGATACGACTATCGGCACAATGATCGCTGAGTTCACATCCCACATGTCGACAACCTCGCGAGCCAAGTCAAGATACTTGATTCGTTTATCTTTCTCGGCTTTCATGAGGTTCCCGTCATGCGGGACCGTTATGTCAAAAATCATTGCGCCGCTCTGTTCGATCCACCACCACTATATCAGGCTTATTGGCAACAATTATTATTATTATTGTTTTGTCTTTGACATATCTCGGGACCCTGGGGTCCCGGATCTTTGGAAGATATACGAGGGGCCGAAGCCAACTCGCAGAGGCCCCTTAGACAACTTTTAAATGTCGAGAAGGCACCAACCGACGATTATCCCTGTACGCACTATGCAAGTGCACCCAAGGACAACCCCCGGTTTGTGGAGGACTATTACACATGGAACATGGAAACAAAACATATTGGGCTATGGGTTTGGGTGGCTATAGTGGATTGGGTACCTTGAACTATGGTAGAACTATGTCCCCTGCCTGACCAATGTTATTTAATATACACAGATAAATGGCAGGGGGTGTTGTGAAAAGGACATACCCAGTTAATGGTTAGTGATTGTTCTTCTCACAAAACTTATAATAATCGGAGAGTCGATACTCTCCGCCACAGTTTTAAGAATGCTGTTGTCACTCGCCCGCAACCTTGACAACAGCGACGCGGTTTTCTTACGAATGACGGCGTGGAAGCCGTCAGTTCGGCTTTGCGCAAACATAGAAGAAGCGCTGCACCATCGTGGCAGTCCCAACAGCATCCTAAAAATATTATATTGTACGCGTACGTCATCCAGCGTTCTTTTGGTATAGTTGACCCAAAGATTCCCCGTGTATAAGCACTGGCAATATGCCTTAAAAAGTGTTACTTTCACTAGATTGCTACACCGAGCGAATCTTCGGGCCAACATGTTACCTCGGACCGCCAATGCCCTACGCTCCCTTTCAATATCAACATTATTACTCTCAACCCTCTGACAGAACAGAACAGAAATAACAAGAATAAAGTTTAAAAAACTGTAACCCGACTACGGAAAAACAAAATTGATCTAAAAAGTTCAAAATATTTATTTACTTAAACAATAATGACATAGGTATTTGTAATGTGCTCGTCAAGACCTTTCTTTTAATACCAAACATGTTACGATTATCTCAATTAAATTTTTTTCGAGGTCAGAAATTTACGTGTATTGTGTATTTTATATAGCCTTTGTCACCCGGACCATTATTTCAAATCTACTGATACCTCATTTATCAAAATCGGTTCAGTAATTTAGGCGCTACGGTGAAACACACGTAAATACATACTTATATACATACATACACAAGTAGACTGCTAAAATCATCACCCTTCCTTTTGGTTTTGCCGTAGTCGGGTAAAAATACATACTTATATACATACTTACATACATACATACATAGACTGCTAAAATCATCACCCTTCCTTTTGGCTTTGCCGTAGTGGGGAAAAACAGGTTTGCTCCACTCAAAAAAAACCAGGTGGACTGTGAACGTTTAATAAAATTCGAATGAATGTTATTGCAATAGCTCATATTTTTTTAGTGTTCTTATTAAACACAAGTCTATCATAATCAGCATGATAATACCAATAGCATAATTAGCCTTTATTGTTCCATCTGCTGGGACACAGGTCTCCTCTCTTCGAGAGGGAGTGGGCTGTAATCCACCACGCTGGCCCAGTGCGGGTTGGCACATGTCACATGTCTTCGAATTTTTGGTTCTTGGACATACCGGTTTACTCACGATGTTTTCCTTCACCGTTTTGGTGATGAAATTATTTAGAAAAAGTAAAGCGTCTGCTTGGGTTCGAACCCACGACCTACATACAGCTCGTAAGCCGGGGCTGTTACCACTGGTCCTCCATTGCTCTCAGACATACCAATAATCAACAAAAAAAAATCGTGAGGAACGTGAGAAGTTTCCTAAAATCTCCTAAAAATCAGAAACAAAAATCTGGGGTCTATTATAGAAACAGCTTCCATTAACGATTACAAGGGTTTGATAGAAATTGTAACGCACACGAAGCAGATTCCTCTCCGGATTCCTTTCGTGATAAGTTTGCCTCGTTTCTGCACGATTTGCTACTGATTATAGTCCTGCCAAATGAATTCCGAAGGCGCAAAAAAAACTTTTAAGGGCCCTACTCGGCTGTCGCGTCGCGTTTTTATCACGTGAATTAGCTTTTAACCTAAACATCGGCCGTGCGGAAATATTAATGAAGCTAGTATCGTGTGTACGTTTTACACGACGCTGGCTACATTTTGTATGGTTTTTAGACAATTGGGATTTAAGGCAAATAACAATCAAAAGATTATTGGCGCTTGCTGATCATTTTGACGGTTAGGTCCTGTGTTTTATAGAGTAATCAATTTTGGGACCATCATCAATTCATGTGTAGAGAAACGACAAAAAGTAAAGTAGATACATGGGACAAAACTAAACCAAATAGTAACCGAAATTATAGCTTTCTAATAATAAATGTTTTGACGGCATCAGTCCAAGGTTTATTTGGGTACGTTCGAGAAATTCTTTATAATCAAAGGACTTGAAGGGAGATTGGCCAAAGAAGGCTACATACAGGGAAGAGTGGGAAGTGGGGCAATTTTGTTTGGGTACGTTCGATAAATTCTTTATAATCAAAGGACTTGAAGGGAGATTGGCCAAAGAAGGCAACATACAGGGAAGAGTGGGAAGTGGGGCAATTTTGTTTGGGTACGTTTGATAAATTCTTTATAATCAAAGGACTTGAAGGGAGATTGGCCAAAGAAGGCAACATACAGGGAAGAGTGGGAAGTGGGGCAATTTTGTTTGGGTACGTTCGATAAATTCTTTATAATCAAAGGACTTGAAGGGAGATTGGCCAAAGAAGGCAACATACAGGGAAGAGTGGGAAGTGGGGCAATAAAGGTTAATAAAAAATTTCCTCTTACACATTGAAATCATCACGTTTTGTGGAGGAGCGTTCATTTTCAGAATGGTTCATCTCTGATCGGAAAGATTTTGAACGAAATTGCTAATCCATTGCTTCTTATGTTCGGAAACTTCATCTGCGTGACAACGTAAATGTCGCAATGAATGTTGTTGAACTGTCAAAAGGAAAGGCATTGTCTTTGTAAGTGGGTTACGCAGTTACCCAGCTGAGACCGCAGTAATAAAGTTACTGAAAGAACTAAAGTTCCATTTACACGGCGCAAGTTTATTGCCTGTGGCATACCTACCAAAAAATTTAAGGACAAATATCTGGCACCGTCTAAACAACACGTACAATATTGTTGCACGATAGGGGCAAATTATTTGCCGTTCAAAACTGGTACGTATGGGTGTAAACAGCCCATACAATAAAATCGCACGTACTTACCATAAAATTTGCTGTCAATTGTGACATGAAAATTTTGAAGCATTCCCATTTGAGCACCTATTTTCTGAGCACCGATTTTTAGAGCACCCAAGGTATTCCCATTTGAGCACCAATCAATATTTTAACGTGGTGCTCAAAGGCGACCACTAAAAAATATTCAACTTTATTCCCGTTTGAGCACCTAAGGTCCAGTAGCTTCTAGTGATGGGGTGCATATAATAAAACATATCGATACAAACATTCTGAAAGTCAAGATCTGCCTCCTACGGTCACTGACCTTGACTTCAAGGACACCAACCATGAATATTTACCTGTTACTGCTCCTAAGAATCGCTGATCTTGACTTTCAGAATGTTAACGTTGAGATCAAGGTCAATGACCCTGCGGTTAAAGTCAATGACCCTGAGTTCAAGGTCAGTGAACTTAGGAGGCAGATCATGATTGTCGGAATTTTGACCTTGAGATCAAGGTCAATGACTCTGACCCTGAGGTCAAGGTCAGTGACCTTAGGAGAATTACTTCGGAATTTTGACCTTGAGGTCTAGGTCAAAATTCCGAAGGTCAAAATCTGCGATTCTCCTAAAGTGACTAACTTGGACCTCAGGGTCATTGGCCTTACCCTCAGGGTCATTGACCTTGACCTCGAGGTCAAATTCCGGAAGTCAAGATCCACGATTCTCAGAAGCAGTAACAGGTCAATAGTTATGGTTGGTGACCTTGAGGTCTAGGTCAAAATTCCGAAGGTCAAAATCTGCGATTATCCTAAAGTAACTGACTTGGACCTCAGGGTCATTGGCCTTGCCCTCAAGGTCATTGACCTTGACCTCGAGCTCAAATTCCGGAAGTCAAGATCCAGGATTCTCAGAAACAGTAACAGGTCAATAGTTATGGTTGGCGACCTTGAGGTCAAGGTCAAAACTCCAAAAGTCAAAATCTGCGATTCTCTCTCTCTCTAATTCTTTATTATTATTATTCTAGTCTCTAAGGTAACTGACCTTGACCTCAGGGTCAGGGTAACTGACCTAGAAGTCATTGACCTTGACCTCTAGGTCAAAATTCCGAAAGTCAAATTCTGCAATTCTCCTAAGGTCGCCTTGACCTCAGGGTCAGGGTCATTGACCTTGACCTCAATGTCAAAATTACGAGTCAAGATCTGCCTCCTAAGGTCACTGACCTTGAACTCAGGGTCATTGACTTTAAACGCAGGGCCATTGATCTTGATCTCAACGTTAACATTCTGAAAGTCAAAATCAGCGATTCTTAGGAGCAGTAACAGGTCAATATTCATGGTTGGTGTCCTTGAGGTCAAGTTCAGTGACCGTAGGAGGCATATCTTGACTTTCAGAATGTTTGTATCGATATGTTTTATTATATGCACCCCATCACTAGAAGCTACTGGACCGTAGGTGCTCAAACGGGAATAAAGTTGAATATTTTTTAGTGGTCGCCTTTGAGCACCACGTTAAAATATTGATTGGTGCTCAAATGGGAATACCTTGGGTGCTCTAAAAATCGGTGCTCAGAAAATAGGTGCTGAAATGGGAATGCTTCAAAATTTTGTATCATTCAAACATGAGCGAACGATGAAATAGTTGGCAGCGCACTTGCACACACTATGAGTTTATACGAGGAAAAACTTGCATGCAATAATCGTCTTGCAATTTTATTGCCTCGAGGTAAGTTGCATGCGATTCTATTAAATAGCAAAACTTGCATTCAATATTGTTGTAAGCCATTTTATGGAATCGCACGCGTGTAAACACTTGCATGCAATTCTTGAATGGCAATAAAATTGAATGTGCTTTTTTGAATGCGATTATTGCTCTTGAACGTCCCAGCACCGTGTAAACGAAGCTTAAGAGTGAGACTTTCCCAGCAGTGGGACCGAATGCGGTAAAATGAATTTTGATAGGATTTTCTTTTTCCTGTAACTGTTTTAATTGTGAAGTTAGAAGCTGGTGATTGTGGTTTCTGAGTAGAAATTAAGCGCTCGACACGAGAACGAAGCATATCGAGTAGTCGTGGGTGAAAAGTATGGGGAGCGAATCAAGTTGGTGACTAAGTAATTGAGCAACGCTTTTTGATCGAGTAAGTCGAAGGGACGAGAAAGTGGGACTTCTGAACAACCTCGAGGATCCGATCCGAGTATATTTTGACGCGGTAGGGGGAATGACCTTCTCTTGCTGGTCAACTGAATGTTCATTAGACATAAAATATTGTGGTAAACCATAATAATATCATTATGCAAACGAAATGATATGTCAATTAATTATGTATACAATAATTTGGTGGTTTATGACAAACAAGTATCAAAACAACAGATAAACATCGAAATAGAGCGTAACACACAACCCGGCCGGGTTGGCGACGAATGCAACCGGGCCCGGCCGGGTTGGCGACGAATGCAACCGGGCCCGGCCGGGTTGAGAAACATACCGGGTTGCAATCTCTAGTAACAAGTCATCTTTCAGTTAAAAAAAATATCTGAATATTACCGGGGTTCTGAATTTATCGAGAACTTGATTTTGAGAACTTATCAACTTGAGTCTTGTCTGTTTTAGCATTAGGTACTTAAGGACCGTGACATTAAAATTTCTTTGCAAAGAACGTTAGTGAATTTCACAGGATACATTGAAGGAATCACCTCGAGGAGCAGCTCGTGGCTAAGTAATAACAGCCGCACGGGTCGATCCATCAGGTTAAGCTACGCTTGCCGCGGTTGGTCCGTGGATGGGTGACCATCTTTACAAACTGGGCCTCCTCCGTACCTCAGAAAGCACCGTTGGTCCCGGCTATCATTCGTGAATCTTTGACAGTCGTTACGGGTCGTCAGAAGCCCGAAAGTCTGACAACCAGTCTTACCAAGGGGTAATACTGGTATCGTATTACACTATTACTGGGTTGTGGAGGTCAGATAGGCAGTCGCTCCATCTAAAATAGTGGTATATTCAGCTGCATCCGGTTAGACTGGGAGCTGACCCCAACAAAATTGGGAAAAGGCTAGGTAGATTGGTTACAACATTGAAAGAATCACCTTAACTAATGCTAAAGAAGAGTTTTACAAATTCTCAATCGGAAACCGGGTGTATGTCCAGTATATTATGTTTCTTGTCAGCTAATCCGCTACTAAACACTTGTAAGTGGGAAGCTCCTCCCCAACTCATAAGTTAACGCCATTCTACTCAAGAGCCGAGCTATATTGGCCAAGCAATTTGGGGGCGAAAGTTGTCACATTACGGGTTCCAAATTACTCAGTATGGTCAAATGCTTCCCAGATATATTTCCACGGGAAAAATCTATCTGCAATTTTCCGTATAGCGGTTTTATGGTGACCATCATCATTTACCATTTTGGCAACATTGAGGGTGTAAAAGGGTCAGAATAGGGAGTTTGAATACTACTATTAAAAGTTTGGTATTGCAGTAATATTATGGGTTGGCTTTTTTAATGTGAATTGAAGAATATTATTAGGTATCTCTTTCTAAGGCCCAGATTCACCTCATATATCGGGATAACTTTCCGTTAATTTACTATACAGACAACTCCATACAAATCCTCCATTTTTAGGGTCACCTAAAATGTAGAAAATGAACCCTTATTATGACTTCGTTGTCGGTGTGTCTGCCTGTCTGTCAGTCTATCTAGATTATTTTTCTCAGGAATGCGTAGAGGTATCAAGTTGTAATTAATATTAAATAAGTCTGTGGTCCCTTGGAGTTGTAAAAAAATAAAAATATGGCCATTTATGCGACATATTTTGCGAAAACTGTTTGTCCACCGCAGTGGAAACGTGACGTCAACGGGAAAAGGATGACGGCGCCGAAGTAGCAACAGTACATTTATTAAGGCTGAACAATCTCGTTTCTTGTTGACGTCCCGTTCCCCGTGCAGTGGACAAACAGTCGAAGGGTATGACTTCGTTGACCTAGAATCGTGTTTGGCAAGAAGCGACATCTCACAGCGTCAAGTAAAGGAAAAAGTCCGAAAATCGTTAATTTGTTGTTTAAACATAATGAAAAGAAAAAAAAATGCGATTACAAACTTACATTATTTTGTAGTTGGAGAAGAAGACCGTGTCGTATATCGTATGGGAGATCATGTTTTTCAATACACTTTCTCGAAAACTGGTTCATATCGCACTACGATTGGGTTCACAATGCAATGTATTTCACACGCGTGCGATTTTTCATTTTCCAACACGTGTGCGGGAATAAAAATTGCCACAGATAACTTATACCTATACTTAGTCCAAATTAGTTCAATGCCTCTATTCACACCGTCCCGCGCCAGGAGGAGGAAAAAAAACATTTTTTTTTAAAATCTCGGTAAAAAGATATGCGTCGTTAATATTTTTTGAATATTTAAATAATGTTTATAAATAGAATATCATTAAAAACCATGATTATTACAATAAAAAAACGTTTATGATAATTTATTTGTGTTCTAAACTCAAAAATATTTGAATTTTCTATTTTTCATATTGGGCTGTTTATCGGCTTTATACCCTTGCTTCTTCTTCAACCTGGCGAAAGAAAAGCGCGGAAAAAAAAGAAAATTTCATGACAAAAATATTTTTCGTTATTTTATTTTATTTCTTCAAAAGTGTAATGTACAACGTAGTTTGATACACGTGGACATTTGTTATTGAAACGTATTTAAATGTATTATTTCAACTAAAATGTTAAGTTTGTTTTTGGGATAAATTAATTCATCCCAACTCAGTTTAAAAATAAAATGCAACTAAAAACCAATGTAAATACAACAACAATGATTACTAAATCAACTGAACCATTAGTTTAAGTATTACTTTATTTGTTTAATATGTGTTTGTGTAAAAAGTCACATTGTAGATTGTTTACCTTTATTTTACTAGCTAAACCTTTTTTGTATAGACTGATATGATTATATGTAACATTTTCGACTCAAAGGTACTCGTAGATAAACAAATACCGAGACATTGTCCTAGAGATCCTTTAGTGACGGTTTCCTAGGAGCGGTGGCTGCCACTAATACCCGCAGTGAAAATGATGGCTGTGGCAAAGATTTAAATCGTTAGATTCACCCTACTGCGTCAAAAGATACTAGCATTTCTGATTGGTTTTGACACCTTTGATACACAATGACACAGTGACTACACTTGATTGCCATGGAAACGCTATAATTAATAATATGTGAGCTCACTCTTCTCAGTTTTGACAATTTTTCTTGTGACTAAGTACGGTGAGGGCAAATCTAGCCATGTAAATCTTTGGGCAGCGGGGTTTGCCTATGTCAAATTCTGGTGAAAATGCTAGATTTTCATGGCAGCCGTTATAATAGTTTTGCGCCGCTTTCCAAGGAAACCAAAACTTTATGACTAGGGACAGCTTCGAACGTTGTTTGAGTTGGTTGAGGGTCTCGTGGCTAAGTACCAAATAACAGCCGCATGGGTCGATCGATCAAGTTAAGCTACTCTCGCCGCGGTCAGTTCGAGGATGGATGACCACCTTAACATACCGAGACCCCTCCCGGCTGTCACTGTTGAATCTTTGAAAGTCATCAGTAGCCAGGAAGTCTGACGACCAATCTTAACAAGAGGTTGCCGCCGGGGTCGCGGGTTGTTCGAAAGAGATACCGTGGTCCTGGCATAGGCAACTGAAGGAACACGGGCGGGTTTACTCAGTAAAAGTCTGACACGCCCTTCCGCTCCACCCAGAGCGGGAGAAGTCATTTGATGATTTCCCATCAACAAAAAAAAAGGGGTAGGTATCGTGTTACCCGGTACCTAACTGTTTTGTGGAGATCAGTTAGGCAGTAGCTCCATGTAAAATACTGGTATTCAGCTGCATCTGGTTAGACTGGAAGCCGACCCCAACATCTTTGGGAAAAGGTAGGCAGATTGTTTGCTTTGAAAGTTCATTTTAAATAAAAACCTCCGTGACGACTCATCCGGACTCCATTGTGTAAGTCTGTCGTCTGCACTATTGTATGCTTGTCCTTAATTAAAACTTTTTTATCAAGAATAAATAGGTACACCGCATTTTTATAAATGAATTGAAATGACAATGGCTGAAGACGAATGTATGAAATGTTTTTACAATTGCTCACATCAATTAGAAACCAAATAATAGTTAGCAATGCATTGCAATTAAAATATCATGACCACTTTATTATGTAACCGCAGTTTATTAATCCACTCTGTTTTTGATTTGTGGTGCCTGCCTATGCCTACTTAATATGAACGGTGGCTAAACATACATAAACACACGGCTTCTTCCCATGGGGGTATACAGAAACTACAGAACCTGCTACAACGCTACTTTTGGATTCTAATCCAACAAACGATCTGTTTGCGGATGGATGGACGAAGATAATAGTGGCATGTCAGAAGTACTGTGAGAGGGATTCATGAAAGTACCTATTGCAAATTTTTTGATTGTTTTTTATTTTTACAAATTTCGTTTTCTGTGTATGTGTAATTGGTAATTCAATTTCATTATTGTAATTGGTTTTTAACCGTGCTAATTAAAGTTAAATAAATAAACTCTTAAATACCTACTCCTTTTGCCCCGTTTACGATCATACATCATCTGGGTCATACACGCACGCCGGTTGCGAGTACTACACACCTGACCTTTCTGAAGAACATCACCAATAAGGTCCCGAAATTCAAATCAATTAAGTATTACTTTACACACAAATGAACAGTCGTATGAACCTAATTTCTTTTAGGTACATTAGGTTATGTTTCATTTTTAACCGACTTTAAAAAGGAGGAGGTTCTCAATTCGTCGGAACCTTTTTTTTATTTTTTTTATTTACCTATGTTCCCCGATTACTCGAAAATGGCTGGACCGATTTGGATTTTTCTTTTTTTGTTCGAAAGAGTATACTTTCCAAGTGGTCCCATGATCATCAAGTCAGGATCTGATGATGGGATCCCACGGAAATCACGGGAAACCCTCAAATTTTATGGGCACACTTATATCGATTTTGGTATTTTTTATAGTAACTCGTGCATTTGCTCTAGTAAATCACCATTTGGTGAAGTGGAACTGATGATGAAGACCACAGATGGCCATCGGAAATACTCAATTATATCTAAGTATACTTATCACAGGTTGCGATGCGATTACTTTAATATGGTTTCTGCTCTTCAAAATGCATAATGGTGATGGTGACTTCACCATGAGCTCCAGTTCTCCTGGTTCTTACTAGGAGAACTCCTCAACAATTAACGTCCCTGCATCGGGAGAAGCAATATTTTGTAAAACGTGATGAGCCGTTGACATTGGGTTATTGTAACTTAGATAAATTACAAACTGACCCACTAAAAAGTGAAAAATTGAAACTTTTTTACAAAAAACAAAACCGACTTCCAATAAAGAAACACTGCAAAGTGAAAAATAACTTTAATTTCGGAAGTCGGGGTCAAAAACCTAAAATACAGATCCAAAGACACCGAATTCCGAAATTAAAGTAATTTTTCACTTTGCAGTGTTTTTTTATTGGAAGTCGGTTTTGTTTTTTGTAAAAAAGTTTTTAATAATAGAAATTGTTTTAAAACTACTTAATATTTGTGAATGTATTTATTAAAATAACTTGATACAAATGCTTGGCGTCTCGCATGCTCCGCGTTCGCACAAAGAGGGCGGGACTCACGTCCGGCTTAACTTTTTACAATTTTCTAGGCAATGGCTACTAGCACATTGAGCCAATGCCAACATGTTTCCCTTTTTGGTGAATAATGTATATAAGTGTACATCTTAGCTATTTAATTACTTATTAAATATTTACAAAACAAAAGAGCTGTTTTAATAAATGAAATTGGGTTAACAGTCATTTAGCAAACATAATCTAAATTTTTAAGCGATACAATTAAGAAATCCAATAATAAAGTAAAAACAACCTGGAAAATTATTAACAATGAAACGGGTAAGTCGGTGAAACAAGAAAAACAACTTGAGATTATGGTTGACAATAAGTTAATTAGTAAAGCAGCTGACGTAGCTGAGGCATTTAATGAGTTTTTAGTTTTCCAACATACCTATTACTACGACTCGCTCCTTAAATTCGTCCCCATCTAAAGCTGAAAACCTTTTGCATAGTAGTGTGCCCAAATGTAGTCGCTTATTTAGCTTCGAACATGTAACACCTCGTGATGTAGTTAATGTTTTTAACACACTTAAGTCTAAAAACACTGGTGATTACTGGGGCATCTCCATTAAACTATTAAGTAATATAATATACATCGTAGCCCCCTATCTAGCTGTTACTTTTAATAAATGTGTTGATTTAGGAACTTTTCCTGACCTCATGAAAAGTAGCAAAGTCATACCATTATTTAAATCCGGTAATAAAAATGACGTTGGAAATTTCAGGCCTATTTCTATCTTACCTGCATTTAGCAAAATATTTGAAAAGTTAATACTCAAGCAGTTGCTAAAACATTTTAATTTAAACAGACTCCTTCACGATGAACAATATGGCTTCACTAAAGGTCGTTCGACTACGGATGCGGGTGTTGCTCTGCTGAAACACATATTTAACGCTTGGGAGAACTCGCAAAATGCTATTGGAGTTTTTTGTGATCTCTCCAAAGCCTTTGATTGCGTGCACCATGACACGCTTTTGCGTAAATTACGTCATTATGGTGTCCAAAACGAAGCTCTCAAAGTAATAAATTCTTATTTACATAATAGGTTCCAATGTGTAGATGTTAATGGTGTGAAATCTTCCGGGCTACCAGTTCAGTTAGGTGTACCTCAAGGCTCAATACTGGGTCCATTCTTATTCCTAGTGTATATTAATGACTTACCATTCTATTTAAAGGGTATCTGTGATGTTGTACTGTTTGCAGATGACACCTCTCTTATTTTTAAAGTAGACAGAAACAGACATGATTTTGATGATGTAAACAGTGCACTCTCAATGGTTACGGATTGGTTTACGACAAATAACTTAGTTCTCAATGCCAAGAAAACTAAATGTATAAAGTTTGCCTTACCGAATGTTAGAAATCTGGGACCCAACATCGTCTTAGATGAAGAGGTACTTAAGACTGTAGAATCAGCAGTTTTTCTGGGTATAACAGTAGATGCTAAACTTCAGTGGGGCCCACATATATCAAGCCTAGCGGGAAGGCTCAGTTCAGCCGCCTACGCCGTCAGGAAAGTAAGACAATACACTGACGTTGATACAGCTCGGTTAGTCTATTTTAGTTATTTCCATAGCGTTATGTCCTACGGTATTCTGCTATGGGGCAAAGCGGCTGATATTCAAAATATTTTTGTTCTTCAAAAACGAGCTGTTCGAGCAATTTACCAGCTAGGAGCTAGAGTTTCTCTGAGAGAATTTTTTAAGGATATTGGTATTCTCACGGTGGCATCACAGTTCATCTTCGCCAACATCTTATACATTAGGCAAAATATACATTTGTACAGTAAAAACAGTGATATTCACAATATTAACACCAGAAATAAGGACAAATTACGTGCTCCATTTCATCGGCTTCATAAGGTTCATAACTCATTTGTTGGTCTTGGTATAGCTTTTTATAACAAGCTACCTTCTTCTTTGCTAGATTTGCCTTTTAATGCGTTTAAAATTAAAGTTAAATCCAATCTTTGTTCAAAGGCATACTATTCTATCAACGATTACTTAAACGATAAGAATAGTTGGTCGCTGTGATTAGCTCAAGACAATGTTTATGTTATGTTCTTTCTCCAGGATCAGCTTACATAATGACAGGTTACATGAGTTAAGTACTAAAATTGTTTATTTTATTTGACAAAAATATAATTTAATGTATTGTGTTGCGTAAATTATTTTGCGTAGGTACTATTGTATAGAATCTAGTTCTTCTAACTGAACAGACAGCTGTGCTGCTGGGGAGTTTGTTCCGCTACTTCTTCTTCCCAGCTAAAGCACTAGGAAGTGGTGAAGGGCGGGCGTTTTGTGGGGACTGTCTTACTGTAATTTTGACGTTCAAAAAGTGCTGATTCTCAGCCTAATTTGAATAAAGGACTTTTGATTTTGATTTTGATAAATGTAATGATTAACTTACAAGTATAATCTCTTAAATAAGACAGTCTACGAGTTTCTCTCTTAGGTCTCGTAGGCGTATGTCTAGTAATGGTATTGTTTTCGATGTTTGTTAGTTCTGGAGAACAAATAGATTCATTTGTCTCATTTAAATTGGAAAACTCATCTGTTATACAGACTCCATTATTAGTATTAGAATCTACAGAGTCATCAACATGTGTATTTATTGTTCTCTCAGTAAAGAATTCAATTCATCATTATTAGATTGGTTAGCTAAATTATCGTTAATAACTGTAAGATTTGCCTGAGATGGGGAGGGTAATGCCAAGGGACGAACATGAGATAAGTCTCTTCTGTAAGAAGCGTTATTAACATTTATTAAGTAGGACCTGTCGGACAAAACGTCTGTGACAACACCTGGAGATCAGAATTTACTTACAGATGGTTGTAGTTGCACAGAAACAGGTTGACCTATTTCCAATGTTACCGCTTTCTTTGTTCTTTTGTCATAAGATTGTTTGATGCCTTTACGCCTCCTTTCTATGCTCTCAGGAACATCTTTGACAATTTGTGGTTTAAGAAGATTTGGAAGTACTGGTAGAAAACCCCGTGTTCTTCGAGAGTATAGACGTTGTACCGGACTCGACTCTAATTTATTGGGAGTGTTTCTAAGACAGAGTAAATTGAACCAAAAATCCTCACCGCTATCTGTAGATTTTAACCAAAGTTTTTTTGCTATCTTTACTGTGGCTTCTGCCTTTCCATTACCCTGTGGATGATTGGGTGATGAAGTAACTTGACTAAAATTCCATTTTTTGGAAAACTCAGAAAATTCCTGGTTCACAAAATTAGTACCTCCATTTGTGACAACAGTTTCTGGAATGCCGTGTCTTGAGAAGTTCCTTTTTCAACAGTGTATTACAGACTTTGCTGATAGGTCCTTTAGTGTATCAATTTCAAAAAAATCTGAATAGTGATCAACTGTGATTAAATATTTGATTTGTTTACCATTATGAGAGAAGAAGAATACATCCATAGATACTATTTGAAAAGGATATTCTGGTATTTTACTAGTTTGCATGGTAAATTTTTGTTGACTAGGAAGAAACCTATTACAAGTAGAACAACTTTTAATCATATCTTTAATATCTCTAGACATAGAGGGCCAATATACTGCTTGTCTAGCTAGCTTTAAAGTATTCTCAGTGCCAGAATGAGCTCTGTGTAACTTTGTAAGTAATTTTGTTCTTAAGGTTTCAGGAATTAGAATTGATTGACCTTTTAATATAAGACCTTGATATGTGGTTAGGTCATTTTTAATACTAAAATATTGGTGCAAAGCTTCTGGAATATTTTTTGAGTGACTTGGCCATCCATGTGAAATAAAATATTTTAGTTTTTGATAATTTTGATCATTATTTGTTACTTCTTCAATTTCTTTTATGCAAGTATCAGATATTGGTAGATCTATAATGGGGTTTATGTTTTCTATTATTTTAAAAATTTTCATATCTTTAGATTTGTCTATGTCATTACAATCCAAATAGAATCTTGACAAAGCATCAGCCATAATATTATCTTTTCCTGATACAAATTGTAATTCTAAGCTATATCTTTGTAATGTTAGTAGCATAGACTGAAGTCTCTTTGGAGCATTAAGTAAAGGTTTTTTGAATATACTCAATAGTGGCTTGTGATCCGTTTTAATAATGGTTTGAGGATTGCCAATGATAAGTTGGTCAAACCTGGTACATGCAAATACCACGGCGAGGAGCTTCTTCTCAATCTGGGCGTATTTCTTCTCCGTGGGTGTGAGGCACCGTGAAGCATATGCAACAGGTTGATCTTCCTGAAACACTGCAACGCCCAGGGCTCCTTCGCTGGAATCACATTCCATAATTATTGGTTTATTTTTATCATAGTATTAAAGTGTTTTTATATCACTAATTAAAGTTTTGAGCCTCTCAAACTCTTTTTGGGCTTTACTGCTCCAGAGCCAATCTGTTTTGTCATGTGTGAGGAGTCTCAGCTCTGATGATTCCGAGCTTAACTTTGGTATAAACCTACTCAAGTAAGTAATAACTCCCAGGAATCTTTGGAGCTCTTTTTTATTATTTGGAATAGGTATATTTCTTACAGCTTCTATTTTTGAAGGATCAGGCTGAAGCCCTTTGTTAGTAAACAGATGACCATAGTATTTTACAGAGATTTGTAATAAATTGGTTTTACTATTGTTTAGTTTACAATTATATTTTAATAATCTTTGTAGAAGGTTTTCTAAATTTTTGATGTGGTTCTCTATTGCTAGGTCCATACTATCACTTATACCATAGACTAGCAGATCATCCACCAATGCTTCCACACCTGTAAGACCCTGGATAACTTCACTCATTTTCATTTGGAAATAGTCAGGTGAAGAAGAAATACCAAATGGAAGTACTTTCCATCGATATTTCCCAAAAGGAGTCCAGAATGTGGTCAATTTGCTACTTTCCTCAGAAAGATTTGAAAAAAGGATTTTGGCACTTAGTGCCAAAATCCTTTTTTAACATCAAAAGTGGAAAATACCTTAGCTTTGCCTAGTTCTGGTAAAATTTCATCTACTGTTGTGAATTGATAACGAGGTCTCAAAATAGCTCTATTTAGTGGAATTGGATCCAAACAAATTCTAAATTTATTTTTCTTTTCAACAACTAATATATTGCTTACCCAGTTTGTATGATTTTCTTCTTTAGTTACTATGCCTTCCTCTTCTAACCTTTTTAGTTCTTCTTGTAGCTTCATCCGGAGTGCTACCGGAACCCGTCGAGCCTTCTGGATGACTGGAGTGACTGTAGGATTCACTTCCAAATTGACTTGACCTGAAAAACTTCCCCTGCCTTCAAATACCGACTTATATTTGTCTAATAGGTTGTGTGTTTCCTTTGCATAGATGCAAGAGACCTCTTTACAAAATTTCACAAGACCCATCTCAAGGCAAGTCTTACAGGAGAGTAGAGGGATGTGTGGGGTATGTACAATTTGAAAGGTAACTTTGTATTTAGAAGTATGTCCTGCTACTTTCACTTTGAGAATAATGTCTATTTCTCCGTCAATGATAATGTTGTGTCCACTGAAACTGAATAAGCTTTTCTTTGATGGCCTCATTTTATTCTTTACTGTTTCTTCTCCCAGCATCCTTTGAACATTCCGGAGTCCAATAAGTGATTCGTCTGCCGCAGTATCTAGAAAACATGTGGTTTCCTTCCAATTTTGTCCATTTTTGAACAAAACTTTGCAATGTGCAAGATGTTTACTGGGATCTTCCACTATTCTTTTTATAAATGTTGTTTCCGAGTCCATATCAGTATCGGAATCTGTAGTTTCTAGCATACTTTCATTTGGTTGTTCTTTAATTTCTTTGATCTTCTTCTTCCTACAGACTTTTTCAGTATGGTTGCGGCCCTTGCAGAATTGGCAGGTTTTTCCCCATGCTGGACATAGTTCTTTTTTGAATATGTGTGTATTTGCACAGAAGCGGCACTTTCCTCTTTTTGTTTCTTCTTTTGTTTTAATTTTCTTGATTTCAGCATTTGAGCTTGCAACTGAAAGATTTTTATCTGTGTATTTGTGGCCTCTGAAGCTCGGCACATATTTATTGCATCTTGCAGAGTTAAATTTTCTTTTTTTAACAGTTCTTTTTTCAGTGTCATGTCTTTTAAGCCAAGGACTATTTTGTCTCTCAGCATTTCGTCTGCGTACGTTTTATAGTCAGAGTCGTCTATGAGTTGGGACAATGTGCTGTAAAAAATATCGAATGATTCTTCCGATTGATTACTACTCCAGAATTTGTACCTGCTATAGATTATATTTTTCTTAGGGACCATTTTCGAGCACATTATTTGTAACACTTCTTTACAAGTTTTATCGTTTGCTTGGTTGATGTTGATGCCAAAGTAGCCATATTTTCTGAGGGCTTCTTCTCCAATGGCGCCAAAAAGTACACCCATTTTTCTTTGTTCTTTGTCTGCGCTCCAGCTATCCATCTGAGTAGCTCTACAGTAATTGTTCCATGACGCTTCGAAAACCTTGTATGCGTCTTCTGGGTCGATGCTTATATTGATGGGGGCCGGCCATGTCACGTTGATGTTATTCGCGTTCACATTTTGTAAGCAGTTAATTTGCTCCTGCATTGATTGTAGGAGCTTTGTTTGTAGTTCGACGATTGTTGCAAGTGATTCAGTCATCTTGATTTTTCAACCATCCGCTGCCACCATGTTTTAAAACTACTTAATATTTGTGAATGTATTTATTAAAATAACTTGATACAAATGCTTGGCGTCTCGCATGCTCCGCGTTCGCACAAAGAGGGCGGGACTCACGTCCGGCTTAACTTTTTACAATTTTCTAGGCAATGGCTACTAGCACATTGAGCCAATGCCAACAGAAATCATGAAAGCGCAATTATAAGTAAATTTAGTGCCGGCATACTTTTTAATAATAACATGCAATGAACGCTAAGCAGCTGAACTAAACAACGGAACAGTCGCATAACGCACACCCTACTTGCATGCACTACTTTCTATGCGAGAGGGGTGCTTCTTAATTTCCGTCGCGGAAAACATATAGCTTGGATGAACGAAAAATTTATCGCAACATTAAATCGAATGCAAGTTTATTTAATATCTTAATGGTGGAAAGTATTTGAATGTTATCAAAATGCATTAATTTTATCATGATTTGTCGAGAAAAGTCGGTTTGAATTACAAAAAATCTGGTGTGTTTTAAAAACGTACCGTCTGTCTATAGATAATTCCCGAAATGTCTTGCATTGAATTCTTGTTATTTCTGCAATAAAGGGAAAATAATCCCCGTCCATATAAAAGCTAGATACTACAGGTACAGTGTATCCTGGTTAGGTGGAACCTGGATATGTTTCTCACATATCCAGGGCCCACTTAACCACTACTTCTGATAACTGCAACGAGGTCCCGACACTTTTGCATTGGGAACCAACCAACCTCTGTTAAGTACGGGAATAATTAAAACTTTTTGTCTGAGAATATTTTTTTCGATTCAGATTACCTCTATAATTAGGACTTGAGAAGTAGTCGGAATGAGAAATTGGCTATTTGATAAGTAGACCTCTGGCGCCTGAGGGCTTTGTAGTTCAATAGCCTCTATATGTAAGACAACTAGTAATAATTTATCATTTTGGATATTGGTCTGGGCAGGTCGCGACACGTTTGTCCGTTACTCTATGAATGAAAAAACCGGTCAAGGGCGAGTCGGACTCGCGCACCGAGGGTTCCGTTCTGATTTCTAAAAAAGTATGGTATTTAGAGACATCGTTTTATTTTTCCTCTAATCTTTAAATAAACTTCTATCACATAGAATAATTTCAGATTTTTCTCTTTGCAAACTTCGGAGTTAAGGGGCCCGCCCCTTATTTTTTTAACGGTGTTTTTTTTTTAAATTTTTCATCGAAAGTCGAAAACTATGCGACCTAAAAAAAAAATAAAAAATGTATGAGAATGTGCAAACAGCGTTATTTTATATGATATCCCACATGCCCTAGTAGCCCCACTTTGAATTTTTAAGACCCCCTTTCAGCACCTGTTACAAAAAAATATAAATATTTTTATTTCTTTCTTATTTGCAAAATAGTTGGGTAAACGTCATCTAAAACTGTTCCAAATTTCAAGTTGATAGCATTAGTAGTTTTTGAGATATGTAGCTGTGACAGACAGACAGACAGACAGTCAGACAGACAGACTGAGCGACACCATAAGGGTTCCTTTTTTACCATTTTGGTACAGAACCCTAAAAACGGTATATCAAAATATACCGTTTATCAAAGCCCCCGCTAAGACAGGACGAATCCTGTCTTAGCGTTGGCCTCATAAAGCTTTGGCTCCGCAGGAAAACGGTTCCGTCATTATTATAACGACCGTCCATGAAAATCTGTTATTTTCCCCAGTATTTGTCATCAATGTCTCAAAAAACACCCTGCATTTGGACAGCAGTTATTGTGTGGTCGTTCACCGCTTAGAAACCAAAGCTATTAAGACAACTGTCATTTAAAACCTGACTATTTGGAAAACTGGGTAAATGAGAAACCTCTTAAAGTGATAAATAATCCTAGGATCCTTGAGATCCCACTTATCCAGGTTACAATGTAATTAATTCTAGGAAATCTTCGCCCGTGTAGGCGTTTCTGTATCACATGTTCTAAGATCCCTTTGCGACTATATGCAACTATTTCCAACAGTAAAACTGTGATGGCCGAAGAGAATAAAAGACTTGTTGCTTCAACGTTGTCATTTCTTTTTTGTGAACACCTTTGTTCTCTCCCTCTGGGACTTTTGATTTTTTTGGGCCACGACGAAAAAAGGTTATCTGTATCAACTGTACCTATGGCTGACAAATCGTTGGTTTGTATTAGCAGAAAAACCAGGGGAAATTGTAACTATAGTCTGTTCCAAAAGTATTTGATGCAAATGAAAACAAATGGATAAGAAAACGTACTTGTGGGTGTTATTTGTAGTGTTACTTACAAATTTATTGCTTTGATTTGATTATTTGAATACTTAAACACGAAATTCCAATTGATGGTAATTATAGAACATCATTTCGTCGATGATTTTTCAGTTACAATTTAATAATGTTATTAACAATAATTGTTGGAAAAAATGGTGAGATATAAATTTAAAACCGTCTATAAAATTAATACACGTGAATGTCATAATAATTCCCGTTAGTGAGTTATTGAGTAATAATTTAACCTGACCAGGCTTTGTTTACACTTTCATCAGTTACTTTCGGAACATACCATACAATCAACGTTGTTATGTGATTTATCATTATTTCCTAATATGGATTAGCTGTGCCCGCGACTCCTTCGGAGTAAAATATTTTACTCAGATATGCTAATATGGTTGACCAAATAAAAAAACTGTGCCCCAGTGTTATCGGCCTAGACTTATGAGTTATATGGTCGTGAGTTTAAATACACTCTGCTCTCAAAACGGTGAAGGAAAACATTGTGAGGAAACCGGCATGTCCTAGAACCAAAAAATTCTAGGACATGATGTGACATCCACCAACCCGCACTGGACCCACGTGGTGGATTAAGGCCTACTCCCTCTCACAGAGATGAGGCGCGCGTGTGTCCCAGCAGTGGGGAACAAAAGGCTGATTTTGTAAACAAAAAAGCAGTATAGACAGACATAATTTCTGAAGATCTGTGCTTACTTCTTCCACCGGTATTCGTGAAAATATTTCCAATTGAATTACCGAGAGGTTTTCAATCGGAAGGCACGATCTTCATTAAATGGCATTGTTTTTGTTTAGCGTGGTATTTATGAAGGAAATTGAAAACCACAGGAGTTATTATCTCTAGTCATTCAGTGATTCGGTATTCGCGTTGCTGAATTTTGGGCCAAACTTTAAAAAAACGAAGTGCTAGGTTGTTCCGAAAATTGTTACCCACAGAATTAAAGCAATCTCTTTTATCTTAAGGCGCGGTGTTAGCTCAATATTCACAAATATTGGTTTCTTGGATTGTCGAGTATGACGTAACGCAATGAAACTATCCGACGCAAAAAATACAGTGGACAGAGAAGGGTTTAAGGAAAAACTTTAACCATATAGAATAGCAAAAAATAGTTTAATATTCCCAGTAAAAAAATTTGGAAGTCGCTCCGCAAAAATAAACTTTGACGTCGAACATCTCTATATTTTCAGCGACAACGACATTTTTTTTTTTAAGAATTTAATAGAATTACCATTTATTTAAAACTTTAACCGGACAATTATTTAATTTATTGTGTACAGTGGGCTGCATCAATTGGGTATGCCTCAAAAGACACATGTGGGTTCAAATCCGCTATTAATAGGCCGAAGTAGGTTTTTGAATTTTGCAAAAACATTTTACTAATTATTGTATTATTTTTGTGAATAAATAAGTTTATGTTAGTATTTATTTTTACTTAAATCTGTTTTTATTATTGTCTTTTTCAATAAAACGTTAATATGTCTAATATTGCGTATAACGACAAGCAATAATAGGGTTGACATTTACGAAGAGTTATTCAACGTCTAAATAGACCAGAGGTTTCAAGACCGCTTGCCGTGCATAAGATTGCAGGTTCAAATCTTAGGCACGAATTGTGTTTTTGTCATGCATTATAACAAGGTGATTGGAAGATGGGAGATCCTAATTTCAATAATTTGTAAAATATCCTCGTAAATGATACCTCAAAGGAAAGAGCGATTATCACGCATGTTTTCAAAAATATTTGAACAAAAAAAGCACCCTTCGTTTTTTTTTAAATAAGGTTTTCAAAAATGATTTATGTTTTTTTTTAATTTATATGAACTTTAAATGTCTGTAAAAAAAATGTCTAACGATACAGAGGCCTAAAACATGTTTTGCTAGATTGCTTACACATTACTTTAATTAAATAAAATAAAAATGAATTCATTTATCATTCAATTTAGCTATAAATAACCAGTTTAGTTAAAATTTTGGCAATTTTCGAAACAAATCTTAAAAATTAGGTTAAACAAAATGGTAAGACTTCGTCTAAGACAACCATGGCTTAAATTGTTCTAAACTGTCTGTACTATCTTCGCCTTAAAGCTTTGCACCCATCTTCCAATCACCTTGTATATTTTTTTTAATATAAAGTATTTTTCTATTTTATGTAAGTAAGTATTTTTTTGGTATTTTTTTATTTATTTTATTTTATTTTAGTAATATTTATAAAGAATTGAAAAATCAAGAAAAATAAAATACTTACTTTAATAATCATTTAATAATATTTTTTAATAATATCAATAAAAAATATAATTAAATGATATATTATTAAAGTAAGTATTTTATTTTTCTTGATTTTGTAACAAAACTACAAAGAGTTATATTTTACAATAATTTGATTTGATAATTTACAGTTACCATAATAAACATATTTTGCCGACTGAGACAAACGGTCTCCGACACAAATGCGAAAGGTGAAGCAAAACTATACTCATCAGACGGTAACTTCATTATAGATGAGTAAAATGTATGCATAACTACCTTCTAGTAACAAACTATTCATTCACTGCGATTTTATAGACAGAGACAGAGTTATAATGCCAAGTAGATTGATAATTCATTGAGTTAATAACTACCTAACTGGCTTAGTTGGTAAGAGCTCGCGGTAGTCATTGTATATGTATAACCAATGATTCGATGGTTCGAATCTCGTCCGGGCATAAGAAACACTTTTTGTATTATTCTTAAGGATGTATTTTTTTAATTGCAATGTTGTAGCAAAGTTAATTTTAATACAGCTGGGGTACCCAATTGATGCAGCCTACTGTAAATTCTAAATAATCTAAAGAAAACCGGGAAAATAAATGCACATTCGCAGCTTAGTCACATCTCGGCAACACAAATATTATTTTAAATTTTCAACCTTATTTCAAGGCCGCTAATGGTGACAATAGATTACGCGGTTATGTGACGTTTAAAATCGTAGTCAGTCAGCGCCTTAAAACTATTTTAAATTGACGGCTAATTTCAATACAAATCTCCTTGGTAAATATCATTGGCCATTGGCCAATGATATATAATAATGATATATGGTGAATGATTGTTTCTTTTTTTAAATATTTTTAAAGATTATCTGTCACTCTTTCTTTTCTTTGCAACAATCAACGAATTAAGAATAATGGACGTCTCGCGGGAAGCGCCCGCACACAGCTGCTAGAACCACGGACTATTTGAATACTTCGGGGGTACAAATGTTACATTATCTATCCCATCTATCCGTAAAACCCAGATTTAGCTCCATGCGATTTTTATTTTATTTCCCACGGTAAAAAAATACTTCGTGGCCGAACTGCAGATGAGGCCGTCGAAGAATTTCGGTGGTTATTTTTCGACTTCCCGCAAGACCGCAAGATACATTTTTTAAATGTTGGTTGCGAGGACATTTTTTAAATGTTGGAGTTGGTTCACCCCAATGCATACGTGCATTGGGGTTGGAGGAGAGCATTTTGAAAAGCTTTAAATAAATCTTTTTAATTTTCTAACTATTTTTCATTTCACTAACAATTTTTGGAACAGCCCACGTATTATATCTCAGCCTGCATAGCACTCGGATACATACTTCTCGCTCATGGCTGTGAAGATATTATGTTTTTTTTGCCATTAACACGCTAAGAAGCAGATTCAGTGATCCAGAACAGTGACAAACAAGATGACATGACATAGTGTAAAGAGAAATATAATACCTAAAGTCTTTCAATTAATTTGTATAAAAAAAAAAACACTTTTTTTATATACCACAAATACTAGCTTTTGCCCGCGGCTTCACCCGTGTTTATTATTCATATAGACCTTTCTCTTGAATTACTCTATATATTAAAAAAACTGCATCAAAATCCGTTGCGTAGTTATAAATATTGTGTTCGCGACGATGCGTCACCAAATAGTGATATAGTTTTTTATTTTATTCAATTTAAAGTAAATTCATACACAATAGTGTTTTATAGCCTGTGTTAACTCAAGTGAGTTTCCTAAGGAAAACTGTAAGTACAGCCTCTATAAACTTCAATTGAGTGGGCTATATAGCTGTTTTTATAGTTTTATTGGTGCGCCCAGATACCCTAGAGCAAGACCTAGACCTGGACGTAATATTAGAAGTATAGCTTATCTAAAAATTCATTGAAAATAATCCTTCAAGACCTCACTCAGAACATAGCCGCTGGTCATCGGTTGCAGATAGCCCAAGCCTATAGGTGCAGGACGTCAGCGCCGTATGGACTAGGAGGCCTAACCTCACACATAGGCATACACCTGGATAGGCTTACACACTCCTTACACCTCACCGTGTCCATCGATCACGCCCGTCCGGCACATATCGCATACATACTCGTAGGGACAGACAGCGGGAAGCGACTTTATTTAGTGATTAGCTTTCTGCACTCCTCCATACAAAGTTATAGGGTGCGTTTCCACTGACGCGGCGCTGGGCGGTGTGGAGAGGAGCGGACCGTGAATTGACCATTCACAGTGCTCCAAATCTCCACTTATAAGTGGAGTGGAGCGGAGCTGAAGTGGAACGGACTTTTGAATAAAATATATGAACATGCGGTCCTGAGCCGGACAGACTGCTCTTCTCCGCGTCAGTGAAGATGCTAACCTAACCTAACCTAACCTAACCTAACCGTGCCAAATTTCATACTCCTCCGTCCGCGTAATTTTCGTAAAAAGCGGTAAGTACAAAGTTTTTGCTTCAAGTATTATATAATGGTGATGATGCTTTCAGCATTAATTTCTAAATAAACTAGCGGTGCCTTAACGGTGCATTGAATAAAAAGAAAGCCAAAGCAAGATCAATGTTGTGACTTGAGAAAAATCGTTTCAATAACAAAAGGATTTTTCATTTCATACACATTTAAACGAACATTGCAGCAGGAAAACAAAATAATTGAACAAGAACCTATGCTAGAAACTATTTTCTTGTACCTGAGTTCCATTTAAAGAGTGCCAAAGTGAATAATTTTTTTTTATGAACTTTTTTGCAATCGCAGTTTGTTAGCAATTTATTTTGTAAAGTTCCGTTTACCGAGGAAGAAAGGAAGACATACCAATGTTGGCTTCTTGTCAACTCTTTTAAATTATAATTAATTTTTCAAACAATGGTCAGTTCTTTCAATGAAGTCATTCAAACTATTCTAAAGTTCGCCTGAAGAATTCATAAAACGGTTCACACTGGCACAAATTTGTGTTCTTATTATCTCGACTAAGTGCATACAGACCTAGTTTAGGTTTAAGTGTGTTGTAAAATGTGTTAGAGTATCAAAGATTTCAATTGTAGATTCGGCCTACCGCACGGTGGATCAAAACTGCTATATGAGGGGCATTGGGGTTTTTTTATACAAATTCGATTTTTTTTAAATATCTTTAGAAAAATCTGTCATTCTGATGAATAATTGTTATGAAACGATTTCATTAAAAAGTTTGCCCGGAAAAAATATTTTAAATTTTGATTGTATGGAATGAAACAGAAACTGCTAAAATTTGGCCAAGTCTTGACAGGTCATTTAAACGAAATTAAAAAAATAAATGAGTATTACGTTTACGTAGAGGAATAGTAAATATCAGAATTGACAAAAATATGCAAAGATATTTAAATATATATATAAATATATAAATATATAAATATTTATATATTTAATATATAAATTATAAAATATGAAAATCACAAGATTTCAGATACACCACTTTGAGCGACCGATTTCAGCAAATAATGCCCTATTTAGTACATTCTTGTTCAAAGTTGACTTAAAAAAGATACGTGGCAGCACCTGAGACGCAGGCGTTAGGTCAGGGCACCTGTCAAAAGCGCCTACATTTTATTTTTGACGTGACTGAATGATGAACGAATGAGTATAACTAATGATAAACATCATCAAATATTTTACATTCACTGTCGAAATGGGAGACCTCTTGTCAAAGTGGCGCCAGCTCGTGGCGTGAATTTTCATGAAAGCCCTCATTAAACCATATAAGTGGGAGTAAGACTTACACGTGCAGCTTTAATATAGGGTAGTTGTAACTAGGTATGTTCAATATAGAGTGGGTTCAACCACAAGCCTTCAATAAAGGTCATAATGTATCAGCCTGCGGGCTGTAGCAATTTTAGCCTTGAATTTCACAGAAACATCCAATACCTACTATTGCCCGATAATATAAATTGAAAGCAATTCCCAAAGGTGCAAAACAACGAAGCTGTAAATATGAGTCACCTTACGCGGTAGAAATGACAACAATAACGCAATAAGGGCATTGAAAAAAAAAACGAAACAAATATTTGTAGTTGCAATCAACCTGCACTGCACTTTCAATGTTCGCAGTTCCCCCTCGCAGGGGCGAGTGGGGCTCCAACAATACGTACAAACACAATACCCCGACGCATAATAAATGCTATTGATTCGTTGACCGATGCTTTAATCCCGCGAATCCCCTCGCGGAAACATATTGCTTACAGCTGAGTCTAATAAAAAATATCAAGGGGAAACATGTTACCCAATCTACAAGTGTAATAAATAAAAATGACATTTATATTCGTACTATGGTATTAATAAGGGTTTAGTAAAACCCTATAAACCACATACAATATATCAGGATTGCAGATATCCTGCTAAGGTGTTGATTGATGGTTTTGAAATAAGAAACTGTTAATATGGATGATGACTAACATTAAACTTGTTCGAAAAAGTCATGTTTCAAAGAAGGTATAGTAAAATATGATAATTGAAAAAATCTGTAAAATCAATGGAAATAGGGAAATTAATTTTTTTTTTGCGTTTTTTGCAATTTGCAGGTCATTATCAGATTGTATCTTGATAAAATTATGATTCGCGATAAAAAAAATGTATTTAATTACATAATTTTAACCATAAACATCATGAATACATCGTTTTAAGTTAGATTTCCTCTGGATGCGTCTGATTTCCGAAATTGGACCAATTCGGAGGAAATCATATTTTGATCAAGATACAACCTTTCACTGCCTTGCAAATTGCAAAAAACTTAAGAAATTTTAAATTTTTCGGGCTACCACAGCACAGTCACCTTGAAAGGGATTATTCCCATACATGTCGCGCGGTACTGACATGAAGTTACACATCCGTGACGTCACTTCTGTGATTGCTTGGCAATTTTTACCCGACTACGGCAAAGCCAAAAGGAAGGGTTATGATTTTAGCAGTCTATGTATGTATGTCTGTAAGTATGTAAGTATATTATATATGTATGTATTTACGTGGGTTCCACCGTAGCACCTAAATTACTGATCCGATTTTGATGAATGAGGTATCGATAGATTCGTAATAATGGTCTGGGTGGCATAGGCTACATAAGTTCTTCGTAAATTTAATATGGTGGACTATACACGTAAATTTGTGACCTCGAAAAAAATGAAATTGAGACATGTTTGGTATCAAAAGAAAGGTCTTGACGAGCACATTACAAATATGTATATACCTAGGTCATTATTTTTTAAGTAAATAAATGTTTTGAACTTTTTAGATCAATTTTATTTTTTCGTAGTCGAGTTACAGTTTTTTAAAGTTTATTCTTGTTAAAGCTTTTATACTTTTATACTAATGTTTGCACTACTTATTTGCAAACAAAATTTTTATTGAGTTTAAAATGGCCACATACCTATTGCATCTTTCTTAATCGACTGGCCAAAAAGGAGTGTAAAGCTTGTTTTCTTAAAATAATTCTGCTAAGAAGAAAGTATTTCTGATAATATTAAAATAATAAAATTCTGATGTGAAAGAAAGCATTTTATAACATGACTAGCTGTGCCCCGCGACTTCGTTCTAGTGGAAGTCTTTTAATAAACTCAATCATCCCCCGACCAGCTGCGTTGCATCGCCTGCCCGCGCCATTACTTCGTTTTCGCTTAGCATTCTTTCAGATTTTTTTTTCAGACGTATCATACGTGTACCTACACTTTCTTTCATTTGCCATAATGGCACACATACAAACATGCCCACGGGCATCCGATGGTGCCACCAACATATCGGTAACGGATCCGACATCCAATATCGGAACGGAGACTCTGAAATCTATCATAATAACATTATTGTAGCTGGTATTATTATTTAGAATTAATTGTTAGCTCTAAGTATATGATTTTATCCTCCTCATCTAACTATTATTTTGTAGATAACCCGTTAGTAGACTAATGCCCGGTTTCTGAGGTTTTTAAACAGAGTTTATCCATTCGATAGTGATTATTGCTTTGATATCGTTTCTCTGAACACTTCGATAAGGAAGAATTTAGCTTAAAAGTCGAGTAAATTACTATCGACGGTTTATCTGAGGACCTCAAAAAATAAAAAATCAAACATAACAAAAGAATTCGCTTAAATAGGATTTTTTGTCGAATCAGCAGCTATTGAGAGTTTAAAAACTAAACTTACGTATAAGGACGGTGTTACAAATGGGTTTTTTTAATAAATGTACCGAAGTAAAAATTTTCACTTCGGTACCGTTACTGAGAAACTGTACCTATCTAAAATTATATTTATATTTCAGAATCGTACCATGCGACGTGCATATCAACAATTCGGGCAAAAAACATTTTAAGAATGCAAAGCATTTTATTTATTAAACATACTTTTGTGTAAAAAAGTAATGATTTGACTACCTATTCGTAAACAGCGTCCTCAAAAACTGGGCAGACGATTTGGAGTAAAAAAATAAGCCAATAATTTTACCGCATAATTCGCATTCTTTTTAAAATTTGACATGACTCAATATAACCGCGGCGCGCTGTGTACGTCTGCACAAAGGGCATATCGGCAGTATTTGTTCAATCATTGAAATGCGCCTCCCCCAGCGGTGTAGTAGCAATACTATTCAATGTTTTATTTTGCAATAAAACCGGCGAATGCAGCTGCAACACATTAGTTATGCTGGTCTTAGACATGTGTGTTTTTTAGGGTTCCGTACCTCAAAAGGAAAAAAACGGAACCCTTTTAATGATTACGTCATTGTCTGTAAGACCTTTTTTCTCAGGAATGCGTGGAGGTATCAAGTTGAAATTAATATCAAATACGTCTAATGGTCCCTTGTAGCTCTAAAAATCAAGATTCTAAGTCAACGCAATAAAAAAATACGGCCATTAAAGCGACATATTTTGATACTGGCAAGAAATGAAAACATAGAGGTACATACTTATCATTGACCTAGAATCATGAAATTTGGCAAGGAGCAAGGTCTCACAGCACAAGTAAAGAAAAAAGTACGAAAATCGTTCATTTGTAATTTTATACTATTTTGTTTTATAAACTGCAGTTGGAGAATTGACCGTGACGTATATCAATGTATGGGAGGACATGGCATGTTTTTCAACTACAATGTGTACAAGTGGGTAAGTATAAAAAATAAAAAAGTGGTGGAAGAGCTCATAGGGCATCAAAAAATTCGTCCGCATCGCTGTCAGTGGGAAAAGTGCCCTAACTACAATGTTAAGTTTGTTTTAGGGATAAATTCTTTTCAACTACGGAACACTTCATTGTGCGTGGTCCGACACGCACTTGGCCGTTTTTTTTATTCGACGCCAAGCGTACACGAAGAAAGTTTCGCTCAACAGTAATTGCTACTAATTAAAATATTGTGTTCATGGTACTGCTAGTGTAGTTCACCTTTAGTAAATTAACTATTCTGAAACCTGGTAAATTAACCGGTATAAATTTTACATGAGTTGGTTCGGATAACTTGAGGTGATGGGCAGCCGAGACTATGAAATATTTATTTGGTGCCTTTGCGAAGTAATTAGGATGTGATGCCCTTGTTAGCCTTAACCTAGTTGAAATAATAATTATATATTGAAAGAGAAAGTCATGGCGGGAAAAATTAGTGAGATTTTAGCACTATAGTATAAGTCATTTCGAGTTTTATTACAAATTACAAAAATCATCTACTATACTTACTAATATTTTAAAGAGGTAAAATTTGATTGTATGTTTGTAAGTTTGTTTTTTGATGGTAATCTCTGAAACTACCTGTCGGATTTGAAAAATCATTTTTGCATTTGATAGCCCCATTCTCGAGGAAGTTTATAGCATCAAGCTACAACGCTTAGGAGGTGAGCAAAAAAAAAGTCAGAAAAAGGCTTAGCGAAAACGAAGTAACAGCGCGGGCTTCTGCAGTTTCGATGTGACGGGGTGGGTCGGGGGAACAAGAAATTTCACGCGGACGAAGTCGCGAGCAGAAGCTAGTGCCAAATAAAAGTGTTTCTTTTTACAAAGCTTGTACATACTAATTATATGTTGTATGTCACTTTTCCTATGTACATGTATCTATCTACTGTATGTAGGAGTAAGTTTAAAACGCACATTCCCATCGTAGATTAATGCTTGTGCTTATTTTAGTCCATTCGTTTTTAGGGTTTCGCACCTCAAAAGGAAAAAACGGAACCCCTATAGGATCACCTCGTTGTTCGTCTGTCTGTCTGTCAGTCTGTCAAGACGCTTTTTCTCAATATCAAATACGTAGGTCTATGGTCCCTTAGAGTTCTAAAAAAAATAAGCTTCTAATTCAACGCATTAAAAACTCAGACATATAAGCGACATATTTTGATACTCGCAATTAAATCAAAACCTTTATGGTACTTCCCGTTGACAAGAAGCAAGGCCTCAAAGCACAAGTAAAGGAAAAAGTCCAAAAATTGTTAATTTGTAATTTTATCACATAAAAACATTTTTTTTTTGCGATTACAATGTTAAGCCGGTTTTTTTCTTAATTAGCCGATTTACCTTTATTATTTTTTTATGCGATTACAATAGCAAACAAAATCTAACACAATAACAGCTGTTATTGTGTTAGATTATTCCAACAGCTCGTTATTGAATATTACGTGGCCGAAAGCCCAAACACAATAAAATTCGAGTCTTCTCATGGCGAGAAAATTAACATTTATGTTAAAGCTGATAAGAGAACTGCGATACGGATTGTCAATATTTATCTGCTGATCCCAAACGAATGGAAGCAAAACAATGACAGTATCAGTCGCCTATTATCTCCGTCGAATTGTAAAAGTCAATAGGGGGACCTTCGCTGTGGTACACTCAACCGCATGACACGACGGTACAACGGTATCACAGAAAAAAAAATTGTCAATTGGATCAAACAATACTTTAACACATACGCACCTTCACTTCGAAACCGTTACTAAACGAAATTTTCACGAAAATGAGATAATAACGCCATCTTACTTGTATCGGCAAAATCTACATACGAATTAAATTATATTATGAGTACACACCATAAAAATAAACCAATAATTTACCAAATAATGCCAGAAATATCTCATAAGTGTTCATTACTATTTTATTAAGAGGTAAATAGTCATGCAAAAATCGTAAATTTGCTCTCCCGTAAAATTTAGTTTTTTTGTTTAGTAACAGTTTCGAAATGAAGGTGCGGACATCAAAACAGACAGAAAGAAAAGAAAGAAAGAAAACTTGTTTATTCTACATAAATAAAACGCACATTAGAAGAAAAAATAATTACAAAGTACACTCAGAAAGTAATATAAGCAAAAGCCTCATATCTAAGTTGACAAATATTTTTTCATTGGTTGATTGAGGGTTGATATGAGACCAAAGACAATTTACAAGTTTACATTGCCTCAAAACACTCATCAAAACAATTATCTTTAAATAAAACTATGTAGATGAGGTCGGTGTTTTCTATCCGACTACTCTGAGAAGAAAGGCCGAAACAAACTCACACAGTCTCTTTTAAAGTCCAGACAAAATCTTGGCTAGGCCATAAATGTGGACCATCCAGGCAGATTAAATGTCTGTGATGGTCTTTTGAGGAAAGAACTACACGGATTTGAATGGACCTGTCCAATCAGTGCACGCATTTGTCAGTAATCGTGCACGTGCAGCTCAAAGCAGAACTTAAGGAGCTCAATGATTCGACGAACTACGAACACAGTGCTAGTGCAACGATAGAAAGTAGTCGTCAATATCAAATTGTCAACATGTACGTGCAGATGACCTTACTCGTGGCCAATTGAATATTAACTTGTCACGGCTAATGCGTTATTTTGCTATTTACAAACCACGATATAATTTTATTTGGTACCTGATATTTATTTATTTTGTGCATTTTGATGCATAAAATAAATTGCTATTTCAATTTTAGACAGGTTTTGGATTTTTTTATGCTGCTATTATAACTGGTCATCTAAGTCACAGAACAGATAAATTATTTATCTGTTCTGTGATTTAATAAGTAATGGTTGGATGGAAACGACTAAATAATTCCATTAATCCTATGCCATATTAGGTATATTTCAGTGAAAGAAAGATGATCTCGAAAACAGTAGATTCAATGATACACCTACTGTTTTCGGAGAAAGATTGAAATGTTAGGAAATTGTTGTTAGCTATTAGTTATACCTATAGACTAAACATACATAAAAATGTATTATTGATCTATTCTGTTTGTTTTGTTCTATTTCTTGGGGGCGAGCACGGGCGTACCAAAGACGTTTGTGACAAGACATGATAAATTATGTCATGTCTTAGAATTTGACTCAAATGCTAGCACGGGTCAACCATGTGACATAATCTAGAGCCGCGACATGCCTTTCTTGTTGCTAAATTCATAGCGTGACATAGTAAATTGAAAAAATTAAAATGTTTAAGACTATCTGAATATGCGGCCAAATAAAATCTTTTTTTTTCTTTTCTTTTGCTTATAACTCGAAAACGGTGTGTCCTATCGCAAAAATAATGAAAATTTGGCCCCCCTTTATGAAACTCATAAACCGATTATTCTTAACATGTAGGTAACAAAAAAAATAGTAGTATTTAAGTACCTCTGTATTTACTTAAATTATTTTTTTTTTTTTTTTTTTTGTTGGTTTTAAGGCGCATTATTTACATGTCTAAATATGTATTTTAAAAAATAAAAAAAAAACCGTTTAAAAATATAAAAAAATAGTAAATTATTTATTTATTTATTACAATATTTTTTTTGGTTATCCTTATCACGCACAAATAAACCACCACCACACAATGCAATTAAATAATTTATTGCCATTTGGTGCAGAGTAATTAGCAGGAAAACATTATTTTTTTCAATTTTCAAATCTTATCACCACCTCCGAACGAACGTGATAAAATTTTTCTTAGTCACCGTCAAAATGTGACATTTGTGATATAATTGGTGCACCCATATTAGCAAATAAGACACAATGAGTCCCAACTAAACGCCAAGAAGTTATGTCACATTCAAGAAATTATCTCACGCCGCCGTGCTAGCATTTAAGACAAAACAGTTTTATCGCCCAAACTATGATAAAATGTGTGACTCAAGCCATGTCACAGTAGGCCGTGCTCGCCGGGCTGAATGTGTACTTGTACAAACCGGGTCGGTATTACGTAAATTCGTAAATAAGAGTAGGTAATAAATATTTATTTATTTAATAATAATAAAATATTACGCGCACCAGAATACAGGTAAGGCAGGTAAGTACGTATCTAATGAAATTAAGACAAGAGTTGAAGGTATCTATTGAAACTATCACAAGAGTTTATTTATAAGAAAAAGTTTTTTAACACCGCATGGATGAAATGGCAGCAGGTCACGGGAACAATCTGCGACTCCCGCACTCCCCTTAAACTTAAGGGGAAGATATATAAAACAATGGTTAGACCTTCTGTCTTGTATGGATCAGAATGTTGAGCCACAAAAGGGATGAATGAAAAGCAATTGCATGCAGCTGAGATGAGAATTCTAAGAGGGATGTGTGGTGTTACACGGATGGATAAAATAAGAAATTAGTATATAAGAGGAAGTTTGAAAGTGGCACCGGGGTGACTGAAAAGTTGTGCGGAAATCGGTTGTCATGGTATGGGCATGTGATGCGGAGGAATACAAAATATCGTGAGGAAACTTTTGAGTATAAATGTCGATTGCTATAAGAGTAAGGGAAGACCAATGAAACATTGAATGGACTGTGTGAAAGATGACATGGCTAGAAAGGGGGTGACTACCGAGATGACGACTACTAGAGAAGTATGGAAAAAAGGACATGTTGCGCCGACCCCAAATAGATTGGGATAAGAGCAGAAGAATGATGATGTTTTCTAAGACAGATTTCTTCATAAATAGCTATTTCAATTATTTCCGGTAAAACCATTTAATAAACGGTGTTCCTGAAGTTACTTTTGAGGTACGATTGTTAAATAGGGATGATGAAAAAAAAATTTTTTTTTCGTGTCTTAACAAAAATATTGGACACGTATTTTTTCTTTATAATCAAAAGATTACACCGATTCATTGAGTTAAAATATGGCATGTTATCACGTCTAGCTAGATTTTATACGTATAAGTGACGTAGCAAGCCCCCACTCCCCAACTTCAACACTTTTGTGGTACGTTTTCGTATTGAGACTGCTAATTCTTAATTCCCACTACACTTCTCGAGATTTCATGTATAATATTAAGGCACTCCTTGAATAACAAACAATATTCAAAGCAATCATTCTGTTGTGTCTGGTATATACATGCAGATAAGTTCAAAAATCTGATTTGACAATATCAGCATTTGAAACTTTAAAAAATGCTACAAATTGGAAAACAGTTAAGTTTGTGGATCAAACTATTACATGTAGGTACTTATAGCAACAGTGGGCTTAGTGCGAGTTTTTATACTTACTCGATCGCGTTTACGTTATCGTTACCGGATGTCAATTCGTATGGAATAATTGTGTTTCCCATTATAGTCACCAGGCGGCGCTTATTCATTTTCGGTACAAACTGACGTTTACGTTAACGTGATCGAGTAAGTTTAAATACTCGCACTAAGCCCTCTGGATACTTACAAAGAATAGAACAAAAGAGAGTTAAAAAAATTGGCGGTCATGGGGACTGCCAACAGAAGTGAAAACCTAGGCATAGCATGTCGCGGTGATTCGGTGATGCGAACCCGTAAGATTTCCCTCCACCAAAAATCTCTCAACGGACTAAAGAAGTTTTCACTTCAAAAAATTTAGAATATAGGTATGATGTCAAAACAGAAAATGGCCAATTTTGGACCTAAGGTACCAAACAGTAGACAATGTATTGTCTACTATTTATAAGCAAACTTCAGGGCAGAGGTGGCCCAGAGGTAACGGGACTTACGAGTTGTAGGTCGTGGGTTCGAACCCTCCGAACCCTCTAAGCTCTTTACTTTGTGTAAATAATTTTATCACTACTGCTCTCAGAACAGTGAAGACAAAAATCGTGAGGAAACCGGCATGTCCTAGAACCAAAAATTCGAAGAGATGTAGCCTGCGTGGTAGATAACAGCACACTCACAGCACACTCACGGAGAGGAGGCCTGTGTCCCAGCAGTGGGAACGCGATAGGCTGAACTCCATAACCACAACTTCTTCCGCCTGGAAATCAACTATACCATAAAACGTATCTTACAGTACTCAACAATAGTGAGTCAAGCTTTCTATCAGTGAAAAAATGTTGGTATCACCCAGTAACTGGGTGGTGGAAGTCAGGAGTCGCTCCATGTAAAATACTGGTATTCAGCAGCATCCGGTTAGACTGGAAGCCGACCCCACCATAGTTGGTAAAAGGCTGTGCAGGTTGATTGATTGAGTTAGGTGTGAAAACACCTGTCATTCGTGGATCTTTGACAGTCGTTAGGGGTCATCAGAAGCCCGAAAGTCTGACAACCAGTCTTACCAAGGGTTGTCGTCGTATTACGCAGTTACTGGGCTGTGGAGGTCAGATAGGCTCCATGTAAAATACTTGTAAGATACAGCAGCACCCAGTTAGATTAGAAGCCGATCCCAACATACTTGGGAAAAGTCTAGACAGATCAGTACTTCTAGAGATTGTCTATTAGAAGTCCTGACTGACTGACTGATTGACTGACTCATCAACGCCCAGCGCAAACGCTTAGACATAGAAAGCTGAAATTTTGCACAGAGGTTCCCTTTATAATGTAGAAGGAATAAAGAAGGAATTCCCAGTAGGACGTTCCCGTGGGATATTTTCCGACATCCACGCGGGCGAAGCCGCGGGCAAAAGCTAGGCTTTTACAAACAAACAATATCTCTTCATGATATTAGTTTAGGCATACTTTTTTTAGGGTTCCGTACCTCAAAAGGAAAAAACGGACCCCTTATAGGATAGGATCACTCGTGTGTCTGTCTGTCCGTCTGTCACAGCCAATTTGCTCCGAATCTAATAGACCGATTAAGTTGAAATTTTGTACACATATGGATTTCTGTGACCCAAACACGAACAACTGAAGTGAATAAATGAATTTTGAATATGGGGGTCACTTTTAGGGGGTAAATAAGAAAATTTAAAAAAAAGTTTTGCAAGCTGTACCGTGTGACATATCAAATGAAGGGGCTTACTATGAGGATTTCAAATATGTTTTTTTTCATAATTTTAAAATAAATAGTTTTAAAGTTATTTAAGAAAATTGACGAAAATTGACCATTCCCCCCTCCTTATCTCCGAAAGTACTGAGCCTAAAATTTTGAAAAAAGTACAGAAAATAGGTCTATACATGTACATTACAGGAAAACCTAACTATAAGAAGTTTGTGGTCTTAAGATAACATGGTAAATCTCTCAATATTGTGAGTACAAACTTACATTTAGTGTTGGAATGTATGGGACAATATGTATTTCAACTATAATGTTAAGTTTGTTCTTGGGATGATTTCATACCAACTACGGAACCCTTCAGTGTGCGTAGTCCGACACGCACTTGGCCAGTTTTTTTAGACAGAAAATTACACTGTCCCAAGAAAATGCTAAACATAAAATCACCGCATAACAATATATCAATTCCTGAATAAAAAACATACTGTAAGTACGTCATGCATCATGTTTATCAATAAGTCCTTTACTTTATCGATCCGGGCCGGAACGGCGCCGCAGACCCCTCTTTTCACTAAGTGTTATTATTTGATGCGGTAATGTAAACCTTTGTGGGAAGGGAACTCGGAGGGACGGAGGAACCATTGTGATTTAGTGCCGCGCCAAACGGCGATTTTTTCGCGGATAATACCATTGATTCGTGAAATAACGAATAAGATATTGTGTTGTAGAGTTAAAGTTGAGATTCTCTTTATTATACAGGACCCAACAAGATACGTTAACAAAATACTTAGATTTTAACAGAGGTTTTACAAGGAAAAACTCATTGAGTTATTTTTAGACTGACTGATCGCTGTCTGTTAAACGCTGAGATGGACAATTTCTCCGCGGACAATTTGGAATCCTATGGAATCCCTAGGAGTCCACTTGTCCTACGTGTGCGTTATTGCCTAAATTTCCATTACGTTCTATCGTCGAATTGTTCATCATCTGCTCAGCGCTTAAATGTGAGTGAACACCTATTTTATTGGAACATTTTTACGATAAATCTAAATAACATTATGATCCCCTTTAAGTATATCAAAGAACAGTCAAGTTTCCCTTTAAAAGGTTGGCATGTCTTTTTAAGGCATGTTGCATGTATAACTAGCATAACTCATCATCATTTTCCTGCTCTTATCCCATGTTACGTGGGGGCGGCGCAACACGTTTTCTTCTTCCATTCTTCCTAGTCAACCGTCACACTATCATTCACTCCCTTCTCTTTCATATCATTCCTCACACAATCCATCCATTTTTTCTTTGGCCTTCCTTTGCCTCTCCATCCATCAACATGTATATTCATCACTTTAATAACTAGGTGCCCTTTATAACATAAAACGTCAAGAATATTTTACAATCGTGCAACGCATTCTGAACAAACGTTTAGCGTCTCTTTTTCTTGTGATGTTGACCAAAGTCCCCTTCCGTTCGTCCAGCCAGAGAGATAATAGCTCAGTCTCACAACTCAAACGAGTTGCGGAGAATGATAAGATACTATCTCCTCTTCAGGAACTTTTAGGAATTATTTTTAACTTTGGAAACAACGAAGAACTTTGAAAATTCTCTGTCCTTGCTATAGTCAGACTGCCTAACTGTGTATCTGTCCTAAAAAACGCACCTTTCCACGACTTTAGTTGATAAGTGGGATTTTTAGGGTTCCGTAGTCAACAAGGAACCCTTATAGTTTCGCTATGTCCGTCCGTATGTCCGTCTGTCCGTCCGCACCTTAGCTCAGAGACTCTTAGTACTACAAAGCTATTTATTGGGCATGGATATACATATTTATCACGCCGACAATGTGGTAAAATAAAATCATGAAATATTTTTTTTTTGTCAAGTTTACGAGTAATAGACAAATATTCATGAAACAAAAAGCCCTCTTCTTAGTCCGCATTATTGTGCAACTAGGGAAACCTATTAAAGAGCGTGGATCAACACGCACTTGGCCGATTTTTCTCTCTCTTTTTCTCGGTTTGTGTATACATGACAGTTGCCTCATGTCAGAAAGTAAATCAGGATCACGGCTTACATAAAAATATCGTTTCTAGGTAAGCAGTGATCCCTGATTTAGTTTAAATTAATGTGTTACTGGTGTTACTATTCAGAAAAAACAAATAGGTACCTAAATAGAAGAAAACTATAAACATTTATGTCAAACCAGACGTACAATACGACAACGCTCAAAGGTTCAATTGTTTATCTACGGTAAAATCGAAATGTAGCGAACGAAGTGTGACTATCGCCCCATCGACCAACATAAATTAATTTATATTCCCTTATTACTTATTCGTAGTTCCCACCTAAATTATTACAGATTAGCTGACCCGTCAGACGTTGTCCTGTCAAATTTAAATTTAAATTTTTGGCTGATCCTTTGGGTTTTTCTTAAAGCCCCCGTATTGAGGCGAAGAAAACAAAAGCCATTTTGGAGTTTTTGGCGAGACTAATGCACGGCAATTTATTTATTTATTTAAGGAAAAACTAACAGTAGCACAATAGGAAACAATTCAAATAATCTTAAATATTACATTTTAACAATTATGCTACCCACTACGTTCTCCACAGATTACAATTTAGAGTATATAAAACTAGCTAGAAACACAGATAAAAATATACCTATTCCTAGAAAATTTATTTGTATATTTAAAGATAGAAAATATCTATAGATTAGCACACTAATTCCGTCACTCCCTTATTGGATCCAGTCACATTTAATTCGGCAAAGTTCGGTTTTTCCTAAAATAAACGATGGAACCTGTGAAAGTTGTTGGCTTACATAACACTAAAATAATGTAAACAAATACGCACAAGAAGTCAACACCTGGGTACAGAATCACCTATCGGACGTGTGACTTATGGCAGTCTTTATGAGGCAACTATATTTCTTTATATTGGAACTAATAAAAAAGGGGAAGAAAAATAACGGCTCTTTCGTCGGTCATAGGGGTTGGCGACATCGCTCTGTAATATACATATCATTTTTATTTGATGCCAGTTTTCTTTTTTTATGGTTAATGACGAAATGATACCTATTTTTAACCGACTTCAAAAAAAGAGATTGTCAATTCGACATGGTGTGTAATGTGTATGTTATCATATTCACATAATTATGATAATGTATTAGGGCTTCCAAACTTACATAATAAATTATTTTTATCTACACCCATCCTATAAATCCTCTATAAAAGTTTCTGAAACAGTTAGCTTATTGCCAACATTAAAACAGCCAGTGTCATAGTAACCATGGTAACCATAATAGCATCCAAACGGGTGTTTTAATGTTGTACTGAATTTCATAATGCAACTCGTTTTCAAAAAAAGAACATTGTAATGCACGCGCGTTTCACTACAACAGCGCCGTAATTTAAAAAAATAACTTATTCGAATTCACGTCGTATACTCTGACGCCGCCCGCCATGTTCGATACGAGTATTAGTATTGCAACAAACTGTTTCAGAACCTTTTTTATAGGACTGATAACATGGATGTAGATAAAGTCTTGTATGCAACTGTAAATAATTAGGTATTAAAACACTCATGTGATACTATTCCCCACATTCCTGTTTTAATACCCCTCATTATACGTCAGTTGCAAAAAATAACTATTATAGGTGTATTTAGGTATGTATAATTCTCCACGCATTTATCCGAAAGTGTTAATCAACAACAGCGCAAGTTTCCTCAAAATCGGTTAAGTAGTTTTCAATACACATTTACATGGAGCAACTGCCTATTTGACCTCCACAAACCAGTAATTGGGTAATCTGATATCCCTTGGTAAAACTGGTTGTTAGACTTTCGGGCATCTAACGACCCGTAACGACTGTCATAGATCCACGAATGACAGCCGGAACCAACGGCTTAACGTGCTTTCCGAGGCACGGAGGAGTCTTTTTTTATGCCAATAAAGAATGTATTATTTACTAATTTTAGCAGACAGGTCTCTAGGTAGTATTGATGATAGTACCTAGTCTTGTCCTTCATATTTTCCGTCAGTACCTACTTACACATAGCTAAAGAATGCTTGTTGAAGTAACTATCAGCGCAAAAGTGGTGTAAGCCACAATTTGTTCTAATTGCGGTTTTGGCGTAAACTACATACATTCCTTACATCATCAACTTGATATAGTGGAGTAAGTCACCTTTTGCCAGCCAAAAATAGATGTCGCTAAAAATATAGTTTTTGCAGGTTTTGTTTAAAAACGAATCAATCTGCCTAGCCTTTTCCCAACTATGTTGGGATCAGCTTCCAGTCTAACCGGTTGCAGCTGAATACCAGTATTTTACATGGAGCGACTGCCTATCTGACCTCCACAACCCAGTTACTGGGTAATACGATAACCCTTGGTAAGACTAGTTGCCAGACCAAAGTCTGGCAACCAGTCTTACCAAGGGGTACCTATGGGGGCTTCTGACGACCCGTAACGACTGTCAAAGATCCACGAATAACAGCCGGGACCAACGGCTTAACATGCTTTCCGAGGCACGGAGGAATCTCGGTATGTAAAGATGGTTACCCATCCACTGACCAACCCCGGCAAGCGTAGCTTAACCTGACGGATCGACCCGTGCGGCTGTTATTACTTAGCCACGAGCTCCTTGTTTAAAAACGAATACCTATACATATTATATTCGTTGTTAAACAAAAACAGTCAATAAGTAAAATACAATATTTAAAAAAAACATTACACCCCTGTCATTTCCAGCAAACAAAAATAATTGGAAGGAAGAATTAAAAATAACAGGCAACAGTGCCTGTTACTTTATTAATACGTCGAAAAGCTGAAATGTGTGTAATATTGGTAGTGCATTTCTTTTGACGGACATTTTTAACCCTTGGTGTCGATGATAGCGGGCCGTCCGCGGAAAATGTATGGAGTATCAATGGAGCTTTTGAATATTTTTTACTGATTTCTGACTGGCTATTATGTTCTCCGTTGTGATTCCTATAGAAACACAGATGGCACACATGTTGACGTTTCACTGTAGTTTCTGTTACCAGCGAGAAGCCCTACAGTACGCTTTCAGTAAAACCATGACCTATGAAGCTTTGGTTCCCTAGGAAAGCGGTTCCGTCGTATTACTACCAAAATATAAACAAACTACCAAGATAATTATGGACAATTTGTCTGAATTAATTAAATTAAATTTTATTATATATTATATGGGCCGTCTTGAAAATCTGTCATTTTCACCAGTATTTGACATTAAATCAAACCCCGCCGCCCAAAGATTTAAATCGATAGATTTGTCCTCACCGTACTTAGTCACGTGAAAAAGTATCCATACTGAAAAGAGTGAGTTCACACAATATTCAATTATAATTATTATTAATTTATTTGATTAAATAATAATAAAGCGTTTCCATAACAATCAAGTCAATTCACTACGTCATTGTGTGTCAGAGGTGTCAAACGAAACAGAAACGCGACTATCTTTTGAGTAGGGCGAATTAGGGCGGTAGGTCGAATCTAACGATTTATATCTCAGCCGCAGTTTAACAGTTTCATGACAGCCGTCACCGCTTTCCTAATTCCTAGGAAACCTTAGCTTTGAGCTACGGTTTCGTAGAAAAGAGAAGCCCTACAGTACGCTTTCAGTAAAACCATGCCCTATTAGTCGCTGGGTGTAATTGCAACATCCAGCGGCTAAAGCCGGGTACCTACACGCATGAAATCTAACACAACAGCTAGGTGAATATGTTTTAACGTGTGATACATTTCATGTTACCTACGTTTTAACAATCTGTAGGTACCCGGCATTAAGTATAGACGAATACAGCAGCTAATTTAATTAAGTAAGTACTATTAGTTAATTATTTTCCAGACTAGAAAGGAAAAACGCATTGCCTTTAAATATAGTAGTTCTGCGAACCTAAATAAAAAGAAGTTCATCTAAAGGGTTTATACAGGGTGAAATTGAATAGATGCGACAAAATTTAGGGGGGTGGTCTATGCATCAATATGAACAACTTTTACAATGGGACCAAACCTGAAATCGCGAAAAAAAAATCAGCTGTTCAGTACATTTTGACGAATTATGCGAACATTAGATGTACTGAACAGCTGATTTTTTTTTCGCGATTTCAGGTTTGGTCCCATAGTAAAAGTTGTTCATATTGATGCGTAGAACACCCCCTTAAATTTTGTCGCATCTATTCAATGATGGCCAATTCTCGTACCTATAAACGTTCACAATCTCATGCCAGCGTCAATCAAATGTCAAAATGTAGGTAAACGCTATACAATTTTTGACAGATTGAGACTGAGATGAGATTGCGAACGTTGTTAAAAATACGAGAATTGCCCCTCTGATATTATAGTCGGGACATAGGTTGCCATAGGCGACGGTGACAAGAAAAACTAAAGCTAGGTTCAGTTTCATAAAGGACCACTCATAGAAATGAGTCATAAAAATCATAAAAATGATATGGCAGTAGCAAAGATTTAAGTAGTTAGATTCGACCTACCGTGTCAAAAGATAGTCGCATTTTGTTTCGTTTTGACACCTCTGACACACAATGACACAGTGACTACACTTGATTGTCATGGAAACGCTATTTACCTAATAATTTGTGAGCTCACTCTTCTCAGTATGGACACTTTTTCTTGTGACTAAGTACGGTGTGGGCAAATCTATCAATTTAAGTCTTTGTGAAGGCTTTACACTAGGTACCATCGACAAACGCTAGGCCTTTCCAGATTTGAAACATTTTTGCTTGCAAGCTGCAATTGTAATTAAAAATATAGAACCATGGACAGGGTTTTTACAATGAATCAATTTAATGTGTAAGGGCGTCCGTTTTGTCGATAGTACCTAATTCGTTGACCTAATGGTCACAAGCCCGACTTCTGCTTGCCACTCTTGTAAATCAACCAGTCAGCTGGGTTTAACAGTGTCCGTACAACTGTACTTCTATGGAATTTAAAACGCGAAGTATGGCTTGGCGTGGCCACTTCTTAGCTCTCATTCATTTAACACAATATGTAGGCTTGGAGTCTGGATGGATGCCCGGTTGATGGCAATAGGCTCGTCCCCTATTACTTGGGACTTAAAAATAACTTGCGAAATGTGGGTATACTCAGGTAGGTGGCAACACGGTTGAGCGATTGACTGCTGCGCTGCATGTCACGGTTGCGATTCCCGCACGGAACAAATATTTGTACGACCTACAAGTATTTGCTCCGGGTCTGGATGTTCTTCTATCTATAATATGTATGTATTTACAAAAGAAAACCGGACAAGTGCGTGTCGGACCCCGCACAATGAAGGGTTCCGCAGTTGAAAATAATTTATCCCAAAAACAAAGTTAACATTGGATGCCAAAAAAAAATTTTTTTTTTTTCAAAAAATTACAAATTCAAAATTATCGGACTTTTTCCTCGGGGAGACCTTGCTTCTTGGCAAATTTCATTATTCTAGTAGGTCAACGGCAAGTACCCTATAGGTTTTGATTTAGTTGCGGCAGTTGCGAGTATCAAAATGAGTCGCAAAATGGCCGTATTTTTTTATTGCGTTTTTTAGAAGTATGGGACACTAGACTTACGTATTTAATATTAATTTCAACTTGATATTTCTACGCGTCCTTGAGAAAAAGGGTCTTGACAGACTGACAGACTTGAACATTTTTTTTATGTGATAGAATTATGACCTTGCTTCTTACCAAATTTCATGATTCTAGAACAACGGGAAGTACCTACCCTATAGGTTTTGATTTACTTGCTAGTATCAAAATATGTCGCATAAATGGCCGTATGTTTTTATTGCATTGACATAGAAGCTTGAGTATTTTAGGCCTCCAAGGGACCATAGACTTACGTATTTGATATTAATTTCAAATTGATATCTCCACGCGTTCCTGAGAAAAAGGGTCTTGACAGACTGACAGACAGACAGACAGACGGACAACAAAGTGATTCTATAAGGCTTCCGTTTTTTCCTTTTGAGGTACGGAACCCTAAAAATGTATATAAGTAGTTTATCAGCCATCTCGTTACCATAACACAAGCATTAGGTTGCTTAGTTTGGGACTAGATGGCGTTGTGTGAAATGTCCAAGGATATTTATTTATTTATTTATTTAGGTACACCTCTGACTAACTCGTTGGGGATTACAGGCGTGATGTTATGTTCATTAACCATATACTGGTCAAGTAGAAGAAGTTAGTCAGTTAACCAACCAGAAAGGTTAGCGGGGCTAATTGCTTATGGTGGGTTAGATGTACCATCGCGAACATTTTGCGGTGAACACTTTTCTAACTTATTACTATGGTACTAAGGCTCAAAAGTGGTTCACCGGCAATGTCTGTGATGGCACGTCGTAGAGGCCATTATTAGGATTCTTAAATTCCTTCAAACGGGAATCCTAATTTGAAAAAAGTTTCATTTCAAGAATGTGTTTGCACTTTTTCTTAACTAAGTGCACTGTGAGATAGGTATGGTTACAACACTTGAAAGTATGACAAATGATATTCAGTGTTATGTCGGAAGAGTCCTCCTTTACTTGTCAAACCTTAAAAGGCCTTGTTTGCGTTTATGGGCGAGTGGCCCCTTTACCTTGTGGCCTACTTTTTGTTAGCCTTCTTTACCGTTTGTAACCAGCTCTTTTGTGTATCTTTGACCTTTATTCTTTGTGTTACTAAGTAGTATATAAGCAGCATTCTGTTGTTTGGTCTTAAATTGTTTACAACCCTTTTTAGGTACAAAAAAAAAAGAAAAAAAAATTCTCTGAAACTTCGATATATTTAATTTTAGGTTCAAAGTGTTTATACATAAATATGTATGTATATATTATATATATTTATGTTTATCATAAATCTTTTCATATCCCATTTATTTGTTCCAAAGCGTCACCTTAATGAGCGAAGTACGAGCCTGCACCCTAATTGCATAAGTTGCGTAGTTGCTATCAATCGGAATCTGAATCATTTTGAAGCAACTTGCTAATCCATTGCTTCCTAATAATATTATGTTCGAAAAATTTGTCTGCTCAACAATGTAAATAACGCAATGAACGTTGTTGAACTGTCAAAATGAAACCGATTCTGATTGATAGTGTGTTATGCAATAGCCCCGCTCAGTTTTCTTACTATAAGTAACACTACCTTTCGCCCGCGGCTTCGCCCGCGTGGTATGTCGACAAAAAGTACCCTATGTCCTTTTTTAGGCATGGTCTACCCGTGTGCCAAATTTCATGCAAATCCGTTAAGCCGTTTTAGCGTACAAGCGTTACAAACAAACAAACAACCAACAAACTCACTTTCACATTTCTAATATTAGATAGGATTAATACTACAACAAAATAAATATTAGCGTCTATCTATAGAGGTACCTATTTATCATGTTTTCTAAAAATATTTAACTCTATAGGTGCCATAAACATAGAGTTAATTGAATGTGTCTCCTGCGGCGTTGGTTAAATAAAACCTTGTCATAGTACCATGTCATGTCCCACGGCAAACCACAGGGGAGGTGATTCAGGTAACATTCAATATTTGTGGTCAACCATCAAACTTGCCACTGGAAATTATACCACATCACTTAAGAGATTAAGTTCATTTTTGTGTTCATTACATATTGAAATTGATACTCTTTTTCCGCAATAATAAATAATAGAAAACTGAAAGCGAGTGCAGGATACTTTCTTTGAATTTAAGAAAATGTTTTTAAAACGTGTTTTATGTGTCATGCGATGAATTTTTGATGCAATTTTAACGGAATGTTTTCTTTGCGCTGTTCCGTAATTGCTTTACATCGATGTAATTATTGTGGGATATTTTATAACAGGAGTATTTTGTTATTACATAATTTTCCGTTGTTATTTTGTTTATAACATTGTTGTGATTGAAAACCTATCTGCAAATACGTTTTTAGAATTGGATTTATTTTTCAACTATTTTCTCTTGTTATGATTTACAATACTAAAAAAAATAGAAGAAAATTATTATAAAATAAACAAAAAAAAAACAATATCCTAAAAATATCAGGCAATTATTGTTGTGAAGACAATTATATTAATGTATATCACAGTATCAGTGCATCAGTTATAAGTATGTGTATGTCTATTCACATATTTGAAAATTAATATGTTTAACTACAGACGGCTGAGCTATTGTGAAGTTTTCAAGGTAAGAGGTACAAAGATATGTCTAGACTTCAAACTTTCACGTATGTTGCGATTCGACATCACGACCCGAGATCATGTCTGCATATTTTGTACCGGGATACTAGTGTGTCTATAGAAGTGCGATAGTTAGAAAGATATATATACATTGTTGTATTACTGAGTTCCAGTGCCTACTTTCCGGCTTCTTCATCAGATCGGTTCGATGGTACCTACCATTTTCATCAGAATCATTTATTTAAAGCTTCGTCATAGTCGCTTGACTATCTTAATCGGGATACCTTATCGCTACCCGTGAAATAGTTCCCGTGGCCATCTGTGGTCTTCTTCATCAGTTCCATTTCACCAGATGATACTTTCTGAATGCAAATGCTAGATTTGTTGATTAAAATACCAAAACCGCTATATAAATGCCTATAATATTTGAGGATTTCCCTCAATTCCTCATGGATCCCATCATCAGAACTGGATTTTGATAAAAATGGGACCAATCTGGCAGTATATCCTTTTAAATAAAAAATAATTTTTCAAATCGGTTTATAAATGACGGTGTACTGAGGTAACAAACATACAAAAAAAATACAACCGAATTGAGAACCTCCTCCTTTTTTTGAAGTCGGTTAATAAATGAAATGCGTGAACCGAAACGCATCCTTATTATCCCCTCAAGTGTCTGAGTTTGGCTGATTTTAGACCCAAAACCCCAGCGAGTGGGGAGGGTTGGGGGTTAGTTGCGAACCCCATAGGTTCACAACTACTGATAATGATATGTTTTCCATCGGATGATGTTTTTTTACGTTTATATATACGTGATCTAAGCTTATATACCTATTATGTAAAGTTTTGTCCTTTTGCACACTTGGGGTGCATTTGACACGCGGGGGGGGAGGGGAGGTTAGCTGCGAACTCCATAAGTTCACAACTAATGATTTGATTGGTTTTCCATCGGATGATGTTTTTTTACATTTATATATATGTGATATAAGCTTATGTACCGAACAAAAAAACAGTTTTTCTTATGCACACATGGGGTGCATTCGACACTTGAGGGGTTATGTCAGTGAAAGTTGATGTCAGTATGAAACGTTTTATTCTCAAAATAAGGATTTTAAAATAATATTTTGGTGTTTCTAAAATTAGGTAAGTGTAGTTAATTAAAACGTTAGAATGTAATCTTTGAGATAGTTTGTTATTATCCTAGATAATAAGAAAGGTTTGTTCGTTTTAGGAGTAATTTCACACAAAAATAAAAACCGATTTTTGTCAAAATTGGGACCTTTAAAAATGAATGATATAGTTAGTACCACTAGTTTTTGTGATGTCTATCCAAATATATTTAACTTATCTACTTATGTTAGAATAAAATGATTGAATAATAAAAGACCATTTTCGGACATGTCCTTTAATCTGAATGGCATAAATAAACAGTGATTCAAATAAACTATGCGTAGGTAGGTCATTTAGAATCTATCATAATAATATTTTTTCTGTACTCTAAGCAACTGTACCTCTTAGGAACTCTTGTCCAAAATGTTATGCTTCTAGACCCCGCTGGGTGTAGCTCTAGATCTAAGTCTAGCTATAGGCTATGCGTTGTCGGTAGGTAAAATTAATGAATTTAAGATTTTTATTAATAAGTAGATGCAGGTAGAAACGTACATTGTGGGTCTAGGAAAAACCATTGAGAGAAGCAGCTAAGCCAACAAAGCGAGCAATGTTATGCACACGCCTCTCTGTGGGAATGGAGCAGGCGGCCCGCGCCATTGATTTCCCGAGTGGCCGATTCTGGCCGCAGATCGTAAACGCGGCGTCATCCGCCCGTCGCTCATACAACGTGATCAACACTTGGAAATGTTCGCTTAATTACACAGTTTTTTTTTGGTACAATAATTCGTATTTTTATGTAGCTCAGATAGAAAAAAAGATGAATGGATTGCGGGCTAAGGTATAGTTGCATTTCACTCCCGTTGATTCACGTAGAGAATTGGACTGAGAGTTAGGCCTCACAAAAGTGACCACTCTCTAGAAAGAGACCAAGCGAATCTGTGGCCAATACCTGTAAAGCTATACCTACTAAAGAGACAACTACGGGTTGCAAATTCGCTTTGTCTCTCTCGTACTTTTCGGGCTGTTTTCACTGCACAACTGAACACGATACGCTCAGTCCATTCTCTATGTCATAACTATCATCATTATCATTTATTTTGATGACGGCTGGTGTGTAAATGTTTGCAAGAAGAAGACATTACGATATGACCTAGATATGACAAAATAAATTATGATTTATCGTTTGGTTGAGCGTCTAACAAGCAAAGAAGCTGATCGAGTGTCTGTCACTGCGTATAGGTAAATTTCTCATATAAATCAGGAAATAACGTAATTGCAATATCAGCCTCTTAAAGTCTATCTTCCACCGTTCGTACACTGGAAACGGCTCAACAATCTTCTAATTAGTGACACGTAACGCAGGAACTAATCGCGTTCTTGCTGTCACGCGCGTCACATATTATTTAGGTATGGTTTAATGCGACCTTCCGGCTTCCGGAAACTACTTAGAAGCCTTTTGCTTTGTTGAGTTGACGGAAGTTAGCCCACTTGGTAGCATGAGGGGGATTTACCTGCTCAAGGGAATCCCCAAGGAGATAAATACAAGCTTAGGTACATCTGACTGCCGCTGGGGTCGCGGGTAGTTTTAAGAAGATACCGCGGCCCTGGCATAGGCAACTGAAGGAACACGGGTGGGTTTTAGTCAGTAAAAGTCTGATACGCCCTTCCGCTCCACCCAGAGCGGGAGAAGTTATTTATGATTTCCCACCCTCAAAAAAAAAAAAAAAGGTACATCTGACTCTGGCCTTAGAGTCAGATGTACCTTTTTTTTTTTTTTTTTTTGGCCACCGTCACGTCAACGGGACGCCAACAGGACGTCAACGAAAACGAGATGACGGCGCCGAAGTATAGACACATATTTTCACAGGTAACTTATCGGTAACTTTTCTGTAACTTGTTGTACCTTAGTTATTCTTCTGAGGTTGTTATACGGACACAGTGTAGGTATCTACATTAAACCCCACTCTATAATGCTTGTCTCACTGTCTAAAGTATGGATTGAAATTACGAGGTGTTGTGTATATTAGCATCTTCGTACACAAATACTTTTGTTAATTGTTAACCTTTGGACATATATGAATCGATACTCTTCAAGGAACTCCCTTTTGAATTTTGCTCCACTCATATTTTAGCGTATGACTGTACACCAGTGATGTATACCGCCTTGAAATGTATTGGTACATAGCAATAGTTTCACGCTGTAAGTTGTTTTGAACGTAAGTTTACATTTTCCTACATTGTTTCAGACTACATGAATGTTATGAACCTATAAGTTTGCACACTCAGCCCTCAGATGTCTGAGTAGGGCTAATTTTAGACCCAAAACCCAAGCGAGTTCCGAGGGTTGGGGGTTAGTTGCGAACCCCATAGGTTCACAACTACTGATGATGATAAGTTTTCCATCGGATGATGTTTTTTACGTTTATATATATGTGATATAAGCTTATATACCTATTATGTAAAGTTTTGTCCTTTTACACACATAGGGTGCATTTGACACCCGGGGGGTTAATAAACTGGGTTGAGGTTGAGTTTGACTATCAACACATACCTACTCAACAAGTGTAAGTAATAATATAAATAAGTATAGTGTTCAAGGAACAGCCACGTTATTTTCTTTTATTTTCTTTAAGGGCCCTACACATTATACACCGCCTTCAGTCGGTCCACTCATACAAACTGGCAGTCCATTTTGTATGAGTGGACCACCTGTTGGCGGACAGTCCAGCTCCTCAGTCCAGTGTTGAATTATATGCAAATATTGGTAGGTATAAGGGATTGTTCCATGAAAGAAATAAAAACCATTTAGTGAGTACTTCTAATTTATGTACGATCAGTTTTATCAACAGAAATGAGAGATTAAGCACTTACATAACTCGCTTGCTAAACATTATTTTATCTATAGTTTAGAAGACCCAAAGAGCGATTTGACAATTGAAACATGTTAGGTAGTTAAATAAAAACATCATCGTGTCATAAAAATATGAAATAATAATAATTTAATAATAATATTTTTTATATATCATAATTATGTTGATTTGTGTGTTATTTATAATGTATCCTCTTTTCAGCTTTCTAGGTCCAAGGGTTGCTTGGGTTGGGTTGTTGTTGCTAGGCGTTGATTTACTTTATTTATTTATTAAGCAAGACACACCAACGACATATTTACAAGGCTAATAACAATAGGTAATTCAGTCTTCAGTACTGTGTAAATACATCACTTAGAGGCATGCACAACATTCACAATAATTGAAAAGGTTACAACTATTCAATTAATAAAATTTTAAATCATTTCAATATTAACAATAAAAATTTGATTGGTACTTACTCATAACATTCCCAAATAAGATTAGATTTTAAAATAAAATAACATTAAAAATATATGTGTATATACACAATTTCGTCACATTTCATGGGAGTAATGGAACCGTACAAAATTACAATAAAATAAAATAAAATATTGGCACATAATTATATGACTACAAAACTAAATATGAAATAAAATAAAATAACGGTAAGTATTTAAATGACGTAATAAAAGTAAAAGATTTAAAAAAATAAAAGTAATTAAGAATAACAATTACAATTTAATTTTAATTAGTCAGTCAGTCAATCAGTGAGGACTTCTCTTTTTATTTGTATAAATAAACATTATTATCACAATTAATAAGGCGTTTATAAGGTCAACAAGTAAATTCACGAAGCTTAAGTTTTTTTTTACAATAACCATTTTGTGGAACAAAAATCAACAACTCACGGGACGTTATTTTTATAAAAATATTCAATCATTCACTATACTTGACCAAAATATTTTATTTAATGTCAAATTGACAACCAAAATAAAATGTTCCAAAACTGTCGTATTTTTGACTGACAGCGTTATATAATGTACAGTTTGTCAATATAAAGAAAGCCCTTATTCCGATAGCAATAACACCACTACTTCACAAATCATAACTTGTTTGTTTATTTAACAAGTAGCTTAATCTCCTTCTGGCCTACAATGTTGAATTTGCAAAATGTTGAATGATTCGCATAATGTTGAATCCCAAAATGTTGAATTTGCAAAATGTTGAATTCCAAAATGTTGAACTTGTAAAAAGTTATTTTATCGAGAATATTCTATTGTAGTCCAGAAGGTGTATTATTATTTATCAACGTAGTAAATTAAAAACAAAAACTCTTTACCTACTTGTAACCCTTAACTAAAAACAAAGGAAAATGTAAAAAGTCGTTAAAAATGTCATTAAAATCCTAATCTAAGTCTTAATGTAACTTTTCTCAAAAATTGCAAAGGCTGCAATTTCTTCTTTTCAAGTTTTTTTGAATAACAACGAATGTCGTTTATCGAATAATAAGTCATTTTATTTGTATTTTTGGGAGAAAAGGAATAAAAGTTGTTAGACCTCAAAAGAAACAGCTTATGATGAAAAATAGACTGATTTGGGCAAAACAATATGTTTGGACAGAAGAAAGATCGAAGAAAGAAGAATCGAAAAGACAAACAAAGTGAGCTTAGATCTAACTACTCCACAACTCCATCGGTTTATGTAATTAAATAAAGGTAAACAAAAAAAAACAGCTGTACTCTTCAATTTAGCAACTTTATAATTCGTTGTATCAATCAATCTGCCTAGCCTTTTCCCCAACTATGTTGGGGTTGGCTTCCAGTCTAACCGGATGCAGCTGAATACCAGTATTTTACATGGAGCGACTGCCTGTCTGACCTCCACAACCCAGTAACTGGGTAATACGATACCCCTTGGTAAGACTGGTTGTCAGACTTTCGGGCTTCTGACGACCCGTAACAACTGTCAAAGATCCACGAATAACAGCCGGGACCAACGGCTTAGCGTGCTTTCCGAGGCACGGAGGAGTCTCGGTATGTAAAGCTGGTCACCCATCCACTGACTAACCCCGGCAAGCGTAGCTTAACCCGATGGATCGACCCGTGCGGCTGTAATTACTTAGCCACGAGCTATGTATAACGATGCTAAATAGAAAAGACAACTGTGTCGTAGCATGATGACTGAAGTGACAGGTATTACGTTTACTCGGTTAACCAGGCACGTGGTTTTTTTGTTTACTTTTATTTAACCTCTCACGTGTCTGAGTTTGGGCTATTTTTAGGCCCAAAAACCCAGCGGTGGTGGGGGTTGGGGGTTAGTTGCGAACCCTATAGGTTCACAACTACTGATGAGGATATGTTTTCCATCGGATGATGTTTTTTTACGTTTATATATATGAGATATAAGCTTATATACCTACTATGTAAAGTTTTGTCCTTATGCACACATGGAGCGCATTGGACACGCGGGGGGAGGGGTTGTTAGTTGCGAACTCCATAGGTGCACAACTACTGATGATGATTGGTTTTCCATCGGATGATGTTTTTTTACGTTTATATATATGAGATATAAGCTTATATACCTACTATGTAAAGTTTTGTCCTTATGCACACATGGAGTGCATTGGACACGCGGGGGGAGGGGGTGTTAGTTGCGAACTCCATAGGTGCACAACTACTGATGATGATTGGTTTTCCATCGGATGATGTTTTTTTACGTTTATATATATGAGATATAAGCTTATATACCTACTATGTAAAGTTTTGTCCTTATGCACACATGGAGTGCATTGGACACGCGGGGGGAGGGGGTGTTAGTTGCGAACTCCATAGGTGCACAACTACTGATGATGATTGGTTTTCCATCGGATGATGTTTTTTTAGGTTTGTATGTATATGCGATATAAGCTTATTATATACCACTAATATAAGTTTTTCCTTATGCACACATGGGGTGCATTCGACACTTGAGGGGTTAATTACCTAAACCGATGGAGCATAATTAAATTCGCGTACCTTGTTTCGCCGGTAATAATTCATCTAATAATGGGAGAATAAAATTAAAAATTTGTTCTGGTGCGTCTGGTGACCAAACGAAGTCGAAGTGTCCAAAATCGTTTGCCTTCACCACGTGATGAATGGTCACATCCTGGAGCAGGTGTAGCAATGTCTGAACATCCGATCCAGTCGACAACCAATCTGATGATGAACTGAACAATACTATAGGTAAAGTTACACCTCTTAGTTTGTACAATGCAGCAGTGTTATTATTCCTATATTTTCTTTGATTACCACCGTCCTCGTAGTGGAACATTTGAAAGTATCCGCTCTGCACAAGCTGCACGTAATGTATTATCGTCTTCACGGACCCTCCTGCCGGTAAATGATTCATAACATCCTCCAAGAGCTTTGGCCCCCACGCACCACTACCACCATTCCCAAATAATAACAAAGGATTTAAACATGACATGCTTGGTCCTTTGCAATACTTCTCAATAATTTGCGAGGGGAATACCTCGTCTCGCATAAATTCTGACTGTCCAAAGAAATCTAGCGAGTGGCGACCATTTTCTCTGTAAAACTTTGCTAACATCCTGATTGGGCCTTTAGTGTGATACATAAAAGCTAATGGGGCTAACAGAGTACCTGATCTTAATATAGTGTTATATTGCGGCATAGTTGATAAAAGAACAAGTAATGCTGTGCCCCCCATGGAGTGACCTATGAAGTGAAGCTCCGAGCTTTTTGTTATTTCACTTATGTATTTAATTGTTGCTGGTAAATCGTACACACCCATTTCATGCCAAGAAAAATCCCAAAATGTTGAGTTGAAAGCGCTCTTTGTTGTATGTACTCTTGAGTATCTGTTACCTCGAGCATTCAGTAGCCACACATCGAACCCATACTCAAGTAATATATAAGGTAGAGCCCTATATGGGCCCAAAAATAGCCAATCTTCAGAACTTCCAAGTATGCCATGATGTAGCATTACTACTCTGTCGCTAATTCGTTTGACGTCGGACAGCACTCGTTGCATTGTTAACATATAACCATCCTCAGTAAGTACTGTGTGGGATTCTGATAGATATCCATGAACTGCGATCAACTGTTCGGCACTCATTTTAGGACTGTTCTCGGAAGTCGTTCTTGGAGTATGTCCTGAGGATAACTTATGTTGTCCCAGGCGTAAGTCCTTTTCCAGCTCTTCGTTAACCTTCTTTCTTTTTAACAATTCGTCAAAGAACATTGATAACGCACTCTTAAGATTCTTTCGCTTTTCTTCAGTTACTCGTGGTTTTTCAAACAATAAGTTTTTAATATTATGAAATACATTTCGAATCGTACCAAAAAAATTAACTCCCCTTGTTTCTCGAGGGATCCCACAATCTTCACCAGTACACGCGTCGATTGATTTTAACAAAAAGTTAGATAAGAAAGCAAATAAAACCCATTTTCTTAACATTTGGATAACTGCGTGTGCACTGAGAACCGAGTATTAAGGACGCACGTATAATTCTGACTTTCTAATTGCCCGATAAGGTGCCGCGGAAATAATGTCTCGAAATCCTATTCTTGTATAAACAAAATCCAGATCTGTCTAGAGGATACGTACGTGTCTACATAAACATAGCTATTGAAAGGCAGCTGTTGAAAATCACTCTAATGATGATGTGATGTTTAAAACATCACACGCATTCATTCGTCTAGATAATAACATAATATATGATGTCACCACTATAAGTTAATTATATTTAGTAGCGCACTACAATCTGTTGTATGCGTATTGGTGACAGTATAAAAAAATATAGTGGTACTGTTTTTAGGGTTCCGTACCTCAAAAGGAAAAAACGGAACCCTTATAGGATTACTTGCTTGTTCATCTGTCTGTCTGTCTGTCTGTCTGTCAGTCTGTCAAGACCGTTTTTCTCAGGAACGCATAGAGGTATCAAATCAAATACGTAAGTCTTTGGTCTCTTAAAGTCCTAAAAAACTCAAGCTTCTAAGTCAATGCAATAAAAACATACGGCCACTTATGCTACATATTTTGATACTCGCAAGTAAATCAAAACCTATATGGTACTTTCCGTTATTCTAGAATCATGAAATTTGGTAAGAAGCAAGGTAATACAGCACAAATAAAGGAAAAAGTCCGAAAATTGTTAATTTGTAATTCTATCACATAAAAAAAATGTTCAAGTCTGTCAGTCTGTTAAGACCCTTTTTCTCAAGGACGCATGGAAATATCAAGTTGAAATCAATATTAAATACTTAAGTCTATAGGGTTCTAGAAAAATCAAGCGTCTAAGTCAACGCAATAAAAAAATACGGCCATTTTGCGACACATTTTGATACTCGCAACTGTCGCAAGTAAATCAAAACCTATAGGATACTTCAAATTGACCTAGAGTAATGAAATTTAGAAAGAAGCAAGGTCTCCCGGCACAAATAAAAGAAAAAGTCCGAAAATTGTGAATTTGTAATTTTTTTATAGAAAAATTTTTTTTTTGGGATCCAATGTTAAGTTTGATTTTGGGATAAATTCTTTTCAACTACGGAACCCTTCATTGTGCGTGGTCCGACACGCACTTGGCCGGTTTTTTTTACTAAATCCTACTGCTTTTTAGGGTTCCGTACCTCAAAAGGAAAAAATGGAACCCTTATAGGATCACTTGTTTGTCCGTCTGTCTGTCTGTCAGTCTGTCAAGACCCTTTTTCTCAGGAACGCGTGGAGGTATCAAGTTGAAATTAATATCACATACGTAGGTCTGTGATCCCTTGGAGTCCTAAAAACCTCAAGCTTCTAAGTCAACGCAATAAAAAAATATGGCCATTTATGCGACATATTTTGATGCTCGCAAGTAAATCAAAACCTATTGGGTACTTTCCGTTGACCTAGAAACATGAAATTTGGCAAAAAGCAAGGTTTTACAGCACAAATAATGGAAAAAGTCCGAAAATTGGTAATTTATAATTTTATTAGGTACATAAAAAAATATTTTTAAGTATGTCGTCTGTCAAGGCCCTTTTTCTCAGGAACGTGTAGGTAAAGGTATATAATTGAAATTAATATCAAATACGTAAGTCGTTACGTACGTAAGTACCTAAAAGTCCTAAAAAAATCAAGTTTCTAAATCCACACAATAAGAAGATACGGCCATTTTTGCGACATATTTTGATACTCGCAAGTAAATCAAAACCTATAGGGTACTTGCCGTTGACCTAGAATCATGAAATTTGGTAAGAAGCAAGTTGTTACAGCACCAGTAATTGAAAAAGTCCGAAAATTGGTAATTTATAATTATCACATAAAAAAATATATTTTTAAGTATGTCATCTGTCATGGCCCTTTTTCTCAGGAAGGCGTGGAGGTATCAAGTTGAAATTAATATTAAATACGTAAGTCAATGGTCCCTTGGAGTCCTAAAAAACTCAAGCTTCTAAGTCAACGCAATAAAAATATATGGCCATTTATGCAACATATTTTGATACTCGCAAGTAAATCAAAACCTAGGTACTTCCCGTTGACCTAGAATCATGAAATTTAGCAAGAAGCAAGATATCACAGCACAAGTAAAGTAAAAGTCTGAAAATTGATTATTTGTACATAAAAAAAAATAGTTTTCAGTTTTATTTTTCTGGGAAAATGTGGGTGCACTATAGGTACACCTCTGCCCGACCCATCGGGGAATCAAGGCGTGATGCTATGGTTAAGAATAGCATTATGCGAATACAAACTTAAATGTGCAGTTGGAGAATTGCCCGTGACGTATATCAATGTATGGGAGAACATGTTTTTGAACTCAATGTTAAGTTTGGCATTGGGATAAATTCTTTTCAACTACGGAACCCTTCATTGTGCGTGGTCCGACACGCACTTGGCCGGTTTTTTACATTGCTCTTTTAAATTAAGCTAGGTACAAGTGTGAATTCTCTTTTATATTTTTTGTATATCTACTACAAAACATACACATTGACGCTTACGTACAACTAAATTCTGGTAATCAGCTGCATCCAGTTGAACTAGACGCCGTCTATCCCAAAATAGTCTGAAAAAAATACTAGGTAGATGAGTGGGTTGTGGAGGTCAGATAGGCAGTCGCACCATGTAAAACCGGATGCAACTGAATAGCAGTCTATTCAGTTGCATCCGGTTAGACTTGAAGCCGACCCTAACATAGTTGGGAAAAGGGAGGCAGATACTCTTGGATTATGGTTAATGACATATCATTATTTACATAGTTCACAGTAAGGTGTAGATTCATTAACAATCGTTATTTATCTGGAAATCTGCAACCGTAACATCAATGAATCCGCTGATAAAAATGAAAGAAAACAAAAACATGACATGGCTATGTTCACAACCACAAAGGTCACAAAATGACTTTCATGGAAGGACATACAAGGACTTACCTGACCTGTAGTATGTATTTCCAAGGTTAGGTACTTCTCTTTTTCTCCTTAACACAACGGCTTAACCACCTACAAGTAATATTATAGTTGATTTTATTTAAGTATATTTTTACAAAGCTTTTAATCCTTACATTTGCCCTCACCGTACTTAGTCACGTGAAAAAGTGTCCACTGAGAACAGCTGGCTCACACAGTAAGGCTGCCTGTCCACCGGAGCGGAGCGAGGCTGCGGAGCGGAGAAACGGAGAAATATTAACCAATAGGAGCGCGAGCAGACGGTGGAGTGGAGCCGACTTAAGATTCTATTGGTTAATATTTCTCCGTTTCTCCGCTCCGCAGCCTCACTCCGCTCCGGTGGACAGGCAGCCTAATACTAGCATTTCCAAGCCAATCAAGTCAAGTCACGCGTCATTGTGTGTGTCAAAACGAAACAGAAACGCGACCATCTTATGATTCTATAGAATGAATCTAACGATTTAAATCTTTGCACTGCTATGGTTACAGGCTTACAGTTTAATTTGCCATTGGAGATGAAATTCTCTGAAACTTGTCTGTGTATCGGATGAATTTCCCACGTAAGCTCATCAAAAGATTATTCTTATATTAAATATTGAGGAGAGTAGGGGTGGTATAAAATTGTGGTTGATTGATTACTTCTCATGTTTAAAAGACTTTTGTAAAATACATATAAAGATCATAAGTAGGTAATTTTGTATTATTTTTGTGTTATCGATAGCTGCTGGAAGTATGTATATACTGCCGGTTCTTCTTTTATTAACATTATTTATCTCCTTTCATCACGAACTTATTGGAACAATTTACTCCAGTAACGTTTAGCCCCATTTTCCCCTATCCTTTTATAACATTGAAATACCCACCAGGTCTTATTTTTAAATAGAATAACTTTTCACTCGAGCCGAATTTGGTCGCCCAGGTAGCAACCGAGATCGGCTCGTGTCAAAAGTTGAAAACAGAAAAGACGAATTTTCCCAGAAATGAGACATAGGGTAGGTAGATCTATTTTGATTAAGATACCTACTTAAAAAAAATATTGTGGGTTCTGAATTTTGGAACTTTAAACTTTAATTTTTTCTCAGACGATCGAAATTAAAAATTCTCTGGGCTTTTGTTAAGTTTATGAAACATCAATAGTTACACAATTGTGAAGCTTTTAAATTAAAGTTAAAAAAAGTATTGTTTTAATTTTGTTTTGGTTTTGTTTTAATCTAAAATTAAAAAAAAACAAACATCTTTTTTTTTACCTCACGCATAGCCACTGAAACGTTACAACTACCACAGTTGCTAAAAAAAAAATCCGTTACAGCCCTGCTGTGGCGACTTGATCCCTGTATAACGTTTTTTTACCGTGGTAAATCTATGAAAGCTTCTAAAAATTATACGAGATGGCACTGCGTTAAATTCCGCGTCAGTGGATGTATAGAAGCAAAAAAAGCATTAATGTCAAGATTGGCGGCGGATGCTAAATTGAATGAACCGAATCTTTTTGTAAAAATACGGAGAAAACTAATTTTCCCAGACATGAGACCTACAGATAGCGCGCGAGTTGAATGCAGAGCTTAGGAATGCGGTAGTGCTGTGACCTAATTATAATTATTGATGACCACAATGAGTAATGAATGTCGATAAATTTAAACAATGTTATAAGTTTAATTTTATTTTTTACACTAGGTTAACATGATGAAAAAAAAACAATATCATAATTATCACATGTTTTTAATAATCATTTCACAAAACGGAATAAAAAAAAATTAATCAGATTCAGAAATGGCAGATATGGTTGAATCTCAGAACAATAACAAAGCATAGAAGGAAGGTTAAAAACAGAATTCTGTAACTACCTTTAGTCCCGTTCTATTATTAGGTACGTTAAAGGTACGATAAAGGATGTGGGAAAGAGATAAATGTTTTACTCTTTGTTTTACTTTCTTGGCATGGTCACAAGATCAATTGTCATTTGGTTAAAAAAGTTATAGTATGACGCGGCCAAATTTGATAGTACTTTGTTTCAATGCCTGACAGTTCGTTCATTGAACTACCTGACTTATTCGCGTGTTCATTGTTTACGTGTTTGTCGTAATCTTCCATGGTTTTGCGATGTTTTAATAATATTTCTACTGTTAGATTGCATGAATTCTTTGTTTAACTACAAATAGTGAGTGTGTGGACGCTGTGGAGCAATTTCTTGTGTGGTTGGGGGCTGCAAGTCCCATTCATAGCGAAAATAAAATGAACAATAAATATTGACCTTCCATCGGTAAGTTTTTGCTCAATTTCTTGTTGCATTTATGATCTGATAAACGAATATAAATACATAACAAATATTGCTGTGTCACTATATAGCTGAAACCAGTCGTAATATTTATTCCAATAGAAGTTATTAGCGAATATTCGGAAATTGTTTTGGGGTTATCTTGATCAGCCATAGTGACGTAAATAATGTTGTCGATACTTTTCTTTTACAGATTTCCTAGACGATGTGAAAAAAAAATGGATAAATTGTATTGGTAGACGAAATTGGACTCCAAAAAGCACAGCCACATAATATACTCCAAGCATTTTACTTTGTATTCATTTGGTAATGAACCTATGAAATGGATGTAAGTAGCATGTTCTTTAAGGTTGATGCGTCAGGGTAGCCCGCGAAATTCAAAATTTCTTAAGTTTTTTGCAATTTGTAGGTCAGTGTGAGCTTGTATGTTGATTAAAATATGATTCGCGGCCGTAGCTATTATGGCTTTACAGAATTATAATAATTAAAATCAGCAATACAACTCCATAAGTTAGCATTTACCTCAAATCTAGCGATTTCATGAGATCATGAGGTTTGAGATAAATGCTAACTTATGGAGTTGTATTGCTGATTCTAATGATTATAATTCTGTAAAGCCATATTAGCTACGGCCGCGAATCATATTTTAATCAACATACAAGCTCACACTGACCTACAAATTGCAAAAAACGTAAGAAATTTTGAATTTCGCGGGCTACCCTGGAGCTTTCGCCTTAAGTCGTCACATTATTTGTTACTAGCTTTTGCCCGCGGCTTCGCCCGCGTGGATGTCGGAAAATATCTCATGGGAATGTTCATGTGGAAAACATAGGGCCGTCCGATATAACTGTGCAAACTCAAATCGCTACGATATATCGTTACCGTGTATAGTAAGCATAAAGCTACCAGTCGGCATGATTTTTTCCGACATCTTTAACAGTCGTCGTCATATTTCAGCCAATTTACAAAAAACTATAATGAATTACCCTGAATCACTCCGTTCATTGGAGAAAACCATATGAAAATCCGTTCGGTACTTTTTGACATTATCGCATTCAAACAAACAGACTTACGCGGCGGGGGGACTTTGTTATTTACTTAAAATTTATTATGCCAGTCACGCTCTAATAACAAATAACTTTTGTCCGAGTGTCCACTCGTTCAAATAATTTCCTCGTAAAAACGCCGAATGAAATAAAGACTAAATGTTACCTCAAGATTCGAACTATGACTACATTTCCAATCCCTTAAATCTCTTAAAAAGAGGTAGGTACACAAACATTTGTCAACCCCTATTGTACCCCATCAAAAACGCTGTACCATATATTTCTTTATTTCCTACCAAAAGCATAAATTTTAATTTTCATATCCCTAACTTAAGAAATGTTGGGTTTCCCATACAAATTTTCATCCCTTATATCACCCCTTGTACGATTATGTTTTAAGACAAAAAGTAGCTCATGTCGTTTCCCAGAATGCTATCTATAGCCTTGCCAAATTTTGTCGAAATCCGTGCAGTTTTGTAAATTTTAAAATCAACCCCTATTTTACCCCCTTAGGGGATGATTTTTAAAAAACGCTGAACACATATTTCTTAATTTCCTACCAATAGCATAAATTTGTTATCCCTAACTTAAGAAATACTGGGTTTCCCCTACAAACTTTCATCCCCTAAATCACCCCCTGTAGTATTGTTTTTGAAAGTATCCTATGTCCTTTCCCAGGATGCTATATAAAGCCTTGCTAAATTTTATCGAAATCCGTGCAGTTTTGTAAATTTCTAAATCAACCCCTATTTTACCCCCTTAGGGGATGATTTTTCAAAACGTTGAACCGCATATTTCTTAATTTCCTACCAATAGAATAAATTTGTTATCCCTAACTTAAGAAATACTGGGTTTCCCTTACAAACTTTCATCCCCTAAATCACCCCCTGTAGTATTGTTTTTGAAAGTATCCTATGTCCTTTCCCAGGATGCTATATAAAGCCTTGCCAAATATTGTCGAAATCCGTGCAGTTTTGTAAATTTTAAAATCAACCCCTATTTTTCCCCCTTAGGGGATGATTTTTCAAAATCGCTGAACCGCATATTTCTTTATTTCCTATCAAAAGCATACATTTTAATTTTCACATCCCTAACTTAAGAAACACTGAGTTTCCCATATAAACTTTCATCTCCTATATCACCCCCTGTAGGATTATTTTTTAAGACAAAAAATTGCCTATTTCCCACCCCAGGATGCTATATAAAGCCTTGCCAAATTTTATCGAAATCCGTGCAGTTTTGTAATTTTTAAAATCAACCCCTATTTTACCCCCTTAGGGGATGATTTTTCAAAAACGCTAAACTGCATATTTCTTAATTTCCTACCAATAGCATAAATTTGTTATCCCTAACTTAAGAAATACTGGGTTTCCCTTAGAAACTTTCATCCCGCATATCACCCCCCGTAGTATTATTTTTGAAAAAAATAGTATCCTATGTCCTTCCCCAGGATGCTATACAAAGCCTTGCCAAATTTTGGCGAAATACATGCAATTTTGTAAATTTTAAAATCAACCCCTATTTTACTATATTTTACCCCCCTAGGGGATGATTTTTCAAAAACGCTGAACCGCATATTTCTTTATTTCCTATCAAAAACATAAATTTTAATTTTCACATCCCTAACTTAAGAAATACTGAGTTTCCCATACAAACTTTCATCCCCTATATCACCCCCTGTAGGATTATTTTTGAAAAAGAAAGTAGCCTATGTCCGTCCCCAGGATACCATCTATAGCCTTGCCAAATTTTATCGAAATCCGTTCAGTGGTTTAGGCGTGAAAAGGTAACAGACAGACAGACAGACAGACAGACAGACAGACAGACAGACAGACAGACAGACAGAGTTACTTTCGAATTTATAATATTAGTATGGATGGATAGAACAGATGAAATGGTCTGATATACAGGATGAATTTTTTATCATGCACCAAATTGAAATGGGAGATTGTACTCATCATTATGAACAACTTTTACTATGGGACCAAACCTGAAATCGCGAAAAAAAAATCAGCTGTTCAGTACATTTTGACGAGTTTGATGTAGATAACTGTACTGAACAGCTGATTTTTTTTTCGCGATTTCAGGTTTGTTCCCATAGTAAAAGTTGTTCATAATGATGAGTACAATCTCTCATTTCGATTTGGTGCATGATAAAAAATTCATCCAGTATTATGATATAATTAAGGTATTTTATTGGCAATAAATAGTATCCCGTTCAAATTAAAACTTTATTTATTACATTACAGGAAATACTTATGGAAGTCTGCGAAGAAGGACATAGCGCAGTACTGCAAATTAAAAGAACCGCTCACAATCAACAGCAATCTAACATGAAGACAGGTATAACATTTCAGAAATATGTTCACTTGATATATGCGATACAATGATATTATATTAAAAATATCATTGATGCGATATCATTCTTCTAATTATCCCAGTCGGAAATATAATCGTGTGCAAATTTATTTATTTATTTTTAATAAAAAATACGTAATTGTAGGATCCCGTAGCAATGGAAGTTGAAACAGGACATAGTACATCGATACAGATTAATGAATCGCCACTGATCTTGACATCTCGTGAAATCATCTCACATCAGTCAGGTAAGACATACAAATAAAACTTAGTTTAAAGATTTAAGATTTTTTATCAACATTTTTATTTAGGTAAATACCTAAATAAAAATGTTGATAAAAAATCTTACATAAATTTTATTGAGAACTGTTTGTTTTAGGAATCCTTGACACAGATGACAATAACAAATTCAGAAATAATTGGATTCCATCCCGATTCAAGAAGACTGCGCTTTTGGCGAGTTCCTGGTCGCCAGAGCCGACTCCAGAATCCTCAGGAAGTTCATTCGTACCAGGGCGGAATGATTATGGTGTGAGCTGGAATTCGCCTAACAGATTATTAAAGTTGCTAGGCATTTTATTTTTTTATTTAAAATATTATCTGGTCGTTATTTTTTTATGTACAAAAATTTGAATTTTCATAATAAATTTTATTTTTTCACTAACAACCATTTTATTTAATCAAATAATTCAAATCTCTATTAAATTACGCTTCTACCGATTTAAAATAATGTGTTACATAAAAAGTATTAAAATAAAAATTATTAGGTACTTTGAATACCCTTGTTCCCTAGACTTTGTTGAGTAGTCTATGATGTAATCTAAAATTCAAATAAATATGAGAAAGTAAGTTGCTAAAAACATTTGCAAAACCGAATGTCTCCCACTTGTTTTCAATAAACTCATCAGTTATTATGGCAATTAAATACATTCTGGTTTAGCCGGGTCAGATTTAATACATGAAGAGCTGTCGGGAACCAAGGAAGACTTTGGTGATGATGATGACGAACTATTTAGTTCATACTTAAAGTATTGTTTCATTTTGAACGAATGTATTAAGTATTGGAATCATAAGGATGCTTAGTTAATTCAAAATTTTAGGTACGCACGGCTACAGATCAAGCTATACATTTCCAGTATAAGCTGATCTCGCATTGTATAGGTTTTCCTTACAATGAGCGGTCAGTGTAAACTGGAAATGTATAGTTTGATGTGTAGCCGAGTGTACCTACGGTTATTATTCTTGGCAGTATAAGAAAGAATGTCATTGTAAATTCTATCGACGTTGAAATTTAGTGGGTACATCACTAGTCAGAATAAAATGAATGACAACCTACAAAATTTCGAAACGTCTTCTGTATATGTGTCCTTCTTTTACATCATAGCGGCTCCATAAGTCAAAATGAAACAAATATATTGAGTTCAGTTGCTATTTAAACACTACTTCTATGCTTGTTGTTCTTCTGAGGGTTGAATCGGTGTCACTATCCTCGCCGTCGCTGACCTCAATGACGAATCGATCTATGGTATCTTCAATTAATCCATCTCTTTGCCAATAATTTTCTTCTAAAATTATGACGTGATCATCGAAGCCACGCCAATCTTCCTCTGTAACCTGAGAAATCGCCAGCTCCGTAACTTCTTTTAACCTTTTTAGGGATAAATCTGAAGTAACATTGTGATGCCGTACTATTCTTTTCACTTTTGCCCAAGCGAACTCAATCGGATTGAGGTCGCACATGTACGGTGGTAGTCTTACTACGACATGGCCATGACTCCTGATGAATTCATCGATTTTAAATGATTTTTCTATTGGTTTATGTAACTGAACCAAATGGAAGAGCTCATCTTTTCTCATCGTGATTGAAGCTTCCACATTATTCTTTGTTAGCCATTCTAACATTATAGGTTTGGTGCTGGACTTTGTTGGGACTTTATTTTATTATGACATTTAAGCCATTTATATCCCATGTCTTTTAACAATTTTCTTAAACTGGTCACTCCCCATGGAAACTCGATTTTTTCTCGAATAGCTGCGAGGAGTTTAATGCAGGTCGGAACAATTTTTTTAGTTACCTATATAAAATTCTTCAATGGTTCTGTGTATAACACTTCGATCAAAATCATCGACATTTAAATTTTTCTTTTTAATACATGGCCTTTTCTTTTTAGAAGGAGAACAAAGAGGCCCTTTCCTAAGACAGGGCCTCATTTTGAATTGCAGCCAATGTTCTTTTGGAAAGTCCGGTATAACGGCTTGCTCGGTCGAAAGCATTATTCAAATTAAATGTCAAATTTTTGTTCTGCCTTTCTTCAACACACACTCAGAACAAGGACTATTGTTCTGAGAACACACATGTCTAAAACATTTTTCGCCATTTCTCGTGCTTGGCGATGATTAAAAGCTCGTTTTTTTGTAACGGAACTTGATGGACTCGGATCAGTCATTATTAAAATAAAAAAAATAACACGGGAACTTCAGTATTAACACAATAACACGGCAAACGTACAATAGTTGACAAGGATGGCACAGCACTACACTGCAGGCGCGTGAGGTGGGGCGTGCGGATAGCGGGGGGAGATGCTCCCGCTCTTTACCTCAAACCCCGACTGCATTCAACTAGCGCGCTATCTGTAGCTAGATAAATTTTTCGCACCCATAAGCCCCTATTGTATTGCATGTTTCATCGAAATCCTTGGAGCCGTTTTCCAGAACGTGATTACACAAATACAAACAACAAACAAACAAACAACAAATATACAAATATTGCTCGTTTAATACTATAGGGTATACAGGATGCTTCTTTTAAGGTGTCAAGCCAGTGCGAGCTGATAGCAGAGTACCATACCTATTGCTTTAACCCCCATGTATGTTCTACTAGCTATTGCCCGCGGCTTCGCCCGCGTGGATGTCGGAAAATATCCCAAGGGAACCTGCTACCGGGAATTCTTTCCTTATTCCTTGTCTACATTATAAAGGGAACCTCTGTGCAAAATTTCAGCTTTCTAGGTCCAAGGGTTTGGGCTGGGCATTGATGAGTCAGTCAATCAGTCAGTCAGTCAGTGAGTCAGGACTTCTCTTTTTATTTATTTATATAGATGATTTTTTGTAGTTTTCGAGTTATGTTAGATCCCTCATTTCATATCAATGGTAGTGGTTAAGGATAGGTAGGTAGGTATATGTTTTTATTATCAACTGAGCTCTGCTTAAACGTAGAGGATTAGTAAATATCAGGATTAACAGCAATATGCAAAGATAATAATCTATATATATAAAATTCAAAGTCCTGACTGACTGATTGACTGACTGACTGATATATCAACGCACAGCCCAAACCGCTGGACCTAGAGACTTGAAATTTTGCACATAGATACCTTATACAGTGTAGACATCCACTAAGGAAGGATTTTTGGAAATTCCATCCCTAAGAAGGACAAATAGGGGATGAAAGTTTGTATGAAAAATCTTATTCCTTGAGTTAATAGACTTGAAACTTGGCACGAATATTTATCTAAGTAAATTATAAAGTTTTACATTTTTAGTTTTCTTAAACTACCCCCTAAAGAGGTATTGGGGGGTGTCAAAGTTTGTATGGAGTAATTGTAACGCGAAGTCCAATTAACTCGAAATTTAGTATTTATACTTGAGACCAAAAATTAAGAATAATGTGTATCAGGGTTTTTCGAAAATCTACCCCTAAGGGGGTGAAACGGGGGTCCAAAGTTTGTATGAAAAATCTTATTCCTTGAGTTAATAGACTTGAAACCTGGCACGAATATTTATCTAAGTAAATTATAAAGTTTTTCATTTTTAGTTTTCCTAAACTACCCCCTAAAGAGGGATTGGGGAGTGTCAAAGTTTGTATGGAGGAATTTTAACGCGCGGTCCGATTAACTCGAAACTCAATATTTATACTTGAAACCAAAAATGAAGACTAACATGTATTGGAGTTTTTCGAAAATCAACCCCTAAAAGGGGTGAAAATGGGTAGTCATTTTCACAGGGCAGGTTTTACTGCGGGGCTTGATTAACTCGAACATTGGTGTAAATAATCTTTCAATCAAGTTACGGAAATAACCCAAACGACTTTTTAAAATTCTACCCCTGTGGGGGTTAAAACAGGGAATAAGTTTACATGGAAAATCTTATTCAATTGGCTAACCAACTTGAAACCTGGCACAAATACTTGCCTTAGCAAGCAATAAAGTTTTTCCCCCAGAGGGAAGGGTAGAGAGGGAGGGGGAAGGAGAGGAGGGAAGGGGAGGGGAAAGGGGAAGGGGTGGTGGGGAAGCAAAGGGTTAAGGGCATGGTGTGGTGAGGAGTGAATGCGGGATGGGGAGGTGATGAGTAGGAGAGGCAGTGGCGGGGTGGTGAGGGGTGGTGAGGAAGGAGAGGGATAGGAGGGTGTGGAGATGGGGAGAGGGGGAGGGGATGAGTTGGTGAGGGTACAGGGGAGGGAAAGCGGTGAAGGGATGTGAGAGGGTGTGAGAGGGGGATGGGGAGGTTGAGGGGGACGACAGGGGAGGGTGAGAGGATTGGGAATGGGGGGGATGTGAGAGGGAGTTAGAGACACGGGGGACGGTGAGAGGTGGGGTAAGAGGGGAGACGAGTGCCTTTACACCTCAAAGTTGCTTTTTGGATAACAATTTTTAAAATTCCACCTCTTTGGGGCGTGATAACAGGAAATAGAATTTATATGAAAAGTCTAATTAATTTGGTTAATTTACTTGAAACTTTGCAAAAGTACTTGCTAAGTAATAAAGTTTGTCTATCATTATTAGTATTTCAAAGATACCCTGGAGAGGGGTGGGGGTGGTGAGGAGGGAACAGGGGAGGGGAGGAGTGGTGAAAAGGGAGATGGGGAGGTGTTGGTAAGGGTGTGGGGAGGGGGAGAGGGGTAGGCGAGAGGATGAGAGGAGGGGTTGGTGAGGGTGTGGTGAGGAGTGACTCCGGGAGAGAGGAGGTGCTGGTGATGTGGAGGTAAAGCGGAGAGGGAGAGGACGATATGGTGAGGGCAGAGGAGGAGGGGGACACGGTGAAGAGGGTGTGAGACGGGGTTGGGGAGGTTAGCGAAAAATTGATGCGGTGAGGGTGGTGAGAGGGAGAGAGGGATGGAGAGGGGAGGGGAGGAAGTAAGAGGGACCGGTGAGGAGGATGAGAGGAGAGGGAAAGGGGATGAGGGGGAAGGGGCAAGGGGAGGTTCTGGTAAGGGGTACAGGGATGGGACGGGTAAGTAAACTCCTGTCGTGCGTCGGAGCAGACACACACACTTTTTTTTGTTTGTTTGGACGCGCTTAATCTCTGGAACTACTAGTTGGACTTTAAAAAAAACTTTTCACATTTGATAGCCGAAGCCTAAGGAGGCGTATAGGCATATTTAAATATCACTCAAAGACCCTTACGTGCCGAACAACGGGCAGGTAATGCGATGCGACGGGGTGGGTCTGGGGAATAAGAAATTTCACGCGGAGGAAGTCGCGGGCAGAAACTATTAGTTATGAGTGCGAATATAACTCGGCCTGTTACCTTATCACGCCTAAACGGCTGAACAAATTTGGATGAAAGGGATAAAGATAGACCATTGACCTGGGTTAGCACATAGGATACTTTTTATTCCGGTAGTACGTACCCGTGAGACAATTTCCGACATCCACGCGGGCGAAGCCGCGGGCAACAGCTAGTAAATTATAAAATATGAAAATCACAAGATTCCAGATACACCACTTTCAACGAACGATTTCAGCAAATAATGTCCTATTTAGTATATTCTTGTTCACAGTTGACCCAAAAAAAAGATATAAATTTTTAAAGCCATCATCTCGTTGAATCAGGAAAAATATCGAAAAATATTATAACTCGAAAACTACAAAAAATCCTAGAACATGACATGGGTGTTAAATCGATAGGTATGGTAATCTGCTATCTATCAGCTTGCACTGGCTTGACACCTTAAAAGAAACACCCTGTATACACTGAGTGTCTGCTAACTATTAGTATTATTACACTCTTTTTATCTCTATTTTGAAGTAAACCGACACTTACATAATTATGTGAATGTTCTGTTATCTAATGAGACTTTATTAAAATAAAAGTCTTTGACTCTCGAGTGCTCACCTACCTTATTAATTTTGAAAGCAAGAGGGTATCAAACACATCACAAAGTCACAGAGTAGACAAAAGCAGGACTGAAAATAAAATGGAACTCGTATTTTTCTCGTACGCGGCCACTGAATATGTGCTAATTTATAATTTCTAACTTGATGATATTAGCGTGGACGTCCAGTTTACGTCACGTTATCACGATAAAAAAGGGAATTAAAATGTATGTAGGTAATGTCTTCATGTTACAAAATATAAAAACGCACATTAAATGAATTTTGTTACTTGTATCACGATTAAGGGCTAATTTGACATCTTTTGTACGACTTTGGAATAAAATTGACTCCTGACAGTTTTGAGTGCAGAAACTGTCAAAAATTCAAAATTTATTCGAAAGATCGAGGTTCGAAGATTAAGGGCCTATTTCAAGAATGTCCGTGCATCCACTACTTACTGCATAAATTCAAAAAGGGAACAGAATTTGTATAAAATTATCTGCAAAGTAAGTTAATAGGAACTTAATCGTAAGTGGTGAAACAGGCCCTAAGTAGTTAAGTACTACTACTAAGTACTAGTAGTATTAGTACTAGTACTAAGTAGTACTGGGTTAACTTTGGTCGAATTCACCCTTCATTAACCCATTTGGAAACCGTGGAATATTCAGCTTCTTTTATTTAATTAATCAAATGATCTATAATTTTTCGCTAATAATTTTGTGATGGGAAGTTGGATCGTAAGTCATTTTATTTCTATAGTTAACTATTAAATAGGTTTGAGATAGTTCCTACGACAGATTTTTACGTTAATTTGTCATTTCTTCTCCCTTGTTGGCACGATTTGAGCGAAAATAATTTTATTCATGTGTATTAAAAGATGGGCTACTCAACAAGTTGGGAGTAAGACTGACAGACTGCGCTGGTGTATTTAAAGCATCCTTCGCTGATCGTTGAGCCTTTTAAATCCTGCAATCTTAAATTCTTTACATAGAATATTCTGTAAACACTTCAAACTTCAGGGACATATTGGTAATCTACAAATGTAAGCTCAACGACGCATTAGTGCAATAAATTAATGATGACCTTGTTTAGGAGATGTAGGTACCTATTGTTTATGATGAATATAATTAAAAAGTCACCGGACAGGAGAAGTATATGGACCAATCGCGATACAGTTTTGATATTTGTGTAGGGCAACGAATTGGTGTAGGGTCATAAAAATCTGATCGATTTTTATTACCCAATTAGTCTAATAAATAGAACAACAATGTCTTGCGGTTAGTTATGTGACTGGTTGCAGTCTCGACATAGATATCGATCGCTTTACGACTGAATTCGGTCGCAAAGTCCTAATGGGATCCCTAGACGGTCAAAATTGCTTGACAACATGAAAAAATCACAAGCAATTTTGAATTTTTGTTTTATAACTTTGCTGTGAGTAGACGCTAAGTAGGTACCTACAAGATAAATTCTTGTATCATGATAGGGCCATGACCGCTGGGGCGTTTACAAACATATCTCACTTAAACAAACAACAGTCTGCCTAAGAAAATTTTATTAGATTAATACTAACATTATTTTTTATATCTATACCCATGCTATAAATCCTCTATAAAAGTTTCTGAAACAGTTAGCTTATTGCCAACATTAAATCAGCCAGTGTAACCATGGTAACCATAATAGCATTCAAACGGGTGTTTTAATGTTTTACTGAATTTCAAAATGCAACTCGTTTTCAAAAAAGAACATTCTAATGCACGCGCGTTTCACTACAACAGCCGAAAAACGTATTCAGATCTCCTTTCCTTAAAATTCATTTTCATTAGATTTCTCATTTGTATCCCTATTTTACTATTTAATCTCTTTAGGTGATGAACTTTTCAAAAATCCGTTCTTAGTGCTCACTTTTGTTAAAAAAAAGAACTCTATTTCTAGGCTAAGCGTTGTCTGTCAGTAAATTAATAAATTTAAGATTATTAATAAGTAGCTAACATCATTGGTGTTATAAAATACGGGGTTTGAAAATAGTTTTAATTTTCTTTGCAAAGGTGGCAATTATTTTCAAGGTACGAAGTAGTATCTCCTAAAGTAATGTAAAAATTAATTGTAACACTAGGTGCGGTAGGTTAGGGTTGTTTACAACCCAATTATTTAGGCTGACCTGCAGGACAGATAGGCGCTCACTCCCTGTAAAAAATACAAAAGTGTTTCCAATGGTGACAAAAAGTAGGTATTCAGCTACATCCGGTTAGACTAGGAGCCGACCTCAACATAGTTTGGATAAGGCTAGACAGATGATTAAAGAATATATAATGTTTAGGTGAGTAAAAACTAAACATTCACTATTGGGGTAGGTAGCTACTTGTTTCCACAATGACCTATTTAATTGGACTACTACTACCATTCTTTTCAGTAATTTATGAAGAAGACTAATATATCCTGCAATTAATGCTGTTGGAATTTATGGTAGGTATAAACGTAGAAACCTAAGCGGTATGCAATCTTATTAATAATTATAGTTCTTTCAAAAATTAATACCTTATTGCCCACATATTTTCGTTCAGACATTTAGACGCTTGTAGAGATTTCTGTTTAAAAATTAACCTGAGAATTTCGGGTTTGTATTTGCATCAGTTACTTCTTTCGGATAGCAAATTAAAATAAAGGATTTCCAGTAACACAACGTACCCCGGCTAATGTTTTCCGAATGGGATTAATGCAAATCTGTTTTGCAAATTAAGTATTCCTCGTTTCTTTTTTCTAACTTCTTCATTGTTTCGTATATCTACCATTGTTCGTTGGTTTTTTTTTTATTTTATCGACAAAAAGAATTGTTTGTGTGGCTCATTTCTACAATCAGGTAAATTACACAACAAAAAATAATACTGGGGCTAATTATTTAAGTAGATGTCGTTAGATGCCTGGAACACTTTAATAATAAATACCTATAATATATAACTACATAATATGAGTCTCCATAATAATATTAAAGTATAGTAAAATAGTTTCTCGCACAGATCGATCTACGAGGTGAAACTGAACGAGTTACTATCAAGACCCTACAATTTCAATATCACAACCCTTCCTGTCTCTCAAAGACCACGCCATACCGTGATAGTCTCCTGGAAATTCAAGTCACGACTTCACAAGTAATGCAGGTATTTACTAATTATTAGGTAAGCGTGCATGTTTGGCCAAAAAATTGGTTACGCTAGGTTGTGGTGATCAGATGGTATGCCTCCTCATTGGTTTTCCGCCTTTGTTTAGTCCTAAACAGTTTTTAAAGCGATATTTCGCGAGTTTTTATAGAGAGAGCTTCCAAAATGTCGTAAGAGAACTTCACCACATATAACATTCAATTTTCTTGTTGAATTTAAATATTGTTTTTACTAACATTATTAATTTGTCAATTTTTATAACATTGGATACTTCAGAAAGCATGTTTTTGAGACTTATTCAACTAATTAATTCAATATCCAAGTATTATTTCTTTATTTCATATTATGTACATATATTATCATTTACATTTTTAAATATTTTTATAAATACATAAAAAAAAACATTTAAAACTATAAAAAAATATTTTATTATTAAAACCTCCATTTCTTTTTCCGTATTTCTTCGGTACATTAGACATTCTCAAAGGCTTTGGATCGGTAGAAGCTCATATATAAATTCCCTGCCGACACGCTGCAGAAACACTGCATCAAAGGTTCAAATATGAATATAAGTCAGACGAATCTATTTCTCAAGGAAACTATTTGCTAATAAAAAAAAAAAACTTTACATATGCGATTGCATAGTATGAGTAGATGGGATGTACTTAAGGTCACGTTCACACAAATCATATAGTCAGCTGCCAATTGTGAGCTGGCTAACTCTGAGCCCCAGAGTGAATGAGAAGTCAGGACTGGCTTTCAGTAACCTTGCTCATAATCTGCAACTGACTGCATTTTTCGTTCGCACTAACCGACAATTATTACTGTCGGCGTATTGCATAGATTAAGAAAGAAGTAGATGTGCCCAGTATGTTAAAATGTATCGGAACCCTGTGTCTCCACTTTGTCCCTTTGTCACTTCCATGATTTTAAAGACAAATACGGTAAAATACTTGTACTTACATATGGAAAGTGATTCCATGATTTACATGGCTTCGGTTTTTACAAGAAACCACTGAACTAACGGCATTCTTATGAATTGTAACGGTCACAGTTGAAAGAGCACTAGTTCGCGGAGACGGAATTTGTACTATGAACGGCTCATACTGAGCATGTCGCGCGGACACGAATTTGCCCGGTTGCCACTTCTCCTGTTTTTTATATTTAATTATTTATTATTTCTATGGCGTATCGTCTCCAAAAACAACAAAGAGTCGGCTTGTGAACATTCACAAAGCATGCGTATGCTGAGCGTCCGAATACTGTTCACATACATCACATACTTAGGTACATCTTCTCCTATAACTGGCGATGGCGCGGAGCCACTTTTAGTACATTTGCACCAACCACAACAGAAATCTACGTTCATCTCACAATCGTCTTATTCAATATTCCACTCCCGTACAGACTTCAATCACTGTTCCATCTTCATTCAGTCTATTCCTTTCTGGAATGTGATGGTATTCTTTAAAGTTAAAGTTCGTGAGCACATTCGCAAGAAGCTGGCAGTATCATCACAACGGTAATGTTTTCCCATTGTTTGTCTTATTTGTTTTAGCATATTTATGTATTTACTAGGTGACCCGACAGACGTTGTCCTGTCCCAATTTCAATATTCCCATATAAAATCCACTTTTCCAGAATTTTCCAATTTTTCTCATCGTAACCTTCCCTGGACTACGTCAAACATTTTAAAACCAAAATCAGCTAAATCGGCCCAACCGTTCTTGAGTTATAAAATTACAACGAAAAGTGGCATTGATTTTTATATATACAGATTTGTGCTTATATTTGCTATAATTAGGTGGATATATTATATTTATAGCTTGAATAGGTTTCTTTATATTGAATAATTATTTTATTACTCAGAGGGGCAATTCTCGTAATTTTAAGAACGTTCGCATTCTAATCTCCAGTCGCAATCTGTCAAAAAAACCTCTAATTTCCCTACATTTTTGACATTGATTGTCGCTGAGATGACACTTCGACTTGAATTTGAACGTTTTTTAAGTACGAGAATTGGCCTTCTGTTCTCGCTATTGCACCAACCAGTGATTGTCTCTTCATCACCCAAAAGTTTACTGGTAGAAAATGTCTTATTATAAATACAGTAACTATCACCCAATAACTATGGGTTAATACCTACGATTCTCGATAAAACTGGTTGTGAGAATTTCAGGCGTCTGATGTCCTCCCTTAAACGACTGTCAAAGATCTACAAATAGCAGCCGGGACTTTGGCACGGAGGAGTGTCCACATGTAATGGATGGTCACCCATCCACAGACCGACCTCGGCAAGCGTAGGGATCCCCCATCGATCCTTGCGGCAATTATTATTTTAGCAACGGGGGCGCAAAGTAACAGAGTAGGTACAATAATCAGCAACCGAGAGTCAGATACTACGCATATCGGTTCGGTGTGAACGAAACGTTGAATACGCGGTGATTCATTTACAGGTAATTTCCAAAAGTAAAAAAAAATGAAACTCTCAATTTTATCGGGTTATGTTTATTGTGATACTAGCTGCGCCCCGTGGATTCACCTGCGTAGACTGGTATAAAAAGTAGGTTATGTGTTAATCCAGGGTATAAGCTATCTACATACCAAATTTCATCCAAATCGATCCAGCCGTATGAGCGTGAAGAAGTAACAAACACACACACAAACTTTCGCCTTTATAATAGTAGTGTGACTATCTATAATATAAAAGAACCAATGACATTTATTTTTAAAATATTATTTCTTTCAAATGTTGGCCGTAACTTTTTTAACATGTCCATTCTGAAGTTCCAATTTTCTAGACGCGTTCGAGAATTTCAAGTGGCACCGTACCTATTTGGCGAATATCACTAGTAGGTAATGTTGGCTTCCTATTCCTTAATCGTAACCGAGTTATCCATGTAGACTTTGGACTTTACATAGCCCCAAAGGAAAAGTCTAGAGGTGAGATATCATACGATCTAGGCTGCCAATCCAACGGTCCGAACCGCAAAATTAACTGTGCACCGAATTATTCTCGCAATTGGAACTTGTTGGAAGACACACAGAATGGACCATGTTAGCCGCAGTTATCGACAATATTGTAAAGAAATAATATTAAAAAAATAGATGTCATGAATGGTTCTTTTGTATGATAATAAGGACAACCAGATAAAATTGGTGTGTTCTTTTACTTTTGAACAAAATACCTCTAAAAAAAATTAAAAAATTATAAAACCCGACTGCGGTATAAAACTTAAGTTAAAAAAACTGAAAAGCTAAAAACAACCCCATTTTAAATTAAATAAATGTTGGAAGCAGGAGGGACCCATACCATTTTTATTATATTTTTAAATGGGTCCCGCCTGCTTCCAACATTTATTTAATTTAAAATGGGCTTGTTTTTATTTTTTTTTGTAGTATTTAAGTTGTATATATTTTTGTAATCACCTTTTAAAACCCTTTATTTTGATACCCCACTCGACAGGTTTTGAGAAAAAAAAAATTAAGACTTATTTTGGCCCCAAAAATCCGCCATTTTGTTTTTTTTATTTTGATATATCTAGTATCACTCTCACGGTAAATACGAATCTAACGACACCTCTCCAGCTAAAATCCGTCGAGCCGTTAAGGCCGCAGAGCGTGCCCAAAAATTATACATACATACATACTCTCGAAAAACATAAACCTCCTTCTGGCGCAGTCGGGTAAATACTCTCGAAAAACATAACCCTCCTTCTGGCGCAGTCGGGTAATGAATAACCCGTTATAAGGAAAAACAGTAAACCCGCTTACGCGTTAAGCCCGCTTACAGTCGACGGCTGATATTTCTTCTATATCTAAATCTAAGATGAGTAAAGAGAACAGAGTAGCTTTATTAAAAATTTACAAGGTAAAAACATACCTTTGCGCTTTTCCGATCGACGTTATAATTTGATACCTATAATTAGTTCTTTGAAAGGAATTCACCAACTTCTCATTTCTGAAATAAAAATTTAGCATGTGCCATAATAATACATATAAGTCTTCAGAAGATTAAAACAGTAGTTACTGTAGATGCAATATTTTTGAACAAGTAACGCTTAGAAAACGCGTATTGTCAGTAAGTAACTTATTCTGTCCGTCCATCATCGAGAACTCTTACCTGTAAGGCTGGATTTGAGATGGGGCGGTAAGGCGTTGTAGCTAGGAAAATTATTAATAACACAAACGGGATATTTAGCATGTTTACTGGTAGATAATAATGTTAGTTGTGTGTTGTTGTGTGTTCGTTTGTGTTAATAATAATGGTAGTGACCATGACAGTAAAGTTTAAAAACTTATCTATTGGAAAATGTTCTTAGAATAGGTACTGTCCTTAACTTTTGAAGTAGATAATTGTTATTAAAGTAATATTGTAATTAATATAATTGTTATTAACTGCATTCCTGGAGGCTCCACTGTACTATCACACCCGCGCGTCCAAAAATTCACATTCGTGAATGATTTGGGTTAGGTTAGAATAGTGACCATTACCTCTATTGCTGGTGAATCATTTGGGTTAGGTTAGGTTAGAACAGTGACCCTTACCGCGCGAAGGCGAGCGAGCGAATCGAGCTTTCCGCGGCAGCGGCCGCCGAGCGCCAGCCCCTCTGTTGTTGGTGAATCATTTGGGTTAGATGAGGCGGTGAATGTCTCGTATATTAGACGATGAAAGCTTGACCTCAGTCTCATTGACCTGGAGGTCAAGGTCAATGGTACTGGTACTGTAAAAAGGCGTTTTTTTTTTCTCGGCGTCTATTATTCACTTTGGGGTTTTCAAAAATACACTAAAAAGGGTCTATTCTACCCATAAAAAAATAGCTACTAACTAAATAAAAGCGCCGGGTGTGATTGTTTTGTTGGTTCTTTCATGGATTTTGTAAAAATGGCTCCGTCAGCTTACTGCCCAGACTCTAAAATCTATTCTGTATTTCGAATCATGCCGAAAGACTTACGTGAATTCTCTTTTAAGACATATATATGCTCTTGCTATTCTGGCAAAGCAAGCGGAGCAGTAACAGGACAGCTAGTTTTATTTAAATCACCGAAGGACACGTAGCTAGTACCTTCCTACTTAAGTAGGACACTGTTTTTCATCCTGAAGTCCACCATATCCTATCTCGAAGTCACCGTGAACTACGGTAACGGGCAACAGAGTTTTAACATTCCTTATGCAGGGTGTCCACAGGCAAGTTTCACTGGCGAAGTTTGCGTCCGCCTCCAACATGCATGCATCGCGGAAATATTTACAGTTTCACAATAAGGAACTTCACACACAATGCGCGGCGTGTTTTGTATAGCGTTTCATGCAAAATAGGATGTACGGTCATGAAAAACCAAAACATCATTCATTATTATGCAAACTGACTAAATTGTCCGTATACCTATTCAAATCACAACAGCCATTTGTTGATAGTTGTATCCATAGTAAAGGAGCAATATTTGTATGTTTATATTTATATTTGTCCGACGACCTGAAGAAAGTGGCTGGGACAGACTGGATGCGGAAGGCGGAGGACAGGGTGTTGTGGCGCAGACTGGGAGAGGCCTATGTCCAACAGGGGACTGCGATAGGCTGAAATTGATTGATCGACATATTTGTAATCACGTTCTTGCAAACGGCTCTGTTGATTTCGATGAAAAATCGATCAAGTTAGGTCTCATATCTGGGAAAACTCATTTTCTCTATTTTCACCCGAGCAGAGCTTGGTCTACCAGGTACTGAAAATAATGGCAGCAATTTGACGTACGGTGCCGATTTGCTTAACCATTAATTACCCTGACTGTACACAAATCCCGTTTGGAGTGCAGAGCTCCAGTGGCGACTTCGATAACTGACCGAATATGAGATAGTGGACAACCTTGTCTCAACTGGGACGAATTACGACGTAAATAACAACATTATTTGTTATAAAATAAGAAACCGATAAACAACAGACAGTTAAAGAAAACAATAATTATTGTGAAATATACGGTCTACTGTATTGATTCTTGTTCGGTGAAATCGAATTAAATATAGGTAAGTAGGTACATAACATATACAGGGTAGAGGGTTACTTGTAATTCGACCTATACCTTTAAGGACGTCATAGAGTAAGGTTAAAATGCAACAAACTAAGCCAACAAATGTACTAGGTACCGTAATTCAATAGTTTTTGAGTCAGTTAGATTTTCAGTTTTTTTTATGAAAAATACAATTCAAAAATTATTTACGGCGCGACTTTACTGGGATTTAAGTTATTATCTTATCTGATGCCGTAGTAGCAGATCAGTCTTTGTTAAAATTAAAAGTTAAAAATGCCTTAAACATTGGCAAAGATCCCTTTTATTTTTCGAAATTTATATTTTTCTTAGCTCCACTGTACTATCACACCCGCGCGTCCGAAACTTCACATTGGTGAATCATTTGGGTTAGGTTAGAATAGTGACCATTACCTCTATTGCTGGTGAATCATTTGGGTTAGGGTAGGTTAGGTTAGAACAGTGACCCTTAACGAATGACGGCGAGCGAGCGAAGCGAGCGGTGCCGCGGCAGCGGAGCCACATCCCCTCTATTTTTGGTGAATTATTTGGGTTAGATGAGGCGACGAATGTCTCGTATATTAGATGATGAAAGCCTCAGGGTCATTGACCTTGATTTCAAGGTCGCTTCGCTCGCTCGCCGTCACGCGTTAAGGGTCACTGTTCTAACCTAACCTACCCTACAGTGGTTCCTTTTTCTTAAACAAAAATAAAAAAGAAATACTGGATTTCGGTAGAACATTTAGGGCTAATTGTACCAAAGTCGAATATCTTTTATCCGTGGAATAAAATCGACGACTGACAGTTTTTAAATGGAGAAACTGTCAAAAATTCAAAATTTATTCCAAGATTATTATTTAAATATTGTTTATAAAAGTTTGGTTGAATTCACCCTTACTGGCTTAATTTGTTGCATTTTAACCTTATTATGACGTCCTGCAAGTAATAGGTATGTACGTCGAATTACAAGTACCCTGCATGTATGTGTGTCTCAGTATGAAACCATTCCGGCTCTTATTCAGTGAGATAGAAACGAATATCAGTTAAAATACGGATGATCAAAACTTGCATTAACAATTTTATAAACTCGAATTCATTATGACGAGTAATGCTTCGGAATTAAGTAGAAATACAACATGACATTTTTAAAATGGCTAGGTGCTGTCTGGTTTGGCTGGACGAGTCTGTCCGTCCTAGTAATAAAACTTGCATATTGCCATTCATCGGGTGGCACATAGTGACGTCGTTAGCATACAGTTTGTAAAAGCTTTAACATGTCGCCATCCAATCTGAGTTTCACTAGCTTTGTATGGGAATATAAGGAAAAAGTTTAATGAGTATAGTTAGTTCCAGCAAACAGGAAACATGGTTATGAAATCAAAATTAGTTTTTAAGTGTTTATAGAACACAATTAGGTACGAAAGATGATACACTATTAAAGATATAGTATTAGAATGAAACTATAATGTGAACTTAAATATAATATTTAAAAATAGTTAAAAAGAGGTATCGGGTATCAGGGTAATGAGATTGGACCAATCAACGATATGTAATATATTCATTTGAATAAAACGGTAAAAGACTGTTTTGAAGTACACCCATATATTTATTCATCGCTTAAAATTTAAAATCTAACTATCTAACGGATTAATATCACTGTGAATTTCATTACTTTTGGAACCACTATAAATGTTTAAACCATTGGACAAAAAATCTAAAATTTTCTTAAAAACTAATTCTTCTGCTTTTGCACCCCACACGAACTCAGTGTGACTCATATTCCTGCTTCGTATGATGTAGTGATCTATTGGGTTTGCGATGCTGAAGTACAATCTTAGCAAGTCAGGGATGGTGGCCAACCAGTCGTCACTGGAACTAAATAGCGCGATCGGCAATGTTACTTGATGAAGACTAAACTCATCAGTAGTGTTATTAAACCTATGAAACTTGCCACTTTTGACCACTTGTGCGTAGTGCAGCATTGTATCTGTAGAACCGCCAGCTGGTACGTGGTACAACAATCTTGCCAGAAAACTAAGGTTCCAAGCATGTCCATCTTGCGGTATACCTCCACTGATAAAATATAATGGATTACAGCAAAACAATAACGGGCCTTTACAGTACTTCAAGGCAAGCCATTTAGGCATTTTCCGTGAAGGCACAAACTCCTTGCTACCAATAAGTTTGAGAAGCTGGTCGGGTGGGCTTGATGCCATTGCTGTTAGAATTTTGAATGGTCCTTCAACATTACTCATGAAAGCTAAAGGTGCCAACAGGACACCCATTCTTAGGTACTGATTGTAGTGAGGTTTCGTCGAAAGCAATACCAGTAGTGCCGTGGCACCCATCGAGTGTCCGATGTAATCGATGGACTCGTTACATTTTTTTATAGCACGAATGTAATCTATAATAGCGGCCAAGTCAAATTCTCCCATTTCTTGAAAAGAGAATCTCCAGAATTCTTCGGAATCTACCGCCAGTTTAACATGACCACGCGAATAGTAATTTCCCCTCGCATTTGCCATCCAAACGTCGTAGCCGGTATCAGCCAGGATATAAGGAAGAGAATTTGTAGGTCCCAATAAAATCCAATCCGCAGAACTGCCAAGTAGTCCATGATGAAGTATCACTGTTTGGTTATTTACTGTCGTGTCCAACCTCGGTGATATTCGGTGTAAAGTGAGCAGATAACCGTCATTGGTGTGAACGACGTGTGACTCTATTCTTCTTCCGTGCAAGGCAGCCAGCTGCGGCGTGGACATGAGAGCAGTCGGCTCGGACTTGAGATTGATGTATTCGGGGATTTCCGTTTCGTTCTCAGCTGCCGCTTTTTCGACAAAGTCATTGAAAGTCCTTTTGAAGTTGGGATCCCCATATAGATGTGCAGCTAATGGTATGAGTTCATATTCAAGGGCGGGAGGTGCGAAAATTTTTGCTACATGATATTTTATATTGTTGAAGGTGTTTGTCATAGAAGTTGCTATATTATTAAAATGCTTTGTTATATAGTCAAAAAACGGTTCACACATCACTTTTTGATTATGACATAGTAATATTACTAGAGTAATTATTAAAATCTTCATGATCACACATGCGTCCTATAGAATAGCACTCGCGTATCTGAATATATTATCAATATGTAGGTGAGTATTACAATCAATGATACTCCTTCGATATATTTACAAAATAGAACAATGGGTGTAGTGCTCATATTATAAAACAGTTTCAATGACTCATTGGTTATATATTACGAGTATCTCACAATCGAATTATGATTTATAATAGACGAATTAAGAGTTGCTTGCTCAAGGAAGTTGTGACATTATGATTTTGATTAGTAGGTGACTAAGTTTGAGTACAAAGGTACCTTAGAAAATGGTAAGAGCCCGTTTTCTGTTTGAACCAAATATCCCTCTATATCTATATAAGCCGCCTGTCTCTTGGGTACATTATGAGTCGAAATCGTCGAAAAACTCCTCCGCATCATAGCTGCGATGCGGAGGAGTTTTTGGACGTCATATTTTAGTAGTTTTATTTAGGCTATTATGTTTTTATTTCAATAGTTTGTTAGTTATAGTATTAGAGGTTTATCCAGTATACATTTGTATTTTATTCGCTAATAACTACAACCAAATTGAGAAGAAAAGCGGTGAAACATTTATGTAGGTACTAAAATTTGTATCCATCTATTTGATTCAAACTGTAATCACATAACTAAATATTAACATACCTACTTCATGTGGTAGTACTCTAAATTAAATATAACTGTAAACCTTAAAAGCAGCCTAGGTCCAAAGTATCCCATACGATTATGCGGAAAAATTAAATATACCGACATCAGCGCGGAACTTCGCCTCTCGCCCAGTTCGAGAGAACTTTCTTTCTTAACGACGTAAACAATTTAAATCTAATGCAATATGCAGACCGCGCCGGCGACTCCGGCACCCCGACTTTCGCCCCTCCTCCCTCTCTACCTGCGTCTTTATAAAAAATTCACCCTAATTCTGGGCCCAGAGCGTTCAGAAACCAGTCTCCAAACTAGTCGGAATCGCCACTAACCCTATGTCTTGGGGATTATTTCACCTTGTTATTAACACATCTATTGTTATTCCTGCGATATATTCTTTAATAAAAGATGAGGCTCACTTATTATTTGGAACGATATAACTAGGTACAATTAGTAATATTGACTTTGGATATATACATATTCAATTACTGAGATAAACTTTTGATCGCATGTTTCTATAAATCTATTGCTCTGCTGATACTAACTGGTTGGTCTTTGAATATACCTGCTAGTATTACATACATAAATTCATTAAACTTACCAGTGAGCTTCCGAGAGAACTCCCAGAGCAACTAAATAACAAACCAAAACTAGGTATATTAAATTCAAGTAATGTGAGTGTGTAAATGAAAGAGCTCGCATGGATGCTATGTGTTGACCATAAGTTACATTTATAAACAATTTCATAACTTCTCTAAAGATAGCATTAGCTATGAGTTTGCATGTTTATCTCATATAAACCGAAATTGATTGCGCTATCACAGCAACCGAAGTGCTATAGCGTTTAATTTTACGATACAATTTTGTACAATACTAGCATCTCCTGGATGCGAGAAACACAGGACCAGTCGAGGTGGCGACACTTGGAGTAGGCCTATATTCAGCTGTGGACGTTTTTCGGCAGATCAAGATGATACAAAAACTAAAAAGTTACAATTGAATTCAATAAAACACTTTTAATTACTTATTTTACACTTGCTAAAGTTATTTCACCTTCTATCACAAATATTGGCCCCCGGAATGTTATAATCGGCAATAAAAGGTACAACGATGTTTGTATAGATGTGCAAGCAAGGAGAGTGGAATGAGGCAGATCGAGCAACCAACATTGAACTCATGCAAAATGCAGTGGCACACCTTTCCCCTCCTATTTGGAGCACCCCGCGTAACCTCCCCCATTTATAAATGATTCGAGGCTCAATTTCACCCGCACTCACCCACTGCTATATTGTTTGACTTGTGGACGTACTGAGTGGACTCTAGGTTTTTACACGACCATTACTGTCCGACATGTGGGTTTTTTATTTATAGTGCAAGTATTTTATTGAACAACGAGTTTTGTGTAAACATTGTTTCCCGTTGTACCGTATGCACCATTGACCTGCACCATCGATGGTGCAGAGGAGACTCATGCACTGTTGTATTAATATTCATGGTGCAAACGAAACTATTTAGTCTCCTATGCACCATTGATGGTGCAGGTCAATAGTGCATACGGCAAAAGTATGGTGAAGTAGTTGTATTAATATTCATGGTGCGAACAAAACTAATTAGTTTCCTCTGCCCCATTGATGGTGCATACGGTACAACGGGAATTGTTTTACAGGAAAAAACAACTTTGTGGAATGTCTTTTGTCCGAACTGTAAACTACTTGTCTGATAAGTAGCTAGTTCAGTGCTATTTTAAATTAATATTAATGATATCTATTTATTATTCCTATGCTATACACGGTCAGAACTACCTTCAGATCCGTCTGACCTGAACAAAATCCGTCTCGAGGTTGCCTGATGGCCAAGGCTTATGAGTAGAGCAAATCGTTAAAACTGAACAGTCCGATCGTTTCGTGCTGTTAAGTACACGCATTCAGTCAGATTGATCAGATTCCTCTGTTCAGTTTTATCTCTATGATTACTTTTAATATGGTTACCGTATGACCACGAGAGTTCAATTCAGGAGGAGTTCATGGGGAAAGACCGAAGTGTAACTGTATCACCAGGGCCTCATGCCAACGATCTTTTACGAGGAGGAAACCTACAACGAAAAGAACGCAAACAGGCTATCATTTTTACACGTCAAACAATTTTCTGGATGAAGAAGGGATAGCCTATGCTAAAGCAGTTGGTTCGTACGCGTTTAAGATGAACTGAGCACATAGTTTGACTGGCTACATTATTTATCCTGAAATCGAGACGGCTGAGAACATAATAATTGGCAACATTTCTTCAAGATGCTTATGCAAGGTGGCCTGTTTACTCAAAATGATTTTATTGAAACCTCTCTAAATTAACTCTATGTATGCTCAGTGATTATTTGTAGTTTAGGATAAAACTTAGCTCAAAGTGAAACATTTTGGTCGAAAAAATTCTTACGAGAAAATACTCGTTCAAAATTCCTTCATTCACCAATAATTAAAAAAAAAACAGGTCAAGAGCGAGTCGGACTCGCGCGCCGAGGGTTCCGTTCCGTTTTCTGAAAAAGTGTGCTATTTTGAGAGATCGTTTTATTTTTATGTAATCTTTACTTTTATCACATAGAATAATTTCAGATTTTTCACTATGCAAACTTCGGAGATAAGGATATTTTTTTAACATTTTTCATCAAAAGTCGAAAACTATGCAGCCTAAAAAAAATTAAAAAATGTTTGAGAATGTGTAAACAGCCTTAGTAGCCCACTTTGAATTTTTAAGACCCGCGTTCAAGCCTGTTGCAAAAAAAAAAAAAAAATTTCTTTCTTATTTGCAAAATAGTTGGGTAAACGTCATCTAAAACTATTCCAAATTTCAAGTTGATATCATTAATAGTTCTTGAGATATCCAGCTGTGACAGACAGACAGACTGAGTCACACCATAAGGGTTCCTTTTTACCATTTTGGTACGGAACCTTAGAACGAGCCAGCCTTACTTAGTTAGTCGCATATGATGTGCATCTCACCTTAATAAAAGTACTTTCTTGTTCCATAACAAATAAGAAACATATTATTATATTTAAAGGTACGACAACATTAATCCGTCACTCAATACTTTTAGAAAAAATTTCACTTCCTGTTACACACTTCCGTCCCTTTTCACAAATTCACTCCCACAGATTGCAGGAAAGATGAAAAGAGAGAATGAGAGAGGAAAGATGTTACACATCACGCCATTATTGGCAAGCTTGACCCAAAACTAGAGGGAAATGTACTCAGAACAATAAATGTAAATCTAGCTTGACGTCAAAACTTGCCATTGGCCACACTGATATAAATGAAGCTTTGTTTCAGGTATTCCCTGCCGGGAACATATCAAAACCAGTGTGATCATGATTGAAGCACTGTTATTAGGTTGCAAGTTGGTCTGCTCAAATGGAGAGTATTGCCCACAAATGACAGAATTGTGTGTATGTAAGAGATTAGAATGAAGTGGACAAGTAATATATGGTTAAATCTAAAACAATTTCAACGTCGTCTCTTTGGCGCAATGACATTGAACTTCTATATTGCTGTCTCATGACCGGCCACGCGGTGGCTCGATCTAGATGTATATTATCTAAGCATTTTTCATCATCTGACCGGCAATTCCCGTATTTTTAACAACGTTCGCAATCTCATCTGTCTTAATGTATCAAAAATTGTATGGCGTTTACCTACATTTTTGAAATTTGATTGTCGCTGGCATATAATTATGAGATTGCGCCTTGAACTTCAATGTTTTTAGGTACGAGAATTGGCATTCAGATGTTGGATTAAAATAAACCTGAAAGTATAAATAAAGCCTCTCTTTTTGCTGAATAATAATAAGTAAGTTTTAAGAGCCTACCGTGTGATTCTGTAAGACCTCATTCTAAACTTTGAATCTGAATCCGCTGTGAGTTTCTTGATTGGCAAATTCAAAGTGTCAAATAAAAAACTTTTTTACAAAAACAAAAACCGACTTCCAAAAAAAACACTACAAATTGAAAAATAACTTTAATTTCGGAAGTCGGTGTCTTTGGATCTGTATTTTAGTTTTTTGCCACCGACTTCCGAAATTAAAGTTATTTTTCAATTTGTAGTGTTTTTTTTGGAAGTCGGTTTTTGTTTTTGTAAAAATTTTTTATTTTTCACTTTTTAGTGGTTCAGTTTGTAATTTATCTAAGTTACAATAACCCAATGTCAGCTGCTCATCACGTTTTACAAAATGTTGCTTTTCCCGATGCAGGGCCGTTAATTGTTGAGGAGTTCTCCTAGTAAGAAGCAGGAGAAATGGAGCTCATGGTGAAGTCACCATAACCATTATTTTGACGAGCATAAACCATATTAAAGTAATCGAATCGCAACCTGTTATATACTTAGATATAATTGAGTATTTCCGATGGCCCTCTGTGGTCTTCATCATCAGTTCCAGCTCACCGAATGGTACTTTCCGAGAGCAAATGCACGAGTTACTATAAAAAATACCGAAATCGATATGGGTGTGCCCATAAAATTTGAGGGTTTCCGTCGATTTCCATGGGATCCCATCATCAGATCCTGACTTGATGATCATGGGACCACTTGGGACGTATACCCTTTCGAACAAAAAAAGAAAAATCCAAATCGGTCTAGCCATTTTCGAGTAATCGGGGAACATACATAAAAAAAAAAAAAAAAAAAAAATAAAAAAAAAAAAAAGGTTCCGACGAATTGAGAACCTCCTCCTTTTGGAAGTCGGTTAAAAAACAAGTGAGAAAAAGTGATGCGAAGTGAGAGGGAATCGCGATGCGAGCATGGACCTAATATACAAACTGGACTGAGCTCTCATACCAAAAACACGAGCAGAGAGAGATATGTCACATGAGGCAGTTATCTCCTTCTAATAGGGTGACCAAACATTTTTATGACAAACAGGAAAATTCGTTTATACAGAGATAATTTGCGTCCGGTTGACCATAAGTGATTTCAAATTATTGTTTGTATTACAAACATATTGTAATTAAATAATATAAAGAAATAGACCTTTTTCGAAAGCTCCTTTATGAAACTGAACATTATTGTGTTCTGTGTCGGTGTTGAATCGTGTACCTACCCATGTTTTGAGGCAAGAAGGAAGGACTACAATATTGGTGAGATTCGTCTTGTGGCGAATCATCAAATTTGATCACGTAGGTATACGTGGCTTATGATGAAGTAGGCATGTAGAATCTCGTTCTGGGACCATGGTACTTTCTTGCTCTTTTTTCGTTTACTCTACAGAGCTGGTTTGGGTAAGTATGTAATTGAAGCAAAGGGAACTAAAATGATTCTGGAATTACATCCAACCATATTTGTTGAATTTCTTCTTTGGATGGAAAGCTGTAAACTACTTAAAAATAATGCTATTTCAATCATGCGATACATAAGTACAAATTGTATTTATTATACGCCTAATATTAATAGTTTTAATCAGAAATACACTACTTATAGCTTTTGTAGACAGAAGACACTAAGTCTTCTGTCTACAAAACGTCTAGAGCATGGTTACACTACTTATACTCAAAATTGTTATTATTTAGTACCTAACAATTTTAAGTCTTTTATCGAGATTTATTTAAATCTTTGTTATTCCTTACAAGTTCCTTACCTGTGAAATTAAATGCCACAACCAGCATAACATTCACTTTTACATTTCTTGATGCAACACTTTCTCACCATTTTCGCTATATAAATTGAAAAAAACCGCCATGAAACCATTGATGTCAGATTTCAGTGTTACCAGAGTAATTATATGATAGCTACCAAACATTAATCAAAATTATATTATTTTGATTATTTTACTCATGGAGCTTACTTATAAAATTATTGACTATGATATACAGATTGTAAACCTATAAATAAAATTATTTAAAACTAATCTAAATGCTAAAAAAAAATATACGTAACTTATTTTACCTACTTGTAGTTGGTAAAATTTTCTACCATCTTTATCATTTTTATCTGTTGGCAATTGAGCAAAAGGGACACACTCCACAACTCGGGGCCTCTCTCTCGGCTCGTTTTGCCTCAGCTAAGATATCCTATCAAAAGTAAACCTAAACTGCAGTCATTAAGGTTAATTTTTGTATGATACGATTTTTGGAGAGCTCAGTCCTGTTTATATAGTATATTAGGTCCATGGATGCGAGTTGTTGTTTGAATTTTACAGAATCGACGTAGGTAGGTACTGTACTACCTCAAATGGCTTAGCATATCCTTCGTTATGTCGAAAATACTAAAGCATTAATTATGAAATAGATATATGGTAAAGTTGAGGATTAATGTTAAGTACATACCATGTTTGACGAAAATACGATTTCATATTTTCTCGATAGAAAAAAAAATCCAAAGTTACGTCCAAACCGAACAATAAAACCGCTGGTATTGAAAGAATTAGTACTTCAAATTAGATTGCATACTAACTGAACTAACTATAAAGCAGGTCTTATGTTTTTTATTTTCTTCAAATTACCATTTATTTCACAGTAAAAAGCAATTACCTAAACTATGGCGCTATCAGTCCGCGAGCGAGATAAAAAGCTGATGTAGCCTCTTAAGTAGTGTTAGTTTCCTCCATCAAGCAAAATCTCCGTTTCCTGAGTTTTCAAGAGGTAGAGAACACTCAAGAGAGAGGGGAGAGGGGTAGAGTTGAATACTCAAGCATCTTTTGTAGAAAACTACTTTCATAAAGTCTTACAGAAGCATTTATGCAAGCTTATAAAACTTTTACACAAACAACGTCGGGAGATTAATAGTGATAGTTAAAATCTACGTTCATTAAATTGCTCGTTAAATTCAATATGATTTTACATTTCAAACTAACATAATAAAGGCATTTCTATCTTGCCAATCGACCGTCAAGTTCGTACTTATCTAGTACTCTTTATCTTTAAACGGGGTGAAATTTATTTTAATGGTTGTTTTCCTTTTATTTTAGCTGTTCAGTACATTTATCTACATCATACTCGTCAAAATGTAGGGGGCAGCTGATTTCTTTTTTCGCGATTTCAGGTTTGGTCAAAACAACCATTAAAATTTCATCCTGTACATTACTCGTGCGTCAGAAGGAGTTTAAAGCCAATTAAGTTCACGCCAATTACGTTTCACATATCATTCAAAGGCCGTTTTCACTCATTGAAATATAATTTAAACATGTGCTGCTTGCTTGTCCATTTACGGGTATAAATTAATATTGTATTAACGAGGGCGTCAAAGCCTAATAGGCAGGTAACTAGTTAGTGTATTGAAATTTAATTCTGCTTAAATAATAAACATACACTAAAAATAAGCAAAATACAGCGGTATTTGGATTTAATTAAAGCGGCCTTTGAGAATATTATTTAATTAGCGTAAAGTATAATTTTACCCTTACTTTATTTTCTGTTTAAAGTACAAACATCATATTGGAAGGACTTGAGCGATTGCAGGTAACAAATATGCTTTCGTTTTTTTTTTTCAATAACAGCGACCTGTGCTGTGGCTCGTGGGTGCAGTTTCAGACAGATACTCGTACATCCAAATACACCCAGTATGCAATCAATATCTGCAGGCTGTGCAAATATTTATACTATGCGGGAATAAAACTTGCAACTAGTAAAGCAACAGCCAATCACCCAACCACTGCTCCAATTGTGTTTAGTAAATGTTTGTGTAAAATGGTGTACCTATTACTTTCAGGTTCGTTCATAACTTTATATTTGCCATCTTTGCTGGCAAAGGGCTGATCGTGCTGCTAAGCATTTTTCAACAGCGTCAATTTCATCATCAGCTACTCCAATACCAGCAATCCATTAAGATGTGCAACTTATGTGCAAATTGCCGTATTGATTTATCGTGGTTGAGGTGACACATTTTAAATGGGATATTATAAGTGCAGCAACAAAAGTTTTCTTTAGCACCTGCATATCATTCTTAATTCGTTGGTAAGCAAAGAGTTAATAGAACAGGTGGGCTAAAACGGCCACTTTGGCAGGATCATCTTCTATATCTATAAAAGGAAAGCGTTACTGACTGACTGACTGACTGATCTATCAACACACAGCTGAAACCACTGAACGGATTGGGCTGAAATTTGGAACACAGGTAGCTATTATAACCTAGGCATCCGCTAAGAAAGGGTTTTTGGAAAATCGACCTTTAAGGGGGTAAAAAGGGGGGATATTGTTTGTATGAAAAATCTTATTCCTTGAGTTAATAAACTTGAAACTTGGCACGAATATTTATGTAAGTAAATTATGTTTTTTGTGATTTTTTGTTTTTCTAAACTACCCCCTAAAGGGGAACTGGGGGTCTCAAAGTTTGTATGGAAAAATTTTAACGCGCAATCCGATTAACTCAAAACTCAGTATTTATACTTAAAACCAAAAATAAAGAATAATGTGTGTCAGGGTTTTTCGAAAATCTACCTCTAACGGGGTGAAAAGGGGTAGTCAATTTCACAGGGGAGGATTTTACTGCGTGGCTTGATTAACTCGAAAATTAGTGTAAATAATCTTTGAGTCAAGCTATGGAAATATCTCAAACCATTTTTTTAAATTCCAGCCCTGTGGGGGTGAAAACAGGGAATACAATTTACATGAAAAATGTTATTCATTTGGTTTTAATTGACTTGAAACTTGGCACAAATATTTGCCTAAGTTTGTCATTATTAGTTTTTTAAAACTACCCCGGAGAGAGGGTTAGAGGGATCAAGGCAAGGGGGGGGGCAAGGGAGGGGTGGTGAGGAGTATGAGGGGAGGATGATGGACGCAGGGAGAAAGGGCAGGAATTGGTGAGGAGAGGAGGAAGACATGGTAAGGCTGAGGGGTGCGGAGGGTTTGGTGAGCCGGAGGTGGAGGAGAAGGGGAGAGGGAGGGGACGGGGTGGTGAGAGAGAGAGAGCGAAGGGGAAGTGGTGAAGGGGGTGTGAGAGTGAGTGAGAGGGGGAGGGAGAGGTAGCGGAAGGGGATGTGGTGAAGGAACGAGCTAAACTCTGGAACTACCCTACCAGTCGGACTTTAAAAAATCTTTTTGCATTAATGATAGAACAAATTTTATAGAAGGCATATTTAACATCACTCTAGGACCCTTAGGTGCCGAGCAAAAAAAAAAAAAGTCTGAAAGAACGCTAAGTGAAAACGAAGTAATAGCGCGGGTAGGCAATGCGATGCGACGGGGTGGGTCGAGCAAAAAATAAATTTCACGCGGACGAAGTCGCGGGCAGAAGCTAGTAGGATAATATTATGAATAATATTTGAAATCGTAAAACGGTCACAAACTGACAATATATTATTAATTGTCAGTTTGTGTGACTGACAATTCATAATATATTGTCAGTTTGTGACCGTTTTACGATTTCAAATATTCCTATTAAGATTCTGCCAAAGTGGCCGTTTTAGCCCCACAGCTTCTATTATATATATTTTACTATTTCAACAGAATGTCAAAAAACCAGCGTCAATTTAATAAGGTAATTTTATGTTAAATTTTTATTTCAAAAGATTCACTCATCAATTACTTACAACGTATATATCAAAATATGGGTGACTGGTGACTATATGAAATTAGAGTACATTGAAATTATTTTATAGATGCAGTTGATACACATAATAGAAGCTGTCAATGAGTAGACATATCAAACATTTTGTTGTTAAAAATAATCACGATGCTGCATCAGAATAACAGTAGCTTGTTTTACAATATACGGTCGCTTGAAAAGCATTTATTAGACGCTAAAAGTTTGTCGCTGACATATTAATTCATTAGACAATAATAATAATTATATGGGATGCTGCGCCCATGTTATGACAATATTAATATGGTACTTGAGCTGGACAAGACATCAAAACTCTATCATCGAACCCCTGCACAGATTTTGAATGATATTTTGGTAGAAAATATAGATCTTGATGTGACCAGATAATGTAATGTCACATTATTCAATAAACATGTTCTGAAGCAAAACATTTTTGTTTTATTTTATGAAGTAGATATTTAGATTCATCCCATATTATTTTATTTCTGAAGCCTTGCAATGGCTGTTTTCTTCGTCTTGGCTGCCGATCTTCGTCTTAACTCGTCTAATGGTCGTAAGCGGGGCTGCTAATCGTCCTATATTCGATCCCTAGGTCGAGTAGTGTTATTGGGATTTTCGAAATTCTCAGTTGCAGCCTAATGTAGCGCCCGGAATATGGTGATATACTCGCCCCTATTACATGGATCAAAAATATACATCATGCATACTGGGTGTATTATAGTATACCTCTGGTACTCTGCCTTACCCTTTTGGGTAAACAAGCAAGATTTCATATATACCTATAGTTTGAAATGTAAAATACAATACTTACTCCTAAGTCTCACAATGCGTCTAGCTAGCCACTTACACAAAATAAACTGCTTTGCAAAAAAAACGGGCACCTTACAGTCATTGGCTTTTCTATGGATAATATTAATATTTTTAGTATGTCGTTAGCATAAATTACTAGAAATTTCTTATTATCATTGAGAATATAGTTTTTAACCCTTAAATCCTGGAATCGGTGTTTTAGTCAATGTAAACAGAGAGTCGTGTTAAAATGGAAATTTTTAGGGTATAATTAAATTAAGACTACGAGTATTTTTATGGTATTTTAATAAAAAAGACATTAAAAAATAAAAATTAATAACGAGTATGACCTCTCCTTGCAGCGATTACGGCATGTAATCGTCTTGGCATGCTTTCCACCAGGCTTTTGATGGTGTCCTGTGGAATGTGTTCCCACTCAGCCGAAATCACACGTTTAAGCTCCCTGATGTTTTGTGGAAGGTCGTTGGCCAAGTCGTACTCGCCTTTTTAGGAGGTCCCAGACGTGCTCATTGAGGTTAAGGTCGGGACTCCACGCTAGCCAATACAGAAGACGAATACCGACCTCTTGCATATAAGCATCTACGTCGCCAGAACGGTGGTCCCGAACATTATCGTCCATGAAATGGCATCTTCACCAATTTACAGTCAGTGCGGGCTGTGCATGTTGACAAATTATTCCTGTTATGTACCTTTGCGCATTTAGTGAGCCATTTGCAATGAACACTATCTCGGTACGATAGCTGGAAGTTACGCCCGCCCAAAACATAACGGACCTTCCACCATAAGGGGTGATTTCTTCAGAACACACGTCGGCATAGCGTTCCCCTGGTCTTCGTAACACTCGCCGACGTCGGTCTTCACCATTCAGACAAATTCGAGCCTCATCGAAGAAGAATACGCTACTCCAGTTACCTAGTGTCCAAGATAGACAATTTCTAGTGAACCTCGGTCGAGCAATCCGATACTCACGGAGTAAATTGGGGGCCCGCGCTGGTCGTCGACTGCGTATATCAACCGCTAAAAGCCTCCTCCTCACTGTCCATAGGCTAACTTGTGCTCCTCGTACCTCTTCAAGGTTTCTTTTGAGGTCTATGTAACTGCATTTGCGATTACTCAACGCCTGAGTCACTAAAAAGCGGTCGTCTCGAGGTTGTGTGCAACGTTTTCTCCCACAACCTTGCCTTCTTTGAACGGAACCTGTCTCTTGGTATCGAGTCCAGGTTCCTTGGACGGTGGAACCACTCACGTTTAACGGCTGTGAGCCGTAACATTGGCTACACCCCACTTCCAGCAGCGCTATAATTTGACTAGCTCTTATTGCTTTTTCTGCCATTATAATCAACACAAAGATATCTGTTTTAAGTCACAATGAGGCAGGATTATGCGACAAACATAAATTAATCTAATAAAAATAACGAGAAGTTAGTTTTAGTTGCCTGATAACCTTTTAACCGCAAACCCGCGAATAGTAAGTAAAAAGTCATAAACTGAAAAAGAGATTATTATTTCTAAAAACAACAGTTCTGAATTTGAAATTAACTTTTTTTCATACCCAGACTCTTTATTATGTGCCAGGAATATAGATTGCCTATTAAAACCTCATTAGAACTAAATGATTACCAATAATGCAGAAAAATCCAAACTGCCCGTTTTTTTTGCAAAGGAGTGTATTTCTATGAAAAGACAAGAAACTGACGACTGTTTCTTAAAATGGATAGACTAGGATCTTAGAGCATTTAAATGCTCTAAGACTAGGATAGATTACGAATTTTGTTTTAGAACAATAGATGACTTAATTTTTTTTTTCAATTTGTTGCGTGACTGGATAACAAAGGAATTCGCTTCAATATATATTTTTTTCAAATCAATTAAGAATTCTTCAGAAACCGAGCATTAGTATTTTAACAAGAACGCCAAAAAAGAAATATTTGAGGTTCACAAATGAAATGAGATGCAATAATTATAATAGAGTGTTCAATAATATTTTTAAGACCGCAAAATGGAAATTATTGGAGGATCGATTAAATAGGGTTAAAAAGTAAAAACATTTGTTGGTCTGATACTGAAAGTAGAAATTATTTGTTTAGTGATTGCCTCTCCCAACAGTTGCACTTCTCGTCCGAAACTTTGATTGGAACTAGAATGAAGTGTAGAATAATTTTTGATTAAACTTTGCCGCCTTGCTTTCCTTGAAATTAACTATGCTTCGACTTATTTACGAGTTCGCGAGTATACTTTACTTGGCTCTTTGATTTAATTAGAATTGATATCTTCTGTTGTCCTGTTATTTGGTTTAAATCGTTTTTTTTTATTTTTTTTTATGGGAAATTATTAATTGCACACCAGAAAAAATTCTTACATCAAATACTTTACACCTAATAATGTACAATTCTACATGTAGTTACACCAAATCAATTATTGCACTACGAATTAACTAATTGAATATCAAAACTTGTACAAATAATAATATTATAAGAAAAGAAAATATTTTAAAACCCAATTATTGTTAAAAGAGTATAACCGTGGAATTTCTTGCTGGTTCTTCTCCATAGGAAACGACCTATTGGAACCGTGCTCCTAGCTTCTGACATTTCATATGTGCCCATGTAGGTTTATGTTAAATAAAATATTTTGATTTGATTTGATTATAAATTGAGATGAGGGCAAGACAATGATGATCTTCTGTATTCTTCTTGTAAAGTAGGTCTAGGTCAAGAATGAACTTTTATTTTTAGCTTTTTATCTAAAGAGCCTCCTGTCAGCAGAAAATTGGCACTTTATATTGGACGCTGCAATAGATACTGACAGTAGAAATGACTATGACCATTTATGACCTTATTATTCCAACCAATTTATAATTTATGGTTGGTGGAGCTTCAAATTATATTTAAGATACTAGTGAGTTAATCAAAGCATTTGTTAAGATTAAATAAAAATAAATATGATTTGTAGTTCCGGTTACATTTTTGGTTTATTGGCGGCGTTAACTGGCTGCTGTCATTCCATTCATTCGGTCAATGTGATCAAATGAGTATAGTTGCAATGGAATGTTCCTTGTTTTTGAAGTAGGATTACCACAGCCACAGCTCAGAGGCCACCATTTCACAAAGAAGTTTAATAGACAGTATTTGTGACGAGTATCATAATTATTTTAATTTTTTGCCACCGACTTCCAAAATTAAAGTTATTTTTCACTTTGTAGTGTTTTTTTTGGAAGTCGGTTGTTTTTTTTTGTAAAAAAGTTTATATTTTTCACTTTTTAGTGGGTCAGTTTGTAATTTATCTAAGTTACAATAGCCCAATGGCAACTGCTCATCACTTTTTATAAAATATTGCTTTTCCCGATGCAGGGACGTTAATTGTTGAGGAGTTTTCCTAGTAAGAACCAGGAGAACTGGAGCTCCATGGTGAAGTCATCATTACCATTGTGCATTTCGACGAGCATAAATTACTTAGCAACCATATTAAAGTAATCGCAACCCGTGAAATACTTATAGATTGAGTAGTTCCGATGGCCATCTGTGGTCTTCATCATCAGTTCCACTTCACCAAAAATGGTGTTTTCCGAGAGCAAATTTTTTTTCCTTATATAAAGTACCATGGGTAGTGATACTTTATTCATATTATAATCTAGCCTATTCGCAATAAGCAATTTAAACTGCTAAGTAACTAGGTATAAAATTAAGAAATCGTCCAATAACGTCTTTCTTATTCACTTTAAGTTAAGGGGAAGACACTTTATTCACGTGTTCTTTAGTCAGCACTTTCACTACAGTTTAGGTTCACTCACACGCACTGCACTAAACTAACTCAAAAGGTTTTACCCTTTTTAGTCTTCGTACTAATTCAGTGATGTCAAGGAGTTGGATCGCCTCGACATTCACGTGATGATGAAGTCTACGTTCATGAGCTTCTGCATATTTTTTTATTACTATGTCTACGACATCCATCTTGAGGTCCCGGTGGAGGTCGCTGTTTCTAATGTACCAGAGCACGTTGACTATATCCCTGAGCACTTTGTTTTGGAATCGTTGTATGATTTGACGATTGCTTTGGCTGGTGCAGCCCCAGAGCTGAATACCATAGATATACCCTGAATTATGTTCGCATTGTGAGTCTGGGCTTCATTTGGTTGGAATATTTGCTTTAAATGCTCAGCGAACCTTAGAGCTTTTGCAAGTAGCCTGTTTTCGTATCACTCGTTAATTGGCTAAGGTAGCTGTTTGTTGAGGAGTCATTGTAGTGCTGAATTTCTATCGTAAGACGCTTAGTAAGGTTGTTGAGCAGTCTATTATCTTGTGGACATCTGGTCTGATGCCACCTGTTTCTTTGTTTCCGCTTTTTGATTATGAGACACCTAATACCTGCAGGGTAGGCGTTTGCTTTGACCCGGTGTGTTTTTGTAAGGTGTGTTTTTCCAGGCAGCTTGCTGTATACCAGTTGTAAATTTAGCTATTTCTAAATCTAGCTGTTCCGGAGTTTTTAATGGAACTTTTAATTCTATTGTATTATCTAAGTCTATTCTAAAACTTTCCCAGTCTGTATAGGTATTTACAAGTGTTGGATTGCTCTCTATGCATAGGATCCGATGCCATACTGATTAAATTAGCAGAGATATTTTTAGTTATAAAAAAGTCTATTAGGTCTGGGACTTTGCATGGATCGCTTGGCCAATAAGTTGGTTTACCGGTAGAAATAGCTTCACATATTAGCTCTTTCATGGCACTGAAAAGTTCCTTTCCTTTAGTGGTGGTTAGTCTTGATCCCCAATGCGTATTTTTAGCGTTGAAGTCGCCACCCAATATGAATCTTTGTCCGAGTTGCTGTAAGAACCTCACATAATGGTTTTTTTTTATATTGTATCTTGGAGGCGAGAGCAAATGCAGTAGTTACTATAAAAAACCGGCCAAGTGCGTGTCGGACCACGCACAATGAAGGGTTCCGTAGTTGAAAAGAATTTATGCCAAAGACAAACTTAACATTGAGTTGAAAAACATGTTCTCCCATACATTGATATACGACACGGACAATTCTCCAACTGCATATTTAAGTTTGTATTCGCAAAAAACTATTCTTAAACATAACATAATGCCTTGTTTCCCCGAAGGGTTGGGCAGAGGTGTACCTATAGTACACAAAGATTTTGCCAGAAAAATAAAACTAAAAACTATTTTTTTTTATGTGATAAAACTACAAATCATCAATTTTCAAACTTTTTCCTTTACCTGCTTGTGCTGTGAGACCTTGCTTCTTGCCAAATTTCATGATTCTAGGTCAACGGGAAGTACCCGTATAAGTATAAGTACGGTTTTGATTTATTTGCGAGTATCAAAATATGTTGCATAAATGGTCGTATTTTTTTATTGCGTTGACTTAGAAGCTTATTTTTTTTAGGAATCTAAGGCACTATAGACTTACGTATTTGATATTAATTTCAACTTGATACCTCCACGCGTTTCTGAGAAAAAGGGCCTTGACAGATGATATACTTGAAAATACTTTTTTTATATGATAAAATTATAAATTACCAATTTTCGGACTTTTTCCATTACTTGTGCCTTAAGACCTTACTTCTTGCCAAATTTCATGATTCTAGGTCAACGGGAAGTACCCTATAGGTTTTGATTTACTTGCGAGCATCAAAATATGTCGCATAAATGACAAAATAAGTAAAGTCTGGCGGATCTGTGATCTTGGACTAATTGAAATCATACAATGATCCAGTGCATCAAATGAGTTTATTGCGTGCAACGTCAGACGTGCAGTCAGCCTTCGATTTATAATAGCATTGATCGAAGGTATTATCCGTGCAACTGCAAAGTATCTTGATGGCGAGCAAAACAACATGACGTGTTAGGATCATTCAGTTCCCTTCAAAATGGGTAAGCTAAATGGTGCTAATCCACGCATCTTGTTGGGACTGACCCTCTCATCACTGCCATCATCATCAGAATTTGAGCCGAAAGACGTCCACTGCTGGAAATAGGCCTCCCCCAAGCACCGCCACTTCGATCGGTTCTGTGCTTTTCGCATCACTTCCATGGCTTATAAGTACTTAGGTTTTGAAATTAATGCTTTAAGTATGAATAAAAAACATAGAGTCGAATTGAGCCTCTTCCTTTTTTTGAAGTCGCCTAAAAATCGGGCACGTTGTTAGTGACATATTCGTTTTATTTTCCTTTACACTGCTTCTCCGCTTGGCGTTTTAAAAATGTACATAAGTAGTTGTCACTATTGTTCACTCTTCTTTTTAAGCTGGTTCCAGCCGCTGCCAGTCCTAGTGGCGAATTGTGCGACAACAATGTTGCTTAATCTAGTCAAGCCCTATTAGGCTACACTACTCAATTTTTATTTAAGGCCCAGATTTCCTGAAAACGATCAAAAAGGTGGTTTTTTAAAGCAGTGTATCTCATAAACCGTAAATAATTTTGACATGTAAAAAAAATATAATATTTTCAAGTCTTTTTCGCATACAGTGATGGAAGCCAAAACATAATTATACATATTTTAATGCACCAAAAAAATCTTTAAACAGACCTCCTAATAATCTTTAAAAGCAGTTTATCCCTTCATTAACAATTATAATTATAATTAAAAATATACCATGAAATGTCAAATTCCAAACTGCATCCAGTGATGGATTACTTTTTATTAAATAGTTAATTTCTAATTTTATACGTTTTTTTTGCATTTTTACGACATAATTCCGGTGCGCGTGAGAATCTTCTATCTCGTGCGTCAAACTAGACAGCCATAACGCCATTTTACTTACACACCGAGCTAAACCAATCTTGGAACCTGGGCCTTAAATCGAAATTAGATAGTGATTTTGATTGTGTAAAAACGCCTGACAGAAAATGATTTGCAATCAATAGTTTTTTGAAGTGTAACGAATGAACAGTGTGCTATGAAAAGCATATTTTTTTGTTATTATAAAACAAAGCGTGGGCGGGCGATGCAATGCGACGCGGTGGATGGGGGGAACACATGCGGTCGAAGTAACGGTCAGAAGCTAGTATAATAAATTGTCATTGGTGCGAACCAGTGCGAACATTTGTTACATTGCAAGCAGTGCTAATGTAAAATAATTAACAAACTCAAATATATTTCAATAGTCTACAGTACAATGAAACGATCTGAGTATATGAATCCATTAGCTCGTGGGACTCTGACAGGAAATTAAACTCCTGCACTTGTTTGTACTCCACTTAAAGTTTATAATAGGTAGGTACACTCCCGGACTCCTAAACGAGACACCGTACATATTTGTGTACCTACAGGTCTATTACCATTTTATTTGATCGTGAATTAAAATGACACCGAAATGATGGCCAGTACCTACCTATGTTGATTTCAAAACAGCATTATAACTTTTTCTTTGACTTTTCATTATTTCGAATTTTAGGCCTGTAAAAGGCCTATAAATAGCTAAATAGAAATGCACAGTGGCTCGATTTAGGAGTCCGGGAGTGTATTATTAGGAAAATAATTATCTCTTCATCAAACATTGTTTTTGAAAGACGTGTATTGAAAATTTACGTCAAGTTTGTTTTATTGTGGAAGTTGGGAGGACAATGTGGGTTACGAGTGTTTTTCAGTAGGTAGCGAAGTACTTAACTGCATCTAAGATTGCCTATATTCGACCAACCTTTGTAAAAATTAAATGCAAACGTCTAAAAAAGATACAATATTAATTATGAGATAGCAACATGCAATACCTACATTAAACCAATGTAAAAGTACTGGAACGTTCATATGTAGGTTATTAATCCTAATACAACAATACCAAAACGTTCATAGGTTATTAATTATTATTGAATCAATAACAAGAGACTCAGAACCTATATTTCCCTCACAACTGAAGCATTTCAACGAACTCCAGAATCTTACCGCTAATTTAGTGCAGCATATAGTATTAGTACAATATTTATAAACTGTAACATTTAAATCCAGGAATACACCTGCCAGTAACTTAACAGAAGTACTTAAGTACCTTGAACGCCATTGTGACCATCAATCAAATAATCTGCCTGGCCTTTTTCTAACTATGTAAGGCTCGTATTTATAATCAAAGTAATTACTTGAGTAATTACTTGCTACTAAGTAATTTCATACTTGTGAGTAGAATTCTTAAGTAAAGAAAATGGTCACTATTACTTGGCTAAGAATTCTAAGCTTTAACAGTTCTAACTTTAAGCAATTACTAAACCACAGAAAGAAAATCATTGCTTGAGCAATTACTTTTACTTGACTATAAATACGAGTGTAAGTAATTTCACACTTGAGGGTAGAATTCTTAAGTAAAGAAAATGGTGACTATTACTTGGCTAAGAATTCTAAGCTTTGACAGTTCTAACTTCAAGCAATTACTAAACTATAGAAAGAAAATCATTGCTTGAGCAATTACTTTGACTTAAGTAATTACTTTTACTTGACTAGGTATAAATACGAGTGTTAGTGTTGACTCCAGTCTAACCGGATGCAGCTGAATACTAGTATTTTACGTGGAGCGATTGCCTATCTGACCTCCACAACCCAGTTAGTGGGTAACCCTTTGGTAAGATTGATTGCCAAACTTTTGGGCTTCTGACTACCCGTACGGACCCGGGTCTGACGTGCTTTCCGTGGCACGGAGGTGTGACAATCAGTAATCAGAAATTGCTTTGCGCAAGCCAGATACTTCCAAACTTTTGAGCAAGTGTATTCACGGCCTTGCTGAAATTAGAAACATCCAAATTATTTTTTATAATTATCAATGGGGTGAATACTAAAGTCTGTATATCGAACGTTTGACAGGGCAATACTCTCATAATTGGATCAACACGAGGGACGGTACAGATAATAATTAGTTGGTGAAATATGCACAACATTATTAAAGGTCTGCTTTATTTGGCGTGCTATTATTACTATTCTTAATTATTCATAATGGTACAGAAGGGGACGCAGTTAGGGGAGACATGGCAAGTTTTTAATTTTTGTTTCAATCTATTAGGTAGGTAATATTACGAAATAAAAATACGCGCATTGCCGTGGAGTTGCGGATACCAGCCCGTATTACCTATTACCTACTTTTATATACGTACCTCGGAAAGCACGTCAAGCCGTTGGTCCCGGCTGTCAATCGTGGATCTTTGACAGTCGTTACGGGTCGTCAGAATCCCGAAAGTCTGACAACCAGTCTTACCCAATTCCTGGGTTTTGGAGGTCCGATTGCCAAAAGCAATTGGTAACGAAACCCTGAAAATTATTTTAGAGACGTTGCATCTTATAATGGATGCATCTTATTATGGATGGATGGACGAATAAAACGAGGGTTTTTCGTTCTATTTGTGTAATTATGACACAAATAGAACGAAAAACTTTAATACACCTGAGTCCCGAGAATCGTTTTAATTTTTAAACAAACCCTGTGCACCCCTTCATATTATTATAGTGCGACTGCGCCCCTACCCTATAAGATACACACACGTAGGTAGGTACTTCACGTGGATACCCTCGTTTTATTCGTCCATCCATCCATATTATTATAAGATGCAAAGTCTCTAAAATCATTTTCAGGGTTTCGTACCTCAATAAGAAAAAACGGAACTCTTATAGGTTCACTTCATTGTTCGTCTGCCTGTGTGTCAGTCTATCTATATGTCAGTCTGTCAAAACCTTTTTCGCAGGAACGTATGGATGTATCAAGTTGAAATTAATAACAATATCAAATACTCAGGTCTGTGACGCTTTTTATGGTGGTCCTTGGGGTCTCTAAAAAAATCAAGCTTCTAAGTCAACGCAATAAAAAATATGTCTTTTTATGTGACATATATTTCGGTACTCGCAAATAAATCAAAATCTATAGGTATCAACGGGCGAAACTTACAACCCAATGGGTCCCTCTTAATGACAAACGACATCGTGGCAGTCCCGGACAAGCGGTCGAAGGCCAAGCCCCAACTGACGCGTTACCAACCACCAAAAAGCGTCCACATGGTCGAAATCCGACTCAATGTCCTCTGTTACTCCTTGGTAGTGCGGGATGCGCTCATGACCAAGGTCGTTGCAAGGTCGTTGGTAACCAACCAAATATGCAACAACAGACGTCTACACGGTAAATTTTTATGCAAACTTAACCAATTGACCTCTGTTGGTGGTTGGTTCCAACCGTGGGCCTTGTAGCCTGAAAACACAGAGAATGAAATTATTATATGAAAACCCTAAATAATATACATCAAATGGGTTGAGGTTCAATGTCTTTGTATGAAAACCAACTTCTTTTTAAGGTTCCGTACCTCAAAAGGAAGAAAACGGAACCCTTATAGGATCACTCGTGTCTGTCTGTCTGTCCGTATGTCACAGCCAATTTGCTCCGAATCTAATGAACCGATTAAGTTGAAACTTGGTACACATATGTATTTTGGTAACCCAAACACGAACATGTAACGTAAATAAATGAATTTTGAATATGGGGGTCTTTTTTGGGGGGGAAATAAGTACAATTAAAAAAAATCTTTGCAAACTGTACCGTGTGACATATCAAATGAAAGGTCTTACTGTGAGGATCTCAATTATATTTTAAAATATTTTTTTTTGAAGTTATTTAAGAAAATAGACGAAAATTGACCATTCCCCCCCTTATCTCCGAAACTACTGAACCTAAAATTTAGAAAAATTTGGAATAAAATAGGGGATGAAAGTTTGTATGAAAAATCTTATCTCTTGAGTTGTTAGACTTGAAACTTAGCACGAATATTCATCTAAGTTAATTATAAAATTAATCATTTATAGTTTTCCTAAACTACCCCCTTTTTTGTGGATGGGAAATCATCAAACGACTTCTCCCTCTCTGGATGGAGCGGAAGGGCGTGTCATACTTTTACTGACACACCCGTGTTCCTTTAGTTGCTTATGGCAGGGCCACGGTATCTCTTTCGAACAACCCGCGACCCCAGAAGACGGGATTGGTGGGTGTCAAAGTTTGTATGGAGGAATTTTTAACACGCGGTCCGATTTACTCAAAACTCAGTTTTTGTACTTGACCCCAAAAATGAAAACTACACAACTAACGTGTATTAAGGTTTTCCAAAAATCTACCCCTAAGGTGTGAAAAGCAGTAGTAAATTTTACAGCGTAGGACTTTGTTGGGGATTGATTAACTCGAAAATTGGTGTAAATAATGTTTGAGCCAAGTTATCGATTGATTTTTGAAATTCTACCCCTGTGGTCGTGAAAACAGGATACAGTTTATATGAAAAATCTTATTAATTTGGTTAATACTTGCTTATGTAAGTAATAAAGTTTGTCATTATTAGTTTTTCAAAAGTACAAGGGGGGTTTAGGGATGTTAAAGTTTGTACGGAATAATTTTAATGCGCAGTCCGATTAACTTGAAACTCAGTTTTTATACTTTTGATGTAAAAAAAAACTTTTTTACAAAAACAGAAACCGACTTCCAAAAAAAACACTACAAAGTGAAAAATAACTTTAATTTCGGAAGTCGGTGTCTTTGGATCTGTATTTTAGTTTTTTGCCACCGACTTCCGAAATTAAAGTTATTTTTCACTTTGTAGTGTTTTTTTTGGAAGTCGGTTTCTGTTTTTGTAAAAAAGTTTTTATTTTTCACTTTTTAGTGGTTCAGTTTGTAATTTATCTAAGTTACAATAACCCAATGTCAGCTGCTCATCACGTTTTACAAAATGTTGCTTTTTCCCGATGCAGGGCCGTTAATTGTTGAGGAGTTCTCCTAGTAAGAACCAGGAGAAATGGAGCTCATGGTGAAGTCACCATTACCATTATTTTAACGAGCATAAACCTTAGTAAAGTAATCGAATCGCAACCTGTTATATACTTAGATATAATTGAGTATTTCCGATGGCCCTCTGTGGTCTTCATCATCAGTTCCAGCTCACCAAATGGTACTTTCCGAGAGCAAATGCACGAGTTACTATAAAAAATACCAAAATCGATATAGGTGTGCCCATAAAATTTGAGGGTTTCCCTCGATTTCCATGGGATCCCATCATCAGATCCTGACTTGATGATCATGGGACCACTTGGGACGTATACCCTTTCGAACAAAAAAAGAAAAATCCAAATCGGTCCAGCCATTTTCGAGTAATCGGGGAACATACATAAAAAAAAATAAAAAAAAAAAAAATAAAGAAAAAAAAAGGTTCCGACGAATTGAGAACCTCCTCCTTTTGGAAGTCGGTTAATAAACAATAATAAGAAAATTAAAACCCATGAAATCATACATCCACGCGGGCGAGCTGTCGGCAGCGGGCAGTCTAGCTAGTATCTCAATATTGTGCGAACAAACTTACTAAGCCTCCGCTGTCCGTCCGTCCGTCCGTCCGTCTGTCACAGGGCTGTATCTCCTGAACTTTATTAGATAGACAGTTGAAATTTTCACACATTGTGTATTTCTATTACGACTATAACAACAATAAAAATAAAGTTAAAATTAAAGGGGGCGGTCCCCATACAAAAAACTTTTCATTTTGAAAAAAAAATTAACTTGTGTGTGGTGTCTTATTGTCTAGAACTCATCGATTAGAATACAAAGATATTTTTTTTTATCTTCTAAAATTAAGAAATAGGGGGCCGTAAAAGTTGTCAATTTTATACCATTTTTGTACGAGCTCTATTATATAATGTACCTTATACTGTATTTAATCAACAAATACTAAAAACGGCGATTCATAAGGTATTTTATTTAAATATGGGCGATTTGCTGCAACGGCAAAAAATAACTTTGTAATTCACAGTATCATTATGAAATACAAAGTTACCTTTGCGATTGTTAAACATATAATATTACGGAACCCTTTGTGTGCGACTCCGTCTCGCACTTGTCTGGTTTTTTTATTTCGCATACAGCCCACAGAGTAGAAATATTAGTAACAAGCTAATACCACTGACCTCTATTGTACTAGTACGCGTACTTTGTACAATAGAGGTCAGTGGCTAATACACACTAATACAGTCTGGCTGTTTACCATGTGATACCATGACCGCTCTGATAAAAAAATCATTCGAACACAAACCATAGACTACTATTATATCACAAACATAAACGTCAAATAACACACACATTGATATTATTTTGCATTTAATTTAACAAATATTTATAAAAGTATTGCTTAGTTTATTTATTATTAGTGTTAGGAATCCACCACCATGCCTGTAAAGCCTGTTATCCGCCGTATGAAGGGGTTACCTCAGCATCTATTTTCAGCTGAAGGGCTCATGTACCAAGACTGGCAAGCTGTGACCCCATGCCAACGAGCAATCACCACACGATTTGGCCTAGAGGTACAACGAGAGCAGGAAGACTACTTAAATAGACATCCCGAGGTAACGTTCAATAGCACATTACATTTATTTTTTATTTTTGAGGATACTATGAAGCCTAGAGGCACGCATCACTTGTTAACTTAAAGCTAATTTAATTCTATACAAATTTTTCTGCAACGACTTTTCTCTAGGACCATTAGTTCAGCCGCCGGTACCGTGTGTCTTGGCAAATGACCTATCGATAATTTTTCACTTTTTGAAAAAAATTGTTCATTTTTGACTAGCTATATCTTCGCAACCAATAGACCTAGAGTGCTTGAGTTAATAAAGATAATTAAAAACGCGTCTTTAAGGTATAATAATCAAAAAACTGAAACAAGTGCCAGAATTTCGCGCACCATGGGAGTTTAAAATCATTGTTACATGAACTTTTGCGATGTTTGATGTTGATATTGACTGGGCTAAATATTTATATTTTGAAAGAAGCCAATAGATTTTATACAATTTTATATTGCGGGTTTTGTACATCGAAAATTAAACAATCAAATGCGTATTTACAAGTTTATTTGTGTGCGTTACAATTGCTCCGCCAAGTTATCCAAACAAAAAAAAAATGGCCTAAAAAATTGTCGAAATTTGTCAAAATCGAAGGGAACAAACCAAAAAATTGTCTAAGTAAAAATAAAGAAGTTATAAGGGTTTTAAGTTCACCGCGCGAACGTAACGTGGAGGATTGCGCGGCCATGGAGATCTCAGCAACTACTTGGGTTAGAGATATAATTCTTTTTGTCAACTGAAGACTGAAATTGTCAAAAATTGTCGAAAAAAAATTATGAGCTCTAGATCAATATTTTACGAAATATTCACCTTGGAAGTTATGGCCGCGCAATCGTGCACTTGTTTGTCACCATGCAATGTAAGGGACAATTTGTGCTAGATCATGATGGGCACTACTTGTGCCACGTACGAGGCACGGACGAGGCAGGAATCCAAAACTTCTCGAAAATTACACGGCGCCTACTGCGATCCGGACGAGGCTCATACCTTACCGAGATAAGAGTTACATTGCAATGACTTACTAGTTAATTTATTTGTTAATGGTTTTACGTCGATCGTGCAACATGTAATATGCAAAAATACTATATAAATAAAAATAATACTACAAATCGAACAGACATGGACGCCACTAATGCGCGACGTTCTTGCATAAAATCATCTATTACTTTTATAATACAAACTACAACGCTATTTTTCGTACGTCCTCAACGTTGCAACAGGGAAATGGTAGCATCAGCCGCCGCTGCCGACGACGATGCCCGCTGGTTTCGAGAACGCTAGTTCAGCTGCATGGTAAATGCAACTAACTAAAATATTAATAAGTTCGTTATTTTAATATTATTCAAAAAATGTACAAACTAACTTGATAACAAAATTATCGGGTAGTGTACCTATCTACAATAATACCCACGTTTCTTCTGTTTTCAGATCTTAGCAATGCTCAAAATATTTATTGCTAAAATGACAAAAATAGGAAGCCGAAAGGATTCTATGATGGAAGCTGCCCTCCATTTCACAAGACCTATCGAAGAACTGGATGCAGAAGTCAGAACCTTTCTAGAATCGCCGAAGGAAGGACCTTACGTAAATTTGGTAATCTACAGAACTAGTCTGTTACCTACGATACGCTATTTGTAATGGCATTTCCTTCACGACTAAAAATCTAACAACATTTTTGCTGCAGGACGACAGAAAGTTTTACGAGTTCGATGAACTAGATTTCATGACTGATGTTAATAAAATCATCTTGGAACATTATCCGTCAGAGCCTTGGGTCTTCCATTCTCCTCCACATAGTATTCCTAACACACCCTCTTCTTCATTCATTTCAATACGAACATCAGAAAATACTCTGCCAACTCCAGGTAAATGTATATCCCCTCAAGTGTTTATTATGTACTAATTTATAAACCGAAAACCCCAGCGGGGGGTGAGGGGGTTAGTTGCGAACCCCATAGGTTCACAACTACTGATGATGATTTTTTTTCCAATAATTTGTAATTGAAGTAGTTACTTATCGTTTCTCAGAACAAAAAAAAAATAGGTGTACAGCCCAATAGTGTATTGCGTGTCGCCATTATAATAATAGATCTTTGACATATTTTTAAGTAAACGCAAGATAATTTAAAAAAAACTTTCAGAGCCTATCCCAACTCCGGAACCAACCATTTCACAGATATTCTACAACATGATCTCCAATACTGTGGATAAAGTGATCTTTGTCAAAGTGGATGAAGCAGCCATCGTCTATGACACTGCCTATGTGGAACTGATGAAGGCTGTCGAACAAGCCATGGAAATCCCTGTCATAGACATACGAATTGATATAGCAAATCTCCTTGGTGAAGCTTACCGCATGTTTGAAATTAACATCTTGGAAAAAGAGGCATACGGTAAATCCTGGTGTTTATTTATTTACGACTAGCTGAGCCCCGCGGTTTCACCCGCGTAGACCGGGATAAAAAGCCTATGTGTTAATCCAGGGCATAAGCTATCTACATACCAAATTTCATCCAAATCAATCCAGCCGTTTGAGCGTGAAGAAGTAACAAACAAGTAAAGTAAAGGTAAGGTAGTAGGTAAGTTAAGTATTTCAAGACACATTTTCATGATTTAGAAAATTTTGTAAAATCTATTAGTGCAGATACCGTTTTTATCCAATTTTTTTGATAAACGCGTTTATTCCGTTTGTGTCACCACATCATCGATTTCAACACTGTAATTAAATTGTTTAAAGTCTAACTACATAAATCAGCAGAATAAAAAATCGAAACAGGACGAAACATAAAAACCATGGTTCACCTTTTCTTGTATTTACCTAAACTAAATACGATCTTATTGAGTTCCGAGTCTGACTATTGAAAAATTAGCCCTAAAATAAACATCAGATTACTGATAAAAAAATCCATGTTTTCATTACCTAATTGATTTTAAATGGTACCCATATTATGATTAATCCCTCATAAATCCGGTGATTATGACGAGAATATAATAATTATTGACTCAGTATGCCGAGCATAATCAACAATTTTCCCTGCGTTCATATTCATTAATGTACAGGTATTCATCAGCTACCCGTAATTAGAGTCTGTCAAGCGAGTCGTGTCCACGACCATTTAGCTGATTTCTTATAATGGCAATACTATTATCTGTCAAACGGATTGTCACAACTTCTATTCTACTAAGCTACAGCACTTTGATACTTTTAGCTCAATTATCTAATTTGTATTAATTTTCATTTAAAGAAGAACGAAAAAGAAATATACAAGGTGTAAGGGACAGCCCTCCGCAAACTAACAGGGTGCACTCAGTTTCTCATTTTGAATCATATTTCACCGGAAATTTTCTCAGGAAAATTTTCATTTTTTCAATTTTTTTTTCAGTTACATTTTCATTATTTCAATGAAAAATTGCATTGTGTGTTCGCAGCACTCCATTTATGTAAAAAAAACTGCAAAAAAAACAGCAAAAAAAAAACCAGCAATGGATGTTGAAATACTCTAACCAACGATGCGTGAAATCAGCTGTTCACTTTCTGTCTAGCTACAGAGTTCATCGAACTCACCGCATACGTATTACCTACCCCTCCCAACCAGTAATAGACGCTCCGATTTGTGCACAAAAACACAAACAAATCAGGTTTATTGGATTCCCGGTCATCTTAGAATGACATACTGAATTCACCCTATCAGTTTGCGGAGGGCTGTCCCTTACACCCTGTATTTAATGGAAAAATGCACAGAACACACTATTAATGTAGAAAACAAATATAAAGTAGGGACAGGATAACCGAAACAGAGTTGGAACCCTTCATAATTTTTGTGCGTGACAGTGATTTCTCTTATGAAGGCATTGAATTTCTAGATTCTGATTTTAGTTCTAATTGTGACTAATAAATACCTACATTGAAATGCACTTTTTCAATACACTTCCTCGAAAACTGGTTCATATCGCACTACGATTAGGTTCACAATGCAATGTATTTCACACGCGTGCGATTTTATTTTCCCCGCACGTGTGCGGGAATAAAAATTACCACAGATAACTTATACCTATACTTAGTCCAAATTGGTTCAATGCCTCTATTCACAACTCTCTATTCGGAGGTGAATGTTAATTTCGGCAAAGCGATATGCATCTTAACGGCGTTAATATTTTTTAAATATTTAAATAATGTTTATAAATAGAATATCATCAAAAACTATGATTATTACTATAAAAAAACGTTTATGAACAAATTAACATTTATTTGTGTTCTAAACTCAAAAATATTTGAATTTTACGTTTTTCATATTAGGCTGTTTATCGGCTTTATACCTTTGCTTCTCCTTCAACCTGGCGAAAGCAAAGCGCGGAAAAAAAAGAAAATTTAAATCATAGTTTCCTAATTCATCAGCAAAAATGTTTTCAGTTATTTCATTTTATTTCCTCAAAAGTGTATTGAAAAACGTCGTTTGATACTTGTGGACATTTGTTATTGCAGTTCTCGGCTCAAAAACAACCTCGCCTACGGCTCGGGTAATAATTCCGCCTCGAATGCAATAACAAACGTTCTCCACTTGAATCAAAATGTACTATTTTAATTTATCCCAAATAAATTTTTTATCTACAAAAATTCAAGTATCAAACATGTTTTCAGCGTACTATATCAGTGTTGACACCTGTAAGATTTTTGAATTTGCCGCGTTTTTCGTGGGAAACGACTCCATTGACAGACTCTATAGCTCCATTAAAAAGGCTTTTACACAATAGTGCCTTCAGTGTGCTGTATATTTTGTGAAATGGAATAACAACAGTATTATTTACTGTATGTTTTCAGCCGCTGAGATAGCATGGCAGAGACGAATGAGGAAGAAATTAAAGAAGACGCTGAGGCGACAATATAACTTTAAAGGTTTTATATTTTTTTCCTAACCTTTTTCGATCCTGATGTTTTTGTTAGCATAAGATAAAACATGGTATTTGACAGTTTATGTCAAATGCTGTTTGTCTTCTATAAACAAAATTATGGTGATTGTAAAAATAATTTCAAAAGTTTAATTAACTATTGTAATAAAGCCAATATTCGGAATATCGTCTTTTGAAACCACAAGTTCGAAGAAACGGCATGGTAAGCTACGATGTGAGTCTTAAATTCTTTTTAAAATACCACACAGCATCACCAGTTCACTGTATTCCGTCTCTTTATATCTCGACTTGGTTCATTAATAGTCTTCAACGATCCTTATTAATTTTAATAAAGGATATTTTAATAAAAGAACTACGTGCAATAAATTAACAAAATAGGTAAGTGTATATTCGTATAAATTGATCAATGTGGGCACTGTCGTAGTGCTTAAGTTTTAGTCTTTTATTACGACGTTCTGTCTCAATTCTTTCATTTTTGGCACAAATTTTATTTATTGACAGACATTGTCCTGTCACAAAAAATACAAAAACCCCGTGGATTGGTTGGATGGGTCTTTCAAAAATATTGTGGGTTTGTGAAAACAATTTTTAGATTTAGGGATCCATTTCTGAAATATAAGCTTTATAGCTACAGGCTTTGCACCCAGCTTCCAAACACCCTATATCAAAGAAATCATATTGATTTTTTGATAGTTTTTTTTTAGATAGAAGATAATCTAGCATTGGAATAATCAGTTCTATGTTTAGTGTAGTTCCATCACACAGTTATACAACATTTGAGACCTTACATAGAGGTAGTCGTTTTAAACAAACGTATTTAAACCATTCGATCAATCAATCTGCCTAGCCTTTTCCCAACTATGTTGGGGTTCGCCTTCCTCTAACCGGATGCAGCTGAATGCCAGTAGTTTACATGGAACGACTGCCTGTCTAACCTCCACAACCCAGCAACTGGGTAATACGATACCCCTTGGTAAGACTGGTTGTCGAGACTTTCGGGCTTCTGGCAACCCGTAACGACTGTCAAAGATCCACGAATGACAGCCGGGATCAACGGCTTAACGTGCTTTCCGAGGTACGGAGGAGTCTCGGTATGTAAAGATGGTCACCCGTCCACAGACCAACCCCGGCCGGCAAGCGTAGCTTAACGTGATGGATCGACCTGTGCGGATGTTATTACTTTAGCCACTAGCTCCACACCATTATATACCTAATGTAAAATTTAAACCATAGTATTCCTAATGTAAATTATATATAAAGTCACTTAGCCCTAACTCATTTAGTCGGGCTAGCGAAAGCTAAGCTCGTTTTCAGGCATTTTAATACGTCAGTGAATTAATAAAACTTGTGATCAACAGGATATGAAACGCCACCTACGCCTAAGAGCGAAATTTCATCCCACGAGAGCTATAAGAGGCCTCCCCCGAGGCCTTGCGAGTGTCAACCATTGGCCCACTACAATCGATATGGAAAGGTGAACCCTTAGCATACCTATTAGCCAAGTCCAGCACCCTGCTTGCGTAACACACTTTCAATTACAATCCGAGGGTTTGAAGGCAATTCGTAATCCATTTCTTCACAGGTCTGAAAAATTCGTCTGCTCACCCAACGTAAATAATGCGGTGATCGTGGGTGAACTGTCAAAATAAAGGGCATTCCCACGGATAAAATATTCCCATCGATTGCCATTATATAATGTGTGTTACGCAATTGTCCCACCAGATACAAAGTTATCTTAAGATGCAACTACAAACAGTTTACAGTTATTTTACCTCAGATACACCACCACCATAACTGTCAAAATGAGGGTGATCTTTATTGTCCTTAAAATAAGGTTTCTGTTGGATTGGTGCCTCTGACAAGTCTGTCAAAATCAAAGTGATCTTTAGTTTCGTTACAATAAGGTTGATGGTGGATTGCTGTTGTCGGTGCAAGGCAGCTTTTGTTCCCATTACTTTGATTACAGAGGTCAAACAATGTAAATAGGTATTCGACTAAACACAAGCCCACCCAGGATTAGGTTGTTGGGTAATTTAAGGTTGTTGGGTATTTTTAGGGTTGCGTACAAAAATGGTAAAAAAGGAACCCTTATGGTCTCACTCAGTCTGTCTGTCTGTCTGCCTGTATATCTGTCTGTCTGTCTGTCTGTCTGTCTGCCTGTCTGTCTGTTTGTCTGTCTGTCTGTCTGTCTGCCTGTCTATCTGCCTGTCTGTCTGAATGTCTGTCTGTCTGTCTGTCTGTCTGTCTCAGCTGGATATCTCAAGAACTACTAATGCTATCAACTTGAAATTTGGAACAGTTTTAGATGACGTTTACCCAACTATTTTGCAAATAATAAAGAAGTAAAAATATATATTTTTTTTTTGTAACAGGGACTGAAAGGGGGTCTTAAAAATTCAAAGTGGGGCTACTAGGGCATGTGCGGTATCATATGAAAGATCGCTGCTTGCACATTCTCAAACATTTTTTATTTTTTTTAGGCCGCATAGTTTTTGACTTTAAAATATTCTATGTGATAGAAGTTTATGTATAGATTACAGGAAAAATAAAACGATGTCTCTAAATAGCACACTTTTTCAGAAATCGGAATGGAACCCTCGGTGCGCGAGTCCGACTTGCTCTTGACCGGTTTTTTATAAGTTAGCAGATCACGTGTGTGTGAACTGAGGGTCCAGACTGGAATCCGCAAAATTTTAATCCTATGATTTAGTAGAAGTCTTAAAACAATTGTAGAACGAATCTGGGAATTTGTAAACAAATATATTAAAAACTACAGCTCATAAAGTGTGGTCCCTCAATCCTCACACTGCTCACACAACATCAGCCAGATCTCGGAGAGTATCTTAAAAATGAAGGTTTTGTGATTACAGACATTTAGTAAAAAAATTGTAAAGATATTTACTAAATTACAGACCCCAGAGCATTAAAGATAAAAAAATATAACGTCTAAACTGTGGTCCCTCAGTCCACACAACAAAGGTAATTATTTTAGTGAATATTACCGAATTTAATCAATGAAACCGTTCTTTTTCTACCTAACGATTTAGTAAAAGTCTTAAAACGTTCTGTAAGAAAGAAATGGAACAGAAATATCGACGCAATTTGGAAAATAGCCATGATTAAAACTGGTCCCTCAATCCTCACACTTCTACTGACATATGCGTGTGTAGCTGTTGAACGAAAGAAATATCACAAAGTCTAGTGTACTTAACTTTTAGTAAAAAAATTCTACTAAATACCAGAAAACTCTAATTGTGAATTGCTTTCCTCTTAGCTGAGATAATGTTATTTTAGTAATCCTATGAAAATAGATAGAGTAGTGTCACCACACAATTAAACAAAATGTAGACAGTACTATTAAACTTTTTTTAATGATGATCTGTGATCCAGGATAAAAAGTAGCCTATGTCACAGAATAAATAATAGTACTATGCCTATGTCCTTCTCCAGGTCATGGCCTACTCATGTGCCAAATTTCATCCAAATACGTTGAGCCGTTTTACCGTGAAAGCGAAACAAACAAACAAAGTCACTTTCGCATTTATACCGCTTTTCACCGCGGCTTCGCCCGAATGGAAATATCCCACGGGAACGTTCTACCGTGATAAAAAGGTATCCTATGTCCTAACTCAGGTGTAGGTCTACCCATGTATACCCATGACGAAAAATTAGGAAATGTTAGCAGCCGCCATCTTGGATTTTCATTTTGACATCAGTATCGTTTTCAGCGACATCAAAAAGCATGGAAACGACACCCATGACGAAAAATGAGGAAATTTTAGCAGCCGCCATCTTGAATTTTCATTTTGACATTAGTATCGTTTTCAGCACCTTCTCAAACCATGGAAACGACACCCATGACGAAAAATTAGGAAATTTTCGCAGCCGCCATCTTGGATTTTCATTTCGCTCTCAGTATCGTTTTCAGCACCCTCTACAAGTTCCATTATTTTCAGATTCATTTAAAATGGAACTAGGGGCAATAAAAAATTATCACTAGTTCCATCATGGAACAATTAATGGAATTAGTGGCAACGAAGCGACTAGAATTCAATCTATTTATTTTTTTAATTTTGACGTGCTTTTCAAATAAATGATTTTAAATAAATGATGATTTTGATTTTGACTTTGACAAGTAAGTACTTTATTAGTAGATGATGTCTATGGTCTGATGATGAAGGTGGAAGGAGGCCACATGAACTCTGTAATAAAACAACGCAACCTCATCAAGTTGTGGTTCGTTTGATTTGTCACGTAAATAATGTCAATAATGTAAATAGTGTAGATAATCTTAATGGTCTGAATAATGTAAAAAGTGTAAGAGAGTTTACGGTATAACTAATGAAAATGCTTTATTATAGCATTTATAGCATTTTTATTAAACAAAAGCGCGCCATCTAGTGAAACTTATTCAGGAAAAGTGTTAAGTACAAAAAGTCTTTAAAAGATTTAATTTTTTAATTTTTTCGGTGTTGTGTAGTATGTCAATATCTCGTTTTGAAGTTTATAATTCGAATTTTACGTTAGGACAGTAGCTATTTTTTTTAACTTTTATTTAATCTACTTTTTCATTCTTTAACAATACACATACTTACGTCATATATTATAATATAATAATAATTTAACTATACAACCTTTTTTCATTCCATCTTATGTCATCCTAACTAAAAGTGAGTTTGTTTATTACGCTTTCACTCTAAAACGGCTGAACTTATTTGCATGAAATTTGGCTCATGGTTAGACCTACACCTCAGTTAGGACATAGGATACCTTTTTATCACGGTAGAACGTTCCCGTGGGATATTTCCATTCGGGCGAAGCCGCGGTGAAAAGCGGTATAAATACGAAAGTGACTTTGTTTGTTTGTTTTGCTTTCACGGTGAAACGGCTCAACGTATTTGGATGACATTTGGCACATGAGAAGGCCGTGACCTGGAGAAGGACATAGGCATAGTACTATTATTTATTCTGTGACATAGGCTACTTTTTAGGGTCAGCGCAGACCGAACTGCAAAATGCTCGCGCATGGTCGACCAAAATTTTTACTGCTCGAGCATGCAGGCGGCATGCTCGACCATGCGCGAGCCATCTCTGTTAAATATGGTCTGGGTTGCCCGGCGGGCGTGCTTGATCAGTTTGATGCCAAACGTTGATGAAGGCAGACGTATTCAATACGCACTTATAGCCCTTCTGTAATTATCCCGAAGTAACTTCCAGCATCTTTGACAGTCTGGAACTAAGAAAATATATATTTATATATGTATATATGTGTCTATAACACATAGTGTTAGCACATACAGGGTGAAAGTGATTTTGTTTTTTTTTTCAGATTTTTGACTGTCGGCAGTAGTTTTAAATCATTGGCTTTTAATTTCCGAGTTGGTTTCAGTACGGTCCGTATGATAGTTCATGAAATGTGCGCTATGGTTTGGAAAGTATTACAGCCTGGGCGTTCGTGCTTTTTTTTTTGACAGTCGAGATCGCACCAGCGGGTATAAAGACATTTAGCACCGTATTATTGGCAGTTATAGATGCAAACTACAAATTCGTTGTGGTTGATGTTGGTGCATACGGACGGAATAGCGAGGGCCGCCATATTCTCAAATTCTCGATTAGGGAACAAATTACATAATGGAACGCTCAATATACCCCAGAACAAGTGCTTACCAGGTACAGATCAAGAAATGCCACATGTATTTGTGGCTGATGAAGCATTTCCTTTATGCAAAAATATAATGAGGCCTTATCCTGGAAATGATATTACAGGTGATCATGAAAAAAATATATAATATTCGACTTAGCAGAGCTCGACAAATGGTAGAATGTGCATTTGGGATAATGGTACAGAAATTTGAAAATTTTCAAAGATTATTTTGGCTTGTACTTGTTTGCATAATTTCCTCATCGATAAACACCAGATTCTCTCAGCATCACAACAAATACTTTCAAACAACACTAACCCCTGGCCACTCCCGACAGATACAATTTTTGAACAGTTCCAACCGCTGAATGAAAACGTCTCAAGTATAACCACGTCTCAAGTATGGAAGTCCGAGATAAATTCAAAGAGTATTTTAATTCAGAAGCTGGATCAGTTAACTGGCAAGATAATATAATTAATCGATGTAGTTAATAATTGGATTTAGAATGACGACGTGATTTCCAATGATTTGACATACCGATTTTGTTTTATAACTGTGAACAAAATAAATAAAATATGTTGTATTGATTTAAAATATCTGGGGTTTTTTTAAGTTGCCGCACATACCTACACATTCACTAACCTGTATTTTACTCTAACTAAACAAATCAGAAAATATGCACAAATACTTAATCTAAAATCTATAAATAGTCAGCCTATTGTACGTACTGGTTATGAAAACTCATTTAAACTTACTTGGCTTTCCCGTTTCTTGGGAGATTCTTTCCCAAGCATTGGCTTTTAACATCCGATCGCTGTATATTGAACTCGATATATTGTACAAACATTCAAAACGCTGCACCAAACCGATCAAGTTTTCTTCGTTGTTCCATGTTCGTAGGTTCCGTTCCGTAGGTTGATAGTCATACGTTTTCTCGCTGTGGCAACACTGACTGACTAGCGCGAGCGGCGCGCGGCGGCGCGCCGCTGCTCGAGCGCGCTCGCGCATGTAGAATGCATACTCGAACACGCAGTCGGCTTGCTCGAGCATAGTCGAGCATCAAATTTGGGCGTGTATTCAATTTTGCGAAGTATGATAATAATCATAAGATATTTTTTTCAATAATCTCAGAAAATGCTCTGCTCTGCTCTGCTCTTGGTGTGCGCTGATCCTTATCCTGGATCACAGACGAAGTCGCGGGCAGCAGCTAGTATTAAAAAAAGTTTAATAGTACTGTCTACATTTTGTTTAATTGTGTGGTGACACTACTCTATCTATTTTCATAGGATTACTAAAATAACATTATCTCAGCTAAGAGGAAAGCAATTCACAATTAGAGTTTTCTGGTATTTAGTAGAATTTTTTTACTAAAAGTTAAGTACACTAGACTTTGTGATATTTCTTTCGTTCAACAGCTACACACGCATATGTCAGTAGAAGTGTGAGGATTGAGGGACCAGTTTTAATCATGGCTATTTTTCAAATTGCGTCGATATTTCTGTTCCATTTCTTTCTTACAGAACGTGTTAAGACTTTTACTAAATCGTTAGGTAGAAAAAGAACGGTTTCATTGATTAAATTCGGTAATATTCACTAAAATAATTACCTTTGTTGTGTGGACTGAGGGACCACAGTTTAGACGTTATATTTTTTTTATCTTTAATGCTCTGGGATCTGTAATTTAGTAAATATCTTTACAAATTTTTTACTAAATGTCTGTAATAACAAAACCTTCATTTTTAAGATACTCTCCGAGATCTGGCTGATGTTGTGTGAGCAGTGTGAGGATTGAGGGACCACACTTTATGAGCTGTAGTTTTTAATATATTTGTTTACAAATTCCCAGATTCGTTCTACAATTGTTTTAAGACTTCTACTAAATCATAGGATTAAAATTTTGCGGATTCCAGTCTGGACCCTCAGTTCACACACACGTAGCAGATCTGTTGTGCCCTTCAGAAACTTAATTTTAAACAAACTTAATTTTCGTCACAACATTGTCAAATAAATAAAAACTATTATTAATATATATTGAACTAGAAAATGTTTTGCTTGAAACAGACTGCAATCCAACCTCGAGTGCAATGACAAACTTTGTGCACTTGCATCATAATGCAGGTAGGTACTATTTGTTAATTTTATGTTTTTTTTAGGACCGCTTCGGCGTCTACCTACCGCGCAGAGAAGAAGAGGATTACAAGAAAAATGTAACCACGACTCCAGACTGTCTGTCAGTATCTGCTTCTAAAACAGAAAATGATGACAAAACGGAAACCGGGTCTAATTACAGCAATAAGACGATTACTACCAATAAGACGGCTAATACCAACAAAACCACGACCGTCGATAATTAAAACAAAAGTGCTCCAAAAGATGACAGAAACACGCAAGTTTTTTATGACTGCATAACCGACATGGATGGACACAATGGGTTTTGTTACCAAGTATTATAGCAAGAGAATTTGATACACCGATTGTTTTCAATTTTATTAGTCTACATCGCTCGACTTAAGGAGTACGTCATGATGAATATACCACAAACCAAACTTCTGAGTGGTGATTGGCAGAAACAAAATTATGATTCTCATTTATATATACAAAATACAGAAATATTCAACTACATACATGTTTGTTGTTTTTATTCGTCACTATAAATTTAATACTATCAACGTGTACAGACCAAATATTTATACGTGTGTGTGAACTGAGGGTCCAGACTTGAATCAGCAAAATTTTAATCCTATGATTTAGTAGAAGTCTTAAAACAATTGTAGAACGAATCTGGGAATTTGTAAACAAATATATTAAAAACTACAGCTCATAAAGTGTGGTCCCTCAATCCTCACACTGCTCACACAACATCAGCCAGATCTCGGAGAGTATCTTAAAAATGAAGGTTTTGTGATTACAGAAATTTAGTAAAAAATTTGTAAAGATATTTACTAAATTACAGACCCCAGAGCATTAAAGATAAAAAAAATATAACGTCTAAACTGTGGTCCCTCAGTCCACACAACAAAGGTAAATTAAATTTAGTGCTCGTTAGCCCCAGCAGCATTCTACGCGCTATAGCCGGGAGACAGGACAGACCGTTGGTGAGGTCACTTGTCACCTTTCTTTTTTATGAAAATCTTCACATGAAGGGTTAGGGAGAGAGAGGTGTACCTATGGTGTATATGTCATTGTTGTATCGTTAGTTATGTTCAAGACCCATTAGCGGGTGGAGCCTATTAGTTATAGCCTATTGGTATTCATACGTGTTGATCCATTGGACGAATTAGAGCAAAGTTCTTTCCTTATTTAAGGAGTCGAAATAAAAAACCGCAACAAATGGACAACAATATTTATTAGTAAAATAACAATCGCTAACTAATAAGTAAAAACATACTAAATAACTATAACGTGATCATTATTTTAAAACATTTGAGGTGGCATAATATTTTAGCATTATTTATTAGTAAAACCATAAATCAACTTTAGGAAAAAATATATTAAATAACTATAACGAAATCAATATTTTAAAACATGTCAGGCGGCATAATATTTTAGCATTATTTATTAGTATAACCACTATCTCAACTGCATGAAAAAATATATTAAATAACTATAACGTAATCATTATTTTAAAACATATCCGGCGACAAATATTTTAGCATGTTAAAGTGAAATTTTAAAAAAAATATATAACTACAATATCTTAGCCAGACACCCTCGTGAGGAGGTTCATGTACTAATCTCCAAGTTCTTCACATCTAGTCTAAGTAGTTAGTTGAGAATCAATACAGCTACTGACACGTATATGCTCATAGAAAAAGCTAGTGTGATTAAATTTGCATGCTCATTTGACTCATTTGTAGTGCAAAATAGCATACTAAACGTATTGTATTGTACAAAGACATTAAATATTGTATTGTATAACGGGCTGGCTATCCGCAACTCCACGTCCAACAGGCGCGGTCCCAGGGAATCAATGAAAGAATGACATGACCCTCCCCTCAAAATCATTCAAGCTGTCGAGAGCCTGAATGATTTACTTGCCTTACTAACATAAAACTGTGTTTTCACATCTATCGGCACTCCGAGCAACAAGTCATACTCATAGCTAGAGATCAGCCGGTCGATTCTGTAAAAATCTCACCGTGAAAACTTAGGTTTTTGCTAGGAATTGACACGATTGACAGCTCACTCCACGCTCACTTCACCTAAATTTCACGGTGAGATGGTTACAGAACCGCACTGCAGCTAACATTAGCATGTCGGTGACACGAACCCATGGAAATCTTCCCCTGTCAAAAATCGCTCAATGCGCCTAAAGAAGTTTTCACTGAACAAATTCCTGATAAAAAACCCAATAACACTTTACCCGACCTAGGAATCGCTAATTTCATGCTATAAAGTAGCGCTTGCGACCTTGCGACTAATAGACCAGAGAGGAGATGTACCTCCTTAAAAATTTTCTTCGGCACCATAGATATCGGGAGATATGCCTTCACTCTATATTTGTTCAAGTTCAAGTGTCGCCACCTCACACAAAAACAAAAGAATTTTTCGGCACACACTTATTGCACACATGTTCAAAAGCCCCTTTGCTTACCGCCATCGCGCGTATATTATGGTCAGTTGTAACCGCGTGGAGGCGACATGTGCCACGCCTCCATGCCATATCCCTCGATATCCGTATTCGGCACCCATGATGACCCCCCTAAAATCTTGGGCTGCGACCGCGCTTGACGTCCAAGCGCTTATTTCGCGAACACAGTATGCTAACTACTTAATATAAATGTACACATGCCACTAAGTAAGTAGCAATTGTTCAATAACATCGCATACTCAGTAATGAACATCTCTGTCACGACATTGCTGCCATGTATTAAGGCCATACCCCGACCAAAAGAACTTGAGCGTTCGGTCCTTCTCTGTCCCGCCGCTCAGCCTCGCTCTGTCCCGCTCCCTGCACACGCCCCTTCATCAAAAAATTCTCATTTTTTCTGGAATTATTTAAATAAAAAAAGAATAGCGAACTTTAAAAAAAAAATAAAACTTGGATAATTTAGATTTTTAAATTATCTATCCATTAGTGTAATCCTCAAATGATTAGAACGTCACCTTTAGCAAGAGATGCATGGAATCAATAATTTTAGACACTTTTTTACAAGGAGATTTTGAATGTATTTATTTCACATAAAAACAAAAGTAAACTTACAATGTGATAATAGAATATCGAACATTAGTATTGTGCTTTTAGATATAATTTATTACTCTTAATTAATGAGTTAATAGCCTCTGAATAACGCCCTATCGCAAGGTTTTGGTCGGGGGATCGCCTTAACATCAGGCGTTAAGTCCTGCAGGTCTATACTTCTTACATCGAGCGTCCGGCTCAGCGTCCTCCCCTTCTAGTATAACGTCGAAGGAATATGGACGAAACGGCACGCCACCACCCATGTAAAACTTACTCATGAATTCCACCCTGAAAACAACAAAAAAACCAATTACGAGAGTGTATTAATATTAAGGGATGGTGACTATATTTACTCTTTGGAAGCATTTATTTTACTTTTGACTTAAGCAAGCCTATGAAGTTCCCTATTTATTGAGCAACAACCATTATCTAGATGGAAAATGCAATACTTCATGGACGCTAAAGTAAAATTAACGATTGGAAAGATTATAGAAATGTTCGAAGAATTATTGTCATTTCAGAGAAGGTGGAGAGTTGAAGACGAACTCAGTTCACACTATGACGCGCAGTTAACTGCGTTCTTCATCTACCCGCGAGCCAAAGTATTGCTATCAGCCGGGCATAGACTAGTAGACTATGTTCACTTGTTCCATCTTTAATAGCCCAGCCCAGCCCATTTATAGGTTTAAGATAAGAATTTTTTCCATACATATTCAGAATTGTGTCTAGATTAGTGTGCTAAAACTCCAAAACTACCCGCGTCCCAGCCGTTTGCGTCTTGAGATACGAGTATGTCGATTATACATAGCTCCCTCACTCCTCCTGAAGGTTGGAGGTGAGTCCAACCTTTTGTTTGAGAGTGTGCGCATTCAGTCGGCATTGCCACATGGGCATTTGAATATGACCATTGTTTTGTCCCTGTTCATTTTTAGATCTCGTACCCCAATACCCTCACGGTAAACCAATAATCGTCAACTGGGTTAGGTTAACCCAGTACCTACCTACATAATAATAACATCAAACCCCTAGGTAGCTACATGAAGAGGAACACGCTCACAGTAATCAAAAAATTGTCAATTACAACTATTGGATACCGAAACCATCACGTCGTTGACGATTCGCTACAACAGCTTTGGTTTCCTAAGAAAGCAGTGAAAGGTTACACAAATACCGGCCGTCCAAATATATAACGATTTTTGACACCTTATAATGTCAAATACAGGCGAAAATGACAGATTTTCATGACGTCCGTTATACTATAACGGAACCGCTTTCCTAGGAAACCAAATGATAAATGATTTATTTTCTGTAAGTAGGTTTGCACAAATACTTTTACACGTTAATCATATTTTTAAAAACTAGATGAGGTCGGCATTTCCTATCTAACTACGCTGAGAAGAAAGTCCGAAACAAACTCAAAGGTCAAAGTCTCTTTTAAAGTCCAGACATAATCTTGGTCAGATCATGTGAAAACCATGTAGATTGCTGTCTGAAATGGTCTTTTGAGGAAAGAACCACACAGATTGAGTGGACCTGTCCAGTCAGTGCACGCATTTGTCAGTAATCGTGCAGTTCCACTCAAAGCTTAAGGATGCATTTTCTTCCACTGACGAGGAGCTGGGCGGAGCGGAGCGGAGGCATGCAGGTATCGTCTAATCACAGACGAGACAAGAGACGCGATGAGGATTTCAACCTTTATGATTGGTCGATTACTGCACGTCTCTCTCCGCTCCGCTCCGTCGTGCTCCACGTCAGTGCAAAGGCACATTAAAGCTACTGTTTCCTAGAAGGGCAGTGACGGCTGTCATCAAAATGGCAGTGTTTTGTATTTAAATCGTTAGATTCGCCCTACCGCGTCAAAAGATAGTCGCGTTTCTATTTCGTTTTGACACCTCTGACACACAATGACGAAGTGACTATCATGGAAACGCTATACAACTGTGTGACTGTTTAGCTCACACTTCTCAGTATGGACACATTTTCCCGTGACCGTGTGTTTTTCCGTGTTCCGTGTTTTTTCCGTAACTAGCAAACTAGTACGCTAGTTTTCCCGTGACATAGTAAGGTAAGGGCAAATCTATCGATTTAAACCTTTGGACAGCGGGGTTTGACGTTACTGTAGCAAATCGCACTCTAGTTGGTGTGTTACACCAATTTACTTCTTAATAACGTTTCAGTGACGTCTTTCGCCTGTAAATTGCAGATGCTATGAGGCGGCTACCGCTCTTTTTAAAAACCGTAGCTTAACCAAATTAAAGTACCATGTACTTGTACCTACATGTCAATAGAATACCTATTATTTTATAAAGGGTTTTTCAATAGGGACGCTCGAACTTTGATAGCGTATAGAGGCCATCTTGTTAAAGTGACAGCTGTCAAATTTTATAGGATTATTTATTTAGTCTTAACATTTCACCATGTAACGCTACACGCTTCAACAACGCTTTGAAATTATTCAAATTTATTATTAAAATCAGTGCTCTATTCGAGCAACGTTTCGTGTCTTTGTCATTTCGCGTGGTGGCGACATCAACTGGCTACCAAGATCGTGTGACTTAACACCACTCGACTACTTTCTGTGGCGCTACGTGAAATCTCTGGTCTATGTAGAAAAACCACAGTCAATTGCCATCCTAAAGGCTAACATAACTCGGGCTCTTCGTGAAATTGAGCCCCATTTATGCGAAAATGTCATCCAAAATTGGTCCACCAGGATACACCACCTACAGCGGAGTCGCGGCGGCCATTTGGCTGAAATTATAGTCCATACATAATGTCAGCTAATATCATTTAAAATAAAATAAAAATTGTGGCAATATCACTTAAACAGGTTTTTTTTATTTTATTTTTAAGTTCGACCGCTCTTAATGAAAAACCCTTTATAAGTATAGAATACCTATTAAATTATGGTGCTGAGTGTACAAAATATCATATTTTGGGAAGCATATTTTGGGAATAGCATATTTTGGATATATCATTATTTTAGAACCGAAGGCCCAAAATTAGACTGTTAACAACTTACCAGTGTAATCTGAGGCAATGAAGGAAAGCGGATAACCCTTCCATTACCACCAAGATGCAGACAGTAAATACGGCCCATAGTGCGAAAATTGGAATCAATCTAATAGCACCTGATATGCCGCGAACGTGTAGGGCTAGTTTTGACAGAATCATGGCCCATAACATCTCAGAGAGTTCTGCAAAACCATCAATGGGGTTAAATATAATATTACTAGCGACCCCCCTGGACCCTGCTTCACACGAGTGCAATGGTGAGTCATGTGAAAACATTGAGATTTCTATGATAACACTTGGATATAGATCCAAGTTAAAAATAATAATTTTGTTGTGACATTTAATAATTACTAAACTTGATGCAACGTTTATGAATAAGGGAGCTATAATTTACCGTATAGCACGGCACTTTTCGACACAATTTTACCATTAAGACATAATAGGAAAGCAAAATCAATTGGGTACCCCAGTTGTATTAACATTTTAATACAACTGGGGTAGCCAATTGATGCAACCCACTGTACATGAAGACTGTTTTCGCCGACGATGTCATGCCGTGTCTACTGTATAACCTACCGCGCCATTGCCAGATAACAACACAAAATCAACGTGCCGTACCGTGTCGTACCGTGCTTATTATATGTGCTCAATTACTTACGTGAATGTGCAAGCGACAGAGCCCACAGCCGAAGGTAAGAAGCTGTATGTGATATAGTACTGAGCACGAACTCAATGGTGTGAACTCCTTGGTGCAACAGCAGCTCTCCACTCGGAACTGAGTATTTTTCTATATCGGCTTTCAATTTTTCTGTAATATCTGAATCCGTATATCCACTGTTTTTGTGGATTCTGAGAGCATCCTACAATTAATTTTATTTTTATTATTGAGTGTTATTAGCAGGGGTAACAATGGTAATGGCAAAGGCTTTATAATAATCGTGCAAATGACTGGATCTACGAGGTAGCTTATGTGCTTAGAATTTGGTTCCATAATATTCGAAAGTCTCAAAGGCAGCTAGGCTATCTAGGATAGGTACTAGGTATCAATATTAATACTACTGTGTAGAAAATAAGATGTAAAGTTTGAAAATCAGTAATTTCGTGAAATTAGTATAGAAGAACCAAAAATACAAAAGAATAGGAATTAAATACGTGCCACAGCTTTGATTCTTTGTTTTTTATTATATCTTATCAAGTAAAGTGGTGTCCCCAGGAGCAAGATAGGCACAGTTGCTATAGATGTAAACACCAGAGCCATTTGGACTGTTCTTTGGCTTTCAAACATATATGCCTTTGTGCACCCTTCGTTTGCCGGCTTGGTTTCGGACATAAGCACCATGTCAATAAATAATAAAAGAATCTGAGGAGCACAGGCAGTGTTAAACTCCGGATCATCTGCAAAAAAGTAAAACAATACACTGAATTAATGATCTCGTTTTATGTTAGTCTAGCTTTTGCCAGCGACTTCGCCCGCGTGCATGTTGGAAATTATGCCACGGGAACCCTACATTTTTATTTATTTAAGTATTTATTTGTTATCATAGGTAAAAAAATACAGATCTTATGTTTGATGAACAGAGCGCTATGCCAGGAGGCGTAAAAATATGGTTTGCAAATCTAGCTGAGGATTACAAATTAAAATCAACTAAAAATATTTGTAAATCATACATAATTATGGTATTAAATTAGAAAACCAATTGAACAATAATTACATAATTATTATTTAATACTCCAATTATGACATAAATGAGGAATATTAATTCCTCATTTATGTCATAATTGGCTTTCAATTTTTCTGTAATATCTGAATCCGTATATCCACAATTGAACAATAATTACATAATTATTATTTAATACTCCAATTATGACATAAATGAGGAATTAATAAACTGTCAAAAATCTATGTCAAAATAATTAAAATGTCAAAATTATTTGATGATATTAATAATTGCAATTCTAAATTAATACATCATTTAAGTATTCGTCAATACTATAATTAAATAACATTTATCAGTTATGAACAATTTCATTTTTTTGTTAAATTGTGTAAAATGTAATTCTTTTATAATTGGCATCTGGAATTTTATTATAATTGCGTGGAGCCATACCCAGGATACTTTTTTTAATAATGCAGTTTTAGATTTATAATTACTACAAATAATTTTTGTACTGACTACGAATTGGAATATTTCGTACCATTGCATTGTAATTTTATCAAAAAGGTGGGGACTAAGGATTTGTTTTGACGAAGATACTAATTTCTAATTATGTCTAAAGCCGGTAGCGTAAGTATTTTTAATGATTTAAAGTACGGTGCACAGCTGTCATCTGTTTTCAGACCACACGTGGCTCTGATGCATCTTTTTGTGCTTTGAATAGTAATCCCTTGTCCGGGGAATTACCCCAAAAAATATATATAGTATCGTATCGTAGAAATGAGGCTACTAGACCATGATAGGCAACAAGTAACGTGTCTGTATTTACTTTTCCGGCATAAAAAGTATTCCAGTCTATAATCTATCTCTGTGTCAAATTTCATCCGCATCCATTCAGCCGTTCTAGCGTGATTGAGAAACAAACATTCATCCATCCAAACTTTCGCATTTATAATAGTAGAAAGGTTATAAATACTTACCTCAATGAAACATTGATTTTGATCTGAGAAACATATTATTATTCGTAGGATATGGGCATTAGGCATGGCACAAGGTTGGTATAATAATTATTAATAATATTTTAATAGTTCTAAATCGAATCAACTGTGCAAAAAAATCACACTATCCCTACCGGTAGGAATTCATTCCCCACCAGTAGCAATTGTGGGATCAACCCGAAACAGAATCGTTTAATTATTGTGTAGCTGTGTTTAAGTATCTAAAGCATGACATTAAACTACCACAGTAATTTTAATATCATCATCTGCTTAGCCTTTTTCCAACTTGGGTCAGTTAGGGTCGGCTTGCAGTCGTATGGAGCGACTGCCTATCTGACCTCGTCTTACCCAGTTATTGGGTAAGACGATACCCCTTAGTAAGACTGGTCGTCAGACTTTTGCGCTTCTGACGACCCGTAACGACTGTCAAAGATCAACGAATGACAGCCGGGACCAACGGCTTAACGTGTTTTCCGAGGCACGGAGGGGTATAGGTATGTAAAGATGGTCATCCATCCACGGAACAACCGCGGAAAGCGTAGCTTAACCTGATCAGTCGACCCGTGTGGCTGTTATTACTTAGCCACAAGCCCCTCAAGTCATTTTAATAATACATACTTTTTACTTACGTGATTTAGGCGAGTACATGAACCATTTTAAGAAACACAGGACTACCAGCCAGAAGAACATTAATGTTAGAAACAGTAGTTCAGGAATGAATTGTAAAACAATGGAATAGGTGCGCTTGAAATACCTGAAAAATACATAAGTTTTGTAGAAAGAAAAGAAAGAAGTAAGTACGTTTCTTTGCAGTAATCATGACACAACGAAATAACACAAAACACTGAAAAAACACGTTGAGGAAAATATAGGTCACATCCACAGATTTAGAGTAGGCTAGATACCACAAGCCATCCGACCTAGCGTGCCACCCATGTTTGTGCCATGTACAAACTTGACGAGCTACCTACTACTTTAGTTTGTGTTCTATCGCGCCAGTGGTGAGTTGTGTCGTCGGGGATATAAAAAAAGTCCGCTAGCTCACTGACGCTTAGCGATTGAAACGATTTTGTTTACGTTGAGCACATACCAAATGGCTGGGGTGAAGTTTTCGTAAGTATAAAAAGATGACAAGCTCGGTTTTCATACTATTTAGTGAACATGCGGTATCTAGCCTACTCTAAATGGTCACATCCAAACGGCCGTCGCGTCGCTCAGTATAATGCTGCGATCCTATGCGAGACAGAGCCTCACAGCGTTGGTTTTCAGCGACAGTCGGCGGTGACGTTATGACGTCAACGCCGTAATAAGACTAAAATAAGAAAATAAATAAATACAATACTTAGTTATCTAGATATAATAGTTTTTGTGTATCCGGCAATGTATAGGTACAGTTATCCCGGAAATAGTATACGCTTCGGCAATCATCGTCGATGTTTGGAAATATGAACGCGCGATGATGTGATCTAAGGGCCCGTTTATGTGAACATTAGTACCACCACATCGCAGCGGCTAAATGTGGCCAAGCGGTGGTTACGTGTGACGGTGTGAATAGTGTCGCTGTAAATTCTTGCCGTTGCGTTGTGGTTGCTTGCGTAGTGGCTCGTAGTTGTGATGTGGTTACGTTGTGCCTAGTGTTTGCAGACAGACAGACATGTGATTGGGTCCTAAAGGTGCGTTTAAACAAAAGACACTTTTGTTTAAAATAAACGAACATAAAACTATAGCAAAAACTCGAACGTAGTTTCTTGATATTCTTGTGCGTTTGATATAAAGGGCAATGTATGTAGGTAATAAATGTAGCTCGTACATTTGAAGTTAGTCGTTCCAGTGGCCAGTATGTGCATAATCGATCGATCTGTAGGTACACTGCCGTGAATACTTCAGCTTATCGGGATCAGTCCGCAGAAAGAAAATAATGGCGCCAGATGATCGATTTAAATGTACAGTCAGCGTCAAAAATATCGGGACGAACAGACTGTTCAAAAAACAAAAGAAAATTAAACTTTATCGTCACGATATTATTGACGCTGACTGTACTCGAGAGTTTAAGGGACTTATTACAGAAGGAAAGTCAAGCACTGATCTTTAAAAAAAAAAATCTAGTTCAGAACTAGTTTCAACCAATCAAATGGCTTGAATCTAGTTTTAAGTAATGCTTGAGTATTGAGTGACGTTCTGTAATATATGGACCTAAGAATATGCTGAAAGTTGACATCTTTTAAGGGTGGCCTAACTTTTATTTTACAGCAGTTTAGCTCAAATGTTAGTGCAGTATAAATGGTGATAGAACCTCTATAATCATTACAACAACTTCAAGGCGTTCGTGGTGCGTGTACCGAACTGTTACCTGCCCCCGACTTTAGGCCGCCGGACGTGGTGTTTCGTTCCGAGGACAAGTACTACAGGGAAAGTGAAGTGTTAACTAGTGCTAACATAGTCTTAAGCCTATTTTATTAACACAAGTTTTGTTTATATTCAAATAATATATGTATGTTTAGGTTAAGGTATTTTCAATACACTTCCTCGAAAACTGGTTCATATCGCACTACGATTAGGCTCACAATGCAATGTGCACGCGTACGATTTTCATTTTCCCACCCGTGTGCGGGAATAAAAATTGCCACAGATAACTTATACCTATACTTAGTCCAAATTGGTTCAATGCCTCTATCCGGAAGTGAATGTTTTTTTTTTTAATCTCAGCAAAGAGATTCGTCTTTACGACGTTAATATTTAAAAAAAATTATAATAATTTTTATAAATAGAATATCATCACAAACTATGATTATTACCTACAATAAAAAATACGTTTATGATCAAATTAACATTTATTTGTGTTCTCTAAGGAATTTTCTATTTTTCATATTAGGCTGTTTATTCGCGTAATAATAGGATAGGATGCACGCACATGCAAGAACTTAGCTTTGTTTCTTTTACATTATGGCGCAACGTTCGTAACTTCGTTCTAAGGGGAAAACACGAAAACAACCACTCAACATTTTAGAAATTGTCGGTGATCATCATCATGGAATAAAAAAAAATTACATAAGACAATCCTACAAAACGCCCACCCACCACCACCACACCACCACCACTCACCACCACTACCACAGCACTTTCTAGTGCTTTAGCTGGGAAGAAGAAGTGGCACATCAAACTCCCCAGCAGAGCAAAGCTCAGTTAAAAAAACTTAATTACGCTCAAATTGCTGATAAAACCTATCTACCTATCATATTTACCTGTAATTGAAAAAACTGAGTACTATGCCGAATATCATATGAATGATTCCAACAACTATAGAAATTTTCATTTTGAAGGAATTCTCGAACATGATTTTATTTTTCGCCAGCTGTAACAAAAAGTAAATAATAGAGCATCGCATTAAGCAATATGACGCTTTGCCATGTGACCATAGATATGTAAAAACCAGCCAAGTGCGTGTCGGACCACGCACTATGAAGGGTTCCGTAGTCGGGATGAATTTATCTCAAGAACAAACTTAACATTGTAGTTGAAATACATGTTCTCCCATACATTCAAAATGTAAATATAAGTTTGTAATCACAAGATTGAGAGATTTACCATGTTATTTTGAGACCACAGACTTCTTATAGGTTTTCCTGTAATGTACAGATAAAGAACTATTTTCTGTTTTTTTTTTTCAAAATTTTAGGCTCAGCAGTTTCGGGGAAAAGGGGGGGGAATGGTCAATTTTCGTCTATTTTCTTAAATAACTTTGCAAAAAATATTTTAAAATGATAAAAAAAAAATATTTGAGACCCTCATTTGATATGTCACACGGTATAGTTTGCAAAACTTTTTTTTAAATTTTCTTATTTGCCCCCTAAAAGTGACCCCAATATTCAAAATTAATTTATTTACTTTACCCGTACGTGTTTGGGTCACAGAATTCTATATGTGTACCAAATTTTAACTTAATCGATCCATTCGATTCGGAGCAAATTGGCTGTGACAGACGGACAGATAGACAGACAGACAGGCAGACAGACAGACAGACGGACAGACAGACACACGAGTGATCCTATAAGGGTCCCGTTTTTTCCTTTTGAGGTACGGAACCCTAAAAAACAGGAGAAGTGGCAAACGGGCGAAAATGTGTCTGCGCGACATGCTCAGTATGAACCGTTCATAGTACAATTTCCGTCTCCGGCAACTAGTGCGCTTTCGACTGTGACCGTGACAATTTATATGAATGGTTGTTCAGTGGTTTCTTGTAAAAACCGAAGCCATGTAAATCATGGAATCACTTTCCATATGTAAGAACAAGTGTTTTACCGTATTTGTCTTTAAAATCATGAAAGTGACAAAGGAAAAAAGTGGAGACATAGGGTTCCGACACATTTTACATACTGGGCACATCTCCTTCTTTCTTATATCTATGCATGTGCCCATGTAACACTTGTGCAGTCAAGCGTCTACAACTACAATATTTATTTACCCTCCACATTGGATCTTCACCGAACATGTATGGCATTCTTGTTTCACCAGATGGATTCATGTCCACATTGTCATCTTCGGCCAAACTTGCCAAATTATGGGTGTTAATCCAGTATGATGGTTGAAGAGAGAAAGCTCTTGAAAACATGTCGTTGTAGCAAAATCCAGTGAAAATGCTAAACAATCCCATCATTAGCACCACGTAGCGACCTGAACATGAGTTACATTATAATATGAGTTTATGGTATAAACAGTAACAGTAAGGGCCCCACACATTTACAGTCCGCCGGCGGATATCAGCCTGTCAGTTAATCGCTAAAGATTACATAGACTCACGGTTCTTTTTAAGGTTTTGGATTGACGACCAATGCCCGCCAATGCGATCCCAGAGTGTGTGTCCCGTTGCTGGTGCAGGCTTGCGTTGACGGGTATCGGCCGGACATGGTCGTGGGCCGGACAGTCCGTGATCTCAAGGACAAATCGAGTAAGCAGGTGTTGTCAATTTAGCGACTTTTCTAATTTGGTTATCATTTTTATATAATTTAGTTCATTACGATGTTATCCTAACCAGTGAAAATAAAAAATAGCACATCGTTTTTTACATAACATTATCACTTCGTGAATTGACACTGAACCGCTATTCAGGCCACTGACGGCGGGCGATATTGAGGTGTGAGACTGCCGGCTGCCGACTGCTAGTGTGTGGACCCAGAGCCGGCGGGCAATAATCGCTGTAGTGTGTGGTCTATGCAGGCCTTGGACGGCAGGCTGCCTGATAGACTGCAGGCCAATTGCGTGGGGCCCTTTACGGTTCGTCAAGCTTAGATCATGTACGATTTACACCGGCCGGCGTGCGCCGACACTATTGGAGCTCATTCTACAATGTGAAGGAAATTGAAGCGTTTATGAAGCAATTCAATGTCATATTTGCATGGAATTTACACAATTCGGAACCCCGTTGGACCCGCGGGCATACCGCGGTCAGTAGCCCGTTGGTTCCTCGCACACGTGGATAGTGATCCGCGTGTGCGAGGAACCAACGGGCTACGTTTTGTGGTATAGGGCAGTCTAGTCATGACATCGTCCCGTCTGATGAGCGCGCATTTACCCGTGTTCCAGCCGATTTGAGAAGGCGGGCGGACACAGGCTGCAGCTGCCACGTGACCGCGCATCTGTTACGTTGCGCTGCGCAGTGCGCAAGCGCGGTCCGCTTGGTGTAAATCGTACCTACATTAGCCCGGAATGACAAATACTTACTCAAGCAAATTTAAATACACAACACACTTGCGAAGAACATTATAAATACAATTTCATACATAATTATAATAATTATTATAACATACTAGCAGTAATTGCCCGCGGCTTCGCCCGCGTGGATGTCGGGAATTATTACCAACGGGAACCTACTACCGGGATGAAAGTATTATAATATTGGTTAGTAGGACAGATAAATACAATTAATGCCTTTTTACGTTACATAAGTTTTTTTTTTAATTGGGCTCTAGGTAAGCCCACATTTATGAGCATATTTTCTTTAAAATAATATTTAGAATAAAAAAACACCATAATAGTAGTTTTGCCGGCTTCCGAGATAAAATGCCCCGGCTACTGGACTACATACGCTGGGTGATGCCGGGTTCCGAGATAAAATGCCCCGGGTACTGGACTACATACGCTGGGTGATGCCGGGTTCCGAGATAAAATGCCCCGGGTACTGGACTACATACGCTGGGTGATGCCGGGTTCCGAGATAAAATGCCCCGGCTACTGGACTACATACGCTGGGTGATGCCGGGTTCCGAGATAAAATGCCCCGCCTACTGGACTACATACGCTGGGTGATGCCGGGTTCCGAGATAAAATGCCCCGGCTACTGGACTACATACGCTGGGTGATGCCGGGTTCCGAGATAAAATGCCCCGGCTACTGGACTACATACGCTGGGTGATGCCGGGTTCCGAGATAAAATGGCCCGGCTACTGGACTACATACGCTGGGTGATGCCGGGTTCCGAGATAAAATGCCCCGGGTACTGGACTATGCATCTGCTGGGTGAATGATGCGTGAGCGTGACGTCTGCTGAATAAAATTGTTTCAGGTGTGCACATTATAGAAATCAAAGAAGTCATACCACCGAAAAGTATGTTCCAGATTTCATTTGTTGATCTCATTGCCAAGAATTGATTCTCGTACTTCCACATCCAACCGCCGCATAACACTAAAATTAATCCGTGCCCGAGGTCTCCGAACATCATTGCAAACAGAAACGGGAAAGTGACGAGTGTGTAAAGCCCTGATGATAAAAATCGTACAGAAATAAGTAGTCGCTATGACGACAAAAGGGGCAATTCTTGTATTTTTTAAGAACATTCGCATTCTAATCTCAGTCGCAATCTCTGTCAAAAAAGCCTTAATTTCCACTTAAGCCTTAATTTGAATGTTTTACGAGTATAAGTACGAGAACGTTTTTCAAAAAAAATCTTTTCATTTCAAATTCTTAAAAATTTGGTTCCGTGTGAGCGAGAGAAGTTACAAAACGCGCCAGCCCTCTTAAGAGGATTGTGAAGCTGTAATTTTCATACAAAAAGCGATAAAGTTTTCCCCCCCGAACATAGTCTAAATTTCATATTTTTTGGAAATGTTGTAGATACAATAAAAAACTAGGTCAGTAAGTTTTTATTATAAAGAAATATTGCGTACAATATAAGTTAATATCCATATTTTTGACTTCAAAACTTAGGTTATCTATTGCCATCCAACGTGGCAATGCTGCAAGTGTTATGGGTACCTTTGCGCCAGGAACAGTTAGGGGCGGGTTATTTGACGTGTTGTTGTGATTATTTTTTCTGTGATTACTTTTACTTGTATTGTTTATACTTATATTTTGTAAATTTTGGACATTATATTTTAATAATCCCACCTTAGCAACTTCCTCGAGCGTTTTTATTTTTTAAACTAAACTGAATTACTAAAAAAGAAAAAGATGTACTGAATCTAATGAGATCAAAACTTTCTTATTTGGTAAAGGTTTAGGGCTGTGAAAACGTTATCGCCCGAAAAAATATTTCAGTAAAGAAATGTAGGTGCCTGAAAGACTTCCAACTCTCTCTATCGCACGATACGGGAGTATCCGCGTATCGGCACTTCACAATCCTCTACGTAAGGTAGGACGCCCTCAGGCCAGGTGGAGCGACGATCCTCGCAGGGTGGCTGGTAGCAGCTGGATGAGAGTTGCCGAGAACCGAGTAGAATGGCGAGCATGAAGAGGCCAATGTCCAGCAGTGGGCTGCTGTGGACGGTGATGATGATGAGGCTGATTATGTTTTGCCATTTCAGAAGTCGACCATGCAAGACAGCCGAGGACAATCACTAAACTTCACTCAATTTCTAGTACAGTCCGCGAAGCCTTAGCTGAGCGTTGCATTTGTGTGAGTGTCACCAAAATGGTACGAGAACCCATGACCAAAATTTTTGTCTTATCGTTTTACAGAAGACAAAATCTTCAATCTATCGTTTTACGTGTTACAACGATGCGACATGGTTTTGGTCATGACCTCTCGTACTAAAAGAACAAAAGCAGATTGCCAAGAAGCACCTACAAACCGGTTTTAAATCAAGTAAAGCACGAATCGCGCTCTATGCCGGACGTCACACCTACACTATGTATGTGCACTCACACAAATGCAAAGCTCAGCTTAAACTTACTCTGTTTGGAGAGTGCTCGCACGCAAAAAACACTATTTAATTGTTTACCTGGATTCAGTTCCCTGTATGTGGAGTCACCGTAAGCATTAATAAGATTCTGAAATCCTCTCGTGAACTTGTTTACTCGATGAAAAGTAGGGTGAACATCCGTTGTTTGAACCTTTGATGCGAACGAGGGCACGTTGGATTGCGTATTTTCCTGAAAGAATATCAAAATATCAAAAATTAAAAACCGGTCAAGAGCGAGTCGGACTCGCGCAGCGAGGGTTCCGTTCCGATTTCTGAAAAAGTTTGTTATTTAGAGACGTCGTTTTATTTTACCTGTAATCTTTACATACACTTCTCTCACATAGAATAATTTCAGATTTTTTCTATGCTTTCTTAGATAAGAGGAGGGGCGGTATTTTTTTGCATTTTCATCAAAAGTCGAACGCTACTGATTTTTTTAGGCCGCATGGCTAATAAAAATTATAAGACTCTCTTTCTGTCCCTGTAGCAAAAAAAAAAAAAATAATAATGTCGTTCTTATTTGCAATATAGTTAGAGACAAACGTCATCTAAAACTGATTTAAATTTCAAGTTGATAGCATTCGTAGTTCTTGAGATATCCAGCTGTGACAGACGGACAGACATACAGACTGAGTCGCAGCATAAGGGTTCCTTTTTACTATTTTGCTGCGGAACCCTAAAACCGGCCAACTGCAAGTCTGACTCACGCAATAAGGGTAGGTATCTACTGCAGTTGCCACCAAAATTAAGTCGGTTAGTCTTATTTTTATTTACCACTAGCTGTGCCCGCGGATGCGATGCGATCCGTTTGGTGGAAATCACCCAAGTCGTCCTAACAAAAAGATCGAAAGATTTCATATCACTCATTTGTTTGGAAAACGGAGGCACCCTCTGTCGACGGGACCAGGCGTTCGGGTTCGCCGAAAAAAATGAACGCAACGATTGCATACTCGCGTGACGATCGCATTGGTTGAGCCTTCGCGTTGGTTGGTTAGTTTGTTTAGCATTAGAGCTGGTTCCCATAACAACACAAGCTGCCGCGGTGCTTCCGAAGGTAGTAAGGACATTGCCACATAAAGCCTCCCGCAGACAGGCGCGACGCGACACTGCGATGCGACTTGCGAACAATTTCTATAAAAACTTCATGGAAATTGTTCTACCAGAATTGCATCGCACCTAGGGTTGCCAGATGGTATCCAAAAGGAGGACATGTCCTCCTTTTCCATGTTTTGTCCTCCCGTCCTCCCTTACCTACCTACTGTAAGTCCTCCTTTGTGCTAAACATCGTTGAAAATTTCGTGTCATGCGACGTGCGTGCGTGCATGTGTTTTTTCACTGATTAGTGGAGAAAAGAGAGGAACAGACTAAGTAATAATTAAATTAATTCTAACTTAATACAACTTCAAGAACATAACATGTGAAGGTTTTCATAATTAGGTATTTGTTGAAAAACCAAGAACTTTTTGCAAAAATTGGCAGCTCAGCTGAATATGATTAAAATAAAGTAATATAATGAGAAAAATTCGTTTAATTGTGAATGTCCTCCTTTTTTACAGAAAATCCTCCTTTTTAGACTCATCTGCCATCCTTTATCAAATTATCAACCGGCAACCCTAATCGCACCGGTCGCGTCGCGCCTTTCTGCGGGAGCCTTAAAGCGCGGCGTCACATGCAACATGCTATTACGCGCTTAAACCTATTTCAGTGGCCTTAGTGCGAGTTTTTATACTTACCTACTCAATCACGTTAACGTAAACTGCAGTTTGTACTGAAACTGAATAAGCGCCGTCTGGTGACTACAATGGGAAACATAATTATTCCATGCAAATTGACGTAAATTAACGTTAATAATGGAAACGCGTTCAAGTAAGTATAGCAACTTGCCTAGGGCCACAGATTTGTTTCAAAAGAGAACTTTCGACATATTACAACGAAACTTAAAAAAAAATATGGAATTAAACATATTAGTCCATAAAAATTGACGTAAGTTAACGTTAACGGAAACGCGATCGAGTATGTAAGTATATAAACTTGCACTAAGGCCACAGATTTGTTTCAAAAGAAAACTGTCTACATATTACCGACAACGAAACTAATAAAAAATATTGAATTAAACATACGGAACATTGTGATAATATATCGTTGACTTTGTCCATGTCATCGTCGGGTATCCAACATTCGCAGATTAAACAATTGTCAACACAGCGAAACATATTCATAGTGTGATAAATTGCCTTCGATTTTACAACGTTACCCATCAAAAGTCGAAAAGTCTTAGACACCTCACGTAGACATTTGCAGCGAAGGTATTTTGTCTTTTCTAAAATCTAAAAATAATGTAATATGTAAAAAAAGAATATTATTTTTATCACACTAATATTGTAAAAGTCGAAAACACGATAGACACACTAATATTATAACCTTAAGCATAAGAGGCGAGGCCTTCTAACCACTGGACCATCACGACACCACACCACGGCAAAAAGCGTACACGACAATAATTCATAATGATTATCTGCAATCTGTGTTCTTGTATAAGTATAGTATCAATGTTTATTATATTTTGTAGAACTTAAACATTGATGAAATATTTTGGAACAAAGATTGATAGGGAATTGAATACACCAATTTCAGAAAAGTGTCTCAATTAGATTCTATAGTGCTAATAAGACACTAAAAAAAACACAAATTTTTTATTCAATCGATAAGTGCCCATTTAAATTTTACGAAAACGCTGGACGCAGTGGACGCCATATTGCTCTGTGATCATGACGTCAGTTCACTGAGTAAACAAACACTTTATAGCCGGTTTCTGAATTGAGAATTTAAAGTTGAGAACGTCCTAATCTGTACTTAAGTATAACTTAAACGTTTTTTCGTTTCTGAATTAAGTTTTTTTAAATTGTAATCAATATTTGAGTAATTAATCATCATTTAATCAAATTTGAAATAAAGCATGCTTATCTCATGCTTACGGTCGTCAGTTGCGTTTCTGATATAAGAAAAACGTGTTTGACAACACTCAAAGCATTATCAAGTTGAGCAGTTGAAAGTTGACACAACAATTTCGGCTATTCAAACTGTAATCAGCTATATAATAGTGATTTTGATCATAATGAGTGGCGACGATACTTCCCTGTCGTCTTTGAAGATGCCTCAACGCAGACAACCGCGCAGAATAGCAGGACATCGGCCTAACTTGTTCATCACGCTAAGCGATGAAGAATATTCAAGAGTCGGATCCGCTTTACGCAGGAGTCGGTCCGCTTATTTATGCGACTGGTAGCTTTCAAGCGGTTGTGGGGGACACCCTGAATGTTTGCAAGGCGACGACTGTGTGCCGCGTGGTAGACAGGGTGACTAGTGCCCTACCATTGTTGGGACGGCATTATGTTCGTATGCCCACTGCACAGGAGAGACCATCAGTGGCGGCACGATTTTTTGACATAGCTGGATTTTCTAGAGGAAAGATTTAGATTTCCTATTTCCTAAACACAATTGAAATGTGTTTTGGTGTTCTTAAAAGAAGATTTCCATGCCTATATTCAGGAATGCAGTTAAAACTTCCAAAAGTATTGAAGGTGATTGTGGCGTGTGTTGTTCTTCATAATATGACTATTCATCTTGATAACTACATCGTGGAATATGATGGACATCTACAAGAAGAAAGCGATGAACCATTACCTCAAGTGTCAAATACCCAAAATTTTGCTGCCAGAACATCCATAGTAGAAAATTATTTTTTATATTCTAATATTTAAAATGTAATTTATATGTATATTTATTGAAATAAATACAGTTATACAGTTATGTATTTTTTCCTTGCATTTAGAAATCACAGCACAATATTTTAGAAATCAGAGCTATTTGTTATAAGTATGCTTACTATAAATAAGATAATTTATTACTACATCAAATGTAAATATGTCTCTATCTCTGCCTAGCCTTTTCCCAACTAGGTTGGGGTCGGCTTCCAGTCTAACCGGATGCAGCTGAATACCAGTATTTTACATGGAGCGACTGCCTATCTGACCCCCACAACACAGTATCTAGGTAATACGATACCCCTTGGTAAGACGGTTGTCAGACTTTCGGGCTTCTGACGACCCATAACGACTGTCAAAGATACACAAATGACAGCCGGGACCAATGGCTTTCCGAGGCACGGAGGAGTCTCGGTATGTAAAGATGGTCACCCTCTCAGTATATATAATAGTAGTCTATGGGTCACCCATCCACTGACCAACCCCGGCAAGCGTAGACCTGATGGATTCACCTGTACGGCTGTTATTACTTAGCCACAATAAAAGAAATTTAGGTAAGTATTATAATATTTTTAATAACTCCTAGTTTTATCAGTTACATAAAAACACACAGATAGGTAGGTTCCCAGGTGTCGAAGGACCTCTCTAACTGGACAGTTTGTCCTAGGTAAACATTCTCGTCCACTACTTCTTCGAGTGTAGTGTCTCCAAATCTTTATGATCTTCTTAATATGTCGTGCAGAGGCTATTGTACTCTTTAGTAATGAACTTCCAGGCTTCCTGTTCCTTCCTGTTTTTTTGGCCCTGTCTTTTTGCATTCTATTACTTGGTCTGATCTTGATCTGAAGCAATAATAAATAAACATAAAATTATATTATTGTAAACATAATAGGGTAGGGGCTGGAAGGTTCTGTAGTGGCAACCGCGTACCGGAAGACGTAACGTTGGAAAGCCTCCAACAAGGTGGACCGATGACCTTGTAAAGACCGCAGGAATCCGCTGGATGCGGGAAGCACAGAACCGGCCGCAGTGGCGGTGCTTGGGGAGGCCTATGTCCAGCGTGGACGTCTTTCGGCTGAAATGATGATGATGATGATGATGAAACATAAATTAATTAGGTACTTACTTTGATATTATTGAAAGAAGATTTTCTTTCTCCTTTAGAGTATAGTTAGGCGATCTCTTTTTCTTGTATTTATCCATTTGAATTGGTACAATAGGTAATTTAAGTAAAAATACTAACAGAATTCCAATAAAAAATGTGTTTATTTACTTCAGAATACAGTTTGACATTCACGATTCGGTTCATTCAAACACGTCAAATTACTAAAATATAAAAATATGAAATTGCTAAAATATGCATTAGCAACTAAACATAAAATTGTTGAAATTAATGCCGTTATTTAAAATTAACTTTCTTTTTAAGGCTGTTTTAAATTATTATAAGAATAAAATGATGCAATATTATGAGTTTTTGAAAAGTATCGGTTTTTTAATGTAAATTGGAACGTGTTAGCTTTGATCAGGAATAGTTGAGTAAACAATCAGTTGATTATGGTTTGACGAAATTCGAATTTGACTTGTGAAACACAAAAAACTTAAGCGCATACGAGTACTTATGTATTTGAGAATAATCAGTTGAGATTTGCTACTTTTCTCAAATCAGAAACCGGGTGTTTATACATATATGCTGATCAGTTGACATTGACACTTTTTAATTTATACAGCCGTAATGACGTAATAACATAGCGGCTACTTTCATGGTGTTAGAAAACTGATTTAAAAAAACTGAAAACTCTGAATTGAATTTTAAAATTTATATTATTATTTTATGAACTAAAACTATCATTTTCCGACTACTTTTTGCCTAAGCTATCTAAACAATATATTTTTAGATTTTTTCTCGTATAGAGTAATAAATGATATTAAATAAATTCTCGTATACACCTACCTACATCTTTTTGAGGCTGACTGTACTTAATGCCCGTATTCACTAAACCAGGCCGCACACCTGAGCAGCAAGCTTTAAGGCTCCTACAAACAGGCGAGTCACGCGATATAATGGCGCAGGACACAAAAGCACCGCATGTCGCGGTTTGACAGGACAAAGTCTGGCGGATCAGTTAATCTATATATACTCGTAGAAAAATCAATTGCTGTTCGTTTGTCTCCCTAAACCTCGAGAACGGCTGGGCCGATTTAACTGATTTTGAAATGTTTGTCGTAGTCCAGGGAAGGTGTAAATAGTGAGAAAAATTGGAAAAGTTGCCGGGAAAATAGGAAAATTTGGGAAGACTGAAAGTGGAATTTCTATGGGAATTTTGAAATATTGAAATTGGGACAGGACAACGTCTGTCGGGTCAGCTAGTAATAAATAAATATTAGGTCAAATATGAACTATAATATGGAAGATATTTATATGGAAGACCTTCCACAAGGTGGACCGACGACCTTGTGAAGGCTGCAGGAATCCTCTGGATGCGGGAAGCACAGAACAGGTCGAATTGCTGGGCCTTGGGGGGAGGCCTATGTCTGGCAGTGGACATATTTCGGCTGAAATGATGATGACGATGAGGTCAAACATATTATGACTTTTTTCACAATGTTTACGGTTCCGTATTTTATTTACCATCGATATGCTAGGAAGCATACAACTGCTCCACTACAGGGCAAATGTCTCTTCTCATACGTAGAAAGCAGGAGCAATAAATTGAGCTTCTCGTTGGGCATTGATATTTTTTATTATATACCTACTAGCTGACCCAACAGACGTTTAAATCCTGTCCAAATTTAACAGTCAAAGTGAAACTGTATATCGTAGAAAGAGAAAGTGTCAAATCAACGGATGCATTCAATTCGAATGCGAATTGACAGCTAGGAACAGTTTGTATGAGAAAAATAGAAATGTGGTTTTTATGTTTCTCTGTGCAATTTTTGCAACTTTTCTCTTCGAACCTTTCCCGGACGAATATTGAAAAAAAAAAAAAAATTGGCGAATTTGGTCCAGCCGTTCTCGAGTTTTGCGCTTTGCAACACATTTAGCCATTCATTTTTATTTATATGTATAGATTATTTTTCATTACCTGATCTAAATCACTGATTCTATCTCGAAGTTGTAACTGCAATTCCGTTCTGTTTGCAGACGTGTTGGGAATAGGGTAAGTGTTCACTTGAAATCCAGTGCAAATCTTTTGTATACGTCCTGCCAGTTCTTCCCCTTGGCAGATAACTAAAAAAGCAATTTTCCGTATTTCCTGGCGCTGTAAAATTAAGATGAATGTTCAAATATTTCTGACAAAGCGGAATGACTGAGAATGTTCCCGAGAACTATGCAACGTAGGAACTTGAGTTTTTGCTTATTGTTTAGCACACAGATTGCCGTAATTCTGTAAGTAAAACAAAACTTAACCTCAAAACCATTTCGAGATTTTAGGTTTCTAAGATTATTTTTAGGTTTTTTTTTTTTGAGGGTGGGAAATCATCAAATAACTTCTCCCGCTCTGAGTGGAGCGGAAGGGCGTGTCAGACTTTTACTGACTAAAACCCACCCGTGTTCCTTCAGTTGCCTATGCCAGGGCCGCGGTAACCTCTTCAGACAACCCGCGACCCCAGCGGCGTCGGCCCTATTGGACCCCGTCACTTAATGACATCTCTTTGAGGCGCGCGTGGAACACAACGCGCTGTCGACTCGGGCCTGGTCCTTACCGGACGGCGAGCTACCCGCTGCTCACCGTCCGCAGGCCCGCGCCTACGGTGGCCGGAAATCGCCCCGCGATTCCCGCCGCCCAGGGCGTCTCCTGCGGCGACTGAGGGCGTGAGGCTGCCTCTCCCTCCACTGCTTCGCAGAAGGAGGTGACGGCCTCCCATGCACTCTCGCTCCGCACCATGGCCTGGACCAGGCTCGGACGCGAGAGATCGCCGCCGATAATTTTATTTTTTATTTTTTTTTAGGTATTATTTTTAGGTCTGAAAAGGTCGTGTGTTTTCCTCTAAATGAAGTCGTATTGAAACCTGAATTGGAAAATTTCAGTGCCTCTGCAACAAAATAACTAAGGCCCACTTGCGCGTTCAGGATAACCCCTGAGTGCAATAAGTAGTAATACTCGGAGTTAACAGCTAATTCAGGGTTAATCAAACCACCAAGAGTTAGAGGTAAACCTAGAGTTAAACTTTTATTTAATTCACTTTGCTTTGCTTGCATGCACCCGATAATTGAGAATTATTTCTAAAATCACGCCTCAGATGTGAGCCAAACAAATTTTCTCTCCAAACTTACCTAAATTACATAATTATATAGGTACATAAATAGATAATTATATACATAAATATATAATGATTATTCTTCTTTAAACATGTAATACTTAGCTCTGCAAATACTTTAACAAACAATCACGCTCTAAAAAGTATTTTTTTTAAAAATTCTCATCTGAAATTAGAAAAAGACAGAAAAACTAAAAATAATATTTAATACATATGTGTGTAAATAATAAATTATTAACACTTCTGCTTAGGCCGCTAGCTGCGAGTTAACTAGATTTAATGAAAGATTACGAGATACAAATTTATTTTTATCGACTTCTTTATAAAGGAAGTTATCAATTGGTCTCTCTATACAGGTTGAATGTTTCAAATCAGCATGGACAGGCAAAAAAAAACTTCAGGTAAAATAGCGAAACATACTTTAAGTAGTCTCGGTGCTGATTTTGATGAAAACTAAAACTGCATCATTCGATTTTTAAATAAATTTCTTTAGCTAGTAATCTCTTTGATTTTGAGAAACAAAAAAAAAACACCCCATAATAATTATATTGTTGCACCGTCCGACAGTGTCGCTTATAAGGAATAGATTGTGGGAAGTAATAACACACGGCAAAGTAGAGGACAGTGTTAATTTTTAAGATTAACGGAAATCAAAACAACAAAATGATCGGTTAAGGTTTATCAATGTAATAAAAATATAATAATTTGTTATATTAAAAACAAATAAGTGTGTCAGTGCAAACGACCACATCACTTAATATTCTAGAAAACGGTTACGAACATAAAACAATTGTATGTTGAGCTGTTCTTTTGACGTTACAAACAGACACTTCAATTAAAAAAGCTTGCAAAGGCACGGTGCGAGAAAAACACAGCGAAATTATACATTAATATTACAATTTCTCTGTAAAATATGGATCAGTATTTAATTAATAACTCTGTTTAAATATTCAAAATATTTGCGTTATATATCTGGGAGGGTAAGGGGGTAATTTTTTGACTGGTTAACTATGCACCCGGCGTCATCGAGACCAACATTATGCAATAATTAATTCGAATGTTGTACATATTGTTCTCGAAAAAAACCTGTGTGGCAGCCGGACAAGAAAGTGAGATTATTATGGTTCCGGTTTTAATTTTTTCGGAACCTAAAACATACTTACCTAAAAAAATTATGCTTACACTTGCGAAGGCTTTTTAGCTATATTAATTTAAAATCGTTACTAAATAAAAAATACTTTTTAGTAAGTACGCACAATACAGTAGGTACAGTGACAGAAGGACAAAACAGTGATCTAATACAGGTTCTGTATACCTTAGAAGGGCTGAGCCCTAAAAAGTAAAGGCCGCCAGGGCCGCGGTAACCTCTTCAGACAACCCGCGACCCCAGCGGCGTCGGCCCTATTGGACCCCGTCACTTAATGACATCTCTTTGAGGCGCGCGTGGAACACAACGCGCTGTCGACTCGGGCCTGGTCCTTACCGGACGGCGAGCTACCCGCTGCTCACCGTCCGCAGGCCCGCGCCTACGGTGGCCGGAAATCGCCCCGCGATTCCCGCCGCCCAGGGCGTCTCCTGCGGCGACTGAGGGCGTGAGGCTGCCTCTCCCTCCACTGCTTCGCAGAAGGAGGTGACGGCCTCCCATGCACTCTCGCTCCGCACCATGGCCTGGACCAGGCTCGGACGCGAGAGATCGCCGCCGATAATTTTATTTTTTATTTTTTTTTAGGTATTATTTTTAGGTCTGAAAAGGTCGTGTGTTTTCCTCTAAATGAAGTCGTATTGAAACCTGAATTGGAAAATTTCAGTGCCTCTGCAACAAAATAACTAAGGCCCACTTGCGCGTTCAGGATAACCCCTGAGTGCAATAAGTAGTAATACTCGGAGTTAACAGCTAATTCAGGGTTAATCAAACCACCAAGAGTTAGAGGTAAACCTAGAGTTAAACTTTTATTTAATTCACTTTGCTTTGCTTGCATGCACCCGATAATTGAGAATTATTTCTAAAATCACGCCTCAGATGTGAGCCAAACAAATTTTCTCTCCAAACTTACCTAAATTACATAATTATATAGGTACATAAATAGATAATTATATACATAAATATATAATGATTATTCTTCTTTAAACATGTAATACTTAGCTCTGCAAATACTTTAACAAACAATCACGCTCTAAAAAGTATTTTTTTTAAAAATTCTCATCTGAAATTAGAAAAAGACAGAAAAACTAAAAATAATATTTAATACATATGTGTGTAAATAATAAATTATTAACACTTCTGCTTAGGCCGCTAGCTGCGAGTTAACTAGATTTAATGAAAGATTACGAGATACAAATTTATTTTTATCGACTTCTTTATAAAGGAAGTTATCAATTGGTCTCTCTATACAGGTTGAATGTTTCAAATCAGCATGGACAGGCAAAAAAAAACTTCAGGTAAAATAGCGAAACATACTTTAAGTAGTCTCGGTGCTGATTTTGATGAAAACTAAAACTGCATCATTCGATTTTTAAATAAATTTCTTTAGCTAGTAATCTCTTTGATTTTGAGAAACAAAAAAAAAACACCCCATAATAATTATATTGTTGCACCGTCCGACAGTGTCGCTTATAAGGAATAGATTGTGGGAAGTAATAACACACGGCAAAGTAGAGGACAGTGTTAATTTTTAAGATTAACGGAAATCAAAACAACAAAATGATCGGTTAAGGTTTATCAATGTAATAAAAATATAATAATTTGTTATATTAAAAACAAATAAGTGTGTCAGTGCAAACGACCACATCACTTAATATTCTAGAAAACGGTTACGAACATAAAACAATTGTATGTTGAGCTGTTCTTTTGACGTTACAAACAGACACTTCAATTAAAAAAGCTTGCAAAGGCACGGTGCGAGAAAAACACAGCGAAATTATACATTAATATTACAATTTCTCTGTAAAATATGGATCAGTATTTAATTAATAACTCTGTTTAAATATTCAAAATATTTGCGTTATATATCTGGGAGGGTAAGGGGGTAATTTTTTGACTGGTTAACTATGCACCCGGCGTCATCGAGACCAACATTATGCAATAATTAATTCGAATGTTGTACATATTGTTCTCGAAAAAAACCTGTGTGGCAGCCGGACAAGAAAGTGAGATTATTATGGTTCCGGTTTTAATTTTTTCGGAACCTAAAACATACTTACCTAAAAAAATTATGCTTACACTTGCGAAGGCTTTTTAGCTATATTAATTTAAAATCGTTACTAAATAAAAAATACTTTTTAGTAAGTACGCACAATACAGTAGGTACAGTGACAGAAGGACAAAACAGTGATCTAATACAGGTTCTGTATACCTTAGAAGGGCTGAGCCCTAAAAAGTAAAAAAAAAACTTGTAGAATTATTAAAATAATTCTTAATACATACAGACTGAGGATCAATAAGGATCTTATCTTCAGACGCCTGTTTAAAGTAGACGATGCCGTGAGAGATCCTCCACAGCATTATTTCAAAGGCGTGAGACCTGGTGCGTCGCACCACCCCCGTTATCACCATCAGCCGACCCCTACCCATATGTTTACTGGCTTTACCCTTCCTGAGAAAAAAATGAATTTGTATACATGATCTTAGAGAATTTATATGCAGGTAGTGACTAAGGCCTCGGCTCTAATTCGAAGTGCAGCCAGGATACGGACGCCGAAAAGATCTACATCAGGCGCATGAAGGGCCCGGAAAAAGCGTCCATGAAGCTCTTTGCCTTACCATTATACCTACCTCCCTAGGATCATTAGTATCAAGTACTGCAGGTTTGCCCCAGTTCTCTTTTGCCAAGGAGAGCGGAATGATGCCACTGTCCACTGCTACCACATCTCCCCCCACGTCAGTTTGAAGGAAATATTCACTGAAACTGCAAATCTGGTGGTTGTGGAGGGTTTTACCATTTAAGAAGTTTCGACCCCACACTTTCGCGGGATGTACAATTGTACAGACTCATCACTGATGAACGTGGGTGATGCAGCCGATATGCCGTCAGTAATCCAACCACCAGAGCCGTCCTATTCACAGCGTCAAGTTCCGTCTGAGTCCATTTGAGTGTGCCGAAAGAATACATCAAAACCGGTACGCTTTTATCAGGCGGAAACAAGCCTTCAATGGTTGGGCCGTTGAAGGCTTGTTTCCGCCTGATAAAAGCGGCCAAAGAAGCACTGCTTTAACGATTGTTTCATGTCTCCTGCATGCTGGAGCCGCACTGCCGCCGGACCGCATGTTTGTGTATGGTGTTGTGGCTCTGGTGCGGGGGTGGTGCGGCTCCTGTGCGGCGTCTTGCGGTTTTCATTCGTATAAGTACACAAACATGCAGTCCGGCGCCGGTGCGGTTGCGGAGTCGTGTACATGAAGCCATATGATGCTTCCGACATACCCAAATACTTGGGTGGTTTTAGTTGAAGAGAGGGATATAAGTTGTATGGAATCCGTAAGTTGCGATTCCCACAGATTCCATGTGCATGCATATATGCATGACTGCACATTTTTCACACGAAATTCCATCCTGATGGCGATGCTGAACGTTTCTGTTACCTTCAGAAGCTAAATCAGTAGCAAATTGTTGGGGGAAAGAGTTTCAAGACATTCATGTAAATAAGGTGAGATATCCAGTTTAACACACGTGTAAGAGCGCACTTGTTTACTTAATACTAAGGGCCTGTTTCCCCACCCACGATTAAGTTCCTATTAACTTACTTGGCAGAGATAATTTCATATAAGTTCTGTTGCATTTTTGAATTTATTCGGTAAGTAGTGGCTTTGCGGACATCGTAAAATATGCCTTACTCTATTATTAATATGTCTAAATAAGTATTTTTATAATTACTTAGATGTGAATAAAGTTTCTTTTCTTATTTCCGAGTCTCCTAGCATGGGTCCAATATGCGTCAATACATAGTGAAACTCGACCAACTCCAAAAAACTCTTCAATAAACCGACTTCGTTTCTGGTCATGTCTCGAATATCATCTTTCCATTTTTCTAGAATAACCTGTAATGAAAAAAACTTTTGTACGAAAAAACTTCAGTTTTATTTCAAACCTCTCTATTTTGTGCCCCACAAACACGATTAGGTCGTCACACCACCTTCACTGCAGTCTACCTCGACGGCGATATCCTCCCTCAGGCATCCCGTGTATATTTGCCCATCTCTGCGAGTGCATTCATGCGACCTGGCCTGGCTGGCTCCCACTTCAGCCTGGCTGTTTTTCTCCAATATCCACCACTTGGGTTATGGAGCGCTGGGTGCTGTTTCTAACGCGATGTGTTCGCTTGACACCTATTATGCTGCGCTCCATTGCCCGTTGGCAAATCTTGAGTATGGACTTCTGTTGTTCTTTGTGGAGGACTTCTTAAAAAATATTAACATTGTACCAACTAGCAATTCAATGTCGGCCATAAAATCCTCGGCTCTGCCCATCGCTCAGTCTGATGAAGCTAAGGGTACCCACGACCAACAATTCGTAGTACCACGGTACTCTCCAACCAGAAATCGCTGATGTGGGCAAAAAGTCTTACGAGGCTGAAGTAGGATTGGGCGGGCTATGTTTGATGCACTGGAATCTGGCTCATGTGGAGCCAAAGTCTTCAGACAATGGGGCTGTAAGACGGGCATCATCACGGAGGAAGACTAACGAAACGAGATATTCTGATTGGCCAGAGACAGTTGTGTACGGGGAAGACTTACGGGGACGTATCGTTTACCCAAAGCTCCATGGCCTTTTCTGCCGATTATTTGTGCCCGACAAATACAAATACATCGGACACCGTCAAGCACAACCTGTTTGCTCAACTGCCATCTAAAACTGTAGCCAGAGCTTTATCCGCAGTCTGTCGTACTCTAAAGATGCTAAATACCCTTCAGACCGCTGAGAGTTGGCAAACCCTGAAGGTGATGTGTTTGCGGATGAATGGAGTAAAATTATGCGTATTATGCCTGGTGTTCTGCGAGAGAAAGAAAACCAAGGGAGTCCTCTGTTCCATGTTAGTTTTAAATTCAATTATAATAATATACAACTTAACTGTTGTCAACGTAATTATAGTTGTTTCTACCGTTTTAATTAACTATAAATAAATTAAAATAAGAGTGGAAGGCGATGGGGAGACCTTTACCCAGCAGTGTGGAAAAAAACAAGCAAAAGTACCTCAAATTCCGCGAATTCATGAAGTGGTCTTGCTTTAGAATCCTGTTCCTGCTCAAGTGGCTCAATGTCATTCAGTTTCATTTCATTTTGTATATAGCGAAGCTTACGTTCCATTTCAGAAAAACGACATACCTCCATGACGTAGTTCCTTAGGAACAACTGTAAATCGGGATACATCTGGAATTAAGAAAGGATAAAATCAGAATCCTTGTATAACTTACACATACATTATTCAATGTGAGTTTATATAGGACACTGAGCAGTTGAATTTTGGTGAAAATTAGATAGAAAACGTGAAATTTGTTGCTAACTATTGCTACATCTTTGAAGTATTCCCCTGGAACCAATATTAAAGTTCATATCGGTACTAAGCACATACGTCTACAAACTGCACACAACCCAGCTCTCCGAGCCGTTCGAGGACATCAAATGAAGTCTCTGGTTGCAGATACATATTGCACTTCGACATCTTGTCACTTCGTAGCATACAGCCCATTTTGAATCTGAACAGAAAATACATAATTATGCTAAAGAAGAAAACTTAGTCAGGAATGAGGAACAAACCTGAAATCGTAAAAAAAACGAGCAGAATTTTTCGAATTATGAAGCCAATGTATTAGCAATTTGCTACAAAATGATTAAAATTCCGATTGATCGTGTATTACGCAATTAGGGTGCTGGTTCAGACTAAGAAGCTCGCGACGGCGACGGTGTGAAGGCACATTTCTAGGTCGCGCAAATACACGTTAGGTACTGCGCGCTTTATCTGTGGGTAGCTTATAGCTTAGGTAGCTAACTTATTTTCCGCTCGACTTTACAGCATCTATACCTACTAGGTTAAGCTTTGTTTTCCGAATTTGTCATAATTATTATAAATGGAAATGTAATAAATATTAATAATATTTATTATTATAATTAATTTATTTAAACAAATGTTAAACATCAAGAACTAACAAAACTTACAGAATATACAGAAAAACTAAAACTAAAATTATAAATTACTTAATACAATCTAATGTCACTATAAAATTAAAAAACGTTAAAATAATTATTAAATAGAAAATAAATAAATAAATAAAAAAAAAATAGTTAAATATTAATTAATAAATAAATAAATAATAATAATTAATATAAATAAAGGTCATGGAAATCTATAATTTTCACCAACATTTTATACTAGCAGCACACTGCAGTTTCAACCTCGTAAACCAGGATAAAACGTAGCCTATGTGTTAATCCAGGGTATAAGCTATTTACATACCAAATTTCATCCAAATCGGTCTAGCCGTTTGAGCGTGAAGAAGTAACAAACATACAAACACACCCCCACACACACTCACAAACTTTCGCCTTTATAATATTAGTGTGACTAGCTCATGCCTGCGACTGCGTCCGCTTGGAAGTCAACTATAACCTCCATAAAACATAATAATATCCTATATTACTCGGCAACATTGTAGCTTTCTATCTATGAAAGATTTTTTTAAATCGGATGAGTAGTTTCGGATATTATCCCGTACATACAAACTCGAACAAACAAATTTAACATCTTTTATTAGTGTAGATTAAGGTGTCAAACGCTGTACTTGTACAGCCGTTATTATAGTAGTTTAGAAGTTATGAGGAAACAGATGAACATACATACATACATACCGGTCAAAATCATAACCCTCCTTTTTGCTTCACCGTAGTCGGGTAAAAATAGCATAGGTCTAGTTTTATTTCTTTAATTAAGTCAAATTGATACCTAGCTAAACAGTAAACACGATTTTTGTCTTTCCTGTAAAAAATACATTTGGCAGATAGGACTTATACGTTTAGCAGTGCATTATTTTAAACAACTTAATAAGAAGAAATAGAACTACAGTTCAAATCAAGAGGAGTTTCAATAAAATCCATACAAAGCTGTACGGGTAAGCTGTCTTAGAAATACGAGAAAAGAACAGACTCGTGTACAATTACAAAAAAAGATTTAGTTACCTCTAATAACAATCCCTTTTATTTGCGTAAATGTGTTTCTACAATATTACTGCGCCAAGTTTCCAGACATGTTTATTATAAATATTTTTTCAACTTTGACGTTGACGGACGTTGATATTTATTTCAAAGTCTTCTTCTATTCTGTATTCTGTTTAGTGTTTTTTATTTCTTAAAATTCAATACTAACTGCCAGATTGAGTTTTGAATAAGTAAAAACTTTTATTTTGATAAGGCATTAAAATCATGATCTCTAGACGAACAAGTGGGCCTAGACAAAGTAACATTCGATTAGCGATGACGCCAGTAGAAAATCCAAAAATGTATGGGGTTGAATGGTTGAATCAAAATGTCACGTGATCATAGGTCAACGAATTGTCAGCGTCCAACGATGACTTCCATAGAGATGCGTCGATAGCGATTAGGTATAGAAATAAAATCGTTCTGAAGCGAATGCCATTTGTCTAGGCCCATTGTACCTACAGTTGGTCCACTGATAATCAGTAGATACCCCAGGTAGATGCTTAGTCTAAACTCGGGTCTAACAACCAAGCGCATATTTAGTGTTCCGGACGTCAAAAAGAAAAATCGGAACTTGTTATCCGACGGTGTCAGTCTAGACTCTTTTTCTCAAGAACGGGTTGACGTATCAAGTTAAAATTAATAACAAACTAGCTCCCTGACCAAATTTAAAAATCCCATAAATAAAGGACTTTCAGTTTTCCCGAAATTAAGAATCTTCCTGGGAACTTTTCAATTTTTTTAAGTTTTAGTTGACAGATGGCAGGATGCAGATCGTATCAGGAGGCACTACGCAGGTGGAGCACGAGCAGTTGGTCTAGGAACTAATTGTGATCAGCGGTGCTTACTTCTTTAATTTGCGGCGAATAGTCGGCGATTATTAGCCGGAGGCAGCCAGACAAAGCTTTGAGACTTTTGACGTAAAAACTTCTTTTCGCTCGGTGTAATGGGGGGCTAAAAAGGCCACTTTGGCAGAATCATAATAGGATAATAATTATTATGAATAATATTTGAAATCGTAAAACGGTCACAAACTGACAATTCATTCGTTCATTCATTCATTGTCAGTTTGTGACCGTTTTACGATTTCAAATATTAATATTATCCTAATATGATTCTGCCAAAGTGCCGTTTTAGCCCCCTGGTGCAATATTTCTGACGAAAAAAACATGTAAGATTTCAACCGCTAATAACTAAGAGACTTCATTCAAAAGGTAAGGAATACTATAACAATTTTAAAGCTGGATATAATTTGCGTACGACGTCACTCTGCGAGTGCACGCGCGCTAACCTCTACTTTTCACGATGTGTCGAAATATCAATTCGTGTAGCGGAAAAACGTATTTAGCTGGATCAGTTCTGTTATCCTGGTGTCTTTGTCAAGAGCTGACAAAGGACCTAAAGAGAAACAACAGAATTAGTGGCCAAACTATAGGGTTAAAAACTAATTAATACGAAAGTTGACAATAGCAAAATAATATCAGAAACTTATTTGACGTGTCGTTATAACTATTTTTTCTGTTCTAAACTCAAAAATATTTGTATATATAATTTAATTAAATCAGATTTAATATAATTTAATTAAATTTGATACATATCAGAAATAAATCTTTATCTTATCTTAGATTTCGTCTCATATCGTTCGTAAATCTGCTCAAAGAAGTCAAAAAAACCCCAATCGAAGAAATTTGCATCAAGAGGAATGCAATGAGCCTAAAAGGTCTAGTGACTGATATACCTAATGAATCAATCTGCCTAGCCTTTTCCCAACTATATTGGGGTAGTCTAAACGAATGCAGCTGAATACCAGTATTTTACATGGAGCGACTGCCTATCTGACCTCCACAACCCAATAACTGTGGGTAATACGAATACGATACCATTTGGTAAGACTGGTTGTCAGACTTTCGGGATTCTGACGACCCGTAACCACTGTTAAAGAGATCCACGAATGACAGCCGGGACTAACGTGCTTTCCGAGGCACGGAGGAGTCTCGGTATGAAAGGATGGTCACCCATCCACGGACCAACCCTGGCAAGCGTAGCTTAACCTGATGGATCGAACCGTGCGGCTGTTATTACTTAGCCACGAGCTCCTCTGATATAATGAATGGTAACCGGCCAAGTGCGTGTCAGACCACGCACAATGAAGGGTTCCGTAGTTGAAAACAAAAAAAAAAACAAAAATAAACGAAATATTGCAATTGAAAAACATGTTCTCACATACATTGATATACGTCATGGTCAATTCTCCAACTGCAAATTTAAGTTTGTAACCCCAAAAAAAGTTTTTTGATATGATAAAATTACAAATTAAAGATTTTCGGACTTTTTCCTTTACTTGTGCTGTGGGACCTTGCTTCTTGCCAAATGTCATGATTCTAGGTCAATGGTAAGTAACCTATCACTGTTGGTCCACCGCATCGGCCACTGTACTGGACGTCAACGAGAAAACAGATTATGGCGCCATAGTAAATATACTGTCGCTACTTCGGCGCTGTCATCTATTTTCTCGTTGACGTCATGTTCTCGGTGCGGCGGACAAACAGGTGGTGGTTTTGATTTATTTGCGAGTATCAAAATAAGTCGCATAAATGGCTGTATTTTTTTATTGCGTTACTTAGAAGTTTAGGTACTTCCCGCCTTGACCTAGACTCATGAAATTTGGCAAGAAGCAAGGTCTCATAGCACAAGTAAATGAAAAAGTCCGAAAATTGATTATTATTTTGTAGTTTTATCCCATAAAAAATAGTTTTTAGTTTTTTTTTCTGGTAAAATGTGGGTGTCATATAGTTACACCTCTGCCCAACCCTTCGGGGAAACAAGGCGTGGTGTTATGTTTAAGAACAGTTTTTTTTGCGAATACAAACTTAAATATGCAGTTAGAGAATTGTCCGTGACGTATTCATATTTTTCAACTCAATGTTTGTCTTTGGGATTAATTCTTTTCAACTACGGAACCCTTCATTGTGCGTGGTCTGATACGCACTTGGCCGGTTTTTTTTACTTTTGAGGTACGGAACCCCAAGAATCAGCTTTGATTATAATTCAGGCTGATTTTAAGGGTTCCGACCTTTTATAAAATCACTTTTTGTCCACGTGTGTCACAGGTTTTTGAAGTGAAAGCTTCTTTAGGCGCGTTGAGATATTTTTGGTAGGGAAAAATCTTCTGAGTTCGCGTCACGTCACGCGACATGCTAATGTGACGTGTTGCGCTGCCAAGTTTTCACTTCTGTAGGTAGTCCCCATGAGTGTTAGTTTTTTTCATAAAATTTATGAAAACACTTTAACTTAACAACTTTTTTTAACTTCAACTTTAATTATAAGAATAAATAAAGTTGAAATTAAAAAAAGTTCCAAGTCCCAAGACGGGACTAAAGCATTATGTTTTATTTAAACGACGTTTTTCTTTTTTGAATCTTGATGTGTGTAGAGTTAATGTAAACATATAAAAAGGTACTTATTATCGTGTGTATCGACGAGCAACAAATCAGACCCAGTTCAATCGATTACTTTCTACCTTGCTACCGTCTTCTGTTATTCTTCACGTCCATAGGGACCACAGGCTCGGGAAGAATTTACTGTTTTCCAACTAAGTTTTGAGGCGGGCCTATTGTTCCCTTGCGGCAACGTACCCATTTTCTCCTCATATATTGTAGTCAATTGCAGACCTTACTTTGACCAGAAAAGTGATATCGGATGAAAATCCTTATTTAGACATTACAACTTCTCTCAAATATTAATATTGCAAAAAAAAAAAAACTCCCGCACTGATTGTATTCTTGGCGCTTGAATGGCGTTGACGGGGGGGCGGCGCTGTTGGTAACCATTTGTGATATGGTTTTTTGTGAAATCGTATTAAAGGAACAAGATTGCGGCTTTATTTCCGATTTTAGCCACGTGCCAAAAGATCCTTGTAGAGCTATACCTTGAGGCCGCTCCTTCCTAAAATACGGCGAAACTAAGTAACTTTGTAACCATTTTTTATAGTAACTATAGCATCTTTCTGATAGGAAAAAATACACAGTAATCTACAATACATAAGAAGTGATTTCATATGTCCTGAAATCTATTTTAGTTTGTAGAACTAAGGAAAAAAATACCTAAATCCAGGTCTATTTCGGTCTATTTTTTCGAGTTGTTACCATATTACTCCTACAGTTTTCATTAAAAGTGTTCATAAATTTATACAGTTCTTTACATACTAATAAGGAATGATTTCTTGTCATTACTTTTTTATTTTAATCAACAGATTTTTTGTAAATCGATAATTACTTCATATTTTGCAAGCGTTGTGTCATCGCGCTTCTCTTTCTTGACTATGCAGTCCGACAGTGACCGCGCTTTTTGCGACGGACAAGCCTTAAGTAAGTCCCAAATTCATCAGACTTCGGCCTGCTACTGAGAAATTCAAAATGGAAAAACCCAATCATAATTTTCCTGACCCTGGGTTTGATCCAGGAGGATCCCTTTCGCAGTAATCGACGACTAGACTAACAAGATAGTAACTGTGTCCATAATAATAAACTTGGTGCCTCATTTTATTAAAAGTGTCTAACAGGCCTATGCGAGTTGGCTTTGGCTCCTCGTAATCCTTCCAAAGGTCCGGGACCCCAGCATCCCGAGATTATGTCAAAAACTTGATGATAAACTAATTCATAAACAAAATTGATTAATGTAGAGGTTCAGGTAACATAAGTGTTTTATTTTCCAAACTGTAACGCGTATATATATATATAAAAAATATTATATGTATTGAGCAAAATAGGTGGCTTGATGTTCCTTTAATGAGAGCCTCCACCTAAATCTTCCATTAGGTTCGTACTAAAATCACAACGTTCTAAATGAAATACAAAAATGTCTATTCCATTCACGAATATTTAATTTCGATAAAGACTACTGTCACACAAAAGTCTACCGTTATTACGTATATAGACATCGCAACCAGTGTGATGGAGCTGCCCTTTTTCAACCGACTTCAAAAAAGGAGGTTCTGTATAGTTACCCGTATGATGTAGTAGCTATGTTTGTATGTCCGTGATTTTCTCAAAAACTAATGAACCAATTTTGATGATTCTTTCGCTAACGTAATCTACATACTTTCAGGAAGGTTTTAATATTATAATACATCAGGTAATAACTCTTAAGTACGAAGTTATATGCATAATTCTTTTTCTTTTCGTTCGACTTGGCTTGGGTATATGTAATTGTGTAGTAAACTAAAAATGAAAAGATAAGTTTACTTTAAAAAAAGTAAAAATCGACTTCAAAAACCTAAAACGAAACTTAACAGCTTCTGAAGTGTCTTCAATTCTTCAATGCACCTAAGGTACAACAACAACAGCAAACAGCAACAACAGTGAACAGCTTCTGAAGTTAGCTTAGCTTGGCACCGACTTCAGAAGCTGTTAAGTTTTATATAACAGTTATTTTATTCGTTTTACGTTTTTGAAGTTGGTTTTTACTTTTTTTTTAAAGTAAATCTTTAAACAAAACCGTAGCAACAAAATGAAACCCAGGGATCACTATTCGCTGGACTTAAATTACCCATCGTACATTTCACCCGCCCGGGTTACCTTACGTGAGACTTTGTAATTAGTTCCCGTGAACGTAAGAGAAGTGAATTAATAAAATTCCCCCACCCTAACGGGCTCTTACGGGTGGAGAAAATAAAATGGGGCCTCTAAAATATGAGCCTACTGAGAATTCGCCGAGCCTACTCATTTGGTAAATGAGGAAGTTTTGAAAAACAAAGGGTATTGTTTTAATCAGAGTCATTATAGCTTGATTATTATGAGCTGTGATTTCCATTGTGGCCCTCTGTTATTTATTACAGCGTTTGTGTCAGGAAACTAAATTATTCCTTGAGAAAAAACAATTTTTTAATAGGTTATAGGCAGAAGTAATATTCATGTACGCACGGCTACATATCAAGCTATACATTTCCAGTATAAGCTGATCTCGCTTATATTGGAATACTATAGCTTGATATGTAGCCGTGTGTACACTCGCGGCCAACGAATTAAGAATGATACTCGCGGCCGATAAATTCGAATCGGTCACAAAAATATGTCCAAATTAGGATTTTTTCTGACCGACCCGGATTCTTTGTTCGCACGTATACCTAAGCTAGGTGTATGTGTACTCTGGTAAGTTAAACCTAAATCGAGAAGTTCACCGTGGCATGTAGGTTCTCACTCCCAAGCGATCATAAAATCTGACATTGAAACAGCGAAAGAACCAAGTACATAATTAGAAATCCTTGTGCAACTTTTGAAAAGAACTAGAAGAACAAAGATTAAGATTTTCATGGATTTTGTTTCGTGTACAAGGTCTGCCTTATTGTGTATAGTGATATCCCTTGTTCCTTAATCGAATACTATGCATATTTTAAAACAAGTGTCTCTGTGTGACCCAACTCAAAAACTCAAAGCATTTATTTCAATTAAACCATTTACAGGCACTTTTGAATTAACAAGGAGGCAATCAGTCAGAAGGGTTACGTTAGTTGCCCATTCCATAGCGTAGTAGGTGCCTATGGAAAGGAATGGGCCAGAAACTCCATGGAAAAAAACAAAAAAAATAAAAATAAAAATATTTTTACAAAATATTCCTTAAGTAGGTACTCCTTTAGTCTTGAATTCTAGATCTTCTTTACTTCACAGTTGATTTTATGCGGTTTTCACCATCATTTAGTCGACTTTCGCACGAACGTAAAAATATCGCGGCGATTTTCTTCGCGCACTGGATTTTCAACGCTAAGCGGCGAGAGTTGAAAATCCAACAGTGTGTTTTTTCGACGCGCTAGAATGCACTCTGTTGTGTTAGGTTCGATTCTCAATGCTCGGCTCAACAACGAGAGTTCAAAATCCAGTGCGCGATAAAATCCCGCCGCGATTATTTTACGTCCGTAAGTTTGATGTGTATACAACTTTAGCTTCTGCCCGCGACTTCGCCCGCGTGAAATTTCTTGTTTTCCTGTCCCACCCCGTCGAATTGCATCGCCCGTTCACGCTAGTACTTCTTTTTTTGTCGTTCTTTGTAACTTTTTTCTTTTTGCTCGGCTCCTAAGAGTCGTAGCTTGATGTTAAATAGCCTTTTAGCTTCGTCAAGAATTGGGCTATCAGATGCAAAATTTCTAATTTGACTTGTAGTTCCAGCTGAAAAGTTTAGTTTTTTTGTTAAACAAAAAAAATTTTCAGCTTTACTATTAGTACTTACTTACCTATAGATTTATGTTTGACTTAGGTGTATTTAGCACAGAAATCGACATGTTGCCTTATCGGCTCAGTCGCAAAATTATCACTTCTCAAAATGACTATTGGTAGCAAAATGTCCCTTTCGCAGAATGTACCTTTCGCAAAATGTCCCTTTCGCAGAATGTCCCTTCCTCAGAATGTCCCTTTCGCAAAATGTCCCCTTCCTCAAACAGGCATTAATTCCTTTCATCAGACCAGAACTTTTAGGTTTATAGAAAATAAGTACTTACCGTGTCACGTAATAGCGGCCGGTCGGCATACTATGATCTAAATATTGTGTGCGTGAGGCATGTTTGTATACGCGGTCCGGTACTTACTGTGCTTCACTTTCGATTTGCGTGGCGCGGAGTCCTTCTTTTTGTTCTAGTCCGTGATTAAACATTACTTGTTTAATCACGAACTAGAAAAAAAAGAGTTTCACTGATTAAAAACATTACTACAGTACCCTTCTGTGTTGGACACCTACTGACTCTTGACCACTTTTTTTTACTGATGAAAGGAATGAATGCCTGTTTGAGGAAAGGGACATTTTGCCAAAGGGACATTTTCCGAAAGGGACATTCTGAGAAAGGGACACTGCGAAAGGAACATTTTGCTACCAGTAATCATTTTGAGAAGTGGCCATTTTGCGACAGAGCCGCCATAACACCTGTGGCACAGGTGTTATGGCGGCTCTGTCCTGTGCGAAGCAAGTAGTAGTACGTATGTCGCTAGTACGTAAAAAAAGAAGCATCATGTGTCACAACTAAAATCACACTAATAATAAAAAGGCGAAAGTTTGTGTGTGTGTCTTGACGCTCAAACGGCTCGACCGATTTGGATGAAATTTGGTATGTAGATAGCTTATACTCTGCATTAATACATAGGCTAGGTTATATGTTCCCGTGGCATAATTTCCGAATTCCACGTAGGCGATGCCGCTGGCAAAAGTTAGTATAAATGCTTCAGGGGCGTGCTTCTGAGTGTTGTTCACGAAAACAGCAAAAATAGTCACTGCACTACATACCTCGGTACTTATAAAATAACTTACTCTTATTGAAACAAAGAGATAAATAAAATAACAAGCCAAAAATAATTAAACGTGAAGAACAATTATTTTGGTCCCAATTACTTAATTGAAAATGTGAAACCATGCATCCTGCATCCGTTTTCATGAAAATTCATTTACAGTCAGTTTACTTTTACGGTCTGTCTGCTGGACAAAGGTCCCCATGACTCGCAGTTATTTTGGTGAAACTAACATTGACCCACGTTGACCATTGCCATCTCCTACTTGGTGTACCGCGACACCTTCTGTCCACGATTTTTTTCTTCTTCGGATTTTAGCATACGGCAACCGTAACCAGACCAGTTCCAAAACAACTCGAAAACATTTATAGCAAAATGCTGATGTCTGCAGCCGTTCCGGTAGACAAAAAACAACAAATTAAAAAACTAAAATCATACCTCCATTTTAGGTACATAAAGCAGACAAACAATAGGCATTCGGTCGGGCAGATATTAATTAACTTCAGACTTCGAATGGCCGTCCCCTAACCAACAGTAGCAATTAGCCGTGGGCATATTTGCAATCTGATACTGGAAGTACTGTAACGGACAACTGTAGCATTGTTCTGTGTACTGTACGCAAAGGAAATTAGTATGCAGGTAACTGCTGCAACGTGGTTGTGCGTACAACGCCTCAGTTCTTTTATTATCTCAAGAAATACGTAGGTAGTATCTAATCGTAAAGTTATGCTGATACTTAATTATTATTTTTTAATCCAGCGGTTTCCTGTCTCGATACTAATGAAGTTTCTCGCGGCTTTAGCTTTAGTAGTGGACCAACTTGTAATGCAACCACATCTGCACCCCAATTTTTTCATTACAATCCAAAAGATTTAGATGGAAATTGATAATCCACGGATTATTTATCACTTAATTAATGTTAAATGATGATCATAAATGACATAAGAAATTGGTAAAAAAAAACTGAAGCTAATCTAAACTGATTCAACATGTTTACAAAATCGTCTGCTCAACAACTTAATTAATGTTGTTGAACTGTCAAAATGAAAGGTATAATAATTGTGTTATTGATCTAATTCTGAAGCAAAATTTTAGTGTTCGATGAAACCTTTGGAGTTGCAAGTGTCAATTATCAGCGATGCTTACATGCAACTTTGGCCTGCAAGTATATAAACTTATTTCACATTTTTTTAAGTTATCGTTGTTTAGGTGCACACCAAACTGTTTTGCCGTGCATACCACAAATTCAAAATCTGTCTAGATATGTTAGATAATAATATGACGAAGCCACAATGGTGAATTTTGTTTCACAGTTCGTTACCTGTCAGCCCTAATTAAAAGGATTCCACGAGGCATAAGCTTTGTTTGTGGACGTTACATGATTGATGTCGGATAGTATCGCCATTGGGGGTTTTCACGATATCTAATGGCTAGTTTACACAGTGCGAGCTAGCGTGCAAGTCGGCCTACTGAGTAGTTGTAGTGCAGCAACTCACACTGTGTGTGGACGCATCATTCGAGTTACTCGCACTTGCGAGTTGGATAGAGCTCGCAGCCGAGTAACTTCGACAATTTTTGTTTTCGTGCGAGTCGGCCTACAGAGTAGCTTCAGTGCAGCAACTCAGATTGTGTGAACAGCTAAGGCAAGCCTTGCTACTGACATACGAGTACACAGTGCAAGCAGCTGTCTACTGTCTAGTCAGCAACTCACACTGTGTGTGGACGCATCATTCGAGTTACTCGCACTTGCGAGTTGGATAGAGCTCGCAGCCGAGTAACTTCGACAATTTTTGTTTTCGTGCGAGTCGGCCTACAGAGTAGCTTCAGTGCAGCAACTCAGATTGTGTGAACAGCTAAGGCAAGCCTTGCTACTGACATACGAGTACACAGTGCAAGCAGCTGTCTACTGTCTAGTCAGCAACTCACACTGTGTGTGGACGCATCATTCGAGTTACTCGCACTTGCGAGTTGGATAGAGCTCGCAGCCGAGTAACTTCGACAATTTTTGTTTTCGTGCGAGTCGGCCTACAGAGTAGCTTCAGTGCAGCAACTCAGATTGTGTGAACAGCTAAGGCAAGCCTTGCTACTGACATACGAGTACACAGTGCAAGCAGCTGTCTACTGTCTAGTCAGCAACTCACACTGTGTGTGGACGCATCATTCGAGTTACTCGCACTTGCGAGTTGGATAGAGCTCGCAGCCGAGTAACTTCGACAATTTTTGTTTTCGTGCGAGTCGGCCTACAGAGTAGCTTCAGTGCAGCAACTCAGATTGTGTGAACAGCTAAGGCAAGCCTTGCTACTGACATACGAGTACACAGTGCAAGCAGCTGTCTACTGTCTAGTCAGCAACTCGCAATGTGGGTAAACCAGCCATAACACAGATTTTGTTACGAAAGACCGAGAGTCGTTTTTCCAGTACCTTCTGACTTTCTTCAACAATGATTGAAAGGCAACTGCATGCAGACGAAAATGATAAGAAGAAATGCAGGTATATTTGTCATTTATATGGTGTGACGAGAACTGATAAGTTATGGAATGAGTAGATAGTGGGATTTTGGAAGTAGTAAGTACTCATCGAGACCAATCGAATGAGACACGATATGTCTGCTGTAAGTTGTTGAGGATTTGGTTAGGCCACAGACTTTTGTGGCTGCAGAAATTGCTGTGTATACCTTTCAAGTCGATCGGTAGAGTGAAAGTGAAATAAAAAATCATTGTATGTCTAAAATAATTACATCTTTCAGAAAAGAACTGATTGACTTTAAAAGGGCTGAACAGATTTTTATGAAACATAGTTAAGTACCACACGGATTGAACCAGTCTACTAATGAAATCAGCCGTATTAAATTTGGTCCATCCATTTTAGAGGTACTTACTATGCCACAGACAGACGGAACGGCATACGACATTAGATCTCGATCTGTAATGTTGTACATGTTTTTACCAAATAAATAAATAAATGTGAAATATATAACACCCATCTGTTTACGACGGGGATTTAATAATAAAGTAAGCTACTCAGGAAATTATAAAAAAACATGAGGACTGCCGACAGAAGTGAAAACTTAAAACCATGAAATACTTAACAATGTTTTTTTTTTAATATTCAAATTAATTTGTAATATCAAAAATAAAACATAATTAATTGATTCAGTCAGTCTGCATAGCCTGTTCCCAACTATGTTGGAACGGTTTCCAGTTTAACCGCATATACAGCTGAATACCAGTATGTTACATGGAGCGACTGCCTATCTGACCTTCACAACCTAGCTACTAGGTAACACGGTAAGACAGGTTGTCAGACTTTCGGGCTTCTGACGACCAGTAATGACTGTCAAAGATCCGCGAATGACAGCCGGGACCAACGCGATGGCTTAACGTGCTTTCCGAGGCACGGAGGTGTCAACCGCAGCAAGCGTAGCCTACGAGCCCCTCTTTGTTAATTAAATTATAATATGCTTTCACTGTGGCCAAGCGCAACACGTGATTCTCATAGCCGCAGATATACTGTTAACGTATGCATGTCGGTGACGCGAACCCTTAAGATTTTCCCGTACCAAAAAACGCTGGTCGCGCCTACAGAAGTTTTCACTTTGACGGAATTTTGATACAAGTGGAGAACGTTTGTTATTGCATTCGAGGAGGAATTAACAACCGAGCTGTAGGCGAGGTTGTTTTTTGAGCCGAGAACTGCAATAACAAATGTCCACGAGTATCAAACGACGTTTTTCAATACACTTTTGAAGAAATAAAATAAAATAACGGAAAATATTTTTGTCATGAATTATTAGGAAACTATGATTTTAATTTTCTTTTTTTTTCGCGCTTTGCTTTCGCCAGGTTGAAGGAGAAGCAAAGGTATAAAGCCGATAAACAGCCTAATATGAGAAATTGAAAATTCAAATATTTTAGAGTTTAGAACACAAATAAATGTTAATTTGTTCATAAACGTTTTTTTTATTGTAATAATCATAGTTTTTGATGATATTCTATTTATAAATATTATTTAAATATTCAAAAAATATTAACGCCGTAAAGACGCATACCTCTTTGCCGAGTTTAAAAAAAAACGTTCACCTCCGAATAGAGAGTTGTCAATTAAATAGAGGCATTGAACCAATTTGGACTAAGTATAGGTATAAGTTACCTGTGACAATTTTTATTCCCACGTGCGGGAAAATGAAAAATCGCACGTGTGTGAAATACATTGCATTGTGAACCTAATCGTAGTGCGATATGAACCAGTTTTCGAAGAAGTGTATTGAAAAATATTATTTTCTCCAAATTCATTAAACTGCAAAACTAACAGTTTGCGGGATGGTAGACCAATTAATAAAGACCAATTAGTTTATCTACTGCGAGAACATGGTTTCAATCTGTAACTTGATGAAGTAAGATGAGCCTCCCGATCTGGTTCCTCAAAAGGTTGTATTGTGGAACCCTCTAACACCGGGTTCGGCCGACATGTTTTTTTAAATTGTATTTGACTAGAAGGTTTTGTTTGGTAACCATATGAGGTAAAATGATGGTTCGAAGAGCATGATATATTTTCCACCACCAAGCTGAGCCCCGGCAGACATTTTTTCCAACTTATAAAATAGTAGATAAGTAGATAGTAGTAGTAGTTTTTTTTTTTTGTAAGTATAGAAGGCTGTATTTTCCTACTACTCGTTGAGGTAAGTAAGCAGCGGTCGCCCGGACTTATAGGTAGAGACGAACCATTCTAAAAATGAACGCCACTCCACAAAACGTGATTATTTCAATGTGTAAGAGGAAATACTTATTGCAATACTTTACTTGTGTACGTGACCTTACTTTACTGTGAACATGGACTCGTCGCCGCACTTAGAGGTCAACTACTCGTGCGATCAGTCCAGGTAACAACATTGTACGGTGGAGAGCATGCGCTTTGTATGGAACGACACGTTCGGTCTGTGGCGAGTTCGTGTCAACTAGTTGGCCGATAAATTCGGCTGTTCGGCATTCAGGTACAGTTTGCTTAAAAAAATCTGTGTTTGTTTTGGTTTATCTCTACCTACTTTTGTTACAAGTGGTTAACACACTCCCTAATTACCGAGTTCCAATACGATACCGAAATCTAGACTTCTTCTTCTTCTTTTCGAGTCAATGGCAATGGTAAAAATATTGTAGGTATATATTATAATAAAAATATGTTAGTCATTTAATTTAGTACCCAGTGTAAATAGTGTTAACCCTCTGCGACTGACGTGAGTCAATTTTTACAATTTTACTGGTTTGGTAGTACATGAGACACCATTTCAACATCAAATATTTTTATTTAATTAAATTATGTAGCTATTATATTTATTTATATGTAAAGAAAATATATTTTCTTTATTTTTTTTTTTTTTCTTTTTTCTATCAGATCATTTCACGAGGTACGCATTTATTTTGACATCAAAAACACAAAATGCAAATGATTTCATTAAACTAGTGAAGAACACCGCAGAAACTGATGATATAGGCATGATTCTTTCGGATCAATATCCAGGTATAAATTCTAAGGAATTCAAAATTTATTTAGAAGATAAAAAAATTCCACTAATTATTACTGCAGTGAATTCACCCTTTTCAAATGGATTAAATGAGAGATTAAATCAAACATTGGTTAATAGAATAAGATGCAAAATTAACGAAACAGATACCAAAGTAGCATGGACAACCATAGCACAAAATTGTGTAAAAAAATATAATGAAACGGAGCATACTGTCACTGGATACGCTCCTACTTATCTACTATATGGCACCGATGTTACGATTTTGCCAAATGAGCTAAAACCAAATAAGACTGAGACTGAATGGATTCAAGACAGACAAAAAGCTCTAGCAAATACACTTCAGTCACATAATTACAATAAGATACTTTACGACAAAAATCGTAAACACTTCGACTTTAAAGTGGGTGATATGGTGTTTGTGGACAATGGTAACAAGCTAAACAGAAAAAAGCTGGACGAATTAAGAATCGGACCATACAAAATCGTGGAAAAATTGTCAAACACGATGTACAGGATCAACACTGGCCATAAAAAACCAGAGTCAAACTTTTTCCACATCTCCAAATTGGCTCCAGCTCCAACGCTTGACGAAAAAGACCAAGAATAGTATAGAAAGAGTACAATAAGTAAAATTAATTGTTAGACTCACATAATACTTTGTAAGTATCACCTTTCCCAGGGGGGGTGATGTAAAGAAAATATATTTTCTTTATTTTAAATAAAGGTCGCGCTACTAGCGCCATTATCTTGACAGACCGCAATGTCGTCAGCCCTTAGTTAATCTGTGGTCGAACGAGATCCATTGTGAAAACAGTAAACTTGGTGGTTAGAAATTGATACTGTAATTAATAACATTAAATGTCGTTTCTTTTATTACAGGTAAGGTTTAATTAGCTAAGTGAACGTTATATTTTGTAATTATTGTAAAACAAACATGAACATAACAAACATAAAACTTTTATTACAGAGAAACTCAATTGTGTTTTGATTGACGGTGTCACCTCATCTAACTACTGAAAATACCCTTATATATATTTATAAGATTGTTAGCCTATTTTTTATGTTTAATAATATTAAAATAAAAAAACAATTTGTCTTTTCATAATTAAACAGTGTTTATTGACTTGTCACAAATCAGTCTAAGAATCTCTAGTTAAACCTTAATGACATAGAAAAAATTACAAAATCAACTTTTTTTTATTTAACATTTAAAATTTTTTATTATCTGACTATATAGAATTTCTTGTTTTTTTTTTTTACCCTGGCATCATCCCTATTGTATAGGGTTCGCTCGTTTTAGGTTTGTTCAAACACGTACCTCTTCCTCAAAATGTTGTGGTTGGCATCTAGTATAATAGGACCCGTCTGTACCTCGATAAATCGATTCACCAGGCGTATCGATATTTAACAAGGCTAACTTGGATCACCCCAACTCTCGGACATATATCCGGTCTTACGAGTACGTTTGCGGTCAAGTGTAATAGTAACTGAGGAACATGGACATCACAACTGTCTATCCCCCTTTACACGGAAGAGTTGCGGCATTTTAGTGGTAAGCCTGTGATCATTTTAATACCCCATCTAAAGAGAGAATTTTAGATAAAAAAAACAACCGACTTCCAAAAAACACTACAAAGTGAAAAATAACTTTAATTTCGGAAGTCGGTGTCTTTGGCTTTGTATTTACTTTCGTTTTTTTTTTGCCACCGACTTCCGAAATTAAAGTTATTTTTCACTTTGTAGTGTTTTTTTGGAAGTCGGTTGTTTTTTTTTTTGTAAAAAGTTTTTATTTTTCACTTTTTAGTGGTGCCTACCCCACAAAAATGTGAATACCACTCTGCAATATAAATTAGAGGAGCATCATCCACATAGACTAAAACAACTCAAGTAACTAGCGCAATTTGAAGCGCCATATAGTAAGCATTAAATCATTTATAGCCAGAGAGCACCTCATGACAATTCCAATAAGCCCAAACACGGCTAGGATACATTGTTTTATTACTGAGTTCCGATGCCTAGCTTCCGGCTCCTTCATCAGATCGGTTCGATGGTACCATTTTCATCAGAACCATTTATTTAAAGCTTCGCCATAGTCGCTTAACTATTAATCGAGACATCTTATCGCCACCCGTGAAATACTTACCATCGTTGAGGAGTTCCCGTGGCTTTCTGTGGTCTTCTTCCTAAGTTCCACTTCACCAGATGATACTTTTTGAATGCAAACGCTTGATTTGTTGATGAAAATACCAAAATAGCTATATGTATGCTTATAATATTTGAGGAGTTCCCTCGATTCCTCATGGATGCCATCATCAGAACTGGATTTTGAGAAAAATGGGACCAATCTGGAAGTATACCCTTTCAAATAAAAAAAGGATTTTTCGAATCGGTTCATAAATGACGGAGTACTGAGGTAACAAACATACAAACAAAAAAACAAAAAAAAAACATACAACCGAATTGAGAACCTCCTCCTTTTTTTGAAGTCGGTTAAAAAGTAACGTTAATAAGTTCGTAAACAAGGCTTTTAAGGGTTTTTAACTTCTTATCGGAGCAAACAATCATGCATGCACCCGTTTTTCCATAAAACTTTACATTATTTTTTTATTTGCATCGGCACAAAGCCAGACATTTCGTACACCATATTAGAGAGGGGTCGGTCCGGTCGGCGAAACAGATTTTTTTTAATATTTGGAGTGGAGCCGATCTATTGTTATACGTCTCATGTTGAAAACTTAGGTGAAGTGAATTTGATGTGTCAAATAGTGTCAATCCCTAGCGATATGTGGAATGACAGCTCACTCCAAGCTCATTTCACCTAAGTTTTCAGCTAAGTTCGGCTGTACGCACATCCTGTGAAAATGCTAAAATAATTTAAAAAATCTCAAATATGTAAACGCTGAAGGCGGGTACAACTATTTTCTTAATGTCCCTCGGCAAACTTCGTGTTTCGTCATTCGTAGCAGCTTTCCTACCATTTTTAAAATAAATTACATTAAGTTAAAAGAGCATTAACAACTCTATATACTTCCAAGTCGATTGAGAGCGGCCGGTCTGCACCAACTGCAAAGGGCAACTGACATACTATTGTATTTATATGTTCACCCAGGTACGTAAGTGAGCTGTGTAACCAGATACACCAAAACTTACACAAACCGTTTATTTCAGGGTAACTATACCAGAACACGGCTGTATGTTAATTCCCTTCAGTATTCAAGCTTTAAATGGACTTGAACGCATCCAATATTTTCAATTTATATTCCGCACAATTTTACCTCGCACTCGGCGCTTTATTAGACTTGGCGCTTTATTAGATATGTAGTACCATGATGACTAATACCTGCCTAAATTTCATACCATTATTACGTTGTTACGGCAACCAGGAACTTTATATCCTACGCTTACTGTCTACGCTTATATCGATGGTCTAGAAGACAAATGTTTTAAGTGCAGTTTCGGTATTTTTTCAGGAGAGGAGCGGTTTAAAGAATATTGAAAGTTTAACACGCTATTACACAAAACTATGCAGTGATAGCATGTTTATTATTTAACCATTATGTAGAGTACTTATCGATGTTATCATGAGTAGAAAATATATATTACTATCTAGGTATTAGGTATTCTGAAGAATATTCAAAATTATGAAAAATACCGTCCCTCTCGCACCGTATCGTACCTACTCTTGTGCATATTGCATTGGTATCCAAGTTTGGTTTGGTATCCAAAATAGTTTTATATATATAACACATGTATACTTAACTATAAAATCGTTCACAAGCTTATTCACTTACACATTACATTCTCGACAGAAGGTGAAACAAGTAAATACTCGTCTCGTCGACCTTGTCACCTGGTATTGTCTAGAGTAAGAACTAACTATGGTAAAAATAACCTAACCTATGGGCTGCGCAGCTCTATATGTAAAGGAAGCGAATTCACTAAAAATATTTAAAAAGAAATTATTCACTTTTATTTACAACGACGAAACACTATATTATTTGTGTTGTGTTTATTTTTGCCTAAAACAGCTCAGCTTCTTTTAACTTGGACCACCACCTTATCTTAGGAATGCAGCGAACTCGCTTCCAATTTTAATTTGTTGACGGTAGGCTGACGGTAATCGTATTTAATTTTTTGCTTATTGTTATTGTTTTTGTTTTTCTTCTACCCGCACCTTAGAGCATTTAATGCTCTAAGACCCGCACTGATAAATAGTAATAAAATTAAATTAGTAATAACGATCTCATGTAAGTGGCAATTGTCTTAATGAGAATAAAGTTCTTTAAACCTTTTCACCAAACTACCGTTATTGTGTATTGCAAATAAGTTCGATTGCAACGTAAAGGAATTTAGGGCAAATAATGAGAAAAGTTGAGTATTATGACCGGAGACTTGTGGTAGAATATTGATTGGGGAAATGTTACAGATAATCCATGGACAAGGGGTGGGTTACTATCTAGACCCGATGCCACTAGTGTCATGTCATACAAGGCTAAGCATTCTCTGATATTATTGAATGTAAAATCTTTCTTCTACATCTTTACTTGTAACATAATGCCCTATACGACTACACGACTACTCCGGGTAGACCAAAAAAGTCGCAGGAGCTTCTTATGGTACACACAGGCTATCCAAGACAGGCCGCCCAAAGAGCGAAGTAAATTGTGGGAAGAAGTATCCACCACCACTTCTTATAGCCCAAAAACTCATGCCTTTCGGTCGCGAACTGAAGTGGCCTATTTGGAAAGCAATGAATCGATTGCCAATTATTATCCAAGTAGGCGGCGAAACGTAATCTGATGAAATGGAGCTTTATCGATTCACCCAACATGCAGCGCGAGTGCGGTGCTCTTGAACAGACTATGTCTCATCTGCTAGAGAGTGTCCCAATTGTCCGTTCACCTGCACCTACGATCTGAACAAGGTCTCTGACGCTGCAATAAATGTGGTCACCTGGCCCAAACAGCAACAAAAGAAAAGAAAAACCTGTGACATAGCATTCTGTTTCTACATTTTTTATTAGATGTCACATAGCCAGACTACATATACTCTGTCGTTTGCCGCATATAAACCCTGCAGAGTGCAAATAGTCGTGCATGACTGGCAGAAAAAAAGATGCGACGCATCCTATGAAGCGTTTCACAGAGTTCCACAATTACACTGTTTATGGTATGGTTTGGTAAACCAGCTTTGGCTAAAATTTGTCCGCTAATTGCGGGCAAAGGACATTGACTTTTCCCTCTTGGTTACTGCAGTTCCTATTCAGGGGTCATTTTTTCCAGAGTCATGAAGTGTACGAGGGGGATTGTCAACAGTTCGCATCTCTCATCCATCTCATTTCATCCACAGCTTTGTCTCCCGAGGAGGCCGTGTGCCTCTAAGGTAGATAGCTGTTTTGAGTCTTTAAGCGGGTAAGATGTAGCTGGTGTTCATACAGAGCGAGACAGTTATCTTCGTGGTGGAACGATGCAACACTTTTCGGGGTTGGTTCGTGGATGGGTGACCATCTTTACATACCGCGGCTCCTCCGTGCCTGGGAAAGCACGTTAAGTATATTTGACAGTCGTCAGAAGCCTGAAAGTCTGACAACCAGTCTTACCAAAGGGTATCGTATCACCCAGTTAGCCGGCGTTCGCATGGACGTAAAAATATCGCGACAGGATTTTACCGCGCACTGGATTTTCAACTCTCGTGTCGTCTTACTGGGTTGTGGAGGTCAGATAGGCAGTCATTTCATGTAAAATACTGGTATTCAGCTGCATCCGGTTAGACTGGAAGCCGACCCCAACATAGTTGAGAAAAGGCTAGGCAGATTGATTGGAATATCAAAGTATTATGCTTTATTAACTTATAATGGTTCTTTTTTATTATTTCGTGTCTCAAATTCAATATTATGTCTTTATTTCAACGCACCGACTTCTTCTCCTACAACGTATGTTTTTCAATTACCTCAAATAACTAGCAAATCGTGCAGAAGCCGCACTGCTCCGGCCCTTCGTGATGCGAAGAAGGCCGATCATTGGAAGTACACACATTAACTTTGTAAACATATCCATCTGTAACAATAGCGCCCAATTGTTTGTTTATTTGTTTACCCACTAACCTCTGTTTGGTAGGCTTTGGTTACATATTAGGATATGTTATCACTTCAGACCAAGTGTTTAAGAAAGATTTAGATTTTTTTTTATTTTTTTTTTATTTCTTGTTATTTTCATATTATTTCGTATTTTAAGATGCCTTTTTAATATGCGTAGATTTCGGCTTCAATTAGCAAAATGAAGCCAAAATTTACACATGTATCTACAATACCTACCTATTGTCATCGGACCAAGTAATATTAATCAAAAATAATTACTGGGAAATTAACTCTATATATCGATGTGGAAAACCGACCGACGATTCCGTGGAAAAACCGAGAATATGTAGCGAAGCTCAGCATCACGTCGGGGTCACTAGTATGGAGGCATGAGGAACAGGATGTAAAGTTCAGTCATCCTCTACTGAAAAGGGAGGATCCTCCCACCAGACGGCTGTTGTGCCCAGCGATTGATGTCGGGACGTTGTATATTATGTATGTTAGTCGCGCGGTAAACTCTGATTGCGCGATGCAGGATTTTGCGTGACGTCAGTCAGTGTGATGCGTAGTTCGCATGTGGCGATGTAGATCAAAAACACATCATTGTTTGCAATCATGGTGCAGCTATTTACTGTCACATATTATTAAAAGCGTCGCATTTCTCAGTAAATTCAGTTCCGTTAAAGATCAGATGATAACTTACACAATTTCGTTAGGTAACTCAAAGGTAACTACGTGATTGTTGTCTTACCTAATACATAAAACAGTAAATAGTTTAGTTCCTTGTCTAAGTTTAGTGTATTAGTCCACACCGATGGAGCCAGGCGCACAGGTAATACCTATATAATGTACACAATATAAAGTACAAAATTCGATGGGGCTTAAAAAGGTACGTAAGTACCCATCTACGCCCAGTGGACCGCGAATAAGTACCTACCTCGAAACTTGAGACGGACGGCTTGGTTAGTTCCTCTATAGCAGATAAACCGTGCCCAAGTCCATTCATGTAGCTATTTCTTCAGTCTGTCCAGTTAGGCTATTGATTATGTCCAGCAGAAAGGAACTAAGACTTTCGGATTTTTATTGCAGGAATCGGTTAATGGGACATTTAAGATGATAAAACCGTGGGATTCTATTAAATTAGAGGGTGGAAATTGTAGATTGGGGTGAAAATGCAACCTTTTCAGTTTTTTCAGTATATCTCGCAAACGAGGCAAAATTTTGATATACTTTCGATGAAACCTTTTGTACAGCATTAAATTACCAAATATTGAAACAAAAAGATAAAAAAGGCAAATTTTCGTTTTTTTTTTGTTTTCTGCCTGTTACTTTTTTTGGATCAGAGAAAGGTATTTAGGCATTGCATGATAAAAAAGTAAACAAAATTTCCTTTAAAATGCTGGGTAAAAAAATTAATCTTGTGGGTTTAAAAATTGACCGAAATATACCTATTTTTTGTCGATTTAGAAATCGACGAAAAATTGTATAATATATGAAAACACCGGATAAATATTATGCTGTTCGGCGATGGCATTGTGCTGGTTGCCGAGAGTGTCTTAGAGATCTCCAGTCCAGAGCAGATTGGAGGTGTGGTGGGAAAGACTGGATACCGTTGGCTAGATGTCCGAATAGCCACTTCTTACCGAATAAATTCAAAAATGGAACAGAATTTGTATGAAATTATCTGCCAAGTAATTTATTAGGAATTTAATCGTAGGTGATGAAATAGGGCCTATCAATGCAATCTAAGAAGTCCGTTTGGACAGCTGTCAAAATACTTTGTGTAGTGATGGGGAAAAAAAATCAGTTGCTTTAAAAACAAATTCTCGAGTCATATCGATCTATATAAGTTATAAGTAGGGGTCGGATTCCAGTCTAACCGGATGCAGCTGAATACCAGTATTTTAAATGGAGTGACTGATTTAAATTGAACCAATAAAACACTCACCGTTAAGAGTTTTTATTGTCAAGCTTTCATTCATCAAATACACCGTTTCCTCAAGTTTTCTCCGTCAGAGTACTAAGACAGTAACTGGTAAATAGGTTTTGCACATTTACTTGAAAGACCGTAATATCCGTTTTTCCGCGCTGTTGCAATGCAGTTTATCAACAGGAAAAGATGCAGTCAATTACTTTGTTGATTTGTAAAACTGAAGGCGTCGCGGGGCACAGATTGAAGAGGTTTCCTATTGGAAAATTTTATAGACAGAATTTTTTTTCGTTCTAGAAACAGAAATTTACAGGAAATAACATCGTTGATAGAACTTCATGTTGAACGTCACTTGCTAAACTTTCAAATGATTGAGTTTTGCGATAAACTAGTTTTGCTGGAAGGAGCCAAAAGGTTCTGGAGTGGCGATCGCATACCGGAAGACGTAGCTTTGGAAGGCCTTCGACAAAGTTGGACCGATGACCTTGTGAAGGCTGCAGGAATCCGGTGGATGAGGGAAGCACAGAACCGGTTGAAGTGGCGGTGCTTGGGGGAGGCCGATGTCCAGCAGTGGACGTCTTTCGACTGAAATGAAGATGATATTTCGTCACCTTTGTGCATGTCAATCTGCCTAGCCTTTTCTCAACTATTTTGGGGTCGGCTTCCAGCCTAATCGGATGCAGCTGAAAACTAGTATTTTACATACTGGTATTCAGCTTTGTGCATGTATAAATAAATAAGTAAAAGCTTGACGACATCCAATTATTGAAATGGTCACCAAAAATTAGTCATCACAAGAAAATCTTGGTTATACATATACATACGCGTTATACATATACCAGTAAAACCAAGAAGGGAAACTTGCTAATTTAGCGTGTATATTCTACTTGACTGCAGAATGTGCCGCGACCTTACCGAGCACTAGATCGTGGTAGCAAGTACGTTTCCATTATCCTTAATTACATAACTAATGTTAAGTTACTACTGTTGTGTAAACCGTTAGTTACAATTTCTATTTATAGCTTTTCTACATAAGTTTGAAATTAAATAATATAATGTCATAATAACATTTTGCTTTTGTACTTTATAGAAATAGTACAAGATCACGCCAGTAATCCCCGAAGGGTTATATAATAGGTCTTTACCTATGAAATTGCCGTTTTGTATGAAAAAATTTAAACGAATTTTTTTCATGTATTTTTTATTGTATTAATCGAAGTAATCACCCATGCAATCAATGCATCTTTGCCAACGCAGTGGCAGTTTATTGATGCCCTTCTTAAAGAAATCAGCTGGTCGGGAGGCAACAAATTCTTCAAAATTTTGTACTGCCTCTCGGGTATTGAATTTTTTTCCCGCCAAGAAGTTATCCAAATTCTGGAAAAAGTAGTAGTCTGTAGGCGCAAGGTCTGGTGAGTAGGGCCGATGACGGAGAGCTTCCAACCCCAGTTCTTGCAACTTGGAGACCGTCTGCTGTGCAGTATGAGGTCGCGCGTTGTCGTGCAGGAGCAGCGGAGACGAGCGATTGACCAATGCTGGTTGGAGATGTGCCAGCTTCTCCATCATTGTGTTCAGTTCTTCACAGTACACATCTGCAGTAATGCTCACCCCGTTTGGTAAGAAGCTGTGATGAATCACACCGGCGCTAGACCACCAAACAGTGACCATCACTTTTCTAGGGGTAAGTTTTCGTTTAGGGCATTGTTTAGGTGCTGAACCAGGATACAACCAACTTGCTGAGCGCTTGCGGTTATCAAACAGAATCCATTTTTCATCGCAGGTAACAATGCGGTTCAAAATTCCTTCATTTGTGTGTCTGTTGCAATGGAGCGCAGCATAATAGTCGTCAAGCGTACAGACCGAGTTAGAAACAGCACCCTGCGCTCCATAAGTCAAGTAGCAGATGTTGGAGTAAAAACAGGCAGGCTGAAGTGGGAGTGGGCCGGTCACGTCGCACGAATGCACCCGGAGAGATGGGACTCACTGGACGCCTGAGGGAGGACATCGCCGTCGAGGCAGGCCACGGCGAAGGTGGTGTGACGATCTGGTAAGGTTTGCAGGGCCAACATGGCCAGAGATCGCACAAGACAGGGAGGTTTGGAAGAAAAAGGGAAGGCCTTTGCCCAGCCGTGGGACACAATGTAGGGTAATAAAAAAATAAAAAAAAGGAAAATTAACTATTGTCAGCGGTCATAAGCCGTTGTGAATAACGCTGAATTAAACACAAAATACAACAACAATTGATATATTGATATAAAAAGTAAAGATACGGTCGTCCGGACATTTGCCTGACGCGTTCGCCACACAGAAACAGTAACGCCATCTATTAGAACTACTCTTAACTACGATGTCGATCGGCGCAGGCTGCTCGTAGACGTAACCTTGTAAGAGCGGCGTGGTATTTTTCGAGATATAAAGAAATTATGAAAACTTTTATTTTTCAAAAATTATATTTATTGCAGTTTGTTTGTACATTTTCATTGGCCTTTTTGTTATTCTTGACATATTATTTTCTATTTTGGATTCGTAGTGTTTTCTGACATTGTATATATTTCAATTATTGACCCTTAATAAATGTAATTTATGATTAATAACACAGGTTGTTCCATTGAGCGAGAGTTTGTATAAAATTAAATGTTATTGTAATATAATTAAATCTTTATTTCATCGGTTACAACGCACGCCGCTGCAAAGTTATGTCGCACAGCGGTACGGTCTTGTGGGCGTGGCCTCGCGTCGTCTATGACAATTTACTTGTAGTAGGAAAGTAGAAAAGAAAATTGTTTTAAATAATGTTAGAAGTTGATTTAATATGACATATTTTTGACTTACAGGTGATATGAAATGTTATAATTTTTTTTGTTGTGTTTTTTGTCGTAGTTCACGCAACCCTTCACGACATAATTTGGCTTTTTTGCCTTTAAATTTTACGACCGCACCCTAAGATAGCCGATCGCGGACTAGTTCACTTGGGTTTAGGGAAGGACCATTCTCGGACCACGTTCGTGGCGTCATTTTAACATGCATTCATTTTTCATCGCAGGTAACAATGCGGTTCAAAATTCCTTCATTTTTGTGTCTGTTGAGCAGTGCAAGGCACGTCTCGACGCGTACTTCGCGCTGGCCATCATTGAGTTCGTGGGGCACCAATTTGACAAGCTTTTTTACCTTGCCAATTTGACGCAAATGGACCAATATTGTTTTGACGCTAACGTCGAAAACTGCTGCTAATTCAGCCGTAGATTGTGTATCATCAGCTTCCACAATCGCCTTTAATTCGTAATTGTCGACCAAAGTCTTCGGACGACCGCGAGGTTCATTTTTCAGGTCAAAATTTCCAGAACGGAAGCGAGCAAACCAATAACAGATGGTGCGTTGGTTTGTAGTGTTAGCTCCGTAAACGTCGTTGATGTTGCGTGCCGCTTGTGCCGCGTTGCTGCCACGACGGTACTCATATTCCATAATTACTCGAATTTTTAACGTATCCATGATGACGAAAAAGATTGAAATGCGATGAAAATGTAACACTAATCAATAAACAAATGACTACTTTTGGAAAAAAAAATCCATGTTTTTAAAATAAAATTAATTTGAAATTAGAATTCTTAGCCAAACAAAAATTATTTTGATTTGAAATGGCCAGTACTGCAGAACGGCAATTTCATAGGTACCTATGGTACACTCACATTTCGCCAGCTATGTTTAAATCCCATGTTATAAGGGGCGAGCCTATTGCCATCAATCCGTGCTAAATTCCTGATGGAACAACCCAATAACACTTTGCCCGAAATAATTATTTAAAAAAAATAGTTCATGATCCTGCGAGACAGAGTTGCCTAATAGATAAAATGAGCTTCGAAGATTATGAAACGAAGTCAACTATAATATGTACGTTGAAAGTGTCATCTAGGTATTTTTTTATTTTATAAAAGATAAAAAGTTCATCTCCTGGATTCAATTGCGACGGCGCGCGGCTTTGTTACTGAAGGCCACACTTTTTTTTATTGATAAGAAATTACAGCATTTTTTTCAAATGTTCAGATTTATTTAAGGCTCTTACAGACAGAGGCGATATCGCGTCGCGACGTGTCGCGTAGCGGTGTTGCGACGCGATAATATCGCAATATCGCTCGCGATATCGCCTCTGTCTGTAAGAGCCTTTATTCGTACGTACAGTGGACTGCATCAATTGGGTACCCCGTAAGTATGCTTGCAACTATCTTAATTAGCTTATAACTTCTGTTCACAAGAACAGAAGAAGACCACTTAAGTTCAACACCCACAGGAGGTGTCCTAATCCTAATAAAAAAAACTGGACAAGTGCGAGTTGAACTTAAGTCGTGAGGGTTCCTTACGATGAATATGGTGTCTATCTATATAGTAATGTTTTATCCCAAGATAATTTTATCACAAGAAAAAACTTAACATTGTGGTTTAAAAACATGTTCTCACATATATTCCGTCTGCAAATCTAAGTTTGTACGCAGAATATTGAGAGATTTATCATGTTATTTTAAGACAGTAGACATTTTATATAGGATTTTCTGTAATATATAAATAAAGAACTCTATAATATTTTCGGTATCTTTTTAAAAACTTTAACCCCAGTAGTTTCGGAGATAAGGGGTAATAGTCAATTTTCATGTATTTTATTAAATAATTTTGAAAGTGACCTTATTCAAAGTTCATTTATTTATTTGCGTTACACGTCCCAACACAAAAATTCATATGTGTACGTTTCAAATTAATCGGTCTAGTAGATTCAGAGCAAATTGGTTGTGACAGACGGACAGACATACAGACACACTACCTAGTGATCCTATAAGGATTTAAATCCTATAAGTAAGGAAAATTCGCCTTGTCTTGAGGTTGTAAGGTAAGTCTTGAGGTTGGACTTTCAATGAACCGATCCAAAACACAGGTCATGACCAACAGTACGACGTAGGGTCGTAGTAGACGGACATGTGTTGCATTAAGTCGATAATTGGACCAGATAGTGTCTTTCAACAATAGACAAGACCAGGAAGTCGAAAGACAAGTCCAAAATGCTTGGAAGACCTACTGGGCCCTTAAAGAACACAGGAAAGGTATAGTCTTCCTATAACACTTAAATGGAAACTCATCGACATGAGCATCCTGCCCATTCTAACCTATGGTGCACAAAGTTGGTCACTTATAGAACAACAAAAGTCCAAACTCAAGATTTGCCAAGGGGCAATGGATCGCAGCATAATAGGCGTCAAGCGTACAGACCGAGTTAGAAACACCACCCTGCGCTCCATAACTCAAGAAGCAGATGTTGGAGTAAAAGCAGGCAGGCTGAAGTGGGAGTGGGCCGGACACGTCGCACGAATGCACCCGGAGAGATGGGACTCACTGGACGCCTGAGGGAGGACATCGCCGTCGAGGCAGGCCACGGCGAAGGTGGTGTGACGATCTGATAAGGTTTGCGGGGCCAACATGGCCAGAGATCGCACAAGACAGGCAGGTTTGGAAGGAAAAGGGAAGGCCTTTGCCCAGCCGTGGGACACAATGTAGGGTAATAAAAAAAATAAAAAAAGGAAAATTAACTATTTTCAGCGGTCATAAGCCGTTGTGAATAACGTTGAATTAAACACAAAATACAACAACCATTGATAGTAATATATAAGTCAATGACAACAACAAACGAAATATAATTCAATCCTATTGGAAATCCTACATAACGATAATAAGTAAAACACAATTCGCGTTCCGTTTCTGCAATTCGCCAATTTCAAAACGGGGCTCAGTATGAAACTAATGGAGTTAACCATAGCTTATAACGTCTTGCACTAAATTCACAATTCGTTTAGCTCTCATGTCCACCTCACGCGGCCGTAATCCTATCAGGTAAGGGTAAATAGCAGCATATAAACTAATCTGTTTCAACGAAGCATGTTAAAACGGCTTGCGTCTAATGTTGTTATCGGCTATCGCCAGAAGGTGGCGTAAGGTCAGCGTACACACAAGCACTGCAACGGATCGGCAACACCTCATCTCATCCATAAAATAAAAATGTCTCTGTCATCCACGTTGTACATTTATTTAACACTAGCTTTTGCCAGCGGCTTCGCCCGCGTGGATGTCGGGAAATATCCCACATATCGGCAGTATGTTCCCGGGAACATACTGCCGGGAATTACTTCCTTATTCCTTGTTCACATTATAAAGAGAACCTCCGTGCAAAATTTCAGATTTCTAGGTCCAAGGGTTTGGGCTGTACGTTGATGAGTCAGTCAATCAGTCAGTCAGTAGGACTTCTCTTTTTATTTATATAGACTACTAGGAATGGTTGTATTTCTCTTTCATGGAATTACATGGTTAAAACGAAAACTTACAAAAGTATCGTGCCGTGTTGCACATTGGAAACAGTTTAAAGCGTTTATTATTCGTGAAACAATAAGGCAGACATTCGGCGTTGTAATCGGCTGCCAAGTGACGCGCTATTGTGTTACGGTCATTTGTCTTTACCTGTACATACGCCTGCAGGTTTTCCCTTCAGCAGATACAGAACCCCAAAAGCGTAACACACTTTAGTTTACAAGCCGAAGGATTTTGAAGGAAATCCCTAAACCATTGCTTCATTTGTTTGAAAAATTCGTATGTTCGACGACGTAAATCACGCAATGAATGTTGTCAAACTGACAAAATTAAAGGCATTGCAATAAGCTAGTCGACAGTAAAAAAATTCTTTATGAATTTTATTATGTAGAATGGTTACGAGCTAAAAGCTAGCTAATAGTTATTTATGCAACTGACGTATAAAAACCCCGTATCAAAACACGGGTTTATCACACGAGGCGAAGCCGAGTGTGATAATAGTATCACATGAGTGTTTTAATACCTAATCTTAACATATAAAACAAAGTCGGGTTTGTTCGAACACTTATAACTCGAGAAAGGCTTAACGGATTTTCATGGTATTTCATTTTGTTAGCTTTTTTTGGTATAATTAAGGACTACTTGTATTTTTGTAGTAATATTTTATCGTCATTTATTATATTTACATTATTGTAATTCTATGTGCGTGTTCGCGTGATTTAGATGGTGTATTGACTAAACACTCTAAGACTGCCAACACTTCACTCTGAGGTTGGTACGCGTGATTTAGATGGTGTATTGATTAATCTGTGATTCCCGCCAAGAGGAGATTGATTTTCTCGAAGCCCGCAAACACCGGACTTGGGGAGTTGGGACGTCTCACGCGAACACGAGCATTCTAGTTTGGTGTCTAGTCGAAGAAGGTGGATTCAAAGTGTTAAACAGAGTGAATAAACGTGCATATACTGAGGAACTGTATTCTCATTTCAAGACCTTGTTAAAAGGTCAGAAGTTGGATAACACCAGAACGCGCAACGGTTTTGGTGAAAACCTTACGCCCATTTAAAAAAAAATACAGGTACATAATTTGATATTTTGTTCTTTTTCTTTTTTTTTTTATTATTCTAAATTGTAATTGCTAACAAGTGAAAGATGAAGTGGATCTTAGAAAAGTTACATTTATAAACTTTCAGACTAAACCCACCTAAAGGGTTTATATGGTTGTTAGAAAATACATTTATTAGTATGTTATAGTCGTTAACACAGCAAATTAGTTTCATATTATGTTAATGTTTCAACTACGAACAGAATTATTAAAACAGTTCATAAATGGTACTTTTTTTGTGTTAAAATTGAATTTGGATGAAATGGATACACGCAATAAATATTTTAGGAATGCGCGTGACGATATTTAACTCTTTTAGTTCGTGCTACTTAATTAATTTATACCCTTTGTTGAATCAAGTAAATATTTAAATTTAATCAATATCACCTCTAATATTAATCCTGGCTACTATAATTAAAGATTAGATACCTATTCATTCGTTTGTGGAATAAGCCACGTCTACTGTTTTTATTTTATAGTTTGTTGTTTCAAGTAACGTTTACTTGTTTTCATAGTTTGTTGTTTTAAGTAACGTTCACTTGTTTTATTTTTATTAGTTTGTTGTTTCAAGTAACGTTTACATGTTTTTATAGTTTGTTGTTTAAAGGGACGTTTACTTGTTTTTTTTTTTTTATACTTGGTTCCAGCTACGTAAGAAATATGCCAAGTCATCGACCGCGAAAACGCGTAAGGACTCTAGCAGTGAGTCAGAGCCATCAGCATCGTCGCAGATCATGGCGCAAGCGCTCGAGGCAGACAAAGAGCACAAGGTGGGATTCCCGGACATCTGAATTTCCTGAGATCCCGGCAGAACAACTGCGTGCTGGGACTAGCAGTTAGCATTGCAATAGTCAAGACAACAAGTAACCAATTTACTGTTTTAGATTCTAGTTTCGCGGATGTATTTAGAGGGCTAGTTCAGTCTATTCGCACGGACGGCAGTTCAGAACGTTTTCCGAACATGAACGTTGTGCCAGAATTCGCCGTAACTAAGCGAAACCAGAGTATTGATGTTTGGATTACTAAAGTTAAGGAATAAGCAAAGATTTATAATTGGACAGAACGACAAGTAGTTCACTACGTGTTACCGAAATTGGTTGGGCTAGCTCAAAAGTGGTACCAAGGCTTATCTAGTTTGTTTTTTTACGTGGACAGAGTGGCAACAAAAATTGCGTTTAGCATTCTTTTGTTGTCTATGGCCGATTGCTGACGGAAATGCTCGCCTGCAAAGCACGTTTTGGGGATAATTTAGAGGATTATTATTACGAAAAGGTGGTTCTGATAAAAATGTCACTGATTGTTTATCATTCGGTATTGATGACAGATCGATTAGAACTAATGCAGAGGCCGTTCAGTTTAATGAGCCGGAATAATTGTTAGTTTATTTTCACAATGTAAGAACCACTAAAAGAACTGATAACTTTAACGTAACTGCGCAGCCGGACTTCTGACAGCAATCGATCCAAATCATTTACAGATAATACTGATGGTGATAAGAAGGATAAGGTAGCAAAATCTTATAATTGTGGGGTAGAAGGTCACTCCTACTTTAAATGTAAACACCCAATTAAAAGATACAAACACAAAAAAAAGCATAAAGTAGGTCACTTTATGTCCGACTGTTCCACTAAACCACAGAATACATAATAATTTACTAAACGTGAGTCTGAAAACAATAAGACCGACTTAAATATAAAAAAAAAAAATTATAATAAAAAGAATAAGATAATTTACAATAGTTATGTAACGGGTAGACTTCAAAGTACATAATTATTTGTTGATTTCAGCTGTTAAATTAAAATACTCAGACAATCAGATGCGAAAATGTTAAATATAACACTATCTTAGTGATTTACCGATTTTGATGGAATTCGGATATTTTTTTCATTGTATTGTTTAGAGTAGGTAAAAATAGGAAAATGCGATGTACCTACATGTATTTGATAGTTGATCATTTCAGATTGGTCAAACGTTTATATTACAGAACAAAACCATGTCGTGGTTTATTTATTAATTAATTTATTTATGATCTCAAATCTCAATATATAATTTATTTATTACACCAAAAATAATACAACGAATTACGCATACTTATTACTTATTAATTATACAATCAAAGGATACAATTATACAGGCACAATAGATCTCGCAATACTATAGAGGGTTGTTTTACGTACGCTCCTTCAATTATAGGAGACCCATAGCATGCACATATAATAATAATTATTCCACATTTGTTGACTATTGAAGGGATGTCCTCGAATTCACGCACACCACCAGACACCCCAATAATATTATGTTGTAATAATAATACGTACCCTGAATTTTCACTGTTATGGACAAAACATCGCTTATTTATTAGTTATATTGATTTGGGAGGAAATTGTGGTAATATTACAAATCTATGCACGCACACACGCGTCTAAGGGTCTAGCGTAGGTCTTTTATCCATTTGGATTTGTTTTGACTGCAAAGCGGAAGTGTGACTGTAATTTACGTCGTAATAATTATTGAGTATATTAAAAACGAGCTGCGCCCGCGGTTTTACCCATTTAGACCGGGGTAAAAGTAACCTATGAGTTAATCCAGGGTATTAAGCTGTCTATATACCAAATTTCATCCAAATCGGTCCAGCCGTTTGAGCGTGAAGAAGGAACAATCCTGCAAACACACCCCCTCACACACACACACACACTCACAAACTTTCGCTATGACAAATCGATTCAGTATACGATTCTGAACCAACTACTTTCATAATGTGCATTAATTCAGTTACACATTGTAGTTAAGTACTTACATATTTATTTTGCGGTGGTAAAAATGAAAGACGAATTAATTACTAAAGGCAAAACATTTAATATTAAATAAGCTTAGATGCGCAGAACTTTGAGGGACGGTCACCATAGCAGGCCGCACTGAAATGCTGTATACGTAAATATACAGCCACTTCAGTCACCACATTATGGCAGAGTTTTAGTCGGATCTAGCTTTCGTTCTCTGCCTCAAAAGATGTATATTATGCTTTGTATTTTATATTTCGATCGGGTAGAAAGAAAATCCCATCGACATGAAGTTAGTTCCTAACCTTTGTAGCCCTTATCGCAGTGCTGGTTTTTAATAACGTCAGCTAAAGAATATTTAAATGAATATTTAGATGATAAATTATAATTTACAATTCTTAAATAGAAAGTTTTAAACAAATAAACAATTAATACAAATACTTCAATTTCTAAATTTCAATTAATAATAAATTCTAGTTATTACCAAATAAATAATCGTGCCATAGATTGAGTACAGTAACAAAATATCATTAGTTTATGAAGTAAACAATATAGATATACATAACATTATTAAGACGTACTTACTCAAGCAGGTATTACTTATAACTTATTAACTAAGAAATAAAGCCCAAACATTATTAAACTACATAATTATATTAAACATTAAAAGAAAAAGTAGTACTTAATGAAATAAAAATACAATTTCCAGACTAAATAATAATGAGCACAAAAGAAGCGCTCTTCCTTCTATCTCCTACTATGCTATGCCCGATAGGGTACATAATTGTTATTCATTTTAAGCTTGCTAACTGTTTTACATCATGGAATGCAATAAAGCATTGAGAATATTGATATGAAATACAGGATACACAATTTTCTCATAAATGTAGGTAATAAAAACTTCACTTATGTGTTTTGTGTTTATAAAATACACCATTGGTTTCTGGTTAGCATTTAATTAAAAATAGTGTAATAGTGATTCAGTCTCAAATGAAGATAGTGAATTGGTCTTTTAAGTGGGTGATGATAGAAAAACTTATGATGTTATGAAATAATTTCAAAGAAGTATTTTTATTTACAATATTCAAGTTAACACTATATAGGTACACTAAGTACTAAAGTAAATGACTAACTATACAAATAAATGAAAACAAAAGGACACATTTCAAAGAGATTATTATTATACAATAAGTGTATATTTAAAATAAAACTGTATTTTATTTACGATTAAAATTTAAAATAAAGTATGCAGATTAATTAAAATATAAGATTGCTAAGAATATAAATTATAAATTTCATAGAAAAATTTATAGATAATAATAATTTAACACTGTAGACATGCAGGAGCTACAGTGAGTCATTTAGTTGTTGTTATGGATATGAAGAGGCCATAATAACTATTAATATGGTGTTGTGGACATGAAGGGGCCACAGCATCCTTGAATTGCGGTGAATATGTAGAGGCTACCGTAATTCCTTCAAGGCTGGTGGTGCAAGTATAACTAGGTCAGTAAGTAAATTATGCTTGTAACTATGGTATTGTTGCTGTCGTGTTGTGGACATGAAGGGGCCACAGCATGCTTGAATTGCTGTGGATATGTAGAGGCCACCGTAATTCCTTCAATGCTGGTGTTACAAGTGTAACTAGGTCACTAAGTAAATTATGCTTGTAACTATGGAATTGTTGCTGGCGTGTTGTGGACATGAAGGGGCCACAGCATGCTTGAATTGCTGTGGATATGTAGAGGCCACCGTAATTCCTTCAATGCTGGTGTTACAAGTGTAACTAGGTCACTAAGTAAATTATGCTTGTAACTATGGAATTGTTGCTGGCGTGTTGTGGACATGAAGGGGCCACAGCATGCTTGAATTGCTGTGGATATGTAGAGGCCACCGTAATTCCTTCAATGCTGGTAGTGCAAGTGTAACTAGGCCAGTAAGTAAATTATGTTTGTAACGATAATAATAAATAATAATAATAATAATAAAATCGTTTATTTATGAAATGGTGCAGATTTACAATAACTTATCTTAAACATTAAAGAGGACACAGTTGCTCATTTGCCTGAACTAGGTAGAACCTGTGTTTCAGGCTATAGAGATGCTTAGAATTATAAAATATAAAAATTAACAACGTACAAGACTACTTAAAACTTAAATATTAACTTAAAAGACTAACATGTTTTATTTACAGACAACGAGTAAATCCTCTGTGTCACTGTATGGTATGCTAAGTAAAAATTGCAGAATAATCTTTTTACAGTCGTACTGATTTAATTTATAGATACTTAATTTCCTATTTAATTTATTGTACAGAAATGGGCCTAAAAATGTATAAAATCTGTTTACAAAGACATATTTATGCTGACGATGATATTGTTGCTGGCGTGTTGTGGACATAAAGGGGCCACAGCATGCTTGAATTATTGTGGATATGTAGAGGCCACTGTAATTCCTGCAATGCTGGTAGTGGAAGTGTAACTAAGCTAGTAAATAAATTATGTTTGTAACTATGGTATTGTTGCTGGCGTGTTGTGGACATAAAGGGGCCACAGCATGCTCGAATTGCTGTGAATATGTAGAGGCCACCATAATTCCTTCAATGCTGGTGGTGCAAGCGTAATTAGTTCAGAATGATGTCGGAGTTATACTAATAGCCAAATTGTTAAGATGTTTTCATGTGAATCAATTAGGTACCTACATTAAATATTATGTTCCCATTGAATACTTACATAACATAATCAGACTATAATGTTCCCACTGCTGGGACACAGGCCACCTCTATTCGAGAGGCAGTGGGCTGTAATCTACCACGCGGGCCCAGTGCGGGTTTGTAGATGTCACATGTCTTCGAATTTTTGGTTCTAGAACATTTTCAACTTAATACATAATGCATGATGAAATAAGTCTGTTTAGCAAATAAGTAAACTTAATGGTTAAGACATTAATCGCTTCGAGATTTCGATTATTAAATAATCTAAATGTAATTCTAACAATCAAAGTACTGTTTAATATGCAATAACCTGCTTTAAATATTACTGTTATATAATACCTAGATCTCTTTAAACATTTTAAATAACATTCGGCTACAATTGTTCATTAAAATCATTCTTTCCACGGGACGTGTAACTGTCAGGAAAGGCCGACTGTTAGCTTTTTTGGTATAATTAAGGACTACTTGTATTTTTGTAGTAATATTTTATCGTCATTTATTATATTTACATTATTGTAATTCTATGTGCGTGTTCGCGTGATTTAGATGGTGTATTGACTAAACACTCTAAGACTGCCAACACTTCACTCTGAGGTTGGTACGCGTGATTTAGATGGTGTATTGATTAATCTGTGATTCCCGCCAAGAGGAGATTGATTTTCTCGAAGCCCGCAAACACCGGACTTGGGGAGTTGGGACGTCTCACGCGAACACGAGCATTCTAGTTTGGTGTCTAGTCGAAGAAGGTGGATTCAAAGTGTTAAACAGAGTGAATAAACGTGCATATACTGAGGAACTGTATTCTCATTTCAAGACCTTGTTAAAAATTTATTGTATTTTTCTTCGTCCCGAATAGCAGAATAACTATTAAAAATATAGGAAAAGTCACAAAAAAATATGAAGAAAATTCATTTTCACAAAACATTTGAACAGGGCAGTAATAGAATGAAAGATCGGGAATCTTTCATTCTATTAGAATTCCAAATTCAAATTAATTTTATAATCAGTTGTTTTCCCGCCGTTCGATTTATTCAAATTTGACAGGACACCGTCTGGCGGGTCAGCTATGTAGTATTGTAAAATAAAAATCAATTGCCACTTCAGAACGGATGCAGGACAAGGTTAGTATGCAAGAAACTTCTAAACAGTTTATTGTTACAGAGTTAATTTACTAACACTACTGTACTAAATATGTGGAGATTTGATACAAGTACAAACGCACTATACCAATTTATTTAGGGTCGGCGCAACATGTCCCTTTCTTCCATACTTCTATAATAGTCGTCATCTCGGTAGTCACTCCCTTTCTAGCCATATCATCTTTCACACAGTCCATCCATCGTTTGTTTGGTCTTCCCCTACTCCTAAAGCCATCGACATTCATACTCAAAACAATTTTTTTTTTTCAAATTTGTTAGCTCCTATTAAGGACGCTGTTACAAATGGGTAGTCAAATCATTACTTTTTTACACTAAAGTGTGTTTATTAAATAAAATACTTTGCTTTCTTAAAATGTTTTTTGGTTAAATTGTTGATAGATGTGCATGGTACGATTCTGAACCATAAATATAATTTTAGATAGGTACAGTTTCACAATAATGGTACCGAAGTGATTTTTTTTACTTCGGTACCGTTATTGAGAAGCTGTACATCTCTAAAATTACGTTTATAGTACAGAATCGTATCATGCACACTTATCAACAATTTAATCAAAAAACATTTTAAGAAAGCAAAGCATTTTATTTAATAAACACACTTTTATGTAAAAAAGTAATGATTTGACTACCCATTTGTAACAGCGTCCTTAATCTTTTTCATATTTTAGACTTTTTTACTTTAACTTTATTCTGGTATTTTACTTTTCAACAAAAATCGTAGATATATTCTTAAAATATAAATTAAGTTTTCTTACACAATTCAAAATGTTCTCAGCTTGCGCCTTCGGGAACTTTGCGCGTTTAAATAATCGATTAAGTATTTGAATCGATATCGAACATCATAGGAGAAATCCAAAAGGAGAGGGTGGAAAGGAAACACTGATTATTTGTTTTTATTTTTTTGACAGCAGACAATCTGTCACAGATTTATCGATTATGGGCGAAGTTCACCGACTTTTAAAACGGCTGTTTAGTTAATCAGTTCTTCCCTTAGGAAATTTGACAAAAACTAACTGTTTATAATTATGTACCTAACGCAATTACGACTTAACAGACATTGCGAGCAATGCCAGTTTTCAAATCAACATGCTATTGCCTTTAATCCGCTGACGCTACCTGTGCTGACTACGTTCCATACGTCGATAATTCTCACTCCGATTCTCATCGGCCGCGTTGACTGAACGTACCGCAGCTAAATTCGTTACTTTGTTCCCGGGATACTTCAGATGCATAGACATTTCCTAATCCCGTTACTTTATGAAATATGCGCACCACCGTAGGTAATATGGAAAAAGGCTTACCTGCCCAACCTACTGCGTCCACCATGAACATATAAGGGAATTACGCAGCACGCAACTTCAAAACGTGACTTTCAATACCATTAGGTATGCATGTTGGAAGCCTTTAGCATTAGTATCGACAGAAATACTGCTTGATAAAAATAGACCAATCTTGTTTTCATTAAATTGCAATAAGTTTGCAGCCGCAACAAGAAAACGGCATTAAAAGGTCAGGGCCGTGGGCTTGATTGAATTATCGGAAGAAATACGACGGGATTTCTTCGCGTATCGGCGGATACATCCGAGTGTGGTTTAATCTTTAGCTTAACCCGTTATTATTAGACAGCTGAACGGGTTTAGATAAATTAATTAGCTACAAGTCACTTCGATTTAGAATTATCTGCTTAATTAATGCAACGTTTAGAAAGTTTGCAGGCATTTCCACACAGCTATTAATTAAAAACTAGGGCTTTAGCGACTGTAAGCTCCGTGAGTACAAAACACAGAACAAGTTGGTAGACATAGATCTAGGTGGAATGGTTGGCCTAGTGAATCGAAATGATAGCATTAAGACGAATTCATTATTGAAACATTACGATCCAATTCTTTGTGGCTGGAATGCGAAAAATACGATTGCGATAGGATCAATCGAGAGTTTTATGCGCAAACCGATAAGTTGGTTTTTACGACCTGGCGAAAGACGTAAAATATTGGATATACACGTCTGAAACAAAAGCCTAGCATAAAACATACCTGGCATTGTATGAGTATAACGCCCATTATCGACAAAATTATCGTAGTATATTATGTATGTACATAGTACCTATAGGTATGTACGTACTTACTTTATGTGTCATAACTACGTAAGCTCTTCATTACGGTTTGTAATTCGAGTATTTATAGATAATCTGACTGAATGCCTTTTATAGAATGTTTGCTTATATGTATATCACAACATATATTTGGAATGTTCGGACGATATAAGTGCCAAACGTGTGAGCTGTGTTACACATCCTCGGAAATCCGCGCTCCGCTCGTCTTCCTCCGTTTGTCTCGGTGGTTTTCCGACAAGGAAATCATTCGGAACAAAAGTCAGTATATTTCTGTGTGGCTCACGGTTAAACATAGTCTCGCCCACGCTGCTCACGCGCCGCACGGCCGCCACTGCCCAGTCCCATCTTCCTTCTCGCCGCCTATACACGCTCCAGGTTAGTACACATTTTAAGATTCACTTTCAATGCAACCTCAGCGAATTGTTTCTTCTATCATATTTATTTGCTGCGCTATATTTTTAAATGGATCTGCAAATTGTTTTATTGTGAAAGCAAATTCTATTCTGTTATTTTTCATTTCATTTCAAAATGTTAATCTAGGATTGGTTACCGGTAATGTGCGTTCGAATTCCTATTGCGTGATTATTTTTAGCCGTTCAGCGTTCAACGAGTGCATATTACAATACCTCGTGTCCGACTAAAAACCCGGTTTTCGATACTAAAAATATCCCGATATCGAATGTTTGCGAATTCTATTTTGAATTTGTTTCACTGTTCGACGCACGCGTCGCCTTCGGTGCTCGGGGAGGGTAATCCATCAGGAGGGGATGATAGATGAAACAAATAGCGCTCCGGTCACCGCCGATACCATTACATAATTTATTGATTATGCATTCGTAGACATCCGTGTCTGTGTAGTAAACATTTATATTATGTTTATATAAAAATTCATTGAAGTGAAATACTCGTTGAGGTTTTTTTACTATTCCATGCCAAGAATCTGGACTTGCGTATGATAACATCAAAATATATCGGTTGAACATTTGTCTTGTCAAATTAAAAGTTTCAAACTCTATTTTCGTTTGGCTGCTGAACATAAAAAAATGTTTTATCTACGGCAACAGGATATTACGTATTGTTGCCTTCACTGAAGCCGCTCGCCGTGCCATAGGTACCTACGTGATTTTAATTATTTCGACACATTGTTTTTACAACGGACTTGATGTGTCTGACGTGCTGTTCATAAAATACACAAGCTGAGATTTTTATAGTTTCACAAACAAACCGGGCGCGTGTTCAGCTGAAACCCGGAACGCTTACAAAACAGAAATATTTCAGAATAAACGACACGGTAAATAACTGGTAAGTTTAACTTGTAATGGACTTTAGTGAGCAGCAAGTGATTACAATAAGATTTTTTTGTATTTTGATGAAGATTCAATTAGCTTCTTAGTGATTCCCTTTGTTTAATTAAATACAAAGACACAACTTTACCTTCCTCCTATTTTAAACAGTTTATGGCCTCATAATAACATTATATTTGCTATGACAGTGTTTACAGAATAACAATTAACATTGAGACAATGTTCATACAAAAATTCCTCACTTCATCGGCCTGAATTATTGTGATATAATTTATTTAATAAGTATTGGTAAACCGATTAAAATAAATTGTAATAATTTGCCCTATTTCTTCCAATCATTATTTTAAATTGCGTGTTTTTTGAGGTATCAAGTGATTATTTCTATAAATAAGTATTCAATAATAGGTACGAAACAAAATCGATTGAGCATTTTCACCAATGTTAGCTTTACCAAGAATGTCTGACTGGCGGTCTGCTAACAACGCAAAGCGTACACTTTTTTATACAATCACTAGCGACCGGCCCCTGCTTCGCACGGTTTTTACGACTTGACAAACATCGATATTGCTTTATTATATGCAAGTTTAATATGAATGTAGTGCTATAAACGTACACATAAATATTCCGGAATCGGAAACGCGGTCATTCAGGCAGACACAAAAAGCGACTTACTTCAATTTTATTATAAAATAATAATATTATATACAGATGTTCGAAAGATATTCTGCTTGTCTAAGACAGATGTGTTGTTAGTAATTATTTATAGGAACTCGTGGTTTTATAGGTTTATAAAACCACGGTTAAATTTATAGGTTTTCGTGATTAATTACACAACTGACTGATAATTAACGAGGAAGTTTTGATTGGAAAGGATTGTGTCCAGCAGTGGGTTTTTATAGGCTATTGATGAAGGTTTATCATCAACACCATACTTTTCATTCATATGTATCCCAAAAACAAATGTACCTACTATAAAAAATAAAAATAAACAAGCTTTTATTATTCTGGATATCTTCTAGGACCAGAGTCCTTGTCAAGACGAATCAAACGAGTCCAAACTCGGTAGGATTGCGTCGTATTTTACTGAGTTCCTGTGGCCACCTGTGGCTCCATCATCAGATCAGCTCGATGGTACCAAAATATTGCACTGCCACCGATTATACATACCTGTGCCAAATTTCAGCTGTTTCCAACACCAGGAAGTGGGTCAAATTTATCTTGCAAATTTTGAAGACAACTTACATACGAACATTGCAAGCGGACAAATGCGTGTCGGGCCACGCGCAGTAATAGGGTCAGCGCACACCAAGAGCAGAGCAGAGCAGAGCATTTTCTGAGACTATTGAAAAATTAATCTTATGACAATTCCATACATTGCAAAATTAAATCGTCCAAAGTTGATGCTCGACTACGCTCGAGCATGCTCGAGCATGCTTGGCGTGTATTTGTTTTGTGTGCTTGACGGACGGACGGACAGACAGGCAGACAGACAGACGGAGGGACATAGCGAAACTTTAAGAAAGAAAGAAAGAAAGAAAGAAAAATGCGTTTATTTGGCATTACAGCAAAATATAAATAGGTACACCTTAAAACTATAAAAACGTAAAACAATTATTGCAATGCCAAAAGGGCCTCAGCTCAGCATATTGTCAGATGACAACACAAGGTCTGCCACCTGACGCTGATTTTCAGCTGCAACCCACGAGTGCCATACGCTCGAATAATCTAAATTAACACAAGGAAGTATGTGTCCGAGTTATAATAAATGAAAATGAAATGAATGTGACATGCATGCGTGTGTGTGTTGTGTTGTAATTAATAAATAACTAAAATAAATACCCAATATCAATATTAACTACATTAATTTTTTTTTATAAATCTATATCTAAGTAGAAAGCACCTTCATAGCAAAATCGTGAGATTGCATTGTTCTTCTAAACTACGAAACGTATAATATTTTGATATTTTGATGCGGTTTTATTAAGATTCAGAGTATAAGACAATAACAATTGATTGTAATAAAAATAAAACTGATAAAATTGCTATAATATTGATAAAAAATTGTAAAAAAAATTATAATAAATAAATAAGTAAGTAAATTGAAAAATTAAGGGTCCCTTGTTGACTACGGAACCCTAAAAAAAAGCTTATTATTGACATTGACTGCCTCGTTGGTCTAGTAGTCGCAAGCGCTACTGCTGAGCGTGAGGTCCTGGGTTCGATTCCCGGGTCGGGCAAAATGTTATTGGATTTTTCCACCTGGAATTTCTCAATAGTAGCCTGAATCTGGATTGTTGCCCGGTTGATGGCAGTAAGCTCGCCCCCTATTACATGGGGCTTAAACATAACTGGTGAAATGAGTGTGTATAAGGCCTCTGCCTCGAATCTTGCGGGCAGCGGGGCGGCGGCGGCGGCGGCGGCGGCGCGGGAGCGGCAGGATCCGCGTACATTTAAATGGACCGGTTCTCGAAAACAGCGGCTCGGGAGCGGGGCGGGACAATGCGAGACGCGCCGCCGCCGCCACCCCGCTGCCCGCGAAATTCGAGGCAGAGGCCTTAGGTACAAATCTGCCTAACCCTTCGGGGAATATAAACGTGATGATGTTATGCATCCCAAAAATAATGAACGTATTTATTCCTACCAAAAGAGACAAAGAATGATGTAACACTTATTTATACGTATCGCGCTATGGAAATATTCCCCTATTTCTCTGAAATGTAAGTGTAACGTTAATTACTAGCTGCTGTGTTGCCTCGGGCAAACTCTACGTGTCATTCGATAACAAATATAAACAATTCGTAACAGGGATGCTATAGGTATGGAATAGAACTATTCGTATTTATGCCCGGGTTTCTGAAGAAAAGCTATTGATTCTACAAAATTGTCTATTTAAGCGAATTCCGTCCTTATGCTTGGTTTTTGAGGTACTCAGATCAACACTCGTTGTAACTTTAATACGTATTATATTTAAATTATATTAGTAATTCACTCGACTTTTAAGCTAAATTCTTTCATAACGAAGTGTTCAGAAACACGATATTGACCCAATAATCACTATCGAATGGATAAACTCCGTTTAAAAATCTCAGAAACCGGGCATTACAGTGCTTCAGTTTAGTTGGACTAAGCTTCTCCAATCGCATTTCAATTTATAAAAACCTCAGCAACCTCAACCATAGGTATACTACCGGCCTGATGAGGATGATGACTGCTGATTGAGGGTCAGTAACAGTAATTCTCTCGTCTCTCTCTAAGGTCTTCTTCTTCCTTTCGTTTCGACTGTAGATCTATGTTTCTAAAGGTGCTGACAGACTTGAGCATTCACTTGTAATAGAACATCGAGCATTTACCGTTTTCAAATTTGTCGAACTGAACAACGAACAGCTAAGCACAGGCCACAGAGCCAAACATCGCTACAAATATTTTCACGATCATTCTAGCGAACGCTATAATAAATGCTCGTTAAAAATGTATTCGTCACGAAGATAGCAGACTAGACGGTCGCGTGTGCTGCATTTTTAAAAAATAATAAAAAGAAAAATAGAAGATGGTGGCAAACTAATCAGTTTCGTCTTAGAATAATGGAAGTGGAGGTGTGGGCGGAGAGGGACAGCAGCGGAACAATGATGAAAGTGCTCGGCTCGGCAAAAAGCTCGACGTAAAACTTTCGTTTCGCTAGAACGCTCGCTAGAAAGATCGCTAAAACGCTCCCGTTTATTTTAACATTCGCGAGCATAACAATTGAGCATTCTATGCTCATTACAAGTGAATGCTCAAGTCTATCAGCGGCTTTATATTGTTTGGGCCAGTAGGTGGCAACATTCATTGTGGCGTCAGAGGTGTTGTTCAGATCGTCAAGGGTGCAGGTGAACGGACAATTGGGACACTCGAGCAGATGGGGCATAGTCAGTTCAGGAGCACCGCACTGGCACTGGATGTTGGATGAATCTATAATGACCCTTTTCGCCAAATTATGTTTGCAGCGGCCTGTTCAATCGATTGTGTGCTTTCCAAATAGGCCACTGCAGTTTGTGGCGAGAGGTTCTTGGGGATTTACGAAATCTTTAGGTGTTGGATATCTGTCTTCCCACAATTTACTTCGCTCTTAAGTTGTCCTGTCTTGGATTATCTGCGTGGAGCGTAAGAAGCTGTTGCGAATTTTTACCCCACCCAGATTAAGAATTCGATCGAAAGGTGTCGTCGTGCGAATACGATGATAATAATAATACCAGGGTTTTAGTGTCCTTCAGCAAGGCAAAGAACTTTTCTCATACAGAGAAGGCACGAGCATAAATCTTCTTCTTTTTCTTTTATATAAAAATCAATTGCTTTCCGTTAGTCTCACTAAAACTAAAAAAAAAACGGCTTGACCGATTTGAATAATTTGTTTTTTTTTTGTTTTGTTCTCCTCTCTACTGGGGTGGTTTAAAAGCAAAAAAAAAATTGAAAAAAAAATATGAAATTTTGGCAGGACAACGTTTGGCAGGTCAGCTAGTGGCTTATAATAATTATAAGTCCAGAATGCTATTCTTTAAAAATCTCACCGTGAAAACTTCTCTCCACCTGATGCTAGGGATTGACACTAAAGTATTGACATCTCATTGATAATCACTTCATACTAAGTTTTCACGGTGACATATTTAGAGAATAGCATTACTGGCTTAGAATTACTGGTTTCCTCATAATGATTTTCTTTCACTGGTGAAATATGAATGAGATGTTGATGTTGTTTCAAATAATAATTGTTCGGGGTCACTAGAATGAGGTTCGGACATTCCAGAATAGAACTAAACTGATGTTAGAAAAATAAAATAAATAACACTGTCGGAAGCAGTTCAAAAATATTTCAAATGTCTTCTAAACAATATTAGTTACCTCCAGTAATGAATGACCTAGTTATTGTTCTTACGAACTTTTTTGTTTGCTTTCTTTTTTTTGCGCTGTAACACATTTCAAATGAGATGACACTCCTGTCATTAGGACCTCACCACATGCCTCACCATGATTAAATTATCATTTTAGCCTATAATTGGAACCAGCACAACGTATTACGTAGAACTTTAATAAGGTCTAAATTATTACAGCACAAGCTTAGATACTATGCAATTGTCTTAGCAGAGAAGTGTCGCAAATAATCAGACGCCTGCTACCAATGACGTATTATAAATATCATTGCCTGCTACCTACCGTGAATCGTGGTTTCAAAGCTATTTTGAATATCGGGATCGTAGTTAATATTTCATTAATTGTATTGAAGACTCCGTAACGTCGCATTGCTAGCGATTGGCCATAACTGCAGCTTGTTATAAACTCGACTTTGCCATGTCTTTGTCCATAAGCTCCCGACATAAAGGCGCGGCGCGATTTTCCGACATACTATGCTACATTAATTTAACGTCATAATAATTATAGGGTTCCTAAACAAAGGTGCGAATAATCGCGAGGCGACGCGATTATCTAATGGAAAATCGCGTTTGTGTGAGAGGAGCCTTTACCGTCCGTGTTGCATCTGATAAATTAATTAATTATTATTGATGAAACTGGTCCTGTGCGACACAGCGATCTACCTTAATTAGCAGCGAGCAGGTTGAAAATGCTTAGAACTTTGTAAATACATATTGAAATAGGTTTGAAAAGTTATTCTTTAAACTTGTGTACAGACATTGATAAAAAAAAAACGGACAAGTGCGTATCGGACCACGCGCAGAGAAGGATTCCGTACCTTAGTTGGGATGAATTTATCCCAAAAACAAACTTAACATTGAAGTTCAAAAATATATTCTCCCGTACATTGTTATACTTCACGATGAATTATCAAACTGCAAAATGTTTGTAATCCCAGACACTTTTTCTTCTGACTATAAGTACGGTGATGGCAAATCTAGCGATTTAAATCTTTGGGCGGCGGAGTTTGACTTCATGTCAAACATTGGTGAAGATGACAGATAGCGGCTGTTATAATATGACGGAACGGCTTTCCTAGGAAATCAAATCTTAAGTGGTTATCAGCATAGTATTTTTAAACATTGTTACGATCATGAAGCAACTGAAGTGAAATCTGACTTTCACGGCTCAATGACTGCAACACTGATAAGTATGGATCAGTGGTCACTGTTGTCATGAACCACCCATATAGGTACACACGGCTACACATCAAGCTTTACATTTCCAGTTTACACTGCCCTCTCATTGTAAGGAAATCCTATACAATGCGAGATCAGCTTATATTGGAAATGTATAGCTTGATCTGTAGCCGTGCGTACAAAGGTGGATCCACACACCCAATATTACCCAATTAATGCACAAGTCTGTCACTCACTGTCACCTATACTGACACATGTTCGGAATGTTCTACGTATTGAGTTGAAACCGGATTTCCATTGTGCTCTCTTGAATAAATCTAGGCAAGATTTCTAGTAACAGCGCTGTGATAATAAGATCCTACGTAGGTAGCTATTACGGTGGATCCACACAGCCCCGGCGGGCTTGCCGCCAACTTCTGTCTGGATCCACCTTTAGACTCAAAACCTGCGGTAATTTAGATTTCAGTATTATCACAGGTAGTCGACTTTATAAAAAAAATTGTTGTCGGGGTTTTTTGATTGGAGGGGTACTTCCTAAAAAAGGGGCAAAAAGAATGTCACTGTCATGCAAATTATTAAAAAAATATTGGACAAGTAATTTTTTCTTATTTTACGTAATCAAAAGATTATGGCGATACATTGAATTAAAATGTGGCATGACGTCACTCCTTGATAGATTTTATACGTAGTAACAAAATATTTGTGACGGAGCAAGCCCACACTCCTTTTTATCTAAGTAATTTTTTATGATAAATCAGAAAATACGTGTCTAATATGTTTTTTATTATCTGACTAACGAACTAAATAGAACTTCTTTTTTTTTACCCAGGCATCATCCCTAATGGATTCCGGCCGGGTAAACCTACATCCTTAATTTTATTAGTTTAAACGTTTCAACGTTTCGTTTTCAAATTTCATAGATCTGTTGTATCAGTAAGGCCATCATGTAATTTGCGGTATCTTGTAATATGTAGTAACAAAATTACTTAGGTAGTAGATACTGCAAGTTTTGTGGGTATACTGCAGGTACCTAACACTTCGTGGAATACAAGCATAGCACACCTCCGCCGCGAAACCGTAGCAGCGAAACCGCAGTAGTTTATTTCAATCGAGTAGCGGAACATCAGCGAAACATAATGCGGCTTCGCGGCGGACATGAGCAATGAGCCCTGAATACGCAGCCACTTTTTTACTAGAAAATATAATGCAATTGATTAAAGCTCTCTACATAATTAAAAGAGTTTGCGGCGTTGTTTTTTCTTCATAGTACATCCACCTCAAAGCTCAGACAAAGCATTTTCTATAATGCAATCCGTATTGCGTTACACTGTTATTGGAAAACACATTATAGGATAAAGCTTTCACATTAACTTATTATCTTTTGTGCGTATTCTTAGTTCAATAATGGTGCCCAGTGCAGTACTCTCTGAGCCTGAGTGGGCTCTCTGAGATTAAAGAGTTTACAGTATGGAATTAATGTTTACAGCTAGCACCACTAGCACTAGTGTTGCTGAAAATGTCGTTTCAATCTGAGTATTTTGATGGTCAACATCCATTGACGGCTTTACTTTTCTTTACTGACTTATTTTGGACTCATTTTGATCCAGAATTTGATTAATACAGGCTATAAGTGTAAAAAGTGGCAACCTTTTAAGGAGTCACTGTACTCATCACTATGAACAACTTTTACTATGGGACCAAACCTGAAATCGCGAAAAAAAATACATTTTGACGAATTAAGGCTCTTACAGACAGAGGCGATATCGCGGTCGCGACGCGATATTTCGATATTATATGCGTAGAAAAATATCGCGTCGCGGCGCGATATCGCCTCTGTCTGTAAGAACCTTTATGCGAACATAAAATGTGAACAGCTGACTATTTTTTCGCGATTTCAGATTTGGTCCCATAGTAAAAGTTGTTCATAATGATGAGTACAATGACCCCTTAAAAGTTTGCCACTGTTTACACTTACGCCCTGTATAACGTCACAGACATTATAATGTAATAAGATCGCCAAACGTTATGGATGTAGGTAGGTCCCTACTAAGTGGGTTCGCACATGCAAGGTCTCTTGATTCCATTCCATTAAATTAAAAATTAATGTTCGTTGGATTAGTTTTCCTTATTCGGCCATGCACGCATTTTATACCAGGCGTTATTTCGCGTTAGAAAACATGTCCTGACGTTCGTTTGTAGGTACTGGTGGTAAAAATTCCAAATGAAAAAATGGAAAGTCTGCGGTTCACAAAATTCCGAATCTGAATTCCGTATTCGGAAATCGAATCGGGAAACTGTGCAGTATCTAGGCGTGTTTTACCACGGGGAAAATCGGAAAATTCATGGTCTTCAATTTTTGGTTTTAGGACATGACGGTTTCCTCACGATGTTTTCCTTCAACGTTTTGAGAGCAGTGTCGTTGAAATTATTTACACAAAGTAAAGCGCCTGCCTGTGTTCAAACCCACGATCTACAGCTCGTAAATCCGGACGAACGGAACACCACTGCTCCTCGGTTTTTACTGCACTTGTCATAAAACATGCATCTAAATATTTCTGTTTTCTTTCTTCTCAGAACACAACAAGATGAGTCGTTTAGGCCGGACCCGACGCACGCGCGTCTACGATTGCAACTTCGACAAAGGCGAGAGCTACTACCGTCCGGTTTTGGACCGTCTGGATGGCAAGGTGCCGGTGCCGCGCGCCACGGAACCGGACCGCGACCGCATCCGGTCCGACGTTGAGAACCGCATCAAGAGCGCCCTAGATGAGGTCGAAGGTGGTGACGATCTGTTCGACTCCAGGGGAGCCAGGGCACAGAGGAGCAGGCCTCTGTCTTCTGCATTCGACAGCGAGGAGCTTTCTGATGATGTAAGTGTTATCTTTTATTTTTCTAGCTTTAAAAATGACAAGACAATCGTTATATGGGAGTAAGAGGTACCTATATGATTATAAATGCGAAAGAGAGTTGGTTTGTTTGTGTCTATTTCGCATTTTCACGCTAAAAGGCTGAACGGATTTAAATGAAATTTGGCACATGGGTAGACCACGATCTGGATTAGGACATAGGATACTTTTTATCCTAGTAGTACGTTCCCGTGGGATAATTTCTGACCTCCACTCTAGTGAAGCCGCAGGCAAACGCTAAAAAGTATATGTAAACTTGTTACGTGTAGTTTTAATTTATTAAAAACATTATAAACAGGGCAACCTACATAATTACTCAAAAAATTCGTAGAATTAATCTACATTAAAAATTTTAAAAAATAAGAATACGTAAGTAGGTACTTTTCAAATTACAATTTATTTCTCGAATATCTAATTCTTCGTTGGAAGTATTTCCAACGAACTACATAATCTGTTTAGAACTATAATAATTCAGTATTGTTTAACATAATTATTGAAGGTACCTTAGAGAGAGAAAATACTAATAAATTGATATGCAAAGGTATACTCGTTTTGGGTTCGTTTTAATTCCAAAAAATGACATCGCTAATTGATTAATGGGATTATTTACCTCTGCATTGCCAGCGGCTTCGCCCGCGTGCATGTCGGAGCTTATCCCGCAGGAACGTAGGTACTACTGGAATAAAAAGTATATGTCCTAATCCAGGTCAAGACCTAATCATGTGCTAAATTTCATCCAAATCCGTTTAGCCGTTTTAGCGAGAAAGCAACAAACAAACGAACTCACTTTCGCTTTAGGATTACATGGTAATTTGCCTTAGCTCCAACAATTTACCAGTGAGACAGCAGCAAGTATAATGGTCTAACTATGTTAATTAATTTAGTTTCAATAGGAAAACATATACTTAGTTACAGTGAAATTCATCACCATTTCAGAAATACCTACCTATACGCTTTTGAAAGAAATAGGTATTACCAGACGTTCTAAAATTTACTAACAAGGCTAGTTAGGTAATGCCTTATAATATCTGTAAAAGATTTTTGATCTAAGCTCTCCACAAAGATGTTTTGAGCTCTAAAATCCGACGCGTTCAGTTATTTTACCTATTGGTTATTGCAAAGTAGCAAATAGGCGCAAATCCCGGGCAAGTTGAATACCCACGGAGCAGTCAGGTAGTTTGAAGATGAGAATCTCTAAACTTGACTCGTACTATAATCAAAATGAACGCCTTTACACCATAAATTTGCTTTTTGTATAGCACTGATTCATTGAAGAATCCCTGCCCTTATGCACTTTGCTTTTAGCTGCCTGAGAGAAAAAAAAAGTAACATTGCCTTTTTTGACAGAGATAATTATGATTTATTGTGGATTTACGGGATTTTAAATCATATTACAATAGTAATCAATACTCAATATATTTATTTGCATTCCACAATGTTAATCGAAACTAGTAATCACCTAAATACCATGGCCATTGCAAAACAGCCGAAACGTCGAGATGAATAAGAATTAAAAGATCTTAAGGCTGCTGTCTTGCAAAATTCACTCGCGGCGAATTCATGATATTCATGTTATTTCATTACTTTTGTTTAAGGCGGTGAGAGCCGTAAAAACGTCGTTTTGTTTAGTGTTTTATTCGTAGATAACACGGATTTAAATTTTGAAAAAAATATATTACTTAGTTCAGACTTCCATCTACAAATTTCGGCCGTCCGATACACGATTACTTGCACTTTACTGCATCCAATTAAATCGCAAAGACAAGTCTAAATTATGATCTATATCTTATTTCATTTGATTTATATTAGGCTTTGAACAATAAAACTTATGCCATAATAAAGGTCGTAAAAAATGTAATTTATAACGGCTATCATAATTTGAAATATCAAAATATTTATATCACTAATTCCAATGTCAAGTGTTTTGCGCTCGCTCCGTGTCGTTTAGTCCCGAGCGGAACGTGATGGAGGTCGGACGTGTGCCAATTTTTCGAACCCGCCACCCCCGCTAACTTCTGTCACCGGCTGCGACCGGCACAAATTAACATGTGTTGAAAACAGTTGAATTTGAACGCTATGTCTATGTAAATAAAGACGTCACGCGCGCAAAAGCTTTATTGGTATTTATTTTTATCACGGCCTATGTTTACCAATCGCATCAAGTGTGTAAAACAGTTGAATTTGAACCCTACACTGGAGCTTATAAAGCCGCCTGACGCGCAAATTTTTGGTTCACTATTTTCAAATCTCAAATAGGTAGGTGCCACAGAATAAAGTTAGTACGGGTGGTTTTATAATGAATATCGGATAGGAAATGAGATTTCTTCATAACATCACGCCTGAATTCTTTCAAAGGGTTGGGCAGGGATGTTCAGAAAATAAGTAGGCCCTCAAATGTATTTTTCTGTATACCTACATAAATAAGATTTTTTTTTTAAATTAAGTTTTTTTTCTAATTAGGTATCTTCTTATTTTTTTTTTGTATTTCAAGGTCAAAATGAAAATCCAAGATGGCGGCTGCAAAAATTTCCAATTTTTCGTCATGGGTGTCGTTTTCGTGATATTTTAGGTCGCTGAAAACGATAGTGGGGTCAAAATGAAAATCCAAGATGGCGGCTGCGAAAATTTCCAAATTTTTCGTCATGGGTGTTATTTTCGTGATATTTTAGGTCGCTGAAAACGATAGTGGGGTCAAAATGAAAATCCAAGATGGCGGCTGCGAAAATTTTCAAATTTTTCGACATGGGTGTCATATTCGTGATATTTGAGGTCGCTGAAAACGATAGTGGGGTCAAAATGAAAATCCAAGATGGCGGCTGCGAAAATTTCCTAACTTTTCGTCATGGGTGTCATTTTCGTGTTATTTTAGGTCGCTGAAAACGATAGTGGGGTCAAACTGAAAATCCAAGATGGCGGCTGCGAAAATTTCCTAATTTTTCGTCATGGGTGTCGTTTTCGTGATATTTTAGGTCGCTGAAAACGATAGTGGGGTCAAAATGAAAATCCAAGATGGCGGCTGCGAAAATTTCCTAATTTTCAGTCATGGATGTCATTTTCGTGATATTTGAGGTCGCTGAAAACGATAGTGGGGTCAAAATGAAAATCCAAGATGGCGGCTGCGAAAATTTCCAAATTTTTCGTCATGGGTGTTGTTTTCGTGATATTTTAGGTCGCTGAAAACGATAGTGGGGTCAAAATGAAAATCCAAGATGGCGGCTGCGAAAATTTTCAAATTTTTCGACATGGGTGTCATATTCGTGATATTTTAGGTCGCTGAAAACGATAGTGGGGTCAAAATGAAAATCCAAGATGGCGGCTGCGAAAATTTCCTAACTTTTCGTCATGGGTGTCATTTTCGTGTTATTTTAGGTCGCTGAAAACGATAGTGGGGTCAAACTGAAAATCCAAGATGGCGGCTGCGAAAATTTCCTAATTTTTCGTCATGGGTGTCGTTTTCGTGATATTTTAGGTCGCTGAAAACGATAGTGGGGTCAAAATGAAAATCCAAGATGGCGGCTGCGAAAATTTCCTAATTTTCGGTCATGGATGTCATTTTCGTGATATTTGAGGTCGCTGAAAACGATAGTGGGGTCAAAATGAAAATCCAAGATGGCGGCTGCGAAAATTTCCAAATTTTTCGTCATGGGTGTCATTTTCGTGATATTTTAGGTCGCTGAAAACGATAGTGGGGTCAAAATCAAAATCCAAGATGGCGGCTGCAAAAATTTCCTAATTTTTCGTTATGGGTGTCGTTTTCGTGATATTTTAGGTCGCTGAAAACGATAGTGGGGTCAAAATGAAAATCCAAGATGGCGGCTGCGAAAATTTCCTAACTTTTCGTCATGGGTGTCATTTTCGTGTTATTTTAGGTCGCTGAAAACGATAGTGGGGTCAAACTGAAAATCCAAGATGGCGGCTGCGAAAATTTCCTAATTTTTCGTCATGGGTGTCGTTTTCGTGATATTTTAGGTCGCTGAAAACGATAGTGGGGTCAAAATGAAAATCCAAGATGGCGGCTGCGAAAATTTCCTAATTTTCGGTCATGGATGTCATTTTCGTGATATTTGAGGTCGCTGAAAACGATAGTGGGGTCAAAATGAAAATCCAAGATGGCGGCTGCGAAAATTTCCAAATTTTTCGTCATGGGTGTTATTTTCGTGATATTTCAGGTCGCTGAAAACGATAGTGGGGTCAAAATGAAAATCCAAGATGGCGGCTGCGAAAATTTTCAAATTTTTCGACATGGGTGTCATATTCGTGATATTTGAGGTCGCTGAAAACGATAGTGGGGTCAAAATGAAAATCCAAGATGGCGGCTGCGAAAATTTCCTAACTTTTCGTCATGGGTGTCATTTTCGTGTTATTTTAGGTCGCCGAAAACGATAGTGGGGTCAAACTGAAAATCCAAGATGGCGGCTGCGAAAATTTCCTAATTTTTCGTCATGGGTGTCGTTTTCGTGATATTTTAGGTCGCTGAAAACGATAGTGGGGTCAAAATGAAAATCCAAGATGGCGGCTGCGAAAATTTCCTAATTTTCGGTCATGGATGTCATTTTCGTGATATTTGAGGTCGCTGAAAACGATAGTGGGGTCAAAATGAAAATCCAAGATGGCGGCTGCGAAAATTTCCAAATTTTTCGTCATGGGTGTCATTTTCGTGATATTTTAGGTCGCTGAAAACGATAGTGGGGTCAAAATCAAAATCCAAGATGGCGGCTGCAAAAATTTCCTAATTTTTCGTCATGGGTGTCGTTTTCGTGATATTTTAGGTCGCTGAAAACGATAGTGGGGTCAAAATGAAAATCCAAGATGGCGGCTGCGAAAATTTCCTAATTTTTCGTCATGGGTGTCATTTTCGTGATATTGTAGGTCGCTGAAAACGATAGCGGGGTCAAAATGAAAATCCAAGATGGCGGCAGTGAAAATTTCCAAATTTTTCGTCATGGGTGTCATTTTCGTGATATTTAAGGTCGCTGAAAACGATAGCGGGGTCAAAATGAAAATCCAAGATGGCGGCTGCGAAAATTTCCTAACTTTTCGTCATGGGTGTCATTTTCGTGTTATTTTAGGTCGCTGAAAACGATAGTGGGGTCAAACTGAAAATCCAAGATGGCGGCTGCGAAAATTTCCTAACTTTTCGTCATGGGTGTCATTTTCGTGATATTTTAGGTCGCTGAAAACGATAGTGAGGTCAAAATGAAAATCCAAGATGGCGGCTGCGAAAATTTCCTAACTTTTCGTCATGGGTGTCATTTTCGTGATATTTTAGGTCGCTGAAAACGATAGTGGGCTCAAAATGAAAATCCAAGATGGCGGCTGCGAAAATTTCCTAACTTTTCGTCATGGGTGTCATTTTCGTGTTATTTTAGGTCGCTGAAAACGATAGTGGGGTCAAACTGAAAATCCAAGATGGCGGCTGCGAAAATTTCCTAACTTTTCGTCATGGGTGTCATTTTCGTGATATTTTAGGTTGCTGAAAACGATAGTGGGGTCAAAATGAAAATCCAAGATGGCGGCTGCGAAAATTTCCTAATTTTTCGTCATGGGTGTCATTTTCGTGATATTTTAGGTCGCTGAAAACGATAGTGGGGTCAAAATGAAAATCCAAGATGGCGGCTGCGAAAATTTCCTAATTTTCGGTCATGGATGTAATTTTCGTGATATTTTAGGTCGCTGAAAACGATAGTGAGGTCAAAATGAAAATCCAAGATGGCGGCTGCGAATATCCTAATTTTTCGTCATGGGTGTCATTTTCGTGATATTTTAGGTCGCTGAAAACGATAGTGGGGTCAAAATGAAAATCCAAGATGGCGGCTGCGAAAATTATTAAATTTTTCAACACAGGTGTCATTTTCGTGATATTTGAGGTCGCTGAAACCGATAGTGGGGTCAAAATGAAAATCCAAGATGGCGGCTGCGAAAATTTCCTAATATTTCGTCATGGGTGTCATTTTCGTGATATTTTAGGTCGCTGAAAACGATAGCGGGGTCAAAATGAAAATCCAAGATGGCGGCTTTGAAAATTTCCAAATTTTTCGTCATGGGTGTCATTTTCGTGATATTTTAGGTCGCTGAAAACGATAGCGGGGTCAAAATGAAAATCCAAGATGGCGGCTGCGAAAATTTCCTAATTTTCGGTCATGGATGTCATTTTCGTGATATTTGAGGTCGCTGAAAACGATAGTGGGGTCAAAATGAAAATCCAAGATGGCGGCTGCGAAAATTTCCAAATTTTTCGTCATGGGTGTCATTTTCGTGATATTGTAGGTCGCTGAAAACGATAGCGGGGTCAAAATGAAAATCCAAGATGGCGGCAGTGAAAATTTCCAAATTTTTCGTCATGGGTGTCATTTTCGTGATATTTAAGGTCGCTGAAAACGATAGCGGGGTCAAAATGAAAATCCAAGATGGCGGCTGCGAAAATTTCCTAACTTTTCGTCATGGGTGTCATTTTCGTGTTATTTTAGGTCGCTGAAAACGATAGTGGGGTCAAACTGAAAATCCAAGATGGCGGCTGCGAAAATTTCCTAACTTTTCGTCATGGGTGTCATTTTCGTGATATTTTAGGTCGCTGAAAACGATAGTGAGGTCAAAATGAAAATCCAAGATGGCGGCTGCGAAAATTTCCTAACTTTTCGTCATGGGTGTCATTTTCGTGATATTTTAGGTCGCTGAAAACGATAGTGGGCTCAAAATGAAAATCCAAGATGGCGGCTGCGAAAATTTCCTAACTTTTCGTCATGGGTGTCATTTTCGTGTTATTTTAGGTCGCTGAAAACGATAGTGGGGTCAAACTGAAAATCCAAGATGGCGGCCGCGAAAATTTCCTAACTTTTCGTCATGGGTGTCATTTTCGTGATATTTTAGGTTGCTGAAAACGATAGTGGGGTCAAAATGAAAATCCAAGATGGCGGCTGCGAAAATTTCCTAATTTTTTGTCATGGGTGTCATTTTCGTGATATTTTAGGTCGCTGAAAACGATAGTGGGGTCAAAATGAAAATCCAAGATGGCGGCTGCGAAAATTTCCTAATTTTCGGTCATGGATGTAATTTTCGTGATATTTTAGGTCGCTGAAAACGATAGTGAGGTCAAAATGAAAATCCAAGATGGCGGCTGCGAATATCCTAATTTTTCGTCATGGGTGTCATTTTCGTGATATTTTAGGTCGCTGAAAACGATAGTGGGGTCAAAATGAAAATCCAAGATGGCGGCTGCGAAAATTATTAAATTTTTCAACACAGGTGTCATTTTCGTGATATTTGAGGTCGCTGAAACCGATAGTGGGGTCAAAATGAAAATCCAAGATGGCGGCTGCGAAAATTTCCTAATATTTCGTCATGGGTGTCATTTTCGTGATATTTTAGGTCGCTGAAAACGATAGCGGGGTCAAAATGAAAATCCAAGATGGCGGCTTTGAAAATTTCCAAATTTTTCGTCATGGGTGTCATTTTCGTGATATTTTAGGTCGCAGAAAACGATTGTGGGGTCAAAATGAAAATCCAAGATGGCGGCTGCGAAAATTTCCTAATTTTTCGTCATGAGTGTCATTTTCGTGATATTTTAGGTCGCTGAAAACGATAGCGGGGTCAAAATGAAAATCCAAGATAGCGGCTACGAAAATTTCCTAACTTTTCATCATGGGTGTCATTTTCGTGATATTTTAGATCGCTGAAAACGATAGTCATTCATTTTGACCCCACTATCGTTTGCAGCGACCTCAAATATCACGAAAATGACACCCATGTCGAAAAATTTGAAAATTTTCGCAGCCGCCATCTTGGATTTTCATTTTGACCCCACTATCGTTTTCAGCGACCTCAAATATCACGAAAATGACACTCATGACGAAAAATTACGAAATTTTCGCAGCCGCCATCTTGGATTTTCATTTTGACCCCACTATCGCTTTCAGCGACCTCAAATATCACGAAAATGACACCCATGACGAAAAATTAGAAAATTTTCGCAGCCGCCATCTTGGATTTTCATTTTGACCCCATTATCGTTTTCAGCGACCTCAAATATCACGAAAATGACACCCATGACGAAAAATTAGGAAATTTTTGCAGCCGCCATCTTGGATTCTCATTTTGACCCCACTATCGTTTTCAGCGACCTCAAATATCACGAAAATGATACCCATGACCGAAAATTAGGAAATTTTCGCAGCCGCCATCTTGGATTTTCATATTGGCCCCACTATCGTTTTCAGCGACCTCAAATATCACGAAAATGACACCCATGTTAAAAAATTTAAAAATTTTCGCAGCCGCCATCTTGGATTTTCATTTTGACCCCACTATCGTTTTCAGCGACCTCAAATATCACGAAAATGACACCCATGACGAAAAATTAGAAAATTTTCGCAGCCGCCATCTTGGATTTTCATTTTGACCCCATTATCGTTTTCAGCGACCTCAAATATCACGAAATTGACGCCCATGTCGAAAAATTCGATAATTTTTGCAGCCGCCATCTTGGATTTTCATTTTGACCGTAATCACATCCTCTCAAGAAAAAAAAAAACTAGAGCGTAAGAAGTTATGCCCTTCCGTTTTCATTTTGACCCCACTATCGTTTGCAGCGACCTCAAATATCACGAAAATGACACCCATGTCGAAAAATTTGAAAATTTTCACTGCCGCCATCTTGGATTTTCATTTTGACCCCGCTATCGTTTTCAGCGACCTCAAATATCACGAAAATGACACTCATGACGAAAAATTACGAAATTTTCGCAGCCGCCATCTTGGATTTTCATTTTGACCCCACTATCGCTTTCAGCGACCTCAAATATCACGAAAATGACACCCATGACGAAAAATTAGAAAATTTTCGCAGCCGCCATCTTGGATTTTCATTTTGACCCCATTATCGTTTTCAGCGACCTCAAATATCACGAAAATGACACCCATGACGAAAAATTAGGAAATTTTTGCAGCCGCCATCTTGGATTCTCATTTTGACCCCACTATCGTTTTCAGCGACCTCAAATATCACGAAAATGATACCCATGACCGAAAATTAGGAAATTTTCGCAGCCGCCATCTTGGATTTTCATATTGGCCCCACTATCGTTTTCAGCGACCTCAAATATCACGAAAATGACACCCATGTTAAAAAATTTAAAAATTTTCGCAGCCGCCATCTTGGATTTTCATTTTGACCCCACTATCGTTTTCAGCGACCTCAAATATCACGAAAATGACACCCATGACGAAAAATTAGAAAATTTTCGCAGCCGCCATCTTGGATTTTCATTTTGACCCCATTATCGTTTTCAGCGACCTCAAATATCACGAAATTGACGCCCATGTCGAAAAATTCGATAATTTTTGCAGCCGCCATCTTGGATTTTCATTTTGACCGTAATCACATCCTCTCAAGAAAAAAAAAAACTAGAGCGTAAGAAGTTATGCCCTTCCGTTTTTTTTTTGTGTTGACATAACGAATAAAATAAAAAAAGAACTTTCCAAATCGGCTGCTAAATGACGGAGTACTGCAGTAACAAACATAAAAAAAAAAAAATACAACTGAATTGATATTCTCCTCCGTTTTTGAAGTCGTTTAAAAATAACACATCATTGTTACGTTTAAAAATTAGCTGGACATCACTCACAATGCAGTCATTGGTGTCGTGGGGAATACTAGTTTCTGTCATTCCCGACGACACCACCAGTGGTGTCGTGGGGAATGAACGGTCATTTCGTGGTATTTAAGTTCGCTGAAAACGATAAAGGTCTCAAGCTAATTTCGACCTTATTGACATTTTACAAACCCTTTGGTTTTTTTGGTCCAGAATACTCGGTAAATGATCTGGAAGCTGAATTTAACAAAAAAACATGAATGTCAATAAGGTCTAAATTCGCTTGACACCTCAGAAAGTGTCTTGATTATTATGCACATCATTTTTAGGGTGTCAAGCTAATTTCGACCTTATTGATATTTTACAAACCCTTTGTTTTTTTGGCCCAAGATACTTGGTAAATGATCTAGAAGCTGAATTTAACAAAAAAACATGAATGTCAATAAGGTCTAAATTCGCTTGACACCTCAGAAAGTGTCTAGATTATTATGCACATCATTTCTAGGGTGTCAAGCTAATTTCGACCTTATAGACATTTTACAAACCATTTGTTTTTTTGGTCCAAGATACTTGGTAAATGGTCTGGAAGCTAAATTTAACAAAAAAACATGAATGTCAATAAGGTCTAAATTGTTATGTAACACATCATTGTTATGTAGCTGGAAATCACTAACAGCACAATACAGTCGGTGGTGTCGCATGGCGTGGGGAATAGTAGTTTCTGTCATTCCCCACGACAGCGACACCACTGAAAACGATACCACTGGTGTGGTATCGTGGGGAATGACAGAAACTACTATTCCCCACGCCATGCGACACCTTCGTAAAGTAAAATGGTGCGCGGCGCGTAGTTTTGAATCGTACGGGTAAAGGTCTTCGTGTCAGTCAGATTTTAAATCCACCTTATTCACGAAAATAAATATGTATAAGTAGTTATTTTTATTTATTTTAACTGTTCAAGTTTACAATGCATACCTAATCTGTCTAAAACTTTAAAAAATACTTACTAGAAAAATAAAACAAAATAAACTTGTATACTAATCAGTTCAAGTTTATCTACTGCATTGCTCTATTCTGTGACGCAACATAGTACCTACTCGAGTTCATGAACTCATGAGCGGTGCGCTTGGCGCGCGTTTCCCGCGCATCGTAATTTATTACGTATCGCTACTCCTTGCGGGGGCTGCGGTAAGCATTTAATACCTACGGCGCTTGCTTTCACCCCGCCTTAAAAAAAAACACAAAGTTGCGCAAATAATTCGCCGCGAGTGAATTTTGCAAGACTGCAGCCTTAAGAGATTTAGCAAAATTTCAAAACTGGAAAGCCATGGCTTTTGCTGATAGTGTATTGCATTGTTCTGCCAGTAAAACACTTCGAACCACACCTACTGAATACTGTATATACCTGTAGTATGTACTGTGTAACATTATATGTTACACAGCCTACATACTACAGATGTATAAAATATTTTCGTAAAACAACACAATAGAAAAAATTTAACTATTGAGTAGGTATAAAGGCTTTAATTTTTTTGGGAAAGTTTTATATAAAAAAAAAACCTAAAATATTTATGTTATGTTATGTATGTAAAGGGTACTCAAACGATAGCCATACTAAACAAATTAGACGAATAGGTGCCAAACTAAACAAAAACTAACTAGTTTTCAGCACTTTTAAAAACGTGGATTAGACCCAGCGTGTTCAGTAAAGGGAGCCGACGAATATGAATACTAGAGAAATAAGAGGCGGAATTCAAAAGCGAATATTGCAGATTAGGGCCGATTCACACTACGCCGCCGAGCGGGTAAAGCGCCCTGAGTCAGCCTGAGTGACGGGAATAAATGTGATACATTTTGCATAAAGGCTGTCCGCCCCATGGCCACTGTGCATAAGCACGTCGCAGCGACCGTATTTTATTCCGACATTGTTAGGACATGTCTTGCCACGATAGCCCACGACACGGTGAGGAATGCGAACACGTGTGAATCGCACTACAATTGCAATTGCAGTTTGGCAGAACTAAGTAAAACTTTTGTAATATGATGTCGCCACAAAATAATAGTACATTATGATATAAGTGCGGTAAGTTGAAAATTACAACCGAGGCCATATTGCTAGCCCGAGCCGTGGGCGAGGGCTACAAGAAAGCTGAGGCTGTAATTATCAAAGCGCACGTATGTCATACCACATTTTATAACATATTTGCGAGGAAAAACACACTTTCTGAAAATGAATTTGGATCTTTGCTTGTTTTCCATATGATGAAATTTTGATACGCTTGTAAGTATCTATCGGTCGATTTTTCAGGCAAGAGGCTTAGAGTAGCCTTTTTCGCTGCCTCCGAGACTTCTGGCGGTGTCGAATTAATAAATTCATCATTACTTGACGACATTTTCAAATAAAAACAATACAGCGAAAAGAAAAAGCGCGCGGAATAATTTTTACTTGTTCACAAATTAGAGATGCGCGCGCATCAGCGCTTTTTTTTTTTAAAGCAAAGGCACAAAAACAGCCAGTAGGTATTACTAATAAAGTAAATTAATATTTTTTTGTTTTTGTTTGTTGTTGTTGCAATTTATTGTCAAAATTAATTAAATTAAAGAATTAATTCTTTAATATAATTAATGTTTATTTTTTATCTCCCAAAGTTAATTTTATTCATAAAATGTTGACCACTTTTCTGACATAAAAACTCTTTGCTAAGATTTAAAAAGTACCGTTCGTTTTAGACGGAGCATCTTGATAAACCTTACGTTTTACCTTATTAAAAAGAAACCCGTGCGTTTTACATTACAGTTACGCACAAGTACGTAATGACATACATTACGATATCGAAATTCGTGAAATAAGAGACCCTTTACGAGCAAATGTGTTATAAACATTATTATGTAGTACGCTACTAAATAGGTACGCGCTTTGACGTTTAGCTGCGGACACCAGCCCGTATTGAGGCTCTTCAAACAGGCGTGACACGCGACGCGACACAAAGGCACCGCGTGTCGCGCGACGATCGGTGCATTTAAGTCGCGCGACGATCGGTGCATTTAAGTCGCGCGACTATTGGTGCATTTGAGTCTCGCGACGATCGGTGCATTTGAGTCTCGCGACGATCGGTGCATTTAAGTCGCGCGACGATCGGTGCATTTGAGTCTCGCGACGATCGATGCATTTAAGTCACGTGACGATCGGTGCATTTAAGTCGCGCGACGATCGGTGCATTTGAGTCTCGCGACGATCGGTGCATTTAAGTCGCGCAACGATCGGTGCATTTGAGTCTCGCGACGATCGGTGCATTTAAGTCGCGCGACGATCGGTGCATTTGAGGCAATTTGAGTCGCGCGACGATCGGTGCATGATCGGTGTCGCGCCTGTTTGTAGGAGCCTTTACCTATTATGAATTAGTAACTTGAATGGACTGAGCTGTTATCTATTTAGGTTTCACAATTTTATTGGGTACGATTTTGCTTAATTTTGGTCCCGGCGTATGATATTCTTATGAAGAGCTCCTACTATAGCTATAATTACCATTACAAAATGAATTGTATCATAGCAGAACCTACTTATCAAAACACACTCGCAGTTCACGCAAGTTATTACAATTTTAATTCAACAGTTCAGTTAATACGCTGAAGTCATTTTAGTCATTAGTCATTTATTCATGAACAAATAAATTGTATCTGAATTTACACATAACGTTACTAATTAATTAATTAAATTAAATTACATAATTACAGCATAACACTAAAATAATTTACATTTGAATTTTATAAATTACACAATTTCAAAATAAAAAATACGTTTCTTCAATATCAATTCGGCATGTAAATAAAACAATATGGTTAACAAATTTAAAATAATAACATTTTAAAAAACAAATTAAAATAAATAAAAACAAAAAAAGTTAAAATAAATTAGCATAGAATATTGAATTAATTAATAATAAATAATAATGAACAAAATCCAATAAAATTAACAACCTATGATTTATCGCAATAAAATAAAATACAATTCAATAAAAATTAAAGCTCTTCTACAGCATACAGACACTTATTCAGTAGGAAATTTTTTAGTTTTATTTTGAAAGCGCTACTGTAGACAGCACTTTTTATGTCTAAAGGCAGCCTGTTAAATAATTTTACAGACTGGTATCGTGGACTGTGTTTAACAATTCTTAGGTTATAATTAGTAAAATGTTTATTCTTTAAGTCCAGTCTACGGGTGCCTTCCCTTATCTGCCGTTCATCTACTGTCTCATAGTCCTGCATGTTTTTGGCCATATTACATAAAAGTACCAGTACATAAAGACTTGGTACTGTAAGTATGGCTAAATTGATAAAATGTTGTCGGCAACTTTCCCTTTGTGAGATGCGGACCATGGTACGAATTGCACGTTTTTGTAGTATGAAAGCTCTTCTGCTATTATATTCATAGCTATTTCCCCAAAAAAGTATGCTATATAAGTGTTAATTAAAGAGAGCAGTGGTAGATACGTTAGGTCGTGGGTTTGAATAACCCAGTCAGCCACATTATTTATTTCATCGCCACTGCTCTCAAAACGCGCGGTGAAGGAAAAAACACCGTGAGAAAACCAGCATGTCCTAGAACCAATTTGAGACATGTGACATTCTACCAACCCGCACTAGGCCCGCGTGGTAGGTTATGGCCACGCCTTCTCACTGACAGGAGGCCTGTGTCCCAGCAGTAGGAACGGTAAAGTGTACGTACTTACTTTGATAAAGAACAACGCAATTTATAAAAAAAAGAAAGGAGTGTTAAAAAAAAATCCTCTTTTAGTCTAGTTCTTCTCTCTTCTCAATCGCTCTGTCACTGCTGAAAATCGTGACTTCGTTTCAAATTATCAACCGCCTTTCTCAATCCGTTACAATCAGGTGCAGTGCGGCTCTGATAGGTCCTCCAGTTACTCGGATATTTGGTCCAACAGAGTCCGACTACCGTTTTGCCCTCTATTTTTCCTGTTACCATTAGACGTTCCATGTTGTTGGTACAGTCAGCAACAAAAGTCTATTAACACTTCGGTTTTTTAAATCTTAATTATTGAGCAAGATATTTAATTAAAATCAGAACAGAAGTAAAATTTGAAGGTCTACTAGACTCTTAGATATTTTAGTAAAAAACGAGATAATCAAGTCATTTTGTTTAATTTACATGATGTGTAAAAAAGTAGCAGTATTAATCGACTTATGTTGCTGACCGTACCTCTGCGGGCAATGTGGCCGAAGTATCTCATCTCACGACAAGTTGAAGGCAGATTCAAGACAGTATTGTGTCTAGTTCTTAGGTGCTTCTATTTCAACGAGGAATCTCGTTTCATAACTTTTCCATAGCTATCTGAAAACTTTCGAACTTATTAGTGAAGGCTACCGAGCGCGCAGTGGCGCCCTCATCGTTTGTTTGGTTTTCCTTTTATTTTAGAATTAAAATGCAGTAAATAAACATGTTAAATTGTGGTCCACCAGACTATATATTGTTAAGATTTATTATAATCCTTAAAACGGAAAATAGTGATCACTAAGCTCCGTTTTAAGGATTATAATAAAACTTAATAATGTAAAACTACTGTTTGTAATAGTAATAACGTATTTCTGCATTTTCATTCTAAAATAAAAGAAATAACTAAGCAAACGATGGGGGCACACTCGATAGCTTCTTAATATTTTGTTTGCCATTGCATTCATCTTTGTTTGTTCTTTTGATCTGCTACTGAAACCTGGTATGTTGTAATTTTACTAAACATTTGTCTTATACATTGATACGTGTTCCAAAAAAATAACCAGAACGTGGTACCTAGGTACCTACTTACTTACAGATAATTTTTTCAGGTAAGTAAAAAATAAAAATTTTAATACCGTATTTTTAATGAAACTGGAGAACGGATTTTGTATTTGTTATGTTACTGGTACCTCTTTCAATTAACTGCGAGCGCCCCATGCGTGGGGTTCTAAAAATATTTTCATAACTTTAACAATGGGGTTGGCTACTGTCAAAGTGGCGCTAGCATAGCTTTAACCAAAATTATATTCATTTGTATGAATTTTTTGATTTGGTTTGATTTTACAAAATGCCTAAGAAATGTGAAGTGCCTTATTGCAAAGAAATAGGTGCACACCAATTTCCGATAGCTGTAGAATAAAAAAAAAGTGGTTAGAAAAAGTAATTTAAAAAAAGTGGTCTAATTTGGCTTTTTGTAGTAATGTAATTGGCGAAAAGTATTATGAAATGTATACTTCCTACAAACAAAACTATTTCATAAATAAAATAGCTTGATGTATAATTTTAAGAGTATACCTTTCAATAAGGTCTGCTTTTCTTCCTTGTAAAGAAGCACCTCGTTTTTTTCAGTTCAGCCTTTAGCTCGCTTATTCTCCATGTTGAGTACATGTTTATCTTAGCATCCATCCTGGTATTTTGATGAAAAAATTTACAAAACCGAACACACAAATTGAGTAAACAAATGTGACAGGTGAAAGCTATGCTAGCGTCATCTGCCAAAAGTTTTAAGGAGCCAACCCCATTGAATGATAACGAATGCATTCGCTTGGTACAAAGAGAACGTGACTACATGATATTTATCTTTGAGGTTTCATGTTGTCACTGAGAATAGATCAGAATTAGTAGTCAACAATAACGCGTTTAAAGAATTTGCTAAATATTTAATAGCAAATTGGAAATAAATAAGTCTCTTAGTATAGTCATATTACCCGACTACCCAAAAAGGCGTTAACTGCGTATAATAGTGTTAAAGTTTAATTACAGGTACAGTACGACAAGGTTCCACTGTTTTTCTTCGGAAAAACCGTAATATTAGCGAATAAAATGTAACTATCGAGCAATAGAAATTGATTTAAGTTCCCACCTAAATTATTATCGATTCACGCAATAACTCCGTCCGTCACTCCCATATTGGAGCAGTCACATTTTATTCGCTGTTTATTTCGGTTTTTCCGAATATAAACGATGGACCCTTTCAACGTTATCGTACTGTTACTTTGATCATTCTATTATGTACCTACTTATTAACGCCTCATCTGAGATGATTAAGTAGATGTTCAAAGATTTGGCGAAATAATGAAAAAAAATAACCATATAGTTTAATAATATAGCACATTCCAAAAATACAGAATACATCGTGCTTCCGCCTAAAGCGCTTGGTTCATCTGGCCCTGGATTCCTAGCTCTCAAACAGACGTTGTACATGGTAGGAAAGTAATTATTATCATCAGTACATATGTTTGCAACGTAATCCGCTAAAAGCAGTATCTGAGTCAAAACTGGTACGTTGTTGATTGATGGTGGTTGAAGTCGCATCGCTAAACTTACAAACAATCTCTGAACTACAGCAGACACGTAGGTATGCGAGTTAATGAGCTATTATTTCGTTCCTTGTGTACACTTAAATTCAGGCCCATCTTTTCCCTATTTCTTGCCAGCGTCGTCGTAGCTAGGGGCTATCAGAGGCAGGGTGCAAAAAATTTCGAACTCACTTCTTCATGGGGCCCCAGTATCTTAAGTGCCCAGGACCTCCAATATTCCTGGCTAAATTGGTTGGTCCGAGGACAAATTAAACTTATAAATAAGTATCAATATTGTCATTGTTTAAGTACCTACTACCTGTATTTAAACAAACTAGGGTTGTTACCTTCATAATAGCAGGAGGAACTACGTATAGGAATCTACCTACCAGTGGCGTAACTACAGGGTGGCAAGTCGGCAAAATGCCACGGGCCCCCAGCCGGAAGGGGCCCCCGGTCAGAGGAGAATCCCAACTCCCAACATTTATTATTACTTATTATTTCATTGACATATCTCGGGACCCTGGGGTCCCGGACCTTTGGAACGCGTACGAGGGGCCGAAGCCAACTCGCAGAGCCCCCTTAGACAAATTATAAATGACGAGAAGGCACCAGCCGACGATTATCCCTGTATGCAATATGCAATTGCCCCGAAGGACAACCTCCGGTTGGTGCAGGACTATTGCAGAACATGGAAACAAAATATATTGGGCTATGGGTTTGGGTGGCTATAGTGGATCTTGAACTATGGTATGTCCCCGCTTGACCAATGCTGTATAATATACACAGATAAATTGGCAGGGGGTGACTTGCACACTCAATAATGGGCCTCCGGAAACGGTCGCATAGTGACGTAGCCACAAGGGGCAACATGTCCTGAGGTGCTTGAGGAGTGGAGAGGCATTCCACGGCTACCAGCTAAAAAAAATGTTTTGTCTTTAATTTATTTAGGTTACTCTCTGTACTTAGTTGCTTAAACAAGTAAAAAAACCGGTCAAGAGCGAGTCGGACTCGCGCACCGAGGGTTCCGTACCATCATTTATATTTAATTTTTGTTGATGATTTCTGAACGCACACTTGTTCAGAAATCTATTTAGAGACATCGTTCTATTTTTCCTGTAATCTTTACATCAACTTCTATCACATCGAATAATTTCAGATTTTTCTCTTTGCAAACTTCGGAGATAAGGGCCCCGGAACGGTATTTTTTTTAGCATTTTCCATTAAAAGTCGAAAACTATGCGGCCTAAAAAAATAATAATATGTTTGAGAATGTGCAAACAGCGCTCTTTCATATAATAATTAATACACCACATGGACTGAAAGACTTAAAAATTCGAAGTGAGGCCACTTCGAATTTTTAAGACTTTCAGTCCCTGTTGCAAAAAAATCATTATATGTTTTTTTTTCTTGTTTGTAAAATAGTTGGGCAAACGTCATGTAAAACTGTTCCAAATTTCAAGTTTATAGCATTAATAGTTCTTGAGATATCCAGCTGTGACAGACAGACAGATAGACAGAGTCGCACCATAAGGGTTCCTTTTTACCATTTTGGTACGGAACCCTAAAAATACTATCATTATTGGTTCAGCTTCTTTCTTTTTTTTGCTTTGTGATGGTTCCAAAATGGTAAAAAAGGAACCCTTATGGTGTCACTCAGTCTGTCTGTCTGTCACAGCTGGATATCTGAAGAACTACTAATGCTATCAACTTGAAATTTGGAACAGTTTTAGATGACGTTTACCCAACTATTTTGCAAATAAGAAAGAAATAAAAGTATTTATATTTTTTTTTGCAGACTTACAGTAACTGAAAGGCGGTCTTAAAAATTAAAAGTAGGGCTACTAGGGCATGTGGGGTATCATATGAAAGAGCGCTGTTTGCACATTCTCAATTTTTTTTTTCTTTTTTTCAGTCCGCATAGTTTTCGTCTTTTGATGAAAAATGTAAAAAAATACCGTTCCCTTCCCATCTCCAGTTTGCAAAGAGAAAAATCTGAAATTATTCTGTGTGATATAAGTTTATGTTAAGATTACAGGAAAAATAAAACGATGTCTCTTAATTGCACACTTTTTCAGAAATCGGAACGGAACCCTCGGTGCGCGAGTCCGACTCGGTCTTGACCGGTTTTTTTGTTCTTTGGGGGGGCCCATCCGACGAATTGGCCACGGGCCCCGAATGGTATAGTTACGCCACTGCTACCTACTAAAATAGAGAGTGCGAATCATTGAAAGTAAAGATTCGAGAACATGTTTATAAACATAGCAATAGCGCGCATAAATTACTTGGCGTTCACGCATCCAAAAATAACCCGAAACTTCATTCATTCAATGACAAATCTGGTATATTTTTAAAATCACCTAATACGTCTCGGGACAGCAACATTGAAAATGAAATAACATTCTATATTTAATGTTATGAGTTGCTTTGAAACAGGTGCAGACACGTGCATATAAATGTGAAGGAGTCTGTGTAGGTAGCCATAATGCGTTACTCTAATTATATAGTAATTATACACATAATATACTTTGAGTCTTTTCAAGCATGGCGAATATTACAAGGTATGAGTAATTAATGACCGAGTTATTGTTGCTTCCTGTTAGTAAACGGTAAGGTATGAGTTAAAAAGACACATCCAAGCGTGGTTTAGCTGAGTGTGTAAGTGAAATGGCGTTATGGCTGTCTAGTTTGACGCACGAGATAGCTTAGAAGACTTCCCGCGCACCGGAACTAAACGCGCTTCGTTTAAATGTAGATTTACGACAAAATTCTATACATAAATAAACTTTTAGCTTAGTAAGTTCTTATAATATTAAAATACCTTCGATTTACAGCAAATTTTACTGCACGATAAAACATGTTTACGTATAATGGTATAAAACATAAAATAGACGGTGCTACTTTGGAATTTCAAGTAATTAATCATGTTTCGGTTTTAGTACACCTTGACAATAATAGTGAAATAACACATTATGGAAAATCAAAATGATTTAACTATGTAGGTACACTTGGTTTTAGAGGAATTTGAAAACACAAAAGTCGATGTATCTTTAATCAAAATATTTTGAAACGATACAGAAGTTTTCAGAAAAGGCTGATTCCTGTTGTAAGAATATAAATGATCGTCAGTGATAATAATTTGATCATGAATTTTACATTATTATGTAAATCATAATTTTGTTCCTTGCGAAGCATGTGTGGTGTGACTATGAATGATAGGCTGAGGAATGATGTGATAAGGTAACGGTGCGGTTTAAAAGAAGATTTAGTGACAAAAATTGAAAAGAGTATGCTTAGATGGTTTGGTCATGTTGAGAGGATGAATGAAAGGAGACTAACAAAAGGTATTTACAAGGCAGATGTGAGTAGAAACGCCCCGGGACGCTCATAGGAAGACATTATAGTAGACATACAACACCTAGTGACCTATTGGTGATGTTCTTCAGAAAGGTCTGCAATGCTATTCTGTAGGTACCTAATCATCTCACCGTGGAAACTTAAGCGAAGCGAGCGTGGAGTGAGCTGTCAGTGACATTCCACCTGATGCTAGGGATGGACCAAGCACATTTTTACAGTAAAATAATAATATATTTTTTACGCTATTCTAGTGATATTTTTTTGTTATTTCAAAGCTAGTATTTAAGTGCCTAAACATTAAATAAGGGGTTTTTTAATAAATTAGCAAAACAGAAATTGAGTTTTGTCTGAATTTATATTTGACTGTTTTATTTTAAAACCTCCTAAATACGAGTACCTAGTAATGTTTAGACACCCTACTAGCTTACAAATAATATAAAATGATTATGTTATAAAATTGGCATAAAATATATAATTAAAATCTCGATTATGATTGTAAATGTAATGTGGTCAAACCCTAGCATCCGTGACACGGACAGCTTACTCCACGCAAGCTTTCATGACATTTTTACAGAATCGACCAGCAGGTGCGAACTACTCGCAGCCGGCGTGCGTGTATGGCCAGATGTAGGTATGTATAAACGTAAACGAGGCAAAAGGAGTATGTAAGGATAGTAGCATGGTCTGTATACAGGGTGACCTGAAATTAGTGGCGGACCCGTTAAGGGGTGATAGTAGGGATCAATTCCACTCGATATCACTCTTAGACCTACTGTCCTAAAGTTAACCCATTTCAGGATATGCCTACTTAAAGAATTTTACAAAAAATACCCTACTTTAAATATTAAAATAGCTGTAAATCCTAAAAATTGGTCTTTCTGGTACTTTTTTTTTTGTTTTGCATCAAATATATTCTTAGTAAGGAATTATTAATAGCGATATCTTCGTAAATGTCAGTATCTTACGCGAAAATCGATTTTTTTGTAAAATTCTTTAAGTAGGAATATCTTGAAATGGGTTAACTTTAGGACAGTAGGTCTAAGAGTGATATCGACTGGAATTGATGCCTACTATCACCCCTTAACGGGTCCGCCACTAATTTCAGGTCACCCTGTAGTTTCTGCCTACCCCATGGGAAGAAGTCGTCAGTTTATGTATGTTATAGTTTTGTCATGTCGAAACTCTAATTGAAATAACACATTTACTAGTTGAAAAATAATTATTTCTACATAATGTAGTGTCCACATGGCGTGTCACAACTCACAATGTCGTGAAATGACGACATTCGTACTAAATAAAATAATACTCAGAAAATATTCTACTGACACATTTACAGTTTTAGTTCAGTTGTGACGACAAGCGTGTGATGGACGTTTGGCAAATATTCCGTATGCGCGAACGCAGCTAAACGTCGCGGTAACTCAGTTAGTAGGTATATTTATTGAGACGGATTGGCCTTTTTGAACGAATTAATAATATTTTATGTTTATTTTTATTGAAGGCTGAACTGAAAACTGATGAATCATGATGACGTAGCTAATATGAAGACTTCCATGAAATTTTAAATTACTTCACTGAATTATATTTACGTCCATTCAATAAAGGAAATCGGTGTTTACTATAATATATTATTAAGTACTATTTATTTTATGATCGTAAAAATTCGATAGTAGCAATAAAATAATTTTATTTAATAATATGATTCCTCATCGCCGTCATTTTACGCCACATCTCAATGTAATTAGGTAGCACATTTTGCCAGAGATTACATGTAGTGGAACATTATATACTTGTTTATCTATTCGCAAAATATTTACTCGTTTTATCAAAAGCACGAGAGAGTCAGCGACAATAATATCGCGACGAACAGTCACAAAATGATCTAAACAACTATGAAAATGAAATATTAACTCAATGCCACAAGAAATGTTTCAGAATGAAGACAGCACACGATAACTGTCATTTTGTCAAGTCAGTTAAAGTTTAATTTTCTTAGTTATTGAAATAATTTTTTGCTCCATGTTTTGAACAGTGTTCGTCCCGATATTTTTGACGCTGACATCTACCTGCAATACATACAAGGCGTTCAAAAATTGCACCATTTTTATTGTATACGTTTTTCCCGTACCTAAAAATAAATAAAAATGAAAGTTAAACACTTTAGTCTGAAACTTTCACTTTTATTTTTAAGGCGTTTTCGTCGTAGAAACCCTACTACAACAAAAACGCTCGTTTCCATGCATATATTATGATGGTGACTTCACTATCAGCTCTGGTTGGCTGGTTCTTACCAGGAGAACTCCTAAACAATTCAAGCCCCTGCATCGGGAAATGCAATATTTTGTAAAAGGTTGACAATTAGGCACTAACCTAAGGCTGATTGTTCAATAGTAGTAATAATATAAGATTATAGGAGTTAACAAGTGACTCTCGGCCAGTTATAAGATCAACAACGCGGCGACGTAATAAATAAGCTTTTAAACATAGTCTTACCCGTTGGCCCTTCGATCCTTTATTTAATGTAGCTATATGGTGTTACTTGAGGTACGAGATTTACCTATATATAGACGGCGAATATCCCCAAAGGACCGTTGCCATGACAACCAATCGCTTAAGAGAGCAGAGCTGTGGGTTTATTTTACTTTTCGTAATCACAATATTATATTTTTCGTAATCTTTTTAAGAAATTGAACGCCATTTTATGGAATTTAATCATTCCATAAAATTCCAGTTGTTTTTGATGACTTCAATAGTTTCAATTCCAAGCGGTTAATTAGCACTTTTATTTTAATTCACTAATCTGTGAAATATGTTCAGTCAATAATTAAATTACTTACTCACAACACATGAAATTATCCTGCTGGCTGGCTGATACAACCCTTTGTCATTAAGTTTTAATATAGTCCAGTAAAAATAGATCGATTTGTATGGAGTAGATTACATTGCAATAAATGCTCTTTGGGTGATAATTCAGAATTAAATATATAAATATTTTATATATTTCTTTAAAGCAATCTCAAACACTATTTTTACTGGACTAATAAAACAAAACAGAAACTGCAAGTCATTGCAATACGAGATACAAAGGACCATGGTCATTCGTATCTCGTCCCGCTCGACACGAGCTTACTCGATACGAAAATAACTTTACCGTGACTGAACGAATTATTCATACAGCACACGGTGTAATTAAAACCATGGCTAATTATGCATGCTGATCTTGTGAAGCAAAGAAACAACACAGTAGTGTTTAGAAATTCATTTAAATAAAACTTTACTTCAAAGATCAAGCGACAAAACTAACATGAATTATAATTTCGTTCACTTGGCTTTCACTATTAAGTCTTAATAAAAACGAGGTATTACTGCAAAATAGTCCCATTAAAGAATTTTCAAAAGGACGGCATGAAAGTATTACAGATTTGAATGTTGAATCTTGAAAGAGAATTCGTTTGCTAAATTAAATGATTGAAATTAAAACATGCGCTTTATTTAATTACGTCTTATTTTTAACAGAAAAAATGGTTCGTAAAATAAAAAGTTCGTCATATTAACTGTAACACACAGTTTTGACTGCATAATAATATGCATAGCCATTGAGGTAAACAAATTATCAATCATAGAGCATTCAACTTGGATTGGAATAGATCAAAACCAAAAAATCAGGCGCGGATACAGACGGGCGAAGGGACAATGGGTGCAATTTCCCCCCGAGCACCCACGACCGAAGTTTTGTTTTTAACCAATTTCATGAAATCCTCATTAAGACATCACTATATTACTAGAGTCGTTACTCTCCACAGCAACTACACTATTAGATTCTATATTTTTTCTAGAACTTTCTGAAAGATAAGGGGAAGCCCCTGAATAAAATCCTGGATCCGCTCCTAAAAAAAATACGCAGAACCACTACAGCTGCACCCCGCAAAATATTGACACGTGCAATGCAATGATCCAACTTTTTTAGATGTACCGTACATGCAGCGGGCACTATTTGCTTGCCTATATTTCCCAGTTTTGCTTCAAAAGCATTGAGGTGAATTACTCAATGTTTGTGAGTGCTATCGCCATATGCAAACCAAACAGTTGTTATTTACATAAATGTTAAAACAACCCGGTAATGTTTACAGGTGTAATTTGATTTTGTTGTAAATTAAACAAGGATAGAATGTATATGTCCAACATTAGTAAAAACAATCGGCATTTGTCAGATATGCGCGAAAAATAAAACAATGCAGAGCTTTTTAATTAACTCGCTTTTTCATCCCAGTGTCGTGCAATGGGAACAGAGTAAAGTTATCAGATGTTACATACTCTTATTATTCGCTGGCTCAATGCATGGTTAATAATATTGATGTGAGTACCAATTTTGCAGTACGAAAGCAAATATATGAAACTGTAGTGGGTCGTCAGTAGCCCGAAAGTCTGACAACTAGTTTTACCAACGAGTATCGTATTACCCAGTTACTGGGTTATGGAGGTCAGATAGGCAGTCGCCCATGTAAAGTACAGGTATTCAGCTGCATCCGGTTAGACTGGAAGCCGACCCCAATATATTTGAGAAAAGGTTTTGCACCAAAGCATCTTTTAAATGGGCCCACGTATTATTAATCTTCCACCATTTTTCCGAACTATGAGCGATATCAATCTGCCTAGCCTTTTCCCAACTATGTTGGGGTCGGCTTCCAGTCTAACCGGATGCAGCTGAATACCAGTATTTTACATGGAGCGATTACCTATCTGACCTCAACAACCCAGTTACTGGGTTACGATTCCTGTTGGTCATCAAACTGGTTGTCAGACTTTCAGGCTTCTGACGACTCGTAACGATTGTCAAAGATCCACCAATGTCAGCAGGGACCAATGACTTAACGTGTTTTCCGAGGCACGGAGGGGTCTTGTCATGTAAAGATGGTCACCCATCTACGAACCAACCGCGGCAAGCGTAGCTTAACCTGATCGATCGTCCCGGGCATAAGCCCCCGCACAACATGTTCCCTTTTGAGTCGCAAGTCTAGCTACTCTTTAATCTGAGCTCAAATATTCATCCAAAATCGGAAATAGAAACAACTAAATCAAATTATAAACATACTTCAAAAAGCCACAGTCTAATTAATTCGGTGTCTGAAGTTTAATTATATTCAGTCAAAATATTTCTTTAAAGCGATTTTTCCGGGTTAATGAACAACCTGTCCACTCAGTGAACTGACATTGACATTCGCTAAACCAATCAGCCAGTTCGTCCTACGTACGAGCATTAAATTCGAAATTACTGCTAGGGAATTATAATCCGTGCGTTGTTCTTCATAGAAGCTAATTCTCTCAAAATGAGTGAGAAAGTTAGTGCAAGCCTCTTTAGGAATTGTGTTTGCATATTCAGCACTTTAAAGCAGTGACGGGATACTTTCACATATTTTTTAGGGCTCCGTACCTAAATAGGAAAAAAACGGAACCCTTATAGGATCACTTCGTTATCCGTCTATCTATCTGTCTGACAGTATATCAAGTCCCTTATTCTCAGGAACGTGTGGAGGTAATCAAATACTTCATGGAACCTTGGAGCTCTAAAAAAATTAAGCTTCTATGTCAACGCAATAACAAAAAAAACCGGGCAAGAGCGAGTCGGACTCGCGCACCGAGGGTTCCGCTCCGATTTCTGAAAAAGTGTGCTATTTAGAAACATCGTTTTATTTTTCCTGTAATCTTTACATAAACTTCTATCACATAGAATATTTTCAGATTTTTCTCTTTGCAAACTTCGGAGATAAGGGGGGGGGGGACCGGTATTTTTTTTTACATTTTTAATCAAAAGTCGAACACTGTGCGGCCTAAATAAAAATATGTTTGAGAATGTGCAAACCGCGCTCTTTCATATAATACCCCACATGACCCCATGTTGCAAAAAAAATACATATATTTTTATTTCTTTCTTATTTGCAAAATAGTTGGGTAAACGTCATCTAAAACTGTTCCAAATTTCAAGTTGATAGCACTAGTAGTTCTTGAGATATCCAGCAGACCCGGTTCCTTTTTTACTATTTTGGTACGGAACCCTAATACGGCCATTTAGGCGACATATTTTGATACTCGCAAGTAAATAAAAAACTGTATGGTACTTACCGTTGACCTATATGATATAGAATCATGAAAGGCAACAAGCACGGTCTCATAGCACAATACAAGTAAAGGAAAAATTCTGAAAGTCGTTTATTTGTAGTTGTATCACTTTTTTTGCGATTGCAAACTTACATTTGCAGTTGGAGACCGTGGCGTGTATGAGAACATAATTTTAACTTTAATGTTAAGTTTGTATTTGGGATAAATTCATCCCAACTACCCTACACACCTACTAAATTATTGTCAAGTGGAATCAAGTAATTACGTAGATAAGTAAATAAAGTCATAAAAAAAACTATTTACATTACGAAACAATGAGATCATTTTAAACTATTAGTGGAAATATTACATCACATTTGTAAGCATATAAAACAGAAGTACTTAATATTTTTTATAGGATAATCTTCCATTGATTATTCCTTAGTAAATTCATGGGAAAAACGCTCTCATAAGTCTAAACTCTAAACATAAGATGCCTCACGTTTGAAAACCTTAGATAATAATAAAATCGATGCCACATATGCGCGATCAGTATAAGTATGTACAGTATATTCGGGGTTGTATATTATGAACACAGTGAAGGTACATCCCTAACCACATATTGAAGATATTGGAATCCTCGCCCCCACTTTGCTACGGCGCCAGTGCCGCTTCTTTACTAAATGTACCTTGTGGAGACAACTGTCGTCACGGACCCTGACCTGATTCGGGTATAGTTAGGAGATGGCATTTTGTAGTGCCCACCGCCAAAATAATGTACCTTACCAAGACACCGCTACTCGGGTATATTTAGTAGCAATAGTTTAAAATAAATCATTACTAAAATACCTACCATTACTACCATTACTAAGTACCTTATTTCTACACTTAGATAATTGGTATTGTTACCTACATCCCTGGTCCATTAGGTTCCCCTCTAGCTCTGACAGTCAAAGGTATACCTAGGTACCCACCCATGTTGATGTCTGTATTAATGTCGGATGTAAGCGTAGAGTGCAAGATACTGACGGTAATTGGGTATCCGTGATTTATTAAATACGCAGTAAACGGCTTATATAAAGTAAATTACAAACCCTTGAAACTTAGTTGGTGTTTCTTTAGAAAATGTTTATAATTATATTTGTATTTATTGTAGCTATACCCGTTTAATGTATTTAATAAATCGTAGCTAGATGCAATATAATTATGTAATAAAATAATGATGTAGGCACCTAATACGTAACGGTGAAATCAGTCGAAAACGCGTTTGTATGAGTGCCTAATAATTTTAAGACTTTTAACTCATCTTTTACTGAGGTTGTCCTCTTCGCAGTATAGCGTAATTTTTTAAGACTGTGGTCGCCTATTTTCGCGCTCGGATTTTAAACATCTGACGCTCGACGCCGCGTAGCGAGTGCGCGTGTGTGCGTTTTTCCTCATGTACGGCACACAGTTGCGATGCTGCGACGACTAAATGATCTTGATCTGTAGCTATGGCGTACCTATATTTTTTTGAAGTAAAAGCTAGAGGTTTACGGAGAAAATAAAAAGACTGTCCACAATACATTATTAGTGTATTTTAATTAAATTTATACAAATATGGATGAAGAAAATAATATTATGCAGGTACTTATAAAAACTAAACTCATTTTACTTATTTGCTTAAGTATTTGTATACTTATAAGTAATTGAAGTTTTATAAAAGTATTTGTATTTGACGACACGGTTGGCGCAGTGGCTGAGCAATTGACTGCTGCGCAGCATGTTGTGGGTTCGATTCCTGCACGGAACAAATATTTGTACGACCTACAAGTATTTGTTTCCGCGTCTGGGTGTTTTTCTATCTATAATATGTATGTATTTATAAAAAAAAATGTATATAAGAAGTTTATCAGCCATCTCGTTACCATAACACAAGCATTAGGTTGCTTAGCTTGGGACTAGATGGCGTTGTGTGAAATGTCCAAGGATATTTATTTATTATTTATTTTATTTATTTGTCTAAGGGGATTGATCGACTTTTCCTTGGATCTATAATTTCTGGGAGAACCCAATCAGAATAAAATTTTGTTAACAGCGGAGCCATCTTTTGTCCAAAATCATCGTTTTTTTGTGTAAAACAGTTCAATTGAAGCCCTATTTCAATGTAGATAAAGACGCCACGCGCTAGCTATAATTATTTATTTTTCTTGCGGCATTATAGGTTTAGCAACCGCATCAAGTTCATAAAACAGTTGAATTTGAACCAACAATAATACATAAATACATAAAGCCGCCTCATGCGCAAATGTTTGGTTTACTGTTTTCAAATTTCAAATAGGTAGGTCACCCCGCTGCCACAGAATAAATAATAGTACTGCTGCGTTCGTGTGGGGTTGGTTTTATAATGTTTATTAGCCTAGGCAGGTATTGTACGTGCCCAGTCGACCTAATGACTATACAGTCGACCACACGTCGCACGTCAGTGGTAAGTGATAAGGATTTGTATAGGTATCGTTTTCATAGTTTTCGATTTCGACTATAGCCAATAGTGAAGTCAAAATTAAAATCCAAGATGGCGGCTGCGAAAATTTTAAAATTTTTCGTCATGGATGTCGTTTTCATAGTTCTCGAGGATGAAGCCGATAGTGAAGTCAATCATCCTAGAAGGGATGATTGACTGCACTATGCGGCCCAAGAGAGCAATGCAATGGTGGCCCAATGGTAACGATCCCGACATACGAGTAGGTCATGGTTTCGAACTCAGGCAGGCACTTTGTGTAAATAATTTCATCACCACTACTCTCAAATCAGTGAAGGAAAATATCGTGAGGAAACCGCCTAGAACCAAAAATTCGAAGACATGTGACATCTACCAACCCGCACTGGGTCCTCGTGGTGTATTACGGCCCACTCCCTCTCACCGAGAGGAGCCCTGTGTCCCAGCAGTGGGAACATTATAGGCTGATTATGATTGAGACCCATTATGTTGTGAGCGAGCACGTTTCAGTGCCAGAGGTCATCACTGATGTGAGACGAGAAGATATATTACGCTCAACACCGCCGCGCGCGGCCCTTGTCCGATCAGAGCGCGGCTAGCCGCGCGTGGCAGCCGCGCTCAAATGCCGCCCTATATTTGGACACACCTTTATATAGTGCCTTTATCTATGCCTCACTCGTTTCGTATCGTTTAGTGCGGTCGCGATTTGAGTGTATTTCCCATAGTTTTATTGATGTTTTCCTCGACCCCTGTTTTCTTTCTGCGGACTTCTGATCTTGCTTCTTGTACGAACCTTGCTACCACACCGGACACGGTACGGAGAACCCCGCATAAACGTTGGACTTGAACTTGTTATTTTGTATATTACGACCAGCCTACTGATTTCATATTGGCACCATGGATCGTTGTGTAAATTGTGGCAAAGTGACTAGAGGCTGTAGTTTACGTGGTCGTCGAGCTGAAGAACTTCAAAAATCAGCTGTTAAGTACCTATATGTAGATCGTTATGTAACCTCACTTTTATTACATCTCTTTTAACTCGGAACTCAGACCGCGAAAATCCGCAAAATGTTCAGTGATGGTTTGATAATATAGTAGCTATAAATTGGCACCAATTTCATTTTTTTACAACCCAGGCCCAGGCCCAAGTTTATATGACATGGTTTCCGTCTCCTTTGTCACGGATCCACAATAGAGATTGTGGCAGTAGAGATTTCAAATAAAAACGTGATATAAATTTTTTCTCCATATTCATCCTCCAAAATTCTTGTAGCCATCTTGGATTTACATTTTGACTACACTATCGACGTTAGCACCCACAAGAACCATGAAAACGATACCCATGATGAAAAATTTGAAAATGTTCGCAGCCGCCATCTTGGATTTACATTTTAACGTTACTATGGGCTTTAGCATCCTCGAGAACAATGGGAACGATCCCCATGACGAAAAATTTAAAAATTTTCGCAGCCACCATCTTGGATTTACATTTTGACCAAATTATATTGTATTATTGATATTGTAATTACAATATCACTATTACAAGTAATACAACATAATTCAAGAATTGTAACATAATTCTCCTAAAGTAAGTGTGCCTACCACGTTAGCTTCTTAAAATATTACTTAAATGAAAGGATTATAAATATTTAGTCGCACTACAATTGACTATATATCACGCGAGGCGCATGCGCGGCGGCGGGAGGTCAACCGACATAGGTCCTGCGTCGAAGAGCGCCAGAGCGCGACTGACTTAGGCCGTTCGATGCACCCGATTTTATACTCACTTTAAAAAATTATTTTCGTAAATGATTGAAGACAGATATGTTTTATTTTTTACACATATATAGTACAATCTTTCTTCTTACGTATAAAATGATTTGTGTTGCCAAATGACTTTTAGATTCTGAGAAATGACGTGTTTTTTTGTAGTCGATTTCTCGATTTTTGATTATCTTAGACGTGATTAAAATACATGTTAATGAATTAAAAATCAAACTTTTCTGAATGCATTTTAAATTTCAGGATATGCCTCTTCAAATGAATACCACTTTACCTTCTTAATTAGTAGTAATAATTGGTGTAAGATTACTTCAAAGTTGAGCCTTCGCGCGTCATCTGGAAATCGCGCCTTCGAAATCGACTGTTTTCGTAGTCAATAATTCAATTTGAACAAGTTTTTTTTAATAGACTTTAAATAAAAATATATGATAATTACGATGATTGCAATGAAAAGAAGCTAAAAAAATAAATTATGTGACCAAAATCACTTCAAAATCTCCCAAGTTCTCGATTTACGTATGAAAAATGCAACAACGCTCTTAAATAAATTTTTATTTGTAACACCTGTGGATCCTCCTCATATCCTCCTCTTTTAAGTATTATGAACTTATTTTTTTATTTCTAAATGAAACATTGAATTGTTAGCTGATTATATCCATAAAAACTATTAAGTACTACTAGTTTTCTAGCTTCTATCGTATTTCCATAAAAACAAACGCTATAACAAAAGACGTAAAAATTCGTAAAAATCGAAACATGGGCTTAAAAATACTGCTCAGACTTTAGATGCATTTTAGAGCTATTAGTAGTATTATTAGTATTAATTATTATTTACTATATATGGAACATGAAATGACGCAGAAGGTGCGTTACATGAACATAATGAAGCCTTGTAAAGCTAATGCCTAACATTTTCACATTCTATTTTATAGAAATACCAGATGAAAAATCTTAAATTTCAGTCAGGAGCACTATTTCTAAATTAAAATCTTTTCACTAGTTATCTTATCCGAGACTTCGCAGTAAAACACGTATAAAATGTCATTAAAAAGTCAAAAAGTCATATACTATCCACAGCGACATATTTACAACACCTGAATCAGCCTGTATAATGTTTTATTGTCGAATAAAGATTGCTGCATTGCTGTAAAAGCTATTTTATGATCAAACATGCTATAGATATCGTGAAATTTTTAATTTTTGCTTTTTTGTTCCTTGCCTCCTTGCCTCGACTGAATCGTTGGCCCTGGGTTCGATTCCCATGTCGGCCAAAGTGTTATTAGGTTTTTCCGTCAAAATTTTATCAGTAGCAGCCCGGATTTTGGATTTGTACCCGGTTGAATGCAAAACGGTCGCCCCCAATTCCATGCGATTTAAAAACAACTGTCGAAATGTAGGTACCTATACCATAGGTACACCTCTGCCGATCCCTTCGGGGATTACAGTCGTGATGTTGTGTTTGTTCTTTCTCTATTATTTATTACTTTTAAGATCGGCTTGGATTTCAAGGCCATTAGCGATTATTGCCTTTCAAGCAAGCAAATTTAATTAAGGATAAAGAATTCATTTCCGTTTAGACCATAGAAATATAAACTTATATGTACGGTTTTGTTAGACCATAACGGAAGTGGAATTATTATTTATTTTAATAAAATAAAGATATAAAGAGGTAAAAAGAGTTTTAAAGAAGCGTACACAGTTTATTAGAATATCAATTGAAAATCAGATCAATTAAATTAATAGCACCGAGTAATAAAAATATTACAAGGGCAATTTTTCGCAAAGTTCAGATGGTTTTTAAGAATACCAATAAATAATAAGAAGCGCAGTACCTATATAAAAAAAGGAAAAAAAATAAAAAAGGGTAAAAATAAGGGGGAAAAGCATGTCCTCATCGTTTGAAGTTCAAAAAAAATTTTTGGCTCGCAGTTAATTATATCCTAGAAAATAAATCCGTATTTAAAAACGAGTGTAGTTTTGTTTGCTTACTTATACCTCCACACCTATTTTATCCAACAAATAAAGTGTGTTCATTTGAATGCGAGGATAGGTATGGTATTTCCAAGTGAAAAAGATTCATAACTTGCTCATTATATTAAATATTTATATCTCAATAATATTTACAAACTACATCACTGCCAAATAACTCTGAGTCATTCAATACTAGCGTTGCCCACCTGTTTGAAGGAGTCTTTAATATGGCCACCCATGTGCCAAATTTCATTTCAAATCCAAATCCGTTCAGCCGTTTTAGCAAACAAACAAACTCTTTCACATTTATAATGTTAGTTAGGATTTCCATAATAATAATTTAAAATAATAATATAATGTGGGTTATTAAAATTATCTCATGGTAATTTTAATAAAATAACATTGGGCCTTATAAATGTGTTTGTTTTGTGGAAAAATTAATGAAATATTAACAGAGAAAATTACATCGTAATTATACACAACACAATTATTAATATCATACATGGATTTTTTTAAGTAATTTTGCTTGTTTTTTGTCTTTGAATAAGTAGGTAACTAAAATACTAGACTAAAGACCAAACGTTCCTATTATGTAACGCTAATTGATTCAGTAAAATGGCGGTTCATCGCGTCATCACAGCCTGACTTCACCTTTACTTTAAGCTGGACATACAGTGCCCTCCAAAAGTTAGTTGACATTTTTCCACTTCAGATGTGATGCCACATTATGAATAAAATTAAAATAAAAAAATAATCAGGTAACCTTAAGGGATTTTTTATGATAAGTCAAGGTAGTGAATTTTTTTCTGAAGTCAGCGGAAATATTTCAGCTAACTTTTGGAGGGCACTGTAAGTAGTTAGGACTCTTATGTTGTAGTAGACAATAGCCTAGTTGTTCTCCAAAAAGAATATCTAACGCTATTTGAAAAGGAATTGGTGTATAACAACATAGCCAGTACCTAGGTACAACAACGAAATATGCATGCACTCTTGGCATCTTCGGAAGTCAAATGCGAGCGCTGAATTTCGTACATTTCTCACTACTAGAGTACTAGGGCTGCATTTCATGCTGTGTTCCATTTGTATTGACAGAGATATTGACAAAACAATTAATGTTTGCCTACCTGTTGAAGCGGCAGCGAGTAAACACAGCAAATATTATATTACGGAGAATCACGTGTACACGTGGTAAATACAATATTACGGCACAAGGCAATTCCAGCCTCTCTGTTCTGCTATTTACTGAATATTAATTAAATATTTGATATACCTATCCATGTTTATCAAACATTTCTGTGAAATCTGAAGCACCAACAGGTTTAGGGCAATATGCCATAGCGCCATTTAGTAGGCCACTAAACTGTAAAACTAACATTTTAGATCATTTTTAGAATTCTCTAGTTTTGTGATGAGAAGGTGGTCCCAGATGCTCCATTAATACCTACCTAGTAATTAAACGGCCGGTTCTACTAGTAGAAATCTAATAAACGTGAGCAATTTACTGAATTTTGAGGAGTTGTTCTGCTCATCACGCCGAAGATCATCATCAGATCTACACCAAAATTTTATGAGACTAATTTAAAGTCTATCTTTCAAATAAAAAACAACCATCGACATCGGATCTCATAATGCGGAGATATCCAGTAGCCCCCTTTTTGCCCTTTTTTGGAAGAATAACCCCTCCAACCAAAAATCCCCGGCGACAAAAAAACTATAAATTTTTAAAACCAGTATACCAGATCGATTGTAAAATACGTTATAGCAACAAACTGACAGACAAAAGCAAATTTTGCCAGACTTGAAGCAGAGACGATTCGCTCGGTTGGTAAGTTGGAAACAGACTAAACAATTTACCAAAATATCAGTTTACCTGTTTTGTATATATCTAGTCTATCCAATGTAAATTATCTCACTGCATGTCACTTTGATGCTGTGACGTCTGACACGTTTTAGATTGTTGAAGAGTCAAGACCGTGACAAAGACTTAAGATCTTTCTTGGCAGGCTAAATATTATGTAGCTAATAGTGTACTATGAACTACAATGTAAGCCACCTGAAATTTCATTTTGATTAATCACCATCAATTTTATTTTGGGCCGTAGACATTCCCTTCTGAACATTGAACTCATCACATAGAAAAAATATGACTGCATAACTGTATGTTGTCATATTCACCACAAGCATAATATACAGGATGTAAGTGTAAACAGTGGCAATCTTTTAAGGGGTCATTGTACTCATCATTATGAACAACTTTTACTATGGGACCAAACCTGAAATCGCGAAAAAAAATCAGCTGTTCAGTACATTTATGTTCCCATAATTCGTCAAAATGTAGGGAACAGCAGATTTTTTTTCGCGATTTCAGGTTTGGTCCCATAGTAAAAGTTGTTCATAATGATGAGTACAGTGACCCCGTAAAAGATTGCCACTGTTTACACTTACTCCCTGTGTATATTTGATGATCAGAGGATTCTTGTTTTCATGTCTTGGACTACCTACCTACCTAATGAAATAAAACAAACTCTACTGAGCGGAAGTAAGTAATAACCATCAGCTATTGCACTTTCTGTACGTAATATCACAATATATTAGCTATCAGTCTCACTGTAATTAAAGGGAGCACCGGCTACCATACTTGCAATGTTTTAAGTTTTAAAAACATTTTTTTAATGAATTACCTTTCACTAGAGTCCCTATACTTAGACGCAAGCGGGTCAGGAGTCAGGACATTATCATTTTATGTAAAAAATACGCAAGGTACCCACTTTGTCGATGTTTGTAGTTATAGAGTGCAACATAGTTTAAATTGCATGCACTTGCATACATAAGTACCTATTACCTGGATTTAGAGTGGTCCGCACGTACAAAGCTCGAACTATCGACAATTGCGGTTTGGTCCTCCGACACTTCCGCTCACTGGGCCAACTCAGTTCTAATTCAATTAGTTTAGCACAAAACTATTTATGGCTGGATATGTTACATGTCCATTCTAACTAAAATTAGCATTTTCGAGAAATAAACCAGGTTGTTTGGTACTTAATCGTATTTTCAATTGAATTGTTGAACTGAATTCAGTTTGGGGGCAGATCAACAGTTTAAGAGGATACCTAATATCGAAGCGTGGTTTAGCTCGTTGTGTAAGTGAAATGGACGGAATGGCTGGAAGACTCACGCGCATCGGAATTTAAACGCGCTTCGTTTAAATGTAGATTTAAATTTTTCGTTTAAATGTAGTAGAGAATATCTTGGAAACATCAAAATACTTACAAAAACACGTCGAGTATATATAACATTCACGTTTTTGACAGGCGGATAAAAATGTCGGCTGTCTAACGCAGCTAAACCGAATTTCGTTCTGTTCAGTATGGTACGCAAAAATTTAATTCCACACACAAAACATCACTCACGATAATATCTAGCTACAGTTGCAGACCATGAATCCTGAATAGAAGAAAGAAAGTTAACGTAAACCCACGGCAGGCATGTGCATCGCCTTGTTTCCTGCAAACAAGATAAAACAACCCATTGCATATAACTCATTACGGTACTGGCGTACTTTTTACTCCGAAGCACAATTAGCTTTTTCTCTTATTTTGTGCGATCAAATCAATTTGCAGAAAGCTAATTAATGACGTATCTTTAAAGTTTACTATCTTTAAATTAAGAGGTGTTTATTATGTTCCGATACTTGTATGCGTATTATGCGATTAATTAAGCCCGAAAGTCTGATAACCAGGCTTACCAAGGGGTATCGTATTACCCCGTTACTGGTTTGTGGAGGTCAGATAGGCAGTCGCTCCATGTAAAATACTGGTATTCAGCTGCATCCGGTTAGACTAGAAGCCGACCCCAACATAGTTGAAAGGCTAGGCAGATTGATTGATTGACTTGTATGCGTATTACGTGTAAAAGCTGTAACGATACTTGACAGAAAATGAGTATGTAATCGATATTTACATTTGAAATATTCTAGATCTTTCTAGTAGGTTCTCCGTTTATTTTCTTCGTCAAAATCGGCTTGTGCTATTTTCCACTATTCCTATTTGTTATTTCTGAAACAAAGTAAAGAGAAATACGTTAATTTATGTCCCAAAGTTAAAATTAACAATGACTAGAGACACCGTTACCTAAATGACGGCTCGCAGATAGATAGCCAGACCGAAATAGCTCGCCAACCACTAGAGATGATAGGACTGCCAAACCAAATGACATGAGCCACTCGAATCCCAAACAGATTTTTATTGCATGCCGCAATCAAAATGGTTTATATTGGGATTACGACGGGTGAAATAAGCTTAGCTTTGTTATTCAGAATGTTTTGTTCAAGAAATAATCTCAGTAACCTTGGCGCATATACATTAAAAACACCAGCATTTACCAGCATTGTGTTTTAGTTCTTCACTAGTACTTAATTGATTTCCTTGTCACGTATACCAGCGTGTCCTAGAAACTATTATATAATGCAACAAGCTAAAATTGATTGTGTTATCATTTCAGATCACAGAGTCCCTGAAGCGTCTGCGTGCTGGCAAAAAGTCATCTCGTTTCTCTGAGGACGTCGACTTCGAGACCAACGTCTCCAATCTCGAGAACCGCATGAGGATTTCCGACAAAATCCTTGAGAGTGTCGGCATCGGCTCGTCCGAGGTGAGCGGCGCCAGGAGAGCCCTGCAGGAGAACGAGGAGCGCACAGAGAAGCGCATCGCACGTAGGTTAAACGAAGAAAACTCGCTCACAAAGTGGACTGCGATCGGCAAATCTGACGATGAGAGCGCGGCCGCACAGCGCGCAAAAGTGTCCAGAGCGCGTCTGACTGACTTGGAAGATGAGATGAACGAGCTGAACGAAAGGACTGCCATGAGAGAAAAGCGCGCGGCTCGCCTCCGAGCCCTCGTCGCCGACTCCGAAGCCTCCGACACAACAGTGTCCTCCTCCAAGGTCACCATCAGATCTGAGAGGGAAAAGAAACAGGTCACTTTCTAAACAAACGTAGCTATCTTGTTACACTCTCGTCGCTCTCGGCTCTAAAACTACTCGTTTTAGCACACTGAGAGTTCTCTTCGTTTCGAGGTAGATAAGTTTGCTAGATTGTGTGATCCTGCATTTGCCTATGTACATGGTCGAAGTTGATGTCTATTTTATATTTGGATAGAATAAAATGAAATGCTATGTATTGCCCTGTTTTCTATTTATTGAAGATTTAATAGAATAATTTTACATTCAAGACTTATCGTTTGATTGCTAATCTTACTTTGTGTTAAGAAATACCTAAGACCACTCAACTAACTTTATAAAATGATAAATCAATGATAACAATGTATGTAAAAGGTACGCTGCCTATAGGAAAACTTTATTTATTGAGACTCAAGCAAAGTGCATGTCAATTAAATTATTTACTTTACACGATGTCATCGTATTACTTACTGTGAATGAGAGATGAAGCACATTAAAGGACGACTTAGCTGTACTCGCATCTGCACCGCTGCATCAACACAGAAAAAAGTAAACAAGTTATTATTGAACGTGAAACAAAGCAAGGCAGTGCCAAAAAAATATCCGTGATAAATTTATTTATGTATTTTTAATTTATATTGGTACATGCTGACCTACTTAGCCCATCTTTTGAGTATGTCGAAACAAAAAAAAGTTCTAATTGAAAGATAATTTATTTTCCTCGAAGACAGAGTATTGCCACAACATCGTAAGGAAAATATTATTTTAACGACGCACTGTTAAAGGTTTGCCTTTGGTATTAAGTAATAAGTATTTTATTCTCGACTGTACCTACATACAGTGAAGTAAAGCTCCATTTACACGGTGCAAGTTTACCATACCATAAAATACATACCATAAAATTGAAGCAACAATTGACTGGCTCAGTCTAAACACAACAATACAATAAAATTGTTGCACGATACGGGTAAGTTACTCGTAGTTGCCGTTCACAACTGTTATAAGTGCAAACAGCCCGTACAATAAAATCTTATTCAATTCTGGCATGAAAATTTTCTATAACTCAAACATGAGCGACCGAAACAATTTATTTACTATACGGTAACTTCACAGCTGACACAATTACTAACACAATTATTATTCCAAACATTACGCCAATTACACAGAAAAAAATAAAGAAAAAAAACCTTGAGAAGACGTTTAATAAAATTTAATGAAATATTTGGTAGCGCAATTAAGGGTAATACTTCAATAATGTACAAGGACTTGCAACTCTGTGTTTAGACGAGACAAAACTTGCATGCAATAATTGCCTTGGTGTAAACAGAAGTCGCATGCAATTCTTGAATAGCAATATTTGAACGTGCGATTATTGCTGTTGAACGTTCCAGGAACTTGGACCGTGTAAATAGGTCCTAATGATATTACCTGTAAAAAAGGGAGTTCTCTATACAAAGCCTTGTATTACTTTTTATTCAAAGCAATATTGAATGTGATATTGGCCACAGTGGGGAATATAAATGGAAATATCTTAAGCTGCGCGTGTATTTTGTATGATAATATGCATGTGTGTAGGGTCTACCTACCTTATGGATCCACGGACGTCCAGTTATACACATGGCCTTCGTTAAATCATCTAAGTATTAACTTCTTATTCTAAATTTTATATACCTACATTAAATCCCTGACAGACAACGCAAAGCCTAAATTGCTGGGTCTAGAAGTATGAAATTTTGTACATGAGTTCCTTATTGTAATGAGGGTGCAATACGGACGAATTTTTGAAAATACATCTCTAAAAGAGAATAATGGAGTTGGTAATTTTTTGGCACATGGCTTGTCGTAAATAAATAAAGTAGTCACTACATACTCTTGGTAAATAATTTGGTGATGGCAGTATTTTTATGTTTAATTATTTTGCCATTCCACACAAAGGACTACTCACGCCCGCCGCTACTGCATTGTTTCATGCATTTAGCGAAGTTGACGTGTGATCGCCACCAGCAGCCATATTCAATAAAGTTCATTGTCCTCGAAAAATAAGCTTCGTATTTCCAACCTGTCTGGCAAAAACTTTTTAAAATATTATATTACCAAAATACAATAGAAAATTACGAATTCAATAGAATCTTTGAACTCATAGTGTTTATAGAAATGTAACACTATTTAGGTATTTCTAGTACACTACTTAGAATGAATATATTATGTATAAGACTACTGAACCTACAGCGAAATCTTGATTTCTTGGAATTGTCACGAAATGAAAATAGTTTGAATAAAAGTAAACACAAAAATATCAGGTTTAACTTTTATGTTAAAGTATTAGTTTTATCGACCAACCCACACTGGGCCTACGAGGTGGGTGGTGGCTCACTCCCTTTCACAGAGAGGAGGCTGGTGTCCCAGCAGTGGGAACATTAGAAGCTGATTATACTATTAGTTTAATGGAATTTATTGATCATGGGATCTGCAATTCATGTGCCCATCAAAAATCTTTTGTAATTTCACCAAAATCCATGGATTATGGATGGATACATTGCCATGTTGCTTCGTGGTATGAACAGGTTTCAGGTTTCCAGGAGTTCTACTACTACATACATTATTAAATAGATACACAGCTGTATTATTTGTCGGAGCTTACCTATACGTGGAACCAACCAAGTGGACTGGCCTGCAGTGGCAGAGGACAAACTGGTGTTTATCTTCTGGTTCACATTTAGGATTTTGTTAGCCTTAGTAACACTATGGATAGGATAGTTCATGTCCAAAGATCGAGCCCTTTGGCGTGCGGAGTTTCTAACATTGGTTATGTTATTGGCTTAAATAATAAATGAATTATTTACATCGGATTAAGTAAAAGAACATGACAATCTGTGTAGGAGGTGTAAATTCATATATACTTGTGTATTGCGGGCATGCCAATTGCCACTAACCGGGCACAAGTTTACGCATCTGAGAAAAGAAAAAACGGTGCAAGAGTTGAATTTAGGCACTAGAAAAAGTATATCACGACTAATAATTCGAAAAAAAAATGGATTATTTCTTAATTGTACCGAAACGAAATGCCTTATTTTCTAACAATCAATCTGCCTAGCCTTTTCCCAACTATGTTGGGGTCGGCTTCCAGTCTAACCTGATGCAGCTGAATACCAGTATTTTATATGGAGCGACTGCCTATCTGACCTCCACAACCCAGTTACTGGGTAATACGATACCCCTTGGTAAGACTGGTTGTCAGACTTTCGGGCTTCTGAGGACCCGTAACGACTGTCAAAGATCCACGAATAACAGCCGGGACCAACGGCTTAACGTGCTTTCCGAGGCAGGGAGGAGTCTTGGTATGTAAAGATCGATGATTGATTTTTGATGGATGATTTTCTAACAATTGCATCAACATTGCCTACTTTTTCAAAACTTGTGTGAAAATTCAATAAAAAAAAACTCAAAACCAATTAAATACTTATCTGTTACAGATATAAAAGTTACCTTATTTAAATTAAAATATGTTGTAGTGTTGTTGTTCATATCGAATTAGGCCCTTTTGAAAAATCACTCCTCGATTGAAACATCCAATTACTCAAACCGGATCGAACCTAGGACCAGGCTCAACAGTTGCACTAACAAGTCAAGAGAAGTAAGTGTATCCTCGCATAGCGTAACTTAGTCCAACATAATTCCTAGCGTAACATAATCAACCTTAAACTCATTAGCCACAGACAGCGGCTGCTGACGATTGTATTTTTAAAGATGGCGACCATAGCTCCATCTCTGGAATATATTACAAACTACTATGGGTTGAGTTTAGGAACAAGATTATAATCTTGTAATGACGCTTTTGACGTTCTTTTTTTTTCAAGGGGTCATTAGATGGCGACACTATTTATTAAACTGTTAATTACTAACTAATATGTGAATGAATGAGTTCATCTGAAAGATTGATTTAAATAAAGCTTGTAAACAGATACACATGTTAAACTTCTTATAACACTCCTCCGTTTCCTTAAAAAGGCATGACTGTTCGACATTTCAACATTTTGGGATTCAACATTTTGCGAATTCAACATTTAGCGAATTCAACATTTTGCAAATTCAACATTGTAGTCCGTAACGGATTTACACTTACCTACAGTATCAACTGTAATATAGTAGGTACACGCGTGATGTAATCAAAATTTTGGAAAATGGGTGTAAGTTGAAAGTAGAAAATACAGTAGAATATCAATCTGCCTAGCCTTTTCCCAACTATGTTGGGGTCGTCTTCCAGTCTGACCGGATGCAGCTGAATACCAGTATTTTACATGGAGCGACTGTCTATCTGACCTCCACAACTTAGTAACTGGGTAATACGATACCCCTTGGTAAGACTGGTTGTCAGACTTTCGGGCTTCTGACGGTCCGTAACGACTGTCAAAGATCCACGAATTGCAGCCGGGACCAACGGCATAACGTTCTTTCCGAGGCACGGAGGAGTATCGGTGTGTAAAGATTGTCACCCATCCACTGACCAACCCCGGCAAGCGTGACGTATTCGGTTGGGTAGAAATAAAACAATATTTGTTGTTGGAAGGAATCTATGGCAATTTATTGATGCACTAACTATATTCAAAATTACCTAGGCACAAGTAGTGGACATTAGTTATATAGGTACTATTTATTAACAGCCAATCAGAACACAGTTAAAATACTATTACAATAATCTGCGCGCGGTGCGCGCCCTCTGCCAACAGTCCACCTAACCACTAAACCTCTGAAGTTATAAAAATATTGGTCGCGGCGCTCGATACTTTAGGTCAGTGTAGCGGCGAGCATAGATAATACACTATATAAAGTAATAGCGGCGAGCATAGATTAATATACCGGTGTAGCGGCGAGCGCGCTGCCTTGCGCACGCGCGCTGCTACAACCACATGGATCGACTCGTGCGGCTGTTATTACTTAGCCACAAGCTCCTCCCAACATAATAGTAGAATAATGTCTCTGGAAATGCGTACCTACCTAAAAGAATAACTAGATAAGGTACATACATAGGTGCAGTGTAAGACTGTTTGTCCACCGCACCAGGGGGTCGACTCCCTAAGTCCGTCCGTCTTTCCGTCCGTCCGTTCATCCGTCCGTCTGACATTACGATCCATCAAAACAAATGTAAAAGTTAAATTTTTCGGACGGGCAAAAACGGCAAATCATGTTGTCATTCATACTTCGTTCGGGCCCCGAACCAATCATCCATCCGTAGGTGATACGGAGTAAGAAACGCCCGTAACGAAGGCCGAAACTACGGGCTTCGTGCTTAGGGAGTAGGCCCCCAGCTTCGGAGAGTCCCACCGGTCCGCCAGCGCACGCAGGATGGTGTTAAACCCATAAGCTTAGTATTTTTTTATAGAAAATTCGTGCTTTTCCGTTGTCTTTTTTATTTTTCAAACTAATGTATTAATTGCATTTTTATCGAAGCCCTTACCTACAAAATATTGTTTCAACATTGCTTTCGACCATAATTCGTTTAGATAAGTATCAATATCACAATTACAAAGTTTTAAAATTGCTAATTGGACCAACCGCTTCGTCATATGGAGAGCATATTTTTACAGCATGTGCAGTGTTATTAGCACGCATGGTGTAATAGAATTTGAGTGGAAAATTGGTTAGGCGGCATGGCGTCCCCCTTCCTCCTTCCGCCCTGATGGTCGAACTCAAATTGCATTGTCGATTGACGTGGAGTAATGGTCAGCGATACGTGATATAGAAAATTAGCGCCATTAGATGTGACGATTAGTTATTTCACGTTTAAAACCTTAGGTCGGCGTTAGTTTATAATTGAATTGTGTTGCAATTACTTTTTTACTGCTTACCTACTGGATTTGTATTTATCTGTTTACGCTTGTAATTAGAAATCTAGTTGTGTATTATTGTTACTATTATGTTATTAGTCTGTAAGCCTTCTTAAAATGTATAACTATAGATTTACCGTATTACCTTAAGACTGTGTTTATGCTATTGTTAAACAACTGTTTGACATGACATTTATGTATGGAGTTTGGCGTAAGACTGACATTAGACACGCGTTGAAAAACTGTCTACGTTTGGGTGGTAAGACCCCTGTCTTACTATTTATTATTACTTTATTTATTTAAACACATGTTCAACGCGTGTCTGACGTTTATTATGTATGGAGTTTGAGGTAAGACACGCATTAAACATGTTTAATTATTTTGTAGCAAGACCGTTACAATTTATGATAATGTACATAACGCAAAATTGTCTCACTATTAATAAAACTAGTTGAAAATTACACACAGAAAATACTGCTTCATAGGGGTCGAGGGGCTTCCGGGACCGGGACCGCGGTCCCAGATTCCACCTTTATTATTTTTGAGTAGTATTTTGGGACCACAAATAAAATAAACAAAGTTATGTCTTGGGAAGGTACGGTCAACCCAAAAATTTTGAAGTTATTACACAACTGCCAAAAAGGAGTGTAATGTTTTCAGCGTATGTTTGTGAGTTTCTTTACTCCACGATAACTTTTGAGTGCCTGAATTTTAATGTACCTATAGGGTATCGTTAGAATCCTTACATCGGCTCAGGCGCAAAATTTCGCTTTCGCTAAATGTCTACTGGTAGTAAAATGTCGCTTTCTCATAATGTCGATTTCGCAGAATGTCGCTTTCGCAAAATGTCGTGTTAGTAACTTAGAAAAAAAATTTGCCAGGTTTAAAAAAAGGTTATTTTTTCCAATTTTTTATTAAATGTTTACAAGTTTTACAACATATACCTAAGCTGTTTGGAGTTTTTTTTTCCTTGGTTTATTTTTGGTTTATTTCTTGGTATTTTTTGGTTTTTCTTGTTTTTTTTTTTTGTTTTTTTTTTGGTGCTTCAAATTGAATGAAATTTAAACCACAAAAAAAAAACAAAAAAATAAAAACTTTTTTACAAAAAAAACAAGTGACTTCCAAAAAAACACTACAAAGTGAAAAATAACTTTTATTTTGGAAGTCGGTGGCAAAAAACTAAAATAGAAATCCAAAGACACCGACTTCCAAAATTAAAGTTATTTTTCACTTTGTAGGTAGTGATTTTTTTGGAAGTCGGTTGTTTTTTTTTTTGTAAAAATTTACTACCAGTAGACATTTTGCGAAAGCGACATTTTGCGCCTGAGTCATCCCGAGTGACACTGGCTATAATTTTTTTTGAGAAAAATCAAGACGGCAGTATGGCTCCATTTTCAAATATGAAAAAAAAAATCTTCAATTATTACAATATTGTTGGCATGGCAGTCGTGGTTTATATTTTTATACTTAATTTTTTTTTTTATCATCATCATAATCGGATAACTATTTTTATAAAACGAAAGGCACTCTTCAGCATATCCTTTTTCCAATATATTATTTATAAAAACGCAGTAAGTAACTCTTACTACTCTTACACAATAGACCAACTTCGAATATACCCGTATGGCAAACGCTTAGCTGTAGATTCTAATATTTCTAGAACATACTTATCCTGCTTGGAACACGAATTTTGCTAACTGTACTTTAACTTCTTTTTTCTTGTGGTCCCAAAATACTACTCTAAAATAATAAAGGTGGAATCTGGGACCGCGGTCCCGGTCCCGAAAGCCTCTAGCAAAAAAACAAGTGAGTATCACATCATAATCATCATCTTCCTGTCCTTATCCCATGTTACTTGGGGTCGGCGAAACAGGTTTTCTTCTTCCATTCTTCCCTGTCTATCCCTGTATATGTCGCTATCATTCACTCTCTTCTCTTTCATGTCATTCGTCACACAATACAAGTAAGTATCACATACGATACGATATTATGACTTTTATTTCTTCATATATTTTCTATGTAGCCATACACGTCTGGCTGTTGCATTGTTTGTTTTCTTACATCCATCGATAACATCCTATCCATTGTTAGCCACCCCGACGTTTATCTGACGTTCGACAGATATGTCCTTTACAGCCTCAGTTAGCTCCGAGTTTCTAAAATCCATTACATTTTTATCAATAGGTACCACTTCAAATGATTAGTTTAAAGTTTACGTGAAAGTAACAGTTGGCTCTGTGAATTTCAAAGTCAGAGTCAGAAGTCAAAACATTTACATAATTATTTAACTAAAAAATTACAAGGTTTTTCATTACAGAAGATTTATTTCCTTATTTACGTCAAATATTCTAAAACATATTAAACAAGTTAACACTAAAATCTATGTCTATATACATACATACCGGTCAAAATGGGGTTGGCTATAACTGTCAAAGTGGCGCTAGCATAGCTTTAACCAAAATTATATTCATTTGTATGAAGTATTTGTTTGTTTAAGATTTTACAAAATGCCTAAGAAATGTGAAGTGCCTTATTGCAAAGAAATAGGTGCACGCCAATATCCGATAGCTGTAGAATTAAAAAAATGTGCTTAAAAAAGTAATTTAAAAAAAGTGGTCTAATTCGACTTTTTGTAGTAAGTAATGTATAATTGGCGAAAAGTATTATGAAATGTGTACTTCCTACAAACAAAAATTTTTCATAAATAAAATATCTTGATGTATAATTTTAAGAGTATACCTTTCAATAAGGTCTGCTTTTCTTCCTTGTAAAGAAGCACCTCGTTTTTTTCAGTTCAGCCTTTAGCTCGCTTATTCTCCATGTTGAGTACATGTTTATATTATCATCCATCCTGGTATTTTGATAAAAAAATTTACAAAACCGAACACACAAAAATAGAGTAAACAAATGTGACAGGTGAAAGCTATGCTAGCGTCATCAGCCAAAAGTTTTAAGGAGCCAACCCCATTATAAGATAAGATAATATTTATTTGCTTAAACATAACCCTCCTTTTTGCTTCGCCGTAGTCGGGTAAAAAAATCAATAGCGCATCACTTCAAAACGGTTGCACCTATTTGACTAATTCTTTTTTGTTGTGTTTATAATTGTCAGAACAAAGTTTATATGATAAATTTTATGGAAAATTCACCGGAATAGTCGGAAATTTTGATGGTATTTTTGTATGAAAACAGACAACACACAGCCTAAACCACTGGAGATAAAGACATGAAATTCACCCGGGTGACGCCGGGCACGAACAATTAGTATAATAATATAATGAACAAGTAGTTAAATAACAAAGGGAGAAGAAGTTATTGGGCAAAGTTAGTTCTCGTAGATTAAAAGTAAAATTAAGTAAGTTTTTAATATTATCAGTTTCCCCTAAATCTCAAAACAGAATAGGGTACACAAATATGTCTGCGGGACATAATTTTACCCATCAATGAAGTTTGATTGGGAAGTTAATGACTCAAATTAATAGTTTCCTCGACGCTCAAGCTGATACTGGAGCATTCTCGAAGTAATTATAATCTATTGGCAATTGGATTTGATCGTGCTTGATAAATCGTGTCGAACAAGAGTGCAAAACTGTTTTAGGAACTTTATGGTAACAATTTAACTTCAAGACCACCATTCATTTAGTAACAAAAAAATACACACTCTAAAGCCCACGGCAACTTTTTGTAGCGATGCTGTCGCGCGTTTACGAAATGCGCGACTGCATCGCTACTAACGCGCGTTAGTCGCATTTGCAACGCGCTACAGAAGCGATGCCAACGAGCTACTAACGCGCTACAGTATCGCGACTGTATCGATGCAAACGCGCGACCGTGTAGGACGACATCGGGGAGAGAACAGAGGGAGAACCGAGCTTTCGTTGCCTACGCTTCGGCTACTTACGTAAAAGCAGCACCATAGACAACGTGACTAATGTTGCCTCAACGGAGTCCATCTTGCAACTGTAGCGATCGCAGGTATTTTTGTGCTGTTACTGTATCGCGTTCGCGACAGAAGCGCACCAGTATCGCGTTTGCATCGCAACTGAATCTGGGCCCGTGGGCGAGGGCACACAGATAGCGACCGCTTCGCGACTGTATTGATGCGAACGCGCGACAGCATCGCTACCGCATCGCTACAAAAAGTCGCCGTGGGCGAGGGCCCTAAGCGTTAACGCCAACGGAAAGATCAAATTGTATGGAGTTGACATTAGCTTCAGAGATGTCACGTGACTGCTGCTGTCAACTCCATACAATTTGATCTTTCCGTCTGCGTTAATTCTTAAAGAAAAGGGATTTGTCCAGGCCCCCCGACCAGGTTGGCCATACCAAAGATAGAAGAGCATACGTACTGTACATCTACTTATGGAGACAAAACACCTACCAATTAACGTGATGCATAATGTTTCAGCTCTTTTGGTGTGAGTTGGGACGGGGTTACTGTGTTGTTTATTTCTTTATTTCATAAGTTTGTAATTTTATTTTTATGAGTGCCAATGCCTGAAACTAACGATTATTATTATTAATACGTCCGGGGAACGAAATATTTGACAGTTCGTCCATACAAAAAGCAGTAATCGCATAATATACTAACTGGCTATATAACAAATCTATCTATATATGTATATAATAATCATATCTGCGTTACAAAACTTACGCAGTAAACCAAGTCGAGAATTCAAGATTATCCCGTAAATAGTTACACGCTACGTCGGTCGTAGCAAGTCTCCGTAGCAACGCAGACACGGACCGCAATCTTCTACGAGTCGAGACCTTGTTCGTAGCATGGCGTAGACCCTACGTAGCAACCACTTACACATTGCGTTTGTGACGGCTGTAGGCTGTACGACCTTAGAATTTTAGATTATACCTACAATAACTCTTGAATTTCACTGAAATAAGGTGAATTATTAAGTTCTGATTTTTCATAGTATTCACGAAAGATATGCTTCCCCAGAAAAAATCTCAAATATAGGATAAATGAAAAAAAGTCATTTATTCAAATTAGGTTGAAAATCAGCAGTTTTTGAACCTCAAAATTACATGAGACCTTCCCCCAACACGCCCGACCTCTAGCACGTAGCACTTACTACGGTTGGACTTTTCTATTTTTAATTAGCTGCAGTAAAATAACACTTCTTACAATCATTTCGTTAAAAAAAAAATTGCCACCCGACAATCCATCTTCCCAGTGACGGTGGGATGAGCCGCTCTGCAGAGAAGTACAGAACAATTTACTTGACAGGTCTGCTACTACTGCAGAGCGTGCGCGTCTGCTGGCTGTGGGTAAGTGGGAGTCGAGTCTGTGGCTTCATACACTACCGTCATCGAACATAGGCACTACGTACTTTCCGCCTCGCTGCTTCACTGCGACTAGGAGCTCCTTCTTGTTCTTCTCATCGCTGTCACTGTGGTGAAGTTGTCAACAGCCTCGGCCACCACGGCCTGTCTTGCAGCCGAAGTGCGGGTCGCTTAGCGCGGGACGCGAACATGAATGACATCATCCGACGAGCCCTTGTCACCGTCGGTGTTCCACCTGTATTAGAACACAAAGGCTTGGCATGCGACAATGGCAAGAGACCGGATGGCATGTCTTTATTTCCATGGAAGGTGGGAAGGCCTTTAGTGTGGGACGCAACGTGTGTACTCTTACGATACTCGTACGATACTCTTGCGCCATCTCATGTTCCTGGCTCGGCGTGCTGTGCTGGCACTGCTGCTGCGGCTGCGGAAAACCTCAAGCGGCTGAAATAAATACGGCTCGAAAATATAATTATATTAGCCGTCTGGGGTTGAAACCTTTTGGGCCGTGGGGTCCGAGTGCTCTTGTTTTATTAAACGAAATCTCCAAACGGCTGGTTGACACTTACCCGTGACCTAAGGCCTGGCTTTTACTTCGGCCAGAGGCTTAGCATTGCCATACAACGTGGCAAAGCCGCCAGTCTCTTGGGTCCTCTGTCGATAGCTATACATAGGATTTTTTCGACGCCATATTATATTTTAGTTTTTTAATAGTTTTAGTTACGATATAATTTTGTTACTTTTAGGTTATGTTTATATTACATTTAAATAAAAGATTGTACTATGACTTGGTCCAAAACATGATATTTACAACATTACTCGATCATAAAAATATCGGCCAAGTGCGTGTCGGACTACGCACAATGAAGGGTTCCGTAGTTGAAAAGAATTTATCCCAAAGACAAACTTAACACTGTCGTTGAAAAACATGTTCTCCTATACATTCCAACTGTAAATGTAAGTTTGTACTCACAATATTGAGAGATTTACAATGTTATGTTAAGACCACAGACTTATTGTAGGTTGTCCTGTAATCTATAAAGAACTATTTTATGTATTTTTTCAAAATTTTAGGATCAGTAGTTTCGGAGATAAGGAATGGAAAATTTTCGTCTATTTTCTTGAATAACTTTAAAACAATATATATAATTTACATCATTTATTATTTTACAAAACATACAAAAAATCCACTATCACACAAGTCCTAAAATTGTTAATTAAGAGTCCTAGACCGCTCCCGGCCCAAAAGTGCAAATCACACTCGCCGCGTTTCCACGCTGGATTGATATGGCCATCCTCTGCACCAGGAACGATCCGGAACACGAGTCACCAGTCGTCTCTATGAGCCTTTGTCCAATCTCCTTTACCAGGTTTTTGGCCTCCTTGCCCGAGCTCCCCAGGGTCTCCACCACCACCGGCACGAAGTGGTGTAACGGCTCCAAATCAGCGTACTTAAGCCGCTTCTATGAGCTGGCGTCTTCTGCAGCGGCAGACGGGGAGTGAACAGTGTGACCAAGGTGGCTGGCAGCTACGGCACTGACGCACGTTGTGTCCCAAATTAGGCACCTGCCATTCTTCCAAACACCAAAGTCAGCCCGTCCAGCCTCTTACCGTCCGACCTGCTAAGACCCGGAGGCGTACAGGATACGTACGCCGCTACAAGGTCCCTGCGGACGACATCGTTCAGAGCGTGGTGTCGCGGAAACCTCCCAGTGCGCCGTCGACAGCTCAAAGCGTGGTGGCCATTCGCTTCCACCATGAAACCGCAGGTGCAAATATGGGGTTCACACACCTTACAGCCCAGGCGGAAAGCCACCGTCACGCGCAGGGAGTCGTCGTCGAGCAGGGTGCCCAGGTGAGGCGAAGGCAACGCCTGTAACCACGCTCCAGATTCAGGTTGTGACACTGCCCGCAGCCTCGCGCAGTTGTCGGCCCCTGTAGCACGCTCTAATAAAATAACCTGGTGTCGCTTCACCCCTACATCATCCCACGCCCGCTGAAGGTGAACAGCTTCAGGAATCGACGCACCCACGCTGTAGGCCGACCAAGCTGACACGGCATCAGACACAAAAGGTATGCTCTGCTCCCCCCGTCACCATTAAAATTAAGTGAAATAGTGACAAGGTTTACAACCCCATGCGCAGACGGAGGAAAAGCCGGCAGGCCCACATCGCGTATACACCGTACCGTACAGAGCCAAGTTAGGTTAGGTTGGGTTACAGAAATTCACGTGTACCAAATTTCAACGGTCTATTAGATTCGGAGCAAATTGGCTGTGACAGACGGACAAACAGACAGACAGACACACGAGTGATCCTATTAGAGTTCCGTTTTTTTCTTTTGAGGTACGGAACCCTAAAAATTACGAAGACAAGCCGATTTTTATCGTTTTTCTAAAAAAGATGTACCTACTCTACTTTTACTCACACGAAACATGATTGATGAAGAACCGACAGATTTGTTCTACTTTTGAGTGTAGGTACTAGCGACTGTGATTCTGACTCAGCGTAAATACATAGTTTACTAAAGATATTTTTACTATATCGAAATAAAATAAATTTTTAAATAAATAAAAGTTTTTCTCAGGAATAACGATTACTATACAGGGTTATTTGCAAAACACCAAGAACGTCAAAATAATAATATTTTAAAGTATTAATGTTTGTGATTAGAATTAATGCGTTTAAAAAATAAAAAAAAATTCGATCACTGATTATATGATGACAAAACAATAATATTATTCATTGCACAATTTTTTTTATTGTAAACTTATAGTAACCTTTTATAACCTTTGTGTATTTAGGATTGTGCATTTTAATAACTAGTGCCTGTAATAATGATGTTGAGATAAATAAAGATTTATTAAGATTTATAAATATTACTATCCGCTGCTATAAAATCAATTTAACATGGATCAATTTTGAAGAGAATGTTTATTGAATAAATCGATTTTTTTGTCACAACAATATTTAAACTTCGTTAAAAGTGGTAACACATAAGCTGTCATTTTACTACAGCTATTTAAAAGCCCGACCATAATGCTAACTGGGAAGAAGAAGTGGCGCAACAAACTCCCCGTATGCTATGGAATATCTAATAAGACTTAATACAATTTCAGTAATACCATCATCACATACGTTCCAGACTTCCAGCATATCTAGCGCGATAGTTACGTATGCAAATGCTACTTACGACTAACTTGATTGTTCTAAATAATGCTTCGGAAACACCCTGTAGATTGGCACCTAAGTAGGTCAACGTATGACCGTTGATTGTAGCCAAATCATCCGTCAATATTTTATTGTGGGTGCTGGGTACATCAATCAACGTCGGATTTTACTTGTATATAGGAACTAAAGTATCTAGCGTTTCACTGATTTACATACCTAGTCTGCATAAGAAGACTTCGATATCGTTTTAAATTCCAGGTGAAGAATTTGTGAGAGAATCTCGACTTTTTCTGTTTCTGTAATGTTAAGTACACTGCATTGTGAACCAAAAAGCGGTGTAATAAGAGCCACTATTCAAGCAACTGTGTTGAAAAAAATAACCTTCTATTCAATGACATGATACACAAGATACCTATGTTATATTCATAGTAACCGACGACGTTTAAAATCTAGACTACACAGTGTTTAGCTTGTCGCCCTTCATGACGCGCAGACGAAATACAAAACGTCTCAATTAGGACGTTATCGAGTCCTCACTACGAGCGACGCGAGCGCTAGAAACAAATCTGCCTCTTTTACCCGACTGGCCCAGAAGGCGGGTGGTGCGTCGAAGCAGTGCTCGCGCGCTTTGTCACTCATTATAATTAACATTATCATCTCATTTTTAATTTTGTGTTCAGTCGTTTTACACGTCGAGTCGATTCTGTAAAATACAAACAACAACTCGCTATTCCCTCTCACTTCGCATCACTTCTGCTCACTCGTTTTTTAACCGACTTCTTAAAACAGAAGGAGAAGAAATCGGATGTTTTTATTTTTTTTTAATGTTCGGGTAACTTCGTCATATATAAATAGATTTGCAAAATTATTTTTTTGTTTGAAAGGGTATACTCTCGAGGTGGTCCCATTGTCAACCAAGTCAGAATCTGATGAGGGGATTCCATGGAAATCGAGGAAAACCCTCAAATTTTATAGGCACACCTATAGCGATTTGGGTATTTTTTATAGTAACTCGTGCATTTGCTCTAGTAAATCACCATTTGGTGAAGTGGAACTGATGATGACGACCACACATGGCCATCGGAACTACTCAATTATACCTCAGTATTTCACGGGTTGCGATTCAATTACTTTATTATGGTTGCTAAGTAATTTATGCTCGTCAAAATGCATAATGGTGATGATGACTTCACCATGCAGCTCCAGTTCTCCTGCTTCTTATTAGAACTCCTCAACAACAACCAAGATACAAAAATTATTAGGTACGGGAAAAGAACGAACGCTTATTTAATACCTACTCTAATTAATGATCTTCCAACAAAAATTCAATCGGAAATAACAAATAATAATTATAAAAATAAATAAAAAATTCTTTGATTCTCTTTGAAAATGCATCATCCTGTTTAAATTTCATTCTATTCGTAATTAGGATCGACGCGAGCGACGGGCTGTTTGACCCGCGCTATCGTCGTCTTTGTAGGTACCTACTTTTTTGGTTATTATTTACGAACTACCTCACAAATGTTTTCTTTATTTCATTATGTTTTACTTTTTTGGTTATTATTTACGAACTACCTCACAAATGTTTTCTTTATTTCATTATGTTTTACTTTTTTGGTTATTATTTACGAACTACCTCACAAATGTTTTCTTTTTTTCATTATGTTTTACTTTTTTGGTTATTATTTACGAACTACCTCACAAATGTTTTCTTTATTTCATTATGTTTTACTTTTTTGGTTATTATTTACGAACTACCTCACAAATGTTTTCTTTATTTCATTATGTTTTATTTTTTGTATCAAACTATGTACCACTACACCACCTACATACCTACCACCTACCTACCTACCACCTACCTTAACAGGAGTACGGTATAATCAGCATATGATATTAACTACACACCATCATTCGATATCTAAACATGATAAAACAAAACAGAAATTTAGTAACGTTTTTTTACCTACGTATATAGTCACTTAAAATATTATGTTTATTATTGTTTAAGATATTTTGTGTATTTTATCTATGGGCCTAGTTACCTGATAATAAAATGATTATTATTATTATTAGTATTAGAAAAAATCACAGTTGTGAGGGGTATCGATATCTCAACACGATAAAACAGATTTAACAACTCACACTTCGATTACCTAATAACACTTCCAGCGGTCACTGACCCCTAAAAAATCATTGAATTTTTTTAGGGTTCCGTAGTCAACAAAGAATAGTTTCGCTATGTCCATCCGTCTGTCCGTCCGCAGCTTAGCTCAGTGACTCTTAGTACTAGAAAGCTATAATTTGGAATGGATATACATTTCATTGATTCTGCCTAGCCTTTTCCCAACTATGTTGGGGTCCGACTTCCAGTCTAACCGGATGCAGCTGAACACCAGTATTTTATATGGAGCGACTGCCTATCTGACCTCCACAACCCAACTACTGGGTAATACGATAACCCTTGGTAAGACTGGTTGTCAAACTTTCGGGCTTCTGACGACCCGTAACGACTGTCAAAGATCCACGAATGTCAGCCGGGACCAATGGCTTGACGTGCTTTCCGAGGCACGGAGGTGTAGAGATGGACCCATCCACGGACCAACCAACTGCAAGTGCAGCTTAACCTGATGGATCGACCCATACGGCTGTTGTTACTTAGCCACGATCTTGGATGTACATTTATTGTGATCTCTCATGGATATACATTTATTAACAGGGAAAAAAAATTTTTTTCGGGTACCTTCTGTACACATAAAGTGGGAATGTTCTTTTTTTCTCGTCTACCCCTTGCTGTGGGGTGTTGTTGGATGGGTGTTTCAAAAATATTGTGGGTTTGTTAAAACAATTTTTCGATTTAGGGATCCTTACATTTCCAGTTGCAATGTATGGAAGACCATGTCTTATGTGCCATGTATTGTTTATTATTTATTACCCTGTAAGTATAGGTAATTTCATTTGACCCTGTATAGGTTATTTTGTCGGTGTTGTCTGCATAAACTAGCTGGACAATAACAAAAAACACAGGTTACAAGTCTTTTACAAGAAAACATTATCAAGAGACTGCTTGAATGAGTTTAGCTAAAAGTGAAACTAGTTAACTAAACTCAGGCCAGGCCCTTGTAAATACAGAGGCAAATACTTAGTCGACAATGTATAAATGTCGGCACAGAATAAAATAAAAAGTAAGTTTATAAACTAAAACCCGACTACTGAAAAATCACGCTCTAAAAAGTATGAAACAAGAAAATGTTTTTATCTGAAATTAGAAAAAGACAGACAAATTAAAAATCTGGAGTCACACGTAGGTTTTAGTTTTTAAACTTACTTTTTATTTAAATTATTTTGGGGTTATAATTTCATACTAAAGTATTTGCAGAGCCGCTTTAAATTTTTAAAGAAGAATAACATTTTATGTAGTATTTTGGGTAGGTTTGGAGAGAAAATATGTTGGCACACGTCTGAGGCGTGATTTTAGAAATTGCTCCTAATTATCGGGTGCATGCAAGCAAAGCCACGAGCAATAGCTAACAATTTATTAATATATTTTTGAAATGTGTAAATTAAGCCCTTTCACGTGATACCCAACACGGCATCATCATTTTAGACACAAAACCACGCCCAATGCGTTAAGTATGTGTTTGTACCAGCAGCCCGAGCGGAATATTCCTACAAGTTCACAACTTCTTATAATTTTATTATCACGGGGAATTGTCACTCAAAAAAATCTATAACTACACACAAATTCTAAAATCTTCCGAGACTACGTCAAAAACTATAAAAGGCATCGCTTCACTCCTCGTGTCGCCACTCGTCATAATACGTTAACACAGTCGTCATCGCGGTAGAAAAAAATCGCGGTGTATAAAGAAATCAAAATGGCGCGAATCAAACAGACCACTTGCAAGTGTACCGGAGGAAAAGCGCCTCGGAAGTAACTGGCGACCAATACAGCAAGAAGAAAGTGCTCCAGCCACGGGTGGCCTGAAGAAACCGCACAGACAAGATACGCAGATACCAGAAGAGCACGGAACTGCTTTTTATTTATTGACCAAGCCCTGTTCAGGGCCAGTGAAGCGTAGTCAGATTCGTATAATGTTTTTATTTACTGACTAAGCCTGTTCAGGGCCAGTGAGGCGTACTTGGAGGATACGAATCTGTGCGCGATTCTTGCGAAACGAGTGACTATCATGCCGAAAGACAATCAGTCAGCGAGGAAAATGCGTGGCGGCGCGCGTAGTCAGATTCGTATGTTTTTATTTATTGACAAAGCGCTTTTTATTTATTGACAAAGCAATTTTTATTTATTGACAAAGCCCTTTTCAGGGCTGCAAGGTATTCTGTTTCTTTAGTGGATGATGTCAAAACGTAATAAATCAAAAAAAGCCCTTCTCAGGGCTGCAACGTTCTCTTTGGTGGATGTAGTCAAAACGTAATAAGTCAAAGAAAGCCCTTCTCAGGACTGCAACGTTCTCTTTGGTGGATGTAGTCAAAACGTAATAAGTCAAAGAAAGCCCTTCTCAGGGCTGCAACGTTCTCTTTGGTGGATGTAGTCAAAACGTAATAAGTCAAAGAAAGCCCTTCTCAGGGCTGCAACGTTCTCTTTGGTGGATGTAGTCAAAACGTAATAAGTCAAAGAAAGCCCTTCTCAGGGCTGCAACGTCCTCTTTGGTGGATGTAGTCAAAACGTAATAAGTCAAAGAAAGCCCTTCTCAGGGCTGCAACGTTCTCTTTGGTGGATGTAGTCAAAACGTAATAAGTCAAAGAAAGCCCTTCTCAGGACTGCAACGTTCTCTTTGGTGGATGTAGTCAAAACGTAATAAGTCAAAGAAAGCCCTTCTCAGGGCTGCAACGTTCTCTTTGGTGGATGTAGTCAAAACGTAATAAGTCAAAGAAAGCCCTTCTCAGGACTGCAACGTTCTCTTTGGTGGATGTAGTCAAAACGTAATTAGTCAAAGAAAGCCCTTCTCAGGACTGCAACGTTCTCTTTGGTGGATGTAGTCAAAACGTAATAAGTCAAAGAAAGCCCTTCACAGGACTGCAACGTTCTCTTTGGTGGGTGTAGTTAAAACGTAATAGGTACCTATTATTGTTATAAAAATTAATAAAGTAGACCTACCTTACTTTATTATTTTTTATAATATGTAATAGGTCTTACCTACTTAGGTATTTGAAAGTGGGTGGATAATTGACTGTCTGTTTGGTAAGATTTTTTTTTAAAGCAGTGCACTGCTTTAAAAAGCAGGACCGATTACCAATGACCCACCACGGCAGTGGTGGCTCATTGGTAACGGTCCTGTTTTGTATTTATATGCGGTCACGAAGTTGTAGGCCGCCGGAGTTCGAAACCCGATAGGTGTTTTACTTTGTGTAAATTATTTCATCACCACTGGCCTCAATACGGTGAAAGAAACCATCGTGAAGAAACCGGCATTTCCTAGAACCAAAAATTCGACAGCATGTGACATCTACCCGCACTGGGCCAGCAGTGATAACAGCCGATTGTTTGGTGAGATTTTAAACTTATAGTTAAGGGGGTAGCTTGGTAATCGGTACTTTCCTGATCTTTTAGTCTAAGGTCCGTATTACAGAAGGAAACTGCTCTTTGTTTAAATCTAGTTTAAAACTAGTTTCAACCAATCAAATGGCTTGAATCTAGTTTTAAGTAATGTTTGAGTATTGATTGACGTTCTGTAATACGGACCTAAAAATGCACGCCCCTCCATATCTATCAATCTGCCTAGCCTTTTCCCAACTATGTTGGGGTCATATTCCAGTCTAACCGGATGCAGCTGAATACCAGTATTTTACATGGAGTGACTGCCTATCTGACCTCCACAACCTAGTAACTGGGTAATACGATACCCCTTGGTAAGACTGGTTGTGAGACTTTCGGGAATCTGACGACCCCCAACGACTGTCAAAGATCCACGAATGACAGCTGGGACCTACGGCTTAACGTGCTTTCCGAGGCACTGAGGAGTCTCGGTATGTAAAGATGGTCACCCATCCACGGACCAACCCCGCCAAGCATAGCTTAACCTGATGGATCGACCCGTGCGGCTGTTATTACTTAGCCACGAGCTCCTCAAAACGTCCACGCACCACGCACGCTCCTCCACATACAGTTTTGAAATGTTTATATAGAAATTTTAGTAGAACGTGCCACGGAAAGAATTCTAGCAAGTTATACCTACGTGTGAGTCTATCTGACAGGCCCCAACGAGATCTATCAACAGGTGATAGCTTTTCATAAAGATATTATTTTATACCTAAATAAAATAAATAAGATATATTTTGTACCTCGACAGTTTTTGATTAAATGACGTTTTTATGAAGTGTCTAGCTAGCGGGCCCCTTATGATCATTTTTATTGTTATTATACTTTCAGATCGCCCAATAGTGCTCGGAGTTAGAAACTATTATGTACCTTACAAATCTAAAATTTCGACTTTCTGTGAGCTATACTTCAGAAGATATTCGTTATTTAAACAAACGTCCAGCCAGCGGGCACTTTTTGAAATACCACTCTTTTATATCATACCATAGTGTTAGGAGCTTGATACTATTATGTACCTTACAAATCCAAAATTTCAACTTTCTGCGAGCTTATACTTCAGAAGATATACGTTATGTATACAAGCGTCCAGCCAGCGGGTCCTTTTTTAAATACTACTCTTTTATATCATACATAACAGTGCTAGAAGCTTGATACTATTATGTACCTAACAAATCCAAAATTTTGACTTTCTGCGAGCTTATACACTTCAGAAGATATTCGTCAATTAATTGTGAATTTTTCTGTGCTTTAGCTCGTCAGTTATTATTATGTTACGTGTTGCGTTTATTATGTTACAGTACCTGTTCGACCGAGCTCTGCTTCTGTGAAAATAGAGAAAACTATTTTTTATTTTTTTGAATTTTCCCAGTTAAGAGACCTAGCTAGATAGATTTTTTGCGCCCGTAAACCCCTATATAGCAAATTTCATGGAAATCATTAGATCCATTTTCGAGAACATGAGTACAAATATATATATGTACAAATAACAAATACATATATGTACAAATATTACTCGTCTAATAGTATAGGGATGTTCGCTTTGAATTTACATAGCGTCGTACTTAACTCTCTTAATCTTTTTCTTAATACCAGTTTTAGTGTTATAGCCCTGTAGGATTATGAACGTAGGTATAATGTTTGAAAAGGGGTTTGCTAGCTCGTCGATTGTTTAAATAACGAATATCTTCTGAAGTATAGCTCGCAGAAAGTCGAAATTTTGGATTTGTAAGGTACATAATAGTATCAAGCTCCTAACACTATTGAATGATATAAAATAGTAGTATTTAAAAAAGGTACCGCTGGCTGGACGCTTGCTTAAATAACGAATATCTTCTGAAGTATCGCTCACAGAAAGTCGAAATTTTGGATTTGTAAGGTACATAATAGTATCAAGCCCCTAATACTATTGTATGATATAAAAGAGTAGTATTTAAAAAAGGGCCCGCTGGCTGGACGCTTGTTTAAATAACGACTCACAGAGAGTCGAAATTTTGGATTTGTAAGGTACATAATAGATTCGAACTCCAAGCACTAGTGGGTGATCTGAAAGTATAATAACAATAAAAATAATAATCATCGCTAGCTAGACACTTCATAAAAACGATCAAAAACTGTCGAGGTACAAAAGTATATTTTATTTATTTTCTGTAGGTATAAAATGTGACGAAATCATACACCTCAATTGCAGTATTGAATATAATTTATTCACTTAATTCCAAAACACATGGTTATTAACAATCACTTATCACAGTTATCACTTATCATCATGAATTTAATAAAAGTAGCACGGATCCGTCAGATATGCTTACAGGTCAAAGCCTAGAAAAAGACTGACTCTGTGAACTCTGTCCTAGCAAATCAGTTGCCAACTGAAGGATCCCCACTTTAAACGGAAGTGAACACTCAGCCGGCTAACGATTTCATGACTTATGATTAGCCTTATGATTATTATAAATAAATATTTTAAAACTTAAACAATAATTATTTACTAACTGTATTAAAGAAATATACTTTAATAATAGTATTCTACAAATGAATACCTAAACTGATGTATAAAGTTCGTGCAATCACTAGCGCCATCTGTCGCTTGTGGAAAAAAGTCTTATTCGTAATTATTATTTTAAAAATCATTACATTCGGCCATCCGACATCGTGCGATCTCCTGACGCACGATTTTACAATTCCAATAACAGTTAAATTAAAATAAACCTTACATACCTATATAATCATTACATTCGGTTATTCATTGATCTCGGATTTGATTCTGGGGCATGGTTTATCGTCAACATTATTACTTTCAGCACCAGAAGATGATCTACTATTATTATTTGATGAACTTTTATGGTCTTACAGTCATCGGAAACTATGCTTTTATATTGTATTCTTCCGTTTATTTTTCGTTTTTTTTTTTTTTTTTAATTAAAATAAGTGATAGACATAATTTTATTACCTACTAGAAATAAAGATAAAATAGATCAACCATTTTTCAGATTAGCTAAAGAATACCGATTTTTTGTTATTTTATTTATATCTTTTATGGGGTACCTGCTGTGTTAAATGTTACAACAAAATATTTTGTGACATATTGCAATTAAATAAAAGAAAATTCAAAACTCATATTAAAAATACGCTTTGTAAACAAGCATAATACAAATTATAGGATTAATCCAGGATTAGAATGCTTGGAAACATGCTGGTCCTGTTCATAGGACAATCTAGAGTCGAGATGAAATCAAACTGGTTGCTAATTTAATTGTATGACACGTGACGTTATTATTTTATGACATTGATTTTACATTCTGTGATTACTTTAACTCACGACTTGTTACTTGTTAAAATTTCAAGAAAATCGTATATACTTTTACAATGTATCTTTAACTTAATTAATTTATCTGTCATTGTTCATTTTTAATTATTTTTACCTAACAAGTATATTAATTTTTATTCTAGTTGTATCATCTTCACATAATAATGATTTATTAATGTATACAAAATATTGTAAAACAGTTTTTTTTTAAAGAGTAGGTAACGCTAAATTTTGGAAGGGACAGCTAGAAACATTTTTTTTTTTTTAATTTTGACGCTCAAAAGTGCCTATTTGAAATACATTATTTGATGTTGACTTTTATTAAATCCCAGAATTTCAGCAATTTTATATTGGTCATTACCTAAAACTCGATGATTTTGCACGAACCTTCTTTATAGGTACTAACAGGCCTTTCGGCATCATAATTAGCTTTTTGTTTTTCTTGGCTAACTCGGATATTGGTGCTGGCCTCATCTCTTAAACTTTGTAACGTGTCTGGTATGGCGTCAAAAAGATTTGACAGAACTAGGTAACATTTACCTGTGCCTATACGACAAGTAGCCTAATGTAAGTTACATCATTTACCAGGTTTACTACTATTAACCTTATATGTAAAACATCTCCAGAATAACAAGAACATAAAGCAAAAACTTCGAACTAATTCGAATATGTTTTATTGTGATATGTTAGATAGCTGAATGTGGTTTTGAAAAATAATTTCTAGGGAATTCAAAATCACTGGCGTTACAACGGAGCCCAGGAGTTTTGCAAAAGAATAACGTACCTACTATCGTCTTTAAATAAAGCTATGGATCAGTACAATTTTAACCAATCAGTAAAGCAGTCTGCATAAAGTCATATTAACCAGTACTTCTACACTCGATTAAATGATACGATGTCAAAGCATATTTTAATCGTAATGAAATTCCCAATTAAATTAACGTATTTTATTGGATAAGGATTAGTAATATAACCGTCAAATTATCTTTGGAAATAACAATTTATATATTTTTTTTTTTAATTGTAAAAGATAAAAATTGTTACTGTGAATAATCCTTACAAGAAAGACACATGCAGACTTTTCTGCATAGACTTTCCTGTTGAACTTTTTAATATATACAATCCCATAGAACATTAATTTTATGTATCTCTTACCATTTAGTCAGCGCACGCCATGTAAGTGCCAAAAAAAACCCATTTTCACGACTTGATGGCAAATTTCAATACTATCTACGTTTATGTTTAATATACATGGATAACACATAAAAACCTTCCAGAACAAACCATCTAAATGATGGTGGAAACCGCATCAAAATCCGTTGCGTATCTACGAAGAACAACGCGGACACAGACAATCAATAATACCGTGAGTTATACAATCTACGGCTCTTTGACCAGTAATATGACACCTGTGTATAAGCATTAATTTGTCGTAAAAATATTCAGATGAGTTATCATTACTTTGAGTCGTACGAGCTAACGTTTCTTCTAGAAGCCGACCATAATTTTGCTCACTTGGAAACTCCTTTGTAAGTTTGGCTTGACAGTAAGAATCTTGTAATTAATCTAAATAAAACAAAAGTTATTCATTGCCACCAGCGTCGTAAGTATCCACCAGTTAACATTACGTATAATAACCCTATAGTAGAAGAGGTTACGAATGCAAAGTTCTTGGGTACAACTGTAGATAATAAACTAACATGGAAATCTCACTTAGAGGAAATCTGCAAGTGTCTGAGTAAATCTGCATATCAATTATTTCAATTATCCAAGAAAGTTAATGCTGACATTCTATTAACAGCATATCATGGATTGGTCGCTTCTATTTTTTTTTTTGATAAAATGTTTTTTTTTTTTTTTTTTGGGGACAGTCAACTAATAGAGAACTTATATTCAGGATTCAAAAAAGATGTATACGATCAATGTGTGGTCTGAGAGTAACGGATAGTTGTGTTCCTTACTTTAAAAAAAATTAAAAATACTAACTTTACCATGTTTGTACATATTAGAAACTGCATTGTTTGTAAAAAAACGAATCCCAATATGAGAATTTGGTGTGCCAAATCAAATGCAAAACTGCTTTATTAAAAAAAAAGAGTTTCTTTGGTATTGCTCCAAATATTTATAGTAAAATACCTGATTCTATTAATGTATGCCTATAAACAAATTTAAAAGTCCCTTCAGGGTTATTATTAGAAAAGTGCTATTACAGCGTAGATGAATTCATAAATGATATTTTCCTTGTATAGTATTCTCAAATTAAATTTTAATTTTGAATTTTGACTTTGTAATTATAAAATAAATTTTGACATTAAAATTTAATTGAAATTGACATTGTAATCTCTTTCTTTGCTTTTTTTTTGTATTTGTTTGTCTAGTATGACTAATTATATATAAATGGCAAAACATCTAGCTACCTCATATTAATTATAAGACCTGTATAATTTTACTCATGTTTTACAAAATAAATATATCTTGTATCTTTTCCTTCCTTGAAAAACATTCAAAAGATTCAGTACCTCTTTTTGAGAATAACTTGATGTCCTTTTCTGTTTCTTGCGTCGTGGTGATGTACTTGTTGTATCAGATATCATGCTTGAAGACGAAGAGGTCGAAGTAGACATCTTGCGCTTCCATTTAGATCGCTTCTTTGCACGTGTCGTCTTTGTCTCTGCCTTGTTCGACACAGGGGCTACTGGTTTGTCTTGTAACAGGCGGCTCTTCTTCTGAAGTTTACCTCAAACATAATAATACACTGGTTAATACAGTTACACAATTTGGTAACTTGTCACATTAATGTCCCATTAGTCAATTATAATAATCTAGTAAGTCAATAATAATAACCCAGTCCAGGGCATACTGTCATCACATGAATAATTTTAATACTTATGTAATTTTAAGCTCATTTTATAATAATTATCTCTTTAAACTTTAGTACCTACATTAACGTAATGTCCAATTAAAAGTATTTCATTAAAATAAACAAGTAAAATTAATGTCTAGGGAAAGAGAAAAAATAACTAAAGCAAAAGACACACACACACACATGGCTCAATAGGCATACATAGCCTCTAGTAACTAAAGCACACTTGGCTTCCTATTGTAGGCACACATAACCTCTGACAACTAAGCACACATGGCTCAATAGGCATACATAGCCTCTAGTAGCTAAAGCACACTTGGCTTCCTATTGTAGGCACACATAACCTCTAACAACTAAGCGCACATGGCTCAATAGGCATACATAGCCTCTAGTAATTAAAGCACACTTGGCTTCCTATTGTAGGCACACATAACCTCTAACAACTAAGCACACATGGCTCAATAGGCATACATAGCCTCTAGTAGCTAAAGCACACTTGGCTTCCTATTGTAGGCACACATAACCTCTAACAACTAAGCACACATGGCTCAATAGGCATACATAGCCTCTAGTAGCTAAAGCACACTTGGCTTCCTATTGTAGGCACACATAACCTCTAACAACTAAGCACACATGGCTCAATAGGCATACATAGCCTCTAGTAGCTAAAGCACACTTGGCTTCCTATTGTAGGCACACATAACCTCTAACAACTAAGCGCACATGGCTCAATAGGCATACATAGCCTCTAGTAATTAAAGCACACTTGGCTTCCTATTGTAGGCACACATAACCTCTAACAACTAAGCGCACATGGCTCAATAGGCATACATAGCCTCTAGTAATTAAAGCACACTTGGCTTCCTATTGTAGGCACACATAACCTCTAACAACTAAGCGCACATGGCTCAATAGGCATACATAGCCTCTAGTAACTAAAGCACACTTGGCTTCCTATTGTAGGCACACATAACCTCTAACAACTAAGCGCACATGGCTCAATAGGCATACATAGCCTCTAGTAACTAAAGCACACTTGGCTTCCTATTGTAGGCACACATAACCTCTAACAACTAAGCGCACATGGCTCAATAGGCATACATAGCCTCTAGTAACTAAAGCACACTTGGCTTCCTATTGTAGGCACACATAACCTCTAACAACTAAGCGCGCATGGCTCAATAGGCATACATAGCCTCTAGTAACTAAAGCACACTTGTACGTACCTTAGATAACACTACTTGGCTAATTAGCATTTTTAAGGCTCCACAAGAAGAATTATTTGAGGTTCACAAAAATAGGCACAATCATTACATTAGAGGAAAGAAAATAGGAATTATTTGAGATTTGATTAAATACCTAGATGCCTTTTGCACACATGGCCAAATATTTTAAAATCTGACGTACTTAGTCAATAGTAAATCGATGAATCTAGGTCAGAGTTAATCGATAAATTCATGCTTTACTTACGTGCTCCAGGATAGCTTTGTTCGTATCGGGCACACTTGGCCCAAGTCTTTGTTAGCTCACTTGGCCAAACAAAAACTTTAAAGCACACTTGGCTTTATCTTTAGCACACTTGGCTAACCTTTAGCACACTTGGCTAACCTTTAGCACACCTGGCTAACCTTTAGCACACTTGGCTAACCTTTAGCACACTTGGCTAACCTTTAGCACACCTGGCTAACCACACTTGGCTTCCATTATATAGCACACTTAGCTTTACTTTAGGCACACATAACCTAATATTTCTTAAGTCACTATTATTGTAGGCTTTTTTTTTTTTTTTGTAGGCATGTCCCACTTCTGAGATGTGACGAAATCATACACCTCAATTGCAGTATTGAATATAATTTATTCACTTAATTCCAAAACACATGGTTATTAACAATCACTTATCACAGTTATCACTTATCATCATGAATTTAATAAAAGTAGCACGGATCCGTCAGATATGCTTACAGGTCAAAGCCTAGAAAAAGACTGACTCTGTGAACTCTGTCCTAGCAAATCAGTTGCCAACTGAAGGATCCCCACTTTAAACGGAAGTGAACACTCAGCCGGCTAACGATTTCATGACTTATGATTAGCCTTATGATTATTATAAATAAATATTTTAAAACTTAAACAATAATTATTTACTAACTGTATTAAAGAAATATACTTTAATAATAGTATTCTACAAATGAATACCTAAACTGATGTATAAAGTTCGTGCAATCACTAGCGCCATCTGTCGCTTGTGGAAAAAAGTCTTATTCGTAATTATTATTTTAAAAATCATTACAAAAATAATGTCTTTATGAAAAGCTATCACCTGTTGATAGATCCCGTTGGTGCCTGTCAGGTAGACTCACACCTACAAATCAAGGTCCCGATGAACAATCCATTAGGTACTTAGAAGTACCTACTAATATTATACCTACTCGTAAATGCGAATGTAGGTAACTGTCAGTTTGTCGGTCTGTTACCTTTTCACGACAAAACGGACGAACGGATTTGGCACACGGATATACCATGATCTGGGTTAGGACATAGGATTTTTTATCCCGGTCGTTCCTGTGGGATAATTTTCGACCTCCATATTGTCAAAAGCGTCGGTAAATTGTCAAGTATAGACAATGATAATTATAAGCAAAAGAGGTAGGTAGGTTATACACGCTCCGCAAGTGGCACAATAATATTAAGTACCTATATAATAATAATAATATAATATTGGTTAATTAGCCACATTTTCGTCGTTTCGTCTCTTTTTCGCTGCCGATAATTACGACATGCCATTCTACATCCACGTGTCATCTAATAGTTCGACATTGGGTAGGTATCCTATCTACCTAATTTTACTCATAATCATAGACGTATAAAAAAGGCGGACAAATTCTCGCTAACAAAAAACTGTCTATCGGAGTCAGCCAGCTCGCTGTACCTACAGGCACGCACACATTCACACATCACTCAACTATTCGTATAACTGCCGGCACGAATCTTGAGCACTCGGTGGAGTAGTGGGGGTTGTTTGAGCATACGTATTGTTTTGAAGTAAGGTCCAAAATCGCTTAAAGTAATTCAAGGTCAGCGCTCAAGTTTCGTGCCGCCAACTATAATATGGTAACGTATTCGTAATATTTTTATTATTTTATTAATTTTAAATCAACTTACAGCTAAAACATTCAAGTAGTCAGAATAAATATGTAGGCGAAGGCCAATTACAAGTTTTCACTTATATAAAGTTATGTATAAATAATAGTATGGTAAGGTATACTACGTGTAACGTTAAATGGGCAAAACCTCTTAAGTGGTCATTGTACTCATCATTATGAACAACTTTTACTATGAGACCAAACCTGAAATCACGAAAAAAAATCAGCTGGTCAGTTTTGACATTTTGACGAATTTATATGTACTGAACAGCTGATTTTTTTTTCGCGATTTCGCGTTTTGGTCCCATAGTAAAAGTTGTTCATATTGATGAATACAATGACCCCTTAAGAGGCTTTGCGCATTTAACGTTACACGTTGTATAGGTAATATAAAAGGTAAAAATACAGCATGTCTTGTGAAATGTGTGCCTGTAGGTACAGCGAGCTGGCTGACTCCGATAGACACAGTTTTTTGCTAACGAGAATCTGTGCGCCTTTTTTAATAAGTACGTCTATGCTTATGAGTATAGTGATGTAAATAGTTGATCTTGGAAAAGGCTTAGGCAGATGATGAGTGATGAAAATCCCCTATTGTCCAATTTGTCCTCAGACTTCTTACATGGCCTTGCATCTATCTGTTTGATCATTTTCTACGGGTAACCTACTCACCGATTTTTTTAAATAAAGCAATGTGCAATGGATTACAGAGCACCGCCATTTTGAATCACTATAGTAGGGTAGGTACCTACGAATAACTTATAACTTATTCGTAGGTAGGTACCTATAAATAGTACCAAAATAGTAAAAGTAGTCCTTAAACTGGTTGGCTCACATAGTTATTATTTGCCACATAGGAGCATGTAGGTTATTTTCTTTTAGTTTGCTATTTCATTCAGATAAGTAACCTAACCACTTTTTTTTTACAAGCCATAATTGTCCCACTGCTGGGCAAAGCCTGGGATACTCTCTTTCCACCTCTCCTACTATTTTATTTAAATTAAACTGTGCAATAACTTGGATCTGGGTCTGTAATGTGCTTATTTTTACCAAAATAAATAAATATAAATAAAATAAAAAATAAAAAAAATTGTATATTTGTAAGAAGACTGTTTTTGCTTTTTTTTTTTCAAACTCAAACTCGAAGCATTTATTTCAAATAAACCAGCTAATTAGAGTTTTTAAATTGGCAAGGTGTCGGTCAGTCAGAAAGATGAAGCAAGTCGCCCATTACAAAGCCTAGTAGTAAGCGTATGGAGAGGAACGGGCAAGAAACCCCACGGACACTCTTTTAAATTATGGTTACAAAATATTGGTTACATCATTCATGATGAAAATTATACATGTCAGAACGATGATGCAGGCATTTATACGGGGGGGCTAAAACGGCCACTTTGGCAGAATCATAATAGCATAATAGGTATTTATGAAACATAAATATTTGAAATCGTAAAACTGTCACGAACTGACAATTCATAATTTATCTGCGTACAATTCATAGCACGCAATTCATCTGTTTGACAATGTTGTATGGAGATTCGTAAAATGGTCCACAAATTATGAATTGCTTTATTGAAGTTTAATGTCAAATAGCACAATCATAATAAATTGCTGGGAATTCAGGAAATGAATTGCTTTTAGAGGAATTGCTTAATGTGGCCCCCAGGTTATTCAGTTACTATGTTGGTGTATACCGTATACAGGGTCAAATTAAATTAGCTAGAGAAACTCCGCAGAAAGGGTTGGGTATCACTACATAGTATAGAACAAAGTCGCTTCCCGCTTTCTGTCTGTCCCTATGTATGCTTAGATCTTTAAAACTACGCAAAGGATTTTGATGCGTTTTTTTTTAATAGATAGAGTGATTACAGCGGAAGTTTTATATGTATAAAACATGCGCGGGCAAAGCCGCAGGAAAAACTAGTCGATATATAAACAGGATAAAATAAAAAAGAAATTTATTTGATGATGTTTTTTTTCGGTGGTCATCAACCGGCAACCGGGTTAAACAACTAATACTTTGAGTGACTATACTACTAGTCACTCAAAGTATTAGTGGTTTTTGACTTCGCAGACGTGATGGGTATCGATATCATCATCATCATCCGCAGCCTGACTTCACCCACTGCAACTGCCAACTTAATATTATTATGTCTATAGTATTTTAAGAAATATAAGAATGTAAAAAAACAAAAATATGGAGATAAATAAACATTTTTATTTTTTTATTTATGTTTTACTAGCTGACACGCCAAACGTTATCTTATCAAAAAAAAAACTCTATACCCCCTCTAAAAAGCTTATTTTACTCTCTGTTTTGGTGTTTGAATTCAGAACACACAAATATATTCGACCACAGATTTAGAGTAGGCTACATACCGCATGTTCATTAGATAGTATGAAAACCAAGCGTGTCATATTTTTTATACCTACGGTAACTTCACCCCAGCCTGTGCTCATTGCTTAGTAAATTGGCACTATTTTGAATACTGTAAGTTTCTGTCTTTTAAACCACCGAGTAATTCATCAACTCGTCCCACATGCCTACGGCCCATTTGGGACGACTCCCTGTAAAGAGGAGAATAAAACAAAAACCAAATCGGTCAAGCCGTCAAGTTATTTATATACAGGGTGTTTCTTTTAAGGTGTCAAGCCGGTGCGAGCTGATACCTATCGATGACCATACCTATCGAATTAACCCCCATGTATGTTCTACGTTTTTTTGTAGTTTTCGAGTTATTTTGGATCCCTCATTTCATATCAATGGTACTGTAACAGTAGTAGGTATATAATTCATGTTTTTATTATCAACTGAGCTCTGCTTAAATGTAGAGGAATAGTAACTACTAGGATTGACAAAAATATGCAAAGATAATAATAAAAGATAAAATATGAAAATCACAAGATTTCAGATACACCACTTTCAACGACCGATTTCAGCAAATAATTCCCTATTTAGTTCATTCTTGTTCAAAGTTGACCCAAAAAAAGATATAATTTTTTAAAGCCATCATCTCGTTGAATCAGGAAAAATATCGAAAAAAAATATCAAAAAATCGTAGAACAAACATGGGGGTTAAATCGATAGGTATGGTACTCTGCTATCAGCTAGCACTGGCTTGAAACCTTAAAAGAAACACCCTGTATATTATAGATTATCATTGTTTCTATTGATTTTTTTCCTGTCTCAATTTTATATCTGGACTGCATTCTTTACTTTAAGATCACTTAAGTGATTTCCTGTTTTTAAAGACCCAGGTCTTTCAAAACAAACAAGTATATGTACCTACTCAATTATTTTGAAACACTAATTTATCCAACATTGCCGTATTTTGATTTAATAGTATCATTTAACCGAGTGGTGAGTACCACTATATTGCAGTAATGAAGTACTGTTTGCACAAAGCGATACGTCATCATTATGCGAAATTCCTGGTTTGTTATGAGTGAATATTGTGACAATAATGAGTTTTCATTTACACCCTAGAGATAATAGTAACAATATGTATTTTACAGAACTTAACTTAGTTAGCATTTAATAACAAATTAAGTTTTATGATTCTTGATTAGTAAGTAAAACTACCAATGTCTTAACAAACAGTTTGTACTTTAGTTTAGATAGAATTCAAAACCAGAAGAAGTTGAAAGAACATACACTTATACTTATACCAAACAACGACATATTACGGGTTCATGTCTGGCCCCAATACCGCAGGGACAGCTGGTCGATTCTGTAAAATTCTCACCGTGAAAACTTGCGTGGAGTGAGCTGTCAGTGTCATCCCACGGATGCTAGGGATTGACCAAATTACATTTACAATCAAGTTACAATCATAATCGAGATTTTAATTACATTTTTTATGCGAATTCTATTAATAATGATTTTATATTATTTGGAAGATAGTAAGTAAGTACTTATTGTGTCTAAACATTGCTATTTATGGGGTTTTAAAATAAAATAGTCAAACAGAAATTCAGACAAAACTCAATTTTTTGCCTAGACTTGGCCATTATATAGCCTGGGGCGCGAGCACGTCACGCGCGAACAATATATAAAATAAAACATAGGTGTTTGATAATCGCGATGTGTTTTGAAGAAGCGATAGTAGTTATAGTCGAGTAGACTGTGAGACGTTGTTCAGCGTTGTTATTAACCGAAACCTATTCAATAAGAAGAGATAACCGATTGCTAAAAGTGAGCCTGGCTGCATTGATATAAAAAGCAGTAATATATAAGTCAATGCCTGGCTGACTAGAATTTAACCCCTAGAATAAAACGACGTGCGGATTATAAGTAGGTACCTACTTACCTAATAATTCATTGCAGGATGTAGGCACCTACCTACCTACGCGTTGCCAATAATACACAACACCATAATCACATTACTATAAGCACACTTGAATTTGGATGAAGTGATAAGTTCACGCTAAGCACTCTCATTACCACATGGATGCGCATTGAGTTATTTTTACCTTACGTACTTATTTAACTCGTAACGCGTCACGTATGCGCCACCAGCTTAACTAGTCGCAGCGAATAACAAAAGAATATTCATCAAACCATCGTCATGCATTTAGACAAATGACCAAATTCAACAGTTCAAGTGACAATTTACTGACACAAATACGCTGCGCGCGCACTTCACTTCGCTGATACGTTCACCTGGATTCGGTGAAATGCATAAGTGATCACATCACATCACGCACTAACGAATTGAGTTTTTTTACTTTCTAGTTACTTATTTAACTTGTAACGCGTCACGTATGCATTACGTAGGTACACATTAAGAAAATGCAATACTTAACTAGTCATTGCCAATAACAAAAGAATCAAATTATTACTAAATTCAACGAACACACATATGACAGTGAAGTGATGTTGCTAGGCGTCGAGCTGAATCACGGGAAGGGAAGTGGAAGTGATCGCCCCCCCCCCCCCCCCCCCCCCTCGCGCAAGCGTGTTAGGATTTTTTTTTTTTTAATTTTCCGTTATTGATGGCTATGTCCATATGCCTTTAAGCCTATTCGTATTCGGGTTAAGACAGTAATTAGCACCTGTTTATTTCAATGCTTTTAGATATTTTAATGTCTAAATCCAACTGTCTTTGTGCATCTAAAAAGTCCTTAAACTACACGGTTTTTTACTAATTAGGTAATTACTGCTTTATCGTGTCACGCATGCGCACTAAGAAAATGCCTAATAATACCTATTTAATCTTGTAAGTATTTTTCTCTCTTTACACGCACCTAGAGCCAAGAATTAAAAAGTTTTTACAAAAATCCATAAAATATGATACCTACTTTGTGAGAGACTGGCGTGGCGTCCATATTATGATAGGTACCCTGTGTGACAGACGACCAGGCTCTCACCCTGAATGTAATATATATTGTTTATTGTAGATACATAGCTACTTCACTATTCGTTGCCAATAATAAAAGAACATTCATCAAAATATCATCATCATCAACAAACTTTACAAAATTCATTCAACAGTTGAACCATCTCACCCTGCCGAAGCGCATGCGTGAGAATATCACCCTGGTCTGACGACTAACCAACCACGGCACGTCGCGCCGTGAAATCGCCCCTAGCAACGGAGAACTCCGTGAACAGCAATAATGCTGTCATTCATTGTCATGTCATTAGTATCTTATGACAAATTTTTTAAACGTTCAGCAGCACGTTCAGCAGCAAGTATTGACGTATTTGAGAGTTTAAGAGACAATAAGTACCTACATAGCTATTTATTTCAATGCTTTTAGATTTCAATCTCACCTCTTAGGTATGGATATTGCGTACACAAGAGGTGAGATTGAGCAACTTCATAAATCTGTCTGTGCAAGTATTCAGTGATTGGTGTATTGTTCGTTTACCTAAGCACATAATACTTACGTAAAAAGCACATAGTTAGTAATATCCCACCATCTAGATAAACCACAGTACAAGATACAAACCTTATAACATAAATATAGAAGCACATCAATAATGTAGTTATGGGTGCTGTTAATATCTTTAGAACTACACACAAATTGCGCCTCTCTTGCTAACAAGAAATTCATAAATTCATGTTGCTTTAAAATCGAATTTATGTTTTCCTATGTACTATTTTACACACTGAGTCTACATCTGTCATCCAACTCTCCTGTCGCAGGTCTGCTGGAAGAAATTTCTTATGATACAAGCTTTACTTTATTAGGTTGTTTAGTGGGTACATCGGTACATAAGTTAATAAAATTTATTCATCGAGTATCACATCAAATAACATTGCTAATACATAGTTTCTACTGCATGGTGAGCCAGCAGCAGCCTCCTCAACTTCTTTATGCCTGGTGAGAACGGATTGGCATCCGTCAAATGTATGTGTGGACTGCACAGCTCCACTGAAAATAATGGTAAGCATTTATTAATATATTTATTTTTTATTTGTTTTATTTAATTCCTACACATAATGAGAGTATATTTTTTTAAATCAATATTGAACCACTTATTAAATCACATGGGCCAATTCCTATATTTTGAGTACCTACAGTGATTGTAATGTAATTCTTAATTTCATGCTCCATGCCCGTTCATTCCATATCCTAATTTATTTTCTCCAGAATGTGTTTATAAAATAAATATACTGTGTGAAATGATGACCTTGGAAAGCAGCCACATTATTGAGTGTTCCTTTACAGTCTTGCCTCAGCAACAACATCAAAGAGGCTCTTCTGCAGCTGAGAGATAGAATATAATTATTATCAGATTAATAAAATTTACTCCCCTCAGCTATTGGGACAGGACAGATTTTATTATGGAAGCTTGTGACATTCTGCATCGTTCTCACATGTATAATATTTCAACATGATGATGTAACCACTATTTTGTAACCATATTTTGATTTAAAAGAGTGTCCGTGGAGTTTCTTGCGCGTTCTTCTCCTTATGTACCTACCTAATATGCTTTGGAATGGGCGATTACCTTGTTTGTTCTGACTGACCAACCCTATGACAACAAAATTCAAAAGTGCTTGTAATTGGTTTCTTTGAAATAAATGCTTTGGACTTTTGAGTTTGTCAAGATAGCCGAAATGTCGTAACATACAAATGCGTTTCAACTAAGAATAGGAATGACCTTGCGCCATATTGTAAAGATTTAGCAAAACAGCATCTCGTTTACACATTAATTGCAAAGTCAGTGACATATTTTAACAAAAACAAATTCCAAAAACAGAACTAAAATGGATAAGGATAACGCTACAAAACTTTGCAAGCCCTAGATTTCTAGCTTCAGTTGACAGTTAGAGGTCATTGACGTTCCTATTCTTAGTTGAAACGCATTGTACGACATGTCATTAGATTATGTTCAGCTCTAATATAAATCCTAAGAGATATCGTCATTTTAAATCACACGCTCCCGCTGACATTAAATCGTGCCATTATGTCTTACTTACTATCACATTCACGACTGTAGCGCACTAATAATTCTGTGACTGACAAAGATTCATTTGTTTAACAATCTAAATACTGTTAATTACACTTTGGATAATTGAAAATAGTTTTTTTTTCTTGATGTCAGTCATTAAATTGTGCCAGCCAGAGACCAACGCACGCTTCCACCACAGATGATAAAGTTTAGTAATCTTTGTCTATGGATGGATTATTTTACTAAAAATATCACTGACAATGTAGTTACTAAATTCAAAAATTCTTTTGTTTATTTCCAGCATAGTGCAGTTGTTTTTGGAATTTAGGGAGGATGCGCAGTGGTAGCCAGCGAAATTAAATTTTTTTCGGGTTTTTTTGTAATTTGCAGGTCCGTGTCAGGTTGTATCTTGATCAAAATATAATACGCGACAGTAAAACATATGTGGTTACCTACATAATATTATTATACCATAAGAATCATCAACATATCTCTCTAAGTTAGATTTGCCGATTGATTTGATTTTTTTTAGTTCGTAAAATAACAATATAATTTTTAAAATTCAATTCAAAGTTTTCAGTTTTTGAATCTGTTTTCGAACACCATGAAAGTAGCCGCCATGTTATTACGTCATACCGCTGTGTAAATTAGAAAGTGTCAATGTCAACTGTCAACATTATAAAGTGATCGTTTACACTACCAACTCACGTCATGACCACAGAGCAATATGGCATCCTAGCGTTTTCGCGCGAAATATGAAAATGTAAAATTTTAATGCATTTTTATGGCACTTGTCGATTGAATAAAATTTTGTTTTTTTTTCAACAACCACAGAGTGTATCACTGAAGTATTTATTTAACTGCCCACACCACGTAAACTAGCAAATAGAAATTATAAAGGTATTGCTGGAAAGGTATTGAAGGAATACAGGATAATAACGCGGAGTCGGCGCCGCGGAGTCACGGTCGCACGCAAGTGAAAGAAAAGAAATGTGAGGGAAAGAGAAGAGAGAGATAACACTTACTGTCAAATGTCAGTTACTGTGAGTGTGACTTTCTTGTTGGATGACATACTTGACATTGACATTTTGTCGATTTTTTTCTGCGTTTAATTTCGTCTGATAAATACGTTTTGTTATAGGAAGTTTTTTTTTCTTAAACCTCAAAATTATCGTACATTTAACGTAATTTCGACATACACTATCGTACATCGTATCGTAGCCCCCATAATTATCGTCGTTAGCAACCCTGATACACGTTTGAAATTGTTCGGTTAATAATCACTAAAGGTACACTCACGGTGTGAGCCGGAATTCTATATCTATGGTGTGAGCAGTTTCACTCTGTGGCCTGGCGGGAATTCTCGTCAACTAACTGATTCAAAACCATAATTATCGTTTGGAAACTTGAAAAAAAAGTAAAAATAAAAAAAAATACGTTTTAAAAATTTCATAAGTACCGCGCAGATTCTGTACTTGACCAACAACGCTGTGTCAAGTTTTTGTGAGAGAACAGAATTTAAAATTCTTGTTGGCAATAATGGTGGCTCGCGCTGCGTTTTGCTATAACTAAATAAATGAAAGTTTGAATTTAGTACCTACTTGGAATTAAGGTTGATGCGCCAGGGTAGCCAGCGAAATTCAAAATTATTATTATTATGATATTATTCATATTTTGATAACGCTACTAATTCGTTAGTTCCAATTAAAGCCACCGGGTCAAATATACTACGAGCACTATACCACGCGGAGTCACGATTGTGAAACTCAATTTTAGTTGTGTCAAAATTTTTTCTTAGAGGTTTTTTTTGCATAATAGCTCTAAGATTCTCATAGAAAAAAGTAAGGAATTTTAGTGATAGTTTAGTTAGTTTAGTTCGGTGTACAACAGAATCGGCATCATTGCTCTGTGGTCATGACGTCAGTGGCCAGTGTAAACAAACACTTTAAATATACGCTGATCAGTTGACAGTTGACATTGACACTTTTTAATTTACACAGCGGTATGACATACATAACAACATGGCTGCTACTTTCATGGTTTAAAAAACTGAACTGAACTGGTAAACAGATTTAAAAAACTGAAAACTTTGAATGGAATTTTAAAATTTATATTCTTATTTTACTAACATTTTCCGACTGCTTTTTGCCTAGCTATCTAAATAATACATTTTTAGATTTTTTCTCTTATAGAGTAAAATACCGTGAGCGTTGTTGTATTTGGTAAGTAGATCATTTTTTTATTAACCTTTCTGCAATTCCGCGAAATTCAAATTTTCTTACTTTTTTGCAATTTGCAGGTAAGTGTTAGGTTGTACTTATGTTGATTAAAATATAATTCGCGACCGTAACTAACATGGCTTTACAGAATTATAATCTTTAGAATCAGCAATACAACTCCATAAGTTAGAATTGACCTCAAACCTCATGATTTCATGAAATCGCTAGATTTGAAGTCAATTCTAACTTGTTCTATTGCTGATTCTAATGATTATAATTCTGTAATGCCATATTAGTTACGACCGCGAATCATATATTAATCAACAACCTGACACTGACCTGCAATCCTGCGAATTGCAAAAAAAAACATAAGAAGATTTGAATTTCGCGGGCAATTTTAAAAAAAATTTAATATTACGGTAATATTTACTTCCACTTTGACTGTAGAGTCTAGACATTAGTATACAAAACGCCAAAAACTTTTGGAGTTGGCAACACTGATATAGTGATATTTTAGTAAAAGTTTGAGTTTATTTTTTCCTAAGCGGCAACACTGCTGTACTGTGTCAAATTTAGGCGGTTTTGTTTTCGTAAGTTAAGACTTTTCCAGTTTTCTGATAAACTTAGTAAAGTTTGTGTTGTTTTTTCGATCTTCTCTTGTCAGTATTGAAAGGATGCATATGTACGTTTCCTGTTAGTGACATCGGACTCCAAAAGTGGCTCAAGATCTCCACAAACTGTGCATGTGCCAGAAACGCCTTGAAAAAGGTACATCAGTACAACGATGAGAAGTATTAAAGGCTCAAAGTTTGTCTTACCATTGTTTCGGGCGAGGAAATTACTACAGGATTAGTCACAAAAGTTTACAAAGGTTCGTACAATCACTACCTGCTAATCTTGAAAAAGGAGTAAGTAATTACATAGATTTAATTCCAACACCCACTCAAGTTTTCTTGCCAGCATTACTTAACTGAGCTTCTGACAGGCAGTCCAACTTTAAATATATGAATTATTGTCATATTGAATTAGGCTGACTGCAACCTACAATGTTAATGGCAAACATTATTGATTACCACTTTATCACCCCTTACATTTATGTAAAACGAGACTTTCAACATTATTATAAAGAATATGTGTTAATGTACTTAAGTATACATTTCTTTTTTCAGATGAAATTTTATCAGAATTATTCAATTACACAAAGTCAATTTTTTTTTTTAATTAACGTACCACCACTTACACCAAGTTCAATTCAAGTGTTATTTGTTTCAGCTCAACATGCTGATGGAAGAGAAGTGAGTTCCACACTTGACGAAAACACTATCTGTTTGAATGAATGAATGGTGCTAGTTTAAATAGTAGAAGGGAAACCCTTACATCCTGTACATCACGTTCACAACACCAACGTTTTTGGCAAGAAGCCATACAAAAATTAAAAGAGATATATTTATATATACTATTTATTTTTGGTTACAAAAGTAGGGAGACAGTAGTGCCTTCATAATAAATTTAATTTTAACACTTCCAAATTATCTAAAGTTGTGTTTTTAATGTTTCCTAAATAATAAAAAGCCAGCCATTATGCCTAACTAGGTACTCATTTGACTTTCTTTCTTGAGAAACACACAAAAAGGAAATGAAAAAGACCATGGGATAAAATTAATCATTTTCAACTGATATTGTAATATAAATAAATGATTATAAGACAGAGATGTATTCAGAAATAGGAAAATCTCTGAGAATGCAAAATGAAGTATATCATCAAGTTGAAATTATTTTGCACACTATATTAATATAATAAACTTATTCTAGAGAAAATAAATTAGGCCACGGAATGAACAGGCATGGAGCATGAAATTAAGAAATGTTGAATTGTACTCCAAATATAGGAATTGGCACATGTGATTGATTCAGACGCTGATCTTTTAGTGTTTATAAACAAATCATAGCGCTATACTTGTTGAAAGTATTGGTGCACATACTATACTGATGATAATAAGAATAGTAATTCTATTATAATAATATATGGTTCAATATTGATTTTAAAAAAATTACTCTCTATGAGTGTAGGAATGAAATAAATAGTAATAAATGCTTACCATTATTTCCAGCGGTGGCAGTCCACACACACCCAACCACATGCCAATCCGTTCTCGCCGGCCATAAAGATGTTGAATTTCGTTGGAAGGAGGCAGCTGACTCACCGTGCAGTAGAAAATGTGTATTAGCAATGTTTTTTAATGTGATATTGATGAATAAATTTTATTAATTTATGTATGTATACACACTAAGCACAACTTAATAAAGTAAAGCCTATTTTGTGTCTTGTACCTGTGGTGTAGCTAGATGGTGGGATATGTGCTTTTTACATAGGTACTATGTGCTTAGGTAAACAAACAATCTCCAATCACTGAATTCTTACTTGCATAGGACAGTTTTATGAAGTTGATCAATCTCACCTCTTATGTAAGGTAAACTAATATCCATTGCTAAGAGGTGAGATTGAAATCTAAATGCAATGAAAAAAATAGGTAGTAGTTACTTATTGTCTCTAAACTCAAAGACGTCAATGCTTACAGACAGAGACATGGTATAGGGTGCTGAACGTTTAAACTCATTATGAAACTAATGACACTTCATATTCATGACACCATTCCGTAACGCGCGCTGTTAGTATCACGCGCAAGCGTACTCGTTGTCGTCATGGCAACATCACTTGGGAATAATAGGTACCTACATACCTACATTATTAATTATAACACAGTGGGTTCAACTGTTGAATGAATTTTGTAATAGGTTTGATGACGATGATGAGATATTTTGATGAATGTTTTTAGGGTTCCGTACCAAAATGGTGAGAAAACTGCGGTGCGATGCCCTAAGGTCGATTTAGTAGGTATTATGTTAGAATTAGCTAAAAAGAGAACGTACCTACCTGTGCAACCTATAAGTGTCTGTGTGTGCCTACTCCGTTCGCAAAAGCGCACCTAATACCTATTTTATTGAAGATGCATAACTACTTTACTATTTGTTACCAATAATAAAAAAACCGGTCAAGAGCGAGTCGGACTCGCGCACCGAGGGTTCCGTTCAGATTTCTGAAAAAGTGTGCTATGAGACATCGTTTTATTTTTCCTGTAATCTTTACATAAACTTCTATCACATAGAATAATTTCAGATTTTTCTCTTTGCAAACTTCGGAGATAAGGGGGGGGGGGGGGGGGGAAGAATATTTTTTTTCATTTTTCATCGTGTGGCTGACACTGGCTTGGCCACCATCAGGGATTTTACTTTTGATAACACAAAGATTTAGTCGTTAATTAGTCGAAATTTGTCGCCAAATATCAGAATTTGTCGGTCACTGGTTCAAAAGTTATAAGGGGTCATTGGTGGCCGATCTGGAGAGAGTCTACCCAGCTTGGCCACCTTTATATCTCAAAAACTAGGGCACCTAGCGAAGATCTGTTTTCTCCCAGATTTAGTCGCTAATTAGTCGAAATTAGTCGCCAAGTCACAGATTTAATCGGGTCTTAGTTTAGAAGATATTATTATAATGAGTTCAATTTTTAAGTATAGACCAAGAGCTATAACAAAGATTTTATCGTAAACACTTCAATCTAGCTCTTGAACTATACTTAAAAATTGAACTCATTATATCTTCCAAACTACGACCAGATTAAATCTGTGACTTGGCGACTAAATCTGGGAGGTATAAAGGTGGCCAAGCTGGGGAGACTCTCTCCAGATCGGCCACCAATGACCCCTTATAACTTTTGAACCAGTGACCGACAAATTCTGATATTTGGCGACAAAGTTCGACTAATTAACGACTAAATTTTTGTGTTATCAAAAGTAAAATCCCTGATGGTGGCCAAGCCAGTGTCAGCCACACTTTTTCATCAAAAGTCGAAAACTGTGCGGCCTAAAAAAAATAAAAAATGTTTGAGAATGTGCAAACAGCGTTCTTTCATAATTATGATACCCCACATGCCCTAGTAGCCCCACTTTGAATTTTTAAGACCCCCTTTCGGTCCCTGTTGCAGAAAAATACATATACTTAAGTATTTTTATTTCTTTTTTATGTGCAAAATAGTTGGGTAAACGTCATCTAAAACTGTTCCAAATTGCAAGTTGATAGCATTAGTAGTTCTTGAGATATCCAGCTGTGACAGACAGACAGACTGAGTCACACCATAAGGGTTCCTTTGTTACCATATTGGTACGGAACCCTAAAAACCGTGTAGTTATTGAAAACAAAATGTAAGCACTAAACCGACTATAAAAATGCACACAAAGACAGTTGGATTGGACAATAAAATATGTAAAAGCATTGAAATAAATAGGTAAGTACTAATTACTGTCTGAACTCGAATACGAATAGGCATAAAAGCATATGGACATAGCCGTCAATAACGGAAAATTAAAAAAAAAACAATGCATAGGTAGGTACCTACTGCGCCGGCGCGTGAACAGATCACTTCACGGCACGGGATTCCGCTAATAACACTCCACGTGATTCAGCTCGACGCCTAGCAACATCACTTCACTGTCATATGTGTGTTCGTTGAATTTAGTAATAATTTGATTCTTTTGTTATTGGCAACGACTAGTTAAGTATGTGTAGCTACGTAATGCATACCTACGTGACGCGTTACAAGTTAATTATGTAACTAGAAAGTAAAAAAAACTCAATTCGTTAGTGCGTGATGTGATGATTTCACGCCATTAAAGTGAAGTGAACATGTGAATCGCGTGAGAAGGTGACGTCACGCGAGGGTGCACCTGGCGTGACGTCACCTCAGCGCAGCGCAGGTTGTGTCAGTAAATTGTCAGTTCACAGTCTGTTGAACTGTTGAATTTGGTCATTTGTAATATCATGACGATGGTTTGATAAATATTCTTTTGTTATTGGCTACGACTAGTTAAGCTGGTGGCGCCTATGTGACGCGTTACGAGTTAAATAAGTACGTAAGGTAAAAAAATAAGTCAATGTGGTACCTAATGAGAGTGCTTAGCGTGAACTTATCACTTCATCCAAATTCAAGTGTGCATATAATAATGTGATTACGGTATATGGTGTTTTATTATTGGCAACGCGTAGGTAGGTAGGTGCCTACATACCTACAATGAATTATTAGGTACCTAAGTACCTACTTATAATCCGCACGTCGTTTTATTTGTGGGGTTAAATTCTAGTCAGCCGGGCTCACTCAATCGTTATCTCTTCTTATCGTCTCACAGTCTTTACTCGACTCGATCTAAGGTACTAGGTATCGCTTCTTCAAAATACATCGCGATTGGGCATACCTACTTAATATCAAACAATATTGATGGGCATTTTCTTTAGTTGATAACTTAACCATGTAGGTAGTACACAGAGTACCGAGGTACTTTGAATATAGTACCTGGGCGACCGAGCTCTGCTCGGGTGAAAATAGAGAAAACGAATTTTCCCAGATTCCCGTAAACCTCCCTAATGCAACTTTCATGGAAATCGACAGATTCGATTTTGAGAATGTGATTGCTCATTTTTTTATTTTATTTATTGTTCGTGCTTGACGCGCTCACACCTCAGTATAAATACTTACCTACTTATGGACTAGTCTTGCAAAATAAAAAAACGAAATTGAGTTTGTGACTGAATTTCTGTTTTGAAATTTTGATTTAAAAATACCGTAAATAGTAATGTTTAGACACTTAAATACTAGCTTTGAATTAATATAAAATGATCACTAGAAAATAGCGTAAAAAATATTATTAAAATCTCGATTATGACTGTAAAAATGTGCTTGGTCCATCCCTAGCATCAGGTGGAATGACACTGACACTTCACTCCACGCTCGCTTCACGCAAATTTTCACGGTGAGATGGTTACAGAATCGCACTGCAGGTCCGAAGTACAAAAAGAAATGTAGGTACAGCTTTTAATTCCAAACAAAGTAACATCAAATTCAAATGCTAATTCTATCGAGGTGAATGGAAATGGCAGTGATTCAGAATGCAACTAGTTAATTTAGACAGTGGTGGACATGCGGGCACGGACAGATAAAGGATGGACCTCATTACACAGGTTCGTCTGTCGTTGCGGACCGCGCTATGTGATGTAGGTAGGTACGCAACTCCCACTGTGGCGACCAGGGATGAGGAACATTTTGCAAATTAAAGAAATAAAGGCAGGATAATTTTTTTACCATTGATAGGCTCACTGTTGACCACTGTCTCACCTAATGGTGAGTAAAGATGCTGGCCTGAGTAAATTAGGCAAAATGGATGATTTCTAATCCAATGGATAAAAGTTTATATTACGTATATTCTATAACTATTTGTGTTCCTACTTCCATTCTTATTCGACTCCCTCAGAGAATAATAGTGTAAAGAATGAGTTTATTGCTTTTAGATTTTGGTCTGCAATTAATTTCGTGGTCAGAACTTTCTATTGCGTGTGACCTGTGGTACTCGTACAATAACCGGGGATTAATAAGGCACATCGGATCTTAGAAAGAGACTGTCACTCTGTTAGCATTAACAGAGACAACGCTCTATAAAGCGAAAATTTTAAACAAAAATATGTGTCATATTTACAATATAGTCGCGTACTGTGCCATAGGTTCGCCATCCCTAGCGTGCACCGTGTATCACACACCACTGTGACAATGATAGTGTACAACACCCGCATTAGCTACACTTACCTACGTTCGTCGTGCCATTTGTCGATTTAAACGATCAGTCGACGGTCTAAAGGAATAGGCCACACCTAGACAAACAAACAACAAAGATTTAAAGGCAAATATGTGTCGTCAATCATGACGTCAGATGACTACACTACATACACTCACGCCTTTTTCCCATGGGGGTAGGCAGTCCTTCTATATGCCAACAACAGGAGGTACACCTATAACTGCAGTCGCCAATCTGTGTGGCTTTTAGCATTTGCCCTCGTATTTATATTTATTTAACCATTTATGGACACACAAATAAATAGACAAGAAGACAGGAACAGAAAAATAAGTACAAAGGTACTTTAAATAAATCTTTTCCAGCATTCCTGCGATAGGACAGAAGATAAAAAGAGGTGTAGACGCCGTGTGTTAGAGTAGAAGAGAATGAAATAAAAAAAAACAATTCACTTATTAAATAAAATTTTGTTCTTCACCTCTCGCTTGCCTTTGGCAGGCTGAAGTGAACAATGACGAGGAACAGTGCTCCCACCTCTTCTTGTCTTTATTGGCTGGCTTGAGTGGAGATTCGCAAGAGCAAAAGTGCTCGGAGGAAGGAAGTATTCCAGTAAGATGCTGGTAGGGATCTTGACCGTACTTCCAGGATTGTCCTGATAGCCATGGAATGCCTCTCCACTCCTCAAGCACCTCAAGACATGTTGGCCCCTTGTCGCTACGTCACTATGTGCTAGCGACCGTTTCCGGGGACCATTATTGAGTGTGCAAGTTACCCCCTGCCATTTTATTTTTATATATTATATAACATGGATCAGGCAAGGGACATAAGTTCTTCCATAGTTCAAGGTACCCAATCCACTATAGCCACCCAAACCCATAGCCCCATATCATGTTCTGCAATAGTCCTGCACCAATGGTGGGTTGTCCTTGGGTGCACTTGCATAGTACATAATATAATCGTTGGCTGGTGCCTCCTCGTCATTTAACCCGTCGCATGCCAATTAGCAGACACAATAGATTTTTTATTGTTATCTACACACCTGGGTGTCAATCGACGTTTAAAGAGTTAAAATTGTCTAAGGGGCCTCTGCGAGTTGGCTTTGGCCCCTCGTATGAGGCTCCAAAGGTTCGGGACCCCAGGGTCCCGAGATAAGTCAAAGACATTTTTCATATAGTGTAATAGTAATTAAACATAAGATACGTCTAAAATAAACATTAATAAAATAACTAGTAACTATGACGAAGTGGAAATACATGCAGATCCTTTCACTCTTCTTTAAATTACTGCTACAGTTTGGCAGTCATTAATGTCAGGCGGAAGTGACAACCGAGCCGCGTGCGCAGTAAATGAGTAGAAGTCGATGCAATGGGAAGGAGATTTAAGGAGGTTTCTAAAATGCGACCAGCAAGGCGCATCAAAAGGTGTAGGAAAAGCGTCCCCGCAGATACGAAGACGTTTTACGGTTGTGAAGGATGTTAACATCCTTGATAAACTCTCGGATATTGTGTCTGGTATTCAAGAGGGCTGACGCATTTTGTCACCTCTCTCACACGGTACTAAATCTTTAAGAATGTTAAATGCACAAATGCTTTTTTGAAAAATCTAATAAATAATATAAATTTAATAGATAATTATTATAAACACATTTCTATTGTGTTATATAATAAACTCAGGTAAATAAGTAGATATTATGATCAGTTTTTGAGACGAGTTAAATAAATGCCACTATAAAAATGTGTTTTAAATAATTATTATCTATTAAATTAACGAGCCGAATGACGTAATTACAGACACAATTAAACAGCCATTGTGTCTCGCGTGGATCCACGTTATTCTTATTATTTTAGATAAGGGTTAATGTTATTTATTAGTATGCCAATTGATTACATTTTTCAAAAAAGTGACTTTTTATCTAACATTCTTAAAAATGTGGTTCTGTGTTAGCGACAGAGGTGAAAAACTCCCCTCTTAATTACCAGACACAATATCCGAGAGTTCCTGCGAAGTCGAATAGATGGAGTCACTTGAGTATCTTGCGAAAGCTAGAAACGTTACAAACATTGCTTAAAATTATATAGTGATTAGCGTCCGTTTAAACACATACATTTTTGACGTTTAAACGTCTCTTAACGATAAACAACGTTTTTAAATAAGACGGTTTAGGATCTATAGCTTCATTTTCCAAGTACCAATTTTGTAAAGATTTAGCACTGTGCTTTCTTGAATGATCCTAGGTACCGTAGTACTTATTACAAATCGTGCTGATTGGTTTATTTTAAACGATGAGCTATTCACAAATAACTTTAATCGATTGAGAAGAAAATATTATACAGTGAAAAGTAGTGTAATGTTTTACAGAATACACTGTTCAGAATACTTTCAGTAAGCTCATTGCAGCTGGCTTTTATATAATAATATAATGTAGACTCCTCTCCAGTAAAACTCACTCTTAAGCACACTTAAGACTTTTGCTTGCAACACAGTGAGGAGAACAGACTGACCCTTGAGCTAACGCGCTACGCCAGTGGGGAGTGGGGACCGGAAGTCGCATTGGGCCACCTCGTTTGGTAAAACAGTATCATTAATTGACATCTTAAATACAAACCAAAATAATTCTAAAATTATTTTTAATATTCGATTTACCTTACATAAAATACAGGAATTAATGAATGCATACTTTAAATGTAAAATCAATGTTTAACAAAATAAATGGATCGCCATACTAAAAGTCATACATACCACAATCATATCCAACGTAGAAATTACTGTGAACCCGCACAACAATAGCTCAGATTAGTAGGTACACTTCAAAAATCAATAGCCTATCTTATTTCAACTAAATTCTAACATGTAATATACTCCTCTCTTATCTCTCCTTTCTTAGCTCCTCTAAAATTCAATCAGGGCCCCAAGTCTGCTATTTTTTACATTCCAACACGATCCCATTGTCACTGCATTGTCATTTTGCTAAAAGTTCGTAATCTGCTAAATTCATAATTTCATACAATGTAGTGTCAGTGGTTGACCATTGGAAAGTCATAATGACGCCATTATGACTCCATTATATTAGTAGATTACCAAACTTGTCAAAATCAACAATTATGAAATTAATGAGAGACCATTCTGACACTATTGTAATAGCAGACTTGTAGTCCAGATCTAATGTTATTGATTATAATCAATAACACGTGTAACGAAAATCACCACAGATAATTAATAGGTACCTACACTGGTTCAGGGTTACATTTTTTAATCTTAAATCTTGCAATCAACAACGCGGTCAAGCAAAAAGATATCACTGTCTTCTATACTAATACTGATAATAATATTATAAAAAGGTTTGTAAGTTTGTATGGAGGGGTAACCTCCGGAACTATTAATGATTCAATTCTAAAATGTTTTTCACTGGTAGAAAGCTACACTATATCTGATTGCTTTAAATTACATTTAAAGCAATCAGACTAGCCGATCTATCACAGTTTATAAAACGAAACGCTGCGCACAATTTCTGAGTAGTAACGTAACAAAAACTATATTACTATACCAATAATAGGATTCGGATGTTTGGCACACAGATAGTTTATAACCTGGATTTAAAACATAGGATCCTCTTTATCCCGGTAGTACGTTGCATGCATACAAGACGGTATTATGTTCACAACACGACACGTTGTGCATAATTTCTGCGAGGCAATTGCGTAACACACTATCAATCTGAATCGGTTTCATTTTGACAGTTCAACAACATTCATTGCGTTTACGATGTTGTGCAGACAAATTTTTCGAACATATGAAGCCAATGGATAAGCAATTTGCTTCAAAATGATTCAAATTCCGATTGATAGTGTGTTACACAATTAGGGTGGAGCAGTAAAACTTACAAAAAAATACTTACTAGGCTGGCATGAATTCACGATAGTATTTACACCTGCTGTAAAAATTAAAGTCGCGGGCAAAAGCTAGTATTTCGTTAACAAATTGGCATTTTCTTTGAAAAAATCAAAGTTTGCATTATTGCTTGGTTTTTAACAACAATTTTTAGGGTTCCGTACCAAAATGGTAAAAAAGGAACCCTTATGGTGTCACTCAGTCTGTCTGTCTGTCTGTTTGTCTGTCACAGCTGGATATATCTCAAGAACTACTAATGCTATCAACTTGAAATTTAGAATAGTTTTAGATGACGTTGACCCAACTATTTTGCAAATAAGAAAGAAATTAAAATATTTATATTTTTTTGCAACAGGAACTGAAAGGGGGTCTTAAAAAATCAAAGTGGGGCTATTAGAGCATGTGGGGGTATCATATGAAAGAGCGCTGCTTGCACATTCTCAAACATTTTTTTTCTTTTTTTTAGGCCGCATAGTTTTCGACTTCTGGTGAAAAATGTAAAAAAAAATACCGTTCCCCCCCACCCCCCCTTATCTCCGAAGTTTGCAAAGAGAAAAATCTGAAATTATTCTATGTGATAGAAGTTTATGTAAAGATTACAGGAAAAATAAAACTATGTCTCTAAATAGCACACTTTTTCAGAAATCGGAACGGAACCTCGGTGCGCGAGTCCGACTCGCTCTTGACCGGTTTTTCCAACATTTCATTACAACTTCAAGAAAGGTAGAGAAACGAAAACGACAACAGTTTTAATTATTTCAAACACTTTGCATTTAAATACCTGGTTGCCATGTTTATGAAGAAAAATGGAAAATGAAAAGGATTTGCCCTACTTTATTTTCTCTGCGCAATGAAATAGAAAATCATCCTTTCCAGGAATGAATTTCTTAGCAAGTAATTTATTACTAGGTAAGAACTTCTTGCTAAATGTTGATCGGAGTTTCAACCACTGAAAAATGTTGCTTATGTAAAGTTATCTCTATAAAAAAAAAACACTATCATCATACAACACACGATACATGATAAGACATGCAAGATTTATAACCATAAATAGTACTGTCCTGCCTATTTGCACACGTCGTCGCCACAACGAATAATAATACCTATAGACTGCCAATATCTCATCTCCCAATTTAGACCACTCTAAAATCAATATTTGTTATGACTACTAATAACTATTATTTACATCTAGATACATATATGTCTATCACGTGCAATATACAACATATATATTTAATATATAAGTGAGTATACATGGTGTTCAGATCAAAGAACATAGTCGAGAGGTGCCGCGTGGTAGAAATTCTGACATGTTAAGTGTCGTAAAAGCTTAGGTTGAAGTCTCCTGTTAAACGCTATCGGTGACTTCTGAAAACAGCCTAAAGGTTGCCGTATGTGGTCAATTCTAGCTTCAGACCCGTCAGACCAACCTCAATACCTAATGCTTTTACGACGGCAGACGTAATTATGGGTTTTCGATAAGTTAAATAGAGAAAACTTAAAGTGAATTAACTTCATATTTACGCCAACGTTATTAAAGTACGGAGGAGTTTTTGAAGGTTTTTAGTGCTATTACATTTTTAACCGACTTCCAAAAAAGGAGGTTTCAATTCGACACGTATGTATGTAATATTATTGGATCTGCAATATATTCACACATCAATAATCTAGGGATTCCAAACAAAAATACAAAATTTCGTAGGTGTATGTATGTTTGTATGAGGAGCTTGTGGCTAAGTAATAACAGCCGCACGAATCGATCCATCAGGTTAAGCTGCGCTTGCCGGGGTTGGTCCGTGGATGGGTGAACATCTTTAGAAACCAAGACACCTCCGTGCCTCGGAAAGCACGTTAAGCCGTTGGTCCCGGCTGTCATTCGTGGATCTTTGGCAGTCGTTACGGGTCGTCAGAAGCCCGAAAATCTGACAACCAGTCTTACCAAGGGGTACCGTATTACCCAGTTACTGGGTTGTGGAGGTCAGATAGGCAGTCACTCCATGTAAAATACTGGTATTCAGCTGTATGTGGTTAGACTGGAAGCCGACCCCAACATAGTTGGGAAAAGGCTAGGCAGATTGATTGATGTATGTTTGTATGTAGGTATGTATGTTTGTCCACGCATTTCTCCGAAACTATTGATTGGATTTCCGACCATTTTTTAATGACTCACACTTACTTCAACTTGCAAGTTTCATCAAAATCGGTTTAGTAGTTTTCAATAAGTGTGTGACGGCCTGGCTTATTGATACATGCTACGGGTGTGGTGTCAAAAAAAAACCTTGGTCAAATTCTAGTGCAATATTTACAACAAAACTATTAACTACTTAATACTCGTACATACAATATTCCAGTTTAACATAAAACTAAAAATTACGAAATTAAAATGTAATTAAAAAAAAATAAACCGACCGAGTTATTAAGTCGGTGGCAAAAAACTAAAATAATGATCCCAAAACTTCCGAAATTAAAGTTATTTCATAATTTTGAGTTCATTTCTTTTTGAAGTCAGTTTATTTTTAGGGTTCCGTACCTCAAAATTGGACCTTGAATATGGGGGTCACTTTTAGGGAGCAAATAAAAAAATTAAAAAAAAGTTTTGCAAACTGTACCGTGTGACATATCAAATGAAAGGGCTTCTTACTATGAGGGTCTCAAATATATATTTTTTTTATAATTTTAAAATAAACAGTTTTAAAGTTATTTAAGAAAGTAGACGAAAATTGACCATTAACCCCCCCCCCCTCCCTATCTCCGAAACTACTGAGCCTAAAATTTTGAAATAATACAGCAAATAGGTCTATAGTTGTAGATTACAGGAAAACCTATAAGAAGTTTGTGGTCTTAAAATAACATGGTAAATCTCTCAATATTGTGAGTACAAACTTACATTTACTGTTGGAATGTATGGGAGAACATGTTTTTCAACTATAATGTTAAGTTTGTTCTCGGGATAATTTCATACCAACTACGGATCCCTTCATTGTGCGTAGTCCGACACGCACTTGGCCGGTTTTTGAAACTAAATGATGCTCGACATCTACGTGCTCAACTTTAAAAAAACATGTTGCATTTTCGATAGCGTCTATACGGTACATTAGGCTCAAACCGCGGCTGAGTTTTAATAACGTAGTTGAGTCTGAGGATTCAAATAGTTGAATTCATTGAATAAACTTTTTATTTTGAAAAAAAAAAATTCTTTCCCTTACATGTGGGGTGTCATTGTTTTATCACTTTTCTTTTCCTAACAATCATCTATATGGTTTATCCTCGATCCGATTTTTTCACTGACCGGTGAAACTCGTGAGCTAGCCAGACGTTTTTTTTGGTGGCTAAGTACTACTTTAAGTTTTCTTTATATACTTATCCAAAACCCATAACACGATTTCCTAACCCTTAAGCTAAAAATATTGTTTCGTGTTAGTGTTGTGCACTCATGCGGTGTCCGGTCAGATTGACATCTGGCTAATTGTAACCACACATCACTAAACGCGTTTAACGCTAAACGAGTTTAAAACATCGCGCCGTTTCCTTCAATTGTTTGAAGATGACAGAGACAGAATACTGTTTTAACTGTTTAGCGTTAAACGCGTTTAGTGATGTGTTGTGAAAATGAGCCTTATAATCAACGCAGTCTAAGAACTCCGTTTTGACAACTATCAAAGTACTTTGTGTAGTGATGGCAGAAAAAATCGGTTGGTTTAAAAACCGATTCTCGCGACGTATCGACTTATCGTACTTAGAGTTACTACACTACATAGTAATTTAATTAGGATTATGAATTTAACTTTTTTATTTCTTACGTAAACGATCATACAAAGTTTTCGCGGCATGTCTAATAAAAACGTCAAAACGGACTTCTTAGATTGCGTTGATTATAGTAATATATTTTTGTGAGGTCTCTTTGAATAGCTAACTGCAGCTTAGTAAACCTTTCAAAAAGATTACATCAATCTTATTTTCCCACAAAAAGCATACTTTATTATTGTTGTGATTATTACTCGACGTAAGTACCTTGTGACGCTGCATACGGTCCATGATGTTTACAGGTGACTTCACCCTTTTAGGGGAGTTGCTTAATGCTTAATTCGACTTGTGTGACTCACAGTCACATGTTGTTTATAATGTCCATTATTTATGAACTGCCACATAGCCGACGTCTATTTACCTGTAGATTTTTCGTCGGATGCCGACGTCGTTATCAATATCAGGTGACTACTATAATTAGAATTGATTGTACGGCTTGTATTGACACTGTGGTAAGTCTTTAAATACAGGTTTTGGGGTATCAATAGTACTTATTTGTTTTTTTTAGTATACAGGCTGTTTATTTTAATGTGTCAAGCCTGTGCGAGCTGATAGCAGAGTACCATACCTATCGATTTAACCCCCATGTATGTTCTACGATTTTTTGTAGTTTTCGAGTTATAATTTTTTTTTCGATATTTTTCCTGATGCAACGAGATTGATGGCTTTAAAAAATTATATCTTTTTTTGGGTCAACTTTGAACAAGAATGTACTAAATAGCACATTATTTGCTGGAATCGGTTGTTGAAAGTGGTGTAAGTATCTGAAATCTTGTGATTTTCATATTTTATATAACTTATTGTTATCTTTGCATAGTTTTGTCAGTCCTGATATTTACTATTCCTCCACGTTTAAGCAGAGCTCAGTTGATAATAGAAACATACATTTTATACCTACTACAATCCTTAACCACTACCATTAATATGAAATGAGGAATCCAAAATAACTCGAAAAATACAAAAAATCGTAGAACATACATGGGGGTTAAATCGATAGGTATGGTACTCTGGTATCAGCTCGCACTGGCTTGGCACCTTAAAAGAAACACTCTGTATATTGAATTCTAATATCATCATCTGCCTAACCTTTTCCCAAATATGTTGGGGTTAGCTTCTAGTCTAACTGGATGCCGCTGAATACTGGCTTCTGTGACCACTTATCTGACTTACACAACCCCGTTACTGCGTAATACGATACTTGGTAAAGTCAACAGACCAGGAGACCTGATCAACTTCTGCAGGAAGTTGGGCTGGTTGGAATAACCACCGACGGCCGCCATGACCCACGCCGCACAATCGTCCGCTTGAAGGACTGAGTGCGGAAACCAAACCTTCTGACATAGCTTAGATCATCGCAGGTGTATGTTTGTTTGCTACCTAACTACAAACAAAATTTAAATGATTTTTGTAAGTTGTACAAACAGCCAACGCTATGGAAGAGCGGAGTCTCCTAAAACAGGCGTTATTATGCTTAAAAGGAGGCTCCAATCATATACTAATCTAAACTAGTTGGTACAGAAACATTTTGTATTTTGTATTTGTATTTGCTGTAATGCCAATATTCGCCTTTTTAACCGACTTCCAAAAGGAGGAGGTTCTCAATTCGTCGGAATATTTTTTTTTTTTTTTTTTTATTTTTTTTTTTATGTATGTTCCCCGATTACTCGAAAATGGCTAGACCGATTTGGATTTTTCTTTTTTTGTTCGAAAGGGTATACTTCCCAAGTGGTCCCATGATCATCAAATCAGGATCTGATGATGGGATCCCATGGAAATCGATGGAAACCCTCAAATTTTATGGGCACACCTATATCGATTTCGGTATTTTTTATAGTAACTCGTGCATTTACTCTCGGAAAGTACCATTCGGTGAACTGGAACTGATGATGAAGACCACAGAGGGCCATCGGAAATACTCAATTATATCTAAGTATATAACAGGTTGCGATTCGATTACTTTAATATGGTTTATGCTCGTCAAAATAATGGTAATGGTGACTTCACCATGAGCTCCATTTCTCCTGGTTCTTACTAGGAGAACTCCTCAACAATTAACGTCCCTGCATCGGGAAAAGCAACATTTTGTAAAACGTGATGAGCAGTTGACATTGGGTTATTGTAACTTAGATAAATTACAAACTGAACCACTAAAAAGTGAAAAATAAAAACTTTTTTACAAAAACAAAAACCGACTTCCAAAAAAAAACACTACAAAGTGAAAAATAACTTTAATTTCGGAAGTCGGTGGCAAAAAACTAAAATACAGATCCAAAGACACCGACTTCCGAAATTAAAGTTATTTTTCACTTTGTAGTGTTTTTTTTTGGAAGTCGGTTTTTGTTTTTGTAAAAAAGTTTTTTTTTTCTTTATTTATTTACGTTACTCCATCTAACACAACCATCATTTTATAGGATCTACGTAACGTAACTGTAGTATGTTTTTGATAGTCGGTGTAGCTATTGAAGTCAAATATGTGTGTTTTTAGATGTATATTTTATACAAAAATGTCTACTCAAACGTTTGAGATAGCAGTTGGAATGAGACATACATTTTTAAAATTATATTACCTACCATAGTTAAAAAAAAAAAAAAAATTAGCATTGCCATTTTTGCAAACCCTGACCAATCTTTCTGTTCAATTCAAACAGATCGTTTATTTCAATCATATTGTCTTTTGACCGAGACGATACATTATGTTAAGCACGCTTGGCATCCGCCGCATTCATTGATATCAGCACGAGTGTGAAACGTTCGGTGATCACCAATTAATCCTCATTTATTATAATAAAACATGCGGAACGTCTGCGTAATTAGCAGAACAGATTGCATCCACTACTATTAATCTATTTTTCTATAAAATATTAGGACATTGGAAATGTCTTTCAGAATGATAGCTGAAGCCTTAAGTTGGAGGCAAAATGGATTTGCATGGAAAAAAACATAATATTTAATGTTACGTTAGCGAGACCTAAAATAACCACCTCAACAAAGTAATCTCTTACAAATTCACATTAATAAATCAATTAATTGTCTTCCGGATTTAACAACAGATGTGACATCATTTGAGTTAGAGTTAGTGACAATCTGGCTCATTTCCACCCAACTCAAATACGATGTAGCGGAAATTTATATCTTTGTTTTGTCTTTTCATCTGACACCCGTAACTAATGACCTCGGTACGATTAATACATTCGTGTGTAGATCACCATTACAGCAATCGCTATTTCATAAGAAAGCTATTTGTAACAGTGAGTTGATTTATTATTACAAAATACATCATTAACCATATTTATGTTAGTTAATAGTAACATCACGGACCATAATATTATGATTCAATTAACAATCATCTAAATTATGATGAACACTTTTCCCACATCAAAAGTAGCAATGCGTCACTTGGCACACTAATTAAAAACGACTAGGAATTCGTCAATACAATGCACGGTCAGCGTATTGACAGAACATCATTGGCAGCGAGTCGCACCAACATAGCGCTTGCGACAGCCAGGTGGGGTCAAAGAGAGATAAATCGGGAGGCTGCGTACGACACCGGGGGACGGAGCTGACAGTCGTAGACGAACGAGCATCCGCACCACACGTTTCTCCAAACCCAGTTAGGTCTGTGATGAAGTGCCGTGACCGGTCGTGATAATAGTGAAGTTCCTTTAGCAAGTGTCGGCAATAACGCTGTGGTTTTTCATCGCAGAGTACCCCTTTACGAGATGTGGGACGACGCAGATGTTGAAGAAGAGACCCCTGCGCCGGCGCCAGAGCCGGCGGAGCCCGCCGCAGCCCCCGAACCTGACGCGGCCAAGCCCGAGGTGGCCGAACCACCCGCACCCGAGACCGTCATGGGCACTGAACCTCCGAAACTAGTATTTAAGCACTGGATCAGGTGACCAACAATATTTTATCCAACTTTCCTAAATTAAACTCTAACAACAAACAGTTCCCCTCAATTTGTAACAACACAGTTTGCGAATTTATTATCCCAATATAAAAAACTTTCAACAAAATTGGAAGTAATAATATTAGCTTCAACCTGCATGCTGAAATATCAGTAGGTAAACATTTCTCTTAATTGGCCACCAATCTATTTCGAGTGGTACATTTGTAAACAGCCGCCCTCACGTTACAGGCCCAAATTCCTCCAATACACCTACCTGTACGACTACCAGCAGAACTACTACAACGACGTGATCAACTACCTGGACAGGCGGAACAAGGGGCTGCCCGTGGAGCGGCCGCGTGCTCAGACGTGGGGCGAGCGCGCGCTCCGGACATACCTGTCCAAGAGCTCTAGCACCAGAAACCAGCAAAAAGACTCCATCCTCCTTCACCACATATCGACGGGCGCCAGGTTCCATCGCTACCACAGCAAGTCCCTCATCTCGAGGAAGTATTCCAGACTCGGATTTAACACCGTCTCCATTTAGCTTCGCTCTAACACCCTCGCTTGACCTCGCTTCAGCGGACCCGCTCCGGAGTGCCGGCGTGACCTTTGTGTCGATGTTACAGGATTTCGCTGGTGTGATGCAGCATCAGCGGCGCCGCTGCAACGGTACAAACAGTAACACTGATCGGAAGCCGTCCGCATTCCTCTTTTAATATCTGTCTTATTTGTGTAAGACAATAAAACTTTAAGTTAATTTACTTGGTTTCATTTGCTTGCGTGTTCCCTGTAGGTACCCCTGAACTGATATCTCTGTAGCAGTCTTAAAATCTAAGAAATATTTAACTTACTTACTTACTTAACATGTTTTATGCAATGCGACAGTCACATTAACTAGCTTAGCGATATGAGTATTAATTCTTAGAAGCTTTCAAAGACTTTAATCATTTTAATCAAGACTCAAGATTAAATCAGTTACCTAACATGCACATGACAACTGAGTCTATGAAAATATTTAACTAAATGAAAACATACACGCAGAGTTCAAAGATAACACCTGGACACGGGAACTAAAGATAAATATCATCCAAGCTATGATTTACAACGATGTTGATACAACTCCATGTGTTCAGTCTGGATCATGAACTGTAGGTAGGTACATGTGTACATATAGCGAGTAGGTACTTCAATTGCAAACACTCCAAATATACCGATGCACATGGAGCGACCGACATCCAATCCACTCCATATATCACAAAAAAAAAAAAAAAAAAAACCACCTGCTGACTCTACGGTTGAAGAAAAACCGAACAAAGAATTTATAGTGACAGCATCATTGAAAAGCTTTTAAACTGTCTCCTGTATAAATTATCATGTTACGTATCCGTATACACATATTTAATTTCAACCAAAATTAATCAATCTACCTATCCTTTTCCGTTGATCTTGGGGTCGGCTTCCAGTCTAACCGGATGCAACTGAATACCAATATTTTACAACAACAATCAATAACTTTAATTACACATTATTATAAAACAATACAAATGGACTTAATCACAATACAATCCTGCGACAATTTCCCGTACAATACGAAAGAATAATAACCTCGCAAGCGATCCCCGACAATGACTAATAAGGTATATTAGATTAATATCCAGATAAATGGCTCCCATTAACTTCTCTTAGAATAATAAATCTGTGAGTTGATTTCTTAATAAAAGTGATTTATGGGTAAAATAATTAAAATATTTATGGAAAATACAAAGTACCTATTAGTTCAAAAATTTTAATTAGAAGTGAATAATTTCGCTAATGTATAATCTGCTCACAAAATTGCAACTTTCTCTATGAAATACTTCCAATTCCAATATATAAACAGCTAACAGAGACAGTGATAGCTATGAGACTGTTGTGATGACTAATAACATCAATGGTAAATGATTTGTTTGAAACATAATGCTGTAATAACCTATCCATGTCAGTATTCTGTTAAGACGCGTGAAGCCAGTGCCATAATGGCTCTTAATACAAGACGTTCAATGTCACAATCGCGTGACACACTCAGTGGGCGCACACAAAATTTCAATGTCGAGATATCTAAAATAACTTATCTTTGACAGTTCAGTGAATGTAATCACTTGGGCGTGCGCCAAGCGTTGGGCTACCTAGCAGGTAAAGCAGGCAATCGGCCAAATTGGAGATAATTAAATGTTACAATGACCAAGGGAGCCTAGACATCGATTGGGTACTCGATGTTTATAAATAGAACGCTCAATTTGTGACTTCGATGCTCTTGCAGCGATAATTACCCCACTGTGTTTAGTTAATGGTTTTCCGGAAAATTCATTCAAACTTCCAGTTTGTGTGCATTTCGTCCCGGATTACAACATTTCACATCTATACTAAATGTTGTTCATTCAAATTCAACTACAATTGAGTTTTGTTTAATGAGTTTCTGAACGCGCAGTACCTACTGAATGTAACAAAATGGTTGCGTTTTGTTCCTGGTCTCCAGATAGTAGGGAATAAGTGAAGTTAACAATTTACAAAATGATCATTCGCACTGCCACAAGCTGTGAGTTCGAGTCTTGTTAGACTTTGTACCTAGGAACTGCATTAGTTAGGGAAATTGAAAATAAATTAAATTAAGGTAACTTATGGTCCTAAAATATGAGAGCGTTTATGGACTTGTATCAGTAGACTTGAAATCCATCGCTGTTGTAAGCCTTTCTTTCACTTACTCCTTATTTCTATTCAACCGAGAAAACTCTCAAAAAACTCATTATGCTTCCTGTAGCTTGTAGATAATATTGATGGCTCCCTCTGTCACCGAATAATAATCGATCGTCAATTATTTGAGTGAGCAGAACCGATCGCCGAGACACTGCATCATCCGTCTGCCTCGTCTCTGTGGACGAGGCTCATCAATTCATTCATAAATGACCGGATATTTGATGGATCTGGCAGACGGGTGAATTTTAATTACGGGCCGTATTGTACCTTTCGATATTACAGATGTAAGGGAAGTAATTCGGTTCATCAGTTTATGTTCAGGCACCTGCATAAATTGGTTTTCAGTTTTGCGAAGAAGTGCCTTTTCGCACGTCCTGGTTGTCGGGTAGCCGGTGCCGGGTACCCGACGGGTAAGTGTATGGACATGCTGGGCAGATTATACCGGGTGTGAAAGATAACGTACATGTCCATACACTTAGCCGCCGGTTACCCGGCGCTGGTTACCCGGCAACCGGGGCGTATGAAAAGACACGAAGCATGAGAGAGGGGTGCACGTTATGATGAAAGCAGCTGAATATAATAAGAATAGAATATTCGTAAACAATACAGCAAAAATGGACTAAAGAAAGAAACAGAAAACTGTCTTATTACAATACTAGCTTCTGCCCGCGACTTCGTGCGCGTGTAATTTCTTGTTTCCCCACTCACCCCGTCTTACTACTTATAATATTTCAGTCCCTTCACAAGCTTACTTTGGTTTATTAAGCCTCTAATGTTTCCCCTGCTGGGACACAGGCATCCTCTCGGTGAGAGGGAGTGGGCCGTATAATCCACCACGCGAGCCCCGTGCAGTTTAGTAGTTGTCACATGTCTTCGAATTTTTGGTTCTAGGACATGCCGGTTTCCTCAAGTTTCTTTTCCTTCACCGTTTTTAGCGCAGGTTCGGACCCAGATGGTTTGAACCTACGACCGGCGCCTCGTAAGCCGTTACCACTGGGCTACCACTGTTACTACTATGGTAACTTACCATTGTTAGTTACACGGTAGGTATATGTATGCTACCGTATGCTTAGGGTATATGTTACCGTATGGTAACTTACTATGATTCGTATTACCGTTTTTATGAAGTTAGCAACTGAAGAATATGACTCTTTATGATCTACATTCATTCCCATGTACATTACAACGCAACATCTACATTACAAAGCAACAATTAAAACTTTTAATTACTTTTTTATTTATAGTTTAACAATGGTTTAATTGAAATAATTTGTATCTCTTCTCTTGTACTTTAAGTCAAGTAAAAATCATTTATTTAAACTGTACTTTTTACTAGCATCTACTATCATCAGGTACAGTGGGCTGCATCAATTGGGTACCCCAGTTGTATTATAATTTTAATACAACTGGGGTACTCAATTGATACAGGCCACTGTACCTAATGAAGAATATTTTTTTAGTCATGTCACGAAACTGCCTCTGGTATGAATACAATAGCGTTATCAGCCAACAATTTTCCCATTGCTGGAACACTGGCCTCCTCTTTGAGGCAGTGGGCCGTATTAAGCACCACGCGGTCCGAGTACGGGTGGGTGGATGTCACTGCACATCTTCAAATTTTTGTTTCTAGAAAATGCCCGTTTCCTGGTAAGAATAACAATCCGTTTTAGAAAATAAGAACTGGGAATTAGTTCATATTGAATTTGCAGTATTGTCACGCATGACCAGACGAATTAGTTTGTCGTTGTAAGATTTGTTGGCAGCCTGCCACGGCACAGCTATCAATCAACTTACCTCGTAATACGGTGTCGATGGACATAGAGCAACTAGTTTCAGGATCCATTTCAGTATTAATTGGAGTTAGCTATCATGCCTGTCATCTGTCATTGGATAGTGTCATCAGCGCTGCAGTTTGTTGTGGCGCTATCTTAGATAATATACATCTAGATTGAGCCACCGCGTGGCCGGTCATGAGACAGCAATATTAACAGTGAAAGTACTTTGTTTGGCAACATTTTTAAATTTTGCCATGCAAAGTACTTTGTTTGGCAACATTTTTGAAGCAAAAATACGGCACGCCGTAAGGGACAGAAGATTCGATGCTTTGTCTCAGTTTTCCTAATTATTTCGTATATAAGTGTCTCACTTCCACACTTCACACTGTAATCATGGCAACGTCTAGATGTATAATGTCATTGGGCGCTATGGATCGGCTGGTAATAGTTAGGTCGGTTCATTATCATTTAGGGACCGTTTATTATCGTTGTACTTATACCGTTCAGAATACAAATGACTTCCTAGAAATTCTTTAAACCTCATAAATAGCCTCCACAAGGCACTGTAAAGTTGAGCTCGTTACAAAGGAAAGTTATTTCTAGTATTCCTGAAAATATGTCTTCAGCGATAAATAATAAATAAATAAATATCCTTTGACATTTCACACAACGCCATCTAGTCCCAAGCTAAGCAACCTAATGCTTGTGTTATGGTAACGAGATGGCTGATAAACTACTTATATACTTTTTTTTTTGTAAATACATACATATTATAGATAGAAAAACACCCAGACTCGGAACAAATACTTGTAGGTCGTACAAATATTTGTTCCGTGCGGGAATCGAACCCGCGACATGCTGCGCAGCAGTCCATCGCTCAACCACTGCGCCAACCGAGTCGTCAATAAAAAAAAAAATATAAATAGACTGATTTCCCTTAACAGTCCAGTCATTTGGTAGAAAATTATTTGAATTTTCAGTACAAAACGGCAATTTCATATATTTATAAATAATATTGAGTTCTGCCGGCAGATGTTTCGTAGGAGGAAGAACGGGGTGTCCGACACAAAGGCGACGCATTCCCTTACACCTGCAACGCCTACTAAAATATTTTTCGTAAATATACGAAAAACACATTTTCGTATATTTAACTATTATTCATCTACAGTTTACAGTGTAGACTGTAGATGAATAATAGTTTACGGCGCTCGTATGCCAAAACTTTTGACTAACCCCCTCATTCATAAAAAACTAAAACGCTCTCTATAAACCTATTTTCGCTAAAGAAGTGTTTTGTCAATTTCTTTCGAATTATGATTTGAGTTTGAAAGAAGAAGACAAAACACTTTTATAATTTAAATAGGTTTATAGAGCTTTTTAGTTTTTTATGAATAAGGGGGAATATACATATATTATACACTAGCTTTTGCCCGCGACTTCGTCGTTCTTAATTTCAATAATTAGTAAAATATCCTCGTAAATGATACCTCAAAGGAAAGAGCGATTATCACGTATGTTTTCAAAAAAAATTGAACAAAAAAAGCACCCTTCGTTTTTTTTTTTAAATAAGGTTTTCAAAAATGATTTATGATTTTTTTAAATTTATATGAACTTTAAATGTCTGTAAAAAAAATGTGTAACGACACAGAGGCCTAAAACATGTTTTGCTAGATTGCTTACACATTACTTTAATTAAATAAAATAAAAATGAATTCATTTATCATTCAATTTAGCTATAAATAACCAGTTTAGTTAAAATTTTGGCAATTTTCGAAAAAAATCTTAAAAATTAGATTAAAAAAAAATGGTAAGACTTCGTCTAAGACAACAATGGCTTAAATTATTCTAAACTATCTGTACTATCTTCGCCTTAAAGCTTTGCACCCATCTTCCAATCACCTTGTATATATATATAGGTACATATTTATGTATATAAATTAATATTGAATTAAATTTTCTCTATTTTAATACTTATCTAATATAATAATATAATCTCTGTTTATATAAAAAACAATCAATCAATGTGTGTTGTTGTTTTATCTTAAAATGAGTCGGAAAGGACATATTGTTATACTGTCAAAAAACTACTATTAGGCACCATTTATCCAGTATGCCGGCGCGAGCGGCAAAGGTAAAAAAAGTGAAAAAAAAAGTTTGAAGTGAGTGAAGTGTAGCACAGTGAAAATTTGAAGAAAGCACGTCGAACTCAATAAAATCACCAATTGTCAAAACTCCCGAAAAACTTTCCAGGTAACCCGAAAAAAAAACCGAAAAATGAGCTCAAAAAGCACCAAATGACTGTACTATAACTGTTTCGAAACAGTACAGCACACAATACACCGAAAACGTAGCTAGTTACGCCTTCATTATCAAACAGTGTGTGGGTTCGATGGTTTCGGTACATAAAACAGTTATTTGTTTTGGAATGCGAAACAAATGCACATCTATTCGCGGTTGATTATGTGCAGGTGAACAAGAAGCGTAGTTAGCAATGATGAAGTGGACAGCCCGAACAACATAGTATGCACAGCAGTACCTATATTAATAGAACAAAGGTCACAACTGCAAATGAGATAGATAGCTATAATAATTATGCGCCTATGTTTCGGCTGTAGCCCGAGGGACCGGCCGTCAAAGGGGAATGCCTGAAAAATGCTTGAAATAGACAGAAACTACTTACAGTCCTTAATTCTATTTAGAATAAATTAGGTATCCATACTAATATTATAAATTCGAAAGTAACTCTGTCTGTCTGTCTGTCTGTCTGTCTGTCTGTCTGTCTGTCTGTCTGTTACCTTTTCACGCCTAAACCACTGAACCGATTTCGATAAAATTTGGCAAAGCTATAGATGGTATCCTGGGGACGGACATAGGCTACTTTTTTTTTCAAAAATAATCCTACAGGGGGTGATATAGGGGATGAAAGTTTGTATGGGAAACTCAGTATTTCTTAAGTTAGGGATGTGAAAATTAAAATGTATGCTTTTGATAGGAAATAAAGAAATATGCGGTTCAGCGTTTTTGAAAAATCATCCCCTAAGGGGGTAAAATAGGGGTTGATTTTAAAATTTACAAAACTGCACGGATTTCGACAAAATTTGGCAAGGCTTTATATAGCATCCTGGTAAAGGACATAGGATACTATTTTTTCCATTAATAATCCTACAGGGGGTGATATAGGGGATGAAAGTTTGTATGGGAACTCAGTATTTCTTAAGTTAGGGATGTGAAAATTAAAATGTATGCTTTTCATAGGAAATAAAGAAATATGCGGTTCAGCGTTTTTGAAAAATCATCCCCTAAGGGGGTAAAATAGGGGTTGATTTTAAAATTTACAAAACTGCACGGATTTCGACATAATTTGGCAAGGCTTTATAAAGCATCCTGGGGAAGGACATAGGCTACTTTTTTTTCAAAAATAATCTTACGGGGGTGATATAGGGGATGAAAGTTTGTAAGGGAAACCCAGTATTTCTTAAGTTAGGGATAACAAATTTATGTTATTGGTAGGAAATTAAGAAATATGCGGTTCAGCGTTTTTGAAAAATCATCCCCTAAGGGGATAAAATAGGGGTTGATTTTAAAATTTACAAAACTGCACGGATTTTGACAAAATTTGGCAAGGCTTTATATAGCATCCTGGGGAAGGATATAGGCTACTTTTTGTCTTAAAAAATAATCCTACAGGGGGTGATATGGGGGATGAAAGTTTGTATGGAAAACCCAGAACCACTGAACGGATTTCGATAAAATTTAGGAAGGCTATAGATGGTATCCTGGGGACGGACATAGGATACTTTTATTTAAAAAAATAATCCTACAGGGGTGATATAGGGGATGAAAGTTTGTATGGGAAACTCAGAACCACTGAACGGATTTCGATAAAATTTGGCAAGGCTATAGATGGTATCCTGTGGAAGGATATAGGCTACTTTTTGTCTTAGAAAATAATCCTACAGGGGGTGATATAGGGTATGAAAGTTTTTATGGGAAACCCAGAACCACTAAACGGATTTCGATAAAATTTGGCAAGGTATCCTGGGGACGGACATAGGCTACTTTTTTTTCAAAAATAATCCTACGGGGGGTGATATAGGGGATGAAAGTATGTATGGGAAACTCAGTATTTCTTAAGTTAGGGATGTGAAAATTAAATGTATTCTTTTGATAGGAAATAAAGAAATATGCGGTTCAGCATTTTTGCAAAATCATCCCCTAAGGGCGTAAAATAGGGGTTGATTTTAAAATTTACAAAACTGCACGGATTTCGACAAAATTTGGCAAGGCTTTATATAGCATCCTGGGAAAGGACATAGGATACTTTTTGTCTAGGGGTGATATAAGGTATGAAAGTTTGTATGGGAAACCCAGCATTTCTTAAGTTAGGGATATGAAAATTCAAATTTATGCTTTTGGTAGGAAATAAAGAAATATATGGTACAACGTTTTTGAAAAATCGTCCCCTAAAGGGTACAATAGGGTTTGACAAATATTTGTGTACCTACCTCTTTTTAAGAGATTTAAGGGATTGGAAATGTAGTCATACTTCGAATCTTGAGGTAACATTTAGTCTTTATTTCATTCGACGTTTTTACGAGGAAATTATTTGAACGAGTGGACACTCGGACAAAAGTTATTTGTTATTAGAGCGTGACTGGCATAATAAATTTTAAGTTATTAACAAAGTCCCCCCGCCGCGTAAGTCTGTCTGTTTGTATGCGATAATGTCAAAAAGTACCGAACGGAATTTCATACGGTTTTCTCCAATGAACGGAGTGATTCAATGTAATTAATTATTTTTTGGTTTAAATTGGCTGAAATGTGACGAAGACTGTTGAAGATGTCGGAAAAAATCATGCCGGCTGGTAGATTTATGGCTACTATACACGGTAACGATATATCGTAGCGATTTGAGTTTGCACAGTTATATCGGACGGCCCTATGTTTTCCACATAAACGTTCCCATGGGATATTTTCCGACATCCACGCGGGCGAAGCCGCGGGCAAAAGCTAGTAATGAAATAATTCTCAAGTTTGTATACCTAGGGTGAAAATATAACGATCTTTAAAATATTTAACTTGATATCCGTCTAATTCCTTCTTATTTTATCATGGAGGTCAGTGTTTATTTGACATGAGTAATCGACATTCAGCCAAACAGGAATCGTCAAATAATCTTTAACGAACTATTTTATAGAATTATTGCACAGTTATCATTCATTTAATATAATTTGACCTATTTATACCGTAAATCTAATTAAAATAATATATGCATGTCAATATTAATTAAAATCAAATTATTTTCAAAATAGAAAACGGATCGTAGGCTGTATGCATCATAATGTCCTTTGCCTTACTGGCACTTTGACATTACTGCATTTAATTTTTTCGATTGTTGATTTGATCGATTCATGGTTTTGCGTTTGTGACTTGAGTTACTAGTATATTACTTTTTAGGATATTTAACGACGACTTTGGCCATTTTTTAAGGATTTTGATTTTACTTCTGTACACGTTACCCATTTTTGAACACGGGCTTAGATTGGACCCGCCGAGACTTCGACTCGGCTTTTTGACGACGGACCTGAACCTGCTTTATATTATACGACGCTGCTATTATTTCGGACTTGTGCCGTGTTTATTTAAAAATGGATAGAAACGTACACTGTGTTAATTGCTATCTCGATATTGCATCGATGAGACGTAATCTTATAACAGTGTAAAATGATGAAGTACGTCGTTTAATACAGGCACGGATAACACCACAAGCTGTAAGTACTGAGATTCCCTAGGTGTCTTGCCTATTTATGTTGAACGCACTGACATACAACAATAAGTACATTATGTTTTGTTCTTTTTCACAGGTTGAACAAGACAGTGTTGTTTGTGATGCATGTCTAAGATTAGCAATTCAAACTATCACCGAGACACCAGGAACCAGTCGACCAGATAGTCGACAAGTAGGCATATATAGCATCGTTATTGTAACTGCCTAGTGGGACGGCGAACAGTTGGTACCTGTGCTCATACTATGTCAATAATATGGTACTTAGCTTGGACCCGGTACCAATCCAATATCTATCCTCCTGCACAGTTTCTTTATGATATATTAGTGGTTTTTAATGATGATTAAAACATTTAAATGCTGTTTTGTTGTATAATTATTGCATATTAATCCTTAACCTTGACTTAACCTATATTTTAGAAAAAATGATTGGAACTGGCTTCTACCTAGTTTTTTGATAATTATTGAATTTGTAATGGATTCCCTACGATTTGTAGTGCAATTTGGCGTATATTTCATTGTTGTCCATTTCAAGCATTTTTTTGTGTGGCTGATGGGCAATTCCCTTTAGAGTTCATAATGACTGTAACATTTTCTTTGAGCTATTGACCAGTGCACAGCACTTCGTCATCTGTTTTGTCGTTATTGGGTAGCTCGATTTCCTGGTTGCACCTCTGCAGCTTAGGTACTTTGGATGAATTGTCCTGTCTCTTCCACAATAATGAAGTTGCAGCTTAGGTACTGAGCTGTGTATATGAAATGTTATTATTTATTGTTAGCGACAATTTCTTTCATTTATGGTGTCGTATGTGTGTTATAACTTATAAGTGTCGATTAGTGTGGATATGAGTAAGAAAAATTAGTCAATTTCGAATAATGAGAATACATTATTCATTATTTGACCTCGATATGCCCCGTGGATGTTGACTGAGGGTGAGGAGCTCGTAGCTAAGTAGTAAAGCCACACGGGTCGATCCATCAGGTTAAGCTACGCTTGCCAGGGTTCGTCCGCGGATGGGTGACCATCTTTACATACCGAGACTCCAGCTCCGTGCCTCGGAAAACAAGATAAACCGTTGGTCCCGGCTGTCATTCGTGGATCTTTGACAGTCGTTACGGGTCGTCAGAATCCCGAAAGCAGCTGACAAACAATCTTACCAAAGGGTATCTTATTACTCAGTTACTGAGTTGTGGAGGTCAGATAGGCAGTTGCTCCGTGTAAAATACTTTTGCATCCAGTTAGACTGGAAGCCGACCCCAACATAGTTTGGAAAAGGCTAGGCAGATTGATTGATTGCATGTTGACTGACGGGACTCGCCACAAACTTCGCACTACTCACAGACTAACTACTAAGCTGTGAAATCCTCTCAATTTCCCCACTAATTTCATTAAATACCACGCTCAGGTAGTTTAGCAATTCCACTTAATTAACTTGACAAATCAAATAGCTGAGTGAGTGAGCTAGCCAGACCCCGGGTATTCACTAAACAAATACACGTAACCTGAAATTTAACAAAGCGTCCGTTCCTCGACAAGAAGTTTCAGAAACTCAGTCCGAACATTCTGCAATTGCATAACAATTAATGTGAAGCGTGTTTCCATCCGTACTTTGCGAATTAGTTCAAATATTGATCTCGATTTGGATATGAACAAATTCATTAATATCGGCCTACCCCTTTCCCAAGTATGTTGGGTTCGACTTCCAGTCTAACCAATCAATCCTCGCTGAAGTGACAAATTCCTCGTCAAATTCCTTGTGCGTTTGGTTGAAATACTTGATATCATAAACAACGTATATGCTAATGATCGTACATTGATGCACCTTTTCGTCTGGTATTCAACTATAGACGTCAGAGGTATTATCGTTAAACCACTTTAGATTACATTCTAAACAGAGTTGATTTGGCTTTCATTGTACATTTGAATTCGACCTTGAGCGTCACAGACATATAACTTTGAATCCAATAAATAAATGCGATCGGATGCTTTTTGAGAGCATACTGACCTCAAATTTTGTTTAAAATAATACGATTATTGGCACTTTTTCAGACGCTGCTGAAAACTTTTTTTAACTTTAGGTAGGCTACTTTAATTTTCAAAAAATAATTATATAATAAAGCTAACAGACTTAAAATAATAACAGTAAGTATGTACAGGTACATAAAAAAGGGGGGACTGAACAGCTGCCAAAAAAAAATTCTTCAGCACCGTTGTCAACAGGAAAAGTCCCCAAAATGCTGGCAGTATTGCTACGTTCTACGGTAATGCTGATTATTAGAGCTGAAATTAGGCCAGCCTTCTGGTAAAGAGAATAAAGAAGATAAACAAACCAAAGAAAAAAATAGAAATATTAGTGGTGCTGGTAGTGAAGAGTAGGTAATACGAATAATTACATTTTCACTGCTCTTAGCCATATTTATCTCTAACCATCATACTGAGAACAAGATAACTAATAGAAGTGTCATGCTGTGCCGCAGAGACACCATTTTAGAAACAGATCAATTATATATTTACATATTGTACGTCAAACAAACATAATGTACCGGGGCACGAGCCGGTGTAGTCATTCATCAATGCACATGTTCAAAATGTAACAAGAGGAGTAAGGGATCTGCAAACACACACATATGTTGTTGCCTCAGAACATTAGATATATTTCTCAAGCAGTTTTGATATATAAGCTGGTGGTCGATTCGTCTTAGTGACGCTGATGGGTGGTGCCATGCGAAACCGTTGTGTAGTGTCTTGGGTTAGCGTTAGCAAGGGAATATTGACACCTTACCGTGTTAACGTTCAATACTGTTTCTTACACAAAACAATCATACAAAATGACATCCTGAATGCTTGACAGTTTAAAGAGCCAAAACAAAAGTAACCCGTCAAACAAATAAACAGTTTATATCGATAAATAATTTTAAAAAATAAACATGAATGTAAATAATACGAAGATTTCCTATTTTTCTACTTATTTTATGACACATAAAAGCAAAAAATAATCCAATATTGGTGGAAACTTGAGTGCTCCATCATTTAGACAAACCATACAGAAGTAGGCCGTTCAGTTCTTTAGATAATAAAATAAATAAAACCAGTTTCATTAAATAATATAATATTGTGAATTATCATCTTTATTACAATGCAATGGCGGCACAGTAACGTCCTAGTCACTGTCCACTCAAGTGTTCTGTGATTAATTAGACGGAAGACTTAAGATTTACCACAAAAGAATATTTTACTGTCATCAGCATTGTCATCCACAGCCCGACTTTACCCACTGCTGGCCTCTCTTTTCTTGTGCCAATCCGCACGCTCCTGTGCCAGCCTCATCCAAGTTTTTCCGCAATGGCAATGATGTCGTCTGCCCATCTCGCCGCCGGACGACCGACATCTCGTCTTCCAGTCCTTTATTCCAGTATTTTACTTTAGTGTTTCACAAACAATTACTAATTACATTTTAACATGCATTTCGTTTAGCAGACATGAACCTAAACTGGCAAATTCGATCTTCCAACCTTGTAACAAATGCTACTCACACAATGTGTTGAATAAACTTGAAAACTCATGACTTATGTCACAGCCGGAGATATATTATTAACATTTTCTTATTCTAGGCCAGTGTCTTGGACGACTATTTTTATACAGTGCCCAGCGAAACAATTGTGTAGATTTCTTTCGCCAATTGGAGAGTCAGTGACAGTTATAAATCGTTGTACATAAATATTTCCGAATGTCGCTCGAGCTGGGGCGACAATGTCGGAATGAATCACGATAAGTAAGCTGAAGACAAAGCTCACTCTGTAGGTAAATGAACCGCATTGAAATCGCAGTCCGATACCGATGATACCTTTCAAAGATTCATGACAAGTATTTCCGGCTCTTGCATTTGTTTCGTATTAATCTTTGCTCCATCAGATTAAATAAGAATACTAATAATCTCTTATTTTTCTGATGTGCTGCAATGCCCCGGCATTTTACTTGTATTTTTTTATTAAACACACTTTTCTGATGCTATGAATCAATGTAAAAACTATTCCGATAAGGAATTCAAACATAAAACTTATGTTATGCATAAACCTACCGAGATTTCATCGAGCCATAACTGGAAAGGTGAAAAAGAATTACTTGTGATAAAGGTACTTAGAATGAAAGGTTATTTGTATCTAAAAACATTCACTGTTTTTAGTTCATATCACCTGATAGTTGGAAAAACAATAGAAAAAGAAGCAGTTGATGAGATCAATGACAATATTGAGAATGCGGCTGATGGAGAACAATTTATTAACAAAATTGTCAATGTTGAGGGTAAGTAGTACTTTATTTAGCATAACCAGAACAATAGACCATAGTATATTGTAATGAAAGCTAACTATTGCGTGATAAATTCATTTTAGAAATCGCTAAAAGACCTGAAATCTTAATGTTCACCGCTCCTTATAAGTTGTGTGAAGGAGGATGCAACGGGAGTGACGGAGGGAACATAGCACTTCAGTTCCCTCTATTCATCGGAGGAAAAGGCCGAGAGGCTTACAGACGTGTGTTCAATAGGGACTTCAATGTCTTGCACGCGATGAATCTTTCTGCACCGTTTAAGAAGAGTACGACTAAAGCCACCACGACAACCACTCCGTGTATCGTTTTGAAAGTCGCGGACACCACTATCACCACAACCACAACCACAACAACTACAACAACAACAACAACTACTACTACCACATCGACTACAACTGAGGCCCCCACAACCACAACTACCACTACCACGACAACCACGGAGGCCCCCACCACCCAGCCCGCTGTGCAATGTCCTTATTATCCACTTGATGTGTGTTTGAAGAAGAGGAAAAAGAAGAAAAACAACGACCTCAAAACAACACCAACACCACAGACTACTGTAACACCATTTATAGTGGAAACCACAAAAACTGAGGATAATTTCAGTAACTTGGATGAAACTGCAAGAGTAACCGATGGTGATGATATAACTCGAGTGCCGGCTAAATTAAAAATGGAGAACGATATGTCATCTCTTGAAGATATTTTCTCAGATTACAATTTATATGACCATGGTTTCCTACGTATTTTATAAGACAACGATTTAGCGCTTATTTTGGTCGTAATCATGAATAAACTGAAGAATCATGGGCATATAATATGAATGAAAAATATTGTCCTCTCCAAAACAATGTTTTTAGATTTTCTAAACTGTCCGAGTGTAGTCTTAAGTAAAGAGTTGTTCACACCAATATAAACGTTACGTTAATACGTTTATGTTTTTAAATATAATTTTATGTTTAGTTTGTTAAAATATCACAACTCTCATCAATACATTATTTTAGTCGATAGCTGCTGTTTTATTACCAAGTTCTTTTCTATAAAAAATACTCAGCTGGTATAATACTCAAAAGGTACTCAGCTGCATCTGGTCAGACTGGAAGTCGACCCCAACATAGTTGGGAAAAGGCTAGGCAGATGATAACTTTTCTATAAAAAATAAATAAGAACATAAAATAATCTGACTTGATTAGAATTTAGACATATTAATTTGTTATATTATTCTTGGCAGACTATTTGCATCGTTCACATTCTGACGTCTATGGTTTTGGAGTCAAGGCAGTTGGAGATTCCCTGGGACAAGTGGTCGTGGTCCATGCCGCAGAAACCTATTAGAGCGAAAAATGACTTCCAAAGACATGAAATCCTACCCGTTAAAGCGCCTACTTTTGAGTGCGAATGTCCTCCTCACGAGGGTAAGGGTAATATGATTTTTAGACATATACAAACCGCAGAAATAGGTAGCTTGGAGTTTCTCTTAGGGGTTAAGCCTAATCAGCCTATAACGTTCCCACTGCTGCGACACAGGCCTCTCTGTGAGAGGGACTGGGTCATAAGCCACCACGTGGGCTCAGTGCTGGTTGGTGGATGATACGCAATTCTCGGTGTCAGGTCCTATTAATTATCATAATCAACGTCTTTAAATCAATAATCGTTGGTTTGGCACAAATTGGCAAAATATTTTGGGTGTTCAACCTGAATGAGACCTGAGGCTATTGTGAAGATCTTTTCAGGCTGGCTGAAAGCAGCTGGATTAGAGTAGCCGAGGATCAAGTGAAATAGTTTGCGGCTGAAGAGGGATGTCATGCTAGGTAGGTATGTACCTATGTCCAACAATGAGCTGCTACATACAGGCTTGTCTTTGGGGATGATCATTGACACAAATTACTACATAGTATACAACAAAGCCGCTTCCCGCTGTCTATCTGTTCCTATGTATGTATTACTGATCGAAACTAAAAGAATTAAACGCGCTGGTAAGTAGCCACAGTTTATTATTTTATAGCCAAAATGTAAAAACGTGAATGAAACCATCAAAAGGAAAAATCACACCAGTCAAAAAACTGACAGTAAAAACACTAGAATTTAGAAAAAACATAAATGCTCCGAAAAGGTGATAAGCTGCAAAACGAGTTCGATTCGCAACCGTATGCTTAGATCTTTAAAACTACGCAACGGATTTTGATGCGGTTTTTTTAATAGATAGAGTGATTCAAGAGGAACTTTTATAAGTATAATAAACCCGGGCAAAACCGCGGGCAAAAGTTAGTAATGTATGAGTATAGGTTTCTTTATTTCCTACTCATTCGAAGATAAAGATGTGAAACTATTTTATCAAAATCTTTTTCAGAATGCGTTGTTGAATTCAAAGTCGACAAAGATATGGTAGACTTCCTCAATATGCGAGGACTTATAAAAAAAGAAGAGCTTAAGAACGTTCACGAAGATTTAGAAAAAATGGAAAAATCTAGCGGTGTATATCAAGGGAGCCGAGCTTCAGGACAAGATATAAGAAATAGACGAAGTAACTTCAATTACGAAGAAAAATGTTGCTGTCCTCCCAAAAACGTGTACATGCCTTCATTTATAACCGACCGTAAATTCGACGAAATAGTTGATAAATTCAAACAAGAAGAAACTGCATTGAAAACTAATTGAGTATACCGCCCCCAGCGGAACTGTACCGCAGCGCAGCGATATGCGGCAGTAGAGATACTTATCAGGGAAATTAATTGCTAAGCAAATTGGCACACCACGCCAATTTGCCATGTTATAGCCATTTCATACTATTAAAGAATGACAGTTGTGCCATAAGAAAAATTTAACTTGGTAATCAATTTGCTTAACATTTAATGTTCCTGACTTTACGTAGCTAGTACCTATGTTACGCCTCGCCGCGCAGTTGCATTTTCGCGCGTTATTCGTTTTATCTGATAGGGTACGTCCACACTGATGCACTTTCATCTCCTTTCGTCATAAGGACGCTGTTACAAATGGGTAGTGAAATCATTACTTTTTTACACAAAAGTGTGTTTATTTAAATTTTTACTTCGGTACATTTAATGAGAAAAACTGAATTTGAAAAAAAAGTAATGATTTGAATACCCATTTGTAACAGCGGCGTCCTTAAACTTTCAATTCATCTTGCGTTTAACGTATGATTTAGTTACAACATCAGCATTTTGTTTAGCCAAATCGGCGTAAAACGGTTTTGAAGCATGTGTAGCAAGATACAATTGAAAGCGCTCCAGTGTGTGATATACCTATAATTATGATTTCATATAAACAATCCCGCGTCGCTTTGCTGCAGCGTAGTTCACGTCAGTGCGGCCTTACCTTTACACTCAAATAAATGTTCAGATATTGCATTTAGTTTTATTGTTTTTTTTTTGTCGTAAGTAAAATGTAAATTGGTTTCTATTTCGCACGACATAAGAGTGAAGCCGTCTCTGTTATAATCATGCTCGCGGTCATTATATTGATGGGGTTTTCGTTTATCCACTATTCGACCAGTGAAGAACCAGCTCTTACATTGGGTGACATAGTTCTGAACAATGAAGGACCTAAGGGTATGTGTTGAATTATTTAATTAATTTCAGAGTATCGTGAGTGGTTCTATTATTATATATAATTTGGTGTTACTGTTTGTGGCTACTGCTATAAGAAAACTGATAGGTACAAAAATAGAAATCTCCCCGAAAAACTCCTTTCTGCTGCATTGAAATATAAACTTGGAGAAAATCTTTTCTATTTTGATTGAACCGATTTATTAACAACTTGAGTGTGTTTATGTGTTTTGTTGTCTTGTACGGCCAACCGCACGTCAGTGTTGCTAACCCTTCAAACTGTGAAACCACCTTAAGTTATACTAAGCAGCTCCTTCTAAATGCTTCAATCTCGCTATTTGTGAATTCATCGACTAACAATAAATTCCTCTTTATGAAACAATTAAAACACGGTTCGTATTTTTGTTTCAGCTGGTTGTCCTAAAGCACCAGTAGTGATTCAACCTGTCATAATAAAACTGTTTAGATACCCAAACCAAAACAAACGCCTATCAATAAAAGAACAGCTGGAGAAAATGCAAATAGGAGGATTTTTAGGATGAAGACTGACAAATAAAACCAAGAATTTCCATTTTGTTTTTTTATTTAAAGAAATGATAATTAAAACGTGTGTTTTATAATAGATTCTGCAAATAATGCATGATTATACAACTGTGCAGGTGTTAACACAATACAAAGTGACTTTGAACAATTAACAGAAAAAATAAACAGAACAATGCGATAAGTAGGTGCCAATAAAGTGCGAATGAAAGATGTTGACGTTAAAAACCAAACACAAGAAAAAATGTCGGTAAGTCTCTAAAAGATTAGGAGCCTTCCACACGTAGTGAACTAAATAGCAATTTAAGCTTAGAATAATACTATTTGCATAAGACATGATCATGACTAACTGTTCCTTGTCTCGATTTTTATCCATCACCTATAGTGTCATCATCATCTGCCTAGCCTTTTCCCAACTATGTTGGGGTCGGCTTCCAGTGTAATCAGAAGCAGCTGAATACCAGTATTTTACATGAAGTGACTGCCTACCTGACCTCCACAACCCAGTAACTGGGTAATACGATACCCCTTGGTAAGACTGGTTGTCAGACTTTCGGGCTTCTGACGACCCGTAACGACTGTCAAAGATCCACGAATGACAACAGGATCAACGTCTTAACGTACTTTCTGAGGCACAGAGTAGTCTTGGTATGTAAAGGTGGTCACCCATCCACGGCCTAACCGCGGCAAGCGTAGCTTCACCTGATAGATCAACCCGCCGCACTGTTATTACATAGCCACAAGCTCCTATAATTTCAATTTCCAACAAAACATAAGTATATTTTATATTTGTTAGATAGACAAAAAGAATCCATGTTTTAGAAATAGTTCACTATTTGTACGAGTAGTAAGTATATATTTAGATGTAGTTACTGATTTTTAATTAGTGAGTCATGCTCAACAGTCCAATACCACTTCTCATGTAATTAAGAGCTGACAACATTGCAATAATTATTATTTTAAAATGTAATTAATATTAATTTCATAATTACTGCATACATTATAAATACGCTACGCCTACATATTGGCATGACATGACATTACCGAGAGTTTGAATTCAGTTCATGAATCCCGCATATTCGTAATTTCCATCTGATAATGACGAGAAACGAAATAGCAACTAATGAATAAACATTAAATAATCTATTTACGATGGTCTACGAATGTGTGCTAGCCCGTCATAGGTACTCTACTAGCCGTCATAATTTTAAAGACCTACTTTACCTACTTCTCTAATTAATATTGTGAACTAAATACTTTGCATTTTACATTTCAATGCAGACCATACATATAAATGAAACCTTATTTTCCTAATAGGTATATTTAGGTACCTACTTAATAAAATTCTGAAAATAAGAATACAATAAGTAACCAGTGTAGTAACTTTTGGAGATTTCGGTCTTTCGCTAGACTGACTTGATTGACGTAATTAATCTCATTTTAGCAATATTTTTAAATGTGTAGAGAAACTTAATAAATTGATATTTTCAGATAAAATGGATAGTTCAAGTATTAGTGCACTACGAGATCATAGTACTAACGTCGCCATCCATCACTGGCGTCACCTACAGGGACCACTTCGATTTCGAGGAGAGATACAGAGACGCTAATGAATGTAACCCGCTATATTGGCATCCGCTACATTTGCCCCCTTACTGCGCAGAAGTTTTCGAGAAATTAATACGATCCAGACTAGCAACTAATACTCCTGTCAGAATCACGAGGAAGAGGGAAAAGAACCCTGAAGACATCTATAATTACCCTTACCCAATATATCAAATAACTAACGCAGATTACGAATCATATAATCCACCTTTGAGCCCATATGAAGAAGTGATAGAACTTTTGAGAAAAGATATTCAGCAAGATCCTAGCTTTCCAACTGTTACAGTGATTCCGAACTTAGGTCCTGTTGTATTGTACAAACAAGGTATATCAAGGAAAAGCGAGGATCGGATAAAAGAGATGGCAGAAGACTATGTCAAGGCTACTAAAAAGATGTACGAACAATATTACGCAGCTTACGGCAAATATCCTTCTGAACCAGAGATATTTGTATACGACAGCACTAAAAATAAAACTAAAACAGAAGAAGAGATAAATAAAAAAAAAGAAAAGAAAAATAAAGTTCACAGAGTGAGGACGAAACATGGAGGTGTAGTCACAATAATAGAGACAAAGAATTTAGATAAAATGAACAAAGAAGGACCATTGTTTTAGTTTAATTTTGATCATGTTTAATAAATGTTTGTTATTGTATGTTGTTTATTTAATACCCAACGCTGTTATTTGACACGTTATTAATGATTTTTACAAATTACAACAACAAAAAACACTTTGATTAAAATCCTTGCTTACCACGGCAGGCCAGTTTAACATAAACACATTATCCTATCCTATCCCTGAATGTCTTTCACACAGTCCATCCATCGTTTCTTTGGTCTCCCTTACTCTTATAGCCATCGACATTCATACTCAAAACTTTCCTCACGACATTTTCCTCATTCCTCCGCATCACATGCCCATACCATGACAACCGATTTCCGCGAGTTGATTTACCTAAATACCTTTTTACATATTATACAACGACATGAGCTCGTGGCTAAGTAATAACAGCCGCACGGGTCGATCCGTCAGGTTAAGCTACGCTTGCCGGGGTTGGTCAGTGGATGGGTGACCATCTTTACATACCGAGATTCCTCCGTGCCTAGGAACGTTAAGCCGTTGGTCCCGGCTGTTATTCGTGGATCTTTGACAGTCGTTACGGGTCGTCAGAAGCCCGAAAGTCAGACAACCAGTCTTACCAAGGGGTATCGTATTACCCAGTAACTGGGTTGTGCAGGTCAGATAGGCAGTCACTGCATGGAAAATACTGGTATTCAGCTGCACCCGGTTGGACTGGAAGCCGACCCCAACATAGTTGGGAAAAGGCTAAGCAGATTGATACACCGACATGAATATTTATTTTGTAAAGTATTACCTACTTAATATTATTTTTAATAATTGTGAATGTGAAGACTAAGTGGATCATTGTTTTTTTTATTTTTTTTTTATTTTATACATTTCTCAGTTCTAGTTATCGTCTGACAGTTTGAATAATTTATGCGGCCTACCCAAATGTCTTTTCTTTGGTATTGTTCGTCGAATCGTTGAGCTCCTTAAGTTTTGAGTTGAGCTGCACGATTACTGACAAATGCGTCCACTGACTGGACAGGTCCACTCAATCTGTGTGGTTCTTTCCTCAAAAGGCCATTTCAGACAGCAATCTACATGGTCTTCACATGATCTGACCAAGATTATGTCTGGACTTTAAAAGAGACTGTGACCTCTGAGTTTATTTCGGCCTTTCTTCTCAGAGTAGTCAGATAGGAAACGCCGCCCTCATATAGTTTTAAAAAATAATGTTAAAAGTGTTTGTACAAACCTACTTACAGAAAATAAATCATTTATCATTTATCAATGTCCTCCCCACATTGATAAATGATAAATGATTTATTTACGAACTTTAAAAATTAGAAGGACATAATATTAAGTCTCAATTTTCTTTTTCTTCATCATTGTCTTCCTTGTCAAGGATATTTGTCTGTGAGTCGTCAAAGGTTGCAGCGTCAAACGAACTTTCTTCATCGAGATCACTTTATTTTATTTGCCCACGGCTTCGCCCGCGTGGATGTCATTACTTTATTATTTGAATCGGATTTTGTTCACAATTTCATGGTTTTATTTTTTTTGCGCGAACACTTATTATTTTTCTAAAATAAAAGTAGCCTAAGTTACTCTTTATAACATCAGCTATCTGCCAGTGAAAGTTTCGTCAAAATTGGTTAAGCCGTTTCGAAGATTAGCCGGAACAAACAGACAGACGGAAAAAAAAATAAAAATAGTTTTTTGTTATAAGTACCGTATAATTATACTGTTGTATACAAAAAGCTGTTATTTTTAATTTACAAACAGACACTTCACACAGTAGTATATGTTAATAAATGAAGTAAAAGATCTAAGCTATCCCATTGTTACAGTGAAGCCGAACTAGCCTCCTGGTCCTTATCACGCCATAGCACAGAAGGCTGAGGACATGGTTAGAGCCGTGGCTGAAGCTTATGTCGCAGAGTCTCGGAAGAGGCATAAGCAATGTTCGGGCGCCGTCGGCTATCTCCGTGTCAGGCGTCGGGCGGCTGCGCGGGCGCGTTTTGTGAGTTTGTTCCAATTATATCCCTTTTATTTCCTTTCCACACATTTCTAACGATTACCGTGTTAAATACATACATTTTTGTCCATTTTCACCTCGTTAATAGTTGATTCAAACATTAGATACTAGTAATCATAAAATAATTTTGTTTCTCAATTTTCTATTGCACTCGCGCATTGCTCATCAATCGCATTGCTTATCTATAACTTGGGTACCGTTATACTTTATAACGGATGCACAGCTGACTGTCGACGTGCGATGACACAGTGTTTCAAGGTCACGCGTCTATTCATACTTTAACGTATTTTTTCTTTGTGCAAATATTACTAATTGCTCATTGTTTATCGCTTCGCAGACTATAAATATCTACTTGCATATTATTATATCTTTCTCATTATGACCAACGAAGACCTTTTAATTAGGAAACGCGGTGCTATGAAAGCTAAGCTTACGAACTTTGGCAATTATATTAGTGTGCTGCTTAGTTCTGATTCTATTTCTGACTTGCAGCGCATCGACTTGGAGGGACGCCTGAGTAAATTTGATGCCTTATACGATGATTTTGATGAGTTACAGTTGCAAATCGAGGTGCTTTCGGACAAGCCAGACGATGCGTATGCGGAGCGAGCCACGTTTGAGGAGCGGTACCACACACTAGCAGCGCAGGCCCGTAGCCTTCTGGCTGGCGCCGCCGACGGCGTCGGTGATAAAGGGTCTGTAGCGGGCTCGGCAGGCAAACAAACAGGTGAATCGTTCCAACGTAATTTTGTTCGCTTACCCAAAATTAATTTGCCTAGTTTTGATGGTGGTTATCAGTACTGGCTTGAGTATAGAGATACATTTTTGTCGCTAATACATAACAGTAGTTGCATAGACGAAATTAGCAAGTTCCACTACCTTCGTGCATCGCTTAAAGGTGATGCAGTGGAAGTCATTAAAAATATTGATTTTAAAAGTGAGCATTATGAAATGGCGTGGAAGTTGCTATGTAACCGCTTTGATAATAGTAGACTTCTTATTAATAACCACGTGCAGGCATTATTCAATGTTGAGTACATTCCGAATGAGTCTTGCAATTTATTGCGGCGTTTGGTTGACGTCATAAACAAAAACATTCGAGCACTGAAAACATTGAATGAGCCCACAGAGTACTGGGATACGTTGGTTGTATATATGATGGCCATTAAATTAGATTCGGTCACCAGTAGAGATTGGGAACAGCACCGGAATACTTTGTCGGGATCACCTACGTTGTCACAATTTTGTTCATTTATTAGTAAAAAAGCAGATTTATTAGAAACCCTAGAATACAACACAAAGGCACACACAATAATAATAATACAATACAAAATAAATCAGAATCTTTGATTATAGCAACTAATCAGAGTAATAATACCAATCAAACTTCAGTTAGTAAAATAAAATGTCCCTTATGTACAAAAAATCATCTATTGTATGTTTGTGAAGAATTCCGTTCCTTACCGGTTGAAACTCGTATAGTAAAAGCGAAAGATTTTAAGGTTTGTTTTAATTGTTTACGTTCGGGACATTTAACTAAGCGATGTAGATTAGCAGGATGCAAATATTGTAAGGGAAAACATAATACGCTTTTACATGTTGAAGAATCATCAAACTTTCAGGATCCCATGCCAAGTAGTATTGCCTTACCTACTGACACTTCTGGAGATGCCTCTTCGAGTTCTTGCTCCTCAGAAAATGTCGACCTATCTAGTGATGTTTCTTTACAAGTTCATACCGCTTCGCATATTTTACTTTCCACAGCGTTGGTGACGGTGGTGGACAACCAAGGCCACAAGGTCGACGCCCGGATCCTGCTCGATAACGGTAGCACGGCCAATTTTATAACTCAGACGCTATTTGATAAACTGGGATTGCCTAGACGCAGCGCGAGCTCCACAATCACAGGTATAAACAGTCAAACTACAACTAGTACACAGTCTTGTAACATAAATGTACAATCTCGCAGCGGTGGTTATAAAACAAACATAAATTGTTTTGTATTGCCTGAAATTACAAAAATATTGCCGTCTGCATTGATAGACAAATGTAGTATTCCTATACCATCACATATACAGCTCGCTGACCCTACGTTTCACATTCCGTCAGTAATTGACATTCTTGTAGGTGCCGAAGTATTTTGGAATGTCCTAGGTTCCACATATATTAATCTAGGTAAAAAACAACCCACACTACGTGACACTAAGTTCGGATGGATAGTATCAGGCTCAGTGGCTCTTCCAGTACATTCATCTACGAAAAGTCAGTCGTATTTGTGTAACATGTCTTTAAATGAACTCAATAACAATTTAGGTAAGTTTTTGGGAGCTTGATTCCGTGTCTTCAAAGAATTCCTTATCCCAGGAGGAACAGGATTGTGAAGAAAGTTTCCGTTTGCATACAGTTCGCGATGATAATGGTCGGTTTGTGGTTACCATGCCACTGAAGGAGGATCCCACTATATTAGGCGAATCTTATGAATCGTTAGAGCGTCGGTTCCAGCGTGATCCATCCTTCAAGGAGAGATACATCACTTTCATGCAGGAGTACGAGCGTTTGGGCCACATGACAGAGAATCGCATGCTGAGGAAACCTCATTCAGATGGTAACTTAGAATATTTTTTGCCACATCATGGAGTTGTTAAAGAGTCAAGAGTTACCACCAAACTCCGGGTAGTGTTCGATGCATCAGCTGCAACTACATCTGGGTTATCGCTCAACGATATCCAAATGGTGGGGCCTACTGTCCAGGATGACCTTTTTTCAATACTGCTACGTTTTCACGAACATAAATATGTAATTTCTGGAGACATCGAAAAGATGTATAGAGCAATATTAGTGACACCTGGGCAACGTTCTTTGCTTAAAATAATTTTTCGGACTGATCCTAAGCTTCCTTTAAAGACATATAGTCTTAATACCGTTACTTATGGTACGTCTTCCGCTCCCTATTTAGCCACGAAATGTTTGGTTAGTCTGGCGGCAGCTGCCACTAGTGAAAAGGTGAGGTTATCAATCGAACATGATCATTACGTTGACGATTACCTAAGTGGTGGTAACTCCATTTCAGAGGTAGTAGCGATGGGCAAGGAGGTCAGTTCTGTTCTTGCTTCAGCAAATTTTCATCTGCGAAAATGGCAGTCTAATAATGAAGAAATTTTAGCTCAAATAACAGGTGTTGCAGGTGGTTCGAAAAGTTTAGACTTGTCTGTAGATAGAAACGTGTCTTCAAAAACACTTGGTTTACATTGGCTTTGTGAGTCCGATGTGCTAACATTCTCAATTGGAATCGACACCAACAAACATATAACGAAACGTCATATTTTGTCAGTGATCAGTCAGATCTTTGATCCACTGGGTCTGGTGGGTCCTTGTGTTGTCGAGGCAAAAATAATAATACAGATGTTATGGATGGCTAAGTGTGACTGGGATGAACGAGTATCAGAAGACATAAATAATCGTTGGCTTTCCTTTAAAAATACGCTCCCACATCTAAATGAATTAAAAATTTCAAGGTGGGTATTATGTGACAATTCGACTGCACACGAACTTCATGTTTTTACCGATGCATCAGAAAGGGCATATGGTGCTTGTGTGTATGTGCGATCGGTGGACGAGAATGGGTTTGTTAAAGTACAATTGTTAGTTTCTAAAAATCGGGTGGCGCCAATCAAGCCAACAACTATTCCCCGACTGGAACTATGTGGAGCGTTGTTGGGAACAAGACTGTGTAGTAATGTACTGAACTCTCTTAACTTGTCATTCAGTAAATGCCAGTTTTGGTGCGATTCGACAATAGTGTTGAGTTGGCTGACAATGGCACCAAATTTATTGAAGCCATTTGTACGTAATCGCGTTGCTGAAGTACAAGAGAGCACTACTGGGTGTACGTGGAGCTACGTGCCGTCTAAGGATAATCCGGCAGATCTTGTCTCTCGCGGGCTGAAGGCTGATCTTATCAGAGAGTGTCCTTTGTGGTGGTCAGGTCCTAATTTTTTGTCCAAACATGAAAAATACTGGCCAAGAATGCCCAATGAAAACGTAAGACAGGATTTACCTGAAGTTGTGTCATCTCACTTCACTGTTCATCCAATTCATCAACAATCATACTCTAGTACTAGTTGCACTTCACATCATCAGTCACATAACAATCAAGCATTCATAAATTTTTTGATTCATAAATATTCTAATTTTAGTCGTTTACAGAGAGTGGTTTCTTATTTATTAAGATATATCCATAATTTAAAAACAAAACATGATAAACTTCTAGGCTCCTTATCTAATCAAGAACTTAAAAAATCCTTGAATTTTATATTACGACATGCTCAAACTGAAATGTTTCCTGAAGAGTATGATTTATTGCAATCAGGTAAATCATTGCCACGTAAAAATAGAATTTTATCCTTGAGTCCCTTCATTGATACGGATGGCCACATTCGTGTAGGCGGGAGACTTGATAACTCTCCCTACGAGTATAATGTAAAGCATCCCATTTTGTTATGTGGTAAACACCATATCACAAAAATTATTTTCAGTAAATATCATACAGATTTATTGCACGCTGGCCCTCAGCTATTATTAGCAAATATACGGCAAATGTACTGGCCTCTGGGTGGCAGAAATCTTTCCAAATCAACATTTAAGAGATGCATTAAGTGTTTTAAATACAAGTGTCAAGTTGTGCAACCTATAATGGGTCAATTGCCTTCTTCAAGGACACAATTAGACTTTCCATTTTCAAAGTGCAGTGTTGACTATGCCGGGCCAGTAATGATAGCGGATCGCAAAGGGCGAGGGTGTAGACTTGTCAAGGCATATTTATGTATTTTTGTTTGCCTTGCAGTTAAAGCTGTTCATATCGAGCTCGCTACAGATCTCACTAAGGAAGCATTCATGGCTGCCTTAAACCGTTTTGTGTCTCGCCGTGGCAAGCCCCAAAGTATCTTGTCAGATAATGGTACAAACTTCGTCGGGGCGTGTAATGAATTGGGTAAATTTCTACAAGATTCAAATCTTGAGTTCGAGGTTTGTCAGCAAGGTATCGAATTTACTTTCGCGCCGCCTTACTCTCCCCACTTTAACGGCATTGCTGAAGCCGCTGTCAAATCGACCACACACTATTTAAAAAGGCTTCTCGGTCTATCGCATTTTACATATGAGGAGATGGCCACATGTTTGAGTCAAATAGAGGCAGTCTTAAATTCCCGTCCTCTTACCCCACTGTCCTCTGATCCTGTAGATTTTACTGCCCTAACTCCTTCGCATTTTTTAATTGGACGACCACTTATGTCTGTTCCGCATCCACAGGTGGCTGACAACAACATCGGGCGATTGGAGCGTTACCACAGAGTGGAACATATTAAGCAACACTTTTGGAAGCGATTTCATATGGAATATGTTTCTCTGCTTCAGCAAAAAACGAAGTGGACATCATCAACAGGGCAACTGGCTGTGGGAACCCTTGTTCTTATCAAGGAACGAGGACAACCGCCACTCGTGTGGCCACTGGGACGAGTCACGAAGGTCTTCCCCGGCACTAACGGGGCTACACGAGTGGTCGAGCTGAAGACGAAGAAGGGGACAATGCTGCGGGCCTACAACAATGTCTGCCCACTTCCTCTCACTTGAATGCTTCAACCCGGGGAGGATGTTCGGGCGCCGTCGGCTATCTCCGTGTCAGGCGTCGGGCGGCTGCGCGGGCGCGCGGGGCGGGCTACGGCACTCACCTGAGCGCGACCGACGACACACGCATTCCAATTACTTTTAATTTTTCATTTAAACTCAATATATAACAAGTTAATTTACAGTCCATTGTTCTTTATTTAAAAGACCGAGTTAGGTCATAAACAGCAATATATTGCAGCCTACGAACAATATGAGAACAGCAAAAATATATATTTCAAGAAATATAATAAAAACAACTTAAACCCAAGAGATGCAGTCAAAATAATAACTATTAAACATTGGGCAACTGTGTAAATTGAAGGTTTTATACTTTGATAGTATAATATATAACGATAATTATCGTTACGTAAAATATAATCAAATTCACTACAGGCACCTTTTTATTTGTCTATTACTAGCTGACCCGACAGACGTTGTCCTGTCTTAGCTATGAATATTCTAATGTAAACGGGCGAAGTTCCCGAAGGCGAAGGCGTAAGCTGAGAACATTTTGAATTGTGTTGGAAAACTGAATTTATATTTTAAGAATTGAACAACAATTTTTTGCTGAAAAGTAAAAAACCGGAAAAAATTTAAAGTAAAAAAGTCAAAAACATGAAAAAGATTAATTGCAGCCAATTAATTTGAAAAAAAAATTTTTGTGAGTATTTATGTCGATGGCTATAAGAGTAGACTATTTTCCTTAGTTTACATAAAATAAATTTCTGAACGCACGCATAAATATTTACTACCAATATATAGGTAGGTATATATAAATGTCAATCCTTTTTCATTACTGACACCTACGATTCGAAACCTTTATTTAAAATACGTTCTTTAATTTGAGGGGAGAGTTTACCATATCGACGGGATGAACATTAAATGTTTGACTGTTACGAAACCCATGAACATTTTGTATTGGATTTTTTTTCTTTTATTTTTTTGTCGCCAATTTTCCAATGTCTTTAATAGTTACTCTGCTACTCGGGACGGAGACAAATACAACAAATCAAGAACCATGAAAATCGGTCCAGCCGTTCTCGAGTTATAAGTGTCCGAACAAACCCGACTTTGTTTTAAAATATGCTGAATTGTTTTATACCTTACCTAAGTATAAACCAACCTCAAGGTCTGCTTTGTTCTGAAATAAGGTCCCTTCCTAGAATTAAAGAGCATTGTTGGCAGCGTGACCTATCTGCGCCAGAAGTAATACCGGTGAAGTAAGGTCTTTACATACGAGAACGCTGCTCTGGCTGATGCACGACCTCTACGCCTCGTGTGTATTCGTATCTATATCTGAACTGTGTCGCAACGAAGAACCATCTGGGTGTTCTAAAATTCCTACACTTTGGAGGAGTTCCCAGATAGTCCTGCTAGCAAAAATTTGAAGTTTTCATTTGGACTGATTAGCCCAAATAGCATCTTTACCAACCAACATTATTTGCGCCTTCTACAAAGCAAAGGTTTATCAATAATAAATTCTATCATAGTCTCTTAGACCACCTTCTGTCTGCCAATTCCCTATTTGCATCTCCATCATATTATGGCACGTTCACGTCAAATGTAGAAAATGTAAACAATATTAAATCACATCTGAAAACACAGGTGCAACTTTCAGTTCAGAAATAAAGAAAAACAATATTTCTAGTATTGTAGTTTACGATTCCATTGTCTTCATTGAAAAAGAAACATTGTTTCGTTCGAACTTGTAAGGTGTTTATAAAATATAAACGCTCTGTTCGGAGAAACTTCAGTCTCTAGCTGTTACAAGGACGAACAAAATATTTTACATTATGTCCATCGCAAAATTAAAGGTAAGAAATTATTTAGGTGCTATAACAAAATAAGGCAACACTTTTTAATAACCACACATTACTAACATCATGGCTATTTTCCCGAAAGGTTCCGTAGTCAACAAGGATCCCTTATAGTTTCGATATGTCCGTCCGTCTGTCTGTCCGTCCGTCCGCAGCTTAGCTCAGAGGCTCTCACTCTAGTCAAGTAAAAGTAATTACTTCAGTAAAAGTAATTGCTCAAGTAATGATTTTCATTCTTTATTTTAGTAATTGCTTGAAATTAGAACTGTCAAAGCTTAGAATTCTTAGCCAAGTAATAGTCACCATTTTCTTTACTTAAGAATTCTACCCTCAAGTAATGACTTCATTAAGAAAATACTTAGTAGCAAGTAATTACTCAAGTAATTACTTGATTATAAATACGAGCCTTAGTACTAGAAAGCTATAATTTGGCATGGATATGCATATTCATCACGCCGAAAAAGTGGTAAAATAAAATCATGAAAAAAAAATTTTAGGGTACCTTCTGTACCTACACGTAAGTTTTTTTTCTCGTCTACCCCATAGTGTAGGTTATCATTGGATGGGTCTTTCAAAAATATTACGGGTTTTGTGAAAACAAGTTTACGATTTAGGGATCCGTTTCTGAAATATTAAGCTTTAAAGTGCTAATTTTTGTTAGAGTCAAGTGTCGCCCATGCCTGCTAAACGGTCAGTTTTGGATGGGTGAAAAAATTCACGTTAGTAGTATATATAACGAAGTTAAAAGGAAAACTATCACAGCTAAGTAGGCTTCTTAGACCAAGGCCAATCCTGTCTGAGGAACAAAAAATTCTTAGCAGTATACGACTGGTCGGAAAATTTAGTTGATGATGTAAATAACGAAGGAAAAATAGTCCAGGCTCGGAGAAAGTTCTGAAACAATCGATTTTTGAAAAGTAGTTTTTCGGTTGTTCGCTTTTCTAACGATATTTTTGTACGTAAACAGTATTATATTTTAATTCCATATGAAAGCTGAGATTTCAACGAAAATAATTAGCACTGGTAAACGTCATTTATCTAAAATTTGCTAACCAAATTTTTCGATTGAAATTAAGGTAATTTTTTTGTATTTTCTTTATAAAACATCGAAAAATAAATATTTCGCTTTGAAAAAATTTGGGCTTGTTTGAAACACAAAAAAAAACATTTTCACCAATTTTCGTGAAACAATAATAATATTTGCTATAGTTATAAATTAAAAACCAAAAAAACGGTTTTTTGCGTTTTTCTCGATAATTTTGAGGTTATGGGTAATAATGTTTCAAAAGAAAGTTTAAGATTTTTTTATTATCTACCACTTCTACATTTAACTTTTTTCGATAGGATGCATAGCTTAGCCGCAAATCGCAAAAAACGAGTACAAACCCCTAAAAACGTATAAATCACCACCCCCACCCACCTTCCAGAACTTTCTCCGAGTCTGGACTATTTTTCCTTCGTCATTTACACCATCAACTAAATTTTTCCGACCACTCGTATACTGCTAAGAATTTTTTTTTTTTTAAATATTTTGATCGGTTTGACCCTGGTCTATTTCAAGTTTACGAGTAATAGTAAAATATTCATGAAACAACAAAAAGCCCTCTTCTTAGGCCGCATTATTGTGAAAATACGAAACCCTATTACGCGCGTGGCCCAACACGTACTTGGCCGGTTTTTATTAATATACCTGTCATAGTAATGCAAGTTTAGTGCCGTCTATTTAATAGTATTTTAAAATCACGACTTACCTGTTTTTGTTATAAAATAGCAATATATTATTTTATGAACTGTACGCCGCCGCCGCCTGATGTTGTGTCTTACGCGTAATATTTTCCTCGTCGATCTGAAATAATGTGTCCGTTATGAATATATCCATATACCTACTTAAATAAAAGTGGAGGAGAAGAAAGAGGAGCTCGTGGCTAAGTTATAACAGCCGCACAGGTCGATCCATCAGGTTAAGCTACGCTTGCCGGGGTTGGTCCGTGGATAGGTGACCATCTTTACATACCGAGACTCCTCCGTGCCTCGGAAAGCACGTTAAGCCGTTGGTCCCGGCTGTCATCCGTGGATTTTTGACAGTAGTTACGGGTCGTCAGAAGCCCGAAAGTACTGGGTTGTGGAGGTCAGATAGGCAGTCGCTCCATGTAAAATACTGGTATTTAGCTGCATCCGGTTAGACTGGAAACCGACCCCAACATAGTTGGGAAAAGGCTAGTGTTGTGTCGCCTTTTACGCCTTCATTGAAACAAATCAAAATAATATTAAAAATAATCAGGCTTTATTGTTTACAGTTCCTATTTCTAGTACTGTCACTGGAAGGCATAAGGTGCTCCATAGACGGTACATTCTCCAAACATCGACCAAACGGTACAAAACCCGGCGAAGATCCATGCAATCCTCTATACTGGTACCCACAGAACATTCCAGAGTACTGCAACTTTAAAAAAATGCCTACTCCTCCTACGGACCCGGGGCAAGAAATGCCTATTCCTATCCCTGTACCAGTGCCAATGCCCGCACCTCTGCCGATGCTACCTCCACCGGTGGTGCCTCCGATAATGATGCCCCCTCATGCAGTGCCACCTGGCCCTTCACCGCCGTTCGCGGTTCCTCATCCTATAATGCCGCTGCCAATTCCTTTACCTTTTGGCATTCCATTGGCTCCTACAAATCCAATGGTTCCAGTAGCTGGAATACCTCTGCCGCCTCCCCTATCTGTTTTTCAGATGTCATTCCCGCCCCAGTATCCAACACCTTACCAACCTGCTTACGGGTCGCCCTATCCTTACTCACCTTCTTATCCTTCACCTTATCCTTCTTCGTACCCAAAGCCACCTCGTAGTGGAATGGGCATGGTTCCCGGAATATCAGGCTTGGTTAGTCCCGATGGCGGCATTAACATAATGCCATTCTCAGATGCCTACTCCGATTTATTAGAAAACCATAAGCAAAAGATGATCAAAAGACGTCTACAGAAGTTTCTCAGTGATTATGAGAGTCCTCCGTGGAAGAGCCGAAGAAAATCGAGGCGACAGAACGGGAATGAAGTTATCTATGAAGACAAAATTAACGTTAGTACAATTGTGTGAAGTGTAACATATTAACGTATGTGAAAGTGATGTATAAGGAGTATACAGTAGAGGAGTTTGTTGAAAGTTTTGTATTTTTGGTAAAGATAAATATAGGTACATTCATTAAAAAGTTTTTGTTGGTTTTGTTTTGTTGTTTTTGTGCATTTTAAATGCAGTTTATTGTAACCATAATTCTATCATATTTCCTTAGCAAAGTTATTATGGATTTTGCCCCCAATATTGCAATTATTTTGTTTCAAGGTGAACACATGTCGTCGCTAATTTAACTAATTGACGTACGTTACATTACATTTTGGACTAAGCCGATAGCTGACCTAACTATAGTAATTTGATACATTTTCCAAGTCTAATCGGCGAATCTGTACCTATGCCTTAAGGTCTCCATGACAATGCAAAAATCGAGACCAATATATCTACAGTTTCACGCGCACCGAGGGTTCCGTTCCGATTTCTGAAAAAGTGTGTTATTTAGAGACATCGATTTATTTTACCTGTAATCTTTACATAAACTTCTATCACATAGAATAATTTCAGATTTTTATCTTTGCAAGCTTCGGAGATAAGTGGGGGAACGGTATTTTTTTTTACATTTTTGATCAAAAGTCGAAAACTATGCGGCCTAAAAAAATAAAAAAATGTTTGAGAATGTGCAAGCAGCGTTCTTTCATATGAAACCCCACATGCCCTCGTAGCCCCACTTTGAATTTTTAAGACCCCTTTTCCTTGTTACAAAAAAAATATAAATCTTTTTACTTCTTTCTTACTTGCAAAATAGTTGGGTAAACGTCATCTAAAACTGTTCCAAATTTCAAGTTGATAGCATTAGTAGTTCTTGAGATATCCAGCTGAGACAGACAGACAGACAGACAGACTTAGTCACACCATAAGGGTTCCGTTTTTACCATTTTGGTACGGAACCCTAAAAAAGACATGTTGCGCCGACCCCAAATAAGTTGAGAATGTGAAACTTGCATAAAACACAATTCCAAAAACTCGTCGGAAATCTGCAATATAGCTGTGAATATAGGCACAATTGCAACGAAAATATTGCGACACATCCGGAGCATCCTTTAAGGCTGGTCAGTCTTAAAAAGCGCGGTCACTGTCGGACTGCATAGAAAAGAAAGAGAAGCGATGACACAACGCTTGCAAAATATGAAGTAATTACCGATTTACAAAAAATCTAAGGATTGGACTAAAAAAGTAATCACATGAAATCATTCCTTACTATTTTGTAAAGAACTGTATAAATTTATGAACACTTTTAATGAAAACTGTAGGAGTAATATGGTAAAAACTCGAAAAATAGACAGAAATAGACCTAGGTTTAGCCTTTTTTTTTCTTTAGTTCTACAAACTAAAAGAGATTTCAGGACCCATGAAATCACTTCTTATGTATTCTAGATTATTGTGTATTTTTTTCTATCAAAAAGGTGCTATAGTTACTGTAAAAAATGGAAACAAGGTTACTTATTTTCGTCGTATTTTAGGTAGGACAAGCCTTAACCGGACGATATTTTATAATCCTCGCATTCAACGTATGAGCATGCAATATAGTTTGCGATGGAAACCTTTCAGGATTAAAAATACAGTTTGGTATAGTACGGGTTTTTCTCAAATGGTTTCTAGTAAAATCATCAAAATTGTTCTGCAATTCCTACGTTGATCTTTTTTGAGCTTACAAAAAGTTGCTAAGCCGAGTTGGGCAAATTGGCAAATTTACCCGACTGCCGAAGGAGGGTTATGTTTTTCGATCGTATGTTTAATCATGACGTCAGATTTTCATAAATCGTTGTATTCATAATTTTATATTTTGGTAATAGGTACATTATATTACGTATTACAAGTTACAATGGAACTGACCAACATCAAAATAAAAATATCTGGGCGGTCCAGATATAATAATACGGAGAACCGACCTAAACTAGGTAGGTAGTTCTGCGAAAAGTACCTCGCGAGTGAATTCTCCAGTTTTGTGATGAGAAAGTGGTCCCAGGTGTTTCATCAATCCCTACCTAGTACCTAGTAGCTAAAGGGCCGATTCCACTGACTGGTAGAAATCTAAAAGTGATCAATTTACTGCATGTTGAGGATATATTCTGCTCTAATGAGCAGAATATCTTTAGATGGTGAAGATAGATTTTCACCAATTTTTCATGAGACCAATTTAAAGTTATTACCTTTCCTATAAAAAAAGAACCATCGCAATCGGATCTCATCAAGCGGAGATATCCAGTAGCCACTTTTTTGACTGTTTTTAGAGGGAGTAGGTACTTCCCCAAACAAAAATCCACGACGACAAAAAAAATCTATAAAGTCGTAAACATGAGCACCAAGTTTCGTCCAGATCGGTTTTAAAATACGACCTGTAGAGGAGTAGCAACAACCTGACAGACGAAAGTAAATTTTGCAAGACTTGAAGCAGAGGTGACGCTTGGCTCGCTAGGTCAATAAGTATTGACATTATCATCATCATCATCATCATAGCCTTTTCCCAACCGGATGCAGATGAATACAAGTATTTTATATGGCGCGACTGCCTACCTCCACAACCCAGTTACTGGGTAATACGATACCCCTTGGTAAGACTGGTTGTCAGACTTTCGGGCTACCAACGACCCTTCGCGACTGTCAAAGATCCGCGAATGACAGCTAGGACCGTGCTTCCTGAGGCACGGCGAGGACCTGCACGCATAGCATTACTACCATAGAAACGGGTTTTCTCAACGGAAGAATAGACAAAATGACAGATTGAAGAAATATTTCTACGCATTCGACGCATCTGAGCATGGCAATGTGTCATTTTGTCTATTCATCCGTCGACAAAACGTCGTCATGCTACGCGTGCTGATAATTATGTAAACATGGTCACCCATCCATGGACCAACAGCGGCGTTGCTTAACCTGATCGATCGACCTGTGCGGCTGTTATTACTTAGCCACAAGCCCCTCTAAACACTAAACTTGTCATGATTAGGAAAAAACTAAAAAAAATCCGCCTTTAAGAACACAGTCACATACTCACATGTGTTACTTATTCCACCAATTAAGGAAATTGGCGGTTCTGAGCTTGATTACATGACTAGCAGTCTGTAGGTAGCTGTTACGCGGTTGTCAATTGTGAGATAAACTAACTCGGAAAACAATTAAAACTGGCATTTTCAATGTTTGTTTAATTTTTTCCAACTGTATACATGGGGCACGGTGCTTTTTCCTTTAGGACCTACCTAAAGGAAAAAGCAACTATACAATGTTCTAATGATTAACGATGTTGAAGACACGACACATTTCTCGGAAGAGGCGGTTTTATTTTAGAATAGTATACAAATACATGTGGTCATGACAGCTGTGAACTGCGCGTAAGTGATGTATCGTGCGCGTTGACGGAAGCGCGCCAAAAATGTGTAGCAGTCCCGGAACGAACGGTGTACAGGATGGCCGGAAGATTGACGTCCAAATAAAAAAATTTGGTTCCTCGTATCGTGGACTATCCGAATCACCCCCATGTATGTTCCGCGATTTCTCATAGTTTTCGAGTTATAATTTATTTTCTGAATTTTTGAGATTTCTCGACCTGATCACCTTAAAAAAATTCTTTAAAAAAAAAGTAAAAGACTTTTTCGATATTTTTTTAACTAAATCTTCTTGAGTCGTATTTTTATGCATAAAATAATCAGCTTCATGAAATCATGACTGTAATGAAAGTTATGAAAATGTTGGTCTAAAATGAAAAAATTGGGATCGGTGAATTATGACTTTAATTTTCAACTGTAAATACAAATCTAAATAGGTGACTTAATGGTTCCTAAATAGGCCTTAAAAATGCATCAGACTCTCAGCTTTCATAATCATTAAAAAAGTTGGTAGATAAAGGAGTTACTTTGGCTAAAATCGGACTTCAAAGACAGCAAGGTGGAAAATTCTTAAAATTCCCATCCATACCAGCCATCGGATTAAAAAATATTTTTTGATTAATTAGTTTGTCAACTAACAAAAATGACGGCAGAAAAGCTTTGATAAAAAATTTAAACTAAAAAATAAATTAACCACCGAATGGTGTATTTATTTTTTAGTTTATGTTTAATGAATTTTGCGCGATCCTTTCTCGTGAGTCATGGGCAACTCTTTTACCTGCAATAACAATGGACCGAGAGGGATAATACACCGAATTATTGCTATCTCTCTCACTCTTGTTGGCGAGAGGGGCAGCGCGCAAACGAAGACAACACAAAACAATAATTCGGTGTCTTATCTCTCTGGGCCTATTGTTATTGCAGGTAAAAGAGTTGCCCATGACTCACGAGAAAGGGTCGCGCATAATTAATTAAACTTAAAGTAAAAAATAAGTAAGTAAACCATTTGGCGGTTAATTTATGTTTTAGTTAAAGTTTGAAATCTTAGCTTTTCTGCAGTAATTTAACAAACTAATTAGCCAAACAATATTTTTTAATCTGATAGCTGGGATGGATGGGAATTTTAAGAATTTTCCACCTCGCTGTCTTTGAAGGCCGATTTTAGTCAAAGTAGCCCTTTAGGTAATTTTTTTTAAATGATTGTTAAAGTTGAGAGTCTGATGCATTTTTAAGGCTATTTAGAAACCATTATATCTATTTAGATTTTTAATTTACAGTTGAAAATTGAAGTCATAATTCACCGAACCCATTTTTCTTATTTAAGCCCAACGTTTTCATAACTTTTATCAGAGTTATGAAGTTATTTTAGGTATAAAAGTACAACTCATAAAAATTCAGTTCCAAAAAAAAATCTCGAAAAAGTACCTATTTTACTTTTTTTTAAGATTTTTTTTTAAGTTGGTCAGGTCAAAAATCTCAAAATTCTGAAAAAAAATCATAACTCGAAAACTATGAGAAATCGCGGAACATAGGGTGATTCGGATAGTCCACAATACAAGGAACCTAATTTTTTTATTTGGACGTCAATCTTCCGGCCACCCTGTATATACTGAAATTAACTAAAAAGTTGTCTAAGCATACAATTTTTTCTTGAATTTAAAATAAAGACACATGCGAGAAGTGCAAGACCAGTGACGACGCTTGGGTCCTATGTCCAGCAGTGGCATCTTACAGCTGAAATGATGATGATGATGATGACAGAAGGCTAAATCCCTTATTTAAAAACGTACGTGGATGGCCATTGGAACTACTCAATAATACGTATTTCACTTGGGTGGCGATTCGATTGCTATAATCTGGTTGTTAAGCAATTTATGCTCATCACAATGCATATGGTGAAGTGGAGTTGATGGTGTCTTCACCATCAGTTCCAGTTCCCCTGGTTCCTTACTAGAACTCCCGATACAAGGACGTTAATTTTTGAGGAGTTCTCCTCAACAATTAACGTCCTTGTATCGGGAAAAACAATATTTTGTAAAAGGTGATGAGCAGTTGACATTAGGCTATTGTAACTTAGATACTGACCCATTAAAAAGTGGAAAAAAAAACTTTTTTACGAAAAAAAAAACAAAGACTTCCAAAAAAAATGCTACAAAGTGAAAAATAACTTTAATTTCAGAAGTCGGTGGCAAAAAACTAAAATACAGAGCCAAAGACACCAATTTCCGAAATTAAAGTTATTTTTCACTTTGTAGCATTTTTTTTGGAAGTCGTTTTTTTTTGTAAAAAAGTGTTTTTATGATTTGAGAAAAATTGTGGAAAAAAATACTACATTTTATTATAAACCATAATAAAATGTAGTACTTTTTTCCACAATTTTTTTTCCGTAACTTTCTGGTCCCAAGATAGGGCGATCTCCTTTTGCGACGACAATCCATAGACGCATCAATAATATGATCAGTCATCAACAAAAAACAGTACCCTGTTCATAATCGACCACTGACAATATAAAAAGCTTTATAACAAAAAATTATAAAAGAAAAAAGAAACTGGAAATCGAAAAATAAAAATTAACTTTTAGTCTAACTAAGCTCACTCAACTAATTTCGAGGCGGCGCCAAACGAACAATCAACGAAGATCAAACTTCAATCATTCTACGGTTGGCGTGTAGATTTATTTTTCAATTTTAAATGGGACCGATTTCCCTATCCAATAAAAAGGAATCGTTAAAATCGCACTTCTCTGTAAAAAGTTATGCGTGGTCATCACACAAAAAAACCTTTTACAGTAATTCTTATGCTGGTACCAGAGTTGGATTAGCGAAGTTTTGGCCAACGTTGACCACTTGAGCCTTGTCATTCAGCAGCCTATTTTAGAAGACAGTAATAAACTTTAATATAACGTTCTAATAAACGAGGAGCTCGTGGCTAAGTAATAACAGCCGCACGGGTCGATCCATCAGGTACTACGCTTGCTGGGGTCAGTGGATGGGTGACCATCTTTACATACCGAGACTCCTCCGTGCCTCGGAAAGCACGTTCAGCCGTTGGTCTCGGCTGTTATTCGTGGATGTTTGACAGTCGTTACGGGTCCAGAAGCCCGAAAGTCTGACAACCAGTCTTACCAAGGGGTATCGTATTATCGTTTAGTGGGTTGTGGAGGTCAGACAGGCAGTCGCTCCATGTAAAATACTGGTATATAATAGCTGCATCCGGTTAGACTGGAAGCCGACCCCAACATAGTTGGGAAAAGGCTAGGCAGATTGATAACGTTATAAATAAAAACTTGATATGAAGCAATGTAGCCTGATCTATATGGTCAAAAGAAAATCATAAAATGAACGCATGAAAATGAAAATTCTCAATAAGTATACATCGAAAAAATGCGTCCATTTGTTGTTTGGCTGTAGTCATATTTTTTTTGTGTCCAGTTTTAATTTTCGTAGAGCTGCTGTGCCGTTCATGGGTACGTTTATTGCGAAACAATTTTAAATACCTGAGTCAGAACTGCTTTGAGCACTCGTGTCGCATACGGATTTCTCTTTACCGTTCCTGTTTAGTTTTTCTGGTCTATTGTGTGTCGGTACCTCTCCCATGATTGAACTAATATTCGTCTAGAGAATTTAATTTTCTCATTTCGCAATTGAGTTTTTCATGAAACTAGCCTTCAAAATTCTAACGACTGATTAAAGGGAAGTAAGTTTGGGTTTGGGATTATCGATCATTAGTTTTAATTGATAGAGATTTTACCCAAACTTGCTCTTACTACACTTACAATAGAGATCTTTATAAACACAGGCTATAACAGATATTTTGATGAGCAGGCAGTAGGCATTTCCAAGGACAACGACACATCCAACCCTTGGACAGCGTTTATCGATCATAATCAATCTACAGTAGTTTCATCGTAAGTCAATCAATCTGCATAGCCTTTTCCCAACTATGTTGAGGTCGGCTTCCAAATTAACCGGATGCATCTGAATACCAGTATTATACATGGAGTGACTGCCTATCTGACCTCCACAACCCAATTACTGGGTAACAGTATACCCCTTAGTAAGACTTGGTAAGTTTTCATCGTAAGAACTGCTTTCTAATATTTTTAGGGTTCCGTACCTCAAAAGGAAAAATGGAACCCTTACAGGATCACTTCGTTGTCCATCTGTCTGTCTTTCAGTTTATCAAAAAGCAAGCACAAGTAAAGTAAAAAGTCCGAAAATCGTTAACTTGTACTTTTATCACAATAAAAAATATATATTTTGTAATTAGAAACTTAAATTCGCAGTTGGAGAATTGACTGTAACGAATATAAATGTATGGGAGAACATGTTTTTCAACTTAGTTTCTTGTTGGGATAAATTCTTTTTAACTGCGGAACCCTTCATTGTGCGTGGTCCGACACGCACTTGGCCAATTTTTTCTTTACTTACTTTACGACTAAAAATAATATATACTTACACATTAATATGTAACTACGTAGTAGTTTTTCAGGAGCTAAATGTAAACAAATATAAGTAATTCTTAAACATTTATTTCCAATTCGAATTTAGATTTAGTTAACATAGGATAGAATATAATTCTAATAATGTGACATGGTCTGATTTCATAAAATTTTGACTTTAATACTATATTATAAGCGTTGATATTATGAATAATAAACAGATATATTATTAATCCTACTAAATCTTTCTACTAAGTGGGCAGAATTGAATAATATGCAAACCTCAATAAGTGTCTACAGTCATCTCTTATCTATAGTGTAACAATGAAAAGGACGTATGTAAAGTTTTCTTTGCATACACAGAGCAAATATAGTACCTGCTGACGTAGATGTTTTACGAACGAACTTCCTTATCGCGCGTTATACTCTGCGCATACACTTGGCGAAAGAGAGCTAGTCCAAAACAAGTGTATTATTAATATTTTTAAACAAACCGTTATTAATCTGGATATCATCTACGACCAGTCCTTTGTCAAGACGTATCAAACAAGCCCAAAATAGTGTTGCGTCGTTTTTCCGATTTACATATGCATGTAAACTTACAGCTCAATCTGAAAATGGGCAAGTGGGTCAAATCGTGGGTCAAATTTAACTTGCAAAATTAGATTACAGGCAGACATCGGGACAGGTGATACTAAATAAAAGCTTGTCAAAGTGTAATATTTTGACCGTCACGACACTTTTACATTTATTTAATTTGCCAGTTATATAATACATTATATACAGCGAAAAGAAATTCGTCTCGACTTTTTTTATTCATTAATTTATTTTGATAATAATTCTCTTCTGTGCCTAAATACGCTGTTTTTGTTAATAAAAAAATTAACAAAAACAACCAAGCTAAAAATAATGTGTTATTTTGACTAAATTCATTATTTAATATTATTAATTTCAAATTAATATTACATCAGAATTAGCCTAAATAACTTTATAATTTAGTGCAATACTTAACCTACATACACAATAATATCAATTATATTTTTATGAATGTCCTATTTATTATTTTCCTACTTAATAAAATTACTCTATGTATTGGACGGAATACCTGAGGGCTCCAGATATATATACAGATACCTTACTTACATTCTAAAAACTATCTATCTATTCTAAAAACTAATCTTATTTTTTTATAACTCTACCTTAAAAGTAAGTAGGTATTCAAAATGTGTAAAAAATGTTTTGCTGTAAAAACTAGGTAGTTTTAAATCGTGATACAAAGTTAAATCTAGTAATACGGTTGTTTGACAAAACTGTTTCGCTGATTTGAAAATTATTTTGACCAAAGATTTAAATCGTTCGATTTGCCCTCACAGTACTAAGTCGCGCTCAATTCATACTGAGACGAGTGAACTCACACAATACTAATGACATTTCAATGACAATCAAGACAAGTCACTGACATTGTGTGTGTGTGTGTCACAGGTGTCAAAACAAAACAGAAACGCGACCATATTTTGACGCGGCAGGGCGAACTTTGATATAGCCTTATTTTTCGGTCGTCTCATTTCTGCAACATTTCAAATGCCACTAAGATCACTTAAAAATACAAAACACAAAGGTGGAAACATACTTATCGAGGTAAACCCGCATTTAATTGGATGTTGTTTATGAACAGTTCTTACTCGTCACAAAAGTTCTTGAAAACACATGATACGTGAGTGTACATGAGAGTACTCAGCGTTCTTTAAACATGCAGACTGATGTTATTTCAATATAGAGCCCCTTTTAATAAGGCTGAGTGGGTATTAATTCTGCAACTGTTTCTAATAGAGTGCGCAAATTAATTGCGAGTTATGTTTCACCGTATTTGGCAGTGGAATGCAAGTTTAACACTTTGGAAAACCGTTGGGCAGCGTTGACTTCATGTTTGGCACTTTTATAGTGAGCGATTTTAGTAATACCATTATCTCACGCCAGGGAATGTATGAGTCTATTTTTATTCTACAAATGTCGCGGGAATATGCTGACACATCACTTAAAAGTAATCTATAATACCTTATATTTATTTTAATTAAGTGCATAATGCCGCAAGAGTTTATAGAAGTCTTAAGTAGAATTCCAGCTTTTATCTATCATACTAATACACCAACTTAACCTTTACACCATGTACACCTAACACCTATATACCAGATACATTAACTCGTTACTAAATTAAATTAAAACTATTCTGTCTACATCTGTGATGTTCCAAAAAGTGGTTCCAAAATTGCAAGTGCCTATGCTTTTTACATGTAATTTTATAATCACCCTGTACCAATGGGTCGACTTAAATTACTTAACTTAAAAAACTACTTTTAACCCTTAGTAATAATCTACTGAAAATTGTGCAATTCTCGTCTAAAACTTAGTGGAATGTAAAGTATGGACGGTTTAAAAGAGACTTACTTACCTTAACATCTAAGATTTTTATAGATAATTAGTAATTTTTAAATACGTTTACCCTTACATTGCCTCCCTATATTTACTAATACTAAAATGTGATGCAAATCTAACTTATATCTAACAAGTACCTACGACTATTGGAATACCTTCCAGCTCAGATCTTTTGGAAAATTTATTTTATTTGACGAAAACTTCAATATCATTTATTTGAGATTCAAAATATATAAGAAAAATATATTATTATATTAATATTAAATTCAAGTAATAATTAAATATTGTTGAGAGCATATCCCTTTTTAAACAAAACACCTATTTATATAATACAAACAATTCATATTATCACTATACGTAAATCGATAATGTTTATTGGTATAAAATAATAAATAAATAATATTTATAGTTTAATACAAACTAAGTAATAGGTACGTACTCCGATGGTTTTTAATACTGAGGAACACACGTAAGTAGCTTATGTTGCAAAAGAGATTAGTGAGGAACTGTGCGGAGGCGCATTTACACGAGTCTAGTTCTTGGAGTATTTTTTATTAAGACACACTTAAAAAATTGTATATGTAAAAGTTACAGCTAAATAAAAAATATTAATTTTTCAATTATTTTAGCATTATTCACACGGTTCGAGCCACTAAAATGTAGGTTGTACCAGTGCTATATTCGTCTAAGGCAGCTTTATATTGATATTGGAATCGTGTAAATGCGACTATAAGTTCGTCCTAGATGTTTGAAATCCCGAAGCATTGGCTCTAGCTAACCCGCAGTGGGTTTGAAAAATATTTTCCTTGGGTTTAAGGAGTTCCTTACAAGTTCCAGGTGCTTATGTTCCCATAGGGGGATTTCTCAGGGGACACATACAAGAGTATTAACGAAAATCCAGTATGAGTAACTAGACTTTTATTTATTATTGTCACTCTGTAACTTATTTTGCGCATTATTATTTCATAAGAAAATAATGTTTGCACAACGATAAGGAATTAAATAAATAATTCTACTCATTTAAGAATAATTCCTACATACTATTAAGTTATCTTATACTATTAAATGAGCAATATTTGTAACCACGTTCTCGAAAACGGCTCTAACGATTTTCTTCCACGTGGGATACATTTATATTTTTTAGATTTTTCTTATTTTTCCTTTGGGGTTTTCCTAATTTTCTTTTTCCCTAAACCACCCCAGTATTCATGAGAAAAAAACAATTTTTTTTATTTAAATCGTCGAGGCATTTTCGAGGTTTTGCTATAGATTTATATTAAAATATTTGGTCCCATAGTAAAAGTTGTTCATAATGATGACTACAATGACCCCTTAAGCAGTTGGGCCATCAATTCTGGGACATGGTGTATATCTATATATATTTTATATAAGTAAAGATTATTTTGTTACGAATAACTCGTAAGTACCTATAGTTAAAGGTAATAAACTGGAGATTCCTAGTTACACATTAAGTAATGCTACTTCCAAATCATGAAGTCACCTGGCTTAATAAATATTTATTTAATATGTACAAGGTGTCAAATCAATTAAGGGAATACTAACGAGTCGAAGCGAGATTCCTAATGTTCTATGGCAGGGTCTTAACGGTATACCTTAATCTGATAGAAAATAAGAACTCCTAATTTAAAAGCATAGGCTCAACATTATCTGGAGGCGATTTATTTAGTATACTACGTCAATAACAGGATGGGAAGACGAATGATCAGGAGGCCATGAGGTCGCTCCAAGTGTGCAATTTTGTGCAATCGTAAAATTAGCTCCACGTCCTCTAACACTTTGATTGTCCGAGCGACTAGAGCAGCCTCGATAACTTAAAAAAAAATATATTATTCATTAATAAAATAATATTATCGAAAAAAAATGCTCTGACAGCTGGACATTCAAAGAGCTAACTACATTAAAAAGACAACTACCATTTTTTTCTCATGTACAAATAAAAAGAACTGTGCAATAGTGAAAACATACCGATGAAGAAGTATCTATTCCAAAAATAATCTATATGCGTACCTAGCTATACTCGTATATAAGCTTTACTTACACATCATCTACCGATATATAATAGATATCTAACATAATTTGGAATAAACATTCATATATTTTTATATAGGTAAATATTTTTCATTAGGTAGGTATATAACAAGGAGTAAACATTACTCGATTGCTTTTAAATCCTATAACAGCAAGAAAGCATCGTATGTACAGAAACATGGATGATCAAAACATAGGTAGTTGCCTATAGGTAAGGTATCAGACATAGTATATGATAGGAAGACGATGGATTAGGAGGCTGAAACTCAGCCTTTAAACTGTGCAGTTTTGCAAACAAATAATAATCTCCGTCACTTAGCTTCCTTAACTCAGTTTTAATAAAATGGGAACGTAAATATAACATTAAGGCTCTTACAGATAGAGGCGATATCGCGTCGCCGACGCGATATTGTGATATTATGTCCGTAGAACAATATCGCGTCGCGACGCGATATCGCCTCTGTCTGTAAGAACCTTTAACTGTGTTTTGGGGAAAATTACTTACATGACAAAGTTTAAATAATCCTTATTCCTATTCACAAAAAGCTCAAATCTATAAATTTTAACTTCATGAACAGATAAACTTGAAAGTTATTTATTTTAACTACTCTACAAAACTTTAACATACTGATGAGATGGTTGCAGCAAACCAGATTGCTTTAAGATCTTTGAAAAACAAAATCTAAGTAGATAGTAATATAAATAAAATTAATAAGATGTAACAAAAAAAACGAGTACTTACAACCTTTACGAGTAGAGTCGGTATGTTAAAAGTTGAATTTGAAATAAAATTTTAAGTAATAATTTTATTTCAAATACAAAAACCCATAAAAATTCTGGGAATGCTACTGATTTGATCCAACGTCTTTTTCAAAGTAAAACACAACAAAAATCAAGCATCATAGATGTTTTATAAAAAACGAAAAGTTAAATTTCGAACATATTACGAAATAGTTTGCACAATTTTTGTAAGACCTTGCATACACCACTCTGTAACTATAAGTCCTCAAAATCGGAAAACAGTGATTACGAGCAGGCCACTATCTTGGGCCTCTTATTGATCATATTGCAAAGCAAATAAAAAAAACTTGAAGGTATCCGACTAATATAACAAAAAGAAAATTCAAGCAGTATTACTATGCTGCTTGAATTGGAAATAATAACTATAACATGGTTGAATGGGAAAGTGTTATAATTGATTTCTCACTGATCGTAAAGTCACACATAGGTATTGTTGTGTTAGCCACTAGGGGCGACCTACCCTGATCTTTGAAAGAAATCGTGATAAACACTTTAATGCAGCGGAATAATATTATAAAGACGATAGGTAAATTAATATCGTCATTGATTTAGAAAAAAATAAACAGCAGGAACACGAACACCTTTGTGACATTTAGATGTACTTACCGTACTCGTCAAACAAAAGTAATGTAAGTTATTCAATGAAAAGATGATGATAACAAGGCGATCAAAAAATAAATCAAGACAGGAAGGCAATGATTACGAGGCCTCGTTGTTTATTAGAACAAATAAAGTCTACCTGGAAGATGAAGACACTGTTACATCAACAAATAGGAAGTAGGAGATGGATCCTAGATGTTGGTACAAACAGTTTTTTTTTTATATTCATAGTCTAGTTTTGAAACCTAAAACTCAAGATGACGGAGGGCAGGATGACGGTGGATTTAGGATGCACGAAGGTAACACCTATTTTGCCAATATGTGCAAAGCAAATATTGGTAAACAATTATTACAACAAAACTTACAAACAAAACTAGATACAGGTTGGGAAGACAATGGATCAGGAGGCCGTGAGGTCGCTCCGACTGTGCAATTTTGTGCAAATGCAAAATGAAGTCCACTTCCTTCACTACCAATATAAATCAGAATAAAAATGAAATATCCGTGTGCTTGTGATGATGATGTGTCTATGAAATATATACCTATACATTTTTGTTTTTTTTTTATTTATTATTTGCTCCTTTGCCATATTAATCTAATTCCAGAACATTAAAATCGTGACTAAACTGAGAAATCTATTGATATGCTCCACTGAGACATCGTCAAACGATAAGGATGATTAAACTGAACTTACACAATTTTACCGGACACTAAAGATAAAAAGGGTATCGTGTTACCCAGTAGCTGGGTTGTAGAGGTCAGATAGGCAGTCCCTCCATAAAAAAAGAAACCGGTATTCGGCTGCATCTGGTTAGACTGGAAGCCGAACCTAACATAGTTCGGAAAAGGAGTTAATCAACCAATTTGCCTAAAATTGGTTGATTAACTCTTTAAACGTCGATTGACACCCAGGTGTGCAGATAACAATAAAAAATGTATTGTGTCTGCTAATAAGCGAGAAGAACCAAAAGAAACGTACACCAAAAGTATAAATTAAATCCAGTACAAATGTTTTAAGTGACGATATGAAAACTAATACTTGGAGAAACTCAATTAAAACAAAAACCTATTTGAAAGGAGGTAAATCAAATCCTCAGAATAGCACAACCTCGTTTTGATGTCTGTTAAGTGATTAAAAGTTTTCATCGAAATAGCAAATAAGAAACAAGATGGACGAGAATAATGCTAAATAATATAATAATAATAAAACGTAAAAGTAGAGAATTTACAGATGAAATATTTGTCAAGAATTATTATTTTATTTAAAAGCAATCGACAAACCACACAACTTAAGGCCATACTTATTTATTATTTTATTATTAGGCTTTATTATTAGATAAGTTAGAGGTAATAAACTCAAGATTTCGGAAGACGATGGCTTAGCTTATTTCTTTCGGTGATGAAATCTATGCAATCGCCTAAAAAACATTTCTGTGTCCTCGTGAAAATCAAATCAACGATGATTATATCAACGTAACTTTCCTTACGAACTATTTTCATGCAATGTTAGTCAGAGAAGGTAAGCCCTAAAATGAGCAAAAACAAACATTAATAAATCTAGTAACTCCAAGAACATACTCGTAAAAAAGTGAAACAAAATAACTATTGCGTTTTACTTAAAATCCGTTGAAAAGCCTGATTGTTTCTTGTAGCCTGTGGCTCTCTCTAAGGCGTAATTTCGGTCGCGTAATTTCTGAGTACGTAAGTTGTGAATCGGCAGACCACTCATTTTGCGTCGCCGTGTGAACGAAACAGGATTTTTATATGAAACCGAAAGAAGTATGAATGTTGTATGAAACCTGTAGCAGAAATTACGCGACTAAAATTACGCGACTCACAACTCAAAAAAATACGCTCGTCTGGCTTCACCCTAAAGTCTCTTTACGGTACCACTAAAACCGAAAACATAAAGTGTGGTACTTAATCTCTGTATAAAGATAACTGTAGAACGAAAGCCTACCATGGATACCCAGTACGACAACGTTCAAAGTTTCCAACGTTTATCCTCGAAAAAACTGAAATGTAACGAATATAATGTGACTATCGACCAATAGAAATTGATTTACGAGTATTATACTCGTATTTCCACCTAAATTATTATACATTGACGCACTAATTCCGTCACATCCTTATTGGACCAGTCACATTTAATTCGGCAAAGTTCGGTTTTGCTAAAGTTAGTTGTCGTACTGTAATTTAATTTTTTTTAAGCTATAGGTAATTGCTAGAATATTAAATACCCAATACCAACTAACATTACATAATATCTATCATTTATCGTGCTGTGCATACTACCAGTATATCTACTACGTGCAAAACAGTGACTTTAAAATAACACTATCTTAATTAAACTATCGGACAGTTCCGTTGATACGTCACCGGAATATTTGAGAATTAATAAAACTAAAATAATATCTAAATGGGAATAACTTTAGCTTAGGCTCCAGGTACCTTCATGAATTTGAAGTAGCAATACAATATGAAATACGACTTTTAATGATATATCAAAGACTATCAGATCTATTCTCCAAGATTGACTAAGATCGATAAAAACTTGATCAGAAAATTTTTGTTTAAGTACATCTTGTTCAAAGTAATTTCTTTTAGAGTTCCGTACACAACGGATACCAACGGGACCTTACTATTAAGGCTCCGCAGTGCGTTTGTACGTCCGTTCGTCTGTCTGCCTGTATCTTTTCAACCGTAATAGAATACTTGAAATTTTAACATATAACAACAAATAATAAAAATACTTACAAGGTGTTTTTTTCGGCGGTTTTTTTTAAAATAAAGTATTTTTTTTATTTGTAGTGTTAATAATATTGTTCGGTGGTACGGAATGTTTCGTGTGCGAGCCCGACTCGCACTTAACCGCTTCTTTTCTCTTTGATTTTTAAGTCATTACATTAGTCATTAACTCATTGAGTAAATGTCGCTATCAATGTTTCCTAAAAAGAAAGAAACGTCGCAGCCTCGACCCGAGAAGAAGTGTTTGCTCATGTACTTAGTTAGATTAAACAGAATGCAAACTAAAACATCAACGTTGTTTATGGAAATATCCTATTGTAATACGTTTGACATTTTACTTGCATATCCATCGCAATCTAAATAGTATCCTATACTTATTTGATAGTAGTCTAAAGTATAGGAGATGTTACAGAACTTCCTAAGTAGAATCGTCCATGAGATATTTCTATCTAAGGGGCCGCCTCCACGAGCGAGAGAATCGTGGCGATAGTCACGCTATGCCTACAAATTATCGCCGCGATGATATCGCCGTGTGGAGTCACGCTCTAAGAGATTGTATAGAAATACGTGGCACGACGATAATATCCTCGCGATTCTCTCGCTCGTGGAGGCGGCCCCTAAGCAATTCTCATGACATTTCCTTTCGTTCAAACATCTTTGTGTTGTAGTACCTAAGAACTTGTTCATGTTATGTCAAGTTGATCAAACATACACTGAACTACTTACATTGATTGGAGAAGCTCTCACAAAAGGACAACCCGAGCACAGTATAATAATTTTACAGTAGTTTACCTTCATAGAAAACGGCTGAAACGACTCGCTTTGAAATCTTAGTATATAAGGTGCCATAAAAATATCTGCCACGTCTGCAATGGGAGACAGTATTGTGTAATATAGATTACAATTAAATAGTGAAGATAGGTAAATCTGTCATAATTTTTTTATACAAAAAAAATGTGTATAAATTTAAATTTATTTATTTGTATGAAACCGTACCGTAGTAATTAGTGTTCATTCACAGAACAGCTAGAAAGAGGTAGCAATCGTACATACAAAAGCAAACTCCACGATAGTATTAACATTAAAATAAACGATAAAAACATAGAAGAAACAGAAAATATTAAATTCTTAGGTATAACTTTAGACAAATGGAAAGCTACACATAAACACCGTATGCAATAAACTAAATAGATTTGTGTACGCGTTAAGGAAACTTCGTATTGTGTCAGATGAAAAAACAGCCCGCATAGCATATAGTGGATATGTTGAATCAATATTAAGATACGGAATTATAATATGGGGAAATTCAACAGATAACGATAAAACATTTATTGTACAAAAGAAATGTGTAAGAGCTATATGCGGTGTCGGTCCACTTGAATCTTGTAGGCCTTTATTCAAAAAGCTGCAATTATTGACTTTGACTTTGGCATGTATTTGTTTGAGGTATCAGTTTTTGTAAGGAGATTATCTATTATTATTATTATCTGTTAGAGATATCTTTAGATTCAAAGGTGATAATTATACGAAACAGAGACCAAGAGATGCAACAAAAATTTTAATTCCATTTCATAATATAGCGTTATCTAAAAATAATGTTTATCATATGTGCATTACTATTTTTAATAAATTACCAAAGTCTATATGAGAACTACCATTTAAATATTTTAGAGTAAAACTGCGCAAATGGTTAATAGAAAATTGTTTTTATACACTTGAAGAATTTCTGGAACATAGGGAAAAACATTATTTTAGGGTAAATATTATAAGTAAGTAAATAAAAATTGTTATGTTAATTATATTTTAAACTAAGGTTGATAAGTTTGTAATTTATATTAGATTAGGTGTGTTTTATAGTTTTGGAGTGTGTGTATTGCAATTTATATTATTAATAAGTACATAGTTGCACCTATTATTAAGAACTAATTTGCATGCCCTAAACAGGCAAAATATGGAATGTACTTAAACCACCAATACTATCTCCCATTGAAGCCGTGGCAGATATTTTTATAGCACCTTAGGGCTCTTACAGACAGAGGCGATATCGCGAGCGATATTGCGATATTATCGCGTCGCAACACCGCTACGCGACACGTCGTGAACTCGCGAGGCGATATGGCCTCTGTCTGTAAGAGCCTTTAATAAGTACGCAACAGTTCGAGCGCGCGGCAGTTCGCAGGGACGGACGAGTATTTATCTACCGAGCGGCCGTAGGTAATTAATTCAAGGTCACTGCTCAGATAAACTACTGTAGTATATTAATCTGTGACCCGAGTCTCTCTTGACATTTTTGTTCTTATGGATAGTTCGTTGAGTACTCCTAAGATACCTATATAGGTACCATATATTTTTACCTATACGTGTCCTGTGGGGGGTCACTGTTATTACTGAATAAGTTTTCAGTATTTTAAAATAAACTTATACTTAGTTACTTGGTTATTTTCATAAAACTATTACTTACTTAAGTATTACTTACTAAGGATAATTATTGCGATGTGAAAACTCGAATCTAAGTATCTGCCAATCTTAAGCTTGCTAAAACTAAACTAAAAGGCACAAAATGGAATGCTTTTATAACGTAAAATTAAGTAAACTTAAAAAAATACTGCCTCAAAATTAATTAAAGATTTAACTTAATCCATGAGCTACTAATTTATTCCGCCTGCCATTCGGGTAATTAGCGGCACTTCAAAAATCTACCTACTGTGCGTGTTCCTACCTTAAATATTACCAATTAGAATATAATTCTTATAGGTATCTACATGATTAATAAGAAATTCGTAATCTCTTTCACAATAATACCTACTTATTTAACATACGTCTTTTGGTGAGCTTAATATGCGTTAGTAAAATACATTTAAAGCGGACAATGAAAGCATTACTTACATAAATTCACTTCACAATAACAATTAGGTATAGTTATATTATCGAGATTCGAGTCATTAGTAGAGGTTCCTATTTCAGAGGATCAATCATCGATGACTAAATTCATTGTTAGTGATCGATGAGATCATTTTAGCGAGTTTAACGTACTGATAGCACAACACAGATAAATTCATAGACCAAAAACAGCGTGTTGTCCAAGACAATATGGCTGGAGACATTTTAGAAGTACACACGTGATGGTCGATGAACAACATTGTTGTAAGTTAGTGTAGTTAACCGTGAGCCGGCGAGTTGTGTCGAGAGCTTACACTTGGTGCGCCGGCTTTAAGTTGCCAAGCTGCTCCTTGTGGCTCTACCGCACAGTTGACGACTCTAAGGTCCGTATTACAGAACGCCACTCAATACTCAAGCATTACTTAAAACTAGATTCAAGCCATTTGATTGGTTGAAACTAGTTTTAAACTAAATTTAAACAAAGATCAGTGCTTGAGTTTCCTTCTGTAATACGGACCTTAAGGCCCAGGTTCCAAGATTGGTTTAGCTCGGTGTGTAAGTGAAATAGCGTTATGGCTGTCTAGTTTGACGCACGAGATAGAAGATTCTCACGCGCACCGGAATTATGTCGTAAAAATGCAAATAAAATCGTATAAAATTAGAAATTAACTATTTAATAAAAAGTAAGTAATCCATCACTGGATGCAGTTTGGAATTTGACATTTCATGGTACCTATATTTTTAATTATAATTATAATTGTTAATGAAGGGATAAACTGCTTTTAAAGATTATTAGGAGGTATGTTTAAAGATTTTTTTGGTGCATTAAAATATGTATAATTATGTTTTGGCTTCCATCACTGTATGCGAAAAAGACTTGAAAATATCATATTTTTTTTACATGTCAAAATTATTTACGGTTTATGAGATACACTGCTTTAAAAAAACACCTTTTTGGTCGTTTTCAGGAAATCTGGGCCTTAATAAGCCACTAGCTACCTCGGCTAATCATAAAACCTGACATTTCAATAATAAAACTTAACATGCTACCATAAAGTTAATTTACTCTTTAACAAAACGCAATCCATCACCAACAATAATATAACATACACATTTAACATAATCCATAAATAAAAAACTACCTCAGCCTTGCTGAACATTTATTTAACCCGAGTCGAACTCGAAAATATACAATATATTTATATTTAAATAATATAAGCAGGTAGGTTTCCTAACCACATATTTTCAAGTGAACATAATAATGCATAATATAAAGTATAATAAAATACGGAGAATCGAAATTGAACCTTATGAAATCTTCACAAAACATAATGTTGGTGGATGGGAATGTTTTACATTTTACAAGAAGGTAGATACTACCAGATTCGTTTCTATATGTAATATAACATAAGTACTAAATAAAAACAAAAACAATTTGTATTTTTCTATTACTAATTTTAGTACCTACAATGCGTTTCAAATAAGAATAGGATCGACTTAGCGCCATGTTATGACGTCATAGCTGTCAAATCGAATAAATTGGGTAGGGTGAGCAAAACAAGATATTTTTAAATAACATTTATTTACGAATCATGAACGAAAAATTGAAAAAAAATTGTTGCCAACAATGAAAATATGAAAGAAAGAAGTGTACTTAATTTATAAAAAACTAATTATGAATATTTTTTTGATGTCTTTTTTCACTTTGATTTAATTAAGACTCGGTTAAACAAAAAAAAAAGCGTTATTGATACGCAAATAAGTTTTCTTTGCAAACCGTACTTTTCAATCAACATTTGAAAGATAGAGGTCATTGACGTTCCTATTCTTATTTGAAACGCATTGTAGTAGGTTTTAGATGTGAAAGAAAATCCTCCTGCAAGTTTTTGCCATTTAATGAAAGTCAGTAGGTACCTATAACATTGTTGATCCCAGTAAACATGTCCACTCAATGGAATCTATTCATGCGCTGTGTGGTATTAATTAGGCTCATCAAAATGTTTCGCTTTGCAACGAGCTCCATTATTCAGTAGGAAAATTATGTATTCCAAGCAATGTTTTGTAAATGTTCATCAACCGAGTCTAACGGTAACCCGTTCAAATACAATCATGTACACTTGATGTACACTACATAAAATATATAGATGTGCGAAAATTATTGCTGAACGAATACACGTCTGTGATAGTCGTAATTAATTAGGTTCTTAATTATCTTATAATTTACGGGTACCCATGTGATGTCTATCAATTTTCTTTCTTTGTTTTTTGTGACAGAAAGACGTACAGACACGGTGCGGTTGCCAAAACAGAAGACGGGCGCTATAAAAAATCTCGTGATTACTCATTAGAAACTGATTTTAAAGTTTGTTAAAGAAACGAAAATGTATTTTTAAATGTTGCTCATTTCAATACGTTCTTAAAGATCTGTAGAAAGCAACTTTTGTTGCCCTATTAATTTTAATTTAGTGATACGCTAAGAAGGATAGAATAATTATAAGTTTTCTTCAATTACCTATGAGAAACATCACATGGATTCCCACTTACTTGACTATTTTACTTTCTAGATCTACAGAATGATGTAAATTAGAATTTGTTAAATAATGTGAATATTTCGATGAATTTCATTACACATCTGATTTGACGATTAAGGTTTACGTTATACCTAGATAAGTACTAAGGTATTAAATATATTTAATAATAATGTTACTCTTGACATAAAATAGAATTTAAGCATTTATAATAATCTCGCTACATATTTACATCGGTTTAGCTGCACCAAAAGGGCCTACTTCACTAATAGCATTAATTTTATTCTATAACTAGCTTCTGCCCGCGACTTTGTCCGCGTGAAATTTCTTGTTCCCCGACCCCGTCATTGCATCACCTGCCCGCGCTATTGCTTCGTTTTCGCTTAGCGCTCATTCTGACTTTTTTTCTATTTTCTCGGCTCCTAAAGGTCATAGTGTGATGTTAAATAACCCATAGTCTTCCTCAAGAATCGGGATATCAAATAAAAAAAGAATTTTTCAAATCCGACTGGTGGTTTCAAAGATTAGCACGTTCAAACAAACAAACAAACTCTTCAACTTTATTATTAGTTTAAACTATATGTTGGTGTTGATCTTACAGTTGATTATAATTAGTTGTTCCGTATACTTAAATAAATACAAGTATAATAACTAGAATATTAATGTAATATTTTAAATATTATAAATCTTCCGTTTGAATAGAATACATAAATATAACTCGATGATCACAACGGTTAAATTCGATTCATCGATTCTGTTTTCTTATTAACTAAACAAATAATCAAAAATACGAAGAATAAATTGATCACACGATACTGTACGTTTTAAACTCGACTATAATGAAGCTATTGATTTAAAATGTGCGTTTTAATTTAATTTCTATTGCTAATTAAGTGTCAGATATTCCCACTACAGTTATTTGTAAAAAAATACGATCCATCCGAGAAAACTTTATGGAATGTGAACTCGGTGAAAAATCCGTACCTACACTAAGAGTTGGAGCGATGTGTATTCGCCCTTTTTCCACAAGACAAAACTATGATAGTATAATACATTCTGGTCGAGATAAACCGGACAGCGAAGCTCCGTAAAATCCTTCCATGTTACCTGTTTGCTTATTTTATAAGCCGGAAACGTTGTGACGTTGTAAATTGAGTGAAGGAAACCGGGTCCTGACGCAATAAACTGTGAACTTTAACATTCTGACGCGGCAGTACTGACGTTGCTGGTGACCTCTATAAACCTGATAGTTTCGCCGCCGAAGCTGACAGCCGGACCTCAGAACTTGTGGCTGGTGGCCGGTTGCTCGGGCGGGGTCACGTTCATACCCATGTTATCGTAAGAGAAGTCTAAAGTGGTATCTTCTGCTGGGTGTCGGTTGCTAAGTGCTGTGCTGATGGTTTTCGGTGTAGTGGCACCCTGGCTCTTTTCAGTTTGTGAGGTCCTGGTCTCCAGGTCTCTCGCGTTCAGAGGCTGCTGTGGTCGTTTCGCTGGTTCGGGATTCCGTATCTCGAGTTTGAGTTCGTGTTTAGGTTTGGGCATCTCCGCGTGAGGGTTGTGATGGGTCAGGTCGTTTGGGTACTGCTTCACACGGTTCTGGAAATTGGTGAAAGATATTTTATCAGTGGTTATCTCTTAGAAAGAATTCTTTATTTAAAAAAATGTATCTATTGCGTTGGAAAAAAAAGTACAAATATTGTATGTATCATACCAATGTATATTGCATGGTTGTATGTATGTTTCACGTACGTATGTAGGTACATATTGAATTTGAAATTGCATTTATGTAGTATACGTATGTGTAATGTATGTGTGTATGTTTATCACTCGAATTTGTGTCGCTCAGGTAAGTGTGTTGCACATAGTGTAGGTATATATAATTGTTTTATACCTATTGTTTTATACGGCTGATATTAAACGGATCACTCGGGTGAAGGTTAATATTTGTTTCATTTTTCAAAATTACAATAGAAATGAACGTGCATTACCACATTTTATTTTATTTTCCATATATATATCATTCGGAGCGCGAGTGAAAGATACCGAATGCCAAAATCATCATCATCATCATCTTTGCATCAGTTCACTAATGAATTTATTTTTCACTTTTGATTAATTTTGTGTTTGAGTGAAAGATGTCGAGGGAAACACATACATGAACAAAAACTGAAGCGTCTGATATCATATTTACACATTTGCATTGTACTTGCAATTATTGCATAATTATGTGTTTGCACATTCACCCTCATAAGTCTCGATCCCGTGGGAATATCGGGATAAAAAGTATCCTATGTATTAATCTATATAAATAAAAAGAGAAGTCCTGTCTGATTGACTGACTCATCAACGCCCAACCCTTGGACCTAGAAAGCTCAAATTTTGTACAGAGGTTCCCTTTATAATGTAGACAAGGAATAAGGAAGGAATCTCGGTAGTATGTTCCCGTGAGATATTTTTCGACATCCACGCGGGCGAAGCCGCTGGCAAAAGCTAGTTATAAACTATCTGTGTGCAAAATTGCATCCGAATCGGTTTAGCCGTTTTTGCGTGATTGTGTACCTAATAAACATCCGAACATCCAAATTTTCACACTAAGTAGAATTAAAGTTAAACCAACTGCAAAAATAATTTACCTTAGCGGGCTGAAATTTTTGTTTGATGTATCGCCAAGAGAACTTGCCCCTGCAGACGATGATGAGAACTAGCACCAAGATGGCCAGGGCCACCCCGCTGATGATCAGAGCCGTCTGCGCCTGACGCTGCACACCTTCGAAAGCATAACCTTTGTCAACCACCATTCACCAATATGGCTACAACATTAAAATAATCATAGATTTTATGGGTTATGAAAATCTGATAAGTAGTTGCATCTTGTCGCCATGTAAAGTTCAGAATTTTTGGGATTATAAAAATCCGACAGTTGCATTTGCGCAATGCAAGTTTAGAACTTTCGCAGTAACTCTGCTTCTCTCTAATAGCAATAATGATCACACAATGACAGTTCGCTTTAGAGAAATTTTCACGCCTTTCGCCTAATTCAGTAGAAGAGGGATCTGATGGTTTTAGCAAACACTGATTCTGCTGACAATCGGAATTTTTTGTCTCCTCAAGAAATATGATGTGAACATTGTGCTGGCTACCATAACTGACGCCTATAAACATCAAAATATGTAAATTCTCTACATAAATGAAAATAAGGTTCATAATAGCATAAACAACCACACAACTAAAACCAAGCAAGACAACATTTACACAACTACGCTTTACGTTGTCAATGAAGAATTATTTAGGTACGGGAGGGCGCTAAGGGGACTTAGAAACGCTACTAGTTGCTCCAGGCATTAGATGTCCGCCTGTACTAGACGTATAATTCATAGGAAAAGTTTCAAGCTTCAGGTAACAGCTGTACCGTTGGCAGGTGGAATAAGTGGCAGCATATACCTAGATGTACCTATAGTTTGTTCGCAGTTGCTGTCATTGCATAGTACACTGGTTGCATAGCTTAGCATATAATATTGCCAACGAAAAGATAAGCAAACAATAAGTCTGCTGAATTGTAACTAAATAAATATGACACTTACACAATAAGCAAGTAATTTTGCTTGTACATATTCATATTACTGAGGTAGGTACTTAGGTAACTACTCATCAAACTTACATATTGTTATGTTTTTGTAAAGTTAGTTAGTTTTTTTTACACGCTAGCGGAGTCTATTTATTTATTTAATGCAAAATTTATAGAGGCGGACCATAGACTTATAAAAAAAGATGGACTCCGCGCCACGCATATCGAAAGTGAAGCACCCTACCGATCTATGTGTGCGTGATTTGAGTACCTGCAAAGACGCCGTCGCTCGTGTCACGTAATGGCGGCCGGTCGGCATACTATGATGTAAATGTGTGCGCGAGGCGTGTTTGTACAAACGGACCCGGCATACTTACTGTGCTTCACTTTCGATATGCGCAGCGCGGAGTCCATCTTTTTTTATAAGTCTATGAGGCGGACATAATACTTAGTTTGTATAATATTCTCAATAGCACTTGACATTGCACATTAAGAAAAGCTCAACATTAACTCGACTTTTAGAATCAATAATACTTGAAACAAGTTCAGGAGTAGCGCGATCGTAACTTTATTCAACATTCGCAGTAAACAAGTCTACAGTCCAATTAAGGTCTAAAACTTGGATATTCGCAGCGCAATTTCCAGAACTTGCAAAAACTTATAATATCTATGAGCTTCACAACAACACTATTGAACAGAATATCAAAGTGGATATATTGTTCTTAACCTACGTGTTTATGTACAGTCGAACTAGCTATTTAGTATGCAGGCAGCTAACTTACAACTACATGTAAAAAGTGTTGTACCTGTGTAGGTAGTCAATTATTTTCATTTCAGCTCAAAGACGTTCACTGCTGGACATAGGCCTCCCCCAAGCACCGTCAATTCTTTTAAGTATGGCATAAGATTAAAAAAATAATACGCACACAGTAAAAATGAATATTGTCCTTTTAGTGGAATATACCTGTCCTTATACCGAATAGCTTGTTCGATTGTACTATAGGATTCGGTCCGTGAGCTCAACAGATTCTCGGCTTATTCAATATTAACTCGACGAAGCTCTCAATTGGACAGCGAAAGGACATTCTCATATAAAACGCAGAGACCAATTTATATCTTGTTTAAGAGGGCTGTCGCATTTTGTCACCTCTCTCGCTCACACGGGTCCAAATATTTAACAATATTAAATGAAAAGAAGCTTTTCGGATAATGTATTCAATTAGCGAACTAATAAATAATATTAATTTTTCATCTCAAAAACAGATCATAATACTTATTGAGCTGAGTTTAATTCGATAACTAGAAACGTGTTTTTAATAATTATCTATTTATTTATTAATTCGCCAATTGATTACTTTTTCAATGACAAAATGCGACAGCCCTCTTAAAAGAAAGATAAAGTATTGATGTTTTGTGAGACAAATATTTATTTTTATTATCACTACGACTAACAATACGAATTGATTCTAACTTTATAAGTGAATCTACTATAAATATATCTGCGGGATAATTGGTAATACACACAGTTGGAATGGGTTTAATTTTGACAGTTCGACATCATTCATTGCGTTATTTATGCTGTCGAGCTGACAAATTCGAACACATTATGAAGCAATGGATTAACAATAAGCTTCAAAATGATTTAGATTGTGATGGATAGTGTGTTACGCAATTAGGGTTCTGTATAGGATTTTGATTTAGATTGTATTCTGATAACGTATGGTTGGATTGCCCCAGGCAGGGCATTAACCATTAATATACCAGCCTACCATAAAATATCAAAATTAAGTTAAAGTTGTATGCTGGTGACAAAAAGTGTGCTGCCTGATTAGGTAGTAATTACCCCTTGAACAAGCATGTCACACTTTAAACTGATAAAAAAAGTATTACGGGTTACCTATTGCTTTTGTCATTAAATGGCGTCAAACTCATTAACCCCTGAGCTTGCATGTGGAAGTAATGAAGTAACTTTCGAATCTCTGTCGAATTCCTAATTATTGTCATAAATATTATATTCCCAGAGGTGCTCTCACGTTTAATTCAATTAATTTTTTTCTGCTATATATTTGCTCACGAGTCTCTCTTTGTGAAATTGACAGACTCCTTTTAATTAACTTTAAAAACTTTGTCTCAAAACTCACAAAACATTTCATCCCTTTGAAATAACACTTTTCTTCGTGTAAAAGTAAAAGTCAAACATATCGCAAAAGCAAACAAAAAAGACATGTACACACGGTTACATATCAAGCTATACTTTCCAGTATAAGCTGACCTCTCATTAAACGGAAATCCTATAGATCAGCTTATACTGCAAATGATGATGAGCTTGATTTAGCCGTGTGTACAACGAAGCAAGCATCGCATGAGCATAAACTTCAAAACAAAGGATATCTAGAAAAAAGATAAAAATAGAAAGTTACCGCTCAGATCCCCTGGAGGATGTGTATCTTCGGACCTTCGCATGTACCTCAGGTCGAGAAGGTAGCCTGTAAATAAACAAACATGGGTGTAAACAAGCGATTTAAATAAATAATTTTCTGGAGTAAAACACCATGCATGCATCTGTGGGGAAAAAAATAATTTGGTCACGTTTCTAAGCTTCATTCAAATAAATTCTAAAGACCAAACATATAATTATTATGTGTTTGGACCATAGAAATATTCTTTATTATATCTATGGTTTGAACAGTCTTCATAACATGTTTACTCATGTTTTTACAAATAAATGTCTTGAATCTTGGAATCTTGAAATTTGGTACTATTTGGTACAATATGTCTTCAAAGTTTAACTTGACAGTACTGTTGAAGTTTGAAGACTTAGGTTCCTGACAGTAAAAAGGAAACAAGGTATAAACATTGACCTCTAATTGTACAATAGAGGTCAGTGGTTAAAAAAAACAATTAGCGAAACCACCTTGATGTGCATAGTTTTAATTGAAACACGTTATATTCGTTTATACCGTTTGGTTAATTTCTTTTTATTTTTTTATTCATATTTTTGTATGATGTACTTATCCAGATAGTTGTAATTTTATTTATTTTAGTTGATTAAAAGTAGTTATGTGACTAAAATATTTGTACGCCAATAAATAATTATAAGGGTAAACATGATTAGACTATAATGTCAATATTATCATCTTGCATGCTCTTGTAACCATGTTAATACCAATAAATAAATCTAATCTCATCTAATCTACCATAATAGAAACGATAGGTAATTTAAAAACGAAACTTATTTTGCTTCGAACTATCAAGTTACTGAATACGATTAAAAGTTCAAGTATACAGCTATAATAGACAAGTGGAAGACGAATGTAACATGTCAAAAAAGTCATACGTAAGTACTCAATCATGTAACTAAGAAAACGTAATGACGAAAAAATTTGGCTCAAAGACTAATGCGATAGAGGTGTCGAATGATGCCGTACAAAAACTTTTTTTTATTGTTTTAAAAGATGAGTATTAATTAATAGTGATCAGCTGACACTGTCTGCCAGTCTGAATATTTTCTTTGAACTTTCAAGGACATTCTTTTAGACTGAAGTCTATGAAAGTTAGTCTCCGATTTTATTTATTTATTTAGGGAAAACAAACAATTTTCGTTTACCTAATACCAAAACTGGCTTGGTTTACTGAGAATTTCGGAATGGAATCGCACCCAAATAGTTCACATTTCTGTCTAATAGGGGGGGTAACGTACGCACGGCTACAGATCAAGCTATAGATTTCCAGTATAAGTTGATCTCGCATTGTAGAGGATTTCCTTACAATGAGAGGTCAGTGTAAACTGGAAATGTATAGCTTGATGTATAGCCGTGTGTACTACGTGCAGGGTCAAATTAAGTTACCTAGCGAAACTCAGCAGACGTGACGGGTATCGATATCTAAACATGATAAAACAAAAAAGAAATTAATTTGATGATGTTTTTTTGTGGACAGCAGTCATTTAAAGTACTTAGTAGTTTAAAAATCAGTTTTTTTTGTGAAAACTTCACAGACGTGATAGGTATCGATATCTCAATACGATAAAACAGATTTTATTAACTCACAACTTCAAGTAAGTAATAACTCTAAACTACCACCGATCAATGAATTCAAAAAAAAAAAATCATCGAACCTTTTTTATTTTTTCATGTTTCGATATCAACACTATTGTACTCAGTTTTGCTAGCTAATTTAATTTAAACCTCTATATTTCTCTAAGGACGGTGTTCAGTCTTATGTAAAAGAATCGATAATTTTGTCATCGATTTCCTCATTAAAAACTCCTTTTGTTAAGTACCTACTTATTTTCTAGTATGTAAGTACTTTGTATGTACGCATACCTACCTGCTAGCTTGGGCCAATTTTCACGTATCAGGTACCTACTAAAGTTACGTAATAGTTATTTATGCAACTGACGTATAACAAGGGGTATTAAAACACGAATGTGGGTTTATCACACGAGGCGAAGCCGAGTGTAATAACTTGGTTGCTTGGTTTGGTTGGGTTTGAATAGCTTGGTTGGTGGTGGTTGGTTGGTTGTTGGTGTTACTTGTTATAGTATCACATGAGTGTTTTAATACCTAATTATGTACAGTTGCATACAAGACTTTATCTACATCCATGTCATCAATCCTCTATAAAAGGTTCTGATACAGTTTTTTTGCAATACTAATACTCGTATCGAACATGGCGGCCGGCGTCATAGTATACGACGTGAATTCGAATAAGTTCTTTTTTTTAATTACAGCGCTGTTGTAGTGAAACGCGCCTGCATTACAATGTTCTTTTTTTGAAAACGAGTTGCATTATGAAATTCAGTACAACATTAAAGCACCCGTTTGGATGCTATTATGGTTACCATGGTTACTATGCCACTGGCTGTTTTAATGTTGGCAATAAGCTAACTGTTTCAGGAACTTTTATAGAGAATTTATAGCATGGGTGTAGATAAAAATATTAATCACTTTTCAAGTCTGACTGCTTATTTTTATGTAGGTATGTTTTATTGTTAATAATTAATAATCAATACTGTCCCCGTTGGCAGTTTGTTTCGCCAGACGCTTTAGACGGCTCTGGGATCTTGGACCTTTGAGTTTTTAATTTAATTCGTTAGGTATGTTAGTAGAGAGTTGTTTTTTTAGTAGAGAGAACGAGTATTTGCAATGTTAAAAAATCAATTATTGCAAATACTCGTTCTCTGTCATAATAACATAAAAATACTTTTATTTACAATAAACGAGATCTCAGCCATAAAACTCAGTATAACTATGGTTTCACAATAAAGGGCATTAACTGTAGATACGGCACAGGTTTCTTTGCTACGAGATAAGAAAAAATTAGGGCTGGGTATAATGTTGACACAGGCGGGGTCGGAGAAAAAATGTCCCGAGCAAACAATTAGCAGGTCGAGCTGCGCCGACAGGTGCTTGCCCGGGCCACACACACACCACCAAACACACACACACATCGTACCTACTTCACAAAACTATCAACTATTAAACGCTTAGCGAATACATTGTTTCACTACTCACAGCTCTGGACGGGTAAACGCAAGCGTAGCACCTTGTAGTTTGTACTAAATATTACATAAATACAGCCATGAAATAAAACATTTTATTTTGTCCTTTTCGAAGTATTTATATAAGCGCCAAAATAAACTCCTATTCCAAACTTAAAAGCGAGCGGAACAGATCGCTCTTTTGTTTTCTACAACACAAACTCATTCAAAGCTCGCTCATACTTCACCTTGTTTACAGACGAACTAATTGAAAACACGCATTTAATTGCATCGCGACATAATGCGACAAAAACAGATTACACTTGCACAATTTATAAACAAGAAGCCACCTGTATTTGAGTTCACCGACGATACGGCTGCACACACAGACATTTAGTTGTGTTCGTGTGGGTGGCTACAGAAGTGTGCGTACCATACCTGTCGGAATCAACGGAGCATGACTTTTATGGGTATTGTTACACACGTTACCAATGATCCTACAACTGCATTCTATTCAGTCCGTTATAACTCGTGATGTGCGAGGAATGACGACGCGTTCGCTGAGGGTTGGATAACTTGGTACTGGCATGCACCTGATACTTTAAAATTGTATAGATAGATGATATAAGCGGAGCGCGAAGCGTTCCGTGGGCTGCGTCTAGTGATAAAAAACGTTAGGTACAACTTTTTCGCTATAAAGTTTATTCGTTTAAAATCTATTACTGTAAGGAATAATTTCTTTTCTTAATAACGACTGTACTGACTGAAAAAGAAAAAAATACTTGCTGAAAAAAAAAGGTACCTAAAAAAAAAAAGTTACGTGAAAAAAAAAGTTAAGTTAAGTGAAAAAGTTACTTGCTGAATCTTGATCTCATGGAAATTAATTTTGTCCTTTTTTTTCATTGCCTAATGTTCTCTATTACCTAAACTCTTGGTTTGCTTAGCTTATAGCTAGATCCAAAACAATACTTACAAATAAACTAGTGTTTAAAGCCGAAGCCTTCGTCGAATTTCAGCCGATTTTAATGTGACGGCAGGTGACGGCAAAAGCCAATAATACCCAATGGAGTAATACGATTCGTAGGTACTGTGGATCGCAAGTCCTAAGTGCTGCTACCAGGTAACATGCGCGAGAGTTGCAACTTAGTAAGTAGGTAGGAGTACCTAGTAAGAGGCTTAAATCTAGAGGCTACTAGTAAACTTAAGCCAGTGCCTATACTTTCATTAAACTATTTAAATTCCAGTTCTTATTGAAGAGTGAGGTGTATCGAGAGACCAATAGAGCTATATAAATCCTATTATTTTGTAAGAAAAAAAAGTCTGAAATAAAATTCTGTAGAAACGAAAATTCTAAAATGGACGCTAATAGCAGAAAATTACTAAGGTCCGTATTACAGAACGCCACTCAATACTCAAGCATTACTTAAAACTAAATTCAAGGCATTTGATTGGTTGAAACAAGTTTTAAACTAAATTTAAACAAAGATCAGTGCTTGAGTTTCCTTCTGTAATACGGACCTAAGTAATTTTGTGTAATACGGTGTTCTATTTGATCTTTTCATTATTTTTTTTTTAAATCCTATATTTATGCTAACAGGAATACATTCACAGGAAATATTTCTCGATAGTCTGTATTATAAATGAAGAGGCAGCAATAATATTTTCCGATAAAGTTTTTAATGAGTTTTACCTATTACAGACGGATAATAAGAAGGCTTAGAATCTTTGTTCCTCGGATGTTGGGATTTACAACACCTATCTCAAAGAAAAGGACAAATAAATGTTAGTGGACGGACTAGGATTGGAAGTTTTATAGCAAGCTGAATAATGTAGTGACACGTGTATGTTATAAAATAATATTGTAGTGAAATTTAAGATAGACACAGACAAAGTAATACATTTTTAAGAAGAAGAAGTTGGTAGGTGTTTTCATAACCATTCTCCTGCTCTTAGCCCATACTTCTCTATAAGTCATCATCTCGGTAGTCACCCCCTTTCTAGCTCTATCATGTTTCACACAGTCATCCATCGTTTCTATGGTCTTCCCCTACTCTTATAGCCATCCACATTCATAGGTACTCAAAACTTTCCTGACAGCATTTTCTTCATTCGTCCGCATCACATACCATGACAACCGATTTCCGCACAACTTGTCAGTCACCGGTGTGACTTCCTCATAATTATATACTCTTTCTTATTCTACATTCGAGTAACACCACACATAGGTACCTCTTCTTTAGCTCAGCTCGTCTCAGCTGCATGCAACAGTCTTTCATTACTTTTGTGGCCCAACATTCTGATCCTTATAAGAAATTCATTCGTTTTAATTCATTAAAATCACTGAAATGGAGCTTTCCAAAAAACTAGATGATACCGAAATGTTTGTAATTACATTTTTGTATTGTAGACTAACTTATGTCATTATCTCGACTATCTAGATTTGCGGATACTTACTTGTTTTGTCTGTAACTTGTTACATCTTTGCAAGGCCTTTTTGGATGGTTTAGTTTAGAAATTCAAAATAGTAGGTAGTAGTACTGAAAACAGTGTCGAATGTAGATAAAAGTTGTTTAGCGAGGAATATTTACACCATATGTCTAGTTCATTAACTAGTATTAACGAGTTCATTATCAGCATCGCGTGTGATACTATCGTAAACAGTTTTTACTATGTAACTATGCCAAGATCAATCTTCAGAACATGGATCGCAGCTTCAGTTATACCTACGTGTGCTCACTTAATTCTCTACAATACAACATCTGCGCCATTACCGTGTTGCCGTATAAATGTGAAACCACTCTCATAAGAGATGCTTGACCTGAAACCTACACATTCTTTACTCAAGTGTAAGCGAGATAAACCACAGTAAAACAGAGACAGCGACAACCGTAGGCGGTTTGCGGTCACGAAACCAGTTGTAAAGATTATTGTTTAATGATAACAGACTGTATAACTAAGACAACTGAGTGAATAATCGATTGCTCACTCTTTAAGGCTTCTATTATTATTTGTTCATATTAGTCATCTTTATAGCTCTAAGGATTTCCATCTGATGGAAACGCGGCTGTAGTTTCTGAGAATGTTGGTCGTCGTCCAGATAACAAGTGTGTTTGTAGATGTCATACGTAATGTATTATTATTTCAATGTTGTCATACTCAAATTACTGTGGTCAGTTGGCACTGTAAGCCAGCACTCACTTTTCCATATGTCACGGAATCCATCCGCTCAAAGAAATTCAAATTACAGTACAGTGCCTTACAGCCTACAGTGCCACAGAAAATCTTGTTACATTTTCATCTCGCAAACAATCTCTCAAACGAAATAAAAGCTGCCCCATAAAGTCCATCGATCGCTTTTACAAAAAGTACAGGTGGTTCGTTAGTCACGGCCATTAGGCTGATGAAGTCTGTATGACGGATGACCAACACGACATATTTAAAAGGTTCTATTAATAGATATTCCACATATCATATCCATCTGTTTACCTTTGCTTTTGGGGTGCATCAATAAAATATAACCTCCACACCTTACCTGTACAAGGTGTAACTGAAGAATATTTATTGATATAATTATGTACATAATATTACTAACACAGATTTAAAATAATACATTGTATATAAAAAGGTGTAACTTAAATAACGCACAGCCTCATAAGGGGTCATTGTACTCATCACTAAGAACAACTTTTACTATGGGATCAACCTGCAATCGCTAAAAAAAACAGCTACCTATTCCCTACATTTATGTTCGCACAACTCGTCAAAATGAATAGTTATTCCCGTAATCCCCATTGACAATATACATCAATGATGTAGAACAGCAGATTTTTATGTATAGCTCTATTTATATTTATGTATGTACTTACATGAAAAGTCAAGCAAATAGACAATCAACTTAAATAAATAGGGACGATGCCCGATGGGTAAAAAAAAATATAAGTATATTTAGTATGTCAATCAGATAATAAAAAAATATGGGTGCTAATTAATGCAGCTTCTTTAAAATTTCATTCTCGTCTTCAATAATAATTAGTTGTCTAATGAATTAATAGGTCAGTGACAAACTTTTAACGTCTAATAAATGCTTTTCAAGCGACCGTATATTATAAAACAAGCTACTGTTATTATGATGCAGCATCGTGATTATTTTTATGCAACAAAATTTTTGATATGTCTACGCATTGACAGCTTCTAATAAGTGTACCTATCAACTGCATCTATAAAATAATTTTAATGTAAGTACTCTAATTTCATATAGTCACCTATATTTTTATACGTTAGCATAAGTAATTGATGAGTGAATCTTTTGAAATAAAAATTGAACATAACCTTATTATTGTCACCAAATAATGGTCAATGAAAGCTCTAATTTCATGTAGTCTCCTATCTATTAATGCTACCTGTAATTTTACTAGCAGACAGATGTTGAATCTCTAAAATATATAAAGTAGCCCACTTACAACATTAGTCGCTGAATTATTAATTCAGAAGTAAATATATTTATCGGTAGCTCTGAGTCATATTAAATTGACGCTGGTTTTTTGATATTCTGTTGGAATAGTAAAGATGATGACTTATTATAATAGAGGCTGTTCTATTAAATCGTTGCTTACATACAAAAAAACCGGGCAAGAGCGAGTCGGACTCGCGCACCGAGGGTTCCGTTCCGATTTCCGGAAAAGTGTGCTATTTAGAGACATCGTTTTATTTTTCCTGTAATCTTTACATAAACTTCTATCACATAGAATATTTTCAGATTTTTCTCTTTGCAAACTTCGGAGATAAGGGGGGGGGGGGGGGGGAACGGTATTTATTTTTACATTTTTCATCAAAAGTCAAACACTGTGCGGCTTAAACAAAAAATAAAAATATGTTTGAGAATGTGCAAACAGCGTTCTTTCATATGATACCCCACATGACCTAGTAGCTCCACTTTGAATTTTTAAGACCCCCTTATGTTGCAAAAAAATACATATATTTTTATTTCTTTCTTATTTGCAAAATAGTTTGGTAAACGTCATCTAAAACTGTTCCAAATTTCAAGTTGATAGCACTAGTAGTTCTTGAGATATCCAGCTGTGACAGACAGACAGACAGACAGACAGACTGAGTCACACCATGAGGGTTCCTTTTTTACCATTTTGGTACGGAAACCTAAAAAGACGTTAGGTTGCAGGTGCTAAAGAAAACTTTTGATGCTGCACTTATACTTTCCCAAAAAATATTAGACACGTATTTTTTGCTTTATCATATTAATAAAAAAATACTTAGATAAAACGCATTAAAGTTGGGAGTGGGGGCTCGCTACGTCACAACTATAACAAACTTCGTATAAAATCTAGCAAGGAGTAATGTCATACCACATTTTAACTCAATGTATCGCCGTAATCTTTTGATAACTTATGTATAAAACCGGCCAAGTGCGTGTCGGACCACGCACAATGAAGGTTTCCGTAGTTGAAAGAAATTTATCCCAAAAACAAACTTAACATTGGATCCCAAATTTTTTTTTATGTCAAAAAATTACAAATTCACAATTTTCGGACTTTTTCCTTTAATTGTGCTGGAAGACCTTGCTTTTTGTCAAATTTCATTATAGGTCTAGGTCAACGGGAAGTACCCTATAGGTTTTGATTTACTTGCGACAGTTGCGAGTATCAAAATGTGTCGCAAAATGGCCGTATTTTTTTATTGCGTTGACTTAGACCCTTGATTTTTTTAGAACTTCAAGGGACAATTAGACTTACTTATTTAATCTTAAATTCAACTTGATATCTCCACGCTTCCTTGGAAAAAAGGGTCTTGACAGACTGACAGACTTGAGCATTTTTTTATGTGATAGAATTACAAATTAACAATTTTCGAACTTTTTCCTTTATTTGTGTTGTATGACCTTGCTTCTTACCAAATTACATCATTCTAGAACAACGGGAAGTACCCTATAGATTTTGATTTACTTGCGAGTATCAAAATATGTCGCATAAATGGCCGTATGTTTTTATTGCATTGACTTAGAAGCTTGAGTTTTTTAGGACTTCAAGAGACCACAGACCTACGTATTTGATATCAATTTCAACTGGATACCTCCACGTGTTCCTGATAAAAACGGTCTTGACAGACTGACAGACAGACAGACAGACGGACAAACAATTGATCTTATAAGGGTTCCGTTTTTTCCTTTTGAGGTACGGAACCGTAAAAAAGAAAAAATACGTGGCAAAAATTTATATTGTCCATAAACTCAAATCACGGCTGTCATTCTTTGTCAGTCAACAATCAAGGTCCTTTACTGGACATACGGCCTTGGACGGTTAGCCTCGCTACCACCGATTCGGATCTTTTCTTAAAGATAGGCCACATACAGCAATAGATAGGGATAAATTGAACCCCAAGGGAGGTTTTTGCCCTGCAGTAAGACATCACAAAAGGCTGTTATATCATAATAATAATGACCGATTCACGTATAGTAGATACGAATAGATACACTAATACCAAAGAAGAAGAGGCTTACCTTGGCACTCTTTAATGCAGAGTCCAGCATCGTAGTTGTGGCTGGTCTTGTTGCAGACGACGTTGCAGGGCGCGCACCGGTTCGTGTCCGGGGAGCAGTACTCCTCGAGCTGGCAGGTCAGCTGGCCGCATCGGATGCCGTCCAGAGAGAGCTGGGCGGACGCAGCGCCAGCCACCGCCAGCAGGCATGCTAGTCTAGACATGGTTGATCTGCAAAGAGGATAGAATATAATAGAACATTGTTATCCTCAAGAATCAAACTCCGCTAAATCCAGAAAGACAAATTTTTCAATAATCAACTTTTTTTCTTAGTATTTGTTACCTATGTAATTATTATTAATTATTTTTTTCTCAATATTTGTTACTTAGGTAATTATTTTGTTCTCAGTATTTGTTACCTAGGTAATTATTTCTTTCTCAGTATTGTTACTTAGATAATTTTACGTAATTTTACGCGCGCCTCAAAGAGATGTCAGCAAAAGATGTGGTCCAATAGGGCCGATGCCGCTGGGGTCGCGGGTTGTTTGAAAAAGATACCGTGGCCCTGGCATAGGCAACTGAAGGAACACGGGAGGGTTTTAGTCAGTAAAAGTCTGACACGCCCTTCCGCTCCACCCAGAGCGGGAGAAGTTATTTGATGATTTCCCATCCACAAAAAAAAACCGGCCAAGTGCGTGTCGGACCACGCACAATGAAGGGTTCCGTAGTTGAAAAGAATTTATCCCAAAAACACACAAAAAACATTGGATCCCAAAAATTATTTTTTATATCATAAAATTACAAAATTCACAATTTTCGGACTTTTTCCTTTACTTGTGCTTGGAGACCTTGCTTCTTGCCAAATTTCATTATTCTAGGTCAACGGGAAGTACCCTATAGGTTTTGATTTACTTGCGACAGTTGCGAGTTTCAAAATGTGTCGTAAAATGGCCGTATTTTTTAATTGCGTTGACTTAGAAGCTTGATTTTTTTAGAACTCTAAGGGACCATAAATTTACCTATTTAATATAAATTTCAACATGATATCTCCACGCGTCCTTGAGAAAAAGGGTCTTGACTGACTGACAGACTTGAACATTTTTTTATGTGATTGAATTACAAATTAACAATTTTCGGACTTTTTCATTTATTTGTGTTGTACGACCTTGCTTCGTGCTAAATTTTATGATTCTAGAACAACGGGAAGTACCCTATAGGTTTTGATTTACTTGCTAGTATCAAAATATGTCGCATAAATGGCCGTATGTTTTTATTGCATTGAGCTTGAGTTTTTTAGGACTCCAAGGGTCACAGACTTACGTATGTGATATTAATTTCAGCTTGATACCTCTACGCATTCCTGAGAAAAAGGGTCTTGACAGACTGACAGACAGACAGACAGACGGACAAACAAGTGATCCTATAAGGGTTCCGTTTTTTCCTTTTGAGGTACGGAACCCTAAACAGGTAATTTCCTGGTGCTAATTTGGAATAAAATAAGTAAAACCGATGGTAATAATATTAGTACCTACCCACCTGCGCCTATAATCCTAACTCAATCTGGCTAACCTTTTCCTAACTATGTTGGGGTCGGCCTCCAGTCTAATCGGATGCAGCAGAATACCAGTATTTTACATGGAGCGACTGCTTATCTGACCTCCACAACTGGGTAATAAACGAAACCCATTGGTAAGACTGGTTGTCAGACTTTCGGGGCAGACAGACAGACGGACAGACAGACAGACAGACGTACAACGAAGTGATCCTATAAGGGTTCCATTTTTCCTTTTGAGGTACGGAACCCTAAAAATGGTCGGTAATCCAATCAATAGTTTCAGAGAAATGGGTGGACAAACATACATACCTACATACAAACATACATCAATCAATCTGCCTAGACTTTTCCCAACTATGTTGGGGACGGCTTCCAGTCTAATCGGATGCAGCTGAATACCAGTATTTTTTTGATTTTCGGGCTTCTGACGACCCGTAACGACTGTCAAAGATCCCCGAATGACAGCCGGGACCAACGGCTTAACGTGCTTTTGCTTTCCGAGGTGCGGAAGAGTCTCGGTATATAAAGATGGTCACCCATCCACGGACCAACCCTGGCAAGCGTAGCTTAACCTGACGGATCGACCCGTGAGACTGTTATTACTTATCCACGAGCTCCTCTATAATGCTAACATTATAAATGCGAAAGTGAGTCCGTTTGTTTATTTGTTACGATTATTATTTATTATTCACGATAAAACGAAAATTCACGATAAAACGGCTGAACGGATTTGTATGAAATTTGGTGCCCGGATAAAACATGACGTGGAATAGGACATAGGATACTTTTTATCCTGGTAGTTTGTTTCCGTGGAATAATTTCCGAAATGCACGCCGGTGAAGCCGCTGCGCTGGTAAAAGTTACTTTGTGTATAAATTAACAATCATACCTTTTCTAAATACTATTATAATAATTATTGAATGTATGATGCAGTTGGTCTTCTTTATTAAGTAAATAAATAAATATCGTTCAAAAACTAGGTAACTCGGTCAATACATGGGCGGTTACGATAACCTGTGTTATAAACGCATTTGCGTGAAATGCATAATGGGATAATATCGATTCATATTGAAGACGTATCGATGCATATATTCAAGGGTTATTTAAATCGACTCGATCAACACTTTATTATTATACTATCGTTTTAATAACTATTATAATATGTATTATAAATGCGAAAGTTAGTTTGTTTGAGCTTTCACATTAAAACGGCTGAACGCATTTGGATGAAATTTAATACATGAGTAGACCATAACCTGGAGAATGACATAAGGTACTTTTCATCCTGGATCGCAGACGAAGGCGCGGCTTATATTATTATATTATATAGATCTGTGAAATCTACGTACAGTATTGAGTATGAGTATTGACTAGCTGTGCGGGCTGTGACATATGTCATCAACAAGTTTAAGGACTGCACACAATGTAAAAGCAACATAAGGTAACCGCAAGGCTGAGTCCTTTAGGTACAACGGAACACAAATGGTGAATAAGGGTTATAAAAACATTTCCACTCGATGCCGTCACTGAGATCCCCCCCTCTCGTACCAACATCAAAGGATACCGGGTTGCAATCAACTTTGCATATGAGATGTCAGATGTAAGTTAAAATGATTAGAGGCCAGCTCAAGAGGTAACCAGCCGTCCAATTACGTAGCTTACTTTCAATCACAATCCGACAGATTTTGAAGGAAATTCCTAATCCACTGCTTAAAATACTGACAATACTGATACTTATTGCTTACTCGACAACGTAAATCACGCAATGAATTTTCAAAATGAAAATTATTCAATTGTCAAATAAAAGCGTGTCAAATAACCCCACTGATTGTGTATCACGCAATAACCCCGCTGATTTTAAGTGTATTACGCAATAACCCCGCTGATTGTTTACGCAATAACCCCGCTGATTGTGTTCCGTCATAACCCCGCTGATTGTAAGTGTAATAATCCCGCTGATTGTTTGTGTGTTACGCAATAACCCCGCTGATTGTAAGTGTCTCACGCAATAACCCCGCTTGTTGTGTTACGCAATAACCCCGTTGGTTGTAAGTGTCTCACGCAATAACCCCGCTGATTGTAACTGTGTCACGTACTAACCCCGCTGATTGTGTTTCACAATCTCCCCCCTGATTGGTTAACAGCTAGTGTAGTGACAGATGATTTTGCCCAGTGGTAACGGCCACCACTTACGAGTTTTAGGCCGTAGGTTAGAACCCTGACAGGCGCTTTACTTTGTGTAAATTATTTCATCAGTGCACCACTGCTCTCAAAATGGTGAAGGAAACCACTTACGGCCCGTTTTCTCTCAACAAATGCAGGCCTGAGTCCCAGCAGTGGGAACATTACATTTGACTGATTATGCTAGTGACACACACAACAATGAACTGGTAAATCCATAATTATGACAATTTATAGTTCTTACTTATTAGTCTGTAAATAATGTTGTTCATTTACGCCATTCTGCACCGTTCACTTAATAGAGAAAACGTAGAGTTCTCCTCTTAGTTATATTATAAACTTCATTTACTTACAGATTATATTGCCGTAGTATTTAGCATAATTTATTTACACCAGACTTGCATAGATAAGTTGCGACGGAGATGAGTCGAATGCATTTAATACTAGAATAATAATTCTGTAATTAGCAGGTACCTACTTTAGTTTGAGAAATGAGCAAATTCGTATGAATAAAGTATTAATAAAATCACTACTTTGTATCTCTTTATTATTATCTTTAATAGCACTGGAGGTTGGCTAGCCTTCCTAAGTATCCTTTTAATAACAGTAATTATAACAATCATTGAAGCGCAGTTGATCAGGTTTCCATCGAGTTTACATTTGCAAGGCGCAATACATGGATGTTTTATTCACTTTGCCAGCGTTCAATCAGTGCAAACATTCAGGTTTGTAAATAAACATATGACAAACTAAAGGTTTTTCGTCCGTTTGTAACTGAACAAATATTAAAATGTTACTTTTCCCTTTGACGACCGGTTACTGATGAGTGTGACGAGTTGATGACTCAATGGTGTTAACTCGCTTGTAGCAGTCGATTGGAAAAACTTTTTTTACATACACCTATCTACTGCCAATTTTTTTTTACTCAAATTTACTGTCATTTATACCCATTTATCGTCGCCAAGTCTGTTAAAACTGTTACGCAGTCATTCGATGGTAGGGATACCTACGTTACATTTCAAAAATATACACTTTAAATAAAACCGACACGGTTGGCGCAGTGGTTGAGCGATTGACTGCTGCGCAGCATGTCGCGGGTTCGATTCCCGTACGGAACAAATATTTGTACGACCTACAAGTATTTGTTCCGAGTCTGGGTGTTTTTCTATCTATAATATTTATGTATTTACAAAAAAAAATGTATATAAGTAGTTTATCAGCCATCTCGTTACCATAACACAAGCATTAGGTTGCTTAGCTTGGGACTAGATGGCGTTGTGTGAAATGTCCGAGGATATTATTATTATTATTTATTATTAAAACCGGCTATGTTATGGTAGTCACGTTGCATACCCTTTCCTATGCCTACCTACTTAACAACAGGGTTGATTGATAAAAATCAATAATTTATAACAAGTGATTTTTTAAATGAAAATCACGATTTTAATCAAACTTGTTTTTTTCTTAGCTCATGGATAACTTAGAATTTTAATAATCAAATCAGTAAGTACATAAAAGAAAAATAGGTACTTATTCAAATGTAGTTTTCATTTATTAAGGCGAGTTTAGCCGCTAAAAGCGCCACCATGGAGAAAAAATTAACAAGTCAGGAGATAATATGGAACATTTTGAAATTTCCTATGCACACATTTTTATTCAGATGTTTTCGAATTTTTTGTATAAAAAATCAACACTAAACCGCCTAGGTTCGAATTTAAGTACAGCAGTTAACGCCTAAAACACTAAAAATGGCCGTTTATGGCGTTAACTGATGTTCCATATCTCCTGACTTATTTTTTTAACTCATTCGTGGCGCTTTTAGCGGCTATACTCATCTTAATGTGGATGCGCAAAGGTAACTCGCGATATTCAAATTTTTTTACGTTTTTTTTGCAATTTACAGGTCAGTGTCAAGTTGTATTTTGATCAAAATGAGATTCCCGACTAATAACAAATACGTATTTAGGTACATAATTATAATTATTAGAATCATTAATACTGTATCTCTCTAAGTTCGAATTGGTCTCAAGCGTTATGATTATACATGAAAACGTCATCCAATAGGTTAATTTGAATTTAGATAGATGTATTAATGATTCTAATACCTACCATTTACGGTGAAAATTAAGACAAATATAGAAAAAAAAATTCTGTCAGAAACAAAAATATCATGATTTTTACTAACTCTGCATATAACAAGGAGATAAAAATTAGACGTCGAAATAATTTTATCAACAAAATACCATAGGTAGTTACCGCTTTACGTTCATAGACGTCATAACAATAAATGTTGTGGTGTGGTGTCTCAAGCAATAAATAATAAATTAAAGTTACCTCATAATAAGAATGTGCGCCATTACTAATTTACCTAATTATCCCTAATCCGTAGCTGTTACGCAAGCACCATACGCCTTACGCATCACAAGATTATTTAAAAATAAAAGTTAGATAATAAATGGCAGTTATCCAATACCTACATTATATTTAGTTAAAATTACTAATACATAGCTAGCAACATAAAATACGTATAAAAAAAAACTCAAGCTGCTGATCTTGTTTAGATATTATCGATTCTTTAAAGTAACCGTTGCATACAATTGATACAATAGCGTACAAACCGTTAAGTAACCGATAGAAAATAATATAAAATATTTAAAAGGACAGCCCGTACTTTCGCTGCATATTAAGCAGGATGAGTCATCCTCGTCCGTATGCTATGCGAGCTAACCGAGACGGCGGCATAAATAATCCTACAGGTGCTTTCAAAATGTCTTTGTGTTGTGTCGACGTCTCCAAATAACACTTATTTTTTATGCTAGTGCAATTGTATTTACAAAAGAACAATGTTGAACTTTTCCGCTATGACAATCATTAAATATTTCATTAATCGCATTTCCGTGACAACAACAGCGGAAACCAATGAATATCTCAACAGTATTGCTAGTCGTAGGCATTCGTTTTGAATATGGAACGTGCTAGGCGAAGGTGGACGGTGTTATTAAAGAATTGATCACGTTTGACGGCTCAAGCGCTCGTGCCTACCCCTGAATTTGCAACGTCAGTCAAGTAACACGTGATCAACTGGACATACTCGTAAACAAAATGACAATTCAGATAGTTACAGTTACGTGTACCTATAGTTAGAGATGAGTGAAAGTAATTACCTGCTTCTGTACTGTCGTAATTAAAAGCACTTTGAATTTAAAATGCTGAAATTATTTTCATAACAAAGTAAAGGCAGTTTTCTCTTTGCTTTGCTAGGTACCTTTTTATTATTGTCAAAGCTTTAAAAATTAAAAATAAATAAAACTCTAACACAGATTAAAATAATAATATGTACATTGTATAAAAAAAGGAGAGGAAAGGATCATAGGGCATCAAAAAATTCGTCCGCATCGCTGTCAACAGGAAAAGTACCCAAAAGGCTGGCAGCATTGCCACGTTGTATGGCAATGCTGATTCTTTGGCCAAAAAATAGGCCAGCCCTCTGGTCACGTGAAGAGTCGACCAATCGCTTAGCGATGTCTTGGAAAACTAAGTGGGCACTCGGACCCCATGGCCCTAGTGTTTCAACCCCAAACGGCTTATAAAACTCTTACATTTTAAAAATACTTATCGCTTAAAGGTACTCTAATATTCATAACACAATTTTTTTATAATGGATAATTAATTGAAAAGAAAATATGAAAAGTCGTTAGCACATGAATTCAACTGAATGACATCACCAGGCCTCTTGCCCAGTGCAAGAGGCCTGAGTACATTCCGCTCGAGATAAGTACCTACAGCTCGCGGCAACTCTGGGTTTCAAGTCAGTCAGGGTGTATTACGCGCTCAGCGAGCGAGACACGTACGGCCGCCCATGAAAAAATTAAATCTTAGATTTTAAATTTAAGTATACTATTCATATTATCACTATACTATATATAAATTAGTGATATAGGTACTTACTTTTTTGATGACGAAAATCCATTACGAAATGTCGAGTCTTGTTGCTACCTTTTTTTTACCTACCTACCTACTTACTATAGTTGTCGACATTTAACTTGAGCTCTCAGCGGAGTGGTGGGGGTTTGTGTGCGCGTCGTATTGTTTCAGGAGTAAGGTCCAAAATCGCTTAAAATAACTAAGGATTAAATAGGATTAACAAGAAACTGTACCTACCCGCGATCGTACGATCGCACAAACTTAGCCACTGGTGCGTTGAGGCATCTTTAGTGGTTTTATGACCATGTTCAGGCGACTAAAGTGCCCCAAATGTCACTTTCAATTTAAGACGTGTTTGTACCTTGTTTACTTTAGAACACTTCTAAATATTATACGAGATGATGGTGTATTAAAAATAATTGATGATTGAATGATGATCATGATTATAATGATTGTTTAATTGATTAATAAAAAATAACGTTTGAAAATTATAAGACATTACATTAAAGTGAAATAACTCTAGATAGACTACTCTTATATACAATAAAAGTTTAAAAAGGTACCATATACCCCACCACCACCACCACCACCATATCATATGGTATGTATGGTATGGTATATGGTGCTAAGGTACCATATTTTATTTTTCTTTGCGGACAGCCCTAGTACTCGGCTAAGCGGCGTAGGTATGTTACGGATGAGTAACGACACAAAGTAATAACAACTCTCAAGCGCGGCGATTAAGAGCAATTTAGCTTGCGCATGGGGAGGAAAAGATTTTGTAGGCTATTATAAAAGCGGCTTTCTTCAAGATCAAAGGAGTGCAACTTCTGTACGTTAGTACTATTATTTATTCTGTGACATCACGCTCAATGCTTTCGTGACACTTACGATGTGGTAACCATAACAAATAAAGGCGATTTAAAATACCTACCCAACTTCATCCAAATCAACAAAGTATTAATAAGTTACCAACGATGTTTCCGCATTAACATATTTTTAAATTATCATGACACGTTCAGACTCGGAGAACATTCTTGTCTCAATACAAAATAACTAATTTATTTACGGGTAGTAGGTAATTTATTTAGGTACTCTTACGTAATGAACACGTAAGCGGCCAATCAAATAAAATCCTTATTTAAATTGATTATTTATTTAATAATGTTTGTTTAGTTTATTATTCACGAATATTTGCGTGAAGTTTCACCGCATATTATTGTTCTGCGTAGTACAACTGATTATAAACGACCTTTAATGTGTGAGTCACCAAATAAGTAATGGTTTTTGGAGGCTTACAATGACGTTTTAGATGTACACACGGCTACACATCAAGCTATACAGTTCCAGTTTACACTGAACTCTCACTGTAAGGAAATCCTGTACAATGCGAGTTCAGCTTATACTGGAATTTTATAGCTTGATCTGTAGCTGTGCGTACTAATTAATTTAATTTGGGTGGCGAGGAGACAGAACAATACCCAAATGCTGAAAATGCTGAAATATAAGTAGCAAGTTATTTCATGAAAATACGCGGCTTTTCACCAGGACATCAATAAATACACACTGGGCATACACAACTCAACTACGATAATTATACCCGAATGGAAGAAAACAAGAAAGTAAAGGACAAATAAATCTTTCTATCTGTGAAGAAAGTATTAGTCATATGTCGCGAGGTGTTAACTGATAGGTACACAGAACGGTTACCTGGCCCAAAACAAATGCTGCCTTTGTCAGCACAACACCACCACATACCACCACACACACAATGTCTTCAAAACAAACCTCAGGGAGGAAACTGTGGCTCAAACATTTTACACGATTTACTCATGATTGTTAACAAACGCATTTGGTCTGAATCACAACTGTACTGTTTAAGTTTTTACTGTCGTTGCTAGGCAACCGACATCAAATATGCGACGCTTTGATCCATATTGGAAAGCACTGTTGAAGTGAACGTACCGCTGATGGTGGATGACCTAAGTGGATGACCCATGTTACCGGACCTACCTACCTAGAGCCTTTTTGGTACCTACCTGTACCGTAATAAGAACAGTTGTGCTGACATTTTATGTGGATAAGTCTAAAAAGTGTGAATGACAGAAGTGGTAAAGAATCCATTTATACCATTCCCCCTCTAAAAAGCTTATTTTATTCACTGAAAACAGTGAATAAAAAGCACTTTTACTCACTGTTTTGATGTTTGAAAATGGAACACACCAATGTATTCGACCACAGATTTAAAGAACCTATGCTAGATGCGGCACGTTATTAGATTGTATGAAAACCGAACGTGTCATCTTTTTTATACCTACGATAACTTCACCCCAGCCATTTAGTGATGTGCTCAAAGTAAACAGAATTGTTTCAATCACTAAGCGTCACTGAGCTAACAGACTTTTTTTAGTACGAACCGTCGAACATGCAGGGCACGCTTGGTCGTGGCTTGCCGTATCTAGTGTAAGTGTAATCTGTGTATTCAACCTATATTGATGTGTTCTAAATTCAATTTGATTGGTCGACATTTTCGACAAGGAGTTTAGCATTAGAATAAAAACAGTTTTGTGTTCTTTGCTGTCCTTAGTAAATTGGCGCTATTTTGAATACTGTAAGTTGTACGAACACAAAGTTTAGTGTTACTTTAATCTTTAATTTTGTGTTTGTTTAGTGTTGTTCTAATCGATTAAAAATGCATTCTAGTGATGAAGATGTGTTAACACCTGAGTTTGTGAAAGATATAGTGGAAAGGTCGAAAGCTTGCTACCCAAAAAATCACGGCTGGTTTACATCAAAGCCAATTTAACTTTACTTTTTCTTCATTATATGTATATTTTCACCATAGACTTATAAAAAAAGATGGACTCCGCGCTGCGCATATCGAAAGTGAAGCACAGTAAGTATGCCGGGACCGTTTGTACAAACACGTCTCGCGCACACATTTACATCATAGTATGCCGACCGGCCGCCATTACGTGACACGAGCGATGGCGTCTTTGCTGGTACTCAAATCACGCACACATAGATCGGTAGGGTGCTTCACTTTCGATATGCGTGGCGCGGAGTCCATCTTTTTTTATAAGTCTATGATTTTCACTTAAATCTTTCTTTTTCTCGTAGTCATGGTATAAAGTATAGTATGCAACTCTGGAATAAAACGGATTTATATCGAGGGCCATGAATCGCTCGCGTCGCTCAGGATTCTAACACTTGAATCACTCGCTACGCTCGTGATTCAATCATCATGAATCACTCCCTACGGTCATGATTCAATCGTTAGAATCCTTCACTAGCTCGTGATTCATCTATGGCCCTCGCTTTAAATCCGTCCTTTATTCACTAATTGCATAATATACTATTTGTCTATAATTTAATCTTAATTGGAGGTCTGAAGGACTTAATTCATGCTTTATACCTATGTTTAGAAAAATTATAATATTTAATCAATCTGCCTAGCCTTTTCCCAACTATGTTGGGGTCGGCTTCCAGTCTAACCGGATGCAGCGGAATACCAATATTTTACATGGAGCAACTGCCTATCTGACCTCCACAACCCAGTAAGTGGGTAATACGATACCCCTTGGTAAGACTGGTTGTCAGACTTTCGGCTTCTGACGACCCGTAACGACTGTCAAAGATCCACGAATGACAGCCGGGACCAACGGCTTAACGTGCTTTCCGAGTCACGGAGGAGTCTCGGTATGTAAAGTTGGTCACCCATCCACTGACCAACCCCGGCAAGCGTAGCTTAACCTGATGGATCGACCCGTGCGGCTGTTATTACTTAGCCACGAGCTCCTCAAAAAAAATATTAATATTATAATATCTAAATTTAATTTTTCAGTAATTACTTAAATCACTGAAAACTAATGAAGAAAACTGAAAACAATACTTATAGTCAGCTTTTTAGTCAGAATTTTGGAAATTATTTTCGATATTAGAGAAAATGTCTAGTTTCTCTATTACTTTTACCAAAAATCAATAAGACGAAGAGTAAAAAGAAAACCTCCTGAAATAGTAACACCCCAAACTTGTAACCGACAGAACTTTATAGACTTTGCACCGTGTTGCAAAATAAAGGGAACTAAAAACGATAAATAAGGCTGGGAGTGAACTGACAGGCCAAGCTGTTTATTATTCATGCATCAATCGCTCAAGTCGCAGTTGAAGACTAAGCCTTACAGTTGTAAAATTGGTTCCGGGAGCAAGGCGTGCCTAACTAAGATTGATTTCAGCGCTCTTCAGGCGTTCACGTTGGAATTCTTGCTGGATACGTACAGTGCGAATACAAAGACTAGACGCATGCTAGGCATATTTTATTTAAGGGGTATGAGCTAAGGTAGCACGAGAAATTCAAATTTCCTTACGTTTTTTGCAATTTGCAGGTCAGTGTCAGGTAGTATGTTGATTAAAATATGATTCGCGCCCCTAACTAATATGGCTACACTGACCTACAAATTGCAAAAAAACGTAAGAAATTTTGAATTTCGCGGTCTACCTTAGCGCATCCCCCTTAAGGAAGAAGTTCACAAACTGGGTTTGAAGAGGATTCTCAAAAGTTCCCTATTCGAACATCATTCAAAGAATAGCTTTGAAATTTCCTGAGTGAGGGATGTTTTTGACAATTTCTCTGTGCCATATGTTGAGTGAAGGCCAAGAATTTGTGAGAGAACTACTTACTTATATTGGGTGATTCAATGTTGTTAGTGATTCGGTAACTACTTTAAGTTAAAATCCAAAGTGGCCAAAGAATCATCCATAATTTTTAACATAGCGCAGTTTCTGCCCGCGATTCCGTCCGCGTGAAAGTTTACAAAATACAGCCTAGGTGGTTTTTTTTTTTTTGAGTTTATCCATTACAAACAAACATACAAAAAAAAATCTTTTCTCTTTATAATATTAGTTTAAACATAACATGTCTCCCACGAAAGGTTGGGCAAAGGTGTACAGACCTACAGTAGGTACACCCACATTTCGCCACATTATATTTTTCTTGAAAATGCAGACATAAGTCTGCATTTACCAAGACCTCTGTGTATCGCCTGTCCTCAAATCCTTTCCTTTGAAATATCTATTTTCGTTCCGAAGAATCCTCGCCAGGTGTGGTTAGTCTTTGTGTTGGCATTGCCATTTTATTCCGATTCTTAGAACTTGATAATGCTTCAACATACTTACTCGTAAGAGTCAGTAGGTTTTATGTGGTGTTTGTGTGAAAACGTTATAAAAAAAGAAAAATAGCGTACCCTGTAAAATTTTCTTCAAATCAGTTACGTCACCTTAGCTATAAGATTAGATTAGGTTAGCGACGATATAAGTCCCAATAAGATTGACCCGCAGCAGCCGCCCCAGCACAGCCCGCCGTGCTAGGAAGATGGGATGGTGCAAGGGTGTCAACACACGTGCATCCCACACCAGAGGCCTACCTACCTTCCAAGGCATTATGTAGTTTATCTGGGCAGTGACCTTGAATTGATGATCTACGGCCGCTCGGTAGATAAATACGCGTCCGTTGGTGCGTAACTGCCGCGCACTCGAATTGTTGCGTACTGGTACTGACTGAGATTTCGAAGCGCGACGACGTTTCGACCATTTTCTATGAAGATAAACTACTGTAACATTTACCTACTTCCTATACTGGTGCCGATTCTGTTGTGCACAAACTAAACTTAATTTAAGCTATCGCTAACTTTTTCTTTCTAATAAATCAAGAAAGAGATGGGCGTAAATTAGAGCTGTCAAATATTTCCATACAGAATTAGACGACACGTAAAAACATGTCGACTAAAAACACACGATGAAGCGCAAGGCGTAAACTAATTTGACATCTCTAACTTAGTTCATAGCTATAGCCGTCCTTTTCTCGCGCTGCCTGTTAGTAAAAGATAGCTCTAATTTTGGTTTAGTTATTGAACAAGAGAATCGGCACCACTGTGCCATTACGCTACTACCGAAAAGCTGAATATGTCAATCCCGTTGAAAGTCGTTGTAGAAATACGAAATACGAAAGCGACCTCTAGTTAACTACTATTTGATAACAAATAGCTAGGCTTAGTCGTGACACGATCGGTATGCAGTGATCTAAGCGCGGATAACCTTGAAGCGGAGGCGCGCGCGTACGCAACTCCGTGCATCCTACCTTCCAACGGAATTGGTTAATAAATATTATTAAATACAATAACATTTATAGGCTAATTTAACCATACTGTTCTTATGAACGGAAATTAGTAAATCAGCCATTAAAATAAACATCGATGTTAATAGTATTGGCACAGATGTTAGATAGAAAATTGGCGGCAAAGCTGAAAATTCATCTTGATTTGAAAATTTATATTTAAGTATTATGTATGTAAATAACAAATTTACATTCATAATAAATATAAAGTGAAATGAAGATTGATTGTAGGTACTCCACCAGATTTAAGATCAGGAGCCAAATTGGCAATGGAAAATCTGCTTCCAGCGAAGTCAAAAGAAAAATACATGAAACTAGGTATATGAAAATTTTATGATTTGGAAAAACGAGAAAAAAGTGAACATTTTCTGTGAAACAGTATTTTTGGCGTATTTTAATGAGATTGCTAAAACTAAAAACCCATCTACATTATGGACAATTTATTCCATGCTGAAATGTACAGTTCATATTAAAAACGGCATTAACTTGAAAAATTATGGAAACTTAACTACTTTTATTTCCCTGCATTCTTTTGAGAAAAGCACTATATATGTCTCGGTGGAAATAGCAATTGCCTGTCTCGTATTAGTGAAGTCCTCGCCTACGGCTCGGCCTTGAAACTCATACTCGACCTGCAATTGCCTATTTCACGGCCTTTGCAATAATGTACTATTTTCTCAAACATGCATGGAAATGTTGTCATTATTTTCGAATAAAGAACACGCGAAGTATCGAATTTACGGTCAAAGAAAATCAAATCCATTGCAGGAGCGTTTTTTGAATTTGGAACATTACACCGCTCCAGCAATGTTGTATGAAACGGCGTGCTGGGGTTATTAAATACTCTTTCATTTGCCTATTTCACGGCCTTTGCAATAATGTACTATTATGTACATTCCACCAGAATTAAAACATTTAATAATGGATTAGCGCATGGTGAAACACTTACTACACTTATATAAATGTCCCGTTAACATTTTAACAGAAGATTAAACTAACGAACATGGAAACAACTAAAAACTAACGAAACGCTAACCATGTAATTCCGGATCCTCAATTATAGGACATTTATTAATCGTCGCGGCATTTACGGAATAAAGAACCTACAAGAAATTACACAAGTAACGAAAAACGGTTAAGTGCTTGTCGGACCACGCACAATGAAGGTTTCCGTAGTTGAAAATTTATCCCAAAAACAAAATTAATTGTAGTAATCCCAAAAAAAAAAAAATTATGTGTTAACTACAAATTAAGAATTTTCGGGCTTTTGCCTCTACTTGTGGTGATACCTTGCTTCTTGCAAATATCATAATTTAGCTCAACGGAAAGTGTCCTTTTTTTTTTGTGGATCATCATCAAATGACTTCTCTCGCTTTGGGTGGAGCGGAAGGGCGTGTCAGACTTTTACTGACTAAAACCCACCCGTGTTCCTTCAGTTGCCTATGCCAGGGCCACGGTATCTCTTTCAAACAACCCTCGACCCCGGCGGCATCTAAGTGCACTTGAGTTTACCTTCAAGCGTTCGTTATGCTCCCAAAATACTTCGATTTCCTTACTTTTACAACAGTGTTATGTAAAAGCAATTGTGACGTTATTGTCATGATATTTTCAGCCTCAACCGTTATCTGTCATTGACGAACAACCCCGCAGGCTGCACGTTTTTATCAAACAAGGTCAGAACTCGTCACCGACTCACCGCCGAGGCGCCGACCGTGAGTCGTGTTGACTGCACGAGAAAGCAACGAATCGAAGACGCCTCGCAACACCGGCAACACCCACACCACGTCATTATTACCTTCTCATTGGTATGCAACCAAGACCGCCATGAGTGTCTCAACCCGACGCTCTATGTATGTCTCACAATCACATTAAGAACCCCACGGAAAAATCAACTCTATCTCACCAAGATAAGATTCTTATCCGACTAATTGTTTACGAAAACAAAAAGTGCAATCGAGATTTAGAGGACAAAGTTGTTCGTAATATAAATGTAGTAGGTATAGTTGAAACAAAGACGCCATTACTAGAGGGATATTGGTAATATATTATTCAAAGGATGCATGTGTGTTATTGATCCACGGTTTTCCCAAGACTTGTGCATTTTAAACTAAGCTACATCCATAAGTTTCTTTGTGGCCTCGACCACGGCATATTAGGTTGCATATGCAATCAATACTTTAAATAAATGGTGTGTATGTGTATTGTCATTTAAATGTATTTCGTCTTAGGTGTGTACATTCGTCTTTCCTATATGAAGCGTCACTAACTCATTAAACATGAATAAAAAATTTAATAGACACACTCCACACTAATGTGAACTAAAAATGAAATGCCTCTATCAAATTGATGCAGCAATATGTCATCGCCTGAACGAGGATGGGACCGGATATGATTGGGACATTCTGTTCTGTCCCGGATATTACGCCGAGCTGTCTCAAATACTATTTGCTGTTTGCTCACCTGCCGGGATAACCGGTTTTCACAAGGCTTTTAAATTAAACTGCATTTACGTCAGTATTTATTAAGCTGCGTGCAGGGGAAATGTTTGGCCGAAGCAGTGAATATTTAAATCATTTACAATTAAACGCACTCAGCTCAAATACTGGCGTGCAATGATTCAGACATTTTGTCGTTTAAAAAATGGTATTATTAACTATGTTGCAGTTGCGAGTTTTTAGCTGCCAATATTGAGTCAAAATAAATGGAGTCCAAGTCCCACAAGCTGATGAGGCAAAATACTTAGGTATGTACCTGGATAAAAGACTTACATGGAGAAAGCATATCTTTACCAAACGTCTGGCAATGGGACAACAGGTACGAAAAATGTACTGGATGCTAAACAAAAAGTCACAACTATCACTGGCAAACAAACTTCTACTCTATAAAGTCATAATCAAACCCATATGGTGTTACGGTTTACAGTTATGGGGTACATCTGCAAACTCAAATGTTGAAATCCTTCAAAGATTTCAGTCTAAAATGCTACGAATGATAGCAAATGCACCATGGTATATAACCAATGATAGATTGCACCACGACCTTAACATGAGGACAGTTAAGCAAGAAATAAAAATCAGAATGGAAGCTTATAAATCGAGGATCACACACCATCCTAACGCTCTTGCAAAAGGTCTTATGAGCGATTCAACCATGCCACGAAGACTTAAACGGAAAAACCCGCAGGATCTATTATTACTGTAGACTGTGACTGAGACAAAGCGGACTTATCATTGGATATGTACCGCACAAGCCTGATACAATCAATTACGAAACTATTGCTGAATATCGTCTGGATAGATTGCAATATGGGAAATTTCAAAAAAAAAAAAAAAAAAAAAAAAAAAAAAAAAAAAAAAAAAAAAAAAAATTGAGTCTATGAGAGCAGTGGTGGCCCAGTGGTATTGGCCGCGACTTACGAGTTGTAGTTCGTAGGTTCGAACCCCGGCAGGCGCTTTACTTTGTGTAAATTATTTCATCACTGCTGCTCTCAAAACGGTGAAGGAAAACATCGTGAGGAAACTGGCATATCCTAGAACCAAAAAATCGAAGACATGTGACATCTACCAACCCGCACTGGGCCCGCGTGGTAGATTACGGCCCACTCCCTCTCACCGAGAGGAGGCCTGTGTCCCAGCGGTGGGAACATTATAGGCTGATTATGTGTATATCTAGAAGACCATAGAAATCAATGCAAATAACCATTGCAGCATTAATACTATGGTACTCTGATTTAAAGGAAAGTTGTGGTACAAACGGTTTTTTTATTTTGATTTATTTAATTAGACTTACGAGTATTATAAATATTTAGAACTAGACAAGTAGGTATTTTTTAGGGTTCCATAGTTAACGAGGAACCCTTATTGTTTCGCTATGTCCGTCGTCTGTCCGTGCAGCTTAGCTCAGAGACTCTTAGTACTAGAAAGCTATAATTTGCCATGGATATTGATATACAGGGTGTTCGGCGCATGGACCGACACAATTTTTTGGGGGATTGGGGGGGTCATTTACTAGGTTTCACCTAAAGACCTCCATGTCCTAAGTGTGACGGTAATTGAGATATGTTTTTTTTTGTTCTTTCTTTGAATTACCCAAAATCTCGCCTTTGAATCGATATATTTTTTTTTGTTTATGGTTGCAATAGAACAAAATAAACTTTATAATAGTCTGCAATGTATTTTTATTCTAAATAAATTATTATTTGATGTAATTTATCAGTAGAAAATTACTTATGTGCTTCCAAAGTCTTAAAAATGTTTAAATGTATGAAAAATTACTACTCTTAAATTCATTTTTTTTTAAATAAAGCCATTTTGAACTTATTTTTATCTCAAAAAGTTCTTTAGCTTGTACCCTTTCTAAGGGTATGCTACACGCTATGAAAAACAATTCAAATGTAGTCAAAATACTAGTTAGAGAGTCAGTTATGGAGTGTTTTAAGAAAAGATTTATTACGGTAATTATATTTTTTTATTTTATTTCGAATAAGAATACATTGTACACTATAATAAAAATTATTTTGTTCTTTTACAACCATAAACAAAAAAAATATATCGATTCAAAGGCGAGATTTTGGGTAATTCAAGGAAAAAAAAAAAAAACATATCTCAATTACCGTCACACTTAGGACATGGAGGTCTTTAGGTGAAACCTAGCAAATGACCCCCCCAATCCCCCAAAAAATTGTGTCGGTCCATGCGCCGAACACCCTGTATATATATGATATATGACATTCATCACGACAAAAAAGTTGTAAAATAAAAAACTTTTATACAAAAAAAAACAACCGACTTCCAAAAAAAACACTACAAAGTGAAAAATAACTTTAATTTTGGAAGTCGGCGTCTTTGGATCTGTATTTTAGTTTTTTGCCACCGACTTCCAAAATTAAAGTTATTTTTCACTTTGTAGTGTTTTTTTTTTTTGGAATTTAATGGGTGAGTTTAAATTACTTATCTAAGTTACAATAGCCCAATGTCAACTGCTCATCACCTTTTACAAATTATTGCTTTTCCCGATGCAGGGATGTTAATTGTTGAGGAGTTCTCCTAGTAAGAACCAGGAGAACTGGAGCTCCATGGTGAAGTCATCAACACCATAATGCATTTTGACGAGCATATCAACCTTTATAACCGCAACCCGTGAAATACTTAGGTATAAATGAGTAGTTCCGATGGCCATATTCTGTGGTCTTCATCATCAGTTCCACTTCACCAAATGGTGCTTTCTAAGAGCAAATGCACGCGTTACTATATAAAAAATACCCAAATCGCTATACGTATGCAAATAAAAAAAAAATTTTAGGGTGGGCCCACCTACTGTATAAAGGGGGGATGTTTTTTTTTTTCCCTCGTCACCTTAGTGTGGGGTGTTGTTGGATAGGTCTTTCAAAAATATTGCGGGATTGTGAAAACAATTTTCGATTTAGGGATCCGTTTCTGAAGTATTAAGGCTCTTACAGACAGAGGCGATATCGCGAGCGATATTGCGATATTATCGCGTCGCAACACCGCTACGCGACACGTCGCGACACGATATCGCCTCTGTCTGTAAGAGCTTTTAAGCTGTAAAGTGCTAATTTTTAGGGTTCCGTACCTCAAAAGGAAAAAACGGAACCCTTATAGGATCACTTGTTTGTCCGTCTGTCTGTCTGTCTGTCAGTCTGTCAAGACCCTTTTTCTCAGGAACGCGTGGAGGTATCAAGTTGAAATTAATATCAAATACGTAAGTCCGTAAGTCTACGGTCCCTTGGAGTTCGAAAAAAAATAAACTTATACGTCAACGCAATAAAAAAATACGGCCATTTATGCGACATATTTTGATACTCGCAAGTAAATCAAACCTATAGGGTACTTCCCGTTGTTCTAGAATAATGAAATTTGGCAAGAAGCAAGGTCTCACAGCACGAGTAAAGGAAAAAGTCCGAAAAATGTTAATTTATAACTTTATCACATCATTTTTTGTTTTGGGATTACAAAATTAAGTTTGTTTTTGGGATAAATTCTTTTGAACTACGGAACCCTTCATCATGCGTGGTCCGACACGCACTTGGCCGGTTTTTTGTTAGAGTCAAGTGCACCCCGCCAAACGGTTAGTTTTGGAAGTGTGAAAAAATTCACTGTAGTAGTAGGTATATACCGGATGACTTTTTTTACCGTCTCGAAAAAAATTGGGTACATTAGGTGATCGGAGTAGAAGCCTATGGCATACCTAACTTTTATTTTTTTCAAAAAAAAAAACAAAAATTCAAATCATATGCAGGCTGCACATGATTTGAATTTCGATATTTTTAAACGATGTATTATTTTTTTTCAAAATTTCTGTTTTTCTGGTACAAAAATGAAAAGTTTACATCGAATTTGTCCTATTTATTGGTACTTAGATATTTTTTTTTGTCTAAGCTATTAAAAAAAAAAACTAGGTATGCCATAGACTTCAACTCTATTCACCTAAACCCAATTTTTTTCGAGACGGTAAAAGGTAAAAAAAGTCATCCGGTATAACGAAGTTAAAAGGAAAACTATCACAGCTGGGTAGGCTTTTCAACTTTACGAGTAATAGTCAACCAACTTGTAAAATGTACTTGGAACAGTAAAAATTTCGTACAAATTCCATTAAAAATTATTTATTAGTCGGTGTAAAACAGGTAGTAAATATATGTTTATGAACCATGTGAAAATATACAAAAATATCATAACATTCTTATTAATAATGATTTCTAAATTAATAATATTTACTCTCGAATAACGACGGGCGGCGGCGTGCACTACGGAACCCTATAACAGCGCGTGGCTCGATACGCACTTGGCCGGTTTTTATTTTTCTTTATTACCAATCTGCCTAGCGCTTTCCCAAATTAACTTTAGCATTTTAATTTTAATACTTTGTAAATTGCGGAGCCCTTACAGCGTTCATGTCAGGTTCGGTACCTACCCTTTGAATATAAAATCTACTTACCACATGATTGCAATCAAATTGAGTTTGAGTTTTAATCATACGACTCTTTTTATTCCAAGCGCTATTGAAGATACATCAATCAAAAGTTTTTTCTACCTTTCAGATACCCATGCAAATAATTTAAAAAATTAAAAAACACGACTGCCCTCCCAAAAGACGAACTAAAAAGTAAAAAGCAAGTTCGATTAGTTTTATATGTACAAAGCGAAAGGACTAAAAAGATATAAAATTGTCATTGCTGTCGAGGGACCGTTCTGTGGAAAACTTTTAATCGACTGCAATGACATATTATATAGTTTTTTTTTTAAATCATTCCCCGTGTCACTGGATGATGTAAGGATTCTTCAAATCTGTTCAGGCATTTAAAAGTTATGATGGAATAAAGATACACACACATACATGAACCCTGACAACATTACACTCTTTTTTTGAGCAGTCGCCTAAAAATGAAGGTTAAAAAACGCTTCAATCTGCCTAGCCTTTTCCCAACCATATTGGGGTCGGCTTCCAGTCTAACCGGATGCAGCTGAATACCAGTATTTTACATGGAGCGACTGCCTATCTGACCTCCACAACCCAGTTACTGGGTAATACGATACCCCTTGGTAAGACTGGTTGTCAGACTTTCGGGCTTCTGACGACCCGTAACGACTGTCAAAGATCCACGAATAACAGCCGGGACCAACGGCTTAACGTGCTTTCCGAGGCACGGAGAAATCTCGATATGTAAAGATGGTCACCCATCCACTGACCAACCCCGGCAAGCGTAGCTTAACCTGACAGATCGACCCGTGCGGCTGTTATTACTTAGCCACGAGCTCCTTCTTAAAAAACGCTTAGTATTCGATAATAATAAGTGTACAAAAACGTTGATTTTTATGCTTATCAGATACTTTGCATTGTATGCAGCAAGCCACAACCGACATTGTTATACAGATAGGTAATTTAGTACGTATTGTCGGATGTGAAATGAGATACGTGGATTGTTTGTCAACAACTTCATGGAAAAAAAGAAAGCGTTCTACTTATACATTGGTACCTACTGTATTCCAATTCATAGGCGATTTCAAGGGATAAAAGTACCTACCTACCCACATAATCTATCTAAGTATGTGGGCGTCCAAGCAAAAAGGGTCCATTGCAGTAGTGGGGTTTCGGGATTGAAAAAATATTCAAAAACTGACACATATTTTTTTTCAGACATTTGAAGTTGAAATTCTGAAAAAATCGTATAAAGTCATTTACTATATGAAATTGTAGACGATTGAGCATTTATTAATAATCAACTAAAATCGCGAAATGCAATTTTTTCCACCCAACTTTACAAAACTTCTTAAATGCCGGGAATTGGCCCCTTTTTGCTTGGACGCCCACATATATATACATGGTATACATAATCCTATGTTATTATTAAATGAGCCTCGAAAATACACGTTTCGAAAACGGCTCTAACGATTTTGATACTAAAAGTTGCAATATAGGCGTTTACATAGTGCAATCCACGAAGACGCGCCCCACTACTCCTAACCGTTTATAGTATAATGTGTGCAACGGTTAGGAGGAGTAGTGGGGCGCGTCTTCGTGGATTGCACTATGTAAATCCCTATATTGCAACTATTAAATAATACGATATTAAAATACATATTAACCCTGAAACTTCAAATTGTTGAAAACTCTCTAGGAATCCACGAGACAGGCTCGACCTAGTGTGGAGTCCACTAGTTAATTTATTAAAAATATGTATCCTTAATTCTCTATAATTTAAGGAGTACCTACCTAGTTTATTTTTGTATTACTTTTAAGAAAATGTAAGATCATCATTTGGTTAACAAAAGTTTTTTTTTTTTATTATAAGCATTACATAGATATTTTGTGTACAGAAAACAAGCATTAATTTTATCGGAACTATTAGGTAGGTACCAAATTTAATATGAAAAATAACATTAAGTAACTTAATTAAAGTTATTGCTTAAGCCAAATGGCCAACGTGACGTTCTAAATCTCCCCACAAAAAAAAATAAAAGAAAATGGAAACGTGTTTATAAAAAAAGTTTATAAGCAAACACGTTTTCTTTTATTTTATTGTGTTACTTCACATAAGGAAAACTTCTTATTTTTCCTTTAACTAAAGCTATTCTGAAAAATGACGAAAACTCCGTGAAAACTGTGTAACTAATGAAACGGTAAGTTTCATTAGTTACACAGTTTTCACGGAGTTTTTTATTTATTTTTCCAAGTTCCCCGTTTCAGAGCAGTAATCAAAAAAATAAGTAGGTACCTAAGTCATCGGATCATAAAAATATTTCAAGTAAACAAAAATATTACAATAGTGCAAAAGACAAGTATCACTCACTATCACTACTTACATAATTATTATAAAACAAATACCCGCGCCGCCCGCGTCTGTCTGTCTGTCTGAACGCGAAAATTGAAATTGCCTGAAATATGACGATGATTGTTGAAGATGTCGGAAAAAATCATGCTGACTGGGAGCTATACCTACATACTATACGTTAGTACTATTATTTATTCTGTGGCTATACTGGCGACACTGGCGTTCGCCGAGTTAAGGCTCTTACAGACAGAGGCGATATCGCGTCGCGACGCGATATCGCGATATTATATCCGTAGAACAATTTCTAAGGAATCGCGGGCGACCATACACACAAGAGCGACGCGATATCGCGTCAGTCTGTAAGAGCCTTTAACCAATAGTTATAAAATGATATGAAAAAAAGTATAACTAAATTTATTCATTTTAAAAAGATCTATTAAAATGTAGCACCTATCTTGTATGATTAACACACACTATCGAAAAAATATTGCTAGGAAAAGGAAATGCTTTTAAACAAATCTTTAAATTAAGCGACTTTTTGGGGTAGGTACCTAATTATTTTCGTATCCTAATTAAATTAAATTAGACAATGGTTTTCTGCATTTTATGTAGATTAAAACTATCTTATACCAAACATTTCGAACCAGTCGTTAATTTTTTAGTAAAATTGGACTTTTAATCGTATTCAGTAACTTGCCAGTTTGAAGCAAAATAATTTTCGTTTTTAAATTACTTGTCGTTTGTATTAAACGAATATAACTTGTTTCATTTAAAACTTTAAGCATATCAAGGTACCTAGTTTCGCTAATTGTTTTTTTCACTTAATTTCCTTTTTATTGGCAGGAATTTATCTTTTCAACTGTCAAATTACTGAATACGATTTAAAGTCCAAGTTAAGGTAGTGTTTTTCTTGGTTCTTACATAATTATAAGCTACCAGCTGACCCGACAGACATTGTCCTGTCCCAATTTCAATATTCCCATATAAAATCCACTTTCAGTTTTCCAGAATTTTCCAATTTTCCCGGCAACTTTTCCAATTTTTCTCATCGTTTAAACCTTCCCTGGACTACGTCAAACATTTCAAAACCAAAATCAGCTAAATCGGCCCAGCCGTTCTTAAGTTATAAAAACTTTTTAACAAAAAAAAAAACCGACTTCCAAAAATCATTACAAAGTGAAAAATAACTTTGATTTCGGATGTCCGTTTTTTATTTAATTTCTTTTTTTTTTGCCACCGACTTCCGAAATCAAAGTTATTTTTCACTTTGTAGTGATTTTTGGAAGTCGGTTTTTTTTTTGTTAAAAAGTTTTTATTTCTCTCTTTTTAGTGGGTCTGTTTATAATTTGTATAAGTTACAATAGTCTAATGTCAATTGCTCATCACATGTTACAAAATATTGCTTTTCCCGATGCTGGGACGTTAATTGTTGAGGAGTTCTGCTGGTAAGCACCAGGAGAACTCCTCAACAACCACTCACCACACGCATTGTGTGACGAGCGGAAATTGCATAGCAACCATATTAAAGTAATCGAATCGCAACCAGTGAAATATTTATCATTGAGTAGTTCCGATGGCCATCTGTGGTCTTCATCATCAGTTCCACTTCACCAAGTGGTGCTTTCCGAGAGCAAATGCACGAGCTACTATAAAAAATACCCAAATCGCTATAAGTGTGCCTATAATATTTGAAGAGTTCCTTCGATTTCTCCAGGATTCCATCATCAGAACTGGATTTTGACAAAAATGGGACCATTTGGGAAGTATACCCTTTCCAACAAAAAAATAATTTTTCAAATCGGTTGGCAAGCGACGGAGTTATGCGCGAACAAACATAAAAAAAAAAAAAAATACAAACATCCGAATTGAGAACCTCCTCCTTTTTTAGAAGTCGCTTAAAAATTACAACGAAAAGTGGCATTGATTTTTATAGATAAAGATAGATTTTGCGCGGAAAACTCAGCGTAATGTTTAGAACAAATTTGGATGAAGTTTGGAACACAGATAGTTTAATACCTTGATTAACTTAACATATACGGTACTTTTAATCCCGGTTGTACTTACCCGTGGGATATTTTCCGACATGCACGCGGTTGACGCCGCGGGAAAAAGCTAGTGTTATTTATAAATCTCATAAGTCGGAACTAAACTGATAAGGCAGGAAATTCACATAATTATCGACCTTATAAGTAGGCATTAAGTTTACTTGATTGACTCATAAGGCAAGTGATATCACTCCTTGTGTCACTATTTTATTATGAGAAATTATTTACGTATAAAGGCTCTTACAGACAGAGGCGATATCGCGGTCGCGACGCGATATTTCTATATTATATCCGTAGAAAAATATCGCGTCGCGACGCGATATCGCCTCTGTCTGTAAGAGCCTTAACTCATTTTAAGTACACGTACGTACCTCTGCGTAGGTCTTCATCTCATCAATCATTTTCTTCCGATATTTGTGCGTCTTCCATAAATGCAGCACCATTTTACCCTAAGTTAATGTTGTTCAAAAACCTCAAGAAAACCAATAAACCGATTGATTTAATTAGTTAACTAATACAGTTTTTAAATTCAATTGGTAGTTAATTGAAGTATCCAATAAATTTAAGGATTTAGAAAATTTTATTTTAATTTTGTAAATTAATAGTATGTTATGGACGTCTGTTCTCCACGCCAGGCCTTGCACTTCTTGTAGGGCGCCAGCAATGGCAGTGGGCACTAGAATGACGTTGCCCAGCTACCAAGCAGGTAACAATGAGTGTGGAAGGTTTACAGAGTACTTATTGAGTATTTATTATTAGACAAATCGATACCATGCACTACACAAATATAATCAATTACAAATGGACTTGATATTTTATTATGAATTCAGATTATTTTCTATAGCTGAAATGCATTTGCAGCATGGTGGGATCATAGACGGTCAATATAGGGTGCACACACAATCAAACTGAACAACTTTCTCCATGGGACCAACATCGTAATCGAGAAAAAATTATCAACTGTCCCGTACAAAACTTTAACCGACCCAAATGACCCACATGTTTCGGCTACGATGTTGGTCCTATGGAGAAAGTTGTTCAGTTTGATGGTCTGTAACGCAACCTTAAATTTGACCACACCTTTCTGATACACCCTGTAGGTAGATAATAATATTTCATTGTTTCTTTTTAGTTATTCAGAAACATCACGCGTTGGCATAAGTTATTAGGTTAGATAGAATAGTATTATTAACCAAGGGGATAAAGCAGTGTCTTCTGTCGCGGGTGACGATTTAAATCGCGAGCGTAACGAAGGACTCGAGCTTTACTCCCGAGCGTAGCGAGGGTGTTAAAAACTTAAATCACGAGCGAAGCGAGGGATTTAAGACGAGTCCTGAGTGTAGCGAGGGATTTAAGTTCACCCAAGACTGAGACAGCTTTATCACCGAGGAAAATATGTAATATATCCTTGTGATAATAAGCATATGTATGAAACTGATATAAATAATACACTAAACAAAGCGATTCTATGGTTAGAAAAATAATAACCTCAATATCAACTTAAATAAAACAGTAATAATGCATTTCAGCCAAAGGCAGTTAAAATTTCCAATTTTTAAAATTAAATATAATAATAATGTAATTGACACAGTAAATTCCACAAAATTTTTAGGACTAACCATGGATCGTAATTTAAATTGGAAGGCGCACATAGAGGTCATTAGCAAAAAACTAAGTAGCAGTGCCTTCGCACTTTATAAACTATCGCGGACACTAAATACTGATGCCCTATTAACCGCTTATTACGGCATGGCAGAGCCCATTATCAGATACGGCATTATTTTTTGGGGACTCTCTACGGATAGAAATATCGCATTTAAAGCCAAAAAAAAATGCCTTAGATCCGTATTTAAATTAAAAATGACTGATAGCTGCAAGCCGTTTTTCATAAGCCACAACATCTTGACATTACCATCAATTTATATTTTTGAAATCGTGATATTTGTTAAAACAAATCCTAATTTATTTCCCCGCATGGCAGACCAGTTTCCTAGAAATAGACGAGATAACAGTCAACTTTGTCAACATAAGTCTCGGACTGCACTTATGCGCAAGAGTGTTTTCTGTATGGCTCCCATTATTTACAATAAACTTCCCAATAGCTGGAAAGAGCTAAGCGTAGTAGCATTTAAAAAGAAAATAAAATCTTTTTTAGCTAGTAAAGCGTATTATGATGTAAATGAATTTTTAATCGAATCATTTTGAATTGACATGCTTTTTTTTATATTTAAATTAATTTAATCTTTAATGTATGTAATGTAATAATGATTTTGATAATATTTTTGACCAACGTTGACATTATATTTTTTAGTTTTTTATTTTAATAATGGAATCTTTGACAATTTTGTAATGTTGCCACCATCTATTTCTATATGAATTGATAAAGTAATCAATCAATTTAATGTTATTTATTTATGTCAGCATTTTTATAGATGGATTTTGGATTTAAAAAAAATAAAAAATAATAATAACAATTATTATTTTTTATTTTTTTTAAATCCAAACATATCAACATTTGCACACCATGACAATATGGTAAACATGTTAGCACATCTCCATGTACCTATTAACACCTTGCATGCATTTTTATTTTATTTTCTATATAATTGTATGTACGTACACACATGTTTGAGCAAATAAAGTATCTGAATCTGAATCTGAATCTGAAAAATACTCTACTTTTCGTACCATTTGCGAAAAAATTAACACAATAATAATATGAGATAAGCATTTATTAAAAATAATGACAATTAAAAGTAAAAGTTAATATTCGAAACATTGGTCCAATTCTTGATAGAGAGAGTTACATTTTTGTTTGGTACATTTATTGTTGATGAGTTGATTTGAGTATTTCTCTGTTCTGCGTCTGAGGAACTTGCGTTTCATTGTAGATAGTATACGTCGGAGATAGTGGTGGTGGTGCATCGTGAGTTACGGACGGAGATAAGATGCCGGAAGTTGATGGTTGTGGCTCTGATGGATTAAGTTTTATATTTTTGTTAATTTGACTGCTTAATATGGTTTTATTCGCCATTGAGCTTTCGATATAACCCTCAGCTACTCTATCAGAACTCCAACCACAGTGTCTTTTTATTGACGTAATATCCGCCCCTGGGGGCCTACTCCCTAAGTCCGTCCGTCTTTCCGTCCGTCCGTCTATCCGTCGTAACGGGCAACAACACATCAGGAGTAGGGACAACTGGCAAATCATGTTGTCATTCATACTTCGTTCGTGCCCCGAACCAATCATCCATCCGTAGGTGATACGGAGTAAGAAACGCCCGTAACGAAGGCCGAAACTACGGGCTTCGTGGTTAGGGAGTAGGCCCCCTGAATCCGCCAAGAAAGTCGCCGAAGTTTTTCTAAATCAGTGACCGGTGTAGAGTTCAACATCTTTAAGTTTTAAACATTTAGCAATTTCCTTTGGCATATTGCAAATTTTATGTTTGCCGATGGCTTGGCGAGTACATTTCCCATTCCGATAGTTTATAAAAAATCTATTGTTTTCCATGTTGGTGGGACGTAATGCTATGGTATTTATGAATGATTTTAGTATATTGTCCTTGTACAATGAAAGACCGATTTTTCTTTGATTGAGTTTGTATATAAAGCATTATACATCTTTTTGAAAAAGGAATACGCATTTATTATGCAGTTTTTATGATTATTAAATAAAATTACGAAAACCGACGAGGCCGTATGAGCTTGATGCCTTTGCTTTTCCGACAAAAAAATATTAGTCTAGGAATTTGCCGCGTTTTTGTTTTCTTCAAATACATAAACGTTAAGTTTATTTTAATTTATTTTTATAAATAAGTTAATGTTCTAAAATGCTTATCTCATATTATTATTGTGTTAATTTTTTCGCAAATGGTACGAAATGTAGAGTATTTTCATCGGTGATAAAGCTGTCTTAGTCTTGGGTGAACTTAAATCCCTCGCTACACTCAGGACTTTTAACGTTTAACGAGGTTTTTAACACCCTCGCTGCGCTCGGGAGTAAACCTCGAGTCCTTCGTTACGCTCGCGATTTAAATCGTCACCCGCGACAGAAGACACTGCTTTATCCCCTTGGTTAATAATCTACTATTACCTACAATTGTTTAGCAAAACAAATAATAAAGTACCTATAATGTGCCCCACATGGGATACATTATTATCCCACTTGGCTGCATTTCCACCTTGAGGTCCCCGCGTTCAGTTCCCACGAACTAGGCTTTGCGTTTTTGTACTTATTTGTTTCCAGTAATAGATTAGGTACTCTGCAATTGTGTTTTAGGTTATAATTAGGTACCTACTGTGTAGTTAAATATGATTGGGTAATAATTAATTTTGTCGAAAACTAAGTATACTTAATCGAATTACACCTGTTCTTGGAATGTAATTATGAAAATGGTTGAAAATAATTTGTAGCGACTAATTAGTAATATCTACTAATGAAGTGTAATGTGCTATTGCAGTGATCGCAGACATATTATGTAATTATACAACAACTGTTTTAGTTCTCAAACAACAGGGTTTTGGTCAGGGAATACCTAGTTACGATAATTCATTGTTAAATGCCAAGGGGGCTTCGTAGTAACATGAAACCTATTACCATGAATGGGTTGCCTAAGGTTTATAAATATTAGAGTAGCATTGAAATGCCAGTCCAGCATTTACCCCGTCGAGGCTAACGGCGTGATGGTTACATGTAAGTAGGTAACTACATAATTACACACGTCTGATTTAACTACGTCGGTATAGGTAATTAAGTACTTAATGTGCAATTGTTTCATAGTACTTAAACATATAAGTAAAATTATACAAACAGTACGACAACGGGTACCGGTTCCACGTTTATCTTCGGAAAAATCGGAATATTTATCTTTAATTATTATAAAATAAAGTCGCTTTTCGTGTCTATCTGTGTGGCCGCGTTGTTCTTCTAAACTGCCCAACGGATTTTGATGCGGTTTTCACTGTCATTTAGAGAATTTATTTATTTAGTTTATATGTATAATACATTAATATTTAACTTCTAGGTATATAATATAGAAACCTTCATGTTTTGTCACGTCGTAAAAACCGTGCGAAGCAGCCGGGTCGCTAGTTGAGAATAAAATGTGACTATCGACTAATAGAAATTGATTTATATTCCCACCTAAATTATTAGGTACAGATTGACGCACTAATTCCGTCACTCCCTTATTGGAGCAGTTTCATTGAATTCGGCAAAGTTCCTAGTAGATACCTACACAGATATTTCCCGAACCAATGGTTTATGTACAATTCGAAAAATTAGAAGGTAGTGTACCTCGTTCCACTTCAGGAACGTATACGATCCTGAACTAGAACGAGGAACACTCTCTCAGTGTCTACCTATACTTTCCGGTAAGTAGGCAGACACTATGTATCTACCTACCTACTTCAAAATAAAGGTAACTTTCCTAAATCTGTGTATAGGTACATAATTACAGTACACCTCAATACCTACTGCGACAATATTGCATGAACCAATTCTCAGTATGTTAATGCGATCAAATGAAAATGACAAAAATGAAACCATTCAAGTAAGTTCTATGAAATTATAACAATAATGCATGAAACAATTCTCAGTATGTTAATGCGATCAAATGAAAATGACAAAAATGAAACCATTTAAGTAGGTTCTATGAACTTATAATAATGCATGCTCAGGCGCAACTTAATTTTTGATATAAGATGACCTTTATAACTAATATGTGTGTGTATGTGTTACTCATTCATAATAACCTTTACCTTATAACAGCCTTATTCAACAGCTGAATGAACTGTTGAATAAATGATAAAGTGCACGTTTTGAGGAACCTATTTGAAATCACCATGGTTACACAAAGATGCAACAAAAACTGTACTATCGCTGATGCAGCAAGATAATGGTCCAAAATACCACACTGCCTCTAAGTTAAAAAAAAAAAACAAACCCAACTAACTAACCTAACTGTACATGTCATCTGTAACAAGTAGTATGAAAGACAAACCCCAAAAAAAAAGTCCAAGATTAAAAATACTTCATTTATAACTTAACATCGCCCCTGTAATCCCCGAAGGTTAGGCATAGGTATAGTACCTTAATAGTAAACCCACATTTTGCCAGTCCCAGTGTAATAGAGGGTGAGCCTATTGCCATCAATCGGACACAAATCCAGACTCCGGGCTGCTACCTACTGAGAAACTCCTGATGGAAAAATTCAATAACACTTTGCCCGACCCGGGAATCGAACCCAGGACCTCATGCTCAGCAGTAGCGCTTGCAACCACTAGTAGACCAACGAGGCAGTTACTACATTTATATTCCTTTAAATAGTCACCATTGCGTAATCTAGATGACGACAATCATTCAGCGTTAGCACAGCAACGCGTCACCCATCTTAATTTATAATAGAACGTAAAAGCGTAGCATTTTCCATTTTTGAACCATCGCAAACTTTTTACCAAGAATCCAAGACGGACTCTGAAAATAGCCCAGACGACAATAATGAAGAAAAAAGAAAAAAAGAGTGTTTGGCGAACAAGTCGACGCAAGTGAAGCTTTAAAAAATCAGACAATCAAAAATTTTGCTTTGGCTGGTTATAATTGAAATACCATGGTCACTGGTGGCTGGTTAAAGGTTTCTAAGAAAAGGGCTTGTATTTACCCTAAAAGGCAGATATTTCGGTAATAGCTATTTAGCAATAACAAATAACAAAATTTTAATAAACCTATTTAGAATTTTATATTGAGGGAAACAAACGAAATGTGAGAAGTCTGATCCCCTGTACAAATAGGTACATATTCATTATCCTTCCAGAAATTACTTTTCTTTTTTTACTTATAAGTACTATCCCACTGCTGGGCAAATTTCTCTAAATAAATATGTATCGGATCTGTTAAATATTGGTAGAAAAGGTACTACAGTAACTATCTCACGAAATTCGTATCAGCAGAAAGTTCTGTATACGATCATGAGGCAAGGCATTGATTATGAAGAAAGGCAAAACGGAAACGAGGAACTTAAACTAACGATCAATAATAATAAATCAACTACTGTTTTGTAAGAAAAACGACTTTTCTAAACGTCATTTACATTAATTTATGGAAATACATTAATGATAAATGATTATATCTTTATGTAGGTTTGTACAAACACTTACATGTCAATCATATTTTTAAATACTAAACGAGGTCGGGTTTTTCTGTCTCTCTGAGGGCTAATTTAACCAAAGTCGGATATCTTCTATGTTCTATGTTAAGGATTTGGTTTCCGCACTTAGTCCTCCATGTGGACCATTGTGCGTGTATCGGATATCTTTTATCGTGGAATAAAATTGACACCAGACAATTTTTGTATGGAGAAACTGTCAACAATTCAAAATTTATTCGAATGTTAAGACTTATACTGGGTATAAAAGTTTGGTCTGAATTCGACCAAACTTTTATACCCAGTATAAGTCTTAACATTCGAATAAATTTTGAATTGTTGACAGTTTCTCCATACAAAAATTGTCTGGCGTCAATTTTATTCCCTGAGAAGAAAGGCCAAAACAAACTCAGAGATCACAGTCTATTTTATTTAAAGTCCAGACATAATCTTGGTAAGATCATGTGAAGACCATGACGATTGGTGTCAGAAATGGTCTTTTCAGGTCATGAAAGCCTATTTGCTCGGTATTAATATTTGTACCATTAGCTAAACCATTATCGTTAGCCGTAGAATCCTAAATAGCTGTATCTTCAATGTCCTATGTTATGCTAGAGTTGCTGCATGCATATGGCAGTTAGCTCTCTCGGCTATAGGTAAGTAGGTACATATCGACGCTTAGATGTAGGTACGTAATGTTAGAGCCACTCGTAAACATGCTCAGATGCTCTGATGCAAGGCTCTTGAACACGATCAACTTCTAATCAGATAATTTTTCTATTTTATTGTGATTTGAAATGATTTGACATTAATTTTTAAAATGGATTTATAATAATATTCTATGTATGTTAATATCTATGACAACATCTACGTACCAATCTTTGGTAGATTGTTTGCAAAAAAATAAATGATTATGATTTTGTTAATTATTTTCAGAGCACGCGACGTATATTATTTACTAAACTTGCGAATAACCAATAACAACTCTGTAACCACTGCCTCACAATAAAGATCTTTGACTTTGACTTTGAACTTGTTCCGATTTTGTCGACGAAATGAGTACATAAGAGGAAGTTTGAAAGTGGCACCGGTGACTGAAATGTGCGGAAATCGGTTGTCATGTGATACGGAGGAATGAGGAAAATGTCGTGAGTAAGGTTTTGATTATGAATGTCGATGGCTATAAGAGTAGGGGAAGACCAAAGCAACGATGGATCGACTGTGTGAAAGAAATGCATTACTAGAAAGGGGGTAACTACCGAGATGACGGCTAATAGAGAAGTAGGTATGGAAAAAAGGGATAGCTTGCGCCGACCCCAAATAGATTGGGATAAGGCCAGGAGAATGATGACTCTCTCAAAATTTGATTAAAATAAGTATTCGTATTAATGAATGACTTGAAAAAGCTAACCTTCTGCTTGGCTCTATTACTTTATATAGTGTATTATCTATGCTTGGCTCTATGGCTCTATTAATTTTGACTTTGATAGAATCCACTTTAACAGCAATATTCTCATAAATATTTCGCTTTGTTATGAATAGGTTACTGGCCAGAAAGCACTTTAAAAAAACCGGCCAAGTGCGTGACGAACCATGCATAATGAGGGTTCCGTAGTTGAAAAGAATTTTCCCAAAAACAAACTTTATATTGTAGTTGAAAAACATGTCCTTCAGGTCAATTCTCCAACTGCAAATTTAAGTTACAAACTTAAATTCGTAATTTTTTTTTTCATGTGATAAAACTACAAATTAACCATTTGCGGACTTTTTCTTTACTTGTGCTGTGAGGTTTTGCCTTTTTTTATTGCGTTCACTCAGAAGCTTGATTTTTTTAGAACTCCAAGGGACCATAGATTTACTACTACGTATTTAATATTAATTTCAACTTGATACCTCCACGCGTTCCTGAGAAAAAGGGTCTTGACAGACTGGCAGACAGACAGATGAACAACGAAGTGATCCTGTAAGGGTTCCTTTTTCCCTTTTGAGGTACGGAACCCTAAAAATAGGCAGTCATGGGGATTGCCGACAGAAATGAAACTTGACAGCGCAACACGTCATACTCATAGCTACAGATATACTGTTAACATTGACTTGTCGCATGTCCGGCATGTCGGTGATGCGGTGACGCGAACTCATAAGATTTCCCCTACCAAAAATCGCTCAACGCGCCGAAAGAAGTTTTCACTTCAAAAACTGTGTAATGACTTTCAAAGCCTGTGTAGCCTTATGTGTAGCAGGATATCTCTTTTATAATAGAAACCTCTTTGCTTGGGACTCCGCTCCTGTTTCCTGAATGTCAAATCTAATGTAATCTTCATGCAAAGCAAACTGCGCCAGACACTGGTGTAACTAACATAATGTTCTAACCTCGTCTAACCAAGCCAGTGCTACACTATAGGCTACACCCGTCCTTGTCTAAGTGATTAGTTTAAGATCATTGGTCCAAGTCAATTGGTCGGTCTTCCATGTCATAACATTATTTACCTAGCACCTACTTAGGTAGGTCTACATTGGAGGTTTGATAAACTATACAAATGTACTTAGTCAGGTTTGTATTTGGAAGAAAGAGGTGTTAAATATAAAAATATTATTTTCAATTGAGGTCTTCGTGGATTGAATTTTACTTTGAGGCTGAGCAGCGCTGTCTTAACTGATCGATAGAAATTTTAAGTAAGATATGACATGGAGACAAGGTCTCACTAAGAGCGAGCGCGCACTGCGGTGAGTTTCCGGTAGTTCTGCCGCACTGGGCGGGGCCTACAGTAACAAAACGCATGACCGCAGTGCGCGCACTTCAAAGACATTCCATACTTCACAGATTATGCGGTAGAAAAACGCACCGCAATGCGCGCTCGCCCTTACGGCGCTACCTTAACACAGGCACTGTCTGGATTTCATGAGAAGTTTAGCACAAGAGAGCCAACAGACCGGCCACTGAGGACCTTGAACACTGGGTAGTAGGCAAAGTGAACGAGATAGGTATCTACCATGGTAAAAAACAGATGAATATCGCCAGGCAGAATTAGAGTTCTTAGTAAATACAAAAAAAGAAACAGTATTAATCACTCCCGGGTGTTCTTTGACTACAGTAAATTAATAACAAGCCAGGTCGCAGACCATAAGAGTATCTAAAACTATACAATGCTCGTGATGTCACGGTGTTAACAAAGCTTCTGCAAAAACTGCACTAAGAACTTACTGTTGGTTGTTTTTTCGCAGAATTTTACGTATTAGTCATCGAGTAAGACAGAATGATGGATCGTGGGTCGCCAAGATCATTCTCTAAATATCACTGTTATCACACAGTTTCTTATAGTTATAAAGGTTAGATAAAGCAGCCCATGGGAAGTAAAACTGTTTGAAACTGAATTTCAAAATCGATAAGCCGTTTCTAGACATCTTCAGGTATACATACTTAGTTAATACAACATAGCCTACAACCACCATACCTATGTAGTAGGTAAGTAGCTAAGTAAGTAAGTACCAACCTGTGAGAAAATGTATAAACTGATTCCTTCGCACTATTACAAGTAGCTGCACTTATACTAAGTATAAACTTAAATCTCACCTTACAATGCTACCGACATTATGCCTCGTACCAAACCAATCACAAACACTGAGCAAAACTTTCTAAATTTAAAAATTTGAAACGCTGTTCGAAGCCTTTGCAGGCTCGGCGGCCAATCGCGGAGGTGGGTGACGGAATGCGACTCTTGCGCAGGTAGAGCCGCGCGTGTTTGTGAACCTGCCTTTGTGTGCGTGAATGTAACTACAGTGTAGCGATATGCCGGTGATAATGTGTGTGACGTGGCGAAACATTAAACTCTGACGTTTTAAAAACTTCCGAGTCGCTTGGATAGCTCCCATCGAGCTGTGAACCTGAAATGATTACTTATGCCTTTTTTGTAAATAGATAACAGTGGGTTTTGTAAGTAATCTGTGTGAATATTTCTAGCGGATTTATTGAACATAGCGACTTGTTTAACTACAACATTACCTTGTGGAGTGTGGCGCAACTTGCGAGTGGACTTGGTCAACTGTGGAAACGCGAAAGGATACTTTGAACAACGAGGTCTGCTGCTTCTTGTTTCATCCTTTGAAGTCCTTACAACAAACTTTATTTCTATGACAATTTAAAAAACACGGCTAGGGTTTCCGAAGTGCTAGGCAGACATAGTGACCTATGGTAGGCAAATTAATTTCGCCAGTCGTATCTGCCTAAAGGATGTGAGGGATCATTGTCTTACCTGCCCACTGCCTACTATCCCATAACCGAGCGAACCAAACTTCGAAATGGAGTCAACAGCTAACATACAATTCCTAGTGGTAAAATTAAAAATAAAAGCACAACTCTCACCGAAACAAATTGCACTAGCAACCAGTTTTTAGGGTTCCGTAGACAACAAGGAACCCTTCCAACCATGGAACCATGTCCGTCTATCTGTCTGTCCGCGGCTTAGCTCAGACACTCTTAATACTAGAAAGCTGTAATTTGGCTTGGGTATTCATATTAGGTAATCACGACGACAAAGTGGTAAAATAAATCAAATCAAATCATATTAGTTTGCAAACATGGGTAATTAACACATAAATATGTAGATGTTTCATAATAAAAGTCCTCCATGATCTACCGTCACAGGGGCATGCAAATCTTATTATTATGATATTAAAAGTATACTACTTTACCTATAGATATTAAAATTTTAAATAACAATTTTGTACTAAATTAAATACTACAAAAATACAAATTAATGTCAAGTCGTTTGAAATAAGTACCTATAGTAAACATGATTGTCATAACAACACAAAAATGTCAACAGCAGTGCGATTCTGTAACCGTCTCACCGTGAAAACTTAGGTGAAGTGAGCGTGGAGTGAGCTGTCAATAGCACAGAACTGCTGGTCGATTCTGTAAAAATCTCACCGTGAAAGCTTGCGTGGAGTGAGCTGTCAGTGTCAACCCACAGATGCTAGGGATTGACCAAATTACATAAAATTTACAATCATAATCGAGATTTTATCTAGGTATATTTTTATGCTAATTTTTTAACGTAATTATTTTATATTATTTGGAAGCTAGAGGGTGTCTAAACATTACTATTTACCCCCTAAATAGTAATGTTTAGACACCCTCTAGCTTCCTTTAAAATAAAATAGTCAAATAGAAATTCAGACAAAACTCAATTTCTGTTTTGCAATTTTATTTAAAAACCTCCTAAATAGTATTATTTAGATACTTAAATACTAGCTTTGAAATAATATAAAATGATCACTAGAATAGCATAAAAATGTTATTAAAATCTCGATTATGACTGTACAAATGTGCTTGGTCCATCCCTAGCTATAGGTGGAATGACACTGACAGCTCACTCCACGCTCACTTCACTTAAGTTTTCACGGTGAGATGATTACAGAATAGCATTGCTGCAGTGCGATTCTGTAACCATCTCACCGTGAAAACTTAGGTGAAGTGAGCGTGGAGTGAGCTGTCAATAGCACAGAACAGCTGGTCGATTCTGTAAAAATCTCACCGTGAAAACTTGCGTGGAGTGAGCTGTCAGTGTCATCCCACGGATGCTAGGGATTGACCAAATTACATTTACAATCATAATCGAGATTTTAATTATATTTTTATGCGAGTTTATATTATTTGTAATCTAGTAAGTACGGTGTCTAAACATTACTATTTAGGGGGTTTTAAAATAAAATAATCAAATAAAAATGTTTTGCAATTTTATTTAAAATGTATAGGTGTAGTGTAATGTTTAGACACTTAAATGCTAGCTTTGAAATAATATAAAAGGGTGTATATCATAGTTGCGAAGTTCATTAACGCGATGTACGTTACTGCGAAAGTTCATTGCCGCGCTGTACGTTACTGCGAAAGTTTAATATCGCGAAGTTCGTTGTTGCGAAAGTTCTCTATTGCGATGATTGCAGTTTCGATAACACGCTATTGCAACGTAGGTCATGTAGGAGAGTTGCTGATACTGGTGATAGTGGAAATATGTATTATGTTGTTGGACATGACAATAAATGAACAAAAATTGTAAGCAACTATCTAAGTATATCGCACACTACACTAGGTACTTAATCTACATAAATAACACTTAAAAACGTAATAGTTTTCTCTCTGCCGGCTACTGTTAAAATGATAGCAATCACATGAATTGAAAATATTGATCTGTTCATGCTCATGTTTATAATATTACTTCCTTATTTATTTTCCATAATATAAAATTACTACTATGTTACTATGTGCGGAGTACATGAGTTTTGTTTTTTGTTATTTTTTTTTGTTGCAATTACAAGTCTACTTAAATAGGTACATGAATTTTGTTCATGTTTATTTTATTATTGTTATCTTTTGGCCCAATTATAATAAAATTTGCTTACAATTTTTGTTCATTTATTATCATGTCCAACAATATAATACATATTTCCACTATCACCAGTATCAGCAACCCTCCTACATGACCTACGTTGCAATAGCGTGTTATCGAAACTGCAATCATCGCATTAGAGAACTTTCGCAACAACGAACTTTGCGATATTAAACTTTCGCAGTAACGTACATCGCGGCAATGAACTTTCGCAACAACGAACTTCGCGATATTAAACTTTCGCAGTAACGCACATCGCGGCAATGAACTTTCGCAGTAACGTACATCGCGTTAATGAACTTCGCAACTATGATATACACCCAATATAAAATGATCATTAAAATAGCGTAAAAAATATTATTAAAATCTCGATTATGACTGTAAAAATGTGCTTGGTCCATCCCTAGCATCAGGTGGAATGACTCTGACAGTTCACTTTAAGATCACTTCACCTAAGTTTTCACGGTGAGATATTTACAGAATAGCACTACTGCAGTGCGATTCTGTAACCATCTCACCGTGAAAACTTAGGTGAAGTGCGCGTGAAGTGAGCTGTCAATAGTGTCAATTCCTACCAAAAACAAACTCACTTCACCTAAGTTTTCACGGTGAGATTTTTACAGAATCGACCGGCTGATAAAGAGGTTTATCTGTTCTGTGGTCAATAGTGTCAATTCCTAGCAAAAACAAACTCACTTCACCTAAGTTTTCACGGTGAGATTTTTACAGCATCGACCGGCTGGTTACAGTAATAAAAAAATTAAAAATGTGTAGTAATCAATAATGAATGTGAAGTAGTCAGTTTCATCATTAAGGAAGTCGTTAATTGTGTACTTAATAACTGTTTCAATTAAGATTTCGTTTAGTGCCCTTTTAAATTGAATACAGTCATAGTTTTTATAATATTAGGTACTTTATTATAAATGTCTGTGGCAATACCAAAAAACTTTTTTGCATTAGTGCGGTTTTACATTTCACTTGACACAATTGATTTACATTATTGAGTCCGTATTGGATTCCTTCTGAATGCCGACAATTTTTCATAGAGATGTGGATATTTATCACAAATAAAGCCGTTTCCAATACAGGGTTATTGATACCAATAACGTCTTAAGGGGTCATTGACTCATAATTATGAACAACTTTTACTAATGGACCAAACCTGAAATCATAAAAAAAAAATCAACTGTTCAGTACTACATTTATCTAGGTACACCAAACTCGTCAAAATGTAGGGCGCAGCTTATTTTTTTTTTTCACTATTTAAAGTTTGGTCCCATAGTAAAAGTTGTTCATAATGATAAGTACAATGACCCCTTAAGAGGTTGTTGGTGTTTTACCAATAACCCTGTACATACAACGTGTCGTTTCGCATCCAGATACAGAACATCAAACCGAACAACTTTATCCATGGGACCAATATCGTACCTAATAGCGAAAAAATTTTCAACTGTCCCATAGAAAACTTCAATACCGACCTACTCGACGCAAATGTATAGGATGACTGATTATTTTTTCGAGATTACGATGTTGGTGCCATGGAAAAAGTTGTTCGGTCTGATGGTCTATACCATACCACCCTTAAATTTGACGAGGATGCATAACGACACGTTGTATAGAATCTTGAAAAAAAAAATTGGAGGTGTATGCGCCATGAAAGATGAGACTTGACACACCACGTGGTTTGACTTGCGCAGTAGACGATTTTAGGTCTTTATAGACCTAAAATCGTCTACCGAGATAAGGACCTAAATTCAACCTTATTTATTATGAGTTCTGAGCGTGGGAAGGCACCGCGGGCATCATTGGGGCGGCGGAAAGAGCGCGGGAGGCGCGGTCAAGTCTCATCTTTCGTTTCGTGGCGCATATTGTACCTCCCTTGCACGTAACGTAAAGTAAGAACGATACATAGACTTATAAAAAAAGATGGACTCCGCGCTGCGCATATCGAAAGTGAAGCACAGTAAGTATGCCGGGTCCGTTTGTACAAACACGCCTCGCGCACACATTTACATCATAGTATGCCGACCGGCCGCCATTACGTGACACGAGCGACGGCGTCTTTGCAGGTACTCAAATCACACACACATAGATCGGTAGGGTGCTTCACTTTCGATATGCGTGGCGCGGAGTCCATCTTTTTTTATAAGTCTATGGAACGATATTATTATTTCTCGTCTATACCATGGTGTGGGGTAGGTATCGTTAGATAGGCCATTCCAAATTATTGCAGATCTGTGAAAACTATATTTTTCGATTCAGGGATCCGTTTGCGTAATATTAAGCTTTAAAGTGCTAAGTTTTGTTAGTCAAGCGCCCCCCCCCCCCCTCCCTCCAGCTAAATGGTTGCCTTTGGATATGTGAAAAAATTCACGGCAGATAATACAAGGTCTTTCAGAAAGGTTTGGTCAAATACACATCGTAATCTCGAAAAAAACGGCTGACATTTTTTTCGAGATTACGAAAAAAATGTCAGCCGTCAGATGTTGGTCTCATAGAGAAAGTTGTTCAGTTTGATGGTCTGTACCACACCCTTATAGCTTATACGTCGCGGTGGGCGACCCCTAGCGGGGGGGGCACAAAATAATAACAAAATGTAATATTTAAAATTGTCAGGATTTATTGTAGTAGGTACCTAAAAGTAAAATGAACCTTATAACAAATATTATAACGTAAAGAATATTCATAATAATAATTAGCATCAGTCGCAGCAGGCAGTCCCAAAGCATCAAAACCAATATACGCTTTCCCAGCATGAGAATTATTAATAACATCAGGAGAACCCATTGCAACACATAATTCATCAATAAGATTTTTAGAATATAATACACTAGTCTGTACACGTTTTCTAGGATAATAGACCCATCGTATTGAAGCATTCCTACCTAAGATGTCCGTTTAACATTCTCTTAGATACGAACCAGTCAAAACAGTCGTCCCAAACGAACCATGATTACAAATTACAAAACAAAATGAGTACCTACATATCTCGAAAGTGTCCTAATTAAACAATGGATCAACTCTCAAATCAATAAAATGCTTATAAACCTGTTCAACTTTTCCCATATAGAAATATCGATTCAACACCATATTATTAATTACAAATTCAACCTTATTTATTATCGTCATACCATACTGATTCTGCAAATAAGCAGCAACATTCTTATTACCTAATGCAAATAACGTAAACAATGGTACACTACCATACTGAACATCATTATCACTCTAAACTGCCAAGACTCTTTCTGAATAGCTGATCCAGCATAAACACACTTCATCCCACGACCAGGAACACTCATAATACCTACTACGCAAAGGTGGAGCACGAAGACTCCTACCTACGACGAGCTCGACGCTTGGGACGCCTCATCATCCGACGATAAGCAAATTGTCTAATGAGACCACGGGGGCGAGTCCTCTTCCACCTTCGGAACAATCGTCCGAATCGCCTCCCAATACGCCTCATTCACACTAACAAATAACAAACGATTCTATATTGCCTCATCCATATTATCATCCAAATCAATAGAAACAAATATAATTGTACCATGAAAACTCATCACCATATCGCTTTCACACTTTATAAGATATGAATACTTACGACCTTCCAACAATCGCTTGAGCATACCTACTAGGTACCTACACAAAACTTATAAGAAAACTCTAACCTTATGATAGGTACCCCTCACGAAAACCCTGCATGAAAAACTTACCTACCTACCCCAGGATAAAATACATACTTATTTCATATTTACTCTACCAATCGAACTCTCAATCTGTGATGATTGACTCCTTTCATGTTACATTGCATGTTACTTTTTCGTAAGTCTGTACCCGGCTTTACATTTGGAATGTATGGGAGAAGAACATGTTTTTCAATTACAATGTTAAGTTTGTCTTTGGATTAATTCACACCAACTACGGAACCCTTTATTATGCGTGGTCCGACACGCACTTGGCCGATTTTTTGTATTATTATATCATTGTCATTGTTGTTGTTAATTGTTTATCAAGTTTCATTAGATAGTAGGTGTGGTCCCAATGGTGAGGGAGGGGGTCACGGGCGTCACGATGAAAAATTTTATCGTAAACTCTTCAATCTATCTCTTGAACTATACTTAAAAATTGAACTCATTATATCTTCTAAACTAAGACCCGACTAAATCTGTGACTTGTCGAAAACTTGCGACTAATTAGCGACTAAATTTGGGAGAAAACAGATCTTCGCTAGGTGGCCTAGATTTTGAGATATAAATGTGGCCAAGCTGGGGAGACGCTCTCCAGATCGGCCACCTATGAACCCTTATAACTTTTGAACCAGTGACTGGCAAATTCTGATATTTGGCGGCAAATTCCGACTAATTAGCGACAATTTTTTTGTGTTATCAAAATTAAAATCCCTGATGGTGGCCATGCCAGTGTCAGTCACACAATTCGTTCAGCCGTTAAAAGGAATGATATGGTAACAGGCCGAGTTACTTTCGCATTTATAACTAATAGTTTCTGCCCGCGACTTCCTCGTGCTTTTACCAATGTAAAAGCACGGGAGTGCATGTTAATCAGCCGTCAAAGGCTCAGCATTGCCATACAAATACAATGTGGCAATGCGTGTCTCTTGGTTATTACCAGTCGACAGCTATGCGGAGTAATTTTTCGACGCCATATGTATCTTAGTTTTTTAGTAGTTTTAGTTAAGTTACCATATTACATTGTTAACTTAACTATTCATACGGGGAAACAATTTTCCTTTTCATTTTACTTCAAGCAAAGTAAAATGACAAAGGAAACGCAACATCTGCCTTTTCCCAACTATGTTGTGCGGTCGGCTTTCAGTCAAACCGGATGCAGCTGAATATCAGTACCTAGTAGAAGTTACATGTTACAGTTACATGTAGTGACTGCCTATCTGACCTCCACAACCCAGTTACTGAGTAATACGATACACCTTGGTAAGACTGGTTGTCACATTTCCGGCTTCTGTCGACCCGTAACGACTGTCACAGATCCACGAATGTCAGCCGGGACTCGTGCTTTCCGAGGTACGGAGGGGTCTTGGTATTTAAACGTGTATTTGAAGTGAGTGAGTGGTGAGTGAGGGAGTTGAGTGAAGTGAGTGTAAGTGAGTGAGTGTGGTGAGTGAGTGTGATGAGTTAAGTGAGTCAGTGGTGATTGGGTGAAGTGAGTGAGTGGTGAGTGAGTGAGTTAAGTGAAGTGAATGTAAGTGAGTGAGTGAAGTGAGTGAGTGGTGAGTGGGTGAAGTGAGTCATTGGTGAGTGAGTGAGTTGAGTAAAGTGAGTATAAGTGATTGAGTGTGGTGAGTGAGTGGAGTGTGGTGGTGAGTGAGTGGTTTTCGCGATTTCAGGTTTGGTCACATAGTAAAAGTTGTTCATAATGATGAGTATAATGACCCCTTATTAAAGAGTCGTGCGTTTAATAAAATTCTATTATTACCTATACCTACATACTTTGTTTGTATTAGATACTCAACAATTAAACTACACTGGACAGCAAATAAACCGGGCCACCCGCTACCTTGGAACTCTGATTCGATTTTCTCAAAAAGTATATAACTTACAACTATCAAAGTTATACCTACAAAAAGTGCGTTCCATGATTATTCAAATGAAAGAAAACTCATTGGGATTAATCAATTTTTTAAGTGTTTATTAAGGATTTTACAAAAAAGAGTCGTTTTCCAGTCATGTTAATCGTTAGTAATCACAAACTGAAAAAAAAAATTAAAGCCAGAAACAAAGAAAAAATTAAAAATAAAGTTTTGGTTAGTATTCAGTATTCCCTCCCCTTGCTCGGATAACTGCCAGCATCCTCGTATTCATCGACCTCACGAGCCTGACGATGAAATCTTGAGGAATTACATTCCACTCCTCTTCAATTGCGATTCGCAGCTCTGGAAGCCCTGTTGGAGCAGGTACCCGGGCTCGAACCCGACGTTTCAGCTCATCCCATAAGTGTTCTATCGGATTCAAGTCCGGGCTTCGAGCTGTCCAGTCCATTGAACGAATGCCAACATCGCGTAGATACTGGGTCACCACTTGAGCAACATGAGGCCGTGCATTATCATGCATCAACTGCATATCTTGCCCCATATATCCTGCGTACTGAACCACATGGTCTGCGAGTATTTCAGTAATGTCGCGATGAGAAGTCAACCCACGTGTACGGCCCGTAGGTTCGATGAAAACTAACGCTGTATGTGCAGTTAACGAGATACCGCCCCAGACCATTACAGATCCTCCTCCATAAGCAACAGTTTCCTCGATGCAACACTGAGAATAACGTTCTCCAGGACGACGATACACTCTCTGACGTCGATCACTTCCATGTAGACTCACCCTGGTCTCATCAGTGAAGAGTACATTACCCCACTGCTCTAACGTCCAATCTCTATGCTCTCGAGCAAATTCAAGTCGTGCTCGAGGGTGGGCTACCGTTAATGCTGGGCCTGTTGCAGCTCTTTTTGGAGTCAGGTTCCGTTCTGCAAGTCTCCTTCTGACGGTATCTGAACTTATGACCACTTGGCGTACGTCACGCAGACTTTGTTGGACTTGAACTGCGTTGAGGCGGCGATTTCGGAGAACAGTAAGTTGGATATAACGATCATCTGCCGCTGATGTAGCCCTAGGTCTGCCCGTACCTGGACGGCGATCGAATGCTCCAGTCTCTAAGTATCGTCTGTAAACTCGTGGCACCGAAGATCTGCTGATTCGAAGTCTCCGAGCAACCTCACGTTGCGCAACGCCTGCTTGAAGTAGTGCTACAGCTTGAGCTGCTTCCTGAGGTGTCGTATCCATTATTGACCGAAAAAAGTAGCAAAAATACACGCGTCTGAGCAAACGATGGACAAAAACTAAAGAAATGATAAGAAATATCCGACTTCCCTCACTGTAGAAAAAATGAACGCTAATCGTGAACTCTAGTCAAAACAGAGCAAATCGTTAGCATTGTGTTTGTTGCTTGATTACAATGTGAGTTGACGGTACTTTAGAATAAATTTATAGTCATTTTAATAATCATGGAACGCACTTTCTGTAGGTATAAATTGATAGTTGTTAATTTTATACTTTTTGAGAAAATCGAATCAGAGTTCCAAGATAGCGGGTGGCCCGGTTTATTTGCTGTCCAGTGTATATACAGGGTGTCCGGTAAAGAATGGATAACCTTGGAATAGCATATTACAGACATGATGGCCGTTCTTAAAAAAATACAAAAAAAAAATATCCCCACTAGTAGGTACACACGGCTACACATCAAGCTATACATTTCTAGTTTAGACTGACCTCTCATTGTAAGGAAATCCTATACAATGCGAGATCAGCTTATACCGGAAATTTGATCTGTTGTCGTGCGTGCATTATGATTTTTTGGAGTCTCCAAAAATATTTTTTTTAAATATTTTTTTTTTGTATTTTTTTAAGAACGGCCATCATGTCTGTAATATGCTATTCCAAGGTTATCCATGGACACCGGACACCGGACACCGGACACCCTGTATATATAAATACGTAATTCTTACAACATTGTACAATATCTACCTTGTGGTTTCAGAACCTTTTATAGAGGATTCATGATGGGTGTAGATAAGTCTTGTATGCAACTGTACATAATTAGGTATTAAAACACTCATGTGATACTATTATCACACTCGGCTTTTCGTGTTTTAATACCCCTTATTATACAACAGTTGCATAAATAACTATAATTATACCACAAGGTATGCTCGTTTCGCTTTTCCACAATTATTACTTTACACAATTAAGTACATTTTGCATACCTATGTAGTTTGCCTTTTTTAAATTAACTAGGGAATTCGAATACAAAAGGGTACGTACACAGTAAAACGAAGCAATCACTTTCCAATAATTTATTTCACAGAAATCTCATAATATTGGTGAAATGAAGTTTACATTTACTTTTTTACTTTTAATGCGAAACTAATTTAATAAAAACCACGAGAATGCAGTCATGGTCATCAATTTCATCTAGCCGAAATTATTATACTTAAATTAGAAAATAGTAATTCTCCCTCTGACCCTTAATCTTTGACAATCTAAACTTAACAGAAGACTTTTTATGAAGGTGGTAGACAATTTATTAACTAATTATACTGATCTATTATTTATTGATAATTTTACTTAAACACCGCTTTTAAAACTAGCGGATTATAAGTACAGAATGTAACATTAAACTATGAAGAACTGGGAACTGAAATAAGTTCAAGCAATTTTTCCAACAATAAACCACGCACGATAAAAATAACTAATAAGTTAAAATGACTCAACTATTGTTATTAATGCGCATGTAATTTTCACAAATATAATTATCTATCTAATGTCTCTAACTTATAACTAATCACACTTTCGTTTCTATATTTTACATAATTAGGACTAACGTAAGAAATTAATTGTTCGTTTTTGTTCGCATTTATAATAATCTTCATAGGAATGAAGTAGTAGTTAATACTAGATAGACATATTTTTTAATTAGGTGGTTGGTAACCTTGGTTCATAACCACAGCACGATACATATTACTACTACCAATCAACCCATAACAATAAATTTATGACAAAATTCATACATGTCAAGGAACACAAAATTGTATTAGATATTTATTATTAATCATTTATAAATGCTTTGTGCCTACGTATTCAATTGAATTACCCTCCTACACAAATTCGATGTCTCTTTTATTATAATATCAAATGTTTTTCTTTTTCATTAATTGAACAAGACTACTTTTTGTCTATGGAATAAACTCTGCCTCATGGCCAGTAAAACTAATATAGAAATAAAATAAAACAAACCTTATTATCATCATTATTGATCGACTTTGATATCTGCAAAAGAATCTTGCATTCTAAGGCATCTGTTACGCATTTATAGACTACAAAATATTGGTTTTATTTAACTTTAGATTTAAAGTTCTCTTTAATATCACAAAATATAATTCTTTATTCAAGGCAATTTTTTCCTCAGGGCACGTGAGCTTAAATCTACGTAAAAAATAATCACTCGATAACGCAATAATTACCGAAATACAACAAAATACTATTATTCAGTTACTTAGAGTTAATTCAGATCTCCGACACATCCTTTTCATATCACTTATACGTTTATCACTGTACAGCTATTTAGGAGTATAAATGCATAAAAAAGGACATGACACAAGCAACCTAGCAATGTCTTGCGTAATCGAGTAAATGCAAAAATCTTTGTGTGAATGATACACACAATCAAATAAACATAACACGCTTCTAAATATATCTCTGCAAATATAACGGCTTATGGTAATCTGATTCTTCTAATTCTTTACCCTGTTTGTTAATCAATACTTTACTATTACCTATATCTTTGTTGTGGGCGACAAAAGGAATATTAAGAGTACTTTCAAGGAAACATTAACCATTTCATTGTAAACTATTATTATATTTGTGTATTTGTGTATCCGGCATGTTCGTGTGACGATTAATGTACGCGTAGTAATTGGTTAGAAGCAGTTTTATCTTGCTTTCATAATTTCGAGTCTGCTCAAGATTCGGGTACGCCGTAAGGATGCGTCGCATCCAACCTGAGCTAGTTTACCAATTAATTAGTTTTTAAAATTAATTGAAATAATAAGGTCGCTTCTTATCCGTAACATGAACATTGTGAATCACAACTAAAATTAAGATCAATGACAAAATTAAATTTGTATATTCTTAACATTCCCAAAGTAACGCAAATAATCTTAAACATAAAAAAGACAACAAAAAACAAACTTATCAGACTTTCTTCTCAATCGCGATGATGCCTGGGTAAATGAAAAGAAATTCTATTTTGTCCGTCAGTCAGATAATAAAAAATATTACATACATGTTTTTTGCTTTATCATTTAAAAAAATAATTTGCATAGGGGGCTCGCTACGTCACAACTCTATCAAACTAGTATAACATCTAGTAAAGAGTGACGTCATGCCATGTAATCTTTTGATTACGTAAAAAAAGAAAAATACGTGTACGTGTGTATTTTTTAATAATCTAGATGACGGACAAAAAAAATGTTTAGTCATCATCCCTATTAAACTGAATGTCTATTCTGCAATCAGTACTCTCTCTAAAAAAAAAAAATCATAAAAAGTTCTTCCTAATTAACATAAAATATGTCTCTCTACAATCACTGTAGTCTCTCTACAAAAATAAAAAATAGATTTCTATGAACTCCTTCATAATTACATTTAAATGTCTCTACAATCACTGTAGTCTCTCTACAAAAAAAAATCAACTTTTAAGAACTTCATCATAGTTAAACTTATACGTCTCTTTACAATCACTATTATTTGGCGAAAAGGGCAGTCCGCACGGATCAACAACGCAACAGACTAGTCTCTGTTCTACTTCTCGAACTGAAGAGTTAACCTCTTCAGTCTCTGGCCACATATCTGTTTCGTCCAAGTCTGGTCGAGAACTGAATGGGATCTTGGTTTGTAGAAATCACGATCAGAAGGTCTTCATTATAAATTATATTGCAAAGGTCCGTTATATCGCAACCACTGCATTAATTCTAAGTTTTCTATTTATCTGTTACGTACGTAATGAAGACTAGATAATTATCAGGATTTTCGTGCGTTTATCACCACAGGGGCTTAAATGCAAATATTAAATAAAATTGTGCATAGTTGTTACATCTGGCGAGGGTGGCGGTGACCTTGCAAGTAGACCTTTGTGGTCGGAACTTAATAAGTTAAGGAGCTCGACGGACCAGCCACCGGTTCCGATGCGTCATCAGATGGCGGGGGCAGGGGGGCATCCTCTTCATAAATCATAACTAGTCTGCTGTGTTCTCGCTTCTTGCGGGAACTCTGAAAAATAAACCAGCTTTGTTAAATCCATAAAACCTATTTGACGTATGATAATATCACACATGAATACAGCTTGTGTGAGCCGCATTAAGCAAATTGGACATTATGAAATCAGCCAAAATTCCACAATGTCCGTTCCATGCTTGGCATAAAGATTACAGACCGACTCCCAAACGAGTCGAGTGTCGAGATCCGCAGACGTACGAAGGTTTTGGATATCGGAAAAGGAGTTGCGGAACTCAAATGGAGTTAGTTGGACAGGGCACCTGGCAAGGCGCAGTGGTGACATGTGGAGTAAGGCAAAGTGGTGTCCAAGGACTGGAAGACGAAGTGTCGGTCGTCCGGCAGCGAGATGGACGGATGACATTATTACCATCGCAGGTAGAACCTGGATGAGGCTCAGGACTATGGGGATTGCCACAAGAGTGTCCTATGCTCATCAGTGGGTGAAATCAGGCTGTGGATGATGATGTTGAATATCACACTAGCACCCAGCCTCTGCTTCGCATAGTTTTTACGACTGTAATACCAGTCTTTTACCCTCGACCCACTACAGGGCAAGCGCCTCTTCTCATACAGAGAAGGCATAAGCATTAATCACCACGGTTGCTCAACACGGGTTGGCGATTTCAGACTTATGTTAACATTTGACCGCTTGGTTGTATATCAATTGCCGTCCCAGCACCCAGCTCATAAATTGTCAAATTAATACTTACAACGTATTCGTTGTATGTATTTATTTGTCGATTAATAGTAACATATTATATTATTTTAAAAAAATAGAGTACAAATAACAATTACGTTCTATGGAAAACATTTACACTATAAACTTGAATATAAAGTTACCTTTGGAACAGTAGTGCTGGTTTCTTCGCCGGAGCTACTGGAACTGGTGATACCTTCCTCTAAGGTAAGCCTAGCAGCCACTCCCTCTAGCTGAAGGTCTAGGTACAACTGGCTGAGCTGCTCGTTGACCAGTGACGGCTGGACATAGGAGATTTAGAAATGCATTAAAATTTGCCAATGCGAGCGGCTATCGGCATAGTATGGCGACCTCTGCCATACAAATAAAAATACTCTGTAGAAAAATAAGACTTCGTTTATCACCCCGAAGCTGTAGTATGACAGTACCTATGATTTTGAATTTTGTACGATACTTTCGACCACAAAGAAGGTTTTGAAGTATCATGCACTCCCAACTTTAGAACATAGTACGGTATGTTACATATACTCGTACAGAGCGATATCTTCGCTTTTATGAGGATTTTTATTTCTTTTTCTATGCCTCAAATATTTGTAGAATACAAGACATGAAGAAGTTACATTTTCAAGAGACAAACCTGTTCCAAAGTCTTCATTCTCTGTTGGTCGGCCGTAAGGGTTTCTTCTAAAGATTTGGTGTGGATTTGGTACTTGTAAACCAATTCTGAAGTCACGCACACCTATAAAAAGAAAAATAAGTATTAGTTTTGACTGTCATCAGGAGCTCGTGGCTAAGTAATAACAGCCGCACGGGTCGATCTATCAGGTTAAGCTTTGCTTACCGGGGTGGTCATTGGATGGGTGACCATCTTTACATACCGAGATTCCGAGCCTCGGAAAGCACGTTAAGCAGTTGGTCCCGGCTGTCATTCGGATCTTTGAAAGTCGTTACGGGTCGTCAGAACCACGAAAGTCTCACAATCAGTCTTACCAAGGGGTATCGTATTACCCAGTTACTGGGTTATGGAGGTCAGACAGGCAGTCGCTCCATGTAAAATACTGGTATTCAGCTGCATACGGTTAGGCTGGAAGCCGACCCCAACATAATTGGGAAAAGGCTAGGCAGATTGATTTGATTGTAATCCGACTAGTACTACTTTAGACTGTGTGAATTACTAATCTGCCTAGCCTTTTCTCAAATATGTTTGGATCGGCTGAACGGCGAACTGTATGCAGCTGAATACCAGTATTTTACATGGAGCGACTGCCTCTCTGACCTCCACACCCCAGTTCCTGGGTAACACGATAGTCCTTCACTGGTGGTCAGACTTTAGGCCTTCTGAGTATCCGTAACGACTGTCAAAGATCTACGAATGACAGCCTAGACCAACTACTTAACGTGCTTTCCGAGGCAAGGGATAGAGGCGAATTAATATGAAGTCAAAAAGAGGTCAGGTGACTATCAGTTGCTGTATTTGTACCTGCTCCAGCCATGGTGGTTCCATCTTCCTCTTGGCGGTGACCTTCTTCACGTGCTGAGGTACATGGTAAGATGACGCGTATAATGGGCTCTGAAATTATACTTCTTTTTATTGTCTGAGGAAACAAAAAAAAAGAGCAAAAAAGAATACTTTGTTAGTAAATGAACATAAATAACATATTAAGCTAGAAGTACCAACCTGTAAAAGATTTAAAAACATACCTTGTCTAGAGCTTTATTGTGTCCATTTCGAAAAAATCAAGTTGTGGGTTCGTTTTCGAACTGCAAACCTAGTTGATTTATGTTCATGGTATCCTACCTCCATATATTTTGCCCACGATGTATTTTAATAACGATGACTAGCATTTTACAAACGACAGATAACCAATCTCCCTGCCCAAAGTCTGAAGAGGGACACCAATGTAGGCGATAGGACAATGGAAAATTCTGTGCTCACCAAGCCGTGTGATTACAGAATTCCGTAGACGCCAGTTGATAGAAAAACTATACTGAAAGAAATCGAGACAAGCTCTAGACAGAAACGGTCGACCTTGCGACAATCACAGGCCATTGAATCCTGTGAGGGCAAGTCCAAGGTCCAGCGCTGAACTCCTTGCGGCTGATGAAGTAAAATGCTGATATTTACCCTAACTGGTGGTGGCTTGATGCCATTCTTGCCGTCACCACTGTCCTCGGCACTGCCGGACTCAGTCTTAAAGAATGAAGAGTAGAAGGATGAGTAGCTAGACTCTCCGTCAGTCTTGTCAGGAGTTTCCTCACTGTTGGCAAGTCTATTCCTCTTGTTGAGACGACTCTCCCTTGGCAGTGGAGTTTTCGTCGCAGCATCTGTCCTCTGAAGGGAAAACAAGTCATATAGACATTGCGTAAGGTTAATTTTTCTTTAAGGGAAAATCAAAATTATGACTTATTTATACACTATTTTTAAATTGGTTTTACCAATTGATATTGTAATTTAAGGTGGCTCTAGTTGTCATGATGCTAGAATAAATATTATTATAATAATATATCCATAAGCTGTGTCATATTAGTTATACCGAGAGAACTTAAAAGTTGTTATAGATCTGCGCAGTTGCAGGCTTAGTGCTATCCAAATTACATGACTTGATTTAAATATTTTTTGAGTTTGTCAACAAATTCATTACCAAGTTCATACCTGCGTTTTATAGCTATCTCTAGGCCAATCCTGCCTCGAAGAGTGCGATACCAAGTTTGGATGTCGTAACAATTTTCTTATTATTACGCTTATCGGTACCTAGGCTATGATTCAATTCGTGAGCAATATTAACTAGTGTATTGACGATTGTACTTAATTGTTTTAATGTTCGAAGGGAAGGTACACTTTGCAGGCCACTCACTGGCTTGATTCAGAGCGTATGCGACATGATTAGATAAAATCTTAACATTTAAATAAAATCTGTTATAACATAATTGATAGGTTGAAAAATGCTAGTAGGTTTCATTTATTATCATTAGGATGAGCAGAGCCCCGAAAGCTCAAGGGCTCCTTTGATTGCCCGACAGAGCATTCTGGTCATGCTCCAGCTACAGTATTCCCAAATTAATAATGCCCTTGCAGATCTTCGCTAATTGTCGTATTCCCATAATTCTACTTCACAAAACACATAATTCTACTAAATTATGCATGAAGAAAATGCACTTAACCACTCTATATACATATCGTCTTCCGACGCTCGGGGAATACGACCGTTGCTGAACAGTGACGAAGATTTCTATGCGCATTATCACTTTGGGAGACCTGTACTTATATTTATCAAAGCGGATATATACAACGTGCCGCTACAATGGCGACATTGATTTAACACACGGATAGGGTTAGTGGCCAGTAATCATAAAAATTATAACAAGATAGAGCTTCATGAATGAATTTTTTTGCACAGAGTGATCCCAATTTTAATTATTAGTTTATTATTTAGTTTCGTTTGAAATTTTTAATTTTTCTAATTACGAATTATTTTATCTTAATATAAATTGTAGGATTACTGGCCACTAGGTGTACCTGAATGTTAAATTAATGTCGCCTTTGTAGCGCCACGTTGTAGACTTAGCGAAATTGTAAAAACGAAATATACAATAATAGGTTATCTTAAAACAAGAATAGTTGCAAATATGAGCCACAGGTGCAGCTCTAACCTTATGACTCAAATTGTTGGAAGACCTGATGTCTGTAGAGTATATAGTTGAGCCCTCGTTGCCACTGAGACTTTTGTGCGGCCCCGACTCCTAAAAAAGCATTTCAAAAGTGCAAAGAAAAAATCTACACATTCCAAAATAAATATTTCAGAAAAGCAGGACATGCAATAGAAGAAAATAAGCACAGAAAATTGACATACTGAAAAAAATAAGATTGAAATCGAATTGTCAGAATAAACATACAAGAAAAGTCTTAACAAGTAGTATGGTAGTGGTATTGATACGTGACGTAAAACCTAGAAACGGAACATTAAAATGATAATTTGGTAATAATACTCAAAAAATTATCTCTTATTTTGAAATCTTCATCATTTTTGATTGATTAGTTAGGAATCATGTTGTATTTATAAACTCTTAAATGTTATTATTGTTCCCGCCGATGAGTCACCAAACAGTTTGTTTTTATATTAAATACTAGCTGACCCGACAAACGCTTTCCTGTCCAAATTTCAATAATTCATACAAAATTACAATAGAAAATTCACTTTCAGTTTTCCCGAATTTTCCAATTTTCCCGGCAACTTTTCCAATTTTATTTATTTATTTATCATGTGGAAAACCAACAGCTTTACTTATAAACAATAAATATACTGAAATATGAAACATGAAGCCAACTAATTATTTTTCTCATCTTAAGAACCTTCTTCTGACAATATTAAACCCAACAAAAAAATTATTAACGAAATTGTTCCATCCGTTCACGAGTGATGCGATGACGAAGGGAAATAGAGATTCATTTTTAGATATATAGACGGTGCAGGACGTCAGCGCCGCCTGGAGTGGGAGAGACCAACCCTCGCACCGGGATAAACCTGGATAGGCAATCAGGCACACACCCTCCTTGGTCACTTCGCATCCAGCGATCACACCCGTCCGACACAATTATTGTCATACCCGCTTCAACGCATTTGTTGAGAGACTATCTGCGCTGCCGATGTCTGTTTTTGAAGATGTGCCTTGAGATTCTGCTCTTTTCTTGCCGCACCACGCGCTGTCCTGCACCTTGCTGGGCCTCAAAGCCTGTGCAGGTATTCAACAACTTTTAAACTAATACCAATTTAAAAAAAAAAAAAAAAAAAAAAAAAAAAAAGGAAAATTTTGGAGATACCTATAACGTTTGTAAAAGAGTTTTAGTATAATGTTATTATTACTCATACATTCAGTTATTGAGTATTATTGTCTACATAATTATTATTGTTAGTGGTAGTTACTTCGAATGGAAAAATGTCTGGTCATTTCCGTTAAATACTTGCGAATAATTTAGTAAAATGTTACTGGTGACGTAGTCATCACTTTCAGATCAAAACTGAAGCCGGTGTTGAACAAGTCGACTTGGCGAGCCAAAAGCTTCCAAAGACCGACCAACGAATGATTGTGCATGTTACGGGTTACGTGATATCGGCACAAAACATCAGGTGACGCACTCGAGTATTTCAAAGTTAACCAACATTTGTTTGGGAGTCGCATCTATCTAACGAAAGATTTTTCCGTGTAAACAAAACGTTAAGAAATATTAATTTACAAACAATGAGCAATGGTAAACTGGTGACGTACCTCTTCATAGTTGCTGCTGGTCAGACCCAACGGGTTCATTGTGTTGGTATATTGTTGCATGTACTGTCCCATCATATGCGATCGCTGCATGGGGTATGAAACCTGCTGAGGTACCGGCGAGTACATTAGGGGGATGCCTATAAGTGGGTGCCCGTACATCATCACTGTAATTAAAACAATAGAATCATAAAAATGTTATTCTTCATATTAAATCATAGAATTGTGGAGCTCGTGGCTAAATAATAACCGGTGCACGGGTCGATCCGTCACGTTAAGCTATGGTTGCCAGAGTTGTTCCGTGGATGGGTGATCATTGTTACATACCGAGACTCTTCCATGTCTCGGAAAGCACGTTAAGAGGAAACGTGGGTGCTCTTTTCTCCATACAAAAAGATACAAACGCTCTCGCCTGTTTTCTTTCTGGTTAATGACCATAAAGCAATTATTTTTTACAGAAATATAAATATCAGCTACTTGTATGCCCCTATGTTTTCCTTTTTGATGATATATTATTTTTATAAGAACTAGAACCCTCAAAAAATGCTCAAAATTGCCTATTCAGACCGCTGTCAACAGACGCCTAGTGTACCAATTTGACAACTATTTACGAAAAAAAAAAAAACATAGGGGCATAGTATATATCCTTCTTATTCAGTTTATGAAATATCTTTTAAATTGGTCCAATATTGGAGGAGGAAATAGGCGAGACCCAAACCTCGATATTTGACTTTTTACATGGGCTATTTAGTGGGATCTGCAGTTGTCCTTATTGCACGAATTCGAGGGCGGAGCGCTCGCAGAGCGACAGCTGCCCCCATTTCCTCTTGAGCCGTTGGTCCCGGCTGAGTATATAGAAATGCTAATTCAATACGTCCCCTCAGGCGGAGACGAATAGAGTAAGCATTTCCAGGCGTTAAACACACGTAAGATAGTAAATGCTAATTCAATACGTCACAGATGGTGACGTACTAGGGTAGGGTTTCTAAGTTAATAGGCAGCGAATCGTACTAGAAACCCTCATCCCATTCATCAAGCTCGAGTGACCTACTGGCGTAGAATTTCTAGTACTTTACGCACAAAATATTCTTAGAAATGCTAATGCGATACGTCTCTCCTGTTTTGTCTCAAATCTATTCATTCGTCTATCATGTAGATATTGCTATCACGGTCACACAGCGTCATATAAAATACTAGCTTCCACTCGCAGTTTCGCCCCCGTGGTATGTCGAGAAAAATTCAAAGCCTATGTCCTTTTCCATCACGTCATGGTCTACCCGTGTGCCAAATTTCATCCAAATCCGATCCGATCCGTTTTTAGCGTTAAAGCGTTCAAACAAACCAAATCACTTCCACATTTATAATATAAGTCTGTTAGGATGCGAAAGTAAGTTTGTTTGTTACGCTAATACTTTTTACCCCGGTAGAACGTTGCCGTGGAGTAATTTCCGACCTCCACGAGTGCGAAGCCGCGGGCAAAGGCTAGTTTACTTACATAATAAGTGACCAAATAAAACCCAAATGTGATGAATAAACCTCGATATTTGAATAAGGAGTAATAAATACCATGTTTACGAAAACACCTTCGCAATTATTGCATTATTTTATAACAATTTTGATTACTTCGCTATATCTGACCGAGAGAAAATTAACGCACGTACAACAAAAACATGAAATAAACAGTAACTTACTTGGCGCTTGGAACTGATGATGCTGGCTAGTTGATGGTAGATGGTGAACTGAAGTTGTGGGCATTGGCTGCGGGGCGGCCGGCGCGTAATACATCGGGTACATGCCTGTAACATACGTGTATTGTTAATATGCTCAAAGGTCCTACAAGGCCCACATAAAGCGCAAAGTTGAGAAAAAGTTCGGCTTTTATTGCCGTCTCTGTCAGTTTATTTGTGGGACTATCTCTTTCGAAAGCGATCTTGTCACAAAACACCTGGTAGCTAGAAGCGGTTATTAATTAGTGGAAGTGCGCCACAGACACTTGTGGTCGGTGGTCGACACAAGTAGTCGGTGGCGGCCGGCGGCCACACGAAGCGAGAAGCGGCCTATCGTGGCGTGTAGCGACATAGCGACCACAGGCGTAACTCGTGTGCAGCGAGTTCATGATTATTATAAAATGTACGAAAACTGTAGGCGGCCGCTCGATGGCGGCATTTTGTGGCTGGTAGCGTGTGGCCCAAGGCCAAAAAAAAAGAAAAAAGCAAAAAAAAAAAAAAGGGTAGCTGTATCTTCTGGCACGTGTCGGAAATCGTAACTAACACCGCCATCGTGTTTTTCAATATTTTAACAAAACAATAACACGAATGTTTACCAACAGCTCCTCCCCATCAACGTTGTAGAAACGCCACCAAAAGATCCCTGTACCAATGTAGGAAGGATTGCGGTCAGCAATCTTCATTACTTATCTGGTGTTACCACCTTAAGAAAAACTGCGTCGTGTTTTTTTTTGAAGTGAAACTTTAGGCGCGTTGAGCGATTTTTGGTAGGGGGAAATGTTACGGGTTCGCATCACCGCGTTTCTGTGACGCCGTGCATGCTATGCATAGTTTTACGTTTAAGTTTTCACTTCTGTCGGCAGTCCCCATGGCTGCCTATTTATTTTCTTCATAATGTTATCTAGCCAGTTTTTAATATTATATTTAGGGTCATGGTATGGGCATGTGATGCGGAGGAAAGAGGCTAATGTCATGAGGAAAATTCTGAGTATGAATGTGGATGACTATAAGAGTAGGGGAAGCCCAAAGAAACTATGGATGAACTGTGTGAAAGATGATAAAGGCTTGAAAGGGGGTGACTACCGAGATGATGACTTATAGAGAAGTATGGAAGAGAGGAACATGTTGAGCCGACCCCAAATAAATTGGGATACTGGCAAGAGAATGCTGAGTGTTGTGAGCGTAGCTGAGATAATAATATTATTAGAATTTACCTGCCACGCTCGACATGGTGTGCATGGGCTGCATGGGATGAGGCATGGGGCTCATCATAGACATCTGCTGAGGGATGCCGGCGCCCAGTATGTATGGGTTCATGTTGTTGGCAGGCGACCACTGATTGGATGCTGTAATCACAACAAGACATTAATTATTACTGACCGAGCGAGCGAAGCGTCTCTGCTTCAAGGCTTTCCTCTGTCAATTTATTATTTATTATTATTTTTTATTTTTTTGTTACTACCCCTTTGCAGGTCGTATTTTACAACCGATCTGGACTTTATATCACACCGTGAAAACTTAGGTGAAGTGAGCTTGAAGTAAGCTGTCACTCCACCTGATGCTATGGATTGACACTATTGACAGTTCAGTCCCAGCTCACTTCACATAAGTTTTCATAGTTAGATTTTAATATACCTGTGGCCATCTTAGTGGTGATGGCCGCCGCGGGTTGTGTGGCGGCGGTGCTGGTCGACAGTGTGCGCTTGTTGCGACGCCCATGTCTTGGCGAAGGGCAGTGATGCTTGTGAGAGCCCGATTCAGCTCCCATCATCTTTGATGCGCGTTTCAAGCCATGTGGCTGATGTGGCTACAAAATAAACGAAATCAAAATCTATTTATTAAAAAAAAAAGTCAAAATTACATAAGACTTCTTAGTGCTTCAGCTGGGAACAAGAAGTGGCGCAACAAACTCCGCAGCAGCACAGCTGTCTATTTTTAGAAGCACTTAACAAACAGACAGAATAAGAATAGTATGCAAAGTAATTAACATTACAAAATAAAATGTAATTATTAAATTGAATTATTTTCTATATGTCAACTAGCACTCGGTAAATGGTACGATCACCTTACTAAAACGTTGAGCACTTTTTTAAAACTACGCGTTACGCGTACTAAACTATTGTGTTGTCAAAGATTAGTCTGCAGATAATCAACTTTCGACTTTTACTTAAGTACTCATAAAAAACTAAAACGCTATACAAACCTATTTTTCACAAACATGCATGAAAATATTGTCATTATTTTCGAAAAAAGAACACGCGAAGTATAGAATTTAAGGTCAAAGAAAATCAAATCCATTGCAGGAGCGTTTTTTGAATTTGGAACATTACACCGCTCCAGCAATGTTGTATGAAACGGCGTGCTGGGGTTATTAAATACTTTGATTGTATCTCTTTTATCATTCTTGGCATACCAACCAAAGTACCTAAGTCTCTTTGCTTAGTACAAAATTGCGTTCACGTGGCTGCATAGCCATAAATTGTTTGACTTTTGGCACAGATGATAAATAGAAAATTGGCGGCAAAACTGAAAATTCGTCTTGATTTGTTATTTACATACATAATAAATATAAATTTAATAATTAAAATGAGTTCCAACGGTTCAGAGAGTGAAATGGAGATTGATTGTACTCCACCAGATTTAAGATCAGAAGCCAAATTGGCAATGGAAAACCTGCTTCCAGCGAAGTCAAAAGAAAAATAAGTACATGAAAGTATATGAAAATTTTATGATTTGGTAAAACGAGAAAAAAGTGAACATTTTCTCCGAAACAGTTTTTTTTATTGCTAAAAACTAAAAAGCCATCTGCATTATGGGCAATTTATTCCATGTACAGTTCATGTTAAAAACGGCATTAACTTGAAAAATTATGGAAATTTTATTTCTCTGCATTCTTTTGAAAAAAGCACTATACATGCCTCGGCGGAAATGACAATTGCCTGTCTCGTATTAGTGAAGTCCTACGGCTCGGCCTTCAAACTCATACTCGACTTGCAATTGCCTATTTCACGGCCTTTGCAATAATGTACTATTTCTCAAACATGCATGGAAATATTGTCCATTATTTTCGAAAAAAGAACACGCGTAGTATCGAATTTACGGTCAAAGAAAATCAAATCCATTGCAGGAGCGTTTTTTGAATTTGGAACATTACAACGCTCCAGCAATGTTGTATGATACGGCGTGCTGGGGTTATTAAATTTTGGATCTCTTTTATCATTCTAGGCATACCTTGCTTATATATAACAAATAAAAAAATGAGTACCAACGGTTCAGATAGTGAAATGGAGATTGATTGTAAATCTTTAAGATCAGAAGCCAAATTGGCAATGGAAAACCTGTCAAAGTCAACAGAAAAATACATGAAAGTAGGTACTTATATGAACATTTTATGATTTGGAAAAACGAGAAAAAAGTGAACATTTTCTCCGAAACAGTATTGTTTGGCGTATTTTAAAGAGATAGCTAAAACTAAAAAGCCATCTACATTATGGGCAATTTATTCCACGGTGAAATGTACAGTTCACTTTTAAAACAGCATTAACTTGAAAAATTATGGAAATTGAACTAAGTAGTTTTCTTAAATAAAAGACAATCGACCGGATTCAAAAGCAAAAAATCGAAAATTTTTACTGACGAAAACTTATAGCTAGGTATTTTTTATTAAAGCCCCAGATGATATATATCTAGCGACAAAGGTAAATATAATTATTCATTATTTATTTGAGACACAGTTAAGCCAAAATGGCTGGATAGATTTGGCTGAATTTTGATATATAGGATTTATGCGTTTTATTAAATATACTGTCCGTGGCTGTAGCTTGATATTTAGTTTTGTTTGTTACAGGTTGCTATGATATTAGGCGTTAACGGAGCATGTCGGAGTATCGAACTCTATAATATTACCACGAAAGACGAAGAATGACTTGATGACAAAGCAATAATAACATTGCGCGACACTAAAACAAAGACTGACCGGATATTTGTAATCCAAGGAGAGTTCGTAACATTTGTAAAAAAATATTATAATCTTCGTCCAGCGAACACAACATCAGATAGGTATTTTCTTAACTTTCAGAAAGGGTAGTGCACGAAGCAGGTCATTGGAAGACACAAAATAGCTAAAATACCTAAAGAAATAGCAACTTATTTAAACTTGACAAATCCTGAATGTTACACTGGACATTGTTTTCCGTAGGTCTTCAGCCACTCTTCTGGCTGATTCTGGAGCGAATTTGACGACTCTGAAAAGACACGGAGACTGGAAGTCCGATAAAGCGGCTGAAGGCTACATTGAGGACTCAATTGAAAACAAAACTGATGTAAAAAATAAAATAAATCAAAACTTCACATTACAACCTAATTCAGAAACAGAATCTCACGCCACTTGCCAACATCTAAGTCCACAGCCATCCACCTAAAACAGCATATTCAGCCATCTACCACTACATCCAAAGCCCACCTGCAAACCTCATCAGAAGTTCAACAAACAAACATAAATGTACCGGGGAAACCAATAACATTTTCTTTTAGTAATTGCCCCAATACGACTAATGTAACTTTTAATATTAATTAAATTAAATGTATAATATAAAAAGTATGTTTTATTTCCCTGCATTATTTTGAGAAAAGCACTATACGTATATGCCTCGGCGGAAATGGCAATTGCCTGTCTCGTATTAGTGAAGTCCTCGCCTACCTGCAATTGCCTATTTCACGGCCTTTGCAATAATGTACTATTAGTTAAAATAGTTTTTTGTCAATTTCTTTCGAATTATGATTTGAGTTTGAAAGAAGAAGAAGACAGAACACAATTTTAACTAAAATAGGGTTTGTAGAGCGTCTTAGTTTTTTTATGAATCGCCGCCCTGTCTTGAAGAGACTATAAGTAAATATCTTAAATACTTCGGTATTCGTTACAATACTCTTGAAGAGTTTATAAAATGACAATCTTTAGGATCACCTTTTAAGGGTCGCCTAACTTTTTTGCACGTATTTGCTACTTTATGTGACTTTATTCTAATTACAAAACTAATTCCTAAAATTCCTGTAAAAGACGTTAAAGTAAAATGTATTCTAACCTGAAGCTCAGTGGTCCCAGCGCTGGTAGGATGGAAGGACGCATTACAGCGAGCCAAATGCTCCTTCTTTTTCTTCCTAGTCTCATTAGAGTTCTTCTCTCTATCACCTTTACTGCTAGAACGAGTCTCTCTGTGCATCTTCGTTAATTCTTTTTCCATCTCAGTGTTGTGCCTATCAAAATTAAATGATCTATAAGAAAAGTGTTTACTATAGGTACACTTTTATAATAACACAACACAGTACAACGACAAGTACAGTCCCCGGCGATAAATATTGCACATCGACTTTTGGAAAGAGACAATCGGCTAATTTCAGCTTCGTAGAGCGTTATCTCTGTCGCACGAAATACAAACAGTCCGGTATCTATTAGGAGCTGTTAAAACAATTACGATTTGCTTCTTTTGATAATTCTTTTTATTCTTTGTATTAAATACACCAATTTTGCTTTAGGTGATGGCTTTAGGTTGGGGTAAAATAAAATAAAAAAACAGGTTCACATTATGTTTACGTATTTAATTATTTTGGAAAATTACAGCTGTTTTTAAATCTGTCAGCTTCGGTTACAAAATATTTATAAACATTGTAGATAATTTCGCGTGACTGACCTCGTAAAGGTTTCCCTCTTTTTCCTAAAGATGCCATTGTACAACTTTAAATTATTTAAATTTGGGGGTGTTAACAACTCTAAATATATATTTTGAACTAACACTCTATTGCACTTGAGCAACGACTGACAAAACGTCACCTATGTAGTGTGCGACAGAGATAACGCTCTACGAAGCCGAAATTAGCCGATTGTCTCTTTCCAAAGGTCGATGTGCAATATTTATCGCCGGGTACTGTAGGTACTTTTGAACACAAAAAAAAACGAGAGAGCCTTACAGTAGTCGCATACATCTATCATCTCACTTTGGTAAAAGTACTTTCTAGTTCCATGCCAAATTTCAATCAACATTTCAATCCGTCACTCAAAACTTTTAGAAAAATAATATACAATACAACGTGTCGTTTTGCATCCTTGTCACATTTCAGGGTGTGATACAGAACATCAAACCGAAAAACTTTCTCCATGGGACCAACATCGTAAATGCGAAAAAATATTCAACTGTCCCGTAGAAAACTTCAATACCTACTCGACGGAAATGTATGGGCCTGCTGATTATTTTTTCGCGATTACGATGTTGGTGCCATGGCAAAAGTTGTTCGGTTTGATGGTCTCTATCACACCCTTAAATTTTACGAGGGTGCAAAACGACACGTTGTATTTTCACTTTCTGTTTTAACACACTTCCGTCACTTCGCCCTTTTCACGAAATCACTGCAACAGATTGCAGGAAAGCAAGAGAAAAGATGTTACACATCAATAAAAAAGGCTTGGATGTGATCTAAAGCATGCATGAAGATGTGGGGGGTAAAATAATATAATGTGAATAGCACGTCATCATCTGCCTAGCCTTTTTCCAACTATGCCGGCTTCCAGTTTAACCGGATACAGCTGTAGCAGAAATAACCCAACGATGAGGGCGTCACTGCCCAAAAATTACCACTCGGTACCCTCTTAAAATGCCTCTCATTGGAAACACATCAAGAGCTGCAGTGATATTTATTTATTTATTTATTAAAACTTTATGCACAAGCAAAAAAAATACCGTACAAAGGCGGACTTAATGCCTGAGGCATTTTCTACCAGTCAACCTTAGGGTGATGCAGAGAGAAAACAAGGCAGGTGCAACATAAACAGGTGATATTACTAAATAGTGGTAATTTTTTGTTCGTCAACAATTCGTTACTAACTTGTTAAGCAGTGCCTCAGTAAGCCGAACAGGCTGATAATCTTCGCCAGGCATTGAACTGCTACTGGCTACGATCATCCCATTGGAATCCGAGGAGCTTATTTCACCAGAGTCTCTCGAATGCAGTGCCATCGGCGACAGGCAACCTCTGCAATACAATAATATTGTGTAATCACAACTGTGTAATCTTCGAAATCAAAATCCATAATAGACTCTATTAAAATTCTGAAACCTAAGGGAGTAATCAGACCGCGTTGGATCGACGTTAACCGTGTGTCGCCTCAAAAATATGTCATCTCAATTATATTCTAGTCTCAAAATATTTCACGATGTCGTGAAACGTGAGACTACTGACCGCGGCCTAGTTGCACCCTAATAGGTACAACCATGATAATCAATATCAACTTTCAGTTCATGCTTGATATGTTAAGTTTGCTCTCGCCACAAGATTTTAGCTAGGACGATAGCTTTTAAGACTTCGTTGTCAACAATGGACATTTGAAAAAGGCCTCAAATGATCAATTGGTGATTTACTGGCCTGAAAGTTGCTAAACGGCCCAAACAGATAACACATGAAGACGATCTGGTATTCCCTAAATGTCCAGTAATAAAAAATCTGCCTAGCATTTTCCCAACTATGTTGGGCTCGGCTTCCAGTCTTACCGGATGCAGCTGAATACCAGTATTTTACATGCAGCGACTGCCTATCTGACCTCCACAACCCAGTAGGTAACTGGGTAATACTGTACCCCTTGGTAAGACTGGTTGTCAGATTTTCGGGCTTCTGACGACCCGTAACAAACTGTCAAAAATCCACGAATGAAAGCCGGGACCAACGGCCTAACATGCTTTCCGAGGCACGGAGGAGTTTCGGTATGTAATGATGATCACCCATCCACTGACCAACCCCGGCAAGCGTAGCTTAACCTGATGGATCGACCCGTGCGGCTGTTATTACTTATCCACGAGCTCCTCCTAAATGTCCAGTAATAATAAGTAAGTAAATCCACGGGGAACTACGTGACCTACAGGGTCATAAATTATTATATGATGAACACAAACACTGTACCTACTTACAAAATTCAATTATAAAAACATACTTACGAGTATTTCCTGAGGGTTCCGATATTACTTTCGCCGGAGCCCGTTTTGTAGTCCTCAAACGAGTCAGGTTGCTGACTTACAAAATACCTGAACACAAATATAGAAACAATCAAGTTACACTTTAGAACCTCTCTAGTTGTTCTGGGAGTAATGTAAAACATTGAATACACGGAGAATGCGTTTAGAAACTGAAGAGTAGACTGTAAGCTAACTTACCGTTGCAATGTTTCATTGTAGTTAAGTTGGGTGTAACTCAACGGAGTTTCGGTGCTCGACTGGCTGTCATAATAGTCATGATGTGGGGAAATGCCACCCAGCATTACTGAGTCCCTTTCCTGTGACATAAAACACAATGTTCACATTTAGTTATTTATTGATTGAAATGACGATGACGACACATGACGTTACCAGATACTTAACATCACGCCTTGTATCGTATGGGGTATAGGTATAGGTATAGGCCCGTTAGGTTTTAAAACCCAATTAATAGAGGTAGAGCCTTTTCCCATCCCGACTCCAGCACAGTTATTACTATTACCTTAGAATGACAACCCAAAGGATTTTGAATTAAAGGAGAATGGGCGCTTTTGTATGGGCTCCGTCCCCAGACTGTTTCAAGACTGTATCAAATTGAGCGATACGTCATTTTAAAGCTTATTAGAATGGCTTTATTTTATTCTATGATACCAACCACCGCACTCTTGCAGGAGAAGACCTACGACTGATTACATTTTTTTTCAAAAAAATGTGATTTACGCTTATTTTACCATCGTCCACCTCTTTTGTCTTGCAGATATCCTGGGGTATGCCTATCTATTCAAAGTGCGATGGAGCGAGATATGATCGAAGTCTTAACATATGTGTCCTCGACGTTATGACAGTTAGCTTATGCCATCAACAACGAAACTCGTGCAAAGAAGATACTATGAATCTCTTTTTTTTTCTTAATATCATTATGTTTAGCCGAGCCTACAACGTCCTGCGTGTTCAATTTAATAATGCTTTTAGGATGCTGTTGGGACTGCCGTGGCATTGTAGAGCTTCGGGCATGTTCGCAGAGGCTCGCACAGATGGATTCCATGCCATTATGCGAAAGAAAGCGGCCTCCTTACTGCAGCGTCTGCATGGTAGTAACAACAGCATTCTAAAAATGATCGCTGCCAGAGCGGATTGTCCCTTTCAGAGACACTGGGTGAGGACAGTCCTAGGTCTGAGTTAACAATAATAATAATAATTAATTAGTTACTGTTTGAAACTAACAATACTAACCTAGTACATAAGCATTATTGTTACTAACATCAAAATACTAACAATTAAATAAAACTTTAATTCAGACTAGGTCCATAAATGGACCTAGTCTGAATTAAAGTTTTATTTAATTTTTTAATTTTATAGACAGTTTTTTGTAGATACTTATTACTTTATATAGCGTTCTTTGCGATGCAGCTACTACTCTTGTGTTGCGCGTTTATCGCCACACCTGCACACTTGACTTTTTAACTTTTCCCTACCTCCGTATCTCTACGTTGACGTCATGGTGGGGCTTGCGCGCTCCGAACTGTAAGTCTGTGCCGGTAGAATTTACTTTGCCGAAACAGGTCTAGGGTGAGGGGCCAGACCAAGAGAGATACAAAAAACCGCAGGGCAGCGTGTGGCGAGCTGTTGGGAAGTAGCGACCCCACGGACCCTATCTCCCGGTAGAAGTCTTGTTCCTCACCTCTGGCTTGCCTTTATTGACCGGCTGGAGTGAACACTGACGGAAACAGAGCTCCCACCTCATTCTTGCCTTTATTGGCCGGCTTGAGTGGAGATTCGCAAGAGCAAACGTGCTCGGAGGAAGGAAGTATTCCAGTAAGTGCTTGTAGGGATCTTGACTTGACCATCTTCCGGCTCTGGGATTGTTCTGAGAGCCGTGGAATACCTCTCCACTCCTCAAGCACCTCAGGACATGTTGCCCCCTTGTCGCTACGTCACTATGTGCTAGCGACAGTCTCCGGGGGCCCATTATTGAGTGTGCAAGTCACCCCCTGCCATTTCGTCTGTATATTGTATAAAAAACATTGGTCAGGCAGGGGGGGGGGCATAGTCTTTCCATAGTTCTAGGTAACCATTCCACAGCCACCCAAACCCAAAGCCCAATATATTTTGTTTCCATGTTCTGCAATAGTCCTGCGCCAACCAGGGGATGTCCTTGGGTGCACTTACATAGTGCATACAGGGATAATCGTCGGTTGGTGTCTCCTCATAATTTAAAATTGTCTAAGGGGCGTCTGCGAGTTGACTTTGGACCCTCGTACACGTTCCATCACAACACATCGTATCCAATACCTTTGCAACCATTCAAGCTAGCCAAAATCAAAGTAAAAGCTGAGGAGTCAAGTCCATTTAGCGTACCGAAGTCAAAATATACAGTGTCGAACCGATGAAGGAGGAAATGATGCATGCGACGTGCGTATCGTAGGGCAATATAAATTAACCGAACTATTATTCCAATACAAACCATTGACAGCCGACAGAATGAAAAAATAAAATCACAGACCAAACACTGCTAGTATTGTCATATATCAAAGTGTATCAAAGTGAGAGGAATTTCGTAATGAACAAAAATAAAGCATGGCATTTGGAAAGTACTACCTCAAACTTAGTTTGGGGTAGAGGGTTTGAGGAGCAATACGGTTTAAAAAGATTTGGTTAAAAAAGTACGCCTGGACACTTAAGCGGTTAAGTGAAAAAAACGAGTACAATACAATAGTCAGCTGTAAAAAAATTGTTCATTGTCTTTATCCCTCTCGCCTCCATAATTGTTATCTCGTTCGGGTTCACCCGCCCTCTGACGTTCTTCACCCTGATGCGATGACGCCTCTAGCATTTTGTACACATGGTTATACTTGCTACGTTACGAAGCTAGAAATAATATTTTAAAAAATTAAATTAAAATTATTCATGGTTCCTTCCCTGCACGAGTTTCGTTGTTGGTGTAATACAATAAAATAAAGCTACTGTTATGACCTTTAAAATGACGTATATCACATCTTGATACACCACTGGGGACGGACCCGCCCATTCTCCTTTATAATTCATTGCCTCATTTGTTAAAAAAAATTGTCTGCTCAACGACGAAAATAACGCAATTAAGGCGCAGATTATGATTTTAGTGACTTTTAAATCTGTTATTACGCCTTCGAATACCTACCTAATGCAAGTAAGTTATGCAAAAAAATGTATGTTAAACTAGAACGCGTACACATCATCAGTTATCAATAAATTCAGGAAGTACTAAGGGCGAGCGCGCACTGCGGTGCGTTCCGTTAGTTCTGCCGCACTGGGCGGGGCCTACAGTAACAAAACGCATGACCGCAGTGCGCGCACTTCAAAGACATTCCATACTTCACAGATTATGCGTTAGAAAAACGCACCGCAGTGTGTGCTCGCCCTTAATGTCTACCCGAAACATAAAAAATCGGACAAGTGCGTGTCGGGCCACGCGCAGTAATAGGGTTCCGTAGTGCAGCACGCCGCCGCCCGTCGTTATTCGAGTGTAAATATTATTAATAAGAATGTTATTATTTTATTTTTATATATTTTTACATGGTTCATAAACTTATATTTACTACCTGTTCTACGCAACTAACAACGTTACGTACGTAATTTTTATTGGAATTTGTTCGAAATTTGTACAGGGGTTCTAAAACGGCCACTTTGGCAGAATTATAATAGGACTAGCTTTTGCCCGCGGCTTCGCCCGCGTGGATGTCGGAAAATATCTCATGGGAATGTTCATGTGGAAAACATAGGGCCGTCCGATATAACTGTGCAAACTCAAATCGCTACGATATATCGTTACCGTGTATAGTAGGCATAAAGCTACCAGTCGGCATGATTTTTTCCGACATCTTCAACAGTCGTCGTCATATTTCAGCCAATTTGCACAAAACTATAATGAATTACCCTGAATCACTCCGTTCATTGGAGAAAACCGTATGAAAATCCGTTCGGTACTTTTTGACATTATCGCATTCAAACAAACAGACTTACGCGGCGGGGGGACTTTGTTAATTACTTAAAATTTATTATGCCAGTCACGCTCTAATAACAAATAACTTTTGTCCGAGTGTCCACTCGTTCAAATAATTTCCTCGTAAAAACGCCGAATGAAAAAGACTAAATGTTACCTCAAGATTCGAACTATGACTACATTTCCAATCCCTTAAATCTCTTAAAAAGAGGTAGGTACACAAACATTTGTCAACCCCTATTGTACCCCCTCAAAAACGCTGTACCATATATTTCTTTATTTCCTACCAAAAGCATAAATTTGAATTTTCATATCCCTAACTTAAGAAATGTTGGGTTTCCCATACAAATTTTCATCCCTTATATCACACCTTGTACGATTATGTTTTAAGACAAAAAGTAGCTCATGTCGTTTCCCAGGATGCTATCTATAGCCTTGCCAAATTTTGTCGAAATCCGTGCAGTGTTGTAAATTTTAAAATCAACCCCTATTTTACCCCCTTAGGGGATGATTTTTAAAAAACGCTGAACACATATTTCTTAATGTCCTACCAATAGCATAAATTTGTTATCCCTAACTTAAGAAATACTGGGTTTCCCTTACAAACTTTCATCCCCTATATCACCCCCTGTAGTATTGTTTTTGAAAGTATCCTATGTCCTTTCCCAGGATGCTATATAAAGCCTTGCCAAATTTTGTCGAAATCCGTGCAGTTTTGTAAATTTTAAAATCAACCCCTATTTTACCCCCTTAAGGGATGATTTTTCAAAAACGCTGAACCGCATATTTCTTTATTTCCTATCAAAAGCATACATTTTAATTTTCACATCCCTAACTTAAGAAACACTGAGTTTCCCATACAAACTTTCATCCCCTATATCACCCCCTGTAGGATTATTTTTGAAAAAAAAAAGTAGCCTATTTCCGTCCCCAGGATACCATCTATAGCCTTGCCAAATTTTATCGAAATCCGTTCAGTGGTTTAGGCGTGAAAAGGTAACAGACAGACAGACAGAGTTACTTTCGAATTTATAATATTAGTATGGATAATAGATATTATGAATCATAATTGAAATCGTAAAACGGTCACAAACTGTCAATTTTGTATGGAGATTCGTAAAATGGTCCACAAATTATGAATTGCTTTATTGAAGTTTAATGTTTAGTGTCAAATACGTCAAATAGCACAATCATAATAAATTGCTAGGAATTCAGGAAATTAATCGCTTTTAGAGGAATTGCTTAATGTTACTGTTATAAGTCCCCTGTTCTAAGTATATTTTACAAGTTGGTTGACTATTACTCGTAAAATTGAAAAGCCTACTTAGCTGTGATAGTTTTCCTTTTAATTTCGTTATACAACATTAGTTTTTGTTTACACTAAACCCGAAAAGGGGTCATTGTACTCATCATTTTGAACAATTTTTTCTATGGCATCAACCTTGAAATCGCGAGAAAAAAAAAACAGCTGTTTCGTAAAATGTATGGAACAGCTGATTTTTTCGTCACCTTAATATTGTTGAATTGTCAAAATGAAAGGCTTTGCCATTTGTAAGTGTTACGCAATTTGACTGTCATTGAAAATTTCCTGAAGGAAAAACCTAATAAAACGTTGTCCGGCCAAGGGAGTCGACCCTCAGACCTGAAGCACCGACGAACGAGTCAGTCAATGCCTGTATCATAAATGTAGCAAACGTATAAGGTACGCACAAGGAAAGAGAAGCAAGAAGCTCAGAAAACTCATATTTTGTTCATAAACGACTGTGGGATAAAAGCCATAAGTTTGGTGTTTGCACCCATACTAAGGTCCGTATTACAGAACGTCACTCAATACTCAGCATTACTTAAAACTAGATTCAAGACATTTGATTGGTTCAAACTAGTTATAAACTAGATTTAAACAAAGATCAGTGCTTGAGTTTCCTTCTGTAATACGGACCAACAGTAGGTAATTGTAAATCTATAAAAGTTACACGCATAATGTTCAAATAAGAAGCTTCTATACAGCATAGGTTGTTGTGGTTGTTGTGGTTATTATTCGCCAACGTGATTGAAATTACAAAACATTACACGAAGTAAAGTTACGCAACGAAATATCCCTTGTCCGTTATGAAAAACACGTGTTTTCTACCCCACTCTCAATGGAGCACCTGTAAGCCTGGGCCTGTATAAGCCACTCCACTAGTCACGTGGCCACTACGCAACATGGATGGAAATGACAAAGATATTAATTGATTATTTCGTCACGTGTTTCTAGAACCATTCTTATTTTTAACACTGGGGAACAGTCATTTTGCGGCATGGTAACGTATAAGTTAATTTCGTATAAGTTAATTATGCTGAATACGAGAGAAATATGAGATTGTCAAATTGACTCTAGTTTATGAGATAAAGACTACTAACTACACTCCTTTGCAAAAAAAACGGGCGGTTTGGATTTTTCTACATTATTGGTAATCATTTCAAATTTCAAATTTCAAATTTATTTATTAATAATCAGGCAAACAAGAATAGATTGGACGGTGACCCCCAAACTAGACATATTTATGCCTGTATCTTGGGGTATTTAGTTCTAAAGAGGTTTTAATAGCCAAACTATGTTACTGGCACTTAATAAAGAGTCTGGGTATAAAAAAAAAGTTAATTTCAAATTCGAAACAGTTGTTTTTAAAAATAATAATACCTTTTTCAGTTTATGACTTTTTACTTAATATTCGCGGGTTTGCGGTTAAAAGGTTATCAGGCAACTAAAACTAACTTTCGTTATTTTTATTAGAATAATTTATGTTTGTCGCATAATCCTGCCTTATTGTGACTTAAAACAGATATCTTTGTGTCGATTTTAATGGCAGAAAAAGCAATAAGAGCTAGTAAAATTATAGCGCTGTTGGAAGTGGGGTGTAGCCAATGTTACGGCTCACAGCGGTTAAACGTGAGCCGTTCAACACTCCATAGAACCCGGACTCGATACTAAGAGACAGGTTCCGTTCAAAGAAGGCAAGGTTCTGGGAGAAAACGTTGCACACAACCACGAGACGACCGCTTTTTAGTGACTCAGGCGCTGAGGAACCGCAAATGCAGTTACATAGACCTCAAAAGAAACCTTGAAGAGGTACGAGGAGCACAAGTTAGCCTATGGACAGTGAGGAGGCTTTTAGCGGTTGATATACGCAGTCGACGACCAGCGCGGGCCCCCAAGTTACTCCGTGAGCACCGGATTGCTCGACTGAGGTTCACTAGAAATTGTCTATCTTGGACACTAGGTAATTGGAGTAGCGTACTCTTCTCCGATGAGGGTCGAATTTGTCTGAATGGTGAGGACCGACGTTAGCGAGTATTACGAAGACCAGGGGAACGCTATGCCGACGTGTGTTTTGAAGAAATCACCCCTTATGGTGGAAGGTCCGTTATGTTCTGGGTGGGCGTAACTTCTAGCTATCGTACCGAGATAGTGTTCATTGAAAATGGCTCACTAAATGCGCAAAGGTACATAACAGGAATAATTTGTCAACATGCACAGCCCGCACTGACTGTAATTGGTGAAGATGCCATTTACATGGACGATAATGCTCAGTACCACCGTTCTGGCGACGTAGATGCTTATATGCAAGAGGTCGGTATTCGTCGTTTGTATTGGCTAGCGCGGAGCCCCGACCTTAACCCATTGAGCACGTCTGGGACCTCCTAAAAAGGCGAGTAAGATCTGTCCAACCCCTTCCACAACACATCAGGGAGCTTAAACGTGTGATTTCGGCTGAGTGGGAACACGTTCCACAGGACACCATCAAAAGCCTGGTGGAAAGCATGCCAAGACTATTACATGCCGTAATCGCTGCAAGGGGAGATCATACTCGTTATTAATTTTTATTTTTCAATGTCTTTTTTATAAAACACTATCGAAACGGGTCTTATCGCGATATTCTTTTTAACGAGGTAAACAGGTACCTACTTGTTTCCCGACGTTTCGACCGCCTTGCAGCGATCGTGGTCACGGGAGGACTAATGACAGCTCAGCGACGTCTTCGTAAAGTGCGGGTATGTGCATCTACCCTCACTTGGTCTTCACAATTTTTATAAATGTCACTGTCGGTACTTCTACACACAACACTAAGGACGTCTACACACTGGCGGACCTCGTCGGACGACCGGAGTTGCTTGCACTTGCTAATGACTGGATTCCAAGTTGTAGGCAGTCGGTATCCATCCTCTCTGTTGAAATTTTTATATTTCCTGATTTCAACCGCTTCACGTACTATTCTGGAGTAATAGTAACGATCAGAGGAAAGAACCTGTGGCTTGTGTAGTTGAATCCAGTGGTTTGGACCAGCCTCCAGCAAATGCTCAGCTATCGCGGACTTGTTGGTTTGACGGTTTTTTACAGCTGCAATATGTTCTTTGATCCTTTCGGCGATTGTTCGTTTTGTCTGCCCTATATATGAACTACCACAGCTGCAATCCACCTTGTATACGCCAGGTGTCTGAAGGGGAATTACGTCTTTCGGAGAACGCAGGCACTTCGAAATGCTGGAGAAACGAAAAAACCCGTTTCGATAGTGTTTTATAATGTGTACAAATCGCGAAAGTTTAAAAAGTTTAATGTCTTTTTGTATTAAAATACTATAAAAATACTCGTAGTCTTAATTTAATTATACCCTAAAAATTTCCATTTGAACAGGACTCTCTGTTTACATTGACTAAAACACCGATTCCAGGATTTAAGGGTTAAAAACTATATTCTCAATGATAATAAGAAATTTCTAGTCATTTATGCTAATGACATACTAAAAATATTAATATAATTCATAGAAAAGCCAATGACTGTAAGGTGCCCGTTTTTTTTGCAAAAGAGTTTATTATAGTTGATACCAGTTTTTCTTCTTTGATAAAGTAAAGAAGAATGTATCTCTCTCCTGCAGGCCTAACATGAACACACGCGACAATTACTCGCTCTCGCGCGAGTAATTTTATGACAGTTCAAAGCTTTTCTCGTTTTCTGACAGCGCTGCCATACAATGTTCTGTCAAACTTGTTGTCGAGAAAGACAAACCCTAACATGGCACCTCAGATAACTCGACTTTTGACAGAATTTTGACAATAAACACGAGAAAATCCCCGATTCGTCTCTCGTTTAGTCGTCCTCGATTTTGACGACGAGACGAGTAGACAAAATTATGATACAAAAAAAAAACTAAAATGAACTAAAGTCTCATAATTTCACGTACTTTAGTCATAATTTTATTTTACACTAGCTGCGCCCCGCGGTTGCACCCGCGTAGACCGGGATAAAAAGTGCCTAGCCTATGTGTGTGCCTACTAACAACATACAAATACACGCACACACGCACTCACAAACTTTCGCCTTTATAGTATTATATATAGTGTGATTATATTACTAATGAAAATTGTTGTGCCACCCCAAGTTTTTTTGGGTTAAGGGCAGGAGAATGATATGATGATGATTATTAATGAAAATACTTAGTTTTAAACTATATTTATACTGGAATGATGTTCTTTTCGGCGGCCGCGAGAGAAACTGTGACGGAGGGGTACACTATAACGTAGATGAGCATCCCTTTCAGTAGGTAATAACCAGTCACTTTGCCAATTATGGTGATTAACAAAATCGAGGGAGTTATGACAGTGCAATAACAAACCTTCGCAACATAATTACTAAAATCTCTAGTTCATTGTCATTTGTGGTGATTCTCAAGTGAGTGTAGTGTAGGTAGCAGTGGAGGCCCAGTGGTAACGGCCCTGACTTACGAGTTGTAGGTCATAGGTTCGAACCCCGACAGGCGCTTTACTTTGTGTAAATTATATCATCACCACTGCTCTCAAAACGGTGAAGGAAAACATCGTGAGGAAACGGGCATGCCTAGAGCAGTACCTACATTATAGGCTGATTATGTTAAGTTATCAAGTGAGTAGGTATGTATATTATTTGCCACTAATTTTCATTTCCGTCATTTTGTATTTAAATTCGGCACCAATGAAAAACTAAACAAATAGGTATTAAAAGAGGTGCACGTAAAATCATTATAGTACATACCAATTCCATGCAAAAAAATGAAAAATGAGTGAAATAAAACGGAACCTCAAGCCGATGTTGCTATGATATAAATGATTTGTTTTTAATAACTTGCTACATCGGTCTCTCGTCTCGAGATAGAGAAGTGTCAAAGTGCCTTTTTCGAATTTACTCGAGCTTAACGGTCATGTTAGGGATTATAATAACGTCAGAATCGACGACAAATTTCGACAAATCGTGATATCTCGTGTTCTCGTGCTTGCCATGTTAGCTCTGCTGGTCCGATAAGATTTTAGGAGTAGCAGATTTTTCAATTCGAATCACGAACCAAGTCACTGAGCTCCTTTTGAGAAAATTCCTATTTTGTAGAACAACATGCTTCAAACTCACTTTCATTACTGTCCTTTTGATTGTTTAACACGTCTAACATTTTACTATCTTTTTTTTAGCATAAATCTTTACCTACCGTGTAATATTCTGTTTCGACATTAGGATAAACCGAAGTACATTTTTTGTACCGGTTCATTCCTTTCACAATTACAGCACAAAAGTAATCATTAAAAATGAAAGGCTGACTCAATCCAACATCGGCCCTCTAAGCCCTTCAAGTCCTCGTTGGCTCCAGTATCGCAGAGATTCCACATAAAACTTACACACGAAATTGGGCACCGAATATTTATTTTCTGTGCAAGATTAATAATTAATGTATGCTTGAAATGTTTGTTTCACAAATCGAGGATACTTTTTCTTACAATTTGTAGAAAATATTTGCCACATGTAAAACAAAACCGTTAACACGAGACTTACGCGACGAAATCATGGGAAAAGGACAATTATACTCAAAATAGAACACGTACTGATAATCTTTAGCTCTAATATCTGATTTGCGAGACTGTCAATACTAACTAAGTCAAAATAAAACAAGGTTGGAGATACTCAAATTAATACAAGTTAGCAGGGTAGATTAATATTTTTTTCAAATAATTGCTTACATGTCGTTTATCTCAAGAACCAGAGCCAATCCAAAAAAAGTGAATACATTTCGTATATCTATATATATAAAAGCGAAAGGTAACTCATTTATACATTCATTCACTCACAGATTAAACACGAAATCTCAAAAAGTACTGGACCTACGAAGATGAATTTGGCACAGAGGTAGATTATGAGTAGGAGACGTCAGCTAAGAAAGGATTTTAGGAAACTCACACCGTTAAGGGGGTGAAATAAGGGGTGGAAGTTTGTATGAACATTTTTATTCCTTGAGTTAATAAACTTGAAACTTGACACGAATATTTATCTCAGTACATAATGATTTTTGTAATTTTTTGTTTTTCTAAACTAGCCGGGGAATTGGGGAGTGTCAAAGTATGTATGAAGGAATTTTAACGCGCGGTCCGATTAACTAATCGGATAGTTTAGAAAAACAAAAAATTACAAAAATCATAATAAAAATGTTCATACAAACTTCCACCCCCTTAACGGGGTGAGTTTTCTAAAATCCTTGCTTAGCTAAACTACCCGGGGAATTGGGGGCTGTCAAAGTTCGATTAACTAATCGGACCGCGTGTTAAAATTCCTCCATACATAGACACACACATTCCTCCAAGAAAAACAAATAATAATAAGTATAAATACTGAGTTTCGAGTTCGAAACTCAGTATTTATACTAGAAACAAAAAATGGCAATATCAAACCTACGTAACGTAATTACCAAAATCATTTCTTAAAGCTGGTACTTACAACTTTTATTGTTTTAGGGTAATAATAGCAATTGGAAATGGGCACACCAAAACATCTTGTGCACCTTCTTAGAGTACTCTACGAAGGAGGAACAGCATCAGTGCGAACAGACGACCACATTTCGGATAGCTTCCATCCCAGTGCAGGTGTCCGCCAGGGATGTATAGTATCGCCACTCCTATTCAACACCTACACGGAGCTCATTATGCGCATCACCCTCGACGACTGGTCTGATGGTGTTGCGATTGGTGGCTACAAAATTGCGAACCTACGCTACGCTGATGACACAACCTTGTTTGCGACTAGTGCTGAACAGATGGAGGAACTACTCCTTAAGATGGAGCGCGTGAGTCTTACGTTTGGGTTGAGGATTAATCGCAGTAAAACCAAGATGATGATTGTAGACCGTGGCAACATCAACTCGCCAGACATGACACAGATTGCGAACTGCGACGTGGTTCAATCCTACGTGTATCTTGGTGCTATGATCGCGAATAACGGCAACTGCGTGGATGAGGTGAAACGGCGTATGGCTATGGCTAGAGGGGCAATGGACAAGCTGAAAAAAATATGGAGGAATCGCAGCATAACTAAGGCCACTAAGATCAGGCTCGTCCGTACTCTTGTATTCCCTATATTTCTGTACGCAGCTGAGACGTGGACATTACGAAAACTGGAAAAGAAAAAAGTAGATGCTCTAGAAATGTGGTGCTGGAGAAGAATGCTTGGTGTATCATGGACTGAATTCCGCACAAACGTCTCCATACTCCAAGAACTCGGCATCAAACAGCGTCTATCAGCACTAGTACAGTCTCGGATACTTAAGTTCTTTGGGCATGTCTCCAGGCGGAACAATGACTCCATAGAACGTCTTGTGGTGCAGGGCAGAGTGGAAGGTAATAGGCCACGCGGGCGGTCACCGATGAGGTGGACCGACCAAGTAAAATCCGCGATTGGAGGCCCTGTCAATGAATGCGCCAGATTGACTTCTAACCGAACCAGATGGAGAGAAATCGTGAGGCGAGCAACAACTACACCTGCGATTGGACACAGTTCATAGTGACCACGACCGAAGAAGCGGTGAAGCGAAGAAGAAGAAGAATAATAGCAAACTCAACTCCAGTTGCATATTTCGTCGCTAATTTAACTAACTGACGTACGTATCTGACATTTTGGACTAAGCTGACAGCCGACCTAACTATAGTAATTTGATACATTTTCCAAGTCAAATTGATCTGTCTAATCGGCGTATGATAATGCAAAAATCGAGACCGATATACCTAGTTTACAAAAAAAAAACTGGGCAAGTGCGTATCGGATCACGCACAATGAAGGGTTCCGTAGTTGAAAAAAATTTATCCCAAAAACAAACTTATCATTGTAAATCCAAAAAAGAATTTTATCTATACTAATATTATAAAGAGGTAAAATTTGTATGTAAGTTTGTAAGTTTGTAAGTTTGTAAGTTTGTATGTAGGGGGTAATCTCCGGAACTAATGATCCAATTCTAAAAATTTTTTCACTGGTAGAAAGCTACATTATTCCTGAGTGCTATAGGCTATAAATTATATTTATATCATGCATATTAGCCGAGCTATCACAAGTTTTGTCTAACAAGTCGGAAAGAAATACCTCTTTAAACAGACTTTTTTGCATGCGCTGCCTAAACGGTTGTTTATAATTGATAACAATGTATGGCAGTCTGGTCCGTCTTAAATAATTCTACAAAAAAGTCCGCGACACCATATTTCTATCTTTTATATTTTATCTTTTATACATCTTTTATTGTTTTAAAAAAGTATTTTTTAGACATACTTACGTTTGGACGATTATTTAAACAACAAAACATTAATCCTTATCAAAATAAGATATTTTATGATCACAAGGACATCATGGAGATAAGATTTGGCCTTTACAGTATGGCAATTGGTCATACAGTTTCGGAGATAATATAAAATTACTAAAACGCAAAATAACTTTAATTCATACCGGTTCCTCTTGAGCAAACATGTTTAGAGCGGACATTTTATCAATTTACCCATAGATGGCGTTGTGCAAAATGTCGGTGGAATACAGCGGAAGAGTTTGTTTTTAGGGTTCCGTACCAAAATGGTAAAAAAGGAACCCTTATGGTGTGACTCAGTCTGTCTGTCTGTCTGTCACAGCTGGATATCTCAAGAACTACTAATGCTATCAATTTGAAATTTGGAACAGTTTTAGATAATATTTACCCAACTATTTTGCAAATAAGAAAGAAATAAAACGATATGTATTTTTTTTGCAACATGGGCTGAAAGGGGGTCTTAAAAATTCAAAGTTGGGCTACTAGGTCATGTGGGGTATCATATGAAAGAGCGCTGTTTGCGCATTCTCAAAAATATTTTTATTTTTTTTTAGGCCGCACAGTGTTCGACTTTTGATGAAAAATGTAAAAAAAAATACCGTTCCCCCCCTTATCTCCTTATCTATCTATTCTCCTTATCCCCCCTTCCTTCCCTTATCTCCGAAGTTTGCAAAGAGAAAAATCTGAAATTATTCTATGTGATGCAAGTTTATGTAAAAATAACAGGAAAAAAAAAACGATGTCTCTAAATAGCACACTTTTTCAGAAATCGGAACGGAACCCTCGGTGCGTGAGTCTGACTCGCTCTTGACCGGTTTTTTTTTGTTAGTTTGTTTGAACGCGAATCTCTGGAACTACCCCAGTCGGATTTGAAAAAATCTTTTTGCATTTTATAACCCAGTTCTTGAGGAGGGCTATAGGCTATTTAACATCACGCTAGGGCCCTTAGGAGCCGAGCGCGAAGTAATAGCGCGGGCAGGCGATGCGGAAGGATATAGACTATTTAACATCACGCTAGGCCCCTTAGGAGCCGAGCGCGAAGTAATAGCGCGGGCAGGCGATGCGGAAGGATATAGGCTATTTAACATCACGCTAGGGCCCTTAGGAGCCGAGCGCGAAGTAATAGCGCGGGCAGGCGATGCGGAAGGATATAGGCTATTTAACATCACGCTAAGACCCTTAGGAGCCGAGCGCGAAGTAATAGCGTGGGCAGGCGATGTGGAAGGATATAGGCTATTTAACATCACGCTAGGGCCCTTAGGAGCCGAGCGCGAAGTAATAGCGCGGGCAGGCGATGGAGAAGGATATAGGCTATTTGACATCACGCTAGGGCCCTAAGGAGCCGAGCGCGAAGTAATAGCGCGGGCAGGCGATGCGGAAGGATATAGGATATTTAACATCACGCTAGGGCCCTTAGGAGCCGAGCGCGAAGTAATAGCGCATGCAGGCGATGCGGAAGGATATAGTCTATTTAACATCACGCTAGGGCCCTTAGGAGCCGAGCGCGAAGTAATAGCGCATGCAGGCGATGCGGAAGGATATAGTCTATTAAACATCACGCTAGGGCCCTTAGGAGCCGAGCGTGAAGTTATAGCACGGGCAGGCATTGCGATGCGATACGTCGGGGTTGGTGGGTGGGGGTACAAGAAATTTAACGCGGACGAAGTCGCGGGCAGAAGCTAGTAAGTGATAAAATTACAAATGAACAATTTTCGGACTTTTTCCTTTACTTGTGCCAACTTTACTTCTTGCCAAATTTCATGATTCTAAGTCAACGGGAAGTACCCTATAGGTTTTGATTTACTTGTGACTATCAAAATATGTCACATAAATGGCCGTGTTGTTTTATTGCGTTTACTTAGAAGCTTGATTTTTTTAGAACTTCAAGGGACCATAAACCTACGTATTTGATATTAATTTCAACTTGATACCTCCTCGCATTCCTGAGAAAAAGGGTCTTGACAGACTGACAGACAGACAGACGGACAACGTAGTGATTCTGTAAGGATTCAGTTTTTACTTTTGAGGTACGGAACCCTAAAAAAGAAAAATAGCTTGCCCTGTAAAATTTTCTTCAAATCAGTTACGTCACTTACTTAGTTATATTAGCGACGATTTATCTGAACGCCAGTCCTATTTGTGTGGTGATTAACAAAATTTGCAATATCATGGGTTTTAGGGCGAAAATACACTGTGATGAACGATGTGATTAACAAAATTTGATACTTATTGCAAATTTTGTTAATCACCACACTTACCAAAAGGACTGTTGTTCAGATAAATATGCAGCTGGAGTTGATTTCGCTATTATAATCATAAAACCCTAAACGTTGTTAATCACTTGGTATATTTGTTTTTAATATTTGTGTTACCTACAATAAACCGTACGCAAAATACGCGCTTATGTGGAGTTGCAGACACCAACCCGTATTACACATTACCTACATTTTAAAATATTGTATTACAAACGAAATAACGCGATCTTTTGCGAAAATAGGCCAAGTGCCAACATGACATAATTGTATATGTACAGTTGCCGCATTGCTGCTTCGCTTTCAGCAATGTCAGCGTGATTACGTTTGCTTTATAAACATTATCAACTCACATAGTAACTGTGGTCTGGGTCATGGATCTCCAAGCGCAGTTCCTCGTCAAGCTTGGGGGCTTCTTCCATTAGGCTCTCCATGAAGGAAGCCAGGTCCTGACAACGTTGACTCATCTGTTGCTTTGCTAATTCTGCTGGCTTAGTAAGAGCCTGTGAAATGAAACAACAATTATAACTTGTACACAAAATATTGCACATAGTGTCTACTATGGAAGGCAGCTGCATAATAATATGTTATATTATTATTACTAACTACATAACATGCTATATTATGTAGATGCTTGTCTAAGACAAGCATGTCTTAAGCGCAGGTCACACTGGGAACGAAACTAAGTCCGTTTAGCTTCGCTCATGTAGGTACCGCGTGTTTACATACTTCGGTTGACACCATGAACTATGAACCGAAGTATGATAAGACACGGTAGCTAACATGAGCGAAGCTAAATGAGCTTAGCTTCGTTTGGAGTGTGACCTGCGTTTTAAACCAGAAATTAAGCAGACACTATATTTATGTACATACACAGTTCAATAATTACGTTTACCTATTTAAAATCAAAGAATACTTTTAAGTTTTGGAAACAAGTTTTCATGAAGTGATTACTGCTTTAAAATTTACTACAATGACTACTAAAAAATTTTGATAAATATTTTGTCAGGTAAACGTAATTAATTACACGGACACCACATTTATGCTAAACATCAAGTTGTAGAGGTAGGTTCAAAGATTTACCACCCAAAAGCTGATAGAATCCTGTTACAAGAAAGAGCAGTAAGTAAAGTGAGAAAAACATTAGCGTGAATTATTAATGTTTGACAGCTCGTAACAGTTGCTATGTGTCGAGACTCGCCGCCCGGCACAACGACCCATCCTGAGGATAACTCATAAACATCCTGCGAGCAGGCCCATTAGTGATCATAGTCTGAAGCCCGCAAACTGAAACTGCTTAAGATAGCCTCTCGAAGACCGCTACAATGATTGGTAAAAGAGGTGTTATCATCAACATGCTTGCAGACAGATGGATCATCAAAGTATTTAATTATCAGAACCACTTTTACCTCTCGAAAATCGTTACAGGTCCAGCGTGATGTATTAATGCTAATTACTGATCAAATGAAAGCTGTAGTTTATGAACTATCCCCCAGTTACGGGCTCGTTAAGCTATCCAACATACAGTTTTATAGGTTGTTGTTAAATAACTGGTTTAAAAATAACTAAAATCACTCTTAACTCCAAAAAATGGCTACCCCTAAACCCTTGAAAACTACAAACTGCTGAATATTTTTAGCTACGATGCTTTTGTTATTGCAAAAAATAACTTTGCTTACGTCATTCAGGCTACCCGTAAACCCTTGAAAACCACAAACTGCTGAATATTTTTAGCTACGATGCTTTTGTTATTGCAAAAAATAACTTTGCTTACGTCATTCAGGCTACCCGTAAACCCTTGAAAACCACAAACTGCTGAATATTTTTAGCTACGATGCTTTTGTTATTGCAAAAAATAACTTTGCTTACGTCATTCAGGCTACCCGTAAACCCTTGAAAACCACAAACTGCTGAATATTTTTAGCTACGATGCTTTTGTTATTGCAAAAAATAACTTTGCTTACGTCATTCAGGCTACCCGTAAACCCTTGAAAACCACAAACTGCTGAATATTTTTAGCTCCGATGCTTTTGTTATTGCAAAAAATAACTTTGCTTACGTCATTCAGGCTACCCGTAAACCCTTGAAAACCACAAACTGCTGAATATTTTTAGCTACGATGCTTTTGTTATTGCAAAAAATAACTTTGCTTACGTCATTCATTGTTCGAATAATGTTTTCTCTTAGAATTTGTGCTTTATTTTCTTCTTCCCCGGGTTCTTTCGTTGGCTTTTCTTGTTCCGGAGATTGAAACACATCGGGATTAGTGGGACCCTAGAAACAAAAGCAATGTATTGCACAAGAGATCATGAGATATTGTAGTGATATCTGGTATGAATATAGAAATGTGTTCTTACCTCTAGAATGTGATGTTTTCCAACAACAAACTCCAGTTTCTTAGACCATGGGTTTATAAACGACGACCACTCAGTCTCAAGGCGAATATAATCGCCATTTTGTGTTATCATCCTGTGAAAATATATTTATTAACATTGGCTACAGAGTAATAAAGATCGATTCCAATCAAACATCGACCAATTGAGCTAATGAACCCCAAATATACAAACAACTTGTGGTAGATAACCATAAGACGTTTAAAATCTTTATTATACATCTTAAAGTGGCGTTTGAGTATTCGGCCATCATCTTTCAGCAGGTACAGCAACGGCCAGAAGTCCACTTACACCGCAATTACCATTATCGCCTGCGCTATACGGGCTGCGGCGCTTATACCTATACGGGCTGCAGCGCCGAAGAAGGTCATAAGTAAACTAATATTGCTATGCCATGGTTTTGTGAGATTGCTAGTCGACTTCTGGCTGTTACTGTACACACAAAACACTTTTTTACAAAAAAAAATAGACTTCCAAAAACTTTAATTTCGTAAGTCGGTGTCTTTGGATCTGTATTTTAGTTTTTTGCCACCGACTTCCGAAGTTATTTTTCACTTTGCAGTTTTTTTTTTTTGTAAAAAAGTTTTTATTTTTCACTTTTTAGTGGGTCAGTTTGTAATTTATCTAAGTTACAATAACCTAATGTCAACTGCTCATCATCTTTTACAAAATATTTCTTTTTCCGATGCAGGGACGTTAATTGTTGAGGAGTTCTCCTAGTATGAACCAGGAGAACTGGAGCTGATGGTGACTTCACCATCAGCTCCACTTCACCATATGCATTGTGACGGACGAGCATAAATTGCTAATCGAATCGCAACCCGTGTAATACTTATTATTGAGTATCTCCGATGGCCATAATATGGTCTTCATCATCAGTTCCACTTCACCAAATGTCGCTTTTCGAGAGCAAATGCACGAGTTACTATAAAAAATACCTAAATCGCTATAGGTGTGCCTATAAAATTTGAGGGTTTTCCTCGATTTCCATGGGATCCCGTCATCAGATTCTGACTTGGTGACAATGGGACCACCTCGAGTGAATACACTATCAAATAAAAAAAGAATTTTCAAAATCGGTCCACAAATGACGGAGAAATCGGTGTACATACATAAAAAAATATAATTATATATACGCGACGAATTGATAACCTCCTCTTTTTTTTTTGAAAAGTCAGTTAAAAAGGACCCGATTCTCAGTTTTTCGATATTGATCGAAAGCCATTCATTGATATTTCTCTAAAATGTCTTCTCGTTTACAATTTCAATTGATAAGCATTAAATTTATCAATACTTCAAGCATAATCAGCCTACAATGTTCCCACTGCTGGGACACAGGGTTGGTAGATGTCAGATGTCTTCGAATTTTTGGTTCTAGGACATGCCGGTTTCCTCACTATGTTTTCCTTCACTGTTCTGAGAACGGTGGTGATGAAATAATTTACACAAAGTAAAGCGCCTGTTAGGGTTCGAACCTACCACCTACAACTCCAAGTCGCGAGTCGCGACCGTTACCACTGGGCCACCACTTTTCTACTCTGCTCTGCTCTTTAGCAATACTTATGATGTGGTAATTTTTCTCGACTCCGAGAAGACAGTCCCTGGTATCGATGTGTGGATAGTAGATACTGACCTGAAAGACTTAGATCTCGGCACACCTCCTTCTTTGACAATGGTGTCATACACCTGACACAGGTACAGTAGATCTTCAGGGTGGTAGAGCGACAATGCGTCTTTATCGGCAAGGTCTTGGGGCAGATAACCCAGGTACGGTACAGATTGAGGGTCCACGTACTCAATGTGACCGTTGGCCGCGTGTCTTATCACAAACGGCACCGCCTTTATTACCTTTTCATTCGGTGCTTTGGGAATAATTTTATTCACATTATTGATTGGCTATTTTAGAGATTTTTTTGTGAATGAATACGAGTATGTGTACAGTAAAGGTAGGTTATATGCACTTAGGAAGTGATTTAGAAGAATTTTAGAGACAGATTTAGAAGAAAAACCCTATAAGTGCAAGCACTCTATTTGCTGAAATGGACAAAGTTATTTTTGAGTAAGTGTATAATGCCCGGTATTTTAGGTTTTATAACATTTTCTTTACTTAAATATTAGGTATCTTAATCTTTTCTGAATAACAAGGGTAGGGTCGTCCATTCGATATCTTTTAAGCTTATAGTTTAACTTAATTTTTTAACTTAAATTCATTCAAATGCATCCAGCTGTTGAGAACGGTCTTGTAAGGTAAAATGAGCATAAATGACCCTAAACCATACATTATGTAGAACAGAATGAACTTAAACATTACAAAATGTTTTCATTTTTTTACCCGACTACGGCGAAGCAAAAAGGACCCAGGGGAATAATTTTTAAAATCACGCCTCAGATGTGAGCCAAACATGTTTTCTCTTCAAACCTATCCAAAATACTGAACAAGTGTACATTATTGTTCTCTATAAAATATAAAGCGGCTCTGCAAATATTTTATAATGAAATTATAACCCCAAAATAATTTAAATAAAAAGTGTAAGTTCAAAAACTAAAACCCGCCTACTGAAAAAACAGACTAAAAAGTATGAAACAAGAAAATATTCTCATCTTAAATAAGAAAAAGACAGACAAATTCAAAATCCGGAGTCACAAGTAATCTGTTCGATTCATGCTAACATGACGTGTGACTCCGGATTTTGTATTTGTCTGTCTTTTTCAAATTTCAGATGAGAATATTTTCTATTTCATACTTTTTAGTTTTTTAAACTTACTTTTAACTAACACTTTCGGCCTTATTACAAAACGAGGTTTTTCTTCTGTCATGGTTTAAACCATCGAGCCAGTTTTTTTGTAATAAGAACCTAACTGTGATATAAATACAGTTCTTCATACAAAACTATCAACTTAGTCTGGTACTAAGTTGTCAGTTTTGTAAAACTGACATATTAATGTGTCGGAATAAAGTTCGAAATTCAAAAAAAAGTTCATGGTTGAAACCAGGGTTTGAAGATGAACATTGTTTTGTAATAAGACGAAGACTTAAAATTAAAAAATGTTGAAACATTTTGTAATTTTAAGTTCATTATATCCTATATAATATACATTTTTAGAAGACTTCCTGAACTATCAATAGCAGCAACAAGTCTGTGACCTACTAAAGCATTCAGAAGCAAAGTTACTCTTACGAAAACCGTCAGTCCGATAACTTTGAAATGAAATTTAACCGCGAACCAAAGACACCGGGCAAACGTAAATTAAAACATCGAATGGCAATACTTCTTTTTGTTTTTAAAGTATTTCTAATGTATTGTAGGTATTAGCTTTGATTTTGTTACTGAATTTTCGTTTCTAAGCCTGGGAAACTAGAAACATAAGTTTTAGTTTATGAGCAAGTTACTTTTTAAATTCGTAGTATTAATGTTAGATCATTTTAAGGAACAGTAGTTAAGGCTGAGTACATAGTTTCGAGAATTTCGTGGCGCGTAAGTATCGCGTTCCATATATTTTATTAGTCGCTGCTGTCGCGGATGCTTGCGACCATTGAGCGTCTCGATAACCAGGGCGTCCGCTGAGTAGACAACGGTTTCGATGTTGTGGCTCAGAAGCCACAGCATCGAAACCCCTGTAGACTATTAGCTTGTTGAATGTACCTGTCTAATCGAATGAACATAATTATCAATGTAGGTACCTCCGCGACCTAAAGGCAGAAATGGCATTTAATTTCGGTTTCGGTTTATAAATGTGTTTCATTAAGTCAGAAGTATTACCATACGTGTATCGGAGGTGTTATAATTAAAGTTTTAGGTGGCCCATTGGCCTTTAAAAAGAAACACTTACTTTTAAAGGCTGAGAAAAAGGGTGTAGCTTGTATGACCAAGTAAATTACTTTACCCTCTTCATCGCTAATATTTTTGAGGGTCAATTTGAGCAAGTACGGCATAAAGGTCACCACTCTGTCTTTGAGACCGAAGCCGCTTGAAAGACCTCTGTAGCGACGTATGCGACAAACCATAGTTGACACCGAGTTAGCTGGGGATTTAACTGAAAACAAAAGAGACACTTTATTCCTAACCAAAGCGACCACTTTTCCCGAATTCACACATTGGATTAAAGCTCCATTTACCTACACGGTGCAAGTTTCTGGAACGTTCAAGAGCAATAATCGCACGCCATAAAGCACGTTTAACTGCCAAGTGATTACATGCGTGCGATTTCAATAAAAAATTTCTATCTATCTAGCCTTTTCCCAACTATGTTGGGGTCGGCTTCCAGTCTAACCGGATGCAGCTGATTACCAGAATTTTTGCGATTTCAATAAAATGGCATACAAAAATGTAATGCAAGTTTTGCCGTTCAATAAATTGCATGCGACTTACACAATGGCAATTTTACTGCAAGGCCAGTATTGCATGCAAGTTTTGCTTCATCTAAACACAGAGTTGCACGTTCTTGTACAAATGATTCAAGTATTGCCCGTATTTGCGCTGCCAAATGTTTCATTAAAATTTTAGTGAATGTCTTCTCAACATTTTTTTGTACTTGTGAGAATGATAGAAAATGTTCAGCCCAGAATTGAGTGCGATTTTATTGTGCGTGCGATTTATTGTACGAGCTGTTTACACCTATACCAGTTTTGAACGGCAATTAAATTGCACGTATCGCACATCAATATTGTACGTGTTGTTTAGACGGTGCCAGTCAATTGTTGCTTCATCTTCATGGCGTGCCACAGGCAATAAACTTGCATCGTGTAAATCAGGCTTAACGATTTACTTATCAAGAGACACACACATACTAACTACATCATTGACAGCGTCAATGTCATTGAGCGTTGATGATAAACTTAACTTTTTGGCCATTCAATGGTGAAGGATCTTTTTGTCGCCTGAATGACATTGATAGGGGAGCGTTGTCGGGTAAACATTTGTGAAATTGTCACAAAAATTCTTAGACCATTTAGGTGAAAATGGTCCGAGCAAAAAGAAAAAAGTCAGAAAGAACGCTAAGTGAAAACGAAGTACGAGTAAGTAATAGCGCAGGCAGGCAATGCGATGCGATGGGGTGAGACGGGAAAACAAGAAATTTGACGTGGACGAAGAAGCGGGCTGAAGCTAGTCCCTAATTAACGTGTAATTAAAAAAAACTTCATGCCCAAAAAGACAGTGAATTCATTTGCACAATGGGTTTAGTAAGTTTAATTTACCTTTTTCTTGCGTACCATTGACAATTTTCGGAACTGCCAAACCATTCGTAATTTGTGAAGCAAAAGTGTTGCGGTCCTGTGAAAGAATGTTTATTTCAGTAAATAAAAATACCTTATGTATAATTAATAACTACATCATTAATAAACCATAATAACATGACCTTTTATCAGTTAGAATAAAATGTTTTTTTTACAATAAGTGGCGGCATCTACATCGCCACATACGAACTACGCATCAATGACATGACGTCACGCAATCCTGCATCGCGCAATTAGAGCTTACCACGCGACTAGCATATATACAACGACCCGACATCAACCGTTGGGCAGTAGCCCACCAGGCACAACACCCGTCTGGTCGGAGGATCCTCCTTTTTCTATGGAGGATGAGTGAACTTTACACCCTGTTCCTCATGCCTCTAAACTGGTGACCCCGAGCATGAACGTCAGCGCAGCCTTCGTGCAACTACATCAGTGTGACGTCATCAGCATCACTTCCTCAAGCTTCAACTATTGTTTTGTGACTTTTATTGTTTAGTATAAGTAGTCAATAAATAGGCAATCCATAAAATTTTTCAAATATTGTTTTTACTGGCACCCGCGATCCATCCGCGTTTAGATTTTGACACAAGCCAAATTTTATAAACTATTGATGCAATATGTAATGAGAAGTATCAATTCATCGGTGTAAACATATTCCCACAGAAGTTTATTGAAGTAACGTTACATCGAACATAAATGTCGTCGTAGCCATCGCAGAAAGTTTCAAAAGTTTGGTCAAAAGGGGCAACGAGTTTGTACTTGTAGTACCTAATAAAAATCGAACAAACGAATTTCGTACAAGAATAGAATTCTTTATTTCGAAATATACGTGTCGAGAACCTACTCCTTTTTTTTGTCGTTTAAAAAGAGCAAGGTATATTGATGCTTACACATCACACACACATCTGTAATCCCCATAAGGTTAGACAGAGGCTATGTTTAAGACTCGTGCCTTAGGTGTAGATACTAATCATTCTAATTAAACTTACCCTTGGGTGCACGAAGTCGATGAAGGACCTGCCAATCCACATATCTTTTGGGAACCCAAGAGTGGTTGTCAAGGATGATGTGGCGTACATGACGACGCCATCATGCATTGAGATCACGCATGAAAATCCGTCCTGTAAACCAGTATGATCATGATTATCTTTCTCATGGGTTCAATGCAGACTGCATCGGAGCGTCTTTCCATTCTATACAAGGCCAGAACGCAAGGATGTGAAACTAATCGCGCTTTTTTACTAAGGTCTTCCAATCTATACCTACAAAAGTAGTACGCAAACACTCGCGTATACTTCGTAGTAACCTGATTAACTACCTTATTCCATAATATACATTGCCAGTACGCATACGGATACGGAATAATCGTACTTATGTGTCGCAGCCTACTGGTTTAGTTAATCGCCTAGCCTTTTAACTAAACGGCGGCCGTTCAACTAGCAGCCTGAATGATATTCAATTATAGGTTAGGTCAGAACTGTGATCAACCACGCGCTAGCTTAATTGGTCGCAGTAAGTAAGCCAGGGTACCCCGACTAAATAAGATAGGTTAGGTTAGAACTGTGACCAACCACGTGCAAGCCGAGCTAGCGAAACCAGCGGTGCTGCGGCAGCGGCCGGCGAGCACTAAACTAGTTGGCTGCGATCGAAATAAGCGCACCGAACTGTATTATACTTACTATTAAAAAAAATAAAAATATGATCTAAAAGCCATTTTTATTTATTTAATCCTGCACTTAAGTTTAAATATCATTCCATAAATTAATCAATGATTTTATTAAACTATATCCACATCTTTAAGGCCCTGAGCGCACTGCCGTACGGTGGAATGCGTTGCGTTAGTTCTGCGGCACCGGCGCACATACGCAAAAGTGACGATTTAGGTTGACAAAAAGCGATAATACCGATGTTCTGCAATACGTATGATAATATGTATCAACGTTCTTTAGTGTCTGGCTTACTAAATGACAGTAATAATAACGCAGTAACATTATACACTATTTTACAAGAGTAGCCGAAACTTGCCGAATGCTTATCGGTTGCGTACGCATCTCAGTTAGGCATGAACTTTCGCCCCGTTATATTCATAGTTTGCATTCGTATATCTTTTTGATTTTTTTTTTATGTTAAAGAAGGACTCATAATAAGTAAGTTTTTAATTTTTGACTATTGTACATGTAATAACTTTAGAACTATAATTATTTAAAGAAATTCTATCAAATTTACTCGAAAACAGTGATTTCATAGACGACAACAAAAAAGTATCTCAGAGTACACTCATTCACTTTTTCTAATAATGTTGTTTAGGTCTTTTAGAAAGTCTATACAAACATTTAGCTATCACTTTTTATCAATTTAGAAGTAATTGTTGTTTTTGTTGGCAGATAGGGAAAAATCTATTTAAAACAATAATTGCAAAATTGCCATGAATAAAAAAACCGTATGTGCCGCGGTGCCTTCGGTGACTCAAACGCATGCGTTTTTCTCACTTATAGCCGCAAACTTTCAGCTGCATGTTTTATTAAGTTACCAGTCGTGTGCCCGATGAGTTTCACATCAGCAATTTCTCAGAAGCATAATACAGGAGACTAAGTACAACTTGTACCTACCAACTTCATCGTTTCTAATTTCAAAAATGACAAACTTCCATTCAAACTACCATCCCTACTTAACACTTTTAGAGGGTGAATTTTCAAAAATCCTTCCTTAGTGCTCACTTATCTCTTGTGCAGAATCTCATGCTCCTAGACCCAGCAGTTTAGGCTTGCCTATACTGTTTGCGCTGTAACATGGTGCGGGTGACATTACACGAACTGTTCCTTGTCACTTTTGAAAATGACCGCGATTTACAATCATGATTGAATATTTTAGCTGCACCCTAAATATTATAATCGTAAAATACGGAATCAATAATAACTGTAGTAAATTAAATAAATTTACCTTGCCAAAATGTTATTGTCTAAAAATAAAATCGAATAGAAAGAAAAATGAAGCAAAGTGAAACGTGTAACGTAACGTCATAGACATGTTTAGTGATGGGATGTATTGCTATGATGGGTTTTTATCGATAGTTGATATTTTTTTATAGAAAAAGAAGTTTACTGAATGTACTGCGCCAAATGGCAAAAATGTTACCTACCACGAAAAAAAACCTTTTTTATTTTGATTTTTTTTTTTTTTCATTTTAATAATGTGTTTTTTTATAATTAATATCGATTGTGCTTTGAATGTGATTTTTTAAATGTTTTGTATTAAATAGGTACATAATTATTTTAAAATACATTTCATAATGAAGCTAAAAGACTTCCTGATTAAAAAGGCATATTACTCTGTAAAGGAATTCCTTGAAGAAAAATAATTATATAATATATAATACAAAAAGATTGTTGATACTTGATAATTATAATGTGATATAAACTGTAAGAATAGTCTGATATAATATAAAATGTATGAACAATGATAATTATTAATGTAATGTAAATTGTTTAACTGTAGTATTGAGTACCTATACTTTTTCATTTATAACAATTTAAATTGCAATGCCTTAACAGGCAACTAAGTTCTAAGAACCTATATATTTGTTAACATCTTCAAAATTGTACACTTAGTTCGCAATAAAGAATTTGAATTTGAATTTGAATAATAAGTTAATATCAAGAAACATTTTTTAAATTATATTAAAGAGAACGAGACTTTTGCTGTGAGAATCGTTATCGATAAAATTTAATTGTATAATGTCACTGACCTAGTGATGCGATACTGACATCTGTCACCCGCACCATGCTACAGCGCAGTGAAGTCTGTCAGTGACTGAATTTTTATCAAGTAGATTATCCTTGATTATCCTTTTTCGTTCAGTAGGCACTTCACAACCACCGTTTCCCCCTTTTTGTAAAGTACATACGTCAAACATTGTCCGTATTACCACAAAACTGTGTTTATCTGCAGTTGTTTAGGCTAAACACAAGCTAAACAACTGTTTAACGTGACATTTATGTATGGAGTTTGACGTAAGACTGACATTAGACACGCGTTGAACAAGTGTCTAAGTTTTTGTGGCAAGACCGTGTGTGTTTTGTTTGGATATTTGCTCTTTGTTTTACGCTTAGAGGGACAGAGATAAGTGTTTTTCGTGATTTTCATAATGTCTTGTTGATGACCGCCTTCTATTAAATTCCACGACATAGATAATGAAAACCGTAAAGAGGACCAGTTTCAATGTAGGCATTTAAGTATATAGAGGTGAAAAAGAAGATTATTCGTACCGAATTACGGTACGAATCATCTTCTTTTTCACCTTTCAGGTATGAACCATACCTTACAACGCAATTGTTCAGAGCTCTCACATCGCATCTCGTAGCGGACAATCTCTTGGTATCGCTAACTTTATACCTTCGGATAAATAGAAAATTAACTTGCTATACAAATTACCTATACCTGAAGGTCAATTCTCGTATCTAAAAACATTCAAATTCAAGTCGCAATCTCATGTTAGCAGCAATCAAATGTCAAAAATATAGGTACATAAACGTACAACGCTGTACAATTTTTGACAGATTGAGACTGAGATGAGATTGCGAACGTTGTTAAAAATACGGGAATTGCCCCTCGGAACGTTCAACACGACGTGGACCACATTGTAGAAGCCGATCCAATGCTACTTTGCTTTTAATATTGAATAATAGTTATTTATGCAACTGACGTATAATAAGGGGTATTAAAACACGAATGTGGGTTTACACACGAGAAGAAGCCGAGTGTGATAATAGTATCACATGAGTGTTTTAATACCCCTTATTATTAAAAGCAAAGCAGCATTGGATCGGCTTCTACAATGTGGTCCACGTCGTGTTGAACGTTCCGAGGGGCAATTTGTACAGTTGCTTACAAGACTTTATCTACATCCATGTTATCAATCCTCTATAAAAGGTTCTGAAACAGTTTTTTGCAATACTAATACTCGTATCGAACATGGCGGCCGGCGTCATAGTATACGACGTGAATTCGAATAAGTTCTTTTTTTAAATTACGGCGCTGTTGTAGTGAAATGCGCGTGCATTACAATGTTCTTTTTTTGAAAACGAGTTGCATTATGAAATTCAGTACAACATTAAAACACCCGTTTGGATGCTATTATGGTTACCATGGTTACTATGACACTGGCTGTTTTAATGTTGGCAATAAGCTAACTGTTTCAGAAACTTTTATAGAGAATTTATAGCATGGGTGTAGATAAAGACACTTACAGTGCAGTAAGAAGCTTGGAGAGGGCGACTGATCGCAAAGCTGGCTGCAGGTTTGACCTGCAATATGTTGCCGGAAACCACCTAAAACAATTATATTAGTATCAGACACATTTCACACATTACATACAAAAAGTCAGTAAAAATCGCAGTTCTTATTGATATTTTTCATAAAGGGCTCCTTTTCCCGAAAGTGACGTCCGGCAAGAAACTGGCGCGGAGTGGCGCGGTGCGCTCGAGCCGTTTTTCACGTATTCATTTAATATAAAAAAAATAAGTGCCATATTTGAAATCTATCCAAAAATATCGCTGTTAAACCCGATTAGTAAATTAAATGTTAAATTTTCATAAAAATTGCGTTCCCCCAAGTCTCATACAACTTAAAATACTTTCAAAATCGACTTTACTTCTGATTTTTTTTTTATCGAGCAAAATGTTAAATATCGTGTTTTTAACCAAAAAAGTCACTAGATCTTACATGTATCTATACTGTATATTTTTTACGAATTTAGATATGATGATTTCTCTGGAAACAACTCGATCTAGAAACGTAAATTTCGGAAAAGGGCCCTTAAGTTGATCTAGGTCAGGTCAGGACAGGTCTAGGAAACCGAATATTATTCCTGTCCTGAACCTTTTTCTTTTCTCAAACTATTGAAAATCGTTCCCTCACGAGCCCTCACCATACTGCTGCCCAGTGTGTCAAAGCTTAGACTTCTCAAAGTATATTGTGACCAAACGCGATGTTAGTGATTACTGATTATTGGCAAACGTGTCGGTATGTCGTCAATGGCAATCGACGTCAGCGCTCGATCGCCGTCGCTTTGTTCGAGCCGTAGTAATGTAACGCGGTGTGAGCGCAGGCGACGCGGACAACGTCACGTTGTCGACCATGCGGCTACTATTACTCATCGTGTAGTTCAATCAATTGTAGTGCCAACGGGGATACAGCATCTACGAATATTTGTGTGTAACCACAGGTGTCACACCAAATCAAGTACTACCCACCTCATCTTTCAAAGTTGTCAGCTCAGGAGCACAAACGTCCATTTTCTCAACACCATTTTCTGTCTGTGCATGCACAGGTGGCAGCGCCGGGACAACTGCACAACAAAAAATCAGACGGAAGATAAAAATGCACTTACTTGTTTAAAAACATTTTAATTATCTGAAAAAAAAAGACATCAAAACCACAACGATCATTTCGAATATACTCATATAAAATGAATAAATTGTACATGTACATACCATGTAATCCCGGTATCACAATCACAACTTTACCTCAAATTTTTATGTGTGGTGACTGAGCACAGTGTGTTACAAATCCACCCTGATGTAGTGTAGGACCTAAATATTTAAGGGGCAAAATGTATTAAACAACTGACACGAAGTTTGGAATAGCTGATCGCCTTGGCCTTCTGTAACGATGATTAATAAATCGATTTAATACAACTTCTGGACCAAAAACTATATAAATAAACTGCATCTTAAAATAGATTACTCACTAGTTAGTAAATAAGACATAAGTCGTAAAGTTAAGAAGACCGCGGCGATTTCAATTGGATTGCGAATAAGCGATGCAAAGCGATTTTATGTGGCTGCTCGGAAAAAATATTAACCTGTTGAAATTGACTGTCTAGTCCAGTACAATGCTTCAAAAAGACAACATTTCTTTTTCAGTTTAAAATTAACTTGCTTGAGAAAAAGAAAGATAGGTAGACCTTTCTTTTTCTCGTCTGTCTTGGCTTCCATTGGTAACGACAGGTCTTTTTGATGTTCTTAGAATAAATTATAATGATAATTATACATCCAAATTCTGATAATAATTTTTATTTATTTTTATTTATTTATTTTATTTATTTATTCTTCGGAAAGCTTACAGTCTAATATCTTTAAAGGTAAGTTATGTACAATATCACTTACAAATTGCCATTTAAAAGCTTCCACAAATTAGATTGCATTGCCTTGTTTCTAAGCTATTACACTGTCTTTGCTAAGAATGTGCCCAAAAGCACTTTTCTAGACACTTTGTTCATATATGTTCTGTATTTGTTATCTATCACATTATTAATAATTTAGCAAAGCTTAGCAGCACGTGCAATAAACACGTTGGTAAGTAAACTCAACATGTGAGCTGTGACATGGCTGTGGCCGACCGCGTTTTACGTCATCAATAAATCCCGTAGATGGGTCAAAACCAAAATTTTGGATCATTTCATCTGTGTTATTTTTATGTCACAATAACATAAAAGTAACATAAAGGAAAATAAGGGCTGTGTTCATGATGTAAGAGAAAAACAGTCAAGTATTTTATAATTATTTTTATTCATGATAAAAATGTAACAATCTGAAAGATTGACATAACAAAAGTCTCACTTCGACGCCTAAAAGAATAACTACAATGCTGTTAAAAAAACATTTAAGTTTTTGGTCTAAGCTTTTACGTGATCTTAATTTTAAAATAACAGGTAGTCACTTCAATGTGGGCTACCGATGGTAGTACCGATTAATCTTTTCATTTTCTTTGGTTAATTTTCTGTATTTCTTCTGATATTTTCTTTGGTATTTTTTCGAGGTTCACACTTTCTACTTCTTGCTTGTTGTCAGTATTTTTTTTAATTCCTCCAGTACTTTCGTCTGGTCTCCTTCTCTTTGTCTGATAGCTCTACTATATTTTTTTTTTGTAGAATTTTTTGCTCTGGTCAAAATTTTTCTCCTGCATTCGATTCTATTTTTCGGGATCGTTATTTTTTAGCCGCTCTAGATACATTTTCTGCCTTTCTGCAACCGATAAAGGCATATTATATTATCTGTAAACCAAACACTTTGAGTTTAGCAGGTTTCGATAAATCCGATATTTCTGATAAACTAGCTGACCCGACCAACAAGACAAATCCAATCGGTCCAGCGGTTCTTAAGTTATAAATGTGAAACTGAACCGAATTTGTTTTATATACTTACAATGTGTTTGGTTAACGGTTACCGATACTAAAAAAGCATATTATATACAATTTTTTTATCGACAAATCTAATTTTATAAAAAATCCTAACCCAACACCCCGCTAATGGCGGCCATTTTTAACGGCTGCATTAGGGAATGTGCAATAAAATGCTTATATCTTTGAATCTAAAAAACCTACAGACGTCCAAATGACTTAATTGTAAAGGTAAGGTTGAGGCTATGGAAAAACTAAATAAAATAAAAAAATAGTCAAAAAACATACAAAAACACGAAACTTTACACAAAAATATCTTTTTTTTTTACATTTTTTACTTTTTCGCAAAAACAACCTTTGAATTTTGCATGTGAAATTATGTTTAACCAAAAGTATTTGAGTCAGTCTACAAAATGATATCAAAATAATGACAACATAACAATTATTGATAACATAAGTAGGGAATATAAATCTTTATATAAAAATCAAATTTTACTTAATTAACTTAACTGATTCCGTGCAGATTCCTCGAACGAACGAAATCTAACGAATCTGTACGAAATCTAACTTAGAGAGATGTATTGATGAATTTTATGGTTAAAATTATGGAAATACATAATTATGTTTTATTGCCGCGTATCATATTTTGATCAAGACACAACCTGACACGGACCTGCAAATTCCAAAAAACCCAAAAAAAAAAAAATTTCGCGGGCTACCACTGCGCATCCTCCTTAGTTTAAAGGTTTGGTTTTATTACTAACCTATTTAGTTAATTTTCACTAAGTTTTCATTAGTTGCCACTTTGCCAGAGGTTTTCTTAAAATAAATGCATTAAGTATTATACAATAAATGTTGTTAGTAACGGTAACCGGTAACCAAACATATTGTAAAGATAAAAATATTTATTAACCGTTCTTACAAAAAGTACATGCCTGTGTTTGTGAATACACCTTAATGCAATTTTTAAATAACGTGACATAAAAATGTAACATAAAGGAAACATGGACGATGTTTTTGAAGTGTTTCATTTCAATTCAAGACACACTATTCACTTAATGATTACAGCTCCTAAGCGACTGAATAGCACAAACAAAATAGTTTTCAGATAATAAGATTAAGATCAAACATACTTACATGTTATTTTTTTATGAATTTTCAAGAGAAACCACTAAATGTTTATTTGTCACTCCACACGCACAACACCTTTCGACTTTCTTGACACAAGATTATGACTGCCGCGCAGAAATTGGTGGTGTAAATGGCGTGACATTTCCGTCAATGTTCCCAGTAGTAAGTTTAAAAAAAAGTATTTTATTGGAAAATAACGCGTTACTTAAAGGAATAACATAAATGAACTCTTTTTGAGACGCATTGTTTTTATTTTTTTTAATTATTACATATAACTGTTAGTACATATAAGTTGCCTAGATATTGAGTGATTTACGCACACTTCGTTATGCTGGATACTATGTTCAATAAATAAAACCCTTTTCGAAGTTTTTGCGGTTTCAAACATTGAAATCGATAGTTGGACACAGGTTTTTTGAGGGAGAATAATATGGTATTTTCCATTCCGTTTTATTATTTTCATAATATTTCGTAAAGTATAACTGAACCACCAACTAATAAATTAAATATGAATTTAAGGTAGTATTCCGCTATGAAATCCATTTTTTAAAATAACATTACCATTACAGAATTTTTTGAGGAATAAGGAAAAGTCGGTGGACATGAAATTGTTATGAAATTGTACAAAATTTTGGTTTTGACCCAGATAAATCCAAATACCTATTAAACCAAACCACGAGACGTGGTAAAATACAGAATATGATATGTAAATAAGTTAAACTTTACTTAATAAATATATCAATTGTTATGAAGACTCAAAAAACATAAGTAACTACAGGCCGATTTTTCAATCTTCAGATAACTAATAATGAGGCTTATGAGGAATAAAATTGCTAATGGATAAACATCATAGATTGCATACATGACGCGTACAAACGTTCTACACTATTCTTTACGTAAGTATAAACTTTTTACAAAACCCTACAAATAATTTAATACATAAAAACAATAAATAAAATAAACTAAATATTTAAAAAAAAAAACGAAATAAACACGTTAGTAATTTGAGATGAAGCAGTAAGAGCTACCTTAAACATTGTAGCTAGAGTAAAAAGTTCTTAGGAGACCATACCTAATTTTGAAGTAGCTAATTTCCATTTGAATTCAGAGACTATGAACACTGTTGGACTTACCACAGTATAATAATGATACAGTAGTTTATCTTCATAGAAAACGACCGAAACGACGCGCTTCGAAATCTCAGTTACCAGTACTCAACAGTTCAAGCGCGCGCGCATTACAGAATCGCTTTTTCAAAATCTTTACTGCTGATGGAAATAACTCTAAAAATTAGGCATTGTCTCCTGTTTGAACTGGACTGTAAAAACTGTTTTCCTGCATACACATTACAATAATTGTTAACGATCTCTATAAGCACCACCTCAAATTACCACGGTGTAGGAACAAGCGAAGATACGACTGCGAAATATTCTCTTCGGTGTAATAGAAATTACGAACTCTAGAAAAATGTAAAACATTGACCTAATCGCTAAAGAGATGACTGTAGCCATACTAGATGAAAACCTAAAATAAGAAACGAATATAACATGAATATAAAGCTCAGTAGAAGCGGTACTCACCATCTAGCTGCTCTTCTTTTGGAGCGTCAGAAATGGGAACCGGTTCAGGCGCCCTAACCTCCTCTACAACCACATCGGAAGCCAAAGTCTCAATCTGGGGTAGAAGTTTCTTTTTCTTTGGTTCTTTGTCTTTTTTGGGTGGTTGCAAGTTGTTGCTAATAGAAACATCAAAATTAATTTAATAATGTCTAACACAAAGAAAAACTAAAACTAAACAAGATATTTTAGTGGTATTAAGAAGAGCTTGCTGCCTTAACAGGTCTTAAATTATGTAAAAACTATTTGGTAAACAGATGCTCTCCTTCCACAGTCTGTAGTAGAAGTTATGTTAAAAATAGTTTCGTTGTATAATGGTTATGGTCTAAGGACACGTGAAATAACTAGGTGCACACTCTAGGTTACAAGTCGCTCGAAGCTCGTAATTTATGTAAAAATAGTTTCTCCGTAAGTGAATTATTGTTAATTCTTAATGAGGAATAATAAAGTTCATAAACCAGAAGTCCATAAACATGTTAACATTACTAACCTGCTTCCAGAAGTTGAGGGTTTTCCGCCATAGCCACTGCTGCCACTGGAATTGCTTCCAGAGTGTGTAGACTTCGAACTATGACTGCAATTTTTTTTATAATTAGTACTGCATTTGTTACACGGGTACGAAAACATCTTATATCAAAAAAAAGGCAGGGGGTTTCGTGGGACACGGACACTCGGTTGGAACGAAGTTCCTTTCGCTGTATATTATGTACTAGCTTCTGCCCGCGACTTCGTCCGCGTGAAATTTCTTTTTCCCCGACCCACGCCGTCGCATCGCATTGCCTACCCGCGCTATTACTTCGTTTTCACTTAGCGTTTTTTCGACTTTTTTTCTTTTTGCTCGGCACCTACGGTCCTGGAGTGATGTTGAATATGCCTTTAGCCTTCTATAAGATTTGGGCTATCATTAATGCAAAAAGATTTTTTAAGTCCGACTGGTACAGTTCCAGAAATTAGCTCGTTCGTTCACCACATCCCTACTCTCACACCACCTTCACCACTTCCCTCACCACCCCGTCCCCTACCCCCCCTTCTCCTCACCAAGTTCTGCCCCTTTCCCCATCCGTCCATCATCCTCCCCTTCACCCTCCTCACCACCCCTCCCCTTCACCCTCCTCACCACCCCTCCCTTTCCCCCCTCCCCCTCTAACCGTCCCTCCGGGGTAGTTTTAAAAACTATTAATGAAAAACTTTATTACTTACTTAGGCAAGTATTAGTGCCAAGTTTCAAGTCAATTGAATAACATTTTTCATGTAAATTGTTTTCCCTTTTTTCACTTCCACGTGGGTGGAATTTAAAAAAATTGTTTGAGATATTTCCATAGCTTGACTCAAATATTATTTACACCAATTTTCGAGTTAATTAAGCCACGCAGTAAAATCTCCCCGTGAAATTGACTACCCCTTTTCACCACGTTAGAGGTAGATTTTCGAAAAACCCTGATACACATTATTCTTTATTTTTAGTTTTAAGTATAAATACTGAGTTTTGAGATAATCGGATTACGCGTAAAAAATTTTCCATACAAACTTTGACACCCCCAATTCCCCTTTATGGGAAAGAGTTTAGAAAAATAAAAAATCACAAAAATCATAATTTGCTTAGCTATATATTCGTGCCAAGTTTCAAGTTTATTAACTCGAGTAATAAGATTTTTCATACAAACAATATCCCCCTTTTCAACCCTTTAAAGGTCGAATTTCCAAAAACCCCTTCTTATGGCGAGCGCGGACTGCGGTGCGTTTTTCTAACGCATAATCTGTGAATGTGAAGTATGGAATGCCTTTGAAGTGCGCGCACTGCGGTCATGCGTTTTGTTACTGTAGGCCCCGCCCAGTGCGTCAGAACTAACGGAACGCACCGCAGTGCGCGCTCGCCCTTAGCGGATGCCTATAGGTCATAATAGCTATCTGTGTACGAAATTTCAGCCCAGTCCGTTCAGTGGTTTGAGCTGTGTGTTGATAAATCAGTCAGTCACGCGTTCCTTTTATAGCTATAGATTAATTAATACAGATCCATCTAGCATGGTCTAAACTTCTAAAGTTTCAAGTACCTAGGTAGGTACTTGAAAACAAACGGCATAATGGCACGTTTACATTGGGTCGTTAGACCGTTTTCGGCTGCAACCATATTTGGTCAACGACTAGTGTAAACAGGTAGGTACTTATTAGGTTGGGCGTATTCGGTCTCAGCCCGTACTTGTAAACACATTTCGGGACAAGATCCTTTCAATGAAACATATCTTAAAGGTATGTATACAGGTTCGGCAGGTTTATATTTCTGCCCGACCAACTCTTAGAAACATTTATACTAAAACGGCATAGGAGGTTATGTTTTAAAGTGGATGGTGACAGGTTTAAAAGATGATGTCTATAAGGCACTTATCTAATTACTTAAAGTTAATAAAATGATGAAATACAAGAATTTAAATGATACTTAATTACTCAAATATTTTAGAGTAAAGTATGTTCGAGTAACTCACATGCTAACAATTGATAGAGGTCATAATAAGAAATATTATTATTCTGCTTGAAGAGATCTATCCATATCTAAACGCTATTGACTGTCAGGATAGATTAGCCCAATCAACATATTTTGACAGTTTTAGCTTACCTCCTTCTGGACTGACTGTTGCTGCAGCTGTTGGAGTATGCAGAATCTGAAATCTTTGCATTATTTTCTGAATCTTCTAAGTTGTCCATGTTGCATTTATTTTAAAACTGTTAAAAGAAACAAAAATACATTAGATTTATATACTTACATAATACCTTCATTTCAGAGTTTTACATTAAAATCTATCTATCCATACTAATATTATAAATTCGAAAGTAACTCTGTCTGTCTGTCTGTCTGTCTGTCTGTCTGTCTGTCTGTCTGTTACCTTTTCACGCCTAAACCACTGAACGGATTTCGATAAAATTTGGCAAGGCTATAGATGGTATCCTGGGGACGGACATAGGCTACTTTTTTTTTCAAAAATAATCCCACAGGGGGTGATATAGGGGATGAAAGTTTGTATGGGAAACTCGGTATTTCTTAAGTTAGGGATGTGAAAATTAAAATGTATGCTTTTGATAGGAAATAAAGAAATATGCGGTTCAGCGTTTTTGAAAAATCATCCCCTAAGGGGGTAAAATAGGGGTTGATTTTAAAATTTACAAAACTGCATGGATTTCGACATTATTTGGCAAGGCTTTATATAGCATCCTGGGTAAGGCCATAGGATACTATTTTTTTCAAAAATAATACTACAGGGGGTGATATAGGGGATAAAAGTTTGTAAGGGAAACCCAGTATTTCTTAAGTTAGGGATAACAAATTTATGCTATTGGTAGGAAATTAAGAAATATGCGGTTCAGCATTTTTGAAAAATCATCCCCTAAGGGGGTAAAGTAGGGGTTGATTTTAAAATTTACAGAACTGCATGAATTTCGATAAAATTTGGCAAGGCTTTATATAGCATCCTGGGGAAGGACACAGGCTTCTTTTGGTCTTAAAAAATAATCCTTCAGGGGGTGATATAGGGGATGAAAGTTTGTATGGGAAACTCAGTATTTCTTAAGTTAGGGATGTGAAAATTAAAATGTATGCTTTTGATAGGATATAAAGAAATATGCGGTTCAACGTTTTTGAAAAATCATCCCCTAAGGGGGTAAAATAGGGGTTGATTTTAAAATTTACAAAACTGCATGGATTTCGACAAAATTTGGCAAGGCTTTATATAGCATCCTGAGAAAGAACATAGGATACTTTCAAAAACAATACTACAGGGGGTGATATAGGGGATGAAAGTTTGTAAGGGAAACCCAGTATTTCTTAAGTTAGGGATAACAAATTTATGCTATTGGTAGGAAATTAAGAAATATGCGGTTCAGCATTTTTGAAAAATTATCGCCTAAGGGGGTAAAATAGGGGTTGATTTTAAAATTTACAAAACTGTACGGATTTCGATCAAATTTGGCAAGGCTTTATATAACATCCTGGGGAAGGACACAGGCTACTTTTGGTCTTAAAAAATAATCCTACAGGGGTTGATATAGGGGATGAAAGTTTGTATGGGAAACTCAGTATTTCTTAAGTTAGGGATGTGAAAATTAAAATGTATGCTTTTGATAGGAAATAAAGAAATATGCGGTTCAGCGTTTTTGAAAAATCATCCCCTAAGGGGGTAAAATAGGGGTTGATTTTAAAATTTACAAAACTGCACGGATTTCGACAAAATTTGGCAAGGCTTTATATAGCATCCTGAGAAAGAACATAGGATACTTTCAAAAACAATACTACAGGGGGTGATATAGGGGATGAAAGTTTGTAAGGGAAACCCAGTATTTCTTAAGTTAGGGATAACAAATTTATGCTATTGGTAGGAAATTAAGAAATATGCGGTTCAGCATTTTTGAAAAATCATCGCCTAAGGGGGTAAAATAGGGGTTGATTTTAAAATTTACAAAACTGTACGGATTTCGATCAAATTTGGCAAGGCTTTATATAGCATCCTGGGGAAGGACACAGGCTACTTTTGGTTTTAAAAAATAATCCTTCAGGGGGTGATATAGGGGATAAAAGTTTGTATGGGAAACTCAGTATTTCTTAAGTTAGGGATGTGAAAATTAAAATGTATGCTTTTGATAGGAAATATATAAATATGCCGTTCAGCGTTTTTGAAAAATCATCCCCTAAGGGGGTAAAATAGGGGTTGATTTTAAAATTTACAAAACTGCACGACAAAATTTGGCAAGGCTAGGCTGGTTTGGTTAGGTTTTTTATATAGCATCCTGGGAAAGGACATAGGATCCTTTCAAAAACAATACTACAGGGTGTGATATAGGGGATGAAAGTTTGTAAGGGAAACCCAGCATTTCTTAAGTTAGGGATATGATATGTTTTCCACATGAACGTTCCCATGGGATATTTTCCGACATCCACGCGGGCGAAGCCGCGGGCAAAAGCTAGTCTATATATATAAATATCAATTGCTGTTTGTTTGTCTCGCTAAAACTTGAGAATGGCTGGTCCGATTTAGCTGATTTTGGTTTTGAAATGTTTGTTGTAGTTCAGGGAAGGTTTAAGCGGTGAGAAAAATTGGAAAAGTTGCCGGGAAAATTGAAAAATTCGGGAAAAATGAAAGTGGATTTTGTATGGGAATTTTGAATGACTGAAATTGGGACAAGGCAACGTCTGTCGGGTCAGCTAGTTATAAAATAAAAATGAAATATGTGAGGCCATAATATCAAAGTTTCATTGAATAACAATTTATTTACTTATGTTAATATTACATTCGCAGTTGTTTGCAGTACATCTTTTCAGCATTGACTGTTTAACATTCGCACTGGCCAGGAATAAACACAACATTTTTTGATTAAGAAAACTGCACACCCTGCTGCTTGTTGTATACACTTTTCAAATATTTGTCTTAGTCAATTTTAGTGGAGGGGCGTGCAGTGTTATTGTAAAAGATCTAAGCTGTTGTTTAGCTTCTGACAATTGACAAGTTTAGCATAACTTGTTTAGGAATGTCAGTATTTTATGAATATTCATTAAGTTCATTGTTTAGATAATTAAAAATGTGGTAGGTAGTAGCATAGCATACAGGCCAGGCATTACCTACTAATATATTGTAGGAATCTTTCATGATTAATGCTTTAAACATATTACTAAAGCGCCTATTACATTATCCAATTTCCAGAGCGCTAGATGTGCTAGCTTGCTTCATTTGTATTGTGTAAACTGCCTTTACACAATACAAACTTAGCACGCTATCTCATCTAGCGCTCTGGAAATTGGATAATGTAATGGGCGCTTCAGTACTACATTATTTCTGAAAATGACTGAGCCCCTATATAGATACAGGTGAACTCCTAGTTTGGGGATCACGTCTCAACTGCTATTGTCTATTACACTTGATATTAACCGGTGATGTACTGTATGGCTTCTGGCTTATAACATAATACCAGATTAGTTAAAAAATACCTCAAACGACAATCTTTACCTATGTATATTACTGTGGTTCCGGAATCTCATATTTAGAAGGGTGAATAAAATATTTCTGGTGTATTTTGCTCAGAGTCAGTAAGTACAATAGATCAAATATGTACCTACATAATAAAGTCAAAAGATTATATTAATTTTGGAACTTACCAATTATCACCAGAGACGAAAGATCCTGTTCCGATCCCTTTTCAAGAGTAGTGTACTTTATTTTTTATGTACCTCAAAGTTTCACTATGTCCATTTAATAATAGTTTTAAACACGTAGATTACCTTAAGAAATCACAACGCACATATTTTATCGATCGACCAATATGTTTAACAGCAAAACGAGAATTGACGAGAATAACAATAAACTGTGAAACGAAACGATTCCCACTTCTCGAAAAACGTTTTGACATAGCCAGAGCCTGTGTTCATACTCATAGTGATGGACAACTCGAAACGTGATGTTACAAGACTAAAGAAATTAACAGGAATCGAATAATATCGATAATTTTTATTTACGGAAATAAAATAATATGTACCAAATATGAAGGTTGAATAGAATAGAATTGAAAATAATAATGTTATTCTAATGTTTCCACATTTTAGTAGAAGAAAAAAATATACAATATATGAGTGGTTGAAACTTGATGACCTCAGATGTCTGAGATGGGCTAATTTTAGACCCAAAACCGCAGCTTTAGTTGCGAACCCCATAGGTTCACAACTACTGATGATGTATTTTTTTCCATCGGATGATGTTTTTTTACTTTTATATACAGGTTTTAAGTGTAAACAGTGGCAATCTTTTAGGGGTAATTGTACTCATCGTTATGAACAGCTTGTACACACGGCTACACATCAAGCTATACAAAACCAGTTTACACTGACCTCTCATTGTAAGGAAATCCTATACAATGCGAGATCAGCTTATACTGGAAATGTATAGCTTGATCTGTAGCCGTGCGTACCATGAGACCAAACCCGAAATCGCAACAAAAAATCAGCTGTTCCCTACATTTTGACGAATTATACGAACTTGGATGTACTGAACAGCTGATTTTTTAATATTATATTAATATTATACACAATAATTTAATTTACATTTAAACATAAAAACGTTTATTCGATGCAAATACATAATCGTTATAAAATCGATTTGAAAACAGTAGAACTTCCCTATGCTGATGTAAGAGTAGTACATCACCATTAGTGATTGGGTCTGTTTATCAGTTATCGACAGAATTATTATCGTTATTTAATTTGATTCAGATAAATTATTATCAATGCTTGATTGATTGGCATTAGTATTAACTAAGTTTCTTATGTACTTACATCTTTTTTTTTTAAATCGACTTACGACTTGACAGTGTATTAACTTCTAAATTGTCGGACGTACACATGGCTACACATCAAGCTACACATATCCAGTTTACACTGACCTCTCATTGTAAGGAAATCCTTTATAATGCGAGATCAGCTTATACTGGAAATGTATAGCTTAATCTGTAGCCGTGCGTACAGACGCCAGCAGGTCAAGCCACCCGAAACTGTCAAATTTTCCCAATCAACCTTGAACCTAATGCTTTAGCGATAAAGATGAAAATCTATTCAAGAAATTTGACAGATTGCAGTAGCTTGATGTGCTGGCGTCGTACACACGGATACAAATCAAGCTATTCATTTCCAGTTTACACTGACCTCTTATTGTAAGGAAATCATAGACAATGCGAGATCAGCTTATACTACTGGAAATGTATAGCTTGATCTGTAACCGTGCGTAGGTACACCAAGACTTGGTGAGTTTATTGTTGTTTTGTAAATTGTAAAATATTTTGTCTGTTAAATTTTGCAAATGCTTATAATTCTGTAAAGCCATATTAGCTACGGCCGCGAATCATATTTTAATCAACATACAAGCTCACACTGACCTACAAATTGCAAAAAACGTAAAAAAAATTGAATTTCACGGGCTACCCTTTTTTTATTTATTTTTTTTGAGGGTGGGAAATCATCAAATAACTTCTCCCGCTCTGGGTGGAGCGGAAGGGAGTGTCAGACTTTTACTGACTAAAACCCACCCGTGTTCCTTCAGTTGCCTATGCCAGGGCCGCGGCATCTTCTTTAAAACTACCCGCGACCCCAGCGGCGTCGGCCCTATTGGACCCCATCACTTGCTGACATTTCTTTGAGGCGCGCGTGGAACACAACGCGCCGTCGACTCGGGCCTGCAGTGCGATTCTGTAACCATCTCACCGTGAAAACTTAGGTGAAGTGAGCGTGGAGTGAGCTGTCAATAGTGTCAATTCCTAGCAAAAACAAACTCACTTCACCTAAGTTTTCACGGTGAGATTTTTACAGAATCGACCGGCTGGTCCTTACCGGACGGCGAGTCACCGTCCGTAGCCCGCGCCTACGGTGGCCGGAAATCGCCCCGCGATTCCCGCCGCCCAGGGCGTCTCCTGCGGCGACTGAGGGCGTGAGGCTGCCTCTCCCTCACGCGTTCCACCTCCCATGCACTCTCGCTCAGCACCATGGCCTGGACCAGGCTCGGACGCGAGAGATCGCCGCCGCCGATCGCCTCCGTGAGAACACGGCGGTGCTCTGCCCAAGCCGGGCAGACCTCCACTGTATGCTCCACCATGTCCTCCGGGCGATCCACACAATGGTGACACCCGGGCGTTTCCTCCCGCCTTATGCGAAACAGGAACCTCCCGAAACAACCGTGTCCGGTGAGGACCTGCGTCAGGCGGAAGGTGAGGACGCCGTGGCGCCTCTCTAACCACTCCTCAAAGAGGGGACTTATCACCACAATTGTGGCGTGCCCAGCGCTGGGTTGCGACAGTCGCGCTCTCCATGTCGCCATGAGATCCCGCCGGAGCTCTGTCCGCTGTACCGTGATTTCTTGTGGCAGCGGAGTTACGCCCCGGCGTTTCGCCTCCTCGCGCCACTCCCACACGTGCGCGAGGACCTTTGCCTCCAGATCCCACGGCGACAATCCGGCAAGGAGGCTCGCCGCCTCCCGGGAGACCGTGCGGTATCCCCGGACTAGCCGGATGGCCATGACCCTCTGGGACGCGTTCAACCGTTGGGCTGGCCACAGCCTTAGGGAACGCGCCCACACCGGTGCTCCGTAAAGGGCCATGGACCGCACGACCCCCGCGTAGAGCCTCCGGCAGGAGACGTTTGGACCCCCCAGATTGGGCAGGAGCCGCCTCAAAGCAGCGCCAGTCTGGGAGCCAAACGTCGGATCACGGGCTACCCTGGCGCTTTCGCCTTAATATCTAGTGTTAGTAAATACAGGCACAGATTAACAAACAAACAAAAATTAGAATTCAGCGTGGAGCTCTATCCACCTCCGCAACATCGGGGATTCCCGATGCCATGGCAGCCGCAGCAGTACCCTCAGTGCATTATTATATTAAACGCATAAGTCGCTGTATGCCCGCTGAAGTAGTACAATAGTTTGTTTTTTTTATTTAGGTAGTACAAAAAGTTTCTCCAACTTATTATAAGGTAAATCCGGGAAATCGAAAATGCCCTTTATATTACTATCGATAAAGACGTAAGTAAATAAAGAATGAACATCACTAAGGTTCACGCTCAAAAACACGTGAACGTCTATATGATGGAGTAGGATAGGAGTTCTCTTTCTAGGATTATTCCAAACCGCACGTGGCCGGTGAGCGAGACAGCGATACTTTCTAACGTGTCTGACTCCATGTCGCGTGGCCATGACGCACTTTGCAAGTTTATTATTTTTAGTAGGTTTTTTTTAGGAAGTACAAGACTACAAGACTTAGGTACTTTAAAGTTTATAGGTACCGACTTCAAACAAAAAGGAGGAAATGCTCAGGTCGTCGGGTTCTTTTTTATTTATTTTTAAGCATGTTCCCCATTGATTTTAATTATAGTAGGTAGTTAAGACCTATGTAATCTCTAAACTACTATCTATCTGCCTAGCCTTTTCACAACTATGTTGGGGTTGGCTTCCAGTCTAACCGGATGCAGCTGAATACCAGTATTTTACGTGGAGCGACTGCCTATCTGACCTCCACAACCCAGTTACTGGGTACCTAATACGATACCCCTTGGTAAGACTGGTTATCAGACTTTCGGGCTTCTGACGACCCGTAACGACTGTCAAAGATCCACGAACAATGATGTTATATGTAGGTATTACTATGACCTTATATTATATTATTATTATATACCTATTACCTCATTGTCCACGAATAACAGCCGGGACCAACGGTTTAACGTGCTTTCCGAGGCACGGAGGAATCTCGCTATGTAAAGATCCACTGACCAACCCCGGTAAGCGTAGCTTAACCTGACGGATCGACCCGTGCGGCTGTTATTACTTAGTCACGAGTTCACGAGCTCCTCTATAAACTAGGTACCTACTAATAAGTAATATAAAACTGAAGGGTTCGTTTTTTAGGGTTCCGTACCCAAAGGGTAGGTACCAAACGGAACCCTATTCCTAAGCCTCCGCTGTCCGTCTGTCACCAGGCTCACAGGCTGTACTAGGTATTTCATCATAATCTCATGAACATACACTCCTTTGCAAAAAAAACGGCCGGTTTGGTTTTTTCTACATTATCACTACCTAAGTACATATTATAAAACAAAGTCGCTCCGCTGTCTGTCTGTCCCTATGTATGCTTAGCTCTTTAAAACCACGCAACGGATTTTGATGCGGTTTTTTTTAATAGATAGAGTGATTCAACAGGAAGGTTTATATGTATAATACATGCATAATATAGTAGAGAAACACTGATAATTTTAGAGGATTCTAATGTGATGTCGTAAATAAACACATTTTTTTGCGCTTACATTGCAAACGCTGGCTGAACAGTACAAGATAGATCAAAATAATGTACTACAGTATTGTACACCTTAAAAAGGTCTGCAAAAAAGTCCGCGATGCTATATGTCTATCAGGGATAACCCACAATAACCATTTTTTATCCTTTAGTTTTTACGAGAAATAATGGCTTATTTACGAAGCGATTTTAAGCAATACAGCATTAATCCTTATCCAATTACCAAGTACCTTAAATACATTGTGCATTTACTATAGATCAATATACAGCATGTAATTTAAATGAATATTTTCGAAGATATTACAGATTTAAAAACTTTTTACAAAAAAAAAAAACAACCGACTTCCAAAAAAACACTACAAAGTGAAAAATAACTTTAATTTCGGAAGTCGGTGTCTTTGGTTTTTATTTATTTTCGTTTTTTTGCCACCGACTTCCGAAATTAAAGTTATTTTTCACTTTGTAGTGTTTTTTTGGAAGTCTGTTGTTTTTTTTTGTAAAAAGTTTTTATTTTTCACTTTTTAGTGGTACCTATCCCACACAAATCTGAATACCACTCTGCAAAATAAATTAGAGCATCATCCACGTAGACTAAATGGGAAAAATAGGTATTAAATTATTGAATCTAACTCAAAAGCCACTCATCAGAACTTTTATGACACAGTCTCAGGAGTATACCATTTCAAATAAAAACTTTGCAAAAAGGCAAATACGTCGCGATAGAGTAGTGTCAGAAGTTTGGTAGGCGTAGTTTTAGTTGACAGAGGTAACGACTTAACGAGGCTACAAAATCTGCCTTCTGACAATCAAGGCCACACATAACATACAACTCAAGTAGAGCAATTTGAAGCGGCATATAGTTACCATTAAATCATTTATAGCCAGAGTGCACCTCATGACAATTCCAATAAGCCCAAACACGGCTAGGATACATTGTTTTATTACTGAGTTCCGATGCCTACCTTCCGGCTTCTTCATCAGATCGGTTGAATTGTGAATTTGTTATTTTATGACATTTTTTTTTTTATTCCAATAGTTTGTTTTTGGGATAAATTATTTTCAACTACGGAACCCTTCATTGTGCGTGGTCCGACACGCACTTGGCCGGTTTTTTTTTAATGATTATGAAAACTGAGATTTTGGCGCAGTGTTGAGGCCTACTTAGGAACCATGAAGTCACTTTAGATTTTTTATTTAAAGTTGAAAATTTAAGTCATATTTTTACCGAACGTAAATTTTTCACATTACACCAACATTTTCATAACTTTCATCAAAGTTACGAAGCTGATTATTTTATGCATTCTACTCATAAAGATTCAGTTGCAAAAGAAAATCTTGACTAAGTCTTCTACTTTTTAGGGTTCGGTACCTCAAAAGGAAAAAAGGAACCCATATAGGATCACTCGTGTGTCTATCTGTCTGTCTGTCCGTCTGTCACAGCCAATTTGCTCCGAATGTAATGGACCGAATTTGAAATTTGGTACACATATGGATTTCTGTGACCCAAACACGTACGGCTAAAGTAAATAAATGAATTTTGAATATGGGGGTCACTTTTAGGGGGCCAATAAGAAAATTTAAAAAAAAAAGTTTTGCAAACTATACCGTGTGACATATCAAATGAAAGGGCTTTCTATGAGGGTCTCAAATATATTTTTTTTAAATTTTAAAATAAATCGTTTTAAAGTTATTTAAGAAAATAGACGAAAATTGACCATTCCCCCACTTATCTCCGAAACTACTGAGCTTAAAATGTTGAAAAAAATACAGAAAATAGTTCAATACCTGTAGATTACCGGAAAACCTATAAGAAGTTTGTGCTTTTAAGATAACATGGTAAATCTCTCAATATTGTGAGTACAAACTTACATTTACTGTTGGAATGTATGGGAGCACATGTTTTTCAACTATAATGTTAAGTTTGTTCTGGGGATAATTTCATACCAACCGCGGAACCCTTCGTGCGCGAGTCCGACTCGCACTTGGCCGGTTTTTTTTAAAGATTTTTCTTTAAATTGGTCAGGTCGAAAATTCTCAAAAAATCTGAAAAAATTAATAACTCGAAAACTATGAAAAGTCGCGGAACATACATGGGGGTGATTCGAATACCCCACGATACGAGGGACCTTTTAATTTTTGGACGTCAATGTTCCGGCCACCCTGTAGATATAATAGGCAATGACCATTTTTTTTTTGCTTGGTAGTCAACATTATTTCCCACAATTACACGACACGATGTCACCCTACAATGTCTCAAACTGAACGAAACTGTTCGTACCGTGTACATCCTAGATTTTTTCTTGTCTGCAACAGACACGACAGTCTTTCGTGCACAAACCCGACAAGATTCGTCTCATGTAACATGAATATTTTCGTCTTGTCTGTAGCCGACACGACAAATTTCTTGCCGTGGACACGCGGCCTAACTCGTCAAAATGTACGGAGCAGGCCATCTGATTTTTTTTCGCTATCTCAGGTTTGGTCCCATAGTAAAAATTGTAACAAAAGGCCAAAGAGTTTCTGTGTTTAAAAAAACTCTTGTCTTTTGAAAGATCTCGATTCTCGATTAGTTTTTCCAGGCGCCATCTAATAGTGTGATAGGTACTAATATATCAACTGTCAAAAAAAGGCCAATGTTGCGGTCTCCTTTTAAAAGGTAATAAGGTAATGGATAATGAGATTTTGTACATTTGGTGATTTGATTAGAAATTAGAACTGATGACAAACATAAGCCGTCTTATTACCAAACAAGATTCAAACCCAGGTTTAAACCATGGACCTTTTTTTGAATTTCGAACTTTAATTCCGACACATTATGATGTCAGTTTTACAAAACTGACAACTTAGTACCGGACTAAGTTGTCAGTTTTCTATAAAGAACTGTATTTCTATCACAGCTAGGTTCTTATTATAAAAACTGGCTCGATGGTTTAAACCATTACAGAAGAAAAACCTCGTTTTGTAATAAGACCGAAATTTTTACAAATCCTACAAGGCCTTTTGGGCATCGTTCTTTTGCCTCCAACTACCGTTTTCGGCTCTAACAAAAACGTTACCGTTACCGTAACGTTTTTGTTAATAATGAATACTTAAATAATAACAACTACTAACAGTTACTCTTTTTGTAAATAAGTAGGACGTTATAATATTTAGGTATTATAATGTAAGTAGATACTTACCGGGTCAAATTAAACTAGCTAGAGAAACTCCGCAGACGTGATGGGTATTGATATCTAAACAAGATAAAATAAAAATAAAAAGATTTGATGAATTTTTTGGGGTCAACGACCCGATTTGGGGTTACAGTAGTACTCAACTAATAAGGCGCGTCGTGAATCTTCGTTCGCACAGAAAAGTATGGCCCCGAAGATTAACGAGAATGCTTAAAACTTACAATCAACCTTAGATCACTACTATAAGATTACACTGCAGCTGTTAGTTCCGTCTCATTCGCAAGTATGGCGGCTGTCAAGCGGCGCGCGCTAACATGGCGACAGCTACTGACCAATAGCGGTACAGGAAAAAGCGTGGAGCGTGCCGATTGGTCAATAGCATTTCCCGCACTTTGAAAATTCATCTTCTGCGCAGGCACATCGATAAGCCATATTACTTGGGTACTACTGTCCTTGAAGTAAGAGTTGAGAAAATCTGTTTTTTTTTTGTTTTATCGTGTTTACCCATCACGTTTGTGAAGTTTATACAAATAAAACTAATATTTCAAGTGACTACACTACCTGAAGTTGAAGTCCCCAAAAAACTCATCAAAATAATTGCTTTTTTGTTTGATCATGTTTGCGGAGTTTCGCTAGCTAATTTAATTTGACCCTGTATTGGCGGTAGGTACTAAGTAGGTACCTACCTACCAAATAAATGTGATGACCTTTCTCGCCCCCTATTACATCGTACTTAAAACATAGCAGGCGAAATGTGGGTGTAGGCGTGGTTTTATGTAGGTAAGTATCATAGATAGAATACTCCATCATCATCATCTGCCTAGCCTTTCCCCGACTATGTTGAGGTCGGCTTCCAGTCTAACCAGATGCAGCTGGATACTGGTAATTTAGATGGAGCGACTGCCTATTTGACCTCCACAACACAATTCGGTACCTACTGGGTAATACGTAGTTAGCACAGATATGATTTCTATGGTACTTACCTGACTAGTAGTTCTGCGAACAGTAGACCTCGCGACATCCATACTAATATTATAAATTCGAAAGTAACTCTGTCTGTCTGTCTGTCTGTCTGTCTGTTACCTTTTCACGCCTAAACCACTGAACGGATTTCGATAAAATTTGGCAAGGCTATAGATGGTATCCTGGGGACGGACATAGGCTACTTTTTTTTTCAAAAATAATTCCACAGGGGGTGATATAGGGGATGAAAGTTTGTATGGGAAACTCGGTATTTCTTAAGTTAGGGATGTGAAAATTAAAATGTATGCTTTTGATAGGAAATAAAGAAATATGCGGTTCAGCGTTTTTGAAAAATCATCCCCTAAGGGGGTAAAATAGGGGTTGATTTTAAAATTTACAAAACTGCATGGATTTCGACATTATTTGGCAAGGCTTTATATAGCATCCTGGGGAAGGCCATAGGATACTATTTTTTTCAAAAATAATACTACAGGGGGTGATATAGGGGATGAAAGTTTGTAAGGGAAACCCAGTATTTCTTAAGTTAGGGATAACAAATTTATGCTATTGGTAGGAAATTAAGAAATATGCGGTTCAGCATTTTTGAAAAATCATCGCCTAAGGGGGTAAAACAGGGGTTTATTTTAAAATTTACAAAACTGTACGGATTTCGATCAAATTTGGCAAGGCTTTATATAGCATCCTGGGGAAGGACACAGGCTACTTTTGGTCTTAAAAAATAATCCTACAGGGGTTGATATAGGGGATGAAAGTTTGTATGGGAAACTCAGTATTTCTTAAGTTAGGGATGTGAAAAATAAAATGTATGCTTTTGATAGGAAATAAAGAAATATGCGGTTCAACGTTTTTGAAAAATCATCCCCTAAGGGGGTAAAATAGGGGTTGATTTTAAAATTTACAAAACTGCACGGATTTCGACAAAATTTGGCAAGGCTTTATATAGCATCCTGAGAAAGAACATAGGATACTTTCAAAAACAATACTACAGGGGGTGATATAGGGGATGAAAGTTTGTAAGGGAAACCCAGTATTTCTTAAGTTAGGGATAACAAATTTATGCTATTGGTAGGAAATTAAGAAATATGCGGTTCAGCATTTTTGAAAAATCATCGCCTAAGGGGGTAAAATAGGGGTTGATTTTAAAATTTACAAAACTGTACGGATTTCGATCAAATTTGGCAAGGCTTTATATAGCATCCTGGGGAAGGACACAGGCTACTTTTGGTCTTAAAAAATAATCCTACAGGGGTTGATATAGGGGATGAAAGTTTGTATGGGAAACTCAGTATTTCTTAAGTTAGGGATGTGAAAAATAAAATGTATGCTTTTGATAGGAAATAAAGAAATATGCGGTTCAACGTTTTTGAAAAATCATCCCCTAAGGGGGTAAAATAGGGGTTGATTTTAAAATTTACAAAACTGCACGGATTTCGACAAAATTTGGCAAGGCTTTATATAGCATCCTGAGAAAGAACATAGGATACTTTCAAAAACAATACTACAGGGGGTGATATAGGGGATGAAAGTTTGTAAGGGAAACCCAGTATTTCTTAAGTTAGGGATAACAAATTTATGCTATTGGTAGGAAATTAAGAAATATGCGGTTCAGCATTTTTGAAAAATCATCGCCTAAGGGGGTAAAATAGGGGTTGATTTTAAAATTTACAAAACTGTACGGATTTCGATCAAATTTGGCAAGGCTTTATATAGCATCCTGGGGAAGGACACAGGCTACTTTTGGTCTTAAAAAATAATCCTTCAGGGGGTGATATAGTGGATAAAAGTTTGTATGGGAAACTCAGTATTTCTTAAGTTAGGGATGTGAAAATTAAAATGTATGCTTTTGATAGGAAATATATAAATATGTTGTTCAGCGTTTTTGAAAAATCATCCCCTAAGGGGGTAAAATAGGGGTTGATTTTAAAATTTACAAAACTGCACGACAAAATTTGGCAAGGCTTTATATTTATATAGCATCCTCGGAAAGGACATAGGATACTTTCAAAAACAATACTACAGGGTGTGATATAGGGGATGAAAGTTTGTAAGGGAAACCCAGCATTTCTTAAGTTAGGGATATGATATGTTTTCCACATGAACGTTCCCATGGGATATTTTCCGACATCCACGCGGGCGAAGCCGCGGGCAAAAGCTAGTTGACTTATATAATTATTACTGAGAGAGCACAAAAATTTTTTGCAACAATTAATGTAGGTAAGTACTACTAAATCAACCAATCCCCCATCTATCAAATAAGTAACTGCAGTCCATGGACGGATCCTGGATTTTTTCAGGGAGGGGCCTAAGGAGCGGACGGCCAAAAAATAAATACCTAATAACTGTTATAAATAAAAAGATGTTCAGCACTTCATTAGCGTCCATTTTTGCCGCAACGTCTTAACTAAATAAATATCTTGATGGATAGGTATGCATTAAAGCCAATCAATCCAATCACACGCTCTTCTGTCATCATGTTGCGAAGATATGACTTTAATCGGCGTAAGGGGGAGAAAGATCGCTCGGCAGTGCTAGTAGTCACTGGAAACGTGCACAGCAATTGACAAAAAGTTCTAATATTTGGTAGCACCGATGCTCTTTTGTAGGCATCTGCTGGAGATAGTGGGATATTTTCTCTCATCTGTTGCCAAATTTTTAGCTCTTCCTTCAAAGCTAACAAACAAGGAAGGTCTTCTTTATATACTTCAGCGCCTTGCAAAACATCCTCTACATCTTCGTCGCTGAAGTTATGGGACAGTAACTAATAGACAACAAAAATACAGTCTGGAGGGGGGGGCACGTGCTTCCGTGCAACCCCCTTAAACCCGCCCTTGATGTAGTCTGTAGGACTTGGGTATTAGTAGAAAATCTTTAAAAAAAACGACGGATTTAACTTAAAGTTAAAAACTTTATTAGAATGTTTCAAGCATGTAGGTTTAGTATACATTAAAAAAAAACAACAATAGGTACCTAAGTCAGGTAGACTTACAAAAAACATTGTTGCCACCATGCCACATTACAAATTGAACTTGATATAAATTTTCTCAGTGTAACAACGTATGTATATTGTATACGTACATACTAAACTACAGTGTGAGTCTTCATAATGTGCACATATCGAAATGAGGGAAACTGCTTAATTTTATCGACGGAAATAATATTTAAAAACAATCTAAAAATAAAAACTTTTTTTATAGCATTTTTTAAATTCTTGTTCGCTGTTGTGACCGCGACAATAATTGTAAAATTTCTCAATAAAACACCAATTACTGACTCTTTTTATTACTATAAATTATTCTACATCGTATTAGCTTTCTAAAAGTAAAAATGCCACGTTTATAACTCAGTCTCAGCATTTCCCATCAACTGTTAAAGAAAGGCCTTGCACACTGCTACGTACAAGTACTTTACTTTAATTTTTTTTTTTTAGATTTTGAAAAAAAAAAAATTCCATCGATTAAATTAAGCATTGTTTCCCTAATTTCGATATGTGCACATTATGAAGACTCACACTGTATATTTACTTAACTACGCCATATAACTATATTATAAATTCATGATGTTCATGTTCAAGTAACCATAAAAATATTACGTTCCGGCCAGTCAGTGCATACAGAGCATAGTATCAGTAGGTATTGCATTATCATTATCATTGAACTATTGCTGACGTTTGTTACACAAATAGTAATAAACACATTGTTGGTGCTATCAGCAACGAAAGTCCATTAAGATTTCAGTTTTTTTTTTAAAATACCTAGTCTAATAAATTATTAAAAAAAAAACAATTTGCAACAACTATTAAGTTTAACAAGTTTTTTAATATTATACTTGTGTGTGAATTTATGTAAAAGTAACATTGATAATCGACTTTCGTTGCCGTATGACCGTACAGTACCTGGCCATTAATATACATATTATCATGACTGTAACACATTTAAATATTGTGATTAACAGAGACGACTCTGCAGTGCAAGTACGTAGGACTCGATTCGATAAATTTGACAGATAAACTCGATAAAATGAGTTTTTATCGAATCGAATCGATGTCGCAAGTACGTAACTTCTACTTTAGCGATCGGTAGATAAACTCTAAAATTTTAACGAATTTATCGAAAATGCAAGTACGAAACGACATTTTGACAGTTGAGATCGCCAATTTAAGCTGTCAAGATCGGTAATTTATCGACACCTTGTAGAAGGCCGATAAGCTTATCGATCATTACATAAAATGGATTTAGGACTCATGGCTTTATTGCTGGGTGATGAGGAAGAACGGCAGCAGCATCATAATGTGATGCGTATTCGGAGGCGGCGTCTCAGAGACACGAACAATCCTCTGGAACTTCCAGAAGAAGATTTTGTTCGTCTCTTTCGGGTGACTCGGGAAGTGGCAGTAATTTTAACAGAAGGGATAGAGGTAGATGTGCGGAGGATACGATCCACTGGACTCCCTGTCCATATCGTGGTAAGTACATAAGTACTGGTTTTTTTACTATAGTTTCCTACCTACTTCATTCGAGATCTAGAGTTTAGAGTTTACCGTGTTTACGTATAGCTCAGACGGTGACAGATTAGTGTATAGTCTATGGGTGACAGACAGATAAGTTTTTTCTCAAACTTCAAGAAATGTCAACAACAAACTTTTTTTTTGGCAAAGGTAAACAACTAAACACGACTTTAATTTAAGAAGATAGCATATTTTCTGTATTTTTACGAAAACAAACGGAAATTTTGGTAAATACTGGTAGCTTCTCTGAATTATACCCATAAATATTGTTTACAATGCCAAAAATGTATGAACAAAAAGGATTTTCTAAATATTTCGGACATTAGTCGTGCCACAGAAACCCCACCTTAAATGGTTTGTCTGTGGACGTCCTCAGTATTGCCATTTGACAAACGATCCTTATCGACTCGAATCGGCCCACGATAAATCTTATCGTCGCGTGTTACGTACTTTCAAATTCGATAACAAGATCGATAAAAATGCGAACCTTAGCGATCTCGATGTCTTATCGATGCGAAGTCCGTACTTGCACTGCTGAGTCTCCATGTTACATATAAACGGCCGGGTAGGTACGGTACTGTAATACATTAAATAAATAAATAAAGCCTTTATTTCCCAAGTTATACTATACATAATTTCATAACATTTCCATGCACATTACAATACTAATTAATGTTTTATCCTAATTTCATTTAAATTTATATTCAATACAATATTATTTCAAATTGATTTATTTAGATAATTATTATTTTTAAAACATGCTTTCATTTAATATTATACGTAGGTATACTTGATAAATTATATTTTAAGGGTTCCGTACCAAAATGTTAAAAAAGGAACCCTTATGGTGTGACTCAGTCTGTCTGTCTGTCTGTCACAGCTGGATATCTCAAGAACTACTAATGCTATCAACTTGAAATTTGGAACAGTTTTAGATGACGTTTACCCAACTATTTTGCAAATAAGAAAGAAATAAAGTATTTATATTTTTTTTGCAACAGGGACTGAAAAGGGTTCTTAAAAATTCAAAGTGGGGTTACTAGGTCATGTGGGGTATCATATGAAAGAGCGCTGATTGCACATTCTCAAACATTTTTTTTTCTTTTTTTTAGGCTGCATAGTTTTCGACTTTTGATGAAAAATGTAACAAAAATTACCTCCCCCCCCCCCTTATCTCCGAAGTTTGCAAAGAGAAAAATCTGAAATTATTCTATGTGATAAAAGTTTATGTAAAGATTACAGGAAAAATAAAACGATGTCTCTAAATAGCACACTTTTTCAGAAATCGAAACGGAGCCCTCGGTGCGCGAGTGCGACTCGCTCTTGACCGGTTTTTTAAATCATATTCCATTAACACATATTTTGTAAATATTGACATTTCTAGGTATTCAGGTATTCATTATATTAATTTTATACATTATTGATAAAGTATATTATTGGGGTACCCATTTCTGGGTGTAGGCCTGCTGTAATACATTACCTACACGCTAATAACAGGTACAACCATATCTATGGGTACAACTAAGAAATTAGAATATTTCCTTCACTACGAAATAATAGGTATATAGAAAGTACAAGACAATTATGAAGCCTCACATAAAGTGCTATCACGAACCACGAACAGGGTTTTACAACTTACATGAGTTGCTAATGAAGCTTCACTGGCTCTCTTCATCGTCACTGATAACAATGACTTCACAGTAATTACTGGAAGTATTGTGTTCTTCACAGGACACATTTTATTTGTATGCCATTTCGTTTTATAGAAAAAACAAGCAAGCTCTCGAAATATTTCTAGGGTTCCGTTTTTTCCTTGAGGCATCAAAAGGAAAAAACGGAACCCTTATATGATCACTTCGTTGTCCGTCTGTCTGTCAAGAGCCTTTTTCTCAGGAACGCGTGGAGGTATCAAGTTGAAATTATTTTTTTGCAATTAAGTGCAGCAGTTGGAGAATTGACCGTGACGTATATCGATGTATAGGAGAATATGTTTTTCAACTACAATGTTAAGTTTGTTTTTGGGATAAATTCATCGCAACTACGGAACCCTTCATTGTCCGTAGTCCAACATGCACTTGGTTTTGTTGTTGCTGTTGCTAATGTTCCGATTTTCATATGCTTAGAAATGTTGGCTGCAAAGTCTCCATCAGGTGTTATCCAAGACTTTAATATTTGTTATGAGTAGTTCTATTCTACTAATATTAGTCTTAGAAATTCATTAACAGTCTTTAATTCCTTTTCTAAGTCTTGTCGAGTTATTTGACTCATGTTTCCTAATGCTGAATTACAATAGAAAATCAGTTTATTGCAGGGACCGGCTTTTTCTGATTATCTTAACCACACTATTTTACTAAACAATCCTGGGACAAGCTTGGTAAACCATACGAACAATGATCCACAGTAGCCCTAGACTGAAGTAGCTGAAAGCAATGGGGGAAGGCCTTTGGCCAGCAGTTGGATTCAGGCTGATAGTAAAATCTACGGATACCACTGACAAGATAAACACTTAAGGGCCTGTTACACCTGTTTTTAAGTTAGTCCACAAACCCAATTTAAGTCAGCAGCACAGCGCCACATTTATTTTATGCAGACTTTAATAGTCGATGGACACACCTACTTCAAACTTGACATCCACACGATTTGTTGGTGCAAACATTCTGCGCAGACATAAGTCGGCAATGTGTTTAGACCGGCTATTTATCTAGCTTCGTCTCTAGTGTAGTGTAATGTGAGAAAGTTCTTTTTATTTTTCACTGCAGCACTAAAAGTGCTTGTTATTGTAAAAGGGAACTCTAGGATAGAATAGCCGTAACCATTACTATGACAGATTAAATTACAACCGAATTGTCAATCAATTATTATTTATCGGTAAAGTTAAATTATAACTCCGATATTCGTCGTGTGTTGTATTTCAGTGCAAGGCTGTCTGCATTATTCCAAAAATACAATATAACCTTCAAAGCTTGCTATACTCTACGTAGTCAGATCTGCTGCGTGTTCGACACCGCAATTTTTAACAAAACACACTTTTCTGGTCACTTTTGATTCTTGGGTATGCTATTCCGATTAGACCGACCGGAACACGTGTATAGCTAGCCAAACACGACGACACGAAAATATTATTCCGAACTGGTGATATGTTAGCAGTTAGGTGTTAGTATTAGACCTCAACAAAAGTCTTAATCACGTGTGATAATTAAGAAAAGTTCCGAAGGAATAACAACAAAATTAATAGATTACTTCTAAGGTTTGCTACGAAAAGGTCATGCTATGTTTGACCTTTTGTATACTTACATGCTTATATTTAATTTCTGATGGAAAGGCACAAGTTGTAAAACAGACAAGTTAAATAGACTGGGCAAAACTGGTCTATGAACCAAAACATACGTGGTCATTAAAGTCTTAGTAAATCTTACCCCAATAGGTTGGACTATGTTATTTTATATGTAAACAATGTTAAAATGTATAAAAATTATTGGTTCAAAGACCACTTCCTATACAAATTGCCCCTTTTGTTAAAAATAAAATGGTATAATTGTCTTTAATTTACGCCAGCAAGTATTAAAATGGCTACGTCTTCACGAGGCGAGCGAGCTACCAGCTGCATGGTAACGGCGCCGCCGGCGGCCACCAGCCTGGCTCTGACAAGCACTGGCGTGCCTCCGCGCCAAATACCTCCACCGCGGATCTCTTTCACTGCATCTCCTGTGATGGCTGCTTTTGGCATCCCTAAGTGTTCACACACAGCTTTAGCAGCCTCTCCTACGTCGGTTTGAGACAATCCAAACGTGTCTGAAACTTCCTCTGCAGCAGCAGCTCTTTCCCAAGATGCTTCCCAGTCATCAGACGCTGCGCGTGACCTGAATTGTTCAGCACAACCGACTTCAATTTCTTCTAATGGATAATTATCGCCATAGCCTTCTCCTGAATCTGGCAGTCCGGTAGTGGGATCACAGTCACGAACCAAAAATTCCAGTGTCGCTCCAAAAGTCCCTAAAGTATCAATTGGAGTTTCAGGGAATTCAAGAAGGCAAAAGATGCTGCCCTGTTTATCATACGGCAGTTGCTCACATGGGACTTCAGTTATCATTTTATAACCGGCAGCAGCTTCTAGCCGGATATGAACGTCTTCGAGAAGTTGATCACTCAGGGTATTCAAACATTCAAACTGGAAGAGCAAATGGCGTGCAAAAACATGTTTGACACACTGAACGCGATACTCGGTTTCGGGCTCCGTCAAATCAATAGACTCACATGTTTTGAAAATTGGTCCAAGTTTCTCAATGCCAGGCACGACTTTTAACTGATCAGCATATTGCTCCTCACGAGAAATAGTTGGTGGTCTTGTTTCAATTTCAGCTGGCGCTTCCTTCGGCTCTTGCGACTCTTCTGCCATTGTAGGGACAGTAGCAATATTAAAAGGCACTGACGATGCTGCGTCAGAGGTTAGATGATGGTGCAGTGCCCTCTCTAGAAGTACAGGGTTAGGTATCGGGACGTTAATAATATAGTCATTAATAAGTTCCGCATCACCAGATTCCAAAATTGCGCTATAATAAATAGCGCGATCGCGAACTTCATCATCATCATCTAATTGGCACCTGGCCAAAAGAACTCTTATATTTGGCAGCAATTCGGGTCGAGCTGCTCCAAAACGAGCAACGGCAGAAACTGCAGCAGCCCGCACTGGACCCGACTCCAAAATGACTCTGTTGTATATGTACCGAATATACCTGGATGGCTGACGAGCCTTTGGTCCTTCACGTCCCAGAATATGTAATATGCGAACTGCTAGTGATGCATGTTCACAGTCTTCAATAAATTCACAAAGATGAGCCAAGCCTGTCTCTTTAGCATCTGGATTTTCTTCCACAAGAGCAATAATGGCATCAGCAATAGCAGTCTTATACTGCAAGCCACCTTCATCTCGGAGCATACCAGCCAGAAATGCGGCCAGTGATTGATGTTTACGTGGGTACTTAGAACAAAGGCGCCTGATCGCACGTACTACAACAATTTTAAATTCATCAGAAATTTCAGACATGAAGCTGGAAATTTGTTTCATTAAACGGTCAATTGAGCTTTCGGCGCCAGTAGCTAGAAGAGTTGTAACAGCTAATGTGGCTACAGAGCGATTTGGATCAGATATGAGATTTTCCAGATCAACTGCACAGGCTGCTACGGCATTGGGATGTTTTACTGTTAGTTTTGCTAACGTGCGAGCGCCTGCCAGTCGCAAAGTAGCCTTGGAGGAACCACAAAAGATTTGGAGCACAGAGACGGCTTGGGCAAGATCTCGAGCAGATTTTCTTAAATTCACAATTGCATGTGCGGCTTCATAAACCACGATCTCAGATTTATGACGCAAACAGGATTCTATGAAATCAACATACGGTTCTGAAGCATCACTTTGGTCTTCTTCAGCTAATTTGGCAGCATGACGAATTAGGAGGCAGAGTGCATACGGTGAGCGTAGCGGGGACCGGGCTAGCTTCGTAACAAGCTTAACTGTAGAAAGGCGATCATTGCGTCGAGCTCCAGCAACTACAGCTAAAGCATGGTACGACACCATTGCATTATCCGATGTGATGACCCCCTGGAAAAGAGAAAGAGCATACATAAAAATTTTGTTAAACAAGGAACAAAACATTGAAAAGGGTTTCCAATTCAAATTAACTGAAATGAACTGAATGAGGTAAAAGCCAGACACATAGCTAGGACCAGCTTCACAAGTTCACATGGTGCCACTCTTGGTGAGTAGCACAGTGTGATCTGCTTATTTAAGTTTCCTACGCCTTGTCGACACGCCACCGATGTGCGATATGATGTTTACTAGATGATTCCCCAAGTGACCAATAGTCACACAGCGAGTAACCTAGCACCTGTGTGGCCATTGCAAAATTAAAATCATGGGTTGGTTCGCAAGAGCAAGTCATCTAGCACGCGAAGCAGTAATCAGCGAAGCACCTAGCTGTGTGGCTACAACATTTATAGTTATACATTTATAATGAGGGAGTTATTTTAAATTAACTAAGTTTAAGAATTGTCAGTAGTACAAACAAAAGTAATAAGTCGCTGGTGCAAAGATATTTTGTGACAAAATTATAGTCTTTGAGCTAAAAGGTTTGTCAATATGGAACTAGCAGACAATAAGATACACATTATTAAATTTTAATAATCAACTTTACAGTTGAACCTATATTACAATATAGTGTTACATGTACCTACACATTTATTTGAACTCGCAATATGCAATTTTAGGAATATTTTAGCTCAATGGCTTATCTGTGACTTCCCAGACCATTGCTCAGCACAGCTGCTTACTTATTTCAGTTGGCATTATTTCTGCCCATTTTACAATGGAGGAAACCTCTAACACCAAGATACTAGTTCCCATTAAGAGATTGTGCCTGGCCTACAGATACTTTCACTTACACCTACCCTAAGCGAAAGTAATCAAACAATCTGCCTAGCCTTTTCCCGACTATGTTGGAGTCAGCTTCCAGTCTAACTGGATGCAGCTGAATACCAGTATTTTATTTACATGGAAAGACTGATTATTTGACTTCCACAACACGGTGACTGGGTAACACAATACTCGGGTAACACAATAAGTCTGGTTGTCAGACTTTCGGGCTTCTGACCACCCATAACGGCTGTCGAAAGATCCACGAATGACAGCTGGGACTGGGGCTTAGCGAGATTTACGAGGCACGTAGGAGTTTCAGTATGTAAAGATGATCCTTCCCAAGTGAAAGTTATATTATTATGAAAGCCTGATAAGTCCTTTAAAATTCCTAGATGGGAGCTGAAGGAAAGTGCACAGACATATATCTGAATGCTAATCAGCATGCATACAGCAAACTGATGCAAGACAACTAAAGCAGATGATGAGTTAAACAGAGAAAGCATTGAATCAAATAAAATATTCCCTTGCTTATGAAATACAAGCTAAAACATGGCATTGCAGATAATAGCAAGCTTTAAACCTACCACAACACACTTAGATTTAAGTTATGAAAGTCAAGGCACTCTCGCATTTGCAACATTAAAAAGAGTTCCGACCACCATGGTTGAAGCCACAAGTAAACTTTAACTTGTGGCTTGCTCGTGGTGGTTAGAAATTATCCCACAGGAATGTACTACTTTAACCTATCTCTGAACCTAGGTCATGGTTACTATTTTTGGCACAATTTTGTTATATCAATAATATTAAATGTCTAACATAGTATTCACAACATTATAATATTACTAGCCATTGCCCACAACTTTGTCTGTGATCCAGGATGAAAAGTAGCTTATATTTCCTTCTCGAGACCCATGTGCATGTGCATGGTTTACCCATGTGCCATATTTCATCCAAATCCGTCCAGCCCTTTATTGTGAAAGTGTACCAAAACCAACAAACTCACTTTTGTATTTATAATATTAGTTACGATGAATACAAGCATAGTATAGCAGCAGCATCAGCAAAATAGTTCTGTTTTCATAATGCACATGTTTATTACTTCTCATCCACAATACTAAAAAGTATGGAGTAGTTAATTTTTGGAAATGCAAATCTGTATTTGCTTAGAGCTTCTTAGAGTATACTTGATGGATTTTGATGGTGTGCAAAGCAATTTGTTAATAAACAGTGTTGGTGAGTCTGTGGTATCTAACACTAAGTATTTAATCAGAATGACTGAATTAATTAAATAATTGAATTACCAAACATATTATTAATGTTCTATAATTATTATTGTTTAAGCAAGTGTCTTATTAGATCCATGAATTGTTGAACCACATTTGCAGATAAATGATTATGATTTTACTTATTTGTAAGAAATAAAACACAATTAATTCAACATTCATCTCACACAGACTAATATAATAATAAATAACATATAGATCATGCTACAACACTCAGTAGGAACTAGTTGAATCAGAAACACAGCAGAAGTGACATCAGGTGCAGGGCTATCATGATGAGTACTAAACTCATCTTGAGTATTATTTGTATATTATACCTACTTTAACAGGCTTAAGTTAATGTGTGATTTGTTTAATTACCTGAGCCTCCATCACCCAACGACGAACTAAATCTGGTACAGTAGCTGATAGGTGGAGAGCAGAAACAAGAGCTGCGGAGCTGACTGCAGGGTTCTTGTCCACAATTGCTTGTTTCATGTAGCGCTCAATTGCTTGCAACATTGTACTATCAGTAATAGTGCACAGAGCACGAATAGCAGCAGCTCTATACAAGTCTTCCTTGCCTGTCATGTCTTTTGTGAGGGACGAAGTTACTATAATTACGTCTTGTGCCATAGTGCTTAGTTCTTTGATGGTCAGGTACACGAGCCGGCGTAACACCACGTCCTTCGATTGAAACAGCTTTGTAGTAGCGAAAAATATATCGGTAGCTTCTTGAGTAGTCAATTTCTCCCCTTGATTTAGCAAATAGAGGATTTTCGTAAGGATATGTATGCATTTTTTAGGATTAACTGGTGTCGAGTTAAAATATCTCGCCTCTTGCAACAGGGTAGTCTTATCCAGATTTTGAAAAGTACTCCCAGTGTCCTCGTCTTCCTTTTTGTCACGGCGACTCATTGTAGAATGATTTACTTATATGATTTATCACAATTATCTATTTCCAACAGTGGAAAAGTAAAAGATTTTAATAAACGTAAAACGGCACCCGACGACACAGATGACAGAATAACCACGTCAATATGTCATGTCACTTAGTCACTATGTCACAGTCACACAGACGAATTAGTATTGCCAGTCACCAAATTTCTCGTCAGTGTTCCTATTTAGCTCGCTCAGGCTCTTATATTCGTACTATACTGACAAACCAACTGACCAAAGAGCTAAAGAGTATAATAATAATAACGAGAGCAACTGACGCAACTTTCACTGTCTTAGCTAGTAGGGTGAGTGGTTTTTATTTATTTTTGAGAAAATGACTCGTTAATGTGTTCCAAAATGCTCAGAAATTGGGGTCTACTGTTTTCCGAAAGACTTAAAAGATTGTGGCTTATAGATAATCGTAGAGAATTATTTGAATTAAACAGAGGTCAAGGCTCATGCAGAAACATTTTGAAGAAAGCGGTTACCTACGAGGAAATAAGCAGTAATGTTTTTAATTCTGACATTTTCCATGTCGAAGAAATATTGATTTAAAATATTGAAAACACCGAAAATAACGAAATAAATAAAATAAAATAAATAAAATAAAAAAAATAAAAATGGCCTAAAACTGACAACTTTTGCGGACCCCTATTTCTTCATTTTTTGAAGATAAAAAAAATAAAAATTATATTTGTATTTGTACTCTACTCGACGAGTTCTTTATTGAAATAATGACAGTGCCGGGTACGGGTCTTGCGAAATGAACCTATCGATAATTTTTCACTTTTTGGATAAAAGGGCCCATCCTTAGATTTCATAATCTAAGGGCCCATCTTTGACTAGCTATAATAATCCACCGCAGTATCTCTACGTTGACGTCGTGGTGGGGCTTGCATACTCCGAATTCTAGGTCTGTGCCTGTAGAGTTTACTCTGCCGGAACAGGTCTAGGATGAGGAGCCAGACCAAGAGAGATACAGAAACCCGCAGGGCAGCATGTGGCGAGCTGTTGGGCAGTAGCGACCCCACGGACCCTATCTCCCGGGAGAAGTCTTGTTCCTCACCTCTCGCTTGCCTTTATTGGCCGGCAGCAGTGAACAATGACGGGAACAGAGCTCCCACCTCATTCTTGCCTTTATTGGCTGGCTTGAGTGGTGATTCGCAAGAGCAAACGTGCTCGGAGGAAGGAAGTATTCCAGTAAGTGTTTGTAGGGATCTTGACCATCTTCCGGGCTCTGGGATTGTTCTGAGAACCGTGGAATACCTCTCCACTCCTCACAAGCACCTCAGAACATGTTGCTCCCTTGCCACTACGACACTAAGTGCTAGCGACCGTTTTCGGGGGCCCATTATTGAGTGTGCAAGTCACCCCCTGCCATTATAGCTGTGTATTGTATTGTATACAAAACATTAGTCAGGCAGGGGCCATAGTGTTTCCATAGTTCTAGGTAACCAGTCCACAACCACCCAAATCCATAGCCCAATATGTTTTGTTTCCATGTTCTGCAATGGTCCTGCACCGGCCGGGGGTTGTCCTTGGGTGCACCTGCATAGTGCATACAGGGATAATCGTCGGTTGGTGCCTCATCATAATTTAAAATTGTGTAAGGGGCCTCTGCGAGTTGGCTTCGGCCCCTCGTATGCCTTCCAAAGGTCCGGGACCCCAGGGTCCCGAGATATTTAGACATATAGAAAATAATAATAATAACCCCACCTCCGTATCTCTACGTTGAACTCGAACTCGAACGCGCTCCGAACTCTAGGTTTGTGCCGGTAGAGTTTACTTTGCCGAAACAGGTCTAGGGTGAGGAGCCAGACCAAGAGAGATACAAAAACCCGCAGGGCAGCATGTGGCGAGCTGTTGGGCAGTAGTGACCCCACGGACCCTATCTCCCGGGAGAAGTCTTGTTCCTCACTTCTGGCTTGCCTTTATTGGCCGGCTGGAGTGAGCACTGATGAGGAACAGAGCTACCACCTCATTCTTGCCTTTATTGGCCGGCTTGAGTGGAGATTCGCAAGAGCAAAACATGCTCGGAGGAAGGAAGTATTCCAGTAAGTGTTTGTAGGGATCTTGACCATCTTCCGGGCTCTGGGATTGTTCTGAGAACCGTGGAATACCTCTCCACTCCTCAAGCACTCCAGGACATGTTGCCCCCTTGTCGCTACGTCACTATGTGCTAGCGACCGTTTCCGGGGGGGCCATTATTGAGTGTGCAAGTCATCCCCTGCTATTTATCTGTGTATAATAAATAACATTGGTCAGGCAGGGGACATAGTTCTACCATAGTTCAAGGTACCCAATCCACTATAGCCACCCAAACCCATAGCCCAACATGTTTTGTTTTTAAGATCTGCAATAGTCCTGCACAAACCGGGGGTTGTCCTTGGGTGCACTTGCATAGTGCATACAGGGATAATCGTCGGCTGGTGCCTTCTCGACATTTAAAAGTTGTCTAAGGGGCCTCTGCGAGTTGGCTTTGGCCCCTCGTATGCCTTCCAAAGGTCCGGGACCCCAGGGTCCCGAGATATGTCAAAGACAAAATAATAATAAACCCACCTCCGTATCTCTATGTTGACGTCGTGGTGGGGCTTGCGCGCTCCGAACTCTAGGTCTGTGCCGGTAGAGTTTACTTTGCCGAAACAGGTCTAGGGTGACGAGCCAGACCAAGAGAGATACAAAAACCCGTGGCTAGCTGTTGGGCAGTAGTGACCCCACGGACCCTATCTCTCGGGAGAAGTCTTGTTCCTCACCTCTGGCTTGCCTTTATTGGCCGGCTGGAGTGAGCACTGATGAGGAACAGAGCTCCCACCTCATTCTTGCCTTTATTGGCCGGCTTGAGTGGAGATTCGCAAGAGCAAACATGCTCGGAGGAAGGAAGTATTCCAGTAAGTGTTTGTAGGGATCTTGACCATCTTCCGGGCTCTGGGATTGTTCTGAGAACCGTGGAATACCTCTCCACTCCTCAAGAACCTCAGGACATGTTGCCCCCTTGTCGCTACGTCACTATGTGCTAGCGACCGTTTCCGGGGGCCCATTATTGAGTGTGCAAGTCACCCCCTGCTATTTATCTGTGTATAATAAATAAGGAAGGCATACGAGGGGCCGAAGCCAACTCGCCTCTGCGAGTTGGCTTCGGCCCCTCGTATGCCTTCCATAGGTCCGGGACCCCAGGGTCCCGAGATATGTCAAAGACAAAATAATAATAATAATATCCTTGGACATTTCACACAACGCCATCTAGTCCCAAGCTAAGCAACCTAATGCTTGTGTTATGGTAACGAGATGGCTGATAAACTACTTAAATACATTTTCTTTTTAAATACATACATATTATAGATAGAAAAACACCCAGACTCGGAACAAATACTTGTAGGTCGTACAATTATTTGTTCCGTGCGGGAATCGAACCTGCGACATGCTGCGCAGCAGTCAATCGCTCAACCACTGCGCCAGCCGTGTCAAAATATGCTATAGGTACCTATAATACCTATCTCTGCTACTAGTAGTCCTGGGCTTGAGTTAGGCTCAAATTGTAACCAGTTTAGTTCACCACCTTCACCAAAATAAACAACAAAGATAATTTTTTTTGAGGAGCTCGTGGCTAAGTTATAACAGCCTCACGGGTCAATCCGTCCGGTTAAGCTACGTTTGCCGGGGTTGGTCCGATGATGGGTGACCATCTTTACATACCGAGACTCCTCCGTGCCTTGGAAAGCACGTTAAGCCGTTGGTCCCGGCTGTCATTCGTGGATCTTTGACAGTCGTTACGGGTCGTCAGAAGCCCGAAAGTCTGACAACCAGTCTTACCAAGGGGTATCGTATTACCCAGTTACTGGGTTGTGGAGATCAGATAGGCAGTTGCTCCATGTAAAATACTGGTATTCAGCTGCATCCGGTTAGACTGGAAGCCGACCCCAACATAGTTGGGAAAAGGCTTTGATTTTGACCTTAAGATATGTTTTTCAAAAAAACGAAGCAAGTCCCAGAATTTCGCAGCTTTTCGAGCACCATGATAGTAGCACAAGGTTTTCACTGTTGCAAACTTGGGTAGACTACCTCTCAGGGGACCTAAGATCATAATAGGTCTTTACCTATGAAATTGCCGTTTTGTATGAAAAAATTTAAACGAATTTTTTTCATGTATTTTTTATTTGTATTAATCGAAGTAATCACCCATGCAATCAATGCATCTTTGCCAACGCAGTGGCAGTTTATTGATGCCCTTCTTAAAGAAATCAGCTGGTCGGGAGGCAACAAATTCTTCAAAGGCATTTTGTACTGCCTCTCGGGTATTGAATTTTTTTCCCGCCAAGAAGTTATCCAAATTCTGGAAAAAGTAGTAGTCTGTAGGCGCATTGTTTAGGTGCTGAACCAGGATCCAACCAACTTGCTGAGCGCTTGCGGTTATCAAACAGAATCCATTTTTCATCGCAGGTAACAATGCGGTTAGTTACATGCGCGTTTGCGATGCGATGTGCACATTTTTTGTGTCGATAGTGACTGGGCTACCCTTTTCATTTTTTAATTTAATTAATTAGGTAGGTAGGCTTTTTTAAATTTCTTCAGTCAAAATTAAAGCTGCAGCCTGCCGCTCCGGGCCGTGGCCCTTTTGGCCCTAGGGTAAATACACCACTGGTTCAGATATACCCAAACAAAAGCTGTCAAAATCCTGGCAAAATTACAACGTTTTACGGTAGATATGATTAAAACATATAAAAGGGCAAGTGCGAGTCGGACTCACACACGAAGGGTTCCCTACTGTAGAATTTAGCACCTGCGTGGTTTGGCACTAAGTTCTAAGTTGGTTTGTTGTTTGGTTTAATGATACGAAATGGTTATGGTTTAAAGACTATATTGATTATTATTGGTTATAAAATTAAATGGTAAATCTAAGCTAAATTGTAAGATGGTTTGATTGGTATTATGGTTTGAGTTACGCGGTTGGTTTCCGAATACGTACTGACTGGTAATCGCTGCGATACATGCATTTATGGAAATGCATGCAGGCAAAAGTGCTGAGCTGTTCGGTTGCAATTATTGGACCGAACACCTACCATATACACTCCTTTGCTAAACTACCCACGCCCCGCGCGAATTATAATTATTATTTACTGAGGCACCTATTTATTAGAAAATAAGGGTTCACGGTTTATGCATAAGGTTTATGTTTATGAAATAAAATGTTTTTTTTTTTAATTTTTATATTTGAGTTGATTGAATGAAAGGTAGGTTTACGATTTATAACGTATTAAAAAAAAACTACTCACTAGATCTCGTTCAAACCAATTTTCGGTGGAAGTTTACATGGTAATGTACCTACATAATAATTATATTTTTTTAGTTTTATCATTCTCTTATTTTAGAAGTTACACCAAATTTTTAGCAAAGTGGTAAAAAATGTGTCCCTTCCCCCCTGGGAAGGGACACATTTTTTACCACTTTGGAAAAATGTGTGTCTCCTCCCCTTCTTAATTCGTTGCTCCTCCCCCACTTTAGAAGTGTCTCTCGCGCAAACTATTCAGTTTGGAAAAAATTACATTAGAAACCTCAATATCATTTTTAAAGACCTATCCATAGATAGATACCCCACACGTATGGATTTGATGAAAAAAAAATTTTGAGTTTCAGTTCTAAGTATGGGGAACCCCCAAATTTTTTTTTTCTATTTTTGTGTGTATCAAAGTGTATCAAGTTTCAACAGTATAGTTCTTATAGTTTCGGAAAAAAGTGGCTGTGACATACGGACGGACAGACAGACAGACATGACGAATACATAAGGGTTCCGTTTTTTGCCATTTGGCTACGGAACCCTAAAAATCCTGTTAAATGCCATAAATGTGGCATTAAAAAATGAAAGATAAACATTTGCCACAATAATACGTATAATTTTCAAAATAAGAAAAATCCGAGAATTAATAAAAATATAAAAAATACAAAATTAAAGTAAAAAATAGGTACTCCAATTTTTAGGTTTAAATGTAAATAAAATGACAAAGATTAATAAGGAAATTTTGGGTTACACCATCTAGCGGGTTTTACGATCAAGGTTCTAATAAAAAGATGCTCTATTTTAATTTTTTAATGGTTTACCGATCTACAAATACATTTGTACATGGGTATTTTGAAACATTTTGTGGCGAATTTTTGCCCTAACACTCATTATACATATCAATTTATTTTATTACTACTGTCTTCATAATACCATCGAAAGAAAGAAGTTGTTACACTATCCATTTATAATATAATTTTGGTATTAAATACCTATGTACCTACCTATTAATTAAATTAAAATAAATTCTCTATTGACTTATTAACAATAACAAATTAGAAGTAAATAACGATTTCCAAACTCATCAAAATAATAGAGAGCAGGTGCAATGAATCAAGAACAAAATTATGTAAACGCAATGATGATGATTTTCTTAAAACACTCAACCATTGATTATTTGCTAAATTCTGCTATTGAAATCATCATACTTATTTATGTTTCATCAATGGAATAGTAAATATGAAACAGCAGTAAGCATTTAGCTTTTTTACTAATATTTTATTTATTGACTTCTACTAAAATAGTGTAGAGCTAGAAATAATAATCCACATACATACATAAGTTTATAAATATAGGTACACAACACACAAACAGATTTGCTTAAATACTGATGACAAAATGTTAATAGAAAAATGCTCAATTTTGTGAGCTTCAAAGAGTAGGTACCTATACTATATTTTATGAGATCGATGGCCGATAGATATCGAAGTATTAAAACACTTAATACGAAGTACCAGCTAATGATTATTTTGTTCTGTGGTCTCTACCCAAATAGGTAACCTTTTGTATCTATTTAGCTCAAGTATCATCACAATTCTGGACTAGAAGGTGCAATAAAATACAATTATGTTAGTATTTGATTTGCGTCTTTACAAAAAGATACTGCCAACATGTTACATATACCTATCTATACTTTGTAAAGTCATATAAAAAATCAATAAACTTCAAGTTCGCACATGGAATCAATTTTTGGGAATCTCATGCGATCCATCACAATTTCTGCCTCTGGCATGTGTAATGTGCGTACATACCTTGTTGGTTTATCAAGAAAATACTTTAAGAATTTCAAAAAACAGATTTCAACAATTCTGACTACACTTTTTGAAAGTTACATTTTTTAAATGGATATTTTCCATTTACTACTTTTTAACCGCAGTAACGTTTAACATCACTAGAGCTCCTTGATGAATAATTATCAATCTTTCCAAATACATGTAATGTAAGTCTGTATACTTATTTAAATTTTGCACATGATATACATTTTTGAGTTACATAAGTAAGTAATATAGGTAAGTCTGAGAAAATAAAGAGCTTACATACCTAATGTAAATGTAATGTCTACTCACAACATCCCTTTTGTTCTTATGTGTAAGTAGATATCTTACTTATATTTTGCTCGCTACGAGACACTAGAAAATTCATAGGTACCTAGATACAGCAGCACATCAAGTTACCACAAACGGTCTAATTTTCTCATTCTATTTCGAACAAAACCATGAACATTTTTAGGTTTAATATCATTTGGAGAAATTTGACAGTTGATGTGCTGTAGATGAAATGTGAAGGTCCTACCTACATATTACTTCTGATTTACAGATAGCAATAAAAAATTTCATCCCATATCATATTCGATGTGTACATAACATGAAAAGTTATAGTACCTATCTACAGTATGAGATTTTAGTAATTTAATGCTAAGATATTTATTTGGTCGCGAGTTTGACTAGCTTGAAGAACATAAAGACCTATTTCTCATCTTGAGATGAGCCTGCATAACATTTAAATATAATGTCATTGTTTTCTGAATAATAGGTTTAGTAAAACCTTTCTTAATAAACTGCCAAGCAGCAAAACAACTATCACAAGGCCGAAAACGAACAACTATTTATCTAAGTACTTAATTATTTTATGGAATACTTATATATTTTTTGTTTACATTTAATTTAAGACGACGGCGACGCGACTTCTATGGGTCGTAAACTGAAATGATGGATTTTCAGAAGTCTTCTTACAACCAATTTACCTGTTCAACATTCATCATAGGTAATTAGTTTAATCCAGGTGTAACTCCTAGTATATAATAAACCTGAATATTTTAAAATAGTCCTAAGTATGTACTTATGACCTCTAAGTACATAACTACATACCCATTGTTGACTTTGTGAACCTACATGGACAGTTATATCTACACCAGTCAAATTATGATCCAAACTAATGGTAGTGGTGATGATTTCACTAACACAGTAATGACCTTATTTTAAAACGGGTATTGCCTACCTATGTGAATCGAATTGGAACATCTTATTTCTACGCTACAGATTTGGCTTCATATTAGTTTATTTTAATTATTTACACCGCATTCATTTACAAAATAGGTTACTCTTATTCTCCGGTAACACGAAATTTCGCTACATTAATAACATGATTTTTTTTATTCTAAAACTTTTTACAGAAATCTTCGTCCCAACACCTAGGTACTGAAATTGTCATAATAGGATTTGTTCAGCTATTAATAAAATTCCAGTCGTTAGCCTATGTCTTACCTTAATATTTTCTTATCACTAGCTTATTAATTGTTGCCTCCGGCTTACAGGTTTTATTGTTGTGTTTATCTTGTTTACGGTAGGTAGGTACTTAACGCTAAAACGAGGTGACTTTGAAAATGTTGGTTTCAGAATGTTACCCGTAAACAGAGATTTATAAAAAAAGGAGGAGTCCGCGCCACGCATATCGAAAGTGAAGCACAGTAAGTATGACGGACCGTTTGTACAAACACGCCCCACGCACACATTTTCATCTTAATATGCCGACCGGCCGTCATTACGTGACACGAACGTCTTTGCATGTACTCAAATCACGCACACACAGATCGGTACGGTGCTTCACTTTCGATATGCGTGGCGCGGAGCCCTCCTTTTTTTATACGTATATGCCCGTAAAATGAACGCAGCCGATATTTATGAACGAAGTTTCTTATCTCTTTTTATACGTAGGTAAGTTATATACTCTGCACACTTGGCGAATGTGAGCTAGACCGAAAAAAACAACTTTTTGACGGTCACTATATTTTTGCTGTTTTAGGCAGTGTTTACAAGCTTATGTCTATGTATATTAGGTAGGTAGGTTCTGTAGTAGATAGGTAGGTACCTATAGACAATCGCGATGCGCGTCAGTTGTATTCGTATATCCTATATTGAGTTAAGATACTTTTATTTTAATTTAGTTACTCTCAAACTTTGTTATTTTATTTAATTGTGCCTGTTAAGTATTTAAAACATATTATACAGTGAAAGGAACTTCGTTCCAAGCCGGCAGTTCACGACACCTCTCGACTTTATTTTTCTTCTATTGGAATTAAAGTCGTCAGGCAACACGTTACCCTGTCCAAGTTATTTCTGAGTGGACGAACTACATTGCCAAGTTTATCGAGTTTTTATCTTGAATGCATTATATCTAGGGCTAACTTTAAAACTGCGTTTGAATAATTGGGTGTTATCAAAGTAGCTCCATTTTCAGAATCAGTTTATTTATCGGGTTCAAATTGTTTCTCTCCGAAACTCAATAAATTTTTATTTACGTTATTGTCGTTATGTAGTGCTTGCTCCATGTAATTTTAGATAGCTTATATATTTTTACAAGTTTAAAAGATAAATGGTTAATTATTTAGGTATTTCAAAATGTTTTAATCTACTCGCTACACGGTGGCCGCACATAACGGCCGCAGTGACGGCAGTCATGAAAATGATGGCAGTGGCCAAAGATTTAAATCGTTAGATACGTCCTACCGCATGAACAGATTAAAGTCGCTTTTCTGTTTCGGTTTGACACCTCTGACACACACAATGACACACAGTTACATGCTCTACAATCTGTTTTATATAAATAAAGATTATTATTTATTTTATTTATTTATTTAATGACGCGGTGACTTGACTTCATTGTCATGGCACTGTGTGAGCGCATTCTTCTCAGTATGGAAATTTTTTCGCGTGATTATGTACGGCGAGGGTAAATCTAGCGATTTAAATATTTGGGCAGTGGGGTTTGACTTTCGGTATCAAAACGCTCTCTAGAAAATACACCAACTTACTTATGATAACGTTTCAGCCATAGAATTAATAGGCTTTACTATAAGGTTTCAGCGACTTCATTCGCCGGTAAATTGCAGACGCTAACGTGGCAGCACCGCTCTTATAGGTAACCGTACCTACCTACCTAAGTACCTACCGTTCGGTAATAACGTGAAGTAGCTGGAATCCAAACTACTTACTTATGTAAAATATGTTTTTAATGTATGTAATTGTTTGTTTTGTGACTTGGTTTGGTTTTGAGATTCGAATTAAAACAATTTGACAGTGTCAGCACTCCATCATGTTATTTACAATATTGTAATCAGAAGCTTGACTAATAGACTGCTTAGTTGAGTTAATATACCCAACATATATTTATAAAAATCTTAAATATTAACATTACCTATCTCTATACTTATAGAGACGACACTATATTGGTGTAAGTTTATTAGCATGATACCAGTGCCGATGTCTCAAAAATATTTTCTATGTAGGTATTTTCAAAGGAATGAGGTTGAATTTTGGTCTCCCTTTTTGGTCTAGCAGTTGTGCGGCTTCGTTTCAATTTTTCTATTGTAAGTAATTACTAACAGATTTCTGCCTTCTCTAGGCACTTCTAATCGATAGTAATTAAGCATAAATTACACCTAATAATTTACACAATACCTACTAAAAACACATGAAAGCCAATCGTATGTTTATACCTAGGTACATCAATTTGGACTATTCAAATATCCGGTTAATATCAGCAAAGCGATCTTAACGTGAACATAAACTTTATTGTCTTAAAATATAAGTACCTACTAAATAATACGTAATTTTACTTTAATCGTCAACAATGTTGTCTTATGAAAATCGAGGTGTCCTTACCTTTGTCCACTCAGCCGATATTTTTTATTTTGAATATTTTATTCATTTTACAATTATTCTGCAAAGTGGCTTGGATTTTACCATTCATAGCTACTTACAATCAACACCTAATTATCATGAGTAGCCTAAAGTAACTTAATTGATTCTAGGCCGGCAGTAGGAAAACGTAAACGGTAATTTCGTTGATATTATATACAAGTGACATAGTTTTTTGTTCCAAACACTACTTTGCTAATACTTATTTTGGCACTCGTTTTTGGATATTTGCTTGATAACAAATGGTCATTTGATTCGCTAAACTTAGAGAACTTAGTTATCTGTGTTCCAACCCGTTCCAGGACAATAACTAGTTCTAGGGTTCAAATGCTGACTGGGCCTGCTCTTGATCTCGATCACGCCTGATGGAAAGCGATGGATGAGGTCTACAGTGGAACGAGCATGCCCAGAAGATGCCTGTTCACTCTTGCTCTGCTGAGCCTGCCTTCAAGGCAGACGAACAGAACAAGTGGAGTACAGACACACATTTTGTGGAAGGAAACACAGACGCTGGCAGAGAGTTCCACACCTAAGCTGTGCGCATAATAAAATTTACCTTACCCCCAGCTTATGTTTCTGAAATAGTAACAATTCAGTGATTTGTGAACAGGTTGGAAACCAGCATAAAAACGATTGTTTTAATATACATGTATACATAACTGGTAGGCCCCAATACGGGGCTTGTTCACGAACAACATCAACAATGAGATTAAACTTATTTTATATTATACATAGGTAGGTTACCTACTACCTACTCATTATAAAATGCTCCAAAATTGGTTCGCATAATGTAGAACAATAATTAGTCTCCATCATAAATATATACAAATTGATACCTATAATGATGACAAATTATCGAATGTCCTACAACTTATTTTATGTAGTTGTGAACATTATAATTTTTTTGACATAGATATATACGTCTCCAGCTTGCGAAATGATCGTTGCAAGAAATCGAAATAGGTAAGTAACTAGGATTTATTGTATTGAACACAACACTCATACTTACATACATATTTTTCCTCTAGGCCTTGTCATTGTGTGTGTTTGTCTGGTCACGTTAGGTATTTCTCCTGATACTTAAGTATTTTTGATTATGCTCAAATATTATTTAATATGTGTATTTAACGACTCAGAATCCAACAGCGATCTCTTAGATATAACTAACACCTCTGACGAAATATTATAATAATTTTATTCAACATAAATGACACACTTGATAAGCGAAATAGCAGATTATTAACCAAGGGGATAAAGCAGTGTCTTCTGTGGCGGGTGACGATTTAAATCGCGAGCGTAACGAAGGACTCGAGGTTTACTCCCGAGCGTAGCGAGGATGTTAAAAACTTAAATCACTAGCGAAGCGAGGGATTTAAGACGAGTCCTGAGTGTAGCGAGGGATTTAAGTTCACCCAAGACTAAGACAGCTTTATCACCGAGGAAAATACTCTACTTTTCGTACCATTTGCGAAAAAATTAACACAATAATAATATGAGATAAGCATTTATTAAAAATAATGATAATTAAAATAATCTTAACGTTTATTTAGTTGAAGAAAACAAAAACGCGGCATATTCCTAGACTAATATTTTTTTGTCGGAAAAGCAAAGGCATCAAGCTCATACGGCCTCGTCGTTTTTCGTAATTTTATTTAATAATCATAACTGCATAATAAATGCGTATTCCTTTTTCAAAAAGATGTATAATGCTTTATATACAAACTCAATGGTGTAAACACAGATGTAGTTCAGTATAAATTTCGGTAAGTATTCCAAATCCAGTCACTTTTTTGAGCAAGTGGTACGAAAAAAGTTTTTTCGTACCACTTGCTCAAAAAAGTGACATTCTATGCCACAAAAAGCGAACATAACAATAGTCATTTTTAATCTGTTAAAAACAGGGAAAGAAAATTGTACTGAATTTCATTCATCCTCTAGGGGGAGAATGTGATTTAAATTTGGAATACTTACCGAAATTTATACTGAACTACATCTGTGTTTACACCATTGAGTTTGTATATAAAGCATTATACATCTTTTTGAAAAAGGAATACGCATTTATTATGCAGTTATGATTATTAAATAAAATTCCGAAAACCGACGAGGCCGTATGAGCTTGATGCCTTTGCTTTTCCGACAAAAAAATATTAGTCTCGGAATTTGCCGCGTTTTTGTTGTCTTCAAACACATAAACGTTAAGTTTATTTTAATTTATTTTTATAAATAAGTTAATGTTCTAAAAATACGTTTTAATTGTCATTATTTTTAATAAATGCTTATCTCATATTATTATTGTGTTATTTTTTTCGCAAATGGTACGAAAAGTAGAGTATTTTCCTCGGTGATAAAGCTGTCTTAGTCTTGGGTGAACTTAAATCCCTCGCTACACTCAGGACTCGTCTTAAATCCCTCGCTTCGCTCGTGATTTAGGTTTTTAACACCTTCGCTACGCTCGGGAGTAAACCTCGAGTCCTTCGTTACGCTCGCGATTTAAATCGTCACTCGCGACAGAAGACACTGCTTTATCCCCTTGGTTAATAATCTACTAATATACGTATGTACGTAGTAGCACTCAGCGGAGTGCGGAGCATCTATTTCACAATAATTATCTTAAGAAAAATGCATTTTAGGTAGGATTATTAAGGATAATTAATAAAACAAAAAAGATACTGATTTCTTTAACATATATAAGTATATGTCGGATACGGTCAATAGTACGGTCAGGAAACGAATCGCAAGCGCGCCACTGGCGACATCACATGATCTACCCGTACCAACAGCGCGCTTCTACAGAGTCGTGATGTTTTAAGTCAGCGAGGAGGACAGTCTAGTGTCTGATCGCATCGGGTTTACTACGTCGCGGAACTGGGAGTCTACTCCCTAAGTCCTTCCGACCGTCCGTCAGTTCGTCCGTCCGACTGACATAACGATCCATCAAAACAAGTGTAAAAGTAATATTTTTCGGACGGCGAAAACACATCGGGAGTAGGGCAACTGTCAATCGTGTTGTCATTCATACTTCCTTGGGGCCCCGAACCAATCATCCATCCGTAGGTGATACGGAGTAGGAAACGCCCGTAACGAAGGCCGAAACTACGGGCTTCGTGCTTAGGGAGTAGACCCCCTGTATTCGACTCGTTGTGCCAGTAGTTGTCTTAGTTTTGGTTTGAAGTGATTGTGTTAGATTGTGATTTTAATAATCACCGAGTAGAGCACCCAGTGTGTTTTCATTCCACGAAACCCATCTTCTGCCCACATGGTGTCTGAATCTATCTGAGTAAATCCTGACGAGTGACGACCCGACATATACTTATATAAAACAGTAAAATTAACAGTTTTACGCACTTTGGCAAATTAGTTTGGTTTAGTTAGTGGGTACTAAAGTATCTCTTTGGTTTTAGAATAAGTAATTTAATTACTTAGGTAATAACAAACAAAGAACATCAGTGAAACAATTGCCAGTAAACTATTGCTTATTCCGAACCTGCACAAAGTTAAATGGATTACCTACATATAAATATGACTATTATTATTAACAGTTTAAAGCGAAGACATCACAGTGATGTTGTCGCATCACTCCTAACCTAAAAGACCATGCTCCCAGAGCTCCGCTGATCCTACTTGTGTAACATAACTGATCTCGTAAGAATACATTTCTGATGTTCCAGATTGATGCTTTCTTATATCACGCAACATTGACAAGTATAGTGGAGACCAGAGACCAAATAGCGGCAATTTTATCTAACTCCTGTTGGTGCAGGGTTGGACAAACAACAACTGTCACTTGTTCTTAGTGGGCTCGGCTAGATTGGCTGGCGGCTGGATACTGACACGGACCTCTCCTGTGGGGCCCACCACGATTCTCACCTGAAACAACAACAACAAAGTGGTTGTTAAACAGAATCTCAACGATTTCCGCCATTTAAAATTTTTGAACGAAACGATCGTAATGTTCAGTTTTGTGTTTTGATTTGCTCTTATAATAGTAATCGTTTCGGCGATCACAGCCACTTACGGTACGGACTTTGGTTCAGATCAGACGGACCTTAAGGTAGAACTGACCATAAAATCAGCTTAGTTACCTAGTCCCCCCGTCAGACATTCATAGCGTAGTAGACGGGGTTTGTGGGAGGGGCCATCGGTGACGTGGCTTGCTGTGCCGACATCGCCGAGGGCGCGCCCTCTGGGGCTCCCCGTGCGGCCCTGGATGGGGACCCGGGTGCTGGCTGGTACATCGGAGCTGCCACCTGTCAAAATTGACAAAGTCAACTGCAGTCTGTGAATTCACTTGTAAACTTGTAAACTTCTTGCTGGACCAGTGAACCATCAATTCATGTATAGAAATTATTGAGAAAGATTTTGCTACTCCTAGAATACCTATTCCTGTTACGATACTTCGTCAGAGCGAAGCTAAGTAGCAGAGCCGATTTCTCCATGATTTTATTGGGCGGTCCCAAGTGATTATTTAGGTATTTATTTGGTGGAAAAACTGCACAGTGTTCTCACAAGAATTTAAAGGACTTTTTATAGTCTTTTGACCAATTTTAATAATATAAATAGTACCTACACTGTTTTATTGGTCTCGCCAAGATATTTCAGTCGTAGTGTAATTAATTCACTTCGTGTATTTCTTTGTAGCTAATTCGAGAAAGTGATCTTGGTCGGGTACCGACTCTACCTACCAAAAAAGAAAATAAAATACTAACTATAATCTGAAGAACTCTTTACATTTTATTGAGTTCTTTAGAATAATTTCTTACATCGTACTTTACACTTTTTATTTGTTTTTGTTTATTTTATGTTTTATCTGCTGTAGGTACCTACCTACTTACTATATTGAGGGCCGTTTTAGTCTGTGCTAAATAAATGTATTTTCTTTATTAATTTTTTTACTTACTTTCTCAGAGTAGCAAATCATCTGTTTCCCACCTCCAGGCTGTGGGGCTGGCACGGGCCGGTACCGGGCTGGCGCCGGGCACAGCGTCTGAAAACATTTTATACGAATTAGACTAACTGAAATTCTTGATTATTATTATTTGGTCCTTATTTTAGCGGTCGAATCGAATTGAAATAGCTAATTTAAAGTATGGGAGGAGAGGAACTTGTTTCATTTAGAATAGGAAATGCAATATTTTCGAGACGAGTTTGAAAACTCGAGACCTCGTGGGACCAATCTTGACACCAGACTTACTAGTGTCGAGATTATCGAAATCAAGATTTCCCGTAGGTACTTTTTGAAATAATGCGATTTTTTAAATCATTAATGCTTAAACTTACTCAAAATATTAAAACTACGCCTACTTTATGGTAATCTGTCTTACTAATACTACTAATTATACAGTTGAAGTTTGTTTGTTTGTATGTTTGAACGCCCTAATCTCTGGAACTACCAGTTGGATTTGAAAAATTATTTTTCATTTGATAGCCCAATTCTTGAGGAAAGCCAAGGAGCCGAAAAAACAAAAAAAAAAATCAGAAAGAACGCTAAGCTAAAACGAAGTAATAAATAAAGCCAAGGAGCTGAAATAACTAAAAAAAGTCAGAAAGAACGCTAAGCTAAAACGAAGTAATAGCGCGAGCAGGCGATGCGAAGCGACGGGGTGGGTCTGGGGAACAAGAAATTTCAAGCGGACGAAGTCGCGGGTAGGAGCTAGTCGTGTCATCCTATTCTATTAAATAAGCAATCACGTTCTCGAAAACGGCTCGAACGATTTTTTTCGATGAAACTTGCAATAGGTATAGGGGTTTTTAAGGGAGGGGCGGGCCGGTTAATGGGGGACAAATCGATCTATAATATTTCCTCTATTTTCAATAATACATTTTCTTTCAGAACTCTGTCGCCCAGGTAATATTTTGCAAATAAACAAACATTAATCGATTAAGTATTATATCTAATAAGCATCTGCACTACGCACAACTACATTACACACACTAAAAATCCATTATTTTATTGAAAATGGCTTCTCAAGAAGCATAGTGTGCTAAGCTGTGAGCAATCAGCCGCGAAATCTCGCGATTTCATGTACGAGATTGCCTTCCTACGAGATTGGACCTCGAAAAAAGGCTCGAGATCTCGCGAGATTGAGATTACATTCCCTAACTTAGACCCCAAGAACCAGTCAAAGCTAGAGTTTACTTCTTAAATACCAAGTAGTATCTTTTCTTGGATTACAATTTTCAGACAAACTCAACTAACTTTAGTTATATTTTCGACCCCACTCATACTACTTAGGTAAGTACTAAAATCTTGGAAAGTTTATTCTACTCATCCACTACTTCAATTAAAACATTGACGAACGACCAACTTGGAAGTGGGTTTGCGCCGGGTGCAGTTGTTGATAACTTTTCAATCATAGTCTTTGAGCTCAGTCTAGCCTTTCTATGACACTAGCTTTTGCCTGTAGCTTCGCCCGCGTGGAGGTCCAAAATTATCCCACGGGAACGTATCAGTGGGATAAATATGAATCATTCCCGGGTCCGGCAAAGTGTTACATAGGACTTAAACATAACTGGCGAAATGTGGATGTACTATAAGGTGCACCTCTGCCCAACCTTTCGGGGGATATAGGGGTGATGTTATGTAGTAAGTAATACCTGTAGCTGGAGTGGATGCGTGTAGTGCGCGCGTTGAGGTTGCGCGGCCGGCTGCGGCGTGCTCGCGCCGCTGCGCGCCTGCTGCTGGTAGTACGTGTGCATGCGGCTGTCTGTAATCAACAGTTTACTCACTGTTACAGTGATATAAGGATATTTGTGCGCCTGGACATACATGCGGGCACAGTTGGTAATACAAACATTTTGCAGAATTGTGTCACAGAAATTGCATTGATAAAGATGATGATGATGAGACAAGATGGTGATTTTAGTTCAAATTTTGGCAACGCACCACAAGTGCCTTGTAGCGCTATACTCAACTTATCATACTTGGTTGGCAACGCACCACAAGTGCCTTGTAGCGCTATACTCAACTTATCATACTTGGTTGGCAACGCACCACAAGTGCTTTGTAGGGCTATCCTCAACTTATCATACTTGGTTGGCAACGCACCACAAGTGCTTTGTAGGGCTATCCTCAACTTATCATACTTGGTTGGCAACGCACCACAAGTGCCTTGTAGCGCTATACTCAACTTATCATACTTGGTTGGCAACGCACCACAAGTGCTTTGTAGGGCTATCCTCAACTTATCATACTTGGTTGGCAACGCACCACAAGTGCCTTGTAGCGCTATACTCAACTTATCATACTTGGTTGGCAACGCACCACAAGTGCTTTGTAGGGCTATCCTCAATTTATCATACTTGGTTGGCAACGCACCACAAGTGCTTTGTAGGGCTATCCTCAACTTATGATACTTGGTTGGCAACGCACCACAAGTGCTTTGTAGGGCTATCCTCAACTTATGATACTTGGTTGGCAACGCACCACAAGTGCTTTGTAGGGCTATCCTCAACTTATCATACTTGGTTGGCAACGCACCACAAGTGCCTTGTAGCGCTATACTCAACTTATCATACTTGGTTGGCAACGCACCACAAGTGCTTTGTAGGGCTATCCTCAACTTATGATACTTGGTTGGCAACGCACCACAAGTGCTTTGTAGGGCTATCCTCAATTTATCATACTTGGTTGGCAACGCACCACAAGTGCTTTGTAGGGCTATCCTCAACTTATGATACTTGGTTGGCAACGCACCACAAGTGCTGTGTAGGGCTATCCTCAACTTATGATACTTGGTTGGCAACGCACCACAAGTGCTCTGTAGGGCTATCTTCAATTTATCATACTTGGTTGGCAACGCACCACAAGTGCTTTGTAGGGCTATCCTCAACTTATCATACTTGGTTGGCAACGCACCACAAGTGCTTTGTAGGGCTATCCTCAACTTATCATACTTGGTTGGCAACGCACCACAAGTGCTTTGTAGCGCTATCCTCAACTTATCATACTTGGTTGGCAACGCACCACAAGTGCTTTGTAGGGCTATCCTCAACTTATCATACTTGGTTGGCAACGCACCACAAGTGCCCTATTGCGCTATCCTCAACTTGTTATACTTGGCACCACAAGTGCCCTGTAGCGTTATCTAATATTGTTAATAATTAATAATCAATACTGTCAGACTCTTCCCGTCAGCGTTTTTTTCCGCCAGACGCTAAAGCTCGCAAAAATTACGTCACCTTAATTATAGTTTGAGTCTTAATTTTTATATAGTGATGACTGTAGAACTATTTCAAACACTATAATGTAAGCAGTCAGATGAATCGTAGTGGTCAAACATCCCCTTCATTGTGACTGTCAAATATTTGACCTGATACCTGAAAATCGGCCGTCGACCCAAGCTATAGCCGATATGCGAAGGTACGTTCAAAGTACATGCTAACACTATACTCTATCCAATACATTTTATTAATCAGAAAATAAGTAAGACCTGACGGCCCTGGGACCTTACCCTTATGTTTACCTACCTATATTTATCAAATTAATGAACGAATTGATGATTTATTTTAAATTTAAAATGTAGGTAACAAATTAGGTACCTACTGACTGATGTTTAGTACCTATAATGTAATGAATTGTAATAATTAGAATCAATAAGTAAGTATTAGATTATTAATTTGTTATGAAACATTGTAGTGCCCTTACAGGGTTGCTTGGTGTCACAATCTCCACGGGAGATGACCATCTAAGGCCATTATTATGAATGATGCTTGAAATTAATTCCAGGATCCAAAATTCCAGCTTACGAACACCAAAGGCTCAATCGAAGAATATCGTTAGCAATTGACATCCGAGAGCTGAGTGCCGAGCCACCACCTTATATCCGAGTAACACCTGACCTCCGGGTACCTAATTACCTATTTTACCCGCGTGGACGCTTCGTGCTCACCACAGCAGTGCTATTCTGTACAAATCTCACCGTGAAAACTAAGGTGAAGTGAGCGTGGAGAGAGCTGTCAATAGTGTCAACGCCTAGCATCAGCCGGTCGATTCTGTAAAAATCTTACCGTGAAAACTTAGGTGAAGTGAGTTTGTTTTTGCTAGGAATTGACACTATTGACAGCTCACTCCACGCTCACTTCACCCAAGTTTTCACTGTGAGAAGGTTACAGAATCGCGCTGCAGGTAGAATGACAACTCACTTCACCTAGGTTTTCACGGTGAGATTTGTACAGAATAGCTCTGCAGGTCTGACGACAACATCCGCCAACCCTGGCGTACGCAGCGCGCCACACCCGCTGGGTCATCGCCACACCAGGCTGAGCCAGGATAGTAATGCACTACTCCCAAGGGATTTTAAGGAACTTGTGACTATAAACATATAATCCATCTCCTTTCTCTTATTTGTAAATATATTTTTATGTCAACTGTTTACGTGGTCTTATTTCCTTTATCTCCACCACAAAAACCTTTTCTCTCACATAGGCATAATAATATGCATGCCTACTAACCAGTGTTTTACTTGTTAGCAAATAAATAATTAATGCGGTCCTCGCTGCGTTTTGTGTAGCTCTATGTTTTGTATAGAAGCTGCACACTATTCACCACCGTTCGTCACGGTATCGGATTCGATTTTTCAGGGTGTTTACTCCCTAAGTCCGTCCATCCGTACGTCCGTCCGTCAGTCCGTCCGTCTGACATAACGATCCATCAAAACAAGTATAAAACTTAAAATTTTCGGACGGGCAAAAACACATCGGGATATTTGTATAATATAAATATATATTGTATAATATAAATTGTGTGTCACTACTCCCGATGTGTTTTTGTGAACTGTGAAATCGTGTTGTCATTCATACTTTGTTCGGGCCCGAACCAATTGTCCATCCGTAGGTGATACGGAGTAGGAAACGCCCGTAACGAAGGCCGAAACTACGGTCTTCCTGCTTAGGGAGTAGAGACCACCAGGTTCGTTTAGGGGAAACGCTAAAACATTGCAACATTTTTGGTAGAAAAGTGGTAAATAAATTATTATCATTCATTATTTCGTAGGAGAATCGTAGGCCATCATGAAATATACAAGTGATTAATTTAAAGCCGCCGTAATTGTATAATATAAATTGTGTTTTGCTTAATTCGTATACCTTACTTGCTTTGTTAACACTAATATCGTCTAAACGCTATTCAAAATCGTTTTTTTTTACAGTTCAAATCGATTTGAACAAGTTAATTCTGTTCGTTTAAATGCAATTTAGTAGGTAAATAATAGATTTCAAGGATTTAACTCACAATCCTGGTTGGCCTGCTGCCACTGCTGTTGCTGTGCGCCGTAATCAGCATGGTGTTGGTAATGATAGTGAGTGCTATACGGCAGGTACAGTAGCTGATGGTGGTTCCTGATTGGTGGAGGCGACTCCGGGCGGCGGCACCGTGGCACGGCGCGCACTGGCGACGTCTGTTCGGAGCTCGTTTGGGAGCTGTACAACTCCTGGCTGCTGTCTGAGCATCTGGAATGGGTAAGTGGAAGCAGAGTTAATGTTGTGAATCGTTGTATCTCAAAGCTTCGAAAGACTGACAATTTTAATATAGTACCTACATTACTGCAGCGGCCTCGTGTGTCTCGGCTTCGCCTCGGCATACATTTTCACATTCGTCTTTCAATGCCTGCGCGTGCGTGATGATTACCTAGATGGTTTGTGTCTGGATCCCCCAGACACAAACCATCTAATTATCACTCTCGCGCTCAAACTAACAACGGCCTTTTTACGGTTCAAAATATAATTTGAGATCCATATAATTTCAATTAAATTACAGATTTAGTTGAACAAACACAATACTGTTACATAAGACAAAATATACAATCGAAAGCAATATTCTTCAGTGATCTCAGAGAACAAATATTCAAGTTGAATAATGATTTCAAAATACATTCATTGTTTTCTATGACTGCCAAGCGCGGCGGGGCAATTGTGTAACACACTATCAATCAGAATCGGTTTCATTTTGACAGTTCAACGAAATTCATTGCGTTATTTACGTTGTTGAGAAGACGAATTTTTCGAACATAATGAAGCAATGGATTAACAATTTGCTTCAAAATTATTCAGATTCCGATTGCTAAGTAGTGTGTACGCAATTAGGGTGCTAGTAATACAACCCCATGCTCAAGTAAAAAGTCAAATGGAAACTGCTGCACAGAGCTACAAAGCACAACCGAAGATGTTGCAATATGCTGTAAGAGATTGTTATATTATTACCTATTTCAATCGTAAACTTTGTAATGAAGAATACCTAGGGATTTTCACACCAATGCTCGCTAATGTCACATTATGTCATACGAATCTAACCTAATGCATTAATAGCCCTAAAGTACCCGTCACGAGAAACTATAAATTATGTAAACAAACATCTTTTACTAAGTAAACATTTTATACTGCGAGATAATAATAAATTGACCATATTCAATCGACATGAAATATAGACGGGTTATATGAAAGTAACAACCTATTTAATTTAGTCGGATCATATTTTAACGACGCAAAGCGCTATCGTTTGTGTTTCTTGGTACCGGAACGCGTCCGTCGCAGGGATTGTAAACTATCGGGACGCCATTTTGAAATAAACGCGTCATTCGAGTTTCGTGATGTAATGTCACTGATTCTGACACAGAAATGGAAACATCTGAATCTGACGAATAATTATTCTTAAATAATTTATGTTAATTAATATTTGTTACTTAATAATTTATTAAATCTTAAACAAATTCATTTTTTTTGTTGGTCCAAATGTTGTGAACTCCTGAACACTTGTTTACAAAATTTATAGCTTCTCGTGACGGGTACTTTAGGCTCAAAACGGGCAATAATGCTGTTGTGCAGAAATTCAGTGATTTGAATTTGGAATTAAAAATGTTTCATACAATTTTTTTGTTGTATTTGAAACTAAAAAATTGTATGAAACTTTTTTAAACAAAAAAACCAAAAACTTTACAGTAGGTTACCTAAAGCTCGACCAAAGAGTCGACACTTCATAGGTATAATTGCCGTTTTTGTTTACGAACACAATATTTAATTAGGTACCTACGCAACTTAAAAGAGATATTATAGGTAGGTAGTGGAATAATAAGATATAACCATAAGTTCGAGCAACTTTAAAAGCCGTCTAAATGGTGCTTAGACGATACTTTAAGTTATTTGTTGCTTCAAGTTTATTATTATGTCATAGGCTCTAACCACTCGTGCAACAATTGCACGAAACTGTACCTACCTGAACGAAAAGCCCAGATTGTCCGACTACAATTTTTAGGCAAAAAAAAATAGGGCTATCGCTTAAGATTTTGAAATAATATTTTAACTCAAACTCAAACTCAAACTCAAAGCATTTATTTCAATTAAACCAATTACAGGCACTTTTGAATTGTCAAAGAGTCGGTCAGTAGGTAAGTCAGAAAGTTGAAGCTAGTTGCCCATTCCAAAACGTAGATCTATGGAGAAGAACGGGCAAGAAACTCCACGGACACTCTTTTAAATCAAAATATAGTTACAAAATATTGGTTACATCATTCATGTTGAAATTATACATGTGAGAACGATGAACGTTAAAAGCGTCCGTAATAAAAAAAAAAAAAAAAAAAAAACAATTCAAAATTAAAATTAAAATAAGCCGTGGCAGCTAAGGTATGACCAGCCTCCACCAACAGCGCCCGTTCACAAACCTGATGTATGGATTCGTTAAATGATCCAACACACGCGCCACCATCAGCGAGGCATTAGAGTGAGCATGACACACTCTCAGCCGCCAGGGCACATCCAAGTCAAATAAAGACGTACCCAGTAAATGGTAGCTTTAGAGTAGGTACATAGTACTCACACATGTACTAAGCAATTATACAATACAAAGGTGATTGAGTCTACACAATGCAAAGCTATTCTTACAATCTTCAGCAGTTGCTTAACAGTATCTTCAAATGTTAATTAATTAGTTGAGGTTGTGGAGCAGGACCAGCATGGAGCCAAGCATTTTTATCATTTATGTAATCCCCCAACTTATAATATGCCTGCCTGCATAGTGTGCGTTTTATACAAGTTTTAAATTTCGTCTCATTTAGTTGAAGTATGTGTGGAGGTATTTTATTGTAACATTTTAAACAGTACCCCATGAACGATGAGTCTACTTTAGCCAGCCTGAAACCTGGTTGAGCTAATAGGTCCTTATTTCTAGTATTATAATTATGCCTTTCACCTCTTTTATTAAAAAGATGTAAATTTTTTCTTACGTACATGATGTTTTCGTAGATATATTGACAAGGTACCGTCATGATGTTAATATCCTTAAACAGTTCCCTTAGAGAATCGCGCCTGCGAAGATTATATATGGCTCTGATGGCTCGTTTTTGCAGAATAAAAATGGACTCGATATCTGCAGCCCGTCCCCAAAGTAAAATACCGTAAGACATGATACTGTGAAAGTAACTAAAATAGACTAGCCTCGCGGTATCTACATCAGTAAATTGACGGATTTTTCTGACAGCATAAGCTGCTGAACTTAGCCGTCCTGCAAGTGATATTAAATGAGGACCCCATTGTAGCCTTGAGTCGAGCGTAATCCCCAGGAAAACGGTTTTATCGACGAATTCTAGTTTCTCTTGATTCAATACTATCTCACAATCACTACTTTTGACATTTGGTAAAGAAAATCTGATGCACTTAGTTTTTTTCCCATTTAATACTAAATTATTAGCAGTGAACCAATTTTGGATCTGCAGTAGGGCGTTATTGACGTCGTCAAAATTTGTAGCACGTCTATCTACCTTAAAAATTAATGAAGTATCATCAGCAAATAGCACCATTTGTGGTTGATTTTTTAATAAATGGAGTAAATCATTAATATACACTAAAAAGAGGAAAGGACCCAATATCGAGCCTTGTGGAACACCCATTTTAACTTTTAAACACAGTGAATTTACACCATTTATTTGAACTTGCTGTTGTCTATCATTTAAATAAGATTTTACTAAACTGAGGGCAAGTTTTCCAAGTCCGTAATGCTCAAAAAGACTAATAACTGTTGTTTATTTACGGTAGGTAATATAAACAAACTGTTTTTTATTTTTTTATTGAAAAAAAAACTAAGTAATCTATTGTTCTAAAACAAAATTCGTAATGTAGCCTAGTCTATCCACTTTAAGAAACAGTAATTGGTTTCACATCCATTCATACAAATGTTTTGTGTACTAGCTGTGTATAAGTGCTAGGCACCCCGTCGCACATCGACAAAAATTCCTGATGACGTAACGCGCGGGGGCCGTTATATTGGTCGCGTTAGTGGCTAAACTTGCATCGTGTAAATGGAGTTTAGCGCTGGCACTACTCGAAACTTGTAATAACTGAAAGAAAGAAAAAAATCTTACCCGATATTAGCATAAAGAGAGCAGTTCCTATACATGCTCTCTTGTTGCTGCCGCTGCTGCTGGTAATGCGCGTACGTCGCCATGTTCTGCGCATGCGCATAGCACGCATCAGAATGCTGCTGAGGCACCGGGGTGCTTTGACACGGCCGCGACGACGGCATGTAGTCGGATGATTTCGACCTGGTAACGCGAAAATAGCTTTTTAATTGTCAATTTTAATAAATTTCAATGTTTATTTATTAACTAGCTGACCCGACAGACGTCCTGTCCAAATTTAATTTAAGAGAAAATTGATTTTCTTCATAATTTTGTTTTGTTTCAATAGTTATTCTGCTATTCAGGGTGGAGACAAAGCCTGCGTAAAATCAGTTTAGCCTTTCTTGAGTTATAAATAGTGTATCTAACCCGACTTTGTTTTATATATATAGCTTAAGTACCTACTGAAATTAAGCAAGGCACACCAACGACATATATAGGTAATCACGAATCTTCATTAGGTACTGTGTAAATACATCACTTATTATCTATATAAATAAAAAGAGAAGTCCTGACTGACTGACTGATTGACTGACTCATCAACGCCCAGCCCAAACCCTTGGACCTCGAAAGCTGAAATTTTGCACAGAGGTTCCCTTTATTACGTAGACAAGGAATAAGGAAGGAATTTCCGGGTAGCATTTCCCGTGGGATATTTTCCGACATGCACGCGGGCGAAGCCGCGGGCAAAAGCAAGTGATAGATAAAGGCATTCACAATATTCATAAAATAAAAGGCAAAGAATTACTTAATCAATCAAGTTATAAGTCATTACGAAATTAGCAATAAACATTAAATTGATACATAATAAAATCAAATTAAAATAATCACATTTTATTAAATAATAAGGTGAAATACACACGTTCGTGCTCTGATATAGTTTCGTTAGACTGGCAGTCGCAATTTAATGCACGCGAGCACAAAAAAATCCATATCGCAATTTATATTTATAAATCAAAAGTTACATTTGTTAGGCTATCAGCAATGCAAAGTAGGTATACTGTGATTAATAGGTAATATAGGTAGGCTAACGAAATCAAAAGCTCATCTTACCAGTTAGAATTGGCACTGGCTCTGCTTTGAGGCCTCGAGTTAAGGTTGGCCTCGGAGTAATATGGCCAGGAATAGTTAGAGTTTGTGCGCTGGCATGTATGCGACGGCATTTGTTGCGGAGTGGTCCCCGGAGATGGCTGCAACTCATTCTGCATCTGTTGTAGTATATCGTCTGAGGCCCCGAGTTGCTGCTTTATAGCAATGCCGCGAACTGCCGGCCGACGATGGAAACCTAAAACAGCATTTGATATCGAGGTACTTTATATACAACATTAGTTTTTGTTTACACTAAACCCGAAAAGGGGTCATTGTACTCATCATTTTGAACCGTAGTTTTGAACAATGTTTTCTATGGGACCAACCTTGAAATCGCGAAAAAAAAATCAGCTGTTCCATACATTTTGTCGATTTAAGTGAACACAAATATATGGAACAGCTAATTTTTTTTTCGCGATTTCAATGTTGGGCCCATAGAAAAAAAAACAAAATGATGAGTACAATGACCTCTTTTCGGGTTTTGTGTAAACAAAAACTAATGTTGTATTATATACTATAAAGATAAAATTTTTATGTATGTTTGTAGGTGGTAATCTCTGGAACTACCAGTCGGTTTGCATTAATTGACAGCCCAATTCCTGAGGAAGGTTATAGTCTATTTAACATCACACTATATTACCTTTAGGAGCCGTGCAAACATAAAAAAGCTGTAAACGAAGTAATAGCAAGGGCGGGCGATGCTATGCGACGCGGTGGCTCGGGTGTACAAGAAATTTTTCGCGGAGGAAGTCACGGGCAGAAGCTAGTATTTTATGTAAACAAAGAATCATGTATTGGCTAGTAAAGACATTCTTCTCATCATCATCATCTTCCTGGCCTTTTACCAACTATTTTAGGGTCAGCTTGCAGTCTAACCGGACGTCAGACAAGACAAAGACATTCTTCTTCTATTAGAATAAAATCTGCGATCCATAAGTCAGAATAATCTTGTTGCTAAGTAATAATAATAAGCTTTACTAACATAGTCTTAAGATTTCTGTGTACTAACCCACTATGGATGTAATTTGTCTGAAGTAAAGGTTGTTTTTTTTTATTTTTTATAATTTATTCTCAACGATCGTACCTACGCAGTTAATATAAATACTGAATGTGTATATCGAGGGTTTACTGCGAAAACCAACTAAGTGCAGTCAAGTCAGATTGGAGTTATTGCATTTTAAAAGTCTATAACTAATTAAAATAATATAATTTTAGTAAATCCATGAAGTATCTTCTAAACCCTTTAACGTAGCGCTTAGCCGGTTTTACCCATATAAAAAGCTCAACAAGATAAGAACTTTCATGCATTTATCTCATTTTTGTCAAAAATGTTGGTTAGCAGGTTTTCGCAGTACACCCTCGAATAGCTTTCACTATATCAATAAAATATCAGTGAAATGTAAATTGCAGTCGAGCGACGAATTCCTACGAATAAACTAAAAGATAGCAAATAAAGTCGGCTCATTGCGCCTCGTCGCCGTCGTGAGATTTATATTAACCTCGACTCAAAGCAGACTTGGTTTAACCAGCTTGTCAGAAGCTGGTTGCACGGTTGCACCAACTGCATCTAGTAGATTTTTCAAGACCGTATTTTAAATAAATACCATACATCGTTGTGTAAAATACAGTAGACTTTTTGAATACTTATTTGGTCAATCTCCATAGTCTTTTCCCAACTATGTTGGGGTCGGCTTCCAGTCTAACCAGATGCAGATGAATACCAGTATTTTATATGAAGCGACTACCTATTTGACCTCCACAACCCAGTTACTGACTGCATGGGTAATACGATAACCCCTTGGTAATATCTGACGACCCGTAACGACTTTCAAAGAGCCACGAATGACAGCCAGTACCAACGGCTTAACGTGCTTTCCGAGGCACGGAGGAGTCTCGTTATATAAAGATGGTCATCCATCCACGGCAAGCGCAGCTTAACCTGATGGATCGACCCTTGCGGCTGTTATTACTGAAGCTGGATACTAGTGTAAAAACACAATATCAAAAAAACTTAAAACAGTTTTTCAAAGCAATCCGAAGTGTGGATTCGCCCAGGCTAATGCCTAATGGCTTGAAACTGGAGAAATGTGGGGGGTGAACAATATTCCTCCGCCAAACCTTCGGCGATTGCCGACAGGATGTTATGTAAATGACATATAATAATAAAAATGCATGTAAGTACCTAAAGGTCTCTAAGTGCCTTCTCGAACCGAGAATGTATGAGCATTAATCACCACGCTTGTATAAGCCCGATTGACGATTTCTGACTTATACCACAGAATTCATAATAGTACAAGTACAGAAGATTCGCTCCGCAAAATCATTTGAATAAATAGCGACTCTTGCTACGACACAATAAAGTGCAATTCAGGTCGCACAGTGTTAATTACCTACACTTACATTCACCTAGAAGTTGCCTCTCTTTCTATCGTGTAACTCTAAGGGCCCTCGCCCACGGTGACTTTTGGTAGCGATGCTATCGCGCGTTTCGTAAACGCGCGACAGCATCGCTACTCGAATCGAATCGTGGTGTAGGCGAGGGCAAACAGCTAGCACCGCATCGCGACTGTATCGATGCAAACGCGCGACGACATCGCTACTGCATCGCTACAAAAACTCGCCGTGAGCGAGGGCCCTTATACCACCAAACTCAAACTCAAACTCAAAGCATTTATTTCAATTAAACCAATTACAGGCACTTTTGAATTGTCAAAGAGTCGGTCAGTAGGTAAGTCAGAAAGATGAAGCTATTTGCCCATTCCAAAACGACTTTGACTCCTTTTACGACGCGGCGCGTAAGTGAGAATCGAACTAATGTGCGAGCCAGCCGGCGCGCGGCAGCCTACACTGTGAATTAGCTCGACAAGTCGAGCCCGCCGCGTACTTGTAGCTCCGTACGTAAAATGCGGAGTGCGCCTGGCCTGCGTATACCAGAGGGGCAATTCCCGTAATTTTTAACAACGTTCGCAGACTCATCGCAGTCTCAATCTGCCAAAAATAGTATAGGGTTTACCTACATTTTTGACATTTGACTGTCGCTGGCATGAGATTGCGACTTGAATTTGAACGTAAAAACGTTACGAGAATTGGCCTTCTGCACCCTAATTGCGTAACACAATAGCAATCGGAGTTTGAATAATTTTGAAACAAATTGCTAATCCATTGCTTCTTATGTTCGAAAGATTTGTCTGCTCGGCAACGTAAATAACGCAATGAATGTTGTTGAACTGTCAAAATGAAACCAACTCCGATTGGTAATGTGTTACGTAATTAGGATGCTGGTTTCCTAAGGATGTCTGTATTGTCTAAGATAAAGTTAGAAAGTAAACTCTTTAGTACTTAAGACTCTAGGTAACTTAGAAAATTACATAAATTTACCGTAATCATCATGCTCATCATCGCTGCTAACCGGTTGCGACTCCTGGCCGTACCGCTGTCTTAGCCTCTCAGTCCTCGGAGCCGTGGCTCTTGCAAAAGCAGCCAGACCATCATCACCTTCTCCAGCCCCTAAATATACAGTAAACTTCTTAACACTTAGTTATTAAGGCGCTAGGGTAGCCCGCGAAGTTCGTATTTCCTTCCGTTTTTGCAATTTGTAAGCCAGCGTCAGGTTGGATCGCGAATCACTGAGCTGCAAATTGCAAAAAAACAAGAAAGTTTTAATTTCGCGGGATACCTTAGCGCATCCCCTTTAACGTCAGATTTTGTATAAGTTGTTGTCCAGCTGCCATTAAGTACCTATGTTGGCACAGGTAGCTTGGAACAGTCGTATTCTGAAACCAGTGTCATTAATTTCCTCTGAACATTGAGATTTCAAATAAGTGCATAATAAATCAATTGCTATCATATAAAGTACCTACTTATACCTTTTATCGGACTGTTTTATGTGGCCCGTCTACGTTAAAGTTCCTAATGAATGTCATACGTTCTATTTTGTTCTAATGATTAATGACCATTGTGACGTACACCCACACAGTATGAGTGTTATACCTACATGATTTTCTGATCGGATAGGGATGCAAATATACTAGAAAGGTTTAGGTAGTAAAATAAAGGTAAACAATCTTGATGTGACTTTTTACACAAACACATATTAAACGTATTAAACAAATAAACTACTGCATAAAATGATTCAATTGATTTAGCAATCATTATTGTTGTATTTACATTGCTTATTAGTTGCATTTTATCAAGATTTAATTCACTACCTAAACGTTTCTAGTATAGATAGGTAGAATTTTTGAAGCGCATTAAAACTAATTATAAACATTCTAAACAAAATGAAATCTTTGAAAATCATGGGGCCAACCAACTCGTTAACCTATTTTATTAAACATAACTCGTTATATTGTAAAACCGACTTAACCCCTCAAGTGTCGAATGCACCCCATGTGTGCATATGGAAAAACCTTTATTCAGTGGTACATAAGCTTATATTGCATATATATAAACGTAAAAAAACATCATCTGATGGAAAACCAATCATCATCAGTAGTTGTGCACCTATGGAGTTCGCAACTAATCCCCCCTCCCCCCCGCGTGTCCAATGCACTCCATGTGTGCATGAGGACAAAACTTTACATAGTAGGTATATAAGCTTATATCACATATATATATAAAGGTAAAAAAACATCATCCGATGGAAAACATATCATCATCAGTCGTTGTGAACCTATAGGGTTCGCAACTAACCCCCAACCCCCCCACCTACCGCTGTGGTTTTTGGGTCTAAAAATAGCCCAAACTCAGACACTTGAGGGGTTAATTCAAATTCAATCTCACGATACTTAAGAGGAAACGTGGGTGCTCTTTTCTCCATACAAAAAGATACAAACGCTCTCGCCTGTTTTCTTTAAGCAATTATTTTTTACAGAAATATAAATATCAGCTACTTGTATGCCCTATGTTTTCCTTTTTGATGATATATTATTTTTATAAGAACTAGAACCCTCAAAAAATGCTTAAAATTGCCTATTCAGACCGCTGTCAACAGACGCCTGTACTAATTTGACAACTATTAACGAAAAAAGAGAACCATGGGCATAGTATATAATCCTTCTTATTCAGTTTATGAAATATCTTTTAAATTGGTCCAATATTGGAGGAGGAAATAGGCGAGAGCCAAACCTCGAAATGTGACTTTTTACATAGGCTATTTAGTCGGATCTGCAGTTGTCCTTATCGCACGAATTCGAGGGCGGAGCGCTCGCAGAGCGACAGCAATCCCTTCTTAAAATACCTAATTTTCAAAAGTCTGGCTGCCCCCATTTCCTCTTATGTAGTTTGGAAGGTATTAACAATAGTGTAAACTTGTAGGATACGGACGAAGTTTACTTGTACTGGGTGTTCACAAGTACCAACAGCAGAACACTGCAGATAGCCACATGAATAAGTAATAAATTGATGCTGTTCCGTTTCAGTTTCATTCTCGCCAATGTTACACAACATAGCTGGTTTTAAAAAGCTAAAAAATATAGAGGCATTTATTTTTGGGCTTATGTTTAACACATATGAATTGGATCCGGTGAACATATGTTTTTTAATCCACACTTATCGTTATTCGTTTGAGTTTCACCACGACGAATATCCAATTAGTAAAAAGTATATTATTATTATATTATTATTATTTCGTTTATTTATATTCCTTTTTTCCTTATAAAATACATTTTTAAATATTTCTTAAAAAATAAATAAAAAACATTTAAAAATATAAAAAATAGTGGTCCGCCGGTGTCGGGAGCAGGGTCCAAGCTACCGGTGGTTAGGGCTGCAGAGATAGGAACCTCCTCACAATACGAGCCGTATCGAGGAGTACTGCCTTCTGAATCTGGCCCTTGATCCAACCGCCTAACGAGAGCCTCGAAAGATGTTGGTCGAGGCTATCGGCTATCAGGCCGTTGGCCGTTACTACAATCGGCACAATGACAGCCGAGTCCACATTCCACATGTCAACAACCTCGTGAGCTAAGTCGAGATATTTTATTTGTTTCTCTTTCTCAGCTTTCACGAGGTTCCCGTCATGTGGAATGGTAACATCGACAATCATTGTTATTATTATTATTAGTTTATTATTATTTGACACGGTTGGCGCAGTGGTTGAGCGATTGACTACTGCGCAGCATGTCGCGGGTTCGATTCCCGCACGGAACAAATATTTGTACGACCTACAAGTATTTGTTCCGAGTCTGGGTGTTTTTCTATCTATAATATGTATGTATTTACAAAAAAAAAATTATATAAGTAGTTTATCAGCCATCTCGTTACCATAACACAAGCATTAGGTTGCTTAGCTTGGGACTAGATAGCGTTGTGTGAAATGTCCAAGGATATTTATTTATTTATTTTTTATATAAGCCTCAATTACAAATGTTATATTTTCCATTTTTATTGTGTGGAAAAGGCAGAGAGAGTAGATTTTTTAGAAAAACCAAACTAGATAAATACTCCTGGACAGCGATGCGGCCCTTTGCGTACGAATCTTAATTAATTAGGTACATTCGTTATCAATTTAACAAAACAACTTAACAAAGTATCTACAGTTTGTCATTAGATCCGAACCAATCTTGCTGGTCTAACTTAGCTGGTGAGAAAGTTTCGTAATTTCCAATGATCAGCAACGAATTGAAAGTTAGTGTTATTTAAGATCTGTGCTGAGCGACTTACAGACCTGACCCCTTACCCGGTGTTCCTGCGACTACGTCCGGCGCTGGCGCGTCGTTGTGCTCTTGCAAGTCCAGGTTAGTGGCTGAAGAGGCTGAAGTACGGTCGCCCGGTGGGACGTAGTAGAAACCTTCGTGGTGGGCGGCGCTTCCGACACAGGCTGTCAATGGCGCTAATGTTGACAGGAACTGCCGCCTGGGTTCTGATTTTGGCTGTGGGGATCAATTTTCAATTGACGATTGAAGATGCACGCTTTATTTATATTATTACCGTTGGAAGAACATCACAACGGAAATATTATACAGTCCTGACCGAATTTCGGTCAAGGCAGGGGCATGGGCATCGACGCAGGAGATAATACAGTGCGTAAGTGTGTGCGCAAACACAGAGGTGTACTCAGCGAATACTCGCTGCGAGTAGGCACTTGCAGCGAGAACTCGCTATAAGTGACAGGCTGTTTGTTCGCTGCGAATAAGTAGATTCATTCGCCGCGATTTGAATTGAGCATGGTTCAATTATTTTACTCTCTACGAATGCGCATTCGCCGCGAGAATTCGCTGTGTGTAACACGGTACTCGCTGCGAGTAGACATTCCGCTCAGCGCGCCGCTCCAGACTACACGCCCGTGCTACAGGTCGTTTTGCCGTTGCACATGTGTGCTCAGATTATAGAATAATTTATGATTTGAGCATGTGTGTTATGTTACCGGCAATCTGTATAATCCGGTATTCTATACAATACCTAGGCAATGTATAGAATACCTGAAACGTTAAGGTAATGTATGAAATATTATTGATTTTATACTTTGCCTAGGCATTCTATACAGTACCGAATGCGCAGCCGGCAATGTGTGTAATATACTATGTGCTCGCAATATACTAGCTGTAGTCTTCTAGAGGAGCTCTTGGCTAAATAATAACAGCCGCACGGGTCGATCCAACAGGTTAAGCTACGCTTGCCGCGGTTGGTCCGTGGATCTTTACATACCGAGACTCCTCCGTGCTTCGGAAAGCACGTTAAGCTGTTGGTCCCGGCTGGCATTCGTGGATCTTTGACAGTCGTTACGGGTCGTCAGAAGCCCGAAAGTCTGACAACCAGTCTTACCAAGGGGTATCGTATTACCCAGTTACTGTGTTATGGAGGTCAGATAGGCAGTCGCTCCATGTAAAATACTGGTACACAGCTGCATGCGGTTAGACTGGAAGCCGACCAGCCCAGGAGCTGGATAGTTGGGAAAAGGCTAGGCAGATATAGGTACGTGTTAAAAAAACAGATGACGAACTTTATTATCAACTCTGAACAAAACAAGCTGTTGTAAAGACATTGCCATTGGTATTGTATTTGTTGTAGGTGCCTAGCAAGTTGAGAATCGCATCTTCTCCGGTCTCTTCACCCTTGCGTAATAAGGCGCAAGGGCCTTTGCTCGCCTTATTCCGGCTCTAAAAAACACTCTTGATACAGGGCAAACAAGTACCACGTAGAGTCGGGGTTGACATCACGCACAATGGTCCACATGAAGGACTAAGTGCGGAAACCAAATCCTGAACATAGAACATAGAGTCGGTGTTGGATAACGCGGTTCTGTGGCAGTTTTTGCTCCTATTCTCAATCTGCATAGCCTTTTCCCAACTACGTTGGGGTCGGCTTCTATAGTCCAACCGGATGCAGCTGAATACCAGTATTTTACATGGAGCAACTGCCTATATGAACTCGACAACCCAGTAACTGGGCAATACGATACCCCTTGGTAAGACTGGTTGTCAGACTTTCGGGATTCTGACGACCTGTAACGACTGTCAAAGATCCACAAATGATAGCCGGGACCAACGGCTGAAAGTGCTTTCCGAGGCACGGAGGAGTCTCGGTATGTACCTAATCCATGGACCAACCCCGGCAAGCGTAGCTTAACCTGATGGATCGACCCGTGCGGCTGTTATAACTTAGCCACGAGCCCTTCCTAACTAAAACCGCTGGTTGGAGACAAAAAGCACCTAACATTGAAAAATACAGACCATAATCTATTTACTTTACATATTGCCGGTGGACCAGCAGGTACTCTATACAATCCCTGGGAATTGTATACATTACCTAGGCAAAGAATGTAACGGACAATAATATTCATAATATTTCATGCATTGCCTGGACGACCCAGGTATTCTATACATTGCCTAGGTATAGAATACCTGTATTATACAGATTGCCGGTAACATATATATACGATGATACAACCAAAAAAAACTGTCTAAAGTGGAGAAATTATGATATAATTTGTTTCTTGGATGTGTATATGTAGAAAATATGAGGAGCTCTGTGGGACACAAACAACAGTATACAAGGCACCAACAGACTGAAGAAATTCTCGTGTAGAACTCGCTGTGTGTGACAGGCAAGTAGCGAATTGTCGCTGCTGTGTGTGACCGAGGCTTTACTCTCATAGTCTCGGCAATCCGACAATACACCGGGGAGAAATCAGGCGCAGGACTACCACGGCTAGTCGTGTTTTCCGAGGCACGAGGGTATGACACCGCTAATTTCCAAACTCCGGGCTGCTACTGAGAATTTCCTAACGGAACGACACACAAAGTGTATAAAATAATAAAATGTTAATACTATGAAATGTTAGTACCACTTAAAGTTGTCGTCTCACACTATGATACATATACATATACAGGGTGTTCGGCGCATGGACCGACACAATTTTTTGGGGGATTGGGGGGGTCATTTGCTAGGTTTCACCTAAAGACCTCCATGTCCTAAGTGTGACGGTAATTGAGATATGTTTTTTTTGGTTCTTTCTTTGAATTACCCAAAATCTCGCCTTTGAATCGATATATTTTTTTTGTTTATGGTTGTAAAAGAATAAAATAATTTTTATTATAGTCTACAATGTATTATTATTCGAAATAAAATAAAAAATATAATTACCGTAATAAGTCTTTTCTTAAAACACTCCATAACTGACTCTCTAACTAGTATTTTGACTACATTTGAATTGTTTTTCATAGCGTGTAGCATACCCTTAGAAAGGGTACAAGCTAAAGAACTTTTTGAGATAAAAATAAGGTCAAAATGGCTTCATTTAAAAAAAAAAATGAATTTAAGAGTAGTCATTTTTCATACATTTAAACATTTTTAAGACTTTGGAAGCACATAAGTCATTTTCTACTGATCAATTACATCAAATAATAATTTATTTAGAATAAAAATACATTGCAGACTATTATAAAATTTATTTTGTTCTATTGCAACCATAAACAAAAAAAATATATCGATTCAAAGGCGAGATTTTGGGTAATTCAAAGAAAGAACAAACAAAAACATATCTCAATTAGGACATGGAGGTCTTTAGGTGAAACCTAGCAAATGACCCCCCCAATCCCCCAAAAAATTGTGTCGGTCCATGCGCCGAACACCCTGTATATGTAGGTATGTTACACACATTACTTTAGAATTAATTAAATAGGATGCCTTGGTTTAGCTAAAACCAGTTTACAGGCCTGCTACTGGCTTTAATTCGCACTGCTTATACTGAGTACTAGCTATTGCCCGCGGCTTCACTCGCGTGGATCTCGGAAAATATCCCACGGGAACGTAACTACCAGGAATTCCTTCCTTATACCTTGTCTACATTATAAAGGGAACCTCTGTACAAAATTTCAGCTTTCTAGGTCCAAGGGTTTGGGCTGGGCGTTGATGAGTCAGTCAATCAGTCAGTCAGTCAATCAGTCAGTCAGCCAGGAGTTCTCTTTTTATTTAGATATAGATTGGCACAAGACTACGTAGTAGCTGTCTAAAACCTCTTTCAAAAGTAAATTTTAATTCAAACAAAGTGCTCTCTATGCAGGTATGCATCTAGAAAAAATGTTGAAGAAATCGCAAAACTCGGGCATTCCACTTCTGTGAGCTGAAGAGTTTAGTCGTCTTTCAGTGAAGTTTCACGACGCCCGCCGTCTGTAAAGTTACGTGAGTGATATATTATCCTAATATTAATCTGTCCTAATTATTATTGTAAATGCGAAAGTGAGTTTGTTTGTTTGTTTGTTACGCTTTCACGCTAAAACGGCTGAACGGATTTCGATGAAACTGGCACATGGGTAGACCTTGACCTGGATTAGGACATAGGATACTTTTTTTCCCAGTAATTCGTTCCCGTGGGATAATTTCCGACCTAACGCGGGCGAAGCCGCGGGCAAAAGCTAATTATTGAAAATAAAACTCATTGACTCGACTCTCGCGAACTACTAGCGTGGTGGAAAAGTTTATTCAATATCGTAGTTATGATAATATTATGATAAGTAGGTATTTATTTGAATGCCCCAAGTAAATAAGTATTCGTTTAAACTTAAGATCTTGTGATAATAATGTTTGTTTAACTATGCAGGCTTCTCATTTAAAACTTCCAACCGAGTTACTAACCGATCGAAGCTCAAAGCTGAGGGCTTAGTGCGAGTTTTTATACTTACTCGATCGCGTTTACGTTAACGTTGACGTATGTCAATTCGTATGGAATAATTGTGTTTCCCATTATAGTCACCAGACGGCGCTTATTCATTTTCAGTGGGCTTAGTGCGAGTTTTTATACTTACTCGATCGCGTTTACGTTATCGTTACCTTATGTCAGTTCGTATGGAATAATTGTGTTTCCCATTATAGTCACCAGGCGGCGCTTATTCAGTTTCAGTACAAATTGACGTTTACGTTAACGTGATCGAGTAAGTATAAAAACTCACACTAAGCCCTCTGTACAAACTGACGTTTACGTTAACGTGATCGAGTAAGTATAAAAACTCGCACTAAGCCCTCAGTTTGACTTCGTTACTTAATTATTGAAAGCCAGCATGTTTGCAAGCTTTTTTCTAAACAGAAAAACTAGTCCATAAGTGACACTACCTTCAGATTTAGTTTCCTGTACGTTTACTGTATCATAGGCAGTTATGAAGTAAGTAATACGTGTATGCCTATTCTGCCTCGCTATGTAAAGGTCTCATCTGACATTTTTAGATATTTTTAAGCTTTTACAAAAACCAATACTTGTCGATATTCAACGATACAAGTTTTTGTCTTTCGTGTAAAAATGGTACATTTGGCAGAAAGGACTTATAAACGCTTAGCAGGGCAGTATTATAAGTATCCTTGGTGAATAATTAATTAGGTGTACTAATCCGGTCAATTGATGCAATTAATTACAGGGCTATTATTCACCTGAGTTCGTGGAGCCGTGTACTGTGTAATCGGTGTAATACACAAACACACTAGGTACTTTTGTTCAATTCCGACACAATACGTTCCTACCTAGTAGAGATACCTATGCCTTGGCTACGCTAACTCAAGTGTTAATAATTTTCACTTCAGCAGCACATTGTTGATATAGATCATTAGGTGGTGTGGTTATCTGATCTGAAGGTGCATCGTACGTTATGTGAAATCATGCAACTGTGTTTATATGTTCCAATATCTGCTAGTTAGTTACTTACTGATTTTTTTTCGCGATTTCAGGTTTGGTCCCATACTAAAAGTTGTTCATAATGATGAGTACAGTGACCCTTTAAGAGGATATTGGTCAATCACCAGTAACCCTGTATGTACGAAAGATTTAGGAAGATTATTGTTATCTATACGACACGGTGCAGTGCGGTCCGACATAATGTGCGCGAGCCTTTAGTTACAATATTTAGGTACTTTCAGTTATTTCTTCTTATCGTCAGTTTTTTGTCAGATTGGCCGCCCCTAATATCTGGCCACCTTAGGCGTGGGCCTACTGTTTCGTAGGGCAAATCCACCACTGCCTACTGGTAGATAATCTATACTTAATTGTAACACAAAACAGATCGAGAAAAGCCCATGAGAGGATGAATTGATTTTCATAAAGGACTCACCTTCTGTGGTTCCTGATGTACATCACCCAGGTCCGGTGGCAGCTGTCGTGAAGGCAGCGGCACTGATATCGTGGAGGAAGACGAGCTCGACGAAGCGCTGCCGAACGCTTTCTCGCAATTCTTGTCTATACTGATACTGTTGTACGATTTGTCACTCGACTTGTCGCTGCTACTCGACATCTTGTCGGCGCTGGCCCCGGCTGGCGATGACCTCTGATCTTCAGCCTCGTCCTCCACATCGCAAGTCAGCAAACGAATGCGTTCAGCGAGCGATGTCGTTTCCTGCTGCAAAGAGGACATATTATTGTTGAGCTGAGCAAATTGTTTCATCGACTACAAGACAATAGCAACAATAGACGTTTCCCGTCTCGCGTTCTACGGATTGCAAACGACGACAATTCTCACCGAGTTGGGAATTTTCTGCGGATGAATAGCTACAATAGTCAGTTGATACTTCTATTTGTATGGACAGTGTCTTCCTTATTAATGAAATTACTATATTTTCTTTTCATCTTATCACTATAAGTGGGTAAGTACTAGTAGAACAATGATTTTGACTTGTTTTTACTTCATCATATCGCTCTCGTTAATCTAAGCAAGTCAAACAACCTGAAAGCTGACCCGGTGCCTTTACTTATGTCGCCTGCGATTCGCGTCGCATTCGCATCATCATCTTTTTTACTTCATCATATCGCTCTCGTTAATCTAAGCAAGTCAAACAACCTGAAAGCTGACGCGGTGCCTTTACTTATGTCGCCTGCGATTCGCGTCGCATTCGCATCATCATCTTTTTTACTTCATCATATCGCTCTCGTTAATCTAAGCAAGTCAAACAACCTGAAAGCTGACCCGGTGCCTTTACTTATGTCGCCTGCGATTCGCGTCGCATTCGCATCATCATCTTTTTTACTTCATCATATCGCTCTCGTTAATCTAAGCAAGTCAAACAACCTGAAAGCTGACCCGGTGCCTTTACTTATGTCGCCTGCGATTCGCGTCGCATTCGCATCATCATCTTTTTTACTTCATCATATCGCTCTCGTTAATCTAAGCAAGTCAAACAACCTGAAAGCTGACGCGGTGCCTTTACTTATGTCGCCTGCGATTCGCGTCGCATTCGCATCATCATCTTTTAATGGAAACTTTTGGTGGTACACACGGCTACACATCAAGTTATACGTTTCCAGTTTCACTGACCTTTCATTGTAAGGAAATCCTATACAATGCGAGATCAGCTTATTAGTACTGGAATTGTATAGCTTGATCTGTAACCGTGCGTACCTACCAGATATACTTCACTTTTTTCGATCATTATAGCATCATATATACGTGGCTAAGTATCTAATACTCGTAACAGGCCGCACGGGTCGATCCATCAGGTAAAGCTACGCTTGCCGGTGCTGTTCCGCGGATGGGTAACCATCTTTACATACCGAGACTACTCCATGCCTCGGAAAGCACGTTAAGCCGTTGGTCACGGCTGTCATTCGTGGATTTTCACAGTCGTTACGAGTCGTCAGAAGCCCGACAGTCTGACAAACAGTCTTACCAAAGGCACAGATAATATAATACTATCCAAAGGGTATATTGTATTACCCAGTTACTGGGTTGTGGAGATCAGATAGGCAGTCGTTCTATGTAAAATACTGGTATTCAGCTGCATTCGGTTATACTGGAAACCGACCCCAACATAGCTGGGAATAGGCTAGGCCGTTTCCGAGTCACAAACAAGTCAAAGAAGACACTGAAAGGTAGCCAATATCACCGAGGAATTATTGGAGTGTCTAACCATAGATTACCATTCTATAATCTAAGTGTCTAACCTTGCTGTCTAACAAAATAACAGTTTGATTATTTTGCAATTTTTTATAGGTAAGTAGGTAAGTTCTTTTATTAGAGATACTTATAAGATACTTCCATTAAATATGATCAGAATCAACCCACTTCATTTCACATTGTAGACGCGGAGGTATTAAAATTCCGGGAAATGCAGAAGTGAGATGTGAATAAGCTGGGTACGTGTGAAGCTTCGTGCTCGTGCCGTTTAACTTTTATTAAGATTCTTTGAAGAACTACTACTGAATGAAGATTTTCTTGGAATGAATCTGAACGTCTTTATGCAGACAAACACGCGCCGTTATACAGGATGTTTGGTGCATCGTTAGTTAAATGGAAATGGCGGTTAAGACCTATCATCACAGGCCCCAAAAAAATTCTTGGCCTCTGTGGGTTCCGTTTTTTAGGTAAGATTTGACGGTTTCTGGTGATTGGCGCGTTTGTTACTATATCACAGCGCGGCAGCCGGGGGCCGGGGCGTCGCGAATCTTATAATTCAGATACCTACTTTGTTTTGTATGAACCAAGAGGGATTGTGGTGCGACGCAATGTTGAAGTCGATGAGCAGATTTTGACTGATAAGTGCATCATTTTGTTGCAACTTTAATAAGGTACTTTAATAAGTAGGTAACACAAACTCATAAACTAGGTACAGAATGGTTTTTTTTTTGTATTTGTACAATTTATTTTGTGCTAAAGTTAGCACAATAACGATATAAATATCATCTTTTCCTTTTTGTTATAGGTACCTATAATAAAACGAATAGTACATTTATTACGATTTGTAGCATTATTTAAAGTTTCAAATGCTCGTAGTTTAAAATCAGATTTTGAAAAAACAAAATTAATATTTACCGATGGTGGTATCATATTTGATCCGTGTTCCCATTAGTGATTTGATACCTAATGACCTATAAGGGATTGTAACATGTTTCCAATAACCCTGTATTACCAAAGACCGCAGATATTAATTATCTACCCGATCCGTCGATCTGGGTCTGTTATGTACTTAGTTTATTGTGGCATCGCCGCGGCCCCTCAACGTCAATCGTCAACCGTCTGCCATAACCTCATTGTCTGGACTTGACAGGTCGGGAGCACGAACTGAAGTTGGTATTTATTGTTACAGAACAAATAAAACAAAAATATCGATACGTTCGAAAATAAGTACCTATATTTTTTGTTTTATCACCCATTCAGACAGATAGATATTTTATTATTAGAGGACAAGTAATAGGTACCTAATTACCTACATACATAATCTTATAAATAACGAGTCGACAACCTTAATAAATCATAGATAGAGGCTTTTCTGTTAACAAACATTTATTGTTTTAGCTTGACGAATGCTTTACGGGTATAGTAACTTATATTATTATACACTTTATAGTAAGTAAGCACCTACGTATATTCTATCTATACTTACCAATACTGAAATACGTAAAAAGTCTCCAATAAATCTTTCTTTTTTGTCACAAGACCTACTATTTCTGAGAAATGTGTAGGTACAAGTTACAAGGATACTGAGCCAGTCACTTTGCTACGCTCGTTTATAAAAGCAATCAAGCAGACTACGTCAGTTACAGTGCTGCTAAGTACACACACACACACACACACACACAGACAAAGTGCAGATTTCACGAGATTTTATAGAAATTAATGTTGGCTATTTCAATTAATGACGTTTATTTCCTAGTTGTTCTGGATGGAATTTAACCTTTATTAATAAAGTACTCAAAGTAAAACCAACATTTTTGCCGAGGATATATTGTAAATCCAGGAATTCGAAGCAGCTTCGCTTATTTTACTCTACGAATAAAGATAAACTACTTCGACACTGAGGACAATGCAATAGAGTTTCTTGGTACCGGGAAAAGTTAATTAAGTATTTTTTTCACTTTGAATTTCAGACCTTTATCTATAGCATTTACATTTGTGGGTATAAATTAGAAAAGTAGAGTTTTCCTAGAAAATTAATGATTGGTGACAAGGTAATTTGCAGTGGGTATCACAAACAGCTTGTTGACGAAACAATATCGACATAGATAGACAATCTATAATACTTAGGTACTCAGAAACAAAATCAATATAGAAAACTCCCATACTATGGTTCCCATACTTTCAAAAATATTTGAGAAGGTAATGAGCACAAGGCTTATAAATTTTTTAGAGAAACATGATGTATTATGTAGTCAACAGAATGGTTTCATTAAGCAAAAATCTACAACTTTGGCATGTTTTAAACTAGTAAAAGAAATTATGGATGCTATCAATAAAAAAGAAATCCCAGTAGCAGTATTTTTGGATATGAGTAAGGCGTTTGATATGGTATGTCATGAAACCTTACTGCGCAGACTTGAGCAATATGGTATACGAGGTGTTGCTTATAGTTGGTTTGAAAGCTACTTAAGAGGCCGACAACAATGCACGGAGATTAAAAAAATGTGTTTCGAAACTAACACCCAGAAAACCTTTAGGTCACCGTACTTAGCAAACTACTGTGGTGTACCACAGGGAAGTGTCCTTGGCCCCTTATTGTTTATAATATATATAAACGAATTGCCCAACTCCACGAACCAATTTACTATATTATTTGCAGATGATACTACCGTGTTGACAAAAGAGAAAACTCTAGATAACAGTAAAATAGTTACGAATAAAGCATTGACAGATTTAATAAATTGGCTAGATAAGAATAATTTAAAAATAAATACAAATAAAACTAAATTTATAACATTTTCGCCATATAATAACCACAAAAAGATAGGAAATAAAATGAAATTAAGTTTGAAATACAATAATAATGACATAGAAGAAGTTAATGATATCAAATTTTTAGGAGTAGTTATGGACAGACATTGCAATTGGAAAGCTCAAGTAGATAATGTATGTAAGAAAATAAACAAATTCGTATTTGCACTTAGGAGGATCAAAAATTTAACAGATATTCAATCAGCCTTATTGGTATACCATAGCCATGTTTGTTCTGTTTTAAGGTATGGGATATCGGTATGGGGGAATTCAACAGATGCCCAGAGAGCATTCATAGCCCAAAAAAAGTGTGTAAGATCAATTTTCAATCTTAAGTGGACAGACTCTTGTAAACCTGTATTTATTAAGCAAAAGCTGCTTACCCTCCCGTCTCTATATATATTTGAAACCTGCAAATTTGTAAGGAACAACTATTCGCTTTTTGAAAAAGATGAAAAGGCTAAGTCAAAGAGGAAAATAGTACAAAAGCCACTAGTAGTCCCGCGTAATAGACTAAAAATGTGCAACAAAAATTGTTATACCATGGCTGTAAAAATATTTAACCACTTGGCAGAAGAATTTAGAAGTGCTTCAGATTTAGAATTTAGTAAGAAGCTGTATAACTGGTTGTGTGAGAGATGTTTTTATTCCATCAATGAATATTTTGAATGTAAAATGTAAAACTTAATTATTACGACATCTAAACATTGCTATTTTATATTGACATGATAAATTATTATTTTAAATGATAGGAATTTAATTTAATTTTAATGTATAAATTGCTTAAAATCTAAATTTTAATTTTAATAATGAAATGATTAAGTATTAATATTTTTGTGTTGATGTCTTACGTTATTACTGAATGTGTACTGCATGCTCTAATCTAAATATTTGTATGGCTGAAACGCCGAGTATAGTGAAACCCATGACAGATGATAAGAACATATGTACCTACCTATATTCTTGCAAATAAATATCATTCATTCATTCATTCATTCATTCAACTCTCTCACTGCTGCCTTATTGCGAGGTATAGCCAATGAGCCAACGACAGGTATTTAAACAGACAGAATTTCCAATAAATTAGATAACAAGTTGATCGATTTCATTTTGCCTAACGTTTCCACTGCAGATAGTGTCTTATCAACGGATATAAAATGACAATAAATGGAGGCAAACTTAATCCAATGAACTTACTGTTATAACCTGTCATTGACTAAATCCAATTATATTCTGTAATAATAAAATTGTCATTAACCCTATCCAATTAAGTAAAGTGTGATAATTAAATGTCGTTGACTTATACAATTAAATGGATAATAACAAGAGTAAAGTTTAAAAAAATGTAGCCCGACTACTGAAAAATAAAATTGATCTAAAAAGTTCAAAATATTTATTTACTTAAACAATAACGACATAGATATATACATATTTGTAATGTGCTCGTCAAGACCTTTCTTTTGATACCAAACATGTCATGATTAACTCAATTTAATTTTTTTCGAGGTCACAAATTTACGTGTAAAGCCCAATATATTAAATTTAGGGAGAATTTATATAGCCTAATGTCACGCGGACCATTATTTTGAATCTACTGATACCTCATTCATCAAAACCGGTTCAGTAATTTAGGCACTACGGTGGAACACACGTAAATACATACTTATATACATACTTACATACTTAAGTAGACTGCTAAAATCAATGATGTTAAATAGTACATTACCTCATTGGCTAAAATCATAACCCTTCCTTTTGGCTTTGCCGTAGTCGGGTAAAAATACCAGTGCCTCGTTTTAATTTGAGCACGCCTCTCAAATTTACAATCTCACGATTTTATAAAATATTTTTGAGATGCAAATCAGAATTTATTGGCTAAGTAATAACAACCGTACGGGTCGATCGATCAGGCTAAGCTGTGCTTGCCGCGGTTGATCCGTGGATGGGTGACCATCTTTGATCTCCGTGCCTCGGAATGCACGTTAAGCCGTTGGTCCCGGCTGTCATTCGTGGATCTATAACAGTCGTTACGGGTCGTCAGATGCCCGAAATTTCTAACAACTAGTCTTACCAAGGGGTAGCGGAGGGGAGGTGGGTCGACTGCCTTCTGACCTCCACTATCCAGTTATACCTAGTAACTGTATTGTGGAGGTCAGAAGGCAGTTGCTCCATGTAAAATATTAGTATTCAGCTGCATTCGGTTAGACTGGAAGCCGACCCTAACATAGTTGGGAAAAGGCTAGGCAGATGATGAAATCAGAATTTATTCACCCTCAATCAAAAGCACAGTTCCTACTGTCAAATACAGAAATAACCAGTGCGAGCTTTCATGCACTACAGAAATTAATAATGCAAGCGAGACAAGAGAAATTGATGGACAGAATAATACTTATATTAATTGGCATAATCAATCCACTACTTTGGCCGTTACGAGGTACATACAATTCTATACCAACACATACATTCGTAAATACACGCTCTGGTTGGGGTAACAGTGGTGGGTAAAACTGGTTTAAACCTGAGGGTTTGATGACAGATGAACTGAGCTATCGTATGGGAGATAGGTATATACCAACTTGGTGATAGCGTTGCTAACATATACTTAGAAAGATAGAATACTCTATAGTAAGCACACCATAAAAATTACACTTGTCCTTCCCTGTCACCGTATCTTTGTCTGTTCTCTAATCTCTAAGTAGAATGATTATTCCTAAAACCTAGTTATCCAATTTACGTGTTTTATTTTTTTAGTAATTATTCTCTCGCTTTGTTTTTTTATGAGCCGCAAGTACATCATCTTTATTCTATTACTTATAGTGATTCATGTAAAAAATCTAGTCAAACGTAACAGTAAACTTTGGTCATGTCATTATGTGTCTTAAATGTGGCAGAGCAGAGCAAACCATCAAGCTAGGAACCGCATCGCCGCGCCGCCCGCAACGATGTTGTTCGATCAGGTTAATTCAGGTTGTTAGCAACTTCAAAGTTTGCGATGACCGCTTGGATTAAATGCATTCATGCCAATCCCAAGTTGCATTTCACGGGTCTAATAATAAACTTAGCTGATTTTAAGGAGGAAATGAGTTGCAATAATTGGAAAAACAATTTTATGATGTCTTGCCTTAATGTGTACCTACTACCTAAAAGTAATTGACTTTCTTTGCGTTTCAATATTATTTTTATATTACGAAGCTTTCGATGGAACTGCAATTAAGAGGATACATCGAAGTGTGGATTAGCTCGGTGTGTAAGCGTAATGGCGTTATGGCTGTCTAGTTTGGCGTGCGAGATAGAAAACTCTCACACGCGCACTGGAACTAAACGCGCTTTGTTCCACTCAACGAATAACCCAAAAGGAGGTGTAGAGTGCGTGAGCTAGGACGTAAGCGATTTCTTCAGAAAGTTGTTCAGGGTGCTTAGGGAGTAAACATACTAAAAGTCCCCGCGTGTAGGAGGTGACCCGGGGGCGTAAAAGTTCCCACTTTTGAGTTTTTCGCTAATATCTTTAAAACGATGCGTCGTAGAGAAAAAATATCTAGAATGTAATGAAAGCTCATAATTTTTTTTACAACTTTTATCTTGTATACTTTTTCGAACTATAAGTACGTTCCGGAAAAGTGAAAATTATCGAAAAAATTACTTTTATCAAACACTAACTGTTGCCTGCTACTTCGCTCGCGTTATTTCGGGATAAAAAAGTAGCCTATATGTTATTTCAGGTCCTAATCTATCTACCTACCAAATTTCATCCAAATCCGTTCAGCCGTTGAGTTATCGAAACTTTTATCTATGTAATATTATATCGCCTGCGTGGATGTCGGAAATTATCCCATGGGAACCTACTACCGGGATAAAAGTATCCTATGTATTAATCCAGTTTATAAAATTTCTGTGTGCCCTCATCCTCAGTGGAGGGTTCATGCTGAAGGGGCTGGTTGTCAGACTTTTTCACGGCCTAAACGGATGAAGACTTAAATGGTATATACCTACGTACTAATATTATAAATGTGAAAGTTTGTGAAGATGTTTGGATGTTTGTTATTCAATTACGCAAAAACGGCTGCCAACTCCGGCTCATCTCCTAGACTTTTAGTACGTTTACTCCCTAAGCACCCTGAACTTTCTGAAGAAATCGCTTACGTCCCAGCTCACGCACTCTACAACTCCTTTGATGAGTGGACTATGTAGACTTATGACAAGATGATTTATTTAAGTAACTTTTCAGCTATATAAGTTCGTAACATGTTTAAATACCTTCAGGAATTGTTTATGTATAATCGTATAAAACAGAAAATAGACGGTGCTACTTTGGAATGTCAAGTAATAATGTTTCGGTTTTAGTACAGCAAAACAATAGGTATAGTCAAATAACGCGTAGAGAAAATCCAAATGATTTAACCAGACACATTTGGTTTTATAGGAATTTTAAAAACACAAAATTTATCGATGTAAGTATCCCTTTAACGAACGATTTCGTATAGACATACAGTCACGTTACACGACATAAAACAAGGTTAAACATTCCAACTTCTCGGCTAAAATTACATTCTACAAGTCCCTATGTAATGTCAATAAAAATATATAACAAACTACCTGAATAAATAAAGAAAGAAGACAAAATTAATATATTTATAAAAAAATTAAAACAATGTTTAGTAAAAAAAGTGCTATTAAATTATAGTATTAACGAATATTTAAATGATAAAAATATATAAGTTGTCAACATATCCGACGATAAAGATTTTGTGATATTTTTTGTTCTAGTGTTAGCGATCATCTAGTCAGATTGAATGTTAATGAATAATTCAATTTTAGTTTATTGTATTGCGACTATTTCTAATTTTAATGATGAATGAATTTAATGAATTTATGTATTTTGATTAGGTATTATTTATTGGGACTTGGTGCTTGATTAAATAAATATATTATTATAATTATTATATCTATTAAGTACAGTAAGCAATAATATGTAAAAAAAAGCATTACAATAATATTATATTTCATTTTTCAAAGCTTCCTCTCTCCTACTATTGTTGCTGTGCCCGACAGGGTCCATAATGATCACATATTTTTAAGTTACCATCTAAATACACAATAAATTATTGAGTATCGAGTATAAAAATGTACGAAATCATTAGCTTATTTGCTGATTTTAATGGCAGTAAGAAGAAAAAGAAAACTATTAATGTATAGTATAATGTTTGTTAGTCAGCCTGTTTATCTGAAACCATAGACTCGCATTCTATGTCAGTAATTAGGAGGGGTATTAAAACGAAGGTTGTGTAAAAGTCAATGCGAAAGTAAAAGCCCTTAAAATGGAACCAGGTCAGGTCAGGTACCTACCTCGCGGCGGGTAACGAATCACTGAATGAGCTCTGTATTAGGTATTTTAAATACCTACACATCATCGTCTCTAATAATAACTCAGGAACCTTAGTCAGGAACCGTGTAATGACTTAATATTTAGTTCGTGTCAGTAAAACACTAAAATTAACATTGCATATCTAACAGAAGGAAAAAAATATAAACGTTACCGGGTTTAAGTAATTAAAATTAATCGGATGGTGCGTAGTATTAAATTATCTGTGGTATGTGTTTGGAATTGGATAGTTCATAAGTTATGTTAAGATATTAGATTAGGTTATTCAAAGCAGACTAGTCTATACTAATTAGTTGCAACTAATTATTTAGAATCTGCAAAATCAATACAAACTTACATAAAAATGGCATTATTACCAGTAGGACTTAGAAACATAATCTAATATAGCTTTCTTTTCTTTCACAAAAGCATTTAACACCTGAATTTATAAACGGCCAGAAATAACGATAAATGAATAAATTATTTTTAATTAGATAGGAAAGTTCTCGACTTTTCCATAACGACGTTCCGGTAATTACGAACAGATGCGTCCCCTACACCGCCATGTTTTTTTTTTTGCCTTACTACCTAATAGAACATCTCATGGAATCAGTTTAGGGTGGCGGAAGAAGATTAGATCTTTTTCGTGCGTTACCATTCGCATTCTTAAACGGAAAAATATGAAAGAAGAAAAAAACTAAAAAAAATTGTGAGAAAAGAAAACACTTGTGGGATAGCAGCCTACTTAGTATTGATTATAAATATTGATACTTGGCTCAAATCACTGGACAAATTGCATTAATCGGACACTGCGTCATAGATTAGGTACCTACCTTCATAATTACTATACATTTGTCGAGATTTGCCAGCGAGCGATAGAGCGGAGTATCCTCGGAGTTCGACTTACCGACCGGATACGGAACACGATACTGCGCTCCGACACAAATCGCAGACATTACTCAAACTAAAAAGCAGTCAAGCTCAGGGACTGGACCAGACATGTTTGCCGCATGTCGGATCAGTCGGATGCATTGTGGGCTAAAACCACCACAACATGGGTTCCTGAAAACGTCCAACGGCATCGCGGAAGACCCAAGCGTGGATGACGGGACGAACTTGATGCTTATAGGAGGGGTCCATATTGACTCAGGATCGAGTTGAGTGGAAAAAGGAAAGGCAGGCCTTTGCCCTGCAGTGGTACAATATTGGGTTGATTATTATTATATACTAGCGGACCCGACAGACGTTGTCCTGTCTGAACGATCCTAGAACACGACTGCAGCGCCACCTACCGGGTCAAATTGTGTTTTGAAACTATCCAGGAATCCATTGAAAATATACAAACAAAATTTCATCTAAATCGGTCCAGCCGTTTGGGAGGAGTTAGGTGACAAACACACGTACAAAAGAAATATATACCTATATTAAGATATTATAATTGCCGCTTTTGGCCTGACACCATAAAAAGGCCACTTGATTTCGCGCAATCATGAAAAGCCGCTTTTGGTCTCCATCTCAATGTATTCAATTCACTATCATGTCAGTGCCTATAGTCATTATTGGTGCATAAAGTAAACCGAGATACGAAAATTCGCTAGCTCAACAAAACAAATTCAATTAACCTCCGGAAAAAGTGCACGTGAAATTTTACCGCCCGGTATCAAAATACTTTGTGTGATGTAAAATAAAATCTGAAACTGCGAAATTCGTAGGATTTTTTGCTATCAAATAATTGCATTTCGGTGAAACCTTTCTGTTCAATTATATAATCGGATTTCGTTTACGGTATAATCCGTTATTTGCAAACAGCAAACTATTGATATATAACAGCTTATTTATACGTAGGGAAAATGATTTTAATATACCAGTCTTTATTAAATTTTGTTACACGAATAGGTACAGTCAACGGCCAGAAGTCCACTAAGGGCGCATTCACACGGGATACGTCTTTGACGATTCTGTATAAAACGGTGAATGAGCTCTAATAGAGCTCATTCACCGTTTTATACCGAATCGTCAAAGACGTATCCCGTGTGAATGCGCCCTTACACCGCAATAACCATTATCGCCTCCGCTATACGGGCTGCGACGCTTATACCTGTACGGGCTGCGGCGCCGAAGAAGGTCATAAGTAAACTAATATTGCTATGCCATGGTTTTGTGAGATTGTTAGTCGACTTCTGGCTGTTACTGTACATACCTAGTGGTTTTATAGTGAAAATTATTTTGAATGTACCTATGCTATTAATTTATGCTCGGGCGCGTCGCGTGTGATCTGATTACAAACGGTATGTCATGCACTGCCCTGTATACGCATAATGCCAAATTAGGATACACGACAACAATTTTAGGTATCGAACTCCAACTTTTAAATGTTATTTAATATCAGCAATCTCTCTAACTAAACATTTCAGTTACTTAACTCACAGTTCTACTCAACTAGTCTGTTCCTCTGTTTCTGCTTAGTTTCAAAGTTTTATGAAGCCCTAATATTTGACTGAAAGTTCTGATCGTTTATCATATTTTAGTTTAGTTCATAACTCACGAGTTGAGCAAAACTAGTTAAGGGGGATGCGCTATGGTAGCCCGCGAAATTCATTTTTTTTGCAATTTTGCAGGTCCGTGTCGGGTTGTGTGTCATCACATTTCTCTAAGTTAGATTTCGAGCAAATTCTTTGAACGAATGAAATCTAACGAATCTGCACGAAATCTAACTTGGAGAGATGTTTTGATGATTTTTATAGTTAAAATTATGTAAGTAAATACATATGTTTTATTTCCGCGTATCATATTTTGATCAAGACACGATCGATTTTGATCTGACACGGACCTACAGATTGCACAAAACGCAAGAAAATTTGAATTTCGCAGGCTACCCAGCGCATCCTCCTTAAATACTAAAATTCAAAATTCAAATTTATTTATTTGTGACACAGGTAAATTGTACATGATGTACACAAAACCCAATGTACAGAAGGCGTCGACTTGTTAGTGTTAGTCTAGTAACAACAGTAGCAACTAATCTGCGCTGATACCACTCAGTGCCTTAACATCAGAAGGTAAACAGTTAAACCCATCGGGATTATGCAACCAATGTGTTTCCAAACATTGCAAACTATATATATAGAATAGTTTACGTAAGAGCTGTAGTCAAAGTTCGGTTTGCGTTGAAACAGACCTCATCAGATTTGTTTCAACTTCCACGTTAAACCACTAATTAGAATTAGGACCGAGGTGTGCAGCGATCTGAAAATGAAGTAAAACTATAAAGTGGTTGGTACTTACTTTTGGCTGTTGTTTTTTCCGAGCTTCGCTACGTAGTAGTGAGCACCGCAGCGCATTCCTCTCAGCCACGCGGCGCACCGCCGCCTCCTCTGTCTTGGGCCTGACTCCAGCGTCCCAAGCCCTGAGTACACATAACAAATAATAATCTCTTTAATATCGAGTCCACCAGAAAAATCCAATTAAACAAGCAACGAACTACAATAAAAAGCGCTAGGTCAGCAGTGTCAAAAACAATAATAATAATAATAATACAGTAGTAAAAAAAGAGAAGGCTGAAAAAAATAGCAAAATAAATGAAGCCTTCATACCTCAGCGTTTCAGAAGTGACTAACTGTGGTTCAATGGCGGGTGGAGGCGGCCTGCCGCTGTTGAACAGTTGCTGGACCGCCGAGTTAGCTTTCGGTGCGTTGATCGTGAGGATGAGAGGCGTCTCCAGTCTATCGGAGATATTTAGCGTTAGAACCATGCGTCCGTAAAACTTCAAACAGGCTGAGGTGAATACCGTGCGGGATGAGGGACGGGACAAACTACGTATTAGTTATGTGACGCGTTCCGTGTGCCGCGCGGGATGAAAGACGGTGCAAGCTACGTTTTAGTCATGTGACGCGTCCCGAGTGTCGCGCGGGATGAAAGACGGTGCAAGCTACGTTTTAGTCATGTGACGCGTCCCGAGTGTCGCGCGGGATGAAAGACGGTGCAAGCTACGTTTTAGTCATGTGACGCGTCCCGAGTGTCGCGCGGGATGAAAGACGGTGCAAGCTACGTTTTAGTCATGTGACGCGTCCCGAGTGTCGCGCGGGATGAGGGACGGGACAAACTTCGTATTAGTCATGTGACGCGTCTCGTGTGCCGCAAGGGATGAGGAACTGGACAAACTACGTGTTAGTTATGTGACGCGTCCCGTGTGCCGCAAGGGATGAGGAACGGGACAAACTACGTGTTAGTTATGTGACGCGTCCCGTGTGCCGTGCGGGATGAAAGTCGGTACAAGCTACGTATTAGTCATGTGACGCGTACCGTGTGCCGTGCGGGATGAAAGACGGGACAAGCTACGTATTAGTCATGTGACGCGTACCGTGTCCGAGCGGAATGAGGGACGGGACAAACTACGTATTAGTTACGTGACGCGTCCCGTGTGTCGCGCGGGATGAAAGACGGGACAAGCTACGTATTAGTCATGTGACGCGACCCGTGTGCCGCGCGGGATGAAAGACGGGCCAAGCTACGTATTAGTTTTGTGACGCGTATCCCGCGCGACACACGGGACGCGTCACATGACTAATGCATAGGTTGTCCCGTCCCTCATCCCGCGCGGCACATGGGACGCGTCACAAAGCTTGGCCCGTCTTTTGCCGCGCGGGATGAGGGACGGGACAACCTATGCATTAGTCATGTGACGCGTCCCGTGTGTCGCGCGGGATGAAGGACGGGACAAGATAATTATTAGTTATGTATAGCGTCCCGTGTGCCACACCGGATTAGGTACGGGACAACCTATGTATTAGTTATGTAAAGCGTCCCGTGTGCCGCGCGGGATGAGGGACAGGACAAGCTATGTATTAGTTAAGTTACACTTACTGTTATTACTTGGCCATTTATTTTTATTTTCAGAAGTTCGATTATTTAATTACCTTGAGGTTATATTATCAAGAAACTTAAGTGATAGGTTACTGTAAGCTGCTTTGTCTAAAAAATGTTGAATGCTAGTAGAGATCCGCCGTAAACCATTACAGGCTTAGGTATATCTAACGTGGCCATTACAAACACGCTGAGTTCATTTAACTCTATGTAGTCTAGACTAGAGACTAGACCGATGCACGATGTACTGACACCGATATACCGTCATTGTCTTCTAGTTCTACATTGTGCTATGCACTATCAAATTCTCATTGAATACCGACGTTAATTAATTTCTTTACACAAACGTTACTGAATAGTTACGATTATTTCTCACTTAGTTGACTAACTATGACAATATTATCATATTATTTTGCTTTCAAGTTGATGCGCAGCACATTCATACATCTTTGACATCTAGTGGCGAAACTTTGTTTTGCCAATAAACTCGACTAGGTGATGTGGCCACAGCAAATCGACACGTTTATTGTTAAATTCAGTACCGGCAATCTTAACACATTGAATACCTACCTACTACGCAATATTACGTAGCTGGTTATATTGGCAGAGGCCGACTACGTATTATTACGTAGGTCTTCTTATACACAATATTACGTACCTATGCTTCTATAACTTGGTACCTATTCATGATGACAACTACGAAGTATTACGTAGCAGGCCATTTGTATGGGGGCCACAGATTGTGATTTGGCGGTTAACTTCGGCACTCAATGGGTTAACAAATATTATATGTATATGCGAAAGCGTGTTTGTTTGTTACGTTTTCCCGCTAAAACGACTGAATGGATTTGAATGAAATTTAACACATGGGTAGACCATTGCATGACCTGGATTAGAACACGCGATACTTTTTATCCTGGTTGTATGTTCCTGTGGGATAATTTCCGACCTCAACGCGGGCGAAGCTGCAGGCAAAAGCTACTCGTCAATACGGTCAGTTTCACTTTTGTAATAAAGTATTATTTGAAGAATTTGTTGTTGCTGCTCGGAAAATGTGATGGTGTTATGCCGATCACAACATTTTTCTTTGTTTTCTCACGACTATGTTGAATCTATACCTTACGAGTTACGATAGTGACTCAGGAGGCCGCCAGATGAAAATAGTTTCTTTTTCAGTAATTTCAGTCATTTTGGCATTATGTATAAAAAAATGATAAGTCCAATTGCTAAAATAATAAATAACTTACTTTAATATAACTTTTTAACCCAACCTTTAACCCCTTGTGTGTCGGAACGTGGATCCACACGAGACACAATGGCTTTTTAATTGTGTCTGTAATTACGGCATTCAACTAGTTAATTAACATTCCACGACAAAGTGAGATAAGAAATACCTAGTACTTCAATCGATACTAAGAAAACGAGTTGATTAATCCGGTTTCTGAGGTTTTTAAACGGAGTTTATCCATTCGATAGTGATTAAACTCCGTTTAAGAATTCTTCAGAAACGGGGCATTAATGTGGTGGCAAATAAACACATTGTTCAGCTAATAGACTTGAGTCATCGCCGCATTCAAACAGCTGTGGCATCAGATCGCATTAATGTCATTAAACGCTGTAAAGGGATGAAAGAATCGTGGTGAGCATAATTTAATGGAATTTAATGATATTTCGCGAAACACGCAGCAAAAACGCTGGCGCTTTAGTAGAAACGGCAAAAACATTTGTATTCCGTTGGTGGACACGGACACATCTGACGTCAGGACAAAATAGGGATGATGACTAAAAATTTGTGTTTTGTCCATCATATAGATTATTAAAAAATATTGGACACATATTTTTTCTTTTTTTACTTAATCAAAAGATTACAGCGATACATTGAGTTTAAATGTGCACGGCTTGACGTCACGTCTATGTAGATTTTATACGTAGTTGTGACGTAGCGAGCCCGCACTCCCCAACTTTAATGCAGTTTAAGTCAATTTTTATTAAAAAAAATATATTAAAAAATAATAATAAAAATATATTATAAATATATTTATTGATAAAGCAAAAAATACGTGTCTAATATTTTTTTTTATCTGACTGACGGACTAAATTGAATTTATTTTTTTTACCCAGGTATCATCCATATTTTGCAATCGAGTACTTACTGATTTTGAAAAACTTTTCATTCGTTTATAAAAGTGACTGAAGGCAATAAATGCCCGGTTAATTTCGGTTAAGGTGAAAGCGCCAGTGTAGCCCGCGAATTTCAAAATTTGCAATTTGCAAGTCAGTATTAGGTTGCATGTTGATCTAAATATGATTTGCGGCCGTATCAAAACTTTATTTATAGAATTATAATCATAAAAATCTCAAGAGATTTCTAAACCATTTCAACATCCAGATCAATACAACTCTCTAAGTTTATTCCTCTAAGTTTATACTCCCTATTGGATAACTATTTATGAAATCATGAGATTTGAGGCCAATTCTAACATATGGAGTTGTTTTGCTGATTCTCTAGATAGTGATTATAATTCTGTAAAGCCATATTAGTTACGGCCGCGAACATTTTAATCAACATACAACCTGACACTGACCTGAAAATTGCAAAAAACGTAAGAAAATTTGATTTAGCGCATCTCCCTTAACGAGATCGAACGTTCGCAGTTATCCGATGCATCTATCGTATGAGTGTATGAAGCAATCAACACAACGCTTTGCAGGTTTAAAATTCCTGTACCTGTGAGTTGTACTTGTGGTGTTATACTCCTTTTGTGTTGTAATTTCGCAGTCTGCTGTCTGAGCCTGTACTGGTTCTAGCTCTTTCTTCGGAAGCTCTTGCTCTGAATCTTTGGGTCTCTCCAAGAATCGTACCGACCTAGGCGTGATGGAGCCATCTTCATCGCTGGCCGTAGTTGTTGATCGCTGGTCATCATTCTGTTACAAAAAGAACAGTGTTCACCCGCGTTCTTTACGAGGTACCTACAGTATACACCATATACAGAGAGAGAGGCATAAGTAAATTCTATTCCAGTTTCTGAAAACGTGCAACTACAACCAACAATTAACGATTTCAGAGATTATTTTTTCATAAATTAATTTTCATAAACCACACTCGGAGAAACAATTCAAACAATAAATACATTTCAACTTGCTAGCATTTTCATTATTTGCAGGCGGAGGTAGGAGGTTATTCAGGCTACGGGGAAGTTTGATAATTTGTTTTGTGTGCTTAACTGAATTGTTTCCATTAGGTAAGTGCAAACTGAATAAACATTTATACCTTTCAGCAAAAGGTACTTTATTGCATAATAACCTGTTCATTGATATCCTTGTCGTTGTCCAATGACTTCCATAGTCGGCCCCCTTTCAGTATGCCGCCCCGGCGCTGCGGCAGTGGAGAGCTCTCGGAAGACAGTCTGCCATCAGTATCCGCTGTGTCGCTGTCCTCGCCTACGATATAGAAAATTATCATTTTCCTGCAATCTTTCTCGTAAAAGTTATTACTACTTCTTCAATAATAATTTAACAATAAATGACACCATTAAATGATTTAGAAGATTGGTGAATGTTCAGTCCAAGAGAACACGATGTCAAATTAAAACAGCAAGGTACTTATAGGTATACTTAATTTAACCTTTTTATTATAATCACTAAATCACAAGGAGCGCTCCAAATTGCAACATAGTTTTATTTCCACTTTAGTTGGAGCAGCACCTCGTCTTTGCTACGTTAAACTGATAAATATTCGTGTAGAATTCCTGAACACTGTCGTAATTGGCATGCTACAATATCCTCACTAATTGCACTATAAATTCCCTTGTTTGCCAATTAAATGAATCTTTCAACCTTTTAGGAAATTAATTTGTATTTGGTAAGAAGTAAACCAACCTACAATAATATTATGATATCAATGAGCTATTCCCAGCAGTGGGTGAAATCGAGCTTTGGATCATGATGAAACCAACTCATGACCAAAATTATCAGGATTTGACTTCAATTAGCAAACGGTGATGTCGCGTTTTAACATGGCAATAGCGGTCATTGACACACCCACATTTTCTAGCATTTTTTTTTTAAACCGGCCAAGTGCTTGTCGGACACGCACGGTTCCGTAGTTGGAGAGATTTCTTTCCCAAATACAAACTTAACATTGTAATTTAAAAACATGTTCTCCCATACATTGATAGGTACGACACGGACAATTCTCCTACTGCAAATTGAAGTTTGTAATAGCAAAACAAAATATGTGATAAAACTACAAATTAACAATTTTCGGACTTTTTCCTATACTTGTGCTGTGAGACCTTGCTTCTTGCCAAATTTCATGATTCTAGGTAAAAGGGAACTAACTATCTTTAGTTTTGAATTTTTGATGTATTTGCGAGTATCAAAATATGTCGCATAAATGGCAGTATTTTTTATGGCGTTGACTTAGAAGCATGATTTTTTAGAGTTCCAAGGAACTTACGTATTTGATATTTATTTCAACCGGATACCTCCACGCGTTCCTGAGAAAAAGGGTCTTGACAGACTGACAGACGGACAGATAAATGGACAACGAAGTGATCCTATAAGGGTTCCGTTTTTACCTTTTGAGGTACGGAACCCTAAAAACTGAAATAAAGTCCGTTAACGTCCTCGGATCAATATCTATCGTGGTCTTCAACATGTTCCAATAATGAAAAAAAACCGGTCAAGAGCGAGTCTGACTCGCGCACTGAGGGTTCCGTTCCGATTTCTGAAAAAGTGTAGGCACTATTTAGAGACATCGTTTTATTTTTCCTGTAATCTTTACATAAACTTCTATCACATAGAATAATTTCAGATTTTTCTCTTTGCAAACTTCGGAGATAAGGGGGGGGGGGGGGGTGTATTTTTTTTACATTTTTCATCAAAAGTCGAAAACTATGCGGCCTAAAAAAAAATGTTTGAGAATGTGCAAATAGCGCTCTTTCATATGATATCCCACATGCCCTAGTAGCCCCCACTTTGAATTTTTAAGACCCCCTTTCAGTCCCTGTTGCAAAATTGCATTTCTACTCTACATTAACGATATTACTATCCAAATCCATCATTGTAAATACCTAATGTTTGCCGATGATCTCAAAATTTATAAAACTATAACTTCAAATGAATATACTACCCTAATTCAGGATGATTTGGATAGAATTGAGCAGTGGTGCAACCTTAACCACATGAAACTTAATGTACAAAAATGTAGCCATATACGATTCACGAGGAAAAAACAGTCCTGTACTGTCATATAACATAAAAGGAGCATTATTGGAAACTGCGAATGAGGTTCGTGATCTTGGCATCATCATGGACAGTAAAGTTAATTTCAGAAGCCATATTGATAGCATTGTTACGAAATCGGCGCGGGTTCTAGGGTTTCTTAAGAGAAGCACTAAAGGGTTTGAGCTGCCAAGAACAAAAATTGTCCTTTATAACGCCTTAGTTCGGAGCCGGAAACCCAAATCTTGGGGTCCCTAATCACACAACCTACGCCATCTAAAGATTAATTGTGTTTAGTATGTAGGTAGGTATTTCGTGCAACCTCTGTAACTTATCTCTTTTATCATTTTGTTATTTCTGTTTATATAGTTTGTTACCACTTATTTTTTATATATTTCATTTTTACCTGTTATCATTGTATTTGAGAATGTTGGTTCACCTATTATTGGCAACTGTATAAGCCTATTACTTTTTAGCTACTATTATTTGATGTGTTGTATACAGTAGCTGTTGGTGTACCTTTTTAAATAAAATAAAAATAAAATTTCTGTCTTATTTGCAAAATAGTTGTGTAAACGTTATCTAAAACTGTTCTAAATTTCAAGTTGATAGCATTAATAGTTCTTGAGATATCCAGCTGTGACAGACAGACAGACTGAGTCTCACCATAAGGGTTCTTTTTTTACTATTTTGGTACGGAACCCTAACAATATATTGTTTGGGTTCCTATAGGGGCCGATATTAGAGAAAGGGCAATGACATGATATTATTTACTGCGAAAAATAAACATCTCTAAAGATGTCCCATTTAAATAATGGGGGGCAAATCCATTGATTTGCGTATACTGTTTATTTACTGAGTAGTATATGATTTCAGTTTCTATCCAGATGCCTATCAAGAAATTACATGATTTCATGAAATTCCCCGGGCTGCTTACATTTCCATAAGCTGTCCATTAGATTACATTAGACATTAGCAGTTGCTATTTGCGAGCACTCGAAAAATGAGGCAGTCTGTTTTTGTAGCAAAAACTAGCTTCTGGCCGCGACTTCCTCCGCGTGAAATTTCGTGTTTTAACTTAAAATATATACTATGACACTCGACAATACTTTAGCTTCCCACAATTAAGTGAAATATTTTTTGGAATCAGATTAGTAGTTTCGAAGATTACCCCCTGCATATACACATAAAAACAAATCCCTATTTATAATAAGTAATATACATACGTATATTACTAGTATACTAGCTATTGCCCGCGGCTTCGCCCGCGTAGATGTCGGAAAATATCCCATGGGAACGTTCATGTGGAAAACATTGGGGCTGTCCGATATAAGTGTGCAAACTCAAATCGCTACGATATATCGTTGCCGTGTATGGTGGCCTTCAAGCTCCCAGTCAGCGTGTTTTTTTCCGACATCTTCAACAATCATCGTCATATTTCAGCCAATTTACAAAAAATCATAATAAATTATACACTGAATCACTCCGTCCATTGGTGAAAGCCGTATGAAAATCCATTCGTCGTAAAAACGTCGAATGAAATAAAGACTAAAAGTTACCTCGAGATACGAACTATGATTACATTTCCAATCCCTTAGATCTCTTAAAAAGAGGTAGGTAGAATTTTAATATTATCCCCTATTTTCCCCCCCAGGGGATGATTTTTCAAAAACCCTGTACCAGAATCATAAACTTGAATTTTCATAATTATCACTAACTTAAGAAATGCTGTGTTCCCCATACAAACTTTCATCCCCTATTCACCCCCTGTAGGATTATTTTTTAAGACAAAGTGTAGCCTATGTTCTTGCCCAGGATGCTATCTATAGCCTTGTCAAATTTTATCGAAATCCGGGCAGTTGTGAATTTTAAAATCAACCCCTATTTTACTCCCTTAGGGGATGATTTTTCAATAACGCTGAACCGCATATTTCTATCTTGAATTTTCATATTCCTAATTTATGAAATGCTGGGTTTCCCATACAAACTTTCATCCCCTATATCACCCCCCGTAGGACTATTTTTGAGAAAAAAAGTAGCCTATGTCCTTCCCCAGGATGTCATCTATAGCCTTGCCAAATTTTATCGAAATCCGTTCAGTGGTTTAGGCGTGAAAAGGTAACAGACAGACAGACAGACAGACAGACGGACAGACAGACAGAGTTACTTTCGAATTTATAATATTAAGTATAAGTATGGATATACAAGGTTTTCTGAGATTATAAAGAATTCCCATTATGTATGGTGAAACTATAATACCAACACAATTCCAGAAAAATTCTAACAACTAACATTTTGGTAATTACGGAGAAGTAAAAATAGTTAAGTATAAGTACAGATAAAAACATGATTTATTAGTCATATTTATAAAATACATAAGTAATTTGTTGGTACACGATGAAAGTAAATACCTAAACGTAATTTCTCCAGCGAATTATCTATGGTTTCTAATCGCTGTTTATCGAAAACTTCTTCCAAGAATTTATATATCTTTAATTTAGTGAGAATTCTGAAAAAATAGGAGGTTATCAATTCTGTTTCAATTTTTTTTTTTATGTATGTTCGGGCATAACTTCGTCATTTAAAGACGGATTTGCAAAATTATTTTTTTGTTTGAAATGGTATGCTCTCGAATAGGTCCCATTGTCACCAAGTCAGAATCTGATGAAGGGATCCCATGGTAATCGAGGGAAATCCTCAATTTTTGTAGGCACACCTATAGCGATTTGGGTATTTTTCATAGTAACTCGTGCATTTGGTCTCGGAAAGCACCATTTGGTGAAGTGGAACTGATGGTGAAGACCATAGATGGCCATCAGAACTACTCAATTATACCTAAGTATTTTACGGGTTGCGATTCGATTACCTTACTTTAGTATGGTTGCTAAATAATTTATGCTCGCCAAAATACATAATGGTGATGATGACTTCACCATGGAGCTCCAGTTCTCCTGGTTCTTACTGGGAGAAGTCCTCAACAATTAACGTCCCCGCATCGGGAAAAGCAATAATTTGTAAAAGGTGATGAGCAGTTGACATTGGGCTATTGTAACTTAGATAAATTACAAACTGACCCACTAAAAAGTGAAAAATAAAAACTTTTATACAAAAAAAAAACAACCGACTCCCAAAAAAAACACTACAAAGTGAAAAATAACTTTAATTTTGGAAGTCGGTGGCAAAAAACTAAAACACAGATCCAAAGACACCGACTTACAAAATTAAAGTTATTTTTCACTTTGTAGTGTTTGTTTTGGAAGTCGGTTGTTTTTTTTTTTGTAAAAAAGTTTTTATTATTTAATTGTTCGGTAGTTAGTCTTCTGCAGTAATTGCTAATAGTGTGAATTGAATTATAGAAAATTCATGTCCGTTTGCCCCGCACGGCCCCCCAGAGTTTGCGTTTTGGGTGTGCACCAATGCAATGTACTCGCCTCTAGGAGTTTATGTACCGGTTTCTTTTTCAATGTACCTCTGTACTTTTGAAGAAATATGCAAAAAAAGGGGGTCATGCCAGCCAAACGTTTTCATCTCGGCCCCCGTGTAACTTGAAAAATATATAGCGTATTAAAAAGTTTCTTAAACTCAAGGAATGCACTCTATTAACACGTTAAATGTGCCGCAGCAGACATTGTGAATTCGTAATAATAAATAATTTATAGATGTGGATAGGGGGTCGTGCTGGAAAAAACAATTATAAGAAAATATCTAAAAAAGACAAAACACCCTTATCCAAAAACTATTAGAAATAATTGATGTGCGGCAAGTAACATATGTACCGCTTTGGTTTCTCATACAACTTGCTAAATTTGAAAAATAAACCAATTTTAGTTTATTCAGCACGGCCCTCTATAGTTGCCTATATCTTTTTGAATATGACATATTTGTTTACAAAATTCGACTTCCTGAATTACGTATAGGAGTACATTCATTCCAAATGAATTGCGATTCTGCTGTATTAGTACTTTAAAACATAAATTGAATCTAAAATATCATACCTTTATCATACATTATAACTGATGGGGTGACCATGATTCCATATATTAGGTAGAGTGGGCTGCATCAATCTGTGGGTGGTCTCAAAAGACATGTGGGTTCAAATCCGTGATAGGCCGAAGTTGGTTTTTGTATTTTCAAAAACATTTTATTAAAAATTAATGTATTGTTTTTGTGAATAAATAAGTTTATGCTAGTATTTATTTTTAAATAAATCTGTTTTTATTATTGTCTTATTCAATAAAACGTTAATACTTCTAATATTTGACATTAAGGACAGGTTTGACATTTACGAAGAGTTATTCAACGTCTAAATAGATCAGAGGTTTCAAGACCGCTCGCCGTGCATAAGATTGGAGGTTCAAATCTTAGGCACGAATTGTGTTTTTTATCATACATTATGTATTTTTTTTACTATAAAGTCTTTTGTATTTTAAGTACAAATTTTATATTTTACAATAATTTGATTTGATAATTTACAGTTAGTTACCTTAGACATATTTTGCCAACTGAGACAAACGGGTTCTTAGACAAATGCGAAAGGTGAATCAAAACTAGACTCGTCAGACGGTAACTTCATTATAGGTTAGTAAAATATAATGCATAACTACCCTTTAATAACAAACTATTCATTCACTACGATTTCATAGACAGAGACGGAGTTATAACGCCAAGTAGATTGATAATTCATTGAGTTATTAACTACCTAACTGGCTTAGTTGGTAAGAGCTCGCGGTTATCGTTGTATATATAACCAATGATTCGATGATTCGATGGTTCGAATCTCGTCCGGTCATAAGAAACACTTTTTGTATTATTCTTAAGGATGTATTGTTTGAATTGCAAAGTTGTAGCAAAGTTAATTTTAATACAACTGGGGTACCCAATTGATGCAGCCTACTGTACATAATATTCTATACTTACCTATATTAATTCTTAAATTATGTGACTACATTGAAATAAACATTACTTTTTATAATTTGTTTTTTTCTTCTTCGTTTAATATTAGCGATGACATCTTATAAAGGAATTATAACCGTTAAGACTCGTGTGCGGTCCCTATTAGTTCACTGACTCCAATAATTTCAGTATTCACGCATTTTCTACGTGTGGTTGTGCAGTGAATTCTATTTCCAGCACGGAAATGGATTGTTAAAATAAACAGGTAAGTTTTAAGTTATAAGTTATGTGGCGCCATCTACATCGCAACATGCAAACTACGTATCGCACTGACGTCAAAATACTGTATCATGGTCACCCCATAAGTTGTAATGTATGATATTTTAAATTCAATTTATTGTTTAAAGTACTAATACAGCAGAATCGCAATTCATTTGGAATGAATGTACTCCTATACGTAATTCAGGAAGTCGAATTTTGTAAACAAATATGTCATATTTAAAAAGATATAGGCAACTATAGAGGGCCGTGCTGAATAAACTAAAATTGGTTTATTTTTCAAATTTAGCAAGTTGTATGAGAAACCAAAGCGGTACATATGTTACTTGCCGCACATCAATTATTTTCTAACAGTTTTTGGATAAGGGTGTTTTGTCTTTTTTAGATATTTTCTTATAATTGTTCTTTCCAGCACGACCCCCTATCCACATCTATAAATTATTTATTATTACGAATTCACAATATCTGTTGCGGCACATATAACGTGTTAATAGAGTACATTCCTTGAGTTTAAGAAACTTTTTAAAACGCTATATATTTTTCAAGTTACACGGGGGCCGAGCTGAAAACGTTTGGCTGGCACGACCCCCTTTTTTTGCATATTTCTTCAAAAGTACAGAGGTACATTGAAAAAGAAACCGGTACATATACTCCTAGAGGCGAGTACATTGCATTGGTGCACACCCAAAACGCAAATTCTTGGGGGCCGTGCGGGGCAAATGGACATGAAAATTCTGTCAACAATCTGGATACTGTCGCCGTAAGATAGCGTCATGGGAATATTACAGTCGGGATAAAGTAAACGTGTACCGATTCCGATATTTCACGGATGGCTGAAAAATGTGTCACGCGTCCGTGAGGAACAACTGAAGCGTAGTCTTACAAGCACCTACCTTAGTTCAGGGACACATTTACAGTCCGCTAGCAGTCCGCTGGCAGGCGGTCATTCATAAAAACAGTTTTTAGCTAGCGGACTATAAATGCGTGCGCCCCTTTAGGGACCCGCCCCTGCTTCGCACGGTTTTTATGACTTAACAAAACATCGAGATTTTTTTTATTGTAATTATACAAGTTTAATATTAATTTAATTTACACATAAACCTCCTGCAATAAATTCTCTAAATAATTATGAAAACCGCATCAAAATCAGTTGCGTAATTTATAAGAACAACTCGGTCACACAGACAGATATGAAAAGCGACTTTAATTTGCAATAATATACCCTAGACGTAGGTACGTCTAGATACCTAGCATTGTTATGGTATTAGCTAACATTACTTGGGAGCTTCACGTTTTTTCTATAAGTATGGTTCAGTGATATTTTCGTAACATGATTATTATTTTTGCGAGAAGAGATTATCTTACTGCGACGTTCTAGAGAGCCCAATGTCATTCACCTCTCAAGATTGTGTTACAGTAATTTTATCTCACGAAGCGACGCGGCGACGCACGTACCTATGCGTTGTGGTAATCCCAAGTACACAAACACGCTGTGTTGTGTGCGTGATTTTCTCGGACGGTACTGAGAGCTTCTGCGCTTACACTCACAGCGTGTTTGTTCACTTGGTAAGCACAAGTAAAGCACGTGTCCCTTCGTGAGATAAAAATACTTTATAAGGTATTCAGTAGACTTGTGACCTCTTTAGATTACAATAAGCAACTTAAAATAAAACTATTGTACGAATTTCAAATTGTATGGGACTGTCTTGGAAACATTTTAGGAGAATGGAGAATTTTCTGAAGTGTCTATGGTCAGATTTGACGTTCTAAAAGATGGCATTCAAAATCACGTCCAGCTATCTTCTATGTATAAGTCATGTTTCCCCTTTTAGTTTCCAGGGCATAAGATATTGTATAGCAATGACATTATACATCTAGACGTTGCCATGATTACAGTGTGAAGTGTGGAAGTGAGACACATATATACGAAATAATTAGGAAAATTGAGACAAAGCATCGTATCTTCTGTCCCTTACGGCGTGCCGTATTTTTGCTTTAAAAATGTTGCCAAACAAAGTACTTTGCATGGCAAAATTTAAAAATGTTGCCAAACAAAGTACTTTCACTGTTAATATTGCTGTCTCATGACCGGCCACGCGGTGGCTCGATCGAGATGTATATTATCTAAGTTGTATAGTTATAATTACCAAATTATATTCTCTAAAAGAACAGGTAACTCCAACCGCGTTCATGCTTACCTACACATTGTACCTACTTATACGTCTTTATCCAGGAGAACAATGGAATGTATGACGTACGAAATGAAAGGCTGTCATGGTACTCAAGGATAAAAAATCTATATACCTACAATATTAGTTTTTGTTTACACTAAACCCGAAAAGGGGTCATTGTACTCATCATTTTGAACATTTTTTTCTATGGGACCAACCTTGAAATCGCGAAAAAAAATCAGCTGTTCTATACATTTGTGTTCACTTAAATCGACAAAATGTGTGGAACAGCTGATTTTTTTTTTGCGATTTCAAGGTTAACATGATTTTACTGATAAAAAAAATGTTATATTTTCTTGTTTAAAGTAGTAAATCATTCATCTACTTACATAAAAATGAATTCATAATTCCCTTGGTCACGCCATAACTTAATAACGACTTTACCTATTTCATCCATCTTTTTTTTAAGTTTTGTAATACTTTGTAGAAGGTTATTACGGAAAGAAAAATTAAGAAAATTGCGCAGAAAATTGGAATATTTCAGAAAACTTAACGACTGTTGTAACTTCGCGCGTTCACATTAGAATATTCATAGCTAAGACAGGCCAACGTCTGTCGGGTCAGCTAATATCAATGAGGGTCGTTAGCATGTTATATTTTGATCTAGAAGGTAGATAACCCATACCTAGGTCTTTACTCTTACTCTTACTGTCTTCACTTCCATCACCCTTAATCCTTTTGGTACATATCCATATTGATAAGGTGCTTAAAATATTGGATTCAAAGTTTTTTGTTGCTAATTACGACGACCTATATTTACCTAACTCTTGGTATTTAATAGAAGTGGCCTAGATACGGGACGATCTCCTAACGTCGCTAATCTAACTAAGTGACGTAACTGATTCGAAGAAAATTTTACAGGGCAAGCTATTTTTCTTTTTTTTTTTTGTAAACTGTAGTCAGATCGGTCTCGATTTTTGCATTATCATGGAGACCGTAAGGCATAGGTACAGATTCGCTGAGACAGATCGATTCGACTTGGAAAATGTATCGAATTACTATAGTTAGGTCGGCTTAGTCAAAAATGAGAGATACGTCAGTTAGTTACCTAAATTAGCGACGATATAGGGTGATTGGTAATTAGTGACCGATTTGTAGGTACTCATGTTAACAAACATGAGGGTATCATGAGTGCAATCATGGCATGTTTAAGTATCGGTCACTAATTACAAGTCACCCTGTACAGGATGTACCAGAAAGGTGTGGTCAAATCCACAGAACAGATAAAGAGGTCTGAGGTCGGAGGTTCTGTGGTCAAATCAAACTGAACAAATTTCTCCATTGGACCAACATCCTAATCGTGAAAAAATAATCAACCTCCCATACATTTGCGTCGAGTAGGTAGTGTAGTTTTCTATGGGACAGCTGATAATTTTTCGCGATAACGATGCCGATGTTGGTCAAATGGAGAAAGTTGTTCAGTCTGTACTACACCCTATATATTCCTCGATTTACCCTCGGTCCTAACTCTTTAACGTCGTTTTCTTACATAGGAATTTCTTATTGCTGCAGCAAATATTTTTAATAATAAAATTATTGCGGCCTCATGTAATATCCGTCGAGTGAATTACAGACACTTCCTGTAGTCTTCTTTCCTATATCTCGGCACGAGGATAGACTGACGGGTATTATTTTTAAAAGAAAATGCCTTCATAGTCCTATAGAATTTTTCTAGATATTATTTTTGTTATAGACGATTTTTATTATTAGGTACATTGTTTGTGTGACCGCTTAGTTCTTATAAACTACCCAATGGACTTAGACCATCACTTATACTGTTTGTCCACCGCACCGAGAACGGGACGTCAACGAGAAAACAGACGACGGATGTAATGATGTCGCTACTTCGACGCCGTCATCTGTTTCCCGTTCCCGGTGCGAATACAAACAATCATGGAGCATTTAATTTTATTCTTGCAGGTTTAATAAAGTATTGATAAAACAGAACGAAACATTTGTATTCTGGTATGTTTTATTCCTTTGAAAAACGTGTGTGTGCACACAGGTACAAAACTGAAGCATCCGTTTAAAATAAATCCATCACGCAATAGGGATGATGCCTGGGCAAAATAAAAGAAATTCTATTTAGTCCGTCAGTCACATAATAAAAAAATATTAGACCCGTATTTTTTGCTTTAAAATATTAATAGAAAACCGGTCAAGAGCGAGTCGGACTTGCGCACCGAGGGTTCCGTTCCGATTTCTGAAAAAGTGTGCTATTTAGAGACATCGTTTTATTTTTCCTGTAATCTTTACATAAACTTGTATCACATAGAATAATTTCAGATTTTTATCTTTGCAAAGTTCGGAGATAACGGGGGGGAGGTGAAACGGTATTTTTTTTACATTTTTCATCAAAAGTCAAAACTATGCAGCCTAAAAAAAATTAAAAAATGTTTGAGAATGTACAAACAGCGTTCTTTCATATGATACCCCATATGCCCTAGTAGGTCCACTTTGAATTTTGAAGACCCCCTTTCAGTCCCTGTTACAAAAAAAGTATAAATAGTTTTACTTCTTTCTTATTTGCAAAATAGTTGGGTAAACGTCATCTAAAACTGTTCCAAATTTCATGTAGATGGCATTATTAGTTCTTGAGATATCCAGCTGTGACAGACAGACAGACAGACAGACAGACAGACTGAGTCACACCATAACGGTTCCTTTTTTACCATTTTGGTACGGAACCCTAAAAATGACTTAGCATTAAAGTTGGGTAATGGGGGCTCGCTACGTCACAACTGTAACAAACTATATATGTATAAAATCTAACAAAGAGTGACGTCATGCTACATTTTAACTCAATGTAGGTACTTATCGTAATCTTTTGATTAAGTAAAAAAAGAAAAATATGTGTCCAATATATTTAGGGTTCCGTACCAAAATGGTAAAAAGCAACTCTTATGGTTTGATTCAGTCTGTCTGTCTGTCTGTCAGTCTGTCACAGCTGGACACCTCAAGAACTAGGTACTAATGCTATCAACTTGTTTGGAACAGTTTTAGATGACGTTTTCCCAACTATTTTGCAAATAAGAAAGAAATAAAACTACATATGTTTTTTTTTGCAACAGGGACTGAAAAGGGGTCTTAAACATTCAAAGTAGGGCTACTAGGGCATGTGGGGTATTATAATATGAGAGTGCGCTGTTTGCACATGCTCAAAAAATGTTTTTTCTTTTTTTATGCCGCATAGTTTTCAACTTTTGATGAAAAATGTAAAAAAAATACCGCCCTTATCTCCGAAGTTTGCATAAAGAAAAATCTGAAATAATTATTCTATGTGATAGAAGTTTATGTAAAGATTACAGGAAAAATAAAACGTCGTCTCTAAATAGCACAATTTTTCAGAAATCATCAACAAAAGTTAAATATAGATGATGGTACGGAACCCTCGGTGCGCGAGTGCGACTCGCTCTTGACCGGTTTTTTTTAATAATCAACAAGAAGGACAAAAAAATTGTTTAGGCATTATCTCTATTCCTGGAGCAAGTTAGATATAAGTAACATATTTTATATGAACGCAACGGGCAGGTATCACAGCTCCTTTTAAAATTGTCGAGCATTCACGCGCGTTTTCGTGAATTTATGCGCATTCCGTGCAGCGGGGGCCATCATTGGCACAAATGACGATTGCGTCTATTGCATGTACCCTACCTAAAACATAAACTTCCAAACGGATCAGAACCCAATTCAAAATGGAATGCTTGTGGCTTCTCGCGCAATCCGTATGATGAACTAGCCTACAATTCCTACATCAAACGCTTTTTCGTAGTTGGACGCAGAATGCGCGTACGGCCCATTTGTTTAGTCGGCCTGTATCGCAGTAAAGGTACTATAATTGTAATTAGAGTTAGAGAAATAGTTCACAACCAATCTCAAAGATCAAAATCTCAAAAAAAAAAAATGAAATTCGTAGTAGGTACCTATTCAAATTCTTTCTTGATTATTTTAATTTGTTTTTTGGGTCACTTTTAGGGGGCAAATAAGAAAATTTAAAAAAAGTTTTTTATTTTTTGTGTACCTAATGTTTTAGTACCCTAATTGATAGTGCCGTGCTTTTTTATAATTTAGATACATGCGAGATCTATATTATGACAAAGTGTATGTGTTTAGTTGGTCTTTATAAATATATAAATAAACTAATAAAGACCAGTGTAGGTTTTCTGCAAAACTATATTGAACCGAGTTAAATAAATTTAATCAAAGCCTATTGCTGCGTAAATGTTATCTTAAGTTTATAATCTAACGTCGTGCGAAGTGTCTTGACTGACCAATATTCAGACAGATCGATATCGGTATTGTGGTATCGGAGTGGATCGTGACCATTTCAGCAACTATTTGTCGCTCAATGTAACACGATCGGTTCGTCAAGTATCCGGTAGTGTCTGGTTACACACGTAAATAGAATACATCATCACAATGGGCTTTATAAACGAGTTTCTCGCTATGCTCAGAGGCGGATTTGCAGTCTTGGCCGCCCTAGGCCCCAGGCAATCAGCGCCCCTTTCTCCACACCCATCTTAGAGACTACATAATGAATTTACTTTATTGCCAACTTATATCGAAATCGATCCAGTTTAGTTAAGTAACTTTAATATCTGCTAGTTAGCTAATTAGGTACCTACTGATTTTTCGCAATTTCAGGTTTGGTCCCATAGTAAAAAATGTTCATAATTATGAGTACAGTGACCATTTAAGGCCGAACTATACGCCAATGACCTTGAGTGGTTAGCTTGCGCGTTCTGTGCTGAGCTCACGCAACGCGTCGTACGTCCAGCCAGTAATAGGACTCGCCCATCAAGGAACGCTGTTTCAAATTAGACGCATTATTAATTTATTATAGTACATAAAACAAAAGGCATTTTAATAAAACACGTATACTAAAAGATAAATAATTAAATTACCTTTAAAATGGTGAAAGTTTCATAAAAATACGCCTGACAGTTTTTGCGTGATTTTCAGTGTTTTATCTGCGTTAGACATAACTTTACAAATTAATTACACTATTTAATATAAACATAATCTAAAATATTCACATATTAAGTTATTAAGAAAATGTTCTAATTTAACATATATTTTTTCCAAATCATTAACACTACTCGTTTAGACGTGATCTTCAGTTTAAAATCATCAAAAGTCAGATAGCGTCGATATTAGTCAATAACCAGTAACCCTGTATGTACGAAAGTGATTATAATAATAATAATAATAACCCCACCGCCGTATCTCTACGTTGACGTCGTGGTGGGGCTTGCGCGCTCCGAACTCTGGGTCTGTGCCGGCAGAGTTCACTTTGCCGAAACAGTCTAGGGTGAGGAGCAAGACAAAGAGGGATACAGAAACCCGCAGGGCAGCATGTGGCGAGCTGTTGGGCAGTAGCGACCCCACGGACCCTATCTCCTGGGAGTAGTCTTGTTCTTCATCTCTGGCTTGCCTTTATTGGCCGGCTGGAGTGAACACTGACGGGAACAGAGGTCCCACCTCATTCTTGCCTTTATTGGCTGGCTTGAGTGGAGATTCGCAAGAGCAAACGTGCTCGGAGGAAGGAAGTATTCCAGTAAGTGTTTGTAGGGATCTTGACCATCTTCCGGGCTCTGGGATTGTTCTGAGAACCATGGGATACCTCTCCACTCCTCACAAACACCTCAGGACATGTTGCCCTCTTGCCGCTACGACACTATGTGCTAGCGACCGTTTTCGGGGGCCCATTATTGAGTGTGCAAGTCACCCCCTGCCATTTTATCTGTTTATTTTATACAAAACATTAGTCAGGCAGGGGCCATAGTGTTTCTATAGTTCTAGATAACCAGTCCACAACCACCCAATTCCATAGCCCAATAAGTTTTGTTTCCATGTTCTGCAATAGTCCTGCACCAAGGGGGGGTTGTCCTTGGGTGCACTTCCATAGTGCATACAGGGATAATTGTCGGTTGGTGCCTCCTCATAATTTAAAATTGTCTGAGGGGCCTCTGTGAGTTGGCTTCGGCCCGTCGTATGCCTTCCAAAGGTCCGGGACCCCAGGGTCCCGAGATATGTAAACATATAGGGAATAATAATAATAATAAAAATCGTTTACTGACCAAAATAAATATCTTACATTTCCTTAAAAGTAATACAAAAATAACTCCTTAAATTATTGACAATTTAGGAAACATATTTTTAATAAATTAACTAGTGGACTCCACACTAGGTCGAGCCTGTCTCGTGGAGTCCCAGAGAGTTTTCAACAATTTGAAGTTGGTCAATACTGTATTCTAATTTTTAATTTACTTATTAGGATATTTACATATTGTTTTGAAAATTTAATATAGTTAAGACAAAATCAATAATAAAAGTCTTGGAAAAAATAAAATAAAATCGTGGCAACAACTATGTTTGAAGTAGGGTGCGTCTTAAATGTAGGTAAGTGCTTATTATTCGCAAAGATTTAGGAAGATTATTGTTATACAGTTATTGTTATGCAGTGCGGCCCGCCATAATGTGCGGGGCCTTTAGTTAGAATATTTAGCTACATAGGTACTTTAAGTTATTTCTTTTCTTAACATCAGTTTTTGCCAGATTGGCCGCCCCTAATATCTGGCCGCCCTAGGCCTGGGCCTAATGTGCCTTAGGACAAATCCGCCTCTGGTGATGCTTATTACCTAGGTACACGTATAACTTGTAGAATGCACTTAGAGACTCAGATCAGATCTGGACATTTACATGTGGCCCTCACTACAACGCTGCTTGAAGACGTGCGTTAATTATGTATAACTAAATCAATGACAGTGACTTAGGTACTGGCGCTCATATTAATTGACGATAATGAAGCATTATCTTATCATTAGCGCCGGCTGACTTCATTTGAATTTAATTACAAGGGCATTAGAAATGACGTTTAGGTAAATATAGCAACATACAGATTATGCATTTTTAATTAATAGGTACTAGTTACTAAAAATCATAATTTTAAAAAATAAAGTTTAAAAGAAGATGTTGTACTAAGTGACAAAAATTTAAAAGAGCATGCTTAGAAGGTTTGGTCATGTTGAGAGGATGAACGAGAAAGGCGACTAACAAGAGGTATTTACAAGGCAGATGTGAGTGACGGGACACCCTGGGAGGACATAATTAAAGTGACCTTATTGGTGATGTTCTTCGGAAAGGTCAGGTGCGTAGTACTCGCAACCGGCGTGCTTGAGATGTATGAACGTATAAACGAAGTAAAAGGAGTACCTATGCAAGGATCGTAATAGGTGACGTTCTATAGTTTCTACCCCCATGAAAAGAAGGCGTGATTTTATCTACCTATCTACTGTGAAGGCCTGAAGGACCCTCATTTCCTTGGGACCGTTTAAATAATATGCGTGTCGGGTTCAACTCTAATATATTTTTCGTACCACTTGCTCAAAAAAGTGACATTCTATGCCACAAAAAGCGAACATAACAATCAATGACATTATACATCTAGACGTTGCCATGATTACAGTGTGAAGTGTGGAAGTGAGACACATATATACGAAATAATTAGTAAAATTGAGACAAAGCATCGTATCTTCTGTCCCTTACGGCGTGCCGTATTTTTGCTTTAAAAATGTTGCCAAAGTACTTTGCATGGCAAAATTTAAAAATGTTGCCAAACAAAGTATACTTTCATTGTTGCTGTCTCATGACCGGCCACGCGGTGGCTCGATCTAGATGTATATTATCTAAGATAACAATAGTCATTTATTAAAAATGTTAAACCCTGTTAAAAACAGGGAAAGAAAATTGTACTGAATTTCATTCATGCTTTAGGGGGAGAATGTGATTTAAATTTGGAATAATAATTTATACTGAACTACATCTGTGTTTACACCATTGAGTTTGTATATAAAGCATTATACATCTTTTTGAAAAAGGAATACGCATTTATTATGCAGTTATGATTATTAAATAAAATTACGAAAAACGACGAGGCCGTATGAGCTTGATGCCTTTGCTTTTCCGACAAAAAAATATTAGTCTAGGAATTTGCCGCGTTTTTATTTTCATCAAATACATAAACGTTAAGTTTATTTTAAGAAATGCTTATCTCATATTATTATTGTGTTAATTTTTTCGCAAATGGTACGACAAGTAGAGTATTTTCCTCGGTGATAAAGCTGTCTTAGTCTTGGGTGAACTTAAATCCCTCGCTACACTCAGGACTCATTTTAAATCCCTCGCTTCGCTCGTGATTTAAGTTTTTAACACCCTCGCTACGCTCGGGAGTAAACCTCGAGCCCTTCGTTACGCTCGCGATTTAAATCGTCACCCGCGACAGAAGAAACTGCTTTATCCCCTTGGTTAATAATCTACTATTATATTAGTTTTCAATACAGCTTTTCGACGTGGCCGCCTGACTCACTGACGTTGCTAACTTTAAATCAAAGTTTGTCGCTTAATCTATCTAATTACCACGAAGGCTGCATGCTAAAACCGCTTAAAATTGCAAAGCTCAAAAAACTGGATAAAATAGGGCTTCGCATATAGTTCAGTTTTATCCATTTGAGACAAACTTTGAATTATCCTACCTATCCCTATGAGGAACATTTACCTAACGTCAGAAAATCCATTCAGTTACATTCTTCTATGAACAGCCTTAGATCAGGACGAGTGAATTGCGAGAATTGCGCATTTCTCCTGTTTAAACCTCGTTAACCAAAACTGACGAAAAGATTGACAAGCCCCTTAAGCTCAAACAATATGATGTGAAAATTCACATCAGCCCCGAAGGGATTGAATAAATAAAAACCTCAAACAGTAATGGCTCATCAAACTTTATGGAGCTAGAGGGAGCAAAAGTCAAAACTGTATAAGATTATTCGATCCTAACATTATGAAATTACTCCAAAGGTAAAAATCTCAAAAATGTATCCTTATAATGTCAACATTACACTGTCCCGTATATATGCTATATACGTAATAATGATACATTTAACTGTAATTTAATCTTTATTGAGTAGTATAGGCGTTTTAAACATGAACACACAAATAAAGTTTTATTATTTGTACAACATGAAATGTCCAATCAAAAGAACTACCCTATTTCAAAATTGTACAAAAGAAAAAACGATAGGTACTACACGAGAATAGTACATTTTGATACAAGTGGAGAACGTTTGTTATTGCATTCGAGGCGGAGCCGTAGACGAAGTTGTTTTTGAGCCGAGAACTGCAATAACAAATGTCCGCGAGTATCAAACGACGTTTTTCAATACACTTTTGAAGAAATAAAATAAAATAACGAATAATATTTTTGTCATGAATAATTATGAAACTATGATTTAAATTTTCTTTTTTTTCCGCGCTTTGCTTTCGCCAGGTTGAAGGAGAAGCAAAGGTATAAAGCCGATAGACAGCCTAATATGAAAAATAGAAAATTCAAATATTTTCGAGTTTAGAACACAAATAAATGTTAATTTGTTCTTAAACGTTTTTTTTATTGTAATAATCATAGTTTTTGATGATATTCTATTTATAAACATTATTTAAATATTCAACAAATATTATCGCCGTAAAGACGCATACCTACCTCTTTGCCGAGATTAAAAAAAAACATTCACCTCCGAATAGAGAGTTGTGAATAGAGGCATTGAACCAATTTGGACTAAGTATCTGTTATAATTATCTGTGGCAGTTTTTATTCCCGCACACGTGCGGGAAAATGAAAAATCGCACGCGTGCGACATACATTGCATTGTGAACCTAATCGTAGTGCGCTAAGAACCAGTTTTCGAGGAAGTGTATTGAAAAAACACTGACGTAGGTAACAGATGTATAACACTTACATACTAAGGTGAGAAAAATCCGGCCAATGCATGTCGGCGCGTATGTTAGGGTTCAGTAGTCAGTGGCTTTATGTTTGTTGCATGGTTATAGAAAGCTTAGAATAGTTATTTTCATCTGAAGAACTGAATTCATAAGTTATTTTGAAGTGAATCACTTGCGTGTTTGTTTGTAAATCCTGAAACTTAAGGCGATTCACCGCCTTACAGTACAGTACCTACAGTACGTTGTGGATATTGAAAGGGGTTTCACCATGATTTAGATTATTTTAAAAATGAACGTAACTGAAATTGTACCAGAATTATTTGTAACATTCTAATATTACTATAACAAGTCAGTATGTCACGGTAAAGCTTGTTACTTTAGGTTGTATGAGGAAGGCGCCGGTGTCTGTCACACAGTTAATACTAGCACAGACATCGTCGTTTACTCTATCTTTAAAATACTCAAAACTTTGTATATTGTGTTTTTGTTTAGGATAGATGAGTTGTACCCACATTTGTTAATAAAAAAATTATTATTATTATTATTAAGTATTTATTTCTCAAGAAACAATTCATTTTAGACCTGTTATGTGAGTCAATGTTTTGACATACCTAATTTAACTTAGTTGTTTATAATAAACAAGGAGCTTGTGGCTAAGTAACAACAGCCGCACGGGTCGATCCATCAGGTTAAGCTACGCTTGCCGCGGTTGGTCAGTGGGTGAGTGACCATCTTTACGGTACCGAGACTCCTCCGTGTCTCGGAAAGCACGTTAAGCCGTTGGCCCCGGCTGTCATTCGTGGATCTTTGACAGTCGTTACGCTTACGGGTCGTCAGAAGCCCGAAAGTCTGACAACCATCAGTCTTACCAAGGGTATCGTATTACCCAGTTACTGGGTTGTGAAGGTCAGATAGGCAGTCACTACATGTAAAATACTGGTCTTCATCAGGTTAGGCTGGATGCCGACACCAACCACCAACATGGCAAAAGCCTAGGCAGATTGATGTATAATAAACATACCTATAGGATCCTAAACTTATGCGATATTAAAATTCCCACGTACCTAATAATGTCTACATATAACCATACCAAGCTGCTCTATGTAGTAAACTAGCAATAACATTAGTAACACTAACAAAAATATTGTGGCATACAGACGAACAGACGGATTTTCGAAATTTTGACTACGGAACCCTAAGAAGACAAGTAAGAGATTCTTAGAGCAGACTAAGCGCCACACTATTAGTAAATATATAGCTAAAGATTTGAACAAGTCTTGAGTGGTTTCAATTGAAGTAAAGTTTTATTTTGTTCTCGCGAAAATGTGGGATGCACTAACGACGAAGAACTCGTTTTGTGTTTTTGTGTTTTCGGAAAAGGTTGCAATGGACTCACTAGTTAGTGGTGCTGCTGGCATTTCAGGCTTCGTTTCTTCACTGCACAGCTCTGGGACGCATTCTGAAAAAAAAGAAGATAAATTCACTCGATTGTTCCGTTTCATCTATCACATACGGACTTCGTTTTGCTTTTGTGTTCGACTGTTCGTGTATCACATGCAAATAAGCAAGTGAAATATGTGTAGCTGACCGGAACGGGAGGCCAAATAAATTGTGTGATGGATTTGTGGTTCGTTACTAATTTCGTATTTGTGTCGGTTTTGCATGTGGCTGCAGGTAAAGCAATTTCTGTAATATTGTACCTTTACGTTGAACGCTACAGCGGAACATACGGTAAAGGTTCGGAGTATTGCCAGAGATTCACCTATCTTCCCATATAATTATGGCCCGCAATCTGCGTCAGTCGCTAAGTGAGAGCGCGCGTATGTTTTTTGTCAATTTTCCGTACGGTCACATTTCCCGCGTAAAATTGAGTTTTTTAACGCCGCTTCCTGTATCTCACAGGTAAGTACTAATGGTAATTCGTATACCTATTTTTCACGTACTTATTTTAAGATTTATGGTGCCTTTCAAACTTTCCATAAATATTAATAGTACTTTTTTTAAATAAAAATAATTATAATGTACGCTACATGGTATTGAATGAAACCGGTGTTTTATTTATCGATCCGACAAAGACTTGACAGTCATGAGCATGTTTTTTTTTTAAATATCTTATCGTATAACATTTTGAGAACCTCAGACTGCCTGCGGTGTCAATTGGGTAAGATCGATATATTTTATTTTATGAATATTTTTTCTTGCATTTAGAAAGCGATTTTTGAATATAACTGTCAAGAATATAAATTTTCAAGCTATTTAGGTTATTGGAACAGAGGGTTTATTAATCACCACACATGCATAACGTCTATAAATACAGTTCTAGTCACTATATCAATCTTACCCCTTTTCATCTTTCCCCTCCATATTTTTTAGGGTTCCGTACCAAAATGGTAAAAAAGGAACCCTTATGGTGTGACTCAGTCTGTCTGTCTGTCACAGCTGGATATCTCAAGAACTACTAGTGCTATCAACTTGAAATTTGGAACAGTTTTAGATGACGTTTACCCAACTATTTTGCAAATAAGAAAGAAATAAAAATATATGTATTTTTTTTGCAACATGGGGTGAAAGGGGGTCTTAAAAATTCAAAGTGGAGCCACTAGGTCATGTGGGGTATCATATGAAAGAGCGCTGTTTGCACATTCTCAAACATAATAAATACCGCTCCCCCCCCCCAAATCTCCGAAGTTTGCAAAGAGAAAAATCTGAAAATATTCTATGTGATAGAAGTTTATGTAAAGATTACAGGAAAATAAAACGATGTCTCTAAATAGCACACTTTTTCAGAAATCGGAGCGGAACCCTCGGTGCGCGAGTCCGACTCGCTCTTGCCCGGTTTTTCTTAAGACGCAACTTTATTAACCTCTTTTTACATAAAATATGGTTTCAAAAAGATTTCTGTCAACATTATAAACGAGTTTTTACCCAAAACATAATTTCATGCATTTATTGACTTGAATCTCTTTGTTTCACAACAGTTTCAAATCAAAAATCCATTCCGACTTACCCCCACTCACCTTACCTACTTATATTAAATAAAGAAAAATAGCTGTCCCTGTAGTAGGTATCTGGGTATACTATTACAAACAAGTTACTCTAATTTGCTATCCGTTTAATGTTGTCCATTCGCAACAATGGGACGTTACAAAGAGTTATAGGCACAATAGTATCACAGTAGGTAACGTGCATGTCGTATGACAAAGAGAAGTGGGGACTGCGTCGGCTGGCTGCAAACATGCCGCGAGAGGGCGCTAGTTGCGCCAACGTTACACTGCATTTTAGATTTGCAATGCATGAAGCTGATCTCGTGCGGTCCCGTCATCGAATTTGACTGCACTCCATATAAAAGACTTTTTAGGGTTCCGTACGTCCGAATGAAAAACTGGAACGCTTATAGGATCACTCGTGTGTCTGTCTATCCGTCTGTCACATCCGATTTGATCCGAGTCTACTGGACTGATTAAGCTGAATGAATCAAGGCAAAGTCCATACATTAATTTGTACAAAAAAAAACTGGTCATTTTGAGGGTTCAAAACAGTTTCGAATGTTTAGAATACATTACCAGGAGTAGATTTCTATACTTATCATATTTTTAAACCCCATGCAGATACTTAAAATAATTCGAAATTAAATTATCAGTTTTTCGTTTCATCTCGTTGACCATTTTGTATTTATAAAAAAAACGAAGTGACAAGTGACACTACCGGATGACCGGATCTATCAAACTGACAGACAAGTCAGATGTGTTTTCTTGTTTACAGTTGAAAAAGTATATTAATCATTATTTGTGACTTTTTCATAAAACGATTATGGATTGCGTGAAAGATGATATGGGTGGAAAGGTGAAGGTGACTACTGTGATGAAGGCTACGGATAACACATCCGAGAGTCAAGACACACAAATTGGGCAGACTACTTATAAACTGGGATTAGGGCGGGAGGATGATACCCACATCACATCCGCACTGCTCCGACCGTAGCAGCGCTCAGCAGTACGACACCAACCCTGAAGATACCTAAAGATTATGTCTAGGTGTAGAAGACGTCAAATTAATATCAAGCTTGTGTAAATATTTATGAGCGAACCTTAATCTGTGAAAGTGTACCTAATAAGTTCATATGAAATGACAAAAATAACATCAGGTTAGGTCTAATAAAAAAAAAAAACATGCGCAATGGTGCCGTCTATTATTTGTATCCCAACTAACCAGTCTATATCTAGATACCAAACCTGAAATCGCGAAAAAAAAATCAGCTGTTCCGTACATCAACTCGTCAGCAGCTGATTTTTTTTTCGCAATTTCGGTTTCGTACCAGGGTAAAAGTTGGTCATAATGATGAGTACATTAACCCGAAACGGTTGTGCCTTCAATTCTGGGACATGTTGTATAGCATGGACCTTAAAGAAAAAAGTTAAGTACTTTTTTTATACGTCCATGATTGTAGGTACGGGATGGAACATTAGTTGGTGCAACCGCATATCAAAGGTAACAAAACCATTTGAAGCGGAACTGGCTTAATATAATAGGTTTTACAGAGGTCAGGATCTGCTTTTACTAGTTTTGTTACCATTGATATGCGGTTGACTTATACATGTAGGGTAGGCTAGTTTTTAGTCTGTTCTAAATAAATGTATTTTCTGTCTTTCTGTCTTTTCTTTTCTTTCATAGAAATGACGTGAAATGAAACAATAAAATTGAGCCACACGCAGGTCAAATTGTGCATATTTAATTTCCAAAAAACTACATAGGTACACTTAGGTACTCACTGTATGACAAAGAGACCATAGTTATAAAACTATTAGATACATAAGATCTATGTTTTATGTTTGGGTTTGGTTTCTGTATTTAGTTCTTCAAGTGGACCATTGTACGTGAGCCATGGCGGCCGAGGATGGTTATTCCAACCAGCCCACCTCCCTCCAGAAGTTGATTATGTCTCCTGAACATCTGTGAAAGATCTGGGTGTTCCGAAGGTTTCTGTTCTAATCAGGGTAACGCCTTTGAATAAACTCAAAGAGCACATGCGAAACGGTTTATGTTTATTGTTTATGTATCTTTTAGATAAATTATTATAATTATTTTATTAAAGATTCAATATTTTTATTCTTGTGACAGTGACAAACAGGATGACATGACATAATTTAAAAAGAAATGTAAGTCGAAGCAAAGAGGTCACATATATAACACAGAAAAAGACCAGTAGGTAGGTACATAAATAATATCTTATTTAGTTTAATGTTTAAAATTATTAAAATATGCTCAATTTTATTATTAAAATGTAAAATAAATATTATTACGGTGTTTAAGTCATACACTAAGTAAGCCCCCTGGCGTAAGTGTTTAATCTATGGTCTAGCGGGTCTTACACTGGCAGCCGCCGTTTCGTTCTGAAATAATGAGCTCTTCGTTAAACTATTTGCTTTTAACATTATATTTTTTATCATAGGGTCATAAAATATTGTAGATGCCAGAATGTACTCTTTAGGCACCCAAGAGTATAAAAATTTAATTCCAACTTCTCTACAAATCTTTTTTTTTTGTACAAATTATGCCATCATTCTTTGGTACACATAGGTACCTATGAATTTCTGTAATCCAATTAAGAACTTGTAACGGAAATAAACGAATTTAGAACATGGGGTCATTTTTGGGGGAAAAGCTTGTTGAAACTTACGTTTTATCATAATCAAAAATACGAGCCTATTTTTAGAAAGTTATTTTATATTTTACTAGCTGACCCGACAGACGTTGTCCTGTCTTAGCTATGAATATTCTAATGTAAACGCGCGAAGTTCCTGAAGGCGCAAGCTGAGCACATTTTGAATTGTTTAGGAAAATTTAATTTATATTTTAAGAATGACCCTAAGATTTTTTGCTGAAAAGTAAAATACCGGAATAAATTTATACTAAGTAAAAAGTCAAGAACATGAAAATGATTACTTGGAGCCAATTAATTTGAAAAAAAAATTGTTTTGAGTATGAATGTCAATGGCTTTATGAGTAGGGGAAGATCAAGAAACGATGGATGGACTGTGTTAAAGATGATATGGTTATAAAGGGGGTGACTACCGAGATGACGACTAATAGAGAAGTATGGAAGAAAGGGACATGTTGCGCAGACCCAAAATAAATTGGGATAGTAGGTTGTTACCATAGGCCTATAAAAAATCTGAGGTTGTTACTTGTATCAAATCTCCACATATTTAGTACAGTAGTGTTAGTAAATTGACGTTATAACAATAAACTGTGTAGAAGTTTCTTTCATACAAACTTTGTCCTGACAATTACAAATACAACAAAAAAGAATTAGCCAAATACGTGCATCCGTTCTGAAGTGATGCGCGTACCTACATACATTCGGCAATTGATTTTTATTTTAGAATACTACATAAGTAGCTGACCCGCCAGACGACCTGTCAAAAATTCAATAAATCGAACGGCAGCAAAACAAATGAACAACTAATAATAAAATGAATTTGAATTTGCAATTCTAAAAAGAATGAAAGTTTCCCGACAGACATTGCCCTGCCCTTTCATGTATGAGAAAATGAATTTTCTTCATATTTTTTTGTGAATTTTCCTATGTTTTTAATAGTTATTCTGCTATTCGGGACGGAGACAAATACAACAAATCAAAAACCATGAAAATTGGTCCAGTATTTCTCGAGTTATAAGTGTTCGAACAAACCCGACTTTGTTTTATATATATAGATTTTGACTTTTGTATTCCCTATATAATTGTTTTGTGTCACTCTCTTGTTATTGTTGTCAATACATGTATGTGCATCCGGGTCTACCTGTTTTTCACTCCGTGTGGTCTTCTAAGGCCCTGCGCGCACTGCCGTGCGTTTTTCTAACGCATAATCTGTGAATGGAATGTCTATGAAGTGCGCGCACTGCGGTGAGAAAATCGTATGCGTTTTAGGTACCATATCCACCGCCGTGAGCAGGCTGTCTTTTACTACAAGAAAATAACCTACTGAAACCGACTGCTGTAAAAATTACTAACCTAGTGCAAATAAACCTAAGGATGTTAAACAGGAAAAGATTGGCGATTCTACTAACTGTTTGGTCTCGAACTTTCAAATCTCTTAAATAACTCGAATTTTGTCCTAACTTCTGGGATCGACGAACGAGATTTTCCAATGTTTCACCAGCTTTCGTAATATTCTGGTAAAATCACTCTGGCTAGAATTGACTCTACTACGATTAGCGCTTGAACATTGTGTCTGTGAATTGATGTGCACTTGTCGATTTTTAATTCCTTCGCCGAGGAAAACACCTAGCGGCCATATTTTTATATCCTCATCAGTTGCTGGTGAATGTCGATCGGTGTAATATCCATACTATCCATACTAACCCTTTCGCGGACGGTACTCGATCACGTGGTATATGTAGAATGACACATCAATTCTTTATACAAAATGGTTAGACGTTTATTGACGTCGAGTCGTATTTTTTCGATACATTTGGCCAATAGCGGCACTATCGTTATCTAACGTCAACGTTTATAGACGCTCAGTCATTGCCTGTACAGCAGGTCATTCTCATTGGTCTACAACGTTTATTGACGTCGAACGTCTGCAAACGTCGTGCCGTATTTGTAGGATACTGTATATATAATATGCACACAACGTCTACAAACGTCCAACGTACGGAAACGTTCTGTCATATTTTATTGGTTTTATATGTTATTTAGAAGTACGACGTTAAGAAACGTCAGACACATATTCACGTCGTGCTGCATTCAGTGTTATATGTCTAAGGTTATATGTCACAACGTTCATAAACGTCCACCAACAGGAAACCGGATACCTACTGAATTATCATCGAAATTGAAATCAGGTATGGGAGAGATGGTAGCGCTCCATTCTTCATCGATAGTACAAGCGGCTCTTACACTAGAAGGTAACTCAGGTTCTTCTCTTGGGCTATCTTGAGGTGAACGGTTCGTAGACGGTAACGCAAGATCATTTTGTCCAGGACGAGTATCAGTTTCATACCTTTGGTCAATTTGCGACGGCCGAAAAAAAGCTGGCTCAGAATGATATCTTGACGAATGGCACACAGAAGGCGTCTCGGGTACCTCTACGTGACCAACTTGAAGCGAACGGTAAATAGGAGTTATTGCAGAACCATCTCCTGATAAATGGGACACAGTAGTGTTTCAGGTACCTCTAAATGGCTAACCTGAAGCGAATGGCACGGAGAAGGGGTCTCGGGAACAAGTACTTGGCCTGCATGAGGTGAATGCTGAATAGGAGCAGAATCATCTTTTGAAGAACGACTTTTTGAAGGAGACTTAAGCCTTGGTCTTTGCTAAACTTCCGGCAAAACATTATCGAAAGATGATGTTTCATATATTTGGTTATCTAGACGTGAACAGCATGCAGATGTTGACTCAGGTTGATCTTCAGTTAAACGATTATCGGACGGTGACTTAGGCTCACTTGCATGGCTTACATGGCTACTAAGTGAATGATGCGTAGATGGTAACTCTGGAGTGCTTTTAGATAAATGGTGTAAAGACGGCGATTTGGGTTCATTTCTATGGGGAGATAAACGGCGAACAGAATCTAAATCAAGGTCGTCTTGAGGTGAACGGTGAACAGGACCTAAATCAGGATCAGCTTGAAGTAACTGGTACACAGGCGGCAACTTAGGTTCATCCTCATGGGCACCTTGAGGTGAACAGCGTAGAGGACGTAACTCAGGATTATTTTGAGATAAACAGCGCATAGAACGTGATGCAGATTCGTCCTTGTAGTCGTTTTGAAGTAAATTTGTTACAGTATAATTAGATTGACTTTTCAGTCGTTTACCTAACGGAAATATTTCCAAGTCTGATGAATTCGCAATTTCATAATCAGATTCATCATGTTGTTCGTTAGTACCCACATTATTCTCTGTCTCAGATAGATTGGATAGAGAGCCTTGGCAACTAGAATGCGAGTCTTTATCATTGCTGTCGTCAAGATCTTCTGAGGCCTTTGAATCAATCGGATTCTGAGCTCTGACTATCAGTACCACTTGAAACAGATCGGAAACTGGAACCATTATTAGTATTTTTAGGTAGTATCTGCTTAGTATGAAGCGATTTTGACGGTGAGTTGATATTATTACCACGGCGTGCATGGGGTTGACTTTTTCGGGTCTTTTTTCTTATCAGGGCACCACCAACTCGTGATCTTTTTATTGGTAATACGAAAGACTCACTAAGGTTGCTGTCACTATAGGAATCTTCTTCATTGGGTTCATAATTATTGTCCGAACCGTACTCTCCGTCATCTTCAAACGGGTCCCGAGCTGTTTCATCTGATGACCGATGTTCAAATATTTTCATAGATTTTTTTTTGCCTTTATCCATCTAAATAAGCAAGAAACACATTGATTAGATCCCTAGATAATGTACATTATCTTTCTGCTAGATAAACATCTAGTTACAACGTAATTTAGGTAGGTACCTGCGTAATAAATCAAAGGAGCTAGTAGGTACTTACATTCTGTTATTACTCATTTAAAAGTCCATTTAAAAAATGAATTAGAGCAAAATATAACTCTCTAAGTATAGTTCATCTGTTTTTACATAACGTATAATAAATAAACAGTCATAATACTTAAATTTTATGCGAAATTACTCTCAAAACCAACAGTGAAAGCAGCCGGTTCTCGGCGCCGCGCGCGCGCGTACCCCTAGGTTGACACTATGTGACTGAGGCAACGGGAATGTAGGGACGCGGGGGCGTATCATGGCGTCGTGCGTATTCTACGTACCACCAGCGCACGAGCAGAACGTCTTCTTTTTGAAGCACCAAAAGTCATAATGTAATGTGACAGAACCATTTTGAAATTTTCATGCGTTGTGGCGGAAAGACGTAGCTAGTACAATTTTGTATTGCGAGTCAACGTGAGTAAACGGTCTGCTTAAAACAAGTAAATTAAAATAGACGTGGTAGTACGTTCTGTCACCACTCGTAGCTGTCATGGAACGTATATACACGCCACCGCCCGTGAAAGGGCTAATATTATAAATTCGAAAGTAACTCTGTCTGTCTGTCTGTTACCTTTTCACGCCTAAACCACTGAACGGATTTCGATAAAATTTGGCAAGGCTATAGATGGTATCCTGGGGACGGACATAGGCTACTTTTTTTTTCAAAAATAATCCTACAGGGGGTGATATAGGGGATGAAAGTTTGTATGGGAAACTCAGTGTTTCTTAAGTTAGGGATGTGAAAATTAAAATGTATGCTTTTGATAGGAAATAAAGAAATATGCGGTTCAGCGTTTTTGAAAAATCATCCCCTAAGGGGGTAAAATAGGGGTTGATTTTAAAATTTACAAAACTGCATGGATTTCGACAAAATTTGGCAAGGCTTTATAAAGCATCCAGGGGAAAGCCATAGGATACTATTTTTTTCAAAAATAATACTACAGGGGGTGATATAGGGGATGAAAGTTTGTAAGGGAAACCCAGTATTTCTTAAGTTAGGGATAACAAATTTATGCTATTGGTAGGAAATTAAGAAATATGCGGTTCAGCGTTTTTGAAAAATCATCCCCTAAGGGGGTAAAATAGGGGTTGATTTTAAAATTTACAAAACTGCACGGATTTCGATAAAATTTGGCAAGGCTTTATATAGCATCTTGGGGAAGGACACAGGCTACTTTTGGTCTTAAAAATAATCCTACAGGGGGTGATATAGGGGATGAAAGTTTGTATGAGAAACTCAGTATTTCTTAAGTTAGGGATGTGAAAATTAAAATGTATGCTTTTGATAGGAAATAAAGAAATATGCGGTTCAGCGTTTTTGAAAAATCATCCCCTAAGGCGGTAAAATCGGGGTTGATTTTAAAATTTACAAAACTGCACGGATTTCGACAAAATTTGGCAAGGCTTTATATAGCATCCTGGGAAAGGACATAGGATACTTTCAAAAACAATACTACGGGGGTGATATAGGGGATGAAAGTTTGTAAGGAAACCCAGTATTTCTTAAGTTAGGGATAAAAAATTTATGCTATTGGTAGGAAACTAAGAAATATGCGGTTCAGCGTTTTTGAAAAATCATCCCCTAAGGGGTAAAATAGGGGTTGATTTTAAAATTTACAAAACTGCACGGATTTCAATAAAATTTGGCAAGGCTTTATATAACATCCGGGGGAAGGACACAGGCTACTTTTGGTCTTAAAAAAATAATCTTACAGGGGGTGATATAGGGGATGAAAGTTTGTATGGGAAACTCAGTATTTCTTAAGTTAGGGATGTGAAAATTAAAATGTATGCTTTTGATAGGAAATAAAGAAATATGCGGTTCAGCGTTTTTGAAAAATCATCCCCTAAGGGAGTAAAATAGGGGTTGATTTTAAAATTTACAAAACTGCAAGGATTTCGACAAAATTTGGCAAGGCTTTATATAGCATCCTGGGAAAGGACATAGGATACTATTTTTTTCAAAAATAATACTACAGGGGGTGATATAGGGGATGAAAGTTTGTAAGGGAAACCCAGTATTTCTTAAGTTAGGGATAACAAATTTATGCTATTGGTAAGAAGTTAAGAAATATGCGGGTCAGCGTTTTTTAAAAATCATCCCGTAAGTGGGTAAAATAGGGGTTGATTTTAAAATTTACAAAACTGCACGGATTTCGATAAAATTTGGCAAGGCTATAGATAGCATCCTGGGAAAGGACATGGGCTACTTTTTGTCTTAAAACATAATCCTACAAGGGGTGATAAAAGGATGAAAGTTTGTATGGGAAACCCAGCATTTCTTAAGTTAGGGATATGCCCTATGTTTTCCACATGAACGTTCCCATGGGATATTTTCCGACATCCACGCGGGCGAAGCCGCGGGCAAAAGCTAGTACTTACATAAAATGTAATATCTTGAAAGCTCAGCACTAAAACTGCGTTTAGGAGACCGACGTGAATGCTTCAAAACGGTGTAGGAAAACATCGTGAGGAAATCGTCAAGTCTTAAAACCAAACAAATTGATGACATTGTGACATGCATGGCCCACTCCCTCACACAGAGAGGAAGCCTGTGTTTCAGCAGTGGAAACGTTGTAGGTTGAATATGATAATGCTTGTACTTCGAAGTCCGAAACCCTCAAAATGAATGCAAAATAAATTGCACACGTAATTTGAATTCGCTGCAGAATGAAGATCCAGTTAACACGTTATTGATCGAGTTACCGGAGTGTATCGATAACACTATTAAAATACTCAACCCGACGCTGTAGCCATAAATTTGTTAGTTAGTAACGTATACATAAATACTGGAACGAAGGTAGTAGGTATTTCTTGAATGATTAGTCGTTCCTATGTATGTAGAGTCGTCACGAGAAACGAAAGAAGAATTGCGTAGTTAACTGAGACCTGACCTGACTGAGATACCTACTCAAATAATGTTTTCGACAAGAACAAAGGCTTGGAGTAGACCGGGTGGCGCAATAATGGTAGGAAGGTGGTAGGGAAGACGTGCCTTTGGGATATGGGTAAGGATTAGAGCCTACCCAGTATGCATCGTATAGTAAGCGGTAGCAAATTATACCTTATCTTATTGCTCAGCAGATAGACACGGCTTACATTTCATACTTTTCTGGAGCACGCATTTTATCTGTCCCCGTCCAGTCGGCCCCGAGCTCTAATAAAATGGTCTAAAATAATATGCAAAACTCATTGCTGAGCCGAGATTACACAATACTCTGGGACTGGTGTACTTTAATACCAAACCCGATGTGAACTGTGTCTAGAAATATCTCGGTTTATACGGTCGTACCTACACATTGACGCATGCCAATCGAGTTTGAGACGCATTCCAATTCGTGGGCGGAAACTGTACTGTCTGTGTAATCGTAGCATATAAGAATGCCTTTTATAAAATAAAGCACGAACTTAATTAATCAAGCAGGTTAGAGCTACTTTTCAAATTACTAATAGGTACTAAGCGAAGCGGCGGGGCTAGAAACAGGGCTTTATTTAATAAAATAATTACTTTACGCTCGCTCGTGCTGACCTCATTTTGTATATAAGCGCTTTGTGAAATAATTATCTACGATCTGTTTCGAAAAGATAAAAGTCAACTTCTTTTAACAGTTTGACGTTTTATGTTCAAAATTTTTGAATGCCCAAAAGCCTCAACTTTTTAGCGTGAACTCTCCATATAAAAATATTAAATTTTTACTGTCCTGAACCAGGGTGGGACTGTAAATCACGAGCGTGACTAAACAAAACGTCTAGAAACGAGATATTACGAGTATGGCTTTCACAAAATTCTATTTTGTTATCGATTTGGTCATATCACAGAATATCGATGTCGAATATTCCAGCGCGCCTTAAAATGCTCGTCGAGGAGCAAAGTGATTGTTGCTGTTGCTAGCTCCATGGTACTGCAGTACATACGTATGTAGTTTGTATCGTTTCGTGGTAATTGTATTAGACCGTTTCGTGCAATCAAAATTTAACACAAATAGGTATATTTATAGCACGTGTGCCGAGCGACCTTCCCCGACCTTGTAGGGTGTGTGTATATTTGTATTGGGGGAATTATTCAAATTTGAGCCCCTGCTAACGTCGCGTTCCGGTTTAAATTTGGGCCTCTGGCTGTGATTAAAATTTAACTTATTTTCGGGGGGGGGTCATACGACGTTAAATCCGGAGACTTTGTTGATCAATAAGCTTGTGGTGATTGGTAAGAGACTGTTATCCAGTAGTCTCCAGACACTAGTAATGTAAAAATCCTATTAAAGACTTTCTTCACAATATACGTGTTGTGGAATTCTTGAGTTATATAAGCTAGAAATTTTAGCATTGCCTTGAAACGTGGATATAACATAGAATTGCAGCCTTGCCTTGAAATATGGTCCTACAGCATTCAATGTCTCGCAGAGGCTGAAACTCGATCTAGCTAATATGTCCTTGTCACCGAATTAGGAGCCATACAACGTTAAATGATGCTGATTTAATGAGAAAATTATTATACTATCAGCAGTATAGAGAGTGCTAATTACTAATTAGTATGATCAAACGACCAATCAATTGTCGCTAATTAGCCAAAATGATTGCTGGTTTCATATTGGCTGAAAGTGACTATTACCACTCTGCAAGGGTGAGAATACACTATGCCTGTAACTTACACAAAAGTATGCAAGTAGCTTGCATGGCGTGTGCCAACAACTTCTGATTGGTGAATGTCACAACGGCATGTCAGCTACTTCCATAGTTTTGTACAAGTTATAGGCATGTGTATCGATCATAGTGCGGGAATCTTTGAACATTAATTCTCATACACACGATGCGACGCGACGGGCCCCCGTACGCCCGACTTTATGTTTTGTCTATCATACATAAAAAGATAGATTTACATAGGGTCAGTAGCTGACTCCAAACTCAAACCAAGTCAGCGCTGACCCGTTACTGGCTTTGTCTAACTTTTATTTGAAGTCAGTACAGCGTTGTCGCGTCAATGTTGACTTGTACGTATATTCCCACTTGAAGACTTTAAAGTCAGTCCACTCCCCCCGGCTCTCGCACCAGCGGTACTGACCTCGTCTAAACGACGAAGTTAGCAGTTGATCAGTCGTTGACACCAAAGACTACAGTGTAATTGACACTGCATTGTAGGGTGACGTCGCGTCGTGTCGAAAATTCAAGCGAAAAAGACGCCAAAATTTAACGACCACGAAAACTTAAGATTGGTTCAATTTTATCGCGAAAATGAATGTCTATCTAAGGCATTCTAAGGGATATTAAATCCCAAAAGCACCGTAGGTAATAAGGACAACAACAAAGCAGAACCTCCAGTTTCATTTCTGTGGTCTATCCATTTTCATATCCAAAGTCATTTCTTTTTCTTAGATAAGTAGGTACCTCTTCTTCTAACATTTCCGTCAACTCTAACAGCAGATTGGAATTTTTCTTAACAAATAATTTACCATACTAAAGTCTGCTGTTCTCTGGTTTATTCTGGGGGAGAATTAATTTTTGCCCACTGACTTCAGTAACGTGCGTACACCGTGAAGAAATAATCACGACTACTGAGTCAGTTCTCAGCGCCAGCACTGACTTCCGTTGGAGTCAGCTCCTGACCCTGTGTAAACTGCCTTAACTTATTGAACCACCGAGTTCGGTTGCGGTGAACAAACGATCGTCGTCACCGGTACGTGTCATTTGGTTCGAATAATCTCGTTTCTCGTTGACGTCCCGTTGACGTGGCGGAGGAAAAACGGCCTAAAGGGTCGATCGGATTGTAAAGAACACTTTACAGCTTTAATTTTAACATTTTGTACATTAAAACGTTTCTTAACTTCATTTTGCTAGTAAGCATTAAATACTACATGTAAACTGAAATGCACGGACAGTTACCAAAATCCTCCCTAAAGGTTGCATCCTAGGTTAAAATATCCTTTCAGCAGATTTAAGTAACTCAGCATAGTCAGTTAACTCGTTCGTACGCAAGCGGCTTTCAACCAAACATTCGATTCTGGTGAAACCAACACTAAAGCAATTGGATTAAGAGCTCAATACTGAAAGCGATTAACTCATTTTGGAATTCTGATCCTCATTTGAACCCCGTTCTCGATGCGTTTATAATTTATTCACGCTTGTATTCCCTGAAGGGTTAGGCACAGGTGTAGGATAGTACACCCGGATTTCACCAGGTATGTTTAAGTCCCATATTGCCATCAAACGGGCACAAATTCCAAACCCCGGGCTGCTACTGAAAAATTCCAGATGGAAGAACCCAATAACACTTTGCCAAACCCGGGAATCTAACCCAGGACCTCTGAGCTCAGCAGTAGCACTTGCAACCACTAGACCAACGAGGCAGTCATTTATTATTCAAATTCAAATCATTTATTTCAATCAGCAACTGGATCATAGCATTATGTACGTTATAAAAATTAATAAACCAAACAAAATCGTTAAAACTGTTAATTAAAATTAATATGTAATACTTAATCATTTTACTGAGCTACTCGTATGTTTTAATGTACTTACAGTAATAAATCCAAAATTAAGTAATTAATTAGTTATTACTAATTAATTATTATTTATTATTATTAATCCATTTAAGTAAGTAGGTACAAAATATATTAAAATACTGTAAATAAGTGTAGGTAGGTCAGTCGACTTTATAATTCGTCGATCAAAATTATTTACAACTCACGTCAAACTTGTAGGCTTGGAGGGGCTGTAGCTAAATAATAACAGCATGGGTCAGTGGTTAAGCTATCTTACATACCAAGAACACTCCGTGCCTCGCGGCTGTCATTCGTGGATCTTTGACAGTCATTTCAGGTCGTCAGAAGCCCGAAAGGCTGACCAAGGGTTATTACCTAATAGTAACATGGGTTGAGGAACTTGTGGAGGTCGATAGACAGTTGCTCCATGTCAAAATACTGGTATTCAACTGAATCCGGTAAGACCGACAGACCCCAAAATAGTTGGGAAAATGCTAGGCAGATGATGTCGAACATTCAAACTACACTATTGTAACTGGCAATATATCTGTCATAGAAACACGTTTGAAGTCTCGATAAATTGTGTTGCGTAAGCCGACGTTCGCACGGTCGTAAAAAAATCGCGGCGATTTTTTTTCGCACACTGCATTTTCAACGCTCTGCTTAGCGCGGGAGTTGAAAATCCAACAGTGTGTTTTTCGTCGCTCTAGGATGCACTCTGTTTTTGTTAGGTTGGATTCTCGAAGATCGGCTCAACACCGGGAGTTGAAAATCCAGTGCGCGATAAGCTTAGAGCATTTAACCTATGGAGATGGCATAGCTGAGCGAACCCCTCTGCCAAAGTCGACTGGCCATATGGCCATGCACGTTATATAAAACTAATTCATTTGGCGACAGCTGTCATTGTGTATCGTATTGTGTCGCAAGAAAGTGCTCCCAAAAAATGGTGAATTGTGCAGTTTCCTCGTGCGAAAAGCGATCTGCCACTTCAAATTTGCGAAACCATGGTGTTTCTTACCACATGTTAGTATAAATAATACATTCAAATATTTTTATTTAAGTACAATGTCGAAATAATCGTTGTTGACATTACGATAGAAAAATACAGTGGTACGTTGGTAGCGCAAACGTAGTACAGGAAGGAATTAAAGGAATTTGCATAGTGCAGGGACAACGCGAATGAATGATTGATACAATAAATGATTTTTTCAGTCAGTATGTTCAGTAAACATAGTTCAGTTAGTAGTTTTGTGAATGTATCTGGATAAGTCAGGTTGAAATTAAAAAAAATATTATTTATAAAATATTAATTTCAGTTCTTTGTGAGTCGATTTAAATTCTTTTCTTTTGTAGGCTTAGGCTATTAAAAAATAACAGTTAGTTCGTTTCGAATGTGAGTTTACGCAGCTCATGCAATTTGAAAAAAAATTAATCCGCGGTGGAATAATTTAATAATTATTCCTCCGCTTTCAAACCCCAAACCGCTCAAAAATATAATTACCGATAAGGTTATTATACTTCCGCCGCTTGAGGTTTTCCGCAGCCGCAGCAGCAGTGTCAGCACAGCACGCCGAGCCATGAAGGTGGGATGGCGCAAGAGTATCGACACACGTAGCGTCCCACACTAAAGGCCTACCCACCTTCCATGGAAATAATGACATGCCGTCCGGTCTCTTGCCATCGTCGCGTGCCAAGCCATTGGGTTCTAATACAGCTGGAACGCCGACGGTGACAAGGGCTCGTCGGATGATGTCATTGATGTTAGCGTGCCGCGCTTAGCGACCCGCAATTCGGCTGCAAGACAGGCCGTGGTGTCCGAGGCTGTTGACAACTTCGCCACAGTGACAGCGGTGAGGAGATAATATTTCTTCAATGTCATTGAAGTAGACTATGGCTATGAAGCCACTATGAACTAGCCCATGGCTATGAAGCCGCTATGAACTAGACTATGGCTATGAAACACCCGCATGTTTTCCTACTAAAATATCAAACACCTCATTTAGTTTATTTAATTAGTTAGCTAGTAAACACCGAACTCAAATAGTTGTAAAAAAAAGAAACCGAACGGGTAAAAGACGTGTATTTATTAGTATTTATTCTTTTGCCAGTTATCTATCCCTTGTGTTGCACCTACTATGTTTTGTCTCTGCATCACCCTAAGGTTGACTGGTAGAAAATGCCTCAGGCATTAAGTTCGCCTTTGTACAGTATTTTTTTACTTGTGCATAAAGTTTTAATAAATAAATAAAAATAAAAGTGTTATTTTTAACGAAATAATAAAATTGGCTGTGTTGTTTTATTATTTATACTCTACACTTCCTACTTTTTTGACACGTATACCTACAATAAGCCCGCATTATAAAACGGGGCTCAGTATGTATCCCGAATTGCCGACCCTAAATGCAGAATGATAGGGAAAGGCACTGCGGTGCGATTCTGTAACCATCTCACCGTGAAAACTTAGGTGAAGTGAGCGTGGAGTGAGCTGTCAATAGTGTCAATTCCTAGCAAAAACAAACTCACTTCACCTAAGTTTTCACGGTGAGATTTTTACTGAATCGACCGGCTGGTCCAGCAATATGTTATTTGAAAAAATATTTGACTCTATAAATAAATACAATCGTTCTTTTTGTAAAGCACTATAAATTTTTGGTCATTACTGGCTACCTACGTAGTTTCGCAGGCATTAATCATATTGCGTATTTTTGTGTAGGTACACACGACTACACACCAAGCTATATACATTTCCAGTTTACACTGATCTCTAATTATAAGGAAATCCTATACAATGCGAGATCAGCTTATACTGGAAATATACAGGGTTATTGGTAAAACACCAGCAACCTCTTAAAGGGTCATTGTATTCATCATTATGAACAAGTTTTACTATGGGCCCAAACACGAAATCGCGAAAAAAAAAATCAGCTGTTCAGTACATTTTTATCTACATCAAACTCGTCAAAATGTAGGGAGCAGCTGATTTTTTTTCGCGATTTCAGGTTTGGTCCCTCATTAAAAGTTGTTCATAATGATGAGTACAATGACCCCTAAAGAGGTTGCTGGTGTTTTACCAATAACCCTGTATAGCGTGATCTGTAGCCATGCGTATACATACAAGAAATTAAAATGAATGAACATTTATTCATTCATTCATGTAATGAAATATCACTCATTGTTTGTGTCACATCACTAGCACTGTCAAATTTTCGTAGTGTGCTGTATGTGTTTTCCTCGCCCCCCGCATAAAGTGGCAGAAAATGTTGTTCGGTGATTCGCTGCTTGCCATCTCCATAGTTAAATGCTCTAAGGCGATAAGATCCCGCCGCGATGTTTTTACGTCCGTGCGAACGTCGGCTTACTGCATCAATTTCTATATTTTGACAAGTTAGTTGGTTAGGGTTTGTTTTTATTTGACGCGGGTAGTGCAGTATTTCCGTTGGGAACATTCTCGAATTTCCATAGTTGACCTACACGTCGTCACACACAGGGCGACACGGCTGGAAGGTGAGATTGGCAACTCGCCAACTCTGCTTCGTTTCGTTTCCAATGTAATATCAGTGTGTTGTGTTGTTTGTTAACTTTTATGCAAATGTTAATGCTTTCTGACTATTATTTATTTGTAATGGCCGGCGTTCTCTCATTGCAGGGCCATCTCTCCGTGACTGCAATTATTCGACTTTGTTTTCAAGTATTTCGACAAATATGAAAAAAAAAAAAAATGAAAAAGTGTTTATTCACAGAAACAATTTTTACACATTACCATATTTACCTCCGCCAAACTGCAAAACAGTTTGTTGGCAGACGTAGCTCCTTTTTTTTACTATTAACATATTTAATTTTTTTATTGACACTTTTTCACATACATGTAATTAAAACTATTCCTTCATTTCTTAAATTTAAAAAACAGACATTTTTATTTTATTTTTTAGTTATTCTCTATAGTGAGGCTTTGACAAAAAACATTAAAGAGGTACTTATGTATTTTATTTTTAAAGGCGGTTTTTGTGATACAACTGTTTATATCGTCTGGAAGGTTATTAAAAATAGTAGGGACTAAAAAATGTCTACACCTTCGACCATAATAATTATTAGAAGAAGTGGGCACTACAAATCTTCTCATATTATTGTTCCTTTGAGATCTTGTCCGTATAATATTGTTTTTAAATTCAATGCTACAATACTGTTCCAAAGCTACTGACATCACTACCCTCTCATGGACCGGCAGCATTTTACATTCCAAAAATAAGTCTTCATAATCACTACTCTTACAACGGTTTCTGTATATGTGTGTGTGGTCAAGCAGAATATCAGCGTCAGGTATATTTGCCTGACATTAAGACGCACACCGCACTGTGTATTTCGTTATTAATTTTATTTTAATTACCTATGTCATGGTGTCACCTTTATTTGCAGTGTGTTTTTCTTCTCTTCTTTTTTTTTATTGGCACCTTGTTGTCTGTACTTTTGTGTGTTGTGATAACCGCAGGCTTAGTGGAATACTGACTTAACTCAAAAAAGACGATTTTTGGGAAATCGCAAAAGAAGATCGTGCTAGTCGTGGAAGTCCTCAGACTTATCCTATTTGTTGATGCATAAAAATAAAACTGATTTATTAATCATGAATGCTTGTATTTTGAACGTCTATGATTAACTATTGATGAGATCAGAATTTAAAAGAAACCCGTAATAAGTTCTATCAATTTTTTCTGACCTATCTACTAATGGGTCAATGTTCCATTAAGCATGCGATATGTCTTTTGTATGCACTAAATAAATGTTTTATCTATCTATCTATCTAAAATAATATAGTAACACTTACCGTAATGGCTTTGTTATGCCACGCCACGACTGACTTTAAACGCAATGATACCTATACATACACCCATCACGTCTGCGGAGTTTCACTAGCTAATTTAATTTGACCATGTATACATTTATCACTAAATCACAAATAATGTAAAATCATCCCCCAAGGGGCTAAAATACAGGATCATTTTATAATTCACATGTGATATTGTTATGTTTGTGTACTTCTTTTTAAGAGATTTAAGGGGTTGGAAATATAGTCATAGTCCGTATCTTACAATAACATTTAGTACTTATTTCATTAAAATCAGTCCATTGCGTCAAAAGTTATTACAACTTATTATCTGTTTAGCTGTTACCTTTCACTTCTTATTGGCTGAACGGATTTGGATGAAAGGCAGGTAGGCCATGATCTGTGTTAGGACATAGGTTACTTTAGTACGGTAGTTACTGTAGCACGTTCCCGTGGGATGATATCCGACATTCACGCGGGCGAAGCCGCGAGCAAAAGGTAGTCTATTAGATATCAGAATATTTCACTTTTTACAACGAGGCGAGACTATTTTTATTTCCCAAATAAAACCGCCTGAGGCCCTTTTTACAAATACTGAAACCCGAAAAAACCAATCAAAATGTCGGTTGGATTTTATGAGATCACCTCTGTTATTGACATTTAAAATGTTTGAATTCCACATTCCGTTTTCATTTCCAGTGAAATCTGTTTTTCAACCCAAAATGCACCTTTGGCAAATCATGAAGTCATACGAAAACTTCTCATTTTGTATTAATACCGACTCACTTAAGTATTCATCGTTTTGTGCAAAGCCTTCGTTATAAGTAGGCTGAAAAGCCGAATCAGTTTTGTGCCTTGGAATCAATTGAGAATCTTCCATCGAAAATCTTTTTATGTAAAATGTTGTCATGTTCATTATTACGTATATTTTACTAACAAATGCCATATATTGATAAATCAGATTTTGTACGGAACCCTTTTGCGAAGTCCGACACGCACTTGGCCAGTTTTTCGTAAGTAAGTTTACGAAACTCAGTTTTTAGGAAAAGAAAAACTAAACCAGGTTGTTTAGTTTTTCTTTTCCTAAAAACTGAGTTTCGTAAACTTTTTTTGTATGGTTGGTATTATTTTAGAGCAGGGATTCCCAAAGTGGTCGATATCGACCCCTTGGGGTCGAACTCGGTTTCCCAGGGGTCGAAATAAACGAAAACTGATTCTGGGGGTCGACGAGATCTAAAAATCGACCGCTATTAACTAACACAAGTTCTTATTTGAAACTTTCAAGATACTAATATTACTACTATTCTGTGTTACGTGTACTTACCAACTTGTCATAAGAATGAGTAATATTTTAGAAGGAAGTATTATTGTTGTACTTTTAAAAAACTCAACAAGTCAATAAGCGTGGACAAGTTCGTACAAGATAATGGTGTTCGAGCGTACAAGTCTTTCAGGCGCTTTTTCAAAAACTAGAGATAGGATTTTTAAAGTAATTTGGTCAAGGGGGTCTGAGGTATCAGTTCATTTTGGAAAAGGGGTCTCTTGCCCAAAATAGTTTGGGAATCCCTGTTTTAGAGTAACAGTGGTAAGTACTTACTACAACGTCAATGCAATGTGGTCGAAAATCTCTAAAAAAGCTTAATGTAAGATTACATAGCAATTAATTTTAACAAAAATTTATCTCTGACACAATGTTGTTTACTAACAAACTTCTTCGATATCTACGACGGAAAATAAATGATCGGAAACAACCTGCTATTCCTACAAATATTATAAATGTGAAAGTGGTTGGTGATGTTGTTACTCAATCGGCTGAACGGATTTGGATGTTTGGCACTCAGCTGTTTAGGACTCCTGGACATAGGATACTTTTTATCCTGGTAGTACGTTCCCGTAGAGTAATTTCAACTTCCACGTGGGCGAAGCAGCGGGCAAAAGCTAGCACTTGAATAATGATTTGTTCCGATCTAATACCAACAAAATACCACTGGTACAGTTGTTTTATCTCACGAAAGCGGGTGACCCATTCTTGTAGATGTAATGCGTATAGACACGCGCTCGACACGCGCTCTTGTGTGCGTACCTGCAGGTAGCGCGCTCCCGAGCTTACGCACACAAAGACAATGTGCATGTAACATTTACACATACAAGTATGGCTCTCCCGCTTTCGTGAGTTAAAACAACTATATTTGTTTGAACTCATATTTATTTTCTATTCCGAACGGATACCATTGTAAAACTAATTGTAGGTATAACTAAAAGTTGTTGGTATTCGTTATTTAAAACATGGTATCAGTTCGGAATAGAAAATAAATACAAGTTCAAACAAATACCCGTGGTATTAGTTTTTTGGTTTTAGATCGGAATAAATCAAATAAAAGTTTGAGTAGGGATCGCTGTGTGCGCGACGCGGATTTCGTACCTTTGCTCGATTTTTGAGCGCAGCACGGCCGCTATGATCATGCATCTTTTTTTCGTTACTTTCTGTACCTTTGACAGTGGCAAGCGCAATATCATTTTACACATGCAGCTCGTCGGTTTTCTCTATTCGCGATTTTGTACCTATAACTAACTTCCCAGTAATACGACACTTCTGGCACCGACACTTTACGGATATAAGTGAGTATTTCGGTGCTCAAAATCCAGAAATTCTATTGAACGTTGAAGCTCTTGATGTTAAAGTTTTGGGCCTTAGAACACCTCTACCGCGAAACCGCAGTACCTACCTAAGTAGTTCAATTCAACTGACTCGCATGATGTTCCGCTACTCAAATCGTGATTCGAGTAGCGGAACAGCAGCATCATGTGGTTTCGAGTAGCGGAACAGCAGCATCATGTGGTTTCGCGGCGGAGGTGTTCCAAGGCCCATAACAGCTAAAATTAACTGAATTTTCAATGTTTTGATTGCCTATTGAACTAGATAAAAAATGTAAGTAACAATTTATCGCTGTAAGGGAAAATATAATTAATATAAAATATTTTCCCTTATAGCGATAAATGGTTAGATTTTTTAATTTGTACCTTATAATTATAATATAACTTAAATGTTTCAAAAAGCCAACAATGGTGTACAGTAGGTATTAAAGTGAGCAAGCATAAATGCCGCTCATAAAAACCAATCTTACTTTAATTTATTTTCCCTAATAGAAAAAGCAATTTCAATATTAGCTGTGAAGAGAAATGGCGCTTCTTTCTTTCGATGTTATTTATCTGTCACTCTCGCGACATGATTGCTCTCTTTACAAACTACGTACAGAATAAATCGTTGTTTGCTGACAATATTACACATGGATGAGAGGGTACATTCCATGCGCTCCGAGACACGTACATAGGTAAGTAGATGCAAGAATGACAGGAATATAGAAGTATTCTATACTATTTCTGTGCCTTGCTAGATTCACTCACAAAGTTACATCCTGTGAGTCTGTGCTCAGTGATGCTAGTGCCATCAAAACTCTCCGGCCATCACTACCCTGTAGCCTGTACCTAAGTGTATGGTGTACCTACGTCGTGTAGGTACCACTTGTAGGTACATTATGAAATCAAAGCTTTCACTCAAACCGACACAATTTACCAGTTTCCCGGACATTCGCCACTTGGTACCCAGCGCCATCCGGCAGCAGGAACGTGTGAAAGGCACTTGCTATCCGATCCGACACTTTTGCACGTGAAATTCAGGCCTTTATAATTAAATACGCGCTGGTCGGCTGCGTCCTGTTCAGATTGAGCCCGTTTTATCGGGGCCGCAATTCAAAGCAATATTATACTCTTGCATGGATGTGTCATTCGTGGATCTGTGACAATCGTTATGTTACGGATTGTCAGAAGTTCGAAAGTCTGACAAACCAGTCTTACCAAAGGGGTGTCGTATTACCCAGTGACTGGGTTGTGGAGGTCAGATAGGCAGTCGCAGGTAATATACTGGTATTCACCTGCATCCGGTTAGACTGGGAGCAGACCTCACATATCATATTTGGGAAAAGGCTAGGCAGACTGATTTTTATTTCGTAAATCCTGTTGGCAAATCATATTTATTAGTTTAATTTCTAAGTCAGTGTTACCAACTAAACTAAAACAATTCCGAGGGCGCTCTTTGTCTGAAAGGTTAAAATGATTTATGTAGAGTATGAAAGTCTGGTTCAAATCTGTTTAGACAGGGGCCTGCAGTACATTCTGAAGTGTTAGACAAATCGTAGTCATTAAAGATATAAGGAGAATGATCTACCTTGCACGAGGATGGCGCATAAAATGTCTAGCGGTGTTGCAAGGATGCTACTTAGGTGTTCAGTTAAAAGTAATGCGGCATCATCTATACTTATAATAAATCTGTAGAGAGGTCAATTCTGTACATGATATATATTTTCAAAATAACTATCAGGGGGTAATTAGTGATCGATACTGATGCCAAAAATGCAATCAGTAAAATTTTTGTCTGTCTGTCTGTCTGTCTGTCTGTCTGTCTGTCTGTCTGTATGTTCCTTATAGAAACAAAAACTACTCGACGGATTTTAACGAAACTTGGTACAATCATTCTTCATACTCCTGGGGAGGTTATAGTATACTTTTCATCACGCTACAATCAATAGGAGCAAAGCAGTGAAGGGAAATGTTGGGAAAACGGGAGAAGTTGTTCCATTTTTTAAGCTTCCGTCGCGTGTGCAGCCTTAATGGTTAAAGCTACATAGAAATCATTTATGACGGAAATGTTCTACATAAAATTATCTAAAAAATATCCCACAACAGCATAATGTCTATCTTTTATGGTTGACTCACAATAACACGTGTAACTCCCGATAGCTTAGCAGTCCAATACATTAACTTAATAACATACAAGGAGTTACACGCTGACGGAGTCGCGGGCACAGCTATTAATAATAATATTCTGCGGTTCCTTATTGCGATATTTTTCAACAGTATTGTGGATTGACATATTATATTTCCCTACTAAAATACGAAAGTTAATCTGTCTGTTACATCAAAACCACTGAACCGTGAGGAAGGACATATGGTACTTTTTTACGAAAAACGACGGAAACGCGGACGAAGTCGCGGGCAAAAGCTAGTAAAAATAATAAATATCAACGGAACAGTCGAGAGCGGTGGCTAACGTAACATTCTATTTTATTTGCTTAGCGTATCATACGTACGAATGTGTTTGTCGACATGCTTGTAACTGTTGAGAGTTTATCTGTTTTAGCATTGCAAAAGAACGGCTTTTGATAAAAATTATCCGCGACACATTTAACTTTAATCGAATCGAATCGGTATTCAGAATAATATGAAAAGGTTACAGATAGTGAGTAGACCGTATTACTCTGTAAAAATAAACGCCATACATTGCCATAAATGTGTTGACGACAAATCAAACCATATCTTGTTTAGCTAAGTATTGCTAACAATCTCAATAAACAGAGAACCCAAAAGCATTTAGGTAAGGCCACTGACAGAGAAATCAGAAAAAAATACTGTGACAAGGGTTTAGTGGCACGGTTCTAATGAAGAAAACAACGGGCTGAATAAAGCAGTGCTCGCCCAACCACATTGGAGCTCTGTGCTCATATTAACACACACCGCGCTTCTCATGTTTGCGTACATTAGCGCGGGGCGCTGAATGTCAAGATAAGCTGGCGGCTTACAATTTGAGATAGAAGCCCTGGCGCGGTGCCAACTCCTTGCCATGTCTGTCTTTGCATACGAATGAGTATGCCTCTAAGGAAGTCGTAATTAAAAAATATCATATCTCCTCGTATAAACACTAACGTTAATAACGACGCCGACGTGACCTTATAGTTCCAGGTAAATTAATCACAAAGCCTATTACAGTTTTCGCGATTGCTAAAGCTTGTATATTTAAATGAGCTGAGCTTCCTCCTTGCCATGTCTGTCTTTGTATTAGATCACTTAGGTACAGTCAGCCACTGCATTAGCTAACCCACCCTTGCATAAATGGTTGAGATTTTTTAGAATACGAATCGATAGAATTTTATAATTCTTTTATATTTTATATAAATACCTGTAATAAATAAAATATAAAAGAATTATAAAATGAATCGAGAGAATGTTATAATCCTTTTATATTTTATTTAAATATCATCATCTTCCTGCCCTTATCCCATGTTACTTGGGGTCGGCGCAACACGTTTTCTTCTTCCATTCTCCTCTGTCAACCGTCACGCTCTCATTCACTCCCTTCTCTTTTATATTTTATTTAAATACCTGTAATAAATAAAATATAAAAGAATTATAAAATTCTATCGACTCGTATTCTAAAAAAGCTCAACCATTTATGTAAGGGTGGGTCAGCTAATGCTGTGGCTGACTGTACTACATAAGAGCCAAAACACAAACGTTAATAACGACGCCAACGTGACCACATAGTTCCAGGTAAATTAATCGCAAAGCCACATTACAGTTTTCGCGATTGCTAACGCTTAATATACATTTAAATGAGCTGCGCTTCCGCACAACGGTCATCGTGGATAATATGCAAATTTTGCTTTATATACATTTTACGTGTAATGAGCATCGGGTATCCAATTAGTGTGAACCAAATGCACTAAGCTTCAGCAGTTTGTGAATGCTCATTTAAATGTTTGAAATGAAGATATTTAATCTATAAATACCTAACCATGTATATAAAAATCAATTGACTAAGTATTTGGCTAATTCTACTTTTGTTGATTTTGTAATAAATTGTCAGGACAGATTTGTATGAAAGAAAATGTTTGAAAAATTGTACGGAAAAGAGAGTTGGTTAAAAAATCTCCACATGAAAAAGGGGAGTGATACGTGAGTTCGAATGACGTTTTTGCGAAGGTCGCCATTTCGAAAAATTTTGCTAGTGGTACGCCAGTTCGAAAACTCATTACATCGAAAACCGCTATATCGAATGACATTATCGCGAAGGTCGCCATTTCGAAAAAAATTGCGAGCAGTACACCAGTTCGGAAGTCATGGTATCCAAGTCCGATGTTAATTTAAAAAAAAAAAAAAAAAAAACTTTTTTTTTTTTTTTCCAAACCAAATCAAAATACCATGCTCTCTGTGTCTCGTCTCATTGGGGTCGTGAGCTCGATTCCCAGACAAATTAACTCAACATCGGACTTCGATACCATGACTTCCTGGTGTACTGCTCGCAATTTTTTTCGAAATGGCGACCTTCGCGATAACGTCATTCGATATAGCGGTTTTCGATGTAGTGAGTTTTCGAACTGGCGTACCACTAGCAAAATTTTTCGAAATGGCGACCTTCGCAAAAACGTCATTCGAACTCGCGTATCACTCCCTGAAAAAGAGAGTGATATGGTACAGAAGATATTAGAGAATTTTGAATTTTGACAGAATTGACTGACTCACGTTTAGTTGTTCAGTTTCTTAAATTATTTTATCTGTTACACAGGTTACATCCGAAAAAAAAACGTTGTTTTGGCTTTTACAAAGGACGATTTAGTTAGACCAAACATCACTCACTCACTCTACCAAATTCTTGTTGTGTAAACAGGGACAGAACATTCCTTCGTTGGTCTCTCCCTACTAAAATGTCAAGAATATCGACAAAAGAATGCTAGAGTGTGTCAAGCGAGTCGTGTCCAATGAAAAAGGAGCCCAAAAATAAAAATCTTACATGTGTCAACACTGATATAGTACGCTGAAAACATGTTTGATACTTGAATTTTTGTAGATAAAAAATTTCTTAAAAAAGTGCATTTCAATGTAGATATTTATTAGTCACAATTAGAACTAAAATCAGAATCTAGAAATTCAATGCTTTCATAAGAGAAATCACTGTCAGTATCATGACGCACAAAAATGATGAAGGTTTCGAACTCCGTATCGGTTATCCTTTGTTTTCTACATGAATAGTGTGATCTGTGCATTTATCCATTAAATATATTTCTTTTCCATTCTTCTTTAAATTTCCATTAATACAAATTAAATAATTGAGCTAAAAGTATCAAAATGGCTGTAGCTTAGTAGAACAGAAGTTGTGACAATCCGTTTGACAGATGAATAGTATTGCCATTATAAGAAATCAGCTAAATGGTCGTGGACACTACTCGCTTGACAGACTCTAGTTCTTATTCTGGTTCCATGTTCGTTTAGTCTAAATCCACCTTAACAAGTTGCCAAAGTCGGTTACAGAACTTAGCGATGGAAAGTTCAAAACCCACATCAAACATGTCCTTATCAAAAAAGCATATTATAAGATTAAAGACTACGTTGACGACAAGAAAGTTTGGCAATAATTCCTTCTGCACATGTGGCTTCCCTGGTAGGTACCTCAATTATGTAAGTGTAGGTATATTAACTGCTCCCAAATTATGTACGATGTTTATTTCTGATATTATTTTTTACATTCTTCCTTGACATAGGTAATCAATTATTATCTCATTATTTGACATTAAAATTAAAATAAATAAAAAGTTTTGTGAACATGACATTTATTCAGATTTGTTACTGTAGTATAAGTAATGGAAGTAATGGAGTTTTTAGTCAATTCTGAAAATGAGCTATTTTGACTTCGTGCAGTATTGTTCTGGGCCTGGGAGTGCGCGGTAAACTCTGATTGCGCGATGCATGATTTTGCGTGACGTCAGTGTGATGCATGGCGATGTAGATGGCGCCACATGATGTTTGTGGACATTCATTAATTTCATGAGATATCAGAAAAGTATAATTTTAACGTTTTGTACGGACCTTTTCAAGGCAGTAATCTATGGGTCAGTTACACCAAAGAATCGTTGAATGTCCTGCGTGTCCAGTGCAATAATGGCTTCAGGATGTTGTTGGGACTTCCTCGCTTCTGCAGCGCGTCGGAAATGTTTGCGCAAGCTCGTACCGACGGGTTTCACACGATTGTTCCCAAAAAAACAGCTTCGCTACCGAGGAGAGTGGGAGACAGTCGCAACAGCATCCTGAGAACTGTAGCGGAGAACTTCAGCTCTCCAGTTATAAAGCAGTTTGTACGGAGAGTGATTGGTACTAACACTAGATATTAAGTTGTTTTAATATTATGTTACTAACACTCTATGGATTATTTATTCCGAATTAAAAATAATTAAATTAAATATTAAATTAATGAGCAGAACGGAGTAGATTTCTTACAATTGTCATCTTTGGAGGAGCTCATGGCTAATAGTAACAGCCGTACGGATCGATCCATCAGGTTAAGCTGCGCTTGCCAGGGTTGGTCCGTAGATGGGTGACCATCTTTATCTTTACATACCGAGACTCCTCCGTGCCTTTGAAAGCATGTTAAGAAGTTGATCCCGGCTGTCATTCGAGGATCTTTGACAGTCGTTACGGGTCGTCAGAAGCCCGAAAGTCTGACAACCAGTCTTCCCAAGGGGTATCGTATTACTTTATTGTGGAGGTCAGATAGGCAGTCGCTCCATATAAAATACTGGTATTCCGCTGCATCCGGTTAGATTGGAAGCCGACCCCAATATAGCTGGGAAAAAGGCTAGGCAGATTGATTGATTTGATTACCAGTTTTTGCATGGAAAAAACTTTAAAACAATCCAGTTTGGACACCAAGTTATCGGAGTCTTTACCTACTCTGTTAACCATTACCATCATTACTATCACATTTCAAGGAAAGCACCACCAATTACCAATCACTCTGTAGGTACAGTCAGCAACAAAAGTCGATTAATACTTCAAGACAATTTTTGTAGGTACAAGCGAATTAAAAATATGGACAGGTGTTAAATTCCGATGGTAAAAACTCTTAGCTATTACATATAATACTGAAATGTAGTGTACTAATAATTTAGGGTCTATTAATTTTACATGTTAAATTAATAGTGTAACTGTTAGTGTAGTGTGTACACAGGCCAAAGGAGTTAAGTAACCAGACACGCACACTACAAAACTATATCGCTACTGAAAATGAAATGCTAAAAAGCAGGTTATCGTATCATTTTGTGTTATAATAATAAAAAAAAAATAATAAAAATCGTTTATTAACCAAAATAAATATCTTACATTTCCTTAAAAGTAATACAAAAATAACTCCTTAAATTATTGACAATTTAGGAAACATATTTTTAATAAATTAACTAGTGGACTCCACACTAGGTCGAGCCTGTCTCGTGGAGTCCCAGAGAGTTTTCAACAAATTAATTTAGATGATGTCAAAAAGTAGCAGTGTTAACCGACTTCTGTTGCTGACCGTACAGTAGCGATATAGTTTTGTAGTGTGCGTGTCTGGTTACTTAACTCCTTTGGCCTGTGTACTTCTGTTGCTGACCGTACAGTAACCGGCCGTAAATATTGCACATGGGATTTACGTACGTTAAATACGTAACTACATATATACGATGTATATATGTATGTATGTGTGTATAGTATATGTGTATTGTATGTAGTACTATTGTAGTACGTTATTTACGTACTTTTACGTATACCTACTTGTTTCATGTGCTTTTACGGCCGGCAACTGTAAAAATCCATGTGCAATATTTATGGCCGGTAACTGTACCTATAGTATATGTCTATTTACACACACTACCTGAATGTGTACTGTGAATTCCATGAACTTGTGATATTAAGCGCGTCGACGGCTGCACTTGCCTGCCGTTGGCTACGTGCCCCTCGTGTGACGTCAAAGGGACCTGTTTGTTAGTTCATCACGGTGAATAGTTTACGTCGTGTTCGTCATGGCATGGGCATTGGATTTAATGGGAATACTGGTAACCGTAAAATTAGGTTACGTAAGCAAAATATAGATACCTATTATAATTGTAGTGTTTTGACTTATAACAAGTCAAATATAATATGTTTTGTTCTTGATAAGCACGGTCAGACACATCAGCTAATAATGATGGCATACTATCTATATATATAAAAGAAAGTCGTGTAGGTTAAACTATTTATAACTCAAGAACGGCTGAACCGATTTGTCTGAAAATTGGCTCCCCACCAGTTTTCAGCTTAGAACCAGGAGACGGACATAGGATTCTTTAAAAAAAAACAGCCAAGTGCGTGTCGGACCACGCACAATGAAGGGTTCCGTAGTTGAAAAGAATTTATCCCAATGACAAACTTAACATTGAGTTGAAAAACATGTTCTCCCATACATTGATATACGTCACTGACAATTCTCCAAGTGCATATTTAAGTTTGTATTCGCAAAAAGTTATTCTTAAACATAACATCACGCCTTGTTTCCTCGAAGGGTTGGGCAGAGGTGTACCTATAGTACACCCACATTTTGCCAGAAAAAGAAAACTAAAAACTATTTTTTTTATGAGATAAAACTACAAATAATCTATTTTCAGACTTTTTCCTATACTTGTGCTGTGAGACCTTGCTTCTTGCCAAATTTCATGATTGTAGGTCAACGGGAAGTACCCTATAGGTTTTGATTTACTTGCGAGTATCAAAATATGTTGCATAAATGGCCGTATTTTTTATTGCGTTGACTTAGAAGCTCGGTTTTTTTAGAAATCTAAGGGACCATAGACTTGCGTATTTGATATTAATTTCAACTTGATACCTCCACGCGTTCCTGAGAAAAAGGGCCCTGACAGACGACATACTTAAAAATGTTTTTTTATGTGATAAAATTATAAATTACCAATTTTCGGACATTTTTCGTTATTTGTGCGGTAATACCTTGCTTCTTGCCAAATTTCATGATTCTAGGTCAACGGCAAGTACCCTATAGGTTTTGATTTACTTGCGACTTTGCGAGTATCAAAATATGTCGCATAAATGGCCCTATTTTTATATTGTGTTGATTTAGGAGCTTGATTTTTTTAGAACTTTTAGGTACTATAGACTTACGTATTTGATATTAATTTCAACTTGATACCTCCACAAGTTCCTGAGAAAAAGGGCCTTGACAGATGACATACTTAATAATATTTTTTTATGTGATAAAATTATAAATTAACAATTTTCGGACTTTTTCTTGTATTTGTGCTGTAAAATCTTGCTTCTTGCCAAATTTCATGATTGTAGGTCAACGGGAAGTACCCTATAGGTTTTGATTTACTTGCGAGTATCAAAATATGTTGCATAAATGGCCGTATTTTTTATTGCGTTGACTTAGAAGCTCGGTTTTTTTAGAAATCTAAGGGACCATAGACTTGCGTATTTGATATTAATTTCAACTTGATACCTCCACGCGATCCTGAGAAAAAGGGCCCTGACAGACGACATACTTAAAAATGTTTTTTTATGTGATAAAATTATAAATTACCAATTTTCGGACATTTTTCGTTATTTGTGCGGTAATACCTTGCTTCTTGCCAAATTTCATGATTCTAGGTCAACGGCAAGTACCCTATAGGTTTTGATTTACTTGCGACTTTGCGAGTATCAAAATATGTCGCATAAATGGCCCTATTTTTATATTGTGTTGATTTAGGAGCTTGATTTTTTTAGAACTTTTAGGTACTATAGACTTACGTATTTGATATTAATTTCAACTTGATACCTCCACAAGTTCCTGAGAAAAAGGGCCTTGACAGATGACATACTTAATAATATTTTTTATGTGATAAAATTATAAATTAACAATTTTCGGACTTTTTCTTGTATTTGTGCTGTAAAATCTTGCTTCTTGCCAAATTTTATGATTCTAGGTCAACGGGAAGGTTTTGATTTACTTGCGAGCATCAAAATATGTCGCATAAATGGCCGTATTTTTTTATTGCGTTGACTTAGAAGCTTGATTTTTTTAGAACTCCAAGGGACCATAGACTTACGTATTTGATGTTAATTTCAACTTGATACCTCCACGCGTTCCTGAGAAAAAGGGTCTTGACAGACAGACAGACAGACGGACAGACAAAGAGAGACAGACAGACGGACAACGAAGTGATCCTATAAGGGTTCCGTTTTTTCCTTTTGAGGTACGGAACCCTAAAAAACGGATAAAACGTGGTATGATAACGGCAGGACCGATTTAGATGAAATTTTGTGTGTTTATTTGAATGGGTTCCTGGATGGTTTGAAAACCCAATTGCACCCGGTAGGTGGCGCTGCAGTCGGGTTCTAGGATCGTTCAGACAGGACAACGTCTGTCGGGTCTGTCGGGATCTATGTAATTAAAAATCAGTTGCCGAATGTACTGTAAGCGCATCATTTCATTCATTTTTTTGTTGTGTTTGTAAATTTCAGAGCAAGGTTTGTATGACAGATTTTTATTCACAGCCAAACCACTGGAGATAGATATATGAAGTTCAACCGGGCGACGCCGGACACGAACGAACAGCTAATTTAGGATAAAATAGTTTTAATAGCGAGTGATTTCCAGAAGTTGGTAACGATTGGACGAAAAAGAAAGGGACCACCACCGGAATAAAACAGTCAGATACTTTAAAAAGAATTAACGCAAGCAAGTTAGATAAAATAAGTACTTTGATTATAATATTATGACTTACTTACTTTCAGAGCTTTTGACAAGGAGCTCTTCTTTCTAGTAAATTTTAAAGTGTGAGTGGTGATAAAGTATATAATTATCGTGAGTGAGCCGAGTCCTTTGGCGCCATCTCCACGGGCGAGAGAATCGCGGCGATAGTCCCGTTGAGCCTCCATAATTATCGCCGCGATGATATCGCCGTGTGAAGATTGATTGATATATTTTCTATTGAATTTGGTGGCACGACGAGATTAACGCCGCGATTTTCTCGCCTGTGGAGATGGCGACTTAGTCTGTCCACTGCTGCAATAATAGCCTCTCTCTCAATCCACATTTCATAACTTGCGGGACGATAGCTTCAGGCCCTTAGCACACCTCCGCCGCGAAACCATAGCAGCGAAACCGCAGTAGTTTATTTCAACTGAATGCGGTTCAGTTGTTTGCGGCTGTGTTGCTTCTAGGAAATTGTAAAGAAAGTAAAACCAACTGACAAAGTTTCGGACTGGAATTTCACTGTTATTGGTTTTAATGCAGTTTGTTAAAAGTTACACCACGTAAACAAGACAGTTTGACGTATTCAATATTTTTGAGAAAATAGCAAAAAAGCCAGCTACGGGCTGACCGATGGTAAAAGTTGGTATTTATTCTATTTTTTTTTGCTGGTTTTATTCTGTATCTTAACTATGTCGTGATCTATTATTGGAAATATTTATCCAATTAAAACTATATCTTAGGTACCTACGTTGTTTGAGTTGAGCGTCGACAATTTGTACCATGTGGCCTTATGTGGCGCATAAACTAATTTGACAAAATATGTACCAAGTCAATTTCTGTCTCAATGCAACTTGAAGACAACTAACAATTATTCTTTCAATCAATTTAATCGGCTTAGGCTTCTCTTTGTTTCAAACTTCATTTTCTAGTAGGTAAACGATATCGTACATTATTAATCTCCGGGAGGAACGAAGAACCTTCTTCTACATGTTATTTGGAAATCGGTTAAAACCTCGAATCTATGTATGTAGACTTTAGACGACGACGGCGACGAAGGCAGTTACCATAAGCAACTGCCAACGTCGTCTAAAGTTAACGTTGGGACGGGGCTGTATAAATGATGTCGTCTTGTTCGTCTAGCTTCAGATTACAGAACCTGTCCCACAGCCCAGCGAGGAAGCGACTAGCCATCAAGGATTTTCTCGCTCCAGAAACGTAGGTACAAAAGATTGTTCCGGTCCCGAGTAAGTAAAATAGTTGATCACCGACTGTTCACACTGCCAGCGAGTACTCGTTTGTCGCAGCGACAAGAGCTATCAAAGAGAGTAGGTACACTCGCTGAGAGACTCACGCTTCTTAGTGCAAACGCATACCAGCGAGTAATCGCTCGTTTTCGTCGCGTACTCCCTGCTCGCCAACTCGTTTTTAGTTGCTAGCTTTACTCGTTTCTAGTTAATCGCCGGCGATGTGGCAGATGCCATATAGACAGGCGTCGTGTGACCGCCCAGCGGCGACATACTGAAGTCTCCAATTGATTGCAACTCAACGTACCTGTAACCGATCCAATAAGACTGATCCTTCAATTATGTAAATCAGCGAATGTGAATGTAATACGATTAATTTAATAGCGGCAGTTGTGGTTTTATTGTAGCCTACAATGAAACCTACAATTTGTAGGTACCTCTTTGACAATGATCCTCTACGAAAAATTGTTGGTTATTCAAGGTAATAACATCATTGGGCATACCTACATATTTTGCTAAGTGTTGGTATTTTATTACAATATCCCTACCATCTCAAACCCTTTGAAACGAAGAATGAAAAAACAAATTCAATATGCTGCAGCTCTACCATGACGTAAAACCTCATATTTTATTTTATTCTAGCTGACCCAACCCAATAGACGTTGTCCTGTCCAAAATGAATATCAAAGTCAAACTGTTTATCGTAGAAAGAGAAAGTGTTCGTCTAGCGGGCTACGGTTGGTACGGTTGATACGGTTGATATTACATCAGATTAATCCCGACCTAGAATTGACAGTTATGAACAGCTTGTAGTATGGGAAAAAGAAAAATGTGGTTTTTACGTTTTCCGTGCAATTTTCCTCGGATTCCAACGAATATTTGAAAAAAAAAATTGCCAAATTGGTCCAGCCGTTTGTACAGTTTTGAGCTTAGCAACACATTTAGTCATTCATTTTTATTTATACAGTAGATTACGTTTTTCCGTGCAGTTTTCCCAATTTCTCTCTTCATAAGAATCTTCTCGGATTCCAACGAATATTTGAAAATAAAAAATTGCCGAATAGGTACAGTCGAGTTTTGCGCTTAGCAACACATTTAGCAATTCATTTTTATATACGAATTAACATAAGGTATTAATTAACTAAGGATATACTAATATTTTTAGTGTATAAAGTGCTCTTTGTAAAACAGAAAGGCAGGCGTTCAGCATCTCTCTCTCTCTCTTGAAGGAGATAATTAAATTCAATCTGTTGCATCAACAATATAGTTAAGATTAATTTTATAAAGTTTTGCAGACGCCATATTGACTCTTTAATGACGTCATATGACCTAGGAAACTAGATCATAGCAACTTAGTTAAATTGGTTCACTAGGTTAAGCGGTTGATGTAACTAATACTACAATATTTACTTCAATTCCAATATAAAGTAGGTAACTACTTATTTTCTAGCAATTACTACCACCAACTTTGGTTCAAAGAGAAGCAAAATGAAATAAGTAGGCTATCAAACCAATTAGGAATATCTTACAAAATAATGTTTTACTTAAAATAACTCAAAAAGTCACTTCGTGCTCAGCTCTGCAGTAGTCGGGTGAAAAGGAATATAAACAGTCATAATATGATTTCCACCCGGTTCCTCACTGTCTCAAAATGATGACCAAGAAACTCTCAACTCCACGTATAGCTGAATTAATTCGATATGGACAGGAAGTTTTGTTGAACTAATATAACAGTGGTACAGGTACAGTAGCCAAGCGTTAAAATAGCACATGGGGTTTTAGAGAGAACGAAATAGTTGAGTTTCAGAGAGTTTCAGAGACGACGCTATAAAATGCTGATTTTTTTCGATATATGCCAACGGCATTGAGCGGTTGGGGCGGCGGCATAGCTTGGGTGTTCTGCGCTGAGCACGTAACGTCGTACGGTCCACCTAGTAATAGGACTCGCCCATCAAGGAACGCTGTCCCAAATTAGACGCGGACCTATTACAGGTACTATAACACGTAGGTATACTACAAGATAAATCATTAAATGGTGAAGGTTTCATAAAAATACGCTTAGTGGTTTTTTCGTGGTTCTCAATTTTTTATCCGCGTTAGACATACTTTACAAATTAATGTAAACTTACTGTTTAAATATAAACATAATCTAAAATTTTCACATATTAACCCCTCAAGTGTCGAATGCACCCCATGTGTGCATAAGGAAAAACCTTTAAATAGTGGAAGTTCCAAGTTTCAGTTTACACTGACCTCTCATTGTAAGGAAATCATATACAATGCGAGATCAGCTTGTTCTGGAAATGTATAGCTTGATCTGTAGCCGTGCGTACTCGTTTAGAAGTGATCTTCAGTTTTAATAATTAAAAGTCGCTTGTCGTTGGCCTTCATTCCATACTAACGTAGGTATTTCTCTGTTTCCTCCCTAGTATGTAATGATACTAGTCCAAATATTGTTTTACGATATTATGTCTACCACTGCCATGTGATGCCATGTTTAATTTTTCTGGAGTAATTATATTAATTTTAGATTAAAAAAAACTGGGTTTCCTCTTAAACTTGATAGTGAAGTTACCCCAGTAGATATCATATATCAGGTAACGGAATTCAATTAGGTTTTCACATGCTTCGTCATATAAAAGTTTATAAATAGTTGTTCAGATCTGTATCTCATACAAAGTGTCATCTTGTGACCGCACTACCACAAGCAGGCCGCCCCGCGCCGCCGCGGGCCACGACCTGAATGCACCCTCCAAGCTTTTATGCGAGCCCCGAAACACGAAATAATCATGCCTCGCTTCCAATGTATAAGAATACATACAATGTAGCGCGAATTTTACAGACGTTTTACGTACGTTCTTCATTTCAGGTTGCAGACATGGAACAGTCCGTAGACTGTAGGTACTATTAACAGACGATCTGCACCGATCAGATGCGTGCACGCGCGAAATGATCAACAATTTAGTTTGGCGTCTGTTGTAGGCGACCGATCTTGAGGCCGATACAAGCCGTTGAGGCTTTTGACGTGCACGTCTTTCCTCATTGTCCTCACATGTATTATATATTTTCAACAATGATGAATGATGTAACCAACATTTTCATTTTGTAACTATATTTTGATTTAAAACAGTGTCCGTGGAGTTTCTTGCCGGTTCTTCTCCATAGGACCAACCACGCTTTGGAATGGGCAACTAGCTTCATCTTTCTGACTGATCGACCCCTTGACAGTTCAAAAGTGCCTGTAATTGGTTTATCTTAATTATATAAAAAGAAAAGTCCTGACTGACTGGCTGACTCATCAACGCCCAGCCCAAAAAACCATTGGCCTAGAAAGCTGAAATTTTGTACAGAGGTTCCCTTTATAATGAAGACAAGAAATAGGGAAGGATTTTTGTTCCCGTGGGATATTTTCCGACATCCACACGGGCGACGCCGCATGGGAAATGTAATTAAGTAATCACACTTATGGTGTCCATCGCCACGGGAACAGCTTGAGTTTTTCTTATAAGTTGATATTACAAAAATGTAGGCAAAGACGTTTGAAAAACAACAAACAAGAACAAGGTGCCTTGCTCGGCACTCGGACGAACAGTCTTCACTTTTTAAAATAGCTGTAATGCTCCGGATGCTTATAATGAAACAGTATTTCAGTACGTCCCTTTCGCGCAGGTTGCGAGACGACTTCTGGAAAACCAAATTCTCAATTTCCGACGATTAACATTCTTAAATGTATTTTTGAGCATTACTTTTGCTTATCATAAATGTTATTGCATTCGTTCATTGAACGGTGAGAGAAGAAATTCTTTAAAATATTGTCTGCGTATTGCTTCCGTAGATTTATGAAATCTATTTGTTGCTGGCTGTTGGCCTAGGTTTGTCGTGACACGTTGTCGTGACATCGGACTAGATTCGCTAGCAGTGTTGACAATAAACGATGAGACTGGCCGTCCTACTTTTTGCATTAGTCGGTTCGTCCTTCGTTTTGCATTCGTCTGTTCGTCCTTTGTTTTGTATTCATCAGTTCGTCCTTCGTTTTGCATCTCGATGGTCGCTAAAGTTTGAATGATGAAAGTTTGTCACATCTATCTATTTATCTATATAAATAAAAAGAGAAGTCCTGACTGACTGATTGTTTGACTGACCGATTGACTGACTCATCAACGCCCAGCCCAAACCCTTGGACCTAGAAAGCTGAAATTTTGCACAGAGGTTCCCTTAATAATGTAGACAAGGAATAAGGAAGGAATTCCCGGTAGTAGTACTAGTTCCCGTGGGATATTTTCCGACATCCCCGCGGGCGAAGCCGCTGGAAAAAGCTAGTTTGAAATAAATGCTTTGAGTTTTTACAGCTATACACGGTAGGTAAGCATTTTGGTCAGATCAGACTGATGTGAAAGTAGAACCGCCCATTTTATAGTACCTTTACCTACGTGTTTATTTTTTTTACAAAATGAGGTTGATTGCTGAACAACCCTGGGCTACGCGGTGGAAACATAGTGATTCGTGGTTGCCAAGCGATAACGCATTGGTCCGATTGTTACTTTGATTATGATTAACAAAGGCAGTCCCATTCGTCGAACAATATTTTTGAAACCTCTAGACCTGTATCATTTAATTAAAGAAGCACATGGTTAATTTTGTTATTCTTCATGATAGTAGGTATTCAATAAACACTGAAATCTTTTTAGCTCTTGTGAAGAACACGAGACTCCTGTAACTTGAAAGCGGACTAATTACTTAGGTGGCCTTACGATCTTCTTCTTCGTCGACCATAAAATAATAATACCTAGCCAGAGCTGAGGCGGAGCGTTGTGAAAATTAACCAACCCTTCGGATAAAGACGTTAAACTGAAGGTTATATTATAGGCAATGGTTATTTTTTACAATACTCCGTTCCGCCTCAAAGTTCTATTGAGTAATCCCAAAATTAAAAAAGTATTTGTTTTGACAACAGTTTGTGTGAGTGCTCGATTCATTAAAAAGAGTAAGTAAGTTGGACTTATTCAACACTGGTCAAAGCTTATTCAACACGGGTTTTCAGGATCTGACTGATGTCAAATATGTGACAAACTTTGATCATTCAAACTTTAATGATCATCGAGATGCAAAACGAAGAACAAACCGACGAATGCAAAATGAAGGACGAACCGACGAATGCATACTAGCATTTCCTGTGCGGCTTCGCCAGCGTGGATGTCGGAAAACTCACGTGAAAAAAAATCCTTCCATGCCTTGTCTTCATTATAAAGGGAAATTCTGTACAAAAGCATTCTAGATCCAATGGTTTGGGCTGGGCGTTGATGAGTCAGTCAGTCAGGACTTTTCTTTTTATATATTAAGATTATTGGCTTGAGTGTGTATACTGGATACCTAATATATTTGCCACATTTCGCACACAGTAAAAACAACAATAAACTCAAAAGCAACATCTCCAAAGCAGCTAACATATTTTTTGCGTTAACAATGTATTTGTGGTGCTCGTAACTTTCCCATACTTCGGAATGTTAGGCGTGCCCCAGATCTCGCAGGTCAAGGCCACTCCTCGCTACTTCGACTCCTCCGAGCCGACTACTGTCAAGCTTCCAGGCCTTAAATCGAGCGTGAAATATTGCCGAATTTTATGAGACAATTGCCTACGATTGTGCCCGTATTGGAAATTACAGATTAGTGCCTGCTGCCTCTTTAGCCTCTCTCCTTCGTGACCTCAAAAATGGTTAGTGAAATATTATGTACTACATCTCTAAAGGAAATAAAAATGTAGGATTAAAATCCAAATTCACATAAAAAATAATTAAATATCTGTATAAATTCATATTTTACAACAGAACGAAACGATCTGATTGAAATATCAGTGTGTTTGCAAGACACAAATAACAATGAAATACAAAAGTTATGCATCAATTTTTTCATTTTTAAAACAACAGTATTGTGGAGCTCTTATACGTCACATCTTTTTCTCGTTACAGTATATGTTTTACATAAAGCATAATCATAATCAGCCTATACCGTGTCCACTGCTGGGCACACACAATAGGTACCTAATCCATCACGTGGCCTCATTGAGGATAGTTGGATGTCACATGTATGTTTTGAAATTTTCGTTCTAGAACATTCCAATTTCCTCACGCTATGAGGTGATGAGGGTGATGAAATCAACTACAACAAGTAAAGTACTTGCTTGGGGCCACCACTGCTCTTTAGGTAACTTTTTCTCTACGTTTTGCATAATATTTTTTTAAATCATTCATTCATTTGAAACAAGATAATTCCGTTATTTTTTTTTACTTTTATCTGTGTTTTGAATTGGCTGAACGCGTTCTGTTTACCCTTTTGCTTTTTACATTTTATTACATAGTTTTGCACTTAAAAAAAGAATAATAAGAAAAAAAATCCCGCTGCATGCGAGAAGCAGGTACCGGTCGATATGGCTACGCGACGCTTGGAAGAGGCTTTGGTTCAGCAGAGGACGCCTTTCGGCTGAAATGATGGTGATGATTTTTTATTATTTTTTAACTCTAGTTAGTTTTTTTCAGCAACCATTTGGCAACTGATTTCAACGGATGGTGTTATTTATTGTGGCTCTACCTATGCCCGCGACTCCACCGTATTTTTTTTAGTTGGAAACCTAAAAGATCAGCGGCAACAGACTGTTTCGCACAATTTTAGCAAGTCTTACCAATACGTTAAAATGGTTCAACAAAAGTAGTTGCTCACAAATTCGACACGATACTGATAATCGAATAATTTGAGACGTCTAAGTACGAACCTATTCACGAAAAACTACTGTTCTGGGCAGACAGACGGACGCGAGAATCATCTAATTATGTCCCGTATTCCTTTTAAGGTACGAAACCCTAAAATGATTTATTCGTGTTAGATACGCTCCCGGCTACGCGCAGATTCAAGTTCACGGTGGCAAATGTACCACGTGGACATTTTGTGGTGAACCACTTTTCAAACCTATTAAAACATATTGAAACTTTCACCGCAAAATTCCGCGGTGTATGGGCAAACCGGGCGGATTCATACTTAAAACATATACATACGCCTGAACGTGTGTAAAAGGTTGTTTATTTCTAACATCCCTATCCCGGCTTCCATGAAAAGATCCGTTGTACATACATGTTGACCTCTATAATTTTATTATAGAGATAGATAAAATAAGCTTTATTGACTAGTTTCGCCAGTGCCAGTGGTCTGCCCTTTCCGATCACTTGGACAACTAGACTACTTTGGACTATCATGAAGTGCTCTATTGTTTATGATTTCTTTCTTTTTCTGGTATATTTGCTTTTTCTTTTCGAGGTTCAATGTTTTTGCAGTCTTATTTGTACTTAATGTTTGAACAATAATTAATATTATTTGTACATACACTATTCATGACAACAGTAAAAGATTTTCAGAATAGAATGAGTTCGGTACATGTAATATCAAGTGAGGGATCTTGTCCTCGTAAGTTATCCATTGTATGACGCTACGTCTGCAGTTGATATATTAAGCGTACACCCTCCAACCTCCAAACCTCGTCTGTACGTAAATAGAACGTTACAAGTTTACGAGAGAATACATTTTTCTTCAAATATGTTAGCGGTTTTATATAAATACGAATAGTGGTGTTATGTTTTATTGGTTGTGCAAATCTCTAATCTTTCTGATTGCTACAGCGATACTAAATTTATTTCCAGCTTTATCCTTTTTAATCTTTAACCACAAATTATAGCGCATTTCAGCGAAAATTTTATATTCACTATCAATGGTCGATTTACCTTCAGTAAATTTATGAGCTTCGCACATTTGTAGCCCAACGATCCCTGAACTATTTCGAATATTTACTACGGAACCCACAATACACAAAGGATGCCTGAATGGAGGGTGTTAGCAGTGCGCTTTGTGGGCTTTGTGTGGCATGTCGGTCAGGGGAGAGAATTTGCTATACCTACGTATCTTTGTAGCTAAAGGTCCTCGGACACGTATAAGCACTGCACCGGATCAGCTTCGTCAACCAGGCGTCAACCTAACGTAAGCACCTTATCGGATCGGTGCAGCGACCGCGAGCCGTAGCTGCTAAGCATGCTGATAAGCGCGTTGCAGTGTGCAGTTCCATAGAAAGCATTCTGAAGGCTCGATTGGAAGCGTTGCTGATCCCGTGCAGTGCCGTACTTAACGCACATGTGCTTTGACCTTTAGCCCAGGTCGACGTGGGTGATTTTATATAGCGACATTTTTTTCGTATTTTTAACTCCGGTGTTGAGCCGAGCAGAGTCCCAACGCGTCAAAAAAATCCGCTGTTGGATTTTCAACTCGATTACGAGGATTATTCCCTGTTTGTCTTCCGCACCGTGAACGGGACGTCAATGAGAAACGAGATTATTCGAAACGAACGTGACGTCCCGTTGACGGTGATCGTTTGTCCACCGCGACCGAGCTTGGAGGCTCCAGTTTGATCTCGCTGTCGTGTGGGGTAAGCGCGTTTTCGTAGAAATAAAACAAACTAAGTAGGAGGCTGCCTAGGTCGAACCGGCGCGACAACATTTTGTTCTTCTGCTTTTGCACGTTCGAAGGCGTAAGCGTGCTATGCTTCGTATGGTTTTCTGCATTATAGTCGAAAAAGTAACTCCTAATTCTGAGGGAATGGTCAAAGAAAGTCTAACCTGTTCGAGGTGGAGCAAACATTTTCGATCTCGCTCCACTCGCTCTAAATTCGTTATAATCGTTCCGACGGCCAAAGTGAGCCCCGCCCGCGTCTGGCCAGTACATATCGATGGTCTAAAAGACAGATGTTATGTGCAGATTTAGAAAAATAACACAGGTAAGTACTCTAAAATAATTGTTAAATATAATAAACACCTATGGGTATAACCTATGGGTTTGGAAGTTTGTAGGTATTCATCTAGAAGCTTCCATGTGAACTGAACTTGAATTAAAAGATAATGCAACTTTTTGGCATCATTATTATTGGTATTGAGCTGCATGCAATTGCCTTTCATTCATCCCGTTTGTAGCTCAACATTCTAATCCACACAAGACAGCAGGTCTTGTGTGGATTAGAATATTGAATCTCCCTCTAGGTTACGTTTATAAGGGGATGCGGGAGTCGCGGATTGTTCCGGATTTAACTGCTAAGGCTTCGAACCTAGGTTTGGTGTTGATTTTTTTGACCTCACCTACCTGACCTAAGTACCTCATCTGACTAAAAATGTGGGCATAGGAAATTTCAAAATGTTCCATATCTCCAGACTTACCTATGATTTTTATCTCAATGGTGCCGCTAGTTGGCATTACTACTCGCCGCGATTTGGACGTTTTATCCAGTTAATTCTTTGTCGTATTGATTTCTGACTCCTGACATGACACCTAGTGCAGGAGTCAGAGGCTTCATACAAATTTCTGTAAACATTATGTCAATAAAGAATTATGAATTATATGATGATTCTAATTAATTATACTTATAGGTTTATGATACTTAAACTAACAGAATTTTCAATACCTCGTATCGAATATTTTGTTTGAAATTGATAAAATAAACATAAGAGATCTAATTAATTAGGAGGAGATTTAAATACAAACCTGTCTACATTTTTATGTAACACTAAAACTATATCGTAAAACGAAAATAGAAATCACGGTTTTCAGATTTAGACCATTGATACCTTGATCGGTGAATATTGGGAGCTAACCAGCAGATGGCTAGTAAATTCATTGACGCTCTAATGCAGCAGATTAATCCAATCGAGTTTGCTTTACTCGAACGTTTTGCTTCTCTTGTAAAAGAAATTAAAAGGCGTTCAATTGAGTTCTACTTATCCTGTTTAGTGCCCGCTACATTGTATCGGAAAAGAGGGCTTTATTTTCTTGCTCGTTAGCGGCTAACCCTCATGGGAGCTGGACTTATTAAATATTTACGAGGAGGCAAGAATATTGATAATGTACATTGTACATTAATATTATTACGCACATAATATGTGAGTGCTAACGTAACCGGTAGTTTCGTTTAAGTCTTATCGCGATATAATATCGCGTAATCCTCACAGTCAAAGTATACGGACTAGTCATAAGCAGATTATTACTACAGCCACAAAAACAAACGAGATAATACTATTACTTTGCTGAAAGAGTAATTAATGCAGGTAGTTTTGAAATGAATAAGTTAAGTAATACCACACATGTTCAGTTTACTCTGACCGCAGGAAAAGCGCATTGCGACGGATTAGTAGCCGGAGTTCAACTGACGCAAAAACGTCATTCATCGTATCATAACGTTACCTTTTACGGGTTTTCGTCTGCTTTTATTTATTACAGATATAAACTCCAGTTTATGGCGGATTTTTACGGATTCTGGTCAACAATGAGAGGACTTTGCGGGGACTCTAGATAAGGACGGACCATAATTTGTTTTCGGCTCGCAGTAGCAATCCTCGGGCTTTGAATATCCGGTAGCACATCGACACAAATGTTTATGTACGCACTATCGCCAATAGATCGAAGTCCACCCGTAGTACACGATAATGTAAAAAATATAATACGGCGCAAATATTTTTTTTTAACAACCTTTAATAAAAATTATCTAAATCGATTGTTGATTTGTGTAAGTTAAAACATGCTTTTGGGCACTTTTCCTGTCGACAGTGATGGGGACGAATTTTTTGATGTCCTATGATTAATTCCCCTCCTTTTATTATATACTTGTACATATATATTGTTTAAGACTGTTAGATCCTAACCTAACCTCTTGTTGGAAAATTCCAGTAGATCTACTAGCTAAGTAATTAGAATACTACATCGCATAAAACTACGGCTTACTGACTGGGCACGAAACGAGTTTACAAACTTTAAACTAGACTAAGGGGAAGTTGCCCAAAATTTGCTTGCAAGATCCAACCATCTACTAATAGGTAAGGTAGCTAAATAAAACCTTGATTAATTGATAAAGAATATGTAAAGGGCTCTCCTTTAGCCGATGTTGTATAAAATGTGTGTTGTAAAAGGATTGACAGATTAACTGTGATTCACTTCTATTTGTTCGACTGGTTTCAGAAAAGAAAATACAATACAGCTTTATTGCAGTGAATGGTTTCCGTCAGCCGTCGTCCTGCACTCTTATCTACCTATACTTTTATTTGTCAATAAACTGGAAAAAGCGGATTGCTTTACGACCGACCTGTTCAACGATTTTCCCGCAAAGAAAATAAATATCAACAATACGTTTAAACGGTTTTTATTTTTAACCGATTGAGGATTTCCAAGAGATTTGAAGCATTTGGTGACCACTTTATACCGATAATACTACTACTAAAACTGCTTTCTCGTAGTTCTGTCGAAATATGAAAATGGCGCTGAATGAAAAAGCTTTATGCGAAACGAATATTTTGAGTAACTGCGTGATGAATTTTTTACCATATTTTAACTGCATTTAAATTGAATTAATCAGACAAAAAAATTGTACGTAGGTATGTAGCTGTCAGGACCTGTTTACTAATAATATTTTATGTGTGAACTTACAAGAATAATTACCCGATCAAGTTTCTTTCGTTCGAGTCATCATCTGCACAGCCTTTTTCCAACTATGTTGGGGTCGGCTGCCAGTCTAACCGAATGCAGTTGAATACCAGTACTTGACATATAGCGACTGCCTACATGACTTCCACAACACCGTTACTGGGTAACACGATGACTGGGCAGCACCCATTTGCAAATTATAAACCGAAAGAAAACTATTGGGTACCGCCTACTACCGGGTTTTTAACACGTACACGGACACAAAACCATTCTCAATAGTTTGTGATATGGTACACAAACTTTCCATACAAAGTGACGTCACGTCTGGGGACGGATTGCCACATTACTTGGTTATAAAAGTATGTGTTGTGGCAGTAACGGTCAAAGACGTAATCGCCAGTAGGTGGACGTGTTCTTTCAATATTTGCGTGACAGAGGTAACTTGTATGCACGCGTAGGAGTATTTGCTGTGGCACTAGCGGTCTGTATTATAGCCTAAAACGACCCAGAGTCACATCCTTCCTATAAATGCTATGGGAAATAGTCGGCCGTGGACGGAATTCTACTTTTAGCGTATTTTAAATCGCCGCCTACAGCCGTAGAGACATATTATGAGGGTTATAATTAACGTCTCTCGACGTTTGTCCGTGAACGTGTTAAGACGAATCTAACGATACCTTAACTGTCGAAATCCTTCCAGCCGTTTGGAAGATACGAGGTAATAAAAAAAATTACATACATACATACAAGATATACGCGAAAAACATAACCCTTCCTTGGCAGTCGGGTAAAAAACCGGCCAGGTGCTTGCCGGACTACACACAGTGAAGGGTTCCGTAGTTGGGATGAATTTATCCCAAGGCTATATTTAAATTTCAAATTATGTATTGTTTTTGTATTTAATATGTAACATATCATATTTTTTTAAAGTAGATAACCTTAAACAAAATAGGTCTACCTACCATTTCTGGGAAAATTTGTTTCCTCTATTTTCACCCGAGCAGAGCTCGGTCGCCCAGATACTGATCGTTAAGCGAAAAACCGGCTAGTACGCGGCTGAATAAATTCTCATAAAGAGGCAAATGGACTTATACGAAATGTCGGATACTTTAAGGGTGACGATAGACGAGCGTAATATTTGAGTTATGAGTCGCGTAAATTCCGTCGCGTAATTTCTGCTACATTCGGTTTCATACAAAAATCCTGTTTCGTTCACACGGCGACGCAAAATGAGTTGTCTGCCGACTCACAACTTACGTACTTATTAAACTTGCCTTTTATTCGAGAATTCAAGCATTTTCCAGTCATATTTTGCGAATGTGATTATGTGATTCCGTCCACGTTCCAGCGGCTTACTACGTCCACATGACACGACGTAACGCGTGTCGCGTGACAGGCCTTGCCCTACTTCTGGATGTAGATTTAGATATCAGCTCATAAAGGTTCATTGTTGCGTGGCTCTACTGCCAAAACAAATAAACAATTTGTGTCACAGTAGATAAGTAGGTAGGTACTACTCTTTATTTAAAAAAAGTCATTTCATAAATTTCGTCTGCTTCTCATAGTTAACCCGAAGTCCCATTTCAAAACTTATCAACATTACTTAGTGGATCTAATTGAAATTTACGATTTGACTTTTGACTTTACCTTTCAGTCTCATCATCTGCCTAGCTAGCCTTTTCTCAAATATGGTGAGGTCGGCTTCCAGTCTAACCGTATGCAGCTGAGTACCAGTATTTTACATGGAGCGACTGCCAATCTGACTTCCACAACCCAGTTACTGGGTAATACGATACCCCTTGGTAAGGACTGGTTGTCAGACTTTTCCCGCTTCTGACGACCCATAACGACTGTCAAGGATACACGAAAAACAGCCGGTACCAAAGGCTTAACCTACTTTCCGAGGCACGGAGGGCGTCTCGATATGTAAAGATGATTACCCATCCAACAACCAACCCCAGCAAGCGTAGCTTAACCCGATCGATCGACCCTAGCAACTGTTATTACTTAGTCACAGGCCGCTAAAAACCCACAAAATGAGTTCCCTCGATAAAAATGACCATTTATCATTTACCTTTCAGTCTATGTTATAGATAGTTTTTTAAATAGATGTCATGGATTTCAGAAAGCCCATTTTAGCAGTTCAATAAAAAGAAATGGGACAAGTGCGGGTCGAACCACGCACAATGAAGGGTTCCGTAGTTGTGATGAATTTATCCCAAAAACAAACATAGTAATTGAAAAATATGTTCTCCCATACATCGATATAAATCACGGTCAATTCTCTAAATGCAAATGTTTTTTTGTAATTGCAAAAAAATATTTTTTATGAACTACAAATTAACGATTTTCAGACTTTTTATTTTTTTATTGCGTTGACCTTTATTTTTTAGAGCTTCCAAGGGGAAGGTAGGGAAGGGACCGTATTTGATATTAATTTCAAGTTGATACCTCCACGCGTTCCTGAGAAATCAGGCGGATAACGAAGTGATCCTTTAGGGGTTACGTTTTTTCCTTTTGGGGTACGGAACCCTAAAAACATCAATAATTAAAACGCAGATAATTTGAAAAAAATATTTCAAACACACTACTATGCAGGTTAGGCAACGAAGATAATCCTCAGGGTGTCTCCATACAATCAAAGTCAAATCATCCGATTAGTAGATATTTATCATCCGATTTCCAATAAATATTGGAATCGAAGTTTGCCGAGACCCGAACGAATGCTTTTAGTATTTGACACGAAGCTGAGCCATCTGACCTCAGCAACCCAATTATAGAACATATCGATATCGAGAAACTGCTATTTCTGATTTATAACTAATCATAAAAAGATGGGCTCTATTTCACATTGATGCACATGTAAAATTAAATACATCATACTGAAATAACCTAGCATTGAAACCCTAATTTAAAAACGATACATAGCTGTAACTGTTTGTGAGTTCCCTCTTGAGGAGGCGATTCAGGTTGAAGGATCTGCAGGTAAAACTCTATCAAATAATTTTTTATTTGGAACGGAACAAAAATACATGGTGACAACTTGTTAATACACTAAACAAGCACTAAGTGGTCCAAAACAGATTGCAATTTACCCTAATAAATAAAAACTTTTCTTTCATTAGTAGTATACGCTATCAGCTATTAAACACTATGATTTTCTTTATGAAAACTCACGAATAGCCTTGAATTTAGCGCACATTAAAATCCTATTGAAGATCATCGTGATCGTAGCAAAGAGTGCTACGCCGTAGCTTATGCCGTAGCGTACGTCAGTTGGTCGACTACGCGACGCGGCTACGAGCATCGAGCACGTAGCAAGTGCCAAATCCAAAATCACGCAGGATCAATTATATTTGCCCACGCTGTTGCTTTGACTAAAATTAAAATGTATTAATAAAACTAGATTTTCTATTGATGTAATGTTTTTAATTTTTCTACAATCTATTCTACCCTAAGCCTTATTGCAACAGGCATATAGCTATCTGATTATACACAAATTAAATAAAATGGAGCGGAGGCCTGTGTCCCAGCAGTTGGAACATTATAGGCTGATTTTATGTTACGTAAATAAAATGAAAATGAAGTATCCAACAGCGGTTTCGCAAAAATAATAAAATTTATCACGCACGGTTGGTTTTCTAACATGTTTATGCCAAGAAAATATCAAGCGCGTATAAAATGTGTAACGTTATAAAAACTAGAGTTTTCAACAGATCATAAACGTGAACCAGTTATTTAATATGTAAATATTTCTTAGAAGTTCACTACATAATATTAATCGCGTGACGGTGGCACGGAGCGCGGGTTTCCGGGAACGTGAGACGCGGGATTCCCTTGCCCGCGATCTGCGTGGCCTGCGTTGCGCTTATGAAATGCTGCAGGATGGGACCGCTAAATTACTTACTCGATCCGAGAGTATTCTCCGTATAAAAATTATCTGGTCTTTTATTTATAGGAAAAATGTATTTGATATTTTTCCACGCGGACTTTTTATGAATTTCTCTTAGTGTCATTAACTTTTTTGCTGTCGTGGCATGGACGGTCTTTGGCTTCCACACGCTCTTTTAATTAAAGTTTACGTCATGACACATTATGAATATTCATATCGGTGAATATCGAATACTTTGTCGTATTCCAAAACATTGTCGTCCTTAAATAATACAATGTTACTTTTTTATCGACAGATATATGTTTGTTAATTACGTCAAAACGTCGCGTCGGCCCACGTTATTTGTTTTAACTAATTTTTTCGAACGAGAGAATTATAACAGAATTGGGACAAAACTTTGAATTGAGAAGAACTTATTTATTTGGACCACCAACAAAGTATACTTACACAGATACAATATAAATCACAAAAATACGAAAGGTTAAAGTTAAGGTTTTACGTGTGCTCCTTCAATTACAGGAGACCACAGCATGCACATATAACTAGGTGTAAACACTTAAACAGGATAAAAATAAAAATGGAGAAACTAATTCATGTTGAAATTAGAAAAAAAAACATGTCAAGACTGAGCATGAATAATACAATTGTTAAATCTAATTAGAATTATTCCACATTTTTTGAATACTGAAGGGAAGAAAAAATACAGTTACTTATATCTACTGTGTACTGTTAGTTACTAGAGAAGTAAATAAGTCACACATTTGGTTGTTAGGTCCTTAGTAGTAATATATTAAAACGATTTTATTGATAAAATGAATGTGTAATAAGTGCGTGTATCTTTAAAGATCACAACTTTTATTTCTTTAGAAAGAAAGTAAAATTTTAAGTCAAAATTTAAACTAGTGTCAATTAATTTTACAGGAAACGAAATGTTCCGTTTATTACGTCTTCGTCAGAGTTAAAACAAAAAGGTTGTCGATTCACCTGGATGCGACAGCAGCTGAAAAATAGACAAACGTTTGTCCACTGACCATTCGGCGAGGACAGTTTCCAAGTCTGATTGCACTTCGTAATAATATTGTATGTAGGTAGTTATCATCAATGTAATATTCTAGGTCTACGTTATTAAGGTTGATGAGGTTTTTATGAACAGAAATAGCACAAAATACAGAAGCTTTTGAAGGAAAAGGGGTCACTAAACGTGTTTTTAGTGTTCCGTAACCCAAAGGAAAAAAGAAACCCTTATAGAATCACTCGTCTGTCTGTCTGTCTGTCCGTCTGTCACAGCCAATTTGCTCCGAATCTAATAGACCAATTAAATGGTGGTACACATATTGATTTCTGTGATGTGACCCAAATACGTACGCGTAAAGTAAATAAATGAATTTTATACCATTCCCTCTCTAAAAAGCTTATTTTATTCACTGAAAACAGTGAATAAAAACTCACAGTTTTGATGTATGAATTTGGAATGTATTCGACCACAGATTTAGAGTACCTAGGCTAGATATGGCATGTTATTAGATAGTATGAAAACCGAGCGTGTCATCTTTTTTATAACTACGATAACTTCACCCCAGCCATTTAGTGATGTGCTCAGCGTAAACAGAATTGTTTCAATCGCTAAGCGTAACTGTGCTAACAGACTTTTTTTAGTACGAACAATCGAACATGCAGGCCATGCTTGGTCGGATAGCTTGCCTGCCGTATCTAGCTGATGATCTAAATCTGTGTATTTGACCTAAATTGGTATGTTCTAAATTCAATTTGATTAGTCGACATTTTCGACAAGGATTTTAGCATTAGAATAAAAACTGTTTTGTGTTCTTTGCTGTTTGAATAGGTACTGTAAGTTGTACTAACTCGAAGTTTAGTGTTAATTAATAATAAATCGATTAAAAATGCATTCAAGTGATGAAGATGTGTTAACACCTGAGTTTATGAAAGAGATGAGGCCGATGTAGTGAAAAAGTTGCTACCCAAAAAATGACGGCTGGTTTACATCAAAGCCAATTTAACTTTCCTTTTTCTTAATTAAATGTCTATTTGCGCTTAAATCTTTCTTTTTCTCGTAGTCATGGTATAAAGTATAGTATGCAACTCTTGAATAAAACGAATTTATATCGAGGGCCATGAATCACTCGCATCGCTCAGGATTCATCTATGGCCCTCGCTTTAAATCCGTCCTTTATTCACTAATTGCACAATATACTATTGAATATGAGGGTCACTTTAAGGGGGCAAATAAGAAAATTTAAAAAAAGTTTAGCAAACTGTACCGTGTGATATATCAAATGAAAGGACTTACGATGACAGTCTAAAAATGTGTTTTTTTATAATTTTAAAATAAAATGTTTTAAAGTTATTTAAGAAAATAGACGAATCTCCGAAAATGCTGAGCCTAAAATTTTGAAAAAATACAGAAAATAGCTCTTTACCTGTAAATTACAGGAAAACCTATAAGAAGTTTGTGGTTTTAAAATAACATAGTAAATCTCTCAATATTGTGAGTACAAACTTATATTTACTGTTGGAATGTATGGGAGAACATGTTTTTCAACTATAATGTTGACTTTGTTCTTGGGATAATTTATCCTAACTACGGAACCCTTCATTTTGCGTAGTCCGACACGCCGGTTTTTTTTTTTCTATTGTCCTATTAGATTAAGTAGCAAAGAATTAATTTAATAAAGTGAAACGAAAAAGGAAATGACAAATGGTTTATGCAAAATAAGGGTCTTAATGGCCGATATCGTTAAGAAGGAATTATAAAATAAAAGCATTGTTTTTTCGTGAAAGGATACTAAAATGAAGGTGAGAATTGCGAACAGTCAGCTGAAATATTTAAACTGAGGTTGTGACCTTTAAATCTGTTTTCTTAATAATTTATTGTTATTTATGCTCTGAGGAGCTCGTGGCTAAGTAATAACAGCCGCACGGGTCGGTCCGTCAGGTTAATCTACGCTTGCTGAGGTTGGTAAGTGGATGGGTGACCATCTTTACATATCGAGTCTCCTCCGTGCCTCGGAAAGCACGTTAAGCCGTTGGTCCCGGCTGTCATTCGTGGATCTTTGACAGTCGTTCGGGTCGTCAGAAGCCCGAAATTCTGACAACCCAGTCTTACCAAGGGTTATCGTATTACCCTGTTACTGGGTTGTGGAGATCAGATAGGCAGACGCTCCATGTAAAATACTGGTATTCAGCTGCATCCGGTTAGACTGGAAGCCAACCCCCCCATAGTTGGGAAAAGGCTAGGCAGATCGATGCTCTGTTTAACCTTTGTTGTTGCCGTTGGATTTAAAAATAGCGGAATGCATTTTATTTACAGGTACTTCAAGCTGTAACACGGGCAGAGCACATAACTCAAACACTACCCGTTATTCATAAAAAAACTAAAACGCTATGCAAACCTATTTTAGTTCAATAGTAGTCTTCTTCTTTCAAACTCAAATTATAATTCGAAGGAGTTAAGTTTTGAGAATAAAATAGTTTTGTAGAGCGTTTTAGTTTTTTTTATGAATAAGGTTAGTGTTTATCCTTCTAACACTTTGCTTTCTGCTTTAATGATTAAGAAGTCATGTGACTATTCTCGTCAGTTTAAAGTTTTAAACACCTCCATCTTATCTTCATACAACTTATTTGACACATTGGGTGCGAGCGATTTTCGTCCCGTTTCCCACGAGGGATTTTCATAAAGCCTGTCACTTATGGGTCCTGTACGTGGACACGCATGACCTCAGGCACCTTTTGGCTGGCAGGCTTTTGCACTGCGCCCGAATCAGGGAAAATACGTTCCGAAACAGCTGTTTAGGTAGCGTTTGTATTGCGGTTATGCACGACGTCGGATCCGATTTCAAATTCATAGATTGTGCACTGCATGTACACTGCATTTTCCCGGCTCGAATTTAATCGGATTCAGATCGGTCATGGTGCAAATAAGTGAAATGCGCACTTATATGCATCGTGTAACTGTATTTACGAGCTAGGCATATACATCGGCAACCTGACCTGTGCGTTTTTCCCGCGCTCGGAGATAATTACTAGCACCGTAAGCAATGGAAATTATAATATCATTAAATCATTAACTAATAACTATACTATCATGGAAATTATTTGACTTAAATTACAATTGTCATTCTTTGACAGTTGCATTAAATGGCCATTATTGATCGAAGCCATAACACGGTAAACTAACGTAGTGTGTCAATTTGACAAACAGGCAATTGCAGGGCAATAAATATTTTTCAATACACTTCCTCGAAAACTGGTTCATATCGTACTACGATTAGGTTCACAATGCAATGTATTTCACACGCGTGCGATTTTTTATTTTCCCGCAAGTGTGCGGGAATAAAAATTGCCACAGATAACTTATACCTATACTATATACTTTGTCCAAATTGGTTCAATGCCTCTATTCAGACCTCTCTATTCGGAGGTGAATGTTTTTTTTTTAATCTCGGCAAAGAAGAGATGATGATGGGTTGTGGAGGTCAGATAGGCAGTCGCTCCATGTAAAATTCTGGTATTCAGCTGCATCCGGTTAGATTGGAAGCCGACCCCAACATAGTTGGGAAAAGGCTAGGCAGATTGATTGATCGGCTTTATACCTTTGCTTCTCCTTCAACCTGGCGAAAGCAAAGCGCGGAAAAAAAGAAAATTTAAATCATACTTTCATAACAATTCATGACAAAAATATTGTTCGTTATTTTATTTTATTTCTTCAAAAGTGTATTGAAAAACGTCGTTTGATACTCGTGGACATTTGTATCAAAATGTACACCAAACTGTACAAACATACTGCACTTACTTATTCTACCGTAACCTCTTTCACAGCCGCCGTTAAAAGACAATTGGCTGAAAATTCAAATTATTGTACCTTTTTTCCAATACTATTTCAGCTTCCATTTATAGTTTGGATATGCTGTTTGTAAAGCCCGTTCTATAAGTAGCAGTAGAGCGCCGTTAATGATATTCTCTTTACTGGAGAGCCGATGGCGCAAAGTAATCGCTAACTATCGCGCCGTAGCGTCCAGCACAACATCGGTTTGGTGTCCTGTCCATATTTTAACTCCATTGAGTTTAGATTTGCAAATTATTGTAGTTAATTTTCTACAAATTGTGGTCAGTATTCATTATTAGTCAGACCGACAATCCTGCACAGGGCCCTCGTGGTGTATTATGGACCACTCCCTCTTACAGAGATGAAGCCAGTGCCCCAGCAGTGGGAACGTTACAGGCTGATTATCAAAAGACATATGGCCTGCTAGCATGAAAGTAGAATAAATCCTGTGGAAATGCGTTCCTTGCAAAGCATGTGTGGTGTGAGTATGAATGATAGGCTGAAGAATGATATGATAAGGCAACGGTGCGGTTTACAAGTTGTAGTGAAAAAAATTTAAAGGAGTATGCTTAGATGGTTTGGTCATGTTGAGAGGATGAATGAAAGGCGACTAACAAAAAGGTTACAAGGCAGATGTGAGTGGAAACGCCGAGAGGGGACGTCCTAGGAAGACAACATAATTATAGTGACCTTATTGTTGATGTTCTTCAGAAAGGTCAGGTGCGTATAAGACCAGATGTATGAACATTAACGAGGCAAAAGGCATGTAAGGATCGTAGCAGGTGGCGATCTGTAGTTTCTGCCTACCCCCGTGTGAAGGCGTAAGTTTATGTATGTCACTCCAACATTCACTCTTCAAAAAAATATATCTACGTTTATTCATCGCTGCGAGATATTTATTCGCTAAATATTTACTCGTCAGTTTAATTAGCGTTAAAATTGAATCATATATATCATACGCAATATGCTTTTTTAAAGTTTTTACTGTAAATATTGCATTCGAACCTTTAAAATACAGCAACGCCTGTAGGCAAAGCTTTAAAAAAAACTGAAAAATAATTGCTTGCCCTTTTATTACTTTTCCGGCGAAGCCCGCGGGCAGCTACAGTTAACACTCTGCCAGGTTAGAGTTGATATTGCACATTGCCCTCAGGCATGCTGAGTAAAGATAGATTTATTAGCTGGCTTTGCTCAGTTTTTAATGAACAGGGTTTTCCGCTGTGGAGACGATGTTTTATTTATTTTGGCAACGTTGCCTAACAGTAGTTGGGCATTGTTCGCACTATGCCTATGTATTTTTCATCTCAATAATATAATTACTACTACTTGAACCCGATTATTTGGCGTTTTATCGTGGTCACGTTTCTAAACACCGTTTTGCTTCTTTTTCCGCATCTTCATTTGAATTAGGAACAGTGCTAGGTCATTGTAAGATTGAGGTCAGTCAATTAAGACTGCTGAGAAGTCTAGAAGAACATAAGTTTATTTTTAATAGAATGCTACCAAACAAAACAGTTTGCAAGCAAACGTACTGCTGCCAATTAAAAGTTTATAAAGTTATCAAGAACAGTTATCACGATCATAATAAAAAATATTTATTAACAAACATAGTTGCTGCATTAATTAAAATTTAATATTTTTTATAGCAAATTGAATATCTTCTGAAAAGGTTGTAAGTATTTAAAAAGCTACTCTACTTACTATTACGTAATGTTCTTTTTTCATCGCGAATAAATTGTAGTTAGAAATCAAGTGTAAGTAGTGTGCTGCAAGTAGCAGGCTCGCAGCCGGAGCTAATGTGAAGTGAGTTTACAAGTTGCTGCCAGTCAGTGCACTAACTTGTTGTATTACGGAAACACATTTGTAACTGTTGTTTCTGTGTTGGAGGAACTTATTCCCGTATACTAAGCGGGGGAGGCTTCCCATAAGCTAAGATTTTATTTAGTTTCTATTGTTAGCTTGTTTCATGTTATCGTATAACCCAGTAACTGGGTCGCTGGAAGCTGACCCTAACATAGTTGACCTGACAAACAGGAAACGGTTGTACACTGCCCTGACTGCCCCGTTTACTGCCTGGAAAGGTATGAGGTTGAGCAGGAACTGGAAACAAAAATAACAATGGGAACTATAAGCTCACTAATGGAAGGAAAAAGACTAAGAGTTAAGTTTGTAGATTTTTGAATTAAAGTGGCCAGGAAGGCGATAGAAATAAATAAAAAATAAGCAAAATATTGTGCTTAGTATTTATATTTAAATAATATAAGACGTAGCATGATTTTGAATTATTAATTTAAATGGAATATATAAATGTGTGAATTAAATATAGTATAAATTATTATTTTAATCTGTGTTAGTTTATATATTATGTACATAAAGAATAAAATCATCAATCAATAAAAATTTGTATAAATTATGAATTATTTTTAAATTATTGAATGCATTATTTTAACCTATTGACAAACAAGTTCTTTGATAATGTCAGAGGACACTGAGCAAAGGTAGGAGTGTGGTTTTAGCCGGGAAGAGTCCGGCACTGCCCAGATTGGCTCATACCTGAGGCAGTCTGGGCGTCAATGAGGATTTCCCACTCCTGCCAAAACAAAAACAAAAAAAAAAACATAGTTGGGAAAAGGCTAGGCAGATGATGATGTTAGCATGTTACAATGGATTGTTGCAAGCTGATTTTTGACAACTTCCACTTGGCCTATCAAGTTGATAAAGTTTAATTAGTGCTATGGAAATAATTAAGCCACAATATTTAGATGAAATATCTGTTGTTAATACTATGAAAAATAAAATAAAAATGTTAACCTGATTTCAAACATAAAATATCAGAAACTACTTATGGATTAGTCTGCATGGTGCTTCTGTATAAACTAGACCTTGATGGATCCCGATAACTTATACTAAACGACACAAGTGATTTCCATGTCAGAGTCTAGCTATACTAGACCTATACTTATTGTAAATATGATTATGTTAAGATAATGTTAAGATTCAGCATAAAATGTAACGCAAAGACTTTTACTTGATGTAAGTAATTCACTTTGTCCTCTAATGCTAATGCTCAAAGAGAACGAAATACAGAAAGACCATAATTAAGTTAATCCCCAGTGGTAGGCTGCGAAATTTTCTTGCGTTTTTTGCAATTTGCAGGTGAGTGTCAAGTTGTATCTTGATCAAAACATGATTCGCGACAGTAACAAATATGTATTTACATCATCAATACATCTCTCTAAGTTAGAATTTGTTCCAAAATGGCATGATTTCCGAAACCAAACTTAGAAAGAACAAATCTAACTTAGATAGATGTATTGATGATTCTTATGGTTATAATTATGTTATAGAAGATCATATTTTGATCAAGATACAACCTAACACTGACATGAGGAGCTCGTGGCTAAGTAATAACCGCACGGGTCGATCCATCAGGTTTAGCTACGCTTGCCAAGGTTGGTCAGTGGATGGGTGACCATCTTTACATACCGAGATTCCTCCGTGCCTCGGAAAGCACGTTAAGCCGTTGGTCCCAGCTGTTATTCGTGGATCTTTGACAGTCGTTACGGGTCGTCAGAAGCTCGAAAGTCTGACAACCAGTCTTACCAAGGGGTATCGTATTACCCAGTAACTGGGTAGTGGAGGTCAGATAGGCAGTCGCTCCACTTAAAATACTGGTATTCAGCTGCATCCGGTTGGATGGGAAGCGGCTGGAGCTGGGAAAAGGCTAGGCAGACAGATTATTGACAACCTAACTGACATGCAAATTGCAAAAAAGGTAAGAAAATTTGAATTTCGCGGGCTACCACTGCGCATTCACCTTAATTTGATTAGGGAACTGTAAATAAACTAGCTTTTGCCCGCGGCTTCGCCCGCGTGGATGTCGGAAAATATCCCACGGGAACGTACTACAAAGAATTCCTTCCTTATTCCTTGTCTACATTATAAAGTGGACATCTGTGCAAATTTTCAGCTTACTAAGTGCAAGGGTTTGAGCTGGGCGTTGATGAGTCAGTCAATCAGTCAGTCAGGACTTCTCTTTTTATTTATATAGATAGAAGATAGATGTGAAATGAGGATATGGTTTTATCGAAGACTTAAAATGGGTGATAATGTGGCCGATTATCGTTCAATCGAAGATAACGCTGGACAGTTAAAACTGGACGTAAAATTGCTGCCATTAATATTTTACGTTCATGTTGACGTTTGTCACTTTATTCGCTCAATATCATACCTGCATTCATTGGTGGAAAATGTGGGGCTTGTGGCTAAGTAATAACAGCCACATGGGTCGATCGATCAGGTTAAGCTACGCTTGCCGCGGTTGATCCGTGGTTGGGTGACCATCTTTACATACCAAGACCTCTCCGTGCCTCGGAAAGCACGCTAAGCCGTTGGTCCCGGCTGTTATTCGTAGATCTTTGACAGTCGTTACGGGTCGTCGGAGGTCTGAAAGTCTGAAAACCAGTCTTACCAAGGGTTATCGTATTACCCAGTAACTGGGTTGTGGATGTCAGCTAGGCAGTCGCTCCATGTAAAATACTGGTATTCAGCTGCATCTGGTTAGACTGGAAGCCGACCCCAAGGTAGTTGAGAAAAGGCCAGGCAGAAGAAGATTGGTGGAAAATTTGTAAAGACATTTCGCGAAGGGAAGCAGTGCAATGCAATACGTTGCAGTGCAATAAGTGACCTAGTAATTCAGGAGGAAACTTGTGGCTCACAAATTGTACCAAAAGCGTACGTAACTGTATTGTATGTGATTTGGCCATGTAAGCATAATTTGTGCCTTTTGGTAAAAGCCACAGAGAGTGAAACTCGGTTAATTAAGCCGAGTTTGAGTTTGTGGTAACGTAACCAGCCACCGATATTCTTGAGTATAGTCTATTGTGATCGAAATTGACGTCAAACCTGGTCTAGAACTACTCTACCCATCTAAGTTTAGATAGAAAGTGTAGCAGACCAAAACTGTATTTGATGAATAATAAAACAGGTGAGATGCAGTGCATTTTCGTCTAGAAACAATTCGTGCCACTTCAGATAAAGGTTAGATCTAAGACGGGACTGCTGCAAGATTTAGAGTTGGTTCAATTTTGTCTATTCTTATTTGTAGTGTTTCAAGATTCTTTGTATGTTTCAGTTTTTTTTTTTCTTTTATGTCCAGAATTCAATCAGATCAAATTATAACTACTTAGTACATACTTATTTAGGCATATTTTAATAAAGCGTTTTCATTTTAGGACAGCAAAGTCCAAACTTCTGAATTTAAAGAAAGAAAGAAAAGAAAAACTATTTATTCCCGCGAAAAATGACGCACATACATTTGTTTTTTACACAAACCTAAAAAATAACAACATACAATTAAAAAAAAAAAAAAAAAAAATAATAATATTATAAAAAAAAAAAAAAAAAAAAATATAAAAAAAAAATAAATAAAAAAAAATATATATATATTTATATTAAATTATTATTATATTATTTGTTATTTATTAATTAATAATTTCATACATTTTACGGGACCAAACTGAATTTTAAGACGTAATAAAAGAAATGAACTCTCAGAACTTATCCTTTATTGCACTTGTGTCTAGACACGTACAATTCTAGGAAACTCAATAATGTTAGGTGTTAACTAGGTGTGGACGCACTAGCTGCTAACCAAAACCACTGCCTTCACACCGTTCACACCACATGTCATTGACTCGTGTTTGAGACAGACGAATACTCGGACTGGCATACACAACTGCCGTGTGATTCTGTAAGACCTCATTCTAAACTTCGAATCTGAATCCGCTGTGAGTTTCTTGATTGGCATTCTAAAAACTCGGTTGATAATTCGAATTTACACTAGGGCTACCCTTGCGAGCGTGTCAGCGAGTTGAACTAAATTGACCATGAGATTTTGATAGATAAAGTATTAGATGACGTAAGAAGTGACATTCAGTAAGGTCCTGCCACTTCGACGCTCACTTCGCAATCGAACTCGACTCAAAGTTTCAAATAAAAAATAAGTGAGAAGAAGTGATGCGAAGTGAGAGTGAATAGCGATGTGAGATGCGAGTTGTTGTTTGAATTTTACAGAATCGACGTTCTGCAAGCCTTGTGTCTGAAGAGACTTCCCATCGGTGATTTCCATACAAATAAATAAATGTGTAGTGTGGAGCAAGTAAGTGAGTTTGTATATTTGGGGAGTCCGTTTACAAGGTATGGACTTAACTCTACTTTCTACATCTTCCTCAATCTTGAGGAAGATGTAGAAAGTAGAGTAAATGCGGGAAATAAGTGAATGGTGTTATACATTCGATTGTGACCAACCAGTTGATGTCCAAAAAGGCTCAACTGGCTGTTCACAATGCTGTGCTGGTACCTACGCTTGTGTATGGAAGTGAATGTTGGGTGTGCCAAAAGAAGCATGAAAGCAGACTAAAGGCTGTGGAAATGCGTCCCTTGCGAAGCATGTGTAGTGTGACTATGAATGATACGCTAAGGAATGATGTGATAAGGCAACGGTGTGGTTTAAAAGAAGATGTAGGTAGTGACAAAAATTTAATAGATTATTTATGCTTAGATGGTTTGGTCATGTTGAGAGGATGAATGAAAGGCGACTAACAAAAGGTATTTACAAGGCAAATGTGAGTGGAAACGCAGGGAACGGACGCCCTAAGAAGACATTATATAGTGACCTTATTAGTGATGTTCTTCAGAAAGGTTAGGTGCGTAGTTCTCACAATTGGCGTGCGTGCATGTATGACCATAGGTGTATGAACGTAAACAAAGCAAAAGGGGTATGTAAGGATCGTAGCAGGTGGCGTTCTGTAGTTTCTGCCTACCCTCATGGGAAGAAGGCGTGTGTTTATACGATCTTTTATATTCTATTTAATCCAGGAAATTAATTTTCATAATATATTCCTTCGTTTATGCCCACCGTCGCCCTATGCAACATTCCAAGCAGTGGTTTGTTTAGGCTGTGCGTTGTCTTGTTCTAATCTAATATCTAATTCTAATTCTAAATCTAAATTCTAATATCTTGTTACGTAGAAGATATCAAACTAATTGCTTGCAGTGTTTGATTCTGACAGAGCTTTCGCCAATGTCAATCATCATTAACAGGCAATATTAAGCAGACAATACAATTATGGATTATATTATATAATTATAGTATGTGTTTAAATGTTACACGTAACAATTTAGTAGAAACTAGCGAGCCTACCCTACTTTGTGCGGATGCAATGGCGAAATGAAAAAATATCGACATTTCTATGCTTTAGCTAAGTTAAATAAAATGAGAGAGACTCATCTGTGAACGTGTTATAATTGTGATAACATTTTCATTTCATCATACTTAACTTATAGCATCGCCTTGGATGAGTCCTTGGAGAGTTAAATATAGATAGATAGGAAGAAAGGTAATAAAAAACAAAAAAAAAACTGAGAGTCAGAAAATCTTCTGATATCGACTTGAGAATCCAGACATATGCAATCGCAATGTCATATCGTTGAAAAAGATGACAACGCTCATCCTCGTTAGCGTCAATATACGTATGCATAAATAGTTATTTGTGCAAAAAAGTTTTTTTGCATCGCGTGCCTTTGAATCCCTCGCCACACTCAGGATTCAAAATCAGCACTCGCAGTAAAAAACGAATTTTCTCTCGTGTAACACATAACTTTTCACTTCTGTAGCGAGAACACTTTAGGAGATCAGATAAAACAAAAACCGACTTCCAAAAAAAACACTACAAAGTGAAAAATAACTTTAATTTCGGAAGTCGGTGTCTTTGGATCTGTATTTTAGTTTTTTGCCACCGACTTCCGAAATTGAAGTTATTTTTCACTTTGTAGTGTTTTTTTTTGGAAGTCGGTTTTTGTTTTTGTAAAAAAGTTTTTATTTTTCACTTTTTAGTGGTTCAGTTTGTAATTTATCTAAGTTACAATAACCCAATGTCAGCTGCTCATCACGTTTTACAAAATGTTGCTTTTCCCGATGCAGGGCCGTTAATTGTTGAGGAGTTCTCCTAGTAAGAACCAGGAGAAATGGAGCTCATGGTGAAGTCACCATTACCATTATTTTGACGAGCATAAACCATATTAAAGTAATCGAATCGCAACCGGTTATATACTTAGATATAATTGAGTATTTCCGATGGCCCTCTGTGGTCTTCATCATCAGTTCCAGCTCACCGAATGGTACTTTCCGAGAGCAAATGCACAAGTTACTATAAAAAATACCGAAATCGATATAGGTGTGCCCATAAAATTTGAGGGTTTCCCTCGATTTCCATGGGATCGCATCATCAGATCCTGACTTGATGATCATGGGACCACTTGGAACGTATACCCTTTTGAACAAAAAAAGAAAAATCCAAATCGGTCCTGCCATTTTCGAGTAATCGGGGAACATACATAAAAAAAAATAAAACAAAAAAAAAAAAAAAAGGTTCCGACGAATTGAGAACCTCCTCCTTTTGGAAGTCGGTTAAAAATATTGTAATAAATATTTTAACAGTATTGCTAAGCCAGACTAGGATTCATTGCGCTTCCAAAAAATAGTAGTAGGCAGTAAGTAGGTACATTTATACATAACAGTCTACACACAAATATTAATAACTAACAACATAGATTCATAGGTACCACTAACTTTAGCGGCAAGAAAATTGCAGTCCGGAGCTCCATTAAGAATTTGTTCTATGTTAAGGGGCGTGAAAATTTTGAACTTTTTAGCCTTATGCCCAACTGACATTCTTTTTAGAAAAAATACGAGTTTTGCGTATGTTTCAATGCGTTATGTTTTGTTTTTAAAGTAGCTTTCAACATTGAGTAAATACTCCACATTGTAGATGATCGCCTCGTCTGTAATAAATCTAAAAAATAAGATAGCAACACCGTCTCCGAAAAACTGCTTGCGCCCTTTGTAAGTCTTCATTCATTGAAGACATGGTATGCTTTCAGATATTTCTCGCGAGACTTCTGAGGTAGGAAACTTAATTCTGCATTAATAACTTGTTGTTTTAACTCTTCCGGTGTTAAAATAATGTTCTCGTCGGTAGTTTCACTCATATTTTACGATTATATAAATGTTTTTTAACTTATTCAACTCTTTACGCCAGCCACGATTTTTTATTCCCGCTCTTTTATTTAAATTAAAGCGTGTTCGGAAATAGCACCCATGATATTTTATTATTCAAAATATATTACGTAACATTATTGAAACTAGAAATAAATATTTACAGGTTAAATATCAGTTTTATTTGCAGTAAATACTTATTTTCGTTTAAATACAATAATAAGTTAAAAATTCAATAAATTCCATTAAAAGATATAATTATCTTTTTGCAAAACTTCTATAGTCAGTACGAAATTCCGAACGTGTTTGTCTTTGACGTCGAATTCAAAATCGAAAGGGCTGGTCTTTGTCTCTCTCTCTCTCTAATGGCGGGAAAGAGATAGAGTGTGAATGTTTCGAATTGTATGATTAATCCAAGGCTGAATATCTCGCGGCTTTCTGAAAAAAATATTAAAAAGTTACTTGGTCTCACTCAGTGAGCAAAATCGCATTTTGCTCTCCAAATGTTTGAGCTTCTGAAGTAAAAATGTATTTTATACCATTCCCCCTCTAAAAAGCTTATTTTATTCACTGAAAACAGTGAATAAAAAGCACTTTTACTCACTGTTTTGATGTTTGAAAATGGAACACACCAATGTATTCGACCACAGATTTAGAGTACCTAGGCTAGATACGGCATGTTATTAGATAGTATGAAAACCGAACGTGTCATCTTTTTTATACCTACGATAACTTCACCCCAGCCATTTAGTGATGTGCTCAAAGTAAACAGAATTGTTTCAATCGCTAAGTGTCACTGAGCTAACAGACTTTTTTTAGTACGAACAGTCGAACATGCAGGGCACGCTTGGTCGTGGCTTGCCGTATCTAGTGTAAGTGTAATCTTTGTATTCGACCTCTAATGATGTGTTCTAAATTCAATTTGATTGGTCGACATTTTCGACAAGGAGTTTAGCATTACAATAAAAACTGTTTCATGTTCTTTGCTGTCCTTAGTAAATTGGCGCTATTTTGAATACTGTAAGTTGTACGAACACAAAGTTTTGTGTTACTTTAATCTTTAATTTTGTGTTTGTTTAGTGTTTTTCTAATCGATTAAAAATGCATTCTAGTGATGAAGATGTGTTAACACCTGAGTTTATGAAAGAGAGGGCGGCCAATATAGTGGAAAACTTGCTACCCAAAAAATCACGGCTGGTTTACATCAAAGCCAATTTAACTTTCCTTTTTCTTCATTATATGTCTATTTTCACTTAAATCTTTCTTTTTCTCGTAGTCATGGTATAAAGTATAGTATGCAACTCTTGAATAAAACGGATTTATATCGAGGGCCATGAATCACTCGCGTCGCTCAGGATTCTAACACTTGAATCACTCGCTACGCTCGTGATTCAATGATCATGAATCACTCCCTACGGTCGTGATTCAATCGTTAGAATCCTTCACTAGCTCGTGATTCATCTATGACCCTCGCTTTAAATCCGTCCTTTATTCACTAATTGCATAATATACTATTATACCATTCCCCCTCTAAAAAGCTTATTTTATTCACTGAAAACAGTGAATAAAAAGCACTTTTACTCACTGTTTTGATGTTTGAAAATGGAACACACCAATGTATTCGACCACAGATTTTGAGTATCTAGGCTAGGTGCGGCATGTTGTTAGATGGTATGAAAACCGAGCGTGTCATCTTTTTTATACCTACGATAACTTCACCCCAGCCATTTAGTGATGTGCTCAACGTAAACAGAATTGTTTCAATCGCTAAGCGTCACTGAGCTAACAGACTTTTTTTAGTACGAACAGTCGAACATGCAGGGTACGCTTGGTCGTGGCTTGCCGTATCTAGTGTAAGTGTAATCTTTGTATTCGACCTATATTGATGTGTTCTAAATTCAATTTGACTGGTCGACATTTAGCATTACGTCGACATTTAGGAGTTTAGCATTAGAATAAAAACAGTTTTGTGTTCTTTGCTGTCCTTAGTAAATTGGCGCTATTTTGAATACTGTAAGTTGTACGAACACAAAGTTTACTGTAACTTTAATGTTTAATTTTGTGTTTGTTTAGTGTTGTTCTAATCGATTAAAAATGCTTTCTAGTGATGAAGATGTGTTAACACCTGAGTTTATCAAAGAGAGGGCGGCCGATATAGTGGAAAACTTGCTACCCAAAAAATCACGGCTGGTTTACATCAAAGCCAATTTAACTTTCCTTTTTCTTCATTATACCTATGTCCATTTTAACTTAAATCTTTCTTTTTCTCGTAGTCATGGTATAAAGTATAGTATGCAACTCTTGAATAAAACGGATTTATATCGAGGGCCATGAATCACTCGCGTCGTTCAGGATTCTAACACTTGAATCACTCGCTACGGTCGTGATTCAATCGTTAGAATCCTTCACTAGCTCATGATTCATCTATGGCCCTCGCTTTAAATCCGTCCTTTATTCACTAATTGCATAATATACTATTTTTATCGGCGAGAGGTTAATTGCCTCCACGCGTTAGACCCGTCGACTTCTCAAGAATTACTGATATTGAAAGGAGTGTATGTCTTCTCCTTGACATATTACACTCATGCACAACTTTATTTGATTCATTGCATCTCTGAAGAATTTCGTATCGGATTCATTCTGAATAAGATGACACGAAAACCATCTTTGAATCCTGATTCACTGGAGAAAAGTCTACGCGATTTTCTTCGCTTCATTGAGCACACTTGTTGCAATATAAAATGGCAGTGGTTAGGTAGGTAAATTCGCATTGGTACACCCACAGACGTAATAAATCATTATGGTTATTTAGAGTTCCTTACCTCAATAGAAAGAAATGGCACCCTTGTAGGATCGTTGTCCGTCTGTCTGTCAGTCTGTCAAGACGCTTTTTCTCATGAACGCGTGGAGGTATTAAGTTGAAATTAACATCAAATACGTTAGTCTACGGTTTCTTGGAGCTCTAAAAAATCAAGCTTCTAAGTAACGCAATAAAAAAATTCGCCCATTTATGCGACATAGGTATTTTGATACTCGCAAATAAATCAAAACCTATATGGTACTCCCGTTGATCTACCTATACGTAGAATCATGAAATTTGGCAAAAAGCAAGGTCTCACAGCACAAGTAAAGGAAAATGTCCGAAAATTGTTAATTTGTAGTTTTATCACATAAAAAATATTTGATTGGTGATTAAAATCTTACGCGTTAGAGAATTTACCGTGACGTATATCGATGTATAGGAGAACATGTTTTTCAACTACAATGTTATGTTTGTTTTTGGGATAAATTCATCCCAACTACGGAACCCTTGATTGTAGCGTGGTGCGACACGTACTTGGCCGGTTTTTTTTTTACTATCCGTGATAGCTAGACTTCATAAATAAATAAATGTAACCGTGTAACTAATACCTACCGAAGCTGCGTTTACCACTAAAAAACTTAGCAGGTACTACTTATTAAACTTTTTAATAGAGACCGTTTATTTTTACTCTTGAATAAATACATCGAGTTCGAAATTGGGTCGTCGTACAATTCATCCTAACTAATATTATATAGGGATGTATTTAATAGCACTTTAAATTTTATGAAAACAGCTACAAAATTGTATATCAGCATTTTAAAATAATAATACATTTTAACATGAACCAAATTTACAAAATAAATATACACTAAGTAAGCATAGAGTAATAATTTCATAAACAACATAATTAAAATACCTACAAAAATAATTATTTGCACTTTATCTGAGTCGAAAACCAACTCCGAAACCAGTTAGTTTCTGATCATACATTAAAATGTCAGATTTACAATTGTCAAAAAGTTCGTTTCGTTAAAAAAAATATTTGATGTAAAATGTTTTTTTTTTATGTTGTTACTTGAAGTATGAGTTATAAAGGGTAGTATTTAAACGCACATCAAAAATGGCCAATTTTTCCAACAGAATACGTACATCAAAAATACACTTACATACAGTTTGCACATCAAAATTTGCACGTCTAATTAAATTAAACGCGGGGTCCATTTCTGTCTGCTAACCAAACCTAACCTCGCGGTGCCCAATAATTATTATTTGTACAAATTTTGATATTCAGTTATGATTTTCATAACTAGTAGTGCCATAATAAATTTATTACATTTATAGTGGAAACCATTATTTTTATAGTTCATTAATTTAATTTTAAAGCTAAACATTGCGTTTGTAAATATTATATTCCCTATTATAAATGCGAAAGCGAGTTTGCTTGTTTGTTTGTTACGCTTTCACCTAAAACGGCTGAACGGATTTGGATGAAATATGGCACAGGGTAGACCATGACCTGGATTAAGACATAGGATGCTTTTTATACCGTTAGTATGTTCCCGTGGGATAATTTCCGATCTCATAAAAGCTAGTTATAAAATAAAGGAAAAGTTTGCGAGTTTGTTGGTTCGTCGGGGTTAGTTTGTAAATGTACTAATCGGACAAAGTAAAAAATTCTACTAGTATGTAGCCTCGACCGGGTAATCCACCGGATAATCCATAGGCTATTATTTCACACAGATATTCCAGAATATAGAGTGCCTTGACGGATAAACGGTGATCTAACACTACATGATCACACTAATCTATCAAACCATCGATCATGACCTGGAAAGCTAAAGGTTGGTAATAAGCTAATCTATGGGCGCCGACCACACATTTTAAACGATGTTGAAGTCTATGGATACTTATGATGAAAGCCTTTAGTCTATGGATACTTATGATGAAAATGAGTTCGTATACATAAACCACGTCCGTAACATCGCTCATTTTTAGGTGACCACTGCAAATCAGCGCCGTGCTGTGGTTTCAGTCCAACTCTCAATAAGTAGCATTATGCTGAGTCTACCATATCACCACTAAGATATCTGTGATAATCAATTTTTCTTTATAATCATTTTCCGGCCACTTTGCGGGTTTATTTATAAACTAGCTTCTCTTAACTGAAGTTAATTTATGAATAAAACTGGAAACAGGTGAGTTAAATAGAAGTTTTTTCTTCTCGTTGCTTTTGTGTCCGACACCCAAGTCGACTTGTAGAGAGTTTAGAAGCTAACTTTCAGTGAAACTTAAACTTAGCAGCATTTATTCATTAATGCTTCTTTTCAAATAGGAAAACGGCTACACACAATCAGCTTATTTAAGGCGTGCTATCTTGTCCGGGTCGCGTATATAGAAATGCTACTTCAGTATGTCCCCTCAGGCGGAGACGATAGAGTAATTTCCAGGCGTTAAACACTCGTAAATGCTAGTAAATGCTAATTCCGCGTAAATGCTACTGAATACTAGCATTTACGTGTGTTTAACGACTGGAAATGCGCTAACTCTAGGTATTCGTCTCCGCCTGAGGAGACGTACTTACTGAATTAGCATTTCTATATACGCGTCCGGGCCGGCTTGTGGCTTCATAGCAAGGCGGCAAAATATATACATTCGATTTGACCGCTCAGTGTGCCGAATCATGCTGAATAATGCCAACCCGGACATTGCGAGCAGCAACCCTAAGTTTCACCCAAAGCGAATGGAACACTTAAACTACCGAAGTACAAAGAAGAACTTCTAGATTTAACAGGTGTAAAGTGTACTGTCTACCCGTACGTGAAGTTAAAACTGCATACGAAAACATACGCTGGCGAGGAAAATGTAGCATCTCTCAGTATACATAAGAGTCGATCAAAGCCGAACCTAACAGCGTCGCAGTCGTGCAGAACTAGGAATTACGTTACAGTTCCGAATATTATGGCGAAACATGCTTTTAAGTTCTTTCTCATACTGCGGCTGACTGCACACTACTCGTTCTCATTGTACACGATATCTTCGTAATAATTACCATTTCAATATCAGAAGAACAAGGTCCCTTAATTTTTTTTTGTCGTTGCAGTGACTTTGTACTTACGTCGTCGCGTCGTTGACAATTTCTATACAAACTTATGAAATTAAAATTAAATCTAAGTCTATATATTCTTTATAAATAAAAATGAAATGCTATTCATTGGTAAATGCATTACTTGAGAATGGCTGGACCGATTTGCCAATTTTTTTTTTGTTTTAAAATGTTCACCAATCAAATGTTGTCCGGACAGGAAGCCGCCCGGCTTCCTGTCTAACCGGATGCAGCTAGCAGCAGCGGAATACCAGTATTTTGCATGGAGCAACTACCTATCTGACCTCCACAACTGGGTAATACGATACCATTTGTTAAGACTGGTTATCAGACTTTCGGTCTGCTGACGACAACGACTGTCAAAGATGTTTTAAAATGTTCATAATAGTCCGAATTAGGTTTTTGTGGAAATTGATAAAGTTTCCCTGAAAATGTTAAAATTCGGGAAAATAATTGTTTGAAACAGATTTGTACAGAACTACGGACAGAACAACATCTGCCGGGCCAGAAAGTCTCTAATAAATTATTGACGGTATCATCCAAACAATGCCCAAAAATTGGTTCTCAAATAGAAACACTCTCTGATACAGATCCAGATATCCAGAGTGCATTGTTAAATCTCGTTAACCAGTCACTGCACTATACTACGTACATACACACCTGTCCATTCAACTAACCGATTTAGTTCGTCGATTGACTCGGCACAGAGATACGCTACGTTCTCTACTAAATCATTTCTATGTACAAATATGGCTAACAGTTCTGTTAAACTAGTGCAACATTATTTTGTTGCCATATCGGTGCGGATATGTCGAAGCAGACAAGGTAAAGGTCAAGCTGGCGCAGCCGTATTTGTGAGCCACTGAATTGAAATGCGGCTTTGTGTTCGAGAACTCCGAAGCTACCTTTGTGATCGACTCAGCACACGTCGCCGTGACAGCTCCGATGCTCTCTCCAACAATTGTTCATTCATTTGTGGTTGCATGATAAGTGCTATTGTTAAACGCTTCGACGTGTAAGTAGTCCATTCAACAAATGACCAAAAAGGGGGTGTAGAGTGCTCAGCTGGGACGTAAGCGATTTCTTCAGAAAGTTGTTCACGGTGCTCAGGGAGAAAACATACTAAAAGTCCCCTCGTCAAGGGGGTGCGCCGGAGTGGGGAGGGGGGGGGAGGAGTTCCCACTTTTGAGTTTTTCGCTAAAATCTTTAAAACGGTGCGTCTTAGAGAATCTTTTATATAATGAAAGCTCATAAAATTTGTTACAACTTTTACCTTTTAAAATTTGTTATAACTTTTTAATGGTAATCAAATCTAAATAAAGCTGAACAGTTTCTTTGTATATTTCAACGCGCTTATCTCTGGAACTACCAGTCGGATTTGAATACTTCTTTTTGCATTTGATGGCTACTTTTTGAGGAAGGCTATAGATAGAGTATTTAACGTCATACTAGCACCATTAGGAGCCGAGAAAAAAGAAAAAAGTCACAAAGAACATTAAGCGAAAAAGAAGTAATACCTAATAGCTCGGACAGGCGATGCGATGCAATTGGGTGGGTCGGAGGGAACAAGGAATTTCACGCAGACAAAGTCGCCGGCAGAAGCTAGTACATAATTATACAGCGAAAGGAACTTCTTTCCCACGGAGTATCCCACATAGAAACCACCCGCCTTTTTAGGGTTCCGTACCAAAATGGTAAAAAAGGAACTCTTGTGGTCTGACTCAGTCTGTCTGTCTGTCTGTCCGTCTGTCTGTCTGTCTGTCTGTCTGTCTGTATGTCTGTCTGTCACAGCTGGATATCTCAAGAACTACTTATGCTATCAACTTGAAATTTGGAACAGTTTTAGATGATGTTTACCCAACTATTTTTCAAATAAGAAAGAATTAAAAATATTTATGTTTTTTTGCAACAGGGACTGAAAGGGGGTCTTAAAAATTCAAAGTGGGGCTACTAGGGCATGTGGGAAAGAGCGCTATTTGCACATTCTCAAACATTTTTTTATTTTTTTTTAGATCGCATAGTTTTCGACTTTTGATGGAAAATGTAAAAAAATTAGGGTCCCCCCCCCCTTATCTCCGAAGTTTGCAAAGAGAAAAATCTGAAATTATTATATGTGATATATGTTTATGTAAAGATTACAGGAAAAATAAAACGATGTCTATAAATAGCACACTTTTTCAGAAATCGGAACGGAACCCTCGGTGCGCGAGTCCGACTCGCTCTTGACCGGTTTTTATTTTTTTTAAACCCACGCAATGTAAGTACCGTAACAGTGATAGACGGATCGATACGACACCATAGGTATTGTATGCATAAGCCCTACTTGACCAGCTATATTTTAGTGGCTTAATAACAAGAATCCGTCGAGTGGCCCCCCCCCCGGCAGTGAAGTAGTACGTGCCAAATCAACTAATAGCTAGGCTTTACGCCTAATGGAAATCCTGAACCTATGTTAATTTAAACGGTTTAGCTTTGCAAATTTGATTGCTGTCGCGAATGAGGGCAGGTTATTAATTTAGACTCGTCAGTTGTAGGTACTGGAAATTGCAAAGATTAAATAATGTTAGTACAAACTGCACTCACATTTTTATTCTTACCAAAGTTTTTGACAGACAATATTTAGTAAAACTCGTCTCATTTTAAAGATGACTTTAATTAACAACTGCAACTTTTTTATTAAAAAGATTAAGTATAAATATCTAAAATCTAAAATTCAGGGTTATACAATTAGGATTATATAAGGGTTATATAATTAGCTAGCGAAACTCCGCAGACGTGATTGGTATCGATATCTAAACATAATAAAACAAAAATAAATTCATTGTAGCTCGTGGCTAAGTAATAATAGCCGCATGGGTCGATCCATCACAGGTTAAGCTACGCTTGCCGAGGTTGGTCAGTGGATGGGTGACCATCATTACATACCAAGACTCCTCCGTGCCTCGGAAAGCACGTTAAGCCGTTGGTCCCGGCTGTCATTCGTGGATCTTTGACAGTCGTTACGGGTCGTCAGAAGCCCGAAAGTCTGACAACCAGTCTTACCAAGGGGTATCGTATTACCCAGTTACTGGGTTATGGTGGTCAGATAGGCAGTCGCTCCATGTAAAATACAGAGGGGCAATTCTCGTACCTAAAAACGTTCACAATCTCATGCCAGCGTCAATCAAAATGTCAAAAATGAAGGTAAACGCTATACAATTTCTGTCAGATTGAGTCTTGAGATGATATTGCGAACGTTGTTAAAAATACGAGAATTGCCCCTCTGGTATTCGGCTGCATCCGGTTAGACTGGAAGCCGACCTCATTATAGTTGGGAAAATTAGTTGATTGTTTTTTTTTGGGGTACCTACTATAGTCTCTTAAAATATCGTGCTGAAAATCAGTTTTTTTTAGTAAACTTCACAGACGTGACGGGTATCAATATCATAGTACGATAAAACAGATTTTATCAACTCACACATTCAAGTAATAACACTACCAGCGGTCATTGACCCCAAAAAAAAAATCTTTTTATTTTTAGGGTTCCGTACCAAAATGGTAAGGAACCCTTATGGTGTGACTCAGTCTGTCTGTCTGTCTGTCTGTCACAGCTGGATATCTCAAGAACTACTAATGCTATCAACTTGAAATTTGGAACAGTTTTAGATGACGTTTACCCAAATATTTTTCAAATAAGAAATACTTAAATAAAAATATTTGTTTTTTTTTGCAACATGGACTGAAGAGGGGTCTTAAAAATTCAAAGTAGGGCTACTAGGGGGCATGGTAAAAAAGCATGACATGTGGGGTATCATATGAAAGAGCGCTGTTTGCACATTCTCAAACATTTTTAATTTTTTTTTAGGCCGCATAATTTTAGACTTGATGAAAAATGTGAAAAAAAATACCGTTCCTCCGTCCTTTATCTCCGAAGTTTGCAATGAGAAAAATCTGAAATTATTATATGTGATAGAAGTTTATGTAAAGATTCCAGGAAAAATAAAACTATGTCTCTAAATACGACACTTTTTCAGAAATTGGAACGGAACTTTCGGTGCGCAAGTTAGACTCGCTCTTTTTAGGGTTCCGTACCATAATGGTAAAAAAGGAACCCTTATGGTGTGACTCAGTCTGTCTGTCTGTCTCAGCTGGATATCTCAAGAACTACTGATTCTATCAACTTGTTTGGAACAGTTTTAGATGACGTTTACCTAACTATTTTTCAAATTACAAAGAAATAAAAATATTTTTTTTTGCAACAGGGGTCTTAAAAATTCAAAGTGGGGCTACTAGGGCATGTGGGGTATCATATGAAAGAGCGCTGTTTGCACATTCTCAAACATAATTTTCTTTTTTTTAGGCAACACAGTTTTCGACTTTGGATGAAAAATGTTAAAAAAATACCGTCCCCCCCCCCCCCCCCTTGTTGTGACTCAGTCTGTCTGTCTGTCACAGCTGAATATCTCAAGAACTACTGATGCTATCAACTTGAAATTTGGAACTGTTTTAAATGACGTTTAGCCAGCTACTTTGCATATAAGAAAGAAATAAAAATATTTATATTTTTTTTTGCAACAGTGACTGAAAGGGGGTCTTAAAAATTCAAAGTCGGGCTACTAGGACATGTGGGGTATCATATGAAAGAACGCTGTTTGCACATTCTCAAACATTTATTTCTTTTTTTTAGGCCGCATAGTTTTTAACTTTTGATGAAAAATGTAAAAAAAATTACCGCCCCCCCCCCCCTTTTATCTCCGAAGTTTGCAATGAGAAAAATCTGAAATTATTTGTGGTAAAAGTTTATGTAAAGATTACAGGAAAAATAAAACGATGTCTCTTCTAAATAGCACACTTTTTCAGAAATCGGAATGGAACTTTCGGTACGCGAGTCCGACTCGCTCTTTTTAGGGTTCCGTACCTCAAAGGGAAAAACGGAACCCTCCCTCGTCCCTTGGAGTTCTAAAAAAATCAAGCTTCTATGTCAACGCAATCAAAAAATACGGCCATTTATGTAACATATTTTGATACTCGCAAGTAAATCAAAACCTATAGGGTACTTCCCGTTGACCTAGAATCATGAAATTTGGCAAGAAGCAAGGTCTCACAGCACAAGTAAAGGAAAAAGTCTGAAAATTGATTATTTGTAGTTTTATCACATAAAAAAATAGTTTTTAGTTTTCTTTTTCTAGCAAAATGTGGGTGTACTGTAGTTACACCTCTGCCCAACCCTTCGAGGAAACGAGGCGTGATGGTTTAAGAATAGCTTTTTGCGAATACAAACTTAAATATGCACTTGACGTATATCAATGTATGGGAGGACATGTTTTTCAACTCAATGTTAAGTTTGTGATTGGGATAAATTCTTTTCAACTACGGAACCCTTCATTGTGCGTGGTCCGAAACGCACTTGGCCGGTTTTTTTACTTTGTCGGGTTTAGTTAGCGATACCCATCACGTCAGCGTAGTTTCACTAGCTAATTTAATTTGACCCTGTATACAGGAGCGCATTTGCATTCTGTTTTAACAAAAATAGAACTGTCACAGGACTGGCAGTTTTATTTAATTTGTTCGAAGCAGAAACTGTAGTTCCTACTACATCCTGTTTTTCACTTTTGTTATTTTGTGAAACTTTTCGTTACTTTAATTAATTTTGTTTTGTGCAAAAAAATAGGTACGCGAAAAATCCATTAATTGTACTTGTGTTTCCACTTAAAGGCTCTTACAGACAGAGGCGATATCGCGTCGCGACATGTCGCGTAGCGGTGTTGCGACCGACGCGACGCGATAATATCGCAAAATCGCCTCTGTCTGTAAGAGCCTTAACATGTTTGTGTCACATTCAGACGGATTTATATCGATAGAATAGAGTTTAAATATTAGAGTTGTGTACACCATAATAACAGTCGATATGTATGTGCTTGTTGCTGTTGAAAGCTTATTGTGTTGGGTTTCATTTAAAGGCTCTTACAAACAGAGGCGATATCGCGTCGCGACGTGTCGCGTAGCGGTGTTGCGACGCGATAATATCGCAATATCGCTCGCGATATCGCCTCTGTCTGTAAGAGCCTTAAATGGATGCAAAATCGGAGGTAACGAAACACCAAGCGCGCTCGCCGCACTGCGCCCTTGCTGTGCGGATGGCAAAAAGTTCCAATTAGCTTTGCAAGCTACAGGGCTGACTGTTTTTGTTATCACCTAACTGCCATCTTAACTGACGGCATCGGCTATATAAGTTATAAGGAAATCGGTATTCCACAATAAACAGCCGGTCGATTCTGTAAAAATCTCACCGTGAAAACTTAGGTGAAGTGAGTTTGTTTTTGCTAGGAATTGACACTATTGACAGCTCCACGCTCACTTCACCTAAGTTTTTACGGTGAGATGGTTACAGAATCGCAATCATCCCGCTGGAGTCGCGGGTTGTTTGAAGAAGATACCGCGGCCCTGGCATAGGCAAGTGAAGGAACACGGGTGGGTTTTAGTCAGTAAAAGTCTGACACGCCCTTACGCTCCACCCAGAGCGGGAGAAGTTATTTAAAAAAAAAATTAAAATAACTTCTCCCGCGCTGGGGGTTAAGTTAGTTTAAAAAAAAAAAAAAAAAGGTCGCAATCATCGTTTACACGCATCTAACACACCTTTGTAAACTATTTCTAATATGTTGATATTAATATTTTACCAATATTTTAGTGAATTAATATTTATTTATTTAAGTCAATTCTTGACAAACTGAAATTCAGATGAATCTAGAACTCCAGGTAGGACACTATTGATGATAGTTGCATTTGAATATACAGTGAGAATCACACAAACTGTCCGAAGCAATATTTTATTAACGACCTGTTTAATTGCAGCAATAATACTCAAAGCTATAAATACGGTATTTACATCAAACAAACGCCGCTAACTAATGAATAAACCAATTGTGAATCGCGGATGCGTTCCCTTCAGACGTCACTGAAGTTGTAACTGAACTTGTAACTCTAATGAAAAATGCGGTCAATGAGGTACGAGTACATCGGGAGATACTTCGTATTTCGTCCGTTTGCTATGCATGGACGCGTACGAACTTACGCCCGATCCAATTTTAAATCATTTTATTTTTTATTACACGTTTACTGAAGTAAGATTCGATTGCATTCGTTTATTTGGTGAAGGTATTTTCATTTATTCAATACATAACACTAATTAATTTAAGGCTTTTAAGGCCAGTCCTGTTGAAACTCCAATAGATAAATGATTAAACATTTATTTTGTTACGTAGAATTTTAATTGACTTCGAAAACAATTTAAAGGGAAAGAAAAACGTATGAAAAATCTTGACGTCTGTTTGAAAATGTGTTTCTATGAAAATTGCATTAAGAACCTGACGGGGTTGGCTCCTTAAAACTTTTGTCAGATGACGCTAGCATAGCTTTCACCTGTCACATTTGTTTACTCAATTTGTGTGTTCGGTTTTGTAATTTTTTTCATCAAAATACCTGGATGGATGATAAGATAAACATGTACTCAACATGGAGAATAAGTGAGCTAAAGGCTGAACTGAAAAAAACGAGGTGCTTCTTCACAAGGAAGAAAAGCAGACCTTATTGAAAGGTATACTCTTAAAATTATACATCAAGCTATTTTATTTATGAAATACATAGTTTTGTTTGTAGGAAGTATACATTTCATAATACTTTTCGCCAATTATACATTACTAAAAAAAGCCAAATTAGACCACTTTTTTTTTATTACTTTTTTTAACCACTTTTTTTTTAATTCTACAGCTATCGGAAATTGGTGTCACCTATTTCTTTGCAGTAAGGCACTTCACATTTCTTAGGCATTTTGTAAAATCAAACCAAATCAAAAAATTCATACAAATAAATATAATTTTGGTTAAAGCTATGCTAGCGCCACTTTGACAGTAGCCAACCCCATTAAGTAACTATAGTGTTAAAAGGTCAAAAGATTTTTTCTTGAGACTACTTTGCCATAATTATTATTTCAGAAAGTATGCAACAACGTAATAACTTCGAATGGAAGGGTCATGTAAGTTAAATTTTCGTTAGACAAAGACTAAATTCCAATTACTGCTCGGGGTCAGTCTTCACACGTGATGTCATACGTAATTGCATTCCATTGACGAAGCGTCCCTCGTCCGTAGTCCGAGCAAACTTTCAATCAGAGTAATGCGATTATTGCATGGCGCCTGCATAGCAAACAGTTATTCTGCAAATTAACTGACTGTTTTAGGGTTCCGTACCTCAAAAGGAAAAACGGAACCCCTATAGGATCACTCGTGTGTCTGGCTGTCTGTCCGTCTGTCACAGCAAATTTTCTCCGAATCTAATGGACCGATTAAATTGAAATTTGGTAGGTACACATACGGATTTGTGTGACCCAAAAGACGTACGGCTAAAGTAATTGAATATGGGGGTCATTTTTAGGGGCTAATAAGAAAATTAAAAAAAATAGTTTTGCAAACTGTACTGTGTGACATATCAAATGAAGGGGCTTACTATGAGGGTCTCAAATACCGGATGACCTTTTTTACGTCTCGAAAAAAATTAGGTATATTAGGTGAACGGAGTAGAAGCCTATGGCATAACATACCACTTTTTTTTTTTTTTTTTTTTTAATAAAAAAATCAAAAATTCTAATCATAATTATTATGCAGCCTGCCTATGATTTGAATTTCGATATTTTAAAACGATTTATTATATTTTTCAAAATTTCTGTTTTTATGGTTCAAATATGAAAAATTTACATCGAATTTGTAGTATTTATTGGTACTTAGATATTTTTTTCTGTCTAAGCTATTTAGTAAAAAAAAAAACTATGTATGCCATAGGCTTCTACTCCGTTCACCTAAAATACTTAACCAATTTTTTTCGAGACGGTAAAAAAAGTCATCCGGTATATATTTTTTATAATTTTAAAATAAATCTTTTTAAAGTTATTTAAGAAAACTAGCTTTTGCCCGCGACTTCGTCCGCGTTTCCGTCGTTTTTCGTAAAAAAGTACCATATGTCCTTCCTCACGGTTCAGTGGTTTTGATGTAACAGACAGATTAACTTTCGTATTTTAGTAGGGAAATATAATATGTCAATCCACAATACTGTTGAAAAATATCGCAATAAGGAACCGCAGAATATTATTATTAATAGCTGTGCCCGCGACTCCGTCAGCGTGTAACTCCTTGTATGTTATTAAGTTAATTTATTGGACTGCTAAGCTATCGGGAGTTACACGTGTTATTGTGAGTCAACCATAAAAGATAGACATATGCTGTTGTGGGATATTTTTTAGATAATTTTATGTAGAACATTTCCGTCATAAATGATGTCTATGTAGCTTTAACCATAAAGGCTGCACACGCGACGGAAGCTTAAAAAATGGAGCAACTTCTCCCGTTTTCCCAACATTTCCCTTCACTGCTCTGCTCCTATTGATTGTAGCGTGATGAAAAGTATACTATAACCTCCCCAGGAGTATGAAGAATAATTGTACCAAGTTTCGTTAAAATCCGTCGAGTAGTTTTTGTTTCTATAAGGAACATACAGACAGACAGACAGACGGACAGACAGACAGACAGACAAAAATTTTACTGATTGCATTTTTGGCATCAGTATCGATCACTAATTACCCCCCGATAGTTATTTTGAAAATATATATCATGTACAGAATTGACCTCTCTACAGATTTATTATAAGTATAGAATAGCTTTTGCCCGCGACTTCGTCCGCGTTTCCGTCGTTTTTCGTAAAAAAGTACCATATGTCCTTCCTCACGGTTCAGTGGTTTTGATATAACAGACAGATTAACTTTCGTATTTTAGTAGGGAAATATAATATGTCAATCCACAATACTGTTGAAAAATATCGCAATAAGGAACCGCAGAATATTATTATTAATAGCTGTGCCCGCGACTCCGTCAGCGTGTAACTCCTTGTATGTTATTAAGTTAATATATTGGACTGCTAAGCTATCGGGAGTTACACGTGTTATTGTGAGTCAACCATAAAAGATAGACATATGCTGTTGTGGGATATTTTTTAGATAATTTTATGTAGAACATTTCCGTCATAAATGATGTCTATGTAGCTTTAACCATTAAGGCTGCACACGCGACGGAAGCTTAAAAAATGGAGCAACTTCTCCCGTTTTCCCAACATTTCCCTTCACTGCTCTGCTCCTATTGATTGTAGCGTGATGAAAAGTATACTATAACCTCCCCAGGAGTATGAAGAATAATTGTACCAAGTTTCGTTAAAATCCGTCGAGTAGTTTTTGTTTCTATAAGGAACATACAGACAGACAGACAGACGGACAGACAGACAGACAGACAGACAGACAAAAATTTTACTGATTGCATTTTTGGCATCAGTATCGATCACTAATTACCCCCCGATAGTTATTTTGAAAATATATATCATGTACAGAATTGACCTCTCTACAGATTTATTATAAGTATAGATAAACGAAAATTTACCATCCCCCATCCCGCAATTTTGAAAAAAATACAGAAAATAGTTCTGTACTCTGTAGATTACAGGAAAACCTATATGAAGTTTGTAGTCTTAACATAACATGGTAAATCTCTCAATATTGTGAGTACAAACTTACATTTACTGTTGGAATGTATGGGAGAACAAATTAACTTTGCTCTTGGGTAGGGCTTGGCATTGTGCGTAGTCCGACACGCACTTGGCCGGTTTTTTACGGAGATCTCTCTTTAAATCAGCTAAGTACCATATATTATATTATATATATATATATATATATTATATTATATATATATAATATAATATAGGTATATTATGGTATATTCTTTTCAACCATTTATTTTACTTTTGACGTAAGCACACCTACGAAGTTCCTTAATTATTGGCAGACAAACATAGACGAAAAAATGCAATAAGTACCTACTTCATGGACATAATATATATATAGATGCTAAGTAAAATAAATGGTTGGAAAGATTATAGAAAAAAAAAGTGTGTGAGTGTGAGGGTGTGTGTGTGTGTAAACAACAACAAAACTTAAACTGAGTGTTTTATTAACGATAATTTATTACTCCCAATATTTGAAGTGTATTGCAATTAAATAGCTGTCTGAATTCTACATCGAATGAAAGAATGCAAATACAAACAATACAAAACACGAAAACATGTTCAAATATTTAACCTTCCTATTCACACAAGTAGGTACTTATATTATTTTATATATTACCTATATTATAATAAAACTAAAGAATTTGTTTGAATGCGCAATCTCTTCTGGAACTACAAGTCCAATTTGAAAATTTATTTTTGCATTTGATTCTTGAGGAAGGTTATAAGTATAACATCACGCTACTACCATTAGGAGTCGAGCAAAAAAAAAATAGGAAGAACTCAAAGCGAAAACAAAGCGGCGATGAAATGGGCGATGCGATGCGACGCGGTGGGTCGGACGCCGATGGAGTTTTATAAAAATGTTACTGTTTATTTATCCTCCCACTGGAACGTCATACAGCAACCTTAGTACTTATTTATTTTTTAGTACCAATAATGTGTATCTTACGACTTTCAAGCGATTTCAGTTCATGATATGAGTCCACGATCAATCGATTTATCTGCGATTTCTATTAATTTAGAATGATGGTATCGTTAACCTATAAATCCAACACTCAGAAACTTTTCGTATTATCCGATGCAAATGTCGTCAAAGTCGGACGTCATAAGACTGCGCATACAAGAAAGATTTAGGTATGATTTTTGCCAGCTTTGGCTATGACAACTTTTCACAGAGCGTCAGCCTGCCTGGAGCTGTACAATCCCACCATCTACGGAAGGGTTTTCATAGAGTTATTTAGAAACCAGCTCTGCGGTCTGTTACTAGGCAGCTTTGCTGCTGCGGTTGCGGTCTGCGGCCGCCTTCGGAATTATCCAAAGTAATGAACGTTTCCGTAAGGTTGTGATCACTTACCGTCAGTCGGCGTGGTTTGCTGGCTGGAGTTGATCCGCGGTCGCTCTTCCCCCGCCGCGATGTGTTTGGCGGTCCGTCGCGCCACTGGCCGCAAGTCCGCTTCCACATCGCTCGCCTCCTCCTCTTCATAGCTGTATTCCATTTCTGTAACACAGTGTCGAGTTAGTACCACATACTTACTTTATTTATGGCAATAATAGACTTTAATGATACTGTCAGTTTGTGGATCGACTTGTAATTCAAATCTAAAAAGAACAAAGCATATTTTTAACATTTATAAATTACAGTGTTAAATTCAAGAAGCTCAGTTTTTTGGTAGTCAAATTATAGCAACTTTCTTGAAGATCTCTCCAGAGGCTTTTTACTTTTTAAAGTACATTTTGAGCAAGATAAAACTAAGATTAAAACATCGAAACATTTTTTTTACATTCTGTCTCCCACGTATACCGGTTGAATAACTGACATACTTAATGACTAATCAATCTCCTTTGTTATTATTGGCAATGGCTTACACGTAAAGCTGAAAACCGCAGTTCCTATTCACGACTACAAAACAAAATTCCACTAATTGTCAGCCAGTTGCATGGCGTGGCAGATGTGGACTGGAAACTGATTGCCAATCAGTCAGAGTAGCGTCGAACATCAGTTGTGTGACGTGCTTTAGGATTCTGTGTTCACCCGCATTCGCTGTCATGTCAAAGCTATCTTCCTTACTGTGCCAGAGACAGAACCTTGTTACACGCTTGCTGATGGATTGATTTGTGCCAAAGCTGGTTTCTATTATCGCTTTGATTCATTTGACTAGGTATCATTAATGTAATTGAACTCACCATGTTGATGTTCATCAATTTGCAAATGCATGCATTAGCATCTTACAATACATGTGTCCAAGTAACCTTTTGTTTGTTATGATCAGTGGGTTACATTTATTCACGTCACACAAATCCTTAAAATCGTACTTAATCCACGAATAACACACACGTGAAAAACTCTATGAATTAGATACTAACCAAAACCTTCGGATCGCATAGCTGCCCTAGTTATCCGTGACTAGAACCCTGTTTATTGATATTGTAGAAACAAGAGTGAAGTTTAAAAAACTGTAACCCGACTACGGAAAAATAAAATTGATCTAAAAAGTTCAAAATATTGATGTACTTAAACAATAACGACATAGATATATACATATTTGTAATGTGCTCGTCAAGAACTTTCTTTTGATACCAAACATGTCATGATTATATCAATTTAATTTTTTTCGAAGTCACAAATTTACGTGTAAAGTCCAATATATTAAATTTATGGAGAATTTATATAGCCTATGTCACCCGTACTATTATTTTGAATCTACTGATACCTCATTCATCAAAATCGGTTCAGTAATTTAGGCGCTACGGTGGAACACACGTAAATACATACTTATATACATACTTACATACTTAAGTAGACTGCTAAAATCATAACCCATCCTTTTGGGTTTGCCGTAGTCGGGTAAAAATACATACTTTTATACATACATACAAACATAGACTGCTAAAATCATAACCCTTCCTTTTGGCTTTGCCGTAGTCGGGTAAAAAGAAAGGCTGTAAATTGTGTAAAAATATAAAAACAGTAAGTAACGACTTTAAAAATAATGAAATAAAACTGACTATTCTGTATCTATGTTGTTACATTTGAAATGTGGCGAGACACACAAATTTAGAATGTGTGTCGATGTGTCCAGTGATACTCGTAGGTTGTACCTGTTACGTTTTCCGTTCTCGCGGACTGAAACTTTCAAAAGTCGTCAAAATCACGTTGCCTCAGCTTTTAAATTACAATGCAGTGGCATTCCTCGCTCTTAGGAATAACAATGGTTTGAAAATCTAAAGAGCTTCGAACAGTTTTCAGATAAAAAGCTGCTCCACTAAAAATGTTCTGAGAAATATTTATTGTAAAATTTTTCATGTTCCCTTTTAGTGAAGTTCCATTAATAACGGACTACTGTGGGCTTTAAAATTTTTAATAATCAATTCATATTAAACATAAATACATAGTCAGAATATTGTTCCCCCTGCTGGGACAGGCCTCCTCTCGTTGAGAGAGAGAGAGGGCCGTAATCCACTACGCGCGCCCAGTGCGGGTAGGTAGATGTCGCACGTCTTCGAATTTTTTGGTTCTAGGATATGCCGGTTTCCTCACTATGTTTTCCTCCACCGTTTTGAGAGCAGTGGTGATGAAATAATTTACACAAAGTAAAGCGCCTGTCTGACTTCGATCCTACGACCTACAACTCGTAAGACGCGGCCGTTACCACTGAGACACCACTGCTCATGAAGATAATTATTCCGATTGGAACTCTGTGAGAGGTAGTAAATTAGATTACCTGCAAGTAACTGCGGTTGTCTGAATTTTATTGCGCATAAACAAAGGTTACGTAAAATAAAAATATCTCATTTCATTTCTCAATTGAATTCCCATGATCAAGTAAAGCGACAAGTCATTCACGAGAATGCTTGACATAGCATCAGCAAAGAGTTAAGAGAATTATCACCTCTTAAAGGAATAAAAATATGATGTTCGCTCAGCATCGCATAATGTGAGTAAGGTCGACGAGATAACAGTCTATAAAAAATGTAAGAGTGCCTCGCGATGGCAATGTCTGCACGAGAAACGTATTTTCTGGTATTGTGCTTGAATCCGAGAAGTCAAGCGGTGTATGCAATTGTGTATACCATCGGCAATTCCAGCTCGATTGAATAATATAAAACAGAGCTCGCTTGTATCCTTTAGGAATTTTATTTATTTATTTAAGATATACCTATACAACATAACAGATTTAAATACCTAAATCTAAGGCGTTGCACCTACAACAAAACATAAGGAAAAATAAAATGAAAATAAAAAATAGAACACGAGAAATTAGCAAATTTTACAAAATAAGAAACAATGTAGTAAGTAATGTATTAAACGTTTACGATCTTGTTCATCGGACAACTAAGATAATCTTGGAATAGCTACCGATTTTAACTGCAGTATCCTTTATTCTTTGTAACCGACTTCAAAAAAGGAGGTTCTGTATTCGACCCTTATGTATGTAAGTATATATGTTATGTATGTCCGTGATTTTCTCAAAAACTAATGAACCAATTTTGATGATTATATCACTAACGTGATCTACATTCAGAAAGGTTTTAGTATATTACATTCGGTAATTATCCTCATGTAAGTACTAAGTTATATGTTTAAACGTACTGCATCTCCGGAATTTCTAAGCGGATTTCGATGATTCTTGTTTTCGTTACTAAAAACCAAAAAAAAAACTAAAAATGGAAAAATAAAACGTTGAAAAAAGTAAAATCGACTTCAAAACCTAAAACGAATAAAATAAACACAAAAAACTTAACAGCTTCCGAAGTCGGTGTCTTCAATTCTTCAATGCACCTTAGCTTGGCAAGTTTTATGAAATTTATTTTATTCGTTTTATGTTTTCAAGTCGGTTTTACTTTTTTTAATTTTATACAAGGAAGTTATTGTGGAAAACAGTTTTTAAATGATCGTAGTGTTCGTTGCGCAGCAATATTGTTTATTTTAAAGTATTTGTGCTTTGTTCTTCTGTTGCTGCGCACAGCTATAAGCTTGTGCTGTTTTGTTTTATTTGCTTTGTCAGGTTTACAAGCCTCTCCCGCGAGGTTATTTATTATTTACAGTTTTCTGTTTCATGAATGAATTGTTGTTGTATTTGTTACTTTTGCACCAGGCTAAGCCGTCTGTGTCCAGTGGACACAAACAGATACCTATTGTGTAAACTTAAGCCGGACGGATTTTTCCGATCCTCTAATCTACTGTATTTACTTGAATACCGTAAAAATCTGTAGTCTTTGTTTCATCATCATGTTCCTACGCTTTTCCCTACTATGTTGGGGTCGGCTTCCCGTCTAACCGGATGCAGATGAATACCAATATTTTACATAAAGTGACTAGCTACCTATATGACCTCCACAATCCAGTCAATGTTTTAAACATTAACCCCTTGGTAAGATTGGCTGTCAGTCTTTCGGGCTTCTACCCGTAACGACTGTCAAAGATCCACAAAAATGACAGCCGGGACTTTCAGAGGCATGGAGGAGTCTCAGTATGTAAAGATGGTCACCCATCCACGGACAACCCGGCAAGCGTTATATTACTTAGCCACGAGCTCGTCGTAAGTATATGTTTAAACCAATAGAATTCATTTTGTAGATAAAATGCTTCTTAGGGGTTTATCAACGTTGGTTATACCCTTAGTAATTATTTTATCGCTTTTACCTGTTACTACTGAGGATTAGCTAGTTTAAAATAATAAACTACTCACGGCTTTCTTATCTTATTCTATAAGTAGTGCACCCAGTAAATGACATGCTCGTGGTATATCGAAATTATTACTGTTTAATTTCCTACTGCATTAGTTATAATATGTATTTGTTGGTGGTACATTAACCCATAGTAAAGTTGTATAGTATAAAAGAGTATTTTTTCGCAAACTAATGTATATAATTCATGATATCCTTTACCCAATTCACTTTCACTCACAAGGCTGTGGGCGGGTGGGGGATTCGGGGGTGGCCTAACGACGAAAATCGATCACGATTCCCTAACACCGACTCTACTTAGGAATCGGGACGAGACATTGTAAAACCACGTTTCCATCACAAGTACAATTCGAAATTCTTGTACTCGGTATCTAAAAAATGGCTGGATTATGTTGTTTTTCATTTTAAAAATAATAATTAAAGTCTCTCGGTCTATTTTTCTATCCGTCACTGCATTTTAACTGTAATATTCATCACGCTGTGTACTTATAAAAAAACCGGTCAAGAGCGAGTCGGACTCGCGCACCGACGGTTCCGTTCCGATTTCTGAAAAAGTGTGCTACTGAAAAAGTGTGCTATTTAAAGACATCGTTTTATTTTTCCTGTAAACATAAACTTCTATCACATAGAATAATTTCAGATTTTTCTCTTTGCAAACTTCGGAGATAGGGGGGGAGAACGGTATTTTTTTTACATTTTTCATCAGAAGTCGAAAACTACGCGGCCTAAAAAAAAGAAAAAAAAATGTTTGAGAATGTGCAATTAGCGCTCTTTCATATGATACCCCACATGCCCTAGTAGCTCCACTTTCATTTTTTAAGACCCCCTTTCAGTCCCTGTTGCAAAAAAAATATAAATATTTTAATTTCTTTCTTATTTGCAAAATAGTTGGGTAAACGTCATCTAAAACTGTTCTAAATTTCAAGTTGATAGCATTAGTAGTTCTTGAGATATCCAGCTGTTACAGACAGACAGACAGACAGACTGAGTCACACCATAAGGGTTCCTTTTTTACCATTTTGGTACGGAACCCTAAAAACGATAAATAATATACTGTAACAATGAATTTTTTTTTTAAATTCATCGATTTTTATTTTAGGGATTTCGTGCCTTTGACTTGTAATACTGACGTTTAGTAATTATAAGGACTACTTTATTTATCAGTTGAGCAGGGCGAGGGTCTAGTAAAATACGGTAACTGAAGTGCTTGGATTTTACAGCCATTGGAATAGTAGGTACACTACGTCGTCGTCGGTCGTTACAAGTAGGCAGGGGACAATTAATGTCCTGTAGTCTCATTTGGCTCCTTCTCCTGGACTACGTTATTTATCATCAGAAGGTCAAGCGTATAAGCTTAGTCTGAACTGACAGCGTTTGGTGACAAATAAATCTACCATAAGTTGACTATAACTTAGTAAATCAATCTGCCTTCCTGCAGGTGCGGAGAACCTCAAACGGCGAAAATACTCCAATCTTATTGGGACTTATATGTTCGAGCCGTTTGGGATTGAAACATTAGGGCCATGGGGTCCGAGTGCCCTTTTAGTTTTTCGGGACATCGCCAAGCGGTTGGTCGACTCTACACGTGACCAAAGGGCTGGCCTATTTTTTGGCCAAAGAATTAGCATTGCCATACAACGTGGCAATGCTGCCAGCCTCTTGGGCACCTTTCCTTTCGACAGCGATGCAGATGAACTTTTCGATGCCCTTTGATTATTTCCCCTCCTTTTTGTATTATACTTGTACATATTATGTTTTTTAAGTCTGTTAGATTTTAAATTCCGATTAAAAATAAATGCCCTGTCAATCTGCCTAGCCTTTTAGACTATTAGATAGATAGATAGAATACTCTTTATTATGAACACCATAAAAATTATAGATATAAATGTTGAAATTTATATCTATTCATATTTTTTATCTATTACGTTGGGGTCGGCTTCCAGTATAACCGGATGCAGCTAAACACCAGTATTTTACATGGAGCGACTGCCTATCTGACCTGCACAACCATAATTTAATAGCGGAGAGAAAATATTACGCTTGAAAAAATATTGATTGAAATTGTCATGTTGCTCATCAGCCTCCTTTATGCAATCAATTCATGACGATAAACGATTTTATTTAATTTCGTAGGTACGTTTAAGATCCAGCAGCCATGACTAAGGCATGCCTTTGTACACGGCATGGTTTCTTTACGGTACGGCGTATAAACCGCGCCGTAGATAAAACGTGTCTGTCAGCAAGCTCCATAGTGATCCATACAACACTGACGACCGTGCCTACAGCCGGCGAATAAACCGTAGTTTTTCACAGCAAGAAAAACGTGAGTGTACAAAGGGCCTTACACGCCATCTCCAAAAATAAAGGTATTAGAAATACCTATATGAAAAAAAGCTAAAACTAAAAGACTTTAAGGTGATTGCACTGTGGTAGCCCGCGAAATTCAAATTTTCTTGCGTTTTTTGCAGTTTGCAGGTTAGTGGTTGTAAAAAGGGGCTTTTACAATATGCTGTTGGTCTTCGTTACTATCCAATCTCTACATAATAGGTCTTACATGGATTGGATCGTAACGCTGAAGCTTTTCAAGACGATATCATCAGAGTAACTTTGTATGGAACTATTTTGGTTTTCCCCTCAAGTGGAATGCACCCCATGTGTGCATAAGGAAAAACCTTTAAATAGTGGTATACAAGCTTAAATCGCATATTATATGAACGAAAAAAAACATCATCCGATGGAAAACCAATCATCATCAGTAGTTGTGCACCTATGGAGTTCGCAACTAAAAGCATGTCAAATGCACTCCATGTGTGCAAAAGGACAAAATTTTACATAGTAGGTATATAAGCTTATATCACATATACAATATAAACGTAAAAAAAAATTATCCGATGGAAAACATATCCTCATCAGTAGTTGTGAACCTATGCAACTACCCCGCAACCCCCCCACGGCTGGGGTTTTGGGTCTAAAAATAGCCCAAACTCAGACACGTGAGGGGTTAACATGGAATCATCTATACCATATTAAAATGTATCGTCGGAACGGACGAGTCAACAAAGTTAAAGCAAATGAACAGTTAACAAAAATTTGTTTGCAAGAATCCATCTTAAAGTACTGTTTACTAACAAGTAAAACTAAATAAAAGCTTGGAAAATATCGCGTGGCACGGCGCGGTGCGGCGGTAAGCGGACAGAATCGCTGCCAAAGTGCGACGTCCCAGCTACGTGCCACTCAACTGTGCAAGCATAGGCATAATGCCTGCAAGTCGCAATAACTTGTGCTGTGCAATCGACTAAAGCCCGATGACGTTCGTACTGAAGGGCGACTTTGTAATCAAGGTTGAGTCAGAAAAAAGTATTCATATTCAGCTAAAGCTATAACCATCTTTATCTACACCCATGCTATAAATCCTCTATAAAAGTTTCTGAAACAGTTAGCTTATTGCCAACATTAAAACAGCCAGTGTCATAGTAACCATGGTAACCATAATAGCATCCAAACGGGTGTTTTAATGTTGTACTGAATTTCATAATGCAACTCGTTTTCAAAAAAAGAACATTGTAATGCACGCACGTTTCAGTACAACAGCGCCGTTATTTAAAAAAAGAACTTATTCGAATTCACGTAGTATACTATGACGCCGGCCCACACTGTGTAATTTTGCTTCAATTGCGGTCACCAATATTTTATCCCTTCATCCTATAGATCCAGCGAAGAACTGAAACTTCTGGGAACAAACCATGATTTTTTTATGTTTAGTTTTGAAGTTATTTTGAAACTCGAGAAAACTCCATAGAAACCATAGAAATGAATTATTTCGTCTCAAATGTATGATTTTGCAATTGTTATATATGAGGTCTTAAAAAGGACTGTTATATGTATTAGTTCAGTAGAAAAAAAAGAAAAACTAATCGTAAATAGAAGGAAAAATCAAGTTTTCGTCAAAAACTAAAAATATTTTTTATTTGGTTAGTCTCATTGTATCCGCATTATTTTTTCACATGAATAGTTTTATATTATAATATGCTTTATTATTTAAAAAAATCAGGTGTGGATAATGCGGGACTTCTGAGTTATTGAATTTTTATTTTTGAGGTTAGGGCTGTCACCTACTTTACTTTGTCTATTCCTGGATAACTTTGACTGCCAATTTATTATTTTTCTTGATGTAAAATGAAATGTTATGGTTTTTTTTTGGTGTAAAATAAGTATTTTGAGTTTTCTTGTCACGTAAGAGTTAAAAGTAGAATAGGCAAAATCTACATAATGGGTAAAAACATCTACATATGGGGATAAATGGGTATTCTACATATTCTTTTAAATTGTACGTTTATTATATATTTTTATATTTTTGCTCCTCAATCAATCTGTCTAGCCTTTTCCCAACTATGTTGGGGTCGGCTTCCAGTCTAACCGGATGTAGCTGAATACCAGTATTTTACATGGAGCGACTGCCTATCTGACCTCCACAACCCAGTTACTGGGTAATACGATACCCCTGGGTAAGACTGGTTGTCAGACTTTCGGGCTTCTGACGACCCCTAACGACTGTCAAATATCGACGAATAACAGCCGGGACCAACGGCTTAACGTGCTTTCCGAGGCACGGAGGAATCTCGGTATGTAAAGATGGTCACCTATCCACTGACCAATCCCGGCAAGCGTAGCTTAACCTGACGGATCGTCCCGTGCGGCTGATATTAATTAGCCACGAGCTCCTCATTTTTCTCCTAAACAGTAAAATACGGTAGGTATTGAACTACTGCGGTTTCGCTGCTATGGTTTGTATGAATCGATCGTGTAATATTTATTCATATCAATAAGCTCAAACGTTATCAATTTTATTTAATAATACATCTTTCCATTCCAATAAAATAAAATAAACAGGTATATGCAATTTGACAACCCTATGTCCATAGAAATTCTATGGAAACTTTAGAAATGTAATATTTCCGAAGTCCCACTTTTAACTTATTTCCTTTTTATTGTATGTTGTTAATAACTATATTATGAATGCTCAGAGTTAAAATCAGATACGGAATCAATAGGAATACGGAGAAAACTGCAATTTAGTGAAAATAGAAAATAAATCAATTTCTCTTTGTACATCGTAGATGCAATACCTAAACATTGTATGGAGTTAGATATTGTATTGTTACTGTAATAAAATAATGATTTATGTAAATCACATTATTATTTTGAAATGTACAAATAAAAATAGTTTTTTGCTGACGTCAGCATAACTTTAAATAACTTTAAAACTATAAATAATAAAATCATGGTTTCTTCCCAGAACTTTTAGTTCTTCGCTGGATCTATAGGATGAAGGGATAAAATATAGGTGACCGCAATTGACGTAAAATTTCACAGTGCGGCCGCCATGTTCGATACGAGTATTAGTATTGCAAAAAACTGTTTCAGAACCTTTTATAGAGGATTGACAACATGGATGTAGATAAAGTCTTGTATGCAACTGTACATAATTAGGTATTAAAACACTCATGTGATACTATTATGACACTCGGCTTCGCCTCGTGTGATAAACCCACATTCGTGTTTTAATACCCCTTATTATACGTCAGTTGCATAAATAACTATTAGAAGTCATACCAAAGTGATTATTTATCGCTGTGGTTACTGGTCTGATATAGGTACATAATATTATAAACGCAATTTTTTATTTTTTTGATGTCCAAAAAGGCTCGACTGGCTGTTCACAATGGTGTGCTGGTATCTACGCTTATGTATGGAAGTGAATGTTGGGTGTGCCAAAAGAAGCATGAAAGTAGAATAAATGATAACTCTAAGTGGTGTGGCTGAGGATATAAGGCAACGGTGCGGTTGACAAAAAGATGTAGTGACAAAAATTGAAAAAAGTATGCTTAGATGGTTTGGTCATGTTGAGAAAAAAAATGATAGGCGACTAACAAAATGTAAAAAGGCAAATGTGAGTGGAAACGCCGGGAGGGGACGCCTTAGGAAGACATATAGAGACCTTATTGTTGATGTTCTTCCGAAAGATCGGGTGCATAGTACTCGCAACCGACGTGGGTATATGACCAGCTAAATGAATTTAAACGAGACAAAAAGGGTATGTAAGGATCGTAGCAGGTGGCGTTCTATAGTTTTTGCCTACCCTCATAGGAAGAAGGCGTGGGTTTCCGTGTATGTACAATTGGAAAAGTTCCCCACCCAGATATATTATTTACTACCTGCATGCTCCATCGAGGAATTCTAAAGCATTCCAACGACCGTTTGTAGACGGCCAGTGCACGTGCCGTTACCGCCGCGCTCCTGCCATATACTTACTCCTTTATTTCGATGTGATTCACGGCAATTTCTTGTAACTCAAGCATTGCGAACGCGGTCTTGTTGAATTTCTGTTTAGATCGGTAAGGGCAGCGCCTTGGTGCTCCTGGCCTTAAACGTTTCTCACTATCTTTTTGGTAACGTCTTCTATGTTTCTTTTTGTTTTGTCTTAGCTTAACGATAGTTTAATATTTTGTCTGCCAGAGACAAAAGATAATAATAATATTTTTAACCGTCTTTAACCCCACCGCAGTATCCGCAGTGGGGCTTGCGCGCTCCGAATTCTTTAACTTACGTTGTAGTTTGTGGCATTTGTAATTTGGGAATGTTGGATACTCTGCTTAGGTCCTACCATAGAATCTGAATAGATGAAACCGGCGTCAGATCGACCTGGCCAGATGAAGTAATGATTTTGCTAGAAGGAGACGAAACAAACGATGTAAAAGATGATATGGCTTGAAAGGCGGTGACCACTGAGGTAACGGCTAATAGAGGATTGGAAAAAGATAAATATGGATACTTAAGGGTAGAAGGATGATGTTGTAGATCTGACGATATCCAGCTAATAATCTATGATAGCCTTTACAGCAGCTGAAGATTCTAAAGTAGGTACTTTAAATGAGAATGATATTCAATAAGAAATAAAGCTCTTTACTACAGTCTACTGAATAGTCAATTGAGTTAATGTAGTGCCTTTGATATTATTACGTCTACTTGACTGACTTGTTTATAGTACTTCGGCACATGATTATTCTGCAAGAGCTTTTTGTAATTTATAATGAGCATAGGTACCAACAGGGCCCGCGTGGTGGATTACAGTCCAATCCCTCACAAAGAAAGAAGGCCTGAGTCCCAGCAGTGGGAACAAGCCGCGACGCATCATCACTACGGCCGCACAATTAATTGAACAAGTGTATTCATAAGTTTTTTTTTTTAAACAATCTATTGTTATTCTGGATATCATCTAGAACCAGAGAGAGTCAAGACGAATCAAACGAGTCCAAACTGGATAGGGTTGCGTCGTTTTACACTGAGTTCCTGTGACCACCTTCCGGCTCCATCATCGGATCAGCTCGATGATACCAAAATATTGCATTGTCACCGATTTTACATACGTATGACAAACAACTCAATCGAACACCCGGAAGTGTGTCAAATTTATCTTGCAAATTTTGAAGACAACTGACATAAGAACATCGCAAGTTAAATAAAAGCCTGTAATACTTAATTATCTTCAAAACTGCTTGTCATAATTTGCGTTTACTTAAACATACCAAAGGAATTTAAAATTGTCTATCAGTTTCATAGTCATCGATCAGAAGCAGCTTTTCCAAATTGTCCAAGTAGAATATTTCGAACTATATGTCACAGGAACTTTATAGTCTGTTTTATGGAGTTATAGGAATCAACGGTAGTTTGTTGGTTTCCAAACTTTCATACAGCTTGGAGTCGTCGCTTCAAGTTTTGTCTGCAGCTCACTTAGCTCTCGCTGTATTTTGCTTCTAGTTTAAACTTAAGAACTCAGCTAGAGTATAATGCTGTCATATGGGCTCCGCATGAGACTAAATATAGTCTCATGTTGGAGCGCATACAAACCAAATTCACCAGATTTCTGCACATGAAACTATATACGGTGTCTATCCCTTCTATCCGTTGATGTACCCAACCTTATTCGTTATTGGTATGGTCGATGGTCGGGTATAACAAACTCGGGACAAGGCGGGACTTGGCTATAACCGCATATGTATTTAAACTATTACGTGGTAAGATCTATAATTCGGGTGTTTTGAAGGAGATCTGTCAGAGTGTGCCTGACAATTACGTATCGCGGCGCCGGAAGCCACGGTTACTAGCAGTGCCACATGCACGAACCAACTTGCTCAGCAAAGCGCCCCTGACGCGCGCCTTGCACGCGCTGAATGACACGGCTGACAGGATCGATTTATTTTCATGCTCTCTGAATTAATTCACAAAAATAATGTTGTATGTGTTATATTATTTAAGATAGTTATTTAAGATAGTTTAATTAATGACCACGCTACCGCTTTAGGAATTTGCTGTAATGATAGCAGTGTTTGTGAAATAAATTTTAAAAAAATATTTTGAGTCAAGAAGCTTTGGTTTATATATTTATTTTGACTAAGAATTAAACTTTTATTAACCCCCGACGCAAAAAGAGGGGTGTTATAAGTTTGACCGCTATGTGTGTGTGTGTGTGTGTGTGTCTGTGTGTCTGTCTGTGGCACCGTAGCGCTTAAACGGGTGGACTGATTTGGATGCGGTTTTTTTTATTTGAAAGCAGGTTTTCCAGCGATGGTTCTTAGACATGTTTTATCAAAATCGGTTCAGCCGTTTCAAAGTTATCCACTCTTTTGTTAGCTGCGGTAGGGATCTTAGACGCGTAATGGGTATTTACTTTACTTTCAAACCTTAGTGTGACCTAAAATTTGAAACATCCATGTATGCTATCTATCTATGCAAGATTATGGAATTCTTGGTCTGATGCTGCAGCCAGGATATCAGGATATTCAAGAGTGTATCCAGCACTAGTGTGCTGGATACACTCTTGAAAAAATAATAGCAGAAATGTCGTCTTTGGATTCATTTACATCAGTATTTGATTCTATATACAATGCAATGGTGGCAACACGATGAGCTGATGCTGCAGCCAGGATGTCCAGCACACTAGAACACTCTTGAAAAAGTAATAGCAGATATGTCGTGTTTGGATTCATTTACATCAGTATTTGATTCTACATACAATGCAATGGTGGCAACACGATGAGCTGATGCTGCAGCCAGGATGTCCAGCACACTAGAAAACTCATGATAAAGTAATAGCAGATATGTCGTGTTTGGATTCGTTTTGATCAGTATTTTATTCTACATACAATGCAATGTAGCTACACGATGAGCTGATGCTGCAGTCAGGATATCCAGCACACTAGTACACTCTTGAAAAATGAAATAGCAGATAGTAGTGTTTGTATTCGTTTTTTTTTATCAGTATTTAATTCTATTTGCAGTACGATGGTGGCATCATTATAGGTTAATGTTATGTGCAGAGAAACTTAACATTCTGCAGTTATAAAAATGAATTTCTATGTTGTTAAATTGTTTAAAAAGTTTAAAAATGTTAAAATAAAAATTAAATTAAAAATTTAAAAAAACCCCAACGCAAAAAAGAAAAGGGAACATTGAAAAAGTCAAAAATAATACAATACTCAATACTCAATACTCAATACTTTATTTGCATTCCACAATGTGTATAAGATGGTAATTTAAAAATATGTGATCATCATGGACCCTGTCGGGCACAGCAACAATAGCAGGAGAGAGGAAGCTTTAAAACTTAAATCTAATATTACATAAATCTAGCTTAAATCTGATGTTATTACTTACTGAACTTAAATAATAATTATAATAATATATTCATTTAATCGGTACCGAGTCCCAATAAATAATAATCAACATACATAGAATTCATTCATCATTAAAAACCTATCGTTGAGCCATTAAATTCGATTGAGTAATACCTATATATATTTTAATTACAGAAATTGATGGATGGCACGATAAGGTTTGCTCATTGAATTGGCGCTATAATGTCACGGCGGGGTACCGCATAAGTAAGTCAGACCCTTCTTCACCTGATTGACTATGTACATATGCGGTACCCCGCCGCGAAATTACAGCGCCAATTCAATGAGCAAACCTTATCGTGCCATCCATCAATTTCTGTAATTAAAATATATATAGGTATTACTCAATCGAATTTAATGGCTCAACGATAGGTATTATTTTTGACTTTTTAAATGTTCCCTTTTCTTTTTTGCGTTGGGGGTTTTTTAAATTTTTAATTTAATTTTTATTTAAGTTTTATTTAGGTATTGACAAAAATCTAACATGTTCTCTGTCGCTTTAATCGTTGTAAAAGTTGATTTAATGTTTATCAAAATACGCTTATTATATTTACTTATGTCTAAAGAACCTTTATTCTCGATAAAGACTCAAGAAGACACTTACTTGAGAACAATATTATAACATGATACATAAATTACACAAAGTTCCATACCTACTAATTTTCAGATATATTTATTTTGAGATTTTTTAAATTCGATAATACTCAAGTTATCACTCAATCAATCCGTCTAGCCTTTTCCCAACTATGTTTGGGTCGGCTTCCAGTCTAACCGGATGCAGCTGAATACCAGTATCTTACATGGAGCGACTGCCTACCAGAACTCCACAACTCAGTTAACCCAGTAACTGAGTTAATAACAAAATAATAATCAAGTATATTGACTGGAAATTATTTCAAGGTGTATTTTAAATAGCTCTTTAATTATCGGTGGTCTATTGTAGGAAAATTTAATTCTAAAAGAGTATAAAGCGAATACTTCTAAAGGCTACGTTATTGTGTTGGTGCAATATTCTCAGGGCCGATCTTTCCCATACTTTTCCATTTTATGTTACCTACAGATGAAAATGTTCTCATCAATTTCTTCTTATAATTATTGGCGTAACGTAGGTTACCTTATCTTATCCCATGATAAAAAAAGATCAATTTATACATTTTCGTACCAAAATATTACCAAAGGTTCCGATGAAACCGTATAGTCGGTCCATCCGTTTGCGTGTCTCAGTCGATTATATCAGCTATATTTAAAGCTATCGCCTCGAAAATTAGAACCGTTTATAGTTTTAATAACACATTTGCTCGTAAAGGGTCTCTTATTTCACCAATTTCAATATCGTAATGTATGTCATTACGTACTTGTGCGTTATTGTAATGTAAAACGCACGAGTTTCTTTTTAATAACGTATGGTTTTTATAGATCCGCCGTCTAAAACGAACGGTACTTTTTTAAATCTTAGCAAAGAGTTTTTAAGTCAGAAAAGTGGTCAACATTTTATGAATAAAATTAACTTTGGGAGATAAAATATAAAAAATAAATATTTAAGTAATTCTTTAATTTAATTAATTTTTACAATAAATTACAACCATTTAACTTCAACAAAAACAAAAAAAAAAAAATTTACTTTATTAGTAATAGATACTGGCTGTTTTTGTGCCTTTGCCTTAAAAAAAAAGGCCTGATGCGCGCATCGCTAATTTGTGAACAAGTAAAAATTAAGCAATACACAGGGCACAGTTTCAGAAGGTCCTCGGCTACATTGCTCGCCGATTCAGGTGCGAACTTATTGACACTAAAACGCCACGGAGGGTGGCGGTCGAGCCGAGAGAATTTGGAGCCAAGTGTTGACTCTCGACCATCTACGACCATACACGCGTACATTCCATTATCGTCGCCGCCGCCGCAACCGCCTACGTCGTCGCCGCCACCGACTGCAGAACTCTGTGGTCTCGTTTCTCCTACTTTCACTCAAGAGAGTGAGAGAGAGACTGGTGAAATGGTAACTAGTAATAATAACTTGACAACAGTAAAAATGCCAACTGGCAACGTAATAATCAATTTTACAAATTGTTCAAATTTTTCTAACTGCTGTAATTCGTTTAAGAAAGTCCGAGTTTTATTTATTTCCTCGCAAATCTATATTATATAACATTCAAAGTCCTGACTGACTGACTGACTGATATATCAACGCACAGCCCAAACCGCTACACCTAGAGACTTGAAATTTTACACATAGGTACCTTATACAGATACAGAGAAAGGATTTTAGGAAATTCCACCCCTAAGGGTATCAAATAGGAGATGAAAGTTTGTATGAAAAATCTTATTCCTTGAGTCAATAGACTTGAAACTTCGCATTAATATTTATACTGGATTACTTTTTTTACCATCTCGAAAAAAATTGGGTATATCAGGTGAACGGAGTAGAAGCCTATGGCATACTTACCTAACTTTTTTTCTTTTTTTTTTTAAATCAAAAATTCAAATCATATGCAAGTTGTATATGATTTGAATTTCGATATTTTTAAACGATTTATTATTTTTTTTCAAAATTTCTGTTATTATGGTACAAAAATGAAAAGTTTACATCGAATTTGTAGAATTATAAAAAAAAAAAACTAGGTATGCCATAGGCTTCTACTCTGTTCACCCAATATACCCAATTTTTTTCGAGACGGTAAAAAAAGTCATTCAGTATAAGTAAATTATAAAGTTTCTCATTTTTAGTTTTCCTAAACTACCCCCTCAGAAGGGATTGGGGGGTGTCAAAGTTTGTATGAAGGAATTTTAACGCGCGGTCCGATTAACTCAAAATTCAGTAAGTATTTATACTTTAAATCAGAAATGAAGAATAACGTATATCAGGGTTTTTCGAAAATGTACCCCTAAAGGGCTGAAAAGCGGTAGTCAATTTTACAAGGCAGGTTTTACTGCGGAGCTCGATTAACTCGAAAATTGGTGTAAATAATCTTTCAGTCAAGCTACGGAAATATCCCATACTATTTTTTTAAATTCCATCCCTGTGGGGGTGAAAACAGGGAATATGGTATATGACAAATCTTATTCATTTGGTTAATTAACTTGAAACTTGTCACAAATACTTGCCTAAGCAAGTAATAAAGTTTGTCATTAATAGTTTTTCCCCAGAGATAAGGGTAGAGGAGGATGGGAAGGGGAGGGGTGGTGAGAAGGGAAAGGGGGACGGAAGGGGGTGGTGAGAAGGGAAAGGGGAAGTGGAGGGTGTGGGGACAGAGAGAGGGGGAGGATGATGGAGGGAGGGGAGAGGGATAGGAGGGCGTAGTGAGGGCGGAGAGTGTAGTGAGGTGTGGAGAAGGGAAGAGGTTGAGGGGAGGAGTTGGTGAGGGTAGAGCGGGAGGGTAAAGTGGTGAAAGGTGTGTGAGAGGGGGAGGTTAGCGGGAAGGCGATGTGTTGAGAGGGGTGATAGGGAGAGGGGGATGGAGAGGGTTATAGGAGGCGATGAGGTGATCATAGGGAGGCGATGAGGTGATCATAGGGAGGCTGAAAGGTGTGGGAAGGGGAGGGGCGAGAGCGGATTAGAGGGAGGGGTGAGAGGTAGGTTAAGAGGGGTGGGGGGACGAGTGCCTTTACGACCTTAAACTTGCTTTTTATATAGCACTGAATCATTGAAGAAACCCAGCCCAACAGAAATTTCAGAAAAATAGAAAGTCGGAAACTCGGAACGGCACTAAAAACAGGAGTAAACTCCAGTCGTGCGCTTTGATAATTACAGCCTCTGCTTTCTTTTAGCAATATCGCCTCGGCTGTAATTTTCAAACTTACTGCACTTATATCATAATGTACTATAATGTTAATGCCAATTACTAAAATACTACAAACAGAAATTAAGCTCGTGGTCTTAAAAATTAAAGAACTCTCAGATGCTGAGGAGCTCGTGGCTAAATAATAACAGCCGCACGGGTCGATCCGTCAGGTTAAGCTACGCTTGCCGAGGTTTGTCAGTGGATGGGTGACAATCTTTACATACCGAGATTCCTCCGTGCCTCGGAAAGCACGTTAAGCCGTTGATCCCGGCTGTTATTCGTGGATCTTTGACAGTCGTTACGGGTCGTCAGAAGCCTGACAACCAGTCTTACTGTAACTGGGTTGTGGAGGTCAGATAGGCTGTCGCTCCATGTAAAATACTGGTATACAGCTGCCTCCGGTTAGACTGGAAGCCGACCCCAACATAGTTGGTAAAAGGCTAGGCAGATAGATATCTCATCTGCTGTTAGAAGGAAATCCAAGTAGTTGCCACGCTACTTCTGTATGAGTTTTTGCGTGAACCTACTCGTACATATAAGTGTGCTATCCATATTTACCTCGCCCCAGTCGTGAACAGCTCAAAGAGCTCTTGTCAACGACGCTGTGTAAGCGGAGACAAGAAAAATAAAACGTTTTACATCTCTTTACTAGAAAAGATTGCTTCACTAAATAGAATTGCAGTTCGTCCATCATTCTATAAATATATTAAATATAGAGGTATGGATGTTTGTTACTCATAAACTATAATACAGATACATACATAAACTCACGCCTTCTTTCCATGGGGGTAGGCAGTAACTAAGTACAGAATGCCTGCTACGACCCATAAATACTTATTTTGCTTCCTTTAGGTACGTCAAATCACATTATTAGAATAAAATTCGGCACACATGTCATGTAGACTATGACTTGGTTAAAAAAAACCGGCCAAGTGCGTGTCGGACTACGCAAAATTAAGGGTTCCGTAGTTGGGATGAAATTATCCCAAGAACAAAAATAATTATTGTAGTTGAAAATTTGTTATGTCCAACAGGAAATGTAAGTTTGTACTCACAATATTGAGAGATTTACCATGTTATTTTAAGACTACAAACTTTTTATAGGTTTTCTTGTAATCTACAGGTATAGAACTATTTTCTGTATTTTTTTCAAAATTTTAGTTTTCTCCTTTTGAGGTACGGAACCCTAAAAAAGTCCGTGACGTCATCAGTCTATTTGTAATAAATAAAACTAGCCTTCAGTGCGGAAACTTTTATATTTTGAAATAGTGGCGTGTGGGTGTGAAGTTTAATAATAGGTCAGATTGGCAGTCGCTCCATGTAAAATACTGGTATTCAGCTACATCCGGTTAAACTGGACGCCGACCCCAAAATAGTTGGAAAAGCCTAGGCAGATTCATTTTGGGTGTGAATTTTAATAGTATCATGTCCATCCGTCGATCCGTCATTTCATAAAAAGTACTCAGGCTTTACGTAGACGTGCGTGCACTAGGTACCTACAGAAATAGTACCTATATGAAAAATCACCGCGTTGCAACACTGTTGAATGCTGTTTTTCGATCTTTTTTTAGCGGTCGAGGGTCCGAGAGTGGACTAAACGTAACTTTTTACCAACATGCCTACTTTTTTAGGGTTCCGTAGTCAACAAGGAACCCTTATAGTTTCGCCATGTCCGTCCGTCTGACTGACTGTCTGTCCGTCCGCAGCTTAGCTCAGAGACTCTTAGTACTAGAAAGCTATAATTTGGCATGGATATACATATTCATCACGCCGACAAAGTGGTAAACTGAAATCATGAAAAAAAAATTTTTTTAGGGTACGTTCTGTACACGTAAAGTGGCGATGTTTTTTTTTTCTCGTCTACACCATAGTGTAGGGTGTTGTTGGATAGGTCTTTCAAAAATATTGCGGGTTTGTCTAACCAGTTTTTCGATTTAGGGATCCGTTTCTGAAATATTAAGCTCAAGAGTCAAGTGTCCCACCCCCCTGCCAGCCAAACGGTTAGTTTTGGATGAAAATCACGGCAGTAGTATAACTAAATTAAAAGGAAAACTATCACAGCTAAGTAGGCTTTTCAAGTTTACGAGTAATAGTCAACCAACTTGTAAAATGTACTTTGAACAGTAAAAATTTCGTACAAATTTCATTAAAAAAATACATTAACGTCGCGTAAAAAAGGTAGTAAATATAATTTTATGAACCAAAATAAAATCGTAACATTCTTATTAATAATGATTTCTAAATTAATAATATTTACGCTCGAATAACGACGGGCGGCGGCTTGCACTACGGAACCCTATTACTGCGCGTGGCCCGACACGCACTTGTCCGATTTTTTATTTATAAATCTTTAACAACATTTGAAATGTCTAGTGTATTGTGTAGTCTAATACTTAGGTAGGTGTAAAGATGGCCACGCATGTCCAAATAAATATATCACAGTAAAAATATATAAGATAAATACGCATAAGATAGGTACGCATTTGCTCCCAAATATATTAAATATTTAGGTACCTCAAATAGCTACATTTACTAAGAAAATAATTACTAAGCAAGTATACTATTTCGATTATACCTACGCGAATCTGAATGACTCGCTCACTAACCGCAAAATTATCATTGCGATCCCTACTTGCTTTTATTTGGATAACATATTCGACCATTCAAACGTGCGATTCTCGAATTTATCCACACGTAAATAACTCTATTGGAGGTTCTACTAGGATTTAGAAAATTAACATAGTTCTACCAAACATTTTTCTATAATATAAATACCGCCTTCGCTTGATAATAGAAGCGAAGGCGGTACTACTGCGGATGGCTGTGGGTTATTCCCCACAGTCATCCTACATGATCAAGTTGCAAGTATAAAGCATCTGCTAACTAATCCATAATTAGAAGCTTACGCCCTTACTCCTAAAAAAACTAAAACGCTCTATAAACCTATTTTAGTTATAGAAGTGAAGTGTTTCGTCGTCTTTCAAACTCAAATCATAATTCGAAAGAAATTGACAACCCCTAAATAACTCTAAAAATAAACCGCACCGAGGGTTCCGTTCTGATTTCTGAAAAAGTGTGCTATTTAGAGACATCGTTTTATTTTTCCTGTATAATCTTTACATTACCTTAAATCACATAGAATAATTTCAGATTTTTCTTTATGCAAACTTCGGAGAAAAGAAAAAAAAACGGTTTTTTTTTTAATTTTTCATCAAAAGTCGAAAACTATGCGGCCTAAAAAAATAAAAAAAAAATTGAGAATGTGCAAACAGCGCTCTTTCATATGATACCCCACATACCCTGGTAGCCCCACTTCGATTTTTTAAGACCCCCTTTCAGTCCCTATTGAAAAAAAATATATATTTCTTTCTTATTTGCAAAATAGTTGGGCAAACGTTATCTAAAACTGTTCCGAATTTCAAGTTGATAGTATTAGTAGTTCTTGAGATATCCAGCTGTGGCAGACAGACAGACTGAGTCGCAGCATAAGGGTTCCTTTATACTATTTTGGTACGGCACCCTAATAGGTTTATAGAGCGTTTTAGTTTTTTTTTGTGAATAAGGGGGTTAGTATATAATGTCCCATAAAGAGTGACCAAATTTATCAGAGTACCTAGAGGTCATACAGCTACTAGTTTAGATAACTTTATTTATATTTCTGACGTGTTTATGATTAGAATTTGTTTGCTGTTAGTTATGAGAAATCTTGCAAAATACAAATAACTGAAACATTCAACAATGATAAACAAAACTGCACCACTCATCACTGCTCTCAAAACGGTGAAGGAAAATATCGTGAGGAAATCGGCATGTCCTAGAACCGAAAATTCAAAGACATCTACCAACCCGTACTGTGCCCGCGTGGTGGATTTCGGCCCACTCCCTCACAGAAAAGAGGCCTGTGTCCCAGCAGTGGGAAGGCTAAGCTAAAAAAAACTTTAAAAAATAAACGTCCACCATATTTGAAAATAGCTTTACCTGGAGCTTACAGGAAATTCCATTGCCTCAAGCAATTAGTCAATTAATACGGGCACAATGCATTTCAGAATATCCATGGAAATGTGTTTCCATTTTGCAGCTACGAGTATACGCGGCTCGGTCGGCCTTTGTTTCAAATTAGCCCCGTATTTTCAAGGAGAGAACGTTTATGAATATGTAAAGTCTGGTGGTGCATAAAAATGAAAAGCAATTCGTTATGCTCGTTTGTGTATCTGAACTCATTTCTCGTCAGTGAGTGGTAGTGAGTGTTCTAGAGACAAAATTGGACATTACTTTAGTGGGATCTAAAGTACCTGAAAAGCGATGTAAGTAATTTTTTATTTTTTTATTATGTATACTGACTTCTTTTAATATACCTCACATTGATCAATTTTATTTCGTCTGCAGATTGTGATCAGCCCTGAGTTTCTGGTAAAAAGGAACAGTAAAAGCCGGAACCAACAAACACTGTCAGTCACTGCGGAACCAACACGCGCCCACAGGAAATGTATTGTATGTTTTTACTTATTTATTGCTTACATGCTTTATTTACCTACCTGAAAAAAACCAAGCCAGCGATGCCAGCGTAAATTGAACAGAAATACTATTGTATTTCACGCTTGTTGTTAGTGCTGGAGAGGAGAGAGGAGCTCGTGGCTAATTAATAACAGCCGCACGGGTCGATCTATCAGGTTAAGGTACGGGTTAGTCAGTAGATGGGTGACCATCTTTACATATCGAGACTTCTCCGTGCCTCGGAAAGCACGTTAAGCCGTTGGTCCCGGCTGTCATTCGTGGATCTTTGACAGTCGTTAGGGGTCGTCAGAAGCCCGAAAGTCTGACAACCAATCTTACCAAGGGGTATCGTATTACCCAGTTACTGATTTGTGGAGGTCAGATAGGCAGTCGCTCCATGTAAAATACTGGTATTCAGCTGCATCCTGTTAGACTGGAAGCCGACCCCAACATAGTTGGGAAAAGGCTAGGCAGATTGATCGATTGCTTGTTGTTAGAGCTCCTGAACTTTTTACATTTAAAAAGTTGGGTTTTATTTTTATTTCCAGTTTTTAGACAAACGAACCGTCCAGAATGTACCTATCTAGGTAAATCAGTTTACAATGCAAAATGAAACATTCTAGAACCCTAGCTTTTGTTAAGCTTACCGCGGTTGGTCCGTAGATGGGTGACCATCTTTACATACAGAGACCACTCCGTGCCCCGGAATCCGGAAAGCACTTTAAGCCATTGGTCCGCGCCTGTCATTCGTGGATCTTTGACAGTCGATACGGGTCTGTCAACTAGTCTTACCAAGGGGTATCGTATTACCCAGTAATTGGGTTGTAGAGGTCACATAGGCAGTCGCTCCATGTTAAACAGGTATTCAGCTGCATCCGGTTAGACCGGAAGCCGACCCCAACATGGTTGAGAAAAGGCTAGGCAAGATGATGATGGATATGGAAGCACACCACAAAGGCTTGCTTGAATACCTTTTATTGAGCAAAAACGGAGAAGTTTTTTATCTTGAGTCTTTTCTAGTCTAGTCTTTAAGAATTTGTTTTCAATTTAACGGTGTCAGTCGAGTAGATCAATAAATCTATGTGTGTACAATATGAAGTTTACTAACGCATAGGTGAGCGTCCACTGGTCCGCACCGGCCGCAACGCACGCACGGCACGCAACGGTTTTCAGTTTCCTTTGTATGAAATCATTAGTCGTCCACTACCGGTACGTGCATTTTCATTTCTTCATACAAACAAACCAAAATCCGTTGCGTGCCGTGCGTGCGTTGCGGCCGGCGCGGACCAGTGGACGCTCAGCTTTGGAATAATAAAAATACAGATATGAAAGTTATTGTTTTGGTCTCATCTCGTCTTGCAATGGAAAGTGTAAAGGATTATTGGTATTAAACTTATTTCATTAACAAGTCTTTCATTAACAATTTAAAAGAAATTAAAGGTAATTATGGAAAAGAAAGCAACTGAAAAGTTGAAAGTAAATATTTTCCAATCGCGGTTATAAATAAAGATTTTATTTATTTTTCTACCAACAATGTTGTTTAAACTTAGAAATAGCGCGGACGGGCGATACGAGGCAACGCGGTGTGTCGGGGGCCGAGGAAGTTTTATAAAAATGTGGCTGTTATTTTAGTATATTGTATCTTACGAACAATGTCGCGGGCAGAAGCTAGTGTCTGTATAACTTTGTAGGTTACGAGGGTTTCCGTGAATTGGTGATAAAATACTTCGCTTTGTTATCCAACAAAGATATAGAATTTACCCTACTTGGGTAGATTGTAGATTCTATATACAGGGTGACTTGTAATTTGACGTATTCCTTCCAGGATGTGATAGTGTGTCATGAGATTCAAGAAAACCCAATTTTTATGTATTTCTGAAAATTTCCCAGTTTTCGTCACTAATTATATTAATTTTCTCTAAACTCTCAAATTGAATGTCCTTCATTGCTATTCCATTGGCTGATACTTTAGCAAACCTTTTGATGTAACTAAACTTTCTAAAACATCAAATTTATTAAACTTAATCAAAAATAATCTATATACATGAACTTTTGATACTATGTAGTTAATGTCTCAAAAGTTTAGTACTTATAGCATTGAGCGTATAAATTAAATGGAAGACGTCTTCATTTAAACAGCAAGCAACACAATGTACAAAAATTTTAAAAAATTTAGAGGTGCTGATGAAAAAATCGAAAATGCTAGCAAAGGTCGAATTTGCAAATGGTTGAAATATTTAAAAATTGTGTGTTAAAAGAAATAATTAACTGGTATTTTGTTTAACAACAAAACAAAAAAAATCTATATCGGTTCAGTCGATTGGGAGCTACGATGCCAAAGACAGATACACAGACACACACGTTAAACTTATAACACTCCTCTGTTTCCGCCGGGGGGTAAAAACAAAGATGGCTTACATTATTGTTCTTCCATTGATAGTTTGTGTTACATAACATAGAAGTCAGGTGTGTCTGTGTAGTCAGTATCCGATAAACCAATTCACTTCATGCGATTAGAACTATCTCTGTAGGGTTGCACAACATTAAACTTATCCTTTGTTGTCACTACAAAGATGAAGTCAAACGGTAAACTAAAAATAATAATCTTGGAAACGGCAGTAGATAGCTAGTAAACGTCGAACATATGACCCATCCTCTTTGATCATACATTCTCTGGAGAAACAGGAAGTTATGAAATATAAATCACAAACAGATACACTGAGTAGGAAATGAGATTAGAATGCATCGCATAGATGTTGAACTACAAATAAAGTAGCATTTTATAATATTCGTCACAGAACGTACTTCTAATGCAAGATAGCCAAGCGTTCTAGTAACGAAGTTAGTTTCAGGGCCAAGTTTAAACTAATTTGGAAATCTTGTCTAGATTGGTCCCCAGAGCTTCGATGATATCGAATTTGATAGAGATGTACCTATTTAGAACGGGAGATGGTAATTTACTAACCGAAGTAACTTTGGATAGCAAAGTGGCCGCCTTGGGTGCTCGCGGTAGTGAAATTGCTATAAATGAAATTGGAACAGGTTGCTTGAAAATTACGAGGTGGTTAACGGAAATGTGATATCGCGGCAGCAAACCACCTTTATGGATCTTTAATATTTGAGATATGGGCGGTTGCCAAGCAAATACCTACATAGTATAAGGCAGTTAAGGTGGATGCTTGGCGCGAACCACGAAATTCTCACGTTTTAACATTTTGTGTTACTCGAACTTTTTTAACCTTAATATTGTTATTTGCGATCAAATTGAATGCGAACTACCAATTTGTTACGTAGGTAACTGGCAGAAACACGTTCTTGAATTGATTAAAATTCAGTTCGAAACCTAATGATTACGAGAGTGTCACAATATAGTTTGAACATAGACAAGGTGCATGTATGGCCTTGATAATTGCAACTCAACTTTTCCAAATATAATCTTTAGAGCTGGCGATTGGGAGCTAAAATCTGTAGGTACCCATGTGAAAAAATGTCGTAGATATAGCACGGACACATCGAGTTTTCCACCGTATTATTCGTATTAATTGTATTGTTAAAATGCCATAGATAACAGCAATTCTGTGAGTGTTCATATTTATTCAGTTAATTTTATAATTATTGCCGCTGGCACTGCGAAGACACGTGATAATTAGAGTGTCGTATTTCAATTAAAAATTAAGAGCTTATTTTATTTCCAAGAAACGATCCAACCCACGGTATCATTCTCTACCAGTGCGTTATTTAAATAATTTTCTCATATTTCCATTCCTCGGATGCAGAAAAACAGCGTAATTTGTCGTCTCTATCAAACAACATCACAAATAAAAACTTTTTAAACTGTAAACTGTAAATTGGACCCATTTTTGCAAACAAGAACCAACCCACAGTTTGAGTGAAATTGAGTTTAGTACATAGATGGCGCTCAAATCACGCATTCTAGCTTCTCTAAAAAAATGGTTCCTTTTCACCGACTAACAACAGAGATACAACACTGTCACTTGCGGAACCAACCCACTTTGGCCACCTTTTAATAAACTGTAAAGAACTATACGGCATGGTCCCCTAAACACTTATTAAAACTAATTGTTAAACAGACCCATGATCCTTGGTACCTTTTCAACTTAAGCATTTTAATTATGCAAACCAGAACCAATGTTCGTTGGTTCCATCTAGCATAAAAAGTTATAATATTTTTATAACTAAATAGAACCAAGAGAGTTTGGTTCTTGTTTGCATAATGCAAATTATGTTAGTCTTGAAGGAACCATGTAGCATAGTTCTTAATGGTGTTAAAATTCAGCATTATTTAATCAAAAATAAAAGAACCATTCTAATCGCGGGTGTCGTTAATACAGATAATAATAAAAAATAACAAAATGTGATTTTACTTTTGTAGTATTTTTTTTTCACGTGTAATTTCTAAAAATAAAAGTAATTACTTATAAAATATACTTTTTAATCATTTTCAATACAATATTACAGAACAATGGAAGCAAGAACCCTTAAAACTAAACATCAGTATTATCATCATCGCCTTCTACCTCAAAATCGATAGGCCCGGTAAAGCCATCAATATCGCCTTCTATGTCTGAACTTGTCAAGGTTTTGTAGAAATCTTTTGCGTCGTTTGGTATTAGATGCAGAATACTTTTTATATCTGATAGCTTAGCCTCAGATATGGCTTTGCCTGTAGGCCAAAGTAAGTCCATATCACTTTTGGTTATCACGGTCCTGCTTCTGATATTTTTCTTTATACTAACTTCCTTCAACTCATCGTCCAGATTGTATCTCATAAAAATAGAGTACATTTCTTCTTTTTTAAGCACTATTTCTTTGGTATCCAGCCAACTTATTTTAGATCCATCTACTGCCTTTTTTCTGTTTGTGATTTTTGTCTCTAAATTGCGTGACGACAAAAAGTCTTCTTTGGTAAGCCTGTCTACAATCATTGGTTTAATTTTTCTACAGTTTTTCATGATCTCTATGTAATCATCTGGGGTGTACAATCGTTGCTGGTGTTTAAGAGAGCACTCTATCCGGCCAAAATCCGTGTCATTTGGTAAAAAACTGTGGCCAGATTCTAAAAATCGATGATGTATTTCTTTTAGAGTGGGATGATCATTCAATAATGCTTTCAACATTAGGGTCAGTTTAATATTTCTATTTTGACCCCCACATGAGTCACTCCAGAGGAATAAACTCTCAACACCATCTTTTAATCTTTCTGTGATATGTTTTATTAAACACGAACAGACTTCCTGCGACCCTCTGCCTGCCTCCCCTTCCACCCACACATTACAATGTGCTTGGTCATTACTGCCTGTATGGATACCCAGATTATATACCCATAGCTGTCTTTTATAAAAAACAATATTTGTGGGTATCCTCGGAAGAGGCAACGTTTTTTGAAGATCAAAAGTAATAGTTTCTATAGTTGGGTCATCTTTTGCCAGTTTCATATCTTTTTTGAGTTCTTGTTGCAAAAATTTAGCTTTGTCGATATGCTTTTTGTGGTCTTCTTCGATTTTCCTTTTTTAAAATTGAATGATCATCCCACTCTAAAAGAAATACATCATCGATTTTTAGAATCTGGCCACAGTTTTTTACCAAATGACACGGATTTTGGCCGGATAGAGTGCTCTCTTGAACACCAGCAACGATTGTACACCCCAGATGATTACATAGAGATCATGAAAAACTGTAGAAAAATTAAACCAATGATTGTAGACAGGCTTACCAAAGAAGACTTTTTGTCGTCACGCAATTTAGAGACAAAAATCACAAACAGAAAAAAGGCAGTAGATGGATCTAAAATAAGTTGGCTGGATACCAAAGAAATAGTGCTTAAAAAAGAAGAAATGTACTCTATTTTTATGAGAAACAATCTGGACGATGAGTTGAAGGAAGTTAGTATAAAGAAAAATACCAGAAGCAGGACCGTGATAACCAAAAGTGATATGGACTTACTTTGGCCTACAGGCAAAGCCATATCTGAGGCTAAGCTATCAGATATGAAAAGTATTCTGCATCTAATACCAAACGACGCAAAAGATTTCTACAAAACCTTGACAAGTTCAGACATAGAAGACAATATCGATGGCTTTACCGGGCCTATCGATTTTGAGGTAGAAGGCGATGATGATAATACTGATGTTTAGTTTTAAGGGTTCTTGCTTCCATTGTTCTGTAATATTGTATTGAAAATGATTAAAAAGTATATTTTATAAGTAATTACTTTTATTTTTAGAAATATCACTACAATTGAATCTTACGTCCATTTTGCAAGTAGGAACTAAGCAACAAAATATGTTTTTGCTAGAAAGAACCAACCGGGTTTTTAACGATTTACTTTATACCATAACTTCATAAAATGTATAAATCTGATATTCCTAGATAGCCTACAGTATGCCACATATGGTCAACAAGTAATCATTCATTAATATACTAAGTATGCATTTTGCACACTTTGTTTACAAAAGTTTCATTTTCTCGAAAGTAATCTGCTGTGGGTTGGTTCTTGTTTGCAAAAATGGGTCCAATTGAAACTAGTTAGTACCACTGCTCGCAGTAAAAGGTGTGTTTAGTATGTTTTACAGCAGCCGAGGAGGGCAGGCGAACTTTTCTGTGTTACCAGCATTCAAAGAGTAGGTATGAGCGGGTTTCAATTCGGTTATAAAAGCAAAATGGTGTGCAGAAAACATGTTATAATTGCTTCAGCGTGTGTAACAGACATGTTTACTGACATTATTTATTATGTACCGAATGCAAATACAAGTCGTACACCAGGAATTTACACTTTAAATTATTATTATAGGTAAATGTAATTTTCAAATTGGTTTTTATTATGCTGGTATTATTTTAGTTTAATTAAACGTTTCTAGTTTCGATGCATGGGACACATTAGATAAATTAGTTTGATAGGTAAGTATATCGAAGTAAAGCAAATAAAATTTTAAATACCTATGTACTTAGCTCAAGGGAGTGTAGAGCGCTCAAGGACAAAACATGGCTCAAAAGCCCAACATGTGAGGAGTTAGAAAATTTGGTGACTAATACTTACCTATAATTAAAAAAATACTAAATAAATATGTCCTGGCACTCCTGGCATTCCTATACAGTAACTTCCGTAATAATCTGCCTGGCATACAATCAAACACATACACATAAGTACAGATACCTACACATTATTTATTTTGAATGTTTAAATATTTAAAAATAATAGGAATCAAATGTAATTAATAATATTTCAGTTAAATAGACGATATACTACCGACCTACTTTTACTTTAGGTTTTACTACTTACCTATAACTATTTTTTTTATGTTTATGTACCTATTTTAATGGCTGCAACACAGGTTTTAAAGTAATGCAACTGTTAACGAACACTAACATTACTGTGAACCTGTTTTTTGTTTCAATAAACGTTTGATTCGATTTTTGATAATAATTAACAGTAGTGCCAAAAACCGGTCAAGTGCGAGTCGGACTCGCGCACGAAGGGTTCCGTACCATATTAAGGCGCAGACGACACGGTTGGCGCAGTGGTTGAGCGATTGACTGCTGCGCAGCATGTCGCGGGTTCGATTCCCGCACGGAATAAATATTTGTACGACCTACAAGTATTTGTTCCGAGTCTGGGTGTTTTTCTATCTATAATATGTATGTATTTACAAAAAAAAAAAATGTATATAAGTAGTTTATCAGCCATCTCGTTACCATAACACAAGCATTAGGTTGCTTAGCTTGGGACTAGATGGCGTTGTGTGAAATGTCCAAGGATATTTATTTATTATTTATTATTATTTATATTATATGTTTAACAATCGCAAAGATAACTTTTTACTTATTGTGCAATGGTACTGTGAATTACAAGGTTATTTTTTGCAGCACCCATGTTTAAACAAAATACCTTATGAATCGCCGTTTTCAGTATTGTTGATTAAATACAGTATTCATGGTACCTACATGGTATAAAGAAGTTTCAAATTCCTAATTTGTTGAATTGTTGCGCTAGAGCTCGTACAAAAATGGTCTAAAATTTACAACTTTTGCGGCCCCCTATTTCTTAATTTTAAAAGATAAAAAAAAATATGTTCGTACTCTACTCAATGAGTTCTAGACGATGACACCCCCATGCTAGATTTATTTTTTTATTTTTTTTTCAAAATGAAAAGTTTATTGTATGGGGACCGACCCCTTATATTTTGCTTTATTTTTATTATTTGTTGTTATAGCCGTAATAGACAGCGGAGGCTTAGTAAGTTTGTACTGGACTGTACGTGGTTGTCTGATTTCATGGATTTTAATTTTCTTGCGCGGAACCCTAATTATTTTTCTAAAATAAAAATAGCCTAAGTTACTCCTTAAAACATCAGCTATATGCCGTCAAAATCGGTGAAAATTCGTTTGGCAAGTTTCCTAACTTGACTCAAAGTACCATTTTTTTAATCGGACTGCGCTTTAAAATTCTTCTATACAAACTTTAACATCCCTAAACCTCATTTGAGGCGTAGTTTTGAAAAACTAATAATGACCAAACATTATTTCTTACTTATGCAAGTATTTGTGCTAAGTTTCAAGTTCATTAACCAAATTAATAAGATTTTTCATATAAACTGTATCTCTGTTTTCACGAAAACAGATAAAGAATTTCAAAAATCGTCTGGTATGTTTCCATAACTTGACTCAAACATTATTTACACCAATTTTAGAGTTAATCAAGCCCCCAATAAAATCCTCCGCTATAAAATTAACTTTTCACCCCTTAAGGGTAGATTTCTGGAAAACCCTGATACACGCTTAGTCTTAATTTTTGGTCTCAAGTATAAAAACTGAGTTTTGAACTAATCGGACCGCGTGTTAAAGTTCCTCCATACAAACTTTGACACCCCCAATCCCTCCTTAGGGGGTAGTTTAGGAAAACTAAAAATGATAAACTTTATAATTTACTTACATGAATATTCGTGCTAAGTTTCAAGTCTATTAACTCAAGGGATAGAATTTTTAATACAAACTTTCATCCCCTATTTTACCCCCTTAGGGATGGAATTTCCAAAAATCCTTCCTTAGTGGATGTTTACACTGTATAAGGTATCTATGTGCAAAATTTCAAGTCTCTAGGTCCATTGGTTTGGGCTGTGCGTTGATATATTAGTCAGTGACTCAGTCAGGACTTTGATTTTTTTATATGTATAGATTTACCATGTTATTTTAAGACCACAGACTTCTTATAGGTTTTCCTGTAATCTACAGGTATAGAACTATTTTCTATATTTTTTTCAAAATTTTAGGCTCAGTAGTTTCGGAGATAAGGGGGGGGGAATGGTCAATTTTCGTCAATTTTCTTAAATAACTTTAAAACTATTTATTTTAAAATTATAAAAAAAATATATTTGAGACCCTCATAGTAAGCCCTTTCATTTGATATCTCACACGGTACAGTTTACGAAACTTTTTTTTTTAATTTTCTTATTTTCCCCCTAAAAGTGACTCTCATATTCAAGATTCATGTATTTACTTTAGCTGTACGTGTTTGGGTCACAGAAATCCATATGTGTACCAAATTTGAACTTAATCGGTCCATAAGATTCGGAGCAAATTGGCTGTGACAGACGGACAGACAGACACACGAGTGATCCTATAGGGTTCCGTTTTTTCCTTTTGAGGTACGGAACCCTAAAAAGTAGCAACTACCATCACGACATCCCCAAAAAGTAATTTTACGGGTGAATGACAGGTTAGTAATATACATATAAAGGAAAATACACATTCACAAATAAAATAAAAATAGTACCTAATCGCCTATAAATAAATATGTAGTAATTTAACAAATGAACATCAATTTACTGGTACGCTAAGTGGCACGATGAACTCGAAATTCGTCTGAAGGTCAAACGTACAGTGGCCTCGCAGCTGATTATCTGTTTTATTAAAACAGTTGACACACAAGTGTTGTCAGTCCAGCGTTCACTCGTATTTCAACGCAGAGGCCTTATTAGTTTGGTGACTATAATTGGAAACACAATTATTCCATACAAATTAATGTAAGTTAACGTTAAGTAGCACCCTAAGCCTAGGTTCGAGTCCCACCATGGCACGGCCTTTTTAGGGTTCCGTACCAAAATGGTAAAAAGGAACCCTTATGGTGCGACTCAGTCTGTCTGTCAGCTGGATATCTCAAGAACTACTAATGCTATCAACTTGAAATTTGGAACAATTTTAGATGACGCTGAACCTATGAACCCAACTATTTTGCAAATAAGAAAGAAATAAAAATATATGTATTTTTTTGCAACTGGGACTGAAAGGGAGTCTTAAAAATTCAAAGTGGGGCTACTAGGGCATGTGGGGTATCATATGAAAGAGCGATTATTTTCACATTCTCAAACATTTTTTTTTTTTTTTAGGCCGCATAGTTTTCGACTTTTGATGAAAAATGTAAAAAAAATACGAGAGTTTTGCGTAGAGAAAAATCTGAAATTATTCTATGTTATAGAAGTTTATGTAAAGATTACAGAAAAACAAAACAATGTCTCTAAATAGGACACTTTTTCAGAAATCTGAACGGTGCGCGAGTCCGACTCGCTCTTGACCGGTTTTTTTAACCCCGCCAACGCCCGGTTGAGCAATAAAGGCTCCCGGAGGAAATTGCACAAAGGCACCATCAAAAAAAAAAACACATTCCGCGATTCCGCGGAAATGTCGTGAACTTGTGATAAAGCTGTGATAAGCGACATAACGATTTAGAGAGATCTTTAGTCAGACTAAAGATCTCTCTAAATCGTTATGTCGCGCGAAAACTCCCTGCGCATTGACCAATCCTTTGCGATTATTCGCAAAGAGAGTATACTTCTGAAAAAGCGTAATACCTAAACAAGAACGACATAGTATAATCTTATTGCATCGCGCAGCAATTTATACGAAGTGGGACGCCTACCATTACTATTTCAGCGAGAACTTATAAGTGTAACAAAGGTTGATGACACTTTATTCGTAAAGAAATATGTCAGTAGACATAACCTGAAAGAAAGACGAAAGAAAAAAGACTTTAAGGTCGATGTTTTCTTGATAATATACCTACCTAAAATATTGATCAGTCATTTTCTCCGTATTTGTTTTCATTCATGACATTAGCGTTCGTAACTTAGAGCGAAGTACAAAAGGCAGCCATTGTGTTGGCATACCGTGAACATTCCGTTACAGCCCGCATTGAATATGAAAGCATCAACGCATGCGTAATGCGGCTTGGAGACGAACAATTAGACGTTTCACACGGGTAATGGACGGAGGCTGTGGCCGTGCTATCCAGTACGAGATAGAGATGTAGCTACAGTCATTACTTTATGCTGATAGGTATAACTTGTAAATGCAGTTCTACTACAAACGGTTTATGAGTTTCATTTCAAATGTTGCTCACTAAAATATGTAATGTCCTGATAATATCTTCTTATTTTGAAAGAAAGTCGACATTTCCACAACCTTCGAAAAAAAAAAAATTGATTAAAAATTGTAGAAGCTTCTTACTAGAGGGGGAATATTCTGTCGCAGTTGCACGTTACAGTCCACCGAGTATGTACTACTAGAGTACGGGACCGGCGCACGGACGTAATATTTACTTACGGTACGCGTACACCTAAACCGTTATCGGCCGATCTTTATTCGGGCGTCTTCGACCAAACTCGGCTGATCAAATCAAACGTATGTTTAATGAAAGGGAGCGCGTACACTACTACAACCACCATCGTCCGATGACGCCCAAAACAGCCGATCAATCCGAACTGGATTTCTCGCCAGTTTGCCGTTTATAGCGCAAATTGAGGGTATTTATCGTTTAATTTATCAATCTGTCTTTATTCTATTGTGTGTCTGCCAATGTTTTTATCTACCTAAATGACTATTTATATTGAAAAATTCCGGTACGAAACAGACGGTACCTATATAATTGCAGTACGAATTTTCTAAAAGATACATTTCTTCTAATTCCTCCATTTTAAAGTCGCGTCAACACTCTGTTAAGCCGCACAGTCAACCACAGAAGACCAAACCAATGACAATGTCGGCCGACAAAATCGGTTTTGGTGTAACCGTACCGTGTAGGTACATGCACGTCCGAGTTACTCGTCCGAGTAGTTCTGTCCGCCATCGGCCGACAAAATCGGTTTTGGTGTAACCGTACCGTGTACATGCACGTCCGAGTTACTCGTCCGAGTAGTTCTGTCCGCCATCGGCCGACAAAATCGGTTTTGGTGTAACCGTACCGTTATTGTACCGCAGGGCACGGCTTTACTATGGCGGTTTTATAGAATAGAATAACGTAATTTTTGTAGTATTTGTAGTAGTCGGTCTCTATCTAACGTACCTATACGTATATATACCTTTTGAGACAGTCTTAAGGCCCTTGGCACACCTCCGCCGCGAAACCATAGCAGTGAAACCGCAGTAGTTTATTTCAACTGACTCACATGATGTTCCGCTACTTGAGTAGCGGAACATCAGCGGAACTTCAGCGAAACATCTTGCGGGGTCGCCTGTTTCGAGGTTTCGCGGCCGAGATGTGCTACTCGCAAGGCCAGGTTTATTCAATCGTCTTGACGTTCTACTAAATATATTTTAAATAGATTCTGTTTTTAAACAAGAAACCATTGTCTAGCACCTTATTGTAAGTCACTTTAATTCAAATTGCATTTCCAAGAAAACATAATTTCTTTGTTCACGACGGACAATAGCTCAGAGGAAGGTGCCAGATGAAGTTCTATCAGTTAGCGCTAATTACTTTTCAAAAACATCTCGATGAAGAATTCTCAGTCTTTGAAGTTTTAAGTTCTGCTACCTCTAGAGAAAACATGCTTTATCCACAAAGGTAATCAACTAGTTCCTGATTTTCAGCGAGAGTTTAATTTTGAAGTTGTACGACAATGGCGCTGATTATGGCATGTAGCGAACGATACGTCTGCGCGCCTCTTATGAAAAAGATATTGGTTTTGATGAAACCTTGAAGACCTAGTTCTCTGAGCATGTGGGACTTCAAGCTCTGTACATGGTATAACAGAAAGGTGTGGTCTAATGGTACATACCATCAAACTGAACATCTTTCTCCATGGACCAACATCGTAATCGAGAAAAAATGATCCGCAGTTCCATACATTTGGATCGTGTAGCTATTGAAGCTTTATAATTTTTTCTCTATTACGATGTTGGTCCCATGGAGAAAGTTGTTCAGTTTGATGGTCTGTACCACACCCTTAATTTTGACCACACCTTTCTGATATACCCTGTAGAAACAAGTCGACACACAGCTGTAACTGGTAATGTCGTTATAGAGGCAACTCCACGTTTGTCCATTTAGAGATCCACGAGGCGCGTCCTTGGCTCCAATAGGGTGACAACACTCATATAACCTTGTTCTGTGCGCACGTTATCTTTAGGTCGTTAAGCATTGTTCACCCTCCGGGGTTAAACAGACAATGGCGACTCTGGAATGGTTTAACGTCTACTTATGCAGGAAAGATGGAAATTACGATGTATGTCGCAAACTCGCGTTTATAAGTTAATGTTGAGAGTGCGTTGTCTTTGAAGGCTCTGCGGGCTCGTCGTGCGCCCGCCGCCGCGGTCACCTTAAGCTGCAGTTCAACAACATCTCACAGGTCAAAGCCAGTCAATGAACGAAAGAACGTCGGGACTCGGCAACTTAACCAGTGCACGGCTCTGTGACCTTTCTTTTATGCTGACATCGAAAGAATTAGATTCGCTTGAGACATATTTTCGCAGACTCGAAGGAGCCACTGGTATTGGCAGTTCTTATTGATGTGGTTTCTAATTCATTGCAAAGAGGTTTAAGAAAAGTTTAAAATTTTCGTGAAAATTCTGTTCTATATAACGTTATACGACAGGAAATTGAACTATATCTAACCTTCACAGTCTACAAGCAAAAATTCAATGAAATACATAAAATCCCTAGCTAGTCGTGTGATTGGGAATATAGTTGGCCCATCGCTGGTAGAGTAGACAGTTTGAAATTTTTTATTTTTTATTTCGACGTTTGGCATTAGGGATTTCATGATTTCAAAATAGGTCCTATGCGCATGCACAAGTGTTCTCAGTGTTTTCGTATTGTCGTCCCCACAAGGTACCTATAATATAAGGTAAAATTGAATAGGAAGTCAATCAGGCGATTATACGATCCGTTAAACGGAACACTTCCATTTCGTTACATTATTTGTAATGAGTTGCCAAAAAGTTAGTAACTAAGTACTTACTACTACTGGCCAAATAAATTATACACTTGAAAATCTTCGCGTAATTGTAATGGGTAAGGTACCTTACCTTATGTAACATCAAGCGTATTCGCAAGTCGAAGTCTTGTGTGAACTTATATACTTACTTAACGTGTAACTAAAAGTTGCGATAACTTAATTAAATTACTTTAGAACATCGTATGTACGTGTATGTGAACACTCCATAGATGGATTGATTTTAAAATATTCAAAGCGTAAGAAAAAGACGAATATCTGCAGTAGTTTTTTGCAGTACAAAACGCAGCAAATAGATATTAAAAAAACTTCAGTATTAAAGGTAAGTAATGAATAATGATGTTCATACGCTTACCGCGTATGAAACAGTAAATACCTAGCTAGTTACCTACTCATGATGACACGGCATGCCGTGTTAGCTCACACGTGTCAGAGTGTGAGCTAAGCTAATAGTCTCGAAAACCAAGTTTACACTGTTTGTCCACCGCCACCTTCAACGGGACGTCAACGAGAAACGAAATTATTTGAACAGAACGTGACCTGGTGGTGTGCGGTGGACTCACGGCCACATTAAATGTATACACGGCTTTTGGTTATCGACCAAAATCCTCTTAAAGGGTCACTGTACTCATCATTATGAACAACTTTTACTATGGGACCAAAGCTGAAGTCGCGAAAAAAAATCAGCTGTTCAGTAGGTCACACTACCCAGGTAGGTAGTAGGTTACATTTATCTAAATCAAACTCGTCAAAATGTAGGGAGCAGTTGTTTTTTTTTTCGCGATTTCAGGTTTGGTCCCTTAATAAAAGTTGTTCACAATGATGAGTACAGTGACTCCTTAAGAGGATATTGGTCAATAACCAGTAACCCGTAGGTATATCGCTACTTCGGCGCCGACATCTCGTTCTCGTTGACGTCACATTGACGGTGCCGATGGACAAACGGTCTTACTAAAGCCGTAAACGTAGAGGGCGACTATGTTAAGCCTAAATGCTACTTAAGACTTGTGTTTACTAATTCAATCAAAGTGTGCGTGAAATTGTTTGATCAATCAGATACACACGGCGACGTATCAAGCTATACATTTCCAGTATAAGCTGACCTCTCATTATACGGAAATCCTATACAATGCGAGATCAGATCATATCGGAAATGTATAGCTTGTTATGTAACCGAGTTTCAGGCTTTGACTGACGGTATTAGTCCTCCGTATTAGCACTAACTAAGTTTAGAACTAAACTAAACTCTGATTAAGGCTGACGTCGTGCCGGGCAACGGATATGCGGAGGCAACGTGTGTTCCCGATGTTCTCGGAATTATTCGTTTTTCCGCTCGAAGTTTTACTTTGTAAATTGCGGACTTCGCTGCAGCTGGCCGCTAATGCTTTCCTGTTGCATAGTAATTCCCGGTTTTCGTAACGTATCTAAAGGTAGCTTATTCTTCTCCTTAGAGTATAAATATTCTGTGACGGCGACGGTCCAAAGTGCCAACGGCCAATTACAGTTATCAATGTGGGGGTGGGGTGTGCGGGGATTTATATGGTGCGACGACTACAGACTGTAATTGGCCGTTGGCACTTTGGACCGTCGCCGTCACAGAATATTTATACTCTAAGGAGAAGAATAACGACTCCATAGAAAAAAAGTAAAGACAGTTTTGCTGTCCGCCATCTAGTGGGAACCCTGAACAACCTGATGGCCAATTCTCGTACCTAAAAACGTTCACAATTTCATGCCAGCGTCAATCAAATGTCAAAAATGTAGGTAAACGCTATACAATTTTTGACAGATTGAGACTGAGATGAGATTGCGAACGTTGTTAAAAATACGAGAATTGCCCCTCAGGTCGCCGTCATCGTACAGTCTAGTCTGACCGCTACCGCAGTACAGCGCCTTACCGCGCAGTATGTGCGCGGCGCGGCGAGGCGGGGGAATAGTGCAGACCGCTCATTCGGCAACGTTCACGGCGTCCCGCCCCCAGCGGTTCAGCGGTAGCGGTCAAACTTACCAGCTCTGTAGTGTGTATGCTCCTTTCATTATCATCTTTTGTTCATAAAGCCCCGCTTCGTTTTATATAATTACCTACGTTTTAGATTTTCCAAGGTGGATACCTTGGGAGATACCACACACAAATACCCCCAGACATGAGGTGTAACTAGACCTTTACACTGAACAACGCCTGAACAACCAATAAGTTAGATTGTTTGAAATGGATTGAGAATCGATCAAGCAATTAATGAACTTTGAACAGCATTATTTCAACTTAATATAATGGACGAACTTAACCTGTAACTACTTTATAATGTTGGTAAAACGCTAGGTGGTGAAGCTTTGTAACTGTACCTGAAATTGGCTAGTTTAGTGTTTAAACGGTTTAAACGAAAAACTTTTTAATGATGCAGAAAGGCTGATTTAAGCTACCATAGCAAGCGGGTGTAGGCAATTGTTGTGGACGTGTTGTAACTGAGAAGATAACCCTGATTTAATATGAGTTTCCTAATCGTTTTAAAAAATTCTAAGTTACTGTTTTCTTTTTCTGGAAAATTTGTACCTACAACTGTTCTAGTATTTGAGCATTTTGTTTACAGCAAAAATAATACTCCGTTCCAATACATTCCGCGGCATTCTTTGCCGACCGTAGTCGTATGAATACGCGCCTAAACGCGAGAGTACGCTTCTGTCCGCTCCACCGAAGGTTGGGTAACGGCACATGAGAGTCGCACTTCTCCGAGCGAACAATCAATCTGCCTAGCCTTTTCCCAACTTTGGAGTCGGCTTCCAGTCCAACCGGATGCAACTGAATACCAGTATTTTACATGGAGCGACTGCCTGTCTACAACCCAGAAACTGGGTAATACGATACCCCTTGGTAGACTGGTTGTCAGACTTTCGGGCTTCTGACGACCCGTAACGACTGTCAAAGATCCATGAATTACAGTTGGGACCAACGGCTTAACGTGCTTTTCGAGGCACGAAGGAGTCTCGGTATGTAAAGATGATCACCCATCCACGGACCAACAGCGGCAAGTGTAGCTTAACCTGGTTGATTAACCTATGAGCCTGTTATTACTTAGCCACGAGCTCCTCTCCTCTCTCCGAGCGAACAATCCAACAAATAACAAAAAGATAATTGAAATCTGCATCAAAATGTAATCGCAGTTTTGTTAGTTTTTGAATTTCCAACTTTTAGCCTCGCGTTAATAGCTGGAATCGTTTGTTTGGTAAAGTATTAACATAACAAACAAACAACAGTAACATTTCAAAAATTCCTAACTAACTGGTCCAATTGTCGACTACACAAGTTTGATTAAATTGTATCGAATAAAGTTCACTACGTAGGTAATAGTTAATATTTTGTACCGGTAGTGTTTATTTTTATTAATTAAACTACGGGTTCACAGTTGACAGGAAAGTTAATGAGTTACGTGATTGTTACGAGTACTTGTGCCGTGTGATTGTCCTTCAATGGTTGCCTATTTAATTGTAATGTTCAGCTCAACGTACTTACAGCGTTGAAGTGAAATTATCATTATACGAATACGTAATACAATAACAAAATATGCGCAGTATTTCTCGGCTTCAGGACGCTACGTACTTACTAACATTGTGCTCGGACCCGAACATTACGCGTAAGTGGCTAAGCTCGTATCGATCTTTACGCGTAGCAATTTTCGTTGCCGCGTAGTACCGCTACGCTCCGCATTCAGATGACGCGTGTGATTGCGGTTGTGCTTGTCACGGACATTGTGTACCTACGCGACGACTACGGCCTACCTACGCTGTTAGTTCTTAATTTGCATGTTTAGGTTCGGTCCCGGTATTCGTGTGAGTAATAAAATTTGACAGTAAACAATTTTATCACATACACCCATGCTATAAATCCTCTATAAAAGTTTCTGAAACAGTTAGCTTATTGCCAACATTAAAACAACCAGTGTCATAGTAACCATAATATCATCCGAACGGGTGTTATAATGTTGTACTGAATTTAATAATGCAACTCGTTTTCAAAAAAAGAACATTGTAATGCACGCGCGTTTCACTACAACAGCGCCGTAATTTTAAAAAATAACTTATTCGAATTCACGTCGTATACTATGACGCCGACCGCCATGTTCGATACGAGTGTTAGTATTGTAAAAAACTGTTTCAGAACCTTTTATAGAGGATTCATAACATGGATGTAGATAAAGTCTTGTATGCAACTGTACATAATTAGGTATTATAACACTCATGTGATATTGATAGTGATTCATATTTTAATACCCCATATTATACGTCAGTTGCATAAATAACTATTAACGTAAAGCCTCTAATAATTGTCTACGTAATTTTTTTATATATTTGAGCTTATTTCATTAATTTTCGCAAAAATCACCACTATCCATTAGGTCTGTACCTACATATTTTAGCATGAACTTAAAAACAAGCGAAGCAACCAGTGAAACCAATACCTACTTTAGTTTATTCAGTCATTTATTCGAAATTCATAGAATGTTATTGAATAGTTTGAAATAATTTACGTATTTTGTGTTAAACTGTCATGGAAATAAAAGAGCCACACGTAGTTTATCTTCGCAAAGAGTTGGATCGCGTCGGTAGCTACCAGAAAACCTCTTGAAGTAAATGCAACTTTTGCTTCGATAAATGAGAAATAGAAGGTGTCCTGTCTTATACACAAATTTTCACTTGACAAGTAATGATTGGCAGAAATATGATTTGTCATTTCATCATTATACAACAACAAGTTTGACAAATAATTCACTGAAAATAATTACCTGATGAACTTTTTTTTTTTAATAACGTATTATTTGACAAACAAGTCGCTCCATGTAAAATACTGGTATTCAGCTGCATCCGGTTAGACTGGAAGCCGACCCCAACATGGGTGGGAAAAGGCAGATGATTATTTGACAAACAATTCATTTTTACACGACTGCCCCAAACAGGAGTGTAATATTTTCAGGGTTCATGTAGGTATGTGAGTTTCTTAATTCCATCATAACTTTTGAATGCCTGAACAGGTTTGCATGTAAGGGGTATCAAAATATAACCAGTGTCACTCGGGATGATATACCTAAGGATTCTAATGATAGAATCCTTATATCATCCCGAGTGGTTATTATTATAATTTTTTTTTAAATTTAATATGTCGCCAGTATGACTACATTTTCAAAAGTGAAAAAAATCTTCAATTATTACATTATGGGTATCAAATGGAAGGCCTTGATGAGCATATTCCAAAAAAAGCTAAATATAATTTATTGGCATAGGTACATTTTAGGGTGTAGGTACATGCAAAACAAATATTTCTTCTTTTGTTGCAAACGATTTAATCAGACTTTAGTAAGACTTCGAATGTCTAAATTGCCACTAAAATTCTATATATACATATAATAAAACAGTAAAAAAACTGTGTCTGTACATTGAATATATTTTTAAAAAAATATGGGGTGGTTTAGAAACAGTAATAGAGCACGAATCCAAAAAAAAAATTCTGTCTCTTTGTCTGTGTGTCTGCTTCTTTGTACACGCTAATCTTCGGAACTACTGGACGGATTTGAATGTTTTTAGGGTTCCGTACCAAAATGGTAATAAATTAAAAATTTAAAAAACCCCCAACGCAAAAAAGAAAAGAGAACATTTAAAAAGTCAAAAATAATACCTATCGTTGAGCCATCAAATTCGATTGAGTAATACCTATATATATTTTAATTACAGAAATTGATGGATGGCACGATAAGGTTTGCTCATTGAATTGGCGCTATAATTTCGCGGCGGGGTACCGCATATGTACATAGTCAATCAAGTGAAGGGTCTGACTTACTTATGCGGTACCCCGCCGTGACATTATAGCGCCATTTCAATGAGCAAACCTTATCGTGTCATCCATCAATTTCTGTAATTAAAATATATATAGGTATTACTCAATCGAATTTGATGGCTCAACGATAGGTATTATTTTTGACTTTTTAAATGTTCTCTTTTCTTTTTTGCGTTGGGGGTTTTTTAAATTTTTAATTTAATTTTTATTTTAACCTTTTTAAACTTTTTAAACAATTTAACAATACAGAAATGCATTTTTATTACTGCAGAATGTTAAGTTTCTCTGCACATAACATTAACTTATAATGATGCCACCATCGTACTGCAAATAGAATTAAATACTGATAAAAAAAACGAATACAAACACTACTATCTGCTATTTTTTTTTTCAAGAGTGTACTAGTGTGCTGGATATCCTGACTGCAACATCAGCTCATCGTGTAGCCACCATTGCATTGTATGTAGAATCAAATACTGATCAAAACGAACCCAGACACGACATATCTGCTATATTATTTTACCAAGAGTATTCTAGTGTTCTGGATATCCTGGCTGCAGCATCAGCTCATCGTGTTGCCACCATTGCATTGTATGTAGAATAAAATTCTGATCAAAACGAATCCAAACACGACATATCTGCTATTACTTTTTCAAGAGTCTTCTAGTGTGCTGGACATCCTGGCTGCAGCATCAGTTCATCGTGTTGCCACCATTGCATTGTATGTAGAATCAAATACTGATGTAAATGAATCCAAACACGACATATCTGCTATTACTTTTTCAAGAGTGTTCTAGTGTGCTGGACATCCTGGCTGCAGCATCAGCTCATCGTGTTGCCACCATTGCATTGTATGTAGAATCAAATACTGATGTAAATGAATCCAAACACGACATTTCTGCTATTAATTTTTCAAGAGTGTATCCAGCACACTAGTGCTGGGTATCCTGGCTACAGCATCAGACCAAGAATTCCATAATCTTGCATAGATAGATAGCATACATGGATGTTTCAAATTTTAGGTCACACTAAGGTTTGAAAGTAAAGTAAATACCCATTACGCGTCTAAGATCCCTACCGCAGCTAACAATAGAGCCAATAACTTTGAAACGGCTGAACCGATTTTGATAAAACATGTCTAAGAACCATCGCTGGAAAACCTGCTTTCAAATAAAAAAAAACGCATCCAAATCAGTCCACCCGTTTAAGCGCTACGGTGCCACAGACAGACACACAGACACACACACACACACACACACACACACACACACACATAGCGGTCAAACTTATAACACCCCTCTTTTTGCGTCGGGGGTTAAAAAGGGAACCCTTATGGTGTGACTCAGTCTGTCTGTCTGTCTGTCTGACTGTCTGTCTGTCTGTCTGTCTGTCTGTCTGTCTGTCTGTCAGAGCTGGATATCTCAAGAACTAATAATGCAATCAACTTGAAATTTGAAACAGTTTTAGATGATATTTACCCAACTATTTTGCAAACAAGAAAGAATTAAAAATGTTTTTTTTTTTTTTTGTAACAGGGACTGAAAGTGGGTCTTAAAAATTCAAAGTGGTGCTACTAGAAGATGTAGGGTATCATATGAAAGAGCGTTGTTTGCACATTCTCAAACATTTTTGTAGTTTATTTTAGGCCACATAGTTTTCGACTTTTGATGAAAAATGTAAAAAAAAATCCCGTCCCCCCCCCTTATCTCCGAAGTTTGCAAAGATAAAAACCTGAAATTATTGTATGTGATAGAAGTTTATGTAAAGATTACAGGAAAATTAAAACGATGTCTCTAAATAGCACACTTTTTCAGAAATCGGAACGGAACCCTTGGTGCGCGAGTCCGACTCGCTCTTGACCGGTTTTTTTTTTATTGTATAGGTATTAAGTCTGAGCAACATATAGGCTATACGAATCCAAAAAAAATATTACTAGCAGCAGCCGGCGAGTGCCGAAAACGACTAGAATAAAATTTAAATATAATAAAATTTTGCAAAACAATAAGTACTGTCATGATCACTGTGTGACTGGTTTAGAAAATTTATTATAAAATGATACTTAGAATAAACGTGATTTTTCCAAAAGAATCTACATACTTATTAAATGAACAATGTAATAAATGATTAAATATCATTCGGAACATTTGTAAAGAGAAGCATTTGCCAAATAAATGTTTGTAAACTGTTTCGCAAATGTTTTATTTTATAAACACTCGCTGTTTATAAAATAAAACATTTGCGGAATAAGTTGTTTGTGAAATAAATAGTACCTATTTGAAACGTTGGTTGTAAACTAAATCTTATCAACGGTATTTTTGTGAAACATTATTAAACCGAAATAGAAAGCTTTAATTAATTGCTGCGAGCTGTGAGGTTTAATTCATTTAATTTATGGAAAATTATTAGTCTTCTAGTTTGAAAATAGTAAGTTTATTTACGGTGATATACTTTTTATTTGACGGCAACTAAATATCTGAGTTTTTGACCATTTTCTCGACTGTTCTATCGTTTTTAGATATTACAATATTTTTTTTAGTAGATGTTAAACTTTGAATGATTATTTTGTAGTTTTAAAATGTAGGGTGAGTATTATGTAAACGATTTAGTGTAATCTCCATACATTCTTCTTATTATTTATGAACTAAAATTAAAAAAAAAAGTAAGAACTCTAAATCGATACACCTGATAATAATTGTATACCTTATATATTTGGAGATTGGGCATTTTCCGAAAAATTATATCTTACTCAGATTCAGAAACAAAAAATCTTTCCAGACTTTCCAAAAGTGCCTAATCATATATTTAGAATTTCCGGGTAACCTATTTACAGGTGTCTAGGTGACCGGAGCAACCGGTGAATGAAGGATTTATGTGAGAGTGACGCGTGTGCTGGTTGGTGGCACTCCAATAACGTCACTCGATCAGTTCGCCGTCCGCATCTTGGCTAGAGAGTTGATGGCAATATCGCTTCAATCATCGAACGCGGTTTTATATAACGTGCTCGAGGTAAATTTCAAAGGAAAATGTGTTTGACTACTGTTTTAGGTCCGTATTACAGAACGTCACTCAATACTAGATTCAAGCCATTTGATTGGTTGAAAAAGGGTTGAAAATAGTTTTAAACTAGATTTAAACAAAGATCAGTGCCTGAGTTTCCTTCTGTAATACGGACCTTAGAGCACAATGTTGAACCATGAACCATATCCATACATGATGTCTATGATTATTTCTTATAGTTAATAAGATCAGAGTAGAAAGAAGATGTATATAGTTTTGCTACTGTTCACTGCCACCTGTGGACATGTGCACTAACATCGCAGGTGTGTTGTCTAAAAGCCATTCTTCAACGATTTTTAGAGAGAGGAGTCTCTCCAAATGTTTCTTGAAACTTTTAATTATCTAATGAAAAGGAAAAGAGGCACATTAATTTTTCGCGCAAACAGGCGAAGTTTTTGTCTTCAACCATAGACGGTGCTCTCTAAATGCCGCAATCGGTCACAAAGCCACAAGTATACAGGGTGTTTCTTTTAAGGTGTCAAGCCAGTGCGAGCTGATTAGCAGAGTACCATACCTATCGATTTAAATATACCTACGTTAAATCGATAGGTATGGTACTCTGCTATCAGCTCGCACTGGCTTGACACCTTAAAAGAAACATCCTGTATAATCATGTTTTATTTTTTATGCCAGTTTGACCGAATTGTCCCTATTCACAGCTGTCACTTGCAACGGTAAGCCAACTCTCCCGCGAACTGCATTAGACATTTCATTTGTAAACAAACGTCCCAGTCTTGTTGCATACAATGTTTTTGTTAATTTACTCGCGGTCCGTGGACGGCGCAATTTATTTCCTAAGCGATATTTTAATTACAATAACTAGGATGGTACAATGCTTCACTTTGTATCACATATAGCAATTTTAGTTTCTAATTTTCTGCCGTTATCAGGGCCCAAACATAAAACCGCACGTCATCGCGTCGCGTTGCGCATCGCCGAACATCTGCGAGCTCAATAGGCTTATACAGGGTGTAAGTGTAAACAGTGGAAATATTTTAAGGGGTCATTGTACTCATCATTATGATCAACTTTTACTATAGGACCATACCTGAATTCGCGAAAAAAAATCAGCTGTTCCCAATTATTTTTTTCGCGATTTCAGGTTTGCTCCCATTGTAAAAGTGGTTAATTTTGATGAGTACAATGACCCCTTAAAAGATTGCCACTGTTTACACTTACACCCTGTAATAATAATCAACTGAGTCAATCTCGTCAATGGAGATGATGAGCCGGATCAACATCATTTCCATTCAAAACCAATATTACCTAAGTATTACAATGTTCTCTTCAAACAGGCGCGACACGCGACGCGAATCGCACGCGACAAAAAGGCACCGCTCGTATCGCGCACGCGGCGCTTTCGTGTCGCGTAATAAATTCATGATTGTTTGTTTGTGCGGAGACAAATCCAACGAATATCAAAGATCGTAAAAATCACAAATTAATTTGACAGTCGTTTTAAGATATTGCCATTTTTGCATAATATGGTTAGTAATATAATAATATTGGATGGAGTTTCATGGACCCATCTACAATATTGTGGCACCTTCGCCAAACTCGCTATTGCAAGAATTTTGTAGAAATTCAAAAAAGCCGTTAAGGAGATTGCAATTCAGAGAGTTAATATAGTTTTGCCTGAAAGGTGAAACACGGATATCTAACAAAAATTAACCTCCAAAAATTTTTAAAGAACTATACTACAGCCAATAACTATAATGTTGATAGGGTCTTGCAAATAAAACCAATCAAACGTCCCCATCGCCTAAAACTAATTAAAATAAATGAATAAACGTAAATCTTAGATTTATGCCAATTTCAGTTTGATAAAATTTGCAAGTAGAAAGGCTCGTAGGTACAGGCGGAGAGGCGGGCACTCTACTCTACAAAGGGATCCTTAATTGACTGCGGAACTCTAAAAAAGAGAGAACTATGCAAGGCATTACAGTGTTGCGAAAAAAGTAAACGCATTTTAATCGATTTACTACGTGTACGTGTGGCCGCCCGAGGGGCTTGTAGGCTGAAAACCATAAGGGAAACCCAATCTAATTGCCTCTTAGTTATTGGTTATAAAACGTTTTACAGTTCTTTTTTCATCTTTTCTGTATGAGTGCTCACTCGATAGAGTTTTCCGATTTGAATTGCAGCTAAAACGGTTACTTTTTCTGGTGGACCCGGGCAACGCGGCCAGGTTAATTTTCGATGGTTCTATTTAATTACAAAATCAATTATCTTTCATATTCAGAAAACAACATGAAAAATATTTTAAGTTTTAAACATAATAAGTATATAAATTTTTATTTAATCAAATCAAACTAATAAGATAATTACAATGTACAAGCTAACGCTAAAATACATATATTATGTACAAGTAAGAATATAATAAAAAAAACCGGTCAAGTGCGAGTCGGACTCGCGCACGAAGGGTTCCGTACCATATTATATGTTTAACAATCGCAAAGATAACTTTTTACTTATTTTATAATGATACTGTGAATTACAAGGTTATTTTTTGCAGTTGCAGAAAATCACCCATTTTTAAACAAAATACCTTATGAATCGCCGTTTTCAGTATTTTTGAGTATTCATGGTACCTACATGGTTTAAAGAAGTTTCAAATTCCTAATTTGTGGAATTGTTGCGCTAGAGCTCGTACAAAAATGGTCTAAAATTTACAACTTTTGCGGCCCTCTATTTCTTAATTTTAAAAGATAAAAAAAAAAATTGTACTCTATCTACTCAATGAGTTCTAGACGATGACACCCCACATGCTAGATTAAAATTTTTATTTATTTTTTCAAAATGAAAAGTTTATTGAATGGGGACCGACCCCTTAAATTTTTAACTTTGCTTTATTTTTATAATTTGTTGTTATAGCCGTAATAGACAGCGGAGGCTTAGTAAGTTTGTACTGGACTGTACGTGGTTGTCTGATTTCATGGATTTTAACTTTCTTGCGCGGAACCCTAATCATTTTTCTAAAATAAAAATAGCCTAAGTTACTCCTTAAAACATCAGCTATATGCCGTCAAAATCGGTGAAAATACGTTTGGCAAGTTTCCTAACTTGACTCAAAGTACCATTTTTTTAATCGGACTGCGCTTTAAAATTCTTCTATACAAACTTTAACATCCCTAAACCTCATTTGAGGCGTAGTTTTGAAAAACTAATAATGACAAACATTATTACTTACTTATGCAAGTATTTGTTCTAAGTTTCAAGTTCATTAACCAAATTAATAAGATTTTTCATAAAACAGATACCTAAAGAATTTCAAAAATCGTCTGGTATGTTTCCATAACTTGACTCAAACATTATTTACACCAATTTTAGAGTTAATCAAGCCCCTATAAAATTAACTTTTCACCCCTTAGGAGTAGATTTTTGGAAAACTCTGATATACACGTTAGTCTTAATTTTTGGTCTCAAGTATAAAAACTGAGTTTTGAGTTAATCGGATCGCGTGTTAAAGTTCCTCCATACAAACTTTGACACCCCCCCCCCCCTCCTTAGGGGGTAGTTTAGGAAAACTAAAAATGATAAACTTTATAATTTACTTCGATGAATATTCGTGCTAAGTTTCAAGTCTATTAACTCAAGGGATAGGATTTTTCATACAAACATTCATGCCCTATTTTACCCCCTTAGGGATGGAATTTCCAAAAATCCTTCTTTAGTGGATGTTTACACTATACAAGGTATCTATGTGCAAAATTTCAAGTCTCTAGGTCCATTAGTTTGGGCTGTGCGTTGATATATTAGTCAGTGACTCAGTCAGGACTTTGATTTTTTTATATATATATAGATTTACCATGTTATTTTAAGACCACAGACTTCTTATAGGTTTTTCTGTAATCTACAGGTATATAATTATTTTCTATATTTTTTTCAAAATTTTAGGCTCAGTAGTTTCGGAGATAAGGGGGGGGAATGGTCAATTTTCGTCTATTTTCTTAAATAACTTTAAAACAATATATTTTAAAATTATGAAAAAAATATATTTGAGACCCTCATAGTAAGCCCTTTCATTTGATATGTCACACGGTACAGTTTACAATTTTTTTTTTTTTAAATTTACTTATTTTCCCCCTAAAAGTGGCTCTCATATTCAAAATTCATATATTTACTTTAGCTGCACGTGTTTGGGTCACAGAAATCCATATGTGTACCAAATTTTAAATTAATCGGTCCATTAGATTCGGAGCAAATTGGCTGTGACAGACGGACAGACGGACAGACAGACAGACAGACAGACAGACACACGAGTGATCCTATAAGGGTTCCGTTTTTTCCTTTTGAGGTACGGAACCCTAAAAATAAAAAGGGGAAGAGCTAATTGGGCATCAAAAAAATACGTCCGCATCGCTGTCAATGGGAAAAGTGCCATACAAGCTGGCAGCATTGCCATCCAACGTGGCAATGATAAAAATAGGCCATCCCTCTGATCCCGTGAATAGTCGACCTGGCTGGCGCGGTAGGTACGTACCTACTTGATTTATTTTTCTGGGTGTTTCGATCTAGATTTCTGAAAGTTTTACGAAGCATTTTTATTGATTTCTCGTTATTACTTGCGTATACTTGCGTGTTAACTGAAAAAAAAATCTCTGAATATTATGTTCTTTTGATTTTGGAAATTAGTCATTTCGCTATTGAAGGTTTAAGCGAAACATCTCCTAACTAAAAGTATTCTTCGACCGGTAAAACTTACTCAGCGACTAAAACTTACCCGACTGCGGTCGATCCCGAAAGGAGGGTTACCTATACACTAAAATAACCATAATATATAACGGAGCGACTCGAAAAATTCTACTTCATCTTCCTAATCAAATCTACGCCTCTCTCAATAATAATTGAAGAAACCTCTCTCAACCTCAGTGTAATAGTGTGTTTGTTGTATCTGGTCTGTATTTTTTATCTTTTAGTTTTCAATAGATAGCAAATCGATGTCAGCGTCAAAATCCAAATTCGCGATTTTCCATATTATTTATTTTACGAATTCTTTAAAATACGCAACATTATTTTTCATAATTATTATTTTTTCAAATTCTTATATTTCCGAATTCTTAGGTTTCTTAATTATTTATTGTCCTAACACCAACATTTTCCGAATGTGTACAGTTCGATACAAAATGGAAAATAAATGGATTGCCTTAATATATTTTTTTATCAGCTAATGAAACATAAACTTTAAATCAAAACCATTTATTTCAGCTAGTACTTTTTGTAAGATAGTCTGTTAGCCTACCCTCTTGATTTTATTGTCATGTTATATGTTATGACATGTTTTTTACATGGCATGGTATTTACTTTTTTCTTTTTAGCCTGGTATTGTCCTAAATCTAAACTTGGACTTTAAAGGCATTGCTGTATCACTATGTCCCTCGCTTACGCAATAAAACATTATTAGTAGCAATATTATAATTACGGGTAATAATTAGTTAGATTAGGTTATGATGAGGCTGACGTACCTTTGTAAGGTAAAAGCATCTAAATAAATAAAGAGAGAAAAAAAAAAGGCTTACTTTTGATACCTTGAGTTACATTATTGCAATTTTCGTAGGGATATCAATTATTTAAAAAAAAATATAGCCTATGTTACTCGCTGATAATGTAGCTTTTTATATGTGAAAGAATTTTTAAAATCGGTTAAGTATTTTTTTAATTTATCCATGCACCTATTTGATATAACAAATCAGAGGATTTTATCCGACATAAGAATACTTATGTAAATGACACATAATTTCCTCCAAATAGTATATTATGTATAGAGATCGGATAATCGGATGCATATTAACCTAAAGTTAATATTTCGCTAACAAAGTATGGAAGCGGCTTCTTAGCATTTTTTTTCTTAATATAAATCCCGGGATTCAAGAAAATGTGGGAATGCACAACTGATCGGATACATGGTATGGAAACGACTTCATAAATAACGTGGTTTTATTTATTTGGAAATACCGGGAAATCGGGATCACATAAATATTCCGTTTGTTACACGTGATCCCCGCGAGAAATACAAAGCTGCCGAATGAAAATGGTTGTCCCTGGAAGGTACCGTCACTATATCGGTGGGGTTGTTTTCATGGGTTTCGAGAATGTTAAAGCTGATAGTGACGTGAAAATGTAAATCCAAGATGGCGGCTGCGAACATTTTCAAATTTTTCGTCATGGGTGTCGTTTTCATGTTTTTCGAGGGTGTTAAAGCCGATAGTGATGTTAAAATGTAAATCCAAGATGGCGGCTGCAAAATTTTCAAATTTTTCGTCATGGGTGTCGTTTTCATGCTTTTCGAGGGTGTTAAAGCCGATAGTGATGTTAAAAAGTAAATCGAAGACGGCGGCTGCCAACATTTTAAAATTTTTTGTCATGGGTGACGTTTACATGGTTTTCGAGGGTTGTAAAACCGATAGTGGCGTTAAAATGTAAATCCAAGATGGCGGCAGCTAAATTTTCTAACTTTTCGTCATGGGTGTCGTTTTATTGGTTTTAGAGGGTGTTAAAGCCGATAGTGACACTAAAATGTAAATCCAAGATGGCGGCTGCGAATGTTTTTTAAGTTTTGGTCATGGGTATCGTTTTCATGGTTTTTGAGAGTTATAAAGCCGATAGTGACACTAAAATGTTAATCCAAGATGGCGGATGCAAATATTTTTAAATTTTTCGTCATGGGTGTCGTTTTCATGGTTTTCGGGGGTGTTAAAGCTGATAATGACATTAAAATGTAAATGCAAGATGGCGGCTGCGAAAATTTCGGTCGGTTTTACAACCCTCAAAAACCATGAAAACGACACCCATGACGAAAAATTAGAAAATGTTCGTAGCCGTCACCTTGGATTTACATTTTAATGTCACTATCAGCTTTAATACCCCCGAAAACGACACCCATGACAAAAAATAAAAAATATTTGCACCCACCATCTTGGATTTACAATTTAGTGTCACTATCGGCTTTAACACCCTCGAAAACCAATAAAACGACACCCATGACGAAAATTAGAAAATGTTCGCAGCCGCCATCTTGGATTTACATTTTAATGTCACTATCAGCTTTAACACCCTCGAAAACCAATAAAACGACACCCATGACGAAAATTAGAAAATGTTCGCAGCCGCCATCTTGGATTTACATTTTAATGTCACTATCAGCTTTATCACCCCCGAAAACCATGAAAACGACACCCATAACGGAAAATTAGAAAATTTTCGCAGCCGCCATCTTGGATTTACATTTTAATGTCACTATCAACTGTAACAGCCTCGAAAACCATGAATAGTAGCCATGACGAAAAATTTGAAAATATTTGAAGCCGCCATCTTGGATTAACATTTTAGTGATAAAAAAGTTACCTTTTCAAAAAATACTTAATTTATCAATTCCGGAATCGCGACATTTTGACGATCGACACAAAAGTGCATTCCTTAATAGCCAAAACCTAAACGTAAGTAAATATACATTCGATTCTATAATCAGAACTATTAATTTGTGAATCAAGGAATACCGGGATTTTTTTAATACAAAAGTACAATCCATATTAGCCAACACCTAAACGCAAGTACCTAACTAAAACATTTGATTCCAAAATCAGAACTTAAAAATTTTCGTTCCGGAATCCCGGGTTTTTTTTTTAAGTGCAATCCATATTAACTAACATCTGAACTTAAGTAAATTATACATTCGATTCTATAATCAGAAGTCAAAATTGGCCGATACCGGAATTCTGGGATTTTTTAATCCAAAAGTCCACTCCATACTTAGCCAACACCTCAACTTTAGGTTAATATGCATCCGATTATCCGATCTCTATATGTATTACAAGTTGAATCATGTGTGTGGAACAAAATCTGTTACAAACTTTTTAGTGTGATTGTACTTATTTAGGGGAAATCCAGAAAGTGGACTAAAATGGAACATGTATTAATGAGAAAGTGTAAATAAAAGAATATGAAAAATTCGGAATATCAAAAAATAAGAATTCGGAAAAATAAGAATATGAAGGAATAAGAAATCGGACAATTTAGACCTCGGAAAGCATCGCCGACACCAGCAAATCTTACCTTAGCCCCTTTTATTTCATTAGGCTAGTAGATTTGTTACAGTCTGGCGCCCATTTACCTATACGAAAATGATGTTGGACTTGTGTCATATTTTTTTATAAAACGTTTTTACTCGTCAGATATTACAGACATTGTTTGCATAAATTTTATTTTATTTATTTTTTAAATATCTGTATTAATCAGTATCACTACACACACAATAAATACCTGTCTGTTTTCGTGTGGGGAGCCATCAAATAGTTCTACCGGTGGTGGTTTCGATTCGAACGTAACAAGCTACTTTACTAATAATAACAGAGCGTGTAAAGGTTATTCTTACTAACTCTTCGTTCGCCAATCAAGCAGAATTCCGCATTGCTGTTAACTTTATATGTTTATTTTATTATTTCGTTTATTTAGGCAACTTGTTAGTGTAATTTTGGCTAAAATTTTAAGTAATATTTAGTAACTGGTGTTACGGTTTAAATATAAAAATGTATCTGAAAATCCATATTTAGGTTTTGAAAACTTCAACAGATTCGCGTGGGTGCAGTGGCAAAGTCGAGACTTCTGCGCTATATCTAATTTACATACACCTAAACCTTACGGAGTATACAATTGCCGCATCAAAATCCATTGTGTAGTTTTGTTATTTTGTTTGTTTTTTTTTCATAAACTAATCACTCAGATACACACGAAATGCGACTTTTATTTTATGCTACCTATGTTATAATAATAGAAAGATACAGGTTAAACCTTAATGGAAAAAATTATTAAAACCGCTGTACTGGAGGATGTCTTCAATGTTATGGACTGGAATCGGCTAGGCATCAATATCAATAGCGAGTAGGTACATCACTCACCTTCGGTTTGCCGACGATATAGTAGTCATGGCTGAGACTGTGGAGTACCTCAGTACAATGCTCGACGACCTCAGTAGATCTTCCGAAAGAGTGGGTCGGACAAGACAAAGATCATGACAAATACCCATGAAACACCCACTCTCATGAAGATCGGAGATGCTACAGTCGAAGTTGTGGACGAGTATGTTTACCTAGGACAAACTGTCCAGTTAGGTCCAACTTCGAGAAAGAGGTCAATCGTCGAATCTGACTCGGCTGGGCAGCATTCGGAAAGCTATTACGCAATATCTTCTCGTGTCACATACCGCAGTGTCTCAAGACAAAAGTCTTTGACCAGTGCATGTTGCCAGTGATGACCTACGGCCCTGAAACGTGGTCGCTCACAATGGGCCTTGTTGGAAATCACCCAAAGGGAAATGGAGAGGGCTATGGTTGGAGTTTCCCTGCGTGATCGAATAAAAAATGAAGAGATCTGCAGGAGAACCAAGGTAATCGACATAGCCTGAAGAATTAGCAAACTTAAGTCAATCCGTCTATCCTTTTCCCAACTGTGTTGGGGTCGGCTTCTAGTCAAACCGGATGCAGCTGAACACTAGTACTTTACATGGAGCGACTGCGTATCTGACCTCCACAACCCAGTTACTGGGTAACACGATACCCTTTTGGTAAGACTGGTTGTCAGACTTTAGGGCTTCAGACGACCCGTAACGACTGTCAAAGATCCAAGAATTACAGCCAAGACTAACGGCTTAACGTGCTTTCCGAGGTACGGAGGGGTCTCGGTATGTAAAGATGGTCACCCATCTACGGACGGACCGCGGCAAGCGTAGCTTAATCTGATCGATCGACCCGTGCGGGTTTTTATTACTTAGCCACGAGCCCCTTATTGCCAAACTTAAGTGGCAGTGGAAATGCTCGCAACAAATGGCCGATGTGACCGAAAGGTTCTGAAGTGGCGACCGCGTACCGCAAGACGTAACATTGGAAGGACCCACAATTTGGACCGATGACTTTGTGAAGCCCGCAGGATGCGGGGAGCACAGAACCGTTCGAAGTGGTGGTGCTTGGGGGAGGCCTATGTCCAGCAGTGGACTTCTTGCGGCTGAAATGATGATGATGATGATGGAATAAATAATTAAACATTTCAACGAAAAGCTTTTGTTGTACATGTTATTGGAACACTTCAAATCCTTGCTTATTATAAAAAAGCGCATTACCTCGGTAGCCACTAATCCGATCAGCATGTTATTTTTAATTATTCATATATTTTCTCTGGCTGATTAAAACATGATAGTGAAGTCAAAGTGAAGTATAATAATAATATTGTTTGAGCAGAGTCGACGGAAGAGTATTTAATAAACACGCGAATGGTATTTCAAGACAGCATTTCTCAGTGCATGATAGCTGTTCTTATTAACATAAAAATATTATAGATATAACAATCATATCAAAATTAACAATAACAAACTTCCTGTAGAAACATTTACAAATATTGAAACTGAATATTAATTAAAGCTGTTTGTAGTATCTCACTTGTGACCCGATCAGACAGCTAATAGCAGCAAATTAGCTTGAACGTGTCACACCAGTGCTGGCGCTTCAGCCTAGGGCAGACCTCGTTCTATGAACCAATTATTTAGTTATAGTGCCTATTTGCTGACTGCCGATTGTTGAGCAACTTGGTTTTGATTTATTGTAGCGCACTGTTTACATGAAATGTTTGGTAGAAGGTGCTGATTTGATTATCATGAAACTTTGGTAGCTGATCCAACCTGGTTGAGAGTAAAGGCATCCTTAGGTGGAATGCGGATAAACATATCGCCGTAACGTCTCTTTGTTTTTCTGACTCTATTTGTTTCACGTGGTCTATTTAAAATTGTTGTTTAGTAATACGATAAAAATATACCTCTAAGGGTTCATTGTTTGTACTTCTTCAACTAAATTAATAATTATTTAAATCATAAAAATAACAATATCTTATGTGGTCTATTTATAGTTAAGTAAAGTTTTCCTGTTTATGTTTATACTAAGTGGCCCTATCCTTTTTTACGTTACAAAGGACACAGCTGTCACGACATGACGAGGGCTAGGTATTAAACACTGAAATGACAGCTGATAAGAGGTGTATGGACGAACAAACAAGTATTGGACTTCAAATTAAGCAATAGGATTGTGATGACAATTATCTATTACCGAATAATCTGTATATACAGGGTGTTCGGCGCATGGACCGACACAATTTTTTGGGACATTGGGGGTGTCATTTGCTAGGTTTCACCTAAAGACCTCCATGTCCTAAGTGTGACGGTAATTGAGATATGTTTTTTTTTGTTCTTTCTTTGAATTACCCAAAATCTCGCCTTTGAATCGATATATTTTTTTTGTTTATGGTTGTAAAAGAACAAAATAATTTTTATTATAGTCTACAATGTATTTTTATTCGAAATAAAATAAAAAAATATAATTACCGTAATAAATCTTTTCTTAAAACACTCCATAACTGACTCTCTAACTAGTATTTTGACTACATTTGAATTGTTTTTCATAGCCTGTAGCATACCCTTAGAAAGGGTACAAGCTAAAAAACTTTTTGAGATAAAAATAAGGTCAAAATAGCTTTATTTAAAAAAAAAATGAATTTAAGAGTAGTAATTTTTCATACATTTAAACATTTTTAAGACTTTGGAAGCACATAAGTCATTTTCTACTGATAAATTACATCAAATAATAATTTATTTAGAATAAAAATACATTGCTGACTATTATAAAGTTTATTTTGTTCTATTGCAACCATAAACAAAAAAAATATATCGATTCAAAGGCGAGATTTTGGGTAATTCAAAGAAAGAACAAAAAAAAGCATAGCTCAATTACCGTCACACTTAGGACATGGAGGTCTTTAGGTGAAACCTAGCAAATGACCCCCCCAATCCACCAAAAAATTGTGTCGGTCCATGCGCCGAACACCCTGTATAAAAATGAATCCTTATTTACCTTGGTCATCGCATCACGCGTGAACGAATGGAACAATTTCGCTAATTCTTTTTTGTTGTGTTTATTATTGTCAGGAGAAGGTTCTTATGAAAGAAAAAATTAAGAAAATTTCGCAGAAAATTGGAAAATTTCAGAAAACTTAACGACTATTTTAACTTCGCGCGTTTACATTAAAATATGCATAGTCAAGACAGGACAACGTCTGTCGGGTCAGCTAGTTTTAATAATATTAATTATTATTAGTCGAAACCGAAAGTATTATAATCTTGTGCCTCGCAAAACGAGTTGCTTCGACCCACAGTAACGTGGGGTGATGCCTGGCAGAGCGGAAAAGGACAGAACTGGTTTCTTCTGGTACTCTCTAGAAGTGTAGGGGACCATTCAAAGAAGACCAAGTAATAAGCCAATTAGGCTTCTGTGTGTTTCTATTGGTACTAACTGTACAGTAGTGCATAAAGGATGCTTGAAACTTTACTAAGTGTACTTGCATTTCCTTCACTACAATTAGTTCATTAATTATTGGTTTTCAAAGCAATTTTGCAATTAGTTAAGGTCTTTGAATGGTAGCATCTCTATCATCCACCATATTTATGAAAACATATTGAAATATGTTTTCAGATGGTAAGTTTGTGATTTAATTTATGTATCCTAATCTTAACTTTAATCTGCTTCTTATAAATAAAAACCAATTGCTGTCCGTTAGTCTCGGTAAAACTCAAAAATGGTTTGACTGATTTGACTATTTTAAAAGAAAAAAAAAATGGGGAAAAAAGAAATTGAAATTTTGACAGGACAACGTCTGGCGGGTCAAACTGAGTTTGTTTGTTTGTTACGCTTTCACGCTAAGACGGCTGAACAGATTTGAATGAAATTTGGCACATGGATAGGCCATGGTTAGGCCCATGGGATCGCACCTAGTCTCAAGATAAATGTTGCCTGTCAATTCTGTAATTTCTGGTGTTTTGAGAAATGTTTGATTTGTAAAATCCTAGTGAAAAGAAGATTCACGTAGGTATGTATGCAAATAATACCTAGTTGATGTTTTCCAATCAGTCAAGATGTTTGTAGTTGAGGGCAGTCAAGAACAAAACAAATCACTTTTTCAGTGTAGCTTATGTGCCGCATATTAAAAAATCCTTTTGAGATCAAACTTGCCACCAATCCGCTGGGCGGTACTTATACAGAGTGGAACAGGACGATTGACATTGCTTTAAACCACGTAAACAGTATCATGTTCTTTACCCGTATACAAAAATCAATCAAATCCAATGAATACTTTAGCCACAGGAAATTATTTTTCAACATGATGTAAATCTGAGTCTGAGTCCGTAATAAAAAGGTAAACATTGTAAGGTCAAGAACCTGTGCACAACGTATTATTCTATTCTCTGCGTCTCAATATGCTTAAAAAGACAGAAAGATGTCATACGATTCTACGGAGGAGAGCACACGCCTAGGTATTTATTCTACGGAGGAGAGCACACGCCTAGGTATTTATTCTACGGAGGAGAGCACACGCCTAGGTATTTATTCTACGGAGGAGAGCACACGCCTAGGTATTTATTCTACGGAGGAGAGCACACGCCTAGGTATTTATTCTACGGAGGAGAGCACACGCCTAGGTATTTATTCTACGGAGGAGAGCACACGCCTAGGTATTTATTCTACGGAGGAGAGCACACGCCTAGGTATTTATTCTACGGAGGAGAGCACACGCCTAGGTATTTATTCTACGGAGGAGAGCACACGCCTAGGTATTTATTCTACGGAGGAGAGCACACGCCTAGGTATTTATTCTACGGAGGAGAGCACACGCCTAGGTATTTATTCTACGGAGGAGAGCACACGCCTAGGTATTTATTCTACGGAGGAGAGCACACGCCTAGGTATTTATTCTACGGAGGAGAGCACACGCCTAGGTATTTATCAGGAGACGAGCTGAGGCTGAAGTAGGTATTCATTTGATTTGATTGATTTTTTTGTATACGGGTAAAGAACATGATACTCTTTACGTGGTTTATAGGAATGTCAATACTCCTGTTCCACTCTGTATACGAAAAACCGCAGACCGCGCACGCAAGCCACACAAAAGCAAAAAACAGCGTTTAATTATAAAACCTTACGAGTTGTTCCAACAGTGAATACGATTGGATCTTCAACTTTACCTAGGTACACACAGCATTTTAAAGATCATGGGAAGCAAATGTCAAATTAACTTGCAAATTAGTTGATGGAAATTAATCTTTTGATTTTCATAATACGTGAAGGATTTTTTCATTTCTTTTTATATTTTTTCTTATGCATGGTTTTGTTTAGCTGTATTTTCCAGGATTTGTTAGGGTTATTCTATTATATGTATAAATTTAGTGTATTTTAACGAGATTTTGAAGAAATCCTGGACGCGTAGTCGATATGATTGTAGTGATTGTATGATTACTCTAGAAGTTTCAGCTGCTTATTACTAAATTACTATTATAGGTACCTATTCCTGTAAATCCCTCCTACTAAGCTAAACATGATTTGTGCTAGGAGAGGGTCACGCCAATATGGTAATTGTTATAAAAACTATTGCCATTTAAAATGTCGGTAACGTAGTTCGTTCTTAATTGAAAAATACTAAGGCAGAGTGATAACTCTGGTAGGTAATCGTCTATTGAGTGATGAGAGACAAAATAGTCATAGTTTGAGACACGATTAGATATTACGGTACCTGTTTCATATTCTAGATTGTTTTTTTGGGCAATAGCCAAATGTCATTCATTTGGGGACGAGTGTATTGATTGAACGTATTATCGGGGCAACCACCTTTGACAGTAATGAAACCCTTTTCTGCTAACACGAGCGGTTTTTGGTAGATTGTCAAAACGGTGACTTTTAAAAAAATCAATAGGTAAGTTAGATGCTCGGTAGATAAGTTGCGTTCCTTTGATGGATCCATGAACGTTTTAAAAGGCGATGAGTGCTCTTACTTTAGGTGAGAACAATAGACTCGCGGTTGTTTTGAAACCTGACACCAGTTACGTCACTTGTTCTAGTAACGATCTAAATTGTTGTCAATTCAGTTTAAAAGCGCTTCATTGTTATATAACAAGTACTCAGTTCGCTCTAGCTACATAGCAATTAAATGATAACTGTTTTATCATCCTAATCACCCAGTCGACATTGTAATTTCGCTCGGCAGTAAAAGCAATCGCAGGTTTAGAAAAGTTACGCTAATATAAGTCACGTTATTTTAATTTAGTTACAAGTCGAATTTGGAAGTGTGAAACAAAGAAAAATGAAAAAATATATAGCTATGAACGCTACAAATGATTTATTCCTATCTAATACCAAAAAACTAATATTACTGGTATTCGTTTGAACTTATATTTATTTTCTATTCCGCATGGATACCACTTTTTAAATAATTGAATTTAAAAAGTGGTATCCGTTCGGAATAGAAAATAAATATGAGTTCAAACAAATACCAGTGGTATTAGTTTGTTGGTATTAGATAGGAATAAATCCTAGAAACGTCGATACTCGTAAGGTTTCACATGTTTATCGGTCATGATGGCAGAACGTGTACATCAGCGATATGGAGATCAGTGGCGTCGCTCAGCCAGCAGCCGTGAGACATGCAACTGGAGAGAGTTCGTCCTTGGCAAGGACACGGCGGTACTCACCGAGCGGCTGGTGCAGCGCGGCGTGCGCGTCGCAGTCGGCACAGATGGTGGAGCGCAGCATCCTTTCGCGCTGCAGGCGCCGCAGCAGCTGCAGGTGCTGCGGCGTGAACACCGTGCCCGAGCGCTCGCCCACCAGCAGCACGTCGCCAGCCTCCCACCAGGCCTGCTCGCGCAGCGTGCCGTCGCGGTTGAACAGCCCCAGGTCCTTGTAGCCCTCCGGCGGACTCAGCGCGCCCGCCTCCGGCTCCTGGTAGCGCTCGCACGCGCCGCATCCCGAGCACTCCTCGCCTTCGCCCTCGTCAGAGTACCCACACTCGTCGCGCACCACGATAATATAATCGGCCTCAAAAAATTCGTTAGCGCTCTCATCGAAGATAACCCGATGCTTTTTAGTTTTACTCCCCTTTTTCAGTGAAGACTTTAAGTTATCGTGGTCCTTATTGTGGCGCGTGTCCCGCGCGGCGCGGTCGCCGCGCATCGTCGCGAGTTATCGCGACGCGAGCGGTCGCTAAAGTGTCGGAAGGCTAGGACGGCTGGCGCGAGGCAGTAAGGCCGACTGCAGCGCCGCGCCCGCCCTATCGATCGCGCCGCCCGCCTCGCTGGGGCCCGCCAGCGATGCCGACCATCCACACAGCACCGAGACGATTTCCCACTTGCCATGCCATAAACATTGAGCACCGCGCGCGCTCATTAATTGGGCTCATAAATAAAAATTAAAAACCTTTTTTTTTTGTTTCTTTTAAATAAGTAGGTACTTAAGTAACCTCATCAAGATTATAAATTCGAGATTAGAAATAACGTACTAAACTTCTAAATTGTATTCTTTGTAATTACAGTTACCTCTTTGTGGCACACGACAATAAAACCAGTAAAGTGTCAGGGTTCATGAGCAGGTGGACAATAAGCCGCTCTCGTACATGAATGCAGTAAACATTACTGCTAATGTACGCTCGTGGCGTTGCGGCGTGTTTACAGATCCTTGTCAACATTGAAAGAGAAAGTGCTGGCTGCTCGGCAGAGCTAGCTGCTGCCCTGAGGAACGCGGGTTCGACACCTATGGTAATGCCTGAAGATAATGGTTGCGGGTCTGTTTTAGTGTAGGTACGAGAGATTAGTGTTTGTAAACGCGCCCACGATAGGTAGGACAGGAGAAATTGTTCATAAGGTTTATTCGGAAACAAAATGGATAGGGTTCGCTAGATAGATTTTAACGTTAGTTATGTTTGGATGCTCATTAGTAGTCGGTGTCTGATACCCATAGTAACGTGAGCTTTTACAGATATCTACTTAGAGACCTACTGTCATTTCCAAATAATTATTTAATCAATTTGAATGAAACAGTTACACCTATTTATGTAAATTGTTAAATACTAAACATTACTTTTGTTTTACAGGTGAAGGTGACAGCTGCGGCAAGGGAGGCAGAAGATCTCTTGGTAAATCAGTGATCATCAATATAAAAAAATGACATAAGTAGGCACGTTTTCTTATCAAAAGATAAAGACATTAAACGATGTTGAGAAAGAGACGGACATCGATTAATCTAGTCTAATTGGCGATAAAAGACTCTAATAAATTAATAGGTAACTAGGTATGTATTCATTGAAATGAGCAGCTTCATTCCGCCATACTTATTTGATAGACAGCTAACTAATGGGCCGCACCAGTTCATTATCTATTCAGACGGCGGTACTTACTTGACAAAATTAAAGTCATGCCTTGCAATTAAAGTCATGCCTTGCAATTAAAGTCATGCCTTGCAATTAAAGTCATGCCTTGCAATTAAAGTCATGCCTTGCAATTAAAGTCATGCCTTGCAATTAAAGTCATGCCTTGCAATTAAAGTCATGCCTTGCAATTAAAGTTATGCCTTGCAATTCTTGCAATTCTTGGGTACATTACATATCAATTATCGTAGGTACCATTACAATATGCATTTTAACAGTTTAAGAAGGGCCTATTCAATAATTTAATATCCTACTTTATTATTACCAATTGAATTTTCAAATGAAGTCTGGCAATTTAACCTTATATTGCTAAATAAACTTAAAATACTAAATTTAAAAACCCCATACACACTTACTAACATAAAAAATAATAAACTCAATAGCTATGTAGTGGAGTCCTTGTTTACAAGCTACAGCGAATTGAAAATGAAATATAAAGTCGCCAACTGCGCTCAACTGCACCGAACGCTCGGAGCGGCCGCATCAACAGCGGGCAGACACGAGCGCTGCGAGATGTTGCGGGAAAATATTTATTCAATTAAATGAAATAGCTACGGCTGAAAAGTGGTAACACAACAAGTTACAGTTAATTTACGTTTCATAGTAACACTTTCGGAATACGATTTCCTCTCAATTTAACAGCTAAGTATTTATTTATAACACGGTTTAATTTAAGTTATTTCGATTCTCGTTAATTTCCACCTCTATTCGGAAAGAGCCCGCAACAGCCGGGATTTAATATAATAATATGATGATGATCATCATCATCATTTAAGCAATTTCTGGGATCAGTAGGTTAAATAACTGGGTTTCAGAAGGGCCTGTGTCCAGGTCTGGGATAGTTAATGAATCCGGAGCATAAACTGCACAACAACATCTCACACGACCACATACATGACATGTGTATTAATACACTTCTCATCAGAAAAATCGAAACACCTTGCAAGTTTGTTTTGTAAGTATTATCAGAAAAATGTGTATATTTAGGAATATATGTCAAATGTCGTTTAATGGTGAATAATAATTATGAGGTTTTCAAATCCTAAACTCAAACTCAAACTCAAACTCAAAGCATTTATTTCAATTAAACCAATTACAGGCACTTTTGAATTGTCAAAGAATCGGTCAGTAGGTAAGTCAGAAAGTTGAAGCTAGTTGCCCATTCCAAAACGTAGATCTATGGAGAAGAACGGGCAAGAAACTCCACGGACACTCTTTTAAATCAAAATATGGTTACAAAATATTGGTTACATCATTCATGTTGAAATTATACATGTGAGAACGATGAACGTTAAAAGCGTCCGTATTAAAAAAATAAAAAAAAAAAACAATTCAAAATTAAAATTAAAATAAGCCGTGGCAGCTAAGGTATGACCGGCCTCCACCAACAGCGCCCGTTGACGAACCTGACGTATGGATTCGTTAAATGATCCAACACACGCGCCACCATCAGCGAGGCATTAGAGTGAGCATGACACACTCTCAGCCGCCAGGGCACATCCAAGTCAAATAAAGACGTACCCAGTAAATGGTAGCTTTAGAGTAGGTACATAGTACTCACACATGTGCTAAGCAATTATACAATACAATGGTGATTGAGTCTACACAATGCAAAGCTATTCTTACAATCTTCAGCAGTTCCAACAGTATCTTCAAATGTTAATTAATTAGTTGAGGTTGTGGAGCAGGACCAGCATGGAGCCAAGCATTTTATCATTTATGTAATCCCCCAACTTATAATATGCCTGCCTGCATAGTGTGCGTTTTATACAAGTTTTAAATTTCGTCTCATTTAGTTGAAGTATGTGTGGAGGTATTTTATTGTAACATTTTAAACAGTACCCCATGAACGATGAGTCTACTTTAGCCAGCCTGAAACCTGGTTGAGCTAATAGGTCCTTATTTCTAGTATTATAATTATGCCTTTCACCTCTTTTATTAAAAAGATGTAAATTTTTTCTTACGTACATGATGTTTTCGTAGATATATTGACAAGGTACCGTCATGATGTTAATATCCTTAAACAGTTCCCTTAGAGAATCGCGCCTGCGAAGATTATATATGGCTCTGATGGCTCGTTTCTGCAGAATAAAAATGGACTCGATATCTGCAGCCCGTCCCCAAAGTAAAATACCGTAAGACATGATACTATGAAAGTAACTAAAATAGACTAGCCTCGCGGTATCTACATCAGTAAATTGACGGATTTTTCTGACAGCATAAGCTGCTGAACTTAGCCGTCCTGCAAGTGATATTAAATGAGGACCCCATTGTAGCCTTGAGTCGAGCGTAATCCCCAGGAAAACGGTTTTATCGACGAATTCTAGTTTCTCTTGATTCAATACTATCTCACAATCACTACTTTTGACATTTGGTAAAGAAAATCTGATGCACTTAGTTTTTTTCCCATTTAATACTAAATTATTAGCAGTGAACCAATTTTGGATCTGCAGTAGGGCATTATTATTAATGTTATAATGTTCTAAATTCAAATTAAATTTTCTTAGGTTTCTTATTTTGTTTAACAAGTCATTTTTACCCTGTATGGAGTATGAAGGAAATTGATAAAACAACACACGTAAATGAAAAAAAAAGCTAAGAAACGTTTATTTAATAACTTGTATTCCCTCCCCGAGCTCTTATTACTGCGCCCATACGGTTCTTCATCGATCGGATGAGAGTCACGATCAATTGTAGTGGAATTCCATTCCATTCCTCTTGGATTGCATTTTGCAGCTGGCTAAGTGTTTCTGGGGTGTGTGTTTATTTTTATTTATTTTTTTATTTTATTTTTTTTTTAATTAGACACCATCTGTTGCTAGCGTGAGTTCTCTATATCGAGCGCGTGTAAAGTTCTAGCCCGCCTAGAGAAAACCACTATCCTGGATGTTCCCGTATGTATGTAGATGATAGATGGCAGCCTGGTAGGTAAGTCGGTCTTCCAACGGCAGCTAGGATAGCTCGCAGGGTTGTCCAGCCACAGCCCTCGCTGCGATGGTAACTAGTTTATTCCGGTACGGAAGAACCCTGGAATTCCGGTATTGGGCATTTTTGAAAATGACCGAATTCATGGTACTGACTGCTACACCCTGACAACCGTCGAACGTGGAATACGTGGTGGGAAGCGGTGTGTAGTGTGTTCGCAGTTCGGTAAGCTCTGTCTTACCGTCGGCGCTGATTCCTCCCCAAACCGTCCACGAACCGCCGCCATAGCCGACCTTTTCTTCAATGCAGCATTGTGCAAAGCGTTCTCCATCTACATCTCATACAACATGAAGCTGCTGCTGCAGTTGAAAAAGCATGAAGGCGTCGATTTCGTAAAGAAGTTGTTACAATAAATCGATCATCTTGCTCAGAAGTGACCCGATTCCTGACAGATCCTAAACGGCGCGTGAACAAACCAGTCTCCCGATAGCGTTTGTAGACTCTATCAACAGACGACAGGCTTAGATACAATCTTTCAGCCACAACACGCTGACTAAGTCCAGAATCCAACAATGCCACCACTTGGGCGGCTTCTGCGGGCAAAGTATCCATATGGTTTAGAAAAAAAACTTTTTCAGACATTCCAAAGTCACAGTAAACAAATAAAGAACAAAAAGTTTTAGGATAAGCGCTAATTTTTAGTTTTCAAAGGTGAAATGTACTCCAACTTAAACACACATTTGTCTCAAAACAGTGAATCATTTCATTTATAGGATTATCAAATAAAATTCTTATTTTAAATTTAGAATTTTCGCTTATCACTTTATTGGCCAAACTGCCAGCTATACAATCATGTGATTTTTTTCATGAAATGAAAACTCTTTTGTGTTAAATTAGGACAGAAACCATAAAAACGGAAGTGTTTCGATTTTTCTGATGAGAAGTGTAGTTATGAATTAACTAAGTAGCTATTAATGTTAATATATTAAAATTATGTAATCACTAGCTTTTGCCCGCGACTTCGTCCGCGTTTCCGTCGTTTTTCGTAAAAAAGTACCAATTATATCCTTCCTCACGGTGCAGTGGTTTTGATGTAACAGACATATTAACTTTCGTATTTTAGTAGGGAAATATAATATGTCAATCCACAATACTGTTGAAAAATATCGCAATAAGGAACCGCAGAATATTATTATTAATAGCTGTGCCCGCGACTCCGTCAGCGTGTAACTCCTTGTATGTTATTAAGTTAATGTATTGGACTGCTAAGCTATCGGGAGTTACACGTGTTATTGTGAGTCAACCATAAAAGATAGACATATGCTGTTGTGGGATATTTTATAGATAATTTTATGTAGAACATTTCCGTCATAAATGATTTCTATGTAGCTTTAACCATTAAGGCTGCACACGCGACGGAAGCTTAAAAAATGGAGCAACTTCTCCCGTTCTCCCAACATTTCACTTCACTGCTCTGCTCCTATTGATTGTAGCGTGATGAAAAGTATACTATAACCTCCCCAGGAGTATGAAGAATATTTGTACCAAGTTTCGTTAAAATCCGTCGAGTAGTTTTTGTTTCTATAAGGAACATACAGACAGACAGACAGACGGACAGACAGACAGACAGACAGACAAAAATTTTACTGATTGCTTTTTTGGCATCAGTATCGATCACTAATTACCCCCTGATAGTTATTTTGAAAATATATATCATGTACAGAATTGACCTCTCTACAGATTTATTATAAGTATAGATTAGCTTTTTTAGGGCATGATTTTTTCAAAAACGCTGACCCACATAATAAAAAAAAATAATAATAATAAAATTTATTTATAGTATGTTTACAGACGAAAAGATAAAATTAGGTAAAAAATGAATTACAACTGTTAGGCACACGAGTACCGACATGTATCTATTACATATTATTGTTGTAACCACAAGGTCTGTAATTCTTTGTTTCCTACCAAAAGCATAATTTTGAATTTTCATATCCCTAACTTAAGAAATGCTGGGTTTCTCATACAAACTTTCAACCCCTTTAACACCCCTTGTAGGATTACTTTTAAAACAAAAAATTGCCTATGTCCTTCTCCAGGACATGGCATGTGTCGCCTTGCCAAATTTTATCGAAATCTGTTCAGTGTTTTAGCCGTGAAAAGGTAACACAGAATTACTTTCTAATTTATTAACCGACTTCAAAAAAGGAGGAGGTTCTATGTTCGACAGTATATTTTTTTTTTTTATATTTTCAAGTTTCAATAATTCATACAAAATTCTTAGAGAAAATGCACTTTTAGTTTTCCCGAATTATCCTGATAACTTTTCTAATTTTTCTTCCCGATATTTTGACGCGTCGCCGTCGCTGCGCTGGTGGCATTTTCAAAAGGTAAACCAAGACTGAAGGCAATCACTCAATAGTGATAGATAACACAACGATAGCACAATGAGTTGTATAAACTACTTGCACATGACAAATGCGTGCAGTCGTGCACTGACTGGACTGTTCCACTCAATCTGTTCTTTCAGGGCAACGTCTGTCGGTAATCTTTCATTCTATTTAGAATTCCAAATTCAAATTAATTTTATAATCAGTTGCTCATTTGTTTTCCCGCCGTTCGATTTATTTAAATTTGACAGAACAACGTCTGGCAGCCTGGCAGGTCAGTTAGAGCGAGCGCGCACTGCGGTGCGTTTCCGGTAGTTCTGCCGCACTGGGCGGGGCCTACGGTAACAAAACGCATGACCGCAGTGCGCGCATTTCAAAGACATTCCATACTTCACAGATTTTGCGGTAGAAAAACGCACCGCAATGCGCGCTCGCCCTTATATGCATATGTAGTAAGTAATCTTTAGAAATCTGTACGCGCATCACTTCGAACTCGTAGCTTCGAACGGATGCACGTATTTGGCTACTTCTTTTTAGGGTTCCGTACCAAAATGGTAAAAACCCTTATAGTGTGACTCATTCTGTCTGTCTGGCTGTCTGTCACAGCTGGATATCTCAAGAACTACTAATGCTATCAACTTGAAATTTGGAACAGTTTTAGCTGACGTTTGCCCAACTATTTTACAAATAAGAAAGAAATTTTTTTTTTTTTTTGCAACATGCACTGAAAGGTCTTAAAAATATCATATGAAAGAGCGCTGTCTGTACATTCACAAACATTTTTTTCTTTTTTTCAGGCCGCACAGTTTTCGACTTTTGATGAAAAATGTAAAAAAAAATATCGTTGCCCGCCCCCTTATCTCCGAAGTTTTCATAGAGAAAAATCTGAAATTATTCTATGTGGTAGAAGTTTATGTAAAGATTACCTACAGGAAAAATAAAACGATGTCTCTAAATAGCACACTTTTTCAGAAATCATCAACAGAAATCTATAATAAAACAAACTCGTGTTAGTTACACCATTTATAACTCAAGAACGCCTGGACCAATTTTTATGATTTTTATGTTTTTGGATTTGTCTTCGTCCGGAATAGGTTAATATATGTATCAAAACATAGGAAAATTCACAAAAAAAAACATGAAGAAAATTCATTTTCTCATACTACCTACAACCTACATGTTTGGACAGGGCAACGTATGTCGGGAATCATTCAGTCTATTTAGAATTCCAAATTCAAATTAATTTTCTAAAAAATCAGTTGTTCATTTGTTTTCACGCCCTTCGATTTTTCTTTGATAGCGATGTTTCTGTAACCATGGAAAAATCGAAAATAGAGTTCCGTCTTGGCACCCACGCAGCACAGACAGCACGCAAAATTAACGACGTGTATGTTGGACAAGTGAACGCACGGTACGTTTTTGGTTTGATCGCTTCCGTTCTGGAAATTTTGATCTCAAAAATGAGGCCCAAGCGAAAATTTCAAATTCAATGAGGCGGCGAAAAACGCCTTTTAAAAATCATCTTTCACACAGTCCATCCATCGTTTCTTTGGTCTTCCCCTACTCTTAAGAGCCATCTACATTCATACGCACAAGATTTTTTTTTCAAATTAATTGACTCCATATTTTTCTTTTATCATATTTTTGACTTTTTACATTAAATTTATTTCGGTATTTTACTTTTCAGCAAAAATCGTCGGAGCTGACACACACACTTTTTTTTGTTTGTTTGAACGCGCTAATCTCTGGAACTACCAGTTGGACTTCAATAATTATTTTTGCATTTGATAGACCAATTTTTAAGGCAGGACACTCTAGGAAAAAAGAAAAAAAGTCAGAAGGAATGCTAAGCGAAAACGAAGTAATAGCGCGGGCAGGCAATGCGATGCGACGGGGTGGGTTTGGGGAATAAGAAATTTCACGCGGACGAAGTCGCGGGCAGAAGCCATCTCAATATTGTTGCTCCTGTGGCATTATCCGACATCCACGTGGGCGAAGCCGCGGGCAAAAGCTAGTATATGAATGAAATAACAGAAAGAACATGAGTGACTATTTCTGGCTGGAATTGTGAATATTGTTCTTTGCTTCCATTTCACGCACTTGCAAATGACAGAAAGCGTTTGAATGGATTGGCTTTAATGCATATCCATGAAGACGTTGCGGCAAAAATGGACGCTAATGAAGTACTGGACATCTTTAGCAGGAAACATGCTGTCTTTATTAAACATTAAATTTTTCTATTGTTTTGACACTTTCATAAACCTTCCTATAAATACTTGAAACAAACAGTTATTGTTGATTTTTACACCCGTCCGCCCATTGTGCCCCTCCCAGAAAAAAATCCTGGATCCGCCGTTGCTGTGGCGCTATGGAGGATGAGTGAACTTTACACCCTGTTCCTCATTCCTCTAAACTACCTTTCGAGCCATATCATCTTTCACACAGTCCATCCATCGTTTCTTTGGTCTTCCCCTACTCTTATAGCCATCGCCATTCATACTCAAAACAATTTTTTGATCCAGCTGCCTAACGAGAGTCTCCGCAGATGTTGGTCGAGGCTCTTGGCTATTGTGCCATTAATTAGGTATTATTATACATTAAATATTATAATATCGGTTGTCATACAGACGTAGTGTGCGTATAACATTAGTTATGCCGACGATAAGTTGTTGCTGAGCCCATCGATCGGTACCTTGAGGCGACTGGTGTCAATCTGTGAAGCATAGGCGGTAGCTCAAAGACTCAAGTATAAAACCAATAACTTTAATTTCGGAAGTCGGTGTCTTTGGATCTGTATTTTAGTTTTTTGCCACCGACTTCCAAAATTAAAGTTATTTTTCACTTTGTAGTGTTTTTTTTGGAAGTGGGTTTTTTTTTGTAAAAAAGTTTTTATTTTTGACTTTTTAGTGGTTCAGTTTGTAATTTATCTAAGTTACAATAACCCAAAGGCAACTGCTCATCACGTTTTACAAAATATTGCTTTTCCCGATGCAGGGACGTTAATTGTTGAGGAGTTCTCCTAGTAAGAACCAGGAGAACTGGAGCTCATGGTGAAGTCACCATTACCATTATGCATTTTGACGAGCATAAACCATATTAAAGTAATCGAATCGCAACCTGTGATATACTTAGATATAATTGAGTATTTCCGATGGCCCTCTGTGGTCTTCATCATCAGTTCCAGTTCACCGAATGGTACTTTCCGAGAGCAAATGCACGAGTTACTATAAAAAATACCGAAATCGATATAGGTGTGCCCATAAAATTTGAGGGTTTCCCTCGATTTCCATGGGATCCCATCATCAGATCCTGACTTGATGATCATGGGACCACATGGGAAGTATACCCTTTCGAACAAAAAAGGAAAAATCCAAATCGGTCCAGCCATTTTCGAGTAATCGGGGAACATACATTCTTCCCGCACGGAACAAATATTTGTACGACCTACAAGTATTTGTTCCGAGTCTGGGTGTTTTTCTATCTATAATATGTATGTATTTACAAAAAAAAAAAAATGTATGTAAGTAGTTTATCAGCCACCTCGTTACCATAACACAAGCATTAGGTTGCTTAGCTTGGGACTAGATGGCGTTGTGTGAAATGTCCAAGGATATTTATTTATTTATTTATTTATTTATTAGGTGCTATATGTTAGGTTTGGCGACACGGTTGGCGCAGTGGTTGAGCGCTTGAATGCTGCGCAGCATGTTGCAGGTTCGATTCCCGCACGGAACAATATTTGTACGACCTACAAGTATTTGTTCCAAGTCTGGGTGTTTTTCTATTATAATATGTATGTATTTACAAAAAAAAAAAAAAAAATTATATAAGTAGTTTATCAGCCATCTCGTTACCATAACACAAGCATTAGGTTGCTTAGCTTGGGACTAGATGGCGTTGTGTGAAATGTCCAAGGATATTTATTTTATTTTTATTTTTTATTATCCAGCTATACCAGAGATATCGCTCTGCGGTTAAGTGACCAAAAATTAGTCGCTAATTAGTCGAAATTTGCCGGCAAATAACAGAATTTGGTGACTGGTCCAAAAGTTATAAGGGTTCATAGGTGGCCGATCTGGAGAGCATCTCCCAGCTTGGCCATATTTATATCTCATTATCTAGGTCATCTAGCGAAGATCTATTTTCTACCAAATTTAGTCGCAACTTTTCGTATTTAGTCGGGTCTCAGGTTAGAAGATCTTCAAATTTAAAAAAAATCATCGAAGAATTTACTATAAAATCTTTGATCTACTTTGTAAGTACATAATAGTACCTACAAGAGCTAAAACAAAGATTATATCGTTAACTCTTTGTTTACGATAAAATGTTTGATCTAGCTCTTGTACTATTACAGTTAAAAATTGAACTCATTATAATATAATGAGTCTAATTTTTAAGTATAATAGTAAATATTATGAGTTCAACTTTTAAGTTTATTACTTTTTTAACCGACTTCTAAAAAAGGAGGAGGTTCTCAATTCGGATGTTTGTATTTTTTTTTTTTTTTTTTTTTTTTTTTTTTATGTTTGTTCGCGCATAACGCCGTCGCTTGCCAACCGATTTGAAAAATTATTTTTTTGTTGGAAAGGGTATACTTCCCAAATGGTCCCATTTTTGTCAAAATCCAGTTCTGATGATGGGATCCTGGAGAAATCGAAGGAACTCTTCAAATATTATAGGCACACCTATAGCGATGTGGGTATTTTTTTATAGTAGCTCGTGCATTTGCTCTCGGAAAGCACCACTTGGTGAAGTGGAACTGATGATGAAGACCACAGATGGCTACCGGAACTACTCAATGATAAATATTTCACGGGTTGCGATACGATTACTTTAATATGGTTGCTAAGCAATTTCCGCTCGTCACACAATGCGTGTGGTGAGTGGTTGTTGAGGAGTTCTCCTGGTTCTTACCAGCAGAACTCCTCAACAATTAACGTCCCAGCATCGGGAAAAGCAATATTTTGTAACATGTGATGAGCAATTGACATTAGACTATTGTAACTTTTACAAATTATAAACAGACCCACTAAAAAGCGAGAAATAAAAACTTTTTAACAAAAAAACAAAACCGACTTCCAAAAATCACTACAAAGTGAAAAATAACTTTGATTTCGGAAGTCGGTGGCAAAAAAAAAGAAAGTAAATAAAAAACGAAAGACACCGACTTCCGAAATCAAAGTTATTTTTCACTTTGTAGTGATTTTTGGAAGTCGGTTTTGTTTTTTTGTTAAAAAGTTTTTAGTACAAGAGCTAGATCAAAGATTTTATCGTAAACTCTTCGATAATTCTTTTTTTATTTGAAAGGTAGTAGCTTTAAGCTAGTCTCATAAAAAATTGGTGAAGATCTGATGAGGATCTCCGGCATGATGAGCAGAATAGCTCCTCAAAATGCGGTAAATTGCTCACTTTTAGATTTTCTACCAGTGGAATCGGCCCAGCTTTAAGTACTAGGTAGGAATTGATGGTGCACCTGGAACCACCTTCTCATCACAAAACTAGAGTATTCTGAAAATAATTATTAGAATTCTCTAAAACGAGACTTTATTTTAAAAACATGCAAAAACGTGGTAGGTAAATGTTATTGTTCTGAGAGTAAATATCCCGTTGCAAAAAAGTTTGTGCACGCGAGGTTTATTCGCAAAACTACTAGATGTATTTTTGTTTGAATCTCTGGAACTGCCAGTCGGATTTGAAAAAATCTTTTTGCATTGATAGTACAATTGTTGAGGAAGGTATAAAATAAAGGCTACAATCACGCTACGACCCTCAGGAGCACAGCAAAAAGCAAAAAGAACGCTAAGCGAAAACGAAGTAAGCGGGGCACAGCTATAAGATATCAAACAAGCGGACGAGTCGCGGGCAGAAGCTAGTACCTACCTACTCTTTATAATAGTACATCTATCTATATATACAGGGTGGCCGGAACATTGACGTCCAAAAATAAAATTTCGGTCCCTCGTATCGTGGGGTATTCGAATCACCCCCATGTATGTTCCGCGACTTTTCATAGTTTTCGAGTTATGAATTTTTTTCTGAATGTTTGAAAATTTTCGACCTGACCAACCTAAAAAAATTCAAAAAAAAAAAGTAGAGGGTTTTATCGAGTTTCTTTTTTTGCAACTGAATTTTCATAAGTAGTACTTTTATGCATAAAATAATTAGCTTCGTAACTGTGATGAAAGTTATGAAAATGTTGATCTAAAGTGAAAAATTTACGTTCGGTAAATTATGACTTAAATTTTCAACTTCAAATTAAAAATCTAAACAGGTGACTTCATGGTTCTCAAGTAGGCTTCAAGAATGCGCCAGACTCTCAGCTTTCATAATCATTAAAAAAACGTAGGACTTAATGGGGCTAACTTTGGCCTTAATCGGCCTTCAAAGACTGCGAGGTGGAAAATTCTTAAAATTAGCTATCTGATTAATAATTTTTTTTTTCCATTTTCTCGCTCCTAAGGTTATTTAGTTTGCTAACCAAAAATGACTGCAGGAAAGCTAAGATTTAAACACGGAGATTTTTTTAAATGTTAGTTTAATGAATTTTGCGCGATCCGTTCTCGTGGACTATGGGTTGTAAACGAGGGTGCAACTCTTTTACCTGCAATAACAATGGACCGAGAGGAAAAGAGACCGAATTATTGCTATCTCTCTCACGCAAGGCGCGCAACCGAAGCCAACGCAAAACAAGTACCTCAGTCGTACTCACATTGTGTTTACTGCTATACGCGTGTCGCCATTTTGTCTTTACCACACTCGCTTTGCCCACGGACTCCGCTGCCTACTTGTTTGACTACTTTGCTCGTTTATTGGACTGTGTTTTGCATTCTGATTTGGACTTTTTTTACGTGGAAGTGTAAAAAATGAGTTACACGTTAAGTGAATATGCAGAAATGCATTATTTTTATGGAGTTGCACAAGGAAACCGCCATGAAGCAGCGCGACTGTATCGCGAACAACTTCAACGTCGTGGTGGGCCGCAACCTGAGCGATATCCCGACCATCGTGTTTTTATTAACACGCACAACACTTTGATGGCAGGCCGCATTCCTGGTCGACGCGGCAGTCATGAAGGAATCCCTAGAGCTAACCCGGATCGCAGAGAAATGGTGCTGGAAGAAGTTCAGCGAAATCCGTCTACGAGTACGAGAAGTATGGCTCGTGCTCTGAACATCCCAAGGACTTCTATCCAAGACATTCTTCACGATGAAGAATACCACGCGTTCCACATCCGACGAGTCCAAGCTTTACTGCCTACAGATCACCAATTGCGCGTTGATTTTTGCCAAACCATGTTACGAAAAGAGCAAGAGGATCCTGGATTTTTCAATAAAGTTTTATGGTCAGATGAGTCACGATTTGAGCGATCCGGAATATTCAATATTCATAATTACCACACGTGGGCGAATGAAAATCCACTCGAAGTGAGAGCTTCGACATTTCAACATCGCTTCAGCGTTAACTTGTGGTCTGGTATCCTCAATGGCGAACTAATTGGTCCGTTTGAACTGCCGTCCAGACTTGATGGAGAAACATACAAAAACTTTTTGGAAAATGAACTTCCATTGTTGCTGGCAGATGTGAATCTCGAACTCAGACGAACCATGGTGTTGCAAAATGACGGCGCCCCGTGTCACTATGCAACCCAGGTCCAAAATTACTTAGATGAAACATACCCCAACAGATAGATCGGACGCAGCGGACCAATTAGGTGGCCTCCACGCTCACCTGATCTCAACCCCATCGATTTCTTTATTTGGGGCTATTACAAGGAAATAGCATACGCCCGAGACTGTTCAAGTGAACAAGAGCTGAGGCAGTTGATTGCAGAAGCTGAACGTGTTGTGAGAGAGAACAGAGACGCTTTTAGACGATTGCCAGACAATTTCTTACGTAGGTGTAGAATGTGTATTGCTGCTGGTGGTGGCCACTTTGAAAACCTTTTGTAAATGTTAAAAATAAATTAAGTACTTTTTTCACATTATCATCTGTGTTTTATTCAAAACCACTTTTTACGTAAAACTTTTCTTACCCAACTCTGAAACTATTTGTTGGTTAGTTTTCAGTATTCTTATCATTAATTAACCTTAGGAACGAGAAAATAGCCAAAAAAAAAATAATTACTCAGATGGGTAATTTTAAGAATTTTTCCACCTCGCTGTCTTTGAAGGCCGATTTTAAACAAAGTAGCCCTATTAAGTACTTCATTTTTTTATGATTATGAAAGCTGAGAGTCTGGCGCATTCTTGAAGCCTACTTAGGAATTATGAAGTCACCTGTTAAGATTTTTAATTTAAAGTTGAAAATTTGAGTCATAATTTACCGAACGTAAATTTTTCACTTTAGATCAACAGTTTCATAACTTTCATCACAGTTACGAAGCTGATTATTTTATGCATAAAAGTACTACTTATGAAAATTCAGTTGCAAAAAAAGAAACTCGATAAAACCCTCTACTTTTTTTTTTTAATTTTTTTAGGTTGGTCAGGTCGAAAATTTTCAAACATTCAGAAAAAAATTCATAACTCGAAAACTATGAAAAGTCGCGGAACATACATGGGGGTGATTCGAATACCCCACGATACGAGGGACCGAAATTTTATTTTTGGACGTTAATGTTCCGGCCACCCTGTATAAAATTCAAAGTCCTGACTGACTGATTGATTGACTGACTGATATATCAACGCACAGCCGAAACCGCTGAACCTAGAGACTTGAAATTTTGCACATAGATACCTTATAGAGTGTAGGCATCCACTAAGGAAGGATTTTTGGAAATTCCATCCCTAAAGGGGTAAAATAAGGGATGGAAGTTTGTATGAAAAATCTTATTCCTTGAGATAATAGACTTGAAACTTGGCATGAATATTTATCTACATAAATTTATAAAGATTGTCAGTTTTAGTTTTCCTAAACTACCCCCTCAGGAGGGATTGGGGGGTGTCAAAGTTTGTATGGAGGAATTTTAACGCGCGGTCCGATTAACTCGAAACTTAGTATTTATACTTAAGACCAAAAATGAAGAATAACGTGTATCAGGGTTTTTCGAAAATCAACCCCTAAGGGGGTGATAAGGGGTTCTCAACTTTACAGGCAGATTTTACTGCGGGGCTTGATTAACTCGAGAATTGGTGTAAATAATCTTTCAGTGAAGTTATATGCCATCCCTGTGGGGGTGAAAACAGGGAATATAGTTTACTTTTATGAAAAATCTTTTTCATTTACTTGGCAAAAATACTTGCCTAAGCAAGTAATAAAGTTTTCAGAGGGAAGGGTTGAGGGGAGGGGGAAGTGGAGGGCATGGTAAGGAGGGAAGTGTGGTGAGAGGGAGGGGTCAGGGGTGGTGAGGAGGGACAGGGGAGGATGATGGAGGGAGGGGGAGAGGGATAGGAGGGCGCAGTGAGGGGGAGGGTGTGGAGAAGGGAAGAGGGGGAGGGCAGGAGTTGGTGATGATAGAGGGCAGGGAAAATCGGTTTGGGGTGGTATGAGAGAGGGTGAGAGGGTGAAGGGGAGGTTAGCGGGAAAGAGATGTGGTGAGAGGCGTGAGAAGGATGGAGAGGGTGAGAGGGGGTGGTGGTGAAGGGGATGATATGGGAGAAGTGAGAGTGGTTGGGAAGGGGGGTTTAGAAAGGGGGAAGAGTGCCTTCACACCTTAAAGTTGCTTTTTATATAGCACTGATTCATTGAAGAAACCCAGCCCGACAGAAATTACCGAAAAATAGAAAGCCAGAATCTTGGAACGGCACAAAAAACAGTAAACTCCAGTTGTGCATCGGAGCACACTCACACCCTTTTTTATGTTCATTGGAACGAGCAAATCTCAGGAACTATCAGTCGGACATTAATAATTATGTTTACATTTGATAGCCCAATTCTTAAGGAAGGTTAAAGGCATGTTTAACATCACTCTAGGACTCCTAGGTGCCAAGCATAAAGAAAAAAAAGTCTGAAAGAACGCTAAGCGAAAATATTAGCGCAGGCAGGTAATGCGATGCGCCGGGGTTGGTTGGGGGAACAAGAAATTTCACGCGGACGAAGTCACGGGCAGAAGCTATGTTAAAATATAAAAAGAAAGGTCCTGACTGACTGACTGACTGACTCATCAACGCCCAGCCCAAACCTTTGGACCTGTAAAGGTGAAATTTTGCACAGAGGTTCCCTTTATAATGTTGACAAGGAATAAGGAAGGATTTTTGTTCCCGTGGGATATTTTCCGACATCCACGCGGGCGAAGCCGCGGGCAAAAGCTAGTTAAGATATAAGTGCGGTAAGTTGAAAATTACAGCCGAGGCGATATTGCTAGCCCGAGCCGTAGGCGAGGGCTACAAGAAAGCAGAGGCTGTAATTATCAAAGCGCACGTATGTCATACGACGTTTTATAACATATTTGCGAGGAACTAAATAAACCTCGGACTTTCTTAAACGAATAAATCTTTAAAAACACACTTTCTGAAAATGAATTTGCATCTTTGCTTGTTTTCCATACGATGAAATTTTGATCCGCTTGTAAGTATCTATCGGTCGATTTTTCGGGCAAGAGGCTTAGAGTACCCTTTTTCGCTGCCTCTGAGACTTCTGGCGGTGTCGAATGAATAAATTCATCATTACTTGACGACATTTTCAAATAAAAACAATACAGCGAAAAGGAAAAGCGCGCGGAATAATTTTTACTTGTTCACAAATCAGCGATGCGCACGCATCAGCGCTTTTTTTTTAAAGGCAAAGGCACAAAAACAGCCAGTATTATTAAAGTAAATTATTATTTTTTTTTGTTTTTGTTACAGATTGTAATTTATTGCCAAAATTAATTAAATCAAAGAATTAAATGTTTAACATTTAATTCTTTAATTTTATTTTATCCCAAAGTTAATTTTATTCTAAAATGTTGACCACTTTTCTGACATAAAAACTCTTTGCTTTGCTTTCTTTGCTTTTTTTTTCTTAAGATTTAAAAAAGTACCGTTGGTTTTAGACGGAGCATGATAAACCTTACGTATTACCTTATTAGAAAGAAACTCGTGCGTTTTACTTTACGATTACGCACAAGTACGTAATGACATACATTACGATATTGAAATTGGTGAAATAAGAGGCCCTTTACGAGCAAATGTGTTATAAAATAATATAACTGTTAGGGATTACTACACAGGGCACGATGGCTTTTAGAGCAGTGGCAGCCCAGTATAACGTACCCGACTTACGAGTTGTAGGTCGTGAGTTCGAACCCAGGCAGGCAATTTACTTTGTGTAAATTATTTCATCACCACTGCTCTCAAAACGGTGAAGGAAAACATCGTGACATTTGTGACATCTACCAACCCGCACTGGGTCCGCGTAGTGGATTACCTACGGCCTACTCTCTAAGAATATTATAGGCTGATTATGCTATGCTTATGCGATGGCTTTGCAGCGATACAAACGCGTAGGCATACCATGAACTCGTGTGTTTAACAAATTTTGGAAAACGCAAGAGTGCATCGTGAAACTAGTGGTGAAGCAAGCAAGGTGAAGCATCGCTGCAAAAGTCGCAGTGTGTAACCGTCCTAATGTCAAAAAATAAAATACTTACGCCTTTTTGAAAAGACCACCATCACCGTCTGCTAGTAATAAGCCACCATAAAAATCAAATTTACTTATATTATGGGTCTACCTTATTCAAGTTTACGCAGAACCAACTTTACGGAATAAATAGCAAGGTAAGGTAGTTATTAGTTCATTTACAAATCAATAAGCTCTTGCAAGTGAATCGGAGATTTGAATGATCCGGTTGCAACGAGATGCAATTAAGTAAATTAAATTCAATCAATGCGCTACTGAATCAGTTAAGTATCTGTGATTGGACTAGATCGGTTGGTCTATCTATCTAGTTGGTTGAACTCGATGAGAGCTGGGTGACTTTCCTAGGTATTAGGTAACCTCAGATCAAAGATACTAATATTATAAAGAGAGAGAGAGAGATCGAATAATCGGATGCATAGGTATTTACCTAAAGTTGAGGCTATTTTATGGAATGCAGTTTTGTACCGAAAAATCCCGGGATTCCGAGATCGACAAATTTAGAGTTCTGATTACACAGGGTTTACCAGAAAGGTGTGGCCAACAACCACCTCCATGGGATCAACATCGTAATTGCGAAAAATGATCAGCCTTCCCAAACACGCGTACCTATAGTATTTGCGTCGAGTAAGTAGGTTTTCTATGGGACAGTTGATAATTTTTTCGCGATTACGATGTTAGTCCCATGGAGAAAGTTGTTCAGTTTGATGGTCTGTACCACACTCTTTGACCACACCTTTCTGGTACGCATGGCTACAGATCAAGCTATACATTTCCAGTATAAGCTGATCTCGCATTGTATAGGATTTCCTTACAATGAGAGGTCAGTGTAAACTGGAAATGTATACCTTGATGTGTAGCCGTGTGTACACCCTGTAGAATCGAATGTATATTTACTTACGTTGGCGTTGCACTTTTGTATCGAACGTAAAAATCTCTCGATTCCGGAATTGATTTATCAGGGCTTATTTCACGATGTCCGAATAAATTAAAAAATGGAACCGAATTCGTATGAAATTATCTACCAAGTAAGTTAATAGGGGCCTAGCTGTTTCTACTACGATTAACTTAAGTTTTTTATAACACATTTGCTCGTAAAGGGCATCTTATTTCACCACCACCATTACGTACTTGTGCGTAATCGTAAAGTAAAACGCACGAGTTTCTTTCTAATAAGGTAACACGTACGGTTTATCATGATGCTCCGTCTAAAACCAATGGTACTTTTTTAAATATTAAGAAAAAAAAAGCAAAGAAAGCAAAACAAAGAGTTTTTATGTCAGAAAAGTGGTCAACATTTTATGAATAAAATTAACTTTGGGATAAAATAAAATTAAAGAATTAAATGTTAAATATTTAATTCTTTGATTTAATTAATTTTGGCAATAAATTACAACCATTTATTTGTAACAAAAACAAAAAAATATTAATTTACTTTAATAATACTGGCTGTTTTTGTGCCTTTGCCTTTAAAAAAAAAGCGCTGATGCGTGCGCATCGCTAATTTGTGAACATGTAAAAATTATTCCGCGCGCTTTTTCTTTTCGCTGTATTGTTTTTATTTGAAAATGTCGTCAAGTAATGATGACTTTATTCATTCGACACCGCCAGAAGTCTCAGAGGCAGCGAAAAAGGCTACTCTAAGCCTCTTGCCCGAAAAATCAACCGATAGATACTTACAAGCGGATCAAAATTTCATCGTATGGAAAACAAGCAAATATGCAAATTCATTTTCAGAAAGTGTGTTTTTAAAGATTTATTCGTTTAAGAAAATCCGAGTTTTATTTTTTTCCTCGCAAATATGTTATAAAACGTCGTATGACATACGTGCGCCTTGATAATTACAGCCTCTGCTTTCTTGTAGCCCTCGCCTACGGCTCGGGCTAGCAATATCGCCACGGCTGTGATTTTCAACTTACCGCACTTATATCATAATGTACTATTATGACACATTTGCTAGTAAAGCGTCTCTTATTTCACCAATTTCAATATATCGTAATGTATGTCATTACGTACTTGTGCGTTATTGTAATGTAAAACGCACGAGTTTCTTTTTAATAAGGTAAAACGTACGGTTTATCAAGATGCTCCGTCTAAAACGAATGGTACTTTTTTAAATCTTAGCAAAGAGTTTTTATGTCAGAAAAGTGGTCAACATTTTATGAATAAAATTAACTTTGGGAGATATAATATAAAAAATAAACATTTAATTTAATTAATTTTGACAATAAATTACAACCATCTGTAAAAAAAAAAACAAAAAAAATATTAATTTACTTTATTAGTAATTCTGGCTGTTTTTGTGCCTTTGCCTTAAAAAAAAAAGCGCTGATGCGCGCGCGTCGCTAATTTGTGAACAAGTCAAAATTATTCCGCGCGCTTTTTCTTTTCGCTGTACTTATTGTTTTTATTTGAAAATGTCGTCAAGGAATGATGAATTTATTAATTCGTTGATCTTTCACAATACAGGGGCCTTTTCACGACATAGTGAAGAAATAGGTACGAAGCGTTTCGTTCACCAAAAGCACTAGCCAACCCATTGGCATAAATAAATTTGGAGCAATGCCGGAACAAATTGCCACTTTCTTAAATTTGGATGATCCACATGAATACACAGGGCACAGTTTCAGAAGGTCTTCGGCTACATTGCTCGCCGATTCAGGTGCGAACTTATTGACACTAAAACGCCACGGAGGGTGGCGGTCGAACAGTGTAGCCGAGGGCTACATTGATGACTCGATGAGAAATAAATTTGGAGCCACGTGTTGACTCTTGACCATCTACGAGCACACACGCGTACATTCCACCATCTTCGCCGCCACCGACTGCAGAACTCTGTGGTCTCGTTTCTCTTACTTTTACTCAAGAGAGTGAGAGAGAGACTGGTGAAATTGTAACTAATAGGTACCTAATAATAACTTGACAACATTAAAAATGCCAACTGGCAACGTACCTAATAATCAATTTTACAAATTCTTCAAATTTTTCTAACTGCTTTAACAAGTGATTAAAGATTTATTCGTTTAAGAAAGTCCGAGTTTTATTTATTTCCTCGGAAATATGTTATAAAACGTCGTAGGTATGACATACGTGTGCTTTGATAATTACAGCCTCTGCTTTCTTGTAGCCCTATCGCAATATCGCCTCGGCTAGCCTAGCTATTGTTATTATGTTGCTATTATTCTGAGTTCTCTTGGACCATTGTCCAAGAGGTAGAATTATCTGTTTGGGATAACTATAATTTATAGAAATATAGGAAATGTGTTAATAGAATACTTAAAAATACTGTTTCCGTGGAGTTTCTTGTTCGTTCTTCTCCACGAAGACCTAGTTTTGCGAACGGACAAATAGCTATCTCATTAAAGATGAATAATTATTGAGAAGATTGATTGAAGTAATAAATACCTGTCTAGTCTTGTATTTCTGTGCTTTTCTTTATGAAATCCTTACACACCATATACATAGTACTTTCATACACAGTAAATAACTAATAACCATTCTGACATTCAAGGTTTTCTATTTGTGTAGTATCTATCTAACTATATATAAGTACACTTATAGTTATATTATATCAAATCAAACTTACCGCACTTATATCATAATGTACTATTAGGGAAGTTATTTTATTCGTTTTATGTAGGTAGGTTTTTGAAGTTTTTTTTTTTCATTTTTAAAGTAAATTTATTTTTCTATTTTTATTTGAATATATCTGGAGGTAATTTTCAAAAGTGGTCAAATCCATAGTAATCAATACTTACCATCCAAAGAGCCACAACAGCGTAGCTACATCAAGAGGCTAATCCAAATTTCACTTTTCTCAATTTGGCGTAAAAATGGATTTGACTGCTATTGAAAATTACCTCCTGAAATAATTAATACACAATCCCAAGACGAACGAAAAGAAGAATCATCAAAATCCGCTTAGAAATGCCGGAGATAGTGGCGGATTTGCTGTATGGCCACCCTAGGCCCTAGGCCATGTAGTAAGTACCTACCTACCAGCCGCCCTTTTCTCAGCACCCATCTTAAAGACTACCTACTACATGAATTTACTTTATTGCCTACTTTTATCAAAAGCGAATTTTTTTTCGCGATTTTAGATTTGGTCCAACAGTAAAAGTTGTTTATGGTGTTGCGTACAGTGACCCCTTAAGAGGATATTGGTCAATAACCAGTAACACTGTATATTTAGATGTACGCAAGTGATCTAAGAAGATTATTGTTATACGATGCGGTGCGTGCGGCCCGCCATAATGTGCGCGAGCCTTTAGAATATTTAGTATCACTGTATCAGTGAATTTTTTGTCAGATTGGCCGCCCCTAACATCTGGCCGCCCTACGCCCGGGCCTACTGGGCCTTACGCCAAATCCGCCGCTGGGAGATACAGTACATTCCATTGCATTCCAATCCCTATTGCAAAAATAATAGTAGATTATGCACCGAGGGGCTAAAGTTGTGTCTTATGTCACGGGCGTCATATTGAATCTCGAGCGCAATGAAGGATTCGGGATTTAACTCCCGAGCGCAGCGAGGTAGTTAAGAGTTTAACTCACGAGCGAAGCGAGGGAGTTAATACAAGAATCCTGAATGCAGCGAGGGATTCAAGCTAGCCCAAGGCAAAGACACCTTTAGCCCAGAGGAGGATACTCTACTTTTTACACCTACTGTGAGAAAATAATAGCCATAGTACGAAAAACAAAGTATTTATTAAATAAACAAACAGTAAGAATAACATATTTAGAACTAGTTAGTTATATGCACTTACATATTAATTGAAGTTAATGGTAACATTTGAGACATTAGTCCAGTTGTGCAAAGATAAAGTTAAGTTTTTATTTGGTACGTTTATAGATGTTGATGTGTAATTTAAAAAAAAAAAAAACTAGAGAGGTGTCAAGGGACACCCGGATGGAACGAAGTTCCTTTCGATTAATTAGTGAAGGAATTGTAACAAAATTTTATTTTTATACTTATCATCATCATCATCATCATCATCATCATCATCATCATCATCATCATCATCATCATCATCATCATCATCATCATCATCATCATCATCATCATCATCACCATCATCATCACCATGTTCCTTTCGATTAATTAGTGAAGGAATTGTAACAAAATTTTATTTTTATACTTATCATCATCATCATCATCATCATCATCATCATCATCATCATCATCATCATCATCATCATCATCATCATCACCATCATCATCACCATCATCATCACCATCATCATCATCATCATCATTATCATCATCATCACCATCATCATCATCACCATCATCATCATCATCACCATCATCATCATCATCATCATCATCATCGCGACACCACACTGTTCAATGCGAAATAGAAATGAAAATATCTGGCTTGCTTTCTATAAGAGAGAGAGAGAGAGAGACAGACAGAGAAACATGCGCACGCCGCACGGCTTACAATAGCTACCTATAGCAAAAAGTGTCGTGACAACTTTTCGTGAGACTTTTTTCCGTCTAGCCCGCGATAAGGAACTTCGTTCCAAAATAAAAAAAAAAAATAAAAAAAAAATGAAAAATGGTTCGTAGTTATCTAATTATTCTTACAATATTATGTCTTCGAAAACATGGCAACGATATGAAGAAGCAGTCGTTATGATTTTGTAGGAAATCGAGAATATCATCCACGCGTAGTAAGGGTTTCGAGAATAGCTTTCCTCTTTCTGGCACCAAAAGGTGTTTGTTAGTACTATACTGCCAATTTAGCTGAGCATGTGAGATTCCAAATTCAAATCACATTATTGACCAGCGGGTCATAATGAAATCCAGTACAACATTATTGACCGGCTGTGCCCCCGGCCACTAATGACTCACTTTAGGTTAAGGTTGCTTGACATATAATTTGACATTTTCGAGCAGGTGGTGTGAAAAGTATATTTCTTTCTCATTTGCAAATTAGTTGGGCAAACGTCATCTGAAACTGTTCCAAATTTCAAGTTGATAGCATTAGTAGTTCTTGAGATATCCAGCCGTGACAGACAGACAGAGAGACAGACAGATTGAGTCGCACCAAAAGGGTTCCTTTTTACCATTTTGATAGGGAACCCTAAAATGGTTGATGTGCAAAGTGGTTGATCTAATCACCCTAATTCCTTGGTTTTCTCAACAGGTGCCACAGGTATCCCGGCACCATACCAGCAACCTTAAATTCAGCTGACATTTGCGTTAGAATAACTCGAAAGTGGCTGCAAAATGTTATCAAAAAATTAAATAGTAGATTATGCACCGAGGGGCTAAAGTTGTGTCTTATGTCACGGGCGTCATATTGAATCTCGAGCGCAATGAAGGATTCGGGATTTAACTCCCGAGCGCAGCGAGGTAGTTAAGAGTTTAACTCACGAGCGAAGCGAGGGAGTTAATACAAGAATCCTGAATGCAGCGAGGGATTCAAGCTAGCCCAAGGCAAAGACACCTTTAGCCCAGAGGAGGATACTCTACTTTTTACACCTACTGTGAGAAAATAATAGCCATAGTACGAAAAACAAAGTATTTATTAAATAAACAAACAGTAAGAATAACATATTTAGAACTAGTTAGTTATATGCACTTACATATTAATTGAAGTTAATGGTAACATTTGAGACATTAGTCCAGTTGTGCAAAGATAAAGTTAAGTTTTTATTTGGTACGTTTATAGATGTTGATGTGTAATTTAAAAAAAAAAAAAACTTGAGAGGTGTCAAGGGACACCCGGATGGAACGAAGTTCCTTTCGATTAATTAGTGAAGGAATTGTAACAAAATTTTATTTTTATACTTATCATCATCATCATCATCATCATCATCATCATCATCATCATCATCATCATCATCATCATCATCATCATCATCATCATCATCACCATCATCATCACCATGTTCCTTTCGATTAATTAGTGAAGGAATTGTAACAAAATTTTATTTTTATACTTATCATCATCATCATCATCATCATCATCATCATCATCATCATCATCATCATCATCATCATCATCATCATCATCACCATCATCATCACCATCATCATCACCATCATCATCATCATCATCATTATCATCATCATCACCATCATCATCATCACCATCATCATCATCATCACCATCATCATCATCATCATCATCATCATCGCGACACCACACTGTTCAATGCGAAATAGAAATGAAAATATCTGGCTTGCTTTCTATAAGAGAGAGAGAGAGAGAGACAGACAGAGAAACATGCGCACGCCGCACGGCTTACAATAGCTACCTATAGCAAAAAGTGTCGTGACAACTTTTCGTGAGACTTTTTTCCGTCTAGCCCGCGATAAGGAACTTCGTTCCAAAATAAAAAAAAAAAATTAAAAAAAAATGAAAAATGGTTCGTAGTTATCTAATTATTCTTACAATATTATGTCTTCGAAAACATGGCAACGATATGAAGAAGCAGTCGTTATGATTTTGTAGGAAATCGAGAATATCATCCACGCGTAGTAAGGGTTTCGAGAATAGCTTTCCTCTTTCTGGCACCAAAAGGTGTTTTCACACCACCTGCTCGAAAATGTCAAATTATATGTCAAGCAACCTTAACCTAAAGTGAGTCATTAGTGGCCCGGCACAGCCGGTCAATAATGTTGTACTGGATTTCATTATGACCCGCTGGTCAATAATGTGATTTGAATTTGGAATCTCACATGCTCAGCTAAATTGGCAGTATAGTACTAACAAACACCCTTTGGTGCCAGAAAGAGGAAAGCTATTCTCGAAACCCTAACTACGCGTGGATGATATTCTCGATTTCCTACAAAATCATAACGACTGCTTCTTCATATCGTTGCCATGTTTTCGAAGACATAATATTGTAAGAATAATTAGATAACTACGAACCATTTTTATTTATTTTTTCTTTAATTCCACATCAACATCTATAAACGTACCAAATAAAAACTTAACTTTATCTTTGCACAACTGAACTAATGTCTCAAATGTTACCATTAACTTCAATTAATGTGTAAGTGCATATAACTAACTAGTTCTAAATATGTTATTCTTACTGTTTGTTTATTTAATAAATACTTTGTTTTTCGTACTATGGCTATTATTTTCTCACAGTAGGTGTAAAAAGTAGAGTATCCTCCTCTGGGCTAAAGGTGCCTTTGCCTTGGGCTAGCTTGAATCCCTCGCTGCATTCAGGATTCTTGTATTAACTCCCTCGCTTCGCTCGTGAGTTAAACTCTTAGCTCCCTCGCTGCGCTCGGGAGTTAAATCCCGAATCCTTCGTTGCGCTCGAGATTCAATATGACGCCCGTGACATAAGACACAACTTTAGCCCCTCGGTGCATAATCTACTATTGTTAGTACTATACTGCCAATTTAGCTGAGCATGTGAGATTCCAAATTCAAATCACATTATTGACCAGCGGGTCATAATGAAATCCAGTACAACATTATTGACCGGCTGTGCCCCCGGCCACTAATGACTCACTTTAGGTTAAGGTTGCTTGACATATAATTTGACATTTTCGAGCAGGTGGTGTGAAAACATATTTAGGTACTATACTTACTAACGTCCTTACTGTATCTTCAAGGTTGATTCTCATATAAATAAATAAATGTACCTAGTGATTACATAAGCATTACAGAGTTATGTACAACTTCGAAAACAGGAAATGAAACTGCAACGCATTTCAGGGAATAACCTAATACTACAATTTGCGTGACAGTATTTTTATTTGCAATGTTTTGCTGCTCATACTGAAAAAACAAATGGTTTATTTTTATTTATTCAGTCATCAACTGCATGAAAATTGAAAGCGGACATTTTTGTTTACTTACACTTATTGCAAACGTAGAACATGCAGTGTTGTTTTGAGGGTATCGTAGTCAACAAGGAACCCATTATAGTTTCGCCATGTCCGCCTGTTTGTCTGTCCACGGCTAAGCTCAGAGATTCTTAGTTCTAGAAAGTTGTAATTTGGCATGTGTATGTACAGTGGCCTGCATCAATTGGGAACCTACCCCAGTTCTATTAATATTATTCCCCAAATTATAGACACAGATAAAAAGGTGGCTTCACTTTTGATGTTCGTGGCGCTCATCTTCCTTTTTTTGTTGATCTGAGGCTTTGAAGTGCAAATTTTTGTTATAGTCAAGTATCTAGTCTACCATATCTACCATCCAGCTGGACTCTGCGATACCTAGTGCCAGCTGTTACCAGGGAGAGGACTCCGATTTATTATGATCTGTTACAAGGCCCAGAGGTTCTATACTCTCTAGAGTCCGTCAACGAAGATACGGCCCCGTCCGAAAGTACTTGATCCGTCAAAACAAGTGTTCACTTAAATTTTTCGGACGGGCGTAGGTATACGTAGCTATCGGGAGTAGGGACAACTGTCAAATCGTGTTGTCATTCATTAGTAAATAAATAAATAAATAAATATTAGTACGATGTCCGTAAGTGATACGGACTTGGAAATGCCCGTAACTTCGGTCGAAGCTAAGGATTTCATGTTTAGGGAATAGACTCCCCGGGTTTTGAGGTAGAGATAGGCCTACCTCCATTAAGGTTAGTTTTAAATGAATGTTTCAGTTCCTGTTTACTTGGGATCAAAACATTCTAAGTAGGTAGGTAGGTACAAGTACATCTACCTGTTCTATTTGAACTTAGAGACTGAGATTCTGGCTCTTATTAGTCCAGCTTCTTTGTATCGTAGTCTTTAACTTATGATCTCAGTTGTACAACTTGTAATAAGGTTACTAGGCCGCATGTAGCCCGCGGGCCTCGTGTTGGAGAGCCCTGACCTACATAGTACACACGTATGGTGAAGAGTTAGATGATTTTTGAACCTCCGAATCTACGTTTACAGCGATCAATCAATATTCCAATAATGAGTTGGTGTAGGTAGATAGGTATACGAAGTTGACGACACCATGAAAATAGGGATGATAATAATATAATTAGGTACAGCTAATTTTACATTAATTTTTGTTACCTATATTATCTGAGAGCTGAATCCTTGGCTACGGCGGCGGGCGGCGTTAAAAGCTAGTACACCCTGGTATAGAACTATAGGCGGCACGGTTGGCGCAGTGGTTCAGCGATTGACTGCTGTGCAGCATGTCGCGAGTTCGATTCCCGCACGGAACAAATATTTGTACGACCTACAAGTATTTGTTCCGGGTCTGGGTGTTTTTCTATCTTTAAGTATGTATTTACAAAAAAAAATGTATATAAGTAGTTTATCAGCCATCTCGTTACCATAACACAAGCATTAGGTTGCTTAGCTTGGGACTAGATGGAGTTGTGTGAAATGTCCAAGGATATTTATTTATTTTTATTTTACTTATTTAATTTTCATTTGTTTATAATGCTACAAAATTGTGGAGCGTAGACGGTAGTGCCACCCGCGAATATTAGCCTTTTTGCGTAGAAATGAAACTAAATCAATGCCAATTAAATTTCCTACACTGGCAATGGTTTACTTACAAATATTATTGCCCGTGTAGGAAAAATATTCGGCATTGATTTAGTTTCATTTGATCATTTTAACGCAAAAAAGGCTCATATTCGCGTGGCGCCATGCGGCGATTCCTGATAACACCGGTGCTTGAAAAAGCCAGAGTTTTAAAACTGTATTTATAAAACTCTTGTCTTTTGATAAAATCTCGATTACAATTGAACAATTTGAATGTGAATAGATGTGAACACTAAATATCAACAGACTGTCATAAATGTAAACTCGTTCCGTCTTATTACCAGGCCCAGGGGGCCTACTCCCTAAGCACGAAGCCCGTAGTTTCAGCCTTCGTCACGGGCGTTTCTTACTCCGTATCACCTACGGATGGATAATTGGTTCGGGGCCCCAACGAAGTATGAATGACAACAAGATTTGCCAGTTGTCCCAACTCCCGATGTGTTTTTGCCCGTCCGAAAAATTTAATTTTTACACTTGTTTTGATGGATTGTAATGTCAGACGGACGGATGAACGGACGGACGGAAAGACGGACGGAATTAGGGAGTAGGCCCCCAGACTGGGACCTGAAACCGGCCCGGGCATTTTAGAGATGGTCGGCCCTCGAAAATATGTGGATTATAATTATAATATTATTACATATAAATACTGCTTATCGAGATAGCCTCGTGTGTACTAGCATCAATTTATGTATTATGTTCTAAAAACTAAAAAAAAAAACTGTAGCATCAACGTCTATCTTTTAAGGAGAAGCAAAAACAAGTTGATGTGAGGATACTTGTTCGGCATGTTTAGAGAATACTCCAGGCGGCACACAAATACTTCGTAAAATAGTGTACAGTAACATGGAATTTTTAAGCCGTCACAGGAAACGACTACCGTTAGAACTGGAACCGCACAATGTAGAAAGTTGCGCCCAAAACGTGTTTAGACAGGGTTTGTGTAACATAATGAAATTAAAACTCCAGAAACATATGATGTTTTGAAAAAAATCTTCATTAAAAAAACCGTTTTCTACACTACTTTGTAACTCTACACAAATGTTGGCCGTAACGAGTCACGACGGCTTGATACAAAGTGAAGCAAGCTACTAGCGACTATTCGGTCAAGGTGCTTTCCACCCGTGGTAGACGTTCCATCAAGGAACAAAAAAAGACGGGATAGACGAAGACAGTAAAAGATTTAATGACTGCTTCGGGAAACATAATGAACGCAGACAATCTGAGGATTGTACTAACGTTAGAGAACGCACATAAGCTGAAGAATGTAGGAAACTACAAGAACGAAGACAAGCTGAAGAATATAGGAAACTACAAGAACGAAGATAAGCTGAAGAATATAGGAAACTTGAAGAACGACGATAAGCTGAAGAATGTAGGAAACTATAAGAACGAAGACAAGCTGAAGAATATAGGAAACTACAAGAACGAAGATAAGCTGAAGAATATAGGAAACTTGAAGAACGACGACAAGCTGAAGAATGTAGAAAACTTAAAGAAGTTCGAAAACTTGTTGAATGTAGGAAAGTCGACGAATGCAAAGAACTCGATCAATGTTTAGACATCGTAAAGTAGAGAATACGAATAATGTAGAGAATTCGATGAAATTAGGAAACCCAACGATTTTCAAATATGTGACGGAAGCTGTATGCTAATGATTCGTCTAGTCAACGAGTTTAATTATTACAACTTCTAAACTGGGATAGATAATGCAGATGTTTGCAACGACTAAAATGATTCTTCATCATCATCATCATCATCGTCATCATCATCATCATCATCATCATCATCATCATCATCATCATCATCATCATCATCATCATTTCAGCCGACAGACGTCTCCTGCTGGACATAGGCCTCCCCCAAGCACCGCCATAGACCGGTAGAGGACCACCGCCGGTAGAGGACGTTATTTGAATCGATGTATCGCGATTCTTTTTTTTTCAAATAGCAAAAGAAAGTCGTCCGCCAATCAGCCACACCGGCCCATCGGGCATCCGGCCCATCTGTCATTTGCCAGATTTGCCCTATGGCCAATCCGGGCCTGCTTATTACAAAACAAGGTTCATCTTCAAACCCAGGTTTATACCATGGACCTTTTTTAATTTACACAAAACTGACAACTTATTACCGGACTAAGTTGTCAGTTTTGTGTAAAGAACTGTATTTCTATCACAGCTAGGTTTTTATTACAAAAACTGACTCGATGGTTTTAACCATGACAGATGAAAAACCTGGTTTTGTAATAATACCGATAGTCTCATAGGTAGTATTATTACTTTATATAGTGTATTATCTATGGGTAAGTAGTATTGGTTTTTAAAAGGTAGGTAAAAGGTTAACTTAGTTAACGAAAACCCCGGTTTAAAACATGGACCCTTTTCTGAATTTCGAACTTTATTCCGACATATTAAGATGTCAGTTTTACAAAACTTAAAATTAGTGTGTATCGACAAAACTTGCACACTTGCACTATAAGCGGTTAGGAAGAAGAGTGGGGCGCGTCGCCGTCGTCGTGGGTTGCTTTAAATATACCTACAATAAACGCACGGAGTAAAGTACTCCGTGAATAAACGTATGTTAAGTATACCTATTATATTCTACTTAAGTACCTATAAATAAATAAATTAAAATAAATAATCCTTGGACATTTCACACAACGCCATCTAGTCCCAAGCTAAGCAACCTAACGCTTCTGTTATGGTAACGAGATGGCTGATAAACTACTTACTTATATACTTACTTTTTTTTTTGTAAATTCATACATATTATAGATAGAAAAACACCCAGACCCGGAACAAATACATGTAGGTCGTACAAATATTTGTTCCGTGCGGGAATCGAACCCGCGACATGCTGCGCAGCAGTCAATCGCTCAACCACTGCGCCAACCGTGTCGTCCAAATTAAAGATACCTAAATAAAAAAACGTAAATAGTTAAAGAATACAATATTGCTTAAGTTGTATTTTATTCTAAAACTAGCTTCTGCCCGCGACTTCGTCCGCGTGAAATTTCTTTTTTGCTCGACCCACCGCGTCGCATCGCATTGCCTACCCACGCTATTACTTCGTTTTCACTTAGCGTTCTTTCAGACTTTTTTTTCTTTTTGCTCGGCACCTAAGGGTCCTAGAGTGTTGTTAAATATGCCTTCTATAAGATTTGGGCTATCATTAATGCAAAAAGATTTTTTAAAGTCCGACTGGTAGGGTAGTTCCAGAGATTAGGTCGTTCCTTCACCATATCCCCTTCCGCTACCTCTCCCTCCCCCTCTCACTCACTCTCACACCCCCTTCACCACTTCCCCTTCCCTCTCTCTCCCTCACCACGCCGTCCCCTCCCTCTCCCCCTATCCTCCACCTCCAGCTCACCAACCCCTACCCTCCCCCTCAGCCTTCACCACGTCTTCCTCCTCTCCTCACCAAGTCCTGCACCTTTCTCCCTGCGTCCATCATCCTCCCCCTCACCCTCCTCACCACTCCTACCCTTCCCTCTCCCCCTCTAACCCTCCCGCCGGGGTAGTTTTAAAAAACTAATAATGACAAACTTAGGCAAATATTTGTGCCAAGTTTCAAGTCAATTAAAACCAAATGAATAACATTTTTCATGTAAATTGTATCCCTGTTTTCACCCCACAGCGGTGGAATAAAAAAAAATGGTTTGAGATATTTCCACAACTTGACTGAAAGATTATTTACACCAATTTTTGAGTTAATCAAGCCACGCAGTAAAATCCTCCCCTGTGAAATTGACTACCCCTTTTCACCCCGTTAGAGGTAGATTTTCGAAAAACCCTGATACACATTATTCTTTATTTTTGGTTTTTAGTATAAATACTGAGTTTTGAATAAATCGGATTGCGCGTTAAAATTTTTCCATACAAACTTTGAGACCTCTCAATTCCCCTTTAGGGGGTAGTTTAGAAAAACAAAAAATCACAAAAATCATAATTTACTTAGATAAATATTCGTGCCAAGTTTCAAGTTTATTAACTCAAGGAATAAGATTTTTCATACAAACAATATCCCCCCTTTTTACCCCCTTGAAGGTCGAATTTCCAAAAACCCTTTCTTAGCGGATGCCTAGGTCATAATAGCTACCTGTGTTCCAAATTTCAGCCCAATCCGTTCAGTGGTTTCAGCTGTGTGTTGATAGATCAGTCAGTCAGTCAGTCAGTCAGTCAGTAACGCTTTCCTTTTATAGATATATATTTACAAAAATCATCACTAAACTAACTTTTTTAAACCTCACTGTTAAAAAGTATGCACGATCGAGATAAATTACGAACCGAATGTTTTTGCGTAAAAATACGTAGAAAACGAATTTTCCCAGACGAGACCTAGCCAGATCGATTTTTCACCCCCATAAACCCCTACATTGCAAGTTTCATAGAAATCGTTAGCCGTTTTCGAGAAAGTGATTACAAATTTAAAATCATAACCCTCCTTCTGGTGGGTAAAAACAAGGTAAAAATACAAATATTGCTCGTTTATTAGCATAGGTATAGGGGTGATATAATTTATTGTACTACTATACAAAATTTATATTACCTGCTACAGATTTTCAAGCATTTTACAAGAATAAGAATAATTTATTTGCAGAAAATCCAGAAAATATAGTTAAGGTGTCCATATAATTGTGTGTGACAATGCCATGGCCTATAAAATCAAAATATGGATGAGCCACTGGGGAACCAAGGGAGTTTAGTGCTAGTGTTCACACGTTTTCACAAAAGTTTTCAGCAACAGTAGCAGTGATGTTCTGCCTAGATTAGAAACTTGCATCAAGCATTATTTAATGTTTCCTTCAATTAATTATAATATTACGTGACATCTTTTATAAGAAAAGATAATCTATCGGCTGTAACACAATCCCAAAAAGTCGACAGCCAAAGTTTGCTTCCAATTCTTTTGAATTCCAATAGCCATAAATAGCAGTGCATGTGTGGCAGGCTCCTTAGCTCTGCCTCGATTTCCGTGAAATTCGGATATCTATGGTGAAATTGATAACCATCTATAATGCTAGTTGACAGTTTTTAGGAAACCAATTAAAAATGTTCCTTGTGGTCTTAAAACATGAATATTCTAATTCTATAAAAATATCAAAATAATAACAATTTTTCATTTATAAAACTCAATTTAATTTTCATACTCAAAACGAGGCACATAGTAATAGCGGCTCGAGTGGCATCATCATTTTTATAGGCAACATTCAAACCACTGGTTAGATATTTCAACAGTTGGTTTGCGTCAAACCTTAGAAAAGAACTGATTAACTAAGCAGCCGTTTTAAAAGTCGGTGAACTCCGCCCTTTGTCGTCAAATCTGTGACTGAGAGATTGCTGTCAAACAAGTAAAAACAAAGTCTCAGTCTCATTTTTTCACTCTTTTGTAAAGTTTAAGCGTCCAAGGGGTCAATTAACTTCCTTAAATCCAGCTCACTCAAAATCCTTTCCGTCTTTGGCACCTGGAAATATAAAATTTATAAATTTGTAAAACATTATGGCATAGGTAGAGCCTTGCTTCCTAAGCACTTATCTCGAAATCACATCATCATCATCATCATTAGCCGAATGACAGTTGGGCTGGTCAACACATTCAAGGTCACTCAGCGCGCCATGGAGCTCAAAGTTTCTTTGAAGGATAAAATTAGAAATTAAATAATCCAGAAAAGAATCAGGGTTACCAATGTAGCTTACACAGTAAGCAAACTGAAGTGGCAGTGGGATGGCCATGTTTGTCAAAGGACAGATGGCTGGTGGAGCTGACATGTCCTGGAGTGGAGACCTTGGGGCAAGAATAGTGTGGGACGCCCCTCAGCTAGATGGACCAACAACCTTAAGAAGGTGGCTGGGACAGACTGGTTGCAGAAGGCAGAGGACAGGGTGTTGTGGCACAGCCTGGAGAGTCCTATGTCCAGGAGTGGACTGCGATAGGCTGAGTTGCTTTGATTTAATGTGTCCCTCCAGGTAGCCCTCAAGCAATCAGATTGTCTTAAACAATAACTTTTGCTATTCTTATTTTAAATTATAGCTTAGATAGTAAACAACTATCTAAGATATAATTTAAAATAACTGTAGGTACCTACTTAAAAATTCAAGATTGAGGGAGTTTTGAGTAATATGTTAACTTACTTGAGGTTTCTTTGATATTTGTGTTTTGTTTAGTTTTACTTGTAATTGGAAATTGTTCCTGGCGAAACTTTATCAATACATATGTTCCAATCGGGACAGCATTATTGTTTAATTCTATCCTAGCACTGCATGTTAATTAGCAGTCGTCTGTGCTTTATGTAAGAACTGCGAGTGCAAGTGTAGGTTAGTACAGTAAAGGGCGGAGTTGTGTAATGTCCTGTACCGTAAAACGGGGCTATTTGGTTTTGAGGGGGGTATTTGGGACAACCCAGGTTTTTGAACAATTATGTCGATAATTTTCGTTTGCTGTTTGGTAGGATTTGTTTTATGAACTCTAGCAACACATTTATAGTTAACGTCATAATTGTCAACTGTCAGTGTCAGTATATTAAACAGTTTAGTAACAAATTTTGGTGAAAGAGTCAGAGACCGTTTTTTACGTGAAAATTTAGGCGGCAAAACTTCTCGCACAGCGGAAAATCCTGACTGGTAAGAGTTCTGTTGTTTTTAAATGACGAGTATATATATTATCACTATGTTTTCTTACTGGTATTTAATTTTGTCATGCTTATAGTTTTTGATTTATGATTGATAATGTGTCTGGGGCTTTTTGGGACATCGTTGCGGGGCTTTTTGGGACAGTGTCCCAAATAGCCCCTTCACTTTTATGCATTTGTGTACAATTGATTTTTATTTATTAATATATCTATCATTATGTATTTACAAGGTTTTTTGTGGTTTTCAGATAAAGTACAATTGTATAATGGTTCGAAAATATTCAAGAACATATAGAAACTTAAGAAAAGGTAAACGGTACATGCCATACTTCTCTTATAGTAATGATGACTTAAACAAGGCAATATCAGACGTTAAGTCTAAAAAACTGTCTACTAGAGAAGCATAACAAAAATATGGCGTACCCAAAAGTACAATTAACCGTAATTTAATTAATTTAATTTAAATTATTTTAATTTGATTAATTTAATTTAATTCAATAAGCTTTAAGTTTCGACATTCTTACCGTTCATAGAAGTTTACATAACCTAGTAATAAACGAGTTTTTGAAAAAAAAATTTTTTCTTCTTAAAATTCTACCAATCCCTAAAACAAAAACATTATTTTATGTAGTTTTTGTCAGTCTTTGTTTTCAGATAAAGTACAATTGTATAATGGTTCGAAAATATTCAAGAACATATAGAAACTTAAGAAAAGGTAAACGGTACATGCCATACTTCTCTTATAGTAATGATGACTTAAACAAGGCAATATCAGACGTTAAGTCTAAAAAACTGTCTACTAGAGAAGCAGAACAAAAATATGGCGTACCCAAAAGTACAGTTGACCGTAATTTAATTTAATTAATTTAATTTAAATTATTTTAATTTAATTAATTTAATTTAATTTAATTAAATAAGCTTTAAGTTTCGACATTCTTACCGTTCATAGAAGTTTACATAACCTAGTAATAAACGAGTTTTTGAAAAAAAATTTTTTTCTTCTTAAAATTCTACCAATCCCTAAAACAAAAACATTATTTTATGTAGTTTTTGTCAGTCTTTGTCCCAAGTATCGATAGACTTGTTGAAAGTGGCTGTTTTGTCTCAAAATATGCATTTTATATCGGTTTTTCAGTGCTGTCCATAATAGCCCCAAATATGCGATATTTGGGACAGCCTCATTATTTTTTTATTTTTCTGTTCCTGTTACATGTAGCTACTTCAAAAGTATGTCTGCAGAAGTAAGGAGTTCTCCGACACCCGTACAATTTTTTCACCATAGTCATTTATGTGAAATAAACAAGATATTTGGTAAAGTATCTCAAAATATGTCCCGAATAGCCCCGTTTTACGGTAATTATTAAATAAATTGGTTTTCTCTAAAATCTTTAACACACAAGAACTCGACATTTAAACAGCGTCCGATGAACCATTTGTTGGAACATTAGAAAAATGCAGATGTATTTGGTTGATCTATACATTTAAATACCATATTATTGCATTTGTTTCAGTAATGGTAATAAAAATGAATACTACTTAATCTGTGTAAAAATGTAACCCGTGATTTGTTTTGTTTGGATTTTACATATTGACATTAGATAGACGACATATGACAGTGACAGCTTACTACAGCATAACCACAGAGTACCATAACTGCTTAGGTGACCATAATAGAATTCACTGTCTTCGGACCATAACATTGAGCAAAGGAGCAAACATTGTGTTTTGTTATTGATGCCAGCGTAAAAATATTAAATGCTTCTAAAAAAATATACAGGCTGTTTCTTTTAAGGTGTCAAGCCAGTGCGAGCTGATAGCAGAGTACCATACCTATCGATTTAACCCCCATGTATGTTCTACGATTTTTTGTAGTCTTCGAGTTATTTTGGATCCCGTATTTCATATGGTAGTGGATAAGCATAGTAGTAGGTAGAGTCTGTCAAGCGAGTCGTGTCCACGACCATTTAGCTGATTTCTTATATTGGCAATACTATTATCTGTCAAATGGATTGTCACAACTTCTGTTCTACTAAGCCACAGCATTTTGATACTTTTAGCTCAATTATCTAATTTCTATGAATGGAAAAAAGAAGAATGGAAAAGAAATATATTTAATGGAAAAATGCACAGATCACACTATTAATGAAGAAAACAAATATAAAGTAAGGGAACGAAACGGAACGAAACGGAGTTGGAACCCTTCATCATTTTAGTGCGTGATGAATGTGATGATACTGACAGTAATTTCACTTTTGAAGACATTGAATTTCTAGATTATGATTTTAGTTCTAATTGTAACTAATAAATACCTACATTATGCACTTTTTTAATTTATCTCAAACAAATTGTTTATCTACAAAAATTCAAGTATCAAACATGTTTTTAGCGTACTATATCAGTGTTGACACCTGCAAGATTTTTGAATTTGCCGCCTTTTTCATGGGACACGACTCGCTTGACAGACTCTATAAAATCTATGTTTTTATTATCAACTGAGCCCTGCTTAAACGTAGAGGAATAGTAGGTAAATATCAGGATTGACTAAAATATGCTAAGATAATAATAAATTATAAAATATGAAAATCACAAGATTTTAGAACACCACTTTCAACGACCGATTTCAGCAAATAATGCCCTATTTAGTACATTCTTGTTCAAAGTTGACCCAAAAAGAAGATATATTTTTTTAAAGCCATCATCTCGTTGAATCGGGAAAAATATAGAAAAAAAAGTATAACTCGAAAACTACAAAAAATCTTAGAACAAACATGGGGTTAAAATCGATAGACATGGTACGCTGCTATCAGTTCGTACTGGCTCGACACCTTAAAAGAAACACCCTGTATATAAGGCGGAAGCGCCAGGGTAGCTCGTGAAATTCAAATTTTCTTACGTTTTTTGCAATTTTCAAGTCGTATATAAATATGATTTGCAACAGTAACAAATATGTATTGACAGAATTATAATCAATAGAATCATTAATACAATATATAATTAGCTGCGCCCCGTAGTTTCACCGGAATAAAAAGTAGCCTTTAAGTTAATAGAGGGTATAAGCCATCTACATACCAAATTTTATCCAAATTGCCCCGCCGTTTGAGCGTGAAGAAATAACAACATATAAAAACACACTCTCACAAACTTAGTCCACAATGCGTAAGCCGGGACCAAAGCAATTTTTTCAGAAAGTTGTTCCGGGTGCTTAGGGAGTAAACATACTAAAAGTCCCCAAGACCAGGTGTGCCAGGTGGGTGGGGGGAGGGGGTGATAAAAGTTCCCACTTTTGAGTTTTTCGCTAATAAAACGGTGCGTCGTAGAGAAAAATATCTTCTATTTAATGAAAGCTCATAATTTTTTTTACAACTTTTATCATATGTAAGTATATAAATTTTCGTTTTCTTTTTCGAATTCCTACCCATTTTGGAACTATACTTACGTTCCGGAAAAGTGAAAATTTTCGAAAAAACGACTTTTATCAAACTTTCGGGATAAAAAGTAGCCTATATATTAATCCAGGTCCTAATCTATCTACATACCAAATTTCATCCAATCCGTTCAGCCGTCAAGTTATCGAAACTTTTATGTATGTTTCTATCGCCCGCGTGGGTGTCGGAAATTATCCCACGGAAACCTACTAACGGGATAAAAGTGTGTGTAAAAAGTGATAAAATCTGTGTACCAAATTCGGTTTAAAAATAAAAATCGGTTTATCGGTTTAAAATCGGATGGTTATTCGGTTTTAAATTTCATCGAAATCCGTTCAGCCGTTTTTGTGGAGTGTTTTAACATATGACATGTATCATAACCCGAATATCCCATAAATTTTTGTTACAAATTAGTAAATTCGTTGTTTCCGAGTCTGTCCGAGTAAAAATTGAAATAGAATATGATTAAAGACTATCTTAGGAAGTAATTTGAAAAGTAAAAAGTATCGGAAGTTTGGCGTTTTATTTATGTACCTAGTTACTATGTTTTTTTTTATATGTGGTATCACAAAGTGTGGATTCAGTGGATTGTATCATTATTGAGTGTTTTCGAAAGAAACGATCGATCTTCTTCTGCCATCCAAATATCTGCAAGAACTTCAAGGCAAGAAAGTTCAGAAAGTGAAAATGAAGACGATGAATCAAATGAAGAGAGCTCGTGTGACAAATCAGAATATTTTTTTACCGTACCTAGCACAATATTATTTTTTAATAAACATCCAGTTTTCAATTAATTTTTAGTTTTATTATGCGTTGGTGCGTACTGTGAGACCTCATAGTATCATTCTTTAATACCGGTGGGTTGGGTGTGAGTCGCACCATAAGGGTTCCTTTTTATTACCATTTTGGTACGGAACCATAAAGAGCCACACACAGATCCAGTCCACAGAATAAAAATATGAAAATTATTCATTCACTCACTTCGCAGTTCGTTCGTAGCTCGCTCGGCATGGCTCGGCTGCCGTTGGCTGCCGTGTGTTGACGTGACGTCTTCTACCTGCTGTGCTGTCTAGCGCCTTGAGGAATTGTTTACAAACTCTTTATTTACTCTTTGAATAAAGTTTAACATTACTGTGAATGCGTGTTACAACTAGTGAAGTGTTATTTAATTTAATCTTTTGCTGAATCAAAGATCCCGTGTTTTCAAATTTGAAGTCAGCCAATGGCTTAGGACCGCGGTAAGTTTTTTGTAATATTTAGAACAGATGGTGAAAACGATTGTTGATTGCATTGCACTTTGTTGTTACTTATTAGTATTGATAATTTGTGTTTCTTTTTGTTTTCGGGGCTAATTATAGTAACTAAGCTATTGCTGTTTGTTAGAGAAGCTTGCGTAAGTTAGTGCATGCGCCCCTTATGCTTTGCTCATCTTTGACCTTATCTTATCCCAGATTTGAATATTTAGGTATATTATGTACAGGTACTAATATTGGAAATATTGAAACTGCCTTTGTATCTGGACCATAATCCCATTATGTGCCTGTTTAGTTAAATGATTGAAGTGCAGTGTGTTCTTGTTTGTCAACATTTGTGTAAACATAATTTTATTGCTCTGTTTGTGTTGATAAAAATTGGGAAATAAACTTGGTAATGTTTATTTATTGAATCAATGTTAAGGAAATTTATATTTAGTCGGCTGGAGAGCAGCGCTGCACATTGTATTAATTTGTATTTTGTCAGTTAATGTCGGCTGGAGAGCGGCGCTGCACATTGTATTAATTTGTATTTTGTCAGTTAATGTCGGCTGGAGAGCGGCCCTGCACATTGGATTAATTTGTCTCTGATACAGCGAAGTTGCTTGTGTTTCAGTGCTTGTGGTTGAATATCATGGCATAGCTGGATGAAATTGTTTGTATTACCTTTATAATAATATGGTGTGCAATGAGAGTATTCTATTTTATTAGTTAACATAACATCACACCTGTTATTTCCGAAGCCGAAGGTTTAAGCAGAGGTGTACCTATATCTATAGATAGTAGTAGTATATGATCTTTCGCCAGTTATGTTTAAGTCTCATGTTATAGGGGTGTGAATTTGTGCCTGGTTGAAGGCAATAGGCTCACTATTTGCCTTGAACCAGGCACAAATTCACACTCTGGGATGCTACTGGGAAATTCCTGAAGGCCAATTCTCGTACCTAAAAACATTCAAATTCAATTCGCAATCTCATGCCAGCGACAATCAAATGTCAAAAATGCTATACAATTTTTGACAGATTAAGACTGAGATGAGATTGCGAACATTGTTAAAAATACGAGAATTGCCCCTCTGATGGAAAAACCCAATAGCACTTTTCTTAGCCCTCATGCTGAGCATTAGTGCTAGCGACTACTAGACCAATGAGGCAGTCCAAGGCAAGTTATTGTAGTGTGCAACAAAGTTATTGTTGCCAAAATAAACTCGGGAAAGGCAGTCTTAGCATTTAATTTAGCATATGAAACATGTTGTTAGAGGCTATAGTGATTTGTATTGTAAAAACAATGTGTTTAACAACAACATAGTTTTAATGTTTTCAATTGCATTAGCTCTTCATCCATCTTTATTGACTAAATACAGTCAACGCACATTAAATGCAGCTCACCTACCAACATCAACAGTTTGGATGCCTTTTATTTTTAACCGACTTCAAAAAAAGGAGGAGGTTATCAATTCGTTGTGTATATATATATATTATGTAAGTATGTACACCGATTTCTCTGACAATTGTGGACCAATTTTGAAAATTCTTTTTTTATTTGAAAGGGTATGCTCTTGAGGTGGTCCCATTATGTCACCAAGTCAGAATCTTACTAGAGGATCCCATGGAAATCGAGGAACACCCTCAGATTTTATAGGCACACCTATATAATAGAGATTTGGGTATTTTTAGGGTTCCCTAGTCAATAAGGAACCCTTACCTATAGTTTCGCCATGTCCGTCCGTCTGTCCGTCCGCATCTTAGCTCAGAAACCCTTAGTACTAGAAAGACATAATTTGGCATGGTTAAACATATTATATTCACCTTGCCGACAAAGTGGTAAAATAAAATCATGAAAAAAAATTTTTTTTGGGGTATCTTCTGTATGATAATGATAATAGCCTTTTATTCCTAAACATAGGGTTACAAGAGGTCCCTAAGTTCGGTGTGCCCTTCGGCATAGGCCTCCTCCAATTCCTTCCAATGGATCCTGTCCCTTGCTACTCTCAACCAGAATGGTCCCGCTGTCTGTTTCAAGTCATCTTCCCATCTCCTGACTTGGCGACCCCTTCCTCTTTTGTCGTCTCTTGGTTGCCAGAGGGTGACTTGCTTGCTCCATTTGTAAGTGGGGGGTGGCGTAGCAAATGTCCAGCCCATCTCCATTTTTGGACGTCTATTCGGGTAAGAATGTCTGTGAGTTTTGTTCTTGTTCTCATGTCTATGTTCCTGACCATGTCTTTGATTTTTAAGCCCATCATGCTTTTTTCCATGGCACGTTGGTATTTTGTTAGCCTTTCCCTGTGGTGAAGTGTTGTTGACTAAGTTTCACAGCCTTATGTAAGAACTGGTAGAATACGGGTCTCAAATGTTTTCTTTTTTATATCATTGCCTAAATCCTTACTTTTCACTATTTCCTTCAGTGACCAGTATTTTCTTCATCCTTGGGCTATTCGCCTGTTTATTTCCTTTGTCATTTCATCTGAAGGGGATATTATTTGTCCTAAGTAAATATATTCTTTGACATATTCGATCTTGTTACCATCTACCTAAGCATCTACCATAATGTTATTTCCTTTGAGTTTGACATCAATTTTGTTTTACTGGCATTGATTTCCAGGCCAACCTCTGTACTTATATTTGCTAGGCTCTGCATCATTTGTTCTATTGCTGCTGGTATCTTCTGTACCTACACATAAAGTGGGGATGTTTTTTTTTCTCGTCTACCCCACGGTGTGGGGTGTTGTTGGATGGGTCTTTCAAAAATATTGCGGGTTTGTGAAAACAATTTTTTGATTTAGGGATCCGTTTCTGAAATATTAAGCTTTAAAGTGCTAATTTTTGTTAGAGTCAAGTGTCCCCCCTTGCCAGCTAAACGGTTAGTTTTGGATGGGTGAATAAAATCAAGGTGGTATATATAACGATGTTAAAATGAAAACTATCACAGCTAAGTAGGCTTTTCAAGTTTACGAGTAATAGTTTGACTATTACTCGTAAACTTGAAAATATTCATGTAACAACAAAAAGCTCTCTTCTTATTCAGCATTATTGTGCAACTACGGAACCCTATTACTGCGCATGGCCCGACAATTTATATTCTTAGGACAAGGTAAGAGCGGTTAATTAAAACGTTAGAAATAATCTTTGAGTTACTTTGCATTATTATTTGTTTCTAAATTCTTCACGTAAATAGTATTAAATTGTTTCACAACCTAACATTGTGATCTTGTTTTGTTGACAAACCACCATTTTCTATTGCAAATGCTTTAGGGTGCATTCAGAGTCGATAGGCATCTCTCCCTAATGATCGGGAGAGATGCCTAATGATGTTTCAGTGTTAGATGCCCAGTAAATATGGATGGTCTTTTATGTTTTAAGATGAAGAATGAATACAGAAGAAAACCTTCTGGCTCTAATAAAGGTACATGGAGTGAAAAAAACTTGTAAAAAGCCATTACTCTGGTAAAAGATAAATCATTTAATTTTTTTCAGCAAGTAAAGAATACAATATTCCATATAGAATATTAAAAAAGGACGACTTGGACCTGATTCTCTGTTTGGAAACAAAGAAAAAAGATTGTTAATCATATCACGAAATTGCAAAGCCGTGGGCTTGCGCCTAGTATGATTTACGACAGTTGGCTGTTTGATTTGCTGAATTACAATATATAATTACATAAAAAATTGGTACCTACATAATATTTATTTTAGTATCTTACATAAATAATTAATAATGATTATTTTTAAAGTCTCCCTGATTTGTGGGCATCTATCCCTGATATCTATAGGCAACTCACCCAAATGCCTGGGTGAGATGCCTATTTTACATTATTTTTTAAAAATATTCTTGAATCAAAATATGGTGCACAATAGTTTCAAATTTCATCTTAATGGCATAAATAAACAATGATTCAAATGAACTATGCGTATTTAATTTAGTATCTTACATAATTAATAATGATTTTTTTTTAAACTATAGGCAACTCTCCCTGACTTACCCTACATACATACATACATACATACATACTGGTCAAAATCATAACCCTCCTTTTTGCTTCGCCGTAGTCGGCGAAATAAAAAATATGTAATCATGTATTTCACAATTTGTATAATTTTTTTTTCTTATTTCTTTTGATATTTTGTATGTATGTTATGTATTTGATCGTAGTTTAACAATTCGATTTAATAATGATCACTAATCACATCACACTAATTATAAAGCCGAAATTTTGTGAGTGTGTGTGTTTGTACGTTTGTTACTTCTTCACGCTCAAACGGCTGGACCGATTTGGATGTTTGGTAAGTAGATAGCTTATACCCTGGAGTAATAACATAGGCTACTTTTTATCCCGGTCTACGCGCGTGAAACCGCAGGGCGCAGCTGGTTTACTTTAATTGAAAATGAACCAATTTATTTTCGTACAGCACAACACTATTTAACAAAATGTGATCTTAAACAATCTATTATTTTTCATTTAAAAATATAAAACTCACTACGTCTAAGATATATTTAATGCTAATAAAATTCATTTTTAACCGACTTCCAAAAAGAGGAGGTTCTCAATTCGTCGGAACCTTTTTTGTTTTTTTTTTGTTTTTTATGTATGTTCCCCGATTACTCGAAGATGGCTGGACCGATTTGGATTTTTCTTTTTTTGTTCGAAAGGGTATACTTCCCAAGTGGTCCAATGATCACCAAGTCAGGATCTGATGATGGGATCCCATGGAAATCGAGGGAAACCCTCAAATTTTATGGGCACACCTATATCGATTTCGGTATTTTTTATAGTAAATCGTGCATTTGCTCTCGGAAAGTACCATTCGGTGAACTGGAACTGATGATGAAGACCACAGAGGGCCATCGGAAATACTCAATTATATCTAAGTATATCACAGGTTGCGATTCGATTACTTTAATATGGTTTATGCTCGTGAAAATGCATAATGGTAATGGTGACTTCACCATAAGCTCCAGTTCTCCTGGTTCTTACTAGGAGAACTCCTCAACAATTAACGTCCCTGCATCGGGAAAAGCAATATTTTGTAAAACGTGATGAGCAGTTGACATTGGGTTATTGTAACTTAGATAAATTACAAACTGAACCACTAAAAAGTGAAAAATAAAAACTTTTTTACAAAAAAAAAAACTGACTTCCAAAAAAAAACACTACAAAGTGAAAAATAACTTTAATTTCAAAAGTCGGTGGCAAAAAACTAAAATACAGATCCAAAGACACCGACTTCCGAAATTAAAGTTATTTTTCACTTTGTACTTAGTGTTTTTTTTGGAAGTCGGTTTTTTTTTTTGTAAAAAAGTTTTTATCGCTAAGCAATTGCTCACTTGACGACAAGCTGACAACTGAACTCAGATATGCCTGTGGACATATAAATATACGACGATGTAGTAACGCTTCGGCGCCGTACACTACTGATCTAGTACTATATAACATCATTGGATATTTCAATGAAATCATATTGTAAATTGTACAAATATAAATATTTCGTAGAATAAGAATATAAATTACGTTTGTAAATATATATTTGTAAGTTTTGTATTTTTGTAAGTTTCGACAAATTCAAATCTGGGTTTTACAGAAAACTCTAGACGTCTGCGATGCTTTTTCAGCGAGAATCGGCTATCACGTTTTTTTCACCGTTTCGATGGCGCGGCCACGGGGGTTTTAGTCTCACAGCTCCTAAAATATTAACCTAAGATTTTTTTCTGTATTTTTACAAATTCAATCTGTTATTTACCTAAATTTCAGGTCTGTGCAACGCTTACTTTCAGAGATCCGTGGCCGCGCGGTTCTCCGCGTTTCGATGGCGCGGCCACGTTCAAACTCTTCTAACTTTTAGCCATAGCTTTGACAAATTTGTGGTTTTGGGAGCCAACTTTTTACAAATTGTTACAAAATCTTGACATAGTTTTTTTTATTATGGTTAACGCCATGGCCGCGCGGTTAAAACGCACACAAAATATCGCGGCGATTTTTTTTCGCACACTGGATTTTCAACGCTCTGCTTAGCGCCGAGAGTTGAAAATCCAACACTGTGTTTTTGCGACGCGCTGGGATGCACTCTGTTGTTGTCAGGTTGGATTCTCAATGTTCGGTTCAACACCGAGAGTTGGAAATACAGCGCGCGATAAAAACCCGCCGCGATATATAATACGTCTGTGCGTACGTCGGCTAAATGTGCGTCGGCCCTGTGGCGCCCGAAACCCCTTCCTTCGCGCCGCCCGCCGCTGCCGGTCGTTCGCGCCCGTCTCCCTCAGGTTTGCAACTTGCAGCGACTCAGCCACGACAGCCACAGCCTGCAGCAGTGCTGGTTGTATCGCTCACGCCGCCGGACGTACTTTCGTGACGGTCTATTCGTGACCTACGCTTATTTGAATTTTGTTTCGGAAACGGAATCTCAGTTTTAGTTGATAGGTAGGTATATACTGGTACTTAAGTACTTACCTGCAGTAGATAGAAATATTTAAAGCTACCGATTTTTTTGAGATATTGACACTGGTTTCATTTTGAATATTTTTAAATACGAATATGTGCCCCGATGATACCGCACCTGGCCTTTGGGAACTTGTTACTTTGGCCGAAAGTTTTTTGTCGTGTATGAGCTACTTTACGTGCCGCGCTGCTCGTGCCGTAACCACAGTCTTATAGAAAATGGAGGAAAGTGAAGCACAGTCAACAAAACAGACTGTCAACAAAAGTCGATTAACACTTGTGTTTTCTAAATCTTAATTATTGAGAAAAATACTTAATTAAAATCGGAACAGATGTAAATTTTAAAGAAAATTAACTCTTAACTATCAAATGAAACGCTAAAAAGCAGGTTAGGTCGCGCCGATTCTTGTAAGTTCGGGGCCGAAATCCCGGCGCTCGGTTGACGTTGGTTGTGCGGTGGAGACGCGGTCATAGTAATGTACTGTCGCAATTCGGCGCCGTCATTTCGTTCTCGGCGCAGTGGAAAAACAGCCTTTGAAACCGTGCCGTGAACAAGATTCCTGTTGTTATAGTTGAGTTTGAAAATCACCCCAATTTGTATGTTACCTGGCCCTACATATTAATTCTTGTTCACAGATCATGGGTGCTTGCTGCAGCAAGGAGCTAGTGGTGCCGTCGGATGTCTACGGGGCATCAGGCGGGTCCGTTGCTTCCACCACACGCGCAGCGGAGCCCCGGGCCTCTGGCAGTAAAGTAGTTGACCCTAGAGTCATAGACAGTCTTGTGCTTGAGCTACTGGACCTAATTGCATCCTTCGTTGACAAGTAAGTGGACAGATGTTTTAAAATTATAGATTTTAGGTGCTGCCAACGTCTGCTGACCTGTGAACAGCGGAGACGCGGAAGTCTTGAAACAGTTTACACTGCAACTACGAGATTTTATGTTTTGTGTAAATTTTTAGGACACATTTCAGGTAGGGAGTTCTACACCTACGTAGCATAATCAGCCTATAATGTCCCTACTGCTGGGCCACAGGCCTCCTCTCTGTGAGAGGGAGTGGGCCGTAATCCACCACGCGGGCCCAGTGCGGGTTGGTAGAAGTCACATGCATGTCTTTGAATTTTCGGCTATAGGACTTGCGGTTTCCTCACGATGTTTTTCTTCATCGTTTTAACGTACGTCGTAGGGTAAAATACTTCTGAATCAGCTTTTAAGCGAGAATGTTAACTTTGAAGAGCTGTCAGTTCCAGAATTGTGGATAAAGAACTGATCATGTATTCAACGCTTTGATTAATCAGTAAAAACCATGAAAATCTTCTGGATATATAAAAAAAACCACTTTAAACAAAATGAGTGTTTTTCACCAGTAGTCAGCCAATAGTATGGATCAGAATGTTGGGCCACAAAAGGAATGAATGAAAAGCAATTGCATGCAGCTGAGATGAGAATGCTAAGAGGGATGTGTGGTGTTCCACTAATGGATAGAATAAGAAATGAGTACATAAGAGGAAGTTTAAAAGTGGCACCGTGACTGAAAAGTTGTGCGAAAATCGGTTGTCATGGTATGATGTGATGCGGAGGAATGAGGAAAATATCGTGAGGAAAGTTTTGAGTATGAATTTCGATGGCTATAAGAGTAGATGAAGGCAAAAAAAACGATGGATGTATTGTGTGAAAGATGACATAGCTAGAAAGGGGGTGACTACCGAGATGACGACTAATAGAGAAGTATGGAAAAAAGGACATGTTGCGCCGACTCCAAATAGATTGGAATAAGGGCAGGAGAATGATGAGTCAGCCAATAGGGATTACAGGATATATGTAATTTTTGTTGATTTCTGAAAAACTGTGCTATTTACAGACATGGTTTTATTTTTCTGTAATCTATGGATAAACTTCTATCACATAAAATAATTTCAGATTTTTCTTTATACCAACTTCGGAGATAACGGTATTTTTTTTACATTTTTCATCAAAAGTCGAAAACTATGCGGCCTAAAAAATAAGAAAAAAAAATGTTTGACAATTTGCAAACAGCGCTCTTTCATATGATATCCCAATGCCCAGTAACCCCACTTCGAATTTTTAAGACTCCCTTTCAGCCCCTGTTGCATAAAAATCATACTTATAGTTATATTTTTATTTCTTTCTCATTCGCAAAATAGTAGGGCAAACGTCAACTAAAACTGTTCCAAATTTCAAGTCGATAGCATTAGTAGTTCTTGAGATATCCAGCTGTGACAGACAGACAGATAGACAGACAGACTGAGTCACACCATAAGGGTTTTTACCATTTTGGTACGGAACCCTAAAAACGTGTCCGGAAAACCAATCCATCGTTGTACAGAAGACCAGTTAAAGAATGCCTAAGGTCAATTTTTGCGTCGGCCCAAGGTTAGGTTCTATTATTTTGATATAACTGGTTGCTTGCAAAACAAATTACTCTGGTAAGCATCCCCCTGAAAAATAAAATATTTAAGTAAGTACCAAACCCTTGATACTTAACAAAAACATGGTCTACAATATTTAACTTTTTTTTTGCCAGATCACTAAATATTTTGAAATCTCATAATAAAAGAGACATCTGCCAAGCTACCCGCTTTATGTCATAAATGGAGAGTACGTGGTTGACTCTGAAGTGCAGTGTTTGACCGATGCGGTGACCACCTGGAAAGTGTCTTGCATGGGCAAGCCACTTTCCAGGTGGTCACCGCATCGGTTCGGTAGTGTTTGACCGATGCGGTGACCACCTGGAAAGTGGCTTGCCCATGCAAGACACTTTCCAGGTGGTCACCGCGTCGGTCAAACACTGCACTTCAGAGTCAACCACGTAGTCTCCACATTCGGTACATGGGTATACTTTGCCCCCCTGAGGGCAAAGTATACCCATGTACTAGGGCATGTAATATCGGAAGGTTTTCAATTCCGATACTGATTTCCGATATTAGATCTCAATTAATATCGGAATTTCGTTATTTCTTTAGAAATTGCACATTTTATTTATAAATTGCACAAATTCGGTATGAAGTTGAATTGAGTGCAATAAAAAACATTTTTAAATCGTACCTATTCTTTAATTTGGTTCAAACATTGGACTTTTGTTTTTAAGTATGTCCACTGTATTTATTAAATCAGACTCACCCACCCGTAGTTTTTTTTAAACGTATCTGACACTTAGCTGTTTGGCCGTCATCCGATCGATGAAAATGATCCCATAAAGATGAGCGTTTTTTGAGAAATTCTGAGTATGTGTCTTTCTTTTTTGATGAAGCCCTGCAAAGAAAATAATTGTTTTTTGTAATGTAAATATGTAAATTGTACGTAAACGTATAAATGCTGTATTATTAAATGTTTAAACATATACAAACAAAATCTGATCAAATACATTTTTAGCTTTATTTTGATATTTAACCATTACTAGGTACGCCACTGGTCATACTATACAATGTATTATTATACAACCTTCCGGAAAAAATCAGTACATCGGGTTTTAGTTTATGGCTTGGTTGGCTTTGAAACTCGCCCAAATTGAAACTTAGTTGGGATTTATGTAATAACTGTTAAATATTACAAACTCGTACTTACGTGTAATAAAACGATTTGCCTCGAGAATCAGTTTTATGCAATGTAGATAAATTGTCTATTACAAACTCTAAGTATGATAAATCGATATGTCTCGAGAATCGGTTTTTAAAGCAACCGTTTTTTTTCCCCATCACTACACAAAGTATTTTGACAGCTGTCCAAACGGACTTCTTAGATTGCGTTGATTATAGCACAATTATAAAATCATTTAAAATAAATGTATTTATACATAGTTTATACTTAATTAGAAAATAGCAATTAGATAATAATTTGTACTTATATCTTTTAAAGCGACGTTGCATGTAGCCACATAAAGCAAACTTGTCTTAACTTACATAGTTCATGAGCGCAACTGATAGACAGGATATTTTGTTAGTTTGTGCGAATAAGTAAGACGTACCGCGCACAGGTAAAAAGTGAGCGAGACAGATAACACTATTATTGTTCTTGTATCGCATGCTTAGCGAGCTGCCAACAGGAATAAGGGTGCGTCTCCACTGACGCGGAGCTGGGCGGAGCGGAGCGGAGACGTGCAGGAATCGACCAATCATAATGGTTGAAATCCTCATCGCGTCTCTTGTCTCGTCTGTATTGGACGATTCCTGCACGTCTCCGCTCCGCTCCGCCCAGCTCCGCGTCAGTGGAAACGCGGCCTAAGGCGCTACACAAGGATCTAAAATATAGGTTTAGTATAAAACTAATACTTATAGAAAAAATTGTCCGATTTCGATATTGGATCACTCAGTATCGGAATTGTAATATCGGAACTTGCGTTCCGACATTCCGATATTGCGATATTCCGAGATTCCGAGATTCATGCCCTTTTTTTTTTTTTTTTTTTTTTTTTTTTTGAGGGTGGGAAATCATCAAATAACTTCTCCCGCTCTGGGTGGAGCGGAAGGGCGTGTCAGACTTTTACTGACTAAAACCCACCCGTGTTCCTTCAGTTGCCTATGCCAGGGCCGCGGTAACCCCTTCGGACAATCCGCGACCCCAGCGGCGTCGGCCCTATTGGACCCCGTCACTTGCTGACATCTCTTTGAGGCGCGCGTGGAACACAACGCGCCGTCGACTCGGGCCTGGTCCTTACCGGACGGCGAGCTACCCGCTGCTCACCGTCCGCAGGCCCGCGCCTACGGTGGCCGGAAATCGCCCCGCGATTCCCGCCGCCCAGGGCGTCTCCTGCGGCGACTGAGGGCGTGAGGCTGCCTCTCCCTCACGCGTTCCGCCTCCTCCTTCGCGAGCATCACTGCTTCGCAGAAGGAGGTGACGGCCTCCCATGCACTCTCGCTCCGCACCATGGCCTGGACCAGGCTCGGACGCGAGAGATCGCCGCCGCCGATCGCCTCCGTGAGAACACGGCGGTGCTCTGCCCAAGCCGGGCAGACCTCCACTGTATGCTCCACCGTGTCCTCCGGGCGATCCACACAATGATAACACCCGGGCGTTTCCTCCCGCCTTATGCGAAACAGGAACCTCCCGAAACATACCCTACCATGTACCGAATGTTGTTGCACATGACCGTAGAATTACTACCTGCTGTTGCACCGTCATGTCAAATGTAAAACTTAAAGTTCGGCGCAGGGACATTCGACGCGTCTGACAGAAGTGACACATATTTAACAATAACTTTAACCAGCGAAGCGTGGGCGGTTAAGGTTACAGTTAAAGTTATGACGTCAGCTAACCAATTTTCAAATGGAACAACCCATTTTTTGTCTAACAGGAACTTCAGCAAGGGTGGGTTGCACTTGCACCATCTTACTTTAACAATAGGTGCGATGTTTGTTATTGATAAGGTAAGATGGTGCAACCCACCCTAAATAGCCAAGTAACTGTGACCAACTTGAAAGTAGCGCTCACCGGCCGCTGCCGCGGAACCGCTCGCTTCACTCGCTCGCTTCGTGCGCGGATGGTCACAGTTCTAAACTAACCTAAACCAATTGGTCAGTTGCCCTACGACCGATTTGGCATTAGAAGCCACACCAAAAGCTTATTGTGACTGCAGATAAGCCATTCTGTATTGCGTCATAAACGTGGCTAGCAGTTTTGTTAACATAACAGAGTTTTGTAAAAAAGCGGATTCTACAATCCAATCCAATCCAAACAATCAATCTGCCTAGCCTTTTCCCAACTAAGTATGTTGGGGTCGGCTTCCAGTTTAACCGGAATACCAGTATTTTACAAGAAGCGACTGCCTATCTATCTGACCTCCACAACCCAGTAACTGCAAATGGGTACTGTGCCTCAGGGCAAATCCGCCACTGCCCCTTAGTAAGACTGGTTGTCAGACTTTCGGACTTCTGACGACCCGTAACGACTGTCGAAGATCTACGAATGACAGCCGGGACCAACGGCTTAACGTGCTTTTCGAGGCACGCAGGGGTCTTGGTATGTAAAGATGGTCACCCATCTACGGACCAACCGCGGCAAACGTAGCTTAACCTGATCGATCGACCCGTGCGGCTGTTATTACTCAGTCGTGATGTGAAAAAAGTATAATTCTGGAATCTCACATCATGCAGATTTAACTTTAATTCAAAGTGGCCAGTACCTACGTTAAAACGACAATTTCATATTGAAAGTGAAACCCTTAATACTATTACTCTGAAAAGTGAAAAAAAAACCTATTCTCATTCTCAAGCAGAAGTTGCTTCAGCCGCCGCGCCCTCCCCTTTCCTATTCATGTAGGATTATAGACTATGATTATATGTAATAATAATATATAATCACCTTTATAGCCGTTCCTTTACGGATTTTTCAGAGAAGAGGACTAAATGTAAAACTGATCATGGTTGCAGTTGCAGCCTCTATACTATCATTAGGTACCTACTCGTGTGCAATTTCAGATACTGACAGGACTAAGCGGGAAGCATATTGTTATTCAATTGTTGGTTGAGCCGTAACCTACGACAATAACATTTAATATCAAAGTGCAAGATGTTGTTCGTCAATTGATAGGTCGGAAATGATGTTTACCGAATCGCATTTTTACCGACTTCACATAAAGGAGGAGGTACTATGTTCGGCTGATTGTATGTTTTTTTTTTTTGTATACATACATGTTTTTCGATTTATACATACATGTTTTTTGTATACATACATGTTTCTCGATTCATTCGATGAACAAACATGTTTGTTCATCGAATACTCCGCCAATTGTCGACGGATTTTCAAAATCATTTTTTACTTTCATAATAGGTATTGTACATTCCTAAGTACTTAAAGCTATCTATAGCATATAGTGTACAAGCGAGAAGCATTTCATGGTCCGGGGGCTGGTGATTTAGGTTAGCAGTACTCCGTAATATTTGCTGCAAATCGTCATAATTTCATGAAATAGTCTTATTAGCAGCAAATATAATTTCGTGAGAAAAAAATCTAATAAATAATGATTTATTTTTTGAAAGAAATCAATGATTTTATAGAGGTATGAAGAACAGGGTGTAAAGTTCACTCATCCTCTATAGAAAAGGGAGGATCCTTCAATCATACGGGTGCACAGTCTGGTGGGCAACTGCCGACGGTTGATGTCAGGAACTCAGGATGTTATATTAGGTATATGCTAGTCGCACGGTAACTCTGCTATGATGCGTAGTACGCACGTGGCGTTGTAGATGCCGCCACAACTTTTATATTTTATTTTCCAGTGGACTACAAAATGGTAGCATTCCCGTTTGAGCACCTACGGTCCAGTAGCTTCTAGTGATGGGGTGTATAATAAAACATATCGATACAAACATTCTGAAAGTCAAGATCTGCCTCCTAAGTTCCCTGACCTTGACCTCAAGGACACCAACCATGAATATTGACCTGTTACTGCTCCTAAGAATCGGTGATCTTGACTTTCAGAATGTTAACGTTGAGATCAAGGTCAATGACCCTGCGGTTAAAGTGAATGACCCTCTATGATGTGAAGATCAACATCTGCGATGCTCCTAAAGTGACTGACTTGGACCTCAGGGTCATTGGCCTTGCCTTCAAGGTCATTGACCTTGACCTCAAGGTCAAAATTCCGAAAGTCAAATTCTGCAATTCTCCTAAGGTAGCTGACCTTGAACTCAGGGTCAGGGTCATTAACCTTGACCTCAAGGTCAAAATTATGAAAGTCAAGATCTGCCTCCTAAGGTCACTGACCTTGAACTCAGGGTCATTGACGTTAACCGTAGGGTCATTGACCTTGATCTCAACGTTAACATTCTGAAAGTCAAGATCAGCGATTCTTAGGAGCAGTAACAGGTCAATATTCATGGTTGGTGTCCTTGAGGTCAAGGTCAGTGAACTTAGGAGGCAGATCTTGGCTTTCAGAATGTTTGTATCGATATGTTTTATTATACACCCCATCACTAGAAGCTACTGGACCGTAGGTGCTCAAATGGGAATACCTTGGGTGCTCTAAAAATCGATGCTCAGAAAATAGGTGCCCAAACGGGAATGCTTCACAAAATGCCTCTCACTGGCTCTAACCACCAAAGGATACCCTTCAGTCCCAGGTAGTTACGTGGCGGCAGAAGTTTGTAACTCTTAAGGCTCTAACACACGAGCAGCACGTTGACGATGATGACGTTTTATTCTCTTCTTTATTGGGGTGGTTTAAAAAAAAGAAATTGTAATTTTGACAGGACGTCTGGCGGGTCAGCTAGTATTTATTACAAAAACTTATGAGTAATACATTATTTACATGAGAAGTCAATAATGTCGTGTAGGATGGCTTGTTTTCGCTTAGACAATACTACACACCAGAGCGTAAAAGAAAACATCCGGTAGAGGCCGTAGAGGCTTCTTTTAGAATTTACTTGTTATCTATCTCTAACGAATCATATAAATTAACGAAGATTTTGTTGAAGTGAAAAATTCTGCCTGTGTTAGATTTGATATAATATATAACTATAACTGTATATATAGATACTACACAAATATCAAACCTTGAATGTCAGGATGTTTATTAATTATCATAAAGAAAACCACAGAAAGACAAGACTAGGTAGGTATTTATTATTTCAATTAATCTTGTCAATAATTATTCATCTTTAACGAGAAAGCTATTGTCCGTTCGCAAAACTAGGTCTTCGTGGAGAAGAACGAACAAGAAACTCCACGGAAACAGTATTTAAGTATTCTATCAACATATTCCATATTTCTTACATTTCCATAAATTATAGTTATCTCAAACAGCTCAGAATAATAGCAACATAATAATAACAACTTACGTGACACCTGGTACGTCTATTTCACATCACAACGGCACTAGCACTAGCCACTTGACGTCCATCGAGCAACTGCCTCGAGAACGTCATTACAATCCATTTTATATCCTACTACCCCCTCTTTCCATCAAACGTCAATACACTGACAGTATTGTACCAATCGTTTAAAACAACCTATTATATTAAAATAGCAATATAAATTCTAAAATATATTGCTGGTACTATTAAATATTACGTAATTATTTACAACAATAACATCTATACGATATTTACAAGATAACAGTCGTATATTTTATAAACACAATAACTAGTCAAATTAGATACTTCTATATTGGTTTTAAGCTTCGTAAATGTGACAGATGTCATTATCCAACAAACAGTTTTATCTAAAGGTGGTTTTACAATGATGTTATGGTTTAAATCACAACCGAATCAACTTCTGGAATCAAGGTCCTTAATAATTAAAAGTATAGTGCTAAGTATTATCAAAATAAAACACCTGCATCCGTTTAGACGGGAAGCCGACCACAAAAAGGTTTGGCGGATTTTTTGTTGCAGTGAAAAGTTATTGTATTTACTTACTTACTATTTTTGCACTTTGCCATGTCGATATCAAAGTAACAATCTACAAAAATGGCTTTAATTAGTTGTTCTTTACCAATGATACTTCAATTCATAAAATATATTCAGCAAAAATAACAAATTATTTTTCCAGTATAGCGTTGAAGTATTTTATAATTGTGAGTGCATTCCAATTTCCATATTGACGCAAAAAAGCGGAAACGTCGTAACCCACAACATGGAAAATGTTCACCAGAACCGAAAAGCTTTTGATATTTCAGTAAAAACTTCATATGTCCTTTATTATTAAACATACAAGTGCCATTATTTTAACGCAAATTTCTTTTCTGATCTGACGAATACCCAAAATCTACTAGAAGTTACTTTTGATCTATATTTCTGTGGGTTAATAGCACTTTTTTTTTTGTTACGATAAAACGCTGTAAATGAAACGGATAAATGTATACGGGCGACTGAGGACCTCGTGGCTAAGTAGTAACAGCCGCACGGATCGATTCATGAGGTTAAGCTATGCTTGCCGGGGTTGGTCCGTGGATGGGTGACCATCTTTACATACCGAGACTCCTCCGTGCCTTGGAAAGTACGTTAAGCCGTAGGTCTCGCCTGTCATTCGTGGATATTTGATAGTCATTATGGGTCGTCAGAAGCCCGAAAGTCTGACAACCAGTCTTACCAAGAGGTATCGTATTACTTACCCAATTACTGGGTTGTGGAGGTCAGATAGGCAGTCACTACATGTCAAATACAATTATACCAGAATAAATAAATTAATTAAACACAAGTCAATCAATTGTGTCATTAATTTTAAGCTTACCAACTGTTTTACATTATGGAATGCAATAAAGAATTGAGAATTGAAAATACTGGTATTCAGCTGCATCCGGTTAGACTGGAAGCCGGCCCCAACATAGTTGAAAAAAGGCTAGGGAGATTAAAAATTATTATTTTTAGGGTTCCGTACCTCAAAAGGAAAAAACCGGTCAAGAGAAAGAAAAAAAAGAAGAAAAAAAAAACATGTATTTTGTTTCTTTCTTATTTGCAAAGTAGTTGGGCAGCAGTCATCTAAAACTGTTCCAAATTTCAAGTTGATAGCATTATTAGTTCTTGAGATATCCATTTGTGACTGACAGACAGACAGAGACTGAGTCACACCATAAGGGTTCCTTTTTACCATTTTGGTACGGAACCCTAAAAAGGAGAAGGTTCTCCATTCGGTTGTATTTATTTTTATACTGAGCTTTGGCTGCGCTGTATTGATCCACCTCTGATGGAAACATGATGTTTATTTTTGTTTTCCATTTCCTAGAATTATAAACCCGCTTCGAAACAACTGCATATTCTGTTTCAGCTTTCAGCGTGAAATAGAAACAATAGGTATTAACTACACTTGCGGTATGTTCCGGCAACTGTGTGCGATGAATATGAACGAGCTTTTCTGAAGAGCGCCGAATGCTCAATTAATCGCGAGCATCCACGCGCATATTATCGAGCAAAATTAATTATCTCATTGACGCCGCACATACCTACGTACTCGAGCATTCGGTCGCTGGTCTGATACTGAAGGATCCAATCGGAATCGCAGGACTGCACTATCGCGCATTCAGATTTTTAACCGACATTTGGTAGAGGAAGCTTGCCACCACCACCGTGTTTTTATTTTGGAAAAAGTTTTATTTTTCATGTCTCATTTGTTTTATAATTTGTTGTTTCAATGTGGAAAATGTCGTTGGTTATACACTTCTGAGGTTCATTTGCTTTTGCTCATCTGTAGATCAAAGTTTGTGTAATACTGTAAATTGTGACGGTTGTATTTTCCCAAAATAAATAAAACTACTTTGGATAAAGTCAGGTGGATGCACTCTGAGACTATAGTGCTACGGGCGGGGATTGAACTTGTGAGTCCTCGCTCACAAGTCTGTTCTCATGTTTAACCGTTCTTTGTTGCAGTGATGAAGAATCACCAGTTTCACTAGCGAAACTTCACGTCATCGCAGACAAGGAGCATGGGTGGTTCCAAGTTGTTTCGTCGATGGTTAAAATAATCCCGCTTGAGAACCCATTGGGTCCCTCCGCTATAACCATTGTCTTCGACGATTGCCCACTACCGTCTAAGGAGCAAGTGATCAAGGTAGGTTTTGGTAAAGGTTTTTGCAGAGTGTAAATGAGAAGTCTATTACGAGTAGTTTAATGTTTCCGCATACTTCGCCGCTCCGCGCGTCTTTAGGTCCTCCTGGTGTCAAGAGCCCTTACTTGTTTATATTTCATATAAACTAGCTGACCCGACAGACGTTGTCCTGTCTTGACTATGCATATTTTAATGTAAACGCGCGAAGTTAAAATAGTCGTTAAGTTTTCTGAAATTTTCCAATTTTCTGCGAAATTTTCTTATTTTTTTCTTTCACAAGAACCTTCTCCTGACAATAATAAACACAACAAAAAAAGAATTAGCGAAATTGTTCCATCCGTTCACGCGTGATGCGATGACCAAGGGAAGTAAGGATTAATTTTTATTGTATACAGACATATAAATGTAATATTTTTTCACCTACTAACTAGAACGCAAATAGTACGTTTACTGCTCATATACTATAGCTAGGTTCGCACCTAACCAAGGCATTTGCTTGACTTGCGAGCTTTGTGACCGTTCACAAAGCTACGCTCGGAAACAAATAAGTAGTCAGAAAATCAACAGCCGCGCCGCGCCTTTTTCCAGGAGCTTCCAATAGCGTACCTACCTACCTGTACTCGAAACTTCAAAGCTTGTCATGTGCACACAGCGCACGTGACAAGTTAACCCTGTCGGTTTTCGGTATCAAAGTTAACAGTCGCGTTGCAAACGCTATTTTCATTTAAATCGGAAAATCGACTTTCATTGGTCAGGCCGCACACTGCACTGAAAATATGTGACATAGAGCTGCTAAGTTGTAAAGTGTCGTTTTTTGGACTTGAAATGGTTTCCATCGCTTTCATCGGAATCCAATTCCGAATGGAATGGATGGATGGATGGATTCTCTATGTTGCTCATATCCAAAAATTCCATTTTCGGTTTTCTGAAACTTAATTAATTCTATAGTTTCAGTGAAAAGTAACTTCCTTTTTTGACATTCTTATGAGGTCTTTGAGGACAAGCATAAATTGAGGATATCCTCTTTAGAAGCTTGTTCACTCTTTCTGAGAATGATTTTCCCGAAACCTCCCAAAATCTTTGTTGCGAGCTCCCAATTCGTACAATTTGGTTCAATGATATCTGGGGGCCTAAAACGGCCACATTAAACAATTTTTCTAAAAGCGATTCATTTCCTGAATTCCCACCAATTTATTATGACTGTGCTATTTGACGTATTTGACATTATCAATAAAGCAATTCATAATTTGTGGACCATTTTACAAATCGCCATACAAAACTGTCAAACAGATGAATTGCGTGATATGATTTGTTGCCAGATAAATTATGAATTGTCAGTTTGTGACCGTTTTACGATTTCAAATACTTATGATTCATGTACCTATTATCCTATTATGATTCTGCCAAAGTGGCCGATTTAGCCCCCCCGTTCCATGATTCAGCAAATTATGAACGGTCGATGACATGTAGAACCAACCATATAATTCCACATACATTTGGGCACTTATATGAAAAATCTTTGAATTTGGTGACATTAATTACTTGTTTAACTAAATCTGTTCTGAATATTTTTTTCATGAATTTAACTTCTCGAATTTTAGTTTTCCTCAAACTGATGTATTGCCACTAAAGATGAGACTTGACACACCACGTGGTTTGACTTGCGCAGTAGACGATTTAACCGAGGATGAAGTTGAAGAATTTGCAGTAATAAAATCATCACTGGATGACTCTTCTTGGCCTTGAAGGCTAGTTTGCACGCAGCTTGGCCAATCCACATTAGCCTCTAGCCAATGTTAGCATACAATTCTAAATCTGTCACTATTCCGACCACTTCTCTTCCATCTCTCTTCAGCAGCACGCGGGAACCTCCGAAAAAAATCTTTGCGAATAACAATGTCTTCTTCAGAAAGCCTTAAGGCTCTTACAGACAGAGGCGATATCGCGTCGCGACGCGATATTTTTCTACGGATATAATATCGAAATATCGCGTCGCGACCGTGATATCGCCTCTGTCTGTAAGAGCCTTTAAACCTAGTCGCGTTACCAATTCACCGAACAAAAAATCATCTTCCTGATTAAATGAACTATTCTGTCTTTTCAGAATTGTAACTATCATCCAAATTAGTAGTTAATATTCCATATTGATGATGTTCGTTGTTGTGAAGTTCAGAAAAAACTGAACTAATAGTATTTTTTTGGCCTATTTATTACTAATGAATGATCCACTAATATCACATTTTTTTTAAATAATTAGCTTAGTGATTATTATGATCCTAGAATTTATTATTAATAATTAATTAATGAGTTCTAAAAAGATCTCATTACATTAGTATTTGCTTATAAGTAGTATGAGCGAACACTAATGATTTTATTTTTGTTTTTTGTTAAGTTCCTAGAAAACCTCAGTATCCTTTGATTTTTTATAAGTTTGTACGTACATAGTTATGTATATAAGTCAGATAGGCAGTCTCTTCATGTAAACTACTGGTATTAAGCTGCATCCGGTTAGACTGGAAGCCGACCCCAACATAGTTGGGAAAAGGCAGATGATGAGATGATGATGATGTACGTACTTAGCTAAATTATTATTAGGAGTATATCTTATACGCTGAACTTTGGAAGCCTGAAACATTGGCGAAAGGATCTAGAATCATGATTAACTGTTGTAGCAGAATCATAACTATTTAGTTGTTACTGCATCTATTATTTTTATTGATCATCATAAAACCATGTACAGTTACCGGCCATAAATATTGCACATGGATTTTTACAGTTGCCGGCCGTAAAAGCACATGAAACAAGTAGGTATACGTAAAAGTACATAAATAACGTACTACAATAGTGCTACATACATATATACACATTACTATACACACATACATATATACATCGTACCGGTTACTGTACTTACGTAACCATTTATTCATAAAAAATGTATTTATATTCATATTGTATTCATGTTTTCATATTTCTTCTGTGTTTCATATTAAAACTATTGTTAAAGATAAGAAAAAAAAATATTTTCGACGATTTTTTTTTTAAAAAGTGCAGTATTTCGAAGAATAATATAAAAAAATCATTAATATGTAATCAATAATACGTAACACAACTCTACAAATTTTGAACTTTTTTTTCCCTCAAGGATCTGATGAGTGATTCTTTGGTATTTGGTACGCTGATTACGAAAATGAATTCAGTTTTTCCCCATGACATCCAGTTTTCCCGGAAAATCCAGGATAAGTTAGTCGAGAATAAGTGGCCAACCAAAGCCTTACTCCTCTCGTTTTGCGTGTCCATACCCCACATTTGGTGGTGAGCATTGGCGCCGACTCCGATGACGACCTCAAACCGCATCTCTCGCAATGGCCTACGGGGCACGCGAGGCCCTGTGGAGGCGGCGTCAACGACTCGGGCTTGTAGGCCGAGGCGAAAACGATCATCATCTCCATGGCATCATCACGCTGTATTAGCAGCTTTGCTGCAGAGTCATCATATCCCTGGGTATTCTGACTTCGTAAAGAACATTTTTACATTTCTGTTTGGGTATTGTTTTTATTCAGCCATCAAATTCTAAACCTCACGATAACCCATTCGTCGTTTGATCCGCCTAGGCCACCTTGAAATTGGACATGGTCAATTTGTAATGATAGTGGTGTTAATCGAAACTGAAGTCGTCGTGCCGTATACGTTCGTTATCGAAATTTTCTGAATCGGGAGCTAAGTAAGTGAGACCAGTCTTAAGATTGCCTCGTTTGGTCCAGTGGTAAAGTGCGACCGCTTAGCATGACGTCCTGGTGTATATGTCCACTAGGGCAAAGTATTTTTGGTTATTACCGATGAAATTACAAGCGGATTTGGGCCCCTTTAATACCTAGTGATAGGCTCGCCTCATATGAGACACACACATCCCATGTCTCATTCATCTCTCGGTTGTGGACTTGTAACTGCCATTTGCCAAAATTTCGGTGTACCGTTCACCTTAGCGTACTCTTTGTCGACGAGATGTAATACGAGTATTTTATGATGATTCCAGTTGCAGCAGATTTTTGGGTTGTCTGCCATGCGTGCGTTGGCGGGCGACATCGACGTGCAGATGGAGCGCAACATATGCGTGGTGCTCGGCTGCGTGGCTGACAAGTTGGCCGGGCCCAACAGCGTCGCCGTGCTCACTGAGGAAACCCTCGATTATATGCTATCGTTCTTGGTAAGTTACGCCGATAAAAAAAGGTTTGAAAATAAAGTAGGGTTTTATTATTTATTTATTGGGAAGGTACTGTTCCCGTGGTTTCGATTGCATACATCCTTTCATCCCCCATTTCACCCACTTTAACTTGGTCATGATAAATTAAATTTTCACGGCATTAATTTTGTGATGAATACGGTAGTTATATTTCTCCACCTTCTCTAGAATTTGCACGTAGGTAAGGATTATGGGTAATTACTTAAGTAGATATTCTCATCGCAATAGAAACTTGGCAGTGTAAGTACATGTAAAGGCCTGCCATAGCCATTACATTTTGCCATATACCTATGCGTTTGGTTAAAGAGACCTTTGGAATGTCTTCCGGCCTTTTTGCAATAGAAGAGCATATCTGCTAGTTCATTGATTCCATATAGATGCACTTGTCCTATTTTAATCCGTTGTGATCACGCCAAGTGTTTTGATTGGTTGCTTAATTTTGGGCACCAATCAAATAGCAAGTGCAAAGGGCAACTGATAGAAATCCGACGACTAACGAAACACGAAGTTTGCCGAGGGACATTAAGACAGTAGAAAAATGCACTGTCACTCCACTGGTTTACAAAATGTGTAATATTTATAATTTAAATTGCTTTTATTATGATTAATTTAACTCCCTAGGTATAAATAGGTATTCTTTGCCGAAGCAGTAAAAGTCGCTTCAGCAAAGAATACCTTTAAATGTTTTGAAAAGAAATTCTAAAGTAGGTCGAATGAACGTTAAGAACTTTCCTGAAAACTATTCCGTGCTTCAGTTTATGGAAGAAGGATTATTGGAACCATATAAAATTATTGTAATAAGTATGGAGTGCTTTAATAAACTTTCTTGCTAGTTGTTTCTTGGCGGAGTAGTCGTTGTTATCGCGGGTCTTCCAATGCCTCTCCTCTCGGCTTCACTTGTGGCGTTGCGGGAACATTCAACCGCAGTGGAGCGCGTTATATTCTTGATAAAGTCTTATCTATGTGTTTTGTTGGAGAGCGGACCGCGTGTGACCACCCTTGCCTTACACTACCAAATGTTCCAATTCTTCATTCTGGGTGACTTTATCGAAGAACTTAAGTATCTACAGGGTGTATCAGAAAGGTGTGGTCAAACTTAAGGGTGTGGTACAGACCATCAAACTGAACAACTTTCTCCGTGGGTCCAACATCGTAATCGTGAAAAAAATTATCAGCAGTTCCATAAGTTTTGGGTCGAGTAGGTATTGAAGTTTTGTACGGGACAGCTGATTTTTTCTCGATTACGATGTTGGACCCACGGAGAAAGTTGTTCAGTTTGATGGTCTGTACCACACCCTAAAGTTTGGTACCTAGTTACTACTAAAGTAGGGGTGTGTCTGCGGGGGGCGGGGGGTCGTGAGCATTGAGGAATGAGCTTCCTGAGGGCCTATAAAAAGTAACATTCGATGGGCAAAATGACGCTAGTAGAAAAGCCAAAAATGTATGGGGTTGACATAAGCTATCGCAATGCCACGTGATCATGTCAATGTCACTTTGAAGCTGTAGCGATTGTAGAAATAGAATCGCTCCGAAGCGAATGCCATTTGTCTAGGCCCTCTGCACTGCCCCATCCGTCTCGCCGTGCACATACCTAAGGCGCGATACAGCGGTGTAGGCACCTGCCTACTAGCGACACTCTGATGTTGAAATAAAAACTTGTTTAATCCTATTAAGACACTTATTTATTTCCCAGTTATCCCAAGTTGAAACACAGGCACACGAATCGGCCAGCGCGCAGTAACTGGCGATCGCACTACAAACCGCTGACGCATAACATTCATACTTAAGCCCGGTTTCCACCGCGAGCGGAGCGGACCCATGAAGGACTCCGTTTAACTCGCAAGAGTAAACTGCATACTTGTGTGTCCACCAACAAATAGTCCAATAGTATACAGTTTAATGGGTCCGCTCCGCTCGCGGTGGAAACCGGGCTTTACATAGTCCCTACAGCGGTATCGGTCAAACTCTAGTTGTGATTGAGCTCGTACGGGGAACTTCTACCACCATATCTATTTGTGTTGCAAAGCACAGTTGTTGTCTTCTAGTTTGAAGGCTGTGGGTACCGGTATTATTACATGCCCATGAAATATTTCAGCGATGTGTCTAGGATGATTACGCATCGGTGCTATGGCCACGAACGATCCAAAAACATTTTAAAAAAATGTTCTCAGATGTTTCGCCGTGAGCCTCGCATCGTGCTTTTCGCTCTGATCGCTCTGGAGAAGTTCGCTCATACCACCGAGAACAAGCTGACTATCAAGGATCGGCTGGACAAGGAAGGAGACAATCCGCTTCTTCTCCTGGAGATGTTCGCCAACAGCGAAGACTACATCTGGCGCCAGGTCGGGTTCTGCGCCAAGTGGGCACTCGACAACCTGTGTAAGTACATGTTACCGAGCAAACGAGTTTTCCTGATAAAATTATATTATTCCATACATTTTGTCGATTTAAGTGAACACAAATGTATGGAACAGCTGATTTTTTTTTCGCGATTTCAAGATTGGTCCCATAGAAAAAGTTGTTCAAAATGATGAGTACAATGACCCCTTGTCGGGTTTAGTGAATTTAGTGTAAACAAAAACTAATGTTGTATAATTATTAGACCGGGTGTAAAAAGACACTAATTGCCGAAGCCGAAAACCACATATTCTACCCGTTATTTGGATCTTTTTTGTCTACTAGACCATAGTTCTGGAGATATTGAAGGTCAAAGTCGCTTTTTTTAATAAAACGTATTCCAAGTGTTATTACTAAACTTTTTCGACAAGTACCTACGCGTACCGTAGAGCGAAGGGGCGGGGCTTAACTCCGTTTGCCTGGGTTCGCGTTACATTGCGCGTAATAAAAAATTGCTTTTTTATACCTAAAAATAAAAGTAATTTCCCACTTCCCAGCAATAATTTTTTAAAAGCCCGGTCAGTCAGGCAAATGCCGTAACGTAGGTATAAAACGAGCTCCGAATGTACAAGGATAATATTTTAAATCAGTCGCCAGCCAGGTTTGTACCTATATTTTGATACAGTTGTTCAAACATTAGGTATACCGCTGCACGATTAATTACTGTCATCTACAATCATTAAATTAAAGTTGACAAGTTAAGGCATTCAGAGGATATAGTTTGTTAGCGTTCGTGAACGGGAAAAATATTGCTATAAACGTTTTGTCCAAGCAAAAGTATTATATAAATTCTCATAGAACATAGCAGCCACACAATTTCTATACAAATTATTAAAAAAAATACTTTCGACTACCTAAACAAAAAGAAATGTCGCTGTTTCAACGCAACAAAATCATCATCCCTAGCCTTTTCCTAACATGTTGGGGTCGGCTTCCAGTCTAACCGGATGCAGCTGAATAGGTACCAGTATTTTACATGGAGCGACTGCCTGTCTGACCTCCACAACCCAGTTACTGGGTAATAAGGTACTCTTGGTAAGACTGGTTGTCAGACTTTCGAGCTTCTGACGACCCATAACGACTGTCAAAGATACACGAAAGACAGCCGGGACCAACGGCTTAACGTGATTTCCGAGGCATGGAAGAGTCTTGGTATGTAAAGATGGTCACCCATCCACGGCCAAACCGCGGCCAACGTAGCTTAACCTGGAACGCTCTCCAACGCTCCGTCTCTCCGATTTTATTGTACCAGAATTGACAATTATCTGATATTCTGAATTGAAGTTTAGATTGAGCTTAAATCCTCTTCCAAATGTTTCGTTTTCCAGTCATGGTGGCCGGCCGCCCGCTGAGCTACCAGGTCGTAGACATGACCAATGTCAACGCGATCATGAACTCTCAAGACGTCAGCGAGTACCTAAAGATGTCCTGCGACGGCTTGGAAGCTCGCTGTGACTCTTACTCCTTCGAGAGCGTACGATGCACTTTTCCGGTAAGCCTCTCAGTTCATCATCATCATCTCAGCCAAAAGACCACCACTGCTGGACATAGGCCTCCCCCAAGCGTCGCCACATCGCCATCGACCGGTTCTGTGCTTCCAGCATCCAGCGGATTCCTGTGGCCTGCACAAGGTCATCGGTCCACCTTGTTGGCTAAAACTATCACAAAGGTAGATAGATGTTCGGATTGAGAAGAGAAGAGTAGAAAAATAAAAAGGAGACCTTTGCCCTGCTGCGAGACAACACAGGCTAAAAATTTCGATCAAATAGTGCTAAAATAGTATGTTATGCAATTAGTGAATAAAGGACGGATTTAAAGCGAGGGCCATAGATGAATCACGAGCTAGTGCAGGATTCTAACGACTGAATTACGACCGCAGGGAGTGATTCAAGTGTTATAATCCTGAGCGATGCGAGTGATTCATGACCCTCGATATAAATCCGTTTTATTCAAGAGTTGCATACTATACTTTATACCATGACTACGAGAAAAAGAAAGATTTAAGCGAAAATAGACATTTAATTCTGTTTATTATTGTATTATGATGTAGGTAAGTTTGACTTGAAAGAGCATGGCAGTTGAGAGTTTGTCATTCTCACTTAATGTCTCGCTGATGGTGGCGTGTGTGTTGGATCATTCGGTTCCCTACAAAATGGTTGAGCTGGTTGGTGCTGATCCACGCGTCATGTTCGTGAACAGGCGCCGTCAGTTGAGACTGGTCATCTCTTATCTGCCAGGCCTTATTTTTAATTTTATATTTTAACTTGGTTTTAAGTATTTTTTTACATTGTTCTCACATGTAGAAGCAACAAATATAATGTACCCATGATGTTGGAATACTTATCTTGATTTAAAAGAGTGCGTGGAGTTTCTTGCCATTCTTCTCCATAGAGATCTACGTTTTGGAATGGGCAACTAGCTTCAACTTTCTGACTAACTGACTTGACAATTCAAAAGTGCCAGTAATTAGTTTAATTGAAATAAATGCTTTGAGTTTGAGTTTTGAATTAAGAAAAAGGAAAGTTAAATTGGCTTTGATGTAAACCAGCCGTCATTTGTAGGGTAGCAAGTTTTTCACTACATCGGCCGCCCTCTCTTTCATAAACTCCGGTGTTAACACATCTTCATCACTTGAATGCATTTTTAATCAATTTATTATTAAGTAACACTAACCTTTGTGTTCGTACAACTTACAGTACCTATTCAAAATAGCGGTAATTTACTAATGACAGCAAAGAACACAAAACAGTTTTTAAACTACTTGTCGAAAATGTCGACTATTCAAATTGAATTCAGAACACACCAATATAGGTCGAATACACAGATTTAGAGTAGGATAGATACCGCAAGCCATCCGACCAAGCGTGACCTGCATGTTTGTATTAAAAAAAAAGTCTGTTAGCTCAGTGACACTTAGCGATTGAAACAATTCTGTTTACGTTGAGCACATCACTAAATGACTGGGGTGAAGTTATCGTAGGTATAAAAAAGATGACACGCTCGGTTTTCATACTATCTAATAACATGCTGTATCTAGCCTAGGTACTCTAAATCTGTGGTCATATACATTGGTGTGTTCAAAACTCAAACTCAAAGCATTTATTTCAATTAAACCAATTACTGGCACTTTTGAATTGTCAAAGAGTCGGTCAGTTAGTCAGAAAGTTGAAGCTAGTTGCCCATTCCAAAACGTAGATCTCTATTTATTTATTTATTTATTTATCATGTGGAAAACCAACAGCTTTACATAAAAACAATAAATATACTGCAATAAGAAACATGAAGCCAATTACAGGTTTTCACGGCTAGCTATACACTAATTATAATAAGAGATCTTAAACTCGACAAGACATCAAAAAAAAAGATGAGCACCAATCGTCAAATCGGTACCACCAAACATAAGGAATAGACTACAATGAAATAAAATAAAATAAGAAACAGAACTGCTTACTATTAACACTAAGAATTAATTTTGAAAAATTCCAGGTTCAGCCTATTGCGTACGCTACAGCCTTTGGTTGAAAACAAATCAAAAGAGAACTGCTTGCTTAGGGCATTCAAGTCTTTACTCGCTCGCACTACATATGAGTTTTGCCTGTAGTTGGAAGAAGACAACGGAATAGCTATAGGAGGATTAAATCTGAGTGTTCGCTGGGGAACATTAAAGTACAGCTTACGCAGAAGCTGCGGACAGTCCACCTCATTTGATATAATTTTGAGCAAAAATGTACAATCTGCTAATCGACGACGGTTGGTAAGTGGTTGTAGGTGAAATTTCCTGCAGAGATCTAAATAATCACAACTGTGATATGGTATGCGCAAACGATAGCACAGAAACCGAACAAATCTTTTTTGCAAACCCTCTATGCGATCAATGTGCACGCCGTAACGCGGGTTCCAAATTTGAGAAGCATATTCTAAATGACTCCTCACAAATGAGCAATACAAAATCTTGATAGTCTTCACTTTTTTAAAACACGCTGCTAGTCTCATAACAAAACCTAATGCTTTGGATGCTTTAGCCACTATTTGCTCCACGTGAACATTAAACTGCAGTTTAGAGTCATGATATACGCCCAGGTCACGAACACCGTCACTTCTCTGTAGTAGCTGACCTTTCAGCGTATAGGCGGTATGAAGTGGAAAGCGTTTTCTGCTAAACGAAATTACGGAGCATTTACTAGGGTTTAGGTCTAGTTTATTGACGCGACAGTAATCATCCAGTCTTGTTAGGTCAGATTGGAGAGCATCCATGTCACTAAATGATGATATAGAAGAAAATATCTTCATATCATCAGCAAAACAAAGAAGATTAGAGTTATGGAAACACGTGTCAATATCATTAACGTAAATGATGAAGAGTAACGGCCCCATCAAGGAACCTTGGGGAACACCACTGGGAACCAAAACCCAGCTCGAAATGTAGTTGCTGACCACTACAGCTTGAGACCTGTTATCCAAGTAAGACGAAAACCAGCGAAGTAGGTCACCTCTAATACCGATGTTAAATAGTTTAGTTTTAAGTAAGTCATGATCAATTCTGTCAAACGCTTTGCTATAGTCCGTATAAACGACGTCGACCTGCGCCCCTTTGTCCATACTAAGAGTTACAAAGTCATTTAGCAAAGCTAGGTTGGAGACTGTTGAACGACCCTTTAAAAATCCGTGCTGTGAAGGACTAAAAGATGATCTAAGCGCTGCGTAAACCTGATCATAGACCAATCGTTCAAAAACTTTAGCCAGTATACACAGTTTGGAAATCGGTCTATAATTAACTATTTCGTTTTTGCGGCCTTTTTTATGGACTGGTGTTATAAAGGCAGCCTTCCAAATATGAGGCACCGTACAAGTTAATAGGGATTTTTTAAATAATAACGATATCGGTAAGGCAATAGTTTTAGCACAACCAATCAGGAACACAGATGATAAATGGTCCGGGCCTGCTGATTTTGAGGGATCTAGCTTACTAAGTAGCTTACCTACATCCTCAATATTAATTTCAATGGAATGAATATCAGAGAGTATATTAGGATTGGAAGTAGTTTGGGAAGAACAATTACCATGGGTTGGGTCAGAGTAGCTGCCAGGGTTGAGAAACGTAGAATAAAAGTGAGAAGAAAAAGCATTGCAAATGGACTCAGGGGAAGATACTGTCACGTCACTATATTTAAAATAGCTTGGTAAGACATTAGACTTTGATCGCTGCTTAACAAATCTCCAAAAAGATTTCGGGTTCTTTTCAATTGAGGTTTCGGTAGCTGCGATGTAATTAGAGTAGCAAACCTGTTCAAGATTTTTTACCCTTTCACGCAAATGTTTGAAAGTCGCTTCGTCACAGAGTCTACCATACAACTTAAATTTACGAAGATATTTAGCCTTCTCTTTCAACAAACGCTTAAGTGAAGGGGTATACCAGGTTGGATAAGAGCTATGAGAGACTGATACTGTAGGGACTAACTTACCTCGAATATCAGCAATAGTGTCATAAAAATATTTTATGGCGTCATTAAGGGATTTGTCAGCAAAAATATTATGCCAATCAATTGCTGATATTTCCCTGTTGATGGCTACAAAGTCTGCTTTATTAAACAAGTACCGGGTATAGGGCGCGGGCTTTAGGTACTGATATTCCACAAAATTTACGTCAACACAAAGAGGTGGGTGATATTTATCAACAGGAGATAGCGGCGTTACACATTCACACACTGAAACAAAATCATTACACAGAACCAAATCCAAAGTTTTCCCATATTCATTTAATATTGCATTGTATTGATTAAGCCCTAACACTCGCAAATCATCCGTTAGCATTAACTCATCACCACCACTTAGGTTCGTAGGAACTAACATGTTACTATCAAGTTGCCACAAGATCCCACTCAAATTAAAATCACCAATAATTAAGTACTTGTCATTTGGGTTCCTCAGCACTGACTTATGTAAGGTACTTAAAAAATTTGTTAGTTGATCAGTAAAAGAATAACCCTGGTTTTGCTTACATAGGTAAATGGCACAAAAATGCAACTTGAGGTAGTTTTTATTATTAGGCTGACGTAAATTCAATGTTACCCACAAGTCCTCAGCTGATGAATGAAACAAAGGTTGCGGAACCGCAGAGATACACTTGCGGACCGCTATCAATACACCACCCCCACGGGTCTGGCCCGTAAGAGAGTAGTCCCGATCGCGACGCCACACCATGTACTGGTCACCAAATAACTCAGTGTCAGTGATGCCGTCCACTAACCAAGTTTCCGTTAAGGCAATAATATCAAACTCAGATAAACACAATTGTCGATAGAAATGTTCAGTCTTAGTACGGAGGCCACGCACATTTTGGTAATAGATACGCAGGCTTTTGTTTTCATTCAAAGCCATTTGTAAATTAAATAAGATATAGCAACGAAATTAACAACTACACAATATACTCGAACATACAACCATAAATAATTAAACATTGAAATAATAACAACCACAACAACGTCAATAATAAACAACCAACTGTAACCACAACGAAGCGCATTAATAAGAATCAGTAAAATTATTAAATAAGTAGTCAGGTAAACACTGAACTTAAAAATTATAAAAAGTAAGCGGTAATTAGCAACCTCTTCACACGTAGCTGTGCGAAGAGGCAGGCAATAAATACGCTCAATAATGAGTGCGAGCGAGATAAGCATACATTGCAATGTTCTAATGGATTGAACAGCGCGACAAGCAACACAAAAGGCCTCGCGAAAACAAAAGCAAGGTGACGAAGTATAAAGCCGAGCAGAGGTGCTAAACCTTTCACAAATTTTAATGAAGTAAACGACTAGTGAATGTTGGAAATAATAAACATAACATAACATAGCATCAAGACCTAAATTCTCTGATGGGCAAGGCAGAGGTGTATAGTACACCCACGTTTGAATTCTAATAAAAAAAATAATGATAACAAGATTCTGACTAAATGATAATAGAAATATTAGACTGTACATTAATTTAATTTGTTTAAATCCCTATCCCTGGATATTACGAGTACAGCTGACCCTTCTTGCTTACGGACGTGAATCTTCCCATGTTTGACCCATACATGTTTGAAGTCCTTTTCCTTAGCTAATGCTCTGGTTTTGTTAAGCAGTTTTTTGGAGTCAGGGTTGAGGTGATCGTTGACATACACACGGTTAGAATGACCCATATATCCAAGATCGCAGGCTGATAACGTTTTCAAGGAGCGAGCAGCCGCAATAAAATCCTCTTTGATGTATCTATTTAAAAAGCTATGGAGAAGAACGGGCAAGAAACTCCACGGACACTCTTTTAAATCAAGATAAGTATTACAACGTCATGGGTATTATATTTGTTGCTTCTACATGTGAGAACAATGTAAAAAAATACTTAAAACAAGTTAAAATATAAAATTAAACATAAGGCCTGGCAGATTTTCCAAATTCAAACATCAAAACAGTGAGTGAAAGTGCTTTTCACTGTTTTCAGTGAAAAAAAAAGAAGCTTTTTAGAGGAGGAATGGTATAAAGAAGTTTTTTTTAATATATTTCACATTTACTGGTTTTATACTTTCACTAGCTTCTTCTTCTTTCTTCACAAAATAACAGCAATATTTTCTCGGCCCCCGACCCACCGCGTCGCATCGCATCGACCGCCCGCGCTAGTACTTCGGTTTCGCTAAGCGTTCTTTCTGAGCTTTTTTCTTTTTCCTCGGCTCCTAAGGGTCGTGGCGTGATGATAAATAACCTGTAAACTTCATCAAGAATTGGGCTATCAATTGCAAATATAATCTTTCAAATCCGGCTAATAGTTCCAGAGATTGGCGCGTTCAAACAAGCAAGCTTTATTATATTTGTTACTAATAATAAATAGATTGTATTAATCTTAGAATATAGACAGTATATTTTTTTAAGAGGAATAATTCCGTAGTACATGGTTTTCATATAACTACGCGACTGACTGGGAGCTTTAATGGTGTGCGCACACCAGTAAAGCTCCCAGTCAGCATGATTTTTTCCGACATCTTCAACAATAATCGTCATATTTAAGCTAATTTACACAACCGTAATGAATTATACATTTCTCCTTTACCTTCCTTATGAATCACTTCGTCGATTGGTGAAAACCGTATGAAAATCCGTTCACTAGTTTATCGCGTTCAGACAGGTAGACAGACGCGGTGGGAGGGGGTGGGGTGACTTTGTTTATAATATGTACTGATAGTGATAATAAGAGACGTGATTGCGATTATGTTTGTTAATTAAGTGTTGATTGTATCGAGTCTTCAGCAAACATCATTTTACAAACACAAACTAACTTGATAACGTAACAAGGTGATATAATACTGGTTTCAGGTGAACAACGGTGCATGGTACTACGAGGTAGTCATCATTACTCCGGGAGTGATGCAGATTGGCTGGGCTACTAAGAGCAGCCATTTCCTCAACCATGTCAGTCGTCGCAAATTGATGATAAGCTATATCTACATTTTGTAACGAGTATAATGAGACGAAGTCTGATGATTGTACTGGCTAGGCCTCGCGGCACGTCGCTGTACTCTGACTCTGAACTAACGCATAATGCACTGTTATTCAACGCTTAGGAAATTACTCTAACGAAACTAGCAATTGGAAACTGTTTAATTTATTGCTAAACTGTTAATTTTAATGAGGTGTCCCATTAAAAAAAAACAACCGAGAAATAATTTACAGTTGAAACATGTTTTTGTGTAAATGTGTTGCAAGTAAGCATAAATCTTGAATAAATCCAGTAAATCGAAGACAAAATAAAAATATGTACTTGTAAGTTTAACAGATACTGGCATTTAAAGAGATCACTTTAAATTTCAAACTAAACTATGCATAGACACAATAAATATTAAGGACAGTAAGGAAACCACGTACAAACAGACGAAGCGCACCCTCGCACAGTCGTGCGCATTACGAGGCCCTAAGCGTTAGTCGCGGTGCTCTCAGTACGCACGGCTACAGATCACGCTATAGATTTCCAGTATAAGCTGAACTCGCATTATATAGTACTAGCTTCTGCCCGCGACTTCATCCGCGTGAAAATTCTTTTTTCCCCGATCCACCCGTACGAAACAGATGTTTCTTTTTTCACTATTCCAGAGTTGGTTATAGTAAAAGCTTACCATATACACGAATAATTTTGGATGTATGCAGAGTAGTGAATGTATTCAAAGACATTCGGTACACTCACTCATACACCATTCGTCATTCACTATCCCACAGTGCTCGCGACGCGCCGAGCTGCCTAGTTAGAGCGTTATCCCACTGACTATTTGCCAGTGCGCTTGCAGCGAGGCGATTTAAGAACTTGCTCTCCTCGTGTGCAAAGCGAGCTCGCCGCGATCACGCCACGTGTTCTCCGCATTTTCACAATATCTTACACTCGCTTGTCTCGTTCTCTCTTGTAAGCAACAACAACTCTCGTTCCGCAAAAGCGGTGAACACGTTGCGCACACTTGGCGAGCTTATTAAATAATCGCATCGCTCGAAACACGTTCGCAAATCGCCAGTGTGATAAGGCCCTAAGGCTTCATGTACCTACACGACGCCGGAGCCGCACCGGCGCCGGACCGCATGCTCATTGTTTTACTATTTATCTCGGTATCAATGCGGTGTACACGCGGCGCGGCTCCGGTGCGGCGGCGGTGCATAGCCTGATGTACAAATATAGCCTAGGAAATACTCTTGTTTATTGCAACGAGATAATATCAAGTGCATTTTACTTAAGCTATGGTTTTCGAGCTAGCCACATACACATTTTCTACTTTAAAAGACGAATTCGTCCACACCTACCTATGATTCGACTTTTAATTTAGCTGCAGCTAATTCAAAGTCCGACCTTTCCATAATTAAGTATACAAGTTTTTCAAGAAATAGGATAGTGTATGTGGCCAGTTCTATGACATCTGTCTAACAGCCGTAATGTAGCCAAGGAGGATGACACAAGTTTATACGACGTTATACTAAAAAGAAATAAAAACGGACATAATGAGTAAACTTAGTCGTAGAGTTAGAACATAGAATAACATAGCATAGGTACAGACAGCGTCAATAATATAGGCACGAATAGACTGTTCAAAACGATCTAAACAACTATGAAAATTAAATATTAACTCAATGACACAAGGAATGTTTCAGAATGAAGACAGAACACGGCAACTGTCATTCCGACAAGAACTTTATTCAATTGAGATAAAGTTTAATTTTCTTAGTTATTAAGATCATTTTGAAGTCTGTTAGTCCCGATATTTTTGACGCTGACTGTACACCTAGTGTTTTTTGAAATGTCATTACGAAGATCTTAAACTATCAAAAAGCTAAATCAGCTCGTCTCATGCTAGTACCGTAGTAGTATATGTGTCTTCTCCTTGAGCTGTTTTAAAAAAACTGTTCAAGTGTTTCCCGGTCTGTATCAAATACCTAAGAATCATTCTTAAATATCATATCATTATCTAATTTATTTTCTAAGTCCAAGTTTCCAAATCATTCATAAATCGCTTTGTCTCTAACTAGTACTCTTGTTTACAATTTCGGTCTAAATCTCCTTTTAACGGCTGCTTGATCAATTCACTAAAGTGCCTACAAATCAATTAAACATAATACATGAATACAGATTTTATCATCACTATTTAGTCGCTACACGTTTTGACGTTTGCCTGACGAAATTAAACAGTTTGTGGGCACTCTAAACCATAGCTTTCATAAGTGTTAGTGACACGTTTTCGTTATCAACAAAGGGATCTAATTTTTTGAGCTGAGCCTGAGGCTAAACATTCAGTAGGAAAGAAAAGAACCCGCTTTCTTGCCCATCGTCAACTAAATAAGCAGCATTGTGTTAAATAATAAATATTAACAGTAATATTAATTATTATGATGTCCTTAACTATGAAGTTGCCGTTTTACATAGAAGAAAAAAATGGGTCAAACAATTTTTGTAAAGAAATATTGTCGATACACTTTTGCTATTTTAATGGAAGTTTGTTGTTGCCTCTGCTATAGAATTCCTAGAGACGGGAATCGATGAACTCTTTACAGGCGGTTTTCTCCGCCTTATTGGATTTGAAATTTTTCTCCGGGGCTCATTGTTGAGATCAAAATTGCCAGAACGGAAGCGATCAAACCAAAAAACGCACCGTGCGTTCACTTGCGGTACCTTGTCCATCCCGTCGTTAATATTGCGTGCTGTCTGTGCTGCGTTGGTGCCACCACGACGGAACTCGTACTCGAAAATAGCGCGTAATCTAGATTTTTCCATGGTTACAGTAACATCGATATCAAAGAAAAATCGAACGGCGGGAAAACAAATGAACGACTGATTAAAAGAAAATGTCATGCTATATTATAAAATTAATTTGAATTTGGAATTCTAAATAGAATGAAAAAGATGTTGATCTTCAACACTAGCCGGTATAAAAAAATCAGTAATTTCATAGGTTAAGACCTAATATTTAAAACAATGCTTTACATGAATGCAGCCCAATTTAAAAAAAAAGGTAACGATTTAGTTCAAGTGTGCTGCACTTTATATGCAGCATTATGTTTAGCCAGGCGTGTCATTAACACTTTATAAGTTAAGGCGCTGGGTCTCACGCAGGCACATTGCAGTCGAGCGACCTGTTCTACGTTGTTCAAACTTATGCTCCTCTGCGACTACATCCTTACTGATGCTATGCTGGTGTTGACGGCAATCTGTTTGCGCCCTCTGACAACACCCAAACACTTGGTACCTAGTGGTTTATAATTCAGTAACAATATTTTGAAACGTATAGTCATTCTCATGCCGAAATAATAACATTCACACGAGTCGTTCTTCAAGGTTAAACAACGCTTGCCGAGGTAGGTCCTTGGATGAGTGACCATTCATTACGCACCGAGAGCCCTCCGTGCCCCGGAAAGCACGTTAAGCAGTTGGCCCCAGCTGTCATTCGTATATCTTTGACAGTCGTTGAGGATAGTCAGAAGCACGAAAGTCTGACAACCAGTCTTGCTAAAAGGTGGTGTTTGTGGCGGTCAGATAGGCTGTCGCACCATCTAAAATACCTACTAGTATTCAGCTGCGTTCGGTAAGACTGGAAGCCGACCCTAACATAGTTGGGAAAAGGCTCGATGTTTTTGTTTTCATTTCATAGGTTTGGGTTAAAGATTTATCGTGCATGACGTTCAATTCGAATGTTATGAGGTAAATAGTTTTATTAAGTAGTTTTTTATGGTTTAATAATAAACAATGAGTAAGTACGTATGTAAAAAATTTTGTTAATTATTTGACAAAATACATCAATTAAATATAAATAAAGTTAATACCTACCTACCTATGAGTAATACATCAGTGTTATATATAAATACAACAATTGTTAATAATAATTAAGCGGGTGTTGTCGGTGCCTTAAACTTAATAAAAATATAATATTTCTGATTTGTCAATACTTAACACATTCACTAGCCAGCACACAAAAAAACTTTGTCCTAAGTACTTACAAATTGCAAAATAATATTTATGATAAGTACCTAAATCAACTTGTTAAAAATACGTGTGTCTGTCAGGGCGTGTGTGTGGGCGTGTGTCAGCCTTCGATCAATAATATAACTAGATACACTTAAGAGAAATAAATAAAAAAATATTTATGCTGAAATAAAACTTAAAAATTTAAGCAATTTGGTTGAAACATATGTAGGTATATTTCGCGTCACGTAAAAAAACCGCTAGCCAGCGGAAAACTGTAAGTTTGTATAGTTCGTGTCACGTAATAAGAGCGCTGGCCAACGGAAAACTGTAAGTTTGTATAGTTCGTGTCACGTAATAAGAGCGCTGGCCAACGGAAAACTGTAAGTTTGTATAGTTCGTGTCACGTAATAAGAGCGCTGGCCAACGGAAAACTGTAAGTTTGTATAGTTCGTGTCACGTAATAAGAGCGCTGGCCAACGGAAAACTGTAAGTTTGTATAGTTCGTGTCACGTAATAAGAGCGCTGGCCAACGGAAAACTGTAAGTTTGTATAGTTCGTGTCACGTAATAAGAGCGCTGGCCAACGGAAAACTGTAAGTTTGTATAGTTCGTGTCACGTAATAAGAGCGCTGGCCAACGGAAAACTGTAAGTTTGTATAGTTCGTGTCACGTAATAAGAGCGCTGGCCAACGGAAAACTGTAAGTTTGTATAGTTCGTGTCACGTAATAAGAGCGCTGGCCAACGGAAAACTGTAAGTTTGTATAGTTCGTGTCACGTAATAAGAGCGCTGGCCAACGGAAAACTGTAAGTTTGTATAGTTCGTGTCACGTAATAAGAGCGCTGGCCAACGGAAAACTGTAAGTTTGTATAGTTCGTGTCACGTAATAAGAGCGCTGGCCAACGGAAAACTGTAAGTTTGTATAGTTCGTGTCACGTAATAAGAGCGCTGGCCAACGGAAAACTGTAAGTTTGTATAGTTCGTGTCACGTAATAAGAGCGCTGGCCAACGGAAAACTGTAAGTTTGTATAGTTCGTGTCACGTAATAAGAGCGCTGGCCAACGGAAAACTGTAAGTTTGTATAGTTCGTGTCACGTAATAAGAGCGCTGGCCAACGGAAAACTGTAAGTTTGTATAGTTCGTGTCACGTAATAAGAGCGCTGGCCAACGGAAAACTGTAAGTTTGTATAGTTCGTGTCACGTAATAAGAGCGCTGGCCAACGGAAAACTGTAAGTTTGTATAGTTCGTGTCACGTAATAAGAGCGCTGGCCAACGGAAAACTGTAAGTTTGTATAGTTCGTGTCACGTAATAAGAGCGCTGGCCAACGGAAAACTGTAAGTTTGTATAGTTCGTGTCACGTAATAAGAGCGCTGGCCAACGGAAAACTGTAAGTTTGTATAGTTCGTGTCACGTAATAAGAGCGCTGGCCAACGGAAAACTGTAAGTTTGTATAGTTCGTGTCACGTAATAAGAGCGCTGGCCAACGGAAAACTGTAAGTTTGTATAGTTCGTGTCACGTAATAAGAGCGCTGGCCAACGGAAAACTGTAAGTTTGTATAGTTCGTGTCACGTAATAAGAGCGCTGGCCAACGGAAAACTGTAAGTTTGTATAGTTCGTGTCACGTAATAAGAGCGCTGGCCAACGGAAAACTGTAAGTTTGTATAGTTCGTGTCACGTAATAAGAGCGCTGGCCAACGGAAAACTGTAAGTTTGTATAGTTCGTGTCACGTAATAAGAGCGCTGGCCAACGGAAAACTGTAAGTTTGTATAGTTCGTGTCACGTAATAAGAGCGCTGGCCAACGGAAAACTGTAAGTTTGTATAGTTCGTGTCACGTAATAAGAGCGCTGGACAGAGGAAAACTGTAAGTTTGTATAGTTCGTGTCACGTAATAAGAGCGCTGGCCAACGGAAAACTGTAAGTTTGTATAGTTCGTGTCACGTAATAAGAGCGCTGGCCAACGGAAAACTGTAAGTTTGTATAGTTCGTGTCACGTAATAAGAGCGCTGGCCAACGGAAAACTGTAAGTTTGTATAGTTCGTGTCACGTAATAAGAGCGCTGGCCAACGGAAAACTGTAAGTTTGTATAGTTCGTGTCACGTAATAAGAGCGCTGGCCAACGGAAAACTGTAAGTTTGTATAGTTCGTGTCACGTAATAAGAGCGCTGGCCAACGGAAAACTGTAAGTTTGTATAGTTCGTGTCACGTAATAAGAGCGCTGGCCAACGGAAAACTGTAAGTTTGTATAGTTCGTGTCACGTAATAAGAGCGCTGGCCAACGGAAAACTGTAAGTTTGTATAGTTCGTGTCACGTAATAAGAGCGCTGGCCAACGGAAAACTGTAAGTTTGTATAGTTCGTGTCACGTAATAAGAGCGCTGGCCAACGGAAAACTGTAAGTTTGTATAGTTCGTGTCACGTAATAAGAGCGCTGGCCAACGGAAAACTGTAAGTTTGTATAGTTCGTGTCACGTAATAAGAGCGCTGGCCAACGGAAAACTGTAAGTTTGTATAGTTCGTGTCACGTAATAAGAGCGCTGGCCAACGGAAAACTGTAAGTTTGTATAGTTCGTGTCACGTAATAAGAGCGCTGGCCAACGGAAAACTGTAAGTTTGTATAGTTCGTGTCACGTAATAAGAGCGCTGGCCAACGGAAAACTGTAAGTTTGTATAGTTCGTGTCACGTAATAAGAGCGCTGGCCAACGGAAAACTGTAAGTTTGTATAGTTCGTGTCACGTAATAAGAGCGCTGGCCAACGGAAAACTGTAAGTTTGTATAGTTCGTGTCACGTAATAAGAGCGCTGGCCAACGGAAAACTGTAAGTTTGTATAGTTCGTGTCACGTAATAAGAGCGCTGGCCAACGGAAAACTGTAAGTTTGTATAGTTCGTGTCACGTAATAAGAGCGCTGGCCAACGGAAAACTGTAAGTTTGTATAGTTCGTGTCACGTAATAAGAGCGCTGGCCAACGGAAAACTGTAAGTTTGTATAGTTCGTGTCACGTAATAAGAGCGCTGGCCAACGGAAAACTGTAAGTTTGTATAGTTCGTGTCACGTAATAAGAGCGCTGGCCAACGGAAAACTGTAAGTTTGTATAGTTCGTGTCACGTAATAAGAGCGCTGGCCAACGGAAAACTGTAAGTTTGTATAGTTCGTGTCACGTAATAAGAGCGCTGGCCAACGGAAAACTGTAAGTTTGTATAGTTCGTGTCACGTAATAAGAGCGCTGGACAGAGGAAAACTGTAAGTTTGTATAGTTCGTGTCACGTAATAAGAGCGCTGGCCAACGGAAAACTGTAAGTTTGTATAGTTCGTGTCACGTAATAAGAGCGCTGGCCAACGGAAAACTGTAAGTTTGTATAGTTCGTGTCACGTAATAAGAGCGCTGGCCAACGGAAAACTGTAAGTTTGTATAGTTCGTGTCACGTAATAAGAGCGCTGGCCAACGGAAAACTGTAAGTTTGTATAGTTCGTGTCACGTAATAAGAGCGCTGGCCAACGGAAAACTGTAAGTTTGTATAGTTCGTGTCACGTAATAAGAGCGCTGGCCAACGGAAAACTGTAAGTTTGTATAGTTCGTGTCACGTAATAAGAGCGCTGGCCAACGGAAAACTGTAAGTTTGTATAGTTCGTGTCACGTAATAAGAGCGCTGGCCAACGGAAAACTGTAAGTTTGTATAGTTCGTGTCACGTAATAAGAGCGCTGGCCAACGGAAAACTGTAAGTTTGTATAGTTCGTGTCACGTAATAAGAGCGCTGGCCAACGGAAAACTGTAAGTTTGTATAGTTCGTGTCACGTAATAAGAGCGCTGGCCAACGGAAAACTGTAAGTTTGTATAGTTCGTGTCACGTAATAAGAGCGCTGGCCAACGGAAAACTGTAAGTTTGTATAGTTCGTGTCACGTAATAAGAGCGCTGGCCAACGGAAAACTGTAAGTTTGTATAGTTCGTGTCACGTAATAAGAGCGCTGGCCAACGGAAAACTGTAAGTTTGTATAGTTCGTGTCACGTAATAAGAGCGCTGGCCAACGGAAAAACTGTAAGTTTGTATAGTTCGTGTCACGTAATAAGAGCGCTGGCCAACGGAAAACTGTAAGTTTGTATAGTTCGTGTCACGTAATAAGAGCGCTGGCCAACGGAAAACTGTAAGTTTGTATAGTTCGTGTCACGTAATAAGAGCGCTGGCCAACGGAAAACTGTAAGTTTGTATAGTTCGTGTCACGTAATAAGAGCGCTGGCCAACGGAAAACTGTAAGTTTGTATAGTTCGTGTCACGTAATAAGAGCGCTGGCCAACGGAAAACTGTAAGTTTGTATAGTTCGTGTCACGTAATAAGAGCGCTGGCCAACGGAAAACTGTAAGTTTGTATAGTTCGTGTCACGTAATAAGAGCGCTGGCCAACGGAAAACTGTAAGTTTGTATAGTTCGTGTCACGTAATAAGAGCGCTGGCCAACGGAAAACTGTAAGTTTGTATAGTTCGTGTCACGTAATAAGAGCGCTGGCCAACGGAAAACTGTAAGTTTGTATAGTTCGTGTCACGTAATAAGAGCGCTGGCCAACGGAAAACTGTAAGTTTGTATAGTTCGTGTCACGTAATAAGAGCGCTGGCCAACGGAAAACTGTAAGTTTGTATAGTTCGTGTCACGTAATAAGAGCGCTGGCCAACGGAAAACTGTAAGTTTGTATAGTTCGTGTCACGTAATAAGAGCGCTGGCCAACGGAAAACTGTAAGTTTGTATAGTTCGTGTCACGTAATAAGAGCGCTGGCCAACGGAAAACTGTAAGTTTGTATAGTTCGTGTCACGTAATAAGAGCGCTGGCCAACGGAAAACTGTAAGTTTGTATAGTTCGTGTCACGTAATAAGAGCGCTGGCCAACGGAAAACTGTAAGTTTGTATAGTTCGTGTCACGTAATAAGAGCGCTGGCCAACGGAAAACTGTAAGTTTGTATAGTTCGTGTCACGTAATAAGAGCGCTGGCCAACGGAAAACTGTAAGTTTGTATAGTTCGTGTCACGTAATAAGAGCGCTGGCCAACGGAAAACTGTAAGTTTGTATAGTTCGTGTCACGTAATAAGAGCGCTGGCCAACGGAAAACTGTAAGTTTGTATAGTTCGTGTCACGTAATAAGAGCGCTGGCCAACGGAAAACTGTAAGTTTGTATAGTTCGTGTCACGTAATAAGAGCGCTGGCCAACGGAAAACTGTAAGTTTGTATAGTTCGTGTCACGTAATAAGAGCGCTGGCCAACGGAAAACTGTAAGTTTGTATAGTTCGTGTCACGTAATAAGAGCGCTGGCCAACGGAAAACTGTAAGTTTGTATAGTTCGTGTCACGTAATAAGAGCGCTGGCCAACGGAAAACTGTAAGTTTGTATAGTTCGTGTCACGTAATAAGAGCGCTGGCCAACGGAAAACTGTAAGTTTGTATAGTTCGTGTCACGTAATAAGAGCGCTGGCCAACGGAAAACTGTAAGTTTGTATAGTTCGTGTCACGTAATAAGAGCGCTGGCCAACGGAAAACTGTAAGTTTGTATAGTTCGTGTCACGTAATAAGAGCGCTGGCCAACGGAAAACTGTAAGTTTGTATAGTTCGTGTCACGTAATAAGAGCGCTGGCCAACGGAAAACTGTAAGTTTGTATAGTTCGTGTCACGTAATAAGAGCGCTGGCCAACGGAAAACTGTAAGTTTGTATAGTTCGTGTCACGTAATAAGAGCGCTGGCCAACGGAAAACTGTAAGTTTGTATAGTTCGTGTCACGTAATAAGAGCGCTGGCCAACGGAAAACTGTAAGTTTGTATAGTTCGTGTCACGTAATAAGAGCGCTGGCCAACGGAAAACTGTAAGTTTGTATAGTTCGTGTCACGTAATAAGAGCGCTGGCCAACGGAAAACTGTAAGTTTGTATAGTTCGTGTCACGTAATAAGAGCGCTGGCCAACGGAAAACTGTAAGTTTGTATAGTTCGTGTCACGTAATAAGAGCGCTGGCCAACGGAAAACTGTAAGTTTGTATAGTTCGTGTCACGTAATAAGAGCGCTGGCCAACGGAAAACTGTAAGTTTGTATAGTTCGTGTCACGTAATAAGAGCGCTGGCCAACGGAAAACTGTAAGTTTGTATAGTTCGTGTCACGTAATAAGAGCGCTGGCCAACGGAAAACTGAAAGTTTGTATAGTTCGTGTCATGTAATAAGAGCGCTGGACAGACGAAAACTGTAAGTTTGTGTAGTTCGTGTTCGTGGCCAACGGCACAACCATACCATACCATTTTTACGTGATGTGAACTAATACAACGTACCTATGGTTTTACTGTTGGCCAGCGGGCTTTTTACGTGGCACTTTATTGGTGCTCGTTCCATTTTTAATCGCACAAAGTAAGGCCACGTTCCCTTTTTTTCGGGCCGTTTTTGAGGCGCTAACTGTGAATCTAGTGTATTTTTGATCGAAGTTCATAGCAGTGTTTTTCTAATTTAAATGTGAAGGTAAAGACAGCGTCCGGTTGCGTTCAGTCAGTGTTTAGCTGTAATTGTGTTAACGCGGGGTTTCTACACAAACCACCAATTTGAGAAACACTGCATAAATACACATGTATACAGTGATCCAAAACAATTTTTTTTGAAGCTGTTCGCCAAGGGCGTTCTGGAAAACCCCTGTACTTATATTCCGAGATTATTTATAGTTTAGTAGAAAACTTAGCTCAAAGGGATAGATTTCTATAACAAAATTCTTTCCAGATTTTTAGTCCCTAAACTTTTAATACTTAAAAGGAGTGTGCAAAGACCTCCTAGTAGTGTTAAAAGCTCTTCCAAAACATTGGCTTCGAGCTAAGTGATCTCCTAAACTATAAATAATCGCTGAACAGAGTTTCATGGGGGTATTTCAGAAAGCCCTTAGCGAGAGGCTTCTAAAAATCATTTTGGACCACTGCAAACGGGCCACACTTTATGAATAACTGGTCTTCGGACGCTTGCATTTGGTCGAAACTTTACTGGTGACATAGGTGACTGTAGTTGTCGCCGTCTTTGTTGGCGTACACCAGTGACTGCCTTCGACTTTCACTACTGTGTCGTCGCTGGCAGTGACGGCGAGGGGACACAACAGCGACCGTCATCTATGCCATCAGTAAACTGGCGACCATTTTTAGTGCCCTTTTTAACTAGTGATTATATTTGCTTTATTAGCTACCGATGTACCTTATGTCCGGCGTTCGTACCTTCATTTTTATCGCGCATCATTTCATCACATAGTACACAATAGTTTTCTTCTAGTTTACTAACACACATGTTTCACTACATCATCATATTTCTCATTATTTCATCGCTTTTTTACTAATAATAAGTTAAATTAATGTGCCCACTTGCACCACAAATCACTAAATACGTTTAAAGTTAAACGAATTTAAAACATCGTTCTATTTCTGTCAATTATTTCAAGTTGACAGAGACGGGATGATGTTTTAAATATGTTCAGCGCTAAAAATATTTAATAATCTGTGGTGGAAGCGGGCCTTAGTATGAATTTGCCGTTTTATTCATTTCGTTACTGAAAATTATAACAATTATGTCTTAACTGTACGAACAAATAGTGTGAATTTAGACAAGAACACAAATTGCACGCAGTCTGCTTGCAGCCATAAAGCTGCATTTGCAAGCAGATCACTAATTCACGCTCGTGCATGTTTATAGCATTTACTTGCAAAGGATGAAGAGGCATGCCTTTACTTACCTACATTTACATTCAGTTGAACAAGTTAACAGAAACGAATTAATGTGATGGCATAGCACACCAACACTGGTCATTGTGTTATTCAGTATGGATTCTATAAAAAAATAGAAAATGTGAAAAAGGGAGACAAAATTTTACTCCTACCTCAACAAGTTCTACAAGAATGAATGACAATGAATTATAGCAACTCTAATACTGATTTTTTAATCGGCAATTTCATACTAAACTCTTGTACGTTCTATGTGTTAGCTTTGCTGTTAATCTCATGCCCGTTTCTTATATTCAATAATAATTTACAGTCCATCGACTGTGACTGACCGATTGCTTCTGTTCAATCATTCGTCGAACCTAATAGTTGAAAACCTGCGTACGAAATGCAAACGAAGTCTAGAGAATAAATCAAATTAAATAAATATTATAATATATAATATAATGGACGATATGATATAGGAACCGGACAGGAGGGACTAAACTTATTTCTACGGATTTCCTCTCTCTTTGCCTTAAATCCTCGAAAGGCTAAGAATTGGGCACCTAACAAAAATTATTCTGCAAACCTTAACTTTCTTAGAACTCCTTACAAATGAGTTAAGCCCGACTCTTTTCTAATTTATTTTAATAGTGCGTATTGTGTACGCGATGCAATCATTGAAAACGTTTGTTGCAGTGTAACTTGCAAACAGTCGTAATATAATGTAGAACGAAATTGATTTTCGTTTCAGAAACCGGGCGTTACCAAAACTTAGGTACTGTATTGAAACGAGAAGAAACTGTACCTTAAGGATGATGCGCAGTGGTAGCCCGTGAAATTCAATTTTTTTTGGGTTTTTGGCAATTTGCAGGTCCGTGTCAGGTTGTATCTTGATCAAAGTAGGATACGCGGCAATAAAACATATGTATTTATATAATTTTAACCATAAAAATCATCAATACATCTAAGTTAGATTTCGTGCAGATTCGTTAGATTTCGTTCGTTTGACGACTCTGCACGAAATCTAACTTAGAAAGATGTATTGATGATTTTTATGGTTAAAATTATGTAAATACATATGTTTTATTGCCGCGTATCATATTTTGATCAAGATACAACCTGACACGGACCTACAAATTGCAAAAAAACTCAAAAAAAAAATTAATTTCGCGGGCTACACAGCGCAATCACTTTGTGGTATGTTGCTACCACAGATTAACATTTTTCTTTTTTTTTCTATAAAACACCAATTTCTATAGAAAGCCTTCTAAAGCCAAACGCGCACGCATTACGCACTGTTAATACCACACTGGTCTAAATCTGTTTCTTTCTTGTTAATTGTTTCCTTAAAAAAAAAATACACATTAAAATAATTTTTTGAAAGTACAAGCATTTCTAAGGAAAATAATTAATGGCCCTTACAAACACTATGAACGAGTACTTACCCAAAAGAATAGGCTAGTTGACCGTTTTTGAAAAACTGATTAATGACGTTCCTTGTATTCAATTTCCCTCAAAATATGAATATTTCAGCGAAATAGTACCTAACATTAACAAAACTATTTTTTAATTTTTATAACGTATTATTATTTTCAAAACAGGGCATTCTGTCATGGCGGCTCGAGTGACTTCATAACATCCATTCAGTCAAATCTGTGAGCTTTTCTATAGAGTTGCCCGCACACAACTACTACTAATTCTGTCGATATTTATTCTGTAGTCTTCACCCGTCGCACGCCAATTAGCAGACACAGTAGATTTTTTATTATTATCTGAACACCTGGGTGTGCAATCGACGTTTATAGAGTTAATTAACAAAGTTTCTAAATATAAAAAAAAAAAAATCAAAGCAGACGTAATGTCAGTCGTAAGTAGACGATTTCCATTTCCTAATGTTTAATATAGTACTTACCTAAACAAAATAATTATGACTGAACACTACTAATTTAGTAGGTTAATAATGAACAGTACCACATTGTGCGAGAGGGACACACTACCAATCAGTGATGAACTTTTCAAGACCTTTCGTGTCTATTGCAAAAGAAATTTTATGGCTGACAAATTAAGTTTGTTTTTATTATTTACGATTTGAAGCACAGTCGGTCGTCTGGACTGCAAGTAATGTCAACTAAACTATTGTTGAAAATTAATGAAAAGACAAGTATTCAGAAACATTCAGCCGAAAACCTCACACCTAACGTAATAAATTACAATGATTTGATGATTTCAATACTTATAATAAAGCAAAAAGCAAAGCAGTAAACTAAATCTTAAATAAATAAATAATTTTAAAAAATAAATCAAAGGATACATTGCGAGAATAAAATACAAATCTGTTCTAGTTAAGGCATGCTGACCAGTGCTTTAAATATATTTTGTGTTATTTGGTGTTGCGCAAAATTGTGGACCCTCACTTCACCCCATTCATTTAATGCCTTGGTTTTATATAGGAGGGGTACGGAATTGGAGATGATCTCTACTCACTGTCATATGATGGATGTCGTAAGCTGTTGTGGCATGAGGCAAAGCCATCCCCGGTGTTCGAGGTGGACGGATGGCAACCAGGGGATATCGTCGGCTGCCTTATCGACATGGAAGCCGAGGAAGCTATATTCTCGCTCAATGGCCGTCGCATTCGGACATGCACCAACGTCTTCGAAACTACTCGGTAAATATGCATTTTATAACATGTCCATAAAAATAAAAATAAATAAATAAAATAACGCTCAGCACGCGTAGCATGACGACGGAACAATAGACAAAATTACATATTGCCATGATTAGACGCATAGAATGAGTAGAAATATTTCTACAATCGTCATTTTATCTATTCTTCCGTCGACAAAACCCGTTTCTATGGTGGTTATGCTACGCGTGCTGGAGCCGTTTACGGAAGTGTCGAGTCATCATTGTTCCAGTACGAAAATGGGATTTCGCTATTCGACCTTCTGCTCTATATTGTATAGACTGTCATTCCACCTGATGCTAGGGTTTGACAATATTGACAGCTCACTTCACTTAAGTTTTCACGGCGAGCGTTTTACAGAATAGATCGGCTGTGCAGCTTCATATATTTTTTTTTTGCACAGAAACTGATGATTTAATCACTTCCCTTTATGGCCAGTTTCTCGAACGAAAATTATAGCAAAATTAATGTGACAAATTGTCAAGCGCGCGTAAACTACTGTGATTGGTTGAATGATTTATCAACAGCCAATTGCGATTGGCAGTTTATTCGCGCTTGACAATTTGTCACATGAATTGCGCGATAATTTTCGTTCGAGAATCTGGCCCTTAGCCAGTTAACATGAACCTAATTCTAATTTGTTTTAATTTTTTTACTCATAGCTTGATAGGATCAATGCACAACTAGGTTGCGGTCGATCGACGTCGACTAGTCCTGAGATCAATGTAGACCTCACAGCACAATCAATGGGCGATCTATAAACGATATCCAGCTGCCATGCACTGCACTGCAATGGATCTATTTGACCGGCCGACGTCACCGATCTATCGCAATCTAGGCGCATCTTCCTTCATTGTCGTACTTCCATAAAAACAGCAAAAATGTTTTGTTACAAAAAATTATATTAATCATGTCATGAAACGTTTAAGGCTGCAGTCTTGCAAAATTCACTCGCGGCGAATTATTTGCGCAACTTTGTGTTTTTTTTTAAACAAAAGTAATGAAATAACATGAAATATTATTATAGTACGTGAATAACCATAATATAAGTAATAGATGGTAGTTTTTTTTAAGTTCATCTGGGTGGATTATGTTAGGTAAATCAAGCGTTAAATACAGCTCTTTCGCGCCAACAACGATTCGAGTTATGTTTGTGCACTTGCATTGGGCAATACAAATTTTATTTAGAAAATCTGTTCAGCGCATAATTGTTTCCATATTCTTGTCTTCAAAATGCGCTGATTACTTTTTTTTGACTACCTTTCATTTTCTTAATTCAGATGTCACAATGTCATCGAAATTCTCTGTTTTTATCTCTTAATAAACGGTTTGTTTCATAATAACAAAGCATCGTATGCATGTAAGATTTGGTTGGTTTAATCCCAAGAGTTCAATAAAGCAAATACTAAAAAAAATAGCATCTAAATCACCTTAGTCTAACAATAATAATAATCTCAAAAGACCTCCAAAACGCTCCGACCCACTAAGAAATTGCCCTCGCAATTCTTGTTCATAAACTCTGTTTTGGAGGTCTTTTGAGATTATTATTATTGTTAGAGTAAGGTGATTTAGGTGCAATTTTTTTTTAGTGTTTGCTTTATTGAACTCTTGGCATTAAATTAACCAACTTTTACATGCATACGATGCTTTGTTATTATGAAACAAACCGTTTATTAAGAGATAAAAACAGAGAATTTCGATGACATTGTGACATCTGAATTAAGAAAATGAAAGATAATTTAAAAAAAGTAATCAGCGCATTTTGAAGACAAGAATATGGAAACAATTATGCGCTGAACAGATTTTCTAAATAAAATTTGTATTGCCCAATGCAAGTGCACAAACATAACTCGAATCGTTGTTGGCGCGAAAGAGCTGTATTTAACGGTTGATTTACCTAACATAATCCACCCAGATGAACTTAAAAAAAACTACCATCTATTACTTATATTATGGTTATTCACGTACTATAATAATATTTCATGTTATTTCATTACTTTTGTTTAAAAAAAAATACAAAGTTGTGCAAATAATTCGCCGCGAGTGAATTTTGCAAGACTGCAGCCTTAAGTTGAATTTTAATTTCATTTGTTTATTTTTTTGTCTAAGTTAAAAGTTTTTTTTTTAATTTTGATTATTTATAACAAAACATTTTACAAGGGCGCTGTTTGTTCGGTTGTAGAGCAAATAAGATTGATTTAAAACAACCCAGCAAGGGCTTCTTTGCCGCGGCCTCGTTCATGGCGTTCCAACAATGCCGGTTCAACTTCGGAGCCGACCCGTTCAAGTTCCCGCCCACCGACCGCGACTTCATGATCTTCAACGACCACGGAAAACTCACCGAAGAGGAAAAGAGGGTACTTATTTTAATAAAATACAATCTATATAATATCTGGGTCAGATACACGAGGAAAAACTCGCCTCTAAATGTCGATTATCGAATGTAGACTAGTTATTATGGTAGGTATCGCGAAAGGCGAGAATCGCCTCGCCTTTCAAAATTAACAGTATTTCGAATTGTCAAGTCAGTTCTAGAACATCTTCTAGTGAGTTTCTTATGTCATGATCGTAAACACAACTCTTTTTATCCACTGGGGAGTCTCGCATGGAGGTTCTCGCTTCTCGAGAGTCGAGAAACTTTCCTCGTGTGAGCTTAATTGTGACGAGTTCAATCGCGGGCTAAAAAATATTAACTATGCCTATAACTTCTTAAAAAGTACAGCAACATAGCTGTCATACTCAAATTGTTTTAAACATACAATAAGTTTAAGTCGTCTAAAAGTGATACTAAGTAGATTCTTTTATTTAAATGACTAGTCCTGAGTATTTTGTTTGTAAATATGTCGCCTTCGCAGGTGTTGCCGCGGCGCATCGTGTTGGAGGGCTTGCGTGCTACCGCCACTAAAGACAACGCTTGCACCATCTGCTGCGATGCCGAAGCATCCTGCGTACTGGAACCGTGCAACCACAGGTAAGGAAAACATTATACTCGCATATTGGAAAACATTTTTTGGCACGTACTTTGCTTAGTAATATAAATAATTATACCACTGCTTTCATATCACAAAACACCATCAACATTACAGTGGCTTCTGCTCGGTGTGCACCGCTCAGCTGAAGGAATGCCCCCTGTGCCGCGCTCCCATTCTGCGGGTGAAGTTGGGGAACACGTGACTAACGAGGAGGCTCTCGCCGATCGAAGAGCGGGCGAGTAACATTACCTTCCTGGAGTCGCCGAGCCCGCCGTTCAACAGACGCAAGCGACACGCAACCTCCACTCCCTCGACATCTTCGTCAAGCTCGGCGCTAACCCCATCAAACGAGTTCCCGAACTCCCCACAAGACGATGCTCAAGATATCGCTTACGTAAGATATCACTAAGCCTAATTCTGAATGTTGTGGCTGGCTGTTACTGTGGCTGGTATGTGTTGTTTTGCATAGTTAACACCGAGCACGTAACGTTTATTGAGACAGATTCTCTTTGTTTCTCTTATTTATATCTCAAGAAGTGCTTAAAATTTAACTCCACATGATCAATAGGTACCGTTTAGATTTAAGGGCACGCTAGTCGCTCATTCTTCCATACAAACGTATTCTGGTGCTTACTGATAGGTGATTACTATTTGACGGTGTACGTTCAAAACTAAAAGTTATTTCAATTTGTTTCATCATTATCTCTAGCCCTGTGTGGAAGCAGAATCGGAAAAAAAATATTGGTTTGGAACTTATGAGCGTCGAAACTTCCATATTTCAACACTAATTTTAACGCATCTTTGGGCGTAAATAAATAGCTCCCGGAGTATGAAAACGGTAAAATTATTACCGTACAGTGATAGATAATTTATTCAAGAATTCAAATAACTTTATTTTGAATAAATACATCCAGTAGTTTTTTCATAATATCTAAACGCCAAAAGGTCTGTTCATAAAAATATACGCAATCGTTTTCGTTATAAATCATCGTCTATTCCATTAAATACATAAACTCTACTTAAATAAATAAATACTAAATAACTAAAACTTCAGAAAAAAAAACTTTTATGAATATATAATTTACCCTTAGACAATCTGACAAGACGCGCATAGTAGGTCGAAACTATGATTTTAGTGACTTAGGGACCAACTTTGTTTTTTGACTTTTTCTTTATGCGGATGGATAGAGCTCATTAATCTCAATAATAAATTGCCCTGATGTTTTTTTCTAAACTTTATACTTTGGGTAGAAAAATGTGTTTTGTTATTTTTTTGTATGGAGCGGATCAAATTCAATTAAATTCCTGCTAAGTAGCGTGTGGTCCCGCTTTGAAACTTTATTTTTATTATACCTTGCCTAGTCTACTATCATTTGATGCTATGAATCTGTGCATAAAGTTGCAACTCCAATTAAATGGATCGAAAAAAATTAAAAATTAAATAGAATAAAAAGCTTCATTTTTATTTTCGTACGTTCTTTTAAGTGAAATTTGATATGGAATAGTAAGTAAAAGCACGTAATAATTACTTAACAACTAACAACAATATATTTAATAGGTCCCTAATTAGTTTAAATTTACTATTTAATGTATTAGGTATTTAAAAATGTGGATATTTATCTATGAATTTCTATTTGCGTGTTTAATGACTGTAATTAGCTTAACATTTCACTTTATAAAGAACAATGTTTTTTTTTCACTTTTAGCCATTACTGTAATGTTAATATGGATAATTAATTAATGAGGCTAGTAGAAAAATCAGTTTGAAAATTTGTTTGTAACTGGAAGTATAAAATTTTACCATATTTATTATATGCTACTAGTGTTCGTTTATTCGTACTCCTACTAACGTCTCGTGATTGTGAATTGTGATCATCCCTTTTTCGTTATAATGGAGAGTTTAGTTAACAATTTAGATTTATTTATGATTTTATGAGAGCAGCTGAAGTCGCCGTCGGATAGTAAAAAAACTCTTTCAATTCCTACAACATTAAATAAACGTGACCGAAGAGAACAGTGTTGAGCTCCAAAAATTCTGTACGCGCTTTTGTTCAAATATAAGTGCAAGATGGGAACGAAGTAGTCGCACGTTAGCACAGTTTATAAGAATAAATGCTGATCGATTAGAACGTGCAATAAACTGGCAAAAAAAATGATACCTGAAGCTGTGAACAGGAAAGGCTCGAGATTTATACTGAAGATGTTGAAAATCTACCACCATCTACTACAGAAGCTTCGACATCTGAATTTATACCTCGCAAACCTTTCGAAGAATTGGGCTCCAGGCAAAAGCGAAGACGCTTTCAACAAATTACCCAATCGCTTTCGTTATCCCCGGATGATCTGAAAGCTACTACAATTGCTAGTTTAAGAAACACTGGAAATGAGGATGTAGAAAAAATAATGAATCATTTGCTAAATTACTCCGAAGATCTAGAAAAAGTTAAGGAGTGTTACAGTACAACGACTCATTGTCCAGGGACAAGTGGAGGGCAAGCGGTCACGCGGTCGGTCAGCTACGCGTTGGACAGACCTTATCAAAGCGTCAACACAAACCTCCATAGTTCAGAACTTTCGAGACGCGGCAGGCCGGAATAAGTGGAGGAGCATCGCGAGGGCTGCTTTGGCCAAAGAAAATGCAGAGTCATCAACCACGACCACTCTGTCAAGAGTGAACGACTAAGGAGGGAAAGTACAAGTAAAGCGAAAACTAGTTCTGATTCTCAGACATCTGAGGAGTTAGAGCAAAGAAGAAACATTCATACATAAATTGTTGGTACATGGGAGTGATATAATTAAGTACTTAGGTACCTATAGGTAAATGTCGGAAGTGGCAGCGGAAGCTCGCAATAAAGATTTCCCGATATATAGAGAGAATCATTCTAGAAAGGTAAGTAGAACGGCGACAAATGAGGATATTTTACACAATCTTCTTTTGTCTTCTGATCCAAAGATCACAAGTCTAAGACCTCGAATGGTGAAACAAATATGGTTCTCTCTCCAAAAGTCAAAAAGCTCCTGAAGCTCCTGCTGAGTTTTCCCACAGAATCCGATTTAGATTTTATTGATGTACATAATTTACATAGATAGTCATAGCGATGGTAAATAAGATTTTTGGTAGATTGTTTCTTGGTTTTTTTTTATTTGTTTTTATGTCATAATTGAAAGGAAATAGTAAAGTTTGGTGTTGTATATAGTTTTGAGTTTACTTGTGTTAGTAGTTAGTTTACCTTTACTAATAAAATTATCTATATTTACTTACTATTTAGTCTTATTATTTATTTTTACTTAAAAGAACATTTCATAAACTAATTAAAGTCATTAAACAACAAATTGAAATTCATACATCCACATTTTTAAATAATGTATGTATTAGTAAATTTAAGCGAATTAGGGAGCTTTTAAATGTATTGTTGTTACTTGTTAAGTAATTATATGTTTATGTGCTTTTACTTACTATCCCTATCAAATTTTACTTAAAAGAACTTACGGCAGTAAAAAATGATGCTTTTTATTCTATGTAATTTTTATTTTTTTTCGATCCATTTATTTGGAGTTGCAACTTTATGCACAGATTCATAGCATCAAATGATAGTAGACTAGGCAAGGTGTAATAAAAATAAAGTTTGAAAGCGGGACCACACGCTACTTAGCAGGAATTTAATTGAATTTGATCCGCTCCATACAAAAAAATAACAAAACACATTTTTCTACACAAAGTAGGTACTTACCTATAAAGTTTAGAAAAAAAAACATCAGGGCAATTTATTATTGAGATTAATGAGCTCTATACATCCGCATATACAGGGTGTAAGGGACAGCCCTCCGCAAACTAACAGGGTGCATTCAGCTCCTCATTCTGAATCATATTCCACCGGAAATTTTCTCAGGAAAATTTTCATATTTTCAATTTTTTTTTCCGTTACATTTTCATTATTTCAATGTAAAATTGACGTTCCTGAAAAAATTTCATGTACCGGTCATCTTAGTATGACATACTGAATTCGCCCTATCAGTTTGCGGAGGGCTGTCCCTTACACCCTGTAGCAAAAAAGTAAAAAAACAAAGTTGGTCCCTCTAAGTCACTAAAATCATAGTTTCGACCCACTGTGAGACGTCTCTTTATTAGAGATGTGTTTCAGATTACGTCTCTTTCAGTCATAGCTCAATCCTCCGTCCATTTCAGACTAACTTTCACACGTCATCGTCGCTTGAGAGACAAGAGGTTCACCTACTATTAGAGGCAACCAATAAAATTAGGCACGTTATTCGTTAGTTTTTGGCCTTTTTGGCCCGATGGTGTTATTTTCATTCTAATAATATTTCAACGTAATTGGCAGAATGTTTTTTATAAAGCAATCTATATTCCGCCTAGTCAAAAGTCAAATTATTTATTTTAAGTAGGCCAATAAAGCACTTTTGAACGTCAACATTTGCAAGAAAAAATAGGATTGATTAGGCCTCATTTACGGAGACGCGGGGCGTCGCGCGTCGCGTTGTGCGGCGCGGCCCGCACTAAATTCAAACATTTCTAACACAATATTTTCTTCTTGCTCGGTAATCATTTTCCTCGATCAAAACCCAATAATAAAAGAACTGATCACCAGCACCACTGATACACACACTCAAATAACTGAAATAAGATGGCCGCTGTTTGGCCTGCCCGCATCGCCCGGACCGCTGACCGGTTGCCCTGCCCGGATCGCTGACCGATTGCTCTGCCCTGACCGCAGACCGATTGTCCCGACCGACAGCGTTGTTCATACATGATGCGGGCTGCGTTCACTTTGACCTGACCGCTGCGCAGGCCGCAGAACGCATCCAGTGTGACAAATCCTTGAGAGCGTTTACGGAGAATCGTTTAAGATTTCTTACACTTGACGGCCCGCAGCCCGCCCCGCGCACCGCGCCGTGCGACGCCCCGATGAGGCCTTAGAAAATGCTTTGTTGTACCAGCATTATACTTAATGATGTTATGTTTAGGTCCTCGAGACTGCCATGCTTAATCAGTTATACCATCCGAATAGCCTCAACGAAACTGTTAAAAATGTGTATCATAATAAATGTTGCTTTTATGTTATGTACTCGATGTAACAAAACGTGAATAACCACGTTTAATTTGGTGGTCTTCCAAACTAAGTGCATCGACATATTACGCAAGATTCGATTCTAAGTAAGTACCGATTTATCTTCCTTTATCATAAATCCACAGGCAATTTACAAGTCCGAAAGTAGGTACCTTTATGCTGAATCAGGCTATCTTTTTAAGTTTTTCTCAATCTAAACTACAACTTTTTGCATCTCGTTTCCTTTTTAACTAAATCCAAAGTACCTAGAAATTATATCATGAAACCGTCATAATTTTTAAGGTTCAGTTAGCACCGCTCCTCGCTGTTTGTAAGACCATTCAAATGACAATCGAGTCTACAATGTGCATTCATTAATCAATTCACTCCTTCTTCGTTCTCTCTAGTAGGACGAAACTACTCTCTCTAATACACTGATTGTGATTACTCACCAGTGTGACCACATTTAAATTGAACATTGTGCTTGCTAAGCTGCTTGCCTAAATTCTGCTATTTTTTTTTTTTGTAAAAAATGCTAAAATTTTGCTAGTTAATTAATACATAATTTTGTACAAATATGTTAAAAAAACGCAAAAATAATTAAGTACTAAAAATATTTATTAACAATTAATAACTTCTAATTTTTTGTGGTATCCATGTTTTTACGTTCGCGCTACTAAACCCGTTAAATTCCATACCTAATACAACTTTTAAACTTATACTTTTAAAAAAATCAGCTGTTCAATACATTTATGTTCGCATAATTCGTCAAAATGTAGGGAAAAGCCAATTTTTTTTTTCGCGATTTTAGGTTTGGTCCCGTAGTAAAAGTTGTTCATAGTGATGAGTACAATGATCCCTTAAGAGGTTTTGCGCATTTAACGTTACACGTTGTATAATATACCGCTTTCCGCAAGCAGACTTTTTAACATAGGTACCTAGCATTGCACGTAGGTATGTGTGCACCGGAGTTTATGTCGAGGAAGTCCCTTGTCACTTTTCGTTCATTCCTGATGTCCACCACCACTGGGGGACAGCGAAACAGCTTTTAAAAATTATTCCCGTTGTCCACCACTGGGAGACAGACTTAACTTCAAAACACTTTAAAGTTACCTCCGGCGCTGCGGGAAGTGCAACCCGGTTCGAGCCTCCGGTTTTTATATAAACTCTAGGGGTAGCAGCCAAAAGACTGCGTAAATTCGGGGTGCCCCGATTCGGTTTTGGAACAGATCAGTACCCTAATTGAGTAACACATTATCAATCGGAGTTTGAATCATTTTGAAACAAATTGGTAATCCTTTGCTTCATATGTTCGAAAGATTTGTCTGCTCGACAGCGTAAATAACGCAATGAATGTTGTTGAACTGTCAAAATGAAACCAACTCCGATTGATAATGTGTTACGCAATTAGGGTGCTGACCTATTTTAACCATGAAGTGGTGGACAGTGGGAATTATTTTTACAAGTTGTTTCGCCGTCCCCCAGTGGCGGACATCGGGAATATACCACACTTTTTGTTTGATTTTGTTGCATTACAAAGGTACTTATTGATTCAAATCAACTACTTATTTATTTTAAATATCTCTTGATGTTAATCGCAATTATTTAAATCATCTCAACCCTGGAATCCGTTCTTCATACGTTTTTTGATCCATTTGTTTACATTTTCATCAGATATATACCTACCCACTAGTGGGACAGACCTATCATTAAAGTTCAAAATTTATAGCTATATGGATACCTAACTACCTATTATTAATCATTTTTTCATCGACCGTAATGCTTTGAATCAAGATTTTGTATTAATTGGCAGCAGAGTAAATAATTAGTGTTGTTGTCCCAGCATGTTGACTTTGTTTTGGCCAAGCCCTATGCACTAAAAATATTTTAAAAGAAAAATTATAGGTAAGTAGGTACTACTTTGTGCTGAATCTTTGCTTTTTTATAGTTCTCCCAACACACAGAGACGATTTGGCCCTGAGTGTAATTTTGGAGTAAACTTAAACACTTACCATCACTAACAGATAATTTTTAAGCTAAACAGTATATTTAGGATACGTGTTACATAAAGGTTGCAATAAATAGAAACAAACAATTCTAATTTGTTATGTATAATCACTTTCAAAATCATCTTCTTCAATCTTAATTTCCATTGTAGGTTCGATCTCAATTTCTATCTTTTTTTCTTTCTTAATTACTTTCTTTCTTCCATGTTTCTCATGCGATGTGACATCTAAAGAAAGAGATGATAGGCCCCTCTCTTCTTTTAATATTCGCGCTACTGTGGTAAGGCACACACCTGTAGCATCGGCTGTACGTTGCTGTATATTTCGTAAATGCGATAAATCACAGTTGGGTTCTCTATGCAACATCGTAAACTCATACTCTTCCTTCAAAAAACGATAAACGTTAGCAATCAGGGCTCGACCCTAAAAGGAATTAAAAAGTATTATTAACATCCTGATTGCATGCTTTAGGGCTTTAGGTACCTATGTTTGGAGGCCAAAATAAACATCTGGCAAATACTGTGTAAGTCAGATGAAATTAATTTCACGAAATTACAGAGCTGCGTTAAGAAATTTGAATTTCGCGGGAACTAGGCACAATTTCATTGAATAGTAATTCAAGATGGCGGCCCTTAACCATATATCTAAAAGCATTGAATAATTAAAACCTTCGAATTAAAGCAAACTAACTAATTACTAAATTAAAAAATAATTACCTCACTACCAATAACTTTTCTGCGTTTTTTCTCCATGATAACTGTATTCGATACAAAATTTTGGCGCTCGGTGAGCGGGCCGCGTTGCGATGCCTTACTTGACTGTCTCAGGACTGGTTACTGAAGTGTAAACTGTGGATAAGTGATAACTGAAACCGACTGAAACTGATGCAGTGGCGACTGGCGCTGTACTGTACTGTGTGCACTGTGCAGCTGACGGGTGACTGAACGAACTTTCACACTTGTCACTTATGGCCTCGTTCACCATCTCGCGTAAAGCGTCGATTAGTTTTAGTTGGCAAATAAAATCAACGAAAATCTTCTGTCAATTACACATGCGAAAGAACTTCGAGAGTCCGAGAGTGACTTCGAGCATAGCATACTCTATATAAAGTAATAACTTAAACGTAAATAAACAAAAACAACTGACGGGATAAGTGAATGGCGTAACAAATCATATGTTACATTTGGTTACATTCGTTCAATACTTCAATATTACATCAATGTCAAACGTCATTGTCAATGCAGTTGTCTTGTCAATTTGTCATTTGTTTGTGTTTTACTGTGTTTTCGTTTAGTGTCATATCTTCTTGAATTGCTTGTATTAAAGTCGCATGTGATTTTAATTTGTTTGTAGTACATAGAATTTTCATAACTACTTACTAATTGTTATAGATAAAATAATTAGAAGAGTTAGAAAACACCACAAAGATCAGAGAAGCGAGATACCCCAAAATTAATAGCAGGCTTGTTTTTTGGTTTCTTTGTTGTGTTTTTCTTCAGAACATCGACTTCCAAGGTACTAGACGTGCTCCATAATTGAGACCGCGGTTTAAATATAAAGATAATATAAGTGGATATTATAATGCTGCACAGTTCCCGAGTACTAGCGTTGCCATCCGTCCGGATAAAGCAGGACAGTGTTAGGCTTTTTGATCTCTTGCCCGGCCGAAGACAAAAAAACTTGTAAACTTTTCCACATTTTGTCCTGTCTAGACTTACATTTTGTCCTGTCTAGACTTATGATTTTTAACACATATCTGTCCGACTCAGTATCGTGGACCGATGGACTCTTGGCTAAGTAATAACAGCCACAAGGGTCGATTGATCAGGTTAAGCTACGCTTGCCGAAGTTGGTCCGTGGATGGGTGACCATCTTTATATACCACGACCTTTCCGTGCCTCAGAAAGCATTAAGCCTCTGGTCCCGGCTGTCATTTGTGGATCTTTGACAGTTGTTACGGGTTGTTAGAAGCCGAAAGTCTGAGAACCAGTCTTACCAATGGGTATCGTAATACCCCGTAACTGGGTTGTGTAAGTCAGATAGGCAGTTGGTTCATGTAAAATACTCTTATTCAGCTGCATCCGGTTAGACTGGAAGCCCACCCCAAAATAGTTGAGAAAAGGCTATGCAGATGATGATGCGTCTGACTGTATTTTCAGCATACCCGTCAGGTTGTGATAGTCTTTTATGACTAGATATCTACCACTTACTTGAATGTCGTGCAATTCGTATGTGAAATTACAGAGGACATTAACTGGTGATTAGCCTAATTGACATTTTACTTGAAGGTGGTGAAAGCGGCCTAAAACAATTCAAGTCATGCGAATTGTTTTAGGGCCTCTAACACACACCATTCACATAAACTCACGCCTTCTTCCCATGCAATTTGGAAAAAACTACAGAATGGCACCTGCTATGATTCTTACATGTCAACATCTTTTGCTTCGTTTACATTCATATATCTGAAGTCCAATTCGCATACCTAAAAACAATCAGTTGCAATCTCATGCCAGTGACAATGAAGTGTCAAAAATGTTGGTAAACTATTTTTGGACAGATGGAGACTGAGATGAGACTGCAAATGTTGCTGTTGTTAGAAATGAGGGAATTGCCCCTCTGTTCATATACGCAAGTATTATTCTAATAATATAATAATATCCTTGGACATTTCACACAACGCCATATAGCCCCAAGCTAAGCAACCTAATGCTTGTGTTATGGTAACGAAATTTTTTTTTTACATACATACATAGTTTAAATAGTTTGTAGTTACGACAAAACAAGGCTAAATTAGATTTTATGTCATTAACATGAACTAGCAGATACACTTACACATACACTCTCGCATACAGACACACTACACACAGGTATCCACACTTTAATCATACTTTCACTCATTTTTTCTTGTATAATTTGATATTGTAATACTATAAAATGCTGTACTATGGAAGAGCGGAGTCTCCTAACACAGGCATTGTTTGCTTAAAAGGAGGCTCCAAACACTAATACCCTGTTTTTTGTAAACTGAAACATTAATAATAATAACCCCACCGCAGTATCTCTACGTTGACGTCGTGGTGGGGCTTGCGCGCTCCGAATTTTAGATCTGTGCCGGTAGAGTTTACTTTGCCGAATCAGGTCTAGGATGAGGAGCCAGACCAAGAGAGATACAGAAACCCGCAGGGCAGCATGTGGCGCGCTGTTGGACAGTAGTGACGCCACGGACCCTATCTCCCGGGTGAAGTCTTGTTTCTCACCTCTAGCTTGCGTTTATTGCCCGGCTGGAGTGAACACTGACGAGGAGAACTCCCACCTCTTTCTTGTCTTTATTGGCCGGTTTTAGTGGAGATTCGCAAGAGCAAACGTGCTCGGAGGAAGGAAGTATTCCAGCAAGATGCTGGTAGGTATCTTGACCGTACTTCCGGTATTGTCCTGATAGCCGTAGGATACTTCTTCCACTCCTCACAGGCGCCTCAGGACATGTTGCCCCATTGCCGCTACGACACTATGTGCTAGCGACAGTAGCGACCGTAGCGACCGTTTTCGGGGGCCCATTATTGAGTGTGCAAGTCACCCCTTGCCATTTTGTCTGTGTATTGTATACAAAACATTAGTGAGGCAGGGGCCATAGCGTTTCCATAGTTCTATGTAACCAGTCCATAGCCACTCAAACTAGTGTTGCAAAAAACTCGTGTCTTCGAGTCCTATATAAACGGACTCAATGATGAATTACAAGACTCGACTCATTACAACAGGACTCCAAGACTAGAGAACTAAGTTCTCTACGAGCCCTTGTATGTGACATGAGAGCTCGAGTCTCTTTGTGCGCTCGAGTACTTTTTATGCGGCGTGTCGTCGAGTTTACATTCACATCTCTATTTTCATAGAAGTGAGTTTTTAGCTGATTTGTAATGATTTTGTCTTGTCAGTTTTTTTTTATGGCAGAATTACATAACCACTTAACTTATCACCTATTCGGGTCTTTTCGAATAATGAGTTTCAAGCCTCATCTTCATGCTTCGAGTTTTTCTTGAAGACTCGAGTTCATTTTAAGACTCCAGTCCTTTTGTAAGACACAAGTGGTTGTTTATAGACTCGGACTCGGCTTGACTCTAGACTCCGAACCTTTTTAGCACACCGAGTCTTGCTTATTTGAGTCGAGTCTTTAAAATTACGACTCGAGGACTCGAGTTTTTTGCAACACTAACTCGAACCCATATCCCAATATGCTTTGTTTCCATGTTCTGCAATAGTTCTGCACCAACCGGGGATTGTCCTTGGGTGCAATTGCATAGTGCGTAGAGGGATAATCGTCGGCTGGTGCATCCTTATACTTTAAAATAGTCTAAGGGGCCTCTGCGAGTTGGCTTCGACCTCCCTCGTACGCCTTGCAAAGGTGCGGGACCTAAGGGGCCCGAGATTATGTCAAAGACGTTTTAATAATAATAAACTTTAGTTTTAGGGTTCCGTACCTCAAAAGGAAAAAACGGAATCCTTATAGGATCACTTCGTTGTCCGTCTGTCTGCATGTCAGTCTATCAAGGCCCTTTTTTCAGAAACGTGTGGAGGTGTCAAGTTGAAATTAATATGAAATACGTAGGTGTAGGTCCCTTGGAGTTCTAAAAATATCAAGCTTCTAAGTAAACGCAATAAAAAAATACTGCCAGTTATGCGACATTTTTTGATACTCGCAAGTAAATCAAAACCTAGGGGTCCCGTTGTCCTGGAATCATGAAATTTGGCAATAATTAAGGTCTCACAGCACAAGTAAAGGAAAAAGTTCAAAAATTGTTAATTTGTAATTTTATCACAAATTTTTTTTTGGGATTACAATGTTAACTAACTAAGTTGGTTTTTGGGATACATTCTTTTTAACCACGGAACCCTTTATTGTATTGTGCGTCTGACACGCACTTGGCTGGTTTTAAACTAAAATTCACTCGTTGTTGTATATTGCCCTCCTTGAGCCTTCACTTGTCGCCTTTAAAATGTATGTATACATCTATGTCGCCCAATGTCGCCGCACAAACTGCAGTAGAAACTAATAAGCTTCACGCATATATTTGCATGTGAGTGTTTCCAATCTTATCAATATACTTACATTATAAATAATTGTGCAGGTCTTAAAGGAATCTCAGAAACACAATATTCAATGAAGTCAAGAAAATATAACCAACCAATATTATTTCCAATGTTGTAAAACTTCTTTTAATGTTAGATTCTTAGAAACCCAGTCAAGGATGGCTTATGTTCATTATTACTCTTTCATGTGTTAACAAAAAATATTAAGCTTATTTTACATAAATAATATCAGATTACATTCCCAATATTTATGTTGTACTAAAAGTACATTAATTGGTAGTAAAGAACTTGTTAGCTATAAGTATGTATCCGATAATAAATTAATAAAATTTCTTCATGCTTTACTCACCTACTAACAAGAGTAAATCCATAGACGTATAAAAAAAAATGTTTTTTTATACGTCTATGAGTAAATCATGGAAAAATAACAGATTTAGTAAATAATAAATATAATAAACCTACTTACATTTATAAAATATACAGGGTGTAAGTGTAAACAGTGGCAATATTGTAAGGGGTCATTGTACTCATCATTATGAACAACTTTTACAATGGGACCAAACCTGGAATCGCGAAAAATAATCAGATGTTCAGTAAATTTATGTTCGCTTTAGGTACCTACATAATTCGTCAAAATGTAGGGAACAGCAGATTGTTTTTTCGTGATTTCAGGTTTGGTCCCCTAGTAAAAGTTGTTCATAATGATGAGTACAATGACCCCTTTAAAGATTGCCTACACTTACATCCTGTATATTAGGTATTCTTCCATTTAGAAAAAAAAGGTGAGGCCTTTCATAGTTTTATAAAATGGAACTATCCAGAGACTGTAAAGTGACCATTATAATGATATTGTTCGGATAAGAAAAGAGTGATTTAAAAATCAAATTTAGAATGTAAGAAAAGACTTTGAATGGCCTACCAGTAAAATTAAATTCATTCTGCTTCACGGCTATGTTTTGTAGGTTATTTTGTATTAGAAACAGTACGTAGTGCATTGCCTATTTTATCTTCTGTGAAGAATTATTCGTGGTATTTCGTTATTGTATCTATACCTACTTGGACTTATAATCGTACCTATTTCAGTAACTTGACAGTTCGAAGCAAAGTAATTTTCGTTAATATATTACTTAAGTGTCGTTTACTACACTTGCGTGCAACAAAATCGATCCACCCCATTCTCTTCGATATGAAACGAGAAAATTTAACAAGTTTAATTAACAATAACCTAATATATTGTGTACTAAAACCTTCCTGACTGTATGTAGATTACGTAAGTGAAAAAAATATCATAACTGATTCATTACTTTTTGAGAAAAACGCGAATTTAAAAACATACAGATCGAATGAAAAACCTTCTTTTTTTCAAGTTGGTTAAAAATTCAAGTCAAATGATCAATAAACGAACAGTAATAAACAAAATTAAGCTTATGTCAACTTCACTGACAAAAAAAGTCACGCAGTTTTTTTCAAACAAAAGTGATTGATGAGAACATCAGAAGAATCGAGTCGATCTTGTCAAGAATATTGCTTTTATCAAAGTATATGTGTATGTGTAAATAAACTTTATCTTACCTACCTTCACACAGTATAAAATAATTAAAATAAATACATTAATATCTTTGAGCTATCGTCTCTCAAATAGAGAGCATGGGGTGGGCCAATTTTTTTGCACGCAAGTGTATTATGGTAAAAACGAATATAACGTGTTTCAATTAAAACTATAGTTTCATCTAGGTAGTTTCGCTAATTCTTCTTTTTATTGTCCAGGAACTTGGGTATCCCTTCAACTGTCAAGTTATTGAATATGATTAACCCGTCGCATGCGAATTAGCAGATACATTTTTTATTGTTATCTGCAAACCTGGGTGCAATCGACGTTTAAAGAGTTACGAGTCCAAGATTTTAGCCAAAAGTAATAACTTACTTTTGCCAACAATCAATGGTTTTCTTCATGAACGAATTAACCACTGGACCCGACATATAAAAGGACGCACCTTTACCGGTTTTGTCAGTAACCAGGAAATTCTAGCCTTGGTCGTTTGTTTTAGCGTCAGTCTCAAGCACTAGGTACTTGTTAGCAAAACATCTCCCAAAAATTACTAAATTTTCAGTTAAATGGTGTAAAAACTATAGCGGCAGAAAGCAGCACTATTTCTTTTCACTTGTAAGTACCTACATTATTTTATTACATTTATTGTTTAATCAAATGTAATGTGGTTGAACGAGTTTTCATACATTTGTATTTTGTGTCGGGTCCAGTGGTTAAATTCGTTCATGGTTTTCTTAATACGAAGATGTAATAAAGTTTTAAATTTTTGGGATAATAATGAGTGTTTAATTAAATTTTAAATAATAATCTGTCGTGTTTTATGTAGTTACCTAAGTAAATAGGCTGATTAAAAAAAATATGTTTACTATACATTGGCTAATATATGAAAAACTAGCTTCGTTCCAAAATTTAAAATTAAGCCTTATTACGGAAGTATCTTGTAAAGAGAATTGCGGTTTGATTTCAATATTTGAATTGCAATGTTATATGTGCAGAGAATATTGGTAGTCACCGCCGCTGGCAAATCATTATAAACCTGCTCTGGTTTTCACATAAATGTATATATTAACAAAAAATTGTGTAATTAGACTAGGTACCTACCAAAAAGGGTCAAAACGTGATTTAGAAATTAAATTGGAGCCCACTTGGTGCTCAAACGTAAATAAATGATAAAATTATGTTCATAATCTGATCTGCATTTGAATTAAATTATTATGAAACTTATTTCCTATAAGTACATAACATTTTCGGATTTTATTAATTAATTATTGTTGTATTAGCCTATATAAAAGTTCTGATTCCACATTGTTTTGTTTGTTTATTGTTAACACCGTAATATTCTAAGCTAAGCTATAGAAATCCTGCACTGTTTAAACGATTAGGTATTAAAAAATGAGAAATCTGTATTATTAACTACAGAATGTTAATGATTTTGACCAGTCCGCCTAACTTCCCATAATAATTCTTGTGAATCAATGCTCCACAAATCTACAGTATGAGTTTTTGAACAGAATTATTTAGGTAGGTAGGTACATAAAGGTGTCTCCTTAGACTAAAATAGGTACTGTGTAGGTGCTTACATCCTTCTGATTTCAACATAATGTGATTCAAAATCCATTCTAACACCTACACTTGAAAAACTCGAAATGAATTTCCTATTCCTACTACAATTTTCCTATATCAATCGGTTGGCATTATAGTAGAGTGAAGTGTAAATCCTGTTAAAAAGTAACCCTCTATGTACCTATTTTACCTTGTTACCCGATTGCGCGACGCATAGGAGGGTAGGTAATGTGTAATGTGTAATGGTAACCTACACTACCTAATTTAGGCTGACAAACATACATACATGCATATTTAATATGCATGTATGTATGTTTGTTTCTTTGTAGCGCTCTAGAGACCAAACGCGTGGGACGGTTTTGATAATTCTTGCGTCAATCGATATGTCAGATGGTCTGTTGTGAGTGTCATGTCATAGATGACTACCTCCTTAATCAAAATTCAATATGGCGACAACCAAACGCCGTTGTTGTGAAAAAGAAAAAAAAAATAAGGCGGCGAACTATGGCAAGTGGGGCTTAGCTTATTAGTTGATTCGCCCGAAGGGGGCAAATCGACACTTTTACTTGTGGGTGAATCTACAATTTCAGAAATACCTACGTATGATGCAATTAGCACTGTTTGAATTTTATGCAGGAAAGTTAAAAAAGTACCTACAATATCGCACAGAATCAGGATAAAATATTGTGAAATATTAATAAATATATCTTTAAGTATTTTAAAAGTGAATGCGCAATGATAGCCCGTGAAATTCCAATTTTCTTACTTTGCAAATTGCAGAAATTTGCAGGTCAGTGTTAGGTTGTATGTTGATTAAAATATGGTTCGCGACTATAACGAATAATGTATTTAAGTAACTTTTTGTTTTAAAATGTCATTTGTTGAAAATGTTGTGATAAAATGTCATTTTAGAACAAATCTATCTTACGAGAAATGTTTTGACAGATGATTATTTTGGTTATAATTTGTAACCACGGCGCCCAACGCAAGAGAGCGATACTTATGGCGTATAGGGGCTTGACTCAGAATGTGCACTTCGCAAAATGTGCACTTGACGCAAAATGTGCACTTCGCATAATGTGCACTTCGCAAAATGTGCACTTCTCAATATAGCACTTCTCAAAATGAGTGTGAATTTTATCACAAGGGGTAAAAAAAAAAACCGTTTGCTTACCTTTTTTTTAATTGTTTTGCACGATTTTTAGCCGTTAGCAGTAGTTTGCTATTTTGAGAAGTGCACATTTTGCGGAATGCACATTATGCGTCAAACCCGCGTATACTTAGTGCTTTCTCTGTTACTTTTTCTTAGCATTACCGATAATGATAGTTATACAGGGTGATTGAAAGATGGGTGCAAAGCTTTAAGGTGAAGATAGTACAGACAATTTAGAACCGTTTAAGCCATGGTTGTCTTAGACGAAGTGTTACCATTTTTTTAACCTAATTTTCGATAGATTGCTTACACATGAATTTAATAAAATAAAATAAAAATGAATTCATTTATCATTCAATTTGGCCTTAAATAAGCAGTTTAGTTAAAATTTTGGTAATTTACGAAAAAAAAAAATATAAAAATTAGGTTAAAAAAATGGTAAGACTTCGTCTAAGACAACCATGGCTTAAATGGTTCTAAATTGTCTGTACTATCTTCGCCTTAAAGCTTTGCACCCATCTTCCAATCACCCTGTATAAAGTTCATATTTCTAAGTTTACTCTATTGAATGACTATTTCATGAAATCTTGACATTTGAAGCCTTTTCTCACATAAGGAGTATATTATTGATAATTTCTGTAAATACAAATGTAATGTTTGTTACGGTCGCGAGTTAAATTTGAATCAACATAAAACCAAATACTGACCTGCAAATTGCATAAACGTAAGAATATTTGAATTTCGCGGGCTACCTTAGCGCTTCCCCCTGATTACTTACATATATTTTTTTCACAGTTTCAATTTAATTATCCTACCCACAGTCAGTACCTACTTATTATTTAATATCGTGTGTTCATGATTATACAATACAAAACGTGCGAATTGCCTAATACATATTTTCGGAATTGTCGATTCGCCCACAAATAAGTTAACTAATAAATTATCTTACTAATAAATAAGCCCAAGTGGGCTGAAGTGGGGCATTATTGAATAGGTCTTTGAAAAACATCTTTAGTTTCTCTAATCATTTTGAATGACCATTTAGGATCTACTTATAACAATTTAAAGTTGGTCAGCAACCATACTCACTTAAATTTTAAAAACTTATATTAAAGCTGTGATAAAGTTCTTACACAATTGGTATTTAAAGTTTATTAACGTGAAAAATAATAATTATAATATAATTCTTAAAATCGAGTGACAAATCCAGAATTTTACTGCTTTGTAAGATAATTTTAACGACCGTTACCTAAAGCATTATGTACTAATACGAGCGAGAGAAAAATAATCCTAATAAAAAGTGTAAAATTAAAAAGTGAGTAGTTAAGTACCTAAATTTAAAAAAATCAAACAACCCAACTAACTAACTAACTAAAAAGTGAACTTTAAAACAGATGGAAACAAGATGACCAAATTTCTCTCTCCAGTCCCACACCCCGTAAGTACATCCTATGCCGAAATCCGTGCCCATCGGCTAGTTGACCCTAAACTTATTTTGCACAGAGTACCACTCGCAGTTGCCCTCTCGTCAACTGAAGCAAACTGCGCGCCTAAAACAGAATTTTGAATTAATTAAAAACATCAAACCAGTTTACAAGTTGCTAGAAATTAAAAGAAGGTACCTATCTTCAATTTTTTTTGGATACGTAAATAAAAGCAGTAATATATAACACAAAATTCAATTAAGAAAATAGGTAGCCTACAACAAAAATTCGTTTTATTCAAAATCAATTTAAAAATCTGAGAATGTTGCAGGATATTGTATTTTACGCATTGTAATGTAATGTAATGGCCAATATCCTAGTCATAAAATAAAATTAAGTTGGCCAAATTAAAATAAGTACTTACCGTATTTTGAACACTGTTCATCATAAGTAGATGCCTACCATCTGTGGTGCATCACATTCTTGTGAGAGATTTTTAAACCTTAGAAACCTTAATTTCCCAACAACTAGTCATTAGATCGATCAATCAAGGCTACATAATGGCGACGCTTCTGGATAAAGGAGCCAGAAGAATCGAGAACAAAATAACGTTTGTAAAAAGTTTTACTCTTCAACAATAGAGATAACCTAAGGGAAAATACATAAATTAAAAAGAAAAATGGTCTCGAAACTTTGGATGGTTATGAACCATTGCGCTTGAGGGGTTAAATTATTTTTCCTACTCGTAAATAGGTAGGTACCTACCTAACGCCTTACATTCGCATCTAAGTAACCATACATTGGGTAGGAATAACAAATTAGTGCTAAGTAGGTACTTACTTATATTAAAAAGGTTTAGGTGGTTAAAAAATGTAAACAATCTTGATTTGACTTTTTACACAAACACATATTATTTAAGGTGATTGCGCTGTGTAGCCCGCGAAATTCAATTTTTTTTGGGTTTTTTTCAATTTGCAGGTCCGTGTCAGGTTGTATCTTGATCAAAGTAGGATACGCGGAAATAAAACATAAGTACTTAAGTATTTATATAATTTTAACCATAAAAATCATCAATACATCTCTCTAAGTTAGATTTCGTGCAGAGTCGACAAACGAACGAAATCTAACGACTCTGCACGAAATCTAACTTAGAGAGATGTATGATTTTTATGGTTAAAATTATATAAATAGGTACATATGTTTTATTTCCGCCTATCATACATTGATATACAACCTGGGGGCCCACTCCCTAAGTCCGTCCGTCTTTCCGTCCGTCCGTTCATCCGTCCGTCTGACATTACGATCCATCAAAACAAGTGTAAAAGTTAAATTTTTCGGACGGGCAAAAACACATCGGGAGTAGGGACAACTGGCAAATCATGTTGTCATTCATACTTCGTTCGGGCCCCGAACCAATCATCCATCCGTAGGTGATACGGAGTAGGAAACGCCCGTAATGAAGGCCGAAACTTCGGGCTTCGTGCTTAGGGAGTAGGCCCACTGACACGGACCTGCAAATTGCAAAAAACCCAAAAAAAAATTAATTTCGCGGACTACCACTGCGCATCATCCTTAAACAAATAAACTAAGTACTGCTTAAACCAATGATTCAATTGATTTAGTGATCATTATTGTTGTATTTACATAGACGGTACCTATTTAGTTGCATTTTATTTTTAAACTGATGTTATATAATAAAAAAAAGATAAAAGACACATCAAGATTGTTTACCTTTTTTCACTATATGTACCACTTTCTAATAAAGGTAACTTATTAAAAAAACAAAATTATGTAATATCTCTATGTAATAGGGTGCTTAGGCCTCAAATATTCATTTTTTTGTTTTTGTGCTCACACCATAAATTATTATTGTAAGTTTTTATGTGAGGGCTTTTTTGTACTACGGTTTACTTTTTTGTTTGTTTTTATTAGCTGTAAGTAAGTAAGTCCTCCATGTTTGAAAATAAATAAATAAATGTTTTCTTACTTAGAAGACTGAAGTTATAATAGTTATTTATGCAACTGACGTATAATAAGTGGTATTAAAACACGAATGTGGGTTGATATCACATGAGTGTTTTAATACCTAATTATGTACAGGTGCATACAAGACTATCTACATCCATGTTATGAATCCTCTATAAAAGGTTCTGAAACAGTTTTTTTGCAATACTAATACTCGTATCGAACATAGCGGCCGGCGTCATAGTATACGACGTGAATTCGAATAAGTTCTTTTTTAAAATTACGGCGCTGTTGTAGTGAAACGCGCGTGCATTAGAATGTTCTTTTTTTGAAAACGAGTTGAAGTACAACATTAAAACACCCGTTTGGATGCTATTATGGCTTCCATGGTTACTATGACAGTGGCTGTTTTAATGTTGGCAATAAGCTAACTGTTTCAGAAACTTTTATAGAGGATTTATAGCATGGGTGTAGATAAACAACCTAATTTACTTATTTTCATTTACATCCATATCTAATAATGTTCCGCGATGCTCTGCTTTCTGTTTGTGTAATCGTTGATTTCACCAATGAATCTGAACGCGATCAGCACACAAGCACACAGCGTTCAAGAGCTGTCAGTGTCGTCATTGTTGTGATGATACTGACAGCTCGTATACCTACGCAGTTTAAACGTGCCGATCACATTCAGTTTCTTTGGGAAATTGGCACAAAATCTAGCAGGTAGGTACCTACAAGACAAACGATTTTTTTTTATAAACACGGCCTATTTTATATTTTATAAATGTTTTCATAATTATTTAAACCACTTTGTGTAGGTAAGTAATGTAACACTCGTTGTTTAGGTCACAAATAAATGTTTAAGAAACAATATGTTTGTTGTTTTATTTCTGAGCCCTAAAAATCCCACTAATTGAATTATTAGGCACCGAATCCGATTAGGTTCCGACTATCAACTTATAAATTATATAATTTTTCATCACTGATGCTTTGAAAGTAGTTAGCTATTATTAACTCAAAATGCGGGTTGTAAATTCGATTCTTCTTCGAATCTTCAATCCAATTCAATTCAATTTCGATTCTTGTTTTTAAATAAGTAAGTAGGTATCTCTTTTTTGTTAATGGAGGTAACATTGCTTTTGCCCCAATGATATTAGGTAAGTACTTATATTAAGGATAATGCGCAGTGGTAGCCCGCGAAATTCATTTTTTTTTTGGTTTTTTGCAATTTGCAGGTCTGTGTCAGGTTATATGGATGTTATAAAAGTTGGACTCTTGCGAACAGAGGTTAGATTGAACCTAAAGGCGGCTAGAGCCGCCTCTTCACGCACGATAAAGTGTAGAGGCGGCAGTCCACGCATTGCCTGTAGAGCAGCAGTGGGTGTAGTTCTCATGCAGCTAGTTATTGCTACACAAGCGAACCGCTGCAGTTTCTCGAGGTCTCTTCGGGCTATGCTCACAATAAATACTTTTTCTTTCTTTTTCTATGCTCAGGTCTGTCCTGGGTCTCATTATACTTACTTTACTCTTTGGTCCTGGGCCACTAGACTAGTGCAGAGCCGTATGTGATTACTGTGGTGTATAGCCAGTCAGCCAGCTGTAGTGCTGTGTTACTGTGGAGTGTGCGGTGTGGTGTTTAGCCTTGGGGCTAATCCCCCAATTCCTGCCGAGCAGTTGCTTGCACTGCCACAGGGATATGCTGCCTTTTGTAGTAATGTACCTAGTTGGTATGTTTCGCCCAATTCAGCTGTTTGTCCAGGTATTTGGTTTCAGTTGATAGGCTTAGGGTAGTTCCAAAGAAACGCGGTAGTTGTAATGTTGTCAACTTCCTCTTTATTGTAAAGAGAATCAGCTCGGTTTTTGTAGGGTTCACTGATGTTGATGCTTGTTGCACCAGTCCTCTCTATTTTCAAAGCTTGGCGCATGAGGTCGCATGAGGTATTTTCATGGATTCCATTTATTATTATGGTTATGTCGTCGACGACGACGACGTCTACGGTGAAGTATCCTTTGTCATTGAGGGTTTTGATGAAGCTGTCTATGATCAGCACCCTAATTGCGTAACACATTATAAATCGGAGTTTGAATCATTTTGAAACAAATTGCTAATCTGTTGCTTCCTAAGTTTGAAAAATTTGTCTCCTCGACAACGTAAATAACGCAATGAATGTAGTTGAACTGTCAAAATGAAACAAACTCCGATTGGTAATGTGTTACGTAGCAGCGGGTTCCATAGCAGCGGCTTTTTTTTTGGCAGCTTTTTGTCACGATGGCCTTTGTGGTGTCGTTCAGTGTCACTAGCACAGCTCGCAGTTTGAGCAGGTTGGTGATCCAGCCTCTCAGTGTCGAGTCTATACTATGTCTATGCTATGTGAGTATAATACTATGTGTATGCTATTGAACATGGTTTTGTCAAAGGCGCCCCCTATATCAATGAAGACGACCAGTGATGAGCACAGAGCACTTGTGGTCCACTGCGCATTTAATTTTGGAAACTACACTGTGCAGTGCAGATTCCGCTAATCTACCAGTGGATGGCATGCTGTTGTTTATGAAGTAGTTTTACCCGAAGAGGTCTGTCACGGACACGGATATGTCTATCACAGAGTCTCGAGTGTTTTCAGTAGAAATTATGTGAGGCTTGTATGCCTATAAGCCTTGGGTTGTGAATAGTCGCGTTTTCTAGGTTTGGGTATAAAAATGACTATCACTTTACGCCATGCGAGAGGTATGTATCTGAGTGCTATGCAGGCTCGATAGATCTCCACCAGTCATGGTGTCAAAAGATCCACCCTCTACTGCAGTAGGGCTGGGAAGATGCCATACAGTGCTGCGGACTTATAGTGCTGGAAGGAGTCTATAGCCCACTTTTACCGGTCTTCTGTTACTATATTGTGTAGGTACTCTAGACCAGGCTTGATCCATTGGGGTCCATCCTGGCCTCACGTCCTGTCCTCTAGGGTTTTACAATGTACGGTTTTTACCTACCATAGCCGTCCGTGTTTATTACCCGTAATTATTTTACAAAATAAATAGATTATTCAGTCAGTAAGCGTTACTTTAAATAATACTTTTAAATATGTTATTATTAACCTAGTATAATAACTATTATCAAACAATCGCAAATGAGATAATACAGTCTTTAATTGCTTTTTAATCCTATTCTAAAACTAAATCAGAAGTTAGTATATTAAGAGGTATTCTGCCCCTGAATTGATATTCAGAGCTATTTTTTTATGTGTTCGCCAGTAAGGATGATCACAGGAAGAATATCATTTTTTTATACAAATTTTTAGCGATTTTTTGAGATACTTATCTGCAGTCGGAAGTGGGGCATTTTTGCTACTTCTTCTTTAAACCGATTCCTATCGTATGTAAGTGTGTTACCTGGGTCATTTTCAGAGAAAGTGAACGCTATTACAAATATGCTGCAATTTTTATTTTGTTCTTTTTCGTTTTTTGCCTGAAATTTACAATTGGTAATCAGTTAATTATAGAAAAATAATAATAAAACGTCATATTCTGGATTATTTACTGAAATATAACTCATTTATTTCCCCTGGGTAACAAAATCTATTTCATTCCGCAACTAATACTTTTCGATTACAGAAATAAAATAAAACACGTCCGGATTTTAACAAATACTTAGTAAGTATAATTAGTTTAAGATGTTTCGCACTTTAATACAAATTAGATAAAAAATAAAATCAACAATATCAAAATGTGTAATTCATCATTTTAATTTCCATTACGTTACTCTTTGGACCAAATTAGTTTAATACTTTTTGGTATTTTTCTTAATTACGATACAACATACGAACTCTTTTTTTATTATAATAATCAAATGGTTACACTCTAAAATATCAAAAACAATAACAATCCTAGAATATTTCCCTCTAAAAATAATATTTAAAACAAAATATAAAATGGGACAGTCACGGAATAGACTGTTCCTATAACGGAAAAAAATTCTTAAGACTATTACACATTAACAAGAAAATGAGATCAAATTATTACAAAAAACACACTTCTAATACAGTTATTTCAATACACCTTTGTAATTTTTCTCAAAAATATAAACAATATTACTATTACCTATTCCTGCAGTGCAATTCTGTAACCATCTCACCGTAAAAACGTAGTTTGTCAGAAATAATGTACCATCTTCCTAAGAATTCCATTCCGAAACTTTTTCATTCCAATTCTACGTTACCTGCGTTTTGGTTACGGAACAGAAGTTTCGGAAGCCTAACTTTATACTGTTTTGTATTTATTATTTTAAACTAACATATCACATCAACAAGCTTTGCATCAAACTGGGTTCACTTAAAGCTAATAGAGATATTAAAATAATTTGCAAGAATCAAACCTATAAACTTCGAAATTGGTTGCGGTTGCGGAAAGTCAAAAACAGCCCGCTACTGAAGTGCGTGTTGGTCGTCCGCCGATCGCAGTCAAAATGTGTCCAATCAAAATAAAAAAATGCATAGTAGTAGTTTTATTGCGATCATCTCGTAAAAAATGTGGTTTCGGAGAGGAATTTTCCACTTTAACCAATTATGTCCCTCACAAAGATAAAATAATTTAAATATTTTGTTCGACATTACACCGTTTCTGTAATAGTGAAACGAATCTTACATAAATATACTTTCCGAAATATCAAACACATCAGTCTAATTATGTCAACAAAATACTTACATTAAAGTAACCATAGACTTATTATAAGTCTATGAAAGTAACATTATTTTACTGAAGTTGGTAGTGGGACAGCTCTAAAATAGACACCTACCACTAATTATGAAAATTAAGATATTATGACTGTGTTTTTAAGCAGCAACGTTATAGAATATTGTTAGAAACTGACCACAGATCTTAATTTTTAATCTTGTATTTCTAAAAAGTAAAAATTGTTTTTTAAAAATTTAATAAAACTTGTGGGACACACCCGAAACACGAACCTACACTTTTTTTGAAAATGACCCACCTAGTCTCCATCGAATCGATGTGTTTTAGCAAGCAAAGAGATTTATTTTTTATCTTCTGTACATAACCTGTGCTTGTTCGAGAAGCTGGACTTCTCAAAAGGTCTGGTTTTTTTCTGATAGGATTATTCTGCCCTCGTTTGCCTTCAGTCTCGTTAATGTCGCTGCCAGATAATTACATCTTCTGCCATTATACTACCGCGTATATAATACCGGTATCGCGATTTTGTTTTGTTCAGTAGGTACCTACGGAGTTGTTTGATACCTACTTTCGTTATAAAATTGCAGAAAGTCGTACCTACTTCAATAACTTCGAGGATCTGTCTATTGAGCTATAGATTCTTGAAACACACACTGTCTTCACTTCACAACATGGTAATGTGAAGACAGGAATCATCTCTCACGATTGGTACCTACCTACCACAGCTGTTTAAAATAATTTAAACCCGCCCCGCCGTCTGCAGGGTTTCAAACCTTTGTTAGCATAATGACAGATTTGCTTTACGCCAGATTCGCGTTAGGTCAGATTCGCTTAAAGACAGAATATGTAGAGACCACAACATAAAGATCATTTGTTCGCATAAAGACAGATTCTCTTTACGCCGCGCGCCTGATAGAAAAAAAAATAGGATTAAAAAATTAGTACCTACTGCAGCATTGACTTATATATTACTTTTTCGTACCACTTGCTCAAAAAAGTGACATTCTATGCCACAAAAAGCGAACATAACAATAGTCATTTTTAATCTGTTAAAAACAGGGAAAGAAAATTGTATTGAATTTCATTTATCCTCTAGGGGGAGAATGTGATTTAAATTTGGAATACTTACCGAAATTTATACTGAACTACATCTGTGTTTACACCATTGAGTTTGTATATAAAGCATTATACATCTTTTTGAAAAAGGAAACGCATTTATTATGCAGTTATGATTATTAAATAAAATTACGAAAACCGACGAGGCCGTATGAGCTTGATGCCTTTGCTTTTCCGACAAAAAAATATTAGTCTAGGAATTATGAATGTCAAGATGACGGGACCCCGCCAGGTATATCGAATATAATGTGACTATGATTTAATACAATATTTCTACTATTTCATACTTTCATAATAAAATTCTACACTCATAAACTTTCAAAATATTGTACAAAGAAAGTGGTCCCGCTATTTTGATATCAAAATGACGGGACCACAATTCAGTTAATAAAAACACATGGTCTGATCTTAAACTGTACATACCAAATTTTAATACGATTTAGTACGACTAAATTGAATCGTTATTATTCTTTAAAAACTGTAATTTCAAGAAAAAAAAAGAGTTTATTATATTTACATCAGAAAAGCGCTTGAAGAAAAAGTCATCACATTTTATAGCTCTTACAATTTATTTAGGCGTTTAATTTGTTGCAGTTTTACGTTGGGGGTTTATTCTGAAGTGTAAGTTATTTTTAAAGAATAATAACGATTCAAACGTAGTCGTACTAAATCGTATTAAAATTTGGTATGTACAGTTTAAGATCAGACCATGTGTTTTTATTAACTGAATTGTGGTCCCGTCATTTTGATATCAAAATAGCGGGACCACTTTCTTTGTACAATATTTTGAAAGTTTAACTTTTCCGGCGTCGCTACTGCCGGCATTGATCATCTATATATGTATATAAAATTCAAAGTCCTGACTGACTGATTGATTGACTGATTGACTGACTGACTGACTGATATATCAACGCACAGCCGAAACCGCTAAACCTATGAGTGTAGAATTTTTTTATGAAAGTATGAAATAGTAGAAATATTGTATTAAATCATATTCACATTATATTCCATATACCTGGCGGGGTCCCGTCATCTTGACATTCATAAAGCGAGCGCGGTGGCGCGCTACACTAAAACGAATGTCAAAGAATATGCAGGGTCGCAGAAATGCGCACGTAGGGCGGCATTTTTGCCTACGATTCCAGAAGGGAATGCAGGGCTGATATTTGTTACGCAACTACTTTAAGTTTTTACGGGACATTATTTTTAGCATGTAAGTAAGTATGTGGTTAAGTATAGTAAAAATATAATAGAGCTACTTGAATTAGCACTAGCCATTAGGATGTACAGTGGGTTGCATCAATTGGGTATTAAAATTTTAATACAACTCGGGTACCTAATTGATACGGCCTATTGTACACACGGCTAGATATCAAGCTATCTACAACGTGTAATGTTAAATGCGCAAAACCTCTTAAGGGGTCATTGTACTCATCATTATGAACAACTTTTACTATGGGACCAAAACTGAAATCGCGAAAAAAAAAAATCTGCTGTTCAGTACATTTCTGTTCGCATAATTCGTCAAAATGTACTGAACAGCTGATTTTTTTTTCGCGATTTCAGGTTTGGTCCCATACTAAAAGTTGTTCATAATAATGAGTACAATGACCCCTTCAGAGGTTTTGCGCATTTAACGTTACACGTTGTATACATTTCCAGTATATGAGAATCTTAAAACTATTCTGCAAAAAAAAAATCTCTAAAAACACAATTTTGACACAACTAAAATCGAGTTTGACAAACGCGATTCCGCGTGGTACTTGTTTGCCCTACCCTGAGAATGTTTTTTAGAGCCCGAGGCGCGCAGGAAGGGCAGCTTAAACGTGTTTTATATGAAATTTTCCCCTTTTTTTGGTACACACGGTTACAGATCAAGCTATACATTTCCAGTATAAGCTGATCTCGCATTGTATAGGATTTCCTTACAATGAGAGGTCAGTGTAAACTGGAAATGTGTAGCCGTGTGTGTTTTGATGTGTAGCCGTGTGTATGTAGGTACCTGCCGGTCGATTCTGTAAAAATCTCACCGTGAAAACTTAGGTGAAGTGAGTTTGTTTTTGCTAGGAATTGACACTATTGACAGCTGTGTGGCTGACACTGGCTTGGCCACCATCAGGGATTTTACTTTTGATAACACAAAGATTTAGTCGTTAATTAGTCGAAATTTGTCGCCAAATATCAGAATTTGTCGGTCACTGGTTCAAAAGTTATAAGGGGTCATTGGTGGCCGATCTGGAGAGAGTCTCCCCAGCTTGGCCACCTTTATATCTCAAAAACTAGGGCACCTAGCGAAGATCTGTTTTCTCCCAGATTTAGTCGCTAATTAGTCGAAATTAGTCGCCAAGTCACAAATTTAGTCGGGTCTTAGTTTAGAAGATATAATGAGTTCAATTTTTAAGCATAGACCAAGAGCTAGATTGAAGAGTTTACGATAAAATCTTTGATCTAGCTCTTGGTCTATACTTAAAAATTGAACTCATTGTATTTTCTAAACTAAGACCCGACTAAATCTGTGACTTGGCGACTAATTTCGACTAATTAGCGACTAAATCTGGGAGAAAACAGATCTTCGCTAGGTGCCCTAGTTTTTGAGATATAAAGGTGGCCAAGCTGGGGAGACTCTCTCCAGATCGGCCACCAATGACCCCTTATAACTTTTGAACCAGTGACCGACAAATTCTGATATTTGGCGACAAATTTCGACTAATTAACGACTAAATCTTTGTGTTATCAAAAGTAAAATCCCTGATGGTGGCCAAGCCAGTGTCAGGCACACTTGACAGCTCACTCCACGAGTCCACGCTGACTTCACCTAAGTTTTCACGGTGAGATGGTTACAGAATCGCACTGCTGGTAGGTAGTTGGAAAAAGGCTAGGCAGATTGATTTTTTACGTAGTAAAAATTTTAAAATATAAACAAAAAAAAATTTACCCTAGTTAATATGAAATTCCCGTGCGGCTTCGCCCGCGTGGATGTCGGAAAATATTCCACGGGAACAAAAACCTTTTTTCCGACATCCACGCGGGCGAAGCCGTACGGGAAGTGCTAGCTTCATATTTACTACTGAAATATTTTTTTTGTTTATATTTTAATATTGTTGATGAGCTCGTGGCTAAGTAATAACAGCCGCACGGGTCGATCCATCAGGTTAAGCTACGCTTGCCGATTGTTTCAACACAATCTTCGTTAAAATATATAGGTAAAGGATATAATTTCTTCCTTCTAATATGTAGTACCTACTAAGCTGAACATCCACTGGTCCGCGCCGCGCCGGCCGCAACGCACGCACGGCACGCAACGAATTTTGGTTTGTTCATTTATTGCATTCCATAATGTATAAGAGTTGGTGAACTTAAAATTAATGACACAATTGTGGACCCCGTCGGGCACAGCATAAGCAAGAGTTTGTATGAAGAAATGAAAATGTGGGCGGTACCGGTAGTGACGCAGTGCTATGTGAATGAATTGCCGTGCGTGCGTTGCGGCCGGCGCGAACCAGTGGACGCTCAGCTTGACTACCTATCTTATGGTGTTGTACTTCGTAGCACGACCATAAACGCATTCATTATTAGATTCCTTCCCAGCATGACCACGCTGAATTCCCCAGAGGTTGATGAAACGGGAGCATGCCTAAAAATTTGTACTCATTATGTACTCCTATTTAATTCCTGGTAAATTGTAGTAAATTGATAGAAAAGCAAAAAAACATTTTCTGCCTTTAAGCCTGTATATGATTTTTATACTTGACACTAGATGGCGTTGGCTTACCTACAGGCAGAAAATGTTTTTTTATTTTTCTAACAATTTACGACAATTTACCAGTAATTAAATAGAAGTACCTACATAATACTATAAATACCATAGACTAGAAATTCATGTTCCTTATGGGAAAACAGCATTATTCAATAAAAGCATTCTTTGTATGGCATCATTGATTTACAACAAGTTGCCTGATGATGTCAAAAAATTACCTATTCAACAATTCAAGTCGAAGCTGCACAAACTGCTAGTGAATAAATGTTACTATACTGTCACGGAGTACTTACAGGATAAAAATATAGATAAATACTTATAGTAAGAGTAATTTATTGACATTGAATAATATGAGAATACATCAATACAAATAATGTGACCTGTTTTAATAATTTAATTTGGCATGTGTATAATTTAATTTTAATTTGGACCAATGTTTTAATTTAATTTATTTAATTGTTAAGTCTATGACATGTGTTATATTTCATTTGACAACTTTATTTTATTTTTAAATCTTTGACATTTGTATTACATAATCTGAATTTATTTTATTTTATTTTTCTTTTTGTTTGAGTAGTTATAATAATTTTATAATGTTATTTTAATAGATATTAGCGCATGATTACAATAACAATAAACCTTTGCACACCTTATTAGGTAATGATACAGAGTACTTTCTATTTATTTGTAACATCTGTGTATAACTACCTGTATTATGCGAATAAATAATTTGATTTGATTTGATTTGATTTGATTTTTAATGAGTACCTACAAATTCTTAGGCATGCTCCCGTTTCATTAACCTCTACGCCAGCTGGAATTCAACGTGTCACCTCTCAATATCCGTCGTGCTGGCAAGATTCCTTCCCAGCATGACCTGTTTAACTGTGATAATTGAGAGGTATAAAATTTCTAATTAGTGGTATAAAATAGTACAAACTAAAAGAATTTTATTACCATCTTAAGTTATATTGAATGCGGTCATGCTCGTGCTACGAAGTACAACACATCTTATGGGATGTTAGGAAAATCAAACAACAAAATTAAATTTAGTGATCGGCTTTATTATTCAAATAGCATAAGTTTGTAAGATCTTAAAATTGAAGTGATAAGTACAACTACTTATTGTTTGTTTGACAATTAGTTTCCCGATACAATTTTAGTCCATAGTTAATTTTGATTGCGACTATTGTGATCCAAACGAAGCCGAAGATATCGCCACCTGAAAATGATAGAATATACGTTAATTTAGGAACTTACTGCATTTACGTTCACACAGCAGTAGGTACCTAGAACTTAAAATATCAAAAGCAAGAAGTCAAAATAAGAAGGTAGGTACGGGACAGAACAATAGGTACCTACACTTATGTAATTATAAAAGTGCAGGGTTGCATAACAAATTATAAAAACAGGTAAGTACCTAGAACTGGACGCTGAAACTAAACATAATTTTAAGAAAATACACGGCAAGGCAAAAGAAGAACGCACGTAGGTAAATCAGAAAAATGTAGGAAGAGACAAAAACATAATCTCGAAGTTGGCGCCGATCTTCAGGATGATTGTTACGCACCAAAGAAGTCAACAAAGCTGGCTGTGATATGTACGTGAACCTCATAAGACACAACCACTTTGCTGGCTCCTTGTGGTGCTTGTCGTGCTTGCAGTATCTGCCACTCCCGCCCACACAGAGGAGTCTCAGCCGATGCCCATCGCTCATCAAAGCTGGCTGTGATATGGAATTCAGGAACACACATAACAGCCACTTTGTGAGCGACGAAACATTCGCCTTTATATTGTGTCGTTTTCGTAATCTAGTGTACAGCAGTTGATCCACGTCGTCACGTCGCCCAGCCCAACTCGTCAAAAATGGCTGTGATATGAGTCGGCTACATGGCACAACCATTTTTACGAATGGGCCACGGACCGGTTTACCCATCGTGATGTATAATGTCGTGGTGCTCTCCGTAAACCGACCACATCAAAGTGGCTGTGATATGATGACGGATACATTTCACCGCCGCTTTGACAGGCTAGGCCCGGGAAACCATTGACTGTCAATTCCATTGGAGGTCTGCAAAGTGATGTTTGTAATGCAGTAATGCTCATCAAAGCTGGCTGTGATAGCTACTTTATGACCTATAACAAGCCGACTTTGATGGCAAGACCACATTCAATTTGGACAGAAGTAGAATATCCAATTATCAATCTGAAAATTTATTCAAGTAAAAAATTTATGGAAATTAATCTGAAAATGCAATAAATGTGCGCATTTATCATTTCTAACGTGACGATACAAAATATATGGAAATACATGCACGTTTTAACGTTATCGTTGACGGAAATTTTAAAACGTCTTCATATATTGCCACAGGTACATTTAGTAGGTAACCTGTGTTCTAGTGATGCCGTGACTAGACGTGACGTGGACATGGACGTCCACGATAATAAAGTCGCGTTAGGAATTATAAAAACACACAATAAAGATCCGATGGACACTATATAGGAGCAGGTAATAACCACATTATGCAAAACACAATAATAAAAAAGTCAAGTACCACAGTATTAAAAAAAACAACAATTAAGAAGTATACAGTAGATAGGTACCTTAACAAAACATTAATAAACACACATAATTATGTTAAAAAAAACAATGATGAAGAAGTACCTACACAGTCGTAAAAAAGGGATAAATAACCTATTAAATAAAAAAGTGTACAGAAATAAAATAAAACACAATTATATGAAAAACAAATGAAATAGCAGTTTTCAAAAAAACACGAGCCGTCAATGGCGTAATGGTATTATTATTGAGTTACCTACAGTTAGAAAATACACACACATTAAATAAGTTGGTACATTATTAAAATTACAATCAGTATTTGTATTCCAATAAGCCCCAATGTATCTATAAACAAATGAAATAATCATAGGACATAGATTCGAATCTAACACAATACCCGTCTCATCAAAAAACGAGTTCTGACTTTGGTCATAGAATAAATAATATCTAATCCTACTAACGTACTTTAGTACAAGCTTACCTCAACCTTTTATTCTGACTAATGTAAAATGTTCCGTGCCCGAAAGTAACCCCTTTCGTCAAATTTCTAATCTAATTGTGAAATATACATAGGTATATTGAAGTTGAACAAAAGCCAAGTAAACCACAAATAATTTGATATTTTTGAATGTTCAAAAACAATAGTATTAGTTTCTTTCGTAAAACGATGATCAAGATTCAATCTCACGCGCATTTATCGTAAAACTATTGCGAATACTAGTGATTAGCCATTATTACTTAGTACACATTGTAAAACAACATCGAGAACGGGTCATAACGCGATATTCCTTTTTACGAGGTAAACAGGTACCTACCTACTTGTTTCCCGACGCGACGTTTCGAACTTTCGACCGCCTTGCAGCGATCGTGGTCACGGGAGGACTCATGACAGCTCATCATCGACGTCTTCGTAAAATGCGGGTATGTGCATCTACCCTCACTTGGTCTTCACAATTTTTATTATTGTCACTGTCGGTACTTCTACACACAACACTAAGGACGTCTACACACAGGCGGTACCTGTTTACCTCGTAAAAAGGAATATCGCAATAAGACCCGTTCTCGATTTTGTTTTACAATGTGTACAAATCGTGAAAGTTTAAACTAAGTATTTGAAAAATCACTAAATACGTTTACGCTAAACGAATTTAAAACATCGTTCTGTTGAAATATGATGTTTTAAATATTTATGTTGCAAGTTGGCCTAAGAACTCGACTTTTCACATCCTAAACTATTTTGTTTATGCACTGACGATAATGAGACGATATCGTGCAAGACTGTATCACAGTCAGTTTTGTATTTTTAGTGACTAGTGTAGTCCCACCTACACTAGTCACTAAAAATACAAAACTGTTCGAAAAACCTACAAAAACTGCCTGGAAGGTAAACTCAATCTTGGACTGAAATAAGAATGCGTTTGAGACAAAATTATTTTAATAACACAGTTAAACCGTGTCTAGTGCGCGTGTTTTTACGGAACATGTAACTGGCCTTATTTTGTTTAATTTTTTTTTTCACTGTATCTTTTAGCTGTAAGTTTTCCTAATACAAATAAAATAAAATAAATAAATAAAATAAACATTACACAAAAAAAATCGAAACAAAGAGGCGTGGCCATACACATCTGTGTATGCAAACACGATGTTTTTGTTTTCCGAGCTGCATGGAAAACATTCCCCTCGCGAGGAAGAGGGGAAGGGTTTATTTCATTTTCAACTGCCGTCTTCTTCGGAACTCATTACGACATCTACACAAAATGTCGTCTACTGACATGAGTACATACACAAAATGTGTAACTAAAAATATTTGAATACGCAGGAGACAGCTTGTGTATGAAAATAAATTAATGTTTATGTGTAAGGTTTTTTGTGTAATGTTTCGCAAAAAGACGCGCAGGAGACACGGCTTTACAATTACTTAGGTACAACAATATTATTATTCAGGCCATAAATTATTGTTACAATTCAAGAAGTAATTGTTATAGGTACTTAAGTTTTCAGAGTGAGATTTTTTTTCTTTGGCAATTGAGCCGATATCGACTATACTGTCAGTGTCGATTTTATTAATTTTTTATTACATAAATAAGAAGATCAATTTCCTGTCATTTCACATAATATTAAGTATTAGTAGTCGTGAACCTAATTGTAATTGTATTGATCATTATGAACAACTTACACCAAATTTAAAATCGCGAAAAAAATCTGCTGTTCCCTACGTTTTGACGAGTTATCTATACCAATTATAACGTGGAAATATTTTTTGTTTGTTTGTTTGATTGTACCGCATATGCTCCGAAACTACAGGATCAATTTTAACCAGTTTTTCCCCAATTACAAGCAAAATTATCAGGAAGTAAAATAAGCTATAATTTATTTTCAAAAAAAATTAGAGGCCCATAGGAAAATTACAATAATATAACCGAAAGTAGCAAAATTTTGTCTATAAAATTCATTAGGTATTTGGCGTGCGCTGAGAAAACTATTACTGGAAAAAAAAATGAATTTCGCGGGCTACTAATTCTTGAGGAAGACTATTGGCTATTTAACACCACGCTAGGACCCTTGGTAGCCGAACAAAAAGAAAAAAGTCAGAAAGAAAGCTAAGCAAAAAATAAGTAATAGCAGGCAGGCAGGTGATGCGATGCGACGGGGTGGGTCGGGGAAACAAGAAATTTCTCGCGGACGAAGTCGCGGGCAGAAGCTAGTGCGAACATAAAATGGGAACAGCAGATTTTTTTTCGCGATTTCATGTTTGGTCCCATAGTGAAAGTTGTTCATAATGATGAGTACAATGACCCCTAAAGAGGTTGTGCGTTATTTAAATTACACCTTGTTACTAAGTCTTTTGTCAAAAAGCAACACGCCCGCGCCCTTGTCATAATGTAGTCTAAAATATTTTGATCTTACAAGAAAACAAAGATCTGAAAAATATTAAAAAACTGTGTAATGTCTGCTGTGGGACATATAAGGCCGGGGCAGACCAGACGCGTGGTGTGGCGTGACGTGCGCACGCACAGTTGTAATGTATGCAAGGCGTGTGCATAGTTGCATACGTCACGCATCTGGTATTCTGGTCTGGCATCTTTCTTACAGTTTCACACATTACAACTGGTGCTCACCTCACGCCACACACCAGATGCGTGGCCTTGCCCTTAAGAGCCAGTTTTAGAAATTGTTTAAATAATTCAAGATAAAAGAATTTAGTTTCAAAAAGCTCAAGTATTATGAAAGTCTTTATAAAATTACCAACCCTTTGCAGTCCTGCAATAGCCAAGATTGAAGAGGGACACTGCGGATGTTTACATTTAAAAGGTTCGTGACTTTTGGAACATTCAATGCCTGCACTTTAAGAGGTCGATCAAAACTCCTGTATAAAATCTATAGATTATGTGACTAAGTTAAATTAAATCATTTATCTAAATAACTGTTTTAACTGATGTGAGCTCCTTCACATATGTGTAACTTATGGTCGTCTGACCATAAGTTACACATATGTGTAAGTTTATTTACATAGGTATATACACACAACTTACAATAAAAATATGTTGCATATACTTAAATAGATAACAAGCCTATCGCAGTAGAATCATGTGCTAGTTATCAACCCGCGCCGCACCGCGTTTCAACCCGACAATGCGTGTGATAGTCTCCCCTTCAACCCTAACGAATGTCCCCGCGTTTGAGTTACGCTTCTACGAGGCCTCCCTCTAGAGGGATCGTCGGATATCACCTGCTAGTATTTATGATAACTGTTTAAAACAGCTTGCAATAAAGTTTCTGACATCATTGTACCTACTAATAAACAGATATTTGTAAAACTAGTCGCCGAAGTACAACCGGCGAAAAATTAACTGTGTTCCCCGCTCTGAACCTTGATATACTTAGCCCTTTCCAAATCGAGTCACAATACCCAACCCAACCCATCAGTTACTTCAACCTATAATTTTCCAAGTACCAAAACAAGTGGTTTTTCAATTAATTAAAATAATTTTTTCTGTTTCTTTTATTTTTCCAGAGGACTTAGGTTTTTTTAATTTTCTTCTTTCAGGAGGCAAATTTTTTATTGTTTTTAGTAAGTACTACTGCTTTCCATTTAATTTATTGTTAAGATTTGGAATCAGTGATTAAAAGTGAAGTTTATTGTTTAAAGATGTGTTTCTTTTTTTTATTTGAAAGTGAATAAATTAATTAACGCGATCCGCCAACTTACCAAATCGAAACATTGAGACAAGAAACAAGACTAAGTAAAAACTAAAATAAAAGCCGGCAAAGTTTGAAGTTCGTACTTAAATTAGTTAAAAAGATTATTAGAAGTAAATAAAATTATCAGTCTCGCGGGAAAATGTGTGAGTGTCACCGGTGACACGGTCGAGATCGATCTAGACCGCGATCAGTCGACTGTTCGCGGTTCCCGAGCGATACGCGGCGAGGGCGAAGACTGTCTGCTCTGAAGGCTCGTATCACTGTACCGCTGACTGAACCGCGAGCTCACGCATGCGCAACAGCCCCGCCGCAACGCTGCACCTCCCAATAAAATGTGTTACATGTGTCTAGCACCTGCACACAAAGTAATATTTCCGGTGCTTTTACTAACTTTAATACCGGTATGTATGACTTAAGACCCGCCTGAATCCGCCCGCCGCCCGCTGCAAAGCATGGTTACAATGATTCGTGAACAAGCTTTTCCCCCGTGATTTTGTTTGTTTGTGTCACAACTTATCCACGTTTTTATTTCTCTTTTCGCGAAGGCTTAAGGGAATACTTTATTTAGACTAACTTTTGGTACCGACTGCACCGGTAATACCGGTAGATTTTTTTTTAAATTTTTGTTTTACGTTTCGTTTGAGCGAGAATGCTCTAACAACCAAAAAAAGAGTTAACTATTACCGCTTACTTGTCATTTTACTTAAAAAAACCGGCCAAGTGCGTGTCGGATCACACACAACGAAGGGTTCCGTAGTTGAAAAGTATTTGTACCAAAAACAAACTTAACATGAGAACATGTTTTTCAACTACAAAGTTGAAAAGCACGTTAAATACAACGTGAACGTTAACGTGTGTATAGGTAAATACATTGATATAAGTCACAGTCAATTCTCTGCAAACTTAAGTTTGTAATCCCAAAAACAAATTCTTTTAAGTGACAAGTTGATAACATTACAAATTAACGATTTTCGGACTGTTTCCTTTACTTGTGCTGTGAGACCTTGCTTCATGCCAAATTTCATGATTCAATGAGGTCAATGGGAAGTACCCTATAGGTTTTGATTTACTTGCAAGTATCAAAATACACACATCAACACGGTCTAGGGATATTTCATACTCAATTAAATTACTCGAAAAGTACTGGCCGCATTGGAATCTTTTATACACCGATTTGTTTGTAATTTATCTCAGACTAATTCCAAATTCAAATTTTTGAAAATTATTTTGTGTGTAGGAGAGGGAATTTTCATTTGTGCGAAATTTAGAAAACAATACGAATTACGTTTAGTTACAGTTTTTTTTTTCATTTTTTAACGAAAGATAAAGTTAAAATTGAGGTATTGTAGCCATGCAACGCCAACATTTGACGAGGGCGGAGATGTTACGAGCTGTGGGAATGCTGGAAGCTGGGTCTGTTCAGCGTAATGTTGCTGAGGCCATAGGGACCCACCAAAATGTAATTTCAAGATTGTGGACACGCTATCGTGCCACAGGTGAAGTAGCGGAGAGGCACCGGGGGCCAAGTCGCATCACTACCCCCAGACAAGACCGATTTTTGCAAATTACTGCGCGAGCTCAACCAAATGCAACGGCGACTCAATTGGTCCAAAGGCTGCGAGTGGAACACCAAGTGCTTGTGAGTGACCAAACTGTAAGAAGGCGACTGCATGAAAGCAATCTACGCTCTCGTAGACCACTCCGGGTCCCACCTTTACGGACAGGCAATCGTGGACGACGATTAGAATGGGTTCGGAACCACGTGGACTGGGGCCGTGAGCAATGGTCCAATGTGCTGTTCACGGATGAATCCAGGTTCGGCTTCCATCCAGATTCACGAAGGACGCGTGTTTGGCGAGTTCCTGGACGATGGAGCCGTCTTCAGAACACTCAGGAAGTTCACCCATACCAAGGAGGAACAATTATGGTTTGGGCAGGAATTCGTGTTGGAGGACGGACGGATCCCGTTTGGGTGCGGGGCAATATGACGGCAGAACGATACGTCCAACAGGTGCTGGGGCCCGTAATCTTGCCCCACAGAACACAAATGGGGCAAGATTTCCTGCTCATGCACGACAATGCCCGGGCACACAAGGCGAGAACGGTAGCAGCTTGGTTACATACACACAATGTTAGGGCCTTAGACTGGCCTGCTCAATCGCCAGATCTAAATCCCATTGAGCATGCGTGGGATATGCTGCAAAGAAGAGCTCTGAAGGAAGTTCCTGAAAATCTGGCTACAGAAGATCAACTTTTTGCGCACCTCAGAAGGACATGGGACAATATTCCGCAGCAAGACATTGACAACCTTGTTCTGAGCATGCCGAATCGTTGCCGATGTGTTATGAACATCATAGGCGCTTTCTCAGACTACTAACTTCAAGTTTAAAAACACAAATTAAATGATTTTTCTATTTTTTTCAGTTGTTACTAACAAATTAAAAGTTAATTCATATACGGTTTCCGTCTATGCTTCATTTTTTTCCATAAAATCCTGTAATTTTAATCTAAGTACCTTAACCATTATTAAAAAATGGTAGAATATTAAATAACGTAGCTTTTAAATATATACATGTCATATAAATAATTAACACATTGATAGTAATTCGCTTTTTTAAAAATATCTCTAGACCGTGTTGATGTGTGTATGTTGCATAAATGGCCGTATTTTTTATAGTGTTGACTATTAAGCATTTGTTTGACCTACGTATTTGATATTAATTTCAGCTTGATATCTCCACGTATTCCTGAGAAAAAGGGTCTTGACAGACTGCCAGACATACAGACAGACGGACAACCAAGTAATCCTATAAGGGTTCCGTTTTTCCTTTTTGAGGTACGGAACCCTAAAAATATCTATAACTTATACAAAAGTATATTTCTATTATCTAGGAGACCGTCGTTATTCATTATTTATCATTATCATCAACCACGGTTTCAATTGCATGCGAGATCAGATGACAGATGAGATGAGATGTTTTTGTCATGATTGATTAACTTGAAAAGCTCTATGAAAATATTTAGCATTAGGTATTTCATAACAAAATGTTCCAAAGCCTCTTCAAAATGTTACTTTGCATCATTTATCTGGAACTATTTCAGGAACAGTTAGACGCGACTTGCACGGCTGAACTAGTCCCACAAAACTCAACGAAATAATCCATCGTAAATGTGAAACTCCGTAGAGGAGCTCGTGGCTAAGTAATAACAGCCGCACGGGTCGATCCGTCAGGTTAAGCTACGCTTGCCGGGGTTGGTCAGTGGATGGGTGACCATCTTTACATATCGAGATTCCTCCGTGCCTCGGAAAGCACGTTAAGCCGTTGGTCCCGGCTGTTATTCGTGGATCTTTGACAGTCGTTACGGGTCGTCAGAAGCCCGAAAGTCTGACAACCAGTCTTACCAAGGGGTATCGTATTACCCAGTTACTGGGTTGTGGAGGTCAGACAGGCAGTCGCTCCATGTAAAATACTGGTATTCAGCTGCATCCGGTTAGACTGGAAGCCGACCCCAACATAGTTGGGAAAAGGCTAGGCAGATTGAAATGTGAAACTCCGTAATCAGCGTTGTCCAAGTAGCCAAGCCACCAGGCCTTACTTATTTTCAGATTAACAAAATATGTGGGATAGCGTTAGTATGTACTTTTATCGTACGCTTACCAGCTAGCTTGGTCCGACGGGCAATTTTTAGGTTTCAGGTACTAAAGGTACTACCTACCTTACGTAAAAATATTACTCACTTTTCTTAAAGTATGACTGCTGATTTTTATGTAAGTATGTTTTAAGCCGGGTCTCCAGCGCGTCTTTTTGCGAAACATTACACAAGAACATCGAAACAAAGAGGCGTGGTTTAAATATATTTGAATACGTAGGAGACAGCTTGCCTAAGAAAACAAATGATTATTTGTAAGGACTTTTGTGCAATGTTTCGCAAAAAGACGCGCCGGGGACCCGGCTTTACAGAATATTATTAATAATAAACAATGAATTCTGCCAGACACTTCCCGTCGACGGTTTTTTCCGCCAGACGCGTTAAAGCTCGCAAAAGAAAGTAAAGTAAAGTAAATAAAGTACATACAGTATCTTCCTTACATTCTGCGCGTTCACCTAACCAAATCCAATACAAGCAAACCTTATCATCCTATCTGAGTGTGTTAGGTAGTGTGTTTTTCTAAATCAGTCTGTATATTTTTAGGGTTCCGTACCAAAATGGTAAAAAAGGAACCCTTATTGTGTCACTCAGTCTGTCTGTCTGTCTGTCTGTCTGTCACAGCTGGATATCTCAAGAACTACTAATGCTATCAACTTGAAATTTAGAATTATTTTAGATGACGTTGACCCAATTATTTTGCTAATAAGAAAGAAATTAAAATATTTATATTTTTTTTGCAATGGGGACTGAAAGGGGTCTTAAAAAATCAAAGTCGCCACTTTCAGTCCCTATACTAGGGCATGTGGGGTGTCATATGAAAGAGCGCTGTTTGCACATTCTCAAACATTTTTTTTTCTTTTTTTTAGGCCGCATAGTTTTCGACTTCTGATGAAAAATGTAAAAAAAAATACCGTTCCCTCCATTATCTCCGAAGTTTGCAAAGAGAAAAATCTGAAATTATTCTATGTGATAGAAGTTTATGTAATAATTACAGGAAAAATAAAACGATGTCTCTAAATAGCACATTTTTTCAGAAATCGGAACGGAACCCTCGGTGCGCGAGTCCGACTCGCTCTTGACCGGTTTTTTTAATATAATGTTTCAAGTCTATTTCTTTTGCCTCTTTTATTTCTCTAGGCCAGATTTGTTACAGTTTTTTTTTTACACCTTTACCTACATAAAGTCTGAGTCTTAATTTTTATATGTGGCTACCAATCGTAGCTGCAAAACATCCCCCAGACACTCACGCTAAAAAGCCGCTGTTAGTATGAGCGCTAGCGTGATAATTGGAATTAGTGGTTTGTGTCTGGGGGAAACAAACCGTGACCTCAATTTTGAAGTAAAATTGAACTGCATTTTTGTTCTTTGAAAAAGCTTCTGTCTGAACCGGGAATCCAAGCTTTTACAAAAAATCATCCTGTACTTTTATACTGAGCGATAGTGTTGCACTAGGAAATACCTAGCAAATACCTACTGCAAAGAAATACCTACTTTGTGTAAAATCAAAGAGAGTCAGTTTTTTGCAATTTTCATGTTTCATGAATTACGGAAAATTTGAAGAAAAAAATCCATTTCCTTTTATTTTGTCACATTGTTCACATCATTTGATCCATACCAGCTGCACTATCGGTTAGTCACTGACCACTAACAAAAACAGCAAACTTTTTTATTGCATTAACCGTTAGTGCAATAAAAAAGGGTGTTGATTTTGTAAAAAAAAAACGGGTTCGATTCCTGATTGAAGCAAAAGCTTTTAAAAAAAACAAAGATTATTTTTTCTTCAAAATTGAGATCATAGTTCCTTTGACCACTTTGTCCATAGTGGCCATTTGACAAAGTGGTCAAAGGAGCTATTGCAACCATTCCAATAATATTATGTTAATTTACGCGACTGACATAGTATATTACCCCCCCACTTCCGTGCAGCTGACTATTTTTTTTTTTCGATAGAAGATTATCCCAAAAATCTTCCCATAAGGTTTTGACGCGGTATGAAATTACTTTTTTTACTACTTCGACATGCTGAACTTTGGATTCCCCATGGGTGCGGCGTCGGCTGACTCTCACAGTCATAGTTTGAATATTACACAACTACTAGAAATTAAATTTATTTGGTCTATAAAGGGTCGCAAAACGAGCAGTACCTCCCCTACTATTATGAATATTTTGTAAGATGGCTGGTGTTGGATCATGAAATAGGAATTGTTGGTAAGCTTATCGACCGGTATTACGAGCTATTTCTTCATAATTCAATTTGTGAAACTAATACATTCGTCAGAAGCCTACGTACCTAGTATTTGTAGAGGCTTATAAAAGTTTTCAAAGTGATCGTTTTTCAATACGTAGATACCTACTCGAATGGAGCAGCAGAAAATGATGTTCAAAACAGTGACTATCTATTTCATGAAGATATCCATAACACTTTACGCTGAGTTTATAAGTTTGAAGTTTAAGAACTTTGATTTTTTATTACTTTACTTATTTAATTCTGTAAGAGCAAAATTCGAAAGAGTTTTTGAGATTTCTCAAGCGATCGTTTTATTCGTACGGATGAAACTGCAGCTTTTTTTTTAAAACATTAATTACATCAATATAAGTACCATTTTTTTTTCATTTATGATGCGAAGGAACTTTGTACATTATATTATATTGCAACTTAAGTAATTAAAAAAACATTCAATATTCAACACCTACAATATTGTTATTATCACACTATTAGCGGTAACAAGAGGGAGGTAAATTATGATTATTTGAACCTTAAAGCAAGCGCCGCCCTGCGCCCATGCGCACGTTGTGAGCACTGTGCAGCCAACAATATGAAGGTAATTAATACGTACATCGTCACCACTATAATGACGCAAACAGCCCGCACCGTACAACGATGCGAATAATTACGTAGCAGAGCAATAATACAATTTGCTATTGTTGTTACTTATCAACCATTTAATGAGACACGAGATTGGACCTATCCTGCCCATATTTATCTGGTGTTTATACAGAACTATTTAACTTATGTTAGGGTTTATGTTGAGTCCAGAAATTTTCTGTAGAAAAATTATAACCTACTAGCTTTTGCCCGCGGCTTCGCCCGCGTACATGTCGGAAAATATCACATGGGAACGTTCATGTGGAAAACATATGGCCGTCCGATATAACTGTGCAAACTCAAATCGTTACGATATATCGTTGCCGTGTATGGTAAGCTTAAAGCTCCCAGTCAGCATGATTTTATCCGACATCTTCAACAATCATCGTCATAATCACTCCGTCCATTGGTGAAAACCGTATGAAATTCGTTCGGTAGGTTCAAACAAAAATTTATTATGCCAGTCACACTATAATAACAAATAACTTTTGACCGAGTGTCCACTCGTTCAAAAGTTAATTGTTGTAATAATTTTGTTGTAAAAACGTCGTAGGTATGAAATAAAGACTAAATGTTACCTCAAGATACGAACACTACTACATTTCCAATCCCTTAAATCTCTTAAAAAGATACAAACATTTTAATACATTTTAATATTATTTGTGAATTTTAAAATCAATCCCTATATGGAACCCCCTTAAGGACTTATTTTCAAAAGCGTTGTACCACATATTTATTTATTTACTTCCTACCAAAAGCATAAATTAGAATTTTCACATCCCAAACTTAAGAAATGCTGGGTTTCCCATAGAAACTTTCATCTCCTATTATCACCCCATATGATTATTTTTCAAGACAAAAAGTATATGTCCTTGCCCAGGATGCTATCGCCTTGCCAAATTTTATCGAAATCCGTGCAGTTTTGTTAATTTTAAAATCAACCCCTATTTTACGTACCCTCTTAGGGGATGATTTTTCAAAAACCCTAAACCGCATATTTTTTTATTTCCTACCAAAATCATAAACTTGAATTTTCATAATTATCACTAACTTAAGATATGCTGGGTTTCCTATACAAACTTTCATCCCCTAATTACCCCGTGTAGGATTATTTTTGAGAAAAAAAAAGTAGCCTAAAAGTAGCCTGGATGTCATCTATAGCCTTGCCAAATTTTATCGAAATGCGTTCAGCGGTTTAGGCGTGAAAAGGTAACAGACAGACAGACAGACAGACATACAGACGGACAGACAGACGGACAGACAGACAGTTACTTTCGAATTTATAATATTAGTATGGACTACCAGCGGTTTCACCAGCGTAAATCTCGAACTCATAGGAATACGGAGACAGAAAGTATCCTACGTGTTAATTCAGGTTATAAACTATCTATGTGTCTTTCATCAAAATCCGTTCAGTAGTTTTTGCGTGAAAGAGTAACAATAATAAATATCCATCCGTCCTCACAGACTTTCGCGTTTATAATCTTAGGAGCATAATATAAATTAATAAGTACTCCAAAATTATATAGACGAGTCATAATTATAACGTAACAAGAACGCGTATCATTGACCACAATCAGGTACGTTGATTGAATTGCCGAGAAGAGGAATGTGGAGTGTAAAACAAACATTGCAATGAGCAGCAAAATAAACACAATTGCTAATATAATACCAAATAGGGGACGTCAGGCGCCTCCCTAGCCGAAATCTTTATAAATAAAAAATAAAAACAACCGAATTTAAAAAAATAATACTACAAAGTGAAAAATAACTTTAATTTCGGAAGTCGGTGTCTTTGGATCTGTGTTTTAGTTTTTTGCCACCGACTTCCGAAATTAAAGTTATTTTTCACTTTGTAGTATTTTTTTTTAAATGTCGGTTGTTGTTTTTTTTGTAAAATGTTTTTTATTTTTCACTTTTTAGTGGGTCAGTTTGTAATTTATCTAAGTTACAATAGCCTAATGTCAACTGCTCATCACCTTTTACAAAATGTTGTTTTTCCCGATACAAGAACGTTAATTGTAGAGTTCTCCTAGTAAGGAACCAGGAGAACTGGAACCGATGGTGAAGCCACCGTCAACTCCAATTCACCATAAGCATAGTGGCGAGCATAAATTGCCATAGTGAAGTAATCGAATCGCAACCCAAGTGAAATACGTATTATTGAGTAGTTCCAATGGCCATCTGTTCCACATCTGGTCTGGTGGTCTTCCTCATCTGTTCCACTTCACCGAATGGTGCTTTACGGGAGCATATGCACAAGTTACTATAAAAAATACTCAAATCACTATAGGTGTGCCTATCAAATTTGAGGGTTTCCCTCGATTTCCATGGGATCCCCTCATCAGATTCTGACTTGGTGACAATGGGACCACCACCAGAGCACACCCTTTGAAACTGTAGGAAATCTAGCTTGTAACACTTTAATAAAACGAGTTATGGGCTTTTTAAAATATCTAGGTTACTATTAGCCAATTAAAAGTCACTAGGAAGTTTATACGTCCGTCTTGATCAGATCGCAAACGAAGTAAAGTAATAATAATGGTCGGTAGTATTTATATAATAAGTAGGTACCTACGATGTATCGATTATTACAGAATCGACTAAAGATTGATTTTTGTAAATAATTAAAGCAATTAAATCAACACAAAAAAAACAAAGAATTTTCAAAATCGGTCTACAATTGACGGAGAAATCGGTGGACATACATAAAAAAAAAAATATATATACGCGACGAATTGATAACCTCCTCCTTTTTGTTTTTGAAAAGTCGGTTAAAAATCAATTGCCGAATGTATGCAATAAACTAGGTAGCAAATCCGTTGCTACGAAATTTCATATTTCGTAGGCCGTAGCAGCCGCGTAGCACAAGAAATCGTAACCGCTTCGTAGGCGTGAAAGATTAACCGCGTTTGTCGGTGTAACGTTTAATAATACAATTATTAATTTAATATATTTAAAGGCTTTTTTTTATTACTATACCCATGTTTAAAGGGTACCTAACCCTTTGGATGCCGTCGCATGGGAAGTTTGTCCAGCGTGCGCATTTCGTAGGCGCAGCGTAGACACCGTGTTATGGTAATTAAAAATTTCTATAAAATAATAACCGGCCAAGTGCGTGCTGGAAACGAAGGATTCCGTACCACCGTACAATATTTAACACTAAATATTAAACAAACACGTTTCCTTTGAATGGGGGTCCCCTTTAATTTTTAACTTTATTTTATTTCTATTATTTGTTGTTATGGCGGCAATAGAACTACACAATCTGTGAAAATTTCAACTGACCACCTATTACAGTTCATGAGGTACAGTCCGCTGACAGATGGATGGACGGACGGACAGCGTAGGCTTAGTAATAGGGTTCCGTATGGCACCCTTCGGGTACGGAACCCTAAAAATGGAATTAATCGGGGAAACCGTACTTCTTGACTTAAAAAGCAAATTGTTCTAAAAGTTTTAATCAAGTACATAATAACCTTGCCAATTTTTCATTCCGATCTTAACACTATATTAAAGCAGTAAGGCGGACGCCAGTTTTTAAATGGTGCTTATTTTTTAAAGCCGAGTCATTAGATATAAAGAAACACGTTGTACAACTTCAGAACTTTTCAGAAAAATCCACAAAGGACCTCACTAGGTACTCACGTGCCAGAAGCATATTGCGATGTTCACATAAAAATCTTGTTACTACTGGAGAGCGTTCAAAAATCATGGCAATAGTTATTTCATGTTCGTTCATATTAAAATATCTACGTTTTCAAAGAAAATCGACAATCGAAAAGTGCACCTACTTCGACGGTTGCCGCGGTATATTACGACGCTCCCGTGAAATCTTATTGCCAAAGGGCTTTCATATTCCTGGTAATAGTACCCATCATATATTTGAGTTATATTAAAACATTTTCAAAGAAATCGACAGATTTACCTACTTCGTGTGTTACCGTGGCACATTCGATGTTTCTTTTGAAGCTTTCATTTATAGAAAAAACGCAAACCTCAAAAGCGTTTATTCTTATTTACTTACGGTAAAGTACAATTTCCACTTAAAAGACTGCCTGCAATGCATATACAATGAGGATGTCTTTTCCAAAAAACTATTCGCAGATTATTTTTGATACGAGGCAAATACAGTATGTAGTGCCAACTATCAAATAATGGTGATTGCTTTTACCGACGCTAATAAGTACTATTACAGGTTATTTACATCACCAACTTTGCCATAAAACAACCTAACTATATAGTAACCGAAAGTATAGTGTATAGTGGCCAATGGGGCCGAAAGGTTCAGGATTGAAGACGTAACGTTGAAAGGCCTCCCACAAGGTGGACCAATGACATTGTAAAGGCCGCAGGAATCCGCTGGATGCGGGAAGCATAGAACCGGTCGAAGTGGCGGTGCTTGGGGAGGCCTATGTCCAGCAGTGGACGTCTTTCGGCTGAAATGATGATGATGATATAAGATAGGACCTTCAGTCGTACAAAGGATGTTCGCTTAACCACGTCTGTGTTTGACAATATACGCATACAACAAATTAACTACCACAATTCCATCTATTTACCTGGAAGCCATAAATTAAGTTCGTCAGTCGCTTCATTAGAAATATCATGTTGGTGGTAGGAATATTGAATTTCAATGTAAACTGTCTAACTACACAAACCTTCAATAATGAGGTCTGGGAACCAATTAACCGGATAAAAATTAAAATAGTTCCTGTAGACAGGTGTAAGAAGTTTGTTAAGCATTGCGATGCAATTTAAAAGTCTTTTCATACAGGGTGTAAGGGACAGCCCTCCGCAAACTGATAGGGTAAATTCAGTATGTCATACTAAGATAACCGGTACTTGAAATTTTTTCAGGAACGTTAAGGGAATCCAATAAACCTGATTTGTTTGTGTTTTTGTGCACAAATCGGAACGTCTATTACTGGTTCGGAGGGGTAGGTAATAGGTATGCGGTGAGTTCGATGAACTCTGTAGCTAGACAGAAAGTGAACAGCTGATTTCACGCATCGTTGGTTAGAGTATTTCAACATTCATTGCTGGTTTTTTTTTGCAGTTTTTTTTTACATAAATGGATTGCTGCGAACACACAATGCAATTTTACAATGAAATAATGAAAATGAATCTGATTTTTTTTTTGAAAAAATGAAAATTTTCCTGAGAAAATTTCCGGTGGAATATGATTCAAAATGAGGAGCTGAATGCACCCTGTTAGTTTGCGGAGGGCTGTCCCTTACACCCGTATACACTCAAAACAAAAACTGCTTCTCAGTCTTAAGCTGCATATACAGGGTGATTGGAAGATGGGTGCAAAGCTTTAAGGCGAAGATAGTACAGACAATTTAGAACCATTTAAGCCATGGTTGTATTAGACGAAGTCTTACCATTTTTTAACCTAATTTTTGTTTTTTTCTTGAAAACTCCCAAAATTTTAACAAAACTGCTTATTTATGGCTAAATCGAATGATAAATGAATTCATTTATATTTTATTTTATTAAATAAATGTGTAAGCAATCTAACAAAACATGTTTTAGGCTTCTGTGTCGTTACTCTTTTTTTTTACAGACATTTAAAGTTCATGAAAATTTTTAAAATTCATAAATACCTACTTTTTGTAAACCTTATTTTAAATAAAACGGAGGGTGCTCTTTTTGTTCAAACCTTTTTTAAAACATGCTTGTTAATCGCTCTTTGTTTTGAGGTATCATTTACGTGGATATCTTACAAATTATTGAAATTAGAACCTGCAAACCCATTTGAGGGAGAAAATTAAAATTTTAGGCAGACTAATTAAATGCCTAAAACATGTTTTGCTAGATTGCTTAACACATTACTTTAATTAAATAAAATAAAAATGTATTAATTTATTATTCAATTTGGCCATAAATAAGCAGTCCAATTAAAATTTTGGGAATTTTCGATATACTTAAATCATAAAAATTTGGTTAAAAAAATGGTAAGACTTCGTCTAAGACAACCATGGCTTAAATGGTTCTAAATTGTCTGTACTATCTTCGCCTTAAATCTTTGCACCCATCTTCCAATCACCCTGTATAATTCGTAAAGCACGAAGATGTGATAATAAGTTGTCATATTGCTCAATTTGCTTTGGCATGAAAAACGTTAAAGTTCTCGATGGACAATGGCAGAGCACTGTGTATTACAAGCACGCACCGTTGTGCACCGCCAATTGAATATTATAGGCACATCGGATACATCGACTTAAAAGGGGTCGTCGAATACTTATTAACACTTTCGAGGATTAAATTTGAATTTTATGACAGTCTTTCAAATGTGATAGGTAGGTTTCAAATTAATTATGGTTGTTTGAATTTCGTAATTAATTCTCGAGCACGAGTAACATCGTTAGGAAATTCTGACTTATGATCTCCACATTCTCCTCTCCATGAGAAGAAGCCTTCTTTATCTTGAAGGGAGAGGCTGCTATTATGTATATTAAATTGTCTGTCTAATAAACCATTTCATCCAGACCTCAGGACGCAATACAATAAAATTAATTAATGATGCGCCAGTGTAGATAGGACCTTCAGTCAGGCACTAGCACAAAGTATGTTCGCTTAACCACGTCTGTGTTTGACAATATACGCATACAACAAATTAACTACCTCAATTCCATCTATTTACCTGGAAGCCATAAATTAAGTTCGTCAGTCACTTCATTAGAAATATCATGTTGGTGGTAGGAATATTGAATTTCAATGTAAACTGTCTAACTACACAAACCTTCGAAGTCTGGGAACCGATTAAAATCTTACATAATTGTAGGTAATTATGAAAATTATAATATACTGAAGGCCAGTTCCTAAAATTCTTAGTTTAGATAAGTCTAAAGAGCTGCATGTATTTTGAGTGCATAGAATGAGTGGCAATTGATACAAACAAGGAAACGATATGATTGATACTTCCTTTGAACGCGCCGTAAACGACTCGATGAGCGTCGCACTCTCGCAATTTTGAACATCCACTTAGCGAGGACTGAGTATTATCATCGAGTTACAATAAAAATATAAGACACCGTGCATGTGATTCCGAACGTAACCTTAGTACCGTACAAAATTTTTGAGATAACTGTTTTCAAAGTTCATGTACTTACGTAGATGATTTTTGAAAATGGTTAATGAACTTTTTTATTTAACTGTTTAATGTTTTAGAAAATTTGGTTACATCGAAAGATTTGTTAAAGAAAACAGTTAACGTTGTTGGCAAATGGCTCGCCCCCCCAATTGGGGCTTAAACATAAGCTTCGCTTTCGCTTTTAAAGAATTTTTTTAATGTTCATTGTTAAAAATCTGGTTCTAGCCATTAGTTCATTTTACTCTTCGTCAAAATTAAATAGATAACAAAGTTAAAATAGACATAACATTGACTGTATTCACCGGAAGGTTAGGCAGAGGTGTACACACGGCTACACATCAAGCTATACATTTCCAGTTTACACTGACCTCTCGTTGTAAGGAAATCCTATACAATGCGAGATCAGCTTATACTGGAAATGTACAGCTTGATCTGTAGCCGTGCGTACATGTCATCAAAATCTTGTATTTGATCATCTTCACTACTCGGGTCGGTGAAGAGTCCTAGAATCGTGAAATGCGCGTCCTCAAAACCCGATGCAATTTGCTTTAAGTCTTGATGATACGATAAAAACAAGTCGCGCTGACTTCACGTCACTTGAAGCCCGCCTATGTATAACGCCTTAGCTTAGCTAAGCGTTTGTTTATACGCAATAGTTCGCTTTCTGCGCAAGGAGGCAAGTCCTGAACCGTGAACTCATCGTCTACAGATTTAGATTTCGATTTCTTTAGCATGGCTCTTTTACGAGTGGAATATCCACCTATAGGTGACATTCTTCCCTATAAGTTAAACTCTTCTAGTGTAAAATGTGTTAGGATAGCTAAAAAAAGTTGAAAATGTACCTAAACAATTTTATAATAATAACAGAAAAATGTTAGAACTTATAATTTCGATCTCGTTTACCGAATAGAAAGAACGCGCACAGAATTCACGATCTTATTCCTACAGCGATAAGGATTGTTCACATCGCTACGTAATTTACTTATTATAACTTGCGCGGTAAAACTATACCTACAGCAAACCGATGGGTACGGAACGTTCGCTTGGGCGTTGGCTCACGTGTCTACCCTAAAATATTTTTTATTTAGAAAAGTTTTGTATATTTGTAATTTTATTATTTTAATAGATGATTTTACTGTATGTTAGATATTTAGTTACAAGAAACGATTATGAATGTGATTCATGATTTGAATAATATAATTATTGCAAGCCGATGGAATTAAGCACCGATTATTGTTAGTGATTGCTTAACTAGATCTCACAATAACTCCCGATTCGTGTGAAATGAATATTCGAATTAAAACCCTGTTCAATGGTGATTACTTAAGGACGCCATTGCGACATGTAGGAATAACTTAGAATGCAGTAGAATGTTAGCAACGATGGATTTTTTTTTTTTTTTTTTTTTTTTTTGGCTTCGCACGGTTTGTGCATTTAGCAACGATGGATTTATTTGACGACACGGTTGGCGCAGTGGTTGAGCGCTTGACTGCTGCGCAGCATGTCGCGGGTTCGATTCCCGCACGGAACAAATATTTGTACGACCTACAAGTATTTGTTTCGAGTCTGGGTGTTTTTCTATCTATAATATGTATGTATTTACAAAAAAAAAAAAAAATGTATATAAGTAGTTTATCAGCCATCTCGTTACCATAACACAAGCATTAGGTTGCTTAGCTTGGGACTAGATGGCGTTGTGTGAAATGTCCAAGGATATTTATTATTATTTATGTTTATTCAATTAAAACAGAACGGTTTTGACCAGAAATACCATATGCAATGGTGGGCTTGAATTAAGATGGAAGGTCCCGGGTTTTGACACCATCAACATGTAGCATACCTACGCACCAAACCGAAATAGGGGTGGCTTTGACACTACACTAGGAAAAAAACAGTTTTCGTATATTCCGATGTTCAATAACTCGCCATAGGCCGCACCGAACAAAGTGCACTCACGTACCTACGTACCTTGGTCTGCTCCGGCGTTCACTGACCTTCGATTGTCCTTCAGCTAGCTTCAAGGTTTCACGCTTTCGGGTTGATCACACGCGAAACGGGGATGATTCGATCTCCCTTAGGATTTCGACCGATTTAGACGATGCGCGCGCGTCAGGCTTTCACCCACACGACCTTTGCCTTCGCTCCAAAAGTAACGAATACGTGTGCGCATTGGCAGCTAAGTAGGCTGCTTCCGGTGCTGCCATCTTGCGAGAAATTGAAACATGGATACGTCTAGAAATGGATATTTAGCCTTAGGGAAAACGTTGCGGTAACGGAACATGTAGGTACGCAATTATTACAAATTATCACCGAAGAAATGCCAGACAAGAGCGTGGGGCTCGAATTTGTACTAGTATGTTCTACTGACTATCGTGGAATCTAAAGAATCTTATACCCGTATTTATAGTCAAGTAAAAGTAATTACTTCAGTAAAAGTAATTGCTCAAGTAATGATTTTCATTCTATAGTTTAGTAATTGCTTGAAGTTAGAACTGTCAAAGGTGAATTCTTAGCCAAGTAATAGTCACCATTTTCTTTACATAAGAATTGAGAATTCGAATAAGTATTTTGCTTTTTATTTAACTGTTATATCAATGGAAAGCATCGAAGCGGCTTTTGGTGTTATATAGATGATATCGAGAACGATATAAGTAGGAACGTACTACCGGAGATAACCACAGGTGTGCATACCTACTACCCGAGATTGAATTTGCTGAGCATAGAAATCGCTTCGTGACGTGGATCCATTTCATGATTCATCATAATCATCATTATTTTTAAGATGTTATAATAAGAGATTTCGCTTTTCCAAAAGTGTTGAGATGAATGTAATTTTACCGAATATTATGTACTCTTTACAATCAGAGACACAAAGACGGCTTCAGAGACAAAAAGACCATGCTAGATAACGAAATTATAATAAAGTATAGTATGTATACAAAATACTTTGACCAACAATAGATGCCTCATTAAATTCCTCTTTTATTTACTCTCATGAATGTTTCTTCTTCGCTCATGGGTAAATAAAAATAAATAAATAAATAAATCTTTATTATTCACCTACTGGCTATACACCACAGTAATCCGACCAATCATCACATATGGCTCGCTAGTCTGGTGGCCCAGGACAGACCTAAGTACAGCCCAAAAAGATCTCGAGAAACTGCAACGGTTCGCTTGTGTAGCAGTAACTAGCTGCATGAAAACCACGCCTACTGCTGCTCTACAGGCAATGCTTGGACTGCCGCCACTACACCTCATAGTGCGTGAAGAGGCGGCCCTAGCCGCATTTATACTAAATCTGCAAGGAACCCTGAGCAAAGACTAGAGTTAAGCACACTCGCATAAAAGAAGATGCGATCAAACGACACCCAATGATGGCATCACCATGCGACAGAGCCCCGAAACAGCACTACTTTCAGAAGCATTATAGTATAACACTCACGCAAGAACGGTCTGATTACTCAGGCCTGCATGAGTTGAGAGTATACACCGATGGATCAAAGACTGACTCCGGAACCGGGGTCGGAGTCTTCTCACACGATCTAATATATCCAGCCCGCTTGGAGTATTTAACACTGTCTACCAGGCGGAGTGCGTAGGCATCATACAAGCGTGCTATGCCATAGAAGCCAGGAGAGTCACGGATACGAATATACGTATACTCTCGGACAGTGCCTCGGTGCTCCAATCCTTACGGAAAAGATACATTACCTCGAGATTAATACAAGAATGTCACAACTCACTCGAACGAGTAACGGTTGTTAACCGAAACACAGTGACACTGCAATGGATAAAAGGACACAGTGGATCACTGGGTAACGACGCAGCTGACGAACTAGCTAGGAGAGCATCTAGCACGTCTGTCTGTGGGCCTGAGCCAATCGTGCCCATTCCCTTCAACCAGTTACGCAGGTGGCTACAGGACCTCACCCATACACAAGCAGAGAGTTGGTGGTCCTCGACACCAGGCTGCAGGCAATCGGACGGTACGCTTACTATACGGTTATTACGTTTGGACAGGAACGGGCTGCGCCTGGTGACGGGGACCATCACGGGACACTGCTCATTAAACAAACACTTCCATACAATAGGAATAACGGACAGTCCCCTGTGCAGGGCCTGCATGGAGGCTGAGAATACCCTGATCTTTCACAGATGTTCTTAATAGACCCAGAGATTTGATTAACTTCTGGAGGGAGGTGGGCTGGTTGGAATAACCCACGAAGGTGATTATCAGTATTATCATCTTTATTATTTATTCTTTTACTTTTTTTCTTCTTTATCTGTATTTACTAGAGTACGATACTTACGTATATTACTCGACTATAGAATAAGATTTTGTAATGAAGAATTTCTACCCTCAAGTAATGCCTTGATTAAGAAATTGCTTAGCAGCAAGTAGGTAAATACTTAATTATAAATTCGAGCCTAAGCTGCGCTCCGGTGCTCCGCTCGCTCACACATTCAAAAAGCAAAACCTACACGCAGGCTGGTAGGCATATCGTGCCGCTTACGGTGTGTGTTAAGTATAACTTTTTAATCTTATGGCATACATAAGAGTGTGATGTAAAAGAATTGCATACTCAGCACACTCATGAGTCACAACATTGTTTAAAAGTAGTTGCAAGTTAGCTGCTTGTACACCAAATAGCTTGTTGGACTATACATGACGTGCAGTCGATCAGCGCGTCACAAACTGCCATGTTCATAACAGCCGGTCGATTCTGTAAAAATCTCACCGTGAAAACTTAGGTGAAGTGAGTTTGTTTTTGCCAGGAATTGATACTATTTGACAGCTCACTCCACGCTCACTTCACCTAAGTTTTCACGGTGAGATGGTTACAGAATCGCACTGCAGATGCCTAGATATCAGTGGACCACGTCATGTTGCAATTTCCCAGGTCCGTTCCAGTTCGGAACGATTGCAATTAGGCCAGTTCAGCATGAAACTGCACTGGTACGTAGGAGCTTTTCCGATTGAATTTACATTCATAGATAATTCCTCTCCCCGACAGGAGGCCTGTATCCCAGAAGTAGGAACATTATAGGCTGATTATGCTATTATGCAAAAGACAATGTACATACCTACTTTCGCAACATTTTTTTTCGGTGGGATCGTATTAAAGTGGAGTGTCGTTAGAGAACTTGCGAGGTTTGTTTCTGTGTGTTAGAAAATGTGTTCAATATTCGGTGAAAGCTCTTAATTTATCTTGTTCTCTGTGTGTACCATCTTTATCTCAAGGTAACTGCGATAATACAAAGTCAGATTTATGTAGGTACAGATACTTGATGAATACCTACAATTACTACAAGCCAAGAGAAAATGTCTTAAGAAATTCCGGTAATATTCTAGATTCTTAGAATTTCAACTTCTAATTAACAAAAGAAATGCGGACACATATCCTTTTGGACCCATAACTTCAATTAATGTGAGGTACGCGGTCTATCAAGATGTGAAAAACTATGGTCCAGACATGCACATCATCAAATGATCAAATAAGTATGTTATTCTATGCGATCTTACTTCTTCATTTAGATTACCTGCTGTCGTTCGGTAACTACAAGATATGACCAATACGGCAATGTTCGTATCATATGCAGATTAAAGTAATATTCACTAAGGTATTAAAGAAAACGGCATAATAAGCTTTCTTCAGAACCCAGAAACACAAACAGTTGCTACGTTGTATACAATGAATAGTTATGAATTTGGTTTAGAAAACGGTTAACGTTGTTGGCATTAGGCTCGCCCCTATTACATGCGACTTAAGGCGAGTGGTGCTGCCAACTAGCGCCAACATTGAGAAAAAAATCATAAGTCTGGAGATATGGAACATTTTGAAATTTCTGTTAGTTTTCCGTTTCCCGTTTTTGGCTTCGAACCTAGGAGGTTTAATGTTAAGTTTTTTGATACAAAAAAATCTACCTCATCTGACTAAAAATGTGAGTCTATGTCAAAATGTTGCATATCTCCAGATTTTTTTCTCAATGCTGGCGCTAGATGGCAGCACCACTCGCCTTAAACATACGTAACTGGCGAAATGTGGGTGGACATCTCTGCCTAACCTTCCGGTGAATGCAGGCATGATGTTACGTCTATGTTAACTTTGTTATCTATAATATCTATATTTAATTTTAACAAAGAGTAAAATGTATAATAATATAGAATAATATTTTTTAATGAACATTGAAAAAAAATATTTTAAAGCTCTAGTTAGCACTTCCCATTAATCGTGCACTTTACGTGAATTGAATTAGTAATGTTTTATTTTATTTAAATAATTAATTTATAGATATGCAAATGTTCCTAAAACATGAACCAACCACTGTGCAATGACTCATTACGGATTCCAAGTAAGATATCTGGGCGTGCCACAAGGAGCTGTATTCCGCCCGCGGCCGCAATGGAAGCAGAAATATTTGTGACTGACTTACTTTCAAATGATTCATTCGAATCCGTTACCACTAGCAGGTAAATGATAAATAATGCATGAATTATAAGGGAAATCTATAGACTCTTCAAAAAGGAGGAGCTCTGTAGGTACTTTTGCACGGAATTATCTCCCCCCACAGCTAGTCATAATGTTATCTGTCATGAAAATGAACACATTGTCTTTTAGCGCGCCCTTGTTCCGGCTCCATAAAAATCCGATACCCGAAAATCTAGTGTTGGAAGTGTTGGCTGGACGCCAATTCATCGGTTACCTATTTGATTTATCTACCTATTGGAGGAACAATAGCCGTTTAGAAATCGTCAGTGAACCGTTAACTGGGAAACGATCCTTTAACTACACCGAAACAAGAACTATGACAATAAAAACTGCTCTTACAACTAAAAAACACAACAATTAAAGAGGACCTATTATTGTAAGTTCAAAAGAGTAAACTGCCCTTATTTTTTACATTGAAAACAATTGAATCGATTTCTAGTTACTATATTTTTAATAAATTATGGCTTTTTTTTCACTGTTTTAATTTACTTTTGTGTGAGGTGTAAAGTAGAAAAGGGTAAGAACGTTATAATTATCGAAACACAAAAGTTTTACTAGTAGGGGTTTAGGTATATTCTTCTAGTTGGTTTCAGTAAAAGCCTTCGACTAATATGTGGCAACGAAAGTTAATATTCCTAATGGAAAGATAATACGATTCCCGCAAACCAATCCAATAAGCTCTTTGTGCAACGGCAATCGGATTACGACGTCTATCGGGTTTTTTTAAATCCCTACACTAGGTATGTCAACACCAGATGAAAGCGGTCGGAACTGCAAAACTGTCCATTTTACAAAGTATTGTCACAATTCATTATTTTAATGGGCAAAATTTAAAAGAAAAGCTTGCTCGAATATCAATTTGTAATAAACATCGTCTGGAACCTATTCTGTATCTCACGTTAACCTACTTACATCGTTCAGGGATTGAGCGAATTAGTGCCAGTATCTACTGCCAGTCTGGGAACTGACTGCTATTACTAAAGCTATAGTTTATTCACGTTAAAGTCAGACTATTATTGATTTAAAGTTCAAAATTAAATAGGCTACATACGTTTCCTTTAAAGTTCATCCTAATACGCTTAACTACCGCTTTCTATTTTCTGATTTCGACTTGTGTTGTTAAGTTGGCTTACATAAGCAGACAGTACAGTGATTCTACTGCAATAGTTAATAATAATACATCACTTATCAACCCAAAATATAAACCCTCAATAGATATAAGGTTTAAAAGGTTTACGACAATCCAATTTTAAAGTTCAATTTATAGGCATTGATTGGGTCGATATTTCACAAAAAACAATGAAAAATACCTATAATCGCCGGTGTTTCTGGGGTCTTGAGGTATCTTCATTAGATGTCACCAAGTTAGTTGAATAGTGCTCAATCCGCATGAAAGACAAGGTAGTGAGAATTTGTGATGTCAGGGACATCTCACTACTCATGTCTTTCACACAGCAGAGAGCAAACGCTCCGACAGCCTGTGCTAGCTAACGCGGCAGACTGTAACTCTGCATTTCCCGGCCGAAAAGAAATAAATCAAAATAAAACTATATTTATTTTGTTTTTAGGCAATGCATGTAGTGACGTCGTCATAAGTAACGTACAATAAGAAAGATAGTGTATAGAAAGAAAATAAAACAAACCGAGGGATAAGTGAGAAAGCATTTTATTATATTGATTTATATTAGCGAGGAAGATAAACAGACGACACACCACTGCAAACACCTTTTTACTAAATGATGTAAAAAAAAAAAATTTCATCAGCATTACATTCGCTTCGACGTAAAATGCAAAGTTACACTACGACCGCGTAAAAAGTACACACAAGATAATAATATTATATTATTAAACACAGAAATGCACCTATAAACAGATTAATATTACGTTTTAATGTATTTATTACCTTTACATTACATAATGTAGCTATTACACACCGGTTATCACGGTTATATATTTGTATGTCACCACCTATGCTTGATAATATGACTTTGCAATCAATTAAGTCCTCGTATTATTAATGAAACCTACGGACGTTCGTATGTTGTTTAATTAGCAAATATAAACTTAAAGGACATCAATTCCCACGTTTCTTTCCATATTTATGTGCGCAGAGTTGTTGCTTTGCTTATTCATGAAATTCGTTTTAATTAAAATCGGGTTCACTGAAATGAGATGAAACTGAACATGTTAGTGGCTGTAATACAGAAACATCATCGGAAATGAAAATGGAACAGCAAAATGTTAGGCAGTAGTGATTTAATTCCAAAGCCGAGATGAACTAGAAACAGAGAAAATATAATTTCTAAATGATTGAAGCTGATCGAGTGGCTGAATGCATTTACGAAAGGGAAGAGAAAACTGAAGCTAGGGGGGTGGGCTGGTTATAGTGCGTCGTGTGTATATGTTTAAAAAAAAATCATGCACCAACCGCGCTAATTGATGCCACTTCACACGTATCGGTTATTAAAACCAATTAAAAGAGATAATTAATTTGGGAAATTATTGGAAAAATAATATGAAGCACACTAATTTGCAAATAATTCTCCTACACATTTGAGGTCGCTATAAATAAATACGACATTTAAGTGATACTCGACCCATGAGAGAATATTCTCGTAACATGGAACATTTAAAATTGAAATAATTCAAAAGTATATAACTTTTTTTATATATTTTTATTACAATTGATTATTTTTAAATCATAAAGTTTGTCGTAAATTCTTTTACAAAAGCATATTCTCGAAAACTTAACAGCAAAGTTCTCGCTAGGAGTAGGTATATTCTCAGGAATTTACCACCTCTACTCGACCGAGGTTTACAAGACTTGTAAACCTGCGCAGGTAGAGTGTTACTTAGAATTACATTACATTTGATCGAATGAGACTTTTATGAATGATAACACTCCAGAATCAACAGCTCAGTACTCCGTAGTATAAACTTCTAATAACTGCGGTAGTAAACATTTTTAAGCATGGTAGTGACATAACATTATATCGCTGCTGCTACGAATTCGCTTGTAGTATTTTATTATAAGTGCTAAATGATGACAATGAACAAAATAAAAAAATAACAGTATGACAACAAAAAGAAAATGGACATGTGACATAAGCTTAGGATAATAATATATCGGAGAAAAATAACTTTTCCTCTGATAGCTTGACCTACCTGTAAGAGATCTTCATCAGCGGCCTGGCTCGCCGCTTGCGCTGGTCGACCCCTCCAGGACAGGCTGTCGAACGTACCATAAAATGCATTCTAATGATTCATCTCAGTACAAACTTCTTAGCTAGCTTATTCATCTAGGTTTCTAGGGGCACAGGCACACACACACAAACACTTATGGGAAGATTGATCAAAGGCATTCAAATGGATTAAGTTCATTGAAATCTAATTTTTAGTAGAAAACCAAAAAAATTGGGTCCCTAACGAACTTTTTCAATAGTTCAACAACATCACAAATAATGCAGTTTAGTTAGGTTGGGTAGAAAATTTTACTAATACATTGGCGTATTTTTCACGTTATCTACTATCCGTCTTTGATTCCTATCTGCTATTGTATTTGGTAGACGTATTAAGGCGTACCTACCTACCTACACTCACCACCGCGAAAACAACTTAGGGCAACCGCGCACTGCGGTGCGTTTTTCTAACGCATAATCTATGAAGTATGGAATGTCTTTGAAGTGCGCGTACTGCGGTCATGCGTTTTGTTACTGTAGGCCCCGCTCAGTGCGGCAGAACTAACGGAACGCACCGCAGTGCGCGCTAGTTCAAGACTACTGCTATTTGTAGGCGCACAATAGAAAGTCCTAGACAGACACACACAAGGATTCCTGAATCGTGGGATTTAGTCTCTTTAATACTAAAAAACCGGTCAAGAGCCAGTCGGACTCGCGCACCGAGGGTTCCGTTCCGATTTCTGAAAAAGTGTGCTATTTAGAGACATCGTTTTATTTTTCCTGTAATCTTTACATAAACTTCTATCACATAGAATAATATCAGATTTTTCTCTATGCAAACTTCGGAGATAAGGCCCCCGTTATCTCTGAAGTTTGCATAGACGAAAAAAAAAAAATTTGTTTCTTTCTTATTTGCAAAATAGTTGGGTAAACATCATCTAAAACTGTTCCAAATTTCAAGTACATAGCATTAGTAGTTCTTGAGATATCCAGCTGTGACAGACAGACAGACTGAGTCGCACCATAAGGGTTCCTTTTTACCATTTTGGTACGGAACCCTAATAAAAAAGAAAAATTTATAGCAAGTAGCAAACAAAGTAAAAACGGAAAAAAAGAACTGTGTATGGATTGTATGTCTTTACAAGTAGGTACCTAGATGGATTTTAATGTTCTAACATTTTGAATAGTCGCATCCTTTCCCTCCCTCCCTTTTACGAGGATATCTCTCAACAAGACCACAAAGATTGATTAAAGGCATAATTAAAACGTATAAGTACTCGTTTTGTTTTCAGTATCCGTCAGGCTCTTGAGGGATTTAGATAAATATTATAACTATGAACATTGTTTATTCATGTTCATTATAAGAAAAGCTATTATTCCACTGTTTCCCAGGTTATTGAAAGCCTGGTTACTGCCATTTATCAAATTGTCTACTGTGATTGATAATGAATTATAAACTAAAATAACAACAGTTCTAGTTATTTAAAATGATATAGGTAAAATATTTTACAAAAGCATTAAATGAATAGTCTTCCAAGAACCGGGGATTGTATCCAATAATAGATAAGATACATGAGTAACCTAATAGCGCTTAGTAAGAGCGTCGCAAACAATCTCAAATTAAAATCTTCCCATGACCGTTCACATGCTACGTAGTAAATATCATTCACAACACTTCGCGATGAAGCCTATAAAAACTTCGCTTTCGCACAGCACGAAGTCGCTGTGAACACAATAATCGCAGTGCAATAAATCCTTAAATAAGTATACCATAAACTAAGTAATATTAATAAATCAAAGTGATAGAAAAATATTTGAAATTTACCTTTAGTTTTTAGGTATTTGTCGCCATTTTGTTTTCTCTGTAGCCTGGTTCACTGCATCATTTCTTCAACTTGGTATTTCCCTCGATATAAAATCTGTAACAACAGAGAAATTGTTTGATTCCCATTCTAGAATGATACAATTAACAAACTAGTTAACATCGATAACAATTAAATATAATTGCACAGCAGCAGCGCAGCATAATTACATTAAATACACGATAATAAACGTTTTCACAGAGATATTTATAAAGTACATGAGCAGTATAAAAACATTCGCTTTGAGCAACTAACTACAACATAAACAACTAACTACTTTAGCACTCATAGTAATATATTATTAAACTTACCGATTCAAGATGATGCTACGTCAACCAAGCCACGGATATCGACCGTCCGACATAGGTACCTGCACAAACAAAACACAACATGTTTATAATTTCATACTACACTAACTGTAGGAGTTTGAAAAGCATGTAAGTACCTACATCAAAGGAATAAAACCAAAAGTGCGCTGAAAATGCTGTAACACCGTAAAGGTTGAAAATGTCCATGCCATGTTCAGACTCAGAGAGGCAGTGCGCTGCATTGCGCTGACACTGACGCTGGTGCACAAAGTCATAGAACATGTTCTAACAGCTTTTTTTGCTCCTGTTTGAAAACTGTCTTGACAAGACCCAGAGAAGGCACGGGCGGAGGGGTTTGTGAGGCTAACCTTTAAAGAAAGTTTCAACCTGCAGGATTATACCAACGAGTTCATTGTTTTTATCCTATCGTTCGTAGTAGTTCTAATAAATCTATTAGATTTAAAAAAAAACATTTGGCATTGGACTTTTTCTTTACATATTTTATATTTTGTCTGAAATGTTTCCTACAAATCTGTCCATCCTCGAGAAATACGGAAAACGCAGACGTTATTCATGAAAATGTAATCGTTACCAGGGGCATAATCAGAAATAGTGAAATAAATTTCAAATACAGTGCGACTTAAATTATTGATCGATTCAAATCCAAACATTTTTATTATTCAATTTATGTCATTTTTTTAAATTTTATATTTAAATTTATAATGATATCAGAAATATGTTAGCGATGCACAGAACAAGACAATTTATTTTACTCACGCGAATCAATCTAAAGCGTGTGCAACGCGACTTCCGTTTCCCGACACTCTACCTTGATTTATAAATCGGTTTATTCGCCATCGGTAAATGGAAAAATGGAACAGGGAGGAGGCAACTAGGATGCACCCGATTGAATAAATCGCAATTGGTATATTTCAATGCAAATCAACTATGTATTGTTGGAAATAGGAAATACGATCTACTCAAATAAGTAGGTGCAATCCCTTGCGCTTCAACAGGTTTACTTGCTTTGAGAATAATCTATTTTTTAATAGAAATTAAACAATTATTAACCAATCAAGTTTTCAGTAGGTAATGGCTAATGAGTATAGGTAATGGTAATGAGATACAATGATATCTAGACGGCCGGAGGCATCGCGCATCATAAACAGAATTTAATTCGTGATCGTTATTGGATGAACAAATAAATAAGTGATCGCATTATGTTATCGCTGCCCACCCCTGCCCGCTGCCCAGGCAGTGTGAATACAAAGTCAGTTTAACCCCGGAGGCGACCAGCCGTCAGGCGATCGCCCCGCACCCTCGGATGGGACACGAGTCACACGATAATACTCCCTTTTCAACTTTTTTGTGCGCTTTTTTCTAGGGTACCTGTTGATAAGAACCTACATTGGCATTTTGAATAATATTTTCTAGACTTTTTAAAAAGCTGTTTCACCACTATTATGTTACTTTGGAGGTAATTGAAAACAATTTTTCGAATTTATTTGACGCGTAGGTAGTGGATATTCGGACGTTGTGAAATAGGGGCATATTACACTGCCACATATCTAAGATCATAGACACCTTTATGAAAATGCAATATACACATTATATAATTCATTTTTGAGCTTCGTTATAAATATACAACATAATTTTTATATTTCATAAAGGTTAAGATATATTCCTATGATAATGTAATAAGTTAATAACCCCCCCCCCCCCCCCCCCCCCTATAAGCTCATAAAATTGTAGAGACAAATTGTAAAGACAAATTAAACGAGCCTAAACTCGATAGGGTTGCGTCGTTTTTTTTAATGAGTTCCTGTGGGCACCTTCCGGCTCCATCATCAGATCAGCTCTATGGTATCCCAATATTACACTGTCAGCGATTTTACATACGTGTGCCAAATTTCAGCTCAATCGAACATCGGGAAGTGGGTAAAATTAAACTTGCAAGTTTTGAAAAGGACCAGGTACTTACATAACATTGCAAGTTAAATAAAAGCTTCTAAAAACAGATGTAACAAACAGTTAGTATGAACTGCTCACATTATCTGTATAACTTTACGTACATTTTAACATTTCTTCGATTAACTCGTCAATGTTATATTATGTAGAACAACGGAAGAATCTACTTGTGTAATACAGTTTTATACTCATTGTAATTTCCCGAAGGTTAAGACGGAGTTCGCGGAAAATTGGGAGAGCTTGCGTTATTTACGAATCGATCGTACAGCGCATGCGTGTTTCTTTCTTCGTGTACCTCGACGCTTCACTGGTGTTACTAAAATTTTGATTGTTCCAATAATTCAGCACGGTGAAACTTCACTACTTAGTTAAATTTGCTATAAGTTGATGCACGTTTTCTGTCACTATCATTGCACGTGAAATTTAGTTTTTCCTCCATTTGTAGTTTACCATCAATATTTGTTCAAAATCTTGACCAGTTTACCTAAGTAAATCAAGTTAGGATAAGAATTGCCATCTTTAAATGATTTTTAAATGAAGTGTAACAAGCGATAGTTCCTGCCTAAGTTAATTAGAATTACCTACACCATGACAGGATCAAAACAGAAACCGATTAAATGGATTACAGGATGTGGCCGTTGGATGTTTCTCATATCCGTTTTATAAGGTCTCATCCAACCATGTTCCTGAACGTATAAGGTTTGCGTGCCTTTATTACTGCAAAATTCACTACAATATCAGACTAAACATGTCATATAGTCAATCAAAAATACCGTTACAAAAAATTTACTAGCTGATTGGTTTACAAATACACAAAAACTAATAACAAACACTACCTCTGTTGTAATGGTTACACATGGAACCGAGACCGCTAAGAAAAACAAGTGGCATGTAAACCGACCGAAATTAGCAGTCGTTAACAGTAAAGCAGTCAGCTGAGAAGTTATGCATATATTTGTAGTGGAGCGCACGACACGAGTCGACACAACACTGCGATACCTGCCTGACCTCGGATACAGCTAACGGCCCGATGCATTCGCCGTGCCGGGTTCAACGCCACTTGCGCCACGCATTTTTTCGCCAACTTTTACAACCAACGACGCCATTCAAGCTCGCAGCTGGCTCCGCATTGTTATTGCAATGCGATAAAAAGGGTCGGTTTATCATCTGCTTAGGCCTTAGGGCATCGCGGCTGATATTGGTGCAAATATAAAACAAACCACTTTATTTGTCCTGTTTGTGTGGCTTTATTGAATCCGTTCTAGAATCTGGTTGAACTCGTATCGCTAAGCGGAAATGAGCGCGACTCGGGAAGTCGGGACCGTCTCGCCTAGTCCTAACTCAATAAAGCAGCTGGATTGGCACGGGATTACATTATCGCCGTGTTGACTAGAAATATCAGGTACCTAATGCATAAAATATAATATCAAACCGTTTATTACCTTCCTAAATTTATATCTAAAAAAACAACCAGGGGCACAGCCCAAACCGCTAAAGACACAAACTTGAATTTTGGACAGTAGTTGTAGTGTAAAACGAAGAGGGTAATAAGAAAGGATTTTGCGAAAATGAACCCCCATAAAAGGGGTGAAAAGGGGGCATTCGTTTATATGAAAAATCTTATTCCTTGGGTTTATAAATCTGGCACGAATGCGTACATCAGTAAATAAAAAAGAAGAAGAACTTCAACAACCCCTGTGTTGAAGTTCGAAGTGGAAAGTGCGAAATCCGTGCGGACGAAGTGCTAATATTCAATAAAATCATCTTTAAAGTGATATTAAGTTTGTTATATGAGATTTACCTAGTCCAATCAAAATCTGATAGCTGGACACACTTTTAATATTTACTATTATCATCAGACTTAAAAAAGTATACTAGTCATGTAACTATGTATCTATGTCGGCTATTTTCTCGACAAATAAAAGAAAAGACTATTAATACTCGTAGCAATGAAACAAGAATCATGTTATAAACTACATGAACGGCTACCGAAATCGCTTCTTCCAAGCACATTAGTAGCTAAGAATGAGTATTATGGCAGAATGCAGCATCGTGATACAAAAATTATTCACATTGTGAAAATCTATATATAAAAAGAGAAGTCCTGACTGACTGACTGATTGACTGACTCATCAACGCCCAGCCTAAACCCTTGGACCTAGAAAGCTGAAATTTTGCACAGAGGTTCCCTTTATAATGTAGACAAGGAATAAGGAAGGAATTCCCGGTAGTACGTTCCCGTGGGATATTTTCCAACATCCACGCGGGCGAAGCCGCGGGCAAAAGCTAGTACCATCATAACATATTGTTAAGGTATCAGCTTGTAGCTGTGAGAAAGCTTGGGCTAATTGGATAGATTACACGGAGGCTACGCTACAGCGAGGGCAGAGGCTGGGTTGAGGCATGCATCTCATTTTGTTATGCAAACAACGCTTTTCCTTTTTCATTCCAATACCAGGTAGAAAGAGACGTTTTCAACTGATCTACAGTTATTATAGGAGAAAGGAGTTAAATAGTTTCATTTAATACTACGCGGATTTTTAATACTTATAGGTAACTTATTTCCTTGAAGCGAAATTGTACTTGATGGTATAAATAAAAAAAACGACAGACGATAGAAACGACAGGTCCAAATGAATAGAAGTACTTCTAATTTTCGAATGCCAACAGTCTGTGATAGGAAGATGGGCCTTGTATTAAAAATATCGCCAGTGTATAATGAATCGCCGTGCACCTAGTCTCCTCACACTATTTGTACCAATATGATAGAACAAGCGCGGGGCGCCATTTTTGGCAAGATTCCAAAACCAACATTTAACGACATTAAACCTGACTTGTCTACACGCCAGACGACCAGTCAGCCAATTAAATACTCGGAAAAATTAAGCTTATTAAACTTTTATTTGTAAAAGCAGCTGGGCCTATTATTATCTGAATCTGTTTTTAATGATAAAAAATTAAGGATTGATTTGATCTTTACAAGAATTACGGAAATGTGCATTTAGTTCTAATTTTTTGAATTTTTGTTTATGCGAACTAAACAATAAATATTTAAGTACCTACCCTATACACACATCTCAACTGATTGAAAGTCTATCTATATCGCGTTTAATTTTCGACGAAGATTTAGATTGAGGGTCTTCACACTAAGCGATTCTCAAGCGCAGGCCGCCGCGCCGTGCCGAGGCAAGGCCGACCGGCGACGCCGACCGACGCGACGCTCGCGCGCTCTGGGCAACTCACGTCACGCCTACGCCGGCCGCAGCGGCGTAGAGGCACCGTTGAAGTAGCGTACAATATAATATTCACGCATGATTTAGTTTCAAATGTGCTGTAGCTATCATGTATTAGCTTATCAGACTACTGCACATTTGACACTGCACCACTGCTGCACTAATAAAATAATGCGACACTAAATGTTACTGTCACATTATTTTACAAGTGCAGCAATGTTATCAATATGTAGCAAGATTTCCGAAATCATGAAAGGATGATACAAAAGTCAAATTGTGTTAACGGCTTTAATCTTTGTTTATAATTATGATAAAACAAATAATTATAAACTCTGTCATCTATTGCGAACGCAATAAAATATATTTAAAGAACCGGTCAAGAGCGAGTCGGACTCACGCACCGAGCGAGGGTTCCGTTCCGATTTCTGGAAAAGTGTTCTATTATGTGATATCGTTTTATCTATCCTGTAATCTTTACATATATTTCTATCACATAGAATAATTTCAGATTTTTCTCTATGCAAACTTCGGAGATAAGGAACGGTATTTTTTTTAATATTTTTTATCAAAAGTCGAAAACTATGGGCCCTAAAAAAAAGAAAAAATATCTTTGAGAATGTGCAAACAGCGCTCTTTCGTATGATACCCCACATGTAGCCCCACTTCGAATTTTACAGTCAGTACAGAAATGTATATTTTTATTTCTTTCTTATTTGCAAAATAGTTGGGCAAACGTCATCTAAAACTATTCCGAATTTCAAGTTTAGCATTAGTAGTTCTTGACAGACAGACCGAGTCGCACCCTAAGGGTTCCTTTTTACCATTTTGGTACGGAACCCTAAAAATGTGTCATTACTTCATTAGAGATGGGCAAAACCAAATGCTTCATTCCAACTTAAGCGGTCAGGTCTAAAAGACTAATTATTCGATTGTGAAAGACGTGCTTATCGACAAAGTCGTTAAAACCTATGAACAAAATGCAAAATTCCACCAAAAAGATTTTCATGTAAAATGTTGCCACGACGAGACCACATATAGCTCGCTCTGACAAAAAGCTATCAGATCTCATGTAGAGCCAAGCTTCTAACTCTACACGCCCTAACTCTCCAAGCCCTAACTTCACAAACTCTACACCAGGGGTGTCAAACTGGATTTTGCTATAGGGCCTTTTAAAACTAAGGTCCATGCTTGCAGGCCAGCCACTAAAAAAAAAATATATAACTGGAATTCAGAACAAAATAGAATTCAGAAACTAAAGTGGCTCAATCGTTATATGGCTAGATTCTAATATTGTTAAGCAACAAACCACTTCAGGATTAAGATTGAGATATAGAGACTAAAAATCTTTGATCGTTTTGCGGGCCCCCTGGCCGCTTCATCAGGATTCGCGGGTCGTATTTGTCCCGCGGGCCGTATGTTTGACATGACTGCTCTACACCTTAGTCAAAATATGAGGTTGGCCGTTTCGTTACTACAAGAACTATTATATAACAGAAAAGTAATGAACAGTGAATACATTTTTCACCTTGCGCCCATGTGATGGTAGCGAAACGGTCAAGCCACATATTTTGACTAAGGTGTAGAGTTTGTGAAGTTAGGGTTTGGGGGGTAAAAGTTCCAAGTTTTAGATTTTTTTTGTTGTTTGTGTACTAATACTAGCTTACATACCAAATTTCATCTTTCTAGGACTTCAGGAAGTACCCTAAGAATTTTTATGATCATCAGTGAGTCAGTGACGAAATCGGGGTATTTTAGATATCAATAAAATCTAAAGTATACGAGCTATGCAATTGAAACTTTATAGGTTTAATAAGTCAACCACTGACATCATTTCCCGAAAATTTTGTTTATCTGGTATAATTCAAACCCAAGTTAAGAAGGTTCAAAAATACGACGAAGTGCTTCGAGAAAAGGTAGGTAAAAGGTAGGTAGTGCCCTTGCGCTTCGCTTGGCTCGTCTTGGCGTGGGCACTCCTGTGCCCCCAGATCGTTTGTATCTTTGCCCCTAGTGATACACGTAAAACAGGAAAAACAAACAGTACAATATTTATTAACGACGTTAACATACACATTATTCTGCTGATAAATATTTGAATGAATAACCATTCGAAAATTCGAATAATACCAACTGATGAATGATCATTCGGGATCTACCACACCAAACATTCGACTAATTTAATTGATATTACGCGCATCACTAGTGATCATGACCTTGTTGATTTCGATAATTACTTAATTACCCAATCGAGCGATTTTACTGACCTAATTGACCTCTACCGATTTTTATTACAATAATGAGCACTTGATTATTAGGTACCTATATCAATAAAGAGATTTACGTGCGTTTCTTATATTCGATAACATTTGCATTAACCCGGTCATTAAGTACCTACATATTGCACCCAATCGCAAGCTAGTCTACTTATTTTACTTTTAGGGTTCCGTACCTCAAAAGGAAAAAACGGAACCCATAAAGTATCACTTCGTTGTCTGTTTGTCTGTCAAGACCTACAAATAAGTTATAAGGTCAAGACCCTTTTTCTCAGGAACGCGTGGAGGTATCAAGTTGAAATTAACATCAAAAACGTAAGTCCTTGGAGCTTTTAAAAATCAAGCTTCTTAAGTCAACGCAATAAAAAAACTACGGCCATTTATGCGACATATTTAGATGCGAGTAAATCAAAAGTTCAAAACGTATATGGTTCTTGCGTTTCTTGGTTGACTTAGGTTCCTAGAATCATGAAATTTGGCAAGAAGCAAAGTCTCACAGCACAAGTAAAGGAAAAAGTCCAAAACTTGCTATTTTGTAAATTTATCACATAATTTTTTTTTTGGCATTCAAACTTAAATAAATGCAGTTGGAGAATTGACCGTGACGTACATAATTATATCAGTGTATGGGAACAATGTTTTTCAACTACAATGTTTTTGTTTTTGTAATAAATTCTTTTCAACTAGGGAACCCTTTATTGTGCGTGGTCCGGCACGCACTTGGCCGGTTTTTTAACTTGTAGGATTTATTTGATGATTATATAAATTTCTATGATTATGCCACATACCAGGGAAGGATCATGAATTCCTCAAAAAGAATACAATACACTTATTAAGAACGGCAGGTAGGTACTCCTAAATAAACTAGTAGATGCACAAATATTTTTTCTTATAGTAACAAGAAAAGTGAGTGTATCAAGAAACGATATGTAATGGACATAGCGTTTCTTGATGGCAAGTCAATAGCAATTACACATTGATAATAGCATTTTTTAATGTTTCAAAATTTAAAGGCGCTATTTGTCTTACGTTTACCTGTTTTGTCATGTGCTTCATAAAATAATAACAAACAAACATTAAAAATAACCGCCATAATATAATTATGAAATTTCCGAATTTACAAAAATAGTCAAGTCTCAAATAGCAGATGTTGCTTGTTCGGCTGACGGGAATATCATCGCATAACATATTTTTAGAAACTATAAACGAAGGCTAAATACATTTGGTATTTTTAACTTCCTTCGTAAAAATCTAAGAGCTTGCCTTGAAATAACGTGCTGCAAAAAATTGTGGTAGAAATAATGCATTTGAAGTGTCAATTAAAAACAACGCCCTAAATGTGCATGGCTCAGTCGTCGTCAGCTTCTATTTCCGGCTTCGAGTCCAGACTGCGCACGTAAAACTTAACGTTTCAGATCAATATTTGAACAACAAACGTCATACATAGGTAAGTCATAAACTCATAACATTAGCTCTATAAAATTAACTCTATAAATTTTTTCGTACTATCCTCTACTCACAATAATACCTATCCCGTTACCTACTCTAAAGAGCGATAAATAATTGTTTGACGGACACAAAATAATGATTCAAATAAGCGCATTACGTCATAGTGCGATAACCAATAACAATATTATGTTTGTTATGACAGTGATAACGGCGCATACTGAGGACGTCAGCGTCACCCCCTCGTCTATGTTACATGTTTGTGTTGTATTAAACCACAGCTCACAGCTATCATCGAATTATCCTAAAATTGGCGTTACTGAAACTGGAGCTGTGCTGAGTTCTGTACAGATTCCGACTACTAGCTATAGCCCACAGAGGGGTGAAGGAATGATTCGATACCCGGTATTTAACACGTTCGGTTTGGCATGGAGGGAAAGTGAATTGAAGAGATTACCTACTACTTTAAAGTTGTTGTAATTACAAAGAAGCATAACATTTTTGGAGTTTACTTTTAAGACGCTGAAATTTTTGTAGTTCATATTCCCGAAAAACTACCGTCCAACAAGACATGAGCACACTCACCATAATATATTTCCTGTACTTATACGGGTACTTAGTAAAGTTTCTGAAGATAAGTCATTGTAACACTATTTTTAAATTATTTAATCCTGATGATATTGTTTTATGTACCACTAGATTACTTTTCACCACAGTTTATTAAACTTTAGCACATTGTCAACTACACGTCTTAGGCACCCGCGTTCACAAAACACAGTGAGTCCGCGACGAAGTGATACACAAGTGCCCGGACCATGTGTGTACAGCGAGTGCTCAGCCTTGTCCGGCCATCGTAACTGTCCCGTTACAACAGCGTTTGTTAAAATGTAACTTACGCGGTATACGAGGCTGTAAAGAACAAACCCGTACCAAAATGCGACTTATTCTACGTTGTAGTAACTGACTTGGCCGATGTCCAAGATTTACTAAACGAACGCGCGAAGCGCAGCCTCGCCCATTATTTCGACTGTAGAATTATTTGAGAATTTAGTTGCGACGCCCGCGCCATTGCCATTGAACGTGGTGCAGCTGTATTAATTAGATAATAAATATTTTTACTATTAATCTATTATATTATTATGTAGATTATATTATGATGAGCTTATAAGTTTAATCTTTCCATCATATTAAATAAGTACATGCGTAGGTATCAGTTACTTATAAAATATTGGCCTCTCATTTTTAATTAGGACTGAAATACCATTTGTGGTAAGGAAGATTGCAATAAATAATAATTATGCCTAGAGCGTTAAAGCTAAACAATTTACAGTTTATTAATATTACAGCATTTTAATTAAAATCTCGTCATTCCAATGTCTAAAGTAGGTAGCTACTTGATGAATTAAGGATTAACAAGAACAGTCAACGCCTTGGTATAATATAATATTGAATTGATCAACGATAATAATTAGAAATAAAAACTTGTAATTTTCGACAGATTTGTTGCTTACCTGGATAATATATCCGATAATTTCGGGCAAGTCACCATTGCTGAGAAGCTCGACTGGTTTACTTCACACAGTTCACCCCATTTCTTCTCTTACTGGTGTCATCTAGGCATTCTACCTGTGCACAACGAAAATAAAGAGTTTGTTAATACCAGATAAAAACCTTTGTATAATTTTATTTCTAAGGTCAAATACTCAAATCATTAAATTTTAAAAGTAAAACTCATATTTTTAAAGCTTTTGTCCGTTTTAAGCAGCATATCAGTATTCGAGCAGGGGCGCCAGATGTTTGCCAAACCACCCGCTTAGCGTCGCCATCCGACCACAGATAAGGCACAGGCGGCCAACACAACGGGCGGTCTTTTACCTGAATTTGATTATTTTAATGTCCCGAACGTATTTTAAAAGAATTTTAAACAATAAAGTTTGATGTCTGTCTTGCCATGAAATAGCTTTATGTTTCAGTAAAATTTTCTACTTAAGTGGAACAATATAATAATATTTTAATAGTTTACACTTCTCGCTCAAGCATAAAACTATTAAAAGTGTGATCACAATCACTATACAGGGTGTCTGAGAAAGTTGTGAACAAAATTAAGGGTATGGTACACACGGCTACACATCAAGCTATATTTTCCAGTTTACACTGACCTCTCATTCTAAGGAAATCCTATACAATGCGAGATCAGCTTATACTGGAAATGTATAGCTTGATCTGTAGCCGTGCGTACAGAACATCAAACCGAACAACTTTCTCTCGGGGACCAACATTGTAATCGCGAAAAAATTATGATGTTGGTCACCGGGAGAAAGTTGTTCAGTTTGATGGTCTATACCACACCCTTAATTTTGGCCACACCTTTCTCAGACACATTGTATAACGAGATAGCAAAAGAATAAGTAATGCAATAAACACACAAAAACGAGCCACTTTTCACAGTTGTAAAAATATAAGCCTTGCCGCACACTGGTCACAGCCACAAAACGCCGCCACCGAGCTGCGGACTACAGTTTTCGTTGATAATAATTATGAACTCGCACATGGATAGCGCCGGTAGTCGCTAAGTCGCTACACGCCATCAGAGGCCACTTCTCGCTTCGTGTGGTCGCCACCGACCACTAAACTAAACCAATGGGTTATAAAAGTAGCGGCTACCGACCACTTGTGTCGACCACCGACCACAAGGTGTCTGTCACGCACTTCCGCTATTTACAACGACAACGTTCAAAGGTTCAATCGTTTATCTTCGAAAAAAACAAAACATAGCGAATAAAATGTGACTATAGACCAATACAAATTGAAACCTAAACTAGATTGTAGATAGGCGCACTAATTCCATCACTCCCATAGTGGACTATTCACATTTAATTTAGCAACATTAACATTGTCGTACTGTAGCAGCTTCCAGCTACCAGATGGCGACGTTTTGTGGCTGTAGCCCGTGTGCTGCAAGCTTTACGTTCGATGAGTGTGGAATGTATTGCACAATATCCAGTCCGCTAATGCCATCGGCGTGGGGTAACTTATTGAATAAAGGCTGGCGGCTACCTGCGCCCTAGTTAAAACAGGAAGGTTTCACCCTATTTCACCCCACTGTGACGACAACTTCGACAAAGTTATACCTTAATGCCGAAGCTCTTTTGAGCGTTCTAATGGGTTACTCTCTGATGGCTATTTTTATGTGTCCATGATGGTAGCGTACACATGATGTAATTCACGGTTTTTGCTATACCCCATAAATAAAGCGTAAATAGTGCTCAATTAGAGCAAAAGTAAAAAAATAGTGCCTCTGTAGTTTAAGAAATAAAGACCATTTGTGTACGCTGGCATAACGATCACGCTGGCGTACCCATGGCAGTACTTGAAAACGGCTTATATTACAGCAACGGAATTTACACACACAAATAGTGCCAGTACAAATACTTAATGCAAATTCGCAATGGAACAATATGAATGATGTATGTTAAAAGTACTACGAACCATTGTATTGTCGAACAGTCGCATACAAAAGACATTTCACAACGCACCGAAACCGGTTTCCGAAACATGTTATGATTTTTTGTGACTTCTTAATCTGTTATTACGCCTTCAAATAATGCAATTAAGTTTAGCAAAATTTATGTTAAATTAGAACGCGTACACATCAATTCTAAGTGTCTAAACACACTTGCCGAAGTTACGCGACCGAAGTTCCGCGGCTGATTCAACAACAACGTAATTTGGCAACGCAATTTCGGTCGTAATGTGTCGTCAGTAATTCAAATAGCATTGCAGGCGTAATCATGCCAAACATCCATCGCGAGTGATTGTACATAATGTTAAAAAAAATTGTGTTGTTGTTATTATTAGTAAATATTGCATAAGACTGATTGTTAAAAATAAATATTTTTTAATCATTATTTGTATTAAACAATAGAAATTGTAGTTTTGATTTAAACTGTGATTATTGTTATAACTAAAACAATAAAGTGATTATGTTGTGATTAAAAAAAAACTTTTGTCAAGAGAAATGCTTATTTTATTTTAAGGTACTTATATTTTATTTGAACTTAAACAGTTATTTTCATTTTCACTCGAGAAATGTCGTAACTACCAATTAGCGATCTTATTTTCCACCTAGTTCAGTATGTGATTACATTTCAGCTTTCATTCAGTATTTTAAAAATGAAAAACTTTAAAATGTTGACAAAAAACTTCTGAACATATTTGTACTTCTTCTACTGTGATAGATGTTTACACACATTTTTGATATTGTTCCACTGCGAATTCACATAAAGTATTTGTACTGACAGGGCTCCAAATGACACGTACTATTTATACATATAGCATTTATAAAAAAGAAAAGTCCACTTTCTATAAGGACTAATTGGTGTAGGCTGCCATAACGCCTGTCGGAATATTATTCAAGTCTTGTTCAATATCTGTTCCTATAAGAGCAATGAGCAATCATTATGATATTTTGCATAGCGTGCGCTCTAATTGGGAACTATTTTGTGTGTAAATTCCGTTGCTTTAATTTAAGCAGTTTTCAAGTAAGGCCGGGTACGCTAGCTTGATCGTTATGCCAGCGTACACAGTAATAATTGGTCTTTATTTCTTAAACTACAGAGGCACATTTTTTTTTACTTTTGCACTAATTAAGCACTATTTAATTCTCTCGCTCTAATTTTATTGTGTATAACAAAAACCGTAAATTACATCATGTGTACGCTACCATAACGGTCACATTTTTACACAACAATTAACAAAGTATTGATTGTTAAGGAGCTCGTGGCTAAGTAACAGTCGCACGGTTCGATCCATCAGAGTAAGCTGCGCTTGCCGGGGTTGGTCCGTGCATGGGTGATCATCTTTACATACCGAGACTCCTCCATGCCTCGGAAACCACGTTAAACCCGTGGTCCCAGCTGTCATTCGTGGATCTTTGACAGTCGTTACGGGTCGTCAGAAGTCTGACAACCAGTCTTCCAAGGGGTATCGTATTACCCACTTACTAAGTTGTGGAGGTCAGATAGGCAGTCGCTCTATGTAAAATATTGTTAACCAGCTGTTGCCCGCGACTTCGTCTGCCTTTTATATACTTACAAATATTCAGGTTGAAAAATACTTTACGTCCTTCTCAAGGTCCCAGGCTACATACTTAGTGTCTAATTTCTTAACGATTCAGGATAGTAAAAAAAAAAATATGATAAAATTATGGCGCTATTCTTGTATGGGGACCCCTCAATTTTTATTTTATTTTTATGAAAATACTAAACAAAGAATATTTTTCATCTTAACAATCTCAAAGGTAACTTTGTATTTCATAATGATACTGTGAATTACAACGTTATTTTTTGCAGTTGCAGAAAATCGCCTAATTTTTGAAGGTAATAATATTTATTTGCACTCTACTCGATGAGTTCTAGACAATGACATCCCACATGCTAGGATGACATTTTTTTTTTTTATGAAACGTTTATTGTATGGGGACCCACCTTTAATTTTGAACTTTATTTAATTTTTATTATTTTTTGCTATAGCCGTAATAGAAATACACAATCGGCGAAAATTTCAACTGTCTACTTATTACGGTTCATGAGATACTGCCCTGTGTAAACAGACGGACGGACGGACGGACGGACAGCGGAGGCTTAGTAATAGGGTTCCGTTTGGTATCCTTCGGATACGGAACCCTAAAAATAATATATTTTGATTCTGTAGGTCGATTTTGATGAAATAAACAACAAACAACGCTAAATGTTACTCACAATAAAGCTTTTAGTAATTCGATTTTGAATCCAATTGAGTGCCTTTTTAAACGAACAAACAAACCGACAACCAGACAAAAATTTAAAAAAATATTTTTTTACGTTCTGTTACAGAGTTCTCGCGTCATCTTGTATTTTTTTAAATAAATATAAGTACAGACACGGAAGGTATACGATTTTATTATAATAAGTACCTACAGATTTATACATTCAGCTGCATCCGGTTAGACTGGCTGCCGACCCCAACATAGTTGGGAAAAGGCTAGGCAGATTGATTGAGTGTTAATTTTAATAAATAATAATAATAATAATTTTTTATTTAATAAAACTTCTAAGAAACAAAACTGAATATAGTAATTTACCGGTTAAATATGAACCCAAAGCGCAGCTGATCTAGGATATTTCTATTAAACATGACTACGAAGGTTAGGGTTAGGCTTTCCCTTATTTTGGTGCTACGAATGCTACAGTGCTACGGTGCTACGCCGTTAGAAATGAATCAAACTCTCTAGCGCAATTAAAACTTAACCACTAATAATTTAACTCGGAACAATTTATTGACGATGTTACTGTAGTGGTTCATTACGTACATGATAATCAAGGCATAGCTACATGTATCGTATGAAGCCACTAGCCAGCCCGCTGGAACGGGAACGTGTCCACGAGGTGTCAAACTGCTACTTTAAGCAATTAATTAATTAACAAAGCGGATGTTGCCGACCTCGACACATTCGTTTCAATTGACAAAATTAGTTCATTAAACCACACTGCAATGGCTACGTTTTTATAACTCGCCAAATTCATTTAAGTAGTAACGAATCATAGACTGCGGACATGTTTTTGACGCGTATGTAGGTAGTCCGAAAGTAGAGTTAAAATCGGCGGGTAGACATTGAACATGGCGTATTCACGGTCACGTTAGCTATGTTAATGTTAAATGCGTGCAGCGTCGCTCTACTTGATGTAACGGCACGTCGCGTGACCGACATTGTCTTTTTTTTGAGACCCCAGATTTCCGAACCGGAGTGAAAATCTTAGTGTACAAGCTCGTGACTAAAATGCAATTGCATCAAAGGATACTTAGTGTACACTAACTGTTAAACGAACAGATATCGACAAAACCCTCAACTAAATTTTTTAAGTTGTACAATTTTGAATCTTCTTATTTAATATTCTGAATGTCGAATCGGCCGTTCGCATCCTACGCGGCTGCAAATTAGAAACTACAGTGATCCACCGGATGACCGGTTAAGCATTCAAAGTTATTCATTCAAATTCAATCATACAATTCCAAGTCACGTAACTTGACATTTCAAGTGTTCTACTCAGTGTCAAGTAAATCCGTTCCTGTACACTAAACGGAATCATACTAACGTCTATTGTAGAAAAACGATAACTCCCTAATTTTTAGACACATAATAATTTCATTTGAATCTGATTCTTTCAGACTTTATTGAAAGAATCTTTAGAAGTTAAAACAGACAACAGACTCACAAAAAAAAAAATACTTATCACCTACTTCTAGGTAGTAACATTACAGATTCAAATTAAATCAGATAAGTACATTTGTGCTATCGAGCACAAGTTTAGGTTAGTTCCATATTTATGTCTGCATTTAAAATTAGCTGTTTTTTTTCTGTCGAGACATGGTGTAGGTGCCTTGGGATATAACCTGACAAAAGTGGCCGTGGATCGTCTGGAGAACAGACAACGTGAATACATAACATATAGTTGAGTTTCAGACCGTTGTGTCTTTTGACGCATCTTTAGAAACATTATTTATTTACATCAACATTATAATTTATTAGGTACCAAATTTTTTTATGTTATTATTTATTACGACTACGTTTACGTGTCAAGCGAGTCAAGTAGTGGCTTCCGCAGAAGCGTACAAATAATGTAATAATTCAATATGATTTTCAAGACAGAAGTTGAAAAGAAATGTTTTCCAGTTCCACGGGCAGTAAGTATGTTTATAAATGAAACGTTGGCAATTTTTTTGTCTAATATGTGGCCTTCCTATTCTGACTGTTAGTAATAATAATAACTTTAAAGTTACTTCGTTTATTGTATTGTAAGTAATTTTACAAGTAATGTTGCACTTAGACATGATACTCATCTTCTACCTCTATTTTCTGCCGCATGTCTATTGAGGTACAGAAGAAACGTAAAAGCGCCTGTTTCACCACCTACGATTAAGTTCCTAGTAACTTACTTGGCAGATAAATTTTTGCGTGAATAAATCCTAGTTTTTCTTTCTTTCTTTCTATAATTTCATACAAAATCTGTTCCATTTTTGAATTTATTCAGTGAGTAGTGTAGGGCTATTCGGACATCGTGAAATTACTTTGGCAGTTACTCGTCAAAACAGTGTCGTCACAATCTTGGGTTGCTTGCAATTCTATCAACTCAACGGTCGTCGCTCCCATGATTAATGATTATTATGGCCGCTTTAAACTTTAACTGTTATTACATATATACCTGTTATATAACCAAAGAGTTAACTCTTACTAACCGTGTCGCTTTTATAACAACAATAAATAACACTACATTTGTTACAATATTTTAATCTAAAAATAATGAGAAGTAAAGTCGAAGTAGTTTCGAAAGTGAAATAGCGCACCAGACAAAAGACTGCAATAGTGAATAGCTGGCCAAGTGAGAGTCATAAATAATAGCCCACTTAGGGTTCTCTATTACGCTTATTTGAATATACAAACATAATTTTAAAACAATGAATAAATATAAATAACCTCAAAGCAACCATTAAAAATCCAAATCTTACGCCTAAGGGTGGGTTGCACCATCTTACTTTAACAATAACAAACATCGCACCTTCAGTTCGATGTTTGTTATTGTTAAAGTAAGATGGTACAACCTATGTTCCTGTTACACAAAAAATGGGTTGTTCCAATTGAAAATTTGTTAGCTGACGTCATAACTTTAACTATAACCTTAACCACCCACGCTTCGCTGCTTATATTATTAAATATCTGTCACTTCTGTCAGACGCGTCGAATGTCATGTCCCTACTCTGAACTTTATCTTTTACATTTGACATGATGCAACAGCAGCTTCTATGGATTCTATGGTAATTTTAACTTTGACTAATTTGATAACTGAAGTCATCGACATAGCTTGCGGAAGCAAGCTGAAGATATTGTGTGCCGCTCATGTCTGTCGGAGGACCGATGGCCATTACAGGAGACGAATCTTCGAGTGGAAATCACTTAAGTAAGCGTATTTTGGCCCCACCTAAATGGAATCTTAAATTAAAAAAAGGTGGCTAAGACAGAATGATGGCAGAAGGCGGATACCAGGATGTTGTGGCGTATCTTGGGAGAGGCCTATGTCCAGCAATGGACAACATCTCAGTGATTGGCTGAGATTGAGAGTATTAAGGTCACATTGAAACCGGTTAAGCATGAACAGCTGAAATGGCCTTATAAAGCAATTTTCAAAAATTAATGTTCTGCAAATGGGATAAATAAAAGCTTGTCGCTCTGACCGTTAGGACAGTAGCACTGCTTTGCTGATTGAACAGAATCGACAGGCTACTATGTATAGTGTGTTAAATCTCGAAAATACTAGACTAGCAAAGGAGAGGGATATTGTGAGTCGATGAAGCGTGGACGTAGATAATGGCTTTCCAAACGACACGCGCTGCGCGCAATGTTTCGCTGTGCACACGGACGACAGCCGTGCAATCATTGACTGCACTCATTTATTATGAATTTATAAACTAAGGAATATTTTAGGTCTCATATAAGCTGTTAACACGTTACTAAGTCTAAATACATGTACCATCCTTGTACTTCGTGTCTTTAATTTTGGATGGCCAAGAAACGCCAGCCTCCATAATACTTAGCAAATAATAACTTAGCAAATAATAATCTTGAAAAAACATACAATTATTACTCCCTCCCCCATGAATATCACCAGCTTTCAGATGTCAAATTTATTTATTAATAATCAGATTGTACAGAACAGATTGGACGCTTACCCCAAACTTGGCATTTGCCTGTATCATCGGGGTCGGATGGCCGCAGAAACAGTGTGCCTGCATTTATTTAATTGTTTACACATAGCAATTTATTACGATTTTTCAACATACGTAAATTAGATGATTAACGATATGTATGTGAATCCAATATTAGGTTACGATGTGTATGAGATGAGCTTTCTTCGCATACCGCGCGTTGCGTGTCCCGCTCGTTGCGGCTGCAATGGCTCCGTTGCACTCCACTTCGCACGAGGCCTGCGTTCGCACAACTAATGAGTCCCGCACACAATATTCTACACATCTTACCGCTACAAAGTACATTTTAAAGAACGATAACGCATCACCCGCAAATACCTCAATAACGCACCCGCTACTTTGGGCAAATTTCTATAGGACTCGAGTAAGTCTGAACTGCCTACTTTAACCAGTTGAGTGCTGAAATCAAATCGCTATTTGCAGAAAGAGACATCTATCTAGTCTCGAACTGACTGCGTCTCTAGGTTCTACCCACCCGGTACTAGTTTCACATACATTTTATATCACATTGCGTATCTTTTCCAAATGGAACGAACGAAAGAGACAAAATACACGTACTTCTGAGCTACCCAGGATGCGCGCGCATGTTCCCCCTGCCCCGCAACTTGTTGAAGATCTTTCACGGAACGTACTACCGTCTCTTCGTATACGTTTTTGTTTTGCTACACATGGCTGACATGGCGAAATAAGTACCAAACTATTGATGTAAAGTCATCGAGTCTTTCGAACTGCAGAAAATTCAAAACGATCGAGTATAAGTCGATAGTTGGTTTTATCTCTGAAAAAATTAAGATAAAGAAGCCTTCAGCACCAGGAGATGGTAGATTCTAGAATTTCCAGATCCGCTTGCACAACCAAGCTCGTTACACCAAAGAGAAATAGGAATGCATCCACGGATTCCTAGATCATGGTCGTTGAATAATATTCTTGAAAATGTGGTATCTTTCAGATTTAATATTATCATAAATCCGTAATGAGTAACACGTGGATCTAACAAGTTAGCCATTGGATCGAGAGGCCCGTCGAGGCGGGCTGGTCATTGGCACGAGGCTACGGGGGCTTCGCCCGCACCGACTCGAGGCAATAACTGACCTAACACTAGGCGCACCTTTGTAGACTGCAACCGAGGGTAGCGTTGCACCTGGCGACGGTTCCGACGCTCCTTTTTACGCTCTAGCTATCTATCGTTGCCAGTTTATTTTAACCGTGTGCGTGCACGCAGATGGCGCGAGCGCAGGGGTCGCACACCCGCCTCTCATCACGGACGAATATGCACCCTATGAGGAAATACACAGGGTGCAAATAGCATCACGTCGATCTTCAAGCCTAAGTTGTAAACAAACCAGGCGAGGGCAATGGCTGCCTGCCACTCCCCGCGCTCTGTCGCGCCGGCGACGCCATTCAACCGGGAAGTTCACGATTTATTTTTAGCGTTCCACGAAACTCCCAATGCTGATAAAATAACGGAGTCTGACGTTGAATATGTATTATTGTTTGTTAAACTTTTTGAAAGGAATGTTTTACGCTTATAAGTTTCAGTACCGCGTAAATAAAATAAATACACCAGAGATATAGACAAAAATTAAATGCTAATATTATTATTATGTATTCTCCTCATATTGTTTCAGGGACTTAGTAAGGAGTACAGTTTTGACATTATGACAGCTAAAAAATCCAGCTTCCAGACTAAAACAATAAAATATATAGTCAGGATAGAAATGAAAGAGACAAAATAACTGTCATCGAATGCGGCGTGGGCACAACAAAAACAAGGAGTCGGGGCAAAACTTATCAAGTGGGAAATCAGAAAACAATATCGCTCACCGACGTGAAGCGAACAAACAAATCAACTTAACTTGTCCACAGGAAATAAAACGGCCGGTCTGCTATTAAAACCGGTTTTGTGAAAGTAAAATATATTCTACACAATTTGAGTGGGGTCCGCTAATGTCGCCGAGGGGTGACGTTGTAAAGAATCCAGGTGCAGCCATAGGGTTAATAGCTGCTGCATAGTAGCGTGAAAGTACTGATAAAGATGTTGTGCCAGCTCGCTACTACGTAGGTACTACGCCTATCCATCGGCATTGACATTGGAGTTTCCGCAGGCCGGTGAACCGCGCTGGGGCCAAGAGCGCGATACCGCTTCCGAAAATTGTTGTCTTCGGCAGCGTCGTCGGCGGCGGCGGTGGCGGCCAGGAGTCAATGACCCGAGGGCGAGGAGAGCGCGGGAGGGTGCGCGCGCACGCAGCCGCGCCCCGCCTTTATTTATTACGCTACGCGCGGCGCGTTCGGCGCCGACAACGCGCGGTGGGGCGGAGGCCGCATTCCGGGCGGCCGGCGCCGCGGCCCGTTGTGCGCTGCGAAAATAACGCGCACAGGACCGACTTAGCGGCGAACCGACGTCAGTTATCCAGTCACACTTTAAAATAAACTGTCTCAAACTTACTCAGATTTAGGAAGGAGACCCGAGCACGTGCGCCAACCTCGTGTACCACTACTGTCTCTCAGCTCACAGGCACCAAAGTCACTATCCATAACGGCAAAAGTCATAATGAAGTCGAAATCAAGCTTCCCGAACACGCTGACGCGTCTCATGTCTATACATAAGTCAACACATAAGTTCACATGGCGCGCGCGAACTGTAGTTCCAGAGCGGCGGAAAGCGCGTTAGCTTCGATGGCGATATGACGCATTAGTGAGCGCGCGGCGCGGCTATACAGAGTGCGCAAGCAGACGGGGTAGTGAAAAGGGCGCGGGGGCCGCGGGAGCGCCCCCCGCGGCGGCTCCGTGCTGCCCTCTGCGTCGGGCTCATCGACCGCGCTCGCCCTAACCGCGACACGACGTTGCTGCCATGACACTCTCACTGTACCGCAACACGACACGACGCGCTCAGGCCTACGTCCAGCGTGACACACTCGGCTCCATCCAACCCTGCTCTCGTTCATAAACACTGAGTAGTCAGTGATGATCTGATGATGCTCCGCGACTCTCCACTCCTGTCAGAAACACAACCCGCGTCTAGCTACGACAGCCACAAAGCGAAATATTTTATATCGACCAAATGAGGGCTTTACCCACGCCTAGCTGTAGGTACAGTTTGAACTATGGTATTGCTTTTACCGCTGTTCGTTGGAGAAACAAACAATTTTCAGGTGTAGGAAATGGAATAGGGAAAAATTGGCCTATAGACCACATGTACAGATGTTGCTATTATTCAGTCAAATGGTCAATACGATACTTCGTACCATTAGATTATCATCTCATCCATGATCCAACCTACAAGCTACAGATCGGCATTGGCTTCTTCGTGTCTGGCGACTGGTGACAAGACGTGGCGACCGAGAGGAGAGAAACACGGGCGGCACCGAGCGACGGCGAAGTGTCAACAACCACGCGGACGGTACCGATGGAGATACTGACACTACTATAATTGATAGATGAGGCATCAAAGATATCAGATCACTCATCATTATCAATTCTATAGCGTTTCTCTGCATAGTAGTTAATGCGACGCTTTCAAATGACATCATGCGTTTAAAAGCTATGCAATAACATAGTTTTAACATCCAGACAATAACTAGATGTAAATTAAATGCTTTTATTGATTCCGAACAGTTCTCGATTGATTGTTGTTAATAAATCATTAAGTATCATAAAATATTATGTGTCCACCTACCAAATTTCCCAAACTTAAACAATCTACCTCATCCAAGTATAAAAGCTTCATACTTCGAAAGGCGTTAGCTTTTTCTGCAGTAGGTATATTCAATGAACAAGTTTTTTTACTCACTGCCGCTTGAGTAAGTACGCCTTCGAATAAGAACTCGTGCGATTGTGGCCTCTCTAACGAGTAGTCATTTAGAACGGGCCGTGCCGCCGCGTGTCGGTGCAATAGGATTTCATACGAAATCAAAAGTGCGCAAGGTGACTAGTGTTTTTCTACATCCAGATTAATGGATCACAAAGATTACCGTTATTCAAATTATTTTCAGGTGTTTTATTTTAACCTCTTTCTTGTAATTTCGATACATTTTAATAAAAAGTAACGGCTTTATTCTGTAGTTGTTGATTTGTAGAAGGTACTACTTGGATAACAAGAACGTGTACATTGGGATCTGGCCGTGGTGGATACGTCGAAAATACTATTTTCGGTTCCGTTAGAAATCTATTCCAAACAAATTCGCTGAAAGACTGCAGCGAAACGCGGTACTTTTTTTATGTTCCGCTAGCGCTGGTGTAACACTACACGGTTTTGCAAGCCGAAATAGTGGTGTGAAAACGGTGAGTTAAAATCATTTTTAGTTACTCATACCGCCTTATTACAAAACAAGGTTCATCATTTTTTAACCCTGGACCCTTTTTTGAAATTCCAACTTTATTCCGACACATTAAGATGTCAGTTTTGTGGACTAAGTTGTCAGTTTTGTCTAAAAAACTGTATTTCTATCACAGCTAGGCTCTTTTTACAAAACCTGGCTCGATGGTTTAAACTATGGCAGAAGAAAAACCTCGTTTTGTAATAAGGCCGTTTAAGTCTATGATTTAAAGAAACTTTGATTCCGAAAACTGCTTCATATTTCGCAAGCAAAGGACATCGGATCACCACCATCATCATCCTTCTGAGTCCTGCCCTTATCCCTATTTATTTGGGGTAGGTGCAGCATATTTTCTTCATAAGTATATCTATAAGCCGTCATCTTCGAAGTATTTGTGTGAAATTGTGTAAAAGATGATACGGCGAGGGGGGCCTGCTTTCACACAATCCATACATCTTTTTGCGATCTTCACCTACTCATGAAGCCATTATCATTCATGCTCAAAAACCTTCCTGACAATATGCAAAGGCCTTCACTAATCATCAAATTGTGAAATCTAATCTAGGTTGTGGAGGTCAGATAGACAGTTTCTCATTGAAAAATACTGGTTTTCAGCTGCATCCTGTTAGACTGGAAGCCGACCCCAATATACACAGTTGGGAAAAGGCTAGGCAGATAATGATGATGACTGAAAGGAGAGTACCTACTTACATGCAGTAAGCGGTGCAATGTATGCAGAGGTGGGTAATCAGTCGGATGACCAAGAAAGCCAAGACTGAAAACATCTAAACAATTGCAATTTGTAACAATTATGGCTAAGTATTTTATAACAGTTCAGCCTCGTGTAAATCGGATATTACAGTACAAAGTAAGAGTTTAGTTTAGTACTCGATGTTACCAAAAATATTCGAAGTTTCTTCTGCACCAAAATAGTTCACATAAATAAGGAGGCGCGTGAAGCACACCAAGAAGAGCTAAGTTTCAATTAGTGCCTCGGTACAAAGTAATTGAAACCATACTTGGGCCAGATATACTGGATGGAAAGTTATAATGGCCCCTATACATCTGCTAATTAAGGACATTTTAATTTAATTTAAACCAAGCATATCTTATAATCATACAGATATTCACTATTCTAATTGCGGAAACACCAGAATATACTATATCGCGTTTCTAAGACAAAAAGAACGGAAATATTAAGTGTATAATGTATTGTAGTAATATGCAAGTGTGTGTTGTTGAAAAAATGCACGAGTTTCATAATACATGAAACTTCGAACCTAGACCCACAATAAATCATACATCATCGTTTGCAGGATTGATTTGGGCGGGTGGAGTTCATTTCGGTGAGAAACTTTTATAAGACGGTATTAATAGGTTAGCATTACAGAGTGTCTCACGGCGGTCTGACTGGCGACAAAGAAAGCATACTCTGCCTACGCAGAGCACACTGAAATAGCTGCGCGCGCGCCGCCTATGACTCAGCGCAGACAATGGACCTGATGTCCTCACCAGTAACAGCTTTCGCAAACATCAACACGTCACTACATCTCATACCTTTTGCCTTTTGATATCGTTTAATTTTCTTCATAATTTGCTAGCAGCCCTAACAGTCAATCAATCTGCCAAGCAGGACCATTGATACACTCTTTATAGCGCAACAGCCATTCTCTATTTCGAAGAAATACGTTAATGTTATCGTTTAATACGTTAAGGCGGAGATTTCTCTAAAACGGTCAAAAAGGTTGTTTTTAAAGCTGTGTATCTCATAAACCGTAAACAATTCTTTTGACAAATAAAAAAAATATGATATTTTCAAGTCTTTTCGCATACAGTGATGGAACTCATGACATAAGTCAACATACTTTAATGCACCAAAAAAATCTTCAAACATACCTTTTATTTATAATCTTTAAAAGCTGTATAACCCTTCATTAACGATAATAATAAAATTATAATTAAAAATATTACCATAAAATGTCAAATGCCAAACTGCATCCAGTGATGGATTATTTATTATTAAATAGTTAATTTCTAATTTTATACGATTTTATTTGCACTTTTACGACATAATTCTGGTGCGCGTGAGAGTCTTCTATCTCGTGCGTCAAACTAGACAGCCATAACGCCATTTCACTTACACACCGAGCTAAACCACGCTTGGATGCAGGGCCTTAATAGTAGGAGTTTCCTAATGCAGGCATTGTTTGCTTAAAGGGAGGCTCTGCAACTAGGAGGTATAAAACTTTTTTTTCTGCCATTTTGTTTTGGCGGCAAATATGACAGTTGTTTCTTGACAATTATTTTGTGTAGATAAGGCAAACTTGTTAAGGAGCGTTTTATAACTGAACAACGTGTTTTAATTATTAAAACATTCTGCTCAACCCAATCATGTATTGCGGAAATTCTACGCAAATTGCGACCAATTTTTTGTAGAATTCACTTACCTTCACGGCTAACAATAGCTCGTTTAGTGAACAAGTATTGTAACAGATAAAGCAGTTCCTCGTCGTGTCAGAAGGGCTCATACGGAGCTGGGGGCCTACTCCCTAAGCACGAAGCCCGTAGTTTCGGTCTTCGTTACGGGCGTTTCCTACTCCGTATCACTAACGGATGGCTGATTGGTTTGGGGCCCGAACGAAATATGAATGACAACATGATTTACCAGTTGTCCCTACTCCCGATGTGTTTTTGCCCGTCCGAAAAATTTAACTTTTACACTTGTTTTGATGGATCGTAATGTCAGACGGTCGGATGAACGGACGGACGGAAAAACGGACGGACTTAGGGAGTAGGCCCCCAAATATTGAAATTGATCGTCAAAGTGTAGCCGAAGAACCCACATTGTCTACCAGGCGACGTTCTCAGCAACGCGAATTAAAAGAAATGGTGATATTGATTGGCACCCAAGATCCCCGGATTAACAGTTCCTGATTTTTTTCTGTGGGGCTATCTAAAGGGACGTGTCTATGCTAACAGGCCAACCTTCAACAATTAAAACAAAATATCCGAGACACAGTCACTGAGATAACCCAGTAAATGTGTGAAGATGTCATGAAAAATGCAATGAAAAGGGTTCACATCTGCCATGCTGCTGTTGCTGCTAGAGGTGGACATTTATCTGATATTATTTTACATACTTCATTGCCCGTAAAAATAATAAGCATAAAGCTGGTAATATAATAAGAATGGCTGCACATGTAGTAAGTACCTAAATATCATCCTAACAATGTGCGAATCATAATTTAGTGAATTGAGATTCGCAGATTGTTGACTGAATAAAGCACTTGCTTTACTTGGATCTATATGCCACCCCTGGCGTTCGTAGTTAAATACAACATCACAGTTTCGTTCGTATTTGAGTTTTGTTGTTTGTAGTTGTATTTTGTTTAGTGTTGAATCTGCAGTTCTGAAGAACTGAATTCTTCAGGACTGCAGATTCAACGCTATTGCCAACACGATTTGGCATAACGCCTCTGCCGCTATACATAAATAAAAAAACCGGTCAAGAGCGAGTCGGAGTCGCCCACCGAGGGTTCCGTACCATCATTTATATGTAATTTTTGTTTCATGATTTCTGAAAAACTGTGCTATTTAGCTACATCGTTTTATTTTTCCTGTAATCTATACATAAACTTCTATCACATAGAATAATTTCGGATTTTTCTCTTTGCAAACTTCGGAGATAAGGGGGGGGGGGAACGGTATTTTTTTAACATTTTTCATTAAAAGTCGAAAACTATGCGGCCTAAAAAAAAAAAAAAAAAAAGTTTGAGAATGTGCAAACAGCGCTCTTTCATATGATACCCCACATGTCCTAGTTACCCCACTTCGAATTTTTTAAGACCCCCTTTCAGTCCCTGTTGCATAAAAAGTATATGTATTTTTGTTTCTTTCTTATTTGCAAAATAGTTGGGTCAACGTCATCTAAAATTATTCTAAATTTCAAGTTGATAGCATTAGTAGTTCTTGAGATATCCATCTGTGACAGACAGACAGACAGATTGAGTCACACCATAAGGGTTCCTTTTTTACCATTTTGGTACGGAACCCTAAAAAGACAAAGGCTGGCAATTATTTTAAGCCCAAAGAGGAAAAGGTTTCAACTAAATTACAAAATTAAATTAATTTGACGTTTTTAATAGCCCTGAAAAGTGACACCAATAGAAAGAGTCATTCGTCGGCATAGTTGTGGAAGGGGACTAGAACATTCGAAATTGCGCATAAATACGAAGTAAGTATTTTATTTTTATTAATATACGACTCATTCTAACACCAAAGCAATCGAAATACAGAACTATTCAACGAAAACCAGTCGTTGACATCTCAAACAACACATTTATATGGAAATGTTGAAGCAGGCTTATGTGTAGGGCTCGTTACGAAATCTGTATGAATTTTAGGCTATGTAGAGGTACTTAGAAATTCTGCCAAAACTCCTTACTGGGTGCGCAAAAGAATTTACGAGGATTTCAATAAACATATTAGTAAAAATTACTTTGAAAAAGAAACAATTTATTTACCAATTTTCCAAATTGGTAATTAAATTAAAAATTACTTTGAAAAAGAAACCATTTATCTACCAATTTTACAAATGAGTAAATACCTTACATGCCTACGTGGCCGTGGCGTGGTAGGTAACCTGTACAAGGCTGGGCGTGGTCACAATTGAAATCCGGACGACTTCAAGATGGCGTATCCAGCCGCCATTTCAGTTCGTCAAAGTGCGGTTACTCAAATATTTCCCGAGGCGAGTGCTGGGCAAACATGCCTAGTGGCACATACTAATGCGATGCTAATTATTACGCCGGACACATATTAATTTCAGTACGGCACTTTAACACGACGATACGATCGCGACACAAGGCCCACCAATCAGTAACGGTGTAGGTCTTCGACGAAAGGAAGTCAGTGTAGCGGGTCTACATGCTCCTCGACGAAATTCTGCACGATGGCATGACACCGGAATATAATCGGAGAAATTACATCTTTCCATTTGCATCTTTTGCAAGCCACATTCAATAAATGTTTGTAAAAAGGGTAACCCTATTGGGAAATGTACGTAGTTTTATTAATATTACAAAGAATATAAAATAAAAACATTCATATTTTAAAATGGGACTCATAAATAAATAAGCATTTGTTTGAATAATGGTTCTCTATTCTTTTAATGTGTTTCAATCATACTTAGGGCCCAAAACTTATTATACGAGTATACAGGCAAGCTGAAGTCTGATTCTTCAGCTTGCCTGTATACTCGTATAACAAGTTTTGGGCCATATGTATGATTGAAACACATTACTTATCTAAGAAATAACATAGTTTTGATGTGACGAATATAAAGACCATGAAGTGTCATGAAAACAATAGGTTCGGTCATGAACCAGACGTCCGTCCTAATAAAATTTTGGAAATCTCTTTCCAATGGTTTCCCGAAACAGTTTAAAATTGGCATACTTACGTTACTTTGGGGACAATACAATAACATGGTACTATGGGGCTGGTCTAATGTTGTGGCTACAGAAAAGTCCAAGGATTGAGGGGAGGTATTAAGTTGAAATTAATATCAAATTTATACGTAGATCTATGGTCCCTTGGAGTACTAAAAAAATCAACCTTCTCAGTCAACATCACAATAAAAAAATACGGCCATTTATGTGACATATTTTGATACTCGCAAGTAAATCAAAACCTATAGGGTACATACTTCCCGTTGTCCTAGAAACATGAAATTTGGCAAAAAGCAAAGTCTTATAGCACAAGTAAAGGAAAAAGTCCGAAAATTGTTAATTTGTCATTTTATCATATAAAAAATATTTTCAAGTATGTCAGTCGGTCAAGACCCTTTTTCTCAGGAACGCGTGAAGGTATCAAGTTGAAATTAATATCAAAAAGTTAAAGCAATCAAAAAATACGGCCGTTTATACGACATTACATTTTGGTACTCGCAAGTAAATCAAAACCTATAGCGTACTTCCCGTTGACCTAGAATCATGAAATTTGGCAAGAAGCAAGATCTCAAAGTAGAAGTAAAGGGAAAAGTACAAAAATTGTTAATTTGTAATATAATCAATTAATCACGTAAAAAATATTTTTTTGGGATTGCAGTGTTAAGTTTGTTTTTGAGTTATTTCTTTTCAACTACGGAGCCCTTCATTGTGCTTGGTCCGACACGCACTAGGCCGGTTTTTTTTTATATGGAACTGAATACAATACTCTGTATTGTATTGTCATACCTACTAACTACCTAAAATTATTTTTAATTAGTTGTATGTTTTGGGTGTCTTCGCACTCGGCGTTTGTCCAGCGTGGGCTTTACTCTAAACCTTGGACGAGCGTAGACGACTCGTAGACGTCCCAAAGATGTGTGTGATGTGTGTGTGTGTGTGTGATGAGTGAGGTGTGAAAGATGTGTGATGGTGGTGATGATTGACTATAAAATTGTTATAAAATTTAATTCGCATTCATGCGTTTATACAATTACGTACTCAAATAATAATTATATTGTAATAAATTTATCGTTGTAATTTAATAGTACCCATGCAGTCATGTAATCGTTTTCAATCATTTGTATGTCAATATTGGCAAAGCATAGCGCACTAATTAATTTTTTAAGATCTTTTTATGTATTACCTATGTTTAACAAATAAATTATTCTTATTCTTATTCTTATGTCGCGTAGTAGTCTGATGATGTCGCAGGCAAATGACGTCGCGTAGACTATAATTTTATCAGTGGTTACTTTAGATTCTCACATTTCACATTACGACTATTTTTTAACCGACGAAAAAATAGGAGGAGGATCTCAAGTCCACACGTAGGTATATATATATTTATTTTTTTATATAAGACCACGTATACTTTTTACAGAGTTGTCCGATTTGAAAATATTTTGTTTTATTTGATAGGGTGTACCTCCCATATAAAATTTATTAACATTGCTTGGGTAGTTTTTGAGGTAGCTTTATATTTCCCAAGTTTTTATGTGGATGATGTTCTAATACTAATTTGTTTTTTGCAGCTAGTGGTAAATTTGTGTGGGGTAGGTACCACAACTAAAAAGTGAAAAATAAAAACTTTTCTACAAAAAAATACAACCGACTTCCAAAAACAACAATACAAAGTGAAAAATAACTTTTATTTCGGAAGTCAGTGGCAAAAAACGAAAATACAGTTATTAAAGTTATTTTTCACTTTATAGGTTTTTGGAAGTCGGTTGTATTTTTTTCTAAAAAAGTTTATAAACTGCAAAAAGTTGAATATGGTAAAATAATATAATTATATATTGGTCAAGATTTATCGGTCACGGGATTACCCACAGAAATAAATTAAGTATTTTAAATAATGCTCCGTCCTGACGAAAGCCACTTTAGTCACTTTTCCAGAGTCACAAAACTCAAGCCTGTACCCAAATTGCGTAACACACTATCAATCGGAATCAGTTTCATTTTGACAGTTCATCTACATTCGTTGCATTGTGTCGAGCTGACAAATGTTTCGAACATAATTATGAAGCAATGGATAACAAATGGTTGAAAATTATTTAGATTCCGCTCGATAGTGTGTTACGCAATTAAGGTGAGTTACATAAAACTCTAAGTGTGTTTTCAACAATCGTTAGTAATACTTAGTGTACTGCTAATAACAACATAATATATATAATATGCACGCATATAAATAACTGCAATAAGTAAGTTGATAACGAGCTGGTACGAATGCGGACAAGCAGTTACAGGAATGGCTCGTGAATATTTTTGCACCGAGCCTCGGCCAGACTGGCCCAACGGCATTCTCGACCGCTGCCACAGCACCGTACCAACTACACTCCGTTCTTTACACCAACTATTGTTACTGGCCACTAGAGAACAACTATACTTAGTTTATTTTAATATTAGACTAGTGAAAACGTTGTTTGTGGGGAATAAAACCAAAATGTGTCTCAAACTTAACAATTATTTATGTACTCAATTAGATCGTTATTTTCTTGAGTTTAAAATGTAAGAAAATGTTTTAATTACTCATTTAGAATGTGTGCACCAAATTAACAGCTGATTAAACAAATCTTAATTCGGGAGATAAGTTGCGACATAAATATGGATACTATATTCACAATCATCACATACCTACTTTTGTGCTTGTGCTTAGATGCCTCGCGTGTTTACTTCAACGAGAGATACATTGGTGTGAGCAGGGCATACCGCAAGAAAGGGACGGACAAGTCGAGCGTGGGAACAGTACTCAACACACGAAGTATGACTGCATTTGAGCCTGAGGCGATTCAAGCAACAAGTTGCTGGAAAAAAGTTGCCCATGTAAGTACTTAGTCATGACTTTCGAAAGCCTCGCAAAAGTAACGGACCTTCTTGCGATGTACCAATGTATCGTAGAAAGTATAAAAAAGTACGGCAGTTAGCGACAACAATAAACGCCACACCGGTTATACTTGCATTTTGCATTTAAATTCATCACAAATGATTGAGTTACGCACAAAACAAGCTAACTGCAGTAACAACAAACATCAAATCATGTTATTGAAAATCCAAAGTTCAAAAAATCGCCTTAAAAAAACGTTTTTACAAAAAAAACAACCGACTTCCAAAGAAAACACTAAATGAAAAATAACTTTAATTTCGGAAGTCGGTGTCTTGGGTTTTGTTTTTTTAATTTTTTGCCACTAACTTCCGAAATTAAAGTTTTTTTCACATTTAGTTATGGTACCTACCTCACACAAATTCGAATACATGGTACCTACCTCACACAAATTCGAATACCACTACCTGCAAAAGAAATTAGAACTAAAGTAGAGCTAAAGTACCCAAGTTAATAAATTTTACATGGGACCAACTTTGAGGTAGGTATCTCCCGAATGAAAAAAGAATCTTTCAAATCGGACCACTCTGTAAAAAGTTATGCGTAAGACATTAAAACAAAAATACACGTGTCGCCTTGAGAACCTCCTCCTTTTTTTTCATCTGTTAAAAACACCACAATATTGTTGTGTGAAACAATTTGGCAAACCTTTGATTTCGTAGGGTTTACTAAGTTTTCGGCACCAAACCCCGAAGCTGCTTCACAAAGATACAAAGCATTATTATTATGTTATCCTTTATGACGGATTTGACACTTTTCACCTTTTTTGCTTTTTTCCAAGTACAAAAAAAACAAGTGGCACAAATTCATAAACAATACGATTAATAAAAGCAAAAAAGCAATAGCGTATAATTTTTTTTTAAACATAGTGAAAGAGTTACATACAATGACAACAACAACCAGAAATGCGCCGCCTTTATTGAAGTCGGTAATAAAAATATTGATCACCTATTTTCCATTACAAAATAGCCCCAGCTTCTTTAAAAGCCACTCAGCATTCAGCGAAAAATGCAGGAAAAGTTCGTTACGCAGACGCTACAGACGTAGACCGGTCGAAATATGATTTAAACTTCCAATAAAGTTAGAGTGGCATTCGCCAAACAGATTTACTATATTTTTCCTACCAATAAAGTAAAATATGTCATAAAGTACGAAAGTGTTAAGTACTTCCTTTATAGCCAACGAGATACTGATAAAAGAAAATAATGAGATGAAAATCACATCATTCACAATATTCACATGACATACAATGTGGAGTTGACAATAAGATAATAAATATATGAGTATTTTTAAAATACTATCAAATAATAAATTCGAATCCCTTTTGTTTTTTCAAAAACTAAATAGTAGTCCATGGGCAACTATTGGTTTCCTATCAGCTAGCTAGTTACTAGTGACTAGCTAACTACACTAACCTCACGTTGTATACGAGGACATCTTATCTTTTATTCGCGGAATAAAATTGGCATCTGACAGTTTTTGTATGGGAAAACTGTCAATAATTAAAAATTTATTCGCTGAGTAAGGCTTATACTAAGTATCTAAGTATAACATTTTGGTCGAATTCGCCCTTATGGTGAATTTTACCAAACTTTGATACTCGGTATAAGTCTTAATCATCGAATAAATTTTGAATTTTTGACAGCTTCTCCATACAAAAACTGTCAGTCGTCAATTTTATTCCACGGATAAAATATATCCGACTTTGGTTAAATTAGCCCTAAGTCGTAGACCTGAATATGTCATCCAAGGCAAAGAGGCCTTTCTAGAAGTGATACATTATTCACTTATTGCGTCTCATCTATCGACCCGGCGCGCCCAGGCGCCCTTGCCGCCCGCCTTAGTGTACCCATCTAGTGCAGGTGACTCTCAAAAAAAGCTCTGATTGGTAATGCTGGCCAATCTCCTAGATTTATTTATATTTAAAAATTAAATCGTCTTTTCTTTCAGTCGCTATAATATTATAGTCAAGTTTCTATAAAAAGGTGTGTTCGTTTAAAAACTAATTAGTTTAATCAAAATCTGACGTTTAAGAAACTTAACATCCATAAATGATTTAAGTATTGTATACTTACTCCATTATGAAAAACTCACTGAAGTGCCTACTCTGCAGACTACAAAAATATGTCCATTGTCTTTTTCTCAAGAAAAGGTTTGACTCTGGTCACACACTTGTTGAAATAATAAGAAATTTAGGTATTAAGGAATGATTCAATCAATAAAAAAAATACATATAGTTCATGCGAAATATAGCGAGTTTTAATTTAATAAATTGGAAGAGAAGAAAATACTTCATTGTTGACGATTGATTATTGCACCTGTCAATGATGCGTCAACCCCGAAAAGGTAATCATCTGATAAAGTGGCCCAATCACTATCTTAAGTAGTCCTTTAGTCAGATCTTACCAAACATAAAAGGACACGGGTTATTCCACAAATCTCCATTGACAATGCCTATTATGACCTCTATGAGAAGACAATGGGTTTTCGGTTTAAAAATAAAAGACAAACAATACAATTAGAAAAATTAAAACGTACGTATTTCTAAGTATGTACCTATCTGCAATATCATTGAGACGAACAGAAAGTAATTTGCGAACGTCCTATAGCCCAGTATACCAGCGATTTAATTGTGCAATTGCAGAGAGATTCATTGTAGCAGGTAAATCTACTGAGTCAATTGATACGGTTAATCACTCACATTCTCTTCACAAGACCACATCTTCATATTTTTCCACGTAGTTTAGCTCAAAAAAAATAACCATTAGGTCAAACTCAGACAGCGGAGGAGAGTAGCATCCGCAATCCACAAAATTAAACAGTGGAGCCGGCTCTTCATTCGAAGTTTCGAAAACTCACTGAATTAAAAACAAGTAAAAAAGGAAAAATCTAAAGTCGAGTACCCTTTTACAGGAATACGACAAAAATCACTGAATTTTGCAGCATCAAATTGGACTGATATTGGGCAATAAATGATTTGACTGAGGTTAGGCATCTACAGCTTGGATGACGGCTATTGAATAGTCGTGAATTATGCTGCATAGACTGCTGTTAGACAAAACCTTTAAAGATACAGGTACGACTTTACTGATGTCACATATCTAAACGTATGAATCAACGCCAGTCTTTAGCTACTTACAAGTGCGAAACACTAGGCTTCTTAGTAAACCAACAATCACAAGAAGAAGTATGTACAGTATTATAATCGAATCGTGCAACGTCCTACAATCGGTGGGTCAAATGTATTTCATGAAGGTACTTTATCTCGCACCTGAAAGCTTTGAAACATTGTTTCCACATGCGCTAGTTTTCAACTCCACTATTTGCGGATTATGGCACCGCGCCAACTCGATTCTGCGTATCTTTAAACAATCAATACATTTTGATAGTTTATCATATTTAATTATTTCTTCTGCCAGATTTAGTTGGAATCTAAATTACATGAATAGAATATTATGTTCATTCTCAGACTGTCAGTCTTTTCCGTTATTTTCAAATGATTGAAAGAAACAGAATGTTTTCCTAGCTGCTTATTATCCCGCGCGCAAGTTGAAACCATCAACTGAATGGAACAGCGAATTACAGTAGTTGTAAGAGATATTTAACAATTCGTCACTACATGCATATTAACTGCTTCATTGATTAAGGTCCTTTTCATAACATGCGTAAACGCACCTTTTGCTATCAACAACTATGCAAATTGACAAAATTACTCCGAAGCTTGTAAAGTTCACTATGCTATTGTGAATGAACAGATAAGGGAAATACTAACTTCCTGAATTTGGGCTTTTTCTCCGTCTGAAATTCAGCTTGTGAGCTGAATATCGATCCATATACCGAAGATTGATTGATTGAATGGATCGTAAGCTTTGCGGGGCGTCTTTACGTAGCGATTAGCAATATTGGTACCGCATTGACGCTGCGCTTACGTTTCGTTCCCGATTTGAAATAGGTAAGTATGTCGGTGTGATACAAGTACAAGCACCCAAAATCGACGGCGCCGACGGCCTACGTTTTTTTTGAAGTGCCACGACATGGGTTTTTAGACTAAGCTTGCCAAAATTCGTCTAAATACAAAAATGTATAGGTACTTAACCATGAAAATGTTTTTTTATGTTTCATTTCCGTGTTTTTTTTAATAAGTACTATATTTTTTTATTGCTGACTGGGCCTGCTCTTGACCTCGATCTCGCCTGATGGAAAGCGATCGATGAGGTCTATGATGGAACGAACGTGCAGAAGATGCCTGTTCACTCTTGCTTGGCAGACGGTACTTATATATTCAAATTGTTGATGTTGTAGCGATTTATTCTTTACACAGTACCTACATAACAACTCCCTATTTCGTCGTGTATATTTTGTTTGAGTACTTATGTGAACTTCAATTAGTAACAGCTCAATAACCGCTACGTCGCGTTAGGCAAGTCAAATCTCAGAAAACCAAAGAAAGAATTAACTATTGTAAATACTTTTTCTTTCTTGCATAGGTATATAGGAAAGAGCAATGGAATGTGGGACCGCGGTCCCGGTCCCGAAAGCCCCACGACCCAATATCCTTTAGTTTAACTATACCTACATACTCCAGTTGCACTGAGGAAACTCTCACATTGACGCCGACGATTCGACAGTTTTAGGCCACATGTGACAGAAGTTCTGCAAGATATGTCCGACGGTCGGTCTGATAGTAAGCTACAAGTTTAAACTGCATTATGTATCTTATGACAATAGGCGTAAAAGTGATTGGAGGACGCGTGCGCGATTTAAAAGCTGTTTCGAACGCGATCAGTGCGCGATGAAATTCGTGTCACGTGAGCGCGCCCTTACATTTAATAGTTTAAAAGTAACAGACAATCTATCAGACCTCTCTCACAGGAATTTTGTTTCATGTGGAAATGGTGATCTTGGGCTACGTTCATGATGCATTACACCCACTGCAAGTTTCTTTTACGGTTTAAGTAGTACCTATACTAGGTACTACTTAAACCGTCTCACCAGCGGGATGTTGCTGTGTGAAACCAGCATTTATACAGCAAAAACCGTGAAGATTCCAGAATTATATGAGAGTTCCGTTTTGTGGACAAAAAAACTGCAGCACAATCTCAACGGCTCACATACAAGGCTACAAGCGTTATCTTGAACATGTGTGCAGTAAGTTTGACAAAAAGTTAATAAAAAGCACAACGATCGCAAGGCAGTTGACCTTGCTGGGTGTTTACATGGGCGCGCATCGGTCGCGGGCGCGTCAGGGCCGTGCGCGCGTTGCACCGGCGGCGCTGGGACACAAACAACCTACATACCCATACCTACACCAATGCTAATGTGGTTCTATCTACATAGTGGTTCGAGTATGCAGGACGCCGCCCGGCCGTGTCCGGTTAGGCGCGTCGCGTTCCGATCCATGGATGGCACTGAACTCCTAGCATGCCCATTGTCAGTCTTGAGGCTTAGGTAGGTTACATACATTGTGGCACCAAAATTTGACTATAACTGTTTCCAGTTACTTGGCAAAAGGACTACGACTAGTATTAAAATAATATAATACTGAATAGGTGATTCTCTATCGGGGAATCTTATCAACTTATTTTTAACTTAATTTCGAAATTTAATAAAGTAAGCATAATAATATACAATAATTTTTCCACTGCTGGGAACAGGCCTCCTCGTTCTTTGAGAGGAACTGGGCTGTAATCCACCACGCGGGCCCAGCGCAGGTTGGCAGATAATAAAGTAAGCAACACCATTAAATTCAGATGACAATGCAAAAATAGTATATTATGCAATTAGTGAATAAAGGACGGATTTAAAGCGAGGGCCACTTAGATGATTCACGAACTAGTGAAGGATTCTAACGATTGAATCACGACCGCAGGGAGTGACTCATGATCGACTCGATCGAGGGAGTGACTCGCTACGCTCGTGATTCAAGTGTTAGAATCCTAAGCGTCGCGAGTGATTCATGGCCCTCTATATAAATCCGTTTTATTCAAGAGTTGCATACTGTACTTTATACCATGACTACGAGAAAAAGAAAGATTTAAGTGAAAATAGACATATACTTAATGAAGAAAAAGGAAAGTTAAATTGCCTTGAACCAGCGTTAGACCAGCCGTGATTTTTTGGGTAGCAAGTTTTCCACTATATCGGCCGCCATCTCTTTCATAAACTCAGGTGTTAACACATCTTCATCACTAGAATGCATTTTTAATCGATTAGAACAACACTAAACAAACACAAAATTAAAGATTAAAGTAACACTAAAATTTGTGTTCGTACAACTTACAGTATTCAAAATAGCGCCAATTTACAAGGACAGCAAAGAACACAAAACAGTTTTTATTCTAATGCTAAACTCCTTGTGGAAAATGTCGACCAATCAAATTGAATTTAGAACACATCATTATAGGTTGAATACACAGATTACACTTACACTAGATACGGCAAGCCATCCGACCAAGCGTACCCTGCATGTTCGTAGTAAAAAAAGTCTGTTAGGTCAGTGACGCTTAGCGATTGAAACAATTCTGTTTACGTTGAGCACATCACTAAATGGCTGAGGTGAAGTTATCGTAGGTATAAAAACCGGCCAAGTGCGTGTCGCACCACGCACAATGAAGGGTTCCGTAGTTGAAAAGAATTTATCCCAAAAACAAACTTAACATTGGATATCAAAAAAAAATAAAAAAAAATATGTCATAAAATTACAAATTCACAACTTTCGGACTTTTTCCTTTACTTGTGCTGGGAGATCTTGCTTCTTGCCAAATTTCATTATTCTACGTCAACGGGAAGTACCCTACAGGTTTTGATTTACTTGCGACACTTGCGAGTATCAAAATGTGTCGTAAAATGGCCTATTTTTTTATTGCGTTGACTTAGAAGCTTGAGTTTTTTAGGACCTCAAGAAACCATAGACTTACGTATTTGATATTAATTTCAACTTGATACCTTTATGCGTTTCTCAGAAAAAGGGTCTTGACACACTGACAAATTTGAAAATATTTTTTTATGTGATAGAATTACAAATTAACAATTTTCGGACTTTTTCCTATATTTGTGTTGTGAGACCTTGCTTCTTGCCAAATTTCATGATTCTAGGACGACGGGTAAGTACCCTATAGGTTTTGATTTACTTGCAAGTATAAAAAAATGTCACATAAATGGCCGTATTTTTTTATTGCGTTGACTTAGAAGTTTGATCTTTTTAACCGACTTCTAAAAAAGGAGGAGGTTCTCAATTCGGATGTTTGTATTTTTTTTTTATGTTTGTTCGCGCATAACTCCGTCGCTTGCCAACCGATTTGAAAAATTATTTTTTTGTTGGAAAGGGTATACTTCCCAAATGGTCCCATTTTTGTCAAAATCCAGTTCTGATGATGGGATCCTGGAGAAATCGAAGGAACTCTTCAAATATAGGCACACCTATAGCGATTTGGGTATTTTTTATAGTAGCTCGTGCATTTGCTCTCGGAAAGCACCACTTGGTGAAGTGGAACTGATGATGAAGACCACAGATGGCTACCGGAACTACTCAAATATTTCACGGGTTGCGATTCGATTACTTTAATATGGTTGCTAAGCAATTTCCGCTCGTCACACAATGCGTGTGGTGAGTGGTTATTGAGGAGTTCTCCTGGTTCTTACCAGCAGAACTCCTCAACAATTAACGTCCCAGCATCTGGAAAAGCAATATTTTGTAACATGTGATGAGCAATTGACATTAGACTATTGTAACTTATACAAATTATAAACAGACCCACTAAAAAGCGAGAAATGAAAACTTTTTAACAAAAAAAAAACCGACTGCCAAAAATCACTACAAAGTGAAAAATAACTTTGATTTCGGAAGTCGGTGGCAAAAAAAAAAGAAAGTAAATAAAAAACGAAAGACACCGACTTCCGAAATCAAAGTTATTTTTCACTTTGTAGTGATTTTTGGAAGTCGGTTTTTTTTTTTGTTAAAAAGTTTTTATTAGAAATCTAAGGGACTATAGACCTACGTATTTGATATTAATTTCACCTGGATACCTTCACGCGTTCCTGAGAAAAATGGTCTTGACAGACTGACAGACAGACAGACAGACAGACAGACAGACGGACAAACAAGTGATCCTATTAGGGTTCCGTTTTTTTTCTTTTGAGGTACGGAACACTAAAAAGATGACACGCTCGGTTTTCATACTATCTAATAACATGCGGTATCTAGCCTAGTTACTCTAAATCTGTGGTCGAATACATTGGTGTGTTCCATTTTCAAACATCAAAACAGTGAGTAAAAGTGCTTTTTATTCACTGTTTTCAGTGAATAAAATAAGCTTTTTAGACGGGGAATGGTATAATAGTATATTATGCAATTAGTGAATATAGACGGATTTGAAGCGAGGGCCATAGATGAATCACGAGCTAGTGAAGGATTCTAACGATTAAATCACGACCGTAGGGAGTGATTCATGATGATTGGTGTTAGAATCCTGAGCGACGCGAGTGATTCATGGCCCTCGATATAAATCCGTTTTATCCAAGAGTTGCATACTATACTTTATACCATGACTACGAGAAAAAGAAAGAGTTAAGTGAAAAACTTTTTTACAAAAAAAAAACCGACTTCCAAAAAAAACACTACAAAGTGAAAAATAACTTTAATTTCGGAAGTCGGTGTCTTTGGATCTGTATTTTAGTTTTTTGCCACCGACTTTACGAAATTAAAGTTATTTTTCACTTTGTAGTGTTTTTTTTGGAAGTGGGTTTTTTTTTTGTAAAAAAGTTTTTATTTTTCGCTTTTTAGTGGTTCAGTTTGTAATTTATCTAAGTTACAATAACCCAATGTCAACTGCTCATCACGTTTTACAAAATATTGCTTTTCCCGATGCAGGGACGTTAATTGTTGAGGAGTTCTCCTAGTAAGAACCAGGGGAACTGGAGCTCATGGTGAAGTCACCATTACCATTATGCATTTTGACGAGCATAAACCATAATAAAGTAATCGAATCGCAACCTGTGATATACTTAGATATAATTGAGTATTTCCGATGGCCCTCTGTGGTCTTCATCATCAGTTCCAGTTCACCGAATGGTACTTTCCGAGAGCAAATGCACGAGTTACTATAAAAAATACCGAAATCGATATAGGTGTGCCCATAAAATTTGAGGGTTTCCCTCGATTTCCATGGGATCCCATCATCAGATCCTAACTTGATGATCATGGGACCACTTGGGAAGTATACCCTTTCGAACAAAAAAAGAAAAATCCAAATCGGTCCAGCCATTTTCGAGTAATCGGGGAACATACATAAAAAAAAAAAAGGTTCCGACGAATTGAGAACCTCCTCCTTATGGAAGTCGGTTAAAAATAGACATATTATGAAGAAAGAGTAAAGTTAAATTGGCTTTGATGTAAACCAGCCGTGATTTTTTGGGTAACAAGTTTTCCACTATATCGGCCGCCCTCTCTTTCATTAAATCAGAAGGGCAATTCCTGTATTTTTAACAACGTTCGCAATCTCATCTCAGTCTCAATATGTCAAAAATTGTATAGCGTTTACCTACATTTTTGACAGTTGATTGTCGCTGGCATGAGATTGCGACTAGAATTTGAACGTTTTTAGCTACGAGAATTGGTCCTCAGGTGTTAACACATCTTCATCACTAGAATGCATTTTTAATCGATAGATTCGAATAGAACAACACTAAACAAACACAAAATTAAAGATTAAAGTAACACTAAACTTTGTGTTCGTACAACTTACAGTATTCAAAATAACGCCAATTTACTAAGGACAGCAAAGAACACAAAACAGTTTTTATTCTAATGCTAAACTCCTTGTCGAAAATGTCGACCAATCAAATTGAATTTAGAACACATCAATATAGGTCGAATACACAGATTACACTTACACTAGATACGGCAAGCCATCCGACCAAGCGTGCCCTGCATGTTCGACTGTTCGTACTAAAAAAAGTCTGTTAGCTCAGTGACGCTTAGCGATTGAAACAATTCTGTTTACTTTGAGCACATCACTAAATGGCTGGGGTGAAATTATCGTAGGTATAAAAAAGATGAGACGTTCGGTTTTCATACTATCTAATAACATGCCTTATCTAGCCTAGGTACTCTAAATCTGTGGTCGAATACATTGGTGTGTTCCATTTTCAAACATCAAAACAGTGAGTAAAAGTGCTTTTTATTCACTGTTTTCAGTGAATAAAATAAGCTTTTTAGAGGGGGAATGGTATAAAAGAAATTAAACGGCGAAATGTGGGTGTAAAACTACTTTTCAACCTTATTATTAAGGGAATAAAGATGGTACCTACTATTAGGTCACCACTGCCTATCCTTTCGAGGAAAACAGGCGTGATGTTTTGTTTATTAAATATTAGTATAGTAAATTCCCTAGAAGTTATAATATTTAAGGAATGGAGTCTACTGCATCCATCATCAATTCATCACAGCAAAATCAAGAAAGAAGATTATCAAGACGTTTTCCGTCCAATACATTTTATTTGAAGTTCATAGTCTAACGACACATCTACGAAAAGAAGGCGACTGAAAGTTCGGCATGCCTGAGTGTGATGCCTTTTTACCCGACAACGGCAAAGCCAAAGGAGGAACACAATTTCGACAGGCTATGTGTATGTATGTTTATCTCTGTTCCCTCATAACTCCTAAACTACTCGTCGTATTTTGATGAAGGAGGTACATATCGTTAGAAGTATCATGTTTTTCCGCCGTTCATAGGTTATGTGACGATAATGTTACCGAAAAAAAATAAGATCAATATATCATGTTTGGTACCTATCCAATGAAAGCTCTTATAGAGTACTTTCTGATAATATATTAGGGTTAGGGTATCTATAATTACGAGTATAAGTACAAAACCCTCAAATAAAAATAAATTAATATGTTTCACTAAGAATTTTTTCAATAACAAAATCCTTTTAAAATATCAAATTATATTATTATTATCATCAAATTTTATTTTGTTGCATACCCTCAATTATTCCTAATTCTAACCCCAAAATAATGGTAATACTTATCACTTACTTATTTTGGGAATATCATATTTTGGGAATAATTATAATATTTTAGGAATATAATATTTTGGGAATATAATATTCTGTGAATATAACATCTTGGGAATAGCGTATTCTGGCAATATAATATTTTGCGAATAGCATACCAACTGTAACGGAGGGTGTAACATATATTATGGCATATGTGACATCTACCAACCTGCACTGGGTCCGTATGGTGCATTACAGCCCATTCCCTCTCACCAAGAGGAGGCCTGTGACCCAACAGTGGGAACATTATATTAGGCTGATTATACTATGCCAAATAAACATATTTCCTTTCTTTCTAGTAGCTTATTTATCTTAGTGCAATGATATTATAGTTTCTATGTCATCATAACAATAGAAAATATAAGTTTATTTAATTACAAGGTGCTACTGGGTGAACAAACTGGTATAATACCAGCTGCACACTTGTAAGAATAAAAACGGGTTCCATAGCTTCTAGGACAAGTACCTACTAAGAGCCTGCCAGTTTTACGGCATGATGGCAGTGTCTCCAGTGTGCCATTTCTGTGCGCACCTCATGTAATACGACGACATCCATAACTCGTGGTCGTAGAGCGATATACCGCTGAAACATCGATGCCGTTCAATTTCCGCGGAGTTCAGGCGATGCGCAAACCACGTTCACATGCAATACCTAGCCTTTTTGATACTCTCATTCCACCCTATATTCACTACCTATGTGAGCTACTTTTACACAAAGTTCACATAGTTGTACACGTCCTAGGTTGTGATAATGATAATAATAAATCAAAAATAATTTAGTATATTCTACTTTCGAATAAGAATTTTGTAAAGAAGATGGCAAAGAGAGTTTCAATACCATCTTTTGAATAATTATAAGAACTAAATGTGCTAGTTCCACAATGTTCATTATTATGTTTATAGACTTTTATATCTATAGAACTATATTCTCAGGCAATTTATTCCTCCAAAGAAATCACTTTTTAAAGTTACATTTGTATTTGATAAACACAGAGAGGATGTAGTATTTAAAGGTATGACTAGCTGTTCGGGATAAAGTATAAAATATGGTGAAAATTCAGAATTAATGCTGAAATATTTCCATGAAAGCAGACAATAAAAATATTTAACGATGTGAAACTGAAAATGGAATGCAATCAAAATCATAGAATCTGACAGACTTTTTTTTATGTGTCATTGAACGCAGATGAAAAACTCACCAGTTAAGGCATCATAGGAACGTTTTATTGTAGCTACAACCGTTAGAGTTTGTGCACAGCATCCAATCCAAACCCGAAAAAACTCCCTTCCAACTCAAATAACCGCAACGTATAAAACACGCAAACCTGATAAATCTTTCTTAAAAAAGAATAGCATAAAATACTCAGAAAAAAAACAAAGACAATACAACAAAATCAACAACCAACAACAACACAAACAATACAATCTTCCCTACCCAGACTTAACTAAGGCTGGAATTTACCAAAGTGCAACAATAACGACAATCAGTCAGCAGGGAAAACGATTGCCCCCATCTCATATTGTCAGCTTGTATATTATGTATGGTCAGGGCTGCCAGCCCTCCGGGTTTGACCCGGAGACTCCGCAGGTTTGAATGATGCATCTCCGGGCTGCGGGTTGACATCGTGTAAACTAAAAAACCCGACTGCTACAAAAACTAAAACTGAAAAACTAAAAACAAGCCCATTTTAAATTTAATAAAAGTTGGAAGCAGGCGGGACCCGTTTGAGTTTGAAAATATAAAAATGGAATGGGTCCCGCCTGCTTCCAACTTTTATTAAATTTAAAATGGGCTTGTTTTTAGCTTTTCAGTTTTAGTTTTTGTAGCAGTCGGGTTTTTAGTTTTTTTAATTACTTTTTTATTTCCAGCTTTTTAGTTACAACTGTGAAATATTTCACAGACGATTTAGTTAAATAGTCAAGCCCTCGAGGTTCTAACTCTGCTCAAAGCAATTTTTTTTGGATAATATTTTTGTGTTCACCAAAAATACTATCCGTACATCAAAATACTGATCGTGCACCAAATATTCCTGAATGTTACACAAAACACCCGCGCGTCCGAAACTTCACATTGGTGAATCATTTGGGTTAGAATCATTTGGGTTAGGTTAGGTTAGAACAGTGACCCTTAACGCGCGACGGCGAGCGAGCGAAGCGAGCGGTGGCGCGGCAGCGGCCGCCGAGCGCCATATCCAATAGATGCTCGTTATGACATATTTTAATGAACATATTTTGGTGCACATTCAGTATATTTGGTGGAACACAGGCAAAATTAGGTAAATGAAATGGGAATAAATTGAAGTACTTTTAAATACCATCCATTTTTTTTTATCAAAAGTCAATTTGTGACTTCGAATTACTTTTAATCATATAAGTTGTATATATTTTTGTAATCACCTTTAAAAACCCTTCATTTTGATACCCCACTCGATGGTATTAGAAGACAAAAAAAAATCGAACTCCACAATATGTCACCCCAAATCCGCCATTTTACTTTATTTTTGATGTTAATATAGCCAGTGACACTCGCGCCACCAAGACAAATCTAAAGACGTATAATTTATCCAAATCCGTTCATTCGTTTAGGAGTTACGAGGGAACAAAGAAACGGACATACATACATACTTACATACAGGTCAAATACATAACCCTCCTTTTGGGCTTCGCCGCAGTCGGGTAAAAAGTAGACAAGTATGAGCTTTATGACGAGATCACTGAGTTGAAGAAAACATCCACAGCTTACACAATCACAAGATTTTTCAGCAAATTAGATTAGACAGCAAATCTTACTGAAATACTGAAAATTGTTGGAAAAACTTTCTCTATCCGTATTAGTACCTACCTACCACTTTTGTGGAACACGTTTTGTCCTACTGGGGAACTTATGGACCGAGAGAATGAGAATGTTTATCAGTCGATAAGGTCAAGTCGGAGCCAATAGTAAAAATAAATTATATTATGACGTGACAAGAATTTATTAAGTTTAAAAAAAAAACCGAACAAATCACTGCACCACGAAAAATAGATTTTAAGCATAAAGCTGGACTTAGTGGTACTGTATGTATAAGTAGTGTGACCTACATAGTTCCGTTCTTTTTAGGGTTCCGTACCAAAATGGTAAAAAAGGAACCCTTATGGTGTCACTCAGTCTGTCTGTCTGTCTGTCTGTCTGTCACAGCTGGATATCTAAAGAACTACTAATGCTATCAACTTGAAATTTGGAACAGTTTTAGATGACGTTTACCCAACTATTTTGCAAATAAGAATGAAATAAAAATATTTGTTTTTTTTGTAACAGGTGCTGAAAGCGGGTCTTAAAAATTCAAATTTGGGCTACAGGGCATGTGGGGTATCATATGAGAGAGCGCTGTTTGCAAATTCTCATACATTTTTTTTTCTTTTTTTTAGGCCGCATAGTTTTCGACTTCTGATGAAAAATGTAAAAAAAAATACCGTTCCCCCATTATCTCCGAAGTTTGCAAAGAGAAAAATCTGAAATTATTCTATGTGATAGAAGTTTATGTAAAGATTACAGGAAAAATAAAACGATGTCTCTAAATAGCATACTTTTTTAGAAATCGGAACGGAACCCTCGGTGCGCGAGTCCGACTCGCTCTTGACCGGTTTTTTATAGTAAACAAGATTGTGAAATTACTCGTTTTTTTTACAATTTTCCTCAAATCTGCGGGTCCTAGCATTTCTGAAAGTTGGCAGCTCTACGTCGAATGCGTATTGCGGTGAAATTCCAGCTATGACCGCGCTAAGCACGTTGCAGACATTCTATTTATATCTATCTATCTGTTAATCATTGGTAATGTAATACATTGTATGGATCAATGTATTAAAAAATAAAAGGATAAAAGCTTGATAGTACAGTAGTGATGATAATCATTAAAACTCAGTACTTACTGCAACACTTCGCCCACAGTAAAGTCAGCATGGATGACGTCAACGAACTTACTTGGCGTAATTGGAAATGATAATGTCCATAAGAATTCGAAAGCTGGCGGGTTTCTTTGTAGCCATAATTACTTTAAAATTTAACCAAAACGTCAGTGCCAAAAGGAAAAATTATAACACCTTACGATGCAGCCGAAAACAAAATTATTTATGACTAGCTTTTGCCCGCGGCTTCGCCCGCGTGAATGTCGGAAAATATCCCATGAGAACGTTCACGCGGATATATCGTTGCCGTGAATGGTGGGCTTAAAGCTCACAGTTAGCATGATTTTTTCCGACATCTTCAACAATCGTCGTCATATTTCAGCCAATTTACACAAAACCTTAATGAATTATACACTGAATCACTCCGTTCATTGGTGAAAACCGTATGGTAATCCGTTCGGTACTTTTTGACTTTATCGCATTCAAACAGACAGACATAACTACGCGGCGGGGGTGCTTTGTTTAGTTAACAAATAAATAAAATTTATACCGACCGACCGAGTGTCCACTCGTTCAAAAGTTAATTGTTGGTTGTAATAATTTCGTCGTAAAAACGTCGAATGAAATAAAGACCAAATTTTAATGTTACCTCAAGATACGAACTATGACTATACATATTTCCAATCCCTTAAATCTCTTAAAAAGAGGTAGGTACACAAACATTTTAATATTATTTGTGAATTTTAAAATCAACCCCTGTTGTACGGGATGATTTTTCAGAACAACATATTTCTTTATTTCCTACCAAAAACACAAATTTGAATTTTCATATCCCTAACTTAAGAAATGCTAGGTTTTCCTTACACACTTTCATCCCTATATCACCCTCTGTAGGATAAGTCAAAAAGTAGCCTATGTCCTTCCCCAAGATACTATCTATAGCCTTGCCAAATTTTATCAAAATCCGTGCAGTTTTGTGAATTTTAAAATCAACCCCTATTTTAGCCCCTTAGGGGATGATTTTTCGAAAACGCTGAACCACTGTCTTTATTTCCTACCAAAAGCATAAACTTGAATTTTCATATCACAAACTTAAGAAATGCTGGGTTTCCCATACAAACTTTCATCCCCCTATATCACCCCCTTTAGGATTATTTTTTAAGACAAAAAGAAGCATATGTCCTTCCTCAGGATGATATTTATGGCCTTGCCAAATTTTATCGAAATCCGTGCAATTTTTGTGATTTTTTTAATCCATCCCTATTTTATCCCGTTATGAGAACATTTTTCAAAAACGCTGAATCGCATATTTCTTTATTTCCTACCAAAAGCATTAATTTTAATTTTCGTATACTTAACTTAAGTAATACTGGGTTTCCCATACAAACTTTCATCCCGTATATCACCCCTTGTAGGATTATTTTTGAATAAAAAAGTAGCCTATGTCCGTCCCCAGGATACCATCTATAGCCTTGCCAAATTTTATCGAAATCCGTTCAGTGGTTTAGTCGTGAAAAGGTAACAGAGAGACAGACAGAGTTACTTTCGAGTTTATAATATTAGTAAGTATGGATTTTTTTTCGGTTTTTGAACTAGTGAAGTTCGTCAGAACCAGTGTCTATTAAAATTAAACCGATTCCTGCACGTCTCTGCCTGAGTGGGAACGCACGCTTAGTAGGACATTTATTATAATATTATGCGCTTTAGGGCGCCCGCGTCTTCGCCGTCAACGGTGTCTGAATGTGCAAAAACGGCTTTATTTTAAAACCGTTGCATCATACAAATTGAAATTTAGCGGTAACCAAAGGTTCAAGTATAATTCTACTTAAAATATTGGTAGTATCACATTGAACAACATATAGTTGGTATGTATCAGATTTGGCTAGCAGTCTCTTGTGCCCACAGTAGCCATTAAGAATAACCAAAAATAATTACATTGTGATGAGATTATGACAGTACACAGTCTTTTCTATGAAGACAAATTAATGCTTTGGACTCGTGACGAGCTTGGTAACTATTTTTTGTTTTTGGTGACTTTCGCAACAGCTGTTCAGTTCTAGCACTTCTTATAGATCTCTGCCCTTGCATCGGCAATTCTCGGTTTGGCTGCCTGTCAGCCCCACTACCACTTTGCTGACTAGCTAATACTTATTTTATCACGGTATGGGCAGCCGATCTATTCTGTAAAAATATCTCCGTGAAAACTTAGCTGAAGGTGAGCTTGAAGTGAACTGTCAATAGTGTCAATCCCTAGCATCGGGTGGAATAACGGCTCACTTCACCAAATTTCCAAGATGAGATTTTTACAGAAAATAGACTGGCTGTTCTTTCATATAGGTATGTTTTGTTTTGTCCAGGGTGCGAAAGGCTCGTATTTAGGGACTTATCGCTACTCACTCGCGGAAGCTATAGTAAAATACCACAACGATCCAGGATCACAACTGATGCATTGCCTTTGTGAGTATGCATGCTGTGCTCGTAAGGGGTTATCGTCATAACTTATAGAAATAGATATATTATTAAGTAGTCTGCTTTTGCTTTTAAGCTGACTTTATTAAAGTCAAAACGCTTAGGTACTAAACTAAATAGTTAACTATAATTTAATAACACTAGTACTTGGTGTTTTAAGTTTGGCTCATTAGATAGAATTAACGAAAATCATTAATTTACGTCAATAATGTCGGTCAAGTTTGAAGCATTTGTCTGTAAACGTGTAAATGAGCCTTTGGGATCGAAAACAAGCAAACAACGCAGTAGAGAAAGCTCGGCGAGACGTAAGTCCCTGCGCCTTACTTTGAACACCAAACAACGCATCGAGGAGGCTAACATCCAGGAGAAGAAGAGAAGATGCGACCTAACTTAAGAGTAAAAGAGACAACAAAACGGTCGCGGAATGCGGCGCACTTAATTTTTGTAACGGACTACGGGTCGAAAAGCGCGCGTCGCGGCCGTGAGGACCATCATGTAGTACGGGCCGTATGGGGCAGGTGGGGGGATCGGCTGTAGTACGACGGCCCGCGCTTCTCGTAAAGGAAGCGACCCTGGCGCGGTCATTGCTCGCCGCGACCGCATTCCTCTCCCCCGCCCCCCGCGCCTCCACGGCGCCTGCGCATCAATGAACGGCTCGCGCGCAACTGCCGCGTCCACTCGCCCCGTCTCATTCCCGCCACTGTCTACTTTGTCCGCTGCTTATTCCCTTTCTATATATCTTATCTCGTTCAAATGACAACCGTTGTTGTGTGCACGAAATATTACAACAATCAATAAAAAAGTAACCCCACCATGAAAAGATGTTCATGAAAAGAAAGAGTCACTTAATTCGTACTTTAAAGTTAAATACTTTCAATTTCAACCAATTGCTGGCAGTTTTACTAGCAACTGGCAGGTTATTTATAGACACACCTGTTTTGGTTAACTTAGTAAGAAGTACTATAAGGTCACATGTTACTGATTACATTTCACTCCGTATAATTTGACAGGAGAGATACTTTTTTTCTAAATTCTGTGCTAAGTACCTATATACCGGATGACTTTTTTTACCGCCTCGAAAAAAATTGGGTATATTAGGTGAACAGAGTAGAAGCCTGTGGCATACCTAGTTTTTTTTTTTAACATCTCAGAGAGAAAAAATTATCTAAGTACCAATAAATTCTACAAATTCGATGTAAACTTTTAATTTTTGTAAGTACAATAAAAACAGAAATTTTGGAAAAAAATTATAAATCGTTTAAAAATATCGAAATTCAAATCATAAGCAGGCTGCATATGATTTGAATTTTTGATTATTTTTTTTTTTTTTTTAATTATGTATGCCATAGGCTTCTACTCCGTTCACCTAATATACCCAATTTTTCTCGAGACGGTAAAAAAAATCATCCAGTACAGATAGGTAGTTAGTTTCATTCTATGAGGAAGCACCTACTATCTCATATCACACGTAGTATCTTGTTCCCAATTTTAACCGTTATTGGCAGTTACGATTTTAATATTTGTACATTGTAAAATATACGCGATTCACATTGCCAATAATTGATGGTTCATTCACACAAATTACGCTTCAACCATATTTTTTATTTGATCCAGTTTTTTAAGATTAATTTAAATCTAGCGACCCGCCCGCGCCCCTGCTTCCCACGGTTTTTACGACTTGACAAAACATCGTGATTTTTTTATTAGGTATATATTTATATTTATTTATTTTATATCATCCTACCAACCATCCTACACTGTCCCAGGTATTATGCAAGTTTAAAATTAATGTAGGAATTACTTATACACATAAAAAATCCGGAATAAATCTAAAGTAATAATAAAATCAGAGTTTGTTTTTTTTTAACGCGCTAATCACTGGAACTGCAAGTCCTTTGATAGCCCAATTCTTGAGAAACGCTAGGACCCTTAGGAGCCGATCAAAATGAAAAAAAGTCAGAAAGAACGCTAAGTAAAAACGAAGTAATAGCGCTGGCAGGCGATGCGATGCGGCGGGGGGATGCCTATTTAAGGTCTAATTTTCTTGTATTTATTTTAATTTCATCATATTTCAATATTTAAAGTCTTTTTACTGTATAATTAAAGAAGGCAACCAGATACGGTCACTTAATAAACATTTTCTATGGATGAAAAATAATGGTGAGCGTCCACCGGTCCGCGCCAGCCGCAACGCACGCACAGCACACAACGGATTTCGGAGGTGCGGACCAGTGCATCGCGTAGCGTAGACGCTGCGTAAATGCTTACGCTCGGCTGTACTACGGTCGCGTCAGACGTGCACATCGGTGCGTATATAGGTACGCTACGGTCGTGTAAAGCTGAGCGTCCACTGGTCTGCGTCGGCCGCACCGCACGCACGGCACGCAACGGATTGAACGGATTTGCCGATGGCATGCGTCCACTGTCCACTGGTCCGCGCCGGCCGGCCGGAACGCACGCACGGCACGCAACGTATTGAACGGATTTGCCGGTGTCATGCGTCCACCATTTTTATTTAGTCTGAGTGTTTTTGTTGTTGTCAGTAGACGTCGCGCGTTGTCATGGAGATTGACGAAGATATTATTAAGTATTATCAGTTGCTTGTTGCAGGGGGGTGAAACTTCCATACATTGGCTTCAAACAAAATATTCATAGACAATGCTGCCATCTGAAGGAAAAGGAACGGAAGCTTTGGCCATAGTTTTACATTTTAGCAGATAGATAGAGCTACTTTTACGTACCTTAATTCCTACAGCAAAAGTATAGCTACTATACAAATTAAATAATAATAAATAAGCATTATTGATTATTTTACTATTGCATTAGAAATAAATTTATTAAATATAGTAGCAAAATATATCACACCTTTTTCACGAGTGAAACTAAACGTAAATGATGATATAGAAACCATAGAAACAGTCAGTACTGTTGACTTTTGAAAATATTTCTTCTGTTTCGTTGCTATGGTTTCGTTCAAATTAGATATTCCCTATAACAATATTTTAGGAATTACTATTTATTCCATTTCATTTTGATTCCAAATCGTCACTATTATTTTTGTGAATACACTTCATAAATTAATGAAGTTAATGTGTGTTCCTACAGTTTCGTTCATTGTTTATGTGTCGTGTGTTCGTGTTTTCTGGTGATCTGTTTTGTGTTCTTTTACAACTTAGGACTGTGCTTGTTTTCTAAATAAATATTATTTCATTTCTACGTACCATTTTATTCCGTTTCATTTATTGGTATGTCTCTTGATGATGGCATTTATAGTTTAGGATTTTGAAGAATGTTTATGTTATTTATTTTGTGAAATAAGTAAATTCTTATGTGTATGTTTCGAATTCTAAATTTCCTCTAGAATATGAATTTGTCATCATAGTCTTATTTTATACACATAAGAATTAATTTATTCCACAAATAAAATAACATAATCATTCTTCAATACAATGTTTAGGGATTTAATACTAGAAACAAAAACTCCTAAAAGCGCCATCTAGTGAGCTAGCGAAGGAGTAGAAAAAATTGTTCAAAATGATGAGTACAATGACCCATTTCGGGTTTAGTATAAACAAAAACTAATGTTGTATAGACTAGTCTTTATGCATATAAGGACTAGTCTAGATAAAAAACATTGTAAATGTTATGCTTCGTCATTCCCTGGAATCGGTAGGATGACACTGACAGATGAGATGAGTTCAAAAATGCGTTCCGTGCCGGTGACGTCACCGGCATTCCTTATGACGTCACCGGCACGCATCGCCTTTTTTGCTCATATATGCCAGCGGTCGGTGCGGCCGGTACCGATAGTGGACGCAGTGCTATATAAATTCATACATAGCAAACCGAAATCCGTTGCGTGCCGTGCGTGCGGTGCGGCCGGCGCGGACCAGTGGACGTTCACCTTAACCGCTGGGCTACGGCGCGTAGCCGTAGTGCTACGACGCGTAGTTTCTGCGCTACGCAGCGTAGCTGCTGCGGTACGGCGCAAAAGCAATAAGGCGACGAAAAACTGGTGTCCCGGTTAGGGCCAACATAATCAATCTTAGGGCACAAATGTATTAAACGGTGGTTGTATGTTTATTTAGCTATTATTTAAAGGTTATGGGTTATGGTTATAATAATATTACAATATTGAGATATGATAGAGTTAAAGGACTAGTCTTATGAGTCTCTTATTCAGAGATGATTGATTATGTTGGCATAATTGTTTTATTTTTTTATTTAGTTTTCGTACTGTTCATGTCTAAACTTTAAAAACCGGCCAAGTGCGTGTCGGACCACGCACAATGAAGAGTTCCGTAGTTGGTATGAATTTATCCCAAGAACACAACCTTAACATTTTAGACAATTTTAGTTGAGAAACATGTTCTCCCTTACATTATAACTGCAAATGTAAGTTTGTACGCACAATATTGAGTGACTACTAGTGGTATATTAGGTGAACAGAGTAGAAAAAATAAGTAAAGTCAGAAAATTCTTGCATTAATATTTTTAACCGACTTCCAAAAGGAGGAGGTTCTCAATTCGTCGGAACCTTTTTTTTTTATTTTTTTTTTTTATGTATGTTCCCCGATTACTCGAAAATGGCTAGACCGATTTGGATTTTTCTTTTTTTGTTCGAAAGGGTATACGTCCCAAGTGATCCCATGATCATCAAGTCAGGATCTGATGATGGGATCCCATGGAAATCGAGGGAAACCCTCAAATTTTATGGGCACACCTATATCGATTTCGGTATTTTTTATAGTAACTCGTGCATTTGCTCTCGGAAAGTACCATTCGGTGAGCTGGAACTGATGATGAAGACCACAGAGGGCCATCGGAAATACTCAATTATATCTAAGTATATAACAGGTTGCGATTCGATTACTTTAATATGGTTTATGCTCGTCAAAATAATGGTAATGGTGACTTCACCATGTGCTCCATTTCTCCTGGTTCTTACTAGGAGAACTCCTCAACAATTAACGGCCCTGCATCGGGAAAAGAAACATTTTGTAAAACGTGATGAGCAGCTGACATTGGGTTATTGTAACTTAGATAAATTACAAACTGAACCACTAAAAAGTGAAAAATAAAAACTTTTTTACAAAAACAAAAACCGACTTCCAAAAAAAACACTACAAAGTGAAAAATAACTTTAATTTCGGAAGTCGGTGGCAAAAAACTAAAATACAGATCCAAAGACACCGACTTCCGAAATTAAAGTTATTTTTCACTTTGTAGTGTTTTTTTTGGAAGTCAGTTTTTGTTTTTGTAAAAAAGTTTTTTTACAAAACGTACGCCCTTAACGAAAAGTTAAACCGCTTATAATGGTCTTAAAACATTTGTGGGGAAATTACAAGCAGAGCGATTCAATACATTTTCTGCTTTTATAAGTTTACGGGAGCCATCGAAAGCGTCCACTGTAGGTTGTTCAACGGCTTTGCGCGTCGCGTCGTAGCTGGCGCGCGGTCAACGCTCGGCAAACTGCCGGTCTGCCGGACTTACAGGTTGGACATGGGGCAATGGAATCCGCGGGGGACAAAAAAGAAACGCGCCCGCGCCGCCTGCCGCGCGCTTCTCGACTACTAAACAACGGCATATGGCGAACTATGAGCCATGTCCAATATCGACACCAAACATGATGCTCGTGCCTTCTCTACATGAGACGAGGCCTTTGCCCTGCAGGGGGCACTAATAGGCTGGTATTATTAAACACGATGCTCTTTATTTAGAACTAACTAGATTAATAACGTATGCTTGTGCTTTATACTTTACTTACCTTGCCATGTAATCTAGTCCTTGTTGAACATTAAAATATATTCTATTCTATATTCTATTCTATATTTGTAAAGATCGTTAAAGTTGACTGAATCTCATCATAACAAGTATTAATATGACACACATTGAAACGAGTGTTTGATACAAGATTATCTAAGCACCAAGACAAAAATAGGTATGTATTTAAACTAGCGATTTTTTTTTACTGTCATGCATGAATTAATTATATTTTGGAGACAACTTACTTCCTTAGAGCAAAAACTGGTTAGCCTTATTAATCTAGGCTAATTAACACGTACAGTTTTGAAGAAATCTGTTTTTTTTTATCGTTGTACATACCTACGTAAGATACAAATACACAAATATATTGTTTTCTGTTTACGCTTCTTATAATAGGTGCTCTTTATAAATTCGCCCAGACCAATCGAACGTTGTATACATTATTTTGTAAACAAGATATAATTAAAAAATAAAAATAAAATAAACCTTCACGCACTAATTCATCAACATTCGAACCTTCTGAGAAGACGTTTCTGGCGGGCCCGTTTCTCGGAAGAGTTGCCGCTTTTTACGCGCCAAATTCTTATTACAATGAGGTACGGACGCTACTGCGCATTCCGAAAGCCTGCGCCTTGCGACAGCGTGCCTTCAGCAATCTGGAATGGGTGCATCCCGCTATGGTGCCATTGAACCCATCGAATTCCATGTAGCATTCACATAATTCCAAAATTTGATATCTTCTACATTTCAAATCAAATACAATGCTTAACTACGCAGGTTTCACTCATAAGTTTAAGCTTCATATTCAGATTGGTTAGTGTATTTCATTTACCTATATTAATATTTTTTGACCTCCGCAAGTTAATTAGACTTAAACGTGGTTGCGGGTGGAATATCAGAAGAAATCGTAAATAAAGTTCCGAAAATTAATCAATTTTCAATGTCGGTATCGTTTGACGTCTCGAATGTTACACTGGCAACAAAAATTAGTAACATAAAGTTTAAATAAGCGACTCACTTGGTTGATGATGAGTGCCAATAGTTAAAGGCTGCACCCCACCAATCGCTCAACTGTAGTTCCGGATCGGTGTCATTGACCGGCCACCATCGGAAATAGATACTCCTCCCAGAGTTCCGGCGGGGTCCTCCGTGATTAAACATAAATGACTTGATAATACTAATCATTAACCTCGTAAGACTCAATTTACCTACAATGTATTGAACAAAGTGACATGTAGCATTAGGCTAATCTATGTATTACGTACTTTTATTAAGTGTGCTAACTTTATTTTCAGAAAGCGAGAAATACCTGCCCACCTAACAAAAACCAATCAACAGCGGTCCAGACAAAGTTAAGAAAACATTTCAGAACAGTATTAAGTACTCTTTCGCAGCCCATCAATTTTTCGTAGTGGAGTAATATAGAAATTAGATACGTTATGTACTATAAATTTTTCAAGACCACTTTTTTTTTTGCCTCATCTTATAAGTAACTAGCTTCTGCCCGCGACTTCGTCCGCGTAAAATTTATTTTTTGCTCGACCCACCCCGTCGCATCGCATTGCCTACCCGCGCTATTACTTCGTTATCACTTAGCGTTCTTTCAGACTTTTTTTCTTTTTGCTCGGCACCTAAGGGTCCTAGAGTGATATTAAAAATGTCTCCTATAAGATTTGGGCTATCATTAATGCAAAATGATTTTTTAAAGTCTGACTGGTAGGGTAGTTCCAGAGTTTAGCTCGTTCCTTCACCACATCCCCTTCCGCTACCTCTCCCTCCCCCTCTCACTCACTCTCACACCCCCTTCACCACTTCCCCTTCACTCTCTCTCTCTCACCACCCCGTCCCCTCCCTCTCCCCCTCTCCTCCACCTCCGGCTCACCAACCCCTCCCTACCCCTCAGCCTTCACCCATGTCTTCCTCCTCTCCTCACCAATTCCTGCCCTTTCTCCCTGCATTCCATCATCCTCCCCCTCACACTCCTCACCACCCCTCCCTTGCCCCTCCCCTCTAACCCTCCCTCCGGGGTAGTTTTAAAAACTAATAATGACAAACTTAGGCAAATATTTGTGCCAAATTTCAAGTCAATTAAAATATTTTTCATGTAAATTGTATTCCCTGTTTTCACCCCCACAGGGGTGGAATTTAAAAAAATGGTTTGAGATATTTCCATAGCTTGACTCAAAGATTATTTACACCAATTTTCGAGTTAATCAAGCCACGCAGTAAAATCCTCCCCCGTGAAATTGACTACCCCTTTTCACCCCGTTAGAGGTAGATTTTCGAAAAACCCTGACACACATTATTCTTTATTTTTGGTTTTAAGAATAAATACGGAGTTTTGAGTTAATCGGATTGCGCGTTAAAATTTTTCCATACAAACTTTGAGACCCCCCAATTTCCCTTTAGGGGGTAGTTTAGAAAAACATAAAATCACAAAAATCATAATTTACTTAGATAAATATTCGTGCCAAGTTTCAAGTTTATTAACTCAAGGAATAAGATTTTTCATACAAACAATATCCCCCCTTTTTACCCCCTTAAAGGTTGAATTTCCAAAAACCCTTTCTTAGCGGATGCCTAGGTCATAATAGCTACCTGTGTTCCAAATTTCAGCCCAATCCGTTCAGTGGTTTCAGCTGTGTGTTGATAGATCAGTCACTCAGTCAGTCAGTCAGTAACGCTTTCCTTTTATAGATATAGATTAAGATGTAAAAGGTAAAAATAGTACATAGATTATTCACTAAAGGGATAATGCAGTGGCTTATGTCACGGTTGCTATATTGATCCAGAACGCAACAAAGGATTCTAGGGCTGCTGAGCGCAGCAAGGGAGGTAACTCCTGAGCGAAGCAGGGAGTTAAGGTGAGTATAGCTGCTAACAGCGTCATAGTTGAGAAAAAAGTTAATAAGTCAGGAGCATATATATAAGAAAGAAGCAGATGTGGTCAGTATGTTAAAATGTATCGGAAACCTGTGTCTCCACTTTGTCCCTTTGTCACACAAATACGGTTTTTACCGTATTTGTCTTTAAAATCACTCTACTTGTACTTACATATGGAAAGTGATTCCATGATTTACATGGCTTCGGTTTTTACAAGAAACTGAACAACACGGCATTCTTATAAATTGTCACGGTCAGCGTCGAAAGCGCACTAGTTCGCAGAGACGGAAACGGCTCATACTGAGCATGTCACGCGGACACAGATTCGACCGCTTGCCACTTCTCCTGTTTTTTATATTTCTATGGTCAGGAAATATGGAACATTTTGTTTCCTATGCTCAAAATGTTTCATATCTCCAGACTTATTCATTTTTCAATGGTGGTGCTGCCCGCTAGCAGCTCTACTCGCCTTAAGATTAGGATCCTGAGTACAGCGAGGGATTCCAGCTCGCCCAAAGCGAAGACACCGTTAGCGTCTATTCAAAGGTGACAGTCGGTTGTAAAAATGGAAATATCAAAAGACAATATGCGTGCGATAACTTTCAAAGGGGATTAACGCGACTTCAGCACAGAATAAATAATAGTACTAAAGAACGTACAGAAGTTGCACTACTTTGATCTTGAAGCAAGCCGCTTTTATAATAGCCTACAAAATCTTTTCCTCCCCATGCGCAAGCTAAATTGCTCTTAATCGCCGCGCTTGACAGTTGTTATTACTTTGTGTCGTTACTCGTCCGTAACATACAACATTGTACCTACGCCGCTTAGCCGAGTACTAGGGCTGTCCGCAAAGAAAAATAAAATATGGTACCATACACGTACCATAGCACCATATACCGTACCATATGGTATGGTGGTGGTGGTGGTGGGGTATATGGTATCTTTTTAAACTTTTATTGCATACATATAACAGTAGTCTATCTAGAGTTATTTCACTTTAATGTAATGTCTTATAATTTTCTAACGTATTTTTTTATTAATCAATTAAACTATAATTATTTTTAATACACCATCATCTCGTATAATATTTAGAAGTGTTCTAAAGTAAACAAGGTACAAACACGTCTTAAATTGAAAGTGACATTTGGAGCACTTTAGTCGCCTGAACATGGTCATAAAACCACTAAAGATGCCTCAACGCACCAGTGGCTAAGTTTGTGCGATCGTACGATCGCGGGTAGGTACAGTTGCTTGTTAATCCTAAGTTAATCCTTAATTACTTTAAGCGATTTTGGACCTTACTCCTGAAAAAATACGACGCGCACACAAACCCCCACTACTCCGCCGAGAACTCAAGTTAAATGTCGGCAACTATAGTAATAGGTAGGTAGGTAAAAAAAAGGTAGCAACAAGACTCGACATTTCGTAATGGATTTTCGTCATTAAAAAAGTAAGTATATCACTAATTTATATATAGTATAGTGATAATATGAATAGTATACTTCAATTTAAAATCTAAGATTTAATTTTTTCATGGGCGGCCGCGTACGTGTCTCGCTCGCTGAGCGCGTAATACACCCTGACTGATTTGAAACTAAGAGTTGCGCGAGCTGTAGGTACTTATCTCGAGCGGAATGTGCAAGAGGCCTGACTTCAGTGCTTTGAGGAGATCACTTCTGTGTTTAATGATGCAGCACCATTAGGACTGTAGAACGCTGGTATTTAGAATTTCAACGTGGGCACTCTAGCTTCAGTGACAAGCCACGTGAAGGTCGTCCGCATGACGCGAGAGAATATCGACGACGTGCGGCAGCTAGAGGCAGCCGTGGGCATTTCAGGGACTACTATCCAAAAAATCCTGCACGAAGAACTCGTCGTAAGAAAGTTGATCTCTCGTTGGATACCACATTTGCTTAGCGACGACCAAATAGCGGCCCGTGTTATATGGAGTTATGATATGGTTAGTGGTGAGTCTTGGATATATGCTAACGATCCAGATTCCAAGCAGCAGTCAACTGTCTGGGTCTTCCAAAATGAGCCAAAACCGACCAGTCATACGCTCACGGAACACTTCAAAAAAAATGGTTGCCTCGTTTATGGCAAAGGGTGGTCACTTCGCCACTATTGTATTAGAAGATCGCAAGACGGTTAACGCTGACTGGTATACCACTGTTTGTTTGCCACAAGTCATCACAGAGTTTCGAAAAACAACTCAAGACGTCGTATGATATTGCACCATGACAATGCAAGTTCGCACTCCGCCCGCGATACAAAGATGTTTTTGAGCACCCAAAATGTCGAAATTTTAGATCGGGTGATCTAAAATTTCGTTAAAATCGTTACCCAAAATTAAGCAAAGTCTGCGTGGTCAACGTTTCAGCTCACCTGAAGAAGCTGTTGACGCATACAAATTGGCCATTTTGACTACCCCCACTTCGGAGTCGAATAAATGTTTTAAAAACTGGTTCAAACGCATGCAAAAGTGTATTAAATATCGCAGAGAATTCTTTGAAAAACAATAAATGGTAATCAATCTATTAGACTGTGTATACTTATTTCAAACGACACAACTAAAAATGTAGCCCTCGTACAGCTCTATTTGCAAGCCTAATCGAAATAAAATCTTTGATAAGTTACTTCCTTAGTCGCCATGTGTCGAAGTAAATAGTTCGTTTCATTTTTAAATTACACGACAGTTATGAGTTTTCATAGTAATTTATTCGGCCGCTAAATACGACAGATAAGTATGAGGGCCTACCCTAGACAAATAGCAGGAGCGATTCTATTCTACTATCGTTACAGCTTCAAAGCTCTTCAAAGTGACATTGACATGATCAAGTGAGATTTCGATAGCTTATGTCAACCTCATACATTTTTTGGCTTTTTAAGGCTAATAGTCCGGGAGGTACCGTTGCATTTCAGGTACCCATTTTACGCCGATCGATTGCCTATTTTTTCAGTAGTTCTCGAATCACTAATAAGTAAACCAAGCGTCAGCTGACGCACCCGCGGTGGGTTTGGGTGTGGGAGGTTGCGAAAGTTGTAAAAAAAAAAAAAAAAAAGTCATAGTACGCCGGCTGAAACCTTTTTACATAAATAGTTGACATCATACTGAGGTGAAAAAAAATAGTCAGCTGCACTGTGGAAGGGGGAATATGCGTCAGCTGCTCACATGAAGTTGTAAAAAAACACGTAAATAAAAAAGTCATAGTAAGCCGGCTGATGTTGACATGGATAGTTGATCTTGTATGACTAATAAGTAAATCGACCGTCAGCTGCTCAAGTAGCGGTGGGTTTGGGAGTGGGAGGTTGCGAAAGTTGTAAAAAAATAAATAAAAAAAAGTCTTAGTAAGCCGGCTGATATTGACATGGATAGTTGATCTTGTATGACTAATAAGTAAACCGACCGTCAGCTGCTCAAGTAGCGGTGGGTTTGGGAGTAGTGAATAGTCCCGGGAAATCCCGGAACCGAAAGTACCGGGAAATCCCGGAAATTTGCGTTGTTTTAGGAACCGGAATTTCCAAAACCAAATCCCGGTTCTTTCGGTACTTTCGGTAAAAGATTCGCGTTTAGAATTTTTCTAATTTTATTGCCTAAAATCCGACCGCTGCACTGTTACTATACTACCTAGCTACCACCGTTGCTACCTGTAATACAAGAGCATGATGCGCGAGGGTGCGGAGGTGCGGGAGGGGATCGTGGACGTTATTTGTCGCAGGCTTTCGACTTTCTTTTAACAATTCCACCGACAAGTGTAGAGCCGGAAAGAGTTTTTTCTTCCGCTGGGTACCTTTGCAATAAAATAAGATCACGTTTAAGTGATAATAGTTTGGACGCTCTTATATTTTTAAGATCAATATATAGGCAGGAGAGAAATACTCTAAAAAATAAATAAACAGGTACCTAACCTATTGAGTGCCCCCATTTTAACTATAAGAATCAGACCAATGTAATATTGGTCTGAGCAAGTATTAGGGCGAGCGCGCATTGCGGTGCGTTTTTCTACCGCATAATCTGTGAAGTATGGAATGTCTTTGAAGTGCGCGCACTGCGGTCATGCGTTTTGTTACTGTAGGCCCCGCCCAGTGCGGCAGAACTACCGGAAACGAACCGTAGTGCGCGCTCGCCCATAGTTGGGTATTTTTATTTATAGTACTGTAAGGATGAATACCTATGTTTAAGTTTCGCAAAAATATTTAAGTTTAAAGTTATATTTTTATTTTACTTTTTCTTAAATGTATAATTAGAGTCAAGTTGATTTAAAGAATTTGTCGATTCAAGTTGTTCCAAACTATTGTTGAATTATTATCACACTAATATTATAAAGGCGAAAGTTTGTGAGTGTGTGTGTGTGTGTATGTTTGTTACTTCTTCACGCTCAAACGGCTGGACCGATTTGGATGAAATTTGGTATGTAGATAGCTAATACCCTGGATTAACACATAGGCTACTTTTTATCTCGGTATACGCGGGTGAAACTGCGGGACGCAGCTAGAAATTTAAAAAATGTTTGTTAAGATTATCTAATCAATAAATATTGAGACTGATTAATGCTACGCTAAAACTCCATAGTTCCTTTTTTTGTAGATGTTACGTAAGTTCTAAATTATAATTTGGTTATGCAGAATTGCAATAAGAGTCATGTTAATTTGTTTGGTAAAGTGAAGATGTTTAATAAATGTTTCTGTTATATTAGGTGTAAAAAAATTAACTGCAAGAACTTCGTCCACATACTCTACATCGAAAAACAAAAACATTACAAAACAAAATTTTCGCGGAATCGCGAAAAAAAAATCAGCTGTTCAATACATTTATGTTCGCATAATTCGTCAAAATGTACTGAACAGCTGATTTTTTTTTCGCGATTTCAGGTTTGGTCCCATAGTAAAAGTTGTTCATAATGATGAGTACAATGACCCCTTAAGAGGTTGTGGGTTATTTATTTTACACCTTGTATATTATGTAGGATTAGGTATAAAAATCGTTTAATGTTAAAAAATTTTGCTGGCATAATATGCGTAATTACCAGTAAAATTATACTAAATAAGACTGATTTAGTGTCTATAAAACAAGAAATAAAACGTTTTATTTGATTTGATTAAAATGTTTTTACTTTGCCCTGTCATTTCGTCTTTTTTTACTTTCTCCGTTTCAACACTTTCCACTCTCTTACAAAGACTTATTAAAGTATCAAAAGTATCGATAGTACCGGGAATCCCGGTTCTTAAGCCAGAAGGTCCCAAAAATCCCGGTTCTTTAAAACAGCACCGGTTCTGCATTCCCTATTTGGGAGTGGGAGGTTGCGAAAGTTGTAAATAAAAAAAAATAAAAAAGTAATAGTACGCCGGCTGAAACCTTTTTACATAAATAGTTGACATCATACTGAGCTGAAAAAAAATAGTCAGCTGCACTGTGGAAGGGGGAATATGCGTCAGCTGCTCACATGAACTTGTAAAAAAACACGTAAATAAAAAAGTCATAGTAAGCCGGCTGATGTTGACATGGATAGTTGATCTTGTATGACTAATAAGTAAATCGACCGTCAGCTGCTCAAGTAGCGGTGGGTTTGGGAGTGGGAGGTTGCGAAAGTTGTAAAAAAATAAATAAAAAAAAGTCTTAGTAAGCCGGCTGATATTGACATGGATAGTTGATCTTGTATGACTAATAAGTAAACCGACCGTCAGCTGCTCAAGTAGCGGTGGGTTTGGGAGTGGGAGGTTGCGAAAGTTGTAAATAAAAAAAAAATAAAAAAGTAATAGTACGCCGGCTGAAACCTTTTTACATAAATAGTTGACATCATACTGAACTGAAAAAAAATCGTCAGCTGCACTGTGGAGGGGGGCATATGCGTCAGCTGCTCACATGAACTTGTAACAAAACACGTAAAATAAAGTACGCCGGATGAAATTTAACTAGGCGATTGTTTAAATAATTTAAAGTACGAAAACAACAATCAGCTGCGTGCGTAGCGGTGGAAAGACCGTCAGCTGGCGCAGTAAAGATACAGATTATTCGAGCAATGCACAGTACCTTTCAGGGTCCAGCTGACAGAGTTCCCCTACCCGCACCCAGCTGACTGATAGTTTTTGTAAACGTAACTATTAAACTATCATATTGTCAAATTTCAACCGGCATAGTGGTAATTAAATGCTAATGTCGGGACATGTGTAAAACTATATCGTAAGAAAACATTTTGTTTTTTTTTCTTGTTTTATTTTATACTAGTTTTCGCCAGCGGCTTCGCCCGCGTGTATTTCGGAAATTATCCCACGGGAACATACTACCGGGATAAAAAGTGTCCTAGAGTCAGTGCGGAAAGAGAAGCGGCTTAAGATTTGGTGGCACAGCTGTGCTTAATTACCATATTTGTGATGTTGTCAACACTGTTACGACATTATAGTGCGACATTATATAACGTCTAGATTATTATGAGGCTGTGTTAGAATATTATAATGTTTTTAGATTCTGTGTTAATAATTGTTTTGATGAAATTTTAAGTAGTCATACATAATGTTAGTTCCATTTTACGCCACGCCGCTTCTCTTTCCGCACAGACTCTATCTCCTATTCCAGGTCATGGTCTATCCGTGTACCAAATTTCATCCAAATCCGTTCTGCCGTTTTAGCGTGAAAGTGTAACAAACAAACAAACTTACTTTCGCATTTTTTATATTAGTTAGGATTAGGATATTTAAACGAAATGCATGATTTAAAATAATATTGACTGTAAAAAGGAAATATAATCATTTAATGTAAAGAAATAGAAATAGGAATAGAAATATAAAAATTAATGACTGCAGAAATTATTCTTTATGACTGGTATCGCAATCATAATCGTTCTCTGATAAATCATCATCAGAACTCTCCTCTGTTAAAACGTTCTCTTCATCTTGTTCAACTTCTTGAGCTCGATCCTCTTCACCATCATCTTGTAATGAACATTTTAATCATTAAAATTAGGCTACCAGAAATATACTAGCTTAAAGAAAGTGTCACTGACAAAAAATCCATACCGGCAATATTTTCGCTGCTATCATCCGATATTCTCGTGACTGATGGGGGTACTTGATCTGCTTCGAACCATTTGAAGATATTTTCTCTTCTTTTTCTTCCCTTCCCCAGTCAGTGGGCGACAATTGAGAAGGGTCTTCAAGGTCACCATGGCTCCAAAGGTGCGCTATGTACGACGTGCGCAGTAAATGCTGGCGTAGCTCGGATTTACACGGGGGGAAGATTGCCCCGCGCGTCGATATGATTTTTCATACTCATAATTATTTAAACAATCACCTAGTTACATTTCATCTGGCGTACCATAACTTTATTTTACGTGTTTTACAACTTTCGCAACCTCCCACACCCCAACCCACCGCTACTTGAGCAGCTGACGGTCAGTTTACTTATTAGTCATACAAGATCAACTATCCATGTCAACATCAGCCGGCTTACTATGACTTTTGTATTTACGTGTTTTTTTACAACTTCATGTGAGCAGCTGACGCATATTCCCCCTTCCACAGTGCAGCTGACTATTTTTTTTCAGCTCAGTATGATGTCAACTATTTATGTAAAAATGTTTCAGCCGGCGTACTATGACTTTTTTTTTTATTTTTTTTTTTTTTTTTTTTTTTTTATTAGGTATACCAACAGCAGTACATACAAAAAAATAATAAGACACAGTAATGTATAATAAAAGTACTGGCATGCATGCCTATTACAGGTATACACAGCATTCACTAAAAACAACAACGTAATTAACTTAAAAATAAAAACTTATGAACATATATAATAAAATACATTTTGAATTCGAAATTCAAAATTGTGAATATTTACATTAAAAAAAAAGAAAAATATAAAATGTTAAAACACGGAAGGTGCTTGAGTGGAATAAACTAAGATTTATTAAGAACATGAATTACAATAGAATAAAATATATTATTAATTTATTGGTTAGTTGGTTAGTTAGTTTATGCACTCGCATATCTCTGAAACTGATCTTCTAAACTTGTTGAATGGTACTCCGTGTAGGTCGGTTTCTGACGATTTGCAAAAGCTGTTGTAACTTCTGCATATTCGGACCAAGGGAGCGTTGAGACCAAGATTGGATTTGCAGAAAGGGATATGAAGCAACCTGGTGATGGGATTTCTGGGAAGTTTTGAAGGGACTGAATATTGGATACGCTCAACAAGATCACTACATTTTACAAATCCGTTTGCAACTTTGTAGAGGAAAATTAGATCACGCGAACGGCGACGGTCTCGCAGTGTCTTTATATTGAAAAAATGTAAGCGCTGTTCATACGGACAGCGGTGGCTAATTTTCCTGGATATAAAGGCTATATGTTTTGTGAATGCTCTTTGTATTCTCTCAACTCTTTGCGAATGAACTGCATAGAACGGATTCCAGGCAACACTAGCGTATTCCAAGCGACTTCGTACCAGGGTATTAAACAAGACTATTCTGGTCTTTGTTAGTTGGAAGCCCCGGGTGTTCCGTTTTACAAAACCCAGCATCTGTGCCGACTTCTTAACAATGTCGTTGATGTGTGGCTTAAAATTTAGTTCATCGTCGACCAGAACTCCTAGATCCCGTATTTCACATACCTTAGACAACGTGGTATTACAAAGGCTGTAGGTAGTTGAAAAGGATGACTTTTTTTTAGAGAAGCGAATAAAAAAGCATTTTCGTGTGTTTAAGGTCATATTGTTAGCTATGCACCAGTTTTCTATATTTGTTAAGTCGCTTTGAACGAGGGTAGTATCTGCAGGCCCCGTGATTTTCCTATAAATCTTTAAGTCATCAGCGAACAACAAAGCTTGACAATGCTTGATTTGACTGGTGATGTCATTTACAAATAGCAAAAATAAAACTGGGCCAAGATGTTTTTTTACAACTTTCGCATCCTCTTACACCCAAACCCACCGCTACTTGAGCAGCTGACGGTCGGTTTACTTATTAGTCATACAAGATCAACTATCCATGTCAACATCAGCCGGCTTACTATGACTTTTGTATTTACGTGTTTTTTTACAACTTCATGTGAGCAGCTGACGCATATTCCCCCTTCCACAGTGCAGCTGACTATTTTTTTTCAGCTCAGTATGATGTCAACTATTTATGTGAAAAGGTTTCAGCCGGCGTACTATGACTTTTTTTTTTTTTTTTTTTACAACTTTCGCATCCTCCCACACCCAAACCCACCGCTACTTGAGCAGCTGACGGTCGGTTCACTTATCAGTCATACAAGATCAATTAACCATGTCAACATGAGCCGGCTTACTAAGACTTTTGTATTTGCAACGCAAACGCCCGGACTATAAGTATATCTATATACAGGGTGACTTTGAAAACATGCGACAAAATTTAAGGGGGTGTTCTACGCATCAATATGAACAACTTTTACTAAGGGACCAACATCGAATTCGCAAAAAAAAATTACCTTCCCATATTATACTTAAAGGTACTTATTGGACCCTTTTGTAAAAGAAGGTCGGATTTTTTTTTGCGAATTCGAAATTGTTCACATAGTAAAAGTTGTTCATATTGATGCGTAGAACACCCCCTTAAATTTTGTCGCATGTTTTCAAAGTCACCCTGTATATAAAATTCAAAGTCCTGACTGACTGATATATCAACGCACAGCCCAAACCGCTGGACCTAGAGTACAGTTAGCAAGTAAATAGCCATTTTACACTAAAACATTTTTGGATGCCAATCGATGCTGTTTCTAATACTGATCAAAAACTTCTATGGGACCAACCATCGTTGGAGTACTCAAAAAGTCACAAATTGCAAAAACTTTTCCCGTACATTTTGTATGAAAATTTTACGCAAAAGCTTTTTTAGTGACGGTTGAGATCTTTTTGTTGACTAAATTGTCAGCAGCCACTAGGTCGGGTCGGTACAGAAACGAATCAATTTATGTATTCGTCAAAATGGCGGTCACTTCGAGCACTTGATACCGTAGGGCAAGATTTTAAATAAGAATAACATCATCAAGTTATGTTAGTTAATAAAAAAGAAAATTAATACGCCTTCTTTTTGATATGTCATTATGTAAAATTCTACGTGATGATTTGTCTTTTATTTTATTTTTTGTATTTCAGTTACCTACACAAATTCTTTACAAGATGTAAGGGAAAATTTTTTGCAATTTGTGACTTTCTGAGTACTCCAACGATGGTTGGTCCCATAGAAGTTTTTGATCAGTATTAGAAACAGAATCGATTGGCATCAAAAAATGTTTTAGTGTAAAATGGTTATTTTCTTGCTAACTGTATTTTTTTTTGAAAATCTGTGAATTGGGATCAAAATTCCATAAAAAAAATATGTATGGTCTCCTAAGACCATTTTCACGTAGCTGCAACGAATAAGGTACTTCCCATTACTGCCCCGCTGACAGTTTCTACCCTGTATACTGTAGGCATCGAATCAGGAAGGATTTTTGGAGATTCCATCCCTAAGGGGGTAAAATAGGGGATGAATGTTTGTATGAAAAATCTTATTCTTTGAGTTAATAGACTTGAAACTTGGCATGAATATTTATCTAAGTAAATTATGAAGTTTGTCATTTTTAGTTTTCCTAAACTACCCCCTCAGGAGGGATTGGGGAGTGTCAAAGTTTGTATGGAGGAATTTTCACGCGCATTCCGATTGACTTGTGAGGTGAGGTAGAGGGAAAAGCGGTGAAGGTGGTGTGAGTGGGAGTGAGATGGGGAGGGGTAGGTTAGCGAAAAGGGGATTGAGGGGTTAGATAGAGATAGATGGGTTGGAAGGTTGAGGGGTTAAGAGGGGCTATGAGGGGGATGATAGGGGAGGGTGAGAGGTGTGGAAGGGGAGGGGGTTTGACGGGCGTTAGAGTGGGAGGAGGAGTGCTAAGAGGGAGAGATGGGGGGAACAAGTGCCTTTACACCTTAAAGTTGCTATTTGTATAGCACTGATTCATCGGAACGGCACAAAAACAGGAGTAAACTCCAGTCATGCGTCGGAGCTGACACACACTTTTTATTGTTTGTTTGAACGCGCTAATCTCTGGAACTACCAGTTGGACTTTAATAATTATTTTTGCATTTGATAAGCTCAATTGATAAGGAAGGCTATAGGCATATTTAACATCACTCTATCTAGGACCATTAGGTGCCGAGCAAAAAGAAAAAAGTCGAAAGAACGCTATAATGCAGGCGCCAAAGGAAGTTGAGTACCTACCTATGCAAAATATGAGGACCGCTTTCTGTCAGTGGTTTTAAGCTCAGAAAAGCTTGCAGATTATGATTCTGGATGTTGCCAGAAAGTTTTATGTTTAATTTTTTTTATACCCCATCCCATAAGATATCAAGTAAATCGATTGAACAAATGCTTGGGAGGCATTTTAATGATCGTTTTAGTGACAATTATCACTTTTTTCTTACGATTAAAGATTATTATTTAGTCAACTAAAAAAAGCTAGAAATACTTATATACAAAAATTGTTGATAAAACAAATCGGGCGAACAAGAAATTTCACGCGGATGAAGTCGTGGGCAGAAGTTATCTCAATTTAAAAAAAAAGGCCTGAGTGACTGACTCATCAAGGCCCAGCCCAAACCCTTGGACCTAAAAAGCTGAATTTTTTCACAGAGATTCCCTTTATAATGTAGACAAGAAATATGGAAGGATTTTTGTTCCCTTGGGATATTTTCCGACACCCACGCGGGCGAAGCCGCGGGCAAAAGCTAGTATTATATATAACTCTTATTAAGTTGCGTAATTTAATATTATTTTTTAGTCGATGGCAACTACACTTTGGGCGAGATTGACTTTAATAGATAACATTAGAAGCTTTTTCAGGTTCCAAATTCAAATCACATTATTGACCAGCGAGTTATAACGAATTTTAGTACTTACATTAACGAGTAGGTGATGTGAAAAATATATAGCAAAATACCTAAGCAATAGTACTACTTAGGTACTTAAGTTTTTATGAGCTGTTTAATTACAAGCTAAAATTACTGAAACATATTACATACTTGGGTACTTAATTTGCACCTCTATGTTTTGCTGGGGTTTATTTAACTGTTCTGTTATAGCAATTAGTTGACATGTTTAAACTTCAGTGCTTTGAGGTTGGTTTGAAAGACGCCTCAGCTCAGGGAAAGCGTAATTGAGGTGTTTTTCAATTTGTTTTGAATAATTGTAACTATTCACAAGTAACTCGTCCTACTATTATTATCTTTCAAAACATAATTATATCAATCAAAATTACGTCGATGAGCATTTCTATTTACTAGTTCATAAAAGCAGTTTTATAGAAATTAATTTGGAATTTGCTGAGAAAGAAATTCTTGTCGGTCACCCCGACGGACAGATAATAAAATTGATCGGGAGTGTCTACGCAATGAGTCTTTGCGCTTTTTTTTATGCAGTCATGCAGCGTAAGTAGAAGTTGCGAAGAAGACGCAAAGGTGTTACGTGGAAGAAGCATAGACATCTTATAAAACAAGTAGATGTCTCTTAGAAGACGCCGTAGGCGAAGGCATAGAAGATACGATAAAGCCGTGTTGAAGGCGCGAAGATGTCGCGTAGAAGACTCATACTCCTAGTCGTCGCATAAAAGACGCGTTGACGTCGAATAGAAGACGCGTAAACGTTACTTAGATGACGCGTATCACATAAAATACGTGTAAATGTCACTTAAACGACGGGTAGGCATCGCAAGAGTGCTTTTGGTTGCATACAATTATCGGAGAGGAGCTCGTGGCTAAGTAATAACAGCCGCACGGGTCGATCCGTCAGGTTAAGCTACGCTTGCCGGGGTTGGTCAGTGGATGGGTGACCATCTTTACATATCGAGATTCCTCCGTGCCTCGGAAAGCACGTTAAGCCGTTGGTCCCGGCTGTTATTCGTGGATCTTTGACAGTCGTTACGGGTCGTCAGAAGCCCGAAAGTCTGACAACCAGTCTTACCAAGGGGTATCGTATTACCCAGTTACTGGGTTGTGGAGGTCAGATAGGCAGTCGCTCCATGTAAAATACTGGTATTCAGCTGCATCCGGTTAGACTGGAAGCCGACCCCAACATAGTTGGGAAAAGGCTAGGCAGATTGATTGACAATTATCATTCATACTGCAGTCAACAGTTCGAGAGGAGCTCGTGGCTAAGTAATAACAGCCGCACGGGTTGATCCATGAGGTTAAGCTACGCTTGCCGGGGTTGGTCAGTGGATGGGTGACCATCTTTACATACCGAGACTTCTCCGTGCCTCGGAAAGCACGTTAAGCCGTTGGTCCCGGCTGTCATTCGTGGATCTTTGACAGTCGTTACGGGTCGTCAGAAGCCCGAAAGTCTGACAACCAGTCTTACCAAGGGGTATCGTATTACCCAGTTACTGGGTTGTGGAGGTCAGACAGGCAGTCGCTCCATGTAAAATACTGGTATTCAGCTGCATCCGGTTAGACTGGAAGCCGACCCCAACATAGTTGGAAAAAGGCTAGGCAGATTGATTTGACTGCAGTCAACAGTTGTGTTTCCTCGTCGGAAATTTGGAGTACGTCTTGTGGTTTAGCAGTTATAAAGAAAATTATGACGAAAACGAAAGATAACACGTAAAAAGCTAAAGAACCATCAATTTTACATCTTTGAGTCAACTGGCTGATACGATATGACTATGTTATGTTGTGCTATTTTGTATTACTTATATTTTGATAGCAAATTAATCACGATTGGTAAATGTCAGTATGGCGCTGCTGGCGCATACTGTATACATAACGTTGTCGTTGTTAACGAGGTATCAGCGACTGCGCTGGACCCAACACCCAATATGATCACCCTCGGATGGTAGAGAAATATTATAATAATACTCTTTATAAAAATTAAATATTACTTGCCGTCTTAAAACATTGCTGACTTGTATTTTACATGTATAATATTATGTTTTTTAGGTTGCATTGCGATTTGGGGATTAAAGTTCTTGTTTAAAAAAAAATTGACAACCTTGTTGACTTTTGTGAAAGTTCTACAAGTAAACACTGACGGACCACACTCACGTCATCGCTTCCTTGAAGAAATGGGAAGGAAAATATGAGACTCGACCTTAAAACTGATATGATACAGTACAGATACAGATCAAATACTTACAGCTATGAAACCGCTACTTTATTACATTACTATGACAGCTAAGTATGATGTTACACTAATAATGTCCCTATAACTGTTGTTGCTTTTCCTCTTTTAATCTATAATAATAATAAAGCTAAAGAGTATGTTTTTAGGGGTCAAACAAAATAAGGGTTCCGTTTTTCCTTTTGAGGTACGGCCTCAAAAGGAAAAACGGAACCCTTATTTTGTTTGAAAGCGCTAATCTTTGGAACTACCAGTCGGATTTGAAAAATTATTTTTGCATTTGGTAGCCTAACTCTTGTGGAAGGTTATATAATATAGGCTATTATTATTTAACATACCGCTACGACTCTTAGGAGCCAAGCAAAAAGAAAACGAAGTAAAAGCGCGGTCAGGCGATGCGATGCGAAGGGGGCCGAGGGACTTTTACAAAAATATAGCTGTTATTTTAGTATATTTTGATCTTACGTCTTCCACGCAAACAAAGTCGAAGCTAGTATAATAAATAAAAATACCAATAGTAAAAGATACAAAGAAGACATTCGACTCTCGTTTCTATGAAAAAGTTAGTGACCAATATATCATAGATCCAATCATCCAACTATAACGCTAAGAGGCACACACGAGACAGCGTGCTTCAAACAATCGTCGTCGGTTATAAGACAAACGATGGCACACCGCGGTGCAGCATACTATTGACTTCAAACGTTCGATCCAAACGGTGTCGTGGTGTTCCGCGAGTAGGTGGGTCGCCTGATCTCTCCGGCGGCATTGCAATGCACATCCGGGGCGGTCGATACGAGCGGCGACTTGCGCGGTGCCGCGGCGTCCCTCGACACCCCCGCACCGCAAACGGGGCCCCCTCACGTCTTCGAGCCCCCTCCGCGACGATTCACATCGATTCGCACGCTTGATAATTATTAAGAGCTTGCTGCGGAAATTTATCATCTTACAGTCAGTGAGAAAACGGATCTCGAGTCTAGAGTGAGCGTTTTTAAGATGAATATTTTTACACTGATATGAGCCATAAATATACTTAATCACATTAATTATATTTTTGTTATAAAATTTAAAATGTAAAGGCGATGAATAACGATCCCATACAAGCTTGACCCAGAAATGAACACAAATAAAACAAAATGTATTATGAAACTATAATAGTGTTTCATAGCCATGTATATTTTTTTTCATCGTAGAACATGGTGAAGGTACTAAGACCCTTCCAAAATCTGATGACTTCAAAAATGATTGAATTTCACTTAAAGGACTTTATCCCCAATGATTAATTTGCTTTGCCATAGTTAATAGAACGTTGGATCTGCGTTGGAAACCAGACAAAATCAGAGTGGTCCGAGATATGAGTTACAGGTATTGGTGCCGATTCTGTTGTACACCGAACTAAACTAACTAAACTATCACTAAAATTCCTTACTTTTTTCTATGAGAATCTTAGACTATTCTGCAAAAAAAAAATCTCTAAATTTAGAAAAAAAATTGACACAACTAAAATTAAATAAATAATAAGTGAGAAGGCTTGTCATATTTTGTTTACAGACAATCCGACATCGCCGCCGTTACCGTGTCAGATATTTTTTAGAGCTGGAGGGGGGCAGGGAGGGGGTAGTTTCAATGTGTTTTTGTGGATTTTTTTTTTGGTACCTACGTGTTGAGGGTTACAGGTTTAAGGGTTTTATAAAGGGGGGGCAAATTTTCATTATTTTTGCGATAGGACACACCGTTTTCGAGATATATGGAAAAGAAAAAAAAATACAGTACTGTTTTTGCACTTGAAGTCAAGGTGTTTGTGTGAATTTTAGCTCATGACAACTAATCTTATTCCACACCTTTTTAATCGCGATTAAAAATAGTCTAATTTAGTTTGACAATCAAAATTTTAGGTGAAAAAACGTCAAATTCAGAATAGCAAAATTGCCATTTTCACTAAATTATAATCTCAGTACAATCTTAGTGCTGTCAAACTAAAATTTAGTTAAGTTGTGTCACTTTAATCAATTTCAGAATGGGAAATCGTCGTTTGACAGGAATAAACTAAATTTTAGTGATTTTTAGTCTAGTTTAGAGGCATTTGTGACAAGAGAATCGGCACCATTATATTGTTATTGTAACTGTTATGCGAAAATCCATAGTCCAAGAAAGGCGAGGTCACTCAGAAATACAAAAAAAATAAGCAGAAACGCAGCCAATGATATTTTTGAACTAATCACAAGAAATCACAACAAAATTTTGATGATGCTGTCACACTCAGCACCACAGAGTTACAAATAAAATAGAAATCGACAAAGACTGAGCCGACTGACCAGAACGGTTGTAGTTGTGCCCTATGTATTTAGGATTCTTTTTTCTCTCGTAGCATCAGAGGTCTGGATGCATTTTAATGATTTACACGTCACGTCGTTAGGTTTGGTTAGGATTTTGAAGGAAATTCCTAATAAGGTGACGTTTCACAAAAATCAACATGGCCGACTTTAGAACCCAATATGTGGTGCTGAAAAAAGTTTTTAGAACAATATGACTTATGACCCCGCAGGGTCACCAGGGTCTTTATTTATTTTTATTGGTTCACCAACAACTGTTAACATTGGTTTTATACTAAAGGTAACATGCGTAAAAAACTTTTTGAAAAAAAAAAAACCACCGACTTCCAAAAAAAATACTACAAAGTGAAAAATAACTTTAATTTCGGAAGTCGGTGTCTTTGGATCTGTATTTTAGTTTTTGCTACCGACTTCCGAAATTAAAGTTATTTTTCACTTCTTACTATTTTTTTTTAAGTTTTTTTTATTTTTCACTTTTTAGTGGGTGTTTGTAATTTATCTAAGTTACTACTAGCCTTATGTCAACTGTTCATCACTTTTTTACAAAATATTGCTTTTCCCGATAAAAGTACAGGGACGTCAATTGTCGAGGAGTTCTCCTAGTAAGGAACGAGGAGAACTGGAACTGGTGAGAAATTTCTGTTGGAAATCCCTATAACACTTTGCCGGACCCGGGAATCGACCCCAGCACCTCGTGTTCTGCAATAGCACTTGCTACCACTAGACCTTCGGGTTTAAACTTAGGCCCATACCTACTTTCAACCGTGTCTATTACTTTTTATCTGAAGAATAAATACTGCGAATTGACATAATCATAATAATTTAAGTATATATAACATAAAAAAGCTGTAAAACATATTTTCCCCATAAACAGATTAATTTTCTGATCACAAAACAAACATCTGTTACAATATTTTGGCTTTTGATAAGAGCACTCTCCACATGTGGACGACAAAGTAAACATTTCTAATGGGATCTCAAGTGACCTAGGATTATTTATCACTTGGAGAGTTTTCTCATTTACCCAGTTTCCCAAATAGTCAGGTTTAGAATGACATCTGTCTTATGTTTATAGAGGCCTCCGCTAAGGCAGGTCGAAATGTACCGTTTTTCATTTATAGAGGACAGGACAAACATGTTGCGACCTGGCCAGACTAATATTCAAAATGATAAATTATTATTAGCCGTCTTACTTACAGAGGCTATTGAACTATAAAGTCTCAATTATAGAGGAAAAATCTAAACAATCTAGGGAACAAATGCATTCTCAGTTATAAAGGTTTAATTATTCCCAGTAACAGAGGTATTTCAATGCAAAAGTGTCGTGTTTCACTTATCTAGGGCCCACTTACACACTGTACTAAGTAGACGTATTAATATTAATAGATTGATTTTACTACATCGTATCGTACTCAGAAATCGCGAAAGAGGCTTGTAAAGTTATGAAAGCCTCATGTAGGTGGATAATAAGTAACTTACCTACGAAGAAAATTAATTTTAGAAAAGCATTCTCTGTGTCTGCTTTTCGTAGCACTTTGTGGCAGGTTAAAAATTCACTACGTCTTGTATTTTCAATCACATCGGTGTGTAGGAGTAATAGTGCCCACAATATATTAATTTATCGCCAGCTGGAAACCTAAGCGTGAGGTGAGTGAGCGTACCCCCATGCAGGATATCGCCACCTGTTGTGGTGGGCGGCAAATTGGCATAATCAATATCGCTTTACGGGGAACACTGAGCTACGAAGTAACTCAAAAGGAAAAAAACCGGCCAAGTACCAGTCGGACTCGCGCACCGAGGGTTCCGTTCCGATTTCTGAAAAAGTGTGGTATTTAGAGACACCGTTTTATTTTTCCTGTAATATTTACATACACTTCTATCACATAGAATAATTTCAGATTTTTCTCTTTGCAAACTTCGGAGATAAGGGGGGGAACGGTATTTTTTTTTACATTTTTCATCAAAAGTCGAAAACTATAGGGCCAAAAAAAAATAAAAAAATGTTTGAGAATGTGCAAAAAGCGTTCTTTCATATGATACCCCACATGCCCTAGTAGCCTCACTTTGATTTTTTAAGATCCCTTTCAGTCCCTGTTGCAAAAAAAAACCTAAATATTTTTATTTTTTTCTTACTTGAAAAATAGTTGGGTAAACGTCATCTAAAACTGTTCCAAATTTCAAGTTGATAGCATTAGTAGTTCTTGAGATATCCAGCTGTGACAGACAGACAAACAGACCGACAGACAGACTGAGTCACACCATAAGGCTTCCTTTTTTACCATTTTGGTACGGAACCCTTATAAGATTACTTCGTTGTCCGTCTGTCTGTCAGTCTGTCAAGACCCTTTTTCTCAGGAACGCGTGAAGGTATCAAGTTGAAACTTATATAAAATACGTAGGCCTATGTCACTTTGGAGCTCTAATAAATCAAGATTCTTAGTCTACGCAATAACAAAATAAGGCCATTTATGCGACATATTTTGGTACTCGCAAATAAATCAAAACCAAACTTTTATGGTACTTCCGGTTGACCTAGAATCATGAAAATTGGCTAGAACCACACAGCACAAGTTAGGGGAAAAGTCCGAAAATCGTTAATTTGTAGCTTTATCAAATTATCACAAGAAAAGTCTATCATTATTAATAATTACCGAAAGTCGAGGTAAAAGTAAGAAATTAATCACATTTACCGGTGATTATTAATCCTTAGCACCGATAATTGTAATAATTTTAAAAGTTTATTTAGTATTTTAGTTCAGTAAGTACCTATAAGTATTGTGGTAGGTATTATCAATAAAAACCTATTGAACAAAGAAATAGAAGAAAGATTTAAATTTTTAATGTTGAGTTTACAGAGTATATGATTGTACTTCAATCAATCTGCCTAGCCTTTTCCCAACTATGTTGGGCTCGGCTTCCAGTCTAACCGGATGCAGCTGAATACCAGTATTTTACATGGAGCGACTGCCTATCTGACCTCCACAACGACCGACAGTCAAAAATCCACGAATGACAGCCGGGACCAACGAGCACGATAGTAATAAAATAATTAATGTAATGACTTACCAACGCCATCCTCATCGACCATTGAAATAGCGTTGCTGGCTTCAAACACCAGCAAGTCACCGTATTCTCCGATGCCACCTACAAACAAAAACACAACATTTGTATTTCAACATCAAGTGAAGGCATTGCAACCATGGTGGTATTTTTATGTCCGTTTGCCCCCCCGCACGGCACCCCAGAATTTGCGTTTTAGGTGTGCACCACGGTGTAGAGGCACCAATGCAATGTACTCGCCTCTAGGAGTATTGTACCGGTTTCTTTTTCAATGTACCTCTGTACTTTTGAAGAAATATGCAAAAAAACCGGCCAAGTGCGTGTCGGACCACGCACAATGAAGGGTTCCGTAGTTCAAAAGAATTTATCCAAAAAAACAAACCTAACATTGTAATCCCAAAATTTTGTATGAATTAACATTAATATTATAAATTAACAATTTTTGGACTTTTTCCTTTACTTGTGCTGTGAGAGTGTGAGTGCTTCTTGCCAAATTTCTAGATTCTAGGTCAGCGGGACGTATTCTTTCGACGGTTTTGATTTACTTGCGAGTATCAAAATAATAATAGCATAAATGGCTGTATTTTTTTATTGCATTGACTTAGAAGCTTGATGTTTTTAGGACTTTAAGGGATCATAGATTTGCGTATTTAACATTAATTTCAACTTGCCATCCTGAGAAAAAGGGTCTTCACAGACTGACATACTTGAAAATATTTTTTATGTGACAAAATTATAAATGAATAACTTTCGGACTTTTTCCATTATTTGTGCTGTATGACCTTGGTTCTTACCAAATTTCATGATTCTAGTCAACAGAAAGTACCCTATAGGTTTTGATTTACTTGCGATTACCAAAAGATGTCATAAAAGACCGTATTTTTTTATTGTGTTGATTTAGAAGCTTGATTTTTTTAGAACTGTAAGGGTTCATAGACTTACGTATTTGATATTAATTTCATGTTGATACCTCCACGCGATCCTGAGAAAAAGGGTCTTGACAGACCGACATACTTGAAAATATTGTTTTGTGTGATAAAATAACAAACTAACAATTTTTGGACTTTTTCCATTACTTGTGCTGTAAGACATTGCTTCTTGCCAAATTTCATGATTCTAGGTCAACGGGAAGTATCCTATAGGTTTTTCTTTCCTGGCTTTTATGGCGTAAGCCCCTTGTAGGGGAGACTGGGTACGGTTGCAGCAGGGTACGGTTAAACCAACGCTAATAACTCGTAAACAGCAGCGGTGTGGTGAGGGGTACAAGGGAAGAGAGACGCGGCCGGCGAGTTCGGACAAGAATCACAGTAACGCGTTTCACTTCGCGCGCTCTGTACGTTTCCAGGGGACCCTATTATATTTTTTCGACAAAAAGTAAGTATTTTCTATTGTTTTCTTTTTCAAATTACTTTGTTGATATTAGCATTTGCGTTTTGAGTGATTTTCTGTTTTATTGTTAGATTTTGAAGGTTCGAAAACCGTGATTCGTTTTTGTTTATGTTGTTTTGTTTCGACGCTATGTTTGTTTTATTAGCGGTTGAGGGGTATGGGGACGGATGAAGCAATTATTGTGGGTACGATTGAAACAATGATAACCGTTGCTTTTTTCGTTCTAGAAGCCCAGACAACGTATCAAAAAAACTTCAAGAGGCGAGTGTGATATAACTCAGTACGAAAATGCTTATGAAGAAGTCAAAAAAGGGACTTCTTTACGAAAAGCTGCAGAGATGTACGGAGTTTACCTTTCTTCTCTTCTGCGATACAAGAAAAAAGAGATGCAGCGATCGAAGAAGGTAACCAGGCTGATGTTAGTATGGGGTATGTAGCCTACAACCGAGTATTTACCCCTGACCAGAAATTTAAACTGTCAAAATATTTGATCCGCTGTGCGGATATTTACTTTGGTCTATCTGTCAAGGAAGTAAGAAACTTAGCATTCCAGCTCGCTGTCAAATATAATTTAAACATAGAAATGGTGTCATACTAGTATTTAACTATTTCTTGTTGATTATGAATAAAGAAACTGATTTTTATTACTTATTTGTTTATATTTCAACTGACCCCCATCGCTGTTTCAACCGCCCCTGGTTTGGGTACGGTTGAAACAGTGGCACATTATTTTATTAAACTCTTCCTATGTAGTAAATTTGGCAGTTGAGCCTCTAATTCTGAGATGTATTTGAAGAAAAAAGTCTATTCTCTCATTTGATGTGTTTTGTTGTTTGTTATGTTTCAAAATGGCTGTGCTACGAGCGTTCAAAGCAAAATTGTTTCAACTGTACCCAGTCTCCCCTATGATGCTCACCCTCACACACTCTGCCTGGCAGTGTTAAATACTCCCAGCAGGCTGGATATGTTTATGTTGAGATCGTGTAAGAAAACTCCGGAACTCGGTCTTTGATCCATCGGTGTATACTCTCAATTCTTGCGGGCCTGAGTAGTCACACCGTTCTTCCGTGAGTATTGTGTTGTATGCTTTTGAAAGCAGTGTTGTTTCGGGGATCTGTCGCATGGTGATGCCATCACTGGCTGTCGTTTAATCGCATCCTCCTTTATGCGTATATCTAGACTATATTTAAGTATACCTTCTTTTGTTCCTCTTATTTGTATTCTAAGATGTTATGCTACTTTTGTAACTGAAGGTTGATTAATATTCATGATAATTGTTTAATTTTAGAAGTATAATATTTTATTTATAAACACGGCGCCAGCTGACCATTACATAATAGGCTGCGCATGTGTGATACCAGCTCATGCGTTGACCGTCACACCAGGCACTATCACTCGTTTAGATAATAAGCGTGTGAGTGAGAGGCTTGTGAGTGTTGACTGGTCACCTGCACTCGATTATCAATGCCCTGAACACATATTAGATTTTATTTTGGATAAATTTAAGCAGATTTACAAGGAATGTAGAATAAGTATAAGCAAAAACAACATGTATAAACTTAAAAAATGTGAATGGGTTAACAATAAAGTAAAATTTATGTGCAAGAAAAGAAATAAACTTTATAAAATTTGGAAACGTGAACCCACTAACTTATCAAATAGAATTCTTTACAATAAATATCGTAATAAAACTAATAAATATATAAATTATGTTAAAAATAAATACTATAAGACTGAAATTAGTAAAAACTTCCGGAATTCGAAAAAAATTTGGAGCATCATTAATTAATTATGTGGGAACATTACAAAGTCAGTAGAAGAAGTAGTTTTTAAAGCATTTAATCGTAAGGAAAAAGACTTAGCCGATACATTCGCAAATGAATTCCAAAAAAATGTCGACAATATAACAAAACCTTGCGACACCACCATATTAGACCCACTGACGTACTCTAGTGACTGCGGCATGTCCCTGCGAATTAACAAAATACCACACGATAAAAATGTTAAAATTATTAATAATTTAAATATAAATAAAAGTCCTGGCTATGACGAAATACGAGTCTCCGACTTAAAATATGCATCTCAAAAAATTGCTCCAGTTATAACACATCTTATTAACACTAGCCTAATAACATGCACCTACCCTGATAAACTAAAAATAGGTACTATTCGCCCCATCCACAAAAAAGGATCCTTAAAGGACTACAATAATTATAGGCCTATCACAATTTTATCAAGCATTGACAAAATAGTTGAGCGTTGTATTGGTGATAAATTAAACCACTTTCTTTGTGAGAACAATATTATTAACAAAAAGCAATTTGGCTTTCAGAAAGACCGGAGCGCCGCTCAGCTATTGTGTCAATTTAGCAATGAAATTAATACGTACCTTAATGATAAAAAACATATTTTAATAATTTTTATTGATTTTAGCAAAGCTTTCGACACACTTAATTATAATACACTTTCCCAGAAATTAGAATGCAGTGGTGTAAGAGGTCCTCTCCTTCAGTGGTTTATGAGCTACCATAGCAACAGATACACGACTGTCAAGCTAGGAAACTCGTATAGCGACATGAAATTAACAACAAAAGGCACGGCACAGGGGTCAATAATTGGGCCTACTGAATATCTACTGTATGTCAACGATATGTGCAATACTTTAGAGGTAGGCTCTGTATACCAGTTTGCCGATGATACCTGCATCGTGGTAGCTGATAAAAATACTGAAGAGGCCGAGCGTATTCTTCAAACTAACTTTGACTTACTATGTAAGTGGTCGCATGATGTTGGTCTCGTCATAAATGCTGACAAAACCAAAGCCATGCACATACACTCTTCACATAATAAAGCCACTTACACTCCATCCATCAAGGCGCATAACCATGCCTGCCTACATGCAGCATGTACCGATAGTTGTAGCTGTGAAACACTACAGTTTGTCAAGGAACACAAATACATTGGGCTGATAATCGACTACAAATTTAACTGGGTACCACACATTAACTATCTATGTAATAGACTAAGATCTATCCTGGGTCGAATAGTCGTACTTAAACATAAAATGCCATACAAAACATTAAGGCTACTATACCTAGCACTAGCTGACTCCATAATTGGTTATGGTCTCAGTAGCTATGGGAGAACATATAAAACTAATTTAGATAAAATTTACAAACTACAACAACGAATCCTCAAAAATATTGTACCACTTAAAATTAAAACTAAATACCAAAATGATTACTCTGAACTATTTCATTACTGCAACATATTGCCAATACAAAACATGATCAGACTTTCAATACTAAAAGAGGATGCTAACAATATTAATAAATTAATTAGGAGAACACGTCATCATAAACTAAGAACTTTAGCTAACTTAAAAACCTTTACCTTACCTAGATGCAACAATACATATGGTATGAGAACACACACCTACATACTACCAAAGATAGTAAACGACCTACCTGCGGACATACAAAGTAAATACCTCTGTAACCCTAAAAAAGCTAAATGTTTATTAAAAAAGCATTTTCTGCAAATTACAAACTATGAATATGTACTTTAATTTGATACAATATTTACTACCTCTTTAATTGTGATATTATTAGTTTGATACACTTACCACCTTTAGTTATGCTATTCTTGTATTATATAAGAAATTAAGACTTAAAATATTAATCGAATGTTAAAGTTATATACCTATTTACAGTCTAAAGTTATCTCATAAATTAGATACATAAACATACATTTCCGAACTCACTAGCCACATATAAGCCATCAAAGGCTTCTGTGGTTTTTTTAAACAAATAATTTGGAACTCTGCGATACACTTTCTTGAACACTAATAAAAAAAAAATAAAAAAATTTCGTTTTCATGTTTCATGTATAACAGCAATTTTATGTTTAAATTTTTAACTTGATAGATATCAATTTACAAGGTAAAAAGTTTTAAAAGTCTGATTATTTTAGGATCTAATTAAAATGAATCCATTATGGTTTATGGCATCCATAATTCCATACCATAACCCATTAACCATTAAACTAAATTATTTAATTAATTAATAAAAACATTTCTCTTGGTCATAGTTTTGCCTTTTTGTAGCTAAGAATCGCAATTTTATCCCTTCACGTAATACTTATTTCACGTAAACCGTCACCTTAAACAGTTTCTACATCGCAAAAAAGAAAAAAGACTGGTACCGAAAGTACCGAAAATACCAGGAAATCCCGGTTCCTTTGAAGACTAGAACCGAAAATCCCGGTTCTCAAAAACAGTTCCGTTCTCGATTCCCTAGTCTTAATATCAGCATGTTGGTTTACGTAGCGTAACGAAGCAGAATATGATTCCGCATCCATCAAATCGTCTTACTCGCATTTCCACACGCCATTCACTAATCGGAACAATTATTTCCGGATACAAGATGGTAGTAATAAGCACAAACAATACGTGATGCTGCCAATTTTTTTGCTTTACTAGCGGGCCCGACAGACATTGTCCTGTCTGAACGATTCTAGAACCCGACTGCAGCGCCACCTACCGGGTCCAATTGTGTTTTCAAACCATCCAGGAACCAATTGAAATATACACACAAATTTTCATTTAAATCGGTCCAGCCATTTAGGAGGAGTTAGGTGACAAACACACGTACAGAAGAATTATATATATATAAAGTATCCTATGTCCGTCTCCTGGTTCTAAGCTACCTCCCCACCAATTTTCAGCCAAATCGGTTCTTGAGTTATAAATAGTGTAACTAACACGACTTTCTTTTATATACGGGGTTATTTTTCAATAACCAGCCATATTTTCACAGGGTGTTCTACCTATGAATATGAACAACTTTCACCATGGACCAACTTTGAAATCACGAAAAAAAAATATCAGCTGTTTCATACATTTTAATCGAGTAGGTATTGAACTTTTGTAGGAAACCACTGGTTTTTTTTTCGTGATTTCAAAGTTGGTCCCATAGTGAAAGTTGTTCATATTCATGGGTAGAACACCCTGTGAAAATTTGGCTGGTCATTGAAAAATAACCCTGTATATAGATTTTTTTTAAAAATAGCGTCTTTGATGTCCCTTTTAATAATAAATGATATTAATCGCTGTAAATTGGTTAAAAAAAACAATTTCGCACGTCAATATTAAATTATATTTTTAAAATTAGACGAGTTCGGTGTTTTTTAACTATTTACTGAAGAAAGACCGAAACAAACTCACGAGGTATCTTTTATACCTTGTTTATTGAACTCTATGCGTGACCGTTTAACAATAACTTTTGTTCTTTGTTAGGTTCATTTATTTTTGAACTTTTAGACGAAGTAGGTACCTACTTACACAATATAAATAATATGGACACTACGGAAACTACGAACTACTAGCAAAAAACGCATTTAGGATGCAGGTACTGCGCTTATGGCTTAGGAATGCTCTGCAAAAGGCTCAGGCTACAGGCTCTATAAATAACGCGACAACCATAGGTAGTTAGTTACCCAGTATAAGAGATCGGTTGAATATTAGGGATTAAAGCATGAAATTGCTGATTTGTACTGAAAAATTGAAATTGGTTTTTTTTTTTAATTTAACATATTTATTTAATCAAAATAATTACCATTATTATCTATACATTGCCGCCATCTAATAGGAAGGTCATTTATGCCTTTGCGATAGAACTCTCGTGATCTAGATTCGACAAACTGTGTGAAAGCATTTTGTACTGGCTCCTGAGAAGAAAACTTTTTATCACGTAGAAAATTGTCCAAATCACGAAAAAAATGTTAGTCCGTTGGAGCAAGGTCTGGCGAATACGGAGGGTGACGAATGGTTTCTAATTGCAGTTCCTGTAGAGTTTCCACCATCTCTTTCAATTCATTGTTATTCACCTGTGTCTTCCACGTGGTTCGTTCTTCAAATCAAAGTTTCCATCACGAAAGCGTTTAGTAGAAAATTGTCCAAATCACGAAAAAAATGTTAGTCCGTTGGAGCAAGGTCTGGCGAATACGGAGGGTGACGAATGGTTTCTAATTGCAGTTCCTGTAGAGTGTCCACCAGCTCTTTCAATTCATTGTTATTCACCTGTGTCTTCCACGTGGTTCGTTCTTCAAATCAAAGTTTCCATCACGAAAGCGTTTAGTAGAAAATTGTCCAAATCACGAAAAAAATGTTAGTCCGTTGGAGCAAGGTCTGGCGAATACGGAGGGTGACGAATGGTTTCTAATTGCAGTTCCTGTAGTTTCCACCATCTCTTTTAATTCATTGTTATTCACCTGTGTCTTCCACGTGGTTCGTTCTTCAAATCAAAGTTTCCATCACGAAAGCGTTTAAACCAAAATCGCACGGTGCGTTCATTAGCAGTCCCCTCTCTAAACGCAACATTAGTTCCGCGTTAGTTCCGCGTCGGAACTCGTATTCAAAAATAACTCGAATTTTCGAAGTATCCATCTTTCTTGCCTTGAATAAAAAAAAAACAACTGAAAGTCGATAATCGAATGTTGCACTTAAAAGAAGAACTTCATAGGTACCATGTGAAAAAAGTTTCACTCAAAAATCTCAAACCATGAAGGTTCTATGTCAATTCAAAGTACCTAATACAATAAAACGGCAATTTCATACTTTAACCCTATTACCTATTACCTTGAGAAGGTTCTGAAACATACCAGGTGCTTACTTTATGGCGATGATCTTAAATTAATATATGGCGTGGAGGAGGATGCTGACTCAACAACACTTCAAGAGGATATTAATTCAGTCTTTCAATGGAGTGTTGATAACAAGTTGCTTTTTAACATTGACAAATGCAGTATTATGTCTTTCAGTCGTACACATAAACCCAAGCATATTCAATACTTCTTATGAGAGGAACCGATAGCTCGTGTCAACTCTGTCAAAGATCTCGGAGTACTATTTGACACGAAGCTTACTTTTCACGAACACCTGAGAGCACTTGCAGCTGATTCGTACCGGAAACTAGGCTTTGTTATTAGGAACATGCGAGACTTTACCAACCCACTGGCCATTAAACTAGTTTACATGGCCTTAGTAAGGAGTAAGCTAGAATCAGCTGCAATGATTTGGAATCCCCATGAGAGCACTTACGCCTTACTTCTTGAGAAAGTCCAAAATACCTTTCTTAGATTTCTTTACAAAAACCTTTTCTTTACCCTACAAAATTTTTACTTGGCGTACTAAATTTTAATTCTCTTGAAGTGAGGCGTAACTACTTCTTGCTTGTCTCAGCTTGCCGTATTATGCTCGGTGAGTCCGACTGTCCAGCACTTGTGGCTTAATTTAATTGATGAGGTTGTTTATTCCTGTTGTGCCCAAACACCGACTGAGGCCGCGAAGACAACCGTTATTGGCCGTACCTTCAGCACGCACAGTGTCACGAGCTAACTCGCCCCTCGTTCGGGCGCTTACGATGCTTAATGCTCTTTTGACATCAACACCGGAGTGCGACTTATTTGCAGGGAGATGGAGAGATGTGTGTCGTGAATGTTTAAGATTCTGTGAGATGATGAATGAAAGATAAATAAGTAATAATTTTCTGTTTCTTTTTTGTTGATTGCATGTACACCTCTACTTTGTTTCTTATTAATTTCTCGTGTTCTATTTGTTATATTGTTTTATTTTTAATTGTGTTTTGTTAAAGTTTGCTGTACAACGCCTTAGATTTATTTAAATCTGTTATGTTGTACGTATAACTTAAATTCATCAAAAGTGTCTAGGGTTCAACCACGTTTTTGCTAGTTACTAAAAATCAGGTTTTTTAATTTTATATTTTTTTGTAACTCCTATGGATACTTTTAGTAAATTTCGTCATTTGAAAAGGGCATAGTTTTTGAATTTCGGTCAAAAGATGAAAATGTTCTGTCTAGTCATATTCTTATTTAAATACATAAGTATAATCCTGCAACGGGTTTGAGGCCAAATCAGTAAAATTTCTGCCTTACTTCTGAGTGGAATCAATACAAAAGAACGTTACTATGGAGAGAAAACCTGCCCTGTGAAATTGACTACCCCTTTTGACCCCTTTAGGGGTAGATTTTCGAAAAACCCTCAACCCCTCAAACCCTGCTGTTATTCTTCATTTTTGGTTTCAAGTATAAATACTGAGTTTTGAGTTAAGTAATCGGACCGCGCGTTAAAATTCCTCCGTACAAACTTTGACAACCCCCAATCCCTCCTTAGGGGGTAGTTTAGGAAAACTAAAAATGACAAATTTTATAATTTACGAAAATGAATATTCATGCCAAGTTTCAAGTTTATTAATTCAAGGAATAAGATTTTTCATGCAAACTATGGACCCTCGTTTCACCTCCTTAGAGGGCGCATTTTGAAAAATCCTTTCTTAGTGCACCCCTAGACCTCATAAGGAACCTACGTGCCAAATTTGGAATCTCTAGACACAGCGGTTTGGGATGTGCGTTCATATGTCAGTCAGTCAGTCAGTCACTCAGTCAGTTTCTTCGTCTATATATTTAGATTATGTAAATCCTAAGATTTACCGCAGTTCGGGCTTTTACAGTAACATATACAATTTTCTTACGCTCAGCAGGGAAGCGAGTCGTTTGCCGCAGCTAATATCAACGTCCTACCATGGCCTACTCAATCGCCAGACTTGAATCATAATCATAAATCTTTATTTATCTCAAAATCATATTACAGGCATAGTTATTAAATCCCATTGAGCACGCATGGGATATGTTTCAAAAAAGAGCTCTGTCAAATATGGATGTCGTACACACCTGGAGGCCAAATCCTCGTACCTAAAAATGTTCAAATTGAAGTCGCAATCTCATGCCGGCCAGTGACAATCAAATGTCGAAAATGTAGGTAAACGCTTTGCAATTTTTGATAGATTTAGACTGATATGAGATTGCGAACGTTGTTAAAATACGGGAATTGCCCCTTAGAAAATCTTTTTCGCCTGTTACAACTGACATGGGCGGCCTTTTCGCAACGTGATTTGGATTAACCCTGAGTATATCGCTGCGATTGTGTTATACGCGTTAACGGCGAAAATACAGACTACTAATTGTTTATTTTACGCTATAAAAACCTTTAAAAACTTTTGTTTTCATCTTTTTATCACATTTTAATGTCTGGAAGGAATAACTAAGATGAAAAACAAGCAAAAGCAAAAATCGCGAAGTCTTTATTAACGCAAAAGCAGAGAGTACTTCGTCGATTTACACATACGAAAACACTTTATTTAATCAATATAAATAGACATTTTTATTTAATTTCAACAGGGCAATAAAATATTTTTTTAAATACCTTGATCCCTAGACACTTTTGATGCCATACTGTGTATTGTGAATAATGTTCTCTGGCTACATGTTAGCAATATTTGTCTAATTAGATCCGCTCGCGTGGAAGTCCAATACAAATAAAAGTCACAAACCCCTACGACTGTGATACCTCCTCGGGCTTTGTACCAACCTTAATCGTTGCACTAGCTAATGTGTGGTGTAGGCATCAGCATATTAGTGATAATGAAACACTAGTCGACGGATATGCCCATCAGTTTGCATGGTTCGCGGCCTGATGGCGTAAAATGTGAATCACGCCCCTATGATACCAGGCTTTTGAATAGCATGCTTTACACAACGTTGCTCATAAAATACGCTCCCATCTATATTTTTTTCCGCACGTCTTTATTTGGTAAACAAAAACGTTACTAACATCACGAGTTTTGTATCAATGGATCACCACCCTTCATGTTAGCTAGCTATATTATAGTGAACTTGATATTAGTAAGAAACACACAGTTAATCACACACTGACGAATGTACCTAATACATGACTACTGAAAACAATCCAGAAACATGTGTGTAAATGTTTTCTTACACACTGCGGCGAAGCCAAAAAAGAGGATTATATTTTTGACCTTTAGAAATATTGTTCAAAAACTTCACTGCGTAAAAAGTGAACTTTAAAAAAGATGGAAACAAGATGACCTGTGTATGTTTTATGTATGTTTTGGCGTACAGTACCTAGTTAATTAATCGGTATAACTATTGGTTAAATGGTTTAGAGGAGACTCGTTCTATATTCCTTTCCCACAGTTCTCATATTTTTTAACGCAAGGCAAAAAATATTATTATGATGACCTGTTTTCTCATGCAGTCTCATGCAGACAATCTCTCAAACAATCTCATGCAGTCGGACTCTGTCGGAGGCATATTCTTAAATTTAAAATGAACAATAAGTCGACGTTCGCACGGACGTAAAAATATCGCGGCGGGATTTTATCGCGCACTGGATTTTCAACTCTCGGTGTTGAGCCGAGCTTCGAGAATCCAACCTAACAACAACAGTGCATTCTAGCGCGTCGTAAAAACACACTGTTGGATTTTCAACTCTCGGCGCTAAGCAGTGCGTTGAAAATCTAGTGCGCGAAAAAAAAATCGCCGCGATATTTTAGTATTATATTTATATTAAGTCCGTGCGAACGTCGGCTAAAGACCTATTGCCTCCGATAGCATGAGATTGTTTAGATACAAAATAGGTCATCTTATTAATATTCTTTGCCTTGCGTTAAAAAAATATTATGAGATCTGGGAAAGGAATATAGAACGAGTCTCCTCTAAACAATTTAACCATTATTTATACCAATTAATTAACGCCCAATGGGCGTACTTTTTATTAATTGGTTAATTTGGGCGTCGCCCAAACATACAACCATCAGTATAGTGTCGCCAGTAGTTTTTATATCAATGGTCGCCAGGCAAAGTGACCCTGGGTTGGTATTAATATCCGGAATACGTACATAATATAATAATAATAATAATTTGAAAAGTCCTTTGGCTAACTTGAAATTTGCCTATAGTATTTGCCTCAGTAAATGATAAAGATTGGCACTTTAAGTTTTTTAAAACGACCCCTCACAGAGGATTTAAGAGGTGTCAAAGTTAGTACTGTCTATCTATCTGTTTTTTGTTTGTTCCGGCTAATCTCCGAAACGGCAGGACCGATTTTGACGGCATGTTCTCTGGCAGATAGCTGATGCTCTAAGGAGTTACTTAGGCTACTTTTATTTTAGAAAAACAATTGAGGTTCCGCGCAAGAAAATGAAAACCCATGAAATCCGACATCCACGCGGGTGGAGCCGCGGGCAGTCTAGCCAGTCTATTGTGCGTAAAAACTTACATTTGCAGTTGGAATGTAAGGGAGAACATGTTTTTCAACTGCACTGTTAAGGTTGTTCTTGGGACAAATTCATTCCAACTACGGAACCCTTCATTGTGCGTAGTCCGACACGCACTTGGCCGGTTTTTTTTTACATTTTTCATCAAGTCGAAAACTATGCGGCCTAAAAAAAAGAAAAAAATGTTTGAGAATGTGCAAACAGCGCTCTTTCATGTGATACCCCACATGCCCTAGTAGCTCCACTTTGAATTTTTAAGACCCCCTTTCAGTCCCTGTGGGAAAAAAAATATAATAATTTTTATTTCTTTCTTCTTTGCAAAATAGTTGGCTAAACGTCATCTAAAACTGTTCCAAATTTCAAGTTGATAGCATTAGTAGTTCTTAACATATCCAGCTGTGACAGACAGACAGACAGACTGAGTCACACCATAAGGGTTCCTTTTTTACCTTTTTGGTATGGAACCCTAAAACTGGAGTCACACGTCATAAAACAAACAGATTACTATGTGACTATGGTTTTTAATTTGTCTGTCTTTGTGTAATTTCAGATGAGAATATTTTCTTGTTTTGAGTGTGATTTTTCAGTAGTTTATTTTTAAACTTTATTTTTATTGCCTAAAGCATTACAAAAAAGTTTTGATTCCAATTGTACCTTGGATCATTTATTTTACTAGGTTCAATCCCAATGCATGAGAGTAGATAAAAGTAGTTTATGAAACTGCACATGACTACATATTAAAACACATTTGTGATACTATTAAAAACTGAGCCAACTCGTGTTTTAATACCCCACATGATGCAACAGTTGCAAAACTACTAATAAGAGTACTAAGCAAATTCTTACCTTGTATGAATTTGTATGTATGTATAAAGCAATGAAGCATTATAGTCTTGTCATAGTGATACAGGCATCGCAGAGATCTGAAAGAGAAAAACTGTTGACATAACTGTCTCACATAGATAATGTATTTACTATTATTTACCTACCTTTAAATAACCTATGGATGAAATAAAAAAAATCTAGAGAAATAGGGGTGTTTAAATCATAGCTGGGAGATACGACTCTTCGATAATGCATAGCATTATTAAGAGATGTATCTATCAGAATAATCTTGTTGCCAAGTAATAATATTAAGCTTTACTAACATAGTCTTAAGATTTCTGTGTACTACTAACCCACTATGGATGTAACTTGTCCGATATAAAGGTTATTTTATTTTATTTTATTTTTTATTTTTATTTTTACATACCGCAAATACCAGGTCTGGCTATTTTACTTAACTATAAGGAAATTAGGTACATTGTCACAATGTTTACTTTCTATGGAGCCAACTAATGTTATTATTTTTTATGTGCCTTTTTCACCAAACTGAGTACAACTATTTACTTAGTTTTGTAAATATGTGTATTAACAGGTTAACTGCCACACCAGTCACCAGTGACTGGTCAACAATTAATTTTCTATTGTGTCTATTGTCTGGCAGCTAACATGATGTTCAGTAATTTTTAAGTCAACATTTTATAAATAGATATAAAGTTATACATAAAGGTAAGTACTTAAGTAAAAAGCGAGGACTTAAAAAAAATGTGCACATAATTTTTTTAATCAAAATAACTCGCACTTGGTATAAATTAGATACAACAGTAACATACCTATCTGAATGTGATTTTGTTCTTCCAAATAGAAATCAGAAGCAGGTTCTTTTGTGCAGTAGGTAACATAATTTTAGCTAAGCACTACATTTTGTAATAGTCATGGTGGTACCCTCTCAAACCTGTGGTCTCCTGGATTGAAAAGCAGAGGATGGCCGGTCAGGAAATGGATTGGGCCTTATAATGCTTACACCTTACAGTACTTAGTAGAGGGGCAAAATGGTGTTTCTTGAGTTGCACCCACTAAAACAAGGAAATCATGTATTTTATTTAACGAATAAAAGAAAACAATCACTTTGAATTAATAGATTTGGCATACTGCTTAATCAGCCTATACTGTTCCCACAGCTGGGACACAAATCTCCTCCCTTTGAGAGGGATGAAATTGATTTTTTTTTTCATGTTCTCTGTATATTTCTCTAACACATACTATTGAGTTAGTTTTTTTCTATAATAAAACTAACTTAATACTAAGACTTAATACTTCCCAATTATTATAGATAGAAAGGAAACACGACCCACCTACAGAACACATTTTGTTTACCTATTTGTTTTCAATCATAGTTTCGAACAGTTCGTTGCCCGATCGCGCCGGAGCGATCGTGCGTGAATTTGTGTGAGTTGAGATTCTGAACTTGAGGAATTATGCGAGAACCTTGAGAAGTTGAGAAAACAGCTTGAAGAAAACGAAAATTGTCAACGGCAGTAATGGCACCAATAATAGTAGTCTATGAATGGCACTACTACACAGATTAAGTAGTATTCACTACCAAAGAGATGACCTATCAGATTGTCACTGTCACAGTAAGACACAGACAAAGACATTAAACCTCTGCCTCTGACATTGATATTGATGTCTATTATCCACAGATTAAGTAGTATTCTATTATCTAAGGTGTGTCGAGCAGAGCTGTAGTTATTGAACATTAGTTTGCATCCACACCCGTAGGTAATACTGTTCTGTGATCCACACTGCCAGCCTAGCTAGCGCGGTAGAATAGCGACGACGGGCGCGAAATTTCAAACATATGAAACCGCCGTTTGCGTCCATACTTCCATAGTGAAGTGACTAAGGCGATACGTAGTATCCCAAAGTAGTCTGTTACTCACATCCATGACTTTTCAGCCAAAAAATTAAACATTGACATTAAACACAAAAAATAAATTATAATAAATACAAAAAATTCTCAAGTATCAAAACATTTAACTAGAGTTATAGCTAGTAATATATAGTTATTGTATTTTATAGTTATTTTCGTGTTATACAGGGTGAAATTGAATAGATGCGACAAAATTTAAGGGGGTGTTCTACGCATCAATATGAACAACTTTTACTATGGGACCAAACCTGAAATCGCGAAAAAAAAATCAGCTGTACTGAACATTTTGACGAATTATGCGAACATTAAATGTACTGAACAGCTGATTTTTTTTCGCGATTTCAGGTTTGGTCCCATAGTAAAAGTTGTTCATATTGATGCGAAGAACACCCCCTTAAATTTTGTCGCATCTATTCAATTTCACCCTGTATAGCCTTTATGTTGCACCTGCCATGTTTTCTCTCTGCATCACCCTAAGGTTGACTGGTAGAAAATGCCTCAGGCATTAAGTCCGCCTTTGTACGGTATTTTTTTTACTTGTGCATAAAGATTTATTATATATCAACACGACTTGAGCCCCCCGTGATCCTCGGTGATTTAAATGCTTAGGCCCTCCAAGTGCTCTGTGGGCCCTCCGTAAATAGGAGTTTGGATCATATTATTTAAGTGTTTAACTCCGCCCCTAAGACGACCACTGACCAAGTGTGTGTTTATACTTAAATAACCATGTCTCGAAACAATTTTGTGTACCTATTGCCTACCTGGCTGCCAAGTCATCAAAGATGACGGTAAATATGATGTTCTTTTTCTATCTACACAATGTATTGCTGGTTTGAGTTTGAGTGTAATGTTTTGTTTTACATAATAAATATGAACATGCAAAATTGGTATTTATTTTATTATCCTCGAAACAACAAGTTTAGTGTCGAATTAGCGTTACCGAGTTGAATAATGTAGAATGGTTGAAAATTCTATTGTAGTAAAACTAAACCTAAAAAAAAATCCAGTTTGTAGAATTTTCAACCATTCTCCATTATACAACTCGGTAAAGCTAATTCTACTTGGTACAATATTATTTATGTAGCTATGGTAACATACCACGTGACATTGAATAGTGTATGTCCCCGTAACTAGATGGCGTTGCCTAAGAAGAGCCTAAGTTGCCAGTCTATCTCAGTATATATAATAGTAGTCTATGAATGGATCCACCTCAACATCGCATCGTAACGTCGTTAAACAAGTCGGAAGAAATTATCAGAATCCGTGGCAAGTAGCACAGAGTCGGCGAGTAGGCGAGATCGAGTCCGTGTACAAAAGCAAAAATCGTCGTGAATATAACAGTAATAAATGAAGAGATTAGGGAGTAGGGAGCGTAAAAAAACAAACAACAATGCAAACAGAACAGAGCGAAAGTCAACGGCTTTTTGACATCGCTATCATAGACTACTATATCGCTATTATCACGTCCTTGACGTTTCGTTACACCTAATGCCCTGCTATAATGCTCAAATGTGAAAGATTTACAAGAATGTACATTCATAATAATATTACGTAGTTATTAACAAACATTATTTTCATTAACTGTGTGTATTTAAACCAAATACATATTAATTACATAATACATAATAGATGTCATTTTTAAAGAAGGACGGCCAAATCGTACCTGACGACGAGGCGGTGGTGTACAAATATGCCATATTTATATGAAAAAATCTATTATTTTTTAAGGTCTTCAAAAACATAAGAAATAGATATTATATAAAAAAGATATACACATTTATTTTGTTAATAGCATAATTTTCAAATTATTTAGCTTAGTTCAGAACGCACCATTGACGATTCATTTTGCTTAAGAAATGATTTAGTACTCAAAGATTATAGTTATTCACGTTTTTCTGAATAGTTATTAATAATAGGTCTTTACCTATGAAATTGCCGTTTTGTATGAAAAAATTTAAACGAATTTTTTTCATGTATTTTTTATTTGTATTAATCGAAGTAATCACCCATGCAATCAATGCATCTTTGTCAACGCAGTGGCAGTTTATTGATGCCCTTCTTAAAGAAATCAGCTGGTCGGGAGGCAACAAATTCTTCAAAGGCATTTTGTACTGCCTCTCGGGTATTGAATTTTTTTCCCGCCAAGAAGTTATCCAAATTCTGGAAAAAGTAGTATGTAGTCTGTAGGCGCAAGGTCTGGTGAGTAGGGCGGATGACGGAGAGCTTCCAACCCCAGTTCTTGCAACTTGGAGACCGTCTGCTGTGCAGTATGAGGTCGCGCGTTGTCGTGCAGGAGCAGCGGAGACGAGCGATGGACCAATGCTGGTTGGAGATGTGCCAGCTTCTCCATCATTGTGTTCAGTTCTTCACAGTACACATCTGCAGTAATGCTCACCCCGTTTGGTAAGAAGCTGTGATGAATCACACCGGCGCTAGACCGCCAAACAGTGACCATCACTTTTCTAGGGGTAAGTTTTCGTTTAGGGCATTGTTTAGGTGCTGAACCAGGATCCAACCAACTTGCTGAGCGCTTGCGGTTATCAAACAGAATCCATTTTTCATCGCAGGTAAAAATGCGGTTCAAAATTCCTTCATTTGTGTGTCTGTTGAGCAGTGCAAGGCACGTCTCGACGCGTACTTCGCGCTGGCGATCATTGAGTTCGTGGGGCACCCATTTGTCAAGCTTTTTTACCTTGCCAATTTGACGCAAATGGACCAATATTGTTTTGACGCTAACGTCGAAAGCTGCTGCTAATTCAGCCGTAGATTTTGTATCATCAGCTTCCACAATCGCCTTCAATTCGTAATTGTCGACCAAAGTCTTCGGACGACCGCGAGGTTCATTTTTCAGGTCGAAATTTCCAGAACGGAAGCGAGCAAACCAATAACAGGTGGTGCGTTGGTTTGTAATGTTAGCTCCGTAAACGTCGTTGATGTTGCGTGCCGCTTGTGCCGCGTTGCTGCCACGACGGTACTCATATTCCATAATTACTCGAATTTTTAACGTATCCATGATGACGAAAAAGATTGAAATGCGATGAAAATGTAACACTAATCAATAAACAAATGACTACTTTTGGAAAAAAAAATCCATGTTTTTAAAATAAAATTAATTTGAAATTAGAATTCTTAGCCAAACAAAAATTATTTTGATTTGAAATGGCCAGTACTGCAGAACGGCAATTTCATAGGTAAAGACCTAATATGTAATTCAATTCTATACACTTGTGCATCAAACCAACTAGTGCTGTTTTTATTATGAATTGGATTCATGTCATAAAAATAATTGTGTGGGTTCATACTTAGTAAGCTTAGATTATGAAATGTCCAGATTCCTAGTAGGCTACCGTAAATTGATTCCAAATTTTAGTAACCAACATTGGAGACTAGTTCGATCCCCGCGCCAGACGTCAAGGAACGTTCGCCCCGCAAACGTCACGAGCCGGGTGTTTTAATTTTAAAAAAAATGTCAGTCTGTGCTGTGAAATCGTGCAAAAATTACACTACAAAAAAAGAAAAGCGCACTAACATCTCATTTCATACGTAAGTATTCAATTTCACCGTGTATTTCATAATTAAATTCGAAAACGAAAAAATAAGAATGTGACATTGAATTTGACACAATAACTGTTAAGTGTTGCCTAGGGCATGAAAAAATTTACCCAAATTTTCAACACCTCACGAAAAAAACGAGGTATGACTAAGGAGTTTCATTAACATGGACGATGATTTTTTTTGTGAGTGTTAGTTTGTTTCTTCAACCGTATGGTTCGGAAGCGCTCCCAATTGGACCCAAACACACGAACCTCCGTCAGCTCATTAATGGAGTCGACATACGACACCCTAAATTGATTATGTAAAATGTATTATGCTAGCCATCAAATCTTTTTAACGTGGGTTAATTAAGAGAGTTGTATAAAAACTCATTTCTTAACTGCATTGAATCTGTCTTTAGCACACAAGTTTATTAATTTACCTCTATAAAATCTAAGTCTGTAAATGCGATAATAGTGTGTTTTAACATTTTTACTTTTTACAAATATCACAGAGATGTGAGTACGATTTAAAATGTGAAAAGTATTTTTCAAAATATTACAAATAATCCACAAGAAAATACCCTACAGTCTGATTTTTAATTCGACGGAATTCTGACAGCAGTCATTTTTTGACACTTCAGATATCCTAAACCTTTTTTCTTTCTTGTCCTTTTTATAAGTTGAAAATGACTACAATTTTTTGGGATATAAAATAACAAAATATGAAAGAGAATGGGATCAAGTAAACTATATGACAATGTAAATATTGTTTGTTCTGTACATTCAATGCACACTAATTAAAATATTAATTTTATATGGCTAAATGGAAAAAAGCGTAAAAGAACATATTTTTTTTAATTTAAATATTTATTTAGGTATCATTATCACTAATATCATCATCGTTGTCTGTCTGTAGTAACAAGAAGCGATGATTTTACAAACAAAAAGATATTCCTAAAAAAGGTTTGTAACCTATGGATTATTAGACAGGGATTCCTGTGAAAGAAAAATAATTACCTTCAATAATGTGATAGTAAAAAATCTGATTACCATTTTAAAATTATCAGTCAATTTTTAAGTTTTAGTTTTTCTAATGGAAACCTTCTATTCAAGAAAGGTTTTTTTTTTAATTTCGCTTAAATGCGTTCTGTTTTTATTAGGACCGTTGCAGTATTGGCAACACTTCTGAAATGTCAGAATTCCGTGGAATTAAAAATCAGACTGTAATCTTAACTTGTTTCGATGGACTCGAGTAATTAATATGACGAATGTCAGAAATCGATACTTGGAAATTGAAATAAAATTGTTTTATCCTATAAAATGTAATAAACATTGTTTTTTTTAAATAGCAATTTACACTTTTCTATTGCAAGTTTAACCTTTTTAGGATATTATATTAAAACCAAGTCAACTGACAGGACCTATTTATTACCACTGGTACCTCATTTATTGAATTTCACGCTGAGTTGTTTCTATAATTGAATTTAAATTTGGAATGCGCTCGCTCTTCAAAATTATTTTAAATTTTTGTACAATGGGGAGCCACACGCAAAGCTGTTTGTACATGGCGCTCTGAACGACTGTACATTGTTTTACAAACAAATCCATACAATTTGACAATCGTTCGTTATGTCAAATCAATGAAAAAAAGGACAGTCGATCATGTGCCACCTAGCGTGATAAAAAGTTAGTTTTCCTCCCCATTATTTAATGTGGATTTTATTTTTGATAGGTACTTTCTGATAGTTTGCTACAGAATGCCCAGTATACATTTTTAGGTAGGCTTTTAGTGTTTGGGAATGGGATGAAATGGGAGTAAGTCGGACCAAAACGGAGTATCTGTTTTGTGATTTTGGCGGCCTCTCGGGTCCTGTGCCCATGTCTCTTGCCGGAACGCCCTTACCGATCTGCTCCGATTTTCGGTACCTCGAGTCGCTTGTCCAAGGGGATGGCGAAGTAGACCGAGACGTAACGCACAGGATCAACTCAGGATGGATGAAATGGCGACAGGTTACAGGAACAATTTGCGACCCACGGATCCCCTCAAGTTAAAGGAAAAATTTTACAAGTCCGTGATAAGGCCTGTCGCACTTTATGGATCGGAATGCTGGGCAGTGAAGAAGACGGATGAAAAAAAATTGCATGCAGCTGAGATGAGAATGTTGAGATGGATGTGTGGAGTGACGAGAATGGATAAAGTAAGAAATGAGTAGGTATATAAGAGGAAGTTTGAAAGTGGCGCCAGTGACAGAAAAGTTAAAAGGAAATCGTTTGGGTTGGTATGGGCATGTGTTGAGGAGAGACGAAACGCATGTGACTAAAAGAGTGATGAATATATATGTTGATGGATGGAGAGGCAGAGGAAGGCCAAATAAAAGATGGATGGATTGTGTGAGGAATGATATGAAAGAGAAGGGAGTGAATGATAACGTGACAGGGGAGAATGAAAGAAGAAAACGTATTGCGCCGACCCCGAGTAACATGGGACTTATCCCATGTTACTCGGGGTCGGCGCAATACGGCAGGAAGATGATGATGATTAGTGCTTGGGAATTGATGATGATTAGAGATCGGATAACCGGATGCATATATACCTTAAGTTAATATTTGGCTAACAAACTGTGGACGCGGCTTCTTAGTATTTTTTTTTTCTTAATATAAATCCCGGGATTCCAGACAATGCGGGAATGCACAATTAATCAGATACATGGTATGGAAACAACTTCTTATATTATGTGGTTTTATTAATTTTGATCCGTGGATGGTTGAACATCTTTACACACCGGGTCTTCTCCGTGCCTCGGACGTTAAGCCCCCGGACATGGTTAAGTATATCGGTGGGGTTGTTTTCATGGGTTTCGGGGGTGTTAAAGCCGATAGTGACGTTAAAATGTTAATCCCAGATGGTGGCTGCAATCATTTTCAAATTTTTCGTTATCGTCAGCTTGCACACCCTAGAAAAGCATGAAAACGTCACCTATGACGAAAAATTTGAAAATTTTCGTAGCCGGATTTTAATTTTGACCAAATTCACACTTTTTTCTTTTATTTTTTAAGTTCCTTTTATATTTAAACTTTCCCACTATTTTAGGGTAATCTCTATGCGCTGGTATTACTCGCGTGTTGCACACATACGCAAATGCGTTATGTAGTACACGGCGCTCACTCACACACGTATAAAAATTGGCTTCACGTTTTATGTTACGTTTTGTACTGAACACGGAATCTGGACATTTCATAATCTAAGTTAGTAAGTATCAGCATTTTGTTCTATTGTTTACAACGGAACGTTATAATATGTCATTGACGCGCGTCATTGACTGACAGTGTCAATACTGTCAATCACACCGCACATCGGTGTCAATTTGACACTAATATACTGTAGTCATTGCATTCATTAGAATCAGCAATACAACTTCATAAGTTAGCATTTACCTCAAATCTAGCGATTTGATGAAATCATGCGGTTTGAGGTAAATGCTAACTTATGGAGCTGTACTGCTGATTCTAATGATTATAATTCTGTAAAGCCATAATAGCTACGGCCGCGAATCATATTTTAATCAACATACAAGCTCACACTGTTCTACAAATTGCAAAAAACGTAAGAAATTTTGAATTTCGCGGGCTACCCTGGCGCTTTCGCTTTAAGGAGGATGCGCTAAGGAAGCCCGCGAAATTCAAATTTTCTTACGTTTTTTACAATTTGCAGGTCAGTGTGAGGTTGTATGTTGATTAAAATGTGATTCGTGGCCGTAACTAACATGACTTTATAGAATTATAATCATTAGAATCATTACGTAGGCTCATCTTATATTCTTTCAATGCTCATGCCCTCAGTTCATGCCTCACGAAAAGCTCACTGCTCATGCTCTGTAGTAGTTGTATGGTAGTCATAGATAATACACTTTATAAAGTTATAGTAGTAGTATCCAAATCTTTATATAGTCTGTGGGTGGAATACTACTTCGTCTGTGGTCTGTGGTGTCGCCCATCCATTTCGAAGCCGTTTTGTGTTTTGACATACCTAGATATTATTCAATATTTTATGTATTTAGTTTGATTTACTGAGTTTATTTTGTTCAAAGTTAGTTTTCTTTCAAGCAAATTAACATGACTTGGGGTTTTGTAACATGCGGGCCTAATGAGGCGCTTGTCGTCTCCGGTGAGTATACTATTTACACAATCTCTTTTTTTTGTTGTTTTTTGGTGTTGTACCCAATTCACTTTAATAGCATAGTTCTGCTTTCAATAATTTCGTGTTAGGTTTATTGTTTAGTATTCTTTAGTAATGCTTCTACTTCCTACTACAGGGAGGTTAAGGATGACATCATTGCACCAATTTAATGAGTGTTTGGCTAGCGCGACCGAATTTGTAATTATCTAAGTACATATCTATCTACTTGCGCACTAGGTATGCACGCACGCCAGCTCTATTCAGTCGTTGTTAGTGGCAAAAATGTATAAAACCCTAAGGGTGGACATTATGTAGAAACATAATAATGTTATAAATATTAAAAAATATAATAACATATTCATACATTAATAACTGCTTAATTTAATAATATAAGTTTAAATTATGTATAGTGTAAAAGAAAACAATGGATCCATAATTTTTAGGTCAAAGAGTTGTCTGGGTTCTTGTGATCCACTACTGTGAAACTTTTATTTTAAAATTAGTCAATGTACCCCATTGATTAATTTTAAAATAAAATTGAATGAAACTTCTTCAGTTTATTCTTTAAAAAATATTTTAAAATACTGTAATGGTGACTCATGGTCTTTATCAAGTGCCTTAACATCTTTATACTTTATATGGGGTCGCTTTGATTGCACCTATTTCTTGTGTAATAAGAAAGAATCCCCTAACGGGAAATAAAAAAAAATAAAAAAAAATTGTTCACTCATTAGTAGTCATTAGTTACTGAATTTTAAAAAAGTAATCATCAAAGACACTCGGCCCACTATTCAAATGTCACCTCATTTTACAGTAGTGACTGCACATATATGTTTGTAAAATCTTCTGCTAACTGTACAATACTACAGTTTGCAGAAGAATTTTTTACTGCATTTCTTCGAAAACTAACAATTAGCTATTTCTATCTGTTGCCTGTGAATATAATGCAGTAATTATAGAGAATGGTCTTACATGACAAACACTAGATCATAAGTGTGATACTCTTATTTTCTATAGGGCCATCTACAAAATTACAGGAATGCAAGTGGGCCAGGCTAAAAATAAATTTGTGCAAAAAGAAAATTATAACAGAAATCTTTACTTACAAACTAAAGTGAAGATCTCCTTAGACTATAGAATATGAAATTATTATGCAGCAGTACATTTTTATTAGGATTTGGATTGAAATAGATGATTAATTTCAGGGGTAAAAATGGGAAAGTTTTTAGATCTGGTCACAACAGTAGCTTGTTTATGATCAAGCAGGGCCCTGTGTGATCTGACTACCGTAGATTGTGCAATTGTTTATGCCAAAGCTACACAGCTAGAAGCTGCCTTTGTTGTCTCATTTGGTAATTAGCATATCTGGAACTGAGCAATGTAGCCCACATTGCTCAGTTCCAGATATGCTAGGCGCTCTGCTTATGTATGCATTATCCATCTTGCGGACATAACTTTGATGCACAATATGCCTATTCCTTTGGAGACTCATTCAGTGACTTAGGTATTGTAAAAATATTTATATTGGTTTTGCTGCAAGCATGTCATCTAGCATGCAGTGAAGCTCTGAGAACCAAACAATGCACCTAACTTTGTGGCTTCGGCATTAGGTGTTACACTTCTTTGTCTTCTAAATTCTTTATGTCTACGGAACTATTGATAACAAAAATATCTGAAAACAATGTTGTGTGAGTCATTCAATACTATGAAGTGCAAAAAAAGTCCCTTAAATAATTCTATTTCACATTAATGGGCAATGCTTATCTACTGCTGCTATAGCTTAATAATTGCCTTGTCTTAGAGTCTGGATTTGTGCCCGGTTGATGACAATAGGCTCGCCCCCTATTACATGGGATTTAAACATGACTAGCGAAATGTGGGTGGACTGTAGGTAGGTTGGATCTTATTACCATAGTAATAAAATCGAAAAGTGGTTTACCGCAAATATCCGCGATGGTACACCTCTGCCTAACCTTTAGGTGAGCACACTGTACAGACGTTAAAAATAAGCAAGCAAGCTCAAGCTACAAAATAATAATTAATGTCACGGTTAAAAGACTCGTCCACTAGCAAGTTCGTAGCTAAGCTGTCACTTAGTTATTTTAAAATAACATAGTGGCCAATGATGACATATTTTTTATTATGACTACCTACACTAATTTACTGGTACAAAAGCAAATTCTACTAGCTTCCTTCATTTAATTGCTATGCACTGTTCTAGTTCTAACTAAAAAATTGCTCTATAAATTATCATATAACAACATCATTAGTTAATTGGCTGAAAGCAACAACTTGTATTCATTGGAAACAATGTTGAATACAATCTCACAACATTGTTTACCGTTGCAACTACACTGTTGTGCGCCTTAGTACGGACTACGGTACATTAATAATATGTTGCCAGCAATATGTTTTCCGCAATACAAACACATGTTGCGCGACTTTGTTTCCCAATGAATAGGACGCTGGTACGCGGCTCAGTGCCTGGTTCAACTCCAGGGGCAAAGAATAATAATATTACGATGTTCTGTTCAAAATAAATGGCGGTTAAAACAACTTTCCCTATTAATTAGTTGATAATGGTATAGTATTACGGGCTGGTGTACGCAAATCCACCTGCAAACGCGTAGGTATATTGCGTGCGGTGCTGTTATGATGTAATTAACGCAAATATTGGCTTCTTTATTTCCGCTCTTTGGCAGTCTTTATGTGGAATGTCATCTATGTAACGAATTTATAGCAACGCGAAGTCTTTATCTGTTATCTGCGAAAATTCCAAAAATAAGATGAGTGTTTATAAAAATCATGCTCAATCGCTCGTGCAAAAGATAACTTACTATGATAAGTTGATAACATTTATGAATGTTTTGTTTTTGTTGTGATGAATTTGATGAAAAACACGAATCAGTTTTAGGGTTCCGTACTAAAATCGTAAAAAGGAGCCTTATGGTGCGGCTCAGTCTGTCTGTCTGTCACAGCTGGATATCTCAAGAACTACTAATGCTATCAACTTGAAATTTGGAACAGTTTTAGATGACGTTGAAAGAAATATAAAAATAAATATTTTATTTGCAACAGGGACTGAAAGGGGGTCTTAAAAATTCGAAGTGCGACACTAGGGCATGTGGGATATCATATGAAACAGCGCTGTTTGCACATTCTCTAACATTCTTTTATTTTTTAGGCCGCATAGTTTTCGACTTTTGAAGAAAAATGTAAAAAAAAAAACCTTCCCCATTTATCTCCGAAGTTTGCATAGAGGAACATCTGAAATTATTGTTATGATAGAAGTTTATGTAATTATTACAGGAAAAATAAAACGATGTCTCTAAATAGCACATTTTTTCAGAAATTGGAATGGAACCCTCGGTGCACGAGGCCGACTAGCTCTTGACCGGTTTTGCAATATTAAATCTGTCCACTCACTTTTCTTTTGCTTTACTCAATGTTCAGCATAGCGAAATTCCTTTTGCTTGCGCTGCCTTATAACATTTATGTATTACGTTTTCAAGTTTGCAATTGTTCTGTTCAGGATGCTGTTACTCAAAGCCATTACTCGTGCCGGGCGGTCGCGCGTTCGTTTGGCCAGCGATCCAAAGTGTACAGCGTATTTCCCTGAACACCATGACTCTACAAGTCGAGTCACCAACTGTTTATACCAGCCAAGGAGTACCAATATCCGTGACGGGTATAGCACAGGTAATTATAACGTCGCATAAAAAGTAGCCTAATTTTGTAAAAAAAAATTGTGAATGTCAACCACAGCCTCGTTGTTCTAGCAGCAGCTAGTCTGATCGGGGGTCCTAGGTTCAATCGCTGGATTAGGCAGTTTATTAAGTTGTTGTAACATTGTCTTACCACATGAATCAACTCAGCCTATCGCAGTTCAGTGCTGGACATAGGCCTCTCCCAGTGTACAACACAACACCTGACTTTTTTGCTTGCAAATTTTTACAATGTTTGTAAATGTGTGAGCACCATGTCTCTATCGCATGATTAATTTATCTGTCGATGCTTAATTTTTCATTCTTTTTACCTGATTTGGTATCGTAATTTTATTGTAGGTGCATCGGTTTCACATAATAATGATATAATTAATGCATACAAAATATTGCAAAACATTTAAAAACGAGTAACAGTGGGGTTTCTTGCCCATTATTCTCCATACGAAACTACCTTTTGGAAGGGGCAACTAGAATCAATACTATTTTCTTGTTAATTTACAATGTTCAAAAGCCTTTTATGTGCCTATTTTGAAATAAACGATTTGACTTTATTTTATTTATTTGGCACAAAAAACAGTTATACAGTACAGCATTTACAAAGTAGTAATTTAACAGTCGAGAAAACGCATCACCTACACTATTGTCCACGAAATAACATCGGAATATGATAACAACTTTGACTCTGACAATCTTCTGCCTGTCCTCCCTCTTACTTTACTCTTACTTTAATTTAATTACAGGTCAAGATTCAAGGACAAAACGCTGAGATGCTGCTCTCTGCGTGCGAGCAGTTTTTGAGCAAGAGTGAGCAGGAGATACAACATATAGCCCTTGTGACCCTTGAAGGTCATCAGCGTGCTATCATGGGCTCCATGACGGTTGAGGAGATATACAAAGACAGAAAGATCTTCTCTAAGAAGGTTAGTGTGCTAATATAATAATTATGAAGATATAATAGCTAATCGTCTTTAAATATGATTTAAAAAAGACAATGTACATTTATTGTTTTTGTTTTTAATGTAATGTAATACAAACAATGTATACTATTCCAGGTGTTCGAGGTAGCTTCAAGTGATCTGATCAACATGGGAATAACAGTCGTTTCATACACACTAAAAGACATCAGAGATGAAGAGGTACATAACATTTTCCTTGTTCAACATTTTTCCTTATCTACTTATTTTTAATTAATAACCATTTTGATGTTTATAGCTCTCTTGATCAAGAACCAGTTTTCTAATGTTTGACTAAATTCAATAGGACGATAACATGCTGGGTCTTTCCATTAATATTTCTACTTGCAGTCACTTTTATCACAACTAGACAAAACACTTGACGATAAACTAATTCACAAAATCATTTCACACTGTAATAAGTATGTTGTATCTACTTATTGAAACATTGAGTAGAATATTTTTTTCTTTCGACATTGCAACAGGAAGCTAAGGTATGTAGGTTTAAAAATGGCGTTGAATGTTTTTTATGTTTAGTTAAATACATAATTTTATAAATTTTCATAGATGCCTCTAAAATAATAGGCTTCAAAAACGAAAATATGTCTTATGTAATAATTCAGACAATATTCTCTACCCTATTGGGTGAGTACTTGATGATTGTGTGACCGTTTGAATGGCTTGTCCTATCTGTACTCTCTCAAAAGCAATCAAATGCGTGAGTTCTTTGCGGCGCACATTTGTAACAGCTTCACGCTATTCTGGCCAATTAGCAATGTTCGTTTTAATTAAGGCAGCGATTTTATGTGACCAGCTCCAAAGGATTGAAAAATCAGGTCATGTTGCGTTATTTTTTATTTCTTTGGAACCTGACCTTACTGCACATCTTCACAAACACTTTACACATGCACATCGCTTCTGATAAGAAATACGAACCGAAACTGAGACATGCACGAAATCAACTAATTTTGGACATTTCTGTTCACTGTTTGTGAAAATTGTTGGTGATTTTAGAAGGTATATTTTAAATTATTTAATCAAATTTTTCGTAAAACCACGTTCAAGTGACCACCGTTTAATAAGAAACTAGGTACTATTGACTCTGAATCCTAAAAAAATATTTTCTTTATTTCAATAAATGTATCAAACTGCCTAGCCTTTTACCAACTATGTTGGGGTCGGCTTCCAGTCTAACCGGATGCAGCTGAATACCAGTATTTTACATGGAGCGACTGCCTATCTGACCGCCCCCTCCCCTTTATTTCAATAAATACCTACATATAAATTATATTTTTAAATATTAAAATTAAGATTAAAATATAAAACATCAAATACTAAAATAGTAACGCACCGGTATCGGGAACAGGGTCCAAGCTACCGGTGGTCAGGGCCCCAGAGAGAGGAATCTCCTAACAATGCGAGCCGTGTCCAGAAGTATCGCTTTCTGAATCAAGTCCTTAATCCAGCTGCCCAACGAGAACCTCCTTAGGTGTTGGTTGAGGCTCTTGGCAATTAAGCCATTGGCTGATACGACTATCGGCACAATGATCGCTGAGTGTGGACATCATCACTGACAGGACTATTGTTGCCAATCAGCCTGATATTATAGTGGTGGTGGATCGAAAAGACCGGCGCGCAAATTACAGACGTAGCAGTCCCGCATGTTCCCGTCATGCGGGACTGCTACGTCTGTAATTCCTCGTGAAAGCTGAGAAAGATAAACAAATCAAATATCTTGACTATGGCCTCGCTGTGTGGATCCACATACCACTGTCGATAACTTCGCAGTACATGACATATACATTTTCAAGAACTGGGTCGGGCACATACCTGTAGTACGGCACTTCCGATTCCACAAGCCTGTATTTCAGAGCAAATTGCTGATGGATAATCCTGGCTACAAGGTTGTATCTATGCAAGTACTCTTCATTAGCTAGACGTCTAGACGAGAACACCCGGAGATTAATTCCCCCGGAACGGTTGACATCTGTCGAGCATGCCTGGTGGCATGCCCGACAGATGTCAACCGTTCCGTCCTTCACAATAAATCTCCGGGCACAGACAAGACCTTCGATTTCCCCAAAGAGGTCACTGAAACTCAGCCAGACTAAAGACGGTAGAAAATCTATATCGAGTCCATGTAGGGCCCGGAAAAGGCGTCCGTGAAGTTCCTTACTCTGCCACACCTCCCTGCGATCGTTAGTGTCAAACACTGCAGGCATGCGCCAGTTATCTCTAGCCATGGAGAGCGGGATGACGCCGTTGTCCACCGCGACCACATCTCGATGCACGTTGGCTTCTAGGAAATATTCCCCGAAGCTGGATATCTCGCGATTGTGGAGGGTCACAGCGTTTAATAAAAAGTAAGTTTAAAAACTCAAACCCGACTACTGAAAAATCACGCTCTAAAAAGTATGAAACAAGAAAATATTCTCGTAATAAACGTAATCTGTTCTATTTATGTCCTAATATGACGAATGACTCCGGATTTTTAATTTGTCTGTCTTTTTCTAAATTCAGATGAGAATATTTTCTTTTTTCATACTTTTTAGAGCGTGATTTTTCAGTAGTCGGGTTTTAGTTTCATAACCCTCCTTTTTGCTTCGCCGTAGTCGGGTAAAATGCCTCGACCTTCCACATTTTCGCTGGATATACAGTCTCATTATCGATGACCTTGGGTGATGCATTCGATATGCAGTCGGCAGCGTACGGACCCTCATCCAGGGCGTTGAGTTCGGTCTGAGTCCATTTGACTATGCACCAAGAGTACATCAAAACCGGCATGACCCAACCTCCAATTTCCGAGTATTTAGGAACACAACAACGCGTCATTTTCGGATCGTTAAACAATAAAATGTTACGTTTAATAATTTATTACCAAACATTCGTCCATCAATAGTGTAGTTCATACTAGCTAAATCAGTTTGACAGTGCGAGGGGCATAGAGTGATACATGGCACGAGGAAGTGGGGGCGAAATTTAAATTTGAACCGGAGGTATTACAAGCTCTTAATTAAACCCTAACTTTTATTTGATGAAAATACAACAATATTTTCAAGAGCGCAGAAGTGATGACACTAATAACAGTTGCTGTGACTGTCATTAGGGGTTTCTACGCGGCAAAAACTATACTGCTAAAATTACACAGACCTATATTTCAATTATCTTACCTTTCTCACAATTAGCCTATAAAATTGTCCAAGTTCATAATGGGTTTATTTCGTGCATGGATCCTTAAAAATCGATTCAAACAAAGGTGCGTCTCCATCGCAAGTATTCATGCCCGATAGCTCACCTCAATCAACGATTAATAAAATTGGCTCAAGCTGAGCGTGAGTCAGTCATTACTTTGCGAACAAATGATAGTGATTCCAAAGGGCGGTGCTTGTTAGAACATAACTACCAAAGAAGCTTTGTGGTCACGATTAACTTTGTTCCCAAAAAAAAATACACGCTTTCTGACTACTGTTCGCGGTGTAGACGCACCTCTACACTGCAACACATACATGCAGTACCTATTCGTAATTGATATGCGTTAATTCGTTTTGTGATAAAATCGAAGTGTGAAGTCTCATCAATTGAACTAATTGACGAGAAGTCGAAACATTATTTTTATACAGTAACTTTCACACGAAATGCATCAGTTAGGTCCGAAGACTACGCATTTTAATATTCCATAATCATGCTTATTTCAGTATTATGTATTTTTGATTAATGTCGTTAGCCCTAGATGCGCATAACGCCTGAGTCTGAGCATCAGTGTTAATACTAATTATGCTGAAACATCTGTGGTGTTTGCCTTGCTTCTTGGCAGAGCTTACCTATTGTTTTATTTGATTACAAATGGCCCTAACGGGATATCATAGAGTATTATAGAACATCACTATGCACCCGCTCTCTTTTCATCTTGAATGATACGTACGAGTAGGATGGTTGACATGTGATATTGAAAAGTTCATGAAGACTATCTCGCAGTGCTGTGCGAATCCGCGCTGCCATGGCTGTAAAAAGATGTGTCTTTCTACAGAACTAGGTACTGTAACTGAGCGGTGCGAACGAGAGTGTATCCCAGATTTGATCTATTTTGGTATATGGCATAATGGGTTGTGTCATTCGAAAAAACGATTTTAGGTCTCTTGACCTGTTAGACCAGTGTCGATAATTTTTTAAACAAAAAAAAAAATAATAGTAGTATGAAACCCATTGGGAAAGGAAAATAATTTAACAAAAATGAAAGGAAAAATAAATTACGGGTGATCTGAGGACGGGAAGTGGATGGGGGGTGTTTTTAAGGGTAAAAAATGGTTTATCTCGATTTCCGGCAAAACTACAAGTCATATGGAAAAAAGTTAAATGGCAAAGTTGGAGATAATAAAAAGATCAACAACTTTTGTATTTACACCTCAAAATTTAAAAAAGAATTCAAAAAAATTTAAATGCTTAACGAAGTATTTGGTTTTTTTATTTTTATCTTTTACAAAATAATTTAATTTTTCACGAAATTTGGTGAAAACTTGCCATTTTATGTCCCAAATACACTAATTTTTTTTATTTAAAATATGTTATTTTTTCACCTTATCATCCTTGACCTTGACTTAACATCGAAAAGCACCCTAATGTATATCCCCCCCTCCATTTCCCGACTTCAGATCGCCCCTAATTTATTTTTTCTTTCATTTTTGTTATATTATCTTCCTTTTCCAATGGGTTTCATCCTACTACATTTTTTTTTCACTTTTTACCATTTTCAACGGCTTCTACACTGGTCTATGTGTTGAGCCGTAAGGTTTGATTAAACAGTTTTCAATTATTAACGTTAGGTAACTGACAAATAAATAAAATCACTCGTGTGTCTGTCTGTCTGTACACTCTGTACGTCTGTCTCAGCAGATTTGATCCGAATCTACTGGACCGATTAAGTTGAAATTTGGTACACATATGAATTTCTGTGACCCAAACACGAACGTGTAACGTAAATAAAATAATGCATTTTGATTATGGAGTTCAGTTTTAGAGAAGTAACTGTACCGTGTGATGTATCAAATGAAAAGGCTTGTTAGGAGGATTTCAAATATATTTCAAGAAAATTTATGAAAACTGACCATTTCACACTCATCTCCGAAACTGCTAAGGATAAAATTTTGCAAAAGATACATAGAATAGTTCTGTACTTATAGATTACAGGAAACTTACAAGAAGTCTATGGTCTTAAACAACATGGTAAATCACTCGATATGCGTACAAAGTTACAAACTTACATTCTAGTTGGAACGTATGGGGAATTAGTTATGAATTACCCTGAAGTATGGAATAACCCTAATAAAGTTGGTAGTCCCATACAAATCACACATCTAAGCATACGAGGGAAAAAGATAAAGAATAGTGTTTGCTTAGTGCTTAAATATAACTAAAATTGTATGCTGTTGTATATCTTAAGGTCACCACTTCAGCAGTGGATATTAGAGGGACTGACTTAATGTTCATTTGACTAAAAATTTACTAAAGCTTTCTTCTAGTTATACATAACTTGCGACCCGACCCTGCTTCGCACGGGTGCAATGGCAATATGTCAAAACATCGAGATTACTGTGCTATATATCTAGGTTAAATTAGAGGAGCTCGTGGCTAAATAATAACAGCCGCACGGGTCGATCCGTCAGGTTAAGCTACGCTTGCCGGGGTTGGTCAGTGGATGGGTGACCATCTTTACATACCGAGATTCCTCCGTGCCTCGGAAAGCACGTTAAGCCGTTGGTCCCGGCTGTTATTCGTGGATCTTTGACAGTCGTTACGGGTCGTCAGAAGCCCGAAAGTCTGACAACCAGTCTTACCAAGGGGTATCGTATTACCCAGTAACTGGGTTGTGGAGGTCAGATAGGCAGTCGCTTCATGTAAAATACTGGTATTCAGCTGCATCCGGTTAGACTGGAAGCCGACCCCAACATAGTTGGGAAAAGGCTAGGCAGATTGATTGATATCTAGGTTAAATATTTAATGTATTTATGATATACATACATTAAACCTTCCGGAATAAATGCTCTAAATGAAGGTGACTACCGCATCAAAATTCATTGTTTGGTTTAGAAGATCTAAGCGGTCACACGGAAACGAAAAGCGACTATAGAGGCATGAGGAACAGTGAGTGAACTTTACACCCTGTTCCTCATGCCTCTATACTGGTGACCCCGACGTGATCAAGATGCCAGTCGTTATCCTACACCGACGGCGAATGCGCGCGCTATTTCTTCTAAATCCGCTACTACGTTTCGCAACCTAAAATCTTAGTTTTTTTCTTTTAATTCTTGGTGTCTTTCTAGTGTTCATTCTTGTTATTATTCTAACTGTAATCAACTGTAGTCTTCAACTTGAAAACGCCTGTTATTTACACACACCCTCTGAGCAACTACACGACTTTGTTTTATGAAACGTTTGCGAGCGTAACCTCGATCCTAAAGATACTGCGGCCTTTGTCTCTAGGAAAGTCTTTATAAGCATCTGAAATATTATGTGGGCAGCACAGATCAGATGCTCCGTATTTGCTCCACCACCACTTTGAGCTTGCGCACTCTCTTACTACCGGTTTTGCCAAAACTGCGTTGTATACAAATCTATATGCACATGTAGAGTCAGCCAATCAATAATAAAATTCAGGACTATCTGTGTGAGACATCAGTTTAAATTTTGCCGTAAGACAATTCTATAATTGTATGCAAAAAAAGCTTGCGAGAGATCAATATATGCATGGACTGTGATAGAGTGAGTTGATGTTGCAAAAAAGATAAAAAAAAACAGTGTTCTCTAATGGTGGCATGGATTTAGATAAAAATAATTAAGTACCTAAAAACATTAATTTTCTTATCACAGCCATCACAATCACAAATATATTATTTTTGGAAAATAATCCATTCGGCTATTAATTTTAGATAAGATTTGCAATGCCATTGATTAGGAATTTATGAAACGTTAACCCTTTAATTGAGATCGCCGGCTTCGCGTCGTCACCACAAAAAGTATAGAAATAATGCTGGTGTACTAAAGTGAAATTACAGCATAGCTGCTAGCCTTTAATATTATTTGGAAACTAGTGAAAATAGACATCTATCGATAAAAAGTAATACACTTCAATACACTATCTAAAATCACCTCAAGGCGCTACGAGCTATCTGTGATAAAGAACTCGTGTGCTTTAAATTAGTATTTACGTCGTTAACACCCATTTTAAATAGTTCTTTTGAAATTAGCTAGATGCCGATAATATACATAATACCTGGAAATTATTTAGATTATAATTAACTAGCTTTTGCCAGTGGCTTCGCCCGCGTGCATTTCGAACATTATCCCACGGGAACGTACTACCGGTATAAAAAGTATCCTATGTTTTAATCCAGGTCATGGTCTACTCGTGTGCCAAATTTCATCCAAATCTGTAAAACCGTTTTAGCGTGAAAGCGTAACAAACTAACTCACTTTTGCATTTAAAAAATAATTGGTTAAGATTAGTATTCTAAAAATTCAATATTTAAAAAACCGGTTGCATTTTAAATTAAAAGAAGATCATTATTTAGATTTTAATTAAATACTCATAATTTCCCTCTCAGAGGGGGCCAGTGTCCCAGCAGTGGGAACATTATAGGCTGATTATGTTATGTTGTACTCATAATTGAATACTTGAAATTGACCAGGTTTTGTTAAGTAAGTATCCTTCAGAATACGCCAGGACCTTGAGCGGTGGGCATCAAGCATGTGAAATCCGTTCAGCCCTTGAGGATGCTTGGTAAAAAAACATCCCAATTCACAAATATACAGATTTTCACATTTATAATATTTGTAGGATAGTAGGATTTAAACGCAAAAATTTGCATATGTACACAACAATTTTCCAAAGTCAAAGGCTGCCTGAAATAACAACAGACAATCAAATAATTATTAGTATAATGATTAAGATTTTTATTTAAATTTGATTGTGACAAAAAATGATCTGATCAAATGGTGTAAAACAATAATAAGATAATATCAAATTTTTTATTGATACTGCAATTAGTTTAATTACTGAATTTTTGATCGATACGTATCTTTTTAATGTACTTACATGTTGCAAACAGTTTCAAGTACACTGAGGTCGCCAAAATGATTCGTTTAGTTTATTATTTCTTTTAGTTCAATAACGTAGAAGATAATGTCCGAAGAATTATTTCCGGTGTATGGTTGTACTGTCAACTAATTCTCTATGATCTGTCTGCAACATAAGTGTCAAATTGCAATGCCATTACGACGCAATTTGCAAAAATTATGTACCATTCACATTATGACATTACTTTTGCGCCACCTTGTATCTGAATTTTATACATTAAGTAGAGAACATTACACGAAAACAATACCCTTCCTTGGCAGTCGGGTAAAAATAAACTCGGTTAATTCTTTATTAAATTCTTTATACAGGGTTATTTTTCAATGACCAGCCAAATTTTCACAGGATGTTCTACCCATGAATATGAACAACTTTCACTATGGGACCAACTTTGAAATCACGAAAAAAAAACCAGCAGTTTCCTACAAAAGTTCAATACCTACTCGATCAAAATGTATGAAACAGCTAATATTTTTTTTGCGATTTCAAAGTTGGTCCCATAGAGAAAGTTGTTCATATTCATGGGTAGAACACCATGTGACAATTTGGCTGGTCATTGAAAAATAACCCTGTATATTGTTAACAAATAAATAAATAAATCAGTTTTTCATTAGAATATCAAATTAATGCAGGGAACTTAAATGAAAGCGGTGTATTAATAAGGACCTGAATTAGAAACGCAAAATAAAATCCTAATTACGGCGAAGAATATAAATAACATCATTAGTTTAAAAAGTACCACATTATTTTGTTAGAAATTAAACGCTTGAAATCGCGATTAGTTCAAGCTTTACAAGACTAAACTACGCACATGTTTTGGTTCACTTTTATTATACCTATCTAATTTTTAATTTTCTAGACTAAAATTAAACATAATATAACATGACTAAAATGTCAAAATGACAAAAAAACAGGTCGATCGCAGCTGTAATTTTGGTCTAGCAAATTAAAAATCAGAGCTTAGTGTGTTAAAATGAACATAAAATAAAACATATGTTTTATTTTCTTGTTTTATATTCAGGGTTATCTGAAAGCGCTTGGAATGGCGCGTACAGCTGAGGTGAAACGAGATGCTCGTATTGGTGAGGCAGAAGCACAAGCAGAAGCCAAGATAAAGGAAGCGATGGCTGAGGAACAACAAATGGCCGCCAGATTCCTTAACGACACCGAAATTGCGAAAGCTCAGAGAGACTTCGAACTAAAGAAAGCTGCTTACGACGTTGAAGTACAAACAAAGAAGGTACGATCACAGTAATGATATTAAAAAAAAACCGATTAAAAATCCGGAGTCATACGTAATTTATTCGATTTATGCCCTAACAAGACGTGTGACTCCGGATTTTTAGTAAGTCTGTCTTTTTCACAGATAAGAATATTTTCTTTTATTTTATTTGTTTAAATGTTTTAATTAACTTACCTACTATCGAACGCGTTGTCATTTTGTCCTTCACTTCTCGCGTCCGAATACTAAAATAATTTTAATTCTAAACGATTGCTATTTTAAGTTAGTAGGTAGTAAATTAGGTTGATCTTGCAATATTTTTTTTTGTTTTTTTTTTATTTTTGTTGGGTGGGGGGTTGGTTCAGTTGAAGACAGTAAACAATATCAATAATCATAATGCAGTTAAAAGTCCCTGAAAATTCCGTCATAACAGTTCGTGGAGTAGGCCTACCGAGGAAACCACTTAAAAAAAAAACACGCCAAAGCATATCATGTACAACGTGACTCCTTCAACTTTAAGAATCGCGATATCTCAGAAATGGTGATTCTTAGAAAAAAAAATATAGAGACAATTTTTGAAGACAATTTCATGATCTTCAGTTTTGTTTCACCTATTTTTTTGATATAACTTACCATTTACGAGAAAAATCCAAAAAACCTCAAATTTTGACATTTGACCCCCAATAACTTTTTAGCACACATGTGATCGATGGGGACTTTTGACAGTTTATTTCTAATGTTATCCAAGGTCTCCACCAAAATTTAGCTCTGTCGGAATTTTTGTTAATTGACCACTACTTTTATGTCTATTTTGACCGGACTACCAGTGAAAAAAAATTTAGAATCAGATCATTAGTTCCGGAGATTACCCCCTACATACAAACTTACAAATTTTACATCTTTATAATATTAGTATAGATTCTTGTGTAAATGTTTAGGCTGAGGCTGAAATGGCATACGAGCTCCAAGCAGCGAAAACTAAGCAGCGCATCAAGGAAGAACAGATGCAGATTTCTGTTGTGGAGCGCACTCAAGAAATCGCCGTACAGAAATGGGAAGTGCAGCGTAAAGAAAGGGAATTAGACGCCACTATACGCAGGTAAGCAAAACTCTTTGTAATCACTTGGAAATATTCTTAAAAGGTTCTTGGTGATCCTCTTTGAATAAAACCATTAGATCTCGTCGGTTAGCTTTGGTTTGTGGGTGTACTATAACGTATAAGCTTCTGCCCTCCCTTCGGGGGATATAGGCGTGATGTTTTGTTGTTTAAATATTCACAAACGTGCGTACAGGGATAATCGGCGGTTGGTGCCTCGTTTCATTAACCCCTCAAGTGTCTGAGTTTGGCTAATTTTAGACCTAAAACCCCAGTGAGTGGGGAGGGTTGGTTAGTTGCGAACCCCATAGGTTCACAACTACTGATGATGATATGTTTTCCATCGGATGATGTTTTTTTACGTTTACATACAGGGTGTCCGGTAAAGAATGGATAACTTTGGAATAGCATATTACATACATGATGGCCGTTCTTAAAAAATACAAAAAAAAAATATCCCCACTAGTAGGTACACACGGCTACACATCAAGCTACACATTTCTAGTTTAGACTGACCTCTCATTGTAAGGAAATCCTATACAATGCGAGATCAGCTTATACTGAAAATTTGATCTGTTGTCGTGCGTACATTATGATTTTTTGGAGTCTCCAAAAAATATTTTTTTTATTTTTTTATTTTTTTTGTATTTTTTTAAGAACGGCCATCATGTCTGTAATATGCTATTCCAAGGTTATCCATTCTTTACCGGACACCCTGTATATGTGATCTAAGCATAAATACCTATTATGTAAAGTTTTGTTCTTTTGCACACTTAGGGTGCATTTGACACGGGGGGAAGTGGGGGTTAGCTGCGAACTCCATAGGTTCACAACTGATGATGATGATTGGTTTTCCATCGGATGATGTTTTTTTACGTTTATATACCTAATAAAAAAAAGGGTTTTTCTTATGCACACATGGGGTGCATTCGACACTTGAGGGGTTAAAAGCGTCTAACGGGCCTCTGCGTGTTGACTTCGGCCCCTCGTAAGCCAACCAAAGGTCCGAGACTGCAGGGTCAAAGACACTAAAATAATAATAATCAGGCTGTATTGTCCCACTGCAGGGCAAAGGCTTCCCTTTCCTTTTCCCACCCAAATCGATCCTGGGGCCGTACTATGACGTGTTAATGCTATCATGATTCCGTTGTGAAAAATGGTGCTATCGATAGCTCCGTCTCTTTCTCACAATAAGCGTCAAGTGCGTCCCGCCATATACGCCTGGCTCTTCTGCGATGCCGTTGGACGTTTTCAGGAACCCATGTTGCCTTAGCCCACAATGCATCCTCTCTGATCTATAATGACTAATTTTAGTGTTCAACCTACACTTTATAAGGATACAATTTTCCTCTTTACATATTACTTTCATGTGGTTTTATTTCACTGCAATATTTAAAGGAAAACTGGCAAAGTAATGTTTATCCTTCCTCAACATAAGACTTCAGTAGAGGAAGGATAAACATTACTTTGCCAGTTTCCCTAGTACATAATAAAGGCGTCAAGATTAGTAGGTTTATAAGTGAAGTCTGAAAGTATTTATTTTATAATCTATTCACAAACTAACTACAGGCAATTGTCCGGATGGATTACGGATACAAACTAAAGTTGATTTTTATAGGTATCGAATCGTATACCTGGGGTTGAGTTGAAAAACATTTCTGTGTGCACTTCTGCACCCTTTCAGAAGAATACGCTGTGCGTTTTCAGTTTGTTATCAACAGAAATTTTGAATGTATAGATGTGCCCTAGTTCCCTCTTAGCTGTAAATGCAACAGGAGTTATACCGTTATGTTATCTCACAGGCCTGCAGAAGCCGAGAAGTTCAAGTTAGAGAAGTTGGCTGAAGCTCATAAACTAAAAACTGTGCTTGAAGCTGAAGCGGAGGCGGAGGCGGTCAAAGTGCGAGGAGAGGCGAGTATTCACGATATAATACCATTTACTATATTTGTCTCTAAGGGACAGTCTCCACCAAACGGAAAAATCCTCGCGGATGCTCGAGCACATAAGTATGCAATTCGAAGCAGACACCACGCTTGATAAATGCTTGATATGTGCGTTGAATTGTATACTTTAAAGTCAATATTGATACAGTTACTTATTCAGTGAAATTTAAAAAGTGCTCGAGCATCCGCGAGGTTTTTCCCGTTTGGTGGAAACTGACCCTAACGGTTAGAGCAGTTTCACTAGTTGTATGTTTAACAAAAGCTGCGCATCGTTGTTGCTGCAACATGATCCAGCAACACAAGAACATTTTCTGCTACTGATGCTGTTACATTGTAATGTTGCATTACCTTTGGAAGCAAAACCAGAAATTCGAGGTCACACATACACCACTTGGAGATTGTATGAAAATATTTGAATTATCATTAGTGCACTGGAACAAATTGCGAGTTCCTATACACCTAGATCTGCATGGAAAGAAGCATGTATGAACGCCCCGACTAAATAAGACTTCTAAGTATTTATTTGTATACTAGAAAGGTTTAGGTAGTTAAATAAAGGTAAACAATCTTGATGTGTCCTTTATCTTTTTTATTTAAAACCTTAGTTTAAAAATAAAATGCAATTAAAAACCAATGTAAATACAACAATAATGATTACTTAATGAATTGAACCATTAGTTTAAGCACTAGTTTATTTGTTTACTATGTGTTTGTGTAAAATATCACATCAAGATTGTTTACCTTTATTTTACTACCTAAACCGTAGGTAGTACAATTTTTACAACTATATATTATTTTTATGATCACTTAAAAAGTTGTGTGGAAATCCGTCAGTAAAGTTTTGAGTTTGAATGTGGATGGCTATACGAGTAGAAGAAGACCAAAGAAACGATGGATGGGCTGTGTGAAAGATGATAATGGTTAGAAAGAGAGTGACTACCGAGCACCATTTCCTGGTGGATTAACGTTAGCTCACTTACCACGTGTTATTTTAGTTCTAATTGTGCCTAGTAAATACCTACTTTGAAATGCACTTTTTTAATTTATCCCAAATAAATTTTTTATCTACAAAAATTCAAGTATCAAACATGTTTTCAGCGTACTATATCAGTGTTGACACCTGTAAGATTTTTGAATTTGCCGCCTTTTTCATGGGACACGACTCGCTTGACAGACTCTATCTCCCGGATTATGTCAGTTTACATTTAGAATAAGATCTTTTTGTTAACTTGTGTTTACCTTTCTGTAAAGACGTATACTCGTGCGTTAAGTGGACGTGAAAAAACCCGCCCTTCGGGAATAACTACACTTATTCAGATCAGTTCAGCTTTTGTCCAAAGAAAACACGAGTTTTGTATGGACGAAAACTGAATTGTGCAGAATAAGTGTTCACACACACCACAAATCAGGAGTAGTCTCTAATTACGATTTGTTAACTGCCCGTAAAGCCATTTTACTGCATAATATTTATTTAGTTACTTACACATTAATATTTGTTACGACTCATTTATATTTTACTGCTCAGTTTTTACTGCCGAACATGCATTTTATATTTTGTTATTTACCATAACTACAATAAACAGTGCCTTTTTTTTATTAATGAAGTGTTACTTAAACTGTTTTGAATTGTTCTAACTAGTGCCTTTGCGATTATGGCATGTTAGGCTGTATTATATTGTGAACTTTGTATTGTAGGCGGAGGCGTACGCTATCAAGGCAAAGGCGATCGCTGATGCGGAGCAAATGGCCAAGAAGGCAGAGGCGTGGAAAGAGTACGGATCGGCTGCGATGGTCGACATGATGCTCGAGACGTTACCTAAGGTAACTAACGTCATTACGACATTGATTTTTACTCTTCTTATAACAATCAATAGTAAGTAATTTTAGTAACAATCATTGTACGGCGGATTTGCTCTTACAAACTTTACCGTGTTGCTTAGTGAGTTGCTGATTGCATTGTGGTAGTCGGAGAGCATTCAATCACTCAAAGGAACCTACCTCCCAACACTACTTGGACAAAGTCGTTTCCAATGTTTCATCATATCTCCCACAGAGATTAGACTGGGCACCGATAAAAATTCTTAGAAATTACAACAGTAAAAAATATTTCGAAGATGTTGCCCCGGCGTCTTTACAAATGTCTACGTAAAAGAGATAAAAAAAACAGTTTTTTTATTCACGTTTGATATGGTTTAGGTTGCCGCGGAAGTGGCGGCTCCGTTGTCGCAAGCTCGCAAGGTGACGATGGTGTCGTGCGGCGGAGGCGAGGTGGGCGCCGCCAAGCTGACCGGCGAGGTCCTCAGCATCGTGCAGTGCATCCCGGAACTCGTCAAGGGAGTTACAGGAGTCGATATCTCCAAGGTCAGTAACCCAACATTCAATCTCCGACAGGAACTTAATTAACGTCGAAATATAGAACTAACGTCCTGCGGTTCTATTCTGTAACAATGTCACCGAGAAAACTTAGTCTAGTACTTTTCAATAGTGTCAATCCCTAGCATCAGGTGGAATGACAGCTCAATTCGCCTATGATTTACGGTGAGTTTTTAACAGAATAGATCGGCAGGTCACAGGACCTTCCTTGCCACCTTCCGCCATCCACGTTCATTTACAGCCTTGTTGAACTGTAAGTACTGCAACACGCTTTAACTCTCTAATTGATCCAGCTGTTTTAACTTGCAAGTTTGTACCTATGTCACAATTTTAACACCTTTGGCGCCATGTGTATCTTTTTGTCACATATTTTCGGGACACCTTTCTACTTGGTAAAAGCGCCTACGTACCTTTTAGGAATACGTTTTCTATACATTTGTTCGATATAAATGGTCTGGGAATCGGTTATGTTTCAAAAAAGTTGACTTAATTTTTTGGTTCTGGCGCTTAGGGTGTTAATAGCATTTTCTTAGCCCACCTCATCGTTCTTCAGAGGAGAGTTTTTCGATCGTCGTAAGCGGGAATGTGCATGCGAGTCTCGTAGCCGAGAATTTACAACCAAGCGAGAAACAAAAGAAAAAATCGCCTATGTAATATAAGAAAAGTCGGGTGATTTAACGGAACTGTGATTTGGCAACGTAAAATATATCAGGCATGACAGGCGAGGTGATTCTCGTCTTTAGACATGCAAGTATCGTACATACTGTTTACACGAGTCAGCTTTTTCTTCGGTAAGGCTGATGCCTCATTAGTGCGTTGCGTTGCGCTGCGTCGTGGTCGTGGCATTTCCATGACGCTTGCTCGTTCTAAAAGACATGAGGATTTAATGTACTTTAGAACCGAGCAAGCATCATTGAAATGCGACGACGCAGTGCAACGCAACACATTAATGAGGCATCAGCCTAATCGCTTATTGGAGGCGAGAAACTCTCCGCGTGTAAAACACCAATTATGTTAACGAAGGAAAGCAAGCTGTAACGCTACTGATACCATGTGACACTCAAATTAATGTCAATTACCATATGATATCATGTCATTAGACTCATGTGCGTGTGTATAATGTAACCTGTTTGTTTTGAAGTTAATTGAGACCCAATCACAAATTGTTTGCAGCCGCCGAAGACAAATAAGTACCTGAAACAAATATAATCAAAGATATTGATTATTACGATGTTTTTAATAATAATCGGATTATTAAAAACATCGTAATAATCAATATCGTATTAATAAAGTACTCAAAAAAATCCTAAAATCTTATTTAAATAATGCAAAACCTCTTAAGGGGTCATTGTACTCATCATTATGAACAACTTATGGGAACAAACCGGAAATCGCGAAAAAAAATGATCTGTTCTCTACATTTTCACGAGTTATGCGAACATAAATGTAGGGAACAGCTGATTTTTTTTGTGATTTCCCCCTAAACCCCATATCGGGCTCGTTGTTGCAAATAATTGGCATATAGGTATCATCTAGAAATATTCTTATTAACTTCTTTCAACGACCCCCGCCCCCCGCTATTGCAAATAAAAATATTGTTATTATAATATATTAGGTAGGTACTCTTGCAGTCCGAGCTGAATACTAAAACAGTTATCGCGCTAAGGTTATATTTGGAAACGAATTTGCTTATCACAAACACCTATGACATTTTCATAATGATATTGAGACTTGATCTAGAATAATATTCAGTAAGTAGCTAAGTATTTTAATAAATAGATCCGATCTCGACATAAAAACGCGATAGGGTAAACAAGGCTAAATATATTTAGCTATTATTTTTCTTATTTAATATAATATAACCGAAGCGAATACTTACATTAAACTGTAACATTGGATTATCACGGGTAGAAGTTTGAGCTTTAGCATAATAAAAAATACAACACGTTATGTAATACGGTCAACAATTTTTTTATAGCATAATATCGACTCTTTCCGCTACAAAGGGCGTAAAGACCATTTTGGGCCAAATTCACTTTTTGATGCAGTCATATATGTATCGGTCAACTAAGTAAGACTGCATCAAAAAGTGAATTTGGCCCAAAATGGTCTTTACGCCCTTTGTATCGGAAACAGTCGATATAGTCCAACTCGTTGATACATTATTATATCTATTTAAACTACTTAATAATAATAAATCTGAAGAGTTTGTTTGTTTGTTTGAACGCGCTAATCTCTGAAATTACCTGCCGGATTTCAAAAAATATTTTATTATCACGCTATGATCCTGAGGAGCCGAGCAAAACGACAAAAAGTCAGACAGAACTCTAAGTGAAAACGAAGTAATAGCGCGGCTGGGCCATGCGATGCGACGCGGTGGGTCGGAGCAACAAGGAATTTCACGCGGACGAAATAAATGCGAAAGAAACTCTGTCTGTCTGTTTACCTTGAAATGGACTATCAAATGCAAAACTAATTTTTCAAATCCGACTGGTAATTCTAGAGATTAGCGCGTTCAAACAAACTCTTCAGCTTTAATAAGTGTATTATACTTATAATATAGAATGAATGGAAGTATGGATTGATTGTAGTAGGGGTGACGCAATGTTTTGTAATTCTCATAATGATATTTGCGTTCTTGTTTCCCGTCACTACTGTTATCAATTTATTTATCCTCCCAGCATAAATTAACTCCACTCAACTTATTGATTAGGCCCGTGCATATCTAAACGACGTGAACGAGAATTGTTTAGTACGGCCAGCATCCTAATTGCGTAACACACTATCAATTGGAATCTTATTAATTTTGTATAGCTTCATACTAATATGTTCGAAAAATTTGTCTGCTCGACAACATTAATATAACGTTATGAACGTTGTTGAACTGTCAAAATGAAACTGATTCCGATTGATAGTGTGTTACGAAATTGCTCCGCTGATCATAACTCGGCTCTGAAATATTGTAATCTAATTAGTTTCACGTCCAGTCTTATCTCAATGACATTTACATATATCTTCATACCTAAATAATATCTTCAATGAAAAATAAATATATTTTGATTACTATGGTTTTAAATCGTATCTTTGTCTTCTTTATACTCGGTCCCTCGGTGCTGAGGATCATGAATTCGTGACCCATCTTGTTGATGTCATGTCGTGTCTTAATTTGTATACCTACACGTGTTTATTACTCACACACCTCATCTATTTTGTTTACAAAATGACTTGATTGTTATGGATTAGCTTTAGTTCAGTGACGTCATATGGTTGACATTTTACTGGTATCTTATCTAACGCTTTGCTTGACTAACGTGTCGTTGTCGATGTGGTGCCGGGGCAGGCTGTGCTGGAACCGCCCACGTTACCGATGCCGACCGTGCGCGGCGACTCGGCGAGAAAGCAGCGATAACTGCCGAACTTATATTAGACATCTACCTAATGCTCATGGAGGTGAGACCATCTTTATTATTGCGGCATCCATCACACGAAGCATGCATTCTTGGCGGTATGGCTTTATATGTACGTAAAGTTGCATGTATTTAGTATGTTGCAGTTTTTTTTTCTTTCTAAAATATGCTAACACGTAATCTAGTTTAAGTTCATTTATCATTATTTTATTTAATGAACAAAGATTTTTCTTTCATCAACTGGAGTATGAGAAGGTACCTACCTATCCATGTCATTCAATTATTGTTCGTGCATAAAACATATAGTCTACGTAAATAAATAGGTACGTATAATATTGATACGTTATGCAATATAATCTAGCAACCTATGAATTGCTATTTATAGAACAGTAACCGTAATTTAGAATTGTTCTTAACAGCTTTATTTGCTTGTTTGTATATTCAGCATTATTTTCATAAAAGATAATAGACTAGACTCGTGCGATAATTGAAAAAGAAATGCAAATTAATTTCATAGTCGGTGTTCCGTATCGTTTCGATGTTAACTATGATTATGTATCGGTCCGTGCAAAAATGTAGCTACTTTTATTTCAATAACTGTAGTTATTGAGTGTTGTGTAAAAATGTCGTATAAATAAAAATAATAATTATGAAGCCACAAATCGCCGCCAATTAAAGTTTTATAGGTACTTATTTTCTATTCACAGTACCTCTGCCATGGCCAACGTTTTTTCAAATTTGATCGGTATTTCATAACTGTAACGTTGACCCTGCGTCCTAAGCAAAGGGACTGATCGCGCACATAATAAATATCACTCATTTGTTCGGAAAACCGGAAGGCGCCTCCTGTCGGCGCGCCCTGGCGTTCGTGCTCGCCGAATAAAACAAAAGCGACGCTCGCGTGTTCGCGCGACTTTCTTTTTGGTTAGGACGCGGCCTGATGCTGCCTTTTTATATAGAAGACCTAATACAAAACATAATTAATTATCCATCCACAAAGTAATTTTGAATTGCTTCTAAATAGGTACTTACTATCCTAATTAGAGAATGTTTAACAAACATTGTACCGAGTCAACGAAGTTTGTTTCAGTAAAGTAGGTATAAAACGAAACCAATCAATAATTACGAAAAACCCTCAACGAACGGCGATTAATTATGTTCGCTGTATGCTTGCAATAGCATGACGAAGTTATTGAAGGAGTCGTTATTTTGTTTTCAACATTGCAATGATTCAATTAATTCTTCACTTAATTGTTTCAGCTAACTACTGACTTATTTAAAATTAAGGGTATTTAAAATGAAAGCAATTTTACTAACGATTTAATTTGTTTACAGGGTGTTCGCGCACTTTAAAAGCTGCTTACTACATATACCTACCTGCGTTTATTTTTATTCAAAATGTAACTTATTAAAATAAGATTGATAAATCTATTAATTTTATTCGACCTAAGTGCCACTTTTGGAATATTGTTCTAAAAAGATACCAAAGCAAAATTATAAATTCGTATTTAACTTTCATACTAATTGTTATACTTACAGAATGAATTTTTAATCCCCAATCAATCGTCAATGATGTCCATAAAAGTCTATGTATGTGGTTGTGGATATACCACCTCGCCCTTTTCTCTCATTCAGCATAGAATACGCGGCAACATAGTATTATACAACGTTTGTATAAATAGTATTATACTAATGTCAAGAATATACTTAGATGGTGATTAAAAAAGTCATCCTGTATGTTTTTTTACCAAGAAAATGTGAAAATATTAGTACCATCAGTGTACCCACGTCCTACTCCATACAGTTTTTGTCTAGAATATTACAGGATCTTTTTTGTGACATGATCCTAAGCTTACTACCACAAAAACGTCTTAACGTTACGTCAAACTTAGATCAGAACATTAATTCATAAAGAAGCCCCTAAAACAAAAAAAAATGACGCGCACCACTACCGCATTTCGGTAAATGCGGTACTTAGTGGGTCGCGTCATTTCAGGTCTACTATTTCTCGATTTTTCTATTCCGAGTTCGAATAGGTACCTATACCTATTTTTGCTGCTTCGAAACTCTGAAAGAGTTAAATGCTAGAAACAGTAAAACGAGCGATTACGTCACTTAAATGGCTAATAACATATTTACATAGACTCTCACTCCGTCCATACTAATATAAAATTATAATTATAATTATGTCATCGGAATGACGATCCTATAATTTGGCCTCGTTTGACGTTTATGCTGCCGTTTGTTTAGAATAGAACGAATTTCAAAATTGATTTTGTTAGTAAAAACAAATAAAATAGGTACTTTACTTAAAATATGTTTTTACACTTTGTTACACTGTTGTAGGTTTTGTGGTAGTAAAGTACTATGCGTGCCAAATAAGAATAGGATCGCGCTTGCTGCCATCTTCACACGATAGCTGTCAAATTAGTACGCATTGGTGATGATGTTCGCGAGTATTGCGGAACAAAATGGCGTCTTGACAGTACTATTCTTGTTTGGCACGCATAGTAAATATCTCGAATTCACCAGCTTTGAGTGGAGTGAAGAGCTAACTTAATAAACCTAGAATTTAATTACTGTTTGTTCCTCTCCTTCATCAGAGTCTGATGAATAGTAAATATGATATGACACTAGTTTCTTTTTTAGACGTCTGTAATGGTTTTGCTGTTTGTTAATACAACTTTATGGTAGTTGAGGCCACTAATAGCCAAGGTTCCACGAGGTTGGTTGTGAAATTACAGAATCATACTTACTTTGGTCCAACTTTCCTTGATTCCATAAACTCTGCGATTACCTATTATGCGAAAATTCATGCGTTCACGCCTATCTACTACTGTATGGAGTAAGGTAAGGGTACCAGCACCCTAATTGCGTAACACACTTTCAATCGGTATTCGAGTCATTTTGAAGCAAATTGCTAATACATTGCTTCATAATTATGTTCGAAAAATTCGTCTCCTCGACAAAGTAAACAATGCAATGAATATTGTTGAACTGTCAAAATGAAACCCATTCCGATTGATAGTTTGCTTCGCAATTAGTGTGCAGGGCGGGGTCTAGTTGTCGGATATTGACGTTTTTTTAAAAAGAAAATGAAAACGCTGGTTGTTTTAAATTTCTTCTCTGTATTTGTGTACTTAGACTTGAGTACACCCTAACTGGCTTTTGGGCTTATCTAAAATATCTGATAGTGGTAGGTACGTCGAGTCCTTGTTTTCTATTAGTTTATTTAATGGCATTTGCGCAGTTAGTCGAGCGTTCGCGGTAGTACCTATATTGTCTGTGCAACCGAGTGATAAGGATTCAGATTTCAGATGGGCTAAATTATAAGAAATTATTAGTGCAATCGTATTAAGAGTTGCAAATCCGCAAAGCAAGCGGTTGACGCGCGTACCTAAAGGATACACAGCGTTCGATTTGTGTCATATTTTTATGAAATCACTATACCTAATAAAATAAAATTTATGTCTCAAAGTAGTTACCTACGTGACAATATAGCACAACTCGCCGGGATTTTAAATTATTTTCATTCTTTTAGAGCAAATAACGAAAATAAAAAAATTCAGCGTACACTAATAAAATAAAAATTTATGACCAAAACGCCTACTTATTCTCAAGGTAGAAAATTACAAATGACTGTTATACAAAAATGATACCTATATTTTTTTAATTAGCTAAACTGTCGTTAGGGTATAATATGAAAATATTTGGTGTTCAAAAAGTGCAGTTTAGAAAGTCTAATAGTTATTGTGATTAACAACGTTCGTAGACATTATTGATGTCCTTTTCTAAAAAGTTTACTACCTACATGGGTAGTTATCCACTTATTTGTATGAAAGTAAATATTTAAAATCAATTTGTTTAGTGTCTGTTTCGGTAAAACTAGTCTATTTTTTTAAATCCATAATGTTAAATTGTTATAATTGCGTGTACATACTGTTTGATCTATTATTTAGTTTCTACCTTGTAACCTTCTTTATATTTAGAGCTATGATAAGATTATAGTTCTTTCGTATTTAACTCATAAATAAATTAATACTGAAAAACTTTCGTTCTGTTCTGATAGCTTCAAGTTTTAAATCACTTGGGATGTGATTAATATTTAGCCAGTTTTGATACAGCATAAAAATAATGTATCTGCCTTCCCGTTGTGGGCATTGTGTATGTATGAATTAAGGCAATACTGAATCTCTTTTTCTTAGTCTGCATAAGGTTGCAGTGTTTTCCGTTTTATTTTCAATTTTGTGCTAACATCAGACACATTTTGTTTATGTCACATTCAGGTTGCTAGTTGTAATCAATAAAACTCTTACCTCTATTAACATCTCACATTATGTAACTACATATTTGATATTAATAGGTAATGGTTTTAAGTGATTTACGAATTATCTTTACCTCGACCATCTTGGCTTCGAGTGCCATACTAGATTATTTTAAGTTTAATTTTATAACAAATTTTATTTAGATTTAGGAGGAATGGTAAGAGAGAAGCATTTGTTCTTATAAAAACGCATTTATAATATTTTTTGTACAACACAATATTTTTTTGTATGAAATATGTTTTAGGCTTTATTCTTAGGTAAAACTCCGCCACAGCTTAAAACGTGGTATTGTGATTTTTAATTGCATTGTTCGATCTCGTTATCAAGCGAACTTTAGTTCGAATATCAGAAAAAAAATTTGCTTGCTCCCACTTGACTTGAAATATAATGCTAACGTCAAGTCACTGCTTTCTTTTATCATGTTGTGCCACATATTGCATTACGCAACCGTGTGTAAATTATACTTTAGCTAGCTAAGCATAAAGTTTGTCTAAATTGATGCACTGAGAGTGGCACAATTAATTAATTACGTTTTGTGTGGATCACATTTTTAACCTGTATGTATGTGTATTGACGTGGTTTTTATTCATGTATATTCATTAAACATTGTATACAAAATCGCTTTTTATTTAAGTCATATCCACTTCACTGGAGCCGTAGCCCTTTTTATAATAAACAATATCTACAGGCAAACATTGTTTATTCCTCTCAAGTGAGTACTTATTATCACTATTGTTTCCCAATAAAGTATGTGTGCTAGCAAGCAGTTCGACGCCACGTGAGACCTCACGTCCCGGCCCTGCATTGGAAAAATTCATTCAATAGTGACCACTATTGAATGAATTTTTCCAATGCAGGGCATATGCATCTTAGGATAGCTCCAGTGAAGGAACGAGCATTGGTCATGCTTGCACTCAGCTGCGTGTTGGCGGTTTCAAACAAAGAGGCCAACCACCAACCAAATGACAGTATTATTATTAAGTACTTAAGGGGATGCGCTAAGGTAGCCCGCGAACTTCAAATTATCTTGATTTTTTTTGCAATTTGCAGGTTAGTGTCAGGTTGTATGTTGATTAAAATATGATTCGCGGCCGTGACTAATATGGCTTTACAGAATTATAATCATTAGAATCAGCAATACAACTCCATAAGTTAGAATTGGCCTCAAATCTCATGAATATGGACTTAGAGAGTTGTATTGACGATTTTTATGACTATAATTCCATAAATAAATATTTGATAAGGCCGCGAATCTTATTTATATTAACATACAACCTAATATTGATTTGCAAATTGCAAAAAAAACGTAAGCTGGCTAACCTTCCGCGTGGCAAAGTGATGGAGCTTTGCAGGACGTATCGCTCCATCTCTTTCTCAGTGTGAAATAAAAGCTATAAGAGGTAGGAGGTATGGGAGAGTAGGTAAGTATTGTAGGTAATGAATTTTGGGCAAATGTCCTAGCATGTTTGTTAGTGTTGAGTACCTACCTAACGCGAGTATATAGGTTAGGATACGTATTATATTTTAATAGTTTGTTAGTTAAGGCTATCACCTTGCTCGATGACCTTGGAGATTTGACCTCTGTAGTACTGTTTGTTATTTTAACGCCGCCTAATCTAAGGCCGCCTACATGGACGATACTACAAAAAAATGAATTGACGATTATGCAAGAACACAGATGTGTCGCAGAGTTGTCACGTTTTTGCCTATTTTATTCATTGTCTGAGAGAATTAATTTTTTCATACATTTTATTCCTCTAGTTTTTGTAGTCTTAAGGTGTGTCCAAACAGAGCGCGCAAGATGTGCGGCAGCAGTACGTGGCATTTCACAATTTCGCCCCCCCTGTCTAGACGTATGGAGAAATGTACTCGTGGCAGTGCTGTGCGGCAAAACCGGGACATGCCGTGCATTGACCTATCTCATCCCAACTCCCAAAGATATTTTTTATTTTTGTTCATCATCATAGTTTCAGCCGAAAACCGTTCACTGCTGGACATAGGTGTTCCCCAAGCACTGCCTCATCGACCGGTTCTGTGCTTCTGCATACAGCGGCTTCCTGCGGCCTTCACAAGGTCATCAGTCCACCATGTGGGATACTTTCCAACGCTATATCTTCCGGTACGCTATCGCCACTCCAGAAACTTTCGGCCCCCTCAGCCATCTGTTCTGTGAGCAATGTGCCCAACCCACTGCCACTTCAGTTTGGCAATTCGGGCTATGTCGAGTAGGTTGGCTCTCAATACTCAATACTCAATCATTTATTGCATTCCACAATGTTTATGCTTAGGTGGTAAGTAGACATTTGTAGTAACAATCGTGGACCCTGTCGGGCACAGCAAAATAAAAGTTACAGAGAAGAGGACTTATATATACATGCAAATTAACTTAATCTAAGTAAAATTAGTAACATTTTATTAATTATTAATTAATCTAAATTATTCATTATGTATTCATTTATATAATTATGTCAGTTAGTCTATGGATTTGTCAATTAAATATTCATCTATACTATAATAACATTTATTTATTAATATTTTTCTTAATTTATTTGTAAAAATAGCAATCTTTTTTTCATTTCTGAGTACTTCAGGTAGTTTGTTGTACATTTTTATCGACATAACCAGTGGACTAGATGAGTGCATTTTTAAACGGGATGTCGGTAGGTTTAAACGTGTTTTGTGTCGGAGTGTGTATCTAGTACGGACTCTGTGTATCTCCTACGGATCTGTTCATTTTTGATTCGATCACTTATGGAAACGCCAAGCATAGCCCTCTCTATTGTCTTTTAAGTGACTTTCAGCCTTTTAATGAGACCCATGAGAGCAATGGGCCACCATTGCTCTCATGGGTCTCATTAATGGTGCTCAACGGTAACGGCCCCGACTTACGAGTTGTAAGTCGTGAACCAGGCAAGCGATTACTTTGTGTAAATTATTTCATCACCACTGCTATCAAGACAGTGAAGGAAAACATTGTGACTGGAGGGAACCGACATCTACCAGCCCGCTCTGGGCCCGCGTGGTGGTTTACGGCCCACTCACTTTCACCGAGAAGACACCTGTGTCCCAACAGGAGCAGTGGGAACATTATAGGCTGATTATGAATGAGGCCCATTGTGAGCGACCGTGTTTCAGTGCCATAGGTTACCACTGGTATGTGAGACGAGAAGATATTACGTAGCTTCCCGAAAGATACCCAGCCGAGTCAGATTCGCAATTGAACTTGTTCTCGAAGTTGGCCCTACCGAACTGGACAATTGTTTAGTTTAACATAATTGTCCACTATTCCGAGTGTAGATTCTCCGATCTTCATTAGAGTGGATGTTATATCTTTGTTTTGTCCATGCTCATTTTAAGACCCACTCTTATGCCCCGGCCACACTAACGTCAACGTCAATGCCCATCATCGTCATAAACATCGCGGTAGTTAAATTCGGTCAAGATTCGGTCAAATTATCGCGGTAAGTGGTGGCTACACTTACAGCCAACGTCCTTCATCGCGATAATCAACGGAATATCCCGTTAATGTGGCCGCGACATTATGATGAGCAGATAAGTGTTTATCGGTCCTCTGTAAGTCTGTAACGAAAATAGTTAGGATGACCTAGCTTTCAGCATTTATCTAATAGAGCACGGGCGCTACTCCATGATATTTGAAGGTCTGATGATGACCAGGTAAGTGCTTATCGGTTATTTTTATCGCCTCTTAGAAGCTTCATATACTCTGAGCGACTTTTCTCAGAGGCAAGAAATGTATACCAACAAAAACGTAACAGACTACTGCCAGATAAAGCAGAATCCTTGGTGTTTTTGCACCACAACCTTCGCTTGGTAAATTTTGAATACCAGTAGGTAAGTAATAAAATTTAATTTGACACTTTTATCAAAATAGTGATATTTGGCGATAATTGTTTTAATGTTCAGATGTAAAAACTTTGATAATGTTTAGAATACTTTAAAATGTAAATAAAGTAAGTAACGAGTAACACACAATAAAATGCTTATAATTTTTATATTTCACTGTTTTTATTCTTTATTTGTAATATCATATAATAGGATGTATGTTTGTATTTGGTATGTGAGCAATAAATAATATTATCTATTAAAAGGTGTAAACAAATTATATAAAAAAAAACTTGCGGTCGGGGTGACCCCCGTCAGGAATGAGGTTCCTTCTCACGGATAACTTGCATCAATCACCAATGTCTTCATGAGATCTTTCAAATGAGTGCTACGTAGTGCCGTCACTGAGATCCTATGTACCCAACTTTGGAGTAAACCATCAGGTAGGTGACATCATCAGACGCATAGGGTGTCCATCGTCCGTCAAACGAAATTCTCAAGATGGTTAAAAACGATAAAAAAATAAAGAGAATAGAAATAATGTATCTACTATGAGGGCAGGTAGGTAGAAACTTAGTTTTGGGCATTGATATATATACACTAGATTAGCAATTACCGCGCCAAGGCGTTGCCACTGGACATACGGCCACGGCCGTATGCGTAGCTAACGTCAGTTCAGTCACAGGGTGGCAAATGCTATACATTTTAATTTCTTACTATTCAGCGACGTCTATCTACGAGAACATAAATTAAAAATGAACAGTGTTGCCAGCGTACATCCATGAAGCAATTTTTAGTACATTATAGTAGAAGTGTACGCGTATAATCTTTGATTTTGATGTTTTTGAGTTAGTTATTATTTTTCGTATTTTTTTTTGCATTTGTGAAAGGTCTCCGATCATAGTATTGTATTAATGTTTTGCTCTTATTGATCAAAAAAGAAACTATTAGTAGAATTTATAAATATGAAATGACTATACAGCCACAGGGTGACAGGCTGATGTTGACATTTCATTGCAAAAAATTTCTGCGGTTGCGTTGCGAATATTTTTGTAATTATTTCGTTTGCTTGCCAATTTTCAGTGTAATTTACGTCAATTTTAGTTCGTTGCTCCGTATTTAGTAAAAATCTTGGAAGATAAACGTTCCCATCGAAATCATCGAATGTCTACTTTCTAAATCACCACGACTTGAGCCCCCGTGCTCCTCGGTGATTGCTTAGGCCCTCCAAGTGCTCTGTGGGCCCTCCGTAAATAGGAGTTTGGACCATATTATTTAAGTGTTTAACTCCGCCCTTAAGACGACCACTGACCAAGTGTTTTGTGTTTATACTTAAATAACCATGTCTCGAAACAATGTTGTGTACCTACCTGGTTGCCAAGTCATCAAAGATGACGGTAAATATGATGTTCTTTTTCTATCTACACAATGTACTGCTGGTTTGAGTTTGAGTGCAATGTTTTGTTTTACATAATAAATATGAACATGCAAAATTGGTATTTATTTTATTATCCTCGAAACAACTAGTTTAGTGTCGAATTAGCGTTACCGAGTTGAATAATGTAGAATGGTTGAAAATTCTGTTGTAGTAAAACTAAACCTAAAAATTTAAAATCCAGTTTGTAGAATTTTCAACCATTCTCCATTAGACAACTCGGTAAAGCTAATTCTACTTGGTACAATATTATTTATGTAGCTATGGTAACGTACCACGTGACATTGAATAGTGTATGTTCCCGTAACTAGATGGCGTTGCCTAAGAAAAGCTTAAGTTGCCAGTCTATCTCAGTATATACAGGGTGTCCCGTAAATAATGGATCAAACGTAACGGGTAGGTAGCTTACCTAATTTCCAACAACTAATTTGAATATTTAAAAAAAACCGTTACAGTAACCAGGATATTAATTTTTTTTCGAATTTTACGATTTTGTCTTCCAGAATTAAGCTTTTTTAATGCTGTCGCTGCAAATGATGACATTTTTAGGTATGATTTTTATTTAACATTTCTGAATAGCTTACTAATGTTATAAGATACCATTTTTTTGAATACCGTTTTATTTGCCTTAGAAAAAAAATCTTGAGTTGAAAAGTTTTTTCTTTACGATGTTAGGACCAAAATTGAAAAAATTCTCCTGTAAAAAAAATGTATGACACCGAAGACCACCATTATTTTAAAAACTTGTACATTTAATAAGGTTTGCAAATTGGTATAAAACTTACGTCTAGTCCTTATCGTTACAAAGATATTGCTATGAATGTGATGAAGAAGACAGAAAATAAATTAAATTGGTACTATTTCATTTTTCCTTTTCGTAATGGCTTATGCTTGAATGCTTGTAATCGAAGCAGGTAGTTAAGCGGATAGCATAATTCCGACCCGATGACGTCATCTGTCCGGAATTTGGGACCGCTACCTGTGGCGGAGTTGCACCTCAGTCAGTGTGAAAGGGATAGATAGCGCCGCTTTTTGGTAAATCGGTTAAATCGGTATGAAGTTGCGCAGGTTCTTTTGTTCTTTCCTGCGCCCTTCACTCGTACAGGCTTCATTGTTGCTTGATTTTATTAGTTTATTTGTAACTAGTCTCTCTTCGAGTTGCTACGTCAGACAACTTTCGCTCCCGGTCAGTGGCTCGGTGTTTTCTTCTGTAAAATTTGACTTGTGCTGTGTTTTTGGACTTTGCTTTGCCTATCGATTTGGAACTCTTTGCGTATTGGACAAACGACTTGGCGATCCTACGGACTCCGAAAACATTCGTTTGTGTGTGCTTGTACGTGTGTGCAGTAGCGCTGAAACCTTATTCAGCCCAATGCCTCGTTATGAGTACACGCCACGGCAGTACGCCGAAATGCATTTTATCTACGGAGAAGCAAGAGGTAATGCCAGGGCGGCTGCAAGATTGTACCGTGAAAGATACCCGAACCTGGTTCGTTATCCCGATTATCGCGTCTTTATTAGAGTGCATAACGCGCTTCTTGAGGGAAGAATTCTTGGCACCGGAGTTGGTGGTACCCGTGAAGGACGACCGCGACAAGTTAATGACGAAGTCATTCTTCGAGAAATCGAGGAAGATCCGTCAGTCTCCGTTCGCGTCATAGCGCGACGCGTAGGAATTTCTAGATCGACGGTGCATCGAGTGCTACAACGGTGCCGATTGCACCCATATCACGTGCAACGTGTTCAAACGCTGACGTCGCGTGATTACCAGCCAAGAATAGAATTTTGCCAAAGGATGCTTAGAATGATTCGGGCGGACCCGCAGTTTTTTAACAAGATTTTATGGAGTGACGAGTCTTCATGCCGCCGAGATGGATATTTAAATTTGCATAATTTGCACAGTTGGCAGCTGATAAACCCACATTTGATGCGAGAGGACAGGAGCCAACATCAATTTAAAATAAATTTATGGGCGGGAATAATCAATGGGCAAATAATAGGGCCCTTTGAACTACCAGCTACTCTAAACGCCGAATATTATCTCCATTTTTTAAGGAATGAGTTGCCAAGGTTATTAGAAAACGTTCCAGAAGACGTACGGCAAGCAATGTGTTTGCAAAATGATGGGTGCCCCGCTCACTATGCGACGGCAGTAAGGGCGCACCTTGATGAAAGTTATCCGGACAGATGGATCGGCCGATTAGGACCAATTTTGTGGCCTCCGCGATCTCCGGATTTAAATCCCCTAGATTTTTTTTACTGGGGATGTTTAAAAGACAGGGTCTACAAGAATCCAATAACGTCGGAAGAAGAATTACGACAGCGCATCCAATCTGCTGCATCAGAAATAAACCAAAGCCGTTTTGTCCGTCGGATAAGAGCTTCCTTTATTAGGAGATGCAGACTTTGCATTCTTGTAGAGGGAAGGCAATTCGAACATTTATTGTAAAAACCAAATAAAACGATTTATTTGAACTAACTGTTTTTTTTAGTACGGCCTCCTAATTCTTTTCATACGCCTCAATAATTCAATGAACATTGCCTCTGAAATACTACAGTTACACATTTTAAAGAAAAAGTTTAAATGTACACACTTTTTTATTTTTTTTATTAACGTTGATTTGGAGCACCTCTCAGATTCATAGCAATTATCTTTGTAACGACAAGGACTAGAATGTACAACTTCATACCAATTAACCAAAAATACAAAAGCGGCGCTATCTATCCCCTTCACGCTGACTGAGGTGCAACTCCGCCACAGGTAGCGGTCCCAAATTCCGGACAGATGACGTCATCGGGTCGGAATATGCTAGCCGCTTAACTACCTGCTTCGATTACAAGCATTCAAGCATAAGCCATTACGAAAATGAAAAAATGGAATAGTACCAATTTAATTTATTTTCTGTCTTCATCACATTCATAGCAATATCTTTGTAACGATAAAGACTAGACGTAAGTTTTATACCAATTTGCAAACCTTATTAAATGTACAAGTTTTTAAAATAATGGTGGTTTTCGGTGTCATACATTTTTTTTACAGGAGAATTTTTTCAATTTTGGTCCTAACATCGTAAAGAAAAAACTTTTCAACTCAAGATTTTTTTTCTAAGGCAAATAAAACGGTATTCAAAAAAATGGTATCTTATAACATTAGTAAGCTATTCAGAAATGTTAAATAAAAATCATACCTAAAAATGTCATCATTTGCAGCGACAGCATTAAAAAAGCTTAATTCTGGAAGACAAAATCGTAAAATTCGAAAAAAAATTAATATCCTGGTTACTGTAACGGTTTTTTTTTTAATATTCAAATTAGTTGTTGGAAATTAGGTAAGCTACCTACCCGTTACGTTTGATCCATTATTTACGGGACACCCTGTATAATAGTAGTCTATGAGTTCAGTGCTCTGTATGACGGCAGCCGAAGTGAACCGAGTGACACGCGACAAAAAATATCGCCAAAACGGGTAAATGCGTAATGAAAGAATGGAATTCTAGATCACAAAAACTACCGGAATTACTTTTCACACGTAAGTTTATTGTTTCTGTGTTTATATCATCGTAAAAACGCAGTAAAATAAATAAAATGTAGATTTTTTTTTAATCATGATCAGTGTTACAACTAAAAACTATGTTTTAGTTTCCCACATTTGAGGGAGTTTTTAATTTATGGAATAAGCGATTTTAAATATTTTTTAATAATAATTAACAATGTTCCAGAGTACCTAAAGATGCAATCAATTTTCTCAATCAATAATCCGATTGCTGAGAAAACAGACTGACTGGCTACCTACTAAATCTACTGTCATGTGTTTGAAGCACTTCCGTGATCAAGATAAAATAGGCCCAAAAAGTTAATGGGGCCGTGTTTATTTGTCCAATCAAGCAATTGTAATGCTTATTGTAAGTAATGATTTTATGCGGCAATTAATATTATAAAATTATAGGTAATGCCAACAAAAAATGCCTTCTCATTGAACTACCACAGCAACAAATTAGTTTATATCGACAAACTACATTTTGTACTGAATGTTTTTTTCAACTTAGTTTTTAGATTGTAAAGAGCTGTTTTGCCTACAATAAATTGTATATTTTTCAGGACAACCGTTATTCTAAAGAGCAGGTGGAGCTTTCAGAAGAAGAAAATATGGATGTGGATGCTGTGGAAACCGACGAAGAGATAGTCGAAATAACTGAAACGCCCCGAAAGCCCAAAATGAGGAAAATAATTCACCGTTTGAAAAATTTATCGGCTAGAAGACTAAGAAAAGGAAAAAAATATATCACAAAAAATAAAAGACTAGAAATAAAAAAATAAACGATAAAAGACTAGAAATAAAAAAAATAAACGATAGAGGAACTGAAAAAAAAACGTATGTTGAGCGAAGAAGACGAAATGCAGCTAAATGTAAATGATGAAACAGTGCAATTCATGGAAGAATTAAAAAAACCTTAAAAAAGAAAAGGACTTATAGAATACTGACTCTTTGGGGAAACCGCAGGTTTTGTCTTTGCGATTATGGACGAAGTTATGATGACGAACAACTACCGGAAATATATTGTGAAGGACGGCACGGTTGACATCTGTCGGGCATTCCACCGTCCGGGGGAATCAATCCGTCACATTATTTCTGACTGGTCTCGTCTGGCTAACGGAGACTACTTGCATAGGCACAAACTTGTAGCCAGGATTATCCACCAGCAACTTGCTCTGAAATACAGTCTTGTGGAATTGGAAGTACCGTACTGTAGGTATGTGCCCGACCCAGTTCTCGAAAATGGCAATATTACGTTGTATTGGGATCGATCTATCATCACTGACAGGACTATTGTTGCCAATAAGACAGACATAGTGGTGATAGATCGATTAGAGCGTTGCACAATGATTATTGATATAGCGGTCCCGCATGACAAGAACCTCGTGAAAGCTGAAAAAGATAAGTAGATTAAGTATCTTGACCTGGCTCGCGAGGTTGTCGACGTGTGGGATGTGATACAGCAATCGTTGTGCCGATAGTCGTGACGGCTAATGGCATAATAGCCAAGAGCCTCGATCAACACCTGAAGAGGCTCTCGTTAGGCAGCTGGATTAAGGAAGATTGCTCCAGAAAGCGATACTTCTGGACACCGCACGTATCGTTAGGAGGTTCCTCTCTAAGCAGCCCTAACCACCGGTACCTTGGACCCTGTTCCCGATACCGGTGGGCTACTATTTTTAATATTTTTTAATGTTTTTATATTTTAATATTTAAAAATGTAAATTATACGTATGAAAATTAATTAAAGGAAATAAAAAATGTTCAAAAAGAAAATGCCTTGATTATTTTCATTACATATAACCTTCTAATACACATCTAATAAGAAATACATAATTCACATACTTAAAAAATAATTTAACGTTTACCGTTAAACGTTACGTTTTTTTTAACGTTTAAAAAGTTGGGTAAAATTTCGCATGGGTAGGCAACCCCATCCCGCCATTGCACTTTTATATTACGGTCTTTGTCTAATCTAAGCGACAGTATTGTTCTTGCGACTTGTGCAAGTGAGAGAGATATATGTTTACTTTTAAATGTTTAGTGGTTTCAAAGCTACGTCGTCCCATTTAAATAGTGGTTATACTTTTTTTACACATTTTAATGAGGTTTGCTTCTCTAGTTATATAACTCAATGGTTTTGGGAGACCTCGGCCACGCTTCACATTTTATGCTTATACATATTATGCATTGCCAGGCTTACTCTATGACAGGTTCATTAAACATAATAAAATTACAAACTACTTTACCTATACATATTTACAAACGTAATTTATATTATTATTTTATATTCTACGAAATCTTTATATTTGTACAATTTACAACATGATTTCATTCAAAAATCGTTCAAAACGTTAGCTTTTTGATTTTATTTCGAAAAAATAACGGGCGTACAGTCCACCCGTCACAAGCGTCGCCGCGGCACCCCTATATACAGGGTGGCCGGAACATTGACGTCCAAAAATAAAATTTCGGTCCCTCGTATCGTGGGGTATTCGAATCACCCCCATGTATGTTCCGCGACTTTTCATAGTTTTCGAGTTATGAATTTTTTTCTGAATGTTTGAAAATTTTCGACCTGACCAACCTAAAAAAATTCTAAAAAAAAAAGTAGATGGTTTTATCGAGTTTCTTTTTTTGCAACTGAATTTTCATAAGTAGTACTTTTATGCATAAAATAATCAGCTTCGTAACTGTGATGAAAGTTATGAAAATGTTGATCTAAAGTGAAAAATTTACGTTCGGTAAATTATGACTCAAATTTTCAACTTTAAATTAAAAATCTTAACAGGTGACTTCATAATTCCTAAGTAGGCTTCAAGAATGCGCCAGACTCTCAGCTTTCATAATCATAAAAAAAATGAAGTACTTAATAGGGCTACTTTGTTTAAAATCGGCCTTCAAAGACAGCGAGGTGGAAAAATTCTTAAAATTACCCATCTGAGTAATTATTTTTTTTTGGCTATTTTCTCGTTCCTAAGGTTAATTAATGATAAGAATACTGAAAACTAACCACATTATAAATTCAATATTCATAATTACCACACGTGGGCGAATGAAAATCCACTCGAAGTGAGAGCTTCGACATTTCAACATCGCTTCAGCGTTAACTTGTGGTCTGGTATCCTCAATGGCGAACTAATTGGTTCGTTTGGAAAATGAACTTCCATTGTTGCTGGCAGATGTGAATCTCGAACTCAGACGAACCATGGTGTTGCAAAATGACGGCGCCCCGTGTCACTATGCAACCCAGGTCCGAAATTACTTAGATGAAACATACCCCAACAGATGGATCGGACGCAGCGGACCAATTAGGTGGCCTCCACGCTCACCTGATCTCAACCCCATCGATTTCTTTATTTGGGGCTATTACAAGGAAATAGCATACGCCCGAGACTGTTCAAGTGAACAAGAGCTGAGGCAGTTGATTGCAGAAGCTGAACGTGTTGTGAGAGAGAACAGAGACGTTTTTAGACGATTGCCAGACAATTTCTTACGTAGGTGTAGAATGTGTATTGCTGCTGGTGGTGGCCACTTTGAAAACCTTTTGTAAATGTTAAAAATAAATTAAGTACTTTTTTCACATTATCATCTGTGTTTTATTCAAAACCACTTTTTACGTAAAACTTTTCTTACCCAACTCTGAAACTATTTGTTGGTTAGTTTTCAGTATTCTTATCATTAATTAACTTTAGGAACGAGAAAATAGCCAAAAAAAAAAATTACTCAGATGGGTAATTTTAAGAATTTTTCCACCTCGCTGTCTTTGAAGGCCGATTTTAAACAAAGTAGCCCTATTAAGTACTTCATTTTTTTTATGATTATGAAAGCTGAGAGTCTGGCGCATTCTTGAAGCCTACTTAGGAATTATGAAGTCACCTGTTAAGATTTTTAATTTAAAGTTGAAAATTTGAGTCATAATTTACCGAACGTAAATTTTTCACTTTAGATCAACATTTTCATAACTTTCATCACAGTTACGAAGCTGATTATTTTATGCATAAAAGTACTACTTATGAAAATTCAGTTGCAAAAAAAGAAACTCGATAAAACCCTCTACTTTTTTTTTTAGAATTTTTTTAGGTTGGTCAGGTCGAAAATTTTCAAACATTCAGAAAAAAATTCATAACTCGAAAACTATGAAAAGTCGCGGAACATACATGGGGGTGATTCGAATACCCCACGATACGAGGGACCGAAATTTTATTTTTGGACGTCAATGTTCCGGCCACCCTGTATATTGTACTCTGTGCGCGGCACTGTATATATAATAGTAGTCTATGGCGGCACTGACCATAGACTATACACTAATATCTGGCACTGACATATCGCGTTCCGAGGACGTGTCACAGGCCTTTGCGGGGGTGCTTCAGCGGGGTACTGGTCAAGATCCTTGTTTTTATTTATTATTGTAAAATATCAAAAGAAATATGGAAAAAAAAATAATACAAATTGTGAATACGTCGTTATATTTTTTTTGGTACAAAATTCATGCCGAACTATTCAGCCGTTGTAGAGATAATTTACGATTTAGTTTGCAAAGGGGCATATTGCAAAGATTTTTTCCCAATATTTGGGAAAGTTTATTAAAATTTTAAATAATACAATGTGTTTGTAGTAGTTTGTTTGGAGGAGCTCGTGGCTAAGTTATTACAGCCACACGGGTCGATCCATCGGGTTAAGCTAGGTACGCTTGCCGGGGATGGTCAGTGGATGGGTGACCATCTTTACATAGCGAGACTCCTCCGTGCCTCGGAAAGCACGTTAAGCCGTTGGTACCGGCTGTCATTCGTGGATCTTTGACAGTCGTTACGGGTCGTCAGAAGCCCGAAAGTCTGACAACCAGTCTTACCAAGGGGTATCGTATTACCCAGTTACTGGGTTGTGGAGGTCAGACAGGCAGTCGCTCCATGTAAAATACTGGTATTCAGCTGCATCCGGTTAGACTGGAAGCCGACCCCAACATAGTTGGGAAAAGGCTAGGCAGATTTTTTACAATGTGTTTGTGATGGCATTAAGTATACCAATATATTTTTTTCATGAAAATCGCACAAAAGGATTCATTAACAATTTTCTTTAAAATATGGTGTTTTTGGGATTTCAGCAAGGTAATCGCCTTAATATTTAGTGTACGTCTTCTATACGTGTTTGTCAACTAACTCCTCCTAATCGGCTGGACCGATTTGGATGTTTTGTGTGTATATTTCAATGGGTTCCTGGATGGTTTGAAAACACAATTGGACCCGGTAGGTGGCGCTGCAGTCAGATTCTAGGATCGTTCAGACAGGACAACGTCTGTCGGGTCCGCTAGAATGTACAGTGGGCTGCATCAATTGGTTACCCTAGTTGTATTAAAAGTAACTTTGCTACAACTTTGCAATTCAAACAATACATCCTTAAGAATTAATTAAGAAATAAAAAGGTTTCAGCCGGCTTACTATGACTTTTTTTTTTTTTACAACTTTCGCAACCTCCCACACCCAAACCCACCGCTACTTGAGCAGCTGACGGTCGGTTTACTTATCAGTCATACAAGATCAACTATCCATGTCAACATCAGCCGGCTTACTATGACTTTTGTATTTGCAACGCAAACGCCCGGACTAATAAGACTCGGTTAAACAAAAAAAAACGTTATTGATACGTAAATAATTTTTCTTTGCAAACCGTACTTTTCAATCAACATTTGACGGATAGAGGTCATTGACGTTCCTATTCTTATTTGAATCGAATTGTAAGTATTGACTAAGACCGTTTGTACAAACACGCCTTACGCACACATTTACATCATAGTATGCCGACCGGCCGCCATTACGTGACAGGTACCTACTCAAATCACACACACACATAGATCGGTACGGTGCTTCACTTTCGATATGCGTGGCGCGGAGTCCTCCTTTTTTTATAAGTCTATGTCTTTAACAAACTTAAATTTTTGAGGCTTTTCTAAAAGAAATACCTTTATAAGAAACGTAAAATAATAAATAATTACATAATTTCTCTGTGCAAACTTCGGAGATAGGGGGGTACGGTATTTTTTTAAATTTAAATTTTGAACAGTTTTAGATGACGTTTGCCAAACTATTTTGCAAATAAGAAAGAAATTAAAAAAATACCTACATTTTTTGCAATAGGGACTGAAAGGGGGTCTCAAAAATTCGAAGTGGGGTATCATAATGAAAGAACCTGTTTGCGCATTCTAAAACATTATTAAGTAACTTTTTTTAGACCGCATAGTTTTTGACTTTTGGTGAAAAATGTAAAAAAAATACCGTTCCCCCCTTATCTCCGAAGTTTGCACAGAGAAAAATCTGAAATTATTCGTAAGTATGTGATAGAAGTTTATGTAAAGATTACAGGAAAAATAAAACTATGTCTCTATCACAGTTTTTCAGAAATCGGAACAGAACCCGGTGCGCGAGTCCGACTCGCTCTTGACCGGTTTTGATTTCACGTACGGTCTCGTCGTTGGTTCTGGGTTGCATTTTCTGTACACGAACATTAATACTGTTCATGAATTTAGTAAGTAAGTACCTATGTACGTTTGTGAGTTTTATACAACGTGTAACGTTAAATGCGCAAAACCTCTGAAGGCGTCATTGTACTCATCATTATGAACAACTTTCACTATGGGACCAAACCTGAAATCGCGAAAAAAAAATCAGCTGTTCAGTACATTATGTTCGCATAATTCTTCAAAATGTACTGAACAGCTGATTTTTTTTTTCGCGATTAAATCAGCTGTTCAGTACATTTATGTTCGCATAATTCGTCAAAATGTACTGAACAGCTGATTTTTTTTCGCGATTTCATGTTTGGTCCCTTAGTAAAAGTTGTTCATAATGATGAGTACAATGACCCCTTAAGAGGTTTTGCGCATTTAACGTTACACGTTGTATACTTACTGGATGAAATTTAAAACATTGTACCTACTCATCATTATGAACAACTTTTACTATGGGACCAAACCTGAAATCGCGAAAAAAAATCAGCTGTTCAGTACAATGACGTAAGGTAATAATAATTGGTTCAGTACCTACATCAAACTCGTCAAAATGTACTGAACAGCTGATTTTTTTTCGCGATTTCAGGTTTGGTCCCATAGTAAAAGTTGTTCAGAATGATGAGTACAATCTCCCATTTCAATTTGGCACATGTTTTAAATTTTATCCCGTATGTTTGTTTCCTTCAAAGGAGCTGCTAAAGTATCTAGTCTCAGTGGTTCCTTCAAAGGAACTACTAAAGGAACCTCAATAGTTCCTTTGTTGTAAACACATTATTTTATGTCATGCCAGTAACTCAGGAGATGTCAAGGTCCAGCTGCGGGTTGGTAGATGTCACATGTCTTCGAATTTTTGGTTCTAAGACACAATAGTGTCCTCACGATATTTGCCTTCACCATTTTGAGAGTAGTGGTGATGAAGTAATTTGCACAAAGTAAAGCGCCTGCCTGGGTTTGAACCCACGACCCGTGCGACTCGTGTGCCGCGGGGGCCACCACTGCTATCCGCGGCTCCGGTGCGGTTCCGGCGTCATGTACAGGTAGGTAGCCTTCGAATTCACTATCACACCTAATAGGTACCAATGTATCCCCGGCGCAACGGTAAAAATAAACCATCCAGTACGGTATTTTTGAATAATTTATTGTCAAATTAAAAACAATTGGAATGAAAAATGTGTTACGCCTCTAGGATGCAGGTTATTTTTTAGGTAACCGTTAGCCAGCGGTGTCCAAGTTTAACTTAGAAAGTAGTTGAAAAATCACATTTAATTTGCTGTGAATGTCAAATGAATAGTTTACCATACATGTTTAATTTAAAGCAAGCTGAGGCAATTCTATAGAACACGTCTAAGGGTCTCCCCACATTTATCGGCTAACACCGGTCAAAAAAGCCTTTATGTCTACGTAATAAGGGTGTTAGTAATACCATTCGCATCGGCTCGGCTCGGACGACGCGTCGCGACGCCGGCGAAACGAGCCGTTTGTCGATTAGCTGATCGCATCGCACGATAAGCCGATTCCGCGTCGATAAAATGTGGGGAGACCATTAGTGAAAATTTCTCATCGCTCTACATAATTATACAAATCATAACTTTTACATCTCTACAAATACCACAAACATTTTAATAAAAATAACAAATTACATTTAATTAACCAATTAGAATCGTATTATACAATAGGGACATGATCGTTGTTAGTGATACATACCTACCAGTGATTACAATCAGCTTCTACATCGATTAGTAGGTATCCGCATAATCAACATACAAATTCATCTTACGTTTTTTGCATTGCAGCTTAGTATTTAATATGGTTGCAAGTTGATCAAAATAAGATTCGCGACAGTAACGAATATAAAATATTTACAAAATAATAATCATTAAAATCTCCAATAAAACTTTTAACTTTTGGTCAAAAATAAAATTTCCAACTTTTTTCATGAAAACATCACGTTTGCGTCCAATCAAATCACCATCGCCATAACAAATTATGAGTAGCTATGACTAAAATATTTACAAAATAATAATCATTAGAATCTCCAATAAAACTTTTTTAAGTTCAATTTGGTTAAAAATATTATTTCCAACTTATTTTGTGGAAACGTCACGTTTGCGTCCAACCAAATCACTATCTCCACTCCAGACTAAATAAAAAACCAAGACATAACGCTGTCAACAGTGAAGCGAGGCCGGTTTGGTAAATATGTGTGCACTTAGTGAGGTGTAGATTAGTTGTAGTTTGGTGTAAATGTGTGCGTGTAAACATGTATGCACAGTGCGAGATGTAGTTTTGCGCATGCTTCACTGTATTGTTCGCAGCGCTGTCTTGGTTTTTCATTTAGTCTGAGCATCACCATAACAAATTATGAGTACTTATGACTTTTCTACAACAGAGTCAGTAAATGGCTATTGTTTTCCGAGAACCACAGTCTAGCATGCCATTTCGGGAGTACAAGGCTGAGCCCTCTATAGCTAAGGGGCCGCCTCCACGAGCGTGCAAATCGCGGCGATAATATCGTCGTGCCACCAAATTCAATAGAAACTCTATGAATCTATCTCCACACGGCGATATCATCGCGGCGATAATTTGTAGGCACAGCGTGACTATCGCCGCGATTCTCTCGCTCGTGGAGGCGGCCCCTAAGGGTGCGTTATCCCAAACCATTATTTTGAATGTAAAAACGCGAGACAGCGCGAGCCGAAATTACAAACTACCTACTTATTTAAAATTAATTTCGAAACAGGCAAGATAGGATAACCCCTGACTTATTCACGATAACATTATTTAATCTGTTGTGCCAACATTGTTAATTTACAGGCTGAGACGACAGCTAACCTGACACTGAATAAAAAAATATTGAGACAATATTTTCTATGTGGACAATAAAATAAAAATATCAACAAACATTATTCCAGTTCTGTATTGCAATTTCGATAATATGGCGATAGTCCAGTAATAATGTGACAAAGTCACTCCTAGAGCAAGATTCACAGACGGGACTTTGACTTTACCAAGTAAATAAATTAAGCGTCGCTGTCGCATACGAATATGAAAATTATTCATATAACAAATGAATGTTCATGTTCGAATGAAACGCTAGCACATGCGAATAAGAATATTTTTCGCATATAAGTAAATAAGGTTCATATTCGTATGCAACGCTTACTTATGTCAAAGTAGGCACGATCTGCGAATCTTGCCCTATGTATGAAATCGATTAGTTGAATTCAAATGGATCAATAATTCATATTATTATCTCCAGGGCTAAGCACTTGATATTGTTGACGAAGACAAAAATTATTACGTAGGTACTTCAAATAGAGTTTTTTATAAAATGTAGTCGTCTAAAAATTCAACAATATTTCTAGCTTATACTATCATCATGATTAGGTACGACAGGACCCGAGTATAAAAATAATTGAAGCGATGATTTCTCGAATCGTCAACTTATCAGGCTGACATGTACCTGCAATCAAAAGAAAAAGATTATAGTGTCATCTATTGTTATTCCTTACGTACGCGATGGAAGTTCCATGAATGGGTATTGTGCCGACGTAGGTAATGAGTAGGTAGGAAAATGCACAAAGCCATGTCTGTCTATATACCTACTTAACGATTTTGACAACAATGACATACCTAATTATGCGCAAGAGTATTCCCCACTCCATATGAAGTTCAAAGGCCAGTGCATATTACAGCCGCATCCAGCATGGCATGACCCGCATATAGGTAGCGTGCGAATTGATCGCAATTACAGCACTTGTAAGTTTAGTATGTGAACTATCGAGTTCACATACTAAACTTACAAGTGCTGTAGGGGGATTTTTATATTACGGCGCAGTGTGCCCCCCAAAAATTTGGGTCAACCTTAGTATACTCATCACCTTCCTACACGACTAAAATAGCTTCTAATTTAAAACAAGATTTGATTGAATAAAGTTATCGGCAAACCGTGGCTGTTCGACCAAACAATTGCGGCTCTCGCGGACTGAGTTACTCATTGATTTTAGTTTAGAAGTATTACGAAACCACAACAAACTATCGATTAAGAAGTAAAATACTAATATTTATTAACATCATGCCCGATATTTTGTTGTGGTTACCTCTTCTAGCTTAAAAGTTTGCCGACCCCTGACCTAGCTCTTGTAGATACGAATTTTTGTAGGTAAGGACTTTTAATTATATTTATAAGTAATTTACAAAAGCATGCTCACCCAGTAAGCGGTGGATTTATCCTAATATTTAGGTGCAGCGCAGACGACAGACTTTTTGTGGGATCGAGTCTGTGGCGCACAAAATGTATTATTAATAATTAATATTTCAGGCGTCTGTCCTATGCGCGGTTATATATATGAATATTATACAAACGCCAGCATACAAATATATATATATTCATATTCATAAATAACGCATAAGACGCCTGAAATATTAATACATTTTGTGCGCCACAGACTCAATCGCACAAAAAGTCTGTCGTCTGCGCTGCACCTTACAGGACTTACATGGGTAAGTGGATTATGAAGCAAAGCGTTAGGTAACATACAACGTTATTGTTTTAATAGGCACGACAGAGAAAAGCCGAAGCAATTACACGATAGTTACCTACTTACCGAAATTTACAAAAAAAGGATGAGATTTTACAAAGTTACAGGTAGGTACGCTAGAACTGTTCCCGCACTGTGAACAACGAACACCATATTCAAAATATAACATTGTTTAAAAACGAATGAATTAAATTGTATCAATGAACAACTGCTTTCAGGTTTGCAATATGTACTAAAAATAACGTTGTTTGTTGGTCTAGGTACCAAGGTATAATAATTAAGGACTGCTATGCAATCTCGGAGACCAATTTGCTGGGTGTTATTTTATTAGAACTTATTTCAATGCGGTTATTAATTCGATACCTATGTAAATCTTCTGCCTAAGTACCTTACCTAATCGTTAAAAAATTACAAACCCATTAAAGCTTAATTTAGTCTTCGAGATTTAACATATTGAATTACCTACAGCGAAAAGAAAGCCAATGATTCCAAGGGAGAAGAGAGAGTTTAGCGCAATCAGTACGGTCAGTAAAAACTGAAAGTCCATTAACACTCATCACATCATCAAATAGACACAAAATTATTCGAGTTACTGCTTTTCAGCATTTCATATAATCCTTAGCTGTTAAGAGTTCTATTCAATAATTAATTAAATTATGCTTCTGTAATCTATTCCGATTTTAATTAATAGGTAAGTAAGTAAATTTTTTTTTAATGATGTTGATGGATCGAGAGGGAGACGAAGGCCAACAAAAAATAGATGAATTGTGTGAGGAATTATATGAAAGCAAAAGGGAGTGAATGATAGCGTAACGGTTGACAGTGGAGAATGGAAGAAGAAAACGTGTTGCGCCGACCCCAAGTAACATGGGATAAGGGCAGAAAGATGATGATAATCAAGATTTCAATGGCCGAAGTGCTAATGGACGTCATTGCTGCTCTTATCTAGCAATATCACTACTTAATGGTTTGTGACAATAGCCATAAATGTCGCCCTATCGTACAGATTGGTGAAACGTAAATATAATATAACACACGTTGAAACAAATTCGTATACTTAGTTGTTGTGTTGTATAAATTGGGACGCTTAATATGTGCAATAAGTACCATGCGGGTGGATTCCAGCCGGTCGATTGTCCTAGTAAAAGCTATTGAGCTGAAATCTATGGAAGTACCTACCTACCTACCAGTAACTATGGCCATACGGGCAAAGTACCTAGATGAAAAACAATTGAAGGATTAAGGAGTTTTTATGTAGTGCCAACTCTAAAGGTCCTGTATCACCACATACGATTAAGTTCCCGTAACCAACCTGTAACTTGCCTACTTGGCAGATACTTTTTTATTTCATACAAATTCTGTTCCATTTTTGAATTTATTCGGTGAGTAATAGAGGCTATTCGGACATCGTGAAATAGGTCGTTAGTGTAGTGAAATAAGTACTAGCAAATAAATGGCTAGAAGTAACACTGTGATAGATAGGTACATAAAACAAACATGCTATCCGCTTATCTTCCTAAATACTTCCTGTCTCGACACAAACTATCAGCTTCCTAATTTAAACTACAATGCTTTGTGATAGATACACTTAGCATTATATAGGTATAAGTAAGTTTAGAAAAGATGATGCATCCAGATGTCGCATTCAAAAACACATTTTTTCTAAGTAGGTACCTACTTGGCAATTAATTCCTGTGTGGTTATTTGGATGAAGTCATTGTGGTCTATTTGTTAGCTCTACAGTAGGTAGATACCTACTCTGTTTACGTCATTTAGTAATAGCCTAAGAACTAACAAAATGAAACACGCTTTATATACATAAGTAGATATGGGTAGGTACCTACTCTTTATTTTTTTCAGTTTTGGTAAATAAACTTAGGTACTTGATTAGTATCAATACGGGAAATCCCTAATTTAAGGAATGTATAGGTAGGTACCTACCTACTTAGTTATGACATACTGTGGTTTTCCTAATTCAGCCGACTGTTGTGAAAAAGCGGTTTAGGTACTTTGGGCGTTAGTCCTATACCTACTATTATTAATTCTGTGCTTTAGGAACTTCAACTATGGAAAACTTTGTGTTATTCCAGAGGCTCTAATAAAATACATAAATTATTATAATTTAGGTAATCGACCTTGAATGAACTCGAATTGCTGACATATTTTTTTTTTTTAATTTTTATGAAATAACTTGATACCTAACTATGAGTTAAGTAAGTACCAAAAATTGCTAACATTAAAAATAATTTGTAGGGAATTAAATTATCTATCTACAATGCTTATTTAAAGCACTTGTTTTCGCCTTTTCGGTAGCTAATAATTACGATTTACCTACAGGAGTACCAGAAAGGTGTGTTAAGGGTGTGCCGTGTGGTACACACGGCTACACATTTCGACAATGCGAGATCAGCTTATACTGGAATTGTATACTTAGCTTGATCAGTAGCAGTGCGTACAGGCCATCAAACTGAACAACTTTCTTCATGGGACCGAAATCGTAATCACGAACAAATTATCAACTGTCCCATACTTACAAAACTTCAATACTTACTCGACCCAAGTGTACTTATAGGATGGCTGATTATTAAATATATTATATGAGGCACCTATAACTAAAGCCTTATAAGTTAATAAGGCCTTGTGGCACAGATGGGACACTGTGCAAAATCATTAAAATAAAAAGCGACTCTTGCTACGACACAATAAAGTGCAATTCAGGTCACACAACGCTTATTACCTACAGTTATATTCAACTACAAGTTGCCTCTCTTTCTATCGCGTAGGTAACTCTTCTGCCTTCTGACCCACCTTACCTAATTGTAAATATGTACCTACCTATAGGTGAGGTACCTTCAGGGTGCTTACATACTGGGTGATTTTTTAATGACCAGCCAAATTTTCACAGGGTGTTCTACCCATGAATATGAACAACTTTCACTATGGGACCAACTTTGAAATCACGAAAAAAAAACCAGCGGTTTCCTACAAAAGTTCAATAGTTACCTACTCGATCAAAATGTATGAAACAGCTGATATTTTTTTTGCGATTTCAAAGTTGGTCCCATAGTGAAAGTTGTTCATATTCATGGGTAGAACACCCTGTGAAAATTTGGCTGGTCATTAAAAAATCACCCTGTATAAGGTGATCCCTGAGTTAATATAATAATTATGTCGGACCTGCCCCGAAAAAATTTACTTCAACCAGCCCCTAACGCTACATTCCTCTGATGACCGCACGGCCTGGAATAACCTAAAAACTGACGACTTTGATTAATTAAAAAAACAACACTGTGTTATATGGTTTAAGAGTCATAAGCAAACTTTTTTAATAAATACCAGAAAAGTGGTGCATAAGGCCGCGTTTCCACTGACGCGGAGCTGGGCGGAGTGGAGCGGAGACGTGCAGGAATCGTCCAATTACAGACGAGGCAAGAGACGCGATGAGGATTTCAACCATTATGATTGGTCGATTCCTGCACGTCTCCGCTCCGCTCCGACATATTGACAATTATAACGTCTATTCTATAGTGCAGCCAGCTTATCTGGCCGGTGCAGGAGGCTTTAATTAGAACTAACAAAATCACTACGAAAATTTACAAATTCTGCCAGTCTATTTCTGTAAAACTCTCACCTTGAACTTAGATGAAGTGAGCTGTCATTCCACCTGATGCTAGGGTTTGACACTATTGACAGCTCACTTCACTTTAGTTTTCACGGTGAGATTTTTACACATTTTGGAACTTGTAAATATGGCTGTAACTTTTTGTTCACCGATATCGACTCGAAGAGCCGCCGCGCAGCCGCCGCCGCCGTCATCGGCACCCTAATTGCGTAACACACTATAAATCGGAATCTGAATCATTTTGAAGCAAATTGCTAATCCATTGCATCATATTCGATTCGATTCCCGCACGGAACAAATATTTGTACGGCCTACAAGTATTTGTTCCGAGTCTGGGTGTTTTTCTATCTATAATATGTATAATTTACAAAAAAAAAAAATGTACCTATATAAGTAGTTTATCAGCCATCTCGTTACCATAACACAAGCATTAGGTTGCTTAGCTTGGGACTAGATGGCGTTGTGTGAAATGTCCATTATTATTTATATGTTCGAAAAATTGTCTGCTCGACAACGTAAAAACGCAATGAATGTTGTTGAACTGTCAAAATGAAACTGATTCCGATTGATAGTGTGTTAGGTACGCATTTGCCCCGCTCTGGCCAGATGGACTTGCTGCACTATACAGTAGGTAGGTACACCTACGCAACTACTTCCATAACAATTTTGTTACTTTGCGTAAACAGTAGGTCATATTATAAACCGTTTATTTACATTTACAGTTTTAAGAGTTTATAGAATGAAGTAAGTACTTAATTTATTAGTTTACGATTACTTTAGGGTTAATTATGGTTGTCGTCATAACAATTCCTGTCTACCGTGCACCGTTAATGAAAAATGAAACATATATTGGACGAATCCATACAAATACATCCACCATTTATTTAAACAACTCATCCACCACCACAAAATAAAATTAATTAGTAGATAACCTACTGACCTTAACCGAGAGTCCATTTTCCACTCAGTTGCGATGAAACGTAAGTACTGTATGGATGTAAAAACATTATTTATCAGTACATTATAGGTACACATATTGAGAATAATGGTAAGTACCTACTTAAGTAATTAAAACAACTCAAATACACTGTCTTGCCATAAATATTGTCACGAAGAAAAAAATTTTTTTTATTGCAAATAATATTTATTACTTTTACAGTGTGTTAGTTTAATACATAAATATAAAAGAATTTCAAATATAAAAAGCTTATTCGGAGTGGTCTCCATTGGCTGCAATACAGTCCTATAAACGTTGAGGCCAGTTATCAATAGAAGCACGCACTGTTTCCATGGGAAAATTCTTCACTGGCAATCGTATGCATTGTTTTAGGCCTCTGCCTCGAATCTTGCGGGCAGCGGGGCGGCGGCGGCGGCGGCGCGGGAGCGGCAGGATGTTATGCGTACATTTAAATGGACCGGTTCTCGAAAACAGCGGCGCGGGAGCGGGACGGGACAATGCGAGACGCGCCGCCGCCCCGCTGCCCGCGAAATTCGAGGCAGAGGCCTTAGGGAATTATCATGGCGTTTAGAGCAAGCCGTACTCTCTAAAACTGACCATAAATCATAATCCAGCGGATTAAGATCGGGACTAGACGACGGCCAGTCTTCAGCTCTGATGAAGTCTGAAACGTTTACTTCCAACCAAGACTGCGTGGACCGAGCTTTATGACCCGGCGCCGAGTCTTGTTGGAAGGACCATACTTGGTTATTGAACATGGTGTTGTTAAGGGTCTTAACTACCTTCTCAAGAATGGTATCTTGATACACTTGTGCCGATGTTTTGAGACCTTTTTCACAAAAATATGGCTCAGTCACTCCTTCATAGCTAACACCCCACCAAACTATCACTAAAGTCGGATAATGCCCACGTTGCACTCTGTCGATTAATTGGGAAGCTTCCTTAGAGCTTTGAGCATAAATACGGTCATTTTGTTTGTTAAAATGTTGCTCAGTTGTAAAGATTTTCTCATCCGTAAACAAAATTTTTCTGTGACCTCCCTTTGCGTACCGCTTCAGTAGTTGTTTCGATTTTACCACCCTATTATTTTTTAAATTATCAGTTAAAAAATGACCAGTGCGTCTCTTATAGGCTGCAAGTCCTAAGTCATCTTTTAAAATACGCGACATGGTTCTGGGTGCTATCTTCATCTCCCAAGATAAAATCTTTTGCTTTCGGACAGGATTTTCTGTCACAGAGGAGGTCTCATTGTATCTATTAATAGCCCGGTACACAAACATTTGACTAATACCAAGCGTATGGAGAGTTTTAAAAATTGCATTTGGCTCCTTATCAACTTAGTGTAAGTCGGCGTTCGCACGAGCGTAATAAAATCGCGGCGGGATTTTATCGCAATCACAGCGATTCGGTTCTCTTTATCACCCCACTCCATTTTAATATCGCAAAATATATGAATGTATTGGCGCCAAAATTAGAAAACTCAATGAACAATCGTTAATCGTATAAAAATGACAGATTCCAAATTCAAATGTAATATCTTCCTTATTTTTAATTGTAACAGTATTTATGGCCAGACTGTGTATATCCATTATTTTTACTCGTCTTGTATTTGATTGAATAGGTAAATTTAAAGTTTACAGGTACCTGCACAGTGCTTTCAAAGCCTAACTAATACATGTACAGTAAAATTGACGCTACTAAATTTGCTGCTAACTGCTATTAACTTTAACAGAAAATTTATTTTATGAATTATTTAGCGATACTTACCTACCCATGAATACCGCCTATTGTAAAGGCTGAGAAATACTGTAGTTTAGTGATCCTACGCAAAATTATTCATAAAACAGTAAGTATTAATTATTTCATTTTAGTTGCTGATATGGATAAGTAACAATTTTTGTATCATTCGATTGTCAGTTGTGCTACATCTTATTTATGACAAATATTCATCCTTCATTATTTAGGCTCTTCTTGCTACGAATCTAGTTAAGTATATTACTTAATTCATACAAACAAGTTTTCTACGAGTTGGTTTCCTTTGGAATCGGGTATTTTTTAAAAATAAAAATATTATATACCTACCTACTTAGTATAGGTACACACTTACATAATAATAAAGTAGCATGTACCTACCTCGTTCAACAGGTACCTATACGTTTTTATACTATAAAATTTCAGAGATAACTTGAGTCTTTGATCAAAATTATTAAGTAAACAAAACATGTATTCTAAATATAGGTACCTACTTACGTAAAATTGTCTGTTAACGAGTCGACATTTCATAAAAAAAAAACATAAAAATCTTAAATAAAACCAATTTTAATGACATAGGTACCTGCCATTTACGTGTAATAAACCAGTATTTATTTTTCACTACAGATTTCCTATAAAATAATTTGTGACAAATATATTTTTATATAGGTACTTAAAAATAATCACTTTTAATAATAGATAATAATAATTATCATCTGCCTAGCCTTTTCACTACTATGTTCGCTTCGGCTTCCAGTCTAACCTGGTACCAGTAGGTAACTTTAAATGAAATACGAGGCGACAGTAACGATAATTATTTACGGAATGATAATCACTAAAATCATCAATTCATTCCTTTCGCTTTCTACTCAATATGCAACCTGGCCTTGCAAGTTTTCTAAGCAATAATTTAAATCAAATCATTAATAGTAATCAATAACCAGGTAGGTACTGACTTTTGGGTCAACCTAATGCATTACTAGAATCAGATTTATAAAACAAAGTCGGGTTACATAAACCATTAACTCAAGAACGGCTGGACCGATTTTTACGATGTTTTATTTGTTGGATTTGTCTCCGCCCCGAATAGCAGAATAACTATTAAAACATAGGAAAAATTCACAAAAAAATGAAGAAAATTATTTTCTCATAAGTACCTACATGAAATTTGGACAGGGCAACGTCTGTCGGGTCAGCTAGTAATACTATAAACCGTGGTCCATTAAAGACAAATGTGTAGACTCAAATATCCGGACGATTGTTTTGAAAGTAATTGTACCACAGGTTTAGTTATGCAGTAAGTAAAACAATAGTCCCATAATTTATTTGCTTCTTTAGTGTGCGTACGTCGCGAACAATACCTGTAATTATCATGAGCAGTGCCGTCAAACAGACTACTGTTTCCGTCGATAAATTATTTTCTAAGTTTTTTTTTTTAAGTCACACAGTTGTCTCTTTTCTTTTTACTCATTATTATCTGATTTATATACCACTCACAAATATAAAGTTTATAGGTAATAGGAATCTACTTCTAAGACTTTGTTACTAGGAATTAGCATATTAACTGAAAAGCTAATAAGGCAATTTTATTGTTATTCCTAAGTTATATTTTACAGATACTTAAAATTTAATCTAATAGTATGGAATCTTATTTTGATTATTCTATAATACACCTAATTATACATTTATATTATTATATTATAAAAACGTACCACACTAAACGTAGATACATACTATAATAACTGGTATTATTGGCCGCAATTGACAACATTTCAAAATATACAATCCCCTAAAACAAAAATAGCATTACTAGAGTTTTTATCCCTGTTCGGATATATTTAATTAACTAATTACTTACATATTTTTAATGCTTAGTTTCGCAGTAACTTAATAATAAATAACCGAAAAACGAGTGATGACGTCACTCAGGCGAATTATAAGAATTTATCTATAGAATTTATCACTTCACTGTTTTATGTTTATAACTTAAAGTTATAACTGTTGTTATAACTTAAAAGGCATTTGGTTTGGCGTTTGCCTGTTTAGAACAGAACGAGTTTAAAATATCATTTTTTGGAAAAAATACACTGCTGTCTTATTTTAGATCAAATATCATTGACATTGTGTTTCACTCGGGTTTTCTCCCGGTGATATTTCCTTACTCCCGCCCTAAGACCCTCAGGGAAAAGGAGTTTCTGATCCCCTGTTAATTAGAACAAAGACTGTATCTCCTAGTAAGTACTTTATTGTTTAATAATAATTAATTGCTGCTTGTTTCTGTATTTTAATATTATTTACTTATGTATAAAGTACGGCGGTCACACTGAAAGTTTTTAGAATAGGCCAGTAAGAGGAGCAGTCGATGAAGAAATTTATTTAAATTTCGAATTAGGAACTCTTTGGGAATCTGTAGATGTGTAATGAATTCATATCATTTGTTTATACAAATATTACAAATTGGCGGCAATAATTGCGGCACAAATTGACTGAATTAATTATTAATTCAGTCAATTTGTCCTATGGTGAAAGTTTTGGGGTAGTTCTGGGGGACTAAAACGGCTAAAAACAAAAGCAAAGAAGGGCAAAAGTCAAGCGAAGATGATTGCCTCATTCTTCGGACGGACGGGTCATTTTGCAACAATTGTCCTAGAAGATAAAAAGACTTTCTTACTTCAGATTGGTACCTAATACCTATGTCAGTTATTGTTTACCAGCTGTCTTGGAAAATGTTAGACAGCAGCGCCCAAGTAGCGGGATCCTGCTCCATCACAACGCTCCAGTTCACTCCGCCAGACGGACTATAGAATATTTGTCTATCGAAAGTGTGGAGTTCGTGAGTCATCCTCTCCTTACAGTCCTGACGTGGCACCTTGTGACTTTTAATTATATCCAAAAAAAAAAGATAAACTTAGCGGAATTCGTTTCATGAATCCTGAAGATGCCCTGGCTGCGTTTGAAAAAGGCGTCGAAGAAATCCCTAAAGAGTGGACCCACTGCTTCAGTCAATGGTTCCATCGCATGCTACGGTGCTTAGAAAGGAACGGAGACTACTTCGAAAGTAATCAAAATATTAACAGGGTTCTACATCATTCCGTTTTTTATTTTCTAAAAACTCTCAGTGTGACCCACGTATATTATGTTTATGCCTGCATCAATGATATTTTATAATACGTCATTGGCCTGCAGCAAATTTATCGCAATTATTTAAGTAAGTATGTTTTTTGCTACTGCTTCTGTCGCTCTTATTACTATGATACCGATATGACTTCGTTTGACATAATAATAATTTGTACCTAATCATTATCAACTTGAAATTAAGAAATGATGTCAATTATTACTAATATTAAAATAATCTTGTTAGAATTTAATTAAAATAATAATTTTAGCACCATTCGAAAAATTCTACATCTTTGTGTAGAATATAATCTTAGAATAAATGTATAGAATCTTTCTTTTTATCTACATATTATTATCTCTTTGTTATCAATAAATACTTTTATATTAATAAAATTCATAGTATCTTATCGATAGCCAGAGAGCAGTATGAATTTGATACTATTGCCGATGCCGTGCTGGTAACAGAATCTTACATAAAATTCATCAAAATGGAACACTGTCAGCATTGATATAAAAAGTAAAGATACGGTCGTCCGTACATTTGCCTGACGCGATCGCCACACAGAAACACTAACGCCATCTATTAGAACTACTCTTAACTACGATGTCGATCGGCGCAGGCTGCTCGTAGACGTAACCTTGTAAGAGCGGCGTGGTATTTTTCGAGACATAAAGAAATTATGAAAACTTTTATTTTTCAAAAATTATATTTATTGCAGTTTGTTTGTATAAATAATAAAATTTTCATTGGCCTTTTTGTTATTCTTGACATATTTTCCATTTTGGATTCGTAGTGTTTTCTGATATTGTATATCTTTCAATTATTGACCTTTAATAAATGTAATTTATGATTAATAACACAGGTTGTTCCATTGAGTGAGAGTTTGTATAAAATTAAATTTTATTGTAATATAATTAAATCTTTATTTCATCGGTTACAACGCACGCCGCTGCAAAGTTATGTCGCACAGCGGTACGGTCTTGTGGGCGTGGCCTCGCGTCGTCTAAGACAATTTACTTGTAGCAGGAAAGTAGAAAAGAAAATTGTTTTAAATATTGTTAGAAGTTGATTTATTGACATATTTTTGACTTACACGTGATATGAAATGTTATAATTTTTTTTGTTATGTTTTTTGTCGTAGTTCACGCAACCCGTCACGACATAATTTGGCTTTTTTGCCTTTAAAATTTACAACCGCACCCGAAGATAGCCGATCGCGGACTAGTTCACTTGGGTTTAGGGGAGGGTCATTCTCGGACCACGTTCGTGGCGTCATTTTAACATGCCGTCCGCCCAGTCCTTACGCAGTAATATATATATATAAGTCAATGACTGTCAGTCAAAAATTTGACAGATTGAAAACATTTCAATTTTGTTGACATGTACAGTGGGCTGCATCAATTAGGTACCCCAGTTGTATTAAAATTAACTTTGCTACAACTTTGCAGTTCAAACTTGTAGTACTTGTTTTTCAACTTCATCCTTAAGAATAATACAAAAAGTGTTTCATATGCCCGGACGAGATTCGAACCATCGAATCATTGGTTATTCAATGATTACCGCGAGCTCTTACCAACTAAGCCAGTTAGATAGTTGATAACTCAATGAATTATCAATCTACTTGGCGTTATAACTCTGTCTCGGTCTAATGAATGAATAGTTTGTTAATAGAGGGTAGTTATGCATACATTTTACGAATTTATAATGAAGTTACCGTCTGATGAGTCTAGGTCACTTTAACTTTATGTCTCTGTCTAATCGACAGATGTTACAATTTGTGGGTATTCCTTAATTTTACTTACTCTACCTCAATTTATAACTGGCGACGATTTTTTAGTTTTTAATATGATAACTGTAAATTATCAAATCAAATAGTAAAATATAAATATTTGTAATAAAATAAGACATAAGAAAGTTTTGTTACTTAATAGCATTGTTAAATATTATTAAATAATTATTAAAGTATTTTATTTTTCTCGATTTTTTAATTCTTTATAAATATTACTAAAACAAAATAGAAAAATACTATACATAAAAAAAATATAATGCATGACAAAAAGCGCATTTCGTGCCTTGGATTTGAACCTCCAATCTTATGCACGGCAAGCGGTCTTGAAACCTCTGATTTAATTAGACGTTGAATAACTCGTCGTAAATGTTAACCCTAGTATTGCTTGTCGTTATAAGCAATTATAAAAGTATTAGTTTTATTGAAAAAGACAACAATAAAAACAGACTTTTGAAACATAAATACTAACAAACTTATATATTCACTAAAACAATACATTAATAAATTTTATAATAAAATGTTTTTGCAAAATACAAAAACCTGCTTCGGCCTATCACCCACATGTCTTTTGGGGGCGAGCTAGTTGATGCAGTCCACTTTACCAATAATTATGGTCAATTAAGGGTGGAACACACCAGATGCGTGGCATGACGTGAGCGTGACGCGTGTACGTTCCAGTTGTAATGTATTAAACTGTAAGAAAGATGACCAGAGAAGTTCATAATAATGAACTTCTTTCATGTGGATATTTAAGAATAAAAAAAACACAATGTTTTAATAGCTTAGCCTATTCAGGTAGGAATTCAAATCAAATGTATTTCCATAAACTCAAAGAACACAGACCGACGTTTTAACTTTAAATAATAAATGGACTAATAGTAATAATGGTAACTATTTAATGTATTTATATATAAAATATATAATAAAAATCACACTAGTATTGGTACTGTGGTGGTGTAGGAAAAAGAAAACTAGGAAAAACCCAAAGGAACGACCGCAAAATCGATATTAAAATTTTGTCAGGATAACGTCTGACGGATGAGGCACCTTGTACTTCCTACAGTTGTAACAATTTTCAAGTACATAGATAGTTTCAATAGCACCAGGTGACATTCAGAGGCATCATTGTGAAACGGGCTAAGGCTGGTATTAGCCAAGTATCGGCTAGGGGCATCTTCAAAATTTGTATTCATATCAGAAACGTGAGCATTTTCTTGCTTTGAACATAGACTTTTATATGTCTACTAGCTTTTGCCCGCGGTTTCGCCCGCGTGGATGTCGGATAATATCCACGGGAACATACTACCGGGAAATCATTCCTTATCCCTTGTCATACATTATAAAGGGAACCTCTGTGCAAAATTTCAGCTTTCTAGGTCCAAGGGTTTGGGCTGGGCGTTGATGAGTCAGTCAATCAGTCAGTCAGTCAGGACTTCTCTTTTATATGTCTATGGCTTTGAAGTATTTATTTTTTGCTTTGCCTACCATGCACGTAATGACGGGTGGAGTTTTCAGGAGCCGATAATAAGTAGTGTATTTTAATTAGTTCTTATTATGGCAATCAAAACCAAGGACATGTTCTTTTAATTAAACATTTTTCTGTAAATCCCCCAAAGTATGAAAATTTAAATAATTTTTTAAGGTTTAAAAAATATTAACTTTGATAATTCCAAGATATCTAGAACGAAAAGAATAATAAAAACAAAAGACAAAAGTTTCTAAAAATACATTTTAAAATCCGCCTAAATTAATAATAGCTGAATATACAAGGGTGTGTTTCGGTTCTCTTACCGGAAGACCCTTGGTAAGAGGCTCCTAAAAATAGTTTTGGACCATGGTAAAGGGGCCACCCTGTATGTAAATTTTATTATCATGATGACGTCTATAATCTGTATCAACACAACGAATTAAAAAAAAGAGTGCAAGTGCAAAAATAATTGTGGAGCACCTTTGTTCATGTAGTCAAATAGTGTTGATAAGTCAAACTGTGCCAAGAGCCAGACTTTATGTAGAAGTACAAACAAAAAGGAAACAAACTATTTAAATTGCACATAAATAAACATTTCTAAGTTATTGGTGGAAATTGGTACTAAATTCTTTCCAGCTCTTAGTACAGGGTGGATTTTTGCCCTGGGGTAGTAAGTGCAGGTAACCTTAACCATTGTAGCTACATAAAAACGATCTTAGGCGACTGACTATAAGTTTTGAGTACTTAATTACTAACCAAATTAACAAATTTTAGACAATTTCTACAGAAGGGAAGTTTCAGGTTTTATTTTTAAAATGCCATTCGATGCAAAGACAGTCTTCAACTACAACATTTAAGGTATCTGCCCTTACTGTTCCGTCTCGGAAATCCACCCTGTATAGGTAGTGCCCGTGTTATGGATAAAGTAAAAAAACTACCCTTGAACTCTCAGCGAGTACAGGTACCTACAAAGAACCCATAATCAAATCTATGTTACGTGGAACCAATTACTACGAAAAAATATTGTTTAATATTTTTTAAATGATAATTAAATTATATTAAGAGATAAAATAGTTGTCCAAACAATAAATTACCTACATACATAGAAAGACACAAGAAATGGAAATAGATTTCATTTCTTTGTTACCAATTTACAACTGTAATGTAATTTCCATGCAATTAAACAAAATTTGGAAATTTATTTAAATAAAATACTTAATTGAAAAAATCAATAAAGTCAACTCCAAAACTGCCAAGTTTAAAACAAGAAGATCAGTTTTCAAGCATTCTAATGCAGTTGGTGATCGTTATTTTAGTTCAGTCTCTGATTTGATGCAACCAACTGCATCAGACTGTTTGAAAACGAATCTACATTTGTTTAAACCTTAAAATATGAGCATGTTTTGGCGTTAGATACCAAGTATGCTACATAGACTAACTGTCCTGTGGGGAATTTTGGCCAAACTTCAAAATCAACCTCGCATAGATGTTGGAAATCATATATGGCACAAAATCAAGATGATAATATTAGACTAAATTACACTAATAAATAGTACATCATGCAGTTGTGCCATAGGCTGCATGCAATGTTAATAAAAATAACTATTAGAATGAACTAAGTAACCCTTCAAAAGCATTATAATTGCATTGGGAATGTAATAATTGATTCCACAAAACAAACAAAATAGTGCTTTGTGATACTTAAGCAGTACACATACTTATTAATAAAAAAGAATAGCAAATAACCAGCCATCAGACAATTTGTTGTTACTATTTAAACTCTATGTTACTGTAAAAAATTATGTTATACTTTACCCCGTCCATGTTTGTAAAATCGTTTTTTGTAACGTCTAGAAAGAAAATATTTTATGACTAAAATAAGAATAATGAAAGATAATATGTACAGGAGACTTAGCATTCCGATGTCCAAATTGGAGAATGGGCTCGGTGGTGCTGCAGAAGACCTTACACGCCGCATAGCTTGGATGCTTACACCGCCATAAACATTTTGGAGATACTGGTACACAGCTGGTAGATTCCAAGCACCTCGGGCAAGTCTACACTCAGGGCACCTTGCAACACTTGGGAACTGAATCTTTGGATGTTCAGGATCTTCAGTGACATCACCTGCTAGTCTAAGATTAACTTCATTATGTGCTATCCATAGCCAAAGCACAGCTTTATCATTTTCTTTTACATCAAATATTCTGTTCCTAGATGCCATGGCTTGGAAATGTCCAGCACATTCTGTGCAGCCAAAGAAATTCTTGACATAGCCATGCATAGCTTTCAAAACTCGAGGACTTTCTGTACCACGTTTCTGAGCTGCATTTACAGTTAAAGTATGAAATAGGGTCCAAAGTCCACAAGTATATCCACGGAATTTAGGTTGACTGCCTTTGCACCTTACATATTCCAGATTTGTTGTATACACTGGTGCATGAACCGTTTCCAAACGTTTTACCAACTCATATACTTCACTGCCGCTCCAAGTATTCTTTGTTTCAAGAGTAGTACGTAATTCAGACATGTATTCTTTAAGATTGCCTCTAAAAGGAAAAGAGACTATAATGACATCTAGATAGTCTAAAAGTGCTTGTAGAGGTTCACCAGACAAGGTTTTAAATCTTGTGATTTCTGTATGTAAACTTGTTTTAATGGTTTTTTCCAGGTCACTATAATATACAAGATCAGTATTCAGAGTCACTTGTTTATCATCAGAATGCTCATTGGTGAGTATTTCTTGACTGCCTTCATCCCGAGTAGGGAAAGCATAGTTTTTAGATTTTAAGAATGAATTAACTGCTTTTAGTAATCCTAGCTTTTTGTTGTCTTTAGGGATGAGTGTTGTAGGCTCAAGTGTAGAGCTTATAGCAATAAGTCCTGGAAATTGTTTGATATTTGCCAGATCTGCAACCTCACTAGTTTCATGCACTCTTTTAATCCTTATATGTGGGTAATCATTGAGGTCTAAGGCTAGTTCTGAACCCACTGTTGAATTCACATTTTCTAATACAAGGAATGTATAGTTGATATCATTAGGCACATCTTTAACAGCCGCCGAATAGGCACTGACGGATTCAATACTGAGTGATGGTGCAGATTTTAAGTGGCCAATTGTTTGATCATTTTGCATTTTTGTTATTATTTGAGCTTTAAGTTTTTCATGCGAGTCACTTATCTGTATTTTATCACCAACATTGCCATTTCCTTTGACATAATACTCATGCAAATAGCGTATAGATGGATATGCCATTACCTCGAACTGTCTACAAATTTCATTGTTTTCTTCTACAGAACAGTCAATAACTGCTAATTTTATTAAGTTTTTCCAGTTAATTATTTCGGCCGCCAAGGTCTTAAATTTGGGTGCAAAAGCTCGACAGTGGCCGCAATAGCTATTATAAAATTGAGCCACCACTGCATGTTTCTGACCATATATTTTCCTTTCGAAATTCCGGTTTGTTAAAATGTCAACATGGTCCGACTTACTATACAGTCCTTGTTGATCTACATCACCATCTTCCACAATAACTGCACTATTCACTAATGCAAAGAATACAGCAATAAATAAAATTATTGCATGCCCCAGGTTCATTTTTAATTGGCTCTCGATAGGTAACGGGAAGCGGGGCACGTCACGTTTGAATAGTATGTGCTATGTAGATTGTTATAAAAACGCGGCTTTCGCCGGTGACTCCGGAGTCCAAACTAAAGCAACGCTGAGTGACACCAACTTATCATTTAATCATTTTATTTCAAACACATAAAAGTGTATGCGTCATTTCTTTACGATTGTTCACAATTTACTTTCAAATCAAGAGACGAAATGGTACTAGAAATGTCAAAGTCAACAATGTGACAGCACTGACAGCCAAGCCATGCAGCTGACAGCAAGAGATGAGGCAATATAGGCGTTCAAAAAAATAAGTTTTAATCGCGTTATTGGATAGCTTAGTAGAGTTTTATTTTTTTATGTCTAGTATGCTTTGTACACACAGGCGCAGTGGTGATCTGACAAATGTATCTGAATGGCCTTTCTTCAACTATGTTGGGGTCACTTCCGGTCCAACCGGATGCAGCTGAATACGCTGGTATTCAGCTGCATCGGGTTGGATTTTTACATGGAGCGACTGCCTATCAGGGGGCTTACTATGAGCTCTTATAGCAGGGCAGAAGTTGAACGTATCCACATGTTAGGGCTCTTCGAAAAAAATACGTCGTAAAACTTGTTTGTTTACATAACATCTGTCGACCGCCCAGCGCGAGCTTAATGACGTAATCGGAGAACCACTTGAGTTGTTTATTACGCTTGCGCGCGGTCGGTCACTCTCTCTCACTGGAAACGTTCGACTTCTGCCCTGCTATAAGAGCCCATAGTAAGCCCCGGACCTTCACAATCACAACCCAGTTATTGGGTAACACGTTAGGTAGGTACCCCTATTACTATATAACGGTTTTATAATAATATATAAATATTATTATAAAACCGTAATGCTCCCTGCAGAACGTGCACAACGAGCGGTTCTTAAAGTGATGCTTTTCAAACCTAGAGACTACCCCACTAATCAGCTATATTCTGAGGCTGAAGTTCTCACAGTAAGGCAACTATATGTCCTTCGTTCAGTCTTGCGGAGACACTCCAGCCTTCCATTAGACAAAAAACTGCTTCTAAGACGCGAAGGTTTCCCTATATGTAAAGCAAACCCCTGTCGTTTTGCATTTACTAGTCGACAATTGTTAGCTCAAAGTTCACGGATGTACAATAAAATAAATAAAATTATTCCGTTGTACAGATATAACTTATATGAAATTAAGAAAAAAATAAGAAACTGGCTCTTATCCTTAACTTATGATGAAACAGAAAATATATTGGCTATAAAATCATAACTTTTTCAAACCTACCTTGTAAGAAAGCCTATCAAACACTCACACTTCACATACACTCCTCCCTACACATACACTACACTCATATACACACTCCTAGATACACCACCAAAATCTTTCACTCAATCTGCTGTGTTAACAACCACTGTAACTATTATCAGAAAGTCACGGTTGTATTTTATAAATTGAAGCCGTAAAATCTCCGACTCCTAAGATACAGGTCTGCGTACCTAGTTTAGGAGCCCGGAAAGCTGACAATCATTTTAAACTTGGTAGTACAACCCACTGTTTTCTATATGCTATGTCCTGGTTGTTGCTTTTTATGTACTAATAAACATATTATTATTATTATTTCTTTTATTTTACTTTTCACATATTTGTTACATTTTTAAATATTAGTATAAAAAGAATAATAAAAACATTTAAAAATATAAAAATAGTACCCCACCGGTATCGGGAACAGGGTCCAAGCTACCGGCGGTCAGGGCTCCAGAGAGAGGAACCTCCTAACAATGCGGGCCGTGTCCAGAAGCACCGCTTTCTGAATCAAGCCCTTGATCCAGCTGCCCAACGAGAGCCTCCTTAGGTGTTGGTCGAGGCTCTTGGCAATTAAGCCATTGGCTGATACGACTATCGGCACAATGACTGCTGAGTCCACATCCCACATGTCGACAACCTCGCGAGCCAAGTCAATATACTTGATTTGTTTATCTTTCTCGGCTTTCACGAGGTTCCCGTCATGCGGGACTGTTATGTCAACAATCATTGCGCGCCGCTCTGTTCGATCCACCACCACTATATCAGGCTTATTGGCAACAATAGTCCTGTCAGTGATGATGGATCGGTCCCAGTACAATGTGATATGTCCATTTTCGAGAACTGGGTCGGGCACATACCTATAGTACGGCACTTCCGATTCCACAAGGCTGTATTTCAGAGCAAGTTGCTGATGGATTATCCTGGCTACAAGGTTGTGTCTATGCAAGTACTCTTCGTTAGCTAGACGAGAACACCCGGAGATAATGTGTCGAATTGATTCTCCCGGTCGGTGGCATGCCCGACAGATGTCAACCGTTCCGTCTTTCACAATAAATCTCCGGTAATTGTTCGTCATGATAACTTCGTCCATAATTGCACAGACAAAACCTTCGGTTTCCCCAAAGAGGTCACCGGAACGCAGCCAGGCTACGGACGCTAGCAAATTTACATCGGGTCCATGTAGGGCCCGGAAAAAGCGTCCGTGGAGCTCCTTACTCTGCCATACTTCCATGCGGTCGTTAGCATCAAGCACTACAGGCTTGCGCCAGTTCTCTTTAGCCAAGGAGAGCGGGGTGAGGCCCTTGTCCACCGCGACCACATCTCGATGCATCCCCACGTCGGTTTCTAGGAAATATTCCCTGAGACTGCATATCTCGCGATTGTGGAGGGTCTTAGCGTTTAAAAAGCCTCGGCCTCCACACTTTCGCGGGATATACAGTCTCATTACCGATGACCGTGGGTGATGCATTCGATATGCAGTCAACAGCGTACGGACCCTCCGATCCAGGGCATCGAGTTCAGTCTGAGTCCATTTGAGTATGCCGAAAGAGTACATCAAAACCGGCATGACCCAACCGTTGAAGGCACGCACCTTGTTTCCGCCTGATAGAAGACTATTAAATACTTTTTTCAGGCGGCCAAAGAAGCGCTCCTTCAACGATTGCTTCATGTCAGCAACATTGATGCCTAACGCTTCCGACATACCCAAATACTTATAGGTTTCGGCTGCGGAGAGGGTTCTAAGGTTTATGGAATCCGGGAGTTGGGTTCCCACGGATTCCACAATCTCCCCTCGCTTTACATGCATGACCGCACATTTGTCCACACCAAATTCCATCCTGATGGCGCTACTGAAAGTTTCAGTTACTTTCAATAGCTCCATCAGTTGCAAATTGCTGGGGGCAAAGAGTTTTAGGTCATCCATGTAGAGGAGGTGGGATATAACCTGACCACCTCTCCTCAGCCGATAGCCTAGACCTGAATTCTCCAGCAGTGTGCTTAGAGGATTCAAGGCTAAGCAGAACCAAAGTGGACTCAAACTATCGCCCTGAAATATGCCTCGCTCAATCCTTATCGGTTCGCTATTCCTCTGGATATTTCGACATCCTGGATAGCGAAGGACCGTCCTCCATTGCCCCATACACGACATCAGGAAGGTGCGCAGAGTTGCATCTACTTTATACAACTCCAGCACCCTCATGAGCCATGTATGTGGCACCGAGTCATAGGCCTTCTTATAGTCTATCCAACATGTCGACAGATCCCTACGGGAACGACGAACCTGTTGGCTAATGGCCATATCAATGAGGAGTAGCTCCTTAGTACCACGGGACCCGTTCCTAGATCCATTTTGAGAGGCAGACATGATGGAGTTGGTGTCTATATGTTCGTTAATTTTAGCTCTCAAAATGGATGTAAGAACCTTATAGACCGTCGGTAGACAAGTGATCGGTCTATAATTTTTGGGCTCCGTAGTACTACCTGATTTATGGAGCAGGTGGGTTATTCCTGTCGTTAGGAACTGGGGTAGCGACCCTGACTGTAAGGCTGACTGGTACTGAGCCGCCAAGCGAGCGTGCGACCCGAGAAACCATTTGATCCAGAAGTTATGCAGTCCATCCGGGCCTGGAGACTTCCAATTTGGCAACGGACGGACTGCACGAGCTACATCTTGGGGACAGATGGTAATAGCTCCCATTTCTGGTATTGGATCGCAGGCTCGCCTGACTTCCCGAGCCCAATCACCCTCGGTGTGACTGACAGGCACCGACCAGATACTGCGCCAGAAAGAACACATGGCATCATCATCCGGCAGGCGCGTGTCAGTCACACCTTGGTCCGGTCGCTCCCAACCCCTATAAACCCACCTTTCATCGCTCTGGAAGGTGCAATTCTGAGTGTATCGGTCCACTCGCCGCTTATACCTACGAATACGGTTTGCCCATGCATACACTTTCTGCCTCAGGAAGTCGATGCGCTCTGTGACACGGGACATATAGTCCTGAGGGCTGACATCAGTCCCTGAGAACGCCCGTTTCACAAAGCGCATCACTCTGGGGCGAGTATTGCCCTCCCTGAAGCAGATTAGTTTGCCGATGAGCGCTCTGGCCCCACCAATACGGCGCTCAATCCTGCACTGCCAAGCTGGTACGGCTGGTTTCGGTCGTGTAGCTCTAGAGTCATTAGCAAATTTGACGTGAGCTACACGACATGCCGCTACAGCCGCGCAGTACAGAATCGAATGAGTATCGGTGAGGTCTTCGCAGTCATCAAAATAGTTTGACAACTGCGAATCCAGAGCCGCCACCAGCGCCCTATTTTTGTTATGCATGGGCAATCGAGGTAAGCGTGGCCTAAGTTCGGGTGATACGAACCGATATTCCTGAATCGCACCCTCCAAAGCACTCCTCAATTCCTCATTGCACTGGGTACTTACGTGTGCAGCCGTGCCATCACTCCCCTCGTCAGCTTGAGTTGTGTTGCACTGTGGTGGTGGTGGTGCAACAATAGTCTGCGACAGGGGGGCGATCACACGGCTACTCTGCATTTCATTTCGCAGGCGATCAAGTACAGTGTCATCCAACATATGGTTACGCTGGATGACCCGCACCTGATCCGACAGTCGTTGTGCCGACACGTTGAGAGCTGGCTCAAGCACCTGAAAAAGAGAGTGCATCCGAACACGGTACGCGGTCAGATTGTTTCCTCCCTCTGTAGCCCCATAGTATGAGCGCATGACATTCTCATTAATGGCTCGCGTCCATCTCATGCGCTGCACACTTCCGCCGGGAGCTGGGACCCTATCAGAGGCCGGTGGGCCTCGAGGTCCTAAGCCGTCCGGCGGCCGGCGTCCTCCCCGTCGACGAGCAGGTGGTGGCGTCGTGGGCGGAGAGAAATACTCGTCACTCGAGCTCGACGCAACTACCGCGGCCGGTGTCGACACAGCGCTCACAGTGAGGCTGGGTACCGGCGGCGGCGAGGCGGAGCTGAGCGACGAGTCCGGAGGTGGTAGACGTGCTTTTCGTGTGGCTGATCTCGTCAACATTTATCTTCATTCGTTTTCCTGATTATTTTCTTCAATTCATTGTTTTATCGGAGGTGACATCTGTCATGTCACCTCCGATTCTGCAGTTTTTATTAAATTTCTATTTCATTTTGGTAGTGTATGGTCTCTTTTTATAATTTTCAATGGTTTTCTGGTTTCAGGTTTAGTATTATTGTTGAAAAACTGTTGTAATAATGCGTCAAAATTAATAAAATTGTAAAAAATATTAAAATTAGGAAATCGAGCGACCCTGTTGACACGGTGTTGCCAGTTATTTATTATTATTATTACTTTATATAGTGTATTATCTATGGGTACCCCTTAGCTTAGTAAGACTGGTTGTCACACTTTTTGGGCTTCTGACTATCCGTAACGACTGTCAAAGATCTACGAATGACAGCCGGGATCAACGGCCTTGCCTCGGAAATGTCAGAATAAACAATTTTATTTATATTATTAATTATTAAAGTCAAACTGTTCCCCACCAACATCACAATGGAGCCAAAATCAACGCTAGTGGACATTTAATTATTATTATTATGTAAGTATCAGCATTATCTACCTTCCATGCTGTGGTAGCCCGCGAAATTCAAAATTTCGTGCGTGTTTTGCAATTTGCAGGTTAGTGTTACTGTTCGTTTGCACTGGCGAAACATTCACAAAAATAATGTTGAAATCTTCGTTTTCATGGTTTCCTGTCAAATCCATTGGTATGTAAAAGAAACTATGTCTGAGGCATAATATTAGATTGTTTCTTTATAGGTACAGACGCCAGCACATCAAGCTACTATAATCTGTCCTTTAATACCCGGCTCCCTCACTGAACTCGACTGAACTGCTTCAAGAATCAACTGGACAGATTAAATATCTCCAAGCTATTTGATACACACGCATCAGCTAATTAATTAGCTGCTAGTGTGTTTAACCAAAATAATAAATAATAATAATAATAATAGCCCCACCGCCGTATCTCTACGTTGATGTCGTGGTGGAGCTTGCGCGCTCCGAACTCTGGGCCTGTGCCAGTAGAGTTCACTTTGCCGAAACAGGTCTAGGGTGAGGAGCCAGACCAAGAGAGATACAGAAACCCGCAGGGCAGCATGTGGCGAGCTGTAGGGCAGTAGCGACCCCACGGACTATCTCCTGGGAGTAAGTAATCTTGTTCCTCATCTCTGACTTGCCTTTATTGGCCGGCTGGAGTGAACACTGACGGGAACAGAGCTCCCACCTCATTCTTGCCTTTATTGGCTGGCTTGAGTGAAGATTCGCAAGAGCAAACGTGCTCGGAGGAAGGAAGTATTCCAGTAAGTGTTTGTAGGGATCTTGACCATCTACCGTGCTCTGGGATTGTTCTGAGAACCGTGGGATACCTCTCCACTCCTCACAAGCACCTCAGGACATGTTGTCACCTTGTCGCTACGACACTATTGCCTAGGCCGCACACATCGCGATGGCATTCGGGCGATAAACTTCGTCTTCGCTTTACAGAGAAGCTGCGCGGCCACATAGTGCGTGTCGTCAAGTTTATCGTGATGTACGAGCGATGTGTACAAACGCAAACAACAAAATGGACGCCGCGGTTGCTCTGTATTTTATGGCAGCAAATAATTATTTTTTACATTTATGTCATGTAAAAAACAAATTAAAAGCAAGTAAAAGGACGAAGTGGATGATAACTATTCACAAATCAAGACTGCTTCAGCTATATTATGCACTGTAGTTTAACATAACACGTCCACTACGCACGCAAGGGTGGGGGCCGACTGAAGTGTGGCCGCGCAAGCGAAGTTCATCGCGATAAAACGCTTAGATCTGCGAGAGTTTACCGACAGCGGAGCGAAGTTCTTGCGACTACGCACGAAGCTGCGAAGTATACGCGAATACTTGGCTACATACATCGCAATTACGCGAATCTTCGGGTTATCGCGATGTGTGCGGCCTAGGCATATGTGCTAGCGACCGTTTTCGGGGGCCCATTATTGCGTGTGCAAGTCACCCCCTGTCATTTTATCTGTGTATTGTATACAAAACATTAGTCAGGCAGGGGCCATAGTGTTTCTATAGTTATAGGTAACAAGTCCACAACCACCCAAATCCATAGCCCAATATGTTTTGTTTCCATATTCTGCAATAGTCCTGCCTGCACCAACCGGGGGTTGTCCTTGGGTGCACATGCACAGTGCATACAGTTACAAGTACAGTACAAAATTGTCTAAAGGCCTCTGCGAGTTGGCTTCGGCCCCTCGTATGCCTTTCAAAGGTCCGGGACCCCAGGGTCCCGAGATATGTAGACATATAGAAAATAATATTAATAGCTTTAACGCTAAAGCATTAGGTTTAAGGTTGATTGGGATTTGACAGTTTTTGGTGGCTTGGCCTGCTGGCGTCTGCACGTTTGTTTATGAGATATGTAATTGTTTAATTGTTATATGGAACTTAGCGGACAGGTATGGTTTTATTATTCCCATAACATGTATTTCAATAACATTTTGTATTGTTGTAAGTTTATAAGTTTTTTTATAAGTTTGTATCTTCTCTGGTCATTTCAGGTGATATGATGCCGGGGCTATACTATACGCTTTAAACGCTTTAAACATCGCGGTAATTGTTCCGTTGTTCAACGCGATGAATGGAGTGGCCACACTTGAACAGTCAATGTCAATGCTTAATGAATTCACACCCCTCGTCCATCGGCAATGTGAATGCCGTTGTTAAATTATCGCGTACTGGTGGCTACTCCTACGGTTATCGCCCTTCAACGCGATGATCAACGGCGATGTCCGTACAGTGTAGCCCCGGCATCAGGATGTACTAAAGTGTGTATTAGTATGTGTTATTAGGAACTAAAGGTACAAATAAAAATAATTTAATATTTTATGAAGTATTTAAGAATTGAGTACACTCGGCTACACATCAAGCTATAAATTTCCAGTATACACTGACCTCTCATTGTAAGGAAATCCTATACCATGGGAGATCAGCTTATACTGGAAATGTATAGCTTGATCTGTAGCTGTGCGTACATAGGATTTCAAACACAGTAGTTGTTCAGTTTATATTTACATAATGCCGGGGCCACATTAACGTCAACGTCAATGCCCATAAATGCCCTGAAAACATCGCGGTAGTTTATTTCGGTCAAGATTCGGTCAAATTATCGCGGTAAGTGGTGGCTACACCTACGGCCAGTATATAATTACTATTATAATTACTATTGTAATTATAATAGTAATCACTATTATAATTACTATTGTAATTATAATAGTAATTATAAAAAGCCTACGGCTGACGACCTTCAACCTTAGAGCTGATAGAGGAAATTATGGCATCTGACTTAGTAATAAATAAAGATTCAGAGTAACAAACGTCTATTTAATTAACATGAGAAAATTATACTTTTTGCAATACTTTAACAAGATCATTGACACACACGTCAAGAGCTTATTTCTATTTTTAAATATATATATCCTACAGATAAACTTGTGCCAGCATTATGATCATCCAACACCTTCTCCTAATGTGCACCCAAGTGGCTGAACCGTCACTATCCACACATGAGTGTTGCACAGTGTCTTGCAAATTTCACCTTAGACAGTGGCTTCGTCATAATATCAGCTAACTGAGTCTCTGTTGGGCAGTAGCTGACATTAACCAATCCTTTCACGAATTGTTCGTGGATAAAATGATATCGCACATCTATGTGCTTCGATCTCTTGTTAAAGGAGCCAAACTTAATTAGTTGTATTGAACTTTGGTTGTCAACATATAAGTGTATTTTCAAGTCCAAGTCTGTAATTTCCTTCAGCAGGGAATTGAGGTACATTGCCTCTTTGCAGCAGTCTGCAGCCGCTATGTACTCTGCCTCGGTCGATGACAGAGCAACAATTGGCTGTCTTTTGGATCCCCATGTTATAGGTCCATTAGCTATCATAAGAACGCTGCCAGATGTGCTTCGTCTTGTCAGAGGATCTCCAGCATAATCAGAGTCAGTGTAAGCATCGATTCTTTCAATGCGGCTATTTCTTTTGAAGAGTATACCTTTATCTTTAGTGCCAATCAAATATTTAAATATTTTCTTCACTTTCGTGACATCTTCTTTGCTGGGATTTTCTACTTTTCTGCTGACTTGATTAACAGCTTGGGCGATGTCTGGTCTTGTTCGAGTGGACAAATACAGTAAACTTCCCACTGCTTTCCTATAAGGGTATTCCTTCTCCTGGGGAGTTTCCTGTGTCACCTTTGCATCGTTACTTCCAGGCGTCTCACAAGGTTTAGCGTTTTCCATACTATATTATTTTTTCAGCATGTCATTTATATAATTCTTTTGAGTCAACTTGATTCCTTCTTTACAATTATTTATTTCTATACCCAGATAAGTTTTTGGGTTTTCATTTTTTTTTATTTCGAATTTTGTTTCAAGTTTTGACAGTATATGCTCTATCTCTTTCTTGTCTTTACCGATGACTAGTCCATCATCAACGAATACAGCAATAATAATGGTCTTATCTATACTAATATTATAAAGAGGTAAAATTTGTATGTAAGTTTGTAAGTTTGTATGTAGGGGGTAATCTCCGGAACTAATGATCCAATTCTAAAATTTTTTTCACAAGTAGAAAGCTACATTATTCCTGAGTGCTATAGGCTATAAATTATATTTATATCATGCATATTAGCCGAGCTATCACAATTTTTGTCTAACAAGTCGGAAATAAATACCTCTTTAAACAGATTTTTTTGCATGCGCTGCCTAAACGGTTGTTTATAATTGAGAACAATGTATGGCAGTCTGGTCCGTCTTAAATAATTCTACAAAAAAGTCCGCGACACCATATTTCTATCTTTTATATTTTATCTTTTATACATCTTTTATTGCTTTAAAAAAGTATTTTTTAGACATACTTACGTTTGGATGATTATTTAAACAACAAAACATTTATCCTTATCAAAATAAGTTATTTTATGATCACAAGGACATCATGGAGATAAGATTTGGCCTTTACAGTATGTCAATTGGTCATACAGTTTCGGAGATAATATAAAATTACTAAAACGCAAAATAACTTTAATTCATACCGGTCGCTCTTGAGCGAACATGTTTAGTGCGGACGTTTTATCAATTTACCCATAGTTGGCGTTGTGCAAATAAGTAATTTTTTTGAATAGCGAGATTTTCCGCCGATGGACGACCCTCTCGATTTTTTATTTCAATAACGTCGGTGGAATACAGCGGAAGAGTTTGTTTCTTTGTTAGTTTGTTTGAACGCGCTATCTCTGGAACTACCCCAGTCGGATTTGAAAAAATCTTTTTGCATTTTATAACTCAGTTCTTGAGGAGGGCTATAGGCTATATAACATCACGCTAGGGCCCTTAGGAGCCGAGCGCGAAGTAATAGCGCGGGCAGGCGATGCGGAAGGATATAGGCTATTTAACATCACGCTAGGTCCCTTAGAAGCCGAGCGCGAAGTAATAGCGCGGGCAGGGGATGCGGAAGGATATAGTCTATTTAACATCACGCTAGGGCTCTTAGGAGCCGAGCGCGAAGTAATAGTGTGGGCAGGCGATGCGGAAGGATATAGGCTATTTAACATCACGCTGGGGCCCTTATGAGCCGAGCGCGAAGTAATAGCGCGGGCAGGCGACGCGGAAGGATATAGTCTATTTAACATCACGCTAGGGCCCTTAGGAGCCGAGCGCGAAGTAATAGCGCTGGCAGGCGATGCAGAAGCATATATGCTATTTAACATCACGCTAGGGCCCTTAGGAGCCGAGCGCGAAGTAATAGCGCGGGCAGGCGATGCGGAAGGATATAGGCTATTTAACATCACGCTAAGGACCTTAGGAGCCGAGCAAAAAGAAAAAATGTCAGAAAGGATGCTTAAGCGCAAACAAAGTAATAGCGCGGGCAGGCGTTGCGATGCGATGCGTCGTTGGGGGACAAGAAATTTCACGCGGACGAAGTCGCGGGCAGAAGCTAGTTGTTAATAAAAACGCATCTGTCAGTCTTGATTGTCTTGAAACCTAGGTCAAACATTGCACGAGTAAAAGTTTTATTCCATGTGAATGGTGCTTGTTTTAAACCATATAACGACTTTTTCAGTCGGCATACTTTATTAGTACTATCACAGTTAGTTTTGTAGCCAACAGGTACTTTCATGTAAACTTTATCTGTCAGTTCGCCGTACAAGAAAGCGGTTTTGACGTCAAAAGTACAGAAATGATAATTTTTAGATGCGGCCAATTGCTAACAAGGTCTTAAGAACAGACTGACTTACAACTGGACTGTATATTTCTTCAAAATCCAAGTTGCCTTTCTGCTCACAGCCGCGTACGACTAATCTGGCCTTGTAAGTTCCGTCATCTTTTATTCTAAATACCCATTTATTAGACAATACTTTGTGTCCTTTGGCTTCTTCTTTATCGACTAGTATCCAAGTATTATTTTTCTCGAGCGATTTCATTTCAGATTGTGTTGCCTTCTCCCAATTTTCTTTATCGTTGCCTGATACAGCTTCTTGAAAAGTAAGTAAACAGTCATTACTGTTCTCAGATATCAGCATATTTACACGACTGTTTACAGCTCCTAGCTCATAGTCTTTAGTCCAAGCTGGTAACCTTCTTTCTCTTATTGGCCTTTCACTTGTTGTGGACAATTCAGTTTCAATTTGCATGGGCTGTAACGAGTCTGAAGTAGACGGAGTTGGTTCCTGAAAAGTTAAATTATCGTCGATTGTTTTTTCTTGTAATTCAATTTCTATTTGTTCTTTTGCTTCAGGATCTAGTTGTTCCGGTTGGAAATCTTTGTATTCGACCACAGGATTCTTGTCAAAATGCATCTTTTCAATTATTTTTACATTTTGCTGTCTCGCATTGTTCAAAATCCAGGTAGTATAGTCCGTTTTTTCTTTCTGCACTAAGAACAGTTTTTTTCTTTTCCATGATGTAGGCTTTTTCTTTTGTGAATAATACATCGAAGCCATTATCAGTTATTTTGCTGACCGACATGAGATTTGTCGATATTTCTGGTACATACAAGTGCATCATTTAGGTTATAATCTTGGTTCTCCTTGCAGACCACTACTTTCCCTTTTCCTTTAACTTGGGTAGTATATTTGTCTGAAGCCAATTTTAGTGTGTCTGATGCAGTGGCGTAACTACAGGGTGGCAAGTCGGCAAAATGCCACGGGCCCCCAGCCGGAAGGGGCCCCCGGTCAGAGGAGAATCCCAACTCCCAACATTTATTATTACCCATTTAGTAAAAAACCGATGAATTTGCCACGGGCCTCGAATGGTATAGTTACGCCACTGGTCTGATGTGGAATTTATGTTTAAAAACATACTTTTTTCCGCCGTCATATGAGAAGTGCAGCCACTATCCAAACACCACATTCCATCTTTTATATTGGAGTTGTCTAATGTTAAACATACATTAAAATTCTTTTCTGGCTTCTTGTTGTTTGAAGAATTTTGTTTCTTCTTTGACCAACATGCTTCAGTGGAATGACCCTTTTTGTTGCAATTTTTGCATGATATAGAATTATTAAACTTCTTTTTCTGCTTGACATACAATGCCTCTGAACTTTGTTCACTTTGACCTTGCTGTCTTGCGTCATTTTCTTCGGTAATTTTTATCTTTAAATCTTCGGGACTTGGCAGAATATCTCTCGACTCAATTGCTATACGGAAACTTTCGAAGGTAGTTGGCAAACTGTAAAGCATCATTATGCTAAGCAGCTCTGAATTTATTTTTACATCCATGTCTTCCAACTTTCCTACCACATCCATAAAATGGTTCAAATGGTCTCTTACATCTTCTTGTGGACTCATTTTTTTAATACCAATTGCTTCAACAATGCAGCTTTTCTGGCAGGTCCAGTACTTTGATGTATAGATTTTAGTTTGTCCCATACCTCTTTCGACGTGTTACATCCTTTTATCTGTTTGAGTTCAGCAGGAGACATCAGAAGAAGTAACTCAGATCTGGCCTTCAAATCTTGCTTTTTGAAAAAAAATATCTCTTCAGCAGTGGCGGTCGCCGCCAGCTTAGTGTCACCGCTTGCGTAATCCCATAGCTCACATTTAATGAGAACAGCCTGTGCTTGTAGGCTCCAGGCAGAGTTGTGTCGTAATTACTTTTTGTTAGCAGTTCTATGCATCGAGATGTCGACGCCATTTTTTTTCTTTTCGTCACTTCGCGTTTTTGCTCCGGCAAATTTTATGAACTACATTTATTATTTTATCACTAATTTAATTGCTCTGCTACCACTGATAGCGGAAATTATGGTATCTGACTTAGTAATAAATAAAGATTCAGAGTAACAAACGTCTATTTAATTAACATGAGAAAATTATACTTTTTGCAATACTTTAACAAGATCATTGACACACACGTCAAGAGCTTATTTCTATTTTTAAATATATATATCCTACAGATAAACTTGTGCCAGCATTATGATCATCCAACAAGAGCAAGGTTAAATACTCTAAGCCTTCAACGCGATAATCAACGGCACAACCCTTATAATGTTGGCCCCTCAGAACAATAACAAAGCATAGAAGTAGTGTTAAAATAGCAACTGAACTCAATATATTTGTTTCATTTTGACTTATGGAGCCGCTATGATGTTAAAGAAGGACACGTATACAGAAGACGTTTCGAAATTTTGTAGGTTGTCATTCATTTTATTCTGACTAGTGATGTACCCACTAAATTTCAACGTCGATAGAATTTACAATGACATTCTTTCTTACACTGCCAAGAATAATAACCGTAGGTACACACGGCTACACATCAAGCTATACATTTCCAGTTTACACTGACCGCTCATTGTAAGGAAATCCTATACAATGCGAGATCAGCTTATACTGGAAATGTATAGCTTGATCTGTAGCCGTGCGTACCAAAAATTTTGAAGTAACTAAGCATACTTATGATACCAATACTTAATATATTCGTTCAAAATGAAACAATACTTTAAGTATGAACTAAATAGTTCGTCATCATCATCACCAAAGTCTTCCTTGGTTCCCGACAGCTCTTCATGTATTAAATCTGACCCGGCTAAACCCGAATGTATTTAGTTGCCATAATAACTGATGAGTTTATTGAAAAGAAGTGGGAGACATTCGGTTTTGCAAATGTTTTTAGCAACTTACTTTCTCATATTTATTTGAATTTTAGATTACATCATAGACTACTCAACAAAGTCTATTAAAATAAAAATTATTAGGTACTTTGAATACCCTTTGTATTCAAAGTACCTAATAATTTTTATTTTAATACTTTTTATGTAACATATATTATTGTAAATCAGTAGGAGCGTAATTTAATAGAGATTTGAATTATTTGATTAAATAAAATGGTTGTTAGTGAAAAAATAAAATTTACTATGAAAATGTAAAATGGTACCAAAGCGACAAAAACTTTTCGTACATAAAAAAATAAATAACGACCAGATAATATTTTAAATAAAAAAATAAAATGCCTAGCCACTTTAATAATCTGTTAGTCGAATTCCAGCCCACACCATAATCATTCCGCCCTGGTACGGATGAACTTCCTGAGGATTCTGGAGTCGGCTCTGGCGACCAGGAACTCGCCAAAAGCGCAGTCTTCTTGAATCGGGATGGAATCCAATTATTTCTGAATTTGTTATTGTCATCTGTGTCAAGGATTCCTAAAACAAACAGTTCTCAATAAAATTTATGTAATATTTTTTATCAACATTTTTATTTAGGTAAATAGTTTTATTTGTATGTCTTACCTGACTGATGTGAGATGATTTCACGAGATGTCAAGATCAGTGGCGATTCATTAATTTGTACCGATGTACTAGGTCCTGTTTCAACTTCCATTGCTACGGGATCCTACAATTACGTATTTTGTATTAAAAATAAATAAATAAATTTGCACTCGATTATATTTCCGACTGGGATAATTAGAAGAATGATATCGCATCAATGATATTTTTAATATCATTGTATCGCATATATCAAGTGAACATATTTCTGAATGTTATACCTGTCTTCATGTTAGATTACTGTTGATGGTGAGCGGTTTTTTTAATTTGCAGTATTGCGCTATGTCCTTCTTCGCAGACTTTCATAAGTATTTCCTGTAATGTAATAAATCAAGTTTTAATTTGAACGGGATACTATTTATTGCCAATAAAATACCTTAATTATATCATAATATATCAAGACCATTTCATCTGTTCTATCCATAACAAATAATGTAGGAACAGCATGTACTCTAAGTGACGACTTAAAGAACATGCTACATCCATTTCATAGGTTCATTACCAAATGAATACAAAGTAAAATGTTTGGAGCATATTATGTGGCTGTGCTGTTTGGAGTCCAATTTCGTCTACCAATACAATTTATCCATTTTTTTTTCACATCGTCTAGGAAATCTGTAAAAGAAAAGTATCGACAACATTATTTACGTCACTATGGCTGATCAAGATAACCCCAAAACAATTTCCGAATATTCGCTAATAACTTCTATTGGAATAAATATTACGACTGGTTTCAGCTATATAGTGACACAGCAATATTTGTTATGTATTTATATTCGTTTATCAGATCTTAGGCAACAAGAAATTGAGCAAAAACTTACCGATGGAAGGTCAATATTTGTTGTTCATTTTATTTTCGCTATGAATGGGTCTTGCAGCCCCCAACCACACAAGAAATTGCTCCACAGCGTCCACACACTCACTATTTGTAGTTAAACAAAGAATTCATGCAATCTAACAGTAGAAATATTATTAAAACATCGCAAAACCATGGAATATTACGACAGACACGTAAACAATGAACACGCGAATAAGTCAGCTAGTTCAATGAACGAACTGTCAGACATTGAAACAAAGTACTATCAAATTTGGCCGCGTCATACTATAACTTTTTTAACCAAATGACAATTGATCTTGTGACCATGCCAAGAAAGTAAAACAAAGAGTAAAACATTTATCTCTTTCCCACATCCTTTATCGTACCTTTATCGTACCTAATAATAGAACGGGAATAAAGGTAGTTACAGAATTCTGTTTTTAGCCTTCCTTCTATGCTTTGTTATTGTTCTGAGGTTGGCCCCTGCATAATAGTACTTCCATGAGTTCCATGGTCGTCACCCTATACAAATGTACTCTGTGGTCGTTCGGTTCGTCACCACCTGAGTCACCACCCTACGCAGTTACCTTAGAAGAATAACCCTCCGTTAGGAGCAAGTTAGGAGCAGTGTTGCCACCTTAGCCCTTTTCGGGCTAGATCTAGCATTTTTTACTGTAGGTAAACTCGTTTTTTCATGCTTTAGCCCGAAAAGAGCAATCTAGCTCTTTTCAAGCGATACGAAAACTTCACACCGCGATTACGAACTTATGAAACAATGCGTGTCATGTAGTATAGATTTCGTCAGTTCACACTTTATGATCACTAATTGTGTATATTTTTAGTTTTGCTATGGTAACATTGGTAACCCTACCTACTCTTTCTGCTTTAGAACTCCAAGAAACCATAGACTTACGTATTTGATATTAATTTCAATTTCATACCTCCACGCGTTCCTGAGAAAAAGGGTCTTGACAGACAGACAGACGGACAACGAAGTGATCCTATAAGAGTTCAGTTTTTTTCCTTTTGAGGTACGGAACCCTAAAAAGACTGTTTACAAACAACATTATAAAAAAGAGTGGGAATTCTTCTGCTTCGGCAGTTATGATTTTAGAAGATTCCGATGAAAACTCAGACTTTTAAAAATTTAATAAATTACCTATTTGCACTTTCTGAAATTAATACGTTTCAGATAAACAATTTTTAACCCTTTACATTTGTATCTATGCTTTTAGCCCTTTGTTGCACCTCTTTTGCCAAATCTAGCTCTTTCTAGCTTGTCTGACTGCCCCTTTCCAAAAACCAAGGTGGCAACACTGGTTAGGAGTATACAATGACATTATACATCTAGACGTTGCCATGATTACAGTGTGAAGTGTGGAAGTGAGACACATATACGAAATAATTAGGAAAATTGAGACAAAGCATCGTATCTTCTGTCCCTTACGGCGTCCCGTATTTTTGCTTTAAAAATGTTGCCAAACAAAGTACTTTGCATGGCAAAATTTAAAAATGTTGCCAAACAAAGTTAATATTGCTGTCTCATGATCGGCCACGCGGTGGCTCGATCTAGATGTATATTATCTAAGGGAGTATATAAATATGTTCTGTGACCGTTTACCGTATGTAAGAGCGAGCACGCACTGCGGTGCGTTTCCGGTAGTTCTGCCGCACTGGGCGGGGCCTACGGTAACAAAACGCATGACCGCAGTGCGCGCACTTCAAAGACATTCCATACTTCACAGATTATGCGGTAGAAAAACGCACCGCAATGCGCGCTCGCCCTAAGCTAGCTACTAATATAGTAATCTGTGTTTGTAAATGTAATGTATGTACTCTGTGGTCGGTCACCACGACGAATACTGTCACGATCACTACTCACGTTTCGTCGTGCGTCTCTACCTCCTTGTACTAATCACAACATCAAAACATTTGGAATTTTGAAGAGTTTGGAATTATCTTACATTTGGTGAGCTCATATAATAAAACTACTACATGTCACTTGCTCCGTTAATTTATTTCAGTCTATTAAAGATCGTTTTCTGACCACGTACGTTGGCAGTGCAATAATCATAAATATAAATATATAAATATGTTGATTAGTCTCCGTCAGAAACGAACGAAATCATATGTAATCGTACTTACTTCGGCGGATTGTGTAATTTTTATTGTTATGATCGTACGTAGGAAAAGTAGGTATAATGTTTTACATCTACAACACAAGGCGTGGTTGCTGGTGAGCGGGGCCGGGCTGAGGGTGGGTCAATCAATACATTTCGTGTCTCAACTGAGCATGCCTGTAATCCAGGCACCAAACTATTGATTGCCGTCTCTGCGCATGACGTGACCTAGGCAGAGCTAGCTCTAGCCCTAGCCGTAGCCGTGCCCGGTTTTATCGCGACGGTCCACCAAAGTGATTTTGTCTGATTTTAGGTAATATTTGTTTTTTTAACGTGGCTTTATAAATTCATTCTGTAATTCGATGCATTCGTAAAATGAAAAATTAACTTGTAATTTTGTACCTTTTTGCAGGCAAGATGAGTTCCCGGCATTTTAGAAAAAAGAACCAGCAAACCAACTTGCCGCCACCTCCTGATGACTCTGATGAAGAGTACCAGCCCCTGTATGCTCAACGTGCAGGATTTTCCAAGTATGCTGGGGTAAGTACCTTTGAGGTCTTTTTTTCAAAAATTAGGGTGTTACAGGCGAAAGTTTGTGAGTATGTGTGTGTGTTTGTATGCTTGTTACTTCTTCACGCTCAAACGGCTGGACTGATTTTGATAAAATTTGGAATGGAGGTAGGTGACACCCTGGGTTAACACATAGGCTACTTTTTATCCCGGTCTATGCGGGTGAAACCGCGGGGAGCAGCTAGTGCGAAAATAAAACACATGAGTGAGGAAAGATTGTGTGTTTCATTAAGTTCAGCAACAGTGAGATAGGCGGACAACATTGTTGCCATTGTGAGTAGAACCTAGATGAAGATGGCACAGGAGTGATAGGATTGGCCCAAGAAAAGAGGGACCTATGCTCAGCAGTGGGTGAAGTTAGGCTGTGAATGATGATGAAGTTCATTTCTTCTGTAACCTTTAGGGAAGCTTAGCAAACCTTCAACAATGAAATTTACTTAAGAGTTGTAAGTAATGGGTTAAAACCCAGATATAACTCTGTGCAATTCATTTCATGATCACTGTTTTCTAAACAGTAAAAGAATATTGTGAGGAAACCCTGACCCACTCCTCTCGCAGAGAGATAGCCTATGTGATGTGAAAGTCCCACCAGTGGGAACATTATGATTTTGCTGATTATGCTTTAAATCTTATGCAGGTTCTCTAATAGTTTAAGTTAAGTTTTGGCTGGGCTGATTGGGACTTATTGTATTGTTGTTTGCTGTGACACTGGCTGGCAGAGGCATAACACATTGTTTTGGAAATTGGAATTCTCATTATCTTTATAACTATGCTAATGCTATTGCCTTCCATGTGGCTGTGTTCTGTGCGAAACTTATAATATAGATAACTGGCGTCCTGGCCTGGTCGAGGGCAAGTCTGCACATGTGCATGTGCAATATGCAGTGTGCGCTTCTCGAACATGAATTGAACTTGTACGGCGTACGTTACACGCTTATTTATTATGTTCATCAATCATTAATACACTTGACTTGACTTGGCTTAAAATAATAATAGCTATTAGATACAATCATCACAAACATTACAGCATACCTAGGGTTTCCAACAACAAAGTCATTTAAATATGCCTTCTTACTTACAAATATGTCTATAATCACAGCAGTCATACAGTAATGAGTCAAACTCAAACTCAAAGCATTTATTTCAATTAAAACAAATACAAGCACTTTTGAATTGTTAAAGAGTCGGTCAGTTAGTCACAAAACTGAACAAAAGCTATTGTCTAATTAAATCAAATGGACCCTGGTAATCTGAGATGATTGAAGCTATTATTTTAAAGAACAAAATGGCACCAGCTTTGCCATTTTGATACAGGCGCACTTGCGCAAAAAGTACCTAGCCCGCCTATGAAAATTGTGCAGAGATATCTTAAACTAATAAATTATTTTATAGACGTAAGTAAAGTTGTTGCTCGTGTTCGTGGCAATGTATGGCGCCGCCTGCTGTGCGTCTGCGCGATGCTTGAAGCTAATATGGCCTGCCTTGGTTTTGCTTTGCCGTTGTCGAGTAAAAATGAAGGAATTTTACCTTTGAGTAAAAATGCGGAATTTCAATATTTAAAACTCTCACCGCCACCTATATATGGAATTTTTCAGTGCAGCACGCCGTGCGGTCTGCTGGCGGCCGCAACTTTGCCTACCCGTGCAGGCCGCGGTGAAAAATCGAAAAGTAACAATAGTCTGGGCGGCGGCTGCATGATCACTTACGTCATAGAGTTACTGGAAAATACCACATTCCACGAAAAGTAGACTTAAAATAGGTAGGAAAAAATTTGGTCTGCCGGGGCTCAGCTTGGAGGATCCGTGGCAGTGAGGAGTTATGCTACCCACTTTGGACCATCATTTTACCTCATGTGGTTACTGAACGAAACCTTTTCGTTGGTTTTAGTGTCTATTAGTAGAGTCTAAAAAACTTTGTCGGCCGAGCGTGGTGTTGGAGGGTTTCGGAGTCCAACCATTTTTATGGCCACATCGGGTGGTCTATTTTACCTCATCGAGTTACAGGGTGAAACCAAGTTCTCCTAGTAGCTAAAATGATGCCCTTTAAAAATTCATTGGTCTGCCAGTTCGCAACCTGGCAGTTTTTGCAGTCCAACCAAATTTATACAGGGTGGAATTTTTAACCACACTTGAATGGAAAGTACTCTAAATATTGGAGATAGCAAATTTTACTCAAAGGAAACATTCCTTTATTTTTAAAAAGAATCAAATCCGCATTCAAAGATTTTCGAAAATTCGCTTGCCACACTCAGGAATCGAACCGACTAAAATCCGAAAAAATAACACCCTGTACTTTTATGGCATCAATCGATAGGGTCAATCATAAGGATCAAATCTCTCTAACAAACATGATAAATTAAATGAAAGGAAAACCATGAAATCGAAACTTTATATTCAATGGGACAAGATAAAGCACTTTTACGCAAAGGTCCATCAGATTACTTATGTTAACACGTAATCAACTAACAATTAACAATTATCTGTGACATCAGTTATATAAAATGACGACCACTGCCTATATTAATAACCATTTCAATACCTGGATTGGTACAAATGGCACAATCAGATGGCCTGCAAGATCAGCCGACCTCACCTTTTTAGATTTTTATGGGGATATGTTTTAAATCTAATTTACCAAAAATCCTATGTAAAATATTATTTGACTTAGTTAAATTTTCCGTCTATATGTAGACGAAATTTTATTTTTATTTGTTTGCTGAATTTATGTTTTTTTATTTGCAAACTGAAATATAAAATAGTTTTTTTTTAATACAAATGATTCACACATAACACAATTTTTTATTAAACTATACAAAATAATTAAACTAAAATTACCTATTTTGAATAAAACAAAAAGTCTATACAGTATGTTAAATAACAGAGGGCGTTCTCCTAAACTCGTTAATCTATATCAATAATAGATTAAAATAAAAATATCAGCATAGAAAAATAAGCATAAAATAATCCGAATTCAAAAAAACAATTGACAATAAATTCGAAACATCCTGTTTAAAATCAAAATAGTAGCGCGGAATAGTACCTAGCGTAGTAGCATTGCCCAAACCGGCAACGTTGCAATACGCACGATGCCGAGCGTCTCACGAATACTCACGAAGCCGAGCGAACCGGCCGCCGCGCGCCGCGTTGAATGGCGAGCGGCGACTTTTATAATGGCGGCATAAAACGTCTGGGAACTAGAGTTCCCAAGGGCACTTTAGTTAGCGGATAATGAATTAGAAAGACACATCGTCGTCGTCGGGTTGTTATCAGTAAAATTAAACATTTATGTAAGTATGTGTAGTTTTAGCAATAACATTTAACAACCCGTCTGAAATGCCCGGCTGGCAAAGGAATGCGTCACTGAGGCACCTTGGACTTGGAAGGACCTATTCGCAAACATAGTAGGTAAATAAAAAAACCAGGGCACTCGCAATAACACGAGAATTCCGCGTTTGATTTGTGCATTGGGGCACCTCTCAGCATACATCCTCAGAGCACGTGCACCATCATAATTACACTCAGCATAAATGACCACCATGTTCGCATACTCCTGAGCACTGAACTGATAACGCGGCATTTTTCACACAAGAATGATGCAAGATGTTGCAATGCAAAAATAATGCACGTCCGGTCAGCGCGTGATATTAGTTCCGACTAAAATTAGGTGGACATCCGGGGGCAGGGGGCGGGGCTAGGCACATCAGATCGCCGCACGCGCGGCCCGTCATTCATAAATAGGTAATTGCGAAGTTGCCGTCCTTCAAGTACGCGTGTACAGAGTGTTTCTTTTACGTATCAATTTAACATTTTTAGTGAATATTTTAATATTAAAAAAAATAAAAACATTTTGTTTTCGAATGGTAATATTTTTTTTAGCATGTATGCATGCTATACTATTTCAGGTTAACGGGAACGCCCTCTGTTAGTTAACATACTGTATATAAAACAAAGTCGTGTTAGTTACACCACTTATAAGTCAAGAACAGCTGGACCAATTTTTATGATTTTTGTGTCTTTGGATTTGTCTTCGTCCGGAATAGCATAATAAGTATTAAAACATAGAAAAATTCACAAAAAAAATATGAAGAAAATTAATTTTCTCATACATGAAATTTAGACAGGGTAACAACGTCTGTCAAGTCAGCTAGTACGATATAAAAAGACAAATTCCAAAAAAATATATCATAAAAAATAGCGAAACAATTAATCTAATCTTCATCAGAGGAGCTATCTATATTGTCGTCTGAAGAACTATCGTCAAGAACTATATCCTCTACACGCAGTGGTGTAGGATCGCCTTCGAACCATTTAGGCTGCAATTTATTGTCTCTTAAAAACCAACCGCAATGGCTACTAGGGCATGTGGGGTATCATTATAAAAGAGCGCTGTTTGCACATTCTCAAACATTTTTTTTTTCTTTTTTTTAGGCCGCATATTTTTCGACTTCTGATGAAAAATGTAAAAAAAATACCGTTCTCCCTTATCTCCGAAGTTTGCAAAGCGAAAAATATGAAATTATTCTATGTGATAGAAGTTTATGTAAAGATTACACGAAAAATAAAACTATGTCTCCATATAGCACACTTTTTCAGAAATCGGAACGGAACCCTCGGTGCGCGAGTCCGACTCGCTATTGACCGGTTTTTTTATGATATATTTTTTTGGAATTTGTCTTTTTATATCGTACTAGCTAACTTGACAGACGTTGTAACCCTGTCTAAATTTTATGTATGAGAAAATGAATTTTCTTCATATTTTTTTTTGTGAATTTTCTATGTTTTAATACTTTAGTGCAAATAGCGCTCTTTCATAATGATACCCCACATGCCCTAGAAGCCATTGCGGTTGGTTTTTAAGAGACAATAAATTGCAGCCTAAATGGTTCGAAGGCGATCCTACACCACTGCGTGTAGAGGATATAGTTCTTGACAATAGTTTAGCAGCCCTCAATGTTCATTGCATAGAAAATCCAATCTTGGCACTTTTCAACCCGAGGTAACGGAGGACCCGTCCCAGTCAGGAAGTGCTCAGGTATCTATGTCTTGTCAAGATACACCAGATATTGAAGTAGGTCCATTGCAAGTAGTTCAGACAGATGCTAGTGCTGTTCCTTGTAGTAGTAAAGTATGTTATAATTCCATTATGTTTTCTGATAGTTTTGGAAAAGGGTTAGGAAAATTACTTAGCAACAACCTGAGTCATTCTTCTCTAAACTATTGTATGCCTCAGTCTTCCTACAAACAAATAATGGCTTCAATAACTAAAAATGAATATGATCCTAATGCCATTATTACTATACTTATAGGTAGCAGCCTTAATGTTAAAAAAGATGATATTACTGATAGTGTCACCGAGCTATTGAAGTTAAATTGTAAGAAAATAATTTTGTGTGCTTTTCCATACTTTAAGTACTTGTCAAACAGACAAAACAACTACATTCACATGTTAAATAATTACATGCAATTCTTAGTTAGTCACCATAGTGACAAGTTTATATTTTTTGACACCAACATTTTTGTTGATAAGCTAAGCTCGACTAGGGATACGGTGTATCTGCCCAGTAGTTTTAGACATCAAATAGCTAGGCTATTAGCTTTTAATATTAACCCAGACATAATTAGTATGTCGAAGTCATCTTTAATTAGCACCACAGTTAGTAATAGTACTAATGTTAAGGTGGTTATTAATTTAAACTAGTTTGTAAGACAACAGAAAGTACCACTAACAGTATAGTTACACTTAATAACAAAAAGGTATTTTCTAGCTCTAAAATAGTTAACTGTAGAAAAGGGGCTAAGCAGAAATCCTTGAAATTATTTCATCAAAATATTCAAGGTTTTTCATCCAAACAATTGGAAATTGAATTGTTTTTAGAAAAAACAAAGTTTGACATTATTTGTTTAACCGAGCATTGGTTAAAAGATTACGAAATGTTAATTAATTATGAGAATTATAGTGTGGCCAGTTGTTTTAATCGAACATCAATGGCGCGTGGTGGTTCATTAATCCTAATTAAAAATTGTATTAAATCGAAAAATCGTAAAGACATAGTTGAACTATCGTTTGAACATAGTATTGAACTTTCCTGTGTTGAGCTAGATAAGCATGTCATAGTGTGCGTTTACAGACCCCCAAATTATCAAAACTACTCTATATTTGAGTCAGTAATGGAAGAAGTTATGTCAAGACTTGCAGCTGGTAATAAGTCAGTAATTATCTGTGGCGACTTCAATATTAATATTTTAGAAAATAATTCAAATACCAGTAGATTATTAAATTTGTTTAAATCATTTAATTTATCAAATGTGTTTGTAGAACCTACCCGAATAACCACGACTACTGCTACATGTATTGATAATGTTTTCTGTTGTTGTGACTATTTAGATAAATCCATTGTTGATTATCTCCCTTCTGATCACAGTGGTCAAACCGTAACTTTTGAGTCCAACATAACTATGCAAAAAGTGCAGATACAATCCAGACCAATAACATCTGTTAATTTAAATAAATTTAATAACACTTTAATTTGTAAGTTAAATGATCAAGAACTGAAAATGAACAATGTTAATATTTTGTATAAAGAATTCTTTTCGGTAGTCCAAACAGAGTTCGATAATTCATTTAAGAAGATCAAAAAAACCATCAGCCCTAAGTTTCTATTTAGTGACTGGGCAACTAAAGGACTCAGGAAAAGTAGGGAAAGACTTTTCGAGCTGTATGGCCTTAAGCCTTATATTAACACGGAAACTTTTAATAAGTATGTTGCTACTTACTCTAGAGTTTTTAAGAACACTTGTAAGGCAGCTAAAGCCTTATACATTAGCAACAAGGTTAAATCAGCAGATAATAAAATAAAGACAGTTTGGAAAATTATCAACAGTGAAACGAACAGGAACAGAAAGCATAATATTGATTACACACTGGAGTCGTCATGTGGTCTCATTTCCGATAGCAAAGAAGTTGCTCAAGAATTTGTAAATTTCTTTACCAGTATCCCACTTAAAACTACTGAGGTCTTAAACTCCTCGCCCTCGCTGTCTTTTGATTTAGTAAGGGCGAACGTTTCGGCCTGCCCGATTGAATTTAACTTTAAGCATATTAACCCCATAACAGTAATAAAAGCTTTTAAGCAAATTAAGATCAAACTGACCGAAGATCTTTGGGGAATGTCCATTAAAGTCTGTACCTCCATAATTGAGACTATAGCGCCTTACTTAGCCTTAATATTTAATTTTTGTGTAGATCAAGGAGTTTTCCCGGATTTAATGAAATACAGTAAGGTAATTCCACTTTTTAAATCCGGAGACAGTAAAGACAAAAATAATTATAGACCAGTATCCGTGTTGCCGGTTTTCAGCAAGGTGTTTGAAAAGGTAATGCTTAATCAAATGCTCAATCACTTTAACACGAATAAAATACTTCACGATCAACAGGTTGGTTTCACCAAAGGACGTTGTACGACCGACGCCGGTGTAACCTTATTAAAACACATTTTTAACGCGTGGGAAGAGGCCCAAGACGCCATAGGCATTTTTTGTGACCTCTCCAAGGCATTTGATTGCGTCGATCATGAAACCTTACTCTTGAAACTTGAGCATTACGGACTTGGAAAACTTGCCCTCAGTTTAGTAAAATCTTATTTAAATGATAGACAACAGCAAGTTCAAATAAATGGTGTCAATTCACTCTGTCTAAAAGTTAAAATGGGTGTTCCACAAGGCTCGATATTGGGTCCTTTCCTCTTTTTAGTGTATATTAATGATTTACTCCATTTATTAAAAAATCAACCACAAATGGTGCTATTTGCTGATGATACTTCATTAATTTTTAAGGTAGATAGACGTGCTACAAATTTTGACGACGTTAATAACGCCCTACTGCAGATCCAAAATTGGTTCACTGCTAATAATTTAGTATTAAATGGGAAAAAAACTAAGTGCATCAGATTTTCTTTACCAAATGTCAAAAGTAGTGATTGTGAGATAGTATTGAATCAAGAGAAACTAGAATTCGTCGATAAAACCGTTTTCCTGGGGATTACGCTCGACTCAAGGCTACAATGGGGTCCTCATTTAATATCACTTGCAGGACGGCTAAGTTCAGCAGCTTATGCTGTCAGAAAAATCCGTCAATTTACTGATGTAGATACCGCGAGGCTAGTCTATTTTAGTTACTTTCATAGTATCATGTCTTACGGTATTCTACTTTGGGGACGGGCTGCAGATATCGAGTCCATTTTTATTCTGCAGAAACGAGCCATCAGAGCCATATATAATCTTCGCAGGCGCGATTCTCTAAGGGAACTGTTTAAGGATATTAACATCATGACGGTACCTTGTCAATATATCTACGAAAACATCATGTACGTAAGAAAAAATTTACATCTTTTTAATAAAAGAGGTGAAAGGCATAATTATAATACTAGAAATAAGGACCTATTAGCTCAACCAGGTTTCAGGCTGGCTAAAGTAGACTCATCGTTCATGGGGTACTGTTTAAAATGTTACAATAAAATACCTCCACACATACTACAACTAAATGAGACGAAATTTAAAACTTGTATAAAACGCACACTATGCAGGCAGGCATATTATACGTTGGGGGATTACATAAATGATAAAAATGCTTGGCTCCATGCTGGTCCTGCTCCACAACCTCAACTAATTAATTAACATTTGAACATACTGTTGGAACTGCTGAAGATTGTAAGAATAGCTTTGCATTGTGTAGACTCAATCACCATTGTATTGTATAATTGCTTAGCACATGTGTGAGTACTATGTACCTACTCTAAAGCTACCATTTACTGGGTACGTCTTTATTTGACTTGGATGTGCCCTGGCGGCTGAGAGTGTGTCATGCTCACTCTAATGCCTCGCTGATGGTGGCGCGTGTGGTTGGATCATTTAACGAATCCATACGTCAGGTTCGTCAACGGGCGCTGTTGGTGGAGGCTGGTCATACCTTAGCTGCCACGGCTTATTTTAATTTTAATTTTTGAATTGTTTTTTTTTTATTTTTTTAATACGGACGCTTTTAACGTTCATCGTTCTCACATGTATAATTTCAACATGAATGATGTAACCAATATTTTGTAACCATATTTTGATTTAAAAGAGTGTCCGTGGAGTTTCTTGCCCGTTCTTCTCCATAGATCTACGTTTTGGAATGGGCAACTAGCTTCAACTTTCTGACTTACCTACTGACCGACTCTTTGACAATTCAAAAGTGCCTGTAATTGGTTTAATTGAAATAAATGCTTTGAGTTTGAGTTTGAGTTTGAGTTTGAGTTCTTCAGACTACAATATATGTAGATAGCTCCTCTGATGAAGATTAGATTAATGGTAACCTGTTTCGCTATTTTTTATGATATATTTTTTTGGAATTTGTCGTTTTATATCGTACTAGCTGACTTGACAGACGTTGTTAACCTGTCTAAATTTTATGTATGAGAAAATGAATTTTCTTCATATTTTTTTGTGAATTTTTTTTATGTTTTAATACTTATTATGCTATTCCGAACGAAGACAAATCCAAAGACACAAAAATCATAAAAATTGGTCCAGCTGTTCTTGACTTAGAAGTGGTGTAACTAACACGACTTTGTTTTATATACAGTATGTTAACTAACAGAGGGCGTTCCCGTTAACCTGCAATAGTATAGCATCCATACATGCTTTAAAAAATATTACCATTCGAAAACAAAATGTTTTTATTTTTTTAAAATATAATATTCACTAAAAATGTTAAAAAACACTCTGTACACGCGTACTTGAAGGACGGCAACTTCGCAATTATCTATTTAGAACGGATTTTTGGTAAATTAGATTTAAAACATATCCCCATAAAAATCTAAAAAGGTGAGGTCGGCTGATCTTGCAGGCCATCTGATTGTGCCATTTGTACCAATCCAGGTATTGAAATGGTTATTAATATAGGCAGTGGTCGTCATTTTATATAACTGATGTCACAGATAATTGTTAATTGTTAGTTGATTAGGTGTTAACATAAGTAATCTGATGAACCTTTGCGTAAAAGTGCTTTATCTTGTCCCATTGAATATAAAGTTTCGATTTCATGGTTTTCCTTTCATTTAATTTATCTTGTTTGTTAGAGAGATTTGATCCTTATGATTGACCCTATCGATTGATGCCATAAAAGTACAGGGTGTTATTTTTTCGGATTTTAGTCGGTTCGATTCCTTAGTGTGGCAAGCGAATTTTCGAAAATCTTTGAATGCGGATTTGTTTCTTTTTAAAAATAAAGGAATGTTTCCTTTGAGTAAAATTTGCTATCTCCAGTATTTAGAGTACTTTCCATTCAAGTGTGGTTAAATATTCCACCCTGTATAAATTTGGTTGGACTGCAAAAACTGCCAGGTTGCGAATTGGCAGACCAATTAATTTTTAAAGGGCATCATTTTAGCTACTAGGAGAACTTGGTTTCACCCTGTAACTCAATGAGGTAAAATAGACCACCCGATGTGTCCATAAAAATGGTTGGACTCCGAAACCCTCCAACACCACGCTCGGCCGACAAAGTTTTTTAGACTCTACTAATAGACACTAAAACCAACGAAAAGGTTTTGTTCCGTAACCACATGAGGTAAAATGATGGTCCAAAGTGGGTAGCATAACTCCTCACTGCCACGGATCCTCCAAGCTGAGCCCCGGCAGACCAAATTTTTTCCTACCTATTTTAAGTCTACTTTTCGTGGAATGTGGTATTTTCCAGTAACTCTATGACGTAAGTGATCATGCAGCCGCCGCCCGGACTACAAGTGAAGCAGGCCGCACGGGCCAATGGCGGGCTCACTATTTGTTTTTACTAGCAAGCCATGCGGGCCGCCACGACCTCGCAATTTCATATTCAATTGGTATTATAAAATGCATGGCCGTAGTAATAACGGAAATTTAGTAAGATTTTGGCGCGAAAGATGCGATGCGCCGGCGGCCCGTACGGCCTGCTGATCTCGCTCAGTGCAGCATATAGGTGGCGTACCTTACTCAAAAAGATACGCCGCGCCAGCGGACCGTATGGCGGTGAGAGTGTTAAGGTATTTCCCCCTCGGGTACTTCCCTTTCCCGCCCGCTTAAGAGCGGTGTTGCATTTTTCATACGTAAATCGAGAACTTGGGAGATTTTGAAGTGATTTTGGTCACATAATTTATCTTTTTAGATTATTTTGACTTCAATCATCGTAATTATCATATATTTTTATTTAAAGTCTATTAAAAAAAACTTGTTCAAATTGAATTATTGACTACGAAAACAGTCGATTTCGAAGGCGCGATTTCCAGATGACGCGCGAAGGCTCAACTTTGAAGTAATCTTACACCAATTATTACTACTAATTAAGAAGGTAAAGTGGTATTCATTCGAAGAGGCATATCCTGAAATTTAAATTGCATTGAGAAAAGTTTGATTTTTAATTCATTAACTTGTATTTTAATCACGTCTAAGATAATCAAAAATCGAGAAATCGACTACAAAAAAACACGTCATTTCTCAGAATCTAAAAGTCATTTGGCAACACAAATCATTTTATACGTAAGAAGAAAGATTGTACTATATATGTGTAAAAAATAAAACATATCTGTCTTCAATCATTTACGAAAATAATTTTTTAAAGTGAGTATAAAATCGGGTGCATCGAACGGCCTAAGTCAGTCGCGCTCTGGCGCTCTTCGACGCAGGACCTACGTCGGTTGACCTCCCGCCGCCGCGCATGCGCCTCGCGTGATATATAGTCAATTGTAGTGCGACTAAATATTTTTGATCCTTTCATTTAAGTAATATTTTAAGAAGCTAACGTGGTAGGCACACTTACTTTAGGAGAATTATGTTACAATTCTTGAATTATGTTGTATTACTTGTAATATTGATATTGTAATTACAATATCAATAATACAATATAATTTGGTCAAAATGTAAATCCAAGATGGTGGCTGCGAAAATTTTTAAATTTTTCGTCATGGGGATCGTTCCCATTGTTCTCGAGGATGCTAAAGCCGATAGTGACGTTAAAATGTAAATCCAAGATGGCGGCTGCGAACATTTTCAAATTTTTCATCATGGGTATCGTTTTCATGGTTCTTCTGGGTGCTAACGTCGATAGTATAGTCAAAATGTAAATCCAAGATGGCTACAAGAATTTTGGAGGATGAATATGGAGAAAAAATTTATATCAGATTTTTATTTGAAATCTCTACTGCCACAATCTCTATTGTGGATCCGTGACAAAGGAGACGGAAACCATGTCATATAAACTTGGGCCTGGGCCTGGGTTGTAAAAAAATGAAATTGGTGTCAATTTATAGCTACTATATTATCAAACCATCACTGAACATTTTGCGGATTTTCGCGGTCTGAGTTCCGAGTTAAAAGAGATGTAATAAAAGTGAGGTTACATAACGATCTACATATAGGTACTTAACAGCTGATTTTTGAAGTTCTTCAGCTCGACGACCACGTAAACTCCCACTTACACACTCACTTTGCCACAATTTACACAACGATCCATGGTGCCAATATGAAATCAGTAGGCTGGTCGTAATATACAAAATAACAAGTTCAAGTCCAACGTTTATGCGGGGTTCTCCGTACCGTGTCCGGTGTGGTAGCAAGGTTCGTACAAGAAGCAAGATCAGAAGTCCGCAGAAAGAAAACAGGGGTCGAGGAAAACATCAATAAAACTATGGGAAATACACTCAAATCGCGACCGCACTAAACGATACGAAACGAGTGAGGCATAGATAAAGGCACTATATAAAGGTGTGTCCAAATATAGAGCGGCATTTGAGCGCGGCTGCCACGCGCGGCTAGCCGCGCTCTGATCGGACAAGGGCCGCGCGCGGCGGTGTTGAGCGTAATATATCTTCTCGTCTCACATCAGTGATGACCTCTGGCACTGAAACGTGCTCGCTCACAACATAATGGGTGTCAATCATAATCAGCCTATAATGTTCCCACTGCTGGGACACAGGGCTCCTCTCGGTGAGAGGGAGTGGGCCGTAATACACCACGAGGACCCAGTGCGGCTTGGTAGATGTCACATGTCTTCGAATTCTTGGTTCTAGGCGGTTTCCTCACGATATTTTCCTTCACTGATTTGAGAGTAGTGGTGATGAAATTATTTACACAAAGTGCCTGCCTGAGTTCGAAACCATGACCTACTCGTATGTCGGGATCGTTACCATTGGGCCACCATTGCATTGCTCTCTTGGGCCGCATAGTGCAGTCAATCATCCCTTCTAGGATGATTGACTTCACAATCAGTTTCATCCTCGAGAACTATGAAAACGACATCCATGACGAAAAATTTTAAAATTTTCGCAGCCGCCATCTTGGATTTTAATTTTGACTTCACTATTGGCTATAGTCGAAATCGAAAACTATGAAAACGATACCTATACAAATCCTTATCACTTACCACTGACGTGCGACGTGTGGTCGACTGTATAGTCATTAGGTCGACTGGGCACGTACAATACCTGCCTAGGCTAATAAACATTATAAAACCAACCCCACACGAACGCAGCAGTACTATTATTTATTCTGTGGCAGCGGGGTGACCTACCTATTTGAAATTTGAAAACAGTAAACCAAACATTTGCGCATGAGGCGGCTTTATGTATTTATGTATTAGTGTTGGTTCAAATTCAACTGTTTTATGCACTTGATGCGGTTGGTAAACCTATGCCGCAAGAAAAATAAATAATTATAGCTAGCGCGTGGCGTCTTTATCTACATTAAAATAGGGCTTAAATTGAACTGTTTTACACAAAAAAACGATGATTTTGGACAAAAGATGGCTCCGCTGTTAACAAAATTTTATTCTGATTGTGTTCTCCCAGAAATTATAGATCCAAGGAAAAGTCAATCAATCCCCTTAGACAAATGAACGAATGATGATGAATGAATGATCCTTGGACATTTCACACAACGCCATCTAGTCCCAAGCTAAGCAACCTAATGCTTGTGTTATGGTAACGAGATGGCTGATAAACTTCTTATATACATTTTTTTTTGTAAATACATACATGTTATACATAGAAAAACACCCAGACTCGGAAACAAATAAGTACTTGTAGGTCGTACAAATATTTGTTCCGTGCGGGAATCGAACCCACAACATGCTGCGCAGCAGTCAATTGCTCAGCCACTGCGCCAACCGTGTCGTCAAATACAAATACTTTTATAAAACTTCAATTACTTATAAGTATACAAATACTTAAGCAAATAAGTAAAATGAGTTTATTTTTTTTAAGTACCTACATAATATTATTTTCTTCATCCATATTTGTATAAATTTAATTAAAATACACTAATAATGTATTGTGGACAGTCCTTTTATTTTCTCCGTAAACCTCTAGCTTTTACTTCAAAAAAATATAGGTACGCCATAGCTACGATCAAGATGGGAGGGTACGTGATCGTGCATGTTGTCAAAACATAAGCTCCGTATTTAAATTGTTAAAAAATACAACAATCGTTACTAAGTGTTAAAAACTACTCAGTTAGTGAAAATAAACAACAATAAACGTGTGACGATGTTATCGAGTGATAATTGTGGAAAATAGTGAAGATATAATCGATTTACTATAAGACGGTATAGTACTGTGAAAAGTGGACTACAGTTTAAATACTCATCTCAAGTGCATGTGTTAACACATTAACTATTTAAATGCTATTATCCAACGCCGAAAACCACTAAAAAGTGTGTGTGAACATAAAAAGGAAAAAAACGGAGAATTTTTAATAGTCAACGGGTAAGTCGATAAAAACAAAGAAATGACCTTTGGACCCGCTCCACACATTTAACTACTTATCTCGAACCAAAGTAACAACTGGTTAACAAATTCAGCTCCATTGACAAAGTCCGCTTGGTCTAGCGGTCGTACTGCAGGCTATGTTAACGCTGCACACGAGTGATCGTGAGTTCAAACCGCGCCAACGACAAGTCTTTTTCCAGTTTGATTTGTGAACATTATTATTTGGAACAATGAATTTTTTCGAAAATATTACGCTGCGTAGAAATAGAACCAAGTCACTAACAGAGAATACAATCGATGAATCTAGTACGATTAACTCGACGCTAGGTGGCAGCACAAGTAGTCTGCCTAACATATCCGACGATGAACGTGACGAAATTCAAGATCTAAAATGTAAAATAGAAAAACTTAACCTTGAGTTATTATCCGCACATGAAGAGATAGACCAGTTGTCAATTGAGAATAATGACCTAAAATCAACAGTAACTGACATCTCTAAAAAATATGAGCTCTTAAAAAAAGCCACTAAAAATTTAACAACAGACATACGAGCAGGTTCACCAAACCCAAAATTCACAAAGCTCAACAAACTCACAACAACAACTCAACAAACACAACACAGCTCATCAACTCCACAAAATAAGCCAACACAACAACTAAAACAGAAAGGGCCAGTCGAAGACAAAAACCTGATACCATCTTCACATTTGAGTAATGTTGCTCCAAAAAAACCAATAGGCGTATCTCGACCAAAACATAAAAATAGACTCGCTATAATGAGTAGTAGGTGTACTAAAGGTGCACTGCCGTTAATCGAAGAGGTTTTCTACAATCAATTTGACTACTGTCATTATTTGCTACATAACGCTACCACAGAAGAGTTGTTACGCACCGTCGAAGACAATTTAAAAGACTTCACAATGCAAGACTACTGTCTGATCTTCATTGGAGAAAATGATTTAAAAAATAGCGAGTATCTAGATATCCTCGAAAACTTGAAAAAGTCGTTGGAAAACATTACACACACAAATATTGTTATATGCGCGCCGACTTATATAAGAGGTGCACTAATTCATAATTATAAAGTAGAGTTATTTAACAACCTCCTCAGTTTGGATATAAAAAACAACAAATATGCATACTTTTTCGACAGTAATTACAACCTGACCCTTGACATGTTTTCCCACAATACAGGGAAAATTAACAAATACGGATGGAGGGACATCTTTATCCAGATTAGATCCAACATATTTACTGACTATGATCAATATTATGCTAAAGTTAGCGACGACAAACACACAAACAATACCCTAGAAATACCTCAAATACTAGATACAAATATGACATCTAAGCAACTACAAATTAACTTCAATGATACAGATATAACCACCAATAATATGGATCTTTTTCGTGCACAATAATATACGAATCCTACATCAGAATATTGCCGGACTTTTGAACAAAGCAGATTTACTTACAATTCATCTACAAGAACTAACGTTATGTCGAAGAAATATAGATATAATATGCATAACCGAACATTTTATTATGCATAGTCAGGAACACCTATTAAAAATACCAAATTATAAGCTTGCCGCTTGTTATGCAAGACGAGAAAAGAAACGGGGAGGCGCCTGCATTCTGGTAAACAAGTCTCTTCAATGCACAGAACTTGTAAATGCAACAAGATATTCAATAACAGGTGTAATCGAATGTTGTGCTACTGAACTGGTAGAACAAAAATTGATAATTATATGTGTATACAGACCACCTAAGTCAAGTAATTTAAATATTTTTTATGATAACTTAGAAATAATTTTAAAATCATTATGTACCAACCCTAAGAAAAAAATTGTTATTTGCGGGGACTTTAATATAGACAGGTTAAAGAGAAATAACATTAGTTTAGACTTTGAATATTTTCTGTTGGGATTTAACCTCAGGCTAGAACTTGATCAACCAACTCGGCTATCTAGTAACAGCTGTTTGGATAATTTTGCTCATAATTCTAAGAATAAATGTAAATGTGAAGTGATAGACTTTGCCTTGTCTGATCACTGTGCACAAATATTTGAGATTAAAGTAAACAAAACCTATAGACTAAACTCATGGCATGTAAAAAAACGGGACCTATCATTGGAAAACTTAACAAAATTCAATAGCTATCTACAATGCCTTTCATTTACTGAAATGTATGCGACAGAAAATGTTAATGAGGCGTATAACATATTTATGCAGCAGTTTGGTTTGTTATATAAACTATGCTTTCCTTTTAAGTCTGTTATAATAAAACCAAATAAAAAAATTAAGTGGATCTCTAAGGGAATACGATTATGTAGTAGGAAGCAGCGTCACCTTCTATGGGAGCACAGACTTAGGCCATCAAATGAAAACAAACATGAATTTAAAAATTACTCCCGGCGATTTAGGAAAATTGTAAAATTATCTCAAAAAGCTCAAAATAACTATTTTATTAAGAATTCACTCAATAAATCAAAGGCGTCCTGGCAAGTTATCAACAATAAAGCATGTACTTACGAACCCATATCTCAGATAAAAATAAATAATACAATTATTAATAATCCCAAGGAAATTGCAGACGCATTCAATAACTACTTCATTAATCAGATTAAAAACTCACCTAAAGCATCACTCGAACCAAGTGGTTTACAAGAAAGCGCTAATACAATGTTCATGAGACCAGTTGTACCTCAAGACGTACTCAGGGTAATAAAAACGTTGAAAAATAAAAATAGCGTAGGATACGATGAAGTAGCAACGAAAGTTATAAAGTTTGTATCAAATAACATAATCGTACATATTAGCCACATTATTAACTTAGCCATCAGCACTGGTGTATTTCCTAACGGTTTAAAGACAGTCATAGTCAAACCGCTTCACAAAAAGAACTCCAGGCAGGATATAGCTAACTATAGACCGATTGCTTTAATTCCTGTGTTTTCCAAAGTGGTAGAAAAGATTTTATATGAGTTAATCAACAACTTTCTGACAAAATACAACATTCTATGTAATGAACAAGCAGGCTTCAGAAAAAATAAAAACATTAATACAGCAATATATGATTTCTTACACGAAGTAATGATAAATGTAGATAATAAAACACCTATCTGTGCTATTTTTACAGACATGTCAAAAGCTTTTGACTGTGTCAATCATGATATTTTATTGAACAAGCTTAATAGCTACGGTCTAAGGGGAAACGTGCTGAATCTCTTGAAATCCTACCTCAGTAACCGCACGCAATATACGGAGATATCCAGAATTTGTCTTAAATCAAAATGTGAACAAAAATATCAATCTGATGGTAAAATTGTTAAATTCGGTGTACCGCAAGGTAGTGTATTGGGTCCCCCGCTGTTTTTGCTTTATATAAATGATCTGCCCCGTCAGATACCAAACCCAATGGTTCTATTTGCCGATGACAGCACGGCACTGATAAAGTGTACAAATATTAATAATTATGAACAAGACATCAATCTTAACCTTAGAAAAATTATTGATTGGCTTGATAAAAACAACTTGGTAATAAACTTACCAAAGACTAATGTGATGCATTTTCACCAACGTACAATTCCGCCGAACGTTAATGTACAGTACAATGGACAAGTGATCAATCAAGCAAAGGTCGCGAAATTTTTAGGGATTCATATAGACGATCAATTAACTTGGAAACCGCAAGCAGAAGAGGTGTGCAAAAAGTTAAGCACTGCAGCTTATGTTCTTTTTAACCTGGCCAAAAAAGTTGACATAAAGACTTCTTTAGTAGCATATCATGGTTTGGTCGCATCGGTCTTGAGATTTGGAATCATCTTTTGGGGTAACTGCAGTCTAAGAGATAACATATTTAAAGCCCAAAAACGTTGTGTTAGAGCTATGTGTAGTCTTAAACCTAGGGATAGTTGTGTACCTCTGTTCAAGTCCTTGAAAATTCTTACTTTTCCGTCATTATATATTTTGGAAATGGCACTTTTTGTAAAAAGAAATGAAAAATTGTTTGCTAAGGTCTCGGACACCAAGAAATGTCCCGTGCGAAGTCAATACAAAAACCTCTTAACTATCGGTGTCTATAAAACAGCACTACTTAGGAAAAGTGTTTTCTGCATGGCTCCAATGATATTTAATAAACTACCGGACAGCATAAAAAGTGACTCCCTTCAGCAATTTAAAAATAAACTTAAAGTTTTTTTGATACAGAAATGTTATTATTCGTTAAGTGAATTTTTGAATGACCCTATGTGTGACATCTAGACAGTTTATAATTATTGACATTATTTGATATATTTTTGTGCATAATCTGGACTTGATAAAATAATTTATTTGTATCTTAATCATTTTTATTATTATTTTTGTTTTTTTATTTAATCTTTTTTTAATTATTTTATATTTTTTACTAATGCTTAATTCTATTGACATTATTTGTTAAATTTTGCATGCCAAAACTCAGGCAGAATGTACCCGGCTCACTATATTTTTATAACAACTTTATTGTACAATACCTACATTCTATGCGAATAAATGATTTGATTTGATTTGATTTGATTTGAAGATCGTTTAGTCGTCGCAGCATCGCAACTGTGTGCCGTACATGAGGAAAAACGCACACACGCGCACTCGCTACGCGGCGTCGAGCGTCAGATGTTTAAAATCCGAGCGCGAAAATATGCGACCACAGTCTTAAATTTTCCACCCAGTATACAACGTGTAAAGTTAAATGCGCAAAATCTCTTAAGGGGTCATTGTAATCATCATTATGAACAAGGTTTACTATGGGACCAAACCTGAAATCGCGAAAAAAAATCAGCTGTTCAGTACATTTATGTTCGCATTTAGTCAAAATGTACTGAACAGCAGATTTTTTTTTCGCGATTTCAGGTTTGGTCCCATAGTAAAAGTTGTTCATAATGATGAGTACAATGACCCCTTAAGAGGTTTTGCGCATTTAACGTCATTTTGGGCTTAAAATTACGAGAGTAATACAAAGTACAACATCCTAAAGTTTCTACATTGAGCGAGGTCGGGAAAGTCTTTTTTTTCGGTGTTTAATAAGTACTAGCTTTTGCCCGCGGCTTCGCCCGGGTAGATGTCGGAAAATATCCCATGGGAACGTTCATGTGGAAACCATAAGGCCAGAAGCATAAAGCGATATAACTATGCAAACTCAAATCGCTACGATATTATCGTTGCTTGTGTATGGTGGGCTTAAAGCTCCCAGTTGGCATGATTTTTTCCAACATCTTCAACAATCATCGTCATATTTCAGCCAATTTACAAAAAACCATAATTAATTATTTAAAGTACACTGAATCACTCCGTCCATTGGTGAAAACCGTATGAAAATCCATTCGTCGTAAAAACGTCGAATGAAATAAAGACTAAATGTTACCTCAAGAAGTCAAGATACGAACTATGACTACATTTCCAATCCCTTAGATCTCTTAAAAAGAGGTAGGTCCACAAACATTTCAATATAATTTGTGAATTTTAAAATCAACCCATATTGTACTTAAGGGATGATTTTTCAAAAACGCTGTAACACATATTTCTTTATTTCCTACCAAAAGCATAAATTTGAATTTTCATTTTCATATCCCTAACTTAAGAAATGCTGGGTTTCCCATACAAACTTTCATTTATTTATTTTATTTATTTATTCTTCGGAAAGCTTACAGTCTAATATCTTTAAAGGTAGGTTATGTAACAGTATCGCTTAAAATTGCCATTTAAAAGCTTCCACAACTTAAAAAGTATGTACCTAAAATTAAACAAATTAAAAAAGAAATAGAACATATAAAAATTTAAATTAAAAATAAAATCTACAAATTCTTCTAAACAAAACAAAACGTATTTTTCTTTAAAACAAAACATAAAAAGATCTATAATAATATCTGTTAATCGTGACAGTTTATTGTGCTAAAAATATGCTCATCTTAATTAATGATGAGTAATGCTACTTGAATGCTACTCATTGCGGTCCTTAATAAAGTATTCATTGTTTATAGTTCGTCTTAATGTGCTAGGGCTGGTTCTAAATAGATCAACATCTAAATGAGAGGGAAGGTTATTGAAGCTTGCTGCGCTACGTGAGAAGAAGGCATTCCGTCAGTAGTTGGTTGATGCGAAGGGAATGTGAAAAAGTGGCCGCTGCCTAAGGCTACGTGATGGGTTCGGAGTGATATTTTGGAGAGAAGTTGGGAACAATCAATGGAACTATTGGCAATATTTAACAGAAATGTAATATCATTTGCATGGCGTCTGTTTTCCAGTGGTAGAAAATGGTATCTCTTGCAACGATGAGTGTAATCTGTTGAGCATTGCTTTGTCTTATAATCTAAGTATCTTGAAATTTTTTTCTGAATGCGTTCTATTCTTGACTTATACACGTCATAATTCGGGTTCCACACTTGAGATGCGTATTCAAGGTGGCTGCGTACGTACGAACAGTGCAATACTTAAGTGGTTTTAGAGAGCTGAAGCAAGTAGATGATCTTATTATGAAACCTAGGGACTTGGACGCTTTCTTTACGATTTCATAAATATGCATTTCGAATATGAGTTTACTGTCCTGGATAACGCCTAAGTCCCTTATAATGTTCACCTTAGTGATTGTTTGGTTATCTAATGTATACCCTGACCCAAATGTCTTATTTTGCCGTGTATTAGTCATATGAAAGCTTCACCTAAATCACCCCCTGTAGGATTATTTTTTAAGACAAAAAGTAGTCTAGCCTTATGTCCTTTCCTAGGATGCCTTGCCAAATTTTATCGAAATCCGTGCAGTTTTGTGAAATTTAATATCAACCCCTATTTTACCCCCGTAGGGCATGATTTTTCATAAACCCTGAGCCGCATTTTTCTTTATTTCCTACCAAAATCATAAACTTGATTTTTCATAATTATCACTAAGTTAAGAAATGCTGGATTCCCCATACAAACTTTCATCCCCTGTAGAATAATTTTAGTCTTGCCAAATTTTATCGAAATCCGTTCAATCGAAATCCTTTCAGTGGTTTAGGCGTGAAAGGTAACAGACAGACAGACAGAGTATTATTCCTAGAGAAAAACGTTTCGAGTAAAAGTTGTGCAAATGATGATTTTGCATGAGGATTGGAACAATGAAAAGTAATACTTAAAGTGCTTTAAATTTAATGAAAATTGGGTAGGTTATACCTACATTTTTGTATGTTTAACAATGTGCGCCACGTCCGATAATGATATTTCAAAATAGAGGCCTATTGCAAAGTTGTTAAGTTGAAATTTCGATTGTCTGTACAGGTGGTCTATCGAAATGAATTGCAACCTGCTTTACTGGAATCGGTAGGACAGAACAGTGTCTTTGATCTCTCAAAAATTCAGATTTTTAAATAAACAAATAAAAAAGATATTAAAAAAAAACCCGTAACTAAGACACGGTACTCTTAGTTTTTTGCGTGTAGCGCCCGTCCTAATTACTTTTATAAATTCATACCCGGTCATCATCTTCTTGAATGTATACTTAATAGCAGCATTTTTTTTCAGAGTCCATTCGATCAGCCCTTTTGTCTTAAACAACTGTTACAATCGAGTGTGCGGTTACATCTATTCCTGCGTACTTTTTCGTCAGCTTCACGATGGTGTCCTTTATTTTACCGTATTTCCTTTCTAAGGTACAGAAAAATGCATGTCTAGTACAAAAAAAAAATTGTGCTTTTGTTTTTTTTCTGTTTTCTTTTTTTTTATTTTATTTATTTTATTTTTACTACATTATTTATTTATTTATTTAAACTTTTCGCACTTAAAATTTGTACAAAGGCGGACTTAATGCCTTAGGCATTCTCTACCAGTCAACCAAGGGTGGTGAAGAGAATTATGGCAGGTGCTCAGTATGAGAGGCATAAATAGAAAGAACACTAAAAATATATCTTAATTAATTATAAATAGACTACATAAACAGATACATAAATAGGTTATAAACTAATAATAAACATACATACCTACTTACTATAAAATATACATTGGGACACAAAACAATTACATGTTATAATATTACTATAAAAGTTATGAGCTAAAGTGGGCTAGGGTAAACATGTAATCCACACTAATGTCCGCGGAATAAATATACTAGGGTAAGTTTAAAAACTTTAATTAATATTAATTTTTTAGTTAGCTTCGGCCCCTCGTACGCCTTCCAAGACTCCAGGGTCCCGAGATATTTCAAAGACATTTAAAAAAATGAATTTAATGGCTACATATGTATTAAAAACATTTCTATTGTGTTATCTAATAAATTCAACTCAATCAGTGCTCGATATCGGGTTTGCTTAGGTCGAATCTTGCATGTTGAATTAAAACCACTTTGTCTTATCCTGCGGAGTTGACATTTAACAAGTTGGTTCAGTACCAATTTTCCAAAGCAATGCTTTTTTTGATAAGCTTGACCAGATTCTACACTCAGGATTGGCTCCAGACGAGGGAAGTACTCAACGGTCAACAGTACAAACACGAAATTAAATAAGCTCATTTAATTATGATAAGTAGTCCGTTCTAAAGTCCACCATGACCTGGCTGCTGCACGCATTTGCGAGTTTCTTTTTTATTAAACTACAAAATGGCTAGCTTGTTGAGATCCCATTGTATATTTAGACGACACGGTTGGTGCAGTGGTTGAGCGATTGACTGCTGCGCAGCATGTCGCGGGTTCGATTCCCGCACGGAACAAATATTTTTAAGACCTACAAGTATTTGTTCCGAGTCTGGGTGTTTTTCTATCTCAATCAATCTGCCTAGCCTTTTCCCAACTATGTTGGGGTCGGCTTCCAGTCTAACCGGATGCAGCTGAATACCAGTATTTTACATGGAGCGACTGCCTATCTGACCTCCACAACCCAGTAACTGGGTAATACGATACCCCTTGGTAAGACTGGTTGTCAGACTTTCGGGCTTCTGACGACCCGTAACGACTGTCAAAGATCCACGAATAACAGCCGGGACCAACGGCTTAACGTGCTTTCCGAGGCACGGAGGAATCTCGATATGTAAAGATGGTCACCCATCCACTGACCAACCCCGGCAAGCGTAGCTTAACCTGACGGATCGACCCGTGCGGCTGTTATTACTTAGCCACGAGCTCCTCTAGGGTGTTTTTCTATCTATAATATGTATTTATTTACAAAAAAAAAAATGTATATAAGTAGTTTATCAGCCATCTCGTTACCATAACACAAGCATTAGGTTGCTTAGCTTGGGACTAGATGGCGTTGTGTGAAATGTCCAAGGATATTTATTAATTTACTTATATTTTGAATAAATGTAGGTAGATATTTAAAAAGCAACTGTATAAAATGTCTTGCTATAACATAACATGTATCCTATAGTAATTGTGTCCCATTACTTTGTTTTTGCTTAGCGTTCTTTCTGACTTTTTTTCTTTTTGCTCGGCTCCTAAGGGTCGTAGTGTGATGATAAACAGCCTAACCTTCCTCAGGAACTGGCCTACCAAATGCTAGAATTTTTAAATTCCAACTGAGCTTAGCGCGTTCAAACAAAAATTAAATTAAGTATATCTAATACCTAATGCTGAAGAGTTTGTTTAACTCTTCAGCATTATTAGATTACTGTGCAGTGTGCAGGGTGCATGCCATGGCCGTACCTTATAGTGTTTTTTTTTTGTTTTAGCTGGAAGTAAGCTCTCATTCAGAATCTGAGCGTAGTTCGGAACGCAGCGAGGATGATAATACTTTCGACCTGCCCATTAAGGTCGCCAATAAGAACAAGAACATCAAGAAGAAGGGCAAAGGAAAAGGCCGGGTTGCAGCTAATGAGGTACCTTTTTGAACCTGTTTTTAATTGCAAAAAATGGAATAACTCAGTCTTATTGAGTTATTGTGAAAATCGGGAAACAAGTAGGTACCTGTTTACCTCGTTAAAAAGAATATCGCGATAAGACCCGTTTCGATAGTGTTTTATAATGTGTACAAATCGCGAAAGTTTAAAAAGTTTTATTGTGAAAATATTGAATAAAAACGTTTCTACATTATAGCTGGACGAGGTTGAGCGCTCTGTAAAAGAAGTGAACGCTATCCTGGGTTCTCCACCGCCAGCACCTACTCAGCCGGTTAATCAGGCATTGGAAGTGTTGGCCATTGACGCCAAACACTTGAATGTAGCCTACGAGCTCAGGAAAATCTTTGGTCCTGAAGAAGGAAACAGACGGTAGTTGTTTCTTAGTTTAATTCGACTTTCCTTGTTTCTGTTACAATTAGATGATTACATTCACAGTATCAGTAGCAACTTGTACTTAGTAAATAGTGAATTAATGTTGCAAAAAGTAATTTTGTCGTTTTTGCGTTAGTTAGGTGATATTATTAATTTTTTAAATTATGTATTTTACAGTGCACGTGCTCCGAATCGCGCTCTTTTGCTCAAACGTTTATTGGTTCATCCAAATAAGGAGACGCCAGTCTATGAATTCAACAATAGTGGTGAGTGGCGATCTCTCTCGAGGCTTTCATTGTCACTGGCATTGTCATTGTATCTTGCTTGATATTTTTTTGACAAGAGGTCACAATATTTCGGATGTTGTTACAAGTTACAACCGGCACGAAACCATGATCGGGGTGGCCCCCGCCAGTGACGAAGCAAGAAAGTGCAGTTAGGAAGTGTAAGTTAAAAAACATCGTATAGATTTTCTTGACATATCGTTATTTGAAACTTCAGGCTTGTCTATGATGAAGCTGAAGGAAGAGGACAACCGTATGTACTTTGTCTTCAATCACAGTGAGGCGTATCAAAAAATGCATCGTAACTTTTTGCAAAGACTTACGGCCACACGTGTTACTGGCGTTGGCGAGAATGTGATGAATTTTGATCGAGCAAGGCAGACAATGCATGTCGAGGCTCTGCTGGAGGTTCGTGCTAATGACCTATAGTTACGCATGTCATACATTTATGTATTGTTCAACCATTGATTAACTTAACATTGTTTCTACAGATATCTGACCGTTTATTTCGCATGGAAGAGAACGGTGTTGGCAACGAAATTGTGGAGAACGTCGTTACCTTCCTTCAGTACGTAGCGCACCCTCTGTTTATTCTGTCCCAGGTAAATACCTTAGCAAAAGTTCTGAGAATACTTTCTTTGATTATTAAACAGTATTTCATAAGTATTTGTTTTGTAACATTTACAGAATAACGTGCGTCTCGATTACAAGTTCATGGAGAACCGACCATTCCACGTGGCCATGTTGAAGTACATTTATCTACTCTCTAACAAAGCCTGTCACCGCACGGCCCTGGAGATAGCTAAAATGATGCTTCTAATTGATCCCAAAGATCCGTTGGCGTTACTGTCTTTAATCGACATCCTCGCCCTAAGATGCAGGGAGCACGAGTGGCTGATTGAAGCCGTCAAGTACTTTGACCGCCAGCGAGAGGCCGGCTTGCTCTTCAACATCAAGTATTCCAACAGCCTTGCACATTTCCATGTTGCGCTGAAGAACAAACGTAAGTCTTATTATTTGAATAGCAGCGTCTTATACCCGTTCCCGATTTTTTTAGATTGTCGAGCGTACAGTTACCTTCAAAAATATCTTTACGGAGAGACTTAAAATTAATGATGACTTGATAAGTGAACAAGTAAGACAAAAAAATCATAATGACAATAGTTTTATTTCTGAATTAACCACTGCTTGTCTGCCCAGTTGCTACGCTTCAGAAATAAGTTCGTTTTTCTTTATCAACAGTAACTTTCAATCATTTTTTTTTTCAGTTGACTTTGCTGAAGCCGACCGGCTCATCCGGGATGCTATATTGGCATTCCCACAAATCTTTGTGAAAATCTTGGAATGCAGCCACATTTCCAATCCCAAATTAACCGATCATGCCATTTTCAAACCAGATCCACAGACCCCGTAAGATTTAAAAAAATATTATTTATACTTACACACATAATATAACATAATCAGTCTATAATGTTCCCACTGCTGGGACACAGGCCTCTCTTCGAGAGGGATTTATTAAAGTTAAAACCAACATAAATTAATAAATTAAATTACTTAATAAATTACCACTTGTTGGTAGCATTATTTCATTATTAGGTAAGGAGCTCGTGGGTAAGTAATAACAGCCGCACGGGTCGATCCGTGAGGTTAAGCTACGCTTGCCGGGGTTGGTCAGTGGATGGGTGACCATCTTTACATACCGAGATTCCTCCGTGCCTCGGAAAGCACGTTAAGCCGTTGGTCCCGGCTGTTATTCGTGGATCTTTGACGGTCGTTACGGGTCGTCAGAAGCCCGAAAGTCTGACAACCAGTCTTACCAAGTGGTATTGTATTACCCAGTAACTGGGTTGTGGAGGTCAGATAGGCAGTCGCTCCATGTAAAATACTGGTATTCAGCTGCATCCGGTTAGACTGGAAGCCGACCCCAACATAGTTGGGAAAAGGCTAGGCAGATTGATTGGTAGCATTATTTCGTTAGGAATGCTATTTTCTTGAATTGTTTGTAGTTGGTCTGATGGTGCTTCGGAGGTGTTCATGATATATGCCAAGATGACGTTCTCGCGCTGGAATGAGCCTGCGGTGATGAGCTGGCTTCTGAGGAATGCGACCGAGCTTTGCGACAGCTATAATACTAACAAAAAAGTTCGGGTAAATAAGATGTCAACTTTTAGTTCCACTTTTATAAACCAGATAGCATGCAATAATGAATAACGCCCGCATTTTTTACAGGAGACAGCAAATGACTGGGGAAGAAGTCGCCACACCTTGTTCCAAGTGTGGCCTAAAGAGTATCTACGTCACGTTTCTGTCTTTAGCAGCATGTCATACCTCATCATCGACGCTGTATGTATCCGTTTTCTATGAAGTCATTCTTAGTATATTACAACAATTACTAAAATCTTATACACCTGAATTGATGATAGACCTGATAACTAAAGGCTTGAATTAATTATAGACCTAAATTAATTATATAGATCTGAGGGCCTAGACTAAGTACCATTCGATTAGCGATGACGCTAGTAGAAAAGCCAAAAATGTATGAGGTTGACATAAGCTATTTAAAATTAACTTTGCTGTGGCCGACACCCTGTCGGCCACGGCATAATTGATTCCATGTTTTCACATACCAACTACGTACACATTATGGAATGCAATAAAATATTGAGTATTGAGTATCGAAATGTCACGTGATCATGTCAATGTCACTTTGAAGCTGTAGCAACTTCGAAATAGAATTTCATGAAGTCTTGAGATGATCTGTGGCAAAGATCTAGGGTATTTACGGGCAAATATTATAGTAGTATCCGAACCAACATTCCAGCTAAACCTTGGTTTGTCAAAAATAAGAAATCGAATAAATTAACCACATCTATCATTATACGTCTCAGACTAGGACATGTTTGCTCTCCAGTGTTTTTGGCTAAACTACGCATTTGGAATCATTCCCTTAAGCTACGCATTTGGAATCATTCTCAATAGTGTGGTGTAGAAGAGGGTACTCTTGAGCACATATTTTTCTCTTGTCGTAATCTTTTAGTCCCTCTATATGATTTACTCCCCCCTAATTTTCCCAGACCTAATAATATTCCATTCCTCTTAACACTCGTTAAATCCCTAATAGTTAAAACACTCCATAACTTTATTTTTTATTAAATAACATCTAGCTATAACATTGCAATTCATAATGGTGGTTCAATGTGTTCGTCTCATAATAAGGTTAATTTGTGTTATCTGCTTACTGACAATTTATAATAACAAATATATTATATTGTCCTTACAGGATACTCAATCAAATCCAGTTTTAATTGTCAACCTCAGCAAATACTCTTTGTTTCCTTCAACCTTGACACTGGCAGAATCATCGATAAAACGATGGAGCCATTACTATAAAATTGGAATTGGAGTCTCATTGGTACTTGCCTAGATTTGAACCCACAACCTCGTGTATGAGAGGAGAGGCCTTAACCACTGGCCCATCACGACAATAAATAATTATAGATAATTATTCAAGTATGTACACTTTTACATTTAATGATGCGTTACGTCATTACTTGCAGCCGCTGACGTCGGCTGCCTTGACACCCCACACCTGTGCTTGGGACCCGCTGTTCGACAAGTCCGTCAACCGCTACGGATACAGTTACGAGTACGAACCACCCAGGTCGCACAGCTCCGGAGCCGGTCCCGCCGTTTTCAGGTTCTTCCACTCAATGATCCCGTCCTACTTTGAACCTCCAGTTGACGACTGAGTACGTTATTTTTAGTTCTTTTTTTAATTTTAATTATTATGGTTTACATACTAGATTCATAATGTAATTATTTAATGTTGTTTTTATACTATTATTGCTCGAAGTCTTTTGGTTTCGTTTTATAAGTTTTTTCTTTTAATATGTATTTATATGTATTATACTTCGTATTACATTAGTTGGGAAAAGGCTAGGCAGATGATGATGTATAAATCTTTGTGCGTTTCGGGAGAATTGAAGAAAGACAAATAAGATTTAGTAATTGTAACAATAATTATCAGAAATGGATTTAATTGGGAGTGGGATCTTAGCAATAAACGATGTAAATTGCAGGAAACATTTTTTGTTACTAATATTTAATCATTTTACTTAGCCCGCGAAATTCAATTCATTTTCTTGCGTTTTTTGCAATTTGCAGTAAAATGTGAGGTTGTATATTGATCAAAATACGATTCACGACAATAAGAAATATGTATTTAAAAATCATCAATACATCTTTGATAGTTAGATGTGTTGATGATTCTTATGGTTATAATTATGTAAATACATATTTCTTGTTGTCGCGAATCATAATATTTTGACCAAGATACAACTTGACACTGACATGCGAATTGCAAAAAACGCAAGAAAATTTGAATTTCACGGGCAAACGCAGCGGTTCCTCCTTAAATGTATTCAACTTTATGGGAAATAAATTGCTTTGAAGGTGTCTATGGACTGTCTCGATTTTGACAGTCAACGTATTGTCGGTCGGAAACAATGACATTATACATCTAGACGTTGCCATGATTACAGTGCTTAGATAATATACATCTAGATCGAGCCACCGCGTGGCCGGTCATGAGACAGCAATATTACACTTTTTCTAGGTTATGTGGTATGAGAAATGAGGTTTAACGTAAGAAATCTTACATATTTTGGACTGAAACCCATGTCAATACATTCGCACAATGCAAAAACTGTCCAAAAATGTTAAATTAATCGACGTAAGATAAATTTTGTAACAGTGAAAGAACTTTGTTTGGCAACATTTTAAAATTATGCCATGCAAAAATACGGCACGCCGTAAGGGACAGAAGATACGATGCTTTGTCTCAATTTTCCTAATTATTTCGTATATATATGTGTCTCACTTCCACGCTTCACACTGTAATCATGGCAACGTCTAGATGTATAATGTCATTGTTACAGTGTGAAGTGTGGAAGTGAGACACATGTATACGAAATAATTAGGAAAATTGAGACAAAGCATCGTATCTTCTGTCCCTTAACGGCGTGCCGTATTTTTGCTTTAAAAATGTTGCCAGACAAAGTACTTTGCATGGCAAAATTTAAAAATGTTGCCAAACAAAGTACTTTCACTGTTAATATTGCTGTCTCATGACCGGCCACGCGGTGGCTCGATCTAGATGTATATTATCTAAGGTCGGAAAAAACTAGATAAGCTATGCTAGTTATATCTTTCGGCTTAATGCATCGATGATTACTAGAACGGTCACCTTATACCTTCACTTAATTGATCTAAAGCAATGTAATATTTCTTTCTCTACGAAAAATGAGAACCACTTGCAATTTTTACGGGTTTCAATTATTGTATCATTAATAGAAGACTAGTATAACCTTTAAAAGGAAATACCTAGTTTGAATTCATTATCACTCTGTATTTGCAATAGATACACTTTATGCTACTGCAATAGTTGTTAAAAGATAATAAGTAAGTGTTAATACAATTTGTACTTCATCATAATTTATTATAATCGCTTCAGACGTTTATTTAGACACTGGCTTACTTGAACGCACATTTCTGTCCTTTACCAAATTGTAAATATAGAAATAGGTACAAACTGTAGAACTACACACCACAAAGATATTGAAACAATAAAATGCTATATTTATGTTTTTATTTTATTTTTATTTGACTGACAGTAACTGACTACCCAACTCCTGGAAAGGACTAATTATAACAGTCATACGAGTCGCGCGCCCAGTGCGCTGACTCTGATATGATTATGACGCGCGCCCTACGGACGGTAGCGCTTCATTTAATTCCTGGCATAGAAAACAAAATCACTTCATAGAATTTCATTAGCTGCACAAAAAGCCACCGGGTCAGAAAAGCTTGTAGCACAATACTGGAAGCGCGCCTCGGGCGCCAGTTATAACAATTTTCGTGAGTTCCTCAAAAAGTAACACTTATTTTTTTTTACTGCGCGTATTTTGTTTTGTGTAATAGGAGGCCACCAGCGCTTATGACGCATATTACAGCGGCATCGGGCAGCAGCGCAGCGCATTACAATAAAAAACAGTCAGGTGCTGCCTGTCAGTAGTGTATACGTCGTGCGATGATGGTTAATACACAATGTACGAAATGATTTAGGAGAATTTTTGCGTTGCGGTGCGGCCCGCCTTAAGGTAAACGCACACTTGTCCGCGCCGAAAAAATCAACCGCGGCGAACAAAACGAAATTCCTAGTAACTCTCCCGGCGATTCGTCTGATTCGGTGCGGATAAGTGTGCGAGGTTTCATAGGATTTCATACAAGTAATTCTTAGATTCTTTCGGCTCCTTTGCTTCCTTCGGCTCTGATAACGTTTACCTTTAATATAACTACTTTAGGGTCATATTCATTCTAATTGTACATTTGAATTTCACAAATGTCACAGTTCTTTTTTATGATTTTTTGCAATTAAAATAAACGACAATATCATAATTTAGTTTAAAATATGTACAACTGGGTGTTCTTTGATGTAAAGAATATCAAATTTATGCAACTTTTAAACAATTAAGTATTAAAATATTAATTTAAGAAAACTAAAGATTAACTACCCATAGAAATTTATAATGTCACAATACCATGGCCAATTTACTTAGGCTTAATTGCAGGACTGCCGTTTGTAGTGGTGTCCTTTAATACAAATTTTATGATAACATTATAATAAAGCTATTGATTTATTAATAACTCATTAATGTTGTTGAATAATATTTAATAGAAAATGCATTTTGAATTCTAGTAACAGATTTTTTTTCCGTTTAGTAACCTTTCGTTTCGTTACACAATTCGAACGTTATTTGTTCATTGAAAACTAACTGTTCTTGTTGTTGCTCTGTTGTATCTTTGTAACTGCTCTGTTGTATCTTTTTTGTGTTGATTGATGTATGAATGTATGAACCATAGACTGTCCGCTATTTTCCAACGACTTGTCATAATAATTCAGCACATCAATATTTTGTGAATTTTATTTTCCGTTTAGTTACGAAAATTCTGTGAATAAGGTAAGAAAACTTTGTAATTATGATAATACTTATTTGTTTTTGCAGTGCACAAATAAAGTTAGGCTATAAATCTACATATAAGAGTGTTTACTTATGTTTATTCAAAAAGCTAGGATATGTTTATTTAGTTTTGTTGATGTCGGTTTAGTTATGTTTCGTTACGCAACGAAATGGAAAAGGCTGTAATCACACTGCTTTTCTTAGCCGAGCATCCAAAAAAGTTGGGTAATGTGTTTGCAGTGGCGTAACTACAGGGTGGCAAGTCGGCAAAATGCCACGGGCCCCCAGCCGGAAGGGGCCCCCGGTCAGAGGAGAATCCCACCTTCCCAACATTTATTATTACACATTTAGTAAAAAAACCGATGAATTTGCCACGGGCCTCGAACGGTATAGTTACGCCACTGTGTGTTTGTGCCTATTCATGATACAAAAATTAACGGGATTCAAGCCCGCGGATCATTTATTTTTTATTTCTTTCGTTATTTTCGTTACTTTCCGTTTCGTTTCCGTTTCGTAACATGTACAATTAAAATGAATATGACCCTTTATGAGTATGATAGCAAAATTTTTAACAAGATTATTTGGCTTCTCTATTTAGATTTCTGTGATACTTACATTATTGTTTTTTCAATAAAAGTGCACTCAGTAACACTGAAATGTATAGACCGTCTTGAATCATATCAGTGATATGTTTACGATACCATATTATTACTCTTACATATATTCTCTCCTGTGTTTTGGAATTATAGCATTAATTCTGATTTTTAGATTTAATCCTAGTTGCACTTAAATTGTCACTTACGAGATATCGTCCGTGATTGCACGACACTTGGCGAGTTTGCAATATTCGCGTTATTTGGATAATATATAATGTACTTCGTATTAATGAAGATAGGGTAGGTATACCTTGTAATATATCGACGCTAAGGAAAAATACGAGCGAGGACTTTTTTTCAGTCATGGGGATTTCGCGTCAGCACCGCCTAAATTATCAGCAATATTTTCCTTTAGATTGACGTTTGACATAACTTCACAGATCTTGATCATAAAAAAATAAATAAAAAATAAATCATAATCATCATCATCCATAAAAACAACACTGTTAACTGGTGTAATAAAGTACAGGATGTGTTCTTTTTCAATCAGCGGGTTCGATTCCCGGCTACCAACATTAATCATTCAAAAGTTTAATGATGCAATTTTAGTTTACCAAAATCAGCCTCGAGACTAGTTTGAGTAATTTTCGCTATCTATTCCATACTAATATTATAAATGTGAAAGTAACTCTGCCTCAGTACTAGCGAAGCTACAACTTCCATTACAGGGAAGCCGAAGAAAAAATTGTTCAGTTCTCATAAACTCAAGATTAATTACATCAAAATTTATTACTTACCTCAAAAGTCATTCCTTTAATTTTCTTAATTTAATGCCATATATGGTCAAGTAGTAGAAACAAAGCGACTACCACTACTTAAACAAAATTATCCAAGTATGTTATACAGAAATAAAACTTTAGTGTGGCTGACACTGGCTTGGCCACCATCAGGGATTTTACTTTTGATAACACAAAGATTTAGTCGTTAATTAGTCGAAATTTGTCGCCAAATATCAAAATTTGTCGGTAACTGGTTCAAAAGTTATAAGGGGTCATTGGTGGCCGATCTGGAGAGAGTCTCCCCAGCTTGGCCACCTTTATATCTCAAAAACTAGGGCACCTAGCGAAGATCTGTTTTCTCCCAGATTTAGTCGCTAATTAGTCGAAATTAGTCGCCAAGTCACAGATTTAGTCGGGTCTTAGTTTAGAAGATATAATGAGTTCAATTTTTAAGTATAGACCAAGAGCTAGATCAAAGATTTTACGATAAATTTTTTACCGTAAACTCTTCAATCTAGCTCTTGGTCTATACTTAAAAATTGAACTCATTATATCTTCTAAACTTAGACCCGACTAAATCTGTGACTTGGCGACTAATTTCGACTAATTAGCGACTAAATCTGGGAGAAAACAGATCTTCGCTAGGTGCCCTAGTTTTTGAGATATAAAGGTGGCCAAGCTGGGGAAACTCTCTCCAGATCGGCCACCAATGACCCCTTATAACTTTTGAACCAGTGACCGACAAATTCTGATATTTGGCGACAAATTTCGACTAATTAACGACTAAATCTTTGTGTTATCAAAAGTAAAATCCCTGATGGTGGCCAAGCCAGTGTCAGCCACACAAAACTTTAATCAATAACAGCTTTTTTCTGAAAAACAGTCCATTACAAATAAATTCTAAAATTATGTTTTTTCAATTAAAATGCGAAAATAAAATGCACGTGAAGTTATTTGTCAAGAAATCTTTCTGTCCCGGTAATAATGCATAGAACTAGAGAAGCTTGCCTCGCACCATCGAGCGGTGTTTCGGAACCCCCGATTGCCACTACGATTAATACTGTATTCTGACACACCATAGCATGCGCCGCTTATATTGGCGCTAGTGTCGTTGGAATTCTTAGTTGAGACAAAATGTAAACTACGTTCGCGATCGCGATAGACCATAGGTACGCGTTTTTGTAATATTTTTTATATAAATTAATTACCTGTAATGTTACTACTACATTATTTAGTAATAGTAAACTCAAGTAGAGTCGCTGTTCCGAAGAGATGCCGGTAGAAATGGGTATGTATGAAGCCGTCGCCCTTGCTGCCTGTTACCTTTTCATACCTTACTGCCTGAGCGGATTTGGATGAAATTTGGCACACGAATGACCTGGGACTGATACTTTTTATTCCCGTGGGATAATGTTCACGCGGGAAAAGCCGCGAGCAGAAGCTAGTTTTTTATAGTTTCGGATTCCATCGGCCTTGCACACACTTCAAAAAATCGCTCTGTACATACCAACGTACCAGTATTATTAGCTACACACCCAAAAAACCTACGTTACACGTCATGCGGGCAATGGTGTGTGCGTGAGCGAATCCTCATAATAATATATCAGTAAAATGTCCCACATTTTTACGATCATGGCGTTTGTAAGTTACAATATAAGTACCTACTAATACTAATATTACTTGTTTAGTACACGTGAAATTATCAGTGAATAAGATAATGCGATCTCGATCACGAATGATATCCCGTCAGCGGTTAGTACGATAAACCGTGATTAAGTAGCAGAGTCAAAATAATTGTTGAAACTAATGGTTGATAGTAAACATTACCTATAACATTTAATTACTTACATACCTAAGTACGTATGTGAAATAAAAATTTTCATTAAATAAAAATGAGTGAACTAATTACTTAATCGTATTTTACTAATACAATAATTACCTAAGTACTTTGCATAATATTGCGTCGAAGCAATGTCACTTTTGCCCACGAGCGGACTGCGCATGCGAGCAAAAAAAAAAAAACTTCGCATTATTAATGCAAATGTGTTTTTTGTCCACAGCCACGACATTAGGAATGATTACTTTAGAATGATTTCCCAGATTGCGCTGCAAACTGGTTGCTATCCTTTAATGTACCTTACGACTGAGGAAGCGCGCGAACTCAACGGGGCTCAGCTTCGTAACATGACTGCCGCGGACAGGCATCACGTGCTGGATAACCGTGGGGTGAACTTTCTGCCACCAGAAATGAATGGTAACCCACCGCGCATGAACCCAGACGGTACTTATGTACTACCAGGTTTCGTGCCTGGTTTTAATTTACCCGTTGCAAACTGGAATGTTGTGAACTTCTTGCCAATCCCGCAAACAAACGGTGGGCCGCCACCAAACGGTGGGCCGCCACCAAGCGGTGGGCCGCCACCAAGCGGTGGGCCGCCACCAAGCGGTGGGCCGCCACCAAGCGGTGGGCCGCCACCAAATGGTGGGCCGCCACCAGCCCCTAATCTAGATCGGAATTTTGATGACGACGATGAGGATTACGATTATGCCGATGACGCAAAAAATTTCGCAAGAGATGACAGAGAAATGGCCGCGGCTTTGGCTGGCTCTGAGGAGTGCACGGAGGAGGAAGTGTCCGACGCTATCGACGCAATGTGCCTCGATGAGCGCATTCACAACATGTTCAGGCCCACTAACGCAAAATAAGACTTGATTGCTGAGATTTTTTATTGTTGTAGTTTATGTATAACTTGTATTTTTGATATCTATATACTTATTTATTACTTACCTACTTACTATATTCAAGTTTGGATTAACTCTATAAAATTCCAGGACCATTATGTAAGTTTATTTTATTTAATATTCACACGATTTATTTAATGTCTAAAATTAATTGTTACATTTTTTGTCAGCTAAATATCACTATGTTACATATTGCTCAGTATATCAGTGTCTATTGAATATTACATGTAACAGTAACATAACAGTAGAATGCATGTTTGATGTTTTAAAAATAGCCTGTTATGAATTAAATGGTATAATTTAAGTGGTAAGGGCATTTGTGCACCTCCATGTCAACGGGACGTCAATGAGAACGAGATGACGGCGCCGAAGAAGCGATGCATATTTAGGTACTATGGCCGCGTGTTCACCCACACCATCACCGGGACGTCACGTTCGGTTCGAATAATCTCGTTTCTCGTTGACGTTGTGCGGTGGAAAAACAGTGTAAGGCCGAGATCGAGAGCCGGAGGATTTTACCAGTGTTGTGGCTCGCTGGTCACGCTGGAGGCTGGATAACACCAATGCGAGAACACACGGGCCAGGCAGGATGGGGCATACTCCACTCTTTATCGCGGCGCTTAAAGAAACAAGCGGTTCGCTCGTCGATTACGGCCTCTCATAAGTGTCTAAAATATAACCAATATTTAACCATAGAATAGTACCACTCACAAAATTCTCAGAATCAGGAACGATAAGCATGTAGATTCCTTGTATGACGTCACGTCATGTCTAGCAGGCCAATCTCCAAGATTGAAACACGTTGGCTGTGCACAAGTTTTATGGCATAGACAATGTTATTAATACGGAAGTAGGATTTGGAGAGTCAAAAGGCTTTTTTGAATTAAAATGCAGGTGTGTTTAAAGTACCTATTTGTAATTTAAGGGAATTAGAAATTTCAGGAAAACATGGTACATAATATGTAGGTACTCGAAAGAAACATTTTTTGAATGTATTTCATTAGTATTAAATGTGTAGGAATAGGCCAAGCAAAGCTGACCTTGTAGTCTGTAGAAACTGTTGTACCTATTGGTAACTGTGTGTGAAAAATAAATAAAAACTACAACAATGTTGTTTCATTACATAGGTACCATGTGCATATTTATTGAGGGCCCATTTTTTTACTCTTGCGAAACGAAATAAGACTCATAGGGAATTTAGTAAAAAATAGTAAAAACTTAAAGCAAAGGCCCATGAATTTCTTAAACGTGAATTATAACTTTTACCTACGATTAAATAACTTGGGCCCTCAATCCATATACACATATAGGTTACCTAACTAGTCTTCTTCGTCGTGTCGATGGCACAACAGTTTATAATATTTTTTGATTTTTTAGCTCAAAGCTTCGCAACTTCTACAGCGTCGACGGTGACAGCACAGAGGTCACTGGCTGCACATTTTTTGGCCACACAGAGGGAAGGATAGGAGTCTAAACGACGATATATCCAAGAGAACAAAAATTACCTAAACATTTTCATTTATCAATTGTGGTGGGTGATTCTCAGACTGCTTTAGGTAGACAGGTAGATAGGTGTGGTAAGAGCAGTGAACGAAACTTCACTGGATAAGAGCCTAAAGCAGGCCTCTTGCACTGGTACATTCCGCTCGAGATAAGTACCTACAGCGCGCGGCAACTAAGGGTTGCTAGTCAGTCGGGGTCTATACGCGCTCAGCGAGTCACGTACGACGCAATCACGCCACGCACCGCTGCCCGCGCCGCGCCTCTGAGGCTCTGACCGAACCCGTCGTATTTATTATTATTTTATTTTTGTTTTTTGTGAACCCTTCGTTATGACTACTTATGACATCAAAATTAAAACGTAATACTAGCAGTTGTTGTGTGGACGGATGTTCTAGTAAACAGAAGAACTCAAAGTTTAATTTATTAAAATTATTTGTTAGATTTAGGATTTTTGCTACATTAAAATTTAATAATACTTAGGAACTTCAGAGAATGGAAAAAATTTATAAGACATTACATCAAAGTGAAACACCTCTAAATACAAAATAATCTAGAGAATCTGAGGGCCAATTCTCGTACTTAAAAAACGTTCAAATTCAAGTCGCAGTGTCATCTCAGCGACAATCAATGTCAAAAATGTAGGGAAATTAGAGGTTTTTTTGACAGATTGCGACTGGAGATTAGAATGCGAACGTTCTTAAAATTACGAGAATTGCCCCTCAGGTGTCTAATAATCTAGAGTTGTTTCACTTTGATGTAATGTCTTAACTGATACAACTCATATAATTATACCGGGTGACTTTTTTTACCGTCTCGAAAAAAATTGGGTGTATTAGGTGAACAGAGTAGAATCCTATCAAATCAAATCAAATCAAAATCTTTGATTTGATTTGGAAAGCCTATGGCATACCTAGTTTTTTTTTTTTTAATAGCTTAGACAGAAAAAATTATCAAAGTACCAATAAATACTACAAATTCGATGTAAACTTTTCATTTTTAGGGTTCCGTACCAAAATGGTAAAAAAGGAACCCTTATGGTGTGACTCAGTCTGTCTGTCTGTCTGTCTGTCTGTCACAGCTGGATATCTCAAGAACTACTAATGCTATCAACTTGAAATTTAGAATAGTTTTAGATGACGTTGACCCAACTATTTTGCAAATAAGAATTAAATGAAAATAATTATATTTTTTTTTTGCAACTGGTACTGAAAGGGGGTCTTAAAAATTTAAAGTGGGGCTACTATGGCATGTGGGGTATCATATGAAAGAGCGCTGTTTGCACATTTTCAAACTATTTTTATTTTTTTTTAGGCCACATATTTTCCGACTTTTGATGTAAAATGTAAAAAAAAATACCGTTCCCCCCCCACCCCCTTTATCTCCGAAGTTTGCAAAGCGAAAAATCTGAAATTATTCTATGTGATAGAAGTTTATGTAAAGATTACAGGAAAAATAAAACGATGTCTCTAAGTAGCACACTTTTTCAGAAATCGGAACGGAACCCTCGGTGCGCGAGTCCGACTCGCTCTTGACCGGTTTTTGTACCTTAAAAACAAAAATATCAAAATTCAAATCATATGCAGCCTGCATATGATTAGAACTATGCCATAGGCTTCTACTCCGTTCACCTAATATACCCATTTTTTTCGAGACGGTAAAAAAAGTCATCCGGTATATACAATAATAAAAGACAACAGGACAGCCCTAGTACTCGGTTAAGCGGCGTAGGCATGTTACGGTCGAGAAAGCACACAAAGTAATAACAACTCTCAAGCGCGGCGATTAAGTGCAATTTAGCTTGCGCGTGGGTGGAAAATGATTTTGTAGGCTATTATAAAAGCGGCTTTCTTCAAGATCAAAGGAGTGCAACTTCTGTACGTTAGTACTATTATTTATTCTGTGCCTAAAGCCCGGTTTCCACCACGAGCGGAGCGGACTCTGTGCATACTACAGGGGGGCTAAAACGGCCACTTTGGCAGAATCATAATAGGATAATATTGTGAATAATATTTGAAATCGTAAGACGGTCACAAACTGACAATTCATAATAATATTGTCAGTTTGTGACCGTTTTACGCTTTCAAATATTATTCATAATATTATCCTATTATGATTCTGCCAAAGTGGCCGTTTTAGCCCCCCTGGACAATTTGTTGGTGGAAATACAAGTAGGTAGGTATGCAGTTTATTGGAGTCCTTAATGGGTCCGCTCCGCTCGTGGTGGAAACCGGGCTTAACACCCATATTCTAAGTCGTTAACTCGACAGCTCCTCGACTCACCAACTCGGTCGAGGCGATTTTAAGGTGTGCCTCGAAAGATCCTCAAAATGAGTGTGAGTCGAGATGATTCGTTACGAAAACGTCGTTTGAAGAAATATTCCGTTAAATGAAACTAGAGCGATAAAAATAAATAATTAAACCTAAAGCCTTGTCCTCAACTCAAACTCACCGCGAATAAAATACGCTATTACCTTTACTACTTTATACATGGTGTTTTTTTTATCTTATCTCTAGGGTATTAATGAGACCATCATTATGAACAACTTTTACTATGGGACCGAACCCAAAATCGCGAAAAAAAAATCAGCTACTCCTAGCTATTTTGACGAGTTATGTGCGAACATAAATGTAGGCGGCAGCTGATTTTTTTTTCGCGACTGGGTTCGGTCCCATAGTAAAAGTTGTTCTTAATGATGGTCTCATTAAATGTGCATATGGATTGAATACCCTAGAGTTATGGGACATTAAAAAAAACACGCTGTATAAAGTGTATTATTTATGAGGTAGATGCCGACGTACCTTATATTTGATAGTAAAATGAGTAAAAAATATTGCAACTAGGAATATCAAACTACCTAGGTGAGTTTGAGTCGAGTCAAGCAAATCATCAGGTTTTGACTTAGAATATGGGTGATAATCTCTCTCAAGTCTCTTCTGATAATTGAAGTCCTGGATTTAATAATATAATATATTGAATATATCTAAATATATATTGATTTTATAATTGAAGTACCTACAATACCCAAAGTTTTATGTCAACAACAAACCGGACAAAACCGTTAGTGATGTTAGTGACATCTGGGAACGGACCTCTGTACTATTTAGAGCGGACCACGGTCAATCTTACATTATGAAAACAGTCGGTTTTGAAGGTAGATGGAGATGGTGTGCCGTCAGAAGTTTAGTGGCGCCATCCATAGCTCGTTGCTGTTATGTTTGACTGCGTACTCCTGCGAACTAGTAGATACCTACCTACTTAATTACAAAAGTCGTCGCAAAGGTGTCGCTAAATAGCTCGATTCGATTCCGTTGCACTTCGACATCCCCGGCCGCATGCGTTGCAATAAGTAGGTATGTACCTACCTACCTACCTTTTTTTTTATACCTAGGTTCGGTATGTAAAGTTGGTCACCCATCCACGGACCAACCCCGGCAAGCGTAGCTTAACCTGATGGATCGAATCGTGCGGCTGTTAAAACTTAGCCACGAGCTCCTAACTAACGCACGGCAATTGATTTTTCTATATTACTAGCGGACCCGACTGACGTTGTCCTGTCTGAACGATCCTAGAACCCGCCTGCAGCGCCACCTACCGGGCCCAATTGTGTTTTCAAGCCATCCAGGAACCCATTGAAATATACACACGAAATTTCATCTGAATCGGTCCAGCCGTTTAGGAGGAGTTAGGTGACAAACACATACAGAAGAATTATATACAGGCTGACTTTTCCTTTGGCTGTGTACCTACATGTTAATAAATAAATGAATCTAAATCTTGACCACAATTTAATGATGCTTTTATTCCCAAACCTTTATAACTAGTAGGTATACCTACCTACTCTTACCCCCATCAAAAACTAAAATGCTCTATAAACCTATTTTAGTTATAGAAGTGTTTTATCAATTTCTTTGTGTGAGTTTCAACCGCGCTGCCATGGCGTTATTGAATAAAAAAAACTATGCCAAGATTTTGTAACAATTTGTAAAAGTTGATTCTCAAAACCACTTTGTCAAAGCTATGGTTAAAAAGTTAGAAGCGTTTGAACGTGGCCGCGGAGAACCGCGCGGCCACGGGGATCTCTAAAACGAAGCGTTGCACAGACCTGAAATTTAGGTAATAATAGATTGAATTAGTAAATAATTTGTAAAAATATAGAAAAAAAACCTAGGTTAATATTTTAGGAGCCGTGAGACTAAAACTCCCGTGGCCGCGCCATCGATACGGTGAAAAACACGTGATAGCCGATATCTCACTGAAAAAGCATCGCAGACTTCTAAAGTTTTTTGTAAAACCCAGACTTGAATTTGTCAAAACTTGCAAAAATACAACAAAAAATCCTAGGTTAAATTAAATTTCAGGAGCTGTAAGACTAGAACCTTATGGCCGCGCCATTGAAACGGTGAAAAACACGTTATAACCGATATCTCGCTGAAAAAGCATCGCAGAGGTCTGAAGTTTTTTGTAAAACCTAGATTTAAATTTGTCAAAGTACGTAAAAATACAACAAAAATCCTAGGTTTATATTTCAGGAGCCGCGCCATTGAAACGGTTAAAAATACGTTATCGCCGATATCTCACTGAAAAAGCATCGCACAAGTCTGAAGTTTTTTGTAAAACCTAGATTTGAATTTGTCAAAATTAAAAAAAAAGGTCTTACAAAAAACTTCAGACCTCTGCGATGCTTTTTACCGATATATCGGCGATAACGTGTTTTTCACCGTTTCAATGGTGCGGCTCCTGAAATATAAACCCCGGCAAGCGTAGCTTAACCTGATGGATCGACTCGTGCGGCTGTTAAAACTTAGCCACGAGCTCCTAACTAACGATTGATTTTTCTATATTACTAGCGGACCCGACTGACGTTGTCCTGTCTGAACGATCCTAGAACCCGCCTGCAGCGCCACCTACCGGGCCAAATGTGTTTTCAAGCCATCCTGGAACCCATTGAAATATACACACGAAATTTCATCTGAATCGGTCCAGCCGTTTAGGAGGAGTTAGGTGGCAAACACACATACAGAAGAATTATATAAGGTGACTGGTAATTAGTGACCGATACCTAAACACATGATTGTGCTCATGATAACAAACAACTTTTACTATGGGACCAATCCTGAAATCGCGAAAAAAATATCAGCTGCCCCATACATTCATGTTCGCATAACTAGCCAAAATGTAGGGAGCAGCTGATTTTTTTTTTCGTGATTTCAGGTTTGGCCCCATAGTAAAAGTTGTTTGTTATCATGAGCACAATCATGTGTTTAGGTATCGGTCACTAATTACCAGTCACCCTATATACAGGCTGACTTTTCCTTTGGCTGTATACCTACATGTTACTGAGAAAAAGCAGTCACATAAATGAATCTAAATCTTGACCACAATTTAATGATGCTTTTATTCCCAAACCTTTTTAGTATACCTACCTACTCTTACCCCCATCAAAAACTAAAATGCTCTATAAACCTATTTTAGTTATAGAAGTGTTTTATCAATTTCTTTGTGTGAGTTTCAACCGCGCTGCCATGGCGTTATTGAATAAAAAAAACTATGCCAAGATTTTGTAACAATTTGTAAAAGTTGATTCCCAACACCACTTTGTCAAAGCTATGGTTAAAAAGTTAGAAGGGTTTGAACGTGGCCGCGGAGAACCGCGTGGCCACGGGGATCTCTAAAACGAAGCGTTGCACAGACCTGAAATTTAGGTAATAACAGATTGAATTTGTAAATAATTTGTAAAAATATAGAAAAAAAACCTAGGTTAATATTCTAGGAGCTGTGAAACTAAAATTCCCGTGGCCGCGCCATCGAAACTGAAAAACACGTGATAGCCGATATCTCACTGAAAAAGCATCGCAGAGGTCTGAAGTTTTTTGTAAAACCTAGATTTAAATTTGTCAAAGTATGTAAAAATACAACAAAAATCCTAGGTTTATATTTCAGGAGCTGTAAGACTAGAACCCCATGGCCGTGCCATTGAAACGGTGAAAAACACGTTATCGCCGATATCTCGCTGAAATAGCACCACAGATGTCTGAAGTCTTTTTCAGTCAGATATCGGCGATAACGTGTTGTTATGGCGGGAAGTCCCAAATCGCTGTGTGGATGAAGTTATGGTGCAATAAAGCTAGACTTCATTCACAAAAATGCCATTTCCCACTAATTGTGAAACAAGTGTTTTATGGCACCTCAAAATACCTTATCTATTGTTTTATTTAACGTTTGAATACACCACGTGGAGTAACGTTTAACAGATAGCTCTGTTTTTGTTATACTTTATTAGTTGCACGTGTTTTAGGGTGCCAAATACTTTTGGCCAAGGCTGTATTTCGCTCTCACTAATCTCATGCTACAGGCGCTGGTATGCTTAAAGTCGAAGTACCTACCTACATACCTACTAACACTACTTTTAAGGTCTGCGTGACATAAGATTTTGCTCTGTAAAATAAAACAACAAAATAATTTAAATATTTTACAATATTACACTTTGTTAAAGAAACATTTGAAACGGTCATTAGTGACAATATATACAAGTTAAAGGATATACAAGGAAAACAAAAGTATTAAAACTCCAGCGCGCCCTAATACATGCCTTATAAAAGTACAATACAAAAACAAATACAAATCAAATACATATTATTTTCATTAGTTAGATGAGGGAGGAGCTCTTGGCTAAGTAATAACAGCCGCACGAGTCGATCCATCAGGTTACGCTACGCTTGCCGGGGTTGGTCAGTGGATGGGTGACCATCTTTACATACCGAGACTCCTCCGTGCTTCGGAAAGAGGTCAGATAGGCAGTCGCTCCATGCTGCATCCGGTTAGACTGAAAGCCGACCCAAACATAGTCGGGAAAAGGCTAGGCAGATTGATTGATTTGATTTCATTAGATAATACTAAAGTTTTACAGTAAGATAACAAAAAAAAAAAAAAAAACAATGCTCTCTTCGTCAATTATATTCAATAACAATCAGTTTCTTATTTAATCATTTTAGTAAGTGAATAGATCGGCTACCATTTTAAAAGCTGTAATTATAGAATTATAAATAGAAAAAATAATTAACTAATCCAACTACTCGTATTAACTAACATTTCTTATTAGTAGATAAGGCTTTAAAAAAAGGGCACCTACCAATATAAGTCATAATTGCAATTTATGTATGAACAGAAGATGAACGAACAGAATATAACCCTAGTATAATTATATCTAATATAATAAACAAAAAAAAAACAATCGTCCAATAGTGCATGTTCCCGTAAATAATCTGCAAGCTCAAGTTGATCTTGTGGAATGTTTTCAGCCAAAATGTGACGCTGATACCTTCTGTTATGTAGCCTACGCTGGCACATAACACAATTGTTGTGGTGTTCATCCATGACTAAAGCAGGCCGTTTTTAAGAGCTTAGATAAGAGTCCGATAAACAAAGCCAGTGGTATAAAATATTAAAAAACCTCAGAGTCCAATGAACAAAGCCAATTATTATAATAAAATATAATGAAAGACCGTAATGAAAGACGCTGGTTCTTGGTAGAAAAAAAGAAAGGTATATTTTTTTATATCAAAAGTAAGAAAAAGACAATAGACGGACGTAAAAAAAACAATAAAAAATATTAAAAGAGGTGTGTTTTGCAAACCAGTGGTATAGTCCGTTAAACAATGCCAAACGTCGTAGACGAATGATAATGACGACGAATGAAAATGGTAGTAGTAAAACTTACGCTACACTCAAATCAAAATAACGACTAACGAACATGCGCGCGCGTCTGTGCTGTGCCGCCGCAGCTCAAAGTGTCAAAGTGGAATTCGTAGTTTCGATGTTTCGAATTATCATTAAGTCGGACTTTTTGTTATTCGATCTATTGAAACTCGGTATTTTGAGAATAGTAATTATAAACGTTAGGAATATTGAAATTTAGGAATTATAAAAATAGGAGTAATGATAAGTAGGAGTTTCTATTCGGAATTTTGAACCATTCGGAATTATGAAAATCGGTATTTTGAAATTCTTACTTGTGACTGTCGGAATAAAGTTTTTCGTATTTATGTAGTGTACCCAGTCGTTATGGATAGTAGTAGGTAGGTATAAAATTTATTTTTTTAATATCAACTGAGCTCTGGCTGAACGTAGAGGAATAGTAAATATCAGGATTGACAAAAATCTGCAAAGTTATATGATAAAATATGAAAATCACAAGATTTCAGATACACCACTTTCATCGACCGATTTCAGAAAAAAATGCCCAAAAAGAAGACATAATTTTTTAAAGCCATCACATCTCGTTGAATCAGGAAAAATATAAAAAAAAATATAAATCAAAAACTACAAAAAATCGTAGAACATATATGTGGTGTTAAATCGATAGGTAGGTAAGGTACTCTGCTATCAGCTCGCACTTGCTTGACACCTTAAAATAAACACCCTGTTTAATACACCAATTTTTATGCTTTGATTGTACACACGGCTACCTACACATCTAGTTGTAGGTAAGTACGCACGGCTACACATCAAGCTATACATTTCCAGTTTATACTGACCTCTCATTGTATAAGGAAATCTACAATGCGAGGTCAGCTTATACTGGAAATGTATAGCTTGATCTGTAGCCGTGCGTACTTACCTAGAACTTCAAACTTTAATGAATACTACTTCGTCTGTGCTTTAATCATAGATAAGCTTTAATGACTTGAAAGATTGACATGAGATTGACATCAGAATTGTCATTATCAATTAAATTGACTATTTTAAGGATTTTAAGTATTTTTCTAGGAGTTTATTGTTAAGTCTTTAAGAATGATTCATAGTCACCCTACATCAATATTTTGTATTATTGCGACAGAATTTTGTGAAAGATTTTCATTCTGTGGACTGAGAAGTACGTACTGATGCAAGTTTGTTGAGGTATCTCGACGATTCGCTGCTTGCCGTGAGTGGGTTCAGCAGAGCCTTAGGGCGAGCGCGCATTGCGGTGCGTTGTTCTACCGCATAATCTGTGAAGTATGGAATGTCTTTGAAGTGCGCGCACTGCAGTCATGCGTTTTGTAAGGGCGAGCGCGCATTGCGGTGCGTTTTTCTACCGCATAATCTGTGAAGTATGGAATGTCTTTGAAGTGCGCGCACTGCGGTCATGCGTTTTGTTACTGTAGGCCCCGCCCAGTGCGGCAGAACTACCGGAAACGCACCGCAATGCGCGCTCGCCCTTACTGTAGGCCCAGTGCGGCAGAACTAACGGAAACGCACCGCAGTGCGCGCTCGCTCTTACAACAGCCTGCCTGTGCATGCCGGGCGGCGCGTGGGATCGCGATATTCCGTGAATTTAAACTTTCCACGACATGTCCTATGTGATACGAGTATGTAGGTAACGAACTGAGACGTTTGCGAGAGATGGCTCATCACTTCACACAGATACCTACCTACTACCTATCAAAGTAGCAAGTAAAATAATATAGTCATTATTCTTAAGTAGGTACGCACGGTACATTTCCAGTACAAGCTGATCTCGCATTGTGTAGGATTTCCTTGCAATGAGAGGTCAGTGTAAACTGGAAATGTATAGCTTGATGTGTAGCCGTGTGTACAAAAATCTGACAGTACCTGCGTTGTTAATGGGATGGCAGAATGTTTGTTTTAGTTCCGTTTGATGGGTGTGATACCTACCTATGTCTAAAACTATAGGTCGTGTATCAAGCGTATTAGTACTTAGCATTTACAACTAGAGCGTCGATCTTCGATGTGGGTGGCTGGAAGCAGCTGGATGAGAAAAGCTGAGGGTCGAGCTGAATGGCATCTAATAGGAGAGGGAATCATCTGCAGTTGATTGCCTAACAGGTGAATATCACTATCCGGACACAAAACTAAATTCCGGTCTGAGAATTTCCTGATGCACTAACCCAACAGTAACCTAATACTCCAGGATAATAATCCAGGAATCGAGCTCAGGGGCCGTAGTATGAACAATTAATGCCATAATTTTTCCAGTGCCAGAGAGAGACGGAGCTATAGGTACAGTGGGCTGCATCAATTGGGTACCCCAGTTGTATTAAAATTTTAATACAACTGGGGTACCCAATTGATGCAGCCCAGCCCACTGTACATGACCTATTAGCACCATTCCTTTTTCACAACGGAATCAGGATGGCGTTAATAGGTACTTCATAATCCCACCCAGGACTCGTTCAGCAGTGATGCAACGATGCATTTATAGTGCCCATGCCCAGTTAATTCAATTTTTTTACAGCTATACTGTCGCTATATCTAAGAAACGTTTTATGCCTCCACGAGAACGCAGCCACTGTGGTGTATCACATATTTATCATGATGTGCTACACTATGCCGCTGATGGGTGCCATATTGGCCGACAACTTTATTGGAAGATACAAGTATTGGCATTTATTGACTACCTACTAGCCTAAGTACTAGCTGACCCGACAAATATTGTCATGTCAATATTTCAATAATTCATTCAAAATCCCCTAGAAAAAAAGACGATAAATTTTTCCCGAATTAAAAAAAAAACCCGGAAACTTTTCCAGTTATTCTTTCCACAAAAACCTTTGATTGTTATCATCATTATTATATCTTTGATAAAAAAAACCTGTTTCGGACTATTACGAACATTTTAAAACAAAAAATAGAGTCGGCGTTTCCACGAGCGTAATAAAATCGCGGCGGGATTTTATCGCACACTGAATTTTCAACTTTCTGCTTAGCGCCGGGAGTTGAAATCCAACAGTGTGTTTTTCGTCGCGCTTGGATGCTCTCTGTTTTTGTTAGGTTGGATTCTCAACGCTCGGCTCAACAACGAGAGTTGAAAATCCAGTGAGCGATAAAATCCCACCGCGATTTTATTACGCTCGTGTGAACGGGGGTTTATTGTGGTCTTGACCTCAACAGGCGTCATTTTTATTATGGTACCAATTATTATCATCAGATGATAAAACTTATCAGTAAACATTGGGTAGCAGGTATGTACTTACGTAAGTACCTATACAAATGTTTTCGGCTGAAATCAATAAAGGCTCGAGTAGTGGACTTATAATACTTAGGTACAGCACATACAATACTTCCAGCACCTGTAATACTTACAGCTCCTACAATATTTGCAGGATCGACCTTGTAATTGCTTTACCACCTTTCCTAGTAAATTTTAAACTTTCCTAAGGTTGAATCTTACTGTCACATAGACAAAATAGACCTTGTGGTTTTATAATGTGCACGTGACGGTCAACCTTAGTATGGTGAAGCAATTAAGAGGTCCACTATACCTACACTACATTTATGTTCCAAACTAATAAAGTGACTAATTAATATTTTTCCAGAGTAATACTATATTTTTCAATAATATACCTAATTGGGACTGTCTTGACTTGTTGTGCTGCGATACCTCCGCTCCTGTTGCCGCCCACGTAAGTACCTGTAATTCATCATCGTCATCATTTCATACCGGAATCACCCACTGCGGGGCATAGGCCTACCCTTTTTTCTGCAATACTTCTCGGTTCCGTGCGTCCCTCATCGTGGTGTTACCCGCGATCTGGACGATATTATCAACCCAACGAGCTTTTGGACGGCCCTGGTTCCTATGGCCTAACCTTGGCCACCATTCGGCCACATCATCTAGTTAGACGCGAAGATGACCGAAAGTCGCAAAAACCGTGCGAAGCTGGGGGCCTACTCCCTAAGCACGAAGCCCGTAGTTTCGGACTTCGTTACGGGCGTTTCTTACTCCGTATCACCTACGGATGTATGATTGGTTCGGGGCCCGAACGAAGTATGAATGACAACATGATTTGCCAGTTGTCCCTACTCCCGATGTGTATTTGCCCGTCCGAAAAATTTAACTTTTACACTTGTTTTGATTGATCGTAATGTCAGACGGACGGATAAACGGACGGACGGAAAGACGGACGGACTTAGGGAGTAGGCCCCCTGGGACGGACGGTCACTGTCGTTTTAACCAATGAGGCAATGACCAAAAACCGGTCCAGAGCGAGTCGGACTCGCGCACCGAGGGTTCCGTTCCGATTTCTGAAAAAGTGTACTATTTAGAGACATCCTTTTATTATTCCTGTAATCTTTACATAAACTTCTATCACATAGAATAATTTCAGATTTTTCTCTATGCAAATTTCGGAGATTAGGGTGGGGGAACGGTATTTTATTTACACATTTCACCAGAAGTTGAAAACTATGCGACCTGAAAAAACATAAAAAAATGTTTGGAATGTGCAAACAGCGCTCTTTCATATAGTTAAGGAGGCGAGGTAGCTAAATGTCGTAATTCAACGGCGCCGTCGAGACCTATCAAAATCGAAAGATAAAATAATTTCGAAAAGAAAAGCTCGTATGGTAAAAACCATTTTAGCGGTGGGTTTGGCGTGTACGGTTTTTCAAAAATGTTAAAAAAAACAGTTACTTGGGCATTCTCGAGCGCGTCAGATATTCATACTACGTATGCCCCAAGTGCCTCTGATAACAACGGTATACTAATCTGCCGGTTTGCGTGGTGGGGGTAGGCATATAAAGTAGTCAAAAATGCAAAAAAAAAATCAGATTTTCGGAAGGGGTGTTAAGTAGGCCCCAAGGAAGCTCCCTTTAAAAAAACTGACGATTTCGGCGTGACGATAAGATACGATGAATTTTTGAAAATGCAAAAAAAAAAGTTTTTTTGAAATACTCGAGCGCGTCAGATTTTCATAGGGGAGGTTTATCTCGGTATCCTGAAAGCATATTTTCTTAATCTGACAAAAATGTTGGTGGGTTCTCTTAATCTGACCGAAAAAGGTTTTTGGTTTCTTTTTTTTCCTTTCTTTCTCCTTGATAAAACGGGGAATTTAAGAATGACAATAAAGCGATAGATACAACCAACGTAAATGTAGATGAAATGTAGTACGAATTGTATTATTTATTGTATAAAAAAATTAAATGGTATAAAAATTGTATTATAATTGTATTGTTATGTATGGCCTTTACATTTTTGCTCAATACAATTCAATATAATAAAAGTCACATAATTTAATCATCGTTATTTCATATCAATTTTTTTTAACACCCTCAGTTTTCGAGATATACTCAAAAAACCGGTAGTTTGAGTTTTTATGATGCTTCAAGTCAAAAAGTTTTAACTTTGGACAAAAATGTAAAGAGACCTTTTTTGTGTAAAATAAAATTACCATTTTTTTTTTGTAAAATGTATCGTTCGCGACTTATATGCCGCAACGCGTTTTTCGGAAGACGAAATGGCTCCTCCACACTTTGGGTCATGCGGAAACCGGCAGATTTTGTATTTTTAGTAAGTTTTAGATTATATTCTTCAAAATAAAAAATAAAAAAATCGCGCTCGAGAATTAACGTTTTTTTTTTACAAGTTCGCGACTCTATAACTCGGCGGCGTCAAGGACTTATCGTCAGATTAGTTAAATTTAGTCTTAAAACACTAAAATCAACCCCCAATATCTTAATCTGACGTGCTCGAGTATTTCAGACTATCGATTTTTTTTTACTAATCTGATCGTCTATCCTACGCGCGCGTCACTACATATAGAGCTAAATACTTTACAAGGTTGTTCTATTAGGTCTAAGGTATCTCTCATATCTTAAACTGCCACGCTCGAGTATTACCGAAATTCCCTTATTCGCCTCCCTAACTAATATGATAGGTACCTACATGCCTACATGACCTAGTAGCCCCACTTCGAATTTTTAAGACAGGGGGTCTTCAGTACTTGTTGCAAAAAAATATACTTATTTTATATATTTTTATTTCTTTCTTTTTTGTAAAATAGTTGGACAAACGTAATCTAAAACTGTTCCAAAAGAGATTGCCCACGGCAGTATGGACGAATGTACTGAATTCAACATGGTTATGTCTTCATCCAATCTTTTTTAAAATACTCGGCGACATGTGTTAATAAATACTTCCTAAAAACAATTTAACACAAACTTCTACTGCATTTCCGAGATATTCACAAAAATGAAATTACTATTTTTAGGTTATATTCGACCACAAAGTGAATTGAAAAAAGTTATTTGAAAGGGTCTGAACGGGTTTACGAGTGAGCTTTGTGCCTTTGAAGTACATTTGTGTAAAGTCTGTAGCGGTTTAGCTATGTCAGGGAGCCAGTTACTGGCGATTACCTGTGACCACATCACCAAGTCTAAATACTGACTTAGATTTTGGGCATTTTCATGCTTCTAAATCTTATTCCTGTATTTCATTAAAATGCAAAGCATGGAATCATTACTTGATAGTCAATCGCTCAGTGTTATCTAGATCCTACTTAAATCATAGATTGTAGTAGGTATCATGACACGGTATATGTAAGTAGGAAGGAATGGAAAACCGCTACACTAGGTACAATAAAATGAAAGAATGATAATTCCTTAAACCTTTATTTTATTCTTCCAAAAATATATTATTCAAAAATAGAGCTCGAACGGCAAGAACAATAATATCCACTGTTGCGCCTAATGTATCTAAATATATGCTAAGTGCTAGGCTTGCTGACGGTACTTAACGAAAGTGGGATGGTAACATTGATAGTAATACCTGTAACTGTTCTAATGTAAATTCTAACCAAAAATGACACATTTTAATATCCAAGTTATTGATATCTGTAAAGTCTACTTTTCTCTCCACTGCTCTTTCCATTAGTGCCATCATAATCATCTATCTAGTGACCAGTAAAATCACTGCATGAAGCCAATAATTCATCCCACAAGTTGTTATCCAAATGGAAGTGGCAGATGCAGGCATTCAAACATTTATTTTGTGCCGCTGTATCAGTAATTCTTTCACTATTGATGGTACCAATACACTCATTTTTGTTTCAGTCACTGAATAAGCAATGGTTTGGTGTAGCAGCAACACGTTTGTATGTTATTGAATTAACATTGTTAACAATCTGTAATACAGGTTGACTGGGGTTCTGTTCTGGAATGTTAACATCTTGTTCAATATGTTCCTGAGATGGGTCTTCCAATCGCAGAATCTTCCAGTCGGTCAGCATCGTGAGTTTGTTGCCTTTGCATTGTTCTGGTTGCAGCCAGATGTTCGGCAGACTTTTTTCAGAAAGGTCACCATTTTCAATATATCACATCACAACAAGTCCTGTATTTAGTAATATACAATACATGCAGTGCAGCAGCGTTGGAAGTATGTTCATTTTCAATGGGTTAGCAGCAATAACGGAGGAATTAAAACCAGCAGCAAAAACATACTGCATACTGGTTGACAACGTTGACATTTTTGACATAGTGCAAAAATATGACAGACGGCAATTAATGACAAGTAAGGTTGTACCCGTGGTAATAAAAGATTCTAATACATTCGATTTTTTATCGATTTCCGCAAACCAGCCAGTGGTATTTCACGAATACCACTCTTAGTGCCCATGCCGCCGCGCCGTTGACAACCACTGGTATTTACAAATACCAGGAAGTACTCATGTGATTTAGAACTATACCGATTTCATTATCAACAATAAATAAAAATAAAGTTAATAACTATACCAACCAAATATACCTACTTCGCCGCACACTATTGTCTCGTCACATTTTCAATCAAAATAAGATAGGTGAACGTACCTAATAACTAATATCGCAGAAAGAGATAAGGCCGCCCATTGTAGTAATTGTAATATTTTGTAGTCTTCGATTTGTTTTTATGTTATGTACCTATTTTTGTGGTATGAATGAATGTATAAATAAATAAATAATATCTACTTCTGTGGGGTTACAGAAACTGATTTATTTATTTTACCTTGCGAGCTATCTATCATATTATAAAAATTAGTAAACAGTTATTTAAATAGATTCGCAGTAATAAATCGAACAATCAAGACAGAATCGATATCATTGTAGTAGGTAGGCACATTACACGCAATAGGAGTTATGGTCATCCCTAGTATTGACAGGCTATAGTTAAAAATGGTGTACTTTACTGTCGGAAACTTAAAAGTACTAATTATTTTTCAAAAAACTATCCCATTATAAATCATAATTAAGTCTTATTTAAAAATATAGTTTTAATTTAGATATTTCATGCTGTAACTTTTTGAGACATGAGCCATTTCTCAAGAGTACTGACCGCGGGCAATCTCTTTTCAAGTTGATAGCATTAGTAGTTCTTGAGATATTTAGCTCTGACAGACAGACAGACAGACTGAGTCACACCATAAGGGTTCTTTTTTACCATTTTGGTACGGAACCCTAAAAATTGCATTTTTGCTATCAAGTCATTTATCGCCTCAATCAACACCTAAAAAGGTTATCGCTAGGCAGTTACTGTATTATAGTTTTGATACCTACAGAAATCAGTAGGTACAGGTAACAAAGACACGAGACAGGAGGGTGGTGCTGTGCAATAACGTGGCGCGTACCTATTTTACCAGAACTTTCCATCTGTCAAGATAATATTTTTCAAATATTTTAAGTTCTTTTTCTAGCTCAATTTTACTAAACTATTACTAGAAATAAAACTTACCTACAAATAATCCCAAAAACATTCGAGCCTAAAATGTTAGTTACTTACCTATACTTACCAATTACCACAGAATATAGTTACGAAGCTAATAATAATATTATGGGTTAATTTATCGATGCTATCGTGATGCGAATACTTGAGTAGTCGTACAATACGATACAGGTATGTTACACTAATAACTACCCTACTTATTGCATAGGTACTTTATACGGTATGAAAGGAGAATGTGTAAGGGCGGGCGTCCCCAGACCAAAAGTTAATTGTAGCGTTATGATCTATGTCGGTCATTGTTGCCGTTATCGAGTAGTTTAATTAATCCTAACACAGCATGTCTGAATTCAATGGGAGAAAAAAGATATGTGAAGAAGTAAAATTGATATAACAAATATAATAAAATAATGAAATAAAAGAATAGGAAAGTTTTTTACTTACACACATACATACATCTTCTCCCCATAGGGCTAGGCAGAAACTACAGAACGCCGCCTTCTACAATCTGTGGCGGCATCTGTATCGCCACATACGAACTACGCACCACAATGACATGATGTCACGCAATCCTGCATCGCGCAATTAGAGTTTACCGTGCGGCTAGTACAACATCCCGACATCAACCGTCGGGTAGTTGCCCACCAGACACAATAGCCATCTGGTCGGAGGATCCAACCTTTTCTATGGAGGATGAGTGAACTTTACACCCTGTTCTTCATACCTCTAAACTGGTGACACCGAGCATGAACGTCAGCGCAGCCTTCGTGCAACTCCTTCAGCTTGACGTCATCAGCATCAAATCCTCAAGCTTTCGAGCGGTGAGTCACACAGCCAGCACGCATCCACGGCTTCAACGGGTATCCTGACCACCAGCATGCAGCGGACGCGCATTCCTGGTCATCACCTTCAGCCTCAACTTTAACCCGGCGCTGTACACTCCGACTCACTGGAGCATAACGCAGCGCCATCGCCACCCCGACTCACTGGGGTATCACCGCAGACAGTTCCGACTCACCGTGAACTATGCTGCATCCGGTTCGGACTCACTGGAACCACAACTGGCACTGGCTATCTAGGGCGTCGATTTCGGTCTGAATCCATTTGAGTTTGTATGTCGAAAGAGTACTTCGTTCAAAACCATTATTATAATTAATATAAATTAAGATTTAATTATTAAGTTATAAATTAAGGTTTAATTACTATTTAATAATTACATTCAATTATAATACTTAATTGACATAATTATAAACTGTAATATTGCCCCACGCAATGGCTGGACCAACGGCAGGTTGTTTATTTAATCATCTTAACTTCTTCACATATCTTTTTTCTCCCATTGAATTCAGACATGTTGTCTTAGGATTAATTAAACTACTCCATGAGGATCAAAATACAGCCATAGTTCGTAATGCTACCGTAATTTTTATTTTGGTACGGGGCCCACACAATATTACCCGTTGTTCTTTGCCATGTGTTAAATTGAAATGGGAGATTGTACGCACGGCTACAGATCAAGCTATACATTTCCAGTATAAGCTGATCTCACATTGTTTAGAATTTCCTTACAATGAGAGTTCAGTGTAAACTGGAAATGTATAGCTTAACGTGTAGCCGTGTGCACTCATCATTATGAACAACTTTTACTATGGGACCAAAACTGAAATCGCGAAAAGAAAACCAGCTGTTGCGTACATTTTGACGAGTTTGTTGTAGATATTAATTACCGGAAATGTATGAAACCTAGGAATCGTACATAATTCCTAGGAAATATACGCACTTCCGAGCACACTTATGAAATGTGTAAAATAATGTTTCAAAGATTCTTTAATACACACAGTATTTCCTGGGAATTGTATGCAATTCCGAGATGAAAAAGTAATGATTTCTGTGACTAAACGAAATAAAACACGTTTGTAAACTGAAATCAGAATTTGTATTAAGGCTCTCGTTGACATAATTAGCTCTAACATCATCGTAAAATATAAAATATTCATATGGCTTATTACTAAATAACCTTAAAAAAAACCGGTCAAGAGCGAGTCGGACTGTACCATCATTTATATATGTAATTTTTGTTGATGATTTCTGAAAAACTGTGCTATTTAGAGACAACGTTTTATATTTCCTGTAATCTATACATAAACTTCTATCACATAGAATAACTTCAGATTTTTCTCTATGCAAACTTCGGAGATAAGGGGGGAACGGTATTTTTTAAAACATTTTTCATCAAAAGTAGAAAACGGCCTAAAAAAAAGAAAAAAAAATGTTTGAGAATGTGCGAACAGCGTTCTTTTATATGATACCCCACATACCCTAGTAACCCCACTTCCCATTTTTTAAGACCCCCTTTCAGCCCTTTTGCAAAAAATACATAGGTAGGTGCATATTTTTATTTCTTTCTTATTTGCAAAATAGTTGGGCAAACGTCATCTAAAACTGTTCCAAATTTCAAGTTGATAGCATTAGTAGTTCTTGAGATATCCAGCTGTGACAGACAGACAGACAGACTGAGTCACACCATAAGGGTTCCTTTTACCATTTTGGTACGGAACCCTAATCAACTATTTGTTCCTTTTTACTTTTTAAGGCCCATAGCACATATAAAAATCTAAGTAGGTATAATTTAATACGTATAAAAACTTTCATTTGGTAAGTAATCAGTCTGTCATTTAAGTAATTCTATGTCATGATCACAATTTAAGAGTATTTCTATTTTTTTATTAAACTATAAATGTTAAACCATAAATGTTGCATGTTGTGTGATGACGGCTTAAGATGTCAGTTTTAGAAAACTGACAACTTAGTACCGGACTAAGTTGACACTTTTGTATAGAGAACTGTATTTCTATCACAGCTAGGATCTTATTACAAAAACGGGCTCGATGGTTTAAGGCCGAACTATACGCCAATGACCTTGAGTGGTTAGCTTGCGCATTCTGGCCTTAGCTCACGCAACGCGTCGTACGTCCAGCCAGTAATAGGACTCGCCCATCAAGGAGCGCTGTCCCAAATTAGACGCATTTTTAATTTATTATAATAAAAAATATACATGTTTTTAAAAAGTAACAAAACCAAATCATTTTCGTTTGTATTGCAAAGTAGTAGGTAGATATTTTTTTTATATTCTTTTGATAAAAAATTAAGGAGTAAAATGGTTTCATCTTAACGATTTGGAGGTGATTTGGTTTTTTTTTTCTTATTATGTGATACCGATAGAAAAATTATGGCTAAACCAAATTACGATTCATATCATGTAGATTACTAACATTTTTTTTCAGATGTAATTTCTCTGTAGGTTCCGGCGAAAAACTGCTTCATCTGCACGCTGTTTTTAAGCTTTTTTCGAAAGAGTAGCCTATGACAGAAGAAAAACCTCGTTTTGTAATAAGACCGTTACCATCTTGTTACAAAACAAGGTTCATCTTCAAACCCAGGTTCAAACCATGGAACCTTTTTTGAATTTCGAACTTTATTCCGACACATTAAGATGTCAGTTTTACAAAACTGACAACTTAGTACCTGTATTTCTATCACAGCTAGGATCTTATTACAAAAACTGGCTCTATGGTTTAAACCATGACGGAAGAAAATCCTCGTTTTGTAATAAGGCCGTTAAAGTTTAAGTAATTGTTGCACTAACAATGAACGTAACTATAAACGTAAGTACTGTTAGCAATTTTTTTTTCAATGTTTAGTCTTAACAATTTATTGTTTACTAACTTAAATAAATAAATTAAGAAGGCACATGTGGCTAGATACATACAATTAGACTCTACGTCACAGTGTCCAGCTGCATGTGAGGCCCAATAATATTTCAGCTGAAGAACTTATTTATTTTTGCGGGGTAAGCTGGAGTGGCACTTTGAAGTACACAATAGTGTATTTTTGTAGCACAGGCATCTTGCTGTACTACAATTCTTCTTGCAAAGGCACTTTTTGAATCCTTTGTCGGTTCCAGTTGATTGAAGATTTGCAACTGAGCGTAGTGGAATGTCCCGTACCCGTACTCGGTACATCCTTGATATACAGCAGATCTCTCGCACAAACATTGAACTGAGATCTAGAATTCAATTGTTTTAGGATTCCTTTTTTTGTACCAATTTGATACTACAGCTCGATCGGATGACGCAATACCCTCCCCTCGCTCAGTTATGCCCGCTGCACCTACATACAAACATCAAGAATGTAATACATTTCCGATTGCTATTTAGGAAACGTATAGATTCCTAGGAATTGTATAGAATGACGGATTACACACTTTTCCGTTAACATAGGTACTCGTAGATAAATGTACTGAATAACTGATTTTTTTTCGTGATTTCACGTTTAGTGCCATAGTAAAAGTTGTTCATAATGATGAGTTCAATCTCCCATTTCAATCTAGTACTTACATGTTTAAAATTTCATCCTGTATGTAACTAAAACAAACAACCGGCGATAAGTTCAAATCTGAAAGTAGAAGAGTGCTCCTTGAGATAACTTTGATGAAACTTCACTCCTAGCCGCTAGCGGCGCGCGGCGCGGCGGTGGCGGCGGTGGTCTGAACAGGACTTAGATTATACTTACATACTCTTTGAAACTTTAAACACTTGTTTTATTTTTCATCATACTTCGGCTTAACGCAAAAGTCGACTGTGAAGGAAAATGTGGAACAATAGTGGACGCATGGACTTGACGTGTCTGTTAATTGTAGGGTTCCGTATCTGTAGGGTGCTAAACGGAACCCTATTATTACTAATCCTCCGCTGCCCGTCCGTGCGTATATTTGTCAGCGGGCCTCATAAACCGTAATACAACAAATTGCATAAGTATTCATAAATTAAATTACGTAATACAAACAATTGAAATTTTCACAGATTGTGAATTTCTATTGTCGCTCTAACAACTTAAAATAAAATAAAATACTTAAAGTTAAAAATTAAAGCATACATACTCCATACAAGAACCGTGTTTTCACCTGAAGTATGCTTTTAAAATATGAAGTGTTAAATATTGTACGGTGGTACGGAACCCTTCGTGTGCGAGTCCGCCTCGCACTTGGGCGGTTTTTGTATTTATCCGCGTTCTAGTGAAGTATTGTACTTCTATCTATCTTATCCTTTATCATTTAAGTAGGAGATTTTTAAAGGTATTATTAGTAAGTATTTTATACTGTAGAAGAAGTAAATCTGTCATTCGGGGAAAAATAAGTGTTGTTGATGTTATTTTAAATTGCAGAACTACATCAATGATCGGGCTGCTGCTTATAGCCACTGGTACTGGTGGAATCAAGCCTTGTGTAGCAGCATTCGGAGGAGACCAGGTACGTTCATTTTCTTTAAAGCACGCTTCATACTAGAGTAGGCGTTCGTCGAACGTTTAGGTACTATGCGCTACTACAAGAATACAAAACCGAGTTATAGTCTCTATTCGATCACGCAAATGCAGCGCTACGCGACATCAAGCAATGTTGGGTGAAAAAGCACGAGAAATACAATGACGACCAGAGCCGTGATGATACCATTGAGTTATAGTGTACTATGTACTTAGTACATTATAACTCAATGCCTACTTTATTTTTCTTTACTAATTTATCGAAAAATAAATCACTAGGTACTGTGTGACACGAATTTCCTAATATGAATAGGTGCATAATGTTACCTGTACTTTCCATTACTATAAAAAATGCCTTGTACTATGGGTATACTTATCCATCCGTGACGTTTCTAAGTTAAAGCGCGAAATCTATTTTTATTTACCCTCTAGAAACAAAAATAAATAGTTTTTATTATTATTTTAAAAGCTTTTATTTAACTTCACTGGTTAGTCCAGTCATTTGGTAGTTGTACCAGGAAAGTTTTCAGCGAGTTTTGAAAGTTGGTAATTTTATTGAGTTCGACGTACTTTGCCACCTCGTATCTTTGCCAGAGACTCGAGCTTTTTAAAACTAGCGGGGGTAATTATGAGAGATTTTATTTAAGGGGATACAACGATAATTTTGTGTTTTTAAAATTCATATAAAACCAAATAAAAAAAAAAAATATACAACGTGTAACGTTAAATGCGCAAAACCTCATAAGGGGTCATTGTACTCATCATTATGAACAACTTTTACTATGGGACCAAACATGAAATCGCGAGAAAAAAAATCAGCTGTTCAGGACATTTTGACGAATTATCCGAACATAAATGTCCTGAACAGCTGATTTTCGCGATTTCAGGTTTGGTCCCGTAGTAAAAGTTGTTCATAATGATAAGTACATTGACCCCTTAAGTGGTTTTGCGCATTTAACGTTACACGTTGTATATGGTTAAATCATTTGGATTTTCCTTAAGTGTTATTTGATTATACAGGGTGTAAGGGACAGCCCTCCGCAAACTCACAGGGTGCATTCAGCTCCTCCTTTTGAATCATATTCCACCGGAAATTTTCTCAGGAAAATTTTCATTTTTTCAATTTTTTTTTCAGTTACATTTTCATTATTTCAATGTAAAATTGCATTGTGTGTTCGCAGCACTCCATTTATGTAAAAAAAACTGCAAAAAAACAGCAAAAAAAAACCAGCAGTAGATGTTGAAATACTCTAACCAACGACGCGTGAAATCAGCTGTTCACTTTCTGTCTAGCTACAGAGTTCATCGAACTCACCGCTTACCTATTACCTACCCCTCCCAACCAGTAATAGACGCTCCAATTTGTGCACAAAAACAGAAACAAATCAGGTTTATTGGATTCCCTTAACGTTCCTGAAAAAATTTCATGTACCGGTCATCTTAGTATGACATACTGAATTCACCCTATCAGTTTGCGGAGGGCTGTCCCTTACACCCTGTATTATTATATTGTCTACTGTTTTACTAAAACCGAAATATGATTACTTCAAATTACACGCCGAGCTAAACCAGCTTCAATATTAGACATTAAGAATGGCTTCTGTTTTTAACCTCCGATGCAAAAAGAGGAGTGACTCGACTCGGCGAACCTAGTGGACGCTAGCCTAAATAAGTAAAGACTTTCTGTCTGTGTAAGTTGCCGCGTAGCTCCGAAACGAATGGCCCGATTTCAAAGCATTTTGTCTCTTCCAGTTCCGGCTCCCCGAAGAGAACCAGTTGCTCCAGAAGTTCTTCTCCACGTTCTATTGTACGGTGAACCTGGGCGGGTTCATGGGCATGGTGGTGACTCCAGCCCTGCGCAGGAGTGTCATGTGTTTCGGTGACGATGCCTGCTATGCACTGGGCTTCGGGTTTCCGGCTCTGCTGGTGCTTACCTCTATCGGTAAGAGCTCGTTTGTAACTTTGACGTGCTACACACAGACAACCTTGTTCAGGTCGACATCATAATCAGCCTTTAATGTTCCCACACATGTGTTGGGACACAGGCCTACGCTCGGTGAGAGGGAGTGGGCCCAATGCGGGTGATGTGACATGCTTTCGAATTTTTAGTTCTAGCACACATGCTGGTTTCCTCACGATGTGTTCCTTCATGAATTCCGACGACACGGTTGGCGCAGTGGTTGAGCGATTGACTGCTGCGCAGCATGTCGCGGGTTCGATTGCCGCACGGAACAAATATTTGTACGACCTACAAGTATTTGTTCCGAGTCTGGGTGTTTTTCTATTTATAATATGTATGTATTTACAAAAAAAAAATGCATATAAGTAGTTTATCAGCCATCTCGTTACCATAACACAAGCATTAGGTTGCTTAGCTTGGGACTAGATGGCGTTGTGTGAAATGTCCAAGGATATTTATTTATTTATTTAATTTGAGATCCGGGTCGGCATGATTTGGCAATTGGCATACATGATTAAAAATATAGGTTCAATTTTGCCGTCCAGCTGTGCCGAATCGTGATTCATGCGTCACCAGAACATGTTGTTTGTAGCACCATTCGTTGGTAGCACCCCTTAGATTATATGAAGGGCGTAGATATAAGAAGCAGAGAGACACATTTAAATATATAGTCCGTCTCAAATCATCCCACTGCTGGGACTCATGCCTCCTCGCAGAGAAGGAGCGGGCCGAATCCCACCACGCGGACCCAGAGCGCATGTGACACGTCTTTGAATGTTTGGTTTTAGGTGATCCTGTAAAAATCTTGTAGGTATGTACAACATTTTCTTTGATGTGGCATACAAAGAATAATGCCATTTGTCAAATATTAGGCTTATGAAGGTAGCATCTCCTCCAAGACTAATTTGGAATACCTAAGGAAATGTCAAGTAATTACATTTATGAATGTGTCTGGCCTAAGTACCTATGCCTGTCTATAATTTAGCACAAACCGGAGTCAGAGATCTGACGCTACTTTATTAATTTCAGTGATATTCGTGGCAGGCAAGCCGTCGTACAGGATAAAGCAGCCGCGTGACAACGTGACGCTGAAGTTTATATCTTGTGCCTGGGTAAGTTGCCGCCAGACGGATCAGATAATTGATGAATGGTGCCACTATGTGCCTTGAAATCCGCGCACTAAGACCAAAATATCGGGAAAATAATACGGTCTGGAAAAGTTTGGCAGTATAGATTTTAGAGGAGTATTATTTTTATAGCGACCCGCCCCTGCTTCGTCCGGGTGCAATGCGGACGAGTCAAGATATCGAGATTTCTGTGCTGTGTGTCTTGTGTGAGCACTATGTAGCTACTATATAGCTACCTTTAACTTGGTATATGTCTTTCATTGACTTGAATACGCCCTTGCGGCTGAGAGTGTGCTCACTCAAATGTCGCGCTGGTGGTGGCGTGTGTGTTGAATCAATAAGTTACCTTCAAAATGGTTGAGCGGAATGGTGCTGATCCATGCGTCATGTTAGTGAACGGGCGCCTTCAGTAGGGACTGGGCCATCTCTTAGCTGCCACGGCTTATTTTAATTTAGTTTAATTTGTATTTTTTATTACAGACTCTCATCTATGGCCGGGCCATTCAGTCATTCAGGGCCATAATGGCCCTCGCTTTAAATCCGTCCTTTATTCACTAATTGCATAATATACTATTTTGCTCTTCGATATCTGAGTGCAAAAGCCGTTTTTATCCGCTACTGGATAAAGTAAATTGAATTTAGAACATCGTGTGCACTAAGTTTGTGAATTCAAAACATCATTAAACGTATTTACTTCTCCATCCATGGTGCCGAATTTATCATACAACATTTTTTAATTTGTTAAAAAGTCAGACTCAGAACCTTCTTAGTGGTTGGTCTTTTTTTCATTTGCTTTGCGCGCGCCATTTTCTTTTTACGTTAAAACCTCAAAGGTGTTGATAGCCATAATAAATGCATGCATATCAATTTTATTAATTTTATTATTTTATTAATTTATTTTTTACTACAATTTTTGACTACAATACTCTTTACGTTACAGGTTGTTCTTTCTTATTATTGGTATAAACGGAGCATGTCGAACTAATGAACTAACACAACTTAATGTCAACTATTAATTAATGTATAACACATTTGCTCGTAAAGGGCCTCTTATTTCACCAATTTCAATATCGTAATGTATATCATTACGTACTTGTGCGTAATCGTAAAGTAAAACGCACGAGTTTCTTTCTAATAAGGTAACACGTACGGTTTATCATGATGCTCCGTCTAAAACCAACGGTACTTTTTTAAATCTTAAGAAAAAAAAGGCAAAGAAAGCAAAGCAAAGAGTTTTTATGTCAGAAAAGTGGTCAACATTTTATGAATAAAATTAACTTTGGGATAAAATAAAATTAAAGAATTAAATGTTAAATATTTAATTCTTTGATTTAATTAATTTTGGCAATAAATTACAACCATTTATCTGTAACAAAAACAAAAAAATATTAATTTACTTTAATAATACTGGCTGTTTTTGTGCCTTTGCCATTAAAAAAAAAGCGCTGATGCGTGCGTGCGCATCGCTAATTTGTGAACAAGTAAAAATTATTCCGCGCGCTTTTTCTTTTCGCTGTATTGTTTTTATTTGAAAATGTCGTCAAGTAATGATGAATTTATTCATTCGACACCGCCAGAAGTCTCAGAGGCAGCGAAAAAGGCTACTCTAAGGCTCTTGCCCGAAAAATCGACCGATAGGTACTTACAAGCGGATCAAAATTTCATCGTATGGAAAACAAGCAAAGATGCAAATTCATTTTCAGAAAGTGTGTTTTTAAAGATTTATTCCTTTAAGAAAATCCGAGTTTTATTTATTTCCTCGCAAATATGTTATAAAACGTCGTATGACATACGTGCGCTTTGATAATTACAGCCTCTGCTTTCTTGTAGGCCCTCGCCTACGGCTCGGGCTAGCAATATCGCCTCGGCTGTAATTTTCAACTTACCGCACTTATATCATAATGTACTATTACCTAATACAAAGACAAAAAGAGACCGCAACATCGTCACTCGCAAGGAATACTTAACAATTGTTGAGAAATATCAAGCATTACGCCCGCCTAACACTCCAATCAATCGATTTTTTCTACAATATCGCAAGGAAAGTCTGTTAGACAGCCCTATGGGTGCTAATAAAATTGGCAGTAGGTATCCCAAGAGAAATAGCAACATTTCTTGAACTTCCAGAACCCCTGTTGTACACGGGTCATTGTTTCCGACGAACTTCAGCCACACTTTTGGCCGATTCAGGAGCTGATCTAGTGTCCCTTAAGCACCATGGAGGCTGGAAGTCCAATGCAGTTGTAGAGGGATACATAGAGTATTCTCAGGATTCCATCCAAAATAAGTCTAAAATATGTAAAGGCATCGTAGGAGCCATTACACTGAAAGAGCCTCAGTCAGATCCTTGGACTGGCCCTTCTACATCAAAAATGAGCCGTTACGAAACACCTAACCATCGCCCTCTCTCGCCAACATTTACGCCAAGGGAATCCGATGAATCAGTACAACTAATGACAGATAGTTTACTGAAAAACAGTACACAAGTCACTAATACCAACATTACAGTACCTAACAAAAGTATTACATTCAACTTGAGTAACTATAGCAACGTTACTTTAATTTTTTCTTAATTATACCTAAGTATTATTTGTTATATCTGTAATGCTTACCTATTGTAATGTAGTAGATAATACCTAAACTGAAATAAAAGTATCTTGTGATTGTAAATGTTTTTTTTTTTGCATTTAGTCATTTGCTCGCTGAGGGTTGGATGAAAAGTTACGTGTTGCAATCGAGTGCTAAGATTTTTCACCTCGTGCTCTTTTGATTCCCTCGCTAACGCTCAGGATTCAATTTTAGAATCCTTCGCTTGCTCGGTCATCAAAATTGAGCACGCGGTTAAAAAGCAACTTTGCACTCTTGTATAACAAATAACTATTTTCTCATTTACGTGCTTATTGACTTCATCGGTGAAGTTTGACAAGAGGGTCGTGGTGCTTTTGTCGGCCTGAAAGCCAAATTGGTACCGGCGGTATATAGCCACGAGCACGAATAGGCGCGAGTTGTTTTACATAATAATGTAAAACAACGCTACATTGAAATGTGAACATATAATTAATATGCGGCCAATTTGCAGGCTTGTTGGATCTCGACGCTGAAGCTCAGTTAATGGGCTTATTACCTTTACTATTATAATATTAATAAACACTATTTATATAACACTGAAATTGTTCATGCACTTTCGCTCAGACATGAATAAGTCCAAATAACTCAAACAACTCCTCATTTTTTTCAACACAAGGAGACAGAATTTATTAACACGCTTTTTTCATTACAGTGCAAGCAGATCTCTAAATGGTGTAACATTTATCACGATAATGTGTTTAGTAGGTTCCATTACTTCGCAGGCAGTTGCCTGCACTATGTTTCTCTTTCACAGGTAATTGATGACACAGAAATGTTTCTTGTAATTCAACAGAGGACACCTTTGGGCTCATTCATCACGCCAATAGCCTCCCAGTAAGACGTATCAATCATCACATAGCCGTGCACATCCTTTTCACAGGTTTTTTGGCAATAGGCTATAAAAAAGAATATCTGTTATGATTGATGTTCTTCGGTTATATCTCAGGCCTTTCAACTAAATAGAGAGGGTAATATTACTAATAACTATTTGTGTAACTATATAGATTTGTGAAGCTGTTAAGTCAAATTGTAAATGGGCTGAATTTTCAATAGGTAGAACACTTTTATCTGAAGAACATCATCTCATCATCATGATAGATCTTTTTATGTCACAGTTTGACATATTTTCAATACAAAAAATGTCAAACTGCCATATTTATTCCTCAGATAAAAATTATCTGACTATTGAACAATCAGCCCTGACGGTTAATTGTCAAGTTTGATCCGGGTATAAAAGTTTCGGTACAAACGAAGCCCTTAATTATTACCAATATAACTCGAACCGTATCCTTACAATTAGATTTAAGTTAGTGTCTAATGATTTACATTTCACTGAAATTTTACTCTTGGATGTGCTACGATTTTTCTAACGTTACCTATGTTAGCACTATTCTCACGAAAAAATACTTCAATGGATGCTATGCTCCCAAAGTTTAAATTAATTTTATGAAATTAATCTTAGGAAATGCTGGGAAAGAATATTAGAAAAATGCTAATATCACTATATTACGGTGCACTATAAAACTACGGTTTCCTAGAAAAGCGGTGGCCGCTGCATAGCGTCTGCAATTTACCGGCGAATGACGTTACTGAAACGTTATTTGTGAAAGTAGGTTGATCATAATGTAGAGCGTTTTTGACAACGTAAAGTCGAACCCCGCTGCCTAAAGATTTAAATCGCTAGATTTGCCCCCGCTGTACTAAGTCACACGAAAAGTGTCCATACTGACAAGATTGAGCTTACACATGATTAAATAACGTTTCCATGACAATCAAGTAAAGCCACTGCGTCATTGTATGTCAGAGGTGTCAAAACGAAAAAAAAAACGCGACTATCTTTTCACGTAGTAGGGCGAGTCTAATGATTTAAATCTTTGCCGCTGCCATAATCATGACAGCTGTCATTGCGGCCGTTATGTGCTTCCACCGCTCTTCTAGGAAACCATAGCTTAACCACCTTTTTTATAGATAAATGTTGTTCAAAGTTAAGCAATGATTGACGTCTGCTTAAACCGTACTTTTTCTGATGTTTGGACCTATCTTAACTTTAAGTACCTAAAGTTTATTAACACTCTCAATTATAAGACACGGATTAAATATTGAATGATCATAATTGTTAGTATCAAAAGCCCAAAAATGCGTTGGGTTTCTTCGGCAAAAAGTAATAAAGAAATCCTAATGAAAATGTAGAAATACCGTGGCAGCTGACACTATTATCGTGTCCAACTACTTTTTATTAATGTACCTACAAGACACAGAGACTTGTACACTTGGACACAAAACGTTTTGTACTTTTGAATAAAGTGTAGCTGGAATACAAAATTATAGTTTTATGCAGAAAGCGTAATACACTCCTTTGCAAAAAAAACGGGCAGTTTGGATTTTTCTACATTATTGGTAATCATTTAGTTCTAATGAGGTTTTAATAGGCAAACTATGTTCCTGGCACATAATAAAGAGTCTGGGTATGAAAAAAAGTTAATTTCAAATTCAGAACTGTTGTTTTTAGAAATAATAATCCCCTTTTCAGTTTATGACTTTTTACTTACTATTCGCGGGTTTGCGGTTAAAAGGTTATCAGGCAACTAAAACTAACTTCTCGTTATTTTTATTAGAATAATTTATGTTTGTCGCATAATCCTGCCTCATTGTGACTTAAAACTGATATCTTTGTGTCGATTATAATGGCAGAAAAAGCAATAAGAGCTAGTAAAATTATAGCGCTGCTGGAAGTGGGGTGTAGCCAATGTTACGGCTAACAGCCGTTAAACGTGAGTGGTTCCACCGTCCAAAGAACCTGGACTCGATACCAAGAGACAGGTTCCGTTCAAAGAAGGCAAGGTTGTGGGAGAAAACGTTCCACACAACCACGAGACGACCGCTTTTTAGTGACTCAAGCGTTGAGTAATCGCAAATGCAGTTACATAGACCTCAAAAGAAACCTTGAAGAGGTACGAGGAGCACAAGTTAGCCTATGGACAGTGAGGAGGAGGCTTTTAGCGGTTGATATACGCAGTGCATGACCAGCGCGGGCCCCTAATTTACTCCGTGAGTACCGGATTGCTCGACCGAGGTTCACTAGAAATTGTTTATCTTGGACACTAGGTAACTGGAGTAGCGTACTCTTCTCCGATGAGGCTCGAATTTGCCTGAATGGTGAGGACCGATGTCGGCGAGTGTTACAAAGACCAGGGGAACGCTATGCCGACGTGTGTTTTGAAGAAATCACCCCTTATGGTGGAAGGTCCGTTATGTTTTGGGCGGGCGTAACTTCCAGCTATCGTACCGAGATAGTGTTCATTACAAATGGCTCACTAAATGCGCAAAGGTACATAACAGGAATAATTTGTCAACATGCACAGCCCGCACTGACTGTAATTGGTGAAGATGCCATTTCATGGACGATAATGCTCGGGACCACCGTTCTGGCGACGTAGATGCTTATATGCAAGAGGTCGGTATTCGTCGTCTGGATTGGCTAGCGCGGAACCCCGACCTTAACCCCATTGAACACGTCTGGGACCTCCTAAAAAGGCGAGTACGACCTGTCCAACGACCTTCCACAAAACATCAGGAAGCTTAAACGTGTGATTTCGGCTGAGTGGGAACACATTCCACAGGACACCATCAAAAGCCTGGTGGAAAGCATGCCAAGACGATTACATGCCGTAATCGCTGCAAGGAGAGGTCATACTCGTTATTAATTTTTATTTTTAATGTCTTCTTTTATTAAAATTCCATAAAAATACTCGTAGTCTTAATTTAATTATACCTTAAAAATTTCCATTTTAACACGACTCTCTGTTTACATCGACTAAAACACCGATTCCAGGATTTAAGGGTTAAAAACTATATTCTCAATGATAATAAGAAATTTCTAGTCATTTATACTAACGACATACTAAAAATATTAATATTATCCATAGAAAAGCCAATGACTGTAAGGTGCCCGTTTTTTTTGCAAAGGAGTTTATTAATCTTCTGTCGTGTACGTACCATTGTAGGTACAACATAAAGAGTTGGATTAATTATTTTATACATATAATACGTTTGCATCCGTTATTCTGTACTTGCTCGAGATAATTCTGAGAATATTAAATTAAATATGTCGCATTATGTGTACGTGTGGTTTATTATGCTGCGGTCCCACGGCCCTTTCTCACAGGCCAGATCGCGCAGGCCAGGCCGTGAGAACCGTCGCGTCGCCCGATGAGGCCTGCGGTGAGTAGGGCAGAGCATTTTCTGAGACTATTGAAAAATTAATCTTATGACAATTCCATACATTGCAAAATTAAATACATGTCCAAGTCCATGCATGCTCGAGCATAGTCGAGCATCAAGTTTGGACGTGTTTTTAATTTTGCAATGTATGGAATTAATTTTTCAATAGTCTCAGAAAATGCTCTGTTCTGCTCTGCTCCTGGTATGCGCAGCCGCCTATCCGTCGGGAGTCGGTAAGTTCAAAGGCACGACGGCGTGGCGCGGGGCGTTGTCGCAGCCTGTACGCGTTTCTTTTCGCTTTGTTTATGAAATGTTGACCACTGAATAAACCACAGTGGCTGCACGCGCAGCCATGCGTTCCGTATCACTTGACATGTTTGAATAGCATCCAACAGGCCGCACCAGGACGACACACGCAGTGGGAATGATTGGCACGGGCTGCGACAGACCTCGACAGGCGTAACAATGCCTGTCGCGGCCGATCATCCGGCCGTGGGACCGCGGCTTTATAGGATACGAAGTTACGCTTCACTTCCTGATTAATATGAAATACGTGGCAGCGCAGGTTGAACACACTAGTCTAGTCCGGGTCACCTACTCCTGATAGACATCATTAAAAGTTTCCGTTTTGTTACTGAGCTTCCTTCAATTTTTAAACGAAAAATTATAATTTTGTAAAGGGAGAGCCGATCATAACTTAGCTTAATCATTTTTGAGGTTTGTTTACCTCGTACACCTTTAGGACATTCATTAAAAGTTTGTTTTTGTGTGATGCATCATTCATAAACAAGAGACCGAAACGGAAAATTAGCCTCGGTTAGCGCCTAGCTTCCAGTCACTTTGGGTTGTTTATACTAAAAAGTTCACACAGCCAATTCCCAATTTCGTACCTAGTTGGTTAAAATAGAATTTGTTTGGCCGTCCGGGAGTCAGTTAGTCAGTCGGTTTACACTTTGTTCTTACGATCATCACCTTTTCTATTTAATCTCACTTTGATTTTTAAATGGGTTCTGTTAATTAATTAATCCTCTCCCACCTGTTACAATGAACCGACTTCTTTGTTTAGTATACTGTAAGTAGCGAGTGTAAACAAAGCTACGTCCTTTTTAACATGTTTACAAACAGATCCGACTTCTTTGTTTTAGTATACTGTAAGCGAGTGTAAACAAAGCTACGTCCTTTTTAACATGTTTACAAACAGATAAATACGTGTACTCTAAAAGCAAAATAAAGGTCTATCCAGATATCCAGATTCCAGACGTCCCACTCTCCGACCATACGAGAGCGGCAAAAATGTCGCCAGGTCGTGTGTGAATGATTTCGCTGCAGTTGCTTGAAGTTGCGTTCTTGCGTTGTCGCCAGCCAGGAAATACGTGTGGTTGCTATGTAGCTCGTCCAGGGGAATGGAAGCATGGCCCGCGTAGGTATGTTGTCTCGACAGCTCAGGACAGCTCTCAGTGCATGCGTTTCTGCCACGATCGTCGGTATTAACCAGGCGTTCCCGACAGCTTTTGAACGCACCAAACTAATTTTCATAAAATTTTGTAGTCGGTGACATTTTTGCTACAGTTGTGCGGGTATAGTATAGCACATCTGAAATGACCTTTATGAGTATACCTATCAGTTAGCTGCGTCATCGATATTCTGAGAAAAACAAACAAATAATCATTAATTTGCGTTAGGTTATTTTTATCTGTTGACTAGCTTTTATCCGCGGCTTTGCCCGCGTGGATGTCGTAAAATATCCCACGGGAACGTCCTACCGGGAAATCCTTCCTTATTCCTTGTCTACATTATATAGGGAACTTCTGTGCAACATTTCAGCTTTCTAGGTTCAAGGGTTTGGGCTGGGCGTTGATGAGTCAGTCTGTCAGTTAGTCAGTCAGTCAGGGACTTCTCTTTTTATTTATATAAATAGGTATCATACATATTGTTAAAATTATAATATTTTCAGTACCTGCCATCTCTGTCAAGGATAATGAAAACGAGACATTGCGATCGATATTGTTTTTCTTCGTCTTCGTATCATGTTCTAATGAAGTATATTCTTGGAAGTTATTGCTGCTATTTTCTACATGTATTTTTTTATAAGTAGGTACCTGATGAGCATTATTGATAAATATATGATATATTTATTTCTATCCAGTCAATCAGGATAGTTCATTGTAAATATAAAATCCAAAGCGGAAATAGGAAACAGAAATGGACAACCTGCAGGCTGCATGTTAAGTGACGACCACGACCCGGCCTCAATGTGGCCAATACATCCTTTTTAGTATATAGAAACGCAGGTCATGCGTTTTGCATACGCCGGTCGTGTCACGTGTCGTAGCCTTAAAACGAAAGCGCCAGGATAGCCCAAGAAATTAAAATTTTATTCATTCAAATTCTATAAATATGTATTTGTTACGGTCGCGAATCATATATTTTGATCAGACCAAAAACGTAAGAAAATTTCGCATCCACATTGACCTCATCTATGTTTCCAGTACGCAATCACCAGGGTAGCCCGCGAAATTCAATATTTCTTACGTTTTTTGCAATTTGTAGGTCAGTGTGAGCTTGTATGTTGATTAAAATATGATTCGCGGCCGTAGCTAATATGGCTTTACAGAATTATAATAATTAAAATCAGCAATACAACTCCATAAGTTAGCATTTACCTCAAATCTAGCGATTTCATGAAATCACGAGGTTTGAGGTAAATGCTAACTTATGGAGTTGTATTGCTGATTCTACTGACCTACAAATTGCAAAAAACCTAAGAAATTTTGAATTTCGCGGGCTACCCTGGCGCATCAACCTTAAACCCTATCTATTCTTCCAGTACGCAATAGTGAAGCGCATCAAATACAGCCCTGCGTTGGACGGGCAGCCGCGCGCGCACTGGTTGGACTACGCCATCGAGAAGTACGGCGAGAAATTGGTCGCCGACATGAAGGTGGTGTTCTCCATCCTGTACCTGTACCTGCCCGTCCCCATTTTCTGGTCGCTTTTCGATCAACAGGTTTGATGTTCTCTTTATTTTCTGATCATCATCATTTTTTTGCCGGGTCGGGCGCAGGCATGTCTTGTTGTCCCTGCTTCTCTATTAGTCGTCATCTCAATAGTCACCCCTGTTCTCTTCTTCTTCCATACCTTTTGTTTTTTCTTTATTTACTGATGATATTAAAATTACGGGATGAGAATGGAATTTTTTCTTTTTCAAAGAGAAACGGTGTTTGTAAAACACCGTTTAACATTGTTTATAAATAACTTCTACAAATTATAAACTGCAATAATCTAGCTGGTTCGGGGAAGGAGATAGCATTCGGGATACTTACAGGTTTTTCCTAATACGATTGCCAAAGTGCTTCTTCGACACCACACTTATCATAACATCACGCCGGTAATCCCCGAAGAGTTAGGCAGAGGTGTACCCATAGTACACCCACATTTTCGCCAGGTGTGTTTAGTTCTTCGACACCTTCATATAATAAAGGCAGAATAATATGTAAGAAGTCTTAAATGACTGAACCAATTTTTCTTATGAAGGACTCCGCAGACAGGCGCGACGCGACGGTACGGCGCGATTCTGATGTAACATTTCCATGAAGTTTTCTTAATAAAAATTAATTAATTAATCGTTAATAAAATTGTTAAATTGTTATTGTTGTTAATTAAAATTGTATTGTTATAGAAATTGTTCTAATAAAGTCACGTCTGAGTCTGACTGCGGCAGCCCTTATAAAGACTGGGTACAGTCGGCCGCAAAAAGATGTGTACATCGACAATAATTCATTTGACTATCTTCAATCTGTGTTCCATGTTACTGCGTCCATGTGGTGTGGCTACATTTAAGTAAGTACCCAATTACATTATACTTTACTGAGAAAAACCATAGAACCAAGATTAAACAATTACATAATTTATTCTTGTCGATTTAGGTTAACATCGTTTTGAGGCTGACTTTACAGTGAATTTTTATAAAAACTTTAAAGACAACATACCTACTTATGTACTTATATACAGTGCAATATAGTTACACTAGCTTTTGCCCGCGGCTTCGCCCGCGTGGATGTCGGAAAATATCCCACGGGAACAAAAATCCTTCCTTATTCCTCGTCAACATTATAAAGAACAAAATTTCAGATTTATAGGTCCAAGGGTTTGGGCTGGGTGTGGATGAGTCAGTCAGTCACGACCTTTCTTTTTATATATTAACATAGCTTCTGCCCGTGACATCGTCCGCGTGAAATTTCTTGTTCCCCGACCCACCCCAGGGCATCGCATTACCTGCCTGCGCTAATACTTCGTTTTCGCTTAGCGTTCTTTCAGACTATTTTTCCTTTTTGCTTGGCACCTAAAAGTCCTAGAGTGATGTTAAACATGCCTTTAACCTTCCTATTGGCTATCAAATGCAAACATAAAACCCAATTATTAAAGTCCGACTGATAGTCTGAAGAACACAGAACTTTAAGGTGTTGGTGGTGGGGGTAGGTTTCACCTAACCCCTCTTCCGAACCTAACCTTCCCTTTTTCTAACCCCTCTCACTCTCCCATATCATTCCCCTCACCACCCCCTCTCACCCTCCCCAAGCTTCTCACGCCTGTCACCACATCTCTTTCCCGCTAACCTCCCCCCAACCGATTTCCCCTCCCCTCTATCATCAACAACTCCTGCCCTCCCCCTTTTCCCTTCTCCACACCCTCCCTCCTCACTACGTCCTCCTATCCCTCTCCCCCTACCTCTATCATCCTCCCCAGTCCCTCCTCACCACCCCTCTCCCCTCCTTCTCACCACACTTCCCTCCTTACCATCCCCTCCACTTCCCCCCTCCCCTCTACCCTTCCCTCTGTAAACTTTATTATTTGCTTGGGCAAGTATTTGTGCCAAGTAAATGAAAAAGATTTTTCATATAAGTAAACTATATTTCCTGTTTTCACCCCCACAGGGATGGAATTTTAAAAAATAGTTTGGGATATTTCCGTGACTTCACTGAAAGATTATTTACACCAATTTTCGAGTTAATCAAGCCCCGCAGTAAAACCTGCCCTGTAAAATTGACAACCACCCCCTTAGGGGTAGATTTTCGAAAAACCCTGATACACGTTATTCTTAATTTTTGGTCTCAAGTATAAATACTGAGTTACGAGAGTTAATCGGACCGCGCGTTAAAATTCCTCCATACAAACTTTGACACCCCCCAATCCCTCCTGAGGGGGTAGTTTAGGAAAACTAAAAATGACAATCTTTATAATTTATTTAGATAAATATTCATGCCAAGTTTCAAGTCTATTAACTCAAGGAATAAGCTTTTTCATACAAACTTCCATCCCTTATTTTACGCCTTTAGGGATGGAATTTCCAAAAATCCTTCATTAGTGGATGCCTACACTCTATAAGGTATCTATGTGCAAAATTTCAAGTCTCTAGGTCCAGCGTTTTCGGCTGTGCGTTGATATATCAGTCAGTCAGTCAGGACTTTGAATTTTATATATATAGACTAGCTTCTGCCCGCGACTTCGTCCGCGTGAAATTTCTTTTTTGCTCGACCCACCCCGTCGCGTCGCATTGCCTACCCGCGCTATTACTTCGTTTTCACTTAACGTTCTTTCAGACTTTTTTTCTTTTTGCTCGGCACCTAAGGGTCCTAGAGTGATGTTAAATATGCCTTCTATAAGATTTGGGCTATCATTAAGAGCGTTGTTGCATTTTTCATACGTAAATCGAGAACTTGGGAGATTTTGAAGTGATTTTGGTCACATAATTTATTTTTTTAGCTTCTTTTGACTTCAATCATCGTAATTATCATATATTTTTATTTAAAGTCTATTAAAAAAAACTTGTTCAAATTGAATTATTGACTACGAAAACAGTCGATTTCGAAGGCGCGATTTCCAGATGACGCGCGAAGGCTCAACTTTGAAGTAATCTTACACCAATTATTACTACTAATTAAGAAGGTAAAGTGGTATTCATTCGAAGAGGCATATCCTGAAATTTAAATTGCATTGAGAAAAGTTTGATTTTTAATTCATTAACTTGTATTTTAATCACGTCTAAGATAATCAAAAATCGAGAAATCGACTACAAAAAAACACGTCATTTCTCAGAATCTAAAAGTCATTTGGCAACACAAATCATTTTATACGTAAGAAGAAAGATTGTACTATATATGTGTAAAAAATAAAACATATCTGTCTTCAATCATTTACGAAAATATTTTTTTAAAGTGAGTATAAAATCGGGTGCATCGAACGGCCTAAGTCAGTCGCGCTCTGGCGCTCTTCGACGCAGGACCTACGTCGGTTGACCTCCCGCCGCCGCGCATGCGCCTCGCGTGATATATAGTCAATTGTAGTGCGACTAAATATTTTTGATCCTTTCATTTAAGTAATATTTTAAGAAGCTAACGTGGTAGGCACACTTACTTTAGGAGAATTATGTTACAATTCTTGAATTATGTTGTATTACTTGTAATATTGATATTGTAATTACAATATCAATAATACAATATAATTTGGTCAAAATGTAAATCCAAGATGGTGGCTGCGAAAATTTTTAAATTTTTCGTCATGGGGATCGTTCCCATTGTTCTCGAGGATGCTAAAGCCGATAGTGACGTTAAAATGTAAATCCAAGATGGCGGCTGCGAACATTTTCAAATTTTTCATCATGGGTATCGTTTTCATGGTTCTTCTGGGTGCTAACGTCGATAGTGTAGTCAAAATGTAAATCCAAGATGGCTACAAGAATTTTGGAGGATGAATATGGAGAAAAAATTTATATCAGATTTTTATTTGAAATCTCTACTGCCACAATCTCTATTGTGGATCCGTGACAAAGGAGACGGAAACCATGTCATATAAACTTGGGCCTGGGCCTGGGTTGTAAAAAAATGAAATTGGTGTCAATTTATAGCTACTATATTATCAAACCATCACTGAACATTTTGCGGATTTTCGCGGTCTGAGTTCCGAGTTAAAAGAGATGTAATAAAAGTGAGGTTACATAACGATCTACATATAGGTACTTAACAGCTGATTTTTGAAGTTCTTCAGCTCGACGACCACGTAAACTCCCACTCACACACTCAAACTCAAACTCAAACTCAAAGCATTTATTTCAATTAAACCAATTACAGGCACTTTTGAATTGTCAAAGAGTCGGTCAGTAGGTAAGTCAGAAAGTTGAAGCTAGTTGCCCATTCCAAAACGTAGATCTATGGAGAAGAACGGGCAAGAAACTCCACGGACACTCTTTTAAATCAAAATATAGTTACAAAATATTGGTTACATCATTCATGTTGAAATTATACATGTGAGAACGATGAACGTTAAAAGCGTCCGTAATAAAAAAATAAAAAAAAAAACAATTCAAAATTAAAATTAAAATAAGCCGTGGCAGCTAAGGTATGACCAGCCTCCACCAACAGCGCCCGTTCACAAACCTGATGTATGGATTCGTTAAATGATCCAACACACGCGCCACCATCAGCGAGGCATTAGAGTGAGCATGACACACTCTCAGCCGCCAGGGCACATCCAAGTCAAATAAAGACGTACCCAGTAAATGGTAGCTTTAGAGTAGGTACATAGTACTCACACATGTACTAAGCAATTATACAATACAAAGGTGATTGAGTCTACACAATGCAAAGCTATTCTTACAATCTTCAGCAGTTGCTTAACAGTATCTTCAAATGTTAATTAATTAGTTGTGGTTGTGGAGCAGGACCAGCATGGAGCCAAGCATTTTTATCATTTATGTAATCCCCCAACTTATAATATGCCTGCCTGCATAGTGTGCGTTTGATACAAGTTTTAAATTTCATCTCATTTAGTTGAAGTATGTGTGGAGGTATTTTATTGTAACATTTTAAACAGTACCCCATGAACGATGAGTCTACTTTAGCCAGCCTGAAACCTGGTTGAGCTAATAGGTCCTTATTTCTAGTATTATAATTATGCCTTTCACCTCTTTTATTAAAAAGATGTAAATTTTTTCTTACGTACATGATGTTTTCGTAGATATATTGACAAGGTACCGTCATGATGTTAATATCCTTAAACAGTTCCCTTAGAGAATCGCGCCTGCGAAGATTATATATGGCTCTGATGGCTCGTTTTTGCAGAATAAAAATGGACTCGATATCTGCAGCCCGTCCCCAAAGTAAAATACCGTAAGACATGATACTGTGAAAGTAACTAAAATAGACTAGCCTCGCGGTATCTACATCAGTAAATTGACGGATTTTTCTGACAGCATAAGCTGCTGAACTTAGCCGTCCTGCAAGTGATATTAAATGAGGACCCCATTGTAGCCTTGAGTCGAGCGTAATCCCCAGGAAAACGGTTTTATCGACGAATTCTAGTTTCTCTTGATTCAATACTATCTCACAATCACTACTTTTGACATTTGGTAAAGAAAATCTGATGCACTTAGTTTTTTTCCCATTTAATACTAAATTATTAGCAGTGAACCAATTATGGATCTGCAGTAGGGCGTTATTGACGTCGTCAAAATTTGTAGCACGTCTATCTACCTTAAAAATTAAAGAAGTATCATCAGCAAATAGCACCATTTGTGGTTGATTTTTTAATAAATGGAGTAAATCATTAATATACACTAAAAAGAGGAAAGGACCCAATATCGAGCCTTGTGGAACACCCATTTTAACTTTTAAACACAGTGAATTGACACCATTTATTTGAACTTGCTGTTGTCTATCATTTAAATAAGACTTTACTAAACTGAGGGCAAGTTTTCCAAGTCCGTAATGCTCAAGTTTCAAGAGTAAGGTTTCATGATCGACGCAATCAAATGCCTTGGAGAGGTCACAAAAAATGCCTATGGCGTCTTGGGCCTCTTCCCACGCGTTAAAAATGTGTTTTAATAAGGTTACACCGGCGTCGGTCGTACAACGTCCTTTGGTGAAACCAAACTGTTGATCGTGAAGTATTTTATTCGTGTTAAAATGATTGAGCATTTGATTAAGCATTACCTTTTCAAACACCTTGCTGAAAACCGGCAACACGGATACTGGTCTATAATTATTTTTGTCTTTACTGTCTCCGGATTTAAAAAGTGGAATTACCTTACTGTATTTCATTAAATCCGGGAAAACTCCTTGATCTACACAAAAATTAAATATTAAGGCTAAGTAAGGCGCTATAGTCTCAATTATGGAGGTACAGACTTTAATGGACATTCCCCAAAGATCTTCGGTCAGTTTGATCTTAATTTGCTTAAAAGCTTTTATTACTGTTATGGGGTTAATATGCTTAAAGTTAAATTCAATCGGGCAGGCCGATACGTTCGCTCTTACTAAATCAAAAGAGAGCGAGGGCGAGGAGTTTAAGACCTCAGTAGTTTTAAGTGGGATACTGGTAAAGAAATTTACAAATTCTTGAGCAACTTCTTTACTATCGGAAATGAGACCACATGACGACTCCAGTGTGTAATCAATATTATGCTTTCTGTTCCTGTTCGTTTCATTGTTGATAATTTTCCAAACTGTCTTTATTTTATTATCTGCTGATTTAACCTTGTTGCTAATGTATAAGGCTTTAGCTGCCTTACAAGTGTTCTTAAAAATTCTAGAGTAAGTAGCAACATACTTATTAAAAGTTTCCGTGTTAATATAAGGCTTAAGGCCATACAGCTCGAAAAGTCTTTCCCTACTTTTCCTGAGTCCTTTAGTTGCCCAGTCACTAAATAGAAACTTAGGGCTGATGGTTTTTGTGATCTTCTTAAATGAATTATCGAACTCTGTTTGGACTACCGAAAAGAATTCTTTATACAAAATATTAACATTGTTCATTTTCAGTTCTTGATCATTTAACTTACAAATTAAAGTGTTATTAAATTTATTTAATTTAACAGATGTTATTGGTCTGGATTGTATCTGCACTTTTTGCATAGGTATGTTGGACTCAAAAGTTACGGTTTGACCACTGTGATCAGAAGGGAGATAATTAACAATGCATTTATCTAAATAGTCACAACAACAGAAAACATTATCAATACATGTAGCAGTAGTCGTGGTTATTCGGGTAGGTTCTACAAACACATTTGATAAATTAAATGATTTAAACAAATTTAATAATCTACTGGTATTTGAATTATTTTCTAAAATATTAATATTGAAGTCGCCACAGATAATTACTGACTTATTACCAGCTGCAAGTCTTGACATAACTTCTTCCATTACTGACTCGAATATAGAGTAGTTTTTATAATTTGGGGGTCTGTAAACGCACACTATGACATGCTTATCTAGCTCAACACAGGAAAGTTCAATACTATGTTCAAATGATAGTTCAACTATGTCTTTACGATTTTTCGATTTAATACAATTTTTAATTAGGATTCACTTTGCTACAATTTACGCAACGATCCATGGTGCCAATATGAAATCAGTAGGCTGGTCGTAATATACAAAATAACAAGTTCAAGTCCAACGTTTATGCGGGGTTCTCCGTACCGTGTCCGGTGTGGTAGCAAGGTTCGTACAAGAAGCAAGATCAGAAGTCCGCAGAAAGAAAACAGGGGTCGAGGAAAACATCAATAAAACTATGGGAAATACACTCAAATCGCGACCGCACTAAACGATACGAAACGAGTGAGGCATAGATAAAGGCACTATATAAAGGTGTGTCCAAATATAGAGCGGCATTTGAGCGCGGCTGCCACGCGCGCCTAGCCGCGCTCTGATCGGACAAGGGCCGCGCGCGGCGGTGTTGAGCGTAATATATCTTCTCGTCTCACATCAGTGATGACCTCTGGCACTGAAACGTGCTCGCTCACAACATAATGGGTCTCAATCATAATCAGCCTATAATGTTCCCACTGCTGGGACACAGGGCTCCTCTCGGTGAGAGGGAGTGGGCCGTAATACACCACGAGGACCCAGTGCGGCTTGGTAGATGTCACATGTCTTCGAATTCTTGGTTCTAGGCGGTTTCCTCACGATATTTTCCTTCACTGATTTGAGAGTAGTGGTGATGAAATTATTTACACAAAGTGCCTGCCTGAGTTCGAAACCATGACCTACTCGTATGTCGGGATCGTTACCGTTGGGCCACCATTGCATTGCTCTCTTGGGCCGCATAGTGCAGTCAATCATCCCTTCTAGGATGATTGACTTCACTATCAGCTTCATCCTCGAGAACTATGAAAACGACATCCATGACGAAAAATTTTAAAATTTTCGCAGCCGCCATCTTGGATTTTAATTTTGACTTCACTATTGGCTATAGTCGAAATCGAAAACTTTGAAAACGATACCTATACAAATCCTTATCACTTACCACTGACGTGCGACGTGTGGTCGACTGTATAGTCATTAGGTCGACTGGGCCCGTACAATACCTGCCTAGGCTAATAAACATTATAAAACCAACCCCACACAAACGCAGCAGTACTATTATTTATTCTACAGACACACACACACACAGACTTATTACAGAAATCAATAAACTTTTTTACTTTTACTTTTACTTTTACTTTTTTTTTTTTCTGTGGCAGCGGGGTGACCTACCTATTTGAAATTTGAAAACAGTAAACCAAACATTTGCGCATGAGGCGGCTTTATGTATTTATGTATTAGTGTTGGTTCAAATTCAACTGTTTTATGCACTTGATGCGGTTGGTAAACCTATGCCGCAAGAAAAATAAATAATTATAGCTAGCGCGTGGCGTCTTTATCTACATTAAAATAGGGCTTAAATTGAACTGTTTTACACAAAAAAACGATGATTTTGGACAAAAGATGGCTCCGCTGTTAACAAAATTTTATTCTGATTGTGTTCTCCCAGAAATTATAGATCCAAGGAAAAGTCAATCAATCCCCTTAGACAAATGAATAAAATAAATAATAAATAAATATCCTTGGACATTTCACACAACGCCATCTAGTCCCAAGCTAAGCAACCTAATGCTTGTGTTATGGTAACGAGATGGCTGATAAACTTCTTACATACATTTTTTTTTGTAAATACATACATATTATAGATAGAAAAACACCCAGACTCGGAAACAAATAAGTACTTGTAGGTCGTACAAATATTTGTTCCGTGCGGGAATCGAACCCACAACATGCTGCGCAGCAGTCAATTGCTCAGCCACTGCGCCAACCGTGTCGTCAAATACAAATACTTTTATAAAACTTCAATTACTTATAAGTATACAAATACTTAAGCAAATAAGTAAAATGAGTTTATTTTTTTTAAGTACCTACATAATATTATTTTCTTCATCCATATTTGTATAAATTTAATTAAAATACACTAATAATGTATTGTGGACAGTCTTTTTATTTTCTCCGTAAACCTCTAGCTTTTACTTCAAAAAAATATAGGTACGCCATAGCTACGATCAAGATCGTTTAGTCGTCGCAGCATCGCAACTGTGTGCCGTACATGAGGAAAAACGCACACACGCGCACTCGCTACGCGGCGTCGAGCGTCAGATGTTTAAAATCCGAGCGCGAAAATATGCGACCACAGTCTTAATGCAAAAGATTTTTTAAAGTCCGACTGGTAGGGTAGTTCCAGAGATTAGGTCGTTCCTTCACCATATCCCCTTCATCTACCTCTCCCTCCCCCTCTCACTCACTCTCACACCCCCTTTACCACTTCCCCTTCCCTCTCTCTCCCTCACCACGCCGTCCCCTCCCTCTCCACCTATCCTCCACCTCCGGCTCACCAACCCCTACCCTCCCCCTCAGTCTTCACCACGTCTTCCTCCTCTCCTCACCAAGTCCGCAGCCCTTTCTCCCTGCGTCCATCATCCTCCCCCTCACCCTTCTCACCACTCCTCCCCTTCCCTCTCCCCCTCTAACCCTCCCGCCGGGGTAGTTTTAAAAAACTAATAATGACAAACTTAGGCAAATATTTGTGCCAAGTTTCAAGTCAATTAAAACCAAATGAATAACATTTTTCATGTAAATTGTATCCCTGTTTTCACCCCCACAGGGGTGGAATTAAAAAAAATGGTTTGAGATATTTTCACAACTTGACTGAAAGATTATTTACACCAATTTTTGAGTTAATCAAGCCACGCAGTAAAATCCTCCCCTGTGAAATTGACTTCCCCTTTTCACCCCGTTAGAGGTAGATTTTCGAAAAACCCTGATACACATTATTCTTTATTTTTGGTTTGTAGTATAAATATTGAGTTTTGAATTAATCGGATTGCGCGTTAAAATTTTTCCATACAAACTTTGAGACCCGCCAATTCCCCTTTAGGGGGTAGTTTAGAAAAACAAAATATCACAAAAATCATAATTTACTTAGATAAATATTCGTGTTAAGTTTCAAGTCTATTAACTCAAGGAATAAGATTTTTCATACAAACAATATCCCCCCTTGTTACCCCCTTGAAGGTCGAATTTCCAAAAACCCTTTCTTAGCGGATGCCTAGGTCATAATAGCTACCTGTGTTCCAAATTTCAGCCCAATCCGTTCAGTGGTTTCAGCTGTGTGTTGATAGATCAGTCAGTCAGTCAGTCAGTCAGTCAGTAACGCTTTCCTTTTATAGATATAGATTATTATGGCGCAACTGCACATGACGTAGGTAAAAAGACCCCATAAAGACATGTAAACAAATAAGAATAGGTTAGACTATCAACCGTGAACTATTCAAGTTAAATTCGTGACATTTAGTGGACATGTTACTCTATTTTTGTAGCAAGGTTAAGGTCAGTAGGTGAGCTCACTAAATCACTGCTCACTGCTAAAGAATTAGAACAGCGCTTTCCCGCATTCTACCACGGAATGGATAAATTTATCTGTTCTGTGCTTTCTGCCGTCAAGGTCATAGTACGTCTTATGATATAAGTGCGGTAAGTTGAAAATTATAGACGAGGCTCTATTGCTACAAGAAAGCAGAGGCTGTAATTATCAAAGCGCACGTATGTCATACGACGTTTTATAACATATTTGCGAGAAAAAGCCGAAAATACTTTAGAATTTTTACTCACATGGCCACTTGAGCGTCTTTTTAGAAATGCCAGCATGTTGGAGTATTACTTGATATCAATACCATGTTTTGTTTTCACAGTGCTTTTTAGCATTGAATAGTAGCACCACAATGCTTGACTTATTACTTATTTTTGAGAAAGTTCCATGAAATAGGCTAAAAACACACTTTCTGAAAATGGATTTGCATCTTTACTTGTTTTCCATAAGATGAAATTTTGATACGCTTGTAAGTATCTATCGGTCGACTTTTCGGCCAAGAGGCTTAGAGTAGCCTTTTTCTGCTGCCTCTGAAATTTCTGGCGGTGCCGGTGTCGAATTAATAAATTCATCATTATTTGACGACATTTTCAAATAAAAACAATACAGCGAAAAGAAAAAGCGCGCGGAATAATTTCATCAGCATCAGCGCTTTTTTTTTAAGGCAAAGGCACAAAAACAACCAGTATTACTAATAAAGAAAATTAATATTTTTTGTTTTTGTTACAGATAAATTTACAGATAAAATTAATTAAATTAAAGAATTAAATGTTAATTTTTTTTTATCTCCTAAAGTTAATTTTATTCATAAAATGTTGACCACTTTTCTGACATAAAAACTCTTTGCTAAGATTTAAAAAGTACCGTTCGTTTTAGACGGAGCATCTTGATAAACCCTACGTTTTAAAGAAACTCGTCCGTTTTACATTACAATAACGCACAAGTACGTAATGACATACATTACGATATTGAAATTGGTGAAATAAGAGACCCTTTACGAGCAAATATGTTATAAAATTATTCACGACATTATTGCTGAAATGGAGTGGAGATATAGTACATGTGTTATGTACTCACTTACATTGTTGAAAAGTTCAAAACTCGGCAACATTTAAAAGTTCAAAAAACATATTCGTAAGGCCGTCAGAGCTAAATAAACATTTTAGTAGTTGCATTCTAAACATAGCTACAAATGCTACAATTAACGACGATGACGTAATTTTTATTACTTTTATAGTTTAAATTATTTAAAATTAACTTACAGTAAGTGGTGTCCGGTTCTTTGCTGAAAAATTAAACATAAAAACGGTATTTTAGCAAGTGTACTTAATTATAGTTTGCAAATTAGCCTCGTTTTAATTACCGAAACTTTCATCATAAAGCTACTTATGTAAACATTATTTCATTGCTAGTTCTGAACGTTTTCAGTTTATATATTTTCTGAAAGTAGTCAGAAATACATTCAAATGGATTCTTTAATTTATAACGTTATAATAATATAACTTCACGCCGAATCAAGCCCGTATCCGTCGAAAGGACCCGCTAGACAGACCGCATAGGTGATGAGTACTACTAAGGTAACTGGCGAAATGTGCATGGGTGCAACCTAAGTCCTGAGTAATAAGCGTTTATTACTAAGGACTTATTAACTAACGTTACCTATTGCTATCTTCTGGGTACAAAACCCAGACGGTGCTATTGCGAAGAAAAACTTTTATCATAATATACCGGATGACTTTTTTACCGTCACGAAAAAAAATGGGTATATTAGGTGAACGGAGTAGAAGCCTATGGCATACCTAACTTTTATGCAAGCTGCATATGATTTCCATTTACTTCTTTAATAGGAGGAATTTGTATTATTGGTCGTTTCATGTGTTTCGTAGCCTTCCATAGCGAGTAGCCTGTTTTCGCATCACTCGTTAATTGGCTAAGGTAGCTATTTGTTGAGGAGTCATTGTAGTGCTGAATTTCTATCGTAAGACGCTTAGTAAGCTTGTTGAGCAGTCTTTTATCTTGTGGACATCTGGTCTGATGCTACCTGTTTCTTTGTTTCCGCTTTTCGGTTATGAGACACCTAATACCTGCAGGGTAGGCGTTTGCTTTGACCCGGTGTGTTTTTTCCGGTGTGTTTTTCCAGGCAGCTTGCTGTATACTAGTTGTAAATTTAGCTAGTTCTAAATCTAGTTGTTCCGGAGTTTTTAATGGAACTTTTAATTCTATTGTATTATCTAAGTCTATTCTGAAACTTTCCCAGTCTGTATAGGTATTTACAAGTGTTGGATTGCTCTCTATGCGTAGGATCCGATGCCATACTGATAAAATTATTGGTGAATGGTCTGAATTCATGTCAAAGCATTCATCGATGCTTAAATAATTAGCAGAGATATTTTTAGTTATAAAAAAGTCTATTAGGTCTGGGACTTTGCATGGATCGCTTGGCCAATAAGTTGGTTTACCCGTAGAAATAGCTTCACATGTTAGCTCTTTCATGGCACTAAAAAGTTCCTTTCCTTTAGTGGTGGTTAGTCTTGATCCCCAATGCGTATTTTTAGCGTTGAAGTCGCCACCCAATATGAATCTTTGTCCGAGTTGCTGTAAGAACCTCACATAATGGTCTTTTTTTATATTGTATCTTGGAGGCGAGTAGATGGCCGCTACAGTGATTGGATACAGATGAGATTGTATACAAATCGCCACAGCTTGAATTTTTGACATTCATACTTAACTTCTTCATAATGACTGAGATTCTCTTTGACTACAACCGCGCTACCACCTCGGGCAGAATTGTCAGGGTGCAGTGCATGGTACACGTTATAATCTCGAAACTTTATGTATGGTTGCTTGGTAAAGTGAGGTTCCGATATAAAGCAAACATCGATGTTTTCTGTGATCAGGACTACTTCGAATTCTTGTTGATGTTTAAGTAGTCCGTTTGAGTTCCATGCCATTATTTTTAATGGATCCATTTTTTCTGCCTGGAAATAGCATCCGTAGCGCTATTTTCTAGTCTATCCAAACGAGCGTTAAATGAGGACATCAATTTAATAATTTCGTCCAATTTCCCTTCCATACCTTTATCGGCATTGACATTCTCACGAATATTCGCAAGGTTAGTAGTTTTGGCAGTAACATGCGCGTATGTTTTCTTGTGAGGGTTTTGTGTCACGTAATGGTTTTGCGTTTGTGAGTTAGTTTGCACTTTTTCATTAATTTTGCACTGGCTTTTTGTTGCGGGCTTCTTAATGGTTTTGTTTTTTATGCCTTGCATTTCCCGGGCTACTATACATCCTCTATAATTAGCAGGATGTGGTTCCCCACAGTGGACGCATTTTGGTTTTTCATCTGCCAGTTTTTTACAGTCAGCAGTCAGATGTTTGCCTGTACATTTGACACATCTAGGTTCCTTAGAACAGTATTTGTGCGTATGTCCGTACGCCTGACATCTCTTACATTGAGGTACTAGCCTCGAAGTATGGAGAGGATGTACTTCTACTTTACATCCTAATATTGACTTAATGCTATATATTTTATTTATGTCTTCCTTATTTCTGAAAGTCAGCATAAACATGTTCAGAGGCTCCTTATTTTTCCACCTCAATTTATTTGCTGCATCTTCGATCTGGAAACCTTTATTTTGCAGGTCCTCAATAATTCTCTCAGGCTTGCATGTGAAATGAAGGTTTTTCACCATAACTCTTATTGGCCTATCCTGCTTGTTTTCGTAGGAGTGCCAGAGAAAGTTATTTTCGTTTAATAACTGTGTAATAGACTTATATGTGTCTTCGTTCACTGCATTTATTTTAACGCACTGCCTATTCAGCATTTTAGTTGTGAATTTATCACCAGACTCAGACTTTGACAACAAGTCAAAAAAAAGGCCTGGTAGTTCTCGACGCCATCTACTACAATAGGCGGAGGTGGCGGAATCTTTTTAATTTTCACTATTTCGGGTTGAACAGACTCTAGGTGTTCAATGTTGGGAATGTGGGTGGGCGATGTTTTCAATTTGCGTTTTTTTCTGCTCTTTTGCCTGATCCACTCAGTTTCCCTGGCTAACTCCTCCTCGTCCGTACAGTATTCCGGACACTGTGTTGGACTTTTCATTGGCTCATCTGGCTTACTGGTTGCAGGTGTACTTTGTTCTGCTTTATGTTGTAAATACCTCACTTGTTGTTGGAGGCTTTCTATTTGTTTTTCCATATCAGAAATAACATTACGCAGTTGTTCATTATCTGCTCTTTCTGCGCTGTAGTATTTGTACAGCAATTGTTCATTTTCAGTTTTCACCTGAATTTTGGTAGTCTCAGCCATGTTAGTGGCGAGTTAATAAATAATAGCTATAATTAGAATGTAGGTCAATTCTTACGTAATTGTGTGTGACATCGCGGCGAGCGCGGTCCGGCCGGCGCGGTTGGTATGCTGCGTCTGATGCGACGGATGAGCAAAAAGCTCTAAGGTTCGCTGAGCATTTAGAGCAAATATTCCAACCAAATGAAGCCCAGACTCACAATGCGAGGATAATTCAGGGTGTACAAAATAGTTTGGATATAAAGTTGGTTACCCCAAAAGAAGTATCTAGAGAAATTAAGTGTAATTTTAATCGGAGAAAATCCCCTGGTTACGACTTAATTACAGGAGAAGTTTTGCAAAATCTCCCACGCAAAGCCATAGTCAAGCTTACCACGCTCATTAATGCTACATTTCGGTTAAAACACGTTCCTGACATGTGGAAAGTAGCTGAAGTCATTATGATAGCCAAGCCCGGGAAGCCACCTCATGAAACAACATCTTACAGACCAATCTCACTATTGCCTGTGTTGTCAAAACTATTTGAGAAGTTATTTCTAAAGAGATTGAAGCCTCTTATTGAGACAGAAAATCTAATCCCTAATTACCAGTTCGGATTCAGAAAACAACACTCTACACTTGACCAAGTACACAGAATTACAAATGTTATTGAAAGAACACTAGAGGAGAAGAAGGTGTGCTCCACGGTTTTCCTTGATGTTGCACAGGCTTTCGATAAAGTATGGCACGATGGCCTCATTTATAAACTAAGAACAATGCTGCCTCAACAATTTTCAGACATCATAGAGTCCTATATATCAAATAGATTGTTTAGGATAAGACAAAGAAACGCTTATTCAGACCTTAGGCAGATAAAAGCTGGCGTACCACAAGGTAGTGTACTTGGTCCGGTCCTGTACCTTCTATACACCTGCGATATTCCAGAGCTAGAAAACAATTTCATTGCAACCTTTGCTGACGACACAGCTATCATGGCTGTTGGAAATAGTCACGAAGAAGCCGTAGAAAAGGTTCAAGAGTCCATAAATCGTATCTATGAGTGGACTGCAACATGGCGTATCAAACTTAATGAAAGTAAGTCTGTCCACATTGACTTCACCAATAAAAAGCCACAATATTTCCCGGTGTTCATGAATAATCAACCAATACCATATGCGAATACTGCTAAATACCTTGGCATGACCCTGGATGCAAAACTGAGATGGAAAGAGCATGTCAAAAAGAAAAGAGCCGAATTAGATATTAGATACAAAAAATGTATTGGCTACTTGGTAGACAGTCGCCATTGTCAATATCTAACAAAGTGTTGTTATACAAACAAGTTTTAATGCCTGTATGGACCTATGGTATTCAGCTCTGGGGCTGCACCAGCCAAAGCAATCGTCAAATCATTCAACGATTCCAAAATAAAGTGCTCAGGGATATAGTCAACGCGCCCTGGTACATTAGAAACAGCGACCTCCACCGGGACCTCAAGATGGATTTCGTAGACATAGTAATAAAAAAATATGCAGAAGCTCATGAACACAGACTTCATCATCACGTGAATGTCGAGGCGATCCAACTCCTTGACATCACTGAATTAGTGCGATGACTAAAAAGGGTAAAACCTTTTGAGTTAGTTTAGTGCAGTGTGAGTGAACCTAAACTGTAGTGAAAATGCTGACTAAAGAACACGTGAATTGAGTGTCTTCCCATTAACTTAAAGTGAATAAGAAAGACGTTATTGGACGATTTCTTAATTTTATAGTTACTTAGCAGTTTAAGTTATATTGAAATTACTTATTAGCGAATAGGCTAGATTGTAATATAAATAAAGTTTCACTACCCGTGGTACTTTATATAAGGAAAAAAAAAAAAAAAAAAAAATATGATTTGAATTTCGATATTTTTAAAATAGTTATATTTTTTTTTCAAAATTTCTGTTTTTATGGCACAAAAATGAAAAGTTTACATCGAATTTGTAGTATTTATTGGTACTTTGATAATTTTTATGTCTAAGCTATATAAAAAAAAAAAAACTAGGTATGCCATAGGCTTCTACTCTGTTCACCTAATACGCCCAATTTTTTTCGAGACGGTAAGAAAAGTCATCCGGTATAGAACCGTACTACTAAGGTAACTGGCGAAATGTGCATGGGCAACCCTAAGTCCTTAGTAATAAGCGCTTATTACTAAGGACTTATTAACTAACGTTACCTATTGCTATATTCTGGGTACAAAACCCAGACAGTGACATTGCGAAGAAAAACTTTTATCATAATATATAGGGTGACTGGTAATTAGTGACCGATACCTAAACACATGATCTCAAGCTCATAATAACAAACAACTTTTACTATGGGACCAAACCTGAAATCGCCCCGCTACAGCTGCCCCATACATTCATGTTCGCATAACTCGTCAAAATGTGGGGGGGAGCAGCTGATTTTTTTTTCGCGATTTCAGGTTTGGTCCCATAGTAAAAGTTGTTTGTAATCATGAGCACAAACATGTGTTTAGGTATCGGTCACTAATTACCAGTCACCCTATATATAGAACCGTTGCACGTTTCCTGACCCGGGGATCAGACCCAGGAACTCACGTTTAGAAGTCGCGCTTAAGATTTAATGGCGGCCATATTGGTACGCTACGGTCTACTGGAGAGGTCTAGCTGTGCACTACCTGTACAGTATAAAGGAGAAGAAAGAACAAATAAATGATTCGACTCGGGTGAAAAGACACACCCAAAAAAGAAAACACAAAAAACTTAGTTTTTACATTATGTCGTAGCGTGTCTTACAAGCTCTTTGATTCCAGGGTTCCCGCTGGACCTTCCAAGCCTCGCGATTGCGCAGCGAGGTGTTCGGCGTGACCCTGATGCCGGATCAGCTACAGGTCATGAACCCCGCCATGGTTCTGCTCATGATCCCCGTGTGCCCCGGTGGCGCGTGGCCGCTGCTGCCGGACATGCCGCCGCTACAGAAGATGTTCATCGGCGGCATGCTGGCATCGATGGCATTTGTTTCTGCGGGCATCTTACAAATAGGAATAGAGGTTTGTATCGTGTTTAAAGCCCCATTCACACGATGATGATTTTCTTGCCTGTGGCATACCTACAAGAAGCAACAAATGACTTGAATGTCTAAACAGTTTGTTGCTTATACTTATGGTATGCCACAGGCAATTAAATCACACCGTGTAAACCAGGCCTTACTCAGTACTTACCTGCAGCTCGATAAAGGTAGACTGCGTTACTGGTTTGAATGCTGTCCATCCGCGCTCATATTGGCTCGTCCCGAATTCGTCTTAGTACCGTTAAAATTCGTCAACCATTTTGTGAAAGGCGACACGACTGCAAGTTGCCTAGCTAAGTACTTCGTAACTTGGTGTGCCAGTAGCAACGAATTAAGAATGGCCAGTAGGTACTGGTGGTAGGTGTGTCGTTTTATTGCTTATAGTAAGTTTTATTTCACAATGCTACGATGCTAAGTTAATGTCTTATGTATGCTGTTCACACATTGCATCTTTTTGCATGTCATGCATTGTTCATGCTTTCATAAAATAGCAAGCGTTTGCAAACGGACGGGATACAAGGTCAAATGGACGGCATACAAGGGCAAACGGACGGGATACAAGGTCAAATGGATATCATACAAGGGCAAGCGGACGGGATACAAGGTCAAATTAAATTAGCTGTCGAAAATTCACAGATGGCAGAAGTTTCGACAGCTGAAGATGGATACAACAAAAAAATATCTAAACTCATAACAAGTTGCTACTGCTGATTACGTATAAACAGCCGCTGGTACCTACAGTTACTTAAAATGATGAGCTTAGAAAATATTTTTTTTGCAGATGACTTACTTTTTAAAAACACAGTTGCTTTTAGCGATCCACGCTCCAAGTCCCGGGGCATCGTCAAACAGGCCTGGTGATAATGAACACGCTAGGCTGCCAGGTGGATTTGGCCATCCGTGGCGAAGGCATCGCCACTGTGGAGCAGCATGGGACGGCCCTCATGACACCACTGCCGCATAAAGTGCTGTCCGTAACCGCGACCAGTCCGGAAAACTGTGCTGGGAGAGTCATGAAGAAATACGTGATGAAGGAAGAATTTAAGACTATAGCTGGGATGGTAAATACGGTCTTATTAATAACTTATCTTATTTTACGCCTAGTACTCATTATCGAGGATGAGAGGAGCTCGTGGCTAAGTAATAACAGCCGCACGGGTCGATCCATCAGGTTAAGCTACGCTTGCCGGGGTTGGTCAGTGGATGGATATTCTTTACATACCGATACTTCTCTGTGCTTCGAAAAGCGCGTTAAACCGTTGGTCCCGGCTGTCATTCGTGGATCTTTGACAGTCGTTACGGGTCTTTAGGAGCCCGAAAGTCTGACAACCACCAAGGGGTATCGTATTACCCAGTTACTGGGTTGTGGGAGTCAGATAGGCATAGGCGCTCCATGTAAATACTGGCATTCAGCTGCATCCAGTTATACTGGAAGCCGAAGGCTAGGCAGATTGAGACTCATCGATCTTAATTACTACAAAACTGCCATCTGAATTCATCTAAACAGTTTAGCCTTAATAGTAATTCTATGAGCGCAAAATAATAGCGATCAATAACGACAACATTTGACGGAAAGTCAAGATGACAACGCTTTTCCTATGCAAATCGCGTCTCAAAAACGTAACGTTCAAATCAAAACAAAAATATTTATTTGCAAGAATATGATACAATAGATGTTAAAGTAATTTCAGCATATCCTACCATGCATACGGCGTGCAAATATATATTAATTTAATGTCTGTAATAAAGTCATTATAGGTATAAATTATATAATAATTATGATTATTACAAATGCGCAATGCGTTCTGCGATTATCTGCTGCTTTTCGTTGCTATTAGTTAGAGCGAAAACCGGCATGACGTCGATCCGAGTATGGTGAGGTTTCAGCGAAAAAGACAATTGTGTGCAGCTTTCTATCTATGTGAGATTAATTTTCCATTCCATGTTCTCCTAAAATAAAAGGAACACTGGGCTTCCAATCTTCCATGCTTCTAACAAACGAGTGATACGGAGCTCTTTGTCAGAGGTTTTGTTAAAAAAATATTCGGACCCGAGTCACACGAGGAACACCAAAACAAAAACCAAAAGTATCCTGTACCTAAAAAGACCAGTTTATTTCTATAAGGGTTTAAAAAGTATAGGAGACCTTATCAAAACAGCATTAGATATTTGATTCCTGATGAAATGCCAGCTAAGACGCGGTGCTTTATGAAAAACAAACAAAACGGACGCTGCGCCGCGTCGGGATTTTCGTTTCAACTGAATTTTAACCAATCTCGTCGTGCAAAGGAAACAATAAAAAAACCGGGCAACTGCGAGTCGCTCACGAAGGGTTCCGTACCATACATATTTGGCAGAATCGGCGTTTTTAGTATTTGTTGATTAATTGCAATAGGTATTTGTGGTACATGATATACAGAAGTTTCAAATCTCTAACTTGTTAATTGTAGCGATAGAGCTCGTTCAAAAATGGTCTAAATTGTCAACTCTTATTTCTTCATTTTTGAAGATAAAAAAAATATTGGTACTCTATTCGATGAGTTTTAGACAATAACACGACACATGCTACGGTAAGAATTGCAAAAAAAAAAGTTTATGTACTTAAGGGGTCTAAAATTAAAGGGGTCGAACCCTTTAATTTTAACTTCATTTTATTTTTATTATTTGTTGTTATACTTAGTCGTAAATTCGTAATAGAAATACACAGTCTGTGAAAATTTCAACTGTCTACCTATTACGGTTCATGAGATACAGCCTTGTGACAAAGAGACGGACGGACGGTCGGACAGCGGAGGCTTAGTTATAGGGTTCCGTTTGGGACCGTTCGGGTACGGGACCCTAAAAAAGTAATTTCTGATTTATATCTGGTGGTAATCTACGTAGCAAGTTTTCGCTATCCTGTAACATAAATGAGGTGCACTGTTCACGTTTTCATAGGCATGTGTACCGAACTACCGACAAGTTTTAATCAAAATTATTGGAATTTTCGTACAGTAACACATACCTCGTGAAATTAGTGACAAGCTTGTTACGCAAAGGCACTGAATGTTCAATGCCTACCTAGGCCTCTATTCGCTTTTTAATAAGTAACCTATCCTTGATTTAAATTAGTTATTTTAATAATTTGGTTCAATAATGGCTTGTGAATTGTGTATCATCACAATTCACAAGAGCCATAGCCAGAACTCCTAGTATTAAGTATAGCCAGGGCTACACTGATGTTTGTGTCTTGTAGTGAAAATTTATAATATTTAATAACACATTTGCTCGTAAAGGGTCTCTTATTTCACCAATTTCAATATCTTAATGTATGTCATTACGTACTTGTGCGTTATTGTAATGTAAAACGCACGAGTTTCTTTAAAACGTAGGGTTTATCAAGATGCTCCGTCTAAAACGAACGGTACTTTTTAAATCTTAGCAAAGAGTTTTTATGTCAGAAAAGTGGTCAACATTTTATAAATAAAATTAACTTTGGGAGATAAAAAATAAACATTTAATTCTTTCATTTAATTAATTTTATCTGTAAATTTATCTGTAACAAAAACAAAATAGTATGTACATTATGATATAAGTGCGGTAAGTTGAAAATTACAGCCGAGGCGATATTGCTTGCCCGAGCCGTAGGCGAGGGCTACAAGAAAGCAGAGGCTGTAATTATCAAAGCGCACGTACCTATGTCATACGACGTTTTATAACATATTTGCGAGGAAATAAATAAAACTCGGACTTTCTTAAACGAATAAATCTTTAAAAACACACTTTCTGAAAATGAATTTGCATTTTTGCTTGTTTTTCATAAGATGAAATTTTGATACGCTTGTATTGTATCTATCGGTCGATTTTTCGGGCAAGAGGCGGGCGGGCCCTTTTTCGCTGCCTCTGAGACTTCTGGCGGTGTCGAATTAATAAATTCATCATTACGTGACGACATTTTCAAATAAAAGCAATACAGCGAAAAGAAAAAGCGCGCGGAATAATTTTTACTTGTTCACTTTTTTTTAAGGCAAAGGCACAAAAACAGCCAGTATTACTAATAAAGTAAATTAATATTTTTTTGTTTTTGTTACAGATATATGGTTGTAATTTGTTGTCAAAATTAATTAAATTAAAAAATTTAATGTTTATTTTTTATATTGTATCTCCCAAAGTTAATTTTATTCATAAAATGTTGACCACTTTTCTGACCTAAAAACTCTTTGCTAAGATTTAAAAAAGTACCGTTCGTTTTAGACGGAGAACCTTGATAAACCATACTTTTTACCTTATTAAAAAGAAACTCGTGCGTTTTACATTACAATAACGCACAAGTACGTAATGACATACATTACGATATTGAAATTGGTGAAATAAGAGAACCTTTACGAGCAAATGTGTTATAAAAATATTAATTTACTTTATTAGTAATACTGGCTGCTTTTGTGCCTTTGCCTTAAAAAAAAGCGCTGATGCGCTCGCATCGCTAATTTGTGAACAAGTAAAAATTATTCCGCGCGCTTTTTCTTTTCGCTGTATTGTTTTTATTTGAAAATGTTGTCAAGTAATGATGAATTTATTCGACACCGCCAGAAGTCTCAGAGACAGCGAAAAAGGACACACTAAGCCTATTGCCCGAAAAATCGACCGATAGATACTTACAATTACAAGCGTATCAAAATTTCATCTTATGGAAAACAAGCAAAGATGCAAATTCATTTTCAGAAAGTGTGTTTTTAGCCTATTTCATGACACTTTCTCAAAAATATAAGTCAAGCATTGTGGTGCTACTATTCAATGATAAAAAGCACCGTGAAAACATGATATTGATATCAAGTAATACTGAAAGCCTGCATGTCTTGGGGGCTTTACCATATATACATTTATTGTAAAAACAACATGTTCGGTAATATAAATAAAATAGGTTTACTTCAAATTAAGTATATCATACAAAAACTTTTTTACAAAAAAAAAAAAAACTTCAAAGTGAAAAATAACTTTAATTTCGGAAGTCGGTGTCTTTGGATCTGTATTTTAGGTTTTTGCCACCGACTTCCGAAATTAAAGTTTTTTTTCATTTTGCAGTTTTTTTAAGTCTGTTGTTTTTTTTGTAAAAAAGTTTTTATTTTTCTCTTTTTTAGTGAGTCAGTTTGTAATTTATCTAAGTTACAGTAGCCTAATGTCAACTGCTCATCATCTTTTACAGAATATTGCTTTTCCCGTTGCTGGGACGTCAATGGTTGAGGAGTTCTCCTAATAAGAACCAGGAGCTGATGGTGACTTCACCATCAGCTCCACTTCACCATATGCATTGTGATGGACGAGCATAAATTGGTAATCGAATCGCAACACGGGAAATACTTATTATTGAGTAGTTCCGATGGCCATATGTGGTCTTCATCATCAGTTCCACTTCACCAAATGGTGGTTTTCGAGAGCAAATGCACAAGTTACTATAAAAAATACCCAAATCACTATAGGTGTGCCTATAAAGTTTGAGGGTTTCCCTCGATTTCCATGGAATCCCCTCATCAGATTCTGACTTGGTGACAATGGGACCACCTCGAGAGAATACCATAATATTTTTTAAAATCGGTTCACAATTGACGGAGAAATCGGTGTACAAACATAAAAAGAAAAAAAAATACGCGACCAATTGATAACCTCCTTCTTTTTTTGAAAAGTCGGTTAAAAATGAACCAATAAGGATTGCACCTTAGGTTTACTTTTGATAGGATATCTTAGCTGAGGCAAAACGAGACGAGAGAGATAGCCCGAGCTGAGGCCGTTTGTCCCTTTTGCTCAATTGCCAAAAGATAAAAATGTTGCAATGCGTTGGAAGACGCTGGACTGGATTGGACAGGGTGTCAACCAAATCAAAATAAAAAATCAAAATATACTATTCGTTTGTTTCGTGATTTGATTTGATTTTTTTTTCAACGTGAACAGCGAGTACATCTCACACATTCGCCTTGCCATAACACATCACACAACACACATCATCATTCATCATTCATTTTGTCATCATTTTGACATCGTCATAATGGCAGAGACGCTCGAACAGTTATACCAGATGCTACACAGCCGAAATATAGCCTTTCGGTGGGTTGGCTTCGGCATGAATGTGGACAAGACGAAAGTCATGTACATTTCACACATCTTGCCGAGACCAATCGACATGGAAAGTCGAAGTTGTGAAGGAGTATGTATACATAGGGCAAGTCAAGCTGCTCGGTAGACACAACATTGATAAACAAGCTGACAGAAGGATCCAATTGGGTTGGGCAGCGTTTGGGAAACTTCGTCACCTATCTCGCAATGTTTGAAGACTAAGATCTTTAACCAGTGCGTCCTGCCCGTTATGACACGGTGTCGAAACGTGGACACTGACAGTCGGGCTGGTCAACAAATTCAAGGTCGCTCAGCGCTTTATGTAGTGCGCTATGCTAGGTGCTCGGTGTTTCTTTGATGGATAAAATAAATAAGAAATTAAATTATCCGGAAAAGAACCCGAGTTACAAACTGCAGTGGCAGTGGGCTGGCCATGTCTGTCGAAGGACCGATAGCCGGTGGAGCAGAGAGTCCTGGAGTGAAGACCGTGTATCGGCAAGCGTAGCGTGGGACGCCCCCCCCCCCCCCCCCTAGATGTACCGAAGACCTTAAGAAAGTGGATGGGACAGACTGGATGCGGAAGACGGAGGACAGGGTATTGTCGCGCAGCCTGGGAGGGTCCTATGTCCAGCAGTGGACTGCCATAGGCTGAGTTGATTGACTGTATTGAAACAATTTTTTCATCGTTCGACAACTGCCGCTTCCAGCACTACTTAGGACGTGACGACAGACCGAGAATGAAGTCGGTTGTTTTTTTTTTGTAACAAAAAAAAATATTTTGTTTTTTAGTAGGTCAGTTTGTAATTCACCTATCTAAGTTACAATAGCCTAATGTCAACTGCTCATCACCTTTTACGAAATATTGCTTTTCCCCCAGACGAGCGTAATTTTCTGAGCTGTGAGTCGCGTAATTTCTGCTACATTCGGTTTCATACAAAAATCCTGTTTCGTTCACACTTCGTTAGAAAATCGCAGCACTTATGTAACATCTTTGCATTAAACAGCAAGCCATCTTCAAAAAATGCACAGAGATATTGTAAAGGCGGGTACTGACCGGTGTTACGGGCTGTAATGTATCATTCGCAGCGAGCATGTTACGTTACGCCGTGTGCTAAACTCAGTGTAACATGCTCGTTTCGAACTCTTTGCTCGCCCGTGCTCCAGATTCGTTGCCACTCGTAGTCAAGATTTTGGATGACCTGGTTCCCATAAAACAGGTTCTTCTCTATATTTGTCTATGAAATACAGAGTCTTCTCTTTGTCCCATTACATCTTTTTAACAAAAATAATCTATAAACTAAAGGCCCGAAGTACCTTGTGCCACGTGCACTCGTGAGGACTCGCTGCGACGTACTGACTGAAGTGCGTAACACTCAAAGGATTCGCCAAAAAACCGACACCGGGGTTCGGCTCGTAGCGAGTATCGTTAGGTACTCGCTACGAGCAACGAGCCGCGCGTTGCTCGTTACGAGCGCCTTGCTACCCCGTACTGACTGCACGAACGCTCGCTCTGTAACACGTTACATTACGCCCCGTAACGCCGGTCAGTACCCAGCTTAACACCAATGCAATGCAATTGCAATGCAATGATGTAACTTGCTGCGGTTTTTTGCCATTTAAAAATTTAGTTAAACTGAAATCACTCAGAAGGTTTAACCCAATGATTTCAAAGTCAATGGTTTAACCAAATAATTTGGTGATTGTTGGATATCAAAGCTCTGGCTCAGACTACGTCGTTTCGACGTATTCGCTATCAAACTTATTCTGAAGCTCATCGGTGCGTACCACGATCGCTTTTCTCGCTCAACTCACATGTGGCCGCAATTCTAACTTAATTTCATTGAAGTTAAATTCTAAGCTATGGCTTAGAATTTCAGTACCAATTATATTGAGCTACTTATAGCTTCTGCCCGTGACTTCGTCCGCGTGGAATTGGTTTTAGTTAATTAAATACTATTGGTAAATCTGGTATAGCTTATGATTCTCCATAGATCAAAATTGTACAGTAACATACCCATAATTTATAATGTAATACTCGTAATTAACAACCCAATATATATTATACATTATATATCCTTCTGTCAGCTTGTTTATCAATGTTGTGTCTACCGAGCAGCTTGACTTGCCCTATGTATACATACTCCTTCACAACTTCGACTTTCCATGTCGATTGGTCTCGGCAAGATGTGTGAAATGTACATGACTTTCGTCTTGTCCACATTCATGCCGAAGCCAACCCACCGAAAGGCTATATTTCGGCTGTGCAGCATCTGGTATAACTGTTCGAGCGTCTCTGCCATTATGACGATGTCATTGGCAAGGCGAAGGTGTGAGATGTACTCGCTGTTCACGTTGAAAAAAAAATCAAATCAAATCACGAAACAAACGAATAGTATATTTTGATTTTTTATTTTGATTTGGTTGACACCCTGTCCAATCCAGTCCAGCGTCTTCCAACGCATTGGTAAACAGTTTCGGGGATCTCACATACCCTGTCTCACCCTTTTGAGCAGTTGGGTGGGGCTGGTTTTCTGATCTTGGATCTGGACAGTCATCGTGCAACGTCATACAAGCATTTCAACACTTCTATGTATTATCGCCAGTCAATTCGACGTCGTTGCAGAGAGGCCAGAACTCGCTAGCTCACTCGGGGTGTTTTTTAGCTGCTCGAGAGCTGCCCTAATCTAGCACTGGTCGAGATCCGAGATGCCCTCCGTTTAGTGACGTGTTAGTTCGATTGTCATCTGCACTATGTCCCGCTGGTTTCGCCGTCCGCGTTGAGTAAAGATGTCCGTAAAAATCCTCGACTTCCTCGAGTGTCTGAAGTTTTTATTTTGAAGTTCCAGTTGGAACTTTTCGGATCGAGTGGCTTGGATTCTCTCAACTCGAAAATTGATATTTAGAGTACCTCGGACAAGCCTATGATCGCGTCCGGTATTATAAAACTATTGATCACGGAGATATCTCTAAATATGTGCTTCTTGGCCGTCATGATAAAGTCTGTCTTGTTCCTTGTCACGCTATCGGGACTCTGCCAGGTCCACCACCTTTGAAGTTTCTATTCGAAGAACGAATTCATCAAGAAGAGCCCCTGTGACTCTAAAAAGATAACCAGCATTTGCCCCCTGTGATTCCTGCGCCCCAAATCAAACGATCCTACTTTCAATTTGCAACGTTCTTATAATCCCACTTTGGCATTGAAGTACCCTGTAACAATGTTGTAGTGGGCCTTTGTCTTGCTGTGCATTGCCTTGGCAGCATCCTCGTACATGGCCTCGGCTGTCTCGTCAGAGCATGTCGAAGTCAGCGCATATACCTGTATCACTTTCAGATAATACCTGTCAGTGAGTTTAAGTGCAAGGTACGCTACCCTTGACGACACACTACTGATTACCACAACGCTGCTAGTGAGTTCGTTGTTGACCAGAAAGCCACCGCCTTGGGAGAGCTGATCACCTTCGCGGAAGTACAATAGGTGGCCTGACTCCAGGATTATCGTATCCTCCCTCTGTCTTCGGACTTTAGATAACCCCAGTATATGCCAGTTAATGCGCCCTAACTTTACCTAAACTTCGGAAAGGTCCAGCCTCATCGAACGTCTTCTTCGCACCCCCCCCCCCCGCGCCGTTACCGTGACCGCTACTTGACCAGGAATAGCGGGACCACCGGGAACTGGGGCCCGTTGTTTTGGCACTTTCTTCATTTGGGAGGTTTGATGCCCGTAGTCACCATCCTGGGCATGCGGGTTGGTGACCACAGAGCCAATCCTTTCGACACGATGACGCTGCTGTCCAACACTCAACACAGTGCTGCATGGGAACTGGGAACCTTTGACCATACTCCTCAGAGGACAACGTGCATTGCGATTTACAACTCTAACTTTTGCAGTAACTTATAATTATATTGTCCGATTAGATAATTAGCGTTCAAATTCCCTAATAAAATTACCTCGTTATCGATATACAGCGTGTAATTGTAATCATCTTTATTCTCTTAAGGAGTCATGGTACGCGATTTCATGTTTGGTCTTATTGTAAAAGTTATTCATAATGATGAGTACAATGACCCCTTAATAAGAGGATAAAGATGATTAAAATTACACCCTGTATAAATGAAAACTGCGCAGATTCTCTATTAAAAGTAGTTTGGTTGCAAACGAATTAATTAATGACAGGAATTGGTTTTACCTTAGCGATATTTCATTAGTTTATTTCCCAGAATTCGTTTATAAACTGAAACCGCAATATTGACTGTTTTTCGTTAATTTTCAGTTCATGCCAATCGTGATTGGACAAAATTCAGACGATCAGATAGTGTTGTACTTTATGGACCCCAATCCCTTCGTGAAGTCTCTAACTGGGAAGCCGAAGTTAAAGTAAGTATTTTGTTTAATCATAGTAAAGTTCGTTAGTGCCTTGTTCATTTCTAAAGTTCATTGGTGAAGTTTTAAGGCACACGTGCACCCTTGCGTCATATTATATTCTGTTACTACGTTGCAATATTTCGAACGAACGAGAATTTATGATTAGGTTACACGTGGGCTTGGTATGATTATATCAACCACTAGCTGACCCGACAGACATTGTCCTGTCCAAACAATAATTCATGCAAAATTCCCATAGAACATGTACTTTCAGTTTTCCCGAATTTTACAATTTTCCCGGCAACTTTTCCAATTTTTCTCTTCATAAGAACCTTCCTCGAACTTCAATGAATATTCGAAAAAAAAATGCTGAATTGGTCCAGCAATATCGAGTTTTGCGCTTAGCTTATATTTAGCCATTCATTTTTAGGGTTCTGTACCAAAATGGTAAAAAAGGAACCCTTATGGTGTGACTCAGTCTGTCTGTCTGTCACAGCTGGATATCTCAAGAACTATGCTATCAACTTGAAATTTGGAACAGTTTTAGATGACGTTTGCCCAACTATTTTGTAAATAAGAAAGAAATAAAAATATAAGTATGTATTTTTTGCAACAGAGACTGAAAGGCACATGGGGCATCATATGAAAGAGCGCTGTTTGCACATTCTCAAATATTTTTTTATTTTTTTTTACGCCGCACACAGTTCGACTTTTGATGAAAAATTAAAAAAAAAATACCATTCCCCCCCTATTTCTGAAGTTTGGAAAGAGAAAAATCTGAAATTATTCTATGTGACAGAAGTTTATGTAAAGATTACAGGAATAATAAAACGATGTCTCTAAATAGCACACTTTTTTAGAAATCGGAACGGAACCCTCGGTGCGGGAGTCCGACTCGCTCTTGACCGGTTTTCTAGATAGATCGATTAACTGTAGCTAAAATAATGGAAGTTTAACATTTGTGTGAGAGCTAGAACCTTATTACATCAAAAAGGTTAATGTATCTCTAGCCTAAATTTAGAGTATTTGGACGGTACAATTACAGAGACTGAAATATTCAGTATTTCGGTGTATCTATAGAATTAGAGTTGGGCATTTCACAGGAGGTAGTTAACTATTTGCAAACAACAACATGTTTACGTATAAGTTGAAGTGTAATAAATTATAACGTACCTACATAATTATTAGTTTAAAGGGGAGGCGGTAATGTAGGTAAGCCGCGAAATTAAATATTTATCTTATGTTTTTTGCAATTTGCAGATCAGTGTCAGTTTGTATATTCCAGTCATTTGGTAGTTTTACCAGTAGTTTTAGTTTCCAGGAGTTTTGAGAATTGGTGATTTTATTGAGTTCGACGTGCTCTCTTCGAATTTTCACTTGCCATCTCGTATCTTTGTCGCTCGCGCGACCATACTGGAAAAATGCCAGTTTTTAGACAATATCTTCTTTCCGACTCATTTTACGATAAAACATACAAAACTATAAAATATACTAAAGTAAACTAGAATAAAATTACTCCAATTTATTTGCTCACAATTTTGCTGCAGACATGGTCCACTATCGATGGTCATGAGTCTGGCTGAATATCTGGGACGCATCGCCTTCTTGCGTTTGTCGGTAACTTTTGATTTAGTCTTCGACGGAATCTAAAGGGATAGTGCAGTGGTAGATATACATTATATATCGTAAAAAATATTTGGGCTAGTATCACTGTATCATTAACCAGGACGAAATCAGAAGAATACGTTATAGACCTAGAGGTGACAGGATTTTTCATAACGATCATGGATACGGTTAGATTTACTTCGATGGGTTGTAGAGTAGTAAAATTTTCCGTCATTCGACTTGTGAACTTATTTGAATCTTTATATTTCGTTCAGCAATATCATTTTTGAATACCTATCGTATCTTTGAACTCCTTTGGCGTTTCAACGTGTAACAATTTACACTTGCATGGAAGCTTTCAATCGGAGAGGTGCACTTAGACGACAATATTCAAGTATTGCTAAGGGTGGAGGTCTGACGCTAGCATTCGCGGAATAAATGAACGGAAGGTTAAACCAGCTGTCGAATTTCACTCTGTAGTTTAGAATATTTGATTGAGCTTACGTTTAGTCGATAACGATTCTCCTTACGAAGAGTAGGTAATTAATGAAAGCAAAAATGAATTTTATTCGTGTTATAAATGTTGTAAAAAATCTTTGTAAGCCATCTTTCGCATCAGAGGTTCCATATTAAATTGATAAACATATTTTATGCAAGATAAGTAAGTACTTTTTGACTTTAGAAATTGATTAAACTGTTGTTTTAGTTTCAAAGCATTGAATGTTTACAAAAGGTTATGTTTTTATAGCAGTGACTAGATATGAAATAGTAAAAAGCCTCCGTGTTTTATTTGAAATAACATTGGAAATTGTATAAAAACAAATCTATAAGTACTAGAAAGGTTTAGGTAGTACAATAAATGTAAACAATCTTGATGTGACTTTTTACACAAACATATTAAACAAAATTGATGAACTAATGGTTCAATTGATTTAGTAATCATTATTGTTGTATTTATTTGGTCTTCATCATCAGTTCCACTTCACTAAATGGTGCTTTCCGAGAGAAAATGCACGAGTTACTATAAAAAATACCCAAATCGCTATAGGTGTGCCTATTCAATTTTAGGGTTTTTAGTTGCATTTTATTCTTAAACAGAGGTTTTAAAATAATAAAAGATAAGAGACACATCAAGATTGTTTACCTACTCGTATTTACAAATCCCATACAAACGAAAACATGGAAGTGAAAATAATGTTTTTGTTTTCAAATATGGACAGAAATAAAACAGAGAAGGTTTAAAAAAGCTTGTAGAAAATAAAAACCTAGGTTTCTGTACTTTTTAACACTTTGCAACTTTTTACTTGTCCTAAAAGAATATGTATACGATCCATAAATATAATTTCTATGATACGATCACACACTTGCATCCATCTCTCTTATCCATAGCTTTAATTGAAAACTTGTTACGTAGGTTTTAAAAGCGCTGTAATAAATTCTTTGTTTACAGAGTAGTTTACGTTGGTGAAACAGGGCCGAACAAGAACGTGTCGATAGCTGTTGAGACTGAAAAAAGACTGAGCGACATTTATTACGTGTCGGACAAGCCTGTGGACCACATCGGCGAGTCTGCTTACATGTGCCTACAACCTGACAGGTGAGTGGAATTAACATTCATACATGTGTCTAAAGCTGTACTTTTGTGATGTACTTTTTACCCACATTAACGTTGTCTCACACTACAGGAATTTCTCCTGCATCGAGGGGGCGTGTAACACAGACTATTCACATGCTCAAACTCTGTCCGTCGACCTGACGTTATGTTTGATTTATTTAGACATGCAAATTTTAATGTGCAAACAGTATTTTTAATGTGCCTACGTATTCTGTTGGGAAAAATTGGTAATTTTGATGTGCGTTTAAACACTACCCATATAATATGTATAGGTAATATAGAAGCGCAGCATGTCTTCGTTTTTCGTAAGTAAGTACATCTTTTCAGCCGACATGTTATTGTATTCACCTTCACATTAACTTCAATCAGATTCAGATGGCGAGCTTTAAGCGCGGACGGCGAGATGACAGGGTCTGGTGAAGGCTACCTTCGAGCTGGAGGCGTGTACGTGCTGTGCCTACGAGAGCGCCTGGGCAGGCTGGATGCCGCTGTGCTGCACGCGCCCAACCCACCTAACGAGCTGCATCTGGCCTGGATTGTCCCTCAGTACCTCCTCGTCTCTGTGGCGGAGATTATGTTTGCCGTGTCAGGGCTGGAGTTCTCGTTTACACAAGTAAGTCGGTTTAGATCGTCCAACTTCAAATAGCGCTGCGCAAATCGTCGCCTTGCTGTGAAATCCTCGTGATTACAATATTCTTATAAAACAGGGGTCTGAAAAATGGCCGTGATTGACGTCCCCTTAGGCTCGCTAGCTAGGTTAGGTTGGGTTTGGTTAGGTTATCTTCTTACAGCTTTGCATGTATGCGTTACGAGGCAAAAGAGAGGCGAGGCGTCGAGGCTGGAGGTGGTTATGTTAAGCTGCTATTATAGTACCATTGTAAGAACTTTTGTAACCATATTTATCTGCAAATAAATCTTTGACTTTGACGTTTTGTACCCAACAAATAAATAAAATAAAGAAAAAAGGAATGGTTGCTTCATGTACTTTACTTTGTGTAACTTATTTCATCACAACTGCTCTCAAAACGGTCAAGGAAAGTGGCATGTCCTAGAATCAAAATTACCATAAAGATTCTATGTGACAACCGCCACCCCCGCACTCGGCCCGCGTGGACCACTCCTTCTCATAGAGAGTAGACTTGTTCTCAGCTGTGGCACAGTCTATACAGCATACACTCGTCCAACGAAGCCCGAACTGCTTACGTAGTTCGGCGAACTACAGCGGCGGACGACTGTATGATGTATAGACTGTGGCTGTGGGAAAATTATAGGCTGATTATGTTATCTTGTTTCAGGCACCGAAAAGTATGAAAACAATAACTATAGCTGCTTGGTATGTGTCTGTTGCTTTTGGAAACCTGATCGTGATTCTGGTCGCTCAGACTAAGATATTTCAATCTAGGGTAAGTATTATATTATAGGAGGAGCTCGTGGCTAAGTTATAACAGCCGCACGGGTCGATCCATCAGGTTAAGCTACGCTTGCCGGGGTTGGTCCGTGGATGGGTGACCATCTGTACATACCGAGACTCCTCCGTGCCTCGGAAAGCACGTTAAGCCGTTGATCCGGGCTGTCATTTGTGGATCTTTGACAGTCGTTACGGGCGTCAGAAGCCCGAAAGTCTGACAACCAGTCATATAAAGGGGTACTTATTCAGATAGGCAGTCGCTCTGTAGGCAACTTATTGTATTCATTAATTTATTTATCTTTATATATTAAAACCTATCATAAATACATATTATTAAATTAATATATTACTTATTTATGTATTGTTTAACACACAGACATACATTACTCATACAAATCGCACTTACATTCATCCACATCACAAAACCATATAAACATTATAATTAAAATAATTCAAAAGCATCGCCGGATGACACTCAGTAGTGTGCGGCGGGCCGGCTAGTTTTGTATAACATACGCATAGCTATGGACCGGGCACGCGCACGCTGACCGCTCGCGGAGACGCCACACCTACCTGCAGTCGTAATTAATACACGGCCGCGAAGCCCGCGTTGTTCTGTATGCAAATTCTTTACTGTGTACCTTCAACTTACTATTGTTTTTCTAAATCTATTTTTCTACTACTGTGCTGTGTTGCTTCTATCTAGCTGCAAAATAAACTATATCAATGACTATTGTTATCTTTTTAACCATTAAATACCTACACGCTCCATGTAAAATGTTTTGTTATGACTGAACTGATTCACTACTAGAGGTACACCTCCCTGGGGAATGAAGGCGTGATGTTTGGTTATGATACGTCAATCAATCTGCCTAGCCTTTTCGCAACTATGTTGGGGTCGGCTTCCAGTCTAACTGGATGCAGCTGAATACCAGTATTTTACATGGAGCGACCGCCTATCTGGCCTCCACAACCCAGTAACTGGGTAAGTAATACGATATCCCTTGGTAAGACTGGTTGTCAGACTTTCGGGCTTCTGACGACCCGTAACGACAGTCAAAGATCCACGAATGACAGCCGGGACCAACGGCTTAACGTGCTTTCCGAGGCACGGAGGAGTATCGGTAATGTAAAGATGGTCACCCATCCACGGACCAACCCCGGCAAGCGTAGCTTAACCTGATGGATCGACCCGTGCGGCTGTTATTACTTAGCCACGAGCTCCTCCTCCTTTGTTATGATACGTAATTCATTTTATATTGCAATTATTCACTACTTCCTTTAAGATTTCTTTGAGGACACACCGGATACGGTTCGATATTATTAAAACAACTTTTGATTAATATTGGATTTGGTTGGATAACATTTTTACTTTTTCTTTAATTGTTAACAGCCGCAGCTAATGGCCGCGTTCACTCGTTTCGTAAAAAGAAAGATTAGCCATTTACTATTTCCGTTCTGTAATAGGTATAAAATAAAAATATACACTTTTTCAACGTTGCCGCGCTGCTGGCCCGGTATAAATTGTATTACGAATCGAGGGAATCTCGTTGGACCGGGTCAAATTGAGACCTGTGAAGCCGACAAGTAATTTTACAACAATTTATTCGTAGTATGTTTTTAGATTAGTAACATAATATTTACTGAGTAATAAATAGGTACAGAAAACATTTGGAAAACATGTCATGGTCTAAACACATAAACACATAGGTATAGGTATTCAAATTACATTTGAACATATAATTTGAACATATTTTTGTAATCACCTTTTAAAATCTTTCATTTTGATGCCGCACTCGATAAGTAGGTGTGGGAGATTTTTTTTTATTTCATACATTTTGGCGTCAAAAAATCCGCCATTTTATTTTTTCATAATTTTAATAAACCCTGTGACACTCACGCAATTAAGACGAATCGAACGACATATCATTCATCAAAATCTCTCAAGCCGATGCTACATGAGGTCACAATGGAACGGACATACAAACATACTCTACATACATACATGTCAAAAACATAACCCTCCCGTTTTGGTTTCGCCGGCAGGTAATAACCCTCCTTTTTTGGCTTCGCCGCAGCCAGCTGAAAATAACATCCAACATAAATTTCCTCAATGGTTTATGCAGACGTGTAAACGTGTTAGTGGTGTACCTATAACACATTTCGACATTCACTTACCATTAGGGGCGACCCTATTACCTTTCCCAAATCTAGACTCCGGGTTGTGTCAGACAAACTCTTAGCGGGAAAACATAACGTTCTGAACCTAGGACCCCGCGCTCAGCAGTACCTAGTAGATCAAGGGGATTCAGTTGTTTAACATAAAATTGTTACGAGTCTGGGTGTTTTTCTATCTATATTAAGTATGTATTTACAAAAAAAAAAAAAAAAATTGTATATTAGGTAGTAGTTTATCAGCCATCTCGTTACCATAACACAAGCATTAGGTTGCTTAGCTTGGGACTAGATGGCGTTGTGTGAAATGTCCATGGATATTTATTATATAAAAAAAAAAAAAAAAAAAAAATGGGATGAAAATATGTAAAACATGTTCCAAATCGAATGTTGTTCATAATGATGAGTACAATTCCAAACGGAATTGTACTCATTATTATGAACAACTTTTAATATGGGACCAAACCTGATATCGCGAAAAAAAATCAGCTGTTCAGTATATTTTGACGAGTTTGATGTAGATAAGTGGACTGAACAGCTGATTTTTTTCCCGATTTTAGGTTTGGTCCCATAGTAAAAGTTGTTCATAATGATGAGTACAATCTCCCATTTCGATTTGGAACATGTTTTAAATATCATTCCGTATAAACAATGTAGATAATAATAATACCTTATAATAAAACAAAAGGATTATGTAAGGGTCGTAGGAGGTGGCGTTCGTGTCTACCTACCTCCGAGGGAAGAAGGCGTCAGTTTACGTATGCAGTATAATAAGATTGTCGTTCGATACGACAAAGCGAGATAATTCTCGTCTATCTGCAGTCAACGATTTGTGCGATGAGTTGCATTATTGCATCGAATATCGAATGAGTTGGAGCGAAAAGATCATTCTTTATCAAGGCAATTTTTTTTATTCTCTGCTTCGTTAAAACATTGTTTGTAGCGCAGGCGACACTGGCAGCGAAGCGAAATGAATCATTGTAAGTTCGTTTAGCTTTCTTTCCGTCTTTTCATACTTTCGTTTTCGTTTCACTTCGTTCCCAGTATCGCCTGCGCTTAAAGTAGAGCTATAGTGATGATCATAGTTAGATTTATCATAAATAAGAAATGACCAATTTCCATACAATGAGCACATGAGCACCCTTTAATAAGACCAGTAATGAGAATTATCTCGCATAAACAGAATTTACGTTTTCGATTTATAATTTCTAGCACGAATTTACCGCAAAACCAAAATTTATGTTTGCTCCCCTTGTAGTTTCAAATACGTCTGTTTAGTGAATACCAGAATTGTTACCGTCGATACAATGACGATTACTATTCCATTTCGAATAATTTCGATGGAGTTCGTGCGTAAAGCAGAACCTGTAAGTACCTGCCAGCCGTGACACATAATGCGCGCTTTGCCATAGGTATTGTCCAATACCGTACCTAATGCATGCGAAATTCGCCGAGCCGTACCACAATATAAATATGGACAGTAGGGAAACTACGAACAAATGTACGAAATGGCGCACACACACAGATGCGCGCATCGATGAGACCCATGCTCATAAGCCACAATAAATATACTGAAACCATCGCAACTATCGCTTGAGGCCTCGTCGTCGGTGTGCGCGTCTATGTAAGTGTGCCGTTTTGACCGTTTGTTCGTAGTTTCCTTACTGTCCATAAATTTATTGTGGCCGTACGCTGTCTGACCGCGCACCGGCTGATGGCAATGCGTACGATCTTCCGTCACATTCCCGCCGAAGGTTCAGTTGTTTTGATAAAATGTTTGAATTTTGATAAAAATCAAAAGATTCAACGTAAAATGAAAGGTAAACTCTTCATAAATATGTGAAACTTAAACTGATTAATATGTGACTAAATAAATAATTGACGATTCAAATTAAAGTTACAACAACAATCACTTTAAAAGAAACTAACATTTATATAACACACCTTGTGTTCCAAGATATCAGTTTTATTTTTCGGTTCACCAACGGATTTATTATCAGGCTACGAGTAGCCACCTGAAGATTCACAAGATCTCTATCGAATATTTGAGCGAAACAAGACACATACGTCCCTAGCTCTCTCATTGAAATTCAAATACTACACGTCGGCTTTCCGCACGTTCTTTGCCAGTCCAGATTTCGGGGCTCCCTCACAACTCTCAGGTCTGATATTCTACCTATTAATATTGACAAAAGGGAATATGCGCATTTAGATATTTGTATATACTGCGGGTCTTTGTGTGTGTCAGGTATGCCATGAATGATTTTGTACTGGAATTACATAGCTTCGAGGCGTTACTGATTGGAAGCGGTAGCATTGTATCCGTCACCCACTCGGGCTATAGAATATTGAAAACAATATAATAGATTGCAATCAGAACCTCCGGTCTAGAGCTGTGTACGAACAGAGTTGTATCCTTTGACGTCATCTGACAGTAGGGGTTGCCACCTTTTTTTTTGAATAAATATAGTATTTTTCTCAGAACCTTGCCAAAATATAGTACTTTTGGGAAATTTCGGAAAAAAAAATAGTACACATTCATTCATTCATCAAATCATCATGTTTAAACATTATATACAAATTACAATCCTATATATCACTTTATTGCACACCAGTTTAAGTAGGTACAAAAGAAACACACAAACACAGAATAACATTATTTAATTTTCCAGGTATATTTATTGTTACTCTGCGCTTTGGATAATAACAGTTTATTGTTTTTAAAATAATTATGGGTGAATTTCCCAAACGACTTTTTTTTTTGTCTTCATTGAAATTAGTATTTGAAAAAAGGAATATTGTTCTGTACTATTTTTTTTTGTATTCATTAGGTATTTATTGGGTTGTGGCATAAAATATTATTTGTCTAAGTCTATTTACAAAGGTAGAAATAAATACATAAACCTCTATTTTTGTCACATCGGTGCTGTCCCTCTACTTTTTTTACAAGCAAAAACGCTTATATCGTTATAAAAATAAGTAACTTAAGAATATAACTTATTCTATTTCATAGAATATTAGTTTTATTATTAATATGTAGCATATTTTATTACGTAATTCATAATATTTATTACTGAGAGGCATAAATGTACTTGTCTCGCAAAATTTTGTCATATCGCTGCACAAAAGTAATTTAAACCTAACTTTGCATCGATGAGTCCGACAGTGTCCCCACCCCAATTTTATTTCCCTCGTTAGTGTGTGCTAGTGCGCAGTCAGGACGGACGTGTGTCAAATCGCTGCATATTCCCGCCAATTACGTAAGTACGACATTTCAGTTACTTCCAAGCAATTATTTTATATTATCGGTGGTTGCATTTTTCTAGTGTAATGTGAAGTTTTATTACGATTGTTTGGTTCTAACAGACATAGTAAGTAAATTAGCATCATTATAGGTACTTGAATTTAGCCTAAATATTATACATTTTTCATAATTTTCAAAAAAGTCGATAATTTCTCACGTCGCTGTTCTCATATCGCTGTAATCGGTGGTCTTTTTTACCACCGATGTGATAATTTACACCGATGTGATAAGAAAAATCAATCGGTGTCTTAAATATCATATCGGTGTTTTGATTCATGATCGACGCATAGTTTTGTCACATCGGTGGATTGTTTTATCACATCGGTAGATCATATTATCACCTCGGTGTAATTTTATCATATTGGTAGACATAGTGTCATTTCATTAAAGTAAACAAAAAAACAATGGAGCATACCTACAACCATACATTATATACATACATATACACATATTATATTTTTTAACTTTCATAAATATTAACTTGTGTGCAGCTCGTGCCGCACACAATTCGTTCGAGTAATTTTGTTTAAGATTAATTTTGTTTAAGAATGCTGAAATCAAAACTAAACGAGGAGGAGAAAAAAGAGAGAAAGAGGTTGATGGAAAGAATAAGAAAAGCTAAAATCAAAAGTGATCCTGTGTTAAGAGAGCAGCATTTAAGAAAAGACAGAGAACGCTTAGCTAAAAGAAAGGCAGCTGGACTTATCCTAACCCGAAGCCAAATGACTGCACATGCACGTCGCAATGCACAAAAGAAAAACCGAATCAGTGCCCGTGCATATTATCAGCGGAAAAAAAATAAGGCAAATGGTGCCCGCAACAACCCAACAAGTGTTTCAGAGACCAATGACGCAGAATCGCTACCGAAAAATCAAGATAATGAGCCCGGTATTTCTCAAGAACTAATAGGACCTCATAGCCCACGGCTATTGCGACAGAATGTTCGATGTAATAGTCCTAATTTGCGTATTGATGCCATAGTAGCGAGTAGTTCCCACTATTTACGTACAAGCAGTCCCCTAGATTTATCAATAGCATCTCCTTTACGAACGCCAAGTATTAGTTCTATAAATTCAGAAGAATCAACATTACGCCCAAATAGTCCTAACTTAGACACATCCTTTAATACTGTTAAATTCAAACAAGACATTAAAATGAAATTTCGTAAATATCAAAACGTTAAAACTCAGCAAATACACGATTTAAGAAAACAATTGGCAAAGGCTAATAAAGAGAAACTAATGTACAAAAAGAGATACATGAGACTACATCAAGAATTTAAGAAATTAAAACAGAGTAATTTAGAAGTGAGACGAATCCCAACGAAGCCAAAAAATATAGACCTGCAAAAACGTATCCGTAAGATTGTTGTTCAGTTTTTTGAGGATGATGAAAATTCAAATCTTTGCCCAGGTAAAAAGGATACTGTCACACAAAATGGAGTAAAAAAACAGAAAAGGCTGATGAAAGACACAATTAAAAATTTACACAAAAAGTATTTGACTTCGGGCTACCCTCCAATCAGTTACGTCACTTTTACAAGAATGAGGCCGTTTTGGGTCACGCAGCCAAAATTAAACTTGAGAAATACATGCCTATGTGAGAAACATGAGAACATGGATCTTGTTATATCATCTTTAAAAAGAAATCGTATCATAAAAGAAAACACCACGACTGAAATTCTAAGTAGTATTTGCTGTGATATTTTTAAGGTAGAATGCCTGCAAAGAACATGTCCTGTCTGTAAGAATCGTCATTTAAATTATCAAGAATTTGATAACTCCAAAGATGTTATTTATTGGAATTGGAAGAAGATAAAAAAGAATTACAAAAAAAATGGAGTCGATAAAATAGCCGTTAATGTAGAAAAAGTAAAAATAACCGTTAAACCATTACAACTAATCAAAATATTTGAAAACAATCTGAAACCGTTCTTAACACATTGTAGTAATATACGAAATCAAAGTCAAGCTTTTAAGCACTACAAACAAAACATGACTGAAAAGGATTGTGTCGTTCACATTGACTTTAGTGAGAACTATAGCTCCAAGTACGGGTCCGAAATACAATCTATGCACTTTGGTGGCAGTCGTCAACAATTCACATTACACACTGCTGTAATTTACTATAAAAATAAGGAAGAGAATATAACAACTCAATGTTTCTGCACTATTAGTTCTTCACTGCGCCATGATGCTGCCGCCGTTTGGGCTCACCTTGTTCCAATATTAGAAGAAATTAAACAGGAAGCTCCAATTGTTCAGAATCTTATTATTATTTCTGATTCTCCATCAGGCCAGTATCGGAATAAGAAAATTTTTTATATTATGTCCCAACTCAGTATTTACTGCTCTTCTCTGACTAACATAATATGGAACTATAGTGAATGTGGTCATGGAAAAGGTGCGCCAGATGGAGTAGGTGGGCTACTGAAGCGAACGGCGGATCGATTTGTTGCACACGATGGTGATATGAATAATATAGACTCTTTTGTAAACTATTTAAAATCTGCTGTCCAAGGCGTGAAAATTAGTACTGTAGAAGAATATGAAGTTGAAGAAAAGGACTGGCTTCTCCCTACAAATTTGAACACATTTCGTGGAACATTGCAAGTCAAACAAGTCATTTGGACTAAAGAAGCTAAAAATCGTATAGTTTTACGTCGACTTTCTTGTATAGAAGATGAATGTATGAAATATGTTGTTAAATGTCCACATGGCAAACATCTAGACTTCCACAATTTGTCAACCGAACACGAAATTAAGTCTAAACCTCAACTTTCTACTTCGAGTAATAAAAAATCCAGAACTAAATCCAAAATAGATATCACTAAAATGCGACCAGTAAAGTTAACTGACAAATTAATTTTGTTCCCACAGCCATCACATTCAAAGTATTTTACACCATCAAATACATTAAAAATCTCGGAAAATGCGGCACCCAGATCATCCTCTTCGACAAAAATGTCTGAAAATTTGCTATTGAACTATGTAGATCTTGATCAAAGTACTCCTGCCTGTTCATTTTTAGAGAAAATTGACACGAACATTTTAGTTGGTTTAGAGGAATCAACTCAATTCGTAAATAAAGAGGATACGGTAAAAGCATCTAATAGATTTTCAAGTCCTACCGTGGAAGACAGTGACACCGATGAGGAAATATTTAGAGTAAAATCTAAAATTAACTTTAAAAAAGAAAAAAATGAGCCACGTAAACCAACTCCTGACATCAAACAGAGATTTAATTATTTTGGTTGCAGTGACACTGATGATGACTTATTTTGATCTGGGCTGATTTGTTTTTAAAATTTTTATTTTTATTGTTTTTAGTTTTAATTGAAAAAAAAAGGTTTAATTGTTGTAACAGATAATAATTATAAAAGTACGTAATTAAGTGCTGTGATTAACTATAGGTATACTACATAGTCTTCTATGACTTAAAAGTCTAATTATGGTGCAATTTAATAAAAGTGGAGTACGAAGACGGTTCAAGTTCTGTAGTGATTTATGTTGAACTTAAAGGCTGATTAACATAATAACCAAATTATACTGACAGATTTAATTTAAGTTTTTTTTTTAAGGGTAAAGATTATTTGCTAGATGTAAGATATAAGCGATCTCTATGTAATCTATGATACTTACGCACTGAGAACAAAGATTTTAAAAATATTAAATTAAGTGATAATTAAAGCTGTGATTATAGTAGTGTTGTTATGATTAAGGTTAAACTTAAAAGGCTGATTAATTAGGTATATAAAGTTTTCTTATATAAAGTTTCTATTCTTAGTATTGTTGAACCTAGAACGCCACAATGTTTTAAGTGTACACATGGCAAAACAATTAGCTTGATCGCCACATTAATAAATGTGTATTGTACAATAACGTACAAGAAATTTTTGTTTTTTATACTTCTTTTAAATAAACACAATGATAATAAAAAAAAACATTATTTTTTATTCTAAGAAAATAATACCCTTAGTTCAGATATTCAGTTCTTAGTCACTCCTTCAAAAATGTATAAGCCTACTATTTCTTTTTTGATGTTCAAAGGTGGATAGATTATCATATCGCTGTATATGTATATCACATCGGTGAATAAATTTATCATATCGGTGTACAGAAAAGATAATCGGTGCCGGATTGTCACATCGGTGGAAACCAGAATTCAAACTGAATTTTCTCCATAGTCTTAAAAGATACGTTGATGGTTACCAATAAGGGAGTATTTAGTATCCTAAATATTACATTAAACATGAAAAAAATAAAAAATATATATAAATGAAAAAGTTCACCGATATGATAAGAAAAATGGCATTTGTTGAAATTCACCCTTATACGAATCACAGCAATTTACTTCCATATTAATAAAAATCAGCAATTCATTTTTAATGAGCTTAATTAAACTTCTGTTTCTTTCTTCTCTCACCTCACCACAGAATAGAAACAGAAATGACGTTTCGTTGCGTAGCCGTAACGAGGCTTCGTGAGTGCGTTTCGTTCTAAAATTCACAACGCGTCACTACAGGTACGTTCCAATTTAGTCCATGTTTATACAAAAAAGTGCAGCAGTGGAGTTAACAATGAAAATATAGTATTTTTCGTACTATATTATATTTCTATAATGTATAGTACAATTGACCGCAATATAGTACGATACTATATAATATAGTACAGGTGGCAACCCTATCTGACAGTCTTGTTTGCATTCAGAGAACTGCACTGGGCACGAAACACATGACGTGGTTGAGAATTGTAGAGTAGGAAGAGTGATCGTTATTTTAAATAAATCAAAATAGCTGGTGTGCGTCTATCTGACAGTGACAGGCCCCAACGAGATTCATCAACAGGTGATAGCTTGTCATAAAGACATTATTTTGTACCTAAAGAAAATAAATAAGATATATTTTGTACCTCGACAGTTTTTGATTAAATGACGTTTTTATGAAGTATAAACAAATAGATATACATACTAAATCGTTTAAAGAATGCAAATCGTTGCTGATTAAGTGGATAAACAAGCTATGCTATGATGAAGTAGAGAATATTCTTTTAAATATAAGGTAACCGCTTCCGTATAAATCAACCACGCACTCACGCACACACACACCCTCACACACACATACACAGACGCACACACACACTCACCTACAGACTAATAATAATGGATGTTTTATTTTGACTTTATTTTTTATTCATATACTTTCACGTTAACTTTAAATTTTGTTTGTTTTGTTATTAGCATGTTTCACTAATAAAATTGAGAGTTAATGAAGGAGCGGCGCCTCCTGGCACAGGCATCTATATGCTTAAAAGGAGACGCCTCCAACTGTATACCTATTGTACGTGTAATAACGAAATAAAACATTTTTGATTTTTTTTTTTTTTTTTTTTTTTTTTATGAAGTGTCTTGCTAGCGGGCCCTTTATGGTTATTTTTATTGTTATTATACTTACAGATCGCACAATAGTGTTAGGAGCTTGATACTATTATGTACCTTACAAATCCAAAATCTCGACTTTCTGTGAGCTAAACTTCAGCTAAGATATTCGTTATTTAAACAAGCGTCCAGCCAGCGGGCCCCTTTTTAAATACTACTATTTTATATCATACAATAGTGTTAGGAGCTTGATACTATTATGTACCTTACAAATCCAAAATTTCCGACTTTCTGTGAGCTATACTTCAGAAGATATTCGTTATTTAAACAAGCGTCCAGCCAGCGGGCCCCTTTTAAATACAACTATTTTATATCATAAAATAGTGATAGGAGCTTGATACTATTATGTACCTTACAAATCCAAAATTTCGACTTTCTGCGAGCTATACTTTAGAAGATATTCGTTAATTAATTGTGATTTATTATTTGCTTTAGCTCGTCAGTTATTATTATGTTACAGTATCTGTTCGACCGGGCTCTGCTCGGGTGAAAATAGAGAAAATGAATTTTTATTTTTATTTTTTTTTTCCCAAGTATGAGACCTAGCTAGATCAATTTTTTGCACCCGTAAACCCCTATATTGCAAGTTTCATCGAAATAATTAGAGCCGTTTTCGTGAACGTGAGTACAAATATTACTCGTTTAATAGTATAGGGATGTTGTATAAGGTTTTTGATGTTCTTTAAATTTCTAAGTTCTAAATTGACATTTGGTACGCGTTGTCTGAAATTTTAATATTATTTAAAATTATTGTCGACTTGTTTAGACATCTTTTGTTCCTAACAATTTAAACAGATTAAAGATTATAATTACTATTACATTTTCTCTTTTAATTTACATCGTCATCATTAGCGTCGTACTTAACTCTCTTACTCTTGTCCTTAATCCCAGTTTTGGTGATAAAGCCCTATTGGATTATGAACGTAGGTATAATGTTTGAAAAGGGGTTTGCTAGCTAGACGATCGTTTAATTAACGAATATCTTCTGAAGTATAGCTCGAGAAAGTCGAAATTTTGGATTTGTAAGGTACATAATAGTATCAAGCTCCTAACACTATTGTATGATATAAAATAGTTGTATTTAAAAAGGGGCCCGTGGCTGGACGCTTGTTTAAATAACGAATATCTTCTGAAGTATAGCTCACAGAAAGTCAAAATTTTGGATTTGTAAGGTACATAATATGTAGTATCAAGCTCCTATCACTATTGTATGATATAAAATAGTTGTATTTAAAAAGGGGCCCGCTGGCTGGACGCTTGTTTAAATAACGAATCTGAAGTTTAGCTCACAGAAAGTCGAGATTTTGGATTTGTAAGGTACATAATAGTATCAAGCTCCTAACACTATTGTGCGATCTGTAAGTATAACAACAATAAAAATAACCATAAAGGGCCCGCTAGCAAGACACTTCATAAAAACGTCATTTAATCAAAAACTGTCCAGGTACAAAATATATCTTATTTATTTTCTTTAGGTACAAAATAATGTCTTTAAGAAAAGCTATCACCTGTTGATGAATCTCGTTGGGGCCTGTCAGATAGACGCACACAAATAGCTGTGCAAAGAGCTAGTCCTAGTGGGTACAACGGGTATTAAATACACAGTAAACGGATTTTAAAGATATTAATAAAACTAACAGACAAACAAATAGTTTTCTGTTAGGAGGACTCCTGCTAGCCAGAAGTGGCGACCACCAGAAAAGGGCCATGACAATGAACTTTACCAGTTTTTTTTTTAAAGAACACATAATCCCATGCAGATTAAACGTATGCTTTTACAAATCATGCAAACAGCGGAAACCCGAAACCAGCACTATGATTACAACTTTTGGGAACTGCACAATAGGTCATTGTACTGGGCCATTCAGCGTTTGCTACAGAGAGAGAGGACTAATATTACAAAGTAAATGCTAAAAGCGAAAACTAGTTCATCAGCTAGCCTTTTCCCAACTATTATATTGGGGTCGGCTTCCAGTCTAACCAGATGCAGTTGAATACCAGTATTTTACATAGAGCAACCGCATAAGTATCTGACCTCTCCACAAATCAGTTACCTACTGGTTCACACGATACCCCTTGGTAAGACGGTTATCAGACTTTCCGGCTTCTGTCAAAGATCTACAAATCACAGCCAAGACCAGGCCAGGCCAGGGTTAACGTGCTTAGGTACGAAGTGGTCTCGGTATGAAAAAGATGGTCACCCATCCACGCACCGACCTCTGTAAGCGTAGCTTAACCTAATCGATCTACACATGCGGCTAGTTCGCCACGAGCCCCAAGTAAAACTGGATAAGTAATAACAAACAGACACGGCAACAGTAGGTACGAAGCATCACTTTGTGAATAGGTACCTGTATCATGTCCGTAAGGATTGAGTCGCCAAATTTCGTATCTTAATGAAATTTAATACTTATTTAGTAGTAAGTTTAAAAATTTTGTAGGTTCGATCCTCGATTTTGTAGGTATAATACTTCAAAAGATATATGAACATAAAGGTGGCACCTCAATCTAAATATTTGGATTGAGTCGCCACGTCAGAACTAGGTACATGATGGATGAATGTTTATCATTATTTAGTATGATTTAGTAGTAGTTGTGTATAGTACCTACTAAAAATCTGAGTCCTGTACTGTTGATATTGAAGAATATACAATACTTTTAATGTGGCTCCTCAATCCATCAATCAATCAATCATAAGAACGTGAATTTCCATGAAAGTAATTAGTCAATTTATATTCCACTCCAAAGAACATTTAGTAGTAAGTGTGTTCGAATTTGTAGCATATAGATAAAGTAGTAAAACTGAGTGAATTTAGTAAATAAACGCATTTTATTTGGCTCCTCAGTCCTGACGTTCTGCAAATAAATAATTGATTGTATCTACCTGAGATCACAACGGAATCAATAACCAGAGACACTAACATTTAGTATAAATGTCTACAAAATACTTATGTACAAATCAACATTGTATATATTCGGTATCTGAAAAAAAAATACTTTTCGATATTCATTAAGAATTCGCTATTGAGGGTGACCATGTTGTTTGTGTACCTGGGACAAACGGTCAAACTAGGTAAGTCCAGCTTCGTTAAGTTAGGGAAGCTACGGAAGATCTTCTTGTCCAAAATATCGCAGTGTCTCGAAACAAAAGTCTTTGACCAGTGTGTGTTGCCAGTTATGATTTACGGCACTAAGACGTAGCGTTTTACAATGGGCCTCATAAGAAAGCTCAAGGTCACCCAAAAGCCAAAGAAGAGGGTTATGCTCGGTGTTTTTCTGCGAGATCGAGTTAAGAATGAGGTCCCTTTTGGGGGGAGCAGTGGACGTCTTTCGGCTGAAATGATGATGATGATGATGTTAAATGAAACCAGGATGACTAGTTTTTGAAATTTATTTTTTTAATAAAATCCCTACTTATTTCTAACAGAATTGTATTATTCAGTGGTTGGTCCGTGGATGGGTGACCATCTTTACATACCGAGACTCCTCCGTGCCTCGGAAAGCACGTTAAGCCGTTGGTCCCGGTTGTCATTCGTGGATCTTTGACAGTCGTTACGGGTCGTCAGAAGCCCGAAAGTCTGACAACCAGTCTTACCAAGGGGTATCGTATTACCCAGTTACTGGGTTGTGGAGGTCAGACAGGCAGTCGCTCCATGTAAAATACTGGTATTCAGCTGCATCCGGTTAGACTGGAAGCCGACCCCAACATAGTTGGGAAAAGGCTAGGCAGATTGATTTTGTATTATTCACTTCGTAAAGGAGAAAAATAATAAAGTGTTCTTCCTATACGTTCTAAATAATTGCCACTTAAATAATAACTTACCTAATAAATAAACACATTAATACTAATTGTAAAAAACTATTCAAACTGCCCATTGATACCTCTGATGTTATGGTAAGCGTTTATAACTACGATTTTGTGTCGAAGCGCTTTTGTGTTTTAAAACAAATCACAATGGAAATCAAGATGTGCCAACAAAGATAATTATGCAAATTACATATAATAACAATGTTACAAAACCGGTCAAGAGCGAGTCGGACTCGCGCACCGAGGGTTCCGTTCCGATTTCTGAAAAAGTGTGCTATTTAGTGACATCGTTTTATTTTTCCTGTAATCTTTACATAAACTTCTATCTCTTCTATCTTCTTCTTCTTCTTCTTCTATTCTTCTATCTTCTATTTGCAGATTTTTCGCTTTGCAAACTTCGGAGATAAGGGGGGGAACGGTATTTTTTTTTTACATTTTTCATCAAAAGTCGAAAACTATGCGGCCTATAAAAAAGAAAAAAAATGTTTGAGAATGTGTAAATAGCGTTCTTTCATATCATACCCCATATGCCATAGTAAACCCACTTTGAATTTTTAAGACCCCCTTTCAATCAATGTTGCAAAAAAAGTATAAATATTTCTATTTCTTTCTTATTTGCAAAATAGTTGGGTAAACATCATCTAAAACTGTTCCATATTTCAAGTTGATAGCATTAGTAGTTCTTGAGATATCCAGCTGTGACAGACAGACAGACAGACTGAGTCACACCATAAGGGTTCCTTTTTTACCATTTTGGTACGGAACCCTAAAAAGGAACTATCCCTATACTATATGTTTTAAAAAACAGCACATAATAAGTGGTAGGTCCACTAATCGAATCGCAACCCGCGAAATACAATAATTGAGTAGTCCCGATGCCCATCTGTGGTCTCCGAGAGCAAATGCGCGAGTTAGAGTCAGCTCACACCGAGACGCGACGCGACGCGATGCTGCGCGCACATTTTAAAAGAGCGACGCAAAATATAACTTTATTTTCTACACGAAAATATACACATTTCATTGTGAGAATTTAGAATACGTTGCACCATGCAGCGCTGCGCCTCGTGATGCCTCGCAGCGTATAGCGATGCATCGCGACGCAGCGGTGCTTCGCCGGTACGCGCGTTGTGCAAGAGCGGTGCTGCACCTCACGAAGCCGCGCGACTACTCTACTACAGTCTCTACTATTTCCGTCTAGACTTCGTGTAGAATTGATGCAGTTTGGTCGAGTGCTCGAGTGAAATTATAATGATAGACTGGGATCTTGTTATAATCGGACTTCTTGCAGAAGAGGAAGAGGAAGAAGAATACAAAAATAAAATTAAAAAGACGCAGGGCGGGGCGGGAGCACGTGGCGAATGTAGACACGTTCCGCTGCGCCGCGCGGCGTCGGCTTGAAATGGCGGCTGCGAAAATTTTTGCAGCCGTCATCAAAATAGGCTTGGTAGTGTCGTTAATTGGAAACGATACTACTGGTAGTGCGGCTGGTAGTGTCGTTGCCAATAAACGAAAATTCTCAAGGATCTCTTCATCAGATTCTGACTTGGTGATAATGGGACCACCTCGAGAGCATAACCTTTCAAACAAAAAAATAATTGTGCAAATCCGACTATACAGGCTGACTTTGAAAACATGCGACAAAATAGATTTTGTTTCTATAAGCCACGAAACGTACATTTTCTTTTTAAATCAAGTATTCATGGTCACCCCACAAAAAAATTTCATAAGAAATTAAAGAATAGCTAATAACTTCGTAAATATGTACTTTTTTTTGTATTTTTTTATACGTGCATTTAGTAGAAATTTATACAAAATATTGGCGTTTTTTGTTCCAAATTTCATCACATGATTATGTAGATTAGAGGCAAATCTATTTACCGAAGCATCTGAATTGAGGAGCCACATTAAATATGCTATATCTCCCATTTCTTTCTTTTGTGATTGCCGACTCTTATCCTACAAATCTAATATTTTTACTACTAAATGATGTTGAAATTGCACATTAATTGAACTACTGCTTCTTTGAAAAATGACCAGTCGTATGTGTATGGTCTGAGGAGCCACACATAATGTATTGTAACTTTTTTAATTTTAACACTACCGAGCTCAGATTTTGTCTACTAAATACTCTCAAATACTACTAAATCATACCAAATTATGATAAACATTCATCCATGATGTTCTTAGTTCTGACGTGGCGACTCAATTCAAACATTTAGATTGAGTTGCCACCTATAAGTTCATATATCTTTTGAAGTATTATACCTACAAAATCGAGGATCGAACCTACAAAATTTTTAAACTTACTACTAAATAAGTATTAAATTTCATTAAGATACGAAATTTGGCGACTCAATCCTTACGGACATCCTGTATCTAGTTTAAGCTTCTAGTTCAGTAACATAAAGCAAACGTGTGCTTAAATCCATTACTTACTTGCAACTTATACGAGGCTCTTAAGTTGTTTTGTGGCTAAATATGTATTAGAAACACTCGAATAATTTCGCAAGCTACTTAGAAGTTCAGTTCGTCTCCGTCAAGTTATAGTTTGCGAACAGTGGAGCTACATTCAACGTGTAGTGATTTACGTGAAAATATGATGTCATTTTGTATTTCCCTCCGAAGCGTAGTTCGCAGCGGGATTTTTGAATTGAATTTGAATTTGATCGTGTACAATGTTGCAGGCGACGGAATTCTTCGTGTACGCTGCGATGCTCGCGCTTGCAATGCTCGTGTTCCTGTGGATGGCGCAAGACTACCAGTCCAGGAATATTGACGCTGACGGCTCCTCGTCTGAAAGTCGGCCGTTGTTACACCATAGATCCAGAGTTAGTAACAATTTAAATCAATGCATCTTCCTTTTTCTGAACTTTGGTTATTTTACATTTACATAAACAAGTTTTTAAAATTTTAAAAATGCCCGACACAAAATCCTCTTTTTCTTTGCTACTCCATCATAAGACCCGAATTGCCATCTACTTATCTACAACCTATTCATTGAGACCATTCAATGATCCGAAACAGTATACCTCTGCTCTAAGATGGTGAAGAAGTTGGGTATCCTGCAATTCTATTAGGCCAAACTCCTGTTCTGTTGCAATTTATTGTTATATTGTTTCGAACTAATCCATACTAATATTATAAATTCGAACTCTGTCTGTCTGTTACCTTTTCACGCCTAAACCACAGAACGGATTTCGATAAAATGTGGCAAGGTTATAGATGGTATCCTGGAGACGGACATAGGCTACTTTTTTTTTTCAAAAATAATCCCACAGGGCGTGATATAGGGGATGAAAGTTTGTATGGGAAACTCAAGTTAGAGATATGAAAATTCAAATTTATGCTTTTTTGTTAGGAAATAAAGAACTATGCGGTTCGGCGTTTTTGAAATATCATCACCTACGGTAAAATAGGGGTTGATTTTAAAGTTTACAAAATTTGGCAAGGCTATGATATAAATATATCATCCTGGGCATTCCTGGGCCGGTAGTCTCGACATTCGTTACGTCGTTACGACAGTCGTTAAGTCCTAATTAAATGCTCTGTGGTCCTAACTGGCTCCCCTAGGCGGGCAAATGGTAATAATTCGGTTTTGTTAAAGACACACAGATGACATAGACACATCTTTGAGCCCGTTCCTTAAAATTTATCAGACCACAGAGCATTTAATTAGGACTTACCGAGTGATTTCGCAACGTAACGAATGTCGAGACTACCGGCCCTGGGGAAGGACATAGGCTACTTTTTGTCTTAAAAAATAATCCTACAGGGGGTGAAAGTTTGTATGGGAAAACCCAGCATTTCTTAAGTTATAAATGAAAATTCAAGTTTATGATTTTGGTAGGAAATAAAGAAATATGTGGTTCAACGTTTTGGAAAAAATCATGACGACTGGGAGCTTTAAGCCCACCATACACTGTAACGATATATCGTTGCGATTTGAGTTTGCACAGATCGGACGGCCCTATGTTTTTTATCCATATGAACGTTGCCATGGGATATTTTCTGACATCCACGCGGGCGAAGCCGCGGGAAAAAGCTATGTTATAAAAATGTGAAGATGTTTGCATGTTTGTTACTCAATCACGCAAAAACGGCAGAACGGATTTGGATAAAATTAGGCACCAGATAGTTTATAACCTGGATTAAGGATTTCTATCCCGATAGTAGGTTCCCGTGGGATAATTTCCGACATCCATGCGGGTGAAGCCGCGGGCAACGGCTAGTAAACAGTACATTTTCATGATTTTATTCGTGAAACAACAGGTGTTTTTGTTTAACAAATATTGGATAGAGTAACACTCTGTATTCGAATTAAATTAAATTTTGCGACAATGAAGACAAAGCCTATTGTGTTCATTTGCATAATTCAATCAAATGAAAATGTAAAATAATATGAAATTTATCTGGCATTAACGGTAACTCGCAGCGAATATGTTGTTGACACGTTCTATTCTTTTTTTATCAGTAAATGGTGCCACAGAATTCTGTTTAATTCCTGTTGGAGGAATTAAACCTTTAATGTTGAAAACAACTATGTAGATAAAAAATAATTTCTTGATGAGTGACTTTATTGACGACGAAGCTCTTGGAGGCCTCTGACCAGCAGTTGTCTATCGTCAGGACGCCTTTCGGAAGAAATGACGATATTGATGAAGATACTATAATCGACTTTCTTCAAATGCGTTGTTTATGTTGTAGGTACTTACCTACTACAAAATTAGTAGGTAGTTGAACTTCGTAGATAAAATAAAAATAATTTATTTGTAGGAATATGTTGATTATTGGTGCAAGGTGTGTTTGCCTCCGCTAGGGTTACATTATATACTAGATGTCCACCGCGGTTTCTTTTTTTGCTCGGCTCCTAAGGATCGTGGCGTAATGTTTCGCGTAGGGTCCTCAAGAGTTGGGCTATCAATAGCAAAAATATTTTTTTAAATCCGCGCGTTCAAACAAACAAACTATTTAGCTTTAATATATAGGGTTTTACATGAATTTTAAAAACACAAAATTTATTGTTATATCCTAAGCAATTTTCAAATGTATTCCTTACATGTACGACAAAGGAATGCATTTGAAAATTGCTTGGTAGATGGTATAGAGGCATAGTATAGTGGATATATACCTTTTAAAAAGCCAATTTCATCCATAAAATTGGAAGCACGAACCTATATTGGAAAAAATCATATTCATAGGTAAGTCATGCATGGAGCATGTAAAATTTGATTTTAGGATTTTCCCTGAGGTTTTACCGTAGAGTACTTAACTTTTTCTAACTTCAACACTGTAAGGACATATTTTAGGAACATAACATTACTTATCGGCGCTAAATATTTAGATTTCTGTAGGTACCTTTGCAAACGACCCAACTTGTAAAGTCGGCAACTAATAAATGTTTATTGACACAGCTGATTAAATTGGTCAGGCGTCTAGACGAGCCTGTTGAGGCGTCGTGTCGGACCCTTTAACTTCCACTTAAACTCTGATGGAAATTAAATCCATTGACTTAATTAAATAGACGTAACTAGGAATAACATTTCGTAAGAAATCTCTTGACAAACGTGCACACGTTTTCCATTTACTGCTAATTTCTCTTTTACGTTTGAAATACCAGACAAAAGAAAAGTCCTGATAATGTCTGGATGGTAGGTCAAAAAGCTGGATATGTCTGAATTAATTAAACGGAAAAGTAACCTTAGATTTAACACATTAAGGTGCGGTGTTAGCTCAATAATCACAAAAATTGGTTTCTTGCACTGTCGAGTATGACGTAACGCAATAAAACTATCCGACGCAAAAAATACAGTGGACAGAGAAGGGTTTAAAGAGAAATTTTAACCGAAGAAAAGATTAAAAAATATTTTGATATTCCCAATAAAAAAATTGGAAGTTGCTCCACAAAAATAAGCATTGGCGTTGAACATCTCTGTATTTTCAGGGATAACGAAATTCATTTTTTTAAGAATTTAATAGAATTAGCATTTTTTAAAAACTTTAACCTGATAATTATTTAATTTATTGTGTATACTCTGAATAATCTAAAGAAAACCCGGAAAATAAATGCACATTCGCAGTTTAATCACATGTCGGCAACACAAATATTATTTTCAATTTTCAACCTTATTTCAAGCCAGCTAATAGTGACAATAGATTACGCGGTTGTGTGCCGTTTAAAATCGTAGTCAGTCCGCGTCTTAAGCAACAGAGCCGCGAGTTTTTAGAATCAAGCACGTTGTACACACACGTTTTTTTGCCGTGAAAAACTACGGTTGATTCGTCATGTGTAGGCACGGTCGTCAGTGTTGTATGTGTGGCGGCATCTACATCGCCACATATGAACTACGCATCAATGACATGACGTCACGCAAACCTGCATCGCGCAATTAGAGTTTAACACGCGATTAGCATATATACAACGTCCCGACATCAACCGTTGGGCAGTGGCCCACCAGACACAACACCCGTCTGGTCGGAGGATCCTCCCTTTTCTATGGAGGATGAGTGAACTTTACACCCTGTTTCTCATGCCTCTAAATTGGTGACCCCGAGCATGAACGTCAGCGCAGCCTTCGTGCAACTATTTCAGCGTGACGTCATCAGCATCACTTCCTCAAGCTTTCGAGCGGCGAGTCACACAGCCAGCCAGCATCCACGGCTTCAACGGGTATCCTGACCACCAGCATGCAGCGGACGCGCATTCCTGGTCATCACCTTCAGCCTCAACCTCAACCCAGCGCTGTACACTCCGACTCACTGGAGCATAACGCAGCGCCACCCCGACTCACTGGGCTATCACCGCAGACAGTTCCGACTCACCGTGAACTATGCGGCACCCGGTTCCGACTCACTGGAACCACAACTGGCACTGGCAAGCATCGCAAGATACACGACTCAGCCCACTATCGACCTCAGGTCTCCGGAGGGGAGTGATGTGGCGGCATCTACATCGCCACATATGAACTACGCATCAATGACATGACGTCACGCAAACCTGCATCGCGCAATTAGAGTTTAACACGCGATTAGCATGTATACAACGTCCCGACATCAACTGTTGGGCAGTGGCCCACCAGACACAACACCCGTCTGGTCGGAGGATCCTCCCTTTTCTATGGAGGATGAGTGAACTTTACACCCTGTTTCTCATGCCTCTAAATATGGATCACTATGGAAGCTTGTTGCCAGATACGGCGGCTCTACGGCACGGCGCCCGCTGTCGCCGTATGGTCGTCTGATGGTTTGCCGTGTCATATGCAAATAGAACCACTAACATGCTATTTAACACTTATTTACCTAAGTTTTAATTTAGTTTTTACTTTATACTGTTTTTTTTTTTTTAACATAAAGTATTTACGCACTTTCTGTCCTGAACACAGGTTCAACCTAGTTCAGGCATATAAGCAACTGTGTTCTATTTTAATTGTTAAGGTATTTATTGTAATGTGCCCGTTAGGTATATGAATAAGCGATTTTATTACAAAAAAAATATATATACCTATACAAGGTCACACGATTATTATACGGTGCGGCAAGCGCGCCGTACCTTAAAGAAATCGTGCCGATGCCGTGTAGACTGGGCCTCGGACCAAGTTCGCAGCTGAAAATGTACTTAATGGGTGTTTTTCTACCGGCCGGGACGTCGCCGGCATTGTGCCGGCACCGATATCGGCCCGGCAGCCGGGGAAGCAAAAATGTATGAAATTATATGGCACTTTTTTTTTTATCGGTACGGCGATGTGCCGCAGCGATGCCGGCGCCGATATCGGTGCCGATATCGGTGCCGACATGCCGGCGACGTCCCGGCCAGTGGAAAAACGCACAATAAAGGCTAACAAAGATTTTTATTTCGGTGTTTGAAAAGAAAGAAAGACTATATTAGTTACGTTTTAAGTAAATATATTAATCGTTTGTAAGGATAATGTTTCCAAGTAAACCGTAAACAAAATTAAAATTCTCAGAAATTAAACAAAAAACATAATATCATCTGCCCAGCCTTTTCCAACTATGCTACATACTACTTATACATAATAAGTAATATTTAACTTTGTTGGGGTCGGCTTACAGGTTAACTGGATGCAGCTGCTGAATACTAGTATTTTATATGGAACAACTGTCTATCTGACCTCCACAACCCAGTTACTGGGTAATACGATACCCCTTGGTTTGACTGTCAAAGATCTACGAATGACAGCCGGGACCAACAGCTTAACATGCTTTCCGAGGCACGAGGGGTCTTGGTATGTAAATATACCATCAGGCAAGATAGACCTATCCACGGACCAACCGCAGCTAGCGTAGCATAACCTGATTGATTCGACCCGTGCGGCTGTTATTACTTAGCCACGAGGTCCTCAAAAACATAATCACTACATAGTATAAAACAAAGTCGCTTCCCGATGTATGTCTGTCATTTTGTATGCTTATATCTTTAAAACTGCGCAACGGATTTTAATGCGGTTTTTTTAATAGATAGAGTAATTCAAGAGGAAGGTTTATATGTATAATACATGCGCGGGCAAAGCCGTGGACAAAAGCTAGTAATTTTAGTAAAATGAAATAAAAGTATACCCTACAGAATTCTTCCGACAGCTTTCTCCATGTTGACTGTTGTATTTCGCAGGTGATATCGGTGCATTCGCTGTCAACAACAAGCACGCGTGCATTCGGAGGGACGGGCAGTAGTGCAGCCTCGTGCTTAGGCGTCATGGAGCGGTCGCGCCCGGCGGCCTGGCCTCAACGTGCCTACGTGCATCTTGCCACACCCAGCACCGGCCAACCTAAAGCCACTACACTGGCACAGTAATAACCTACTAGCTGTGTAATTAATTACACAAAATTATGATGCCTACTAAAGATAAAGATAAAATTTGTTAAAACATGTGTAACATGAATGGACATATTGATGGAAAAACATTTTTATACCATTCCCCCTCTAAAAAGCTTATTTTATTCACTGAAAACAGTGAATACAGTGCACTTTTACTCACTGTTTTGATGTTTGAAAATGGAACACACCAATGTATTCGACCACAGATTTAGAGTACCTAGGCTAGATACGACATGTTATTAGATAGTATGAAAACCGAACGTCTCATCTTTTTTATACCTAAGATAACTTCACCCCAGCCATTTAGTGATGTGCTCAAAGTAAACAGAATTGTTTCAATCGCTAAGCGTCACTGAGCTAACAGACTTTTTTTAGTACGAACAGTCGAACATGCAGGGCACGCTTGGTCGGATGGCTTGCTATCTAGTGTAAGTGTATTTATTTATTATTTATTTATTTATTTCAATTGGTCTTACGAGCTAAACAACATCCGGTAAGTCATTTATAAATATCACAAATAGCAAAGGTCCCACCGTACTACCCTGACTGACTCCTGACCTAGTGAAGTAGATTCTTGAATCATATCCTTTTAATCGCACATATTGACTACGATTACTTAGGTAACAGGAAAAGAATTTGAGGAGCTTTGGCGTGAATCCAATAATAGCCAATTTTTCCAGCAGTATATCATTGTCCACCAAGTCGAAGGCTTTTTGGAAGTCAAAGTAAGCCGCATCAACCTGCTTACGCCTATCCATTTGCGAGCAGACATAGTCTACATGCGCGACCAAGTTGGTAGTGGTGGAGCGAGCGCTACGAAACCCATGCTGACTGCTATGTAGTTGGTGACAGATTTGGTTATTAATGCGAACACTTAGAATAGCCTCAAAGATCTTAGTAAAAACAGATAGTACTGCAATTGGTCTGTACGAAGAAACATTCGTGCCTCCATCACCTTTAGGAACAGGAGTGACTCTGGATAACTTCCAGCTTTCAGGATATCTCGACTGTGTCAGTGAAAGATTGTAAAGATACAGTAGAGGCCCCGCAAGAACCGAGATACAATCCTTAGCTAGAAATACAGGAATACCATCAGGTCCACCAGATGATCGCGGTTTGAGGCGCCTCACTGCCTTACTCAGATCGACCTCATCAACTGCAGCGACCGAAACGGACGCTGCATCCCGATACTTATGTGCAGCTTTAGCAGCTATTTCCGTGTTCAATACAGGTTCATCTGCATGAAACACGGACGCAAAATAGCTGGCAAAGGCATCGGCTGCTGCTTGATCCTTCACTTCAGTCTTATCATATGTATATGTGTCTATATACCTCCTATCCTTTTTCTTCTCTTTAACATATTTCCAAAATTGTATCGGATCGTCAATGATATTTTTTTGTAGCACTGTCATATATCTCCTATATTCACAATCAATCAATTTTTTCACTCTACGTCTATAATATATAAACATTGCCTTGTTGAAATCTTTACCTTCTTCTTTAAATCTCTTGTGATAAAAGTGTTTATTTTGTATATTTTTTATTATTTCGGCGTTGTACCATTTCGGATATACGTAACGCCGACTACACTCTACTTGTTTTTTTAAGGGTACAAACTGACCTATGCATTATTTAACTTATCGTAAAACAACTGAACAGCATTGTTGACATCGCTTATTGCTAACAATTCGGACCAGTCTAGTTCCATCAACGCCCCATACAAACCCTGGAAATCTGCCTTGCGCCAGTTCCAATCTGGACTGGTTTCCGAGCGAGGTGTCACTGGATGCGGAGATGGCACCATATATGATATCCCAATGCTCGGAAATGTTACAAATATATCGAGCATAGGATGGTACTGGTCAATATTTACAGGAGGATCTTCACCAAGGGATACCGCTATCTGATCGGTTCCAAAATTGCCCAGCACGAGATCTAGCATACCACCGCGATTATTTAAAACTGCGTTATATTGCTTTAGCGAGCAAAAGTCACAAAAGAAATCAAAATTAGTCTTGACATTGGCACTGCAAGAGTTTAAATTAAAGTCACCTAGGATTAGAACATTCATGTCAGGGTAAGTACAAATCGCATTTTCTATACATGTCAAAACATTCAAATATTGCTCATCTTTATAGTTAGGAGGCAAATACACGACACAACATAAAAATTTTACATTTCTATAAGTCACAATAACGAAAATTAATTCTTTGTCGTCAGTCATATTAACAATGTCGGTAACTATTTTTACATTATAATAATCACGAAACGCAAGCAGAACTCCTCCCCACCCCCTGTCACCTGCTCTATCTTTACGTACTACATGAAAGCCCGGAGGAAAAAGTTCACTGTCACACACGGAGCTCGTAAGAAAGGTCTCAGTTAATGCTATTATATCATATTCACATTGCGCAACATTATTAAGAAACGTATTAGTGTTCGTCCTTAGGCCACGAACATTTTGATAGCACATTTTCATCTCAAGCAATCGCGTTCGACACTTGATAGTTATTGTTTTTGGCACGAAAGTTCTGCCGCCATGGCTTAACACATATGTCTTCAGCCCAATTCTCAGTTGACATTATATTTTCGGCATACTTCAATGGAACTCCAAGCTTAAAAGACGAGTAGTGTCCACGAGATTTCAGCTTTTCAACCGAGCATTCGCCACTGCCGCATATTGAGTTAAGATGCTCACGTACTTGCTCAACTTCAGTGCCTTCCCGCACGTAATATAGGTGCAAGTATCTTCGCCTCTCAGCAGCATGCAACATCGTAGAGCCAGGCGCAGCGGTACCTCTGAGTACCCCGGGAAGCGATGATCGCGACCTCCTGCGCTTTACTTCTTCCCAGTTTCCTTCATCGGTGCCTTCACAGTCATGGCTATTCATAGTAGAGGCCGATGCAGAACATTCTACCTGTATGACCTTGTAAGCACCGAGGACAGGAGCCACAGACGAAACTGTACCGGGGACAGAAGCCACAGATGGGACTGTATCAACTCCGAGAGACTTGGTGCTTGGTTGAGGTTTCTGCTTAGGAGGCTTAATTTTTGAAGCTAGTTTATTTTCGGGAGTTGGACATGTTGTGTTACTGCTAGACGTCGAGTTTTTTTTAGACAGCGTGTTTTTGGTTTGCGGTGCGCCGCAAGCCTTATTGATGGTTGACTTGTATTGTTCCTCTAATTGTGAAACCTTATCTGATATCAAATTAATCTTGTCCATAAATTCAGTTTTGAATGTCAAAAATTGTTCAATAAGTAGTTTATTAATTTTGCTGACTAGCTGCACTTCTAAATCAACTTGTAGGTTTTTTAATTCCCGCACAATGGAATCCTTCAAATTATTAACCGAAATATTTTCGCCTGTGTTTTCGGTAACAGATTTTGCATATCGAGTCTTAGTACGAACAGTCACGTTATCAGAAGTCTGCATTGATATGTCGCGGCGATCGCTAGCCACATTTGGATCTTCTTGCATAAGGTGTTGACGCACTGGAGTATTAGAATTATCTCGTTTTGGTTGCCTACTATGGCATTCCACACAGATCCAAGACATCTTAAATGCCACCGACAAAGTGTTAAATACACCTGTAGAAAACTTCGCACACATAATATCAAAAATCTGCTTACAATTTGCGCATTTCATATACGGGCCGTCTTCGCTTACTTCACAGCGGCAGCCCGCACACAGAACTTCCCCAGATGCCATCCTTGTGCGGTCCGCAGTAGATAGATATTGCAATACCGTACACAGCGTCGACTGGTAGCGAGCGCGATGGCGATGACTCACAGCAGGTAAACTAATAATTTTAAAAAGTATTTGCTCATATCTCCGGTGTTACTTGTTAGAATTTAATTTTTATTACACCACCAGAATTGTCACTAACACAGCTTTGTAAATTATATACATTCAACTTTAGAGAACAACTATAAACACGAATTAAAGCAATTTATTTACGGAGCAAACTTGCGCAGATGTCTCATGTGTCAAGCCGGACCTCGGTGTAGTCTGTGTATTCGACCTATATTGATGTTACCTATGTTGACGTTTTTTGCAATTTGTGAATTTTTGAGTACTCCAACGATGGTTGGTCCCATAGAAATTTTTGATCAATATATAACAGGATCGATTGGCATCAAAAAATGTTTTTGTGTAAAATGGCTATTTTCTTGCTAACTGTAATTTTTTTTTGAAAATCTTTGAATGGGGATCAAAATTCCATAAAAAATTATGGATAGTCTCCTAAGGCCATTTTCGCGTAGCTGCAACGGTTTATCCGTCCGTCTGACTTAAGGATCCATCAAAACAAGTGTAAAAATTAAATTTTTCGGACAGAGTAGTGACAACTGTCGTATCGTGTTGCCATTCATACTTCGTTCGGGCCCCGAACCAACAATCCATCCGTAAGTGATACGGAGTAGGAAACGCCCGTAACGAAGGCCGAAACTACGGACTGCGTGCTTAGGGAGTAGACCCCTAGGTACTTCCCCTTACTGCCCCGCTGAAAGATTCCACCCTGTATAGTACGTATTTTTGTTATTATACCTTTACATTATGCGGAAGATGTCAGTACTGACAGTTGTCTGGTTAACTTGGTTAACTAGTATCAGAAGCGATAGAAGGCTAATTCTCGTTGCTACATAAAAACGTTCAAATTCAAGTCGCAATCTCATGCCAGCTTGTCGCTGGCATGAGATTGCGACTTGAATTTGAACAAATGTCAAAAATGTAAGTAAACGCTTCAAAATTTTTGACAGATCAAGGAGAAAAATATAGGTTATTTACTTACAGTAAATGTTTTTAACTTAGAGAGACAGAGATGAAATTGCGAACGTTGTTAAAAATACGTGTTCGTTTCAACCGCGCGGCCATGGCGTTAAAAAAAAAAAAACTATGCCAACATTTTGTAACAATTTGTAAAAGTTGACTCCCAAAACCACAAATTTGTCAAAGCTATGATTAAAAAGTTAGAAGGGTTTGAACGTGGCCGCGCCATCGAAACGCGGAGAACCGCGCAGCCACGGAGATCTCAGAAACTAAGCGTTGCACAGACCTGAAATTTTGGTAAATAACAGATTCAATTTGTAAACAATTTGTAAAAATATAGAAAAAAATCCTAGGTTAATATTTTAGGAGCTGTGAGACTAAAACCCCGTGGCCGCGCCATCGAAACGGTGACAAAAACGTTATCACAGATATCTCGCTGAAAAAGCATCGCAGAGGTCTGAAGTTTTTTGTAAAACCTAGATTTGAATTTGTCAAAATTTGTAAAAATATAACAAAAAATCCTTGGTTTATATTTTAGGAGCCGCGCCATTGAAACGGTGAAAAACACGTTATCGCCGATATTTCACTGAAAAAGCATCGCAGAGGTCTGAAGTTTTTTGTAAAACCTAGATTTGAATTTGTCAAAATTTGTAAAAATACAACAAAAAATCCTTGGTTTATATTTCAGGAGCTGTAAGACTAGAACCCCATGGCCGCGCTATTCAAACGGTGAAAAAGATGTTATCGCCGATATCTCGCTGAAAAAGCATCGCAGAGGTCTGAAGTTTTTTGTAAAACCTAGATTTGAATTTGTCAAAACTTGTAAAAATACAACAAAAAATCCTAGGTTTATATTTCAGGAGCTCTAAGACTAAAACCCCGTGGCCGCGCCATCGAAACGGTGACAAAAACGTGATAGCCGATATCTCGCTGAAAAAGCATCGCAGACGTCTAGAGTTTTTTTTAAAACCCAGATTTGAATTTGTCAAAACTTACAAAAATGCAACAAAAGAAACTAGGTTTATATTTCAGGAGCTGTAAGACTAGAACCTCATGGCCGCGTCATTGAAACGGTGAAAAATACGTTATCACCGATATCTCGCTGAAAAAGCATCGCAGAGGTCTGAAGTTTTTTGTAAAACCTAGATTTGAATTTGTCAAAACTTGTAAAAATACAACGAAAAATCCTAAGTTTATATTTCAGGAGACGCGCCATTGAAACGGTGAAAAACACGTTATCGCCGATATCTCACTGAAAAAGTGTCGCAAAGGTCTGAAGTTTTTTGTAAAACCTAGATGTGAATTATTTTGTCAAAATTTGTAAAAATACAAAAAAAATCCTAGGCTTACATTTCAGGAGCCGCGCCATTGAAACGGTGAAATACAGTTTTTTGTAAACCTAGGATTTTTGTTGTATTTGTAAAAAAATTAACTAATTCAAGTCTAGGTTTTACAAATAACTTCAGACCTCTGCGATGATTTTTCAGTGAGATATTGGCGATAACGTGTTTTTCTGTGTCAATGGCGCGGCTCCTGAAATATAAACCTAGGATTTTTTGTTGTATTTTTACAAATATTGATAAATTCAAATATAGGTTTTACAAAAAATTTCAGACCTTCGCGACACTTTTTCAGTGAGATATCGGCGATAACGTGTTTTCACCGTTTCAATGGCGCGTCTCCTGAAATATAAACCTAGGATTTTTTGTTGTATTTTTACAAGTTTTGACAAATTCAAATCAAGTTTTACAAAAAACTACAGACCTCTGCGATGCTTTTTCAGCGAGATATCAGCTATCACGTTTTTTTCACCGTTTCAATGGCGCGGCCATGAGGTTCTAGTCTTACAGCTCCTGAAATATAAGCCTAGTATTTTTTGTTGCATTTTTGTAAGTTTTGAAAAATTCAAATCTGTGTTTTACAAAAAACTCTAGACGTCTGCGATGCTTTTTCAGCGAGATATCGGCTATCACGTTTTTTTTCACCGTTTCGATGGCGCGGCCATGGGGTTCTAGCCTTACAGCTCCTGAAATATAAACCTAGGATTTTTTGTTGTATTTTTACAAGTTTTTACAAATTCAAATCTAGGTTTTACAAAAAACTTCAGACCTCTGCGATGCTTTTTCAGTGAGATATCGGCGATAACGTGTTTTTCACCGTTTCAATGGCGCGGCCATGGGGTTCTAGTCTTACAGCTCCTGAAATATAAACCTAGGATTTTTTGTTGTATTTATACAAATTTTGACATATTCAAATCTAGGTTTTACAAAAAACTTCAGACCTCTGCGATGCTTTTTCAGTGAGATATCGGCGATAACGTGTTTTTCACCGTTTCAATGGCGCGGCTCCTGAAATATAAACCCAGGATTTTTTGTTATATTTTTACAAATTTTGACAAATTCAAATCTAGGTTTTACAAATAATTTCAGACCTCTGCGATGCTTTTTCAGTGAGATATCGGCGATAACGTGTTTTTCACCGTTTGTATAGCGTGGGTCCTGAAATATAAACCTAGGATTTTTTGTTGTATTTTTACAAGTTTTGACAAATTCAAATCTAGGTTTTACAAAAAATTTCAGACCTCTGCGATGCTTTTTCAGCGAGATATCGGTGATAACGTTTTTGTCACCGTTTCGATGGCGCGGCCACGGGGTTTTAGTCTCACAGCTCCTAAAATATTAACCTAGTATTTTTTGTTGCATTTTTGTAAGTTTTGACAAATTTAAATCTGGGTTTTAACTCTAAACGTCTGCGATGCTTTTTCAGCGAGATATCGGCTATCACGTTTTTGTCACCGTTTCGATGGCGCGGCCACGGGGTTTTAGTCTCACAGCTCCTAAAATATTAACCTAGGATTTTTTTCTATATTTTTACAAATTGTTTACAAATTGAATCTGTTATTTACCAAAATTTCAGGTCTGTGCAACGCTTAGTTTCTGAGATCTCCGTGGCCGCGCGGTTCTCCGCGTTTCGATGGCGCGGCCACGTTCAAACCCTTCTAACTTTTTAACCATAGCTTTGACAAATTTGTGGTTTTGGGAGTCAACTTTTACAAATTGTTACAACATTTTGGCATAGTTTTTTTTTTTTAACGCCATGGCCGCGCGGTTGAAACGAACACAAAAATACGGGAATTGCCCCTCAGATCATTTATTTTGTAAACTAGATAGGACGTTGCTACGGTGCTACGCCGCTACGTTGCTACGCTTTCGTAGCGCTGTCTTAGGTTTCGATATTTAGTTGAAAATTGTTAAATAGTTTTCGATTCACATTGCTTTACGTATCACATCTAGATAATAAATACACATTATGTATGTTTAAACTTTTTTCCATAAGAGAGTAGGCAGAAACATTTAAGTGTACTTCTGTATACGTTAACACGTGCTGCCTCAGATATAAATTAGGTATTCATATTAAATCAGATAAATTTTGCAAGCACGGTAACATTTTTAATTTAATTAAACTATATTATCATAGTATTAGAGGTATTGTTGCATAATGTTATTATTTGGTCCTGTATCATTTTCACCATCATCATTGTTTGTATTACGAGTACAAATTAAATGTTATTTTACGGTAATATTAACATGATTTAATTTTAATGGTAAAGGCATATGTAAAACCAACAACGGTATCCGGATAAACAATGCGATTTCCAAATTCAATGGAATTAAACAAGGTATTATTATAAGTCTATTGTATATTGAAAAAAAAAATCTTTTGAAGTCGGTTAAAACTAACTGAAACAGGTGAACTCCAGTTTGGTTTATGGGGGATGCGCTGTGGTAGCCCGCGAAATTATTTTTTTTTTGGGTTTTTTGCAAGTCCGTGTCAGGTTGTATCTTGATCAAAATATGATATGTGGAAATAAAACATATGTATTTACATAATTTTAACCATAAAAATCATCAACACATCGCTCTAAGTTAGATTTCGTGCAGATTCTTCGAACGAACGAAATCTAACGAATCTGCACGAAATCGAACTTGGAGAGATGAATGGATGATTTTTATGGTTAAAATTATGTAAATACATATGTTTTATTTCCGCGTATCATATTTTGATCTAGATACAATCTGACATGGGTCTGCAAATTGCATAAAACGCAAGAAAATTTCAATTTCGCGGGCTATCCAGCGCATGCTCCTTAAACGAAACCAATCAATCTGCCTAGCCTTTTCCCAACTATGTTGGGGTCGGTTTCCAGTCTAACCGGATGCAGCCGAATACCAGATAAACGAAACCATGGTCCTCAAATGATGTGACCAAGATTATTTCCGAATTTTGGCGTTGATAAATTTTATATATTTACTTTGTAAAGTAATGTATTATTTTAATTATTTTGAGTCTTCACAATAATTAAAATAATACGTGCGGGTCATTGTTTTTTTTTTCAATTTGAATAATTTTTATGCGACCTACACAAATGTCCTTCCTTTGGTTTTGTTCGTCGAATCGTTGAAGGGGCCGTATACGAAATTTTGCCGATTTCGCTAATTTGCGTGATTTTAAAGACGTAATTTTACAGTCAAAATATTGTATTTATTTAAGTTTTAATGCACAACATAAAATATCATTTCGATTATAATCTAATGAATGAGCAACATTTTTATTTTGCGTCGAGATTGCGATGGGAGAATTAGGTTGTTTTAAAAAATTTTTTAATGGCAAATGTTTTTAATTTTTGCATTTTTTTTTTTCAGGAAATAGATTGATTTTGAATTGAAGTTTATTTCTGTTGTTTTCTCAAAAATTGACTAAGTTGAATATTTTTTTACTCAAAAATTTTATATGAAAGTCGTAAAAAGTGATTCATACCTAAGTTGAATATTTTTTTACTCAAAAATTTTATATGAAAGTCGTAAAAAGTGATTCATACATTGTGTATACAACTTTCACAAGAATATATTGTAATTTTTCCATACCCTGTAGACTTCAAAACGATTCGTAAATATGTGATATTCTAAACCTCTTACAGCAAAAATTCACAAAACAGTCGCCGGTTTAGGTCGATTAATCAAAATTAAATAATAAAAATAAAAAAGTAGCTCATACATTAGATCGTAATTGAAATGATCTTTCATATTGTGCATTACAACTTATACAAATACTATATTATAACTGTAGAATCGCGTCTGTAAAATCACGTAAATCGGCGAAATCTGCAAAATCTCTGGGTTGAACATTTGTCAGTAGACGTGCAGTGACTGGACACGTCCACTTAATCTGGGGGTTCCTTCCTCAAAAGACTATTTCAGACAACAATCTGCATGGTCTTCATATTATCTGTCCAAGATTATGTCTGGACTTTAATAAAAGAGACTGTGACCTCTGAGCTTGTTTCGGCCTTTCTTCTCAGAGTAGTCGGATAGGAAACGCCGACCTCATCTAGTTTTTAAAATATGATTGACGTGTAAAATTGTTTGTACAGTCGAGTTCATTAATATATTGACCTTTTCAGGCTTCAAAAATACATGAACGTCAAAAAAGTTCATAATATTGTGACAAATCATCATTCAATTGTGGTCAAGATTTAGATTCATTAATGTAACTGCTTTTTCTCAGTACCTGACATGAGTAATGCACAGTTAAATTATTGAACCGTTCACACGAGGACATTCTTTTGATCTTTAGGTTCTATAGAATTTATTGAGCTTCCCAACGCTCACAATATTTTGAATCCTTGACAGTGCCAATATATTAATGAACTCGATTGTACAAACCTGCTTCATCATCATTCTCTTACCATTATCCCAATTTACAAACCAATTTACAGCCAATTTACCTAGGTACTTTGTACAAACCTGCTTGCGGAAATAAAATCATTTATCATTGTTATTATTGGTAAGTTTTACTGTTACGTACCTAAAGGGTGCTATAAAGTGTCAACTGGGACCAAACTGGGACCCTGTTACTAAGCCTGCGCCGTCTGTTTGTCTGTCATAGGGTGCAGATATCTTTCTAGACGTGAAGTTTTTGTGATGTAGCCGGTAGAAATGTTCGTTCACACATGACACTCGCTTAAAATAGTTTTATTATTTTATTTATATGAAACATTACTTTAGTACCTATCATAGTACCTACATATTATATACTTCTAATTTTGTGTACCTATGTAATATTTATAAGTGTTGTCTAATAAAAATTGTAAACTAATTGGCTTGTTTATTTCAAAACTATTAACTTACTAAATCAACAAAATATCCGAATGTATTAATATCGGAACCCAATAGATTTTATGTTTACAAAGATTGATTTTCCAAGAAAATACGCTTTGCGATCATGAAATTGATATTACTGAGCTTTTGTAAGTACAGAATTTTCTGGAACTAATTAAATAGGTATTTACATATTTAGCATTTCCTTCATCAGATTGATTCTTCAGTGATCAGATTTATTTATGTTTTTCAACGTGTTTCTATGCGGGGTCTTGGGTCACAGGACCCGCGTCATTATTAGACATTTAAAATATTTACAAATCAATTGACATTGCATGGAGGCTCCGCCGAACTGCCTTTTCAGATTGCATCGCCAGAAGCCTGCTTAACGTATGCGATAATATATGACTATTAAAGAAGTAAGTATTTTGGTCACTGTCACGTAGGCATTCAAAGAATATGTGCAAAAAGCTAAAAAAAATAATATTATGATCCTTACAATTACCAATAACCTAATATCCAATTACCTAAGATCTGTAACTCATGACGGTTTAATGTCTCAATATTCAGCTTTTAAAGCCACCGCGTCACTGCTTCAAAACAACATGATATCATGCTTTCACGTCTATATACCTACGTGAGGCTCAATCAATTAGTGCAAGACTAGCGGCTCTTTGATCACGCGAAGCATATTACGTGTATCCGGCGTCCGACACCCGGACCGCATATGACGGCGACGTAAACAGATTAGCGACCACATCTCCTTCCTAATTGGGCTCACAAATGACTCTTGGGACTTATATTGATCTTATTCTTTACACATGGGCACACGCCTCAGCCTCGCCGGGTATTATCCCGGATAATACGGCTTCGCTCCCACATCGCTTAAATATTTGAAATCCAATATACCGGACCCTAACAATGGATCATTTTATTTACAGATAAATGCCCGACGTTGTATTACATATTTCTATGTTTTACATTGTCGGTCATTAGATGTTTTAGCCCTGATCAAACGTATAACGAAAGTGTGTCCACCAGCACAGAGAATTACAGAACACTCTTTCAGGACAATCCGTTATGGAAGCAGGGTGACATACCGTTGCTAAATAGAAAGGTATGCCAATTTCCTGCATATCAACAAATGTTATTATTATATATGTTACCGGCAATCTGTATAATCCGGTATTCTATACAATACCTAGGCAATGTATAGAATACCTGAAACGTTTAGGTAATGTATAAAATTTTATTGATTTTATACTTTGCCTAGGCATTCTATACAGTACCGAATGCGCAGCCGGCAATGTGTGTAATATACTATGTGCCCGCAATATACTAGCTGTAGTCTTCTAGAGGAGCTCGTGGCTAAATAATAACAGCCGCACAGGTCGATCCAAGGTTAAGCTACGCTTGCCGCGGTTGGTCCGTGGATGGGTGCCCTTTACATACCGATACTCCTCCGTGCCTTGGAAAGCGCGTTAAGCCGTTGGTCCCGGCTGTCATTCGTGGATCTTTGACAGTCGTTACGGGTCGTCAGAAGCCCGAAAGTCTGACAACCAGTCTTACCAAGGGGTATCGTATTACCCAGTTACTGGTGTTATGGAGGTTAGATAGGCAGTCGCTCCATGTAAAATACTAGTATACAGCTGCATGCGGTTAGACTGGAAGCCAACCCCCGCATAGTTGGGAAAAGGCTAGGCAGATATACGTCTTAAAAAAAACAGATGACGAACTTTATTATCAACTCCGAACAAAACAAGCTGTTGTAAAGACATTGGCATTGTATTTATTGTAGGTGCCTAGCCTGCCGCTAGTAAGTTGAGAATCGCATCTTCTCCGGCGCTACGGGAAGTACAGCCTCTTCGCCCTTGCGTAATAAGGCGCAAGCACCTATGCTCGCCTTATTGCCGCGGGCGGAGGCTGCTCTGCCTACGCACATCCGGCTCTGAAAAACACTCTTGAGAAAGGGCAAACAAGTACCACGTAGAGTCGGGGTTGGCTAACTCGGTTCTGTGGCAGTTTTTGCACCTATTCTCAATCTGCCTAGCCTTTTCCCAACTACGTTGGGGTCGGCTTCCAACTCCAAAACCCAGTCTTCTCAGAGTAGTCAGATAGGAAACGTCGAACTCATCTAGTTTAAAAAAAAATATGTTTGACGTGAAAAGTGTTTGTACAAACCTACTTACAGAAAATAAATCATTTATCATTTATCATTTATCAGTAACTGGGCAATACGATACGCACGGTCGATGGATCGACCCGTGCGGCTGTTATAACTTAGCCACGAGCTCTTCCTAACTAATTAGACAAAAACACCTAACATTGAAAAATACAGACCATAATCTATTTACTTTACACATTGCCGGTGGACCAGCAGGTACTCTATACAATGCCTGGGAATTGTATACATTACCTAGGCAAAGTATGTAACGGACTTTAATATTCATAATATTTCATACATTGCCTGGATGCCCCAGGTATTCTATACATTGCCTAGGTATTGTATAGAATACCTGTATTATACAGATTGCCGGTAACATATACATTGGACAATGGGCATAATATGCCTAGCTAAATTAATTAACAATCATTCATTTTGAACCCAGTGAGCAGTCAGTAGAGGTATGCTGGAAATGTGAAAACAATGGATGAAATTTTACTCTGCTGGTTTCTGATATTATCGGTAGATATTATTGTGGAGATTTTTTCTCATTGCTGGCTGGAATGCCAATCGTCTTGATAGAAGTTATAAAAATAACTTTAGCATTTTGAGGCACAAACGCTGTTGTTATCAGAATCAAAGAAAAAGATTGAGTGAGGAAAACGTACTACACATTATTTCCAGATATTCAAAGGAATGCGTGTCACTATTCGTGAACATCCTTACATCGCGAGCATACGACGGCACATCGTGCACTACTCGATGGCCACTATGCTCACGAAGAACTTATTCATAACCGTGGCACATCCTTTGATCGAGTGAGTTAATGAATATGGTTACCTACTGTTTGCCTAATTCTCCCCCTAACAGCGAATATTATCCGAGATTGAATTACTTCTCTCATTACCATTGTGTAATTAACTGTGTTAGCAGAAATTATGTTAAAATATGATTTTATGTCTTATGTTTCTGGACTGAAGTAGGTAAGTTTTTTATTAACAACTTGCTATATTTTTCATATAAAATGTGGTTGGTGTATTGAACTAGGCGTTGTAGCGTTAAGGGTAATCTAGTTATACGTTTAAATGAATTTGCTACTAGTTACCCGGCTTCAGATAGTCTACAGGGGCTGGCTCCATCATTTCTTGTGGATAAATAATTGAGTTTAAAGGCACTAGCGTCCACTTATACGCTAAAGTCATCGTTTAACACGAGATACTAGGAACCAAAGTGGTGTGTGTGAGTGTGTTTGGTGTGGTGTGTGTATGTGTGTGTGGTGTGTGGTCTTTGGTAGGTGTAGGTAAAGTATGCTGTTTAATTTACATAATAATTTTGCCACTAAAGTATGACTACAGATAATATGGTTACGTTGCCAACCGTATGCAAGTTTGGCGGTATAGTAGTGATTTCTATAACAAGCATTAAGTCTAACATCATTGTTACTAAGGATGTACACAATGTAACGAATACCTTTGAAATTCAACCTTTATTTCACTGCAATAAGTCCAGGTAGTACATGAAGAGTTACACAAGTTTAATAAAAAATGAAGATGTGTGTATATGGATAATAGGGTTAAAATTGCAGTGTGCCACTCGATGAAATAGGCGTAGTTGTGGGCGAGAACTATGCGGATAGAGGAGCCACGCTGCTCACCGTGGTGCTGGTCATCATCCACGAGAACTTTGACCGGTACACCCTGGCCGCTGACCTGGCCCTGCTCAGGGTCTATGAAAACACGCCGTACAGGTAATGCTGTACTTTCAATTCGAGGTTCTTGCTAGGCTATAGTATATGGAAGGAAAAGGAAGGCGACAGTTCAGAAGACCAACTTTTTGCACTTTTGTAATACAATGGAGGGCTTGTGGCTAAGTAATTACAGCCACACGGGTCGATTGTTCAGGTTAAGCTACGCTTGCCACGGTTAGTTCGTGACATAGACATAGACATCACGCTTGATATACGATCGAGCCTGAATCGAAGTAGACTTAAAAAAAGGTGGTGGTGTTAGGTTTGTTTAGCTTATCTTCTAGGTTTATTAGGTTTTAGTTGATGTTAATGTAGGTTAGTTTCCGATCAACAAAATGTCCCATTCGATTTAACTTTAGATATGATATACAATATTATTCCCCAAATTATAGGGAAACAATTTAACAAATGGCAACTTTTCGACACACACATAGATAAAAAGGTGGCTTCACTTTTGATGTTCGCGGCGCTCCATCTTCCGTTTTTGTTGATCTGAGACTAACATAAACTAAAACCTAATAAACCTAGAAGATAAGCTATATAAACCTAACAAACAACATCGAAGTGCAACAATACAGAATAAATTCGGAAAGCGCTTTAAACGTTATCAATACAAGCTCCAAATGCGTCCATTAAATCTATGAGTAACCTAACAACTAAACTTAAAACATAGGGACAAATAAATCTAGATTTAGGACCTAATTAAACCATGAGATCCCAAAAATTATATACAAGTACTAAGAATAAGATGCGATACGACTTTAGCGAAAGAAACAGCCTCAGTCAAAGAAGAAATGACTTCTGTCAAAGAAATGACAGTCAAAAATACGACTTACGACAAAGAAAAACGATTGAGCCCAAGATACGACATAAGTCAGAGAAAGTCCGTGGGACACAAAGCGGTCCTAGAGTAGGCCCCAACGGTGGCCTACCTTTGGGGCTAATAACACGATATTTAATGAAGCGAATTATTAATAAAACTTATAAAAAATAATAATCTCAAAAAAGTTACCCTATTCCTGTTTCCAGATGCTCTGTAAAGGCTATCCAGCTGGTACACCCCAGTAAATCTCTAGCTGGCCATCGAGCGTTCGTCACCGGCTGGGGGCGCTGCGACCGCACGGTAGCACCTACCACTTCCTATGACTATAGTACAGTTTGATAAGCAAATTGACTACTTACCAACTTAAATTATGCTTGGATTCAAATCACACCAATCATACTTTGACAGTTTTTGTATGAAATGTCTATAATGTGGCAAACTGTCGCAGGGTGTCAATTTGCTTAACAAATACTTTGTAGAGATTAGGAGGCTCATGAGACAAGAGCATGAGTCATGCTGAAGTAAAAATATTAAATGAAATGACCTTAGTATCGGTCCCGACTTACGAGTACCTAGGACGTGGGTACGAACCCACAGACGCCTAGCACTTTAATAATTTATGCAATACATTTGATAATCACTGCTCGTGGCCTCTGTCAGAAGCATCTTCAAACAGCGTCACACAGCACTTGTGTTTTTCAGCATACTAGCTTAACCGGAGATTTGACGTGTATACAGGGCCTAGACAAAGTACCATTCGAAGCTATCGAAATGTCACGTGATCATTTATGTCAATGTCACTTTGACGCTGTAGCGATTGTAGAAATAGAATGTCTCCGCAGCGAATTCCATTTGTTAGTTATTATTCTGAGGTCCATTAAATTCGATTGAGTAAACCTTTAGGTACTAGAAAGGTTTAGGTAGTGAAACAAAGGTAAACAATCTTGATATTTTAAAACCTTAGTTTATAAATAAAATGCAACTAAAAACCAATGTAAATACAACAATAATGATTACTAAATCAATTGCATAAGCAGTAGTTTATTTGTTTTATATATGTTTGTGTAAAAAGTCACATCAAGATTGTTTACCTTTATTTTATCATTTGATTGACTATCTACATAATACGGTACCCCGTCGCGACATTATAGATAGGTAGCGCCATTTCAATGAGCAAACCTTATCGTGCCATCATGTAATTAAAATATACCATATTTATAGGTATCTAAAGGTATTAATCAATAATTGAATTTGATGGCTCAACTATAGGTATTATTTTTGACTTTTTAAATGTTCGCTTTTTTTTTTGCGTTAGGGGTTTTTTAAATTTTAAATTATTTTTTTATTTTAAAATGTTTAAACTTAGTTAAAAAGAAGTTGTGATATGTACATTTTTTCTTCTAATAGAAATCATGTTAACCCCCCCTCTCTAGGAGGGACCATGGTTTTTCAAAACATTTACAACTCTTAATCTGGAGGATGTTCATGCTGACTTGACCTAGCGACAGAAGTATAATGAAGACGATGCTTGAGTGATAGAATGTCAGCTTTTAACATGATAAGTTTGACTCTTGTACAGTCAGCAACAAAATTCGATTAACACTTGCACTTTTTAATCTTAATTAATAAGCGAAATATTTAAGTCAAATCGGAACAGAAGTAGGTACTTAAAATTTTGTTTGTCCTGTCCTCTATAAATAAAAAACGGTACATTTTGACCTGCCTTAGCGCAGGCTTTTGTAAATAAGACAACTGTCATTTTAAACCCGACTATTTGGGAAACTGGGTAAATGAGAAACCTCTTTAAGTGATAAATAATCCTAGGTCCCAGGTTACACTGTAATACATTTCTTTACAAATTTTTACTTTGTCATCCACATGTGGAGAGTGCTTTTATCAAAAGCCACAATATTGTAACAGATGTTTGTTTTGTGAGCAGAATAGTAGGTACCTGTCTAGTATGTATAAGTGTATTCGCTCAATATCTCACAATAATTTCAATATACAGTTAGATACAGAACCGTTCTAATCACGGTTTGTTAAATTGCGAGAAAGGAATTGATTCCTACAGTAACAATGGTAGATACACTCATTGTGTTCTCATTTCGAATTAATAGGAATGAGGCTCATAACTATCGCAGGCGCCGTCGTCTTGCGGCCACTCGTGCTCCGAAATATCTGCTCGTGAGCATTAATACGATCAAAAGACGAGCATACGTACACATTGTAATGAATATACGTATTTCACATTTCATCACAAATAAGTACAAAGCTTGTTGCAGCAAACAATTCGTAGTTGCAATAGGAACCAAAATTCATTAAATTAGAATGGAGTATACCTATACAAACGTCTCAGACAACTCTCATCACTTCAAACTTAATGAGCGCGGAACATATATATCAGATACGTATTTTGTCGCTGCGGTGCAACACTCAACACTCAAGAGAGGCTCAATGGCCAAAAGTGGTTTGTAGTTGGGTATAATTAATTAGTACGTAACTTATCCGACGATTATGAAAACAAATCCATAATTCTATGATTTTGCAATTTCTTTAAGTACTTATACATGTCACTATTTCTGTCAATATTTCAAACTCAACTTAATACTCAGTTGGGTACAGTAACAGTAACAGTTGGGGCAGTGCAAAGACGAAATTGTATTCCAATTTGTATTGAATGAGAGCGCTACGCCGACCGGCTAAGCTATGCCTCTAGCACATACTGCTCGTACGGCTACGCGCTACGACGTAGGCGCGACAATGCGTAGCACTGTTGACAAATGGAATACACGGATATAAATTGATAAGTACGACTGCACTACTAAATACCATGGTATTTCGTAGGTGACCCACCTACGAAATACCATGGTATTTCCATAAATAGAGTAAATCAATTGTAAAATAAATTATTATGTCTTTTGATTATTATTTTTTGGAATGCAGGATTAATTATTTGTACCAAAGTTTTCAAAATCAAACATGCAAGAGCGCTTTCGCACTACGTCCGATCCGAATCAGAGAAACGTCGGTCCGAAGTAGCCATAGTACAAATAGAGTAAATCAATTGTAAAATATAATATATAATATCTCTTGATTATGATTTTTTGGAATGCAGGATTAATTATTTTACAACGTGTACCTGTAAAAGTTTTCAAAATCAAACATGTAAGAGCGGTGTCGCACTACCGTCCGATCCGAATCCGCGAAATGTCGGTCCGAAGTAGCCACAATACTATATTTGTATGAAGGGTTGCGCACTAGATCCGAACTCTGTCCGTTCGAATTTAGAACATTCCCAATTCGGATTGAACTCGGATCTTGAATTCGGATACGGATTGGACGTAGTGCGAAACCGCTGTAACTGGAAGTCGACCGCAAAAAATAGTTGGGAAAAGGCTAGGTAGATGACTTTGACTTAAGTATAACTGAAAGAGTTACATCGCGTGGATACGAAATAATTGTGTTGGCAACGAAATAATAATAATAATAAAATTCCCCACCGCAGTATCTCTACGTTGACGTCGTGGTGGGGCTTGCGCGCTCCGAACTCTGGGTCTGTGCCGGTAGAGTTCACTTTGCCGAAACAGGTCTAGGGTGAGGAGCCAGACCAAGAGGGATACAGAAACCCGCAGGGCAGCATGTGGCGAGCTGTTGGGCAGTAGCGACCCCACGGACCCTATCTCCCGGGAGTAGTCTTGTTCCTCATCTCTGGCTTGCCTTTATTGGCCGGCTGGAGTGAACACTGACGGGAACAGAGCTCCCAACTCATTCTCGCCTTTATTGGCTGGCTTGAGTGGAGATTCGCAAGAGCAAACGTGCTCGGAGGAAGGAAGTATTCCAGTAAGTGTTTGTAGGGATCTTGACCATCTTCCGGGCTCTGGGATTATTCTGAGAACCTTGGGATACCTCTCCACTCCTCACAAGCACCTCAGGACATGTTGCCCCCTTGCCGTTACGACACTATGTGCTAGCGACCGTTTTCGGGGGCCCATTATTGAGTGTGCAAGTCACCCCCTGCCATTTTATCTGTGTATTGTATACAAACCATTAGTCAGGCAGGGGCCATAGTGTATCCATAGTTCTAGGTAACCAGTCCACAAACACCCAAATCCATAGCCCAATAAATTTTATTTCCATGTTCTGCAATAGTCCTGCACCAACCGGGGGTTGTCCTTGGGTGCAATTGCATAGTGCATACAGGGATAATCGTCGGCTGGTGTCTTCTCTTCATTTAAAATTGTCTAACGGGCCTCTGCGAGTTGGCTTCGGCTCCTCGTACGCCTTCCAAAGGACTGGGACCCCAGGGTCCCGAGATATGTCAAAGGCAACATAATAATAATAATAATAACCCCACCGCAGTATCTCTACGTTGACGTCGTGGTGGGGCTTGCGCGCTCCGAATTCTAGGTCTGTTCCTGTAGAGTTTACTCTGCCGGAACAGGTCTAGGATGAGGAGCCAGACCAAGAGAGATACAGAAACCCGCAGGGCAGCATGTGGCGAGCTGTTGGGCAGTAGCGACCCCACGGACCCTATCTCCCGGGAGAAGTCTTGTTCCTCACCTCTCGCTTGCCTTTATTGGCCGGCTGGAGTGAACAATGACGGGAACAGAGCTCCCACCTCATTCTTGCCTTTATTGGCTGGCTTGAGTGGAGATTCGCAAGAGCAAACGTGCTCGGAGGAAGGAAGTATTCCAGTAAGTGTTTGTAGGGATCTTGACCATCTTCCGGGCTCTGGGATTGTTCTGAGAACCGTGGAATACCTCTCCACTCCTCACAAGCACCTCAGGACATGTTGCTCCCTTGCCGCTACGACACTATGTGCCAGCGACCGTTTTCGGGGGCCCATTATTGAGTGTGCAAGTCACCCCCTGCCATTTTTTTTCCGTGTATAATAATAAAACATTGATCAGGCAGGGGCCATAGTCCTTTCATAGTTCTAGGTAACCAGTCCACAGCCACCCAAACCCATAGCCCAATATGTTTTGTTTCCATGTTCTGAGTAGTTCTTCAAAAAGTATTCTCCGCGTAGCTTTCGTGGCGAATTTTTTTTTTAGAGTAATCTTCAAATAAATGGACACACATTTAAGATGCTCTAAAAATAATAAGTGCAATTTTGATTATATGTAAATCGGTGCATAAAGTACAGAGATATTCTATTTTGAAATTTCGGTTCCCACGAAAGTTACGAAAGACGCCACAAAAGTTACAAACGTATTTTCTGTAAGCAAAATACAGTTTTAAATCCTTATTTTTTCATAAATTTCCTGTGGATTGAAGTTTAAAAATGAAATACTTATTATTTATGAATCAACTTGTATTTGAGATCAACATAGTGTTTTGAGATCAGCTTATTATTACTTATAGCTTTGGTTGCTAATTTAGCTTTGGTCCAGTAATTAAACTGTAAAATTTACATCATTATCATCATCATCATTTCAGCCGAACGTCCACTGCTGGACATAGGCCTCCCCTAAGCACCGCCATTTCGACCGGTTATGTGCTTCCCGAATCCAGCAGATTCCTGCGGCTTTTACAAGGTCATCTGTCCAACTTGTGGGAAGCCTTCCAACGTTACGTCTTCCAGTACGCGGCCGCCACTCCAGAACATTTTGGCCCCATCGGCCATCTGTTCTTCGAGCAATGTGCCCTGCCTACTGCCACTTAAGTTAAGCAATTCTTCGGGCTATGTCGGTTACCTTCGTTCTACTGCATCTCTCTTCATTTCTGATTTGATCACATAGGAAAATTCCAAGCATAGCCCTCGCCATTGCCCTTTGGGTGACTTTCAGCCTTCTCATAAGGCCCACTGTGAGCGACTACGTTTCAGTGCCGTAAGTCTTTACTGGCAACACGTACTGGTCGAAGACTTTCATCTTGAGATACTATGGTATGTGAGACGAGAAGATATTGCAAAGCTTCCTGAACGCTGCCCAGCCGAGTCGGATTCAACGATTGACCTCTTTCTTCAAGTTGGACCTACCTAACTGGACAGTTTGTCGTAGATACTCGTCCACAACCTACAGTGTAGTGTCTCCGATCTTCATGAGAGTGGGTGCTACATGGGCATTTGAGATGCCATTTGTCTTATCCATTTTCATTTTAAGACCGACTCTTTCGGAAGCTCTACTGAGGTCATCGAGCAGTGTACTGAGCCCCTCCATAGTCTCAGCCATGACTACTATATCGTCTGCAAACCGAAGGTGAGTGACGTACTCGCCATTGATACCTAGCTCTTTCCAGTCCAGAACCTTGAAGACATCCTCCAGTGCAGCGGTGAACAATTTCGGAGAGATATCCTCTCTCTGTCTCCCCCCCGCCAGAAGGATAGGTTTTGAGGTCCGTTCCTGGAGTTGGACTGAAATAGTGGCGTTTTCGTACAGGCACTTCAGCACCTCAATATACCGATAGTCGAGACTGCAGTACAGCCCATGCTTTAATCGAATCGGAGGCTTCAGTCTTCTGTATAACATGTCGCAGCGTATACGTATGTAGTATATGGTGCTATAGCCTTTACGGAATCCGGCTTGTTCGGGAGGCTGGAAGTCATCAAACCTGCGTACGAAACAGAGCGTGATGACTCTTGAAAGCAGCTTGTAGACATGGCTCAGAAGTCAGACGGGTCTGTAATTCTTAAGAAGAACATTATCGGCCTTCTTAAAGAATAATACCACCACAGCTCTGTACCATGCCTGCGGCGTTTTACCCTCGAGTATGACGGAATCAAACAGCTTCTGGAGGGCCTTAAGAACGGGTTTTTTTATACTTTTGTCTGACAAGCATTGTACATAATAAAATTCATAAGGTATTTTCTTACTGTCAATTAGCCCATTGGCTAAACAGCACAGGTTGAGGTGAAGTAAGCTGTTAAATTGGCTACGAGAAAACATACAAACAGAAACACATACTACGAGTCGTTACAAGAAAAAAATTGAAGCACATACTCGTACCCGCATAAATACTTATATAAATACATAACACCTTTATTTTGAGTTTCGCGACAATCGAGTAAATGCATCAGCGGCGTCACAAAACATCTGAAGTCATTATTTAATGGAGATATAAAACTTTCATGATGCGCTAGCTGACTTTCGTGGACAAATAACCACGAAAGTTGTGCCACGATAGTTACGAAAATTTCACATTTTTGAGAATTACTATTAAAGTTACAGGTAAATTAACGAACAAAGTACTTGGGAATAATCTCGAAGATCTATCTTATTCCTTCATGCAAAATGAGTTGGAAAATTGTAAACATTATCCCTCAAAACTTGCGCATGAAAGTTTCTTGACCAAGGCTACTTGAAAATATTCAAAGGTTAACTTATCTCATATTTTTTTTGTTTATAAGCAATTAATGTATTTGTCTCCCCCACTGATGCCGGGACACTACTGAGCGTCCGCGCAACTAAAAAGTGTAGCGACAAGTTGCCCCTCTTGGAAGATAGGTGCAGTTTTGTTGCGCCCTCGCGAAAGTAGGAAAATCGTGTGACAGAGACATAATGCCTATTAACTATTGTACATTAAGAGATACAATTAATATTCTTTGATCATTATGATTCCTAATTAAATACGATTAATTTGATGTATTACATTATATGCTTATGAATAGAATACAAAAGTTATCAAAGTTTTCCGTGAGCGCGAACAGAGTGTTACGCGCGAAGAACACCGATTTTGCTCCCGTTTTGGACACTAGATATTTTTTAAAATAAATATTATAAATAATTTTAGATGTTTATTGTTGAAATTGTACACATGAATAAACAAAGAGTAATCTGTATTTGGTCCTAAGACTGAATATTTCATAGGTTAGGAATTAAGACCGTGTGACCGCGTTTTGAGGGACCTCGAAGAACTACCCTTCTGCAATAGTCCTGCACCAACCGGGGTTTGTCCTTGGGTGCACTTGCATAGTGTATACAGGGATAATCGTCGGTTGGTGCCTCCTCATAATTTAAAATTGTCTAAGGGGCCTCTGCGAGTTGGCTTCGGCCCCTCGTACGCCTTCCAAAAGTCCGGGACCCCAGGGTCCCGAGATACGTCAAAGACACTAAAATAAATAATAATAATAACCCCACCGCAGTATCTCTACGTTAACGTCGTGGTGGGGCTTGCGCGCTCCGTATTCTGGGTCTGTGCCGGTAGAGTTTACTTTGCCGTAACAGGTCTAGGATGAGGAGCCAGACCAAGAGAGATACAGAGACCCGCAGGGCAGCATGTGGCGAGCTGTTGGGCAGTAGCGACCCCACGGACCCTATCTCCTGGGAGAACTAGTTCTTCACCTCTGGCTTGCCTTTATTGGCCGGCTGGCGTGAATAATGACGAGGAACAGTGCTCCCACCTCTTTCTTGCCTTTATTGGCTGGCTTGAGTGGAGATTCGTAAGAGCAAACGTGCTCGGAGGAAGGAAGTATCCCAGTAAGTGTTTGTAGGGATCTTGACCATCTTCCGGGCTCTGGGATAGTTCTGAGAACCGTGGGATACCTCTCCACTCCTCACAAGCACCTCAGGACATGTTGCCCCCTTGCCGCTACGACACTATGTGCTAGCGACCGTTTTTGGGGGCCCATTATTGAGTGCGCAAGTCACCCCCTGCCTTTTTATCCGTGTATTATAAAACATTGATCCGGCAGGGGCCATAGTCCTTTCATAGTTCTAGGCAACCAGTCCACTTTAGCCACTCAAATCCATAGTCCAATGTCTTTGTTTCCATATACTGCAATAGTCCTACACCAACCGGGGGTTGTCCTTGGGTGCACTTGCATGGTGCGTACAGGGATAATCGTCGGTTGGTGCCTCATTTCATTGCAAGCGTCTAACGGGCCTCTGCGAGTTGGCTTTGGCCCCTCGTATGCCTCCTAAAGGTCCGGGACCCCCAGGGTCCCGAGAATTGTCAAGACACTTAAAAATAATAATAATAAATATCTTTGGACATTTCACACAAAATGATGAGGACAGATGGCGCTGCCATGCTATAAACATTGGCTACGTGCTATAATAATAATTAAAAATAGAAAAGTACTGTTTTGATGCGCTATTGGTGAGAATCTGGACTCTAAAGTGCACAATTAGTGAGTGCTAGTGTTATTCGGACGGGGAAATAAGTGAAACACCTAATACCGAGATCCATGTTGTGCGTGTTACAGAGAGACACAAAGTGAGCTTTAAACTATTTCTATTCTGAATTAACAAAACAGTGCTTGGCGAATGCTCAAATAACATCTGGTAGCAAGATTTGGTATGGTGAAATGATATTATTCGGAAAATCAGGATTATGAGGTTTGATGAATTCGTTTTTTATTCAAACATTAGTGCCCATTTATCATGCTGATAGCTAACCAATGAAAATTAAAAATAGACCTCGGCACTGGCTGACGCATCACATAAAGTGACCAATTGGAATACAGTAAAAGTTGTGACACAATTATTATCGTCCGGAAACATATTTATAATCGTAGATACGAGTCTTTTCAGACCGAAGCATTCACTTTAAATAATCGACTATTTTGCAAAAATCGATTAATTAGAAGAATAGTTTTCTGTATAAAAATCATGTTATAAACAAAACGAAATTTAATAATTTGAATGATTATTCACCTACTAACGAAAGATTATTAAATTATAAAGGAAATTTTATAAAATGGATGAATTCAATGTAAATGTTAAACCAAGAAGAATATTTATATCAAGATCGACGGAATCTCTTAACACTTCTCTCATTAGCTCGGACTCTGAATACTTAACAAAAAGTTTAGACCTATCTACTAATAATGTTAATCATAGCTATATCGAAGAATTAAAAGAAGAAATTAATAGCCTGAAATTACAATTACGGAGTACTGAAAATGAACTTGACAATACCATCTTAGAAAAAAATAGTATGCTAAAAGAAATTGAACGTCTCAATCAGCAGATGGTTGCCTTGAAACAATTATGCAAAAGTCCTTTGTCAACATTAAAAAGAGCTACACCAAAGTCCCAGAAAAAACAATCTATCAAATGTTTAACAGGAAGTACTGAAGAAGAGTATGTGACTATTCCCCAGAATGTCACTATCAAACAGCTAGGGGGTAAATTACGGCATGCGAAAGAAGAAAGAGAAGTTTTGAATATTGAGAGCCTACGACTGGATCCGAGCTTGGATGAATGCTATAATAAACACGACGTTGACAATTCTCAAAATGAAGGTGAAAACGTGGACAGCTTTAATTTGGTGCATAATATTAGCAGCAGTAAAACGAGTTCACAAAATATGGTGGAACTTTCAAGTACCGCAGATATCTGCAATTTCAAATGTAACAATATTAAAAAAAATCTCGAACAGAATCAACACATAGGAAAAACTAAAGAACCTTGTCCTAAAGCTGGCAAAATATTAATTTTATCGGACAATCAAGGCAAAGGTATAGTTCAGATGTTAATCGAAAGTAAAAATAAGCTATTAGGTAAGGATTACAATATACAATCTGTTACAAAACCAAATGCAACAACTAAGAATGTGTTAACTAACTGTTGCAACATGGCAAAATCCTTATCTAAAATTGATAATATTATTATAATGACTGGTAGTAATGACTCTAATCCAACTGAATTTATGTCTGAAATATCGATAGCATTACATTTCCTAAAAAATTGCAATGTATTTATAACCAATGTACTTTATAATCGCTTTCTTAATGAAGGAAAATTGAATGGCCAGTTAAAGCTTCTTACCCGAAATTATGAAAATTGTACATTTATTGAAGCAGGAGCAGAGGATGTTTTGCGACAAATAATCTATCAAATCAATGTTAAACATTATAAAAATAAATTCCTTTCCTATAACAACCATAAAAATAAGGGTACCACCTTTAAGAAGGAAACACATGACAGTCAAAAAGTTTACACTTCAAATGAAACGGTAGAATTAAAAAGGGGTACAATACCCTATTATTTTGAGAATCAACTCAGAACTAACTCAAAAAAGGTTCACAACTCATCTTGTCTAAATAATAACCAAGCACCATTGAAGGGTACAATACCCTTTTATTTTCCAATTCTCAAAAAAACATCACAAGTGGATCCAAATGACGTGGCTTCCAATAACAATTTTTTTCGTTCCTAAACATTATTTTGCAATAATTCACCAAAACATTGCCGGTGCTCTAAATAAAAGTCAAGATTTTGAGATACTGTTAAATGAGTTGCATGAATTAAAGAAAAATGTTGCAGTAGTATGTCTCACTGAACATTTCATTAAAAATGGTTATGAAAGATACTTAAATATAAATAATTTCAATCTTGGGGCCATTTACTCACGCCAAGAACAAAAACGCGGAGGCACATGTATATTGTGTCATAAGAGTTATGCAAGTACTGAACTAGGTTTTATAAAGGATCTTGCAGTGGAGAAACATTTTGAAGTATGCGGTGTAGAAATTGAACAACTCAAATTGATTGTGGTTTGTATATATAGAACACCCAATTCTGATATAAATATATTTTTTCAAAACTTCATTGAAACATTACGAAAACTTCAACATAAAAAATATAAAATAATAATATGTGGTGACTTTAATATAGATTTATTAATAACTGATAAAAACAGTACTAAATTTAAAGAATTATTACTTAATTATGGAATGCAATACTATATACATGAGCCTACTAGGCTCAAGAAGTGTATAGATAATATAATTGGCAATGTAAAAAATGCAACAGGTGAAACATATGATTGTTGCCTGTCTGATCATAATACAGCTCAAATCGTTACAATTGATCAACAAATTAACAATAAAACTGATTTCTTTTTTGTAGCTATTAATGATTTTAATAAAGGTAATGTTGGTAAGTTCATTGAATACATAAGTTGCTTAAGTTTTAGTGAAATTTATGATATTACCGATGCTAATGCAGCCTTTGATGGATTTCACGATCTTTTAAAATTGATCTACAATCTTTGCTTTCCATGTATAAAAATTAAAAGAAAATATAACAGGAATAAACAAAAATGGATAACAAAAGGTATTAAAAAAAGCTGCAATACTAAGAGGTCATTAAGACATCAGTATTATTTGAATAGAAATAATGAAAATAAGAAAAAATTTAAGACATATTCCAAATTATTAAGAAGTTGTATGAATAACCTGCAATCCCTATGTAACCAAAAGCATATTACTTATTCGCGGAACAAAGTCAAAGCTACATGGGATATTGTAAAGTCCAATACGGGCACCCAGCCGTCTAGGGATTACATCAGTAAAATCGAAGACAATTGTGTAGCACTAACCTCCGGATCTGACATAGCTAATAAATTCAATAATCATTTCATTGACATTGCCATTAATCTTTCTTCTAATTTTAATAATGATAATTATGACATGCAGAATGTAGAAATTCATGATAATACTATATTTTTAGAACCTACAAATGCTTCCGAAATTGAAAGTATCATAAAGTCCTTAAGAAATACTAAATCGGCAGGCTATGATAATATCACAACTGAACTTCTTAAAAGTATATCTAAATATATATCAGCGCCTTTAGCATACATTATTAACCTATCCTTGGAACAGGGCTGTTTTCCTGACAGATTGAAACTTTCCATAATTAAGCCATTACATAAAAAGGGCTCCCAATCTAACGCTGATAATTACAGACCTATAGCACTAACTCCCATACTTTCAAAAATATTTGAAAGAGTAATGTACAGGCGGTTATTAAGGTTCCTAGATAAATTTAACATTCTAGTTACTCAACAGTATGGATTTAGACAAAATAAATCCACTACCTTAGCAATTTATACGTTAATAAAACAAATCATGAACAATATCAATAAAAGAGCTCCTTCCTGTGCACTATTTTTAGATTTAAGCAAGGCGTTTGATCTCGTTGACCATGTTAAGCTATTGGATAAAATGGAAAGATACGGAATAAGGGGTCCAGCTTTAAAATGGTTCCAGTCGTATCTACGTGACAGGAAGCAGATAACAAGAATAGCTAAGTTGAACCATATGGCAAATAGTATGGATAATTTCGACTCCGAACCAAGAATTAACCTTTGTGGTGTCCCTCAGGGAAGCATTCTGGGGCCGTTACTGTTCATTCTCTACATAAACGACTTACCAAAATCAATAAAACATCAGTGTGTTTTGTTTGCTGATGACACCACAATTATTATTACGTGTAAATATCAACAAGACTATGACAATGAAATTAATCAAACATTGAATGATATTATAAAATGGTTAGATATTAACAAACTAAAATTAAATATTGCTAAAACTAACGTACTTCACTTTAAAACATGGAAAAGTAAACCTGTCCATCTTCATGTCGCACACAATAATATTAGCGTAAAGCAGGTACATAACACAAGATTTCTAGGGGTAACACTTGATGAGCACTTAACATGGAAGAATCATATCGAGATACTCTGCAAGAAAATCAATCAATTTGTATTTGCGCTAAGAAAGGTCAAAAATGTAACGTCGCGGGAAACCTCCATAATGGTGTATCATGCCTATGTCTGTTCAGTTATTCGCTACGGCATAGTTGTGTGGGGAAACTCCTCAGAAATAGATCGAATTTTCATTGCTCAGAAAAAGTGTATCCGCGCAATTTTTAATATGAAATGGTCTGATTCGTGTAGGCCTATTTTTAAATCACATAACCTTTTAACTGTACCCTGCATATATATTTTTGAAGTTGCCAAGTTTCTTAGATCCAATCTTGCATTATTTGATCGAAGGGATAATACAAACAAGAGGAAAGCTGCACATTTCGATTTCGAGATACCTGTTCCTAAGTTGCAACTCTTCCGAAAGAGTTGTATCTACATGGCTCCCCTAATTTATAATGCTTTGCCGAAGCCAATTACACAACTACCTTTCAAAAAATTTTGTTCGGCACTACAAGTGGTTGTTGCAGGAATGTTTTTACTCAATTCACGAATTTTTTGTAAAATGTCCCTGTAAATTTTATGCTCTTGATCTGGCTCTTGATATAGACATAAATAATAATTTAAGTGATAATATATTAAATTTATTGTTTTATTTGGTTTATTTAATAATATGGTAAAAATTGAAATGTAAAATAATGTTAATTTGATAATAATGATTTAATTTGTTGATTGTAATATAATAATTGAATTAACATTAAAATTTTAAAATTAATGTAATAATTATGTAAATAATGTAAATTGAATATTAATGTAATAATTGTAATTGATTAGTTATAATTGTAAATAGGGGTGCCTGCCGTTTTGCCGAAAAGATTTTGCCAAAATTTCATTACCCAAACAAATTTTAGCAACCTTTTTTTATACCATTGCAATATTTCGAATGATTTTAGTACGCATATTTTCATTTGGTCAAATTTTTAGTTGGCAAAATATTACTAAGTATAATGTCATTAAGTCATTTGGTCTTTAATCAAATGATTTATTACAGCAAACAATCTTCAGACAATAAACGTTTGGTGAAATGATTTGTTAAGACCAAAAATATTAAGGCAAAAATAGCATTTTTTGGTAATTATATAATTAAAAAATGCAATTTTATTTTAATATAATCATTTGTTTAATTCAAAATAATTTTACATTACAATTTTAAATTTGTTGCAATGGAAATTTATTGCTTACTTGATATTAGTTTATTTATGGAAGTAGTTAGAGTAGGTTAATTATTTTTAAAAAATGGGTAGGTTAGGTTAGGTTAAAACTGTGACCTCCTACGCACGAGCCGAGCGAGCGAAGCGAGCGGTGCCGCAGCAGCGGCCGGCGAGTGCCAGACACGACTTGCATTAATAGGATAAAAGATATTGTTTTTAGTAGGTTACCCGGAACTCAACTATTTAGATTAGGTTAATTACTTATTTTAAAAAAATGGTTAGGTTAGGTTAGGTTAAAACTGTGACCCCTACGCACGAGCCGAGCGAGCGAAGCGAGCGATGCCGCGGCAGCGGCCGGCGAGTGCCATACACGACTTGCATTAATAGAAAAAAAGATATTGTTTTTAGTAGGTTACCCGGAACTCAACTATTTAGATTAGGTTAATTTGTTCTTTGAAAAAAATGGGTATGTTAGGTTAGGTTAAAACTGTGACCTCCTACGCACGAGCCGAGCGAGCGTAGCGAGCGGTGCTGCGGCAGCGGCCGGCGAGTGCCAGACACGACTTGCATTAATAGAAAAAAGATATTGTTTTTTGTAGGTTACTCGGAACTCAACTATTTAGATTCGGTTAATTTCTTCTTAAAAAAAATGGGTAGGTTAGGTTAGGTTAAAACTGTGACCTCCTACGCACGAGCCGAGCGAGCGAAGCGAGCGGTGCCGCGGCAGCGGCCGGCGAGTGCCAGACACGACTTGCATTAATAGAAAAAAAGATATTGTTTTTTGTAGGTTACCCGGAACTCAACTATTTAGATTAATTTCTTCTTAAAAGAAAATGGGTAGGTTAGGTTAGGTTAAAACTGTGACCTCCTACGCACGAGCCGAGCGAGCGTAGCGAGCGGTGCCGCGGTAGCGGCCGGTGAGTGCCAGGAACGATTACATTATATAGAAAAAAAAATTGCAGTTCACATTTTTGTCATTGAAGCATTTGACTGAATAGGAAAAGGTGAATTGAAAACTGACGATACTAAATATTTGGCTTATTTGATTTTGCGTAAAAACTGTTATTCTAACTGAAACATTTGACTAAATAAAAAATGTTAAAAGTACTAGTTGGTAAACAAGTTATAGTTTAAACGTTCATTTGCCAAACATTAGGTTTGTGTTACAATTTTTTGTCAATAGAATTTTTGCTAAGTAATAATTTGGCAAATGAAATTATGCGAAAAATTTTTTGGGAAGTGAAAATTTGGCAAATTCCTTTCGGTCAAACAAGGGAAACCCTGTAAATAGATTTGCATACCGTTAAAACGGTGAGACATGCGGTACTATGAAATGTTAACACCTTTGTAAACATACCATGTTTCTAGCAAATAAATATTCTTATTCTTATTCCTTTTCTTATAATGAAATGAATATGTGTATACTGGCTTACAAACATGATGGTTTCAAAAGGAAGTTGTGCAAGATTCGCTTGCATACATGTAAGCATACTAAATAAAAACTCGGAATTAATTTGCTCATATTATGGTTACCTTCTAAACTTTTACGTTACATTTTTTTCTGAATAAGGCCATGCTCATTAGTTATATCACTATAACTCACTAATACTCTTTACTATAACTCCTTTCAAGGAATAGGTCGATATATCGTCGCTAATCTAACTAAGTGACGTAACTGATTCGAAGAAAATTTTACAGGGCAAGCTATTTTCATTTTTTTTTTGTAAACTGTAGATGCCTTTAAAGTTCTCGATTTTTGCATTATCATAGGGACTGTAAGGCATATTACAGATACGCCGATTAGACAGATCGATTCGACTTGGAAAATGTATCAAATTACTCTATTTAGGTCGGCTATCGGCTTAGTCCAAAATGTCAGATACGGTTAGTCAAATTAACGACGATATATGCCTATTGTACTAGCTGCTCGCCCCGGCTTCGCTCGGGGGTACTAATAAAAAAATGAGACCAAATATTCCCTTTACAGTACGACCATGTAGTTATATAAAATGACAATTAAATAGTTTTGACCATAATTTATTGCAATGCTTTGTAATGTACAATAAATATTAATGTGGTTCGAGTCGAAACCTCAAAGCATTGCAATATTGACAAATAGTACTCATTGTTCCGATGGGTCCAGACCTGCAGTGTGATTCTGTAACCATCTCACCGTGAAAACTTAGGTGAAGTGAGCGTGGAGTGAGCTGTCAATAGTGTCAATTCCTAGCAAAAACAAACTCACTTCACCTAAGTTTTCACGGTGAGATTTTTACAGATTCGACCGGCAGATTAGAAGTGTGATGGGAAAGAGTGGAGACCGTTGGCCTGAGAGTAAGTCAGACCAAAACGGAGTACCTACCTAATTTGTTTTGTGATTTTTGCGGTCTCTCCAGTCCTGTGCCCGTATCTCTCGCCGGAATGCCCTTACCGATCTGACGCATGTGACTAAAAGAGTGATGAATATATATGTTGATGGATGGAGAGGCAGAGGAAGGCCAAAGAAAAGATGGATGGATTGTGTGAGGAATGATATGAAAGCAGAAGAGAGTGAATGACAGCGTGACGGTTGACAGGGGAGAATGGAAGAAGAAAACGTGTTGTGTCGACCCCAAGTAATATAAGATGATGATGATGTTCCTATGTCGATCGATTTATCGGTGGCGTAATCGTCTGTTGGATCGTATCTAAACGCCAAACGTTCATAGATAATTTTCACGTTTGACCGTCTGTTTTGTCGTCTCTCGCCTGAACTCGCCTCGGGTTCTTCCGGAGCCAGGGTAGATCGTGCTTAGAAATTCATATTCTGTTTACCTCCAAACGCTGCTCTTCATCAGTCTTATTGACTCGACGGTTATAAACTCGGCTTGCGTTACATGTACGCCGACCGATATTGTGACGCATCTACTACTAGGTACTACTAGCTCTTATATCAGAGCAGAAGTTGAACGGTTCCAGTGTGAGAGAGAAACGGAGCTATATACGACCTATAATCACCATCCTTTTTTCTAAACGAATCCATGCTGGATCCATGACCTTTTTTCACGTCATAATGCGAACCCTGGTGGCCATTGGAATAAACCAATACTGACGCATAAAAATAAATAATACGTTTTTTTTGCAACAAGGACTGAAAGGGGGTCTTAAAAATTCAAAGTGGGGCTACTATTTGAGAGTGTGCAAAGCAGCGTTCTTTCATATGATAAAAGTTTCGATAACTCAACGGCTGAACAGATTTGGATGAAATTTAGTAGATAGATAGATTAGGACCTGGATTAACAATTATATGCTACTTTTTATCCCGAAATAACGCGAATGAAGAACATGCAACGGTTAGTGTTTGATAAAAGTCGTTTTTTCGACAATTTTCACTTTTCCGGAACGTATAGTTTGAAAATGGGTAGGAACTCGAAAAAGTATGTAAGGTAAAAGTTGTAAAAATGTTTATGAGCTTTCATTAATAGACGACATTTACTTCTCTACGACGCACCGTTATAAAGATATTAGCGAAAAACTCAAAAGTAGGACCTTTTATCCCCCGTCCATCCTATTTAGAGGTATGCGTCTTTACGGCGTTAATATTTTTTGACTATTTAAATAATGTTTATGAATAGAATATCATCAAAAACTATGATTATTACAATTAAAAAAACGTTTATGAAAAAATAACATTTATTTATGTTCTAAATTCGAAAAAATTTGAATTTTCAATTTTTCATATTAGGCTGCATAACGGTTTTGGGCATTTTTTTTTAAACTGCTACCTACTTTGAAAACAGCTTACTAATATTGTTTTGGATATTTTAGCAAATTCTTGATTTAGTCGAATGATAAATTTTACGAATTTTGCTAGGTATGTTTTTATTTTTATTATACGGAGCTTATTTCAAATAATATATGTAAATAAATAGTAACTTAGATACGTTTTGGTCATGACCGTTACCAAATAATAAGGACAGTACTGCAAGACGTAAGATGCCACATTTCAGGATTTCATTTTGTTACTTTTTTTTTAAAAATTTCAGTTGGCAATTTAAGTAAAAACGAAAACTAGTCTTTTGAAACTATTTAATAATTACTCGACACTTCTATGTTATAAAAATGTTAATTATTTGCAACTTGTATGTATGGGATATCCCATAAGTGGGTTGGTAATTTGACAAAAATATAATTTAATGTATTGTGTTGCGTAAATTATTTTTGCATAGGTACTATTGTATAGAATCTAGTTCTTCTAACTGAACAGACAGCTGTGCTGCTGGGGAGTTTGTTCCGCTACTTCTTCTTCCCAGCTAAAGCACTAGGAAGTGGTGAAGGGTGGGCGTTTTGTGGGGACTGTCTTACTGTAATTTTGACGTTCAAAAAGTGCTGATTCTCAGCCTAATTTGAATAAAGGACTTTTGATTTTGATTTTGATTTTTTGGTAGACATTTTGACGAAAATGCCCTTTTATACGTTTGCTTCTCCTTCAACCTGGCGAAACCAAGCGCGAAAAAAAAAAATGAAAATTCAAATCATAGTTTCCTAATAATTCATGACAAAAATATTTTCCGTTATTTTACTTTATTTCTTCAAAAGTGTATTGAAAAACGTCGTTTGATACTCGTGGACATTTGTTATTGCAGTTCTCGGCTCAACAACAACCTCGCCTACGGCTCGGGTGTTAATTCCGCCTCGAATGCAATAAAAAACGTTCTCCACTTGTATTAAAATGTACTATTTCGTCAATTCTGTCAAAATGTTTGAAGATCTCCCTACTAACTTTTGCCTCATTCACTTTTTTGTATGGAGATTTATTAACCAAAATTGTTCACTTTTTTGTACAAATAAAACATTTTCTTTCATACAAACCTTGTCCTGACAATTACAAACACAACAAAAAGAATTATCCAAATATAGGTGCAACCGTTCTGAAGTGATGCGCGTACATTGTGTGTACGAGTACTTTAGCAATAGATTTTTATTTATATAGATTACTAACTTTTTATTATCTAGCGGAAATTATACCACGGGAACATAAATTCATACTTATTCCTTGTCTACATTATAAAGGAAACCTCTGTGCAAAATTTCAGATTTATAGGTCCAAGGGTTTGGGCTGGGCGTTGATGAGTCAGTCAGTCAGTCAGTCAGGACTTTTCTTTTTGGGGTTCCGTACCTCAAAAGGAAAAAAACGGAACCCTTATAGGATCACTCGTGTGTCTGTCTGTCTGTCTGTCCGTCTGTCCGTCTGTCACAGCCAACTTGCTCCGAATCTAATGGACCGATTAAGTTGAAATTTGGTACGCATATGGATTTCTTTGACCCAAACACGTACGGAAAAAATCACAAATAAAAAATACAGAAAATAGTTATATACCTTTAGATTACAGAAAAACCTATAAGAAGTTTGTGGTCTTAAAATAACATGGTAAAGAGTGTCAGTAAAAACAGAACGTGTTTTTCAACTATATTGTTACGTTTGTTCTTGGGATAATTTCATCCCAACTACGGAACCCTTCATTGTGCGTAGTCCGACACGCACTTGGCCGGTTTTTTTGTACGTCTATGATTATAAGTAAAAATATGTAGATAAGTTACCTACCCAACATTCGATGTTCAAATACATCACAATGTCGAACTATTAGATGACACATGTCGTAATTATCGGGAGCGAAAAAGAGACGAAACGACGAAAATGTGGCTAATTAACCAATATTATTTTATTATTATTATTATATACATAATATTATTGTGCCACTTGCGGAGCGTGTATAACCTATCTACCTGTTTTTGCTTATAATTATCATTGTCTCATCATCTTCCTGCCCTTATCCCATGTTACTTGGGGTCGGCGCAACACGTTTTCTTCTTCCATTCTCCTCTGTCAACCGTCACGCTCTCATTCACTCCCTTCTCTTTCATATCATTCCTCACACAATCCATCCATCTTTTCTTTGGCCTTCCTCTGCCTCTCCATCCATCAACATGTATATTCATCACTCTTTTAGTCACATGCGTTTCGTCTCTCCTCATCACATGCCCATACCAACCCAAACGATTTCCTTTCAACTTTTCTGTCACTGGCGCCACTTTAAAACTTCCTCTTATATACTCATTTCTTACTTTATCCATTCTCGTCACTCCACACATCCATCTCAACATTCTCATCTCCGCTGAATGCAATCTTTTTTCATCCGTCTTCTTCACTGCCCAGCATTCCGATCCATACAGTACGACAGGCCTTATCACGGATTTGTAAATTTTTCCCTTTAACTTGAGGGGCATCCGTGGGTCGCAAGTTGTTCCTGTAACCTGTCGCCATTTCATCCATCCTGAGTTGATCCGGTGTGTTACGTCTCGGTCTACTTCGCCATCCCCTTGGACAAGCGACCCGAGGTACCGAAAATCGGAGCAGATCGGTAAGGGCGTTCCGGCAAGAGACATGGGCACCGGACCCGAGAGGCCGCCAAAATCACAAAACAGATACTCCGTTTTGGTCCGACTTACTCTCAGGCCAACGGTCTCCAGTCTTTTCCACCACACCTCCAATCTACTCTGGACCTCTAGGCCGCTCTCGGCAACCAGCACAATGTCATCGGCGAACAGCATACACCAGGGAGCCTCTTCCTGGATGTCTGAAGAAAGAGCATCCATTATCAGCACGAAGAGGTAAGGGCTGAGTGCAGACCCCTGGTGTAAACCGACAGCCACATCGAAGCTGCCAGTAGTGCCCACTGTAGACCGGACTTGGGTACTGCATCGACTGTACATCGCACGAATCAACTGCACATACTTCCCTGGCACACATTTCTCCTTAAGTGCCCACCACAAAACTTCACGAGGCACTCGGTCGTATGCCTTTTCGAGGTCAACAAATACCATGTGCAAGTTTTTATGAGCACCTCTGTATTTCTCGCACAGCTGGCGAATAGCAAAAATGGCATCTGCTGTTCCTCGACCAGGCATAAAACCGAATTGGTTTTGCGAAATTTCACTCTCTTCTCTCAGTCACCTTTCAATAACTTTCTCCCAAGCCTTCATACTATGTGACATTAGCTTTATTCCTCTATAGTTGTTACACTCCAGCACATCACCTTTGTTTTTAAAGATGGGCACCAGCGAACTGTTACACCATTCGTCAGGTATGGCTTCTTCTAGCAACAACTTATTGAAGAATAAAGCTAACCACGTCCATCCATCTACCCGTAATAACTTCCATACTTCTACTGGTATTCCGTCCGGACCTATTGCTTTACCATTCTTCATCCCATTAACTGCTATTCTCACTTCATCCATACTAATCATTCTCACTAACCCCTCATTTACTGGTTTATTCCCAAGCACACCACTCCAGTCATTCTCCTCATTCATCAGTCTTTCAAAATAGCCCTTCCACCTATCCTTAATTTTCTCATCATCCGAAAGAACTGTTCCAGTTTCATCCCTTATACACTTTATCTGACAGACAAGAAAGAAAACATATTATCATTGTCTATACTTGACAATTTACCGACGCTTTTGCCAATATGGAGGTCGGAAACTATCCCACAGGAGCGTACTAACGGGATAAAAAATCTTATGTTCTAACCCCGATCATGGTATATCCGTGTGCCAAATCCGTTTGTCCGTTTAGGCGTGAAAAGGTAACAGACCGACAAACTGACAGTTACCTACATTCGCATTTACGAGTAGGTATAATATTAGTAGGTACTTCTAAGTAATGGATTTTTCGTAATATTATGAGAAACGCTTCTAATCACCCGTATCAATTTAATCATCGGGACCTTGACTTGTATGTATAACTTGCTAGAATTCTTTGACGACACGTTTGCCGCAGTGGTTGAGCGATTGACTGCTGCGCAGCATGTCGCGGGTTCGATTCCCGCACGGAACAAATATTTGTACGACCTACAAGTATTTGTTCCGAGTCTGGGTGTTTTTCTATCTATAATATGTATGTTTTTACAAAAAAAAAAAAAAGAAAAGTATATAAGTAGTTTATCAGCCATCTCGTTACCATAACACAAGCATTAGGTTGCTTAGCTTGGGACTAGATGGCGTTGTGTGAAATGTCCAAGGATATTTATATATATTTAAGGATATTCTTTATGTGGCACGCCCCTCCACTAAAATTTCTATACAAACATTTCAAAAGTGTATGTGGAGGGGCGTGCGTGCTAGGCGTTTTGAGGAGCTCGTGGCTAAGTAATAACAACCGCACGGGTCGATCCATCAGGTTAAGCTACGCTTGCCGGGGTTGTTTCGTGGATGGGTGACCATCTTTACATACCGAGACACCTCCGTGTCTCGGAAAACATGTTAAGCCGTTGGTCCCGGCTGTCATTCGTGGATCTTTGACAGTCGTTACGGGTCGTCAGATGCCCGAAAGTCTGACCTATCGTATTACCCAGTTACGTAATGGGTTGTGGAGGTCAGATAGGCAGTCGCTCCATGTAAAATTCTGGTATTCAGCTGCATCCGGTTAGACTGGAAGCCGACCCTAACATATTTGGGAAAAGGCTAGGCAGATTGATGTATGTGGAGGAGCGTGCATTTTTAGGTCCGTATTACAGAACGTCAATCAATACTCAAGCATTACTTAAAACTAGATTCAAGCCATTTGATTGGTTGAAACTAGTTTTAAACTAGATTTAAACAAAGATCAGTGCTTGAGTTTCCTTCTGTAATACAGACCTTAGAGTCTTAGATCTGGAAAGTACCGATTGGAAAGTACCGATTACTAAACTACCCCCTTAACTATAAGTTTAAAATCTTACCAAACAATCGGCTGTTCTCACTGCTGACCCAGTGCGGGTAGATGTCACATGTTTTCGAATTTTTGGTTCTAGGAAATGGCGGTTTCCTTTCACCGTATTGAGACCAGTGGTGATGAAATAATTTACACAAAGTAAAACGCCTGTCGGGGTTCGAACCTACGGCCGCCTACAACTCGTAAAACACGACCGCATAGAAATATATAAAAAAAAACAGGACCGTTACCAACTGCTTTAAAAAAAAATCTTACCAAACAGACAGTCAATTATCCACCCACTTTCAAATTCCCAAGTAGGTAAGACCTATTATTATTATAAAAAAATAATAAAGTAAGGTAGGTCTACTTTATTAATTTTTATAACAATACTAAGTAGGTACCTATTACGTTTTGACAACACCCACTAAATAGAACGTTGCAGCCCTGAGAAGGGCTTTCTTTGAATTAAAACGTTTCGACAACATCCACTAAAGAGAATTTTGCAGCCCTGAGAAGGGCTTTCTTTGACTTTTGACTACACCCACCAAAGAGAACGTTGCAGCCCTGAGAAGGGCTTTCTTTGACTTATTACGTTTTGACTACATCCACCAAAGAGAACGTTGCAGCCCTGAGAAGGGCTTTTCTTTGATTTATTACGTTTTGACATCATCCACTAAAGAAACAGAATACCTTGCAGCCCTGAAAAGGGCTTTGTCAATAAATAAAAAGGGCTTTGTCAATCAATAAAAAGCGCTTTGTCAATAAATAAAAACATACGAATCTGACTACGCGCGCTCGCCACGCATTCTCCTCGCTGACTGAATGTCTTTCGGCATTATAGTCACTCGTTTCGCATGGATCGCGCACAGATTCGTATCCTCCAAGTACGCCTCAGTGGCCCTGAACAGGCTTTGTCAATAAATAAAAACATACGAATCTGACTACGCGCGCTCGCCACGCATTCTCCTCGCTGACTGAATGTCTTTCGGCATTATAGTCACTCGTTTCGCATGGATCGCGCACAGATTCGTATCCTCCAAGTACGCCTCACTGGCCCTGAACAGGCTTTGTCAATAAATAAAAACATTTACGAATCTGACTACGCGCGCTCGCCACGCATTCTCCTCGCTGACTGAATGTCTTTCGGCATGATAGTCACTCGTTTCGCAAGGATCGCGCACAGATTCGTATCCTCCAAGTATGCTTCACTGGCCCTGAACAGGGCTTGGTCAATAAATAAAAAGCAGTTCCGTGCTCTTCTGGTATCTGCGTATCTTGTCTGTGCGGTTTCTTCAGGCCACCCCTGGCTGGATCATTTTCTTCTTGCTGTACGACGTACGTATTGTAACGTATTGGTCGCCAGTTACTTCCGAAGAGCTTTTCCTCCGGTACACTTGCAAGTGGTCTGTTTGGTTCGCGCCATTTTGATTTCTTTATACACGAGCTACCGCGATGACGACTGTGTTAACGTATTATGTCGAGTGGCGACACGAGGAGTGAAGCGATGCCTTTTATAGTTTTTGACGTACTCTCGGAAGATTTTAGAAATTGTGGGTAGTTATAGATTTTTTTGAGTGAGAAATACCCGTGATAATAAAATTATGAGAAGTTGTGGACTTGTAGGAATATTCCGCTCGCACTGTGGTACAAACACATAACGCATTATGCGTGGTTTTGTGTAAAAAATTTAATGATGTCGCGTTCGGTATCAAATGAAAGGGCTTAATTATATATATTTATTATATGTTATATATATTTTTAGCTGTTCCTAGCAGCTTTGCTTGCATGCAACCGATAATTGGAAACAATTTCTAAAATCACTCCTCAGAATAGATGTGAGCCAACATATTTTCTCTCCAAACCTACCCAAAATATGAAAATACATACATAAAATATTTTTGTTCTTTAAAAATTTAAAGTGGCTATGCAAATACTTTATCACGAAATTATAAGTTAAGTTTAAAAACAAAAACCTACGTGTGACTCCAGATTTTTAATTTGTCTGTCTTTTTCTAATTCCAGATAAATATTTTCTTGTTTCATGCTTTTTAGAGCGTGATTTTTCAGTATTCGGGTTTTAGTTTTTAAACTGACTTTTTATTTCATTCTGTGCCGACAGTTATACTTTCTCGACTAAGTATTTGACTATGTATAAAATTTACAAGGGCCTGGGCTGAGTTTAGTTAGCTAGTTTCACTTTTAGCTAAACTCATTCAAGCAGTCTCTTGATAATGTTTTCTTGTAAAAGACGATTTTAGCCTGTGTTTTTTTGTTATTGTCCTTTACAGGGTCAAATAAAATTAGCTAGCTAAACTCCGCAGACGTAATGGTTATCGATATCTAAACACGACAAAATAAAAATAAAAAAACCGACCAAGTGCGTGTCGGACTACGCACAATGAAGGGTTCCGTAGTTGGTATGAATTTATCCCAAGAACAAACTTAACACTGTAGTTGAAAAACATGGATGTAAGGATGCCTAAATCGAAAAATTGTTTTAACTAACCCACAATATTTTTGAAAGACCCATCCAACAACACCCCACACCATGAGGTAGACGAGAAAAAAAAACATTCCCACTTTACGTGTACAGAATTATTACTACAGAAGGTACCCGAAAAAAAATATTTTTTCATCATAATAAATGTATATCCATGAGAGATCATAATAAATGTACATCCAAGAGGAGATCGTGGATAAGTAACAACAGCCGTACGAGTCGATCCATCACGTTAAGCTACGCTTGCCGGGGTTGGTCCGTGGATGGGTGACCATCTTTACATACCGAGACTCCTCCGTGCCTCGGACAGCACGTTAAGCCGTTGGTCCCGGATGACATTCGTGGATCTTTGACAGCCGCTACGGTCGTCAGAAGTCTGGAAGTCTGGAAGTCTGACAACCAGTCTAAGGGGTATCGTATTACCCAGTAGTTGGGTTGTGGAGGTCAGATAGGTAGTCGCTTCATATTAAAAACTGGTGTTCAGCTGCATCTGTTCCCCAACATAGTAGAGAAAAGGCTAGGCAGAATCAATCAAATATACAACTCCCTTGTTAAACCTCATTTATTATATCTTATCGAAGTATGGTGCAACTCATCTAAAACTAGTTTATATAACCAATCCAAATTCTACAAAATAAAATTATCAAAATACTACACAACAACACGACTTCTTAACACCGTCAAAAACTATTTACAAAGAGACGAAGCTATTAAACATCAAACAACTTTATATATTTATAACACATTTGCTCGTAAAGGGTCTCTTATTTCACCAATTTCAGTATCGTAATGTATGTCATTACGTACTTGTGCGTTATCGTAAAGTAAAACGCACGAGTTTCTTTTTAATAAGGTAACACGTACTGTTTATCATGATGCACCGTCTAAAACGAACGGTACTTTTTTAAATCTTAGCAAAGAGGTTTTATGTCAGAAAAGTGGTCAACATTTTATGAATAAAATTAACTTTGGGATAAAATAAAATTAAAGAATTAAATGATAAACATTTAATTCTTAAATTAATTAAATTAAATAATTAATTTTGACAATAAATTACAACCATTTATCTGTAACAAAAACAAAAAATATTAATTTACTTTAATAATACTGGCTGTTTTTGTTCCTTTGCCTTAAAAAAAAGCGATGATGCGTGCGCATCGCTAATTTGTGAACAAGTAAAAACTATTCCGCGCGTTTTTTCTTTGTATTGTTTTTATTTGAAAATGTCGTCAATTATGTAATGATGAATTTTATTCATTCGACACCGCCAGAAGTCTCAGAGGCAGCAAAAAAGCCTAGGTAATCTAAGCTTCTTGCCCGAAAAATCGACCGATAGATACTTACAAGCGTATCAAAATTTCATCGTATGGAAAACAAGCAAAGATGCAAATTCATTTTCAGAAAGTGTGTTTTTAAAGATTTATTCGTTTAAGAAAGTCCGAGTTTTATTTATTTCCTCGCAAATATGTTATAAAACGTCGTATGACATACGTGCGCTTTGATAATTACAGCCTCTGCTTTCTGTTTCTTGTTTTAACAATATCGCCTCGGCTGTAATTTTCAACTTACCGCTCTTATATCATAATGTACTATTATAACACATGTATACTTTTCTATAAAATCGTTCACAAGCTTATTCACTCACGCATTACATCACAACAGAAGGTGAAACAAGTAAATACTTGTATAGTCGACCTTGTCACCTGGTATTGTCTAGAGTAAGAACTAACTATGGTAAAAATTACCTAACCTATCATTATGGGGGAGCGCAGCTCTATAATAAACTTCCAAACGATGTAAAGAAAGCTTCACTCAACATATTTAAAGAGAAATTATTCACTTTTATTTACAACGACGAAACTCTATACTAATTGTGTTGTCATCTTTTAACTTGGACCACCACCTTATCTTAGGAATGCAGCGAACTGGCTTCCAATTTTATTTTGTTGACGGTGATCGTATTTTATTTTTTGTATTATTGTTATTGATTTTTTTTCTTCCACCCGCACTGATATGTTATAATTAGTAATAAGTTTTGATGTTCTCATGTAAGTGGCGATTGTCTTAAGAGAATAAAGTTCTTTATACCTAAATCCATGCCAAATTATAGCTAAGAAACCCTCGAATTTTATAGGCACACCTATAGTGATATGGGTATTTTTTATAGTAACTTAGGCATTTGCTCTCGAAAAGCACCATTTGGTGAAGTGGAACTGATGATGAAGACCACATAAGGTCATCGGAACTTCTCAATAATAAGTATTTCACGGGTTGCGATTCGATTAGCAATTTATGCTCCTCCGTCACAAAGCACATGGTGAAGTGGAGCTGATGGTGACTTCACCATCAGCTCCAGTTCTCCTGGTTATTACTAGGAGGACTCCTCCAGAATTATTTATTTATTTATTTATTTATTTATTTGCTTTCATGCACATCACACATTTTACAAATTAAAAATTGTCGGTTTTTGTACATGAACCCTGTCAGGGCGCTGCAAAGCACAATGTTGGTTTGCTGTCGAGTTTGTAGATTTTAATTGATTAACATAAAATAAAATAACATAAGATTAGTAACATTAATTAGCATAATTTTCGAAAAATATTTTGTTGTATGTCTAGATGTCATTAAGATGTCCAAGTCACAATGAAAACACAATAAAAAATACATAACACACAATAGCACAGATAACAGATACAGTCTATTAGTCAGGTGGTATTAATTTAGTAGGTAGGTAGTCAAATTAATAATAAAATTGAATTATGGTATGTCATTTACAATACAAAAATAAAATAAAAACAGATTTAATGTCACTCAGCTCAGTCCGGATCTTACAAAAATATAAAAAATACTAGAAATATATTATATAAAAAGTTACGAATTAAGTACCTAAAACATTGACCTACATACAAGCTACATCTATAGTTTTATCATTCATTTAAAGTCCCAGCATCGGGAAAAGTAATATTTTGTAAAACATGATGAGCAGTTGACATTAGGCTATTGTAACTTAGATAAAATTACAAACTGACCCACTAAAAAGTGAAAAAAAACCATTGTACAAAAAAATATAACCGACTTTTTGTAAAAAAGTTTTTTTATATATATTTACATTATTCACTCACCAGCGACACGGCTCTGCTTCACACGGGTGCAATAGCTACATGATATGAGCTACATCTAAATTACTTAAATATTAATATGATGAAAGACAAATCTTCCGGAAAAATTCTCTAAATGTTGGTGAAAACCACATCAAACTCCATTGTACAGTTTAGAAGAACTATTGTATTCATTCGCGTAACACCACGCATCCCTCTCAGCATTCTCGTCTCAGCTGCATGCAATTACCTTTCATTCATCCCTTTTGTGTTTGAGGAATGCGGGAGTGCAGATTATTCCCGTGACCAGCGGACATTTCATCCATCCAGCGATAATTCTGTGCCTAACAGTCGGATCTACTTCGCCATCGCTTTGCACGAGTGAACAGAGATACCGAAAGTCAGAACGGCCCGCGAGAAGCGCGCAATCAAGCGCTATTGCTCTGGAGCGACGGGAGAGACCCGAAATCGCAAAATATAATACATGATAATAATATATGATTTGTGTCTAATACATTAATATTAAAATTACATATAATAAAGATATTGGATTTCTCATTTTACAGATGGTAAATTGGGTTCATTTTTCGCATTTGGAAATATAAAATTAGATCCCTTTTTTTAAACCATACCTCATTTTATTACAATCGGACCCACAGATCCCATTCTCCTTTCGATGTTTTGTAAGTCGTGGGTGAGTTGAAATAAAAAAAATACATCATGGTAGAAAAAAACCATAGTAAGTACTTAGTTAGGTAATACTAAGTTTCTTGGGGTTGGTGCGATATTTGGTCTTTCTAACATGGCAGGAGGACGGTAAAGTATTTAATTTATTGTCTTCTTGTCCGTCCAAAAGTTGTCTGGAAGAAATCGTTATCAGCGGTAAGCCCCTAGAAATTATAGATATTGCATATATGAGCTGAGTTGCAATTGGTGGAGCACATAATATCGCGACGCGTTCCAGACGACGCGTGTAATTTAAGTAGGTACCTATACACTTACAATCCGAGTTACATGCTTACAACGCGGCGTGTCCATATCATAATGTATGATCTGCCGTTGTCCAATAAAACATATTCAACTTACTTAAGTACATAAAAAATAGATAAACTTATTCCATGTATCTAACTACTTACAAATAATTATGTCTGTTGCAGGGCAGGGAGCTTTGCCTGCCTCGCTCCAGCAAGTACACGCCTGGCGAGAAGTTCGACCCCATGCTGAGGTCTGTGTCCTTCGTAGTCAACATACCGAACCTCTACTGTGAACGATACAAGCGGGTAAGGTAACACATACCTAAGTTTTAAAGTTAACGCTAGATATAATGTCATAATGTGAATTGACTGCCATTTTGTTGAAAATGAAAAAAATTGGTCCTTGTCATCAATTTTTAACCGACTTCTAAAAAAGGAGGAGGTTCTCAATTCGGATGTTTGTATTTTTTTTTTTTATGTTTGTTCGCGCATAACTCCGTCGCTTGCCAACCGATTTGAAAAATTATTTTTTTGTTGGAAAGGGTATACTTCCCAAATGGTCCCATTTTTGTCAAAATCCAGTTCTGATGATGGGATCCTGGAGAAATCGAAGGAACTCTTCAAATATTATAGGCACACCTATAGCGATTTGGGTATTTTTTATAGTAGCTCGTGCATTTGCTTTCGGAAAGCACCACTTGGTGAAGTGGAACTGATAATGAAGACCACAGATGGCTACCGGAACTACTCAATGATAAATATTTCACGGGTTGCGATTCGATTACTTTAATATGGTTGCCAAGCAATTTCCGCTCGTCACACAATGCGTGTGGTGAGTGATTGTTGAGGAGTTCTCCTGGTTCTTACCAGCAGAACTCTTCAACAATTAACGTCCCAGCATCGGGAAAAGCAATATTTTGTAACATGTGATGAGCAATTGACATTAGACTATTGTAACTTATACAAATTATAAACAGACCCACTACAAAGCGAGAAATAAAAACTTTTTAACAAAAAAAAAACCGACTTCCAAAAATCACTACAAAGTGAAAAATAACTTTGATTTCGGAAGTCGGTGGCAAAAAAAAGAAAGTAAATAAAAAACGAAAGACACCGACTTCCGAAATCAAAGTTATTTTTCACTTTGTAGTGATTTTTGGAAGTCGGTTTTTTTTTTGTTAAAAAGTTTTTTACAGTCTTGAAATACGTGAAGTATTCCAAGACTGTAAAATTGATGACATTAAATCGAAAAAATTACGCGTATTCGGTCAAAAGAGCTCCATCCCGAGTTAAGAGCGTTGTTGCATTTTTCATACGTAAATCGAGAACTTGGGAGATTTTGAAGTGATTTTGGTCACATAATTTATTTTTTTAGCTTCTTTTGACTTCAATCATCGTAATTATCATATATTTTTATTTAAAGTCTATTAAAAAAAACTTGTTCAAATTGAATTATTGACTAGGAAAACAGTCGATTTCGAAGGCGCGATTTCCAGATGACGCGCAAAGGCTCAACTTTGAAGTAATCTTACACCAATTATTCCTACTAATTAAGAAGGTAAAGTGGTATTCATTCGAAAAGGCATATCCTGAAATTTACAATGCATTGAGAAAAGTTTGATTTTTAATTCATTAACTTGTATTTTAATCACGTCTAAGATAATCAAAAATCGAGAAATCGACTACAAAAAAACACGTCATTTCTCAGAATCTAAAAGTCATTTGGCAACACAAATCATTTTATACGTAAGAAGAAAGATTGTACTATAATATGTGTAAAAAATAAAACATATCTGTCTTCAATCATTTACGAAAATAATTTTTTAAAGTGAGTATAAAATCGGGTGCATCGAACGGCCTAAGTCAGTCGCGCTCTGGCGCTCTTCGACGCAGGACTTATGTCGGTTGACCTCCCGCCGCCGCGCATGCGCCTCGCGTGATATATAGTCAATTGTAGTGCGACTAAATATTTTTAATCCTTTCTTCAGCTCGACGACTACGTAAACTAAAGCCTCTAGTCACTTTGCCACAATTTACACAACGATCCATGGTGCCAATATGAAATCAGTAGGCTGGTCGTAAAATACAAAATAACAAGTTCAAGTCCAACGTTTATGCGGGGTTCTCCGTACCGTGTCCGGTGTGGTAGCAAGGTTCGTACAAGAAGCAAGATCAGAAGTCCGCAGAAAGAAAACAGAAAACTATGGGAAATACACTCAAATCGCGACCGCACTAAACGATACGAAACGAGTGAGGCATAGATAAAGGCACTATATAAAGGTGTGTCCAAATATAGAGCGGCATTTGAGCGCGGCTGCCACGCGCGGCTAGCTGCGCTCTGATCGGACAAGGGCCGCGCGCGGCGGTGTTGAGCGTAATATATCTTCTCGTCTCACATCAGTGATGACCTCTGGCACTGAAACGTGCTCGCTCACAACATAATGGGTCTCAATCATAATCAGCCTATAATTTTCCCACTGCTGGGACACAGGGCTCCTCTCGGTGAGAGGGAGTGGGCCGTAATACACCACGAGGACCCAGTGCGGGTTGGTAGATGTCACATGTCTTCGAATTTTTGGTTCTAGGCGGTTTCCTCACGATATTTTCCTTCACTGATTTGAGAGTAGTGGTGATGAAATTATTTACACAAAGTGCCTGCCTGAGTTCGAAACCATGACCTACTCGTATGTCAGGATCGTCAATCATGCCTTCTAGGATGATTGACTTCACTATCGGCTTCATCCTCGAGAACTATGAAAACGACATCCATGACGAAAAATTTTAAAATTTTTGCAGCCGCCATCTTGAATTTTAATTTTGACTTCACTATTGGCTATAGTCTAAATCGAAAACTATGAAAACGATACCTATACAAATCCTTATCACTTACCACTGACGTGCGACGTGTGGTCGACTGTATAGTCATTAGGTCGACTGGGCACGTACAATACCTGCCTAACCTAAACATTATAAAACCAACCCCACACGAACGCAGCAGTACTATTATTTATTCTGTGGCAGCGGGGTGACCTACCTATTTGAAATTTGAAAACAGTAAACCAAACATTTGCGCATGAGGCGGCTTTATGTATTTATGTATTATTGTTGGTTCAAATTCAACTGTTTTATGAACTTGATGCGGTTGCTAAACCTATAATGCCGCAAGAAAAATAAATAATTATAGCTAGTGCGTGGCGTCTTTATCTACATTGAAATAGGGCTTAAATTGAACTGTTTTACACAAAAAAACGATGATTTTGGACAAAAGATGGCTCCGCTGTTAACAAAATTTTATTCTGATTGTGTTCTCTCAGAAATTATAGATCCAAGGAAAAGTCGACTTAGACAAATAAATAAAATAAATAATAAATAAATATCCTTGGACATTTCACACAACGCCATCTAGTCCCAAGCTAAGCAACCTAATGCTTGTGTTATGGTAACGAGATGGCTGATAAACTTCTTATATACATTTTTTCTTGTAAATACATACTTATTATAGATAGAAAAACACCCAGACTCGGAAACAAATACTTGTAGGTCGTACAAATATTTTTTCCGTGCGGGAATCGAACCCACAACATGCTGCGCAGCAGTCAATTGCTCAGCCACTGCGCCAACCGTGTCGTCAAATACAAATACTTTTATAAAACTTCAATTACTTATAAGTATACAAATACTTAAGCAAATAAGTAAAATGAGTTTAGTTTTTATAAGTACCTACATAATATTATTTTCTTCATCCATATTTGTATAAATTTAATTAAAATACACTAATAATGTATTGTGGACAGTCTTTTTATTTTCTCCGTAAACCTCTAGCTTTTACTTCAAAAAAATATAAGTACGCCATAGCTACAGATCAAGATCGTTTAGTCGTCGCAGCATCGCAACTGTGTGCTGTACATGAGGAAAAACGCACACACGCGCACTCGCTACGCGGCGTCGAGCGTCAGATGTTTAAAATCCGAGCGCGAAAATAGGAGACCACAGTCTTTCACGGCATTTTAATTTCTTGATCAATGTTGGCTTTCAAGTCTTGCAAGGTTTTTGGTTTGTGTTGGTAATCGCGAGATTTCTTTGCAAAAAGCCGTCAGACCTGGTGATTTGGCTGACCAGTTCAAATCGCCAAAACGGGAGATTAGGTACACGGCCCGGAAATCGGTGTTTCAAAATCTCTATTATTGCCTGAGTGTTGTGTATTGCTTCATTTGGCACAATTTGGCACTGTCAACTAATTCTTTGTCTGACTACAACTTAGGGCCCTCGCTCACGGCGACTTTTTGTAGCGATGCAGTAGCAATGTCGTCGCGCGTTTGCATCGATACAGTCGCGATGCGGTGCTAGCTGTTTGCCCTTGCCTACACCACGATTCGATTCGAGAAGCGACGCGCGACAGCATCGCTACATAAAGTCGCCGTGGGCGAGGGCCCTTAAGTGTCAAATCACAATAACATTATGACGCCATTTGCAAATATTAGCGCACATCCTTAGATAATATACCTACATCTAGCTCGAGCCACCGTGTGGCCGGTCATGAGACAGCAATATTATACGTTTTATAGGTAGAAATGAGGTTTAACGTAAGAAATCTTCCATATTTTGGACTGAAACCCATGTCAATACATTTGCGCAATGCAAAAAACTGTCCAAAAATGTTAAATTAATCGACGCAAGATAAAGGGAATTGCCCATCAGCCACACAAAAAAATGCTTGAAATGGACAACAATTAAATATACGCCAAATTGCACTACAGATAGAAGGGAATCCAATACAAATTCAATAATTATCAAAAAACTAGGTGGAAGCCAGTTCCAATCATTTTTTCTAAAATATAGGTTAAGTCAAGGTTAAGGATTAATATGCAATAATTATACAACAAAACAGCATTTAAATGTTTTAATCATCATTAAAAACTACTAATATATCATAAAGAAACTGTGCAGGAGGATAGATATTGGATTGGTACCGGGCCCAAGCTAAGTACCATATTATTGACATAGTATGAGCACAGATACCAACTGTTCACCGTCCCCCTAGGCAGTTACAATAACGATGCTATATATGCCTAATTGTCGACTATCTGGTCGACTGGTTCCTGGTGTCTCGGTGATAGTTTGAATTGCTAATCTTAGACATGCATCACAAACAACACTGTCTTGTTCAACCTGTGAAAAAGAAAAAAACATAATGTACTTATTGTTGTATGTCAGTGCGTTCAACATAAATAGGCAAGACACCTAGGGAATCTCAGTACTTACAGCTTGTGGTGTTATCCATGCCTGTATTAAACGACGTACTTCATCATTTTGCACTGATATAAGACTACGTCTCATCGATGCAATATCGAGATAGCAATTAACACAGTGTACGTTTCTATCCATTTTTAAATAAACACGGCACAAGTCCGAAATAATAGCAGCGTCGTATAATATAAAGCAGGTTCAGGTCCGTCGTCAAAAAGCCAAGTCGAAGTTTCGGCGGGTCCAATCTAAGCCCGTGTTCAAAAATGGGTAACGTGTACAGACGTAAAATCAAAATCCTTAAAAAATGGCCAAAGTCGTCGTTAAATATCCTAAAAAGTAATATACTAATATGCAAAACCATGAATCGATCAAATCAACAATCGAAAAAATGATACGTTTTCTATTTTGAAAATAATTTGATTTTAATTAATATTGACATGCATATATTATTTTAATTAGATTTACGGTATAAATAGGTCAAATTATATTAAATGAATGATAACTGTGCAATAATTCTATAAAATAGTTCGTTAAAGATTATTTGACGATTCCTGTTTGGCTGAATGTCGATTACTCATGTCAAATAAACACTGACCTCCATGATAAAATAAGAAGGAATTAGACGGATATCAAGTTAAATATTTTAAAGATCGTTATATTTTCACCCTAGGTATACAAACTTGAGAATTATTTCATTATACCTAATTTATTCTAAATATAATTAAGGACTGTAAGTAGTTTCTGTCTATTTCAAGCATTTTTCAGGCAATCCCCTTTGTAACAGTGAAAGTACTTTGTTTGGCAACATTTCTAAATTTTGCCATTCAAAAATACGGCACGCCGTAAGGGACTGAAGATACGATGCTTTGTCTCAATTTTCCTAATTATTTCGTATGTATGTGTCTCACTTCCACACTTCACACTGTAATCATGGCAAGTATGGCAACGTCTAGATGTATAATGTCATTGCGCACATCACATTATGACATTACTTTTGCCCCACTAATGAACGCGATGAATCAGGGTGCACTATATAGGTCACCTCTGCTTAACCCATCGGGGATTACAGGCGTAATGTTGTATGTTATGTTGTATTGAACCCTTGGATTTACACTTGTATAATTCTGCTAACATGCACTGAGCAGGCGTGGTGATAGCACTTGCCTTAATCTCTGCACCTATGATGCGTAGAGACATAAGTAGGACAATGCTTGCTGGTATAAGTAATATATATAATAGGACTAGCATATAGGCTGGTATATATAATAGGACGTTCGAAATCCACTTTACTCGGAAAACGTCACAAAACGTAATTATCAAGTTACCGTAGGTACTGCGGGCAAAGCTTTAAAATATGTATGTCCCTTTACTGACAGATACTTGCTAGCTTAGATACTTGACTTTGAATTGTGCCGCAATAAAACCCCGGAAGTCTCGCAACAGGTAGCCTAACCTGTGCCCAATTCTATAACCTCCTGAAGAATTTGTCAATTATGTAGTCTCCAACTAAGCTAAATTGTTCTTGTGTATCTTACGAATCAATTTAGCATGGCAACACATTAGTATAGGTAAGTATACGATGTCTTCCTAACCCGCGTTAGCCCGCGTATTGTGTCAAATGACCAGTTTCTGAGTTTGTGCGATAAACTTATCAGTAATTATATTATTGTTTCGACAAAGTTTTTTAAATACAAGAATTTAAGCAATTTTTTTCTTAATCACTGAGTAAACAGTGCAGTTAAGCAGTTAAGAATACCTACCGTTTGAAACCAGGTATAATGTACAGTACCTATGCCAACTGATTATTCAACGTAAAGTCGTCTTCCTTTCTCCCGCTAGTAATCAATATAACCGTATAATTATGAACTTGGTTAGTTTATAATCTATATGTATTATTTCCATTAGATTATAAACTGTCGAAAAATTGTGAACTGCAACAAACCATTTACAATTTCACGCATTATTTTTCGATAATATAACTATAATCTATCCATGGGAAACTGACAAATTGTGAACTGAGGGGCAATTCCCGTATTTTTAACAAAGTTCGCAATCGCAATCTCATCTCAGTCTCAATCTTTCAAAAATAGTATAGCGTTTTTTACGATTTACATTTTAGACATTTGATTGTCGCAGGCATGAGATTGCGACTTGAATTTGAACGTTTATAGGTACGAGAATTGGCCTTCTGGTATCAAACTTGCTTGCGAGTTGCGACTAACGTATCTTCTTGGAAAAAAGCTGTTTTGCCAAGAAGAATGGGTAGCATCGTCTTACCGCCTTCAAACAAGCTAGACTACGATCAATACGAGCCAATCCAGCGCGTAATTATGGCAACTTCCCTTCGATCCGACATTGTACCGCTCAATCGAGGGATCTTGTTCGATTGCTATAACTACATATTTGATAGTTTCTTTGTTTTTTTGTGTTAACACACAAACATCAACCTAATATATCTTAGGTATTAAATTACAGTAATTATCATTATGGTTATGTTTTGCTAAACAATATCTAGTTAAACTTTATAATACTGTTTAATATTTCTTGCGCCCGAAGACGATCTTGGCAATAGCCAAGATGCAAAACTTGCAAAATCGCTCTTGACATAGGTAGGCAATATTAATATTAATAACATTTGAAACAGAATTTTGGTTTATCACGCTAATATTATAAAGGTGAAAGTTTGTGAGTGTGTGTTTGTATGTTTGTTACTTCTTCACGCTTAAACGGCTGGACAGATTTGGATGAAATTTGGTATGTAAATAGCTTATACCCTGGACTAACACTTAGGCTATTTTTTTTCCCGGTATACGCAGATAAAATAGCGGGGTGCAGCTAGCTTGAAATAAATGCTTTGCGTTTGAATACCTATAAGCTTTGTAACTGACAACAATAAAAAGTCGACGAATTTGGTGTTCGCCAGAATGATGAACATTTTTAACTAATTGATAAATGGCCTTATTGTCTTTTGACAACACACGGAAAATGAAGAGTTTTTTTTTACTGGCCTTTGATATCCCACTCCTTGGCAAAGGGCGAACACTACATAGAGGTACATCATAGCCTGTGGAAAAACTGACATGCGAAATAATCACGTTACATGCCTAAAAGGCGACGCGGATATTGGATGGAACCAATAACTAGGTATCCGAAGTAGAGAGGTGCACAGTACGCATTTCCCGCGCGTTTCCGTTTTTATGTTCGAGTGGTGACGGGCTACTTTATTTCCCGTTGTCTGTTGTTAACTCACGCGGTTTGCTGCCGGATTCAAGCTGCACACCACCGGCTTGAAGTATACCTATTTATTAAATGATGGTGTTTTCATTAGTGTTGATGCTTTTCATACTGATGTGTTGCGGTTACCTACTTACTTCATTTTATATAGATAATGAACTTTTTTACTTATTTATTTAGTCAATGCCTCAATACACAATATATTTGTTGCATTTGTAGGTTTTGCAAAAACATGATCATTGTATGTGATATTGCGTAATCGGAATTTTAACAATTTTGAAGCAAATTGCTAATCCATTGCTTCTTAAGTTCGAAAAAATTGTCTGCTCGGCAACGTAAATAACGCAATGAATGTTCTTGAACTGTCAAAATAAAACCGATTCCGATTAATAGTGTGTTACGCAATTGCCCCGCTGTCCTTCCAAGGATAGCTTCATTAACTCCATGTACATAGACGAAGTAAAACATTATCTTTACACCAGTTGCAGATTGTACGATAACAACGATTCAACTTCTCGTACTTAGAAACTGTATCTTTAAGTTTGCACACTGAATGACTTACACTAACTTTCTCGCAAAGTTCCACTAAAGCGGCCAGTATTTTGAAACTCGTGGAAATATGATTTTTATGGTTGGGAACAAAACATTTAGCTACAATTCACACCATCAATTATGTTCAGGTCGAAATTGATATATTGACATGTCACTGAGGTGAATTCGCAAAAGTAGGTAAATAATAATAATAATACGCTTTAAGGCCCTGGTTCCAAGCTTGGTTTAGCTCGGTGTGTAAGTGAAATGGCTTTATGGCTGTCTAGTTTGACGCACGAGATAGAAGATTCTCACGCGCACCGGAATTATGTCGTAAAAGTGCAAATAAAATCGTATAAAATTAGAAATGAACTCTTCTTCTTCTTCCGTCCCTGATCCCTTCATTTGGGGTCGGGTCTCCTCACTTTCCTGCGCCAAGTGATTCTATCCTGGGTTGTCGGTTCAGGCAATTGGGCTTTCCTGAGGTCTCTTTTTATATTTGACCACCAGGTCAATGGCGGGCGGCCTCTGCCTCTCTTTTGTTCCGGCAGGTTTAGTGCAATTTGTACCACATGATCTTCATTACGCCTTTTAACGTGTCCATACCATCTTAGGCGGTTTTCAGTAATTTTTTCCATGATTGGTGTGACTTTAAAGCTGCCTCGTATGTACTCATTGCGGACTTTGTCGAGTCTGGTCACACCCCCTGCCCATCTAAGCATCTTCATTTCATTGGTATGGACCTTTTGTTCATGCGTCTTCTTTAATGTCCAGCATTCGGATCCATACAATAAAGCCGGACGAACTGCTGTTTTATATACCTTACCCTTAGTTTTAACAGGAATACGAGGATCACACAGGACTCCCGTAAGTGAACGCCATTTCAACCATGCAGCGTTGATCCTATGAGTCACGTCAGCATCAACATTAGCGTCCGTTGTTAGCATGGAGCCCAAATATTTAAACTTCTCCACGGTGGGAATAGACGTTTGCCCAATAAAGATGTTTTCGCGAGTTGCATTTCCACTGAATGGACACTTCAAATATTCTGTCTTGCTCCTACTAACCCTCAAGCCGTACTTCTCAAGAGCATGTGTCCAGGTATTTAGGAGTTCCTGCAGATGTCTTGCGGTATCAGCAGCCAGAACAATGTCATCAGCGTATAGCATAGTCCATGGCAATGGAGAAGATATGTCCTTGGTGAGGTAGTCTATCACCAGGTTAAATAATAGGGGGCTGAGAGCAGATCCCTGATGAACACCCACTTTGACCTCGAATGCTTTGCTTACGCCTGCTAGGCTTCGCACTCTTGTGCTGGCATTGTTGTACATATCCATAATGAGCTCAATGTAATATTCTGGCACATTTTGGGCACGAAGAGCCTGCCATACTAGCTTACGTGGTACTCTGTCAAAAGCCTTTTCGAGATCTATGAATGCTAGATGTAGGTCTTTGTTGTTAATTCTGTATTTTTCCATCAGGATTCTAATTGCTTGTATAGCGTCGGAGGTTGACCTGGATGCTGTGAAGCCAAACTGGTTTGGAGATATTTCGGTGATATTGATGAGACGATTGTTGATGATTCTTTCCCAAATTATAATATAATAATAATAAATATCCTTGGACATTTCACACAACGCCATCTAGTGACAAGCTAAGCAACATAATGCTTGTATTATGGTAACGAGATGGCTGATAAACTACTTATATACATTTTTTTTTTGTAAATACATACATATTATAGATAGAAAAACACCCAGACTCGGAACAAATACTTGTAGGTCGTACAAATATTTGTTCCGTGCGGGAATCGAACCCGCGACATGCTGGGCAGCAGTCAATCGCTCAACCACTGCGCCAACCGTGTCGTCAATTTTAAGTGTATGGGAGGTCAATTTTATACCTCTATAGTTTTCACACTGCGCCACATCACCCTTGTTTTTATAAAAAGGTAGCAGATAGCTTTGACGCCATGCATTAGGGATACGTTTGGTGGCTATGATGATATTAAAAAGTTTAGTAAGCCAGCCTACAGCTACCGGCCCTAGGCTTTTCCATAGATCTACTGGAATCTCGTCCGGGCCCGTAGCTTTCCTGTTTTTCATTTTAGCCACCGCATGGCTAACCTCCAAAATATCTACTTCGGGTATTGGTCCGTGAGCAGGTTCGCAGGGTATAGGATCTTCATTTGGGAATTCTTCGTTCAATAGTTGTTCATAATAATCGTACCATCTGTCCAAAATTTGAGAGTTATCCGTTAATAATATTTGGTTTTTGCTTTTTATATATTTGTTAGCTTTTATATCCATAGTGGCTCTGTGTCTACTTTTTGCAATTTTGAGCACTTCGTTTGCGGTTTTAGCGTTATCCAAACTATTGTAGAAGTCTTGATCACTATCAGCTCTTTCTATCGCTACGCATTTCTTTGCTTGTTTCTTTGCCTCCCGATATTGGTCTTTGTCTTCGTCTAATTGCGAACTTTGCCATTTCTTGAAGAGACCTTTCTTATTCGCCAAAGTCTCCTTCACCTTATCATTCCACCAGTTAGGGTCCTTTCCATTACCAGGAGGTCCTTTGGAGACTCCTAAGATCTCTGCTGCCTTCGTTCGGCAATGTGCTTCAAACTTAGACCACATATCTTCAGCTAGGTCATAGTTTACTCCAATATCAGTGTCAAGGTATTCCTTTACCACGGCTCTCAGCGATTCGCCTTTAGGGCCATCTAGACCCTTCCACTTAGTTCGTGGAGTTCTATCAACCACAGTTTTTATCGGCTTGGGCTAAGCGTACACAGCAACAAGTATGCGATGCTGTGAAGTCAAAGCCTCACCCGGAATTACTTTGCAGTCCTTGAATTTTTGCTTCACAGCAATATCTGAGATGATATAGTCTATTTGTGACACTCGACCAGCACACTTGTATGTGATTAAGTGTTCCAGTTTCTTTTGAAAATTTGTGTTAATCAAGGTTAATGAATGTCTGACTGCAAACTCCAAAATTTCTTCCCCCTGCTTATTCAGTTCACCCAGACCGAAGCCACCGTGCGCGGTCCGATATAAAGTACTTTTGGCGCCCACATGACCATTTAGATCCCCTCCTATTATCTTACGTTCGTTTAATGGTATGTCGTTGATCAGCTCATCCATATCTTCCCAGAATTGCGCTTTTTCGGACTCCGCGCAGCCTGTTTGTGGAGCATAGGCTGATATGATGTTAACTATTTGTTGGTCATCCAAAGCCAATTTGACGGCAATAAGACGGTCACTTTTCCTTGTGATATTTACTATGCGCGTCTTAAAGTTATTATCCAAGACGATTGCCACTCCATTTCTTTTATTATCCATGCCGTAGTAAATGACCTGGTAGTTATTTCCTATTTCCTTTGATTTTGAGCCCTTCCACTTCGTTTCCTGAAGGCAACAGATGTTAATGCGCCTACTTTGTAAGATTTTGCTCAGTTCTTGGCTCCTTCCGGTAAGAGACCCCAGGTTCCATGTTGCTAGTCTTAATCTATTGATAAGCGAATGCGAATGTTTATTCTTGTCCAAGTATTCGTCGCTTCGGGGGAACGCCCTAGTGGTATTGACATCATAGATCGCCCTATTCGCATTTGCGTCGCTTATGGGGTACGCCCTAGTATTATTGCCCTTTTTCATTTTCTTGTACATTCATGTGAGGAGTAGATGTGTTGGCTTATTGTTTTACGGCCGGTTGCCACCTGACGCCAATGCAGTAACTCATCTGATGAGCTCGTGAGCCGCCGTTGGACCAAAGTCTCCTCCGCCGCCATCCCTACTGCCCCACCCTGCATAGTAGAGCAGCTCCAGTGTAACCTGTGATCTCAATATGCAAGAGCAGCTTTCCACTGGGTTTGTGCTCCTTCCGCCTGCTCCGCCGTACCGATAACTATTATCTCCGCCTTCACAGCCTTTGAAGTCTTCACCCGTAACCCTGGGCAGGGGACCATGTTATACCCCACGGCACTGGGTCCCTGTCCGAACTTCGCCACCAATTTACCCCGGCCTACTGAGGTAAAGGGTGCCCACCCCCGCGACTAGGACGCGCCGGACAAGAGTTGCCCTAGTGAGAAACAGAGAAGATGACTGCTTCCCCAAGGGCCGGGTTAATGACTGTGTTTGGTGCCACAGCCAAGGGCAAATTAGAAATGAACTATTTCATAAAAAGTAATCCATCACTGGATGCAGTTTGGAATTTGACATTTCATGGTATATTTTTAATTATAATTATAATTAGGATTATAAAGATTATTAGGAGGTATGTTTAAAGATTTTTTTGGTGCATTAAAGTATGTTTAATTATGTTTTGGCTTCCATCACTGTATGCGAAAGGGACTTGAAAATATAATATTTTTTTTACATGTCCAAATTATTTACGGTTTATGAGATACACAGCTTTAAAAAACCACCTTTTTGATCGTTTTCAGGAAATCTGCGCCTTAATTTTAATTTTGGGTGTGTGAGTTGGCATTTATTACATTAGGTTAAGACCTGTAATGATAGTTTTAAGGCATTTAAATATAGTGCGGGTGTGACCGGAGGCGTGCCCTACCCGGCGCCTCCTTAGCGAATATTCACTTTTAAGTATTACAGCGCCGCGTAGGTCAATTATGACCTCACAAAGTTTTTTTGAAATATCTACGGAACCCAGTTGCAGATCAAAACACTTCCCATATAAAAATGTATATTTTGACCTAATGCTTATATTTCCACCAAAAAGTTTTTGTGATTTTTTTATCTTTTATATTACGGGCAGAGAACGTGTTAATAGTCTTTATCTTCTTAAAGGGTCATTGTACTCACCCCCCTTAAGAGGATGATGACGATTAAAATTACACCCCGTATACGGGCCCATTTAGCGGTTTACGCAAAAAATTGCCGTTTTATAACTTCGAACCCAAAAAATTCTACCTACATCATCTAACTAAAAACGTAAGTATAGGAAATTTAAAAATGTTCCATATCTCCAGATCCGCCAATAAAGCTCGATTAACCAGAAACTGTGCTAATTTAAATTTCGTTTAGTTAAAAAGTAACACCTTGGCATAACTGTAACTGACAACTCAACTGGTGGTACTCGTAAATACTTTGAACTTTCTTCAACTTATCGCATAAAATGTCCCTGGGACTGTTTTGTATTTCCTTAACTTGCTTTACTTGACTATTTGCAATACACTACACGGTAGCTTAAAATACGCTCTGACTCGAATCAGTCTAATCAATCTGCCTTGCCTTTTCCCAACTATATTGGGGTCGGCTTCCAGTCAAACCGAATGCAGTTGAATACCAGTATTTTACATGTAGCGACTGCCTATCTGACCTCCACAACCCAGTAACTGGGTAATACGATAACCCTTGCCCCTTGGTAAGACTGGTTGTCAGACTTTCGGGCTTCTGACGACCTGTAACGACTGTATGACAGCTGGGACCAGCGGCTTAACGTGCTTTCCGAGGCACGGAGGAGTCTCGGTATGTAAAGATGGTCACCCATCCACGGACAAACCCCGGCAGGCGTAGCTTAACCTGACGGATCGACCCGTGAGGCTGTTATTATTTAGCCACGAGCTCCTCGAATCAGTCTAATGTTTGCTCTAAATGATTTAATTCCGCTCATGAAAATAATACATTTGAAAAAATAATTGAAAATAAATCCCGCCACAGTCCTCTAGGACTTGTGGCGCGCTTTATTTTTAATAATATTGTTAGGTAGTTACTTTAACAACAAAATAATTTGCTGTCAAATACGTCTAAGTAATTAAAATTGACACGAAATGAAGACATCCATTCCTTAGGTATATGTCAATTTTATTTTAGTGTAGATATAGATACAACTTAACGGAAACTTGAAGCGCCGGAAAAGGGTCAAGAAAAATGTCTACGTGTAAATGTAAAATATAAAAAAAACTCACAAGTTATTATAGTTTTCTCTTCTTCTATGCAAACAGAATATAACATTATTCAAAACAACAATTGAAATTGGTTCTCCAGCTGGTTCTGAACAAAATGTTTGCGCTTTCCAAAAATAATTTGAGACCACTTTTGGGCAGCGCAAACTATTTTGTTTTTAAAACTAACGTTGACAGGTCTCAAATTATTTTCGAGACAATTTTCTCAGTTCAATAGTATAAAGGTGACGTCATAATGGAGATCCTCATATAAAAACGAAGCTTTGGTGATAAAGCTGCCGACTTCGACAGCACTGCTCGCGACATGATTGAATGACCGACTTCACCCGATTAGATACTCGGCAGTGGTTCGTAGGTAAGTGACCTCTATTTCACGAAGTCTCGGCATCAAAGAGTTCATTTTTTATTTTTGAGGACCTGGGATTGGAAAGAAAGCAGAACAAATTGTTTGAAGTTCCAAACCACAGTTACCAATAGAAGTGGTAGAGATTATTTACATTAGGATTTGGTTTAATTTTTCTTAACAAAGATGGCCATTTTACCACATTTATATAAAAGAAGAAGAGAAGAGATCTGTCCTTTGATGTTAAATCTGAAGTTATCTGTTATTCGCTTGCGTTGCAATAACGTGTTATTGCAACGCAATTATATCAAGCGAATATCGGAAATCTTAGTGATAAAATTACAAGGAAAAATAAAATGCAGCATCCTGGAAAGATCAGAGCAGGGAGTTTCAAACGATACTCGTTAGTTACGTCCGCTCAAGTGTGATTACGTACGATCTTATTAGCATTGCATGATTTACAATTTTACATGCTTTACAAAGCAAATGTTTGCAATCTCAGGGCCGTCTGTGTCATCCACGAGGCTGCTCGAAAGTAACAAGGTACAAACCAATTACTTTACAATAGATGGGACATAGTGAACAAAATCGTAATCCGATTTATCCGATACATTTGTCCTAGTGGTGGGCAAAAGTCCTCAGTCTAGTGTTGTACGCCTGCATGTCAAGTCGCATTCGTATCCACCAAAAGAAAAATACTTTCTAAGATTAAAAATATTGCCGAGTTCCGTAAGTATTGCAAATCTCGTTATGTTAGAACGACTGGATCTAACTTCGGTTTATTTTCATTAGTACCTACCTATTTTATAATTTACCGAGTATTTCGATAAATTAAATAATTTTCTTAGATAACTACGTCAAACTTCTGACGATTGGTACGTAATCAAAGCTTGGTGTCGGTAAAAAAGTATCAGGTCAAACTTGGCTATCTAGGTAATTTTGCTATGTTATGCTAGATGGCGTCACTGAAACATGGAATAACAGTTTTTCTGACATTTACCATTTATTTGGCCTCCGTATATTTATCATAAATCTCTTTGTTACAAACTCACATCACGAATGAGTATACTTATTAGCCAATATGTCACAGCACTTAACTCGACTTAACTAGTATTTCAATGGCGGGTACACGAAACAACCAATCACAAACAAGTTAATAACGCGTTAGTGAACTAATCACACACGACCCGACGTGCTAGTCGAGCGATTCCGGTTTCGATTAGATTCTGGAAACTGTGCTTCGGTAAAATTAACAATCAATCAATTTGTAATTTTTTTAAATGGTAGCGCCGTGTACCACTGGAAACATAGGTAGGTACCCTTTGAATGGGTTGTGACTACTTGTGACGGGCCAACGTCATGACATATAAACTCGGGTTCAAGGTGTCCAATTTACGTCATGATCTTCTAAGCAGAGGTATTAGCAACTTACTTGGTATTTAAATTCAAATGTTCCCTTTCTTGGTACTTAACTCTCTCAACAACTTGGGCTCGCAAACTTATGGGTCTCTTGCGATAACTAGAAAGGCTGACATGAGATATAAACGATATTAATCTTGAGTTTTCTTGGAATAAGTACCTACCTACTATGCAAGAAATGTATTGATATTTAGAATTAATACTTGAGCATTGAGTATACCTAGAGAACGTATTTTTTTGTAAAATAAAAAAAGGTTTTGTTGGACCTATCAGTACACGTGTTACACATAATGGAACAGATACTCTTATAAATAATTAGTTAATAGTTAGTACAACTATTTTCTGAATCTCCCTCGGCAATCATCGCATCGCCTGCGACTTTAGCAGCTTTCCTCCCATCTTTAAAATAAATTACATTGAGTTAAAAGAGTAGAGAACTCTACATACTTCCAAGTCGATTGAGAGCGTCCGGTCTGCACCAAGTGCAAAAGGCAACTGATAGAAATCCGACGACTGAAACACGAAGTTTGCCGAGGGATATTAAGAAAATAGGTGTACCTAGTGTCTATGTCTATAAGATCAATAGCATTGGAGAAAAATTTTTCGGGACCATTTTTCACTAGTCAGCCAGAAATTATACTTTGCGTTCTTTGTTTACTGCCTTAAAATTATATATTTTTTAAATAAATGGCTTAATGTCTGACATAGTAATACACAGTGGGACATTTCATGCTACTTTTTAAACTTAATCCAAGAAAAATCAAGTGGTTAGGTTAGCGTGTACGTTTATGGCACAGAAACTCATTTCGAGCAAGCGTAGCCGCGTGTAACAGCTTGTTTCACAATATTATATGTAAGTATAAACTAGAGATGCGACAGCAGTTTTATTGTGACTATTGTGCTGGTCACCCATTGCGAATCTTTTCCCTTTAGCACACATTATATTCAGTTATCTTTCTGTACATTTTCCCGTAATGATGTGGGGACAAAAGAAAATGGAGGTTGCCGCCTATTGACAAGTCAGTTGCTAATATAGAAACTAGTATTATGTGTTTATTGGCAGGTTTTAATGAAAAACATATTTATGTAGCTGATGGCCGATAATCCTGAGTTACCTAACTACGTCTGTCAAACAACGCGAAAATACTTGAGTGAAAAACACTCAAGTATTTTAGGTACAGTCGTACCTAATCGTAAGTACAGTCAGCCTTAAAAAGATGTATATATTATATTTATATGTTATGGGCCAAACCCGATTTCAGACCAAACTAGTTTGTCCTAGGCCAAACCGGTTTATTCTACGCGTGTCAGGATAAACTATGTCACAGCCAAGTAGCTTAATTAGCCGTTCAGTTAACAGCCTAACCTTTGGAAGTAAGTAGTGCTCGCCGGGGGCTACCGCGGCACCGCTCGCTTCGCTCGCTTGGCTCGCGCGTGGTTTGTCACAATTCTAACCTAACCCATTTGGTCGGGGTGCCCTACGATTCAATCAGTTTGATTGGAGTGCACGTGACGGGACACTAAGGAAAAAAGACGGAAATTTTAAACAAAATAATGTAAGAACACCTAAATTTAGGGCTAAAAACACCTTGGTGTTTTTTGTCTCCGACCAGCCGTTTTAGGATAGATTAGGTTTTAGGATAGACATAGGTTCAAAAACTGTCACAGAACCGGGTTAGCCAACCCCGACTCCACGTGGTACTTGTTTGCCCTACACTGAGAGTGTTTTTTAGAGCCGGAGGGCCGCCTGCTGCCTGGCGACGAGTAGCATAGGGTGCTTGCGCCTTATTACGAGGGCGAAGAGGATGTACTTCCCGTAGTGACGGAGAAGATGCGATTCTCAACATGGGATAAGTCCTCCCCCCCGCCCCGTTCCCCCGCAGCCCTGTTTCGTATCCTCTGACCATCAGTTTAGCCTAGGGCAAAGTGTTTACGCAAAACTATTAGATTGTCCTGGGCTAAACTAGTATATCCTGACACGCGTAGAATAAACCGGTTTGGCCTAGTACAAACTAGTTTGGCCTGTAATCGGGTTTGGCCGGTAACATACAGGGTTTAAGGGACAGCCCTCCGCAAAGTAACAGGGTGTATTCAGCTCCTCATTTTGAATCATTTCCACCGGAAATTTTCTCAGGAAAATTTTCGTTTTTTTATAATTTTCTCAGTTAAATTTTCATTATTTCAATGTAAAATTACATTGTGTGCTCGCAGCACTCCATTTATGTAAAAAAAAAAACAGCAAAAAACAAAACTGAAAACAAAGAAACCAGCAATGGATGTAGAAATACTCTAACGAACGACGCGTGAAATCAGCTGTTCACTTTCTGTCTAGCTACAGAGTTCATCGAACTCACCGCATACCTATTACCTACCCCTCCCAACCATTAATAGACGCTCCGATTTGTGCACAAAAACACAAACAAATCAGGTTTATTGGATTCCCACAACGTTCCTGAAAAAATTTCATGTACCGGTCATCTTAGTATGACATACTGAATTCACCCTATCAGTTTGCGGAGGGCTGTCCCTTACACCCCGTATACGTTGACAAGAATTCTTACCTGTGTAGGTACTTGAAGTATGTTTTCCACAACATTGTGCTTTCAACTCATGTAGGTCCTATTTCAGTATTTAATATAAAATGTTTTTATAGCTTGAAAAATAAAAACAATAATACAGAATAGGTACTTTAATTAATTTTCTTTTCGGTTAATTTCCTATTTTGCAGTCGGTACCTACAAGGTACCTACAGTCTGAAGATGATAAAATATCTCTCAACGTCAAAGTCCATCTTTGACAATTATAACAAAATTATCTCGTCTTGGCTTGGGTAGCGTAAAATAATAACAAAATTACTATTCCATATACGATGAAAAGTCCAAGTTGGTCCTATCAAGTAAAATCAGATTAAGCTTGTCTTCATACAGATGCCGGGGGAGTGTGGAGTTTTAACCTTATCAATTTCAGCCACAGAGCAGGAGCCGCCTCGGCGCGGCGTCCGCTGATAGAGGTGGCATTGTTAACACTTTCCATAGAAACCTGGCGTCATCATCAGCCTAGCCTTTTCCCAAAGACTATGTTAAGATAAGGGGTGGGGGGAATGGTAAATTTTCGTCTATTTTCTTAAATAACTTTAAAACGATTTATTTTAAAATAATAAAAAAAATACATTTGGGATCCTCACCTTTCATTTGATATGTCACACGGTACAGTTTGCAAAACTTTTTTTTTATTTTCTTTTAGCCGTTCGTGTTTGGGTCACAAAAATCCATATATATCAATATGTATACCAAATTTCAACTTGATTGGTGCAGTAGATTCGGAGCAAATTGGCTGTGACAGACGGACAGACAGACAGACACACGAGTGATCCTATAAGGGTTCTGTTTTTTCCTTTTGAGGTACGGAACCCTAATTAACACTTTGAAATGTATGGAATGCTTTGCTTGACAATTGCTGCTTCCAGTCTTATCAAACAATCCACCTTTACCAAAATATAAATACGTACATTGACACTACAATAGTGAAATTGTGCACACTTCCACTGTAAGCGGTTAGGAAGAAGAGTGGGGCGCTTCTTAGTGGATTGCACTAACTATATAATATAATGTATACCTAGTTTCTAAGCAACCAACAAGGCTCAGTGCGGAAACAGGGATTATTTCGGTACCCAGCTCATACGTGCATGAACTCTGGGTAACATCGTAAGATGATATACCTACATTCTACTCAAAAGCTGTGTCCTATAGAAACTAAACTCTTACTGAGCAACATCTTTTATAGGTTCACAAACGCGTTTGCATCCACACATCGGAGGGTGAACTTAGTTACTATCTGCCCAACAAGGCCTGGCACATAGCTTACATAACACAGGTACATAATCAGCCTATTATGTTCCCACTGCATCCATCCATCCATCCATCATGCGGGCCCAGTGCGGGTTGGTGGATGTCACAATGTCTTCGAATTTTCGGTTCTCGACAGGGTATCGTTGAAGCTGGCGTGCTGTGCTATGCGTCCTGCACTCCTGCAGCAGGACGGGTCATAGTGCCTGAGACTGTCGACAGCTTCACAGTGACATCGATGCGGATGCGGAGCATCACACAGTGCGCCCAAACGAAGACAATTTTTCATAGTAATACTTATCACATTTTGAGTTTTCACCTACTGGTATGAAAGTCGCTACAGTCTTATTTCCTAGCAGCATGTTATGATGCCGAACATTTCAGTTGACACCTTTGTTGTAGCAGCGCACATACGAACGGAGAAAGCCTTTGAAGAGCTGACTGCTGACAGCTCGACGCTTTTTGCCGGCGAAGTTTCTTTTGAAAAATATTCACAGCAATGAAAAAGAAACTGTCGAATCTCGGGCGGTCAGATGAATTCCTGCGGGATTATACTTGAATTTTAAATTAAAAATTGTTAAAATTCTGCACATTTTTTCGCTGGCCGGTGTCTCAGTTTCATAGGTCGTTTAAGTTGTAGGTGTTGGTTATCTTTATACAGGTTTTACATCAATCGGAATCAATCAATCAACTCAGCCTATCGCAGCCCACTGCTGGACATAGGCCTCTCCCAGACTGCGCCACAGCACCCATGGTGGCTGGGACAGGCTGGATCCGGAAGGCGGAGGACAGGTTTTACATAATTAATAATAATGAAATTGAAATATTATTGATGTTAAAATATTACTCAGGTTTAAAGCAGTGCTACAAATCTATTTAAAATCAACGTTAATTCCTAACACAAGCAATTTTTTATAAAAAATGTGATCTCCGAATCATGTAGGTATATAAATGCACTTTATAATTGAAATATTTTATAATATTAAACTTTCCTACTATTCAGATTTAACAACACAATGTATTTGTGTCGTGAATACTGTTAATTGCAACACGTCGTCCGACTATAGAGCATTCGAGTGACAGAATTGTAGCACGACATCTGAACAATTCCTACGCACGAAGGAACAGGCATGACGATGTATGCCCACTGGAGTGAGGACTGTGGTGTTATGGGTTATATTGTGTCGTGTGTACCTAACGTGTGTGCTGTCCGATTTCACTCGAAGCGAATATAGTCAGGGCACCAGAGGTGGCATGCGTGGAAGTGTTTTCCAACGTAGCGAATTTGAGCTTAAAATTACAAGAAAAATACAAAGAACAACATCCTAAAGTTTCTACATTGAGCAAGGTCGGGAAAGTTGTTTTTTATTGTAAAATGAAAAAAAAATGCCTACTAAATCAGTGCAGTTGAATGCACTTTATTGCAAATCTCTAGGTTTACGATTGGCGAAAATACGGTCCTTAGTTACGGTTTTTTTTTTAAATATCTTTTTTATTTGTTTATTTAAAAATCTGAATTTTTGAGATATCAAAAACACTGTTAGTACCTACCGATTCCAGTAAAGCAAATTGCGATTCGTTTCGATGGACCACCTATACAGATAATCGAAATTTCAACTTAACAACTTTGCTATAAATGGCGGCCCTATTTTGAAATATCGATAACAGACGTGGCGCATATTGTTAAACATACAAAAATCTCTAACCTACCCAATTTTTATCAAATTTAAAGCACTTTAAGTATTACTTTTCATTGTTTTAATTTTCTTGCCTTTTCCGTCTTTTTTGCTTGTTTAAACAATGAAAACCGATTTTTTTTATTGTTTTTTAATACTTAATCCTCATGCAAAATCATCACTTGCACAACTTTTACTAAAAACATTTTTCTCTAGGAACAATACTTTTCGTTATACTTAACAAAATCCGAAAAAAAGGCATTTTTTTTTCATTTTACAATAAAAAACAACTTTCCCGACCTCGCTCAATGTAAAAACTTTAGGATGTTGTTCTTTGTATTTTTCTTGTAATTTTAAGCCCAAATTCGCTTCGTTGGAAAACACTTCCATTTTTCCCGATCAAAATAGCTCTAGGGCCCTGACTAATAAAGGAGAGGAACAAACGTACGACAGCATAACTGGCCCGACCTGTCCAGCTCCAATTACTTGTAACACAAAACTGACAGGATACAGTAAGGTAACAATTTTATTATCGAATGGTTGAAAAAGGACTCAAGATTTGACAATCTGTTTTAATTAAACACATTTGATATTATGTAGTTATCCTGGAACATACTTAATTAGTGGCAATTAGTGGGGCTTGTCGCTAAGTAATAACAGCCGTACGGGTCGATTGATCAGGTTAAGCTACGCTTGCCGTGGTTGGTCCGTGGTTGGGTGACCATATTTACATACCAAGACCCCGAATACCCAGGTCACCGTGTCTCGGAAAGCACGTTAAGCCGTTGGTCCCGGCTGTCATTCGCAGGTCTTTGACTTTGACAGTCGTTACGGGTAATCAGAAGACCCAAAAGTGTCCCAGTCTTTACCAAGGGGTATCGTACATATATAATACCCAGTAACTGGCTCAGACTAAATAAAAAAAACCGGTCAAGAGCGAGTCGGACTCACGCACCGAGGGTTCCGTTCCGATTTCTGAAAAAGTGTGCTATTTAGAGACATGGTTTTATTTTTCCTGTAATCTTTACATAAACTTCTATCACATAGAATAATTTCAGATTTTTATCATTGCAAACTTCGGAGATAAGCAGGGGGGAACGGTATTTTTTTTTTAATTTTTCATCAGAAGTCGAAAACTATGCGGCCTAAAAAAAAACTTAAAAATATGTTTGAGAATGTGCATACAACGCTCTTTCATATGATATGCCACTTTGATTTTTTAAGACACCTTTAGTCCCTGTTTTTTTTTTTTAAATATTTTTAATTCTTTCTTATTTGCAGAATAGTTGGGTCAATGTCAACTGAAATTATTTCAAAGGAGACTGGCGGGTTTGTAAGGAGAGGTCGGCCTGTAACCTACACGAAAGCTGTTAACGTCTTGTCACAGTTTATTCTTTAAGGAACCTAAAAAATATTGTCATTTTTCCCAAGAACTTGGGGGAATTTAGTTATAATGTTTTGACTTTTGACAAAGGAATAAGGTTAGATATAGGTAATTTGTTTTTATTACTATGATTCGACAGGATAGGCGGTACTAGAGAATTGATTTTTAAGCAAAATGAATTGCAGTAGTCGAGAAAATGAATAAGTCATTTATAAAAATACGAAACTGACATACAGTCCTTCTTGTTTACGTATAATAACCTCGTAACCCAACATGCAATTCATAGATTAGAACATCAAAGTATTTAGGTAAACTCAATAAACTGTTGGAATAATTCTACAATGGGAATCCAAAACCTCACCGATTGTCCTGAACCTTTTCGTTAATAGTAGCAAATGATTTTTTTTTGTATTGTGGGTAGCAAATGTTGGGTCATTTTCAAAACCCTATAGGCGGCCCGTACATAATCAATCTCGTTCGCGATCCACGTTCAAAATCAATGATCGCGATTCAGATTGATATGCATCAATCCGTCAATCTAATTCGTACATTTTCAATCTGGATCACGAGCATTGATTTCGATCGCGGACCGTGATCGAGATTGACGTGTGTACGGGCCGCCATACAGAATCTGATAATAGTGATAGGTAATACACAGGCTACTTTCTAACAACTTACCAATCGACTAGGATGCCACTGTCTTATTAAAGTCAGTATTTCTTCGTTTTCATGATCCGACAGTAAATTTCTCCTCAATCGTACTGCTGATAAATTACAATTTGCACAACGTAAACGATCCATTACAAAAAGTCCAAATCGCTCAAAACAACAAAGTCCAGTGGGAATATCCAAGTCAACGTTCATACAAGATGCAGAATCCGGGTGGGTGAAAGCCAAAGTCAATAGAAAATAAATCGATCGCACAGAGATATCTCAACACTGAAAGACAGGATTGGAATAATAACGGCAATGAATTGAATGAACAGTAACATTGTTGTTTTTTTTATAATTTATTTCTTGACCATAGATACAAAACCTTTCAGGACTCGGACGATGAAGTAAACCATCAGTGTTGCCATATGTTATAAATCGTTAATAATCGTAATGGATTAATCGATTGTTATACTACGTTAGTAAATAATTAATAATAAAATATAAACCAATATAGCAGTAAATAAAGAATCTACGCGTATGCGATAACATTTGAAGTATAATTACATAAAAAATGGACAATTCGTATAAATCAGTTCGTGAGATGTATCGATTAAATATAATTAGAAAAAAATGTTTTTCTACAGTTCACGAAGTTCTACAAGGGTGTTACCCACATTATCGGAAACTAGGAAAAATAGACTTCTTTTATGTAAAAGTCTCAATGCTGTAGGGCTGCAGGCCGAAATCCGCCGGTCTCCTTTCAAGTTGATAGCATTAGTAGTTCTTGAGATATCCAGCTGTGACAGACAGACAGACAGACAGACAGACTGAGTCACACCATAAGGGTTCCTTTTTTACCATTTTGGTACGGAACCCTAACAAAGACATAGCGCTGTAGTGACGTGAGGCCTCACATTTCGGGTTTTGTAAACATGTGTGCACGTAATTATTTGTAGGTAGTTTAATTGTAGTTCAGTTTAAATGTGTGCGTGTGCGCGTGTATGCACAGAGCGAGTTGTAGTTTTGCGCATGCTTCACGTATTGCTTCGCGTACTGTTCGCAGCGCTATGTCTAGGTTTTTTACAACCCATTAAAAGTCCCACTGCTGGGCAGGGGGCTCCAAATATTGTGTAGGCAAATTAGCCCATGGCCAGACGGGTTGTTATAGGGTTTTGTTTCGAATTTTCCTTTTTCTTGAAGTGATCATGTCTGCTCAAGGTTGCTTAAGGAGTCACTAAAATATAAAAGATAGAAATATGTAGTTGCGCACTTTTTTGCAGAATTGTTTGAGGTGGACCAGGTTGCCATACTTATGCAGCGCATAATTATACAATACTAGATGACCCGACAGACGTTGTCCTGTCCCAATTTCAATATTCCCATATAAAGTCCACTTTCAGTTTTCCAGAATTTTCCAATTTTCCCGGCATTTTTTTCAATTTTTGTCATCGTTTAAACTTTCCTCGGACTACGTCAAACATTTCAAAACCAAAATCAGCTAAATCGGCCCAGCCGTTCTTGACTTATAAAATTACAACGAAAAGTGGCCAATGACGTATTAAGGCTCTTACAGACAGGGGCGATATCGCGTCGCGACGCGATATTTTTCTACGGATATAATATCGAAATATCGCGTCGCGACCGCGATATCACCTCTGTCTGTAAGAGCCTTTACTCGTATACTTGTGTTCTGGTAACGAGATGGCTGATAAACTACTTATATACATTTTTTTTTTTTGTAAATACATACATATTATAGATAGAAAAACACACAGACTCGGAACAAATATTTATTCCGTGCTCGAATCGAACCCGCGACATGCTGAAAGTGGCACTGATTTTTATAGATACAATATAATTATAATTCTGTTTTACGAGGTATTTCTTTTCGACTTGCTAGACAAACATTGTGATAGCTCGGCTAACATACATGATATAATAGTTATTTATGATAATAATGCGGTAAGTTGGTTTTTACAATCGAGTAGACGAATGACCATAGTCACGAGTTTGTAAATAAACCCGATGACCCTATTACCCTCCTACAGGAAAGTAATAGTGCTACTAGTACACTAGTACGCAAACACAGATACAAATCTTCATTCCGACCTCGCCGCCGAGGTCCATCGCGTCAACGACCACCCCTTGTAAATGTAAATTCATTTCCCTTGATCGGTAATAACGAGCCAGCTGGTGGCGTAGCTGAGCCTGTAGCTTTAAACCCCGATTTGAGCCAGCCAATTGTTCCTTGCTGTCCTCTCTTACCCAGCGACGCCCTAAGCCGAGGTCCGTACCCCACAGGGGGTGCCCTTAGTGCGCAGTCGCTTAGTTTATAAGTAAAAATGTCCCTGGCTGAAGGCTTTGAGTTCGCTTAAGGCACCCACAGGATAGTCCGGCTAAGCAGTCTCGACCCCAAGTAGTGAACTGCGAGATGCCATACACAAAAAAAAATCTTTGGTGGAATTCATAAAATATTTTATAACACATTTGCTCGTAAAGGGTCTCTTATTTCACGAATTTGAATATCGTAGTGTATGTCATTACGTACTTGTGCGTAATTGTAATGTAAAACGCACGGGTTTCTTTTTAATAAGGTAAAACGTAAGGTTTATCAAGATGCTCCGTCTAAAACGAACGGTACTTTTTAAATCTTAGCAAAGAGATTTTATGTCAGAAAAGTGGTCAGCATTTTATGAATAAAATTAACTTTGGGAGATAAAATATAAAAATTAAACATTAATTAAATTAAAGAATTAATTCTTTAATTTAATTAATTTTGACAGTAAATTGCAACAACAACAAACAAAAACAAAAAAATATTAATTTATAACACATTTACTCGTAAAGGGTCTCTTATTTCACCAATTTTAATATCGTAATGTATGTCATTACGTACTTGTGCGTTATCGTAATGTAAAACGCACGACTTTCTTTAAAACGTAGGGTTCATCAAGATGCTCCGTCTAAAACGAACGGTACTTTTTAAATATTAGCAAAGAGTTTTTATGACAGAAAAGTGGTCAACATTTTATTAATAAAATTAACTTTGGGAGATAAAATATAAAAAATAAACATTATAATTCTTAAATTTAATTAATTTTATCTGTAACAAAAACAAAAAAATATTAATTTACTTCATTAGTAATACTGGCGGTTTATGTGCCTTTGCCTTAAAAAAAAGCGCATCGCTAATTTGTGAACAAGTAAAAATTATTCCGCGCGCTTTTTCTTTTCACTGTATTGTTTTTATTTGAAAATGTCGTCAACTAATGATGAATCTATTAATTCGACACCGCCAGAAGTCTCAGAGGCAGCGAAAAAGGCTACTCTAAGCCTCTTGCCCGAAAAATCGACCGATAGATACTTACAAGCGTATCAAAATTTCATCTTATGGAAAACCAGCAAAGATGCAAATTAATTTTCAGAAAGTGTGTTTTTAGCCTATTTCATGGAACTTTCTCAAAAATGTATGTCAAGCATTGTGGTGCTATTCAATGCTAAAAAGCACTGTGAAAACAAAACATGGTATTGATATCAAGTAATACTCCAACTTGCTGGCATTTCTAAAAAGACGCTCAAGTGGCCATGTGAGTAAAAATTCGAAACTATTTTCGGCTTTTTCTCGCAAATATGTTATAAAACGTCGTATGACATACGTGCGCTTTGATAATTACAGCCTCTGCTTTCTTGTAGCCCTCGCCTACGGCTCGGGCTAGCAATATCGCCTCGGCTGTAATTTTCAACTTACAGCACTTATATCATAATGTACTATTACTTTATTAGTAATACTGGCTGTTTTTGTGCCTTTGCTTTAAAAAAAAAAAAGCTAATTTGTGAACAAGTAAAAATTATTCCGCGCGCTTTTTCTTTTCGCTATATTGTTTTTATTTGAAAATGTCGTCAAGTAATGATGAATTTATTAATTCGACACCGCCAGAAGTCTCAGAGGCAGCGAAAAAGGCTCCTCTAAGCCTCATGCCTGAAAAATCGACCGATAGATACTTACAAGCGTATAAAAATTTCATCATATGGAAAACAATCAAAGATCCAAATTAATTTTCAGAAAGTGTGTTTTTAAAGATTTATTCGTTTAAGAAAGTCCGAGTTTTATTTATTTCCTCGCAAATATGTTATAAAACGTCGTATGACATACGTGCGCTTTGATAATTACAGCCTCTGCTTTCTTGTAGCCCTCGCCTACGGCTCTGGCTAGCAATATCGCCTCGGTTGTAATTTTCAACTTACCGCACTTATATCATAATGTACTATTTTATAGAAATTAAAAAAAAACCGTAAAGAATACGCACGGCTATATACAACGGAACGTGCGGTAAAATAGGTACTCTCACCTAAGTATGTACATACTTAGGTGAGAGTACCTATTTTACCCCACGTTCCGTTGTATGGAGCGTAATTTATAACTTTCGAACAATGTATACAGGCTTCGTAAATGCATTTTTTGAGCAAATGTGTTGAAAATATAATTTACATAGGTAAGTTGATCATGAGTTCCGGAGATTACCCCTTATTACAAACTTACAAACGAAAAAATGTTACCTCTTTATACGTAATATCAGTACAGATTGTTAGTACCTGCGAGGTACGAGGTTTTCTGCTGAAACTGTTGTTTTAGTCGGCTGCCAAACACACAGTGCTGTCAATAGTGTTTTGCAAAACGCTGACTAATTTAATTTATATTGTAATCAAAACCTTACAAGGTAGTAAACACTCAGGGCCTGTTTCACCACCTTCGATTTAGTTCCTATTAAGGAGCTCGTGGCTAAGTAATAACAGCCGCACGGGTCGATCCATCAGGTTAAACTACGCTAATTCCGGTGCGCGTGAGAATCTTCTATCTCGTGCGTCAAACTAGACTGCCATAACGCAATTTCACTTACACACCGAGCTAAACCAAGCTTGGAACCAGGGCCTTAAGCCGTTGGTCCCGGCTGTCATTCGTGGATCTTTGACAGTCGTTACGGGTCGTCAGAAGCCCGAAAGTCTGACAACCAGTCTTACCAAGGGGTATCGTATTACCCAGTTACTGGGTTGTGGAGGTCAGATAGGCAGTAGCTCCATATAAAATACTGGTATTCAGCTGCATCCGGTTAGACTGGTAGCCGACCCTAACATAGTTGGGAAAAGGCTAGGCAGATTGATTGATTGAATAAGTTCCTATTAAATTACTTGGCAGATAATTTCATACAAATTCTGTTCCATTTTTGAATTTATTCGGCAAGTAGTGGCTATTCGGACATCGTGAAATTGGCCATAACAATAATTTACAGCTAAACAAAGGAAATCAGGTAAAAGATATCAATGGGTAAAATGTTACAATATGCGGCTTGCTTTTGCAGGTAGACAAGCCGAGCGCCCGATTGTCTCCATAGGCAAAAATAGAAACTTTGAAACAGGCGCAACTCGCGATATAATTCCGCACGACACAAAGATACCGCGTGTCGCGCGACAAACGGCGCCTTTGTGTTGCGTGCGGTTATATCGCATGTCGCGATTTTGTAGGAGCCTTTAAACCAATTAGGGGGTGAAATATCAAAAATCCGTTCTTAGTTCACCATCGTTATACAGGGTGGCCGGAACATTGACGTCCAAAAATAAAATTTCGGTCCCTCGTATCGTGGGGTATTCGAATCACCCCCATGTATGTTCCGCGACTTTTCATAGTTTTCGAGTTATGAATTTTTTTCTGAATGTTTGAAAATTTTCGACCTGACCAACCTAAAAAAATTCTAAAAAAAAAAGTAGAGGGTTTTATCGAGTTTCTTTTTTTGCAACTGAATTTTCATAAGTAGTACTTTTATGCATAAAATAATCAGCTTCGTAACTGTGATGAAAGTTATGAATATTGAATATAATGTGGTTAGTTTTCAGTATTCTTATCATTAATTAACCTTAGGAACGAGAAAATAGCCAAAAAAAAATAATTACTCAGATGGGTAATTTTAAGAATTTTTCCACCTCGCTGTCTTTGAAGGCCGATTTTAAACAAAGTAGCCCTATTAAGTACTTCATTTTTTTATGATTATGAAAGCTGAGAGTCTGGCGCATTCTTGAAGCCTACTTAGGAATTATGAAGTCACCTGTTAAGATTTTTAATTTAAAGTTGAAAATTTGAGTCATAATTTACCGAGCGTAAATTTTTCACTTTAGATCAACATTTTCATAACTTTCATCACAGTTACGAAGCTGATTATTTTATGCATAAAAGTACTACTTATGAAAATTCAGTTGCAGAAAAAGAAACTCGATAAAACCCTCTACTTTTTTTTTTAGAATTTTTTTAGGTTGGTCAGGTCGAAAATTTTCAAACATTCAGAAAAAAATTCATAACTCGAAAACTATGAAAAGTCGCGGAACATACATGGGGGTGATTCGAATACCCCACGATACGAGGGACCGAAATTTTATTTTTGGACGTCAATGTTCCGGCCACCCTGTATAATATGTCACCGTAAGATTGTGAACACCGTTATTTTATATTATAGCTATCTCGCGAGATTGTAAACTGTCGATCAATTATATACCTAATACCTACTGGACCATACTACTTATAATATGCTTACTTAACGTATTAATTTTCGATAGGTAGTTTATAAAGGTGGCATTCACGATAGCGCCATTTGGCGTGGCTGCAAACGACTAAAGTCAAATGGAACGATAGGAAATCCAGAGTTTTACATCACGCCAACGGATTTTAATATTCACGATCTTTTGGATGTAACATCACGCCATTTAACCATGTCAAACTGTCAAATTGTGAACAAACCTGCACTTGCCGACAGGGTTCATAATCTGTCCGATTTTATCACTCGTAAAATTGTGAACCGTCCCTGGTTGGTAGGTCTTGACGGTAGCTGAAATGGTCGCAGTAAAAACCAGGGCAACCCGACCCGAACCTAAATAATTAGGTTAGGTTAGGTTAGAACTGTGACAAACAGCGCGCGAGCCGAGCTAGTAAAGCGAGCGGTGCCGCGGTAGCGGCTGACGAGCGCTTCTTCAAAGTTGGTCGCAGTTACTTGCGTATTTAGTATTAGCGCAAGGTGCGTTGGTCGCATGCTTCGATAATTCACAAAAAATACAATTTCACAATTTTTTGTTCACACAACACACGATAACACAAAAAACACGATAACGAATTATTAAATAAGTAGACTAATTACGTATTTATTGGTTATATCAGATTACTACTAACTTATTCAATATAATGTGATGTTTATTATTATTAGAAATAACACAGAGTTACATACATTGCACACACATTATAAAAAACCGGTCAAGAGCGAGTCGGACTCGCGCATCGAGGGTTCCGTAACATCAATTATATGTAATTTTTGTTGATGATTTCTGAAAAACTGTGCTATTTAGAGACATCGTTTTATTTTTCCTGTAATTTTTACATAGGTAAACTTCTATCACATATAATAATTTCAGATTTTTCTCTATGCAAACTTCGGAGATAAGGGTGTGGAAAGGTATTTTTATAAACATCTTTCATCAAAAGTCGAAAACTATGCGGCCTAAAAAAAGAAAAAAAATGTTTAAGAATGTGCAAACAGCACTCTTTCATATGATTCCCTACATGCCCTAGTAACGCCACTTCGAATTTATAAGAAGGGGGTCTTATAAATTCGAAGTGGCGTTACTAGGGCATTCAGCCCCTGTTGCAAAAAAAAACATAAGTATTTTTGTTTCTTTCTTATTTGTAAAATAGTTGGCCAAACGTCACCTAAAACTGTTCCAAATTTCAAGTTGATAGCATTAGTAGTTCTTGAGATATCCAGCTGTGACAGACAGACAGACAGACTGAGTCACACCATAAGGGTTCCTTTTTTACCATTTTGGTACGGAACCCTAAAAACACATGAACATACTAACTACATAATTATTCATTGGTTAAATTATAAAATAATTATTTTAGTTAGCGATAAAAAAAAGCGTTAGTTATTTCGCGAGATAGATTGTATACTAACTAAGTTCATAATCATACGGTGACATATTAACGATGGTGAACTAAGACCGGATTTTTGATATTTCATCCCCTAAAATCGGAACACGTGATATAACCGCACGCAACACAAAGGCACCGTTTGTCGCGGTATCTTTGTGTCGTGTGCGATTATATCGCGAGTCCCTCCTGTTTGAAAGAGCCCTAAGTTTCTATGGAAGTTCGTATTAAATTCATACACGGAACTCTTGTGCAAAATTTCATGCTTCTACACCCGGCCTGGCAGTAAGATTTTTCTGAAGTAGAGAAGATACTATAACGCAATATGCAATTTCAGTATGGCGTGCAATTTCAGTAGCAGATCGAAAAAGATCTGAATTGTGCGATCTACAAAAAGTACTATCGCTATAAATTCTAGTTCTTAATAATTCATGTCATCGAAAGAACTTGAAAGTATCGACCGGGAACAAAATGTTTATAGTTTAATTTGTTTCATACTAAAAGGATACCTAGCTAGTTTTAATTAAGCCAATCAGGTAATATAGGGTGACTGGTAATTAGTGACCGATAATTAAACACATGATTGTACTCATGATAACAAACAACTTACACTATGGCACTTAACCTGACACCGCGAAAAAAAATCTGCTGTTCCCTGCATTTACCTATGTTCGCATAACTCGTCAAAATGTAGGGAACAGCTGTTTTTTTTTTCATGAATACAATCATGTGTTTAAGTATCGGCCACTAATCACTAGTTACCTTTTAAAATACTTTATTAAACTTTATGTACTCAATAGTGGTAGGTACATAAGGTATTTAATCGCTTATCGCTCTCAAATTTCAGTGAACGAGGTTTACAATTTTCATATTTTCATTCAATTATTTCGCGGAAAACATTGCAACATAATATCGTATCGTGCAGTATAAACAGCATCGTTTAAAAGCGGACTGTTTCAAGGGGACTGCATTGGTTAGTACCTACGTATACATATCTTTGTTAAAACTGTTCCAATCCATTTATTCGTACTTATAAATTTATAGGTACCTTCAGTTATTTTTTGTTGAACATTGTTTTAGGTATTGACACAATAGGGTTCAATCTAACATTCTAGGATTTTATAGCATAATCAGCTTATAATGATCACACTGCTGAGACACAGGCCTCCGTTCTGAGAGGGAGTGGGCTGTAATCCACCACGCCGGGCCCAGTGCGGGTTGGTTGATGTCACATGTCTTCGAATTTTTGGTTCTAGGACATGCCGGTTTCCTCACGATGTTTTGTTTCACCGTTTTGAGAGCAGTGGTGATGAAATAAATTACACAAAGTAATAAGGTCAGTCGGGGCAAGTGCGCCGACGGGGTAAGTGCCATAAAAATATCGAAAACTACAGATATTATAGGTACAACTAATGACATCTTACATCCATGCAACAAACTAAAACACAGTTCCGCTTCACAATCACAGATGCCTCTGTTCACCATAACTTGATATATCCGCCATTTTAGTTTTAGTGTCATTTAAACCTGTTATTAGAGATGAACACGTGTTATGAATCCCCTTAAATCTTAAAATATTTTACGTGTTGCGGGAAACCAATGAGGTGAGTACAGAATTTAGATGTTTTTCTTTAAATCTATGTTTGTATTTTACTCATATATTGAAATTAATGTTTTTTTATAGAATTTAAAATCTTGACCTCTAAAAAGTCAAGTGAGGCAAGTGCGCCTAAGTTGTTGGTAGTATGGCGCACTTCCCCCGAGACAGAAGTTGTCAACATTTATTATTCAGATGTTTTCTTACCCGACTGCCCCTGAAAAAGTGAGTTTTTTATTGAGAACTTACTGTCTGGATGTGCTTAGGGTCTTGTGATGAAGACGGAGGATGAGAAGCCGTTGGGTGACGGGTTTAGTAAAAGCCTTGTATTTAGTGCTACGATTTTAAGTACTTAATTTGATTTTTATTACAGTAAAACCATCGTATTTGTCATATCCTTTGTTCTTTACTTTATGGGCGCCTACAGCCCACCTAAGCACTTTGGCGCGATTAGTCCATGGATGGGTGGCCGGTAAACCATTGGTCCCGGCTGTTATCATTCAACATCTACATACCCGGTTGCCCACAAACCTCTCGACAAGAAGCAATTGGACAGCTGCCGTAAAGTCTACACCCAGATGAGTCCATACTTACCATAATTAGTCCTAAAATTATTGTCTTTTCAGATGTTATTGATTGCCATTCACTAGATTTTAAGTATTTGTGTCCTATCGCGTCGATGGAAAAATTGTTACCTACTTTTGTATTTTTTAAATAAATAAAAGTAATATAATAACAGTCTAATTTGGTTTATTATTAAAGGTATCTATTATTCCAGCCAAACTAACCATTTTTACATAAATGCAATAGTTTTAACTTTGTATAAAAAATGGCAAAAAAGGTTTAGAACAACTGATTGCTAATCTATGGCGCACTTGCCCCAAATTTCTTATGGAATCTGCAGTAGACTATAGGACGAGTAAATTAAAAAAAACCAAGAGTAATGCGTTTAGTTGTTTATGCCCTATTGAATAAATTATCTATTTGTCTGGTAACGTACGATTTTATCGTTTTTTTTTTATATAGGCGCACTTGCCCCGTTTCCAGGCAAGTGCGCCTATATTCATGTCTCCCAATTTCTTATAAAATATCGTAAAATTATTGATAGATTTGGGAACCACTGTACAAACGCACCCGGCGATTTTATATACTAGCTATTTTTTTTTTGGGTACAATAGACCTTTTTTAGTGTATTATTGAAAACAACAAAGTGCGCAAAACAATAGACGCCGAAAAAAAAAAATTACAGTACGAGTACCATTGACCTTGAAATCAAGGTCAATGACCCTGAGGCTTTCATCGTCTAATATACGAGACATTCACCGCCTCACCTAACCCAAATGATTCACCAAAAATAGAGGGGATATGGCGCTCGGCGGCCACTGCCGCGGCACCGCTCGCTTCGCTCGCTCGCCGTCGCGCGTTAAGGGTCACTGTTCTAACCTAACCTAACCTAACCCAAATGATTCACCAGCAATAGAGGTAATGGTCACTATTCTAACCTAACCCAAATGATTCACCAATGTGAAGTTTCGGACGCGCGGGTGTGATATAGTACAGTGGAGCCTAGATTTGCTTGAATCGACGTTTCTTGCAGCTACAAAATACCAAATTTATATTATGTACACTCATAAGTCTGCATTAAAAAACAAATATTTACCATCGAAGTCATCTATGCAAAAAGTATGGCGCGCTTGCCCCGACTGACCTTACGCCTGGCTGGATTATTGCCGTTTTGTGAGCAGTGGTGATGAAATAAATTACACAAAGTAATACGCCTGGCTGGAAAATATTGTTATCTGGAATTGATCCTTATCAGAGCCTTCCAATAACACAGAACCAAATTATTGTATCTATCTTGTACTCATAGCCAAAATGGCCAGTGCACATCTACAAATTGAACAAAATATAAACCAATGTGTCGTGGTGTCTAAAAATGTAAAGTATTAATACAGGTACATAATTAAGAATAGGTACTTACGATTCGGGGATGTACCCAGCTACACAGTAATGTAATCACTCTAGTATCAAGTTCCAAGGCATAATGTCGGCGCAGTATTTTAACGCATATATTACAGTTAATACACAGAATTCGTGTCGGTCTGCCACGACGACCTTCCATCTTATCGGTATCTAGCAAACAACTAGTTCACCATTAACTAATCCAAACAATTAGGCAAGATCGGTGTCCAGTAAAGAAAAAGCACAATGTCACACAGGAAAATCTCGGAGTCCTTAAACACGCACAGGGTCACACAGGGAAATATCATAGTCCATAAGCAGTCCAGGTCGAGTAAAAATTAAAGAAAACGGGAAAAAACAATCGAAAGCAAACACACAACACAAAGCGCAAGCGTCAGTGATTGAGTATGATCAACTGTCAACAGCACTAGAGGTGGGCGTTGAATCAATAAACTGTTTTTTTAACGACTTTTCATTGGTCAACGGGTTAACTGTTAATACTTAATGAAAAAACAGGTTGAAAATATTAGCTGTCAGTTTACGTCAACGCACTCAACGCATTATTTCAATATTATTTTATTCTTTCTGTGAATTTAGAAAAACTTATTTCTTATCAAATCTCAACCTAAACTCAACAAAGTTGTTATTTTATGCGTATTCGTTCGTATCGTAAACGTTGACACAATAAATTGACGATTATCGCTAACGATTGAATCATTGAAATTTTAACCTGTTATTTATTAACAGTTTTTTTAACCCGTTGACCATTAATGTTTCACAGTTAAATTACATTAACTCAAAAACCGTCAATGACCCATCTCTAACAGCAACCAATCAATAACCAAACTATATTTTTTTTAGATTTGGGATACTAGTCTTTTTGCTGTTCATTAATAAAAAGTAATTCATTTATTGTCACACCACAGTGTTTTTACCTCTCTGCAAGGAACACTTACAGTTAGAAATAAACTGTATTGTAATTCACATATTCCGTTTAATTATAATAACAAAATAAGACTGATTAATATTAAAAAACGCTGCACTTACTGTCACTTGGCAGAATAAATATAAAATGGCAACACTAAACGGTAATGAAAAGATCAAATAACTTTTCATTTAAAGAATTTTTTTTATCCGGCCTGAACTAGTTACTGTGATACTTTGAAAAAATTTAGAAAAAAAATGGATCATCCTTCATATATATGTCACTTTTAGACGCTCAAATTTATGTCAGCTAAAATTTCGCCATTGTTCTTTGTCGAACACATTTTCAGTACTCATCACACACATAATTTCATTATTCGTTCTCATTTAACAATTTAGTCGCGCAACTATTATAACCGAAGTTTTTAAAGCGTGTTTTATGCATTACCCATACTGACACAGTTTTTATAATTCTGAAATCCCCTCTAAGTGCTCGCTACGACCAGCAAGAAGGGGAGAGCGGGACTAAAATTGTTGAACAGATTTCATACTGTGGAGTTCACTAATATTTTATTAGTTAAGTATATACTCTTTTAATGATTGTGTTATTTTTTCGAACAAGTTGACAAGAAAATGCGAAAAAAATAATAATTACTAAACCCTTGCCAGCTCATACAAAAACTGTCCGAACTTACCGTGATGCACCTTATATCCTCTTTTAATGATTGTGTTACTTTTTGAACAAGTTGACAAGTAGAAATCGTCGCGTAAAGAAAAATCGTTATACCATGCGATTTTCTCTCTGTATCTCTGTCTCTTTCTATTAAGTACGATTGTGTTGAGATCCGGTGAGAGAGACCGGTTGTAGGATACTTAACCTCAATACTGAACTAAGTTGTAATTTTTGAAAATGATCCCTACGGAACTTCGTTCCTGCCGGGGGTTCCCCAACTGCACATCTTTTTTTTTCACATCGTCATGAGCTTTTTTATGACTTTTTATTTTAAGCTTGACGTTGTACCCGATTGGGTTGTTAATTGTTTGTTACCTGAAGAGTCACATTTCAAGGTTCAATTGGATAAGCTCCATGAAAACATAGTTTGTGTAGGGTACTCCTGTGTATAGATGCTTTTAAATCAATAACACCCAGGAGTTACACAGTGTTGTAATCTTGTTCCTTATGTTATAAAGTTCAGGAGATAAATACATCATCGCTATCTATCTAATATGGAATATTTCTGGCAACAGTATTTTATTTTTACTTCGTAGAACAAAAGGAAAAATCAAAATCAGTATTTTCGGCACTTTTCCCTTTGACAGTGATGCGGATGCGGACGAATTCTTTAACCAACGAAAAAATAAGGAGGAGGTTCTCAAGTCGAGGCGTATATATTTTTTTTAGTGTTAGCTTGTATTTAAGATTTGTCAAAATAAATAAAATTCACGTATTATACGACGGATTTGAAAAAGAAAATGTGTACCTATCAGCCGGTAGTCGGGTAGCATCGATCCCCGCCCTCCTCCTCAATGTCTACAATTTGAAAGGGAATGCATACTTCAAACTTCACGTTTCTAGGATCAGACTAGGCGTTTGAATATAATCCGGCAGCGCGGCGGCGGCGCGGCGACACCTTTTACTTTGATATCCGACCTGCTGCAGAAAACTTCGCAAGCAATAGGAAATTGTTGTTTATAGACCGTTTTAGTTTTTTGTGGTATTTATTTTTCATCGAAAATATAGTAGTTTCGCCTTCTATATTTTTTATTACAAATATATAATATAATATCCACCACCCAGCCATAACAGCCAACCACCATACTCATACCAACCATAACCATAGCAGCGAAATAGCAGTAGCTCAATTCAACTGACTCGTATGATGTTCCGCTACTTACTCGAATCGCGACTCGAGTAGCGGATCATCATGCGATTTCGCAGTTTCCCGGTTACGCGGCTTCACTTCTTCGGGATACTTATCGCATGCTTAGTGGAATACTGACTTAACTCAAAAAGACGATTTTTGGGAAATCGCAAAAGAAGATCTTGACAAGAGGACTTATTGTATTTGTTGATGTATAAAAATAAAACTGATTTATTAATCATGAATGCTTGTATTTTGAACGTGTAAGATTAACTATTGATGAGATCTGAATTTTAAAAAACCGGTAATAGGAGTTCTATTTATTTTTTCTGACCTATCTACTAATGGGTCAATGTTCCGTTAAGCATGCGTTATGTCGGTTGCCTTCCTGAAACTATGTGTCATAATAATTAACATCGGGCCAGGGGGTACCTACTGTCCTTACTTCCAATTTAATATTCAAATACCACTTGCGGGTCACGGCGACTGTAGTTGCTGCGCTGTTTTTATAAAAACAACGTTAAAAAAATATAAATATACATTGATGTATAAAATTAGGAAGATATGGTTCATGCTACTCGACGTGGACCGCACATAATATTTTATGTTCACGCACACAACAATATTTGTACGACCTACAAGTATTTGTTCCGAGTCTGGGTGTTTTTCTATCTATAATATGTATGTATTTACAAAAAAAATAAATGTATATAAGTAGTTTATCAGCCATCTCGTTACCATAACACAAGCATTAGGTTGCTTATCTTGGGACTAAATGGCGTTGTGTGAAATGTCCAAGGATATTTTTTTATTTTTTTTATTTTTACACAATTGACCTTAGTCACAATCGAACTGGCGTTTGTGTAGCACATGTGTAGCACGTTAAGTAAAATTATCGTAATCCTCTAAATAAGCAGCAACAATGCCTTCCTGCGCTTTCAAAATGTGCACAAATAGTTCAAGAACCAAAAACAAGTTCCACGGGATTACTTTCACTCGTAAATACAGCCAAAAATGTTAATTTGTTGAAAATTATAATAATATTTAATGTTTGCTTCGCCATGTTTGTGAGAGCGGGATAGATGCAATGTCATTCATAATCGTAAACATTCGGCCAACATTCGGCGGCTAACGTGATTTTGCTTGCACGACAGCGCCGGCTCCTATCTCTGTTGTTATGGGTACGTAACAGTGACAATTATTGCTATCTCGTTCCCGCTACAGCCCGCGTAATAATGTCTCTCTACTTCGATTGTTGAGTACATGACGCATGACATCGGGAAATGTAGTTGTGTGGGTGTGTTTACATGTAAGTGTTTCGAGTCCAATAATTTTTACGTGACGTTAGATATCTTCCTAATTTTATATATCAATGTAAATATATACCCTATTATGATTCATTAGTGAATAAACGAAAAAAAAAAAAATCGACAGCGGACTCGCAAGTGGGGAATCTTGTTTGCTACTAATCATTCTACCTATAAAACTTGTTAGCCGTAACTAGGATACAATTTCCATCTTCAGTAGGTAACAGGATGCAATAAACGCCGCAACTGCCGCTGAGTCTAGGACACAAATTGCGACATTAATTTCCGCTATTCTCTGTAAGGCGGCTCCTTTCGCTGTAAACCTCGAACAATTGGTTCACTGACTTAACGAGAATTTGGTTATGTTTATTACAATATTTATAATAGCATACTTAATAGTGCTCGTCTCTGGTGAGGCTTTTATTACTATAACAGCCTCACCAGAGAGATCAACCAGGTTAAGCTACGCTTGCCGCGGTTGGTCCGTGGATGGGTGACCATCTTTACATACCGAGACTCCTCCGTGCCTCGGAAAAACACGTTAATCCGTTGGTCCCGGCTGTCATTCGTGGATCTTTGACAGTCGTTGCGGGTCGTCAGAAGCCCGAAAGTCAACCATTCTTACCAAGGCGTATCGTATTATCCAGTTACTGGGTTGTGAAGGTCAGGTAGGCAGTCGCTCCATGTAAAATACTGGTATTCAGATGCATCCGGTTATACTGGAAGCCGACCCCAACATAGTTGGGAAAAGGGTAGGCAGATTGATTGAGCATACTTATTGGTGGCTTTGAATAGGTAGTGCCTTTGGTGATTATCCTGACCGTGGGATCATTGTGATGCGAATAATTAGTTAGCTGGATCTCTTCGTTACCAAGGGTCCGCCGGGCGTTCTAAATACCTTTTCAGTGTATACAATGGCCAGTATTATATGCATTTTCGTACCACTTGCTCAAAAAAGTGACATTCTATGCCACAAAAAGCGAACACAACAATAGTCATTTTTAATCTGTTTTATTATGCAGTTATGATTATTAGATAAAATTACGAAAACCGACGAGGCCGCATGAGCTTGATTGCCTTTGCTTTTCCGACAAAAAAACATTAGTCTAGGAATTTGCCGCGTTTTTGTTTTCTTCAAATACATAAACTTAAGTTTATTTTAATTGTCATTATTTTTAATAAATGCTTATCTCATATTATTATTCTGTTAATTTTTTCGCAAATGGTACGAAAAGTAGAGTATTTTCCTCGGTGATAAAGCTGTCTTAGTCTTGGGTGAACTTAAATCCCTCGCTACACTCAGGACTAACACCCTCGCTACGCTCGGGAGTAAACCTCGAGTCCTTCGTTACGCTCGCGATTTAAATCGTCACCCGCGACAGAAGACACTGCTTTATCCCCTTGGTTAATAATCTACTATTTCACATTGATGTGGTCTATGAATGAATAATGATCGAAATAGCTTCTACAAATGGCACACATTAATGGGACATGGGACAATTAGCCCCGCCACCACCTTGCTGACGTTCTATTTTTTTTTTTTAATGTTGTGGCATTAAATATTCTCTGTACAGTTTGTGCCTATATAGCTTCTTCGTTGTTCTAATGCAAACGCCACTTCTAATCATAAGGTCTTGGGTTCGATTCTCGGCTCGGGCTGCCTGTTACTTATGGGGTCTGTACCATCTGTTTCTCAGTAGCAGCCCTGAGCTTGGATTTCAAAATCAAAATATTTTATTTCACATAAACCTACGTGGGCACTTAAGGAACGTCAGAAGCTAAGTGCACGGTTCCAATTAGTCGTTTCCTATGGAGAGGAGCCGGTAAGAAACACCACGGACTCTTTTAAAAATAATTGGCTTTTACAGTGTTTTCAAATTACAGTGTTAATAGGTATGACAGGACAGTGTACTTGTGCCCGGTTGTGGCAGGCTCGCTGCCTATGACGTGACATAACTGGTGGAAGGTGGGAGTACTAAAGGTACACCTCTGCCTAACCATTCGGGGAATGCAGATGAGTTAACCCCTCAAGTGTCAAATGCACCCCATGAGTGCATAAGGAAAACCCTTTACATAATATGTATATAAGCTTTATACTATAAACGTATGTTGATCGCTCCCAATTCAAGTACCTACAGCTAGCTTTTCAAGTTTACGAGTAAAGGCTCTTACAGACAGAGGCGATATCGCGTCGCGACGCGATATTTTGCTAAGGATATAATATTGAAATATCGCGTCGCGACCGCGATATCGCCTCTGTCTGTAAGAGCCTTAATAGTCGACCAACTACGGAACCCTTCATTGTGCGTGGTCCGACACGCACTTGACCGGTTTTATTAATTAGATTGATAGATAGATTTAAACTTCGTGTACACAGTGCACTTAGTAGTACATGATATGGAGAATACACTACTGCTCATGGAGTAATACGAGTTAAAATAACAATACGTGGTACTATAAATAAAATAACAATATTTTTAACAAGCTTTCAGCCGCTAACCGCTTCCCGTAATAATTTGAGTTTGACGTTAAATCGATAAATACCGTCAAAGGCCTTTTAACATTATTGCTTTGTTCGTAACAAGTTTTCAAATAGGCTTACAGACATCTTTGACTTGGCATACGAGACAGATGTTTTATGAAATCTTAACAAATTGACAATGACTTACACAGTGTGCTCTCTGTCGGCAAAATGGGGTTACTTTGATACTATGGGTTTACTTTTATTACAACTTTCGTCTTGAAAAAAATCTGTAGTTATATATTTTTGGAGGCATCAAAAGTTTTGTTCACCTTAAAAAATGCCCAGAAGTCGTAGTATCAAAGTTCCTAACTCCATTTGACGGTACCTAAACATGAGTAACAACAGCCACACGGGTCGATTTATCAGGTTAAGCTATGTTAACCCGTTAGTTCCGGCTGTCATTTGTGGATCTTTGATAGTCGTTATGGGTAGAAGCAATAGAATGCCGAAAGTTTGACAACCAGTCTTACCAAAGAATATCGTATTACCCAGTTACTGGGTTGTGGAGTCAGATGGCCAGACGCTCCATGTAAAATACTGGTATTCTGCTGAATCTGGTTAGACTGGAAGCCGAACCCAACATAGTTGGAAAAAGGCTAGGCAGATTGGTTGATTGACCTAAAATAGAGTACTTTCTTATTTCTATGTAAACATTGGTTTAAGGCGAGTAGTGCCGCCAACTAGTGCCACCATTGAGAAAAAATCATATGTCTGGAGATATGGAACATTTTGGAATTATACTTAAGCTCACATTTTTAATCAGATGAGGTAGAATTTTTTGTATCAAAAAAATCAATACTGCACCTCCTAGTTTCGAAGCCGTAGCAGTTATCCTCAAAAACGACAGTTTTGTCGTTAACTGCTAAGGTTTACTTAAAATTCTACCTCGTCTGACTAAAAATGTGGGCAAAATGTTCCATATCTCCAGACTTGTGATTTTTTTCTCAATGGTGACGCTAGTTGGCAGCACTACTCGCCTTAATGGTTTTGGGTTAATTTCAACAAATGCCATTTTTTTATCATATCGGTGAACTTTTTCATTTATATTTTTGTTTTGTATATTTTTCAGGTTTTATGTAATCTTTAGGATATTAGATATCCCTTAATTTAATATCATCAACGTATCATTTAAGACTAAGGAGAAAATTCAGTTTGAATTCTGGTTTCCACCGATATGACAAACCGGCACCGATTATTTTTTCTGTACACCGATATGATAAGTTTATCCACCGAAATGTACATATCCAGCGATATGATAATCTCCACCTTTGAACATCAAAAAGGAAATAGTTAGTAGGTACCTATATATTTTTACAAGGACTTAGAACTGAAGACCTGAACTGAGGGTCTTATGTAAGTAGATCACATCCAAAGAGAACTGAGTTCTTAGAAATCCTATTAAAATATATTTTTTGAAATGATATATTTTATTATATTTACTTTCTATGTAGGTAAGTATGTATGTATGTATATAATGTAGGTGTTTGTATGTTCCATTGTTTCTTTGTATACTTAACGAAATAAAATAAAAATAAAAAATGTTTATTGAAGAAAAGCCAAAGTAGGTACTCACTAAAACAATGTTATATTTATAGCTAGGTGGCTATGCTATGCACAATACATTGAAACCCTGATCTCTAAACTAGGGATATCCCTGTATCTTAGAGATCAGTGTCCCTCCGCAGCAAAGTCACAAGCCATTACATGTAACTCATTGGTACAAAGTATTTCTTTACATTATTTAAATAAAGAGAAAAAAAAAAACGATAATAAAAACCCTTATTCTCATTTACAATTTAGTGCAAGTGTGGGGTGAGTGTATATGTATGTGTGGGGTGAGTGTGTATGTGTGTGTGGGGTGTGCATGCGTGAAAAGTGGGTGTGCGTGTGTGATAGGGGAATATGTATAAGTGCAGGTATGCTTAATTTGAAATAAAAGTCATAAAATTTTATGGTAGATGGCCTAAAAGAAGATCCTCAGTGTTTTGAGGAGTCAGTTTTGACAGGTATTTTTTTAATGCGAGTTTGCATTCATGTTTTGTTTTTGAAAATAGTTGAAAATGACACGGGATCTACCGATTTGATAAAACGACTCACCGAGATGATAAAATGATCTACTGATATGATAAAACAATCCACCGATGTGACAAAACGTGCGTAGATCATGAATCAAAACACCGATATTAGATATAAGACACCGATTGATTTTGTCTTATCATTTCGGTGTAAATTATCACATAGGTGGTAATAAAGACCACTGATTACAGCGATATGAGAACACCGACGTGAGAAATAACACACTTTTTAGAAAATTTGAAAAAATACATAATATCTAGGATAAATTCAATAACAGTCAATGTAGCTAATTCACTTACTACCGATGGCACGCGACGATGGAAAGAGACCTGACGGAATGACCATAATGCCTTGGAAGTTAGGTCGGCCTTTGGTATGGGACGCAACGTGTGTCGATACCCTTGCGCCATCCCACCTTACTAGTACAGTGGGCTGTGCTGGTGCGGCTGCTGCGGGTGCGGAAAACCTCAAACGGCGAAAATATTCCAACTATTTTTGGGAGTTATATTTTCGAACCGTTTGGGGTTGAAACACTAGGGCCATGGTGTCCGAGTGCCCACTTAGTTTCCCAAGACATCGCTAAGCGATTGGTCGACTCTTCACGTGACCAGAGGGCTGGCCTATTTTTGGCCAAAGAATCAGCACTGCCATACAACGTGGCAATGCTGCCAGCCTTTTAGGCACTTTTCCTGTTGACAGCGATCCGGACGAATTTTTTGATGCCCTATGATCCTTTCCTCTCCTTTTTTTATACAATGTACATATTATTATTTTAAATCTTTTAGATTCCAAATTACAGACACAGACATATAACTCTTCAAGAGGTATATCTCATTTGGTAGAATCTAAGTTAGGGGAAGGTGACATTAGCGGAGCAGCCAGGATTCTTTTTAGCAGTGATGTGGTGGCACCGTGTTCTCCAGAAACGCTCGCAGCTCTGGAGAGCAAACACCCTGCCCCAGCGGATGGCCTTTCTTTTCCCGACCCCCCTGATCCGGATAATCACTCCCTCACCATTACAGGTCGAGAGTTGGTCACAGCCGTTTGCTCCTTCCGGAGCGGCTCCGCTGGTGGCCTCGACGGCCTGAGTCCTCAACACCTTAAGGACCTTATCTGTCCAGGCGCCGGGGCAGCTGGTGAGTTGCTCTTGAAGGAGCTTACGGCTCTGATTATTCTCATGCTCTCCGGCAAGGTGAACGAGGCCGTCATCGACGTTCTATACGGGGCCAACCTATGCGCCCTGCGTAAAAAGGATGGCGGCATTCGTCCCATTGCCGTGGGAACTACTTACCGTCGTATGGCAGCCAAGATTTGTTGTAAATTTTTTGGTGAGGTGGTTTCGGAAAAATTGCAGCCCCTGCAGCTAGGTTACGGCTCCAAAGGGGGCTGTGAGGCTGCCGTACACGCCTTATCGACCTACCTAAATTCTGGCAAAGGTGAGGTCATCCTGAAGGTTGACATAAAGAATGCATTCAATTCTGTTAATAGGGACACCTTGCTGGCAGAAACTAGAAAAGAAATACCCCAAATTTATAGTTTCCTTTGGCAATGTTACAGACACCCTTCTAAATTACTGTATCGGGACAACCTTCTGGAATCTGCTGTTGGCTGTCAACAAGGTGACCCCCTCGGGCCAGTGATTTTTAGTTTAGCCATTCACCCAATTATTCGACATCTAAATTCCAAATTTAACGTTTGGTATCTTGATGATGGAACCTTGGGAGGCGATGTAGAAACTGTTTTAAACGATCTTCAATTTTTTAAAAATGAGCTTCATTCCATTGGCCTTGATCTAAACCTTTCGAAATGTGAACTATTTTTAGCGGACAATACTGACAGACTACTAACACTTCCTAAAAATGCAATAGCCCCAGAAATCAAAATTATCGAAAAAAACTCTCTTCGTCTCCTCGGGTCTCCAATCTATGAAAATTCTTTTCCTCTTTTTATTGAAGAAAAAATTCAAAATTTCAATGACGTTTCGGAAAGATTACTCCAAATTAACATGCATTCGGCCATAACATTTATTCGTTACTGCTGTTTTGGCCATAAATTAACATATTTCCTTCGCGCTTCCCATTTATGGAAGCACACTCACCTTTTAGACGAAATGGACAAAATTATCCGGCATACTTTAACTTTGATCTTAAATGTGGCCTTGGACGACCGTGCTTGGGCACAAGCTACTCTTCCCATCCGTATTGGAGGCCTCGGCGTCCGCAAAATTTCTAGTATTAGTTTACCGGCGTTCATATCCTCGGTCCACGGCGCAGAGAAATTAATCAGGAAAATCCTAGCCTCCACACTGGTTGATTTTCATGTGCCTTGTTTCACCGAGGCTATGGATGCCTGGAAACTCGCTTGCCCGAATTCAGACCCACCCGACAATCCATCTTCCCAGAGACGGTGGGATGAGCCGCTCTGCAGAGTAGTTCAGAACAATTTACTTGACACGTCTGCTACTACTGCGGAGCGTGCGCGCCTGCTTGCTGTGGGCAAGTGGGAGTCGGGTCTGTGGCTTCATGCGCTACCGTCGTCGAACATTGGCACTTTGTTCGACGACACTACTTTCCGCCTAGCTGCTTCCCTGCGACTTGGAGCTCCTTCGTGTTCTCCTCATCGCTGTCACTGTGGCGAAGTTGTCAGCAGCCTCGGACACCACGGCCTGTCTTGCAGCCGAAGTGCGGGTCGCTTAGCGCGGCACGCTAACATCAATGACATCATCCGACGAGCCCTTGTCACCGTCGGCGTTCCAGCTGTATTAGAACCCAATGGCTTGGCACGCGACGATGGCAAGAGACCGGACGGCATGTCATTATTTCCATGGAAGGTGGGAAGGCCTTTAGTGTGGGACGCAACTTGTGTCGATACTCTTGCGCCATCCCATCTTCCTGGCTCGGCGTGCTGTGCTGGCACTGCTGCTGCGGCTGCGGAAAACCTCAAGCGGCGGAAGTATAATAACCTTATCGGTAATTATATTTTTGAGCCGTTTGGGGTTGAAACCCTTGGGCCGTGGGGTCCGAGTGCTCATAGTTTGTTTAAGAAAATCTCCAAACGGCTTGTTGACACTTCCCGTGACCCAAGGGCTGGCTTTTACCTTGGCCAGAGGATTAGCATTGCCATACAACGTGGCAATGCCGCCAGTCTCTTGGGTACTTTACCAGTCGACAGCGATGCGGAGGAATTTTTCGACGCCATATTTTAGTTTTTTATTAGTTTTAGTTTAAGATATTGTATTTTTAAGTTATATTAAATAAATTCAAATACATATTTTCGAGTTTAGAACTCAAATAAATGTTAATCTGTGTTAGTTTATATATTATGTACATAAAGAATAAATAATACCCTTACTACCTCTGTTAGAACCAAACAAAAATAATAAAACTACTCATTACACTAGAAAAATGCAACCACCGATAATATAAAATAATTGTCCGGGAGCAACTGAAATGGCGTACTTACGTTATTGGCGGGAATATGCAGCGATTTGACACACGTCCGTCCTGCCTGACTGGCGCACTAGCACTATTACTTTATATGTATAGTGTATTATCTATGACTAGCACACACTAACGAGGAAAATAAAATTGGGGGTGGGGACGCTGTCGGACTCGTCGATGTATTGTAAAGTTAGGTTTAAACATAGACTTATAAAAAAGTCTATGGGTTTAAATTACTTTTGTCCAGCGATATGAGAAGATTTTGCAAGACAAGTACGTTTGTGCCTCTCAGTAATAATAATCGTTAATTATGTAATAAAATATGCTTTAAATTAATAACAAAACTAATAATCTATGAAATAGTATAAGTTATACCTATACTTAACTTACTTATTTTTATTAGTGTACAAGCTTTTTGTTTGTAAAAAAAGTAGAGGGACAGCACCGATTTGAAAAAAATACGAGGTTTATGTATTTATTTCTACCTTTGTAATAAATAGTACTAGGCAAATTATATTTTTGCCACAACCCAATAACTACCTATTGAATACTAAAAAAAATAATTCAGAACAATATTCCTTTTTTCAAATACTAATTTCACCGAAGACAAAGAAATAAGTCATTTGGGAAATTCACCCTTTTGTTATTCGCAGAGTTCTTCTTGTGTGTGAATGAAACTCATCCTGGAATATAGATATAGAAATAATAGTAGTAGAATCATGTGTTGGTTGATGGTTGACAGGATACGAAACGGTTCCACTGCTAACTGCGAATAAAAATATAACAGCACTAACACTTTCGATCACAATCTGAAAGATTTTTAATTAAATTGCCATTGCTTCATATGTTTTAATAATTCATCTGCTCAACGTTAGTAAGTAGGTACTTATTGACTTTGTAAATAAAGCCCTTTTTTCCTTTCTTCAAAATGATAAAATCAAAGTTCCACAGGCTCTCCTTTTTCGGTAAACTGATAAATGATAGCATCTTAAAGAAAATTTCAGAGTCACGAAAAATTATGACCCTGGTTAATTTGATAGGTATAAAAATAGATAAAATGATAAATACTTCATATGACAGAGTCAAGGGCTTAACTGAAAACCAACACAGTTTTCACACTGACACACACACAGTTTAAGCTTAACTGAAAACTGTGTGTGTGTGTATTATACATAATTATAGGTACGTAGTAACATATAATATAACAACTATTCAAGGCCACAAGACAGCTAATGTTACAAGGTTCCTTTTCACAGCTTTTGAATGCAGTTTTAGCAGCACAGTGGGGTGAGACCACGGAGGACGGTCCCCAACGTTATCTATCTATCTATATCTACTAAAAATAATGCTGAAGAATTTGTTTGTTTGTTTGAACGCACTAATCTCTGGAACTACCAGTCGGATTTACATATAAAACCTTTTTGAATGTGATAGCCCAATTCTTGAGTAAGGTTCTTGACTATTTAACATCACACAGGACCCCTAAGAGCCGAGCAATAAGAAAATAAGTCAGAAAGAACTCAAAGCGAAAACGAAGTAATAGCGCGGGCGGGCGATGCAATGCGACGTGGTGGGTTGGGGAACAAGAAATTTCACGCGGATGAAGTCGCGGGCAGAAGCTATTATTATATTTTTTTTAATGTCTTTGACATATCTTGGGAAATACTGGTATTTAGCTGCATCCGGTTACACTGGAAGCCAACCCCAACATAGTTGGGAAAAGGCTAGGCAGATTTATTGACATATCTTGAGACCCTGGAGTCCCGGACTTTTGGAAGGCGTACGAGGGGCCAAAGCCAACTCGCAGAGGCCCCTTAGACCGACGATTATCCTTGTATGCACTAAGCAAGTGCGACCAAGGACAACCCCCGCCCCGGTTGGTGCATGACTATTGCAGAACAAAACATATTGGTTTGAGTGCCTGTGGACTGGTTACCTAGAACTATGGAAATACCCCTGCCTGACCAATGTTTTATATACAATACACAGATAAAATAGCAGAGGTGTGACTTGCACACTCAATAATGGACCTCCGAAAACGGTCGCTAGCACAGTGTCGTAGCGACAAGAGGGCAACATGTTTTCAGGTGATTATGGGAGTGGAGAGTTATTCCACGGCTATCAGGACAATTCCGGTAGTACTGTCAAGATCCCTACCAGCATCTTACTGGAATACTTCCTTCATAAGAGCACTTTTGCTCTTGCGAATCTCCACTCAAGCCAGCCAATGAGGGTAAGAATGAGGTGGGAGCACTGTTCCTCATCATTGTTCACTCCAGCCGGCCAATAAAAGCTAGCCAGAGGTGAGGATCAAGACTTCTCCCGGGAGATAGGGTCCGTGGGGTCGCTACTGCCCAACAGCTCGCCACATGCTGCCCTGCGGGTTCATGTATCTCTCTTGGTCTGGCTCCTCATTCTAGACCTGTTCCAGCAAGGTAAACTCTCGGCACAGACCTACTTACAGTTCGGAGCGCGCAAGCCCCACCACGACGTCACGTAGAGATACTGCGGTGGGGCTATTATTATTATTATTTGGATAGACACACTAGCAGCTAATTAGCTGATGCGTGTGTATCAAATAGCTTGGAGATATTTAATCTGTCCAGTCGATTCTTGAAGCAGTTCAGTGAGGGACAACAACAGTTTCCGGTAGCTTACCTATCGCGTCGCTAATCAATAAATTAATGTACATATTTACCTTTACACAGAACTTGTCTTATATCGAAACATATCACAGAGGCGAACACACATCAAACTTTGATGTGTGTTCGCCTATCTTTCTGAACCCAACAAAACATCAAATAGGACAGATGCACATAAAAAGAAAAATGTAAAATAAATAAATAAAACATATAAATATAGTATAGTAGGTTGTGGCTAAGACAATAACAGCCGCACGGGTCGATCGATCACATTAAGCTACGCTTACCGCGGTTGTTTCGTGGATGGGTGGCCATCTTTACATACCAAGCCTCCGTGCCTCGGTAAGCACGTTAAGCCGTTGGTCCCGCCGTCCCGGCTGTCATTCGTGGATCTTTGACAGTCGTTACGGGTCGTCAGAAGCCCTACCAAGTCAAGTCAAGTCTTACCAAGGTGTACTCGTATCATATTACCCAGGAACTGGGTTGTGGAGGTCAGATAGGCAGTCGATCCATGTAAAATACTGGTATTTAGCGGCATCCGGTGAGACTGGAAGACGACTCCAACGTAGTTGGGAAAAGGCTAAGGCAGAAAAAGGCTAAAATAAAATAATTGTTGTCACTCCCACCGCGGTTTAAGCGCAACCGAGACATCGCACGAGAAAAGTAGCTACAACAATCCACGTAGGCGCATCAACCCATCGATTACCGTAAGCTGTATCAGAGAACTGACGGCAACATTTTTCAGGGTAGACTTATGGCAATGGTGGCTGACAGTGTCAAATCTCTTATAACCGGTCTAAACTTTGGACTGCAAAAATCTGTTTAAAATCACTGAGATAAAGCACGCTAGAATAGTTATAGTTCTATGTTTATAACCCGTTTTCCAACTTATATTATATTATAGCATTTATTCAGAAACCCATCGGGTTAGAAGATTTTTTGTGACCCTTTTTAGGGTTCCGTACCATAATGGTAAAAAGGAACCCTTATGGTGCGACTCAGTATGTCTGTCTGTCTGTCTGTCACAGCTGGATATCTCAAGATCTACTAATGCTATCAACTTGAAAAGACAATAGGCGAAAGTGGTCCAAGAGCCTCCACTGATGAGACCTGGGGGAAATGGAAGTACTTAACTGTCTTATGATTATGGCAAAATTCTATTAGATTCTGACCCGGGGTTCTATTTTTATGGTCATTTTTTGTTTTTTTAATAACATCTCGCAGGTCAACCTAGGAGGTTGATGGCTGCTTAACTGGACTTTCCTGTGGGTGCCTTAATAAATTAAGGCCTCCAGCCAGGACATCAAACTTATAAACTAAGCGACTACTCGCTAAGGGGGGTGCCCTTAGCGAGTAGTCGCTTAGTTTATAAGTTCTGAGGGGTACAGGCCTCGGCTTAGGGCGTCGCTGGGGGAGGACAGATGGCGACAGTCTGGATTTGATTGTGATTAGTTAGGGACGAATTAAAAGCTACTGGCTCGATTGTATATATTGTTATGGTCATGTTTGTCCTGACTATAAATAATATGATTTTACGTTTAACGTGGTGATTATCACATTAAATCTCTGCATCTCTCTGGAATGGGAGCTTTTCCGTGCTCTCCAGTCGCGTAGGACACCGTAAGAGTGGTGTGGGTGGTGGCCCACCGCCAGCGCGTGCTCAGTCTTACTCAGACTAACTCTCACTGTGTTTGCTGTATGTGTTGTAATCTTCGATTGTTTAAAATACCGACACTTGCAGTCCATTCAAAGACTTGATTTATGCCGCTTGTTATTGGGCTCTTCCTCTATTTCCTTGTGATTGGACATAGTTAACGGGACATAGTGAGTGAATTTTGAACATGTTTCGACCGTCAGCGAGAGTTTTTTGTTTACTGTGTAACCATTCTGTGTTATTTAAAAGACGAATGACCATTACTCGAACGCTGTTTAGTGAAAATCCAGAAGCTGCTGTGATTATCACAGAAAATCTGCAATCAAATTAGGTATGGAGAATAATCATTGTATTTATTTATTTTTGTCAATAAAAAAGAAAATCATTTTGAATGAATGGCTGGCTGGCTGTGTGACTCGCCGCTCGAAAGCTGATGCTAATGACGTCACGTGGAAGGAGTTGCACGAAGGTTGCGCTGACGTTCATACTTCGGGGTCAACAGTATAGAGGCATGAGGAACAGGGTGTAAAGTTTACTTATCCTCCATAGAAAACGGAGAATCCTCCGACCAGACGGTCGCGTCTGGTGGGCAACTGCCCAACAGTTGATGTCCTATGTCTTCGTATTGTATCGCTATGCTTAACCACAACAAGCGGGGTTAGAGGGAGGAAGAAGTTTAACGTAAAATCCTTATTATTGTTTACTGTCAGGACAAACATGACGATAACTATATAACCTGTATATCTGATCAAATGTAACATATGTTGTGTCAAATAAATATATTATTATTATTATTATTCGTTTATTCATTTTTTATCTTATTTAGTTACATTTTTAAATATTTCTTAAACAAAAAGATGTAAAAAAAAAACATTTAAAAATATAAAAAAATAGAAGTCCGCCGGTGTCGGGAGCAGGGTCCAAGGTACCGGCGGTTAGGGCTGCAGAGATAGGAACCTCCTCACAATACGAGCCGTATCGAGGAGTACTGCCTTCTGAATCTGGCCCTTGATCCAACCGCCTAACGAGAGCCTCAAGAGATGTTGATCGAGGCTTTCGGCCATCAGGCCGTTGGCCGTTACGACAATCGGCACAATGATAGCCGAGCTCACATTCCACATGTCAACAACCTCGTGAGCTAAGTCGAGATATTTTATTTGTTTTTCTTTCTCAGCTTTCACGAGGTTCTCGTCATGTGGAATGGTAACATCGACAATCATTGCGCGGCGCGCTAATCGATCTATCACCACTATATCAGGCTTATTGGCTACAATAGTCCTGTCAGTAATGATAGACCGATCCCAGTACAACGTGACATGGTCATTTTCGAGAACTGGGTCGGGCACATACCTGTAATACGGTACCTCAGAGTCCACAAGCTTATATTTCAAAGCAAGTTGCTGGTGAATAATCCTGGCCACTTGGTTATGTCTGTGCAAGTACTCGCCGTTAGCCAGACGAGAACAACCAGAGACAATATGTCTGATGGACTCACCCGGACGATGGCATGCCCGACACACGTCAACCGTCCCGTCCCTCATAATATGTCTCCGGTAGTTATTCGTTAAGATAACTTCGTCCATAATTGCACAAACGAAACCTTCAGTTTCCCCGAAAAGGTCACCGAAACGTAGCCAGGATACGGACGCTAAGAAATCTACACCGGGCTCATGAAGAGCCCGATAGAAGCGCCCGTGAAGCTCCTTGCTTTGCCATACCTTCTTGCGGTCATCGGTAGTAAGTACCACAGGTTTGCGCCAGTTCTCATTAGCCATGGAGAGCGGGGTGAGCCCCTTGTCCACTGCGACCACATCACGGTGCATACCCACATCGCCTTTTAAAAAATATTCTCTGAGGCTGCACACCTCGCGGTTGTGGAGGGTCTTCGCATTTAAAAAGCCTCGACCCCCGTACTTCCGCGGGATGTACAGTCTCATCACCGATGATCGTGGGTGATGCATCCGGTTTGCGGTCAGCAGTGTACGGACTCTCCTATCCAGTGCGTCAAGTTCAGTTTGAGTCCATTTGAGTATGCCGAAAGAGTACATCAAGACCGGCATGACCCAACCGTTGAAGGCGCGCACCTTGTTACCGCCCGAAAGAAGACTAATTAATACCTTCTTCAGGCGACCAAAGAAGCGCTCCTTCAACGATTGCTTCATGTCAGCAACGTTGATGCCTAACGCTTCCGACATACCCAAATATTTGTAGGTTTCGGATGAGGAGAGGGATCTAAGGTGTATGGAATCCGAGAGTTGAATTCCCTCGGATTCCATAATCTCCCCTCGCTTTACATGCATGACTGCACATTTGTCCACACCAAATTCCATACTGATGGCGCTACTGAAAGTTTCAGTTACCTTCAATAGCTCCATCAGTCGCAATTTGTTGGGGGCAAAGAGTTTCAAATCATCCATATAGAGGAGGTGAGATATGACCTGACCACCTCTCCTCAGCCGATAGCCCAGACCTGAATCCTCCAGCAGTGTGCTTAGCGGATTCAGGGCTAAGCAGAACCAGAGTGGACTCAAACTGTCGCCCTGAAATATTCCCCGTTTAATCCATACAGGTTCATCATTCCCCTGAATCCGTCGACACCCCGGATAGCGAAGAACCGTCCTCCATTGCCCCATACATGACCCAAGGAAGGTGCGTAGAGTTGCATCAATCTTGTACAACTCCAGCACCCTCATGAGCCATGTATGTGGCACCGAGTCATAGGCCTTCTTATAATCTATCCAGCATGTCGACAGATCCTTCCGGGATCGACGAACCTGTTGGCTAATGGCCATGTCGATGAGGAGTAGCTCCTTAGTACCGCGGGACCCGTTCCTACATCCATTTTGAGAGGCAGACATAATCGAGTTATTCTCAATGTGCATATTAATTTTTGCTCTCAAAATGGATGTAAGAAGTTTATAGATCGTCGACAAACACGTGATCGGTCTATAATTCTTGGGTTCCGCGGGACTACCTGACTTATGGAGCAGGTGGGTAACGCCTGTTGTTAGAAACTGCGGTAGCGACCCAGACTCTAAGGATGACTGGAATTGAGATGCTAGGCGAGTGTGCGAACTAATTAGCCATTTTATCCAAAAATTATGTAGTCCGTCCGGTCCCGGTGATTTCCAATTCGGTAACGGACGGACTGCTCTGGCTACGTCTAATGGCGTAATTAAAACCGCTTCCATTTCTGGTATAGCTTCACACACCCGCTCAACATCCTGCATCCAGCCAGCCTCAGCGTGACAGACGGGCACCGACCAGATGCTGCGCCAGAATGCACTCGTGATGGTATCATCCGGGCGGCACACGTCCGTCACATTTTGTTCAGGTCGCTCCCAAGCTCTATATACCCACCTCTCATCGCTCTGGAAGATGCGATTCTGCGTATACCGATCAACCCGCCGCTCATACCGCCGAATACGGCTCGCCCATGCACAAACTTTCTGCTTCAGGAAGTCGATGCGCTCTGTGACACGGGACATGTATTCTGGAGGACTGATTCCAGTCCCCGAGAATGCCCGCCTTACAAAGCGCATCACTCTTGGTCGTGTATTCCCCTCCCTGAAGCAGTATAGTTTGCCGATGAGTACCCTGGCCCCATCGATACGACGCTCGATCCTGCACTGCCAGGCTGGTACGGCTGGTTTTGGTCGAGTAGCTCCGTCACAGTTTGGGAACTTGACGTTAGCTAAACGACATGCCGCAACAGCTGCGCAATACAGGATCGAGTGTGTATCTACGAGATCCTCGCTACTCTCGAAAAAATCCTTAAGTTGCGAGTCCAAGGCACACACCAGCGCCCTATTTTTTTTGTGCATGGGAAGGCATGGTAGTCGGGGTCTAAGTTCGGTCGGAGTGGACCTATACTCGCGAAACGCATCCTCCAGTGCGCTCCTCAATCGGTCGTTGGACTGGCTACTTACTGTGGCGACCCTATCATCCCCCTCTCCGACAACATGAGTGGAACGCGGCGGGACTGCATCAATAATTGAAGCTTGTACCGCGGTTTGTGCCGGAGTTGAGACGATACGGTCGTTCAATATCTCTGAGCGCAGCCTATCAAGTGCGGCATCGTCCAACCTATGATTGCGTTGGATGACCCGCACCTGATCCGACAGTCGTTGGGCCGAGACGTTGACGGTTGGTTCCAGTTCCTGAAACAGAGACAGCATCCTAACACGGTACGCAGTGAGGTTAGTTCCCCCCTCTGTAGACCCGTAATATGCGCGCATGACGTTCTCGTTCATAGACTGAGTCCATCTCAGGCGCTGCACACAACCACCGGCAGCGGGGACCCAGCTCGGGGCCGGTTGGCCCCTAAGTCCCAAGCTCTTCGGTGGCCGGCCTCTCCCCTGCCGACGTACAGGTGTTGGCGACGTCGGCGGGGAAAAATACTCGTCGCTCGAGCTCGACGCAACTACCGCGGCCGGTGTCGTCACAGCGCTCACGGTGGGGCTGGGTACAGGCGGCGGCGAGGCGGAGCTGAGCGACGAGTCCGGAGGTGGTGGGCGTGCTCGTGCAGCTGATCTCGTCAACATCACTTTATTTTCATTTTTATTCTTTCCGTTTTATTGGTTTTCTCAAAGACAGGGTTTTCTATTAGGTGACATGACAGATGTCACCTACGGTTCGGTGTTTTTTTATTACATATTATGTTTTAAATAGGTTGATTTCTGTATTTTTAGTTTGTATCTTGATTTATAGACTTTTATATTTACTTGGGGTTTCAGATAAGATGAAAAACTGCGTCTAAAATAAATAAAACTAAGAAAATTATGAAAACAAATTCTGTGACTTGTTGACGTTAGTGTTGCCAGCTATTATTATTATTATTATTATTATTAACCCCGGGACAGAATCTAATAGAATTTTGCCAGAATCATAAGACATATAAGGACTTTCATTTCCCGTAAGTCTCATCAGTGGAGGCTCTTGGACCAAGTTCCATACATTTTTGCCCATTGTCCTTTAGAATAGTTTTAGATGACGTTTGCCCAACTATTTTGCAAATAAGAAAGAAATAAAAATATTTATCCTTTTTTGCAATATCCCAGAAAGTGTCTTAAAAATTCGAAGTAGGGCTACTGGGGCATGTGGTGCATCATAGAAAGAGCGCTATTTGCACATTCTCAAACAATCTTTTTATTTTTTCTAAGCCACATAGTTTTGATGAGAAATGTTTAAAAAAATACCGCTGAAGTTTGAAAAATCTGAAATTATTCTATGTGATAGAAGTTTATGTAAAGATTACAGGAAAAATAAAACGATGTCTCTAAATAACACACTTTTTCAGAAATCATCAACAAAAATTAAATATAAATAATAGTACGGAACCCTCGGTGCGCCAGTCCGACTCGCTCTTGACTGGTTGTTTTCTTGAAGTGTTTCTCTTTAAGTAACTACCTAAGGCGTTACGTACTTACCTAAAAACTGTTTTAGTAGAGAACACGCGTTTTAGAGTTTTGACTTTAGGGGACTACAAGACCTAAACGCAACTAAAAGCAAGTTTTGTAATGCCTAAAAGTATATTATCTACTGCAGAAATATATGATATTCTTCAGGATATATGCTGGTTAGATAGTGTGTTGAAATCAAAATACAATTAATTTGATACGATAGAAAAAAATCACGAAGATACCTCTAAAAATTTCTTTTAACGATTAAAAACCATACTAATATACATGTAATCATTCTGATATTTTGTCAGATTATTTTACAAGCAACATATTAACGTAATAGTGTTTTAATTTTTTAGTCAAATCAATAGATTTTTTGTAAATAAATAATTGCTTCATATTTTGTAATAAATTACAAGCATTGAGTCATCGCGCTTCTATTTCTTTTGTAGGCAGTCCGACAGTGACCGCGCTTTAAGTCCTGCAGTGCGATTCTGTAACCATCTCACCGTGAAAACTTAGGTGAAGTGAGCGTGGAGTGAGCTGTCAATAGTGTCAATCCCTAGCAAAAACAAACTCACTTCACCTAAGTTTTCACGGTGAGATTGTTACAGAATCGACCGGCTGTTAGTCCCCTTTATCATAATATATTTTTATATTTTTTTTTTATTTTTTATTATGGTTTTTAGTTTTAGGTTCATTGTTATAGTATATATTTTATTTTTATTTTTATTTCTGTATAAATAAACAATTTTTATAAGTAGGTAGGTAAGTACCATCGCGGACATTTGCGGTGAACCACTTTTCGACTTCGATCAAATTATTGATCGAAGCTTTTCGACGTTATATTACTTCTATTTACATATCCACACCGTTACACCCCGTGAAAAATATCAACTAAATTCAAAAACTATAAATACCGGTTTTATTAAGGAACCTTTATTCCCAGAACGGTGTTATCATGCGGCCAGGCATGCTGTGCGTTGGTCGTTCCCGAGAGGAGGACAGAGTGGCCTCTTGTCTAGCAGTGCCGGGCGCCCCTCTGGTGGTGGAGGGCCACCTGGCTGCCCTCCAGTCCTGGGGCTACGGCTGCGGCTACGAACACGACCTGCCGCTAGTTTATACCAGCGTGCAGTATTATCAACCGTAAGTGGGTTCTTCTGAAGTGAAATGGAAAGTACCTAATTGTTCTTTTTAGGGTTCCGTACCTCAAAACGAAAATGCGGAACCCATATAGGATCACTTCGTTGTTCGTCTGTCTTTCTGTCATTCTGTCAAGACCTTTTTTCTCAAGAACGCGTGGAGGGATCAAGTTGAAATTAATAACAAACACGTAAATTAGCGATCCCTTGGAGCTCTAAAAAAAATCAAGAGTGTAATATACCTAAGTCAACGCAATAAAAAATACGGCCATTTATGACTGTCTCGTTGGTCTAGTGGTGGTAGCAAGCGCTACTGCTGAGGATACAGCCTTGTGGAATCGGAAGTGCCGTACTACAGATATGTGCCCGACCCAGTTCTAGAAAATGGAAATATCACATTGTACTGGGACCGATCCATCATCACTGACAGGACTATTGTACCCAATAACCCTGATATAGTGGTGGTGGATCAAATAGAGCGGCGCGCAATGATTATTGACATAACAGTCCCGCATGTCGGGAACCTCATGAAAGCCGAGAAAGATAAACAAATCAAGTATATTGACTTGGCTCGCGAGGTTGTCGGCATGTAGGATGTGGAATCATTGTGCCGATAGTCGTATCAGCCAATGGCTTAATTGCCAAGAGCCTCGACCAACACCTATAAGGAGGCTCTCGTTGGGCAGCTGGATCAAGGGCTTGATTCAGAAAGCAGTGCTTCTGGACACGGCCCGCATTGTTAGGAGGTTCCTCTCTCTAGAGCCCTGGCCGTGCCGGTAGCTTGGACCCTGTTCCCGATAGTGGGCTACTATTTTGGTGTGTCTATGGGCCATTGTAGCCTGATATAAATGGTTTAATATTAATAATAAGGTCCTGGGTTCAATTCCCGCGTCGGGTAAAGTGTTATTGAGATTTTCCATCTAGAATTTCTAAGTAGCATCATGGAGTCTGATGGATTTGTGGCCGATTGATGGCAATAGGCTCGCCCCCGCCCCCTATCATGTAGATGGCGAAATGTGGGTGTACCAACTATACACACACCTCGACGTAACCCTTCAGGGATTGCAGGGGTAATGTTGTCATGTATGCGACATATTCCCGTTGACCTAGAATCATGAAATTTGGTAAAAGAAGCAAGTGCTCACAGCTCAAGTATAGGAAAAATCCGATTTTGTTTTTATGAGATGATAACACTACAAATTAAGTATATTTGTAACTAGCTTTTGCCAGCGGCTTCGCCCGCGTGGATGTCGGAAAATATCACACGGGAACAAGGGAACCGGGAATTCCTTCCTTGTTCCTTGTCTACATTATAAAGGCAAACTCTGTGCAAACAGCTTTCTAGGTCCAAGGGTTTGGGCTGGGCGTTGATGAGTCAGCCATTCAGTCAGGACTTCTCTTTTTATTCATATACTTAGATTTATCACATTAAAAAAATTGTGATTACAAACTTACATTTGCAGATGGTGAATTGACCGTGACGTATATCGATGTATGGGAAAACATGTTTTTAACTACAATGTTATGTTTGTTTTTGGATAAATTCATCCCAACTACGGAACCCTTCATTGAGCGTGGTTACACTATGATCATTAAGTATATTCAGAGATTTAGTTGTCTAGACTTCTAGAGAGAAATGTTTTACTTAGTTCTCTAATACTAGGCTACGTGAGGCTTCAATACAGGTAGTAACTAAACTATGTATAAATGGCGCCTTTACGGATATATTATAATATTCGATCAATCAATTACTTATGTTGCCCCAATTGGACATATTCCTCCCCGTATTCGGTGAAATGGGCTCTGGGCTCTGGCTCTGCGTATACAACGTGTAACGTTAAATGCGCAAAACCTCTTAGGGGGTCATTGTACTCATCATTATGAACAACTTTTACTATGGGACCAAACCTGAAATCGCGAAAAAAAAATCAGCTGTCCCATACATTCATGTTCCCATAATTCGTCAAACTGAACGGCTGATTTTTTTTTCGCGATTTCATGTTTGATCCCATAGTAAGTTGTTCATAATGATGAGTCCAATGACCCCTTAAGAGGTTTTGCGCATTTAACGTTACACGTTGTATAGGTACTAAAGTTGGTATAGGATATTGACAAGCTTAGATCTTTAGTACCTAACACTGAGATATTATTAGTATTGATTACGTTGATCTCCGATAGCGAGTAATGGAGAACCAGTAAATGCAAGCAGTCTTAGTTTAACGGAGATTTTAAATTCATGCCATCCCTTACATTTTGTATCAAAAGGTAAGTAACAGCATCTACAACAGCAACATCATCATCATCAGTAAAGTCTCCGTTAAACTAATGTTGGTTTCGTGCAACTCACGGTTAGGCTAATCAATTAGCCACTGGTATTATCGTATAACATAGGTATTGTTTACCCTTCATGGGATGATATTTGATCCGTCTCTTGGTATATAATAGCTACACTCTAGTCTTACAATCACGGCATATGAGTTATTCTTGACAGGGTGACAGGCAAACTCGACTTATTCCTTGCTTGCCCAAAACTTACTTAAATAGTTTTTATTTTTTGTATTTTTCCCGAAAATCGACGTAAATTATTTGAAAAACATCACTGGACTTAATTTGTTGCTGGAATACGTCCAGTTTCCCTATCACCATCATATTTAGCTTGAGAGAAAGTTTTTGTTAAATTCCTGTGTTGCTAGGTGACTGTCCTAATTCGTTAAAATTATGCACACAGAAACAATGATAAAAGAAAACTTTCTAATCATCACACACTTCTAACTATTACAGATGGCTACTCCATAACATTCCGCTAATCCGGCGCATTTATAAAGAAAACTTGAAGATACTTTTTGAAGCAAAACGTGCGTACATACTATCGAAGTGGCTCAACATAACCAGAGTGGTACGACCCGAACCATTCATTCTGAGTAACAGACCTATGGAGACACTGAAGTTGGACAAAGAACTGGCAAGGGTGAGGGGACGCATCTTGGACATCAGAGACTTCCTTTACGATGGGATTCATCACAAGTACAAAACGAAGCTATACGCGAAACTAAGGCATAAGATGTTCGACAAAAATGTTTTGCAAAAGACGCAACTGCTGCATATATCGCTCGCCGCGCCTAAACCTTTCCTGAACCCTAATGAAACAGAAGTGGATGAAGCGGTGGTGGAGGAAGAAAGCATGTTTAAGGATAAATCGGATATTCCTGAAAACGAAAGTGATAAATCTTATGAAGAATACGTATAGTTTTTCGAGTAAGGTACATTTTATTTACGTTATACCTACATGAGTAGGTATCTACTTCCTTGGTTGCGACACTTGCGACAAATTTTGTAGATATTAATATACTTACTTTTAATAAATTATTATAACTTTTTTAAATTATTTTTTCAATTAATATTATAAAAGGAATAGATCACAAGCGCAAAGAAATAATAAAGTATTTGAGCAACAAAAGTTATTATAAACTAGCTGTGCCCGCGACTTCGTTCGCGTGCATGTCGGAAAACAATAATGGGTTGCTTAGATAAGGTGTAGGTATCACTCCTCCAATGAAAATGAAGAATCATCCGATCTTGCCTGGTGGGAACCGCTACCTGGGGTTCTCTACCACAGCCCTTGCGAATGCAGTCACTGCGGTTTATAATAGCGGGGTTTACACGTACAGTTCGGACTGCTGGAAACAACGCGCCATCCAAACTGTCGTTTTGGAACGAACAGCGGGGTTTACACATACAGTTTGGTTTGGCTATGAGCGCCCTCCACCCGTACAGTTCGGAGCGAGGGATGGAACGGCGCGTGCTGTTTCCCGCGCTCCGAACTATTGACGAAATAAGTGAAATCAATTTACACCGAAACACAGTAACTGTAACTGCAGTTTGGAACGCAGTCCAAGATGCGCGGTTCGAACTGTACGTGTGGATCTCTCGCTCTCTCTCTCTCTCTCTCGCTCATGGATCTGTGGACTGCGTTCCAAACCACGGATGGATCTGTGCAGTTTGGACTGCGGATCAAACTGTCGTTTCGTTTATACCGTGAACATCCATTTTTATGGAGGCAAAACTTATAAAAAAGGTCGAAGTCCATAATTAGTTGACCACGGATAGCAACTACCCAGTAATTTTCTTTGATTTCCGTACAAATCACAGTACGTATACGTTACGTTACGTACGTTATTGAGGAGTTCAATTATCAGATCTTCACCATAGTAATGGGGACCATCTCTGGAGAAAACTCTTTCAAACATTGGGTTTGTGACATACGGACGGACAGATGGGAGAACGAAATGATAAGAGTTCCCTTTCTATGTACTATTTAGCTACGGAACGGAACCCTAAAACCAGGCGAATTGAGATTTGAGAACTTCTTCCTTTTTGAAGTCGGTTATAAAGATGCCTCAAATAATCTCGACCTTTAAAGAGAAACCCAGTTTAACCCAGTTCCAGAGACCAGAATTCCAAGACAGCATCTACGAAACTACTATAGGTCCGATAATTTTAATACAATTTTTTTAATTTTATGACTGGAAAAGTGTCACTCTTCTGCGGAAAATCTTAACACCGCGATTTAGAAAATGACGATAATTGCTCAACGGCATCTATCGGATACAGTGGTTAACTGGAAGTTCGCTCTGCGTACAATAAACTTACAAAGTAAAACCCAGTTTGATTTATAGAAAGTGTGTGTGGCAGCTCTGACGACGACTGGAGTTTACTTCAGTTTTTTGTGCCGTTCCGACTTTCTATTTTTCGGTCATTTCTGTCGGGTTTCTTCAATGAATCAGTGCTATACAAAAAGCAACTTTAAGATGTAAAGGCGCTCGTCCCCCCTCTCACCCCACCTCTTACCACCCCCCTCCCTCATCCCTCTAATCCCCTCACTGCATCCCCTTCCCCCTATCTTCCCCTCACACCCCGTCAGTGTTTCCCCCTCCGCCTCACCACATCCCCCCTCCTCACCTGTCAACCCTACCCCCTCTCAATCTCTATGTTGTTGTTGTTAGTTGTTATGATTATTATATGACATTGCATTATTTTTAAAATACAGAACATAGTAGTTTACCTGTAGATTACAGGAAAACCTATAAGAAGTCTGTGGTCATAAAATAGCATGGTAAATCTCTCAATATTGTGAGTACAAACTTACATTTACAGTTGGAATGTATGGGAGAACATTTTTTTCAACTACTTACAATGTTAAGTTTGTTCTTGGGATAAATTCATCTTAACTACGGAACCCTTGATTGTGCGTGGTCCGACACGCATTTGGCCGGGTTTTTGATCAACCACCTTCGATCAATAATTGATCGAAGTCAACCACCAATAGAATCAATCTGCCTAGCCTTTTCCCAACTATGTTGGGGTCGGCTTCCAGTCTAACCGTATGTAGCTGAATACCAGTATTTTACATGGAGCGACTGCTTATCTGACCTCCAAATCCAATTACTGGGTAATACGATACCCCTTGGTAACACTGGTTGTCAGACTTTCGGCCTTTTGACGACCAGTAAGGACTGTCAAAGATCCACGAATGACAGCCGGGACCAACGGCCTAACGTACTTTCCGAGGCACTCAGTCTGTAAAGATGGTCACCCATCCACTGACCAACCCCGCCAAGAGTAGCCATCTACTCTTGATCGACCCATCAGGTTAACCACTTGAAATACTTAACGCAGACACAGGATGTGTTTATAATATTTAATTTTAATAATCTTTTATTTCATTTACATACCCTACCTATCATTTATATTTTTAAATAATTTTAAGAAAACATAAAATAAAAAAACATCATAAGATATAAAAAATAAGTAATAAATTAGTATGGATATTCGCTAGTACCATTTGGCGTCAATAGATGTCGTTACGTGTATGAACTTTTCGTAATGAAAAGTTTTTCTTGAACACTTTAAATTCATATATCTTTTGATATATTGAAGCGATTGCGATGAAACAAACACTAAGTAAAACTCTGAGCTACACACAATATTTAAGTATAAATTTTAACCATATTGGTTTCGTACTTTTTACGTGATACTTGAACGAAAAAACCTCTCACAGACAAACAGATAAACAGACAAACAGACAAACAGACAAAAATTACAAAAATGATAGAAATGGTATCTGTTGGTTATTCTAGAACACCCCAACTATTTTTTTTTTAAATATTTGCTATGTACAGAAACGCCTCGTCTACAGATTTATTATATGTATAGATTAGAAAAAAAACAAATACCTAAGTCAAGAATTGTCATTTCCCGATGCATTTAGCATCAAGAAATGTGAGATCAGTTGAATAATTGAGAGTTGCGAGCGCCGCTGCACCGCCCGCCTGCCCGCTTCACGGCTTCACCCGCCCACCTGTTCACCTGCCCACAACCCACCTGCCCGTTGGTACGAGAGAACATAATAGTCGACCTTGTAATTGTTTTACCACTTTTGACAACAATTCGTCCCAAATATATTGGGGTTGGCTTCCAGTCTAACCGGATGCAGCTGAATACAAGTACTTTACATTCAACGTCTCCCTATCTGACATCCACAATCCAGGGCCATAACATACCCCTTGCCAAGAGTGGCTGTCAGACATTCGGGCTTCTGACGACTCATAACAACTGTGAAAGATCTACGAATGATAGCCCGGACCAACGCAACGGTTTAAAGCACTTTCCGAGGTATTTAGTGCCCACCCATCCACGGACCGACCTTGGCAAGCGTTGCTTATACCACTAAATTGAAACTGTCTAGCGTGGGTGATAAAGCAGTTATGAGGTCGACGACACTGAAAACAAAGGTAGATATCTTCTTGCGATGTGATAAAGCTGATAGAAAATTATTTTCATATTTAATATTTCTTTACATACGAGATTCCTCCGTGCCTCGGAAAGCACGTTAAGCCGTTGGTCCCGGCTATCATTCTTGGATCTTTGACAGTCGTTACGGATCGTCAGAAGCCTGAAAGTCTGATAACCAGTCTTACCAAGGGGTATCGTGTTACCCAGTAAGAACGGGGTTATGGCGGTCAGATAGGCAGTCGCTCCATGTAAAATACTGGTATTCAGCTGCATCCGGTTAGACTGGAAGCCGACCACAATATAGTTGGGAAAAGGTTAGGCAGATTGATTTTCATTAAAATAACTATAGAATCATGTTTTCGGTTCGTTTGACTACGGTGTTGGTCTAATAGTCGCAAGTGCTACCACTAGGTACTGAGCATGAGGTCCTGGGTTGGAAGCCCTGGTCGTGGAAAGTGTTGTTGGGTCAGGAATTAGCAGCCTTAGCAGCCCGGAGTCGCAATTTGTGGTGTTCTAGTGTCGGTTTACTTCTGCCTAACCCTTACCCTAAACAGGCACGATTTTATGTTATATTTTAGTTGAAATAAAAGAAAATAGCAATACCTAGACGTTTCTACAGCTTTCCATTTTGTTTGGTGCAATGTTCTACGCACCCTATGTTTTATTTCATTTAGTACCTAATCAATCAATCAATCTGCCCAGCCTTTTCCCAACTATGTTGGGGTCGGCTTCCAGTCTAACCGGATGCAGCTGAATACCAGTATTTTACATGGAGCGACTGCCTGTCTGACCTCCACAACCCAGTAACTGGGTAATACGATACCCCTTGGTAAGACTGGTTGTCAGACTTTCGGGCTTCTGACGACCCGTAACGACTGTCAAAGATCCACGAATAACAGCCGGGACCAACGGCTTAACGTGCTTTCCGAGGCACGGAGGAATCTCGATATGTAAAGATGGTCACCCATCCACTGACCAACCCCGGCAAGCGTAGCTTAACCTGACGGATCGACCCGTGCGGCTGTTATTACTTAGCCACGAGCTCCTCATTTAGTACCTACTTAGGACAAAACCCTCTATATGCAATTAATATAGTCCCTGTAAATATACCTGTATTGTATCAAAATAAAAATAATACGTTTAAATATGAGTTCGTTCTTCCGTTAAGGAGATGCTGCAAATAATAGGTTTCTGCAGGTCCGAATAATACTTATTAAATCGCAGGCCACACTGGGAACGAAGCGAAACAAAGCTAAGTTTCATTGATGCTCCGCTCCTATTGCTTGTAGCGTGATGTTATGAAAAGAAGAAGACTACCAAATACTTAACCATCTTTTGTGGGATTGATCCATCAGCATTAAAAAAGCAGGAGCTCGTGGCTAAGTAATAACAGCCGCACGTGTCGATCCATCAGGTTAAGCTACGCTTGCCGGGGTTGACCGTGGCTGGGTGACCATCTTTACATACCGACACACCTCCGTGCCTCGGAAAGCAAGTTAAGCCGCTGGTCCCGGCTGTGTGTGGCTGACAAGAGCTAGATTGAAGAGTTTACGATAAAATCTTTGATCTAGCTCTTGGTCTATACTTAAAAATTGAACTCATTATATCTTCTAAACTAAGACCCGACTAAATCTGTGACTTGGCGAAAACTTGCGACTAATTAGCGACTAAATTTGGCAGAAAACAGATCTTCGCTAGGTGGCCTAGTTTTTGAGATATAAATGTGGCCAAGCTGGGGAGACTCTCTCCAGATCGGCCAACAATGACCCCTTATAACTTTTGAACCAGTGACCGACAAATTCTGATATTTGGCGACAAATTTCGACTAATTAACGACTAAATCTTTGTGTTATCAAAAGTAAAATCCCTGATGGTGGCCAAGCCAGTGTCAGCCACACCCCGGCTGTCATTTGTGGATCTCTGACAGTCGTTACGGGTCGTTAGAAGCCCGGAAGTCTAACAACCAGTCTTACCAAGGGTACGTAGTACTATAATTATCTGTGCCAAGAGGTATCGTATTACCAGACTGGAAGCCGACCCCAACATCCAACATATTTGGGAAAAGGCTAGGCAGATTGATTGCAACATCATCAATTATTTCATCGATTGATGATGTTGATTCGAATTTTATTGTTGTTGTTTGTGTTTTCTAACTGTAGGTTATTTTTTTTTTACAAGAAATATCATTATTCTATGTCGCAAAAAATACCGTCTGAATTCACGTGATTTTTCAGTTACAATCTCGTAAAAACTATCACTCAGTGGTTATGATGGATCATAAAGTAGTTTTTACGTAAGCACCTCTTAAATTATAAGTGCTCAGAAAAGTAGGTACTAGCAATATTTTTAATGACCAGACTTAGTGATAAATAATTCAGCACCCATTTATAAAATTACTCGATTTGAACTTTACGGTTATAGGCATGTAGCTATGTATGTTACCTAACATGTGTGTATACATTATGTACAGTCAGCCACAGATTAGCTGACCCACCTTGCATAAATGGTTGAGATTTTTTAGAAAACGAATCGATAGAATTTTATAATTCTTTTATATTTTATTAAAATACCTATAATAAATAAAATACAAAAGAATTATAAAATTCTGTCGATTCGTTTTCTAAAAAATCTCAACCATTTATGCAAGGTGGGTCAGCTAATGCTGTGGCTGACTGTACCATTCGTTTTATGTAAGTATGTAAACTACTGGAAATGAAATATAATAAATGTTAAAAATGGTTGGAAAACAAAAAATAAGGAATAAAATAAACAACACTTCTTTATTCATCTCTTTATTTGGTTTTTAAAATTGGCTTGTATTGTAGTTGTTGTACAATTTAATTTTGCAATAATGCCTCGCTATTTCTATTACATAGAGATATTTTTTTGGTACTTGATTTTATTACTTTAAATATTTTGATTATATGCGATTATATTGATTATATTAAAAAAAACACTATGATCATACCAATCAAGTAAAATAAATAAAATTAAAATTTTAATGTCAATCGTCGAAAGCAAAACGCACTTTCCGCAGACATAGCAGTCTTTTCCGATTACAGAGAAATTTTGAAATATCTCGTAAATGTAATAAAATTAAAATGAGAAATTATTTTGTATTAAATATATTAATGTTCCATCCGCTCCTACTTCCCCTTGTTTACTGTTACAAGTCTCCCAGCATCAGCAAGTCAGCATTTAATGCTTCTTATGAAAGATCCTTACAATCTAATCGCTTATATTATCATTTACACTCCCTTGACTAAATCTGGCATGCATGCGAAACAGAATATGGCATCTTTTGCCTAATAAAATTATATTTACAAAATTTTATCTCTCCGTAACAGTTACTGAGAAAAAATACATAAAGAAACTTAGAAGTACCAAGAGTCTGAGTAAGCTCAGATGTTCTAGAATGAGTGACACACTCAGCGTCACTTCAATCTAGAAATTGTACATTTAAATAAAAAAGGCTGAATTAAAATTAACCTGATTATTACCATTTGCTTTTAGATTGACTAATAACGAACTCAATTATACGTTTTTATAAACCAATGTGACACTAACATAAAGGAATGTAATTATATTAAATTAAAATTATGAAACTGAAATCAAACATTTTAAAAGTTGAAACTATAAGACGAAACATCTGAAAAAGTAATACTGTCTATGCAACTAATCGATCTAATGAAATAAAAATATCCTCACTTAAATTGAAATCTTTGGTATGATGGAAAAGGGAAATAACAATTAATGTTATGAATCGTTATGATATTAACTACATGATTAAGAAGCCTGGTGTAACCTTAGTGCGTTTAAGAGCAGCCTGGTCGGCGGGACATGCGCATCTCGCTGGTGGCGACGGCGATCCACTCGTTGCGCACGGAGTCGAACCAAGTTAGGCCCAGTGTGTACTTGCCGTTGATGTTCACGTGCTGGCAGTGCGAGAACCACCAGCCTCCTTCGTAGTTGCCGGCACAGTGAGTGTTCGAGATGTCACGGTCGCGGTCAATAGCCGAGAATTCCATGTGGTTTTGATACTCGAATGCATCGCTGGCATTGCCCTTGAATCCACCGACTTCCAGAACGTATCCTGCATCAGCGCTTCCGACGTAGAAATGCTCATATTCAGCATACCAGAATCCACCATAGATGTCACTCATGTCAATACGCATGGAAGAGCAGTTGTCTGCGGTCATTTGGTGCATGGACTCTAAGCCCAGCCAGTATTCAGCGGATGGGTCACCAAAGCCGTGGACGTACTCAGAGAACTTCCCGTTGAACTCTACGGAGCCATTGAATCGGCGCTGAATGAGAGTACTGCCGTTGATGCACCAGGTGTCGAAGGGAGCCTGTCCGGGGTGGATGAGATAGACGCCTGCAGGGCCTGAGATGCTGGAACAGTCTCTAGGGAGCTGGTTGACCAAATCTTCGTACTCACGTTGTACGGGTTGCAGCTCCTTTACTTCGCCCATCAATTCCGGGAGAGGAATGGTTTCGGTCTGGTTGAGTTCTCGGTTGGCCTCGCTCTGCGCAAAAATAAGTTAACTTTAGATACTATCAATAGGTTGTTACCATCAGCGATAGAAGTTGAAATTAAGTCTGAATTATAACACAGTTTAAAATTACCAACAACTAAGGTACAAAGTAACCCCTAAAAGAAATACTTCCTACATAAATTGATTTAGCATTCAGATACGAATTTACTTGACTTACACACAGATGTACAGTGTAGGTCATAAATTCGTAAAATTTGGTTAAATTTCAAAGACATTAAATTAACTCAACCTTTTGTACAATTCGGTAAAAATAAACAACGAGAGCAAATCAACCATGTATCTACCTAGATCAGTCCAAGCACGCTAAGCCGTTGGTTCCGGCTGTCATTCGTGGATCTTTGACAGTCGTTACGGGTCCTCAGAAGCCCAAAAGTCTGACAACCAGTCTCACCAAGGGGTATCGTACTACCTCGTAACTGGGTTGTGGAGGTCAGACAGCAGTCGCTCCATGTAAAACACTGGTATTCAGCTGCATCCGGTTTGACTGGAAGCCGATCCAATATAGTTGTGAAAAGGCTGGGCAGATGATGATTCCGATACAGCTACCAATTACCTAATGTTGTTTGCTCGAACGTGACAAAATAACTATATAATATATAATAATAATAACTTTATTGATACTAAAAACCTTCGTTACAATAAATAGTACATGTAGGTAACAAAAACAATTAATTGTAAAAAGGTGTCTGGAATGGTGGAAACCCTGCCTCCTAAACTAGGGGAAACCTGTGCCTTAGGAGACAGAATACTACTATCTGAACTATACTAACTATCTGAACAACTACAACTATGTGCTCAAGCCTGTGCTTTTAAATAAGTAAGTGGAAACTTTAAAAATAGTTCAACCTACAATTGAAATGGAATTAAAAGTAGGACAGTGGGTCTTGTTCAATTTGTGACCTGCCTTCGTTCGTTTGGCGATCTGGAATGGTGTGATAAACCTACCTTCAGAATGTGGTCATTGAGCCGGTAGAAATGCTGGCGGGACCTGGCCTCGAGTTCCTCCACAGAATCGTTAATCTTCTTAATGACAATACGATCCATCTCCGCACGGTCAATAGCATTGCTCACACTGACGGCAATCGCCTTTACCGATTGACGCAGATTTTCTTGGTCTTCCTTGAAGTACGATGATGCAGCGTTCAACTAAACAAAAAAAAAACACTATTTAGAAAAAACAGAAAGTTACTCTTGAAACAAGGATAGTGTAACACAACTGCCTGCCAACACAAAGGGATGATGCCTGGGTAAAAAAAAAGAAATTCTATTTAGTCCGTCAGTCAGATAATAAAAAAATGTTAGACACGTATTTTTTGCTTAATCATATTAATAAAAAATACTTAGCTATCACGCATTAAAGTTGGGGAGTGGGGGCTCGCTACGTCACTTGTACGTATAAAACCTAGCTACGCGTGACGTCATGCCATATTTTAACTCAATGTATCGCCGTAATTTTTGATGACGTAAAAAAAGAAAAAATACGTGTCCAATATTTTTTAATAATCTCTATGACGGACAAAAAATAAATTTTCAGTCATCATCCCTATTGTAAAATAATAAGTTTTGTACAACAAGTTAAATAACATTATATCTATCTATATCTATAAAAATCTATGTGTGTATATATGTTCCCTATAGACTCCTAAATGGCTCGAGCAATTTTGATGAAATTTTCAGGAAATCTTTAGATTAGACCAACGAAGTGATCCTGTGAAATTTTGTAGCGATCGGGCTACCCATGCGAAGCCGGGGCGGGTCGCTAATTGTTTATAAAATCATATGGAAATCGGTAAAGTACCCAAGTATTATTGTACACACACAGACACACACACGTACACGTAAATGTACAAGGTATCGCAGTAACATAGTCTCACCTGAGCAAAATTAACGTCCAACTTGGAAATCTCCTTTCTGAATTCGGGGATAGTTTTATCGGCTTTGTTTTCAATGCTTTCCACGTCTTCGCGAAGTTCGAGGATGGAGGCATGGACTTTGTCGAAGTCGGACATCTTCTGGGTGGTGTTCTTCAGATGGCTGCTGAGGACTTTGTGTTCTAATTCTAAGAATTCTACTTTCGCTGATAGCAGGTTCCAGTTGGGTTCTTCGAAGCGGTCCATGCGGCGTTGGACATCAAGGATCTGGGTCTGCAGGCTCTGCTGAAACTCATCGAGCTGATCTTGACTGCGAGCCAGTCGCGAGATCTGCGCGTGCACCATCTTGTTGTGGCGGTACTTATGGGTGCGCTCAGGAATCAGGGGACCGGCACGGATCTCATGAGGCTCCAGTAGGTTATCGTTCTCCAGATTCATTTCAGCAACTTGCTTTGCCTTTACCTGCATCAACGAGAAATATAATTATGATTAGGAATGGTGGAAAAACATTCTACCGTTTTAAAAATAAAACTTTGTTTTTTAATGTCATGTCAATACCATTTATTGATTGCCTAACATTGTAGACTTATTTAGAAGCCTGATTAATAATTATTCATATCTATTTAGGTATACCGTCAACTAAGCTACCGCTATTGGCCTTTGTCTCCGCTGGCAGGTATATAAGTATCGAATAACTCATTTATTCATAGTTGAGTCTATTGTCAGAACGCCGCAAATGACATTAGTTACTAAGTTAGTAGTTTGATGATACCTTCTGAAAAGTCACTTTTGCAGTAAGTGCCTATATTTAATCTCTGTACAATACGCGTCACGACAGATGAGACTTGACACTGTGGTTTGACTTGCCCAGTAGACAATTTTAGGTCTCTTTAGCGGTATGAGGTCTGAGGCGCGGGAAGGGACCGGGCGTCATCGGGGCGGAGGAAGGAGCTCGGGAGGTCAAGTCTCATCTTTCGTGGCGCGTAATGTAAACTCTTCTGAAAAATGTAGATAAAGAGTAAAATACAAAGGTACAATCAATCAATCGCATCGAAGCTATTTATCGAGAGGCGATGCCGATGGAGCATACGAATTGAGTCAGGAACAGAGAGATAGTAACATTCTAACCGTTTTAAAAATAAACCATTATTTTTAATGTCATGTCAATACCATTTAAGGCGCGGTGTTAGCTCAATATTCACAAATATTGGTTTCTTGGATTGTCGAGTATGACGTAACGCAATGAAACTATCCGACGCAAAAAATACAGTGGATACAGAAGGGTTTAAAAAAAACTTTAACCGAATAGAATAGTAAAAAATAGTTTAATATTTCCAATAACAAAATTTGGAAGTTGCTCCGCAAAAATAAACTTTTACGTCGAACATCTCTATATTTTCAGCGATAACGACATTCTTTTTATTAAGAATTTAATAGAATTAACATTTTTTTTAAACTTTAACCGGACAGTTATTTAATTTATTGTGTACATTCTAAATAATCTAAAGAAAACCGGGAAAATAAATGCACATTCGCAGCTTCATCACATATCGGCAACACAAATATTATTTTCAATTTTCAACCTTATTTCAAGGCAGCTAACGGTGATAATAGATTACGCGGTTGTGTGACATTTAAAATCGTAGTCAGTCAGCACCTTAAGCCGGTTATCTGACTAAAAATGTGAGCATAGGAAATTTCAAAATGTTCCATATCTCCAGCGGCACGCGAAATACTCAACACATTCCTAGCTCGTGGAAATTAAATTCAGTTTAATCTTGAAATATTGCGAATAGGTAATCAAAGTCGGCATAATGATAATTGATCAATATTAACTTGTTATATATGAATCGCTGCGATACAATTATGTAGACGATAGTTAGGTTTGCCAAAATCATAATAATCTATTGATTGGATCAACTGTACCGGACTATACGTTGCGTTGCATTTTAACGAACATAAGAAGGTAGAAACTGTCACGAACGATACACTATAACAACGACCAGTAGCAGAGATGGCAATCAGATACTTATATATTTTGGTGAACTTGTTTCGCACCCTGTGTAGTGGAGCTTCTGTCTTCGCCTACTCTGTGGCAGCCGGTAGGTGGTGGTAGGCTTACAAAGGCCCGTACAGGAGCAAAACTCGTTGCCTGGGGCAGTGTTTGTGGTTGAATAATACAACTACTCCATAAGATTTCTAAGGTACAGGTAAACACCCGATTATTACGCTTTGCTGCGGCGACCTGTGGTTAGTTTCTGCGAACTTAAAGCCCTATTAATACACATATGCTTTATGCATGTAAGTGCATGCTCCTGTATCCTAATCCTAACTATCACACTAATGTCAAAAAGGCGAAAGTTTGTGAGTGTGTATGTTTATCACTTCTTCACGCTCAAACGGCTGGGCCGATTTGGATGTAATTTGGTATGTATATAGCTTATACCCTGGATTAACATTTTTACCCCGGTCTACGCGGTTAAAACCGCGGGGCGCAGCTAGTAATAAAATAATGCGAAGTTTATTTCTTTGTTACGCTTTCACGCTTAATCTGCTGAACGGATTTGGATCAAATTTGGCACATGGGTGGCAAATTCATGTTCATAAATATTGTGCAGGTATTTCATCATTTTTTATGGATAAACCTGGCAATTAATTAAGTTCAATTAATTTTTATTTACCTATGTTTGAAAATGTTTTTACGATGAATAGAAGTTAAGTATTATAAGAGATAAGACCTCAAAGGACACTTTTATAAGAAAAAAAATCTAAAAGCTTTTAAATCGAAATGTTTGTTTAGAGATACACACGTATGCAATGGATGAAACCAGTAACGAAACATTTGCGCAATCTACGTAAGTATATAATTACGACTTTAACTATGAAATTGCCGTTTGACATAGAAAAAATCAAACATTTTTTTTTTAAAGAAACATTTTCGATGCGCTTTTGCCATTATAGTTAAAGTTCGTTGATGCCTCTGCTATAGAAAACCAGGGGACGGGATCGATGAATTCTTTAAAGGCGTTTTTCGCTGCCTCATTGGATTTTAAATTTTTCCCAGGGCTCATTGTTGAGATTAAAATTTTCAGAACGGAAGCGATCAAACGAAAAATACCGTGCGTTCACTTGTGGTACCTGCAGTGCGATTCTGTAACCATCTCACCGTGAAAACTTAGGTGAAGTGAGCGTGGAGTGAGCTGTCAATAGTGTCAATTCCTAGCAAAAACAAACTCACTTCACCTAAGTTTTGACGGTGAGATTTTTACAGAATCGACCGGCTGGTCCTTACACGTACGTCGTTAATAGTGCGTGCTGTCTGTGCTGCGTTGGTGCCACAACGGAACTCGTACTCGAAAATAGCGCACTATTTCGATTTTTCCATGGTTACAGAAACATCGATATCAAAGAAAAATCGAACGGCGGGAAAACAAATGAACAACAAATTTTTTTTAAATATGCTATCACTACATAGTATAAAACAAAGTAGCTTCCCGCTGTCTGTCCTTATGTATGCTTAGATCTTTAAAACTACGCAACGGATTTTGATGCGGTTTTTTTTAATAGATAGAGTGATTATAGGTTTATATGTTTATTAAATGCCGGCGAAGACGCGGGAAAAAGCTAGTATATTATAAAATTAATTAGAATTTGGAATTCTAAATAGAACGAAAGATATTGATCTTCACACTAGCCGGTATCAAAAATCGGCAATTTCTTATCGTGTCGAGCTAGTTCATAGATGCAGCTCGTCGACAAAGGGGTATGAAGTGTTGTTCCGATCCGGTGATTTATTAATGTGTTAAGCATGTTACCTCGTCAAAGTCTAGTTTTAATTAAATTCCCAACGACCGAATCAAAGGGCGCCGGAGCCGGCCGGCAGCCGGAACCGGTTACACACAGCCGTGAACGAAATCACTTTCAAGGGCTCTCACAAAAATAGCAATATTATCTATTCAGTTTGTCAAGTCACTCACAAATGTTTATATTAGGATATTTCGCCTTGTAATCCATTTTACTCCTCTAACAAAAACATGCATGAAAAATTCAGAGAGAACAGGTAAAATTGTAAACGAGATGGAAAGACAGACAAAAAGGGAGAGACAGAATGCTAATGAAGATTGTGACGGGTTGCGATGCGGCAACATAGCGACGCGGGGCGCCCAGAATATTCATACCGTTCGACCAAGTTTTTTCTTCACTGATTTTCACGTGACTCTTAAAGTTCAGCCCTTAAAGCCTATATTGTAGTTTCTGCCATTTCGTACGAACATACCTGCTATTAGACTACGCTCGTAACGAAAGATTTTGCATGCAAAACTTCACGAGAATATTCAAACTCGGCGTAGGCCGTATACAACTCCAGTACCCCTTCAGCTTTTGCATTCACTAATGTTTACCATCGTGCGAAAGAACAAGGTCATGAGAAAATGTTAGTTGTTTTTGCCATGTGGGTGCAAACCCGAATTCAGGTGAAAAATCTTTTTAAACAGAACTCTTCACAGCTCTACAATTTATACGAGGCTTTATGTACGAGTGTTTTAGTTTAAAATATTTTAAACTAAATCTGAAATTTTATTTTCTGTAAAGTTAACTTGAAGGAAAGAGCTTTTATTGGTCTTAACTCTTTTGACTCGCGTCGAATGAACAATTCTTATGAATGCTTCGAAATATCCGGGAACTTTTATTACTTATTTAAGCTTAAAACAGCAAGATTTGCTCAAATTGCGAGTGAAAACAATAAACTATTTATGCTTATGATGAGTAATGCAATTTAAATTGAGTGGCCGTTGCCATCTGCTCAGAATACTCGGCGGGTGTAATTAACGTGGACCGCCAGAACTGGTTTCACCCAGGAGGCAGGAGCTTGCCTCAATCCTGCCGCCTGCGCGCGCGCCTGTCCACTGCTTCGATACTGTGCGGACGATTGTATACCTATTCAGCTACTATTTTGCTAGGTACGTCTTCAACATATTCCTCTAGTTAATTTCGTTGGGAACTTCTAGACAACACATTTATTCCCTGGAGGAGTTACCAAAGTTTTACTCCGCTCTGCTCGCTCTGCTCAATGCTCGACCATTTTGTTTGATGACATGACTGAGTTAGGACAGGACACTTGTCATATAACAGCAATGGGGTTGGCTCCTTAAAACTTTTGGCAGATGACGCTAGCATAGCTTTCACCTGTCACATTTGTTTACTCAATTTGTGTGTTCGGTTTTGTAAATTTTTTCATCAAAATACCAGGATGGATGATAAGATAAACATGTACTCAACATGAAGAATAAGCGAGCTAAAGGCTGAACTGAAAAAAACGAGGTGCTTCTTTACAAGGAAGAAAAGCAGACCTTATTGAAAGGATACTCTTAAAATTATACATCAAGCTATTTTATTTATAAAATAGTTTTGGTTGTAGGAAGTATACATTTCATAATACTTTTCGCCAATTATACATTACTACAAAAAGCCGTGTTAGACTACTTTTTTTTTAAATTCTACAGCTATCGGAAATTGGTGTGGTCCTATTTCTTTGCAATAAGGCACTTTACATTTCTTAGGCATTTTGTGAAATCTTAAACAAACAAATACTTCATACAAATTAATATAATTTTGGTTAAAGCTATGCTAGCGCCACTTTGACAGTAGCCAACCCCATTATTTTTTCACTAGAGTAGATAAAAATGTAATCTATGTTTTTTTTTTAAATAATGAAGAAACCTTCGAAGAGGTTTTATGAGTTGTTCGATGTTGCTATATACATTCCTTATTCTGTATTATTGTTTTCCTTTTGCTGAAATTAGACTAATAATGAAAAAGTGCCACTTTTGTGCGGTACATTAAATTACTGCCAAAGGGGCCTGTTTTACTTAATTATCCCACAGGCAGACACGTTACCTGTCTCGGTGAACGTTGTAGTAATACTTCCGTACTGTTTTTATGGAGGATATTAAAGGTGCGTTCAACACGATGTTATGTTGAAAGCTGCTACCGATCTACACTTTGGGCATAAATTAATATACGGCCTATTTTGGGCATCGAGTGGTGGGCAAGATAATGGAAACCTTCTCACTTAAGGATGCATGACACCTGGTGTGCCGCGCCGCTCGCCCGGGCAGTGCACACGACTACCATGTTTGTATTTTGAACACATCAATGTGGAGCAGATGGAAAAACTGACAATTATATTCTTACATTTTATAGTTTACTTATTTAAAGTAAGTATTAACGTGATTTTACTAAAACACTAAAATCTCTTGGCCTAGTTTGTGCAAATGCCTAAAACATAGGTATGACAAGTGGCAAACTCAAAATCATTCAAAGCAATAAGCATTATTTAAGAGGGCTGTGGCATTTTGTCCAAAACCAAATTTTTAAGATTGTTAAATGAAGAAATGCTTTTTGGAAAAATGTAATCAATTAGCGCACTAGTACCTAAATAATCTTAATTTAATAGGTAATTATTAAAAACACATTTCTATTGTGTTACATAATAAAGTCAGCTATCAGCAAAAAGTATTATTATCTGTTTTGGAGTGAGTTAATTAAATGCCAGAAGAAAAAGGTGTTTTAATAATCACTTATTAAATTACGATTATTTACTAGTCCGCTAATTGGTTACATTTTTCAAAAAGTCGTCTTTTCATTTATCAATCTTAAACATTTGGTTCCGTGTGAGCGAGAGAGGTGACAAAACGCGACAGAAACCATCATTTACAGGCACTTTTGAAATGTCAAAGAGTCGGTCAGTCAAAAGCATATTATTATGTAGCTAATTTCCCATTCCAAAGCGTAGTAGGATCCCACGGAGAAGAACGGGCAAGAAGAGAGAGTGTCCATGGAGTACACTCTTTACATAATAATATTAAGCAATATTATATTACCTACATTATTTACCTTCTTACTACGTACCTACGCGTAGGTACTACGATAAATGGATTAATTATAAAAATAAATGCGAGTGATCATTGACTTTGATTGGGGCCGTTTGCCATAGGTAGGTACATTATAGATGCCACTTCGTCGTAAAATAGGTACCTAGTCGTACTGACTGCGGAACCGTAAGTATACGCTGTGCGTAGTTCGGCCCTCAGTGGGCAGGTTTTCTTGTCGTGTTCGGAAGCTTACCGCCTGAGGATATTAACTATGCTTTATTTCTGTTTTTCACTTTTAAAGTAATTACGAGATAAGCATTAATTTCCTGCGTTTTTCTTTTTAGACAATCTTTTTGTCTATCTACTCTTGTATTTTTAGGAAATCACCTGAGGGCCGCTGATGTTCCGCTGATATTCCGCTAGGTACCTACTCGAGTAGCGGAACATCATGCGAGTCAGTTGAAATAAACTAAGTACTGCGGTTTCCTATAACCTATTCCAGCGGGAAATCTATTCTGGACCTAAAAAGAAATGCAGCTTTGCTTTTTTATTCTTATGTTTTCACTCGATACCCTTTACCGAAGTGTAGCACACCGAACAAAAATACATTTTATTTATTTGAGAAATATGTACATAAAATGTTGGTGAATCGTATTTTTACAGTTTTCTACATATCATATTTTATTCCACAAGGGCTCGCATACTATTTCTCATTCTCTATTTATATTATTTATTTTCAATGCTTCAAGAGATTTTAGGGTTCCACAGCTGAATTGATTTAACAGAACCCTAAAAGTTTCGTACCTACGTCGATGTCCGTTTCGCATAACATTGAAAATGTTGGCTGTTGTAGTAAAATAATACCAGCCTATTACTGTCCCACGGCTGGGCAAAAACCCTCTCAATACAGAGACGAGCATTGATCACCACGCCTGCGCAACACGGGTTGGTGATTTCAGACTTGTATTTACAAGTCCAGGTTGCCTCATGATGTTTTCCGTCACCGATGTCAGTAATGTCCATGATATAATTCAATCAATCAACTTTATTTTTCTCACCACAATATAAGTACATAAATTATTTTACATTTGTCAGATTCGACAATTATACATAATTCCGGTAAATACTACTGTGGGAGACTGGTGCCTAAGCCTTAGCTTAGCTCGTGGCCTGTGTTGAATTGAAAAAGTCACATTGGTACCTGCCCGGATTTGAACCCACAACCTCGTGCACGAGAGGCGAGCCTTTAACCGCTGGGCTATCATTTTGAAAATTGAATTTAGTGTACTTAAAATATGAAAAAAATATGGCATACCGCTGCGCTGTAGGTACCTACTGTTTCATTCGCTAGAATACGAATCTTGCTATGCCAATCACTCTGCCTGGCCTTTTCCCAACTACTTATGTTTGGGTCGGCTGCCAGTCTAACCGTATGCCGTTATTTTACATGGAGGGACAGCATATCTGACCTCCACAACCCAGTTACTGGGGTAACAAGATAGGTACCCCTTCGTAATAGTGGATGTCAGACTTTTGGGCTTCTGACTACCCTTACGACTGACTCAAAGATCTACGAATGACAGCCGGAACTAACGGCGTAATTTACCGGAGTTCGGTAGTTCGAAAAGCAAATAGATATATCTTAATTATTCCAGCTTTATAACACAAATTGCATTATAAACAATACAATTCCACACGGTAGATAAATTAATAAAACTTAATCGAAGCATTCCCCTCCATATTTTATCCCTGTCCGGCTGTCAATGAATTTAGTCATAAATTCAATGCAAAATACATAGTTGACAATAAACGAATTATCGCCGAAAGTTTAAGTATTCAGCTCAGCTCTGAAGTTTGTGAAATTGGTTTTAATTGAGGAACATATTATACGGAACCATAATTTAATTAATACTTTAAGCTTTATTGATAAAATATGGTATAAGTAACACAGCTCCGCTCGCATAAATTAATAATGGGTAATGTAATCACTGTAACTATATGTTAATTTAAAATGTAAGGCAGAAGAACTCGATAGTTTTCCGGAATTAAAAATATTTCACGATTTATTTATTTAAACTTTTCGCACTAAAAAAGGTACCTACAAAGGCGGACTTAATGCCTTAGGCAGTCAACCAAGGGTGTTGATGAGATTAGATGGTAGGTGCTCTGTTTGAAAGGAATAATGATAAAAAAAACCGGCCAAGTGCGGCTCGGAATCGGAACACGCACAATGAAGCGTTCTGTAGTTCAAAAGAATTTATACCAAAAACAAACTTAACACTTTCAGCTGAGCATCTGGGTATTCAAATGTTTGTTGCGCGGCACACTATTTTCTCATACAAAATACCTATATGACGATTAGTGACGTTCTGGTTTTTCATACAAGCAAAGATAATATGAAATGTGACACAACCGTTACTACACGTCGACGCGACGTTGCGAATGTACGCGTAATTATAATGTATGTGTGTGACTAGCCTTAAAAAGCGTACAACAAAACTAACGTGGAGTGGCGCTAGCATTCCGAAAATTTAAAGTGATACGGCGCGATGACGTAGCTTGAAGGAATTGGTATATGCCGCAGCCGTTTATACACGTTCTTTAAAGAAAGACATATTTTTTGCTGACGTGATTAAACGTTGTGTCAAATAGCGTTTATCAAATTTTACGTATTATAACGTCGCTCCGCTCAAAGTGTTAACGTCGTAATCCCAAAAAAAATATTTTTTTATGTGATAAGATTACAAATTAACAATTTTCGGACTTTTTCTTTTATTTCTACCGTGAGACCTTGCTTCTTGCCATATTTCATGGTTCTAGGACAATGGGAAGTACCCTACAGGTTTTGATTTACTTGCGAGTAGGTATAAAAATATGTCGCATAAATGGCCATATTTATTATTGCGTTGACTTAGAAGGTTATAAACTTATAATATATACATATTTACTATAATATATACCTATACTATATATTTTATACATATTCTAAACAAATTCAAGAGAGAGAGAGAGGTTTTTTTTATTGCCGTAGATAAAATCTTATTTTCAGTACTTTCACTTTTACAAAAATCATCCAGGTGGATTTCAAATTAAGTTTATACATATATTGGTAAAATAAAAAGAGAAGTTAATAAGACTAGCTGCGCCCCGCGGTTTCACCCGCGTAGACCGGGATAAAAAGTAGCCTATGTGTAAATCCAGGGGGTCAGCTACCTCCATACCAAAATTGGTCCAGCAGTTTAAGCGTGAAGAAGTAATAAACATACAAACACACACTCACAAACTTTCGCCTCTAAAATATTAATGTGATCCCACCAAAAACATTTTCATGTAAAATGTTGCCAAGACGAGCCCACATATAGCTCGCACTGACAAAAAGCTATCAGATCTCATGTAGAGCCAAGCTTCTAACTCTACACGCCCTAACTCTCCAAGCCCTAACTTCACAAACTCTACACCTTAGTCAAAATATGAGGCTTGGCCGTTTCGTTACTACAAGAACTATTGTATAACAGAAAAGTAATGAACAGTGAATACATTATTCACCTTGCGCCCATGTGATGGTAGCGAAACGGCCAAGCCACATATTTTGACTAAGGTGTAGAGTTTGTGAAGTTAGGGCTTGGAGAGTTAGGGCGTGTAGAGTTAGAAGCTTGGCTCTACATGAGATCTGATAGCTTTTTGTCAGTGCGAGCTTTTTGTGGGCTCGTCTTGGCAACATTTTACATGAAAATGTTTTTGGTGGGATTTCATATCTTTTGTAAGTTGCTTATGATATTTATAGGAGTATTTTTTCTGTTGTTCATTTTTTCTTTCTTTTTTTGTGGTGTATTTCCTGTACATCAAAGGTGCCTTTTTTCACAAAATCACCGCGATTCAGAAAAATGACGTCACAGCACAACGCCATCTATCGGTCACGTAGTTAAACTATCAAAATATTATGCATGGAAATTCTTTCCTACAAACACTATGTAGTCTACGTAGACTTCCGAAAAGTTCTTATACACAATTGTATTAATATTATTCGTAAGTACTTATTATTTGCGGAAGTCTCATACAAATTTCCATCCCCTAGTTTAAGGGGTTGGGGGGTAAAAACCAAGTTTTAGAATTTTTTTGTTGTTTGTGTACTAATACTAGCTTACATACCAAATTTCAGCTTTCTAGGACTTCAGGAAGTACCCTAAGAATTTTTATGATCATCAGTAAGTCAGTGACGAAATCTGGGTATTTTAGATATCAATAAAATCTAAAGTATAAGAGCTATGCAATTGAAACTTTATAGGTTTAATAAATCAACCACTGACATCATATCCCGAAAATTTTGTTTATCTGGTATAATCCAAACCCAAGTTAAGAAAGTTCAAAAATACGACGAAGTGCTTCGAGTAAAGGTAGGTAGTGCCCTTGCGCTTCGCTTGTCTTGTCTTGGCGGGATATTCTCTTATAGATTCGCCTCTTCGAAAATGGCGTTCGAGTGATTTTTAAGGGTGATTTGAATATTCTTGACACAGTTTCTCTCAAGACGTCTCAAGCCCATGAATTTAACGAGTCTTAGTAAGGTATTGTACTGATTGCGACTTGTGAGAGTGCACTTAAAAAATGAAAAAATATTATTGAATCCCAAGGACGACTTTTTTTTAATTGGCATTTTTGTTTCACTTTTCCAGACTTTGAATTCATCTTTATTTAAATTGATGCTGATCAAAAATTGTGTTGACAAAAAGATGCCATATTTACGGACCTACCTATCAGTTCCCCTACTACCTTAGGGTCAGCGTCCAGTCTGCTCAAATGATCTTCACAACCCAATTAGCTACCTACTGTGTAAAACCTATCTACTAAAATATTCTTAGGATAGGTCGGAACAACGATGTTACATTAAAAGTACCTTCCCATATTGTATAACAATCAGTTTACAAGACAATAAAGCACGCTATTTGCATGTTGGTTCCATTATATTCTATTATGTTTGAATGAACCGTCAAATTGCCAGTTGCAGAGCAATTACGTTGCAACTGGTTCCCACTGTGTCGGGTTGCAAACTGACAAATAATAGTTTTTGACTCGTCGCGAGTACATCCGGTGCATTATACACGTAAATCGGCTGACATGTGTATTGCGTATGGAATAAAAAAAAACAAATCAAAAGCATCGTTGGTGATTGGCTGACCTTCAATGACGCGAGACCAGTTTTGCGAAGTTTTCTCATTTCGTTTTGAAGGCTTACCTTCCTTGGCAGCTGTGCTCTTTGTTATTAGTAGGAGTAGGTATTAGTTATCTAGTGTGTGCATGGATGCGATGAATGTACGAACTAATTTAGGTACTACATAAATATTTCTCATTGATGAAAAAGGTAGGCTCTAACTGATAAATTTAATTAAGTTTGTATTGTTTACTTATTATCCACTAGGTAAACAATACAAGGGTTCCATTAAACATGGGTAATAAAAAAAAACGGCCAAGTACGTGTCGGATTATTCAACTGCAAATTTAAGTTTGTAATACGAAAAAATTTTTTTTATGCGATACCTACTTAAAATTACAAAATATCTATTTTCGGACTTTTTCATAGGAAAAAGTCCGAAAATCGTTTCAGTACTAAAGTTTCACAGCACAAGTAAAGACATGTGCTATGAATCCTTGCTTCTTGGCAAATATGATTCTAGGTCAACGGGAAGTACCTACATACCCTATGTTTTGATTTATTTGCGAGTATCAAAAAATGTCGTATTTTTTATTGCGTTAATTTAGAGCTTGATTTTTTTTTGGAACTTCAAGGGACCGTAATACTTTTAAACGTATTTGATATTAATAATATTAATTGCAACTTGATCCCTTCACGCGTTCCTGAGAAAAAGGTCTTTACAATGCGTTTCAACTAAGAATAGGAATGACCTTGTGCCATATTGTGAAGATTTAGCAAAACTGCGCCTTGTTTACACATTTGCAAAGTCAGTGTCATATTTTTACAAAAACAAATTCCAAAAACAGAACTAAAATGGGTATGGATAACACTACAAAACTATAGAAGCCTTAGATTTCTAGCTTCAGTTGACAGTTACAGGTCATTGACGTTCCTATTCTTAGTTGAATCGCATTGTACAGACTCACATACCTACAGACCTACGGACAACGAAGTGATCTTTTAAGGGTTCCGTTTTTTCCTTTTGAGGTACGGAACCCTAAAAATAACAATACTTACAGATAATAAGGTAAAGCCCGTACTTACCAAGGTCTAGTTTAATAAACCATTAAGGCTTAATAGCTTAATGATTAAGCTCTCATTAGTGCGCTACAATTTTATTGCAACGTTGAAAAGTCGTTTAAAAATAAAAGTTAAGTAGATTTAGAATAAAGTTGTTTATTTTCTTTGAGTGCTCTTTTGAACCGACTATAATAAAAATAGAAAACAATACTAAGTATGTAGTAATTTTTTGTCGATAAATTCAACTCCTGGAGACATTACGATTTATGCCTATCGGAAATTCGGAATTGGAGTAGCATTTCATGTCAAAGGTAAATTCGATACGTAGTCAATAAAAAAAAAGTAATAAAAAAAACTAAAAAACCCGACTGCAGTAAAAAACTAAAACTGAAAATCTAAAAACAAGACCATTTTAAATTTTATAAAAGTTGGAAGCAGGCGGGACCCGTTTGAGTTTGAAAATATAAAAATGGAATGGGTCCGCCTGCTTCCAACTTTTATTAAATTTAAAATGGGCTTGTTTTTAGCTTTTCACTTTTAGTTTTTTACTGAAGTCGGGTTTTTTAGTTTTTTTTAATTACTTTTTTTATTTCCAGCTTTTTAGTTCACAAATGTGAAAGATATCGCTTATTTAAAAGCTTTTTTTGGATAAGTGCACAAACAGCCAAGCTTTCGAGGTCCTCCTAACTCTGCTCTCTGCTAAGTTGTACATATTTTTGTAATCACCTTTTAAAACCCTTCATTTTGATACCCCACTCGATGGTATTAGAAGACAAAAAAAAATTGAACTCCACAATATGTCACCCCAAATCCGGCATTTTACTTTATTTTTGATGTTAATGTAGCCAGTGACACTCGCGCCACCAAGACAAATCTAAAGACGTATAATTTATCCAAATCCGTTCATTCGTTTAGGAGTTACGAGGGAACAAAAAAACGGATTTACATATGTATACATACAGGTCAAACACATAACCCTCCTTTTGGGCTTCGCCGCAGTCAGGTAATAACCCTTATTTTGGGCTTCGTCGCAGTCAGGTAATAACCCTTCTTTTGGGCTTCGCCGCATTAGGGTAAATATACCATTAATTAATTGATTAAAACATCCACTGCATAGGTACTGAGGTACTCCCGTCCACTTTTTGAATATAAAATCGGTATAAAAGGGGCATTCAGTCCATTTGGCTTGAGAGCATTCATCACACGCGGCCTGGCAACGTCGCATTACTAGAGGTTTTTCGTGATTATTTTATTATTTAAATCAAAGTAAGTACTATTTTTATCGGCCAAGCACTCGCAGAGCACTCGCAGATCGTTGTATTTTATTTATAATAATTTTTTACATTTACTCTTTATTAAATAAAAATATTGAATCGTAATACTGCAAATTTATGCTGCTTTTGCATGCATAAATTCAGACATGATGTAAAAATCGTTACTTACTTACCAACTATCTACATGCTTGGCGAAAAAATAGTACTTTGATTTAAAATTATTAAATTAATCACGAAAAACCTCTAGAAATGCGACGTTGCCAGCCCGCGTGGGATGAACGCTCTTAAGCTAAATGGGTTGAAGTACCTTATAAACCGATTTTATATTAAAAACCAGTACGTATTTTACATGGAGATACTGCCTATCTGACAAAGTATACACATGACTAGATTGAATTTACTAACCGAGTGAGTTTTCACCGAATTTCAATGCTCACGTGTAAAAAAATAATCAAAAGATTATTAGTTTTGAGGCACTTCAAAATTTTCTTTCCCAGAATTTAATATGAAAATTCTGGAAAAACTTCGCAACACTAGCCTTTTATTCGACGAATAGATATGAATTGTACCCATTTATTATTATTTCTATTATTTACTTGAGTTGACGTTGAATTATTTTATTTGTATTTAATTTTTATGTGATTTCCTATTCTTAATATTTGTGAGTTGCCATTGAATAATTTTATATGTTGTTTTTTATATGAGTGTTACCTACGTGTATTATGATTATGAGTGTTTTTGGAACGAAGTTCTTTGCAGTAGAAGTAAACGTAGAAAGCGTCACGTATGCCTGAAAAAGTCAGTGTCAAAATTTTGAGACCATACTGGGTACATACAACGAAAGAAACTTCGTTCGTCCCACGACGTCTCTCGACTTTTTATTTTTTTATTATGTAATGTAGGTATATGTTTGTATTATTTTTTTATTTCAAACACAATTTAAATTGTTATCGAATCAATTGAATTGAATTATTTTTGATTATTCTTTATTTTTACTCGAAATAGAAACGGAGGCATCCTTTCTTTATTACGCAATGTTTTCATGTCTTCACGTCAATTTGCAATTTTATGAATAGTCCCATTTTCGCTCTTAGATAACTAAATACAACATCATAAAACACTTTTAGTAAGTACCTACCTACTACTTAGTTAAAACTTGATGTATTGCTTACAGCATTCTTATTAAGTATATTATACGTTAGCGAATAAAGGCTCTTACAGACAGGCGATATCGCGTCGCTCCTGTGTGTATGGTCACACACAGGAGCGACGCAATATCGCCTCTGTCTGTAAGAGCCTTTACTCAGAATTAAAATACCAGTGCCTAATTCTAAAACTAACTATATACATAAATATTTACATCGATGTGTACTACATCGATGTAAATATTTATGTATATAGTTACTATACTAACTACTAACTAGAAAATGAGATAAAGCCTTCTCAAGAACATGTTAGCAAAATCTTTACATAAAACTCGGCTGTTATTCGAAAAATCTGAAGCAGTTCTTTCTACACGTCAAGCAATAAAAAAATGATCATTGGCTTTATTATTTAATTACTTGCAGCGATCAGATTTCGTGTAGTGAGTACTGTGTGAGGTCCACCCACTTTTTGCGTCCTCCAGTGTACTCGAGTGGTCCCTACAGCCTTTTCGGAGTTAGTTTCTCACGGCCTCCCTATACAAATTAAGTGGGTTGGACTACATTATACGCAAATTGAATTAATATTAAATGGTAGTAAGGAAAGTTTGCTACAGTACGACAACGTTCAAAGGTTCCATCGTTTATTTTCGGAAAAACCGAACTTTGCCGAATTAAATGTGACTGGTCCAATATGGGAGTGACGGAATTACTGAGTGCGTCAATCTATTATAATTTAGGTAGGAATATAAATTCATTTCTATTGGTCGATAGTCATATTTTATTCGCTATAATTATTTCGGTTTTTGCGAAGATAAACGGTTCCATACCTTTGAACATTGTCGTACTGTAACTAAGTAGGTGCGTGGCTATACCAATTTCTTGTAATTATGTTTTTAATTATGATTATTTTACATAACAGGAGTAATGCATTTTTTTAAATAAGTCATTGTTTGTTAGATATTGCATGCCATAGTGAATTGGGAAATTAATTAACGAATCAAGATTTAGACTCCAGTTTATAACAAAATCCGTACTACCACAAAACTGTGTTTAACAGTTGTTTAGCCCAAACAACTGTTTAACACAACATTTATGTATGGAGTTTGACGTATAACACTGACTTTAGAGACGACCTTACGGGTCTTGCCAAAACTTAGACACTTGTTCAACGCGTGTTTAATGTGAGTCTTAGGATGTCAAACTCCATACATAAATGTCATTTTAAACAGCTGTTTAGCCTAAACAACTGATAAACACAGTTTTTTTGTAAAACGGTATTAATCTCTGCCTATAGAAGTATACATAAAATATGCCTACTACCTAGAGTCTGAATTTGTAAGTTTTTAACTTGTATTGCATGCTATCGTGAATTGGTAAATGAATTAATGAATCAAGATTTTAGACACCGGTCTAAAACAATATTAATCTGTACTGCCTATACATATACCTATACTACTAGTCCGAATTTTATGTTTTGTTTGTTCCCCCGCCATGATGGGAAAAGAAAAGAATATCGTTTCGTAAAATAATACAACAAAGAAAATGTAGCATAAAAAAACTAAAAGTAAGTAAATGTTACTGTGGGGGCTGGTGTCATCACAGTGACTGATGCGAGACGCCGCGACGCTAGATTACTTACAGCGCAAGAGCTTTCTTACTTAGGTAACCTTACAAAGGGGTTCGAATCCATTAAATCCCTCATCACTTGATCCTTAATGAGCAAAAAGAGCGATCAGTCAGTATTAAGGCGTTTACTTTCCATCGCAGGTACATGACGACCGTCAAGAAACGTCCTGTGATTTACCAAAGGCAAACGAACAACAACAACAAGCGCCCCGCGGTTTCACACGTTTAAAGGCTCTTACAGACAGGCGATATCGCGTCGCTCCTGTGTGTATGGTCGCGAGCGATTCCATAGAAATTGTTCTATTCCTATGTTCTTTTTCGTCGCGTCGCGACGCGATATCGCCTGTGTCTGTAACAGCCTTCAGTCTCGATGCCGTAAGAATATCGGGATATAGAAAAGAGTAACAAACATTTATCCATCCATCCTCACAAACGTTCGCATTTATAATATAAGTAGGATATGCTGCACGAGTAAAGGTCTGTAGTCAACCCTTAGAAAATCACTTTTACTGCAACGACATACCTAAAGTTGCTTTCAATGAGACATTGTTACCTTTGATACGCGGTTGACATTACCTCGCCCGTTTGTTGCCTTTGTGTTTCCGCTGCGTTATTGTGGAACACGCGACTGTACTCTCTGTGTCCCATTCACGGTACTCGCAATTACTTGATTGCCCCACGGAAATCTATAGGTCTTATAGATCTATTCGTACACGAAATCTCTTAAGGGGATAATTGTACTCATTATTATGAACAACTTTTACTATGGCCAAACCTGAAATAGCGAAAAAAAAATCAGCTGTTCCATACAGTTTGACGAGTTATGCGAGCATAAATGAAGAGAACAGCTGATCTTTTTTTCGCGATTTCAGGTTTTTCCATCATCCCCCAATCAATGCTCCATAATAACCCAATCAATGCTCGGATCAACAACGAGTGTTGAAGATCCAGTGCGCGATATTTTTACGAGAGTAGCGTTTGTGCTCACGACTCGTGCCGGCAACAACTATAAGAGATAAATCGGCATCACATTTTTTATTCGTAGTATGTTTTAAAACAAATTAAGCAAAGTTTTACGGAAAGGCCTCAGGTAAATTTATCAAAGTTATTAAATACTCCTGCCTCAACATATTACATGTAGCCATGAAGTGTATAATATAAACAAATAAATAAACGCTGTACTTTTACAACAGAGTTGTACACATAAGCTATTTTCATATGATCATTATTGACCTCGTCAAACCTCTTAATAACTATATAGAAATTGTGACAACATAAGGCGCAGGGTGTGAACGATAATAATTACTTCTGTGGTTGCATTACAATTTGTTTAACACAATTACCTTGTTGCTTGTGTACCGTTATTAAGCTCTGGCCAAACTAAAGCGAACGCACAGTGTGTTTTACACCCCAAAAAAGTGACATACCTACTTACATACAAAATCAGCTTATATCTTTCCCACTAGTGGGCCGTAGGTAATCCGTAGACGTCACATCATGTCTTCGAATTTTTGGTTCTGGGACATGCCGGTTTCCTCACAATGTTTTACTTCACCGTTTTGAGAGAGTGGTGGTGAAATAATTTACACAAAGTATAGCGCCTGACTTGGTTCGAACGTACGACCTACAACTCGTAAGTCGCGGCCGTTCCCTCTAGACCACCACTGCAAAAAAGTGACATCCTCTTTTTACCCGACTAAGCCAGAAGGAGTGTAACGTTTTTCGCGTGTATGTACGTAAGTATGTCTGTTCCATTGTGACTTCCTGTAGCTTAACTGGCTTGACCGATTTTGAAGAGTGATATGTCGTTAGATTCGTCGTAGTGCGCGAGTGTCACTGAGTACTGACATTAACATTATTAAAAAATCAAAATGGTGGATTTTTGGCGCCAAAATGTATGTTTTAAAAAATAAAATCTCCCAAACTTATCGAGCGGGGTATCAAAATGAAGGGTTTTAAAAGATGATTGAAAAATGTATATAAATCGTGTTTAAATGTAATTTAGAATGAGAAAGGAAACAAAAAAACGTTTGCGGTCATCGGAACCCCGTCAGTTCCTTCTCATGTCTGATTTAAAAAAAAAAATATAGTTACAAACCCAAAATTTTATTGCTTTGAAAGATAATTTTGACGACCGTTATAGTGAGTGAAAAGTAATCCTTCCTAAAAGGTGTTAAATAAAAAAAGTTAATTTAAAAAGTCAAAAATCTCGACTGCGTAAAAAGTGAACTATAAAAAAGATGGAAACAAAATGATGACCTATTTTGTCTCCAAACAATCTCATGCAGTCGGAGGCATCTTCTAAAATTTAACAACGACCTATTGCCTCCGACTGCATGAGATTGTTTGGAGACAAAATAGATCATCATCTTGTGTCCATCTTTTTTAAAGTTCACTTTTTACGTAGTCGGGTTTAGATTTTTTAAATTAACTTTTTTATATTAAATATAATTCTGCTACACGGGTAAAATACCCATGTATTGTGTCAATTTTGAATGCTTGATTTTTTTTAAAGTATTTATGTTTCTGTAATCTTAATGGTAGGTAAAAATACAGAAATTAATTCGTACAAAAAAATAAATACACAATTGAATGTCGATATTTTGCAAGTAGGTACCTAAATGAAGCACTTCTAGTGCTATTATTCAGTTTTTAGTTAATCATTATATTAACCTTAGGTAATTACTTAACATTCACATAAAATCGAATTACATTTTTATTTTTTAATATTTTTTCTATGCTGAAGTTGAACCTCTGTCTAGGACTAAAAGATTCCTTTCATCATCATCATCATCCACAGACTGACTTCACCCACTGCTGGGCATAGGCCTCTCTTTTCTTTTGCCAATCCCCACGCTCCTGTGCGCCAGCCTCATCCAGGTTTTGCCCGAAAAGATTCCTTTAGCTATGGTTCAGCTACAACAATACTAGACAGGGCCGGATTTAGGGGTCCAGAGGCCTCGGGGCAACAAAGGAGTGGAGGCCCCCTTGCCCTAAATTATTTTCCAAATAAAATGAACAATTTTTTTCAGTCGAGTTTTTCAATAAATAATTTATTGTGAAACCAAGTAGATTCTCTTAGTATTTAACAAACACATATAAATATAATCGGAAACAAGAATTATCTGAAATTAAATTTTAGTGTTAACGAACGGAACCTTTCGAGCTTTTTTTGCCGAAAAATCGTTGATGATTTCGCTGAAATCCAGTTCTCGGAGTAAAACCTCCGAGGTTGCGGGCAAGTACCACCCCACTGAGCCATTGAGCCATTGGGGTACTCCCTCAAGATGGGTAGTAAATTGGAAGTGCTTATCAGGGCCATTTGAGATTTTGACATTTCACTGATTGCCTGATTGGAGTGAACAAATATAGATCAATGATTTCTGTTAATATTTAAGATTAATATAATCAAATAATCATGTATGTATTAGGCTGTAGGTAAAGGTAAAAGCGAAAAAAAAATATCAAAGGAAAAGATGTTTACTAGGTTTACTAGTTGAAATTTGAAAGAATTTTTTTTTTCCGAAGTCTCTATTGTGGAGGCCCCCTGCTTGTGGAGGCCCCGGGGCTTTCGCCCCGGTTGCCCTCCCCTAAATCCGGCCCTGATACTAGATTCCACTTCGGCGTACTGTGGAACGCAGCGCAGGATTCGGCTCAGTGTGTCCAGTCCAGACCTTTATACAGTACAATCAGTAGGAGAGTTCTATCGCTGCTGGAACTAGATATATTAAATTCATCATTGACTTACTCGCATTCTGCAGAATACAAGTAATTTGGTACATCGTTCGCTACATGACGTTGTTACCAAACTAACAACAGATTCGAACATTTGTGAGCAGCTAGCACGCCGTAATTTAATAATAAGCTCATAAGCAGTTCTAGTCGCATCAATTTAAGTTTGTGCCAAGAAGAGATAGATATACAGTGTGTTACAGTAGTTGCGTGCCATAACTTAGGGGTAGGTTCAGTATAGTTATAGGAACCCAGGAAAAAAATAAAATAAAATAAATCAAAATAAAAACAAAAAACATATTGCAAGATCAACCTAATTCAGTAGGTACCTACCTACTAACTTATAATAGCAATCGTTTACAATTAAAATTATTTTATTTGTTTAAATGCTATAATTACATACTTACCTACCTACTATAGCACGCGTTGCCATTTTTACCCGACTACGGCGAAGCAAAAAGGAGTGTTATGATTTTGACCGGTATTTAAGTATGTATATACATATGTATGTTCATCTGTTCCCTCATAACTTCTAAACTTCTTATCATAATTTGACAAATGAGGGTATCGTTAGAAGCGTCTTGATTGTCCGCTGGTTATAGGCATATCTAAGTAACGTCACATTAAATTGAAAGTGGCGCCATCTAGAGGAAATAAACCATGAACTAAAAAATTTTTTTTTTTAATAATGCTGTGTTTGGTATCAAATGAAAGGGCTTGATTAGCACATTACAAAAATATATATATTGTTAGCAATAGCTAACAATATATATATTTCTCGCGTCTTTGCTTGCATGCACCCGATAATTATCTGAGGCAACCATATTTTCTGTCCAAACCCACCCAATATTTAAAGTCTTCTTTAAAAATCTAAAGTTGCTCTGCAAATACTTTATCACGAAAATAAAATCCCAAAATTATTGAAATAAAAAGTTTAAAAACTAAAACCCGACTAGACTACTGAAAAATCACGCTCTAAAAAGTATGAAAGAAGAAAATATTCTCAGCGGAAATCAGAAAAAGACTGACAAATTAAAAATCCGGAGTCACACGTCATGTTAGCATAAATCGAACAGATTACCTACGTGTGACTCTGGATTTTTAATTTGTCAGTGTTTTTCTAATTTCCGCTGAGAATATTTTCTTGTTTCATACTTTTTAGAGCGTGATTTTTCAGTAGTCGGGTTTTAGTTTTTAAACTTACTTTTTATGTCCTTCACTTCTCGCGTCCGAATACTAAAACAATTTTAATTCTAAACGATTCCTATTTTAAGTTAGTAGGTAGGTAACTACTAAATTAGGTTCATCTTGCAATATTTTTTTAATGTTTTCATTATTTTTATTTTTTTTTCCGGGTTCCTTTATCGGTACTGAACCTACCCCTAAGCTATGGTACGCAACTACTTTTACACCCTGTATAGAAAAGATAGTGCAACAACCAACACGCTAATAACACTACAACTAAGTAAACCCCCCACATTATAGAGAATTTGTCACATAAGATGGTTGTAGCCGTGATAAAGTTATATCCCTAGGGATAAAGCTATCTACCGTGATATATAGTTATATGAAAGCGGTTCATAACTATCTTACTAGGAATATAACAGAACGACAACGACGAAAACGAACGAGCAATACGAGCATGATCTGGTAAACCCAAGTATTAGGGCAAACCGACAGTATTCATATAACTAACTAGCTGACCCGACAGACGTTGTCCTGTCTTAGCTATGAATATTCTAATGTAAACGCGTGAAGTTAATAATAATAGTCGTTCAGTTTTCTGAAATTTTCCAATTTTCTGCGAAATTTTCTTATTTTTTTCTTTCCTAAGAACCTTCTCCTGACAATAATAAATTTACAACAAAAAAAGATAAGCGAAACTGTTCCATCCGTTCACGCGTGATGCGATGACCAAGGGAAACAGGGATTCATTTTTAACCGACTTCAAAAAGGAGGAGGTTCTCTCCCCGATTACTCGAAAATGGCTGGACCGATTTGGATTTTTCTTTTTTTGTTCGAAAGGGTATACGTTCCAAGTGGTCCCATGATTATCAAGTCAGGATCTGATGATGGGATCCCATGGAAATCGAGGGAAACCCTAAAATTTTATGGCACACTTATATCGATTTCGGTATTTTTTATAGTAACTCGTGCATTTGCTCTCGGAAAGTACCATTTGGTGAACTGGAACTGATGATGAAGACCACAAATGGCCATCGGAAATACTCAATTATAGCTAAGTATATCACAGGTTGCGATTCGATTACTATAATATGGTTTATGCTCGTCAAAATGCATAACGGTGATAGTGACTTCACCATGAGCTCCAGTTCTCCTGGTTCTTACTAGGAGAACTCCTCAACAATTAACGTCCCTGCATCGGGAAAAGCAATATTTTGTCAAACGTGATGAGCAGTTGACATTGGGTTATTGTAACTTAGATAAATTACAAACTGACCCACTAAAAAGTGAAAAATAAAAACTTTTTTATAAAAAACAAAACCGACTTCCAAAAAAAAACACTACAAAGTGAAAAATAACGTTAATTTCGGAAGTCGGGGCCAAAAACCTAAAATACAGACACCGACTTCCGAAATTAACGTTATTTTTCACTTTGTAGTGTTTTTTTTTTGGAAGTCGGGTTTGTTTTTTTGTAAAAAAGTTTTTATATATATACAGATATTACGGTAGATAGCTTTAGCACTGCTACAATCATCTTACTGCGTCATATTCACAGATTTTTCAACTTCACATTAATTTAAAAAGACCTCGTGTAAACATTTAACCCATTTCTTACACCACACACAGTAAAATAAAACGCTACACAATTATTGAAAAGTTCATTATACAGTTTCCAACACATAAAACATTTTACTCTTTTTTTAAATAATATACATCTGAAAAACCAGGAAAATTCTGATATGGACTGTGTAAAATGCTATTGAATTTTTTTTATAATAACGGCCTTGCTCAAGCAAGCAGATGCACGTTACCAATTAAAACTCCAATATCGACATCAATTATTTTGCACGGAATCGGTAATTAAACAAGTTACATTTATACCTAAACTAGCGACCTGCCCCTGTTTCGCACGGTGTATCGAGTTTTTATATTATAATGAAATTAAACAATAATGTATCCATAGTAGTATAGTATAGTAGGTAGGGTAAGTATGTGTACACATACACCTTCTAGACCAGGGCCAAACCGCTCAAAATATTGTAAAAAAAAAAAATTCTTAGCCTACTGCTAAGACATTTTTTTTTTTACAATATTTTGTGGTGGAAGTGGTGGAAAATTTAGTTGATAATGTAAATAACGAAGGAAAAATAGTCCAGACTCAGAGAAAGTTCTGGAAGGGGGGTAGGTGTGGTAATATATGTATACGTTTTTAGTGGTTTGTACTATTTTTTTGCGATTTGCGGGTAAACTATGCATCCTATCGAAAAAAGTTACATGTAAAAGTGGTAGATAATAAAAAAATCTTATACTTTTTTGTATACATTATTACCCATAACCTCAGAATTATCGAGAAAAACGCAAAAAAAACGTTTTTTTGATTTTTAATTTATAACTATAGCAAATATTATTTTTTCATAAAAAATGTTTTTTTTTTGTGTTTCAAACAAGCCCAAATTTTTTCAAAGCGATATTATATTTATTTTTATATGTTTTATGAAGACAATACAAAAAAAATACCTTATTTTCAATCGAAAAATTTCGTCATCTCGTGGTATGTTTGGATATTCCAAAAAAATTATCTATCATACAAACCATGTCCTGACAATTTACGAACACAACAAAAAAATCAGACAAATCAGTCGAGCCGAGCCGTTCTCAAGATCTTTCATACATGCGCAATACATTTTTATTTATATACTAGCTTCTGCCCGCGACTTCGTCCGCGTGGAATTTCTTGTCCCCCCACCCACCAACCCTGACGCATCGCATCGCAACGACTGCCCAAGCTATTACTTCGTTTGCGCTTAGCATCCTTTCTGAGATTTTTTCTTTTTGCTCGGCTCCTAAGGGCCCTAGCGTGATGTTAAATAGCCTATATCCTTCCGCATCGCCTGCCCGCTCTATTACTTCGCGCTCGGCTCCTAAGGGCCCTAGCGTGATGTTAAATAGCCTATATCCTTCCGCATCGCCTGCCCGCTCTATTACTTCGCGCTTGGCTTTTAAGGGCCCTAGCGTGATGTTAAATAGCCTATATCCTTCCGCATCGCCTGCCCGCGCTATTACTTCGCGCTCGGCTCCTGAGGGCCCTAGCGTGAAGTTAAATAGCCTATATCCTTCCGCATCGCCTGCCCGCGCTATTACTTCGCGCTCGGCTCCTAAGGGCCCTAGCATGATGTTAAATAGCCTATATCCTTCCGAATCACCTGCCCGCGCTATTACTTCGCGCTCGGCTCCTAAGGGCCCTAGCGTGATGTTAAATAGCCTATATCCTTCCGCATCGCCTGCCCGCGCTATTACTTCGCGCTCGGCTCCTAAGGGCCCTAGAGTGATGTTAAATATCCTACATCCTTCCGCATCGTTTTTATTTATATATGTCGCAGGCAATTTGTATGATTCCGCGTTTGACAAACGGCGTCGTCCGTTTAAAAACGCTCGCTGTTTTAAAATATGCCGAAGGCAAAATGTAAATTACCTTGTCAAATTATAATATGCCGCAACATTTGATAGACAATTCAATCGCCGTTTACAAAATGCCGCGGCAAATTGAAATATTTAGTTGTTTTTCTTACCACGCGTGGCGCTGCTAATCAAAACAATAAAAATGGCGTGGAATAGTGGTTTTGTGACACAGAAAATTTTTGAAAACAGTGCAAATTCTACGTGTTTTATGATGGTCACCCCACTATAACAATCTATGTCGAAATTTTAACAATTGAACGATTCGCCAATTTGCCTTCGGTTATTTTAAAACAGCGAGCGTTTTTAAATGGACGACGCCGTTTGTAAAACGCGGAATCATACAAATTGCCTGCGACATAAACAACATGTCCCGGAATTAACGCACACCACCAAACACCCCAATTAGAATATTATGTTATAATCATAATACTTACACTGAATAAGCATTGCACAGCATTATTAGCGCTATAATGTTCCCACTGCTGGGACACAGGCCTCCTCTCGGTGAGAGGAAATTTTATTTTTATGTATAAAACATTGTTTATTTATTAAATTACTAGCTGACTCGACAGACGTTGTCCTGTCTTAGCTATGAATATTCTCCAACACATTTTGAATTGTGTAGGAAAACTCAATTTATATTTTAAGAATTAAACTACGATTTTTTGCTGAAAAGTATAATACCGGAATAAAGTAAAAAGGTCAAAAAATATGAAAAAGACTTAGTTAATACAAAATAAATTTCTGAACGCACGCATAAATATTTGACAACCAATATAAATGTCAATCCATTTTCATTAGGTACTGACATTATTCTACATTTTTAAAATCTAAAATACGGCATTATCCGAATATTGTAGATGTACTTGTCGATTCGAAACCTATATTTAAATACGTTCTTTAATTTGAAGGCAGAGTTTACCGTATCGACGGAATGAACATTAGTGTTACGAAACCCAACGAAACCCATGAACATTTGGTATTGGATTTTTTATCTTTTTTTTTTCGTAAATTTTCCAATTTTTTTAATAGTTACTCTGCTATTCGGGACGGAAACAAATACAACAAATTAAAAACCATGAAAATCGGTCCAGCCGTTCTCGAGTTATAAGTGTTCGAACAAACCCGACTTTGTTTTATATTATAAATATACAGGGTGTTCGGCGCATGGACCGACACAATTTTTTGGGGGATTGGGGGGGTCATTTGCTAGGTTTCACCTAAAGACCTCCATGTCCTAAGTGTAACGGTAAAATTGAGATATGTTTTTTTGGTTCTTTCTTTGAATTACCCAAAATCTCGCCTTTGAATGGATATATATTTTTTGTTTATGGTTATAAAAGAACAAAATAATTTTTATTAAAGTCTACAATGTATTCTTATTCGAAATTAAAAAAAAAATATAATTACCGTAATAAGTCGTTTCTTAAAACACTCCATAACTGACTCTCTAACTAGTATTTTGACTACATTTGAATTGTTTTTCATAGCGTGTAGCATACCCTTAGAAAGGGTAGAAGCTAAAGAATTTTTTGAGATAAAAATAAGGTCAAAATGGCTTTAGCATTCTCAATGCTCGGCTCAACACCGAGAGTTGAAAATCTAGTGCTCGATAAAATCCCTCCGCGATATTTTACGTCCGTGTGAACTTCGGCTTACACTGCATTAAAATTTAGAAGTTCTCAGTAACACAAACTGATTGAAAAGTAATCACGTTTATGTACTCAGAAACAACTATTGACATAATTTTATTTTCATTGGAGCTGTACCCACTTACTTACTTTTAGTTAAATACCTTTGAGACGCCTAGTTGATTTTACAGCAAACTTAATTTATTTTACGATAAGTTCTCGTAAAACATTTACAGCTGATATTGAACTATATAATAATTTAATTAGGCACTGTTAAGCTTGAAGATTTTAAGATGTATTTTGCTGTAGATAATATTATTTTCACATGCGTAATTAAGTAGGACCTACGTTAGTCAAATTAAAATCAGTTGCATAACATAATTTTGTCTTCTTTTTAAATGTTCGATGTAAATTGATGGCCTGAAACACAGGTTTTCATAAACCTAGATCAGGCAGGTCTACATTCCAGTTAGAATTAAATTTTCCTCGATTGTAATTAATTTAAATCTTACTTTTACTTTATACTATTTATAATTTTTTTATTTTTTTTATTATTATATTAGGCCTTATTTCCACGGACGGTTGGGCAGAGGTCTACATCTATAGTACCTACACCCGCTTTTCGCCAGTTAGGCGCCCCCTAGCACTATAGGGGGCGACCCCTATTACATGGGACCTATTATATTAGAAGCTCGTTCTACTGAGAAATTCCAGAAAAACCCAGTAACACTTTGCCCGACCTTGGAATCGAACCCAGGACCTCATGCTCAGCAGTAGCGCTTGTGACCAATAGACCAACGACGCAAACCCAAATCTAAACTAAAACCAGTTAAATACTGAATATTATTGCTTGGTCTGTGTAAGGTTCACAAAATGGCAGTTGTATAAGCCTCAACAAACATGCCGCCAGCGATTAGAACTACCGTGTTTATGTTATGTGAACTTTTTCCACGCTGGCAACTCTCTAACTATATTCTAAATTCAAAAGCATATCGACCGGTAAAAAGTGCTGGGCGCAACGGTCGCCGGTTGGCGGTTATAATCACCGACCGTGAACAGACGTACCACCTGTTATTGCCCTGTCCTACCAATAACGACCTCACTTCTTAATCATACAATTTGAACCCCTGTTGCTAATTAATCAAGCAGACTGTAACATTACGTACATGTTAGTAAAGGAATTTATTAATTGTTGAACATAAGGAAATGGTTAGGGAGTAAGTGCTAACTGGATAGTGCAGTACCTAATCTATTGCAGATTACTGTTAAGACAGATAGGATTGTCAATAATCTTAACTCGAATAAAGAGGTTTTGTTCGATAAGTCAAATTCATGTAGGTATCGGAGTAAATGGTGTTTCATAGAATAGGTACTTACAACACTTGACTTTAAGACCGAGACCGTCTAAAACTCTAAATCACCTCAAATAAAACCCAAAAGGAGTGTTGCCAAATGAAAAAGCTTTTACTCAAATTTGGGCGCCTTCATCTGCCACTAACATGATTACCGAGCAAATGGAACAAGCGCCGTCAACTTAACAATCGACAAATACGGAAAGGGTTCTTTTACAATGTTCGCAACCCACGGGTACATTATGTAAGGCCCTAATCCCGACCAACCGGACCGTGAATCATCATGGGCTGCGATAAATTTAGGGAAAATTACGCTACTAACGTTTCTGTTCAAAAAAAGAAGTGAATTAGGAATTATTCAAAGAAACTTCATAAGTAAAGGGTAATATTTTCCATGTTCCGTTAACAATACCTTTTTGTGTATTGTTACAACCCGTAAAGTTAGTAATGAGCTGCACAGCGGCTTTTGTTGCTCAATAAGTTTAGCGATGAAAGAAAAACATGTACTGCTATGTTTAGCCTTTGAGTTGAAGGCGCTATTAAAATATAACTACTACACTTACATTGTTTTGGAAACTGTCATAACGAATATACAAAACACAAATGCATCAGAATGAATTTGTATTATTGCAAACACTTCGTTTTTAAAAGCTTTTATTTAACTTGCAATGTATGTATGTATGTATGTTCGCGTCGAATCTTGCTACCATTGATATCAAATATGTAAGTCAATGCTTGCTACTCAATTTTGAAGCAGATACCTTCAACCGATTGAGCTGAAATTTTGTATACTTACACGTTTAGTTTGGATGACAAATACACGATGTGTTTTTCTTCTTTTTAGAGCATTTAAATAAAAGCTTTTTATTTAAAAAAGGTTTTTTTGCGTTTAATTTATTTGTTGTCATTTCTAAAGTGCCCAGCGTTCTTTCTGTATTCTGAGTGCCCAGCCTCTGTCACCAAAAAAAGAACATTGCCGTCGAAATGCGCCAGGCGAGCGAGACGCTCTATACGTATTTATGTGATACTTGCAATATAATTATTATAATGTGCATTGATTTTCAATCTCAAAGCTATTCATAGCTTCGCGTCGTCCTACACAAGGATTAGGTCACACTGTTGCTACCAACATAATAACTCGTCACTTCATAATAAACAAGTGTGGAGCGTACTGTATCACGTAGGGTAGTCGTCTCAGCAGGTAAGGCAGTAGTGACTCCATGGCTAGTTCATTACATAGTGGCCACCCTCACACAAATTGACATGCCTTCGTTAGCTAACTTCCTTTGTCCTTCTCTGCAGAGCTTTGCTTTAGCGCAAACCGCAAAGTGTCTTGAATTCTGCCTGTTTGAAATTCTTAGACGAATATTCGCATATACGTTGGCCAATGTAGGCCGTCTCCGAACCTCTCCTTCATACAATGCTTTTAATTTGAACTAAAGCAGGCCGCCTTCCTCCTCCGAGCGGCCACGGATGCCTAATTTCCTACCGAACATTTCCACTTCACGCTTTTTCATTTCCGTCGCCGTCCACAAATGCAGTGTGATGTAATCGGACTCTATTTACTCGTAACCCACTATTTCAAAGGACGCTTATTTTCCTGAATTCCCGACAAATAAAATCTCCAGTTAACATGAAACTAGTGGCACACAAAACAAATGCCGAAGAAATCGGTTTAATGTATTCAATTTGGTTACGTGAAGTTATTCCCGTCCAGAAATAAACGGACAGTCCGTTAAAGAAAATTGTGAGATATCTTGAGTAAATGTAGGGTTCGAGTAGTAATAGAACTGCAACCTTTACGACTGATTACTGTAGGGTTCCGCATCATCGTATTCGGGGAACTGATTGTTGGCGTTGTAATTTATCTACATCACCATGTTCAAGCCGTGGCCATAGGCTAGATACAAATTCATTAAGTAAGTCATTAATTGCAGAACGCTGTTGATCTAGGCTTGATAGAAGTTTTAGTATGAATATAATTATATTTAAAAATAAGGTTGAAATGATTTACAGGAAACATTCTGGACGACATCGTGTTATTATTTACTGAAAGTAAGGAGCGCAGCTCGTGCTCGAGTATATTGCAACTGATATAACATCCCTCAAGTATGTAGTGTTTATGATCTCCGAGACTTAGTATATCTTGCAAAGTAATCTACGACTAATCTGACTACCAGTACAAATATCACTTTGTAGCTAAGTTTCGCTTAGAGCTATATTAATTAGGTCTGCTTCATCTTCAGTTTAGTTTAGTTTAGTTTTTCACTGACTTTAATTCCAAAATGGTTATTTCTGTCACAGGTAGTGTTTTATCGATCTCATAATTGCAGTCTGTAGTATAAGGAATCGATACAACGTGTGGCCGCAATCGCGACATTGCTTCAAAACGCGGGTAGGGCTTAAAAATAATTCTTAGGTTGAAAATAAAAATTCAATCAAACTAAATAATAAAATAATAACCAAAATTGGTATCACTCTATGCAAAACACTCGTTCATGAAGCTTTTGTTCTATGCCGCCTGGTAAAAGGTTGTTGACCAACACTCTTATTTTTTCCTGTGTCTTTAATTAATGCCGCCATTGCGGCTGCACGTTGTATACGCGTCGGTTAAAAAACTTATTGCCAGTAGTAGACTTACCTCCTTCGAAAGCTTGCCGATATTTTTACGCTGTTCAGCTATCATGGATCTCATCTGCTGTCCCTCATACTTCATGCGGCCAACTTCACTGTCTAACTTGTCAATGCGAGCTTCCTGGGTGCGAGCCAGTTGCGCCAAGTCCGAAGTCTCCATTAAAGCTTGTTTTAACTGCGGAAAAAGAAAATGTTTTAAAAGAGAATACTGAATGACTGCCTTTATTATTAGGCAGCGCACAACGTTACCCGCATACGCGATGTACGATCTTAATAATGGAAGCAAGCTTAATGTAGTTCGTTTGTGACAATAAAAAACTCTATTATTTACCTGCAACTGTTAGACGACTTTACATCATTTCGTTATTTACTCATAAAATTTTAAACGTCAAAATATGAACTTATCTAATGCCCGGTTTCTGATGTGTTTAAGTTTATCCATTCGATAGTGATTACCTATTGGTTAGATATCGTGTTTCTGAACACTTCGTTAAGAAAAAAATAGCTTAAAAGTCGAGTGAATCAAGGGTTTTTCTGAGAACCTCAAAAACCGAGCATAAGGAAGGAATTCGCTTAAATAGATAATTTTGTCGAATCAATAGCTATTCAGAGTATTTTAGGAGTACATTGATAAACTCCACAATAATTTATCAGCAGATGTACAGATGTCTTGACTTCGTTAGTTGGATTAAGGGGACGTTTTCCGTCTCCAATTTTTCGATTTATGTCATGGAAAGGAGACGATGGGGCAATTATAGGTTTATCTGAAGCATCTTTTATTACTATTTCATCATAAATATTAAAATGCATTAACTAAAGCAGGCGAAAAGGGGAAACCGGCAGCAAACCAATATCAATCTGCCTACTTAGCCTTTTCCACACTATGTTGGGGTCGGCTTCCAGTCTAACCGGATGCAGTTGAATAACAGTAGGTATTTTACATGGAGTGACTGCCTATCTGACGCTGACACTAGTGACAGGGTAATACGATACCCCTTGGTAAGACTGGTTGTCAGTCTTTCGGGCTTCTGACGACCCGTAACGAGTTAACGACTGTCAAAGATCCACGAATGACAGCCGGGACCAACGGCATAACGTGCTCGCCGAGGCGCGGAGGAGTCTCGGTATGTAAAGAACGTAGCTTAACCTGATGGATCGACCCGTGCAGCTGTTATTACCTAATCACGAGCTTCTCTGCAGCAAGCTACTATCACAATAAGTCTATTATTGTATTATACAGAGAAGGCGCGAGCATTGATCGCCACGCTGAAAGGAAAAGCTATTTATGGTAAATTAAATGCTACCTAAGTCTATGGTATTGAAAAAATAAGTGTTGTTCGTCCGGCGGCGAGATGGGTAGACCTCATTGTTGTCATTGGGGGTATAACTAGGCCGTGCAAAACCGGTTTTCCGGTTTTGCTAAAAACCGGAAACCGGACAAAATTTAGCGATTTTTGAAAACCGGGGTTGAGAGACAAAACCGGAGTTATCTCCGGTTTTCCCGTTATTAAATTACATATTTACATTTTGATTTAAATGAACTTTTTTCGAACGCACTCAAGAAATATTCAATTTTGAGTCATCAAATATCCGAACGCAACCTATAATCCACTTACACACCTCACTCCGCGACCCCAACCGACAAATAGGCCAGCTCTCTGGTCACGTGAAGAGTCGACTAACCGCTTGGAAATGTCCCGAAATACTCGATGAGCAATCGGACCTAAGGCCCAACCCCAAACGGCTCAAATATATAGCTCCATATAAGGCTGTTAAATTTGTGCCGTTTGAGGGTATTCTGCACCTGCAGCAGCCGCCTTAGAATAACCCGCCGTCCTATGGGCGGCTTACGATGGGATGACGCGAGGGCGAGGGGAGGATGGCGTCAACACAGGTTGCATCCCACACCAAAGGCCTCTACCCAACATCCAAGGCATGGTCATTCCGTCTGTCCTCTTACCACCGTCGCATGCCAAGCCATTGGGTTCTCTAAAACAGGTTCTCTAAAACAGCTGACACCCGAGAAAACAAGAGGGCGACGGATGATGCCATTAATGCTGGCGTGCCTTGCCAAATGACTATACTTGCAGCAAGGAAAGGCCATGGCCAAGGCCAGGTGCCCGAGGCGGCCGACTGCTTCACCGCACTGACAGTGATGTGGGGCCTCGCAAGAAGCGTCCAGACGCAGACTTGTAGCGAGCCGGAATGTGGTGTCACCCAGCATAGTGCTTATTTTGGATGACGGTAGCGCCTGAAGCCACAGGCCAGACTCCCATTCTCCCACAGCCAGCAGGTGGGGACGCTCAGCAGTATTGATGGGTTTTCGGGATGAACTGTATCCGGTCAAGCCACTTTAAAAAGTATTAATGTGGTCTACTTGGTATTGGTAGGCATAAATGGTTGTTTAAAAAGAGGTATATCATACAATTTGTTTTATTTGCAGATTTTGTGGGTATCTAAGAATATTGTTTTCTTGTTAAAATTCTACTATATAAACAATATAAAATTGTTGCCGAAACCGGGGCTAACACCGGTTTCCGGTTTTGGGCCCTCAAACCCGGAATTCAAAACCGGTTTTGAAGACATTCCGGTTTTGCACGCCCTAGGTATAACCTAGATGAGGCTGGCACAGCAAAGAGAGGCCTGTACCCAGCAGTGGTTGAAGGCGGTCTGTGTGATGGATGATATGGTATTGAAGTTGAAAACATACCTCGTTCCTGATGACGTGTAGCTGACGAAGTAGCACGGAGTTGTTGACGCTCTCCTCCAGTTCGCGCATCTCCACGCGGATCTCTTCCATGGAGCGCTTGGCCCACTGCAGGGTGGCGTGCTCGTTGCGTTCGTGGTTGTTGGTCACGTGAATGTGGGTCGCCTCTCTATTGGACAAGAAAATTATGATAATTTTCACTATGAAAAACAAAATTATTTCTGCGGTTGTAATCGAAATTAGCCCTTAACTCACAAACTATTGACTTAAATAAAAAGTTATTAAGAAACTTCATATTTTTTTAAATTATGGAACCCAACACGCTTAACTGCTCACTCGTTAAAACGCATACGTCATGTAATGCGTTTTTATTTTCGTATTTGACTATAACCATACTACTACTTCACCATTGTTTACTGTAACTTCTGGACACGACGAAATTGTAATGGTTTTTTCCATTTTGTTACGGAACCCTAAAAAGGCAAAAGAAAAAACAGCGTTAAAAAAAGAAAAAATAAAATTGTATAATACTCGTAGTAGGTCTGAATACGCGCTTGACAAAAAGTTTTCAGCCAGGATTTTCATGAGTAATTTTATATGATATTTACCTTTATTCATACGGAATGCCTGTATTTGGATTGGTCAAAGAGTTTCTGTATCTGAGTAATTGGGAAATATGAACATCGAATGTAAACATTTGTTGACATGGCTCAATTAAATTATTATGCTTCGTCATCGTAGATACAGTTATCAAACATTTGTTTTAAATAATTGTGAAGTTTTTTTTTTTCAATATACCTAGTCATGTTTATACAAGCGTGTCTCATACACGCTGCTCATGCGCAGGATGCAATGTTATGCAACGGCGCACAAGCAACGCCGTGTCTCCTGCTGTGGCGACCCTTCCGGTTCCATTTGGTAATAACACTTACTAATTATTCAATACTACCATTTACATAATATTATCATCCCATCGTGTTCAAGTAGAAGATAGCATAGATAGAATACCTACTATTTATATGCGCTCTATAAAAATTACAGATATAAATGTTGAAATTTTACATAGGCGACGATTTTAAAATAGATAGAAGATATTGGAACTCCCAAAACTATAAAAGATGATTTGGATTAAATTGCTTTAAAAAAATTGTTACAAAAAATAATAAGTACTTACTGGGAAAAACAATTCATAATGTTATTTATTCCAATCGGAATAAATCACACCCCCATCAGAGGAGCTTGTGGCTAATTGAGGAGCTCGTGGCTAAGTAATAACAGCCGCACGTGTCGATTCGTCACGTTAAGCTACGCTTGCCGAGGTTGGTCCCGCGGATAGGAGACCATCTTTACATACCGAGAAAGCACGTTAAGCCGTTGGTCCCGGAAGTCATTCGTGGATTGACAGTCGTTACGGGTCGTCAGAAGCCCGAAAGTCTGACCTTTACCTTTCTGTATTACCCGGTTATTGAGTTGTAGAGATCAGATAGGCAGTCGCTCCATGTAAAATACTGGTAATCAGCTGCTTCCGGTTAGACTGGAAGCCGACCCCAACATTTAGGAAAGGCTAGACAGATTGAATGTTATTTATTCCACTTTTGACAATTGTTTGTATTCGGCCTTCCACTTATAAATAATTAGATTTAGTTTGTTGTAAGTACCTCACTACTCGTACCTACCTATTCAAAATTAAAGTTTATTTAAGTTTATTAAGGTTACTCAATAAATTAAAGTTAGTGGGCAAATAAAAAACTGACCCAAATGCGATATAGCTACATTTTAAAGAGTGATATTATGTACTACATGTGCCTAAGCTTTTACTCAGAACCGATATTGATAGTTTATCTTTATTTACCTATTACCGACCAGGCAAATGTTAAATATTTATTTAGTGAGCGAAGATAACACGTTACTTCCAAAATAACGTAAGCAAAGGTAGGTAAAAATCTTCACTTATCAAACACCGGACATAATAATGTCAGGTGCTGTACTGTAGGTAGTTTCTCGTTTGCACAACTAATATTATTTAGGTTATTTTTTTTCTTTCACGTTTGCATAACGGAAAAAATGTTTTTTTTAATTTATTTATTACCTATTTAATAAGGGTAAACAAGTTTTTTCTTAAGGCCGAACTATACGCCAATGACCTTGAGTGGTTAGCTTGCGCATTCTGGCCTGAGCTCACGCAACGCGTCGTACGTCCAGCCAGTAATAGGACTCGCCCATCAAGGAGCGCTGTCCCAAATTAGACGCATTTTTAATTTATTATAATAAAAAATATACATGTTTTTAAAAAGTAACAAAACCAAATCATTTTCGTTTGTATTGCAAAGTAGTAGATATTTTTTTTATATTCTTTTGATAAAAAATGAAGGAGTAAAATGGTTTCATCTTAACGATTTGGAGGTGATTTGCGGTTTTTTTTTTCTTATTATGTGATACCGATAGAAAAATTATGGCTAAACCAAATTACGATTCATATCATGTAGATTACTAACAATTTTTTTCAGATGTAATTTCTCTGTAGGTTCGGGCGAAAAACTGCTTCATCTGCACGCTGTTTTAAGCTTTTTTCGAAAGAGTAAATTGCCTTAAGTGCATTTTGTAGCGAACCGAGTTTGCACTAACAATAGAATAATCCATTCTTCTTCTATTATTTAACATCACAATTTCTTTAACGTTTGTTATTAAAATACCAGGCACAACGACTTTATTCAGGATTGTCCAGGTCTCGGAAAAAAAATGTAATCTTATTTGCTGACGGTGCGTCTTAGACCAAGGAAACGGTTCAGTTAGCAGCAACCGTAAAGAGCATTGAATTTGTTAATTATTTATACAAATGGTCGTATTCCCTTTCTATAAAAAAAAACCTTAGTTACGGGAAATTTTTTAATTTTTACAAAGAGAATTAATAAAGTTTTCTCAGAAAGCACTTCTTTGTATTTATATATTTTTTTTGTTTGGATTTCTTTCTATCTTATTAGTGCCTAACTAAGTCTTAACTTAACGTATCAAATGTGAATGAACTTGGAAATTTTCTTTTCAATAATATTAAATGTAATGATTTTAAAACCATTCATAAAATAAGGAAATTCAGTATTTTGTTAATAACAATACCTAACAGGAAATTACATTTTACCCGAGCAACAAAAAATAAAAAAAATAAAAATATTTATTGCATTTAAACAAATTCATTCAATAGTAGTATAGTGTAGTGTGTAGTGTGAGGTGTAGAAGTGAAATAACTGTTCAAGGAAACGTTTTAAAAAACTATATATTTAATTAGCAGAGCAACGCACAACGCAACACTGAAAACGATACTTACTGTAAGTACCTACTGAAATAAACCCTCTTTGCAAGTTCTTCAAAAAGCTCGTAATTATTATTTTTTTACGATAAAATAATATTAATTACTTACGAAAAATACCATGAACCCGAGTTCACACATAATGATAATATAAAGTAGTACTTTGGCTGCGTCGCGTACATTTATTTACTCTCCCTTTTAATGTTTATTTCTGAAGTCTACAATTCGTAACATTTTAGCCGACCTCTACTTCAAGTACTTGTATAAAGCACTCGTAGCTCAGTCAGTTCACATCGAAATAATTTACATAATTAGAGGTGACACGTGCGCGTGGCAAAAATACAGTTCCTCGCGAATCGTTCGGCGAGTGCCGTGACTGGCCTACTTTACGTGGTAGGCCCAAGTTCACCGGGTCATGAAATAAGTACATTTTGATACAAGTGGAGAACGTTTGTTATTGCATTCGAGGCGGAATTAACACCCGACCCGTACCTAGGCGAGGTTGTTTTTGAGCCGAGAACAGCAATAACAAATGTCCACGAGTATCAAACGACGTTTTTCAATACACTTTTGAAGAAATAAAATAAAATAACGGAAAATATTTTTGTCATGAATTATTAGGAAACTATGATTTAAATTTTCTTTTGTTTTTCGCGCTTTGCTTTCGCCAGGTTGAAGGAGAAGCAAAGGTGTAAAGCCGATAAACAGCCTAATACGAAAAATAGAAAATTCAAATATTTTCGAGTTTAGAACACAAATAAATGTTAATTAGTTCATAAACTTTTTTTTATTGTAATTATCATAGTTTTTGATGATATTCTATTTATAAACATTATTTAAATACATATTAAAAAAATATTAACGCTGTATAGGACGCATACCTCTTTGCCGAGATTAAAAAAAAACATTCACCTACGAATAGAGAGTTGTGAATAGAGGCATGAACCAATTTGGACTAAGTATCTGTTAAATATTATTTAATTAAGTATCTGTTAAATCCGTGGCAATTTTTATTGAAAATGAAAAATCGCACGCGTGCGACATACATTGCATTGTGAACCTAATCGTAGTGCGATATGAACCAGTTTTCGAGGAAGTGTATTGAAAAGTATGTTCCCAATTAACTTTGTCAGCTGGCACTTTTTAGCGTTCCTATGCTATAGAGTCGATTTGTTACTTTTCCGGACATTAAAGAAGATTGTAGTAGGTAGGGTACAGCACTTTTTTATGGCGGCAATAATCTCCAAACGCGAAGGATAGAGAGCAGCATTTCGGAGGCATTATTAAAATTAACAATTTGGGGAGAGCGCCGAATTGCTTTTTTCAGAGAAGTTTAAATGTAAATTATATTTTATTGGACTTCGGTTTTCAGTAAAAGCGAATAATAACGGCGGAGCGCGGTTTTGAGGCACGACGTGCCCTATGCCTTTAATTTATGATGCTCCTTATAAAAAATCTTAGATTCTGTGTAAAGGAAACGGTATGAAATGTCTGCAATGTCTTAATCGACAAAGCGATTTTATGTTTTAGTGAATCCTCTTCTACACATTCAGCCAAAAAAAATTGTATACCTACGTATAAAGTATTTTTAACCCCCGACGCAAACAGAGGGGTGTTATGAGTTTAATGTGTGTATCTGTGTATCTGTGCATCTTTCTGTAGCATCGTAGCTCCCAAACGACTGAACCGATTTAGATTTTTTTTGTTATGTTTGAAAGGTGACTTGATCGAGACTTCTTAGCTACGATTCAAGAAAATCTATTCAGCCATTTGAAGATTATCATTTATTTTTAGTTGATGAATGGATGTGACATCTTCTACAGGTTTGATCGAGTCGAAATTTGGTATTCTGTCACTTTAATGATATTAGAATAACAAAGTAACCTTGAACTGATGTTCCAGCATTAAGTAGGTAGGTACGTGGAATTTGCAGCATACAACTTCTTCGACAACTTACAGCAGAGGTATCGTGTTTGGGCTCATTGGAATGGTCTCAATGAATAGGTTGTAGATTTATGCAGGCAACCAATGTCTGATTATGGAGAGCAAAAAGAAATGAGGGTAAATACTTAATGTGTCGGAGACTTTTTAAAATTTAAACTTTTAACTTGTGTGACTGAATATTAGAATTCGATTAAGTACAGGACCTAAGTAGATTACTTAAATGGTTCCTTCAATCGTAACAGCTGCCAAAAAGAGGAAAAAAATCTTTACATTTTTGTATAATATGGCTGCAACACGCGCCTACAATGCAACTGAATACTCTATAATTACACGAAACAGTTTTTATAAGTGGCGGGATACGCACACAATCGAAGAAAGATTATACCTGCCGGCGTAAAAAAGTCCTCGAAAACCTTTCATTGTAACGGCAGATGTAAGTATGCCATGTGCTACTCAATGGTATTAGAAAAAAAAATCAATTCGAATATCACCCTTATAACAAAAATGCGGGCGAACTCCTTGATAAACATAGCTTTTATAAAAAAAAAAAGGTTCAAGCTGAGCCTTCCCGCCGGCCGAGCATTTTGTTCCTTGTTTCAATGTAGTCCAGAGCCTCTTTTAGGCAACTCTAACTGTTGTCAGTTGGCCAAATGCCGTCGAAACATAATGCCCGTCATTAGAAATAGCACCTGCCTTCTGTTAGACATTAGAAGTTGAATAATGTCCGTCCCTTCACATGAGGCCGAGGGTCAGGATTCCCTAGTACCATGGCATGATAGTAAATTTTAATTTACGGAAGAAAGGTATTTTCTAAAAATCCAGTAAAAAGTAATAAGTTTTAATAAGTATAAGATAAAAAAGGAAAGCCTCTTGCTTTTTACAAATCTTGCGACCGCCAACTATTTCTCTAATTAACAGAGATAATTAGAGCTGAAAATGGTTACGAGATTTCTTCAGCTAAGAAAGGAAAAGTATACTTTATAAGTACTTCGTTTAAATCGCTAGCAATTTACTTACCATAGAGATAAATTACTAGAAGTGGAGGTGGTGGTGGTGTTAAGTGTGTTAAATGACCAAAGTGACAAATAAATGAGAAGAGTGAGCAAATGTGGAGTTAAGAACAATTCCAGTAAAAAACTTTTTCCAAAAAAAAAAGAATCGACTTACACTACAAAGTGAAAAATAACTTTTATTTCGGAAGTCGGTGTCTTTGGATCTGTATATTAGTTTTTTGCCACAGACTTCGGAAATTGGTAATTTTTCACTTTGTAGTGTTTTTAGGGTTCCGTACCCAAAGGGTAAAATGGGACCCTATTCCTAAGACTCCGCTGTCCGTCGGTCTGTCTGTCTGTCTGTCCGTCTGTCACCAGGCTGTATCTCATGAACCGTGATAGTTAGACAGTTGAAATTTTCACAGATGATGTATTTCTGTTGCCGCTATAAGAACAAATAGGTAAGTACTAAAAAAACAGAATAAAATAAATATTTAGGTAAGCCATACAACAAACGTGATTTTTTTTGCCGTTTTTATATATACGTACGGAACCCTTCGTGCGCGAGTCCGACTCGCACTTGGTCGGTTTTTTTTGGAAGTCGGTTGTTTTTTTTTTTTGTAAAAAAGTTTTTTATTATTCACTTTTTATTGCGTCAATTTATAATTTATCTAAGGTAAAAAAAAAACTTTTACGTTTTAGTTATTTTCTATGAATGTTTGTGACCATATTTGGCGTAGTATGCGCACGCGCGCCATTTGTTTCGACCGGATGTGGGCTCGTAGCACACTACTTCCGGTCGGGATAAATATAAACATCCCATCACCGCCAGATGTTCACCCCATGCAGCATGCTGTTGTTGCGTAGGTACTAACGATATGGATTTGATTTCGTCTATTCGAATTGAATTTTTACCTTTACATACACTTATACCTACACATACATGTTAAATATTTTAACATTGGAAAAGTTTTTTCGATCGCTCCGGTATAGGCCCTCTTTTCAAGAAAAGTGCGACATGCCCATATGTCCGTTATTTCTAATTCAATATAGTTAATTGATGTGACAAAATGTTTGTATTGACGAGGACTACAATGTACTTACAAAAAAGTAAAATTGAATTATTCAAATATCTTTAAAAAAATAAAGAAAGTGGCACTAAAATGGTCATTTTTATGAACACCATAAATATGACGATACATGTTAGGAAGGTTATTCCTCCGACTGTTTTTCGAAATTCAAAAAAACAATAATAATTTTAGAAGTTATAACGATTTTAAGATCTAGGTTTGAGCGTCTCGCGCGCGCGTTTGGTAACACTTTTATGCTAATTGAATAATGTGCTATTAAATTTCAATTACACCGGAAATATTTTAGTTTATATATGCTATAGTTGCTTATAGTTGCTACTTGCAGAGCATCAGTGATGAAAAATATATTATGTGTTGCATAACAAAGCTTTTAGTGTGTAGTATAGAAGTAGTGTTAAAACCTGTATTTTCGATAATAAATAATTAAATGTAAAAAAAACAACGTAAAATGCATTAGTAGTAAGTATTGAAAGGCCTATATTTTCTATTACAAATAAATTAAAATAAAATGTTTATGTAAAACACATGCTAGGTACAACAAAGCTGTTAGTGTGTAGTAACCTACATATAGAGGCAGTATTAAGACCTCAGTATTTTCTATAATATTTAAATTAAAATAAATGTTTTCAAAAATGAACATAAAAATAAGTATGCATGTTCGTATAAGAAAGCTGTAGCATGTGGTCAATCAATCTGCCTAAGAGCTTAATCCTAACTATGTTGGGGTCGGCTTATGTAGTATTGAAATAGTATTGAAACCTGTGTATTATCTATAATAAATTAAAATAAATGTTTAAAAAATAATAATAAACATACATGTTCGTACATTATAGCTGTAGAACTAATACTAACTAGCATTAGTAGTAGGTATTGAAAAGCCTGTATTTTCTCATAAAATAAAATGATTTGAAAAATAAAAATAAAAGTTCCTACTTGCTTGTTTTCTTTTTTTAGTACCGAAGTGCATTTCCAATGCTATTTGACGGCCATGTGGTGCATGAGATCTGTGAATTTTTTCCTAGACATTGTATTACTTACACACAAGCTTATAAAGCATCTGAAACCTCTAAGTAACATCTGGTCAATAGGAACGTTTACTTTTATTTTTAGCATAATAGGTAGGTAATTAAATTCGACCTATTTTTTGCTACAACTAAGTACATAACAACGAAGGCGAAGTGCTGCATTTAGCAGCTAGGAAAATCTGCTGCTTTGCTTAAGTTGAACTAAGTGCTTCCTAATGCCTGATTGGTATTGCACCAATTTAGAAGCCTTGCTTTTTTGGTATGTGTTTCCAGTTACTCGCTCTATCATCCATTTTTTTTTCAATTATTATTGGACAGTCAAAAATTAAATGCAACTAAAAAGCTATGTAAATACAACAATAATGATTACTAAATCAATTAAACCATTATTTTAAGCAGTAGTTTATTTGTTTAGTAGGTATGTGTTTGTGTAAAAAGTCACATCAAATTTGTTTACCTTTATTTTACCACCTAAACCTTTCTAGTGATGCATATTTAGGTAATAGAAAATAGAACGTTTCCATGACGGGGTGTCAGTATTTTCTAAGTTATTCGGATCCATATTTTTCTGTGAGTCCCGGTTCGCATGTGGCGAATTCTTTTTATACATCTTATTAAATGTTTTTAATAAGAAAAAAGCTTCTAGGTATACTTAAACATGTTCATTTCCTTTTACGACCAAAAAGGGGCTGATATACGGAACCCATAACTAGCTCTAAAATGTTACGTTAGCTTTGCGAGAGCGACGTGGAAATAAACGAAGAACCTAGTGTACGAATCTTTTTATTTTTTCATATGTAAATTCGGCAAATGAACGCCTAGTAAAGTTGAGACATGGCTCGTAAGTGCGACACAAGAAATCGTGTGCCTCACATATATTATTGTTTGGCATATGTGAGGAGACAAGATCACGTGCCGTTGTACCTGTGTCCTATAAGGAAAATGTGGATGACTGTAAACATGGTTCAAACATGATGATAGATTGTACCTCCCTTCTACACGAGTAAACGTTTTGCTTCAACGAGCTACGGTCAGCATCAAAATTCGATTAACACTTGTGTTTTCTAAATCTTAATTATTGAGAAAAAGACTTCATTAAAATCGGAACAGATGTAAATTTTAAAGATTTTAACTCTTATCTAATAAATGAAATGCTAAAAAGCAGGTGAAAATGATACGATAAGTATCATTTTGTGTCAATTTAGAAGATGTCAAAAAGTAGCAGTGTTAACCGACTTCTGGTGTCATAAAAAAAGAAAATAGGTTTGACCTTTTCGCAAATCGCAATAGCTAATTCAATTTAATTGATGTCTTTTTAATGCATTAAAAATTATTTCTATGCCACTCAAATCTTTCAATTCAATTCTTTTTAATTTAATTCATATCTTTTTAATTCCATTTAACCATTATGAAGTTCGTAATTTGTAGATCAGATACGATATAAGTAAGGCAGCCGCTCTATGTACAAAAACATGAACTTTCGGGCCCATCTGGCTAGACTGGGCTAATCGGGAAATGCTTGGAAGATGATGAAAAATTGCCCATGAGCACCTATGTTAGCACTTCAACAGGTGTCTATTGAATGAGGTGGCAATGTACTGGCCGACTTTATTTGAATGTTCAGAACCTCCTTCCAGCTAAGCGCAAAACTGACTAACTTCGCATAAATTAAGACTCCAACAACCTACTGAAGTTGGAAATTATTAAATACAGAGTCGATAAGGACCCTTAAATTATTAAATACAGAGTCGATAAGGACCCTTAAATTATTAAATACAGAGTCGATAAGGACCCTTAAATTATTAAATACAGAGTCGATAAGGACCCTTAAATTTTACAAAAGCTTAATTAATCAAGCAAGGCATACTTAGTCATAAAGCAGAATCTGTCTGTTTGTAGGTACCTAAGCGAAATCTTAGCTCAATAATCGACTAAAATGTCCGTACAGGGTGATCAGTCCTGTCAATTTGTATTAAATAATTATAATCGGTAATTACGATTCACAGACTATCTATTTCGGATGTAAGTAGGTACCTAATTGCACGCAAGTGAAAAAGGGCTTAAACCAAAATTAATATGCCGTGTACGCCATTACACTAAACGGATAAACTGTGACTATAATGATAATGTTATTATCAAAAGCGCATGGATGGATGGCAAAAAAAGTAATAAATAAATAAGTAGCTCGGCTGGAGGTATACCTACAAAAAGAACCTACTATCACTGGCTATCATACCTCAATGTGTAATAAAAATAATATTTATTCTTACTAAAGCAGATTTATTTTTTCTAGAACAATCCATAAGCACATTACCTATATCCGCACGTATAATTAATTTCATACAAATAAAATACTCTTATTAAGTATTTAATCGACATTTAGACTAAATTCCAAATGTATTCAGGAAACTAGTCTTCATAATAATGTATTACTCACAAACACATTAATTATACAATAACAATTACAATATAAAGAAAAAAAAAGAAAGAAAAATTGTTTATTCTGGACAAACAAAAAGCACATTACAAAAAAAAAGTACATAAAATACACACACACAAAGTAGCCAAAAGCCTCGCAATATCGATAACTACAGGTTGTTGCTGTTCTCCATGTAAAAATAAACTGAGACTTAATAAAAATCGATGAGCAAAACTGATATCTACAGCTGGCGACGTTGAATTTCAAGTATGCAAACAGGTACCTTTGCAGTTCCCAGATGCAAACTCATCTGGCACACGAGATGGCCAACATTCTACCTATAGCTACTTTTTTATCCGCCATTCATTTTAAATCGTAGTCCTCGGTTATAAGGTTTAAACTAGTCTGTTCCACGCGCCCGTGATCAAGAGCCACCACTTCTCACTACTCGCAGGTGCTTTTCATAGATAGAGCTTAATTTACTGCCAATTACACGTAACCAACATATGGTGTACCAATCTCTTACCATTCGTATACATAGTAAAAAATATGTATGAGTATATATGAACATTAAACACCCAAAAGCTATTGTGATGGAGGAGAGGGAAGACGTATGTTTTGGAAGTGGCAACTCGAAAAATGTTCTGTCACATTAGCAACCGCCAGAGTAAATAAGATGCATGGGAAGGGACGCGTTACAAACGGCTTTCAGCGTTCATAATTTGCATTAAAGCAAGATTTATGGAAAATGTGTTAAAAAATGCCGCGCTCTACAAATGTAGGCGAGACCCTTTTTGATCGTCAAACGTTCACAGTCTGCTTTTATGCGAACTATGAGAGCTCTCGGGAAATCTCATCAAACCTGAAATAAATGGTAAAACCTCACACTTATGATTGGAAGGAACTTTGTGAATGTTAGGTGACCTGAATTAGGTATATTCATCAGCAATTGAGCCCAAAAAAAGCAAATCAATTGGTCCCGAAGTGCCGAGTTTCTCATAATTAAACTTTCCCAGGTTTACAAAACTGATAGGCATTTTAAAACCAAAATTACAAAATCCAAACAACAAAAACAGAAATAGAATTCATTGGCAAGTGCGCAGCATATCGAGCGGCTCTCGAGGCTCAATTTTTCAGCAGCGTATCAAGAAAGAAATAAAAACGGCGATGTCTTTTATAAATCCCCCAAGGGAAAGACGAAGAGGAATAATCGTGTCGATCAGATGGCCTGGTTCGCGTGAAGAGGCCCTTGCTTCCCGGTCTCGAACCACTCCTGCGTTTACAAGTTTTATATTATGACACGTCTTGCAAGACTTCAAAGCCCCGGGCGTGAGCCATTACTGCTCCTGAGGCAGCAGCCACGTCGAGACATGCCCTCCAGCCTCGAGCGAACTCCAACACTTTTTAATGCCCCGATATAGGAACTCCGCTTGTTCTTCATTCCATTTCAAAGTATGGCTTTGTGGCCATTTACATCAATCGAGTGAACTTCATAGCTATTGCTTCGAGACGTCTAACTCTTTATAGGCAAACCATAGTAAATACATACTAAGTTACATCATATTACGCACATGATTCCCCCGATACATGAAATGTGTCCGTTTGGATATTAATGCTAATTCATTATTAGGTAGTCGCGATATAGGTACTCTCAATGAGCCTGTATGCGGCTGTACCCCTGCTAGTTTCTCGCGAATAATCAGTTTTGTAAACATGAAAACCCCGTAACATCTTCTCTAGGACCATTGTGGATTTTGTTTCTGCCGTAAAAATTACTCTTGACCAGTTTTCGATTCAAGAGCTTAACAAGTTTGAGATTGTTTTGTTGTTTCTGCCAAATACTAACGAACTCCGCTTCGGCAAATTTTAATCTTGTAAATCTTTTGTTTTGTTTGATAATATTTGAAGAATTTGATTCGAGGAAGCGGAACATATCTTGCCAACTTAGTTGAAAACTTCCTCGTCGTAAACTTCTGAGCTTCCGTAACCATTACTACATTAAAAATACAGTTTTTATCACATGAGACTTTTATGAGAAACACGCAGTCATGAGGCGACGCGAAGATTACTTTACGAGGCACCTATATCTACCTGACAAGTATAGCCGTAATAATTTATATCAACCCTTATCCGAGGCGTTAAGGAGACAAATTCAATTATTTATTTATTACAAGATGGATCTTGGGAGTGGAGAAATTACTCGACATGACTTGGTAGTATTATGAATAGGGCGATGTCACGTATTCGTGTCATTTGTATCGTATCGTATCACACGGGACACCTGCGCACGACCCGTGTGTACCTAGACCTACATGATGTTCGGACCTACACGATGCTACTATTTGTCAAATCAGCGAATATATCTATGTACAAGTAGGAATATTATAAAGTTTGATATTTCTAATAGAAATAATCAATGATCTTCTTCGTTTGCATTGCATGAACTATTTGAATATACCTCATGTCTTGGTAACAATATTACGCAGTAAGCAATGTAGCATCCAGAGCTCAATATTGCCCAGGATCCGGACGTACATTTGAGTACTCGTGGACCATATAACATGAATTCATAAAGATGAATAAAATATCGAGATCTGAAGACGGTTGAACAATTGCAACGCAATTCAATATTGCATGAGGCTGTTTTTATTCCTTCCGGCTTGGATTGAGAGCAGGCAGTAAAAAGAATAAAGCCTTCTAAAACAGTAAGGTACTCATTAACATCCTTGTTTTGTACTGCAGCTGTGATATTGCTCATACGCAAGATGAATCCAGGAGATTGTTATTCGATCAGTGCCCGCTGAGGTGTATCCAAATTAGGCTATTGTTGTGTGTAGACTAAGGACTAAGGATCAGTAACGCAATTAAGGGCGAGCGCGCATTGCGGTGCGTTTTTCTACCGCATAATCTGTGAAGTATGGAATGTCTTTGAAGTGCGCGCACTGCGGTCATGCGTTTTGTTACTGTAGGCCCCGCCCAGTGCGGCAGAACTACCGGAAACGCACCGCAGTGCGCGCTCGCTCTAAGGGCGAGACTGCAAGTGATGTCAACCGAAGTTTAATTGGCAGGCAGAAATTCTAGCTCAGTTCACTCTGCCGAGCAAATCAAATGAGCTCTGCTACATTTAGCTACTTATAATATAGGTACTATGTTGCCAAATTAAAAGGAATGTTCCTTCAGTTTAATTGGCAGGCAGAAATTCTAGCTCAGTTCACTCTGCCGAGCAAATCAAATGAGCTCTGCTACATTTAGCTACTTATAATATAGGTACTATGTTGCCAAATTAAAAGGAATGTTCCTTCAGTTTAATTGGCAGGCAGAAATTCTAGCTCAGTTCACTCTGCCGAGCAAATCAAATGAGCTCTGCTACATTTAGCTACTTATAATATAGGTACTATGTTGCCAAATTAAAAGGAATGTTCCTTCAGTTTAATTGGCAGGCAGAAATTCTAGCTCAGTTCACTTTGCCGAGCAAATCAAATGAGCTCTGCTACATTTAGCTACTTATAATATAGGTACTATGTTGCCAAATTAAAAGGAATGTTCCTTCAGTTTAATTGGCAGGCAGAAATTCTAGCTCAGTTCACTCTGCCGAGCAAATCAAATGAGCTCTGCTACATTTAGCTACTTATAATATAGGTACTATGTTGCCAAATTAAAAGGAATGTTCCTTCAGTTTAAAACAATCCGAATGTCTCTCGTAAATGTTCGATGTGGCGGCGTTTAACTTTGCAATCCCTTACGTAAGTACCTACTTCAACGGCTATAAAGAGAGCCTACCCTGTAGCCGTACATTTTTTATTAATCTGATATGATAACACTTTCACTACGTCAAAAATACAATTTATATAATTAGCTGTTGCTCGCGACTTCGTCTGCGATCCAGGATGAAAGTAACCTATGTCCTTTTCCAGGTCATGGTCTACCCATGTGCCAAATGTCATCTAAATCCGTTCAGACGTTTTAGCATAAAAGCGCAACAAACAAACAAACTCACTTTCGCATTTATAATATTATACTTAGGATTTTATTGAATTTTTGCGAGATACGAAATTTTTGCGAAAAGGTTAGACTGCCTACCAAAAGGGAATATCATAAGTGCTCATAAATAATGCATAATACCTATACGGGGGACCCAATCATCGGTGATAACCAAAATCGTAAAGACGTTACATTTTGGGATACTTAAATCTATTGCGAAGACCCTTTTGTGTAGTGCCTATACATTACACGTACAATATAGGTACAGGGTGTTTCTTTTAAGATGTCAAGCCAGTGCGAGCTGATAGCAGAGTACCTACCATACCTATCAATTTAACCCCATGTATGTTCTACGATTTTTTGTAGTTTTCGAGTTATTTTGGATCCCTCATTTCATATCAATGGTAGAGTTATAAGTAGGTAGTTATAAGGATAGTAGTAGGTAAGTATAAAATTTATGTTTTTATTATCAACTGGTAGTCAATATCAGGATGCACAAAAATATGCAAAGATAAATAAAAAGAAAAAAAAAACAAAGAAAGAAAAATAAACAAGAAAGATAAATTATAAAATATGAAAACAACAAGATTTCAGATACACCACTTTCACGACGATACGACCGATTTCAGCAAATAATGCCCTATTTAGTACATTCTTGTTCAAAATTGACCCAAAAAAAGATATATTTTTTTAAAGCCATCATTTCGTTGAATTAGGAAAAATATCGAAAAAAATTATAACTCGAAAACTATCAAAAATCGTAGAACATACATGGGGGTTAAATCGATAGGTATGATACTCTATCAGCTCGCACTGGCTTGGCACCTTAAAAGAAACAGCCTGTACCTATATATATATATACTTTTTTTTTTGTACCCACATATTTTTTCATGTAGAGTACCTACAAGGTTTATTATGTAAGTATTTTACGCATAGGATAAGTTTTTACCGGAAATGGTTATATAGGTACTTACCTATTATTTATATTATTAACGATTTAATTTGACATGATTAAAATGGAATTAAAAAGAAACTTAGGATAACACAAAAAAGGTAAATAACTACTTAAAATAAATGTTTAAAATAATAAATTATCAAATATACAAAACAACCTAAATAATAAGAACTCAAAACAATAATAAAATGGCAGTATTTATCAGAGAAAGAACTTTCGAATTGCGCCCCGGCAATTAAATGAAATCGCAATGGCTGCAAGAAAATTATAAAACTGCACAGCATTGTAGAACTTTTAGGTCGAACATTTTTTTAAATTTACGGCTGTAAAAGACCCGAGCATTGCGCGGGAAACCATCCACGTTAACGCGCCATAATCGCCGTACATCGCTGAAAAACTTCAGGTCAGCTAACTTCCAAATATGACATCGCGTCATGAAAATTAAATAATGGAAACTCCGGCAAGTTTGAAGCATGGTGGGTAAATCCTTTAATCCAATTCGCCATAATCGAACCTTCACGATGTAATGACATAAAAAGAAATTTTCCACTTACTTTATCTCCTCGATTTCTTTCTTCATCTGATTTATTTCGGACTGGTGTAGGGTCTTCAGGATAGAAATCTGTTCCGCCACAGTCTGGAGCTCATCCCGGATTTGAATTTCGGCCGCGGTCACAAAAAGAATGCCCGTAACAGTCAGTAACACACAGCTGAAGATGCACTTCATTTTTACGCGATCGTAAGTTGTGAATGCGAATATTCGCAAAAGGGGCGGCTGCCTCGCACGGTGGTCGCGACAGGAATGAGCGCGCGTGTCGCCCGCCGCGCCGTATATACGACGACGTCAGGGAGTATGAAGACGCAGATGCGTTCAACAGTTGTCCAGACGCCCACGGCCTACGGTCGCAGCCTGTTTTTCCAGATACATTTTTTTTTCTGACACAATCTGTCAACAGGCTGTTAACCATGCATTGTTGAATACACTGAAGGCTTTGGCAGATTTAGGTATCGAAAATATTGCAATGCTCAAATTTATTCGACAAAAATAAATTACAAAATAAACATCAAGAATATAGCTTTCAATGAGCTTTGCTGGGGCTTTAATGCTTGTGCGATACCTCCTCGTCACTAAACAAGAGCAAGGCGGTTTTTTTTTTTATTGATAAGGCCAATGCTCAATTAAGTAATTAGCTGTTTTAGTGTGTAGTAGTTTTACGCAGAACAAAATACCTATATAGAGCTGTATTCGGCTTTATATTAAGTAGATATAGATACTAGAGATCATTTTCACGCGTTTTCTTTTTGCTACTTGGCAATCACATTTGCTATTTGACCAGACTGGATGCGGAAGGCAGAGGGCCGAGTTTGTGCAGCTTCAAAGAGGCCTATGTCACGCAGTGGTCTGCGATAGACTGAGTAGACTGTCGATGACTATGATTTTTGAAGTTTGCTAAATCTTCATAAATCTTATCATATCAGATCTGTATGATAAGATAAATTTTATATTATAGGTAAGATAATTTACTACCTTTCAGCAAAGGTAGTAAATTAAAAGGAAAATCATACAGATCACAAGAAAGGCAAGTCCTACCCTCATTTTACGAAATCCGTTAAAAAGTTATAACAACCACACGTGGGCATAGAACGGTGAGAATTAATTAATTCATGTTGGCCCAAGAACCTAGACTACAACTTAAGATAACCTGTCTGGAAGACTTTACTTTGTAACTTAGCATCGCAAACTCGTCATATTAAATGTTATTTTTAAACGCAACGCAGGATAGTCATTATTCCACACTTCAGTTATATTTTTTTCAGTCATCATGTCTTCTGTAACAGTGTTTTCTTGCAATCTTGTATATAATTAATCTTCTCATCTTACCATCGATCTGTCTATGTTCTATCGAGCTTTCGGCCACTTTTCCTTCAGACATCTTCAAGAGTTACCGCAGCTACATTTAATCTGTATTATTTACTGAAGTCTCTGTAAGCATACACTCGTTATAGGTACTTTACTAGATTACCAGTGCTACTCTACCTGTGTCTACAGTATTTCAAACTGGTGCCTACAATGTAAGGTCCGAAATAGTTTGGTTCATCGCTCGTTATGAGATCCTCGTTTTAGGGCTGATTTAACCAAAGTCAGATATATTTTATCTGTGGAATAAAATGGATGTCTAACAGTTTTTGTAAGGGAAAACTGTCAAAAATTAATACGCTGGATTAGACTAAACTAGTTAGAATTCCCCTTAGTGCATTTCATTCGGCGATATGGTTAAGGTTTTGGGGGTTCAAACCCCTACTCCAAAATCAGCTTTGGAATGCTTAGATAAGTGTGACCAAAAACTATATCCAAATATTTACATATTGTTGCAAATATTGGCTACCCTATCTGTTTCCACAACATTTGGTGGTTATTTTATTTTTTAGTTTAAGTTTTAAGTCTTAGCTTTTCTGCAGTCATATTTGGTTAATTAACAAACTAATTAACCAAAAAATATTCTTTAAGAGGAAATGGGGGCGAAAAATTAGGTATTTTAAGAAGGTATTGCTGTCGCTCTGCGAGTACTCCACCCTCGAATTCGTGCGATAAGGACAACTGCAGATTCGACTAAATAGCCTATGTAAAAAGTCACATTTCGAGGTTTGGCTCTCGCCTATTTCCTCCTCCAATATTGGACCAATTTAAAAGATATTTCATAAACTGAATAAGAAGGATATATGCTATGCCCCTATGTTTTTCTTTTTTCGTTAATAGTTGTCAAATTGGTACACTAGGCGTCTGTTGACAGCGGTCTGAATAAGCAATTTTGAGCATTTTTTGAGGGTTCTAGTTCTTATAAAAATAATATATCATCAAAAAGGAAAACACAGGGCATACAAGTAGCTGATACTTATATTTCTGTAAAAAATCTTTGCTTTATGGTCATTAACCAGAAAGAAAACAGGCGAGAGCGTTTGTATCTTTTTGTATGGAGAAAAGAGCACCCACGTTTCCTCTTAATCAGATGGCTTATTTTAAGAATTTTACCCCTCCCAGTCTTTGAAGGCCGATTTTAGCCAAAGTAGCCCATTAAGTACCACTTTTTTTTAATGATTATTAAAGCTGAGTCTGACGCATTTTTAAGGCCTGTTTAGGAACCATTAAGTCACCTATTTAGATTTTTTATTTACAGTTGAAAATTGAAGTCATAATTTACCGAGTTTTTTTTACTTTACACCAACATTTTCATAACTTTCATCCTAGGAATATGTAAGCTTTCATAACAGTCATGAAGCTAATTATTTTATGCATAAAAGTACGACTCATGAAGATTCAGTTCCAAAAAGATCTCGAAAAAGTCTTTTACTTTTTTTTTACAAGAAATTGTTTAAGTTGGTCAGGTCGAGAAATCTCAAAAATTCAGAAAAAAAAAATCATAACTCGAAAACTATGAGAAATCGTGGAATATACATGGGGTGATTCGAATAGTCCACGATACGAGGAACATATTTTTGTTAATAAGGGTTATTTTATGTACTTTTAGTCGTTTTTAGGGTTCCGTACCAAAATGGTAAAAAAGACTGTGACTCAGTCTGTCGGTCTGGCTGTCTGTCCGTCTGTCTGTCTGTCTGTCTGTCTGTCTGTCTGTCTGTCACAGCGGGATATCTCAAGAACTATTATTGCTATCAACTTGAAATTTGGAACAGTTTTAGATGACGTTTACCCAACTATTTTGCAAATAAGAAAGAAATAAAAATATTTATATTTTTTTTGTAACAGGTTCTGAAAGGGAGTCTTAAAAATTCAAAGTGGGGCTACTAGGGCATGTGGGGTTAATCATATGAAAGAGCGCTGTTTGCACATGCTCATACATTTTTTTATTTTTTTTTTTAGGCCGCATAGTTTTCGACTTTTGAGGAAAAATGTAAAAAAAAATACCGTTTCCCCCCCATCTCCGAAGTTTGCAAAGAGAAAAATCTGAAATTATTCTATGTGATAGAAGTTTGTGTAAAGATTACAGGAAAAATAAAACGATGTCTCTAAATAGCACACTTTTTCAGAAAACGGAACGGAACCCTCGGTGCGCGAGTCCGACTCGCTCTTGACCGGTTTTATTTTGTTGAACCGGGGGTTCAATACTAAAACCTGGATACGCCCGTGTCATAAGCACACATATCAACTCGTAAAAGGATCGCCACCGTATCGCCTTTCGCCGCGCCGTCAAACAGGCGTCAACCTAACGTAAGCACGTAACCAAAGCGGACCAGCAGCTCCGATACGTCGACTCGGCTGTAAACCTGCACCCTAATTGGGTAACACATTATCAATCGGAGTTGGTTTCATTTTGACAGTTCAACAACATTCATTGCGTTATTTACGTTGTCGAGCAGACGAATTTTCGAACATATGAAGCAACGGATTAGCAATTTGTTTCAAAATGATTCAAATTCTGATCGATAGTGTCTTACACAATTCTTAGTGTGCAGATAGGCGACGCCGCGCTTACGTCAAAATCAGATATTTGAGTTAATGTTCATACGAACTTGAAAAATTGGTGGAATAGGTTACAACAGCAAAAAATGTACTCTATGAGAATAGTGTGCTGCAGGCAGGCCGCAGGAGGGGTGAGAGGGGCAAGGGTGGACGAAGAGACGCAAGCGAGGCGACGGCGAGGCGTAATCGCGGGGACGACGAGCCGTAAGCGCGGGGACCGCTGGTTGACCACGCGCCACACCGCGATTCGTGAGCTTGTCGAGCTTGTCCCGAGGCGAATCGTATACGTTACGATTCCGATTAGTGTGGTTTTCAGTAGGGAGTTTCACAAAAAGAATAGGTACTAAACGGCTCGAGTTGATACGGTTACGTTCCGTTTCCGAGTTGATATGTGTGCTTATGACCTACCTGTCATGAAGTCTATCACTGCTGTCCGCGTGTTAGAAAATGAGTTCACTATCTAATTTCACTTGTCGTCTGGCTACCATTAAACCTAATATATAACCTAATATATAATTAAACATAATTTACCTTTATAAAGAGTATTCAATACGGATATCTTGAGCTTCGCGGAAAATCTATGAACCCTTCGTACGTTATCCACGAGAGACACAATGGCTTTTTAATTGTTTCTGTTATTACGGCATTCAACCGGTTAATAGATACTTACATATAAAATGAACTAGACATCAGTGAACAATAGTCGATTATGAAAAATGAAAAGTCCAATTTTGAGTTCGCGAAACAAACTAAAAACTTCTAAAGCTCTTATGGAGCTTATGTGAAAGTTGGCACTTGCAACGAAATCTAAAAAAACCGGCCAAGTATGTGTCGGGCCACGCGCAGTAATAGGGTTCCGTAGTTGCACAATAATGCGGACTGAGAAGAGGGCTTTTTGTTGTTTCATGAATATTTGACTAGGTATTACTTGTAAACTTGAAAAGCCTACTTAGCTGTGATAGTTTTCCTTTTAACTTCGTTATAATATTAGGTATATTAGGTGAAAAAATTCACGGTATAGTAGTTATAGACTACTAACGTGAATTTTTCACCCATACAAAACTAACCGTTTATCTGACAGGGGGTGACACTTGACTCTAACAAAAATTAGCACTTTATAGCTTAATATTTCAGAAGCGGATCCCTAAACCGAAAAATTGTGTCACAAACTCGCAATATTTTTGAAAGACCCATCCAACAACATCCGACACCATGGGGTAGACGAGAAAAAAAAACATCCCCACTTTACGTGTTCAGAAGGTAATCTAAAAAAATTTTTTCATGATTTTATTTTACCATTTTGTCGGCGTGATGAATATGTATAGGTACCCATTCCAAATTATAGCTTTCTAGTACTAAGAGTCTCTGAGCTAAGGTGCGGACGGACAGATGGATAGACGGACGGACATAGCGAAACTAAGGGTTCCTTGTTGACTACGGAACCCTAAAAATGGATCGACCATATTTGATTTTGTATTTTGTATTGTTGTTGTTCCAAAAAAACATCAAAAAGCCAGTAGTAGTGAGTATATTAAAAAGTACCTATGATTAGCAATTTTATAAACAGTTAACATTTCTAACTTTTCTTATAATATGTAACTATGCGACCGGAATAACTCCGTTTGGAGTGCTGCAGTATTGATTATACTAATAATATACCAGATTAATTTATTAAGAGAACTGATAGCGCAAACGGCGCCATACCGTCATCTTCCAGTCAAAAAGTGTTTAAGAAAATCAAGTCCATGTTTGAGGGTGTTTATGTTTATGGCTCAATCGTGTTCTTCCAGGAAATCATTAAGTCAGTCCGAATGGTCGGCCATTTGTGGCATTTATCCTGCAAACAATTTCTGCAATCAATGTAGAAATGAAGCAGTCCCTCCCAATCATATACTTAAACCGCTATACAGTACACAGCTATATATGGCTTGAAATTTGAAAGAAAACAGCGATTTGTCAGTTTTCTAAGAAACATTACTTTAAATCTCAAAACTTTTATTTTTTACAGCAATTAAAGCTATATAAGATAACCTATAACTTACGATTTTATGAAAAATAGCATCGTTTAATCAATATTATTACAGCTCCCACTCATCATGCTCCATTTCAATAAAATATATAAAATATTTTTTATTATTGTTTGCTTTCTCACTAATAACTTATTGAAATTCCTCTATAGGTAGGTACGTATAATATTAGTACCTGGTCGACCGACTGCTCTGCTCGGGTGAAAATAGAGAAAACGAATTTTTATTTAATTTTTTTTTAATTTTCCCAGATACAAGACCTAGCTAGATCGATTTTTCACTCCCGTAAACCCCTATATTGCAAGTTTCATCGAAATCGTTAGAGCCATTTTCGAGAACATGATTACAAATAATCTGGGGGCACGGGAGTGCCCCGGCCAAGACGAGCCAAGCGGAGCGCAATGGCACTACCTACCTACCTTTTCTCGAAGCACTTCGTCGTATTTTTGAACCTTCTTAACTTGGGTTTGGATCATACCAGATAAACAAAATTTTCGGGATATGATGTCAGTGGTTGACTTATTAAACCTATAAAGTTTCAATTGCATAGCTCTTATACTTTAGATTTTATTGATATCTAAAATACCCCGATTTCATCACTGACTCACTGATGATCATAAAAATTCTTAGGGTACTTCCTGAAGTCCTAGAAAGCTGAAATTTGTTATGTAAGTTAGTATTAGTACTAATACTAGCTTAAATCCCAAATTTCAGACTTCCGCAAATAATAAGTACTTATTACGAATAATATTAATACACTTGTATATACTTCGATAAGTGTTTATTAATCAACCTATACATATCACAAGCAACTTACAAAAAGAAATGAAATCCCACCAAAAACATTTTCATGTAAAATGTTGCCAACACGAGACCACATATAGCTCGCACTCACAAAAAGCTATCAGATCTCATGTAGAGCCAAGCTTCTAACTCTACAGGCCCTAACTCTCCAAGCCCTAACTTCACAAACTCTACACCTTAGTCAAAATATGTGGCTTGACCGTTTCGTTACTACGAGAACTATTGTATAATAGTAATACTTGTTGTAATTTTATAAAAGCAAAGAGTACAATCTAAATGACACATAGGTATTCATGCGACAATAACGCCCGATTTTTGATGTGCGCATAAAGACTTAATTTGCTTCAATAACATTATGTGGAGCAGCCATTTATTCGGCATTTGAACGTTTATATTGAATGCCTATTCAGCAATTTGATATGAAGCCAATGAAACTGGCTATTTTAACAGTTGGGTTCCCACAACATGTGCGCAGCGAACACCTTTCATTGGATAACTACGTGGCGAAGTATATGGTTACAAATTCCTTGAAATTACCTATAGCAAAAATACGCAAAGCACCATTTAACGTGTGAGAAAAATTTGGATACGATCACATCTATTGGACCAGAAAGTGCATTCGGTATATGACATAATAATATAAATAAAAAGAGAAATCCTGACTGATTGACTGACTCATCAACGCCCAGCCCAAACCCTTGTACCTAGAAAGCTGAAATTTTGCACAGAGGTTCCCTTTATAATGTGACGACATGGTTGGCGCAGTGGTTGAGCGATTCACTGCTGCGCAGCATGTCGCGGGTTCGATTCCCGCACGGAACAAATATTTGTACGACCTACAAGTATTTGTTCCGAGTCTGGGTGTTTTTCTATCTATAATACGTATATGTATACTCACCTGTTACCATTACTAGGCATCACCATAAGTTTTCGTCTGAGATAGAATTGGCAAACATTTTAACGACCTAACAGTTCACACTTACAAAAACCGGATTATTTTATACCCGCGCCACGTGACCATCGCGGTCAATATTAAGAGGAAACGTGGGTGCTCTTTTCTCCATACAAAAAGATAGAAACGCTCTCGCCTGTTTTCTTTCTGGTTAATGACCATAAAGCAATGATTTTTTACAGAAATATAAATATCAGTTAATTGTATGCCCCTATGTTTTCCTTTTTGATGATATATTATTTTTATAGGAACTAGAACCCTCCAAAAATGCTCAAAATTGCCTATTCAGACCGCTGTCAACAGACGCCTAGTGTACCAATTTGACAACTATTAACGAAAAAAGAAAAACATAGGGGCATAGTATATATCCTTCTTATTCAGTTTATGAAATATCTTTTAAATTGGTCCAATATTGGAGGCGGAAATAGGCGAGAGCCAAACCTCGAAATGTGACTTTTTACATAGGCTATTTAGTCGGATCTGCAGTTGTCCTTATCGCACGAATTCGAGGGGGAGCGCTCGCAGAGCGACAGCAATACCTTCTTAAAATACCTAACTGGCCACCCGCCTTTCCTCTTAATGCTAGCTCGTCCTTCGGAAAGTATATATGTCAGGATATTTCCTATATCTTATTGATATTTCTCTTCTCGATGACAATGATCGGCAAGACATAACAATCTGCTATAAATTACTAATTGTTTTGTTGGTTTGCACCTCATTATGGGGTCCCTGATTTTCCTTCGTCATGAGCCTACCTTTGACCGCGGTGCGTATTATAATTGTATTAATTAACGATACCACCTTTATGTAACTCGATATCGTTGAGATGCTGTGAACAGCTTTAGCCATTGACATCGCTCACATCACAGCAGACTCTAATTTACCCATGTCCGCCATACCTACATTGTTTCCGGAATAATGACAATCTCATGTAGTAACAATAGTGGTTTGCAGAAAATGGTTTTGTCAAAGCATTCAATCATTTCCAAAATTTCAAGCAAGTGGGTACACATGGCTACACATCAAGCTATACATTTCCAGTTTACACTGACCTCTCATTGTAAGGAAATCCTATACAATGCGAGATCAGCTTATACTAGAAATGTATAGCTTGATCTGTAGCCGTGCGTACAATGGAGCTTAAGTGGCTACAAAGGAGCTTGCCTGTCCAAATAAAATACCTAAGCATATATTGTGCTTCCAATCCACCGTGATTGTATAGGTTCCCAATACCAAGAACAACTGAAAGGATACATACCTAAACCTATTGTTAGGTTCGATAATTTAGGTGCCTTAGTGCTACACCGTGGGTACAACAGTCTATATTGACTATTGTAGTTGTAACCTAATCGAATTGTAGATATTATAGTAGTTTGCTCTAGTAATATTTACCTGGTTTGGTGGACAGTGCAACGAGGTCAGTAGAAGAATCACATGTCGTGGTGTAAAGATGAGCTAGTTCGCAAAGTAATAGCTGGCCTAAGCCCCAGGATGCATACTTAAGAATCATACCCGAGAAGACTCTCTTACTACACCTCGAAACTGCAACGAGAAGGGTTCGAAACTTCGGGTGCATACATAACTTAGGCGTACCAGTTCTTTAAACATTGGGCTAACACTTAGCCGACGTTCGCACGGGCGTAAAAAATCGCGGCAATTTTTTTTCGCGCACTGCATTTTCAACGCTCTCAGCTTAGCGCCGGGAGCGGGAGTTGAAAATCCATCAGTGTGTTTTTCGTCGCGCTGGGATGCACTCTGTTTTTGTTAGGTTCGATTCTCGAAGCTCGGCTCAACACCGAGAGTTGAAAATCCAGTGCGCGATAAAATCCCGACACGATTTTTTTACTTCCGTGCGAACGTCGGCTTAGTTAGTCAAGAATTGGTTTGAAAACCTAAACATCGATTGTCTAAATTAAGCGTTTCCTAATCAATTCCGTGTAGTACCAATTAGAAAGAAGCACCTAAATGTGGCTTATCCTGATTGTCCTGATTGGAATTAATAATTATAATGACAGCGAGAAACACATCAGTCGTCATCTGTACGCCTACATTAGTGTCCTAGGTAAAGCTACACTAGGTATCGGTGAGTTGCACAAAACCACAAATTCATGCCATACCTTATATTATGTATCAAAAAGAAAGTGACAGCATCTATTTAAAGTCTTCATTATGGTGATACAAAAAAAGTGAACTGGGCGGGAATAAGAAAGTGACAGAGTCAATTACTTCCACATGCGAAAAAAAGAGAGCGCAACAACGCGCTGGAACCAAAATAAAAGCGCCAAATGAAATAAAAATTGTTTAAAAAATAAATTAAGCTATCTATCAAAATTATGTTCAGCCAAAATTTTCAATGACCTAATACGCACATTTTAAATGCAATTTTGCAATGAAATTACTTAGGATTTTAGAATTGTTGAAAAAAACATAAAAAAGTAGAGGTCTTTTCGGAATTAAATTCTATCGAGGAAATTTAACCCAATCGTATTTTCCTTCAGTCAAAGTATTAATCAAATAGTCAATAAACATATACCCAAAAATTAAATCCACACAACGCAACACACATCCAATAGTGAAATAAATGGTTACGAAAAATCCTCCAATTTATTTTGGTAGCGCCTTAAACTAATGTGGTTTTGTGCAAATCACCGTAAACATAGCTTTCAAAGGCTTGTAAAGGTACTTTTTCTGAAGTCGGGTTGTATCATTATAAAAAGCTGAAAGAGAGTCGCCTGTCAATATTCTATCTATTTTATCAAGATGGAAAGCCGAGATCAAGAAAACCTCAAGTTCTCTCAAGGAGACCAAAAGCCTGATTACAAAACATGGTTTTTCTTTAGACACAGGTTTAATCGATCGATATATTTATAGGGTTCCGTACCCAAAGGGTGCCAACAGAACCCCAGTCCGTAACCGCTCCGCTGTCGGCCCGTCCGTCCGTCACAGGGCTGTATCTTTTGAACCGTAATAGGTAGACACTTCAAATTTTCACAGATAACAACAAACGTACGGGTACGGTGGTACGCGGTACGGAATTCTTAGTGTGCGAGTGCGACTCGCACTTGGTCGCTTTTTTTAGAAGTAGATTTTATAAACTTTATAAAACTTCCAATTACAAAAACTGATTATCCAGACTCTAATAGGGAACCTTACTGCCAATTGCTCCCGTTAGAGGGCACCATTGCAATAGCTAACAAAAAGGTTATAAGTAATACAAAAACCGGACAATAGTTGGGATTAACTTATCCCAAGAACAAACTCAACATTGTAGTTGAAAAACATGTTCTCTCATACATTCTAACAGTAAATGTAAGTTTGTACTCACAATATCGAGAGATTTATCGGGTTATTTTAAGACCACAGACTTCTTATGGATTTTCCTGTAATGTATAGGTAAATAACTATTTTCTGTATTTTTTTCAAAAGTTTAGGCTCAGTAGTTTCAGAGATAAGGGGGAATGGTCAATTTTCGCCTATTTTCTTAAATAACTTTAAAACAATTTATTTTAAAATTATAAAAAAAATATATATATTTGAAACCCTCATACTCGTCATCTCGTCGTCTCTTTCATTTGATATAAGTCACAAGTTGGTCACAAGGTTAATAGTTTGAAAAAAATTATTTGCCCCATAAGTGACCCCGATATTCAAAATTCATTTTCATTCCTCATACTCGGAAAGTAGTGTTTGTTTGATCCGAGTAGCGGGTCGAAGATGCTGCTCCACCCTTGGTCGAGAAAGACTCATAGTAATTGCTTCCCTCTCTAGGGCGGGAATGAATTTTTCACCGACTTCTAAAAAAGGAGGAGGTTCTCAATTCGGATGTTTGTATTTTTTTTTTTATGTTTGTTCGCGCATAACTCCGTCGCTTGCCAACCGATTTGAAAAATTATTTTTTTGTTGGAAAGGGTATACTTCCCAAATGGTCCCATTTTTGTCAAAATCCAGTTCTGATGATGGGATCCTGGAGAAATCGAAGGAACTCTTCAAATATTATAGGCACACCTATAGCGATTTGGGTATTTTTTATAGTAGCTCGTGCATTTGCTCTCGTAAAGCACCACTTGGTGAAGTGGAACTGATGATGAAGACCACAGATGGCTACCGGAACTACTCAATGATAAATATTTCACGGGTTGCGATTCGATTACTTTAATTATGGTTGCTAAGCAATTTCCGCTCGTCACACAATGCGTGTGGTGAGTGGTTGTTGAGGAGTTCTCCTGGTTCTTACCAGCAGAACTCCTCAACAATTAACGTCCCAGCATCGGGAAAAGCAATATTTTGTAACATGTGATGAGCAATTGACATTAGACTATTGTAACTTATACAAATTATAAACAGACCCACTAAAAAGCGAGAAATAAAAACTTTTTAACAAAAAAAAAACCGACTTCCAAAAATCACTACAAAGTGAAAAATAACTTTGATTTCGGAAGTCTGTGGCAAAAAAAAAAGAAAGTAAATAAAAAACGAAAGACACCGACTTCCGAAATCAAAGTTATTTTTCACTTTGTAGTGATTTTTGGAAGTCGGTTTTTTTTTTGTTAAAAAGTTTTTATAAAAATACAATTAAATTTGGTCAGGTAGTCGGGCTGCGGTCTTGTGAGTGTACAAACAGCCAGTGTGAATAAAAATAAATAACTAGTAAGCGGGACAGCTTGCTGCGGTGACGCGGTGTGTTCCATCTTTAAAATTTAAAAAAGAGTATAATTTGGCAGGATACTAACTCTGTAAGCTGTACCTACTTCGTTCAAATAAATAGGCACACATGTATTTTTAACAATAAATATTTTAGAAAAACTGCTATTTTTTACTTTCCTTATATTCGAAATGAAAAGTAGAGTGTTTAACACGGGTGAAAGTCACCAATTCCTATTCGGACTATTATAGCCGCCCTCGCTGCGCTCGGGCGTCTAAATACCTCGTATAGGAATTGATTCCCTTCCAGGGTGGGCCAATAATTTTTGCAAATAGCAACACTAAATTTCTCGAATACCGTTGGAAGGAGGGGTGCGCGGGTAGCGGGAAACTATGCGTCGCTACTAGTGATGGATTAATTAGCATTCGCATTCATTGTTAGCATGCTAATGCTTATTTAGCATTTAGCAAATGAAATGTAGTTGCGAATTTCTGTGAAATGTGAAATGAATTATTATTCATCCCTTCATACTTCATAGGTTGTCAGCGCGCAGCTGCAGTGCGCGCTCTCTGTCACACCCACGAAAAGTCGGAACTACTAAATCTATCTGTTTCACGTGACCCTGACTACGTTCGCAAGTGAAATTATTAGCAATTTGGTGGTGCGAAGAATAAAGTCAAGCAATTATTAGCTTTTTATCTTCGATTAGCTCGTACTTAGGATCGTATATTGAATAAATGCGTGTGATCGTATTGTTAATAATAATTTGTGATTTTGTGTGGCACGTGCGTGCCGCGTGATTCTTTTTAAATTCTTAAAAACAGCAAACGCGCTCTTTAATTCACATATTAACAAAATTCACATACTTGATTATTATTAACTATCGTCATATTAGCAAATAGCATAGCAATAGCATTTCGCATGCTAAGACTCAAGAATTCGCATGCTAATGAAATTTATTCTAAATCGCATTAATTGCCATCACTAGTCGCTACATGCAATTTTAGTCACGATGGAGCGCTTCACGGGACAACAGCGTGCTTTTTGTGTTAAACAATTTTACAAAAACAACGATTCCTACGTTACTGTACGACGCCTGTTTCGAATTGAATATGGATTACGCCGTGTAAGCGAGTGTCCAAGTGTGAATTTAATCAAAGCTTGGGTCGTGAAGTTCGAGCAAACGGGATCGACAACGAATATTAAACAAACAGGCCGGCCACGTTCAAGAAGAAGCGATGAGAACATTCGAGAGGTTGAAATTTCCGTTCGGAACGATCCAGAATTATCTACGCGTAAGCGTTCGGCGGTTCTGGCATTACCGAGAACCAGTCTACGGCGGATTTTGCATCTAGACCTCAAACTGCACCCGTATAAGCTTCAAATTGTGCAGGAGATGAAACCAAATGATTACATTCAACGTAAGTTATTGGCTGACACAATGCTGGAGCAATTCTCTAGCCTGGAGAATGTATTCTTTACGGACGAGGCCCACTTTCACATCAACGGGCACGTGAATAAGCACAATTGTCGATATTGGAGCAGGGAAAACCCTCGCCTTAAACACCAAAAGCCACTTCATTCACCTAAAACGACAGTATGGGCTGCCATATCAGCAAAGGGCATAATTGGTCCGTATTTCTTTGAAAATAATCAAGGAGATAATGTAACTGTGAATTCAGCGGAATATGTCAAGATGTTGCGAGAGTTTTTGACGCCGCAGTTGCATGAATTTCAAGGATACAACAGCAGGACCTGGATGCAACAAGATGGAGCAACATGCCACACGTCAAATGTGACTTTACCGGTAGTCAAAGAAATGTTTCCGAATAAATTGATTTCTCGCAGAGGTGATATTCCATGGCCTCCGAGAAGCCCGGATCTTACACCATGCGATTTTTTCTTATGGGGATACCTGAAAAGTCGAGTCTACCTTAATAAACCGACGAATATATCCCAATTAAAACAAAACATCCACGACGAGATAGCCGCGATCCCCCGCAGCATGTGTCAGCGAGTTTTCCAAAGTTTGCGTAGTCGATTGCTAGAGTGCCAACGACGAGACGGTGCACATCTCGACGATGTCATTTTTAAAAAATAAATTTCATTAAATTTTCAAAACGTTAAATATATAATCAACAAAATAACAGTTGTAGTTTTATTTCTATTCATGTTTTAAAAGTGCAAAAATTATTGGCCCACCCTGTATAACAATCTACTATTATTTGCATTAGCCGTCCGTGTTTGTGTTACAGAAGTTTATAATTATGTGTACCAAAGTCCATTACATTCAGAGCAAATTGGCTGTGACAGACGGACAGACAGACAGACACACCAGTGATCCTGTAGGGATTCCGTTTTTAGGGTTCCGTACCTCAAAAGGAAAAAACGGAACCCTTATAGGATCACTCGTGTGTCTGTCTGTCTGTCTGTCCGTCTGTCCGTCTGTCACAGCCAATTTGCTCCGAATCTAATGGACCGATTAATTTAAAATTTGGTACACATATGGATTTCTGTGACCCAAACACGTACAGCTAAAGTAAATATATGAATTTTGAATATGAGAGTCACTTTTAGGGGGAAAATAAGAAAATTAAAAAAAAAAGTTTTGTAAACTGTACTGAGTGACATATCAAATGAAAGGGCTTACTATGAGGGTCTCAAATATATTTTTTTTATAATTTTAAAACTTATTGTTTTAAAGTTATTTAAGAAAATAGACGAAAATTGACCATTCCCCCCCCCTTATCTCCGAAACTACTGAGCCTAAAATTTTGAAAAAAATATAAGAATTAGTTCTATACCTGTAGATTACAGGAAAACCTAAAAGAAGTCTGTGGTCTTAAAATAACATGGTAAATCTATATATATAAAAAAATCAAAGTCCTGACTGAGTCACCGACTAATATACCAACGCACAGCCCAAACCAATGGACCTAGAGACTTGAAATTTTGCACATAGATACCTTATATAGTGTAAACATCCACCAAGGAAGGATTTCTGGAAATTCCATCCCTAAGGGGCTAAAACAGGGGATGAAAGTTTGTATGAAAAATCCTATCCCTTGAGTTAATAGACTTGAAACTTAGCACGAATATTCATCTAAGTAAATTATAAAGTTTATCATTTTTAGTTTTCCTAAACTACCCCTAAGGAGGGATTGGGGGTGTCACAGTTTGTATGGAGGAACTTTAACAGGCGGTCCGATTAACTCAAAACTCAGTTTTTATACTTGAGACCAAAAATTAAGACTACTAATACACGTTGTATTAGGGTTTTCCAAAAATCTACCATTAAGGGGTGAAAAGTTAATTTTATAGCGGAGGATTTTATTGGGGGCTTGATAAACTCTAAAATTGGTGTAAATAATGTTTGAGTCAAGTTATGGAAACATGCCAGACGATTTTTGAAATTCTTTAGGTATCTGTGTTCGTGAAAACAGAGATACAGTTTATATGAAAAATCTTGTTAATTTGGTTAATGAACTTGAAACTTAGCACAAATACTTGCATAAGTAAGTAATAATGTTTGTCATTATTAGTTTTTCAAAACTACGCCTCAAATGAGGTTTAGGGATGTTAAAGTTTGTATAGAAGAATTTTAAAGCGCAGTCCGATTAAAAAAATCGTACTTTGAGTCAAGTTAGGAAACTTGCCAAACGAATTTTCACCGATTTTGACGGTATATAGCTGATGTTTTAAGGAGTAACTTAGGCTATTTTTATTTTAGAAAAATAATTAGGGTTCCGCGCAAGAAAATTAAAATCCATGAAATCAGACAACCACGTACAGTAGTACACAACTAATATGGCTTATCGATGTACCTGCGCAGAAGATGAATTTTCAAAGCGCGGGAAATGCTATTGACCAATCGGCACGCTTCACGCTTTTTCCTGTACCGCTATTGGTCGCAGCTGCCGCCATTTTAGCGCGCACCGCCATACTTGCGAGTGAGATGGAACTAACAGCTGCAGTGTATTATGAACCTTATAGTAGTGATCTAAGGTTGATTGTAAGTTTTAAGCAATCTCGTTAATCTTCGGGGCCATACTTTCTTTTCTGCGCGAACGAAGATTCACGACGCGCCTTATTAGTTAAGTACTACTGTACAGTCCAGTACAAACTTACTAAGCCTCCGCTGTCTATTACGGCTATAACAACAAATAATAAAAATAAAGCAAAGTTAAAAATTTAAGGGGTCGGTCCCCATACAATAAACTTTTCATTTTGAAAAAAAAATAAAAATTTTAATCTAGCATGTGACGACACCCGTCGTGTCATTATTTCATCACCGCTGCTCTCAAAGCGGTGAAGGAAAACATCGTGAGGAAACCGGCATTTCCTAGAACCAAAAATTCGAAGACATGTGACATCTACCAACCCGCACTGGGCCCGCGTGGTGGATTACGGCCCACTCCCTCTCACCGAGAGGAGGCCTGTGTCCCAGCAGTGGGAACATTATAGGCTGATTATGTGTTATGTGGGGTGTCATCGTCTAGAACTCATTGAGTAGAGTACAAACATATTTTTTTTTATCTTTTAAAATTAAGGAATAGGGGGCCGTAAAAGTTGTAAATTTTAGACCATTTTTGTACGAGCTCTAGCGCAACAATTCAGCAAATTAGGAATTTGAAACTTCTTTATACCATGTAGGTACCATGAATACTGTATTTAATCAACAATACTGAAAACGGCGATTCATAAGGTATTTTGTTTAAACATGGGTGATTTTCTGCAACTGCAAAAAATAACCTTGTAATTCACAGTATCATTATAAAATAAGTAAAAAGTTATCTTTGCGATTGTTAAACATATAATATGGTACGGAACCCTTCGTGCGCGAGTCCGACTCGCACTTGACCGGTTTTTCCTTTTGAGGTGCGGAACCCTAAAAAGGTTAAAGTTCTTTTATTAAGTACTGCTTTGCACGGTTTTTACGACTTGACAAAACGTGAAGATTTCTATATTATATGTAAGTAGTATATAAGTTAAATACTAATGTATTATACATATAAACCTTCCGGAATAAATTATCTAAATGATAGTGAAAACCGCATCACAATCCATTGCGTAGGTACCTAGTTTAGAAGAACAACGCGGCCACACAGACAGACACGAAAAGCGACTTTATTTTCTAATATGTATAGATGTTGTGTTATCATTTTAGAGCTGAAGACTATAAGATTGAAGGATTTTTCACAGGTCAGAGTATACCTAAACCTGATGTAAGAACACAATATTTTTAGTGCTGAATGGCTGAATGTAACGTTAGAAGTCTAGGTATTGTAAAGTATTTCAATATCACAAAAGCAAATAAGTATGTTTGAAATTCTTTTAGGCATGTGTTTGATCTTTTGTTGTTATTTTATAACCTACAGTTATAGTAAACAAGGATGAATAAAGCTGAAATAATATTGAAAAACGTCGAAAAAATTTTCCATGCGCCTTTGACCAACTTTGTTTACCCCGTGTCAAAGTGGCGTCATGTACTTACTCAGTTGTGCGTAGGTAATATTCCCTATTGTCAGAACTTTACTACAGTCAGAATAAGGTTCGAAATACGATAACTGGCTACAAGATTAAAGCTTGGACCAAAATTAGAACTCGTTTTATAATGAGACAGTACAACTTGAGACAGACTTTTTTTTTTTTTTTTGATGGTGGGAAATTATCAAATAACTTCTCCCGCTCTGGGTGGAGCGGAAGGGCGTGTCAGACTTTTACTGACTAAAACCCACCCGTGTTCCTTCAGTTGCCTATGCCAGGGCCGCGGTAACTTCTTCAAACAACCCGCGACCCCAGCGGCAACTTGAGACAGCCTAAGTATAGAGTAGAGGTACAGTTGCACCTATGCGGGTGTCCCGCAAATCTGATTTGGCCTTACTATTTTTGCTAGGAGTTAACTTGGGAACCCTATCCAGAAAAAGACGGGACTTTTAGGGCTGCTACCCTGAACATAATAAGACCTTTACACAGACTGTAGGTATGGTGGCGGTGGGGGCTTTTGGCTAAGAATAACAGCCGCACGGGTCGATCGATCAGGTTGCCGTGGTTGATCCGTGGATGGATGACCACCTTTACATGCCAAGACGAGGGGTCTTGCGTGGCTCGGAAAGCACGATAGGCCGTTGGTTCCGGCTGCCATTCGTGGATCTTTGACAATCGTTACGGGTCGTCAGAAGCCCGTAAGTCTGACAACCAGTCCTACCAGGGGGTATCGTATTACCCAGTTACTGGGTTGTGGAGGTCAGATAGGCAGTCGCTCCATGTAAAATACTGGTAACTGGTACACAGCTGCATCCGGTTAAACTGGAATCCGATCAATCTGCCTAGCCTTTTCCCAATTATGTTAATTGGGAAAAGGCTAGGCAGATTGATTAGACTGTATAATAGCCTTAGCATGGTCGGCCACATGTCACTAATAACAAAACCATTATAAGCTGGCCTATTGTTCTATTGAACTATTGTTGTAAAGGTGCAAGTTTAATGTTTTAACAATGTGACAGTACTTTACTTAAAGTACCTACCTAGTTAAGTCAATTTGTTTAAAGGGTGAGGATTTCTAAACATCACAATTTCATTACGTACAAGATTGCACGTTGCAGGAATTAAGGCCCAGGGGACCTACTCCCTAAGCACGAAGCCCGTAGTTTCGGCCTTCGTTACGGACGTTTCTTACTCCGTATCACCTACGGATGGATGATTGGTTCGGGGCCCGAACGAAGTATGAAAGACAACATGATTTGCCAGTTGTCCCTACTCCCGATGTGTTTTTGCCCGTCCGAAAAAATTAACTTTTACACTTGTTTTGATGGATCGTAATGTCAGACGGACGGATAAACGGACGGACGGAAAGACGGACGGGCTTAGGGAGTAGGCCCCCAGGTTCCAAGATTGGTTTAGCTCGGTGTGTAAGTGAAATGGCGTTATGGCTGTCTAGTTTGACGTAAGAGATAGAAGATTCTCACGCGCACCGGAATTATGTCGTAAAAATGCAAATAAAATCGTATAAAATTAGAAATTAACTATTTAATAAAAAGTAATCCATCACTGGATGCAGTTTGGAATTTGACATTTCATGGTATATTTTTAATTATAATTATAATTGTTAATGAAGGGATAAACTGCTTTTATAGATTATTAGGAGGTATGTTTAAAGATTTTTTTGGTGCATTAAAATATGTATAATTATGTTTTGGCTTCCATCACTGTATGCGAAAAAGACTTGAAAATATCATATTTTTTTTACATGTCAAAATTATTTACGGTTTATGAGATACACTGCTTTAAAAAACCACCTTTTTGATCGTTTTCAGGAAATCTGGGCCTTAATATACGCTGGATATTTTCTATACTTATAATACTCGTGGGATTGCCTTCGACATACTTGCAAAAAAAAGGATTATAGATAGATAGATAGAATACTCTTTGTTATGCACACCATAAAAATAATAAAAAAGGAAAATAATAATAAGAGTAGGAGGGTAATATACCTATAAGGATTATATTTTAAGCTAAGAAACCAAATCAATTGAGTTATTCACAAGCGCATTGCTCCGTTCATTGGAATACAAACAGCTTGTTAACGCTTGATGTGTATATCACCAGTGGACCACCACGTGGAATGCAACGCACCAACATAACTATAAGTAACTATCTACCTACTGATTTTCAAAATATAACTTTAAGAATATAAAATTACACTGATTATAGAAACATGTGGTATGAACAGTCGACCTCGTAATTGGTTAATCACCCTAAGGTTGAATGTCATTGGTGCAGTCAGCAACAAAAGTCGATTAACATTTGAGTTTCTAAATCTTAATTATTGAGAAAAATACTTCATTCAAATCGGAACAGATGTAAATTTAAAAGAAAATTAACTCATAAGTCATAAGCATAACTAATAAATGAAATGCTAAAAAGCAGGTTATCGTATCATTTTGTGTTAATTTAGATGATGTCAAAAAGTAGCAGTGTTAACCGACTTCTGTTGCTGACCGTACGTCATGAAACGACAACGTCTAAATTGGTAGGTATTTACTCTGAAACCATTTATTTTACTTTTGAAATAAGCACGCTGAAGTTCCTTAGGAATTGACAGGCAACCATAGACAAAAAAATGCAATAATTCATGGACGCTATGAAGTTCCCTATTTATTGACAGGCACCTTAGACAAAAAATGCAATACTTCATGGATGCTATGAAGTTCCTTATTTATCGACAGGCAACTTTAGACAAAAAAAATGCAATACTTCATGGACGCTACGGAGTTCCTTATTTATTGACAGGCAACCATACAGGAAAAAATGCGATACTTCATGGGCTCTAAAGTAAAATAAATAGTTGGAAATAGTACGTATTTAAATGACAGTTGGACTGTTTCAACCGTGGCGAAGCCATTGAGATACTATTCTACTACGACCTACGTATCTCAGTGGGTGAAGCACAGATCATATAAACCCATGATCTGTGGGGTGAAGCTTCAATTTCTGTTGCCAAAAGTGCAAATTAATCATGAGGTTGACTAATCGTTTTTTGATTAAAATATGATTCCGCGACCGTAACAATCCATACATTCACAGAATCATACCTAAGCATTACAATCAGCAACACAGAACAACAACTCCTAAAGTTACACTTGGCCTCAAATGTCACGATTTCATAAAATAAATAATGTAAGTAATATGAACTAAGAAAGCCGCATTGATGATTATTATAATTCAATACATCATACATATTTGCTACGGTCGCGAATCATATTCATGTAGATCAACATACAATCTGATACCGACACGCAAATTGCAAAATTTCGCGGCGTAAACGATACAACGATACATGTACCTACGCTGTACAATTGCATTTATTTTTTTAGGTTCTTAATATATTTTTAAATGGTATTAAGTTGTTTTATCCTAATGATAGAGTAATAAACTTCGTAGAAAAATGATTTTACCATGTAAAATTAAGCAGAACATTGATTTCTATGGTCTTGAATGAAAAAAACCTAAACCTAACTCTGCCTAACCCATGGGGAATCCAGGCGTGATTACGTTAGGTATGTTAGGAATTTAAAAAAAACGGTCAAGAGCGAGTCGGACTCGCGCACCGAGGGTTCCTGAAAAAGTGTGCTATTTAGAGACGTCGTTTTATTTTTCATGTAATCATTACATACCTAAACTTATATTTTAAATTTTTATTAATAATTTCAGATTTTTCTCTATGCAAACTTCGGAAATAAGAGGGGGGGGGGGGGCGTTATTTTTTTACATTTTTGTATCAAAACTCGAAAACTATGCGGCCTAAAAAAAAATCGAGATTGTACAAACGGCGCTCTTTCTTACCCCACATGCCGTAGTAGCCCCACTTTGAATTTTTAAGACCCCCTTTCAGTCCCTGTTGCAAAAACAAAATAAAAATATATTTTTATTTCTTTCTTATTTGCAACAGACAGACAGACTGAGTCGCACCATAAGGGTTCCATTACCATACCAGGGTTTACCATTTTGGTACGGAACCCTAAAAATGGGTAAAAATAAAACTTGTTTCTAGTTTGAAACATAATGTAAAAGTCATAACAATTCGAATAGGAAATACGAGGAACTCGTGGCTAAGTAATAACAGCAGCATCAGGTTAAGCTATGTTTGCCGGTGTTGGTCCGTGGATGGGCGATCATCTTTACTATCTTTATATACCGAGACTCCTCCGTGCATCGGGAAGCACGTTGGTTCTGGTTGTCATTCGTGGATCTTTGACAGTCGTTACGGGTCGTCAGAAGCCGGAAAGTCTGACAACCAGTCTTACCAAGCGGTATCGTATTATCCAGTTACTAGGTTGTGCAGGAGGTCAGGTCAGATAGGCAGTCGCTCCATGTAAAATACTGGGTATTCAGCTGCATCCGGTTAGACTGGAAGCCGACTCCAATATAGTTGGGAAAAGTCTAGGCAGATGATGTTTCCGATGCAGCTACCATTTGCTATTGCTGTGCTGTTTGCTCGAATGTGCAAAATAACTATCCACAACCTAGTAAAGGTTGTGGATGTCAGACAGGCAGTCGCTCCATGTAAAATACTGGTATTCAGCTGCATCGGGTTAGACTGGAAGCCGACACCAACATTATTGGGAAAAAGGCTAGGCAGATTGCAGATTGAACAACGAATAGGAAATATTGTATAGGTCACAGTTTTATATGGGTTTCATAGCAAACCAGCGTGAAATCGGGGTTTAAACGCAAGTAGTCCGATTACGGGCGGGACCTCGACAAGGCCGTTATCATACTTGACCGTTTAGGTAGTAGGTAGGTATGTCATTTATGTGCTCGCCAGTTGACCCAAAGCAACACAGCAAAATGCATATTATGGTCTAATTGTTGCGTATTACACGATACGGACATATATGAAGATACATATCTAGCGGGAGAAATGGAGTGCCAATTAGTGATAACTGTCTTTTGATGAGTAACTAATTGGATTTCAATAAAGCATGTCTGAGCCGATTGGGAAAATATTGCAAGGTTCAACCAAATTGCGCGGTTCAACCAAATTGATTCATATCTGGTGGTATCTACGGCTGAGCATGAGGTCCTGGGTTCGATTTCCACGTCGGGTAAAGTGTTATTGAGTCTTTCCATCAGGAATTTCTCAGTAGCAGTCTGGATTTGAGCCCAGTTGATAGAAATAGGATCGTCCTCTCTAACATAGGACTTAAGAGCCTATACTACCTCAGGTTTTTATCCCACACGATACCCAGTGCTCGCAGACTAAGCGAGAGCGAGACTGAGTGCGGTGCTGGGCGCCGATAGTTTTGGTAATTGCTTTTTACGGTGAAAATACTGGTAATAAGAAAAAAATAATAAACGTAAGACCTGCTTTATAGTTATAGTTCAGTTAGTATGCAAAGTTTCATGATCTAATTTGAAGTACTTTTTTACCTCAAATCTAGCGATTTCATGAAATCATGAGGTTTGAGGTAAATGCTAACTTATGGAGTTGTATTGCTGATTCTAATGATTATAATTCTGTAAAGCCATATTAGCTACGGCCGCGAATCATATTTTAATCAACATACAAGCTCACACTGACCTACAAATTACAAAAAACCGGTCAAGAGCGAGTCGGACTCGCGCACCGAGGGTTCCGTGCCATAATTTATATGTAATTTTTGTTGATGATTTCTGAAAAACTGTGCTATTTAGAGACATCGTTTTATTTTTCCTGTAATCTTTACATAAACTTCTATCACATAGAATAATTTCAGATTTTTCGCTTTGCAAACTTCGGAGATAAGGGGGGGGGGGGGGGGGGGGAACGGTATTTTTTTTTTACATTTTTCATCAAAAGTCGAAAACTATGCAGGCTAAAAAAAAGAAAAAAAATGTTTTAGAATGTTCAAACAGCGCTCTTTTATATGATACCCCACATGCTCTAGTAGCCCCACTTTGAATTTTTAAGACCCCATTTCAGTCCCTGTTGCAAAAAAAAAAGAGTAAGTAAGTATATATTTTTATTTCTTTCTTATTTGCGAAATAGTTGCGTAAAAGACATCTAAAACTGTTCCGAATGTCAAGTTGATAGCATTAGTAGTTCTTGAGATATCCAGCTGTGACAGACAGACAGACAGACAGACAGACTGAGTCACACCATAAGGGTTCCTTTTTTACCATTTTGGTACGGAACCCTAAAAACGTAAGAAATTTTGAATTTCGCGGACTACCCTGGCGCTTTCGCCTGTAAACATAACTGTCGAAAAATGTGGATGCACTATGTACACCTCTGCCTAACCCTTCAAGGATTATATACAAGCGTGATGATGTTATGTGTTGATTGAAAAGCGCAGAAATGATGCGTTTTATTGACATTGTATGCCAGACTTACAGTTTACAAGATCTAATTTGGTTGATTCATCCAAATTGAAAGGAAAAAAGTAAGCCATCTAATTCCGGCATTACGAGGAGGTAGCAATTGCAACAAATATCAAATGAACTTGTTTCAGACTTGTAACTTTATGAAATTGTGTATGATACGTCCCATCCTCCGTCGTACACGTGTCATTGCTCTTAAGCCCCGAGCTTCTGAAGCTTATTCAATCTAATTTGTTGTGAAATCTCTTACCAACTTCTATGATTGGTTGTTGTTGCTGTTCGGGTGAAGTAATCACAGTAGATTTAGGTCTTATTAAACTCGTATTGCGTAACAGCCGTATTTTTAGGGTTTCGTACCAAAATGGTAAAAAGGAACCTGGAGGGTTCTGTCTGTCTATATGTCTGTCTGTCACAGCTGGATATCTCAAGAACAACTAATGCTATCAACTTGACATTCGGAACAGTTTTAGATGTCTTTTACGCAACTATTTCGCAAATAAGAAAGAAATAAAAAAATAAACTTACTTACTTTTCTTTTTTTTGCAACAGGGACTGAAAGGGGTCCTAAAATCTCAAAGTGGAGCTACTATGGCATGTGGGGTATCATATGAAAGAGTGCTATTTGCACATTCTCAAACTTTTTTTTTTTTTTAGGCTGCATAGTTTTCGACTTTTGAAAAATGTAAAAAATAACCGTTCCCCTCCCCCCTTATCTCCGAAGTTTGCATAGAGAAAATTCTGAAATTATTCTATGTGATAGTTTATGTAACGATTACAGGATAAATTAAACGATGTCTCTAAATAGCACACTTTTTCAGAAATCGGAACGAAACCCTCGGTGCGCGAGTCCGACTCGCTCTTGACCGGTTTTTTTGTTATCTTTAAAAGCTTTAATTTAGAACCACTTGAAGCGTATTCTTATATTCTTAAAATGGATTGACTTGTTGCTTCGGGCTTCCGAGCGGTATATGTAAATATCTAATAGGTGCACACGGCTCATATCAAGCTATAATTTTCCAGTATAAGCTGATCTCGCATTGTTTGGGATATCCGTACAATGAGAAGTCAGCTTATACTGGAAATGTATAGCTTGATATTTAGCGTTCCTTCCTCGTGGTCAAACTTAATGGGCAAACTGATTTAACCACGAGGAATTCTGTTCCGGATAGTCAAACTACATAGTTTAATGTCCACCCTTTGTTATAGTTCGTAAATATACTTGAACAAAATTATCTTAGTTTATTTAAAAAGTACCCAACACTTATATCGCCATGCATTAATAAAATTGCAGCTGACACTTCATTATGAAAATATCATCTCGACATATTTGGTCTTGGCGGCGGCGGCAGAGAGATACTTTTTCATAAGAAGATTTTTCTTTTTGTAGAAGATTTTTACTTGAGTAAACGAGCAACAGTAATTGGATTATGACGTTTCTTGGATTTGTTTAGTTGGCCGTTCCAACTTTCGATCACATTGTTTGTGCAATGTCTCTGGTCATAAACAGACCATTTTTTTAAATATTTTTATTAATTTATGTAGGTATACCTACAGCTTGATAAAACAGTTTAAATAGCCTCCTTACGTTTGACCACGAGTAAGGAAATTATTTTTGTTAATGACTGCACAAGTAAACAAAGGGTGGATATTTTTCGTTAAACTAAGTAGTTTGACCATCCGGAACAGAATTCATCGTGGTCAAATCAGTTTGACCATTAAATTTGACCACGAGGAAGGAACGATATTTAGCCGTGTGTAGTGCTTGGTGTGGTTGGCATAAGGCTGCACGCCTTATGAAACCTAATTGACATTGACATCATAAAAATAACGACTGGTGACTCGATTCCTTTTCATTGCCATTAATAATTCCTTACTTGAAATCGAACTAACGTCGTACTGCAATAAGTCTCTACGTCTGAGTCCGGGCTCTAAGACTGGTTTGTGAAATTGATATTGAATTATTAAGTTTATAGGTCTCGTGCCTTCCTTGTCCAAAACATAAGTTTTATAGGTGAACACTATCGGTGGGTTGCACAAAACCACATTAGTCTTTAAATTGATGCTGTCACTTTCTTTTGAATTGTGGTTTTGTGTAACTCCCCGTGTAAGTTGTTGTTAATAGAAAAGTTTCAAAATAGACCACTTAGTTTATACAGCAGTTTGCTGTGAAACTATCTCGTTGTCTACGTATCTTGGGCAACTATACCTAGGTTTAACCAATTACTTCTTCTTCTTCGTCGTTCCCTCAATGCTGATTGCGACCACATACGACGCGTCTCCAAGCTATACTTCTGAAGCGTGGACCGCTGGTAAGTGCTGCCTCCAAAAGCCTTCTTGACCACGTCTGACCATCTTGCCAGTGCTCTCCCTTGAGCGCATTTCCTTTCACCCTGCCCAGTACCATAAGCCTTTCCAGACCATGCTTATGTGAACGCTTAATGTCCGAAAAAGCCAAAAACACGCTAAAGGCATATTGTAGGTAACCACTGGGTCATGTTGAGTTCCTCCAGTATGGAATTATTCGTTCTCCTGGCGGTCTGTGGTATAGGTACGAAGTATCCTCTGCCAACACCATTTCGAAAGCATCTATCTTACTGCCTTCGCAGCTTATAATGCACCACGTTTCAGAGTCATATAAAGTTGGAAAAAACTAGAGCACGGGTCAGTCGTTTGTTTAACCAATGATTAAAAGTGCTGAATTTAAAAACTAAGAAAACCCAGCCTGTAAAGAAATTAGTCAGAAAAAAAACAAATAATATGTTTTGCATTATGTCTGATAATGTTCCCAGGTCAGCTATAAACAGCTGTCAAATCCCTTCGTCTTCACTTTGGCCCTTTAGTATTTAATTGGTCAACCAAACAAAGCGGTTAGCTTGACCGCAAACGCCAGAATTAATTAAGGTTCCAGAAACAATACAATAGTAAAAAAAAATTGTTATTTATGTCCAAAACTGAATGGAATTGTACTCACTTTGACCAAAGAAATGCTTTTAACCGCAAAAGCTTGCGTTATTTCTTACAGCAGCGGCTGGGAAAATTGCACAAAGGTGGTTTACAAATGTGCATCCCGTCTTTATTCACGTTGTACTGGCTTTTATGGGACCGCTGACGTACAGAGTGCGTAACAGATAGTGTTCTAGTCATAGATACCTATAGTTTTTTTTAAATATTTCTATGGTTCTTGTCGTAGAAACTATTAAGAACATATCTTCAAGATTAACGATAAGTAGTAGGTACTTATCGTTAATCTTGAAGATATGTTCCTATACTATTTCTACATTTTGCAGGTACCTACTTTACTGTACTTATACATTATCTATTAAGTATTTTGTTATAGGGGCTTGTTGCTTCCCAACTATGTTGGGGTCGACTTCCAGTCTAACCGAATGCAGCTGAATACCAGTATTTTACATTGAGCGACTGTCTATCTGACCTCCACAACCCAGTTACTGGGTAATACGATACCCCTTGGTAGGACTGGTTGTCAGATTTTCAGGCTTCTGACTACCAGTAACGACTGTCAAAAATCCACGAAAGACAGCCGGTACCAACGGCTTAACGTGCTTTACGAGGCACGGAGGTGTCTTGGTAGGTAATAGATGGTCACCAGTCCACGGACCAACCGCGCCAAGCGTAGCTTAACCTGATCGATCGACCCGAGCGGTTGTTATTACTTGGCCACGAGCTCCTCGCTGATTTGAGAGTTATTGGATCTAAATTAAGGACTAAATATACAAGGTGTAACTTAAATAACGCACAACCTCTTAAGGGGTCATTGTACCCATCATTATGAACAACTTTTACTTTGGGATCAAATATGAAATCGCGAAAAAAAATCAGCTGTTCCTACATTTTGAATGTAGAGAACAGCTGATTTTTTTCTCGCGATGTCGGGTTTGGTCCCATAGTAAAAGTTGTTCATAATAATGAGTAGGTACAAAGATTGTGCGTTATTTAAGTTACACCTTGTACATTGCGACAAAATTACATTCGTGGAAAATTCTTAATTAGTACATCTGTTACTAGTTCCCACTATACTCCACCGGTTTAGGTAATTAACTACAGGTAAATAAGCAAAAAAAACTTCGTGTCTGGTTAACCGACTAATCGTAATACTTACCTGTCACTCCAGTCGTAATGCTACGACATAGAGACAGAGTTGTACTCTTCAATTTAGCAACGTTATTCAACGAATTATTAAGTTGTTAAATTGAAGAGTACCTATGTGTCGTAGGATGACGACTTAAGTGACAGGTATTACGTTTAGGCGGTCAACCAGTGGTTGGAGTATTTTTAGGGTTCCGTACCTCAAAAGGAAAAAACGGAACCTTTATAGGATCAGTCGTGTGTCTGTGTCTGTCCGTTTGTCCGTCTGTCACAGCCAATTTGCTCCGAATCTAATGGACGGATTAAGTTGAAATTTGGTATACATATGGATTTCTGTGACCCAAACATGTACGGCTAAAGTAAATAAATGAATTTTGACTAAGGGGGTCACTTTTAGAGGTCTAATAAGAAAATTTAAAAAAAAAAGTTTTGCAAACTGTACCGTGTGACATATCAAATGAAAGAGCTTACTATGAGGGTCTCAAATATATTTTTTTTTATAAATTTAAAATAAATAGTTTTAAAGTTATTTAAGAAAATAGACGAAAATTGACCGTTCCCCCCCTTATCTCCGAAACTACTGAGCCTAAAATTTTGAAAGAAAAATACAGAAAATAGTTCTCTATACCTGTAGATTACGGGAAAACCTATAAGAAGTTTGTGGTCATAAAATAACATGGTAAATCTCTCAATAGTGAGTACAAACTTACATTTACTGTTGGAATGTATAGGAGAACATGTTTTTCAACTATAATGTTAAGTTTGTTCTTGGGATGATGAATTTAATCCCAACTACGGAACCCTTCATTATGCGTAGTCTGACACGCACATGGCCGGTTTTTTTTTGTTTACCTTTATTTAATTAGGTACCTAAACCGATGGAGTCTAAGTTACTTGTGCGCTCAAAAATTGTTGAACAAAAAACTTTGTATTGTAAGCCTACTCTAGTAATTTGTAAGTCTTCCTTAATCTTGGATGTTCGTGAACACGAGTGGGGGGGACGAGTCATTGTGCAGGCATGAGGCACCGAGGACTCGACTTTTCAACATTTCCGTTTTTAATCAGAGCCACCCTTTGTCTTGAGCCCTGTGTTCTTCCAAAAGGGCTTGAGGAAATCGAAAACATTGTCCACATCTAGCTAGATGGATCGTTGTATCGTAAGACAATAGGATGTAAACAGTACTTATATGTGTGTATGTGTTTGTAATGATGTCTGAAGTATGGAAACAAAACTGCTTCTCGCACTTCAACAGTTAGGTATAAACGTAGTCATGTATATAGATATCTATACATCTATAATAGACATCAATAAAATTGAAGTGTCTGTTTGTAGATACTGTCAAAATCACAAAATAACAGGTTTTTACTAAATGCGTTATGAAAGTATGTATATACGGTACATATAACAATAAATAATTTTTTTAAATTTTTGGCTGTCTGTCTGTTTGTCTGTCTGTCTGTTTGTCTGTCTGCCTGTTTGTTCCGCGTAATCTCCGAAATGGCAGGACCAATTTTGACGGGACTTTCACTGGCAGATATTATAGCTGATGCTATAAGGATTAACTTAAACTACTTTTATTTTAGAAAAAGAATTAGGGTTCCGCGCAAAAAAATTAAAACCCATGAAATTGTGAACGTGATCCGATTCTAATAGGGAAGTATTGACAACCACGCGGGCGAAGCCGCGGGCAACAGCTAGTCCTAACTAATTTGGCACATGGGTAGACCATGACCTGGATTAGGACGATAGGTACTTTTAATCCCGGTGGTACGTTCCTGTAGGATAATTTCCGACATCCACGCGAGAAAAGCCGCGGGCAAAAGCTAGTCTACTCAAAAATCTGTTTCCTACAGACAGTAGGTACCTAATCATCATGACAAAATATAAAAAGAACGCTCTTTATCAACTGCAACAAGATAAATCATTTCACATTCTTATTAGCAACAGCTTTTGACCGCGTGGCTGTCGGAAATTATCCCATGGGAGCACGTTCCCCTGGGATAATTTCCTTTAGTAACAAAAGAAATAAAAAGTCTACCCATGTGCCAAATTTCATCCAAATCCGTTCAGCCGTTTTAGTGTGAAAGCGTAACAAACAATCAAACTCACTTTCGCATTTATAATATTACTTAGTTAGGTAACAATCCTAATTTCCATCACCATCCCATTCCTGTCCAACACACCACCAATTCCTCCTTTCTTCAGGAATACCTGAATTAAAGCAGCCATAAATTGCGCTACAGAGATTTAACAACAATTGTCTCGTAGGTACCTACTAACACTCGAGGTGTTTTTTTTTTTCGTTGGTATAGTATGGTTGGTAGAGTCTGGCCACGCTAACTCTGCAGTGAAATAAGTGGGCAACCCCAAAAAGTTTTACATTTGGTATCGTGTATGTAGATCTAATGATTTTGGTATTTTGCCTTTTGATTTTTGCATAATAGATTATTTATCTAAGAATGTTTTTATTACTTTTTTCCGTAGTACAGACGGTGATGTCTTATACAGATTTCCAAATTCTACCATTAGGTATTTCACTGCAGAGTTAGCGTGGCCAGACTCTATAGGCAGCTGTATTTTCGAAGGCGGTAAGGACAGCCGGTGTATGCCCGAAGCGCGCGCTCTGATACTTTTGGAGCCACATTGTTATTAACGACAGCTGCAACGCACGCTCCTTTTATATGGGACAGTTGAACATCTTACTTGCGCCCGGGTTCCGTATTCATTGGTTGTATTTTCTTCACTGCCCAATCTTTTCGCCTGTATGCGAAATAATATTAGGTAATGTTTTGTAGTACCAGGTTGGTATCAGAATGACTGGATCGCAAGTTGACCATGTCGCTCTTAGTCCAAATCTCAAAATGTCTAAATCTCAAAATACCTAAGTCGCAAAATGACTACATCGCTTTTAGTCCACATCTCATAATGTCTAAATCTCAAAATACCTAACTCGCAAAATGACTACATCGCAAAAAGTCCGAACAGTTGTGTAGGCACCTGTACAGGGTTGATATCAGAATGACTGGATACATCATCATTCATCATCATCATCTGCCTAGCCTTTTCCCAGCTATGTTGGGGTCGGCTTCCAGTGTAACCAGATGCAGCTGAATACCAGTATTCTACATGGAGCGACTGCCTATCTAACCTCCAGAACCCAGTTAATGCAAGGTAACACGATACCCCTTGGTACGACCCGTAACGACTGTCAAAGATCCACGAATGACAGCCGGGACCAACGGCTTTTTATGCTTTCCGAGGCACGGAGGGGTGTTGGTATGTAAAGATGGTCACCCATCCACGGACCAACCGCGGCAAGCGTGGCTTAACATGATCGATTGACCCGTGCGGCTGTTACTTAGCCACAAGCCCTTTATTTTTTTTTAAAGTAAGTATAATACATAGGTGATTTTAACATTTTTGTCTGTTTGTAGGTTTGTCTGTTTGTTCAAGCATCAAAATGGACCGATTTGGTTCAAATTTGGTGTAAAGAGTGAATTTTGGGGAAGCACATAGTCTAGGGAAAGTAAGAAAAAAGTCACATTAAGAACCAAAGATATATAGAAGTATAGGTCCTACACAACTGTTCGGACTTTTTGCGATGTAGTCATTTTGCGAGTTAGGTATTTTGAGGTTTAGACATTATGAGATGTGGACTAAAAGCGATGTAGTCATTTTGCGACTTAGGTATTTTGAGATTTAGATATTTTGAGATTTGGACTAAGAGCGACGTGGTCAATTTGCGATCAAGTCATTCTGATACCAACCCGGAGAAAATTAGCACTCATTTGATTTCACATATATCCGTACTCGAGTAGATACGCTCGTCATATCTGATGGGCCAGATTGTTAGCCCCGTTTCCTACCTTAATGATTTTTTACGTGAAAAGAGCAAACTTATATTAATTTATATTTTACTTCTCAGATGGAAACCGTCTATAAAACTAAGGGACATGAGGAGGTTCTCTTGAATGAATCAAAGTTAATAAAGTATCGTTCTAAGTGGAACACATCGTTTTTTTCTATCGGCACAAGCTCGAAGTTAACGTAGTTTTACAATAATATTTTATGCAGGAGCTGCACGCTTAGCAAAGTTGCCTTGTAAGCTCTTCGGCCTGACACATTCAGCTACTTACAAGCTTGACAACGTTCTTGGAAAATATCATTAAGTACTTGGTAATGGTTCATCGAAGAGAAATTTGGTTCAATAATGCAATGTTGCTTTTATACCCCGTTTACATTCAGCCCATTTCCACGGCAACTTGCAAGTAAATAAGCTCCTAGTATCCCTAAGTAGTCTGTGCAGGTTCCCTTCCCAAGCTTCCCTTGCCGTTGACGTTGCCGCTTGCCTTGCCTGGCGATCCCCAAATTGTCGGTTTTTTGGCGGATATCAAAGGGCTGGCAACGCGAGCGCGAATGAGTGTTTATCTAGGTCCTAGGTATTGCTCTCTCGCTCACTTGCTATCAAATTTTGTACGTTCTACATTGTTTTAAAGAATGTGAAGCGGCAATGTAAACACTCATTTCCCTTGTCGTTGCCACAGCAATATTTTTAGCATACCTAGCAGCATATTTTTTTTTTTTTAAGGAAATGTTTCCGGCAGCGCGAATGGCAATGGCTGTTTAGGTACTTACGTAGTTCCAATATTATAAGAGAACTAAGTTTTTCGAAGTAAGATGCATGTTTCATCAGTCTAACGAGGTAAGTACTTAAACTTGTTATCTTTTTTTTTAAATCAATGATTGACCTAGCGAGCGTAGTGAGCGAAGCGGTCTCCGCTTCAAGTCTGGCAAAATATGCTTTCGATTGTCAGTTGTTGCCACTACTCTACAGGTCATATTTTACAACCTATCTGGACGAAACTTTGTATACAGGTTTTACGACTTTATAGATTTTTTTGGAGGGGTATACTTCCTCGAAAAAGGGGCAAAAAAGGTCAAAAATTGGACATCTCCACCTTATGAGATCTGATTTCGATGTTTCTTTTTTTATTTGAAAGATACTTAGTTACGTACTTTAAGTTGGTCTCATAAAAATTTGGTGATTATATATGATGAAAAAAAAAAAACTGAAATATCCCGTTTTAATTAACTGTAGTTTTGCAAAAAAGTTTGTGCTCGCGAGAGACGCGAGGTCTACCTACTGTTCGCAGAACTAGGTAAGTACTATAGTTATTTAAAAAAGTAGATACTTTTAAATCATGTCGTACCTACCTACGTAAAGCCACTCTGTTGACTGTGTGACTTAACGAACCCTAAAATTAAGTAGGCACAGCCGATCATTCTACCTGAGCTGCAGTTTTTTGGTTACCTCATTTCTGGCAATAATTTTAATGTTATTTATAATTCGGTATCAAAGATTCGTGGTCATGAGTTGATAATTATTATTTAATTTACACCTGCCTTTAAATTGAACACAAGGAAATGCATGTTGCACTCATTGCAAAATAAGTATACCTACTTGAATAAAATTATGAAGTAAAGATTAAGAAATGTGTAATGATAAATATTCGTTAAAACGACTCGAAACATATTCTGAATACAGGATCAAATTAAATTAGCTAGCAAAACTCCGCAGACGATGGGTATCGATATTTAAACATGATAAAACAAAAAAAAAATTGGTGGTTTTTTTTTGGGGCTCAACGACCATATTTACCTACTCTTGTTACTTGAAATATAACATTTTTTTTTGTGTATACTTCACAGACGCCTAATGGGTATCAATGTCGCAGATAGATTGTGAATACGCTGTTTTACATAACCGATAGCTGTTTTACAAAATAGCTCCGTAAAACAGCTAAACAATTCAGCTGGATTGGCGTTGCGTTACGTTGAACAAAACTAATGCAGAATGGCTTATCTGCCTACAGTCACAATAAGCGTTTGGTATGGCTTCTAATGCCGAATCGGTCACAGTAACTAAGCGGGCACCCTAAACGATTGGTTTAGGTTAGGTTATAACTGTGACCAACCGCGCGCGAACCAAGCGAGCTGTGCCGCGAAAGCGGCCGGCTACTTCCAAGTTAGTCGCAGGTACTTGGCTATATATTACCTATTTTTAGGAGTGACTTTCATAAAACTCTGAAAACTTTAATATTAAAATTAAAGTTTTCACTTGAGTTAGGCTCATTTTCACTCATATTACTCGTTATATTTATATCCGCATCGGACGCCATTATTGTTGTTATGATATGACGTAAAACCATGAGCGACAATTTTTTTAACTAAAATCTACAATCTGACGTTTCATTTTACACCGTTTTACATAACGTCTTATCGTTGACCCCCTGCATTGATAAAATGCATAACGTTTAGGTATGCAATTTTGCGTTTTAAAATTCAGTAATTATGGAAAATCGCTAAACTTCGTTCAGCTGTTTTAAATAACGGAGCTGTTTTGTAAAACGGCTAGCGGTTATGTAAAACATCGGATTATTTAATCCATCTGCGACATCGATATCTAAGTAAACAGAATAAATAAGAAAAAGAGATTTTCTTCAACTCATACTTCAAGTAAGTAACTACACTACCAGCGGTCGTCGACTCCAATTTTTTTTTTCATATCAAATCGTACCTCATGTTTTTATTTTTAATGGCGTTGTGTGAAATGTCCAAGGATATTATTATTATTATGTTGAGTTCTTTATTTTTCTTCTCTATTATGAGAGTTTAAAACCTTACACACGGGCCGGAACCAAGTGTGTAAGGGGCAAATTAAATTGAGAAGGTGGATGATAGTGTAGACGAAGTCAGGAACTTTCGGGTGATGCGACAGGTGTTGAGAATGGTGGCTTTTTGGAGCATGTAAAGTGTGTGAGAGGGCATGTGTAGAGTGTTAAGACTTTGTGTGAGAGCCTTCGGTACTACACCAGTAGATGAGAGTACTATAGGGACGATATGGACGGTTTGTGCTTTCCATTGGGTTTTTATTTCTATGGCGAGATCTTGGTACTTACTAAGTTTTTCGGATATTGTAGTTTGAATGTTGTGTGAGTTAGGTATAGCTATATCTATCAAGTAAACTGTTTTGTTTATCTTGTCGTGAACGGTGATATCAGGTCTATTGTAATGAATGGTTTTGTCTGTAATTATTGTTCGGTCCCAATAGATTTTCTGATTCCTGTTTTCTAAAATGATTTCAGGTTTGTATTTATAATATGGAATCATTTCACCTATAAGTTTATATTTGTGTGCTAAGTGTTGGTGTATAATTGCGGCAACCTGGTCATGTCGGTGTTTATAATCTGTCTGTGCGAGTGATTTACAGGCCCCTGTTATGTGTTGAATGGTCTCAGAGGCACTGTTGCAATGTCTGCATGTGTCAGTCGGCTGATTGGGATCTTTTATAATGTACTTTCTGTAGTTACGAGTTGCTATTATTTGATCCTGTATGGCCAGCATAAAACCCTCGGTCTCGGGATTATTATTATAATCTTCTCGTTAGCGATACCGGTCCGAGTTCCGCTAGATATTTTTTAACCTGTACAGATTATTAATATTATGGTAAGTAGGGGAGGTCGGGGCTAGAAGTTACCGGGGTAAGTTGTTCCGATTGAAATAACTCCGCGAGAAAAAGAGATAAGAATATCGAATAAACGCGTCATGAAATGGTGCGCCACAGCGCACCGATGGCGGCCATCTTAAACAGGCCAGTGGCGCCGGGAATATTGGATCGGCAGCACGTGCGTCGCTGATTCACGTAAGTAAATATTTTCGTATTTAGCATTTTTGGTCTGTTTCATAAATTTTAACGATTAGCGTTTAGTGTTTTATTGTTTCAATGTGAGGATTTATCTATTGTTGTGTTACACTATGCGTAAATGACGTACGTTTTGTAACCTAACCTATATTTTGTTTTTTTTTCAACTCGTGTGATTGGGGCTAGATGTTCCTTTTTTCTGGGGCAGGTTGTGACCTCGGAACAACTTGCCCCAACTAATTTGTACCAATAATGAGGTATCATCATCATCATCATCATCAACCTATAGCAGTCCACTGCTGGACATAGGCCTCCTACAATGAGCGCCATAATGAGGTATATATATATATATTGTTATTTTCTTTTACAGCATGCGGACTTACAAAAGAAAATCTACCCGAGGTTTAATATCAAAGGAGTTACTGCAAACAGCAGCGAATGCAGTTATCAATGATGGCAGAAAAATAAAAACTGTTGCCAGAGAGCTTGACATTTGCCATATGACATTGTACAGATTCGTAAAAAAAGTAAGATCTCGAGAAGAAAATATCACAACTGGCTACAAAAAAACAAGAGCTGTGTTTACGGAAGAACAGGAAGATAAGTTGGCAGACTATATATTAAAGTGTAGCTCAATTTTCTTCGGTCTTCTGCCAGAAGAACTTAAAAAATTAGCGTACGAATGTGCAGTAAAATTCAATGCTCCCAATATTCCACCATCTTGGCACGAAAATAGAAAAGCTGGTCCTGATTGGCTAAATGGTTTTTTAAAAAGAAATTCTCATCTATCAATAAGAACACCGGAGTCAACAAGTGCCAGCAGGGCGACATCTTTCAATAAACACAATGTTGGTGAATTTTTTACAAAACTGAGCACAGTGTTGGATAAATATAAATTTCCACCTTCAAGAATATATAATCTAGATGAAACGGGCGTCACCACAGTCTTAAAGCCGAGGAAAATCGTTGCCAAGAAGGGAATTAAGCAAGTAGGGGCCATAGTATCCGCTGAACGCGGGACATTAGTTACTGTCGAACTGGCAGTAAATGCATTAGGTCATACAGTTCCTCCCATGTTTATATTCCCAAGGCTTAAATACAAGGATTTGTTCATAAAAAGTGGTCCACCTGAATCTATCGGCGCAGGAAATGGTTCAGGATGGATGACAGCCACGGAGTTTCTGATATATATGGATCATTTTATCAAGCATACGAAACCATCACCTTCAGATCCGATTTTGTTATTGCTCGATAATCACCAATCTCATATCGACATCAATGTGGTGGAGAAGGCGAAATCTAACTCCATTATAATGCTTTCATTTCCGCCTCATTGCACACACCGCCTACAACCATTAGATGTTGGAGTGAATGCACCTTTCAAAAACTATTGTGCAAAGGCTCAGGACAATTGGATGAGAAATAATCCGGGTAAGACAATGACAATCTACGAGATACCAGAAATAGTTAAATACGCGCTACCTCTCGCAGTGACTCCCGTAAACGTCATGAGCGCTTTCCGAAAGGCTGGTGTTTGGCCTATTGATCCCAACGTTTTTACAGAGGACGACTATTCTCCATCGTTTGTTACAGATCGCCCTTTAGCTTTAAATAACGCCTCCGAAGCTACAGCTTTAGGTATTTCAAATAGCATAATTACGAATAATCCAGAACCAGTCTCAGAGACTGATACCAGAATAGACGATTATGCATCTGCAACTGTAAACATCAGTTTTGGTGAAAATCAAATCTTTGATGCGCCAGGGCCATCAGGGATTGTTAATCTGCCTCCATCTTCTGGTGTCATAGAAGAACCACTCGGAAAGTATGTCCCATTTTCTCCAGAAATTGTACGTCCTTTTCCAAAGGCGCCTCCCAGAATCGGAACGCACAAGAGACGTATAAGGAAGTCCACCATTCTAACGGATACTCCTGAAAAACAGGCCTTAGCAGAAGAGCAAAGCAAGAAAACAAAAGGGAAGATTAAAACAAAGCAAGGAAATGGAAATAGAAAAGGGAAGGGAAAAGGAAAAGGAAAGGGAAAGGGAAAAGGAAAGGGGAAGTCTGTTAAACGACAGGTATTACAAACAAGTAGTGAAAATTCTGAGAGTGAAGAGGACAGCTTAGAGTATTATTGCCTAGTGTGCTGTGATAGTTACTCTAATTCACTTTCTGGAGAAGAATGGGTTCAGTGTCAAGAATGTAGGAACTGGGCCCATTCTAGATGTAGGCAGAATCAAGCTTTATTTACCTATGTATGCCCGAACTGTGATTCTGATATATCTTCTGAAGATTAATTATAAGTTATTTTGCCTATGATGGCATTTTTTTATGTTTTTTTTTAATTGATATTTTCAGCCTAAGACAAGGCAATATGATTAAAGACTGAAATAATTATCAAGACTGATTAGCTGCAAGTTAATTGATAAGCTCCTAATGACTAAATGTTCAATAATTGTTTAAGTACAAATTATAGTTACTTGTTAAAACATACAAATGTTTACCTGATAATACGTAGGATATTGTTGATTATTTACTACTGAATAAACAGACCTGGTTTAATCATTTATTGTTTTTATTTCACAAATAATAGCTTTAAAAGATATGGTAACAACTTACCCCGGCTAGTTAACAACTTGCCCCGAGTCGGGGTAAGTTGTTACTTTCCGACTTTGGTCATAAAAAAATTAATAACAAATTAATCTCACAGTAAATGACCCAGATAACTATCTCAATAGCAAAGTGAAATATGTAGGTTAATTTTAATCGCAACATAGGAATATTAAAATCAAGTATTCTTAACGAATTTTGAGGTTAACTGAAAATTGGAACTTCTAGCCCCACGCTCCCCTACGTTGTCCTGAACTAAATTTGGTTTTAGTCATAACCGTTATGTAAAATGTTAATTATTATTAAGATTATTTCTAGCTTAAGTATAATGTAGGTATGTGATGTGGCTGTGCTTTTGCAAATAAATAAAATATTGTAGGTATGTAGGTACCTATACCTATGTCCGTCTAGTGATAAAGTAAGCTAGTATAACGTAAGTGAAATTATGTGATAGGTACCTATAATTAATAAAAACCGGTCAAGAGCGAGTCGGACTCGCGCACCGAGGGTTCCGTACCATCATTTATATTTTTTTTTGATGATTTCTGAAAACTGTGCTATTTATAGACATCTTTTTATTTTTCCTGTAATCTAGGTAAGTATACAAAAACTTCTATCACGTAGACTAATTTCAGATTTTTCTCTATGCAAACTTCGGAGATAAGGGGGAACGGTTTTTTTTTTCAAAAAGTTAAGTAATCAAAAGTCGACAACTATGCGGTCTAAAAAAAAGATAAAAAAAATTTGAGAATTGCAAATAGCGCTCTTTCAGACGAGTATGATACCCCACATGTCCCCACTACGAACTAACCCCACTTAGAATTTTTAAGACCCACCTTCAGGGACTGAAAAAAAAAACATAAATATTTTTATTTCTTTCTTATTTGCAAAATAGTTGGCCAAACGTCATCTAAAACTGTCAAGTTGATAGCATAGTAGTTCTTGAGATATCCAGCTGTGACAGACAGACAGACAGATAGACAGACAGACTGAGTCACACCATAGGGGTTCCTTTTTACCATTTTGGTACGACACCCTAAAAATCAAGTACTCACCTAACAATCGCCACAAAACAAATACTTATTGTGCAAAATATTTAATTTAATTAATCAGATTAATGACTATGTATGAGTACACACTGCTACTATATCAAGCTATACATTTCCACTATGCTGATCTCGCATTGTATAGGATTTCCGGACAAAAAAACACTACAAAGTGAAAAATAACTTTAATTTCGGAAGTCGGTGTCTTTGGTTTTTTATTCCGAAATTTACTTCCGAAATTAAAGTTATTTTTCACTTTGTAGTGTTTTTTTGGAAGTCGGTTTTTTTTTAAACGTTTTTATTTTTCACTATTTAGTGGTGCCTACCCCACACAAATCTGAATACCAGATAAATTAGAGGAGCATCATCCACATAGACTAAATGGAAAAAATACGTATTAAATCATTGAAGCTAATTCAAAAGTCACTCATCAGAACTTGAAGATATTTTTATGTCACCATCTCAGGAGTATACCAATTCAAATAAAACCTTTGCAAAAAGGCAAATACGTCGCGCTAAGTCGTGTCAGAAGTTTGGTAGGCGTAGTTTTAGTTGACGGAGATAACGAGGCTACGAAATCTGCCTTCTGACAATCAAGGCCACACATAACATACAACTCAAGTAGCGCAATTTGAAGCGGCATATAATATAGTTACCATTAAATCATTTATAGCCAGAGTGCACCTCATGACAATTCCAATAAGCCCAAACACGGCTAGGATACATTGTTTTATTACCGAGTTCCGATGCCTACCTTCCGGTTTCTTCATGAGATCGGTTCGATGGTACCATTTTCATCAGAACCATTTATTTATTTAAAGCTTCGTCATAGTCGGTTAACTATTTTAATCGAGATATCTTATCGCCACTCCTGAAATACTTATCATAGTTGAGATTCCCGTGGCAATCTGTGGTCTTCATCATCAGTTCCACTTCACCAGATGATACTTTTTGAATGCAAACGCTTAATTTTTTTATGAAAATCCCAAAATCGCTACATGTATGCCTACAATATTTGAGGAGTTCCCTCGATTCCTCATGGATCCCATCATCAGAACTGGATAATAGATATATATATTCATCACGCGCCGACAAAGTGGTAAAATAAAATCATGAAAAACAATTTTGTTTGGGGTACCTTCTGTACACGTAAAGTGGGGATGTTTTTTTTTCTCGTCTACCCCATGGTGCGGGATGTTGTTGGATGGGTCTTTCAAAAATATTGCGGGTTTGCGAAAACAATTTTTCGATTTAGGGATCCGTTTCTGAAATATTAAGCTTCAAAGTGCTAATTTCTGTTAGAGTCAAGTGTGTGTCCCTGCCAGGTAAACGGTAGGTAGTTTTGAATGTGTAAAAAAATTCACGGTAGCTATAGACTTAGGTAGGGGAGACCGGGGCCAGTTCTAACAAATTTTATGTTTTGGTTTATATTTTCTAACGTAATACACTTTTCGACATTGCTTTCGATTAAGCATACGTTAGTTATTCAGCTATTATTACAGTTACAAAAAACGTGAATACGACAGATACTTTCAGAATTAGATGCATTTTTAAAGAAAAAGTCAGTTGTTCACACTTACCCCGTATTCGGGGTAAGTTTTAACAGGGCTGGGGTAAGTATTAACGCAAGGGGCAAGATGTAACATGGGAGTTTTTCAATTAAATAATTCGAAGAAAAACCCATTTTTATTCGAAAATAACTTTAATCAACTTATGTTCTATCAAATTCACCTATTTTCAATCACAGATACAATAGGTATATAAGTTGCACTATCTATTCTGCTAAGGCTACTCCAAGATATTGCGTCGCCATGAAAACTTTGCCATAAAATTTCTTAAAAATGAAAAGGCGGACAGTAATGAAACTTTACATGCATGAGCAAGACACATTTATCAAGATACTAGCTGACCCGACAGACGTTGTCCTGTCTTAGCTATGAATATTGTAATGTAAACGCGTGAAGTTAAAATAGTCGTTAAGTTGGCAATATCTGTCAATGATTCCTATGCATCGTAATCATAGTCTGAGAAACAATCCAGCAGAAACAGTCTTCTTCTTCTGTATCACTATCCTCTTGCAGAATTTTCTTCTTCACCTTTTCTACTTCTACCCTTCCAGTTATTTTCCCCTTCTCTTTTCCTTTGCCTTTATCCTTACTCTTCATTTCCTCCTGACTAGTTTTCTTCTTTTTGGATAACTTACCATTTAGTTTCCTCCTCTAAGTACAATCATCCGGTATGCTCGTCAATCATCTGTAAACATTTGCCCCATAAACGGGGTATGTGTTAACATGTTAATATTTACCCCGGTCTATTTGTTACTTATAAGCTTATAACCTACTAGGTCACTTTTTTTACAAAATCACATAAAATCAATCAATAGGAATAATAAAAAACGTATAGCACAGTAATATCACTACATAGTATAAAACAAAGTCGCTTCCCGTTGTCTGTCTGTCCCTATGTATGCTTAGATCTTTAAAACTACGCAACGGATTTTGATTCGGTTTTTTTTAATAGATAGAGTGATTCAAGAGGAAGGTTTATATTATGTATAATACATGCGCGGGCGAAGCCGCGGGTAAAAGCTAGCTAGTTATCAATAAAATTAAGCTTCATTCTGGGCAATATTATATTTGATTGAGTGAATAACAACGCCTTGAGTCAAATTATTGCAAACCACAAAAAGTTCGTTTACCTATCATCAATCCGGGCTTGCTTCGCACTACTCCTACAAGAGGCGATCGGCCGCGGACTGACGAGTCGTGACATGTTGAATATACCCGCTAAACGGTAAGCGTTACAATCATGATACTCGGTTTCCTAGCACTATTTACGATAGGCGTCGTAAATAGTGCTAGGAAACCGAGTAACATGATTGTAACGCTTACCGTTTAGCGGGTATATTCAAGTTAATTCTTACCCCCGTTAGCACCAGCCCCGGTCTCCCCTACCTATATATTCTCAAACTCAAAGCATTTATATCAAATAAACCAATTAGGTACATGCACTTTTGAATTGTCAAGGGGTCCGTCTTGGGTCGGTCAGTCAGAAAAATGAAGCTGTAGTTGCCCATTCCAAAGCGTAGATCCTGGAGAAGAACGGGCAAGAAACTCCACGGACACTCTTTTAAATCAAATATTTTACATAATATTGTATTTTATAACGAAGGTAAAAGGGAAACTATCACATCTAAGTAGGCTTTTCAAGTTTACGAGTAATAGTCAACCAACTACGGAACCCTTCATTGTGCGTGGTCCGACACGCACTTGGCCGGTTTTTTAATTTATTGTGGTTATTTGTCGTTTACTTTTTAATTTCTGAGAATAACATAACATGGCATCACACCAGTATTCCGCAAAGGGTAAGGCAGAGGACCTACCTATAGTAGGCCAACAAGAGAATGTTATACTAATTATTTAAATCAATTCAAATACAAATACAAATACAAATATTCTTTATTGTGGTACATAGGTAAGCAATAAGTTGTTACATGTTTCCGAAATTGTACACAGCTATGACCCGCCATAATGGCATACTAGTACATTATGATATAAGTGCGGTAAGTTGAAAATTACAACCGAGGCGATATTGCTAGCCCGAGCCGTAGGCGAGGGCTACAAGAAAGCAGAGGCTGTAATTATCAAAGCGCACGTATGTCATACGACGTTTTATAACATATTTGCGAGGAAACAAATAAAACTAGGACTTTCTTAAACGAATAAATCTTTAAAAACACACTTTCTGAAAAAGAATTTGGATCTTTGCTTGTTTTCCATAAGATGAAATTTTGATACGCTTGTAAGTATCTATCGGTCGATTTTTCAGGCAAGAGGCTTAGAGTAGCCTTTTTCGATGCCTTTGAGACTTCTGGCGGTGTCGAATTAATAAATTCATCATTACTTGACGACATTTTCAAATAAAAACAATACAGGGAAAAAAAAAGCACGCGGAATAATTTTTACTTGTTCACAAATTAGCGATGCGCGCGCATCAGCGCTTTTTTTTTTTAAAGCAAAGGCACAAAAACAGCCAGTATTACTAATAAAGTAAATTAATATTTTTTGTTTTTGTTTGTTGTTGTTGCAATTTATTGTCAAAATTAATGTTTATTTTTTATATTTTGTCTCCCAAAGTTAATTTTATTCATAAAATGTTGACCACTTTTCTGACATAAAAACTCTTTGCTAAGATTTAAAAAGTACCGTTCGTTTTCGACGGAGCATCTTGATAAACCTTACGTTTTACCTTATTAAAAAGAAACCCGTGCGTTTTACATTACAATTACGCACAAGTACGTAATGACATACATTACGATATTGAAATTCTTGAAATAAGAGACCCTTTACGAGCAAATGTGTTATAAAATAATTTTATAACACATTTGCTCGTAAAGGGTCTCTTATTTCACCAATTTCAATATCGTAATGTATGTCATTACGTACTTGTGCGTTATCGTAAAGTAAAACGCTTTCGAGTTTCTTTAATAAGGTAACCCGTACGGTTTATCATGATGCTCCGTCTAAAACGAACGGTACCTACTTTTTTAAATCTTAGCAAAGAGTTTTTATGTCGGAAAAGTGGTCAACATTTTATGAATAAAATTAACTTTGGGATAAAATGAAATTAAAGAATTAAATGTTAAACATTTAATTCTTTAATTTAATTAATTTTGACAATAAATTACAACCATTTATCTGTAACAAAAACAAAAAATATTAATTTACTCTAATAATACTGGCTGTTTTTGTGCCTTTGCCTTAAAAAAAAAGCGCTGATGCGTGCGCATCGCTAATTTGTGAACAAGTAAAAATTATTCCGCGCGTTTTTTCTTTTCGCTGTATTGTTTTATTTGAAAATGTTGTCAAGTAATTATGAATTTATTCATTCAACACCGCCAGAAGTCTCAGAGGCAGCGAAATAGGCTACTCTAAGCCTCTTGCCCAAAAAATCGACCGATAGATACTTACAAGCAAGCGTATCAAAATTTCATCGTATGGAAAACAAGCAAAGATGCAAATTCATTTTCAGAAAGTGTCTTTTTAAAGATTTATTCGTTTAAGAAAGTTCGAGTTTTATTTATTCCCTCGCAAATATGTTATAAAACGTCGTATGACATACGTGCGCTTTGATAATTACAGCCTCTGCTTTCTTGTAGCCCTCGCCTACGGCTCGGGCTAGCAATATAGCCTCGGCTGTAATTTTCAACTTACCGCACTTATATCATAATGTAGGTACTATTACAGTAGGTAACATTTTAACAGCACAATCAAATAGAAAATTAAAATAATAACAATTTAAATATGCAGCACTTCGAAATATTCAAAATATTCGTTAATTCTAGTAACGAATATTTTTACATGTCAAGGCAACAATTAAAATAACGAGACATAAATTATAAATTCAGTTAGAATTAAATAATACAAATTAAGAAATACACACATTTTACTTATCAGGGGAACAATTAAAATTAAATAACATCATCGAGATAATCTTTTAAAGTATAGTAACATTTGTCTAACAGCAATTGAAATAATTTCTATGCAAATCTAAATCTCTAATTGTCTTTGGCAATTTATTATATATGTCAGGTATTAGATAAAAAACACTTTTGTGGAAAAGAGCAGTTTTGTGGGGTTCACGTGTCATTTTGTCTTTATGTCTGGCTCTATTACTAAATTTGAAACGGTGAATATTTAATTTTGCGAAAATGGCACATTCGTATATAAACATACAGGGAAGTGGTAGTATTTTTAGTTTCTTAAAATGTGGAACACAGGTGTCCGTTGAATCAATGTTCACGATTGATCGGATACACCGCTTTTGCGCCTTAAAAGCTAGGTTTTTGTTGGTTGAATTGCCCCAGAACATAAGACCGTACCTTAAAATGGAAGAGACATAACCATGATACGCACTAAGAACAGCAGATTTATCTGCTGTTTTACTTAATTTATAAAGGGCATATGACTGTTGATTTAAGCGTTTACAGACATAACCTATGTGATTTTTCCAGTTAAGTCTTCTGTCAATATGTAATTCAAAATGTGCATGCAATTTTCAAGTCAGTAGGTATGTTGTATGTTGATCTAAATAAATGATTCACGGCCGCATCAAATATTTATTTAAAGAATTATTATCATAAAAATCATCAATACAACTCTCTAAATTCATATTACCCTATTGATTGACTATTTCATGAAATCATGACATTTGAGGCCAATTCTTGATGATCTGCCTAACCTTTTCCCAACTATGTTGGGGTCGGCTTCCAGTCTAACCGGAAGCAGCTGAATACCAGTATTTTACATGGAGCGACTGCCTATCTGACCTCCACAACCCAGTAACTGGGTAATACGATAACCCTTGGTAAGACTGGTTGTCAGACTTTCGGGCTTCTGACGACCCGTAACGACTGTCAAAGATCCACGAATGACAGCCGGGATCAACGGCTTAAAGTGGTGTGCGTCTATCTGACAGGCCCCAACGAGATTCATCAACAGGTGATAGCTTGTCATAAAGAAATTATTTTGTACCTAAAGAAAATAAATAAGATATATTTTGTACCTCGACAGTTTTTGATTAAATGACGTTTTTATGAAGTGTCTTGCTAGCGGGCCCTTTATGGTTATTTTTGTTGTTATTATACTTTCAGATCGCACAATAGTGTTAGGAGCTTGATACTATTATGTACCTTACAAATCCAAAATCTCGACTTTCTGTGAGCTACACTTCAGAAGATATTCGTTATTTAAACAAGCGTCCAGCCAGCGGGCCCCTTTTTAAATACTACTATTTTATATCATACAATAGTGTTAGGAGCTTGATACTATTATGTACCTTACAAATCCAAAATTTCGACTTTCTGTGAGCTATACTTCAGAAGATATTCGTTATTTAAACAAGCGTCCAGCCAGCGGGCCCCTTTTTAAATACAACTATTTTATATCATACAATAGTGATAGGAGCTTGATACTATTTTGTACCTTACAAATCCAAAATTTCGACTTTCTGCGAGCTATACTTTAGAAGATATTCGTTAATTAATTGTGATTTTTTATTTGCTTTAGCTCGTCAGTTATTATTATATTACAGTATCTGTTCGACCGGGCTCTGCTCGGGTGAAAATAGAGAAAACGATTTTTTTTTTTTCCCCAAGTATGAGACCTAGCTAGATCAATTTTTTGCACCCGTAAACCCATATATTGCAAGTTTCATCGAAATCGTTAGCCGCTTTCGTGAACGTGAGTACAAATATTACTCGTTTAATAGTATAGGGATGTTGTATAAGGTTTTTGATGTTCTTTAAATTTCTAAGTTCTAAATTGACATTTGGTACGCGTTGTCTGAAATTTTAAAATGATTGTCGACATGTTTAGACATCTTTTGTTCCTAACAATTTAAACAGATTAAAGATTATAATTACTATTACATTTTCTCTTTTAATTTACATCGTCATCATTAGCGTCGTACTTAACTCTCTTACTCTTTTTCTTAATCCCAGTTTTGGTGTTATAGCCCTATTGGATTATGAACGTAGGTATAATGTTTGAAAAGGGGTTTGCTAGCTAGACGATCGTTTAATTAACGAATATCTTCTGAAGTATAGCTCGAGAAAGTCGAAATTTTGGATTTGTAAGGTACATAATAGTATCAAGCTCCTAACACTATTGTATGATATAAAATAGTTGTATTTAAAAAGGGGCCCGTGGCTGGACGCTTGTTTAAATAACGAATATCTTCTGAAGTATAGCTCACAGAAAGTCAAAATTTTGGATTTGTAAGGTACATAATAGTATCAAGCTCCTATCACTATTGTATGATATAAAATAGTTGTATTTAAAAAGGGGCCCGCTGGCTGGACGCTTGTTTAAATAACAAATATCTTCTGAAGTATAGCTCACAGAAAGTAGAAATTTTGGATGTGTAAGGAACATAATAGTATCAAGCTCCTATCACTATTGTATGATATAAAATAGTTGTATTTAAAAAAGGGCCCGCTGGCTGGACGCTTGTTTAAATAACGAATATCTTCTGAAGTATAGCTCACAGAAAGTCGAAATTTTGGATTTGTAAGGTACATAATAGTATCAAGCTCCTAACACTATTGTATGATATAAAATAGTAGTATTTAAAAAGGGGCCCGCTGGCTGGACGCTTGTGTAAATAACGAATATCTTCTGAAGTGTAGCTCACAGAAAGTCGAGATTTTGGATTTGTAAGGTACATAATAGTATCAAGCTCCTAACACTATTGTGCGATCTGTAAGTATAATAACAATAAAAATAACCATAAAGGGCCCGCTAGCAAGACACTTCATAAAAACGTCATTTAATCAAAAACTGTCGAGGTACAAAATATATCTTATTTATTTTCTTTAGGTACAAAATAATGTCTTTATGAAAAGCTATCACCCGTTGATGAATCTCGTTGGGGCCTGTCAGATAGACGCACACCTTAAAGTGCTATCTCTCTATGAGTCTCGGTATGTAAAGATGGTCACCCATCCACGGACCAACCCCGGCAAGCGTAGCTTAACCTGATCGATCGACACGTGCGGCTGTTATTACTTAGCCACGAGCTCCTCGTATTATTGCTGACTCTAATTAATAGAATTCTGTAAAGCCATAGGTATAAGTTACGGCCGCGAATCATATTTTAATTGAATCAACATAGGTATAGGTACAACCTGACACCAACCGGCGACCTGCAAATTGCAAAAAACTTGGTCACACATGAAAAGCGAATATTTATATGTATAGACATGGAATTAATGTATAGATATACATGAGGCTTGCTATCCGCTAACTAGCGCCACCATTGAGGAAAAAATAATAAGTCTGGAGTTAGGGAAGAGTAAAGGTCGAAGCCTTAGCAGTTAACGCCGAAAACGGCCGTTTTTAGCGTTAACTGCTAAGGCTTAAACCTAGGAAGCTTAGTGTTGATTTTTTTGATACAAAAAAAATTCTACCTTATCAGCCTAAAAATGTGAGCATAAGAAATTTCAAAATGTTTCATATCTCCAGACTTTATTATTTTTTCTCAATGGTGGCGAAACAATCTTTAACACAAAACTAGTTTGCCTGGTGTGCCACCTTGACAGAAAGTCTCAACAAATCCGAGCCCTGTAGAGATACACGCCGCGCGGGGTGGGAGTGGTGCGGTGTGCGTCCGGCGGGATGCGCCGGCCGTGCGCACGGCACGCACGGGCACGGCGCACTCCGGCGCATATGGCGCGCCGCATCTGTCCTATCTCGCGCACGTTAGCATAGTACCGCACGGGCCAACGCGCTACACTCTACAGGCTGCTCCAAATTCACTGCGCTGATCTATTTGGACACGTCGTTCTAAAATTGAGATTTAACCCCTTACTGGAAGTAGGTAGGTACTTATAAGATTTTTTTTTGCAGAAAGATTTTTTAATAAGCTATATACCTACAATAAGAAGTACACATCGACAAAAAATGACAACGGTTATTGCTGAAATTACAGCATAAAGCCGCAGTCAATTAGCTTAATTATCCGTTTAGTTAAATAACCGCCTAGCCTTTGGAAGTATGTAGTGCTCGGCGACCGCTGCCGCGGAACCGCTTGCTTTCCTCGCTCGGCAAGCACGTGGTTGGTCACAGTTCTAACCTAACCCTTTTGGTCGAGGTGCCCCGGCTGCAACCAATTCGGCTCGCACGTGGTTGGTCACAGTTCTAACCTAACCCTTTTGGTCGAGGTGCCCTGGCTGCAACCAATTCGGCTCGCACGTGGTTGGTCACAGTTCTAACCTAACCCTTTTGGTCGAGGTGCCCTGGCTGCAACCAATTCGGCTCGCACGTGGTTGGTCACAGTTCCAACCTAGCCTATAGGTAGTTGAATATCATTCAAGGCGCGAGTTGACCGGCGCCGGCGCCGTATAACTAAATAGCTAGACGGTTAACGTAAGGAGAAAACTTTATATAATATGTATATAAACGTATATCATAGAAGTAGGTACCTATAAACGTAAAATACCATCATCCAATGGCGACCACGGGCTTACAGTAGCTGTGAACTTAGGGGGTTCGGTTGACATTCGAGCACACATTGACTTGAACCTATGGGGTTCATAAGTATATAAATAACGTTTGACTGGTATGCATTGTAGTAAATGATCGTTCACGCATAATATTATGTAGCTTCGCATGCGTTTAGCAATAATTAAACTTTATGGAAATCGTTGAAACACTTGCATTTGTCATTATTGCAAAAAATAGACTTCACGTTTTTCGCACTATGAATGAATGGATCTTTAGGCAGTTTTGGCATAGGTACTTACCTACCAAACTGTCTATTTTTCATCCACGTGGGGAAATTATCGATGTAATCAATTCGTACAGAATTCAGGGGGCAGGTCTTGATGTCTGGCAGGAGCGATTCGGGCTAGGTGGATGGAGTTGGAGTGCCGCCTCGGCATGTTGGAATACCAACTCATCGGCTTGTTGGAGTTGGTACCTACCAACTCGCCTTGATGTCGAGGTTTCAAAAAGGTTTAGCTGGACGACCTCGTTTTTTACCTCTGCCTCTGATTTACTTAAATACTTAAACATAATAGTAATTAAGTACTGAGTTTTCTAGCAATTTTAGTTTCTTGCGAAAAAAAAATACGTGATATTTGCTGAGACTGTTGGTGTGTGTGACAGCCGAATCTCACCCCACGGGGCATTCGACTCAACTCCCCCTCCCCGTAAACGCCACACGTAGGTACCTAACTAATGAACGATCCTTATCTGGGATGTGGGTGTCAGATAGGCAGTCGCTCCATGTAAAATACTGATACTCAGCTGCATCTCGTTAGACTGGATCGACCCCAACATGTTGGGAAAAGGCTAGTCAAATTGATTCATTGATTTATCTCATAATCTATGTAATATCAGACTAAAGTATCAAGTAGGTAATGCGATAGAAACATTATCATCAAGGAACAAGAGAGTCGATCAATCAACATCAACCTGTATATCGATATCGGCTGAGATCGCGGAGACACCTGCGCGCGCACCTGCTTGCCTCTGATTCGCCAAAAACGAACACGACGCATCACCTGCTGCCGCTCACCGATACTGCGGCGCAACCACTATCGATACCTACTTTAAATTTTTATTTCAAATAATAATCATTACATACAAGTTTTACGAAGTGTGAATACTTACTTTCAGGGCGGTCAATTTTGGTACCTACCTAACTATGTATGTACTTACGTTTTTAAATAGTTAGTTTACAAACTTGTACTTAAGTTGATACCTGCAGCATTCTTATTTTTTTATTATAAGTAACCCTCTAGCATGAAACTCGACTCGACTCGACCAGTCATCCACATTCCACATCCACAGTCCAATTCATGTGTTCTCGCGTAACTCAGCCTTGAATTTCGATGCTGCCTTTCGAGTTTCGAACCATTTGCAGGACTAATCAGCAAGACGCCGCGCGCCGCCTCCTCACTGTACACGTGCTTGGATTGCTCCCTCCAGCACGTAGGTGATTTTCAACAGCCGTTTGAAATCGATTTCTCAACATTTTTGACACCATTTATCGATCCTCGCGCGCTGTCGTGCACCTTGTTCGGCCTGTTCCTGGTCTGTCAATATTGGATGCAATCGCTTCAAATCGCTGGAGCACTCTTTGAACTGTTGACAGCGACACACCAACAGTTCTCGCTTTAAGTATAACTCTGACTGCCCCAGTATTCAAGCATTGTCAGAATTGTGACACACTCTTCAGGAGTGATGGCATGTTTTCAATTGAATTTGATCAGACTAATGCATTTAAGCACCAGAAATGCCATATTTATAAACAGAAACAAAAGTAAAACAAATGGTTTCGTCATTGACTTATATATAATATTGTATATTACTATGGGTTTCGTTCAAATGTTTTAAGTCGCCTTTATTTTTGTAGTTTACTCTGACTGACGGACTAAAAAGTTTTTTTTGTTTTACCCAGGCGTCGTCGTCTCTATTACTTTGCCTAGCCACATAACTATCAGAATCATCTACTTAGTTGAAGTGTGAATAGTTAAGCTAAACTAAACATGCACAAAACTAAAACAGCGACAGAGTCGAAACTTTTGATTACTACGAAAGGTTGCATGAGAACTGTGTGTTGCATTAAATTAACGGTATGAAACTAATCCAACTTGGATTTCGAACTCGATTTCAGTGAACAAACTGTTTATAATACCTACCTGGCTTTGATAGGAGTAACACGTTAGGCTCTGCGGAATATGATTTTCATCATGTAGGTAAGTAGGTAATCAAGTATATTTCGATTTTATGTAAAGTGAAGGCTGAAAACTGTAAAATTGGCACCCTTTAGGCTTTACGTTAGTGCTATTATTTAATCTGTGCTTTTGGTAAGGAACCTGTGTGACTAAGTCGACGTTCGCACGGACGTAATAGAATCGCGGCGGGATTTTATCGCGCACTGGATTTTCAACTCTCTGCTTAGCGCCGGGAGTTGAAAATCCAACAGTGTATTTTACATCGCGCTGGGATGCACTCTGTTTTTGTTAGGTTGGATTCTCAACGCTCGGCTCAACAACGAGAGTTGAAAATCCAGTACGCGATAAAATCCCGCCGCGATTTTATTACGCTCGTGGGAACGGGGGTTTACACTGGCACGGCCACCATCAGGGATTTTAATTATACAACAAAAAAAATTGTCGCTATTAGTCGAAATGTGTCGCTATTATTCGAAATTTGTCGCCAAATATCAGAATTTGTCGGTCACTGGTTCAAAAGTTATAAAGATTCATAAGTGGTCGATCTGGAGAGCATATCCACAGCTTGGCCACATTTATATCTCAAAAACTAGGCCACCTAGTGAAGATCTGTTTTCTCCCGAATTTAGTCGCTAATTAGTGACAATGTTCGCCAAGTCACAGATTTAGTCGGGTCTTAGTTTAGAAGATATAATGAGTTCAATTTGTACCTATAGTCCAAGAGCTAGATCAAAATCTTCGATAGATGGCCTAGTTTTTGAGTTAAGTATCTATGTGGCCAAGCTGGCGAGATGCTCTCCAGATCGGCCACTTATGTACCCTTATAATAATTATAATATTTGAACCAGTGACCGAATTCTGATATTTGCCGACAAATTTCGATAGCGACAATTTTTTTGTGTTATTAAAATTAAAATCCCTGATGGTGGCCATGCCAGTGTCAGTCACACAAGGAAAAATTAATGATTAAACTGTAGTATAAACTGGCACTGGTTGTCTATGCTTCAGTTCAATAATTATTTTTTTTCCAAGGTTTAACGCAGTTTTTAACAGACAGAAAAACACTGCCGCTGCCATCTTTTGACTCAATTCGTCAGTCGACATAGGTCGACATACACCAGTCTGGCATTTCACGGGAGTCGAGTGAGGGTTGTGTTGTGACCTTTATGGTGTAACCTGTTACGGTCTGTACGGGGATTTTTTTTCGCTATATAACTAAATTTTCTGTTTATTTTGTTTTAGGTATTTAAGTGTGTCGTGCAACTAGTGCATAGAGTAGGTACCTACTGAAGTGCATTACTACGTCATAGGAGTGGCATCAGAGCCAATGGAGCATTACATTTGACTGAACTATGGCATATCATCGCATAAAAATCGCGACCACAACAGACGCGAATAACAATCAGGAGTTTACTATCATATTGTACACACTTACACAGACATGCTTCGAGTAGGTACTTGTTATACCCTGCTTTTACAAAGATTGACGGGCTGGGTTCTTTGTTGGAACTAACACTGGCCTTTTGTCCATGAGGTAGGCAGAAACTACAGAGTCGCTCCATGTAAAATATTAGTATTCAACTACATCCGGTTAGACTGGAAGCCAACCCCAACATGTTGGGAAAAGGTTAGGCAGATTGATAGCAGACAAAAACTACAGAACGCCTGAACGCCACTTACAACAATCCTTAAACTTGCCTACTATTACTAAAAATAACATTTTATTCAAATTTCGGTGTAATCTATAATAATTTATTTATTTATTTATTTATTTAACACTTCAAGCACAAATGTACAGAGGCGGACTTAATGCCATAGGCATTTTCTACCAGTCAACCTTTGGGTGATGCAGAGACAAGCAGTGGCAGGTGCAATTTCGAAAAATTTAGGAATAAATATTTATTTAAATATAAAGATACACATAATACCTATTACAAACTATAAATATAATAATATATACCTAATTATATATAAATATACATAAATATACTAATACAAATAATACCAACAATGGGGAAACATTACCGTTGTGAAGACACTGCCAGCTTCTTGCGAATGTGTTCACGAACTTTAACTTTAAAGGATAATCGGTTGGTTGCCATCCTGATTTCCGGGGGGAGCGCATTCCACAGAGAGATAGACTGAATGAAGAAGGAAGAGTGAATGAAGTCTGTACGGTGAGTGGGACATAGAAGAAGACGATTGTGAGATGAACGTAAATTTCTATTGTGGTTGGCGCAAATGTACTGAAAGTGGGGGGCTAGATAACTAGGGGAAGAGGGAGAGTCAAGAAATGAAAACAAGGTGGTCAGCGCCCTTTGCTCTCTGCGCTGGCGTATGGGCAACCACTTTAGAAGCGACCGATGCGCAGAGACATGGTCATATTTACGCAAATTGAAAACGAATCGAATGCAGTTATTAAGAAGACGGTCAAGTTTGTTGAGGAGATCTGCATTCAGGTCATAGTAGCACACATCACCATAATCGATGATAGGGAAAATTAAGGACTGCACAAGCATTGTCTTGGTACTGGATGGTAGTAAATTTTTCAGCCGGTACAAAGCCCGCAGCGTTCCAGTAACCTTCTGACTGACCCTAGCGACTTGAGTACGCCAGTTCAGGGTACAATCGATGTGCAAGCCTAGGTCCTTCACGTCAGTGCTAAATGGGACGATCGTACCATTGAAGAGAACAGGTGGCAATAATGTATTATCCACCTTACTAATGTTACGAGAACTCCCAATTATGATTGCCTGACACTTATTTGGGTTTACTGCAACACCAAATCTATCTGACCAGGTTTTTATCGCTGACAAGTCCCTATTTAACCTATCGATAGCGTCAGGTATTTCATCAACCCTCCCTTGACAGTACAACTGCAAGTCATCTGCATACAGATGATACGCACACTGAAGCTCGGAAGTTATAAGATTAATAAAAATAGAAAACAGAAGAGGAGAAAGAATACCGCCCTGAGGAACGCCAGTTTCCAAATCACACCAGCAGGATGAAGAATCCCCAACGTGAACGGACTGCTGACGTTCCCGAAGGTAAGAGGAAAACCATTCCAGTGCTTCGGGAGAGACCATAACATAGGACAGAATAGCTAACAGGATCTCGTGACTGACGGTATTAAAGGCATTTGAGAAATCAACCAACACTAGTACAGTAACTTTGGTGTCTTCCAGTCCTGCCCTTATATCGCCAGTCACCTTAAGGAGGGCGGAAACAGTGCTGTGCCCCGGCCTGAACCCAGATTGAAGAGGGCTAATTAGCGAGTTACAATGAACAAAATTGGAGAGTTGTTTGTGGACACAGGCCTCGAGCACTTTGGATAGGAAGGGAAGAATAGAAATAGGACGAAAGTCAGTAGGTCGAGAGGGATTAGAAACCTTAGGTAGTGGACGAACAAAGGCTTTGCGCCACAGGGAAGGGAATACTCCGGTGTACAGGGAAAAATTTACAATGTGGGTAATTGCGGGTAGGAGATGATCCAGAATAGTTATGATCATACCACGGGTAATACTGTCACATCCCACCGCTTTCGATTTGATGGAGAGAATGATCTTTTTGATCTCTCCCGGTTCAACTGGAATGAAACTGAAAGGTCTAATTTGAGGACGCGGTAGACCAGAGATAAGAGACAGAGTTTGTTGCTTGGTTAGACGATCCATGGTAGAAACAGTGGAGAAATGACGGTTGAGATCGTCTAAGTTAATTGAATTAGGAAGGTCTAAATGTCGCGGTTTGCCGATACCAAGAGTTCCAAGAAATTTCCAAATATCGGCAGAAGAGGAGGAGTTGATAGTGTCCAGAATGTGGCGGCGTTTAGCATTGCGTATCATCTGATTGCACCTATTCCTTGCAGCCTTGAATAATGTCCAGTTCTCATCAGTGCGATCCCTTTTAAACTTACGGAACGCGCGGTCCCTACGTCGCATTGCCATCTGTATTCCTCTTGTCATCCATGGTGCAGGTGGGCGTTTTAATTTTACTTTTTTGACAGGAGCATGGATGTTATAAAGGTTGACTACAACATCATTGAAGATGGCAACCTTATCGTCAACTGAAGTGGAATCCATCATAGGCTTCCAATCGACCACAGATGCATCTTCTTTAAGCTTCTCAACGTTCATCCGCGCTAAACAACGCCTGTACAAGACCTTGGGTTTAGGTTTGGGAGGTTTCAGGATATAAGAAAGGAAAATCATGTCGTGGCGAGAAAAGCCAGGGGCGTCATGTTGGCCATGGGAGGAAACGAGGGAGGGATTAGAGGTGAGGATTAGATCGAGCCAGGTGTCATCTGCAACAGTGTTGTGATGAGTAGGTTGGAGCGGCAATACGTGCAGACTAGCTGACTCTATAAGATGGAGGAGTTTACGGGATCGAGGGGAGTTGCGGTCAAGGAGGTTTGTGTTAAAATCACCCATGATGATATGATGGGCATACTCTGAACCCAAACATTCAAGTACCGATTCGAATTCAGTGAAGTAATCAACAGAAGGAGGACAATAGACAACACCAATAATGGTTTTGACTCCATTGACACAGACTTCAAGAAAAATAAACTCGGCAGAAGCAGAATAATGTGAAGAGGAAGTAGCAACTATTTTATAAGGAAAGTCACTGCGAAGGTATATGGCCACACCACCCCCTCCTTTATCAACCCGATCATTCCGTATAAGAACAAAACCAGTAAGAGGGTAAGTGGTGGACAGGAGATGTGGCTTTAGCCAAGTTTCGGAGATCAGGATAGCGTGAACATTGCTGTTATTAAATGCGTCGTACAACTCGCTGTAGTGGCTTGGAACACTTTGAGCATTAATGTGACACACATTTACCAACCGATTAGACTTATCATTGAAATTTTGTTGCAAAAAGTCACCAAGAGTGTTGGTGAAAGAACAAAAGCTTTCATCGCTTGAAGAGGCAGTAGAATCGTTGGCAGAAAAGTAAGACTCATTGTCTGACATAAATATAAGTAAGTGGTTAATAAGTAGGTAATAATGTACCTAATAATTTAATTTGATATGAATGTACTATCTACATACTTAAACATAAATAAAACTTCCTCGAGAAATTCTCGACATTCAAGACAAGCGATTTTGTTTCACAATAATTGCAATTTAAAAAGTGCAATTATTGTGAAACAAAATCGCTTGTCGCCTTGAAGTCGGCGTCGCCGTGAAGTATTCTTGTGACTTAGTTTACTAAGTCACAAGAATACTTCAAGGCGACGCCGACGTCAAGGCATTGCATTGTAAAGGCAGGTGAAATTTGAGATCTTCTGCCGACTTTCATACTCTGAAAATAGTTTAGGTACTCTGCTTTGGCGCAGTCTATCATAACTTACTGTATACTTATATGGGCTTGGGGTGGCTCTGCTCTGGTAACTAGTCTGGTGGTGGTGGTGGTAATAGTGTACTTGTAGTACTTCTAACACATAGAATAATTTCAGATTTTTCTCTATGCAAACTTCGGAAATAAGGAATACTAATAAATAATAACGGTATATTTTTTACATTTTTCATCAAAAGTCGAAAACTATGCGGCCTAAAAAAAAATGTTGGAGAATGTGCAAATAGCGCTCTTTCATATGATGCCCCACATGCCCTAGTCGCCCAGTTCGAATTTTTAAGATCCATGTTGCAAAAATAAAAAATATTTTTTTATTTCTTTCTTATTTACAAAACAGTTGGGCAAACGTCATCTAAAACTGTTCCAAATTTCAAGTTGATAGCATTAGATAACCAGCTGTGACAGACGGACAGGCAGACAGACAGACAGACAGAGTCGCACCATAAGGGTTCCTTTTTGGTACGGAACCCTGACCACCGCTGCCTGACCGCTGACATATGGCAGACTCTTTAAGAAATTTAAAACATCTTGCAAGATTCATAACAGGTCTGTGGTGTTATATGTTAGTTTTTAACTAACATGTAACACCTGTTATGAATCTCGAAGTCGACTGACTGGTCGTTACAAGTCTTTTAAAGGAAAGCAGTGCTTCTTCTCAGTGCATCTTAAATAATAAACGGTTATAAAGTATTTACATTTATTTTACAATCGTTGGGACGGTCGCTTTTATCACAATGTTTTTCTTTCACTTTTAAATACTAACTACTTTTTAAGAAATAATTTTCTTATTAAATACAATTTCTGGATTCAATATTACCAATTTGAACTGAAATGTGGTTTTAAGAATAATTAAGAACATTTTTTTGCCCATATTTCTTACAAATTCAATTTAATTATAATTTTGGTGGGAAACTATTTATTTTGTATAATTATAATGGTTACACCCTAAGTTTATCTTACTCCTTTTACAAACAGTATGTATAATGTATATCATGACATGAATACTTTATTCGAAAGTCAATCAAAGTGTTGTAGGTATAGGGACCTAGCAAAAGGAGCCTACAACACTTTGATGATCGCCTGTTTTCGCATTTCCATTCGACGCTACATAAGACTAGCGCAAGTCATACATAAAGACCATAGCCTTCTTGCATGACTTGCGTATTTTCCTCTTGCATCAAGAAACCAATTCAGCGTCTTCTAATAATAACGCATAACTACTCAAAAATCGCTTAGGTACAGAAACATCTGACTACAATCTTTCTAGTCCAGTAAAAATAGTGTTTAAGATTGCATTAAAGACACTTTAGTAAATTGGTTTTGAAATAATAGTATAGTTATTTACGTATGCATTCGTGGCAATTTTGTGGTCATATGGTCGGAGGAACCTCAGAAATACCTAAAGTTGTATTTTTACTACTCTATGAGGTACTTAATATTATTTTAAAGAAATACATTTTGTTAAATATTTTTAACATTATTTATACAAAGGACGGATGGATAATAGTTATTACACAGTCAATAATAGTAGTTTATAATACTGTTACTTCATAATACTCCACTGACGTGAACCGAACCATAGTTTTTGGCGCTAACAAAACTTTAAGGACTACAGGACCTAAACGCAACTAAACGCAAGTTTTATGTGCCTAAAAGTATATGATCTAATGCAGTAAACAAAATCAGAAAAATATATTATATTCTTCAGGATTTTAGCTGGTTAGATAGTGTGTTGAAAACATAATACAACAAATTTGATACGATAGAAAAAAATCACGAAGATACCTCAATTTTTTTTTTAACGAATAAAAACCATAGTAACATTACTACTATACATGCAATCATTCAGATTTTTTGTCAGATTATAAAGCAACATATTAACGTAATAGTGTTTTATTTTTTTAGTCCAATCAATAGATTTTTTGTAAATAGATAATTGCTTCATATTTTGCAATAAATTACCAGGGTTGTGTCATCGCACTTCTCTTTCTTTTATATGCAGTCTGACAGTGACCGCCATTTAGGTCCTGTAGTCCCCTTAACGTATGTACCTATTGACAACAGTTACTCTTTTTGTTCGTAATTTATGAATCTACGGAATAATAAACAGTTAAGTATTTCGCTTCGCTTACATATTTTTTGTTTAAAGTAGACCATAAACAAAATAGATCTGACTAGGTCTCATTTCAGGGAAAATTCGTTTTCTCTATTTTCAATTGAGCAAAGCTCGGTCGCCCAGGTACTTACGATTAATATTTTGTGAGCAAAAATGGCAAAAGGTAGTTTTGTTTGTTAATAAATTAATAAATATGGAGATAATATTAGGGGTTTTGGAACACATATTGCTGACAACGAGCGTCTGTACATCGCACGATTTGGCCACCTGATGTATAATTTTAGGGCCATTATAGATTGGGCGTATTTTCGGCGCGTACAAACTCGTTTTCGAACGCGAGTGCATGTGTAATTTGAAGTTTTGTTCGTGGCTTGCGAAGCAACGACATAAAAGCGCATCTCATACGAAATTGGCACAGCGGTATGTGTTACCATGGCTGGGGTTAGAAGAGTGCAAATAGGAGCTTGTCCCCGTCAAATATTCACTCTGTAATGGTGCTTCGGCGTGGCTTTGTCCAACGCCGCTTGTCTCTGCTCGCCAATAGTAGGTACCTATTGCATTATTATCTCATTCGGCTTGTAAACTGCGCAAAATTATGTCCATTATCTGGATAAACTTACTCATACTAAGTTAGCTACACGCGTAAACGGATATACAGTACCTACTCCAACCACCATATTAATTCCACAATGACGCATAAAATATATGCAAACTACATTGTAAAATATAAATTACATACGTTTTACATCTGAAGGTGTGGTAGGGAAATATGTTCCCACCTCATTTTGTTAATCTGAATTGTCAAATTCTACAACCATTTACCACAGATGTAGTAGTAGAACTGTATCACCTATTTACCAGGAGCCGCGGTCATTGCTCGGGCTAGTAGCGGTAGGACTAGAGTCGTTCAGGAGAGAATCTTCGGTGTCTTCGTCATCATTTCGGGGCTCTTCAGCCGGGTGTCGGCAGAACGGACAGTGGCCTTTACTGATCAGCTGGATTTCGAAGTCTTCCATGTAGAACAGCTGTATAAAATAAAATATGGAGTCTTAGATTAATTTGCCGACATGGAAAAAAAGACAGAAAAAAAGGCATTTATTCAGCACAGGCTATAAGGCACACAACATTATGTATTACTAGCAGTGCTCCGCGGTTTTACCCGCGTAAGTCTCGAAGCCGTAAGAATATCTGGATAAAATGTCTCTTATGTGTTAATCAAGGTTATATGCCAAATATATCTGTGCCAAATTTTATCAAAATCCGTTCAGTAGTTTTTGCGTGAAAGAGTAACAAAAACGCATCCATCCATCCATCCATCCATCCTCACTAACTTTATAATATTATATATTAGTAGGATATAGTAGGATTAAATATGTATGAAGCCTTGCAGGTTTCTGAGACGCTTTCTGCTAAATGCTTTTCTATTTTCCTACGCCCAGATTAGGCGAGATTGTTTGATAACATAATCTTTTAGTAATTTGATTGATTGTTGAAGTTTGATTGTTGTTACAGTGTGTTGTTCTGTTGTGGGGCGTGTTGTGTGTTTGATTGATGTAACAGTATGTTGTTCTGTTGTGGGGCGTGTTGTGTGTTTGCTTGTTCAGTATGTTGTTCTGTTGTGAAGTGTTGTGTGTTTGATTGTTGTAACACCATGCTGTTCTGTTGTGGGCCGTGTTGTGTGTGTGATTGTTGTAACAGTATGTTGTTCTGTTGTGGAGCGTGTTGTGTGTTTGCTTGCTCAGTATGTTGTTCTGTTGTGGGGCGTGTTGTGTGTTTGCTTGTTCAGTATGTTATGCTGTTGTGGGGTGTGTTGTGTGTTTGATTGTTGTAACAGTATGTTGTTCTGTTGTGGGGTGTGTTGTGTGTTTGATTGTTGTAATAGTATGTTTTTCTGTTGTGAGGCGTGTTGTGTGTTTGATTGTTGTAACAGTATGTTGTTCTGTTGTGGGGTGTGTTGTGTGTTTGATTGTTGTAATAGTATGTTTTTCTGTTGTGAGGCGTGTTGTGTGTTTGATTGTTGTAACAGTATGTTGTTCTGTTGTGGGGTGTGTTGTGTGTTTTATTGCTGTAACAGTATGTTGTTCTGTTGTGGGGTGTGTTGTGTGTTTGATTGTTGTAACAGTATGTTGTTCTGTTGTGGGGTGTGTTGTGCGTTTGATTGATGTAACAGTATGTTTTTCTGTTGTGGGGCTTGTTGTGCGTTTGATTGTTGTAACAGTATGTTTTTCTGTTGTGGGGCGTGTTGTGTCATGTGTGTTTTTGATTGTTGTAACAGTATGTTGTTCTGTTGTGCGTTTGATTGTTGTAACAGTATGTTTTTCTGTTGTGGGGCGTGTTGTGTCATGTGTGTTTTTGATTTTTGTAACAGTATGTTGTTCTGTTGTGCGTTTGATTGTTGTAACAGTATGTTTTTCTGTTGTGGGGCGTGTTGTGTGTTTGATTGTTGTAACAGTATGTTTTTCTGTTGTGGGGCGTGTTGTGTCATGTGTGTTTTTGATTGTTGTAACAGTATGTTGTTCTGTTGTGCGTTTGATTGTTGTAACAGTATGTTTTTCTGTTGTGGGGCGTGTTGTGTGTTTGATTGTTTAACAGTATGTTTTTCTGTTGTGGGGCGTGTTGTGTCATGTGTGTTTGATTGTTGTAACAGTATGTTGTTCTGTTGTGGGGTGTGTTGTGCGTTTGATTATTGTAACAGTATGTTTTCCTGTTGTGGGGCATGTTGTGTGTTTGATTGTTGTAACAGTATGTTGTTCTATTGTGGGGTATGTTGTGCGTTTGATTGTTGTTACAGTGTGTTTGCTGTCTGTCAGAACTTTTGGATATTCGAAATAAATGAAATGAGTTAGATTTCTTCTAGCTTAGAAATCTAACTTAGAGAGATGTATTGATGATTTTTATGGTTAAAATTATGTAAATACATATATTTTATTATAGCGTATCATATTTTGATCAAGATCTCGAGGAGCTCGTGGCTAAGGAGGAGCTCGTGGCTAAGTAATAACAGCCGCACGGGTCGATCCGTCAGGTTAAGCTACGCTTGCCGGGGTTGGTCAGTGGATGGGTGACCATCTTTACATATCGAGATTCCGCCGTGCCTCGGAAAGCACGTTAAGCCGTTGGTCCCGGCTGTTATTCGTGGATCTTTGACAGTCGTTACGGGTCGTCAGAAGCCCGAAAGTCTGACAACCAGTCTTACCAAGGGGTATCGTATTACCCAGTTACTGGGTTGTGGAGGTCAGATAGGCAGTCGCTCCATGTAAAATACTGGTATTCAGCTGCATCCGGTTAGACTGGAAGCCAACCCCAACATAGTTGGGAAAAGGCTAGGCAAATTGATATTGATATTTTGATCAAGATACAACCTGACACGGACCTGCAAATTGCATAAAACCCAAGAAAATTTGAATTTCGCGGGCTACCACAGCGCATCCCCCTTAAATACGCATTATTGAAGGTAACTCAAAAACTACTCAAGGAAAGTACAAGGGGAACAACACCCAAGCTTCTTCTACAAACAGAAAAAAGAATTTTTAAAATCGGTGCACAATAAACGAAAATATCGCTGAAAATACAAAAAAAAAAACAGACGAACGCTATGCACATTGTACATAAAGACCATGATCACCGCAATACATTCTGTAATTTAATCCTGAAGTTTTTAAACGGATTGAAAAACTATCCACCTTTTCTAACAAATCATTACGAGTAAAAATACAATTTTGATCACTGATGATTTCGGATTTCAGGATTTTTTTCTGTGGGGTTATCAGTTACCTAAAGCGAAGTGTCGTGGTCGATCTTGAATACGAAAGCAGAATATTTGTGACTTAGTTAGTGGGATACCTACTAAATTTTGACAAACACGATGGAAAGTAATCGCATTTTTAAGTATCAAAAAGGTGTTTGGTGATTTGGCAAATTAATGTTATTTGTACCTTAAAAAACTGCCAAGCTTGAATAATATAATTATGGAAAAATATCTGTTATTTTTCGTTGTTAATAAAAATAATCTTAATTTAAAGTTGTACACTGCCGAGTTGGCTGCCCCATAGTTGTAATACGGACAGACGTACGTTATGACAGTGTTGGCAGGCGGTGGCCGGTAATTCGGGCAGCATGTTGCGGTACATGAGCGGACGCAGCGGCGGCCGGTTGATCACTACCACGCTGGCGGGGCTCAGCTGTATCAACGCGCCCCGGCTGCATACTACCACGCCTAGATCATCGTCCTGCAAAGATGTAAAAATAAAATTTTACTTCGGTAGCCAGCAGAGGCTTCGCTAAGCTGTCAACATTAAATAAAATACGACGATTAAACAGAAGACCTGAAAGCTAGACCTCCAACAGCTATAATTTATCATGTTGCTAATGCTAGTGGTGTTCTGAAATGTCCGCTTTGTCCTCGAGCTGGTCACATGAGAGCACATGAAAGAGCATCTAAGCTCTAAACTACCCTGAAAAGTGATCGAATGCAGTAGCTGTCGCCGAAGCGGCTAGAAGGCATCATCATGAAAGTATATAGGTATACTGTGCAAAGCCTTAATTAGGGGGGTGATAGTTGACACAATTTAGAGAATTTTGAGCCATACATGTCTTAGACGAAGAAAGCTTTTTTTTTATTTTTGCCATTTATGTAAGTATGTTATTTTTTACTAAAATTTTGCAGTAAAAATAAAAAAGCATACTTCGTCTAAGACATGTATGGCTCAAAATGCTCTAAATGGTGACAACTATCACCTCTTTAAAGCTTTGCAAACAGCTTCCAAACACCCTGTATATTATTATGAAGAATTATTGAAGGATTCTATGAAGGTTCAGTACAGGTACGTATGTATGTCTGGCCTTTTCTATTATAATTTATTTAACCATTTAATATTTATGATGCCAAATATCAAAACTAATCAAAATAAAATTAAGAATTAGAATTTAACATTAAATACAACAGAAACAAAGAAAGAGAAAATAAATACTGAAATCATTATTAAATATTTATTTAAAACATAAGTTTACAGTGCTTACGACCAAATCACTTGCATTTTGTAACTTAAAAACAATTTAACTGTCTTAACTCAGACATCACAACTGCAACAAACTTAACACTATTATTACTTAAATTACTTATATCTAAGTATTTACTAATGGTACGGCTCATCCTGTGTTCCAATTCTAACCTCACCGGCACCGGGATTCTATTCAGGGAAGAACATTCTGAACCTTAATTTTTTTGTGCTTGGGAGAATTCACAGTGGATACAAGAATAAAATAATTTCACCTAACCTGTACAGTTCCTAACCGTAATGCGGGTTTCAGACCAAGAGCTAAGCTAAGTTAGTTTAGCTTAGCACGCATAGCTGAGGTAATTTTTCATGCTTGTGTGCAGACGCAAACTATGATCAAAGTATGAAAAACTAGCTTTTGCCCGCGGCTTCGCCCGCGTGGATGTCGGAAAATATCCCACGGGAACATGCTACCGGGAAATCCTTCCTTATTCCTTGTCTACATTATAAAGGGAACCTCTGTTGCAAAATTTCAGCTTTCTAGGTTCAAGGGTTTGGGCTGGGCGTTGATGAGTCAGTCAATCAGTCAGTCAGCCAGGACTTCTCTTTTTAGGGTTCCGTACCAAAATGGTAAAAAAGGAACCCTTAGGGTGTCACTCAGTCTGTCTGTCTGTCTGTCACAGCTGAATATCTCAAGAACTACTAATGCTATCAACTTGAAATTTAGAATAGTTTTAGATGACGTTTTGCAAATAAGAAAAAAATTTAAATATTGATATTTTTTTTTGCAACAGGGACTGAAAGGGGGTCTTAAAAAATCAAAGTGGGGCTACTATGTGTGTTATCATCATATGAAAGAGCGCTGTTTGCACATTCTCAAACATTTTTTTTTTTTAGGCCGCATAGTTTTCAACTTCTGATGAAAAATGTAAAAAAAAATACCGTCGTCCCCCCCCCCCCATATCTCCAAAGTTTGCAAAGAGAAAAATCTGAAATTATTCTATGTGATAGAAGTTTATGTAAAGATTACAGGAAAAATAAAATGATGTCTCTAAATAGCACACTTTTTCAGAAATCGGAACGGAACCGTCGGTGCGCGAGTCCGACTCGCGATTAACCGGTTTTTTATTTATATAGATAGATTAGGTACCTCAGCTATGCGAGCTAAGCTAAACTAACTTAGCTTAGCTCTTGGTCTGCAAACCGTATTGTGATTGTGATTGGATGAATTTTTAATAGCTGTATTTTAGAATGAAAAACGTGGGGCCCCCGAAATTAATGCATGAAGCTCACTTAGGTCACTTACAATTTTATTACAATGTAAAACTGTTATATGAATTGTCTGAAGTTGAAACAAGTGGGCCGAGAATTGAGCCTGTGTAACTCCTATTGTTACTATAGATCCGGGACATATTTTTCTGTAAGCATTAAGTCCAAACTGATGGCCGATGGAGTTTAATCTGGTGACTGATAGCATGATTGAATTTGGGTTGAAGACGATGGTGAAGCTTGGTGTAGTTGTTGATGTGACTGACAGGGTATTCGAATTGGAGTGAATGGTAAAGTTTGGTTTTGTGATTGAAAAGTTTGCTGATGATCCGTAACTATGCGGGATGTACAATTTAGGTTATTGAATTCAGCGTGAAAAATTGCATCATTTATTATTTTCTGACAATACTTGGCCGCATCTTCGTTCATTGTTCTCAATTTCTCGGCAACATGCTCGCCAAAAGCTCTAAATTCTGGTTTCGGTTTTGAAATAGATACTTCTATAATGTTAGGTTTCTTGGTTAAAACTTCAGTACATGTATGATTAATTTTTCTTTTCGAACTGTGGGTTATATTTTGTGTATTCTGCAGTGGGTCGCTTATGAATTCACCAAATTCAGAGTGAGGCGAACTTCTTTCCTTTTTTGTGATGGATTCCATACCCTGAAAAAATATACACGGCTCTTAACTATCTCTTTACTCAACGTTATAATATGGCCTATCTTAGCTAGGCTACGGAGGCTATTGGTATTTACCTGGCTATCAGAGGAAGTTTCAGTCAGTCCATCGATGTCACTAAAACTTTTTGATTCAGTATCTCTATTTGCCAAAAATAGCATTTGCTCATAGAACCATAATTTAGGTACGTGCACTTGTTCGGGACCAGCCCCCGATTGGTAGGATGCTTTTACCTGCAACAAGCCAATTATTATTTTTCATATTCATGTATCAAAATATTTTTCAAAACACTTCTCGAAAATAGTTCTTATTACACCGCTTTTACCTAAAAGCGGTATAATAAGAGCCTTCACAGTATAGTGTATTTAACACGCGTGCTATTTACTTTGTATTCCCGCACTAGTGCGGATAAGTGCACCATCTACTACGAACTGCAGTTCGTAGTAGATGGTGCACTTATCCGCACTAGGGCAGTTGACCAAATGGCTAGTTAAACCAGTTGGCTGCGACGTATACACATGTGTATACGTCGCAGCCAACTGGTTTAAATAGCCATTTGGTCAACTGCCTAGACATTTCACTAAACGCCGCCATTCAATCAACGGCCTGAATGATATTCAGTCATCAACCCAACGGCTAGGCAAATTACTTGGGTCGATAGCGTTTAACTACTTGCCTAGCCCACATTTTCAATTTAAATTCAGTTACATTTTCTGCCACCTGGCGCTGAAATCCACACTGTCAATATGGCGTCGATAAGCCACAGTAGTTCTGGTGTTTTTCACAGTTTAAATGCGTATACGCAAAACCGAAACGGGGCACCCCGACTCCACGTAGTCTTTTGGCAGCCACCCCTAGAGTGTATATAAAAATCCGGAGGCGCGAAGGGAGGGCAGCTCCCGCCCGCTGTGACAAAGCATAGGCACCTATATATATGTGCCTATCCTTTGTTACGTAAGGGCGAAGGGGTTGCACTTCCCGCAGATCCGGAGACGTTGCAGCAGAAGCAACTTGAAAGTGTTTTGAGATTAAGTTATAATATTTTGTTTTTCTCAAGAACTGTGAGTTACTTTTAGACTGTAATTTTAAATTGAAATTAAATAGTATACAGGGTGTTTGGAAGGTGGGTGCAAAGCCTTAAAGGGGAGTTAATACAGACCATCTAGAACATTTTGAGCCATATTTGTCCTAACCAAAGTCTGATATTTATTTTTTTAGAGAACTTTTACGATTTTGGTACCAAAATCCCAAAATTTTCCAATTAAGGCCTAATAACGCAAAGATTGAGTGAAAATTTCTATTTTTTTTAATTTACTTTATTGGCCTAATGTGTGTTTAATGGTATGAAATCATTTCGAAGCACCGTATTCACTAAAAAAATAACTTTCAGACTATTTAAAATAAAAAGAAAAAAAAAATTAAAGAAAAAAAATGGATTTTAATTGACATTTAAAAAATAAATAAAATAGCTACAGGTGTTCAAATAATTTTAAAAACATGCTGAGTTATTGCTCTTTTTTTAAGGTATAATTTACTTAGATAGCTTTACAATTTTTGAAGTTAGGGTGCCTGAACCAGTTAAAGTCGATTTTAAGGAGTAAAAAAAAAGACAGTTTTTGATTTGATTTTTTAATTTTGATGTTCAAAATGGCTTCCGCCACAGCGTATACATTTACAAAAAACAGGTATACAAATTAATGTTTATTAATTTAAGTCCAGATGTTCAACACATCTTCAAAGAACACTTTAATTAGAATTAATTTTTGTTTCAGGTGTCTTTCCAAGCAAAATTCTCCGTTAATGTATGGGCTGGAGTAATTGGACGGACGTTGATTGGGCCCCACATTTTACCAGATAATTTAAACGGTGAAAATTATCTGAATTTTCTACAAAACGATCTCCCAACACTCCTGGATGATGCGGAAGTACCCATTTTAAATACGGACAGGCCAATAATTTTCCAACAAGATGGATGTCCATCTCATTGGACATTGATTGTCAGAGAACATCTTGATAACTGTTTTCCAGACAGCTGGATAGGTAGAGATGGGCCCATTCCTTGGCCCGCGCGATCGCCCGACCTGACGCCGTTAGATTTTTTTGTCTGGGGACGGGCAAAGGAGCTCGTATACACAACTGAGATTTCAACAAGAGAAGAACTAATTCAAAGAATAGAAGCAGCTTTCAGAACAATGAAAGAAGAAATGCAGCTTAAAATCACCACGACAGAAGTTAGAAATCGCTGTCGTAAATGTATACGCTGTGGCGGAAGCCATTTTGAACATCAAAATTAAAAAATGAAATCAAAAACTGTCTTTTTTTTTACTCCTTAAAATCGACTTTAACTGGTTCAGGCACCCTAACTTCAAAAATTGTAAAGCTATCTAAGTAAATGATACCTTAAAAAAAAGAGCAATAACTCAGCATGTTTTTAAAATTATTTGAACACCTGTAGCTATTTTATTTATTTTTTAAATGTCAATTAAATCCATTTTTTTTCTTTAATTTTTTTTTCTTTTTATTTTAAATAGTCTGAAAGTTATTTTTTTAGTAAATACGGTGCTTCGAAATGATTTCATACCATTAAACACACATTAGGCCAATAAAGTAAATTTAAAAAAATAGAAATTTTCACTCAATCTTTGCGTTATTAGGCCTTAATTGGAAAATTTTGGGATTTTGGTACCAAAATCGTAAAAGTTCTCTAAAAAAATAAATATCAGACTTTGTTTAGGACAAATATGGCTCAAAATGTTCTAGATGGTCTGTATTAACTCCCCTTTAAGGCTTTGCACCCACCTTCCAAACACCCTGTATATCTAAATGACCTACAGAAATACCCTATTGCATGGCCCTATTGTAGTACAAATGGCCTAAGCATCAGCCGGCAAGTCCATACAAAAAAAAATGAACTGGGCGGGAATAACAAAGTGACAGAGTCAATTACTTCCACATGCGAAAAAAAGAGAGCGCAACAACGCGCTGGAACCAAAATAAAAGCGCCAAATGAAATAAAAATTGTTTAAAAATAAATTAAGCTATCTATCAAAATTATGTTCAGCCAAAATTTTCAATCAACTAATACGCACATTTTAAATGCAATTTTGCAATGAAATTACTTAGGATTTTAGAATTATAGAAAAAAAAACATAAAAAAGTAGAGGTCTTTTCGGAATTAAATTCTATCGAGGAAATTTAACCCAATCGTGTTTTCCTTCAGTCAAAGTATTAATCAAATAGTCAATAAACATATATCCAAAAATTAAATCCACACAACGCAACACACATCCAATAGTGAAATAAATGGTTACGAAAAATCCTCCAATTTATTTTGGTAGCGCCATGTTGTATTAGACGTATCGGCTGAATATCATTCAGGCCGTTGATTGAATGGCGGCGTTTAATGAAAAGGTTAGGCGGTTAACCAAATGGCTAATTCTATCAGTTGGCTGTGACATAAAACATGTCCCAGAATTGAATGAATAACTTTTACTATGCGACCAAACCTGAAATCGCCAAAAAAAAACAGCTGTTCCGTACATTTATTAGGAGGAAAACAGCCACTAAAATTTCAGCTTGTATAATGTAAGTATAAGTAACAAACATCCGATTCCAAAAGCATAAAAAAAAACACCACCACACCACCATAATGACGTATAAGGTCATTGTAAATACCTACACTAGTATACAATCACCATCAACATCACCATATTAATATACCTGTGTAAGTATCTATCTTGACTAGTCACTTACAAACTCAAAAGTTATGTTTTGGATCGAAGATTACCGTTAATGAAAATAATTTAGTTACCTAATAATAAGCAAAATTATACTGCATCGGGTTGGGCAACTAATTAAAGGTAAATAAAAATTGTAAAGAAGCCAAAAAGATAGGTGCAACCAATGATGTATTACCTCGTCATTGGGTACAACGAATTATAACGTTGCTAAATTGAAGTGACAGGTATTATTCGTGTAGTCGGTTAACCACTTCACGTGATTTTTGTTTACGTTTAGTTAATTACCTAAACCGATGGAGTACTTATCTATAATAATTTGAACATGAATACATACCTTATTGTGCTCCTTATTAAAAGAGCTCCTCAGAGAGTTTATTTTTTTAGTCACCGAATCTGTATTAGCTTGTGCATCTGCTTTTTTCATGATTTGTAATAGCTTCTCCAAAGCTGTTGATCTTTTGAGTTTATTTCTGTAATCTTTATGCTTAACTTGCCAAAGACATTCCAATTCCCTGTATTTTGCTATAAATTCTCTCAGCATCTCGCGCCCTGACGCCATTTTGGAGCACGGCCGGCTTGTTTTACGTCGCGTCGGCGCGTCGGCGCGGCGTCGCGTCGCGAGCGGAATGAACAATGAACGCAAATAGGTTGATGTACCTACCTACCTAAATGGCGTGACGCCAAATGGCGCGTGGCTATAGATTATATAAGTACAGTAGGCACGGAAAATCCGTCGGTTAGCATCGTGCCAAAATATGACTTAAAAGTTTGACACTCAAGTTGGAAAAAATGTTGGTTGTTTATCACGCCATTTGACGCGATGGACTGACCGTGAATCGGTGAATACTTATCCAATATTGACGGTTTATGATGACAATGATTTTACATTCTGTGATTCTAGAAACTAGATAATTATGATCGCTAAATGCCTACTTCGATTAAAACATAATTCCAAAAACGAAGTTAATTACTTTCGGTGTATTGTCGGTCGCGCTCGGCGATCTGCCGGTCTGTAGCGATTTGTGAATGCACCGGGCCCGGATCAATCTAGATAATCGCTAAGAACAGGGTTTGCTAAGACAGTTCTTTCTATTTTTGTAATTATATGTTATTACTAATTTATTTATTATAAGAATAAAAATATCTAAGTATTAGGTACCTACCTATGTTGTACCTGTTTGCACTTCCCGGCACTTGCCCATATAGGCAATGTTCAAATGAACCTTATTGGGGCAGCCGTGAGGCACACAATATTGTTGTTAAAAAAATTTTTTTTTTTGTTATTTGTGGTTCACGACCTGTCCCGAAATAAACGTTTTTCTCTTTTTTTCTATATTACTTTAACTCACACATTGACTTATTACTTTGTTTATAAATATGATTGTGAGCACCATGTATTATCAATTTATCAGTCACGTTTATCACACATTACATAATTATTTTTTCTGTATTTGCTTCATTTTTAATTATTTTTAAGCGACTTCCAAAAAAAGAGGAGGTTTTATGTTCGACTTTATGTAAGTAGGTACCTATTTTTTTTCAATTGTGGACTGATCTTGAAAATTCTTTGTTTGTTTGAAAGTGTATGCTCTCGAGGTGGTCCCATTATAACCAAGTCAGAAGTCAGAACCTGATGATCGATGGACCACAGATGGCCATCGGAACTACTCAATAATAAGTATTTCACGGGTTGCGATTCGATTACTTTATTATGATGGTGAGCAATTTATACTTGGCACAATGCATATAGTGAAATGGAACTGATGGTGCCTTCATCATCAGCTTCCAGTTCTCCTGGTTCTTACTAGGAGAACTCCTCAATAATTAACGTCTCTGGATCGGAAAAAAGCAATATTTTGTAAAAGTAGATGAGCAGTTGACATTATAGGCTATTGTAAGTTAGATATCTACATCACAAAACTGACCCACAACCAGTGAAAAATAAAAACCTTTTACTAAAAAAAATAACACGCGACTAGCTTCCAAAAAAAAAACATTACTTATGTAGGTACTTACAAAGTAAAAAATAACTTTAATTTCGGAAGTCGGTAAAAAACTAAAATACAGATCCAAAGACACAGACTTTCGAAATTAAAGTTATTTTTCACTTTGTAGGTTTTTTTGGAAGCCGGTTGTTTTATTTTTTTTTTGTAAAAATGTTTTTCACCTATTGTGGTAGGTACCTACTTATAGTTAGGTGAATTGTCTTCAAACAGGAAAAGTATAACCCCTTTTCTTAATATTTTTCGTCCTATTTTCATCCCTGTAAATATAAATCTAGGTTTTAAAACCTTATCAGTATTAGAAGGTTAAACACGCGCATTGTATTTCGTATTTCAAGCAGATTTTTTAAAAATATTTTTGTCTATATACTTTTTAAAGTAAATAGCACTAAACGTCATGTTTATACTCAACCATTTTATACCTAAGGTTTATACACTAACCTGAAAAATCCTTCGTTCTTGTAATCTTCAGGTCTAAAATAGTCATAACACAGCTTTGAACTTTTTGTATAGTGCTTACGACGTACAGCAATTTCCCATTGCTTGCAAATTTCGGCGTTTTTTGGGAATAAATTAATGCCTATTTTCTTGCATACAATGGCACAACACTGATGCATTCTTGATGAACGGCTATAAGAAAATATCAGAAGATTGCAGATTGTAGACACACGGTTACCCCGTGTGTCTTAAAAACAGTCACTTATCCAGTTACCACAGACGGACGCCATGTTGTTAAGTATATTTACCGAGCGATGTAGGTGCTCCCTATAGCGGTAGAAATTGTCAGTAAGGTTCCCTATTGTTCAAAAGTAGTCTTGACGAGGTATTATAGAACCTAGCAGACTTATCGTCCAGTAAAGGCATAACAGTATAAGGTTGTAAAACACTCACCAACCATTGCTTCGCTGATGATATCATCTTATTTGCACCGACTGTAGCCGAATTATAATGTATGCTCCAGGATTTGTGCACAGCCAGCTTTGACTAATGATGAATCGGTCAAAGGCTAAAGTTATAAACTCATAACCAATACCACAAAAAGTAAGGTTGAGGTACTTAGATTGGAAAGAAATCCACTATGTCAATGAGTACATTCACTTAAAATCCTTCGAAAACAAGTAAGATAAAAAAGCAATCGACCGCCATGTTGAGGACGCCTGGAGGAGCTACTGGTCCATGAAGTCGCTGATGAAGGGTGACCTATCTTTATACCTGAAGCGCAAACTCATCGACATGTGTATTCTGCCCATCCTAACCTACGGTGCTCAAACTTGGTGGCAGTGGCGTAACTACAGGGTGGCAAGTCGGCAAAATGCCACGGGCCCCTAGCCGGAAGGGGCCCCCGGTCAGAGGAGAATCCCAACTCCCAACATTTATTAAACACATGTAGTAAAAAAACCGATGAATTTGCCACGGGCCTCGAACGGTATAGTTACGCCACTGCTTGGTGGTCTTGGGTGATGGTCTAACCCGCATCAAAATCTGTTGCGTAGTTTAAAAGCACACACTCAGACATAGACACGATAAAAACTTTTTTACAAAAAAATACATCCGACTTCTAAAAACAACACTACAAAGTGAAAAATAACTTTAATTTCGGAAGTCGGTGTCTGGTTAAATTTATTTTCAGTTTTTTGCCACCGACTTCCGAAATTAAAGTTATTTTTCACTTTGTAGAGTTGTTTTTAGAAGTCGGATGTATTTTATTGTAAAAAAGTTTTTATTTTTCACTTTTTTAGTGGGTCAATTAATCTAAGTTACAATAGCCTAATGTCAACTCATCATCTTTTACAAAATATTGCTTTTCCCGATACAGGGACGTTAATTGTTGAGGAGTTCTCCTAGTAAGGAACCAGGAGAACTGGAGCTGATGGTGAAGTCACCATCAGCTCCACTACACCATATGCATTGTGACAAGCATAAATTGCTCAGCAACCATATTAATGTAATCGAATCGCAACCCGACAGTCCATAGTTCCGATAGCCATCTGTGGTCTTCCTCATTAGTTCCACTTTACCAAATGGTGCCTTCCGGGAGCAAATGCACGAGTTACTATAAAAAATACCCAAATCGCTATAGGTATGCCTATAAAATTTGAGGGTTTCCCTCGATGTCCATGGGATCCTCTCATCAGATCCTGACTTGGTAAGGTTCCAAGGTAAGGTTCCTCGGCAGTGCACTCTTTCGAATAAAAAAAGAATTTTGAAAATCGGCCACAATTGACGGAAAAATCGGTGAACATAAATAAAAAAATATATATACAGTCGAACATAGAACCTCCTCCTTTTTTGAAGTCGGTTAAAAATCATTTATAGCCAGAGTGCACCTCATGACAAGTCCAATAAGCCCAAACACGGCTAGAATACATTGTTTTATCACTGAGTTCCAGTGTCTACCTTCCGGCTTCTTCATCAGATCGGTTCGATGGTACCATTTTCATCACAACCATTTATTGGGAGCTTCGTCATTGTCGTTTAACTATCTTAATCGAGATATCTTATCGCCACCAGTGAAAAGTATACTTGAGAAGTTCCCATGGCCATCTGTGGTCTTCTTCATCAGTTCCACTTCACCAGATGATACTTTTTTAATGCAAATCCTTGATTTGTTGATGAAAATACCAAAATCGCTATATGTACGCCTATAATATTTGAGGAGTTCCCTCAATTCCTCATGGATCCCATCATCAGAACTGGATTTTGATAAAAATGGGACCAATCTGAAAGTATATACTTTCAAATAAAAAAAGAATTTTCGAAATCGGTTCATAAATGACGGAGTACTGAGGTAACAAACATTAAAAAAAATACAACCGAATAGATAACCTCCTCCTTTTTTTGAAGTCGGTTAAAAAGCTACTTTTTTATGCCAGCCTGCATCCTGTAGTGTCCCAGTGCTGAGCAAAGCCTCCCCAAATTCTTCAAAAGTATCCTCTTCCAGGGCCATCTTGATCGAACCGTTGCGGTACGCGTCTAGGTCGTCTCGCCACCTGTTCCTGGGGGCCTTCTCCCTACGTCCGTCCGTCTTTCCGTCCGTCCGCTCATCCGTCCATCTGACATTACGATCCATCAAAACAAGTGTAAAAGTTAAATTTTTCGGACGGGCAAAAACACATCGGTAGTAGGGACAACTGGCAAATCATGTTGTCATTCATACTTCGTTCGGGCCCCGAACCAATCATGCATCCGTAGGTGATACGGAGTAAGAAACGCCCGTAACGAAGGCCGAAACTACGGCTTCGTGCTTAGGGAGTAGGCCCCCTGGACCGCTCTCGGCGGCGCCGTCCATCCTCAGACAACCACCGTGTGGAGACTGATGCCCAGCGGTCGCTATGCATGCGGCTGACATGACCGGACCAATCAAATTATAGCTTGGCAGCCTTTTTGCCCATGTCTAGGATCCCCGTTTTGGAAAAGCTACATTAATTTACAAATATATTATATAGTAGACTAGCTTTTGCCCGCGGCTTCGCCCGCGTGGATGTCGGAATCCCACGGGAACAAAAATCCTTCTTTATTCCTTGTCAACGTTATAAAGGGAACCTCTGTGCAAAATTTCAGCTTTATAGGTCCAAAGCTAGGTAGGGTTTGTTTTTGTGCACCGTAAATGTGTTTTTTTCTGAATTAAAAAAATATTTATTTTTTATTTCATTTTATTTAAAGGTATGGGCTGGGTGTTGATGAGTCAGTCAGCCAGGCCCACTCTTTTTATACAGGGTGTCAAGCCAGTGCGAGCTGATAGCAGAGTACCATACATATCGATTTAACTCGAAAACTACAAAAAACCGTAGAACATACGATAGGTATGCTACTCTGCTATCAGCTCGCACTGGCTTGACACCTTAAAAGAAACACCCTGTATATTAACATAGCTTCTGCTCGTGACTTCGTCCGCGTGAAATTTCTTGTTCCCCCGACCCACACCGGCGCATCGCATTACCTGCCTGCGCTAATATTTTCGCTTAGCGTTCTTTCAGACTTTTTTTCTTTTTGCTTGGCACCTAAGAGTCGTAGAGTGATGTTAAACATGCCTTTAACCTTCCTTAAGAATTGGGCTATCAAATTCAAACATAATTATTAAAGTCCGACTGATAGTTCCTGAGATTTGCACGTTCAAATGAACAAAAAAAAGTGTATGTGTGAGCTCCGACGCACGGCTGGAGTTTACTGTTTTTTATGCTGTTCCGAGTTTCTGGTTTTCTATTTTTCGGTAATTTCTGTCGGGCTGGGTTTCTTCAATAAATCAGTACTATATAAAAAGCAACTTTCAGGTGTGAAGGCACTCTTTCCCCTTTCACCCCCTCCCCTTCTCAACCCCTCGCACTCTCCCATATCACACCCCTCACCACCCCCTCTCACCCACCCCATCCTTCTCACGCCTCTCACCACATCGCTTAAATGATAAATGATAAATGATTTATTTTCTGTAAGTAGGTTTGTACAAACACTTTTACACGTCAAACATATTTTTTTTAAACTAGATGAGTTCGACGTTTCCTATCTGACTACTCTGAGAAGAAACGCCGAAACAAACTCAGAGGTCACAGTCTCTTTTAAAGTCCAGACATAATCTTGGTCAGATCATGTGAAGACCATGTAGATTGCAGTCTGAAATGGTCTTTTGATGAAAGAACCACACAGATTGAGTGGACCTGTCCAGTCAGCTTTCCCGCTAACCTCCCCTTCACCCTCTCACCCTCTCTCATACCCCCCAACCGATTTCCCCTCCCCTCTATCATCACCACCTCGTGCCATCCCACTATTCCCTCCTCCACACCCTCCCCCCTCACTGCGCCCTCCTATACCTCTCCCCCTCCCTCCATCATCCTCCCCTGACCCTCCTCACCATCCGTCCCCCTTCACTGCGCCCTCCTATCCCTCTCCCCCTCACCCCATCATCCTCCCCTGACCCTCCTTACCACCCGTCCCCTCCCTCTCACCACACTTCCCTCCTTACCATCCCCTCCACTTCCCATTCCCCTCTACCTTTCCCTCTGCAAAGTTTATTACTTGCTTAGGCAAGTATTTGTGCCAAGTAAATGAAAAAGTTTTTTCATATAAGTAAACTATATTCCCTGTTTTCACCCCCACAGGGATGGCATTTTAAAAAATCGTTTGGGATATTTCCGTAACTTCACTGAAAGATTATTTACACCAATTTTCGAGTTAATCAAGCCCCGCAGTAAAACCTGCCCTGTACAGTTGACAACCCCTTATCACCCCCTTAGGGGTAGATTTTCGAAAAACCCTGATACACGGTATTCTTCATTTTTGATTTTAAGTATAAATACTGAGTTTCGAGTTAATCGGACCGCGCGTTAAAATTCCTCCATACAAACTTTGACACCCCCCAATCCCTCCTGAGGGGGTAGTTTAGGAAAACTAAAAATGACAATATTTATAATTTATGTAGATAAATATTCATGCCAAGTTTCAAGTCTATTAACTCAAGGAATAAGATTTTTCATACAAACTTCCATCCCTTATTTTACCCCTTTAGGGATAGAATTTCCAAAAATCCTTCCTTAGTGGATGCCTACACTCTATAAGGTATCTATGTCCAAAATTTCAAGTCTCTAGGTTCAGCGGTTTGGGCTGTGCGTTGATATATCAGTCAGTCAGTCAATCAATCAGTCAGTCAGGACTTTGAATTTTATATATATAGATTTATAAAAGACCGCATTGTCGCATTAGGGTCAGGGTTTGCTCCTGTAATGTATGAATGTAGTTAAGGGATATTTAAATTTAAAAACACTTATTATTAACGATATATTGTATCACAGTAAATCATAAAAGTCTGTCCGAACTGAGTTATATGAAGACAGAGTAATTTTTGCGATGGCACATCAGGGCTATATCCGAAATTAGGGGTAGTAGAGCAAAGTGATCATGGGAACGTTGACATCGATTTTGGAGGGAAATAAAACTGCGTTTTTAGATTTTTAAAAAGCTCTGCAAGAACCAGAAATCAAATCTGATCACTTTACTAGAAAAAGCGTCCTGTATTTTCTGTATACTGACCGATAATTGTGTCGATTAGGATTAAATATTGCAAAAGAATATTATGTGGCTTTTAGCGCTATAGCAAATCTATTTTTTTTTTTAAATCGCGAATGGACTGGAGTCACCGAGTCCTGCTAAGTTTTTCCTTGCTTCGGAGTTGATCTTTTGTTTTGTTGATTTGAAGATTGGTCAACCTTCACTAATTGGACAGACACCAAAAAAAAGAAGAAGAATGTAGGGAGCCGTGTTGTTAAATTGATAAAAAATCTTACCTCGTCAACTTTATCTAAGAATGGGTCAGCAACATCCACGTCATGGTCTATCCTAAGGACTTCCGCGCCATATTCTGTGTTCTCAGCATCCGAAGACTCAGGAAGGGGGGCGCGCTCGATTAGATCCAACGCTTCTTCGTAAGTTATTCCCTCGGCAGGCTCGAATTGAACGAGAGGTAGCACTTCTGTTAATAGATACTATGTTTATTAATTAACTGTTGTTACAAATCACTATGAAAAGTACCGGCTAACTTATCAGGCAGATAATTTGACACGAATACTGTAATATTTTGAAATTTATCTGGTAGATAGTGCAAATCTGGGCATTGATCAAAATGCAGTTAGCATACTTACTCGTATATTCGATGCATCGCAAGAGCAAATCAATCGCAAAACGTATGAGTGGCAAGCGAAAAAAATAGGCAGGAGTATTTTTATTTCGTGTGTCCACGCGATTTGACACTAAAGATGCAGGCAACCTACAGTCAAGATATTTTTTTTGTGCGCCTGACTCCTCTTACGTCTCTAAGAAGGAAAGTAATTTAAAGGTAGGCCACAAGTTAGGGGCTAAGTCTGATGAGCCCTCCAAGCTCCATGTCATTCAGGATTAGAGTCCATGGAAACATGTAAAATTTCACCGCCACAGCTGCGACTTTTGACACTGCAGCGGCTGAAAATCGCCGTCACTGCGGCGCCATGTGTAATGGCAATGTGTATGTGTAATAACTCATCCTGAGCAAGCGTGGTGATCAATGCTCGTGCCTTGTGTGAATAAGAATAGGCTTTTTCCCTGCAGTGATACAATTATAGGCTGGTATTATTATTATGTGTAATAACTGACCGTGTGTAGCAAGCGAGTGCGCTAACGCATGTCTACAGAAGGGGCAGCGAGATGCGCAGAGCGGCGGCGCGTGACGTCGGCAGCGCCAGCACAGGGGCGCCACCTCATCGTCGCGAGACTCGCCGCCAGTGCTGGCGCGGGTCTTCAGTATCAGTAGCTCCACGCTTTCCTAAATAAACACAACTTTCGTCTAAGGGATATTACGGCAACTGTCCCACCTTCGTATGCATCATCGACTAGGAAGCGAGTAGCTATCGACTATTTTCTCGCTCAAGAAACATACACACAGCAGCAGGTCAAGTTACTACAAACTGGCAAATCTTCTCATTCGATTTTGAACTTAACCATCGACATTTTTAAGGTTTAAAATCATTTAGACCTTTGTGCCTGTCTGGGATCGAGCCCACCTACGACCCGTAAGTCGGGCTCACAAATACTCCACTTTACGCGGCGAAAATACGTCCAATCAATAATAGCCCTAAATGTAAAAGCGTATACCCCGCTAGTTTTTACAGATTAAGAAACGACGGGCACAAAATAGATAGGCACGGCTCCACACAGCGAGCGGACACTGTACATATACAACGTGTAATGCTAAATGCGCAAAACCTCTTAAGGGGTCATTGTACTCATCATTATGAACAACTTTTACTATGGGACCAAACCTGAAATCGCGAAAAAAAAATCAGCTGTTCAGTACATTTTGACGAATTATGCGAACATAAATGTACTGAACAGCTGATTTTTTTTCGTGATTTCAGGTTTGGTCCCATAGTAAAAGTTGTTCATAATGATGAGTACAATGACCCCTTAAGAGGTTTTGCGCATTTAGCATTACACGTTGTATATTATGTCTCATGCCGTCTTATTACAAAACAAGGTTCATCTTCAAACCCAGGTTTAAACCATGGACCCTTTTTTGAATTTCGAACTTTATTCCGACACATTAAGATGTCAGTTTTATAAAACTGACAACTTAGTACCGGACTAAGTTGTCAGTTTTGTATAAATAACTGTATTTCTATCACAGCTAGGTTCTTATTACAAAAGCTGGGTCGATGTTTTAAACCATGGTAGAAGAAAAACCTCGTTTTGTAATAAGACTGTTTTGAGTTTAATTAACAGCAGTAAGTACCTATACCTTAGTCAAAATATATTCAAACTAACCTGAAACTTATGTGGTATCTGCAAGCCCAATATTTTATCCAACATTTGACGAGCCAGCGTGTTTGCGTTCAACGCCTTCGCTTGTTTTGATAAACAAAGATATAAACAACTGGATTTATGATTAAGGATAATTAACTATGAAGGGTAGGAGCAAAAGGCCATGCAGATTGATTTGAAGTAACTGTATCGATTGACTTTTTATAAAATTCGTCGCAGACATCAAGAGTGATGCGTATATCGAATTTTATACTTAAATTCAATATTGATACAGTTACTTATTCAGTGAAATTTAAAAAGTACTCAAGCATCCGCGAGTATTTTTCTATTTGGTGGAGTCTGACCCTTATACTTGTTTTGGATCTGGTAAGCTATTTGGTGTACAGGAAGCTAATTTGTAACTACTTTTAAACATTGTTGTCAGTTTGCTCCTGCTGAGTCTTGAGTACTTTGTTTACATAACACTTTAAGGAGAGCCCTTCCCGGCCCGTCTTATCGTCAACGCGAGCTTGATCAAAAAGCTTGTTGTTTCATCTAGCTCAATTGAGAACTACTAACGATCAAGTGAGAACGCGATAACATTGAACGAAAAATAATGTGCGGAAATTTCATGAAACTTGTTCCAGGAAATACGTGTTTTTTAGTAAGTTTGTGAAAAAAAATGTTTGTTATTCTCCGTTACATTTTCGAGGTTGTATGTTTTCTTTACTTTTACAATTTGTGAGTAGATTATGAGCGGCTAAAGTTCTGGTAAAATTTGTACAAAAAAGCAGATTTTTGGATGCTTTTAAGTACCTACTGAATTTGTTTCTCCAAATTTTTATTTTTTGCTTTCATAGAAACCTAGATATAAGTAGTGCACAAGATGCCTATTAGTTCAAAAATTTCAAAGAAAGATGTACGTACCAGCGTTTGTATGACAAGTACCTACAAGAAGTGTATGTCTGTGTTAGTTGTTTGTTGTTGTTGTGGGTTGGCCGTCCATAAGTATGCCATAAGACCAAAAAGTTATTACGTACACAATAAAAAATAACATTGTCATTGTAGAGGACAGATGAATATTTTTTTCCTGTATGTCAAATAGCTTGTTCGACTGCCAACAAATATAAAATTGTGTATTCGCACCACCTGCTCGATAATGGCAAATTATATGTCATGAAAACCTTGTCATTAAAGCCGCTGAGGTCTATCCGGCTACATTGTACTGAATTTCATTATAACCTGCTGGTTAATACTGTGATTTGAATTGAAACCTTAACTGATAATTCGTATGAAAACTTTTACAAAAAATTTCGAAAATCGAATTGTTTTTTAATAGCTCGCACGTGTGGAAAATGGAGTATTCTCCTCGGGGATAAAAGTGTCTTCGTCCTACTTTATTCTCTCTTACCAAACTTATTATCAAAGGATACAACATAGAAACTCCATTAGGCGGCTCTGCGTCTAGCAAGGCGAGGATGTACCGCGCCGCGTTGAGTAGCGCCTCGGGCTGGCTCAAAGAGAAGGGCTCGTTCACACAGCGGTGTACCACGTCGTATGCGTGGTAGATGCGCGCCAACCGGTCGTTGTGCGTGTACGCACGCAGCGATGGATTACGATCTCTGCGGGTGAAAAACATTAGGTACACCATTTTTAGGGTTCCGTACCTCAAAATAAATCACTTATTTGTCCGTCTCTTACTGTAAGTCTGTCAAGACCCTTTTTCTCAGGAACGCGTGGAGGTATCAAGTTGAAATGAATATCAACTACGTAGATCTATGGTCGCATGAACCCTAAAAAAATCAAGCTTCCATGTCAACTGTAACAAATCTACTAGCCTAATGGAATAAAACGGGCTAAAGTAAGATTTGAAACATATATTGAAAACTAAAAGATAAAAAATACAGACCAGTTTTTTTAAAAACACACACACACAGTTATTTAGGAAGGTAGAGGTTAGCTTGAAGTAGTAATTTGAGTAAGTCCAGGTTAGGCAAACACGCACGAATAGTATGGAAGATGAAGATTTGGTATTGAATCGCTCCGTTAAATTAAATGGTTAATTTCTATAACCCTCCTTAGGGATCAACCGCAGTCGGGTAAGTTTTAGTCAAGGAATCAGTTTTCCCGGTCGAGCTATACTTTTAGGAGATGTTTCGTTTATAGCTTCCGGAGCAGAACTGACCAGTCTCCGAGTCTTCCACCCATCGATTCATCAGCGTTTTTCGAAATCGTCTTCCAGTTTCAGATCCTTTCCACATTTGAAGCTTTCCGTCATCAGAATGCCAAACGCCACAGTCAATGCTTGAATCTGCCAGTAATATACGTTGAAAAACCTCTAACCTCTTCGATGAATTTCGAGTGTGTGTGGATTAATTTTATAAAAGTAATTTAAGATACAGCTATTCAATAATAAATCAAAATTATCTATAAAATACAATATTTGACCTAACATATTGATAAAAAGAATTTAGATTACATAAATCAAAAGAAACGTTCATAGTCTATGCCATTATGAAACTATGAGGTAGTTAGATAGAAGAAAAAGTAATGACAGCTTGACAGCCTGACGTAAGTGTCATAACAATGAAAAATACCTATAGGTGTTTTTATTTCAGATTTTAAAGAAACGAATTGTTTTAGACCAATTCGCAATATAAGAATGTAAATCATTATAAAAGATAATAAAAATGGATGAAAAGTGTAAGTGTAGTAATGTAGTAAGTAATGTAGTGTAATAAATAGATACTATACAACCCAATAAAAAATACGGTCAATTATGCGACATATACTCGCAAGTAAATCAAAACATAAAGGCTTCCCGTTGACCTAGAATCATGATTTGAATTTGTCAAGGTCTTACAGCACAAGTAAAGGAAAAGTCCGAAATCGTTAATTTGTAATTTTATCACTTTTTTTTCGTTTGTAAAGGATCACCATTCTTCGTCTTCTTGCCATTTTGACGGTACATCTATGTTTCTTATATTTTTTGGGTCCATAGGCGGCCACATTTATTCACATTCTAATCTAGTCTAGCTTACGTAGTAAGTATTTTAAATCTAACTTAAACTGCTCAGTAACTACTAAAAAGTAAGTTTAAAAACTAAAACCCGACTACTAAAAAATCATGCTCTAAAAAGTATGAAACAAGAAAATATTGTCATCTGAAATTAGAAAAAGACAGACAAATTAAAAATCCGGAGTCACACATAATCTGTTCGATTTATGGTGGTTAGGTTAAAAAAAAACTGGTGTTCCGTACATTTTGACGTTATGCGAACATAAAAGTAGGGAACAGCTGTTTTTTTTTCGCGATTTCAGGTTTGGTTCCGTAATAAAAGTTGTCAATAATGAAGAGTACAACAACCCCTTGAGAGGTTGTGCGTTATTTAAATTACACCTTGTTACTAATTTCTTGCTTTGTTTAGTATTGCAATTAAGCAAGGGTTTGATAATAGTACTAACTTTTCAGTAGTAGCAGCCGCAGCAGTTTCAAGGCACTGCATGGCGAGCAAGTGATGGAGATAGCCCGCGTCGCTGAACCGCTCCTCGGCGACCGCGTTACCGACGAGGATCGTGAACACTCGCATCGCCGTCCTCGTCTCACCAGCCATGTGGTACGCTGAATTATACAAATTAGCCATACAAAGATGAAACAAACTTTACTCGAACTTAACACCTAGATGTATGTTATTGTCTAACTATCATAACTACTTTCTCTACTAAATCCCGTAACTCCAGGGTATTAATGAGACCATAACTTTGAACAACTTTTACTATAGGACCAAACCTGAAATCAGGAAAAAAAAATCAGCTGTTACCTACATTTATGATAACATAACTCGCATAAATCGTCAAAATTTAGGGAACTGCTGATTTTTTTTCGCGATTTTTGGTTTGGTCCATACTAAAAATTAAATGAAGTAAGACAAAACAAAATGGGAATGGTTTAATTCAAGAGTAGGTTTGATCTTTAAATTATTTAAATATCTAAGTACCTAAAGTATTGTAACCGTTGAAATTCAACTAGAAGTATTGTAAACGCTACCAAATTAAAAAACATAATTTTAAGAAGAGGAGTTTATATTTCACATCCCCTTCAGAAGTCAATAAAAGAGGAGGACCAAAAAAACGATAGAATCCATCTATTGTTGTTCGAAATTATCATGTGAAGGATAAGATTGCTTTAGAAGGAGTAACTTCAGAGAAGACGGCTGATAGAAGAAGACTTGCTGCGCTGACCACAAATAAATTGGAATAAGTGGAGGAAGGTAATGATGACAAGGTAAAGAATGACTAACCTTTCTGCGCGTCAACGAATTTGTTTTCCTGCGCCATTCGGTGAGCGTACGGCAGGTACACCTCGCGCTTGCACTCGGCGTGCTCGCGAGCCAGAGTGAACGCGCGCGACCACTCGCCCGCCGCCACTGCCAGCTGCGCCACTTTACTGGGAGAATTCAAGAATATTCATGTTATTAGCATAATCTGCCTACAATGTTCCACTGCTGGGACATGGGCCTCCTTTCTTCGAGAGGGAGCTGGTTGTAATACACCACGCGGGCCCCGTGCGGGTTGGAAGATGTCACAAGTCTTTGAATTTTTGGTTGTAGGACATGCCGGTTTCCGCACGATGTTTTCCTTGAGAGCAGTGGTGATTAAATAATTTACACGAAGTAAAGTGCCTGTCTGGACATATCTCTTATTGTTTGCGGAATATTCAATAGTGCAGAACTTACTACGGATTTATTTTCTCTGTGGAAGACTTACAACTAAATAACAATAGTAAGTGTGCCTGCCAGCCTATGAAAAATCTTTACTTGTTTTGTAAACAGAATAATGAATACACAGCACTGCCCACGAAAAAAACAAGACAACATCATCAAAAATAAAAATACATATTATAATATTCCCATTATAGAAACTAACACCAAAAAGCTACGCACTCAAGCTATTGAACCTACTTAATAGAATAATATTATAGGATATGTATTATATTAAATGAAAAAGAAGATGAAGAACGAGTATTTTGTGCGCTAACGCATAAACAGGGTGTTGATTTGTTAGTTTCCGTCGAATACGACCATTCAAACACACATTCCACGCACACAAACATTAGTGCTATCCAAAGATAACAAGTTACACTTTTAATCAAGGAGCAATACACAATACGATATTGCAGTATAGAGCGACACTTAAGAACTTATGAAGGTGTTTGATAGGGGAAGTACAAAACCGACCGCAGTAGAGATGCTTGGGGGAAAGACAATGTCCAGGACTGTTCCGACTGAAGGATGAAGTACTTACGTGTAGTCTCCAAGTCGTTGGTAGACGTCAGCGGCTGTGGCCGGCTCACCAGCCTTCACTAACGCCTCTGCCACATAACGAAGCGAACCGCTTGAACCCTTGTCTAGTTTGCGCGCCAACTCAATCAACCTGAAACATTATATCGAATAATTTAAATATAATATCACGTCTATTGTTATAGGTGGTAAGGTTGAATTTTGATGGCACTGAGTATTGATTGGGGCGAAATGAAATTCGGCTGTCCTTTACGAGGTTTATTGGTTACTACCTTAACATAGGTTCATAAGTCTCTTTATAAGTCACTTGGAGTATGGTGCTGTCATATGGGCTCCACATGAAGCCAAGTACTCTGTCATGCTGGAGCGCGTACAAAACAAGTTCACGCGTCACTTGTACTGCAGACTGTACGGGGTTTATCCATTGTACCCGCTGATGTACCCCACCCTGTTTGTACTGGGCATGGTCGGGTACAATGAATTGAGGGTGCGATGGCAGTTCACTCTTGTCGTCTATTTAATAAAATTACTCCGGGGCAAGGAGCACAACCCAGGAGTACTTCAGTGCTTGCGGTTCTCTGTTCCAGACCGCTACGTGTGGAGGCGGCGGCGCCCGCCACTGCTGGCTGTGCCAACTGCCAGAACTAACCTGCTGGCTAAAGCACCTCTCACGCGAGCAATTCGTACTGTTAACGGAGTTCAGAATAGGTTGGACATTTTTTCGTGTTACTTTAGTGAACTTGCAAAGGTAACATTAAATATAATATGTTACGAAAGCATTAATTAGTGTAATTTTAGGTTTATTGTTCATTTTGTGTTTAATGTTTCTTTTATTGTTTACTTTTAAATTTTTGACTGTAAAACATATTTAAGTTAATTTTCTATAAGGTTACTGGTATCGTTTTAGTTATCAGTAATTTTGTATTAATGTACTAGTGTGTAATTGTTAGTAATGTAAGGTTATTTTAAATAGTTACAAGTAGTATTAGCTGTCGCATTAGGTTTGTAACCTGTAATGATAGTATAAGAGTTTTAAATAAATAAATAAATAAATAAATATTTACTAAATTGGCGTTAACATGAGCGAAAGTCTGATAACCGGTCTTACCAAGGGGTATCATGTTATCCAGTATAACTGGGATGTGGATGTCAGATAGGCAGTCGCTCCATGTAAAATACTGGAAATTCGGCTGCATCCGGTTAAACTAGAAGCCGACCCCAACATAGTTGGGAAAAGGCTAGGGAGATGATTTTTTGTTTTTGTTTTAGGAATTGTCTCCTCAAGCCCTTTACTTTGATACCTCAGATGGTCACGGTACTAAAACACTGTTTTTCAAGACAGTTACTTATTGAAATCAAAATCCGCCATTTTGCTTTCATAAAAAAAGAAACCTAGCATACTCGTATAACCATTGCGCAACCTAGACGAGTCTAAAGACAACTTTATTCAAATTTAAAATGCATCGTGCCATTAGGATTCTTCGAGGGTAAAACGAATCCCACAAACAGAGATACGCGTTAAAAACATAACCCTGTCTTGTAACCGTGCACCAACACCTAGCTTCTGACGCTTCATAAGTACCCATATATGCGACTTATAATATTACGAATTTGAATAGAAAAGCAGTTCTCACATGTCTCTCCTACCGGTCTCCGCCATCAATTCAGCGGCACGCTTCACGTCGCCCGCTGCGAGGTACATCTCAGCGGCCGCGCGCGGTTCGTTCACATGCCTCGCCCACTCTGCGCGGCGACGAGCTAAAGCTGCTAGGCCTTCGCCCTCGCCCACGTATTCCTGTAAAAGAGAACAAATAGGTGATACATACACACAAAATATACATTCACAAACGCACATTTATACAAAACACACTCTAGTTTTCACATACTGCCATAATCACGATTTTCATTTTTCATTTTTCTTTTTAATAGTTTTATAAAAAATGTGTAATTTATACCTCACTAGCACAACAAATCAATTGTTAATCAATAGCGAGGTTTATCCCATCACAAGTATCTTCGGATTACTTTCTGGGAAACCCCGACAACTTAATTGTATAGATTTAAGATAATAAACACATTTTTTTTTTTTTTTTGGTAACAGAATATAGTGAGGCGTCAAGGCTATCTTCTTCTATTTTACATCATCGAATAGGGCATTACGATTTACGCTCTTAAGTCGTGAACAGGTAAGAGACTGATAAACAGAATTACTTTCGCATTTATTATTAAGTATAGTATAAATAGATAAAAAAAAAAATACAAAGATTAAAACTTCGCACTCACCCTCCCTACACACTCATCCATCTAAATTTTACACAAAAGGAGACCTTTATATCAGGAGGCCTTTTTATAATTTCTCTTTTGTTTTTCTTTTTTTGCATTAATTTTTATAATATTAGTGCCGCATTAGTACTTGTTAGCTTTTAAATGTCTAAGTGGAAGAGCGCTGTTGTCTGAGATACAGATATTAAATTATCTAGTTCAGACACAGATGGTTTATAAAACTTATTAGATTAAGCTTAAAAGATCACATTGTAATGTTATAAAATGAATGCAATTGAAAGTGAAATAAATAAATAAAATATGGATGTAGGTACGGAGCGTCAATATTGCATACTTACTTGAGCCTTGTTGAACATCCTAAGGTCAACGTAAAGGTTCAGTGCTCTTTCGTCTCGCCCTGCACTGTGGTACGAACGCGCGGCGTCGGCGTATCGACCCCGGTACGCCAGTACCTCGCCAAAAACAACGGCGCGTTTCTCGCCAGCTTCGAAGCGCTCCTGTCAATTAAACAAGGTTTTATGATGTAGATATAGTGAAGCAAAGAACATTACTATTATTATAATTAGCTTGTATTGTCTTCCCACCATTCCTTTAAACAAAGAAAACAGTAGTAAAAGAACAGCCGAATGCAAAACCTCCTTTTTTCGAAGTCTCTTAAAAACACCAATTTTATACAGGGTGTTAGTGTAAACAGTGGTAACCTTTTAAGGGGTCATTGTACACATCATTATGAAAAACTTTTACTATGAGACAAAACCTGAAATCGCGAAAAAAAATCAGCTGTTCAGTACAGATACGTTCGCATAATTTGTCAAAATGTAGGGAAGAGCTATTTTTTTTTCGTGATTTCAGTTTTGGTCCCATAGTTAAAGTTAATACAATGACAAATACAATGACCTCTTAAAAGATTGCCACTATATTTACTACGTGTGTAAGTAATACCTACAGCAGATGCTGTATCCCGACTCCGAAGCATCTACCGACTTAGAAATCATTACTTTTTTACACAATAGTATGTATAATAAATAAAATGCTTTGCATTCTTAAAATGTTTTTTGGCCGAATTGTTTATAGATGTGCAATTGTGCATGGTACGATTTTGAACTAAAAATATAATTTTAGATATGTACAGTTTCTCAATAACGGTACCGAAGTGAAATTTTTTAGTTCCGTACATTTATTGAGAAAATGTTACATTTTATGAATGCAAACCATTTTATTTAATAAACATACTTTTGTGTAAAAAAGTAATGATTTGACTACCCATTTGTAACAGCGCCCTTAAGGGTAAGTTGACACCATAAAAGCATTTTGACCCATACGTCTTAGACGAAGCATGATTTTTTTTAAGCGTAAAATCTGTATTTTTTACGACGTTTTACCTGTAAATGATCAATGAGGTTAAGGAACACGATGTTCTCGCTTCGCTGGAAGGCTTTCCTTGCGATCTCAAAGGCAAGCTCCTCTAGAGCAGCCACTCCTAGCCGCTCCCAGTCTAACGAAGTCACACCCAGACACGCTACCGAGTACGCCTCACTGGAATCAAAATCATAAGTTTAAGGACCTGTATCAACCCCGGAAGCCCCGGATAGGCACTACCCTGTATCCCTTACATAAAAAAAAAATCGTAGAAAACTATCTGCACGGCAATTTTATCGGAACATAGATGGACTTCAGACTAAATAAAAAACCCAGACATAGCGCTGCGAACAATACAGTGAAGCATGCGCAAAACTACACCTCGCTCTGTGCATATATGCTCACACGCACACGAGATATAAAGACGTAAGATATAACCCGTTGACGTGGCGTTGGACAGGCAACCTTAAGCTTCTGCCTAAATGCTGACGGATACATTTGATATTAGAATTTACTAAGTTTAAGAGACTTCTGTAGAAAAAGAACACAGAAGCTTTAGTGCAGACGGTTATAAGAGTTTTAACGACAGTTTTTATTCGGCACATATTAAATAAGTACCTAAGTTAATTCAAATTGGTCACTCAGCTAGTTAAAATTCATAACAATATTCGTCATTAATGTTTAATGTTTTTTAATGATGGTAATGTTAAAATGATTTCAATATTTACAACAAAACTATTAAGTAGGTACTTATTGCAAACAAATATACCAGTTTTAACTTAAAACTAAAAATTACGAAATAAAAACATAATTTAAAAAAAATATAATCGACTTCAAAACGAATTTAACCCAAAATTATGAAATAACTTTAATTTCGGAGTCGGTGACAACCAAGAACACCGCACTGACTGCCGAAATTAAAGTTATTTCATAATTTTGAGTTGATTTCTTTTTAGTCGATTTTTTTAAAATTACTTTTTAGGGTTCCGTACTTCAAAAGGAAAAAACGGAACCCTTATACATATATTTCTCAGAAACGCGTTGAGGTATCAAGTTGAAATTAATACCAAATACGTAGGTTTATGGTCTCTTGAAGTCCTAAAAAATTCAAGCTTCTAAGTCAATGCTTTTAGTCAAAAATTGTCAAATCTTTTGTATGCTCATAAAAATATCAATTTGTTTAAAAAATACAGTGACGTCCATAATGTGAATACTAGCAACAAACACAAATTTGTTGTTCCTACAACCAGGCTTAAGAAAATAAGTGGTTCGTTTAGATGCCAATGTATACGTTTTTATAATAAACTACTTAGCCACATTCAAGAACTAAGCCTTAATAAATTCAAAAATTGTATAAAGCGGAAATTTTGTCAGAAAGCCTTTTATACTGTCAAAGACTATATTGAGCACAAAAAGGCTTGGGATTGAGCTGCTCCAATAAATTTACACAATTAATGTTGATTTAAATACCTTTTTACATATTCTATACACTATCATTCTATTTATATATATATTATTATTTTTATTCTATTTTTATATATTCATATTTACTTTGTAAAGTATTACTTATACTATTTTTAATTATTGTGAATGTGAAGACTACGTGGATCATTGTTTTTTATTTATTTTATCCTTTTCTTAGTTTCAGTCATAGTCTGACAGTTTGAGTAATTTATGCGGCCTACCCAAATGTCTTTTCTTTGGTATTGTTCGTCGAATCGTTAAGCTCCTTAAGTTTTGAGTTGAGCTGCACGATTACTGACAAATGCGTGCACTGACTGGACAGGTCCACTCAATCTGTGTGGTTCTTTCCTCAAAAGACCATTTCAGACTGCAATCTACATGGTCTTCACATGATCTGACCAAGATTATGTCTGGACTTTAAAAGAGACTGTGACCTCTGAGTTTGTTTCGGCGTTTCTTCTCAGAGTAGTCAGATAGGAAACGTCGAACTCATCTAGTTTTAAAAAAAATATGCTTGACGTGTAAAAGTGTTTGTACAAACCTACTTACAGAAAATAAATCATTTATCATTTATGCAATAAAAACATACGGCCATTTATGCGACATATTTTGACACTCGCAAGTAAATCAAAACCTATAGGGAACTTCCCGTTGTTCTAGAATCATGAAATTTGGCAAGAAGCAAGGTCTTATAACACAAAAATATACGGACTTTTTCCTTATAAAGGAAAAAGTCCGAAAATATTGTGAATTTGGAATTTTATAACATATTTTTTTTTTTTTTTTGGGATACAATGATTTATTTATTTATTTATTTATTTATTAAATCTTTATGCACAAGTAAAAAAAATACCGTACAAAGGCGGACTAATGATAACTTTGTTTTTGGCATAAATTCTTTTCAACTACGGAACCCTTCGACCCTTCGGATTGTGCGTGGTCCGACACGCACTTGGCCGGTTTTTTTTATTTATGTAGACAATTTGGTTTCCAATTTTAAATCACAAGAACGCTCCAATGCATAACAATCCCCCACCTATATGTCCCCTGCCTGACCAATGTTATATAATATACACAGATAAAATGGCAGGGGGTGACTTGCATACTCAATAATGGGCCCCTGGAAACGGTCATTATTATACTATTATTATCATAATATACTTAATACGTACTTGAACATTTTATGATGTATGTATTGATGCACGGCATGCGAGAGTGGCACGTTGATAGTTTGCATAGCATTAGCTTGTAAACAAAACACACGTCCGCCCTGAAAAACAATTACACAATACTTTTATTAATTAAACAATATAGTTTTATCTTCTCTATAGTTTTAATAAAGAAATGCTTGTCTGGTCACTTTTTGCCCTGTTCGAAGATTGAGTTAACGGGGTGCATCAAGGCCTCTCGAACTAAAAAACGCCATGGGAATTCTTAACGGTACCCACCGTTAAGGTTTAACGGTCACTGGTCACGTACAGCATAATCAGCCTATAATATTCCCAATGCTGGGACACAGGCCTCCTCTCTATGAGATAGTGAACCACTCTGACCAAGTGCGGGTTGGTAGGTGTAACATGTCTTCGAATGTTTTGATTCTAGGACATGATACATATTCATCTGCTTTAACCGGCTGCATTTTTATTTTACCACCATTTTCCCACGTGTTATACATAAGCATGACATTATGAACGTATCCCCAGAAGCGTAAAGTAGAGATGTTTAGTTCACCCCTCATTTTACCAATTTGATTATGTTCCAAGTAGACAGGGGGGGGGTCGAGTCTGTATCAGACTCTGAACTCGTATAATCTTTCCAACCATTTATTTTACGTTAGCGTCCATGAAGTATTGAATTTTTTCGTCTTTAATAAAACAAGGAACAGACGGACGTAAATTAGAGCGTCTTTAGTTGAACTAATATTTCCATACAAATAGACGACACATAAAAACATGTCGACCATGCTCTGCTTCCCTAGCCTCCCAAGTTTATAAGATATTATACGCGTGCGTGAGGGAAACCTATCTATATACTTCCCAAAGTGCCGCCCAAGTGCAGTAACGGACTGCAGCGACACCCGTGGTTTCTACGTCTTTCTATGCTTCCGTAGACGGTGAGTGGTGTTGCGGTGACAGCAGACGGTACCCGTAGTCTTATAAGTGGCTGTCTATACCAGAGCGTATTTTTTTATTTGACAAATGAGTTTCGCAAAACTAAGGAAGAGAATTGCCAGTGCTGTCGTAGATGTGGAACCACAACTGCAGCAGTTCTGTAGCCTGCGTTTATTGCTAACCGCAACGCCGCTTCCGTCTGCGGTCTACCGTCACGATAGGAATTGTATATTTAATGAACGCCAATGATACAGCTGTAATGACCACGTCTGCTTTAATTAAATGTTTGTCTATAAAAGTACCTAACAGCTAAACATCAAGCGCTCAGGTTGAATCTCTGTGTGGTAGGTTTTATAAAATTTCTGGTCAAATATAAGTACTTACATAGATACATACACACTCAAAATCAGGTGCATCGGTTATCGATTTAATATTCTTTGTGCGCGCTGTGCCGAAACAGCGAGTCTTTGTGTCCACAGCGACCTCAGAACTTGTGAGAGTATTATTGTTCTGTGCCTCGGAACAATGAGTAACTGATGTTTTCATTTATTGTTCTGAGACAGCGACACGCCGGATTACGCTGAAACACAGCGTCGTAAATTCGTGTCTTCATGCACGGCCACGGCATTGTGCTGAGCGTTAGCCGTTTCACGCGGTAGTGACGCATATTAGCGTCGAGGATATTATTTTTAGAATAAATACCCACTTGTTTTTATTTTTAGGCTTAAGATAAACAACAATTTGTATGTATGTGCGTCACTTTCGCGTGAATAAACAGTTTTTCTTGCTTTCTATTTAGAAATCTAAGAAAATAATTCCTTATATTAACGCTAGTCCTAATATAATAACACACAGTTCCTTTATATTCTATTAAAAAATACAATGTATCTTACCTGGAATCCTACAACGGAGCCAGACAAAGGCTGCGTCGCGGGCTGGAAGTGACAGGCCTTTATAGAGAGCAGACCACCCCCAGACAGACTGAGTAGCTCATCACACCATGAGTTCCAAGATACTGATGTTATGTTTTCCTCCTGTAAAAGAGTCAACATATTACTAACTACATTCTGACCGCGGCTTTGCCCGCGTGGATGAAGGAAAATATCCCAAGGCAACCTGCTACCGGTAATTCCTTCCTTATTCCTTGTCTACATTACATAGGGAACCTCTGTGCAAAATCTCAGCTTTATAGGTCCAAGGGTTTGGGCTGGGCGTTGATGAGTCAGTCAATCAGTCAGTCAGTCAGTCAGGGCTTCTCTTTTTATTTATATAGATAGATAGATTTAAACCCCAAGTACATAGGTAACAAAGTTACCAACCCCAGCCAGCCGGCTTACCCAACCCAGACTAGGGACCGTCTCTTAGACTCTTAGCAGTTCAGTGTAGGTTGGTACGGAACCTTGAACTACTCTAAAAGTAGGATCTCGATGTTTTGACATGTCATCACATCAATCAAACTCGATCGACTTTTAATTATTCCTTTTATATTGCTTTACCATATCATGATTTCACCATTTATCGAAAACTTTAAAAAGTCAAAATATCAGTTTGTCTGCGCGACAACACAATATATTATATCCTTGGACATTTCACACAACGCCATCTAGTCCCAAGCTAAGCAACCTAATGCTTGTGTTATGGTAACGAGATGGCTGATAAACTACTTATATACATTTTTTTTTTTTGTAAATACATACATATTATAGATAGAAAAACACCCAGACTCGGAACAAATACTTGTAGGTCGTACAAATATTTGTTCCGTGCGGGAATCGAACCCGCGACATGCTGCGCAGCAGTCAATCACTCAACCACTGCGCCAACCGTGTCGTCACTGCGCCAACCGTATCGTCAATGTGTGTTATTGATTTTTCAAAATGAATGCGTTTGTGTTACGCAATTAGAGGAGCTCGTGGCTAAGTAATAACAGACGCATGGATCGGTCCATCAGGTTAAGCTACGCTTGCCGGGTTAGTCACGTTGGAACATCGTTACATAACGAAACTTCTCCGTACATCGGAAAGCACGTTAAGCCGATGGTCCCGGCTGTCATTCGTGGATCTTTGAGTCGTTAAGAGTCGTCAGAAGCCCGAAAGTCTCACAACCATTCTTACCAAGGGGTATCATATTACCTAGGTACCAAGTGGTTTGTAAAGGTCAGAGACAGTCGCCATGTCCATGTAAAATACTGATATTCAGCTACATCCGGTTAGAGTGGAAGCCGACCCCAACATAGTCGGGAAAAGGCTAGGCAGATTGATTGTGTTTACACCAAGATTTAAAACATTGTATTCCGCATCGGTTTCAAATGTTATCGTTTATTGTTTACCTACTCCTCGAACAAGTTGTGAAAACCACATAGTTGTAGGTAGTTATACAAACCTTGAGAAAGCTTGCCAATAATGAGAACAAAATGTAAAAATGACAATTTATACTCGTTATTTATGATCATGGCATCTTTTTGACAAGTCTTTTACAAGTTTTATTGAAAACGTGTATAACAACTTGTTTGTGGGGGTGAATGCGGAGTTAGGATGCTAGGCTGCATGCGTATCTTATGTGCTGTATAATTTTAGTCACTTCATAATTTGTCTCTACAATCAATCCTCCTGTCTGGCCAATTCTCATTCGTACTGAAGCCTACCGTAAACAACAATTCCCCGGTAGATAGATTGTAGACTCTACAGACGGAAGACTCGTCGACGACGGCGAGGTAGGCGCGCGACGCACTCACGTCCAGACAGCGGACCGACGCCGGCGTCTGGAGCACCATCTTAGCGCTGCCCTGACCGGCCTCCACTTGCCAGATCTGTGGGACATAAACACATACGTTAAATCACTTCATCTACATCTACAGGTTGTATTAGAAATGTGTGGTCAAATTTAAGGGAGTACAGACTAGAGATGTTACGAATATTTGTATTCGCATATGCATTTGCGAATGATTCGCATCACTTTAAACATTCGCATCAATGTTTTGCGAATGCGGCCACGCGATTCGTCGATCCACTCACGTGCAGAGCGCGCAGACAGGCATAACGTGTTTCGTTCGACCAATAGAAAGCGTTTCTTTCTAGCTAATTGCTGTGATTGCTTGGATAGTTTGGCTTGTTTTGTGTAGAATTGTGTTAAGCTATTTTGCGATTTTTTACGCCTATAGATCGAGACCACGCAAGATGCAATGTTTCGTAGACAAGTTATTCAACAATTGGGCGCACTACTTTGGCATTTCGAACACATTTGAAAACCGTTCATTCTAAAGAATACGAATATTATTCCTAAACATTCGCATTCATATTCACATTCGCACATTCGCATTCCGAATATTCGCATCCGCATTCGCGAATGTCTTATTGGTGTCTTTCTCTACTACTTTTTGAACCATTTCTGATTTGCCATTCCGTTACAGCTTTACACGTAAGTCGTCTAAAGCTGTAACGGAATGCTCTTATCGCGGAACATACGACCGACCCATTTCCATTTCAGTATTTTTGTGTAGAAGGAAGCAACATTTAGTTTGGTAAGGGCAGTAAGATGATGATGATTTTACCTGTCCATTCATGAGACCCAACAGCAAAACTTCTTCGAAATATAACGTGGTCACCTTCACATAACGTATGGGTGCTGGGACTGTCCATGATTTCGGTATTTGTCGTCCAATTATTGACAGTTTGGTGTCCTGAAATGATATATGAATAAGAATACATTCTCGTTCTGTTATTCCTGCTGAGCATCTTCGCTTCTGCGAGCTGCTTGAGAGCGTTTGCAATCAATCTTTAAATTGTTATCTTCAAGATTTTGTTTAACGCTTTCAAGGACGCTGCACGAGACACAATATAAGTTTTATTGTTATGACGTCTATGGCCGTTTAGTGGCCTTGACAACGTTAAGCTCTGCAAAGAAACACAATTCAGATGTCGCATCTAAATAATTCCTCGGCGTGACCACCTCGTTACTATGCAGCTAAAAATTGAATGTGCAGTAATACAACAAAGTATGCACGAATTACTATCCATAAATAAAGTAGGATAGTTACCACGAACCCGTCTTGAGCAAGCGTGGCGATCAATGCCCATGTCTTCTCTGCATGAGAAGAGGCCAGTGGGACAGTAAAAGACTGGTAAGCAGCTGTATTAGGCTGGTAGTTTGAGCATGGTTACCTGACACAAAAGCAAGGCGTCGCTGGTAGCTACTAGGAGCGAGCACTCTGTCTTTTGCGAAAGCTTCTCTTTGACCCTGTATAGCATCCCTTCCACGTCTCCCTGTTCATATACCACGACGCGTTCCGGTAACTGCACCTGAAAACCATAACATTATCTCTAAGTAAACGGTTCTATAGAAGCAACACCCGTTTTCCGGAAGGAAATATAACTTAAAAAATTTCTAAGAAATTGTCGCAAACGCATGTCAACTGTTGTGATTGGTTGGACTTTTTGACTGAATTGGACTGAATTATCAACAGCCAATCAGATCACTTGACAATAGTTTGACACGTCATTGATGTGCTTTCTAGAAACCGGGTGAAAGTCGCTGTCTTACGACTTGTAAACCACTTGATGGAAATATTTCTACGGTGTTTACCATCGTTTGGAAACCTTAAGCAGGGAATTAGATTCACTGCCAAACTGAATACGGAACGGTCATTCCATTTTCTATGTCTATAGTTAGACCGTAAACGCAGCCTCGTTTAGAGGCACAAAATCTTGTAGAGAAACCTTACAGAAGTCCAATAAACCTATGTATACCAACATTACCAATCTTATTTACTGAATACTTTTATGCAGAGCCAACCAACAAAATCATTTATTACTAGCTGCGCCCCGCGATTTCACACTCATAAGTCTCGATCCCGTGAGAATATCGGTATAAAAGTATCCTATGTCCTAACCCAGGTCATGGTCTACGGTCTATGGTCATGTGCCAAATTTCATCTAAATCCGGTCAGCCGTGTTAGCGTGAAAGCGTAACAAACCAACAAACAAACAAACTCAGTTTCTCATTATTATAATATTAGTTAGGATTAGGATGATACATACCGCCAGTCGATGTTTATATATAGCAATCTTTTGCACCCTGTCGTGACATTTGATCCGCACTTTGTGGCCCGTAGTGAGGTGTTGTATGATGACGTCAGTCATGTTCTCCCTGTACGCGTATCGTTCGCGGTACAAACCATGAACTGTGCTGAACACTATTTGGTAGCACCACAGAGTGCCGTCTTGACATGCTACAGCCTGTAATATATGATGTATTAAATAAATGATAAATTATTAACTTTTTAAATAATATAGTTCTTGGGGCCAGTGGTTAAGGCCTCGCCTCTTATGCACTAGGTTGTGGGTTGAAATTTGGACAAGTATAGATAAACCATTCGAAAAATGAACGCCCCTCCACTCTGTCGCGCGCTCGTGTCATTTATACACTAGGTGGCCGACAAATCCGACTGTTTGACGTTTTGGCAAGTCGGGTCTTGCAGACTGATAAACCATTCTAATTCCGGCAGACAATGCGTCTTTTGCCAAAAAACTCGGGTTTTTGCCTAAATATCGCATTCGATGTTCGGACCAAAGATATAAATAATGAAAGGTACCTGGCATTTGTGAAAGACATTTACATACTGGCAGCAACAAATGTTTGTAAACTTACCAAATTATTATAAGAAGGCGAGGGGGCTATGGCCCACACCCATTCTTGCGGCGTGCTTAATATCGGGACTCCCTCCGACGTCAGCGCGGCCCATCCACCCACACCACCGACCAGCACTAATGCTCCAAGCATTGTTACAGACAATGCTGATATACCTGTAGTTGTTTTAAGGATTTATTAGAAGTTATGAGGCGATAATTCAACATCAGACCGATATGGTAAAATCTTGTATGTTCCACGGATACTCCTTTTACGATATTATGCTTTCACTCTTTGAAAGTTATTTGCAATGTTAATTATCTGTAACTGTTTCTTACTCTTTATCATCTCTTTATTTCTTTATCTGGTAACTGACTCAGATGTACATCCAAATTACATTAAAATTGTTCCGTAATCTGTTATAGGTGTAAAATTTTCGTTACCTCATCATCTGCCTAGCCTTTTCCCAACAATATTGGGGTCGGCTTCCAGTCAAACTGGATGCAGCTGAATACCAGTATTCTACATGGAGCGACTGCCTATCTGACCTGCACAACCCATTTACTGGGTAATACGATAACCTTTGGTAAGTGGTTCACAAAGTAAACACAAGCAATTATTAAGCTAAATATACTTGTCCTTGTTGACATACATAACATAAGATAACTGGTGTAAGCAGTGGAACCCAATAGTACACCCTTATTTCGCCAGTTATTTTGTAAGTGCCATGTAATAGGGGGTGAGCCTATTGCCATCAACCGGTCACAAATCCAGACTCTATCAGGCTTACCCCCAAAACCCAGGACCTTCTGTTTAGCAGTAACACTTGCGGCCACTCGACCGACGAGGCAGTCCTGTTCACGTCCATTAATCAATCAATCAATAGTAATAGTAATCTTTATTTTATTTCTCTGTTCACAAAGGTTCACTTAGTTTTATTTTATAACTAGCTTCTGCCCGCGACTTCGTCCGCGTTAAATTTCTTGTACCCCCCACCCACCAACCCCAACGCATCGCATCGCAATGCCTGCCCGTGCTATTACTTCGCGCTCGGCTCCTAAGGGACCTAGCGTGATGTTAAATAGACTATATCCTTCCGCATCGCCTGCCTGCGCTATTACTTCGCGCTCGGCTCCTAAGGGCCCTAGCGTGATGTTAAATATACTATATCCTTCCCCATCGCCTGCCCGCGCTATTACTTCGCGCTCGGCTCCTAAGGGCCCTAGCGTGATGTTAAATATCCTATATCCTTCCGCATCGCCTGCCCGCGCTATTACTTCGCGCTCGGCTCCTAAGGGCCCTAGCGTGATGTTAAATAGCCTATATCCTTCTCCATCGCCTGCCCGCGCTATTACTTCGCGCTCGGCTCCTAAGGGCCCTAGCGTGATGTTAAATAGCCTATATCCTTCCGCATCGCCTGCCCGCGCTATTACTTCGCGCTCGGCTCCTAAGGGCCCTAGCGTGATGTAAAATAGCCTATATCCTTCCGCATCGCCTGCCCGCGCTATTACTTCGCGCTCGACTCCTAAGGGCCCTAGGGTGATGTTAAATAGCCTATAGCCCTCCTCAAGAACCGGGTTATAAAATGCAAAAAGATTTTTTCAAATCCGACTGGGGTAGTTCCAGAGATAGCGCGTTCAAACAAACTACCAAAAAAAACCGGTCAAGAGCGAGTCGGACTCGCGCACCGAGGGTTCCGTTCCGATTTCTGAAAAAGTGTGCTATTTAGAGACATCGTTTTATTTTTCCTGTAATCTTTACATAAACTTGCATCACATAGAATAATTTCAGATTTTTCTCTTTGCAAACTTCGGAGATAAGGGGGGGGGGGGGGGGGACGGTATTTTTTTTAACATTTTTCATAAGTTGAACACTGTGCGGCCTAAAAAAATAAAAATATGTTTGAGAATGCGCAAACAGCGCTCTTTCATATGATATACCACATGACCTAGTAGCCCAACTTTGAATTTTTAAGGCCCCCTTTCAGCCCATGTTGCAAAAAAATACATATCGTTTTATTTCTTTCTTATTTGCAAAATAGTTGGGTAAATATTATCTAAAACTCTTCCAAATTTCAAGTTGATAGCATTAGTAGTTCTTGAGATATCCAGCTGTGACAGACAGACAGACAGACATACTGAGTCACACCATAAGGGTTCCTTTTTTACCATTTTGGTACGGAACCCTAAAAACAAACTCTTCCGCTGTATTCCACCGACATTTTGCACAAGGCCATCTATGGGTAAATTGATAAAACGTCCGCTCTAAACATGTTTGCTCAAGAGGAACCGGTATTAATTAAAGTTATTTTGCGTTTTAGTAATTTTATATTATCTCCGAAACTGTATGACCAATTGCCATACTGTAAAGGCCAAATCTTATCTCCATGATGTCCTTGTGATCATAAAATATCTTATTTTGATAAGGGTTAATGTTTTGTTGTTTAAATAATCATCCAAACGTAAGTATGTCTAAAAAATACTTTTTTAAAACAATAAAAGATGTATAAAAGATAAAATATAAAAGATAGAAATATGGTGTCGCGGACTTTTTTATAGAATTATTTAAGACGGACCAGACTGCCATACATTGTTCTCAATTATAAACAACCGTTTAGGCAGCGCATGCAAAAAAGTGTGTTTAAAGAGGTATTTTTTTCCGACTTGTTAGACAAAACTTGTGATAGCTCGGCTAATATGCATGATATAAATATAATTTATAGCCTATAGCACTCAGGAATAATGTAGCTTTCTACCAGTGAAAAAATTTTTAGAATTGGATTATTAGTTCCGGAGATTACCCCCTACATACAAACTTACAAACATACAAACTTACAAACTTACAAACTTACAAACTTACATACAAATTTTACCTCTTTATAATATTAGTATAGAAAAAAAGTAAGTTTAAAAACTAAAACCGACTACTGAAAAATCACGCTCTAAAAAGTATGAATGATCATCTGAAATTAGAAAAACCGGTCAAGAGCGAGTCGGACTCGCGCACCGAGGGTTCCGTACCGATTTCTGAAAAAGTATGCTATTTAGAGATATCGTTTTATTTTTCCTGTAATCTTTAATTTATTTAAAGATTCTTCTATCACATAGAATAATTTCAGATTTTTCTCTTTGCAAACTTCGGATATAAGGGGGGGGGAGGTATTTTTTTTACATTATTCATCAAGTCGAAAACTATGGAGCCTAAAAAAAACAAAAAAATGTTTGAGAATGCGCAGCGTTCTGTCATATGATACCCCACATGCCCTAGCAGCCCCACTTTGAATTTTTAAGACCCCCTTTCAGGTGTGAGTCTACCTGACAGGCCCCAACGAGATCTATCAACAAGCGATAGCTTTAAAGACTCTTTTTCATAAATAAGATATATTTTGTACCTCGACAGTTTTTGATTACATGACGTTTTTATGAAGTGTCTAGCTAGCGGGCCCCTTATGATTATTTTTATAGTTATCATACTGGAGTAGTGAGAGTAGTTCCAATAGTGCTCTGAGTTGGAATCTATTATGTACCTTACAAATCCAAAATTTCGACTTTCTGTGAGCTATACTTCAGAAGATATTCATAATTTAAACAAGCGTCCAGCCAGCGGGACCTTTTTTAAATACTACTCTTTTATATCATACAATAGTGTTAGGAGCTTGATACTAAAGGGTTTTTCAATAGGGACGCTCGAACTTTGATAGCGTATAGCGGCCATCTTGTTAAAGTGACAGCTGTCAAATTTTATAGGATTATTTATTTAGTCTTGACATTTCACCACAGGGTGGCCAAATCTCAGAACAATAACAAAGCATAGAAGTAGTGTTAAAATAGCAACTGAACTCGATATATTTGTTTCATTTTGACTTATGGAGCCGCTATGATGTTAAAGAAGGACACGTATACAGAAGAAGTTTCGAAATTTTATAGGTTGTCATTCATTTTATTCTGACTAGTGATGTACCCACTAAATTTCAACGTCGATAGAATTTACAATGACATTCTTTCTTACACTGCCAAGAATAATAACCGTAGGTACACACGGCTACACATCAAGCTATACATTTCCAGTTTACACTGACCGCTCATTGTAAGGAAATCCTATACAATGCGAGATCAGCTTATACTGGAAATGTATAGTTGATCTGTAGCCGTGCGTACCAAAAATTTTAAAGTAACTAAGCATACTTATGATACCAATACTTAATATATTCGTTCAAAATGAAACAATACTTTAAGTATGAACTAAATAGTTCGTCATCATCATCACCAAAGTCTTCCTTGGTTCCCGACAGCTCTTCATGTATTAAATCTGACCCGGCTAAACCCGAATGTATTTAGTTGCCATAATAACTGATGAGTTTATTGAAAAGAAGTGGGAGACATTCGGTTTTGCAAATGTTTTTAGCAACTTACTTTCTCATATTTATTTGAATTTTAGATTACATCATAGACTACTCAACAAAGTCTAGGGAAAAAGGGTATTCAAAGTACCTAATAATTTTTATTTTAATACTTTTTATGTAACATATATTATTGTAAATCAGTAGAAGCGTAATTTAATAGAGATTTGAATTATTTGATTAAATAAAATGGTTGTTAGTGAAAAAATAAAATTTATTATGAAAATTTAAAATGGTACCAAAGCGACAAAAACTTTTCGTACATAAAAAAATAAATAACGACCAGATAATATTTTAAATAAAAGATAATATTTTAAATAAAAAAATAAAATGCCTAGCCACTTTAATAATCTGTTAGTCGAATTCCAGCCCACACCATAATCATTCCGCCCTGGTACGGATGAACTTCCTGAGGATTCTGGAGTCGGCTCTGGCGACCAGGAACTCGCCAAAAGCGCAGTCTTCTTGAATCGGGATGGAATCCAATTATTTCTGAATTTGTTATTGTCATCTGTGTCAAGGATTCCTAAAACAAACAGTTCTCAATAAAATTTATGTAAGATTTTTTATCAACATTTTTATTTAGGTAAATAGTTTTATTTGTATGTCTTACCTGACTGATGTGAGATGATTTCACGAGATGTCAAGATCAGTGGCGATTCATTAATTTGTACCGATGTACTAGGTCCTGTTTCAACTTCCATTGCTACGGGATCCTACAATTACGTATTTTGTATTAAAAATAAATAAATAAATTTGCACTCGATTATATTTCCGACTGGGATAATTAGAAGAATGATATCGCATCAATGATATTTTTAATATAATATCATTGTATCGCATATATCAAGTGAACATATTTCTGAATGTTATACCTGTCTTCATGTTAGATTACTGTTGATGGTGAGCGGTTTTTTTAATTTGCAGTATTGCGCTATGTCCTTCTTCGCAGACTTCCATAAGTATTTCCTGTAATGTAATAAATCAAGTTTTAATTTGAACGGCATACTATTTATTGCCAATAAAATACCTTAATTATATCATAATATATCAAGACCATTTCATCTGTTCTATCCATAACAAATAATGTAGGAACAGCATGTACTCTAAGTGACGACTTAAAGAACATGCTACATCCATTTCATAGGTTCATTACCAAATGAATACAAAGTAAAATGTTTGGAGCATATTATGTGGCTGTGCTGTTTGGAGTCCAATTTCGTCTACCAATACAATTTATCCATTTTTTTTTTCATATCGTCTAGGAAATCTGTAAAAGAAAAGTATCGACAACATTATTTACGTCACTATGGCTGATCAAGATAACCCCAAAACAATTTCCGAATATTCGCTAATAACTTCTATTGGAATAAATATTACGACTGGTTTCAGCTATATAGTGACACAGCAATATTTGTTATGTATTTATATTCGTTTATCAGATCTTAGGCAACAAGAAATTGAGCAAAAACTTACCGATGGAAGGTCAATATTTGTTGTTCATTTTATTTTCGCTATGAATGGGACTTGCAGCCCCCAACCACACAAGAAATTGCTCCACAGCGTCCACACACTCACTATTTGTAGTTAAACAAAGAATTCATGCAATCTAACAGTAGAAATATTATTAAAACATCGCAAAACCATGGAATATTACGACAGATACGTAAACAATGAACACGCGAATAAGTCAGCTAGTTCAATGAACGAACTGTCAGACATTGAAACAAAGTACTATCAAATTTGGCAGCGTCATACTATAACTTTTTTAACCAAATGACAATTGATCTTGTGACCATGCCAAGAAAGTAAAACAAAGAGTTAAACATTTATCTCTTTCCCACATCCTTTATCGTACCTAATAATAGAACGGGAATAAAGGTAGTTACAGAATTCTGTTTTTAGCCTTCCTTCTATGCTTTGTTATTGTTCTGAGGGCCAAATGCTATACATTTTAATTTCTTACTATTTAGCGCCGTCTATCTACGAGAACATAAATTAAAAATGAACAGTGTTGCCAGCGTACATCCATGAAGCAGTTTTATGCGTATGAAGTTTCAATGAAACTTCATACGCATAAGTAGGATACATAGGTCTAAAAAGTTAGCTAAGACGATTTTCTAAATGTCTTATTTAAAAAAAGATAAATGGAAATCTCTGCTTCTATGGAATATTTAAAATCGGTCTAATTTAGCTGCAACACTATTTTTCGAAAATGTTCTTTACTAACTTTTTAGACCTATGTATCCTGCTTATGCGTATGAAGTTTCATTAAAATCGGTTCATTCATTTCGATAAAAAAGGACTTGAAAGTTTGTATGAAATGCCGTACCGAGTCAACGCTCTTAAGGGGGTAGCTTGGTAATCGGTACTTTCTAGATCTATTAGTCTAAAACTGGACGCCCCTCCACATACACTTTTGAAATGTTATTTTAGCAAGGTCCCGATGATTAAATTGACCACTACTTAGGTACCTACTAAAATTAAACCTAAATGCGAATTTAGGTAACTATCAGTCTGTCGGTCTGTTACCTTTTCACGACAAAACGGACAAACGGATTTGGCACAAGGATATTATACCATGATCTGGGTTAGAACATAAGATTTTTTATACCGGTAGTCCTGTGGGATAGTTTCCGACATCCATGTTGGCAAAAGCATCGGTAAGCTGTCAAGTATACTTAATGATAATAATAAGTAAAAAGAGGTAGAACAGTGGTTAATTAGCCACATTTTCCGTCGTTTCGTCTCGTTTTCGCTCCCGATACTTACGACATGCCATCCTACATCCACGTTTCATCTAATAGTTCGACATTGTGATGTATTTGAACATCGAATGTTGGGTAGGTAACTTATCTACATATTTTTACTTATAATCATAGACGTATAAAAAAACCGGCCAAGTGCGTGTCGGACTACGCACAATGAGGGGTTCCGTAGTTGGGATGAAATTATCCCAAGAACAAACTTAACATTGTAGTTGAAAAACATGTTCTTCCATACATTCCAACAGTAAATGTATGTTTGTACTCACAATATTGAGAGATTTACCTTGTTATTTTAAGACCACAAACTTCTTATTGGTTTTCCTGTAATTTACAGGTATAGTACTATTTTCTGTATTTTTTTCAAAATTTTAGGCTCAGTAGTTTCGGAGATAAGGGGGGGTGGTCAATTTTCGTCTATTTTCTTAGATAACTTTAAAACGATTTATTTTAAAATTATAAAAAAAAAATATATTTGAGACCCTATCATAGTAATTTCTTTCATTTGATATGTCACACGGTACAGTTTGTAATTATTATTTTTTTTAATTTTCTTATTTGCGCCATAAAAGTGACCCCCATATTCAAAATTCATTTATTTACTTTAGTCGTACGTGTTTGGGTCTTAATCGGTCTATTAGATTCGGAGCAAATTGGCTGTGACAGACGGACAGACAGACACACGAGTGAGCCTTAAGGGTAAAATGGTAAATTATTATACTCTAGACAAATTATTTTTTGCTGAAGGGAAAAAAAAAACAGATGTTTAAATAAATTAACCACCAAAGAAAAAAGAAAAACAGAATTACTTACAATCTGTGACCTGCACATAACACACATCCTTTCCTTTCCTTTCCTTTTTTTTTTTCTTTGGTGGTTAAGGAAAGGTAGAATGATGGTGAGAATGTGTACATAGTGCACGTATTTTTCTTGTATATCTGTAATCATACCTATGTTTTACAAAATAAATGATTGAATATATGTATATTCAATCATTTATTCTTTTTATTTAACACATATTACATAGGTATTACACAGGTATGATTAGGAATTAATAATGCATCGGGTAAGGCTCGAACTCACGCAATCTCTATGCTTGTACAGACAAGCTTGAAAAGCACAGACCTTAGGGCCTAAACAGATAGTACCTATCCATTTCAACTAGGGATATAATAACCACTTGATACTACAATAGATTTTTACCTATATTCCTTTCTTTCAAAACCTGTTGACCTTGAGCATTATAGAATGATAGGGTATCATTCCAGTCGGTAACCACTAGAACAGATTTTGAGAAGGCAACGGCCCACACTGCTGCATCACGAACCACGCGGTATGCTTCATCGCCAAGCTGAAAAAATGTTTTATATTTATAATGTTTCATGTTTTACCACACTTTTAATAGAATTTAATATTTATAAACAAAATATTTGTTAAACTGAGACATTTAGGTCACGCATTTTTTGAATATGCTATAGCGAGAAGAATAGAATGCGGGCAAGGCGTAGTTTTTCTCATTAAAAATTCACGCGAGCAGCAACAGTGGCGAGTATATTTCTTTATTTACTTTTGCTGTAGCGATTATTCACCAGGGGCAGTGTTATATTATTTATAACCTCTTGACATAGTATATGTAATAGGTAGTACGGGCAGATTTCCGGAACTCCACGTCAAAGCGCATATTTTGCGTAGGTATGTACATTTTATATACTACTTACATTTTATGTAGTACTAGCGACCCGGTCCTGCTCCGCAAGGTTTTTACGACTTGATAAAACATTAAGTTTTCTATATTATATAGGTATACTTAAGTTAAATATTAATGTTTTATACACATAAACCTTCCCGAATAAATTCTCTAAATGATAGTGAAAACCGCATCAAAATTCGTAGTTTAGAAGAACAACGCCGGGACAACGCGGCCACACAGACAGACACAAAAAGCGACTTTATTTTATAATAAGTATATAAAGTATAGATACAATAATAGTATTATAAAATAATGTGAAATATGTTAGGATGTTTGTTACTCAATCAAGTAAAAACGGCTAAACGGATTTGCATGAAATTTGGCATAACTGATAGTTTAATAAAGTCAAATCGTTTATATTTTCAAATAGGCGAAAATGCACTTTTGAACATCAAAAATTAACAAGAAAATAGAATTGGTTTTATTTGCCCCTTCCAAAAGGTAGTTTCATATGGAGAAGAAAGGGCAAGAAAAGAAACCGCACCGTTATAACCAGGATTAACACATAAGATACTTTTGATCCTGGCAGTACATTCCCATGGAATAATTTCCGAGCTCCACGCAAAAGCTAGACATTTTGTAAGAAGGCCTTGTAAACTTGTTTGTTCATAAGGGTCAAAGACATAATTTCTTTTATTCATTCAAATTGTGTGTTGAAAACTGCTTACTGCATATTATTAGCTCAGCTTACATTCAGACACAAGACTAGTATTAGCCCATTCTTACATGAATTGACTGACTTACTTTGTCTCTTATGGTAACTGCTCCAATGGCTAGCCCTATTGCTAAGTACTGGCCATTTGTAGACCAAGCACAACTTGTAATCCGTCCTGGTACTCGATACTTCTGAACTGCTTTAACATCCATAGACCAGAATGCAAAATCAGTGAGAGCACAAGATGCCAGGTGGAATGTCACTGGATTGTAGGCAAGGCACTGGATTGCCTCACTGTGGCTGTAAAAAAATACAACAAGCATTGGACACATTTACCAATTGCATTGATATGCTCAGCATACAGGCCCAAGAAAACATATTTATGCCATATTAACATCATACATAAAACAATGCTAGCCACATAATTTGACTACAAACTTACGAATATTTTAATATTCCTTCCATTTTGGAAGTCCAAATGATAACATTTTTATCTGCACTACCACTTGCAAACTTCTTGCCGTCTCCGCAGTATGCCACGGCGTGGACTGCTCCCTTATGAGCCTGGAGTAACTGGACAAGGGCTCCATCTCTAGGGTCGTAGACCATAACCTTCTCGCCTGCACCTACCACCAGTTGAGTGCCATCTGGACTGAAGCATATTGTGTGCACACTGGAAAGAAATTGTTATAAAAATATAGTGACTTGATGTGAGAAAACCTCTTCTCTATCTTAGCTCATGAGTATAATGAAACCTGAAGAATGTGGTATTGAGTAATTTCAGTGAACCAAATCTTAACAGGTAAATACTAGCTGGTCCTTGCAAAATCATTAGCATAAAACTTAGATACCCATTTAACCACCTTACAGATAAACTATGAAAATACTAAAATTCTTAGCATTTGTAACTATGTTGGCTGTTTAAAAACACAAATTCTACATTTTAAGTATGAAAGGCCATAATTGTAGAACTTGCTATCTTTGTATTCAGCGTTAATATTTAAGTAAGTACCTACATGATTAGTGTGCTCAACAAACAACTGCATAATAATTTAAATCAAAATTATGTCTCTACAGTAAAGTAACATACTCTAAAGAAATGGCAAGAAGATATTACTAATTATCTTCAAATCAATAGTAGTTTATCTTCACGTTAGAATAAGCATGCTTTTATAATGTGATCCAGGGAAGTTTTACCTGGAAAATTCTACTTTGTCAGCTTCGTGTATTTTGTTCACCCACTTTGGAACAGTTCTCATCTTGTATTTTATAAACAGATAATCATAAAGTTTTAAATACGTTTTAGTATAACATGCGCGTAATGTAAGTGGTCCGGTTTCATACAGCAAAACTCAATGTTTGAATAAATTGTGTTGGTTGACAACGGCGTCTCAAAAAATGTAAACAAACGGTAAATAGGTAGAGGTAGGCTGAATTTCATACGTCAGTCATTGACAGTCATCCGTCATCGGGCGCCTTTTCCCATGGACCTACAGTCTGATTTTTAATTCCACGGAATTCTGACATTTCAGAAGTGTTGCCAATACTACAACGGTCCTAATAAAAACGGAACACATTTAAGCGAAATTAAAAAAAAACCTTTCTTGAATATAAGGTTTCAATTAGAAAAACTAAAACTTAAAAATTGACTGATAATTTTAAAATGGTAATCAGATTTTTTACTATCATATTATTGAAGTTACGATAATTAGTAAGGTAATTATTTTTCTTTCACAGGAATCCCTGTCTAATAATCCATAGGTTACAAACCTTTTTTAGGAATATCTTTTTGTTTGTAAAATCATCGCTTCTTGTAACTACAGACAGACAACGATGATGATATTAGTGGTAATGATACCTAAATAAATATTTAAATTTAAAAAAATATGTTCTTTTACGCTTTTTTCCATTTAGCCTTATAAAATTAATATTTTAATTAGTGTGCATTGAATGCACAGAACAAACACTATTTACATTGTCATATAATTTACTTGATCCCATTCTCTTTCATATTTTGTTATTTTATATCCCAAAAAATTGTAGTCATTTTCAACTTATAAAAAGGACAACAAAGAAAAAAGGTTTAGGATATCTGAAGTGTCAAAAAATTACTGCTGTCAGAATTCCGTCGAATTAAAAATCAGACTGTAATATACTATATAAACAGGACTGAGCTCTCCAAAAATCGTATCATACAAAAATTAACCTTAATGACTGCAGTTTAGGTTTACTTTTGATAGGATATCTTAGCTGAGGCAAAACGAGCCGAGAGAGAGGCCCCGAGTTGTGGAGTGTGTCCCTTTTGCTCAATTGCCAACAGATAAAAATGATAAAGATGGTAGAAAATTTTACCAACTACAAGTAGGTAAAATAAGTTACGTATATTTTTTTTTAGCATTTAGATTAGTTTTAAATAATTTTATTTATAGGTTTACAATCTGTATATCATAGTCAATAATTTTATAAGTAAGCTCCATGAGTAAAATAATCAAAATAATATAATTTTGATTAATGTTTGGTAGCTATCATATAATTACTCTGGTAACACTGAAATCTGACATCAATGGTTTCATGGCGGTTTTTTTCAATTTATATAGCGAAAATGGTGAGAAAGTGTTGCATCAAGAAATGTAAAAGTGAATGTTATGCTGGTTATGGCATTTAATTTCACAGGTAAGGAACTTGTAAGGAATAACAAAGATTTAAATAAATCTCGATAAAAGACTTAAAATTGTTAGGTACTAAATAATATCAATAATTTTGAGTATAAGTAGTGTAACCATGCTCTAGACGTTTTGTAGACAGAAGACTTAGCGTCTTCTGTCTACAAAAGCTATAAGTAGTGTATTTCTGATTAAAACTATTAATATTAGGCGTATAATAAATACAATTTGTACTTATGTATCGCATGATTGAAATAGCATTATTTTTAAGTAGTTTACAGCTTTCCATCCAAAGAAGAAATTCAACAAATATGGTTGGATGTAATTCCAGAATCATTTTAGTTCCCTTTGCTTCAATTACATACTTACCCAAACCAGCTCTGTAGAGTAAACGAGAAAAGAGCAAGAAAGTACCATGGTCCCAGAACGAGATTCTACATGCCTACTTCATCATAAGCCACGTATACCTACGTGATCAAATTTGATGATTCGCCACAAGACGAATCTCACCAATATTGTAGTCCTTCCTTCTTGCCTCAAAACATGGGTAGGTACACGATTCAACACCGACACAGAACACAATAATGTTCAGTTTCATAAAGGAGCTTTCGAAAAAGGTCTATTTCTTTATATTATTTAATTACAATATGTTTGTAATACAAACAATAATTTGAAATCACTTATGGTCAACCGGACGCAAATTATCTCTGTATAAACGATTTTTCCTGTTTGTCATAAAAATGTTTGGTCACCCTATTAGAAGGAGATAACTGCCTCATGTGACATATCTCTCTCTGCTCTTGTTTTTGGTATGAGAGCTCAGTCCAGTTTGTATAATAGGTCCATGCTCAAACTGAACTCGACGCTCTGGATAGGAGGGCCCGTACTCTGCTGACTGCGTATCGTGCATCACCCACGGTCATTGGTAATGAGACTGTATATCCCACGAAAGTGTGAAGGTCGAGGCTTTTTAAATGCTAAGACCCAAGGCAAAGATCTTCACTGACGCTTTTTCGGGGCTCTCCATGGGCCTGATGTAGACTTTTTGGCGTCTGTATCCTGGCTGCGTTTCGGCGACCTCTTCGGGGAAACTGAAGGTTTCGTCTGTGCAATTATGGATGAAGTTGTCAGGACGAGTAATTATAATTATCGGAACTACATTGTCAAGGACAGTATGACATCTGTCAGGCATGCCACTTTCCCGGTGAACCAATCCGACATATTGTTTCCATTTTTTCTCGTTTGCCAATGGCGAGTACTTGCACAGACACAATCTAGTGATTAAGATTATCCACCAGCAACTAGCCTTGCAGTACAACCTTGTGGAGTCAGTCTGAAGTACCATTTTACAGATATTTGCCCAACCCAGTTCTCGAGAATGATCTCACCACATTGTACTGGGATCGATCTATCATCACTGATAGGACTATAATAGTCCTGTCAGTGATGATAGATCGATCCCAGTACAATGTGTTGACGAGAACCGGTGCTGATATCGCGGTCCCTCATTACGAGAATCTCGTGAAAGCTGAGAAAGACTAAAAAATCAAGTATCATGACTTAGCACACGAGGTTGTCGACATGTGGGACGTGGACTCTGCAATCATTGTACCGATAATCGTTACGGTTAATGGCCTAATTGCGGAGAGCCTCGACCAACACCTTAGGAGGATCTCATTGCGCGGCTGGGTCAAGGGCTTGAGTCAGAAAGCAGTATTCCTAGACATGGCACGCGTAGTGGCCCTGACTACTGGTAGCTTGGACCCTGTTCCCGATACCAGTGGGCTACTATTTTTTATATTTTTAAATGTTTTTTTTTGTTTTATGTTATTATAAAAATATTTAAAAATGTAAATGATATATAGGGAAATTAAATAAAGGAAATAACGATCCACCTTCCGACTTCGTTAAGCCCCAGGAACATTTAATTATCGGACGTGATCCACAGTGGCCTATAAGGAAAGCTCTTAACGTACCCAAGTAGGCGGCTGCAGATACAATTTGTCGAAGTGGGGGATTACTGACCCACCCAACACCCGGTGCGAGTGCTGTGCTTCTGATCAGAGCATGTACCAACTTCCACTTGCTGGAGTGTCGATAAGTGCCCGTTCACCTGCACCTCGGATGACCACCATGTCACTGATGCCGTGATCAATGTGGCCACTTACTCAATCAATATAAAAACATCTAAGAAAAGTACTATTGACACGAAAAGAAGAAGAAGATGAATTTGTTTTTAGTTTATTTTACTGCTCAGTTATTGAGCTTGTTTTGTTAAATATTGTAAAGGCATGAGGTGTAAAGTTCACTCATTCTCCATAGAAAAGGGAGGATCCTCCGACCAGACGGGTGTCGTGAACTGTCATGTCTAGTGGGCAACTGCCCGACGGTTGATATCGGGACGTTGTATATATGCTAATCACACGGTAAACTCTGATTGCGCGATGCAGGATTTTGCATGACGTTAGTGTGATGCGTAGTTCGCATGTGTCGATGTAGATGCCGCCACATCACTCCCCTCCGGAGACCGGAGGTCGATACTGGGCTGAGTCGTGTATCTTGCGATGCTTGCCAGTGCCGGTTATGGTTCCAGTGAGTTGGAACCGGGTGCCGCATAGTTCACAGTAAGTCGGAATTGTCTGGGGTAATTCCCCAGTGAGTCGGGGTGGCGCTGCGTTATGCTTCAGTGAGTTGTGTGTACAGCGCCGGGTTGAGGCTTACTGCTGGCGTCGAAATGTGCAGTGTGCTGTGCCAAGGTTACTGATGAGGCTGAGCGTGATGACCAGGTATGCGCGTTCGCTGCATGCAGGTGGTTAGGATACCCGTTGAAGCCGTTGGTGCTGGCTGGTTGTGTGACTCGCCGCTCGAAAGCTTTAGGAAGTGCTGCTGATGACGTCACGCTGAAGCAGTTGCACGAAGACTGCGCTGACGTCCATACTCGGAGTCACCAGTGTAGAGGCATGAAGAATAGGGTGTAAAGTTCACTCATTCTCCATAGAAAAGGGAAGATCCTCCGCCCAGACAGTGCCATGGCTGGAGGGCAACTGCCAATTGGTTGATGTCGGGACGTTGTATACAGGGTGAAATTGAATAGATGCGACAAAATTTAAGGGGGTGTTCTACGCATCAATATGAACAACTTTTACTATGGGACCAAACCTGAAATCGCGAAAAAAAATCAGCTGTTCAGTACATTTTGACGAATTATGCGAAAATTAAATGTACTGAACAGCTGATTTTTTTTTCGCGATTTCAGGTTTGGTCCCATAGTAAAAGTTGTTCATATTGATGCGTAGAACACCCCCTTAAATTTTGTCGCATCTATTCAATTTCACCCTGTATATGCTAGTCGTGCGGTAAACTCTGATTGCGCGATGCAGGATTTTGCGTGACGTCAGTGAGAAGCGTAGTTCGCATGTGGCGATGTAGATGCCGCCACAATACAAGTAAAAGAAATGTTTTATAGATGTTATGCTCGTTTCGTTATTCGACTTAAAATAAATAGAGAACCCCGGGACAGAATTTAATGCCCATTGGCACAGAGAAACATGGCTGTGATACCTTCCAAACAAAAGTAATCTGAGCTCTGGCGGACGTGGGTGTGCCGTCCATACATTTTTGCCCACTATCCTTTAGAAAAAAAATTTGACACAACTAAAATCGAGTTTGACAATCGTGACTCCGCGTCGTATAGTGCTCGTAGTATATTTGAACCGGTGGCTTTAATTGGAACTAACGAAATCACTATGAAAAGTGAGAAGGCTTGTCATATTTTGTTTACAGACAATCCGACATCGCCGCCGTTACCGTGTCAGATATTTTTTAGAGCTGGAGGGGGGCAGGGAGGGGGCAGCTTCAGCGTGTTTTTGTGGATTATTTTTTTTTGGTGGTAAGAGGACAGACGGAATGACCATGCCTTGGATGTTGGGTAGAGGCCTTTGGTGTGGGATGCAACCTGTGTTAACGCCATCCTCCCCTCGCCCTTGCGTCATCCCATCTTAAGCCGCCCACTAGGACGGCGGGTTATTCTGGGGCGGCTGCTGCAGGTGCAGAATACCCTCAAACGGCACAAATTTAAGAGCCTTATATGGAGCTATATATTTGAGCCGTTTGGGGTTGGGCCTTGAGTCCGATTGCTCATCGAGTATTTCGGGACATTTCCAAGCGGTTAGTCGACTCTTCACGTGACCAGAGAGCTGGCCTATTTGTCGGTTGGGGTCGCGGAGTGAGGAGTGTAAGTGGGTTATAGGTTGCGTCCGGATATTTGATGACTCAAAATTGAATATTTCTTGAGTGCGTTCGAAAAAAGTTCATTTAAATCAAAATGTAAATATGTAATTCAATAACGGGAAAACCGGAGCTAACTCCGGTTTTGTCTCTCAACCCCGGTTTTCAAAAATCGCTAAATTTTGTCCGGTTTCCGGTTTTTAGCAAAACCGGAAAACCAGTTTTGCACGCCCTAGTCCTGACTGACTGATTCATCAACGCCCAGCCCAAACCCTTGAACCTAGAAAGCTATTTTGCAGAGGTTCCCTTTATAATGTAGACAAGGAAGGATTTCCCGGTAGTATTATATAGTACGTTCCCGTGGCATATTTTCCGATATCCACGCGGGCGACGCCGCGGGCAAAGGCTAGTTACTAATATTTTAATAAAACTCCCTATCTTTATCAATTATCGTACTTATTATTGTATACACTTAGCCTATTAATTCTATGACACTTACTATTGTACCTACTTATTATTGTATATTGTAGCATAATATTTACATATTAAAGCCAACAGTCTTAGATTAATCTAAGCCAACAGTCTTAAAATAATAATAATAACAGATTCGCAAGAGCAAACGTGCTCGGAGGAAGAAAGTATTCCTGTAAGATGCTGGTAGGGATCTTGACCGCACTCAACACTCCTCAAGCACCTCAAGACATGTTGTCCCCTTCAGGCGGGGTAGCAGTAGCAGCCCAAAATTTTGGGGAGGTTACCATGGGTGCCGAGGAATATTATAAAGGAGGTACATCTCCTCGTTGGTCTAGTGATCGCAAGTGCTACTACTGAACATGAGGTCCTGGGTTCGATTCCCAGCACCACCACATAATTAGGTTTTACTTACCTACACTTCTGCCATGGCCATAGCCCGGAATTCACTTAGAAAAAAACCGGCCAAGAGCGAGTCGGACTCGCGCACCGAGGGTTCCGTTCCGATTTCTATTGCTATTTAGAGACATCGTTTTATTTTTATTTTTTTTTTGCGAATAAGAAAGAAATAAAAATTTAAATATGGTTCTTTTGCAACAGGGTCTTAAAAAATCGAAGTAGGCCTACTAGGGCATGTGGGGTATTATATGAAAGAGCGCTGTTTGCACATTCTCAACCTTTTTTTTCTTTTTTTTTAGGCCGCATAGTTTTTGACTTTGATGAAAAATGTAAAAAAAAAATACCGTTCCCCTATCTCCGAAGTTTGTGAAGAGAAAAATCTGAAATTATTCTATGTGATAGAAGTTTATGTAAAGATTACAAGAAAAATAAAACGATGTCCCTAAATAGCACTTTTACAGAAATCGGAACGGAACCCTCGGTGCGCGAGTCCGACTCGCTCTTGCCCGGTTTTTTTTATCTCACGAAAGCGGGCGAGCCATACGTAAAGCCTCCTGTGGGCTTAGTGCGAGTTTTTATACGTACTCGATCGCGTTTACGTTAACGTTACCTTATGTCAATTCGTATGGAATAATTGTGTTTCCCACTATAGTCACCAGGCGGCGCTTATTCATTTTCAGTACAAACTGACGTTTACGTTAACGTGATCGAGTAAGTATAAAAACTCGCACTAAGCCCTCTGTGGGCTTAGTGGCTTAGTGCGAGTTTTTTATACTTACTCGATCGCGTTTACGTTAACGTTGACGTATGTCAATTCGTATGGAATAATTGTGTTTCGCATTATAGTCACCAGGCGGCGCTTATTTATCTTCAGTACAAACTGACGTTTACGTTAACGTGATCGAGTAAGTTTATAAACTGCGAGTTTTTATACTTACTCGATCACGTTAACGTAAACGTCAATTTGTACTGAAATTGAATAAGCGCCGTCTGGTGACTATAATGGGAAACACAATTATTCCATACAATTTGACGTACGTCAACGTTAACGTAAACGCGATCGAGTAAGTATAAAAACTCGCACTAAGGCCACTGTACATTACTCGCGAAGTTGGTCGAAGTTAGACGAATACGATAGTGTGGACGGCCACTTCGCTTCGCTTCGTGCAACCTCGGCTCGCCTCGCGCGACTTCCGATCGTTGTCGGTTTTTGCGCCCGAGTCAAAGGGGCCGAAGTGCTCCGACGAAGCGTCTGACTACACTACTCGACTCACTTCAAATTGTCGCGTGATAAATTCACACGTAATTATAATATGCGAGAGTGCACATTGCAACGGCAGCTGCCACTTCAACATCATCCATGGTGCAAAGAATACTACTTAGTCTGTGGTGTAAAGCGCGCGGGTGCCACCGGGCGACTGAGCTCCTCGCGAAGTTGCACGAGTGTGTAGACACGTACTTCGGACTTCGATCAACTTCGACGAGTACTTCGTTGAAGCAACTTCGCGAGTAGTGTAGGATAATGTTACATGCACATTGTCTCTGTGCGCGTAAGCTCGGGAAGTCGGGAGCGCGCACAGACTACTTAGGGATACTACGTATGGAGCGCGCTACCTGCAGGTACGCACACAAGAGCGCGTGTCTATACGCATTACATCTACAAGTATGGCGCACCCGCTTTCGTGAGATAAAACAACTGTATTACTTAGGTATATTTTTTAAATAATTTTCTGATCTTCCTTCTAATTTAAGAGTTCAAATTGGTGAAGAGCTTAGTTAAAAATTTTGCGTCTCGCCTGGTATAGGTTAGACTCTCAGAGAATGCTGAAGTTGCAGAAATTCAATTCAAAGTAAGAGTCAATAAAAATAGAGTATTGCTCGTGTTGCACGCCTACGCGAAATAAAGTAATTCTATAAATTAGAGGACGGATAGTACCCTAGGGGGGCTCCAGGGACAATAGGGAACAACTTAATTTTAAAATAAGCAAACAGCCGTAATAGCTTAGGCAGTATTATTATAATTTTACCTAAATAAGTACATGTACAGGGTGGCAGGGAAATCGTCGCGCGACCTGTTACTAGCGTTGCCGGAGAGTAATATTCCGAAGTATTCCCTTCGGAAGTATTCGGAAGTATTCGCCAGTTTTGAGTAGTATTCGCAAGTATTCCCCGAGCTAAGTACATGTGCGGTCACGCAAGTTTATCTATTAAAGTTTGACTATTGACCGCTAGATGGCGTTAATTAACGCCATCTAGCGGTCAATAGTCAAACTAACATTACGTCGTGTGTGTTGTTGTCGTACGAGTATGTTGCGTTCATTCATGACTCCGAGTAATATTCGATTTGAAAACTTCGCAATACTTCCGAATATTTCTTTACATCTACTTAGATAAGTACTTACGTAATAAGTTTTTGTATGCGGTTTAGGTGTGAAAGTGGTAGAGAGGTAAATACATAGGTAGATTACTGAGTTTATAAAATAGTTTAAAGTAAGTATCAAGAAAGAAGTCAAGGTTTGACTTCAAGTGCAAAAACACGAGATATAAAATACAGTACATTTTTTTTCTTTTGCTTATATCTCGAAAACGGTGTGTCCTATCGCAAAACTAATGAAAATTTGGCCCCCCTTTATAAAACCCATAAACCCCTAAACCTCTACATGTAGGTACCAAAAAAAAACCATAAAGAACACGTTGAAGCTGCCCCCTCCTAGCGCCCCTCCATGTACAAGAGAATCGGCACTAATATCCGCACAAAATAGACATTTTAAACTCAACCATACAAAAATAAAACAATAATTACCGAGTCACTGGTAGATAACTACTTACAGGGAATTATTCCCGCTAGTAGATAACTACTTACGCGGAAATATTCGCGCTAGTACGTAGGCATCGAATAATACTCGTTGATTTTATGAATGAACGGGCTCGAGCTTCCTAAATCACGTGTGCAAGTGCAAGTGAACGCCGGCTCGCTGCTGGCACCGCGCGCCGACCAACTTCGGGTACTTATTGGATTATCTTTTAAATGCGACTATTGACCGCTAGATGGGGGCGCAGTTCTCATTGCAAATTACATATATTATGTCCCGCATTCGTGATAGTGCATTCATTAATACCCACGAATCAATCTTTCACCATTCATAAGCTAATCAGCAAACCTTGGTCACTGCAGCAGCAGAAAGCGTCGCATTAACACGACTAATTACGCTAGTTAATGCTACGCTTCTGTGGCACCATCTTGCGGATTCTTGCGATAACAATAGAATAGTCGGCGCACTGCATTTTTGTCCTTGAACCCCCACTTGTCCGGCACTGGATTCACCATAAAAACGTCTACAGGAGCGCTAATACTTCGTTGGTGTGCCACTTTACTATCAAGCCAATGCCAGGCGAACGCTGGCGTCGCTGAGCGACTAACGAGAGCAGGTGTTCATTTACAATTCTACCGTTGCCCGCTAGATGGCGTTAATTCAAGTAACGGCACGGCGTAATATATTCGGCGAGTCGAGTCTCATCAAGCGACCTACGCAAGTACGCATACATTCGTAACTAGGTACCTACTGGCAATAATTTTATTCTTAATAGGTAATAAAAAGTAGGTTACCTACTACATTCTTACTAGTAGTATTCCTTCAAATTGAAGTATTCCTTTGAATATTTCGCAATTATTCCGAATACTTGCGAATACTTGCGAAGTTTTGCAACGCTAGGCTGTTACCATGGATTAAGTACATTATTATGAAACCCGCTGCATTGAAATATTTCGTCGATTATCAAAAAATAAATCTGCTGTTTCATAGAAAAGTGCAATAAGTACATAGTATCTCCCAAAATTAGAAATTAATTTTAAGACAGTATAAATGTCCTCTTTAAACACTGTAATGTCTTACCAGTTCATATACAAGCAAACTTTTTGTTATTAAAAGAACAATTTTTCAATGAATCTTTAAGAAATAAAATCGAACATCCTGTACGCACTCGGGCAGTTTCTGCAAAGAGTAAAGTAAGTATAAAGAGAGTTTCTGAGAATAGGCTTCGTACACAGCGCGCCAACAATGTGTATGGCGAACGAACTACCGGCTATATTATACCGAGACTACCCTCAGAAATATTACACATAAAAATATCAAATGTAAACTTAAGCCATATTTAAAAAAAAATGCTCGTAAAACTTGACATTGTATAAAAATTTATAAATATCATAATAATGGAATTTAAAAACTAATTTATAGATGTAATAATGGAATTTAATTGAATAGAATAAAATTGTACTTTAATTTTAATATTTCTACACCGGTAACCACCGGTAACGGTACCTAGTATAAGTGAAACTATTTATTAATAATATACCTATTAAGAACTTAATGTACCATGTACTGAGAAATAAATAAATAAATAATAATAAAAAAATTACATAAGTATTATATAGGAATGATTGTAATTCTAAATAAGACCTAAATATGTATAGTACCTATTAATTGTATCGACAGTAACGAAATGCATCATTGTATAGTTCGATATTGACTCATGATAGCACAAGTTTAAACCCGAGTGGTTTTTGGTTGCTAAGAATAATCCTGTATTATTTTGTGTAAACGTTAAATAAAAAAAAACCTGTATAGTAATAATAGTAATCGGCGAAAAATTTCAGCGCAGGGGGATTCGTTGCCCGTATGCCAATATCCTGTCGGAGGAACGCTCCAACGTGTGTCCCTCTGCTCTAAGCAGAGACGCACAGCGGCGGAGTAAGAACGGGCTCGGTGTGCACTAACCCTGCCGCCGGGCAGGCAGAAGGAAGCCATTCATCCACCATCAATCATCATCATCCCCGCCACCATACACCATTCATCATTCACCACATCATCATTCCCATCCCATCATCCACCATCAATCATCATCATCCCCGCCACCATACACCATTCATCATTCACCACATCATCATTCCCATCCCATCATCCACCATCATCATTCCCATCATCATTTCCATTTTCATTTCGTCATTTCCTTCTGCCACCGTTAGTCTCGTAGCCCCGAAGATCGTTCAAGGTCATGTCTCTGACTTTTGACGGGGGTCGAGGGTCTTGGCTTAACCGCCCGGACCGCGAGGTAGAAAACCTCTATAAAAAATCACCCCAAATCTCCAAGCGGCGGCGCACCGTGAGGGAGGTTGTAAGCTTGGTTAATGGGTAGCTTAATTAGCCGCTAGTGCGAACCGTGTTATTTTGAGCCAGTACAGAATGTTTTTTACTCGTGGGAACAATTATGGAACCAAATATAAAAAACAAAAACCGACGAGAAGAGGAGAAGGAGAGGAGCGATGCGGGGTCGGAGTCCGACGCCGCATCGGGAGCGAAGGGCGCGAAAGGCTCTTTTAAGAGCCCGGAGTGCGTATTGGTGGCGGCCGCTGGTAGGAGGAGTGCCTTCCTGAAGCGGAATGTGGAGTTGAATCCGGGGGAGGGCCAGGAGTCTTCGTCGGATGGCGGAAAGGGCTCGGCCCCTAAGTATGCTCGCCGGGGCCTAGGGTGGACCCGGAAAAAGAGCAAGGGCCGGGCAAACACCGTACCGGTGGACGGCTCAGTCGGGTCGGCCGAGGGGAGCGCCATCGAGGCGTCTGGCGATGAGTCGGACGCCACTGGTGGCCACAACTCGGAGCGGGCCAGGTTTGAGGAGGTCGTGGCTGCTGCAGTCAAGTGTGTGTCCTTGAAGAAGAAACAATCTTCCAAAGACAAGGCCATACCTGCAGCCAAGGCCTCCATTATGGCGGCAGCGGAGGTCCTGCTCCAAGGGCCTCCGCCGGACGGTATGTCGGAAATGCGGGCGGAGGTCGCCCGCTTGACAGCCGCCATGGAGCTTCTCCGAAAGGAGAATGAGGAGCTCCGAGCGGACCTGGCCAGGCTCCGTGATGCCGGCCCTCAGAAGGTGCCGCAAGAGGGGGCGCAGCAGGGGCAGAGCGGGCTCGGGCCCGCAGAGGAGAGGCTACTGACCCTGGTGCGGAAGGAGCTGGCTGCCTTCAACAGCCGGTTCTCGGTCCTGGAGGGCATTGTCCTCCGGCCCCCGCTAGCGGCGAGCCGGCAGGCCTCGGGCCAGCCAAAGGCGGCATCGTACGCCGCCACGGCTGCTACGCCCAAACCTGGGTCAGCGGGGCAGGCGAAGGGCGGGGCCGCCGCTGCAAAGGCGCCTGTTAAGGCGCCCGCTAAGGCGCCTGAGAAGGCCCCGGCTGTGGCGGCAACGACGACGCGGCCGCCCCCGCCTTCTAAATCTCCTCCGGCTGACGCCGAATGGCAGGTAGCCGGGGAGAAGAAGAAGGAGGGCAAGGCGGCAAGGGCGGCCAAGCGGAAGGAGAGGCGGCGTCGACGCAAGGAGAGAAGCGTCGCGGCGAGGTTGCGCGCCCCAAAGTCCGCAGCTGTAGTGATCACACTACAGCCGGAAGCGGAGAAGAAGGGCGTGTCCTACCGCGACGTGCTCACCAAGGCGCGGGCGGCGGTGAACCTGGAGGAGATCGGTGTCACGAAGGGCATGCGAATTAGGGTCACGGCGACTGGGGCTCGTATGCTCGAGATCCCCGGTGCGGCTAGTGGCCCGACCGCTGACGCTCTGGCCGAAAGGCTTAGGGCGTCCTTAAATGCGGACGAAGCCCGAGTGTCCAGACCCGCCAAGTGCGCTGACATGCGCATCCTGGGTCTGGACGACTCTGTGACAGAGGGGGAAGTTGTGGCCGCCGTGGTCAAGACTGGGGGGTGCGCTATCGAGCAGGTGAGGGTAGGCACCATCCGTCCAGACTCCACGGGGTTGCGAGCCGTTACGGTGAGCTGCCCCGTATCGGCGGCCAACAAAATCGTTGGGGAGGGCCCGAGATTCCAGGTGGGCTGGGACTCCACGCGGGTAAAACTGCTGGAACCCAGACCTCTGAGGTGCTTCCGTTGCCAGGTGGGCAACCACGTGGGAGCCAAATGCACCTCGGAGGTGGACCGCAGCAGTAATTGCTTCCGCTGTGGTCAGCCCGGTCACAAGGCCGGCTCGTGCAATGCCACGCCGCACTGCTACTTGTGTGCGGCAGCTGGCAAGCCGGCCGATCACCGGGCTGGAAGCAAGGGCTGTGGTCCACCCACGAAAGCCCGGGGCAAGGGCAAGCCCCCCGCCCCCTCTACCGCCGTCACCGCCGCAGCCGTCGCCACAGGCGCCGCCGTCGCTGCCGCCCCCACTGCCGTCGCCGCCGTACCCACTGCGGCGGAGCCCTCACAGGGGGCTCAGGAGGGGGCTGCAATGGAATGCCAGTAGTGGCCCCATTGCGCCTCCTCCAGGCGAACATCAACCACTGCGCCGCCGCTCAGGATCTGTTGATCCAGAGCATGGCGCAGTGGTCGATTAACATCGCCGTGGTCGCTGAGCCGTACTTTGTCCCGCCCAGTGATTACTGGGTGGAGGACCTGAGCGGCTCAGTGACCCTCATTTCGTCGGCCGCCGCCGGTACCCTGTCCCTTGAAGCCGTCAAGAAGGGACAGGGTTGCGTCGCAGCACGGTTCGGGGGGATTGTCGTGGTGGGGACATACTTCTCCCCGAACCGAACTCTCGCCGAGTTCCACAACTCCCTTGCGGAGTTGAAAAACGTCGTCGTCGGGTTTCGTTCCCTTCCCGTGCTTGTCCTCGGGGACTTCAACGCCAAGAATGTGGCTTGGGGTTCCCGGTGTACGGACACACGGGGCAGGATGGTGGAGGACTGGGCTCTGGAGACAGGCCTGGTCGTCCTAAACCGGGGTTCTGTCCCCACGTGTGTGCGGATGCGGGGCGAGTCGGTGGTGGACATCTCGTTCGCCAGCCCCGCTCTGTTGCCGCACGTGGTTGACTGGCGCGTCATGGAGGGGGTGGAGACCTATTCCGATCACCGGTACATCCGGTTTGACGTCTCCGCCCATACCTCGAGCGCGCCGGTCCGACAGGCCCCGAGTGGTCCGCGGTGGGCGCTGAAGAAGCTGGACCGGGAGCTCCTCCTGGAAGCCTCGATCGTGCAGGCCTGGGTGTCACCACCGGACAGGCCTGCCGACATCAACGACGAGGCGGAGTGGTTCCGGGAGGCCATGTCCGAGGTGTGCGACGTGGCAATGCCCCGGGTCCAGCCCAGTCGCGCCTTTCGCCAGGTGTATTGGTGGTCGCCGGAGCTGACGGCTCTGCGCGAGGCGTGCGTCGCCGCGCGACGCCTGTACACCAGGCACCGCAGGCTCCGTATCCGCCCTCCGGATACGGAAGCCATTCAGGCGGAGCTGTACGAGGGGTACAGAGCGGCGAAGACCGCCCTCCGAGCGGAGATCTTGCGGTCCAGGGATCTGGGCCGCGAGGAGTCGCTGGAGACTCTGAACAGAGACCCATGGGGCCGCCCCTACAAGTTGGTGCGGGAGAAACTCCGCCCATGGGCGCCCCCGCTGACGCAGAGTCTCCGGCCCGAGCTCGTGGAGGACGTGGTGAGCGCTCTGTTCCCTTCGCGAGGGGAACATACTCCCCCGCCTATGGCTCCGCCTCATGCGGTGCCCGCTGCGGACCACGACACCGACGACGACGTTGATGCTCCGGAAGTGACCGAGGTAGAGTTGAGAGCGGCGGTACGTAGGCTCAGTGCCAAAAATACCGCCCCAGGACCCGACGGCTTACCTGGAAGAGCCTGGGTTCTGGCCTTTGGGGCTCTCGGGCCTCGACTAGGGGGGCTCCTAAGCGCATGCTTGGAGAAGGGCCAGTTCCCACTTCGCTGGAAGACGGGGAAACTGGTCCTCATTAAGAAGCCGGGGCGCCCTGCGGACTCTCCGTCCGCTTACCGGCCCATCGTGCTGCTCGACGAGGTGGGCAAGCTCTTTGAAAGAGTAATTGCAGACCGCCTCGTCGGGTGGCTGGTGCAGGAGGGGCCGGATTTGGCGGAGACCCAGTTTGGTTTCCGCAAGGGGCGCTCTACGGTGGACGCCATCATGCGCGTGCGAGCCCTCACGACGGGGGATGCAGTGGCCCGGGGTGGGGTCGTCTTGGCGGTGTCCCTAGACATCGCCAACGCCTTTAATACCCTGCCCTGGAGTTGCATCAGGGAGGCATTGCGGTATCACCGGATGCCGACCTACCTCTGTCGAGTGGTCGAGGCCTATCTGACGGACAGGGCCGTCATCTACCCCGGTCATCAGGGAGAGTGGAACCGGCGAGAGATGTCGTGCGGTGTCCCACAGGGATCGGTCTTGGGGCCGCATCTGTGGGACATCGGTTACGACTGGGTGCTGCGCGCCGACCTCAAGCGGCGTCAGCGTAGTATGTTACGCTGACGACACGCTGGTCCTGGCGCAGGGGAGGTCGCACCAGGCGGCGGCTGAACTAGCGACACGCGGGGTTGCGATAGTCGTGGAGAGGATCCGGCAGTTGGGACTCGAGGTGGCCTTGCACAAGTCCGAGGCCATGTGTTTTCATGGTCCTCGGAATGCGCCACCGTCGGGTTCCGAAATAACGGTGGGAGGGGTTCACATCGGAGTCGGGTCGACGATGAAGTACCTGGGACTCGTCCTCGACAGCCGGTGGAACTTCGTGGAGCACTTCCGACGTTTGGCTCCCAGACTGGCACGGGCTGGGGCTGCCTTGAGGCGGCTCCTGCCCAATCTGGGGGGTCCAAACGCCTCCTGCCGGAGGCTCTACGCGGGGGTCGTGCGGTCCATGGCCCTTTACGGAGCACCGGTGTGGGCGCGTTCCCTAAGGCTGGGACCAGCCGGCAGGTTGAACGCGTCCCAGAGGGTCATGGCCATCCGGCTAGTCCGGGGATACCGCACGGTCTCCCGGGAGGCGGCGAGCCTCCTTGCCGGACTGCCGCCGTGGGATCTGGAGGCAAAGGTCCTCGCGCACGTGTGGGAGTGGCGCGAGGAGGCGAAGCGCCGGGGCGTAACTCCGCTGCCGCGAGAAATCACGGTACAGCGGACAGAGCTCCGGCGGGATCTCATGGCGGCATGGAGAGCGCGACTGTCGCAACCCAGCGCTGGGCACGCCACAATAGCGGCGATAAGTCCCCTCTTTGAGGAGTGGTTAGAGAGGCGCCACGGCGTCCTCACCTTCCGCCTGACGCAGGTCCTCACCGGACACGGTTGTTTCGGGAGGTTCCTGTTTCGCATAAGGCGGGAGGAAACGCCCGGGTGTTTCCATTGTGTAGATCGCCCGGAGGACACGGTGGAGCATACAGTGGAGGTCTGCCCGGCTTGGGCAGAGCACCGCCGTGTTCTCACGGAGGCGATCGGCGGCGGCGATCTCTCGCGTCCGAGCCTGGTCCAGGCCATGGTGCGGAGCGAGAGTGCATGGGAGGCCGTCACCTCCTTCTGCGAAGCAGTGATGCTCGCGAAGGAGGAGGCGGAACGCGTGAGGGAGAGGCAGCCTCACGCCCTCAGTCGCCGCAGGAGACGCCCTGGGCGGCGGGAATCGCGGGGCGATTTCCGGCCACCGTAGGCGCGGGCCTGCGGACGGTGAGCAGCGGGTAGCTCGCCGTCCGGTAAGGACCAGGCCCGAGTCGACGGCGCGTCGTGTTCCACGCGCGCCTCAAAGAGATGTCAGCAAGTGACGGGGCCCAATAGGGCCGACGCCGCTGGGGTCGCGGGTTGTCTGAAAGGGTTACCGCGGCCCTGGCATAGGCAACTGAAGGAACACGGGTGGGTTTTAGTCAGTAAAAGTCTGACACGCCCTCCCGCTCCACCCAGAGCGGGAGAAGTTATTTGATGATTTCCCACCCTCAAAAAAAAAAAAAAAAAAAAAAGGGGGATTCAGAATCATGTAGGTACTGAATCCATGGTTAAAGTTTGCGCGAAACTATGGAAGAACTACGTCCCCTGCCCGAGTCAAGTTCTTTCATAGTTCAAGGCACCCAATCCAATATAGCCGTCCAAACTCATAAATAAATAAAATAAATAAACTATTTATTTTAAGCGACACAGGCCCATAGATAAATAACATATATATTTGAATATAAACAAAACTTGTGTTAATAAATGTTAGTAGCACTTCACTTTGCACTAGCCAATTATGTTTTGTTTCCATGTTCTGCACCAACCGATGGTTGTACTTGGGTGCACTTGCATAGTACATACCTACAGGGATAATCGTTGGTTGGTGCCAACGCACAGAACCGAGAAGTATGGCAGGAAAAAAAAAGGGAGGCCTATCCTATACATACCCAGCAGTGGGTGATTAGTGATTAAGTACGAAGTTACGTAGTTTAGGTAGATGCCTATATTATATGTATTATGTGTGGTAAGGTATAGTACCTATCTACAAGGTGGAAAATTTTTCTTTTACATCCAGAATAAGTGCCTGTTTCACCACAGTTTGACAGATAATTTCATACAAATTATTTTCCATTTTTGAATTTATTCGGTGAGTAGTGGCTATTTGGCCATCGTGAAATAGGCCCTTATTGTATTTTAATGTTACCTTGATTATAATAATAAATAATAATATTAATATCCTTGGACATTTCATACAACGCCATCTAGTCCCAAGCTAAGCAACCTAATAGAGATAGAGAGATAGAGATAATTTATTTGTCAAAAAAATGCTTGTGTTATGGTAACGAGATGGCTGATAAACTACTTACATACATTTTTTTTGTAAATACATACCTATTATACAACGTGTAATGCTAAATGCGCAAAACCTCTTAAGGGGTCATTGTACTCATCATTATGAACAACTTTTACTATCGGACCAAACCTGAAATCGCGAAAAAAAAATCAGCTGTCAGTACATTTTGACGAATTATGTGAACATAAATGTACTGAACAGCTGATTTTTTTTCGCGATTTCAGGTTTGGTCCCATAGTAAAAGTTGTTCATAATGATGAGTACAATGACCCCTTAAGAGGTTTTGCGCATTTAGCATTACACGTTGTATATAGAAAAACACCCAGACTCGGAACAAATACTTGTAGGTCGTACAAATATTTGTTCCGTGCGGGAATCGAACCCGCGACATGCTGCGCAGCAGTCAATCGCTCAACCACTGCGCCAACCGTGTCGTCAAATTGATATCAACAACTCATCGAGATGTCGGCAATATTTCGCAATGGAAATGAGTAGGTACACTGAAGTATCAAATTAAAGTCGGTCTATTAGAGTAACCAATGTCAGCTAAGACTATCTAAATACACGGACGCGTTATTCACGGCTCTCATTAACTTCGTCACTTGGAAATTAATAGAATTCCTGACAAATTCCGCCAGATTATATTTATTCAGCGACCCGCATAGCTGGCTGCACTTGAATATTTCTAAGAATCTTAATTGAATCTTATCTGGTTCGTTCTGGTGAATCAGTTTCGGTGGTATCCTTTTGGCCTTTTTGTAAATACTATCCGCTATAATGGTTAAGTTGTAAGTCAGCATGTCGTTGGTTTTTCTTGGTTCGGGACGGGCCACTCGACCCAGAAGATAGCCTGAAAACATCATGAATCAGTATAGATAGGGGGTTTAAAAGTCTTCAGCCAGATAGTAGAAGTACCTATAAGCAATATAATTTATACTTGATTGCTATCACCATATAGATCGAAATTGCAGAACAAATATCACCAAACCGTCGTGCACGGACTTTTGATTTTGATGTACGGTCAGCAACTACAGAAGTCGGTTAACACTGCAACTTTTTGACCGATCTCATCATCTGTTCCGATTTTAATGGAGTATTTTTCTCAATAATTAAGATTTACAAAACAAGGGTTAATCGACTTTTGTTGCTGACTATACCTACACCTACACGTGTTTGGGCCACGTCCGTCAAAATACGAAGCGTAGGAAGCCGGTCTAATGCACCACGCCTAGTAAAAAAATGGTCAGCGTAGTACGTAGAGAGAACACAGCAAGTCAAGATTTGAGTAAAAATATACGGGAGCATCCTCTACTATAACAATGGCGAGCATGCTCGAACACGCGCTGCAGGGAATCATCGAATGCTCTCTAATTTAAACTTTATTTGAGATGTGATTGAGTTCATTTTCAATTTACTTATCAATCAAAAATTGCTCGAGCAGTTTGCTACTCTCCCTGTCTTGATCGAAGTATTTGCCGCCACAATTCAATTCAAAACATTGACCTCTAAATATTTTTAAATAAACTTTAAAAAAGGCAAGTTTATTTTGTTCTTCCATGTGACATGTGAGCATTGCAAGTGTGTTACTATTATTAAATTCATTCATAAACCCCCCACAACCTATAATGTCTCCTCACTTCACAAACATCATCCGGTCGTCGTAAACAACATCAAATACTTAATAAGTATCACATAATTTAATCATTTATCCGTACGCTCAACACAAGTTGTTATTCCCATTAATATAATTTATGACTGACGTAAAACATTATTTTGTTAGTAAATTGAAAGGCGGTCTTACCTCCGAACATGCAAAGCAAGCCAGTTATCAACACTACGATGGCTAGAAGGCGCTTGGTGACGTGTGGAGCCTGGCTAGTGCAAGACCTGCGCTCGATACTCATAATTAATTTAAAAAAAAACTTTTTAAACAAAACATTCGCGGCACTCGAGTCGTTTCCCGCGTGAAATGGTAATAATTTGTGAGTCGCGGTGGACGGCCGTGATTCCTATTTTATTTTTAGATAACTGTGCATGTTGTGTCTCCGTCCACATCTCCCTCGGTGAATGATCTGTCAGTCTTGATATTTTTTTGAAGAATTCCTGAATGATTTCAGTTTCCTTTTCTGTGTTGTGACGTTTGGTTTATTTTTGTTATGTATTAGGGGATTTTGTAGTGAGTCACTCGTTTGCTGTATGTGGATATTGTGGTGTTAGTCTAGCTAAGGCCCGGAACTTACAACTCGCCTGTAACCCCCAAGGCAGAGGTGTACCTACCTCTAAATATTACACCCACTTTTTGCCATTAACCGGCCACAAATCCAGACTGAGAAATTCCTGATAGAAAAAACCGGTCAAGAGCGAGTCGGACTCGCGCACCGAGGGTTCCGTTCCGATTTCTGAAAAAGTGTGCTATTTTGAGACATCGTTTTATTTTTCCTGTAATCTTTACATAAACTTCTATTACATAGAATAATTTCAGATTTTTCGCTTTGCAAACTTCGGAGATAAGGGGGGGGGACGGTTTTTTTTTTACATTTTTCATCAAAAGTCGAAAACTATGCGGACTAAAAAAAATGCTTGAGAATGTGCAAACAGCGTTCTTTCATGATACCCTGTGGGGTATCATATGAACGAACGCCCTAGTATCTCCACTTTGAATTTTTGACGACCCCCTTTCAGTCCCTGTTGCAAAAAAAAAAACATAAATATTTTTATTTCTTTCTTATTTGCAAAATAGTTGGGTAAACGTCACATAAAACTGTTCCAAATTTCAAGTTGATAGCATTAGTAGTTCTTGAGATATCCAGCTGTGACAGACAGACAGACTGAGTCACACCATAAGGGTTCCTTTTTTACCATTTTGGTATGGAACCCTAAAAACCTACAGCACCTTGCCCAACCTGGGAAAAGGAGCACATTGCAGGATAATGAGCGCTTGAGGCCCCAGACCATCACACTAATATTAAAGGCGAAAGTTTGTAAATGTGTGTGTATGTTTGTTACTTCTTCACGCTCAAAACGCTGGAACCGATTTGGATGGAAATTTGGTATGTAGATAGCTTGTACCCTGGATTAACAACATAGGCTAATTTTTATCCCGGTCTACGCGGGTGAAACCGCGGGGCGCAGCTAGTAATTTATAATGATTAAAATATTAGCTGCCCGCGTGGAGGTCGGGAAAATGTCCCACAAGAACGTACCTACTGCCGGGATAAAAAAGTATCCTATGTCCTAATCCAGGTCATGTTCTACCCATGTAGTCATATTCTACTCACTGCGCTCAACGCTCTCTTGGACGCTAAGCCTGACTGTGATGTGTTCGCGGATGAATGGAAGAAGACCTTGTCAGTATGTCTGGAGTATTGTGAGAACAGCGTATGACTGTCGTGTTGTTGTATACTTTTCTTATTGTACTTAAATAATGTGTTTGTGTCTTAACTAATGTAACTGGCCTTGGCCGTTTTATGTTAAAATAAATAAATATATAAATTAGCCAAATTTCATCCAAATCCGTTCCACCGTTTTAGCGTGAAGTTAGGATTCCCAGAGAATAAAAATAAAACGGCAATACTAAACTGCATAATTATTTATCGTAAACAATATTATAATCTATCATATTACTAGTATCATCAAAAATAATTCTTTATAACTATATTTTACAACATCAAACTCATAATTATTAAATGTAGAGTTAATAAAAACAAAGTCATTCTGAATTGAAAATTATTTGGTGGTCCCTGCCATTTGAGATCAAAAAAATATTTGAACAAGTAATGCGTTGTGGTTTGCCAGGTTTACTGATCAAGAACTTGAGCAAGTTTTCAGTTGTAAAACTATTAAATTCCTTATCTTTACAAACCATTCATGTTAAGAATACTCTCATATTATAACAATTCTTTATCCATTCATCTTACACATTAAACAGGGTGTAATTAATCATCGTTATCCCCGTAACCCATTGAGCGCCATCGACCACTTAAGGTTCATATTACTCATAAATTATGAACAATTTTTACTATAGAACCAAACCTGATTCGCGAAAAAAAATCAGCTGTTCCCTACATTTATGTTCGCGTATCTCGTCCAAATGCAGGGAACAGCAGATTTTTTCTTGCGATTTCAGGTTTGGTCCCATAGTAAAAGTTGTTCATAACGATGAGTACAATGACCCCTTAAGAGGATAACACCCAGTATAAAATGGCTTATCATTTAAAATGGCACATAATAATATTTTTTCTGGATACACATTTAGGAACATTATGACTGTCATCGTTATGAATTTGAAAATAATGTAGGAAATGATTAGCTTTTGAGTGCCAACCAAGCCAATCAAGTTCAAATATTAACGGATGTGACATCATCTAATAAAATATAAGGTCCCATTAAAATAGATGGACAAATAACACAACGTTCAGTACATCTAACCAAAGATATCCAAGCAAAAAAAAAAACACTGATTAAAGTGTATTTTGATCTAAAATAATTAAAAAAAACGCGGCGGGCGCGGTCGGGGACGTGGTCACGTGCGCCTGCACATTTGTAATAACAGAATTACGAGATAACAAAGACATGGATGTGTTTATGCATTGGGTAACCAACATTTTTAGTGCACTATCGTTATGCGTTTTTCGTGTTATTTTTTTTTACCATTGTCTTTATTTTGGTGGTCTGAATTATTTCTAAAAGTTTTCTATCTATTTTAATGGGACCTTATTTAAGACGCATGCCAGGTATGACACAGGCCGTATTTCAGTATTCTAATTATCTTGGTTAGCTATACATACAGTCAACCGACCGCACACCGGTAACACTTGCACTTCAAACTCGCCTTATTTTTCCACGACATAAAGGCGGCGCTGTCAATGTCAAATTGTTACCACGGATGTGCGGGTCACTGTACCCTTCAAAAGCACCAAGTCCTATGACCTGTGTTTGGGGGTTATGTTCGATCTTGAATGAAGAAAACTGTAAATTTAGTTCCGCGTAGATGGCGCTGTGTGTTTGTCATTCAGCTGTCAATGGAGTTCCCTCTATTGACAGTTGAATGAAAGTAACAAACACTAATTTTACTATAACAATTTTTTTTAATACTTAGCACCATCTCGCGGAAAAGTATTCAGCATGAAATTGCTAAAAACTGCCGCGAGATGGTGCTAAGTATTTTTCTTGTCGCCGATTGGTCACCTTCTCTTCAAGATGACTTTGACAAGTGACAAACACACAGCGCACTCTTGCGGTGAAGCTTCCGGTGAACAACCCCATTACCATGTGATTGAGGCCGTAAATAATCACATTCTAATGCCAGGATAATTTGACACGAAAAGTATTTGACAGGTCTACATCTACAACAGCGCCCCCAAGCGGGATAAATTTCGAAAATTGCTGCCATTAACAAAAACCTTCATTGCAGACGGAACATAAAATCTGGCCCATATTGAACAGCACTTTCAGGTCTTCTATGGTGAGTTTGGAGTTGTTGGTATTCTTGGCGCCTGTGAGTACGTTCTCAGCCAGCTCCAGCTTGGATTGCTGCAGCTTCCTGATCGACTGCTCCACAGTTTCAACGCAGATGAATCTGAGGGCGAAATAGTTCAATGAACATAATGTGACATAAGGCAGGATTTTTTTGGTAGAGGTGTATCTACTCTTTCCAACCATTTATTTTATTTTTGAAATAAACACGCCTAAATATATATAATTTTTCGTCTATTTTTCATCTATCTATATATATATAGATAGATGAAAAATAGACGAAAAAATGTAATACTTTATGGACGCTATGAAGTTCCTTATTTATTGACAGGCAATCATAGACGAAAAAATGCAATACATCATGGACGCGATGAAGTTCGTTATTTATTGACAGGCAATCATAGTCGGCAAAATGCAATACTTCATGGAAGCTATGAAGTTCCTCATTTATTGACAGGCAATCATATACTAAAAAATGCAATACTTCATGGACGCTATGAAGTTCCTCATTTATTGACAGGCAATCATAGACGAAAAAATGCAATCGTTCATGGACGCTATGAAGTTCCTTATTTATTGACAGGCAATCATAGACGAAACAATGCAATACTTGATGGACGCTATGAAGTTCCTTATTTATTGACAGGCAATCATAGACTAAAAAATGCGATACTTCATGGACGCTATGAAGTTCCTTATTTATTGACAGGCAATCATAGTCGGCAAAATGCAATACTTCATGGAAGCTATGAAGTTCCTCATTTATTGACAGGCAATCATATACTAAAAAATGCAATACTTCATGGACGCTATGAAGTTCCTCATTTATTGACAGGCAATCATAGACGAAAAAATGCAATCGTTCATGGACGCTATGAAGTTCCTTATTTATTGACAGGCAATCATAGACTAAAAAATGTAATACTTCATGGACGCTATGAAGTTCCTTATTTATTGACAGACAATCATAGACGAAACAATGCAATACTTCATGGACGCTATGAAGTTCCTTATTTATTGACAGGCAACCATAGACGAAACAATGCAATACTTCATGGACGCTACGAAGTTCCTCATTTATTGACAGGCAATCATAGTCGGCAAAATGCAATACTTCATGGAAGCTATGAAGTTCCTCATTTATAGACAGGCAATCATAGTCGGAAAAATGCAATACTTCATGGACGCTATGAAGTTCCTTATTTATTGACAGGCAATCATAGTCGGAAAAATGCAATACTTCATGGACACTATGAAGTACCTCATTTATTGACAGGCAAAAAATACAGTACTCATGGACGCTAAACGTAAAATAAATCGTTGGAAAGAATATAATGCACCAAAGTTTCATTCGGCGCGACTATTGCCGTGAACCAGGAACACATCCCGACTACGGGCTGCTAGAAATTCCATTTGGAAAACCCAATAAGCTTTGATCGACCTGGGAATCGAACCCAGGACCTCATGCTCAGCAGTAGCGCTTCAGAACACTAACACCAACGAAGCAGTGCGCGCTACTACTAAACATATTCCATATGGAAAAAGCTATTGAGTTTTTTCCATGTGGAATTTCTTAGTAAAGCTTACTTGGGGCTTTCTAAGAGCTCTTATAGCAGGGCTGAAGTTGAACGTTTCCAGTGAGAGAGAGACAGAGAGACGGTGCTATAGGTCGTATATAGCTCCGTTTCTCTCTCTCTCTTACTGGAAACATTCAACTTCTGCCCTGCTATAAGACCTCATAATAAGCCCCCTGAAGCTTTACCCGACCTGGGGATTGAACCCAGGACTCCAAGTCCTACACTCCAGGCCCATAGATAAAATACACAAAACTACGTTAAACAATAATAAACTAATACTATGCGTGTCAAATAAGAATAGGATTGCGCTTGCTGCCAACTTCACACGATAGCTGTCAAATTAGTACGCTTTTGGTAATGAAGTTCGCGAGTATTGCGGAACAAAATGGCGTCTTGACAGTACTATTCTTCAAATAAGAATAGTACTGTCAAGACGCCATTTACTTACATAATACTGTAGAGGTTTATGTTGTAATCAAGCCTTAGCATAGATATTATTGGCTGACATTTCGATCATCCAAACATCGAAATATTCTTAAAGAAAAGTGATGCTCGCTTTTCTTTAAAGAGTGACAGAGAGATTTTAGCTAGGGCTCTGCGTAGACAGTGTGTAAATTATAATTTAAGGCGCTGACTGACTACGATTTTAAACCACGGATCCGCGTAATCTATTGTCACCATTAGCTGCCTTGAAATAAGGTTGAAAATTGAAAATAATATTTGTGTTGCCGAGATGTGACTAAGCTGCGAATGTGCATTTATTTTCCCGGTTTTCTTTAGATTATTTAGAATGTACACAATAAATTACATAATTGTCCGGCTAAAGTTTAAAAAAAAATTGCTAATTCTATTAAATTCTTAAAAAAAAAGTATGTCGTTATCGCTGAAAATATAGAGATGTTCGACGTCAAAGTTCATTTTTGCGGAGCAACTTCCAAATTTTTTACTGGGAATATTAAACTATTTTTTACTATTCTAATCGGTTAAAGTTTTTCTTTAAACCCTTCTCTGTCCACTGTATTTTTGGCGTCGGATAGTTTCATTGCGTTACGTCATACTCGACAATCCAAGAAACTAATATTTGTGAATATTGAGCTAACACCGCGCCTTAATTCTGATTATTGATATAGCGGGCTTAGCCCCATTTCTTCTGAGTGCCTCTCGTCTACTTATTTGTAATTAAACTTTTTAAACTTTCGCGATTTGTACACATTATAAAACACTATCGAAACGGGTCTTATCGCGATATTCTTTTTAACGAGGTAAACAACGCCGCTCGTCCGACGAGGTCCGCCAGTGTGTAGACGTCCTTAGTGTTGTGTGTAGAAGTACCGACAGTGACATTTATAAAAATTGTGAAGACCAAGTGAGGGTAGATGCACATACCCGCACTTTACGAAGACGTCGCTGAGCTGTCATCAGTCCTCCCGTGACCACGATCGCTGCAAGGCGGTCGAAACGTCGGGAAACAAGTAGAGGTACCTGTTTACCTCGTTAAAAAGAATATCGCGATAAGACCCGTTTCGATAGTGTTTTACTTATTTGTAGTTACGAAATCCCCCTGTGCAGACCTGCGAGTACCAGGTCTTCACAGTACATATCAATAAACCTTATTATAAGTATAACAATACAAGTAACGTTGTCGACGTCGTGTTCCGCTGCGAGGGTCGCGTAACCGTCCTCGGAAACGTCGAAATATGACACCTTTCGGCCAAAAGTCCTCTTTTAAGAAGGTCTGTAGATGGTGGGTTGGAACTCGTGCCACGAACGACGTAAAGTTGATGTTGTAACGCGATTACTTACTTCCACTACCTACTTCCACTTATCATCAGAATCTAATGGTTTGACATTGTGCCGTTTTTGAATATTGAATGTTGGGTAGGTAGCCTATCTAGCGTCTTTTTACTTATAATAAGCGCCCAAAATAAGCGCTCTTCCTCCTCTCTCTCCTACTATGCTGTGCCCGACAGGGTCCATAATTGTGACATTATTTTTAAGCTTACCAACTGTTAAAACATTATGGAACGCAATAAAGAATTGAGAATGTGGTGTCTCCAGCACCCCAGAGGTAACTAATGTAATGTACTAAATTATAATCACTTATGTATCTCATTATAAGCGAACCGCTATTTGTTAAGTTCTTATGAGAAATAAAGTTCTTTAAACCGATTACAACCCTCACTCAGAGTTCAGACGGTCTTCACTTTCCAATACTGCACGACTTCCTCAATCCTTGTGGAGTAATGCAAACGCGAAATGTACAGCTGCGTCGTAGGCACAGCAGGGCGCAGCGAAATAACGCCAATATTTGCACAAATACGTCAAGTCCATCTGCCTTTTTCCAACTATGTTGGGAGTCGGCTTCCATCTAACCGGAAGCAGCTGAATAACAGTATTTTACATGGAGCGACTGCCTGTCTGACCTCCACAACCAGTAACTTGGTAACACGATAGCCCTTGGTAAGACTGGTTGTCAGACTTTCGGGCTTCTGACGACCCGTAACTACTGTCAAAGATCAACGAATGACAGCCGGGACCAACGGGTTAATGTGCTTTCTGTGCCTCGGTATGTAAAGATGGTCACTCATCCACGGAGCAACCCCGGCAAGCGTAGCTTAACCTGATGGATCGACCCGTGCGGCTGTTATTACTTAGCCACGAGCTCCTCGAACACAAATACACCAAGTGAAGTGCAGAAATCCGCGAATCGTTTATTATTATTAGGTAATTGGAGCAACTGCTTACTGACGTCACAGATTACTCGGCGGTGAAAATATCTGGCATGCACTCTCTCATAAGGAAAGGTGCTATTTGGCTAATGAGAAAACTTGGCAGCTAGCGGCGTCGAGTGACAATGACTTTCAAACGTGACTCAAGTTCAAGTTCAAGTTATTTATTTCATAACAAAAATACATTTGTGTCGAAATATTTGCACAGTAGGTAGGTAGGTACACAAAAAGAAACAACATAAACAAACATTAAGTATTAAAAAAATAAAATAAAAAAAAAAGCAACAATACAAGTCAAAGAACAATGGGTACAATTATTTAATTTAAGTAATATTTTTAAGATTTTTTGTCATTACAAAATTCGTCAATACTGTAATAAGCTTTGTTGATTAACCAAGACCTGAGTTTATTTTTAAACATGTTCACATTCTGAATATTCTTAAATTCTACTGGTAATTTGTTAAACAGATTGACCGACTGTACTCGTGACGAGTGTTTGACAACGTTAAGCTTTGCCTGCAGAATAATAGGAAGATCTTTTCTGCGAGTATCTACTCTACTTTTTCTTTCATCGTCTGTTTCAAACTCGTTTAAGTTTTTGTTTAAATGAGTAAGGAGAACTAAAATATAAAGACACGGTACCGTTAAAATTCTATGTTTAATAAAATACTCCTTACATGATTCTATCTGGTTTAAACGAAGCATGGTTCTCAATGCTCGCTTTTGTATAGTAAAAGCTGCCTTTACATTATATTTATAGCTGTTTCCCCAAAATTTTATGCTATATCTAAGTTTAGATTCAACTAGAGCAAAATAGACGGTACGAAGTTGGGCAATAGACAAAATATCCCTCAAAGATCTGATAGCATAACACGCACTACTTATAGTATTCGTAATTGAATTTACTTCTGGCCTCCAATTAAGTAAAGAGTCAATTTGTACCCCTAAAAATTTTAAACTTTCTACTACATCGATGTTGTTGCCTAAGGATTCTACGTTTACTAAAACCTTGTTCCTAACTGTAGATCTAAATATCATACATTTCGTCTTATTTACATTTAATTTAAGATTATTTATAGAAAACCAGCTTTCACAAGCAGCTATTAATATATTTAATTTACATTTTAAGGTCTCCATATTGTCAGCAGCTATAACAGCACTCGTATCGTCAGCAAATATTATCAAGTCAGCATCTGGTAAAATGTTTTTAATGTATTCAATTAGATCGTTAAGAAATATTATAAAGAAAATGGGCCCCAACACCGAACCCTGAGGAACACCTCTAGTAACAGTAAATAACTTCGATTTATGAACTTCTTCAACACCTTCCTGAAGTGATTTAATTTCGACGTACTGTTTCCTATTAGTCAAATAAGAACTAAAAAGTTTTAAAACATTTTCTCTTATACCGTAGTGCTCTAACTTATCCATTAGAATGCAATGTTCTACAGTATCAAACGCAGAACTTAAGTCTAGGAATAAGCCGGCAACTTTAAGTTTATTATTTAGCTTATTTACTACGTTATTAACTAACGAGTCTATTGCATCTAGTGTCCCTTTATTTTTTTGGTATCCGAACTGATTACGGTTTATTATTTTTAGACTACTCAAATGTTTTACAAGCCTAGATTTGATGACTTTTTCAAAAATTTTGGATAGAACCGGTAACAATGAGATGGGCCTATAATTGCTTGGATCCGTTTTAGCACCTTTCTTAAATAGTGGTAGAACTCTGGCTAATTTAAATTGGTCAGGAAAGACGCCTTCATTGACGCAATTATTTATTATTTCAGATATTGGGTATGCCAGTATATCTATATTATCCTTTATTACGCTCAGGGGTATTTCATCGTGTCCAAATGACTTTTTACTATCCATACCCTTTACCATTTTGTAAATCTCTATCGGCATGACGGGATTAAAAGCCATAGACTTATCAACTCTGTCAGTATTCTCAATTAAATGCTTCTTAGCTAGTTCTGGATTACCCGTGTTTACGCCTTTACTGTTGTCAAACTTTTCCGCAAAAATATTAGCAATGTCTATAGGGTTACAAATTATTTTGTTATTATGTTTAAGTATTATATTATCATTTTCGAAATTATTGTCAATTTTTTTTCGAGTTCTATTGACTATTTTCCAAATTTCTTTGCCAGAGTTAGCTGCTTCATTTATTTGATTAGTTACTTCCTTTTTTTTAGCGTTCCTAATCACCTTTTTATAAATTCTAAGATATTGTTCACGATATTTTAATAACGATTTGTCACACTTAGCTTTATTTATAAAATTTAGTAATCTCTTCATTTTGCTAGATATCCTTATTCCTTTCGTTAGCCATTTAGATCGACCAGTTCTTTTTATATTGATTTTAACTTTACTTTTTTTATAAGTACTAGAATGTAATTCTTTAATTTTTCGTATAAACGTGTTTGTACCTATATTCCAGTCATGCTCCAGCAGTTTCTGTCTGAATGCATTATTATTTTTCTCGCTATATAATCTACTCTCTATGTATTTAAAACTAACGCAATGTGTAGTAGTAACTTTTTCCAAATATGCTGTACAAAAGAGGGCTGCATGTCCATCTGCTAATCGATTATGGTCAATGTCTGTACTATTAATGTTTCTATCACAGGTGTTGGTCAATATGTTATCTATACACGATTCGGAGTTATTTCGCACAAATGTAATTGAATCAAATAAATATCTAAAATTGTAGCATTTTAACAGTGATGTAAACGAACTTCTTTTATTGTCCTGTTTTGACAAGTCAATATTGAAATCTCCGCAAATAAAGCATATTTTATTGAAAAAGTACTGCAGTAATTGTTCCAATCTATCTAGAAAATCGTCAAAGTTTTTATTTACTGGTGTTCTATAGCAACAGACTATGTAAGAGTTTGTCTCAATGTCCTTTACTCCACATACTTCAAAGCTATCTGTTTTATATAGCCTTTTACAAATGTCCAAGTCCTCAACTTGTCTGGTTTTATGTGTTAATACTAAAGTGCCACCTCTTGTTTTCTTTAACCTTGTGTTGCATGAGCTAACGATGTAATTAGGAAAATCAAATTGTGATACCATTATTTGGTTTAAGAAATGTTCACTTATACAAATAAAGCTTATTTCGTTTGGTAATTCAGTTACATACATTTCGAATTCATCCTTCTTATTATTTATTCCGCATAAATTTTGGTGAAAAATAGTAACATGTGAGTGACTATCCTGAAACTTAACCAAGTTGCTCAAACCACCAGACAAGGTACTAATCTCGAAAAAGCTGACTGGGTTGTTCAACTTCCTCTAAGGAAAGATTTGAATATTCAGAATATGTGTCAATTTCTAACATAAGTTGTTGTATTTGATCAAATATAGTAGATATACCTTTATTATTTACATTTCCATGTTTATTATAGGACTTGAAGTCATAAGTCAGATTTAAGTTTGAGTCAATTAAATAGATATAATTATGATTAAAATTGTCATTATAAATTATATTATTAAATGCTTCTATTCGCCAGTTATACATCTCTTTATGATAATAATTTTTAAAAGTAGGTACGCACAACATTATGTTTGTATGCTTAATAGGCATTACTTTATCCCTTATCAGTTTTACCAGCTTAGTGTAGTCACATGAGGTCTTGAAATCTTCATCTCCCATTTGGATAACACAGTAATCCTGACACGTTAATTCTCTTAATTTATCCTCCAATCCGTTTATTAATTGTTCTACGCCACAGTTTGTTTTTATGTAATGGCATATTTGAAAAGTTTCGCCAAATAATCTGTTAGCAATTGGTAGAATTTTGTTAGTTGAGTTGCTACTAAGGATCACAAGCTTCTTCTCCTTTTTACTCCTAAAATAATTATTATTTGTAACTTTCCTTTTCTTATTACTAGGCGTGGGCGTAGGTGCGTTGCGATTCGCGGTGACTCATTTTTTACTCGATATAATAAAATTTTGATATTACATACTTTGTCCCGTTGTAAATATGGTACATAGAGTAAAAAAACAAAGTTCTAGATCTATTCTCGTCCAATCATCGAATCCTTGCCTAAAGGCGGATTTAGACTAAACGAACATGGAACCAGAACAAGAACTAGAGAATTCTTTTGTCGATATTCTAGACATTTAGTAGGGAGAAGCCAACGAAGGAATGTTCTGTCCCTGTTTAGACAAAAACAATTTGGTAGAGTGGGTATAGAATGTGCATTCGCTCGTTTGGTCTAAAAGTCTAAATCGACCTTCAGAAATATCACTTCAATAAATCCTACAGGGTGTAAGTGTAATTAGTGGCAACATTTTAAGGGGTCATTGTACTCATCATTATGAACAACTTTTACTATGGGACCAACCCTGAAATCGCGAAAGAAAATTAGTTGTTTCGTACATTGATGTTCGCATAATTCATCAAAATGTAGATAACAGTTGATTTTTTTCGCGATTTCAGGGTTGGTCCCATAGTAAGTTGTTCATAATGATGAGTACAATGACCCCTGAAAATATTGCCACTGTTTACACTTACACCATGTATAGGACAGGATGCTATGATGATATTTGTGTTACCTGTATATGTTGACGTCCTTGGTCTGCCCGACGCGGTAGATGCGGTCCTGTGCCTGCTCCTCGAGCTGCGGGTTCCAGTGCGGGTCCAGCAGCAGCAGATGGTTGGCTCCGCACAGGTTGAGGCCCACGCCGCCCGCGCACAGAGACAGCAGCATCACCTTATAAACACATTCATGCATTAGTTACTTGTTTCCAGGTTGATTTATGGCGTATTTACACGACAGTTTTTTTGGAAGAGAGACAATGAAGAAAGTCTATGTAGGCGAGACTCGACATCCAATTTTATTGAAATGTGAATACTTGACTTTTTTAAACTTTTTTATACTTATCTTAGTTTCTGCTAAGATTTTCTTACGTTTTATGCAATTTGCAGGTCCGTGTCAGGTTGTACCTTGATCAAAATATGATACGCGGCAATAAAACATATGTATTTACATAATTTACACGGAGCAGTTACTTATTGTTCCATGGTGATATTTAATGTTTTGCAGGTTCTTGACTGTAACAAACACCATTCACATACACACACACACTCACATCATCATTTTACATCTCCTTACACATAACACACACCCCCCCTCACACACACACACACACCCTCACACACACACCCTCACACACACACCCTCACACACACAAGACATACATTGCACTATACAAAGATTTTTTTTTCTTCTTAATTTTTAATTATTATTATTCTGTTTTTCTTTTTTCTTTTGTGGTTATTTAATTTAAACATGTCTGTTTTTTTTTTCTTTCCCTTCAGCAATAATTAATTTGTCTAGAGTATAAGAATAGTTTGCCTTATTATTAGATTAAATTCGGGGTGAGGGCCTGGTGATCTGTCACACAGGGTATCCATGGACGCCAGTCTCTCACAAAGGATCATATTTTTGATTTTGTAATGTTATTATTCTAGTCTCTATTTATAAAATAAATTAAGTGAACCTTTGTGAAGAGAGAATTAAATAAAGATTACTATTACTATTTAACCATAAAAATCATCAACACATCTCTCTAAGTTAGATTTTGTGCCGATTCGCTAGATTTCGTTCGTTCGACGAATCTGCACGATATCTACCTTTTTTATGGTTAAAACTATGTAAATACATTATGTTTTATTGTCGCGTTTTATATTTTGGTAACGATACAACCTGACACGGACCTGAAAATTGCAAAAAACCCAAAAAAAAAAAAATAATTTCGCCGACTACCACTGCGCATCCTCCTTAGCAGAAACTAAGATAAGTATAAAAAAAAACCGGTCAAGAGCGAGTTGGACTCGCGCACCGAGGGTTCCGTTCCGATTTCTGAAAAAGTGTGCTACATAGAGACATCGTTTTATTTTTCCTGTTATCTTTACATAAATTTCTATCACATAGAATAATTTCAGATTTTCCTCTTTGTAAACTTCGGAGATAAGGGGGGGGGGGGGTTATTTTTTTTTACATTTTTCATCAAAAGTCGAAAACTATGCGGCCTAAAAAAAAAAAAAAAAAATAGTTTGAGAATGTGCAAACAGCGCTCTTTCATATGATACCCTCATACCCCACATGCCCTAGCCACTTTGAATTTTTAAGACCCCCTTTCAGTCCCTGTTGCAAAATAAATATAAATATTTTTATTTCTTTCTTATTTGCAAAATAGTTGGTAAACGTCATCTAAAACTATTCCAAATTTCAAGCATTTGATAGCATTAGTAGTACTTGATATATCCGGCTGTGACAGACAGACAGACAGACAGACAGACTGAGTCACACCATAAGGGTTCCTTTTTTACCATTTTGGTACGGAACCATAAAAAAGGTTTAAAAAAGTCAAGTACTTATTCACATTTCAAGAAAATTGGTTGTCGAGTCTCGCCTACACGTCACATAGACTTCCTTCGCATCCCCTTTAAACTAGGCCACCTTATTAACCAAATGCGCGACGCAAAGGAGAGTAATGTCTTTATCAGCCTATATAGGGTGACTGGTAATTAGTGACCGATACTTAAACACGTGATTATACTCATGATAACAAACAACTTTTACTATGGAACCAAACCTGAAATCGCGAAAAAAAAATCAGCTCCCCCATACATTCATGTTCGCATAACTCGTCAAAATGTAGGGAGCACCTGATTTTTTTTTCAGGTTTGGTCCCATAGTAAAAGTTGTTTGTTATCATGAGCACAATCATGTGTTTAGGTATCTGTCACGAATTACCAGTCACCCTATATATACGTATGTATGTTTATTACCTATTAGCTCAACCAGGTTTCAGGCTGGCTAAAGTAGACTCATCGTTCATGGGGTACTGTTTAAAATGTTACAATAAAATACCTCCACACATACTTCAACTAAATGAGACGAAATTTAAAACTTGTATAAAACGCACACTATGCAGGCAGGCATATTATACGTTGGGGGATTACATAAATGATAAAAATGCTTGGCTCCATGCTGGTCCTGCTCCACAACCTCAACTAATTAATTAACATTTGAAGATACTGTTGGAACTGCTGAAGATTGTAAGAATAGCTTTGCATTGTGTAGACTCAATCACCATTGTATTGTATAATTGCTTAGCACATGTGTGAGTACTATGTACCTACTCTAAAGCTACCATTTACTGGGTACGTCTTTATTTGACTTGGATGTGCCCTGGCGGCTGAGAGTGTGTCATGCTCACTCTAATGCCTCGCTGATGGTGGCACACACACGCGTGTTGGATCATTTAACGAATCCATACGTCAGGTTCGTCAACGGGCGCTGTTGGTGGAGGCCGGTCATACCTTAGCTGCCACGGCTTATTTTAATTTTAATTTTGAATTGTTTTTTTTTAATTTTTTTAATACGGACGCTTTTAACGTTCATCGTTCTCACATGTATAATTTCAACATGAATGATGTAACCAATATTTTGTAACCATATTTTGATTTAAAAGAGTGTCCGTGGAGTTTCTTGCCCGTTCTTCTCCATAGATCTACGTTTTGGAATGGGCAACTAGCTTCAACTTTCTGACTTACCTACTGACCGACTCTTTGACAATTCAAAAGTGCCTGTAATTGGTTTAATTGAAATAAATGCTTTGAGTTTGAGTTTGAGTTTTACTTCTTTGTGGCGCTCTTGTGATCAAACCCGTGGACCGATTTTCATGATTCTTACGTCTGTCGATTTGTCTTAATTATTCATAATCACCTATCGAGAAACCCTCCCCTTTTAAATTATATTTTCCAACCTCAGATATTTTTTGTCCGTGTAACAAAATTGACATTATAAACTGTCATAAATTCAAAATTAATCCTCAGATAAAGATATTATACCGTTGGAAAAATCAGCCTTTAGTATATTATCTATATTTATAAAAATCTCTATTTTCCTTGGACATCGCATCACGCGTGAACGGAAGAAAAAATTAAGAAAATTTCGCAGAAAATTGGAAATTTTTAAGAAAACTAATCGCAAATTTTAAAAATAAAAACAGTCGTCAATTTTAACTTCACGCGTTTACATTAGAATATTCATAGCTAGGACAGGACAACATCTGTGGGGTCAGCTAGTTTAATTATAAAGATTGTTGCGTTTACCTTGACATCAGATTTGGGGTCGTTGATCTTGTCGACTAACATCTGGCGCGCCGGCACGGGCACGTTGCCGCTCAGCGTCACGCAGCGGATCTTGGCATTATGCAGCTGTGCTTCTACCAGCCGTAGTACTGATGTCCACTGGGATACCACCACTGCCTTGTCGCCTAAGAGAACATACGTAACATCAGCAGTGCAAGTACGGACTTCGCATCGATAAGACATCGAGATCGCTAAGGTTCGCATTTTTATCGATCTTGTTATCGAATTTGAAAGTACGTAACACGCGACGATAAGATTTATCGTGGGCCGATTCGAGTCGATAAGGATCGTTTGTCAAATGGCAATACTGAGGACGTCCACAGACAAACCATTTAAGGTGGGGTTTCTGTGGCACGACTAATGTCCGAAATATTTAGAAAATCCTTTTTGTTCATACATTTTTGGCATTGTAAACAATATTTATGGGTATAATTCAGAGAAGCTATCAGTATTTACCAAAATTTCCGTTTGTTTTCGTAAAAATACAGAAAATATGCTATCTTCTTAAATTAAAGTCGTGTTTAGTTGTTTACCTTTGCCAAAAAAAAAGTTTGTTGTTGACATTTCTTGAAGTTTGAGAAAAAAACTTATCTGTCTGTCACCCATAGACCATACACTAATCTGTCACCGTCTGAGCTATCCGTAAACACGGTAAACTCTAAACTCTAGATCTCGAATGAAGTAGGTAGGAAACTATAGTAAAAAAAACCAGTACTTATGTACTTACCACGATATGGACAGGGAGTCCAGTGTATCGTATCCTCCGCACATCTACCTCTATCCCTTCTGTTAAAATTACTGCCACTTCCCGAGTCACCCGAAAGAGACGAACAAAATCTTCTTCTGGAAGTTCCAGAGGATTGTTCGTGTCTCTGAGACGCCGCCTCCGATTACGCATCACATTATGATGCTGCTGCCGTTCTTCCTCATCACCCAGCAATAAAGCCATGAGTCCTAAATCCATTTTATGTAATGATCGATAAGCTTATCGGCCTTCTACAAGGTGTCGATAAATTACCGAGCTTGACAGCTTAAATTGGCGATCTCAACTGTCAAAATGTCGTTTCGTACTTGCATTTTCGATAAATTCGTTAAAATTTTAGAGTTTATCTACCGATCGGTAAAGTAGAAGTTACGTACTTGCGACATCGATTCGATTCGATAAAAACTCATTTTATCGAGTTTATCTGTCAAATTTATCGAATCGAGTCCTACGTACTTGCACTGCAGAGCCGAATTCTCAGTTTGTCGTACTGTAAAGAAACTAAATGCCCTTTTGATTGCCAACCCCGAATGCGATGTGTTTGCGGATGAGTGGAGTCCAATAGGGATGATGACTAAACATTTATTTTTTGTCCGTCATGATTATTAAAAAATATTGGACACGTATTTTTTTTTTACGTAATCAAAAAATTACGGCGGTTCAGTGAGTTAAAATATGGCATGAAGTCACGCGTAGCTAGGTTTTATACGTACAAGTGACGTAGCGAGCCCCCAGTCCCCAACTTTAATGCGTAGTAATTTTTTATTAATATGATAAAGCAAAAAATACGTGTCTAATATTTTTTTAATTATCTGACTGACGGACTAAATAGAATTTCTTTTTTTTTACCCAGGCATCATCATCATGTGCATACTAGAAAGGTTTAGGTAGTAAAATAAAGGTAAACAATCTTGATGTGACTTTTTACACAAACACATATTAAACAAATAAACTACTGCTTAAACTAATGGTTCAATGGATTTAGTAATCATTATTGTTGTATTTACATTGGTTTTTAGTTGCATTTCATTTTGAACTGAGGTTTTAAAATAAAAAAGATAAAAGACACATCAAGATTGTTTACCTTTATTTCACTACCTAAACCTTTCTAGTATAGGTATATGTCTAGAGTTCACTGTTCCATCTTAGTTTTAAATTATATTATATACAACATAATAGTTGTTTCTATGGTAATTAATGTAATTGGTGTTGTACCGTTTTAATCCATACTAATATTATAAATTCGAAAGTAACTCTGTCTGTCTGTCTGTCTGTCTGTCTGTCTGTCTGTCTGTCTGTCTGTCTGTCTGTCTGTTACCTTTTCACGCCTAAACCACTGAACCGATTTCGATGAAATTTGGCAAGGGTATAGATGGTATCCTGGGGACGGACATAGGCTACTTTTTTTTTCAAAAATAATCCTACGGGGGGTGATATAGGGGATGAAAGTTTGTATGGGAAACTCAGTATTTCTTAAGTTAGGGATGTGAAAATTAAAATGTATGCTTTTGATAGGAAATAAAGAAATATGCGGTTCAGCGTTTTTGAAAAATCATCCCCTAAGGGGGTAAAATAGGGGTTGATTTTAAAATTTACAAAACTGCACGGATTTCGACAAAATTTGGCAAGGCTTTATATAGCATCCTGGTAAAGGACATAGGATACTATTTTTTCCAAAAATAATACTACAGGGGGTGATATAGGGGATGAAAGTTTGTATGGGAAACTCAGTATTTCTTAAGTCAGGGATGTGAAAATTAAAATGTATGCTTTTGATAGGAAATAAAGAAATATGCGGTTCAGCGTTTTTGAAAAATCATCCCCTAAGGGGGTAAAATAGGGGTTAATTTTAAAATTTACAAAACTGCACGGATTTTGACATAATTTGGCAAGGCTTTATATAGCATCCTGGGGAAGGACACAGGCTACTTTTTTTTTTCAAAAATAATCCTACAGGGGGTGATATAGGGGATGAAAGTTTGTAAGGGAAACCCGGTATTTCTTAAGTTAGGGATAACAAATTTATGTTATTGGTAGGAAATTAAGAAATATGCGGTTCAGCGTTTTTGCAAAATCAAAATAAGGGCGTAAAATAGCGGTTGATTTTAAAATTTACAAAACTGCACGAATTTCGACAAAATTTGGCAAGGCTTTATATAGCATCCTGGGAAAGGACAACATAATCCTGCAAGGGGAACATCCTATAAGGGATGAAAGTTTGTATGGGGAACCCAGCATTTCTTAAGTTAGGGATATGAAAATTCAAATTTATGCTTTTAGTAGGAAATAAAGAAATATATGGTACTTACAGCGTTTTTGAAAAATCGTCCCCTAAAGGGTACAATAGTGTTTGACAAATATTTGTGTACCTACCTCTTTTTAAGAGATTTAAGGGATTGGAAATGTAGTCATAGTTCGAATCTTGAGGTAACATTTAGTCTTTATTTCATTCGACGTTTTACGAGGAAATTATTTGAACGAGTGGACACTCGGACAAAAGTTATTTGTTCGAGCGTGACTGGCATAATAAATTTTAAGTAATTAACAAAGTCCCCCCGCCGCGTAAGTCTGTTTGTTTGAATGCGATAATGTCAAAAAGTACCGAACGGATTTTCATACGGTTTTCTCCAATGACCGGAGTGATTCAATGTAATCCATTATTTTTTGGTTTAAATTGGCTGAAATGTGACGAAGACTGTTGAAGGTGTCGGAAAAATCATGCCGACTGGTAGCTTTATGCCTACTATACACGGTAACGATCTAACGATATATCGTAGCGATTTGAGTTTGCACAGTTATATCGGACGGCCCTATGTTTTCCACATAAACGTTCCCATGGGATATTTTCCGACATCAACGCGGGCGAAGCCGCGGGCAAAAGCTAGTTAACTATAAATAAATAACAAAATAAAAATGAAAAAAAAAAACACTATATACCACACTATTCCTCGAAAGGATAGGTGAAACCAAAGGAATTGCCAGTTTTATATATAATATCTTTATATTTTTACTAGCTGTTGATGTTGTGAAGGAAATATTGTGAGGAAACCGGCATGTCCTAGAACCAAAAATTAAAAGACATGTAACAAACCACCAACCCGCACTGTGGCCATACTATGACGTGAAACAACATCATGGATCCGTTGAGAAAAAAGGATAGCGCTATATGTCGTATATAGCTCCGTCTCTCTCTCACACTGGAACCGTTCAACTTCTGCCCTGCTATAGGAGCTCGTAGTAAGCCCCCGGGGCCCGCCTGGTGGATTACGGCCCACTCCCTCTCACAGAGAGGAGGCTTGTGTCCCAGCAGTGGGAACATTATAGGCTGATTATTATTAATAATATGTAAAAGTGACAGTGTTAATCGACTATTGTTACTGATGTGGCGACATCTACAACGCCACACGCGAACTACGCATCAAAGACCTGACGTTACACGAATCCTGCATCGCGCAAGCAGAATTTACCGCGCGACTGGCATATAATAATACAACATCCCAACATCAACCGTCAGATAGTAGCTCACCAGACACAACACCCGTCTTGTCGGAGGATGCCCCCTTTTCTATAGAGGATGAGTGAACTTTACACCCTGGTCCTCACACCTCTATACTGACAATGGTGCCGATTCTGTTGTGCACAAACTAAACTTAATTTAGGCTATTGCTAACTTTTTCTTTCTAATAAAACAAGAAAGAGACGGACGTAAATTAAAGCTGTCAAATTTAGTTGAACTAATATTTCCATACAGATTTAGACGACACGTAAAAACATGTCAACTAAAAACACGGTGAAGCGCAAGGCGTAAGCTAGTTTGACATTTCTAACTTAGTTCATAGCTATAGCCGTCCTTTTCTCGCACTGCCCGTTAGTAAAAGATAGCGATTCTCTAATTTTGGTTTAGTTATTGAACAAGAGAATCGGCACCATTGGCAAATTTTGGTTCAGAAACCCCAAGAATACGATAAGGTCCCTACCTTTATTAGGGAAGACTTCCTTGTTGAGGCAGTCCATGACGGCCATGATCTTGGAAGAGGGGTTGTCCAGGTCGAACACCGGGTTGTTGGGAGACAGCACCGACCGGATGGCCTCTGCAGCCGTCGTCCCTTCCTGCGCCGGGCCTTCGTCTTCATCCTCGTCATCAGACTTGCTGTGACTCTGTGACACAAAATAGAATCTTAGCTAGCTGTAAGTCGTAAACGTATTTAAAACATCATTCTGTATTCATCTTCAAACGATTGACAGAATAGAACGACGTTTTAAATTAATTTAGCGCTATTTGGGTTTAGTGATTTGTAGTGTTGGTGGAGAGATAGATAGAGAACACTTACTAACAAATAAAAACCGGTCAAGAGCGAGTCGGATTCGCGCACCGAGGGTTCCGTCCATCATTTATATTAATTTTTTACTTTTCCTGTAATCTTTACATAAACTTCTACCACTTAGAATAATTTTAGATTTTTCTCTATGCAAACTTCGGAGGTTAGGGGGAACGCTATTTTTTTAAATATTTTTCATCAAAAGTCGAAAACTATGCGGCCTAAAAAATTAAAAAATGTTTGACAATGTGCAAACAGCGCTCTTTCATATGATACCCCACATACCCCAGTAGCCCCATTTCGAATTTTTAAGAACCCCTTTCAGTCCCTGTTGCAAAATCATTATTTGCAAAATAGTTGAGCAGACTTCATTTAAATCTGTTCCAAATTTCAAGTTGATAGCATTAGTAGTTCTTGAGATATCCAGCTGTGATAGACATACAGACTGAGTCGCACCATAAGGGTTGTTCCTTTCTACCATTTTGGTACGGAACCCTAAATTAATTTTTGACGATGTAGTATTTTTTGACAAGGTTAAAAACACATTAAAGACATTTTAAATGCTGTCGTAGGTTGATTGTACACTGTACAGTAGCACCCAACTGATATGGCTTACCAATGTACCTGCGCAGAAGATGAATATTCAAAGCGCGGGAAATGCTATTGACCAATCGGCACGCTTCACGCACCGCGCTTCTTTATCCTGTACCGCTATTGGTCGGCAGTTGCCGCCATGTTAGCGCGCGCCGCGTATGACATGTTAGTCAGCCGCCATACTTGCGAGTGAGACGGAACTAACAGCTGCAGTGTATTATGAACCTTATAGTAACTAATGACTGCACGGGCGCGGACTAATTACGGCAAAAAAACAATATTAGTTGAGGGAGCAAGGCTGTTCAACAATTTACCAGAAGATTTAAAGAAGTGTGATAGTATAAATATATTTAAGACAAAACTCAAGAAACATGTATGTAGACTATAACGTCACCAACACCCCAGAGGCAAACATGATAATTTATTTTACTTAGATGTAAGCACTTTGTATCTCATTTTAACTGAACTGTTATTTAAGTTCTTATGAGAATAAATTCTTTAAACCTATAGTAATGATTGTAAGTTTTAAGCATTCTTTCGTTAATCTTCGGGGCCATACTTTCTTTTCTGTGCGAACGAAGATTCACGACGCGCCTTATCAGTTGGGTACCACTGTACAGCTCGCTTGTAAGTCGTACCTTCCTATTGTCCTCGAGCGACAGCTTGTTGAGCTCGGCCAGCAGGTCCTGCCCCGCCGGGTCCTCCTGCACGTCGCCCGCGCTCTCGTCGTCCAGCATGGCGGCGATGAGGCCGCAGTGGCAACATACTTGCCGCAGACGTAAGAGTAAGACTAAAATCTCTTGGGACTTCACTGGTTGAGCACCTGAACAAAAAGAAACCAATCATTCAGAGGCATCACAGATTAAATATTTACCTCTGTTCGAAAATAACCCCCACACCCCCTGTTCGATAATACCTGTGTTAAAATTTATTGTAGTAAGACCGTTACAGTTTAAATTACCTACAGTTATATTCACCTAGAAGTTGCCTCTGTTTCTATTGCGTAACTCTTATACCTTCTGACTCGTTAGGTTTGTCTTCTTTTACGACGCGGCGCTTGAGCAAGTATCAAACTAACGTGCGAGCCGGCCGGCGCGCGGCAGCCCACACTGAATTGTGTCGACAAGTTGAGCCCGCCGCGCAGTCTTATAATACGCGCCACGAAAGATGAGACTTGACCGCGCCTCCCGCGCTCTTTCCGCCGCCCCGATGACGCCCGGTGCCTTCCCGCGCTCAGACTTCATACCGCTAAAGAGACCTAAAATCGTCTACTGCGCAAGTCAAACCACGTGGTGTGTCAAGTCTCATCTTTTGTGGCGCGTATTGTACCAAGGGATATCGTATTACCCAGTAACTGGGTTGTGGAGTTGAAATAGGCAGTCGCTCCATGTAAAATACCCCAACAATAGTTAGTGCAATCCACGAAGACGCGCCCCACTCTTCTTCCTAATCGCTTACAGTACAAGTATAGAACATTATACATGTGTACGCACTAATTACTTATACCTATAGTTAATTACCAGTAATTAGTGTGTATCGACAAAACTAAAACACTATAGTATAGTTAAAATCTCGCTGCAGACTTGGTCATAAATCATAATCGGAGTAGGGATGTGCGCTAGTTGCGCGCGCTCAAGGCCATTATCGATAACAGATGATGACGATGACTAGACGAAGAATTTTAATTTTCTATTTTTAGTTTTATATATACGTTCTTTTGTTTATATATTTAATATGCTTTGTAGTAAATTTGGTAATAAAATTAAAAAAAATGTGTATTTATTTCTATCACCCATTTATAAATATATAAAACTCGATATCACTCATCGACTGAGGTAATGCACAGGACTTCGTGTGGGCGTGGCCTGCCCATAAGGCCCGTGAGTGGGAAAGAGAGCGAAACACTCGAATGATTTATGACCGAGTCTGCAGCGAGATTTTAACTATACTATAGCGGAATGGTGCGCACTTGCACTGTTAGCGGTTAGGGAGAAGAGTGGGGCGCGTCTTCGTGGATTGCACTAACTATAGTTGGAAAAAGGCTAGGCAGAAATTCTTTAAATGATGGTGAAAACCGTATCAAAATCCTGTAGCTGTAGATTATAAAGAACATACCTTGTAAAGCGATCATTTTCTTATGCATCTTGGCGTACGCGTTATCTTTACCGACGGTCGTGAATCCTTGAGCGTCCGCGTTTTTCTCTGCGCGCTGGTGGAGAAACTGACCGAACAGCGTCTTGGAGAATACTAGCACCTGCAATTTAAGGGAGCATGTGAATTGGCTAGTTGACAGTAAGAAAAATACCTCATATGTTTTGTAGAAAGGTTCCGAGTAATAAATATCCAAAACTCAACTTAATTTTATAATATACTAGCTGAGCCCCGCGGTTTCACGCGCGTAGACGGGGATAAAAAGTAGCCTATGTGTTAATATAGGGTACACAGGTTCTCCGACTGACTAAACAACAGTTGCGTACAGTTACAGCTGCTATAACTGGCCATGGGTCATTTAATAAACATCTCTTTGTCATAGGAGTCACAGACAGTCTGCTGTGCAGGGCCTGCATGGAGGACGACGAGACAGCAGCTCATGTGCTTCAAAACTGCCCGGTGGTCACCGCATTCAGGGCAAAGTACTTCGGTAACCCAGGTACCCTCCGGGAGGTTGTCAGTAATATTAAGGCGCTGCTGGCCTTCTTTGAGGAGCTGGGGTGGATCGAATAACCTATTTTCCCACCCATACGCAAAATACGCGCATTGTCGTGGAGTTGCTGATACCAGCTCGTATTACCTATACCTATATAATATAGGGTACAAGCTATCTACATACCAAATTTCATAAAAATCGGTCCAGCCGTTTGAGCGTGCGAGCGAGCGAGCGAGCCCACTCACAAACTTTCGCCTTTATAATATTAGTGTGATATATATTTGGTTTTGACTCATTACTAGCTTTTATTTGATACCAATATTGTTACTTACAGTTTCTTTTAAAGAAACCTTCCACTCCCTTTTTTCTTTCCAGATGCAATATATAATTATTATATAGCCAATTAAATCGAATCTAAAGAAACCTCATAAAGTTAAAATCCACTAACCCTTTAACCCCTCAAGTGTCGAATGCACCCCACGTGTGCATAAGGAAAAACCTTTAAATAGTGGTATATAAGCTTATATCGCATATACACCACTATTTTTTAATTAGTACAAAAAAAAATGGGGCTCTATCCGTACCCGTTACTGATCATATTTGTGTAGTCAAAAGTAAAAAAAACTAAATACCAAAATTGTCCACGAAAATTTGTCATAATTGGTAAATTCATGATTATGATACGATAATAGCTGTTGGAGGCGGGGCAAGTTAGAGCGAGAGCACGCGAATGCGAGAGCGAGAAAATAAATACAACTATGAATAGCCTGTACAATATTTCCATACATTGAGTGACATTTTGGGATATCAACAAACGCCAATAACTTTGCTGTTTATGAATATTATTTATTGAGACTTTACATATATAATAACAAGACCTTCTCTAATAAATAAATAAAATTCGTTTATTTCAGACTAATAAATGTCCATACTTTTGTTAGTAAAACATTATCTTAAAAACTATGTTAGTAAAGAGGAGCTCAATTAATGTAGGTATTAACCATAGATATGTATCTGTATTAACATTGAAAATGAAATAAATAATTGAAAATAAATTAACTTGAAATATAATATCATTGAATATAAATTAAAATTAAATTAAATTGAAATACATCATTGAAAATAAATCAAAATTAAAATATATTGAAAATAAACTAAAACTAAAATAAAATTGGAATAAATTATTAAAATATACTTAATACAAATAATCAGGTAACATGCAGCCTGATAAGCCTTCCCACAATTGGCGACACTGGTCTGTCTGCAATCATCCTTAGGATTCCGTTACCACTACCTCGAATTCGGCGAATTAGTGAGGCTGACTTTTTGCGCATTATAGCGTAAAAGTCATCCACCCTCGCGTCGGCAAACATACCCGAGGCACTGCAAAATCGAGGCAGTCGCACCAGAATCCTAAAGGCGTTGTTGTACTGTACTCTGAGAGCATTGTAGGCCCGCTGAGTGTAGTTGGTCCACAGGGCGCTAGTGTAAAAACTTTGGCAGTAGGCTCTGAACAAAGTTACCTTTACTTGCGCTGTACACCTCGCAAACCTGTGCACCAACATGTTAGCGCGTACCGACAATGCTCTCCGCTCTCTCTCAATATCTGCATCATCATGTAGGGTTTCGGTCACAACATGCCCTAGATACCTAAACTGAGAGACACGACTCAAAGATACTCCGTTGATATACACTGGTGGTATATGCTCAGGTTGTTTGTTTTTACCTCTGATGAGCATATACTCACTCTTTCTATCGTTGTACCTTAAGCCGTGACCCCCAGCGTAGGCCTCACAAATATTCACCAGCTTCCTTAGCCCTCCTACAGATGGACTCAGCAACACCATGTCGTCCGCGTAACTGATGTTATTGACGCAAACGTTATCTATGTGACATCCGACATGGCTGTTGCTGAGCTCACCTATCAGCTGATTGACATACAGATTAAAAAGTCTTGGAGAGGTCCGCCCCCCTTGCCTCACGCCACACTCAAGTGAATATTCTTCAGAATATGCATTTCCCCACTTGACAAAGTTTTTCTGGTGTTTATACCAGAAAGAAAATATATTAATGAGTTCGGCGGGAGCCCCAACCTCTCCAAGCTTAGTCCAGAGCTTATTATAATCGACCAGGTCGAAGGCCTTCGATAGGTCCAGAAAACAAGCGTGTATGGGTGTTTTCCTATCAACATAGTAAGCGACTGTGTGCTTAAGTGTTAAAATAGCACTTTCAGTTGACAGAGTCCCACGAAATCCAAACTGGGCATCGTGAAGGCTAATATACTTGCTGAGGTGAGCATCCAGAAGACCATCGAAGACCTTCGCCATCACAGTAGCCAGGGAGATAGGCCTATAATTATTCTTGTCGGTTACATCACCAGTAACATTCTTTGCTATAGGCACAACAATAGTTTCCGTCATCTTAGACGGTAAGTACGAGTGACGTATGCAGAAAGTAAAAAACATAGCCAGCACTCTAAATAAATGTTTACCCGCTTGCTGCAGGTGCTCAATGCTGAGACCATCACTGCCCGGAGATTTACCACGTTTCATTTTAGTAATAATGTTTTTTACCTCTTTAGCGGAAAACCCAATCGGGTGCTCAGTGTGCTCACAGACAGTGACGGCCTCAACATCCGCAACATGAGAACTATCGGCAAGTGGCGACTCGACTTTAAAATTATTTTTAAAAAGGTTAGCTATATCTCTAGGCTCACTACATCCACCTACAGTCACTGGCAAACTAACCCTACCATTCACCCTCTTAGTGCCCTTCCAGAAAGCTCGAAAGTTTTTATCTGTAACGTGTGAAGCTAACAAATCCATTTTAAGCTGGTCTTGGTGGTTTTGACAGAATTTCAGTTTAGATTTAAATAATTTGCGCGTACAATACATGTTGTCATAAACAGGCCCACTTTCAGGTTTACCATGCCCTACATACGTCTGATATGCCTGCCTAGCCTGACTATGAGCTTCTCTCACGTGCTTGTTCCACCCCACTACCGTTTTACCCTTTTTTAACTTTCTAACTCTCTTGCTTTGCACAGATGCGTCACATAAAATGTTAACAATGTCATTGTATAAATTATCAATAATATATCTATGTTCCAAATTACTACACATACTGTCTGCACAAACACAAAATTCATTAGGGAAGTCAAGGTCTTTAAGTTTACTATTACAAATGTCAAAATAACTTCCTATTTCGTCACTTTCTCTATCACCCCACAAAATGTCATTAGAAATCCAATCGTCAGAAGTACACTTAGTTTTAATCATGTCAAGATTACATTTAACAATTAATGGCAAGTGATCCGACCAATACACTCCATAGTCAACATTAATGCTTGTTATTGTTTGCCAGGCTGATTCCGTAACTACGCAGTGATCTAACCAGCGCTTACAACGGTGTGCTTCACTATAGAATGTATGTGTGTCGGACGACCTACCAAGCATAGCTATATCTGCACAAATCCATTTATTATCGTCACAAAAATCAAACAACTCGTTATAAAAAGGAGCTGCCGGGTGAGCATTGAAATCACCCAGAATAAATACAGATTCCACGTTATTTTGTTGTACAATAGCGCTAATCTCCCCAAGACAATTCGTAAACATTGGTAGGTTGTCAGACTGGTCGGTAGGCATGTACACACATATAACTAGAACTTCACGATCATTACCTGTATTCGCTCTAATTGCCGTAATACGATCACTCTCACAAGTCACAACTGTCACTTTCGTAAACAAACTTTTACGCCACAGTATCGCGACCCCCCCGAACGGTCTCCCTCGCCTCACTCCGGACGATAAGTCAATCGCCGATTTCCCGGTATAACTAAAGTTATCGTCGATGCTGCCCAGGAAAGGCAGGTCCTGCGGCACCAGCCACGTCTCCTGAAGTGCTACCAAGTCCGCGCGCTTGCACAGGGATCGCACACATTCCACACTCCTTTTCACATTTTTACAATTAAAACTAACCAGTTTGCTGTTTTTGTTGCGTTCCATTAAAATTTTGTTCATCTGGCCCCTTTCTCATGCTCACAAAACGGCGGAATTTTATTCCGTCCGGCCACAGATTATCATCTAAATACAAATGCATTCTACATTTCGATACATACAACTTAAATGCATTGTACCCTTTATCGTATTTCATTTTAATTCTAGTTAGGGTCACTCTTTCTTGCGTTTTATTATAAATGTATTCCGTTATGTCATCTTCCACAGTATCCTTATGTACATTGGAAATAAACAGGGGCACATTAATGTCAGCCGCCTTAAAATTACTCAGAGGTTCCGTGCTCGCCTTACCTAACTGACTCACAAAGCGATTTCGTAGACGATTTCGTTGAACGACAGTCCAACCAGGATCGGGTTTATTTGTCTTGAAATCCCCATTTTTTTTCACGCTTTCTGCCATAGTTAATGTATTCGCAGACACTTCAATAGGCGTAGTCTTGGTACTAACCGGTACAGTTGCACGTACCGTCTCAGCTGTCAAATTGTTATCACAAGATAACAATATACCCGGCACCAAGACACGTTGACTTCCATCTAGCGCGACACCGTGCATATCTGTGTCCCGCTCGGTTACACTGGTCTCGCTCACTGAGTTATCCTCCACGCACGGGTATGACGGAGATAGCACTTCTTGTGTTGCGCTCTCACTGCCGATTTGCCTCTGTGTCGGCTCCTTGCTTTTATTTATCACAGGTGATATACCTATCGGCCCACTGTCCATACAAAATGCGCCTCGCCTTCGCGTGTTTACGTTATTGTAGTCATTTATTCCTACAATTGAGCCATATTTACAATGATGAAGTTCACTTTTTATTTCCTGTAGCTGCTCAACCGTTGCGTAGTTACTCTTTACAAGCTTTAACTCGTTTTTAAGTAGCACTAAATCCTTAAGCAACCCCGTGACGTCCACATGGTCAAAGGTCACAGGAGGCAGTTTGTTCAGTTCTTTGGCCACAAAAATAGGAATTAGCTCGGGGTCTGTATTCTTGAAGAGAGTTATTATGTCCTCCAGGTCCTTATGTCACTTGTCTTTACGTCTCGATATTTTTCGTTTGCCCGCCGACAAACTCAAACTCAAAGCATTTATTTCAATTAAACCAATTACAGGCACTTTTGAATTGTCAAAGAGTCGGTCAGTAGGTAAGTCAGAAAGTTGAAGCTAGTTGCCCATTCCAAAACGTAGATCTATGGAGAAGAACGGGCAAGAAACTCCACGGACACTCTTTTAAATCAAAATATAGTTACAAAATATTGGTTACATCATTCATGTTGAAATTATACATGTGAGAACGATGAACGTTAAAAGCGTCCGTAATAAAAAAAATAAAAAAAAAAAACAATTCAAAATTAAAATTAAAATAAGCCGTGGCAGCTAAGGTATGACCAGCCTCCACCAACAGCGCCCGTTCACAAACCTGATGTATGGATTCGTTAAATGATCCAACACACGCGCCACCATCAGCGAGGCATTAGAGTGAGCATGACACACTCTCAGCCGCCAGGGCACATCCAAGTCAAATAAAGACGTACCCAGTAAATGGTAGCTTTAGAGTAGGTACATAGTACTCACACATGTACTAAGCAATTATACAATACAAAGGTGATTGAGTCTACACAATGCAAAGCTATTCTTACAATCTTCAGCAGTTGCTTAACAGTATCTTCAAATGTTAATTAATTAGTTGAGGTTGTGGAGCAGGACCAGCATGGAGCCAAGCATTTTTATCATTTATGTAATCCCCCAACTTATAATATGCCTGCCTGCATAGTGTGCGTTTTATACAAGTTTTAAATTTCGTCTCATTTAGTTGAAGTATGTGTGGAGGTATTTTATTGTAACATTTTAAACAGTACCCCATGAACGATGAGTCTACTTTAGCCAGCCTGAAACCTGGTTGAGCTAATAGGTCCTTATTTCTAGTATTATAATTATGCCTTTCACCTCTTTTATTAAAAAGATGTAAATTTTTTCTTACGTACATGATGTTTTCGTAGATATATTGACAAGGTACCGTCATGATGTTAATATCCTTAAACAGTTCCCTTAGAGAATCGCGCCTGCGAAGATTATATATGGCTCTGATGGCTCGTTTTTGCAGAATAAAAATGGACTCGATATCTGCAGCCCGTCCCCAAAGTAAAATACCGTAAGACATGATACTGTGAAAGTAACTAAAATAGACTAGCCTCGCGGTATCTACATCAGTAAATTGACGGATTTTTCTGACAGCATAAGCTGCTGAACTTAGCCGTCCTGCAAGTGATATTAAATGAGGACCCCATTGTAGCCTTGAGTCGAGCGTAATCCCCAGGAAAACGGTTTTATCGACGAATTCTAGTTTCTCTTGATTCAATACTATCTCACAATCACTACAACTCACGACAAAGATTCAAATAATAACGACTTTGCTTGGTCGATATCTTCCTCGGAAACACCCGTTGCACAAATATTAATGAGGCTCTCATTGTCCATAACATCCAGCTTATTTTGCACAAATGCCAACAACTCGTTGATCACGATATTACACGATTTACACTTTACGACTTTTGAGCTCGCCATTTTCTAATTACACACCCGCACGGTACGGCGCGTGCGCATGACTGTAATATCGGTATAGTAAATCCTATAAATATAGGTATAGTAATAAGCCCTTTAAGTATTTGTACTAATTAAAAAATAGTGGTGTATATAAAGGTAAAAAACATCATCCGATGGAAATCCACTCATCATCAGTAGTTGTGCACCTATGGAGTTCGCAACTAACCCCCCCTAACCCCCCGCGTGTCAAATGCACTCCATGTGTGCATAAGGACAAAACTTTACATATACGTATATAAGCGTATATCACATATATATAAAAGTAAAAAAACATCATCCGATGGAAAACATATCCTCAGTAGTTGTGAACCTATAGGGTTCGCAAGTAACCCCTAACCCCCCCCCCCCCCCGCCGCTGGGGTTTTGGGTCTAAAATTAGCCCTACTCAGACATCTGAGGGGTTAAGCCGTTGTTGTGAACTGCTACTGATGGCGACATCTCGGGGCAAGACAGTAGATCAAAATCTACGCCATACTATCTCTCGACTGTGATTGGTTTTAATTTTAAATATTGTTCCCACTCCCTTCTCCTTGAATCATGTAAGATGGAGATTACACACATATTTTTGCTCGTCAACTAACGCATCGTATTTTATTTGAAAACCCACTACACGACCTATAATACACCGAAGTTTTCACCAAACCTCACCGCTGCTGCTACAGCCGTTTAGGCTACAGGAGGTCACAATGGAACGGACATACATACCTTCCCACAAACATACATACATGCGCGCGACAATCATTACCCTCCTTCTGGGTCAGTCGGGTAAAAAAGGCATTTTGAGCTGACGCCAAATAAATTGGAATAAGGACAGGAGAATGTTGATGATAGTAGCAGCAGCTGACTGACTATACTGACCTTCTGGTAGACGTTCATCTCTCTGGGCGAGAGCGTGACTTCCTTGACGTGCAGAGTACGCTGCGGCAGGCAGGCCAGCTGCCCGCGTTGCACGAGCTGTACCTTGGTACGGCGCAGCAGTAAGCACTGCATGATGGTGTTCAGGCGCTCCTGCCCGCCCATGCTCTTGTTGTCAATCCATTTCTTCCATATCTAGAAGACGAATATTACATTAAAATTATATAAAGTTAAGTGAAAATAATTGAATTGAATTGTATATTATATTTTCATGACATTGATTTTACATTTTGTGATTACTTTAATTCACACACTGATTTTTACTTGAGGACATTTTTAAGAAAATCGTATGCTTTTTTTTTGTAAATATGTGAGCACCATCATCACATTATTTATTTATTTTTTGCATTGCTTCATTTTTAGTTTTTGAATTAATTCAACAGTATTTGTTTTTGAAATAGTTTTCGTCATGGGTGCATGTTCATGGTGTTCGAGGGCGCTGTCGCCAATAATGAGGTAAAATGAAATTCCAAGATGCGATGAGATGGCGAAAATTTTCAAATTTTCGTATCCGCCATGTGGTTGTGTATCTCTGTTTATACAGGGTTAAATTAAATTAGCTAGCTAAACTCTCAATGAAACATGATAAAGAAGTTAAATTGACGAGTTTTTTTTTCGGTCATCAACCGCAGGTAGGCTAATCACTTGAAATATCAGTTTTAAAAAATAAGTTATATTGTGTAAACTTCAGATTCGTACGTATCGATATCTAATCACAATAAAACAAAAAAAAAACTGATATTCTTAACTCCCACTTCAAGTAACAAAATGTGTGTGTGTTATGCAAATAAATGATTTGATTTGAAAACTACAAGCGCTCGTTGACCCCCCGAAAAAAAAACATCAAATCTTTTTTAATTTTATTTTGTCGTGTTTAGATATCGATCCCTATCACGTCATTGGAGTTTCGCTAGCTATTTTTCAATTTGAGCCTGTATATACTCACGGTGAGCTCATCAAAAGGCGAGCATCGTAAGAACTTGAGCAGCGCGAAGAGGTCGAGGTCCTTGTTCTGCACGGGCGTGCCCGTGAGGCACCAGCGGCGGCGCGCGCGCAGCGAGCTGACAGCGGCACACGTGGCCGACTTGTAGTTGCGCACCACGTGGGCTTCGTCCAGGATCACGCGCCGCCAGGATATGCGCATCAGGACACCTTTCTAGACATAACAATTTAACATCAATTGGTAGTTTTGCGTAAGGGTGAAGTTTTGTATTTATTTTTTACACTAAATTGCAAACTTTAAAGTAATTAATAATGTATAACCAGATCCCAGATATAGTCTGCCTAGCCTCTTCCCAGTCTAACCGGCTTCCAGTCTAAGCGGATGCAGTTGAATACCAGTATTTTACATGGAGCGACTGCCTATCTGACCTCCACAACTCAGGAAAAAACGATACCCCTTGATTGGCAGACTTTCGGGCTTCTGACGACCTGTTACGACTGTCAAAGATCCACGAATGTCAGCAGGGACCAACGCATTAACGTGCTTTCTGAGGCACGGAAGAGTCTCGGTATGTAAAGATGGTCACACACCCACGGACCAACCCCGGAAAGTGTAGCTTAACCTGAACGGTCGACCCGAGCCGTTATTACTTAGCCACGCCAAAAGTCCTAATCCTATTCCACTAAATCAGCCACCATTTAAAGGGGCTACAGGATCTAAAGGCATATTGCAACTGAACGCAAGTTTTATAATGCCTAAAAGTTTAAGATCTACAGCAGTAAACAAAATCAGAAAATTATAAGATATTTTTCGGCATATATAGTTAGATAGTGTGTTGAAAACATAATACAACTATATTGATTTTCTTGCGAGCTCGTGGCCAAGTAATAACAGCCGTTATTACTTGACCACGAGCTCGCAAGAAAATCGCAAGTCAAATCAATCTGCCTAGCCTTTTCCCAACTGCGTTGGTGTCGGCTTCCAGTATACCCGGATGCAGCTGAAGAAAATCGCAAGTATGGGAACAAATTTTTACAAGACTACGTTAGGTTTTTTTTTCTTGTGTTCAGTACAAGTTCATTTCGCATTATATTAAGATTCCATTTAGCTATGAATCAGAGGGCAAGCCCATTCATTTTATTGTGATATGTTATCATTATTTTGTTAACAATATAACATTGTAAACTATTGATAGTCTGGCGGTAACACAAGCCGTCATTTCGCGGATCATTTAACACCATAATAATATCTGGGCACCCGCCAAAAGATCCGCTTTCGATACCTACCAGTGCAATTAAACTACACGTAGGTGGCATATTGGCAACTCACTTGAAATTCAATTATTAACAAATTATTTTATGTTAATTTTTAAAGGTTGCTCGCTTAAAATGTAGGTATCTATAATTATAAAAAGAACGAATAAATTAGTTAAGCGTTTAATTGAACAGTGTCGAGGCAAAAACTTTTTGACAAAGCATACTGTGAGTGCAGTAAACGAATTATTTATCGACATGGGATATATCTTCAAAATATTTTTTTAGTCGGCACCTCAGCAGCCGTTCCTGACGAGAGAAGAGATTTTAAGGAAAAGAGAGTAGCACTTAATAGAATAGAGAAAATAATTTCGAGAATAGAGAAAATAACTTATGAAATAGAGAAAATATCTTAGGGAATAGAGAAAATAATTTCGGGAATAGAGAAAATAACTTCGGGAATAGAGAAAAAACTTATGAAAGAAGATTATGTGTTGACATACCTTCTCGTTGTCGCGTTGCATGATGTTGTAGGTGGTGAGCACCATGTCGTGCTTGGCAAGGCGGTGCGGCTGCGTGTCGCGGTTGGGTCCGTGGTGCAGACACACCGACAGCGCATGCGCTTTGCAGTGCTTGCTAACTTCACCGTTCCATTGCTGCATGAGGGAGGCCGGGCACACCACTAGAGTGCCGCCTTTAACCACTGGCACCAGAAAGATATGCTTGATTAGGGATTATTATGAGATATTTAAGAGGCCGTACATGAAATTTTGCCAATTTCTCTGATTTACGTGATTTTACAGTTATAATACAGTATCTTTTTTTTTTTGTGGATGGGAAATCATCAAATGACTTCTCCTGCTCATGGTGGAGCGGAACTGCGTGTCAGACTTTTACTGACTACACCCCACCCGTTTTCCTTCAGTTGCCTATGCCAGGGCCACGGTATCTCTTTCGAACAACCCGCGACCCCGGCGGCAATACAGTATTTCTAGAAGTTTTAATGCACAACATGAAATATCATTTCAATTATGATCTAACGTAAGAGCTATTTTTTTAGAGTTTGACACAAATGTCCGTAAAAGTAAATAATCAGCTTTATATTACTTACGTTTGCCTTCAGAGCGCTGGTCATCATCATCATCGTCGTCTTCTTCATCATCAATCGTGTCTTCCTTATCGCTCACGATCAGAGATATCATGGTTATCGTCCTGCCGAGACCCATGTCGTCCGCTGAAAGAGAAGGAAAATGTTTCCGTTACGAAAGGTTTTAATAATTATTACTACCATATATCGTGGGCCTCTTGGCTAAGTAATAACAGACGTACGGGTCGATCCATCAGGTTAAGCTACGCTTGCCGGAGTTGGTCCGTGGATGGGTGACCATCTTTAAATACCGAGACTCGATTCGAGCCTCGGAAAGCACATTAAGCCGTTGGTCCCGGCTGACATTCGTGGATCTTTGACAGTCGTTACGGGTCGTCAGAAGCCCGAAAGTCTGACAACCAGTCGTACCAAGGGGTATCGTATTACCCAGTTACTGGGTTGTGGAGGTCAGATAGGCATTCGCTCCATGAAAAATACTGGTATTCAGCTGCATCCGGTTAGACTGGAAGCCGACGCCAACATAGTTGGGAACAGGCTAGGCAGATTGATTAATCGTGGGAAATAAAATTGTTTTACCTACCCCACACAAATTCTAATTATACCAATATCTGCAAAAGAAACTAGAACATCACCCACATAAAAAGTGTGGAAAAAATACGTATTATTGACGCTAACTCAAAAACTACCCAAGCAAAGTTATAGATTTTATATGGGACCAACTTTGAGGTATCCCTCTCGAATAAAACAAAAAAAATTTCAAATCGTTACTCAGTAAAAAGTTATGCGTGGTCATACATAAAAAAAAAAACCGGTCAAGTGCGTGTCGGACCACGCACAATGAAGGGTTCCGTAGTTGAAAAGAATTTATCCCTTAAACACACTTACTATTGTAATCCCAAAAAAAAGTTTTTTAGGTGGTAAAATTACAAATTAATAATTTTCGGACTTTTTCCTTTACTTGTGCTGCGAGATCTTGCTTCTTGCCAAATTTCATGATTTTAGGACAACGGGAAGTACCCTATAGGTTTTGATCTTGCGAGTGTCAAAATATGTCGTATAAATGGCCGTATTTTTTTATTACGTTGACTTAGAAGCTTGATTTTTTTAGAACACCAAGGGACATAAACTTACGTATTTGATATTAATTTCAACTTGATACCTCTACGCGTTCCTGAGAAAAGGGTCTTGACTGACAGACAGACAGACAGACGGACAACGAAGTGTTCCTATAAGGGTTCCGTTATTTCCTTTTGAGGTACGGAACCCTAAAAATATGTGTCGAATTGAGAACTTCCTCCTTTTTTATCGTCGGTCAAAAAGAGTAACGGTAGAGAATTGTGTATTACCCCGGTAGATAAGTAGATACATAAAATATTTACACTGTTATTGTCAGACGTTATTTATTTAATTTTATGTAAGTAGTGTTTACTTGTATGAGAGAAGAACTTTGTAGAAGAATAACATAAGTTGTGCGAAATTTCTTTGTACTTCCTTACAGACTTTATATTAATAAGGTCATGTTATCTCTACCTATCTATGTAATGAATTTATCGTTTTGCGGCCCAAGTACCACAAAAAAACCGGCCAAGTGCGTGTCGGACTACGCACAATGAAGGGTTCCGTAGTTGGGATTAAATTCATTATCCCAAGAACAAACTTAACATTATAGACCAAACATGACCACAAACTTCTTATAGGTTTTCCTGTAATCTACAGGTATAGAACTATTTTCTGTATTTTTTTCATAATTTTGAAGGGGGGGGGGGGGGGGGTCAATTTTCGTCTATTTTCTTAAATAACTTTAAAACTATTTATTTTAAAATTATAAAAAAAAATATATTTGAGACCCTCATAGTAGGTAAGCCCTTTCATTTGATATGCCACACGGTACAGTTTGCAAAACTTTTTTTGAAATTTTCTTATTTGCCCCCTAAAAGTGACCCCCATATTCAAAATTCATTTATTTACTTTAGCCGTACATGTTTGGGTCACAGAAATTCATATGTATACCAAAGGAGACCATTCAGGTTTCATACACTGTTGGGCCCAAAATTGAAAGGCGGAAAAGGATGTTTTTAATCCATTTGGAACATCGTTCTAAGCATTTGATACTGTGGCACCAAAGCGGTAGCACCATCATATTAGCAGCTACATGAGTTCTAAATAAATGTAAACATAGCATCTATACTCCATTTGCAATAAGATTAGACATTTCAACAAACCATTTTACAGTCCGTTCAACCGATTTTGACTTTTATTTCGTTGGTGGCATGACAAATGGTACTTGCAGTAAACAGTTTGTAACCACACCAACATTGTAACCACGTTTTTGCTTTTAATGCCACCCTACGGAATAGCAGTCAAAATCGTTTGAACAGACTGTAAAAAGGTTTGTTTAAATGTCTAATCTTATTTCAAATGGGGTACTTATAAATAGACTTATTTAATGGGTCATTCTCAATGTCAATTTCTCATGGATTTTTTGCCATGACTGTAATTCTGTAAGTGTGACTGAAATATTAAAAAAACCTTAAGTTCGATTTTCCGCTTAGATTATGAGTTTAAGTATACAGGGTGTAAGGGACAGCCCTCCGCAAACTGATAGGGTGAATTCAGTATATCATACTAAGATTAAGAACGTTCCTGAAAAAAAAATCATGTACCGGTCGTACATGACTTTTTTCAGGAACGTTATGGGAATCCAATAAACCTGATTTGTTTGTGTTTTTGTGAACAAATCGGAGCGTCTATTACTGGTTGGGAGGGGTAGGTAATAGGTATGCGGTGAGTTCGATGAACTCTGTAGCTAGACAGAAAGTGAACAGCTGATTTCGCGCGTCATTTGTTACAGTATTTCTACATCCACTGCTGGTTTTTTTTTTCAGTTTTGTTTTTTTGCTGTTTTTTTTTACATAAATGGAGTGCTGCGAACACTCAATGTAATTTTACATTGAAATAAAGAAAATGTAACTGAAAAAATTATTTAAAAAACGAAAATTTTCCTGAGAAAATTTCCGGTGAAATATGATCTAAAATGAGGAGCTGAATGCACCCTGTTAGTTTGCGGAGGGCTGTCCCTTACACCCTGTATTTGTGTTCTATGTTTTGTGCATACCATGTCTTGTGCAAGGTTACTAATTCTCGCAAATAAAAGAATGGCAAACATGTTCTTAATTTAATACTATTTTAATCAGTTATTATACACAACATTTTAATTCCGTCAAATAAAACAATGGCAAACATTTTCTTAACACTATTTTCAATTATTTTAATAAGACTATTTCTGAGGTCAAACTAGGACATGTTCCAATTCTATAGCTGGAGAGCATGTCGCATTTGTTCATACCGTGCGAAGGTTAAAAACTTCTTCCAGTCTAACCGGATGCAGCTGAATACCAGTATTTTACATTATACCCAAAACATAGAACACAAATATACTAAAACTCATAATCTAAGCGGAAAATCGAACCGAAGGTTTTATATTACAGTCACACTTACAGTCATGGCAAAAAAGCCAAGTGAAATATTGACATTGAGAATGACCCATTAAATAAGTCTATTGATACCCTATTTGAAATAAGATTACAAGCCTTTTTACGGTCTGTTCAACCGATTTTGACTGCTATTCCGTAGGCATATGGACCGCATTAAAAGCAAAAACGTGGTTACAATACCAAACTGTTTACTGCAGCTGCCATTTGTCATGCCACCAACGAAATAGAAAACAAAATCGGTTAACGGACTGTAAAAAAGGTTTGTTTAAATGTCTAATCTTATTGCAAATGGAGTATAGATGATATGTTTACATTTATTTAGAACTCATGTAGCTGCTAATATGATGGTACTACCGCTTTGGTGTCATAGTACCAAATGCTTAGGACGATGTCCCAAACAGATTAAAATCTTCTTTTTTTTACTTTCGGTTTTGGGCCCAATATGAATGGTCTCCTTTCAACTTAATCCGTCCATTAGATTCGGAGCAAATTGGCTGTGACAGACGGACAGATAGACAAACAGACAGACACACAAGTGATCCTATAAGGGTTCCGGTTTTTTCTTTTGAGGTACGGAACCCTAAAAAACAAAATTTGAATATAATTTGCGGTTACTAAAACTGATAAATAAGCATGCCTATCACAAATATTTAGTATATAAGAGCCGGGTACATGCTGAAAACTATACAAACATAGTGTGTACTTCAGTTGGTAAGTAGCTTCATTTTTGATACATTAGTAGTTTGTTAGGATTTTGAGCCTTATTGAACAACACTTCTCTTCTTTATTGTATACTAGCTTTTGCCCGCGGCTTCGCCCGCGTGTATGTCGGAAAATATCCCATGGGAACGTTCATGTGGAAAAAATAGGGCCGTCCGATATAACTGTGCAAACTCAAATCGCTACGATATATCGCTACCGTGTATGGTGGGCTTAAAGCTACCAGTCCGCATGATTTTTTACGACATTTTCAACAATCGACGTCATATTTCAGCCAATTTACACAAAACCTTAATGAATTATACACTGAATCACTCTGTTCATTGGTGAAAACCGTATGAAAATCCGTTCGGTACTTTTTGACATTACTTATCGCATGCAAACAGACAGACATACGCGGCGGGGGGACTTTGTTAAGGTACGCCAGTCACGCTCTAATAACAACTTTTGACCGAGTATCCACTCGTTCAAAAGTTAATTGTTGTAATAATTTCATCGTAAAAACGTCGAATGAAATAAAGACTAAATTTCACCTCAAGATACGAACTGACTACATTTCCAATCCCTTAAATCTTTTAAAAAGAGGTAGGTACACAAAAATTTTAATATTATTGTGAATTTTAAATTCAACCCCTAGTGGGATGATTTTTCAAAAACGCTGTAAGTACCATTATATTTCTTTATTTCCTACCAAAAGCATACATTTGAATTTTCATATCCCTAACTTAAAGTTGCTGGGTTTCCCATACAAACTTTCATCCCTTATATCACCCCCTGTAGGATTATGTTTTAAGACAAAAAGTAGGATATGTCCTTTCCCAGGATGCTGTCTATAGCCTTGCCAAATTAAATCGAAATCCGTGCAGTTTTGTAAATTTTAAAATCAACCCCTATTTGACCCCCTAGAGGATGATTTTTCAAAAACGCCGAACCACATATTTCTTTATTTCCTACCCAAAATCATAAACTTGAATTTTCATATTTATCACTAACTTAAGAAATGTTTCATCTCCTATATCATCCCTCCCGCCCCCTGACAAAAAGTAGCCTATGCCCTTCCCCAGGATGCTATATATAGCCTTGCCAAATTTTATCGAAATCCGTGCAGTTTTGTAAATTTTAAAATCAACCCCTATTTTACACCCTTATGGGATACACATAACACATAATCAGCCCATAATGTTCCCACTGCTGGGACACAGGCCTCCTCTCGGTGAGAGGGAGTGGGCCGTAATCCACCACGCGGGCCCAGTGCGGGTTGGTAGATGTCACATGTCTTCGAATTTTTGGTTCTAGGACATGCCGGTTTCCTCACGAATACTCACGATGTTTTCTTTCCTTCCCCGTTTTGAGAGCAGCGGTGATGAAATAATTTACACAAAGTAAAGCGCCTGCCGGGGTTCGAACCTACGACCTACAACTCGTAAGTCGCGGCCAATAACACTGGGCCACCACTGCTCTCTCCTTAGGGGATGATTTTTCAAAAACGCTGAACAACACATTTCTTTATTTCCTACCAAAAGCATTAATTTGAATTTTCATATGCTTAACTTAAGAAATACTGGGTTTCCCATACAAACTTTCGTCCCCTATATCACCCCCCGTAGGTTATTTTTGAAAAAAAAAAGTAGCCTATGTCCGTCCCCAGGATACTATGTAATAGAAGATTTTACTCAAAGGAAACATTACTTTATTTTTGAATAGAAAGAAAACTGCATTCAAAGATGTTCGAAAATTCGCTTGCCAAATGACACACTGCACTTTTATTGCATTGATCGTTGGGATCAATTATAAGGATGAAATCTCTCTAACAAACTTAATCAATTAAATAATAGGAAAACCATGAAATATTAAATTATTTTAATTATTTACAAAAAATGGTAAACTAAATAATTAGTTGCTCGAAATGGGCTCCATTTTCTTGGATACACAAATGTATTCTTCTAACGAATTCATTCTGTCTTTCTTTATTCTTTTCTAACCTTTAATAACGTGTTGTGGTGAATATTATAAATCGTATTCTGAACTTCAACTTTTAACTCGTTTTCATTTGCATAAGATTTAATGTAAATTAGATTTTTCACATATCCCCAATTCCCCACAAAACAAAAAATCTAAAGGGGTGAGATCTGGTGATCTCGCAGGCCATCTGATTGTGCCGTTATTACCAATCCAGGTATTAAAATAGCTATTAATGTAGGCAGTATAGTGATTCTGCTGTTATGGGCTAAAGAGCATTATCTTTGAGTTAAAGAGCTTTACTCATTGAATTTATAAGTCCAGATTTCATGGTTTTCCTTTCATTAAATTTATCAAGTTTGTTAGAGAGAGTTCATCCTTATAATTGATCCTAACGATCGATGCAATAAAAGGACAGGTTGTAATTTTTACAGATTTTAGTCGGTTCGATTCCTGGGTGTGGCAAGCGAATTATCGAAAATTTTTGAATGCAGTTTTGTTTCTATTTAAAAATAAAGGAATGTTCTCTTTGAGTAAAATTTTCTATCTACAGTATTAAGCGTACTTTCCCTTCAGGTGGCATTACAAAATTCCACCTTGCCAAATTTTATCGAAATCCGTGCAGTTTTGTGAATTTTAATCTATAGCCTTGCCAAATTTCATCTAAATCCGTTCAGTGGTTCTGGGTTTCCCATACAACCTTACATCCCCTATATCATCCTCCCCGCCCATTGTCAAAAAGTAGCCTATGCCCTTCCCAAGGATGCTATATACAGCGTTGCCAAATTTTATCGAAATCCGTGCAGTTTTGTAAATTTTAAAATCAACCCCTATTTTACCCCCTTTTTTTTTGAGGGTGGGAAATCATCAAATAACTTCTCCCGCTCTGGGTGGAGCGGAAGGGCGTGTCAGACTTTTACTGACTAAAACCCACCCGTGTTCCTTCAGTTGCCTATGCCAAGGGCCGCGGTATCTTCTTAAGACTACCCGCGACCCCAGCGGCGTCGGCCCTATTGGACCCCATCATTTGCTGACATCTCTTTGAGGCGCACGTGGAACACAACGCGCCGTCGACTCGGGCCTGGTCCTTACCGGACGGCGAGCTACCCGCTACTAACCGTCCGCAGGCCCGCGCCTACGGTGGCCGGAAATCGCCCCGCGATTCCCGCCGCCCAGGGCGTCTCCTGCGGCGACTGAGGGCGTGAGGCTGCCTCTCCCTCACGCGTTCCGCCTCCTCCTTCGCGAGCATTACTGCTTCGCAGAAGGAGGTGACGGCCTCCCATGCACTACCGCTCCGCACCATGGCCTGGACCAGGCTCGGACGCGAGAGATCGCCGCCGCCGATCGCCTCCGTGAGAACACGGCGGTGCTCTGCCCAAGCCGGGCAGACCTCCACTGTATGCTCCACCGTGTCCTCCGGGCGATCCACACAATGGTGACACCCGGGCGTTTCCTCCCGCCTTATGCGAAACAGGAACCTCCCGAAACAACCGTGTCCGGTGAGGACCTGCGTCAGGCGGAAGGTGAGGACGCCGTGGCGCCTCTCTAACCACTCCTCAAAGAGGGTACTATTTTACCCCCTTAGGGGATGATTTTTCAAAAACGCTGAACCGCATATTTCTTTATTTCCTACCAAAAGCATAAATTTGAATTTTCATATCCCTAACTTAAGAAATACTGAGTTTCCCATAGAAACTTTCATCCCCTATATCAACCCCTGTAGGATTATTTTTGAAAAAAAAGTAGCCTATGTCCGTCCCCAAGATACCATCTACAGCCTTGCCAAATTTTATTGAAATCCGTTCGGTGGTATAGCCGTGAAAAGGTAACAGACAGACAGACGGACAGAGTTACTTTCGAATAAGTATGGATTTCATTTTTTTGCTGTCTATTGTGTTACAACCACCTCGTGGAGGAGCTCGTGGCTAAGTAATACCAGCCGTACGTATCGATCCATCAGGTTAAGCTACCCTTTCTGGGGTTGGTCCTTGGATTTTTCGAGACTCCTCCGTGCCTCAGAAAGCACGATAAGCCGTTGGTCCCGGCTGTCATTGGTGGATCTTTGTCGGTCTTACCAAGGGGTATCGTATTACCCAGTAATTGGGTTGTGGAGGTCAGATAAAATACTAGTATTCAGCTGCATCCGGTTAGACTGGAAGCCAACCCCAACACACTTGGGAAAAGGCTAGGCAGATTGATTGTGTTACAACCACCAAATACTGGCTCCAAGAGATTTTTTTTATGTATTCTCATAGATTTTTCCTTGTTTATAGATTAATCTACGCTCTGAACTTCAAAATGCATTCCATTACTGTCTGGAAGCTTGCCAGTCGACCAAACTACATCACCAACATCGACAAACAGTTTCCTTACTCCGAAGTTCCTTACCTTGGAGAGTACGACTTGGTGAAGATACCTGCTTCCCCCAGCGAACTGATTCAACACGTTGACTACTGGGGCGAAGGTAAGGTTGTAACCCAAGAAGGCATTCGCGGCTTCTCAAACTGTTACAATGTCAATCATCAGTACCAACTGGTCAGCAGCGGCCCTGACGTAGACAGCAAGATACCGAACAGGATCCCCGTCCTCAGTTACACCAACTGCGACACCAGCGGCTATATCAGAGACGGCTCCGTCCGCACCGTGACCGTCGTGGGAACAAACATGACCAGCCTCTCTGCTAAGGACATCGCTCGCATCGTCAGCAAAGATCATGGCATGGTGGTCGTGTTTGGAGTGCAAGGAAACTCGCAAGAGATCTCAGAGCTCGCCGTTGAATTGACGAAAAAAGGCTTGACCTCTAGTCCTGGTGCAACCCTACCTCCCGAACTTCAAGGATTGACATACTATCATAGTCACGTGGCTTTTCTAAATACTCACATTGTTAAGGAGGAATGGTACAATAATGTCGTTAATGGCAACTATGACACCGCTGTGAACATGGCCCAAAGCTTTGGAACTACTGGTGGTGAATTCATCAATGAAATTGTAACGAGGCTTATCAGCTCTGCTCCACGAAACGTCATGTCCTTCGCGTATAAACTGTGGCACGGTGGTGCTAAAGATGTCGTTCGCAATTATTTCCCCCATGTGTTCCAACACATCTTCAACGAGGACGCTGTGACAATAGTTAATAAGGAATACCAACAGCCTTTGAAGCTCGATGTGCACACGGACTCTTACAATGATAGACTCGCTTGGGGTGACAATAACCAATGTCAAATAACTAGTGAGCGAGTTAGCTGGAAGTTCCTACCCGTGTGGAACAGAGACGGGGTCACATTCAAACTGTACAATACTCATCGCAATATGTACTTGAAATTGGACGTAAATGTGGACAATATCGGAGACCGACAGGCTTGGGGATCGACTAGTTCTGACGAAGTCAGACATAGATATTATTTGGAGCCTTTAGTTAAAAATGGTACTCTGGTGTTCTTCATAATAAATTGTCAGTACAGTCAAGGACTCAAGCTGGATGTGCATACGGATAACATTGGCGACAGACTTGTTTGGGGCCACAATGGCAGCGTGCACAATGAGTACGAACGCTTCAGGTGGGTGTTATCACCTTGGTAACATTGCTGGCGATGACTATGCAACTTCAGAAACTACACGAGTTGATGAGAGCGGTGAAGCAACACCGACGAATTGACTCCCCCAATGAACAACGGAAAATTACCTTTATATTCATCAAATTAATATTTTCTTACTAACATACGTTACTATTTTTGTGTAATGAATAAAATACTTCTGAAATTCTTTTCTATGAAGTCTTGATATTTTTGTTAATTTTTAAAAATATAATGCTTAATCCGATATTATAATTAATATGATTGCATCTATAATATTGTTAACTTTTGCATGAAAATAAAGTGTTAAAAATGTAAATACTGTGTCGTCATCTACTAAATGTCTGATTAAAGATAGCCCCATAATCCCTTTACACACTAATTAGCAGTTTGTCAATTCTCTTAATTTGTGATTCCACCGCGCAATAGCCCAGTCATAATCGACACAAAAAAAATGCAAACATCGCAAACGCGTATGTACAGTCCCCGGCGATAAATATTGCACATCGACCTTTGGAAAGAGACAATCGGCTAATTTCGGCTTCGTAGAGCGTTATCTCTGTCGCACGAAATACAAACAGTCTGGTATCTATTAGGAGCTGTTAAAACAACGTTTGATTTGCTTCTTTTGATAATTATTTTTATTCTTTGTTTAAAATACACCAATTTTTCTATAAGTGATGGCTTTAGGTTGGGGTAAAATAAAATAAAAAAAAACATGTTCACATTATGTTTACTTACTAGGGCTTTCATCCCGGGAATCTCGGTCTCGAAAATTTCGAGAGTCTCGATGATTTTTTGGTATTTTCGAGACTCGAGACTGATAGTTTCAGTCTCGGGAATAACGAGACTTTCGAGACTTAAGTCACTTGGCAGTATTAAATAAGTAACAGAAGAGTTCCACACAGAACTAGAATTAATAATTGATTACAAAACGAGGTGGTCCAGTTTAGCTGAAATTCTTGAATGATTTCTTAAAATAAAGATATTCGCCCGAAAAGCTCTAATTCATATACCTAATAGGTATCCGGAGTAGAGTTTACTGCATCAGGAGTATAATACATTGTAAGCAATCTCAAATTCACTTGGTATCATCAAAGTGACCTTAGAAGCACTATGTACTGTGTAGGCGAGACGCTACTCTTTTAACAAATGCACTAAATTTCAGTTTACAGAAATTAGAAATACGACAAAGTTCTTTGAACGTAAGTCTCGCCAATTCACTGCGTACCTATCCGTATTAAGGAAAATAGACTGATGGAGGCAAGTGTCTTACAATACTTGCGAGTCCTTCTCAGTTTTTTTAAAAAAAGCTGCATGCAAGCGCTTTTCAAACGTTAAGCAACGATGAAATTACAATGTCTTTAAAATAATTGTACGAAAGGTTAAATAAATTCACACTCAACTAAAAAAACATCTGAAAATTATCCCGCAAATACCACAGTGACCCAAATGATGCGACGATTGCGGAGCTCACAAGTCTAACAACAGGAGAACAGCTGAAATGTGAGCTTAATATTTTTTTAAACCCCCAAGAAGACAAAGGTCAGAATATAACTTCCATGTCTATCCATGACTTGCAATCAGCCTTTCACGAGGAAAAAGCTCTCTTTGAAAATAGGGGCCACACCATTGCTACAGTTACTTAAGGCTTGTCCGTCACAAAAAGCGCGGTCACTGTCGGACTGCATAGAAAAGAAAGAGAAGCGCGATGACACAACGCTTGCAAAATATGAAGTGATTATCGATTTACAAAAAATCTGTTGATTAAACTAAAAAATTAATGACAAGAAATCATTCCTTATTAGTTTGTAAAGAACTGTATAAAATGAACACTTACTGAAAACTGTACGAGTAATATGGTAACAACTCGAAAAAATAGACCGAAGTAGACCTGGATTTAGCCTTTTTTTTCCTTAGTTCTACAAACTAAAATAGATTTCAGGACACATGAAATCACTTCTTATGTATTGTAGATTACTGTGTATTTTTTTCTATCAGAAAGATGCTATAGTTACTGTATAAGGTGGTTACAAAGTTACTTAGTTTCGCCGTATTTTAGGAAGGAGCAGCCTTAATATCTAACCCCTCACTAGCTTAGAAGCTGAGAAAGCTTTTTCTAACGCAGGATACTTTTGTAATAAAATCAGGTCCTCTCTGTCTGAAACCACATGAAACGCCCTTTGTTTGTTAAGTGTTCACTATAAAAAAACCAAAAGAAACTTTCAAAAATTATTTTTGATTTTATAATTTGAGTTTGTTACTTATGTTTAATGAAGTACTTGGTTGATATATCTTATTTTGACTGCCTAAATGCCTAGCCTATAAGTATGAAAGCCACTTTTGAAATAGTCTCGAAAGTCTCGTTTTTCCCGGGAATTTCGAGACCGCATCGAGTCTCGATTTTTTTTTCCCGGGACTCAGAAATGCAGCGAGACTGAAAGCCCTATTACTTACGTATTTAATTATTTTGTATAAACGAAATTGCTTTTTTGGTCTCCTTTTTTTGGAGTGCTGAACTTAATTTCAGTAGAATTTGTTTCAGTACTGACTTCGTTTAGTATATTGTTCAAAGTTCTTCTTGAAATTCCAGTGGCATTTGCAACTCGCTCTTGAAACAACTTACATTTTCATCTTCATTTTTTTTAAATCTGTCAGCTTCGGTTACAAAATATTTATAAACATTGTAGATAATTTCGCGTGACTGACCTCGTAAAGGTTTCCCTCTTTTTCCTAAAGATGCCATAGTACAGTAGTACAGTACAACTTCAACTTATTTTTTGCGGGTGTTAACAACTCTAAATATATATTTTGAACAACGACTGACAAAACGTCACATTGGTAGTGTGCGACAGAGATAACGCTCTACGAAGCCGAAATTAGCCGATTGTCTCTTTCCAAAGGTCGATGTGCAATATTTATCGCCGGGTACTGTAACTAACTACAATTCTTTTGTGTTGTTAGGTCCCCTGAGAGTAGTCTATTCCCAAGTTTGCAACACTGAAAACCTTGTGCTAATCCCATGGTGCGTGAAATTCTGCCACTTCAGGGCAACTGAATTTAACTTAAGAATCGATGACTTTTTTTGGTTTATGGCAATTTAAAAGTTCAATGAAAATAAAATATGCTGAATCTATATCTATAAAAGGAAAGCGTTACTGACTGACTGACTGCAACATACAGCTGAAACCACTGAACGGATTGGGCTGAAATTTGGAACACAGGTAGCTATTATGACCTAGGCATCCGCTAAGAAAGGGTTTTTGGAAATTCGACCTTTAAGGGGGTAAAAAGGGGGGATATTGTTTGTATGAAAAATCTTATTCCTTGAGTTAATAAACTTGAAACTTGGCACGAATATTTATCTAATTAAATTATGATTTTTGTGATTTTTTGTTTTTCTAAACTACCCCCTAAAGGGGAATTGGGGGGTCTCAAAGTTTGTATGGACAAATTTTAACGCGCAATCCGATTAACTCAAAACTCAGTATTTATACTTAAAACCAAAAATAAAGAATAATGTGTGTCAGGGTTTTTCGAAAATCTACCTGTAACGGGGTGAAAAGGGGTAGTGAATTTCACTGGGGAGGATTTTACTGCGTGGCTTGATTAACTCGAAAATTGGTGTAAATAATCTTTGAGTCAAGCTATGGAAATATCTCAAACCATTTGTTTTAATTCCACCCCTGTGGGGGTGAAAACAGGGAATACAATTTACATGAAAAATGTTATTCATTTGGTTTTAATTGACTTGAAACTTGGCACAAATATTTGCCTAAGTTTGTCATTGTTAGTTTTTTAAAACTACTCCGGAGGGAGGGTTAGAGGGGGAGGGGCAAGGGAGGGGTGGTGAGGAGTGTGAGGGGGAGGATGATGGACGCAGGGAGAAAGGGCAGGAATTGGTGAGGAGAAGAGGAAGACATGGCAAAGGCTGAGGGGTGGGGAGGAGTTGGTGAGCCGGAGGTGGAGGAGAGGGGGAGAGGGAGGGGACGGGGTGGTGAGAGAGAGAGAGCGAAGGGGAAGTGATGAGGGGGGTGTGAGAGTGAGTGAGGGGGGAGGAAGAGGTAGCGGAAGGGGATGTGGTGAAGGAACGAGCTAAACTCTGGAACTACCCTACCAGTCGGACTTTAAAAAATCTTTTTGCATTAATGATAGCCCAAATCTTATAGAAGGCATATTTAACATCACTCTCCTTAAGTGCCGAGCAAAAAGAAAAAAAGTCTGAAAGAACGCTAAGTGAAAACGAAGTAATTGCGCGGGTGGGCAATGCGATGCGACGGGGTGGGTCGAGCAAAAAATAAATTTTACGCGGACGAAGTCGCGGGCAGAAGCTAGTCTTCTTATATGGTGTTTCTTTTAAGGTGTCAAGCCAGTGCGAGCTGATAGCAGAGTACCATACCTATCGATTTAACCGCCATGTATATATGTTCTACGATTTTGTGTAGTTTTCGAGTTAAGATTAATTTTACTGACTTATTTTGACTTATACTGGGTATAAAAGCTAGGTCGAATTCACCCTTACGGTACGGTTACACCAAAACCGATTTTGTCGGCCGATGGCGGACAGAACTACTCGGACGTGCATGTGGATGTGATTTTGTCGGCCGACACTGTTGTGCCGACATTAATTTGGACGTTGCCAGTCTTCTGTAGTTGACTGTGCGGCTTAACAGAGTGTAGACGCGTTTTTAAAATAGAGGAATTCGAAGAAATGAAACATAATCATTTAGAAAATTGGTACCGCAACTTAATACCGTCCGTTTCGTACCGGAATTTTTCAATATTCATAGTCGTTTAGGTAGATAACAACACTGGCAGAAACACAACAGAATAAAGACAATGATTTTTAAATTAAACACACTCAATTTGCGCTTTAGCCGCCGCCCCCAGACTGGCGAGAAATCCCAACAAGTTCGGATTGATCGGCCGTGTTCGGCCGTCATCAGAGGATGGTGGTTGTAGTAGTGTATGCACTCCCTTTCATTTACATACGTTTGATTTCGTCGAATACGCCCGAGTAAAATTTTGGGTGTTTTTCTATCTATAATATGTATGTATTTAAAAAGAAAATGTATATAAGTAGTTTATCAGCCATCTCGTTACCATAACACAAGTATTAGGTTGCTTAGCTTGGGACTAGATGGCGTTGTTTGAAATGTCCAAGGATATTATAAGGGCTATTTTTAAATGACTAGCTAAATTTTCACAGGGTGTTCTACCCATGAATATGAACAACTTTCACTATGGGACCAACTTTGAAATCGCAAAAAAAAATCAGCTGTTTCATACATTTTGATCGAGTAGGTGTTGAACTTTTGTAGGAAACCGCTGGTTTTTTTTTCGTGATTTCAAAGTTGGTCCCATAGTGAAAGTTGTTCATATTCATGGGTAGAACACCCTGTGAAAATTTAGCTAGTCATTTAAAAATAGCCCTGTATATATATATTAAGGATATAGTAAAGATCGGCCGATAACGGTTTAAGTGTACGTGTACCGTTAGTGATTAAAAAAATGACATGCATATTCGCTATTATTCAAATAGCCAAATCAAACACTTGGCTATTCGCCACTTGCCACTCAATTTGTAAGTGTCTCTACAACAGGCACGTTTTACTATACATACCCAGTATCCCAGCCCTAGGTCTTTGCGTCTCCCTCCACCGCAGCCAGGCGAGCGCGTGCAGCTGATAAGGCATCAGTTTGGACTTCATGGCTCTCGGAGCCGGCGCCTCCTGGCTCTCCGCAGGACGAGAGCCCAGCGACTCGTATAAGTCGCGCAGACGTTCCAAGATCAGGTTGCGCTCCGCCATGTGAGTTGCCATGGCTATAAACAAAGTCAACCGTTCCATAACAAGCATAGTCAGAGTTTTATTCGACGTTCGCATGGACGTGAAAATATCGCGGCGATTTTGTTTCGCGCACTGGATTTTCAACGCTCCGCTTAGCATCGAGAGTTGAAAATCCAACGGTGTATTTTTCGACGCGCTAGAATGCTCTCTGTTGTTGTTAAGTTAGATTCTCAATGCTCGGCTCATCGACGAGAGTTGAAAATCCAGTGCGTGATAAAATCCCGCCGTGATATTTTTACGTCCTTGCGAACGTCGCGTCGGCTTTATAGTACACGCATATTTCGTCATTACTTGGAACATAAACATTATAGGTAACGTCCCATGTAATGGGGGCTTATTGTCATTAAGTTGGAACAAATTCGGATTCTGGACTGCTAATGAAAAAAAATCTTTTCACACCACCTGCTCGAAAATTTCAAATTATATGTCAAGCAACCTTAACCCAAAGTGAGTCATTAGTGGCCGGGGGCACAGCCGGTCAATAATGTTGTACTGGATTTCATTATGACCCGCTCGTCAATAATGTGATTTGAATTTGGAATCTCACATGCTCAGCTAAATTGGCAGTATAGTACTAACAAATACCCTTTGGTGCCAGAAAGAGGAAAGCTGTTCTCGAAACCCTTACTACGCGTGGATGATATTCTCGATTTCCTATAAAATCATAACGACTGCTTCTTCATATCGTTGCCATGTTTTCGAAGACATAATATTGTAAGAATAATTAGATAACTACGAACCATTTTTTAAAAGGAATGGAATAACATTAAAACTGGCATTAATAACTAACTAGTTCTAAATATGTTATTCTTACTGTCTGTTTATTTAATAAATACTTTGTTTTTCGTACTATGGCTATTATTTTCTCACAGTTAGGTGTAAAAAGTAGAGTATCCTCCTCTGGGCTAAAGGTGTCTTTGCCTTGGGCTGGCGACATCGCTTTTCTACAGGTTTTTCGTGATTATAGAATTTGAAATCAAATAATATTTTTTTCCGCCTAGCACAGCAAGCACTAGAACGTTGGTATTTTTAAGCATGTAAACTATTTTTTTTTAATATTGACATTATTGTCTGTTATGTAATTTTTTATGAGTAAATACCAAAATAACTGTAAAAATACATAGGTACTTATAAATACCAACGATCTAGTGCTTAGCCGAAAAAAATTGTAATTTGATTTCAATTTATTGAAATAATCACGAAAAACCAGTAAAAATGCGACGTTGCCAGCCCGCGCGGGATTAACACTCTTAAAGGAAAAACCCGATAGAACATTAATCGGCGTCCTGGGGATCGAACTAAGAACCTCACGTTCAAGAGTCCGACCACTACAATACCAAGGCAGGCAATATAAGACATACTGAAATCATGCCATACAATAATTTTGATGACATTTATACTCATCTGAATCGCGATTTGCGATGTAAATAGGGTGACTGCTACAGTATTTGTCCACGATATTGTAACTGGCCACTTATAAAAAAGAGGCAGAAACAAGGTAATGCAAGCATTAAGCTCATGAATGAAAAGGACGAAAAAAAAATTTTTTTTTCCTTTTCATACATGTGCTTGCTTCTTCTACCTGTTTCTCCTTCTTTTTTATGAGTGGACAGTTACTATGGCAGTTACCATTTTTTTCACTCCTAAAATTAGCTAGAGAAACAATGTATTGCAGGCTTTTGGCCTAGTTTAGGAGGCATCAGTTCGTCCTATAAAGTGTCAACATTCTTTAATCCTAGTGTACTTATGTGTGTTACTGTAATGTACATTTTTTTAAATTATTAGTAAGTATTAGATATGAGGATGCACTCACCCTGCTGGCCAAACATCCGTGGCTGGACAGCATTGCTGGCTTTCTGCAGCTCATCCCAGGTCATTCCCTTCTTGTCCTTCCCGAAACCGTCTGCAGCAGTAGGGTCTGAGAGAATGTAATTACATTATGAAATTATACATATGTTTCAATAACTCTTGAATATTTTACATTAGTCTAGAACTCTAGATGGTTTAACTCGTTATCCTAGGGGAACTACACTGTTTTCACAATTCACACATACATAAACTGACGCTTTCTTTCTACGGGGGTAGATGCTACGATCCCTTCATACTCCTTTTGCCTACGTTCATACAGCCACACACCCACGCCGGCTTTGCACCTGACCTTTCTGAAGAACATCACCAATAAGGTCACTATATGTCCTCCTAGGGCATTACCTCCCTGCGTTTCCACTCACATCTGCCTTGTACCTTTTGTTGAACGGGCGCCGTCAGTTGGGACTGGTCGTCTCTTAGCTGCCACGGCTTATTTTTAATTTAGTTGTTTTTAGTTTTTATCTTTTTCATTACGGACGCTTTTAACGTGCACGTCTTTCTACATTGTTCTCACATCTATATTTTCAATATGAACGATGTAACCAATATTATGTAAAATATTTGATTTAAAAGAGTGTCCGTGGAGTTTCTTGCCCGTTCTTCTCCAGGATCTACGCTTTGGAATGGGCAACTAGCTTCATTTTTCTGACTGACCGACCCAAGACCGACCCTTTGACAATTCAAAAGTGCCTGTAATTGGTTTATTTGAAATAAATGCTTTGAGTTTGAGTTTTGAGTTTGTTAGTGGCTTTTCATTCATCCTCTAATACTATTTTCAATTTTTGTCTTCTTTTAAACCGCACCGTTGCCTTATCACATCATTCCGCACCCTATCATTCATAGTCACATCACACATGCTTCGCAAGGAACGCATTTCCGCAGCATTTATTCTACTTTCATGCTTCTTTTGCCACACCCGACATTCACTTCTATACATAAGCGTGTAGGCACCAGCACACCATTTTGAACAGCCGAGCCTTTTTGGACATCAACTGGTTGGTCACAATCGAATGTTTCACATACACCATTAACTTTATTTCCCGCATTCACTCTCCTTTCCACATCTTCATCAATCTCCATCCCTTTCGAAATTCAGTTTTCAAATAACAGAATGGTTACAGATTAGTTTTCGTCACTACTTCATTTGTGACATTACTAGTGGGAAGTTTAGCCTTCACTTGACTAACCTTACCTTCTCGAATTGATCGATCGAATTTAGAATTTAGAATAATTTATTTACACAAACACAAGTTATACAACATAAGAAACAGCCGTGGGCCCCAAACAAGGCACAGCCTGTATCTTGGTGGCCCAATTGAATCGAATAATGTTGTTTAAATTACACTGGCTCCTGTAACACAGGTGTTCTTACCTAGCACAGGAAAAAGTGATTTTTTTTTGTACAATTTTTTTCCAATGTCAATAAAGAAAGAAAGAATTAAAATATTAGTATGTACAATACAAATAATCTACGAGGTATAGGTATCAGGTTGCCGGGATTGGTCCATGGATAGGTGACCATCTTTACATACCGAGACTCCTCCGTGTTTCGGAAAGTACGTTAAGCCGTTGGTCCCGGCTGTCATTCGTGGATCTTTGACAGTCGTTACGGGTCGTCAGAAGCCCGGAAGTCTGACAATCAGTCTTACCAAAGGGTATGTATCGTAATACACAGTTACTGGGTTGTGGAGGTCAGATGGGCAGTCGCTCCATGTAAAATACTGGTATTCACCTGCATCCGGTTAGACTGGAAGCCGATCCCAACATAGTTGGGAAAAGGCTAGGCAGATTGATATGTAAGCAATCTCTGTCACGCGGTCTAGCTGTTTAATAATCGGCGCCGGTTAACTCATACTTACTTCATTAGAAACAACAATCCAAAACGTGTGAAAAGGAGCTGACTGTAGTAAAGTCAGCGTCAAACCTATAGGGACGATGATACAAGGACTAATTCAGAATAACCCAGCTCCCTAAAGCCCTTTGTACACGGCATGGTTTCTTCACGGTAACACAGATTAATTCAGATGGGACACTCCGCAGTTTAGGTATGAAGCTACAAGTACGCGGCGGGCCCGTCTCACGGGGCTAATTCAGTAGGTCAGAAGGTATAAGAGTTACGCGATAGAAACAGGCAACTTGTAGTTGAATATAACTGTAGGTAAAAGCGTAGTGCGACCTGAATTGCACTTTATTGTGTCGTAGCAAGAGTCGCTTTTTATTTAAATGATTTTGTGGAGTGTCCCATCTGTATTAATCTGTGACGGTACGTCGTATAAACCGCGCCGTAGAAAACACGTGACTGTCAACAAGCTTCCATAGTGATCCATACAACACTGACGACCGTGATGCCTACACACAAAGTATTTAGGTAGTGGCTGAAATTTTATTCGTTGTTTTCCTCTTAAAGGGCCATTGTATTCATCATTATGAACTTTTATTATGAAACCAAACCTGAAATCGCGGAAAGAATATCAACTGCTTCCTACATTTTGATGAGTTTGATGTATGTTGATAAATAAATAAATAAATATCCTTGGACATTTCACACAACGCCATCTAGTCCCAAGCTAAGCAACCTAATGCTTGTGTTATGGTAACGAGATGGCTGATAAATTACTTATATACTTTTATTTTTTTGTAAATACATACATATTATAGATAGAAAAACACTCAGACTCGGAACAAATACTTGTAGGTCGTACAAATATTTGTTCCGTGCGGGAATCGAACCTGCGACATGCTGCGCAGCAGTCAATCGCTTAACCACTGCGCCAACCGTGTCGTCAAATATAGATGTACTGAATAGCAGTTTTTTTTTTTCGCGATTTCAGGTTTGGTCCCATAGTAAAAGTTTTGTTCATAATGATGAGTACAATGACCCTTTAAGAGGAAAACTACCATTAAAACACCCTGTATAAGTAACCAAGAAGGTAAGAAAAACGTATGTGTACAAACTATAGCTGCTGATATAAACAAGAATTTTATCACAATTGACATAAAGTTTAATTTCCTTTACCTGGGTCCACCACCATGTTGGCGACCTTGTCCCCCTGCCAGCGCACCTGCTCCTCCAAATGCGTCAGTCTATCGATGAGTTTGCTGCCCCGGTCCGGGAGAGAGTCCACGCCCATCTCTTCAATGAGATGCTGGAAATTAATTTGTGAATTATGTTCTGAACAAACAAAAACTACATTATTCTCTACCCCATTTGAAATAAGATTAGTCATTTAAAATAAACCTTTTTTACAGTTCGTTCAACCGATTTTGTCTTCTATTCTGTAGGCATAAGGATGGCATTAAAAGCAAAACAGTGGTTACAATACCAACTGTTTACTGCAGCTGCCATTTGTCATGCCACCAACGCAATAGAACACCAATGCAATAGTTTGACGACACGGTTGGCGCAGTGGTTGAGCGATTGACTGCTGCGCAGCATGTCGCGGGTTCGATTCCCGCACGGAACAAATATTTGTACGACCTACAAGTATTTGTTGCGAGTCTGGGTGTTTTCCTATCTATAATATGTATGTATTTACAAAAAAAAAATGTATATAAGTAGTTTATCAGCCATCTCGTTACCATAACACAAGCATTAGGTTGCTTAGCTTGGGACTAGATGGCGTTGTGTGAAATGTCCAAGGATATTTATTTATTTATTATTTAATAGAAGTCAAAATCGGTTGAACGGACTGTAAAAAAGGTATGTTTAAATTTCTGATCATATTTCAAATGGAGTATATATATAGGAGGAGCTCATGGCTAAGTAATAACAGCCGCACGGGTTGTAGAGTCGGCTTCCAGTTTACTGGATACAGATGATTACTCGCTATATTTTACTTAGGCACTAGGGCGTGTAATGGACAGCTCTCCGCAGACTGATGGGGTGAATTCAGTATATCACACTAAGATGACTGGTACATGTAATTATTTCAGAAATGTTATGGGAATCCTATAAACCTAATTTGTTTTATTACCTCACGCAATGTATCTTTACCGTGGCAAAACGCACGTATCGAACGGCAGCGGAGCGAACCTTCCCCGCCATATCACGCGTCGTTCGTTAGAGTATTTCAACGTCAATTGCTGTTTTTTTTAGACTTTAATTAAGTACTGCGTACAGAGAATGTAATTTTACATTGAAATAAAAGAATAGTAACTGAAAAAACGATTTAAAAAAATGAAAATTTTTCAGAGAATTTTTCCGGTCGAATACCTACGAATCAAAATAAGGAACTGAATGCACACTGTTAGTTTGCGGATAGACTAAGAGGTCACAGGATTTTTCGTAACGATCATGGATACGGTTAGATTTACTTCGATGGGTTGTAGAGTAGTCCCCTAATGCGAATGACGTCGGTCTGCCTGCTCTGAGTGGTTGCAACTTCGAGTTATAGCGCTTACAAGAGGCGTCATTGTTACGAAAAAAAAAACGATCAGGGAAATGGTCAGTTTTGGTACACATTCAAAGTATGGCGTCTCCGCAGATGAAAAAAGTTGGTCTGCCGGCTCTCATTGCATTTTAGAGCTATGATGCGCGCAACATTGTTGCAAAAATAAAACGATAAGAGAAATGGTCAGTTTTAGTACCCATTCGAAGTATGGTGTCTCCACAGGTGAAACGAGTTGGTCTGCCAGCTCTCAGTGGTAGTATTTCAGAGCAATCGTTGTGTATGCAAGACGCTTATTTTTGGAGAAAGCCTAAAAAATACATCAAAAAACGGGACAATAGGCGAATTTTTCAAGTGCACGCCGGCCGGTGTCGTACCCTCACCCTACACCTGCGCCCGCTGCGTGACCGTTCCCCCTGTAAAGGAATAGGGAAAAAGCTAGAGGTGTCAAGAGGTGTCAATAAGAGAAATTGTCAGTTTTAGTACCTATCCTAAGTATGGTGTCTCCACAGGTGAAAAGAGTTGGTCTGCCGGCTCTTAGTGGTTGTATTTCAGAGCTTTGTTATACGCAAGGCGCTTAGTTATAGAAAAATTCAACTTAACGGTAATCAATAAAATAAAGAATGAAATCGAACCAATCCAATTTTTAATGATTCAACTTGTTACTTTGGGTAAATCACAGATTAATCATTTTGTAGAGTATAGCTAATGAAACAACTCAAAACATATAGACTGTTAGAAGTAAGTAAATATTTAACTCTAAGTCTTAGATATATTCTACAAAATTATTTATCTGTGATTTACCCAAAGCAATAAGCTGAATTATTAAAAATTGGATTTGTTCGATTTCATTCTTTATTTTACTGATTACCGTTAAGTTGAATTTTTCTATAACTGAGCGCCTTGCATATAACAATGCTCTGAAATACAACGACTAAGAGCCGGCAGACCAACTCGTTTCACCTGTGGAGACACCATACTTTGAATAGGAACTAAAACTGACCATTTCTCTTATTGACACCTCTTGACACCTCTAGCTTTTTCCCTATTCCTTTACAGGGGGAACGGTCACGCAGCGGGCGCAGGTGTAGGGTGGGGGTACGACACCGGCCGGCGTGCACTTGAAAAATTCGCCTATTGTCCCGTTTTTTGATGTATTTTTTAGGCTTTCTCCAAAAATAAGCGTCTTGCATACACAACGATTGCTCTGAAATACTACCACTGAGAGCTGGCAGACCAACTCGTTTCACCTGTGGAGACACCATACTTCGAATGGGTACTAAAACTGACCATTTCTCTTATCGTTTTATTTTTGCAACAATGTTGCGCGCATCATAGCTCAGAAATGCAACCAGTGAGAGCCGGCAGACCAACTTTTTTCATCTGCGGAGACGCCATACTTTGAATGTGTACCAAAACTGACCATTTCCCTGATCGTTTTTTTTTCGTAACAATGACGCCTCTTGTAAGCGCTATAACTCGAAGTTGCAACCACTCAGAGCAGGCAGACCGACGTCATTCACATTAGGGGACTACTCTACAACCCATCGAAGTAAATCTAACCGTATCCATGATCGTTACGAAAAATCCTGTCACCTCTCGGTCTAGGAGGGCTCCTTACACCCTGTATACATCTAGTGAGAAAAAAACCTTGTACAGACACCAGCAGGTCAAGCCACCCGAAACTGTCAAATTTTCCCAATCAACCTTGAACCTAATGCTTTAGCGATAAAGATGAAAATCTATTAAAGAAATTTGACCGATTGTAGTAGCTTGATGTGCTGGCGTCTGTACAAAACTCACAATATTATTCTCAAGGTCTTCCGTCAGAGCCTCTAACTTCATGAGCTCAGATTCCCTCACTTGCTTCTTGACATACACGATCTGCTGGTTGGGATAGCTCGGCGGTGCGAGGTACTTTCTTATAGTTTGAGAGTCCGGCTTCATACTGATAGTATCATCTTGTTTAGAAGTGGGGGATTTTCGGGGTTTCGGGGACTTCTTTTCGTTAGACACCTAGAGAGGACATTTTACTTCATATTAAGGATATCATATTTGTTATGTATATTAAGTATGGTGAGCAACAGAAGTCAGTTAACACTGCTACTTTTTGACATCATCTAAATTAACACAAAATGATACGATAACCTGCTTTTTAGCATTTTATTTATTAGATATGAGTTAATTTTCTTAAAATTTACAGGTTTTCCGATTTTAATGAAGTATTTTTCTCAATAATTAAGATTTAGAAAACACAGGTGTTAATAGAATTTTGTTGCTGACTGTACCTCGGCACTCTTATGTACATACAGAGGCCGATTTAATGCCAGAGGCTTTTTCTACCAGTCAAACTTTGGTATTTATTTATTTTAAGCGGCTAACGAGAGGGCTACATTGTAATTATCTTGTACAAAATAAAAACTTGTACATCCTACTAATCTATATCTATAAAAGGAAAGCGTTACTGACTGACTGACTGACTGACTGATCTATCAACACACAGCTGAAACCACTGAACGGATTGGGCTGAAATTTGGAACACAGGTAGCTATTATGACCTAGGCATCCGCTAAGAAAGGGTTTTTGGAAATTCGACCTTTAAGGGGGTAAAAAGGGGGGATATTGTTTGTATGAAAAATCTTACTCCTTGAGTTAATAAACTTGAAACTTGGCACGAATATTTATCTAAGTAAATTATGACTTTTGTGATTTTTTGTTTTTCTAAACTACCCCCTAAAGGGAGGGGTGGTGAGGAGTGTGAGGGGAGGATGATGGACGCAGGGAGAAAGGGCAGAAATTGGTGAGGAGAGGAGGAAGACATGGTGAAGGCTGAGGGGTGGGGAGGGTTTGGTGAGCCGGAGGTGGAGGAGAGGGGGAGAGGGAGGGGACGGGGTGGTTAGAGAGAGAGAGCGAAGGGGAAGTGGTGAAGGGGGTGTGAGAGTGAGTGAGAGGGGGAGGGAGAAGTAGCGGAAGGGGATGTGGTGAAGGAACAAGCTAAACTCTGGAACTACCCTACCAGTCGGACTCTAAAAAATCTTTTTGCATTAATCATAGCCCAAATCTTATAGAAGGCATATTTAACATCACTCTAGGACCCTTAGGTGCCGAGCAAAAAGAAAAAAAGTCTGAAAGAACGCTAAGTGAAAACGAAGTAATAGCGCGGGGGTAGGCAATGCGATGCGATGGGGCGGTCGAGCAAAAAATAAATATCACGCGGACGAAGTCGCGGGCAGAAGCTAGTATTAAAATAAATATTAAAGTTTGTAAAGATGTTTGGATGTTTGTTACTCAATCACGCAAAAACGCCTGAACGGATTTGGATGAAATTTGCCACACAGATAGTTTATAACCTGGATTAACACATAGGATACTTTTTATCCCGGTAGTAGGTTCCCGTGGGATAATTTCCGACATCCACGCCGGGCGAAGCCGCGGGCAACGGCTAGTCAGGTATACATTATCCTGTAATGCATACTCAATCACAGGTAGCCAAGTCACATACACATTAAGTAATAAGGTTCATAATCATATCTATCTGGACGTATCATACGAGTTACTCGCAATTGCGAGTTGGACAGTAGCTCGCAGCCGAGTAACTTCAACATTTTTCGTTTTCACTCGCCTCACTCGTATGGGGACCATCACTCGCTTTAGGCAGTAGCTCGCCAGTCAGTCGCGAGAATCTGTCCAACCACATAACTCGCAAGAGACTCGCCAGCTACTCTTATAATGAAAACAGCCAAGGCAAGCCGAGCTACTGACATGTGTGTGTACTCGATACAGTGCGAGCAGCTGTCTACTGTCTAGTCATTAGCTCGCACTGTGTAAACCAGCGAAGGTGGAACTAAATAGATTGATCGATCGTTTGGTCTGGTGTGGTGCATGGCAGCCGGATTAAGTACATCGATCGACAATCGATTTTGATTTTAGACAATGAAACTGGTCGACGACGACAGCTAGGTGCAGATTAAACTCTTTCGTATTACGACGAAGCGCGAGGTTATTTTCAAAATCATTTATCAAATACGTTAACGTTCTTTATGAATACATCATAGTAACATTAGTAACTAGCTTTTTCCCGCGTGGAGGTCGGAAATAATCTCACAGAAACGTAGGTACTATCGTAACACGCACGCCAGTACCTAACGCTCCTAGTCGGCATAATTTTTTCCGACATCTTCAACAATCATTGTCATATTTCACTCAATTTACAAAAAACCTTAATGAATTATACACCTAAACCTTCCTAATGAATCACTCTGTCCATTGGTGAAAACAGTATGAAAATCCGTTCAGTAGTTTTTGAGATCATCTCGAAAATCCATACATACAGGCAGACAGACACGGCGGGGTACTTTGTTTTATAATATGCAGTGATGTGTATTCTTCTTCTAACATGCAGTCAAGATGACCTCTACGCTGACATCGACCACGTCATGGAAGTGCCGAAGTTTTTGACCAACAATATTTGGAATACTGTCGTGTCAGAGATGCGTGGAAGAAGAAGAATGTATATTGAAATAAAGGCACTTAGGTATTCTAGAAAGCTGCTCCCTCTAGTATAAATCTCGATACAAAATTCTCAACTCAAAGCTAGTTTTAAATTGTAATTCGTGCTTGAGGATTGATTGAATAATACCGAATACGACGGTAATATTTTCAAAACTTGAAATAATCACACTGTAATAATATCCTTACACTTTTACAATCAATTACTTACTGGTTTTGGAGTTGGGCTTCTAGGCATCTTGACACGATTTTCACTTCACAATTACGAAAAAACATTAACCATGACTTTCATGCAATTATTAGCAGTAAAAACACATAACAAGGAACAATATGAACTAATTAACGACTATAAATAAAATTAGTGACATGACAAAAAATGGATCGCGTAAAAAGTCCGTTAAGATTTAGATACCGAATGTGTCAAATTAAATTTCAATCTACCTCAACTTTTTAATAACATTTATTTACAAACATAAACAAATACCGACTTTTTTGGATTGTAAAGCAACACACGAAACCAGAGACAAATAAGTATAATTTATATTTGATGAAGAACTGAAAATTATAGGTACACTTCTAAATAGAAGAAGCAATGAAATGGAAAAACATTCAAATAAATCTTCTAAAATGTTTACCACAACCAAGGAGTTTGCAACATTCCAGCGCCTTGTGCACGAAAGTGCACCAAGTACGTTGGTTTTAGATGGAAAGCCTTACAAGCTTCTTGGCTGGCCGACGAAGCAATCCACCCGAAATGGATACCTCTACCACCCTTATTACTATACCATCCTTGCCAGGAAATGCGGACCAATGAGGGCGAGCTTAAGAGTTGATATATTTCACAGAGCTCTTTAAACCATTCACCCCACTCAAAACCTCTGAATGTGGAAATGGTGTGTCCCAGTCAATATTTGATCTCCAGGCCTCTTGGAGTAGGATGTGACCCTCTACAACTATTGGCCTGGTAACCCCAACGGGTCTTAGACTTTCATAGGTGGGATAAAACTTTTCGTTTACTTAAAAAGCCTTGAAACTTGCAACCTTCTAAACTGGTCCTAAAACATTCGCGCGGGTTCCCACTACTTTTGCCGAGCCGGTGAAACTGCCGGGAGGTACAGTGGCTGTACAAATTATATGAAGCTCTGGAGCCGTACTATGACGTGAAAAAACATCTTGGATCAGTTAAATTGAAAAAATGGTGCTATAGGTCGTATATAGAGCTCCGTCTCTCTCTCACACTGAAACCGTTCAACTTCTGCCCTGCTATAAGAGCTCATAGTAAGCCCTGTTCACTTTAACCGGATTCGGCAAAAAACCAGAGCCCGATATTTTTGTCTGATGTTTTGTTGCTGCACTGGACTCCGCAGTAACGAAAGTGCCCTCTTTGAGTCGAAAAAAGAATTCCTAACAAGAAGTGGAGTTTGCAATAGGTATCATCATCTTATTGAACGAAAGTTAGAAAGAAAAAGAAAAGAAAGAAACGTTTGACGTTAGTTCAATATTTTACTAATATAAATAATTACCTAAAAAAACCAGAAAGAGCATAGGTACGTAAGCGGGATTGCTATAAATGAAAATAATGGATTTCTGACTGTCTTATGTTATTTTGACGTCCGAAAAGTGCTGATTCTCAGCCTAGTTTAAACAAACGACTTTTGATTTAAAGTTTCGAATCCTTACGGGGAATAAGAGTTCATGTTATGTGAAAAGTATGTATAAAAAAAAGTGCTAGGGGAGAGATAAAGCAGGGAGAACATAAAAAAAAACAATACCCTTACCTCATCTTCATCATCACTGCTCAGCGCAATTATCTCTGGCATCGTATCAATAATAGTGACGTCATCGTCATAGCGTATAAAATTCTCCCTCTCCTTTTTCGCTATCAAGTGATTTAGCACGTTATTCTTAAGGCTATTAGAGGTATTCTTCTCTGAATCATTTATTATGATACATTCGTCCTTATTTCCAAAAGACTTTCTAGCGTTTCTTGATTCGTTTGTTATATATCCTGAAGTGGACTTGAGAATGGGGAGCAGGTTATTTTTGAGGAGTCAAGGTTTTCTGTGTTTTTTTCAGGAGCCTTGGGCGGTACTGGAAGACCAGTTTCTGGGAGGTCTGTGAGGCTCACTGTGGAGCCGTAGTTTGAGTTTTGAGGGCTCTAAAACAGATAAAATTATTGGGTTTTACAAACGTAAGGTTGCAACGTGGATGATCAATGTCACAAAATTATTGTTTCAAATATGCTACAATGTTTTCGATCGACGTCGACGATTGTACCCTAGAATTACGCAGGTGTAAACATGGAAAGTCAAATATAGGGTGAAATTGAATAGATGCGACAAAATTTAAGGGGGTGTTCTACGCATCAATATGAACAACTTTTACTATGGGACCAAACCTGAAATCGCGAAAAAAGAATCAGCTGTTCAGTACATTTTGACGAATTATGCGAACATTAAATGTACTGAACAGCTGATTTTTTTTTCGCGATTTCAGGTTTGGTCCCATAGTAAAAGTTGTTCATATTGATGCGTAGAACACACCCTTAAATTTTGTCGCATCTATTCAATTTCACCCTGTATAAAAGAAAGTCGTGTTAGTTACACTATTTATAACTCAAGAACGGCTGAAACAATTTGACTGAAAATTGGTGGGGAGGTAGCTTAGAACCAGGAGACGGACATAGGATACTTTAAAAAAAGACGGATAAAACGTGGTATTGCAAGATTACAACGGCTGGACCGATTTAGATGAAATTTTGTTTGTATATTTGAATGGGTTCCTGGATGGTTTGAAAAAACAATTGGACCCGGTAGGTGGCGCTGCAGTCGGGTTCTAGGATGGTTCAGACAGGACTACGTCTGTCGGGGCCGCTAGTTATTAATAGAAGTATATAGCTTAAATACATTATTTCAACACAACAAATAGAACATAGCACGAAGACGTTACTCGACGCCCGCTGCTAGAGTCGGGATTGTCAGCACTAGGCTTGCCACACACGGGCTACACACTACCGCCACACAACGCCGCCACCGAGCTGCGGACTACAGTTTTCGTACATGTTTTAAGAACTCGCCGCACACGGATAACGCCGGTGGTCGCTTCACGCCACGATAGGCCGCTTCGTGTGCCCGCCACCGACCACTAAACTAAACGCTATAAAAGTAGAGCCTATACCGACCACAAATGTCTGTCGTGCACGTACCCGCGTCCAGCTACAGGTGGCGCCCGTTTTGTGGCTGTAAAATGTGGACCGTGTGCGGCAAGCCTTACATACAACTCCAGCGTCGTAGTGCGAGGAAATAGTATAATAATAATATCCTTGGACATTTCACACAACGCCATCTAGTCCCAAGCTAAGCAACCTAATGCTTGTGTTATGGTAACGAGATGGCTGATAAACTACTTATATACATTTTTTTTTTGTAAATACATACATATTATAGATAGAAAAACACCCAGACTCGGAACTTGACGGACTTGTAGGTCGTACAAATATTTGTTCCGTGCGGGAATCGAACCCGCGACATGCTGCGCAGCAGTCAATCGCTCAACCACTGCGCCAACCGTGTCGTCAAATAGTGCATTTCCTGACATTTCCTCGCACTACGACGTTTTGAAGGCGGTCCGTGACAGAAGTTGTGCGCTCAACGCGCTTTGGACGCCACGAATTTTATTGGTACTTGCATCTCTATCTCGACTCTGTGATTCTACGCTTTGTAAGAAAACCGCAACAATCATGCATATACTCACATCATCAGACTGAATTAAGTCCGACTCATCACTTTCATTATCCTTCGGTAAAACACCCATGATACTCATGCGCGTAGCTCTGGACATCACCATCTGATCCTCATCCGGACCATCGTCATCACTTTCTCCTTCATCTATCTCATCCGTAGATTCCTCGCTATCATCGGAACCATCATACTTTAGTGGAGCAGTCCTATTAGCCTTTGAGCTTTCATCTTTTTTTTCATCATCATCATCATCACTGTTATTTTTTGATGGATTATTTTCTTCTACCATACTGGAATCAAGTACTTGGTGCTCTTTCCCACTGTCAATTTTCAACAGTGTGTCTTTCATACATTGCAATTTCTTATGCTCATCATGTTCTATGAGTATTGAGTTTTCAGTGTCGGAGTCAATGATTATCATACGTTTCTTCGTTTTACGTCCAATAATGGATTCATTAGGATTTAGAGATTTCTTCCTCATTGGTGGTCTGCGTTTTGGTACTATTTCTGGTGATACTTCTTCTGTTTAGAGAAATATTGGATTGTTTTAGATTGCCTCAGAGTTTTTAGCATTACAGGTAATGTTTGCTATTTTCAGGATCTTATGATATTATAATTTTTAATTTTATACAGAAAGAATATTTATTTTTACAAGATACAAGATATATTTATTTCGTAAAACATGAGTAAAAATTAAAATTTTGTAAATGTGTTGGAGTTGATTCTACAAAAAATATTTAGAATGGGAACATTAATTTTTATAACCTATTTTAATCATCCATACCTTCATCTGAAGAACTTAAAACTACATTATTGGAACACTCCAATTGTCTTCTGATGCTGCCCCTGTTGCTTGCATCTAGAATTAAAAATTTCGTGTTTAAAAAAAGCCCAATGATATACAATTTACTAAGGCTTAATGGTGTAGTAGAAAGGCTTTTGGAGCTCAAGTGTTACTTATTATTTTTTTACATTTAAATGCTGTCAAGGACACTAAACGGTCATAGCCGTCATAACAATAAAACTTCTATAATGTCTCGTTCAGTGGCCTTGAAAGCGTTAAGAAGGCTAACAGACTAATAACATAACATAATTTTTTATACTTTTTATTATGTACACCTTGGAAATGACAGACATAAATGTAGAAATTTTACACAATGGGTGCTAATTTCGCTAAAAGCAATCTTACCAAAGGCAAGAGGCATAAGGTTACTGCTGACATGCAGTTTACCATACCAGTCATTTTTGGTAAATTTAATGTAAAAAGAATGCTGGCTGTAGACCTGCACACTCGAGTGATTTATCGAATTTTAGCCTATTTCAAAGTAGCTAATAAAGTAAACCTATACTGGGTTACTGGTAACTTGACGTATTCCTTGCAGGGCGTCATAGTAGGGTTAAAATGCAACTAATTAAGCCACCAAATGGTCTACCAAACTTCAGTTTTTTTTTTTCAATATAATAAAATATTTAATTATTGATCTTTGCCAAAGTTCAGTTGTTTAGTAATTTTTGTCTGTCCAGAATAAAAAATTATGAAAAAAAAAATGAATTTCGGTAGAACATTGGGTAGTTTAATTTGTTGAATTTTAACCCATTTTACGTCCTGCAAAGAATATTTCGAGTTATCAGTAACACTGTGTATAATTCTACAATAAAGCAATTACACTTTTAAAACAATAGCCTATTATAGTACTGTAGGGCGCGACTGTACTGGTGCGTCTACATACCAGTACAGTCGTGCCCCTCCACTATCATTCAGCATTCTTTTTACATGACACTAACTATACTGTTCCCTAACTTATTATTCCCTTAAATACAAACTACATTACCATCATCACTGCTGGATATGACCTGGCTATTTGCAGCACTGCTTTGTTTAACCACTGACTTGGACACTTTCTTTGGTGCATTCTCCTCCGATTCACTTTCTTCTAGAACATTAATTTATTACAGTAATTATCTAAGCAGAATTAATTGTCAAAACATGTTGATTTATTTGCAGTGAAAACTTGGCTGAATTTGACGCTTTTAAGGCTGTTTGCACTTAGTTTTAAGAATACGAAGTATATATTGGTACCCTAAATCATTCCTGAATCAATTTAGTAGTATTTTTCACTACAATGCTTTACAGTACAGATGAAACCGCAACTTTAACTCATCTGAAAGGCTATGTTAGAAAATGCCATGAAATACTAGTTTGAATCGTTAGTGCTACACATTTTGTATGCAATTAATTACCGTCTGTAGTAGATTCTTCAGATTCTGCTACAAAAACTGTGTGATTTTTCTTTTTTAATCTAAGAGAATTCTCCATTGTATTCACTAGGTAACAACTATTAATTCACAATACACTAATTTTCATTACTTATTTATTGAAAATAAAAATAATGACCAATTGACCACTTGACTACCATTCAAAACAATTTTTGTCGTTTACAACGTTTAGTTTTTGCTTCTAAACCCTGAGGCAAGTTAATTATTGAACTATTAAAATTAAATTATAATTTATAGTGCAAATTGTGAAAAGACCACCTGCATTGGTAACTCTTTAGAAGTTTAGACAAACAAATATTGATTATTTCTAAGTTTATAAAAAACTATAGGTTTCGGTCGGTTCGTTGCTTTTGGTTGCTTTGCTTTACCACGAAGTCAGTATTTTCAGTATAGTATAATGTACTCTGTGGTCAGTATAGGTAAGTAGAATACTCTGTGGTCAGTTTTGCGCTGACTTATCTAAAGTTATCTGTGGTTCTTGCGTTCCAGAATCTGCGTATGTCATCATTTGGAGCAAGAACAACGTGCAATTTGTTCTGAGCTAGTACTACTGTTATGCATCTGAGTCTTTTGACGATATGAAACGCAGTCTCATTTCGTGTTTTGAATTTGATGCACATCTGCTTGGTGCTGTGCTGAATTAACTGAATCGACTTGAAAATAATCTCTGAAGAGTATCTGAAAAGTTGTATCATTACTCCTTACATAACAAAAAGACCATAAGGATTTAGTATCGCTAGAAAAATGACAGAAGTTCAACTGCAAGAGTTCAAACTAGACCCCGATTCAGAGCTTAGGTTTGAAGTTGAATCGAAGAACGAAAAAGTAGTTTTAGAGGTAATTTGTGAAGAAATCAGTGGCAATATTCATGCCACATGGCTTATTTTGAAATAGTTCTAAAACTATTCGTGTTTCGAAAATGTAGAAGCTTATGTTAGGTTAATATGTGGTTCTAGGTCAAGAGTGGATATGCAGAGCTGTTTGGAACGGAGTTGGTGAAAGGGAAGCCGTATGAGTTCCACACGGGGGCGAAGGTGGCCGTCTTCACGTGGCACGGCTGCACTGTGGAACTAAGAGGCCGTACTGAAGTCAGCTATATTGCTAAAGAAACACCTATGGTAAGTCACAAACCAACTCGCATATCTATCTATATATACATAAATCGATGTGTGTGCGTGTGTGTATGTTTCCTATAGACTCCAATACGGCTGGAGCGATTTTAATGAAATTTTCAGAAAGTATTCAGATTAGCCAGCGGGTGAACCTGTGAAATTTTTTTTTGGCCATCTGGCTACTTGTGTGAGTCCTGGGAGGGTCGTTAGTCCTTCATAAATGGCTTTTTTGTGAACCTGTACTGTTCTAACTGCTCCCTAACAGTCTCCTTAATAATCTTTCACACCATAGGTACTGTAGTGAATTTTAAGGCTAATCAGTTGTGGTCAGGACACTATCATTTATTATTACACCAGTGGACAGGTCTTAGAGTTTTCAATACTACAGACTGTTTTGATAAGCTACTACTACATTAATCTACTGCTCCAATAGTAGATAATATATTATGTTATTTATACCAATTTACATTTTGTGATTGCAGTCTAATCAAACCATATCATCCATACTGTGTTATTCATATTGTGACTATGGAATATTTTTTCAGAGCTGGGTAAATCTTCGAGCGTTTCAACCGCCGTCATTACCCTCCCCCAAAAGTTCATGAAAAAGAATATATTTAATTAAATATTTCAGGAATTCTCAGATTCTGGTTCTTGAGCAGATTCTGGGAATTGCTGAAATATTTCATTAAATATATTATCTTTCATCAACTTTTGGGGGAGGGTAATGACGGCGGTTGAAACGCTCGAAGATTTACCCAGCTGTATAATGACAAAAACCTTCTCTTTTCAGGTTGTATATCTCAACGTTCATGCAGCTCTTGAACAACAGCGCGTAGCTGCCGAGCAGGAGTCAACACGAGGACCAGTCACCATGGTTGTGGGACCCGGGGATGTGGGCAAGTCCACACTGACCAGGATACTTTTGAACTATGCTGTGAGGATGGGACGGAGACCTATTTATGTGGACCTGGATGTAGGTCAGGGGCATATCAGTGTACCGGGCACTATTGGTGAGCGGCCTGACCATTATTTTTCTAAATCATCCAGAGGACTAAGTCACTTTTAGTTATAGTCTTGCGAGATCTTAATAACAATTCTATGTAATGGATCTATAGTTATCAGAGTAAATAACATTATTAGAGCTTTGAAAGACGCTAGCGAGGCACAATAGAAGTATTATTGTTATTTATTATTACTGCTAGGGCCGTACAGTGTCCTTGAAAGTGTTAATATTAAGAAAAAAAAATAAACAATACTACAATACTGTATTTCATAATGTTTCACAGTAACGTAATGGTATTGATTTTCATTGTGAAATAATAATTATGTTTTTGATGACAGTCTCAAACTGTTTTTGCTATGCTATACTGTATTCCACATGCCAATTCTGGACAAAGGTCTCCTTTCTCTTTCCAAAACCTATCTATCTTTTTCCACCATGTCCTGTTAGTCACATAAATGTAACCGTACCACTGAATTCTGTTGAAACAAAACGCCGAATCCTTCCTATTCCTTCTGTGATAATATAATGATGATAAATATACCATGAACAGGAGCACTCCTGGTGGAAAGACCAGCGTCAATTGAAGAAGGCTTCAGTCAGCAAGCGCCGCTTGTGTATCACTTTGGTCACAACTCTCCGGGAGAAAACCTGGAGCTTTACAACACAATTGTGGCCCGGCTAGCTGAGGTCATTGCTGAGAGATGTGAAAATAATAAAAAAGGTAATTAAAGGTAAGGTTTAGGCGTAGACTGCTTTTATGCAACGATGCGTAAGCGGAGCGCGTCCCTGGTGCGCAGGGTTCGAGGCAGCTCCAACAGCGTTCTGATGATGATAGCCGACAGGCTGGACTGTCCGTACATCAGGCGCTGCAGTGACTTGCACGTCCCCTCCAGTCGTCGGCTATTAACATGAATTTATGTCTTGTGTAGTTATTGTTTTGTATTGGAATGTTTAATGTATTGTGTGTGTTTAATGTATTTATATGGCGAATTATGTGTGTATTAATGAGTCCTTGTTACTTGATTAAATGAATAATAATAATAATAATTCTAATTATACAAGGTGTAACTTCTAAGGTGTAAGGTATAACGCACATTCCCTTAGGGGGTCATTGTACTCATCATTATGAATAACTTTTACTATGGGACCAAACCTGAAATACCAGCCTATTACTGAACCACTTCAGGGCAAAGGCCTCTTCTCATATAGAGAAAGCACAAGCATTGCTCACCATGCTTGCTCAAGACGGGTCCAACCTGAAATCTCAAAAAAATCAGCTGTTCCCTACATTTATGTTTGCATAGCTCTTCACAGGAACAGCTGATTTTTATTTTGCGATTTCATGTTTGGTCCCATAGTAAAAGTTGTTCATAATGAAGAGCACAGTGACCTTTTAAGAGGTTGTGTGTTCATTAAGTTATATCTTGTCTAACACTAAGGATATGTATGAGTTACATTTCTCCTCTGTGAACATAATTACTGCAAAATCATTGATTTGTACTTACATACAGTTGGTGTGACAAATTTAAAGACATTTTAAACTTCTACAAATGATCTGAATACTATAATTAAGTTTAAGAAAATTAAACTTTACCTCAACCACAGAGTAATACAGTCAGAAGGTATAAGAGTTACGCGATAGAAAGAGAGGCAACTTGTAGTTGAATATAACTGTAGGTAATAAGCATTGTGCGACCTGAATTGCACTTTATTGTGTCGTAGCAAGAGGCGCTTTTTATATAAATGATTTTGCGGAGTGTCCCATCTGTATTAATCTGTTCCCGCAACTGGATTTTTTATTACAGTTTGTTCATTTATATCAGTTGTGTTTCTTATTTGACGTTGTCCTGTTCCAATTTCAATAATTCAAAATTCCCATAGAAAATCCACTTTCAGTTTTGCCGAATTTTCCAATTTTCCCGGCAACTTTTCCAATTTTTCTCTACGTAAAAACCTTTTCCTGACAATAATAAACACAACAAAAAAAGAATTCGCGAAATTGTGCCATCCGTTCACGCGTGATGCGATGACCAAGGGACAGGGATTCATTTTTATTTATATATATATATAAAACACCCCCTTATCATTGAGATTGTCTTAAATCCCTGCTTGAAAAAAAAGATCAAAGGTAACAAGCTGAAAATTTTGAATTTGTGTATTTTGACTTATTTAAATTCATTTTAATTTCAATAGGGATGATGCCTGGGTAAAAAAAAAGAAATTCTATTTAGTCCGTCAGTCAGATAATAAAAAAAATACTAGACACGTATTTTTTTGCTTTATCATATTAATAAAAAAATACTTAGCTATCACGCATTAAAGTTGGGGAGTGGGGGCTCGCTACGTCACTTGTACGTATAAAACCTAGCTACGCGTGACGTCATGCCATATTTTAACTCAATGTATCGCCGTAATTTTTTGATTACGTAAAAAAAAAAATACGTGTCCAATATTTTTTAATAATCTCTATGACGGACAAAAAATAAATTTTTAGTCATCATCCCTATTATTATATGACTAGCTTTTGCCCGCGGCTTCGCCCGCGTGAATATCTGAAAATATCTCACGGGAACGTACTACCGGCAAATCCTTCCCTATTCCTTGTCTACATTATAAAGGGAGTCAGGACTTCTCTTTTTATTTATACAGGGTGTCCCGTAAATAATGGATCAAACGTAACGGGTAGGTAGCTTACCTAATTTCCAACAACTAATTTGAATATTAAAAAAAAACCGTTACAGTAACCAGGATATTAATTTTTTTTCGAATTTTACGATTTTGTCTTCCAGAATTAAGCTTTTTTAATGCTGTCGCTGCAAATGATGACATTTTTAGGTATGATTTTTATTTAACATTTCTGAATAGCTTACTAATGTTATAAGATACCATTTTTTTGAATACCGTTTTATTTGCCTTAGAAAAAAAATCTTGAGTTGAAAAGTTTTTTCTTTACGATGTTAGGACCAAAATTGAAAAAATTCTCCTGTAAAAAAAATGTATGACACCGAAAACCACCATTATTTTAAAAACTTGTACATTTAATAAGGTTTGCAAATTGGTATAAAACTTACGTCTAGTCTTTATCGTTACAAAGATATTGCTATGAATGTGATGAAGACAGAAAATAAATTAAATTGGTACTATTCCATTTTTTCATTTTCGTAATGGCTTATGCTTGAATGCTTGTAATCGAAGCAGGTAGTTAAGCGGCTAGCATATTCCGACCCGATGACGTCATCTGTCCGGAATTTGGGACCGCTACCTGTGGCGGAGTTGCACCTCAGTCAGCGTGAAGGGGATAGATAGCGCCGCTTTTGTATTTTTGGTAAATTGGTATGAAGTTGTACATTCTAGTCCTTGTCGTTACAAAGATAATTGCTATGAATCTGAGAGGTGCTCCAAATCAACGTTAATAAAAAAAATAAAAAAGTGTGTACATTTAAACTTTTTCTTTAAAATGTGTAACTGTAGTATTTCAGAGGCAATGTTCATTGAATTATTGAGGCGTATGAAAAGAATTAGGAGGCCGTACTAAAAAAAACAGTTAGTTCAAATAAATCGTTTTATTTGGTTTTTACAATAAATGTTCGAATTGCCTTCCCTCTACAAGAATGCAAAGTCTGCATCTCCTAATAAAGGAAGCTCTTATCCGACGGACAAAACGGCTTTGGTTTATTTCTGATGCAGCAGATTGGATGCGCTGTCGTAATTCTTCTTCCGACGTTATTGGATTCTTGTAGACCCTGTCTTTTAAACATCCCCAGTAAAAAAAATCTAGGGGATTTAAATCCGGAGATCGCGGAGGCCACAAAATTGGTCCTAATCGGCCGATCCATCTGTCCGGATAACTTTCATCAAGGTGCGCCCTTACTGCCGTCGCATAGTGAGCGGGGCACCCATCATTTTGCAACCACATTGCTTGCCGTACGTCTTCTGGAACGTTTTCTAATAACCTTGGCAACTCATTCCTTAAAAAATGGAGATAATATTCGGCGTTTAGAGTAGCTGGTAGTTCAAAGGGCCCTATTATTTGCCCATTGATTATTCCCGCCCATAAATTTATTTTAAATTGATGTTGGCTCCTGTCCTCTCGCATCAAATGTGGGTTTATCAGCTGCCAACTGTGCAAATTATGCAAATTTAAATATCCATCTCGGCGGCATGAAGACTCGTCACTCCATAAAATCTTGTTAAAAAACTGCGGGTCCGCCCGAATCATTCTAAGCATCCTTTGGCAAAATTCTATTCTTGGCTGGTAATCACGCGACGTCAGCGTTTGAACACGTTGCACGTGATATGGGTGCAATCGGCACCGTTGTAGCACTCGATGCACCGTCGATCTAGAAATTCCTACGCGTCGCGCTATGACGCGAACGGAGACTGACGGATCTTCCTCGATTTCTCGAAGAATGACTTCGTCCTTAACTTGTCGCGGTCGTCCTTCACGGGTACCACCAACTCCGGTGCCAAAAATTCTTCCCTCAAGAAGCGCGTTATGCACTCTAATAAAGACGCGATAATCGGGATAACGAACCAGGTTCGGGTATCTTTCACGGTACAATCTTGCAGCCGCCCTGGCATTACCTCTTGCTTCTCCGTAGATAAAATGCATTTCGGCGTACTGCCGTGGCGTGTACTCATAACGAGGCATTGGGCTGAATAAGGTTTCAGCGCTACTGCACACACGTACAAGCACACACAAACGAATGTTTTCGGAGTCCGTAGGATCGCCAAGTCGTTTGTCCAATACGCAAAGAGTTCCAAATCGATAGGCAAAGCAAAGTCCAAAAACACAGCACAAGTCAAATTTTACAGAAGAAAACACCGAGCCACTGACCGGGAGCGAAAGTTGTCTGACGTAGCAACTCGAAGAGAGACTAGTTACAACTAAACTAATAAAATCAAGCAACAATGAAGCCTGTACGAGTGAAGGGCGCAGGAAAGAACAAAAGAACCTGCGCAACTTCATACCGATTTAACCGATTTACCAAAAAGCGGCGCTATCTATCCCTTTCACACTGACTGAGGTGCAACTCCGCCACAGGTAGCGGTCCCAAATTCCGGACAGATGACGTCATCGGGTCGGAATTATGCTATCCGCTTAACTACCTGCTTCGATTACAAGCATTCAAGCATAAGCCATTACGAAAAGGAAAAATGGAATAGTACCAATTTAATTTATTTTCTGTCTTCTTCATCACATTCATAGCAATATCTTTGTAACGATAAGGACTAGACGTAAGTTTTATACCAATTTGCAAACCTTATTAAATGTACAAGTTTTTAAAATAATGGTGGTCTTCGGTATCATACATTTTTTTTACAGGAGAATTTTTTCAATTTTGGTCCTAACATCGTAAAGAAAAAACTTTTCAACTCAAGATTTTTTTTCTAAGGCAAATAAAACGGTATTCAAAAAAATGGTATCTTATAACATTAGTAAGCTATTCAGAAATGTTAAATAAAAATCATACCTAAAAATGTCATCATTTGCAGCGACAGCATTAAAAAAGCTTAATTCTGGAAGACAAAATCGTAAAATTCGAAAAAAAATTAATATCCTGGTTACAGTAACGGTTTTTTTTTTAATATTCAAATTAGTTGTTGGAAATTAGGTAAGCTACCTACCCGTTACGTTTGATCCATTATTTACGGGACACCCTGTATAAACTGCTTTGCAAAAAAAACGGGCACCTTACAGTTATTGGCTTTTCTATGGATAATATTAATATTTTTAGTATGTCGTTAGCATAAATGACTAGAAATTTCTTATTACCATTGAGAATATAGTTTTTAACCCTTAAAACCTGGAATCGGTGTTTTAGTCAATGTAAACAGAAAGTCGTGTTAAAATGGAAATTTTTAGGGTATAATTAAATTAAGACTACGAGTATTTTTATGGTATTTTAATAAAAAAAGACATTAAAAAATAAAAATTAATAACGAGTATGACCTCTCCTTGCAGCGATTACGGCATGTAATCGTCTTGGCATGCTTTCCACCAGGTTTTTGATGGTGTCCTGTGGAATGTGTTCCCACTCAGCCGAAATCACACCTGATGTTTTGTGGAAGGTCGTTGGACAGGTCGTACTCGCCTTTTTAGGAGGTCCCAGACGTGCTTAATGGGGTTAAGGTCGGGGCTCCGCGCTAGCCAATCCAGACGACGAATACCGACCTCTTGCATATAAGCATCTACGTCGCCAGAACGGTGGTCCCGAGCATTATCGTCCATGAAATGGCATCTTCACCAATTACAGTCAGTGCGGGCTGTGCATGTTGACAAATTATTCCTGTTATGTACCTTTGCGCATTTAGTGAGCCATTTGCAATGAACACTATCTCGGTACGATAGCTGGAAGTTACGACCGACCAAAACATAACGGACCTTCCACCATAAGGGGTGATTTCTTCAAAACACACGTCGGCATAGCGTTCCCCTGGTCTTCGTAACACTCGCCGACGTCGGTCCTCAGCATTCAGGCAAATTCGAGCCTCATCGGAGAAGAGTACGCTACTCCAGTTACCTAGTGTCCAAGATAGACAATTTCTAGTGAACCTCGGTCGAGCAATCCGGTACTCACGGAGAAAATTGGGGGCCCGCGCTGGTCGTTGACTGCGTATATCAACCGCTAAAAGCCTCCTCCTCACTGTCCATAGGCTAACTTGTGCTCCTCGTACCTCTTCAAGGTTTCTTTTGAGGTCTATGTAACTGCATTTGCGATTACTCAATGCCTGAGTCACTAAAAAGCGGTCGTCTCGTGGTTGTGTGCAACGTTTTCTCCCACAACCTTGCCTTCTTTGAACGGAACCTGTCTCTTGGTATCGAGTCCATGTTCTTTGGACGGTGGAACCACTCACGTTTAACGGCTGTGAACCGTAACATTGGCTACACCCCACTTCCAGCAGCACTATAATTTTACTAGCTCTTGTTGCTTTTTCTGCCATTATAATCGACACAAAGATATCTGTTTTAAGTAACAATGAGGCAGGATTATGCGACAAACATAAATTATTCTAATAAAAATAACGAGAAGTTAGTTTTAGTTGCCTGATAACCATTTAACCGCAAACCCGCGAATAGTAAGTAAAAAGTCATAAACTGAAAAAGGGATTATTATTTCTAAAAACAACAGTTCTGAATTTGAAATTAACTTTTTTTCATACCCAGACTCTTTATTATGTGCCAGGAACATAGTTTGCCTATTAAAACCTCATGAGAACTAAATGATTACCAATAATGTAGAAAAACCCAAACTGCCCGTTTTTTTTGCAAAGGAGTGTAGATAGATAGATAGAAGATTGTTATTGAATGCCTAAGCGGCGACGTAGCTGATCCTATTTTATAACTTATAAGAACATATGGTGTATTGTGTACAGTCCGCGAGGCGTAAGATGAGCTTTGCATTATGTGAGAGTGATCACCAAAATGGTACGAGAGCCTATGACCAAAATTTTTGTCTTATCGTTTTACGTAAGACAAAATTTTCAATTCGTCTTATTGTTTTACGTTTTACAACGATGCGACATGGTTTTGGTCATGGCCTCTCGTACTAAACGAACAAAAGCCGATTGCCAAAAAGCAGTATAAACCGGTTTTAAACCAAACAAAGAACGCGTCGCGCTCAATGCCGGACGTCACACCTACACTATCTATGTGCACTTACACAAATGCAAAGCTCAGCTTACGCCTCGCGGACTGTACCTACATACGTATCCACAACAAAGAATCAATCAATCTACCTAGCCTTTTCCCAACTACGTTGGGTTCAGCTTCCAGTCTAACCGGATGCAGCTGAATACCAATATTTTACATGGCGCGACTGCCTATCTGACCTCCACAACCCAGTAACTGGGCAATACGATACCCCTTGGTGAGACTGGTTGTCAGACTTTCGGGCTTCTGACGACCCGTAACGACTGTCAAAGATCCACAAATGACAGCCGGGACTAACGGCTTAACGTCCTTTTCGAGGCACGGAGGAGTCCGGTATGTAAAGATGGTCACCCACCCACGGACCAACTCCGGCAAGCGTAGCTTAACCTGATGGATCGACCCGTGCGGCTGTTATTACTTAGCCACAAGCTCCACTACTTAGCCACAACAAAGAATATGAATATGAAAAGGGTCCTATTTGTCTGCTAACTAATTAATGTATTTGTGTTACAGCTTCAACATCAGGAGTGATAATAAACACTTGCGGATGGATCAAGGGTGCTGGGTACAAAGTGCTTACACACGCTGCACAGGCTTTTGAGGTAAGCAGACTTGCAGGCTTCCCAATGTATTAGTAGAAATGCTCCCACATTTTTATTAATGCAAAAAACAAACAAAAAAAAAAAGAAGTTTAAAACTGGTATCTTTACATGCCGAAACTCCTCTGTGCCTCGGAAAGCACATTAAGCCGTTGGTCCCGGGTGTCATTCGTGGATCTTTGACAGTCGTTACGGGTCGTCAGAAACCTGAAAGTCTAACAACCAGTCTTACCAAGGGGTATCGTATTACCCAGTTACTGTTTATGTAGGCCAGATAGGCAGTCGCTCCATGTAAAATACTGGTATTCAGCTGCATCCGGTTAGACTGGAAGCCGACGCCAACATAGTTGGGAAAAGGCTAGGCAGATTGATTGATTGATGTATTAAAAAAAAAACCGGTCAAGAGCGAGTCGGACTCGCGCACCGAGGTTTCCGTTCCGATTTCTGAAAAAGTACGCTATTTAGAGACATCGTTTTATTTTTCCTGTAATCTTTACATAAACTTCTATCACATAGAATAATTTCAGATTTTTTTCTTTGCAAACTTCGGAGAACGGTATTTTTTTTTACATTTTTCATCAGAAGTCGAAAACTATGCGGCCTAAAAAAAAGGAAAAAAAAATGTTTAAGAATGTGCAAACAGCGCTCTTTCATATGATACCCTCATACCCCACATGCCCTAGCCACTTTCAATTTTTAAGACCCCCTTTCAGTCCCTGTTGCAAAATAAATATAAATATTTTTATTTCTTTCCTATTTGCAAAATAGTTGGTAAACGTCATCTAAAACTGTTCCAAATTTCAAGTTGATAGCATTAGTAGTTCTTGAGATATCCAGCTGTGACAGACAGACAGACGGACAGACTGAGTCACACCATAAGGGTTCCTTTTTTACCATTTTGGTACGGAACCCTAAAAATGAATAAACTTTTTTTCTTAAAAAAAAATCGAAATGTTTTGTTAATAAACTATTTTCTATACAAAATAGTTTCGATGTTTCACATCTGCCAGACGTCCCACGACGACGGTTCAATTTTTTTTAGAAATGACCTGTTTGTCTCCTGTTTATGTATCAAAAATACAGCTTTTTTAAACGCTTTTATTCTTATGACGATAAAACCGTCGTGTGTAGGAGAGCATTGTCCAGTCAGCAATAAAAGTCGATTATCACTTGAGTTTTCTAAATGTTAACTATTGAGAAAAATACTTTATTAAAATCGAAACAGATGTAAATTTAAAAGAAAATTAACTCTTATTTAATAAATGAAATGCTAAAAAGCAGGTTATCGTATCATTTTGTGTTAATTTAGATGATGTCAAAAAGTAGCAGTGTTTACTGACTTCTGTTGCTGACCGTACCACGGCTACGAAACCTTTTCAAAGAGCATGCAAGTATGTCTATGTGTTTGAATGCTTCATTGTAGGTTGCTGCTAAGTAAGTCAATGGTTGCTGCCTTAATTTATGGAAAATAGTTAAAGTTACAAGTAAAACGAGGTCGTCTATACAACCGAGTGCTAGTCCAAAACTAAAATGCATTTTACCCTATTTTCATTCAGGTCGATGTAATCCTGGTATTGGACAACGAGAGGCTATACAATGAGCTCAAGAGGGATATGCCAAAGTTCGTCAAAGTCGTGTACCTGCCCAAGAGCGGAGGCGTAAGTATAATTGTATTTAATTAGCTGACCCAACAGACGTTGTCATGTCTGAACGATCCTAGAACCCGACTGCAGCGCCACCTACCGGGTCCAATTGTTTTTAAAACCATCCAGGAAACCATTTAAATATTCACACAAAATTTCATCGAAATCGGTCCAGCCGTTTAGAAGGAGTTAGGTGACAAACACACGTACAGAAGAATTAGGTATATATATTAAGACTACCTGATCCGACAGACGAGACGTCCTGACCTGTCAGAATTTAACTGTCAAAGTCAAAGTATTTACCGTAGAAAGAGAAAGTGTCAAATCTATGGATGCATTCAAGTAGTTTATATTACAACAGATTGTCATCCCTAGAATTGACAGCTAGGAACAGTTGGAATGGAAAAAAAAGTGCTTTTTACGTTATTCCATGCAATTTTTCCAATTTTTCTCTTAAAAAGCCCCGCCCTCGGATTTAAACGAATATTATTTTGTAAAAAAAAAAATATTCGAATTGGTCCAGCCGTTCTCGAGTTTTGCGCTTAGCAACATATTTAGCCATTCATTTTAGGGTTCCGTACCAAAATGGTTAAAAGGAACCCTTATAGTGTGACAGTCTGTCTGTCTATCTGTATCTCAAGAACTACTAATGCTATCAACTTGAAATTTGGAACAGTTTTTAATGACGTTTACCCAACTATTTTGCCAATAACAAAAAAATTAAAATATTTATATTTTTTTTGCAACAGGGACTGAAAGGGTGTCTTAAAAATTCAAATTGGGGCTACTAGGGCATGTGGGCATATGAAAGAGCGCTGTTTGCACATTCTCAAACATTTTTTTTATTTTTTTGGGCCGCACAGTTTTCGACTTTTGATGAAAAATTAAAAAAAAAATACCTCCCCCCCCCTATCTCCTAAGTTTGCAAAGAGAAAAATCTGAAATTATTATAGAAGTTTATGTAAAGATTACAGGCAAAAATAAAACGATGTCTCTAAATAGCACACTTTCTTAGAAATCGGAACGGAACCCTCGGTGCGCGAGTCCGACTCGCTCTTGACCGGTTTTTTATTTATAAAGATGTACTGCCTTGTGACCCTGCATCCATATCTATTGATATAATGGAGGATCAATATTGACTGGTAGACGCCAATCAACCACAATATAGTTGCACCTTATTGTAGTGTCTGCTGGTGTGTTCCGGTTGAAGGGTATGTATGGGTGCCGATGTTAGAACAGGCATATAGATGTATCAGGTTTGTCTTTGGGATGCCACTGATATTGCAGATGTCCATAGGCGCGGGTAACCACGTACGTGGCGTACCATGAGGTAGGCTGTCAAATCAAATCAATTTATTTGCCATAAGTGTTGATACAATTTAGGTCTTAACATCAATTACAGATCCTTATTATAACTGCCGGCACGAATCTTTAGCGCTCGGTGGAGTAGTGGGGGTTGTTTGAGAATACGTATTGTCTAAGGAGTAAGGTCCAAAATCGCTTAAAGTAATTCAAGGTCAGCGCTAAAGTTTCGTGCCGCCGGCTATACTTAATCATTAATTATTTTGTGACATGCAAACATTTAGGTTGTCGGCTTGTACCGTCAAAAATGTGTACAATATTATTGGCACAGATTAATACGGATGGGACACTCCACAGTTTAGGTATGAAGCTACAAGTACGCGGCGGGCTCATCTCGCTGGGTCAATTCAGAGCGTGCTGCCGCGCACCGGCCGGCTCGCACGTTAGTTCGATACTCGCTCACGCGCCGCGTCGTAAAAGAACACAACCCTAACGAGTCAGAAGGTATAAGAGTTACGCGATAGAAAGAGAGTCAACTTGTAGGTGAATATAACTGTAGGCAATAAGCGTTGTGCGACCTGAATTGCACTTTATTGTGTCGTAGCAAGAGTCGATTTTTATTTAAATGATTTTGCGGATTGTCCCATCTGTATTAATCTGTGTTATCGGTTCTTTATAGGTAGTGGAGCGTTCATCATCGCAGCGCGCCGAGAGTCGCGACGCGCGCATCCGCGAGTACTTCTATGGTAAACGCACGCCATACTACCCGCACTCCTTCGACGTGAAGTTCACAGATCTCAAGATTTATAAGGTTAGTCAGCAGAATTTAAGAAAATTCAGAATGTGAACATGTTTAAAAATAAACTCAGGGCTTGGTTAATCAATAAAGCTTATTACAGCATCGACGAATTTTGTAATGACAGAAATCTTAAAAACAGTACTTAATTAAATAATTGTACGCATTGTTCCATGACTTGCATTGTTGTTGTTTTTTTGTTGTACTAAATGTTTGTTTAAGTTGCTTCTTTTCGTGTTCCTACTGTGCAAATATTTCGACACAAATGTATTTTTGTTATGAAATAAATAACTTGAGCTTGAGTCGATATCTACATCCTGCCAGGGTCGCGGGTTGTTCGAAAGAGATACCGTGGCCCTGGCATAGGCAACTGAAGGAACACGGGTGGGTTTTAGTTTTTAGTCAATAAAAGTCTGACACGCCCCTCCGCTCCACGCAGAGCGGGAGAAGTCATTGATGGTTTCACAAAAAAAAGTCTATATCTACATCCATATTTAATATTATACATTTGTAAGTTACTCCGTCTGTTTTTTATTATTATACCGGATTAGTTTTCAACAACCGGCCAAATATTCGCAGGGTGTTCTACCCATGAATATGAACAACTTTCACTATGACCATTTCAGACACCAATCTAGATGGTCTTCACATGGCCTGACCAAGATTATATCTGGACTTTAAAAGAGACTGTGACCTGCGACCCTCTATGACCTCATCTAGTTTAAAAAAATATGATGACGTGTAAAAGTGTTTGTACAAACCTACTTACAGGAATAAACTCTGAAATCACGAAAAAAAATCAGCTGTTTCCTACATTTATGATCGCATAACTCGTCAATATGTACAGACGCCAGCAGGTCAAGTCACCCGAAACTGTCAAACTTTCCCAATCAACCTTGAACCTAATGCTTTAGCAATAAAGATGAAAATCTATTAAAGAAATTTGACAGATTGTAGTAGCTTGATGTGCTGGCGTCTGTGCAGCTGATTTGTTTTTCGCGATTTCAAAGTTGGTCCCATAGTAAAGTTTTTCACTTGGATGGTCTAAAGCACTCCTTAATATTTTACAGTTAATATTTTAGCACTTTCAATCCTGGATCTTTGTATAAAGAAAATACACACAGAGAAAAGATAGACATATTGTGAGAAATATTATAATAGTTATCAAACTTTTTAGCCATCATTATGATGGCTAGACTCAGATGGCGGCTAGCAGAGATGTATGGAAGGGCAGGGGATACTGCACTGATTCCATGGAGGATGCTACTGATATTTGACCCAGTAAAAACATCCGTTTTCGCTCTCAGGTGGGCGCCCCCTCTCTCCCCGACTCCTGCATGCCGCTGGGCATGCGCGCTGAGGACGCGCTCACCAAGCTCGTGAGTGTGTGGCCCTCGCCGGCCCTGCACCACAGACTGCTGGCAGTCTCCTTCGCGGCAGGACCCGACGATGACGTGCTGCACTCCAACCTGGCCGGCTTCGTCTGCGTGTGAGTAGCTAATAATAATAAAAAAATTATTTTCAGGATACAATACCCAGACACATACCTTACAAACTAACATAATATAATAATAATAATAAACCCGCAGGGCAGCATGTGGCGAGCTGTTGGGCAGTAGCCACCCCACGGACCCTATCTCCCGGGAGAAGTCTTGTTCCTCACTCTCGCTTGCCTTTATGGGCCGGCTGGAGTGAACACTGACGAGGAACAGTGCTCCCACCTCATTCTTGCCTTTATTGGCTGGCTTGAGTGGAGATTCGCAAGAGCAAAAGTGCTCGGAGAAAGGAAGTATTCCAGTAAGATGCTGGTAGGGATCTTGACCGTACTTCCGGGATTGTCCTGATAGCCGTGGGATTCCTCTCCACTCCTCACAAGCGTCTCAGGACATGTTGCCCCCTTGCCGCTACGACACTATGTGCCAGCGACCGTTTTCGGGGGCCCATTATTGAGTGTGCAAGTCACCCCCTGCCATTTTACCTGTGTATTTCCCATAATCCATCCAAAGGTTGTCTGTAAAAGATCGCTTTTAGCGATAAGACCGCCCATTGTGTCACACTATGTAAAATTTCAACATTTATATTATGATGAGCATAATAAAGAGCTTTCTATGTATCTAATCTAACTCGTCCCACAGCACGGCGGTGGACATGGACCGGCAGATGCTCACGATCCTGTCTCCGCAGCCCCGGCCGCTGCCCAACACAGTCCTGCTGCTATCAGAGCTGCAGTACATGGACAACCACTAGTCCGTGCTGTTTGGCACCCGGATGCGTCACGTGTTCTCTAACATCTCCCTCTCCCATTGAGTGAGTGTTTATCAAGTTCAAGTGCTCTTGTCTTTTGTCCTGTAGTCATTATCTGCCTAGTCTTCTCCCAAATAAGTTCGGGTCGGCTTCCAGTCTAACCAGATACAACTCAATATGCTGAGTATCTTACAGAACTATATCGATGTGTGGTGTTACATGAATGGATATAATAAGAAATGAGTACAGTCAGCGTCAAAAATATCGGGACGAGCAGTCTGTTCAAAATTCAAAATGATCTCAACAACAAAGAAAATTAAACTTGTATCTCAATGGGGAGCCACACGCAAAGCTGTTTGTAGATGGCGCTCTGAACGACTGTACATTGTTTTACAAACAAATCCATACAATTTGACAATCGTTCGTTACGTCAAATCAATGAAAAAAGGACAGTCGATCATGTGCCACCTAGCGTGATAAAAAGTTAGTTTTCCTCCCCATTGGATAAAGTTCTTGTCAGAATGACAGTTGTCGTGTAAGTACTGTCTTCATTCTGAAAAATTCCTTGTGTCATTGAGTTAATATTTCGTTTTCATAGTTGTTTAGACCATTTTGAAAGTGGCACCGGTGACTAAAAAGTTGTGCGGGAATCGGTTGTCATGGTATGGGCATGTGATGCGGAGGAATGTCGTGAGGAAAGTTTTGAGTATGAATGTCGATGGCTATAAGAGTAGGGGCAGACCATAGAAATATATAAAACAGGAGAAATGGCAAGGGGGCGTGTCAGTGTCCGCGCGACGTGATCACACTGCTCATGTCACAGGCAAATGAGTGTTTCCGCGAACTAGTGTGCTTTCAACCTCGATCATGACAATATTTAAGAATGCCGTCAGGCCAGGCGCACTCCACATTTTAGATATAAAGCTACAAGTTCGAGGCGGGCTCGACTTGTCGACACAGTGTGGGCTGCCGCGCACCGACCAGCTCGCACGTTAGTTCGATATTCACTCACGAGCCGCGTCGTAAAAGAAGACAAACCAATGAGTCAGAAGGCATAAGAGCTACGCGATAGAAAGAGATGCAAGTTCTAGGTGAATAATTATAACTGTAGGTAATTAACGCTGTGCGATCTGATTTGCACTTTATTGTGTCGTAGCAAGAGTCGCTATTTATCGCACAACGATATGTTCGTGTGAGTAAATACGGTCCATGGTAAATGCGCCCTGTGTTTGATGTAATAAGGTTTATAATTGATTGTGTAGTACGTTCTGATTTATGAATTGCGAATGTATGCGCGACTTCGTATTACTGAACTGCATGTGTAGTTGTGGCGAGTGGTAGGGACTATATAGTAATAATAATAATATCCTTGGACATTTCACACAACGCCATCTAGTCCCAAGCTAAGCAACCTAATGCTTGTGTTATGGTAACGGGATGGCTGATAAACTACTTACATACATTTTTTTTTTGTAAATACATACATATTATAGATAGAAAAACACCCAGACTCGGAACAAATACTTGTAGGTCGTACAAATATTTGTTCCGTGCGGGAATCGAACCCGCGACATGCTGCGCAGCAGTCAATCGCTCTACCACTGCGCCAACCGTGTCGTCAAACTAAGTGGAGACACTGGGTTTCGATACATTTTCAAGTATTGGGCATTATCTCCTTCTTTATTATATACATGGGGAAGATGAAAGAAACGATGGATGGACTGTGTGAAAGATGACATGGCTAGAAAGGGGGTGACTACCGAGATGACGACTAATAGAGAAGTATGGTAGAAAAGGATATGTTACGCCGACGCCAAATAAATTGGGATAAGGGACGAATTTACTCATTCAAATGTACTTAATAAACAATATGAAAAAAAAATAGGCTGAAATCTTTAACATAAGGGTCCAATAAAAAAAAAACAATAATGACATCGAAAAAAGAAAAAGAGCACATTGACAAAGACTGTTACAAAACGTTACGCAGCCGGGAGTCAAATTATGTTTACGAAGGACCAAAGTACTTATTTATTTTGGTTTATCACGACTACTTTCGGACTTGTGACGTCGCTTAAGGCGAAAGCGCTAAGGTAGCCCGCGAAATTCAAAATTTCTCACGTTTTTTGCAATTTGTAGGTCAGTGTGAGCTACAAATTGCAAAAAACGTAAGAAATTTTGAATTTCGCGGGCTACCCTGGCGCAGGCGAAAGCGCTAAGGTAGCCCGCGAAATTCAAAATTTCTCACGTTTTTTGCAATTTGCAGGTCAGTGTCAGGATGTATGTTGATTAAAATATGATTCGCGGCCGTAACTAACATGGCTTTACAGAATTATAACCATTAGAATCAGCAATACAACTCCATAAGTTGGAATTGACCTCAAAACTAGCGATTTCATGAAATCATGAGGTTGAAGTCAATTCTAACTTATGGAGTTGTATTGCGGATTGTAATGATTATAATTCTGTAAAGTCATGTTAGTTACGGCCGCGAATCATATTTTAATCAACATACAACCTGACACTGATCTGCAAATTGCAAAAAAAGTAAGAAAATTTGAATTTCGCGGGCTATCTTAGCGCATCCTTCTTAATACCTCTGTTTGAGTTTGAAAAGTTAGGCAAACTCGATATAAATATCTGAGTAAAACCGTAAAAATTATAAACATAAATAAATCTCACAAAAGTTATAATATAAGAACTTATGGTGATGTGAAGAGTGATACGATCCAATTGGATCTCAAACAGACTGTACATAATATATTTAATTAACTTGTAATATAATTAATAAATTGTTTTCTACAAAACTTTGTTGTGTATGTTATTCTGACGGTGTTGTCAATTTGAAAAAGAGTGAGTTGGACTCGCGCACTGAGGGTTCCGTTCCGATTTCTGGAAAAGTGTGCTATTTAGAGACATTGTTTTATTTTTTCTGTAATCTTTACAAAAACTTCTATCACATACAATAATTTCAGATATTTCTCTATGCAAACTTCGGAGATTCAAATTCGGGGGAATGGTATTTTTGTTTTACATTTTTCATCAAAAGTCGAAAACTAAGCAACCTACGAAAAGAAAAAAAATGTTTGAGAATGTGCAAGCAGCGCTCTTTCATATGATACCCCACATGCCCTAGTAGCCACACTTCCAATTTTTTTTTAGACACCCTTTCAGTCCCTGTTGCAAAAAAGAAAAAAAATCTTTATTTCTTTCTTATTTGCAAAATAGTTGGGCAAACGTCATCGTCATATAAAACTGTTCCGAATTTCAAGTTGATAGCATTAGTAGTTCTTGAGATATCCAGCTGTGATATATGGACAGACAGACTGAGTCGCACCATAAGGGTCCCTTTTTACCATTTTGGTACGGAACCCTAAAAACAAATAGGTCAATATGGTGTTTGACAGGTAAACAGCACCAGCGAATGATGTGACTCCTAGCGGGACAAATTGGCAGTGTCTCTCTCCATTATACAGTTTCTGAACGTATCCGTATTATATTACATCTACATCTGGCAAAGTGGCAACATTCAATTTCGTAGACAGAGAATTCTAAGGAGAATTCTAATTTACTACCAACCTTAGACCTTACAAAACAAAACGTCAACCATCTTACTTTTGAGTTTTGACGTATGATGTATTGGCAGTTTGGCACCTCCGTTAGGAGTATATATGTTCTGTGGTTTGGCACATGTATTCTCAGAACAATAACAAAGCATAGAAGTAGTGTTAAAATAGCAACTGAACTCAATATATTTGTTTCATTTTGACTTATGGAGCCGCTATGATGTTAAAGAAGGACACGTATACAGAAGAAGTTTCGAAATTTTGTAGGTTGTCATTCATTTTATTCTGACTAGTGATGTACCCACTAAATTTCAACGTCGATAGAATTTACAATGACATTCTTTCTTACACTGCCAAGAATAATAACCGTAGGTACACACGGCTACACATCAAGCTATACATTTCCAGTTTACACTGACCGCTCATTGTAAGGAAATCCTATACAATGCGAGATCAGCTTATACTGGAAATGTATAGTTGATCTGTAGCCGTGCGTACCAAAAATTTTAAAGTAACTAAGCATACTTATGATACCAATACTTAATATATTCGTTCAAAATGAAACAATACTTTAAGTATGAACTAAATAGTTCGTCATCATCATCACCAGTCTTCCTTGGTTCCCGACAGCTCTTCATGTATTAAATCTGACCCGGCTAAACCCGAATGTATTTAGTTGCCATAATAACTGATGAGTTTATTGAAAAGAAGTGGGAGACATTCGGTTTTGCAAATGTTTTTAGCAACTTACTTTCTCATATTTATTTGAATTTTAGATTACATCATAGACTACTCAACAAAGTCTAGGGAAAAAGGGTATTCAAAGTACCTAATAATTTTTATTTTAATACTTTTTATGTAACATATATTATTGTAAATCAGTAGAAGCGTAATTTAATAGAGATTTGAATTATTTGATTAAATAAAATGGTTGTTAGTGAAAAAATAAAATTTATTATGAAAATTTAAAATGGTACCAAAGCGACAAAAACTTTTCGTACATAAAAAAATAAATAACGCCAGATAATATTTTAAATAAAAGATAATATTTTAAATAAAAAAATAAAATGCCTAGCCACTTTAATAATCTGTTAGTCGAATTCCAGCCCACACCATAATCATTCCGCCCTGGTACGGATGAACTTCCTGAGGATTCTGGAGTCGGCTCTGGCGACCAGGAACTCTCCAAAAGCGCAGTCTTCTTGAATCGGGATGGAATCCAATTATTTCTGAATTTGTTATTGTCATCTGTGTCAAGGATTCCTAAAACAAACAGTTCTCAATAAAATTTATGTAAGATTTTTTATCAACATTTTTATTTAGGTAAATAGTTTTATTTGTATGTCTTACCTGACTGATGTGAGATGATTTCACGAGATGTCAAGATCAGTGGCGATTCATTAATTTGTACCGATGTACTAGGTCCTGTTTCAACTTCCATTGCTACGGGATCCTACAATTACGTATTTTGTATTAAAAATAAATAAATAAATTTGCACTCGATTATATTTCCGACTGGGATAATTAGAAGAATGATATCGCATCAATGATATTTTTAATATAATATCATTGTATCGCATATATCAAGTGAACATATTTCTGAATGTTATACCTGTCTTCATGTTAGATTACTGTTGATGGTGAGCGGTTTTTTTAATTTGCAGTATTGCGCTATGTCCTTCTTCGCAGACTTCCATAAGTATTTCCTGTAATGTAATAAATCAAGTTTTAATTTGAACGGGATACTATTTATTGCCAATAAAATACCTTAATTATATCATAATATATCAAGACCATTTCATCTGTTCTATCCATAACAAATAATGTAGGAACAGCATGTACTCTAAGTGACGACTTAAAGAACATGCTACATCCATTTCATAGGTTCATTACCAAATGAATACAAAGTAAAATGTTTGGAGCATATTATGTGGCTGTGCTGTTTGGAGTCCAATTTCGTCTACCAATACAATTTATCCATTTTTTTTTCACATCGTCTAGGAAATCTGTAAAAGAAAAGTATCGACAACATTATTTACGTCACTATGGCTGATCAAGATAACCCCAAAACAATTTCCGAATATTCGCTAATAACTTCTATTGGAATAAATATTACGACTGGTTTCAGCTATATAGTGACACAGCAATATTTGTTATGTATTTATATTCGTTTATCAGATCTTAGGCAACAAGAAATTGAGCAAAAACTTACCGATGGAAGGTCAATATTTGTTGTTCATTTTATTTTCGCTATGAATGGGACTTGCAGCCCCCAACCACACAAGAAATTGCTCCACAGCGTCCACACACTCACTATTTGTAGTTAAACAAAGAATTCATGCAATCTAACAGTAGAAATATTATTAAAACATCGCAAAACCATGGAATATTACGACAGACACGTAATCAATGAACACGCGAATAAGTCAGCTAGTTCAATGAACGAACTGTCAGACATTGAAACAAAGTACTATCAAATTTGGCCGCGTCATACTATAACTTTTTTAACCAAATGACAATTGATCTTGTGACCATGCCAAGAAAGTAAAACAAAGAGTAAAACATTTATCTCTTTCCCACATCCTTTATCGTACCTAATAATAGAACGGGAATAAAGGTAGTTACAGAATTCTGTTTTTAGCCTTCCTTCTATGCTTTGTTATTGTTCTGAGCATGTATTGGTGTCAATTGGTGTCAAAACCTGCATTACCGTTTTGTTGCTCTACAAAATAATTGAAAGTATACTTGTGTGAAGCAAAATTTCAGGTAAGTTTAATGATTTTATTACAGACATATTATTATTATACATTATTTTGTAATAAGTAAATCGTGCAATAGACAAGAGAATATTGTGAAAATCTTTTTACTTACTTTGTTTTTGCGCGTGGTTTCTTGTTTTGCTAGGTTACCTATATTTTGCTTCCGTTGTGATTTGTCTGACATTGGGTGATTTGGGTGACGTGACGCCACACAAAAAAACAGGGTCACTCTATTTAACCCTCAGAACAATAACAAAGCATAGAAGGAAGGTTAAAAACAGAATTCTGTAACTACCTTTAGTCCCGTTCTATTATTAGGTACGATAAAGGTACGATAAAGGATGTGGGAAAGAGATAAATGTTTTACTCTTTGTTTTACTTTCTTGGCATGGTCACAAGATCAATTGTCATTTGGTTAAAAAAGTTATAGTATGACGCGGCCAAATTTGATAGTACTTTGTTTCAATGCCTGACAGTTCGTTCATTGAACTACCTGACTTATTCGCGTGTTCATTGTTTACGTGTTTGTCGTAATCTTCCATGGTTTTGCGATGTTTTAATAATATTTCTACTGTTAGATTGCATGAATTCTTTGTTTAACTACAAATAGTGAGTGTGTGGACGCTGTGGAGCAATTTCTTGTGTGGTTGGGGGCTGCAAGTCCCATTCATAGCGAAAATAAAATGAACAATAAATATTGACCTTCCATCGGTAAGTTTTTGCTCAATTTCTTGTTGCATATGATCTGATAAACGAATATAAATACATAACAAATATTGCTGTGTCACTATATAGTTGAAACCAGTCGTAATATTTATTCCAATAGAAGTTATTAGCGAATATTCGGAAATTGTTTTGGGGTTATCTTGATCAGCCATAGTGACGTAAATAATGTTGTCGATACTTTTCTTTTACAGATTTCCTAGACGATGTGAAAAAAAATGGATAAATTGTATTGGTAGACGAAATTGGACTCCAAAAAGCACAGCCACATAATATGCTCCAAGCATTTTACTTTGTATTCATTTGGTAATGAACCTATGAAATGGATGTAGCATGTTCTTTAAGTCGTCACATTATTTGTTATGGATAGAACAGATGAAATGGTCTGATATACAGGATGAATTTTTTATCATGCACCAAATTGAAATGGGAGATTGTACTCATCATTATGAACAACTTTTACTATGGGACCAAACCTGAAATCGCGAAAAAAAAATCAGCTGTTCAGTACATTTTGACGAGTTTGATGTAGATAACTGTACTGAACAGCTGATTTTTTTTTCGCGATTTCAGGTTTGTTCCCATAGTAAAAGTTGTTCATAATGATGAGTACAATCTCTCATTTCGATTTGGTGCATGATAAAAAATTCATCCAGTATTATGATATAATTAAGGTATTTTATTGGCAATAAATAGTATCCCGTTCAAATTAAAACTTGATTTATTACATTACAGGAAATACTTATGGAAGTCTGCGAAGAAGGACATAGCGCAGTACTGCAAATTAAAAGAACCGCTCACCATCAACAGCAATCTAACATGAAGACAGGTATAACATTTCAGAAATATGTTCACTTGATATATGCGATACAATGATATTATATTAAAAATATCATTGATGCGATATCATTCTTCTAATTATCCCAGTCGGAAATATAATCGTGTGCAAATTTATTTATTTATTTTTAATAAAAAATACGTAATTGTAGGATCCCGTAGCAATGGAAGTTGAAACAGGACATAGTACATCGATACAGATTAATGAATCGCCACTGATCTTGACATCTCGTGAAATCATCTCACATCAGTCAGGTAAGACATACAAATAAAACTTAGTTAAAAGATTTAAGATTTTTTATCAACATTTTTATTTAGGTAAATACCTAAATAAAAATGTTGATAAAAAATCTTACATAAATTTTATTTAGAACTGTTTGGTTTAGGAATCCTTGACACAGATGACAATAACAAATTCAGAAATAATTGGATTCCATCCCGATTCAAGAAGACTGCGCTTTTGGCGAGTTCCTGGTCGCCAGAGCCGACTCCAGAATCCTCAGGAAGTTCATTCGTACCAGGGCGGAATGATTATGGTGTGGGCTGGAATTCGCCTAACAGATTATTAAAGTTGCTAGGGATTTTATTTTTTTATTTAAAATATTATCTGGTCGTTATTTATTTTTTTATGTACAAAAATTTGAATTTTCATAATAAATTTTATTTTTTCACTAACAACCATTTTATTTAATCAAATAATTCAAATCTCTATTAAATTACGCTTCTACCGATTTAAAATAATGTGTTACATAAAAAGTATTAAAATAAAAATTATTAGGTACTTTGGATACCCTTGTTCCCTAGACTTTGTTGAGTAGTCTATGATGTAATCTAAAATTCTAATAAATATGAGAAAAGTAAGTTGCTAAAAGCATTTGCAAAACCGAATGTCTCCCACTTGTTTTCAATAAACTCATCAGTTATTATGGCAATTAAATACATTCTGGTTTAGCCGGGTCAGATTTAATACATGAAGAGCTGTCGGGAACCAAGGAAGACTTTGGTGATGATGATGACGAACTATTTAGTTCATACTTAAAGTATTGTTTCATTTTGAACGAATGTATTAAGTATTGGGATCATAAGGATGCTTAGTCAATTCAAAATTTTAGGTACGCACGGCTACAGATCAAGCTATACATTTCCAGTATAAGCTGATCTCGCATTGTATAAGATTTCCTTACAATGAGCGGTCAGTGTAAACTGGAAATGTATAGTTCGATGTGTAGCCGGGTGTACCTACGGTTATTATTCTTGGCAGTATAAGAAAGAATGTCATTGTAAATTCTATCGACGTTGAAATTTAGTGGGTACATCACTAGTCAGAATAAAATGAATGACAACCTACAAAATTTCGAAACGTCTTCTGTATATGTGTCCTTCTTTTACATCATAGCGGCTCCATAAGTCAAAATGAAACAAATATATTGAGTTCAGTTGCTATTTAAACACTACTTCTATGCTTGTTGTTCTTCTGAGATTTAACCTATGGAGATGGCAAGCAGCGAATCACCGAACAACATTTTCTGCCACTTTATGCGGGAGGCGAGGAAAACACATACAGCACACTACGAAAATTTGACAACCACACACAGATACATGCTTCGTATTGCTACGAACGCACACGAAAGAATAATAGTCACACAATAAAAAAACACATACACATTGACAAATTTGTGCGTATCTACGCAACTGTCCTATGACAACAAACACAAAGTGCTAGTGATGGGACACAAACAATCAGTGGTATTTGATTACATGAATCAAAAATCAATCTGCCTAGCCTTTTCCCAACTATGTTGGGGTCGGCTTCCAGTCCAACCGGATGCAGCTGAATACCAGTATTTTACATGGAGCGACTGCCTATCCGACCTCCACAACCCAGTTACTTGGTAATATATAACCCATTGGTAAGACTGGTTGTCAGACTTTCGGGCTTCTGATGACCCGTAACGACTGTCAGAGAACCACGAATGACAGCCGCGACCAACGGCTTAACGTGCTTTCTGAGGCACGGAGGAGTCTCGGTATGTAAAGATGGTCACTCATTCACTGACCAACCCCGGCAAGCGTAGCTTAACCGTATTTCATTACATGAATGAATTAATAAATAAAATGTTCATTCGTTTTATTTTCTTGTATGTAAATACAGGTCAAGCCACCCGAAACTGTCAAATTTTCCCAATCAACCTTGAACCTAATACTTTAGATTTATAAAGACTGTAGTAGCTTGACGTGCTGGCGTCTATACACAAAAATACGCAATATGATTAAGGGCCCTCGCCCACGGTGACTTTTTGTAGCGATGCAGTAGCGATGCTGTCGCGCGTCCGCATCGATACAGTCGCGAAGCGGTCGCTAGCTGTGTGCCCTCGCCCACGGGCCCAGATTCAGTCGCGATGCATACGAGATACTGGCGCGCTTCTGTCGCTATGCAAACGCGATTCAGTAACGGCACAATAATACCTGCGATCGCTACAGTTGCAAGATGGACTCCGTTGAGGCAACATTAGTCACGTTGTCTTTGGTGCTGCTTTTACGTAAGCAGCCGAAGCGTAGGCAATGAAAGCTCGGTTCTCCACTCACGCGCCACCCTCCCTCTGTTCTCTCCCCGATGTCGTCCGACACGGTCGCGCGTTTGCATCGATACAGTCGCGATACTGTAGCGCGTTAGTAGCGCGTTGGCATCGCTTCTGTAGCGCGTTGCAAATGCGACTAACGCGCGTTAGTAGCGATGCAGTCGCGCATTTCGTAAACGCGCGACAGCATCGCTACAAAAAGTCGCCGTGGGCGAGGGCCCTAATGCATGCGAAACGACGTAGGTAGCCAGTAATGACAAAACAATTAATAGTGCTTTAGAAAAAGAACGATTGTATTTATTTTTTTAATCAAATATTTTTGTCAAATAACATTATTGATATTGCTGGACCTTCCCTATCATTCTGCATTTAGAAATTCGGGAACCACTGTACAAACGCACCCGGCGATTTTATAAACTAGCTACGCGTTAAGGGTCACTGTTCTGACCTAACTCAACCTAACCAAAATTATTCTCAAGCAATAGAGGTAATGGTCACTATTCTAACCTAACCCAAGTGATTCACCAATGTGAAGTTTTTTGTTTTTTAGAACTATGTATTTGAGTTCGGTGTTTCATAGCTAAGTTATTAAAGAAACTAAATGATGTATTTGATCTTTTAGTAGGAAAACATGCGGGTGTGGCTTCATAGCCAAAGCCATCGTTATTTCATATGTCTGAATAATGACGACTACAGTCTGATTTTTAATTCGACGGAATTCTGACATTTCAGAAGTGTTGCCAATAATAAAACGGTCCTACTAAAATCTTTAATTTTGCAGGCGGTTCTCCCGTGCCAAGAATGTTTTTTAAAGTGGGTATCGTACCCTCAATTAGTTTCCTTCTATTATTTGCAAGTTGTTTAAAATTACACGACATAAAATGTTCTGAACAGATTGCACTAGTACGGGTGGGTCCCCAAGTTTCTGTATTACCGCAAAATATCCTCCATTTTTGTCATAGTACAGGATCTTTTGGAAATCTGTTGAAGAAAAATATAGAATAAAAGTAATCAGTTTAAATAAGTGCCAACAGAATCAAACGAAAATCATGTCTATTAATTTGATTGTGTACGTACTACGTTTTCATAACAGCCTTGAAAAAACCTACTAGTAAGTACCTACTGCCTACGGTCCGCGGTGGAATAGTTATTAAATTATTCCACTGCGGATTTTTTTTTTTCAAATTGCATGAGAAAAACTCACATTCGAAACGAACAAACTGTTATTTTTTATTAGCCTAAAACTACAAAAGAATTTAAATAGACTCACAAAAAACTGAAATTAATATTTTATAATATATATTTTTTTTTATTTCAACCTGACTTATCCAGATAAATTATTAAAAAAAACTGGTTACTGAACATACTGACTGAAAAAATCATTTATTTTATCAATCATTGATTCACGTTGTCCCTGCACTATACAAATTCCTACTTGTATTACCGTGTACTACGTTTGAGCTACCAACGTACCACTGTATTTTTCTATCGTAATGTCAACAACGATTATTTCGACATTATACTTAAATAAAACTATTTGAATGTATAATTTATACTTACATGTGGTAAGAAACACCATGGTTTCGCAAATTTGAAGTGGCAGATCGCTTTTTGCACGAGGATACTGCACAATTAACCATTTTTTGGGAGCACTTTCTTGCGACACAATACGATACACAATGACAGCAGTCGGCGAATGAAATAGTTTTATATAACGTGCATGGCCATATGGCCAATTGACTTTGGCAGAGGGGTTCGCTCAGCTATGCCATCTCCATAGGTTAAATGCTCTAAGACTTGTACAATAGAGGTCAGTGAACAGGGTGTATACCGTGCATACTCATTGGCTATTTTTTTGAATGAACCTAAGATTACTTATGGCTTATTATTTTCGCGGCGACAGAAAAATTAAAGAGCAGCAAACTATTTGCAACTAAAATAATAACTTGTCAGCGATTAAATATTTTGGCAATCATTTATATTAGGTCTTTACCTTAGAGCATTTAACCTATGGAGATGGCATAGCTGAGCGAACCCCTCTGCCAAAGTCGACTGGCCATATGGCCATGCCTTAGAGCATTTAACCTATGGAGATGGCATAGCTGAGCGAACCCCTCTGCCAAAGTCGACTGGCCATATGGCCATGCACGTTATATAAAACTAATTCATTTGGCGACAGCTGTCATTGTGTATACTGTATCGTATTGTGTCGCAAGAAAGTGCTCCCAAAAAATGGTGAATTATGCAGTTTCCTCGTGCGAAAAGCGATCTGCCACTTCAAATTTGCGAAACCATGGTGTTTCTTACCACATGTTAGTATAAATAATACATTCAAATACTTTTATTTAGTACAATGTCGAAATAATCGTTGTTGACATTACGATAGAAAAATACAGTGGTACGTTGGTAGCGCAAACGTAGTACAGGAAGGAATTAAAGGAATTTGCATAGTGCAGGGACAACGTGAATGAATGATTGATACAATAAATGATTTTTTCAGTCAGTATGTTCAGTAAACATAGTTCAGTTTTTTTTTGTGAATGTATCTGGATAAGTCAGGTTGAAATTAAAAAAAAATATTATTTATAAAATATTAATTTCAGTTCTTTGTGAGTCGATTTAAATTCTTTTCTTTTGTAGGCTTAGGCTATTAAAAAATAACAGTTAGTTCGTTTCGAATGTGAGTTTTTGCAGCTCATGCAATTTGAAAAAAAATTAATCCGCTGTGGAATAATTTAATAATTATTCCACCGCTTTCAAACCCCAAACCGCTCAAAAATATAATTACCGATAAGGTTATTATACTTCCGCCGCTTGAGGTTTTCCGCAGCCGCAGCAGCAGTGTCAGCACAACACGCCGAGCCATGAAGGTGGGATGGCGCAAGAGTATCGACACACGTTGCGTCCCACACTAAAGGCCTACCCACCTTCCATGGAAATAATGACATGCCGTCCGGTCTCTTGCCATCGTCGCGTGCCAAGCCATTGGGTTCTAATACAGCTGGAACGCCGACGGTGACAAGGGCTCGTCGGATGATGTCATTGATGTTAGCGTGCCGCGCTAAGCGACCCGCAATTCGGCTGCAAGACAGGCCGTGGTGTCCGAGGCTGTTGACAACTTCGCCACAGTGACAGCGGTGAGGAGATAATAATAAAATTTCGTATATATGTGTCTCACTTCCACGCTTCACACTGTAATCATGGCAACGTCTAGATGTTTAATGTCATTGAACTAGACTAAGGCTATGAAGCCACTATGAACTAGCCCATGGCTATGAAGCCGCTATGAACTAGACTATGGCTATGAAACACCCGCATGTTTTCCTACTAAAATATCAAACACCTCATTTAGTTTATTTAATTAGTTAGCTAGTAAACACCGAACTCAAATAGTTGTAAAAAAAAAAGAAACCGAACGGGTAAAAGACGTGTATTTATTAGTATTTATTCTTTTGCCAGTTATCTATCCCTTGTGTTGCATCTACCATGTTTTGTCTCTGCATCACCCTAAAATTGACTGGTAGATAATGCCTAAGGCATTAAGTTCGCCTTTGTATAGTATTTTTTTACTTGTGCATAAAGTTTTAATAAATAATAAATAAATAAAAATAAAAGTGTTATTTTTAACGAAATAATAAAATTGGCTGTGTTGTTTTATTATTTATATTCTACACTTCCTACTTTTTTGACACGTATACCTACAATAAGCCCGCATTATAAAACGGGGCTCAGTATGTATCCCGAATTGCCGACCCTAAATGCAGAATGATAGGGAAAGGCACTGCAGTGCGATTCTGTAACCATCTCACCGTGAAAACTTAGGTGAAGTGAGCGTCGAGTGAGCTGTCAATAGTGTCAATTCCTAGCAAAAACAAACTTACTTCACTTAAGTTTTCACGGTGAGATTTTTACTGAATCGACCAGCTGGTCCAGCAATATGTTATTTGAAAAAATATTTGACTCTATAAATAAATACAATCGTTCTTTTTCTAAAGCACTATACATTTTTTGGTCATTACTGGCTACCTACGTAGTTTCGCAGGCATTAATCATATTGCGTATTTTTGTGTAGGTACACACGACTACACATCAAGCTATATACATTTCCAGTTTACACTGATCTCTAATTATAAGGAAATCCTATACAATGCGAGATCAGCTTATACTGGAAATATACAGGGTTATTGGTAAAACACCAGCAACCTCTTAAAGGGTCATTGTACTCATCATTATGAACAACTTTTACTATGGGCCCAAACACGAAATCGCGAAAAAAAAAATCAGCTGTTCAGTACATTTTTATCTACATCAAACTCGTCAAAATGTAGGGAGCAGCTGATTTTTTTTTCGCGATTTCAGGTTTGGTCCTTCATTAAAAGTTGTTCATAATGATGAGTACAATGACCCCTAAAGAGTTTGCTGGTGTTTTACCAATAACCCTGTATAGCGTGATCTGTAGCCGTGCGTATACATACAAGAAATTAAAATGAATGAACATTTATTCATTCATTCATGTAATGAAATATCACTCATTGTTTGTGTCACATCACTAGCACTGTCAAATTTTCGTAGTGTGCTGTATGTGTTTTCCTCGCCCCCCGCATAAAGTGGCAGAAAATGTTGTTCGGTGATTCGCTGCTTGCCATCTCCATAGTTAAATGCTCTAAGGGCCATGCACGTTATATAAAACTAATTCATTTGGCGACAGCTGTCATTGTGTATCGATACTACTTAATCTGTGGTGTATCGTATTGTGTCGCAAGAAAGTGCTCCCAAAAAATGGTGAATTGTGCAGTTTCCTCGTGCGAAAAGCGATCTGCCACTTCAAATTTGCGAAACCATGGTGTTTCTTACCACATGTTAGTATAAATAATACATTCAAATACTTTTATTTAAGTACAGACGCCAGCACATCAAGCTAGTAAAATCTGACAAATTTCTTTAATAGATTTTCATCTTTATTGCTAAAGCATTAGGTTCAAGGTTGATTGGGAAAATTTGACAGTTTCGGGTGGCTTGACCTGCTGGCGTCTGTACAATGTCGAAATAATCGTTGTTGACATTACGATAGAAAAATACAGTGGTACGTTGGTAGCGCAAACGTAGTACAGGAAGGAATTAAAGGAATTTGCATAGTGCAGGGACAACGTGAATGAATGATTGATACAGTAAATGATTTTTTCAGTCAGTATGTTCAGTAAACATAGTTCAGTTTTTTTTTTGTGAATGTATCTGGATAAATCAGGTTGAAATTAAAAAAAATATTATTTATAAAATATTAATTTCAGTTCTTTGTGAGTCGATTTAAATTCTTTTCTTTTGTAGGCTTAGGCTATTAAAAAATAACAGTTAGTTCGTTTCGAATGTGAGTTTTTGCAGCTCATGCAATTTGAAAAAAAATTAATCCGCGGTGGAATAATTTAATAATTATTCCACCGCTTTCAAACCCCAAACCGCTCAAAAATATAATTACCGATAAGGTTATTATACTTCCGCCGCTTGAGGTTTTCCGCAGCCGCAGCAGCAGTGTCAGCACAGCACGCCGAGCCATGAAGGTGGGATGGCGCAAGAGTATCGACACACGTAGCGTCCCACACTAAAGGCCTACCCACCTTCCATGGAAATAATGACATGCCGTCCGGTCTCTTGCCATCGTCGCGTGCCAAGCCATTGGGTTCTAATACAGCTGGAACGCCGACGGTGACAAGGGCTCGTCGGATGATGTCATTGATGTTAGCGTGCCGCGCTTAGCGACCCGCATTTCGGCTGCAAGACAGGCCGTGGTGTCCGAGGCTGTTGACAACTTCGCCACAGTGACAGCGGTGAGGAGATAATAATAAAATTTCGTATATATGTGTCTCACTTCCACGCTTCACACTGTAATCATGGCAACGTCTATATTAGATGTTTAATGTCATTGAAGTAGACTATGGCTATGAAGCCACTATGAACTAGCCCATGGCTATGAAGCCGCTATGAACTAGACTATGGCTATGAAACACCCGCATGTTTTCCTACTAAAATATCAAACACCTCATTTAGTTTATTTAATTAGTTAGCTAGTAAACACCGAACTCAAATAGTTGTAAAAAAAAGAAACCGAACGGGTAAAAGACGTGTATTTATTAGTATTTATTCTTTTGCCAGTTATCTATCCCTTGTGTTGCACCTACCATGTTTTGTCTCTGCATCACCCTAAGGTTGACTGGTAGAAAATGCCTCAGGCATTAAGTTCGCCTTTGTACAGTATTTTTTTACTTGTGCATAAAGTTTTAATAAATAATAAATAAATAAAAATAAAAGTGTTATTTTTAACGAAATAATAAAATTGGCTGTGTTGTTTTATTATTTATATTCTACACTTCCTACTTTTTTGACACGTATACCTACAATAAGCCCGCATTATAAAACGGGGCTCAGTATGTATCCCGAATTGCCGACCCTAAATGCAGAATGATAGGGAAAGACACTGCAGTGCGATTCTGTAACAATCTCACCGTGAAAACTTAGGTGAAGTGAGCGTGGAGTGAGCTGTCAATAGTGTCAATTCCTAGCAAAAACAAAATCAATTCACCTAAGTTTTCACGGTGAGATTTTTACTGAATCGACCGGCTGGTCCAGCAATATGTTATTTGAAAAAATATTTGACTCTATAAATAAATATAATCGTTCTTTTTCTAAAGCACTATAAATTTTTGGTCATTACTGGCTACCTACGTAGTTTCGCAGGCATTAATCATATTGCGTATTTTTGTGTAGGTACACACGACTACACACCAAGCTATATACATTTCCAGTTTACACTGATCTCTAATTATAAGGAAATCCTATACAATGCGAGATCAGCTTATACTGGAAATATACAGGGTTATTGGTAAAACACCAGCAACCTCTTAAAGGGTCATTGTATTCATCATTATGAACAAGTTTTACTATGGGCCCAAACACGAAATCGCGAAACAAAAAATCAGCTGTTCAGTACATTTTTATCTACATCAAACTCGTCAAAATGTAGGGAGCAGCTGATTTTTTTTCGCGATTTCAGGTTTGGTCCCTCATTAATAGTTGTTCATAATGATGAGTACAATGACCCCTAAAGAGGTTGCTGGTGTTTTACCAATAACCCTGTATAGCGTGATCTGTAGCCGTGCGTATACCATGGACCTAATATACTATATAAACAGGACTGAGCTCTCCAAAAATCGTATCATACAAAAATTAACCTTAATGACTGCAGTTTAGGTTTACTTTTGATAGGATATCTTAGCTGAGGCAAAACGAGCCGACGAGAGAGAGGCCCCGAGTTGTGGAGTGTGTCCCTTTTGCTCAATTGCCAACAGATAAAAATGATAAAGATGGTAGAAAATTTTACCAACTACAAGTTGGTAAAATAAGTTACGTATATTTTTTTTTAGCATTTAGATTAGTTTTAAATAATTTTATTTATAGGTTTACAATCTGTATATCATAGTCAATAATTTTATAAGTAAGCTCCATGAGTAAAATAATCAAAATAATATAATTTTGATTAATGTTTGGTAGCTATCATATAATTACTCTGGTAACACTGAAATCTGACATCAATGGTTTCATGGCGGTTTTTTTCAATTTATATAGCGAAAATGGTGAGAAAGTGTTGCATCAAGAAATGTAAAAGTGAATGTTATGCTTGTTGTGGCATTTAATTTCACAGGTAAGGAACTTGTAAGGAATAACAAAGATTTAAATAAATCCCGATAAAAGACTTAAAATTGTTAGGTACTAAATAATAACAATTTTGAGTATAAGTAGTGTAACCATGCTCTAGACGTTTTGTAGACAGAAGACTTAGCGTCTTCTGTCTACAAAAGCTATAAGTAGTGTATTTCTGATTAAAACTATTAATATTAGGCGTATAATAAATACAATTTGTACTTATGTATCGCATGATTGAAATAGCATTATTTTTAAGTAGTTTACAGCTTTCCATCCAAAGAAGAAATTCAACAAATATGGTTGGATGTAATTCCAGAATCATTTTAGTTCCCTTTGCTTCAATTACATACTTACCCAAACCAGCTCTGTAGAGTAAACGAAAAAAGAGCAAGAAAGTACCATGGTCCCAGAACGAGATTCTACATGCCTACTTCATCATAAGCCACGTATACCTACGTGATCAAATTTGATGATTCGCCACAAGACGAATCTCACCAATATTGTAGTCCTTCCTTCTTGCCTCAAAACATGGGTAGGTACACGATTCAACACCGACACAGAACACAATAATATTCAGTTTTATAAAGGAGCTTTCGAAAAAGGTCTATTTCTTTATATTATTTAATTACAATATGTTTGTAATACAAACAATAATTTGAAATCACTTATGGTCAACCGGACGCAAATTATCTCTGTATAAACGAATTTTCCTGTTTGTCATAAAAATGTTTGGTCACCCTATTAGAAGGAGATAACTGCCTCATGTGACATATCTCTCTCTGCTCGTGTTTTTGTATGCGTATGGTATGAGAGCTCAGTCCAGTTTGTATAATAGGTCCATGCCTTTTCCTTGATGTGATGTGAAGTGTCAAAGTCAACATGACAAATTGTCAATGTAATAAAAAATAAAAACCACAGATAAATTTTGAAAATATTATGTCATGTCAATATTCTTTATTGCGGGAGGGATGCGCTGCGCTAGAGAGCTAGAGTAAGGTTAGTTACTTTAAAGCCCATGTATTTTTCTACCACGGAGTTGTACAGGGTTAGTGGTGTACTTACGGTACGCAAACTTTTTGTACTATTATTAATTATGCGACAACATTCCTGTCTGGCTTAACAGCCTGACTGAAAAACAAAATACAGGGAGAAGGCCGGAGAAGGCGGTTAGAATGGGGAGCCACACGCAAAGCTGTTTGTAGATGGCGCTCTGAACGACTGTACATTGTTTTACAAACAAATCCAAACAATTTGACAATCGTTCGTTATGTCAAATCAATGAAAAAAGGACAGTCGATCATGTGCCACCTAGCGTGATAAAAAGTTAGTTTTCCTCCCCATTATGTAAATCTGTGCCTTGTAGAACATCTTTTGCTCAAAGATTTAACTTGTTCCTGGGCCCAAGATTGTATAACATAGCTAATAAAAAAAATGAAATTTTCTCCATGACAAAGAGAGAGTGTAAACAGAAAGTGATCAACTGGCTTCTATCACTTACATATGACGAAACTGAAAAACTGTTTCATGTACCTGCATAAATACTCCCTAAGTATCAAGTATTTATGATTGTTAACGCCAAACACACACATTGACACATCCCATACACAGTCACGCCTCACATACACTGTTCAATTGTTCACCCTCACCCCCACACTCACATCCACTTCCACACACACACCCACACACTCACACCGAAACACACCCACACCTCCACTCACAAACACAACACAATACACAATCACAATCATACTTAAATCCTTTTCCTGTTATTAAATAATTCGCACTAGTGTTATTTACTTACCTCAATTTTTTTTTTCTCCTCATGCATGGTAAATTTATAAGCTTTCTTATTATTTTTTAAATATATATTTAAAAAAAAAATTAAAAAAACTGTATAACTTAGGACCTGGTTTATTTTGTACTTAGAATGCTCCTTTACCTTGTTAAATTGTGTAACGGGAATTTAAATTTTTAATTATAAAACTATATTAAGCTTTTGGCTCTAAATGTATAATTAATATTATGTGAATGAAAATGTGGGTGGGCGCTGATACCTATGTTAGCTTAGGTATTAGTTGCAACTCTAACATGTTACATATTGTATCTACCTTTCAGCCTATTTTATTTTAAAGCTGTTGCTTTATGTTAATTTTGAAGGTGCAAATAAACGTTTTTATTTATTTATTTAATTGATACGGATGAAATAAGTATGAAAAAGTGATTTTCCGAACTCATGTAACTTGATGGAGAATGACCCTACAGGTTTGTTCCCATACTAAAAATGAAGAGAAAGACTTATTCTTTCGGAATATAGCTTTTTTTTTGTTTGGCACTTTCACATTCAGCCCAAAAATGTATGGACCGTGAATGTTCTCCATTCCCATCCACAAAAAAAAAGGTCAGTGTCAAGTTGTATGTTGATTAACAGTCAGGAAATTTAGTACATAAAAAAGTCTAAAATCGCCAATCCGCCTTGTGCAAGCGTGTTGATCAATGCTCGTCGTCATCGTTAGAAGAAGCAAGAAGCCTTTGCCCTGCAGTAGGCAGGTAATAAAATTATTTACTATCTTCTATTCGTGACTTCGTTTCCGATACACAATATACTAAAATAACAGCCTCATTTTTAGAAAACTGTCAGCTCCCGACCTAACGTGTCGCGTCGCATCGCCCGCCCGCATTACTACGTTTTCACGCGTTCTTTCCGACTTTTTTCTTTTTCTCGTCTCCTAATATGCGTGGCGTGATGTTAAATAGCCTTTATCTTTTTTAAGAATTGGGATATCAAATGCAAAAATAATCCGACTGTTTGTAGACGCGCTCAAACCAACAAACTCTCAATAAAATAATATAGAAAAATAATTTTAGACACGCTGTTTTTTATTCCTCATTAATTATGAACAATAATACCGAATTAAAAAAACCTGCTGTTCCTTAACTCATCAAAACCTACATAGGTCACTATATAACAAAAAGATTCATAATAATTTTAAAAAGTAAATAAGTAATTAAATGTATTTTTCATTCCTCATACTCGGGAAGTGGTGTTTGTTTACATTTTTCATCAAAAGTCGAAAACTATGTGGTCTAAAAAAAAAAAGTTTACGAATGTGCAAACAGCGTTCTTTTATATGATACCCCACATGCCCTAGTAGCCCCACTTTGAATTCGTAAGACCCCTTTCCCCTTTTGCAAAAAAATATAAATATTTTTATTTCTTTTTTGCAAAATAGGTGGGTAAACGTCATCTAAAAAGGTTCCAAATTTCAAGTTGATAGCATTAGTAGTTCTTGAGATATCCAGCTGTGACAGACAGACAGACAGACAGACGGACAGACACACTGAGTCACACCATAAGGGTGCTTTTTTACCATTTTGGTACGGAACCCTAAAAAGAGTATAATTTGGCGGGATACTAACTCTGTAAGCTGTACTTCGTTTATCAGTAAATATTTTAGAAAAACTGCTATTTTTTACTTTCCTTATATTCGAAATGAAAAGTAGAGTGTTTAACACGGGTGAAAGTCACCAATTCTTACTCGGACTATAGCCGCCCTCGCTGCGCTCGGGCGTCTAAATGCCTCGTATAGGAGTTGATTCCCTTCCACCCTTGTATAACAATCTACTATTAGACCGTAATATCACATTGGTAATGAAACCTTTAGTTATAGTTTGCATGTTTTTAGCCATTTATGAAATAAAGGTAGAAACACCACCCTGCGCTCCACAACTCAAGTAGCAGATGCTCCGCTAGGAGTAATAGTGTTCTGTGAGCAGATGTTGTAGTAAAAACAGCAGCCAGGCTGAAGTGGGAGTGGGCCGGACACGTCGCATGAATGCACCCGGAGAGATGGGCAAAGATCATAGAGCAACACGGCCTCTGGCGCGCCGGTATAACATGGAGTATGGTAAAGTAATTTTTAAATTATTTTCTTAGGAATGTGTATATTTGTATGATTTTGGGAGAGAAGTGGGATAGAAGGGAATGGAAGTTAGTTGGGAGAGGAATACTATCTTTGGAAATTTTCTACAGGTCGAAGGAATTGAAGCATTGATACTCAATCTAAACAATGACTGTGCCGTTGGGTGGGATGCCATTCCTGCTAAATTCCTTAAACTAACGAGACATATCATTGTTCCACATGTTACTGTACTCTTTGATTTGTGCATTTCTCAAGGAGTTTTTCCAAGAGCGTTCAAAAAATCTTTAATAACACCAGTCCACAAGAACGGGTTGAAGGACGATGTCAGAAACTATCGGCCTATCTCGGTGCTTTCGACAATGTCTAAATTACTAGAGAAAGTTCTGAATACTAGGCTTGTTAGCTTTTTAGAACGTAACAAGATACTGTCGGAAGCCCAGTTTGGTTTCAGATCAGGAAGGAGCACTGAAGATGCTGTCGGTCAACTTGTGGATCACGTCACATCTAAACTGAATGTCCGGAAAAAGTGCATCGGCATTTTCCTTGACTTAGCCAAGGCTTTTGACACCGTTTCGATACCTATTCTTGTGGACAAACTGAAACGTATTGGTGTTCGGGGAAAGGCCCTAAAACTCTTTCAAGATTTTCTCTGTGAGCGCACACAGAGAGTGAAAATTCGGGAACACGTTAGCTCAGATGCTCAGGTCACATACGGCGTACCACAGGGTAGTATTCTTGGTCCCAGTCTCTTCCTGATCTACATAAACGATCTGTGTCAACTAGATCTTGAGAATGGTAAAATTTTTACATATGCTGATGACACGGCACTCGTATTTCATGGAGAGACCTGGGATGAGGTCCGACTAAAAGCAGAGTTGGGCCTGCTTAGCGTGAGCCACTGGTTAAGAGCGAATCTACTAACCTTAAACCTTGCTAAATCGACCCTGATCCAATTTAGTTTCTCTAACTTTAAGCCTCCTAATGTTTGGGTTAAGTTACATGCATGTTGTGCCCCCCCGAACTACTACTCGTCCTGCTCGTGTCCACCAATTCCTCAATCAAATACAGTTAAATATTTAGGAATATTGTTAGACGATAAGTTTACTTGGCGCCAGCACATAGACGTAACCACTGCGCGAATTAGAAAACTCATATGGGTTTTCAAGACACTTCGACACGTCGCTGATTATGAGCTACTACGCACGGTGTATTACGCACTGGTTCAGTCAGTGATCGGTTATTGCATTGGAGTCTGGGGTGGGGCATGCAAAACGCACATGATTCGACTTGAAAGGGCCCAAAGATCTGTGCTTAAAGTAATGACGTTTAGGCCTTTTAGATTCCCCACCTCAACTTTATATGACAAGTGTCAAGTTCTCGCAGTGCGTCAAATGTATGTTTTACATATAGTTACCAAACAGCATCTTATCACACCATTAAATAAACAAGTTTTAAGTAAGCGTACTATAAGGAACGTTTGCCTATCTGTTAATTTTGACACCGCAGCTGCTAGAAGACAACGCATGTATTTGTCAAGTCACATTTATAATAAAACAAACAGTGCCCTTAATATTAATCCTCTTACAATAAGGGATGCTAAAACTAAAACTAAGGCATGGATACTGACTCAAGAGTACAGTCAAACAGAATCAATTTTGGGTTAGGTATTAATTTCGACAAGATCACATTTCAACATTGATGTATAATTTGGGAAGATTAGATTCGCGCTCCTCGACGTGGACCGCATGAGTGGGTTAACACAACACACAAAATTGACTTTAGACACAATCCAGCTAGCGTTTTGTAGCACGTTGGGTAAAATTACCGTAATTGTATAAATTGTCATCAGCTAGGTATGCCTTTGTGTGTTTTCTAAATGTGCACCAATAGTTAAAAACCAAAAACAAGTCCCACGGCATTGCTTTTCACTCGTAAGTACGGCCACAAATGTTAATTTGTTGAAAATTATAACAATATAATTATGACTTTTGCATTCACACGTCTGTGCAAAAAAAAAAAAACAAAAAAACATCGTCGTGCGGAGTCCAGGTTTGGTGATAGCGATATTGGAGCGTATATTTTTTTTATCTTCCTCTAATATATAAATGCATATCACCCGTGAGCACATCTTCTCACTAACGTTCATCCATACACCACACCACCACACTCCACACATGAACACACCACACACACGCTCTTCACACTTCACACTCGCACTAATGTAAAAATTGTTACCTATATTAATTTTCTATTATAATAAAAATTTAAATAATGTTTAATAAGATTAATAAGGATAAAATCCATAACCTACCAACTGATTGTGAGAAGACACTGGCTCCTGTAACACAGGTGTTGCTACCTAGCACAGGAGTCAGGGCTTTAATTTACTTGTGCACCTTTTGTTATGGCAATAAAGAATTTATTATTATTATTTCCTTTATTTCATTTATGTACATATCATTTATATTTTTAAATATTTTTATAAAAACAAAAATAAAAAAAAAACATTTAAAAATATAAAAATAGTAGCCCACCGATATCGGGAACAGGGTCCAAGCTACCGGTGGTCAGGGCTCTAGAGAGAGGAACCTCCTCACTATGCGTGCCGTGTCCAGGAGTACTGCTTTCTGAATCAAGCCCTTGATCTAGCCGCGCAATGAGAGCCTCCTGAGGTGTTGATCGAGGCTCTGTGCTATTAGGCCATTAACCGTAACGATTATCGGTACAATGATTGCAGAGTCTACGTCCCACATGTCGACAACCTCGTGTGCTAAGTCAAGATACTTAATTTTTTTATCTTTCTCAGCTTTCACGAGATTCTCGTCATGAGGGACAGCGATATCAACAATAATTGCACGGCGGTCTCGTCGATCTATCACCACAATATCAGGCTTATTGGCTACAATAGTCCTGTCTGTGATGATAGATCGATCCCAGTACAATGTGGCTTGGCCATTCTCGAGAACTGGGTCGGGCACATACCTGTAATATGGCACTTCGGACTCCACAAGGTTGTACTGCAAGGCAAGTTGCTGGTGGATAATCCTAGCCACTAGATTGTGTCTGTGCAAGTATTCGCCGTTAGCAAGACGAGAACAACCGGAAAATTATTTATTATTATTATTATTAATTGGTGTTCAAATAGCACGAGAAAAAAAAATGACCTAAAGTGCCCTGCGCAAGACTTGTATTTGAAAAACCAAGGTTTCCGTTGGATATCAGGCTGTATCGCTGCGCATGCTTTTGGTTTTTGAGGTCTGAAATAATATTGGAAAACGCCGAAAAATGTTTCCGCGCGCCTTTGACCGTTTGAAATGAAATGAAATGAATAGTACATTATTGCAAAGGCCGTGAAATAGGCAATTGCAGGTCGAGTATGAGTTTGAAGGCCGAGCCGTAGGCGAGGACTTCACTAATACGAGACAGGCAATTGCCATTTCCGCCGAGGCATATATAGTGCTTTTCTCAAAAGAATGCAGGGAAATAAAATTTCCATAATTTTTCAAGTTAATGCCGTTTTTAACATGAACTGTACATTTCAGCATGGAATAAGTTGCCCATAATGTAGATACCTTTTTACTTTTAGCAATCTCATTAAAATACGCCAAAAATACTGTTTCGGAGAAAATGTTTAGTTTTTCTCGTTTTTCCAAATCATAAAATTTTCATATAAGTACTTTCATGTATTTTTCTTTTGACTTCGCTGGAAGCAGGTTTTCCATTGGCAATTTGGCTTCTGATCTTAAATCTGGTGGAGTACAATCAATCTCCATTTCACTCTCTGAACCTTTGTAACTCATGTTAATAATTGTTTAATTTATATTTATTATGTACTAATGTAAATAACAAATCAAGACGAATTTTCAGCTTTGCCGCCAATTTTCTATTTATCATATGTGCCGAAAGGCAAACGCATTTATGGCTGTACAGCCACGTGAACGCAATTTGTACTAAGCAGAGAGACTTAAGCTTTGGAATGCCAAGAATGATAAAAGAGATCCAATCAAACAGTATCTAATAACCCCAGCACGCCGTTTCATACAACATTGCTGGAGCGCTCCAGCAATGTTGTACATTGCTGGAGCGTTGAATGTTCCAAATTCAAAAAAACGCTCCTGCAATGGATTTCATTTTCTTTGACCGTAAATTCGATACTTCGCGTGTTCTTTTTTCGAAAATAATGACAACATTTCCATGCATGTTTGAGAAATAGTACATTATTGCAAAGGCCGTGAAATAGGCAATTGAAGGTCGAGCATGAGTTTGAAGGCCGAGCCGTAGGCGAGGACTTCACTAATACGAGACAAGCAATTGCCATTTCCGCCGAGGCATATATAGTGCTTTTCTCAAAAGAATGCAGGGAAATGAAAGTAGTTAAGTTTCCATAATTTTTCAAGTTAATGCCGTTTTTAACATGAACTGTACATTTCAGCATGGAATAAATTTCCCGTAATTTAGATGGGTTTTTAGTTTTAGCAATCTCATTAAAATAGGTAGGTACCTACGCCAAAAATACTGTTTCGGAGAAAATGTTCACTTTTTTCTCGTTTTTCCAAATCATAAAATTTTCATATATTTTTCATGTATTTTTGTTTTGACTTCGCTGGAAGCAGGTTTTTCATTGCCAATTTGGCTTCTGATCTTAAATCTGGTGGAGTACCTACAATCAATCTTCATTTCACTCTGAACCGTTGGAACTCATTTTAATTAAGTAGGTATTAAATTTATATGTATTATGTATGTAAATATAAATTTTCAAATCAAGATGAATTTTCAGTTTTGCCGCCAATTTTCTATCTAACATCTGTGCCGATCGAAAGGCAAACGCATTTATTATGACTATACAGCCACGTGAACGCAATTTATACTAAGCAAAGAGATCCATTCAAAGAGTATTTAAAAACCCCAGCACGCCGTTTCATACAACATTGCTGGAGCGGTGTAATGTTCCAAATTCAAAAAATGCTCCTGCAATGGATTTGATTTTCTTTGACCGTAAATTCGATACTTCGCGTGTTCTTTTTTCGAAAAAAATGACAATATTTCCATGCATGTTTGAGAAAATGAAATTTATTTATTTGCCAGAATATAGGTGCATAATATTATGCTTTGCTTTGTTTACCACTTTGATAGTGGCGTCATCTGCCGTCTCAGCTTTGCGTAATATTTTCTATTACCATAATCCTTAGAGCATTTATAGGTTAAATGCTCTAAGCCATAATCGACTATTAGTGTTTGAGACTTACTAAAGTAGGATTTAATTGAGTGTGGACATCACTGTTTCGTAGAAGCGGAATGATTGGGACACGTCAATAGGCATAAATATAAATATATAATGTACCTACTCTGTCTGTGTCATACGGTGTCATAGGTATTTCATTTGCAATGCAACAAATGTGACGAAATCTCGTATTTTATTTCCGTAACATTGTGTATTTCATGTCATATTGTTTTATACTGTTAATCATAAATAAAAGTGGTAAGTAGCATTTCTAAAACTGTAGCTACGAAAACTAGTTGTCGAAAATTTATTTTCTATGTTTATTGTAATTAATTTGTGTAGTATTATCACGATCTGTGTACATCGTATGTTTCATAGATTACTCTAGTTTCTATGTACATCTTTTCAAAATAAAATACATGTATGAAATCTTAATTTTTTTAAAGAAATCTTAGAAATAAAAAAGCAAATGGCTGAAATTAGATTTATTGATTGGTAGAAGATAATCACAATTCAAAAAGATTTACTACTCTATTATTAATTCATAATATCAATCATAGTGCATAATTATGATGGCCATCCACCAACACAGTACAATAACAATTTTTAGTTGATAAATAATCATTCTTAATTGAGTGTTTAGATAATCTGCAGATCAATATAATAAGATAACGGTTTTGTTATAGATACAATGAAGTTGTTTACAAGTTTTTTATTTCTCCTGGTGATTCTCCATTGCTCATATGCACCACCCGTGACTCCAGATAAAGCCAATGAGCAGGACAGTGAAGTCAAGGATGACTTGGTAATTATCTTTTATTATTATTCCTTTCACATAGGTAACCTCTAATCAATCAGCTGTCTATTTTACACATAGATGTGCTCTAAAATCGAGGCTCACAAAAGAGGTGCATGTGCTTAAAAATAGAAACAGTTGACCTACATAAAAAAATAAGGTATGGGCTGTAATGCATCTGCTACAAATGGAAAACTACGACTACTTAAACCTATGTGTAACATAGGTATTTCACGCAAAAATTATTTTTAAATCACTTGTTGTTCATACCGCTATTGGTTTTTTGTTTGGAATGTGTCTTCCCGTTATTCTAGATCTATAATATATAAATGTGGAGCAGCTGTCAGCAGCAGGGTGAGAACCTTTTTCTGAACAAAGCCTTTTACTTGAGTGACTCGTTATCACAAGGTGTCTGAAGGCCTGATCTCAGTAAGATGGTTGCAGCCGTGATGGAGTTATACCCCTAGGGTTATAGCTATACCGTAATATAGTTTGCGGTTCATAACTGTTGAGTGCCCTAATTTTGATACTGCAACCAATTTCGATATTAGCACTCGCCGGGCGCTGCCATGGCACTGCTTGCTTTGCTTGCTCGGCTCGCACTTAGCTGGTCACAGTTGTAATCTATTTGGTTGGAGTGCCGTAAGGGTTATATTACTAGATTGTGCTTGTATCATAGTTATATTCCTAGTAAGATAGTTATGAACCACTTTCATATAACTATATTACGGTATATAGCTCTGTAACAACAAATATAGCATCTTACCGCAACACATATACACATTAATTAAGTAATACACTGTTAAATCTTACACTGATACATACTATTGTAGTACTGTTACAAAAATGTCTATAAAAATACAAAAAATCTTGTGTCAACAGTACACATGCGACGTATGCATCAGCAATATAGTTATGACAAATTGAATAATACTTGCATTGTTTTCTTCCATTTAGGTCAGTATTTTTCAATACATTGTAAACATGACAACATCTAGTTCAACAACTGTAAAACCTTTTTATGCTGTGTGGTGTGCCACTTCTACTGGCTTTTGCGAGTTGCCTCAGCTTTCTCACTATGAGTAATATTAAGGCGGGGGAAGGAATGCCTCAACTTGGTTTATGTATACAGTATAATATGAAGTAATCATTAAGCATGTGCGAATTAATAAAATAATATACATAACATCACGCCTGTAGTTCCCTGAAGGGTTAGGTTACTTACCTATAGTACATCTACCTTACGGCAGCTATGCTTAAGTCTCTTGTAACAGGGCGAGCCTATTGCCATCAACCGGTCACATATTCCGACTCCGGGCTGCTACTGAGAAATTCCAGATGGAAAACCCTGCCCAACACGGAATTGAACCCAGCAACCTAATTGCGTAACACACTATCTAACAGAATCTGAATCATTTTGAAGCAAATTGCTAATCCATTCCTTCTTAAGTTCGAAAAATTTATCTTCTCAACAGCGTAAATAATGCAATTAATGTTGTTGAACTGTCAATATGAAACCAATACCGATTGATAGTGTGTTACGCAATTAGGGTGCTGGACCTCATGTTCAGCAGTAGATAGTGCTTTTAACCACTAGACCAATGAGGCAGCAGTATTATAATAACAAATATAATATTTATATATAGTTTTTAATATAAATATTTTTAGTTACTGGGTTGTGGAGGTCAGATAGTAGCTCCATGTAAAAGGCCGCGTTTCCACTGACGCGGAGCGGAGCGGAGACGTGCAGGAATCGTCCAATTACAGACGAGACAAGAGACGCGATGAGGATTTCAACCATTATGATTGGTCGATTCCTGCACGTCTCCGCTCCGCTCCGCCCAGCTCCGCGTCAGTGGAAACGCACCCAAATACTGGTACTCAGCTGCATCCGGTTAGACTGGAAGCTGACCCTAACATAGTTGGGAAATGGCTAGGCAGATTGATTGATAAATATTTTTTCACCTCATTTCCTTTTTACTGTCAGGAACTTTCCCTTCCCCTTCAACCTTCAACCCTTCAACTGTCAAGTTACTGAATACGATTAAAAGTCCAAGTATAGGTACTAAATCCTTGAAACTCCCACAGCAGTAATATGAAAAGACTTGTAAAAAAAAAAACACTTGTTTTGTCTTTTTGCTTTCTTTTTTTCATATTGGTAGCCTTGCCTAGCCTCTGTCTTCTGCAAATGTTTACTATCTAGCTAGTCTAACCTGTTTTTAACTATGATTTAGAAAGTATTTTGTGTAGAACAACTTGAGTAGTAAAGCTGTATATTTTATTTAAAAACTGCTCTGCAAAAAGAAGATGACATACTTCCATTTCTATACACAGGAATAAGCTGAAAGACTGCAGCAATGTATTAATATTACTGTGTTTGTCTGCAGGAAGAGTACATGGAATATCACAGGTATCTGAAAGAAGTTGTCCAAGCTCTGGAAAGTGATCCTGATTTCAGAGAACGTTTGGAAAAAGCTGATGAAGAGGATGTTAGGGTGAGAGAGTATTTTTAGCATCATGTGTCATGTTGAATAATGTAGACACACAATGCAGTCTCCGAGTGCATTCGAGAACCATTTATCCAATTTACATGATATTTTTTAACTGGTTGAATGCTTCAATCAAATGCAATCATAGACACAGTAAAATTTCCGTTGCAACTCGCGTACATCTACGCCGCACAGTGGAACGAGTGTATGGGAGACGTTGGACTTGGGCATTTCCGAGAAAAAAAAGTCTAATTTTGAAAAACTAACAATGCCATCATATTTAGCTATCAAATGCCTTCAAAACTTGTGCTGACAAATTTATTTCTTTCTAGTATTTTAGAAGTTAATTGAGAAAATGTGAAATTTTACTATGAAAACTATTGTATCGAGCTCTCTGCCGCCTGATTCCGGCCTCGCTTCAAGTTGTGGGGTTTACTATCGTATTATGCATAGCAAAAGATACATTTACTGCTAAGACACATGGTGCGCCAAACGTACACTTTCTGACATATAGGTGATGTATTTTTTTACTGAATCGAGCTCTCTGCCTCCTGAATCTGATCCTATTTCAAGTTGTGGTCTTTACTAACATAATACACACACCAAGACTGCATTTAGTGCTAAGACACATGGTGCGCCAAACGTGCATTTTCTGACATATAGGGTGATGTATGGGGGAGGTTGAACATAGGCATTTCCGAGAAAAAAAATCTAATTTTGAAAAACAAATAATGTCATCGTATTTAGATATCAAATGCCTTCAAAACTTGTACAGACAAATTTCTTTTATCTCTCGTGTTTCGGTAGAAAATGTGAAACTTACTATGAAAATCAGTGAATCCAACTCTCAGCCTCCTGAATCTGGTCGTGTTTCAAGTTGTGGTCTTTACTATCATAATCATAATACACATACCAAGAACTGCATTTAGTGCGCCAAACGTGCATCTGCTGATGTACGGGTTGATATATATTTTTAACAAAAAACATATTTTATCCTTATAGTATACCTAATGGTTTCATTAGGTTTATAGTAATATGATTCACACATGGACTGTATTGTGTAATAGCTATTAGAAATATCGATACTAAATATATCTTCTGAAAACCCAATTAGATGTGGTTACGTTATTAAGAAAAGTGATTAGGGAAATGACTACTTAATAGTTTAAACAGAATAACTAATGCAGTAATGATCACTAACAAACTGCTTGCAGCAAATAGGACCTTCTAATATTAAGCAATCAATGAGAGAACCCGGATATAGTATAAATAGGTCACCATAATTAGCTTTAAAATCAGTATTGATTTACACCTCGTATAGTCACGCTAATCTCAAAATGAATTTTCCAAATTTGACTACGTATCTGGGGTTCTACTCCCTAAGCACGAAGTCCGTAGTTTCGGCCTTCGTTTCGGGCGTTTCCTACCCCGTATCATCTACGGACAGATGATTGGTTCGGGCCCGAACGAAGTATGGATGACAACACGATTTGACAGCTGTCCCTACTCCCGAGGTGTTTTTGACCGTCCGAAAAATTTAAGTTTTACACTTGTTTTGATGGATCTTTATGTCAGACGGACGGATGAACGGACGGACGGGTGGACGGACCGACTTAGGGAGTAGGCCCCAGATCTTTACGTTGCTTTATGTGCACGCCCACATAAAGATTTACACGACTATAACTAATTGTTCAGTGTTTTAAAAGAGAATAGTTCTGTACAACTATGTATTAGTTCCGAATCAAGTTTAAAAGCCTGGTGTCGTCGATTTTGCTACCGCATTTTTGCAAAATGGACACAATCTAGAAGAAGCACGGATAAGTTCCGTAATAAATATGATGAGTGGCTGAAAGATGCAATTCAGTAGCCAGAATTTCCAACGAAACAAAACTAAAATAAAAGATTTTTATTTTTATTATTTATTTATTATATCAGAAGGTGCACGTTTTGAGACACACACACATTATGATAGTAAAGACCACAACTTGAAACAGGATCAGATTCAGGAGTCAGAGAGTTGGATTCACTCATTTTCAGAGTAAAATTTCACATTTTCTCAATTAACTCCTGAAACACGAGAGATAGAAAGAAATTTGTCTGCACAGGTTTTGAAGGCATTTGATAGCTAAAAACGATGGCATTATTCGTTTTTCAAAACTAGACTTTTTTTTCTCGTAAATGCGTATGTCCAACCTCTCCCATACATCACCCTATATATGAGTCCTATAGAATCAGAAGCGGATATCTGCATTTTGACTAAATAGTGGCAATGAAAGAAAAACGATTTTTGTTTGATTTTGAATCTATTACAGAAAGCCGGATTTGTTACTAATCTGTGACTTTTGAGTGGATTTTCTATGAAAGAAAGTTTCGTTTGAAAGTATTTAAAATTTTGAATGTTGCCTTGTTCACAGTTCGTTTTTACCAAAAACGGCAGTTAGCCGGATTAGATTCTATACGACTCATATGTCAGAAGGTGCACGTTTGGCGCACCATGTGTCTTAGCACTAAATGTACCGTATTCTATGCGTAATACGATAGTAAAGCCCACAACTTGGAACGAGGCCGGAATAAGGCGGCAGAGAGCTCGATACAGTAATTTTCATAGTAAAATTTCACATTTTCTCAATTAACTCCTGAAATACGAGACATAGAAAGAAATTTGTCAGCACAAGTTTTGAAGGCATTTAATAGCTAAATACGATGGCATTATTCGTTTTTAAAATAGACTTTTTCTCTCGGAAATGCCTAAGTCCAACCTATCCCATACACTCGTCCCACTGTGCGCCGCTGCATTCAAAGACATTAATCAATATTCATAGGTATGATCTCTGGCTGGTTTTCGATTTTGTTATGTTCATAAAAATAGGTTAAAACCAGTCATTGGTGCTGCACTAGTCAATGGTGTTATGCATTAGCATAACACCAATTGACCACACATATTGTATAGTGAAGATCACTGGGCAGTTTTCAAAGAATAAATTGGCTATCATTGATGTAAGATGAGATCATGGTCCCACTGATAGCCACTGATGAACAGCTTCACACAAGAGACCAATCACCGTATCAGCCTTCATAATTTTCGTCAACAAGTTCTGCCACAATTTTACCAAAAATAAGAAACAGGTTTTACGAAGTGATCAGTAATGCATTACAATGTATTAATAAGTTGTCTGTTCGACTGTTAATAGTCTAACCCTGTTTGTAACTTGAAAGCCATTATAGCCTTAAATTATGCATAATGCAGATCGATTGCTGCTTTGTTGCCTGTTAGCAACCATGGTAACCCTTGCACAATTTCAACATGCAATGTTGTAGACGAGGAGCTCGTGGCTAAGTAATAACAGCCACACGGGTCGATCCATCAGGTTAAGCTACGCTTGCCGGGGTTGGTCAGTCGATGGGTGACCATATTTACATACCGAGACTCCTCCGTGCCTCTGAAAGTACATTAGGCCGTTGGTACCGGCTGGCATTCGTGGATCTTTGACAGTCGTTACGGGTCGTCAAAAGCCCGAAAGTCTGACAACCAGTCTTACCAAGGGGTATCGTATTACCCCGTTACTGGGTTGTGGAGGTCAGATAGGCAGTCGCTCCACGTAAAATACTGGTATTCAGCTGCATCCGGTGAGACTGGAAGCCGACCCCAACATAGTTGGGAAAAGGCTAGGCAGATTAATTGAATGTTGTAGACGAATCCAGGTAATTCATCACTGTGTTGGAAGAGTTAACAAAGTTTTGTAAATTTGATTGGTTATCATCTTTTTAATTATGACATTTCAGTCTGGAAAAATTGCTGAACAATTGGACTTTGTCAACCATAATGTTAGGACAAAATTGGATGAAATTAAACGTCGTGAGCTAGACAGACTTCGTCATTTGGCGACAAAGGTAAATAGTAATGTTTATACCCTATATTACAATGCGAATAATCATAAAATATATTTATAATTCTTCTGTACGTGTGTTTGCACCTAACTGCTGGACCGATTTGGATGAAATTTTGTGTGTATATTGCAATGGGTTCCTGGATGGTTTGAAAACACAATTGGAGCCGGTAGGTGGCGCTGCAGTCGGGTTCTAGGATCGTTCAGACAGGACAACATCTGTCGGGTCCGCTAATATAAATATAAAATAATACAATCCGACTACCATTTAAAAGGTCTAACAAGTTTTTGCTCTCCAACTCACTTGCTACTTTCTCTTTTGCCAACAGCAATTTGAGTTGACAAACAATTTGGAACAGCATGAAGAGGGCAAAGGCGCAACAAATGAACATTTAGATCATAATAACCCACACACTTTCGAGATTGAAGATTTAAAGAAGCTCATCAAGAAGACTACTGCCGACTTAGAGGCTGCTGATAAGAAGAGGAAAGAAGAATTTAAGGTACCTAGTTGTTGCTATTATAGCTTTGATCTTTGAGTAATGGATGACCTCAACTGCCTTATTCTAACTAACATCTTAGCACAGAATAACAGGCTACAGTAGTTTATCTGGGCAGTGATCTTGAATTAATTACCTACAGCCGCTTGGTTGATAAATACGTGTGCGTTCGTGAGTAACTGCCGTGCGCTCGAACTGTTGCGTGCTGGTAATTATACTGAAGTTTCGAAGCGCGTCGTTTCGGCCGTTTTCTATGAAGATGTAATACTGCTTACTTTATTATACTGTGATCTTGGTAAGGCTAATGTCACACTATATTGTTCTCCCTAACACATTACTGAGACGTGTCTGTCCTTGCATTTACTATACATACATTAAAACAATACAGTCGCCCGCCCTAGTACCTAAGCCAGCCTCATCTAGCCTTGAATCATTTTTAGGGTTCCGTACCCAAACGGTAAAACGGGACCCTATTGTTACTAAGACTCCACTGTCCGTCAGTCTGTCTGTCCGTCTCTCACCAGGCTGTATCTCATGAACCGTAATAGTTAGACAGCTGAAATTTTCACAGGTGATGTATTTCTGTTGACGCTATAACAACAAATACCAAAAAACAGTATAAAAAAAATATTTAAGGGGGCTCCCATACAACAAACGTGTTTTTTTTTGCCGCTTTTATAGATAATGGTACGGAACCCTTCGTGCGCGAGGCCGACTCGCACTTGGCCGGTTATTATTATTATTACTTGTTTATTGTTTCAAAATAATATTTTATGATCACATATATTTGATGGTTATTTGTTTCCATATTGCTGTTTTGTAGTTTCAATATAAATCGATTTTCAGGAATATGAAATGCAAAAGAAATTTGAGGAACATCAGAAAGTAGAAGGCATGGAAGAAGCACAGAAGAAGGAATACATTGAGAAAACTAAGCAAGAGGAAGAGGCTATCAAACACCACAAGCCGGTAAGTACCGCTACTATCAGCAGAATTAATTACCGCTTCCACTGTCAGAAATGATCACTGTTGCCTATGACGTGGCAAGGAAAATGAAACGAAAAATAATAATGTGATTTCTCATTAGCGTCAGATGTTGTTGAAATGAACTCAAAACTCGGCCGTTATTATACCTACTATTATGGCTTATGTGATAAGGCTTCAATTCCTTCACGTGTATATTTTGATATGGTTTTCAACTTTCAATTATTTCTTGATGTTACAATTGCTTCAATCACAAAATTAAATTTAAAAATTACCTTAATAAAATGCAGCTTCACCATCCCGGTTCTAAACAACAACTGGAAGAAGTATGGGAGAAACAGGATCATATGGAACAACAACAATTTGAACCCAAAGCATTCTTCATGATGCATGGTGAGTGGTGACTTAAAACATTACTTATTAATCGTCAATTATTTGTAACAGTTACATCACCCCGCGACAAAGGATCAGTTGTTAGAGATATGGAAAAATGCCGACAAAATGGATACAAAAGATTTCAACCCAAAGGTGTTTTTCATGATGCATGGTAAGATCCATAGCGTGCAAGTCAAGTATAACTTAAAACACGAATTAGTAAGTAGGTTTTATAGGTAGGTAACTCGTAAACAATGAAATATCGAGTTTATAAAGGTTTTACGCACGCTAATTGGGATTTTACAAATCCGCATGATGTACTGTTGAGTATCTAACACTTTTTTAAACTTTTTGTTAGCATGCATTGCTGCTTTTGTTTTATGAATCAATAAACAATTTTATTTGGTTAGTAATTAACGTGAGAAGTCGTAAACAATTATGATTTGCATTGTGTTTGTTACCACGTAGGTAATTGTGCATGGTTTAAGAGTGCTGTCGCATTTTGTCACCTGTCTCGTTCGTACGGGACGAAATTTTTAAGATTGTTAAATGTGCTTTTTTTGAAAAAATGTAATCAATTAGCGAACGAATTTTTTGATGCCCTATGATCCTTTCCCCTCCTTTTTTTATACAATGTACATATTATTATTTTAATCTGTGTTAGTTTATATATTATGTACATAAAGAATAAAGTTTCAATAGATTAGCGAACTAGTAAATAATATTAATGTAATAGGTACCTAATTATTAAAAGCACGTTTCTATTGTGGTATCTAATAAACTCTGCTCAAAAAGTATTATCTGTTTTTGATATGAAAACAGATAATACTTTTAATAATTACGTACCTATTAAATTAATATTATTTACTATGTATTTCGCTAATTGATTACATTTTTCAAAAAAGCATCTTTTCATTTAAAATTCTTAAAAATATGGTCCTGTGTGAGCGAGAGAGGAGACAAAATGCGACAGCCCTCTTAAAGGCTTCTTCAAACAGGCGCGACACGCGAAATAATCGCGCGCGCCACAACGCCACCGCGTGTCGCGCGACGGTCGTTGCCGTTGTGTCGCGCGCGTGTTTGTAGATGCCTTTATGCGTATCTACTACAGCTGCATATCCTCTAGAATTGATTTTGCTTTTGTTTTATTTTATTTTAGGGTTTGTGTGTATGTTGTCTAAAAGGGGGGTATTACACTATAATATATCTAGGATCATACACAGGATCCTATCTCTTATCCTAAATATATTATCATAGTTCGTTGATCCTATTTTTTGTCATATTATGTAGTTGCAATGGAGGACAAGTCGGTAGTGTACTACTATTGGTTGGCACTGCGTATTATGTTGTGACCACGCACAATTAAGGGTTCCGTAGTTGACATGAATTTATCCCAAAAAAATTTTTATTTTGTAGTTGAATAACATGCTCTCCCAAACATCGATATAATAATTCACTGTCAATTCTCCAACTGCAAATGTAAGTTTGTAATCGCAGAGAAATCTTTTATAAGTGACAAAACTACAAATTAACGCTTTTCGGACGTTTTAATTTACCTTGCAAACCGTCACAATAATTAATTGCCTTACAATTTAGAATTATGGCAGTAGCAAAACTGAAAAGGCAAAATCACATAATTTTATGGACGGATTTTGTATCAGAAAATTATGAACATAAATTGTGAAAATTCAATATATAATATTCATTAGGGCAAGATCTGCTTCTATGATATCCTATCGATCCTATGTAACAACAAATGTCAAAAATCTTTGATCAAAGACGAAATGATTCATATGTTTATATTACATTGTCATAATATAAATATGACTCATAGATCTCTGATCCTAGATATATTATAGTGTAATACCCCCTTAACTTTATGGCACTTTTTAATGTAAATGTTTGTGCTTGTATCCCCACATTGAATGTATAAGCTGTTCATATGTAGTTATTTTTCAACACAATAGAAGAGCACAGAATAGAAAGCATCCACAACAATATGAAAAATAGTAAATAATATTATAATTAAAAGATTATTTATGTAGGTAATTTAATTTGTGGAATATTTAAGTGTTTTTCTGGTTTTTCTAAAATATAAGTGCTTATGAAAGAAATAGCATGTGCAGTCAGCATCAAAAGAAATTTACTTTAATCATTGTAACTATCTACTACAAAGTTTCGAAATTAGATAATGATGAGGGCAAACTTGAAAACAAAAATACTGATTATGATATGGATATAACATAATCATAATTAATATTATAAATGCGAAAGTGAGTTTGTTTGTTACTCAATCACGCAAAAATGGCTGAACGGATATGGATGAAATTTGGCACACGGATAGACCATGACCTGGGTAAGGACATCTAGGCTATTTTTCATCCTAGATCGCAGAGCAAGTCGCGGACAAAAGCTAGTCATGAAATACAATTTCATTCAATTATCAGATTGTATGATTAATTTATAATTTATTTTTTAACTAGTTGCGCCCCGCGGTTTCGCCCTCATAAGTCTCGATCCCTTGGAAATATCGCGATAAAAAGTATCCTGTGTCCTAACCCAGGTCTACCCTCTACCCATATGCCAAATTTTGAAACAAACTACATCACTTTCCAATTCATAATATTAGTTAGGATCATAATATTGTACTCATCGTTATAAACAACTTTTACTATGGGACCAAACCTGAAATCGCGAAAAAAAAATCAGCTGTTCAGTACATTTTGACGAATTATGCGAACATAAATGTACTGAACAGCTGAATTTTTTTTCGCGATTTCAGGTTTGGTCCCATAGTAAAAGTTGTTCATAACGATGAGTACAATGCCCCCTTAAGAGGATAACGGTGATTAAAATTACACCCTGTATATAAAGAAGATACTGGGACTAAGATATCTTATTAGAATCTCAACGATCTAAGATCATGATCACTATTTTACCGGTAATATACACTGGACAGCAAATAAACCGGGCCACCCGCTACCTTGGAACTCTGATTCGATTTTCTCAAAAAGTATATAACTTACAACTATCAAAGTTATACCTACAAAAAGTGCGTTCCATGATTATTCAAATGAAAGGAAACTCATTGGCATTAATCAATTTTTTAAGTGTTTATTAAGGATTTTACAAAAAAGAGTCGTTTTCCAGTCATGTTAATCGTTAGTAATCATAAACTGAAAAAAAAAATTAAAGCCAGAAACAAAGAAAAAATTAAAAAGAAAGTTTTGGCTAGTATTCAGTATTCCCTCCCCTTGCTCGGATAACTGCCAGCATCCTCGTATTCATCGACCTCACGAGCCTGACGATGAAATCTTGAGGAAGGAAGGAGGAAGCAGACGTTGCGCAACGTGAGGTCGCTCGGAGACTTCGAATCAGCAGATCTTCGGTGCAACGAGTTTACAGACGATACTTAGAGACTGGAGCATTCGATCGCCGTCCAGGTACGGGCAGACCTAGGGCTACATCAGCGGCAGATGATCGTTATATCCAACTTACTGTTCTCCGAAATCGCCGCCTCAACGCAGTTCAAGTCCAACAAAGTCTGCGTGACGTACGCCAAGTGGTCATAAGTTCAGATACCGTCAGAAGGAGACTTGCAGAACGGAACCTGACTCCAAAAAGAGCTGCAACAGGCCCAGCATTAACGGTAGCCCACCGTCGAGCACGACTTGAATTTGCTCGAGAGCATAGAGATTGGACGTTAGAGCAGTGGGGTAATGTACAGACAGCAACAGAGATAAGTAACCAGTGTTGTAGTGTGCGTGACACTACAAAACAGTATTGCTACTGTTAAAACGATTCATTACGTACAACACACAATGCCCTCACGCACACATCGCGTTCATGTGCGAGTGAGTGCGCTAATGTCTTCTCAATTATAGTATAACATAATTTCGCGTTGAAAACTTAAGCGTTCGTAGCCCAACGAATAAGGCATTATACTTCTGAGTACTACGGTGTGAGTTCAAATCTCTGAAGTGATGATTCTTTTTGCGATTTATTATTTTAAGCTAAAGCAATTAGAACAATTTTTGTTAAGAAAATGTTTTATTTATTTAAAATTGCTTAAATAAATAAAACAATTTTTAATAAATATCTTTATTTAAAAAAAAGAACATCAAAAGTGAACATGTTTTATTATAAATACAACAATATGTTTAGAACATGCTATTACATCTTTTTATACCATTATATAATATGTATACAACAATGGGCGGAGTGAATAAACATGTCACATAGATAACAAATATAATCTGATCCAGTAACAATAACATCACTCACACACTCCTACCTACACAGTACCGCCGACTTAATTTATTATGGCTAAATATGCTGTGAAAGTATTAAGTATTTCGTTTAGGTATCTATTATAAAATAAAGTCGCTTTTCATGTCTGTCTGTGTAGCCGCGTTGTTCTTCTAACGCCACAGATTTTGATGCGGTTTTCACTATCATGATAAATATTTAACTTATATATTATAGAAACCTTCATGTTTTAACAAGTCGTAAAAACCGTGCGAATCAGGGCCGGGTCGCTAGTTCAGTTATATACAGATATGAATTACCTACATTTTTGAAAATTAAAATTAAAATAAAAACATTTACCACCTGTATCGGGAACAGTAGGTATTATAATTATTACCAACCATTATTAATTATTTCTAGGAAAATAATAGATTTAAAAACGTTAAAATGTCTGAAATTTAAAGGTAGTATATAATATGTATGTTACGATAAGTCGGTGGTGATTTTCGACGAAGACAATTTTCATCAGTAATTATGACGACATTGTTTTGTCAATCGAAGTGCCGATATTCCGCAATTTTGACGGTGCACGGTATATAACAAAATTTTACGCGTCGGTTTGCAACATGTCAAACCGTCTGCTTGCAGGTGGTTCCGTACAGTTTGCATAATGACGTTGTGTGCTGCTGCTGTTATGCTGGTCTAAGCGAATGGATCTGATGTATGGGTGGCAACAATTTCACGCACGATGCCGAGGCGAAACATTTGTGTAAGCCAATGGTGTCGGTCCAGGCAGGCGACGGTTTATTTCGCTTGTCTCAGTGACAATGCACCCACAGTCAAACGGTTTTTCTCTACAAAAAAAAAAGTGAAAATATTAGGTCTAAACATACACCTCCCAAATTATAAATTAAGAAATAAAAGTTACACAATATAAATACAATGCAGAGAATATATATTTATATACTTAAATACAATTGATATATAAGGCTAGTGGTCAGTAATAATAAAAATTATAATACGATAAAATGGAAATAAAAAGGCAGGGCGAGTGACCTAGGAAATACATAATATCATACTTATAAAAAATAAAAAATAATATAATATAATAATGACACAAATAAAAAAAACAAACAACAAATAATATAATATAATGATGATTTTTTATTTTTTCTAAAAAGTATTAAACAATATTATTATACTTTATTTAGAATAGAAATCCTTTGTTTAATTACCATACATGCAATTTACATTTTTAAATATTTTAGATAAAAAATGAAATCTTTTAAAATTGTATTTTATTATTATTATCTAATCATTTACAAACATATTCATTATTTTTGAATATTTTATTACAAAACACAGATAAAAACTATTACTATAATACTGTGTAAACCAATAATGGAAATGATTAAATAATTATCGATATAATGAGTGGCTATGCAGTTAACAAAAATTGTATTTATTTGTTAACTGCATAGCCACTCATTATACTAAATTCAACTATTCCGGTGTCATTTCCTATTAGATTCAACTATTCATATCCACAATTCGTTAAATGAGATACAACAGACAATCATAATAAAATTACTGGGTGGGATCACGGTGACATAATAAATTAATACATTCTAATAATAATTTCACTCACCGATAGCATTGGGCGCCTTGCGATTTCACTAATAGAAATATTTTTTTTCTCATGCAAAACAATAATCTGAGCTTTTTGAAATCTTGTTAAATGATGCATGGTCTAAATTAATCAATATATCACAATCACAAACTTCAAGTGCAAAAGAAAGAGTATAATGTGTAGTTGCTAATGCAGACTGACTACATAAGTTCACAATTAAAGGCAGGAATATATTTTTAAAGCGGGTAGTTAGCTTCTAAACTGGGAAATAATTTTAAGTAGGCGAGAAACTTGTGGTAGATTCTCAAACTGGTCAGAATATCGCTTTATTCAGTTAGTATATTCATTTTAAATTACAAAATCTCAAAAATAATATTTTAGTAAACTCGAGGCTCGAACTCAGATCATTCTGTCACTGTAGGTTGAATGCTTACCTGTTGCGCCACGAGAGCAACTATCCTACATTGCGAAATTATGTTACACTATCATTTAAAAGACGTCAGCGCACTCACTCTATGAATGGGATGTGTGCGAGGCTGTCATTGTGAGCAGTACGTACAGTAGGATATAGTTTTGTAGTGTGCGTGTCTGGTTACTTAATTCCTTTGGCCTGTGTACTCTTCACTGATGAGACCAGGGTGAGTCTACATGGAAGTGATCGACGTCAGAGAGTGTATCGTCGTCCTGGAGAACGTTATTCTCAGTGTTGCATCGAGGAAACTGTTGCTTATGGAGGAGGATCTGTAATGGTCTGGGGCGCTATCTCGTTAACTGCACATACAGCGTCAGTTTTCATCGAACCTACGGGCCGTACACGTAGATTGACTTCTCATCGCTACATTACTGAAATACTCGCAGACCATGTGGTTCCGTACGCAGGATATATCGGGCAAGATATGCAGTTGATGCATGATAATGCACGGCCTCATGTTGCTCAAGTGGTGACCCAGTATCTACGCGATGTTGGCATTCGTTCAATGGACTGGCCAGCTCGAAGCCCGGACTTGAATCCGATAGAACACTTATGGGATGAGCTGAAACGTCAGGTTCGAGCCCGGGTACCTGCTCCAACAGGGCTTCCAGAGCTGCGAATCGCAATTGAAGAGGAGTGGAATGTAATTCCTCAAGATTTCATCGTCAGGCTCGTGAGGTCGATGAATACGAGGATGCTGGCAGTTATCCGAGCAAGGGGAGGGAATACTGAATACTAGCCAAAACTTTCTTTTTAATTTTTTCTTTGTTTCTGGCTTTAATTTTTTTTTTTTCAGTTTATGATTACTAACGATTAACATGACTGGAAAACGACTCTTTTTTGTAAAATCCTTAATAAACACTTAAAAAATTGATTAATGCCAATGAGTTTCCTTTCATTTGAATAATCATGGAACGCACTTTTTGTAGGTATAACTTTGATAGTTGTAAGTTATATACTTTTTGAGAAAATCGAATCAGAGTTCCAAGGTAGCGGGTGGCCCGGTTTATTTGCTGTCCAGTGTATTATAAATGTCATACTGTTACGTTTTAATCGACAGATGTTGATGGCAATGGCGTTTGGGACGCAGACGAAGTAAAGGCTTTGTTCATCAAGGAGTTAGACAAGTTGTATGGACCGGGCGGTCCCAACAAGGACTTGCATGAAAGGGCCGAGGAAATGGAAAGGATGCGCGAACACGTCTTTAAGGAAAACGACAAAAACCGTGACGGTTTGATCGACTTCAACGAATTTATGACAGAGACTCAAAAAGCAGAGTTTAACCGAGATGAAGGTAAGTTTGTATTTTTTGTATCCTTTTCTCGAACTGTTGTTGACCTCCGGTTGAACGTCACAATCATAGACACAAAAAGGTTTTATTGTGTCATATGATTGTCACGTTCACCCGACTTCACAGTGTAGTTTTCCAAAGTCAGTTGTTATATACTTAGTGTGTTTTGAAGCTGGGTGCAAAGCCTTAAGGGGGTTACACCATTTAGAGCATTTTAAGGCATACATGTCTTACACCCGTATTAACTATTTATAATCAAGTAAAAGTAATTACGTTAGTGAAAGAAATTGCTCAAGTAATGATTTTCATTCCACAGTTTAGTAATTGCTTGAAGTTGGAACTGTCAAAGGTTGGAATTCTTAGCCAAGAGTCTATTTTCTTTACTTAAGAATTGAGAATTCGACTATTTCGCGTTTGATTTTGCGGTTATAGTAATGGAAAGCATCGAAGCGGCTTTTGGTGTTATAGATGATATCGAGAACGATATAAGTAGGTACTACTACCGGAGATAAAGACAGGTGTAAAAACTACCCGACATTGAATTTGCTGAGCACAAAAATCGCTTCCTGATGAGGATCCATTTCATGATTCATCATAATCATCATTAATTTTTTTTTTCATTTGAAGATGTTATATTAAGAGATTTCGCATTTCCAAAAGTGTTGAGATGAATGTAATTTTATCGAGAATTATGGACTCTTTACAATCAGAGACACAAAGAGAGCTTCAGACACAAAAAGACCATGCTAGATAACGAAATAATAAAGCATAGTCGTTATACAAATACTTTGACCAACAATAGAGGCCTTATTAAATTCCTCTTTCAAGTTGATAGCATTAGTAATTCTTGAGATATGCAGCTGTGACAGAGAGACAGACAGACAGACAGACTGAGTCGCACCATAAGGGTTCCTTTTTACTATTTTGGTACGGAACCCTATTAAACATACTTCGTCTAAGACAGCATGTATGGCTCAATATGCTCTAAAAGGTGTCTACTATCACACCATAAGGCTTTGCACCCAGCTTCCAAACACACTATACAGGGTGTTAGGTTAAACGAGGGAGTTACTTTAACGGAGTGTAGTACTCATCATTATGAACAACTTTTACTATGGACCAATACCGAAATCGCGAAAAAAAAATCAGCTGAGACATTTATGTTCACATAATTCGTCAAAATGTAGGGAACAACAGATTTTCTTTCGCGATATCAGTTTTGGTACCATAGTAAATGTTGTTCATTTTCATGAGTACTACATTCCGTTAAAGTACCTAAGGGCCCTCGCTCACGGCGACTTTTTGTAGCGATGCAGTAGCGATGCTGTCGCGCGTCCGCATCGATACAGTCGCGATGCGGTGCTAGCTGTTTGCCCTCGCCCACTGGATTCTCGATTCAAGTAGCGATGCTGTCGCGCGTTTAGTAAACGCGCGACAGCATCGCTACAAAAAGTCGCCGTGGGCGAGGGCCCTAACACCCTGTATAACTACGAACTACATAGAAACTGTTGTATTCTATCAGTATGATAGTAAGAAAGTAACAATCTTTTTATATTGTTTCAGGATGGAAGACAATTGAAGAAAATCAAATTTACTCTCAATCTGAATATGATGAATATGAGAGGAGGAGGCTTGAAGAAATGAGATACCTTCAGCAGCGTGGCTTGGTTCGTATCTTATTTATCTTTTATCACCAGCATTCACAGCCCGATTTTGCTGGGCATAGGCCTCGCTATGCGTGTGCCGATCTCGACGCTACTGCCCTAGTCTCATCCTGGTTCTAACCGCAACGTCTGTCCATCTTACAGATCCTTAACCTTACATAGTACTATTACTAGTTATTCATCTAATTTGCTAAACTTCACTGGCTAGATTTTTAAAATAGATAGCTTATCACTGTGTAGGGCGCAGCTATACATAAAACGGTTCCTACACTAACTGGAAACAACACACCCAGAGCCACAGAAGATAGAAATGTAAGATTGGATTGAAATGTCCCTTAAGGGTCTGTAGAGGGAAGATAATATTTAGGAGTTCCACTCCTGAAAATGTAGTTCGTTGGTTGAAGTTTCTATGTCAGATTAAACAAATTCATATTCAGTGCCGTGTACGCACGGCTACAGATCGAGCTGTACATTCCCAGTATAAGCTGATCTCGCATTGTATAGGATTTATTTACAAGGAGACGGCAGTGTAAACTGGAAATGTATAGCTTGATACTATGTAGCCGTGGGTCGTTAGTGAAATCCCAAGATGTGAGCAGTTTTAATTATTCACTTACTTAGATTAGTATGTAGTGTATTTTTTTTCCATTATTTAGACGAATGTTACATAGTCAGATTGCGAAGTTATTTCTCATTAGAAACGTGCTATTAACAAGATATTAATATTATTGGAACGAAGTTCCTTATCCAACGGTACGAACTTGGCAGATGGGGGCAAGGCGAAAAAAAAAGTAAGATTTTTCCGTCACGAAATTTCGTCATAAAATTGCGTCACGACCCTTGTGTGTTTTGTTTTTAAGTATATTCTAATATTTAAAAACCGGCCAAGTGCGTGTCGGGCCACGCGCAGTAATAGGGTTCCGTAGTTGCACAATAATGCGGACTAAGAAGAGGGCTTTTTGTTGTTTCATGAATATTTGACTATTACTCGTAAACTTGAAAAGCCTACTTAGCTGTGATAGTTTTCCTTTTAACTTCGTTATATATACTACTACCGTGATTTTTTTTTACCCATCCAAAACTAACCGATTAACTGGCAGGGGTGGGGGACACTTGACTATAACAAAAATTAGCACTTTAGAGCTTAATATTTCAGAAACGGATCCCTAAATCGAAAAATTGTTTTCACAAATCCGCAATATTTTTGAAAGACCCGTCCAACGACCCCCCACACACCATGGGGTAGACGAGAAAAAAAAACATCCCCACTTTACGTGTACAGAAAAATCCGTAAAAAAAACTTTTTTTTTTCATGATTTTATTTTACCACTTTGTCGGCGTCATAAATATGTATATCCATTCCAAATTATAGCTTTCTAGTAAAGAGTCTCTGAGCTAAGGTGCGGACGGACAGACGGACGGACATAGCGAAACTATAAGGGTTCCTTGTTGACTACGGAACCCTAAAAATGTAACATATATGTATTAAATTAAAAAAAAGGAAATAATAATAATGGCATGGGTGTAATTTTCATGGTTTTTTGATATTTATGAGTACAAGATGGCCGATGCAAAAATTTTCAAATTGTTCGTCATGGGTGTCATTTTCATGGTTTTTGAGGTAGCTAAAAACGATAATGAGGTCAAAATCAAAATCGAAGATGGCGGTTGCGAATTTTAAAATTTTTCGTCATGGGTGTCATTTCCGTTGTTTTCGAGGGCGCTGAACATGATAATAAGGTCAAAATGAAAATCCAAGATAACGGATGCAAAAATTTTTAAATTTTTCGTCATGGGTATCGTTTTCGTCATGGGTGTCATTCCATGGCAGCAAGCATAAAGCATATTTGCTGGAAATCGAAATTGTGAGCTCCCTAGGAAACCATGGAAACGACACCATATTATTATTTTTCATCATATTATCAATATGCCTACCAGCATCTTACTTGAACACTTCCTTCCTCCCAGCACTTTTGCTCTTGCGAATCTCCACTAAAGCCAGCCAATAAAGGCAAAAAAGAGGTGGGAAGACTGTTCCTCGTCATTGTTCACTCCAGCCGGCCAATAAAGGCAAGCCCGAGGTGAAGAACAAGACTTCTACCGGGAGATAGCGTCCGTGGGGTCTCTACTGCCCACCAGCTCGCCACATGCTGCCCTGCGGGTTTCTGTATCTCTCTTGGTCCTCATTCTAGACCTGATCCGGCAAAGTAAATACTGCCGGCACAAACCTAGGGTTCGGAGCACGTAAGCCCCACCACGACGTCAACGTAGAGATACTGCGGTGGGGTTATTATTATAAGCCTGTATTGTCTCACTGCTGGGCAAAGACCTGGGATTTCCTCTTTCCACTTTTCCCGGTCTACTGCGATTGCGGGCCAATCATTTAAGAAGAAGTCCAGCTCATCCCGCCATCTCGTTCTGGGTCTGCGACGTAGTCGTTTCCTGCTATTTGTTTGCGTATTGCGGCTCCGAAATGCGACAGATGTGGCCAGCCCAGTTCCACTTCTTAATTTTAATGTGTAATTTGCTGTCCCTTACACACACAATGACTGTTATTTTCAGTTAATTTAAATAGGCTTTTCCATTTAATCATAAACTTACCACTTTTATAAAATGGTTGATATGGCCAATCTTCATAATAAATAAAGTGTACTTACTGCGATAGACTTAAAAACTATTATTTTCGTTTTTAGGTCTATTGCAGTAAGTATACTTTTTTTAAGTGTCCTCATTGCGATAGACAGACAGACTGACTGACTGATAATAAAATGCCAGCTGACATGACCTGTAATGGCTATAATAGAATTGTTCCATCTGTAACTGTGCTTACAACTTCATAAAACCATCACGTGGTTCATTAATTTGAAATTTAAACATTAAATTATTGTCTTCTTCTACAGGTTGATGCTCATGGTCAGCCCATCCCTGGTGCGCAGCATCAAATTCACCAAGCTCTGCAACAGTTCCGTGCTTACCAACACCAGCAAGCTTACCAACAACAAATGCAACACCAGCAACAACAGCCATACCAAGGCCAACAACAATATGGTCAAGTACCTCAAGCTCAAATGCCTCAAGGACAGATTCCACCTTACCAGCAGCCTCCACAGCAGTATCAGCAGGGACAACCCCAATATCAAGGGCAATATCCTCAAGGCCAATTCCAACAACTACCTCAAGGTCAGTTCCAGCAGCCTCCACCTCAAGGACAATATCAACAGCCGCCTCAAGGTCAATACCAACAGCCGCCTCAAGGTCAATACCAACAACCTCCTCAAGGTCAGCAACCTCAAGCCCAAGGACAACCACAAGGGCAAGCGCCTCCACAGCTTAATGTGAATCAGGCTCAAGTTCCGCCGGTGCAGCAAGCACAGCCTACTCAAGGACTTTCTCAACCAGGCCAAGGGCAAGGTCAACCTGGCCAAGGGCAGGTTCAACCAGGCCAAGGACAGGCGCAACCTGGCCAAGGACAGGCTCCACAGGCACCAGGAAATGCTGCACAGACTCCAAACCAAGTACCACCGCAAGCACAAGTCCCACCCGTTAAGGCACAAAACGTAGGATTAAATCAATAGATTATAAAAAATCATTCATCACATCAGTAAGATGTGATGTATTTTTTTTTCTTAATGGATCTTACTCTGTTTATTATATTTTTATACTATTTCACAACTGAGTGCCAAATTCGCGTCACGCTTTTTTATTTATATGATTTTCATAAAATGCTCGTTTTTTTAATTATTTATAGCTATTCTGCCCTAGACATAAATGTAAACTAGATAATAATAAAAAAATATAAATTTGAAAATTATTAGCTGTTAAATAAATGATAGCAAACCGGCCATGTTATCTTTTTGTTTTATATCCTTTTTTTAGGGTCCCCCTTCCTCAGGCCATCAAAAAAATCGATACACGTTATCATTTGCGTTATTAAAATTGTTATCATAAAAATAAAATAATATGCAATGATAGAACTTAAAATGGTTGGGATGTTTGTTTGTATTTTTTTTTTTTTTTGTTCGCGCATAACTCCGTCGCTTACCAACTAGGGCGTGCAAAACCGGAAGGTCTTCAAAACCGGTTTTGAATTCCGGGTTTGAGGGCCCAAAACCGGAAACCGGTGCTAGCCCCGGTTTCGGCAACAATTTTGTATTGTTTATATAGTAGAATTTTAACAAGAAAACAATATTCTTAGATACCCACAAAATGCAAATAAAACAAATTGTATGATATACCTCTTTTTAAAGAACCATTTATGCCTACCAATACCAAGTAGACCACATTAATACTTTTTAAAGTGGCTTGACCGGATACAGTTCAGCCCGAAAACCCATCAATACTGCTGAGCGTGCCCGCCTGCTGGCTGTGGGAGAATGGGAGTCGGGCCTGTCTGTGGCTTCAGGCGCTACCGTCACCAAAAATAAGCATTAAGCTGGGTGACACCATATTCCGGCTCGCTACAAGTCTGCGTCTGGACGCTTCATGCGAGGCCCCACATCACTGTCAGTGCGGTGAAGCAGTCGACCGCCTCGGGCACTTGGCCTTGGCCATGGCCTTTCCTTGCTGCAGGTATAGTCATTTGGCAAGGCACGCCAGCATTAATGGCATCATCCGTCACCCTCGTTTTCTCGGGTGTCAGCTGTTTTAGAGAACCCTCGCGTCATCCCATCTTAAGCCGCCCAGCATAACCCGCCGTACTAGGACGGCGGGTTATTCTGGGGCGGCTGCTGCAGGTGCAGAATACCCTCAAACGGCACAAATTTAACAGCCTTATATGGAGCTACATATTTGAGCCGTTTGGGGTTGGACCTTGGGTCCGATTGCTCATTGAGTATTTCGGGACATTTCCAAGCGGTTAGTCGACTCTTCACGTGACCAGAGAGCTGGCCTATTTGTCGGTTGGGGTCGCGGAGTGAGGAGTGTAAGTGGGTTATAGGTTGCGTTCGGATATTTGATGACTCAAAATTGAATATTTCTTGAGTGCGTTCGAAAAAAGTTCATTTAAATCAAAAAGTAAATATGTAATTCAATAACGGGAAAACCGGAGGTAACTCCGGTTTTGTCTCTCAACCCCGGTTTTCAAAAATCGCAAAATTTTGTCCGGTTTCCGGTTTTTAGCAAAACCGGAAAACCGGTTTTGCACGCCCTATTATCAACCGATTTGAAAAATTATTTTTTGTTGGAAAGGGTATACTTCCCAAATGGTCCCATTTTTGTCAAAATCCAGTTCTGATGATGGGATCCTGGAGAACTCGAAGGAACTCTTCAAATATTATAGGCACACCTATAGAGATTTGGGTATTTTTTTATAGTAGCTCGTGCATTTGCTCTGCAGCACTTGGTGAAGTGGAACTGATGATGAAGACCACAGATGGCTACCGGAACTAGTCAATGATAAATATTTCACGGGTTGCGATTCGATTACTTTAATATGGTTGCTAAGCAATTTCCGCTCGTCACACAATGCGTGTGGTGAGTGGTTGTTGAGGAGTTCTCCTGGTTCTTACCAGCAGAACTCCTCAACAATTAACGTCCCAGCATCGGGAAAAGCAATATTTTGTAACATGTGATGAGCAATTGACATTAGACTATTGTAATTTATACAAATTATAAACAGACCCACTAAAAACCGAGATATAAAAACTTACTAACAAAAAAACAAAACCGACTTCCAAAAATCACTACAAAGTGAAAAATAACTTTGATTTCGGAAGTCGGTGGCAAAAAAAAGAAAGTAGGGTCATGTGTTCAACAATGAAACACTAAAAATTCAAAGTCTCATACACCTTTTGTTTTTACAGATAGAAGTCTAATTTTTTGCAGGCAAATAGGTAATTTTATTGGGTATCGGATAGCATTTATAGTTTTTTAAATTTATGTGAAATTAATCAGCAAAAAATTAAAAACTAAAAAATGAGAAATGTTTCACTGTGTCCACAGTGGTGTACACAATGAAACTCCACTAATTCAACAATGAAACATAATAATTATTAATAGTGTCTGTTTCATATTTTGTGTAATATTTAGGAAGTAGGTATATGACAAAAATGCTGAGTTCATTCAAAAAGATTTTATTCTAAATCTTAATAAGCGTAGTATAAATGTAGGACATTGCACTATTGTGCAGCTTCTCTCCTCAAGATCTTTCCTTGTCAGTGCATTTGAATAGCTCAAAGCATATTTTCCGTACGCGCCATCCTAAAAAAAAACTTCTTGTCACAAAAGTTATCAATTTCTATGGAAAATACATGAATCATGAAATATAGTACACAACGAAAGTGTTTCATTGTGTAACTGTTTCACTGTTGACTACCTAAGGTTTATTTTAATAACTTCAAAGAAAAATCCACTAAATTGTAACATTTTAACTTATGATATATTCCACGTTAATCTACGAAATATGTTTAATGCTAGGTAATCATGAAAAATATGAAATTTTCTACCATTATTTAATGAAAAATCTATGAAGATTGCTGAAAATAGTTACATTTTTGTCGAAAAAATTTAAAATGCTCCGCAGACAGTCTTCCCCTACTCGGCGCCGCTGCAAACTGGGGTAGGGCGGGGGGTCCTCGAGAGTGTCCTTAAGCGATATAATGCACGATCTGGCAATGCAGCATTTTAGAAATATCACTAAGTTTTACTGTGTACCACTGTTTCATTGTTGGACATCTGACCCTAAATAAAAAACGAAAGACACCGACTTCCGAAATCAAAGTTATTTTTCACTTTGTAGTGATTTTTGCGGGCGTTCTCAGTAGTTCGGTTATTTAGTCCGGTCCCGGACTTTTCGTCTCGACAGTTCGGTGATGTAATACGACCGGACTACAGAGCCCGATAGTTCGGTATCGATTTCGATCACTGCACTATACCGTAAGGAAAGACTGAAAGGTCGACATATGATAAAATATACCCATCTGTTTTGTTATCAGTTCTCTTTATTGACTACCTCCAGAGCTAACAATCTAAAAGTTGGTACCTAAGTATGTAAACTTTTTCATGAAATCTGTTTTGCAACAACTTGTCATGGACGGTACCTACCTTTCAGGAGGTATCATCCATCAAGGTATACTTTTCCGCAGCTTTATAGCAATCAAGGAGACATGGGAAGTGGCAGTGAAAGCACGAATGTTATTTCATTAGCATAGGTAGGTACATCTTCATGTCACACAAGAGTTTAAAAGCTTGACGAGATTGCATTTCAATTACTTAATACAATCACAGGTTCCAGGTTGGGTACCGGAACAAGTTCATGTCGACTTTGAGAGCGCCCGCCTTAAAAACATTGTTGAAAACTTTAAAAAACGTGACCATTATTGGTTATTTTCATTTTCAAAATGCTTTATATCGAAAGGCAAAGGCAATTAGACTAAACTCAAGAAATTATAGGCGTATCGTCAGTTTGTGTTGCTTAAGTACTGCCGTTACTACCTGTACAGAAATACAGCATGGTTTGCAACATATTTCAGTAGGTAAACGAAATGTCTATTCAAGATAAGAAAAATTAATGACATTCAGAAATTATTTTCAAAAAACAACGATGAAGCCTATAGGTAAATAAATGTTGCGTGTTTGCTGAGCGCCACCTCACCAACAATATTGTAGAAGCCTGGACCACCAGTGGTGTCGTTTTCAGTGGTGTCGTGGGGAATGAACGGAATTTTCCATATAGTCGACTAATCATAGATAGGTATTTAAAGAAAGAATGAAGAATGTCGAAACGAAGCAGAGTGAATATTGAAACGACGATTTTATTCAAGAAGTTCAGATACAGTGTTAACTTCTGCCGTAATAGATGTATCAATTTTTTGGGAGTGATATGTAGGTTTTAATGACGTTTTTGCAAAGGTCGCCATTTCGAAAAATTTTGCGAGTGGTACGCCCGTTCGAAAACTCATTAAATCGAAAACCGCTATATCGAATGACGTTATCGCGAAGATCGCCATTTCGAAAAATATTGCGAGCAGTAGGTAAGCACGCCAGTTCGAAAGTCATGGTATCGAAATCCGATGTTGAGTTAATTTGTCTTTCTTTTTTTTTCCCAAACCAAATTAAAAGACCATGCTCTCAGTGTCTCGTCTCATTGGGGTCGTGAGTTCGATTCCCAGACTGATTAGCTGATACCATGACTTTCGAATTGACGTAGGTACTGCTCGCAAAATTTTTCGAAATGGCGACCTTCGCGATAACGTCATTCGATATAGCGATTTTCGATTTACTGAGTTTTCGAACTGGCGTACCAGCCGCAAAATTTTTCGAAATGGCGACCTTCGCAAAAACGTCATTCGAACCTACTTATCACTCCCTAAAAATTGATACATCTATTACGGCAGAAGTTAACTTCTTGAATAAAATCGTCCTTTCAATATTCACTCTGCTTCGTTTCGACATTCTTCATTCTTTCCTATGATTAGTCGACTGAGATGTTTATAGTAAAAAATATTTTATTAAGTATATGTCTAAGGTATATGTCGACCTTTCTGTCTTTTCATACTAATTACTAATGCAGGTCCGGTTTCGATACCGAACTGTCAGGCTCAATAGTCCGGTCGTATTACATCACCGAACTGCTGAGACGAAAAGTCTCACCAGTCCGGTGACCGGACTAAATAAACCGAACTACTGAGAATGCCCGGATATTTGGAAGTCGGTTTTGTTTTTTTGATAAAAAGTTTTGTAAGCAGTTTGTGTTGACGTTTAGTTGGTATTTGAACTTTACGCCAACACGTTATTGTTGTGATCAATAGATTTGTTATTTTAATGACCATTTTCATAAAATTTTACGCACAAACATGGACACGAGTGAAGCAGAAGCTGCGTAAGCTGTAACCTTAATACGCGAAGGGCTGAGTCGATCAGCTGTACAAAGAGTTTATCAACGTTATCTAGAGAACAGGGATAGGCGGAGACCTGGTTCTGATCGAGGGCGTGAAACAAATTCACGAGATGACCGCTCCATGGTGTTGTCATCTTTCCGGAATCTTTCTACTGTTGACCTAAAGCATCGTCTCCGAGAAAGTCGTGTACTGTCTATTAGTGACAGTGCGGTTAGAAGAAGGCTTAGGTAGGGAAACTTGAATCCGGCCACAGACACAAAACTCACCGCAGCTCAGGCAAGCCAGGCTGCAATTTGCTCGATTATATCCGATGATCCACCACTTGTTTGGCCACCACTGGGGGACAGCGAAACAACTTCTAAAAATTATTCTCGTCGACCACTGGGGGACAGACCTAACTTCAAAACACTTTTAGAGGTCGGTCGTAAGTAGCGTTGCCGGAGAGTAATATTCCGAAGTATTCCCTTCGGAAGTATTCGGAAGTATTCGCAAGTTTTGAGTAGTTTTCGCAAGTATTCCCCGAGCTAAGTACATGTGCGGTCACGCAAGTTTATCTATTAAAGTTTGACTATTGACCGCTAGATGGCGTTAATTAACGCCATCTAGCGGTGAATAGTCAAACTAACATTACGTCGTGTGTGTGTCGTGTGTGCTGTTGTCGTATGAGTATGTTGCGTTCATTCATGACTCCGAGTAATATTCGATTTGAAAACTTCGCAATACTTCCGAATATTTCTTTACATCTACTTAGATAAGTACTTACGTAATAAGTTTTTGTATGCGGTTTAGGTGTGAAAGTGGTAGAGAGGTAAATACATAGGTAGATTACTGAGTTTATAAAATAGTTTAAAGTAAGTATCAAGAAAGAAGTCAAGGTTTGACTTCAAGTGCAAAAACACACCGTTTTCGAGATATAAAATACAGTACATTTTTTTTTCTTTTGCTTATATCTCGAAAACGGTGTGTCCTATCGCAAAAATAATGAAAATTTGGCCCCCCTTTATAAAACCCATAAACCCCTAAACCTCTACATGTAGGTACCAAAAAAAAACCATAAAGAACATGTTGAAGCTGCCCCCTCCTAGCGCCCCTCCATGTACAAGAGAATCGACACTAATATCGGCACAAAATAGACATTTTAAACTCAACCATACAAAAATAAAACAATAATTACCGAGTCACTGGTAGATAACTACTTACAGGGAATTATTCCCGCTAGTAGATAACTACTTACGCGGAAATATTCGCGCTAGTACGTAGGCATCGAATAATACTCGTTGATTTTATGAATGAACGGGCTCGAGCTTCATAAATCACGTGTGTAAGTGAACGCCGGCTCGCTGCTGGCACCGCGCGCCGACCAACTTCGGGTACTTATTGGATTATCTTTTAAATGCGACTATTGACCGCTAGATGGGGGCGCAGTTCTCATTGCAAATTACATATATTATGTCCCGCATTGGTGATAGTGCATTCATTAATACCCACGAATCAATCTTCCACCATTCATAAGCTAATCAGCAAAACCTTGGTCACTGCAGTAGCAGAAAGCGTCGCATTAACACGACTAATCACGCTAGTTATTGCTACGCTTCTGTGGCACCATCTTGCGGATTCTTGCGATAACAATAGAATAGTCGGCGCACTGCATTTTTGCCCTTGAACCCCCACTTGTCCGGCACTGGATTCGCCATAAAAACGTGTACAGGAGCGCTAATACTTCGTTGACTCATGAATGAATGGCTGCGAAGCTCGGTGGTGTGCCACTTTACTATCAAGCCAATGCCAGGCGAGCGCTGGCGTCGCCGAGCGACTAACGAGAGCAGGTGTTCATTTACAATTCTACCATTGCCCGCTAGATGGCGTTAATTCAAGTAACGGTACGGCGTAATATATTCGGCGAGTCGAGTCTCATCAAGCAACCTACGCAAGTACGCATACATTCGTAACTAGGTACCTACTGGCAATAATTTCATTCTTAATAGGTAACAAAAAGTAGGTTACCTACTACATTCTTACTAGTAGTATTCCTTCAAATCGAAGTATTCCTTTGAATATTTCGCAATTATTCCGAATACTTGCGAAAACTTGCGAAGTTTTGCAACGCTAGTCGTAAGTAAAAGACAATTGCGAATAGTAATAGTAATGGATTTATTGCTATGAAACATCGCCTTATATACCATGTAGGGAAACATACAATGTAGTGGTGGTTACATGAAAAATTAAGAGGTGGTAAAGCCAATCGGCGATCAGGTTAGGAAATCGCCGAGTGTGACGTCAGAGAGGCGACGAGACACTCCGAGTGTGACGTCAGCCACGCGCCGCACCGCGCGCGCGACACGTAAATGATAGCACGGCTTCAACCGTCAGTATTCGATGATCTTCGACGCTGGGATGTTGTCTCGCTCGATACGAACGCCAGAGCAGGCGCGGACGTTAGAGGTGCCGCATGCAGTCGGGGGCCACCCACGCAAGCGGCGCGCGCGCCGCGCGCGCTCCCTGTCGGTCGCTCAGTGCGCTGCGCGCTGTGGCGGCGGCCGGACGTGTGATGCGCTCGTATGTTATTAATGACTGTGTAGGTCACTACATTATTCCCCCCTCAGCGAAGCGTACAGGAGGTTTTGATGTCCTGCCGGATTTAGTGACGTAGCTGAAGGTGACAGGTGCCTCATCTGCTTGCTCCTCGTTGCACTGGTATGCGGGCTTCAGTCGATCGATGGATATGTTAGATGTTCTATTCTCCAGCTGAACGGTGAAGTACTTATCTGTGCGATCGATGACGCGATACGGACCGTTATAGGTAGGTGTCAACGGTTTGCGTACAGCGTCGTTGCGTACGTATACATGTGTTGATTTATACAGATCGCCGTGAATGAAAACGGCTGTGCTTTTGTTGGCTTCGCGCTGCACCTGTGCTTTTCTCAATGCTTCGCTAAGATTATTCGTGAAGTGCGATAACGTGTTGCATGTTGTGCTTGATTCACCGTAGAATTCACCTGGCAGGCGTAATGTTCTTCCGAATAATAATTCCGCAGTACTGGCGCCGATGTCTGTCTTGTATGCGGCGCGAAGACCAAGTAATATTGTTGGTAACTCGTACGTCCAGTTCGTTGAATTTAATCTTGCAGTGAGTGATGCTTTTAGTGTGCGGTGCCAGCGTTCCACCAAACCGTTCGACTGGGGATGATACGCCGTAGTTCGGACGTGCTGGATTCCCATGCGATGCATTAACTTTCGGAATAGTTCGGATTCGAACTGTCTGCCTTGGTCTGTTGTTATGGTCGCGGGGCAACCAAATCTTGCAATCCATGTGTCATACAACGTATTTGCGACTTTTTCTGCCGTTATGTCCTCGATTGGTTGAGCTTCTGGCCACTTCGTTGCTCTGTCGATCATCGTAAGTATATAACGACAGTTGTTTGAAGTTGGTAAAGGGCCGACTATGTCAATGTGCAGGTGACTTAAGCGGTCTGCTGGCGTGAAACTGGATACTGGTGCCTTGGTGTGGCGATGAACTTTCGCTCGCTGGCATTGGTCGCAAGCCCTTGCCCAGTCTGTGACATCTTTCTTAATGGTCAACCAGAAATAACGTGTGATAGTTAATCTTCTGGTCGCTCTTACGCCGGGGTGATTTAGGTCGTGTATCGCTTGATAAGCTTGCTTTCTGTATCGTGGCGGTAGGTACGGGCGAGGGTACTTTGTTGACATTTCACATATGACTTGGGTAGTCGAACCGGGCAGTGCTATTGGCTTGAATATGAACCTGTCGCTTTTCATGAGTTGCTTGAGCTCCCCATCTTGTTTTTGTGACTTTGCTAACTCGTCGTAGCTTATCGGTGTTGGACATGAGATTGTGTCCACTCGTGACATGGCGTCTGCGACACAGTTATCCTTGCCCGTTACGTGTTTGATATCGGTAACAAACTGGCTGATATATTCTAAATATCTGGTGCGCCTCGGAGTTTCATCTTTGTAGTTCGCTTGCAGTGCAGTGGTGAGGGGTTTGTGGTCCGTCAATATGGTGACGTCACGGCCTCCTATCATCCGGCGAAAGTGACGTACTGCCATGTATATAGACGTGAGCTCCCTGTCATACGTGCTGTATTTCTTTTGGGCGTCGTTGAATTTTTTGGAAAAAAATCCGAGCGGTCTCCAACGGCCTTGACTTTTTTGTTGAAGTACCGCCCCTGCACAGGTGTCGGACGCGTCGGTCATGAGCACGAAAGGTAGTGTTGACGATGGGTATGACAACAATACGGCGCTGGTAATGTCGTGTTTGCATTTTTCAAACGCCTGTATCGCTGTCTCGCTCCAATTAATTTTCGTCTTGTCGTTTTTCTTAGAATTTTTCAGGTAAACATTGAGCTCTTTCTGATACTCGGCGGCATGTGGGATATTCTCACGATAAAAGTTTATCATTCCCAAAAATCGACGTAATTGTTGGACTGTTTCTGGGCGAGGGTATGATTTTATTGCTTCTACCTTCTCGTCAGTTGGCTTAATTCCTTCGGTAGTTATAGTGTAGCCCAAAAAGTTGAGTGATTGTTGGCCGAATGTACACTTAGCTACATTTAGTTGTAGCCCATGGTCGTTAAGCCTTCTGAATACTTCTTCTAGTTCTCTTCTGTGCTGTTCTTCTGTTTCAGACGCCACTAAAATATCGTCGACAAATGGGAAAACTGGGAGTCCCCGTAGAACATTGTCTATGTGACGTTGGAAAGTTTGCCCAGCGTTGCGCAAACCGAAGCACATCCTCGGGAATTCGAATAACCCGAATGGTGTGATAACGGCAGTCTTCTGAATGTCCTCTTCGCGAGTTCTCACTTGATAATAGGCCTTCTTCATGTCGATTATGGAGAAGAATTTCTTCCCCAGCAAGTTGTAGGTAAAATCATGCAGCCTTGGAATGGGGTATCTGTCTGGCACGGTAACTGTATTTAATCGACGATAATCTCCACAAACTCTGTACTTGCCATCCTTCTTCAGGACAAGATGTATTGGACTGGCCCAAGGACTCTTCGACGGCCGACAAATACCTTGCTCAATCATGACGTCAAATTCTGCCTTGGCTGCCTTGTACTTGTGCGGTGGCAGAGGGCGTGATTTCGCATATAATGGTGGCCCGGTAGTCTGTATGTGGTGTTCCACCTCGCTGTGACAGAGCTTCAAATTCGGTCGGGTGATGTCTGGGTACTTTGCGAGCAGATCATGGTATGGTTGCTGGTCATCTACGGTGTTGATGCTGGAGTCTGACGTTGACGTTACGCAACCGACAACGGATAGGCCTGTTTCTTTGTCTGTTAACCTTCGTCCGTGAATATCTACCGTAAGTTGGTGCTTATGTAAGAAATCAGCCCCCAATATCGGTCTGGTCACTTCGGCGACGACGAAATTGCAGATATATGGTCGACGTAGTCCGATATTTAACGTCATAGTGCGTTCCCCATATGAGGGTATTCGTGAACCGTTGGCGGCGTAGAGATATTCGGTCGGCGTCACTTTTTCTCTGCGTACCCTCTTGACGGGTAATACTGAGACGTTCGCGCCGGTATCGATGAGAAAATGCAGACCAGTTCCCAGCTCCTTTATGAAAAGGCGGTGTCGGGTTACGTCGTTGACTTCGGCTCCCGACGTGGCCAAAGTCGGGTTTAGTTTTCCTGGCTCGAATTCGTCTTGCTCGCAAAGTTACAGGGCCTCCGACAGCGAAACGCCTCTTTGCCAAACTTGCGATGGAAATAGCAAATCGACGTGTCACGATTGGCGGACTTGGAACGAGATCTTGAACGGTACCTGCCTCGCTGCGGTCCTCGGTGGTAGTTGCGCAATCTGTCAATTTTCAATGCTGCGACCTCTTTCGTTAGTGCCTCGATCATACCGAAAATTCGATCGTTAGGCGATGGTGTCGATGCTTGTGACGCGGTGCTAGCTTGACTGCAGGAACACACGGAATTTACCTCCTTCGTCTGCTCACTCATCTTGTCGGCCATTGCCGCTAGCGAGTCTAATTTTGAAGTTTCGCTGACCGCCAATACAGCTCGCGTTGAAGAGGGTAGGTGGCTCATCCACAACATTCGGAGGGTTTCATCGGGCATCTTGTCACGGGCTAGGTCACGCATGCGCCGCAGCAGCTGGGAAGGACGCTGGTCGCCTAGTTCAACGGTCAACCTCGTTGAGCAATTTTTGTAGTTGCTTGTTCTCTGACTCCTCGTAGACGGATAATAAACGGGTCTTCAGTTCTTCAAATCTACCCGTCCTTGCCGATGATAATATGATGTCGCTAATTTGCTCAACATCCACCTTGTCGAGTTGCGCCACAGCAAGTCCAAACTTCGCTTCTTCGCTGAGTTTTTGGTTCGACACCATGGTTTCAAATTGCGCGAACCATAATCTGGGCTTGTCTCGCCAGAATGGAGGTATCCGAGACTTGACGGAGATCATATCTATATCTTCTTCAGACAGCGTGGTTTGCGGTTTTTCACTTGGGTCGGGCATAACTTCGTCGTATCACGTCGGGGTCACCACTTTAGAGGTCGGTCGTAAGTAAAAGACAATTGCGAATAGTAATAGTAATGGATTTATTGCTATGAAACATCGCCTTATATACCATCTAGGGAAACATACAATGTAGTGGTGGTTACATGAAAAATTAAGAGGTGGTAAAGCCAATCGGCGATCAGGTTAGGAAATCGCCGAGTGTGACGTCAGAGAGGCGCCGAGATACTCCGAGTGTGACGTCAGCCACGCGCCGCACCGCGCGCGCGACACGTAAATGATAGCACGGCTTCAACCGTCAGTATTCGATGATCTTCGACGCTGGGATGTTGTCTCGCTCGATACGAACGCCAGAGCAGGCGCGGACGTTAGAGGTGCCGCATGCAGTCGGGGGCCACCCACGCAAACGGCGCGCGCGCCGCGCGCGCTCCCTGTCGGTCGCTCAGTGCGCTGCGCGCTGTGGCGGCGGCCGGACGTGTGATGCGCTCGTATGTTATTAATGACTGTGTAGGTCACTACACACTTAAGTTGCTTTTGCATCGTCTCCGGCGCTGCGGGAACTGCAACCCCTTCACCCTTACGTAACAAAGGATAGGCACCCGTGCGAGCCGTAGCGGTTGAGGCTTGTCGCCGGAGGAGACCAACAAGCCGAAACTGCGGAGGTGAACATGCATTGTTACAGCAGGCGGGGGTTGCTCTTCCTTCGCTCAGATTCGACCTATTTTAACCGGACAGCGGGAATTACTTTTAAAAATTGTTTCGCTGTCCCCAGTGGTGGACATCGGGAATATACATTGTTGCATGGGTCTTTCAAAAATTTTGCGGGTTTGTGAAAACAATTTTTCGATTTAGTCTGAAATATTAAGCTTTAGAGCTGTTTTTTTTATATTTCTATGGTCTATCCCTGGTCTTTTATTTATTTCTATGGTCTATCCCTGCCAGCTAAACGGTTAGTTTCGGATGGATGAAAAAATTCACGATAGTAGTAGTAGTGTAGAAGTATTTCATATATAATGGCATAAATGAGCCTTTCAAATAAAAAAATAATTTCTTTAATATCTCACATACAGCTTGTTTTATTTAAATTCAACATCGACCCGTCCTTGTTGAAAGACCCTTAACATGCAATGTTTACATGGAAGATCGCAATGCAATGGGGTTGGCTCCTTAAAACTTTTGGCAGATGACGCTAGCATAGCTTTCACCTGTCACATTTGTTTACTCAATTTGTGTGTTCGGTTTTGTAAATTTTTTCATCAAAATACCAGGATGGATGATAAGATAAACATATACTCAACATGGAGAATAAGCGAGCTAAAGGCTGAACTGAAAAAAACGAGGTGCTTCTTTACAAGGAAGAAAAGCAGACCTTATTGAAAGGTACTTACTCTTAAAATTATACATCAAGCTATTTTATTTATGAAATAGTTTTGTTTGTAGGAAGTATACATTTCATAATACTTTTCGCCAATTATACATTAGTACAAAAAGCCAAATTAGACCACTTTTTTTTAATTACTTTTTTTAACCACTTTTTTTTTAATTCTACGGCTATCGGAAATTGGTGTGCACCTATTTCTTTGCAATAAGGGACTTCACATTTCTTAGTGTGCGTCCATACTGCCGGCCTAGCGCGGGCGCGACGGCGGGCGCGAAATATCAAACATATGAAACCGCCGCTTGTGTCCATAGTGCAGTGACTAAGGCGGGCGCCTAGCGCGACGGGCTCGAGCGAGATCGCGCGCGTAGTTTTCAAACGTTCCTATCCGCGCGTTATGGCCATACTACGGGCCTAGTGAGCAAGCGAGCTAATGCGCGGCTGGGCAGTGTTGCCACCTTAGTGCTTTCGGTAGTAATAGATCAGCATAGCTATTCACAACGTTACGATTCGATACCGTATCGAAATTGACACATGTACGATAACCTGATTTCTGAACCGTAGGACTGTCAAAACGCTATTCACAGATCCGTGCGGAAGGGTTTTTTTTTTAACCGATTGTAGGTGTGTTTAAGGGGAACGCTACGAAATGGTAGTAAATAGATAATGGTGGTAGAAAATGTAAAGTAGTACATAGACGTTATTTATTGGGTATTTCATTAAGTGCAACTGTAAAATTACATCAAGTGACTATTAACAAGAACAAAAAACAGTAAACAATGATTTTATTAATTAATTAATTTACCAGATTTCTATTAAACTTGCTTTGTAAACTTCAACTTTCTGTACCAAACCTGCACCCTAATTGCGTAACACATTATCGATCGGAGTTTGAATCATTTTGAAACAAATTGCTAATCTATTGCTTCACAAGTTCGAAAAATTTGTCTGCGCGGCAACGTAAATAACGCAATGAATGTTGTTGAACTGTCAAAATGAAACCAACTCCGATTGATAATGTGTTACGCAATTAGGGTGCGGGAAAATATTTTGTTCTCTATTTCAAGCATTTCAAGTTAGTTCTCTATTTCATGCTACATGAATATAAGCTCATTATAACTTTATAATGTATCCACATTTTTAGACGATAATATTAGTGTTGCTGCTATTGTTAATAATTATGATTGAAGGTTAACGTAGTAGGTACCAAAGGTTAGAGTAATAGGGTTAGAATAGAGTTATGCAGTAACCGCCTAAAATCTCAGACTAAATAAAAAACCCAGACATAGCGCTGCGAACAATAGAGTGAAGCATGCTGCGCAAAACTACACCTCGTTCTGTACCTACATACACGCTCACACGCACACATTTACACCAAACTACATTAAACTACACCTCATTACGTGCACACATGTTTTCGAAACCCGAAACGTGCGGCTTCACTTTACTGTTGATAGTGCTATGTCTTGATTTTTTATTTAGTCTAATCCTAAAATTATATAAATATACTTGGATCTAAGCAGCGGTCAAAACAATAATAAAACTTTACATATATACATTATGTAGTTAAATACTTCATAAAATGCTTATATAACTATGTTTATAAACAATATTTATTATTCGATATCACTTCCGACAGCAAATACCTGTCGGAAGAATTGATGTCTTCATACCGTATACGAACTGTCAAAATTGTACGGTTACGTATTTGTGAATAGCGTTTAGCGGACTTCGTCGATATCAATGGCGTTCGATACGGTACGAAACCGTATCGTATCGTTCTGAATAGGTATGCTGGAGCATTTTCTGTTAAATCAGTGCTTAAAAATAGATTTTAGTGCCTAGCGCGCTATCTATGTAGTACATTTTTAATGCCGACGTAGAACGAGTGGTCAGCCAAATGAACAAATTGTAAAAACGAAGCAAGGGAATAGAATGAGCCTTCAGTGTTGTATATTCGAACTGACCTATAGCTTACTTCAGTTGCGATATTCCGAAGGAAGTTGTAAAAAAATTCATTCAATTCATTGTATAAATTAAAAAATTCGCCATTTATTTTCCTATTTCTATTTATTTCGTGCACACCATCTCTTGTGTTCAACACCTCCCATCTCAGGATCGGACTGTCAAGTAAGAATATCAAATCCTCGTCCATGGATATCAAATCTCGTTGCAAAACCTGAAATCCGTCTGCGTCTAAGCTACAACAGCTCGCTTGTCACTGTGGCTCACAGAACACATATATTATAGTGTACTAGCTTTTGCCCGCGGCTTCGCTCGCGTGGATGTCGGAAAATATCCCATGGGAACGTTCATGTGGAAAACATTGGGCCGTCCGATATAACTGTGCAAACTCAAATCATATATAGTAGTGTATAGTAGGTAGGCATAAAGCTACCAGTCGGCATGATTTTTTCCGACATCTTCAACAGTCGTCGTCACATTTTAGCCAATTTACACAAAACCATAATGAATTACACTGAATCACTCAACTGAAACATTTGTCAACCCCTAGTACGCCGTTTTTTTTTTTTTTTTTTTTGAGGGTGGGAAATAAAACCCACCCGTTTTCCTTCAGTTGCCTATGCCAGGGCCGCGGTATCCCCTATTGTACCCCCCCCCCTTTTGTACCCCTTAGGGGACGATTTTAAAAAACGCTGCCCCATATATTTCTTTATTTCCTACCAAAAGCATAAATTTGAATTTTCATATCCGTAACTTAAGAAATGCTGGGTTTCCCGTACAAACTTTCATCCCTTATATTACCCCTTGTAGAATTATGTTTTAAGACAAAAAGTAGCCCATGTCCTTTCCCACGATGCTATCTATAGCCTTGCCAAATTTTATCGAAATCCGTGCAGTTTTGTAAATTTTAAAATCAACCCCCACTTAGGGGATGATTTTTAAAAAACGCTGAACCGCATAGTTCTTAATTTCCCACCAATAGCATAAATTTGTTATGCCTAACTTAACAAATACTGGGTTTCCATTACAAACTTTCATCCCCTATATCACCCCCTGTAGTATTATTTTTGAAAAAATAGTAGCCTTTGTCCTTCCCCAGGATGCTATATAAAGCCTTGTCAAATTTTGGAGAAATCCGTGCAGTTTTGTATATTTTAAAATCAACCCCTATTTTACCCCCTTAGGCGATGATTTTTCAAAAACGCTGAACCGCATATTTCTTAATTTCCTACCAATAGCATAAATTTGTTATCCCTAACTTAAGAAGTATTGGGTTTCCCTTACAAACTTTCATCCCCTATATCACCCCACGTAGTATTGTTTTTGAAAGTATCCTATGTCCTTTCCCAGGATGCTATGTAAAACCTTGCCAAAATTTGGGGAAATCCGTGCAGTTTTGTAAATTTTAAAATCAACCCCTATTTTACCCCCTTAGGGTATGATTTTTAAAAAACGCTGAACCGCATATTTCTTAATTTCCTACTGTGGTGTACTTGATAATTATTTTATATGTGGGTAGGCTTGTTTCATCAGTTGGTTGTCAGCCATTACACGAGTTTATGTGATCTTGTTTTATTGATTTTATCCTAAAATATAGAACATTTGGCGACGAATCGTTATTCACGTGTGTTATTATATTGTCAGTGTCAGTGGTAATTGTGTTCAATGTCCACGGAGCACGCAAAATCATTTAATATGGCGTTCGGTGGCAACCTCTCATTTGATCACCGCGTACAAGAGTGGAGCATTTTTAGAAGTCGTTTTATCCAGTACTGCACGGCGAACGACATTGGAGACGACACCGATAAGTCTGGAATGAGAAGACGAGCTTTTCTACTCACTGCGCTGGTGGAAGATACATACCGCGTCGCAAGAGATTTGGTTTTTCCGGAAAGCTTGGACAACGTCGAGTATAAAATTCTGTTAGAAAAATTGAACGTCCATTTTCAAGCAAAAAAGAGTACGTTCGCTGAAAGGTACAGTTTTTATAAGGCGGAACAACGTCCAGGAGAGGATCTAGCCGAATGGGCGGCGCGAGTGCGCAATTTGGCACAGTACTGCGGATTCAAGACCGAGTTAGATACTGCTTTACGCGACAAGTTCGTCTTAGGATTAGAAAATACCAAGGAAAAAGAGAAATTGTTCGCAGAAAGCATTGAAACCCTCACATTCAACAAGGCATTAGAGATGGCACAGAGCGTGCGGTGTGCGCGCATCGCTTTGCAAACTGCGCGAGCTGGCAACGACGCGGCCGGCATGGCTGGCGCAAGCTCAACGGAGGCGGCGCAGGCGCAGCCAGTGTTCGCGCTGCAGCGACCCAGCGGTTTCTCATCTAACGACAAAAATTCTCGATTGTCTAAGAGTTGTGAAGTGTGCGGGTATAAAAATCACTCGAAAGAAAAGTGTCGGTTTGTTAATTATACCTGTCAAAAGTGTAATAAAAAAGGACATCTAAAAAGAGTGTGCAAGGCTAAGATAAGTGATAGCAATTTCTTGGGAACGGATGACAATGATGTTGTTGATGGAGGTATTTATAATTTATTTAATATAAAAAATACTATTAAGGATCAGCCCATCTCTCGGAAAGTCAAGTTAGATGATATTGAAATCTTATGTGAAATTGATTGTGGCAGTGCTGTCTCCGTTTTACCGGCTATTATACATGAACAGCTGTTCGGGGCCGATAACAATAGTAAATATCGTTTACAGCCGTGTGAAGAGATTTTTAACTTTTATACAGGAGTAAAAATTGCACCGTTAGGCTGTTTGTCATTGTCTCTAACTTACGAGGGCCGCACTAACCAAATATTTTTTTTTTGTTATCAAAACAAATGAGAAACGTATGCCTCTTTTGGGCCGTGATTTTATGAGGTTGTTTGGTATACATTTGTGTAGCTTAAACTGTAACAATGTAGTACGCGACAACTCAGGGGAAATGTTAATAAAAAAATATTCAACATTATTTTCTGATGAGTTGGGCAGGTTCAACAAGTACAAAGTAAGCTTGAAAATAAAACCAGATGCACAGTTGAAGTTTTTTAGGCCTCGGCCCGTACCGTTAGCATTAAAACCGAAAATTGAGCAGGAATTGGATAGATTATTGGCAGCAGGTATTATAGAAAAAGTAGACCATTCTGACGTTGCTACGCCGATCGTTCCAGTGTTGCGTTCCGACGGAAACGTCAGAATTTGCGGAGATTTTTCAGTAACATTAAACAAAGCGTTATACCTAGACAATTATACACTGCCTCGGATCGAAGATTTGTTTGCTAAGCTTCATGGGGGGGTAGAATTCAGCAAGTTAGATTTGAAATTGGCATATCTTCAACTAGAACTCGATGAGTCAAGGAAATGGTGTTGTATAAACACGCATAGAGGTTTATATAGGTACACGCGGCTCGTGTTTGGATTAGCTAACGCACCTTTTATATTTCAACGTACACCATGGAACAGTTATTAGGCGACATTGACGGTGTATGTATTTATTTAGATGACATTTTAATCACTGCTCCTAATAGGTTGGTACATATAGATAGGTTGGATCTCGTTATGAAAAGATTGCAAGACGCAGGGTTGAGAGTAAAACACGATAAATGTGAATTGTTCAGAAGCTCAGTGGAGTATCTTGGTTACGTCATAGACAGGAACGGGCTGCATAAATCCAACAGTAAAATCGAAGCTATTATTAATTGCGAACCACCTAAAAACGTTCATGAATTAAAGTCATTTTTAGGGATGGTTAATTATTATCGCTGCTTTGTTCCGAATACATCATCGGTACTTAGTCCTCTAAACAAGTTATTGAAAAAAGGTATAGAATGGGAGTGGGGTAAATATCAGTCTGAAGCGTTCCATAAAATAAAGAAAGAGTTGTCCTCTGATCGCGTGCTGGCCCACTACCACCCGGAGTACCCGACGGTCGTCACGTGCGACGCCGGCCCGGCCGGCCTGGGCGCGGTCCTCGCGCAGAAGCAGCCCGACGGCTCAGAGCGCGTGGTAGCCTATGCCTCGCGTTCGTTGTTGAAATCAGAACTGAACTATGCGCAAATTCAGAAGGAAGCTACTTCTATTGTATTCGGGATTAAGAAATTTAATCATTATTTATATGGCCGTACGGTGCCATTTGTATTGCGAACGGATCATAAACCGCTGTTGTCGATTTTTGGAAAGGAAAAAGGTGTGCCCGTTTTAGCAGCGAACCGATTACAACGTTATGCTTTGTTTTTGTCGGCATATAACTTCACTATCGAATATGTAAAGAGTGAGGAAAACGTGGCTGATTTTTTATCGCGGTCTGTGCCTACTCAATCAACTGAGTTCGAAGTAGGTAAGGAAATAGATCAGACACGGTATATTAATTTTATAGGTGAATCTGTTTTACTACCCCTGACTTTAAATGATATCCGAATTGAAACCAACCGCGATGAGATATTGCAAAAGGTGATAGGATATATAAAAAACGGTTGGCCTACTAAAGTGACGAACCAGGATTTACGTCCATTTTACTTATGTCGGTTGGATTTAGCGGTGGAGAATGGATGTATTTTACGGGGTCATAAAATCGTGATTCCCTCACGTTATCGTGAAAGACTTCTAAGTGAGCTGCACAATTCTCATTTTGGTGTAGTCAAAACTAAAACGGAAGCTAGAATGCGTATGTGGTGGCCCGGCATCGACAAACACATTGAAGAAAAAATAGGTTCATGTAGTGTTTGTAACACGCTCCGGAATAACCCACCTAGAGTGCCGCTAGCTCCGTGGCCATTCCCAGAGCGCGCTTGGGAACGCGTTCACTTAGATATGTTTATGTTGGGCGGTAAACAGTTTTTAATTGCGGTGGACGCACATTCTAAATGGGTGGAATGTTTTACAATGCAAAAAACGGATAGTGAATCTATTATTAGTAAACTTTGCGAGATGTTCAGCAGATTTGGTTTGGTGCGAACTTTGGTTACTGACAATGCTACCAATTTTTGTTCCAATGAATTTGAGACATTTTGTCGACTAAACGGAATGCAACACATGACGGGCGCGCCGTATCATGCTATGTCAAATGGGCAGGCAGAAAACAGTGTTAAAACCATAAAAAATGGTTTAAAAGCAATATTAAACAATAACAAAACACAAAAAGTACATGACAAAGAATTAAATAAATTTTTGTTCGATTATAGAAATACTATACACATGACTACAGGTTTCTCTCCAGCGCAGTTGATGTTCGGACGCCCTTTGCGGTGTAGACTCGATCTGATACGATTACCATCACAAGAAATTACACCATCCTCGTCATCCGTGGCCAAAGAAAATGTCATGAAAGCACAAGTGAACCAATGTAAACAGTTTGGCGGGAAAAGAAAAGTGTATTTCACAGTAGGCGACAAGGTATTACTAAAACAATATTTTAAAAACGGTACAAAACATGTTTGGATACAGGGCATAGTAAATGAATATTTAGGATCACGAATGTATTCAGTGTATATTCCAGATAAAAAGGTCAATGTAAGAAAACATGTCGATCAGTTACTGGCGTACAAAGGAAACTCATCATTTGAACCGGATGATGATGATGTCAGTGTGTTTGGAGATTGCACCCCTAAAGTGACCGGTCAGACAAACGAGCATGACGCTGGTTTAGTATCCGAACCGGTTCTGACATCACCAGCGCAGGTTTCTACCTCCCCCACGTCTCCTGCGCGAGAGGATAGGGAAGAGGACATAGGAACGGTCTCGGATGATGAGTTTGTGGACGCAGGCTCTTCTAACTCAAGTCAGTCTCATTCAAGCAATAAAGCACATCAGGAACCACAAGTTGTCCGCCGGTATCCGATGAGAAAAACTAGGAAACAGTTAAATTATAAGTTTCAATAATAAGTAAGTTAAAATAGTGGTGGAGGAATGTGGTGTACTTGATAATTATTTTATATGTGGGTAGGCTTGTTTCATCAGTTGGTTGTCAGCCATTACACGAGTTTATGTGATCTGCATTGTTTTATTGATTTTATCCTAAAATATAGAACACCTACCAATAGCATAAATTTGTTATCCCTAACTTAAGAAATACTGGGTTTCCCTTACAAACTTTCATGCCCTATATCACCCCCTGTAGTATTATTTTTGAAAAAATAGTAGCCTTTGTCCTTCCCCAGGATGCTATATAAAGCCTTGTCAAATTTTGGAGAAATCCGTGCAGTTTTGTAAATTTTAAAATCAACCCCTATTTTACCCCCTTAGGGTATGATTTTTAAAAAACACTGAATCGCATATTTCTTAATTTCCTACCAATAGCATAAATTTGTTATCCCTAACTTAAGAAATACTGGGTTTCCCTTACAAACTTTCATCCCCTATATCCCCCCCTGTAATATTATTTTTGGAAAAAATAGTATCCTATGTCCTTCCCCAGGATGCTATATGAAGCCTTGCCAAATTTTGTAGAAATCCGTCCTGTTTTCTAAATTTTAAAATCAACCCCTATTTTACCCCCTTAAGGGATGATTTTTCAAAAACGCTGAACCGCATATTTCTTTATTTCCTATCAAAAGCATACATTTTAATTTTCACATCCCTAACATAAGAAATACTGAGTTTCCCATACAAACTTTCATCCCCTATATCACCCCCTGTAGGATTATTTTTTAAGACAAAAAGTAGCCTATGTCCTTCCCCAGGATGCTATATAAAGCCTTGCCAAATTTTATCGAAATCCGTGCAGTTTTGTAAATTTTAAAATCAAACCCTATTTTACCCCCTTAGGATATGATTTTTCAAAAACGCTATACCGCATATTTCTTAATTTCATACCAATAGCATAAAGAATGATGTCAGCTATTGACCTGAGAGCGTCCAGTGATATACAATATCTTAAAAAATTGCATTTTTTTTGCTTAATTCGTATCAAATAATGGAATTTTAAATTAATAATAGGAAAAAAATAATATTACTACATACGTTTACCATTCTCAATAGACTTTTGGAAATGGAACGCGTCGGAATCGGAACGCGTTTTACACACGTTTCGTTATAAAGAATACGAAAAACTTGTTCGTTCGTCATGTGGTTAATGAATGTTTAAATAACCAATTGGTATTTTTTCTTTACATTACTTTTATGAATAATATGATTTTTACGCGCAAAACGAACTTCTAGAAATGGGGAGGAAAACTAACTTTTTATCACGCTAGGTGGCACATGATCGACTGTCCTTTTTTCATTGATTTGACATAACGAACGATTGTCAAATTGTATGGATTTGTTTGTAAAACAATGTACAGTCGTTCAGAGCGCCATCTACAAACAGCTTTGCGTGTGGCTCCCCATTAAGTGAATGTGAGTGAATGACAGGCTGTTATTATAGTGTATTATGGTGTCATTCTTTGACGTTTTGCAGGTGTGCGATTTTTTGGATTTTCTGATATACTTACAACTTCTGCATTTTTCACGGACTTTGATACCTACCGAAAGTGCTTTTTGAACAGGATCCAAGACGTCATCGCTCTTGTTGGAAAGCGTTATGGAGCCTTCTACGAGATTGATTTGTATAAACTGCAACATTATGCGTTATTACGCCCTTCAGCTTGATAGCAGAGTCATCGCTAATTAGCACTTCGATATCTCCAGTAATAGTAAGTACAATAACAATCAAGTACCTAACGATTCAGTATCCAGTCAACGGACTCTAGTACAGGGGCCGCCTCCACGAGTGTGAAAATCGCGGCGATAATCTCGTCGTGCTACCAAATTCAATAGAAACTCTATGAATCAATCTCCACACGGCGATAATTTGAAGGCACAGCGTGAATATCGCCGCGATTCTCTCGCTCGTGGAGGCGGCCCCTAAGTGATTGTTTTTTTTATAAAAAAGATTGATATTCAGAAGTGGTAAAGTATATTTTTTCAAGTTACATGATAAATAGAACTAGTACCTTCTACACTTTTAGACAGCTGTTTAAAACAGAACATGTAAAAATACAAATTAAATATATTTATTTCCATTGTAGGCTTTAAAATCTCATAATTGATTTATTTTTCAGATAACGGAAGAAGATTACATCTGTGAATGTGCTTTGATGTATCCATGCAGACTATTAATGCTCAGATTCATGGAAACAATGAATGTGATCCATCTGCTGGTTCATCTCGCCATGGTCATGCTCATGTATGCCCCGTTTGTGGACGATCATTGCTCAATCATAGAGGTAAAGAAAACCCATCAAGCCTCACACTAAGGATGATCAACTTAATTCGAACTACTGTAGCACCTCGTCAGGTTTGTATTTAAATATTCAAACTCAATTTAAATTGCATGCAATTTTTTCTATAAATATCACGTTGTAATCCATGACGTTATTATACTCCATCGGTTTAGGTAATTAAATAAATGTAAACAAAAAAAAATAACATTTGTAACATAATACTTGTCACTTCAAGTCATCATGCTAGGACACAAATTGTACTCTATAATTTAGCAATGTTCAATGAAATATAAAGTTGCTAAATTGAAGAGACACATGGTTTTTTTGTTTACCTATAATTACCTAAACCGATGGAGTTAGGTATTTCACTGCATTTATAACAAATATGTTGTTTTTTGTTCACAGATATCACAATCTAATTGTGTATGTCTGTTGGTTGCAATTCAAAAGACAAGCTCTTTCAACTCAGCAACAGGATGAGAGAAGAGGCTTAGGCGGTGACAAGACTGCATGGTGAAGCAATTGAACAAGAAGTGGCACAGTCTGCTGATCCAGTCCATTTCCCAGAAATATAACCTCCCCGCCTCTTGTAAGTACAGATGAGGGGCATGAAAGAGAACCATCTGTTGAATCAGTTCCAGCTCCAGAGGTTCATTCCCAACAATCTATTCAAACCCAACCAGTAAGATACAGCTACCAAGTGCATTTTATGGGTGTGAGAATGAGAATATGCATACTGTGTCAGATACACTGCGGGCTACCATTTTGTCCAACTACAATTTTTATATTCCTCACTAAAATGCTAATATTGAGTTCCCCCGTCTAGAATTCAGTGAATTAATATGATTCGCCTTGGGAACCTACCAAATTCGTCAAACACATTCATATTATGGTGAACACATACTTTTCCATGGCGGATACAGAATAGAAGTTTGTCTAGACACTAATTGTATATCCGAGTTATTTTGTAAGTGAATTTTCCCCACTGCCTACAGTGGGGAAAATTCACTTATAAAATAAAATCGAGACATATCGAAAGAAAACAGTACATTTTGATAGCAAATGGTATTAATGGACAAGAAGGCATTATAGAGTATTGCTGCAACTGCATTGTAGGATGTCGCACTGTACCTAGGTTGTTGTGCACATGTTATGACGTTGGTGTGGTACTTAGGTTGGGCCAGGCATGAAACCAACATTGTGGCTCCAGCATTTTTAGGTGAAGTTGTTGTATGAAACAACATTGAATAAATAAAAATAAATCAAATCCTGTTTTTTATTTAATTTCCGTCCTCACTGAAAACATGTAAGTATGGACAGTTTTTTCCGTTATCTATTTATGTTGTGATGGCCCAGAGGTTAACTCCTCGCCTCTCATGCACTAGGCTGTGAGTTCAAACCCGGGCAAGTACCGATGTGTCTTTTTCAATGCGTAGGTATTTACATTCTAAGTTAATTTTGGTCATCAGTGAAGGAAAACATCTTGAGTAAACCTGCACTTATATTTATATAATAATCAATAATAGTCAAAAATCGCCAACCCGTCTTGACCAAGCGTGGTGCCTTCTCTGTATGAGAAGAGGCACTTGCCCAGCAGTAGCACACTAATAGGCTGGTATTATTATTTACTCTATGCACTTGTCTGTCTATCAGTCTTACGAGTTCGATGGTTAAAAGCACCGTCTATGAAGCCGACTCCTGGAGTCTGGCCCGCTTCGACGACAGATTTTGACTGATACTTCAATGTTCAATTAGGTACCTAAATTGCTCTAACTTGCACACAGTGTAGAATGGCATAACATCACACGTGAAGTTTAAAACTGCATCGGCGGGATATTACGAGAATATAACTGCTGTTTGCGACCGCGCGCCGATTTGATGATGATATTACATTGAAGAGGATTTATTTCTGAGTGATTGTAATTTGTAACTCAGCGGAACACTTTGATTTTAATTATCGTACTTACAATAGTTTTTGAGGTTGTAGCAGCTGTCAGCTGTCAAACCTTATCTGACAGCTGTTATTATGTCAAAAACTTATTTGTATTTTTCCCTTTTCCCTGCCCTTTCTAAGAAAAGATGATAAGTAATTATGTTATTAAAAACAATAATTGTTTTTATACAACACCAGTTGTAGGTGGAGACGACCTGTAAAACGAATCAAGTGACAGGTCAATCAATGTATGGAGAATGGTCATGATTCTTTGTTATCCCTAACTTAAGAAATACTGGGTTTCCCTTACAAACTTTCATCCCCTATATCACCCCCCACACCGTAGTATTATTTTTGAAAAAAAATAGTATCCTATGTCCTTCCCCAGGATGCCATATGAAGCCTTGTCAAATTTTGTAGAAATCCGTCCAGTTTTGTCAACCCCGATTTTACCCCCTTAGGGGATGATTTTTCAAAAACGCTGAACCGCATATTTCTTTATTTCCTATCAAAAGCATACATTTTAATTTTCACATCCCTAACTTAAGAAATACCTACTGAGTTTCCCATACAAACTTTCATCCCCTATATCACCCCCTGTATGATTATTTTTGAAAAAAAAAGTAGCCTATGTCCGTTCCCAGGATACCATCTATAGCCTTGCCAAATTTTATCGAATTCCGTTCAGTGGTTTAGGCGTGAAAAGGTAACAGACAGACAGACAGACAGACAGAGTTACTTTCGAATTTATAATATTAGTATGGATAGTATGGATTATCTATGACACTATTATCCTAACGGCTGTGGCCACAGCACGGTCCTTTTTGGTAATCTATGCGTGCAATAGGTATAAACTTTATAATAAAATAAATAAATCATTTAAATCGCTTAACAATGACCCATAACGTAGATACACAGACAGACAGACATACATAACATTTATAAAAACCACAATTAAACACGTAATGTTGTCAGCGTCGTATTTCGCTGTACGGAGTCGCGTAACCGTAATCGGAAACGTCGAAATACGATACCTTTCGGCTTTCGGCCAAAAGTCCTCTTTCAAGCAGGTTTGCAGATGTTGGGTTGGAACTCGTACCACGAATGACTTGTAGTTGACGTCGTGGCGGGACACCAATCTTCCGACCCTCAGAGTCCAGTTGGTTTTCACTTTCACATACTACACGGCCTCCTCAACTGTCGTGGAGTGATGCAGATGTGAAATGTACAGTTGCGTCGTAGGCACAGCAGGGCGCAGCAACATGTTGGGTCTACTTTGTGCAGTACCCACAGGTTACGAGAGCTGGGCTTCTTCTTCTTCCTTTCCACTTTTGTGAAACCCTCCTCATCAACTCGGCTCATCCTTGGCAAGGAGCCTGGGACCGCGGTCTGGGCAGATTGAGTACTCTCCTTCAGTTTTACAAACGGATTATAACCTATTTGAATAAATACTTAGATAACCAGGCAAATCAAAACTCAATTTCTGAGCAGATCGTGCAATTTGGAATGAATAAATAAATGTACTAGTCAACTCATTAACGTGTCGGAGCGCACATCGTGTCATCGTGCCGTATCGCCAGTCAGCGACGAAGTTTCAAGGTACTATATAGGTACAGACGCCAGCACATCAAGCTAGAACAATCTGTCAAATTTCTTTAACAGATTTTCATCTTTATCGCTAAAGCATTAGGTTCAAGGTTGATTGGCAAAATTTGACATTTTCGGGTGGCTTGACCTGCTGGCGTCTGTACGTTTCTATAAGAGATAATTGTTTAATTGTTATATGGAACTTAGCGAACAGGTGTGGCTTTATTATTCCCATAACATTTTGTATTGTTGTAAGTTTATAAGTTTTTTTATAAGTTTGTATCTTCTCTGGTGATTTTAGGTGATATGATGCCGGAGCTACACTATACGCTTTAAACCGTTCCGTTGTTCAACGCGATGAATTGAGTGGCCACACTTGAACGGTCAACGTCAATGGTCATTGAATTCACACCCCTCGTCCATCGGCATTGTGGCAAATTATCGCGTAGTGGTGGCTACACCTACGGTTATCGCCCTTCAACGCGATGATCAACGGCAATGTCCGTAAAGTGTAGCCCCGGCATCATGATGTAGTCAAACGTTGATACGGGCTATTTAGTAAAAGTGCCAAATCCTTGTCCATGGTTTGCCTTTGCAAGTTTGCAACACCTGAAATACGTCATAAACGCTACAACAGCTCGCTCGTCACTGTGGCCACCGGACGCCGCCGCCATCGCGCCCGCCTTAGCTCCTAGTCACCGCGCGTTCACTGTGGACGCGCACTTAGGCATTTTGTAAAATCAAACCAAATCAAAAAATTCATACAAATGCATATAATTTTGGTTAAAGCTATGCTAGCGCCACTTTGACAGTAGCCAACCCCATTCAATAAGTTCCGTCAAAATATCATGCTCCCCCGGCGTTCCATCTTGCATGCGACGTGTCAAGCCACAGAACCAAAGAGTAAAGTAACTATAGAGAGAAAGAGTGACAACTCTGTGGTAAAATTTGCACGTATGGAAAGTGCTGCCACCTTACGTTTGGTGGGTGAACTAAGGGTCTAATGATGTATACACCTACCTATGCATACTGAGTAGGTACTCATAGTATGCATACCAGCTATAGGTAGGTACCTATCTATATAACTCGTACGAGTTTGTAAATTATGGGCAATCGGAGATATAATATAATTTTAAAAAACACGTATGCAGTTCAGGAAAATGTCCGTTTATTATTACCAATCAATCAGTCTTGAATGTGGGATCAAAATGGTGATCACTGCTTTTGTTCTTAAAATCTTCATACAGTCACTTTCTCTAACCTCGCCGCCAACAGCCGCTATCCAAGCAGCGAAGAAATCGGGCCTCGTAGTGGTTGTCAGGGTTTGGGAACCGGTGAAGAGGTAGGTACACCGTATGCCACTGAAATTGTATTGAAATTAATGAATAGCAGAATAAGGCTAAATAAAACTTTTTCTTACTTTTATTAAAGGTTTACGGTTCGGTACGGTAGTAAGCACCTACCTATAGCATCACAACCAAAAATACAATATCTTCTTGGGGGTTCACTCATTCTTGGGAGTTCGTTCAAAAGAACTAATTTGACTAATGAACATTGCTAACGGAAAACAAAGTATAACAATAATAGGAATAAAAACAAAACTCAACAAAACAAATAACATTAACAAGATACAGTTTTAACAGAATTAGCCGAGATAAACTCGAAAAGCGCATCAACAACGTCGGGAACGAGTTGACAATGGCCGAAAATCCCACAGATTAGATAGCTAGAAAATCTAAATGTTTTTATGACAAGCAAGACAAGATGGCTGCCAAGTTTTGTTATCACACCAAACTCCAGATGTCGCTGTCATCTATGGAAATGGTGTTGGCTACTGTCAAAGTGGCGCTAGCATAGCTTTAACCAAAATTATATTCATTTGTATGAATTTTTTGATTTGGTTTGATTTTACAAAATGCCTAAGAATTGTGAAGTGCCTTATTGCAAAGAAATAGGTTCACAGCAATTTCCAATAGCTGTGGAATTTAAAAAAAGTGGTTAAAAAAAGTAATTTAAAAAAAGTGGTCTAATTTGGCTTTTTGTAGTAATGTAATTGGCAAAAACTATTATGAAATGTATACTTCCTACAAACAAAACTATTTCATAAATAAAATACCTTGATGTATAATTTTAAGAGTATACCTTTCAATAAGGTCTGCTTTCTTCCTTGTAAAGAAGCACCTCGTTTTTTTCAGTTCAGTCTTTAGCTCGCTTATTCTCCATGTTGAGTACATGTTTATCTTATCATCCATCCTGGTATTTTGATGAAAAAATTTACAAAACCTAACACACAAATTGAGTAAACAAATGTGACAGGTGAAAGCTATGCTAGCGTCATCTGCTAAAAGTTTTAAGGAGCCAACCCCATTGATGACAGTGTTAAGTGTGCCCCCCTGCACAGAACACTATTAGATACTCTCATTCAGTTATTATTCTGAGCTATAAAGCGCCCATTACATTATCCAATTTCCAGAGCGCTAGATGTGCTAGCTTGCTTCATTTGCATTGTGTAAACTGCCTTTACACAATACAAACTTAGCACGCTATCTCATCTAGCGCTCTGGAAATTGGATAATGTAATGGGCGCTTTACTCTTTACTCCTAGCCACTGACCTCTATTGTACAAGTACGCTCAGTGCTCCTAGCGGAGTGTCAAGCAGTCGAAGGCCATGACCACAGACTACTTAGAGATACGAAAGAGCGCGGGAGATGCGATACATGCTCTGTGGCGCGATACCGCTCGTCAAGTCTCCTCACCCCTCTTTCGTGGCACGCAATGTACCTAAAAGTGTATTATCTGTGGACAGTGTTGCCAAGTCAGAGTTTTTATAGGTAGAGTTAGCTATAAATCGACTTTATTAGCTTTGTCTCATGAAACCTTCACTTTATTAAAAAAATAATCATAAACAACAAATTAAACAGCCACGGTGTCTTTCATTTATCGTCTATGATTTGTTTTCTCAAGAAGCTGTAATTACTTAGCCACGAGGGCTAAGTAATTACAGCCGCACGGGTCGATCCATCGGGTTAAGCTACGCTTGCGTTGGTCAGTGGATGGGTGACCATCTTTACATACTGAGACTCCTCCGTGCCTCGGAAAGCACGTTAAGCCGTTGGTCCCGGCTGCCATTCGTGGATCTTTGACAGTCGTTACGGGTCGTCAGAAGCCCGAAAGTCTGACAACCAGTCTTACCAAGGGGTATCGTATTACCCAGTTACTGGGTTGTGGAGGTCAGACAGGCAGTCGCTCCATAAAAAATACTGGTATTCAGCTGCATCCGGTTAGACTGGAAGCCGACCCCAACTTAGTTGGGAAAAGGCTAGGCAGATTGATTGATTGATTTGTTTTTTCAATTGGCATGACATAGACTTTTATGTTATCTGTCATGCCATAGCAATTGTTTATGGCTGGTTATTCCCAGAATATGAATCGCTCATTTTACTCCTAGCCAGAATGGTTCTATTCTAGAGTCTGACACACGAAACATGATCCTGAAAAATAGCGGCAAATTCAAAAATCTAGCTCTGGTATCACTGCGTATAATAGGTAAATACATTTTGATACTTGAAATACATCATGGATTAATGGACAAATATTATTGTCCTTTTACATCATACAATTTTTAACGGCTCAACCAATTTTGATCTCGATTTTTTGAATTTGCCGCTATTTTCCAGGCTCATGTTTCGTGTGCCAGACTCTAATGGAGATTTTTTTTTTGGTTTCTAGTGCGTGTGTGTTTTAGGGTTCCGTACCTCAAAAAGAAAAATACGGAACCTTTATAGAATCACTTCGTTAGGCGTCTGTCTGTCTGCCAGTCGGTCAAGATCCTTTTTCTCAGGAAAGCGTGGAGGTATCCAGTATAAATTAATGTCAAATACGTAGGTCTATGGTCCCTTGGAGTTCTAAAAAAATCAAGCTTCTAAGTCAACGCAATAAAAAAAATGCCCATTTATGCGACATATTTTGATACTCGCAAGTGCTTGTAAATCAAAACCTGTAGGATAGGTACCTACTCCTCGTTGGCAGTCTCACAGCACAATTAGGTAAATAATTAAGGTATAATAAGGTTGATAATTTGTAATTTTATAACATACAAAAATATTTTTATGGGATTACAATGTTAAGTTTGTTTTTGGGATAAATTCCCTTCATTATGCGTGGTCCGACACGCACTTGGGCGGATTTTTTTTTTGTTTGCACATAAGTTTTGTATTTTTACTGAGATGCCCCAAAGTAAGCCTAAAAATGTAATCAGGAATTGCTTTTTCTGAACCTGAATTTAAAGGTTAAAAACTCATTAGCTTTTTTTTTTCAAAAAATCTAACCGTTTTTTACTGCTCATTTAGTTTCATTTAAAAATTGAGTTGGCAATACCTCTGTGTCTATGGACGGAAGTTCACGGAATACTTAAGGCGAAAGCGCAAGGGTAGCCCGCGAAATTCAAAATTTCTGACGTTTTTTGCAATTTGTAGGTCAGTGTGAGCTTGTATGTTGATTAAAATATGATTCGCGGCCGTAGCTAATATGGCTTTACAGAATTATAATCATTAGAATCAGCAATACAACTCCATAAGTTAGCATTTACCTCAAATCTAGCGATTTCATGAAATCATGAGGTTTGAGGTAAATGCTAACTTATGGAGTTGTATTGCTGATTCTAATGATTATAATTCTGTAAAGCCATATTAGCTACGGCCGCGAATCATATTTTAATCAACATACAAGCTCACACTGACCTACAAATTGCAAAAAAGTAAGAAATTTTGAATTTCGCGGGCTACCCTGGCGCATCAACCTTAATCTGTGTTTTACTTATTGCTACGCGGTCCGGCCGAATACACTACACTTTGGTAGAGGAAGAGTTCTGACGTGAACGTAGGTAATTCAATATAATATTTTGGACTCTCTTATTTTATCGTTTTTAGGTCAGTGTTAACTACTCGTGTATTCGTAAAGTGATCTCTTTTATTCTCTTTATATAGAAATTATATGATTAATTGCAAGTTATGTAAGTACCTAGTTGCTTTAAAAAGGAGTACCTACCTACGTAAGGATCTACAGTGTTTTTATTGCCCGAAAAAAGTGACATCAGCTTTTTATTTCTACTCAATAGTTCACTAAAAATGCACGAGTAGAACTCCCATGTGCCGATTTTGTATACCTACTCTATTTTTAAAAAAAATCTTAGTTTTCGTTACTTTGAAGGTGAAAATAATTTGTACAAAAAAAAAACTGTACCTATATAATTGAGTGTTGTTTGTATTGGATATTTATGAATCAATTCTAAGCGCATATTTTTCAATAAATTATTATTATATAAATAATTATTCAATAAAAAGCTTTTTTTGGGGCAATAAAACACTGATCGTAGCTGGCGTTCTGTAGGTTTTGCCTACCCCCACGAAAGTCAAAATTAATGCCTCAGGCAATAAGTTTGCCTTTGTGCCTTAGCAACAAGTTTGCCTTTGTGCCTTAGCAACAAAGCATCCCTTGCATCCCTAAGGCCGTTAGTTTCCCTTTGCGCCCTCGTACGGCGTGTGTCCGGCGTGCGCCCAATGTGGGGGTCCCTTAGAACGAGCGCGCACTGCGGTGTGTTTCCGTTAGTTCTGCCGCACTGGGCGGGGCCTACAGTAACAAAACGCATGACCGCAGTGCGCGCACTTCAAAGACATTCCACACTTCACAGATTATGCGGTAGAAAAACGCACCGCAATGCGCGCTCGCCCTTATTCGGTGCGACAAGTTTAACACATAGGTATACAACGTGTTGTTTTGCATATAGACCAACTTTTTTCATGGCACCAATATGGTAATCGAGAAAAAATAATCAGCCGTCCACATTTGCGTCGAGTAGAGGTATTGAAGGTTTTTAAGGGACAGTTCATGGTGCTGGGTACTAGGAAACAAGTTGCTGCAATATTGTCTGCCAAACCGGAGATTGTGATAAAGGGAGAGAAAATTGAACGAGTTGAGCAGGCATGTAGTCTGGGTCTAATCCTGGATCCAGAGCTGCGATTTGAGGCTCACATAAAAAACGTGCTGAGAAATTGTTTTTACAGGCTGAAGGTATTATATGGTATACGTAAATTTCTTAGCGTACCTCTCAGAAAACAACTGGTAGACAGTCTGATCCTATCTAGGCTAAACTACTGTGACACGGTCTATGGGCCGTGCTTGCTAGCTAGGACAGATAGGTTAATTCAGCGAGTTCAGAATGCCTGTGTTCGTTTTTGTGTCCACGTCCCTCGTAGGCATCATGTGACGCCATACATCAACCAACTCAAGGTACTGAAAATGGCTGCCAGGCGAAAGCATCATCTAGCGAGTTTAATGTTTGGCATTGTAACAACCCATAAGCCGCACTATTTATATGAAAAACTCACTTGGCGTCAATCTTATTATAAGTATGGTCTTCGTTCTTCAGTTGGCCCACTAAGGGCTCCGCGACACAGGACCGCAGCTTTCAGGGGCAGTTTCAGGTTTGCGGCCACACACTGCTGGAATGATCTTCCACCACCAATACGAGGCCTGAAAACAATAAAGTCATTTAAGTATCAATATAAGAAGTTACTACTGGATACACAACTTTCTGTACAATAATAGTTGTAGTACAACATGGTATCCTATGTTGTTTACCTACCTCATGGGTCATGGCCTGCAGTCCTTGATTTCGGATCTTCAGCAGTGCTGTGGCATGGCTTTTCTGCCTCTAGTCTGCTCGGTTAACTTGTAGCGATTCCCTGTCACTGTTTTATGTTGTTGTCCTGTAGAATGGAGAATACAATTTTAATATGTTCGGTATTTTATATTACTTACTCTATTTTGTCCAATGCAATTTATTTTACAATTTATAACCAATGTATTATTATTTTTATTTCATTATTATTTCATTTTGAGTACAATATCGTACATATAGTGATGTTTATCTTTAAATTAATTATTATCTTACCATATTTGTTTCAAATAAGCATCAAGCAGATTGCACATGGCGGGTCACCCTCCAACTCCTTAGGTTTGTCTCATAATATTGCACATTTCACTCATAAACACTAATAAACATTGTCACATTCATTGCTGTAGCATAATACACCCATTACATCATAGTGACATCATGTTTCTGTAATTCTTTTCGCCATTTTGTTTGATTACGTAATTTCCAATTTTCTGTGGTTGGTTGAGTAAGCTGGACCAGTGTTGCCACCTTGCAGAAAACTTTTTCACTAGTTTTGGTCTGAAATTTCACCAGATTTAGCGATATTTTTTACTAAAAAAATCCCCAGAATTCACTAAATAATTTAAAATTAAATCACAAGGTAAGTCAAAAAATAATATTTTAATTGTGGATACAAAGAATAAAAATAAACATGTCAAAACTAAAAATCAACTTCAAATACTTCTGTTGGTAATTCTTCTTCATCTTGATCGATTATTATTGTAGATGTAGACGGCTGAGATGGATCATCAGTTTTGTCCGATTTTTTTGATTTAAAAGAGTATTTAGAATTGCTTCCAATAGCAGTAATTACATCAGCCGGGAGCTCGTAACTGTAACAGTTCTTCTTCATTATCTTTAACTGATTTCTTATAAAAAGAATGCTATTTAGAGTGTTTACAGCCATTTTGTTTCTTAATTTATTTTTCACGATATTCATAGCACTAAATGCCCTTTCCACTTCAGCATTTGAGTGAGGAAGTGACAATGCGGATATAGCGAGATCAGATAGCTCTTGAAAGGTATTTGTTCCAGCAGCATTCGTATATTTTCGCACTTCAGCCCAGAAATCAATGATATTATGTATGGCATTCCATTTAACATAACTTATACCATGCCACTGCTGTAACAGTTTGTCTATTGCTTCGTCATCAAATCCGAGTTCCGCAGCAAGGTCTGCTATTTTGTTGTCTTTGCCCTGGCGAAGAGTATTTTCCACACTCAGTTGACACATTTTCTCCAAAATAATGTAGTTAGAAGGAAGTCTTTGCTGAATCTGTTTTCCTAATTTGACTGTAAACTCAATACAACGTTTCCTGACTGCATTAATGACATCATTGGGTAAAGTGGTCTTTTGTACTTGTGATTCAAAAAGATATCCTAAATACGGTACCGGATTCAAGTGGGCTTCTATTTGAATGGACAAATAATCTTTGTCAGTCGTTGCAGCCGTCGGCATCAGTACTCTATTGCAAATAGAGCGAAGCAATGTCATTAACGAGTTCAGTAGGGCAACTGGATTTGAGTCTTCACTTTCAAAACTCTTAACTCCAATTTGGACATCATTCAAGATGCTCCTTAAAAAGCACATATAAAGGCGATTCCTCTCATCGGCATACATCGAATGAAGCAATTCTGCTGTGTAGCAATTATCTTTGTTCAAAGAGAAATGCAATTTGAGTTCTTCCCATTGAGACAATATTCTGGTCACAGTTTCTTCAATGGACAGCCAACGAGTATCACAAGACCGCAATATTTTTAAAGGCTGATCGCCACAATTTATTGTCTCATATATATCTTTGTACTCATCACAGCGTTTGGGTGAATGTGAGAACCAATTATAGGTTTCTCTAATGAGAAACTCTATATTTCGCGGTAACGTTTGTTCTGACGCATGTGACACCGCCAATTGCAATGAGTGGCAAACGCATCTGACTAGAATTAAATTAGGTACGCCATATTCTGTTTTTAAAATATTATGTACGCCATTATTGACTCCAGTCATGACAGAGGCATTATCCACTCCAATTCCAATTAAGTTTTTTATTAGAATACCATGTGTCTGTAAACAGTTTACCAAGGCAGTAACAATTCCACGAGCATCCGCGCTCCTCAGTGGTTCTAATGCTAGAAATGCAGATACAACTTTATTTTGTGTGCAACTAAAATATCTAATTACTATGCCCAATAATTTTGATACACTGAGGTCAGTGGATTCATCTAACAGTACACTATACTTTTGTGATCCAATATCATCTGTTTGAAGTGAGGGGCTAACACATTCTTTATTACGGCACTGCATTTCGTTCTGTGCATTTTCATGTCCATAACACTATTTGAATCAGTAATACATTTTTTTAAAGCTTCAGTTAAGTGGTCAATTTGCTGTATGGATGTGTGTTCTACAATGAACAGGGACAATGTTCCTTCAACTTTCAACGTATTTGTATTATTTTTAGAAGCGGGCAGAAATTCAATTTGTCGGTTTTTAGACACTAAGTCAGATTTATGTATATGTTTTTTTGTTACTCTGTGTTTCTTAATGTCGCCAATTCTTGCAAACATATCACAATGACAAAAAGTACAAAAGGCTTTTGTAGGATCGTCTGCTACAGGCCGCAACCAAGCCTTGAACTCTTCTTGGGTTTCCCATTCTTTCCGATATTTTTGAGAATAAAAAGTCTTTTTTTTCAGTGGCACGTCCATGATAATGCGAAATAAATACTACACAAAAACACACACAAAAACTTTAGATCTTGACTTGAATGATTTCGATAAGTATTGTTTCCTACTTTCGCGAACGAAAACTAGCAACTAACTAAATACAAGCAATAGTATGCAGCACTCACTCATACAAACTTTACATACGTGTTAGGTTTGATTTATTATAGTGCGTTTCATCAAATAGTTCCTATGCCGTAATGTTGGCTCCACTGTTTTAGGACGAACACGATACGCTACTGTTGGAATGGATGGACCTAATAGGTCCATGTGTTAAAGTTTAACAGTGGACCAACATTACGGCATAGGAACTATTCGATGAAACGCACTCTAGTTGGGGAATCCCCAAGCATAACCAAACAAAGACGTCTAAAGCTACGTTCCGAAACAGGAAATTTTTGCTCGGCAAAGTGTATCCTGGATCCAAACCACAACATTCGATAAATATCACTAAAAGTCATCAAATAATTTTTCAGTTATTTTTTTTTTCAGATTATCACTGTCAAAGTCCTGAAATTCAGTAAATCTAGTGACAAAATCACTAAAGTGGCAACACAAGTGCTCCAGCTTAGCTGGAGCACTTGTCAAAATTGACGCATACGCATATCGCGAACCTCAGAACAATAACAAAGCATAGAAGGAAGGCTAAAAACAGAATTCTGTAACTACCTTTATTCCCGTTCTATTATTAGGTACGATAAAGGATGTGGGAAAGAGATAAATGTTTTACTCTTTGTTTTACTTTCTTGGCATGGTCACAAGGTCAATTGTCATTTGGTTAAAAAAGTTATAGTATGACGCGGCCAAATTTGATAGTACTTTGTTTCAATGTCTGACAGTTCGTTCATTGAACTAGCTGACTTATTCGCGTGTTCATTGTTTACGTGTCTGTCGTAATATTCCATGGTTTTGCGATGTTTTAATAATATTTCTACTGTTAGATTGCATGAATTCTTTGTTTAACTACAAATAGTGAGTGTGTGGAGCAATTTCTTGTGTGGTTGGGGGCTGCAAGTCCCATTCATAGCGAAAATAAAATGAACAACAAATATTGACCTTCCATCGGTAAGTTTTTGCTCAATTTCTTGTTGCCTAAGATCTGATAAACGAATATAAATACATAACAAATATTGCTGTGTCACTATATAGCTGAAACCAGTCGTAATATTTATTCCAATAGAAGTTATTAGCGAATATTCGGAAATTGTTTTGGGGTTATCTTGATCAGCCATAGTGACGTAAATAATGTTGTCGATACTTTTCTTTTACAGATTTCCTAGAAGATGTGAAAAAAAAAATGGATAAATTGTATTGGTAGACGAAATTGGACTCCAAACAGCACAGCCACATAATATGCTCCAAACATTTTACTTTGTATTCATTTGGTAATGAACCTATGAAATGGATGTAGCATGTTCTTTAAGTCGTCACTTAGAGAACATGCTGTTCCTACATTATTTGTTATGGATAGAACAGATGAAATGGTCTTGATATATTATGATATAATTAAGGTTAAAATTAATTTTATTGGCAATAAATAGTATCCCGTTCAAATTAAAACTTGATTTATTACATTACAGGAAATACTTATGGAAGTCTGCGAAGAAGGACATAGCGCAATACTGCAAATTAAAAAAACCGCTCACCATCAACAGTAATCTAACATGAAGACAGGTATAACATTCAGAAATATGTTCACTTGATATATGCGATACAATGATATTATATTAAAAATATCATTGATGCGATATCATTCTTCTAATTATCCCAGTCGGAAATATAATCGAGTGCAAATTTATTTATTTATTTTTAATACAAAATACGTAATTGTAGGATCCCGTAGCAATGGAAGTTGAAACAGGACCTAGTACATCGGTACAAATTAATGAATCGCAACTGATCTTGACATCTCGTGAAATCATCTCACATCAGTCAGGTAAGACATACAAATAAAACTATTTACCTAAATAAAAATGTTGATAAAAAATCTTACATAAATTTTATTGAGAACTGTTTGTTTTAGGAATCCTTGACACAGATGACAATAACAAATTCAGAAATAATTGGATTCCATCCCGATTCAAGAAGACTGCGCTTTTGGCGAGTTCCTGGTCGCCAGAGCCGACTCCAGAATCCTCAGGAAGTTCATCCGTACCAGGGCGGAATGATTATGGTGTGGGCTGGAATTCGACTAACAGATTATTAAAGTGGCTAGGCATTTTATTTTTTTATTTAAAATATTATCTGGTCGTTATTTATTTTTTTATGTACGAAAAGTTTTTGTCGCTTTGGTACCATTTTAAATTTTCATAATAAATTTTATTTTTTCACTAACAACCATTTTATTTAATCAAATAATTCAAATCTCTATTAAATTACGCTTCTACTGATTTACAATAATATATGTTACGTAAAAAGTATTAAAATAAAAATTATTAGGTACTTTGAATACCCTTTTTCCCTAGACTTTGTTGAGTAGTCTATGATTTAATCTAAAATTCAAATAAATATGAGAAAGTAAGTTGCTAAAAACATTTGCAAAACCGAATGACTCCCACTTCTTTTCAATAAACTCATCAGTTATTATGGCAACTAAATACATTCGGGTTTAGCCGGGTCAGATTTAATACATGAAGAGCTGTCGGGAACCAAGGAAGACTTTGGTGATGATGATGACGAACTATTTAGTTCATACTTAAAGTATTGTTTCATTTTGAACGAATATATTAAGTACTAGCTTCTGCCCGCGACTTCGTCCGCGTGAAATTTCTTGTCCCCAACGACGCATCGCATCGCAACGCCTGCCCGAGCTATTACTTCGTTTGCGCTTAAGCATCCTTTCTGACATTTTTTCTTTTTGCTCGGCTCCTAAGGTCCCTAGCGTGATGTTAAATAGCCTATATCCTTCCGCATCGCCTACCCGCGCTATTACTTCGCGCTCGGCTCCTAAGGGCCCTAGCGTGATATTAAATAGCATAATTATATCCTTCCGCATCGCCTGCCCGCGCTATTACTTCGCGCTCGGCTCCTAAGGGCCCTAGCGTGATGATAGACTATATCCTTCCGCATCGCCTGCCCGAGCTATTACTTCGCGCTCGGCTCCTAAGGGCCCTAGCGTGATGTTAAATAGACTATATTTTTCCGCATCGCCTGCCCGCGCTATTACTTCGCGCTCGGCTTCTAAGGGCCCTAGCGTGATGTTAAATAGCCTATATCGTTCCGCACCGCCTGCCCGCGCTATTACTTCGCGCTCGGCTCCTAAGGGTCCTAGCGTGATGTTAAATAGCCTATATCCTTCCGCATCGCCTGCCCGCGCTATTACTTTGCGCTCTGCTCCTAAGGTCCCTAGCGTGATGTTAAATAGCCTATATCCTTCCGCATTGCCTGCCCGCGCTATTACTTCGCGCTCGGCTTCTAAGGGCCCTAGCGTGATGTTAAATAGCCTAAATCCTTCCGCATCGCCTGCCCGCGCTATTACTTCGCGCTCGGCTACTAAGGGCCCTAGCGTGATGTTATATAGCCTATAGCCCTCCTCAAGAACTGGGTTATAAATTGCAAAAAGATTTTTTCAAATCCGACTGGGGTAGTTAACAGAGATAGCGCGTTCAAAAACTAACAAAGAAACAAACTCTTCCGCTGTATTCCACCGACCTTATTGAAATAATAAATCGAGAGAATCGTCAATCCGCGGAAAATCTCGCAATTCAGAAAAATTACTTATTTGCACAACGCCAACTATGGGCAAATTGATAAAACGTCCGCACTAAACATGTTCGCTCAAGAGCGACCGGTATGAATTAAAGTTATTTTGCGTTTTAGTAATTTTATATTATCTCCGAAACTGTATGACCAATTGACATACTGTAAAGGCCAAATCTTATCTCCATGATGCCCTTGTGATCATAAAATATTTTATTTTGATAAGGATTAATGTTTTGTTGTTTAAATAATCATCCAAACGTAAGTATGTCTAAAAAATACTTTTTTAAAGCAATAAAATTTATCTTTTATACATCATAAAAGATAAAATATAAAAGATAGAAATATGGTGTCGCGGACTTTTTTGTAGAATTATTTAAGACGGACCAGACTGCCATACATTGTTCTCAATTATATACAACCGTTTAGGCAGCGCATGCACAAAAGTCTGTTTAAAGAGGTATTTCTTTCCGACTTGTTTGACAAAAATTGTGATAGCTCGGTTAGTATGCATGATATAAATATAATTTATAGCCTATAGCACTCAAGAATAATGTAGCTTTCTACTTGTGAAATTTTTTTTAGAATTGGATCATTAGTTCCGGAGATTACCCCCTACATACAAACTTACAAACATACAAACTTACAAACTTACATACAAATTTTACCTCTTTATAATATTAGTATAGATTGGTATCATAAGTATGCTTAGTTACTTCAAAATTTTTGGTACGCACGGCTACAGATCAAGCTATACATTTCCAGTATAAGCTGATCTCGCATTGTATAAGATTTCCTTACAATGAGCGGTCAGTGTAAACTGGAAATGTATAGCTTGATGTGTAGCCGTGTGTACCTACGGTTATTATTCTTGGCAGTGTAAGAAAGAATGTCATTGTAAATTCTATCGACGTTGAAATTTAGTGGGTACATCACTAGTCAGAATAAAATGAATGACAACCTACAAAATTTCGAAACGTCTTCTGTATACGTGTCCTTCTTTAACATCATAGCGGCTCCATAAGTCAAAATGAAACAAATATATTGAGTTCAGTTGCTATTTTAACACTACTTCTATGCTTTGTTATTGTTCTGAGTCGCGAACTCTCTGGTTTTTTGATTTTTGTCTTTGGGCTCGGAACGCGGTGAAATGTTGCCAAATAATTTAATTTATTATTTTGTCTTTTGGTTGATCTCTTAGAGCATTTAACCTATAAATGCTCTAAGGGTTGATCTTGGATTATTAGTTTATTACTAAAAGTATGTAATGTTCAATTTTTTGTTTAGTAACTTTTGTTTTATAAAAAATTAGCTCTTATTTTAATGGTATTGAATTTGCTCATTTGTGCGCGCCGATACAGCGTCGTTTTGTGCCTAAGGCCACCTCAGAACTTGTAAGAGTATTTTTGTTCTGGCCTCGGTCATAGAATAATACTTTGTTCAATGTTTACCTAATCTTTACGAGTTCTGAGATGGCGACACGCCGCCGGTTTACGCTGAAAACCAGCGCCTTTGACTCGTGCCTTCGTGCATGGGTCACGGCATTTTGCTGAGCGTTAACCGTTTCGCGCGTTAGTGACGCATAATTAAGTATATGTTGTTTTTCTTTATAAGTTTAAAATTTAGCTACCCAATTGTTTCTTAGTTTTTAGGATTATGTAAAAAACGAAGTATGTGCGTCATTTTTCGCGGGAATAAATAGTTTTTCTTTCTTTCATCTTCTTTCAGTTGAAAATTTTTTCGCGAATACGATGTTGGTCTTGGTTGTAGAAAGATGTCGGATTTGATGTTCTGTACCACACCCTGAAATTTGACGAGGATGCAAAACGACACGTTGTATAACTACTCACGCATTCTCCCCATGGGGGTAGGCAGACACTACAGAATGCCACCTGCTACGACCCTTACATAGGTACTGCTGTTGCACGTTGTCTTGTCACATCATTCTCCCCATGGGGGTAGGCAGACACTACAGAATGCCACCTGCTACGACCCTTACATAGGTACTGCTGTTGCGCGTTGTCTTGTCACATCATTCTCCCCATGGGGGTAGGCAGACACTACAGAATGCCACCTGCTACGACCCGTACTGCTGTTGCGCGTTGTCTTGTCACATCATTCCTCAACCTATCATTCAGTCACTCCATACATGCTTCGCAAGGATCGCATTTCCATAGTAGGTATTTATTCTACTTTCATCCTTCTTTTGCCACATCCAACATTCAATCAGAGGGTCGTCTTAGGGACGGAGTTCACTTTCATAATTACATTTTTTTTTTAAATTCAAGTGTAGGTAATATCTTAAAGATATCTTATGTGGATTACACATCTTGTGCTGATATTTTTTGTTTTTTTCTATATGTGGGTATTAAAAAAAAAATTCAATGTACCTGCTTACTGAAACAAAATGAAACAGTTTTGTACGAGTCATGTATCGTACATGGCACGCGCCATAGCGTCAGCACTTTCCGTCGCCTTGCACAAATTATAGTGCAGCGCGACAGTACTAAATCAGCCTTCATATTCAGCTGTATTCATTTCACATAGCAACAGTATTCATAATTAGCATTAGTTACGTGGTAGTTAAATATACACAATAAACCATCATCTTTGACTATCCGTGACTCATTCAGTTAACATCCAAGGTGTGTGCGACCCAATCAGCAGCGCATACATCTTTATGGTCCTTCGAGCATCTCGTCGTAGGCCAAAAACATCTTTTTGGTCCTTCGAACTTCAAGATTATAAGTGATCCGCAATGCTTTGCGCGGTGGCGATTCGGTTAGCCTGGCAGACCAGAAGCAGCATCTCACCAGCTCAACAGAGGAAGTATCACCTGGACAGAGGGTACGGACCACGGAGATCATTGCACCAGCAGCAGCAAATACAAGAGATCACCGAAGCACATCAACAGTATCGTCAGAATCAGATTTGGTGAATCGAAGTATTTATCTTTAATTTTTCCATCATGGAGGGAGTTATTCAAACTCAATATCAAATCATGGAGGCAATGCATCAACTTCTGATCAATTTCAAAAAAGACGGAGCAAGCCGTAAGACTCCCGACAGTGTTCAGAAGAAAATTGACCTTCTCGACAAGTATTGGGCAGAATTTCAAAATAACCACGAGAAGATTCGTGAGCGCGAAGATCCTTCTCATCAATACTTTGTGCAAGATTCCTATGAACAGACAAAGCAATTTTACAGAAGCACTAGGGAATTCTTTATCAAGTATTTAACTCAAGAACAAAAACCGGGTTCACCCGTAATCAAGCCATTCGAGCTGGCACCATCGACCTCGAAGTCATCAGAGCCAAAACGCATTCAAGAGCAAGGTGCAGGTAGAGTTGAACGAGGTAACCAGTCACCCATTTCAATAAATGTGCCTGAAATAGCCGAGATCGCGAGCAACAGCAAAACAGACGAGATGTTACGCAAACAACGGAGCAACATCAAAGCGTTCCAAAGAACCGCGTCGAACATCAATGTGGACCTCCTCAAAGAAAAGTGGCAGTTTGAAGACGCCTTGAAGATGTTAGAATCAAGGTGGATAGCAGTCGATTCACTTTATTGGGATCTTGACAGTTTGCCCAATGAAACCAACGTGCAATATGAGATGTCTTACAATACGTGCGAACTCGTCTACAATCAAATGAAAGCAACCATCAACTCCAAAATGTGGTCAGTTACTCACCGAGAAATGTCGACGCCGAAGATCGAAATTCCAGCCTTCAGTGGTAACTACGAAGACTGGACAGCATTCAAAGATTTATTTGTTGAGACCATCCATTCTAGTCCGTCTCTTTCTAACGCACAGAGAATGCAGTTTCTCAAAAGCAAAGTGAAAGGCGAAGCAGAGAAACTCATACAGCATCTATCAATCAGCTCGGAAAATTATGAGACTGCGTGGGAGATCCTCAACCGCAGATACAACAACAGAAAATTGATCTTCACGTCGCATCTCAACTCATTGCTTGGTGTACCTATCACTCAACATTTATCAGCAGCATCAGTCAAAAAACTCCACGATACGACGAAAAAATGTATCAATGCAATCAAGAACCTTGGTGTAGACACGTCATCATGGGACCCAATTTTGGTACACTTGCTTTCGCAAAAGTTGGATACGGTGACTCATAACGACTACCTAGAGTCGCTGGCGGAGCCGCGCGAGCTACCCAACATAGAAGATTTTCTCGATTTTCTGGAAGGAAAATTTACAGCATGGGAATCATCTCGCCGTAGGCCCGAAACATCAAAAACATCGCAGTCGGAGCCTGCACAGACAAACAAGAAATATCATTCATATAAAGCATTCAGCGCGAATCAGAACAAAAATAATGAGAATAAATCAAATTCATTGACAAAAGACAATGAAGGTACAAAAAACTGTCCACATTGCAATCAAGAGCACAAGTTGTTTTCGTGCAAAACATTTCTCGAATTACCGCCTGACGCAAAACGGAAAGCAGTTTCGAAATACAATTTATGCAAAAACTGCCTAAACGTACATACGAATGGCAAGGAATGTTCGTCAAGAAAAACATGCCGCGTCTGCAACTCAGATCATAATACACTGCTTCACGACGCTTACGGAAAATGGGCTGGACAGAAATCAAACAGCAACTCAGTGCAACAAACTACAGCTGACACTGATAGCAAGAAAACAACAAGTGACAGCAGCAATCACGTGTCTCAAGAAGATGTGTCAGAAACTCTGCTTACCACAGCATTAATCAAAGTGCAAGCATACGATGGGTCCCTGATAACTTTACGAGCGCTCCTTGATCAGGGTTCACAAACATCCCTGATAACGGAAAAAGCAGCACAGAAACTACGATTACCGCGTGGCCGCTGCAAAGGGGTCATATTCGGTGTCGGAGCGAAAGAAAATAATTGCAAAGGCGTCATACGAATCACGTGCAGTGCCATTCACGGCGATTATACATTTGACACCGATGTTTTCATAATGCGGAATTTGATCAACAATTTGCCAAACAAATCGTTCAGAAAACCAAAATCATGGACATTTATAGAAAATATCAAGATGGCTGATCCACATTTTCATGAGAGTCGTCCTGTAGACATTTTACTCGGGGCCGAGATATACTCCAACATAATCCAAGAAGGTATCATCAGGCACAACGAATCGCAACCAGTCGCACAGCAAACACGTTTGGGCTGGATTTTATGCGGAAAAGTGCAAACAACATTTCAATGCAACGTTTTAATGAATAACATCGAAGACATTCAACAATTTCGGGCAGCAGATGACATAACAGAAACCTCGGGAATGTCACAGGATGATCTGGATTGCTTGCAGCACCACAAGAACACAACAACTCGCGACGAAGAAGGTCGTTACATTGTTGAGCTACCGTTCGAACCAAACTTTCAAGAAAAGCTAGGTGCTACGAAACACATGGCTTTGGCACAATTCAGACAACTTGAGAGAAAATTCAGCAAACAGCCACAATTAGCAGAAGCATACAAACAGTTAATTCATGAATATATAGCAATGAATCATGTGGTCGAGTGTACTAGTAACGTGACACCGACTTGCTACTTACCTCACCATTGTGTTCAGCGCGCCGATTCCACAACTACGGCATTAGGAGTAGTATTCAACGCATCGGCGAAAACATCCATGGGCCATACTTTAAACGACCTCATGAAGCGTGGCCCGAACTTACAGCAAGACCTCATGTCATTGATCTTGCGATGGAGGCAATATCAGTTCGCGTATACGGCAGATATAGAAAAACTGTACTGGACATCATTCGTAGCGAACAGAGTCAAACAAATCAAAGACGTTATACCATCAGACAATTGGTATTACATAAAATTAGCTGACAACCCATGTGATTTTGCCAGCCCTGGCATCACAACAGAGCAATTGAAGCAACATAATCTGTGGTGGAGCGGCCCGCAATTTCTCCCTGGATTCGATGAGTCATCAGCAGCAGAGAAGTGCGTCTACGTCACGGATCAAGAGGAGCGAAAATCAAAACAAAGCAACGTCACAATTCGTCAACCTCATAGCGATGATGTCATACAATACACACTGCAAAGAAACAGTAACTTGATACGCGCGGTGCGCGCACTTGCATGGGTGCTACGTATCACACGACGTCACAGCGAGAGCACTGCTTACACGAACGGAAATGAATTAGAAACCGCAAAACATATGATTATAAAATATGTACAAGAAACAGAATTTTCTGAAGAAACAAGCACTATTTCTCTTCATGACATCTGTCTTTGGCCACGAACAGTCAGCATCTCCATATACTTTAACTACAATACACAAAGCACTCTATTTTGACCGAATCTCAAACATGCAGTTCATTCGCGACGAATGGAAACTCATCGTGTATTACGACATGAACCCTTATTGGGACGGTTCGGCAACCTTCGACAAATATCTAAAACAAATAAACAGCGTCTGCGAAAGAGAAACAAACAAAGCTCTATGTGACATCATCTTACTGCAACTACGTCACTCACATGACGAACTGAAGTACTACAATGGAATGTTACTGAATCAGCATTTCGAAGAACGTTCACGACGGCGGCGAGGCCTCATCGACGGTGTGGGCTACGTTGCCAACAGTTTATTTGGAGTTTTAGATCAACGTTTCGCCGACCAATACAAGCAAGATATTTTTCTTATAAAAGGAAATGAAAATCACTTGGCACTCTTGTGGAAAAACCAGACCTCAGTAGTAGAAGCAGAATATAATTTACTTAAGAGAACTGAAGAGTCCATCAATCGGCAACACAAGGTCATCAATCAACATTTAAACAATCTAACGAAGGCCACCAATATGTTCAACAAAAATTTGCAAGAACAAGAAGTGATGAACGAGCTAGCATTGTCCACCATCATAGCTACAAATATGCTCACGAAGCTTAAATCGATACAAGACAGAATACTCGATACAATAACAGATATCCATCATGGAATGTTCAGCGTCCATTTACTATCGCCGAAGCAATTACGAGACCAACTCAGCATAATCTCAGGACAATTATCGCGAGAGTTATCCTTACCGATAGAAAACATACAGACTGAACTACCAAAAATCTACCACCTTCTGAAGGTCAAAACAAGGGTAACACAGCAGTACCTAATATTTGAAATAAGAATACCACTGGTCAACAGAGAGAGTTATGACCTATATCAACTTATATCAATACCACATCAACATGGAAACACTACAGTCGCCGTCGTGCCGATATCAGATTACATCGCGATTAACTTACGCAAAGACAATGGCACTGGCAATGGCTGGCAATGACGGCGAGAGACATACAGCAATGTGTCCAGTACGACGAGTCTACTCGCCTCTGTCACTCCCGAAAACCCATTTTCCAGTTTAAGTCGGAAGACAGCATGTGTACCAAAGATAAGGGCACAAACAGATGTCTTACAAACATAGCAGCATGCCGCAATAATTGGATAGAATTGAACAAAATAAATACTTATCTTTATTATTGTTGCGGGCAGTGTGCACTACGTATCATATGCGAGCATCAGATTACCGCAATACAAATCGCTAAGGCCGGGGTCATAGCACTGGATTCAGATTGCGTAATTAAAGGAGAAGACTACCGTTTTTACACACAAACTGGGATACTCAGAAATTAAAACTACTGTTGACCTGGAATCACAGCAGATCGCACCTATCAATCATATCATCAACGTCACCTTGCCACAAGTGGAGATCAACATCACTGATCACGAAACCTCATTGCGGCACATCAAAGAACAGATCGAGCAGATGAAATCAGAAAACGCCTTGAACTCAGGAATTTCAAGCCACGATATCCATCAATATTCAGTAATCTACGTGTTGGTGGCGGGCACTGCACTAGTCGTCGCAGTTTATCTGTGTCGGTGGATTTGTCATCGTCGGCGGAGGAGCGCCAACTTACATTCGGACCCCGAGGCACAGCCTCCGGCGCCGCCGGCGCGTAGACAGCACGTGGCCCCCGTCGTCGATCCGACGCCACGCACTAGAGGTTCAAATCAGCCACGAGAAGAGGCCGTTGAATTAAGAAACTTTTCTAACTTACTCAGCAGCATCAAGCGCCAGCAGCTTTCGCCACACCGGTGTCTGGTGACAGTGACTAATTCAAGTTATGGCTCGAATAGATTTAAGTCATGTATTGTAACTTGGGTGAAATTTATAAGTTTAGCATTTAAGCACTCTGTAAACTCATTCTCATCATCCACTCTCATCTCTCTCGCCGGGGAATATGTACGAGTCATGTATCGTACATGGCACGCGCCATAGCGTCAGCACTTTCCGTCGCCTTGCACAAATTATAGTGCAGCGCGACAGTACTAAATCAGCCTTCATATTCAGCTGTATTCATTTCACATAGCAACAGTATTCATAATTAGCATTAGTTACGTGGTAGTTAAATATACACAATAAACCATCATCTTTGACTATCCGTGACTCATTCAGTTAAAATCCAAGGTGTGTGCGATCCAGTCAGCAGCGCAAACAAGTTTCATTTATTGCATTTATACGTAGGCACCACCGCCATATTGCGCTCTGCTGCTTAAACAGGTGGAGCGGTGGTAGTCCCAGCATGGCTTCTGCTGCGATCGCAGTAATCCTTAAGCAGTTCGCATGCAGCATGCATGCATGCATGTGTGTCTTTGCATGCGTTGTAGGTAGTTTGTTGGATTGTAACTACACTGGCCTGCAAAAATAAGTATCACACTTTTAAAATTGCAATAACTTTTTAAGAACACAAGATATACTTTCGAAACAAAAAGGACTCGAAACAGAGTTTAATTTTGTACATAAAAACTGCCACGCCTGGGATGACTTAGGGAGGCTAGTCAGAAGCCGCAGACCACCTCCTACCACCCTCATGGCACTAAAACAGGCCCTGATAGAAGAATGGGAGAATATTCCCCAACATCGGCTGCGAAACCTCGTGTTCAGTATTAATCAGTATGTCAAATCAACTCAAAGCTGTACAGAGCCCGAGGAGGCAATACCAGTTATTAAAAATAAATGACACATACTTGTAAATGAGTCGAGTTTTATGACATTAAGCTAAAAATGGCTATTTTTATTGTTTTATAATTTTTTAGGCTTAAAAATGTTACTATAAAACGTTTTTTATTTTAAATCTCTAACTTCTATATTTTAGAAAAAAAAAAATTTGAAATTGTAGTACTTACTTAGTTTTGCAGGCCAGTGTAGTTTGGTGCGGGGGACCACGCCCCCGTACGTGACCATACCGTGGATCTTTGGAGGCATGAGGAACAGGGTGGAAAGTTCACTCATCCTCCATTGAAAAGGGAGGATTCTCCGACCAGACGGATGTTGTGTCTGGTGAGCTACTGCCCGACGGTGGATGTCGGGACGTTCTATATAATTATGCTAATCGCGTGGTAAATTTGCGTGACGTCATGTCATTGATGCGTAGTTCATATGTGGCGATGTAGATGCCGCCACAGATCACTACGGCGGTGTACAGCCATATTACCTATAATTTTGGGGGATATGCCCCACTTCTTACCTATCATTCTCCTGCACTGCCAGAAGGTGATGCCAAGACCTGTTTAGTTTGTTGTCTAAATGACTACTTCAGGTAGGTACTTCGTTGGCCAACTGGAGTTCTGTATTAATAGCAGTGTTACTATAATCTTAATTGAAGTGTATCTTAGATTGTCTTACGTTATATCATGAAAATACAAAACAACTCAAGTATCAAATGTTTTAGTTTAAAATATTACTTAAGCTTGACTGAGAATGAATTGCTTGGCATGACTGTTGTGGAGTTGAGAGACTACTGACTGGAGTGACCATTAAAAAAAATCTGTCTGTTATTATTGAAAGCCTGTGATGTCCACTGCAGGGCAGAATTCCTTTTCTCGTTTAAAGCTAAGGACCAATTCTTATTGAAGGAGTCCAGCATCATCCCGCCGCGCCGTTTCCATCTGGGCCTGCCGCGATGTCGCTTAGCTATTAAGAGAGACCCACTGGGTCGTAAGTTTGTCCCATTGCTGTCCTAATTTTAACTAGACTGCAACTGTTACTGTAAGCTCGTGACTAAGTAATAACAGCCGCACGGGTCGATTCGTCAGGTTAAGCTACGCTTGCCGGGGTTGGTCAGTGGATGGGTGACCATCTTTACATAACGAGATTCCTCCGTGCCTCGGAAAGCACGTCAAGCCGTTGGTCCCGGCTGTTATTCGTGAATCTTTGACAGTCGTTACGGGTCGTCAGAAGCCCGAATGTCTGACAACCAGTCTTACCAAGGGGTATCGTATTACCCAGTTACTGGGATGTGGAGGTCAGACAGGCAGTCGCTCGAAGCCGACTCGACTGGAAGCCGACCCCAACATAGTTGGGAAAAGGCTAGGCAGCTTGATTGAACTGTTACTGTAAGCCTGTACATCCCACTGCTGGGCAAGGACCTCTCCCCTTGACTTCCAGTTTTTGCGGTCCAGGGATAATATAGACCACTGGTAGTTTCTTCACGCCATCTTCTAATACCATCAATAAAAATCTGTTATTTCATCCCAACAGCATCTCTAAAACAAACCAAGTTTAAGATGGTCCCAAACATTATCGGACGTGTGATCCTTACACTCCGTTACTACCTGGAGCTGTTCACCAATCTGAATCGACATGATTTTCTAGCTTGCATTGAGAGGATTCACCAAGTAAGTGTTGATTAATTTGTCATTTATTTATTCAACTCATCTTTATTTATTACTAGAGCGTTCGTCCCACGCGGGCTGGCAACGTCGCATTTCTAGAGGTTTTTCGATGATTATTTTATTAAATTTAAATCAAAGTACAATTTTTTTCGGCCAAAAGTTTAAAAGCGTAAATTGTGAACTTTAAAAAATATGGACACAAGGCAATAAATGTCGTTATATTATATGAAGATGCCTCCGACTGCATGAGATTCTTTGGTGAGAAAATAGGTCATCTTGTTTTCATATATTCTAGAGTTCACAATTTACGCAGTCGCGATTTTTGATTTTTTAAATTTACTCTTTTAGGGTTCCGTACGAAAATTGTAAAAAAGGAACCCTTATGGGGTGACTCAGTCTATCTGTCTGTCTGTCACAGCTGGATACTGGATATCTCAAGAACTACTAATGCTATCAACTTGAAATTTGGAACAGTTTTTGCTGACGTTTGCCCAACTATTTTGCGAATAAGAAAGAAATAAAAATATATTTTTATTATTTTTTTTTTTTGCAGGAGGGGCTGAGGGGGGCCGGGGGTCATAAATTAGAAGTAGGACTACTAGGGCATGTGGGGTATCATATGAAAGAGCGCTATTTTGCACATTCTCAAACATTTTTTTTCTTTTTTTAGGCCGCATTGTTTTCGACTTTTGATGAAAAATGTTTAAAAAAATACCGTTCCCGTTATTAACCGACTTCAAAAAGGAGGAGGTTCTCAATTCGTCGGAACCATTTTTTTAAATTTTTTTTTTATGTATGTTCCCCGATTACTCGAAAATGGCTGGACCGATTTGGATTTTTCTTTTTTTGTTCGAAAGGGTATACTTCCCAAGTGGTCCCATGATCATCAAGTCAGGATCTGATGATGGGATCCCATGGAAATCGAGGGAAACCCTCACATTTTATGGGCACACTTATATTTTGGTATTTTTTATAGTAACTCAATTATATCTAATTATATCACAGGTTGCGATTCGATTACTTTAATATGGTTTATGCTCGTCAAAAAGCATAATGGTGATGGCGACTTCACCATGAGCTCCAGTTCTCCTGGTTCTTACTAGGAGAACTCCTCAACAATTAACGTCCCTGCATCGGGAAAAGCAATATTTTGTAAAACGTGATGAGCATTGGGTTATTGTAACTTAGATAAATTACAAACTGAAAAGTGAAAAATAAAAACTTTTTTACAAAAAACAAAACCGACTTCCAAAAAAACACTACAAAGTGAAAAATAACTTTAATTTCGGAAGTCGGGGGCAAAAACCTAAAATACAGATCCAAAGACACCAACTTCCGAAATTAAAGTTATTTTTCACTTTGTAGTGTTTTATTGGAAGTCGGTTTTGTTTTTTTGTAAAAAAGTTTTTTTTTCCTGTGATCTATACATAAACTTCTTTCACATACAAAAATTTTAAGATTTTTCTCTATGCAAACTTCGGAGATAGGGAGGGTATTTTTTTAAAATTTTTCATCAAAAGTCGAAAACTATGCGGCCTAAAAAAAAATAAAAAAATGTTTGAGAATGTGCAAACAGCGCTCTTTCATAATGATATATGATATCATGTCATAGTATAGTAGCCCCACTTTGATTTTTTAGACTTTCTTTTATAGGGTGTCAAGCCAGTGCGAGCTAATAGCAGAGTCCATTCCTATCGATTTAACCCCCATGTATGTTCTACAATTTTTTGTAGTTTTCGAGTTATAATTTTTTTTCGATATTATTCCTGATTCAACGGAATTAAAGGTTTTAAAAAATGATATCTTTTTTTGGGTCAACTTTGAACAAGAATGTACTAAATTGGCCATTATTTGCTGAAATCGGTCGTTGAATGTGGTCTATCTGAAATCTTGTGGTTTTAATATTTTATAATTTATATTCCTCTACGTTTAAGCAGAGCTCAGTTGACAATAAAAACATAATTTTTATACCTCATACAAGTACCATTACCTTATTTTATCATTAACCACTACCATTGATATGAAATGAGGGATACAAATTATCTCGAAAACTTAATAAATCGTAGAACATACTTACATGGGGGTTAAATCGATAGGTATGGTACTCTGCTATCAGCTCGCACTGGCTTGACACCTTAAAAGAAACACCCTGTATTTATATTATATACAGTCGAACATAGAACCTCCTCCTTTTTTGAAGTCGGTTAAAAACAACCTTACCATAACAATTTTTATTTAAGTATTACCTATAATATTTACTTTAAAATAATGTTTTTTCCCTATATTGCCGAAATGTGCATGCTAGAAAGCACACTACAAATTGTCGAGATTTTCGAGCGCATATTAATTCAAAATAAATAAATACCCTGGACAGTCAGGGCCACTTCAAACTTTACATCATACCAAGTGCTATTCTCATAGGCCAATATGAGAGAAGAATAAGAATAATAATTATTACATGTTTGTTACAGGAGAATTGGATGGATACTGATGATTCGTGCTTGAGTAAGTGGAATTTCTCGATACCTTCATCTACTCCTCGGTTAAAGGCAATCGACTCCTAAGCTATTGCCTACCCGTTATCCCGTTACCGGGTCCGGGGGGGAGTCTATTGCCTTTATACAGGGTGTAAGTGTAAACAGTGGCAATATTTTAAGGTGTCATTGTACTCATCATTATGAACAACTTTTGTTATGGGACCAAACCTGAAATCGCCAAAAAAAAATCAGTTGTTCAGTACATTTATGTTCGCATAATTCGTCAAAATGTAGGGAACAGCTGATAACCCTTAAAAGATTGCCACTGTTTACACTTACACCCTGTATAACCGGTGAAATGTGAGTGTATTTTGGGGACACCTCTACCTACCAAAAGGGGGAATAGGTACTAGGTAGGTACAGGCGTGATGCTAAGTTATTTCTATTACTAAAAGAGCGTCTATAACAATGGTGGATCCACTGGGAAATTTCCCCTTTAGAGGTCAATATTAATAGGTAAATCGTGATCGAGGGATTGAAACATCATAGTAGAGTAGGTAAGATTGACAGATCTCAATGCTTGACATAAGAATATGGAAGAATGTGGGTGTACACCTCTGCTTAAACCTTCTTCGAGGAAAACAGGCGTGATATTATGTTATGTTGGCAAGAGAAATACTTCACGCAAAGGCCCATCTTTTCATAAGCTCGTAAGCCCCATCCAACATCCTTTTTTTGTAAGTTTGGCGGTAGGCCTTATTAAGAAGATACACCTTCACATCCCTACTACAGTGCGCAAATCTGCATCATCAGATAAGTCCTTTGTGACCACACACCCTAAGACAAGTGTCTAAACACACTATGCCGAAGTTACGCGACCGAAGTTCCGCGGCTGATGTTACGTTCCGACGTGTTCGGCTGATATGACACACCATAAGTGCCGAACTTACGCGGCGGAAATACACTTGCGGAACTTCAGTGTCTTGAACCCCCACCACCCCCCCGGCCGGCCCCCCACCCGTCCCGCACCCCGGATCTTCTTCGGCAATCGAACCGAACTTCGGTCGCATATAATGTGTGCTCTACAGAATATGTTGCCGCTGAATTTCCGCTGAACTTACGCCCGACCGAAGTTCGGCTGCACGCTAGAACGCAACGTAATTCGGCATAGTGTGTCGTCAGTAATTCAAATAGCATTGCGGTCGTAATCATGCCGAACTTCGGTCGCGTAACTTCGGCATAGTGTGTTTAGACACTAATATAGTGTTTAAGACGAGGGGGCAAAGCTACAATGATAGAGGATTATCTCATAGATATATTTATATTTTCTCTTCTATCAGTTTATCTCAAGGAAATGTGTGTCATGAAACCCTACTATTATTCGACTCATCTTTTCTTTCAAACAAAATGCTAAACCTTCAAATTCAAAAGTAGTTCGACACTAATTGACTGAATGATCGAATGTGACTCTTAGGTATTTTCAGCCTGTACAACATAAGGCTGCCTTTTGCATGAAACTTTTATAAATGATGTTTGTTGCTACAGGCGGCGAGGGCGGCAACATATTATCGTCTCCGTCCGTGTCACCGATCAGGTTCTACGACTGTGCCTCCACCTCCACATATGCTGAACGCGCACAACACGGTATGCACATTACCTATACTCTTTTTAACTAACGAAAAAAAGAGGAGGTTCTCAAGTCTACACGTACTTATATTTTTTTTCTACCAAGCTGATTGTCTTGTTAAAAACGCCGTTGCAAAAATAATTTCAATTAAAATGTGATGTGTTCAACTGATGATGATTTGGATTTGACGCCAGAATCAGAAAACTAGAAACAAAGGCAATCGTAGAAAATCTGTTACCTCCAATATCAAAAAAGAAATAGGTAAGTAGGTATGGTACTTACTTAAAAACAATAGGACGATTTCTCCAAGTGGCGGACTGAAAAAAAATGAGTTGGTGGTTTGTGAATGTCAGAATGCCTCGATCTATTTTCAAATTTACTTACTTACCGCCCATGTGAGGTAAATCGAATTTATAACCCGTATTTTGAGTTAAATACTTTCAGAACATCAGTGATGAAAAAAAATATGTAGGTGTTAAATATTGTACGGTGGTACGGAACCCTTCGTGAAGTAGTTCGACACTTATTTGTCTGAATGATCGAATGTAACTTTAGTTATTTTCAGCCTGTACAACATAAAGCTGCCTTTTGCATGAAACCTTTACACAGTCCTGTTAATGAAATTATGTTTGTTGCTACAGGCGGCGAGTGCAGCCGCACTGCATCTTCGTTGTCAACGCCCACCCGTCACCGTGCTGCCTTTGTGGTTGAAGCTGGCCATGTAAGATGACTACTATCATACAACAGTTTTCGGTACGGTACCCGAGTACCTTGTACCCATAGATTTAAGAAAGAAGTTGTTGAATGTTTTATAAATTTCTATGCTTGTACCTATAGTTTGGCCGATACCACTGCACCACGCCTTATGCATGTGCGCGGTTTGACGTGGGGGAGCGGGGGGACGGGGGGACGGACAGTGCGTGCAAGCCTCTCATTCTACAACTCTCACGACGTCCCGCCCCCTGCAGTAGAGTCAGCGGTATCGGTCACACCTATACCTCACAAAAGACTCCATCCTGGAAAGTACTGCCGACATACTTAACTATTCCTGTTGAGCTTCTGCTATAAGAAATCGTCCGGGAATTTATAAGTCAATTTATAAAGTTCAGTAGCAAGGAGTTTTCCTACATAAAATGAAATGGGATAAATTTTATACGAGGAAAAATGAGGGAGTCCGTATGTCTTATCATTTAATTCTCAAAAGTCTTTTAAATGGTTGTTTAATATGTTTAATTACCAGTTTTAATTTATTTACTTTCACATCATTTGTCAAAAATCGAATAGGCTGTATAGGCTGTTTTCGTTGTAAAAAATATTTCCAGTTGCAAAAACTCGCCATTTTCTGAAAATTTTAATTTTTTGTGTGATAAATTGATTATGACTTCAGGTACGAGTGATGCAGTGGAATTAACTCCACCCGATATTTTATCTGAGACGAAAACTGCGAAAGATGAAATTTTTCCCCCAAAATCTCGAGAATATGGCGACTTACGATCATTTTATTTTATGGAAAAAACAAAAGAAAACTAAATCATTTTCAGCAATGACCTTTATAATACGTCATTGATTTTTAGAACATGTTTTGTTAGCTTATTTTCATGAATTGAGTGGCAAATATAAACCATCTACATTGTGGTCAATTTATTCCATGTTAAAAACTACTCTCAAAATAAATTATTTGATTTGTTTTTTACTATTTCCCACAACTGTATTGAAAAACGTCGTGTGATACACGGGTGTGTAGGTTATTGCTCAACTAACTTTCCACCCTTGTATCACAAAGCTAGAGCCGTGACTCCAGTTTGATAAAATCTTAAAACCCAAAAAAGGCTTTAAATTTATGGACCAATCTACCACTGACAGTTTAGAAAATATACAATCGGGGAAGTTGGCACACAAGTAACACCACAATAATTAAGAGCCATTTCCAGACTTATATTGGCTAGACGACGCAAGTGTATGTACTTCGCGTGTAAAAAGGGAGTAAAATTGACTTCCTTCAGCGCCGCTTCCATTCAGTCTGCGCTCGAACGTTCTTGATGCCGGACGTCAACCAAACTAAAAAATACCAAATTATGCGGTATTGAGCTGTAGAAACTACACAAAAAAAGTGTGCGTCTATCTGACAGGCCCCAACGAGATTCATCAACAGGTGATAGCTTGTCATAAAGACATTATTTTGTACCTAAAGAAAATAAATAAGATATATTTTGTACCTCGACAGTTTTTGATTAAATGACGTTTTTATGAAGTGTCTTGCTAGCGGGCCCTTTATGGTTATTTTTATTGTTATTATACTTTCAGATCGCACAATAGTGTTAGGAGCTTGATACTATTATGTACCTTACAAATCCAAAATCTCGACTTTCTGTGAGCTACACTTCAGAAGATATTCGTTATTTAAACAAGAGTCCAGCCAGCGGGCCCCTTTTTAAATACTACTATTTTATATCATACAATAGTGTTAGGAAAATAGGTCATCTTGTTTTCATATTTTCTAGAGTTCACAATTTACGCAGTCGCGATTTTTGATTTTTTAAATTTACTCTTTTAAGGTTCCGTACGAAAATTGTAAAAAAGGAACCCTTATGGGGTGACTCAGTCTCTCTTTCTGTCTGTCACAGCTGGATATCTCAAGAACTACTAATGCTATCAACTTGAAATTGAACAGTTTTTGCTGACGTTTGCCCAACTATTTTGCGAATAAGAAAGAAATAAAAATATATTTTTATTATTTTTTTTTTTTTTGCAGGAGGGGCTGAGGGGGGCCGGGGGTCATAAATTAGAAGTAGGGCTACTAGGGCATGTGGGGTATCATATGAAAGAGCGCTATTTTGCACATTCTCAAACATTTTTTTTCTTTTTTTAGGCCGCATTGTTTTCGACTTTTGATGAAAAATGTTTAAAAAAATACCGTTCCCGTTATTAACCGACTTCAAAAAGGAGGAGGTTCTCAATTCGTCGGAACCATTTTTTTTAAATTTTTTTTTATGTATGTTCCCCGATTACTCGAAAATGGCTGGACCGATTTGGATTTTTCTTTTTTTGTTCGAAAGGGTATACTTCCCAAGTGGTCCCATGATCATCAAGTCAGGATCTGATGATGGGATCCCATGGAAATCGAGGGAAACCCTCACATTTTATGGGCACACTTATATTTTGGTATTTTTTATAGTAACTCAATTATATCTAATTATATCACAGGTTGCGATTCGATTACTTTAATATGGTCTATGCTCGTCAAAAAGCATAATGGTGATGGCGACTTCACCATGAGCTCCAGTTCTCCTGGTTCTTACTAGGAGAACTCCTCAACAATTAACGTCCCTGCATCGGGAAAAGCAATATTTTGTAAAACGTGATGAGCATTGGGTTATTGTAACTTAGATAAATTACAAACTGAAAAGTGAAAAATAAAAACTTTTTTACAAAAAACAAAACCGACTTCCAAAAAAACACTACAAAGTGAAAAATAACTTTAATTTCGGAAGTCGGGGGCAAAAACCTAAAATACAGATCCAAAGACACCAACTTCCGAAATTAAAGTTATTTTTCACTTTGTAGTGTTTTATTGGAAGTCGGTTTTGTTTTTTGTAAAAAAGTTTTTTTTTCCTGTAATCTATACATAAAATTCTTTCACATACAAAAATTTTAAGATTTTTCTCTATGCAAACTTCGGAGATAGGGAGGGTATTTTTTTAAAATTTTTCATCAAAAGTCGAAAACTATGCGGCCTAAAAAAAAATAAAAAAATGTTTGAGAATGTGCAAACAGCGCTCTTTCATAATGATATATGATATCATGTCATAGTATAGTAGCCCCACTTTGATTTTTTAGACTTTCTTTTATAGGGTGTCAAGCCAGTGCGAGCTAATAGCAGAGTCCATTCTTATCGATTTAACCCCCATGTATGTTCTACAATTTTTTGTTGTTTTCGAGTTATAATTTTTTTTCGATATTATTCCTGATTCAACGGAATTAAAGGTTTTAAAAAATGATATCTTTTTTTTGGGTCAACTTTGAACAAGAATGTACTAAATTGGGCACAGTGGCGTGCACAGAGATTTCAGACAGGGTATGCACGGTTAAAATAAAATAAAAAAACTTAAGTACCATTTTCAGCTTCTTTCGGTCGGAGTCCCACCGACTAGATACCCTACCCAGTACCTAGTTACCTACATACCCGACTCTTACCACACGGTGCCATTGGCTTCGCATGGCGTTTGTTTGCGACCACCACAAATATCTAAATTAATTAAATCTGAACATCCGTTTTATGTAGATCCAAATAAATAATTTTTATGTTGATTTGTAAATAAAATGCAAGGTAAACAATACAATATGTTTGTGTGTAACACAACCGTTAGCTGTTAGCCAGTAACAATTTATCATAATACTTTTTAAGTAAATAACGAGTAAGTAGCATTAGCTTTTTTTTTGTGATAAACTAATCCCCGGATACACACGGACCCCTTTGCAATCAATTTAACTTCTTCCTCAAAAGATAACGTCGAAAAAGCGGCAGATTTTAATTTATTTGAACACACTTGGCCAGCACAGCTGTCACGGGTATTATTTTTAGTTTTTTACAATAAACTTACTAAATAATTACTTATACAATCACTCACTTCCGCCCAGAAATACAACCGAACAATGATTTTAAATCAATCGAAACAATAAATATGTCGAAAAACATAGCAATTACGAACTAATACGAACAAATAAATTGGTTAATCCGACTAAAAAAAGTTGATCCTCTACAATCAACAAATAAGCGGTGCTTTTACGGCTTCTCAATTTGGACGGTTTGCAATGTAAGCTCTGCTTCTAAAACTCCAACACGCGCACACATTTTCACGCACACAGTCACACTTTTGCTGTGTACTACACGAGAATTCACGAGATGCGTTGTATGAAAAATAAGCAAGTTATAGTAGTGCTTTTGCTCACATGGGAGCGCTGCTTGCGTGGTGAATCGGTGGCGCGTGTTCGCCGCTCGCTCCAACGAGTTAGTTCCATAAAAAAGTAATAGATGGCGCGGAATCGCATTATAAACACGGGAATTCAATGACCGATTTTAAATTAGATTCCTATAATACCTACCATATATTTTTTAAATCATTTAGAGGGACATGTATTTATGGGACTACAGGGTATGCAGAGCTTATTTGCATGTATGGAGTGCACGCCACTGATTGGGCATTATTTGCTGAAATCGGTCGTTGAATGTGGTCTATCTGAAATCTTGTGGTTTTAATATTTTATAATTTATATTCCTCTACGTTTAAGCAGAGCTCAGTTGACAATAAAAACATAATTTTTATACCTCATACAAGTACCATTACCTTATTTTATCATTAACCACTACCATTGATATGAAATGAGGGATACAAATTATCTCGAAAACTTAATAAATCGTAGAACATACTTACATGGGGGTTAAATCGATAGGTATGGTACTCTGCTATCAGCTCGCACTGGCTTGACACCTTAAAAGAAACACCCTGTATTTATATTATATACAGTCGAACATAGAACCTCCTCCTTTTTTGAAGTCGGTTAAAAACAACCTTACCATAACAATTTTTATTTAAGTATTACCTATAATATTTACTTTAAAATAATGTTTTTTCCCTATATTGCCGAAATGTGCATGCTAGAAAGCACACTACAAATTGTCGAGATTTTCGAGCGCATATTAATTCAAAATAAATAAATACCCTGGACAGTCAGGGCCACTTCAAACTTTACATCATACCAAGTGCTATTCTCATAGGCCAATATGAGAGAAGAATAAGAATAATAATTATTACATATTTGTTACAGGAGAATTGGATGGATACTGATGATTCGTGCTTGAGTAAGTGGAATTTCTCGATACCTTCATCTACTCCTCGGTTAAAGGCAATCGACTCCTAAGCTATTGCCTACCCGTTATCAACTACCGGGTCCGGGGGGGAGTCTATTGCCTTTATACAGGGTGTAAGTGTAAACAGTGGCAATATTTTAAGGGGTCATTGTACTCATCATTATGAACAACTTTTGTTATGGGACCAAACCTGAAATCGCCAAAAAAAAATCAGTTGTTCAGTACATTTATGTTCGCATAATTCGTCAAAATGTAGGGAACAGCTGATAACCCTTAAAAGATTGCCACTGTTTACACTTACACCCTGTATAACCGGTGAAATGTGAGTGTATTTTGGGGACACCTCTACCTACCAAAAGGGGGAATAGGTACTAGGTAGGTACAGGCGTGATGCTAAGTTATTTCTATTACTAAAAGAGCGTCTATAACAATGGTGGATCCACTGGGAAATTTCCCCTTTAGAGGTCAATATTAATAGGTAAATCGTGATCGAGGGATTGAAACATCATAGTAGAGTAGGTAAGATTGACAGATCTCAATGCTTGACATAAGAATATGGAAGAATGTGGGTGTACACCTATGCTTAAACCTTCTTCGAGGAAAACAGGCGTGATATTATGTTATGTTGGCAAGAGAAATACTTCACGCAAAGGCCCATCTTTTCATAAGCTCGTAAGGCCCATCCAACATCCTTTTTTTTTTTTTTTTTTTTGATGGTGGGAAATCATCAAACAACTTCTCCCGCTCTGGGTGGAGCGGAAGGGCGTGTCAGACTTTTACTGACTAAAACCCACCCGTGTTCCTTCAGTTGCCTATGCCAGAGCCGCGGTATCTTCTTAAAACTGCATCATCCTTCACAAAATGTTGAGTGGAATGATAGATTGCACTGAACTTTTGAGTTCATTAAATATTAAAATTCCGACTCGGATTCCCAGGCTTAACACATTTAATTTATTTTACATCCCTGGCTCAAAAACTAAACTCGGTCATTACGCCGCTGTGCCACGACTTTGTAGGCAATATAATGAATTAGCTAAAACTACGAATTTAGACATCTGCGAGTCGCTGTCTAAATATAAGAAATGTTTATTAGATTTAATTTAGGTGTCTCTAAATGTTATAGTTTCATTTTTTATGTCTTTTCTGTTTGTTTTTTTTTGTGTCCTTTAAAAATGTGTTAATTTTTCTTCAAATTTCACTTATAATTTTAATTATTATTAATATTTTAACTTGTTAGCTTAGTTGTTAACATTTTTGTGCATGCTGTGGTCTCCTGTAAGTGAAGGAGTACACCTACTTGATACCTGATGTTCCCTTTATTTATGTTTCATGTATTGTGTATATCTTTTGTTGGAGATCCTAAATAAATAAATAAATAAATAAAAACTACCCGCGACCCTCAACATCCTAAATCCATTATTATACTGAACACGCAGGACTTTGAAGGCCCTTGCGTATACTTCACCCACAAGCTGCACGTCTAAGTTTGGCGGTAGGCCTTATTAAGAAGATACACCTTCACATCCCTACTAAAGTGCGCAAATCTGCATCATCAGATAAGTCCTTTGTGACCACACACCCTAAGACAAGTGTCTAAACACACTATGCCGAAGTTACGCGACCGAAGTTCCGCGGCTGATGTTACGTTCCGACGTGTTCGGCTGATATGACACACCATAAGTGCCGAACTTACGCGGCGGAAATACACTTGCGGAACTTCAGTGTCTTGAACCCCCACCACCCCCCGGCCGGCCCCCCACCCGTCCCGCACCCCGGATCTTCTTCGGCAATCGAACCGAACTTCGGTCGCATATAATGTGTGCTCTACAGAATATGTTGCCGCCGAATTTCCGCTGAACTTACGCCCGACCGAAGTTCGGCTGCACGCTAGAACGCAACGTAATTCGGCATAGTGTGTCGTCAGTAATTCAAATAGCATTGCGGGCGTAATCATGCCGAACTTCGGTCGCGTAACTTCGGCATAGTGTGTTTAGACACTAATATAGTGTTTAAGACGAGGGGGCAAAGCTACAATGATAGAGGATTATCTCATAGATATATTTATATTTTCTCTTCTATCAGTTTATCTCAAGGAAATGTGTGTCATGAAACCCTACTATTATTCGACTCATCTTTTCTTTCAAACAAAATGCTAAACCTTCAAATTCAAAAGTAGTTCGACACTAATTGACTGAATGATCGAATGTGACTCTTAGGTATTTTCAGCCTGTACAACATAAGGCTGCCTTTTGCATGAAACTTTTATAAATGATGTTTGTTGCTACAGGTGGCGAGGACGGCAACATATCGTCTCCGTCCGTGTCGCCGATCAGGTTCCACGACTGTGCCTCCACCTCCACATATGCTGAACGCGCACAACACGGTATGCACATTACCTATACTCTTTTTAACTAACGAAAAAAAGAGGAGGTTCTCAAGTCTACACGTACTTATATTTTTTTTCTACCAAGCTGATTGTCTTGTTAAAAACGCCGTTGCAAAAATAATTTCAATTAAAATGTGATGTGTTCAACTGATGATGATTTGGATTTGACGCCAGAATCAGAAAACTAGAAACGAAGGCAATCGTAGAAAATCTGTTACCTCCAATATCAAAAAAGAAATAGGTAATTAGGTATGGTACTTACTTAAAAACAATAGGACGATTTCTCCAAGTGGCGGACTGAAAAAAAATGAGTTGGTGGTTTGTGAATGTCAGAATGCCTCGATCTATTTTCAAATTTACTTACTTACCGCCCATGTGAGGTAAATCGAATTTATAACCCGTATTTTGAGTTAAATACTTTCAGAACATCAGTGATGAAAAAAAATATGTAGGTGTTAAATATTGTACGGTGGTACGGAACCCTTCGTGAAGTAGTTCGACACTTATTTGTCTGAATGATCGAATGTAACTTTAGTTATTTTCAGCCTGTACAACATAAAGCTGCCTTTTGCATGAAACCTTTACACAGTCCTGTTAATGAAATTATGTTTGTTGCTACAGGCGGCGAGTGCAGCCGCACTGCATCTTCGTTGTCAACGCCCACCCGTCACCGTGCTGCCTTTGTGGTTGAAGCTGGCCATGTAAGATGACTACTATCATACAACAGTTTTCGGTACGGTACCCGAGTACCTTGTACCCATAGATTTAAGAAAGAAGTTGTTGAATGTTTTATAAATTTCTATGCTTGTACCTATAGTTTGGCCGATACCACTGCACCACGCCTTATGCATGTGCGCGGTTTGACGTGGGGGAGCGGGGGGACGGGGGGACGGACAGTGCGTGCAAGCCTCTCATTCTACAACTCTCACGACGTCCCGCCCCCTGCAGTAGAGTCAGCGGTATCGGTCACACCTATACCTCACAAAAGACTCCATCCTGGAAAGTACTGCCGACATACTTAACTATTCCTGTTGAGCTTCTGCTATAAGAAATCGTCCGGGAATTTATAAGTCAATTTATAAAGTTCAGTAGCAAGGAGTTTTCCTACATAAAATGAAATGGGATAAATTTTATACGAGGAAAAATGAGGGAGTCCGTATGTCTTATCATTTAATTCTCAAAAGTCTTTTAAATGGTTGTTTAATATGTTTAATTACCAGTTTTAATTTATTTACTTTCACATCATTTGTCAAAAATCGAATAGGCTGTATAGGCTGTTTTCGTTGTAAAAAATATTTCCAGTTGCAAAAACTCGCCATTTTCTGAAAATTTTAATTTTTTGTGTGATAAATTGATTATGACTTCAGGTACGAGTGATGCAGTGGAATTAACTCCACCCGATATTTTATCTGAGATGAAAACTGCGAAAGATGAAATTTTTCCCCCAAAATCTCGAGAATATGGCGACTTACGATCATTTTATTTTATGGAAAAAACAAAAAAAAACTAAATCATTTTCAGCAATGACCTTTATAATACGTCATTGATTTTTAGAACATGTTTTGTTAGCTTATTTTCATGAATTGAGTGGCAAATATAAACCATCTACATTGTGGTCAATTTATTCCATGTTAAAAACTACTCTCAAAATAAATTATTTGATTTGTTTTTTACTATTTCCCACAACTGTATTGAAAAACGTCGTGTGATACACGGGTGTGTAGGTTATTGCTCAACTAACTTTCCACCCTTGTATCACAAAGCTAGAGCCGTGACTCCAGTTTGATAAAATCTTAAAACCCAAAAAAGGCTTTAAATTTATGGACCAATCTACCACTGGCAGTTTAGAAAATATACAATCGGGGAAGTTGGCACACAAGTAACACCACAATAATTAAGAGCCATTTCCAGACTTATATTGGCTAGACGACGCAAGTGTATGTACTTCGCGTGTAAAAAGGGAGTAAAATTGACTTCCTTCAGCGCCGCTTCCATTCAGTCTGCGCTCGAACGTTCTTGATGCCGGACGTCAACCAAAAACTAAAAAATGCCAAATTATGCGGTATTGAGCTGTAGAAACTACACAAAAAAAGTGTGCGTCTATCTGACAGGCCCCAACGAGATTCATCAACAGGTGATAGCTTGTCATAAAGACATTATTTTGTACCTAAAGAAAATAAATAAGATATATTTTGTACCTCGACAGTTTTTGATTAAATGACGTTTTTATGAAGTGTCTTGCTAGCGGGCCCTTTATGGTTATTTTTATTGTTATTATACTTTCAGATCGCACAATAGTGTTAGGAGCTTGATACTATTATGTACCTTACAAATCCAAAATCTCGACTTTCTGTGACTTCAGAATATATTCGTTATTTAAACAAGAGTCCAGCCAGCGGGCCCCTTTTTAAATACTACTATTTTATATCATACAATAGTGTTAGGAGCTTGATACTAATATGTACCTTACAAATCCAAAATCTCGACTTTCTGTGAGCTATACTTCAGAAGATATTCGTTATTTAAACAAGCGTCCAGCCAGCGGGCCCCTTTTTAAATACAACTATTTTATATCATACAATAGTGGTAGGAGCTTGATACTATTATGTACCTTACAAATCCAAAATTTCGACTTTCTGCGAGCTATACTTTAGAAGATATTCGTTAATTAATTGTGATTTTTATTTGATTTAGCTCGTCAGTTATTATTATGTTACAGTATCTGTTCGACCGGGCTCTGCTCGGGTGAAAATAGAGGAAACGAATTTTTATTTTCCCAAGTATGAGACCTAGATAGATAAATTTTTTGCACCCGTAAACCCCTATATTGCTAGTTTCATCGAAATCGTTAGAGCAATTTTCGTGAACGTGAGTACAAATGTTACTCGTTTAATAGTATAGGGATGTTGTATAAGGTTTTTGATGTTCTTTAAATTTATAAGGTCTAAATTGACATTTGGTACGCGTTGTCTGAAATTTTAAAATTATTGTCGACATGTTTAGACATCTTTTGTTTCTAACAATTTAAACAGATTAAAGATTATAATTACTATTACATTTTCTCTTTTAATTTACATCGTCATCATTAGCGTCCTTAACTCCTTTTCTTAATCCCAGTTTTGGTGTTATAGCCCAATTGGATTGTGAACGTAGGTATAATGTTTGAAAAGGGGTTTGCTAGCTAGACGATCGTTTAAATAACGAATATCTTCTGAAATATAGCTCGAGAAAGTCGAAATTTTGGATTTGTAAGGTACATAATAGTATCAAGCTCCTAACACTACAATAGTGTTAGGAGCTATGATATAAAATATATAAAATAATTGTATTTAAAAAGGGGCCCGCTGGCTGGACGCTTGTTTAAATAACGAATATCTTCTGAAGTATAGCTCACAGAAAGTCAAAATTTTGGATTTGTAAGGTACATAATAGTATCAAGCTCCTATCACTATTTTATTATATAAAATAGTTGTATTTAAAAAGGGGCCAGCTGGCTGGACGCTTGTTTAAATAACGAATATCTTCTGAAGTATAGCTCACAGAAAGTCGAAATTTTGGATTTGTAAGGTACATATTAGTATCAAGCTCCTAACACTATTGTATGATATAAAATAGTAGTATTTAAAAAGGGGCCCGCTGGCTGGACTCTTGTTTAAATAACGAATATCTTCTGAAGTGTAGCTCACAGAAAGTCGAGATTTTGGATTTGTAAGGTACATAATAGTATCAAGCTCCTAACACTATTGTGCGATCTGTAAGTATAATAACAATAAAAATAACCATAAAGGCCCCGCTAGCAAGACACTTCATAAAAACGTCATTTAATCAAAAACTGTCGAGGTACAAAATATATCTTATTTATTTTCTTTAGGTACAAAATAATGTCTTTATGAAAAGCTATCACCCGTTTGGAATAAGCCCCGACGGCCGATATGGCCCACGCACAATGGTCCAAATAAAGGACTAAGTGCGGAAACCATACCCTCTAACATAGAATGGCTATCACCCGTTGATGAATCTCGCACACACAAAAAAAGTGGGACGAGATAATCGAAACGTTTCCTTTCATCGATAAGTCATATTGTTATTAAATTATGTGTTTTTTATTGCAAAATCAATTATTTTGTGTTCATTGTGTTCTTACAATGAACATTATGTAACTGAGTGTGTATCAAATAATTCATGATACATTGCCGTTTTTAGTTACAAGGCAGTATGTAGGACTTGTCTGTTAAAACACGCAATGAAAATTAAAATGATCGATATTGTCACTTGTCGCTCAGCTTCGTGGTATAGTCGCTGTTCTCATTTTTCTGTCAAATAAAGCAAATAGTGTTGTACACACAGTTTGTACAGTCAATCTCGATTCTAATCGATTTTGGAAACAGAGGAATGAGGAATGTTTGCGTTGGGTTTTTTGTGACATGTAATTTTTATTTTTACTCCATGTGCCAATTTAGTGATTTTGTTTAGAATATTATTAATTATATTTACAGATTTCCAAGTGATACCAAAGTTAAATAAATATGGATTGAAGCGACGGGGCATGAAAATTGGTTCCCAACACAATATAGTCGAATTTGCTCTGTTCATTTTAATGAAGGCAGCTTTACGGAGACAAAAAGTTTCGACGCCTGACTACAATTGATGTATTGAAGGCGTTAACTAATGCTGGAGTTAGTGGATTGACTTTAGGCTCGAATTCACTGGCATCGTTCTGTAAAACCTAAAATTCTCTATGTTTTATAGAAATCAGTAGGTACTTAGATGTTGTCGATGTCGGAACTCTTATGCGTATTGTTTAAGGCGGGAGACCCGATTTAAAAGTGTTCATCTAATCGAATCTGTTCCCGGTTTTTTGTTAGAATTTTAGGATTAAAGAATGGTGCCAGTGAATAGAACCCGCCGCAAGCTTTACATTTGATTTTTTTTTTCAGGAATTATTAAAAATATTTTAAATTTATTTTTTACTAATTTATTTACTTAGTTCTGGATCGGATTTTATTTCATAGCGACTTCTACTGGCTTTTCTTTTTGTAGATAAAATGTCTTCTATGGTTTTTTATTAACGTTGTAACTTTCCTACAACAAAGTACATAATAAGACTAATTAGGTTCAAGCAACCAATAAGAACCAGTTATATAATGACATAATCGAAAATGACTAACATTTCAGTAAAAAAAAAACAAATAATTTAAGATTTATCATTCCTCTGTCGATGAACTCGAATAATCGATTGCAAAATCGATATTATAAAATTATTATTTTTTACTCAAATAATCTTTACGTAACACTCCCTCTTCCCTTTCGGGATACCTAGGCACAACCGGAAGCAGTGTGAAACAAGTAGGTATAAGATGCAAGCGGACGGAATGCTCGCACGCGACTTCTCGCTCCAAAGACGAGGCGAAACGCGGCGGGGCCTTTAAATCGTTTTGAATCGTTTACTCGCGGACGGGGAGTTCCCATCACTAAATCGCTCATGTGACGTCACAGTAGGTGGAAAAATAATGGCACGCTTGGTTTCTATTCAGACGATGAGACTTGCGTAATCTAGCCAATATAAGCCTGTGGCCATTTCACGTTCTCGCGCGAATATCTAAGATTTTAGTCGCTTAATTTACCATCTTAGGAACTCTGATATTGTTGAATACATTTAAAAGAAAGACCAATCTTTCGTATTGATACTTCATGTACCTAACACATTTACAAAAACTTATTTGTTTACTTTGTGGCGATCAATCTCCCACAACTAGTTTACAGAAAAATCATCGCAGAGTCAATTTCAGACCCATAAATCTATCATTAATATTTATAAATTTTACTGCAAAAAAATACATGAAGCATCAGACATATAACTTTGTTGACACATAATGTACTAGAATATCGATTATTAGTAACATTAATTAGCAAAAAATAAAGTTTCGGGGCAATTTTTACGTTTTATATCGCTATTTAATCGCGATTTTTTTATTTGAATAAAGCGTAATTACATTAAAAAAACATGTCAAAATAAACTATGTTCTTTAACAAAACTAATTCTAAAGTTTTATTAAAATCCCTTCATTTATTTAGACATAATAGCGATATTAACATCGCTCTAAATTAGAATAAATTACGTTGCATAAGCAGGCACCGATGATTACAGCGCGAGCGCCCACCGAGGAAGGGCCTATGCCATTTTTTCCCGCCTTCCGATTTCCGAGCTTTCGCTCGGAAATTCGGGACTTTACAGTGATCTATACAAAATTAGTTTTTGTTTACTTACACTAAACCCGAAAAGGGGTTATTGTACTCATCATTTTGAACAATTTTTTCCATGGGACCAACCTTGAAATCGCGAAAAAAAAATCAGCCGTTCCATACATTTTGTCAATTTATGTGAATACAAATGCATCAGATTTTTTTTCTCGATTTCATGGTTGGTCCCATAGAAAAAATTGTTCAAAATGATGAGTACAATAACCCCTTTTCGGGTTTAGTGTAAACAAAAACTAATGTTGTATAGATCACTGTAAAGTCCCGAATTTATGAGTTTTCCATAATTGTTAATTAATATTTTAAACCGTATTAGGTTAAAAAGGAAATCGCCCGCATCGACGGTCGTGTGAAGTCCGCGGCACAAAAAGAAATGAGCCATCACTCACAACTACTAGAAGACACGTCGAATGTAAGTACATTGTACATACCTACCACAGACTTATATTGGCTAGACTACGCAAGTCTCATCGTCTGAATAGAAACCAAGCGTGCCATTATTTTTCCACCTACTGTGACGTCACATGAGCGATTTAGTGATGGGAACTCCCCGTCCGCGAGTAAACGATTCAAAACGATTTAAAGGCCCCGCCGCCGCCGCGTTTCGCCTCGTCTTTGGAGCGAGAAGTCGCGTGCGAGCATTCCGTCCGCTTGCATCTTATACCTACTTGTTTCACACTGCTTCCGGCTGTGCCTAGGTATCCCGAAAGGGAAGAGGGAGTGTTACGTAAAGATTATTTGAGTAAAAAATAATAATTTTATAATATCGATTTTGCAATCGATTATTCGAGTTCATCGACAGAGGAATGATAAATCTAAAATTATTTGTTTTTTTTTACTGAAATGTTAGTCATTTTCGATTATGTCATTATATAACTGGTTCTATTGGTTGGTTGAACCTAATTAGTCTTATTATGTACTTTGTTGCAGGAAAGTTACAACGTTAATAAAAAACCCTAGAAGACATTTTATCTACAAAAAGAAAAGGCAGTAGAAGTCGCTATGAAATAAAATCCGATCCAGAACTAAGTAAATAAATTAGTAAAAAATAAATTTAAAATATTTTTAATAATTCCTGAAAAAAAAGCAAATGTAAAATAAAATGTAAAGCTTGCGGCGGGTTCTATTCACGGGCACCATTCTTTAATCCTAAAATTCTAACAAAAAACCGGGAACAGATTCGATTAGATGAACACTTTTAAATCGGATCTCCCGCCTTAAACAATACGCATAAGAGTTCCGACATCGACAACATCTAAGTACCTACTGATTTCTATAAAACATAGAGAATTTAAGGTTTTAGAGAACGATGCCAGTGAATTCGAGCCTAAAGTCAATCCACTAACTCCAGCATTAGTTAACGCCTTCAATACATCAATTGTAGTCAGGCGTCGAAACTTTTTGTTTCCGTAAAGCTGCCTTCATTAAAATGAACAGAGCAAATTCGACTATATTGTGTTGGGAACCAATTTTCATGCCCCGTCGCTTCAATCCTAATTTATTTAACTTTGGTGGGTATCACTTGGAAATCTGTAAATAATATTCTAAACAAAATCACTAAATTGGCACATTGGAGTAAAAAAAAAAATTACATGTCACAAAAAACCCAACGCAAACATTATCATTCCTCTGTTTCCAAAATCGATTAGAATCGAGATTGACTGTACAAACTGTGTGTACAACACTATTTGCTTTATTTGACAGAAAAATGAGAATAGCGACTGTATCACTGTACCACGAAGCTGAGCGACAAGTGACAATATCGATAATTTTAATTTTCATTGCGTGTTTTAACAGACAAGTCCTATATACTGCCTTGTAACTAAAACGGCAATGTATCATGAATTATTTGATACACAATCAGTTACATAGTGTTCATTGTAAGAACACAATGAACACAAAATAATTGATTTTGCAATAAAAAACACATAATTTAATAACAATATGACTTATCGATGAAAGGAAACGTTTCCATTATCTCGTTCTATTTTTTTGTGTAGTTTCTACAGCTCAATACCGCATAATTTGGCATTTTTTAGTTTTTGGTTGACGTCCGGCATCAAGAACGTTCGAGCGCGGACTGAATGGAAGCGGCGCTGAAGGAAGTCAATTTTACTCCCTTTTTACACGCGAAGTACATACACTTGCGTCGTCTAGCCAATATAAGTCTGTGATATCTACCGTAAACCGGGGTTACTTTGATACTAAGGGTTTACTTTGATAACAGCTTTCGCCTTATGAAAAAATCTCTAGGTAGTTACCACCTATACATTTTTGGAGGCATCAAAAGACAAGTTATGCTCGGTAACCGATACACCAACAAAACCTTATTCACACACCGAATAAAATTAGTTTTTCATACCACTTATTGCTCAAAAAAGTGACATCCTATGCCACAAAAAGCGAGCATAACAATAGTCATTGTTAATCTGTTAAAAACAGGGAAAGAAAATTGTACTGAATTTCATTCATCCTCTAGGGGGAGAATGTGATTTAAATTTGGAATACTTACCGAAATTTATACTGAACTACATCTGTGTTTACACCATTGAGTTTGTATATGTATAAAGCATTATACATCTTTTTGAAAAAGGAATACGCATTTATTATGCAGTTATGATTATTAAATAAAATTACGAAAACCGACGAGGCCGTATGAGCTTGATGGCTTTGCTTTTCCGACAAAAAAATATTAGTCTAGGAATTTGCCGCGTTTTTGTTTTCTTCAAATACATAAACGTTAAGTTTATTTTAATTGTCATTATTTTTAATAAATGCTTATCTCATATTATTATTCTGTTAATTTTTTCGCAAATGGTACGAAAAATAGAGTATTTTCCTCGGTGATAAAGCTGTCTTAGTCTTGGGTGAACTTAAATCCCTCGCTACACTCAGGACTCGTCTTAAATTCATGCGATATCAATGAATTGCTAATTCATTGATATCGCAATGAATGTTGTTGCACTGTCAAAATGAAACCAACTCCGACTGATAATGTGTTACGCAATTAGGGTAAGGTAGTGTCAAAGTAGGTAACCCCGGTTTACCCATACGCAAAATACGCGTGGAGTTGCAGACACCAGCCGGACAATACAATTACATAATACGAGTACGTGCTCGTCTTCCATTTGGCACAGAGATAGATATAGTCTGGAATAGCACCTAAGCTACTTGGTTTTATTTCTATGGTTTTTTTTTTTTTTCCTTATATAAAGTACCACGGGTAGTGAAACTTTATTTATATTACAATCTAGCCTATTCGCTAATAAGTAATTTAAATATAACTTAAACTGCTAAGTAACTATAAAATTAAGAAATCGTCCAATAACGTCTTTCTTATTCACTTTAAGTTAATGGGAAGACACTCAATTCACGTGTTCTTTAGTCAGCATTTTCACTACAGTTTAGGTTCACTCACACTGCACTAAACTAACTCAAAAGGTTTTACCCTTTTTAGTCTTCGCACTAATTCAGTGATGTCAAGGAGTTGGATCGCCTCGACATTCACGTGATGATGAAGTCTGTGTTCATGAGCTTCTGCATATTTTTTTATTACTATGTCTACGAAATCCATCTTGAGGTCCCGGTGGAGGTCGCTGTTTCTAATGTACCAGTAGTGTTATTCTGTAAATATCTCACCGTGAAAACTTCGGTGAAGTGATCTTATAGTGAGCTGTCAATAGTGTCAATCCCTAGCATTGGGTGGAATGACAGCTCACTTCACGCTCACTTCACTTAAGTTACCACGGTGAGACTTTTACAGAATAGCATTGCAGGGCGCGTTGACTATATCCCTGAGCACTTTATTTTGGAATCGTTGAATGATTTGACGATTGCTTTGGCTGGTGCAGCCCCAGAGCTGAATACCATAGGTCCATACAGGCATTAAAACTTGTTTGTATAACAACACTTTGTTAGATATTGACAATGGCGACTGTCTACCAAGTAGCCAATACATTTTTTTGTATCTAATATCTAATTCGGCTCTTTTCTTTTTGACATGCTCTTTCCATCTCAGTTTTGCATCCAGGGTCATGCCAAGGTATTTAGCAGTATTCGCATATGGTATTGGTTGATTATTCATGAACACCGGGAAATATTGTGGCTTTTTATTGGTGAAGTCAATGTGGACAGACTTACTTTCATTAAGTTTGATACGCCATGTTGCAGTCCACTCATAGATACGATTTATGGACTCTTGAACCTTTTCTACGGCTTCTTCGTGACTATTTCCAACAGCCATGATAGCTGTGTCGTCAGCAAAGGTTGCAATGAAATTGTTTTCTAGCTCTGGAATATCGCAGGTGTATAGAAGGTACAGGACCGGACCAAGTACACTACCTTGTGGTACGCCAGCTTTTATCTGCCTAAGGTCTGAATAAGCGTTTCTTTGTCTTATCCTAAACAATCTATTTGATATATAGGACTCTATGATGTCTGAAAATTGTTGAGGCAGCATTGTTCTTAGTTTATAAATGAGGCCATCGTGCCATACTTTATCGAAAGCCTGTGCAACATCAAGGAAAACCGTGGAGCACACCTTCTTCTCCTCTAGTGTTCTTTCAATAACATTTGTAATTCTGTGTACTTGGTCAAGTGTAGAGTGTTGTTTTCTGAATCCGAACTGGTAATTAGGGATTAGATTTTCTGTCTCAATAAGAGGCTTCAATCTCTTTAGAAATAACTTCTCAAATAGTTTTGACAACACAGGCAATAGTGAGATTGGTCTGTAAGATGTTGTTTCATGAGGTGGCTTCCCGGGCTTGGCTATCATAATGACTTCAGCTACTTTCCACATGTCAGGAACGTGTTTTAACCGAAATGTAGCATTAATGAGCGTGGTAAGCTTGACTATGGCTTTGCGTGGGAGATTTTGCAAAACTTCTCCTGTAATTAAGTCGTAACCAGGGGATTTTCTCCGATTAAAATTACACTTAATTTCTCTAGATACTTCTTTTGGGGTAACCAACTTTATATCCAAACTATTTTGTACACCCTGAATTATCCTCGCATTGTGAGTCTGGGCTTCATTTGGTTGGAATATTTGCTCTAAATGCTCAGCGAACCTTAGAGCTTTTTGCTCATCCGTCGCTGCCCATTTTCCATTTTCTTCTTTAATAGGAGGAATTTGTATTATTGGTCGATTCATGTGTTTCGTAGCCTTCCATAGCGAGTAGCCTGTTTTCGCATCACTCGTTAATTGGCTAAGGTAGCTATTTGTTGAGGAGTCATTGTAGTGCTGAATTTCTATCGTAAGACGCTTAGTAAGGTTGTTGAGCAGTCTTTTATCTTGTGGACATCTGGTCTGATGCCACCTGTTTCTTTGTTTCCGCTTTTCGGTTATGAGACACCTAATACCTGCAGGGTAGGCGTTTGCTTTGACCCGGTGTGTTTTTTCCGGTGTGTTTTTCCAGGCAGCTTGCTGTATACTAGTTGTAAATTTAGCTAGTTCTAAATCTAGTTGTTCCGGAGTTTTTAATGGAACTTTTAATTCTATTGTATTATCTAAGTCTATTCTGAAACTTTCCCAGTCTGTATAGGTATTTATATTTACAAGTGTTGGATTGCTCTCTATGCGTAGGATCCGATGCCATACTGATAAAATTATTGGTGAATGGTCTGAATTCATGTCAAAGCATTCATCGATGCTTAAATAATTAGCAGAGATATTTTTAGTTATAAAAAAGTCTATTAGGTCTGGGACTTTGCATGGATCGCTTGGCCAATAAGTTGGTTTACCGGTAGAAATAGCTTCACATGTTAGCTCTTTCATGGCACTAAAAAGTTCCTTTCCTTTAGTGGTGGTTAGTCTTGATCCCCAATGCGTATTTTTAGCGTTGAAGTCGCCACCCAATATGAATATTTGTCCGAGTTGCTGTAAGAACCTCACATAATGGTCTTTTTTTATATTGTATCTTGGAGGCGAGTAGATGGCCGCTACAGTGATTGGATACAGATGAGATTCGCCACAGCTTGAATTTCATGACATTCATACTTAACTTCTTCATAATGACTGAGATTCTCTTTGACTACAACCGCGCTACCACCTCGGGCAGAATTGTCAGGGTGCAGTGCATGGTACACGTTATAACCTCGAAACTTTATGTATGATTGCTTGGTAAAGTGAGTTTCCGATATAAGGCAAACATCGATGTTTTCTATGGTGATGTGATGACACACTGGGTACCGCGCGCCGAAATATCGCGACTAAACAGAAATCACATGATTCCAACCAAATGTTATCATTATAATGGACTGGCTGACCCACTAGACCTTGTCCTGTCAAAATTTAAATATCTTTTTTTTCCAATTTTTTTCTTTTAAATCACCCCAGTAAAGAGGAGAATAAAACAAAAAAAAAACATATTCTAATAGGTCAAGCCGTTTTTGAGTTTTATTGAGACTAACGGACAGCAATTGATTTTCAATATAAGAAGATTAACATTCCAGAAAATGCCAACGATAAAGATTAGGACTTCAAATGTTATTCTTTTTGGTCACCTTTTTTGAAAAAGCATTTTTTTTTAATAAAACTTTCCATTTTTCCTTATAAGTTTCTGAAAATCTTTTGAAAGTAATCTGTCGTCTAATATTTTTTTCCTCAGCCGGAATCAGCCTGGAACCTTTCCTGCATGGTACGCATGAATGTTGCTGAACCCGTAGTACCTCCAGCACAGGCGGAGGTTCAGCCTCTTCCTGACAACAACAATTGGTTCCAACTACTTTCCACTCTACTTAAGGAAGTTGGACTGGACAAGTATTATGGTAAGTAATCAATGTCACATAGTGGCGAGATGTGATTTACCCAGGCTGTGGAGGTTAGCTAGGCAGTCACTCCATGTAAACTACTGCTACTCAGCTGCATCTGGTACAACTGTGGTAGCCGACCACAACATAGCTGGGAAAAGTCTAGGCAGATGATGATCATGACAGTATTGTATGTTATATAGGTAGCTATAATAACGAGTAGCCGTAGGTGGGCAGTCTAATGGAAAGCAGTGACCTACAATACGAGAGGGGTCGCAGGTGGGTGGTCATTCTAGAGACAAAAACCCTTGAGTTTGACCACACCTTTCTTATACTAATTTCAACCCTTTTGTTAGTGGCTTTTGTGGACATGATACCTATAATATTGCTTATCTAACCGTAAAGGGGTATCGATAATTACTGGATAGTACCCCTTGGTAAGACTGGTTGTCAGACTTCGGGCTTCTAACGACCCGTAACGACTGTCAAGGATCCACGATTGTCAGCCGGGACGCGTATATAGAAATGCTACTTCAGTACGTCCCTCAGGCGGAGACGATAGCGTCATATCCAGGCGTTAAACACACGTAAATGCTAGTAAATGCTGCATTTACGTGTGTTTAATGCCTGGAAATGCGCTAACTCTAGGTATTCGTCTCCGCCTAAGGGGACATACTGAATTAGCATTTCTATATACGCAGCCGGGACCAACACTTTAGACTGCTTTCCGAGGCTTGGAGTAGTCTCGGTATGTACTCATCCACGGACCAACCCCGGCAAGCGTAGCTTTTAGCCTGACAGATCGACTCGTGCGGCTGTTATTACTTAGCCACAAGCCCCTCATACACTCATACATAACGTACAATACTATATGTTCCAGAATTGTTCGAGAATAACGAGTTAGATATAAGTACGTTTACATCGCTGGACGAGGCTGATCTCATCGAAATCGGAGTCACCGCCTTAGGAGCTCGCAAGAAGATACTGCTAGTGATAGCAGGTAAGTACAATTATCTATTTAACCTGAGGGGCAATTCCTGTATTTTTAACAGCGTTCGCAATCTCATCTCAGTCTCAATCTGTTAAAAATTGTAAAGCGTTTACCATAAAAATATAAAAAAAACAAGAGAAGTGGCAAGGGGGCGTGTCGGGGTCCGCAACAAGGACCAATGTACCTCGATCATTTTGATAGAAATCACGATAAATCGCCTCATCTATCAAGCGATTTTTATGTATTACGAGTGCAGTATAGCCGAGGGCCCGGCTATACTGCTCGCATCAGATCACATCAGCTGCTCCTAATGTCCTCTCGATTTATGTATTAAATTCTAGGATTTTTTGATAGAACAGGAAAAATTCAGCATGAAAGTTTTGTTTTTCCAGCAAGGCTCTTTGTAATTAGAATGAATACCTACGAACAGAAAATGCGTACTTACCATTTTTATATATTACCCATGTACCTCAAAGTTCTTTACGTTTTACCAAGTTTTGTTTTCAAACTGATAAAAATTATGCAATATCAATAGTTTAGCACACCTACCCACTTACAAGTAGTTGACCTTACCAAGCAAATACTACTATTATCAAAACTTGGTAAAACGTAAAACTTTGAGGTACATGGGTTATAAAAAAATGGTACGCTTTTTCTGTTCGTATTCATTCTAATTACAAGGGGCTGCTAGAAAGACAAAAGTTTCATGCTGAATTTCTCCTGTTCTATCAAAAATCCCTAGAATTTAATACATGAATCGAGAGGTACATTAGGAGCACATGCGATCAGTATTATTTTTATGTATTACGAGTGCAGTATAGCAGAGGGCCCCATTGGATAGATGAGGCGATTTATCGTGATTTCTATCAGAATGATCGAGGTACATTGGATCTTGTTGATAAATTCATGAGGTACATTGAATAAACGAAGCATAGCTACTAGTTTTATGAACCTAGCTCGCGGGGCCCAGCTGGATAGAAACACATGAATGTTGACGAACACAAAATTTTAAAATATTTGGGCACGCTTTTTAATGATTTCAATACTCTCCTTGGTAGTTGTTCAAATCGAAGCTTGAAAAGAATCAGCCCTTGCCCTCTGGAGCAAGTCGTCCACTTTCCTATCTTGACCACTTTTTCATGTCGTCTGTATTCCCAACTCCTCCACTTTAACTATGTCATGGGCTGTACCGTTCTGTCCAGTTGCTAATCTGTCCAGCTGAGACTTTGTCCAGTTGGGAATCTGTCCAGTTGCTCCGGAGGGATTTCAGGGATCAATTTTATTTTATCTATTTGTTTGTGTGTTTGTAACGCTTTCACGCTAAAATGGCCTGAACGGATTTGGATAAAATTTGGCAGACGGGTAGGTAGACCATGACCTGGAAAAGGACATAGGCTACTTTTCATCGACATACGCGGCCGAAGCTGCAGGCGTAAACTAGTTATAAAATATATTAAATAATTTAAAAAAATATATTAAAGAAATTTGACAAGACAACGTCTGTTGGTTCCGCTAGGGAATTACAAAATTTCAATATGGTTTCGACTTCATACAAAAATCCCGTAGGAAAAATCACTTTCCGAATTTCTCCGGGCAACTTGCCCATTTTTTCATTCCATAAAAATCTAATTCGGACTATTACGAGCATTAAAAAAATAGCCAAATCAGTCCAGCCATTCTCAAGTGATAAAAAAAAGATGCGCTTACTAACGAACAGCATTTCATTTTCATTTAAGTATGTGGATAGAAGATTTCATACAGCACTAACAAAATAAAGGCCTATTTATTTCATACCTTATGTAGTATCACAAAAAGTATCAACATAACATCACGCCCGTCATCCCCGAAGGGATAGACAGGATTGTGCATATGTTTAGTACACACGTCTCTCTAATAAACTCAACGACATTTCCAGAACTCAAAGCCCGCGAGGTCCTACCGGATTATCTAACGGTGTCGATCACTAGATGGCTGGATGGCCTTCTCAGTTCGCAGTCCCCAAGTCCTCAACTGGCAGACATACCGGTAGAAGACATATAGGTAGAAGACATACAGGTAGAAGACATACAGACAGAGAATATAGTTTAATATAAAGCTACGTATGTGTTAAAATATGAATCTACTGAAAATAAGGCATGTTTCGGAGTAACTCATTACTCCGAAACATGCCTTATTTTCAGTAGTGCATACATATTGATCATTTTTGATTTTTAGTTATGTTGTATAATTTTTAATTGCTCAATAGATAAATGTGAAATAATGCCTAATAATATAATTAAGAATGTGATAATATGCCTAACCACGAATGAGGAGTGTCTGATCAAAACTAGCTATTTACGTCATAAAAATAACCGAAAACTTATTTATGTGTGAAGTGAAGTAATTTTTTTAGTGAAAATAACATTTAAATGCTGTTATATTGTGTACCCAATAAAAAGTAAAAGCAAATTAGCATTATTCGTTTGTTTTGTTGCATTTGAAAGTTGTAAATAGGTTATGAATCATTTTGAAGTAAATATAGTAAATAACCCACGTTTGTTGAAGACCAATATGTACCTACATAATATCTACTTTTGATTTCGAATTTTAGTAAATATGTACCTACTTTTGTTTGAACTAACTGTAAATAGAGATTTTGATTTCCGCTTACGATTTCCTTGTTCTGTCGTTTCTTTTTTCTTGCTGCCGAATTAATAATTTCTATTTCTTTCAGTTTGCTCTTCCATCCTTAGCATTATCTTTTTAATAGGTATAAGTACTTATTTTTAAAACAAAACTAAAAGTAATTCAATTCTTCTCCGTCCGTTACGGCGAGTAGAGCTGCTAACTAGCGCCACCATTGAGAAAAAATAATAAGTCTGGAGATAAGTATGGAACATTTTGTTTCTTAGGCTCACATTTTTGTAGGTTATACCAGTTAACGATAAAAACGACCGTTTAACTACATCCGGCTCCGGTTTCATGGTGTGTCTATAGCTTCGAACTTACGAGGATTAGTGTTGATTTGTAGCTCATTAATGAAAAGGACAAAAATATATTTTTCGTCCTTTTCATTCATGAGCTTGCTTCTTCTCCTTGTTTCTACCTCTTGTTTTTTGAGTGGCCAGTTATTACTACATCAGTTACTATAATTAGTTCAAATTTGTAAATGTCCACTTTTGATCAGACATTACGTATAACTACGTAGCTTTGAAAGACTGAAGAATAAACTCTTGAGACTGATTCTGAAAGAGTACAAAATATTAATTAAGTAGGTAAGTAATTCTGCAGCATATACACCTCATTATAAGGCTGGAAATGTTTGGGAACCTAAATGCAATTCACTAACGGTAGACTAGATACATATTTAAGACTGATGCACTTTAGAAAATTTATATACACTTTAGAAAATTTATATAAATTTTCATGAGTTCCTGAAATTATATGATATTAGGTACCTTTGTTCTAGGGATTGCATTGTTTCTATAATATCTCGAAATGTGATGTTTTGACAATTTTATCAAATTTAGTTTTGTAAGTTTTTTTTAGACGATAGCTAAAAGCGTCAGACCATTAGATCTTCATAGGCAATTGTTGAAATATCCGAGCCCAAGCGACGTAGAATTATAAGTTATTTTTATAGAATGTTTAATCATAGTATCTTTAAGGAGGTTATTTTTTAAGCATCATTTAAATACTTTTAAGGAACATTTTATTGTGACTATTTTGATTAAGTATCATATTATTATTCAGCTTTTAACATTTGAGTAGGTAATAAGTGTTTAGGAAAATGTGTTCGGAATCATCCGTGCGTTCCTTATAATTCCATACTTTGTGAAATATGATTTTCAAGGATGCAGATAGGGTCCAAATTGAAAAATCTCACTTCTGATTTCTTATTTTTTCTTAATTCACATACACATAGTTACATGCCTATAGACTAATCTTTAGCCATTAAGACTGGCCATTCGAAGTGACATTTTTCAGTTTAGATACAAAAATCTATTTTTAATCGTTCACTTTCCGCACGATCGGCAAAACCAATTTGAACAGCTAAAATTGACTTAATTTTAAATAGGTACGACTAATATGTAAACCATTTAGCGATTTTTAGTAATGTAAGTATTCTAGATCAACGCGCGTCACCCTGCTGCATTTTAACATTTATCAAATTGACACCATTATCACTTTATGAATTTTTGATTTTAAACATATTATCATTCTAATTTAATGTTAATGATTTTTGTTTTAGTCTTTAAATTATGGTTTACATAGTTTGGTAACATTTTGATACATAGGCCATTGCATAGGTACTCCTAAATACTTAATTGCAATGTTCCATTTTTAATTATTTGTATGATCTTTCCACCCAGGAGTTACCCATGTATTATACCGTTTATTATATCAAATGACGCTTTATGACCCTTTTTTATATCAAAATGTATTTTACTGTGTTAATTATGAATAAAAAATAAATAAATAAATAAATAAATAAATAAAATAAATTATGAACTGGTCTGGTTGAACTGGATCAATATGTTTTAAAGAATGATTGAGATTTAATTAATTGTATACGTATGTGTTTACTTCGTAAGTTTAGTTTAAGTTAACTATCTCGATGTAAGGATTTGTTTGCAATTATTAAGTTTTGCTTGTCAGATTAAAGTTTGTAGCTAAAATCTGTCTTTTATTTAGAGATTCCTGTGTTTTTCAATCTCGTCTATAGGTGCGCGGAGCAGAGACTAAGAAAGAGAAACTAAGAAAAATAATTTCATGGGCTAAGATGGACAAGTAGGTAGGTACGACCCGTGCCTACCTACTAAATAATTAGTGATAATATCACTTTGCCGCGTGATTACAAAGTATTGTGTGTGTGACTGATTATGAATGATTTTTATTTGAGTCGTCATTGATGATTTTGTCATTGTGATACAGAAAAATCATCATTTAGCCCATATCTAGACTAACAAATTATAGGCGCTTTGACACTTGGCAGGTTGCCGGACCTGAAGTCACATCCACGTGTACATATTATTTTCCTCCACAAACTTGACGCGTAGGTCATGTGCGTATTATGTTAGTAGGTACTATTATTTATCCGCAACCAGCGGCAAGTGATCGAGTAAGCAAGTAGGTACCTACTTATATGGCACTAAGACCACGATGTACTAGTAGGAACGTTAACGAGGCAAAAGGAGTAGACCGTAGGAGAGAAGAGGCTTTCTTTGGTTTTTGTCTACCCCATCAGGGATTTTACTTTTGATAACACAAAGATTTAGTCGTTAATTAGTCGAAATTTGTCGCCAAATATCAGAATTTGTCGGTCACTGGTTCAAAAGTTATAAGGGGTCATTGGTGGCCGATCTGGAGAGAGTCTCCCCAGCTTGGCCACCTTTATATTTCAAAAACTAGGGCACCTAGCGAAGATCTGTTTTCTCCCAGATTTAGTCGCTAATTAGTCGAAATTAGTCGCCAAGTCACACATTTAGTCGGGTCATAATTTAGAAAATACAATGAGTTCAATTTTTAAGTACCTATAAGTAGACCAAGAGCTAGATCAAAGATTTTATCGTAAACTCTTCAATCTAGCTCTTGGTCTATACTTAAAAATTGAACTCATTATATCTTCTAAACTAAGACCCGACTAAATCTGTGACTTGGCGACTAATTTCGACTAATTAGCGACTAAATCTGGGAGAAAACAGATCTTCGGTAGGTGCCCTAGTTTTTGAGATATAAAGGTGGCCAAGCTGGGGAGACTCTCCAGATCGGCCACCAATGACCCCTTATAACTTTTGAACCAGTGACCGACAAATTCTGATATTTGGCGACAAATTTCGACTAATTAACGACTAAATCTTTGTGTTATCAAAAGTAAAATCCCTGATGGTGGCCAAGCCAGTGTCAGCCACACGAAGGCGTGAGTTTATGTAGGTATGTAAGTACCGTCAAGTGGGGTTAGATACCTACTAGGTTTACTTTGATAACAACTTTCGACTTAAGAAAAAATCTATAGCTTAGATTTTTGGAGGTAACTCAAACGTTTTTTTTACCATAAAAATGCCCAGTAACCGGTGCACCAACAAAACCTTATTCACACACCGAATAAAATTAGTTTTTAACCGACTTCAAAAAAAGGAGGAGGTTCTCAATTCAGTTGTATGTTTTTTTTAATGTTTGTTGTAGGGGGTCATTGTACTCATCATTTTGAACAACTTTTTCTATGGCACCAACCTTGAAATCGCGAAAAAAAAATCTTCACTACTCCGTCATATTTTATAAACCGATTTGGAAAATTCTTTTTTTATTGGAAAGGATAATACTTCCAGATTGGTCCCATTTTTATCAAATCCAGTTCTGATGATGGGATCCATGAGGAATTGAGTGAACTCCTCAAATATTATAAGCATAGATACATATAGAGATTTTGGTATTTTCATCAACTAATCAAGCGTTTGCATTCAGAAAGTATGATCTGGTGAAGTGGAACTGATGAAGAAGACCACAGATGGCCACAGGAACTACTCAACGATAATAAGTATTTCACCGACTATGACGAAGCTTTATATAAATGGTGCTGAGGAAAATGGTACCATCGAACCGATCTGAAGAAGAAGCCGGAAGGTAGGCATGGGAATTCAGTAATTAACACTGTATCCTAGGCAGCCGTGATTGGGCTTATTGGAATTGTCACGAGGTGCACTCTGGCTATAAATGATTTTTATGGTAATTATATGCCGCTTCAAATTGCGCTACTTGAGTTGTATATGTGTGGCCTTGATTGTCAGATTTGGTAGCCGCCGCGTTATCTCCGTCGACATAAAACTACGATTTCCAAACTTCTGACACGACTAAGCGCGACGTAGGTATATTTGCCTTTTTGCAAAGTTTTTATTTGAAATGGTACCTATATTCCTGAGATGGTTGCATATAAATATCTTCGATGAGTGGCTTTTGAGTAAGCTTCAATAATTTAATACGTATTTTTCCCATTTAGTCTATGTGGATGATGCTCTAATTTATTTTGCAGAGTGGTATTTTAAGTGTGGGGTAGCACCACTAAAAAGTTAAAAAAAAAACAACCGACTCCCCAAAAAAAACACTACAAAGTGAAAAATAACTTTAATATCGGAAGTCGGTGGCAAAAAACGAAACTAAAAAACCAAAGACCGACTTCCGATATTAAAGTTATTTTTCACTTTGTAGTGTTTTTTTTGGTAGTCGGGTGTTTTTTTTTTTCGTAAAAAGTTTTTATTCTTAAATAGAAAGTTGTTATCAAAGTAAACTTAACCCCATTTGACGGTATGTAAACTTGACGCGTTCGTGGTCACTCGTGTCTCATGAAGACCTTCATTCTTATTAATCTAGGCTCACGTTACTTATTTACATTTATTACAATGTACAGTAGCAGCCAGAAGTCGACTAGCAATCTCACAAAACAATGGCATAGCAATATAGCCGAAGAAGGTCATAAGTAAACTAATATTGCTATGCCATGGTTTTGTGAGATTGCTAGTCAACTTCTGGCTGTTACTGTACCTATGCCTCGACAAGGTGTTGGCTAGCCGAGTCGCCTTAGAATGGTTGACCTCTGATTGCGCACGAAATATGTACATGCAGTGACGGCTAAGATATATTGTTTATCTCATAATCTCTCGCTTGCTCTCACCCTCTGTGATTACTTAAACCGGCCAGCCTTGACCGGTGTTTTTCAATTTAAATATAATGAATTCATGTAGGTAGGTAGGTTAATATTTCTATAGAAATTGACTGGTAGACCCGTATATTTTAAAGGGAAGCTTCGTCGTGCGTATTTTTGAAAAAGTTTTGCTTATCGACGCAATTACAAATGGTTAATTTAATGACCAAAACAAACAACAACCTATAAGGGCGGGTGGTGGCTTCGCATTGCGTTGTAGGTACTAGTACTAGGAATGTCATAAATTGGCCGTTATATATATGTATCTATCTGCCCAGGCTCTAAAGCTGTCTCCATCAAGCAGCGGAAGCGGATTGCGAAAAGTTCAAACGCGGAAACGCCCTTTGCACTTAAGTAGGTCTTCGCTAATATCTCAGTCAGATACAATTACATTACACTAAACTATTTTTTGCCATTGGGTCATAATTGGATGGCGAACAAACAGGTGACCAATCTGAATGGTAGAATGGTAAGTGCCATTGGTCTTGGTCCCTAACAGAGCCATCACACATGTTGCCATCTCAGAGGAAAAGCAAGAAATGTCTCACCGACACAGACTTACCAGTTCACTAAGCCGCTCCATAAGACCCGCCACCGTCGCCATTAAGTGAGTGGCCTTACATCGGCCGAGGATTCGTAGAAGGGATGAGGGGTTGCGCGCGACGCCCGCCCTGCCCGATGCTGCGCAGCTTTTGAAATATTGATCGCTTTCATTGCTTTATTCCCTACATTCCCTCTCCGTTGTCAGACGTATCCCGAGTTTTGTGAGCAAAGTGAATTAACTGAAAATAAAATGACGAAGAAGATCGGTCCAGAGGAAAACTACTGGTCGCCCTTCCAGCACGATGTGATGAAGATGGTACAGCGTCATCCCATCACATACATAAGGGACATCATGATGACCCCGACCCAATACAAGGCTGCCCTGACCACCGCCTGGGATAGGATTGCTCGCGATATTCGCATGCCCCGTAAGTACCTACTTATTTGTTTTGTTATTGTTTATTATTAACAATAACGTCTAACAACAATATCTTCTAAAAAGCTTTTTTCATAGAAGATTCTGTAGGTATTCAGTATTTCACTACGTGTTTTGTCAGCTTGCGTATGCAATAGATATAGATACCACCTAGCGATCTCATCTGGAAACAAAAATGAAATAACAATTTATTGTATAGCTGAGTCGCTGAGCGAATGCTGAGCGTGCGAATCAAGTTCGGGGTAACAAAGAGAGCCATTGCGATATACCTACCTACTTACATATTTTTTCTTTCTTTTTTCAGAGAAAGCATGCAAACAGGAGTGGACTAGCATTAAATTCAGATATGCGAAGGTAAACAACATGATACGCTACGGAAAAGTCACTGAGGAGATTATTCAAATGCATCCAAAGACAAGCAAGTACCTGGATGGGTCCCTCGATTTTATGGATGCATATATCTATGAGATAGAAGATGATGATATACCAACAGCAATCCATAAACGTTTCAACAAGATGTTTGGGGTTACCAACAAACAGGTAGTAACCAAGGAGATGGTACAAGCTTTGCTGAAGAAAAGGACGCAAGAGGAAGAACCCAACGATGAAATGGGCAAAATACATGTTCAGAATCTGATGAACATAGTCGAAGATGCTGTGGAACGTTCTCTTAGGGAGATGACTACCAATGACGATTCCGAACATCGGACAGCCGGCTAATTTCATACACGATTCCATCAAAATAGTAACATTCAATTTGCCTACAAAGGCAAAGCTACTATTTATTAATCATTTAACCTATTGTCATATCTTATTATCTATGTGGTCATATCAATACTCAATATTCGATAAAATTGACGAAAACGTCTTTTGGAAAGAAGAAGTTTGGGAAGTTAGGGAACAACCTGGAGGATATTGTAGTGGAGGAAGCCATGAACTGGTAGTAGTGTGGACACGATGGAGCAGCCAGCGCGGACAGGGCGGAGCACGAGGGGTCACCAGTGGAGCACCGGAACGACGAACAATAAGCAGGAAGAAAAGGACTGATTATAAGGAAGCCAAATTTGGAATTTTTTAATGATAGTGTACTTAGTTCTATATTCGAAGTATACAATATGGTAAATGTATCTGTACCAGTAATATTGTAGATCTTGGAATTAAACGTACCCTTTGTCTCTTATGAATAAGATGTGTGTTTTAATTACCGTGGTGCTTTGCTGGCGACTCTGATTTATTTGCAGCATTACCTAGGGGGCAGGGGCACTAATTTTGTAACAGAAACAATCCTCATGTAGCAGGTAGGGCTACATCAAGAGATGTATCCGCTAAATTACCATGTTTTTCTTTGCAATGAGTGGCCAAGTCACTAACTGTCACCTGTGTTACCCTGCTGTCCACATCACCTGCCCTGCAAACTACGCCTGCAAATGATAAATGCACTGCTCAGCAGCAACTTCCAAAAAGTCTAATATATTTTATTATTTTTGACATTTGCAGACGTTTCTGATTTCAAGTAGTGATTTTACATATATTATACTTCAACTACTACTAAAAGAACGCGGGAGCAGATACTGAACATCCGCCGAATCCGGCCGAATCATTGAGAAGAGCAGGGAATTCAACAACCCTGTGTGATCCTATGCTTTATAGATTATACAGAAGCTTTTGACTGCGTACAATGGGAGTTTGTCCCATTGTACGCAGTCAATAGCTTTTGTATAATCTTTAAAGCATAGGAAAAAGAAAAGGGAAGGGTATAATATTGTAACCCTGTGTCACATCTTTTTAGGAATAAAGGATCACTCGTGTCTCTGTCTGTCTATCTGTCCGTCTGTCACAGCCAATTTGCTCAGAATCTAATGGACCGATTAAGTTGAAATTTGGTGCACATATAGATTTCTGTGACCCAAATACGTACGTATAAAGAAAATAAATGAATTTTGAATATGGGGGTCACTTTGGGGAAAATTTTAAAAAAAGTTTTGCAAACTATACCGTGTGACATATCAAATGAAAGGGCTGAAGATGAGGGTCTCAAATGTATTATACATATTTTTTATAATTTTAAAATAAATTGTTTAAAAGTTATTTAAGAAAATAGACGAAAATTGACCATTCCCACCCCTTATCTCCGAAACTACTGAGCCTAAAATTTTGAAAAAAAATACAGAAAATATTTATTTATCTGTAGATTACAGGAAAACCTATAAGAAGTCTGTGGTCTCAAAATAACATGGTAAATCTCTCAATATTGTGAGTAAAAACTTACATTTACAGTTGGAATGTATGGGAGACCATGTATTTCAACTACAGTGTTAAGTTTGTTCTTGGGATAAATTCATACCAACTACGGAACCCTTCATAGTGCGTGGTCCGACACGCACTTGGCCGGTTTTTTTTAGTTTGGAACATATTAGAACATTCCGTACCTATCCTAACGAAAGAACGATTCTCGGTGTCACTCTTGATTGGAGCGACAATGTGTTCAGGAACCCCCATTTACAGTAACAAATTCCATAAAATTTTACTGGAAATGGGAGTTATATGGAGAGTACATAACTCGGAAGACCATCGAATACTGGGAGAAGGGTTTCCCTATAGATGGAAAAAGAGTCAAATCTCCGATATGCCGACGACACCGTTCTCATTGCAATATCCATGGAAGATATGAGTGAGATATTCCAAAGACTCGAGAGTGAGAGTAACAAAATTGGTCTCGCAGTGAATAGAGTGAAAACTAAGGTAATCATTGTGGATCGAGCCGGGAAGCTAACAGATGTCACCTGCAATATTCCTGGCATTAACATCGTCGACCACTACACCTACCTTGGCTCGCAAATCTGCAGTGATAGTAGCTGTGTCGCCGAGATAAAAAGGCGTATTGGGATGTCCAAAGATTCTATGACCCGTTTAAACAACATTTGCAAGAAGAGAGCAATTGGTATCAAAACCAAGATCAGATTGATACGAGTCCTAGTATTCCCTATGTTCCTGTATGGAGTAGAAACGTGGACGATTTTGGGCCCGGCAAAGACAAAGAATTGATGTATTTGAGATGTGGTGCTGGAGAAGAATGCTGAGAATACCGTGGACTGCCAAACGCACAAATGCATCGATCTTAAAGGTGAGCGTCCATTGGTCCGCGCCGGCCGCACCGCACGCACGGCACGCAACGGATTTTGGTTTGCTCTGTATGAATTTATATAGCACTGCGTCCACTATCGCTACCGGCCGCACCGAATATATGAGCAAAAAAGGCGATGCGTGCCGGTGACGTCATAAGGAATGCCGGTGACGTCACCGGCACGGAACGCATTTTTGAACTCATCGTATCTGTCAGTGTCATCCTACTGATTCTAGGGATTGACGAAGCATAACATTTACAATGTTTTTTTATCTAGACTAGTCCTTATATGCATAAAGACTAGTCTATACAACATTAGTTTTTGTTTATACTAAACCCGAAAAGGGGTCATTCTACTCATAATTTTGAACAATTTTTTCTACGGGACCAACCTTGAAATCGTGAAACAAAAATCTGCTGTTCAGTACATTTATCTACATCAAACTCGTCAAAGTCAGCTGTTCAGTACATTTTGGCGAGTTTGATGTAGATAAATGTACTGAACAGCAGATTTTTTTTTTCAATGATGAGTACAGTGACCCCTTTTCGGGTTTAGTATAAACAAAAACTAATGTTGTATAAACAAATTAAAAACAAAATTGAGTTTCTGGTTTCTGACTGCATTTCTGTTGTGCTTTATTATCAAAATTAAAAAATAATAATAATGTTTAGACTCGTGCTCATAGACATGAGCGGCACGCGTCAACGGCAGAGGCAACTGCCATAGACTATACACTAATATCTGGAATAGTAAATACCGGTCTGGTATGTAAATTACGTGAAAAATAGATGGCACTGATACCAACTAGACAATTAATTCTATTATCCGCTAGATGGCAGTATACTTAATTGCAAATGGATATAGGTATTAGGTAGGTGCCATGTATTTATTTGTATTTAGGTAGGAATTTATTTTAAATAAAAGAACAATTCCCTTAATAATATTTACTTCTTTTTATTTTTGTAAACACTACGTTTATGTGTACATACATTAAAATAGCGTTCTGCTTTGACTTTTACGTTATCTCCCGATCAAAATTGCTAATTTTCCAGATAAAATTCTGTTCACACCTGTGCACCAACTATGAATGATTCTTGTAATAACCCGATTAACAATAAAATCTAGCTTATTATTTTTATGCAACGTGCAGGTTAGAAGTCACAAATTGATTTAACCACTATTTTTCAATGTTTTCTTTTTTTTTTTTTCACATCCAAAATAGCGTTTTTCTGCATGTCTGCATGTAACCAACAATATCCAAATCGAGTACACAACCGCAGGTTGAGAAAGCGGGGTCAATCAGTAGGAAAGTATCACGAAGTCCAGGGACGGAAGCAGCCTATGGGTCAATCGGTGAACAAAGTATCAGGGTCGAAAACAGAGTTAACAGTAAAGCCAGGTCTCACAAAATCCAACAATCAATGCAAATCTCTCGAGAAATCCGAAAATAGTTATAAGCAGTAACGAACGAACGACAGCACGGAAACTTCAAAAAACTTTGAAATTTGAATTGTGTCAAGTGCCAATCTGTCATCTTGTTATTGCAAGTTATTATTATTAAAAGCTCCATCTATCAAGCAATAGTATACTTTTTATTAAAAGTTTTCAAAACGTGAACTGGATGTCGCCACCTTCCATACATTTAATATTTACTGTCAGATGTATGATGGTTTCACCCCCCTGGCAACTGCAGTCATCTTTTGCGAACAAGCAACACTGATAATCTTCGTCAATCTCCATGACAACGCGCGACGTCTACTGACAACAACAAAAACACTCAGAATAAATAAAAATGGTGGACGCATGACACCGGCAAATCCGTTCCGGCCGGCCGGGGCGGACCAGGTGGACAGTGGACGCATGCCATCGGCAAATCCGTTCAATCCGTTGCGTGCCGTGCGGGCGGTGCGGCCGGCGCGGACCAGTGGACGCTCAGCTTAACCCAGCTTCAAATAAAAACCGGCTTGTGGACCGTAGGTCAAAAACGCATTCTCCTATTTCGGCCACATAGTAGGCAGAGGCGATGAAAGCTTGGATAAACTGATTGTGGTTGGGAACACCGAAGGCAAACGATCGCGCAGTCGTTCACCAACACGATGGACCGATCAGGTGAAGGAATCATCGTCCTCTAAATTCTACACGGTGGTAAGGGATGCGCTGGACAGAAACCGGTGGAGGCGAATCATACGCTCCAGGTGCAACTCCGTAGTTGACCACGATCCTCAGATATGAGGGACCGACTACAGAGAGAGAGAGATAGGCTTCAAGGTGACTTTATTTGGTGGTCAAACGCACAACACAATTTTTGTTTCTAGAAAACACCTATGGAAAACACGTTGGCGGGTGGTTAACTGTAGGGACCCCTTTTTTACATAATGTTTTTTTTCCTATTATTATTTGGCATAAGTGTTTTGGTATAATTGTTTTTGGTATAATGATACTTTGGCATAATTGGTTGTGGCATACAGTTTTTGTTGGCATAATTATCTTGTAGGTATAATTTGTATTTCGCATAATGTTACTAGGCATAATGACTGTTAGCATAATAGTATTATGGCATACAAAATAATTGTTTAATCGGTGAGTTATCACACTTATCACCTAGAACAGTTCCAGAACCGAACCAGAACCATGTAGATAGCTGGAGACCCAGATTTACACATTTTATCCCGGAATTCACACGGGTGAAACCCTGGGATGCAGCTAATTATTATATAAGTACTACTTAAAATTTAAAATAAATATATGGCCGCCAGAGCGGTGCCGATGAGGTGCTTGCCTAGGGCTCTCTCGACATTTAATCCGCCTCTGACGTATCCGCCCTCAATATGAACTATCCGCCCGCCACGTTTCGAGAAATATCGGCCTCCTGAACTGCCACGAACTCCTAGTACCAAAACCTAGTGTCATGCGGGCCTCGAATATTCTATGGTCAACCAACCGCACGTCAATAGAACACTTGAACTACGAAAACCACAACCCTTGCTACTAAGTAATTTAAGTCCATTGACGTGCGATTGACTGTACTGCTAAACTTTACCGTAATGAGAACCGCAATTTATTCCAGATATAGGTAAAAGCTCCATCTATGTTCGCATCTTAATAGTACCCACGAAGCCCGCTTGCTACGCACGATGCAGGTGTACATAATAATTTTCTGTGAAAGGCCGTGCCGTGACATGGCCGCGATGGCCATGTCACGGCACGGCCTTTGCAAGCATAGATGGCGGATAAATCAAGAACTTGTAGCGACGTCAAAGCTCACGGTGCGGTGCAGCAGCCAGCAGTCCAGCACGCTACCAACAAAAAAACCGGCCAAGTGCGTGTCGGACTACGCACAATGAAGGGCTCCGTAGTGGGATGAAATTATCCCAAGAACAAACTTAACATTATAGTTGAAAAACATGTTCTCCCATACATTCCAACAGTAAATGTAAGTTTGTACTCGCAATATTGAGAGATTTACCATGTTATTTTGAGACCAGAGACTTCTACAGATAAATAACTATTTTCTGTGTTTTTTTCAAAATTTTAGGCTCAGTAGTTTCGGAGATAAGGGGTGGGAATGGTCAATTTTCGTCTATTTTCTTAAATAACTTTAAAACAAGTTATTTTAAAATTATAAAAAAATATATATTTGAGACCCTCATCTTCAGCCCTTTCATTTGATATGTCACACGGTATAGTTTGCCAAACTTTTTTTTTTTAATTTTCTTATTTGCCCCCAAAAATAAAATTTTGCATCTGTTAGCGAATGTATCCCTTTTGTCTACAAACATAGTTCATAATACTATTGTAATAATTACAAATATCACTTGAATTTTAAGGTTTTTGGACTTACCGGTGAAAAGAATTCCGACACTTTATAATAGCGCAAACACGGCATAATCATTTTTTTCGCGGAGCTTCGTACGCTGTCTCAGTAATAGCGCGATTATTGGCCGATAAAACAAAGGAGAAAATTCATTTTGGGCTTAATTATGAAAGTGCCGGCCCAACAAAAAAAATATAAAATAATAATTAAAAAAAATTTTTTTTGCAGTAATTGTAGTATGTTTAATTAAGTAATAATAGTTATCTAATGATAGTAACAACTTAATAAGCCAGTAAACATCACAATTATCAGTTTTTACTGTGAAACTGAGGCTTTAGGGTTATTATCCACATAGCTATAGTAGCTAAACAAAATATAGCTTTATTCATATTTTTATAACACATTTGCTCGTAAAGGGTCTCTTATTTCACGAATTTCAATATCGTAATGTATGTCATTACTTACTTGTGCGTAATTGTAATGTAAAACGCACGGGTTTCTTTTTAATAAGGTAAAACGTAAGGTTTATCAAGATGCTCCGTCTAAAACGAACGGTACTTTTTAAATCTTAGCAAAGAGTTTTTATGTCAGAAAAGTGGTCAACATTTTATGAATAAAATTAACTTTGGGAGATAAAATATAAAAAATAAAAATTAATTAAATTAAAGAATTAATTCTTTAATTTAATTAATTTTGACAATAAATTGCAACAACAACAAACAAAAACAAAAAAATATTAATTTACTTTATTAGTAATACTGGCTGTTTTTGTGCCTTTGCTTTAAAAAAAAAAGCGCTGATGCGCGCGCATCGCTAATTTGTGAACAAGTAAAAATTATTCCGCGCGCTTTTTTTTTCGCTGTATTGTTTTTATTTGAAAATGTCGTCAAGTAATTATGAATTTATTAATTCGACACCGCCAGAAGTCTCAAAGGCATCGAAAAAGGCTACTCTAAGCCTCTTGCCTGAAAAATCGACCGATAGATACTTACAAGCGTATCAAAATTTCATCTTATGGAAAACAAGCAAAGATCCAAATTCTTTTTGAGAAAGTGTGTTTTTAAAGATTTATTCGTTTAAGAAAGTCCGAGTTTTATTTATTTCCTCCCAAATATGTTATAAAACGTCGTATGACATACGCGCGCTTTGATAATTACAGCCTCTGCTTTCTTGTAGCCCTCGCCTACGGCTCGGGCTAGCAATATCGCCTCGGTTGTAAGTTTCAACTTACCGCACTTATATCATAATGTACTATTATAACAGAAGTACTGGTATTAACTGATTTAAATGGTTAACTGGTTTTAGGTCTATTTAGTGGTTTATCTTCACGTAAAAACAGTTTTTAGTAAGTAAGTACATAAATATATTAATAATACAGAAATAAACAAAACAAACTCTAAAAAAAACTCGGCCACAGCTCCTCCTGCCACCGAATTATTATATTGTCTAGACCTTTGGCCGGTGGAATTATTCGTGGCTCATGTCTCACAAAACCCATAAACCAAGTTATAACCATGACGTGCGCACACCATCCTAATGTGCGTTTGCCTATGTTGCAGCTACAATAATAGTGGGGAATTGCCTCTCGTCCGCTTAAAGTTGGCTCTACAGCGATGTACTCATAGTAGGTTTTGGCTTGAACGTGTCTCGACTGTATGCGACCTCTTAGGAGCCACAAATCTCTTCCATCCAGTGCCCGTACCTCTTGAGCTGGCACACCTCCGCAAGTGCTATGACGAACGCGCCATCAGTTTGAACGTGCTTGCTTGTTGCTTGTTCAAGCTGCCCAATGCAGACAATATCAATTGCTGTTCTGTAAATCTGCGAAACTGGTAGAATTCCGGCTTGTTCGCTGTCATTCTGTGGAAATGTGCCCTCCTATTATTATACTTATTTGTAATTACAAGATCAGCTAATCTATTAGGAAGATTTATCCTTTCATTTATAATTGTTAATAATGTGCACGCCAACGAGGCGTGCACATTATTATAGTCATTCAAAAGAGCTGCAGCAACTCTGAAATAGTCCATCCACCGAGCACTAAGCCATATGGCTTAGTGCTCGGTTATTGTGAACTATTCTCAATAGGTGAAAATCTCTCTTGAAGCGTCCGTTGATGACTTCGACCACCCAACGGCAAATAACGACAAGCCTAGACTTGTTGGCTTGGTCTGTAGTAAGCTGCCTTTCCCGTTGGTGCTTTGGTCAGCATATGCACTACGTAACCGTAGTCTTCAAGAGGAGTTTTAGAGTCCCTGAAGCCACGGACCAAAATAAATACGTCCCCTGGCCTATACAACCAATGAAAACCACCTCCTTCGTCATCATTTTTTTTTCACACAACGGCATCTAGTCCCAAGTTAAGCAACCTAATGCTTGTGTTATGGTAACGAGATGGCTGATAAACTACTTAAATACATTTTTTTTTGTAAATACATACATATTTTAGATAGAAAAACACCCAGATTCGGAACAAATACTTGTAGGTCGTACAAATATTTGTTCCGTGCGGGAATCGAACCCACGACATGCTGCGCAGCAGTCAATTGCTCAACCACTGCGCCAACCGTGTCGTCAAATTGTGTTTTTCATAATGGTTGCATCAGACGCCGTGGCAGCGTGTGGACCAGACATCTCAATAATGTGACCATCACAGCATACATATAACATTGGTTTTAGGAGATTGCAATATTTGTGACTGCTGTACGACTTCCGCTGGAAGAAGTAATTCGAACTTTTTTGATGGTAAATCGCATCCCATCACAGAACGTCACAGATTCCATTACACATCGTCACAGCTCTTCTTTCATGAATTGGGTGGCTTGGATTGCCGAAAAGACTCTCAGGGATCAATAAGTTGCGTTGGACCACTTCTTCCCGAGTCATGTGACTGAAACCGCACATAATCTGCACTAAGAGCTTGACGACCTTGTTTCAGCATCCTTTGGAACCGCGATTCTGATGTTCTAATCAAACTTATAACACCCCTCTTTATGCGTTGGGGGTTAAAAATCGAAGCTAACCGTTTATTGTGCCAGACAATGTTATATTACGTTAACTGATACGGATGAAATAAGTATGAATAAGTGATTTTTCGAACTCATGTAACTTGATGGAGAATGACCCTACAGGTTTGTTCCCATAGTAAAAAATTAAGAGAAAGACTTATTATTTCGGAATATAGCATTTTTTTGTTTGGCACAATAAACGGCACTTTCACATTAAGCCCAAAAATGTATGGACGGTGAATGTTCTCCTTTGGCTGACATATTATGATCGTCTGATCACAAGTGCGGTGCGCCTGCTCCAGCCACAAGGCTCTTCTAACCTCTTTTATCTGTTCTGTGGTTGCAACCAACCACCAACAGAGATCACCTTGGCTGAGTTTGCATAAAAATTTACCGTGTAGACGTCTGCTGATGTCCAATATTTGGTTGGTTACCAACGGCCTTGCAACGACCTTGGTCAAGATCGCATCCCTCGCTACCAAGGACTAACAGAGGACATTGAGTCGGATTTCGACCGTGTAGGCGCTTGTTGGCGGTTGGGGATGCGTCATTTTGGGCCTTGGCCTTCGACCGCTTGACACGTCACATGCAAGATGGAACGCTGGGAGTTTGGCCGGGAGCATGATATTTTGACGAAATTTATTGAATTGTATTGCGATCTTCCATGTTTATGGGATACGGCGTCTGAATTATATTATAACGACTAGCTTTTGCTCGCGGCTTCGTCCGCGTGATTGTCAAAAAATATACCACGGGAACGTACTACCAGTATTAAAAGTATGGTTGAATTCAGGTAAACAATGTATTAATTCCGTAATACACACATTGTTTTCGTATAACTCTACTGGTTTACGCGGTACCCATTGCAGTTGGCATGGTTTTTTCCGACATCTTCAACAACCATCGTCATATTTCAGACAATTTACACAAATCCTTTAAAGAATAATTTTACACTCTTTGGACTTTGTTTAGTTAAAATTTTAAATAAACCGGTCACGCTCTAATAACAAAATTAAGTAAGTTTTGACCGAGTGGATCAATTTTAATGAATTAAAGAGTAAATGTTACATCAAGATAATAACTAGGTATGTATAACTATAAAGACTACGTTTCCAATCCCTTAATCTCTTAAAAAGAGATACCCACACAAAAATTGTAATATTATTTGTGAATTTTAAAAACGACCCCTATTTTACTCCGTTAAGAGATGATTTTTCAAAAACGCTGAACCATATAATTCTTTATTTCCTACTAAAAGCATACATTTGAATTTTCATATCCGTAACTTAAGAAATGCTGGCTTTCCCATAGAAACTTTCATCCACTATATCACCACCCCTTGGATTATTTTTGAGACAAAAAGTAGCATAATATGTCCTTCCCCAGGATGCCATCTATCGCCTTTCCAAATTTTATCGAAATCCGTTCAGTGGTTTAGGCGTGAAAAGGTAACAGACAAACAGACAGACCGCCAGACAGAGTTACTTTCACATTTATAATAAGTATTAGTATGGAACTATGGAAGTATGGATAGAAATCAAAACACTCAGGCTTGGCAGTTATTGGCCGAAACAGAATCCAGTTTTTTTTTTTAAACGTTTTTGTTTCATGCATTTTCTTTTCTTTCTTTGTTTTTCTTGGTCACTTGCGCCTATAAGAATTAAAGCTACTCCGATTTTTTGACGTTTTGAAAATTACGGTCTTATCTAACTAATAACTTTACGGTGCCATATTTCAAGACGTATTCATCTGTTGCGTTCGCAGTATGCACCCTATATAATATTATAATGTACTCTGTGGTATTCGCTGACAAGTTGAGTCAACCATCATTTATGCGTGTAGATAAAAATAAAATTTGGTTGCCTCAACCAAGATGACCTCTGTTGGTGGTTGGTTCCAACCGTGTAGCAGGCCTGTTACCAAGCGCTAATGCTAACACTAGCGCCATCTCTCCTTCAATAGCGGAAGCAGACGCAGGTATTTTAACTGTGTGGCTATAAAGTGTATTCAGCTGCAAAACAAGGAACTAATTGGGTCACCAAATTAGTTCCTTATTCTGCCACCTGTCGCTAGTTGAATACTAACTTGCAGGATGAAAAAAAAAACGGTTTCTGTCAATGTGAACAGTAGCCAAGGCTGTGCTCGGTTAATGACAATAGGCTAGTCAGTAGTTATACAAACAGCCCCGGATTTACTCCTAGGCCTACAAGGCTCTGGCCTAGGGGACCAGTCAGCCTAGGGGCCCCAAAGCTACCCCTACCAGCTACCCCTGCCTGTCTGAAATCTGACCTCTCTGAGGCAGGATGCTAAAAATTTGCGAGCTCGCTTTGCTCGTTCCTGTACTATAGTTTCTCTTATTTCTTCGTCAACTGTTCTGCATACTTATAATAAATATTGTCAAAATAAAACTAATCTCTACGAGGTAGGGTGCTAACAATCTTTGAGCTCGCGTCGCTCGCCATAGTGGTGTTATAAGAAGGTAACGTAAAGAAAAACGAGGAAAAGAACTTTTCAATACTTACACTTTCTCGAAAACTGGTTCATATCGCACTACGATTAGGTGCACAATGCAATGAAATTCACACTCGTGCGATTTTTCATTTTCCAATACGTGTGCGTCCACAGATAACTTATACTTAGTCCAAATGGGTTCAATAGGTTCAATGCCTCTATTCACAACTCTGATCTCTATTCGAAGGTGCATGTTTTTTTTAAATCTCGGCAGAGATATGCGTCTTTACGGCGTTAATATGTTTTGAATATTTAAATAATGTTTATAAATAGAGTATCATCAATAAACATGATTATTACAACAAAAAAAAAGTTTATGAACAAATTAACATTTATTTGTGTTCTAAACTCAAAAATATTTGAATTTTCTATTTTTCATTTTAGGCTGTTTATCGGCTTTATACCTTTGCTTCTCCTTCAACCTGGCGAAAGCAAAGCGCAGAAAAAAAAGAAAATTTAAATCATAGTTTCCTACTACTTAATTAATGACAAAAATATTTTTCGTTGAGTATTTTATTTTACTTTTTCAACAGGGTATTGAAAAACGTCGTTTGATACACGTGGACATTTGTGCCTGCAGTTCTCGGCTCAAAAACAACCTCGCATAAGGCTCGGGTGTTAATTCCGCCTCGAATGGCAAAGCAAACATCCTCCACTTGTAGCAAAATGTACTATTGTTTAGAAAAGTCGGTTTATGACGACCGTTGAAGTAAATATGGTGACATACATAAACTGCATTATTTCTGATGTTTATAGTACTTACTTATTACAGTCGATTAAGAATTATATTTTTGTACTAGTGGATTTTATTTGATAAATTTCCAATATAGCTTCTAGATCTGGGGGTGTTACTATGTCAAATGCCCGGGTGTGATATGTATGACGTTATTGCAAATGCCCCGGGAAGACCTGGATCTCTAGGTCCGGGCCTGCATACAAGTTAGCTGACAACATCTACGCCGGGATCCGCCTCAGTTTCACCAGAGCTTTTAAATAAGTAATTGATACCTAATATAAGTGTATGTTCACATCTTCACATATTATGTCTTGTCTATCCCTTCGGGGAATACAATAGGGATGAAGATTAAAATTTTTTAGTTATTTAGGCGCTACAGTGAAACATACGTAAGTACTTAAATTCAAAATACATAGACTGCTAAAAACATAACCCTTTTCCTTTTGACTTCGCCGTAGTCGGGTAAAAACAGCAAGAGACATTTGAACTTGGCTAATATTTGTAAAATATCAATAATGGTGCTTTTATGATCTACAGTGGGATTATTATTATAGTAGACAAAGAACCTAATAATATTAGCTATCTGGAATTTGATCAATAGCGGGCCACAGGCATGAGTAACACGATTGTTAATACCACATAACCTAATAGGCGTGCTAGGTGTTGGACCTATATAAAGACCATGCGTGGAGGTTCGAATTATCCGAAAATGTTGTCTCACAATAACGTTAAATATTCGGAAGGACAGGAAATTTGCGAGGCTTTCAATGATTTTTTCCATAAAGTTTTTGGTGAACCTTCTGACTATGGCCTTGTAAGTTCGTTGAATGAGGACGAAAAAGATCATTGTTCTGACATCATTTCTAATTTACAATTTACGACGTTAACCGTGGAGAAGACACTTAGTGCTTTAAGCGTCGATAAGGGTCCTGGTTGCGACGGAATGCCTCCAGTATTTTGGAAGAATTGCGCAAAGTCTTTAGCATCTCCAATTACTTTTATTTTTAATCTCTCTTTAAAAGAAGGCACTTTCCCAAACGAATGGAAGAAAGCATTTATTGTTCCAATACATAAAAAGGGTTCGCGAACAATAATAGGAAATTATAGGGGAATTTCAATACTGAATACAATAGGCAAAGTATTTGAAAAACTAGTTTACAATGCTATCTATCCATACATCCTTAGAGGCATTTCTTACAAACAGCACGGTTTCTTAAAAAAACGCTCTACTATATCGAATTTGGCTAGCTTTTCGAATTTTGTTCTTGAGAATACAGATGGCGGTGGGCAGGTTGACGTGATCTACACGGATTTTGAAAAAGCTTTCGATCGCGTCGATCATGTCATCCTGCTTAACAAGCTATACAGACTGGGTATACGCGGCGACCTTTTACGATGGGTCCAATCATATTTATTTAAAAGATCACAAGCTGTTGTAATAGGAGGATACCGTTCTAACTTTATTGAAGTCCCCAGTGGTGTCCCGCAAGGTTCCCATTTGGGGCCTCTCTTTTACAACGCATATTTATTCGATATCACTGATTCTTTTAAACACTCTGAACACTTAATGTACGCTGACGACAAAAAAATATTTTGTAAAATAAGATCACTTGATGACTGTAGGACTCTTCAAGAGGACCTTAATAACTTAAATGAGTATTACGTAAAAAACAAGATCACAGTAAACGTCACAAAGTGTCAATGTATTAGTTATACACGTAAAAAAAAACCTATTGTTTACTCATATAATTTTAATGGTATTGTCATTAATAAAGTCAATATAGTTCGGGATTTAGGAGTTATGTTTGACAGTAAATTAACATTTTCAGATCACATTGACTTGGTTAGCACAAAAGCTTATAAAAACTTAGGCTTTGTTATTAGGTCATGTAAGGTATTTAAAAACATCGAGGCTCTTAAATCAGTGTATTTTGCATATGTGCGCAGTGTCTTAGAATATGCGTGCCCAATCTGGTCACCCCAATACATTATTTATAAGAACCAACTAGAACGGGTTCAAAGAAAATTTATTAACCACCTCAACTATCGCCTCCGTAAACCTCCGATGGCCTATGAAAACAGTTGTCGAACACATGGTTTGCTAACACTCGATGAAAGGCGCAAAGTTATGGATATGTGTTTGCTTTATGACATACTTAATGGACGCCTCGATTGCCCCGAGTTGGTCGCACAGGTAACTTTTAATACTCCCCTACGGCGCACTCGTCACACTACGATGCTACACGTGCCTCGGCACTCGACTAATTACGCCAAAAATTGTGTATTGACCCGTATTGCTCGAATTTATAACACAGATTTCTCTCATGTAGATATATTTAACTATAATAAACCTGCATTCAAAAAACAAATAGTAAAAACTATACACGAAGACAAATGACAAACTTCTAATCTCTTAATATTCAAACTTCTTTTTTTTCCATTTAAAATTTAAACTTAGTTTTAAGTAATATACCTGAAATTGTACCTTGTCAATTTAAATATTTATTATGAGTCCGTTCGCATGTTATATACTTATCCTAGTTATACAGGGAAACCTATTATTAGCCATACTATTATTTAATTTACATAATCTGTTACATACTACATGTATCGCTGTTGGTTGCCATAATAAAGAAAATAAATAAATAAATAAAAGACCTGGATCTCTAGGTCCGGGCCTGCATACAAGTTAGCTGACAACATCTACGCCGGGATCCGCCTCAGTTTCACCAGAGCTTTTAAATAAGTAATTGATACCTAATATAAGTGTATGTTCACATCTTCACATATTATGTCTTGTCTATCCCTTCGGGGAATACAATAGGGATGAAGATTAAAATTTTTTAGTTATTTAGGCGCTACAGTGAAACATACGTAAGTACTTAAATTCAAAATACATAGACTGCTAAAAACATAACCCTTTTCCTTTTGACTTCGCCGTAGTCGGGTAAAAACAGCAAGAGACATTTGAACTTGGCTAATATTTGTAAAATATCAATAATGGTGCTTTTATGATCTACAGTGGGATTATTATTATAGTAGACAAAGAACCTAATAATATTAGCTATCTGGAATTTGATCAATAGCGGGCCACAGGCATGAGTAACACGATTGTTAATACCACATAACCTAATAGGCGTGCTAGGTGTTGAAAAACATCGTAAGCTTACCTACTAGTAACGTTATTATTCTGTGCTACTAGTTTATGCGTGGGAGGTAGGTAGATCGATCTACATACAAAGGGTACCTACTTATATTATTACGTTACTAATTGAAACTTCCGTAATATCACTCGTGGTAGCTAGTAGATATAATCTACTCGTATTGATTAGTAATGATAGCCAGTAGAGAACAAAATAAAAATGTAAAACCTACTGCTTTGATGCCGGAATTTTCTCGTTCTGGCTAAGTAGCCATCAAGAGTATACATAATCAATGCTGGGACTCAGGCTTCCTCTCTGTGAGAGATTCTGTGAGAGGGAGTGGGCTTTAATCCACCACGTGGACGCAGTGCGGGTTGGCACGAGATGAGAGACGAGATAAGATGTCACATGTGTTCGAATTTTTGGTTCTAGGACATGCCGGTTTCCCACCATGTTTTCCTTCACAACTCACTTCACTTCATGAAATAATTTACACGAAGTAAATAAAGTGCTTAATTGGGATCGAACCCACGACTTACAACTCGTAAGTTACGGCCGTTACCACCAAAAACAGTATAAAAATCTTAAATTCACTGACAGACAACGCACAGCCAAGACCTCTGGGTTAAATTACTGTCAAGAGTTCCTCATAGAACGAAGGAGAACACCAAAGAAATTTAAAAGGGGATGAAAGTTATTTTTCGTACCACTGGCTCAAAAAAGTGACATTATATGCCACAAAAAGGGAACATAACAATAGTCATTTTTAACAAAAGTCATTGTACTGAATTTCATTCATCCTCTAGGGGGAGAATGTGATTTAAATTTGGAATACTTACCGAAATTTATAGTGAACTACATCTGTGTTTACACCATTGAGTTTGTATATAAAGCATTATACATCTTTTAGAAAAAGGAATACGCATTTAATAAGCAGTTATGATTATCAAATAATAAAATTACGAAAACCGACGAGGCCGTATGAGCTTGATGCCTTTGCTTTTCCGACAAAAAAATATTAGTCTAGGAATTTGCCGCGTTTTTGTTTTCTTCAAATACATAAACGTTAAGTTTATTTTAATTTATTTTTACTTTTAATTGTCATTATTTTCAATAATGCTTATCTCATATTATTATTGTGTTAATTTTTTCGCAAATGGTACGAAAAGTAGAGTATTTTCCTCGGTGATAAAGCTGTCTTACTCTTGGGTGAACTTAAATCCCTCGCTACAGCTACACTCAAGACTCGTCTTAAATCCCTCACTTCGCTCGTGATTTAAGTTTTTAACACCCTCGCTACGCTCGGGAGTAAACCTCGAGTCCTTCGTTACGCTCGCGATTTAAATCGTCACCCGCGACAGAAGACACTGCTTTATCCCCTTGGTTAATAATCTGCTATTATTTTCGGGCGCACTCACTGACAGACACCGCACAGCCTAAATCGCTGGGTCTAAGAATCTTGAAATTTTGCACAAGAGTTCTTACCTTTAGGAACCGAAAGTGTGCACGAAGGAAAGATTTCTTTAAATCCATCACCTGAAGACGATCAATAGAGAGCTATTCTTATTCTTAAAAAAATAGGGGATGAAATGTTGTAGGTATAGAAGTTAATTTTTGAAGTTAGGAACGTGGGAGTTGTTTTAATGAGACTTTGTATAGAGGTGTATCATAATTTTTCGAAAACTTATCCCCAGGGGCTTCTGTTAGGTTGCCGATGGGACCTCCAAACACGGCTTGAAAGAGTAAAGGAGAGGAGAAATAGCCCACATGTTTTCTGTTCACTTTTGTTCATTTTTGTCTTTTATTCGGCATTTTTCAGTCAACGTTAAACGTCTGAATATAAAATTAATCAAAAGTGAAACATTTATTCACTAGTAAACCGATCCAACGATGTTGACAATTTGTTTGCTAATTATGTTTTGATTTTCGTTCAATAAATAGGAACTTGTTTTTATTACCGTTGTACTTTGAAACTACCTTTAAAAAAAAAAAAAGTAGCTAAGTAGGACAAATATTTAAAAAAATCTTTCAACCGTAATTTTTACGCAGTACGTAATATTTGTTTACTTAAAAGTTGAACAGTAATCTTCATAATTATCGTTTTTAAAGTTCATGCGCTTTGGAAATAGGGATCCCCCCAGTCCTATAATCTGTAATGTCCACAGTCCGTGTGGCAGCATTACCTACCATCCTTATCGATACAAGCGACCTTTGTCTTCTATACACAAATAAATATTTTTTATACCATTCCCCCTCTAAAAAGCTTATTTTATTCACTGAAAACAGTGAATAAAAAGCACTTTTACTCACTGTTTTGATGTTTGAAAATGGAACACACCAATGTATTCGACCACAGATTTAGAGTACCTAGGCTAGATACGGCATGTTATTAGATAGTATGAAAACCGAACGTGTCATCTTTTTTATACCTACGATAACTTCACCCCAGCCATTTAGTGATGTGCTCAACGTAAACAGAATTGTTTCAATCGCTAAGCGTCACTGAGCTAACAGACTTTTTTTAGTACGAACAGTCGAACATGCAGGGCACGCTTGGTCGTGGCTTGCCGTATCTAGTGTAAGTGCAATCTTTGTATTCGACCTATATTGATGTGTTCTAGATTCAATTTGATTGGTCGACATTTTCGACAAGGAGTTTAGCATTAGAATAAAAACTGTTTTGTGTTCTTTGCTGTCCTTAGTAAATTGGCGCTATTTTGAATACTGTAAGTTGTACAAACACAAAGTTTAGTGTTACTTTAATCTTTTGTTTGTTTAGTGTTGTTCTAATCGATTTAAAATGCATTCTAGTGATGAAGATGTGTTAACACCTGAGTTTATGAAAGAGGCGCCCGATATAGTGGAAAACTTGCTACCCAAAAAATCACGGCTGGTTTACATCAAAGCCAATTTAACTTTCCTTTTTCTTCATTAAATGCCTATTTTCACTTAAATCTTTCTTTTTCTCTTAGTCATGGTATAAAGTATAGTATGCAACTCTTGAATAAAACGGATTTATATCGAGGGCCATGAATCACTCGCGTCGCTCAGGATTCTAACACTTGAATCACTCGCTATGCTCGTGATTCAATCATCATGAATCACTCCCTACGGTCGTGATTCAATCGTTAGAATCCTTCACTAGCTCGTGATTCATCTATGGCCCTCGCTTTAAATCCGTCCTTTATTCACTAATTGCATAATATACTATTATACCATTCCCCCTCTAAAAAGCTTATTTTATTCACTGAAAACAGTGAATAAAAAGCACTTTTACTCACTGTTTTGATGTTTGAAAATGGAACACACCAATGTATTCGACCACAGATTTAGAGTACCTAGGCTAGATACGGCATGTTATTAGATAGTATCAAAACCGAACGTGTCATCTTTTTTATACCTACGATAACTTCACCCCAGTCATTTAGTGATGTGCTCAACGTAAACAGAATTGTTTCAATCGCTAAGCGTCACTGAGATATCAGACTTTTTTTAGTACGAACAGTCGAACATGCAGGGCACGCTTGGTCGTAGCTTGCCGTATCTAGTGTAAGTGTAATCTTTGTATTCGACCTATATTGATGTGTGCTAAATTCAATTTGATTGGTCGACATTTTCCACAAGGAGTTTAGCATTAGAATAAAAACTGTTTTGTGTTCTTTGCTGTCCTTACTAAATTGGCGCTATTTTGAATACTGTAAGTTGTACGAACACAAAGTTTAGTGTTACTTTAATCTTTAATTTTGTGTTTGTTTAGTGTTGTTCTAATCGATTAAAAATGCATTCTAGTGATGAAGATGTGTTAACACCTGAGTTTATGAAAGAGAGGGCGGCCGATATAGTGGAAAACTTGCTACCCAAAAAATCACGACTGGTTTACATCAAAGCCAATTTAAATTTCCTTTTTCTTCATTATTTATGTCTATTTTCACTTAAATCTTTCTTTTTCTCGTAGTCATGGTATAAAGTATAGTATGCAACACTTGAATAAAACGGATTTATATCGAGGCCCATGAATCACTCGCGTAGCTCAGGATTCTAACACTTGAATCACTCGCTACGCTCGTGATTCAATCATCATGAATCACTCCCTACGGTCGTGATTCAATCGTTAGGATCCTTCACTAGCTCGTGATTCATCTATGGCCCTCGCTTTAAATCCGTCCTTTATTCACTAATTGCATAATATACTATTATACCATTCCCCCTCTAAAAAGCTTATTTTATTCACTGAAAACAGTGAATAAAAAGCACTTTCACTCACTGTTTTGATGTTTGAATTTGGAACATACCAATGTATTCGACCACAGATTTAGAGTACCTACGGCTAGATACGGCATGTTATTAGATAGTATGAAAACCGAGCGTGTCATCTTTTTTATACCTACGATAACTTCACTCCAACTATTTAGTGTTGTGCTCAGCGTAAACAGAATTGTTTCAATCGCTAAGCGTAACTGTGCTAACAGACTTTTTTTAGTACGAACAATCGAACATGCAGGGCACGCTTGGTCGGATAGCTTGCCGTATCTAGCTATCTAAATCTGTGTATTCGACCTATATTGGTGTGTTCTAAATTCAATTTGATTAGTCGACATTTTCGACAAGGATACTCAATACTCAATATATTTATTTGCATTCCACAATGTTAACGTAGGTGGTAACTGGTAGGTACATTATAAAATATACATAATTTTAGATCATTTTAGCATTTAGCATTAGAATAAAAACTGTTTGAATAGGTAGGTACTGTAAGTTGTACGAAGAACACAAAGTTTAGTGTTAATTAATAATAAATCGATTAAAAATGCATTCAAGTGATGAAGATGTGTTACAGTAGTACCCAACTGATAAGGCGCGTCGTGAATCTTCGTTTGCACAGAAAAGAAAGTATGGGCCCGAAGATTAACGATAATGCTTAATACTGCAGCTGTTAGTTCCATCTCATTCGCAAGTATGGCGGCTGTCAAGCGGCGCGCGCTAACATGGCGGCAGGTGCCGACCAATAGCGGTACAGGAAAAGGCGTGGAGCGTGCCGATTGCTCAATAGCATTTCCCGCGCTTTGAAAAAGCATCTTCTGCGCAGGTACATCGATAAGCCATATTAGTTGGGTACTACTGTTAACACCTGAGTTTATGAAAGAGATGAGGCCGATGTAGTGAAAAACTTGCTACCCAACAAAGGCAGGCTGGTTTACATCAAAGCCAATTTAACTTTCTTTTTTCTTAATGTTTCTTTATGTTTTAACATAAATAGTCGGGGGCGAAGACCTAATTTTGTAAATCTAATAGAAGTATCTAAAAAAATGTGCGCAGCCTAGTTGACTGTTGACATACGTCTCTCTAAAAGTCAACGACAAGGCTGCGCGTCATTTATTTCGAAGCTTCTAGAACCTTCTAGTAGTAGAAAAGTAGTAGAAAAGGGTTCGCGTTATATCCTCCCCCTTTTGACCAGGTTATGACCCCATGCCTGGTTAAACAAAGTAAGAACCGCATCCTCATATTTGTATTGCAGAGCTTCATCCCAAGAATTGACAGTGGCCTTTACACCTTGCCACCACGTAGCTGCATCATGCGTAAGCAGCATTGACAGACCACGTAAACAGTTGGTTTCATTACCATTGGCGCAATCTTTGTATGCCTCTACAGCATCAATGAATCCTTCGAGAGACTCGGTCGTCGTTCCACTATAACGAGCCTTGCACGGAGCGAAGTTACCCGATGCAAGTTGAGCAGACGACGACGGCGGCGTGGGTATGGCCGGCGCGATGGCGGTAGCCACCGAGGGCGAACGAGTCGGCGGCCGGGCTTCGAGGACTAAAGCGAGGAGCCGCTCGAAGTTATCGGCTTGCGCCTGATGAAGGAACGCCATCATGGCGGTCAGGTCGCTTACCGTGATGGGTGCCGGCGCCTCAGCAGCGGGCGCGCTGGGCCCCGCTGACTTTGGCGTCTCCATCTGCTCTTGTTCAGACTCCACGTCGTAATAATCGGATTTTTGTTTGTTGCGCTTTGTCATACGTGGAGTACGTGGCATTTTAGCACGCGCAAAATCACGCGTATGTAATCACTGCACACAACAGATTCACAAAACAGTTCTTCCACAAAACGCGCGCGCGCGTTTCCGAGTCGTTGGGCGCCAGTTTAACATAAATAGTCAGGGGCGAAGACCTAATTTTGTAAATCTAATAGAAGTATCTAAAAAAATGTGCGCAGCCTAGTTGACTGTTGACATACGTCTCTCAAAAAGTCAACGACAAGGCTGCGCGTCATTTATTTCGAAGCTTCTAGAACCGTCTAGAAGCTTCGACTCGACCTTATTGGACGAGCGGATTGTGGCGGGAGCGGTTAGAAAAGGGTTCGCGTTATAATGTCTATTTTCGCTTAAATCTTTCGTTTTCTCGTAGTCATGGTATAAAGTATAGTATGCAACTCTTGAATAAAACGAATTTATATCGAGGGCCATGAATCACTCGCATCGCTCAGAACTCTAACACTCGCTACGCTCGTGATTCATCTATGGCCATCGCTTTAAATCCGTCCTTTATTCACTAATTGCATAATATACTATTAAGTGTCTGTTTGTAATGTCAAAATAACAGCTTTACTGCGAATAGTACATTTAGATACAAGTGGAGAACTTTTGTTATTGCCATCGAGGTGGAAGGTTGTTTTTGAGCCGAGAACTGCAATAACAAATGTCCACGTGTATCAAACGACGCATTGAAAAACGTCGTTTGATACACGTGGAAATTTGTTATTGCAGTTTGGACACTTTTGAAGAAATAAAATAAAATAACGGAAAATATTTTTGTCATGAATTATTAGGAAACTATGATTCAAATTTTCTTTTTTTTCCGCGCTTTGCTTTCGCCAAGTTGAAGGAGAAGCAAAGGTACCTTTAAAGCCGATAAACACCCCAATATATGAAAAATAGAAAATTCAAATATTTTTGCGTTTAGAATACAAATAAATGTTAATTTGTTCATAAACTTTTTTTATTGTAATAATCATTGTTTTTGATGATATTCTATTTATAAACATTATTTAAATATTCAAAAAATATTAACGCATATCTCTTTGCCGAGATTTAAAAAAACAGAGAGTTGTGAATAGAGGCATTGAACCAATTTGGACTAAGTATAGGTATAAGTTAACTGTGGCAATTTTTATTCCCGCACACGTGCTGGAAAATGTAAAATCGCACGCGTGTTAAATACAGTGCATTGTGAACCTAATTGTAGTGCGATATGAACCAGTTTTCGAGGAACTGTATTGAAAAGTATATTATGTACTTACTTCTATTATACTACTTATACCAAAAAACAATTTTTTAAATGTCTGTCTGTCTGTTTGTGGCTAACCTCCGAAACGGCTGGACCGATTTTGTCGGGACTTTCACTGGCAGATAAGTAGCTGATGTTACAAGGAGTAACTTGAGCTACTTTTATTTTAGAATAAGAGTTAGGGTTGGGAGTTAGGGGCAAAAAAATTTAAACACATGAAATTGTGAACAAAATCCCCGATTCAAATAGGAAGTATTAACATCCACGCGAGCGAAGCCGCGGGCAACAGCAAGTATTAAATAACTTTTATCAACAATAGGCAGTGGACGCTTAGCACAGTGTTGATGTTACCTACATGTGTTGATGTAGGTAACCACTGACCTGAAAATAACGAAGATAGCCACTTTTCTCGAATTAGATCGCCCCCTCGCCCCCTATTACATAGAACATACATTACACACATCGATAAATTTTTAAAAAGTTTTTAAAATTTCTATAACACCAAATGTACAGTGGGCTACATCAATGTGGTACCCCTCAAAAGACATGTGGGTTCAAATCACGATAGGCCGAAATTGGTTTTTGTATTTTGCAAAAACATTTTATTATAATTAATGTATTGTTTTTGTGAATAAATAAGTTTATGTTAGTATTTATTTTTACTTAAGTCTGTTTTTATTATTGTCTTTTTCAAGAAAACGTTAATACTTCTAATATTGCTTATAACGACAAGCAATAATAGGGTTGACATTTACGAAGAGTTATTCTACGTCTAAATAGACCAGAGGTTTTCAAGACCGCTTGCCGTGCATAAGATCGGAGCTTCAAATCTTAGGCACGAATTGTGTTTTTGTCATGCAATATATATTTTTTTAATATAAAGTATTTTTCTATTTTAAGAAAGTATTTTTTTTAGTTGTTTTTTTTAAATGTTTTTTTTATTTTGTTTTTTTTTTTAATTTTATTTTATTAATATTTATAAAGAATTTAAAATCAAGAGTAAATAAAATACTTTAATAATCATTGAATAATATTTTTTATCCATATTATGTAACAAAACTACAAAGATTTATATTTTACAATAATTTGATTTGATAATTTACAGTTACCATAATAAACATATTTTGCCAACTGAGACAAACGAGTTCCTAGACAAATGCGAAAGGTAATGCAAAACTAGACTCATCAGACGGTAACTTCTTTATAGATTAGTAAAATGTATGCATAACTACCCTCTAACAACAAAGTATTCATTCACTGCGATTTCATAGACAGAGACAGAGTTAAAACGGCAAGTAGATTGAAAATTCATTGAGTTATTAACTGCCTAACTGGCTTAGTTACTAAGAGCTCGCGGTAATCATTGTATAACCAATGATTCGATGGTTCGAATCTCGGGGTCTACTCCCTAAGTCCGTCTGTCCATCCGTCCGTCCGTCAGTCCGTCCGTCTGACATAACGATCCATCAAAACAAATGTAAAACTTTAATTTTACGGACGATCAAAAACACATCGGGAGTAAGGACAACTGTCACATCGTATTGTCATTCATACTTCGTTCGGGCCCCGAACCAATCATCCATCCGTAGGTGATACGGAGTAGGAAACGTCCGTAACGAATGCCCAAACTACGAGCTTCGGGCTTAGGGAGTAGACCCCCCGTCCGGGCTAAGAAACACTTTTGTGTTATTCTTAAGGATGTATTGTTTGAATTGCAAAGTTAATTTTAATACAACTGGGGTACCCAATTGGTGCAGCCCACTGTACCTATAAGGTTAAATCATTTGGGTTTTTGCATGTGTTATATAGGATACACACAGAGTACATATAGGGTTTTATACGATTATACATACCTAAACAGTTCCTCATTGTGCATTTAAACAGTTCTAGTCCTAAACAGCACCCTAATTGCGTAACACATTATCAATCGGAGTTTGAATCATTTTCAAACAAATTGCTAATCCATTGCTTCATATGTTAGAAAAATTTGTTTGCTCGACAACGTAAATAACGCAATGAATGTTGTTGAACTGTCAAAATGAAACCAACTCCGATTGATAATGTGTTACACAATAGGGATGATGACTAAAAATTTATTTTTTGTCCGTCATAGAGATTATTAAAAAATATTGGACGCGTATTTTTTCTTTTTTACGTAATCAAAAAATTACGGCGATACATTGAGTTAAAATATGGCATGACGTCACGCGTAGCTAGGTTTTATACGTACAAGTGACGTAGCGAGCCCACACTCCCCAACTTTAATGCGTGATAGCTAAGTATTTTTTTATTAATATGATAAAGCAAAAAATACGTGTCTAATATTTTTTTATTATCTGACTGACGGACTAAATAGAATTTATTTTGTTTACCCAGGCATCATCCCTATTAGCGTGCAGTTCCTCATTGTGGATTTTTAATTTGTCTGGTTTTTTCTATTTTTAGATGAGAATATTTTCTTGTTTCATACTTTTTAGAGCGTGATTTTTCAGTAGTCGGGTTTTAGTTTTAATTAATTAAACTTACTTTTTATTTAAATTGTTTTGGGGTTATATATAGTTTCGTTTATGTTAGAGCCAATTTACATTTTTAAAGAGAAATAATTATTAAGTATATGTATGTATTTTGGGTAGAATTGGAGAGAAAATATGTTCAGCTCACATCTGAGGCGTGATTTTAGAAATTATTCCCAATTATCGGATGCATGCAAGCAAAGCCGCAAGTAATAGCTGGCAATATTTGAAATGCTAATTAAGTTCTGTAGTTCATGACTTTATGTCCTCTCTAGAGGGCGCCATATTCAATTTAATGTGACATCACATAGCCTATAACCAGCGGAAAATCAAGACGCTTTCAATGATACCTCATTTGTCAAATTAAGATAAGTAGTTTAGAAGTTATGAGGGATCAGATGAACATACATACATACCGGTCAAAATCATAACCCTCCTTTTTGCTTCGCCGTAGCCTGGTAATTAGGCAGAAATGATATCCCTAATCATATTTTTAGGGTTCCGTAGTCAACAAGGAACTCTTATAGTTTCGCTATATCCGTCCGTCTGTTTGTCTGTCTGTCCGTCCGCAGGTTAGGTCAGAGGCTCTTAGTACTAAAAAGCTATAATTTGGCATGGATATACGTACATTCATCACGCCGAGAAAGTTGTAAAATAAAATCATGAAAAAAAAATTTTTTTAGGGTAGGTACTTTGTGTAGGTACACGTAAAGTGGGGATGTTTTTCTCGTCTACCCCATGGTGTGGGGTGTTGTTGGATGGGTCTTTTCAAAAATATTGCGGGTTTGTGAAAACAATTTTTCGATTTAGGGATCCGTTTCTGAAATATTAAGCTTTAAAGTGCAAATAGAGTCAAGTGTCCCCCCCCCTGCCAGCTAAACGGTTAGTTTTGAATGGGTGAATCATGGTAGTAGTATATACAGGGCTATTTTTAAATGACTAGCTAAATTTTCACAGGGTGTTCTACCCATGAATATGAACAACTTTCACTATGGGACAAACTTTGAAATCGCAAAAAAAAAATCAGCTGTTTCATACATTTTGATCGAGTAGGTATTGAATTTTTGTAGGAAACAGCTGATTTTTTTTTCGTGATTTCAAAGTTGGTCCCATAGTGAAAGTTGTTCATATTCATGGGTAGAACACCCTGTGAAAATTTAGCTAGTCATTTAAAAAAAAATAGCCCTGTATAACGGAGTTAAAAGGAAAACTAACACAGCTAAGTCTTTTCAAGTTTACGAGTAATAGTCAAATATTCATGAAACAACAAAAAGCCCTCTTCTTAGTCCGCATTATTTTGCAATTATGGAACCCTATTACTACGCGTGGGCCGACACGCACTTGGCCGCTTGACTAATAACAATAATAATGATAGTAATGTTGAATTTAAAATGGTTTCTGATTATTAACTGCATTGTTTTACTCTGAAAAATAAACATTAGCATCTATGGTAAAACCTAAGATTTATCGTTATCGACTGAAAAGTCAGAAATTGATGATTATTAGAGAACAATTCGGACTTTTACCAGTGATACTTGGTAAATCCCTAAGATTTACCGCAGTTCGGGCTTTTACAGTAACATATACATAGATATCGACCTGAATGTAATAATCCAATCTTGGCCAACCATATTTATGATTTAGATAATTTCGAGAACATGATTTTGGGATTAAACCAGTTTGACAACAGTATACCCGGCGCTGAGACTTGCACTCGACGAGTACCAGCCACTGTTTCAAATTGCAATGTTTGTTACTTACATGAAATCTTTTTTACTAGCACGATGACATCATCGAGCTTGAACAGACACAGATTAAGAGAATGTATTATACCTACAGCAGTTTATTTTGAAGCAGGTATAAAATTATGCAGACCCGCCATTTACCAATCAACGTGAAAGGATTATCCATAGGCATTGGACTATCCATACTAATCACTACATATTATAAAACAACTAGCTTTTGCCCGCGGCTTCGCCTGCGCATGTATTATGTACATATAAACCTTCCACTTTAATCACTCTATCTATTAAAAAAAACCGCATCTAAATCCGTTGCGTAGTTTTAAAGATCTAAGCATACATAGGGACAGACAGACAGCGGGGTGCGACTTTGTTTTATACTTTGTAGTGAAGTCGCTCCGCTGTCTGTCTGTCCCTATGTATGCTTAGATCTTTAAAACCACGCTTTTTTTAATAGATAGAGTGATTCAACAGGAAGGTTTATATGTATAATACATGCATAATATAGTAGAGCAACACTGATAATTTTAGAGGATTCTAATGGGATGTCGTAAATAAACACATTTTTTTGCGCTTCCATTGCAAACGCTGGCTGAACCCTACGAGATAGATTAAAATAATGTACTACAGTATTGTACACCTTAAAAAGTTCTGCAAAAAAAGTCCGCGATGGTATATGTCTATCTCTCAGGGATAACCCTCAATAACCATTTTTATCCATTACTTTTTACGAGAAATAATGGCTTATTTACGAAGCGATTTTAAGCAATACAGCATTAATCCTTATCCAATTAAGTACCTTAAATACATTGTGCATTTACTATAGATCAATATGGCCCTTTACAGCATGTAATTTAAATGAATATTTTCGAAGATATTACAGATTTAAAAACTTTTTACAAAAAAAAAAAAACTTCTGACTTCCAAAAAAAACACTACAAAGTGAAAAATAACTTTAATTTCAGAAGTCTTTGGTTTTTTATTTATTTTCGTTTTTTTTGCCACTGACTTCCGAAATTAAAGTTATTTTTCACTTTGTAGTGTTTTTTTGGAAGTCGGTTGTTTTTTTTTTGTAAAAAGTTTTTATTTTTCACTTTTTAGTGGTACCTATCCCACACAAATCTGAATACCACTCTGCAAAATAAATTAGAGCATCATCCACTCATCCACATAGACTAAATGGGAAAAATACGTATTAAATTATTGAATCTAACTCAAAAGCCACTCATCAGAACTTGAAGATATTTTTATGAGACAGTCTCAGGGGAGTATACCATTTCAAATAAAAACTTTGCAAAAAGGCAATACGTCGCGATAGAGTAGTGTCAGAAGTTTGGTAGGCGTAGTTTTAGTTGACAGAGATAACGAGGCTACGAAATCTGCCTTCTGACAATCAAGACCACACATAACATACAACTCAAGTAGCGCAATTTTAAGCGGCATATAGTTACCATTAAATCATTTATAGCCAGAGTGCACCTCATGACAATTCCAATAAGCCCAAACACGGCTAGGATACATTGTTTTATTACTGAGTTCCGATGCCTACCTTCCGGCTTCTTCATCAGATCGGTTCGATGGTACCATTTTCATCAGAACCATTTCGTCATAGTCGCTTAACTATTTTAATCGAGATGTCTTATCGCCACCCGTGAAATAGGTACTTATCGTCGTTGAGGAGTTCCCGTGGTCTTCTTCATCAGTTCCACTTCACTAGATGATACTTTCTGAATGCAAACGCTTGATTTGTTGATGAAAATACCAAAATCGCTATATGTATACCTATAATATTTGAGGAGTTTCCTCGATTCCTCATAGATACCATCATCAGAATTGAATTTTGATAAAAATAGGACTAATCTGGAAGTATACCCTTTCAAATAAAAAAAATATTTTCCGAATCGGTTCATAAATGACGGAGTAATGAGGTAAAAAACATACAAAAAAATACAACCGAATTGAGAACCTCCTCCTTTTTTAGAAGTCGGTTAAAAATGCAGGGACATAGCGGGCGTCGGTACATAAATAGCGCGTCGAAGGCCGCGCTTCGCCCTATAGCACTTTATGATTAGCAGAGATCGCACGCGTTTATCGGAGCTCTCTAGCGAGGAAAATAATAATTATGCATACTGATATTATAAATTCGAAAGTAACTCTGTCTGTCTGTCTGTACCACCTGTCTGTGTCTAACTTTTCACGTCTAAACCACCGAACAGATTTTGATAAAATTTGGCAAAGCTTTAGGGTGGTATCCTAGGGAAGGACTTATGCTACTTTTTGTCTCAAAAATAACCCTAGAGGGGGTGAAAGTTTGTATGGGAAACTTAGCATTTCTTAAGTTAGGGATATGAAAATTCAAATTTATGCTTTTGGTAGGAAATAAAGAAATTTGTTGTCCAGCGTTTTTGGAAAATTATCCCCTAAGGGTGTAAAATAGGGGTTATTTTAAAATCTATAAAACTGCACGGATATCGATAGAATTTGGCAAGGCTACAGATGGCATCCTGGGGAAGGACACAGCCTATTTATTATCTTAAACAATTATCCTGCAGGGGTGATATGGGGATGAAAGTTTGTCTTTCTTTCTTTCTTTCTTTCTACATAGCCTACTTTTTGTCTTAAAAAATAATCCTACAGGCCAGGGGGTGAAAGTTTTATGAGAATTCCAGCATTTCTTAAGTTAGGGATATGAAAATTCAAATTGATGGGTGATGAAAAATTAACTCTTTTTAAGAGATTTAAGGGATTGGGTAATTTGTATCTTGAAGTAACATAAATTTAGTCTTATCTAATATTTTTAAATTCCCACGGGATAGGGAATAAAGAGGATTTATATTTTCGCTTTAAAGTTGCTTTCAAAGGCATGCATGTTGGTAATTTTCCGTTTACTATTGTTTGGTTTTAAGATTTATTATCCTCCAGCAATCAGATATCAATCTGCGCGCCGCTCCTCGAGTACTATATAAGCAGTGCGAGAAGATAATTATTGTCTAGCCGACGTTCGCACGGGCGTAAAAATATCGCGGCGATTTTTTTAGCGCGCTGCATTTTCAACGCTCTGCTTAGCGCTGAGAGTCAAAAATCCAACAGTGTTTTCGTCGCGCTGGGATGCGCTCTGTTGTTGTTAGGTTGGATTCTCGAAGATCGGCTCCGGTTTTGAGCCGATCTTCGAGAATCCAACCTTGAGTTGAAAATCCAGAGCGCAATAAAATCCCACCGCGATATTTTTACGTCCGTGCGAACGTCGGCCTTAGGGTACTTTTGATCCCGGTAGTACGTTCCCGTGGGATATTTTCTGACATCCACGCGGGCGAAGCCGCGGGCAAAAGCTAGTTATCTAATAAAAGAAAGTCGTGTTAGTTACACTACTTATAACTCAAGAACGGCTGAACCGATTTGGCTGAAATTTTGTGTATATTTGAATGGGTTCCTGGATGGTTTGAAAACACAATCGGACCCGGCAGGTGGCGCTGCAGTCGGGTTCTAGGATCGTTCAGACAGGACAACTTCTGTCGGGGCCGCTAGTTATAAATATAGAAAGTAAGTCTGTCCGTGTGTTTACCATCGGCTGAATGGATTTGAATAAAAATTGGCGCATGGATTGACTTGGTGACCTAATGCACCCTAATAGGCTAGATAACAGTTAAAAAAATACCATATGAATTTTATTTTCTAAGTAATTCTACTTAGAAAATAAAATTCAAGTTGGTTGGTTGGTTGGTTGTGAACTAAAAGTATCAAAATTCTATTTAGTTTTTTAAATGGTTATAGATGAATAAATATTTTTGAAATATAATTACGTAAAAATATAGCCATTGGTCACGTGACACGTCTCACTTTTCAGTTAGCTAGCTACTAATATCTAATGTGCTTTCAGTCATGTCACTTTGATAAAATAACATTGTTTCAGGGTTAATCTCAGGATATTTTCCCCTAAATTATTATTATTTTTTTTTGAAATAGCATTCGCATGTTTATTTAAGGTATAGTCAGAATAAATACGATTCAAATGTATGATTTTAAGAAATATCAAAACGAGCCCTTTCTTGAGCACCAAATGACTGTCCTACCTACTGTTTAATAGGGGAAATCCAAAAACAGAGGGTGGAAACACTGATTATTTGTTTTTAATTGTTTGACAGCAGACAATCTGTCACAGATGTCACAGAATTGATGACTAAGGGCGGAGTTCACTAACTTTCAAAACCGCTGTTTAGTCAGTTCTTTTCTTAAGAAAGACACAGGTTTGAATGTTGGTGAAACACAGGCCTTGACATCACTCGAGCCGCCATTACTGTGTGCCCCGTTTTGGCTATGAAAATTGAGTTTACAAACTGACGTTTACTTTTCAAGTCAAGATGACAGACTGTCAATCCTATAATACCTGTATACTGATATACAACAACTTTATTAAAAAAACTTTTTTACAAAAAACAAAACCGACTTCCAAAAAAAACACTACAAAGTGAAAAATAACTTTAATTTCGGAAGTCGGTGTCTTTGGATCTGTATTTTAGGTTTTTGCCCCCGACTTCCGAAATTAAAGTTATTTTTCACTTTGTAGTGTTTTTTTTGGAAGTCGGTTTTGTTTTTTGTAAAAAAGTTTTTATTTTTCACTTTTTAGTGGGTCAGTTTGTAATTTATCTAAGTTACAATAACCCATCGTCAACTGCTCATCACGTTTTACAAAATATTGCTTTTCCCGATGCAGGGACGTTAATTGTTGAGTAGTTCTCCTAGTAAGAACCAGGAAAACTGGAGCTCATGGTGAAGTCACCATCACCATTATGCATTTTGACGATAGCATAAACCATATTAAAGTAATCGAATCACAACCTGTGATATACTTAGATATAATTGAGTATTTCCGATGGCCATCTGTGGTCTTCATCATCAGTTCCAGTTCACCAAAAGGTACTTTCCGAGAGCAAATGCACGAGTTACTATAAAAAATACCAAAATCGATATAAGTGTGCCCATAAAATTTGAGGGTTTCCCTCGATTTCCATGGGATCCCATCATCAGATCCTGACTTGATGATCATGGGACCACTTGGGAAGTATACCCTTTCGAACAAAAAAAGAAAAATCCAAATCGGTCCAGCCATTTTCGAGTAATCGGGGAACATACATAAAAAAATAAATAAAAAAAAAGGTTCCGACGAATTGAGAACCTCCTCCTTTTTGAAGTCGGTTAATAAAAGAAAACAGTACAAAACACAACATCCTCCTTTGCGTTGCGCAGTCGTGTAAAAACAAGAACAATATGCTTATGTGTACCTATTTATGGTAATACAGAAAATAATTATGTAGGCATCTTATTTATCTTTCCTCAAGCAAAAGAGGTTAAAAACAACAACTCAGATAAGATTCGGCGAAACCCGATGCGGCCATCCTTAATCTTTGACCTTTTAGCATCTCGTAAGCGCGGTGGTGTTCGAGTACTTGGAGTGCCGAGGCCTCGAGACTCATTCGCCACATACGCGTCGTGGTGATCAGTCATTTAGTATAGTTATTTATTTGCCATGAATATTTTAATCGTTTTAGCCGGTTTTCTGGCTATAGCGGGCGCCGTAGGCCCTTCGACCAGCAAAGTCTTCTGCTACTACAACAGCAAGAGCTATGTCAGGGAATGTAAGTATAATTAATTTTGCTAAGCGATTTTTTTAATGCATATTAGCGAATTTTTATTTTGTTCTTTAGACGGTTTCGCAACTTTTCAAAGATTTTTGTAGAAATTAAATTATGTGTTATTGGTTGGAAAAGAGAGAAGTAGCTTTTTATTTATCTGATTCCGGTAATTTAATCATTTTTAGGGTTCCGTATCTCAAAAGGAAAAAAAATGGAACCCTTATAGAATCACTCGTGTGTCTGTCTGTCACAACCAATTTGGTCCGAATGGACTGATTAAGTTGAAATTTAGTACTTACACATTTAAATTTCTGTGACCCAACACGGACGTGTAACTTAAATAAATGAATTTTGAATATAGGGTCACTTTTGGGGGCAAATAAGAAAATTAAAAAAAGTTTTGGAAACTGTACCGTGTGGTATCACATTTCAAATGAAAGGGCTTACTGTGAGGGTCTCAAATAGATTTTATAATTTTTAGACGAAAATTGACCATTGTAATTTTGAGAAAAATTTATGAAAAGTCTAGGTCTTAAAATAACATGGTAAATCTCTTAATATTGTGCGTACAAACTTATTGCAGTTTTAAATTTATGGCAGAACATGTTTTTCAACTACAATGTTTTTGTTCTTGGGATAAATTCATGCCAACTACGGAACCCTTCATTGTGTGTAGTCCGACCCGTACTTGGCCGGTTTTTTTAGGGACCGACCTACTTATCAATAGAATTGAATTTTGTAGACGCGTGATAGATTTCACTATGCCTGCCCACTTTTGTGCCATTTTGAATTTAATTTAAGTAGCGTCCAACTATAGATGATTTGGAATTATTTTCTTCGTATCAATCATATTTGTACCTGTTTAATTGATAACAGTAATCATTTTAAACATTACTTTAACATATGTTACATTTATACTAAATCCGTCGACCTATTTTTGTCCCGAACTTGAAAAGAAATACCTACAGTCTAACTAGAGCTCAGTTATTTATAAGCTCCTACAGACAGGGAGAGACAAAGACACCACAAGTCGCGCGCGATTTGCGTCGCGTGTCGCGCCTGCTTTAAGGAGCCAACGTTCGCACGGACGTAAAAATATCGCGCTGGGATTTTATCTTACACTTGATTGTCAACTCTCGATGTTGAGCCGTACATTGAGAATCCAACTTAACAACAACAGAGTGCATTCGTCGAAAAACACACTGTTGGATTTTCAACTCTCGGCGCTAAGAAGAGTGTTGAAAACCCAGTCCGCGAAATAAAATCGCGGCGATATTTTGACGTCCGTGCGAACGTCGCCTAAGTTTATTAAAAGGTTATCTACGATCTAGTAAAAGCGTACCAGCACAGTAGTGACTGTAGTTAGAGTTATATAACCTCGATAAGAATAACAACATCGTTAACTGAGCTACATTTCACTATCGCATCACATAACTTACATATTTTATCGTAATTTCTGACTATGGCAGATGCAATTAACTTATTTAAAGGCTGATTCACACTTTGCTGAGAACTGTAAATGTTACTGGTGTGTGGGTAGAAGGAAAAATAAGATTATAAAATATAGCTGCGCCCGCGACCTCAACAGGGATTCCTTATTAGGAAACACAAGTAGCAAAAATAGATACTTAATACGTATGAGAAGAAAAAAAAGTTTAAGATGATTTTTCTTGCATGAAGATCTTGCGTACCTAATAAAACTTTCAAATATACAGGGTGACTTATAATTTGACGTATTCCCTCCAGGAGGTGTTAGTGTGACCCATTTGCAACAATTAAGCACCCCATAAAGCCTAGGCCATATGTCATAGTCAAATTTTGAGATAACCGGTATGTCCGCGATGGTACGTAGATGATATTTGAAAATGTTGATTTTTCTGAAATTTTGGTTACATCAAAAGATTTGTTAAAGTATTAGGTACTTAATGCAATTGCAATTCAGAACATTCAATTTAAGAGTTCCGAGAAAAGTGATATTTAGCGAAGAGTTCCGGGAAATTTTCAAAAATACATGAAAATTGGGGTTTCTCTAATTCTATTAATCATCGCCTAGGCTTTATGGGGTCCTTAATAGGTACAGTGCTATCCAAAAGTTAGTTGCCATTATTTCTTTTTGTTGACATTTTTAAATTCTAGTTTCAAATGTTTCAACAGTACACTATAACATTTTTAGCGAAGCTATCCAACGTACGTGGGTCCAATTAACTCTTGGATGGTACTGTAAGTATTAAATAGATAGGTATTTAATGTATTTATTTATAGTGCAATACCAATCAGTTTTTTATTAGAAAATGTTCCATGCTTAGGTATGTAAGTGATAACCTGTTTTTTTTATAACCGTGTTTCTGTTGCTAGCATATGTGGCATTGTAGCTGAAGTGGAAAAATATCAACTAAATGTGGGAGGGCACTATACATAGATAGGTAAACCTACTTATCAGTTTTTTCTCAGAAAATTTACTATTATTTAGTGACAAAGACAAAATACTTCTACATATTTATTTGGTTCTTGGTAACAATTTTGAGACTCTTACAAAAAAATTGACATCACGAATGAGGTCATAAGCCATTGAGATGACCAATTTGATGCAACAAACAAGTTACCTACAAAGAGCCTGGCCTTGCTCCAGCAGGTTTTGAGGAAAAGAAACAGATACCTACAGACAAAAGTTAAACGGTCTTGTCTTAAAACAATAGGTAGGTATTCTGTGCGATATCTGCACATAATATATTCCCAGTAACTGCGTTGTGGAGGTCAGACAGGCAGCCGCTCCATGTAAACTACTGGTATTCAGCTGCATCCCGGGAAAGTACTAGGCAGATGACGATGTCAGAATAGTATAGAAAGAAGCTACGACATTTCAAGTAAATCAGTGAAACTTACAGAAAGTCTTACTTTATCTATTACTGGGAAAAATACCTATTGACGTGATTGTGTAAACAAGTCGTTTTGTTATCAACCTTTAACCTCAATTATAAGGGATAATAAGTATATTTATGCCTTGAACCTACCTACTTATTCTAATGTGTTTCATTACTTAATTACAGGTGGTTGATAAATAATAATAAGTGGTAGCAGTAGGTAGTAGGTACAGTAGCTGTTCTAAGCCAGAATAGTTATAATAATAAAAACTTTTTTTAGTCGGTTGTAGTAGCTTTTTTTTAGTCAGTTGTAGTAGCTTTTTTACTTTTTTATTACAGCCGGTCCATTGTAATCTATGATTGTAACTTGTAAGCTAGTAACAATATTTTGTGAAAAAAAAAAAATAACGAAAAGATTTTCAGTTTTTAAACTCAGGTAGGTAGGATTTATCTTTCTAGCAGCTGTCATTATTGTTATCAATTTTAAAATAAATGCCTATCGCTTTTAAAATAGGTAGGTGGTACAATCAGCGACAAAAGTCGATTAACATTTCCGTTTTTTAAATCTTATTTATTGAGCTAAATTTATTAGGAAGACTTAGATTTATGTTATACTCTATCTATATCTAAAAAAAATAATGGCTAAAAGTGTTGCTAAGCGCAAAGCTCGAGAACGGTTGGACCAATTTGGCTAATTTTTTATTTCAAATATTCGTTGAAGTCCGAGGAAGGTTCTTATGAAGAGAAAACCGGACAAGTGCGTGTCGGACCACGCACAATGAATGGTTCCGTAGTTGAAAAGAATTTATCCCAAAAACAAACTTAACATTGGATACTAAAAAAAAATAATGATGTCAAAAAATTACAAATTCACAATTTTCGGACTTTTTACTCTACTTGTGCTAGGAGACCTTGCTTCTTGCCAAATTTCATTATTCTAGGTCAACGGGATGCACCCTATAGGTTTTGATTTACTTGCGACAGTTGCGAGTATCAAAATGTGTCTGAAAATGCTCGTATTTTTTTATTGCGTTGACTTAGACACTTGATTTTTTTTAAACTCTAAGGAACAATAGACTTACGTATTTAAAATTAATTTCAACTTGATATCTCCACGCGTCCTTGAGAAAAAGGGTCTTGACAGACTGACAGTTTTAAACATTTTTTTATGTGATAGAACTACAAATTAACAATTTTCGGACTTTTTCCTTTATTTGTGTTGTATCCTTACTTCTCACCAAATTTCATGATTCTGGAACAACGGGAAGTACCCTATAGGTTTTGATTTACTTGCGAGTATCAAAATATGTCGCCTAAATGGCCGTATATTTTTGTTGCATTGACTTAGAAGCTTGAGTTTTTTAGGACTTCAAGAGACCACCGACTTACGTATTTGATATTAATTTCAACTTGATACCTCCACGCGTTTCTGAGAAAAACGGTCTTGACAGACTGACAGAAAGACAGACAGACAGTCAGACAGACAGACGGACAAACAAGTGATAAGGGTTCCGTTTTTCCCTTTTGAGGTACGGAACCCTAAAAATTGGAAAAGTTGCCGAGAAAATTGAAAGTGGGAATTTTGTATGAATTATTGTTTGTACAGGACAACGTCTGTCGGGTCAGCTAGTTTGAAATAAGATTAGAAATTTAAAAAAAACCTTTTTAACAGTTGTTCAACCGATTTTGCCTTCTATTCCGCAGGCGTAAAGGTGGCATTAAAAGCAAACACGTGGTTACAATACAAACTGTTTACTGCAGCTGCATCAACGCAATAGAAGTCAAAATCTGCTGAACGGACTGTAAAAAAGGTTTTTTTAAATTTCTAACCTTACTTCAAAAAATGTATTATAGGTACCCAAGAATTCCTTTAGGTAGGTATTAATCTGAACCTATTTTACAATAGCTATTTCCGTGAATATCTGGACAAATACCTACCCCAGTATTAACCAGGAAAATATAATTATAAACAAACCGTCTTCTGTGTTTCTAATGCAAAGTTCGAAACAATGCAATGCATGCTGGCGAACAATAAATAAACGAAAATTATAACACAAAAACGTTGATAATGTTGACTTTTTGCAACAATACATTTGGTAATTAAGAGTAAAAATCCTGGGTATGCGGGCATTTCATTGCCAAAAAACTCCCGCAGATAAGTTGCGAAAACACATTACTATCACTAAGTGATAAAAGTCTTTTAACCCAATATTTATTGCTATTACGTAGCATTTTATACATTTCCCTTTACCTCTTTTTGTACAAAACTTAATGGTAATTCCGGCTCTGAACCCTGATTTTTAATACGTCTAATGCTCTAACCCTTTTTTTGCCGAGGACTATTTGTCCGCAATCCTTATTTTACGTAAGTCTGGTTGAAAATGTAACCAATTTTATTATAGGGTCTGTGTGCTTTTCAGATTGGACCAACATTTTATAACAATCTGCAATGCATTGTACACGTGTATTTTCAATTTACATTGTCCTAAATTGTACATTACGGCACTAGTGCGATAAGGTAAACCTAAAAGCAACAAAGCCTTACTAACGTTTTTCTCGCTATCCACTCCTACACATTGTTGAGATATTTATTTACGTAGGTACGTATACCTACCTAATTTCTGAAACGCTTAAATGACTTTATTTCAATTTTTGGATAAAATGCTCGAGGAATGTTCATGCTGCAGCTGTCAGTGATAAAACATAACAAAGACGATTCATGGATGGATGGCCTTTACCAGTAAGTAGGCATATAATTGTAGGTACATAATGTTTGTTCTATTTATACACCTGAACAAGAGAATCCATATTAATAGCTTCGTCATCACTGGATGGTCGCATGTATGCCTTGAATACAGATGGAGCCAAGGTATTGTACCTACTTACTTAAATCTAAGTACGTTGCATTGTTTAAGGGACAATATATATGTATAGTCAGCAACAGCAGACGAGTAACGCTGTTAACTTTTACACATCATCTAAATTGACACAAAATTGTTCGAAACATTGTGTTCAACAAGTCATTATAATAGTAATATTCTATAAATTTTTATTTCAATAATAAAGATATTTTCACTGTGAGTCTTCATTGGAAAATTTTGTATGTGTATATTTTAAAATGCTGATTTATTGCTGAAACTGCTGCTATGCAGTGGTTATGATGATCCAAATTATAAAAAAAAAACAGTAAAAATAATAGCACCTGCTGCGATGTTAATAATACTTAGGTAGGTACCTACTACTAAGTATTATAAAAGCGAACGTTTGGATGGATGGATGTTAGTTACTCAATCACGACAGAACTGCTGAACAGATCTAGATGAAATTTGACACAGAGATAAATTATATTTCAGACTATGTCATAGGCTACTTTTTATCCCGAAAAATGTAAGGTTCCCGTGGGATAATTTCCGACATCCACGCGGCCGAAGCCGCTGGCAAAAGCTAGTAATTTAATAAGCAATCTTGTCAATACATTTGATATTATTATTTTCCTGTGTAGGTTGCCGTATCAGGCATTTTGATGTAAGGTGATTCCATGCTGAATTCTTAGAAGAACGTACATTATAACGCTAAAATATATTACTTAGTTACCTTGTTACGCAAAATGGTTTACTTATTATGATTCTAATATGCGGGTCACACGTTAATAAGTATGTAGAATAAAAAAATCTTACTCAGGTACCGTCAGCCTTGAAAACAGATGACAAGAATTTATCGACAAGAATTCATTTGATGGTCTACAAATTTTTGTTCTTTAATGTGGCTGTATACAAAAAAGATGTATACATCGACAAGAATTCATATAGATGAATTCTTTTTGAGGCTGATTGTACTGCTACTCAATCCAACTGATGTTATCCAACTTAACACTATATTGAAAAAGTCATAAAAAACCGACCTTTTTTAAAAGTTACTTTTTATAAAAATACTATGAAAAAATACTAATAATGTTCGGAAAGTAATTTGCGATCGCAGGATACTTTTTTAGGGTTCCGTACCTCAAAAGGAAAAAACGGAACCCTTATAGGATCACTCGTGTGTCTGTCTGTCTGTCCGTCTGTCCGTCTGTCACAGCCAATTTGCTCCAAATCTAATGGACCGATTAAGTTAAAATTTGGTACACATATGGATTTCTATGACCTAAACACGTACAGCTAAAGTAAATATATGAATTTTGAATATGAGAGTCACTTTTAGGGGGAAAATAAGAAAATTAAAAAATAAAGTTTTGTAAACTGTACCGAGTGACATATCAAATGAAAGGGCTTACTATGAGGGTCTCAAATATATTTTTTTTATAATTTTAAAATTTATTGTTTTAAAGTTATTTAAGAAAATAGATGAAAATTGACAATTCCCCCCCCTTATCTCCGAAACTACTGAGCCTAAAATTTTGAAAAAAATATAGAAAATAGTTCTATACCTGTAGATTACAGGAAATCCTATAAGAAGTCTGTGGTCTTAAAATAACTTGGTAAATCTATATATATATAAAAAATCAAAGTCCTGACTGAGTCACTGACTAATATACCAACGCACAGCCCAAACCAATGGACCTAGAGACTTGAAATTTTGCACATAGATACCTTATATAGTGTAAACATCCACTAAGGAAGGATTTTTGGAAATTCCATCCCTAAGGGGGTAAAACAGTGGATGAAAGTTTGTATGAAAAATCCTATCCCTTGAGTTAATAGACTTGAAACTTAGCACGAATATTCATCTAAGTAAATTATAAAGTTTATCATTTTTAGTTTTCCTAAACTACCCCCTAAGGAGGGATTGGGGGTGTCAAAGTTTTTATGGAGGAACTTTAACACGCGGTCCGATTAACTCAAAACTCAGTTTTTATACTTGAGACCAAAAATTAAGACTAACGTGTATTAGGGTTTTCCAAAAATCTACCCCTAAGGGGTGAAAAGTTAATTTTACAGCGGAGGATTTTATTGGGGGCTTGATTAACTCTAAAATTGGTGTAAATAATGTTTGAGTCAAGTTATGAAACATACCAGACGATTTTTGAAATTCTTTAGGTATCTGTGTTCGTGAAAACAGAGATACAGTTTATATGAAAAATCTTATTAATTTGGTTAATGAACTTGAAACTTAGCACAAATACTTGCATAAGTAAGTAACAATGTTTGTCATTATTAGTTTTTCAAAACTACGCCTCAAATGAGGTTTGGGGATGTTAAAGTTTGTATAGAAGAATTTTAAAGCGCAGTCCGATTAAAAAAATGGTACTTTGAGTCAAGTTAGGAAACTTGTCAAACGAATTTTCACCGATTTTAACGGCATATAGCTGATGTTATGAGGCTACTTAGGCTATTTTTATTTTAGAAAAATAATTAGGGTTCCGCGCAAGAAAATTAAAATCCATGAAATCAGACAACCACGTACAGCCCAGTACAAACTTACTAAGCCTCCGCTGTCTATTACGGCTATAACAACAAATAATAAAAATAAGGCAAAGTTAAAAATTTAAGCGGTCGGTCCCCATACAATAAACTTTTCATTTTGAAAAAAAAAATAAAAATTTTAATCTAGCATGTGGGGTGTCATGTCATTATTTCATAACCGCTGCTCTCAAAACGGTGAAGGAAAACATCGTGAGGAAACCGGCATGTCCTAGAACCAAAAATTCGAAGACATGTGACATCTACCAACCCGCACACGGCCCGCGTGGTGGATTACGGCCCACTCCCTCTCACCGAGAGGGGCCTGTGTCCCAGCAGTGGGAACATTATAGGCTGATTATGTGTTATGTGGGATGTCATCGTCTAGAACTCATTGAGTAGAGTACAAACATATTTTTTTTAATCTTTTAAAATAAAAGAAATAGGGGGCCGCAAAAGTTGTAAATTTTAGACCAGTTTTGTACGAGCTCAGCGCAACAATTCAACAAATTAGGAATTTGAAACTTCTTTATACCATGTAAATACCATGAATACTGTATTTAATCAACAATACTGAAAACGGCGATTCATAAGGTATTTCGTTTAAACATGGGTGATTTTCTGCAACTGCAAAAAATAACCTTGTAATTCACAGTATCATTATAAAATAAGTAAAAAGTTATCTTTGCGATTGTTAAACATATATATGGTACGGAACCCTTCGTGCGCGAGTCCGACTCGCACTTGACCGGTTTTTTTTTGTAATAGGTACATTTTTTATTTTTATTTCATGTAACTTGAAAATACTTTACAAAGCCACAAGATGACTGTACAGCATTGTTTCCTTCTACGTAATATTATAATTATGCTTTGTTGGTGACCTAAGAAAAAATAACTTGAATGTTTGTAGATATCTATAGTCGACTAATAGAATTGCTTTAGCTCCTTAACGTCAAACGTCATTTGCGCGTCACAAAACATCAAGGGCTATTTTATAGGGTACAGTTAGATAGTATCAACTTTAGTGAAGTTTTTTTAACAACAATCCCCAGATTGTTGTTAAAAGTGGTATAGTAATTTCGAGGTTGACTATAAAGGAAGGCCGAACAAACAAGGCCTTTTCTAAGAAAATTGTTTTTGTATTCATGTTACCTTGATTTCGTTAGGCATAAAGCGAAACAGTCATTTATATTCGATTTAACCTTTGATTTATTGATGATTTGATCGTAATAAGATACTGAAGTGTAATAAAACCTGATTTCGTAGATAACCAGCAGTTTAAACGCGGCAGGTGTAGAACAAAATGTTTTTGACCCCAGAATGAACGAGACCTTGTATACTTAAGAATATCCGTGTCGACTATAGGTGCTTAGATACAAGACGTTTGTTTTCGAAATGATATCTTTTAATAGTAACCTAATGTTCAGTGAAACTTTCGATAAGCTTGCGTAGGTAATTATGTAGTTAGGTAATGAGTGGCAGAGGAAGATAACAGCCAATAAAGACAATCACTTACACGCAACACAGTGTGTGACCCCTGTATCAAACGTGTCAACAAGAGGGCACACGATAACGTCCTCGACAAACATTGTTATTCTAGAAATACTCGGAATCAATAGACAAACATTTGACTTAGCTCGTGAGATAATAGGCAAGCGCGGCCACAAAACTGACCAATGTATACTTAATAATGGACGCCAGCTTCCTTATTTTTTTGTGTTATTTCAGCATGTCTCGTGAATTCGTGATCGTTACCTTGCGACGTGAGCTGCAAATAAAAAGAGTTATACTAGGCACTGATCAGTACCTAGTATAACTCTTGCATTTGTGTCTTACTTTGTTACCTTATTGGCTACTGAGATGGGCTGACTCCGAATCTTTTTGTGACATCATCAAGTAGGCAGATAGCAAATTACTAAATCGCAAACAGGTCGCGTCGTGTGAATGGACCTATTTTCTTGACTCGTCTTGTTGAGTTCGTAAGATGTTAACTGCAGATCAGACTACATAAACTACATTCACTTTTAACTTTTGATTTTAATAAGGATTACCTTAAGCAGGCATTATATAAACCAGATTTCAGCTGTATCTCGGTTTTACGTAACTGTCATAAAAATAATTTAACTCGTACTCATACTAACCTAGTGTGGCAAAACAAAACATTTTAGATGAAAAAAATTTTAATTTTGCGTACCTATTTTTTAATTATGGAAATATTATGTTTCTTAATTTTTGCACCTTTCAACATTTTTTTTTATGGGATTGATCAGTCCTTTAGAATGGAAACAAATTGGAACACAGAGACATGATTTACTGAGTAAACGTAACGTTGGAAAAAAGAAAACCTTTCCTATTCCCCTATTCCAATTAGCAGGAGAAAACAAAAGCAGTCCACTTCGACATGAAATTTCATAATATTTTTCATTTAATTCCTACAATCACCGACAGCTAACAATGTTTACTCTCATAGTTATTTACGTTCATTTGGTTGGTTATTTATTTTGCCATCAAACTTTTGTTTAACTATATCCCGCAGAACGTCATCAATAATTATTATCCCTACTACCAAGACTCTGGCGCGACTTAATGGTCGTATTTTACCTCTGATTTATCTGATTTATGAAGACTCGTATAAACAAAAGGTGAAATATCATTGTTTGTTGAGGTCGTCAAGTCGATGTCCTCACGTTTTCTTAAACATGAATTAGTGGCTGGCGTGTTACGAGACTCAGTTGCTAGCATAATATTGACTTGTTCTCTATATATACAGGGTGTCCGGTAAAGAATGGATAACATTGGAATAGCATATTACAGACATGATGGCCGTTCTTAAAAAGATACAAAAAAAAAATTAAAAAAAAAACATTTTTTGGAGACTCTAAAAAATCATAATGTACGCACGACAACAGATCAAATTTTCAGTATAAGCTGATCAAGCATTGTATAGGATTTCCTTACAATGAGAGGTCAGTCTAAACTAGAAATGTATAGCTTGATGTGTAGCCGTGTGTACCTACTAGTGGGGATATTTTTTTTTTGTAATTTTTTAAGAACGGCCATCATGTCTGTAATATGCTATTCCAAGGTTATCCATTCTTTACCGGACACCCTGTATATGCATATTTACTTCTATCAAATTGATAAATGGGGATTACCCGGATTAGCGACACAAACAATTTAGTAATCGCTTGTCCGACTTGTTACGGTTCCCTTAGAGGTAATAGAACAAGGGGCCTAAAACGGCCACATTAAGGCTGCTCCTGCCTAAAATACGGCGAAACTATGTAACTTTGTAACCATCTTTTACAGTAACTATAGTATAGCGATTCCTCTAAAAGCAATTCATATCCTGAATTCCCAGCAATTTATTATGATTGTGCTATTTGACATTAAAATTCAATACACCAATTCATAATTTGTGGACCACTTTACGAACCTCCATACAAAACTGTCAAACAGATGATCAATTGCGTGCTATGAATTGTACGCTGACAAATTATGAATTGTCAGTTTGTGACCGTTTTACGATTTCAAATATGATTCATAATACCTGTTAAGATTCTGCCAAAGAAGCCGTTTTAGCCCCCCTGAGTTTAATAAAGATTTAGCCACGAGGACTCTTTTCTAAGGGCCTAGACAAAGTAACATTCGAGTAGCGATGACGCTAGTAAAAAAAAAATAAAAAAAGTTTATTTCATATAGCATATTTGGCTTACAATGCAAGTAGAAAAGCCAAAAAAGCCAAAAAATTTATGGGGTTGACATAAGCTATCGAATTGTTACGTGATCATGTCAAAATCACTTTGAAGCTGTAGCGATTGTAGAAATAGAATCCGCTCCGAAGCGAATGCCATTTGCGTTGGACCTCAGTTTTGTTTTGTGCCATATATGGCAGAGCGCAGACTAAGTCAAGACTATGTAGGACTCGTAATGAATTATCAAAATGTGCTGAAAAAATCTATTTTGTCACAAGAAAAAGCTCTTAGTGTTGTATAAATAAGTAGAAATTCTAAGAAACTAGCATTGTTCATCTTCAATCTTGCTATATTTAAGTACTTGGTAACCCTGTAAGATGTAGGCATTACTCATCCAACGCAAACGACTGGTAAGTAGGTAATTGAGCGCAATACAGCAGTCATACGTACAGTCAGCCTCAAAAAGATGTATGTACTTATACTTACTTCGAAAATAATTTAGTTTATTGTCTACAAATCTGACAATCCTGTAAAGTTAAAGTTCGCGCGGACATTCATAGAAGCTGTATTGCAGCATCATCACAACGTCAGTATTTTCCCATTGTTTTCCTTATTTGTTTTAGTATATTCCTGTATATTTATCTGTGCTTATACTAGCTGACCCGACATGTCGTGACCTGATTACAATAGTTCATACAAAAATCCCATACAAAAAAGTCGTTCAGTTTTTCCGTAAATTGGAAAAATTTCCGAGAAACTTTTCCAATGTTTCTTTCCGTAAAAGCCTAATTCGGACCTACGAACATTTTAAAATAAAAAAATGCAAAATATGTCCATCCGTTTTCACACATTGGATATAGTTGCCGGGACGAGTCGTGAACACAAACTCCACTTTTAAACCTTACGAATCTTCTAATTACGGCAATTCGTACACGGGAACGAGGTTAATAGGTATAAGATCAAGCTTCCGACAGAATACAAGAGGCCGTTGACGACGGCATCAACTGGGGTCTACTCCCTAAGCACGAAGTCCGTAGTTTCGGCCATCGTTGCGGGCGTTTCCTATACTCCGTATTACCTACGGATGGATGATTGGTTCGGGGCTCGAACGAAGTATGAATGACAACAGGATTTGTCAGTTGTCGCTACTCCCAATGTGTTTTTGCCCAAATTTAATTTTTACACTTGTTTCGATGGATCGTTATGTCAGACGGACGGATAAACGGACAGACGGACGGACGGACGGACTTAGGGAGTAGGCCCTCAGTTCACGTGGAATTTGTGCTTATGATTCGTGCCGGCAACTATACAGTAATTAATTGTAGCTACTGTCAGCCGTCGAGAGAAAGCATTTGTGACACCTGTCAGTTGGCGTACAGCACCCAATGCGGTAAAACAAAAGAAAAAAAACCGTTAAAGAATATGTTTTACATATTAAGGTTTTATTATGTTTATACATAAGGAACAAAGATGTATAGGTACCTAAATTAATTCTTTGTCGATGTATAGGTAATACATATTTTTAAGGTTGACTGTACCTACATGTTTGCCTTCTTGTGAGAGAAACATGAGTCAATGAGGAAAGTGTCATTTTGTTATATGAAATAATTCTTCAGTTAAAGAGGGTTGAGTTAGTTAGGTACAGGGTTGCAGGCAGCCATTTAAACCATATATTTAATGATATTAACAAGTAAAATCAGTAATTAAACAAAATGAGTAAAGAACCAACTTTTATACTTACAAATATTACCAATTTTACATTATTGTCATCTAAAATCTTTTTTTTTCTAAAAAGGTTTTTCTCTTATATTATGATAAAATTTATAAATCAAAATAGTAATTTTGAGGAAACTGCGTTTTCTTTTTGTCTCAATCGTGATATGGCGCTTATAATTAACTACAGAAAACCTTAAATTTTTATAATCATGAAAAAAAAATAAGGTATATTTGTAGTTTTTGAGGACTCAGTTAATTGATTTTGCTTGCAGCCGAAATGCGTCAAAACATCTTTTAGGGCACCCATTTCACCTTCCTTTTATAAGCTTTAATTTAGGAAAGATTCTTCCTGTTATGATATCCTATTTCGTTAGTTTTTTCTTGTAAATGTGTGAACCCTCATAGTTGGTGTGTTGATCACGTCATTTCTCTAGATACGAGTACGTGCCAGACGTTAAGTGGTTAATGTTACGGAAACAATGGAATTGAGTGTTCTTAGTTATACTAGAGATATGGCCATGTAAGACTTTACGCCCACCTGCGATTTTGCGTGCCTTTATTCATATTAGTCGAATGTTTAACAATGCTCTGAAAGATGACGTAATTGAGTAGATATCGATTCATCTTCACTTAGTAAGTAATACATTTTGATGTAACCTTCTTAACATAGACATTATTTTATTTTACGTTTTTCCTCATTTTGTTCAGTTGGATTTTTAAACAATGCACATGCCTTTCAACATTATATTTTATTGGTGTTTACCAACCAAAAACACTTGATCAAACATTAACTTATTGTGTCTTCCCGGAAAATTAATAATAAGTAGTTTACTTAATGTGAAAAATTTTAATGAATATAAATATATAGGTACCTACCTACAGTGTGTACCAGGAAGATGTGGTCAACTTTAAGGATGTGGTACAGACAATAAAACTGAACAACTTTCTCCATGAGACCAACATCGTAATCGCGAAAAAATTATCAACTGTCCCATACAAAACTTCAATTCATGCAACCCACTGTACCTACTATAATCAATATAGGACGGATGATTATTTTTACGCAATTACGATGTTGGTCCCATGAAGAAAGTTGTTCAGTTTGATGGTCTGTACCATACCATTGACCACACCTTTGTGCTACACCCTGTATAGATACTTGTATAAAACATTTACATGCACAATATACGAAATCTTAAACATAGAATATTTTGTGTCTTGAGCAGGCGTGGTGGTGATCAAATGCTCGTGCCTTCTCTGCATAAGAAGAGCCCTTTGCCCAGCAGTGGGATAATAATAGGCTGCTATTATTATAAACATAATAATAGGCTGCTATTATTATGTTAATAATAATAGCAGATAACATATAGATATAATATATAGATATTAACCTGACGGTCGATCCGTCAGGTTAAGCTACGCTTGCCGGGGTTGGTCAGTGGATGGGTGAACATCTTTACATCCCGAGATTCCTCCGTGCCTCGGAAAGCACGTTAAGCCGTTGGTCCCGGCTGTAATTCGTGGATCTTTGACAGTCGTTACGGGTCGTCAGAAGCCCGAAAGTCTGACAACCAGTCTTACCAAGGGGTATCGTATTACCCAGTATCTGGGTTGTGGAGGTCAGATAGGCAGTCGCTCCACGTAAAATACTGGTATTCAGCTGCATCCGGTTAGACTGGAAGCCGACCCCAACATAGTTGGGAAAAGGCTAGGCAGATAGATAGGCTGCTATTATTATAAACATAATAATAAAATAGTCAAAACATTGAATATTTTTGAAAAAAAAAAAACCGGCCAAGTGTGTGTCGGACCACGCACCGTGAAAGTGCCTGCATGAGTTTCCGTAGTTGAAAAGAATTTATCAAAAAAACAATCTTGACATTGTAATCCCAAAAAAATATTTTTTATGTGATAAAATTACAAATTAACAATTGTCCGACTTTTTCCTTTAGGTACCTACTTTTGTTGTGAGACCTTGCTTCTTGCCAATTTCATTATTCTAGGTCAACGGGAAGTACCCTATAGGTTTTGATTTCCTTGCGAGTATCAAAATGTTTCGCATAAATGGCCGTAGGTATTTTTTATTGTGTTGATTTAGAAGCTTGATTTTTTTAGAACTTCAAGGGACCGTTAGAGCTACGTGTTTGATATTAATTTGATACGTCCACTCGTTCCTGAGAAAAAAGGTTTTGACAGACAGACGGACAACGAAGTGATCCTATAAGGGTTCCGTTTTTCCTTTTGAGGTACGGAACCCTAAAAAGTAAAAATTGCTATGCAGTGTGGGAACGAGTCTGATGCCGAAAATATAGTTTTTAGAATTTTTGTCCGTTTGTCTGTAAGTATGTCTAGTATGTACCTATGTTCTGGATTGGTGCAAAAACAGCTAAACGGATTTGGATGAAATTTGCCACAAAGGTAGTTTATAACCTGGATTAACACATAGGGTACTTTTAATCGCAGTAGGTAGTACATTTTTGTGGAATGTTTTCCGATATCCACGCGGGCGGAGCCGCGGGCAAAAGCTGGTACTCAATAAAAGACTGCTGATTCAATTTATTGTTGACAGTCAAAGTAAAGTCAAATACCAATTCAGGAGTGACCCTGTGACCCTGAGTCAATTGAGAGCTCTCGTAATGGCAGATAATAGCCGATACGTACCGCGTTGATAATAGATTAATAGCCCCTTGTTTACTGTATAAAGTCCATAGTGTTGTAACGGACACGAATGTAGCTTTGTGGAAGAGTTGCGAAACCACCGTCTGAATGTTTGTCACATCGAAAATGATATACTTAGCTACCTAAGTACAGTCTGCAACAGAGATAAGTAACCAGTGTTGTAGTGTGCGTGACACTACAAAACTGTATTAGAATAAGAATAAGAATAAGAATAAGAATAAGAATATTTATTTTCACTAAAAATTACAATCAGGTGAGATTGAATTCCTGGACCTCACACTAGGATTCCCTGTGTTGTGAGATTGCTACTGTTAAAACGATTCATTACGTACAGCACACAATTCCCTCACGCACACATCGCGTTCATGTGCGAGTGAGTGCGCTAATGTCTTCTCAATTATAGTATAACATAATTTCGCGTTGAAAACTTAAGCGTTCGTAGCCCAACGAATAAGGCATTATACTTCTGAGTACTACGGTGTGAGTTCAAATCTCTGAAGTGATGATTCTTTTTGCGATTTATTATTTTAAGCTAAAGCAATTAGAACAATTTTTGTTAAGAAAATGTTTTATTTATTTAAAATTGCTTAAATAAATAAAACAATTTTTAATAAATATCTTTATTTAAAAAAAAGAACATCAAAAGTGAACATGTTTTATTATAAATACAACAATATGTTTAGAACATGCTATTACATCTTTTTATACCATTATATAATATGTATACAACAATGGGCGGAGTGAATAAACATGTCACATAGATAACAAATATAATCTGATCCAGTAACAATAACATCACTCACACACTCCTACCTACACATTACCGCCGACTTAATTTATTATGGCTAAATATGCTGTGAAAGTATTAAGTATTTCGTTTAGGTATCTATTATAAAATAAAGTCGCTTTTCATGTCTGTCTGTGTAGCCGCGTTGTTCTTCTAACGCCACAGATTTTGATGCGGTTTTCACTATCATGATAAATATTTAACTTATATATTATAGAAACCTTCATGTTTTAACAAGTCGTAAAAACCGTGCGAATCAGGGCCGGGTCGCTAGTTCAGTTATATACAGATATGAATTACCTACATTTTTGAAAATTAAAATTAAAATAAAAACATTTACCACCTGTATCGGGAACAGTAGGTATTATAATTATTACCAACCATTATTAATTATTTCTAGGAAAATAATAGATTTAAAAACGTTAAAATGTCTGAAATTTAAAGGTAGTATATAATATGTATGTTACGATAAGTCGGTGGTGATTTTCGACGAAGACATTTTTCATCAGTAATTATGACGACATTGTTTTGTCAATCGAAGTGCCGATATTCCGCAATTTTGACGGTGCACGGTATATAACAAAATTTTACGCGTCGGTTTGCAACATGTCAAACCGTCTGCTTGCAGGTGGTTCCGTACAGTTTGCATAATGACGTTGTGTGCTGCTGCTGTTATGCTGGTCTAAGCGAATGGATCTGATGTATGGGTGGCAACAATTTCACGCACGATGCCGAGGCGAAACATTTGTGTAAGCCAATGGTGTCGGTCCAGGCAGGCGACGGTTTATTTCGCTTGTCTCAGTGACAATGCACCCACAGTCAAACGGTTTTTCTCTACAAAAAAAAAAGTGAAAATATTAGGTCTAAACATACACCTCCCAAATTATAAATTAAGAAATAAAAGTTACACAATATAAATACAATGCAGAGAATATATATTTATATACTTAAATACAATTGATATATAAGGCTAGTGGTCAGTAATAATAAAAATTATAATACGATAAAATGGAAATAAAAAGGCAGGGCGAGTGACCTAGGAAATACATAATATCATACTTATAAAAAATAAAAAATAATATAATATAATAATGACACAAATAAAAAAAACAAACAACAAATAATATAATATAATGATGATTTTTTATTTTTTCTAAAAAGTATTAAACAATATTATTATACTTTATTTAGAATAGAAATCCTTTGTTTAATTACCATACATGCAATTTACATTTTTAAATATTTTAGATAAAAAATGAAATCTTTTAAAATTGTATTTTATTATTATTATCTAATCATTTACAAACATATTCATTATTTTTGAATATTTTATTACAAAACACAGATAAAAAACTATTACTATAATACTGTGTAAACCAATAATGGAAATGATTAAATAATTATCGATATAATGAGTGGCTATGCAGTTAACAAAAATTGTATTTATTTGTTAACTGCATAGCCACTCATTATACTAAATTCAACTATTCCGGTGTCATTTCCTATTAGATTCAACTATTCATATCCACAATTCGTTAAATGAGATACAACAGACAATCATAATAAAATTACTGGGTGGGATCACGGTGACATAATAAATTAATACATTCTAATAATAATTTCACTCACCGATAGCATTGGGCGCCTTGCGATTTCACTAATAGAAATATTTTTTTTCTCATGCAAAACAATAATCTGAGCTTTTTGAAATCTTGTTAAATGATGCATGGTCTAAATTAATCAATATATCACAATCACAAACTTCAAGTGCAAATGAAAGAGTATAATGTGTAGTTGCTAATGCAGACTGACTACATAAGTTCACAATTAAAGGCAGGAATATATTTTTAAAGCGGGTAGTTAGCTTCTAAACTGGGAAATAATTTTAAGTAGGCGAGAAACTTGTGGTAGATTCTCAAACTGGTCAGAATATCGCTTTATTCAGTTAGTATATTCATTTTAAATTACAAAATCTCAAAAATAATATTTTAGTAAACTCGAGGCTCGAACTCAGATCATTCTGTCACTGTAGGTTGAATGCTTACCTGTTGCGCCACGAGAGCAACTATCCTACATTGCGAAATTATGTTACACTATCATTTAAAAGACGTCAGCGCACTCACTCTATGAATGGGATGTGTGCGAGGCTGTCATTGTGAGCAGTACGTACAGTAGGATATAGTTTTGTAGTGTGCGTGTCTGGTTACTTAATTCCTTTGGCCTGTGTACCTACTACACACATACATAACCACATTTAATCCAAGTCGTAAGACAAGTCAACAAATGCAAATTATGTTTTTGTTGACCTTACAATGTTGCGAAATGCTTTATAAAATTGAGAATAAAGTCGATCAAGTCAAGCATAACAACACGAATGCATTCAATTCTTATTTTGAGAAGGAGGAATGAAAAAATACAGAAATGGGGTCTAAGTTAGACCCATCTCTTCGTGAGATACATTGTAAACATGTTAATTCAGTCGAAGGATGCATTTATCCAGCTCAAGCGCGTATGCTGCCTCTGGACCTGGACCCGGCCTTGTCCTTCTGCACCCACCTGGTGTACGGATACGCCGGTGTCCAGCCCGATACCTACAAGATGGTGCCGCTGAACGAAAACCTGGATGTAGACCGCTCCCACGCCAACTACCGCGCCATCACGAACTTCAAGACCAAGTACCCTGGTCTGAAGGTCCTGCTGTCAGTCGGAGGAGACGTCGACACTGAAGACGCAAATAAGTACAATCTCCTGGTAAGTGCAGCTGTTCCATACAAAAAGAATTTACCATTTGTCAGAAAGAAATCATGGCAGTCCACTTTGCCGTCCGCCACTTTATGCAAGATTATGAATGTTGTCGCAGCCTGCATGGCATCTACAACACCGAGCAGGATTCACCTTGCATCCTGCAAGAGGGCGGCAAAGCGGACTGCGTCAAAGGGCCCCGTAATGTTCATTATGGTCTAATAATAGCATTATAATTGCTCGAAGTATGGCCTTACTATGGATATAATTTATATAATTACGAGCTCAACCGGATAGTATTTTCAAGGTCTTATCCTCACAATTTTTAGATCCATCTGTAGGCATTTTAAAATTGGTCAACGAATAATATTTTATGGCAATTAGCTAAACCCGGATTCAGTCAAACAAAAGACTAACAAACTGACTAGTTTCGTGTATTCAATAATACATTTTTGATGTCAACGTACTTAAACACCAGATTGAATTTTGTAGGAGACAGCGTCAGATTATGCTAATTAACATTACAAGTTAGATGAGTCTGTATTCTGAAATTGTGTTATTAGCGGAATATGTATGAAGATGAATTAGTATGCTAGCAAAAATCAATTAATCTTAATGAAATAGGCGTTATAATATGAAGAACACATAACATTTATTATTTAGTTTTATTATCAACCAATTCCGTTAATGTGGTGTGGTTATCCACTGTAAGAAAGCCGTTATTATGGGTCACCGCTAGGGCACTGGCAACCTTTTGTTTAATAATTAGCAAGATAAAGTTTATTAATTTGTACACTTCTCCTGCACAGTTGGAGTCGCCGCAAGCCCGTACGGCGTTTGTTAACTCTGGAGTGTTGCTGGCTGAGCAGCACGGCTTCGACGGCATCGACCTCGGCTGGCAGTTCGCCAAGTACAAGCCCAAGAAGATCCGCTCCACCTGGGGTAAGAACCTTCAACGAGTAAAGCTTAGTGCACACAGACTTCGACATCGCTAGCGACAAATCGTCCGTCAAAATCTGTGAACGAACTTGAGATTTTGAAATCGGTAGCGAGTCGCCGGGGACTGCAGTCCTTTCACAGTTATTTTACATCTGACAGCAGCAACACAACAGCAACCTTATGGTAACGAAAATAAAGATCACTGTGGTTTTGACAGACTTTTCAGTGGCAGCAACCCAACAGCACCTCTTTAAAGGCTCTTACAGACAGAGGCGATATCGCGTCGCGACGCGATATTTTTCTACGGATATAATATCGAAATATCGCGTCGCGACCGCGATATCGCCTCTGTCTGTAAGAGCCTTAAAGCGAGAACACAGAGTTATAATAAAGATACTACCTACCTATGATTTTGACAGTGAAAATAATAGGTACAATAAGAAACTATCTGCCTGTACCTATACCTAGCATTACGTTATAAATGTGTTCTTTAATTGGCTTGAAGTCACAATTAGTAAAGTTTTGTGCCTGGTTCACTGTACAATAGATTACCGCATCTGTATCAACAATGATTAAAATTATTCATGTGTTTGACTGTTAACAGGTAATGCTTATATATAGATAGTACCATCCACGAATACAATAGTAAATTGTTACACAACTATTTACACTAGGTACTAAATTAAATAACTAATTATCTACACTGCTAAGTGTCCTTTTGTTTTACACATAATTATACAAACACAAAAGGGCACCGTCGAAGTACAAATAATAAAAACGCCGATTCATTAAAGGTATTTTGTTTAAATTATGGGCGAATTTTTGCAAGTGCTAAAATATGACTTTGTAATTCACAGTATTTTAAGAAGGTATTGCTGTCGCTCTGCGAGCGCTCCGCCTTCGAATTCGTGCGATAAGGACAACTGCAGATCCGACTAAATAGCATATGTAAAAAGTCACATTTCGAGGTTTGGCTGTCGCCTATTTCCTCCTCCAATATTGGACCAATTTAAAAGATATTTCATAAACTGAATAAGAAGCGTAATATATACTATCTATGTTTTTCTTTTTTCGTTAATAGTTGTCAAATTGGTACACTAGGCGTCTGTAGGCAATTTTGGGAATTTTTTTGAGGGTTCTAGTTCTTATAAAAAAACTTTTTTACAAAAACAAAAACCGACTTCCAAAAAAAACACTACAAAGTGAAAAATAACTTTAAGTTCGGAAGTCGGTGTCTTTGGATCTGTATTTTAGTTTTTTGCCACCGACTTCCGAACTTAAAGTTATTTTTCACTTTGTAGTGTTTTTTTTGGAAGTCGGTTTTTGTTTTTGTAAAAAAGTTTTTATTTTTCACTTTTTAGTGGTTCAGTTTGTAATTTATCTAAGTTACAATAACCCAATGTCAGCTGCTCATCACGTTTTACAAAATGTTGCTTTTCCCGATGCAGGGCCGTTAATTGTTGAGGAGTTCTCCTAGTAAGAACCAGGAGAAATGGAGCTCATGGTGAAGTCACCATTACCATTATTTTGACGAACATAAACCATATTAAAGTAATCGAATCGCAACCTGTTATATACTTAGATATAATTGAGTATTTCCGATGGCCCTCTGTGGTCTTCATCATCAGTTCCAGCTCACCGAATGGTACTTTCCGAGAGCAAATGCACGAGTAACTATAAAAAATACCGAAATCGATATAGGTGTGCCCATAAAATTTGAGGGTTTCCCTTGATTTCCATGGGATCCCATCATCAGATCCTGACTTGATGATCATGGGACCACTTGGGACGTATACCCTTTCGAACAAAAAAGAAAAATCCAAATCGGTCTAGCCATTTTCGAGTAATCGGGGAACATACATAAAAAAAAAAATAAAAAAAAAAAAAAAAAAAAAAAGGTTCCGACGAATTGAGAACCTCCTCCTTTTGGAAGTCGGTTAAAAATAATATATCATCAAAAAGGAAAACATAGGGGCATACAAGTAGCTGATATTTATATTTCTAAAAAATCATTGCTTTATGGTCATTGACCAGAAAGAAAACAGGTGAGAGCGTTTGTTTTTTTTTGTATGGAGAAAAGAGCACCCACATTTCCTCTTAATTTAGAAGACGTCAGAATATTGTTTTGGAAATACTATCTGTCCATCTTAGGCTTTGTTTATTATCTGCTCTACTTACATAGTTGTAGGTTCTTAGTTAGTGGTAACTAACCAATGTATTATTCGTTAAGGATCCATCTGGCACGGCATCAAGAAGACCTTCGGCACCACCCCTGTCGATGAGAAGGAGGCTGAGCACCGTGAGGGTTTCACCGCCTTGGTCCGTGAAATGAAGCAAGCTTTGAACGTCAAGCCTAACATGCAACTGGCTATCACTGTCCTCCCCAATGTCAACTCCACTGGTAAGTTTTTAACGCCCGACGAGTGTGTCGTTCTGTGTATCTGTTTGTCTGACTGTGGCATCATCGTAGCTTAATACACGCGGAGAAAAGTTGCACCAGTATCAACCAATACATTTCTTGAGGTTTAAGTTTGGCATAACACTCCAAGTTTTTTATTAAGGGGATTTATGTTCAGCGGGCAAAAAGACCTCATAGAAATGCAATAGCAATAGTTTTTTTAATTAACATGTAATGTTTACTGAAAATAACGGTATTTTCTTTCTTTCTTTAAATATTATTTTAGTATGTGTAACTCGATCTATACTTTCTTACCTTGGCTATATAATGTGCCAATTCTTTGTTAATGATGAAATACCTATAATAATTCTTCTTTATACGTTAGGTATTAAAAGGAGATGCGTAACAGCAGGTTAAATAGGTATGGATACAGTAACGTATGTAAAGGATATCAATACGACCTCGTGGTACAGTAGTGATCATACGGCCTTTTTATCGTGATTATTCTATTATGTGCACCCACAGCATTATCCGTTTGTGAATCATAAGTCCTGGCAGCTACTCGTACCTACGTACATTTTAGTATCGCAGTCGATGATCCCGATTAATTTACCTACCAAGTTCAGAATGATACTAGAATGATACTGCAGATTCCAATCTTACGTCTTCTTTTTCTTCTAGTTTACTACGACGTCCCTGCCATCATCAACCTGATTGACTTCGTGAACCTTGGCGCCTATGACTTCGAGACCTCCGACCGTAACCCCAAGGAGGCTGACTACGCCACCCCCCTGTACACTCCCCAGAACCGTAACCCCCTGCTCAACGCTGACGCTGTCGTCACTTACTGGTCAGTACCTTTATGAACCTTCTCTTTTTAATCGGCAGTGATCAATAAATTACTGTAATGTCGGCCGCTACCTAGATTTACGGCAATATGATGAATGTAATATTTTTTTGTGAACAGGCTCGCAGGCGGTGCCCCTGCCCAAAAGCTCATCCTGGCTATCCCGACTGCCGCCCGCACATGGAAGCTGGACGCTGACAGCGAGATCGCTGGTGTTCCTCCCCTACACGCTGATGGCCCCGGAGAAGCTGGTATGTCGTTATCATTTACACTTTACTCATAATGCGTATACACGATGAGTACAGCAGGACATTGTGATTCAGAAAAAGCCTGCCCAGAGGTGTTAGTGACAGAGACGACGCTCTAAAAATCGGAACTGTAATTTCTATCTAATGGTAAATGTCAATGGAACTGCGCCCTATATGGTCCCAAAATGGTTTATTTTGTTTATATGTATGTATTTATTAGTATTTATTCTTTTTCGAGTTATTTATCCTTATGTTGCACCTACCATGTTTTGTCTCTGCATCACCCTAAGGTTGACTGGTAGAAAATGCCTCAGACATGAAGTCCGCCTTTGTACACTATTTTTTTTACTTGTGCATAAAGTTTTAATAAATAAATAAAAATAAATAAATAAATGAAAATGGTACATAATTCAAGTCTCCAGATATTTTTAGTCTCCTCGTTGCCCAGATATAATAAATTATAGTCACCTCTCTGCACACACTGTAGAATTTCAAGTATTTGTCTTAAGTTTTTCAAAACATAGCAGACGATCGCAGTTAAAAAGAACCCAAGAAATGATTTCGCTTTGGATTTGTGCTACTGTACTCAATCCATGTTAACGAGTCTGTTTTCATTTTAACAGCAAATACCTTTGTTTAGTTTTATTAACACTGAAGCCTTTCACTTGCTTTGTAACACAGGATAGTTGCGCATTATGAACGATACAAATTATATATTTTAAACTAATGTTTTATAGAGACACAGCGAATTATGTGAGTTTGTGTATAATGTGGAGGGCCTAATCTCCGGAACCACGGCAGTTCCATTTGAATGATATATTATTATAAATAGATGGACATAGGCTTTAAATTATGTAAATATATACAAAAAGAAGTTAATACTAATAAAACAAATTTGAATTTACAAGCCTGCTACTTTTGTGAGGTGTGGGGCTCAGAACTTGTGTACAACGAACTTGTCGTGAACAGAATATCGTCTTCACATATAAATAGCACCGGGTCGATAGTTGTATTATAAATATAAACCTAAACTTCTTGTTGAAATCCCCTCATGCTGTGTGCAATCGATAAGTAAAGTAGCCCCTATAGTATCGACTGTACCCCATGTGTGCATAAGGAAAAACTCTTTAAATAATAGGTATATAAGCTTATATCGTATATATATAAACGTAAAACAAAATCATCCGATGGAAAAAAAATCATCATCAGTAGTTGTGAACCTATGGGGTTCGCAACTAACCCCCCTCACCCCCCGCTGGGGTTTTCGGTTTATAAATTAGTACATAATAAACACTTGAAGGCTTAAAATAAACAATAACAAGAGTGAATATTAATAATGCGCAACCATGGAACGCATTTAGCAATGTCTACTGACTTGTTTTTAAAGTGTCACGAGAAATAAATGCCTTGTTGCCATTAATTTTAGAAAAATGATTCTGACATGCAAACAATTTGGTGCTGGCAAGTATTCAGCAAAGAAATGATGAATATTCATAATGTCTAAGTTAGGTAACCGGTTGTTTGAAGAAGATACCGCGGCCCTGGCATAGGCAACTGAAGGAACACGGGTGGGTTTTAGTCAGTAAAAGTCTGACACGCCCTTCCGCTCCACCCAGAGCGGGAGAAGTTATTTGATGATTTCCCACCCTCAAAAAAATAAAAAAGGTAACCATGTCTAATGCCATTTCAATTTATTACGTATTGTGATGCTGATTGTCTTCTGGGTTATTTTAAGTCAACAATCATTAACGTTTTCGAAGACCATTGCACATTATAACACGGGAACAGCTGTTCCAGTGATGGTTTTATCAAAATAATGGTGTTTACAAGAGCGATCCACGTCATTTTCTGGCTTGCCTTTTGACTGAAATAATTGACAAAAATGATTCCTCGAAAGCTAATTCTTATGTTCTTGTTTCTAGGTCCTTACACCAAAACAGAGGGTATCTTGAGTTACCCTGAGGTCTGCGCCAAACTGATCAACCCCAACCACCAGAAGGGAATGCGTCCCCACCTTAGGAAGGTTACCGACCCCAGCAAGCGCTTCGGTATGTGAACAATCATGAAAGCAAAAGTGTTTGTACATAAAAATCTTGCTTACTAATAGGGTCAGTGGCCTTAGTGTGAGTTTTATACTTACTCGATCGCATTTGCGTTAACGTTAACATACGTTAATAATTGTGTTTCCCATTACAGTCACCAGAAGGCGCTTATTCAGTTTCAGTACAAATTGAAGTTTACGTTAACGTGATCGAATAAGTATAAAAACTCGTACTTAGGCCTCTGAATACAAATGACTTACCTGACGTGTGTGCAGGTTGGACATCAGGTCTACTGACTGATTTGACACATCTGCACAAATTGTCTCTGAAGCAAGAGTACCTACTGCATCATAAATTCATAACATGTCACGTGTCGATGGGAAAATATTCTGTCGATATGTAAATGAGTGAAATTCGACACAATCCGTGCAAAATCAAATGCAACAAGGCAACAAACAAATGTTTTATGAAGCGGCGCAACTAGTGCCTTCAAACAGTAATAGATTGACTGTTCTGTTTCGGGCTATAGCTAACTCTACAGCTAACTATAACTAGGTATCGACATTGGAATATTTGGCTGTATTTTACAACTATGACCAAAAAGTACACTAATTTAGTGGGTGTCCATGGAAAATGTGTCTATCTATTCTATAGCAAACAATTAGTAAAACCATTGCCGATGGTTACATTGCTGTATAAAATGCTTTGGGGCCTTTAGAGCATTCCTTAATAACGGTGCTATGTCGTTTGTTGTTGTGGTGTTTATTTAATATTGATATTTGTTTATTTAATATTGAATTTGCTTTCGATATCGCACCCATCAATGAGGAATTAGACAAGCCCGCGGTACACGGGGTGACGCAAAATCTGACATAGAGGGCCTTAGCACACCTCCGCCGCGAAACCGCATGATGATGATGAACCGCATGAGCGGAACATCATGCGAGTCAGTTGAATTGAACTAATGCGGTTTCGCTGCTATGCCATGGTTTCGCGGCGGAGGTGTGCTAAGGCCCTTACCTCTCAAAGGATTTCGTGTATCGGTTGCTTGCGTTGCGTTGTGTACGAAGGGGCTTAGTATTAGCTAGCCAATTTGACTTTTCAGACAAGGGCTTAACAAAGGAGCAAGACTTAACCCCTCTTTTTGGTTGGTACCTACTCATTCATAGTAGGCTTATAGCTTCAGATAACACACGCTCTAAATGCTAAATGGCCATGACTGTAAAAAGTAAAATGTAAATAACATGTCTTGCAATCATTCTTTCGAATGGATATATTTTAATAACATTATTCATTACTTTTGCTTTTCATTTATTACCTATGAATTTATGATTTTAAACTTCATCTTCACGTAGACGCGGGTATAAGCTCATACATTACTGACCCACGGGTTCGTGCATATTCGAACAAACCCTTGGCTCGAAATATAGCGCGCAACACTGAGCGCGAATGCAAAAAAGGAAGTCAAAAGCTTGGTCTGACAAACTAGGTCTATAACCGCCCTAAGTTAACTTCATACGAACACACAAAATTATGCAACCTAATATAATATTATATCTATGTACACGCATCTAGAAAGTCTATTATGGTTAATTAAGTTATGGTAAAAATGTAATAGATATTAATAAAATGTATCTTGCAGGAACATACGCATTCCGTCTACCCGACGAAAACGGTGACCCAGGTCTGTGGGTGTCATACGAGGACCCTGACACAGCTGGCCAGAGGGCGGCTTACGTCAAGTAAGTTGATTTTTTATTAATTCCCGAAGTACAGTAAAAAATTGGCAGTCATGGAAACTGCCGACAGAAATGAAAATTTATGCATAGCATAGCATGTCGCGGTATCGAGGTGTCGCGGTGTAGCGGTGACGCGAACCCGTAAGATTTCCCTCTACCAAAAATTGCTCAACGCACCTAAACAAGTTTTCACTTCAACAAGTGGTAAAACAATAGGTACTTTTATTTGGCAGAATTTCCAATTCTGAATATTTTTCATTGCCAAATTGCCAACCAACAAAAAGTTTTTATTTAGTTTCATTCCAATAACGTCAAAATTTATGTCAAAATATTATGAGATATCAATATCAAATCTCTACAGATTTGATTAAATTGTTTTTTTTTCCAGGGCCAAGAACCTCGGAGGAGTATCCATCATCGATCTGTCCATGGATGACTTCCGCGGCCTCTGCACGGGAGACAAATACCCCATCCTCAGGGCTGCTAAATACCGTCTTTAAATACCATACACTTTTTTTCTTCAGTAACTTACACATTTAAAACATTATTTTAAAAAGCGGCGCTAATAATGTTATCTTTCCCATGCCGTCAATCTATTGCCGCCCTATAATCATTGTATTGTTGTAATCAGTTTTTTCATGCACCTTTAAAAATAATCTTGACTAAGTTACTGGTCATAATTGCTATATTAATAATATGTCACAGTAAGATAAGATAATTTTATATTAAAAGAAAAATGTTATTTTCTGTGCTACGAAAGTGTTTTATTTATTTTTCAAACCACCTGCTCGCTAGTGTCATCCAAACCTAACCTAAAGCAAATCTCTAATGAATTTCTTTAGGATAAATTAGGTGCTCTAGTCGGGCAGTAATATTTACCTGAATTTCATTATGACCCGTTGCTGCATTATGTGATTTGAATTTAGAACCTCAACTTAAAAAAAATAATGAAAACTTTTACTTACTTACCTCAAAATAACTTTTTTTTTGTGTACAGCTTGATCAAAGAATTCTCACTTTAATGGTTTGTTGCCGTCGAAGAACAAAAATTACCTACGCAATTTATTCGAGATAATACATATATTACTTAATTACTATAAATATGAATTATTTCAGTTAATGTTTACTTTGACAGTCGTAGGTAAGTAGACGATTTCCATTTCTAAATTCCTTACCTTACCGTATCATACCAATTTAAATAATGGTCGATTTTTTTTATATACCTACCTAGTCTAATCGGAATCACGAAATCATAATAAAAAGACTATGTTTTGATAATGTACTGAATTAATTCAATTCCAGTTATATTAGTCGCCAATGTCATAAATGCAAAATAAATGCATGCATTGAAGCATTTTTAACAATTGTAAAAAAAAAACAAATAATAAATAAGTACTTAATTACAGTTCGAGGTATCAAGATGAGATGTGTAGCGACCTGCGTCTTTTTAGGGTTCCGTACCAAAATGGTAAAAAGGAGTCCCCTGCCAGTGGGAGCCTTAAAGTTTTTCCTGTTTTTAACCGACTTCCAAAAAAAGGAGGAGGTTATCAATTCATATGTTTTTATTTTTTAGGCTTACTTTGTTCTACGTATCATCTTGCTCAAAGAAGACAAACAAGCAAACATTGCGATTAGATTGGACACAAATTAATATTTTTTACGACTCTACACTACCTACACACGGTGTTATCAAAATTTCACGCAGTGGCGTAACTATACCCTTCGAGGCCCGTGGCAAATTCGACGGATGGCCCCCCCTCTATAAAGAAGCTGAACAAACAATAATAGTATTTTTATGGTTCCGTACCAAAATGGTAAAAAGGAACCCTTATGGTGCGACTCTGTCTGTCTGTCACAGCTGGATATCTCAAGAACTACTAATGCTATCAACTTGAAATTTGGAACAGTTTTAGATGACGTTTGCCCAACTATTTTACAAATAAGAGAAAGATAAAAATATATTTTTTTTTTGCAATGGACTGAATGTAGCCCAATATATTTTGTTTCCATGTTCTGCAATAGTCCTGCACCATCCGGGGGTTGTCCTTAGGTGCAATTGCATAGTGCATACAGGGATAATTCGGCTGGTGCCTTCTCGTCATTTAAAAATGTCTAAGGGGCCTCTGCGAGTTGGCTTCGGCCCCTCGTAAGCCTTCCAAAGGTCCGGGACCCCAAGGTCCGAGATATTTCAAAGACAAAATACAATAATAAATGTTGGGAGTTGGGATTTTCCTCTGACTGGGGGCCCCTTCCGGCTGGGGGCCCGTGGCATTTTGCCGAGTTGCCACCCTGTAGTTACGCCACTGATTTCACGCATTGCTCACCTTATTAGTCTTGATATTGTAAGCATAATAATGATGCTCTGTGGAATACCTAACGTCTGTGGCATGAAAATGTTTTTAAAAATCGTTTTAATTAATATCTTGTTCATTTTCGATCTAATAATTTGTTCAATGAGTTTCGGAGGTAAGGTAACGAAAATTGTTTTCGTTGATTATTTATAATTAATCGATAAATATATAAATTATATTATTATAAAATAATGTTTAGCGACAATAGACACAATATAAAATTAACTGTTCGCCGGTCACAGTGACTGGATGGCGTGGCGTTTAACAAAAAAAGAAAGACAGAAATTAAGACCCGTTAATTAATATGGTATTTTATCTTTGTATTTAATTAAATACAAAGATATCATACAAAGCAAGAAAAAAACGATTTCTCTGTGCTGAGAAAAATAGTTTTTATTTTGCTACCCTTGTGCCCGATTGATCGCATTATGCTTGCCTGTTTTCACGAAGGTTTAGGTATAGTAGGTACACCCACAGAATAAACCTCTTTATCTGTTCTGTGAGTACACCCACATAATATCATAACGGTACACCCATATGATCAAAGTTAAGTTAACAATTATTTTTTTATGTTTAAGCCCCATGTAATAGCGGTCGATAGACCGGAGTCGGATTTGTGCCCGGTTGATGGCAAATCAACCGGGCACAAATCCGACTCCGGTTTACTACTGAGAAATTATTGATAAAAACACAAAAACACTTGCCCGACCTGGGAATCGAAGCCAGGACCTCATGCTCAGTAGTATTTAGCGCTTGCGACAACTAGACAAAACGAAACATTCAAGTATTATTTTTTTTCAGATTATTTTGGTTCAGAGGAACGCTTCAGCGCTGATGACTTAATTATTTGCAAACTTCAGCCGAACGGTTACGATTGTAATAGAGGCAAGACCACTTCAAAGTACGGTTATCAATGTACCTACATAGTTTTAATATATCGTTTACTACAGATAGGTAACATCCAGTACCCTTATTTATGCAGTAGTAATGTCGAGCTCGTCCAGCTATCTTATATACGGGGTCTGCAGCAACGCTTTCTGAGTCAGAAGGCGCGGTTGCGGCAGACCCCGTAGAAGACTGAAGAACAACCGACCAGTTGTCTTCAGTTCCGTTCTTCCATTGGCCTTTGCCCAACATTGGGATGAAACAGGTTACAGTAACCAGTAAGTAACAATATTGCTAATTTTGTGTATTTCTTTTTAGTACCAGTGTGTACCTTTAACTTACCTTACACATTCTAACTACCTAGCAAGGAATTAGGGCATAACGGCATGCTGTGAAAGCACACATTTTTTGTTTACTTATGCACACTTTGTACAATCTTTATAAGAATGGTAAGTAGCTGTTCGCAAACTCTGAGTTTGAAGGTGGCGAGGCGTTAGTTCATTAACATCTTGTATAGTTACTTACAATACGGACATCTGCCGTTCTATTCTGGAAAAATCTTACCGTGAAAACTAAGTTGAAGTAAACTGTCCCTAAGCATCAAAATGACAGCTCACTTCATCTAAGGTTTCACGGTGAGATTTTTCTAAACACAACGGCTGCCATACCGTGGATGAGTTGTTTTCCCATAGACAAGTTGAAACCTTTCAAGCTTTCAAAAATAGATTTTAGAACTTCCCAGAACGATGTCCTTGCTCCATATCAAAAAGTTACTAAACTGTAAGTAGGTACTATCGGCCAAACTTCCGAATGCTCACCTTTAAGGCGATAATCGCATAACACGGCTCAATCGCCCGATGCATCCGTTTTGATCAATAGGATGCTCGTTTTTTTTTTATTTGTTACTAATGTTTGTTGTAATTTTTTGTTACACGCCTTGTACACACACAAATGCATATTGTCTCTAATTGGGCGAAACCAGACAAGGGTGTGGACTGTCACTAGCTGCGCTTCGTCGGATATATTTTTTAAACTGAGCTTGCCAAAGTTTTGCCGATCGTACATAAATTACTACTTATTTTAATTAATTGTTACAGATTTTATTTCGACACAGTCTTGAAAACGTGTAGTACATTCGAGTACAGCGAGTGTGATTTCAGTCAAAATCAGTTCGATACACTTCATAAGTGTAATACAATGTGCTTCGGTGAGTTTACATTACAATTGATCATTAAAAATAAAACTGTTTGAGGATACCTATCTATTAACTAAAATGTTTCTATCTTTGGAGTCAAGTAGGTGCACACACATCAGGGACAGGTAACACAATACCCCTTGGTAAGACTGGTTGCCAGACTTTTGGGCTGCTGACTACCCGTAACGACTGTCAAAGCCGATGATAGCCGATGATGATGATGATAGCTGATGGTACCTGCCGATCCACAGAGGGCTTTCGTTATAAAATGGGTGGTTACCCATACATGGACCGACAGCGGCAAGCATAGACAAAAGAAAGATTTCTATGACGGCAAGCATATCTATCATAGTTCCCTACTCAAGCACGAGCCCCTCACCTCGTTCAGGATCATGATTTTATTTAAATTGAGAAATTTGTTTTATAGAGTCATTGAACCATGACCTCAGGGCCATAAAAAACTTAACGGCTAACACAATCTGTCGTTTGCAACCAGAGTTTGGGAATTGCAATAAGTACTACCCAATGTGAGTATTATAGTTTATTATAATATTTATGGGTTTTGTCCTGTTTCGGCAGGAGTACTGGACTATTTTATGATTATGATTGATTATGATTTGGATACACCCTAAGAAATAAGCCTGGTATAGTACTTTTGTATTTTTATGGTGTGCATTATGAAGAGTATTCTATCCTCAAGTTACTTAATTACATTGTGTTCGACAGGTATTATTTCGACGTTTCATCTCACACGTGCAAAGGATTCTCGTACAGTGGCTGCGGAGGCAACGGCAACAGATTCTTGACCACATTGATGTGCAAAAACTATTGTACTGATTCGGTCCCTCTCCCCAGGAGGGTCCAGACCGTACCTTAACATAGCCTAACCGAACGTTATGGGGAGCGGGACGGTTAAGAAAATACCGAAACCATACTCGATTGATTCTCAACCTTTTTGCCTGTTCACAATTGAGTATCAACCGAAATAAAGCCTCCTACAAACTCGCCATATAATCGCGCGCAACACATACGACACATACATAGGCACCACTCGTCGCGCGAGACGCGGTGCCTTTGTGTCACGCGCGATTATATTGCGTGTCACGCCTGTTTGAAGGAACCTTAATACAATGTAATATTTAATATATTTATGAGTTTGTAGCGATTAAGCCCCATTTACAAAGTGTAAGTTTATTGCCTGTGGCATACCATAAAATTGAAACAAAAATTGACTGGCACCGTCTAAACACGTACAATTGTTGCATACGGGTTTTCCGCTTTCCTGTGATTGAAGGATTATAATGAAAATGGCATCACTAAGAAGGTACACACGGCTACACATCAAGCTATACATTTCCAGTTTACGCTGAGCTCAAACTGTAAGGAAATCCTATACAATGCGAGATCAGCTTATACTGGAAATGTATAGTTTGATGTGTAGCCGTGCGTAGAGGATTTACTCCAGAACGATGTTGTGTATAGTTTGATCTGTAGCCGTGCGTAGAGCATTTACTCCAGAACGATGTTGTGTATAGTTTGATCTGTAGCCGTGCGTAGAGGATTTACTCCAGAACGATGTTGTGTATAGTTTGATCTGTAGCCGTGCGTACAGGATTTACTCCAGAACGATGTTGTGTATAGTTTGATCTGTAGCCGTGCGTAGAGGATTTACTCCAGAACGATGTTGTGTATAGTTTGATCTGTAGCCGTGCGTACAGGATTTACTCCAGAACGATGTTGTGTATAGTTTGATCTGTAGCCGTGCGTACAGGATTTACTCCAGAACGATGTTGTGTATAGTTTGATATGTAGCCGTGCGTACAGGATTTACTCCAGAACGATGTTGTGTTAATTAATCATTAACATTTCAACGCAATGTGGGAAGACACTGTTCGAATGCAGCTGGATGCAATTTGTGGAAGGTACGAAGAAAGTAATCAAACTGTAAATATAATTATTATTCAATTAGGATATTGGGTAACAGGAATATTTGCATTCCGTTTGGATCCGCATACCAAACGCGTACTGTGTTTGCTGAATTTGCTGCGGAAAATAACATTATTTTGCATTGGATACCGTCACAACAAATAGAAAATTAATATTAGTTAGATTATACTTATTTTGCAACTTATTTTTTTTTTGTCATTTACCAAGAACATGAATTTCTAACACTAGGGCTCAACTTGCTGGATACTGTTGCAATTACTGTTCGGTGGGCAGACGTAGTACTGTCAGGCTGCTGTGCATTTTGTAATGTACGCTTGTATTTGGTACGAGTATTAATTTCAACTTGATACCTGCACGCGTTCCTGAGCAAAAGGGTTTTGACAGACTGACAGACAGACGGACAACGAAGTGATCCTAAAAGGTTTCCGTTTTTTCCTTTTGAGGTACGGAACCCTAAAAACTAAATCTCTAACGATGGAACCTTGAAAATTGCAAGACCACGTCTGTTTCATGAACATGATGTTTCTTTAGTTTTATGTGAACCTTCAAATCGCCATACCAATTTGTACGTAACAACTTCTTGAAATCAGATATTACTTTTATGTTGTATTATGCCCATTTTTATTCGCTATAAAATATATGGAAACAGTTCATAATATTTATCGCACTTCTTTGAATTTGTGTTTTTAAAATTATTTCAACAAAATAATGTTTTTAAACTATGAATTTCACGCACTTTTCATATTATTTACATTCATTTTGATAAAAGTGCTATGCAATGTGGATGATGAAAATATTAAAGATATATCAGAACCCATTCTAAACACTACTCCAAAGGGTACGTTATTATACGTATTAGGTACATCTTTTTTTATTAGCCTCAGTATTCTACTGCCGGTCAAAGATGATTCCTTCATTCCATTTCACCAACTTACAATTGTGTAGAGTTATATTGAATGTAATATTAACACATACCTACTTAGGTAAGTACCTACAGTGCATACAGTGACGCATCAAGCAGTGGTTAAGTCAACGTATAATAATTATGACCATCGTTAGTTGAATCTATCGGTACTATTTCCATTAGATTATAAACTGTCGAAAAATTATGAACTGCACCAAACCATTTACAATTTAAGGCGAAATGATATCGTAATGGGATTTGGAGCATTGGCATGGCCAAACGGAGCATATAGAGTTTTTTAATAACTAGCGCATTACACTTTAATTTTGTATCACGATTAGTTAAAGTAGTGTAACACAAAAAATAATGTGTTACAGTAGTAAGGAGAACATTGATAGTTCTATTCGATTTTAATTAGGTAGGTAAAGCAATTTCAATAAAATTTCGTCTACAGTCTACACGTTCACCGATAAAGACATAAGGGGAATATGAGTTTACTTTAATATAACAGAGTATTTATAGAATGTTAAAAAGAAATAAGTATTTAAAAAAATATTTCTTTTTAACATTCTATAAATGCTTTGTTTTGTATTGGTGAACGTATACACTGTAGACGAAATTTTATTGAAATTGCTTTACCTCATTAAAATCGAATAAAACTATCAATGTTTTCCTTACTATTGTAACACAATTTTTTTTTGTGTTACACTACTATGTTCTATGTTAAGGATTAGGTTTCCGCACTTAGTCCTTTATGTGGACCATTGTGCGTGAGCCATGGCGGCCTTCGTGGGTTATTCCAACCAGCCCACCTCCCTCCAGAAGTTAATCAAATCTCTGGGTCTATTAAGAACATCTGTGAAAGATCGGGGTGTTCCAAGAGTTTCTGTTCTAATCTGGGTGATGCCTATGCATTCAAAGAGAACATGCGCAATGGTCTCCTCAGCCTCCATGCAGGCCCTGCACAGGGGACTGTCCGTTATTCCTATTGTATGGAAGTGTTTGTTTAATGAGCAGTGTCCCGTGATGGTCCCAGTCACCAGGCGCAGCCCGTTCCTGTCCAAACGTAATAACCGTCTAGTAAGCGCACCGTCCAGGGAGGGCAGAGCCTCCCTGGATTGCCTGCAGCCTGGTGTCGAGGACCACCAACTCTCTGCTTGTGTATGGGTGAGGTCCTGTAGCCACCTGCGTAACTGGTTGAAGGGAATGGGCACGATTGGCTCAGGCCCACAGACAGACGTGCTAGATGCTCTCCTAGCTAGTTCGTCAGCTGCGTCGTTACCCAGTGATTCGCTGTGTCCTTTTATCCATTGCAGTGTCACTGTGTTTCGGTTAACAACCGTTACTCGTTCGAGTGCGTTGTGACATTCTTGTATTAATTTCGAGGTAATGTATCTTTTCCGTAAGGATTGGAGCACCGAGGCACTGTCCGAGAGTATACGTATATTTGTATCCGTGACTCTCCTGGCTTCTATGGCATAGCACGCTTGTATGATGCCTACACACTCCACCTGGTAGACAGTGTTAAATATTCCAAGCGGGTTGGATATATTGATGTTGAGATCGTGTGAGAAGACTCCGACCCCGGTTCCGGAGTCAGTCTTTGATCCATCGGTGTATACTCTCAACTCATGCAGGCCTGAGTAATCACACCGTTCTTCCGTGAGTGTGATACTATAATGCTTCTGAAAGTAGTGCTGTTTCGGGGCTCTGTCGCATGGTGATGCCATCATTGGGTGTCGTTTGATCGCATCTTCTTTTATGCGAGTGTGCTTAACTCTAGAGTCTTTGCTCAGGGTTCCTTGCAGATTGAGCCTAAAGGCGGCTAGGGCCGCCTCTTCACGCACTATGAGGTGTAGTGGCGGCAGTCCAAGCATTGCCTGTAGAGCAGCAGTGGGCGTGGTTTTCATGCAACTTGTTACTGCTACGCAAGCGAACCGTTGCAGTTTCTCGAGATCTTTTTGGGCTGTACTTAGGTCTGTCCTGGGCCACCAGACTAGCGAGCCATATGTGATGATTGGTCGGATTACTGTGGTGTATAGCCAATAGGTGACCTTGGGGCTAATGCCCCAATTCCTGCCGAGCAGTCGTTTGCACTGCCACAGGGATATACTGGCTTTTGTAGTGATGTAGTTGATATGTTTCGCCCAATTCAACTGTTTATCCAAAAAGATGCCCAGGTATTTGGTTTCAGTTGATAGACTTAGGGTAGTTCCAAAGAAACGCGGTAGTTGTAATGTAGTCAGCTTCCTCTTTTTTGTAAAGAGGACCAGCTCGGTTTTTGTGGGGTTCACTGATAATTGGTGTTTGTTGCACCAGTCTTCTACTATTTTCAAAGCTTGGCGCATGAGGTTGCATGGTACTGGATGGCAGTGGCGTGCACAGAGATTTCAGACAGGGTATGCACGGTTAAAATAAAATAAAAAAACTTAAGTACCATTTTCAGCTTCTTTCGGTCGGAGTCCCACCGACTAGATACCCTACCCAGTACCTAGTTACCTACATACCCGACTCTTACCACACGGTGCCATTGGCTTCGCATGGCGTTTGTTTGCGACCACCACAAATATCTAAATTAATTAAATCTGAACATCCGTTTTATGTAGATCCAAATAAATAATTTTTATGTTGATTTGTAAATAAAATGCAAGGTAAACAATACAATATGTTTGTGTGTAACACAACCGTTAGCTGTTAGCCAGTAACAATTTATCATAATACTTTTTAAGTAAATAACGAGTAAGTAGCATTAGCTTTTTTTTTGTGATAAACTAATCCCCGGATACACACGGACCCCTTTGCAATCAATTTAACTTCTTCCTCAAAAGATAACGTCGAAAAAGCGGCAGATTTTAATTTATTTGAACACACTTGGCCAGCTCAGCTGTCACGGGTATTATTTTTAGTTTTTTACAATAAACTTACTAAATAATTACTTATACAATCACTCACTTCCGCCCAGAAATACAACCGAACAATGATTTTAAATCAATCGAAACAATAAATATGTCGAAAAACATAGCAATTACGAACTAATACGAACAAATAAATTGGTTAATCCGACTAAAAAAAGTTGATCCTCTACAATCAACAAATAAGCGGTGCTTTTACGGCTTCTCAATTTGGACGGTTTGCAATGTAAGCTCTGCTTCTAAAACTCCAACACGCGCACACATTTTCACGCACACAGTCACACTTTTGCTGTGTACTACACGAGAATTCACGAGATGCGTTGTATGAAAAATAAGCAAGTTATAGTAGTGCTTTTGCTCACATGGGAGCGCTGCTTGCGTGGTGAATCGGTGGCGCGTGTTCGCCGCTCGCTCCAACGAGTTAGTTCCATAAAAAAGTAATAGATGGCGCGGAATCGCATTATAAACACGGGAATTCAATGACCGATTTTAAATTAGATTCCTATAATACCTACCATATTTTTTTTAAATCATTTAGAGGGACATGTATTTATGGGACTACAGGGTATGCAGAGCTTATTTGCATGTATGGAGTGCACGCCACTGCTGGATGGTGTTTTCATGGGTACCATTTATTATTATGGTTAAGTCGTCGGCGTAGCCTACGGTGAAGTATCCTTTGTCGTTCAGGGTTTTAATGAGGCTGTCTACGACCAGGTTCCATAGTAGCGGGGAGAGGACGCCCCCTTGCGGGCAGCCCTTTGCTACGACAGCCCTTGTGGTGTCGTTCACTGTCACTTGCACAGCTCTCATCCTGAGCATGTTAGTGATCCAGCCTCTCAAAGTCGAATCTATGCCATGTCTGTCGAGGGCCATGTTGATGCTGTTGAACATGGTTTTGTCGAAGGCGCCCTCTATATCAATGAAGGCGGCCAGTGATGAGCACTTGTGGTCCACCGCGCATTCAATCTTGGAAACTACACTGTGCAGTGCAGATTCCGTTGACCTGCCAGTGGAGTACGCATGCTGTTGTTTATGAAGTGGTTTTACCCGAAGAGGTCCGTCACGGATGTGTCTATCACAGAGTCTCTCAAGGGTTTTCAGTAGAAATGATGTGAGGCTTATGGGCCTATAAGCCTTAGGCTGTGTATAATCAGGTTTTCCAGGTTTGGGTATAAAAATGACTTTTACCTCCCGCCATACGAAAGGTATGTACCTGAGTGCTATGCAGGCTCTATAGATCTCCACCAGCCATGGTGTCAAAACATCCACTCCCCACTGCAGTAGGGCTGGGAAGATGCCGTCTAGCCCTGCGGACTTATATGGCTGAAAGGAGTCTATGGCCCACTTTATACGGTCTCCTGTTACTATATTGTGTGCTCTTGACCAGTCGTGTTCCGTTGGGGTCCATCCTGGTTCAGCCTCCCACGTCCTGTCCTCTAGGAGTTTGCAATCCGGGAAATGCGTCTCCAGAAGGACCTTACTGGTTTCTTGGTCGGTCATTGTGTATGAGTTGTCAGGTTTTTTCAGTGCGCCAAGAGTTCGGTCCTGATCGGTTGATAGGATCTTCCTTACCCTTGCGGCTTCATTGTTTGTCTCGATGGATTCACAGAAATTCCGCCAAGCAGCTCTCCTGGCAATCCTGATCTGTTTTTTGTATGTGTATTGGGTCTCCTTGTATACCTCCCAGTCTTCCGGAAGTCTGGTGTTTTTAGCTCTGTTAAATTGCTTACGTAATGCATCTCTGAGTTTACTAAGTTCAACATTCCACCATGGGTTCCCATCCCTCTTGGTTTGTGGCGCCCTTAGCTTGCAGCATGCATGGTATGCTTCAATTAGGTATTCTGATAATTTAGTCACGGTATATTCCAATTGTGCCTGATCTGTTATGGTTACCATTGAAAGGTGCCTAGCTAGTAGTGAAGCTAGGAGGCGTTTATACCCGGGGACGTTGGTGCGCCTCGGGTTTCGCCTCGGTGTGGGTTTCTTTGTGTTGGTAGCGGATTCTTCTATGGTCAGAGCAGGAAGGCTCATCCGACACACGCCAGTCTGTGATAAGGTTAGTTGCGTTTTCTGTAGCAAGTGTTAAGTCTATGATCGTTTGACCCCGGGCTGTTACCCAAGTGGGTTCTGAGCCGCGGTTAACGATGTTAAGGTTAGTCGTGAATAAATAAGTGGATAGTACCTCTCCTCTAGTGTTCGGTGCGTCACTGCCCCAGAGCGGGTGGTGGGCGTTCGAGTCCGTGCAGACGATCAGGTCCAGACCGGCGCGCTCACAGTGCTGCACCAGATCGGCCATCTCCTTCGGCGGGCAGTCGGCATCCTCGCCCGGCATGTACACCGAGGCTAGCACAACATCCGGAGCGCTACCATCGGTCTGGAGCCTGACAGCTGTCAGATCTCTGGAACAGAATTGAGTGAGTGGTGTGATGGGGATTTCTTTGGGTATGTAGGCGCAGGTTCTTGGTTTGTCCGCGCCATGTGTGTTGAGAATTAGCTTACCTCCGATGTTACCAAGGCCGCATATTCTATTATTCCTGATCCACGGCTCCTGGATCAGTGCGATCGTTCGGGGTTTTTCCTCCAGTGCCCTGCGTAGGCTAGCCGTAGCAGTCTGGCTGTGTTGGAGGTTAGTCTGGATGACATTTAGGGGTGATGACGGTGGCGGAGTGGGGCTAGTCGGAGATTGATCCATCAGATGGCCTTTCCCCCACCTCCACTCCGTGCGTATCCTCATGTACATCACCCGGCGACGAGACCAGCAGGTTCTCGTTCCAGGCAGGTGATGAGGGCGGTAACGAGTCGTTGTCATCGTCGGCCATTGCCGCTCGGGCCATGTCCTCCTCGAGCTTGGCAATGTCCAGGTCAGTCGTCTGTGTCGGTGTCGTCTGGGTCGTACCATCAGTGCCGTCAGTCTGGGTCTCAGGGGGTTTGATCGTGGGCCAGAAGCGAACGTATATCGACCCAAGCAGGTACGATATACGTCGCTCCCGTCCCCGGACCTTCTCAGCTTCCGCCGGTGGCATACCTATGGTCAAGTACACCCCATAGTTATCCCCACCGACGTTAGTTGCCCTGTACAGTGACCACCTCGCGATGTCAAACCAAGGATTCTGAAGCGTCAGAATCTTGTGGAGCCTCGATACGTCACCCCTAAATCGGGGGACGAAGAGCGAGGCTCGAACACGGGTGGGCACGTCAGCTTGTCTCAGTACCGTTAAGGTCTGGTCAGTGTCAGGGAGTCTTATTCGGGGTACGTGCTGGGTCAACCAGGTCAGAGCATTATCGTCCTCGCACCACATCTGCACGGTACCTTCCGCTACCCGTGGGTATCCGCGGAAGGCCGGGAGTAGTATAGTCGAGTCCGTGTCCACATTCAGTAAGAGGTCTTCCAGACTTCCAGGCCTCTACCTTAGTCAGGTCTCTGGAAGGGGCGGGGAAGCAGATAGCTACGGCCAGGGCCAGCCGCGCAGGAATATCCTTCGTGGCCCGCGCATAGGTTCTCTGCCCCCCCTGAGCAGAGTGGGTCCTCACCCGTTTGGCGTCCCCCTGAAGCGTACCAGGTGACGCCGTGTCATCAGGGCGCTCCCTCTTCGCCGGCCCTGTACCGCTCGGTCCAGGCTGCGGCTCGGAGGTGCCTGGCAAGATGTTATCTGCCGGCAACGCCCGGAGTGAGGCTCCAGCCCGCTTTCCCCGATTCCTTTTAGGTCGAGGCCTGTCGTGTGTCATGTCCGTGTCTTGGGGTCGGTTGGCATCCCCGGCGGACTCTGTTGCTGTAGGGGACTTTTCGCGCTGGGTTGCCCCTTCGCGTACTTGCCCCCGCTCGCTTGGTTCCGCGTCCAGCCGCTTTTCGCGCTGGGTTTCCCCTTCGCGTACTTGCGGCCGGTCGCGTACCCTCTCTTCAGCGTCCGATCGCGCTTCGCGCTGGCTAGTGCCTTCGCGGGCTTTGCGCTCTCGGTCGCCTACTTTCTTCTCCCGGGCCAAGATCTTTCCGCGCTTTTTGCTGCGTACTCGATTTAAATGAACCGGGAGAGTGGTAGAGCTGCCAGGTCCGTCATCCTTCCCCGTTTCGCTCCGTCTCTCTTGTTCATTGTCAGGGTAGGTGACGCTATTCCGCACGATACTCTGTTGCCAGATATTCGTGGGAGGCATGCACCGGGTAGTCAGTGTTGGCGCGTGGGTCGCAGCCTGAAACAAGGTACTAGGCGCGTTCGTCGCAGCCGCTGTCGTGTCTATGGGCGCGTGAGTCGCAGCCTGTGTAATGGGCGCTGAATTAGCAGCCTGCCGCGGAGAGCGCGGCACCAAATAGCAGTTGGATGCCCCCCCCAGACTACGATGGGGGCTGACCGCCGTGGCGGTGTGGGATTCCCCGGCTTGGCCGGGACCCACCTGGGTAGTTGTCTTGTCTTTCTGCATCATTTTTTGGTGTGGGGGTGGGCTTTTTTGGAATCGAGGTTGCCCCTCCTCTAGGACCGATGGGATATAGGGATAGGAAGGAAGGCTTTTGTTGGATGGAGGGTGTGGGTTTTGGGGTCACCCTAGGCTTGGGATTTGGCCTAGGGATTTTGGGAACGACGGGATGTAAGGATAGGAGGGAGGGCATTTGTTGGATAAGGGATGTTGATTTGGGGTCACCCTAGGCCTGGGATTTGGCCTAGGGATTTTGGGAACGACGGGATGTAAGGATAGGAGGGAGGGCATTTGTTGGATAAGGGATGTTGGTTTGGGGTCACCCTAGGCCTGGGATTTGGCCTAGGGATTTTGGGAACGACGGGATGTAAGGATAGGAGGGAGGGAATTTGTTGGATAAAGGATGTTGGTTTGGGGGTCACCCTAGGCCTGGGATTTGGCCTAGGGGTTTTGGAGCGAAGGGATATAGGGATAGGAGGGAGGGCATTGTTGGGTACAGGATAGGGGTTTGGGGGTCACCCTAGGCCTGGGATTTGGCCTAGGGGTTTGGGATCGATGGGATGTGGGGATAAGGAGGGATGGGCTGGTTAGGAGGTAGGAACATAGGAAGGGGGTATGGGTTACCCTAAGCCTGGGATTTGGCCTTCGGGAACTTCTCTTGTCCGGGATCTTTGAAAGATGCTCCGGGCACGGGACTCGACCTTAACAGTCGTTCCCGCACCCGAAGTTGGGCTATCCGCAACCTGCCCACCCGCTCGGTTGCAGGAGAAGAAGTGCCTGGCAGTCTGGAACGCCCCACCACGGATGTACGTATACATTCGCGTTGAAGCAATCCAGACCCCCCCGAGTGTGTTACACTACTTTAACTAATCGTGATACAAAATTAAAATGTAATGCGCTAGTTATTAAATGTAGGTACGTGTATCTAATAGTCCATGCTGTGGGGGCCTATCTAGTGGGGAGGTTTGTCACCTGGACGGGATGCGACGGCATTCATTGGCGACGGCGGATGCCGACGCGAGATGTCGTGCGGTGTTCCATAGGGGTCGGTCGTGGGCACTCTCGTGTGGAACATCGGATACGACTGGGTGTTGAGAGGCGAACTCCTACCGGGAGTGAATCTGACGCGCTTTGCGGACGACACGCTGGTCATTGCTCGGGGAGTTCGCACAGGGAGGCAGCCTCGCTGGCTACGGCTGCGGTCTCACGGGATGTGAGTCGCATTCGACGCCTGGGCCTGGAGGTGGCCCTCAACAAGTCGGAGGCCATCGCTTTCCATGGACACCGACGTGCACCGCCGCCGGGAACATACTTTGTGGTCGGAGGGGTTCAAATCGCTGTCGAGTCAACCATGAAGTAACTAGGATTGGTGCTAGACAGGCGGTGGGACTTGGGCCCCCATTTTCAGCGGCTGGTGCCCAAGCTGATGGGCACGACGGGTGCGCTGTCAAAGCTGCATCCCAATTTGGGGGCCTGAGCACCTGTAGGCAGGGATCGTGGGATCGATGGCCCTATATGGCGCCCCGGTGTGGGCAGTCGACCTGACGGCCCACCACGTCGCAATACTGCGCAAACCGCAGAGAGCGATGGCCGTCAGTCATTAGAGGATATCGCACGATCTCTTACAAGGCGGCTTTTGCATTGGCCGGATCCCCGCCCTGGAACCTGGAGGCGAACACACTGGTGACACTACATTTGTGGCGCGAGGAGGCCAAGGGCGACGGACTCGGGAACATCCATCGCCCTCCATTCCACAGGACCGGTGGCGCGTAGTGTTCCATGCGCGTCTCTCTAAGACGTAACGGGGGTTCAATACCTTAGGTACTCCCGCTATGGGACGTGGCCAGCTGGCGCGGGCCATCACCAGTTCTGGGTAGTGGAAGTTACATTCGCACCCGCAGCCCCCGACGCAGGTGTACGAGGGAACACCGGGGTGGTTTTAGTCAGTAAGAGTCTGACAGACCCCCCGCCCCCTGGAGGACATCCATGAGGATTTCCAACCCGATAAAAACAAAAAAGTAATAGTAGTAATTTAACGGTATTGTAATGATAAGTGATCTTTGCTTCCAGTTGACTTGAGCAATTTCGACATGACTATTTATTGCAAGTTTCAACCTAATGGCCGCATCTGTTCTACTACCCTCAGTAAATCCAGCAGGTGCGTGTTAAAGATGTAAAACATTATCCCACTCAATGATGTTATAGGTATCTAAAAAAAACTTTTATACAAAAAAAAAACCGGTCAAGAGCGAGTCGGACTCGCGCATCGAGGGTTCCGTTCCGATTTCTGAAAAAGTGTGCTATTTAGAGACAAAGTTTTATTTTTCCTGTAATCTTTACATAAAATTCTATCACATAGAATAATTTCAGCTTTTTCTCTTTGCAAACTTCGGAGATAATTGGGGGAAACGGTATTTTTTTTTACATTTTTTATCAGAAGTCGAAAACTATGCGGCACTAAAAAAAAGAAAAAAAATGTGTAAGAATGTGCAAACAGCGTTCTTTCGTATGATACCCCACATGCCCTAGTAGCCCCACTTTAAATTTTTAAGACCCCCTTTCAGTCCCTGTTGCAAAAAAATATAAATATTTTAATTTCTTTCTTATTTGCAAAATAGTTGGGTCAACGTCATCTAAAACTATTCTAAATTTCAAGTTGATAGCATTAGTAGTTCTTGAGATATCCAGCTGTGACAGACAGACAGACAGACTGAGTGACACCACAATTACAGTTCCTTTTTTACCATTTTGGTACGGAAACCGACTTCCAAAAAAAACACTACAAAGTCAAAAATTGCTTTAATTTCGGAAGTCGGTGTCTTTTACTTTTTGCCACTTTCCGACGCCAATTCGTACACCACAGGAAGTACATACTAGGTATACCATCATCAAGATACACAAAGTGCATTAAATACGTACTATAGAAGCTAACTCAAAAACTACCCATGAAAGAACAACAATATGGAACCACTGCGCAACAAAGTGAAAAGAGAATTTTCAAAATCGGTCCACAATTGTCGAAAATATCGAAGAACATACCCCTTTACACGGGCGCTGAAACGAGTATGAGTTTGTGTTTTTCACTTTAAAAAAAATCTTCTCATTTTTTGAAGATGGTTAAAAACGGTCGGTTGTCGGTTAGGAGCACAGAAATCTAAATATCTTGATTTCTGTGATTGGCAGTTCAGATTAAATATATTATATTCATAAATGTCAACTGCACAAAAACTGCAATTTTGCATCAGGCGTGCAGTTCAAATGCAGTGCGTTTGTTCTATAACTATTCTAAGCCACTTGCATTCTTTGGAGACTCCTCGAATTTCACCGGGTTGTCTGTCCATCAGCTTTCAATTTCACATCACCTTTGTACCCCAACCGCTATCGGTCCTTCAAACTATGGCCTGCCTATTATCACTTCTAGGTGTGTCTACTACGTGTCGGGGATGATAGGGTTCCATGTAATAACTAAAGTTTAGAGAGTAAAAAGTGCGTTTTTTCAGTCACTAAGATACATCCGTATTTTGTAATGTATGTAGAATATGTAGATATATGTTTCAGATATTTCTTCGACGTTCGGCTACAACGATGCGTACGTTTTGAATATGGATATTGTAACCACAGCTACAACATGTTTGCTGGAAGACGTCAATGCCTGGATGCATGCCGAGGTAGAATCAATTTTTCAATACCAAATAGTTGCTGTGTCCCCTGGGTACCACAAGTTGTGCCCCATATACAAAGACTTGTACTGTCATGAAAAGAATAACACTTTCCAATGACGTTAAAGCCACAGCAAAATAGCATTTATTATGAGTATTATAAGGGAGGAATGTCGATCGTGTATACCTCTGACTCCACATCGCGGAATATGTTATTTAGGAATATTTACTAATAGGAACACACAAAAGGGAGGCAAGGCATCAGACTGTGGTATTTACAGTTTTCGTCACGTAAAAAAAACGCTGAGTGACAGTGGTGGGTATGTGTTCTGCACATGGGTACAGTCACGCCCTAAAGTACTACGCTATTTATACAATCTAAGTGTAATTATTTTATTGTAGAATCACAATAGCTACATTAGTTAAGAACAGGCTAGAATGAATAAATCGTTCAGTGCACAGGTAAACGGCCATCGTTCTTTTTACGTGACGGGACCTGTACCCCTACTGGTATTGCAGATGTGCGTAGACGGCGGTGACCACTTACCGATGAGCAGCCTGCTTGCTTGCCAATAGGTATATTATTATGGCGTTATAATCTTTAAAACCATTTATTTTACTTTAGCGTCCCTGACGTATTGCATTTTTTGTCAAATCAAATCAAAATACCATTTATTTGCTAAAAACATGGTATAAAATATGGTAATGTTAATAATGTGAACAAACATGTTTTGCTTAGTAGTCATAAGCATGCAAATTTTACATGTATAACGATACAATCAGTCATCATGTGATTTTATGTTCCAGGAACTCCTTAACACTGTAAAAACTATTAGCAGATAGCCATTTATATAAATTAATTTTGAACAATCTTCTAATTAAACTTTTCAATTCATTTGGTATTCTATTGTATACCTGAACACACATAAACATGCAGCTTTTGTTATATTTCGCAAGCCTTGGGAGGACACCTAACACGAGCATGTAGGGGTCGCACCTGCTGCGAGAACACATCGCTTGCTTTCACTTGCTTCCGCTTGTCTATGGTTGCCTGTCAAAAAATAAGGAACTTCATAGACTTGCTTATGTCAAAAGTAAAATAAATGGTTGGGTACACGTAAAAACAGCAAAACTAGCGATAGCATAGTTCAAAAACCTAGAACTCTCAGAATCAGTACACTGGGTGTGTACTGTACTGATTCTGAGAGTTCTAGGTTTTTGAACTATTATTTTCTTCTGCTAATTACATTTCATTACAGACGAAGCATACGAACCAATTCCAGAAAATTTATCAGAAATCGTTTACTGCCGGTATCAACCTGACTTCGGAGATTGTAACTCGTATCATCCTTCGTAAGTTATTGTTAACCAATGTATTGTCAATCACGTAAGTGCTTTAGTATTTTTGACAATAATTCCCAGTAAATTGAAACTACTAACTAAAAATATCTAAAATATCTTACTGTTACTTATACAAATTATACTTTGTGATATTTGTATTAGTAACAGTTAAGTAGAATGAAAAATGATGAAAAATGGTTATGATGATGAATGGTGATGTGAATGTCACTTGCTATTATAAAACGACAAGTCATCAACGCCAAGTGACATTCAACATTATTTAAAACGGTAATGCAATTTCGAGGTCTTTCCGTTTATTTCGTTGTGAAAACATAAATAAAAATTTTAATAAAAAAAAACATAAAAAAAACATCATTACGGCCGTAATAATTACATAGCTAAATTGCTTCCGAATTCGTGTAATTCAAATAAACCTCTTGCTAGCTATGCTTACCGGCTTACCTTTTTTTACGCGGCATGGAGCATGGAGCTTTCCTCATAAATATTGTCTCGTTGGTGCCGACACTATAATTATATTATAGTATATTATGCAATTAGTGAATAAAGGACGGATTTAAAGTGAGGGCCATAGATGAATCACGAGCTAGTGAAGAATTCTAACGACTGAATCACGACCGTAGTGATTCAAGTGTTAGAATCCTGAGCGACGCGAATGATTCATGGCCCTCGATATAAATCCGTTTTATTCAAGAGTTGCATACTTACTATACTTTATACCATGACTACGAGAAAAAGAAAGATTTAATCGAAAATAGACATTCAATGAAGAAAAAGGAAGGTTAAATTGGCTTTGATGTACTTAAACCAGCCGTGATTTGTTGAGTAGCAAGTTTTCTACTATATCGGCCGCCCTCTCTTTTATAAATTCAGGTGTTGACACATCTTCTTCATCACTCGAATGCATTTTTAATCGATTTATCATTAAGTATCACAAATATACTCTTTGTGTTCGTACAACTTACAGTATTGAAAATAGAGCCAATTTACTAAGGACAAAGAACACAAAACAGTTTTTATTCTAATGCTAAACTCACTGTCGAAAATGTCGACCAATCAAATTGAATTTAGAACACCAACATAGGTCGAATACACAGATTACACTACGGCAAGCCATCCGACCAAGCGTGCCCTGCATGTTTGTACTAAAAAAAGTCTGTTAGCTCAGTGACGCTTAGCGATTGAAACAATTCTGTTTACGTTGAGAACATCACTAAATGGCTGGGGTGAAATTATCGTAGGTATAAAAAAGATGACACGTTCGGTTTTCATACTGTCTAATAACATGCCGTATCTAGCCTAGGTACTCTACTGTGGTCGAATACATTGGTGTGTTCCATTTTAAAACATCAAAACAGTGAGTAATAGTGCTTTTTATTCACTGTTTTCAGTGAATAAAATAAGCTTTTTAGAGGGGGAATGGTATAATAGTATATTATGCAATTAGTGAATAAAGGACGTATTTAAAGCGAGGGCCATAGATGAATCACGAGCTAGTGAAGGAGTCTAAAGATTGAATCACGACCGCAGGGAGTGATTCATGATGATTGAATCACGAGCGTAGCGAGTGATTCAAGTGTTAGAATCCTGAGCGACGCGAGTGATTCATGGCCCTCGATATAAATCCGTTTTATTCAAGAGTTGCATACTATACTTTATACCATGACTACGAGAAAAAGAATAGACATAATTATAATGAAGAAAAAGGAAAGTTAAATTGGCTTTGATGTAAACCAGCCGTGATTTTTTGGGTAGCAAGTTTTCCACTATATCGGCCGCCCTCTCTTTCATAAACTCAGGAGTTAACACATCTTCATCACTTGAATGCATTTTTAATCGATTTATTATTAATTAACACTAAACTTTGTGTTCGTAAAACTTATTCAAACAGCAAAGAACACAAAACAGTTTTTATTCTAATGCTAAAATCCTTGTCGAAAATGTGGGCTAATCAAATTGAATTTAGAACACACCAATATAGGTCGAATACACAGATTTAGATAGCTAGATACGGCAAGCTATCCGACCAAGCGTGCTCTGCATGTTCGATTGTTCGTACTAAAAAAGTCGGTTAGCACAGCGGCGCTTAGCGATTGAAACAATTCTGATTACGTTGAGCACATCACAAAAGGGCTCATCACTAAATGGCTGGGGTGAAGTTATCGTAGGTATAAAAAGATGACAAGCTCGGTTTTCATACTACCTAATAACATGCCGTATCTAGCCTAGGTACTCTAAATCTGTGGGCGAATACATTGGTGTGTTCCAAATTCAAACAACAAAACAGTGAGTAAAAGTGCTTTTTATTCACTGTTTTCAGTGAATAAAATAAGCTTTTTAGAAGGGGAATGGTATAATAGTATATTATGCAATTAGTGAATAAAGGACGGATTTAAAGCGAGGGCCATAGATGAATCACGAGCTAGTGAAGGATTCTAACGATTGAATCACGACCGTAGGGAGTGATTCATGATGATTGAATCACGAGCGTAGCGAGTGATTCAAGTGTTAGAATCCTGAGCGACGCGAGTGATTCATGGCCCTCGATATAAATCCGTTTTATTCAAGAGTTGCATACTATACTTTATACCATGACTACGAGAAAAAGAAAGATTTAACTGAAAATAGACATATAATGAAGAAAAAGGAAAGTTAAATTGGCTTTGATGTAAACCAGCCGTGATTTTTTGGGTAGCAAGTTTTCCACTATATCGGCCGCCCTCTTTTTCATAAACTCAGGTGGTAACTCATCTTCATCACTAGAATGCATTTTTAATCGATTAGAACAACACTAAACAAACACAACATTAAAGATTAAAGTAACACTAAACTTTGTGTTCGTACAACTTACAGTATTCAAAATAGTGCCAATTTACTAAGGACAGCAATAAGAACACAAAACAGTTTTTATTGTAATGCTAAACTCCTTGTCGAAAATGTCGACCAATTAAATTGAATTTAGAACACATCAATACAAAGATTACAGTTACACTAGATACGGCAAGCCACGACCAAGCGTGCCCTGCATGTTCGACTGTTCGTACTAAAAAAAAAGTCTGTTAGCTCAGTGACGCTTAGCGATTGAAACAATTCTGTTTACTTTGAGCACATCACTAAATGGCAGGGGTGAAGTTATCGTAGTTATAAAAAAGATGACACGCTCGGTTTTCATACTATCTAATAACATGCCGTATCTAGCCTAGGTACTCTAAATCTGTGGGCGAATACATTGGTGTGTTCCAAATTCAAACAACAAAACAGTGAGTAAAAGTGCTTTTTATTCACTGTTTTCAGTGAATAAAATAACCTTTTTAGAAGGGGAATGGTATAATAGTATATTATGCAATTAGTGAATAAAGGACGGATTTAAAGCGAGGGCCATAGATGAATCACGAGCTAGTGAAGGATTCTAACGACTGAATCACGACCGTAGGGAGTGATTCATGATGATTGAATCACGAGCGTAGCGAGTGATTCAAGTGTTAGAATCCTGAGCGACGCGAGTGATTCATGGCCCTCGATATAAATCCGTTTTATTCAAGAGTTGCATACTATACTTTATACCATGACTACGAGAAAAAGAAAGATTTAAGTGAAAATAGACATATAATGAAGAAAAAGGAAAGTTAAATTGGCTTTGATGTAAACCAGCCGTAATTTTTTGGGTAGCTAGTTTTCCACTGTATCGGCCGCCCTCTCTTTCATAAACTCAGGTGTTAACGAGTCAATTTCAACAACTCGATTTTTTACCTAATTTCCATGGACATTTTCATTTTCAGGTTTTGTAAAAATCTTTAACAATAAGGCGCAACATATCCACATTTTATATACATTTTCTAAAAAGGGATTGTACTTATATATTACATAATGAGTTATTTGGGCCACCGAAATTGGCGAGCCACAGAAATTTTATTGGTGACACAGAAATTATGCGTGTGCACTGAAATTGTGAATTACTAAAAAAAATATTTTTAGTAATATGTAAGGAAAGATAAGGTACCTATTAATGAAAAAAACTGACAATAATACGAATAATTTCAATAAGCATTTATAAAAATGCAACGTGGTGTAGTATTGCTTAAATCTGCAAAAACTTATCATAATACGATTGATTTGAAACTAATAAAAAAATCCTAAACAAATTACTACCTATACCTTGTATGTATGTCTACCTTGGGCAAGTCATCCAGCTCGGTAGACACAACTTTGAGAAAGAAGCCGACAGAAGGATCCATTGGGTTGGGCAGCGTTTGGAAAACTTCGTCAAGTCTTTTTGTCACCTATCCCGCAATGTTTGAAAACGAAGGTTTTCAACCAGTGCGTCCTGCCCGTTATGACATACGCTGCTGAAACGTGGACACTTACAGTCGGGCTGGTCCACAAATTCAAGGTCGCTCAGCGAGCTATGGAGCGGGCTATGCTCGGAGTTTCTTTGAAGGATAAAATCAGGAATGAAGTTATCCGGAAAAGAACCGGAGTAACCGACATAGCTAGCAGAATAAGCAAACTGAAGTGGCAGTGGGCTGGCCATGTTTGTCGAAGGACCGATGGCCGGTGGAGCAGACGAGTCCTGGAGTGGAGACCGCGTATCGGTAAGCGTAGTGTGGGACGCCCCCCAGGTAGATGGACCGACGAAGAAAGTGGCTGGGACAGACTGGATGCGGAAGGCGGAGGACAGGGTGTTGTGGCGCAGACTGGGAGAGGCCTATGTCCAGCAGTGGACCGCGATAGGCTGAGTTGATTGAATGAAACAACTAACTTACTTACTTAAATATTTGTGGACATTTGATGGTCTTATCTTGAGGTATGTTCTTGGTTTGAAAGTAAAATAATTCAGATCCTCTATATCTATGAATGAATTGTTGATGGCTTAAAACTGGAATCTAATTGTGATGCAGGTGGAACGACCGTTGCATTATCCAGGATTTCAAAAGGCAATTCATAGAAACCTAAATGTTTTCCGTGAATGCATTCTAAAGTATAGTAAAGACAGTTTTCATCAGTGCATGACAGTGATCGCATTGCAAGCGCTTTGGATGTTTTTGCCCAAACGATCTGATGGATCTTCATAGACCCTAGGAAACATTTTAGGACTTTTGGCAAAAGCTAATCCTTTTCATTCACTTCATAGTCGTTAGCAATCTTTATTTGCACACCTGTGACGGTTGTTTGAAGACCTTCCACTAAAGCGTTAATTAGCGTTGATATCTTTGCCGAAGGCAACCAGACGATCTGCAGATCTCTTCAGAACACCGCCTACACCGTCAGGTGCTCCTTTTACATGGCCACATTCGCAGTAATGTCGTATCACTCGAGACAAATCTGGCAAGTACAGTTGAAGCTGCGATATAATATAGAATTATATATTTTTTTGTTTCTGGTAATTGTCCTGACGGAGAATCGGATATGAGGTGCAACTGCTTCAATTTCTTTCTTCAAAATTGGTATTAAATGGACTCATGCTGCAGACGCATCGTGACGCAAAGATTCACTCACTTCTTTTTGCTCTGCAATGCTCTTCTTTTTTAACCTTTCTTGCCTATCTTTTTTCTTTACGAGTTATGCAGTCTGTGGCATTACTGCTCGAGCGGGCAGTATGACAGCACGCTTAACGGAGTGAAATTGCAAATTGTGTTTCATTTGAGTTACCTAAAACCAATCCCATCCTCGTCGCCACGTGTGGTGTCTTGGTTTGGGGTTGGTCATACTGCCCGTTCGAGCAGTAATGCCACAGACTGCATAACTCGTTTATTAAACGTCACACCGAGTCAATTTAAACTCTCACAGTTAATTATGAAAGGAGGCATGAGCAAAATAATGGGATATAAGTATAACAGAATGTAATGGATTGGATAATGCTAGGTATATCTGTGTAATCTATAACTAGGTATGTTAAATGAGTTCTGACAAAGTAATTTCGGCATAACAAATATTGTTTCTTTTCAAAAACATTCATTAACATTAGTACAATAATTGATAAGTACAATTTATGTGGAGTCGTGTAATTTCCGTGGACACCCAGATGCCACGGAAACCACAGAAATTGGCCCACTGAAATTGGAAACGTGGCTATTTTTTTTAAATTACAAGAAACTATCAAGGCTATGACTATTGTTTTCTATAATCTTAAATGTGTACCAAAGGCTACTTAGCATGCATAAAAGTGATACCTTTATTTCTTGAAAAAATCTTTTTAAAACCTGATCACCGAAATTGCAAAATTTCGTTCCGAGTAAGCTGAAATCACGTTCTTACATTTTTGACGGGAAGACGTGGCGATATGGTGCACTACCATTCTCACTGCGTGTAAAAGCACGACAATCTCTTGCCGGGCAGGGATTTATCGTTCGTTTAAACTCATTGGTGGAAGCTCAGGACGGCGAAACAAAATGACCACAGAAATTAGTAATTTCGCGCGGACAAAACTATCGTTGACATGTACTCATTAACTATGAGTCTAAACATTCAAAAATAATTAGCATCTTGTAGGTCAATTATTAGTTAACGCAGTCAAAATACTTTTTCTTAAATATGTTGGAGATTATCTTACTGAGAGGCAAATGCTGTGTATGAAAGTGATTGTGGACAAGACACAGAAATTGATAATTCGTCATTTACTGATGGTTTTCTTAAAAAGTAATAGTCTTATAAATATAATTTAAGTGGCTTCATATAGATTCACGTCTCTTTAATTCTGAGAAAAAAAATCGTTGCATTATCTGTAAAGCAGCACTGCGTTTTCAGCCTAGACGCGTAAATTTTTCGCCTGAGAAATTCACTCTAACACATCTTCATCACTAGAATGCATTTTTAATCGATTAGAAGAACACTAAACAAACACAAAATTAAAGATTAAAGTAACACTAAACTTTGTGTTCGTACAACTTACAGTACTTATTCAAAATAGCGCTAATTTACTAAGGACAGCAAAGAACACAAAACAGTTTGTATTCTAATGCTAAACTCCTTGTCGCAAATGTCGACCAATCAAATTGAATTTAGAATACATCAATATAGGTCGAATACACAGATTACACTTACACTAGATACGGCAAGCCACGACCAAGCGTGCCCTGCATGTTCGACTGTTCGTACTAAAAAAAAGTCTGTTAGCTCAGTGACGCTTAGTGATTGAAACAATTCTGTTTACTTTGAGCACATCACTAAATGGCTGGGGTGAAGTTATAAAAAAGATGACGCGTTCGGTTTTCATACTATCTAATAACATGCCGTATCTAGCCTAGGTACTCTAAATCTGTGGTGGAATACATTGGTGTGTTCCATTTTCAAACATCAAAACAGTGAGTAAAAGTGCTTTTTATTCACTGTTTTCAGTGAATAAAATAAGCTTTTTAGAGGGGGAATGGTATAAAATAAATTATATTATTGATTATTGTTTTACAGGTGGTACTACGATGTTACGGATATGAAGTGCAAAGGTTTTTCATACAGCGGTTGTGGAGGTAATAGCAATAGATTCCGTACTGCTATGGAGTGTGGAGACGTATGTGGAACTGCTCTTGCATTTAGTAATTAAATTCTAATTAATATTACATTTTTTGTTTGCCTACCAATTTTTAACCCATACTTTCGTAGCATTTCGTTTAGGTAAGTACCTACTATATTTAATATATTTTATTAAAAAAGTTAGGGTGCATTCACACCAAACCTATAGTCGACTAGGGTTAAGATAAGATAAAAAGGTATGAAAAAACAACGTCAGCCGCAGTGAGCCGCCGACTGATTTTACTTTGTTTTTCATAAAAAAACGTTAGGAAATTTTCTACTACAAAAAAGCTATCATAAAACTTCCAAGTTTTTAACAGACAGTAAATATTATATAATTTTCAATTTAAATTAAGTATATTTAATTTTAGGATTCGGATTTTTAAAAATTCATTAATGAACAAATTCTAAGAATGTTAAACTTTTAGTTTTTGACTAAATAGTATACAACTTTTTATTTTTGATTTGAATTTTTTTTGTTGAGTTTAAGCCTTCATTTGCGGGGTGCAAATGAAGGCTTAAACTCAACAAAAAAAATTGCGCAGGTACTTGACACATATTTTTTCACAATCTGAATCTGAAAGGATTTTGATTCCTAATCCAAAGCTTCTTATGTTTGAAAAATTCGTCTGCTCAGCAGTGTTAATAAAGCAATGACTGTTGTAGGATTGTCAAAATTCAAGGCACTGCCCGCTGATAAAACTTGACGGAAACTTTAAGTACTAACTAAGTATTCGTCAACTTATTGTTTTCATATTCTTGCGAATAAATGTTATTTTATTTTCTACTAGCTTCTGCCCGTGACTTCGTCCGACCCACCGCGTCGCATCACATCGCCCGCCCGCGGTATTAGGTATTTTTCAATACATTTCCTCGAAAACTGGTTCATATCGCACTACGATTAGGTTCACAATGCAATGTATTTCACACGCGTGCGATTTTTCATTTTCCCGCACGTGTGCGGGAATAAAAATTGCCACAGATAACTTATACCTAAGAGTATACTTAGTTCAAATTGGTTCAATGCCTATATTCACAACTCTCTATTCGGAGGTGAATGTTTTTTTTAATCTCGGCAAAGAGGTAAGCGTCTTTACGGCGTAGGTATGTATATTGCGTTTGAATATTTAAATAATGTTTATAAATAGAATATCATCAAAAACTATGATTATTACAATAAAAAAACGTTTATGAACAAATTAACATTTATTTGAGTTCTAAACTCGAAAATATTTAAATTTTCTGTTTTTCATATTAGGCTGTTTATCGGCTTTATACCTTTGCTTCTCCTTCCACCTGACGAAAGCAAAGCGCGAAAAAAAAGAAAATTTAAATCATAGTTTCCTAATAATTCATGACAAAAATATTTTCCGTTATTTTATTTTATTTCTTCAAAAGTGTATTGAACAACTTCGTTTGATACTCATGGACATTTGTTATTGCAGTTCTCGGCTCAATAACAACCTCGCCTACGGCTCGGGTGTTAATTCCGCCTCGAATGCAATAACAAACGTTCTCCACTTGTATAAAAATGTACTATTATCCTTTTTGCACGGCTCTTTTCGGTCTAGTGTGATGTTAAGTAAGCTTCCTCAAAATTGAGCTATCAAATGCAAAAGAAATCCGACTGGCAGCTCCAAAGAGTAGCGCGTTCAACAATAAAAACAAACAAACTCTTCAGCTTTACTATCAATCAATCTGCCTAGCCTTTTCCCAACTATGTTGGGGTCGGCTTCCAGTCTAACTGGATGCAGCTGCATACCAGTATTTTACATGGAGTGACTGCCTATCTGACCTCCACAATCCAGTAACTGTGTTGTGGAGTAATAGGATTGGTTGTCAGACTTTCGGGTTTTTGACGACCCGTAACGACTGTCAAAGATCCACGAATGACAGCCGGGACCAACGGGATAAAGTGCTTTCCGAGGCACGGAGAAGTCTGGGTATGTAAAGATGTCACCCATCCGCGTAGCGTAATCTGATGGATCGACTCTTGCGGCTGTTAGTACTTAGCTACGGGTTCTTCCCTTATATAACTAATAAAAATAATGAGTCTCGGTATGTAAAGATGGTCACCCAACCAATCAACCACTGACCAATCCCGGCAAGCTTTAGCTTTCATCAGCTTTACTATATTAGTAGGTACACAGGGCAAAGGAGTTAAGTAACCAGACACGCACACTACAAAACTATATGGCTACTGTACGTACTGCTCACAATGACAGCTTCGCACACATCCCTTTCATAGAGTGAGTGCGCTGACGTCTTTTAAATGATAGTGTAACATGATTTCGCAATGTAGGACAGTTGCTCTCGTGGCGCAAAAGGTAAGCATTCAACCTACAGGGACAGAATGATCCGAGTACGAGCCACGAGTTTACTAAAATATTATTTTTGAGATTTCGTAATTTAAAATGAATATACTAACTGAATAAAGCAATATTCTGACCAGTTTGAGAATCTACCACAAGTATCTCGCCTACTTAAAATTATTTCCCAGTTTAGAAGCTAAATACCCGCTTTAAAAATATATTCCTGCCTTTAATTGTGAACTTATGTAGTCAGTCTGCATTAGCAACTACACATATACTCTTTCTTTTGCACTTGAAGTTTGTGATTGTGATATATTGATTAATTTAGACCATGCATCATTTAATAAGATTTCAAAAAGCTCAGATTATTGTTTTGCATGAGCAAAAAATTATTTCTATTAGTGAAATCGCAAGGCGCCTAATGCTATCGGTGAGTGAAATTATTATTAATAAGAATGTATTAATTTACATATTATGTCACCGTGATCCCACCCAGTAATTTTATTATGATTGTCTGTTGTATCTCATTTAACGAATTGTGGATATGAATAGTTGAATCTAATAGAAAATGACACCGGAATAGTTGAATTTAGTATAATGAGTGGCTATGCAGTTAACAAATAAATACTTATTTTGTTAACTGCCACTCATTATATCGATAATTATTTAATCATTTCCATTAACGGTTTACACAGTATTACAGTAATAGTTTTTTTTATCTATGTTTTGTAATAAAATATTCAAAAATATAAGTAATGAATATGTTTGTAAATGATTAGAAAATAATAATAAAATACAATTTTGAAAAGATTTTTTTTTTAAACATTTAAAAATGTAAATTGCATGTATGGTAATTAAACAAAGGATTTATATTCTAAATAAAGTATAATAATATTGTTTAATACTTTTTATTAAAAAAAAAAATGTCATTTTATATGTGCACTAATGAATAAAGTAAATAATAAGTGTCATTATTATATTATATATTATTTTTTATTTGTGATTAGTATGATATTGTGTATTACTTAGGTCACTCGCCCTGCCTTTTTATTTCTATTTTATCGTATTCTAATTTTCATTATTATTGACCACTAGCCTTATATATCAATTGTATTTAAGTATATAGATATATATTCTCTGCATTGTATTTATATTGTGTATTTTTTATTTCTTAATTTATAATTTGGGAGGTGTATGTTTAGACCTAATATTTTAACTTTTTTTTGTAGAGAAAAAACGTTCGACTGTGGGTGCATTGTCACTGAGACAAGCGAAATAAACCGTCGCCTGCCTGGACCGACACCATTGGCTTACACAAATGTTTCGCCTCGGCACCGTGCGTGAGATTGTTGCCACCCATACATCAGATCCATTCGCTTAGACCAGGATAACAGCAGCAGCACACAACGTCACTATGCAAACTGTACGGAACCACCTGCAAGCGGACGGTTTGACATGTTGCAGACCGATGCGTAAAATTTTATTATCTACCGTGCACCGTCAAAATCGCGGAATATCGGCACTTCGATTGACAAAACAATGTCGTCATAATTACTGATGAAAAATGTCTTCATCGAAAATCACCACCGACTTATCGTAACATATATACTACCTTTAAGTTTCAGACATTTTCGGTTTAAAGACATTTATTTTCTCAAAGAACAAAACAGTTCACTTAAAGAGAAACTTAACTAAATTAACATAAAGTTTGTAATTTGCATTACGACGTTCAAGCTATCCAGGAAACTGAACACCATTATTTGATTTACAAAATATTGTACTACAGTAAATATAATTAAATACAAAAGTAATAATTAAATACAGTTCATGCTAGTTTAAGGAATTATATATTAGACACACAAGTTCTTATGTATCCAATATATAATCCCTTAGGCCTTTTTTAAATGTTAGTATGCTTGTACAGTCTCTTACTTTTTTAGGTAATTTATTGTATAGCCGGACCCCCTCATACTGTATAGTTTTCCTGCCGTACAGGGTTCTCACTCTTGGTACTTGTAGGTCGTCTTGTTTACGGGTATTATAACTATGTGTCTTTTGTGTAAATGAAATATTTGTGTGTATGTTGGTCTTAAGGATCTTTCGGATAGTCATGCAAGTATGGTATGTATACAGTTGTTGTAGGTTAAATAATTTTGTTTTTTTGTAGAGTAATTCTGTAGGAGTATAGTAGTCGTAATTGAAGAGGACTTTGATGATTTTATTTTGTGTTCGTTGTAGGTGTTGTTGATTTGTTTTTGCAGCTTGTCCCCATACTTGGATCAGATATTCCAGATGTGGCTTGACTAGCGTGTTGTAAATGGTATGTCTTAGCTTATAGGGTACGCATTTTGCAATGTTACGTATGGCTCCGGTTAGTGGGAGTATTCGAGATCTTACGTAGTCAATATGCGCTCTGAATGTTAACTTACTGTCAACAATTAGGCCCAAATACTTTTCATGTGTTGATTTTCGTAACGGTTGGTTACTTATTGTAAGATTTGGAAATGATGGTATCTTTTTATTCTTTGCTGCAAAAATTATGTAAGCGGTTTTACTAACATTCATAGTCAGAAGGTTTTGACTAAGCCATATATTCAAAACATCAAGATCTTTCTGTGCTTCTGAGACAATATCAGTAATGGAATCGCCAAAATAAAAAAGACATGTGTCGTCTGCATACAGTGATATGTGTCCAGTCAGTCCAGCGGTACTAATGTCGTTAATATATATGAGGAAAAGCAATGGACCCAAGACCGATCCCTGAGGTACTCCGCACTGTATATTGGCCGGGATACTTACAAATTTATCAAGTTTGACGATCTGTTGCCGATTAGTAAGATAAGACTCAAACATTTTGTAGGCTGTAGAAGTAATTCCTATGATTTTTAGCTTTTTCAGAAGGATAGAATGGCTAACAGTATCAAACGCTTTTTTTAAGTCAATAAAAACACCTAGAACTAATTGTTTTTTGTCTATATTATCTTTTATTTTAGTAATTAAATCAACAGTAGCCGAAAGTGTATTTGAGTGTGGACGAAAGCCATATTGGTGCGAGTAAAGAAAGTTGGTATTGATTAAATGTTTGGATAAGCGCGTGTATAAAACTTTTTCAAATATTTTGGAAATAACAGGCAACACTGAGATTGGTCGGTAGTTTCCGGGGTCAGTCCTAGTTCCAGACTTGTATATAGGGGTTACTTTAGCTATTTTAAGACTGTCCGGAAAGACGCCACTGTCAAAGCAACTGTTTATACAATTAGTTAGGTTAGTTAAAATTAGGTTCTTAATGCATTTAATAGATTTTGTTGTTATTCCATCAATTCCACAGCTGGTATCATTATCCAAATTATCTATTATTTTTGATATCTCGTCCTCAGTGCAATGTTCTAAAGTAGTAAGTTGAAGGTCTATATCTGGCGTATTTAATGTAATTTGTGGGTTAGGATTAGTTTGTATTATATTCTGGGCCAACAGAGATCCAATAGTAGCAAAATAGTTATTAAATGCATTACAGATTTCTGTGCCATTTGTTATTTCCTTGCCGTTAAGCGTGAGTTTAGGAAGAGCACAGACATCGTTTGGTTTGTTTTTAGCTAGGGTGTTTATCAATTTCCACATTTTTTTGGGGTTCTTACTACATCTTGAAAATGCGTCATAATAGTAATTCTTTTTATCTTCTTTTATTTTACATTCTACTCTTTTTCTAGCAGCTTTATATTTAGAATGCAGTTGTACATTTTCTTGATTTGTCAAACAACCATGCCATAATTGATTTCGTTCATTAATATAGTTAATTACTGTTTTATTGATCCAGTCCTTTTGTGGTAGGTTTAATATTTTGTATTTTATTATTTTCGAGTCATTTATATTCTTTATTATATATTCTTCAAGAATGGCATAGTGGTTTCCTACTTCTATCGAGTCGCACTTTAGCATGTTCTCATACAGAGCTTTGTAATCAATCGCATCATATTGAACTTTTTGTTTTAGGGTCTGTTTGTATTGTTTGAGTTCTAGGTAGATTTGCTTGTGGTCAGAAAGTGTTGACTCAATTATTGCCATGTGTACCTTAGCATTCCATACATTAGTACATGCATGGTCGATTATGCTTTTTGTGTTCTTGGTTTGTCGAGTACAGTAATTCTCGTGTATATTGTTTAGTATATAGTATCCTGATTCTTGTATAGTATCTGTGTAGTCGGTTGTTTTGCGCTCACTACTTAGTAAGTCTATATTAAAATCCCCAAAAATAATTGTCTTGCCTTTGCTCTTGTCCAAACTTTGTGTGTAAATGTTAAGAAAGTCGCTCAGGTTCGTATTTGGGGGTTTATAAATTAAGCCTATGGTCAGAGAGTGTTTTAATAAGTTTATCCATAAAAAATTGTTACCGCATTCATACTGCTCCTCCTTTATATCAAATTTTAAACTTTTGTGTATGTACATTGAAATACCCCCGCCTATACAATCTTTCCTTAAATTAAATACATGTGTGTAGTTGGGTATATCCAGCATAAGGGCATCAATTTTAGACTTTATCCACGTTTCAGTTAACAACACAATGTGTATGGTATGATCAAAACCTCGCAGGATACATTTTAATTCATCAAGTTTACCTGGTTTTACCAAACTACGCACATTAGCATAAAACATTCTTAATGAGGCTAGAGATGTACATATATTCTGGTAGGTATCTACATATTGATAGGTTACGTTATCTAATTCCGAAGTGTCGTAGTTACTTTGTTGAGGAATTTGTTTTGGGGGTAGTTTTTTGCTGCATTTTTAATTATCTTCGGTATACCGTTTATGTACCTTATCGTGAGATCCGATTCACCACTTTCCGTTCGTCGTAACAATTCCGCACGTTGATCCTTCATGTATTTTATTTGCATTGGTGTTTGATCCGATAATATGCGAACGTTATCATTTGTGAGACTCGATTTGTTACGTAGAATGTGTATAACTGTTTCTTGTTGTTGGAAAGTAACCTTAAGGTATCTAGTTTTTTCCGAGTTATACTTACCAAGACGTATGCATCTTATAGGGGAGGGACATTCCTTGTAAATTGTTTGAATTATGCTAAGCGCTTGATTTGTGTCATATTCACGCCTTGTTGTTGAGTTTTTGTCACTTAATTCACATATACCTCCAATTATGACATTATACTGTCGCCTTGCGCGGTCTTGGATTTCTAAGGCCATGTACTCACAATCAAACTGTGGCTGATTTTTGTTTACGTCGCACGATGTTTTATTATCGATAGATAATTCGGTTTTGAGAAGGGTTATCTCTTCTTGGAAAGTACAGTTTTGGTTTTTCAGCTTTTTCAGTTCTTCCTTAATGTCATTCTGCTCAGATGTAAGAATATCGGTTGCACTTTTTATGTTTTTAATTTCATTTTTAACCTCAACCATTTCTTGACATAGATTGCTCGAAATTTCATTTAGTTTTTCGCTGAAGGCTTGGAAATAGTTCTTCATTTCAGTTCGTAAGTCGGACATTTCTTGCATAACTTCGACCTCAAAATTCTGCTTTCTTTTTCGCTGTGTAGCTCTGCCATCTTCTTTTACTAACGTACGTAGGTCAGTAAGTGATCCACTTCCTTTGCTGCATAAATTCATATTTATTTCGGCCGACGATTGTTGTGTACTCATCTTTACAATATAGCAATGCCGTAGCACGTACACACAGGGGAAACGGTACGCGAGCGAGAGAGTTGAAAAATCGGTGCGTTATGGTCTCGTCTCTTTTCCCCCGAGGTGGTGAAGAGCGGTCGCGGCAACTGTTGCTCACGGTGGATTAAAGAATTAGCACGTAGCACTGTCACTCTAATTCACGCTATTTTGCTCGTTAGCGTTGTTGTTCTTAGTATCACTTTTGCTTGCACTTTAGAAGTATGAATCAGTAGTTAGTTAAGATACGGTGTACACGTCTGTTCTCTCCGATAGCCGAACGTCTTTTTAACGTTTTTAAATCTATTATTTTCCTAGAAATAATTAATAATGGTTGGTAATAATTATAATACCTACTGTTCCCGATACAGGTGGTAAATGTTTTTATTTTAATTTTCAAAAATGTAGGTAATTTACATCTGTATATAACTGAACTAGCGACCCGGCCCTGATTCGGACGGTTTTTACGACTTGGCAAAACATGGAGGTTTCTATATTATATAAGTTAAATATTTATCATGATAGTGAAAACCGCATCAAAATCTGTGGTGTTAGAAGAACAACGCGGCCACACAGACAGACACGAAAAGCGACTTTATTTTATAATAGATACCTAAACGAAATACTTAATACTTTCACAGCATATTTAGCCATAATAAATTAAGTCGGCGGTACTGTGTAGGTAGGAGTGTGTGAGTGATGTTATTGTTACTGGATCAGATTATATTATTATTTGTTATCTATGTGACATGTTTATTCACTCCGCCCATTGTTGTATACATATATAATGGTATAAAAAGATGTAATAGCATGTTCTAAACATATTGTTGTATTTATAATTTTACTTGTGATGTTCTTTTTTTTTAAATAAAGATATTTATTAAAAATGGTTTTATTTATTTAAGCAATTTTAAATAAATAAATCATTTTCTTAACAAAAAATGTTCTAATTGCTTTAGCTTAAAATAATAAATCGCAAAAAGAATCATCACTTCAGAGATTTGAACTCACAGAGTAGTACTCAGAAGTATGATGCCTTATTCGTTGGGCTACGAACGCTTAAGTTTTCAATGCGAAATTATGTTATACTATAATTGAGAAGACATTAGCGCACTCACTCGCACATGAACGCGATGTGTGCGTGAGGGCATTGTGTGCTGTACGTAATGAATCGTTTTAACAGTAGCAATACAGTTTTGTAGTGTCACGCACACTATAACACTGGTTACTTATCTCTGTTGCAGAGTGTACCTAATATGGCCGACTCTACGTTTGGTGTGATCGCGGCTTTATGTTTATAGTTTAGATCACACATTGCGGTCGATCGACATTATCGACTATTTAGCCTCGACCGGTCGGTATCGATTGCCTCAAAACACTCGATTGTTGATTGATGAACGAAATCCGGTTGCCATGCACCACACTGCTGGTCTATTATATAAAAATCTCACCGTGAAATCTTAAGTGAAGTGACCTTGAAGTGAGCTGTCATTCCTCCTGATGCTATGGATTGACACTACTGACAGCTCATTTGAAGCTCACTTCACGGTGAGATTGTTACAGAATAGGCCAGTCGAAAAGAACAGACAATATCATCCAACGACTGTAATCGAGTGAATCTTGCCTTTAAGGTGGATCCGCGGCGCCTGGCAAATCTAACTGTGTGAGATGTATTGATGATTGTTATGGTTAAAATGATGTAAATACATGTTTCATACTGACGCGAATCATATTTTAACCGAGATATAATCTTACACTGACCTGCAATTTGCAAAAAACGCAAGAAAATTTGAATTCGCGGGCTACCACAGCGGATCAACCTTAAAGGACCTATTTAAGGGCAAGATTCACAGACCGCACTTTGACTTTAATTTGCTAAGCAAATTAGTCGTTTCATACGAATGTAGACCTTCTTTTTATCTAAATCGTTGATCATATTATTATTCGTAATATTAACATAACTGTTATTCAAATAAAGTTCACATTTGTATGAGACACTTATCTTTCTTTTCAAAGTAAAGAATTACCATCTAGGACCGGTGGATAGCAATTGAAGCAAAGTAAGATAGTAATCAGTTCATAGATCTACATAACAAGCAATGTTCGTCAACCGTTCGATAATGAAGTTTAATTTAAGTGTAGTCGACTTTGATAATGCTTTACCACTTTTGACAACAATTCCAAGTAGAGTGGAATTTCAATAAATAAAACTATGTAACTGTCACATAGAAAAACAGACCTCAAAAAACGGTCAATTACATGTCGCAATCTCATTGCAGCATCAAACATACCTAAACACTTGTTACAAAATGTAGGTAAATTAGAGGTATTTTAGGCAGATTATTTGAGACTAGATTAGAATTCGAATATTTTTAATAAAACGGAATTTATGTTTTTATTTATTTATTTATTTGAAATTCGAATATTTTTAAATTCACGCCAGGCGCCATTTTGACAATGAATATAAAATATAATAATTATGATGACGGTCATCATTCAGTTATCATTCAGTCAAGACTAAATAAAATGTAGGCGTGCTGACACTTTTGACAGGTGCCCATACGTGACGCCAAAGTGCTGCCACTTAGTGAACGATATTTCAGAAAACCCTCTTGTCTTTTTATGTCGTGCGTGCGAGTGACATTCAACCTTAGGGTGGTAAAGCAATAACAAGGTCAACTATACCAAGTAATAGAAGATAGGTTTACTATACAGGGTTACTTTAAATTGGCTAGCTAAACTCCACACACGCGATGGGCATCAATATCTAAACGCGATAAAATAAAAAGAGTTGATGTTTTTTTTTTGGGAGGTCAACGACCGCTGTTAGTGTTGTTACTTGAACTATGAGTTGAGAAAAACTGTTTTCTTTTGTTTTATCGTATTTAGATATCGATACCCATTCCGTCTGTGAAGTTTACCCAAAAAAAAACATTTTATTAGATTGTTTATTAAACAATATACAAATTAACACTATACTAGTACTAAAGTAAATGACTAACTAAATATACAAATAAATACAAAAACAAAAGGACACTTAGGCGTCGAAGTACTCGTCCGCATCGATGTCATCCGGAAACGTGCCCAGAAGACTGGCAGCATTGCCACGTTGAATGGCAATGCTAATTCTTTGGCCAAAGAACAAGCCAGCCCTCTGGTCACGTGATGTCTCGACCAGTCGCCGAGAAATTTCCTTAAAAAGAAAACGAATTAATTTTATTAGATTGTTTTTTTTTATTTTATTATTCGTTACATTTCTTTCGTTCAAAGAATCTGCAAGAAATCTAACTTATAGAGATGTGTTGATTTGCAAAAAAACCCCAAAATAATTGAATTTCGCGGGCTACCACAGCGCATCCCCCTTAACTAAGGGAAGCATTAGGTTTATTGCATCATCCAAGCTAGTGGAAGCCACGAGAGCAATTACTGGCACAGGAACGCTTATACGGACACTTGAACTAATTGTGAATGCTAGCGTGGAGTACCCACTACCTATTCTGCGGTGCTCCAAGCCACTCATCTAGAGCTAAATATTTTATTACCTACCTATTATTCATTACTTATATTTTATTACCTAGGAATTTTATAAACCTAGGAATCAGAATCAACCAAGCCTGGCTATATTTTTATTGAACAGCATAAGTGTATGGATTAAGTGGTTCTTTAGGTATGTTGGATAGAGCTCGCATTTTACGTATTAGATTTTGTAGTTCCTGGATTTGAATACGTCATCGATTTGAATACTTATATGTGCCGTTTTGCTGCTCCGGTTTTTTAAATTATGTGGTCAATCTAGATACTGAACACGCAACATTTATTGCCTACCTATAATCAATCAACTCTCGCCCTGAGATAAAAAATCACTATTTGCCAAAGAGGATTTACTAGCAACGTGGCAACCCATTATAATCTAAACCAATGTTATAAAGAGAAAAGATTTGTTTGTATGCTACTTTGTAATGGATAAACTCAAAAAACAAAAAATTCTTTCACTTAGAGAAAGACATAATATCATCAGCGAGTAACATGGGCTGTATTTTTCACGCGAATGAAGTCGCGGGCAGAAACTAGTAAGTAAGAAGTAAAGATAATCGTGATTCTTTGTAACTGCAGCGGTATGTTGCTAGCCCAGTGAAATTGATGTTATTCGCATGTCCTATCCACATGAGATCCTGTAGTTAACCTATCTTAATATTGTCAGTTGGTCCTTTGACAGGATGATTGCAGTTTTATAGTTTTATGCACTGACTTGTATGGAGAAAATATGATATGAAGACTTTGTTTCGATATAATCGGTATGAAATTGAGCGGTCATGAGTTATCCCTTCATAATGAGGTGTGAAGAGTAGACCGAGACCAGTCTGAAGAAAACGAGCCGCAAAAAAACAATACGAACGTTTCCCGCGTCCACTGCGAACTCGAAACTTTCGAACCTTTCTACATCCACAGATCAAGCAGACTTGATTTAGTTGATCTAGTCTAGCATAAAGTAGTCCAATAACAAGCATCTTCAAGCATCTTTGCATAGTATTGCGTCGCGCGTCACGTTGGCAGCCGTGCAGCGGGCCGTAGCAGCGTCATAGGAGCGGCGTAGCAGCAGAGAAGGCGCAGCGTAGCAGCCACGTAGGTGCGGCGTAGCAGCCAAGAAGGAGCAGCGTAGCAGCCGCGTAGGTGCGGCGTAGCAGCCGAGAAGGAGCAGCGTAGCAGCCGCCTAGGCGCGGCGGCGGCTTAACCTAATTTTTAACCCAAACTAGTATATTAATTTTACGCTATTATAGAACTCTTTTGCAAAAAGGCTGGCCTATGGTTACATTTACAAACGCAAAATTATTGTATTTTAATTTCATAATTTGTCAAAACATTAGGTACCTACTTAAGTAATTAATCCAGTACTTGTACAATAATTAACAATAGTGAAACTTACAAAGGTCAAGATTGTAAATTCGATAATGAAAACAATTTATACTGACGTTTCAGAGGATTTGGTACTTTAGAAACCGGTAACCGAATAGTTGTCCTTTGTTTTGTTTCATAAACACTAGAGTTAATTTGCAATGAACATAAAATGTAAGTGTCTATTATGCGATAAGGTTAACATTAGCTTGGCGCTTTGAATTAATTTAAGCCAGCATTGTTTTTTCTATTATCCTGCACTACAGCTTGGACTAGCATTTTAATTTTGAAACTACACAAATACCTATGTATAGTTTCAGACCTCAAATGTTCAAATCCAGAACCTCACTTGCATACTTATGCAAATGAGGTTTGGATTTGCTTCGATATGATTCCAAAAAAGTTATCCCGAGCGGGATTTGCGTCCGCATGATTAAACCTTGAAACATCTGATTAAACCTTGAAACCTGCCGTACCATATTTTTTTTCTACGTTTTGACAGTACCTGAGGTGAGGGTTTATTAAACTGGAATTTAACAACGAAGGAAAAATGGCTTGGATACAGAGTATTTTTATTAGCATAAATCTAATACCTACACATTTTTTCCCATTTTGTGACACGGGTTCAGCCAGTTTACCGTAAAATGTTTCGCCAAACATAATAAATTATATTTCGCCGCCACAATTTGGACAAACAATAGGTACATTATACAGGCTGTTGTGAGGATTCTACTAATGGTTCCGTTTGCGAATATAATTGGTTTCTTAATTGCATCCACAAATGACGGAAACAACATGGTGCTGTAAGATTTACATACCTACGAAGTGCGGTGATAAAGGATTTAAATCGTCTTCATCAAAACTTTACTGGCTGCATTAGCCCCTGACAGCTTTTGCGAGAGTGCTGTTAATAAGCAAGTACTTAGGTATTAATGGGTCCCTAATAATTTGACACTATCTGAAATATTAGATTTATGGCCTGTTTCACCACCTACGGTTAAGTTCCTATTAACTCACTTGGCAGATAATTTCATACAAATTCTGTTCCGTTTTTGAATTTATTCGGTAAGTAGTGGCTATTTGAACATCGTGAAATAAGGCTAATTTTCCAATCGTCAGATAACTTTTATTTAGGGAATTAATATGGTGGTTTGACAGCTTTTGATAGAAGATATGTCAAACTGTCATATTTATTCTTCAGAAAAAAGTTACCTGACTATCGTAGCCCCGACGAACAATGGAAGTCTACAAGGTGTACCTAAGTCTACACTGAAGCGCAAATAACTGTTACCATGAATTCAGCACATGACTCTAGAACGCCCAGGTTAACAAAAAATACGTCGGTTAGGTATTAAAAAAAAACGAGCGAGGCTCTCACATCTCAGGGTCTAGAATATGGTAACAGTTTACGCGTTGATGTCCCTTACACCCTATATTTTACACAAGAAGTTTCGCTAAGTTTAGGTTAGTTGAATGTAGCCCTTCAAAATGAATGAGCTGAATGGTGCTGAACCATGCGTCATATTCATGAACGGGTGCTGGCTCTCATCTCATCGGGCACATTATGGCTTGTGATAAATAAATTAAATTCCTTCTGGCTTAGCTTTTAGTTGCTTGCTGCTAATGTCCTGGTCGAGTGGTTAAGGGATTTCCTTCTCAAGGACGAGAATTCAGTAAAGTACCAATCACGTCTTTTTTCCCAGAGCGGTTAGGGAAACATGTCTTCTTCTTGCGAAATATTACTGACCATGCTATGACTTACCTATAGCTACGTACATTCGATATCATAATAGGAGCTCGTGGCTAAGTAGTAGCATAGCCGCACGGGTCGATCCATCAGGTTATATTAAGCTATGTTTGCCGGGGTTGGGCCATGGATGGGTGACAGTCTTTACATGCCGAGACTCCTCCGTGTCTTAGAAAGCACGTTAAGCCGTTGGTCCCGGCTGTCATTCTGTCAGGATCTTTGACAGTGGTTTTATATAACAGGTCGTCAGAAGACCGAAAGTCTGGCAACCAGCCTTAGCAAGTGGTATCGTATTACCCCGTTACTGGGTTGTAGAGGTCAGATAGGGAGCGACTACCTATCTCTCCTCTCCATTTAAAATACTGGTAGTAAAAAAATTTAGTTGGGAAAAGGCTAAGCAGATTGATTGATTGATTCGATAACATACAAAAGGCAATTGTAGGGTTCAGGAAGATTATTTCTAAACTTCCTAATACAAAAGTAACTATGATGACTACAATAATTTAATGTATTACGACTGGAATGCACAACAGCTAGAACTATCGTCGATTATATTATTTAGCATAACGTTGCATAAACTTGTGCAAACTTGTGTTCAAACTGTGAGCTTCTGTTGTATGAACTCCGGCTTACCTGCTAGTTCAGACATTTCCTGTCGTCTTGAACAAACTGACGGAATTATGCTGAAATAATAATGGAAGTAATTGGAAGGTTCAGTTAAGTTTTGGGTTTTGACTAAAAGTGAGGTAGGGTCAGACGTCTAGATGTCTGCATACATTGGGTAAGTTATTTCTCGTCAGTGAGGTCCAGGGCAGGAGAATGGATGAAGTAGGACGAAGGATTTTCACTAAATTGACATATGGTCACCACACCAATAACCCGTGGTGGATGAAAGTTGGCTGACTGCGTAGTTAGGCTATCAATTTATTTTACTAGCTTTTTCCAACGGCTTCGCCCGCGTGGATGTCGGAAAATACACCACGGGAAAGTACTACCGGGCATTCCTTACTTATTCTTTGTCTACATTATAAAGGAAAACTCTGTGCAAAATTTCAGCTTTCTAGGTGTAAGGGTTTGGGCTGGGCGTTGATGAGTCAGTCAGGACTTCTCTTTTTACTAACCTACTTCAAAAGGAGGAGGTTATCAATTCGGTTGTTTTTTTTTTATGTTTGTTACCTCAGTTCGGAAAATTCTTTTTTTATTTGAAAAGGTACACTCCCAGATTGGTACCATTTTTATCAAAATCTAGTTCTGATGATGGGATCCATGAGGAATTGAGTGAACTCCTCAAATATTATAAGCCATACATAGTGATTTTGGTATTTTCATCAACAAATCAAGTGTTTGCATTTAAAAAGTATCATCTGGTGAAGTGCAACTGATGAAGAAGACCACAGATGGCCACGGGAACTCCTCAACGATGATAAGTATTTTAAGGGTAGCGATTTGATTCGGTGTTTTATTCGGTTCAATAGAACATAGCATTGCCATCAGAACCATTTAATTAAAGCTTCGTCATAGTCGCTTAACTATTTTAATTGAGATATCAAAGTTGTATGTTATGTGTCGCCTTGATTGTCAGAAGGCAGATTTCGTAGCCTCGTTATCTCCGTCAACTAAAGCTACGCCTACCAAACTTCTGACACGACTTAGCACGACGTATTTGCCTTTTTGCAATTTTTTTATACTCCTCAGATGGTCGCATATAAATATCCTCAAGTTCTGATGAGTGGCTTTTGAGTTAGCTTCAATAATTTAATACTTACGTATTTTTCCCACATAGTTTATGTGGATGATGCTCCTCTAATTTATATTGTAGAGTGGTATTCAGATTTGTGTGGGGTAGGCACCACAAAAAGTGAAAAATAAAAACTTTTTACAAAAAAAAAACAACTAACTTCCAAAAAACACTACTAAGTGAAAAATAACTTTAATTTCGGTGGTAAAGTCGGTGGCAAAAAAAACGAAAGTAAATAAAAAACCAAAGACACCGACTTCCGAAAATAAAGTTATTTTTCACTTTGTAGTGTTTTTTTGGAAGTCGGTTGTTTTTTTATTTAAAGATATAAAATATAAATATCGGTAAAGCGAATAAAGACATAAATTGTCTTGTGTTCTAGGGAGTGTAAAACTGTGTTTCTAAGCTTAGTGCGAGTTTTGCTCGTGAGGAGCAAGCGAGACGCGCAAGAGAAGTAGGATACCATTCAATTCAGTCGAGTTATTTACGCACAACGAATACCAAGCAAAACTAGCACTAAGGAAAAAGCAAGATACTATTCAAATATGTTTTAGCATAAAAATGAAGCAGAGAAACACAAAACAATCAGACACTGGCTGTTACGCAGATTGCTTGCAAGAACACAAGAGTAAATAATAAATAAACTGGCTTCCGAAAACATTCCATCAACGTAGATTCCATTTAGGACGTGCCGGATTTTTTCCATTTCAACAGATTTTTCTAGATTGCAAAAGAGCAACAAGTTTTGTTACGGTTTCGGCAAATTGTGACGTACAGTCAGCGTCAATAATAACGGGTCGAACAGAAACTATTGAAAATGAAATATTAACACAATGACACTAGGATTGTTTCAGAATAAAGTACACCACAATTGTCATTCTGGCAAGAACTTTTTCCAATTGAGATAAAGTTTAATTTTCTTAGTTGTTGAGATCATTTTGAACAGTGTGTTCGTCCTGATATTTTTGACGCTGTCTGTAAGTAGGTGGTATTGGGAGTAAACGATTGATAGCAGGTAAAGAATAGAAGGTACATTTATTATTGACGGTTTAGCGGTTATAAGCGCAGGTTCCTGGGCTTGCTTCCCGGCTCGGGCTCTGGCAGTGTGTTCTTTTTCTTATTTTCGTGTCGATGGTATTGCCCAAAGGAGTTCGTGGCTAAGTAATAACAACCGCACGGGTACTCTTGCCAGCGTTGGTCTGTGGAAGTGTGTCCATCTTTACATAGCGAGACTCCTCCATGCCTCGAAAAGCATGTTAAACCGTTGGTCCCGGCTATCATTCGTGGATCTTTGACAGTCGTTACGGCTGGAAGTCCGAAAGTCTGACAACCAATCTTACCAAGAGGTAGGTATCGTATTACCTACCCAGTTACTGGGTTGTGGAGGTCAGCTAGACAGGCGCTCCATGTAAAGTACTGGTATTCAGCTGCATCCGGTTAGACTGGAAGCTGTTAGGGTCGGCTGCTGTCTGATAGTTGGGAAAATGATGAGTAGGTTCATTGATTTTTGTATTGCTTTTATATAATACTAGCTTTTGCCCGCGGCTTCGCCCGCGTGGATGTCGGAAAATATCTCATGGGAATGTTCATGTGGAAAACATAGGGCCGTCCGATATAACTGTGCAAACTCAAATCGCTACGATATATCGTTACCGTGTATAGTAGGCATAAAGCTACCAGTCGGCATGACTTTTTCCGACATCTTCAACAGTCGTCGTCATATTTCAGCCAATTTACACAAAACTATAATGAATTACCCTGAATCACTCCGTTCATTGGAGAAAACCGTATGAAAATCCGTTCGGTACTTTTTGACATTATCGCATTCAAACAAACAGACTTACGCGGCGGGGGGACTTTGTTAATTACTTAAAATTTATTATGCCAGTCACGCTCTAATAACAAATAACTTTCGTCCGAGTGTCCACTCGTTCAAATAATTTCCTCGTAAAAACGCCGAATGAAATAAAGACTAAATGTTACCTCAAGATTCGAACTATGACTACATTTCCAATCCCTTAAATCTCTTAAAAAGAGGTAGGTACACAAACATTTGTCAACCCCTATTGTACCCCCTCAAAAACGCTGTACCATATATTTCTTTATTTCCTACCAAAAGCATAAATTTGAATTTTCATATCCCTAACTTAAGAAATGTTGGGTTTCCCATACAAATTTTCATCCCTTGTACGATTATGTTTTAAGACAAAAAGTAGCTCATGTCGTTTCCCAGGATGCTATCTATGCCAAATTAGGATTAGGATTAGGATGCCTTGCCAAATTTTGTCGAAATCCGTGCAGTTTTGTAAATTTTAAAATCAACCCCTATTTTACCCCCTTAGGGGATGATTTTTAAAAAACGCTGAACACATATTTCTTAATTTCCTACCAATAGCATAAATTTGTTATCCCTTTTTTTTTTTTTTTTTTGAGGGTGGGAAATCATCAAATAACTTCTCCCGCTCTGGGTGGAGCGGAAGGGCGTGTCAGACTTTTACTGACTAAAACCCACCCGTGTTCCTTCAGTTGCCTATGCCAGGGCCGCGGTAACCCCTTCGGACAATCCGCGACCCCAGCGGCGTCGGCCCTATTGGAGCCCGTCACTTGCTGACATCTCTTTGAGGCGCGCGTGGAACACAACGCGCCGTCGACTCGGGCCTGGTCCTTACCGGACGGCGAGCTACCCGCTGCTCACCGTCCGCAGGCCCGCGCCTACGGTGGCCGGAAATCGCCCCGCGATTCCCGCCGCCCAGGGCGTCTCCTGCGGCGACTGAGGGCGTGAGGCTGCCTCTCCCTCACGCGTTACGCCTCCTCCTTCGCGAGCATCACTGCTTCGCAGAAGGAGGTGACGGCCTCCCATGCACTCTCGCTCCGCACCATGGCCTGGACCAGGCTCGGACGCGACAGATCGCCGCCGCCGATCGCCTCCGTGAGAACACGGCGGTGCTCTGCCCAAGCCGGGCAGACCTCCACTGTATGCTCCACCGTGTCCTCCGGGCGATCCGCACAATGGTAACACCCGGGCGTTTCCTCCCGCCTTATGCGAAACAGGAACCTCCCGAAACAACCGTGTCCGGTGAGGACCTGCGTCAGGCGGAAGGTGAGGACGCCATGGCGCCTCTCTAACCACTCCTCAAAGAGGGAAATTTGTTATCCCTAACTTAAGAAATACTGGGTTTCCCTTACAAACTTTCATCCCCTATATCACCACCTGTAGTATTGTTTTTGAAAGTATCCTATGTCCTTTCCCAGGATGCTATATATAGCCTTGCCAAATTTTGTCGAAATCCGTGCAGTTTTGTAAATTTTAAAATCAACCCCTATTTTACCCCCTTAAGGGATGATTTTTCAAAAACGCTGAACCGCATATTTCTTTATTTCCTATCAAAAGCATATATTTTAATTTTCACATCCCTAACTTAAGAAATACTGAGTTTCCCATACAAACTTTCATCCCCTATATTACCCCCCGTAGGATTATTTTTGAAAAAAAAAGTAGCCTATTTCCCACCCCAGGATGCTATATAAAGCCTTGCCAAATTTTATCGAAATCCGTGCAGTTTTGTAAATTTTAAAATCAACGCCTATTTTACCCCCTTAGGGGATGATTTTTCAAAAACGCTACACCGCATATTTCTTAATTTCCTACCAATAGCATAAATTTGTTATCCCTAACTTCAGAAATACTGGGTTTCCCTTACAAACTTTCATCCCCCATATCACCCCCTGTAGTATTATTTTTGAAAAAAATAGTATCCTATGTCCTTTCCCAGGATGCTATATAAAGCCTTGCCAAATTTTGTCGAAATCCATGCAGTTTTGTAAATTTTAAAATCAACCCCTATTTTACTATATTTTACCCCCTTAGGGGATGATTTTTCAAAAACGCTGAACCGCATATTTCTTTATTTCCTATCAAAAACATAAATTTTAATTTTCACATCCCTAACTTAAGAAATACTGAGTTTCCCATACAAACTTTCATCCCCTATATTACCCCCCGTAGGATTATTTTTGAAAAAAAAAGTAGCCTATGTCCGTCCCCAGGATACCATCTATAGCCTTGCCAAATTTTATCGAAATCTGTTCAGTGGTTTAGGCGTGAAAAGGTAACAGACAGACAGACAGACAGACAGACAGACAGAGTTACTTTCGAATTTATAATATTAGTATGGATATGGTCTGAGCCCATTAAGTGTCCACGTCGAGTTGCAATTCTAAATAGCAGCGAGAACTCTACAATTTTACACAAATCAACAGTGGTTTAAGGGCCTAATAATGTAATTGTAACGCCAAGGAAAACACAAAAATAGCACACATTAATAATATTCTCTTTCGCGCATAAATACTGGTTAGCTCACTGCCCACTTAACCCGGTTTCCTGCTTAACAAATAACAGCAGCGTTCGTCAAAAAGAGATCAGATTAAATTCCCGCAGCATGAGTCCGAGATTTTTAGTGCCATCAATAAAATGCAGTCCGCTAAACAGTATAGTTACTACTCTTCAGTGAACAGGCTACGGTGAACGGGTAATCCATTACTTCCCTATATCACACTAATATGCCTGTGCTAATATTATAAAGGCGAAAGTTTGTAAGTGAGTGTGTGTGTTTTTATGTTTGCTATTTGTAGATAGTTTATACCATGGATTAACACAAAGCTTACTTTGTATCCCCGTGTACGCGGGTGAAACTGCGGGCCGCAGCTAGGTAAAATATAGTTCGATTATTTGGATGAAATTTGGCACACAGATAGGTAGTTTATAACCTGGATTAACAAATAGGATACTTTTTGTCCCATCCATGAGAGATGCATGAGTTTAATAAATGCCACAGTAAAAATGTGTTTATAATTAACTAGTTCGCTAATTGATTACATTTTTCAAAAAAAAACCGGCCAAGTGCGCGTCGGACTACGCACAATGAAGGGTTCCGTAGTCGAAATGAATGTATCCCAAGAACAAACTTAACATTGTAGTTGAAATACATGTTCTCCCATACATTTCAACTGTAAATGTAAGTTTGTACTCACAATATTGAGAGATTTACCATGCTATTTTGAGACCACAGACTTCTTATAGGTTTTCCTTTAATCTACAGGTAAAGAACTATTTTCTGTATTTTTTTTTCAAAATTTTAGGCTCAGTAGTTTCGGAGATAAAGGGGAATGGTCAATTTTCGTCTATTTTCTTAAATAACTTTAAAACCATATCTTTTAAAATTATAAAAAAATATAAATTTGAGACCCTCATAGTAAGCCCTTTCATTTGATATGTCACACGGTACAGTTAATAAAAGTTTTTTTTTAATTTTCTTATTTGCCCCCTAAAAGTGACCCCCATATTCAAAATTCATTTATTTACTTTACCTGTTCATGTTTGGGTCACAGAAATCCATTTGTGTACCAAATTTCAATTTAATCGGTCCATCAGATTCGGAGCAAATTGGCTGTGACAGACGGACAGACAGACAGACAGACACACGAGTGATCCTATAAGGGTTCCGTTTTTTCCTTTTGAGGTTACGGAACCCTGAAAAGCATCTTTTGCGACGAAACTGTAAAGACGGCTGCTTTTCATTTTAATATTGATAAACACGAATATGATTTTAACTTTAACCAAAACAAAACAACAAGGTTTTGGCGCAGTATGAAATTACTTTTTCTCAAACATGCATGGAAATGTTGTCATTATTTTCGAATAAAGAACACGCGAAGTATCGAATTTACGGTCAAAGAAAATCAAATCCATTGCAGGAGCGTTTTTTGAATTTGGAACATTACAGCGCTCCAGCAATGTCAACATTGCTGGAGCGCTCCAGCAATGTTGTATGAAACGGCGTGCTGGGTTAAATACTCTTTCATTGGATCTCTTTTATCATTCTTGGCATACCAATGGCAGTCTCTTTGCTTAGTATAAATTGCGTTCACGTGGCTGTATAGATAGCCACAAATGCCTTTCGGCACAGATGTTAGATAGAAAATTGGCGGCAAAGCTGAAAATTCATCTTGATTTGAAAATTCATATTTAAGTATTATGTATGTAAATAACAAATTTACATTCATAATAAATATAAAGTGAAATGAAGATTGATTGTAGGTACTCCACAGATTTAAGATCAGAAGCCAAATTGGCAATGGAAAACCTGCTTCCAGCGAAGTCAAAAGAAAAATACATGAAACTAGGTAAGTATTTGATAATTTTATGATTTGGAAAAACGAGAAAAAAGTGAACATTTTCTCTGAAACAGTATTTTTGTCGTATTTTAATGAGATTGCTAAAACTAAAAACCCATCTACATTATGGACAATTTATTCCATGCTGAAATGTACAGTTCATATTAAAAACGGCACTAACTTGAAAAATTATGGAAACTTAACTACCTACTTTTATTTCCCTGCATTCTTTTGAGAAAAGCACTATATATGCCTCGGCGGAAATAGCAATTGCCTGTCTCGTATTAGTGAAGTCCTCGCCTACGGCTCGGCCTTCAAACTCATACTCGACCTGCAATTGCCTATTTCACGGCCTTTGCAATAATGTACTATTTTACCCGACTGCCAAGAAAGGGTTATATTTTTCGCGCGTATTTTGTAGGTATGTACTTATGTATGTTTGTAAATTTCTTTTTATAAGTTTTTTTTACAACTTTGTCATGTTGTATCTTTGGATTCCCCCTTGGGTGCGGCGGCTGACTCTCACATGCATGATTCATGAATATTAAAACTACTACAAATTAAATTTATTCGGTACCTATAAAATTCGAGCAATACCTCCCGTACTAACTGAACTGTGATTGCTTTACTATTTAACTCGATATCAATGCGGTGTACACGCGGTTCCGGCGCGGCGCATGTGCGGTTTTCATTCGTATACACAGACATGCGGTCCGGCGTCGGTGCGGCTCCGGCGTCGTGTACATAAAGCCTGAAGTGACGCGCCCCACTACCGCACGGACGACTACAGATCAAGCTATACATTTCCAGTATAAGCTGATCTCGCATTGTATATAGCTTTCCTTACAATGAGAGGTCAGTGTAAACTGGAAATGTATAGCTTGATGTGTAGCCGTGTGTACAAGCCAGAATAGATAATACAAGCCGCGGCGCCCGTATACGTATAATGCGGTAGCGGGGCGTGCGAAGTAATTCAATTTAATAAATAAAAGTCAACAACAACTAAATAAAACACAAACGACAGAAAAATCAAACGAAATACAAACAAACAATTAAATAAAATATTTTTTATGCAAATATTGATTACGATATGACTTTTTGACGATCATTTGGACGTTAGGTAGCCTCAGGTACGCACGGCTACAGATCAAGCTATACATTTCCAGTATAAGCTGATCTCGCATTGTAAAGGATTTCCTTACAATGAGAGGTCAGTGTAAACTGGAAATTTATAGCTTGATGTGTAGCCGTGTGTACCAATCGAGATCCAATTTCTAGAATTGTATTGTGATAGGTTTTATAAAATTACTGTTTTAATATTTCAGTACTTACATTTTTCATTGCTACTTAGAAAAGCAATTAAATAATAGATATACTGTGATTCTGGATTCTGGCAATGGACACTCGAACAGAGATATTGAATTAAATGCTCATTTGATGATTGAATTAAATAATTGATATACTGTGATTCTGGATTCTGGCAATGGACACTCGAACAGAGATATTGAATGAAATGCTCATTTGATTCTGGATTCTGGCAATGGACACTCGAACAGAGATATTGAATTAAATGCTCATTTGATGATTGAATTAAATAATTGATATACTGTGATTCTGGATTCTGGCAATGGACACTCGAACAGAGATATTGAATTAAATGCTCATTTGATTCTGGATTCTGGCAATGGACACTCGAACAGAGATATTGAATTAAATGCTCATTTGATGATTGAATTAAATATCAATGAAATTAGCGATAACATACTTAATTATTATCTTACTAATAGGATTTTCCCGCGGATTCGCCCGCGTGGTCCGCCGCGTGGTAGTGATCATAATTATTAGTTAGGATTTAATCGAAATTTTTCGGTTGTTTATAATAATTTAAGCTAAAGTGTGGCTTATTAATTAGATATAACTCTTTAAAAAAAATACCTATTTGTTTAAATACTTGATGCAAAATTGAGTCAAAATTCCTAATTAAGTATAAAAAAAACCCGCCATATGCGTTTCGGACCACGCACTATGAAGGGTTTCGTAGTGTTGAAAAGAATTCATCCCAAAACAAACTTAACTCTGTAGTTGAAAAACATGTTCTCTCACACATTGATATACGTCACGGTCAATTCTCCAACTACAAATTTAAGTTTGTAATCACAAAAAAAACAGTTTTGTATGTGATATAATTACAAATTAACAATTTTCGGGCTTTTCCTTTACTTGTGCTGTGAGATCTTGCTTCTTGCCACATGATTCTAGATCAACGGGAACTAGGTTTTGATTTACTTGCGAGTAACAAAAAATGTGCATAATTAGTCCACTCAACAAATCCCCAAAAACGGGGTGTAGAGTGCGTGAGCTGGGACGTAAGCGATTTCTTCAGAAAGTTGTTCGGGGTGCTTAGGGAGTAAACATACTTAAAGTCCCCGCGTCTATGGGGTGCGCCGGAGTGGGGGGGGGGGGGGGGGGGGAATAGAAGTTCCCAATTTTGAGTTTTTCGCTAATATCTTTAAAACGGTGCGTCGTAGAGGAAAATATCTGCTACGTAATGAAAGCTCATAAAATTTGTTACAAAAGCTGTAACAAACCTTGTAACCTTATATGCTTTTTTCCAATTCCTACCCATTTTCGAACTACACGTTTCGGAAAAGTGAAAATTGTCGAAAAAAACGACTTTTATCAAAAACTAGCCGTCGCCTGTTCTTCGTTCGCGTTATTTCAGAATAAAAAGTAGCATATAAATCCAGGTCCTAATCTATCTACGTACCAAATTTAATCCAAATCTATTCAGCCGTTGAGTTATCGAAACTTTTATCTATGTAATATATCGCCCGCGTGGATGTCGAATATTATCCCACGGGAACCTACTACCGAGATAAAAAGTTAAAAAGTTTTCTATGTGTTAATCCAGGTTATAAACTATCTGTGTGCCAAATTTTATCTAAATCCGTTCAGCAGTTTTTGCGTGATTGAATAACAAACATCCAAACATCTTCAAAAACTTTCACATTTTAATATTAGTAGGATTATACCATTTAAGTCTGCACGGAAAACGGATGAAGACTTAAATGGTATAATGCTACTGATATTAAAATGTGAAAGTTTGTGAAGATGTTTGTTATTCAATCACGCAAAAACGGCTGCACGAATTTGGATGAAATTTGGCACACAGATATTTTATAACCTGGATTTTAGAAGCTTGATTTTTTAGAGCTGCAAGGACCGTAGACCTATGTATTTGATATTTTAATTTCAACTTGATACCTCCACACGTACCTGAGAAAAAGAGTCTTGACAGACAGACAGACATACAGACGGACGGAAGGACGGACAACGAAGTGATCCTAGGGTTCCATTTTTTTTTGAGGCACGAAACCCTAAAAATACTAAAGCTCGTTTAAAGATCTTTCAGGATGTACCAGTACAATACATATTACATAGGTAGGTACCCACTTAGGTATAGACTGTTGACCTCGCAATTGTTTTATCATCCTAATGTTTAATGTCACTTGCACGACATAAAACGTCATGGCCTATGACCAATGTAACATATTAGGTCGGGGAAAAAGTTCCTTCGTATTTTATATACAAATTCAAGACATTTTTAGGGTTCCATACCTCAAAAGGAAAAAACGGAACCCTTAGGTATAGGATCACTCGTGTGTCTGTCTGTCTGTCTGTCCGTCTGTCACAGCCAATTTGTTCGGAATCTAATGAACCGATTAAGTTGAAACTTAGTACACATATGTATTTCGGTAACCCAAACACGGACATGTAACGTAAATAAATGAATTTTGAATATGGGGGTCCCTTTTCGGGGGAAAATAAGTAGAATTAAAAAAAAAGTTTTGCAAACTGTACCGTGTGACATATCAAATGAAAGGTCTTACTGTGAGAATCTGATTTTTTTTTTTATAATTTTAAAATAAATAGTTTTGAAGTTATTTAAGAAAATAGACGAAAATTGACCATTCCCCTTATCTCCGAAACTACTGAGCCTGAAATTTTGAAAAAAATACAGAAAATAGTTCTTTACCTATAGATTACAGGAAAACCTATCAGAAGTTTGTGGTCTTGTAAATCTATATAATAATTATATAAAATTAAAAGTCCTGACTGACTCATTGACTGATAATAATCAACGCACAGTCCAAACCAATGGACCTAGACACATGAAATTTTGCACATAGATACCTTGTATAAAGTAAACATCCATTAAGGAAGAATTTTTGGAAATTCCATACATAAGGGAATAAAATAGGGGATGAAAGTTTTTATAAAAATCTTATCTATTGAGTTATTATACTTGAAACTTAGTACGAATATTCATCTAAGTTAATTATAAAATTAATCATTTTTAGTTTTCCTAAACTACCCCCTTTTTTGTGGATGGGAAATCATCAAATGACTTCTCCCGCTCTAGGTGGAGCGGAAGGTCGTGTCATACTTTTACTGACTAAAACCCACCCGAGTTCCTTCAGTTGCCTATGGCAGGGCCACGGTATATCTCTTTCAAACAACCACCAATCCCGTCTTCTGGGGTAGTCCCCAGAAGACGGGATTGGTGGGTGTCAAAGTTTGTATGGAGGAATTTCTACATGCGGTCCGATTTTGGTCCTAGACCAAAAATGAAGACCAATAACTGACGTGTATCAGGGTTTTCCTAAAATCTACCCGTAAGGGGTGAAAAGGGGTAGTAAATTTTACAGCGGAGGATTTAATTGGGGATTGATTAACTCGAAAATAGGTGTAAATAATGTTTGAGCCAAGTTTTGGAAACATCCCTGACGATTTTTGTAATTCTACCCCAGTGGGCGTGAAAACAAGGATACAGTTTATATGAAAAATCTTATTAATTTGGTTATTGAACTTGAAACTTAGCACAAATACTTACTTGTAAGTAATAAAGTTTGTCATCATTAGTTTTTCAAAACTACCCCTCAAAGGGGGTTTAGGGATGTTAAAGTTTGTATGGAAGAATTTTAAAGCGCAGTCCGATTAACTTGAAACTCAGTATTTATACTTTTGATGTAAAATAAACAATAATAAGAAAATTAAAACGCACGAAATCAGACATCCACGTGGGCGCAGCCGCGGGCAGTCTAGCTAGTATCTCAATATTGTGCGTACAAACTTACTAAGCCTCCGCTGTCCGTCCGTCTGTCTGTCACAGGGCTGTATCTCATGAACCTTAATAAGTAGACAGTTGAAATTTTCACAGATTGTGTATTTCTATTACGACTATAACAAAAAATAATAAAAATAAAGTAAAGTTAAAATTAAAGGGTGCCCACTTTAATTTTAACTTTACTTTATTTTTCTTATCCCCATACAAAAAACTTTTCATTTTGAAAAAAAATAAAAAATAACCTGTGTGTGGGGTGTTATTGTCTAGAACTCATGGAGTAGAGTAGAAAGATATTTTTATTTATTTATTTTCTAAAATGAAGAAATGGGGGGCAGTAAAAGTTGTCAATTTTATACCATTTTTGTACGAGCTCTATTATAAAATGTACCTTATACTGTATTTAATCAACAAGTAATAAAAACGGCGATTCATAAGGTATTTTGTTTAAATATGGGCGATTTTCTGCAACTGCAAAAATAACCTTGTAATTCACAGTATCATTATGAAATACAAAGTTATCTTTGCGATTGTTAAAAAATAATATGGTACGGAACCCTTTGTGTGCGAGTCCGTCTCGCACTTGGCCGGTTTTTTTTCATACTTTATTATTTAGTTATGTGTCATTTGCCAAATGGGTCAAAACTGTTTTGTGATCAATTCGCAGTTCTTCAGCTACGTCGTAACTACTGTTATGCCGATTTTGCTCCACTTTTTCAAAAATGGCATCCATTTTATCCGTAATATGGCGACCAGAGCGACGCGCATCTTTGACATCTTTCCGGATTGAAAACGCCACTCTCAAACACACTGCACTAGGTCCATAAACATCGCAAATTTTTTTCGCGGCTTGCGTTGCATTTTTACCTTTTTTGTAGTAAAATTTTAAAATGTATCGAATGTCTTCATTAGATTCACTCATCTTGACAGTACGAAAAACAAATGAAAATCACACATTTTCCTAATTTGAATTTGGAATTATGTTCTTTAAAATTTAAACTTTCAATGATACCAAAACCAGCCAGATACAAATAGTATAGCCAAAGATATTTTATTACAAGTTCATACATACTATAATACGAAAAAACTTTTTCCCCGACCTATTATTTAACCTAAGTGTTTCATATTACTTGGAATTGTTGCCAAAAATGGTAAATAAATTATGAGGTCGACTTTACTTACAATGAATCGTGATCGTGAATTAAATTCTCCCGATTTCTCCCATCTTAATTATTTATTTTCTCTAACTGAGAACGTAATTTAATTATAAATTAAAAGACTTTTTTTAATTTACAACGCTTCTAATTCATTAAAAAGTTGCCGGAAATATTTTTCGCGAGTTACCGTTAATTTTGATATCAAAGATTAATAAATTTTCCGGTACTTTCAGAAAATAATTAGAGGCTGTTATTTTAGCATTTGAGAAAACGTTTGAATGATTAAATTGTTTGTTTACAAAGTAAAAGTTGTCTTTATGAAATTTAGTGAGAATTGTAAACTTATGAATTAATTTATGTAGGTAAAAATAGAAGTACCTAGGTAATACGGGCTGGTATCCTCAACTCCACGTCAATGCGCGTATTTTTCGTATAATACCATTGCATTTTTGCATCCATTTGCATAGAAGTACCTGATACCTAAATAGTTTGAGGCTAATTAAATGTTAGATACCTATACCGTTGGTGTACTCTTAAAATAAAATTATACTTATCTAGGTACAGAGCTTGAATCCTGAGTGCACTATTATGTACTTACCTAAATTCTTGTTTCTACCTAATTACGGTTATAATTACAGTAATCTTGAAGTTCTACTTATTGGACTATACGAAGACCTATCGTGCTGACGACGACAATCATTTACAATAAAAGCGCCTTAAATTATTATGCGAATTTTCAGTAGCTTGATTGATACACATTGCAGTGATCAAAATATCTAGATGGTTGAGAATATTTACTTATGGATGGAAGGACCATAAATCTAAGAAGAAGAATGAACTTTTTACTTTTAGATAATTATGAATTCTATTCTTAGGAAGGTACTATTGAATGGTTAATCGTGTGTTGATAGTTTATCGGCAACCATCGACAGTGGTAGATACCAACTATTACGCACACAATTATTCGATTAAAGGCGTTCTGTCTGCCGATAAAAATTCATTGATTCATATAAATATTAAGTACAAGCTTTTTCCCGTAGAAGTTTCAAGTCTATTAACTCAAGGAACAAGGTTTTTCATACAAACTTTGGACCCCCGTTTCACCCCTTTAGGGCGCGAATTTTAAAAAATCCTTTCTTCACCCCTAGACTTCGTAAAAGGAACCTACGCGCCAAATTTGGAATCTCTAGACCAAGCGGTTTGGGCTATGCGTTGATACATCATTATAAAGATAGATTTCTTATTGTAAGTATACTAGCTTTTTCCCGCGGCTTCGCCCGCGTGGATGTCAGAAATTATCCCACGGGAACAAAAAACCGTCCTTATTCCTTGTCTACATTCAAAGGAAACCTTAGCTTTATAGGTTTGGGGTTTGGGGTTTGGGCTGGGCGTTGATGAGTTAGTCAGTCAGTCAGTCAGAATTTCTTTTTGTGTATTGAGACCACTTCTGCCCGCGACTTCGTCCGCGTGAAATTTTTTGTTCCCCCGATCCACCCCATCGCATCGCATTTCTTGCCCACGCTATTACTTCGTTTTCACTTAGCGTTCTTTCTGACTTCTTTTGTTTTTGCTCGGCCATCTGAGAGTTCTAGAGTGATGTAAAAAATAGCCTCTGAATTGGGCTATCAAATGCAAAAATAACTATTAAAGTCCGAGACTTTCACCCTCCCCTATCGTCCCCCTCACCACATCCCTATCCCGCTAACCTCACCCTCCCTCTCACACCCCCTTCACCACTTTCCCTCCCCCTCTTCCCCCACCCCCCCCCCCCTCCCGTTTGATGTTTCATACAAACTTTGGACCCCCGTTTCACATCCTTAGAACGCGAATTTTGAAAAATCCTTTCTTAGTGCACCCCTAGACCTCATAAGGAACCTACGTGCCAAATTTGGAATCTCAAGACCCAGCGGTTTGGGCTGTGAGTTGATATGTCAGTCAGTCAGTATCTTCTTTTATATATTTAGATTTGTATACCTACACGGGTTTTATTGCAGGAATTGGCCAAGGCGTCACTTAAGAAGAAAAAATATTAAATTAGAGGTTGGAAATTGGAGATAGGGGTGACAATAAAATAAATAAATAAATCTTTATTTTCAAACCAGGAGATCCATACTATGCGAGCCACAATTTGGCACTTATTAATTAAAACACTATCTATAATTAAAACTTATCACTAAAATCACCTGTCATATCTGAATGACGGCCTGTGAGCCGCTATCCAGTGACACATAATTTGGCCATCCACTCTGCTGACCACAGTAGGGTAGTTCTTCAAAAAGTATTCTCCGCGTAGCTTTCGTGGCGAATTTTTTTTTTAGAGTAATCTTCAAATAAATGGACACACATTTAAGATGCTCTAAAAATAATAAGTGCAATTTTGATTATATGTAAATCGGTGCATAAACTACAGAGATATTCTATTTTGAAATTTCGGTTCCCACGAAAGTTACGAAAGACGCCACAAAAGTTACAAACTTATTTTCTATAAGCAAAATACAGTTTAAAAACCTTATTTTTTCATAAATTTCCTGTGGATTGAAGTTTATAAAATGAAATACTTATTATTTATGAATCAACTTGTATTTGAGATCAACATAGTGTTTTGAGATCAGCTTATTATTACTTATTAGTAACTTTGGTTGCTAATTTAGCTTTGGTCCAGTAATTAAACTATAAAATTTACATCATTATCATCATCATCATTTCAGCCGAAAGACGTCCAGGGCTGGACATAGGTCTCCCCTAAGCACCGCCATTTCGACCGGTTCTGTGCTTCCCGAATCCAGCAGATTCCTGCAGCCTTTACAAGATCATCTGTCAACCTTGTGGGAAGCCTTCCAACGTTACGTCTTCCAGTACGCGGCCGCCACTCCAGAACATTTTGGCCCCATCGGCCATCTGTTCTTCGAGCAATGTGCCCTGCCTACTGCCACTTAAGTTTAGCAATGTTTCGGGCTATGTCGGTTACCTTCGTTCTACTGCGGCTCTCTTCATTTCTGATTTGATCACATAGGAAAATTCCAAGCATAGCCCTCTCCATTGCCCTTTGGGTGACTTTTAGCCTTCTCATAAGGCCCATTGTGAGCGACTACGTTTCAGTGCCGCAGGTCTTTACTGGCAACACGTACTGGTCGAAGACTTTCGTCTTGAGGTACTACGGTATGTGAGACGAGAAGATATTGCGAAGCTTCCTGAATGCTGCCCAGCCGAGTCGGATTCAACGATTGACCTCTTTCTTCAAGTTGGACGTACCTAACTGGACAGTTTGTCCTAGATACTCGTCCACAACCTACAGTGTAGTGTCTCCGATCTTCATGAGAGTGGGTGCTCCATGGGCATTTGAGATGCCATTTGTCTTATCCATGTTCATTTTAAGACCTCTTTCGGAAGCTCTACTGAGGTCATCGAGCAGTGTACTGAGCTCCTCCATAGTCTCAGCTATGACTACTATATCGTCAGCAAACCGAAGGTGAGTGACGTAATCGCCATTGATGTTGATGCCTAGCCCTTTCCAGTCCAGAACCTTGAAGACATCCCCCAATGCAGCGGTGAACAGTTTCGGAGAGATAACCTCTCTCTGTCTCCTCCTTGCTGCAGAAGGATAGGTTTCGAGGTCCGTTCCTGGAGTCGGACTGACATAGTGGCGTTTTCGTACAGGCACTTCAGCACCTCAATATACCGATAGTCGAGACTGCAGTACAGTCCATGCCTTAATCGAATCTGAGGCTTCAGTATTCTGTATAACATGGCACAGCGTATACGTATGTAGTCAACGGTGCTATAGCCTTTACGGAATCCGGCTTGTTCGGGAGGCTGGAAGTCATCAAACCTGCGTGCGAGACAGATCGTGATGACTCTCGAAAGCAGCTTGTAGACATGGCTCAGAAGTGAGACGGGTGTGTAATTCTTAAGAAGAACATTATCGCCTTCTTAAAGAATAATACCACCACAGCTCTGTACCATGCCTGCAGCGTTTTACCCTCGAGTATGACGGAATCAAACCGCTTCTGGAGGGCCTTAACAACGGGTTTTTTTATACTTTTGTCTGACAAGCACTCTACATAATAAAATTCATAAGGTATTTTCTTACTGTCAATTAGCCCATTGGCTAAACAGCACAGGTTGAGGTGAAGTAAGCTGTTAATTTGGCTACGAGAAAACATACAAACAGAAACACATACTACGAGAACAAGAAAAAAATTGAAGCACATACTCGTACACGCAGAAATACTTATACAAATACATAACACCTTTATTTTGAGATTCGCGACAATCGAGTAAATGCATCAGCGGCGTCACAAAACATCTGAAGTCATTATTTAATGGAGATAAAAAACTTTCATGGTGCGCTAGATGACTTTCGTGGACAAATAACCACGAAAGTTGTGCCACGATAGTTACGAAAATTTCACATTTTTGAGAATTACTATTAAAGTTACAGGTAAATTAACGAACAAAGTACTTGGGAATAATCTCGAAGATCTATCTTATTCCTTCATTCAAAATGAGTTGGAAAATTGTAAACATTATCCTTCAAAATTTGCGCATGAAAGTTTCTTGACCAAGGCTACTTGAAAATATTCAAAGGTTAACTTATCTCATATTTTTTTTGTTTATAAGCAATGAATGTATTTGTCTCCCCCACTGATGCCGGGACAGTACTGAGCGTCCGCGCAACTAAAAAGTGTAGCGACAAGTTGCCCCTTTTGGAAGATAGGTGCAGTTTTGTTGCGCCCTCGCGATATAGGAAAATCGTGTGACAGAGACATAATGCCTATTAACTATTGTACATTAAGAGATACAATTAATATTCTTTGATCATTATGATGCCTAATTAAATACGATCAATTTGATGTATTACATTATATGCTTATGAATAGAATACAAAAGTTATCAAAGTTTGCCGTGAGCGCGAACAGAGTGTGACGCGCGGAGAACACCGATTTTGCTCCCGTTTTGGACACTAGATATTTTTTAAAATAAATATTATAAATAATTTTAGATGTTTATTGTTGAAATTGTACACATAAATAAACAAAGAGTAATCTGTATTTGGTCCTAAGACTGAATATTTAATAGTTTAGGAATTAAGACCGTGTGACCGCGTTTTGAGGGACCTCGAAGGACTACCCAGTAGCTACGAGGCTATTGGGGCTGTCGCGCACCTGACGCATCAGTGATGCGTTTCGCAGACGCAGCAGCGAGCCGAAATCCGGAACGCGGTGCATCCGCAAACATCCCCGACGCGCTACAGAAGCGCGGCAGCCCCAGCATTACCCGGAACGCGTTATTATATTGGACCCGTAGAGCATTGTACGAGCCCCGTGTATAACTGACCCACAGGGCGCACGCATACAGCGACTGGCAATAGGCCCTCAACAGTTTTATCTTCACCTCTCGCGTACACCGTGCGAACCTGCGGGCCAGCATGTTACCTACACCTGACAGCCAATGCTCTACGTTCCCTCTCTAAATCGTCGTCATCCGACAGCCTATCTCGGTGACAATGTACCCTTTTCAGTTTTTTCAATGCGAGGTGCATTGAAAAAACTGAAAAGGGTACATTGTCACTGCGCCAGATATTTTGCTATTTAAAAAAGGGGCTGGCATACTGAGTTGATCCGATGCGTTGCGTCTCGGTCTTCGCCAAACCAACTTACTTCTTCTTTTCTTGGTCTTCTTGGTCTTTTCTTGGTTCGTTTTCTTTCTTCTTTTCTTGGTTTTACTTCGGTTTGGTTCGCGGGTTCTTTCGCCCTTGGACAAGCGACCCGAGGTACCGAGTAATAAGTTGGAGCAGATTACTAGCTCAATAATAGAATTCCATCCTATTTAAAGTATCAGACTAGCTTACTATATTTGTAGGGGCTTGTGGCTAAGTATTTAAATAAGTACTTATTTATTCCTTAATTTTTCGAAATTGCACCTGCCACTGCTTGTCTCTGCATCACCCAAAGGTTGACGGGTAGAAAATGCCCATGGCATTAAGTCCGCCTCTGTACATTTGTGCTTGAAGTGTTAAATAAATAAATAAATAAGTAATAACAGCCTTACGGGTCGATCGATCAGGTTAACTCAAGACAATGTTTATGTCATGTTCTTTCTCCATGCTTCTATGAGTTACTAAAATTGTTTATTTTATTTGACAAAATATAATTTAATGTATTGTGTTGCGTTAATTATTTTTATAAGTACTATTGTTTAGAATCGAGTTCTTCCAATTTAATAGACAGCTGTGCTGCTGGGGGGTTTGTTCCGCTACTTCTTCTTCCCAGCTAAAGCACTAAGAAGTGGTGAAGGGTGGGGCTTGTGGGGACTGTCTTATGTAATTTCGACGTTCAAAAAGTGCTGATTCTCAGCCTAATTTGAATAAATGACTTTTGATTTTGATTTTGTTAAGCTACGCTTGCCGCGGTTGGTCTGTGGATGTGTGACCATCTTTAGGTGCATACCAAGACCCTGCCTCGGAAAGCACGTTAAGGCCTTTGGTCCCGTATGACATTCGTGGATCTTTGACAGACGTTACGGGGCGTCAGAAGACCGAAAGTCTGTCAACCAGTCTTACCAAGGGGTATCGTATTACCCAGTAACTGGGTTATGGAGGTCAGATAGGCAGTCGCTCCATGTAAAATACTGGTACTCAGCTGCATCCGGTTAGACTGGAAGCCGACCCCAACATAGTTGGGAAAACATAGTGGGGGCTAGGCAGATGATGACGTAGTTACATTGTTTTCTAATAACGCAATTAATTCCATTTATCCTACCTACCTAGTGGGAAAGATAGTAAGCTAGTCTATTGGGAAATTCTATACGCCCTAGTATAGAATCTACCAATAGAATAGCTTACTATCTTTCCCACTAGTTTACTGCCGTACCGTAAGTAGTGACAGAGTTATCCGTGGCTACATTCTAGTCGGACATTTGAGTCAAATCGACACGCAATGAAAGAAAGATAGAAGAAGATAAGATAGTTTTGTATAAACGAGGCTAGAGTGAGAGGTGAGCTTATATCCTACCTTAGTAGCACTTTCTTGCTACCTATCCTAACCAGACAAATTCGCGATGAATGGGCTTCCATTCGTCGCATTGAAAATATAAGCAACGATGATACTATTAATACACAATATTAAAGAGCACTGGTGGGCCAGTGGTAATGGCCCCGACTTACGAGTTGTAGGTCGTGCGTTCGAACCCAGGTAGGCACTTTACTTTCATAATAATTGTGTAAATAATTTCATCACGACTGCTCTCAAAACGGCGAAGAAAAACATCGTGAGAAAACCAGCAAGTCCTAGAACCAAAAATTCGAAGACAGATGACATTTACCAACCCGCACTGAGCCCGCGTGGTGGATTACAGCCCACACGGGATCTCGGAGAGAGGAGTGTGTGCTGTAATCGGGAACATTTTAGGCTGATTATGTAATTATAACAAACTACTTAGCTGCGCCCCGCAGTTTCACCGGCGGCGTAGACCGGGATAAAAAGTAGCCTAGATATGTTAATCCTGGGTATAGGCTATCTAAATTCCAAATTTCATCCAAATCGGTCCAGCTGTTTGAGCGTGAAGAAGTAACAAACATACAAACACTCACTCACAAACTTTCGCCTTTATAATTTTAGTGTGATTGTGATTCTTGATTCCACAATTTAAGCGTCAACCCTTTAGTTTTAGTAAGAAATGAATAAAAGCTTTTTATTTTATTTTTTTAGCTCGGGCATAACTTTTGAAGTTACTTACAATAACAGTAAAAAAATCAAATGCAAAGCGAAAGAAAATACAACAAGGATTAAGTGTCTTGACGACGAACGATCCCATTTTCACAGAAAGAAAAGGACTAGATAAAAGTCAAGAAAATTAGCAATATCAAAAAGCCATTCGTTTTATTGTTTCACCCCTTGTCCTGAGCCGAGACAGGGTGAAACAATAAAAGCTGGGCTGGCGAGGAATCGGTCGTATACTTTATACCATTGCATTTTGCATTATTAAGTTACTAACATAAGCATTGATAATAGTTATTTATGCAACTGTTGCAACTGTATAATAAGGGGTTTAAAACACGAATGTGGGTTTATCACATGAGGCGAAGCCGAGTGTGATAAACCCACATTCGTGTTAGTATAGTAGTTAGTTAGTATAGTAGTTAGTTAGTATAGTATCACATGATTGTTTTAATAACTAATTAAGACTTTATCCACACCCATCATGAATCCTCTATAAAAGGTTCTGAAACCACAGGGTAGGTATTGTACAATGTTGTAAGAACTCTATGTATTTTCATGGAAAGTTTAATTGTTGAGTATCTAATACAAACAAAGTATGTATAGGTAATAATAGAATTTTATTTACTGTGACCAAACCTGAAATCGCGAAAACCACTCACTCACCACCACTCTCACTTCACTCACTCACCACACTCACTCACTTACACTCACTTCACTCAACTCACTCACTCACCACCACACTCACTTCACTCACTCAACTCACTCACTCACCACCACACTCACTTCACTCACTCACCACACTAACTTCACTCAACTCATTCACTCACTTCACCCACTCACCACTCACTCACTCACTTACTTACCCCACTCACTCACTCCAATCACTCACTCACCACTTCTCCCACACACACAAAACAAAGCAATATCGGCTGTTCCCTACATTTTGACGAGTTAGAAATTCATAATGACACACCGTGAGTAAGTAAGGGATCGAAAAAGCAAAGGAGTTGCATAATGTTTAGTACAACATTATAACACCCGTTTGGATGATATTATGGTTACTATGACACTAGCTGTTTTAATGTTGGCAATAAGCTAACTGTTTCAGAAACTTTTATAGAGGATTTATAGCATGGGTGTAGATAAAAGACTTTATGAACTCTTACAAAATATTTTATGTTCCCACTCATTTACATAGATAGGTTTGCGGAGTGAACTGAGGGCTTAGTGCGAGTTTTTATACTTACTCGATCACGTTAACGTAAACGTCAGAGGGCTTAGTGCGAGTTTTTATACTTACTCGATCACGTTAACGTAAACGTCAATTTGTACTGAAATTGAATAAGCGCCGTCTGGTGATTATAATGGGAAACACAATTATTCCATACAATTTGACGTAAGTCAACGTTAACGTAAACGCGATCGAGTAAGTATAAAAACTCGCACTAAGGCCACAGTTTGTACTGAAAATGAATAAGCGCCGCCTGGTGACTATAATGGTAAACATAATTATTCCATACGAATTGACATAAGGTTGACATAACGTAAACGTGATCGAGTACGTATAAAAACTCGCACTAAGCCCTCTGGTGATTTCCGTGTGTACTTAACCGTTGCACGCCAATTAGTAGACACAATAATTTTTTTATTGTTATCTGCACATCTGGGTATCAATCGACGTTTAAAGAGTTACTACTGTTTATTTTATTTCTATTAATATCTTTCAAAATTAAAAAAATAAATTAAAAATTAAATTACATAAGCTACCGACGATATACATATTAGAGACAAGCATCTTCTTAAAAACAAATCCGAACCTTTAATAAAATACTACGGTAGGTACGAGATGTTCCAATTCGTAGGCAGTACAAAAATTATTTGTGTAATCATAAATGTAAAACCGCATTATGCAAAGTTTTAGCAAAGTTTGCCTCATGGCAAAGTCTATTTTGTTTGCTTTGCAAGAGGTGATCCTCTTGCTGATTGATTCTCGTCGGGTTCATGCTCGTTCTTTGTCTGCTTGTTTCCCATTTGTCTTGCAATCGGACAAGATCCAGGTTGCTGTTTCTCGTTTCGCGTTCCAGCATAGAAAATAGTTTCCTCAAGGTTTGAAAAAACACTGCAAGTGCAGCCGCCAGCCAGGGATACCTTTAATTAGAATAGCTGAGTCCAATTTTGTTAGTCAAAACTGGTCACAATCTAAAGCTTTAGGTATAGCAATAACAAAAATCGCACCCTCAGTGCGGCTAAGTAATAATAGCCGCACGGGTCGATCCATCAGATTAAGCTACGCTTGCCGGGGTTGGTCCGTGGATGGGTGACCATCTTTACATACCGCAAAGACCCCGGCTGTCATTCGTGGATCTTTGACAGTTGCTACGGGTCGTCAGAAACCCGAAAGACTGACAACCAGTCTTACCAAGGGGTATCGTATTACCCAGTCACTGGTTGTGGAGGTCAGATAGGCAGTCGCTCCATGTAAAATAGTGCTATTCAGCTGCATCCGGTTAGACTGGAAGCCAACCCCAACATAGTTGGGAAAAGGCTAGGCAGATTGATTGTATAAGGTAACGAACATATTTTGGCTGTGACTGTAGTAACTACTTGAGGAAGGATCTAATAAGAAACGAGAAAACAATATTTAAACAAACATCATTTATGAATAGCATGTTTTACATGAGGTCCTTAGGTACAGGAGGCCTATGTGTAGCACGAGAGAATTTCTGTCTGCTTGCCGTGTGATGGTGGTTTGCAGTGTTTAATTGAAGATGCGCAGACGTCCGCACATTTGTGAGCTACATCGAAGTTATTTTGATTACCTCCACAGCCACTGTATGAAAAACCTCTGCACGTCATTTCCGAAATGTCAAAATACCACCTGCAAAAAGGCAAAAAGAATATCATCTTGTACTACAGGCGCGCCTACACAGTCAGTCTTACTTGCACAATTTACAATTTGCACAAGCAAGTAATACCTACGGCAAAACGGTATAAGCACTACAGTGCTGTGCGGCATCCACACGATACTGTACAGGTATTATCCTGTGGACGCCGCACAGTGTACCATCTTGTAAGCACATACAAGTTTTTTTTTTTTTTTTTTCTTTTGGCTTTGCACGGTTTGTGCATTTAGCCAATGTCACGTTTAGTTTCGTAGGAACAAAGGTAGGGAAACGACACATGCAAGTTGCTACGTATAATAGTCTAGCTAGATAACTCAGTAGTTGAAAAACCGGTCAAGAGCGAGTCGGACTCGCGCACCGAGGGTTCCGTTCCGATTTCTGAAAAAAGTGTGATATTTAGAAAGAAAAGAAAGAAAAACGTTTATTTGGACACAGTTCGTGAAACACAAAAATACAAAAGAAAAAAACAATGTGAAAATAATATTTTAACAACTGTGTGGCTCACGGCTGCGTCAAAAAGGTCCATTTCAGCATTAATGCCAGACAGATGCTGCCTGACGCTGGTTTTCTAATGAACCTTTAGGAACAAGTGACGGGGAGTACAAACAGTTTCAACATACATAATATATAATTTATAGATAATTTATATATATTCTTTAACTGCTGCCTCGTACCAAACAACATACAGGGTGTTCGGCGCATGGACCGAAACAATTTTTTGGGGGATTGGGGGGGTCATTTGCTAGGTTTCACCTAAAGACCTCCATGTCCTAAGTGTGACGGTAATTGAGATATGTTTTTTTTTGTTCTTTCTTTGAATTACCCAAAATCTCGCCTTTGAATCGCTATATTTTTTTTGTTTATGGTTGCAATAGAACAAAATAAACTTTATAATAGTCTGCAATGTATTTTTATTCTAAATAAATTATTATTTGATGTAATTTATCAGTAGAAAATGACTTATGTGCTTCCAAAGTCTTAAAAATGTTTAAATGTATGAAAAATTACTACTCTTAAATTATTTTTTTTTTAAATAAAGACATTGTGACCTTATTTTTATCTCAAAAAATTCTTTAGCTTGTACCCTTTCTAAGGGTATGCTACACGCTATGAAAAACAATTCAAATGTAGCCAAAATACTAGTTAGAGAGTCAGTTATGGAGTGTTTTAAGAAAAGATTTATTACGGTAATTATATATTTTTATTTTATTTCGAATAAGAATACATTGTAGACTATAATAAAAATTATTTTGTTCTTTTAAAACCATAAACAAAAAAAATATATCGATTCAAAGGCGAGATTTTGGGTAATTCAAAGAAAGAACAAAAAAAAACATATCTCAATTACCGTCACACTTAGGACAAGGAGGTCTTTAGGTGAAACCTAGCAAATGACACTCCCAATGCCCCAAAAAATTGTGTCGGTCCATGCGCCGAACACCCTGTATACTTGGTTTTTAGAGATATCGTTTTATTTTTCCTGTAATCTTTACATAAACTTCTATCACATAATTTCAGATTTTTCTCTTTACAAACTTCGGAGATAAGGGGGAACGGTATTTTTTTAAATTTTTCATTAAAAGTCGAAAACTATGCGGCCTAAAAAAAAATAAAAAAATGTTTGAGAATGTGCAAACAGCGTTCTTTCATATGATACCCCACATGCCCTAGTAGCCTCACTTTAAATTTTTAAGACCCCATTTCAGTCCCTGTTGCAACAGAAATATAAATATTTTTATTTCTTTCTTATTTGCAAAATAGTTGGGTACACGTTATCTAAAACTGTTCCAAATTTCAAGTTGATAGCATTAGTAGTTTTTGAGATATCCAGCTGTGACAGACAGACAGACAGACTGAGTCACACCATAAGGGTCCCTTTTTACCATTTTGGTAAGGAACCCTAAAAACCGGCCAAGTGCGTGTTGGTGGCCCAACACGCACTTGGCCGGTTTTTAGGGTTCCTTACGATTAGTGAAGCGTACCGTAGTTAGGATGAATATTTACGCATGCACAGTATTGTTTTTATCGACCGCAGAAATGAGTTTGTATTTCATAGTACACACATCAAAAGTGTCTAGGGATCAAGTACATTTTTAACTGTAAAAAAAAATATCCAACTAATATTTACCAAATCGCGTCTTCCAGACTGGCTTCTTACTTTAATTCCTGTTTGAGTTATCAACTTATTTAAAAAATTGCAATTTTTGTAAAATGTTGGAAATTAACCTGAGTTATTGTAATGTCGTCAACTGTCGTCAATTAAAAAATTAAAAAATAATCTGTGTTTCCACCATTGACACGAATCACACAATCACAGCGATATGGCATGCTTAAAATCAGTTCATCAAAATCGCTTTGAGGAATGGTCGCGCACGTTCTTTTTACTATGTCAAAAAGTAGTTGTGGGGTATGCACGGCATCCTTACTTGGCAGAATTCTTCTTTGGAGCATATACCATGCTTAATTGGGTTGAGGTCTGTTGATTGAGCAGGCCACGGCAGAACGTTGTTGCGAGCATCGGCAAGAGTGCGTGATAATAATATGACTCTAACCGTGTGCGGACGTGCATTTTCGTGCATTAGTCGAAATGAATCACCCAACCGTCTTCGCAAAGAGATGATCACGTCTGAAACAAAGCTTTCCGCATAAATCTGAGCATTGAGATTGTCTCTGATCCAAATGAGATCGGTTCTTCCACCGATCGAAATACCAGCCCAAACCATTATTGTTTCGTCCTTATGAATGAAATTCATGACAAAATTTCAAACGTTCTTGACGTCCAGAGGTCCTCCAAACTCGAGTAAGTCTTGTATCCGGCGTCTTATTAAAACGAGATGCATCGGAAAAGCAAACAAAACGCCAGTTTTCTTCCTCCTCTTCCTCCCAATTTCTGTGTTCGCGAGCCCATTGTGAACGAGTCCTACGATTGCGGGGTGCTATAGGTGGAACTCTCAGCGGCCTTTTGGAATGCAGACCCACTTCACGTAAACGATTTCGGATGGTTTGGTCGCTTGTCAGCAAGCCTGAAGAGATGTGGAGCCTTGTAGCGAACATCATGGCGGTCATGGTACGATTCCGTCGAGCAGTATTTTGGATGTACCGGTCCTGTTTGCGAGTGGTGATGCGAGATCGTCCTCCATGTCGCTGGGCCACGCTGCCCGTGATACGATACCGTGTCCAGACTTCCAGGAGCGGCTTATGACGCTCTTGTGTAGTGCCAAGAGCGACAGCCACAGTACGTTGCCTGGATTTTGGTTGCAACATTCCGACGGCTCTCATCGTGTCTTTTTGTGTCAAATGATGTCGTCGCTCCATACATATAATGCAATGTTTTTCAGTTCCGATGCAAAAATTGTATTGGTTTTGTAAAAAACGCTTTTGCACACTTTTATGGGAATCCTGATTGACAGTTGATTTTCTATTTTTATCAAAATTTAAAGAAAACTCTTTATTCAAATAGTGAAATTCACTAAAAAGAATCAATAACGATCCAAATTAGTTAAAATAATAATACTCAATTGCGGCGATACTCTAAAACGTACTTGATCCCTACATGGACACTTTTGATGTGTGTACATATTTGTAAAAAAAAAAACCAGTCAAGTGCGTGTCGGACTACGCATAATGAAGGGTTCCGTAGTTGGGATGAAATTATCCCAAGAACAAACTTAACATTATAGTTGGAAAACATGTTCTCACATACATTCCAACAGTAAATGTAAGTTTGTATTCACAATATTGAGAGATTTACCATGTTATTTTAAGACCACAAACTTCTTATAGGTTTTATCTACACCCATGCTATAAATCCTCTATAAAAGTTTCTGAAACTGTTAGCTTATTACCAACATTAAAACAGCCGTTGTCATAGTAACCATTATATCATCCAAACGGGTGTTTTAATGTTGTACTGAATTTCATAATGCAACTTGTTTTCAAAAAAAAGAACATTGTAATGCACGCGCGTTTCACTACAACAGCACCGTAATTAAAAAAAAAGAACTTATTCGAATTCACGTCGTATATTATGACGCCGGCCGCCATGTTCGATACGAGTATTAGTATTGCAAAAAACTGTTTCAGAACCTTTTATAGAGGATTCATAACATGGATGTAGATAAAGTCTTGTATGCAACTGTACATAATTAGGTATTAAAACACTCATGTGATACTATTATCATTTATCACACTCGGTTTCGCCTTGTGTGATAAACCCACATTCGTGTTGTAATACCCCTTATTATAAGTCAGTTGCATAAATAACTATTACTGTAATCTACTGGTATAGAACTATTTTCTGTACTTTTTTCAATTTTAGGCTCAGTAGTTTCGGGGAAAAGGGGGGGGGGGTGTACGGGACACTAAAAACGCGTGTGGTCGAGGAACCCCCGGCAGGAACGAAGTTCAGTTCAGTATTGAGGTACAACCGGCCGCACACAATTATGCTCGTCTGCTCGAATGTCGATACTCGTATATAATAGAAAGAGACAGAGAGAGAGATAGAAAGTCGCAATGGAGGTGGCATAACCCTCTTTCCTTAACTTAACAATAAGTAGGTACCTTAGCACTTACCTAGGATAATACGAGTTACAGTTCCCAAATTCAGGTTGAAGCCAGCAAAAAATGTTCTTGGTTAAATTTGTAAATGTTGAAATGACATTCATACCTGCAACAAAAAGTATAAAAAAAAAAAAAAAAAGTATATATCTACTTACATTGTTTTGCCTATAGATAGGTTTATACCTTTGTTTTGGTTTTGTTTCCTGTGCACACGAAGTAATGAATAGTTACTACTAGTTACTATAGTAGGTACATTACTGCAGCGGCCGGCAAAAGAGGCATTGATAGACGAACGTGAAAATACGTGAGTCCATCAAAGCCTAGTTGCGGCCAAGCCTTGTGTAGACTTACTTTTCTCAAATAATTCGGGGAATATGAAACTAAGTAGTAGGAACTGTAGTGCGATTCTGTAACCATCTCACCGTGAAAACTTAGGCGAAGTGAGCGTGAAGTGAGCTGTCAATAGTGTCAATTCCTAGCAAAAACAAACTCACTTCACCTAAGTTTTCACGGTGAGATTTTTACAGAATCGACCGGCAGGACTTTAGATTTGAAATTTTAAATTCCATTTACTATAAACAGCTCTATTTGCAAGACAGTTCGAAAATTAAATATTTGATAAGTTAAGCCTCCTTGGTTGCCATGTTTTGAAGTAAAAAGTTCGTTCCATTTTATAAAGCTAGAGTTCTGCGAACAGGGGCTAAAACGGCCTCTTTGGCAGAATCATAATAGGATAATAGGTATTATGAATCATATTTGAAATCGTAAAACGGTCACAAACTGAAAATTCATAATTTATCTGCGTACAATTCATAGCACGCAATTCATCTGTTTGTCAGTTTTGTATGGAGATTCGTAAAATGGTCCAAAAATTATGAATTGCTTTAATGATGTACCTAATGTCAAATACGTCAAATAGCACAATCATAATAAATTGCTGGGAATTCAGGAAATGAATCGCTTTTAGGGAATTGCTTAATGTGGCCGTTTTAGGACCCCAGTATACCTCGCGAGCACCAACTTTCTTGGAACAATTACCACTAAAGTCAAGTAAAACGGGATATTTACCAGGTTTTTTTTTCATCAGATCTTCACCAAATTTTTATAAAACCAACTTAAAGTTACTAACTTTCAAATAAAAAAGAATCATCGAAATTGGATCTCCAATCAAAAATACGACAAAAAAATGCTGTAGAGTCGTTAAACCTGTAGGTATACCAAGTTTTGCCCAGATCGGTTGTAAACTACGACTTCTAGAGGAGTACGTACCAACAAACTGACAGAAGTTTTGCCAGACTTGAAGCAGAGACGCTTTGCCCGCTGGGTCAATAATTACACCATAGATGAGTTTTCGGTCAGTGACAGAAAAGATTTTCATACTAACTTTGCCGGCCGCTGCTCGTTTGTATTTGACTAGTACCTACAGCATTTTCGATTTACTCGAAAAAGGTGGTCAACATATTGCTCGAATTTCCAAGCATTTTTGAGAAAATAAAAGTTTTGGCCTTAAGTACTTTTAACTAATAACAAACCTCAGTAAGTAATGTATATAGGACTATAGGTATCTGAGCTAGTGGTCAACCAATAAGTGTAGTAATCTAATCAATGCGTTTAGCTGATCCTAAAATTCACGTAGACATAAATCCAATTCCTTATAGTTTCAAAATTAATATTGCTGTGAAAGTAAATCTGTTTTTTATAATTTCCAAACTTGAAAAAAATAACCAGCCTAGTGCGTGTAAACCACGCAAAAAAACCACGAAAAAACTTTGTAGTTGAAAATCCAGTTCTCCCATACATTCCAACTGCAAATGTAAGATTGTACACACAATATTGGAAGACTTACCATGTTATTTTAGGTTTTCCTGTAATCTATAAGTATATCTCTAGGCTCGGTCGTTTCGGAGATAAAGGGGAATGGTAAATTTACTTCTATTTTCTTAAATAACTTTAAATTATATATTTCAAAATTATAAAAAAAATATACTTGAGATCCTTCCTCACTGCAGTAATTCCTTTCATTTGATAAGTGTGCCAAACTTTTTTAAACATTTTCATTTCTCCCAAAAGTGATTATTCATCTAATTACGTAACACGTTCGTGTTTGGGTCACAGACATTGATATGTGTACCAAATTTCAACTTAATCGGTCCATTAGATTCGGAGCAAATTGGCTGTGACAGACGGACAGACAGACACAAGAGTTATCCTATAAATAAGCCTTCAGTATTTCATTGGGACATTACGGAAACCTAAAACGGAACCTTTATAAGATCACTTTTTTGTCCGTCTGTCACGAGGTTTATCTCAAGATGTAAGTATGCAAAGTAATAGCATAGCTAACTTGATCGATCGACCCGTGCGGCTGTTATTACTTAGCCGCAAGCACCTCCTCGAATGTAATAATTCCAAAAAAGAAACCGGTCAAGACATCGTTTTATTTTTCCTGTAATCTTTACATAATAATTTCAGATTTTTCTCTTTGCAAACTTCGGAGATAAGGGGCGGGAACTGTATTTTTTTTTACATTTTTCATCAGAAGTCGAAAACTATGCGGCCTAAAAAAAAGAAAAATGTTTGAAAATGAAAATGTTTGAGAATGTGCAAACAGCGCTCTTTCATATGATACCCCACATGCCCTAGTAGCCCCACTTTGATTTTTTAAGACCCCCTTTCAGTCCGTGTTGCAAAAAAAATATAAATATTTTAATTTCTTTCTTATTTGCAAAATAGTTGGGTCAACGTCATCTAAAACCATTCTAAATTTCAAGTTGATAGCATTTGTAGTTCTTGAGGTATCCAGCTGTGACAGACAGACAGACAGACAGACAGACTGAGTGACACCATAAGGGTTCCTTTTTTACCATTTTGGTACGGAACCCTAAAAACAAAAATAGCAGCTGACTAACGAAGCCTTTTTGACCTATTAAGTATAATACTTAAATGTTAATTAGCTGAGTCATAGGTTGGTCATAGACGAGTAATAGAGATCATCAGATCATTTTGAACTTGACACGAGGTATGTCATAGAGGTGTAGGTATAGTTTATTCCTCGAGGTATTCAGTGGGAAACAAAGATGCACAGCATTGTTTTAACAAAATGTTCTCGTGATGCGTGAAAAATGTTGCTGGCAACCAGCTAAATGTTCCTTATTCATGATAAACAAAAGTCGCGCAATGTTGCTACTACCAGCAATATTAATTTGATTTGGCGGGCAACAAACATCAAAATGTTGCAACTGGTTCTCAACTTTAGTTTCCAATATACTTATACACGGCTGTTGGACAGATTCTACCTTTACACTCCGATTTGCACGAACGTAAAGAAGAGAACACATTGTAGGGGTAAGCGCAACCTCCGTGCATAAAAGGTTCACAAGTATTTCTTTCCGCGTCGTAGTAATATCTGAAAAGATGTGAATATGTATTAGTTTCAAACCCGTAAGTATAAAGAAACCCAGCAGGACACCTGCCTGAAATACACTTGCGCGAAAGACAATAAATTATGCGGAAGGCGCGAAAGTGACTTGCGCGAAAGGCACTTGCGCGAAAGACACCTTCGCGAACAGAACAATGATGCCTATCTGTATTGTGTTATCTTGAATGCATAGTAGTTAACTTAATATCATAATTTCATTACACTCACCTGAATCTGCCTTTTTCATGCCTTCCACATTTGAAACGATTTGCTTGAAATTTGCAATAGGTATTCGGTTTGAAGCTTGTTATATCATCTGAAACCAACGGACACGGATAGCGTAGATAGTGATAGGGTGGATAGTGTTAAGGCCCCATGATCCGGCGTGAGAAACTGAAGTAGGCTCGCGAGTGGTTGCCTCGCGCATTTGGATTATTTGAATAATTTTATCACGACAAACTCAGCGAATTATGCTAAACAGTCTCACTACCTTTTCATTTATATAAAACATAAGAAAAAAACGTCTGTTTTGTAGCTATGAGATTGATTAAATATTACGAAAAGGGGTAACTTTGGGTTTTTTTTCTATCCAGCAAAGTAAATCTAATCGTGTTATTAAAAGCGTGTTATTAAATCCTTACCTTTTTTTTCAGAATGTTATAACACTGTTTTTTATGTTTCCCAGGGATTCAAAAAACTAGTAAGCGCGTGTTCTCTGTCGAATCTTAGCCTTAAATTCACACTGCTCATCAACAGTTTTAAAGTTTGATCTTCGTAATTAACATAGGAAAGTGGTGTAGCAATAATCACGGGAAGGTAAAGATTTATTTTTACCACACAAGATGGGTAGCAAAATAACGTACCCATTTCTTTTTCGGGTGTAGTATTCGAATCAATTAAGACAACATAACAGAGAGCAAATATAGTGAAAATAGGATGAAAATAATAACTGCACAACATTTTAGTTTGCATTAACAATCACCTTCTACTATGATTGAAATACAGCTGAAGAACTTTTTATGGTGAGTTTCAAATTGCCATAACGCTAAAATTATAGTTACTAGTATTTATGTAGGATATTTGATTTTACAAGACTGTTGTGCAACATTACTTGACTACATAGGTATTTGAAGGCTCCCAAAAAAAAACATTTTTGCAGCAAGTGAAATAATACCCGACCAAATTCCGGCCACAGGCGGCCAATCTCAATGGAGTGTAGCCAAGTACGCCGGAGATATTATTATTATAGTGCACAAGTATTCCCTTCCATGGGGCAAGAGGAACATCACCAACTTCCAAACTCCGGGCTGCTACTGAGAAATTCCTAATGGAAAACACCATGGTGTTTCACCCGTATGATATTGCAATATCATACGGGAATTGTGAACTCAAGACCCCATACACAGCAATCGCGCTGGCAACCACGAGATCAAGTGTCAAGTATGAGTTTTTTGCCTAGGTTGGTGCTTAGTGCACGTATTTTTGAGTGCGTTGATAGCACACAAGTCATCGCCATCAGCCTCTCTGCCAGTAAGCACTCACCGCCGACTGTGGACATCTGCCATACCGTCAACACCAATTTATTCGTCTCCAGTTTACACCAACTCAATCACTTTCAGCTATTCGTTTCAGCGTTCGAAGGTTCGAACTGATGATGAAGTAAATACTGTTTCATGGAGCCTCATCCGCATGGGGGTACCTATCTGTGTCAGGACATGGTGTTGGCACAAGATGCGAAGTTCAGTGTGCTGTCAGTCATTCTATGCGCAAGTAACTATAGCTGAGTGTTGCGAAATCTACAAACACTCTTGGCGTCGGCTAGCTTGCAAGTGGTGTAGTATATCCATCCTAACTCCTGTAATTGACAATACCAATAAATTAACACAGTTTGATACCTACATAAAAACGAAATCTTTAGACGATATTTCATAAACTCTTAGTTAATGAGTTAGTCGGCGTTTCCACGAGCGTAACAAAATCGCGGCGGGATTTTATCGCGCACTGAATTTTCAACTCTCGTTGTTGAGCCGAGCATTGAGAATCCAACCTATCAAAAACAGAGTGCATCCCAGCGCGACTAAAAACACACTGTTGGATTTGCAACCCCAGGCGCTGCAGAGAGTTGTCGCGGGTTGTTTGAAGAAGATACCGCGGCCCTGGCATAGGCAACTGAAGGAACACGGGTGGGTTTTAGTCAGTAAAAGTCTGACACGCCCTTCCGCTCCACCCAGAGTGGGAGAAGTTATTTGATGATTTCCCACCCTCAAAAAAAAAAAAAAAAAAAAGGCGCTGCAGAGAGTTGAAAATCCAGTGGGCGATAAAATCCCGCCGCGATTTTATTACGCTCGTGGAAACGCCGACTTAGTGAGAGCAGTGGTGGCCCAGTGGTAATGGCCCCGACTTACGAGTTGTATGTATGTCGTGCGTTCGAACCCCGGCAGGCGCGTAACTTTGTGTAAATAATTTCATCACCACTGCTCTCAAAACGGAGAAGGAAAACATCGTGCGGAAACCGGCATCTCCTAGAACCAAAAATTTGAAGACATGTGGCATCTACCAACCCGCACTGGGCCCTCGTGGTGTATTACGGCCCACTCCCTCTCGAAGAAAGGAGGCCTGTGCCCAACAGTGGGAACAATATAGGCTGAAGTCTAGCACAATAAAAAAAAAAAAAAAAAAAAAAAAAAACTTTTATTTACAAACTACATAGGCCCACATTGTGTTAGTGTCTAAATTATCTTATAAACTATGTTAGTATACCTATACCTACTTAGAACATTGATAATACCACAGACAGTTTCATCAAGCCCCATTTAATACATGAAGCTTGATAAACCTATCCATGGTAGGCCCATCCAGCCTTTCAGCAAACATCCTCAGGATACTGTTGGTGCTTCCTCCCACTCTGCGAGTCATCGACGCCACCTTTTTACGCATTATTGCAAAATAGTGGTCAGTGTGTGCATCGGCGAACATACCTGACGCACTACAATAGGGTGGAAGCCTCAACAGCACCCTAAAGGTATTATTATATTGTACTATATAAACTTTTTAACAAAAAAAAAAAAACGGACTTCCAAAAATCACTACAAAGTGAAAAATAACTTTGATTTCGGAAGTCGGTGTCTTTCGTTTTTTATTTACTTTCTTTTTTTTTGCCACCGACTTCCGAAATCAGTTATTTTTCACTTTGTAGTGATTTTTGGAAGTCGGTTTTTTTTTTTGTTAAAAAGTTTTTATTTCTCGCTTTTTAGTGGGTCTGTTTATAATTTGTATAAGTTACAATAGTCTAATGTCAATTGCTCATCACATGTTACAAAATATTGCTCTTCCCGATGCTGGGACGTTAATTGTTGAGGAGTTCTGCTGGTAAGAACCAGGAGAACTCCTCAACAACCACTCACCACACGCATTGTGTGACGAGCGGAAATTGCTTAGCAACCATATTAAAGTAATCGGATCGCAACCCGTGAAATATTTATCATTGAGTAGTTCCGGTAGCCATCTGTGGTCTTCATCATCAGTTCCACTTCACCAAGTGGTGCTTTCCAAGAGCAAATGCTCGAGCTACTATAAAAAATACCCAAATCGCTATAGGTGTGCCTATAATATTTGAAGAGTTCCTTCGATTTCTCCAGGATCCCATCATCAAAACTAGATTTTGACAAAAATGGAACCATCTGGGAAGTATACCCTTTCCAACAAAAAAATAATTTTTCAAATCGGTTGGCAAGTGACGGAGTTATGCGCGAACAAACATAAAAAAAAAAAATACAAACATCCGAATTGAGAACCTCCTCCTTTTTTAGAAGTCGGTTAAAAATTTGACCATGGTAACCACAATTTAGAATGTGCAAAGTATATTTCACAAAAAATAGTTTGGCGGCTTTGTCACCTTTTAGGTGAGTTCTTAGTCTATGCTTATACACACATCAACACGGTCTAGGGATATTTTTAAAAAAGCAAATTACTATCAATGTGTTAATTATTTATATGACATGTATATATTTAAAAGATACGTTTTTAATATTCTACCATTTTTTAATAATGGTTAAGGTACTTAGATTAAAATTTCAGGATTTTATGGGAAAAAAATGAAGCATAGACGGAAACCGTACATGAATTAACTTTTAATTTGTGAGTAAAAACTGAATAAAATAGAAAAATCATTTAATTTGTGTTTATAAACTTGAAGTTAGTAGTCTGAGAAAGCGCCCATGATGTTCATAACACATCGGCAACGATTCGGCATGCTCAGAACAAGGTTGTCAATGTCTTGCTGCGGAATAATGTCCCATGTCCTTCTGAGGTGCGCAAAAAGTTGATCTTCTGTAGCCAGATTTTCAGGAACTTCCTTCAGAGCTCTTCTTTGCAGCATATCCCACGCATGCTCAATGGGATTTAGATCTGGCGATTGAGCAGGCCAGTCTAAGGCCCTAACATTGTGTGTATGTAACCAAGCTGCTACCGTTCTCGCCGTGTGTGCCCGGGCATTGTCGTGCATGAGCAGGAAATCTTGCCCCATTTGTGTTCTGTGGGGCAAGATTACGGGCCCCAGCACCTGTTGGACGTATCGTTCTGCCGTCATATTGCACCGCACCCAAACGAGATCTGTCCGTCCTACGTGACGAATTCCTGCCCAAACCATAATTGTTCCTCCTTGGTATGGGTGAACTTCCTGAGGGTTCTGAAGACGGCTCCATCGTCCAGGAACTCGCCAAACACGCGTCCTTCGTGAATCTGGATGGAAGCCGAACCTGGATTCATCCGTGAACAGCACATTGGACCATTGCTCACGACCCCAGTCCACGTGGTTCCGAACCCATTCTAATCGTCGTCCACGATTGCCTCTCCGTAAAGATAGGACCCGGAGTGGTCTACGAGAGCGTAGATTGCTTTCATGCAGTCGCCTTCTTACAGTTTGGTCACTCACATGCACTTGGTGTTCCACTCGCAGCCTTTGGACCAATTGAGTCGCCGTTGCATTTTGTTGAGCTCGCGCAGTAATTTGCAAAGATCGGTCTTGTCTGGGGGTAGTGATGCGACTTGGCCCCCGGTGCCTCTCCGCTACTTCACCTGTGGCACGATAGCGTGTCCACAATCTTGAAATTACATTTTGGTGGGTCCCTATGGCCTCAGCAACATTACGCTGAACAGACCCAGCTTCCAGCATTCCCACAGCTCGTAACATCTCCGCCCTCGTCAAATGTTGGCGTTGTATGGCTACAATACCTCAATTTTAACTTTATCTTTCGTTAAAAATGAAAAAAAAACTGTAACTAAACGTAATTCGTATTGTTTTCTAAATTTCGCACAAATGAAAATTTTCTCTCCTACACATCAAGACATTTTTATGCCACCGAAACAAAAGAATTTTCAAAAATTTGAATTTGAAATTAGTCTGAGATAAATTACAAACAAATCGGTGTATGAAAGATTCCAATGCGGCCAGTACTTTTCGAGTTATTTAATTGAGTATGAAATATCCCTAGACCGTGTTGATGTGTGTATTATAAAGAGATTTTGTTTGTAAGTTTGTATGTAGGTAACCTTCGGAAATACTGATTCGATTCCAAAAGTTCTTTCACTGGGGAAGCTGCTGTATTGCCGACTATCATAGGGTATAATAATTTAACAAATATTTTATGAACACAACAACGAACTTCTGAAGTAGCGCAAAAAAACCGTCCGCCAGTTTCCCTCTCACTTTTCATTGAGAGGGACAAACGGAGATACATTTGTATACCGCGATAAACATGTCACTCAGACGTTGTAACAAAGACTCCAGCAAAAGGGAACAATGCACCCCTCGCTGTACGCAATACAAGTTGCATTAAAAAATCTGCTTAGCCTTCTCCCAACTATGTTGGGGTCGGCTTCCAGCCTAACTGGATGAAGCTCAATACCAGTATTTTACATGGAGCGGCTGCCTATCTGAACTCCACAACCCAGTCACTGGGTAATACACCCATTGGTAAGACTGGTTGTCAGACTATCGGGCTTCTGACGACCCGTAACGACCGTCAAAAATCCACGAATGACAGCTGGGACTTAATAGTACATTTTGATACAAGTGGAGAACGTTTGTTATTGCGTTCGAGCCGTAGGCGAGGTTGTTTTTGAGCCGAGAACTGCAATAACAAATGTCCACGAGTATCAAACGACGTTTTTCATTACACCTTTGAAGAAATAAAATAAAAAACACATAAAATAACGGAAAATAATTTTGTCATGAATTAATAGGGAACTATGATTTAAATTTTCTTTGGAGGAGCAAAGGTATAAAGCCGATAAACAGCCTAATATGAAAAATAGAAAATTCAAATATTTTTGAGTTTAGAACACAAATAAATGTTAATTTGTTCATAAACGTTTTTTTTATTGTAATAATCATGGTTTTTGATAATATTATATTCAAAAAATATTAACGCCTTAAAGACGCATATATCTCTTTGCCGAGATTTAAAAAAAAACATTCACCTCCGAATAGAGAGTTGTGAGTAGAGGCATTGAACTATAGGTATAAGTTATCTGTGACATTCCCGCACACGTGCGGGGAAAATAAAAAATCGCACGCTTGCGACATACATTGCATTGTGAACCTAATCGTAGTGCGATATGAACCAGTTTTCGAGGAAGTGTATTGAAAAGTACTTTCCAAGCCAAGGCATGGAAGAGTCTCGGTATGTAAAGATGGTCCACCCACGGACCAACCCCAGGGACGCGTAGCTTAACCTGATGGAACGACCCGTGCGGCTGTTATTACTTAGCCACAAGGTCCTATTTGGTTCGCGAAATTAATGACTAAGAACTCCTTTTTTTTTGTTTTTTTTTGTTTGGGAAATCATCTCCCGCTCTAGGTGGAGCGGGAAGGGCGTGTCAGACTTTTACTGACTAATACCCACCCGTGTTCTTTCAGTTGCCTGTGCCAGGGCCACGGTATCTCTTTCGAACAACCCGCGACCCAGGCAGTACTACTAAGAACTCCTGAATATGGAACGGACACGGGAGACAGGCTCCTTAAGTGGATATTGCTAAACAGTAAAGTCAGAATGTGTTGTTATCAATGTCTAAAATACGTACTTACTCGTCAATGCAACCTGTGATCACAACACGCAGACGGCGCGGGCGCGGCGGTAGCTGCAATAGACGGCATTGTCAGCACTTTCCATACCTACAAAGACAAACCAAACGTGTCACCGTTTTTCGAGGCAGAAGTTGTGCGCCCAAAGCACTACCTATACCGGGGCCAGCCTGCCGGCGCCACTTTACCGTCTGTAGATTCTATTCCGTGCTATGTGCAGATAACGATAACAGGACGCGTAACTAGATCATATCGTCTACAGGTGCATACCTATACCTGCGTATGTTGCTTTTCTGCATAGAGAACTTCCGAATTTCAATCACAAAATATTGAATGGTCTGCAACATTTTTAGGTCTCCCTGTCAACCGGATTTTATTTGTGCAAACACTTTGCATTTAAAAACAACACTAGTAATCAAATATAGGTACTCCGCCGTGATCCCTGGATGAAAGTTGGCTTTGTTCTAAACCTGTGCGCGGCCTACATTTTTTAATTGAAATATTTCATGCATCCGGATTTGAAGATTTTCGCAGTTTTCACATCTGAACCAAAGTGATATATTTTCATGGAGTGTACTGTGTACATAGTTCTCATGGAAATGAACAACTTTACCTATGGGTGGTCCCGTAAAGTTGTTCATTCTCATGATACTGAAAAATTTGAAAAATAAATCAGCTGTCATCGCGTAGGGAGATTATTGCACTTTGTAGGGAACAGCCAAGGACGTAATATATCATTGGGAACAGCAGATTATCTTTTTCACGTTTTACCGTTATTATGTACAGTGGGCTGCATCAATTGGGTACCCGTTGTATTAAAATTTTAGCCCACTGTACATACAACACTAACACAGCTGTGTTGTCGTAGAGGTCAGATAGGCAGCCGCTCCATGTAAAATACTGGTAGGTATTCAGCTGCGTCCGGTTAGACTGGAAGCCGAGCACAACATAGTTGGGAGAAGGCTAGGCAGATTTTTTAACCACTCATATGACCAATTTGTATTCCGTATGTACACACGGCTACACATCAAGCTATACATTTCCAATTTACACTGACCTCTCATTGTAAGGAAATCCTATACAATGCGAGATCAGCTAATACTGGAAATGTATCTGTAGCCGTGCATACAGCGAGGGGTGCTACTGCATTGTTTACTTTTGCTGGTGTCTTTGTTACAATGTTTGAGTGACGTGTTTATCGCGTATACGCTTAGGTATAGCCTACGCCCGCCTTCGCCCCTCGGTTAACCTAACACCCATTTATATTTTAACTTTCTAGCACTTGGACACTCTGTAAGGAGATGTAAGCTATACCAGTGTCCTGTCAGATATGTCCTCGACGTTATCATTATTTACTAGGTACGTACAGTCGGCTGCATAAATTGGGTACCCCACTTGTATTAAAGTTTTAATGCAACTGGGGTACCCAATTGATGCAGCCCACTGTACATGCGACTAAGAACACCGCACCAGCGGCTACAACGAGCACCTCGACCTCACAACCGTTGGGTATACAGACGTAATAAAGGGAAGGTATATTTTATGTAGGAACTTACTTGGCTCCATCTATCCTTACATCTATAACTATTATATTTATATCTAAGTATCCGTCATATTATAAATTGAAGTCGGTTTTTGTGTCTGTCTGTGTGACCGCATTGTTCTTCTAAACTCCGCAACAACTTTTGACGCAGTTTTTATCTATATTCAGAGAATTTATACGGGTAGGTGTATGTGTATATTAAACTTACATCTCGAAGCAGTGGTGAATTGCTAGAATTTTGTAAAACTACGTGACTTTGTTTGTCCGTTAGTGTTCTATTACAGGTCGAGAACCTCTTATACAATTCATGTCAAAATTTTGAAATTTAGCTCATGGATTTTTCCAGCTAAGTTTAGTATTTGACTCCAGTGAGCTAAGCCACGAGCTCAGCTTATTACATACACTTTAAAATCTCTGTCCGATGTTTCTTTACATGTTATTCGATGCTCATTTATTCTTACACGTAGGTACAATAAATGTATACCTACCGTTCCCTCATTAAATCTAATACGTTCTCTTTTCTTTTCCATAAGTATTTCTTTTTACAAGGGGTTCGCAGTAAAGTCTATTTTATTTAAATCTGATATCCTCACGTTTCTGAATAATTTTGCTTTATATTTGTCACAATGTCTGCTATATTTCCGAGGAATAAACTAGTAAAAGAAGCTAAAGGAATGAATATTGGACTTTTATTTCCAATGAAAAAAGCTTTAAATAAGACTACAGGCCTTCGACGTAAGGGCCTATACTATCTCAAATGGCTTAGCATGATCCATCATTATGTCAAAAATACTGCAGCATTAATTTTGAAATAAATATATGGTAAAGTTGAGGATTAATGTTAGGTACTATGTTAGACGAAAACACGATTCCATTAAATTTACTCGATAGAAAATAATTCCAAAGTTACCTCCAAACCAAACAATAAACCGCTGGTAAGTATTCAAAAAATACTTCAAATTAGATGATGAAACTTTGCATACTAACTGAACTAACTATAGTCTTATGTTTTTTATTTTTAGGGTTCCGTAACTCAAAAGGAAAAAAATAAACCCTTATAGGATTACTTCGTTGTCCGTCTGTCTGTCAAGACCCTTTTTCTCAGGAACGCGTAAAGGTATCAAGTTGAAATTAATATCAAATACGTAGGTCTATAGTCCCTTGGAGCTCTAAAAAAATCAAGCTTCTTAGTCAACGCAATAAAAAAATACTGCCATTTATGCGCCATATTTTGATACTCGCAAGTAAATCAAAACCTATAGGGTACTTCCCTTTGTCCTAGAGTCATGAAATTTGGCAAGAAGCAAGGTCTTACAGGACAAGTAAAGGAAAACGTCCGAAAATTTTGAATTTGTAATTTTTTCACACAAAAAAATATTTTCAAGTCTGTCAGACTGTAAGACACTTTTTCTCAGAAACGCGTGGAAGTATCATGCTGAAATAAATATCAAATATGTAAATCTATTATCTCTTGCAGCTCTAATAAAATCAAGCTTCTAAGTCATCGCGATAAAAAAATACGGCCATATAAACGACATATTTTGATACTCGCAAATAAATCAAAACCTACGGGGTACTTCCCGTTGACCTAGAATTATTAAATTTGGCAATAAGCAAGGTCTCACAGCACAAGTGAAGGAAAAAGTCCGAAAATTATTAATTTGTAGTTTTATCACATATTTTTTTTTTGTTTTTGAATAGGTAACAATGTCAAATTTGTTTTTGGGATAAATTCTTTTCAACTACGGAACCCTTCATTGTGCGTGGTCCGACACACACTTGGCCGGTTTCATTTTCAAATTACCATTATTTTCACCGTAAAAAGCAGTTACCTAAACAATCGGAGCCCAGCACTCAGTCTCGCTCTCAATTAGTCTTTGAGCAGTATCGTGTGAGCGAGATAAAAACTTGAGGTATAGGCTCTTAAAGAGAATGCGTTCTTGAAACCTGTCAATTTTATACTAACGAATATGTAAAGCTACTAGAAATTCTTACTGGGCCTATTTCACGATGTCCGAATAGCCACTACTTACCGAATAAATTCAAAAATGGAACAGAATTTGTATGAAATTATCTGCCAAGGAGTTAAATCGTAGGTAGTGAAACAGGTCCAAGATGCTACTAGACATTGTCCAACTGACAGGTTTCAGGAACGCATTCTCTCGACCGGACAGGAGGTGCTTTTTATATGTCTGTATTGTTTGAGCTTCCACTAAGTAATTATAAACGGTGCAGATCGGATATACGTCGTTAGGTACGTCTTATCACTAAAAAATGTAGATAACTAGGTACTAAATGCATGATACATTTTACTGTTTTAGCGTTTTCTATCATAATTATGTTTTCCGAGGATAGGTAAGTACTACTATTAATTTTAAATGAACGAGGGCAGGGTCTGCACCATTAATAATTTGTCTAAACTAATATTATAAAGAGAAAAAATATATATTAATGTATAAACATAAAAAATAGTTAACCGATTTTTTTATTTTTTTATTTGATAGCCCAATTATAGAGGAAGGCACACACATCACACTAGGACCCTTATGAGCAGAGCAAACAGAAAGAAAAGTCAGAAAGAACGCTAAGAGAAAACGAAGTAATAGCGCGGGCAGGCGATGCGATGCGACGGGGTGGGTCGGGGGAAAAAGAAATTTCACGCGGACGAAGTCGCGGGCAGAAGCTAGTATGAATAAACCTCTAGCATGAAAGCCGCTTATGGCCGTTTTCACAAACCTTAAGTGACACTTAAATGAATCCCTAAAATATGATTGCACTGTTGGATTTTCTACTATCGGCGCTGAAAATGCAACAGTGCACTTTTATTTAGGGATTTATTTACGTGTCACTTAAGGTCGGTGACAGCGGGAATTAGACGGCGGTGTTTATTACCGTCTTATTACAAAACAAGGTTAATCTTCAAACCCTGGCTTAAACCATGGACCCTTTTTTGAATTTCGAATTTTATTCCGACACTTGTACCGGAGTAAGTTGTCAGTTTTGTTTAAAGAACTGTATTTCTATCACAGCTACGTTTACAAAAACTGGCTCGATGGTTTAAACCATGACAGAAGAAAAACCTCGTTTTGTAATAAGGCCGTTAAAGAGTTTTTAATACTTTATTAGTCCAAATTGATTTGACCTTTATCAGATGCGATAACAGCGAGGCGGTTTGAGATGCACCGCGCCCGTGTTCAGAATTTAATGATATATATAACAAAACAGGTGGACAGGCCACATGATGCGAGACACTAAAGAAAAGTGGAGCAGAGTAGTGACAGAGTGGTATCCAAGGGATGGCAAAAGAAATCGGGGAAGATAGCTTACCCGATGGGAGGAAGAAATAAAGCTGACAGCAGGTCCAAACTGGAGGAGGGTATCTCGTGACAGACGACAATGGAAATTGTTAGAGGAGGCCTATGCCATGAGGCACACCGAAATTAGGGACATTTTGTGATTTTTTGTAAAATATTATTGTAAATTTAGCTTTATAGTTTCGGAATAAAAGGCTTTTTATTTATTTATTTTATTATAGGTAACAAAAACAACACCCGTTTCATGAAAAATGGCACGACAGTAATCCGGCTTAACCGAAGTGCATGCTATGTGGAAATTATATACGTTCGATGGATTAAATACACAAGTGTGTTATTTCATGTTCAACAGAATAAATTACTAACTGAATTATAGATTTACCTGTAACTGATATGAGTACAATTAAAATTTTGCTCTAAAATAAACAAAACTGTTTATTTCACACTTATGCGCCTTGATTTCAGCGAACTTGTCTTTTTATTTGCACGTTTTTTGAGTAAAAAAAAAAATTTTTTTTTGGGTTTACTCCATCGGAATCGATTTTCATATACGGCCCCGGTATGGAAATATGAGGAGTGAAATTAATACAAACGTTAACTCAAAAGCAATTTTTCTGCGTTTTTTCAGCTGTAAGGAAAGGTGTAAAATTTTGTGAATATTTATTATAATTGATTAAAAGCATTAATCTCACTATTTCATGTATGCATACGCATGCTAACATAGAGCACCCACCAGTATAGTGTTATCAACTCCAAAACTTATTTCACTACAATAAAAAAATAAAAAAACACTATTTACAATTTTTACAATCATGGAAGCACTGAAGGTCTCATTGTCAGAGATGATGGCAATGTTCCAAAACAGGATGTCAAACTTTGAGGCTGAACTGCAGAAAAATCCTTCAACATCAAGCAGCGCGACGGACACTTTGGTAGCAGACTTCACTTCGTTCAAAAACCCAACGCATCCAAGATAAACATCTTGGATGCGTTGGGTTGTCTTCAACAGCAGTTGGAGGCATTGGCGCAGGGGCTTGACAACCTGGAGATGCGTGGGCGTCGGAAGATGGTGCTGTTACATGGTGTCACCGAGCAGGCCAAGGAAGACACAGCGCAGATAGTAGCAGAGGTTGTGCAATGTCAACTAAAGCTGACAGACTTCTCAGTTGCAGATATCAGACGGTGCCACCGGATGGGCAGACAAACAGGTTCTAACAAGCCCAGGCCCATTCTCTGCAAGCTGCGGGACGTTGGTGTCCGGGATAGTGTCTGGTTTGCCAAGACAAAGTTGAAGGGTACTGGTATCACGGTATCAGAGTTCCTAACGAGATCACGGCATCTGCTCTTCATGTCTACGCGTGAGAAACTTGGCGAAACCAATTGCTGGACTAAACAGGGCCTTATTTATGTACTTCGCTCTGACGGCTCCCGGCATCGAGTTAATTCACTGGATGACCTCAATAAGATCGAGCAGGTCAGTGAAAAGGCCATGTCTTCCATTGCATCAGCATTGTCGTCGTCTCCATCACAAGCACCGAAGAAGGCCCGGCGTGCTGCCGCGAAGAAGAAGTGATTCAGTGTTCATTTTATGTAGTATCACCGTCCGGGTAGCAGTTTGTTGAAAACTCGTAACCTCTCAATTCACTAATATTAGTTCTGGTGACTTAAATCAGAGACGTCGCTTCGCTCGTTTCGCTCGCTTGGTAAATAGTGCCTCATAAGAACTAAGAAATTGAAGTTAATAGATTTTTTATGACAATGCTAGCTCTTCTTCTGGTCGAATCGATGACCACAATTGAGCATGTTTCAATAATTCTAGGTACTTATATTTAATTTATAATAAAAACATTTATTTCTAAAAGAAGTAAAAGTAATCACAGAAAAAATAATCATAACAACACGTCAAATAACCCGCCCTAATATAAATATTAGGTACTTATATTTAATTAATTTATTGAATTAAACATTCTCCAATTCCTAGACAAATCCAGTCGCCACAAAACATTGAAAAATAATTGTTTAACTTCAGAGATTGTGAGTAGGGAGGACCTGAGTTGTATGTTCTATGATTCATCACCCATCACTTCATCATCAGCGTAGAGCAGTCCACTGCTGATATAGGCCTCTCCAATTGCAAACCATTCACGTCAATTTCCGGCAACTTTCATACAGCTGACCCAGCCACCCTGTGAAGATCTTCGCTCCACCTTACGTTTCCCGATTCACGGTACTCAAGAACACGTCTACCCCAACGGTCATTGGTTCTACGGCTAAATGGCCAGCCCATTGCCACTTCAGCTTGCTTATTCTGTGAGCTATGTCGACAACTTTTGTTCTCTGCGAGATCACCTCGTTCCGGATTCGACCAGTTATACCCTGAGTATTCACGTTTCGGCTCTGTAGGTCATATCAGGCAGGACACACTGATTGAAGCCTTAGTCTTTAGGCTCTGTGGAATACGCGACGAAAAGACTCGACTAAGCTTCCCAAAAGCTGCCTATCCCACCTATTAGCCTCCTCGCCTCTCAGTTCTCATATTAGTTCTGAGTTATAACCACTTAATTCTGTCAATACAGATACTCAATGAAGTAGTAAGGATTGCAAAAGATACTTCGGAAAGTGGAGTTCCGTCTCAGGCATAAGCATAATCAGCCTATAATGATCCCACTGCTGGGACACAGAGCTCCTCTCGGTCACAGACCGGACGGTATCTTCAAATACGATTTCGGTTCTGATACAATATTTTTTATCGCACCGTTTTAGTATGTATCGTGTCTAGGTCACTCCCTCTTTTCCTAATTTAATTAACAAAAGCTCCTAAAAGGTGATCAGCAAATCGATCAAGTATTATATTTATGTATAACAGTTTGTAACTTCTGAGTGCTCTAAGTTAACATGTGTCTCGTCTCACGTCCTTTGAAATTTAAAGCCCGGAATTAATCCATCTCCATCCCATCCTACGAGTAAGATCCAATATTTACAAGATGGTATTTTGGCGTACCTACCTAAATTTTGCAAAACGTTAAATAATTTGTGTCAATCGGAAGTATTTTTTACCTAAATATCCAGTAGTAGGTATCATACCAAACAAATATTATAAATGGGAAAGTAACTCTGTCTGTCTGTCTGACTGTCACCTTTTCACGCCAAAAGTTCACCACTGAACCATCAATCGTTATGGAAGACGGATAGGTAACCTTTGACCGGAAGAGGGGCATAGCTTTCTTTTCATCCTGGATAATTATTGTATAGCATAATCACCCTTTAGAGTTCCCACTGCTGGGATACAGGCCTCCTCTAGGTGAGAAGGAGTGGACTGTAATCCATCATGCGGGCTCAGTGAGGGTTGGTAGATGTCACATGTCTTCGAATTTTTGGTTCTAGGACATGCCGACTGGAGCAATGTATTACGGAATTACGGAACGGGGTACTTTTAATACCGTTAGCACGTTTTCCCGTGGGATAATTTGTGACATCCACGCGGGCAAAGCCGCGCGTAAAAGCTAGTTTAGTATATATGGATGTTTGTGAAAATTGTGAATTCACTCTTTTGGAATTAATGTTCTTATTATTCTGCTTATAAAAGCGCTCTCTTCGAAGTAATGCACAAATAACATGATAAAAGTACAAAGTAAGTACGCATCGGGTATGTCTTTTTTGTTGGAGATTATGTTTAAATGTTTATACTTAGGTTTATACCTACTGATTATAGAAATAACATTTGAATACTACTGTAAAGAAAAACCTTTCATTAAATTCTTGGATGTTTACAAACGGTACAATAATAATCGCAAAAATAATGTAAAAAATAACAAATTATTGACAAGAATTTTTGACTGAGTTATTTAAACGACAAAAATCTATTAAACTTACTAATAATAGAGCTGAAGAGTCTATTTTGTTAGTTGGAACTACCAGTCGAATTTGAAAAAATGTTTTTGCATTTGACAGCCCAATTCTTGAGGCCATCGCTAGGACCCGAGCAAAAAAAAAGTCAGAAAGAACGCTAAGCAAAAACGAAGTAATAGCGGGGAACAAGAAACACGCGGACGAAGTCGCAGGCAGAAGCTACTCATCATCATCGTCTGCCTAGCCATTTTCCAACTATGTTGGGGTTAGCTAGACGGATGCAGCTGAATAGGTACCAGTACTTTACAAGGAGCGACTATCTGACTTCCACAACTCCGTGGGTAATACGATACCCCTTGGTAAGAATGGTTGTTACACTTTCGGGCTCTTGGCTGACGACCAGTAATGACTGTCAAAGATCCACGAATGAGAGTCGACAGAATATATTCAGTATAATTTCATTGGTAAAAGGAGAATAATGTGAGAAATAAGTAATTGATTACTCGGCAATGATACTGGAGGGCGACACAAAAATGATGTACATCATGTTTGAAATTATCAGACAAGCAATCTGCCATCTATCTGCTTCAGCTTCGGGTTGTTGGTATAGGGTAGGAATTATAAACTATCGATACCTTTTTCTTTGTTTTCGGGGGGAAAAACATTCAAAAGGCGCGGGGATATAAGACCCCGGGGAGAGCGGGATTTTCACCTCACTAAAACCACCCCGGTGATCAATATCTGACATGGAAGGGGACACCGTCACTTCTCCAAAGCCCGATCCGAAACCGCCTCTGTGCAACGTCTGTTAGGGCACATCTCAATAACAAAAAAACTAGCGGCCCGCCCCTGCTTGCTCGGTTTTTACAACTTTTTATTATTATATTATATTTTAATTTAATATATTGCAGTCATTTCAGCAATATTACACAATAGTGTAAATACAATACTTATATATTTTTTTTGTCGCAGAGGAGGAGGGAGAGGAGGGGCTCGTGGCTAAATGATAACAGCCGCACGGGTCCATCGAAGATTAAGCTACGCTTGCCGTGGTCGGTTCCTGGATGGGTGACCGTCCATTACATATCGAGACTCCTCCGTGCTTCCGTGATTTTTGACAGTCGTTATAGCCCAAAAGTCTGACAGCCAGTCATATCAAGGGGTATCGTGTTACCCATCAACTGGGTTGTGAAAGTCCAATAGGCAGTCGTTCCATGTAAAATACTGGTATTCAGCTGCATCTGGTTAAAGAAGCCGACCCCAATATAGTTGGGAAAAGACTACCTAGACAAATTGACTGATTGGTGTTGTCATAGGTAGGTACATAGGTAGGTACATACTTTGGACGCGAACGAGCAGGTATTTTACTTTTAATTAGTTAAGGCTTGTCCGCCGTAAAAAGACTACGTAGACAAATTGATTGATTGGTGTTGTCATAGGTAGGTACCTACCTACTTGGACGCGAACGAGCAGGTATTTTACTTTTAATTAGTTAAGGCTTGTCCGCCGTAAAAAGCGCGGTCACTGTCGGACAGCATAGAAAAGAAACAGAAGCGCGATGACACAACGCTTGCAAAATATGAAGTAATTATCGATTTACAAAAAATCTATTGATTGGACTAAAAAAGTAATAACATGAAATCATTCCTTGTAGAGAAGTGTAAAAATTTATGAACACTTTTAATGAAAACTTGTTGGAGTGTATGGTAAAAACTAGAAAAAATAGACAGAAATAGACCTGGATTTAGATTTTTTCCCCCTTAGTTCTACAAACTAAAATAGATTTCAGGATAGATGAAATGACTTCTTATGTCCTATTGTAGATTGCTGTGTATTTTTTTCCTATCAAAAAGATGCTACAGTTACTGTAAAAGATGGTTATAAAGTTACTTAGTTTCGCCGTATTTTAGGGAGGAGGTCAGTTTCACGGCTTCGTACCAACTCGACCCTAGTTCCAACTCACCCGCTTTTTTATATGCCTATTAGCTGTAAGGGTACAGTTTGTCGGAAAAGTGCTACGATGTAGAAAATAAATATTTACTTATCACATATTATTTTTTAGGGCAGTCTTGATCTTTTTCTATATATATTTTTAACAAAATGTCCTACTTAGATTCTGTGCAAATAAGTAGTTGTTAATTATTAAATATTGCATTCCTAGAAATTGTACCTAAAAAACCTGATTGCCTGATAAACGAATGATTATTTTAAATGAGCTTATAATATCGATCTATCTATCATTGGGTGCACATACAGGGCTTATTCCCATCCGATCACACAATCGGATCCCACTACGCGGATAAAATGAATATTTTGTTCCCATCCGATGCCCATTTGTGGGATTCCTTTGGAATATGGATAAAATTAATATCCGAACGTAATGATCGCCTGCTTGAATCGATAAATGAAAACAAAAAGTAAGTATGTACATAATATCGAGATAAATAGTAAGTCGGTAACAGTGCACCGGCGACGCTACTTGGAATATTGTTGAAAAGTGATATTTATTTTAATTTTAATAATTTGACCATAACTGTATCTTGATATTATGTACTTACTTTTTGTTTTCATTTATCCATTCAAGCAGGGATTCATTTTATCCGCGTAGTGGGATCCGATTGTGGGATCGGATGGGAATAAGCCACATACAGGCGTAAGGCAGCCAAAATATGCTGTAAGTTGTATAGCGAATCGCTTACAGCTAAGTTTCAGCCCCTGCAGCTTGGTTTTGGCTCGAAAAGGGGCTGTGAGGCTGCTGTACATGCCGTGTCTACCTTTTTAAACTTCAAAAAAGGTGAGGTCATCCTCAAGGTTGACGTTAAAAACGCCTTTAATTCTGTAAATAGGGACACTTTGTTGGCTGAAGTCAAAAAGGAATTACCCGAAAGGTTTTTTGTGGCAATGTTACAGGTACCCTTCCAAATTATTATATAAGGACAATGTTTTGGAATCTGCAGTTGGATGCCAACAAGGTGACCCTCTCGGGCCAGTCATTTTCGGCTTAGCTATTCATCCAATTATTCAGAAACTAAATTCAAAATTTAACGTGTGGTATTTAGATGATGGAACGCTAGGAGGTGATGTAGACACCGTTTTGAAAGATTTACAACTCCTCAAACAAGAATTTAAATCTATTGGCCTGGACCTTAACCACTCAAAATGTGAAATTTATCTTTCTGACATTATCGACAGACAATTGACCCTAGACAAATTTAATGCAATAGACCCGGAAATCAACATTTTAGAAAAAAGTTCACTGAACCTCCTAGGTTCCCCAATTTTAGAAGACAGCTTTTCTCCTTTCATCGAAGAAAAAATCAAAAACTTCAACGAAATTTCGGACAGACTCTCCAAAATTAACTTACATTCGGCTTTCACCCTGATTAGATACTGTTGTTTTGGCCCAAATTTCATTTATTTTCTACGTTCTTCCCCTTTATGGAAGCAACCACATCTATTGGACAATATTGACCAAATTATTCGCAGCACACTAACATCCATTTTACTTGGACGACCGAGCGTGACTTCAAGCCACACTACCCATCCGTTTTGGTGGCCTCGGCGTCCGCAAAATTAACAGTATTAGCTTACCGGCGTTCCTGTCCTCTGTCCACAGCACTGAAAAGTTGACCGGGAAAATTTTAGCCACCTGCCTGGTTGACTCTGAAGTGCCGTGCTTGACCGATGCGGTGAACGCCTGGAAAGCGGCTTGCCCGGATACAGATCAGCCCGTAAACCCATCTTCCCAGAGGCAGTGGGATGAGCCGCTCTGCAGGTTGGTACGGAATAATCTTATCAATACGTCTACCAATACTGCTGAGCGTGCCCGCTTACTGGCTGTGGATGAGTGGGAATCGGGCCTCTGGCTTCAGGCACTTCCGTCACCCTACATAGGCACTATGATGGGTGACACCACCTTCCGGCTCGCTATTTGTCTACGTCTGGGCGCTCCTTGTGGGGCTCCACATCGCTGCCAGTGCGGTGAAGCTGTCGACTGCCTCGGACACCATGGCCTATCTTGGAGTAAGAGCGCAGGCCGGATAGCACGGTACGCTAGCATTAATGACATCATCCGTCGTGCTCTTGTCACCGCCGGGATGCCAGCTGTTTTAGAACCCAACGGTTTGACACGCGACGATGGAAAGAGACCTGATGGAATGACCATAATGCCTTGGAAGTTAGGTCGGCCTTTGGTATGGGTTGCAACCATCCCACCTTGCGCCATCCCACCTTCTTAGCACAGTGGGCTGTGTGGGTGCGGCTGTTGCAGGTGCGGAAAACCTCAAACGGCGAAAATATTCAAATATTTTTGGGAGTTATATTTTCGAGCCGTTTGGGCTTGAAACACTAGAGCCATGGGGTCCGAGTGCTCACTTAGTTTTCCAAGACATCGCTAAGCGATTGGTCGACTCTTCACGTGACCAGAGGGCTGGCCTATTTTTTGGCCAAAGAATCAGCATTGCCATACAACGTGGCAATGCTGCCACCTTTTTGGGCACTTTTCCTGTTGACAGCGATGCGGACGAATTTTTTGATGCCCTATGATCCTTTTCCCTCCTTTTTTTTTACAATGTACATATTATTATTTTAAATCTGTGTTTATTATGTACATATAGAATAAATATCTATCTATCTATTAATGTTGATTCTATTTTGTAGATGTTGAAACACCATACCTACTGTTAATTTTTATACCGCATAAAATAACTGAGTAAAAATTTAAAAAAATCATACTAGCACTTTTGTTACCATCAGAACTTTTGAGCCTTCTAGCTATAGTAAATAGTACATATACGCACCGAGCGAGTTGAAACTTGGGTCGAGTTGGGACGAAGCCTGTTTCACGGTGGCTGGAATGGGCACTAGGTAGCAGATTACCCAAAAACGGATTCCATCCAGATGTGCTCTACCTTAAGATGGTGACGCATCATCAGGTAGGTGAAAAATCCATGAAATATCTAATGAAGGGAAATCTTCCTCTATCCTTCAAGAGAAGACTTGTCGAAACATGTGTATTCTTCCCATCCTCGCGTATAGTTCTCAAACATGGTATTTGAAAATTCAGCAGAGGTCCATGCTCGGGGTTTGCCAGAGAACTATGAAACGAAGTACTCTGAGTATTAAACATGTGAAACAATCCGTTCCATCACTATAATAACTGATGTCACTCCGAAAGCTGCCACGCTTAAATGGAATTTGGCTGGACACTTCTGCGGCATGTCAGACGATCAATGGGTACCTAAAACTTACGACCCAGTACAAACGACATCGAGGCAGGCCCCGACAGAGATGGCGGGTTGAGCTCCAATCCATTAATAAAGATTGGTCCTTGACAGCTCTGGACAGAGAGTGGTGGTAAGAGAGTACTTTGCCCATCAGTGGTACAATAATGGCAAAAAAAAACTGTGGGTAGGTACACTCCACTCGATAGGCATAGATACTTAGCTACGATTACCTACATCCTTACTTAGTATTCGGCAGTATCGCGTCTAAAGGCAACTGAAAAAGCTGTTCGCTACACGAACAGCTTTTTCAGTTGCCTTTGTTCAACGCGATCATTGTTGTTTCTAGTTAGGGTTCCGCACCAAAATGGTAAAAAGGAACCCTTATGGTACGACTTAGTCTGTCTGTCTGTCACAGCTGGATATCTCAAAAACTACTAATGCTATCAACTTGAAATTTGGAAAAGTTTTAGATGACGTTTGCCCAACTATTTTTCAAATAAGAAAGAAATTTTTTTTTTTTTGCAACAGGGACGGAAAAAAATTCGAACTGTTCGAAGTGGAGCTACTAGGGCATGTGGTGCTGTTTGCACATTCTCAAACATTATTTATTTTTTTAGGCCGCATAGTTTTCGACTTTTGATGGAAAATGTCAAAAAGTTCCGTTCCCCATTATCTCCGAAGTTTGCATAGAGAAAAATCTGAAATTATTGTAAGTGATAGAAGTTTATGTAAAGATTACAGGAAAAATAAAACGATGTCTCTAAATAGCACACTTTTTCAGAAATCGGAAACGAACCCTCGATGCGCGAGTCCGACTCGCTCTTGACCGGTTTTTTTTTATAAAGATCATCATCACCTGCGTTTTCCCAACTATTTTGGAGTCGGCTTCCAGTCTAGCTGGATGCAGCTGAATACCAGTAGTTTACATAGAGAGACTGCCTATCTAACTTCCACAATCCAGTTACAAGGTAATTTAATACGATACATCTTGCTAAGCTTCTGACGACCCGAAGATTTTTGATTAAGATCATATACTCAAATGATTTTGAAGGTTTGTGCTGTAGATAGACTTTAAAATGCCGACTGATAGTGGGACTAATCTCTGTATCAACGTGCGGCTAAACCAGTAGAGTAGTTACAGAGATATGTTGTTATTTTTCAATGCGAAAATATACCTACCAACTTTCCATGGGAATCTATTGTCTATAAGCGAAGAGATTACTGGCAAAGTCCCTAAGAGCTCAAATAGGATAAATACCTTATTTACCTTTACATATCATGGTGTGACCTTTCGAACTGAAGTTAAAAATCGATTTACAGCCAAGCTGAAAAGAAGTTGGCGAAAATAGATTTCTGTTTCGGTAACTCCATTTAAAATTAACGCTTACATGACTTTGCGATTTTAGTATCACATTTCTATACTTGAGAAAACAAATATTAAATAAAAAACCGGTCAAGAGCGAGTCGGACTCGCGCACCGAGGGTTCCGTACCATCATTTATATGTAACTTTGTTGATTTCTGAAACTTTGCTATTTACAGACATCGTTTTATTTTTCTCTATACATAAACTTCTATTACATACAATAATTTCAGATTTTTCTCTACGCAAACTTCGGAGATAAGCGGGAACGGTATTTTTTTTTTCAAAAGTCATAAGTCGAAAACTACGCGGCCTAAAAAAAAGACAAAAACCGCCTTATTACAAAACAAGGTTCATATTCAAACCCAGGTTTAAACTATGGACCCTTTTTTGAATTTCGAACTTTATTCCGACACATTAAGATGTCAGTTTCACAAAACTGACAACTTAGTACTGGACTAAGTTGTCAGTATTGTATAAAGAACTGTATTTCTATCACAGCTAGGTTCTTATTACAAAAACTGGCTCGATGGTTTCAACCATGACAGAAGAAAAACCTCCTTTTGTAATAAGGCCGAAGATGTTTGAGAATGTGCAAACAATGCTCTTTCATATGATACCCCACAGGCTCGAATAGCCTCACTTCGAATTTTTAAGACTTTCAGTCCCTGTTGCAAAAAAAATATACATTTTTATTTCTTTCTTATTTGAAAAACAGTTGAGCAAACGTCATCTAAAACTGTTCCAAATTTCAAGTTGATATCATTAGTAGTTCTTGAGATATCCAGCTGTGACAGACAGACAGACAGACAGAATGCGTCACACCTTATGGGTTCCTTTTTACCATTTTGGTATGGAACCCTAAAAGGAACAGGTATAATTTTTCACAAAGTTTACTTGAAATAATAGATTCGTATTTCGGTTAACTTCATTTAAAATTAATATTAAGAGGATTCATCGAAGCGTGGTTTATCTCGGTGTGTAAGTGAAATGGCGTTATGACTGTCTAGTACCGGAACTATACGCATTTCGTTTAATTATGTACATTTATGACAAAATGCTATATTTAAATAAAAATGTTTAGCTTGGTAAGTTCTTAACATATTTAAATACCTTCGATTTAAGGAAAATTTACTGCACAATAAGGAACTGTTTACTGTTTACTTTGGATTTTTTTTTTCTATCGACAAAGTTTCAAGTATTTTCGGTTTTAGTTCAGCATTGGACAATATACTTAGTTAAATAACACATACCTAATGGAAAATCCAAATGATTTAACCTTAGAAATTTGGTTTTATAGGAATTATAAAAACACAAAATTTATCGGAGATAACTAACTAACTACTAAAAAAAAGAAATCATTTTACAAACTCCATTTCGTTACGATTTTGACGTTTGCAAAAGTGAAAACAGAAGCTTTTTTGAGGCTCTAATAGAGGATTTCCTCACAATTTTACTCTGAATTACCTTTACACAGGATGGAATGTTAGTCTGGCAGTACGTGTAAGTTCGTTGAACCTAATGGCAAGTGGGCATTAGGATCTTATCTTCAGTCAGTTTTCTTCTATTGCACGTTACTCTTAACAGATTTTAACAATATTGACTTTTTGTGTTTGAAAATGTTTTCCGTATTTACTTTTAAGGTTGGAACCCTAAAAATGGAGCAATGCAGATGGCTTTAAACTGATAAAAGTATCTACATCATTATCTGGACTTCCACTGGAGATTCCACGAATAGAACTTTCTTTTAGGTTACAGCCAGGAAAATATGCACCAGTAAACTTCACGTAAAAAAGCTCTAGATTTTATGTGCTTTCAAGATACCTTTTTCACAGACAAGCAAAACACATAATTAGTAAACGATCCTGCTAAGCCAGAAGCCATAAAACAAAATTCAACCTGAATCCACTTAACATCGTACCACAAAGGATGAAAGAACGTTCACGATGGAAAACATGTAGTACCTAATTCTTTATAAGGAGCAAATTCCTGGACTCTGGTCAAGTGTAACATCGGTCAGAGGATTTGACAGGTCACTAAACACGAGCTATGCTCCCAGGCCTTAAGGCTCAACCCTTGTCATTCACGCTTATCCCCTGAACGGCACGACTGTATTGTCTATAGGTGTAGTGGGATTAGCAGAGGCTATGTAGATGGCAGATCTAATAGAAGATTGTGATTTGTTTTAGATAGCAATTTTCAGATTTACACGGTGACATTTAATTATGTACCTTTAGCGAACCATAAGTTGAAAATACAACAGTTCAAGCAGTACGATTATGGAATGCCTTGCTCGTGTCGATAAGGCGTACTCAATCTTGGTCCACTTTTAAAATTCTGGTAAAAACACTTCTCACTCTCTTTAAACATCATCATTACATAATTATAGTTCCTTGCTTTTGTTTCATGTTTATTATTGTATAGGAAGTATATATTTGTATATTGTATAATGTATACGGTAAACCACTGACTATCTACAGTATTGTCTCTCCTTCTCCCCTAAATCCATCCAAAGGTTGTCTCTAAAAGATCTCTTTTAGCGATAGCACCGCCCCTTGTGTCACCCCATATCTGTAATTTTTGTGGTGTGCATAATAAAAAGTATTCTATCATAAGTTGAAATAACAATTGAAGTTGCACCGTCTGTAATGTAGTGTTGATACGGCGCAAGTCATTTGTTGCTTCTTAAAGAAACTTGGATCGTTTTAATGAGGTTTTAGTTTAACACAAAATGATTATAAAACAGAATCTTAAAAAGATGTGTTGATGATTTTTATGGTTAAAATGATGTAAATCCATATTTTTTACTGTCGTGAATCATATTTTCATCATACAACATTACATTGACCAGCAAATTGCAAAAAACGCAATAAATTTTGAATGTCGCGGGCTAGTTTAGCGCAGTCAACTTAAGAAAGAAGTCGAAAGGAATAAAACTGAAATAATTGCGGGAAGTCTGCCATTCGAAATCGGTGAAATCTAGGGAAACCAACAAAGTTAAAAGTTTTAAAATATTATTAAATTATTCTGACTGTGTAAACATATGTAGAGGCCAACCTCTACATATGTTTACACAATCAGAATAATTGTTAAAGATAAGTGTAAATTGGTATCTATTTATTTATGTTGTAAACTGATATATTAAATATAGAAATCTCCCTGAAAGCTGATTTCAAAACAAAGATATTCAGTCCTGTATGAATATTCAAAGAAACCTTATTTGTAAACGAATCATTACCCTCTCTTGCTTCTTTGTTCTTCAGATAACCGAAAGAACTTATTTTTTACTAGCTTTTGCCCGCGGCTTCGCCCGTGTGGATAGCGGAAAAGATCATCTCAAGGGAACATAATATTATACTACCTATTAAAAGTACCCTATGTGTTATCCAGGTTATAAACTACATGTGTGCCAAATTTCATCCAAATCCGTTCAGCCGTTTTTGCGCCAATCCGGAACATACATCCTGACAAACTGACTTACGGACAAAAATTCTTCTTTACTATTTTATTATATTTATTGATTTGATGGGATTGCTAATCTTTTTTTCATGTTACAATGTCTACATTGTTAACTTTCAGATGAAGATAAATGTTTAAGTGTACTTACATTATTTTGAAAACTTTAAACAAATACATACCAGCATACCTATACAAGTACTTATTATATTAAAAACGTGTAGGTACTGCTGCATATTAGGAAAATTGAATAACATGCATTCGTCTTACTACTGAGGCAAAGTAATAAAGACAAGTAGAGTGTACAAGAAGCAAAATTAAATTTTATTTATTATTCTGTTTTTGTTTAATTTTTTCTTTAAAATAAAATATCAATGTGTTAAATCGATTAAAACTTATTCATAAATAAAGTCGATTGATTTAAGACATCAAATCGGTATCGCATTAGGGCATCACTAATTGATTAGTACTCGAGCTGTCAATAGTAATTTAACACGTTCAGACCGGGCGGCGTGTACCACCGGTGGAGCACGGAGTATTTGCTGCCACGGCGGCGTGTACCACCGGTGGAGCACGGAGTATTTGCTGCCACAGCGGGGTGTACCACCGGTGGCCACGTCACACTATACTTTCAATGTAGTGCAGCTCAGGAGGTGGATATAATTTAACACGTTCAGACCGGGCGGCGTGTACCACCGGTGGAGCACGGAGTATTTGCTGCCACGGCGGGGTGTACCACCGGTGGCCACGTCACACTATACTTTCAATGTAGTGCAGCTCAGGAGGTGGATATAATTTAACACGTTCAGACCGGGCGGCGTGTACCACCGGTGGAGCACGGAGTATTTGCTGCCACGGCGGGGTGTACCACCGGTGGCCACGTCACACTATACTTTCAATGTAGTGCAGCTCAGGAGGTGGATATAATTTAACACGTTCAGACCGGGCGGCGTGTACCACCGGTGGAGCACGGAGCATTTGCTGCCACGGCGGGGTGTACCACCGGTGGCCACGTCACACTATACTTTCAATGTAGTGCAGCTCAGGAGGTGGATATAATTTAACACGTTCAGACCGGGCGGCGTGTACCACCGGTGGAGCACGGAGTATTTGCTGCCACGGCGGGGTGTACCACCGGTGGCCACGTCACACTATACTTTCAATGTAGTGCAGCTCAGGAGGTGGATATAATTTAACACGTTCAGACCGGGCGGCGTGTACCACCGGTGGAGCACGGAGTATTTGCTGCCACGGCGGGGTGTACCACCGGTGGCCACGTCACACTATACTTTCAATGTAGTGCAGCTCAGGAGGTGGATATTATTTAACACGTTCAGACCGGGCGGCGTGTACCACCGGTGGAGCACGGAGTATTTGCTGCCACGGCGGGGTGTACCACCGGTGGCCACGTCACACTATACTTTCAATGTAGTGCAGCTCAGGAGGTGGATATAATTTAACACGTTCAGACCGGGCGGCGTGTACCACCGGTGGAGCACGGAGTATTTGCTGTCACGGCGGGGTGTACCACCGGTGGCCACGTCACACTATACTTTCAATGTAGTGCAGCTCAGGAGGTGGATATAATTTCGAAAAGTAAGCAAAAATCTGTGTATTTATTAGAAAAAATTGTTTGCGCCGTAGGATACCAAGTACCTACTCATGAGGTGCTAGTCTGAACGTGTTAAATGGTTGAAAAGACATTCACATTTAGTAATTAATTAACACGATACAATAATATGAAACTCAGATACATCTTTTTGATGGTCACTAGGTATATCATATTAATAACAGCCTACTTCTACGTGTTATATGTACCTTGTCAATTTTGCCGAAGCCTACATCGGCAGAAGCCTAATGAAGTGCCGATCAACGTAGGTTATTTTCACACTCAAGCCGCCTTTTCACTATGGGATGTAATGTAATTTAATTATAAATTAATATCGCTCACCGTACTTTTAAATGTAACTGTTTACACTGAGATGTAATATGTCGACCGAGCGATATACGATATGTCGGGATTAATATACAGGGTGAAACTTTCAGCGGGGCAGTAAGGGGTCAAGTACCTTATCCGTTGCAGCTACACGAAAATGGTCTAACGAGACTATCCATAATTTTTTATGGAATTATGATCCCCATTCACAGATTTTCCAAAAAAAATAAAGTTAGCAAGAAAATAGCCATTTTACACAAAAACATTTTTGATGCCAATCGATCCTGTTTCTAATACTGATCAAAAACTTCTATGGGACCAACCATCGTTGGAGTACTCAAAAAGTCACAAATTGCAAAAAAACTTTTCCCGTACATCTTGTAAAGAATTTGTGTAGGTAACTGAAACACAAAATAAAATAAAAGACAAATGATCACGTAGAATATTACACATACCAAAAAGAAGGCGTATTAATTTTCTTTTTTTACCCCCTACTTCCCCGCTGAAAGTTTCCACCCTGTATATAAAAACCTGTCAAGTGCGAGTCGGACTCGCGCACGAAGGGTTCCGTACCATATTATATGTTTAACAATCGCAAAGATAACTTTTTACTTATTTTATAATGATACTGTGAATTACAAGGTTATTTTTTGCAGTTGCAGAAAATCACCCATGTTTAAACAAAATACCTTATGAATCGCCGTTTTCAGTATTGTTGATTAAATACAGTAGGTATTCATGGTACCTACATGGTATAAAGAAGTTTCAAATTCCTAATTTGTTGAATTGTTGCGCTAGAGCTCGTACAAAAATGGTCTAAAATTTACAACGTTTGCGGCCCCCTATTTCTTAATTTTAAAAGATTAAAAAAATATATGTTTGTACTCTACTCAATGAGTTCTAGACGATGACACCCCACATGCTAGATTAAATTTTTTTTTTTTTTTTCAAAATGAAAAGTTTATTGTATGGGGATCGACCCCTTACATTTTTAACTTTGCTTTATTTTTATTATTTGTTGTTATAGCCGTAATAGACAGCGGAGGCTTAGTAAGTTTGTACTGGACTGTACGTGGTTGTCTGATTTCATGGAATTTAATTTTCTTGCGCGGAACCCTAATTATTTTTCTAAAATAAAAATAGCCTAAGTTACTCCTTAAAACATCAGCTATATGTCGTCAAAATCGGTGAAAATTATTTTGGCAAGTTTCCTAACTTGACTCAAAGTACCATTTTTTTAATCGGACTGCGCTTTAAAATTCTTCTATACAAACTTTAACATCCCTAACCTCATTTGAGGCGTAGTTTTGAAAAACTAATAATGACAAACATTATTACTTACTTATGCAAGTATTTGTGCTAAGTTTCAAGTTCATTAACCAAATTATTAAGATTTTTCATATAAACTGTATCTCTGTTTTCACGAACACAGATAAAGAATTTCAAAAATCGTCTGGTATGTTTCCATAACTTGACTCAAACATTATTTACAACAATTTTAGAGTTAATCAAGGCCCCAATAAAATCCTCCGCTATAAAATTAACTTTTCACCCCTTTTTCTGCCCGGCCCGTGAGAACACGGCGGTGCTCTGCCCAACAGAGCACCGCCGTGTTCTGACGGAGGCGATTGGCGGCGGCGTCCGAGCCTGGTCCAGGCCATGGTGCGGAGCTAGAGTGCATGGGAGGCCGTCACCTCCTTCTGCGAAGCAGTGATGCTCGCGAAGGAGGAGGTGGAACGCGTGAGGAAGAGGCAGCCTCACGCCCTCAGTCGCCGCAGGAGACGCCCTGGGCGGCGGGAATCGCGGGGCGATTTCCGGCCACCGTAGGCGCGGGCCTGTGGACGGTGAGCAGCGGGTAGCTCGCCGTCCGGTAAGGACCAGGCCCGAGTCAACGGCACGTTCTGTTCCACGCGCGCCTCAAAGAGATGTCAGCTAATGATGGGGTCCAATAGGGCCGACGCCGCTGGGGTCGCGGGTAGTTTGAAGATGATACCGCGGCCCTGGCATAGGCAACTGAAGGAACACGGGTGGGTTTTAGTCAGTAAAAGTCTGACACGCCCTTCCGCTCCACCCAGAGCGGGAGAAGTTATTTGATGATTTCCCACACTCAAAAAAAAAAAGAGGGGTAGATTTTTAGAAAACCCTGATACACGTTAGTCTTAATTTTTGGTCTCAAGTATAAAAACTGAGTTTTGAGTTAATCGGACCGCGTGTTAAAGTTCTTCCATACAAACTTTGACACCCCCAATCCCTCCTTAGGGGGTAGTTTAGGAAAACTAAAAATGATAAACTTTATAATTTACTTAGATGAATATTCGTGCTAAGTTTCAAGTCTATTAACTCAAGGGATAGGATTTTTCATACAAACTTTCATCCCCTATTTTACCCCCTTAGGGATGAAATTTCCAAAAATCCTTCCTTAGTGGATGTTTACACTATATAAGGTACCTATGTGCAAAATTTCAAGTCTCTAGGTCCATTGGTTTGTGTTGTGCGTTGATATATTAGTCAGTGACTCAGTCAGGACTTTTATTTTTTTATATATATAGATTTACCATGTTATTTTAAGACCACAGACTTCTTATAGGTTTTCCTGTAATCTACAGGTATAGAACTATTTTCTATATTTTTTTCCAAATTTTAGGCTCAGTAGTTTCGGAGATAAGGGGGGGGGGAATGGTCAATTTTCGTCAATTTTCTTAAATAACTTTAAAACAATATATTTTAAAATTATAAAAAAATATATTTGAAACCCTCATAGTAAGCCCTTTCATTTGATATGTCACACGGTACAGTTTACAAAACTTTTTTTTTAATTTTCTTATTTTCCCCCTAAAAGTGACTCTCATATTCAAAATTCATATATTTACTTTAGTTGTACGTGTTTGGGTCACAGAAATTCATATGTGTACCAAATTTTAACTTAATCGGTCCATTAGATTCGGAGCAAATTGGCTGTGACAGACGGACAGACGGACAGACACACGAGTGATCCTATAAGGGTTCCGTTTTTTCCTTTTGAGGTAAGGAACCCTAATAAACGGAAAATTACCAACTTGCATGCCTTTTAAAGCAACTTTAATGCGAAAATATAAATCCTCTTTATTCCCTATCCCGTGAGAATTTAAAAAATATTAAGACTAAATGTTACTTCAAGGTACGAACTACCCCTTCCCTTCCCTTCCCTTAAATCTCTTAGAAAGAGGTAAGTACTTACACAAAAATTTTGATAGTGTTTGATCATTTTAGTTTACCCCCTAGTTTACCCCCTTAGGGGATGATTTTTTCATAAATCAAAGCCATAAATATGAATTTTCATATCACTAACTTAAGAAATGCTGGGATTCTCATAAAACTTTCACTCCCTGTAGGATTATTTTTTAAGTCAAAAAATAGGTTATGTCCTTCCCCATGCCATCTATAGTCTTGCCAAATTTTTGCGATATCCATGCAGTTTTGAGAATTTTAAAATCATCCTCTTCTTTACCCCCTTAGGGGATGAATTTTCAAAATCGTTGGACAATACATTTCTTTATTTTCTACCAAAAGCATAAAGTATTTTCATATTCCTAACTTAAGAAATGCAGGGTATCCCATACAAACTTTCATCCCCTATATCACCCACTATAGGATATTTTTTTAAGACAAAAAGTAGGCTATGTCATTCCCCAGGATGTCATCTTAGTCTTGCCAAATTTTATCGATATCCGTGCAGTTTTGTGAATTTTAAAATCATCCCCTATTTTACGCCCTTAGGGGATGATTTTTCAAAAACGCTGGACCACAGATTTCTACCAAAAGCATAAATTTGAATTTCCATAGCCCTAACTTAAGAAATGCTGAGTTTCCCTTACAAACTTTCATCCCCCATATCACCCCTTGTAGAATAATTGTTTAAGATAAAAAATAAGCTGTGTCCTTCCCCAAGATGCCATCTGTAGCCTTGCCAAATTGAACCGATATCCGTGCAGTTTTGTAGATTTTAAAATAACCCCTATTTTACCACCTTAGGGGATGATTTTCCGAAAATGCTGAACCACTTATTTCGCGCGCGCGCACCTAGCGACGAAGGGTGTGCGTACTTTCGACAGCGGATCGGTAGTTTCGTAAAAATGACTTCGGCGGTGAAGTGCATATCGTGCAATATTGTAATAGACGAGTTGTTAGCATATGTGCAAAACAAAATATCGGTCATTGATGAAGACAGTTTGACGAGAATATGTGTGTCGGCTTTTAAAAGTGAAGAAATTAAACGTTCTAAATCGTTACTTTTTGAATCGCTGCCGTCGGGTAAGCGAAAAATAGTGCGTAAAAGGCAAGGGAAAGAAAATCGAGACGTTGAGGATATCATATCTCTTTTCAAGGGAACTGATCCGGAGGTGATGCCAGTGTTTGTAGCCCGTGATTTGGAAAAACTTCCTCCGGTGACCTTCGACCATCTAGACGTCACGAAATTGTTAAAGGACATTTTGATCCTCCAAACAGAACTGAAAGACATAAAAACTAACTATGTTACATTGGATCAGCTAGACGAAGTTAAGCTGGCAATAGGAAATGTGATTACTACATCGGACCAGTCGACCCCGAATAAATATCAATATCGGAATATGAGGATAAATACAAAGCGTGGTGCGTATCTTGATAGTGGCCCTATGGGACTGACACATCTAGACGCGACAGTTACGGATCATAATAATTCGATATCGTCTTCGCCTAAAGAAACCACAGCACCTATGAGCGCGCGGTTATCACAAAACTACCCGCAAGTTGTGAATGTGAGCTGTGTCAGCGAAGCGGCTACGACGACGCAATCGGCAGGGGCGCCGCAGCCGGGGCCCGCTAGTCAAGATAATGGGTCGCAGGTAGTGACGTCCGCTGATCAGCTGTTAGCTGCTGCTTCAACTAGTACGTACGTAGCTAATGAGAATGTGAGAAACACGAAACAAATAGAAAATAGATCTTTTGCGGACATGGTGAAAACTGGTGTGGATAGTGAATGGAAATTGGTGCAGCATCGAAAGTATAAGGTGAACTATCGATATCTAGGCAAAATGGGAATGTCAAACGATACGGACTGTAAATTCAAAGCCGCAGACAGGCAGGTCCCTATGTTTATCACCAAAGTACACAAAGAGACAACGGAAAGTGATATTACAGATTACATTTACCGGAAAACAAACGATGTGATTAAATTAGAGAAAATATCATTTCTACGAGATAAATATCATAGTGCGTACAAGTTTTTTATCTCGGAAAGAAAGTTGCCTACGTTCTTAGATGATAAACTTTGGCCCCAGGGCATTATATTTAGGCGTTTCACAAACTTCAAGCAAAAGAATGCGAACGGTGGGAGCAACACTGTAAGCGGCCCTGCCACGGAACATTATGATAGTAAACAGTCATAATACATACACATTAGTCAGCTTCAACTGCAAAAATGTGAAACGAGCAGTTCAAAGTATTCAAGAACTGTGCCAGTCCTCGGATATAATTGCGCTACAAGAAACGTGGTTGTTGCCCGGTGACTTACAGTTTCTGAGCGGAATCGACGACAACTTCGGTTGCACCGGTACATCCGCGGTGGATACCACCGCCGGAATGCTTCGCGGCCGGCCCTACGGAGGGGTTGCACTTCTTTGGAACAAAGGAGTTTTTCAAAATGTGTCGGTCTTACAATGTGATAACCCGCGAGTGTGTGCAATTAAAGTAACTATGGGCCTGAAGTCATTCTTAGTGTTCAGTGTTTACATGCCTACAGATAAGTTGACAAACTTAACGGATTTCACGGACTGCCTCAGTTTGGTGAGTGCTATTGTTAGTAATGAGGATACTGAGTCGGTGTACGTAATGGGTGACTTTAACGCTCATCCAAATGAATTATTTTACAACGAGCTTACTTGTTTCTGTAGTGAATTAGAGTGGTCATGTGCGGACGTTGACATATTAGGACTTGATTCGGACACGTTTAGCTTTGTTAGTGAGGCGAACGGTTCTAGACGCTGGCTAGACCATTGTGTGACCACTAACGCCGCCTTGCAATCAATAGTTAATGTTTACATAAAGTATGACGTTTTGTGGTCAGATCATTACCCTCTAATTGTAGAGTGTAATTTTGATGTTATAAAAACAAAGATGTCTTGTAACACCGATTCGTTAGTAAATAAGGTACTATGGGGTGAGCGAAACCCAGACCAAATTTTATTGTATAGTGAGATCTGTCATGAAAGATTGAGATTGATTGATTTTCCTAGTGTGTTTCGCGACTGTAGTGACTATACTTGTAGTAATGTAGATCACAGAAAACACATTGACGAACTTTATGACGAGTTAATTTTTGTTTTAAGCAAGGCTGCCACTGACAGCTTTGCTATCACAACGCGGCGTAACATTAAGAAGCCTGTAGTTGGATGGAACAGACATGTTAGTGATTCTCATAGGGAGGCTAGGTGTAAATTTCAGCTGTGGGTATGGTGTGGAAAACCAAAGTCGGGACGTGTTTTTGAGGAAATGCAAGTTAGTCGAAATATTTTTAAGTCTCGCTTAAAATGGTGTCAGAGTCATAGGGAGCAAATAAAAATGGACATTTTGGCATCGCATCATTCGAAACATAATTTTAAATACTTCTGGAAGTCCACCAAGAAGTTCAATGGCAAGCCTGGCCTCCCAGTGAGCGTTAACGGTATCAATGATCACAGTTGTATAGCTGAAATGTTTAAGGATCACTTCACTATAAAATCACCATTGGGACCATCACGGTTGGTGAACGATGTTGAATCGCATGGTCAGGAGATTGGAGCTATAATTACAGCTAAAGATGTTAAAGAAGCTATTAAGGCTATGTCGCGTGGGAAGTCTCCTGGCCATGACGGCATCAGCATCGAACACTTCAAACACGCAGGTCCTCACCTGTCTAGAGTGCTCGCGATGTTCTATACCCTATGTATAGGACATTCGTACTTAACTCCTGCACTAATGAAAACTGTGGTGGTGCCAATTGTGAAGAATAAGACGGGTGATATTTCTGATAAATCCAATTACAGGCCGATTTCACTTGCCAGTACGGTAGCGAAAGTGCTTGATAGTTTGCTTAGCAATCAACTGGATAAATACCTGAACATTAGTGATAACCAGTTCGGTTTCAGGCCGAGACTCTCCACAGAGACAGCCATCTTGTGTGTGAAGCAGACTATCAAGTACTACACAGAAAGACGAACGCCCATTTATGCTTGTTTTCTCGACTTATCGAGGGAATTTGACCTGGTCAATTACGATATCCTGTGGCAGAAACTGAAAGATATATCCTTGCCAACAGAACTCAGCAGGATCTTTAAATTTTGGTATCATAACCAAGTCAATGTCGTACGATGGTCGAGTGCATCTTCCGAGCCGTACAGGTTGGAATGTGGGGTGAGGCAGGGGGGCCTAGCTTCACCTAAACTTTTCAACCTGTACGTCAACGCGCTGATAGAGGAACTCAGCAGCACCCATGTCGGCTGCCATATTGATGATGTATGTCTCAATAATATCAGTTACGCGGATGACATGGTGCTGCTGAGTGCTTCTGTATGTGGGCTTTCCAAACTGTTGGGGATCTGTGAAAACTACGCTCACAGCCATGGCTTGATTTATAATGTCCAAAAAAGTGAATGCATGGTCTTTCAGGCCAGAGGAAAATGTCCGGCAACGATACCTGCCATAAAACTATGCGGAACACCACTGAAGAGGGTGGAACATTTTAAATATCTTGGACATATGATGTCCTCTGATCTGAAGGACGATGCTGACATAGAGAGAGAACGCAGGGCGTTGTCTGTAAGGGCGAATATGATGGCCCGCAGGTTTGCTCGTTGTACCACTGAAGTAAAAATAACATTGTTCAGAGCATATTGTACATCTTTTTACACGAGTAGCCTGTGGGTCTCATACACGCGCGGACAGTACAACGCCTTGCGTGTGCAATATAATAATGCATTCAGGGTGCTTGTGGGGCTGCCCCGATTCTGCAGCGCATCAGGGATGTTCGCCGGGTCGCAAGTAGACTGTTTTTATTCTACTATGCGAAAACGATGCACATCTCTGGTGCGCAGGGTTCGGGCCAGCTCAACGGCATCCTGAGGGCATTCACGCAGAGGTTCGATTGCCAGTACCTGAACCATTGCTGTATGGTTCACATACTGAGCAATCGAGATTTGTAATGTCGTTGTGTGTGCTTTATTTTATTTCTTTTGTTTTAGTTTTAAGACTATGATCCTTTGTTGGTCGAAATAAACGATTTCTATTCTATTCTATTCTATTTCATTATTTCCTACCAAAAGCATAAATTTGAATTTTCTCACTTAACTTAAGAAATGCTGGGTTTCCCATACAAACTTTCATCCCTTATATCACCCCCTGTAGGGTTATTTTTGAGACAAAAAGTAGCATAAGTCCTTCCCTAGGATACCACCCTAAAGCATTGCCAAATTTTATCAAAAGCTGTTCGGTGGTTTAGTCGTGAAAAAGTTACAGACAGACAGACAGGTTACTTTCGAATTTATAATATCAGTATGGATAATTGTTATTTTCCTCGCTAGAGAGCGCCAATAAACGCGTGCGATCGCTGCTAAACATAAAGTGCTATAGGGCGAAGCGCGGCCTTCGACGCGCTATTTATGTACCGCCGCGCGCCGCCCGCTATGTCCCTGCATTTTAAATCTGTAATATCTTCGAAAACATTAATTTAAATTACATGATGTAAAGGGCCATATTGATCTATAGTAAATGCACAATGTATTAAAGGTACTTAATGGAAAAGGATTAATGCTGTATTGCTTAAAATCGCTTCGTAAATAAGCCATTATTTCTCGTAAAAAGTAAAGGATAAAAAATGGTTATTGTGGGTTAATTCTGAGAGATAGACATATACCGTCGGCCCATCGCGGACTTTTTTGCAGACCTTTTTAAGGTGTACATTACTGTAGTACATTATTTTGATCTACCTCGTAGGGTTCAGCCAGCGGTTGCAATGTAAGCGCAAAAAAATGTGTTTATTTACGACACATTACAAACCTCTAAAATTATCAGTGTTTCTCTACTATGCATGTATTATTATACATATAAACCTTCCTCTTGAATCACTCTATCTAATAAAAAAACCGCATCTAAATCCGTTGCGTGGTTTTAAAGATCTAACCATACATAGGGACAGAAAGACAGCGGAACGACTTTGTTTTATAATATGTAGTGATAGTGATGTAGTGATGTAGTGATAGTGATAGTGATAGTGATGTAGTGATAGTGATAAAGAGAAAAGTTTTATTTATGTATATTTTGTTTGCAATGGATAAACTCAAACAATAGATATCCGATTTTAAAAATTCGTTTTGCTTTTGGTAGCCTAATTCTTGAGGAAGGCTGTAGGCTATTTAACATGTTATTCAACTACAATGTTAAGTTTTTTTTGGGATAAATTCTTTTCAACTACGGAACCCATCATGTTGCGTGATCCAGTGGGTTAACAGATCATAGTCTATTTTCAACGAATAATAATGAGAACACGCGAAGCTCGAGTTTAAAACAACTAGAAAACAATAGGATTGTGTATTATGTGTGCTGTCTACCTAGCTTGTGCAAAACATGACTACTTCTCCAAGATTAATTTCTTCCCTGAATAATAACCTGCCTTTCATTTGTTTTTAATAGGAAGTTTATAAGTAAGTAAGTCAGACTCATCCCTCCTCCTTTTCAAAGAATTTACCAGTAAGTACCTACTAAGTTCAGTCACACCAAAGTATCTACCATTATTTATTGCAAAATTAAGTTACTTAAAACTTTCACCACTAAACATATGTTCATGTTGTTCTTGTCAACCTGATTTCTAGTTAAATAAGGTAACAATGTGGAGACAACAATACGACAATTAATTAAAAGTACCTGGGCGACCGAGCTCTGCTCGTGTGAAAATAGAGAAAACGAATTTTGCTAGAAATGAGACCTAGCGGGTCCTAGCACATAGTTCTCAAATACTACTTAGTGCATTTGAAACAGGATTATTTGAAACCATCACATATATCGTATCATCGAATAAAAACAGTGATTTTGTTCAAATAAACTGAATATATGTATAATTAAGTTAATTCATGGGCACAAAATGGAGTTTGCCGGTCTTAAACTATTAGATATATTTGCAATTATATTTGATTGAATTTTTGTAAGAAGACTGGGAACGTCACATACGAAGTTCAAATTAATGTCGTATCGTCACCCCACATTGCAAATAAGGTTTGATTAAATTGATTTTATGACACAATTTCATACCTCAATTTTTCGAATTCATTCACAATAACAATGTGTTAAGCCGATTAACTAACCGCGAAATTCCCAACTATTTTGGAACAAGAAAAGGTTTTACCAGCACACTAATTGCGTAACACAGTATCGATTGGAATCTGAATCATTTGGAAGCAAATTGCAAAAATTTGTCTGCTCGACAATAAGGCAATGAATGTTGTTGAACTGTTAAAATTAAACCGATTCCGATTGATAAATGTTAACACATTATCAATCGGAATCGGTTCACAATTAGGGTGCTGGTCATAGGTTCAAGAAACATCCCTACACAAAATTAGTGAGATACAACACATTGACGTGTAATGATAACCTAATAAGTACTTACCTTTCCGCAAGTTAGATGAATGTAAACTGTAAGCAATTAACACTAAACTAATATGATTTGAATAACTGAGAATATCGCTAGTTCGCAGAATCATGTATCCGGTGATTACGATGTATGAGAAATTTCTTACAGTGTATGAGAAATTAGTTTTGTGAAATGAGGTTTCAGTTCATTCCGCTTAGGTTTCAGCAAGCAATTTTCACGTGAATTACCGGTTAAAGTTATACCCCTCTCCCTCCCCCCCCTCCCCTTCCCCCCATTCGTCTCTTTAACTAAGTTCAAAAAATCAATTAATCTACCTAGCCTTTTCCCAACCATGTTGGGGACGGATTCCAGTCTAACCGGATGCAAATGAATACCTTATTTTATATGGAGCGACTGCCTATCTGACCTCCACAACCTAGTAGGTACATAGGTAATTCGATACCCCCTGGTAAGACTGCTGTTAGACTTTCGGGCTTCTGACGACTTACAAAGTCTGTCAAAGATCCACGAATGACAGCCCTTTCCGAGGCACGGAGGAGTCTCGGTATGTAAAAGATGGTCACCCATCCACGGACCAACCACGATAACTAAATTCAAGAAAGGGTCTCTAAAAATCAGCTGATATACTGAATAATTATGGAAATTGTAAAAATGTTCAAATAGTTATTGGACTTTAGCCCAGAGAAACGGCTAATAATGACAGACTGCAGTTTCATTAAATCTGTCGAGTCAAAATTTCATTAGCTAGGTAGTTATTCTAGAAATTAAACCACGTGCATAATTTAACGTGGACAAATTTAAAGCATATGTGTGCACTAAATATGTATAAAATTCTAAAAGATCCATCAAGCCAGGGTCCGGCATTAAAAGCGTTTTCCGTAGCCCTATTAATATATTACTACTAGCTTTTGCCCGCGGCTTCGCCCGTGTGGATATCAGAAAATATCCCACGGGAACATACTACTGGGAAATCCTTCCTTATTCCTTGTCTAGATTATAAAGGGAACCTATGTGCAAAATTTAAGTAGAAAGCTTAAATTCAAGGGTTTAGGCTGGGCGTTAATGAATCAGTCAGTCAGTCAGTCAGGACTTCTCTTTTTATTTATATAGATAGATAGATGATAGCGTTTAATACAACTGAAACTATTCTAAAAATGTACGCATTAAATCGTGTCTGGCCACCGCAACACATAACTTCCACTAATAAATTTTCGGATGCCCTGAAAATCTGTGCAATCCTTTTATACCTCGTACGTGTCTATATTTGGTATTTTCAGCGCTCGAATGCGGGCGAGAGCATGATATTTTATTCGCGTAACTCTGTGAAATGTGGTTGAATAACAATTTTAAAATGCTTGTTGCATTTTGCAAACCTCGTACGTAGAATTACTTTTTTATTTCCACACAATGCTCATAAAGTCTTTGTTTATCGAATTGCTTTACATCTCGAAAAAGCAAGAGACTGAAAATATTATACAGGCATCTCAAAACAAACATTTACCTATGCGACCTATTAATTTACCGTGTTTCCAAACATTACGTAAAGATACTTAATATTGTTGAACTTTTTCATTTTCCTTAATGGGGTACGGTGTAGACATGGCTTCATTAAATATGAGCTTTTTCTCGCCAATTTGCCAGTGATTTCGGCGCTTCACAAAGAGGATCAAAGATCCGTCGAGGAACATCCGACTTTTGGACGAATGTACGGTCTACTCATATTGTAATGAAGTACGTTCAAGCTGAGTGCAGTGTGGTGTGTGGTAACGGCCCCGACTTACGAGTTAGGTCGTGGGTCCGAACCTAGAAAGGCTGCAGCCTAGAAAATACTTTGTGTAAATAATTTCATCACCGCTACTCTCAAAACGGTGAAGCAAAACATAGTGAGGATTTAAGGCCGGGGCAGACCAGACGCGTGGCGTAGCGTGACGTGCGCACGTACAGTTGTAATGTATGAAAGGCGCGTCCATACGTCACGCATCTGGTCTGGCATCTTTCTTACAGTTTCACACATTAAAACTGGTGCATGCACGCGTCACGTCACGCCACGCATATGGTGTGCTCCGCCCATTGACTTATATATTACTGCGTAAGGACTGGGCGGACGGCATGTTAAAATGACGGCACGAACGTGGTCCGACAATGACCCTCCCCGAAACCCAAGTGAACTAGTCCGCGATCGGCTATCTTCGGGTGCGGTCGTAAATTTTAAAGGCAAAAAAGCCAAATTATGTCGTGACGAGTTGCGTGAACTACGACAAAAAACATTTAAAAAAAAATTATAACATTTCATATCACCTGTAAGTCAAAAATATGTCAATAAATCAACTTCTAACATTATTTAAAACAATTTTCTTTTCTACTTTCCTGCTACAAGTAAATTGTCTTAGACGACGCGAGGCCACGCCCACAAGACCGTACCGCTGTGCGACATAACTTTGCAGCGGCGTGCGTTGTAACCGATGAAATAAAGATTTGATTATATTACAATAAAATTTAATTTTATACAAACTCTCACTCAATGGAACAACCTGTGTTATTAATCATAAATTACATTTATTAAAGGTCAATAATTGAAAGATATACAATATCAGAAAACACTACGAATCCAAAATGGAAAATATGTCAAGAATAATAAAAAGGCTAATGAAAATTTTATTATTTATACAAACAAACTGCAATAAATATAATTTTTGAAAAATAAAAGTTTTCATAATTTCTTTATGTCTCTAACAATACCACGCCGCTCTTACAAGGTTACGTCTACGAGCAGCCTGCGCCGATCGACATCGTAGTTAAGAGTAGTTCTAATAGGTGGCGTTAGTGTTTCTGTGTGGCGATCGCGTCAGGCAAATGTACGGACGACCGTATCTTTACTTTTTATATCAATGGCTCCGCCCTTTAATGTCCTAGAACCAAAAATTCGAAGTCATGTACATCTACCAACCCGCACTGGGCCCGCGTGGTAACAACTCACTCCCGCTCGAAGAGAGGAGGCCTGTGTCCCAGCAGTGGGAACATTATAGGCTGATTATGCCGATGTATGATGTATACGTTCTTAAAAAACCAGTCTAGGACAGTTGTCACCAAGTCTGTTATCGTGCTCCTGGGCGGTTTTTGCTGCTGGCTACTTCTGAAGAAATGGAGGGTGCCCAACAAAGAAATGTGTGACACCGCAGACATCCGATTGTATTCACGGTACCGCATTACTTTTAAATTTCCAACTTTTTCATTATACATGTCTTTTTATGTTTGAAAAGAAAGGACAAGATGTCGTTCGCATTCAACTTTGTGAGACGATGTTTTCTCTGGTGATATTATGAAGATATAAGATATTTATGATGTTCCGCGTACATTTATCAACGTGATTCGTTCTAGATATTTTCCTCAAAAAGAAAACTTGGGAATAGCGCAAACATTTTGTAACTATTCTAGCTTTGCTTTACAAACACCAATAGTCTGGAAAAATTATTTGATTTCCAAAGGCAACCTGAATAAATACCATATTCAATTGTCAGGTGCTTCGACAGATAAATATTCATGATTGAAACTTCTCCAAGTATAAAATGAACTTTTTCAAAGCGTATATTTTGTTCGTAAGCAAGAAGGGTCGAGGGAATAAGAGCGAAAACGTGTACACTTCAGTCGATTTCACTTCAGCTGAAATTAAAGCTCGGTTGGGATCAGCGGTTTTTGAGACTGCGGTCGCGCTTTGTTGCCGGCGTATAATATGAAATAGGTAGGAAAAAAGGACCCGCAAAAGTTCAGTGTCATTCTGTGCGACGAATGGCGTACCGTCTTCACAATACAACCTCAAGAGAGTGAGTACGTGATTTGCTCCAACAGTGGAACCGAAACCCGAAGCCTCGACCGAGCGCCGACTCACAATTGATTGAATTTTAGTATACTTCACCGATTGACCACGGTTTATTCGGTATTTTTTTTTGGATTGTATCTAGGATTCAATTTTAGAGATCCTTTAAATACTTTGTGTATTTTATTTATATTTAAGTACCATCAACTTTTTGTATTTGTAAAATTTCTTACATAAGTGAGTTTTTGCAAGCTGTCTTACTTTTTACGCTCAAAAAAATATAATGATATCCACTAACTCAATTTTTTGCTGCACGTTTCTCAAAGCTGAAAAGATAACAAACGATGCAAGTGCTTTACATATTGAAAGAGATTCAGTTTTGACAAAAAAATATTGATCGATATCAAAATGTTACTGGAGCCGAAGAAAAAGAACGCAAAAATTATAACTAGATAATAAAAAAACTACTGGGATAAATCAATTTATACACTTGAAATATAATTTATTTTGTTTACTGTTCATTGCATTTTCAGGCGTAGTTAATACTCCCATAACCTTTTACATGAATATTATTTTATAAATACATAAATTGACTCTCTTCAGAATGGTATGAACATCATGAATAAGTACCAATAGACTAGAGGAAGGACCTATTTGGATACCTTTATGATATTTCGTTTTGCTCTTCCGCCGTTCAATATACAATTTGCTAGCATTTGTCATCTCCAGGAATCCTTTCCGATCGCTATCTAGCTAGGTACTGTGACGCAGAAAATATATTTCCCTGAACCAAAATAACTTTGACTGTTCTATAAAATTATTTGACTTTGAACTTTTATAGAGGTTATTTGAGTGTTAAAATGATGGTGATGATTGTTTTTTTTTTTTACTGATAAATATCGAAATGGTTTTTGTCCTTTAATTTCGATTATCACTCAATTTTGTGTTGCATTCAAGATTTTTGTAGTATTCAGGTACCTAGGCTGGTGCTTAGCGGCAGCGGTAGCGTATTTATAGGCAACACAACATCGAACCAAACTGAACAGACACATGAATAATGAACCGAACTTAGCTAACTAAACGGATAGCTATGTAGGTCTGAAAATTACTCAAATGCTTGCATCTGTTATTTTCTTGATAACGTCTACCACAGCTGCCTTGCCTTCTCTCAACTATATTGGTGTCGGCTTCCAGTCTAATCGAATGCAGTTGAACCATAGTATTTTACTTGGAATGACTGCCTGTCAGTCCTCCACAATCCAACCCAGTTGCTGGGTAACCCTTGTATAAAGTCATCCAAGTATAAAACGAAATACAATTCCTAGGCTTGACAAAGCAGCTGTGTGGCCTGCTAGCTAATCCAACTGGATTAGTCTGAGCATCGACGACGACGACGGCAGTAATAAATCCTTCGGAAAGGAATTTCTTCCTTATGCTCGGTTTTTGAGGTCCTCAGAAACCGTCGATAGTAATTCATTCGACTTTTAAGCTAAATTATTCCTTAACGAAGTGTTTAGAAACACGATATCAAACTAATAATAATAATAACTATTATTTTTAAGTGTCTTGACAATTCTCGAGACCCTAGGGTCCCGGATCTTTAGAAGGCATACGAGGGGCCAAAGCCAACTCGCAGAGGCCCGTTAGACGCTTTGAATGAAATGAGGCACCAACCGACGATTATCCCTGTACGCACTATGCAAGTGCACCCAAGTACAACCCCCGGTTGGTGTAGGACTATTGCAGTATATGGAAATAAAGATATTGGACTACTGATTTGAGTGGCTAAAGTGGACTGGTTGCCTAGAACTATGAAAGGACTATGGCCCCTGCCGGATCAATGTTTTATAATACACGGATAAAATGGCAGGGGGTGACTTTCACACTCAATAATGGGACCCCAAAAACGGTCGCTAGCACATAGTGTCGTAGCGGTAAGGAGGCAACATGTCCTGAAGTGCTTGTGAGGAGTGGAGAGGTATCCCACGGTTCTCAGAACAATCCCAGAGCCCGGAAGATGGTCAAGATCCCTACAAACACTTACTGGGATACTTCCTTCCTCCGAGCACGTTTGCTCTTATGAATCTCCACTCAAGCCAGCCAATAAAGGCAAGAAAGATATGGGAGCCCTGTTCCTCGTCATTATTCACTCCAGCGGGCCAATAAAGGCAAGCCAGAGGTGAAGACCAAGACTTCTCCCGGGAGATATTGTCCGTGGGGTCGCTACTGCCCAACAGCTCGCCACATGCTGCCCTGCTGGTCTCTGTATCTCTCTTGGTCTGGCTCCTCATCCTAGACCTGTTCCGGCAAAGTAAACTCTACGGCACAGACCTAGAATTCGGAACGCGCAAGCCCCACCACGACGTCAACGTAGAGATACTGCGGTGGGGATAATTATAATTATATTTTTTTTGTCTTTGACATATCTCGGGACCCTGGGGTCCCGGACCTTTGGAAGGCGTACGAGGGGCCGAAGCCAACTCGCAGAGGCCCCTTAGACAATTTTAAATGACGAGGCGGCACCAGCCGACGATTATCCCTGTATGCACTATGCAAGTGCACCCAAGGACAACCCCCGGTTGGTGCAGAACTATTGCAGAACATGGAAACAAAACATATTGGGCTATGGGTTTGGGTGGCTATAGTGGATCGGGTACCTTAAACTATGGAAGGACTATGTCCCCTGCCTTACCAATGTTATATAATATACACAGGAGGGGGTGACTTGCACACTCAATAATGGGCCCCCGGAAACGGTCGCTAGCACATAGTGTCGTAGCAGCAAGGGGGCAACATGTCCTGAGGCGCTTGTGAGGAGTGGAGTGGTATCCCACGGCTATCAGGACAATCCCGGAAGTACGGTCAAGATCCCTACCATCATCTTACTGGGATACTTCCTTCCTCCGAGCATGTTTGCTCTTGCGAATCTCCACTCATTCCGGCCAATTAAGGCAAGAAAGAGGTGGGAGCTCTGTTCCTCGTCAGTGTTCACTCTAGCCGGCCAATAAAGGCAAGCGAGAGGTGAGGAACAAGACTTCTCCCGGGAGATAGGGTCCGTGGGGTCGCTACTGCCCAACAGCTTGCCACATGCTGCCCTGCGGGTTTCTGTATCTCTCTTGGTCTGTCTCCTCATCCTAGACCTGTTCCGGCAAAGTAAACTCTACAGGCACAGACCTAGAATTCGGAGCGCGCAAGCCCCACCACGACGTCAACGTAGAGATACTGCGGTGGGGTTATTATTATGTCTTGACAATTCTCGGGACCCTGGAGTCCCGGACCTTTAGAAGGCGTACGAGGGGCCAAAGCCAACTCGCAGAGGCCCGTTAAACGCTTTGAATGAAATGAGGCACCAACCGACGATTATCCCTGTACGCACTATGCAAGTGCACCCAAGGACAACCCCCGGTTGGTGCAGGACTATTGCAGTATATGGAAATAAAGAGATTGGACTATGGATTTGAGTGGCTAAAGTGGACTGGTTGCCTAGAACTATGAAAGGACTATGGCCCCTGCCGGATCAATGTTTTTTAATACACGGATAAAATGGCAGGGGGTGACTTGCACACACAATAATGGGCCCCCGAAAAGGTCGCTAGCACATAGTGTCGTAGCGGCAAGGGGGCAACATGTCCTGAGGTGCTTGTGAGGAGTGGAGAGGTATCCCACGGTTCTCAGAATATATTTTTATATTTTTAAATGTTTTTATTATTCTTTTTATACTAATATTTAAAAATGTAACAAATATGTGTAAAATAAAATAAAAGAAATAACAATAACAAAAAATAAAAATAACAATCAACTAGATAAACTCCGTTTAAAAACGTCAGAAACCGGGCATTTAAGCATTTAACGCTACTTATTTTTGTCGCTGTCATCTTCAAACTATTGTCAGAAGTAGGACGATGTCTTAAATTAATTTAGCGTTAAATGCATTTAGTGATATTTGGTGCAAGAGGGCCTTATTTGGATTTTGTTCAATAATTTTTACTAAAAATGATTTGGAATATTATTTCGCAAAAAATGTTTATATCACTTTGATTCCCTCGGGAGATTTTATGCGCCCGTATCGAATAAATACAAAATTACTTCGGTCTACACATAGGCAACTAGCCAAAATAAAAGAGTCGAACTCCTGGCAATCATCATTAGTGGTAATTCTAGTGGAATAGTCACGTACGGGATACAACTATGTGTATCAATAAAATAATGTACGTATTCTATCCTAATATAAATTTGATAAGTGCCTATATTCTGCCAACTAGCTAGACTGCGAAATCTTTTTCTACAATTAAGAACTTGAAGTTTTGTGAATATTTATATATTTTGTTAATTAGGTTAAGTATAGGGGTCAAGTTAGTACCTATTAAAACTAAAAAACGTAAAATCGACTAGTCCAATTACATTTGTCAATTCTTCACTAATTTATCAGCAGCCACTTTCAGTATGATGTTCATACCTTTAATCTTTTATAAATGGAATTTAAAAAATACTTTTACAAACTTTAAGAGGTGGTTTATAGCTATAGGTACCATTGAACTGAATAACTTTTACTATGATACCAACTTTGAAATCGCGAAAAAAAAAACAACTGTCCCATACTTACAGTTTAGAACAGTAGGTATTAAACTTTAGTATGTAACAGCAGATTTTTTTCCGCGATTTCTAAATTGGTCCCATATTAAAAGTTATTCAGTCTAAAGCACTTCTACCGTAATACAACGAATTATAAAGTTGCTAGTCGGTTAACCAGACACGTGATGGTTTTTTTTGTTTACCTTTATTTAATAGAGATTGAGATTTTGTTTTTTTTTTATTTTTAGTGCAAAGTGAAGTGTTACCTCCTAACATAGTCTCAGACAGTATTTATTAACACAAGTTTTGTCTATAATCAAATGAATTGGCCTGTGTCGCCTGCAATAAATATTTTATTTATTTATTTAATTAATTACCTACCTAAACCGATGGAGTATAGTATAACATTTAAATACCATTAGTAACTACGTTTTCGTCAACTGATAAATATCTGCTCTCGGTTTTCCTGTGCCAACAAAGTTTTTCCCTCGAGTTGTAAAAATCAAACTACTATGTAGTTTGATTTTTAAAATCAGTAACTATCTAGGAAAATAACTATTATAAATGTACAGTACTTGGTATACCGAAGCAAGGTGGTGTCTTTGGGTTGCGTTGTCTTACGCAGTTTTCACCTGTAAAAAAGTAAAAGCCGCAAGTGCTACTGCTGAACATGAAGTGTCAGTCAAAGTGTTATTGGGTTTTTCCAATAGAAATTTTTCAGTAGCAGTCTTATTAAATTTGGCGAAGTTTGTAGGTGTACTATATGTTCATTGTACGCCTCTGCTTGCTTCGGGGATTACAGATATGATGTTTTGTTATATATTTTCAACTTCTACGTAAAAAAAAATATACGTGTCGACTTGAGAACCTTCTCCTTTTTTTCGTCGTTTAAAAAGCAAAATGGAGAAACAAGTTGAAGAGGACTTTTGCATAAATAGGTACGACGAAGAAAAACTTAAGTTGCTTGGGTCTTTGATACAAAGTAATATGTAGATTGTAGGGTTAAGCTAACGCAACGTAACAAGTCGATTACAAAAATGTATATTCAGATTCGCCGCAAATAGTGCTTTTGTTATTTTTTAGCTGATCTACCAACAATTTGAAGACTCTTATAGATTTTAAATTTTTTTTTGTATATTCAGGTCATTTTGCGAAGTTGTAAAGAGAAAATTGACTTAGAATTTTTTAGGCATTTCAGCACATTTTCTAGGGGCAACTATACCAATCACCATTCTGATGTCAAATGTGTTATTTTATAGGAGCTTGGCATCTTTTCTAGTATAACTATTACATATTACTAAGTTTATCACATACTTATACGAACTTTCATTGTTACCAACATGCAACATCAAAAATTAAACTAAATTTTGAGTTTAACGATAAAAATAAAATATAATAAGTAAGGCCTCCAAAACCAAAACACCCGCCCTGGTGCTTTATCTAGAAAAGAAGAAGAGGTGCAATATACTCTGCGCTATCAGCACAGCTGTCGGTTTTGTGTCTAATGTTGAAAACTCGTGATGAACAGATTTCTCTGATTGGATATCACCGTCATCCTCCGAATATTTTTATATTTGGGGTTGGTCGTAGACCCGTACCGTAATAAAATAGTTGTGTGGTTTTTTGATTTCATACAACTCCAATCAGCATTCGTCTGGTTGACTTCTTTTCTAGCTATGTCATCTTTCACACAATTACTCATTTTTTCTTTAGACTGACGTTTCTTTATTTCTCCGATTTGGCACGAGTCGGATTTGAAAATCCGAAGTATAGGCCGAATGTTCGGACGTTTCCTTTCCTAATTATATATTAAATACTTTATCATTTTATTTCGTCCGGTCGGTTCGGATTCGGACCCGACCGAACTTCATTGTAACGTTTGTTCAACGAACTTCATTTTGACGTTGCGTTGGTCGGATCCGAACCGAGTAAATGTAATTGAAACAAGTGTATTATGAAAAGTCCGAACATTCGGCCGATACTTCGGATTTTCGATTCGGAGTAGGCCTGCTCAGGCAACTAAATAATACATCGGGATATGTTAGCTTTTGCAAAGTTTTAAGGTTTTCCAGATGGCAATTATTGTACCTACCTAAAATCACCATAGGATAAATTATAATACTTTTATCCGTGGAGGATCTATCTAATTAATAAAAAGTAGTATTTATTTAACCTATTGCCTTTAGGTATTTCGGTTACGGTGTTCACACAAATCCATGGAATGTTGGAATAGGACCACATAATGGGACAGAGGTAGTGATTATTAGATTTGTCACCTGTACCCTGCTGACTCGCTCTATTGGCTGACCAACACGCGTGCATTATCTGCGCGTGAGTCACCGGAACTTTAGTGAATGCATTCGTGAATATTATAGTGTACCTACCGTGTTCTGGCCTCCCAGTTTAATGACCAAACGACTTAACTATCCATTTTAAATCTTTTGTTACCGTGGAAAATATAGGTACTGCACCATAGTTTGGACTTAATTGCATATTTGGCGCATTTTATCTAAAAAAAAAGTTATTCATGCATGTTGGAATTTTTATCTACATTCTGTAGTTTTTCTATTCAATATTCAAGCCGCAACACTTATTATGAATAAAGTTGGTTTTAAAGTGGCTGAAATTACTTATTATAGTGAATTAGTTGCTAGATCAAACTGATTTAAGAAAGCACAACTTTTGAAACTTTGCAAGTTGTGTCAAGTTTCATCGTAAGTCCAGCTCCTGTTTGAGTTACGGCGGATCCTGCTACACAGAAAATTCTTATGCCTTCGGGAGTTGTGAGATAACAAATGATGAAACAATGACGCCATCATGTAAGGTGGGCCATGGATGGAGGCATCAAACCCCCCGCGCGGGGTAGGTCTGCGCGACGTTGCCGCTCCGACCGCCGCGGCTTGCAGCGCTGCCTCGCGCGGCGCGCGACTGTCATACCGCGTGGTACCTCCGACCGAGCGTCCGTGTCCGAGCCGCGCGCGCTCCGCGTCGCCTTCTCAAACAAACTTACAAACTCACTTTCCGCCGCCGGAAACCTGTTTCGTCTACAAAAACCTCTTGTTACAGCATAACCATCACACTATATTCACTCCCGACTCCATTAATAAATTCCATCATACTTTTAAGTGAACTTTAACGCATTTACGTGCGGCAACTTTGAAAAACTTTATAAAGTTTGTTTTGAAGCTGGCGATTGGCTGCGGTGTGCATGTGTAAGCTGTAAAGTCATGGCTGGACGTAGTTCTCACTAAACCGGTAAGTAAAACGAACTTTACTGGAAACATGTATTTGAATTTGAACGCACCGAGCAAGGTATAATAACGCGCGTAAGCAATGCGTTTGTACAAAGCGTGTCGTTTAAGTTTGTCTATTTAGATTGTGTGGTAAATGCTAATCAGTGTCCGGTGTACGTCGGGGAACTACTATGATGTGGGCGTCATGCCGTCATGTCAGCCAGTCAAGCTGCATTCCCGATGGCTCCACAAAGACTCGGTGGCATGACTGGTATGCCATCCACAAAGGTTTTGTTTACAACTCTTCATTTCCTCGAAGTGTTTCACTGTTTGATTATCAGCACCACTTATTGTCCGCCGCTGTTTTCTTAGTGTCGAGTTGCTGACAATTGTCTTGTAAGAAGTGCCAAACAGAATGGAATTAGAGGTACCTAATCATTTCGTCATTTTGTTGTATTTATCCTAATACCTATAAAATATGAGACATCTAGCAGATAATATCATTGGGATTAGTCATCAATTTACAAGTAACAACCAGTTCTAACTCTCCACAAGTTTAAACAAAGAGTCTGCTTTCTGTCAGTGCTAATAAGATATTGAGAGCAAACAATGATTAGTTGACTCGGTTTTGTGATTGGCTATTAAAATACATATTGGAATTGTAGTTACTGCAGCTAATGCATGAGTTGCTCAATCATTTGGGTTCACTAAGTTTATCCGACACTCAACAAGTATCTTTATGAGAAGGGAGATGACGTTCAGGAAGTGATGTTTATTAAGTGGTACAAGCATTACTTACTTATGTAACTACTTGGTTCCCCACTAAGCTTTTAGAGATAAACCAATATATATCCATCTTAATCAAGTTAAGTCATCATTATAATTTTAGTAATCCCCTGACACTTTGACATGTGGTGAGGCAGAAACTACACGAAGGAACCTCTGAGGAACTAAATTAGCAATGATTTAAAATTATTATTTTCCGTTCCATAAAATGTTAATTATTAATTTGATGAAAGCGAGTGGATGAATAAATTTTGCAATTAACGCCACCTGGGCATTTCATCTTCAAAATTCCATTTGTTCAGGAGATTCCGAGGCCTACATTCAAGAATAAGTAATATTGGTACCCAAAATTAACGTTGAAAATTCGATTTTCATGACAATGCTCAAAAGCTTTTGAGCTTTACGCCTTGTGGTCCACTAAAAATAGGCTCTGTGACGTTTTAAAAGGCTCTGCTTCAGAACAATGATGAACAACGGTTATACCTACTACCATCCACTTGTAGGTACGCTTTCATTATCATTCCACAAAGACTCGATCTCACTAGTCTAAATTTAATTTAAACGCAAGGCTTCTGGTTTCCGAAAGGTTCCCAGAAATCAGAATGCAGCCACATCAAATATTAACTAGAAGAATAAACATTTTCTGCTGACACACTATTTTCAACTAACTCAATCTGCCTAGCCTTTTCCCAACTATGTTAGGGTCGGCTTCCAGTCTAACCGGATGCAGCTGAATACCAGTATTTTACATGGAACGACTGCCTATCTGACCTCCACAACCCAGTAACTGGGTAATACGATACCCCTTGGTAAGACTGGTTGTCAGACTTTCGGGCTTCTGACGACCCGTAACGACTGTCAAAGATCCACAAATGACAGCCGGGACCAACGGCTTAACGTGCTTTCCGAGGCACGGAGGAGTCTCGGTATGTAAAGATGGTCACCCATCCACTGACCAACCCCGGCAAGCGTAGTTTAACCTGATCGATCGACTCGTGCGGCTGTTATTACTTAGCCACGAGCTCATTTTCAACTAACTGTCGACACTAATTGACTTCCCTAAATTTCTGGTATCCTGACTTCGGGTATTATTATAACATTACTTTTGTGAAAGAAACCTTCCAGCATTGGACCGACATCGACCAACCGCAATAGTCCAAGTTGACTAATTGACACTTCGCCCAACCGCATATACGCTCGAAAACTCCTACAAACCAACATTCAATACCGTAATGCAATATAAAACAGGAACCCAATTAGAGCCATGGCTACCGGTCAGATTTGTTAGCATCGACCAGCATTGTACAGAACGGTCACAATTACTCGCACCAGCGTGAGTGGATAACTAAGTTTGTTTGCCTTCCTTCAATATTGTGATGGATCGCTATCGATACCATATTACATCCAATAAGACAATAAATAATATTTTCGCTATCTTCTTCCACTCACAATCTATATGTATAAGCTCACCGATATTTGCCTGTGTGGATATTTTTGTAAGGGAATCAATATTGGAGATTACTCCGATATTTTGATCCGTCTCAACGGTAACCTTCAACAAACTTCGGTAAAATGTTAATTTCCTTTTCACCGATTTATTTTCTCGTAAAAGTTCCCCTGTCCCCAATTTTTACCAGACAAATTGGCAGACGATTAAATAAACTATTACTATGTAAAACCCTGAATGTTCTTCCCTAGAGCCCCTTAGGGATAGTAAAAAAGTTGTCAGAAATCAGAGAGAGTAAGCTCAGTAAACAATATTTTGAATATTCCAACTAAAATATACCTTAGTATTTTATAAATAATTTCGATTGGTTTTCATTTTAATACTGCCTCAAAACGATTGTTATTGAAAAGCTATATATTTCAAGCTTTATCGACCTTATCGACTGTCAACAACGAACCAGGTATTTTATTTTTATTTATAAATATTTTTCTTTACGTATTATTACTGAGTGAAAAGAGGCTGGAAACCAAGATATGGAATCTTTGTGTATTATGATGTGGTTTGAAAGGTTCCACTATATGAAATTATAAACAGTTTAAAACATATACGGGTAGCAGGGACATCGACGTGTAAACTGTAACCAAAGATTCAGCGCATGATTTTAGACCCTAGCGTAGAAATTTTTAGTCGGTTATTTAAAAAAAAATCTTCTGTTTCATAGAAAAAGCTCAAAATACACAGCATATTTTTTTATAAGGCTAAAAATTTCAACGTTCAGAATTATGTACTGAATCCATGGTAAGATTGCGCGTCGATGAATGCCACCCTGAATTTTCAAACCTTTTTTAGACTCTTCGTTTGTCCGATTTTGTTTTGTTTCCATATTCATCTAATCAAAACGATGCGACGGTTAGCTTTTGCTATTGTACTGCAACACCATATGCCGTATGTCGGTGGTTCCGTCTAAAAGTCTAAATGCCAAGAAGAAGTCTGCACACTCATTTTTATGAATCCTTTTCCATCGCTTTGAAATTTTGAATAGACCATTTGTCTCTGAGCGGCCTCATTTTGCTGGCTATTTAGCTTTTCTCTTGACACAGAGTTTCCCGTTTGCATGAAGCCGGAAAACAATCTTGCTCCTTCCGAATGTGAGCAGACTTTAAATGTGTATCATAATGGATGACATACCTAGACAAACGGGCTAAGCGTCAGCACCGGCTTGAATTCTGGAAACTTGCTAACTGTCCTGCCTGCTGCAAACAACTCCAACTTCAGACAGCATCAGGGCAGATTATCTTTTCCGTATATTAGATTACTGTAACGTCTTACATAACTTTTATAAACTCTTCGTTTCGTTCTGTTGACCTTAAACTTGCGCCGTGTGTACTCGGAACACAATGTAATGGAATGGAATGCTTTTATTTTCGTTGGCTTTGTTGGAGGTCACTACCAAGCGAAGTAGAGTTGAAAAAAATCGCTTATTCCCTTTGCTTTCATAACAAGATAAACTGGCAGCGTCAAAACGGTTGCATCGACCCAATTGTACGCCATTCTTTTGAAGTTCGTAGTATCTAGGGAATTATAAATGTTCAATATTGACTTCGTCAGCATCAGCAGTAGTGCATGTCTATATAAAACATCGTTGTTTTTTAATTTGAGTTTTAGAATATTAACATAAATGAAGTTGCTTTGATGATTCAGAATTTTCAGTAAGCTGTCATCCCTCGTCATAAGGTCCCTAAGTTCATTTTGATATACCGTAGCTGTTTTGGCTTTAGGATAAGCAATTAACGGGAGTTTAAACTATGGAAGTTATAATAGTTTACTGATTGCTTGCTCACCCTTTATTCGGTCATGAGTATGATGAATATAAATAATATCGCTCTCGTCGAGTGACGTAAAGGAAAAATGTCAGCCACATGTGTTGGAGACAACTTGAGTAAGGAATGTGAGGATAGTAAGCAGTTTGGACCTTAGAAATAGCAATGTATATAGGTATTTGCTATTTCCAAGAGCTCTTCAGGCGTGGATAAGAGCAGTTTGCCGCAAGCACAGATTAATACAGATGGTACACTCCGCAAAATCATTTATATAAAAAGCAACTCTGGCTACGACACAATAAAGTGTAATTCAGGTCGCATAATGTTTATTACCTACAGTTATATTCACCTACAAGTTGTATCGTGTAACTATTAAGCTTCTGACTCATTAGGGTTTTCTTCTTTTACGACGCGGCGCGTGAGTGAGTATCGAACTAACGTGCGAGCCGGCCGATGCGCGGCAACCCACACTGAATTGACCCAGTGAGATGAGCCCGCCGCGTACTTGTAGCTTCATACCTAAACTGGAGTGTTCCATCTGTATTAATCTGTGCCGCAAGATAGCTTGGACAGTATGCACTACGGCAGATAACTTGTTATCCGTATAATTACATTGTTATGTGAATATTTATCTCGCAACGATTAAACGTCAATTGACCTTAACATGGTCGACCCGTGTTCACAACGACTCCTGTGCAATTTACTGTAAAAAAAATATTATAAATGTGATATCATCGGGATCAAAATTTTTCCTTACTTCACCCTCCCGCTGTGTGCACAAGCCTAAAGTTATTTACTTGCTTGAACAAACCACTCTCAAAGTTTTAAAGAAATTGCATAATTACGTAATAGAAAACCAATTACATCTTTAGATGTAAGTAATAAATATAGCAGAATATGTAGCGCATGCGTGCTAGCGGCGTCTTTTAATTCCTCCTGTTCATGTTACTTCTAAGTTAAATTAACTTCGCGTCTGAATCGTATTACCTTGGGCGCGTGTTTACTACTGCAACTAAATTATTACGCTCCACCTCACATACCTCCACGATTTGCTCGCGAAATCTAAATATTTACCGTTCACGTTATTCTAATCTAAGTATGGAGAGCTTTCTCTAACTAAATGCATCGGCTGATTTTGTGGAAATAAATTTTGTATCGGTACAGAAATTAGATAAAGGAATAGCCCAAGAAACTGTTTCCTAACAACGCCAATACACAGTACTTACAAGATAACGGCCTACGGATAGGTGCAATTGTATCGTTTCACCAGATAGCCGGTATAAATTGCAGATTGTGTTCGAAACAAAGTGAAAAAACCGCGGCTTTAGCAGGTGTAAAAGTTATATACATCATAAGGTAAAATAGGTACACTTGTAATTTGAACGGATGTTCTGGCGTACATTTGCAAACAAACTTGCATTCTCTTGAAAACTTTCTCGACACACTTAATAAATGACCTAAAGACATGTGCATGCTAAATCACACTTTTACCTGTCTATCTAAATCTACTTACAACAAAGTTAACGAATGAAAGAATACCTACTGACAATGAGCTTTTTAGATTGAATATCTCGTAAAATTGTTCCTGCATCCAGCATGACATATCTAGTTTACGTATACGGAGGAAAGAACGGACGGAACCTGGAAGGAATCGAACCTAAAAATTTAAGTTAGCAAATATAAAAGGAAACCTTAAATCAAGTTACGCACTTGATCAACATAGCACGTAAAACACACGCTTCACCCGCAAAAACTCGAATATCAATAACAATGACTGTATGGCTTCATATTTCTGTTGCAAAAAAAAAACTGAAAGAAACGGGTCGCGTTGACTTCCAGAAAACGTTCAAAGGCGCGTGCCCTTTTTTTTAAATGTGAAATCTGATACAATTCAGTTCCTTGGGAATAGGCCGTAAGAAATTTACATGGATAAAATCTGTTGATTCTTGGGCCACCAGAATCGATTCACAGAATTGATTCTACACTGACCGAACTTGAACTTTTTAGAGAGTTGCTTATAGATTTTTGTTATTCGTAAGTTTGTTTGCTTAGTTCTACTCCAGTTTATGATACATTGAAGTAGAAAATTAAAGCAAACATACCTGATATTTGCTTAGTAATTGGACAAAGGAATCCTAAATTCTATTTGCTATACAAATCTTGTTCAAACTTTGTATATAAATAGGTAAAGTTTTCAATCATTACTTGACGGTATTATATTGTTTTATTGCTCGATTCTTTACTACACTATTAATGAATGGCTCTTTGACCTGCAGTTCCGTCATATGCATTTTTACGTGTGGGTTGTGAATACGTAATGAACGGATGGGTACCGTTACCACAACGAAAAGGCAAATGAACTTTGGTTCCTTTCTTTTTACCCTTCCTTTTCCTTTGATGGATTATATTGAACGCGTTCCTTTACTGCGGATACAAAAGCTCCTGGACTTGAGGATATTGACATAACTAATAAGCGTGACAAGCAGATTAGTGAAGGAATATCTCAACTTGTAATATTGGAATTATTGAAGTGTTATTGTGTCAGACAGGTTATTAAGATTTACTCCAAGATATTCTGGAGTAGAACGGCAATGTTCAACTTCGTGTTGATTAAATTACTATTAATGAACTATCCAGGTGACAATATTGTTCAGGGTCGCTCGGTGCAGTGGTTACTAGGGAAGCTATTTAATAGTGGACTTCCGGGATGACGTAGAATCGATTGTCGTCATTATTTATGGTGTTTAGCTATGTCTGTGGTCACAGCGTAAATTATGACATCGAACAACACATTATTCAGCTCACAAACGTCGATTATTCAAAGGGATTCTTGGAAATGGCTCCGAAATAAAATATTACCTTTTTTGCTATTGTTTATCTGCTTAAAATCTCATAATGTTTATTTTGATAGACGTATCTACGCTTCGGTGTTTTGTTTTGTTTCTTTAGATCAAATCAAAAGGAATTCGTTTATTACAAATTGTTTAACTTCATCTAAACAAATCGGTCGTGATTTTCAAACAGAATATTGTTTCTTTGAAGTGCTTTTGTAATTATTGTTAGTAGGTACCTAAATGAGAAAATTCTAACGTTTTAGTTTTTCTTTTCTTTGGGCTAAGGTTTTTTTTTGGAGATATCAGAGTAAGTACCTATACAAATTATTCAGGAGATAATAAGATTACAAGTTCTATGTCAACAATGGTACCAAACTGTAAGGATCTGTGTACACATACCTACGTTTTTCTTGCCCTGAAAAACTACGGTTTATTCGCCGTGTTTAGGCACGGTCGTCAGTGTTGTATGGATCACTATGGAAGCTTCCTGAAAGACATGGTGGCACTACGGCATGGCGTCATCGTAAAGAAACCGTAACGTGTACATCAGGCCTAAACGGTTCCGAAAATCACACGGAAATTGCTTATGCATGATCTATAAATAGACTTTTAGAAGCTATGTTCTTAAAACTTATAACTAGGCATGTGATACAGCGTATCGAATAGTATTTTTTTCTGGAACCGGTTTTAACGCGTGAACAATGGAGTCAAAAGTTGGTTTTACCTGAACTTTATTCTAATCCTTGTCTCTAAACAAAAAATCTGGTTATTACAAGCTAGCTATATATAGCTTCTTTAACTAAAAAGCTAACAGAGGATTATAGGAATAGAAAATATGCTAATGTGAAAATAAAAATACCATTTGATTATTGCTTGAAAAGTTAGCTGAAGCAGGAAAATAACGTATTTTATAATTTAAAATAAATCCCTGGGCACGATGATTTTTAGGGTTCCGTACCTCAAAAGGAAAAAACGGAACCCTTATAGGATCACTCGTGTGTCTGTCTGTCTGTCTGTCTGTCTGTCTGTCCGTCTGTCCGTCTGTCACAGCCAATTTGCTCCGAATCTAATGGACCGATTAAGTTAAAATTTGGTCCACATATGGATTTCTTTGACCCAAACACGTACAGCTAAAGTAAATATATGAATTTTGAATATGAGAGTCACTTTTAGGGGGAAAATAAGAAAATTTAAAAAAAAAGTTTTGTAAACTGTACCGTGTGACATATTAAATGAAAGGGCTTAATATGAGGGTCTCAAATATATTTTTTTTATAATTGTAAAATATATTGTTTTAAAGTTATTTAAGAAAATTGACGAAAATTGACCATTCCCCCCCCTTATCTCCGAAACTACTGAGCCTAAAATTTTGAAAAAAATATAGAAATTAGTTCTATACCTATAGATTACAGGAAAACCTATAAGAAGTCTGTGGTCTTAAAATAACATGGTAAATCTATATATATAAAAAAATCAAAGTCCTGACTGAGTCACTGACTAATATATCAACGCACAGCCCAAACCAATTTACCTAGAGACTTGAAATTTTGCACATAGATACCTTAGATAGTGTCCACTAAGGAAGAATTTTAGGAAATTCCATCCCAAAGGGGGTAAAATAGGGGATGAAAGTTTGTATGAAAAATCCTATCCCTTGAGTTAATAGACTTGAAACTTAGCACGAATATTCATCTATAAGTAAATTATAAAGTTTATCATTTTTAGTTTTCCTAAACTAGCCCCTAAGGAGGGATTGGGGGTGTCAAAGTTTGTATGGAAGAACTTTAACACGCGGTCCGATTAACTCAAAACTCAGTTTTTATACTTGAGACCAAAAATTAAGACTAACGTGTATCAGGGTTTTCCGGGGGTGAAAAGTTAATTTTATAGCGGAGGATTTTATTGGGGGCTTGATTAACTCTAAAATTGGTGTAAATAATGTTTGAGTCAAGTTATGGAAACATACCAGACGATTTTTGAAATTCTTTATTTGTGTTCGTGAAAACAGAGATACAGTTTATATGAAAAATTTTATTAATTTGGTTAATGAACTTGAAACTTAGCACAAATACTTGCTTAAGTAATTAATAATGTTTGTCATTATTAGTTTTTCAAAACTACGCCTCAAATGAGGTTAGGGATGTTTAAGTTTGTATAGAAGAATTTTAAAGCGCAGTCCGATTAAAAAAATGGTACCTACTTTTAGTCAAGTTAGGAAACTTGCCAAACTAATTTTCACCGATTTTGACGACATATAGCTGATGTTTTAAGGAGTAACTTAGGCTATTTTTATTTTAGAAAAATAATTAGGGTTCCGCGCAAGAAAATTAAAATCCATGAAATCAGACAACCACGTACAGTCCAGTACAAACTTACTAAGCCTCCGCTGTCTATTACGGCTATAACAACAAATAATAAAAATAAAGCAAAGTTAAAAATGTAAGGGGTCGATCCCCATACAATAAACTTTTCATTTTGAAAAAAAATAAAAATTTTAATCTAGCATGTGGGGTGTCATCGTCTAGAACTCGTTGAGTAAAGTACAAACATATTTTTTTTAATCTTTTAAAATTAAGAAATAGGGGGCCGCAAAAGTTGTAAATTTTAGACCATTTTTGTACGAGCTCTAGCGCAACAATTCAACAAATTAGGAATTTGAAACTTCTTTATACAATGTAGGTACCATGAATAGTGTATTTAATCAACAATACTGAAAACGGCGATTCATATATTCAATATTTTGTTTAAACATGGGTGATTCTGCAACTGCAAAAAATAACCTTGTAATTCACAGTATCATTATACAATAAGTAAAAAGTTATCTTTGCGATTGTTAAACATATAATATGGTACGGAAGCCTTAGTGCGCGAGTCCGACTCGCACTTGACCGGTTTTTTTTTTCTAATACCAACCGGTACAGATTTTGTGGAATAATTAATAGAACTCGAATACAATATCTATTCCCATAGTTTGCGCTGTCAAACGTATTCAGTTGCAGGTGTAAACTGTACCTTCGAAATCGTTGAAATCTAAAGTAAAGAGATCGTTCTAATCAACGTGAAAATAAAAAATCCGATTAACAGTCGTTAACTCCATGAATTTTCCTAACGGTTCAATAAAAATCAATTTCGTTAGAAGTGTGATCGAGGATCGAGATCACTTTTTCAACGAGCACTTTCGTTGAAAATAAATTAGGTGCCTATGCCAATAAACTGGCTAACGCCGACAAGAGATCAGTTTGCCAATATTGTGATTGTCAATCTAACTGTTTGATTTGGTAATCGTTGAGTGGAGCAAAATCTGGTGGATATTCGGTATTCAGAATTTCAGTGCAACCTACATTTATCTTATCTAACAAGCCAATTCAAACACATGATTTGTGACATTTTTTGAGTGCAACGTTTACCAGCAATTCAATAATAAATTGTATGCTACATATATCAAACATATCTCCCGGAAAATGCTTATTTATGAGATATTTTATTGCATCCGTCATGGATTCAATAGAATATTTTACTATACATTCTTTGACGAAACTGTCTCATATTTTCTTATTGTATTACAAAGGAATATTCCTTTCATATGGATCCTGATCCCTGATATTTTTTTTTTACCTACTACCAAATTTTTATAACGACTTGTATAAGAAGCTAAGCTTGAGGATTTGATTTTTTTTTTTTCAATTTTTTCTGTTGGGTTTCTCAATATCATCGTTCTAGCTAATCTTGCAAAGCGCTTCCGACTACAGTATAATCTTGCAAAGCGCTTCCGACTACAGTATAATCTTGCAAAGCGCTTCCGACTACAGTATAATCTTGCAAAGCGCTTCCGACTACAGTATAATCTTGCAAAGCGCTTCCGACTACAGTATAATCTTGCAATGCGCTTCCGAGTAGAGTATAATCTTGCAATGCGCTTCCGACTACAGTATAATCTTGCAAAGCGCTTCCGACTACAGTATAATCTTGCAAAGCGCTTCCGACTACAGTATAATCTTGCAAAGCGCTTCCGACTACAGCATAATCTTGCAAAGCGCTTCCGACTACAATATAATCTTGCAAAGCGCTTCTGACTACAGTATACTTAATACCAGCCTATTACTGTCCCACAGCCGGCAAAAAGGCCTCTTCTCATACAGAGAAGCCATTGACATTGATCATCACGCTTGCTCAAGATGGGTTGGCTATTTCAGACGTATATGTTCAGGTTTCCTCACGATGTTTTCCATCACAGATGTCAATAATGTCCAAGACAAACTCAGAAAGTACATATAAATTGGAAAAGTCACATTGGTGCTTTCCTGGATTTGAACCCACAACCTCGTGCATGAGAGGCGAGGTCTTAATCACTGGGCCATGACGACATTTCAAGTTATCTAAATATATTTATGCCAGGAGATGGTTCCAATTTTAGATATCTTATTGCTCAATGATTTTGCTTAATTTTAATTAATTCCTTAGAAAATACTCAGTTCTTATAACCAAAGTTTTCTTAGTCTTACGAAGAATGCCCCAACCGTGAACACAATTCTCTGCGATCCTGCATCATAGTGTTCATTATTTAGCATGTATCCTACAACCATAGCTTCGACATCGACACGTAACCTGTTACCATGGATTCAGTATATGATTCCGAACCCCCTGCGTTGAAATTTTTCGTCGGTTCATCATCTGGCTAGCATTTTTCCAACGATGTTGGGGTCGGCTGCCAGTCTAACCGTATGCAGCTGAATACTAGTATTTTACATGAAGCAACTTCCTATCTGTCCTTCACAACCCAGTTAGGTACTGGGTACAACGATACCCCTGGGTAAGTCTAGTTGTCAGACTTCGGGCTTCTCACGACCCATAACGACTGTCAAAGATCCACGAATGACAGCCGGACCTGAAGGGTATTAAATCAACCCGTGCGGATGTTATTACGAAGCCAAAATCCCCTTTTCAAAAACTGTTAGGTATTATAAAAAAAAAATTGCTGTTCCATTTCTATTGCACAGGACATTTTTTTGGGTCGTGGGGCTTTCGGGACCGGGACCGCGGTCCCAGATTCAAAATTTATTATTTACTAGCTTTTGCCCGCGGCTTCGCCCGCGTGGATTTCGGCAAATATCCCATGGGAATGTTCATGTGGAAAACATAGGGCCGTCCGATATAACTGTGCAAACTCAAATAGCTACGATATATTGTTACCGTGTATAGTAGACATAAAGCTACCAGTCGGCATGATTTTTTCCGACATCTTCAACAGTCGTCGTCATATTTCAGCCAATATACACAAAACCATAATGAATTACACTGAATCACTCCGTTCATTGGAGAAAAGCGTATGAAAATCCGTTCGGTACTTTTTGAAATTATCGCATTCAAACAGACAGACTTACGCGGCGGGGGGACTTTGTTATTTACTTAAAATTTATTATGCCAGTCACGCTCTAATAACAAATAACTTTTGTCCGAGTGTCCACTCGTTCAAATAATTTCCTCGTAAAAACATCGATTGAAATAAAAAAGACTAAATGTCACCTCAAGATTCCAACTATGACTACATTTCCAATCCCTTAAATCTCTTAAAAAGAGGTAGGTACACAAACATTTGTCAACCCCTATTGTACCCCCTCAAAAACGCTACATTTTAATTTTCACATCCCTAACTTAAGAAATAGTGAGTTTCCCATAAAAATTTCATCCCCTATATCACCCCCTGTAGGATTATTTTTGAAAAAAAAGTAGCCTATGTCCGTCCCCAGGATACCATTTTGCCAAATTTTATCGAAATCCGTTTAGTGGTTCTTGGTTTCCCATACAAACTTTCATCCCCTATATCACCCTCTGTAGGATTATTTTTTAAAACAAAAAGTAGCCTATGTCTTTCCCCAGGATGCTATATAAAGCCTTGCCAAATGTTGTCGAAATCCGTGCAGTTTTGTAAATTTTAAAATCAACCCCTATTTTACCCACTTAGGGCATGATTTTTCAAAAACGCTAAACCGCATATTTCTTTATTTCCTATCAAAAGCAAAAATTTTAATTTTCACATCCCTAACTTAAGAAATACTGAGTTTTGCATACAAAATTTCATCCCCTATATCACCCCCTGCAGGATTATTTTTGAAAAAAAAGTAGCCTATGTCCGTCCCCAGGATACCATTTTGCCAAATTTTATCGAAATCCATTCAGTGGTTCTGGGTTTCCCATACAAACTTTCATCCCGTATATCACCCCTGTAGGATTATTTTTGAAAAAAAGTAGCCTATGTCCGTCCCCAGGATACCATTTTGCCAAATTTTATCGAAATCCGTTTAGTGGTTCTTGGTTTCCCATACAAACTTTCATCCCCTATATCACCCTCTGTAGGATTATTTTTTAAGACAAAAAGTAGCCTATGTCCTTCCCCAGCATGCTATATAAAGCCTTGCCAAATTTTATCGAAATCCGTGCAGTTTTGTAAATTTTAAAATCAACCCCTATTTTACCCCCATAGGAGATGATTTTTCAAAAACGCTGAACCGCATATTTCTTAACTTCCTACCAATAGCATAGATTTGTTATCCCTAACTTAAGAAATACTGGGTTTCCCTTACAAACTTTCATCCCCTACATCACCCCCTGTAGTATTATTTTTGAAAAAAATAGTATCCTATGTCCTTCCCCAGGATGCTATATAAAGCTTTGCCAAATTTTGTCGAAATCCGTGCAGTTTTGTAAATTTTAAAATCAACCCCTATTTTACCCCCTTAGGGGATGATTTTTCAAAAACGCTGCACCGCATATTTCTTAACTTCCTACTAATAGCATAAATTTGTTATCCCTAACTTAAGAAATACTGGGTTTCCCTTACAAACTTTCATCCCCTATATCACCCCCCGTTGGATTATTTTTGAAAAAAAAGTAGCCTATGTCCGTCCCCAGGATGCTATATAAAGCTTTGCCAAATTTTGTCGAAATCCGTGCAGTTTTGTAAATTTTAAAATCAACCCCTATTTTACTATATTTTACCCCCTTAGGGGATGATTTTTCAAAAACGCTGAACCGCATATTTCTTTATTTCCTATCAAAAGCATACATTTTAATTTTCACATCCCTAACTTAAGAAATACTGAGTTTCCCATACAAACTTTCATCCCCTATATCACCCCCCGTAGGATTATTTTTGAAAAAAAAAAGTAGCCTATGTCCGTCCCTAGGATACCATCTATAGGCTCGCCAAGTTTTATCGAAATCCGTTCAGTGGTTTAGGCGTGAAAAGGTAACAGACAGACAGACAGACAGACAGACAGACAGACAGACAGAGTTACTTTCGAATTTATAATATTAGTATGGATGAGTGTAGTATTTTGGGACCACAAATAACATAAACAAAGTTGTCTTGGGAAAGTACGGTCAACCCAAAAATTTAGAAGTTATACCAATAAAACTATTTTTACAAGACTGCCAAAAAGGAGTGTAATGTTTTCAGCTTTCATGTATGTTTGTGAGTTTATTTATTCCACTATGACTTTTGAGTGCCTGAACAGATTTGAATGTATGGGGTATCGTTAGAATTCTTATATCATCCCGAATGAAACTGTCTATGATTTGTTTTGAAAAAAAATCAATATGACGGCAGTATGGCTCCATTTTCAAATGTGAAAAAAAAACTATAATTATTATAATATGTTGGCATTGCAGTCGTGTTTTTTTATTTTTTATAATTATTTATTTTTATCGCCATCATCATTATCATCATCTGATAACTATATTTATGAAACGATAAAATATTTATTTCTAGAGCATACTTATCTTGCTTGGAACACGAATTATGTTAACTGTACTTTAACTTCTTTTTTTTTGTGGTCCCAAAATACTACTCTAAAATATTAAAGGTGGTATCTGGGACCGCGGTCCCGATCCCAAAAGCCCCACGACCCATTTTTTTTTTATTTCCGACGGAAAATGTCTGTGCTTGGTCTAGTCTCTAGAATCATGGAATCATGGTCTAGAATCATCAACCATTTACTGAATTCATGGTGACAGTTTTCTCGTCAATGACCCTTATACTCTGTAGAATCTAACTTTAATTTCGAATCTATTAAACCCAGCATTAAAACCATTACTGTTACCAACAAAATAAAAGCAGATGATAAACATTTAAATATAAACAAGGAACAATTAGGAGTCATAACCGTAAATTGAGGAAATAAACGCAATCAACCGCTTTGGGTTATTAAACAATAATACACCAATAAGAAACCATTCGGGATAGGAATCCATTCAATTAAGAAACCGGAGGGCAGGGATGGTTCCTGAAGGTACTAAATGTAAATTATTGGAATACAAATGTAGTTAAGTACCTAAATGTTAAATCAAAGCTTTCAAAATTACCGTAAATCTCAGATTTTTAGTTCTAGTAAGACATTTGTAACACAATAATTTAATATAATTTAAGACAGCTGGGTTTAATAGGGAAATTAACATAGATATCCGACTAAGTTAAGTTTATATGTAATTTTTGTTGATACATAGTTTTATTTTTCCTGTAATCTATGGGTACATAAACTTCTATCACATTGAATAATTTCAGATTTTTCTCTATATAAATTTCGGAGAAAAGGGTATTTTATTAACATTTTTCATCGAAAGTCGAAAACTATGCTGCCTAAAAAAAGAAAAAAAAAATGTTTGAGAATGTGCAAACAACGCTCTTTTTCATATGATGCCCCCACTTTGAATTTTTAAAAGACCCTTTCAGTCCCTATTGCAAAAAAAAACATGTATATTTTTATTTCTTTCTTATTTGCAAAATAGTTGGGTAAACGTCATCTAAAACTGTTCCAAATTTCAAGTTGATATTATTAGTAGTTCTTGCGATATCCAGCTGTGACAGACGACAGATAGACAGACTGAGTCACATCATAAGGGTTCCTTTTTACCATTTTGGTACGGAACCCTAAAAAGGAGGAGGTTCTCAATTAGGTTGTATTTTTTTAGGGTTCCGTACCTCAAAAGGAAAAAACGGAACCCCTATAGGGTCACTTCGTTGTCAGTTTCTCAGAAACGCGTGGAGGTATCAAGTTTAAATTAATATCAAATACGCAAGTCCATGGTCCCTTGAAGCTCTAAAAATATCAAGCTTCAAAGTCAACGCAATAAAAAAATACGGCATATATGCGACATATTTTGATGCTCACAAGTAAATCAAACCTTTAGGCTACTTGCCGTTGACCTAGAATCATGGAATTTGGCAAAAAGCAAGGTCTCACAGCACAAATACAGGAAAAAGTCCGAAAAAAGTTAATTTGTAATAGTTTCTTAAACATATTATTGATTTCCTAGAGGAACAAACAACATACAACAAACATACACAAACATACACAACATTATAAAATGGAACAAATCTTATTTGATTTTAATTAATATCCAATCGTTGTAATGTTGCGACGGTTAATTAACGGTATCAAAGGTTTTTGTTTGGTGCTTACAAAATAATATTGAAGGGTGACAAAACTGGAGGTGCGGCGAATGTGGAGGTCGCTCCCGGGCCCCCGACTTATGGTAATAGAAGGAACATTGGGGTTTTAGTCGGTAGGAGTCCGACATAACCCTCCTTTCTCCCCAGACGGAGGGTATCCATGAGGATTTCCCCACGGAAGAAAAAGTTTGACAAAACTGGCTGCTTAATTTACAAATGGTTTTCTCAACGTGCAACGCCTGAACAACGTTACAACTTTTAGTCCAATCTTAAAAATTGCTCCTCTTAGTATCGACGTGCGAAGAAAACATAATTTACATACTTTTCGTATTTGCACCATCTCCAATGTTTTGTTGGATATGCACGGGTGCAGAACTACCCAAAGTGCTTCTGAAACTTTGACGAGGTCACATTCATCCAATAGCTCTGACCTGAATTTGGTTATGAGCTTTATCTTCATCTCAAATAGAACTATTGTCAATTGAACAAACTCGTCTAGTTTTGATCGAACTGCGTTGCTACGAGTGTTGTGACGCGTTCGAACTTGGCTTCTATTCTGCACAGTACCTATTCGGGTGTAACAATTATACATCGAGTTTGAAGACCTATTTACACGATGCAAGTGCCTTTTGAAATTAGATTTGTTCGACTTACAAAGTCTAAATTATTCGAGACATCGTGTATTAGGCAATCGTTTAATCTTATTGAGGATACCAAGTTAACGGGGTTCGAGTTATCGAGATTCCACTAAAGTGTGAACGTTTTTAAGTTATGAATCGCGCGTGACGATGTCTACCAGTCAACTCTTACCGCAAGCACGCTCAAAGAATTACGTTCCAAAATATTTAAGCAGCAAATTACTTGCATCGACTAAATACGGTTTAAACGGTGCAAAATGTTTCTTCAACTTATGATAGGTATGCTACATCCAATCAGACAATGTAAATCAGGCTTTAAAAAGAGATTGCCCCACACTCACACAGGTCCTATGAGTGACAGAGACAACGCTTTACAAAACTTTTTCTAAGATTCCAAGTGCTTATCTACTGGTACTTACTGCATCGTAAGTACTGCAGGTATCTCTGAACGGTTATCGTTCATTCAACGTCACGCCAGCTGATCAGCGTCAACCGACAACTACGTTGACCTCTCGCGGCGGGCGTGGGATGTCTTGACTTTAGTTTGTTTTTGGTAGTGTATTCTGTTTGACGTTTGCCGAAGCTCAGTTTTTGCCCACAACTTCGCCCGCATGCAGGTCGGGCCATTCAAAATTATCCCACGGGAACGTACTACCGGGATAACAAGTATCCTTTGTAATAAGCTTGTACCAACTGTCATCCACAAACAGATATACAGCCAGACATACTTTCGCATATAATATTAGCATAGTCAATCATCCGCCGTAACCCAATTTATTTTGGGTCGTCGCAACATGTATTTTGTTACATACTTCTCTATTAGACGTCATATCGATAGTCACCCCCCTTTCTAGCCATATCATCTTTCACACAGTCCATCCAATAGTCCTTGTCTTACAGCCATCGACATTTATACTCAAAACTTTCCTCACGACATTTTCCTCATTCCTCCGCATCACATGGCCAAACCATGACAACCGATTTCCGCACAACTTTTCAATCACCGGTGCTTTATTCAGACTTCCTCTTTTGTACTCATTTCTTATTCTATCCATTCGTGTAACACCCACATCCCTCTTAGCATTCTCATCTTAGCTGCATGCTATTGCTTTTCATTCATCCTTCTTACGGCCCAACTTACTGATCCATACAAGACAGCAGATCTAACTAATACTCTTAAGGTCCTGTTCCACCATCTACGATTAAGTTCCTATTAACTTACTTGGCAGATAATTTCTACAAATTCTGTTCCATTTTTGAATTTATCCGGTAAGTAGTGGCTATTCGGACATCGTGAAATAGAATAGAAATAAAATAAACTAAATTGAATAATTGATTATAATTGATTGATTGATTGATTTTAATTGAATTTACTGTATTTTAATTTCACTTTCAGTTTAAGTCTTCGGTTTAATGTTTCAGTTTTCTTTATTTACTAGGTATCGCTTTCTGTTCTTCCGGATGATTAAAGAAAAAAAAATATGGGTAATTTAGCTTGCCCATTAGTTAGATGTTGAAGTAGAAACTTGATAAATGTTGTAATTTCTTGGTATGCTCGCGTGTCAGAAGTTTCCTTGTGTCAAATTTGCGGTCACCAAGGCCTTGCCTTCTTCACTACGGAAACTTTGAACGACATATTTTTGTGCCATAGCACTCATGGGGTAAACGATCTTGGTAAATTATATTTATATTTATTTTGGTTTTGATATTTTATTAATTATTATCCCGTAACTGGATTGTGGAGGCCAGATAGGCTGTAGCTCCATGTAAAATACTGGTATTTTGCTGCATCTGATTAGACTGGAAGCCGACCCCAACATAGTTTGCAAAAGGCTTGATTGAGGTGGTGAAAACAAAAAGGACCTACCTTGGGCACTGTTAAAGCACTAAACATAAACATAGGGAGGTAATCTGTGGCTGAACTCACATTTCATACTGGAATAAAAGCAAAGTACCTACCTACTTCCTTCAATACAGCGATAACATTGTATTATGTTATGGTTATAAAGATTATACGAGTTCAAGTATATCAGCTGGCTGCTGGTTATAATTGCCTGCTCGGCTTCGCAGGTAGTTTTCTCAAGGGCCTTACCTACGGAGCCAAACTGATTACTTAACGGTATACCAATGCGGTTTTAGCCACACCTGTCGTCTTCCATATTAATTCGAAATATCTTTTAGATAATTATAAAAATCTCAAAATCATCATTCATTTTATGACCGTCAATGTTCTCTCTGGCAAGAGTGATTGGTACCTAATAATAAAGGAACCACTTCTCAGGATTGTTCATTACAGAACTATAAAATAGGACCTTATTGAGCTGCTAATGGGCAATCATGAAGACAGGTACTAAATGGAGCTCGAAAATTTCACGCTTGACTTAGATAGCTACTAGAAAGACCCAATCCTAATTACTAGAACTTTACGACAAACACTTTAGGATAGATCTATATTTTTTATGAAATAGTAGATTACATTTTGGTTGCATCAATTTAGTAAAACTTAATAGAGTAAGAACCTATCCTTAAAAATGATTAATATTAATTAATTAATTACAATTATTTTTTAATTTAAATAATTGTCATTAAGTAATCATTTTTATAATAAATAAATAATAAAAAATAAAATATATTTTATTGACATACAAATGGAGTAACATTTTCAATTGAAGCCCTGACTGCTGAGCTAGGACCTGTACCGGTACCTGTGTTACAGGAGTTAAGTGTCTTCACCCGATATAATTATAGTTTTATTGATTCTTACTATCTAACTTTTACTAATTGATGAAACCAAGATCCCAATTCCAACGATCTATTAGCTATACAGGGTTATTTTAAATTGGCTAGCTAAACTCCGCATTTTTTTTTTTGATAAAAATAATATAATAACATGCGATGGATATCGATGTCTAAACATGATAAAACTAAAAATAATTTAATTTGAGGATTTATATTCATCAATCGCAATTATTGTAAGTAGGCAATGCAAATATCAATTTAAAAAATCTGGTTTTTTTTGTGTAAACTTCACAGGCGTCATGGGTATCGATATCTAAACACGATAAAACATAAGAAAACAGTTTTTCTCTTAACTCATATTTCAAGCAACAGCACTAACAGCGGCAGCGGTCGTTGAACTCGCAAAAAAAACATCAAATGTTTTTAAATACATATAATACAAGTTATTTAAGTTTATTTTCACATTGTTTTCTTCTTTTATATTTTTGTGTTTCACGAATTGTGTCTAAATAAACGTTTTTCTTTCTTTATTTTCTTTATAAAGATACCCATCGCGTCTGCGAAGTTTAGCTAGCCAATTTAAAATAACCCTGTATAGGTATTTTTGGTACTTACAATTGTTAAATTAGATGAGAACTATTAATAATTTAGGCATTTTACGAAGACATGAAAGATTAGCTAGTATTTCTTTGACAGTCGTTACAGTTACGGGTCGTCAGAATCCCGAAAGTCTGACAACCAGTCTTAGCATGGGGTATCGTATTTACCCAGTAACTGAGTTGTGGAGGTCAGATAGGCCGTCCCTTCATGTAAAATACTAGTATTCAGCTGCATCCGGTTAGACTGGAAGCCGACCCAAGGTAGTTGGGAAAAGGCTAGGCAGATGATGATTCCTGTAAGATTAGCAGCCAACATTCGCAGACAAACAGAAAGGGACCGCGTTAATTTAATTTATTTTTGGGTAGTCGCTATGTCAGGCTTTTTTCTCTCGCCCCCAGATTACCACTAACCCGATTTCTTAGCTCTCCTGACTCATGAAAACGGATATAATTACGGTCAACTCATCTTTCATTACCATACAAAGATCTTTGTTCCCTAGGCCTGTTGTAATGACACTTAGATAATTAGATGTAGGAAAGGGTCTCCGCAATAATGGACTTCAGTTGTTCATTGTCAAATAATCTGTTCAGAATCTGGAATATTTTATTACTTAATCCACTTTCGGCAGCAAAGTTCAGCTTTTAATCTTTTGTAAATGAAACATTGTAGATAATGTTGGTACGGATTTGTCTGTCCGAATTAACTAGGATTTATTTAGGGTAGGTAGTTCATAAAATTCAGCTTTAAATAAAAAACAAATTTAAAAAATCCAAAACCCCGACTGAGCGACTTGGTAAAGAGTGAACTTTAAAAAATGCCTATAGAAACAAGATGACCTATTATTATCTCCAAACAATCTCATGCATAATGTTCAACACAATATCATACGAGTATCTCTAGAATTGACATTGTCACTTTTAACACGTTAAGTGCGAAACGAGGCCTAAATCACCCCTCATGCAACTTTCTTGTGGTGCGGCAAGGAAAAACGTGAACATCTCTGTCGTGCGAAGGGCATAGCTTTGGTTTGGTCCAGTATAGAAAAGAGATAAATGTATATTTGAGACGCGCTAATGGTCCCGGACTCGGTGGTATACCTACCTTGGTACCGGATGTCTTAGGCCTCGTACCGCACTGAATTAATATAATTTTAATGCAGTGCGGAACGAGGCTAAAACGTCCCATATCCCCCGGACCTCGTACCGCACCCAACGCGAGCTTCCCGCGACTAGTGTTGTGCATCACGTCGATTGGAGAGCACGTCCTTTTACATCACCGAACATGTCTAAACGATGTCGGAAGAAGTTAATTAAAAAAAATACAGAAACAGAACCAAAACTGTATGTATTGCGATTTTTTATAAAAAAGTACATTGTTACTCATTTTTTTATGTTAATTCAAGTTCTAATAAGTGTATTTTTAAAGCCCGAGGCAGAATACATAGGATAGTTTCTTTTCTACTTCTGGTTTTCTTTTTTTTCTATTCTGTGAACCGCATTCTGTTCGCCCACTGCACGTACCAATTATTTTGTAACCGCCACTAAGACCCATTATAAAAGGATACTCTTTCCTAAGATACAGACAGGTTTTTCTGCCTAGTTTAGGAAAAGGGAGTCCTATGACCCTTGTTATTGTTGTACTGGTGTTTTCTTTAATATTTTAGTTTACAAGACAGCTATGTATGCCATGTACAAACTACTTATAAATAAAAATTTATTATTATTATTATTAAGATTTTCACACAAAAATAGATAAACGTCGTTGCGTCAATACTATTTTTCCCATCACTAATCTTAGCGAAAATGTACCATATTTCAGTGCGTTACGAGGTGTATAAGATCCCATATTTTGTTTTGCCAATAATTCCTAAACTAGCTATCAGATCCCGGGGCGACGGTAGATTAGAGTTCATCAATTCACTGTCTATATCGATAAGGACCAAAATTTTTCATTTATCTTTGATTTCGCGCCAGAAAATGGATTTTAGTCTGTTAAAGGAGGTGGGGTCTAATAGACCGCGTGTCGCCCTAACGTCTGGTTACGGTGCGGGCCGATAATACCTCGTGCCGCAGGAACGGAAAGTTTGCAAAAATTGGTGCCGCAGCTAACGTGTTAAAGTAACTTTTATTTCACTGGCCTTTGCGTGTTTACTTCCACTATCTTAAAGCAGAGATCTGCCATGCGGACGGGCATAGTCTGACTGCTTTTATGCATCTTTTCTTCAATGAAAAATGCCGAGACTGGGATCTGTGGCTGCATTAAATCGGATATAGCAGCATGCTTAGTCATCAAAGGCAAGTTCACATACTTATTAGGTCCGATTGCGGCTCTTCTCAGGATTCCGACCGGCTCGCCCGCCGGACCGGTTTCGTGAGTGCACGTGTACGTATAACACCAGTGTTAAGTGCGAGCGAACTCAGTTGCTTTGCTGGAACGCTTGGAGCTAGTCATTCGATCGTGAGCGTCTCTAATTGAGGGCGATGGCCCAATGTAATTATTGTAGGAAGCCGGCGAGCAGCCGCAGCTGAGCGATCGTCGCGTCGCCGCCTCTTGCGCCCGCGCCTCGTCGTGATCCAACGACCTTGCTCACAAGCCTCCGGCCTGCGTTCTCGCGTTCAGCCCACCCTTCAGTAGTGAGCGTGACCTTAACGGGATTATTTAAGGACAGCTCGGAAAGTAAGATGAGGATGATAAGAATTTAATGTAAGTTGTAAGTGTGGCTGAGGTGCGGTGGTTTGGAAGAGGAAATTAGTTTTGATATTTATTTATTCTCTTTTGAACTCAACCAAGAATTTGTTGATCTTTTAGTGTTTCAGTAAGTAGTGGCACAAGCACGACTATTAAAACATTAGGACTTTAGGACCATTCCTAAAGTTCTGTCGCGGTTGCAAAGCACTTAACAGGTTCACGCGCGGTAAACGAGACACAAAAGCAGTTTTATTGTTATGACGGCTATAGCCGTACATCGCGCCAGAATGTGTTAAATCTCATAGTAATGTTAGTCGGGAGCAATGTATCAACTATATCGGCTACGGAGATGAAGCCGTGTGGGTTCAAATACTTTCATTGAATCGTGACTCGGTGGTATTGTAATGGCCCGAGCGGTGGCGTTGTAGATAGGTGTGTGGGAAGAGTCTTGATTGAGAGACACAACTTTGATATCTGAACTTTTACTAATGTTACAAGGAAAAACTTACAAGTAATATTAATTAAGACACAAACACAATGCTGACTGTCTGTGCTGAACTGACTTTCTCAACTGACTGTCTTAAGGGAAGAGCGGTGGTGACTATTTGTACATAAGATTGTTTCTAGAAAGTATAGATAATTACCACGACCCTTTTACATTCATTCCTGCTAATTACTTTATGGTAATGTCTTAATAACATCCGGACCCTTAGGGTGCTATTCAGTATTTGGTAGTTTGTTACTTAATGACTCTGAGAAAGGTATACATTGTTAAAAATAAAATAATGACTTCCATGAAAGTGTGAACAACAATATCATTAGTCCATTACACCTCCCCCCTTAAAATGGGAATAATTTGAAAAAAATATTCACATCAAAAACATAATTATTTATGATTGCTTATTTAGTTTTTATTTGAGCAATTCTTGATGAACGTCTCAAAGGAACGTGTTCTTGAGATGTTCCTGGAATTTCTTCTAATTCAACGTCGTTGTTACTATTATTGTTTTTTCTATGTAAATTAAAAGTAATGCAATTAGTTATTCTTCCACAACAATTTCTAGAGTCTTCTATAGCTAACACTCTATTTTGTGATGTACAGAAGAATTTTCTTTTAAGCAAGTATTTTCCTATTCTATAAAGTATATAAAATCCTATGAGTTTAGATAAAAATATAAACACAGAATAAGTATTACTCTTAACTCTATGGAATACATTATCATTATTCATTTCATCCAATAAATCGTTTATTTTGTCAATTTTGTGACTCGCTATATTCAAGTCATTGAAATTCATACTAAATTTATTGAATGGAATGAAATCTAACTTATCTTCTATGGTATTATTTATTAATCTATTACAACAATTATCATTAATAATATCAAAATCTGGAAGTATAGACAGATGGTTTGACAGCATATCTTGATTTGATGAGTGCAATATAATATTAGGAGAATATAATTTACAATTCTTTTGTAATTTTAAAATACCTGTAGATTTTAATTCTAGATCGTAAGGTTCTTCATTTTTACAAGAAATAGTTGAAATAACTTTATTAGGTGTTACAAACAACCAACTATTTGCGTTTTCTAATCTATACCATTGTTCTGATTTTATTAAACCAATCCTTGTATCACAAGATGAAGGAATTTGATTTTTAGTATTTAAAAATAATGTTAATTCGCAATTATCCTTAGCATATACTGAATATAAAGGATTTTCTAGTTTACAAATACGATTATTATTATTAGATAATTTCTTACAACTATTAATATTCTCTAAGGTAGTATAATGAATTTTGTTTTCAGAGATAAGAAAATATTTCTCTGTAGGTAATATGAAGACATAAGTATTATTTTTATTTAGAATTGGTACAGGAATTAAATTATATGCATCATAAGATTGTTGCATAACCAATGGGGTCTTAATTATGAATACAATTTTCTCATTCATATAATATGAAATAATGTTTACTAATGATAGCAGTTCTGATGCGTTATCCATATTTAAATCCAAAGGATATTGTGTATGAGTCGGAATATGTGATAAAGTCCTTTTTAATTCGTAAATATATTGTTCAGGAGTAATTATAATCGGATGTAAGTTATTATTTTTAGCAAATAATATGGCATCAATAACCATAGATATTTCATTATTTACTTCACTGGTAACCAATGTTAAAAAAGATAAATGTTCATCTATGTTTTGTTTCATATTAATATTGAAAATTTTATTATTAGTATCTTTTATATAATTAGCTAAGGTTTCTAAATTCTTATAGAAAATGTCTTCATTTTTCTTAAGATCAGTTATTGTATTGTTAAAGTTTTGAATAGTAGATTTTACAATTTGTGATTGAGATTTCAGTAATGTAATTAATTCATGTTCATTATTATCTAAATTATTGATAGCGTCATCATAACGTTTCGCGTCTTCTGCGTCTAGTGTTCCAAATAAAATATTAAATATGGTTCCTACGCCATCGATAAAAGAACGTTTCGAACGATGATTTACAAAAGAATGTCCAATTATTTCCTTAAGGACCGTTTCTTGATTCTTTAAATGAGGATATATTTTTTCTACGATTAACATAGACGTTCGGCATGATAAAAAATTGTTAAATGTATCATGACTGCAAAGATTTCTAGTTTCAACTAGAGTATTTTCGATAAGATCTAATTTCTTGTGCCAGCTGGAAATATCAAGATAAGTAACTAGACTCCATTCACTGTCAAACTGTTTTGCTTTTCCTACATGCTCGAAATAAATTCCACCCTTGTTTAATGGTGTTATATTATAAAGTTCACCTTGACTTGATGTGAAGGTAAACCTGGAACAATAGAGTTACCTTATTATTTATTTAGCTGATTTTAAACGGTTTACATGTACCCTAACTTTCTTTCTTTTTATTAATACCGTTATGTTTACTGGTGAGTTTATTTCTACAATTTCATATGGACCCGTAAACTGTGGAGAAAGTTTCTTTGATCTTCCTGATTTACTATTCTCATTCGTAATATACACCTTATCACCTAATTTATATTTTTCTAATTTACATTTTTTATCATAATATTCCTTATTCCTATTTTTTGAATCAATTAAATTATTTCTCGCTAGTTCTCTAGATTTTCTTAATTTTAATGTTAGATCATCAATATAATCATCATAAGAATATTTAAATTCTGGTTGCGCGGTTATAGATGAAGGTAAGTTCGGTTTATAGCCAAATAATAATTCGTGTGGTGAAATATTAGTTGACGTGTGGACAGCAGTGTTATAAGAAAACATTGCAAAATCTATCCATTTATCCCAATCATTTTGATCTTCTCTAATAAAATGTCTTAAATATTCTGCTAGAGTAGCATGACTACGTTCTAGGCTGCCGTTAGTCTGCGGATGATAAGCAGTTGTAGTTAATTGTTTAATTTTAAACAATTTTGAAACTTCTTTTAAAAGTTTTGATGTAAAGTCGGCACCTTGATCTGTGAGAATACTTTTGGGAATACCAAATTTACATACGAATTCTTTAACAAAAACATCGGCTATTTTTTCTGCGGTATGTTCGGGCAAAGCATATGCTTGTGAATACTTTGTTAAATCATCTTGAAGAGTTAAAATATATTTATTTCCATTGAGAGTCAATGGAAAAGGTCCTACAATATCTAAACTAACTCTTTCAAATGCTTCGTTTGCCGTTGATGTTATAATCATAGGTTCTCTATGTTTTTTCCGTACGAGTTTGTTTTGTTGGCATGACTCACACCGTGTTATAAATTCTTTTATTTCTCTTTTCATATTTTGCCATTTATAAATACTTTTTATTCTCTTGTAAGTCTTGTGGAAACCTGCATGGCCTGCCATAAGACTACTGTGCATCTCTTTTAGAATATCTGGAATTTCGTTTGGAGAAGGAATAATTAATGTATAATTATATATATTTATTTTAATATTTGTTTTCATAAATATAAATCTTAACATCATTCTTGACTTTTTATAATTAAATCTATCATATTTGTCTCCTAGTCGAGTTAGGTGTAACTCACTTTCTTTTTCTTTTATTAAATGTTCTTTGACATTATTTAATAAATCAAAATAAATTTCATAATTAGATTTATCCCAGTAGTTTTGTTTTGTACAAACATAGTAAAATCTTGATCCATTTTCATTGAATACAGCAAACTCATTTACTTTAATGTTATTAATTTGATTTAAATGGTCATATTCAGTAACTAAATTTTTTAAGCTTTTGTCATAAATTTGTTTGTCCGCTGCTATGGGTATTAAAATGTTTTTCTTTTTTTTATTTAATTCGTCGTTAATTTCACATATATTATCATTTATTATTATCGACTTTTGAGCTGTTTCTAAAAACGATTTATATTTTTTGCGTATTGTTGACGTTGTTGTCATTAATTCCTTGTTCTCAACAGATGGAACTATTCTGCTTAACGCGTCTGCGTTAGTATTTAATTTGCCTGGTTTATAAATTGGAGTAAATTCATATTCTTCAAGAGATAATCGCCATCTGAAAATTCTAGCACCATCATTTTTTGAATTGAATAGGTATGTTAACGGTTGATGATCTGTGATCATATTAAATTTACGGCCATATAAATATGGACGAAAATGTTTTACACACCATATGATCGCTAAAAGTTCTCTTTCAGTGGTTGAATAATTTTGTTCGGCCTTATTTAATGTCCTACTAGCATAGGCGATTGGCAAATCCTGCCCAATTGGCCCTTGTGATAATACTCCTCCTATGGCATAATTACTAGCGTCTGTGGTAAGATTAAAAGGTTGATTAAAATCTGGATATATTAAAATTGGAGATTCACAAAGTTTTTTCTTAAGGATTTCAAATGCATGTTGCTGTAGACTTGTCCAATTGAAAGGAACATCCTTTTTTAAGAGCTTTGTTAAAGGTTGTGACAAGCTACTGAAATTAAGTATAAACCTTCTATAGTACCCTGCTAATCCTAAGAATCCTTTTATATCTTTTACATTTTTAGGTATGGGATAATTTTCGATTGCTAAAATCTTATTTGGATCTGGTTTAACTCCATTTTCCGTGATCAAATGACCTAAGTACATGACTTCTCGTTTTAAAAATTCACATTTATCAGGCTGCAATTTTAAATTATTGATGGAGAATCTTTCAAAAACTTCTTTTAATTTTCGATTGTGATTTTCGAGATTATCAGCATGAATAACGACATCATCTAAATAAACAAAGCAACGATTACCTTGTAATCCGGTTAAAATATTATTCATTAGACGTTGAAACGTCGCGGGAGCGTTTTTTAAACCAAATGGCATTCTATTGTACTCAAAATGTCCTTGAGGGACGGTGAATGCCGTTTTTGGTGAGTCCTTAGGATGCATTTTAATTTGATGGAAGCCTGAGGCTAGATCAAGTGTTGTAAAATATTTTGAATGACCAAGTTGGTCTAATATTTCCGTTATTTGAGGCAAGGGATAGGAATCCCCGATGCTGACCTCATTTAACTTCCTGTAATCTACAACAACTCGCCATTTCTTTTGACCCGAAGCGTCTATTTTCTTAGGGACCACCCAAATAGGTGAATTCCAAGGACTGTTTGATGGTTTTATGACGTCATCTTTTAACATTTTATCAATTTGTTTATTGACTTCTCCCTTTAAGGCTTCTGGATACCTATAGCTTTTTGTATTAACGGGAGCTTCCGTTTTTGTATGTATTTCATGCATAACCACATCTGTGCAGCTTAATTTATCCTCATCTAAATGGAATATGTGATTATATTCTTTACATAATTCAATTAAAGAATTTTTTTCTTCGTTATTTAAATGATCTGTCCGTAGACAGTTTTCAAGTTTTTCAAGTCGATTACTTTCATAGTTTTCATTAATAATAACGTTTTCTAAGTTATTTTTATCTAACTGTAATATTTGTTTATTTAAAATAACTAAATCTATTTTTTCTAAATTAACATGAGGTATAGGGAAGGTCACATCCTCGTTAGTTGAGTTAAGTACGGTCGTAATGCCTTTGTTATTATTCACTGTGATAAGACTCGGGCATAAAAGTACTCCCGGGATTAACTCTGTTCGTGGAACAATCCCATGGTTAACCTGTGGATAATTAGTTATTTTAATAGGAATAACACATTCGGTTCTTGCTTTCACCGTCAAGGTTAATTCCATGTTTACTTCATTCGATTCGACTTGATCATTTGTTTTTTCATAACACAAATTGAATTGGTTTTCCGCGAGTTTTAAAATCTTGGTGCTATAATCGATCATTCCTTTATATTTATTTAATATATCGCCTCCAATAATGCCATCGGCACTAATAGGGAAATTATCATTCACGATATGGAGTATTACATTTAAATCTCCTATAAACTCTAATTCGACATAACCTAACGTCCTTGTAGGGTTGTCTACTTTATCGATCCCTTTTAAATCAGCTAAAATATCATAATGAATTTCAGCGTCTTTTGGTATAGCACTTTTCTTTATGAGGCTAATTGTTGCACCAGTATCTATCAGAAAATCTATGTTTCTTGTATCATTTTTCAATTTCAATGAAACGAAATAACAATTATTATTTATCGCGGTTATGAGCCCTTCTATTAAACTGTTACCCTTTGGTTGGCTCGCGCCATCGGGATTTATTAGTTTTTTTTGATTAGACGTAGAGCTTTTATCCGAATAATGATTATTACAAGGTTTAGAGTCAGTTTTATTGGGTGAATTTTTATTCTTTAGATGATAGCATTCATCTTTAGTATGACCCTTTTTCTTGCAATAATTGCAAAATTTTGGGTTTTGATTAGGTCCCGAATATGATCGAACTCTACAATTTACGACTGTATGGCCTGGCTTATTACATTTATAGCAATGCTTGGTATTAGAATGGTTTATGTTTTGAAATTTAGATATTTCGTTTTTACTTTTGAGCTGTTGCTCTTCAACTACTGCCATGGAAATAGCATCTTCGAGTGTTTTTGGTTGAAGTGCTTTTAAAATTAGATTTAAATCTTTATTTAATCCGGTAATAAATACACTTAAAGCCTGTGATTTAAGTAATTCAACGCATGCTTGGCGGGCTTCTTGTGTTTGATTTGTTGAGTCCAATGAATTTATTAATTTTACGTAGCAATTTTCGACTTTATTAGCATATGCTAAAACATTTTCATTATGATTTTGTTTGCAACTACTCAATTCTAATTGCCACTGACCAATCGTTCGTTTTTCGGTGTAAGTATCTAAAAGATAATTTTTTAAGTCATCCCAAATTTGAAATTCGCGATTTCTAATCATTGACCTAGCGTTATCAGTAATTTTTGTAATAATTATTTGGAGTAAAATTTTTTTCAGATTCGGATTAATTAAATTATTAACTGTGTCACAATTGTCTAAAAATTCATGGATACGCGCCTTACTGCCATCAAATTTAGTTAACATTCTTTCAGCCATTTCTAGTGAGATATAATTACTATGTGTAGTTGTCGATGTAGATACACCGAGATTTGCGTCTTGAGGCATGATTAATAATACACTTATACACTCACTTTTCACGATTAAACACTTTTTATGATGACTGGCAGATGATTCCGTTTAGAAAATATTCTTTATAACTGTGTTTTATAGAAAATTGGCGGCGTACTCACAGTAATAAAATTACTTGAAGATATCCCGTTGACATTGTAGCTGACGTGATGAGTAGGAGACTGGGCGGCGTAAGCGGTTGATAATCTTCGGACCGCTGAGGATACGTTTGTCCAATTCCGTAGATCTCGTTCTCGTCGTGATGCTCAGATGCTCAGGAACATGTAGTTGTAGGAGAATCGGAGGTTAAGGACTCCGACGAAGGTCTCGTACAATCGGATGCTCAGGAACTTGTAGTTGTAGGAGAATCGGAGGTTAAGGACTCCGACGAAGATCTCGTACAAATAACTCAATCTATATCTCACTTCTCTGACACCAATTTGTAATGGCCCGAGCGGTGGCGTTGTAGATAGGTGTGTGGGAAGAGTCTTGATTGAGAGACACAACTTTGATATCTGAACTTTTACTAATGTTACAAGGAAAAACTTACAAGTAATATTAATTAAGACACAAACACAATGCTGACTGTCTGTGCTGAACTGACTTTCTCAACTGACTGTCTTAAGGGAAGAGCGGTGGTGACTATTTGTACATAAGATTGTTTCTAGAAAGTATAGATAATTACCACGACCCTTTTACATTCATTCCTGCTAATTACTTTATGGTAATGTCTTAATAACATCCGGACCCTTAGGGTGCTATTCAGTATTTGGTAGTTTGTTACTTAATGACTCTGAGAAAGGTATACATTGTTAAAAATAAAATAATGACTTCCATGAAAGTGTGAACAACAATATCATTAGTCCATTACAGTATGAAGACCGGCCAAGCGGCTCGCTGGGCCAATCATTGTTGACCGCAATTGATAATTCACTCGCTTTTCATAGTAGTGCTTTCCATTTCCTTAGATTTTTTCTTTTAAGCTCTGGCCACACTGAGAAAAATATCCCTGTGTGACGCGGAACACGACTGCACGCGTCGCTTGTTTATAAGTGTCCAGCAGTGCGATTCTGTAACCATCTCACCGTGAAAACTTAGGTGAAGTGAGCGTGGAGTCAGGCCTCTTGCACTGTTACATTCCGGTCGAGATAAGTACCTACAGCTCGCGGCAACTCTTAGTTTCAAGTCAGTAAGGGTGTATTACGCGCTCAGCAAGCGAGACACGTACGGCCGCCCATGAAAAAATTAAATCTTAGATTTTAAATTTAAGTATACTATTCATATTATCACTATACTATATATAAATTAGTGATATACTTACTTTTTTAATGACGAAAATCCATTACGAAATGTCGAGTCTTGTTGCTACCTTTTTTTTACCTACCTACTATATTTGCCGACATTTAACTTGAGCTCTCGGCGGAGTGGTGGGTGTTTGTGTGCGCGTCGTATTGTTTCAGGAGTATAAGGTCCAAAATCGCTTAAAGTTATTAAGGATTAACTTAGGATTAACAAGCAACTGTACCTACCCGCGATCGTACGATCGCACAAACTTAGCCACTGGTGCGTTGAGGCATCTTTAGTGGTTTTATGTTCAGGCGACTAAAGTGCCCCAAATGTCACTTTCAATTTAAGACGTGTTTGTACCTTGTTTACTTTAGAAAAATAAATATTATACGAGATGATGGTGTATTAAAAATAATTGATGATTGAATGATGATCATGATTATAATGATTGTTTAATTGATTCATAAAAAATAACGTTTGAAAATTATAAGACATTACATTAAAGTGAAATAACTCTAAATAGACTACTCTTATATACAATAAAAGTTTAAAAAGGTACCATATACCCCACCACCACCACCACCATACCATATGGTATGTATAGTGTGGTATATGGTGCTATGGTACCTACCATATTTTATTTTTCTTTGTGGACAGCCCTAGTACTCGGCTAAGCGGCGTAGGTATGTTACGGACGAGTAACGACACAAAGTAATAACAACTCTCAAGCGCGGCGATTAAGAGCAATTTAGCTTGCGCATGGGGAGGAAAAGATTTTGTAGGCTATTATAAAAGCGGCTTTCTTCAAGATCAAAGCAGTGCAACTTCTGTACGTTAGTACTATTATTTATTCTGTGGTGGAGTGTGCTGTCAATAGTGTCAATTCCTAGCAAAAACAAACTCACGTCACCTAAGTTTTCACGGTGAGATTTTTACAGAATCGACCGGCTGCAAACAGGCGTGAGGCGACGGTACGACGCGATTCTGGAAGAACGATTTCCAAGAAGTTTTCATAGAAATTATTCTGCTACAGTCGCGTCGCACTTGTTTGGAATTTTGTAATGCCAATTGAAGGAAAAATACCGTAGATAGAAAATTTTACTCAAAACAAACATTCCTTTATTTTTAAATAGAAAGAAAACTGCAGTCAAAGATTTAAAAAAATAAAATTTAAGATTTCATGGTTTTCCTATCATTTAATTTATCAAGATTGTTAGAGAGATTTCAACCTTATAAATGATCCTAACGATCAATGCAATAAAAGTACAGGGTGTAATTTTTACAGATTTTAGTCGATTCCGGGGGTGTGGCAAGCGAATTTTCGAAAATCTTTGAATGCAGTTTTCTTTCTATTCAAAAATAAAGGAATCTTTTCTTTGAGTAAAATTTTCTATCTACAGTATCATGAGTACTTTCCCTTCAGGTGGCATTATCTGTGGGTGTTTTTCTATCTATAATATGTATGTAACTATTTACAAAAAAAAAATAATGTATATAAGTAGTTTATCAGCCATCTCGTTACCATAACACAAGCATTAGGTTGCTTAGCTTGGGACTAGATGGCGTTGTGTGAAATGTCCAAGGATATTTATTTATTATTATTATTATAAAATTCCACCTTGTATAATTATGTTTGGGAAAAAGACGTTCATTATAACTCTAATTGTGCTGAGCCGAACACCTATATGATTGATAAAGCAAGGATAGATGCCGAACGAAGTTTGGTCATCGACACGAACCGAATGAAAGCCGAATATGTGTAGTAGGTAATTGTTTCGGGTTTGATATTCAACGACTACCTACCTACTGCCGAACCGAATTCGCCAACCCGAACATTTGTGTAGCACTCTATACAAAATCGGCGTGAATCGGCGCGAGCGCATTAAGGCTCTTACAGACAGAGGCGATATCGCGGTCGGGACGCGATATTTCGATATTATATCCGTAGAAAAATATCGCGTCGCGACGCGATATCGCCTCTGTCTGTAAGAGCCTTTACGCGAGCCGCGGGATTCGCTTCCTCTTATATACCTTGACTAGAAAAGGTTCATAACTCTAAAAATCAAAATCTAGGTTTTATTTCAATGTTAAATAATTATGTATAGGTACTTAATAAATATAATTTACAAATAAAATATCCTTATTTGACCGGAAGATTAATTTTGATTTTTTTTTCTATGAAGTAACTTATATTTTGGAATGGCCAAACCGCAGGTATCCATGCATTCATACGAGGTTGGGAATTTGTTGCGATTGCCGCCGCAGCCACTGAACGAGAAGCCTTTGCACGAGCGAGTTGAAGTGTCGAAGTAAAACCTGCGGATATATATTCATTTAATAATTGCAAAATTAATTTATTATGCACAACCAGCCTATAATGTACCAACTGCTGGGACTCAGGCCTCCTTCAGGATTCCTCACGATGTTTTCCTTCACCGTTTCACCTTCACTCCGAAGTCTTTTTTTGCGAGCTTTAAAGCACCCCATCACTAGATGCTACTGGACCGTAGGTGCTCAAATGGGAATACCTTGGGTGCTCTAAAAATCGGTGCTCAGAAAATCGGTGCTCAAACGGGAATGCTTCGAAAAAACCGCCGAAGGGAAGTCTCTGTATTGATTACTAACTATTAATAATAAAACATACATAAAAATCAGCAGTCAGACTTTAAAAAAATAGTAATAGTGAGTAATATTTTTACGTAACTTTAGTACCTAATACCTACCTGAAAATTGGGCGTCGCGTCGGCCTATGCTAACAGGTATGCGTACATACAAAGTACATCTAACACTACTCTATGCCATAAATTTTGTTAATCAGAAAATATGCTGGCTACTCTGGGATCATGGACTTTCCTTTGGGTTTTTCCCAATTTTATTTTTTTAAACACTCCAATAACGAGACGAACAAAACAAAAAAAAAATTCAAATCGGTAGAGCGATTTTCAAGTTTCTGCGAGACTAATGCACGGCAATAGATTTTTATAATATAGACTATCTGTGGCCCGCGACTTCGTTGTGGTCCAGGATGAAAAGTAGCCTATGTCTTCCTCCGGACATGTTTTACCCATGTGCCAAATTTCATCCAAATCCGTTCAGCCGTTTTAGCGTGAATGCGTAACAAACAAACAAACTCACTTTCGCATTTATAATAGGTAGTTAGGAAGTTAGGATTAGGATACGATTAGGATACGATTAGGATAGTTAAGATTACAAAACTTACATTGGATAATAGTTTAAGCACGTTCCAAAATCGTGTTGAAGACTACATATAATACTAGATGATAATGTACTCATTTTCTCAGCAGTCAATTCTTGAGCACCATCACCTGCTAAACAATGAACTCAGTTTAATTTGTCTTAATCCTATCACAAGTTGCTCATCGTCGTTTCATTCGTAAATCTGACAAATAATGACAGATGTTATTGAGGTTGCAAGAACAATTTAGGGCAATTTTTTTATTCGTCAGATAACTTTTATTTATTGAATAAATATGGCGGTTTGACAGCTTTTTTATAGAAAATGTGTCAAACTGTATAATTATTGTGTATTTATTCTTCAGGTAACAGTTCAGATAACTTTTACCTGAAGAATAATAGCCCTTAATTTGACAGTAAATTTTATTATTTAGTCATTTTTTAACAGTTTTAACACTAAGTAGGTACTTACTATGACATGTATCACTACAGTCGTCTAGTGTAGTAAAACTATTGAAATTGAAGTCGCAGCCGCCGTATGGGTACGTTTTGCAGGATTGCATTTTAGTGTCGTAATAAAATCTACAAAAATAATAATAATAATAATTCAAAAAACTAGTGTAAAATAAATACTTTTCATAAATACAACGCATACTACTTATCCTATGCAGTTAGCAAAACAACACTTCTAGGGGGCTAAAACGGCCACTTTAGCAGAATCATAATAAGATAATATAATTATTATGAATCATATTTGAAATCGTAAAGGAGGAGCTCGTGGCAAAGTTATAACAGGCGCACGGGTCGATCCATCAGGTTAAGCTACGCTTGCCGTGGTTGGTCAGTGGATGGGTGACCATCATTACATACCGAGACTCCTCCGTGCTTCGGAAAGCACGTTAAGCCGTTACGGGTCGTCAGAAGCCCGAAAGTCTGACAACCAGTCTTACCAAGGGGTATCGTATTGCCCAGTTACTGGGTTGTGGAGGTCAGATAGGCAGTCGCTTCATGTAAAATACTGGTATTCAGCTGCATCCGGTTAGACTGGAAGCCAATTAGCCGACCCCAACATAGTTGGGAAAAGGCTAGGCAGATTGATTGATTTGATATTTGAAATCGTAAAACGGTCACAAACTGAAAATTCATAATTTATCTGCGTACAATTCATAGCACGCAATTAATAGGCATTTTTGAACTATTAATTATTTTCAAAGATCTGCTACTGCATCAGCTATATTACTAACTTAAATTCCAATATAGTTGCGCCGTAAATCATTTTTAAATTGGATTCTTCTAAAAACTATAAATCTAAGTGAGGAATATCGCGATAGGACCCGTTCTCGATGTTGTTTTATAAAACGCGAAAGTACAAATCGCGAAAGTTTAAAAAGTTTAAATCTATAATAATATATGTATGTAACTCAAAAACTACTGAATTTCGGTAAAACATTTGGTTGCTTAATTTGTTGCATTTGAACCCTACTATGACGTCCTGCAAGGAAGTGGTCGTGTTACCAGTAACCCTGTATATTCGATGATAATGTTTTCTTTTTTATTTAATCTTGTGCTTTTAATGCGAGGTACACATGCAGCAACTTTAGACGCCGACGACTCGCTTAGCGATTTCAAAATCTCACGACCACATAGATTTGTCGCTAGCGATGTTAAAATCTGTGTGTGGACGTGAGATTTAGTAATATAAACGCTAAGTTACTGTTTAAAAAATAATTCTTATCCAAAGAATCCTTGCTGATTGGCTACAATTTTTTCATAACTGCGGACGTATTATGTAAAAATCTCACCGTGAAAACTTAGGTGAAGTGAGTGTGAAGGGAACTGTCAGTAGTGTCAATTCCCAGCATCAGGAGAATGACAGCTCACTTCACATAAGTTTTCATCGTAAGATTTTTACAGCTGCTGGTGGATATTATTTACCGTACCTGTGTAAAACAGTCTGGTTGCGAAAACAATCCCAAGTGTTTGGCTGAAGTTTACATCGAACTTCAATGCCACTCTGGCGGAATTCATCTAAAAAAATATATATTTAGTTAACTTACGAGACTGAAAACTGTTGCTACTTCAGGCTAGCTTAATGTAATAACAAGTGCACATTCTCACTAACTCCATCGACGATGTACTTTAGCATTTCTCTGCACACTTTTCGTCACCATTTACACTAGCCATTTACCATGTTCCTTCATGGAATGAAAATCTTCAGCACCCTGAGATCAATTTTTACTTACACCTTGTAACTTTTCCGACTACGTATAGCCATAAAATAAAAATGACGGTTCGAAATGGTGACATGGACCCGACATGTACCGGCTATATATGGGAAAGGAATATTACTTTATATTGTGTATTATCTATGGAAAGGAATTTGTTTGAAACTGGTTAGCAAAAAAAAAAAAACTAATATGTGCGTGTCTGCAGCCGTATCAACTAGGTATTTCTGTAGACTAATAAGTTCAAATAATAGACGTTTGCTTGTGAAAAAAACGTGTAATTATATTAACTCCTACGCAGGTATGCATAACTAAAAGTTAATTTATAATACTGGTAACATTGAAACTATTGGTAGTCATCAACGAAATCGTAAACTTACACAAACCGGTTTCTTCCATCACCACAATGGGCAGATCTAAAACACCCACAAACAATACGACATACATCAAATGAAGATTTGAATACATATTTAGACCACCACTGTTATTCCATGTTGCGTCTCCACACGATGCTATGCATTATGCCCACAATATCGAAACTGATACGGTCACCAAAGCGTGAAATTTTAATATTACAGTGTCGTAAAAACTAGTATATTAATTACTATGCGACATAAAACTTATGTTTTCGTCGGCCAAAATCATAGGACGGAGTTAACTAGGGCTTGAGACAGTTATATCTTGGCGCTAGCTTCATATTTGTCTGCTAAAGCTTTCAAATCTCTAATTGCAATTTTCATCACGTGCTTTTTAAAATCAGGAGTAATTCCTTTGTGAACGTTTTGCAAAACCCACTGTACCATCCATTTGTGTTTTATACGTCTTGATACCCAGTGCTGCTTCACGTGATATTCCATTCGTCGTCGGACACCTCTAAACACGACCATCTGTCGCTCTCTGTAAACAGCTTCTAACTGCATCGCAACATTTTCTTTTTTAGCATCTATCAATTCTTTTTGTCCTTCCGCTCTCCAGATTGCGGTTTTAGCATCTTTTATTTGTGTTGTCATAGCAGTCACCTCCGCTTGTCTACCTGCTTCTAACTCATTGGCTTCTGCATCCACTCCCTTATCTAGAGCAGCGCCAATTGTTGGTCCTAATCTAGTTGAGACTAAATAGAGCACTATAAACACTGATAAGCCCAAATAGTATTCATGTTCCATTACTAAGATTTCTTTGCTCGCTAAATAATTGCCGAGACCTAACATCAATATGTAAGGACCAGATACGCCAGTCATGGGTTTAAGGAAAAGAAACCATTCTTCTGGAATGAGACCCATGCGACATTTTCCAGGCTCTTTAGCTCTTTTCAAACCTTTTCCTCCGTCATCGACTTTGCTATCTCCACTCTTGCTTGGGCTTGGGCACACTGGACCTTTTTGGACGTCTGTAGGACTTCCAGTTTGACAGATTGTCCTCACTTTGGAATGTTGTAACACCATGGGAATAAGTGGATTAGGTTTTCGAGTAAAAAACTTTATAATTTGAAGCATTATCAAGAACTATTTTTATTGACTTATCGAGTGACATTATCGTTAGACGTCTTCAATGACATGTTCCTTTTGTTTGAAAATGTTGTGCCAGTGGTTTGTTCTTGCTAAGAAGTTCCGTTGAAAACTATCATAAATTAGACGACAGCACATAAGGTTAGGCCAAACTGGTTTGGTTAGTTACCAAACTAACAAATGATTTTAAAGCCTTAACATGTTGATCATTACGTTCAAAATCGAATGAGAAAATTTGACAGTTCGTAGTAACTTGACCTGCTGTGTACACAGCCTACATTCAAAAATATAATTATTATACTCTACGAATAAGTTCGTAGATTATACTACCCCTATATGTACTTTAAATAAGAATGAAAATGAGTTTTTATTACATTGGTTTGTCCTTGGCAGGTTTTTTTTTTTGTTTTACTGACCTATCTCAAATTATTATCGTTCTTAGTAAACATAAAAATGTATTTCTTTTCGTTTAAATTTTCTTAGTCAGCAAATAGTAAATAACGCTGTACCTATATCATGTCTAAGGTATAACTACAGTACTTGATTACCGAGTCAGGGATTTCGGCGAATCTCACACATGAAGATTGCCACAATCTTGTCCCACGCGACATGTCTCACGTCTTGTCACAGTAACTGTGACTAGAAGAGACATTACTTAGGCCCGTATTACAGAATGTCACTCAATACTCAAGCATTACTTAAAACTAAATTCTAGCCATTTGATTGGTTGAAACTAGTTTTAAGTAATGCTGTATTGAGTAACGTTCTGTAATACGGATCTTAGCTTAGTTGTGTCAAAATTCTGCTCAATAGGTACTACCTACGTAATACTCAACTCACTGGAAAACCACTCCAACATCACACTAATATTATAAAGGCGATAGTTTATGAGTGTGTGCGTGCGTGTGTGTGTATGTTTGTTACTTCTTCACGACCAAAACGGCTGGACCAATTTGGATGAAATTTGGTATGTAGATAGCTTATACCTTGGATTAACACATAGGCTACTTTTTATCCCGGTCTACGCGGGTGAAACCGCGGGCACAGCTAGTAGTTGATAATGATGAATAATTGTCTATTGAATAAACATTCTTAAGACTTTCTTACTTCTAAGAAAGAAAATATTCATACATTTAACTTTTCACTGATGAATGATTTTTAAAGACGTGATTATCACACATTTTGCTTGATAATCACACTTGATATTACCTTATTCCCGGCCTTATTCAGCCTTACGACACCCGAGAGAATTGAACAATGTATTTTTAGCCGTAACCTTAGGGCCCTCGCCCACGGCGACTTTTTGTAGCGATGCAGTAGCGATGCTGTCGCGCGTCCGCATCGATACAGTCGAGAAGCGGTCGCTAGCTGTGTGCCCTCGCCCACGGGCCCAGATTCAGTCGCGATGCAAACGCGATACTGGTGCACTTCTGTCGCGATGCAAACGCGATACTGTAGCGCGTTAGTAGCGCGTTGCAAATGCGACTAACGCGCGTTAGTAGCGATGCAATCGCGCATTTCGTAAACGCGCGACAGCATCGCTACAAAAAGTTGCCGTGGGCGAGGGCCCTTTTAATAGGTCATCATACTAAGTCAGTGACATCATTATTGGGAACATTGGTTGAATTTTTTTTTGTAACTTATATGTTGATATTAAACGGTAATGTATTTAATACTAGGTTTTGCGGTTTGCCCCCGGCATCCATATTCCATGGAGAACATAGGGCCGTACGATATAACTGTGCAAACTCAAATCGCTACGATATATCGTTGCCGTGTATGAATGGCTTAAAGTTCCCAGTCGGCATGATTTTCTCCGACATCTTCAACAAACATCGTCATATTTCATTTCAGCCAATTTACACAAAACCTTAATGAAATATACACTGAATCACTCCGTCCATTGGTGAAAACCCGTTCGGTAGTTTTTGAGTTTATCGGGTTCGAACAGACAGACGCGGCGCGGCGGGGGGACTTTGTTTAGTTCAAATTAATTACATATGCCAGTCACACTCCAGTGCACACAGTGTACACTCGATCAAAAGTAATTTGTAGTAATAAAGTTATTTGTAATAACGTCGAATGAAATAAAGACCTTCACTATGACTATATTTTCAATCCCTTTTAAATCTCTTTAAGAGGTAGGTAAAATTTTTATAAATTATTTGTGAATTTTAAAATCAATCCGTAATGTACCTACCCTTAAGGGATGATTTTTCAAAATGGCTGTGCCTATCTCATAATTATTTCTTTATTTCCTATTATACCAAAAGCATCAATTTGAATTTTCATATACCTAATCCCTAACTTAAGAAATGCTGGATTTCCATACAAACTTTCGTCCCCTATATCACCTAGCCTAGCTATAGCCTAAGTCCTTCCCCAGGATGCCATATAAAGACTAAATTTAATCGAAATCCGTTCAGTATTTAGGTGTGCAAAGGTAACAGACAGAGTTACTTTCGAATTTATAATATTAGTATGAATAATACTTACCTAACAAGTTCAAGTTCAGCTTTTTCTGTTTACGAATTAGAGTTGTTGTATTTTACTGATAAGTATCTTTTCCGTCAGGGGAGTTTAGACTGCGGTCTTAACACTCGTATCATAATTTATTCAATTGGAATTCATTAAACATGGTTTAAGATTCGCTACGGGTGCCTACTTAGACTAGGTAGGTACCGCTGTAGATAAGCATGAACGTTACCTATATGATTCCTAGTCATCAAGTTTCAAAAAACGTTTTGCAACTACAGTTTAATTAATGGTAGATTAATAGGCTAAAAATAAAAAAACCAAGAACACTTTAGATTCTTGTTATAAAAATCTATTACTAACAATAATAAAATAGTAACGAAGTGCAGAATAAAAAGAAGTAGAATTGCTACGAGTCGTCTGATGCCATGCAAAAATATAGATTTTTAGAATTTTAGTCCGTTTGTCTGTTTGTCTGGATGCATGTTCCTTACTGGCGCAAAAACAGCGACACCGCGGGCAAAAGCTGGTAAGTAATATTACTCAGCGCGCTTATTCAATATCCTTAGATTTCCTAAAAGGAAAAGCCAGTGTAAAATTTAATAAAGTCTGTTTACAAAGTGCACGCTGCGCATGACTGGATTAAAATACAGAAATACCCTGTAGGCCCTTTGAGAGGGATTCTAATGAAATGAATTATTTCATTCATGCTAACGATGGCGACGCCGACGTCTTGTTAAAATGGCATTAAGTACCTACTGCTATTCGTGTTTGAATCAGTTTTAGAAATGAGCTTTTAATTTTGACACCATTGATTAGGTACCTATTCGGATTTGAAATTATGCTGGCTTTTAATCAACGTTCCTCTTATGTGAAGTTAGCACAGCACATTTTATCACCTCTCGCTCACAAATGACCAAAATTTTTAAGAATGTTAAATGAAAAGATGCTTTTTTGAAAAATGTAATCTATTATTATTGTTAATAAATAATATTAATTTAATAGGTAATTATTAAAACACATTTCTATTGTGTTATCTAATAAATTCGGCTCAGCAATATATGATCTGTTTTTGAGCTATGTTCCAGTAAAACTTCAGTAAATTCCCATAATAAAACATATTCCGTCTTATTACAAAACAAGGTTCATCTTCAAACCCAGGTTTAAACCATGGATGCTTTTTTGAATTTCGAACTTTATTTGATGTCAGTTTTACAAAACTGACAACTTAGTACCGTGGCACCGGACTAAGTTGTCAGTTTTGTATATAGAACTGTATTTCTGTCACAGCTAGGTTCATAATACAAAAACTGCCTCGATGGTTTAAACCATGACAGAAGAAAAACTTCGTTTTGTAATAAGACCGATTCAGTTCGATGGTCTAAAAGCACTCCATAAACTCCTTAAAGTTTGTAAAGTAAATTTTTTAACAACTTATATTTTGTAAAGCTTAAAAATAAATACATACAGTTCACAATTAATACGTTTACCGACTGCGGTTAAGTTACTGATGTGAGCCACATTTAAATACAGGAATTACGTTTAAATTGCACAGAATTACTGCGCCGCTTACCGCTGATTTAAATCCAGTTCATTTTAAAAGCAGAAATATTTACAAGGAAGCCCAGAATATTACGATATGCGATCTCGTAAGTGTTGTCGTGTAACCTTGTCATTCAGGTTCGCAAGTAGAACCGATCATTTATCGCTGGCAGCTCAAATCCGCCACGCTTCGCCACGAGCGCTTCGCCATATCGAGTGCTGTCTCAAGCTCCAGGTTATACACTACGTGACGCCATCTTATATCTAAGCTTGAATATAAAACTCATCGCTTTTGATTTTCACTTTAGCCTATCATCAATTACGATGGAGTCGATGTGAAGAAGAGCGAATAATTTCTTTGAATGCACCTAAGAGTAGGTATATAGTGTTTTAGCCGCTTTATTCCTAATTCGCACTACTAAACAGTGTCGGCGAAGCGGGGAATGTTAAAAGCTTAAAATGTCATTGTTTGTAGTAACGCCACGTATTTACCAGGAAACTGAAGGAATGCGAAACCTTACACCTTGTGCAGGTGTAAAGCAGTAATTTATTAAAGGAAATAATGGTTTAAAGCGATTGCGGGTACATAAACTATTGTTATGGCCTCTCGAACAATTGTGTAGGCAATATTTATAAATCGATGGATCTGGATAGAACTGAGGAGCTCGTGGCTAAGTAATAACAGCCGCACGGGTCGATCCGTCAGGTTAAGCTACGCTTGCCGGGGTTGGTCAGTGGATGGGTGACCATCTTTACATACCGAGATTCCTCCGTGCCTCGGAAAGCACGTTAAGCCGTTGGTCCCGGCTGTTATTCGTGGATCTTTGACAGTCGTTACGGGTCGTCAGAAGCCCGAAAGTCTGACAACCAGTCTTACCAAGGGGTATCGTATTACCCAGTAACTGGGTTGTGGAGGTCAGATAGGCAGTCGCTCCATGTAAAATACTGGTATTCAGCTGCGTCCGGTTAGACTGGAAGCCGACCCCAACATAGTTGGGAAAAGGCTAGGCAGATTGATTGGATCTGGATAGAACGTGGCAATATTGTTATACTTACAAAAATTGTTTGACTGCCTTGTATTTGTATGCCGTTTTTGTTATAGCAATAATGAAAATTAAATCGTGATTATGTTTTATAGAATCGTAGTAAAACCTGCCAGATAAAGCTCTGGTGGAAATGTATCTTTTTTATTTATAGGTGTGTCGCTTCTACGCCAATACCCAACTACAACATTAATCTACAGTGAAAAGTGAAAAGTTCTTTCACCAATTTCTCATACTGTCAGCAATATCAATTCACACCACACGAGGTTTACTTGATTTACAAAAGATTATTTGAGCAGAGTCCACACGCATGCTTGTGACAATAAACTTCACTTTGAGAGAAGTAACATGGCCTTATTTTTGCCAAACGAATTGGCAAGCTAGGGTAACAGGGACAGCGGACAGGTAAAATGGGTTTTTATAGCAAGTTTGAGACATTCTGCCTCCTAAAAGACACCCCGGCTTTTAGGAGGTAGAATGTCATAAACTTTCCTTGAATTGCACAACCAACCCAATTACACAGAGGGGTACTTAAGGGGACTACAGGACCTAAATCGCGGTCACTGTCAGACTGCATATAAAAGAAAGAGAAGCGCGATGACACAACCCTGGTAATTTATTACAAAATATGAAAAAAATATCTATTTACAAAAAATCTATTTGGATTGGACTAAAAAAATAAAACACTATTACGTTAAAATGTTGCTTGTAGAATAATCTGACAAAAAATCAGAATGATTGCATGTATGTTAGTATGGTTTTTATTCGTTAAAAAAAAATTTTAGAGGTATCTTCGTGATTTTTTTCTATCGTATCAAATTAATTGTATTATGTTTTCAACACACTATCTAACTAGCATATATCCTGAAAAATATAAAAAAAAAAAAAGAAAATAAAAAAAAAAATATCATATATTTTTCTGATTTTGTTTACTGCAGTAGGTCATATACTTTAAGGCATTATAAAACTTGCGTTTAGTTGCGTGTCCTGTAGTCTCCTTAACATACTTGCTCAGTTTCATGTATGTACCTACGTAATCTGTCTTTGTGAACTGCTTTTCATATTTTATTCAGTCCCACAAATCATCATTTCGCGCGCATTCCTCAGGGATTAGTAGGATTAGAACCTTGTTAGCGCAATTTTCTCCGTCTATTTCGAGAATGTTCCCACTCTCTGAAAGGAAATACTTCTTATATAAATGTTTTCTTTATGTGTAATTTTGGTTCGAACAAGAATGAAACAAGTGTTTGCTTCTGGCTTCAGATTTTATTAGAGAAGTTGTATTTTGAAAGCGAAATTGGTGGTCTAGTTAAGCCCATTACGTGGGTTATCGAATAACAGATGCTATAATAAGCACTTTGACGGGCAAATAAGCTTTGTTTAACAACTTTTATAGATGTTACGCGTATAATGTATTTTTGGTACAAAACTGAAAATAATATAGGTCTACATTAAAGTGTCACTGTCTAACTTAGGTACTGTGTGTTTACATATTAAGCATTTTTAGCACGTTTGCCCGACTGTTTTGCAAATAAAAAAGAAATAAAAATATTTTTTGTTTTTTTTTTTGCTGATTGAAAGGGGGTCTTAAATATTCGAACTGGAGCGACTATACTTTGTGAGGCATCATATTTATGAAAGAGCACTGTTTGCACATTCTCAATTTTTTTTCTTTTTTTAGGCCACATAGTTTTTGTTTTTTGGTGAAAAATTTAAAAATAAATACTGTTCCTCTCACATTATATCCGAAGTTTGCATAGAGAAAAATCTGAAATTATTTTAAGTTATAGAAGTTTATGTAAAGACTAGTTTTTGCCCGCGGCTTCAGCCGCGTTTATTATACATATAAACCTTCCTCTTGAATCACGCTATCTATTAAAAAAAACCGCATCAAAATCCGTTGCGTAGTTTAAAGATCTAAGCATACATAGGGACAGACAGACAGCAGGAAACGACTTTGTTTTATAATATGTAGTGATTACAATAAAAAATAAAACGATGTCTTTAAATAGCATACTTTTTCAGAAGTCGGAACGGACCCCCCGTGCGTGAGTCCGACTCGCTCTTGACCGGTTTATTTTTGGTTAAAAAAATGTGTTTTAGACCTTCCGTGGCAAGTGATGCTAAAAATAGAAGTTACAATGTTCTAATTGAAACCTTCAAAGAGGCTAAAGTACTAGATGGCTCCCCTTTGTAATTATAATAGGCTTATATCTTCATTGCTTCATCAGTAAGCAATGAAGGTGTATAAATGCAACCGAAACATCTTCCTGTAAGCATAAATTATAAATAATTTATTGGGCTTGCGTTCCATCTATAATGAGATTCTAAAATGTTAAGTCATGAGTTATGTAGACTTGCCTACGCGCGGCGATATCGAGAGCTCATTGTCCTAAGCTTAACGATATCGTTAAAAAGTTTCTTACATTTGTAAAGACGACTTCGTGCTAATGTAGGCGTAGAAAAAACGTGTTTTACATTAAAACTCGTAAACTGTCTTTAGTCTGTTCGCTGTAGGGCCCACACTCAGCTACTCTCTGGACCTCCCAAACGCCTAATTTATTTGAAGCAAGAATTTTCCATTTACATCAAGGGTCTAGACAATGTCGTGCTTACGACATTCTTGTGAGCTCTAACCGAAGATTATATTGGTTCTCCCCAAAGTACCGAAGATAGGGGCAAACTAAATAACTAAAATAAAAATAAAAAAACTTACGAACTTACAGGTATTTGAACACTAACCATAACTGTATTAAAATCAAACTACATAATTATGTTGACTATGCATACAAATGTGCTTAAAACAATAATAATTTAGTAGGTACTTATACCTACATTGCTAATAAACAAATTGAAGGTGTACCGAATAATAGAAGCAGTAGCCAGTATAGTAGAGTTAGTTCAATGGCAGACCATTGTATTGAGGAGTGAGTGCTTGTGCTTATAAAGGTGGGGTCCCACGTGCCGTATCGCTTTCGGTCGCCGGCGCTACACACGCTTACATAACACGAACAAACGGTGCGTTCATTCTTGGCATTGAGGAAGTGAACACGCTTTACCATGTGACCGATTTAAGCGCCTTGACAGACGTATAATGACGTATTCGAGTACTAAAGAGCGTTGTACTACGTTGGCTTCCACTAAGAGTACTACGGCATTTGTATAGAGTCATTATAGAAGGCGTAAGCGAAGGCGTCATTGTAGAAGGGTTTAGTTTTGTTCAATTAATAGATACTTCAGTTCCAATTTCATAAAATTGAAAAATCTAATTGAAGTTATGTTAAGTGAAAAAGAAAAAAAAAATCAGAGACAAATATACCTAACAATATTACAGCCACTCCTACAGAAAATTGAAGGAAATAGTTTGTTTCCGCTGTATTCTATCTTCGCAGCACAATTTGTAAAGGAAATAAAATCGCGCGGAATAAATTACAAGGCATTTGATTTATTTCATAACGTTTAAATTTCCTTTTCATGGCAGGTATTCTAAATATTTATCCAGTTTAAAATGGCTGAAGATCGTGTCGCTTCAAAAATAATTTCACTTAATGCGTGCCCTGACAGCGATGACTTATTTATTGCCTGTTCTCTTTTGGAACGACAGGCTTAATTGACAAGGGAAGCGAGGCTCGCACCCGAGAAATCTCGAGATATCTCGACATTTTTTATATACCGGGTTGTAAGCTACTATGAGTACAGACTTCTTCCTTGTATAGGTAAGATTTGTGAATTCTTTCGAAAATGTTTACAGGCGGTCTCGTGCTTGTGTCAAATAAGGAGTTTCTCCAGAGAGACTTTTAAGTCTATGGACATCATGGTTCTGTTGTGAAAAAAGGATGGTGCTATAGGTCGTATATAGCTTCATCTCTCTTTCACACTGGAACCATGATAAATCCATGATCTTTTTTAAAGTCATAGTACGACCCCAGGTACTTGTCTTCATCATGCCTTATCTAGCTTCCGTTACTTGTTAGGCTTGTCTTTGGAAGAATATTTTGGGTCACATAAATATGTTGACATATGAAAGTTTCTTTAATATTCACACTACTATCTATGTGTTGAATATTTAACAATATTTATTCACTATAGCAATAAACTAAAACTTTTTGCGAGGCTGAATTCTAAAATATTTATTTATTATATTTAACCATTTATGTACACACAAATAAACAGACAAGAAGAAAGGAACAGAAAAGTACATACATAGGTTATGCTTATTTCAAAAGAATCTCTTCCAGCGTACCTGCGATAGGTCAGAGGTTATAAAGAGATGTAGACAACGTTTGTAAGAGTAGAAGAGAAAATAAAATTCATAAAATCCAAAAAATGTTAAATAAAACATAATTATTAAATACCTATACTTAAATACACACTACTTCTAAAATAAATATCACTAAACTATCTAACAACTATACGAAGTGGAAAGATAACGAGTGTTCTTTCACTCTTCTTTTAAATACTGCAACAGTTTGGCAGTCCCTAATATCAGGCGGAAGTGAATTTCACAACCGAATTAATTCGGTGACAAAGTTTATGGGTCATCCATAATCTGCAAAAATAACTTTGCGTAATCTGCACGAAAAGTTGACGGCACGTCCGTTGGTCTATCGATTAATTTCCTGTACAAAGCGGAGTGGCTCCTCCACAGAGCCAGGCGGCAGCCGACTGCCGCTAATCAACACGACTTCCTTCATCGGCACGAAATCCTTCGCCACCTTCATAAAATGATTTACTATTGCTTTTAACGAGTATTGTAAACTCCTACGGGGAAACTACGTAACACACAGTAGGAACGGGTTTCATTTTGCATTGCGTTATTTACGTTGTTGAGCAGACCAATTTTTCGAACATAATGAAACAATTTATAATAATCAGCCTATAATGTTCCTACTGCTGGGACACAGGCCTCCTCTCTTCGAGAGTGGGCTGTAATCCACCACGCGGGCCCAGTGCGGGTTGGTAGATATCACATGTCTTCGAATTTTTGGTTCTAGGACATGCCGGTTTCCTCACGATGTTTTCCTTTACAGTGGTGATGAAATTATTTAAACAAAGTAAAGCGCCTGTCAGGATTCGAACCCACGGCCTACAACTCGTAAGTCGGAGCCCTTACCACTGGGCCACCACTGCTCAACTGCTATGAAGCAACAGATTAGCAAAATGCGTCAAAATCATTCAGATTTTGATTGAAGGTATGCGCATGGGTGCTGATCGATGGAAGACTTCGGTCAATCGATCTCTCAAATTTTAAATTAACTTATGCAGCATACCAGCTGCTTTCAGCTAAGTTGATTCGTCTTTCTGTCTCATAAGTAATTCCACTCCGTTAATCAAACTTATGAAAAGTTAATGTAATGAAAATAATCGTGCTAGACGTAATCAGCGCGAAAGCTCTTTACGTTTAATTTAGATCCATTTCTTAATGTAGCGTATTATTTGTGCTAAGAGATTAGACATATGATCTAAGGCGACTTCGAGAAAATTATTAGTCAAAACTATATTGGAGCGTTAGCCAACGTTCGCACGGACGTAAAAATATCGCGGCGCGACTTTATCGCGCACTGGATTTTTAACTCTCTGTGTTGAGTCAAGCGTCGAGAATCCAACAGAGTGCATCACAGCGCGTCGAAAAAACACACTGTTGAATTTTCAACTCTCGGCACTAAGTGGAGCGTTGAAAATCCAGTGCGCGATAAAAAATCGCCACGATTTTTTTACGTCAGTGTGAACGTCGGGTAGCTTTCGCGGAATGTTGTTTTCTCATTTTCTGCTTGGAGGAACGAGACCATTTCTCCTATACCTACTTGTAAAATGATTTAAGGTTAGTTGCTATTCTTTATCGGAGTAGAGTGCCTAGTGCCCTAGTCGGACAGTAAATAGTGATTATGTATATAACATTAAATAGATAACGCTTGTATTGCTTCATTCGACAAGAAATTGACATGTAATTACTTGGTGAATTGAACTGAAATGTTTATATGGTTTCCTCACACGAATAGAATGATCGAATGATGTAGGCACATAATTGGTGATCAACTCGGCCATTACAATTCGAAAACCGTAACAATTAATTGTGTTTGTTTTTGTAAAGTGCCCCATAGAATCCAATGGACCCTTTTATGCAAATCTACGATTTATAATGGTTACTAAAGCGCTATAAATTGATATGAGATTTATATACGATATGAAAATTATGTAAGTATTAACATTTCTAAGTAACTAAAACGACCATGAAATATTTTATCCTTTGAGAGTTTTTTTTCGAAGCTTCGGTTCTTTCTTCGTACGATGTCTTCCCATGAGATGAACCGCACACGTACAGTAGCAATGGCTTTAATTTTGACAGTTCAACAACATTCATTGCGTTATTTACGTTGTTGATCAGACAAATTTTTCGAACATATGAGGCAATGGATTAACAATATGGTTCAAAATCATTTGGAAGGCCAATTCTCGTAGCTAAAAGCGTTCAAATTCAAGTCGCAATCTCATGCCAGCGGCTAAAATGTAAGTAGGTATACAATTTTTGACAGATTGAGACTGAGATGAGATTGCGAACGTTGTTAAAAATACGGGAATTACCCCCCCCCCCCCGATTGTAATTGATACCCTCAGTGTGTTACGCAAGTAGTGTGCTGGTCGACTTTACCATATTTTATTATGTTTATCGAATCGTCGATGACGCTACTCAAAATTAAGCTGTTTACTGACGGTCAGGCGAACTATACAATATTCCGACAAATTTTTTGCGGAATCTTCTTTAGCTACTTGAACAACATTCGCAAAATTAAGATCGAATAATAATTATATAATAATAATAATTTGAATGAACCATTGTTACAATTATTAACTTACTAGCTACGCTCCGCGGTTTCACCTGCGTAGACCGAGATAAAAATCCTGTGTTAATTCAGGCTATAAGCTATCTACATACCTAGTTTCATCCAAATCGGTCCAGCCGTTTGAGCGTGAAGAAGTAACAAACATACACACACTCACAAACTTTCGCCTTTATAATATTAGGTCTTTACCTATGAAATTGCCGTTCTGCAGTACTGGCCATTTCAAATCAAAATAATTTTTGTTTGGCTAAGAATTCTAATTTCAAATTAATTTTATTTTAAAAACATGGATTTTTTTTTCCAAAAGTAGTCATTTGTTTATTGATTAGTGTTACATTTTCATCGCATTTCAATCTTTTTCGTCAACATGGATACGTTAAAAATTCGAGTAATTATGGAATATGAGTACCGTCGTGGCAGCAACGCGGCACAAGCGGCACGCAACATCAACGACGTTTACGGAGCTAACACTACAAACCAACGCACCACCTGTTATTGGTTTGCTCGCTTCCGTTCTGGAAATTTCGACCTGAAAAATGAACCTCGCGGTCGTCCGAAGACTTTGGTCGACAATTACGAATTAAAGGCGATTGTGGAAGCTGATGATACACAATCTACGGCTGAATTAGCAGCAGCTTTCGACGTTAGCTTCAAAACAATATTGGTCCATTTGCGTCAAATTGGCAAGGTAAAAAAGCTTGACAAATGGGTGCCCCACGAACTCAATGATCGCCAGCGCGAAGTACGCGTCGAGACGTGCCTTGCACTGCTCAACAGACACACAAATGAAGGAATTTTGAACCGCATTGTTACCTGCGATGAAAAATGGATTCTGTTTGATAACCGCAAGCGCTCAGCAAGTTGGTTGGATCCTGGTTCAGCACCTAAACAATGTCCTAAACGAAAACTTACCCTAGAAAAGTGATGGTCACTGTTTGGTGGTCTAGCGCCGGTGTGATTCATCACAGCTTCTTACCAAACGGGGTGAGCATTACTGCAGATGTGTACTGTGAAGAACTGAACACAATGATGGAGAAGCTGGCACATCTCCAACCAGCATTGGTCAATCGCTCGTCTCCGCTGCTCCTGCACGACAACGCGCGACCTCATACTGCACAGCAGACGGTCTCCAAGTTGCAAGAACTGGGGTTGGAAAGCTCTCCGTCATCCGCCCTACTCACCAGACCTTGCGCCTACAGACTACTACTTTTTCCAGAATTTGGATAACTTCTTGGCGGGAAAAAAATTCAATACCCGAGAGGCAGTACAAAATGCCTTTGAAGAATTTGTTGCCTCCCGACCAGCTGATTTCTTTAAGAAGGGCATCAATAAACTGCCACTGCGTTGGCAAAGATGCATTGATTGCATGGGTGATTACTTCGATTAATACAAATAAAAAATACATGAAAAAAATTCGTTTAAATTTTTTCATACAAAACGGCAATTTCATAGGTAAAGACCTATTATTAGTGTGTTAACCTTAAATGCATAATCACCCTGTAATGTTCCCACTGCTGGGACACGGGTCCCCTCTTTCTGTCAGAGGGAGTGGGCCATAATTAACGACGCGGGCCCAGCGAGGATTGGTGGATGTCACATGTCTCTGAATGTTTGGTTCTAAGAGGAGACATGCCGGTTACAGTACAGACTAAGCCTATTTATTATCTTATATTCTATTCGAGATGAATTGTGTCGTCTGGTTTATTTTTACCACCAACAAACAATGGGTTGCTTTTCAAAATCAATGAAACCTATTAAAATTCGCTGCCTAGTCAATCGTGGCTGGCTTTTTTAGTACTTTATCACATTATAATTTAAAATATTTTCAAGAACGAAGAAAACTATCTTTAAACGTTTTTTTTTATTGATTTTTTATTTTTAAAATTTCAAGCTACATCTACAAATTAATGGTTTGAGATGACACCGAAATATCTCGTGTCATGTAAGGGGACCACAAACTTTAGGTTCTCCTGCCCGCGACTTCGTCCGCGTGAAATTTCTTGTTCCCCCGACCCACCCCGTCGCATTGCATCGCCTATCCGCGCTGTTACTTCGTTTTCGCTTAGCGTTCTTTCTGACTTTTTTTCTTCTTACTCAGCTTCAAAGGGTCCTAGCATAAATAGCCCATAGCCTTCTTCAAGAATTGGGATATCAAATGCTAAAATATTTTTTTTAATCCGACAGGTAGTTCCAGAGATTAGCGTGTATAACATACACTATAACAAACTCTTCAGATTTATTATTAGTATACACATAAAATCACCTAAAGATTCCCATGATATTGCGTGATAACGTTACCATGCAAAATTACTTCAACGTCTTTTTAGGGTTCCATACCACAAAAGGAATAAAACGGAACCCTTATAGGATCACTTCGTTGTCCGTCTGTCTGTCTGTCTGTCTGTCTGTCTGTCAGTCTGTCAAGACCCTTTTTCTCAGGAACGCGTGGAGGTATCAAGTTGAAATTAATATAAAATACGTAGATCTATGGTATGGTAAAAAAATCAACCTTCTAAGTCAACGCAATAAAAAATACGGCTATTTATGTGGCATATTTTGACACTCGCAAGTAAATCAAAACCTATGGGGTACTTCCCGTTGTCCTAGAAACATGAAATTTTGCAAAAAGCAAGGTCTCATAGCACAAGTAAAGGAAAAAGTCCGAAAATTGTTAATGTGTAATTTTTTATCACGTAAAAATTTTATTTTTTTATGTTAAGTTTTTTTGAGATAAATTCTTTTCAACTACGGAACCCTTCATTGTGCGTGGTCCGACACGTACTTGGCCGGTTTTTTTTTCTTAGCCAGATAGCTGTAGCTTAAACTCCCTTATTTCCGTGAACAACGTGTTTCAATGTGAACTAAGAAACTGCCTGATCTAAACAGATCCAAGCTCTTAAAAATCTTAATCCTTAACCTACCCCATAAACTAAAGACATCCAAACTGTGTAAACAGCTAAGCACTAAATTCACTGAAATGACTACACTAAAAACTAACACACATTCATAACTAGGTTAGTCTTTATGAGAAAAGTCAGTTTGCAATGCAAATAAAGACACGCACACTGTGCTACAATATAAAATGACTACGTATGTGTGTGTGAAGCGATGTGGCAGTAATAACACTAAGATGTCAATTGTTGAATGGTGCAGCATCGGAGCGCACTTTCATGTTTGACCTTCGATGTCTAAGGTGAATGAACTTACGAACGCAGACACCTGCTATATTCGCTCTGTCTCCTTTTTAACAAAAAATGTTGAGCTTTTTTGACATAGCTCATCGGATGTTATTACAGAGCTAAATTATTTTCGGAATGATTGCATAGCAATTTGGTTCGCGAAATGCATTTTTTAACGCTTTTCGACTTGATCGACGAAATCTTTGTTTTATTGTAATCAATTGCTGTTCGTTTGTCTTGCTAAAACTCGAGAACGGCGGGACCGATTTAGCTGATTTTGATTTTGAAGTGTTTGTCGTAGTCCAGGGCAGGTTTAAACGGTGAGAAAAATTGGAAAAGTTGCCGGGAAAATTGGAAAATTTGGGAAAACTGAAAGTGGATTTTCTATGGGAATATTTAATTATTGAAATTGGGACAGGACAACGTCTGTCGGGTCAGCTAGTGTAAAATAAAACAAAGATTATGACTTATGAGTTTATGACGATCTTATGGAAACTTTAAATTAAATCAATTTTTTTAAGGTTATTGTACAAATTCAAATTTATACTTTTCTAGTCTTGTATTAAGTAAGTGTACGCAAATGAGTATACATTTAAACATTCATACAACACGTAGCTGAAATAATTGCTCATACGCGGTGAAAGCGGGTACTTAGTGTAATTTTGTGGGCGATTCCTTGCGCGTGCGCCGCCCGTTGGTGGCCACTGCCCGACTCTTGCACAACTCGTTCACTGACGTACTGTTCTAACAAAGCCCGCATTGTTACTAATTAGACGTCAAACAAAAGCTGATACGTTTGTAAGAATACTTAATGAGACTTTCTTGAACGCGTACGCACATTGTTAGAAATGATTAAAGCGTAACAAATTAGGTAATTTCTCGTAGGTCTGTTTTAGAATATTATGCTACCCAGATTTAAAGAATGCTAATAAGAGGCTTTGTTTTGTAATTAAACTTTTGAAACTGCTTACCTTTACATTAGAGCCAGGAGATGTATGTAAAGTAAAACAATTCGGCTTCACACGCTTACCTAAAACCAATATTTTGTTTACAAAGTTAATAAAAATATTTTTTTTTTGCTGTTGCAAGTTTTGATACTCGTAGACACCTACAGCCAGGGAAATTAATTGTGTATCAAATTGACATACACGCGTCAATTTTCCGTGATAAAGCCATTTCATACAAATGTATGACAGGTAGGTATGATTTGAAGACAATTTAAGTTGCTCGACGGTTAATAGAATTTGAGATAATGTTATAATGTTGCTCCTTTCTCGCTTTGTCGACACGTTTGGCGCAGTGGTTGAGCGATTGACTGCTGCGCAGCATGTCGCGGGTTCGATTCCCGCATGGAACAAATATTTGTACGACCTACAAGTATTTGTTCCGAGTCTGGGTGTTTTTCTATCTACAATATGTATGTATTTACAAAAAAAAAAATGTATATAAGTAGTTTATCAGCCATTTCGTTACCATAACACAAGCATTAGGTTGCTTAGCTTGGGACTAGATGGCGTTGTGTGAAATGTCCAAGGATATTTATTTATATTTATTTATTTATTTAATAGTAAATGTGGCCACACAAGAAACTGCAAGCATGACAAGCCTGCATGAACAATCATTTTGCGCAAGCGAGCCTGAGCGTCTGTATGATGATAGTAGGTAAATTATAAAATGTTACCTACTGAATCAATGGTAGTTGTGATACACGTAACACTGATCACTTTATGAATAATTTGCAATCTAAGTGTTTGTAATAATAATGTAAATACAAATTAATAAATACATATGTTAATATAACTTTATCTAAATGTAATAATAATACCTAGTATTTTAAGAAAATAGCTACCTACTTACCAATAATTAGAATTACTTATGATATTGTTATTAACTTTTTATGCGAATGTTTTCATGTATAAATCATATTTTAATTTTAGTTTCAACGATTTAGATTTTTAACTTTAAGTAGGTAATAGTTAAGTATGTATCAAACAATAATTTTGCTGTGCCCTGACAGGGTCTACAACGGCTCTTAGCTTTAAGCATTTTATTAATATCTTGTTTTACCTTGTGGAACGCAAATAAATTTATTATAAATGCAGCAATGCAATGCAATGTATTTATTATAATGTAGATTGATATAATTTTCGTTATGCGGCTTGAACAAGCCACGCTTGTTTCTTTTTAAATTAAAATTAATGCAGCTAATGCAAGCGCATCGTTATCCTCCATCGCTCAAGCAAAAACTGATGCTGCTCCAGCTTGCTGGTACAGTGTGGCAGCTTATAGGGAGAATGATAGATCATGCAGGCTTGTCAGGCTTGCAGTTACGTGTGTACCCTCCCTTAGGCCCCATTCACATAGGAAGCGCGGGCGCGGTGGCGGGCGCGGTCGCGAAATATCAAACATATGGCGTAATATCCAAGTGTTCACATACGAAACGCACGTAGCGGGCAAGCTAAGCTAAGCTTAAGTCACCGCGCCCGCACCCGCCGCCGCGCCCGCGCTTCCTATGTGAATGGGGCCTTAGTGTCAGCCTGCATCTTCCCACTGCTGGTCAAAATCTCCCCTTAATATATGGATAATTCCTCCCACCATCTTCCACGCCTTCAGGCTGTGAATAATTAAAAAAAAATACATAAGAAACTAATTGATAATACTAGCAAATTGACACGAGCAAGTTATAATATCTAGAGGCATTAAGGCCGCTAGTGCCTTTCCGTCCGTTGAATCTAAAATAGCCAAGTTGAAGGTCAGTGCTGGCTCCCGAGGCTCAGAAGCCGTTTTATATGTGCATACAAAACACCTATCGGCCTGTTAAATGACACATTGCCATCTTATTACATAATAGTATATTCATAAGGCTTTTAAAATCCATTGCTAGGCGAGCTGCGCGCGACATAGCCTGTATTACCATACAATGTGAAATGTAATATCGTCACCAAATTAAAATGACGGCAATATTTGGTACGTATTCGTAAACGTAATCTTCTTTGTGAGTAATCAGATTTTTAATTAAAAATTTTAGAATTCAGAGAAGTTCTTCTTGAAAATGAGAAAGATTATGTTTTTGTGTTTTTAGAGATCTTGTATAATTGTTCAGTTAAAAGAATGAAAACAACGATTGACCCCGTAATTGTTTGCAGAATATTATACACTTCTATGTATATCTACAGACAATTAAACAGCGTGAAACAGACAGCTCTCATTTAATTTAATTGCGGTAGAATTCATGTTATAGATATTACGGCTTTAGATTAATTTTAACGTTCTATCAGATAACATTTGAGCTTTCCAAGTTCAAACACGGTTTTAAATAAAAATCAAAGTGAATCTTTAAGTGAAAAGCTATTAAATTACTTAAGTATTTTGTTCTCGAGATATTTTTAAAAAGTATCATACAACTCGGCACTCTATTTATAAAAAAGTTGGAATGACAAAGGTTACTGAAACGAAAGAAAATAATTTGAATAGTAATTTACGAAAATCATCTCCAAATGCAAATTGACTCGCGAAAATGTTTTCAAATCCATTATAAGTGCGCTCGTTTCGTACTTGCTCGAGAATTCACGAGACGCTAAATGTTAAAATGTCTCGACAGTTATTATGTCAGGCATAACCTTAGAAATGTAAATAAAAAAGATTGTTCTAGCTTTATAACTTATTTTGCAGTTACTTTCAAAGTGGAATTGTATAGTAATTTATGGTTCAAGTAATATATTGGTGTCCCAGTCAGAAGCATTTTTTTATGTGGATGGGAAATCATCAAATGACTTCTCCCGCTCTGGGTGGAGCGGAAGGTCGTGTCAGACTTTTACTGACTTAAAACCCACCCGTGTTCCTTCAGTTGCCTGTGCCAGGGCCACGGTACATCTTTCGAACGACCCCGGCGGCAGTCAGAAGCAACCTGGAACGCGCTTTGAATGTCAAAGGTGAGCAGCGGGCTCAAAGTGTTGTCACGAAAATAAATAATCGATTTTAATTGCTAGCACGTGTAACAGGCGTTTTTGCGATAAAACTATATACGATCGGCAGTGAGCCGGTCGTACACTTGAATATGACATAAATTCTGGAACGTAATCTGAAAGTGGCCAATTATTCTAGACGATGTATTATGATCTGTTTTTTAGGGTTCCGTACCTACTTTAAAAGGAAAAAACGGAACCCATATAGGATCACTATCTTGTTAGTCCGTCCGTCCGTCCGTCTGTCTGTCTAGACCCTTTTTCATAGGAACGCGTGGAGATATCAAGTTGAAATTAAATTAATATCACATGCCAGTTTACAGTTCTTTATGAGCTCTAAAAAAATCAAGCTTCTAAGTAAACGTAATGAGAAATACGGCCATTATGCGACTTATTTTGATACTCATCAAACCTATAGGGTACTTACCGCGTTGACCTAGAATAATGAAATTTGGCAAGAAGCAATGTCTCACAGCGCAAGTAAAGGAAAAAATCCGGAAATCGATAAGGTCAAGGTGGCGAAGTCCGTCTAGTTTATTGCAAGCTTGACTTGTTAGACACCCCATGGCTGATTTTTTTAACTTAATTGTATGTTTTTAATATTAATAATGACTAAATGACTAAAATTCCTTATTTATCAGTTACTTTTACAAACATCAATGTAACTGTTATCAAAATGAAAATAAACGCGTTTTTTAAAAGATTGTATTAGACGGACTTTCCCAAGTAATTGGGGCAAGTCCGTCATAAGCATAAATTGTATATAATTTGATAGATATTTGAAGCACCCATATTCAGTTAATATTCGAAAATAAAAGTTAATCAAATTCATGCTTTCAGCACCATGACAGGTCGCCATCTCAATCTATGGCGGTAAAATCATAAAGTGGGGTAAGTCCGGTATATTTGCAAGCGAAAGGATTGTCAACATTTAAATCAGTACAATTATCCATACTCCATACTAATATTATAAATTCGAAAGTAACTCTGTCTGTCTGTCTGTCTGTTACCTTTTCACGCCTAAACCACTGAACGGATTTCGATAAAATTTGGCAAGGCTATAGATGGTATCCTGGGGACGGACATAGGCTACTTTTTTTTCAAAAATAATCCTACAGGGGGTGATATAGGGGATGAAAGTTTGTATGGGAAACTCAGTATTTCTTAAGTTAGGGATGTGAAAATTAAAATGTATGCTTTTGATAAGAAATAAAGAAATATGCGGTTCAGCGTTTTTGAAAAATCATCCCCTAAGGGGGTAAAATATAGTAAAATAGGTGTTGATTTTAAAATTTACAAAACTGCACGGATTTCGACAAAATTTGGCAAGGCTGTATATAGCATCCTGGGGAAGGACATAGGATACTATTTTTTTCAAAAATAATACTACAGGGGGTGATATAGGGGATGAAAGTTTGTATGGGAAACTCAGTATTTCTTAAGTTAGCGATAATTTATGATATTGGTAGGAAATTAAGAAATATGCGGTTCAGCGTTTTTGAAAAATCATCCCCTAAGGGGTTAAAATAGGGGTTGATTTTAAAATTTACAAAACTGCACGGATTTCGATAAAACTTGGCAAGGCTTTATATAGCATCCTGGGGAAGGACATAGGCTACTTTTTGTCTTAAAAAATAATCCCACGGGGTGTGATATAGGGGATGAAAGTTTGTAAGGGAAACCAAGTATTTCTTAAGTTAGGGATAACAAATTTATGATATTGGTAGGAAATTAAGAAATATGCGGTTCAGCGTTTATGAAAAATCATCCCCTAAGGGGTTAAAATAGGGGTTGATTTTAAAATTTACAAAACTGCACGGATTTCGACAAAATTTGGCAAGGCTGTACATAGCATCCTGCGGAAGGACATAGGATACTATTTTTTTCAAAAATAATACTACGGGGTGATATAGGGGATGAAAGTTTGTATGGGAAACTCAGTATTTCTTAAGTTAGGGATAATAAATTTATGATATTGGTAGGAACTTAAGAAATATGTGGTTCAGGGTTTTTGAAAAATCATCCCCTAAGGGGTTAAAATAGGGGTTGATTTTAAAATTTACAAAACTGCACGGATTTCGACAAAATTTGGCAAGGCTGTATATAGCATCCTGGGGAAGGACATAGGATACTATTTTTCTCAAAAATAATACTACGGGGGGTGATATAGGAGATGAAAGTTTGTATGGGAAACTCAGTATTTCTTAAGTTAGGGATAACAAATTTATGATATTGGTAGGAAATTAAGAAATATGCGGTTCAGCGTTTTTGAAAAATCATTCCCTAAGGGGTTAAAATTTACAAAACTGCACGGATTTCGATAAAATTTGGCAACGCTTTATATAGCATCCTGGGAAATGACATAGGCTACTTTTTGTCTTAAAAAATAATCCCACAGGGGGTGATATAGGGGATGAAAGTTTGTAAGGGAAACCCAGTATTTCTTAAGTTAGGGATAACAAATTTATGATATTGGTAGGAAATTAAGAAATATGCGGTTCAGCGTTTTTGAAAAATCATCCCCTAAGGGGTTAAAATAGGGGTTGATTTTAAAATTTACAAAACTCCACGGATTTCGATTATATTTGGCAAGGCTTTATATAGCATCCTGGGGAAGGACATAGGCTACTTTCAAAAACAATACTACAAGGGGTGAAAGATGGAAAACCCAGCATTTCTTAAGTTAGGGATATGAAAATTAAAATTTATGCTTTGGGTAGGAAATAAAGAAATATGTGGTACAGCGTTTTTGAGGGGGTACAATAGGAGTTGACAAATGTTTGTGTATCCCTTTTTAAGAGATTTAAGGGTTTGGAAATGTAGTTTTAGTTTGAATCTTGAGGTAACATTTAGTCTTTTTCATTCGACGTTTTTACGAGGAAATTATTTGAACGAGTGGACACTCGGACAAAAGTTATTTGTTATTAGAGCGTGACTGGCATAATTTTAAGTAATTAACAAAGTCCCCCCGCCGCGTAAGTGTGTCTGTTTGAATGCGATAATGTCAAAAAATACCTAACGGATTTTTTGCAAAGTTTCTGGGAGTGATTCAGTGTAATTCATTATAGTTTTTTTGAAAATTGGCTGAAATATGACGACGACTGTTGAAGATGTCGGAAAAAATCATGCCGACTGGTAGCTTTATGCCTATTATACACGGTCACGATATATCGTAGCGATTTGAGTTTGCACAGTTATATCGGACGGCCCTATGTTTTCCACATGTACGTTCCCATGGGATATTTTCCGACATCCACGCGGGCGAAGCCGCGGGCAAAAGCTAGTATTTAAATATTCTGACTGTAGGGTTTAGTAGTTCAGTATGTTTGTTGGTTCCATCAAAAATGCAATGTGAAATTTGACAAGTTTTATTATCTTTATGATACAAACTAGATCCAGAGGGACTTTAAACCATAGAAAAATAAAATACTTAGTAACAAACATACTTACTTATAATTGTACTGTATGAATAGATAGCATATTAATGAAAAGTTTTAATAAAAACCCTCTTCCTTTCTATTTTCCATTCAAGTTAAGTACTTAATTATTTTAAATGTATGTACTCACATATTGTGCATACAGTTAAATAAAAATAACAACACCGTAAATACGGCATGTAATATGTAATTATTAAGAAAGTAATTTAATCTTGTACAGTATTTTTATCTCACGAAGCAACAAGCAAAGCGCGTGTCGCTTCGTGAGAAAATACTATGAATATTTACAAATATATTGCATGCTAAAGTTGTAGAGAAACAAAATGTGCTTGATCGCAAATAATGGTTCCATTTAAGTGTACTCACAGCATAGTGTACGAAAAATGCAAAAAAAAAATTGGTAAAATTGTAAAAAAAAAACAGATTTTTGATGGTGTTTATCTAGAATCACTAGCCATATCACCTGTCTTTGTTTTCGGGAATGTTTCTCTTACACCCTGTATGAAACAAGACTCCTATCACATTATCATGATTTTTCTAATAATACTGTTTGAAGAAAACGCTTCAATCGAAAAAGGTTAGCTATTCAGAAACAGCCTAGAGAGACGGTAGACGGCGTTGCCCCGCAGACGAACTTCGAACGAACGGTCAAGGTGGGGCCTTGACCTTAACTGGTAGTTTAATCATATAAAAAATATTTTTCTCGATAACTAACTTACATTAATTGCTGTTGGAGAATTGACCGTAACGTATATCGATATATGGGAGTGCATTTTTTCAACGACAAAGTTAAGGTTGTTCTTGCGATAACTTCATCCCAACTACGGAACCATTCATACTGCGTGGTCCGACATTCACTTGGCTGTTTTTTTTTTCATGTCTAGTTCTGTAGGTACTTCTGTAGGTTGATGTTACCTACATGATTATACAACTTTAAGTAATGTAATGAAAGGAGTGGTAGCCCACTGGTAACTGCCGCGACTTACCGAGTCGTAGGTCGTAGGTTCGAACCCAGACAGACGCTATACTTTGTGTAAATTATTTCATCACCAATGCTCCGGAATACATTCTCTAACTAAATGATGTTGAAAACCGCATCAAAATCCGTTGCAAAGTTTAGAAGACCAACGCGGTCACACAGACACGAAAAGCTAATTTTAGTCTAACGTAGATACAGTTCCAAGTGAATTTTGTTGGAAAAAATGTATGACGAGATTTAGCCACACAGTTTCTAAACACAAATTCTGAGTATCACTACACGACAAACGTTTATTACGTTTCAAACTACGTAAAGTTAATTAATCTGAGCGTGATTTGTGACCGTCCCTTCGAGTATATTGTCTGAACTTACACTGATCGTCTTTTCTTCATTATGGAGACGAGGTCGGTTGTTAGTTAGTGCACCGAATTGTCTCATGTGGTCGTAGTCTCGTTAAAAGCTTGTCCAATTCCACAATAATGAGCCATCTTCCCCTCCACTTAGCCCGACGAGTTGAATAACTTTCCAGGATAAGTTACCTGTCGCGATGAGATAGTCCGCAATTGTTTATCGTCGCGACGATGTTAATTTAAACTTGTTGGCTGTGCAGTGTGCAGTACGACAACGTGCAAAGGTTCCTTCGTCTAATTATTTTCGGAAAACCGAACTTTCCCGAATTAAATGCGACTGGCCCAAGGGAGTGACGGAATTAGTGCGTCAATCTATAATAATTTAGGTGGGATTATAAATCAATTTCGATTGGTCTATAGTCACATTTATTTATTAAAACTTTATGCACAAGTAAAAAAATACTGTACCAAGGCGGACTTAATGCCTGAGGCATTTTCTACCAGTCAACCTTAGGGTGATGCAGAGACAAACACATTTTGATGGTCGATACACATATTTCGGTTTTTCCGAAGAAAAACGAAGGAACCTTTGAACGTTGTCGTACTGTACTCAGCCTCGCATTCCCTAGCGTTGCTTTCAGTAAAAAATGTACAAAAATATAAGAAAATAAACGTGTTAGGTAGGTACAAATACCTACAAGAAGTCTCAATTAATGCACTTCACAATTTACGTCGATGTCAAAACTTAGTTTCTTGAAAACAATTCGACCAAAGAACTGAGGCGTCTGAGAAACTGGTTCCGGGTACATATTATGCGGGTTCTGTTCAGATTGGTCGTTTTATTTTCAAAGCGGAAAAGTTATAAAAATTATTAGGAAAGGGCCGCAGTTCGGTCGCGTATATGCAGCCTTTTATCGCGCATAAATCACAAAATTTTTGTAACATAAAAGCACTGGGTCTTTAGGGCATGAGAAGTCCTTCCACAGTTTGGTGGAAGCAGATTTTAGTACGCTGTAAATGTCGAGTGTGCTGACACATGGAAATATGTAGCGTTATAGTTGTAGACCGAAAACTTTTCCACTTTGCACACCCTGTATTTTACTTGAGAACTTTTAGGGACGATTAATCCTGTTTCCAATCACTATAAAAATTAAGGTTTCTGGAAATAAGAATGAGTTTTTTGTTGCTGACTCGTTAAAGTGACTCGTAACTTTGTATGGGATGCGGAGAATTTATTTCACTTCCCAAAGTCGTTAACAAGTGGTTTGCCATAACTCCTGTAAGCATACAGTAGCTGGTAACACAATATACTTTCAGTATAGTTGCTATAGGTATTAACAACTACCCTGTCCCCATACAACTCGTTTTGATAGTGCCCCACGTCCAAAGGTTTTTTTATTTGTTACGATAAATGACATCTAAAAAAATCGCAAATTTTTCTTATAACATTGTAAACATAAGGTTTTTTGCTATACGTCCACGTATGATTTTAAAAAATGTCCCGTCACGTTCATACCGAAAAATGTGCCCTAAATTGTATAGAGAAATGAGTCACCTGTGACTCATGAACTTATTCTAATACGTACTTATGAGGCATATATGACTCTTTGGACAGCGAAGTCGTTAAGGTACTTATTCTTTTTAATGCATAGTTTTAGAAGGTATTTTCGTTTTTTTTAACGATGGTTTTTTATGTAGAGTTTCGAGATTTACAGGTCAACTTGTGCTTTTTAATTGAACGATCATAGAGGTTTTGATTTTTATTTGAATACGAAGTGATGTTCTACTTAGTTTGTTATTGCTCTAGAATCAAATTATATAAAGCCATGTTATCAGCACATTGTGGGTGTCGTCTTTATCTAAAGTCAAGTCAGCCAGTAAGTAATCACTTACTGGCTGATTACATACCTACATTTATGTAGGTATGTAGCCTCAAAGACTGCCTTTTGACATAAACTCGAGATATACTCAATTTAATCGTTGTTTTGACTCTGAAAGTTGCTTTTGTAGATAAATGTGAAACCTCGAATAGTTATCGTGTCTATGAACATGAATGAACACAGTTTGAATTTGGAATATATTTATTGTTTACGTAACTAAACGGGATAGTTGACTTGCTGAAAATCAACACATAATTATAATAATATTACGTAATTAATGAAAGATTGCCCAGGCAATGTTGTTTTAAATGACAACTATTAATTGATTAAAATACCAGGTAGTTATGTACAGGAAGACCACTAGTGTTGTAGGTATATTCAAAAAACGTTCTGCCGCAACAAAAAAATACTATTAGAATTAGAAAGTAGATTTTGATTTAGCAAAAGTTTAAAAAGCAAATGTGAACAAAAATGTGGCTTCGTCGAGCTTGTTCGGCAATCATATGCTCAATCTTCACTAAAACAACGTTTTGTTTGCCAAAGTGAGTTTTCCTAGCAAATGTTAGCTTGAGAAATTGAATTATCGTCGGTTACTTCCATACGATATTACATGAAGTAAAATAATGTTGCTGGCAATACAATATTTTACTCTGTATGAGAAAAAATCTAAAAATATATTATTTAGATAGCTTAGGCAAAAAGCAGTCGGAGAATGTTAGTTTTAGTTCATAAAATAACAATATAAATGTTAAAATTCAATTCAAAGTTTTCAGTTTCTTTCTGTCATACCGCTCTGTAAATTAAAAAGTGTCAATGTCAACTGTCAACTGATCAGCTTAGATAAAGTGTTTGTATAACTGACGTCATGACCACAGTGCATATATGGCACACGTCTATTGTATTCGCGCGAAATTTAAATGCATTTTTATGACTTGAATAAAAATTTTGTGTTTTTTTAGTGGCTTATTAGCACTATAGAATCTAATGAGACACTTTTCAAAAATGGGTGTAATAACCTATTGAGACTGCAATAAAATTGTCATTTCGTAATGGATTATAAAACATCTTATTAAAAAAAATCTTGATAGATGCTCGGGAAATTGGCAAAGCACTGTACAGGTCTACTTGAAAATCATTAACCTTCGGCGAAGGTAACGTTCTTAGGGCCACCTTGTTCGATAATATGCTGAAATCGCCAAAGCAGCAATTCAGTCATTATTCCTAGTTCCTTCTTTGCACAAAAAATCACTTCGGCTTGCAGAGAAGCATTGAAGGTATTAAAAAAGGTAGTGTTTTTTTATAGGAAAGTAATACAGACCTTTATTTATTTACTAACCATAAAAAAATAATATCTTAACCTAACTAAAACTAATAAAAAACTGAAAAGGAATTTTTCGACGACATATATCGCATCGCTGTCGACTGGTAATGTACCCAAGAGACTGGCGGCATTGCCACGTTGTATGGCAATGTTTATTTAGCCTCTGGCCAAGGTAAGAGCCAGCCCTTGGGTCACGGGAAGTGTCAACCAGCCGTTTGGAGATTTCGTTGAACAAACCATGGTAATAATTATTTTTAGAAAATATTGTCACTACCTACCCAAGCTAAAGCTGCAACTGCAATATCCTCTAAGATTCAAATCTCCAGGAAACAATGTAATTTATAAGTTTAACTTAACCTCGCGGCCACGAGATACACTTTCAAGCGACAAACGTCTTGCGACAGTGACTGCGGAGAAAACAAATTAAATAAGTGTTGTGTGTAGGCGGGTATCACACCACCGCCGCGAAACAATATAGCAGCGAAACCGCAGTAGTTCAATTCAACTGATAAGTGAGATTTGGCGATCGGGAGACACACACACATGCGATCAGGTTGAAGGTGCAAACAAAGCTACTTTATTATAAAATCAATGTGCCTGATTAATGAATACCACACTCGCATGCTGTTGTTGAGCCGTGGTGGTAACGGCCCCGACTTACGAGTTGTAGCCTTATAGGTCGTTGGTTCAAACCCCGGCTGGCGCTCTACTTTGTGTAAATATTATTTCATCACCACTGCTCTCAAAACGGTAATGGAAAACATCGTGAGGAAACCGGTATGTCCTAAAACCAAAAATTCGTAGATATGTGACATCTACCAACCCGCACTGGGCCTGCGTGGTGTATTAAGGACCGCTCTCTCTCGCAGAGAGGAGGGCTATGTCCCAGCAGTGGGACCATTATAGGTTGATTATGCATGATGTTCCGCTACTCGAATTGCTATGGTTTCGCGGCGGAGGTGTGATACTCGCCTTGTCTCGAGAATGGCACGAGTTGCCGCAGTGTGACTTGCGGAGTGACGGACGGTAACAGGGGGTCTACTCCCTAAGTCCGTCCGTCTGACATAACGGTCCATCAAAACAAGTGTATAAGTTAAATTTTTCGGACGGTCAAAACACATCGGGAGTGTTGTCAGGAGTAGAGAAAACTGTCAAATCGTGTTGTCATTCATACATCGTTCGGCCCCGCAACCAATCATCCATCCGTAGGTGATACAGAGTTGCAAACGCCCGTAACTAAGGCCGAAGCTACGGGCTTCGTGCTTAGGGAGTAGACCCCCTGGTGACAAGCGCGCGTGTCTCATGACGACATGCAGGCGCGTCGCAAGTCGCATCGCTCGAGGCCGTGAACGGGGCCTAAGTGCTTAGGTATCAAGTTGCATCACTTGCAGAGCCCGTGAGTCACCTATCATTGGCGGAATGAGATAATCATCGAATGCAAATTATTGCGCATCGCAGCTACCATCATCAGAAAGCTTTGATCAAGGATGTTCCGTTATAAAGAAAAATAGAGTCATAATCCGACTTGTTTATTATTTTTAAGAAGATTTTATTTTAAATTATTTAAGAGCTCTGAGCTGATGAAGCATACTTACAGAAAAACTTACTGAGTTTTATAAGTTCAGGGAAACGATAGATATTCAGGTAAAAGACATCAACGACATAGTCTAATCTAAAAGAACAGTGAATTTTAGCAGGAAATATCCCAACCAGAAACTCTCGGAAAGCACGTCAAGCCGTTAGTATTGACTTGGATCTTTGACAGTCATTACGGGTCGTCAGAAGCCCGAAAATCTGATAACCAGTCTTACGAAGGGGTATCGTGTTACCCAGTAACTGGGTAGTGGAGGTCAGATAGGCAGTCGCTCCATGTAAAATACTGGTATCAAAAATAACAGCTTACGATATCTACCAACAGAATTTTAGATTTTTTCATGAGTTGTAAACAAAAAATAGAATAAAATTTTAACTGTCTCCTGAAAAATTTGTCCATACGAAGTTCTTGGCAACTTGGCAAACCAAGGTATCGATGGACACTTATGAACACTTATGAACCTACCTGGTCGTTTTCTATGGAGAACAGCCGAGACACTCCACGGTATACTCTTTTAATAATAATTGGCTTTTACAATATTTTCAAATAACAGTGTTAATAAGCATGGGAGGACAGTGTAGGCCTTTCAACAAGTACCAGGTACTTGATGAAAAATAGAAAATAGAAAATGGTCTCCCTTTTCTAGTTCGAGTTTTTTTACCAAAACCGTTAATTTTATCTTTAAGTTGCATTCCGGTTCACACAACTATGTATTCTTATTTATTTTAGCCATAATTTCATCTCTTATTTATTTACATGTACATTCTTACTTGAATTTTCATTCTACATATATATGTGACTCAACATTTTTGTAATATGAATGTATCGTATTGGCTGAGTTTTGCTACTGGTCCCATACATAGTAATATTTGTTCATACACAATTCACAGTAATAATATAAAGGTAAAAGTTTGCGACTGTGCCTCTGTGTCTGTATTAACTGGCGACACTAAAGAATTTTTTATTTTATTATTTATGTTTGCTACTTCATCACGCTCAAACGGCTCCACCGATTTGGATGAAATTTGGTATGTAGATAGCTTATACCCTGAATTAACACATAGGTACTTTTTATCCCGGTCTACGAGGGTAAAACCGCGGGGCGCAGCTAATAAATAATAACTTTATTTCGACAATATTGTTTTTAAATTGCATAAATCACTGAGTATTTCCAACCACCCAAGCTAAGATTAAACTTGTGTTACAGGTGCCAGAGGGCTCTCTCTATTATACATTTTCCAATTTATACAAACTAGTACGCAGTTACATTGAGTACTTATGTAGTTAACGTTGAGTACGAAAAGAAAATAAAGTTAATAAAATAAAGAAACAAAACAATCAAAAATTAACTTTAAAATTTAAAATGTACAGCCTCTCTTTATTGAGAATTTGTAAGTGTATGTACGAGTATGTGTCGCGGTGTATGTTTGAGTTCATCCCCTAAAATATTTCCAATGTATTCAAAGTCACCCTGTCCAATATAATGTCGCCAAAGCACTAGAATTTATTTAACACTACAACAATTTAAATGGGTAGCATTGTTTATATTGTATGAAATAAAAACAAGTGTAGTAAAGTCGTTAGAATAGTTTTAGTTAGGGTCACTACGACGGTAGTGCAAAGAGTCGAGGAGAAACTTTGTGTACGATACCTACTGTAAATTTCATTCAAAATGTTGTAGCGGTACGTGCTTCCCTATGTTTGCTGCTTCTACGAAACTATAGAGATCCTAGTAGAGGTCCTTCCTTGTCAATAAAGTAAACAATAATTTTAACCTGCTTATTATCAACAATAATAATGATCAGACAAAGTTGGTGTGAGTGAGAATGGTTTTTAAAACGGTGCATCGATCATATTTTTATAGTACAAAGTTTATTTTAGTATTTTCCGATAACATAGGTTCATAATTAATAAAACAATGATCACTTCCCATTTTTCAAGCCTCAACGAGTCATTGACAAAACTCTAAAGTGTAGAAAGAAACGTACGAATAGTACAGAGCTTGCATTAATTGCTTTCGTGTGCTACTTTACCTTGTGGTAGCATCTGCATTGCCACATGCGAATTACACCCTGTTCTTCTTGCCTCGAAAACCTATAACCTTATCAAATGTGGACCAACTAATTAATACTGTAATGTGCTAAGTCATTGATTATCAATTTGACTACCAACCTACTAGTTAATACCTATAGCAATTGAAATCACAATTGTCATTCTTTGAAAGTTGAAATGAAATGGCTATAATTCCGCAAATTGGCATAGTGTGGTGTGTCAATAATAAACAATTAATGTTCCTGATGTACAGTAGCAGCCAGAAGTCGACTAGCAATCTCACAAAACAATGGCATAGCAATATTAGTTTACTTACGACCTTCTTCGGCGCCGCAGCCCGTATAGCTATAAGCGACGCAGCCCGTATAGCGCAGACGATAATGGTCATTGCGGTGTAAGTGGACTTCTGGCCGTTGACTGTACAGACGCTGTGCTTAAATAGGTATTATCGATAAAACGGATGCCTTTACACCTTAAAGTTGTTTTTTGTATACACTGATTCATTGAAAAAACTTTGCCCCTATGGTCCTTTGTTTTACTTTGTCATTTATTACGTACAATTGCAGCTTGCAAGCAAAATTGTTTCGAAATTGGAAAGGCCTAGCGTAGTTATCAAAGGTGTTTAACTAATTACTGCAGGCATTAGTAACTACGAAACAAAAGTTAGCACAGACAGTATACATGTGAAACTTACGAAATCCGTATTCTAAAAAGTTAATATTCCAACGTTCTGCATAATGTATGACTGCACGTAGTTTAAACTGAGCCTGCATCCACGTGAACTTCTCGCAATGAGTCGACGTTAAAGAAGTGCAATTAAAGTTTTATTTGAAGTAAAGTTCTCGGCTTACGCCCGGTTTCTCGACGGCTATTCAAATCTAAAATCAACTAACAAACTGGTTAAATTAACAGACCAGTCAAATCAAATTGGGTTGCTGAATCGGCGATTACGATAAAATTAAATAATCAACGATCAATGTCAACTGATTAAAGAAAATAGATTATGTGAATGGCAACATCGTATTCTTCATTCATTTTGACAAATAACTCGTTCAATTTAATGTCAAGTTGACACTGTTGACAAAGGCGGCATTTTATTGAAAATATGAATGTTTGAGGATAAAGTTATAAGATTGTTTGAAGTACCTACTTTTCATTTTATTTATTATGGCATCGATATCATCAAGAGGAAAAAACTACACAGAACGCGAGAAATGTTCACTGTTGAGTATAGTAGATAGGTAAGTAACTATTGCACGTTTTTATTCATATCATTGCCTATAAAGTTTAGCCTATAAAATTAGAGCAACTGGAGGTGGAACATACAAACCTGTGCTGAATGATGCTGGAGCTCAAATACTGGCATTAATGGGCTCCCAAGTAAAGCCACTAGCGAACTAGGTACTGTGATAGTGCTTCTGAATATTATGTTACTGGTTAGTGATATAGGTTACATAATGTAATCAGTGCAGAACATTCTATTATACAGAAACAGCATTAAGTGCTAAAATTTTAATTTAATTGCAGTGGAAACCGCAGACCAAAATGAGGTTGGAGAAAATCCAGAATATTATGCAATTGGTAAGTAAAAGATTTTAAATTTAATATTTGCAACAATATATTTTTCTCAGAAAAATGAGAGCCCTTCAATACATTTCCTCAGCTTTGTAATATGCCTACGGTGCCTACCGTATTAAAATATAACAGCAATTTAGGTTCATGAAGGTATAATAGCTTTTATAAAACGAAACAATAAGAACAGTTAATTTTGCCTACAATAATGAATCATTATATAGATGCTAGGTAGGTTGGCTGTGAAATGAAATGTTTACACAACAAAAAAAAGTCAGTAATAAACTGTTACTTTTTATTATTTTCAGATACAAATACAGCGGAACAAAATGTCCAAGGTAATAACGAATCCAGATCACCAGCAATAACCTCTCCAATCAGTCGGAAAACAACCAATGCCTCCTGCAGGCTCCAGGCTACTCGTATCCTGAAAACAAAGAAAAACAAATTAGAAATAGTGACATTTTGAAAAAACAATTTTATCAAAAGAAAGTAGAAATTGCGATAATTGAGAAAAAGATTAAATTAGTTGAATATAAGAATGCTATAAGTAAACAAAAAAATTTAGATTTAGATATCAGTCTGGCGCCACATCATGTAGGTGCTCGCTGCATATCCCTCCTAAAGATATCAGTGACTGTGCCCCCAAACGTTAGGCATCTAATTAAGGATTGTACAAATTTTGCTACAGTTAAATGCCAACTATGTGTGTGGCATCGCCTTGGATATGCTCTAAGTCAATTTTTGGTAGTTAGTTTAAATATGTATCTACTGTTATGTCAATAAAACATTTTATCAAAGTATTTTATTTTACTTTTTCTGGTATCTCAAAAACACCTATCTTGCCTGATGAGGTATAAGATTCCATTTGCTAAAATGTAATCTTTGCTTGTCATTTAAAAAACAGTCATTTTTACATAATTATGTTCTTACAAAGTAAACAAATAATAAAGAGCCCGGCTTACTCACCTATCAACTAAAATGTGTCAAAAGAAGAGAAGAGCGTACTGCAGTGTTCTGGTTTGATGTTGGAACCTCATAATTACTGTCCCACTGTACAACAGCTTCATCATTTTGATCTTCCTCAACTGTATCATTGTTATCAATTGCAATGTTGTGCAGCACACAACATGCTACAATAATATTCATTGTAATTACTAGTTTTGTCCTTAGGCCCATGGATAAACATGGAAATCTTCTTTTCAACACACCAAAGCATCGCTCAACAGTGTTTCTGGTGGCTATGTGTGCTTCATTATATGCCTGCTCACTTGGTGATACAGGGTGTAGGAATGGTGTTAAGAGATAAGGCCTGCAAGGGTATCCACTGTCTCCTAACAAATAATCAGTTCCATATACACCTTGTTCAAAATCGGCACGAATGTGGGAATCATTGAGGATTGTGGTATCATGCACTGAACCAGGCCACCTAGCTATCACATCCATGATTTTTAAATTTGAGCTGCATATAGCTTGTACATTCAAGGAAAAATATCCTTTTCGGTTCCTGTACAGCTCTGCTTGATCACCACCTGGAGATTGTATTTTTATATGTGTACAATCAACTGCACCCACAATATTTGGGAATGACTTGGGCATAAAAACCACTTTTAATTTTATTTCTCTCTTCTTCGTTTGTAGGCATTTTTATAAAATGTTGTCGCAGTTGGGCCAACTCATGTGATACACTCTTTATAAAGCGGCATGCGGTACTCTTGTGTACTCTTATATTATCCGCCACTGTCATTTCAAACGCTCCAGTTGCATAAAAACTTATAGTTAGCAATATTTGCTCGGTAGCACTGATTGCATTGCCTCTCACAGTAAATGGTTTTAGCCTGGTGCCAATGAGATCCACTAATTGGAGTATAGTCTGCTTAGATAGCCTATACCTGGCCTTGAACTCCTCATCATTGTAATGTTCCATTGGATGCATTCTTTGGCGATAAACTCTAGACCTGGTATCTGTTTGCTCATCTTCACTGCTACTAGACAAAGACAAAGACGACAGGGACGATTCCATTATCTATAACAAAAATATGTACCGTATGTTACTAGAATTTTTATTGTTTGGTTTTAGATTTTTATACAAGTAAATAATAAGAAGATGATTGTTAACCATTGCTACTTACATGTGTATTTCTAGTTTGTGAAAACGTGAAATCCTTCGTACAACCTCACGGTTCCGTTTGTTTGTAGGAAAATATTTGTACGGTTAACAAATCTCAGAAAAGCAATCTCGAGTCCGTTATGCGTAGCAGAAGTTGTTTTTTATTAATTAAAACTAGAAAATATCAAAAGAAAACAGAAAATCACGGGGAACGCAAAGATAATCGCCCAAGCTTGACAGATTAGCTAACCACAACATTTGACAGTGACTTGACATGACATTCGAGCTTAATCGTTTGTTCAGAAACCCAAATTCTGAATTAACAAGAGATTTTTGTACTAATTTGATTGTTGTGTCAAGTGATCAAAGATTCAAATCAAAGTACTTAATCACAGTTCGTGCAACTCGTTTTCGACTTAACAAGAGATTTTACACATGGTTAGTTAATTTTAGATTTGAATAGCCATCGAGAAACCGGGCGTTAGTGTAGGAAGACAAATTGCAACTGAAACTTTGCCCTCTTGTGCTAAATTAGTATTTTTTTGGTTTAATAATGTAAATTGTACTTATTTGGTTGAACTGCCCAAGTAGCCATGTGTCTAGGCACTGTAGGCACAATGCTCAAACCATTTGATTTTCGTACAAATAAATGAAACTGAAACAGATACGTTAGTTAGACATTCGCTTTATGTTATTTTTCACAAGAGTTTAAGGTGACGATAAGCGACTTTAGGGATTTTAAACTAAAGATCACGCCTAAACGAATAATGCTAATGATTTGGAAATAAATATATGTTAAATTAGAGCATTTTTAATAACTTAATATGTGACTATTTTAGATTATGTTTAGATTACATAGTGTAATTAATTTGTAAAGCTAATGTATAACGCGGATAAAATACTGAGAATCACATCAATCATCGCAAAAACTATTAAGGCTCTTACAGACAGAGGCGATATCGCGTCGCGACGCGATATTTTTCTACGGATATAATATCTAAATATCGCGTCGCGACCGCGATATCGCCTCTGTCTGTAAGAGCCTTTAAGCGTACTTTTATGAAAACTTCACCATTTTACGTGTTCTAAAATACCTTTTGGTTTTATGTGTAATATTAATAATGCGTCTAATTTAGGACAGCGCTCCTTGATGGGCGAGTCTATTACTGGGTGGATATACGACGCATTGCGTGAGCTCTGCACAGAACACGCAAGCTAACCACTTAAGGCCGCTGGAACTTATCTGCGTCTTAAGGTTTGATGCTAGGCGGTGTTCGTGGCTCTCACTCTCGCGTACTCGTGGGACGATTGCTTTTAGTTAGGACACGGGATTAGCGTGTATACACATGATTTAATTGTAATAACTGAAAACCTGCAAAGGGTTCATTGTACTCATTAATATGAACAACTCTGGTATGGGACCAAACCTGCCGTGTGATTCTGTAAAACCATGAGTTGTTACAGAATCACACGGCAGGTTTGGTCTAAACTTCGAATCTGAATCCGCTGTGAGTTTCTTGATTGGCGTTCTAAATTCAAAGTGTCAAATAAAAAACAAGTGAGAAGAAGTGATGCGAAGTGAGAGTGAATAGCGATGTGAGATGCGCGACTGAAATCGCATAAAAAAATTTTGCTGTGACGCGACAAAAAGTAGCGAACTGCTGATTTTTTTACTACCATCTATCATCCAGCACTCTAGTTGCGTAATACACTATCAATCACAATCTGAATGATTTTAAAGCCATTCATTGCTTTATATGTTCGAAAAAGTAGTCTTGAGTAGACTACGTAAATAACGTGAATTTTGTTGCAAAGTCAAAATGAAACAGATTGCCCCCCAGGTATTAGGTTAGGTATTTGTTAAAAGGTAAATAATACCTATACTTGCTTGAAAAGATTAAAGAGGTCTAAATAAAGGTCTTTACTCTTGATTTTGTTATCGGTCCGTAACTTATAATAAGTTATTCTATGATAATAGCTTAGATCTTATTTCTTTGAGATATTAGGTATTTGTCTTAGCTCAAAGCAAGCAAATATAAACGGTAATACGTTTACTTTTTTAGGTACTTATAAGGCTTTGCCTAAAACAAAAGATTCGTGTAAGTATTTTGAAAGTATTTTGAGCAGATTTTTTGACTAAAATGGTTGAAATTTGAAGAAGAGTCATAAGGGGTCATTTGGTTGCAAATGACCTCTTCTACATCCCCTTAAGAGCATATATTGAAGCGTGGTTTAGCTCGTTGTGTAACTGAAATAGCGTTACGACTATGTAATTTGACGCGAAAGAGATAGCAGACTTTCACACGCACGGCGCACCGGAATTAAACGCGCTTCGTTTAAATGTAGATTTATGACAAAGTGCTATACTTAAATCAATTTTTACCTTAGTAGTTCTTAACATAGTTAAATACCTTCGATTTTAAGCAAATTTTACAGCACAATAAGGAACTGTTTACGTATAATCGTAATAACAGAAATAACAGAAAATAGACGGAGCTACTTTGGAATTTTTTTCTCTCAAAAATTTTCAAGTAATCATGTTTCGCTTTTAGTAAAGCAGCTGACAATATACGTAGTCAAATAATACATATGAAAAATCCAAATGATTTAAACATATACATTTGGTTTTATAGGAATTTTAAAAACACAAAATTATCTTTGTACCCCTGTATCCCCTTAATGGATTGCCGACATTATTATCAATAACCCCGTACCTACCTGTAACTAAGTACTCATTAAGTATAATTTTTTATAAAGGAAGCTTTATTTATTGAAAAACGTCGTTTGAAACGCGTAAAAATTAGTTATTGAACATTTGCATCAAATTAATAAATCTTTGAAAAACATCGAAAAATTTTACTGTGGAGTAGGTCCTTGCGAGGATCATGAGTTCGAACCCAGGCAGGCACTTTACTTTGTGTATTTCATTTCATCATCACAGCATAGTGGCTCATCGGCTCAATCCACTTTCTAACTCTTATTTTCACGATCTTCTAATCCAAACTTTAATGCGCGATTTATTCGTTCCTAAGCCACATTTCTAACGATTTTCCTTATCCAAGATTGAATGAAGTCAAGACATAAATTCAAAGTTACTAGATCTTGCAAAACATATGAAACACGCCCACTGGTAACGCCAACCTCTTCAATGAATTATCTGACTTGTCCTTACTTGTGATAGTAGGGACTCAATTCACAAATAGCAGGCTAAAGCTAAACTACTTAATTAATATTCCCGCCATGATTAAGACGCTAGCTGTAACTTCTCAATCGTTCCGGTTGGTTCAATGTTCGACACTTGACTTGGTAACAACTTAAATTTATTGACGCGCGGATGCCACAATTAAGGATCTATCTTGCGCTGTTTTACATCTAATTGACAATTATTAGGAAGACTGGCATTAATTACGTTAGAAACAGAAATAGTAGTACCTATATATACAAGTATGTATAGTAGTAGTATATATACAAGTCGCGAAATGCATGTGTGGTGTGATTATGAATGATAGGCTGAAAAATGATGTGATAAGGCAACGGTGCGGTGTAAAAGAAGATGTAGAGACAAAAATTGAAAAGAGTTTACTTAGATGGTTTGCTCATGATGAGAGGATGAATGAAAGCCGACTAACAATAGTACATTATGATATAAGTGCGGTAAGTTGAAAATTACAGCCGAGGCGATATTGCTAGCCCGAGCCGTAGGCGAGGGCTACAAGAAAGCAGAGGCTGTAATTATCAAAGCGCACGTATGTCATACGACGTTTTATAACATATTTGCGAGGAAATAAATAAAACTCGGACTTTCTTAAACGAATAAATCTTTAAAAACACACTTTCTGAAAATGAATTTGCGTCTTTGCTTGTTTTCCATACGATGAAATTTTGATCCGCTTGTAAATATCTATCGGTCGACTTTTCGGGCAAGGGGCTTAGAGTAGCCTTTTTCGCTGCCTCTGAGACTTCTGGCGGTGCACGGTGTCGAATGAATAAATTCATAATTACTTGACGACATTTTCAAATAAAAACAATACAGCGAAAAGGAAAAGCGCGCGGAATAATTTTTACTTGTTCACAAATTAGCGATGCGCACGCATCAGCCAGTATTATTAAAGTAAATTAATATTTTTTTGTTTTTGTTACAGATAAATGGTTGTAATTTATTGCCAAAATTAATTAAATCAAAGAATTAAATGTTTAACATTTAATTCTTTAATTTTATTTTATCCCAAAGTTAATTTTATTCATAAAATGTTGACCACTTTTCTGACATAAAAACTCTTTGCTTTGTTTTCTTTGTTTTTTTTTTCTTAAGATTTAAAAACGTACCGTTGGTTTTAGACGGAGCATCATGATAAACCGTACGTGTTACCTTATTAGAAAGAAACTCGTGCGTTTTACTTTACGATTACGCACAAGTACGTAATGACATACATTACGATATTGAAATTGGTGAAATAAGAGGCCCTTTACGAGCGAATGTGTTATAAAAGGTATTTACAAGACAGATGTGAGTGGAAACGTGGAGGGGACGGTCCTAGGAAGACATAATAGTGACCTTATGGTGATGTTCTTCAGAAAGGTCCGATGCGTAGTTCTCGTTACGGCGTGCGTGTATGAGCAGAGGAGCAATTCTCGTATTTTTAACAACGTTCGCAATCTCATGTCAGTCTCAATCTGTCAAAAATTGTATAGCATTTACCTACATTTTTGGCATGTAATTGTCGCCGGCATGATATTGCGTCTTGAATTCGAACATTTTTAGGTGCGGGAATTGGCTTTGGATTTTTGGATTTGGTATAAACGTAAACGTACGCAAAAGCAGTACCTACCTGTGTAAGGAACGTAGCATGTGGCGTTCTGTAGTTTCTGCCTACCCCCATGGGAAAAAGGCGTGTTTTATTTATGTTATGTATGTAATTCTCGAAATTCGGAGCTCGTGGCTAAGTTATAACAGCCGCACGGGTCGATCCATCAGGTTAAGCTACGCTTGCCGGGGTTGTCCGTGGATGGGTGACCATATTTACATACCAAGACTCCTCCGTCCCTCGGAAAGCACGTTCGCGGATCTTTGACAGTCGTTACGGGTCGTCAGAAGCCCGAAAGTCTGACAACAAGTCTTACCAAGGGGTATCGTATTACCCAGTTACTGGGTTGTGGAGGCCAGATAGGCAGTCGCTCCATATAAAATACTGGTATTCAGCTGCATCCGATTAGACTGGAAGCCGACCCCAACGTAGTTGGGAAAAGGCTAGGCAGGTTGATTGATGTAAGTCTCGAAATTACATCTATTCAAATCATCTAATTGTATCATCACTTGCCACGACGCTTGTTAGTTACACAAACATACCGTGTAACCAAAACTGATTAATCCAATTAACTAATGCTAATTAAACTTTAAATTGTGGATGGACTAATATTATTCAAACCACCCAACTATAAATATGTTTTCACTGTGTCCACAATTTAATGTAAAGCGAATTACAAACTGATCCCGCAAGCTCTCGGCTTTATTGATGGACGGAATATTTAATATTAACCCAATAGATAAAATTATAGCAATCCTAATAACAACTTAAGAAAGTTAAAAAAGTTTCGTTCATAATATCAATACCTTCGCCTCTGGATTAACTAAGTAAACACGGGTAAACATGTTCTAATTGAAAAACAACTCAACAGAAACCCCTCTATCTCAATGTAGATTTTTCTTCATGCAGCCATGAGTTTTTACAAGCTTTTTATTTAACTTGCTTCGATCGTATAAAGTGTTTCCGGCTACTCTCTTTGTTATCCAGTTTTAGGGTTCCGTACCTCAAAAGGAAAAAACGGAACCCTTATAGGATCACTTCGTTGTCCGTCTATCTGTCTGTCTGTCAGTCAGTCAAGACCCTTATTCTCAGGATCGCGTGGAGGTATCAAGTCGAAATTAACATCAAAGACGTAGGTATTACGAGTATGTTCTCTTGGAGCTCTAAAAAAGTTAAGCTTCTAACGTCTAGTCAACGCAAAAAAAAATACGGCTATTTATGCGACATATTTTGATACACGCAAGTAAATCAAACCGATACCAATCAACCTAGAATCATGAAATTTGGCAAGAAGCAAGGTCTTACAGCACAAGTAAGGGAAAAAGCCCGAAAATTGTTAATTTGTAAATTATCACTTAAATTTTTTGTTCGGGTTTACAAACATTGCATTGCATTTGTTGAATTGACCGGTGACGTGTAACAATGTATGGGAGTAAATGTTATTCAACTACGATGTTAAGTTCGTTTTTGGGATTAATAATTATTTTTAACTTCGGAACCCTTGATTGTGTGTGGTCTGACACGCACTTGGCCGGTTTTTCAAACTATTGATGAATTTAAAAATACATTGAAAGGATTATTAATATTGTCTATTATCGAAGTTATTGTCTATTATACAGCTCATAGATAGTTCCCAATAATGCAGTTTCCCTGCACCAGACTGGCCACGTCCAGGTGACTAAGCAGTGTTTATTCATCAGAGCGAGCCCTAAACATAACTTGCGAACAATGTCGTCACACTCCGTTAGCCTTTCAATACCCAGCTAGATATTTCACAGATAATTGGGTGCTACCGATGATTTGTTGGAATTGTTAGCCAGAATGTGAAAAGGAATTCCAGGTTGGTTTGGCGGTTACATTCCATTATGCCTACATCAATGTAGTCCTCTACGGATTAGCCATCCAAATATTGTACATTTGTGTCCATTTAACCAGACTGGAACGTGTGGAGTGGAGTGACGCCAGTAGAAGTTTGCCGAGGGGCAGAATTGTTGAAGTGTTCCCAGTCGTCAGTTACCATTGATTGGCTCGCTGGAGTCTCGTCCACATCGTTGACCCTAATAGTGGCCATTAGTAGTAGTAGCTTTGTGAAAAACACAAAGCGATCAGTCCGTGTGTTACTGTGTTATGTCAACGTGATTTCGCAGTGGATTTTGTTAGCGAGTTGTCACAAATGGAGAACGGTACTTGTGACGGTGTTTCTTGTATCATTATAATAATTAGCTAGGATGTGGGAAAACACACTTTTGTAATTATTTGCATGGAACTTCACTATGTTTCTGACCCAAAATAGTTATCGGATGTAAAGATTAGAATGTTAGATAATGAACACTTAGTTCATTATTATCAATCTCCTGCTTTAACTACGCGTTCTTTTGTTTCAGGTGACGCGGCTTCACTCAAGTTCGGGCACAGTTCATAATGTTGGCAGTGCATTAATCCTCCTAAATGTTTAGGAGAGGCTACAAGACGCGTTACTTTCGAGTGGTGCTCAAGGCCAGGACCTGGAAGCGTGTGCCGATGAAGCTGTTAAAGTGGGGTAGGAAGATGCCGTCCACCAAACAGTACAATCTTGTGCCCAATGATGAGTACGACACCAGGATCCCCTTGCATCCCGATGAAGCCTTCACCTATGGCATCACTTTCCAAGCTAAGGTAAGATAAATTGCACATTTTAAACACTTGAGCAGATAGTGAAGACGAAAACAAAATGGATCGCGAGATTGGCGCCAATGTAACAAATTACTTTGAGGTCAGAGGACCAATGAGAAATAGACGTGGAATGGCAACGGAAACGTAGTAGTTACTGGCGAATTTAATAGGACCACCATTTTGTGTGGGCGTACCGATTTCGTACACAAAAGCTCAATTTATTTTAACCGATTCTATCAAGTGTCCTTTGATATTTTGTTTTAGTCATTACAAAAAAGTAAAAGTTTAAGTTTAAACATTAAATCAGAACTAATTTAAATACTAATTTGTAAAGGTGCTGCTAAGTTTAGATGCGGCTGTTGTTCCGACTTTTAACTAAACAGAAAGTAGTTAAGCTTCTAAGTAAACCTTGGGCTGTGCCAAAGGTACCTAATGCAACGTTCCGCCGCAAATCGATTAAACATTCAATATTACCTACTTGTATGTGACCACGCAGACTTTAGAGTGTTACAGAGCGGCACTGTGGGTACCGACTGGGCAACTGACTGGTAACAACCCAGACACAAGACCTATGCAATAAAAATACACGTTTACTCCAAAAATAAAGAAAACTAAATTACCTATACAGAGTGTATCAGAAAGGTGTGGTCTTTAAGGGTGTGGTTCAGCCCATAAAACTGAACAACTTTCTCCATAGGACCAACATCGTAATTAAGAAAAAAATATTAGCTGTCCCGTAAAAAACTTAAAACTTCAATCCTACTCGACCTAAATGTATGGGAGGGCTGAATTTTTTTCTCGATTATGATGTTGGTCCCATGGAGAAAATGGTTCAGTTTGATGGTCTGTTTGGCCTGTACCAAACCCTTTGGCCACACCTTTTTGATACACCCTGTATAACAACAAAAAAATTACAAAACCAAACCTTTTCATACTTTAGTGACACAAACACAACAACTACATAAATATTATTTCACGAGTAATAAAAGCCACCAGACATCACAAGAAAAGAAAAAAGAAAATCGATTGCAATAATATTAAACCACACGTTATCAAGGAGTTAGCGGTCACCGTTCGCAGAAAGCTCTTGTGTCTTGTGTGAGACAACAAGGTATCGTAACAATCTGGTCGCGTTGTAGCGCATTGCAGCAAATAGATACTGGTGGATAACAAGCTGAATTTGATGTTATGACTCCCAATCCCGACACACTGGTTTTGTTTTGTTACCAAAGAAATAGAATGAAATTGGATTTTTTTTTTCTTGTTGGATACTGAGTGCTGAAATTCAAAAAACGATAAACTCTGTTTATATCACAATAAAAATAAAAGTCCTGACTGACTGACTGACTGACTCATCAACGCCCAGCCCAAACTCATGAATCTAGAAAGCTGAAATTTTGCACAGAGATTGCCTTTATAATGTAGTCGGGAATAAGGAAGGATTTCCGGTAGTACGTTCCTGTGGGATATTTTCCGACATCTACGCGGGCGAAGCCGTGGGCAAAAACTAGTTTGCAATATGTACAGTTTGCATAGGTATTTTATTCCTACTTAGCAAAGCTACAACTTAGGTTAACTAAAGTAAAAGTTTATAAAGTTTAGGTGTGATTCTCGAGTTATAAGCGCTAATGGATGATGGACTGGACTAGTGCATTATAAATTTATATTGTATATGGTACTCTAAAAGCCCGAACTGCGGTAAATCTTAGGATTTACCGGTAAATCCCAAGTTTTACCAAATCCCACCGGTAAAAGCCACCGAATTGTTCTAAAATAATCTTTAATTTCGGACGGCACTCAGTCGGTAAATCTTTGGTTTTACCGCAGACACCAGTAAATGTCCGAAATCAAAAATTGAAATATAATAATAGTAGCGTCAACTCGTGTCTCGCTCGACACCCGCTCGGCTAGTAGTGTAATACAATTCCCACGTGATCCCCCGACCCCCGCCTCATTTTTGTGTTATTTTTTCTGCAAATTTTATTTTTCTAAAGCATGTTAAACATGTTTTAAGACTTCACTAATAACAATAGTAAAGATAGTAATGTTGGATAAATAGTTTCTGATTATTAAAACTGCATTATTTTACTCTGAAAACTAACATTTACCGGTATCTGTCGTAAAATCTATGATTTACTGACCGAATGCGTAAAAGTCAGAAATTGTTGATTATTAAAGAACAATTCGGACTTTTACCGATGAGACTTCCTAATCTTAGGATTTACCGGTAAGTCCTAAGATTTACCGCAGTTTGGGCTTTTACAGTAACATATATAAGAATAAGGATATAAAGAAAGCAATACTCACTTGATAACGTCACTCGCTTAAAGTGAAGAAAACTTGAAATGTTGAAGCTTTCAAGAACTTTTAAACCAAAGTTTTGAGAGGTAAAGTTTTAGATCTGTACTTTTCAGTAAAAAAGAAGTTGGACATATAATTTCCATCCCTCTACACATGTTTTTGTAGTTCTATATAAATACTCCCATATTAATATAATGTCATTATAATAATAATATTTATTTCATTAAAATCCACCTACACTACCCCGAAAGAAATAACAAATTGAATATTATTTAAATTACATAATGATATATTTTTACGCATATTCGATTTCAAAGAAACTTAATTATTCAACTAATTAAAACCAGCATAATTATATTATAATAATTATTTTAAACGACGATTATCATGTTGTTGGTTGCAGAAATATTGTTTTTATTTTGTAGTAGGTTTGCATTTCCGCTATAACGCTATCAAAAGGAAAAGGAAATCCACTACGTCATCACGTAGCGGATTTCCGACTCGTCGTCCCAATTGCTCCGTATTGTGGTAAATGATGAACAAGACCTTAGAAGAGTTTGCTTCATGAAAATCCAATTATTATTTATGGTGCACTGAAGAAATACACGTCAGTAGGTATTGTAATATTTGTAAGCTCAATTAAAAAAAAAAAAAACAAAATTAATTGATGAATTCACTTGAGAATTTGCATCTGAATATATCTGTGTAAATGCATTTCCCCCACAACTTCAGCGAACAAAAGGGGATGACGTTAATGGAGAAAACCGAATTGATGGCCAGATCCCAGTTATTGATAGAAAATTATGGACACTGGAATGGACCGACCTCGAAAAGTCATCAAATATTCAGCGGGACTAATGGATAATACTAAAGTTTTAAAATGCTGCATAAATCGTCTCACCGATCGCAATGGAAATATACTATGTATCAACGAAATGCGTTTGTCGCTGAAAATATATATCATTCAATTTAAACGTCCTGAATTTTTTAAATATTGGTACCTATATTTTTCATGTCACACTTTCAACACGACACAAGTTTATTGCCTGAGGCCTTAAAATTGAAGGGCAAATATCTGGCGCCGTCTAAACAATACGTACAATGTTGTTGCACTGTATGGGCAAATTAGTTGCCGTTCAAAACCAATTAGGTACCATGAAACATGCCAACTTTGCCCATTTCTAGTGTTCCGTATCTCAAAAAGAAAAAACGGAACCCTTATAGGATCAGTTCGTTGTCCGTCTGTCTGTCAGTCTGCCAAGACCCTTTTTCTCAAGAACGCGTGGAGGTATCAAGTTGAAATTAATATCAAATATGTATGTTTATGGTCCCTTGGAGTTTAGCTTCTAAGTCAACGCAATCAAAAATACGGCCAATTATGCGACATATTTTGATACTTGCAAGTAAATCAAAACCTATAGGGCGCTTCCCGTTGACCTAGAATAATAAAATTTGGCAAGAAGCAAGCAGATCTCACAGCACAACTATAGGAAAAAGTACGAAAATTGTTAATTTGTAATAATAAATAACACATAAAAAAAAATATGGGTTTAAGTTTATTTTTGGGATAAATTCTTTTCAACTACGGAACCCTTCATTGTGCGTGGTCGGTTTTTTTTTAATAATTACAATTTTTCTATGAAGACTTAAGTATTTTCCTTCATCAGCTACAAGTAAGATCATGTACATGTGTTAGTATAGTTAAATTTACTATCATTCAACATTTAATTCAATATTTTTTCGATTTTGTTGGCGGGCAAAGTTATCTGGATTTTTAGCCAATTTGCCCACTTTAATTTTTGACGCAAATAATGCAGATGTCATAAAAACTAGTACAAGAATATTTGGTAAAGATGGCGTTTACTTTAGGAATGTAAACGACACTAAGAAAAGTCTCTTAGTAAAATGACTGAGCAATGTCATTTTGTTCGTGATAAGGTTGGCACATGGTAAAAATGATTCCTATTTTTTTTCCTTTCTACAAAGAATAAGACTGTGTTTAGGTAAATAAAAAAGAAAAACGAAGAAAAATGTGTCACGCATACGCGTTGTTTTTTAATAAAATGTTATACTTATTACAATTAACACTTTTTTGATAAAGTCATACTCATGTACCACTCATATAACTCGTATGTTGTAGGTTAATTAAATAAAGACTTGAACAGACATTTCGTTTAGAAATGAAAAATTATAATATATTTTTTAGTTTCATTCGCTTATAGCTAAAAAATTGTGAATTATTATTATGGATATTTTTTATTAGTGGCCTATAATTGTTATGTTTTATTTTTTTTTTTGTAATGATAATGATCCATAAATTAATATCAATCTGCCTAGCCTTTTCCCAACTATGTTGGGGTCGGCTTCCAGTCTAACCGGATGCAGCTGAATACCAGTATTTTACATGGAGCGACTGCCTATCTGACCTCCACAACCCAGTAACTGGGTAATACGATACCCCTTGGTAAGACTGGTTGTCAGACTTTCGGGCTTCTGACGACCCGTAACGACTGTCAAAGATCCACGAATAACAGCCGGGACCAACGGCTTAACGTGCTTTCCGAGGCACGGAGGAATCTCGATATGTAAAGATGGTCACCCATCCACTGACCAACCCCGGCAAGCGTAGCTTAACCTGACGGATCGACCCGTGCGGCTGTTATTACTTAGCCACGAGCTCCTCGAGCCATATCAAATGAAAGGGCTTTCTATGATGGTCTCAAATATATATTTTTTTATAATTTTAAAATAATTTTTTTGAAAGTTATTTAAGAAAATAGAGGAACCATTCCCCCTTTATCTCCGAAACTACAGAGCCTAAAATTTTGAAAAAAAAAAACAAAAAATAGTTCTTTACCTGCAGGTTACAGGAAAACCTACAAGAAGTCTGTGGTCTCAAAATAACATGGTAAATCTCTCAATATTGTGAGTACAAACTTACATTTACAGTTGAAATGTATGGGAGAACATGTATTTCAACTACAATGTTAAGTTTGTTCTTGCGATAAATTCATCCCAACTACGGAACCCTTCATTGTGCGTGGTCCGACACGCACTTGGCCGGTTTTTTCAAATTTTAAACACACTTGTAACTACAGAGATAAGATAATTATATTAAATTGTGAACTTACTCGTCAATTCAAGATCTGTTCCCAAAAAAAAATACGCTTGCGAATCTTTGACGTTAAGCTAAAAGTTTGACCTTTATCGCCAATAAGTGGGTACCTACTACATAACATAATCGCATAACTGTACAAAATAAGGGTTATTAATACAATCAAAAATTGATTATGCATATTCCTCTTTTATAATATGCAATGCATAAACATATTGAATAAAATTTTCACCATTGCGAGATTCACTAAAATTTGAATGGTAATAGATGACGATAGAGCCCTTTCATATTCAAAGAGGGATTCGGACCCAGTTTATGTTGGAAACAACGTTCCACCCAGGAACCCAAATGACATGATATTTGGGGCAGAGCATACCTGTAAATTAATAAAAGCCTTCGCTTATGAACCTATAAGTGATAATGTATATTTGTATAATTTACTGTTTTAACAGCACTGAGCACTTCACAAAAATCAATATTGGAATTGGGTTGCCGTCGAATAGGAATTATTGTAGTGACACCATTTAGATATTTATTTATTTATTTATTTATTTCGGGAAAACAAACAGTTACACAAATATCATAACAAACAAGAAGTGAGAAAAAAACAGATTACATAAATGTGTAGCTCACGGCGTTACGAGAACGATAACGTATAACGTACGAACGGACGTAAACGTTACGTATCGTTACGTTATTACGTATGTGGATACGTATCCACATCTTACATTCATCTTCATAATTGTTAATGAACTAATATATTCAGCACTAAATAATAATTGGAAGTTAATCATCTATGATCTCGTTTGTATCAACATCTAATAGTCCATATATACGTAAAGGCAATGTTTAATTTGATATATTCTTGGGTAAGTATGATATTGAGGAGTTACAGTGTTTTAATATAAATAGAGAAAGTAAAAATGATAGGTATGTTTGTACGCTTAACGCACCCACCAAAACTATAAAAACAATCAACTATATTGACTGTGTATGAAACTGGATCGAGACCCAAGGTCCTTAATATTTCCACGCCACCGAATTGCAAAATTTTGTTTTACTCCTAACAATTTCTGAATAGAGAACAATAAATTTTCTGCTGGTCCAATGAGCACCTTTGTTATTTGTGACGATCGGGCAATTTTGATCAATTGTAGAGCAAAATTATTGTCGGCATCGATACCCTTTACCCATTTTAGCATCCGACAGTCAGACAAAATTTTATTTAGGTAACTTTTTCGCTTGTAGGCGAGGGTCTAATTAATGTACTCGTATCAGATGTATATAGGTGTGTAGGTCATATTGAACTCAACACCAAATACGAAGAAGATGAAATTTCAGAATCCGTGAGCTGAACATTATTCAATTTCGAAGCAATAAATATATATGAAAGGGGTATAACAAGATTGGGTAAACATTTGAAGAATCTCAATAAAACGAAACGAGATATGTAACGTAACAAATTATTGAAAAGCGTTATTGAACTGCGTAGGTGTACTTGCATTTATAGTAATAACATATTTAAATGATACTGTTATGACTCCCACATGCTTCTGGAAATAACTCCAATTATTTATATTCACAAAAGTAGAATTAATTGGTATCGAGGGGAAAACAATAAAAAAAACCAGTGGTTCCGCCAACATTCTTCAGGTAACTATAGTGGCTTATAGTTCGTAAGGAGGTAACGTATCCGCACCCGGCCGACCGGGCAGTTCGCCGGAGCGGCTTCCTAAGCCAGGATTACCCTGGCTTTACCGAGTTGTTCCCTTGCCTCTCTATGTCTTCTTTACACGACAAAAGGTTATCTCAATACAATCTCACTTCGGTTGCTAGCTATTCCCCTATCAAAAATGTAATAAAAAGGAGTTGTCACGTACTGTACCTGGTTTTTTTAATCTAGTTTAGATGACAATAGCAGTATGATAAAACGTCGGTTGTGTAGCATTTTGGTCTTGTGTAAAGAGGTTCGCTACTCTGTAGAGACTCTCCGTTCAAGAGAGTGTACACAATAAGGCAGACACAAAGAGCCTTTTCATCGAATTGAGCTTACAAGAACGCGTCGGACGAATCTGTTGAACTTAGTACTTCCTGCAGTTCAGGGTTGGAGACTTACGAAACTATTACAAAACTCACAACTTTGGTAACGTGGCCGTAAACCTCGTTACCAAAGTAGGTGGTAAAACCCTTTTTTCATTTTGCTTATAAAATCACGAACCTCTCACATTTGTCTTTTCAGGTAGCTCTGAAATACTTAGACTAGCCTCTAGGTGGATATTTCTAACTGATTTACCTGTCTCATTTTTCAGTAAGATTATAACAAGAGTAGGTTAGACGTTGTTCGCGTGTAATCCGAGTTTCTGTTACATTGAAACGTCCAATATAAAAACAATTTCAGAGTTGAAATGAGATGTCTTTTTAGCAAATATATTTTTTACGATTGCGATTTTTGTGTAACCAGAACTTTTTGCGTAGGCGATGTTGATTATTATTTATAGCTGTTTTGGTACGTCGACGTTCGCTGTTTGAATTGCCTATTGATAGCTCAATTTCACACATGATGTACAAGCAATTCATGCAGTAAATCAGGGCTCATCAAACACTTATTATAGAACCTGCGTTGCTGGGACTGATCATAGTACCTACTATCGTTATTTGACCAATTGATGATCCTACTTTTATTGCTTTGCTTTTTTTTACGTGGCTTTGAAGTCTAATGGCTATGCAACACATTTTAGTTCCGGAATCTTGGGCTATGAAAAGTGGTTTGAGTAAGTACCTACTTATAGTTTTTTGCTACGGAAGACTGATATTCTTAGTGTTAAAGTTTCAATCTTTAACATTGAAAGGTCCTCGTAGAAATCTATACTTAGTAATAAATATTGCGCTTAATCAATTTGATCTCTAAAGCCAATTTTTTTTAAAAATTTCAACAGAAGCAAAAGCTCATCATTTTGACTTGACACCAACACAGCAGTTGTCTGTAAACACACAAGTTTGCATTTCCAATTCAGGTCGCATTTTACAGTAATCTGTATTGTTTTATTTTTTCTGTAAATTTTTACCTTCGGGGCTTCCAATTGTAGTTTGTAAATGAAGACCTTATAAATTGGGTTTTGGAAACAAATTGTTTCTGAGCGAAGTTTACAAATTTCAGTAGGTAACCAACGGAGGTAAGGCTCTCGTAAATTATCTGGTACGCGTTCAGAATCCTCTAGATTATTCCCATGAGAAAAATAAATATTTTTACGTTTCATCCTTGGGAGTATTTTCAGTGGGAGGAGTTTCTATTTTGAATAGATTTAATATTTTCCTTATGTAGGTAAGGGAGAAAATGTGCAGGTACTTACGTCGATATGTAGGTGCCTATAGTGAAAACCGAGAGAGCGTGGAAGGTGACTGATTGGTCAATTTGTCCACATGATAGACAGCTTCATTATTGGAAAACGATTTTGCATCTATACATAAGTTATTGTCAACTTGTTCCACTTACCTGATAATTCAAGCTTTGTGTCTGCTGGCACGAATTGAATTCCTTTGCAGACCTTAAACATGGTTAAATACTGACGGTTTTACTAGCATTCTATGTTAGTTGACGTTAGAATTTTGTATACTCAATATTACGGAAATCTTGATTTTTGTAATGGGATCCTTATTATAAAATCATAATTAACAATAAGGACGTGTAACTGCGCCGGGGTTGGTAAGCCTCGCAAAGTCGACCCTTTTCCGTGACATAATTTTAAAAATTCGAGGGTTCAGTAAATTATTAAGTTGCTAAAATTAGCTTTATAATTATTTCAGTGAGCAATCTACTTACTTACAAAATTTATAATTTGAGTAATTAGGTCTCACGTGTTCGTTCGTTCCAGTCTTTTTAAATTCTCTAATTTTATTGTTTCCGTTTTTCTGGTTCTAGGATCTTTGTACACACGGCTACATATCAAGCTATACATTTCCAGTACTGGCTGACATCTCATTGTACGGATCAATTATCACCTGTTTTTTTAAATATTGATTATTGCGAAAAATACTTCATTAAAATCGGAACAGATGTAAATTTTAAAGATAATTAACTCTTCTCTAATAAATCAAATGCTAAAAAGCAGGTTATCGTATAACTATACACAAACTATACGAAGTTTTCTTCACGTTTCAGTTTCTAATAGATAGCTCAAGGCTCAGAGAGGGCTTTCAGCCAGTTTTAAATGCAATCGATTGCAGTCAAAAATTGTTTTGTGTATTGAAATCATCAAATGACTTCTCCCGCTCTGGGTGGAGCGGAAGGGCGTGTCAGACTTTTACTGACTAAAACCCACCCGTGTTCCTTCAGTTCCCTATGCCTGGGCCACGGTATCTCTTTCGGACAACCCGCGACTCCGGCGGCTACAATGCAGTGCTGACAACGCTACCGCTTTGCTTTGAAAACTTTATACTACTCAGTTAGGTATCTAAAAATTTAGCGACAAGGTACCTACAGAATTTTCAATAATTGAATTTTTTTAATTGGTAGGTTTTGTAGGCACTTACTTCCATACATGTTTTTTGTTCAAATATTTAATTTGAAGAGCTCAAATAAAGCTTTTTTAGAATATTATTTTAGTTGTAATTTTAAATTCAATAACATACTTCCAAAATTATGCTAGTAAGTAGTTATCTACCTATGTAAATCAAATCGCCAAAAGGCCTCCAAATGTCATCACAAAATTGTTGAATATCGTACGAGGGTACGAGTTGCACAAAATGACCGCAAATCACACACCACATAACATCTGTTTTATATGGTAATGTGGTTTCATCGCTCTAACTGGGTCTCGTGGCAATCGGTTCATTAGCTCCGTTTAGTAATGCAGTGGACACTCAAATTTTGCAGATACACTCTGTAGATACGTTTCTCTATACAATAGAGTATAAGAGCTCTGTGTTATGTTAGTTTATAAACCCGATTTGTAGAACTACTAACTATGAAACCACACAGACACAGTTAAAAGTTTGATTATAATCGGATTTGTAAAACTACAGTGTACTTTATCAGTATAGTCACAATAGTCGCAATGCAACACGAGTTGATGCTGAACTTGTTTAGTGAGAATAAAAAGAAATACTAAAGCGATGTTCTCTTTGGAATAGACCAATACTATGGTTGGATTCGTTTTCCAGATTTTACAGATAACAATTCTGATTTTTAGTGATGACCAATTATTTATAGTACACTAGCTTTTGCCTACGGCTTCGCCCGCGTTTATTATACATATAAGCCTTCCTCTTGAATCACCCTGTCTTTTAAAAAAACTGCATCAAATTCCGTTGCGTAGTTTTAAAGATCTAAGCATACATAGGGACAATTCTGATTTTGACAGACAGACAGCGGGAAGCGACTTTGTTTTATACTATGTAGTGATAAAAGTTAACTTTTTTAATGAGTTCGGAGTTTCCACGGCATGAATACCGGATAGCCACCGAGATGGTTTAGCCAGATACATACCTGCATTCCTGCAGTTTTCGTGTTCCCATGTTTACCATATAGATTTGGAAATTCCCACAAAAACAACCATGTTGCATGTCCATGTCAAGCTCCCAGCAAAGTTCCGTGGCTTTCGTAAAAAGCGGTGTTTAGAAGTTCTATAAATTGGGGCCATCAATCCATCTAACAGACAGTGGCTGCTACCTGCTGCTATGCTGTACCTGACATTGGAAGGTCTACATTCGCAAGGTGACGGTTTCGGTGTGATGGAAGACTTGCAGCAATAGGTATAACAGGTGATATTGCAAACAATTTTCCATGGATGCTAAGTAGCATTGAGACCTAACCGTAACATTGCTCTTCCATCAAACTATTTATTTGAGCGAATTTAATGTCATAGTCATACGCTCATCGAAATTGAAGCTATTTATTAGTTGTTATTTGAACGAAGCTTCCAGCAGTGGCTTATGATAGTTGAGAATTTACTCGTTTTAGTACCTAATTTGATTAATAGTGGGTGGAATGTACTAGAATATAGTGAAGAAGAATTTACAATTTAACAGTCCAACTTTGTGATATCTATGAGCTTGCAACAATGTAGTGCAATCGAATGGATGCAGCGCCCACCAACCTCATTGGATTCCTCCGCCATGCGTTATGAAAAAGGAAGAAAATCTAGGAGAAAGGATTTATGTAATATCCTTGCTCATATCAAGATATTAAGTTTTCTTTGTTTCCTTGTTATTTATAAGTAGATACAAGTAGGGTCATATAATGGCAAAGAGATTTAAAGTACCCATATTCTTTAAATGTCTTTGTTGTAGGCTGTTGTAGGGTCTAGTTTTCCTGCTTATTGAAATTTTTACTGACTTACAGTTTTGTCAAGTAATTTTACAGACGTGGAGTTAGGTATGTTTCCATTATTTCCTAATAATTTTCTTGGTTTACATGATGTTTGTTTTTTCGGGTCCTACATTATAAAACATCTAAGATTGTACAGGACACTTATCTAGAGTGAAGACTAAGCTTTTAACGGCTGACGACAGGTTCTGTCAAATTCGGTGAGTTCAAATGAAATCATTCCAGCAATATTACTAAAGACGATATTCCTATAACAAAATACTAACACATATATTGGAACTTCCATACTGCAAAATAAGTACACATACTTGAAACTTTCGGCATAGTTTCTGAACGTAAATGTCGCATGAGATAAAGTGCTCTTAAGTCATCTCCAGTGCGGGGTCTTGTGAAATATAATACTGTGCTAAGAATTTTAGTATCGTTTCAGTTTCTCTTGATAGTGGATATATAATAGCGATACAATTCGGCTCGTAAGACCACAATATACTACGGGCCATCAAACCGAAGTTATCGATAAATCCCTTTCTATTGTATAAATGTTTCCGTATACGTCTTCAATATCAATAATGTTTCTGTCAAAAAAGTTCGCAGGATCAACTCCGCTGTATTAACCATCCATTGTGCGTGAAATAGAAGAAGATAAATATGGCAGTATTGGCACAGTGGTAAGGGCCCGACTTACTAATTTAGGTCTGGGGTTTGTGACCAGACAGGCATTTTACTTTTACATAGTTACATTTGTCACCACTGCTCTCGAAAACGGTTAAGGATAACATTGTGAGCAAACCGGCATGTCCTAGAAACAAAAATTCGAAGACTCGTGACTTCCAATAAATAACTCGCACTCAGAGGGCCCCTCTTGGCGGTTTTCGGCCCTTTTCTTCAAGCGGAGAGAAAGCTTGTGTCCTAGCTATGCAAAAATTATAGCTCATGATTAAGATTAAGTGCGTAAAACACTTCAATATCCTATCACTTCAATTATCTAAACAAAGGATGATTTCCACCAAACGGCTCGCATCGCATCGAATCGGAACGGATTTTACTACACTTACGTGCAAAAAAATCGACCCACCCTGTAAGTTTCGAAACGGCACACACTAAATAAAAATTAAGATCAGACAAACAAAAACTAATAAAGTAATTTGAAGGTATGTTTCATAAACTTTATTTTTACATACCCTACACTTTAATAAACGGGATGTTGTTGATGATGTTGACTTTTTTACTCGGACACCCTCATTTCTCATTTTTAATAACGCAGTCTCAGTGGCATTGCATTGTGCTAAAAGTTAATCAATTTATTGTTTATTCAATAATTGGTTATTTTTACTGATTTGTTGACCATTCACCTTGAGTTTATTTGTTTTTACTCTTTGTGAAAATGGATACTACTCCGTCTGAGTGCGCTCAAGTTGTAGCACTGATCCAGGCTGGATCGAGTCAGCGCGTCGTGGCCAGACGTCTTCACCTAAGTCAATCAGCAGTAAGGCGAGTGTACCGTAGGTTCTTAGAGACTGGGAGCTTCAATAGACGATCAGTTTCGGGAAGAAATCGGGCTACTTCAGAACGAGATGATCGATTTATGGTGTCTACAAGTTTAAGAAATCGACATTTTACTGGTGTTCAGGTGCAACAGCAACTTCGTAATGTTCGCGGTGTAGCTGTAAGTGAATGGACTATACGACGGAGACTTGCAGAAAGCGGATTGCATCCTCACAAACCCGCTAATGGTCCAAAATTAACGCCCGCGCATCGCCAAGCGCGGCTTCGATTTGCTCGTGCTCACGTTGATTGGACACTCGAACAATGGAAGGTCGTACTGTTCTCGGACGAGTGTAAAATCAGTCTTCATGGAAATGATGGGCGCAGGAAAGTTTATAGAAGAGAGGGAGAACGATTTGCACAGGCTTGTATTCAAGAACGAGTGGCTTTTGAAGGAAGTTCGTGGACTGTTTGAGGCGGAATTTCTTTGGAAGGAAAAACGGATCTTCAGTTCGTATCAGGACCTCGTCTAGGCAATCTGACTGCACAGCGATACATCCAGGAGGTGCTAGAACAACATGTCATGCCATATGCCGGATTTGTAGGCGAGGGTTTCACGCTAATGCAGGACAACGCCCGACCACATACAGCCACGATAGTATTCCAGTACCTACGTGAGGTGGAAATTCCTGTTATGGAGTGGCCAGCTAGGAGCCCTGACCTTAATCCCATTGAACATCTATGGGATGAGCTGAAGAGAAGGGTCAGGGCCAGAAATCAGCCCCCAGAAACCCTCCAGGAACTAAAGGTGGCTATTCAAGAGGAGAGGGAAGGTATACCCCAAGAATTCATAAAAACATTGATAAGGTCAATGAAAAACAGGATGGAAGCTGCAATAAGAGCACGTGGGGGGAATACAAGCTACTGAACAAAGTTTTCTTTAGAAATTTAATGCTTTTTTTGATTTTTTACTTAAAATTATTCATTACAAAATTGAGCTGTTCTAAACGTTTTTGTTTTTTCAGTCTGTAAAAGCAATAAACCAAAATCTGTTACAGTAAAAACTGGTCTGTTGTAATCATAGACTGACATTTAACAAACAGTGTAAAAAGTATTCATCAATTAATATTAGATTTTTATTTATCGTGTTCGTGTATCGTGCCTTTGGGGTGGGTCGATTTTTTTGCACGCAAGTGTATCTTTAAACGATATTAAATCGTGTACACAGTATATAAAGTCTATATTACCAAGCCGCGCACAGCAGCTTGACCGCGGGCGTCTTCCGCGACACGCGATCGGCTCTGTTCACCTGTATACGGTAGGAACGAAGCTATTTCACTAGGCGCATTTCACTATTTCACTCCCTAAGCACGAAGCCCGTAGTTTCGGCCTTCGTTACGGGCGTTTCCTACTCTGTAACACCTAGGGACAGATGATTGGTTCGGGGCCCGAACGAAGTATGAATGGCAATACGATTTGACAGTTGTCCCTACTCCCGATGTGTTTTTGGCCGTCCGAAAAATTGAACTTTTACACTTGTTTTGATGGATCTTTATGTCAGACGGACGGATGAAGGGACGGATGGATGGACAGACGAACTTAGGGAGTAAACCCCCAGAAACGGATACATTCGCAAGCGTCGGTACGGAGCCGATATCCGGCCGAACGCGATCGGCTGTCGCCGCATCCATTCGTATCCTTTCCTTTTAAAGGTGTTTAGTTAAATGACAAGTGGACAACCAGCCGCTCCTTGCCCATTATTAAAACAGGCGAAGCCGCGAAGCCGCGAAGCCCGTGATTGCTGTTACGTTGCCAGCATTCCCGAGGCTCATTGCACAGTATCGCTTAGCTTTACAATTATTTACCCTTCGAGCGAGGTAGCACGACACGTACTTATACGAGACGTAATTAGTAATAACTTCAATATCGGAGCGTGAAAGGGAAAGCGCTTTTCATGACAAAGATTTTGTATAGCTTTGACACAGATTATACAATGCGTATCAGCTAATGAGACCTCGAAGCCAAAGTTACGGGGATACATCGATAAATTTTGTGTTTTTAAAATTTCTGTAAAACCATATGGTTACATCGTTGGATTTTCCATACGTTTTATTTGAGTATATTGTCTACTGTTGTACTAAAACTGAAACATGATTACTTGAAAATTTTTCGATAGAAAAAAAATCCAAGGCGATTTCTCATGTTCTAAAGATTAAGCGTTCGCCTTTTTTGCATGCCTTCCGACATTTATTTATAATAATCGACATTCAATATCCCTACTTTTGCATACCTTCCGACATTTATTTATAATAGTCGACATTCAATATCGCTACTTTTGCATGCCTTTCGACATTTATTTATAATAATCGACATTCAATATGCCTACTTTTTGAGTGAACTACGGTCTAAGTTTTTTACTTCCCTAAAGCTTCGCTCCGAGAAATCCCCTCCGCGGTAGTTTTTCACTTAGCCCGTGCTTCCGAAACTTTTATATTAGATGACGAGAAAACTTTCTAACCACTGTTGTTACGGGCACAGCACTATTTTTTCATCCAGTTTTGATTGTACATTTATTCAGCGAAACCTGAAATGGGAAAGCGAATTGACGGCTTGACTTTTCAGAGTGCCTATTCACATTTTTTTCAGTAAAATTGGAAAGGTTGTTCTAAAAAAAACTCGATGCGTTGTGTGATATGCTCCGTCTGTTTCAAATCCAATTCCGGAAAAGTTAAATCTCGACGTTGTTTTGGATCGCCAAATTACGCCTACGGTAAAATATCCATTTGTACATTCACAAACATTTCTTTATACTAGTGGTAGTAGCTTTTCGTTATTATGAAGTGAATCGTGGGTCACAAAACAATGTATTAGAGTTCCAACGTAGCAATAAATTGCACCGATAACGAGCTCAATAGGGCGATATATGTACCCGTGTGCATAGTGGAGGGCGATGACGTCGCCTAGATGCCTCGTGGCGGATAGTCGATACAATCCCGGGTGGTCACCCCGTTAACCAGTCACCCTCGCGCGGAAACGCTTCTTACACTACACGTTTATCTACGTTACACAGCCTGTATTTGCTGCATATACAGTTTTATGAGCGTGAACTAACTTCGAGCATCAGGGTTATCTGTACCATCAGTTATAAAAGTTGTAACTTAAATAACGCACAACCTCTTAAGGGGTCGTTGTTAAAAAAAATCATTTGTTCCTTATATTTTGACGAGATAAGCGAACATAAATGTTGATTTTTTTCACTATTTCACGTTTGATCGCATTAAAAGTTGTTTACAATTTATGAGGTTGTGGGTTATTTAAGTTTCAACTAAAACAAAAAAAAAAGTTAAAAAGTTTATTGATTCACAAACCTTGTATAAACCAAGATCTTATCCAAGAAGTGTTGTGTTATAGTTTCTCAACTAACACACACACCCAGCACAGAATGCCCTCTGTGCCGTTAACCTTCCGTTAAATTGGAATAGAGTTTAACAAAAGTGTTAGTAGTGTCCATCTAGCTAACCTATTTACTTCGTATGAAGAGCAAGCTATGTCGAGTCTAGCCCCTGCTATACAATCTTGGAAGTAAAATGTTGCTAGCGTCAAAATTGTCGCGCTTTGTACGCAGAGAAATTGAATAGATACTCAGCATGATAATAGGAGTGAAACCTACGGAATGTTAGGAAAGGAAAAAAAAATACAAACGTCACATCTTGTCTTAAAAAAAACATTAACCTTCTATAACTAACTAGCAGTGCCCCGCGGTTTCACCCGCGTAAGTCTCGAACCCGTAAGAATATCGAAATAAAACGTATCAATAGTGTTAATTCAGACTATAACTATCTGTTCGCCAAATTTCATCAAAATCCGTTTACTAGGTAGTTTTTGCGCGAAAGAGTAACAAACATACATTTCATCCTCTCAATAATATTAGTAGGATTAAACATTTTTACAGATCCTTAGAAATATTTTGTTAATTATTTTTTCATTCAAATGCTGTACTTCCTCTGTAGGTATGGTTCCTTTATGGCGAAAATGTCTAAATAAATGTTCAACAAAACTTGTGCCTATATAGAAGGTACTAAGCCATTTTCTTATTCCCTTTCACAGATAACAAAAAGACAGCCAAATAATACGAAATGTTTCTTATTTTGCCGGAAAATTCAGTGTCAACTATTTTCATTTTTCTCCGTCACATTGTTACCCCGCATTCTCCCGGAGGACGAGGGTTCGCAAACAATTCGCCAATCGTTAGAATCACTTGTATTTACATAAATTTTACACATATTTGAACTAACTGCTCAGTATTTTTCGTGAAGTCAAGCCGGCACCGAATTCGTGTGAGTTGTGACTAAGGATTTGCCCTAACATACTTTGTGAAGATGGTTTTATAATCATGTTCTGTAAAAATCCAGCTTATGATTTAGATTACAATGCCAAGGTATTCTGTATACTTTCCTGTCAGGTACAGGAATCTCAGAGACATTTAATCTGGGACAATTTTAAGGTAGAATAGGCAGAAGGTAATAAATTTCTATTATAGTCGGGCTTACTGGTAATATTATTCAGGATGCTACGCCCGCATAAATCCTACTTCTTTAGTTTAACATTGGAAGGTTGGTAAAACTAGTTCTCCGTTGGACTAAAGAACTTTGGGAATGTTTACAGCGTGTTGAACCAGTCACATACAAAACAGGAGTTGTTCAATACTGATGCGGAGCCAGTTCATGTTGAATAAACCTAATGTGTTTGCTCATTTACGGACAACCATAGATATTCGCGGGCAACTAAATAACATTTGCGGTGTTTAATTTGTCCATATTTGCTTCATAATTTAACTTTTATCAACGTACACATACATAATGAGAGAGCAGTGGTGGCCGAATGGTATCGGCCCCGACTTACGAATTATAGGTCGTGGGTTCGAACCCAAGCAGGCGCTTTACTTTGTGTAATTTATTTCATCACGACTGCTCTCAAAACGGAGAAGGAAAACATCGTGAGAAAACCGGCGTGTCCTAGAACCAAAAATTCGAAGATATGTGACATCCCCAACCCGCACTGGGCTCGCGTGGTAGATTACGGCCCGCTCCCTCTCAAAGAGAGGAAGTGGGAGTTGGTGTGTGTTGTGTGTGTGTGTGTGTGTGTGTGTGTTCCCATGTGTTCCAATAGTGGGAGCATTAAGACTCATTATGCTATACTTATTAATTCTTCAACTAGTGTTCCTGAAGAGTCCCGCAAGTCGCTTCCTGAAATCCTAAAGACTTATCGTACTGCTGCTATTATTTTCAATGGCAAGAAACTCTTCCCCGTCAAGACTTCAACACATATGTCAGCGTCGCTTGGACAGGCCTACCCTCACACCGGGATACACCTGGATAGGCACACACCCTCCTTTCACCCTTCGCGTCCAGCGATCGCGCCCGTCCGGCACATCTGCTGAGTGGTGGATGTTGCTATAATGTACCTAGTTCGTTAAATGTACCAGCATAAATAAAATTAATTGCTAACTTAATAGAGTTAAAAAACAATAGAGCAAGACTTCAAGTGATAAATTCATAATTGTGTCAAGTAGTCCCAAATCATTGCTTTTTGTGGCTTTCGGACTTTATTAGCATAAAAGATAGGCTAGCAGTACCTTATAGGATATGAATTAGAAACACGGGGCAAGGTTGAGACTTGAGAGTATTGCAATCTCGTTATACAACGTGTAACGTTAAATGCGCAAAACCTCTTAAGGGGTCACTGTACTCATCAGTATGAACAACTTTTACTATATATGGGACCAAACCTGAAATCGCGAAAAAAAAATCAGCTGTTCGGTACATTTTGACGAATTATGCGAACATAAATGTACTGAACAGCTGATTTTTTTTACGCGATTTCAGGTTTGGTCCCATAGTAAAAGTTGTTCATAATGATGAGTACAATGACCCCTTAAGAGGTTTTGCGCATTTAACGTTACACGTTGTATAAAATTTACCACCACATAGATGGTGGAGTGGACGACCACATCATCATAAACAGATACCTAATTATTTTGTCATTATCATCAATGTTCTGCGAAATATTCCCAAAGCAAACTTGATTACTGCTCGTTTTCGCAGAATTCTATGCATGCGTGCACGGTCTGTAAACCACGGGAACATAACGCATATTGTTCAAAGAGATATTTGCTTGTATACCTCTAGATATTGAGACAGCATTTGATAGGTTACTGATAAAAGCATTGAAGGTGTGTATCTACGCGTATCATTCAGAAATACAAATGGAACCTGGAAATTCTAGTCCGGGTATAGTGAACGGTGTATGCTGCGTAAGTACTGAATAACGAAAATAATTTGAGCAGGGCGTACACCGTTATCTCCGAACAATTTGGCAAAATTTAAACAGAAATGAATCGCATACAAATCTTTATTTAGGACGATTTCTATGAATGAATGAATGAATGAAATGCACCGTTCCCAGCGTGGTTTAACCAGACTCGATTTCTCGAATGAACCCAAAGATTCACACTAGCCCCTGTTGCCTCATGTTACATGGTGCAACAGAGACCATTGTATATCAAGGAGTAGACCGACACAAAAATTTATATTAGAATTTCAAAATGCACTGTAGATCTGCAAAAACCTGATCTGGAAAAATGTATCGTATTTAGACTGCGTGTTTTAATCAATGTCATGCACAAATAGGCATTTATCTTTCAATGGATCAATAAACATGGCAGTTTGACAGCTTTTGTAAAGAAAATATCTCAAACTGTCATATTTATTCTTCAGATAAAAGATAACTGAATATTCAAAAATCAGACCTTAGTTAAATATTTAATAGAATAAATAGGTTTCAATTTTATAGTAGTTTAACCAATGTTACAAATAAGTTATTACTCTACTAAAGCTTGCTCTTAGTTCTTCGTTATTTACCTTACATACAACATTAATTTACATACATTCTACTTCACAAATCTAAATCTGTTAATTGCTTGATCTTTATTATATGTCACGAATTAAAATTGGGGGTACATAAAGAGTAGAGCGTGTCAATATTCTGAAACATTAATTTGTGGGTCTTTAGAATATTTCTACTCGAATAGGGATTGGAAAACGTTATAACCATGGAATTACAGCTCCGGGCCAGTCAAGTTAATTTAACAAAAATCTTTTACTTGACAATAGTGTACATTTTGTTAAAGGTCAATGCCTACTGCCGCAGGGGAAAAACGAACCCTGTTATATTAAAAAGACACACATTTGTTTGTAAAGGAAAGAATAACAAACCCTTTGGATTTCCTTTGCTTGCAGTACGGGTAAGTAAGAGAAGCGAGCCTCATCCTCGGTTTCTAAAGACCTTATAAAGTATACCTGGTGTCGGTGTTTGTGATTGGTTTAGTAAAGGTGTAGGTATAGACGGTAATTAGTTGTTAAGCAAATTGACATTGCCGTGATAGAGCCCTAAATTTTTTTGGTATTTTTATCTCACGAAGCGACGCGCGCTTTACTTGTGTTTACCAATTCACAAACACGCTGTGAATAGGTGCGTGAAGGCGAGAGGACCCCTATATTTAAAACACGTCAAAATGTAGGGAACAGCTGATTTTTTTTTCGCGATTTCAGGTTTGGTCCATAATAAAAATTGTTTATTGTCATGAGTACAATCATATATGTGTTTAAGTTTCGGTCACTAATTACCAGTCACCCTATACTATGATGTATACAACGTGCCGCCGCTATAGCTACATAAAAGACAGTGAAAGACACAGATAGGGCTAGTGGTCAGTAATCATAAAAATTATAATAAGATAAAATAGTAAATATATATATTTTTTAATTCAAACAAGCTAAATAATAACAATAAAAATTAGGATCACTCTACGCAAACGACTCATTCATGAAGCTATTGTTCTATGTCAGCTGGTAAAATGTCGTTGACCGACACCTTTTTTTGTTCATCGTTTGTCTATTGTTCATCTATTCTGACCCAGTTGTGAGTAACTTCATGAATGATTTTTTTTTCAAAACCCCCAGAAAAAAAAAACTGGAGTAGCGTGACCTTTTTAGTCTCGTTCGTTTTAATTTCATCTCTGCGCTACAGGTTGCTCCAAGATGCTATTTTAGAAAATTGTAAATAAATCAATAAATAATAATGTTTAATGATATTAAAATATTTACATAAAACGAAAACGCGGAACCGTATACGTATGTCAAGTTAATGCCGTGATTGCAGCGGCACGTTGTATAATTATAGCCATTTCATTCAATTGCTCCAATGAATGAATGTTATGATGTGAATATACGGGCAATTAAAAACATTCTGGCTTCCTAAATTATATGGCGGTCCGCCGAATTATCAGAATAGTTCCCTAAATGTCACTGAATACCATTGAAGGTTCGTAGGTTAGGTGTAGGTTGTATTGGTAGTGGTTAAATTCGATCAAGGCATTCCGGAGGTGAGCCGCTGGGCTTCGGTTAAGGGTTGAACAGTCACCATATAAATATGGACAGTAGGGAAACTGCGACCAAACGTACAAAACGACACAGACACATACAGACGCGCGCATAGACGAGACCCCTACCTAAGCCACAATAAATTTAATGAGAGCACCGCGACTATCGCTTGGTCCTCGTCGGCGCGCGTCTGTGTGAGTGTGCCGTTTCGACCGTTTGTACGTAGTTTCCTTACTGTCCGTATATTTATTGTGCCACAGTGCCATGTACGTAGTACCTTGGCAACGAGAATAAAGTGAACCGTTTTGAGTCAAGATTTTTCACTAATTGCTCGGTTTTAAAGAATTACATTTAGCGGCTTTTGTTTAGTAATGTAATTGCATAACAGGGTTTCGTGCGTCCGATTGGAAAATCGAAACCTGTGTCTGTCTGTCTGTCAGCCGATTTGCTCCGAATGTACTGGACCGATTAACTTGAAAATTTAGGGCTCGTGGCTAATTATTAACAGCCGCACAGGTCGATCGATCAGGTTAAGCTACGCTTGCCGCGGCCTGTCCGTGGATGGGTGAGCATCTTAACATACCGTGACCCCTCCGTGCCTCGGAAAGCACACTAAGCCGTTGGTCCCGGCTGTCATTCTTGGATCTTTGACTGTCGTTCGGGTCGTCAGAAGCCCGAAAGGCTGACAACTAGTCTTACCAAGGGGTATCGTGTTACCAAGTAACGGGGTTGTGTAGGTCGGATACTCAGTCGCTTCATGTAAAATAGGTACTGGTATTGCTGCATCCGGTTAGACTGGAAGCTGCCTCCGGTTCGATTGGAAGCCGACCCCAACATAGTTGGGAAAAGACTAGGTAGATTGATTGAGTAATGCCCGGTTTTTGAAGTATTTAAACGGAGTTTTCACATCGATAGTGATTATTGGTTCGATATCGTGTTTATATGAACTACTCGTATACGTTATGGAAGAATTTAGCTTAATAGTCGAGTAAATTAATATTGAGGGTTTATCAGAGAACCCCAAAAACCGAGTATACGGAAGGAATTCGCATAATGCCCGGTTTCTGAAGAATTCTTAAACTGAGTTTAAACTATCTATATTCTCTATTGTTTCGACAAAATTATCTATTTCTTCCTTATGCTCTGTTATTGAGGTCCTCAGATAAACCCCGATAGTAATTCACTCGAATTTTAAGCTAAATTCTTCCTTAGCGTATAGTTAAAAACGATATCGAACCAATAATCACTATCGAATTGATAAACTCTGTTTAAATATCTCAGAAACCGGGCATAAGTACATAATTTTGTCGAATTAATAGCTATTGAGAGTTTAAACTCCGTTTAAGAGTTCTTCAGAAACCGGGCATAAATTGATTTAGGCCTATCAGTCGGTAAATCAATCATTTAAGCTAATTCAAAGCACGATTGAAATGTATTATGTAAATCACATAATTGCCTGGTTCCCACATAGATAAGCCTTTACATGCAGGTGCCTCTCAATATCATTATAGGATTACAGCATCGATAGAGCTTATAAGGGTATCCATATACCTACCGTGACTGTGATAGGTAATCATTTGATGACACGGTTGGCGCAGTGGTCGAGCGATTGACTGGAAGACTGAAAGTGGATTTTATAAATGGGAATATTAAAATTGGGACAGGACGGCGTCTGTCGGGTCTGCTAGTTTATTTATAAAATTCAAAACTTTCGTAGATACATGCATACATACATAAACCCTCGCTTTCTTCCCACGGGAGTAGACAAAAACTATAGTACCCCACCTGCTACGATCCTTGCATACTCATTTTGCTTCGTGTACGTTCATAAATCTGGTCATACACGCGCTGGTTGCGAGTACTATGCACCTGACCTTTCTGAAGAACATCACCAATAAGGTCACTGCATGTCCTTATAAGGCATTGTCATTTCCATGGCTTATTGGCCAAAAAAAAACTCTGGTGTGGGTATATTATTATTTCCAAAGGTTTATCTGCTTAGGTAATTTTTTTGGCATTACTGAATAGTTTCTGATGAGTTCATGATCAATAGCGACGCGTCGAGGATGATTGGAAGGACTGATTCAGTTCGGACAGTCGCCGTAATTAGGTATAATGATTTTATGAACCTATTATAGGTTGTTCCCGTACTCCTAAATCCTAAGTATACTTAGGTATGTGAGTAATTTCACAAGAAAACACTATGACCTTATTCGTTGTTACGATTGATCAATTCTTAACATAGCTTCCACGCCTGCATTCCCCAAAGAGGTGATCGAAGAATTGTATGTAAGTAATTGTTCAGGAGCATTGGTGGCCCAGTGGTAATGGCTCGAACCCAAACAGGTACAGAACTCAAACACAAACTCAAAGCATTTATTTCAATACAGGCACATTTGAATTGTCAAGGGGTCGGTCAGTCAGAAAGATGAAGCTAGTTGCCCATTCCAAATCGTAGTAAGTTCCTATGAGAAGAACGAGAAACAAACTTTTTCAATCAATATTGTTTTAAAATATTGGTTACATCATTCATGTTAAAAATATACATGTGAGAATAATGTAGAAAGACGTGCAAGTTAAAAGCGTCCGTAATAAAAATATAAAAACTAAAAACAACTAAATTAAAAATAAGCTGTTTCCCAGCAGTGGGAAAGTTATAGGCTGATTATGATGATGTAATTCTTTTATACATCTGAATCTGGATGGAATTATCGCAGACACGCTAATACAGTTTTGTCGCTGACATTGTATGAATTCAACTTAATCGGTCCATAATATATTCGGAGCAAATTGCTCTGTGACAGACGGACAGACAGACACACGAGTGATCCTATAAATAAGGGTTCCGTTTTTTCATTCGGATTTACGAAATCCTAAAAAGTGATCTTTGTATACTCAAAAAATCAACCACATTTTTTAAGGTTCAGTGCCTAATAACTTTATCTAGTAGGTACTAGTCTGTCCCATAGACAGCATAGTTGGATAGAGTAGCCTTTTGTTATCCCTGACAATAGCTCTCTGGCTGAATCGTGGAGTGTTGACTGAGATTGTTGGTACGAAGCTTATCCTACCCTACCCAAGGAGTATGTTGGTTCAGTTTGTCTATCTATCATAGCTTTGATGGTTGAAGGCTGATAGGTGGTTATGCACTACCTAGGTAGTGCATAGGTAAGTAATTTATTTTTATATGCCAAGATTTTGAGGTATTTAAAGAGTATTATTAATACTAGCTGCGCCCCGATTTATCAGAATATTTTATTGTTAAATAGTTGTTACATGCTTTTAAAAGTTCATAAGACAGTAGTAATATCCTGCCGTTTCCGGCGTACAAATAAATTTTACTAGTTTTAGTTAGTTTTTTAAGTAGATATAAAATTGGATTAAATAATTTAGTGCATTCAAATTGCAATTATTGAAAGTTAAATATGAATTATGGAGATGTCAAAAATATTAAATTAAGTCACATGAGGTAGAAGAGAATAAAATTATATCCTAATATTTAACTTTACTTATCATTCCGTGCCTCGGAAAGCACGTTAAGCCGTTGGTCCCGGCTGTCATTCGTGGATCTTTGACAGTCGTTACGGGTTGTCAGAAGCCCGAAAGTCTGACAACCAGTCTTACCAAAGGGTATCGTATTACCCAGTAAGTAACTGGGTTGTGGAGGTCAGATAGGCAGTCGCTCCATGTAAAATACTGGTATTCAGCTGCATCCGGTTAGACTGGAAGCCGACCCCAACATACTTGGGAAAAGGCTAGGCAGAATGAAAAATGATTTAACTTTACTTATCATTCATAAAATAATTAGCTGAGTAGTAGCATTTACTCAACAAATAATTAAATAATTTACATTTAAATGTCCTAAAGTTAAGTGTTTTAAAACAATCTGGTAGTTTATTATAAACTTTGGTCGCCATACAAAATACATTATTAGAAAATAGTTTATTATTTCGTCTAGGTACACGAAGCATGTGAACTTTGCGGCTAGGTCTGGATACAACATCATTATGCAGCTGAAATTCATGCTTATTTTGGTACACAAAAATACAAATTTCAAAAATATTATAGGTATAGTGCTGGAAGCAAGCTGGAAGTGGTAATATTTTTTTTTTTTTTAATAATGGAACACAGCTGTCCATTGTGTGCGCTCCACATATTGAGCGAATGCATTTCTTTTGAGCTTGAAACACTCTGTTTAGTTCTACAGAATTACCCCATTTTAAAATGGCATAATGTAAAATTGATTTTCACCCGCATAAGTATTGATCTCGTGGGAATATCGGGATTAAAAGTAACCTATGTCCTAACCAGGGTCTATCATGTGCCAAATTTCGTCCAAATCCTTTCAACCGTGTTAGCGTGAAAGCGACAAACAAACAAATAAATAAACAAACGAACTCACTTTCGCATTTATAAATATTAGTCAGGAAATTTTGGATTTAGGCTTAGGATAAAGGCTACATCGACGTGTGCAAACTGCGCGACTCTAGAGTTCTACACCCACCTAATATATTTATACCGCCTTAAATGTAAGAAACAGCTCTTTTTTTTGTATAATCCTGTGCTGAATTCATGGTAGGTATTCAATTTGCGCGTCTATGTCCCTTAGGGTCAGACTCCTCGAAACGGAAAAATTTAATTGAATAAGCAATTGTATCAATATTGACTTTTTATTAATTATGAAATTCGACGCTGACGTCACGCTTGATAAACGCTTGATGTCTGCGTCGAATTTTATACTTAAAGTCAATATTGATACAGTTACTTATTCAGTGAAATTTTAAAAGTGCTCGAGCGAGGATTTTTCCGTTTGGTGGAAACTGACCCTTATAAACCCTGTATAGAAATCCATAGAGGAGGCTTATAGCCAGTTAGCTACAGTTAATGTGGCAGCTTAAGTCGAAGTTGAACCAAGGAAAGTGAAAAAAGGTAACAAGAAGGAAGGTAAACAAAACTTAAGGTACCTTAAGGGTCGCCGAAACGACCAATCGCGATTGGTAATATCGTCAATCGCTCCAATTGGACTTGGTAGACGATCAATTTGCGCATCAATCACGTAAAAATTGACAATAGCAATTGATCGTTTCGGGGACCCTTTAACTCACAGCTAGATACTTCTTGACAAAACAAAATAATAATTCCAATAGTCAAGAGGAAGTCATTCGCGAATTTTAAAACGGACAAAGAATGCGTGATTTGCATAACAATGTGAGCCAAGTTTAATGACATTAGAATCACGAGAGCTTTATGGTACTGAATAAATAATCACGATTAACTATGTCATTGGCCGCCTTATGACATAGTATACTTTGTCATTCGTTTAGTAGGTATCTAGGTACAGTCATGAACAACACGACCACTAAGCGATTTTCGCGTAGAGTAAGTACTGTTGAGGTTTTGTCTGGATGGCTTTGCCAAGCGATGTCTACGAACGTTTAATAAGTTAATGGTGTATTATGAGATAAACTTTTTCAGATTTAGAATATCAAGAGGTTTCTAGGTACAGTCACGAACAACACGGATTTAGGTATTTTCGCGTAAAGTACTGATTGAGGTGTGGTCTAAATGGCTTTGTCAACCGACGTCCGCGAATGTTTAATAAGTAATGGGATAAGTATTTAATTACTAAATAAACAAACAGGAAAAAGGTCTAACCTTTACAGTCAGCCCCGTTAACTAGCAAGCTGTGTATTTAATTTAAAAAGTGCGTCCCTTAAATAATTATCTGAATAACGATACATCGTAGTTTCACTCCAGTAGCTTAGAACATCACAATCCCACGAAGAATCTTTAAGTTTAAGGATACCTAAGGATTCTTCTTCTTTGACTTAGGATCGATTCACACTTAGAATTATACAAATAAATATTTTTTTTTTCTGTAAATTTGTCTGCACAAACTTGATGATAATTACAATCAAAAGAATAAGAGAAAATTGTTGTTGAATTTCACTAAGTGTGTACTTATTTATTCTCGTGACTGTACCTATTAGACTGCAGCAGAAAATATTCCCTAAATGATTCATCAAGTTGCAATTACGTGTAGCAATCAGCATAGCAAAACCATCTTTGGTACCCAATTGTAATTGTTTTGTTGCAACACGGTACACCTGCTTCCGTCGGCATCGCCATATTTTATGTACAATAACATAAACTACCATATCAGTAGTAAATAATTACGTAAATCGTACACCTGGTTTATGTGTCACTAAGAATCTATTTCCAACATTTTTTTTTCTGCTGCTGCGTAAAAGTCAATTAATATGTCAGAATGAATGTTCCCACGTTGACGTTGCCTTTATCGATCGAACGTGCAATAAATCAAGTATTAAGGCTCTTACAGACAGAGGCGATATCGCGGTCGCGACGCGATATTTCGATATTATATCCGTAGAAAAATATCGCGTCGCGACGCGATATCGCCTCTGTCTGTAAGAGCCTTTAGTCGTTTTCAAACATGGACTTATAATGCTGTCATGCCTCTCTGCAAACGAATGAGGAGCTTGTGGCTAAGTAATAACAGCCGCACGGGTCGATCCATCAGGTTAAGCTACGCTTGCTACGCTTGCCGGGGTTGGTCCGTGGATGGGTGACCATCATTACATATCGAGATTCCTCCGTGCCTCGGAAAGCACGTTAGGTCGTTGGTCCCGGCTGTTATTCGTGGATCTTTGACAGTCGTTACGGGTCGTCAGAAGCCCGAAAGTCTAACAAACAGTCTTACCAAGGGGTATCGTATTACCCAGTTACTGGGTTGTGGAGGTCAGATAGGCAGTTGCTCCGTGTAAAGTACTGGTATACAGCTGCATCCGATTAGACTGGAACACGACCCCAACATGTTGTTGGGAAATACAGGCAGGAGACAGTGCTCGAGGTCAGGTCATAAACCTAGCGCATACCGTAAATGATTTTATATCTATGTATTAGGTACATAAATTGTAGTTAAAGTGGTCGAGTTTGCAATATTTTTTAACTTAGTTTTTGTTAAGAATAAATTCAGCAATAGTAAATTTGTAATAAAAACATGAACCTGTCAAAAAGTCAGCTGGCAGTCTTTACGCAGAAAACCCCTTTGATTTCAAGTTTTCTTCCTCCTGTTCACGTTTTGTTCCTCCAACCAAAAGACTTCAAGCTTTAACTAAACTTGCAGATTCATTTATTGCCCTATTTATAGTATCCAATCCACCTACACCAAGCGATACAAAATCATAATTATATTGATTCGATTAACTTAATCTAATCCAATAAGTCCAATAACCATCACGTAGAGTATCTAGTTAATTTTAGCAGCGTCAATGCGAAACATCCTTTCGGTACAGGATTACGTGTGGGCGAGACGAGACCAGAATACTGAGTACTCGAGCATGTAGTGTACTAGGGGTTCAGCACAACGAAGGACGTTGGAATGCTTCGCGATCTTCGCATTTAAATGCCGAACAGTTCGCAGTTCGCGGCGCATGACAAATACTCCTCCAACAGATGTCTATTTCCGATTTCTAGGGAACTCTTTGTTGTATATTTATTTTATGTTACGAATTCAATAACATTCTGTTTTGTTGATTTAAAAAACAAGGGATTTGAGAGCTTACTTATTTATTCGTTTATTTTGTTGTGAATAAGTATGTTTTGCAGTTACAGTCGCTGATTCTCTTTTTTAACCGACTTCCAAAAGGAGGAGGTTCTCAATTCGTCGGAATATTTTTTTTTTTTTTTTATTTTTTTTTTTTATGTATGTTCCCCGATTACTCGAAAATGGCTAGACCGATTTGGATTTTTCTTTTTTTGTTCGAAAGGGTATACTTCCCAAGTGGTCCCATGATCATCAAATCAGGATCTGATGATGGGATCCCATGGAAATCGAGGGAAACCCTCAAATTTTATGGGCACACCTATATCGATTTCGGTATTTTTTATAGTAACTCGTGCATTTACTCTCGGAAAGTACCATTCGGTGAACTGGAACTGATGATGAAGACCACAGAGGGCCATCGGAAATACTCAATTATATCTAAGTATATAACAGGTTGCGATTCGATTACTTTAATATGGTTTATGCTCGTCAAAATAATGGTAATGGTGACTTCACCATGAGCTCCATTTCTCCTGGTTCTTACTAGGAGAACTCCTCAACAATTAACGTCCCTGCATCGGGAAAAGCAACATTTTGTAAAACGTGATTAGCAGTTGACATTGGGTTATTGTAACTTAGATAAATTACAAACTGAACCACTAAAAAGTGAAAAATAAAAACTTTTTTACAAAAACAAAAACCGACTTCAAAAAAAAAACACTACAAAGTGAAAAATAACTTTAATTTCGGAAGTCGGTGGCAAAAAACTAAAATACAGATCCAAAGACACCGACTTCCGAAATTAAAGTTATTTTTCACTTTGTAGTGTTTTTTTTTTGAAGTCGGTTTTTGTTTTTGTAAAAAAGTTTTTTTATCTATACTATTACGTTTTTGGAAAACACTGCGGAATAATTAATTATTATGTACTAAATATGGAATAATGAATTATTATGTAAATCGTTATACATAATCACGTTTTCAAAAACGGCACTAACGATTTCGATGAAACTTACAATATACGGGTACCTATAGGGGGCCCAAAAATCGATCTAGCTAGGTCTCGTATCTGGGAAAATTCGTTTTCTCCGTATTTTTACGCAAAATGATTTGGTTTGGTTCGATTTCGCCGCCGCCGCCGCTATGCATACTTTTTACTCGTGAGGTTGAAAAAAGTTCTTTTAGTATTTTTTTTTTCAATTTAAGATTAAAATAAAACCTATTCGATACTTTTTGGTCTACTTATATAAGTTCCAAAATTGGCGTAGATGGTGGCGCCACCGCCTTTTTTGCATAGAAATGAAACTAAATCAATGCCGAATATTTTTCGTACTCTGGCAATGGTTTACAAATGTTATTAGCAGTGTAGAAAAAAAACGTTGCGACGACCCCAAATAAATTGGGATAAGGGCAGGAGAATGATGAATGATGATGACTAAGTAAATATCAACTGTCATACAAAAGCCTCATTGCTGTCTCTCATTTAAATTATTTATGAAAGTTAAACGTAAATAGTTAGTTAGGTACTGGTTTTAAAAGGAGATGAGTTTTTGTACATTTGGTGGTTTGATGAGAAATTAGAACTGATGACAAATATAAATAATGGTTTTACAAATCCGACAAGGCTGTTTGGGCATTGTTCTTTTGGCTCTCCATAAGAACCGAACCACAGATAATATAATACTACTACCGAACCAACTTTTTTGGCGCCAACAAAAACGTTAACGTATTCACGACTATTAAGGCTGCTCCTTCCTAAAATACGGCGAAACTAAGTAACTTTGTAACCATCTTTTACAGTAACTATAGCATCTTTCTGATAGGGAAAAATACACACTAATCTACAATACATAAGAAGTGATTTCATTTGTCCTGAAATCTATTTTAGTTTGTAGAAATAAGGAAAAAAAAACCTAAATCCAGGTCTATTTCGGTCTATTTTTTAGAGTTGTTACCATAATACTCCTACAGTTTTCATTAAAAGTATTCATAAATTTATACAGTCCTTTACAAACTAATAAGGAATGATTTCTTGTCATTACTTTTTTAGTTTAATCAACAGATTTTTTGTAAATCGATAATTACTTCATATTTTGCAAGCGTTGTGTCATCGCGCTTCTCTTTCTTTTCTATGCAGTCCGACAGTGACCGCGCTTTTTACGACGGACAAGCCCTTTTTGTTCGTAATTTATGAGTATAAACAGGAACAAACAGTTATTTCGCTTCGCTGATATATTTTTGTTTTTAAGTTTAAGGAAGTACATTATACAAAATGGAGTAAGGACCTACCTATGTCTCATTTCTGGGAAAATTCGTTTTTTCTATTTTTACCCGAGCAGGACTCGGTCGACCAGGGCAAAAAAAAAATGCTCGATGTATTTTAACGTATAAAAACATAAATATTTAAGCGAAACATTGTAAAACTGACAATTTTGAATATTTAAAATTGCATACGAGTTGAATCAAGGGATATGATGAACGTTTAAGTTTAGTTTGCATGAAAAAAGACATTTTTCAATCTGGGTATAGAGGTGCGGGAATGTTCCGTGGAAACAATTTTTTTTAGCACACACGGTTTTGCGGAGAACCTGCGTATCTTTTGGAGAACCTGACGAGCGCGGTGTCGCAAAATTAAAAGTAAAACATTTGGTTATACCTTTAAGCCTTTAAGATTCTTTCCACAAGCTCCAACAAGGTTGTTAATAAACACCGTAGATACCCAGTACGAACTCTAAAATACAACAAAACATAGCTGAAGTAACTAAAAAATATGGATACAAATATGGATTTTTACTTAAATATACAAAGGATAAAGGCTTCAAACAAATCTTCTAAAGGCGAGAAAAATAAAATAAAATCTCCGTATTTTACAGTACACTAATACGTCGTCTTCATCAGCCTAGCCATAAACTTGAGTCTTGCTCATCGTTATACCATAGGTACTCCAAAAGCAATATTTTCTCAAAAGAGATTAGAACCGGGCACAAAGGGGTCTCGCTGGCCAGAGAACACAATTTATAAAGATTACCATAAATTAATATTATCTATCCCATAACTAGGTCAGCTTCGGATATCAATGGCAAATATATTGCTTCCTAAAGTTTAAATATTTTGTTAAGTTTAATTAGTGTCGATGTTTAAATCTGTGGATTCTCGATAGCTAATGCTTACGCCGATGAAATATTAACTATAAATTAATAGACAGAATTTCGTCGTAGCATATAATTACGTACAAGTAAGTAGATAAGTACCTACCTACTTAGTCACAAATAAGAAGATATAAGTACTTAAATTAAATGCCTATTGTATTATCTTTATCATAATCGAATTGCAGTTTGATAAAAAAAGAGATACAAAAGCAAAACATAATAAAAATCCGCTGTTCAATTTTGCGGTACCAATCAATACCCAAAAAAAAGTATCACAAAAACCAATCTCTCATTTAGAAATACACAGTGGATTAAAATTTTCGCCTCTTGTAGCGACGTGTATTCTTGTAGCGAAATTTCCCCGATTTAAATTAAAATGCTTTCAAGATGTTATCCTGTTCTCTGAGACTCTGATACGGCACGTCGCCCCTGAATTATCGAATACCTTTCTCTCTTTTTAAGAGCCACTTCGGTTCCTTTCGTCCTCGCCTGATCTGAAGCCCCTAGTTTACCTTTATCCGCCTCCTAACATTTTACAAACAAAATATTCACAATACACTCTCCATGAGTCATCCATTTTCATTCCATTGATATTTTTTATCTTTTTTCTCCTACATATCAACTTAAATTTATTTCTGCCAAAGCATTTTCAGCTTTGAGGTCACACGCAAAATGTATCGAGTAATAAATAATTAATAACATCGAAATTGTTTGCATTGAATCTTGCTCTCGATTTTAATTAATTTTCGTAATTGATTTACTGTGGCTCTAAAACTGCGACTCTAAATAAACCGTTTCAAAAGTTAACGTTTGAACATTATGGTAATACCTATTTATGATCAATTCATTTCAATGTTATTTAGCATTGTTGGTTAGTCGCTCTATGTAAAATACTGGTATTCAGATGCATCTGGTTAGACTAGAAGCCGACCCCAACATAGATAGTTGGGAAAAGGCTAGGCAGGCTGATTGATTGATTTAGCATTGTTGGTAGCGTTTCACAACACAATGGGCATTTTGATTTAAACCTTTAGCAAGCATCACTAAGCTATACTATTTTAATCTTTGTATATCAAGATTTAATGTTAAAGTTAATTTTAGGAAGGTAACATTTACTTGTTTACAATGTCCAAACACGACATGAGTTGTCTTAAACAAATACACGAATGAAAAGCAGTCATAATTAACATTTGTAGGTCGTACAAAGGTAGCCCTTCAGGCAACCAACAAACATTATTTTAGCTTTTCATTGTACAATTAAATAATATACTTACTATTTGGTACGAAAACAATTAATTTTACGTAACTAACTTACATAAATAAATGTTGAAATATTCGCATCGTCAATTTGATATTTCGGTGTTTTAAATGGCTTCTACTACTTAGTGACATTTACTAAATCGAATTTCTTAGACAGAATAATTAATTGTAACTGCTTACAACCGTAAATTGTCTTTCGCCTTAATTATACAATCTTTAGAAAATGTTCATTTATTTCAATTAATCTAAGTGTTAATGAAAAAAGCGGGCCCTAGTTTAATTATACTTACGAACGATTACATCGTTTTGGGGTCTGCTGGGATGTTAATGGGCCAGATATTGCTTTTCTTCTACGTGTTCTATAATTATGAACATAGATTTTCTGAATTAGAATTATCTTCTGCAGTAGTATTACCACTATACTGAAATTAAAATAGGAGTACTTATGTCGGATTTACTTAAACATTATTTTATACCATTCCCCCTCTAAAAAGCTTATTTTATTCACTGAAAACAGTGAATAAAGGCTCTTACAGACAGAGGCGATATCGCGTCGCGACGCGATATTTTTCTACGGATATAATATCGAAATATCGCGTCGCGACCGCGATATCGCCTCTGTCTGTAAGAGCCTTAAAAAGCACTTTTACTCACTGTTTTGATGTTTGAAAATGGAACACACCAATGTATTCGACTACAGATTTAGAATACCTAGGCTAGATACGGCATGTTATTAGATAGTATGAAAACCGAACGTGTCATCTTTTTATACCTACGATAACTTCACCCCAGCCATTTAGTGATGTGCTCAAAGTAAACAGAATTGTTTCAATCGCTAAGCGTCACTGAGCTAACAGACTTTTTTTAGTACGAACAGTCGAACATGCAGGGCACGCTTGGTCGGATGGCTTGCCGTATCTAGTGTAAGTGTAATCTGTGTATTCGACCTTTAATGATGTGTTCTAAATTCAATTTGATTGGTCGACATTTTCGACAAGGAGTTTAGCATTAGAATAAAAACTGTTTTGTGTTCTTTGCTGTCCTTAGTAAATTGGCGCTGTTTTGAATACTGTACGAACACAAAGTTTAATGTTACTTTAATCTTTAATTTTGTGTTTGTTTAGTGTTGTTCTAATCGATTAAAAATGCATCTAGTGATGAAGATGTGTTAACACCTGAGTTTATGAAAGAGAGGGCGGCCGATATAGTGGAAAACTTGCTACCCAAAAAATCACGGCTAGTTTACATCAAAGCCAATTTAACTTTCCTTTTTCTTCATTATATGTCTATTTTCACTTAAATCTTTCTTTTTCTCGTAGTCATGGTATAAAGTATAGTATGCAACTCTTGAATAAAACGGATTTATATCGAGGGCCATGAATCACTCGCGTCGCTCAGGATTCTAACACTTGAATCACTCGCTAAGCTCGTGATTCAATCATCATGAATCACTCCCTACGGTCGTGATTCAATCGTTAGAATCCTTCACTAGCTCGTGATTCATCTATGGCCCTCGCTTTAAATCCGTCCTTTATTCACTAATTGCATAATATACTATTATACCATTCCCCCTCTAAAAAGCTTATTTTATTCACTGAAAACAGTGAATAAAAAGCACTTTTACTCCCTGTTTTGATGTTTGAATTTGGAACACACCAATGTATTCGACCACAGATTTAGAGTACCTAGGCTAGATACGGCATGTTATTAGATAGTATGAAAACCGAGCGTGTCATCTTTTTATACCTAGGATAACTTCACCCCAGCCATTTAGTGATGTGCTCAACGTAAACAGAATTGTTTCAATCGCTAAGCGTCACTGAGCTAACAGACTTTTTTTAGTACAAACATGCAGGGCACGCTTGGTCGGATGGCTTGCGGTATCTAGTGTAATGCCTAGGCCGCACACATCGCGATGACATTCGGGCGATAAACTTCGTCTTCGGTGTACAGCGAAGCTGCGCGGCGACATAGTGCGTGTTGTCAAGTTTATCGTGATGTACGAGCGATGTACAAACGCAAAAAACAAAATGGACGCCGCGGTTGCTCTGTATTTTATGGCAGCAAATAATAATTTTTTACATTTATGCCATGTAAAAAACAATCGGCTCAGACTCGTAATTTGCAATAAATTCTAAAATTTTATTATTACTCTAATCCATGTTACAGCTTCAGCTACTGTAGTTTAACTTAACACGTCCACTACGCACGTAGGGTGGGGGCCGACTGAAGTGTGGCCGCGCAAGCGAAGTTCATCGCGATAAAACGCTTTGATCTGCGAGAGTTTACCGACAGCGGAGCGAAGTCCTTGCGACTACGCACGAAGCTCCGAAGTATACGCGAAAACTTGGCTACATACATCGCAATTACGCGAATCTTCGGGTTATCGCGATGTGTGCGGCCTAGGCATAAGTATAATCTGTGTATTCGACCTATGTTGGTGTGTTCTAAATTCAATTTGATTGGTCGACATTTTCGACAAGGAGTTTAGCATTAGAATAAAAACTGTTTTGTGTTCTTTGCTATCCTTGGTAAATTGGCGCTATTTTCAATACCTACTGTAAGTTGTACGAACACAAAGACTATATTAGTGATACTTAATGATAAATCGATTAAAATGCATTCGATGCATTCGATGTGTCAACACCTGAATTTATAAAAGAGAGGGCGGCCGATATAGTAGCAAACTTGCTACTCAACAAATCACGGCTGGTTTAAGTACATCAAAGCCAATTTAACCTTCCTTTTTCTTCATTGAATGTCTATTTTCGATTAAATCTTTCTTTTTCTTGTAGTCATGGTATAAAGTATAGTAAGTATGCAACTCTTGAATAAAACGGATTTACTTCGAGGGCCATGAATCATTCGCGTCGCTCAGGATTCTAACACTTGAATCACTCCTTACGGTCGTGATTGACTCGTTAGAATCCTTCACTAGCTCGTGATTCATCTATGGCCCTCGCTTTAAATCCGTCCTCTATTCACTAATTGCATAATGTACTATTTTCTTCTTATTATTACATAAGCTTTAAACTCACAAAGGATTAGTATTTACCTACCTACTTGTACTTAGTAGCGAAACATTTTCTCTAGTCTTATGAACGAACAGCCTTCGGCATTACGTGTTGCTTGTTACTCGTGCTACAATTATTGTTAGCCTAACTTTTTAGAAATGAGAAACGCAAACTGTTTATTATTTTGCACATCATCTAACTTAGTTGTCAATTGTTTTGTTTTTTGTATAAACAAACAATTTATAACAATCTACATGATTACAAGATCTACATAATGTAAGTACAAAAAGCTTTGAGAAAATAGCTGTCACGTGCCGTTGTTAGTAACTCCCCGAACAATATGACGCACCCTTACAATTCTTAATAGCGAAATAGCAATAACTCTTGGTCGTTTACACGAATTTGTATACCTTTCAAGCGAACAACTTCGTCTAGGTTCATATTTCACCGTTGTGTATGAGTTGCGGTGCCCGAATTCGGGTATCCGAATGATACCCGAATGCGGCCTCGCTACCGAGTGTAATTGTTTTTTTTTACCTTTATCATTTAATTCCTTTTAACTTGCAGGTTGACTTTTCAGGATACATTACATCAATTACATAATTTATGTATGGCTAAAATACAAACCCGCGCTGCATATTTTAGGTGGAAACAAAAATGTTCTTCAACTCAAGATAGCATAACAAAGAACTGAAATAACACAAAGTGAGTCCGTGTAATAAGCGAAATAAACACATTAGGAATTACACCGAAAAAAAAAGTGGCTCCCTTGCTGAAAGTGTTTTGGGCCGTACCTATCTTATTATCATTTTAGCAGAGAACTCAACAGATGCCAACAATAAGCAAAGTAATATTAATTTAATAAGTTAAGCCGTAACCGAGCCTAAACGGGGCAAATATTTAAATAACATTAAAAAAGACTTTATATTTTCAAAGAGTTCAAAAAGTTTTTTAAATATTCGACCTTTAGTATTTCTTCATTAATTAAAGCATATTTCTCATTTTCAAAAGAGAGGTTTCAGGTTTAAGGTTTCAAGGTTTTTATTCTATATAGAATGATTTTATTTTACACATCTATATCTATACTTATTCTAAAATAAAGTCGCTTTTCATGTGTGTCTGTGTGATGGCCACGTTGTTCTTCTAAACTGCGCAACAGATTTTGATGCTGTTTTCGCTATCATTTAGGGAATTTATTCCGGAAGTTTTATAAGTATAATAAATTAGTAAACTTGCACATAATAAAGAAATCACGACGTTTCGTCAAGTGGTAAAAACCTTGCGAAGCAGGGGCGAGCGGGTCGCTAGTTCAATTATAATTAAGCTTAGACTGACTTAATAGGTATGTAGATGCGTGTAAGTTCACCTTTTAAATTATCTCCTAACCCACACAGCTTGGTACAGAATAAACAAAAAGTTCAAAAATAAAATAACGATACAAAAAGTACTTAAATTGAAAACTTTAGTGGCATTGTTTCACCAGTAGCCGAAATCAAATTAATATTCTACTTCTTATATAAAAAGCTAGCCTAATGCGTAAAAAAAACTTTATCACTAAGCAATTTTATTACGAAAATCTTAAAAAACAATATTTTTAAACAGATTATACAAAGTCTGTCCTGAGGATTAATGACTTTTGACGAAATTGAAAAGTTTTGAACAGAGAACAGGTTTTGTTTATTTTTTAAATAGGCAATGATTATGTAACTATTAGACACCAAGATATTCTAATAGTTACTTAGAATAGCTAGCTTTTATTATCATGTATACTCTTGGGAAATTATACTCGTACCAACATCAAAATAAAGACAGTGAATGTTTAGGTTCTAATGATTATGTCAGTGGCTACTTTTCTCATTCGTGTTTTTCCAGCCCTGGAATGCTCCAACTATTTTATTTTTTGCGCAGTGTTTCACCGTACAGTTTGAACTGGCATTTGAAAAATAATTCTGCATGTGCCAGGAAACTTTGATCATAAAAATATATTCAGGGTCATCGATGCACAACCTGTTACCCATGGATTCAGTACATGATCCAGGACCCCCAAACGTTAAAATTTTTTGTCGGTTATTAAAAAAAAATCAGCTGTTTCCTACAAATTCCTACGCGGTCAATATGTAAATAAAATGAAATAATAAATAAAAAAATAAAAATAAAAAAGCCTTTCATTTCATGTATTGAAAAAAAGGTCATTAAATGGAACAGCAATTTTTTTTTTAACAATGCATGGGGTCCAAAATCCATGATAATAGGTTGCGTGTGGATGTCCCTGAGACCCTGCATAGGTTTAGATATTTTTTTACGGTTTAGTGCTATCTTGGAAACTCGATACTATAAAGTGCTGCGGTTTCACGCCGCCGCCGCGCCGTCCGTAACTAAGCCGGACCCTTCCTTCATCATACCGTCACTTCAATTCAAAATCCAATCCGCAGGCGGACTATCTGATGCCAAGCCTCATTTATTACTTTCATATAAGCCGAAGACTCCGAAGTGGTCGGCTTTAGCTGCGACGTCAATCTCGCATATATTTAGCTACTATAACAGGTTTGGAAAGAAAACATTTTTCACGTTTTGATAAAACATTTAAGTGTAGGTAAAGGGCTCGTAACCTCGTTAGATTCGCGGTAACGAGCGGTTTCATAAGTATCACTAACACTTTTGAGATTGAAGGCCTAATAGAAGTGGGATATAATCTAGGGCAGCATCTAGCCTATTTCAATTGGTTGAGTAAAATAATTTGTAAAGTTCTTTTGCAGTAGTAAAAGTGTAAGAATTTGTAAGGTTATATTTTCGGAGTACCCTGAAAAGTCATTTAGTCAAAGAGTACCTTTTGCCTGCTGCTTTGCCCGCGTTGTTGTCGGAAAATATCACATTGAAACGTACTACCGAGATTAAAAGTACCTGTGTTAACCCAGGTTATAAGCTACACACATCAACACGGTCTAGGGATATTTTTAAAAAAGTGAATTACTATCAATGTGTTAATTATTTATATGACATGTATATATTTAAAAGATACGTTATTTAATATTCTGCCATTTTTTAATAATGGTTAAGGTACTTAGATTAAAATTTCAGGATTTTATGGAAAAAAAATGAAGCATAGCGTCAGTGAAGTTCTAACAGTGCGTAAGTCATTTTATGAGTGTTTTGAGATTTGAATGTCATTGGATAAAGCTTAATGGCACGCATCGTATCGACCAATCAAAACACAGTAAACTGACCAATACGAATGCGTTATTTGAAAAATAGTTACACTGCGTATCTCAGTTGTTGGCGCCAACACTGCATATGTCAGCCATTCACGTACAAATTCGTGCATCAAGTGCTCCGATGTTGAAAAAACTGTATGAAACGAATGTAACTCACGCTTAAGGCCACATTGTGTTCAATTATTAATACAAATTTGTTATTAATAATTAAACACAATATGGCCCCAAGCGCAAGCCCCATTAATCTCATACAGTTTTTTCACTCTCCTGTAAAGTAGCCATTTTTGACTTCCGTACTTTTAGAACTTCACTGACGATAGACGGAAACCGTATATGAATTAACTTTTAATTTGTGAGTAAAAACTGAAAAAAAATAGAAAAATCATTTAATTTGTGTATAAAAACTTGAAGTGAGTAGTCTGAGAAAGCGCCCATGATGTTCATAACACATCGGCAACGATTCGGCATGCTCAGAACAAGGTTGTCAATGTCTTGCTGCGGAATATTGTCCCATGTCCTTCTGAGGTGCGCAAAAAGTTGATCTTCTGTAGCCAGATTTTCAGGAACTTCCTTCAGAGCTCTTATTTGCAGCATATCCCACGCATGCTCAATGGGATTTAGATCTGGCGATTGAGCAGGCCAGTCTAAGGCCCTAACATTGTGTGTATGTAACCAAGCTGCTACCGTTCTCGCCGTGTGTGCCCGGGCATTGTCGTGCATGAGCAGGAAATCTGGCCCCATTTGTATTCTGTGGGGCAAGATTACGGGCCCCAGCACCTGTTGGACGTATCGTTCTGCCGTCATATTGCCCCGCACCCAAACAAGATCCGTCCGTCCTCCAAGACGAATTCCTGCCCAAACCATAATTGTTTCTCCTTGGTATGGGTGAACTTCCTGAGGGTTCTGAAGACGGCTCCATCGTCCAGGAACTCGCTAAACACGCGTCCTTCGTGAATCTGGATGGAAGCCGAATTTGGATTCATCCGTGAACAGCACATTGGACCATTGCTCACGGTCCCAGTCCACGTGGTTCCGAACCCATTCTAATCGTCGTCCACGATTGCCTCTCCGTAAAGGTAGGACCTGGAGTGGTCTACGAGAGCGTAGATTGCTTTCATGCAGTCGCCTTCTTACAGTTTGGTCACTCACAAGCACTTGGTGTTCCACTCGCAGCCTTTGGACCAATTGAGTCGCCGTTGCATTTGGTTGAGCTCGCGCAGTAATTTGCAAAAATCGGTCTTGTCCCCAGACAAGACCGATTTTTGATGTGGGTAGTGATGCGACTTGGCCCCCGGTGCCTCTCCGCTACTTCACCTGTGGCACGATAGCGTGTCCACAATCTTGAAATTACATTTTGGTGGGTCCCTATGGCCTCAGCAACATTACGCTGAACAGACCCAGCTTCCAGCATTCCCACAGCTCGTAACATCTCCGCCCTCGTCAAATGTTGGCGTTGCATGGCTACAATATCTCAATTTCAACTTTATCTTTCGTTTAAAAATGAAAAAAAACTGTAACTAAACGTAATTCGTATTGTTTTCTAAATTTCGCACAAATGAAAATTCGCTCTCCTACACATCAAGACATTTTTATGCCACCGAAACCAAAGAATTTTCAAAAATTTGAATTTGGAATTAGTCTGAGATAAATTACAAACAAATCGGTGTATAAAAGATTCCAATGCGACCAGTATCTTTTCGAGTTATTTAATTGAGTATGAAATATCCCTAGACCGTGTTGATGTGTGTATATTTTATAATCTGTTCAGCCGTTTTTACGCCACATGCTGACAAACGGACTTATTAGATTTTTTTTAGAATCATTGAACGTCAAATCTGTCATATCAAAAGTAAAGTTTTTCCTTTTACGAAAAACTCGCCGTTGCCGTTCACTCATCTATTAATCATCACTACTATCACTACTTCGACTACTAGTTGTTACAACCATTTTTTAATGATAACAATTATGTTTCTGCACTTATTAAATTGAGGTACAAAATTGTAAAGTTCTGACATAAGGTGAGTCCACCTGTCAGAATTGTTCGACTATTTACAAAATATGTAACTTTGTAATTACAATTATTATGCGTTCAATAAAACAGTTTTCCTTACAAATATGTAAATTGTCACATTACTTTACATTTCATTTCATTCATCATATTTTTCATGTTTTTTTTTTTTCAATTTGTAAGTTGTATTCTATACTTACGTATATTAAACAGAAACATGTAACTTGTAAAATACAGGTACAATTTACAATTTGTATCGTTTATTAAACAGGGCGCTGGTAGCAATGGGGAAGAAAATAGACAACTTTTTCCGCGAGGTGTTGCTGGTATCGCTTGACTCACAGAAAATGACATTAGCTGTCAAATTACATACAAAACTGGTTTACAAAAAACTTTGGATGGCATCTGACAAAAAAATGCTGCATTTGCGCGTAATGTGTTGTAATAACAATGGAAATACTTCATTTCCTAAAGACGTACGATTAAAAAAATATGGGAAAGGGCGACTAAGCAACGCAATTTTACAGCTTTCGAAAATTCGAGGACATGTTCATATCCATCTTGGTCCAGCAGCATGGAACTGCTGATGAGGTATCCCACAGTTCAAATTACGATCAAATGATTCGATTCGATTTTAATTAAATCTGTTACAGAATCGCTCATGAAACATCGAATATTTTATACAACTACTGTGTAAGTACGTAAAAGTTTGTAATTACTACGATAGTTAATGAACGACATGTTGATATTTACAAAATTGGGTTATATTCTTCAATTATTAACAAGAAAATAGGCTGAAAATACCTGCTGACCAGGTCTGCTTTTCGGCTTCTTAGTGAAGCTCCTTAGTTCTTCTGTTCAGTTTTTAACTGAGGTAATTTCTACGTTGAATGCATTGTTCGTTGTATTAACAAAAAACACACGCTAGTTTATGTTATAATTATTTAAAACCCCAAAAACATTCAGAGATAAAAATAACAGCGCGATGTTATGAGTCAAGCAATAGCAGCGCCACCTGTTCATAGCTTTGCGACTTCTTCCCCATTACTTTTTTTCAAAAATATTCAATGTACAGTATTGACTTTGTTACTATTTTATTATATGAAGGTATATAGAAGATATATGAAATGTATTAGATCGCGCTGTCGGATAGCGTTTTCGACCCGTCATTCACAATTCAAGACTCATTTAAATGTAACAAGTGAGTAAAATTCACATTCTCAAAATAATACCGCAGACAATTAAGAAAGCAATTTATAAGGTAAAGGATCCAGAAGACGAAGTGTTAAATGAAGTACTTATTAGTCTACATTCAACAAATTAAGTCGACTCAGTTGTTTTCATCACTGAAACAATCAGCCCGGGGCCCCACGATCTGGGGACAATTACATTATTCCTAACTGAGTAGAAAGGTGCTTCTGATAAAATGAAAATTACCACAGCGAACTCGCCGTGCATTCAGCGAAGAAAGAATGAATTTGTTAGAAAAACGTTTTCAAGAACTCAATAAGAATAGGATGAAGAAATTCATTTTGACCTTGCCCAAGGCTTCATCTAAAGACTTACCTGCACCGCACGACCGCAATAAAGAGCCAGAAGCCAGAATCTGCATTCGCTGCAAATGCAAGTCACTTTACGAGCTCTTATCTAGTGCGGTTTAAATTAGAATTAGGACCAACACTGGCAGACTTTAGGTTTAAGCTCATTCATTAAAAACTATTCAACGAAGACATTGGATTGACGTAATCGCAGTTGGCGCTAACTGTGAAATAAACTTCCAAAGGAAAATAAAGTAAATCGCACTGAATGAAAAACTGTTCTTTGGGAAATTTCTATCTATGTTTTGTATAAATTTGAATTTTGATCTTTTGTTTTTGTTTCTTAAACTAAAAAATACTGGCCGGTTTTAAAATCTTTTGAAGAAAGCTTCTTTTGTAGGCCTTTTTGGATGATTCCAAATTTAAATTTGATAAACTAGATTAAAAACAAAAGATTTGCGCGACATAACTTTAGCGATGTTCGATGGTTTCAATTTATCTACCATCGTTTTTGGCGTCAAATTAAAGTTTTAAAACAAGTTAGCAGTTAATTTCGAATTCATGTCACTGTATGCATCATGCAGCGGCGCTATTTAACGAGAGAAGGCATGCTGGGGCTACTCAACGGAGTATTGCCGAGGAGATTGGAACAAAACAAAACATGATATCAAGGTTATGGTCACGTTATCGTGCTACTGGTGAAGTGGCTGAAAGACATCCAGGCGGGAAACGCGTAACCACCCAACGACAAGACCGATTTTGGCAAGTTGCCGCAAGAAGACAACCAAATGTTACGACCATGCTGTTGGTTCAAAGGCTCCAGTCAGAGCACCAGTATGTCTTGTGAATGAGCAAACTGCGAGAAGAAGATTCCATGAAGTTAACCTTCATGCTCGTAAACCGCTTCGTACTTCTGTACTACGCCAAGGAAATCGTGGACGATGATTACAGTGGGCTCCTGAACATTTGCTCTGGGAAGATAACCAGTGGTCTGCAGTGCTGTTTACCGATGAGTCCCGATTCGTTTTCTATCCCGATTCGCGAAGAGTACGCATATGGCGAGGTCCTGGTCGTGAGAGCCGTCTGCAACACCCTCAGGAAGTCCATCCATACCACGGCGGGACAATTATGGTTTGGGCGGGAATTCGTGTTGGTGGAAGAACAGACCTCGTTTGGATCAAAAACACCATAACCGCTGAAAAATAACGTAACCAGGTGCCAGTACCAATAGTCTATCCTCATCGACTACAAATATGCCAAGAATTCACGCTCATGCAAGACAACGCCCGTCCGCACACAGCGCGAGTGGTGACCAGCTGGCTGCAGGAGCACGACGTATCAGTCTTAGACTGGCCTGCGCAATCACCAGACCTAAACCCCATAGAGCACGCGTGGAACATGCTCCAAAGAAGGGCTTTGAAGAATTTTCCTGCAAACATTGCGAATGAAGAGCAACTTTTTTGGTATCTTAGCAAGATCTGGGACAATATCCGCAGCAAGACTTTGATAATTTGATTCAAACCATGAAAATCCGTTGCAGGACTGTTGTTAACATCATGGGTGGTTTTACTGTATTTTTCACTTTTTCTTGAAAAACACATTCATGGTTACTTTTACCATGATTTCACTTTTCGTCTTTAATTAAATATAAAATTTTATTTACGCAAGACAAACAAAATTGTTTTATTCTGAATTATTGTCTGATAAATGGGCTTTACAAAAATATATACATATTGTATGTTATTTATAACAAATTTGGAGTAAATTGAGAAAATCCGTAATATGCAGACGGTGTTGATGTTGTGTGTATTTCAACTAGGTTACTACATTGATAAAATCACTTAGTTTCAAAAACCATTATGGTTATTGAGTAGAAAATTGAACTCAATCATTGTTTCAAAAGGTAATAACGGTATTTTGTACCTGTATAGCTGTATTTAGAGCCGACAAATACTTTATTAGTAATTCGTATCCTTGTTCTCGTGGTCCAATAAACCTTTAAAATAGCTCACTGTCTTGAGCATTAGATTTTCGTAGTGAAAACTTTGCATGCTTAGTTTAACTTGAGGCTTTTCAATTCTCGGAGATTCTTGGTCGAATCTGTTTAAACATAGAGTGTGGAAGTATCGTTCGTGTTAGTTCTCTTAGTTCGTGGAAACTTTTACTGACGTCAGTGAGCACCGCCACGCGTCAGTTCCGGGCGTCGCCGACGTCACACAGTTCTGACACCCATTAGCCTCGCAGTCAACACTTTGATTTTAACAAGGGGTCCACGGACCCTTGTAATCCGTTTACGCGTCGCAAGTACCCTCTCGGCCCAAGTGGCGACGTTTTGTCAAACGTCTTACCTACTTAGCTTTCTACTTGCCTAAATACTTGTGTTCTGAACATTAATGAGATTCGCTCGATCGAAACCACAAACTCGTTACGAAGTCTGAATTTACAACCGATCAGATTCGTGTAGGTAGAAATGCTTTTGAAGTATTTTTTTTTTGTATCCGGATACTTGACTAGGTTTATTGCAAACACGGTCAAAAAGAGCCGCTTGAGCACGAATAAATTCCAGGCTGGTGAGTCAGAGAGCGCTTTGTGTGAGCCCGCGGGCAAATGAGCCTGCGTTGTGGAAGCTCACCAGCGCATTAACGCTCGCCCGTTTCACTTACACCAAGTCTCTGACAAATAATTACACTCAGGTTTTATCGCCTGTAAAAATCCTAACTGTAAAGTAAAGATCTCATCAATTAACTATTCTTTTTCCTTTTCTCAGGTAATACGAGTTTTGATTTAAGCGCTGCAGCCGTCGTACGTAAGGTAACGTAGCTTATGTTCTGCCAAGCGAATGCTGATTTTATTTATTTTGCTCTTATCAGGGTATGCATTTTTTCCAATTCAATGAATACCTGGCCCCATAGGTCAGCATTCGCCTGCCCTATACCAATTTATTTGAGGTCGGTGCAACTGAACATCGTAGGTATTATTATCCAAATGCTGAGCACATAATTTCTCGTCTATCATCCATTCAAGTATTTTCCATTTAATAAAGCCTTGCTGTAGGTACATTGGAATAATTAATGTTAAAATGTCGCGCGTTGGATAAAAGTTACTTTTTGTTTATAAGGTATACCATTTCGGAAGCACTCAAAAGTTGGCAGTTTTTTATAATAAAAGATTTCTTGAGAGGTCACTGTTATTGAATTTTCCGCGAAACAGTCAAGGCGAGAATTGACAAAATGGCTACTGGCTTTTTGTTAGTTATGGAAGTCCCGAGGGAGATTTAAACCGGGTATAGTTAAAGTTGTAACAAGTATTTATCTAAGTGAGTTAGTTACGTTAGGCGTACGATGCGTGGGTTCCCCCAGGGTGTTGTTTCAAACAAGGGTTAGTACAAAACTTATAGGCATGTATGTTCGGAAAGATGTTAACAAATGTGTTTGGGCGGGAAGCAGTCCTCTAATTATAAATTATTTCCCCGCTAATTAAACTATGTCTTCCTTGCGCGTTGCAATGTTTTTTGGTTTACTATAGGTATCTACTTTCAGGTTGCTAGCGCATCGCTGTTTATGGACAGTTTGATTTCTGTTTTTAGGGTTCCGTACCTCAAAAGGAAAAAACGGAACCCTTAAAGGATCACTCGTGTGTCTGTCTGTCTGTCTGTCCGTCTGTCACAGCCAATTTGCTCCGAATCTAATGGACCGATTAAGTTTAAATTTGGTACACATATGGATTTCTGTGACCCAAACACGTACGGGTAAAGTAAATAAATTTTGAATATGGGGGTCACTTTTAGGGGGCAAATAAGAAAATAAAAAAAAAGTTTTGCAAACTATACCGTGTGACATATCAAATGAAAGGGCTTACCATGAGGGTCTCAAATATATATTTTTTATAATTTTAAAACAAATTGTTTTAAAGTTATTTAAGAAAATAGACGAAAATGAATTCCCCCCCTTATCTCCGAAACTACTGAGCCTAAATTTTTGAAAAAAATACAGAAAATAGTTCTTTATCTATAGATTACAGGAAAATTTATAAGAAGTTTGTGGTCTCAAAGTGACGTGGTAAATCTCTCAATATTGTGAGTACAAACTTACATTTACAGTTGGCTATTGAATTTACGAAACAATTAACCTTCTCCATAGCTATACTCCATTTACAATAAGATTACACATTTAAACAAACCTTTTATACAGTCCGTTTAACCGATTTTGACTTCTATTGCGTTGGTGGCATGACAAATGGCAGCTGCAGAAAAAAGTTAGTATTTTAACCACTTTTTTGCCTTTAATGCCATCCTTAAGCCTATGGAATAGAAGTCAAAATCGGTCGAACGGACTGTAAAAAAGGTTTTTTTCAATGTCTAATTTTATTGAGTATACTCGTAGAATAAAGTGAGTGTTACCTAAAATAATGTGCTTCGGCATAATAAATGTAATTTTTGGGTGTGCTAAACCTGTTAACTTCATGGCATATCCATTTTGACGCTCAAAGCTTAATTCGATGATTTTATTCATGCTTATACAACATCAGTTTTTGATGACCCCTTTTCGCGTTTACATTTAAAAAAATCAGCAGTTCAGTACATTAATCTACATCAAACTCATCAAAATGTACTGAACAGCTGATTTTTTTTTCGCGATTTCAATGTTGGTCCCATAGAAAAATTTGTTCAAAATTATGAGTACAATGACCTCTCTTCGGGTTTAGTGTTAACAAAAACTAATGTTACATAGAAACTAGTAGTGTAAGTTTAAATGAAAATGTGATGCACACAGTTTGCCTCCAGCTACTTCTGTTTGTAACCAGTAAACTGATCTAAACACACGAAGTTAGCAGTGGGTTCACCGCAGTATGTGGACGAATGGACGGACAAACTTTAGACCGCGAGTTGATTGAATGCATCGTGTAATTCGGACAGAGTAGGTACCTACTACATCTACAGCTACTAATGCGACCACAGCCAATATGACACATAGATAGGTTTATACAATATGCTTAACGCTTTAAAGTACAGTAAGAGCAACAAGCAAAAACGTTGTTTCTATGGACGGCAGCATAATTACGTCCAGGTCTTGCATTCACGTGCACAAATGTGTTTTAATTAACAACGAATTTCTCTTAAAGTATTGAATGAAATTGTGATGTGCTATGCACGATGGTACAGTCAGCTATAGCATTAGCTGACCCACCCTTGCATAAATAGTTGAGATTTTTAGAATACGAATCGATAGAATTAATTTTATAATTCTTTTATATTTTATTTAAGTAAATACCTATAATAAATAAAATATAAAAGAATTATAAAATTAATTCTATCGACTCGTATTCTAAAAAATCTCAACCATATAAGTAAGGGTGGGTCAGCTAAATGCTATAGCTGACTGTACCATCGTGCATAGCACATCACAATTTCATTCAATACTTTTAACATTTCAAATACGTATGAAAATAATTTTCGTAAAGTTTGACATTTTTGTCTCATATTTTAACGTTGTTTTGATAACTTTAATAACTTACATAATTAGCAACTTACATAATAATGTTCGCACTGCTGGGAACAGGCCTCTTCTCGGTGAGAGGGAGCGGGCCGTAATCCACACGCGGCCCCAGTGCGGGTTTGCGGATGTCACATGTCTTCGAATTTTTGGTTCTAGGATATGCTTCACGATGTTTTCTTTCACCGGTTTCAGAGCAGTGGTGATGAAATTATTTTCACCAAGTAAAGCGCCTGCCTGGGTTCGAACCTAGGTACGACCTACAACTCGTAAGTCGTGGGCCACAACTTCTCTAAAGCTTAAGAATTCTCTTCGTTGGAGCTTTTAAAGTACAAGCTGCATGTAAATATAATATGATGTACAAAAGCTCTCCACTGTAGCTAGAACATTTTAAAGTACAAGCTGCATGTAAATATAATATGATGTACAAAAGCTCTCCACTGTAGCTAGAACATTTTAAAGTACAAGCTGCATGTAAATATAATATGATGTACAAAAGCTCTCCCCTGTAGCTAGAACATTTTAAAGTACAAGCTGCATGTAAATATAATATGATGTACAAAAGCTCTCCACTGTAGCTAGAACATTTTAAAGTACAAGCTGCATGTAAATATAATATGATGTACAAAAGCTCTCCACTGTAGCTAGAACATTTTAAAGTACAAGCTGCATGTAAATATAATATGATGTACAAAAGCTCTCCCCTGTAGCTAGAACATTTTAAAGTACAAGCTGCATGTAAATATAATATGATGAACAAAAGCTGTAGCTAGAACATTTTAAAGCTATTCCTCCGAGTTCTTTGTGAATGTATGAAACTTGATGGAAAAAGTTCGCAATGTTTTCATGTTGATATCATCAAAGCGTAAACTTTTACTTTGTTTTTGTCTAAAGTTGCAAATGAGATACGAAAAAGATAATATATGAGCTTCCAAATGAGGGTGAACCCGTACACCATATCATCATATCAATTGTTGGAAAACACGTCACCCTATACCCAAGGTGAAATCGTGACCTTCACAGGTATAAATATTGAAATAACTTTCCAAAACTAACTTGATTATCACTATCACTATCACTATCACTTCATCACTATCACTATCACTACATATTATAAAACAAAGTCGCTCCGCTGTCTGTCTGTCCCTATGTATGCTTAGATCTTTAAAACTACGCTACGGATTTTGATGCGGTTTTTTTTTAATAGATAGAAAGATTCAAGAGGAAGGTTTATATGTATAATACATGCATAATATAGTAGAGAAACACTGATAATTTTAGAGGTTTCTACTGTGATGTCGTAAATAAACACATTTTTTTGCGCTTACATTGCAAACGCTGGCTGAACCCTACGAGATAGATCAAAATAATGTACTACAGTATTGTACACCTTAAAAAGGTCTGCAAAAAAATCCGCGATGGCATATGTCTATCTCTTAGGGATAACCCACAATAACAATAACCATTTTTTATCCTTTACTTTTTACGAGAAATAATGGCTTATTTACGAAGCGATTTTAAGCAATACAGCATTAATCCTTATCCAATTAAGTACCTTATATAAATTGTGCATTTACTATAGATCAATATGGCCCTTTACAGCATGTAATTGAAATGAATATTTTCGAAGATATTACAGATTTAAAATGCAGAGATATAGCGAAAGTAACTCTGTCTGTCTGTAACCTTTCCGCGCCCAAACCACCGAACAGATTTTGATAAAATTTGACAAGGCTATAAGGTGGTATTCTAGGAAAGGACTTAAGCTACTTTTTGTCTCAAAAATAACTCTACAGGGTGTGATATAGGGGATGAAAGTTTGTATGGGAAACCTAGCATTTCTTAAGTTAGGCATATGAAAATTAAAGCTTATGCTTTTGGTAGGAAATAATGAAATAAGTGGTTTAGTGTTTTTGGAAAATCATCCCCTAAGGGGGTAAAATAGGGGTTATTTTAAAATCTACAAAACGGCACGGATATCGATACAATTTGGTAAGGCTACAGATGGCATCCTGGGGAAGGACACAGGCTATTTATTATCCTACAGGAGGTGATATGGGGGATGAAAGATTGTAAAGGAAACCTAGCATTTCTTGAGATAAAGAGTTCATTTCTTGGGCTATGATAATACTTTATGCTTTTGGTAGAAAATAAGGAAATGTGTGGTCCAGCGATTTTGAAAAATCATCCCCTAAGGGGTAAAGAAGGGGATGATTTTAAATTTCACAAAACTATATCGTTTAAATTTGGCAAGACTATAGATGGCACCCTGGGGAAGGACATAACCTATTTTTTGTATTAAAAAATAATCCTACAGGGGGTGAAAGTTTTATGAGAATCCCAGCATTTCTTAAGTTAGGGATATGAAAATAAGGGGGTAAACTAGGGGTTGATTTTAAAATTCACAAACACTATTAAAATGTTTGTGTAATTACCTCTTTTTAAGAGATTTAAGGGATTGGGTAGTTTGTATCTTGAAGTAACATTTAGCCGACGTTCCCACGGACGTAAAAAATCGCGGCGGGATTGAACATGGGCTTAGTCTTAATATTTTTTTAATTCCCACGGGATAGAGAATAAAGAGGATTTATACTTTCGCTTTAAAGTTGCTTTCAAAGGCATGCAAGTTGGTAATTTTCCGCTTACTATTGTTTGGTTTTAAGATTGATTATCCTCCAGCAATCATAAATCAATGTGCGCGCCGCTCCTCGAGTACTATATAAGCAGTGCGAGAAGATAATGATTGTGTAGCCGACGTTCACACGGGCGTAAAAATATCGCGGCGATTTTTTTTCGCGCACTGCCTTTTTAACGCTCTCCTTAGCCCCGAGAGTTAAAAATCCAACAGTGTATTTTTTCGTCGCGCTGGGATGCACTCTGTTGTTGTTAGGTTGGATTCTCAAAGCTCGGCTCAAAACCAAGAGTTGAAAATCCAGTGCGCGATAACATCCCGCCGCGATATTTTTGCGTCCGTGCGAACGTCGGCTTACTTGGGTTACATTTAGGGTACTTTTTATCCCGGTAGTACACACGGCTACACATCAAGCTAGGATAACCGGAAATGTATCATTTCCATTTTACACTGACCTCTCATTGGAAGGAAATCCTACAAAATGCGAGATCAGCTTATACTGGAAATGTATAGCTTGATCTGCAGCCGTGCTTACGTTCCCGTGGGATATTTTCCGACATCCACGCGGGCGAAGCCGCGGGCAAAAGCTAGTATTTCATAAACACAAGAAAGATAAATCTCGGTGAACCAACCCTTTATAACCAGATGGCACTCTGGCTCTGTCCATAATTGAAACGCTCCGTCCAAGCGGGCTGTTTGCTGGACGCAAACAGCCCGCTTGGACGGAGCGTTTCAATTAAAAAAAAATTACACGGATTATGGGTGAGATAAATTTAATGGGAAAAGTGCAATTAACATTTCGTTTGTTGCTGTTAATTATTTATAAATACCTTACCTTACCTTACCTTGTTTCCGCCAGCTTTTTTATTTTTTTTCGATTTGGATTCGCAAAAGACCAAATGCAGTTGGATTTACATAATTCTAGCGGACCCGACAGACGTTGTCCTGTCTGAACGATCCTAGAAACCGACTACAGCTCCACCTACCGGGTCCAAATGTATTTTCAGGAATTTTCCAATTTTCCTGGCAACTTTTCCAATTTTTCTCACCGTTTAAACATTTCCTGGACTACGACAAGCACTTCAAAACCAAAATCGACTAAATCGACCCAGCCGTTCTCGAGTTTAGCGAGACTAGAGAACAGCAATTGATTTTTATAATATAGATAGATTAAGATAACACTTTTCAGTTTCCGATGATGTTGAGTAAGTTCAATTTTATTGTTTTTGCTCTTATGAAATGTCTAGCCAACCTAAGCAATAAAAAGTAAGAGATAGTGTGAGTGTGTATGAGTAGTATTATAATAAGAACATGCAATAATATCATAAAAGATTTTTCAGTTCTAGTCCTGACAAAATAAACGAATCTGAAAACTATTATAAATAACCAACATTTACATACTTGCTCGCACGTTCATAGATCTTGTCAGACACACGTGCCGATTAAGTGTGTTATAGATCCAAACTTCCGATTACTTTAAAGACCTAGTCGCAAAGGCCCTATCTCACAATGGAGCTCCTTTCTATCAAACAACCTTCGATAAAAAATTAAACTGTCTTTTATTAGCAATTGGAATAGTTATTGCTATAGTCTCATTCATACTTCCATAACAATATTATAAATTTGAGTGCCGTCTGTTTGCCCCAAACCTATTTTTATGAATAAATAGGATATGAGATAGCTTGCAAAGAACTGCCATGACAAAAACAACCCCTAAAGAGCTTTTGATGTTAGTATGAAAATATCCGAAATCCCCGTGGATAAAGTCACGAGTAAACCGCTTAAATAAGAGCTTCGTCGATGTATGCAAGTAATCGCTACCTAGTATCGGTAATTGCATACTTTGATTTAGGTACTCATACGAATAAAATAAGTTAAGTGCTTATTGCTGAAATTAAAAATAATGACAAAATAACCAGCAAATTCTTTATTTACAACACAAATAATAAAAATTAAGTGACTCCAACATTAAACATACCTTTAAGATTCCGCGGCCGTCACGAGATATCCCGTCTTTCGGTACCAAAAAGTGTCGGAAATCGATCAGCCTAATCTCATTGAATAATTTAAAGATTTATTTAAGCAATGGGAACCTATCAACTCCGACGTTTGTTGAGTTGACGCGCTGAATGTAAATCGAGCTTAGTACAATACGGAGCATGTTTTTGAAGGGGCAACGAAATATTCTGGTCCTGGCGTTCTGCATAACAAGAGGCTCGGATTTATTGTGTTACCGATAACATTGTGACTTTGAGTGAACATGAGTGGCGTCACAGACAGAAAGATAACCTACTGTAAAAATACAGGGTGGTCAAAAAGTCGTCGATCAAACGAAATAGAGAGATAAAGGAGGTCATTTCCAACAAAAAATATTTCTACAGCATGGCCATAATTCAATTGCCCTAAAAATTAATTGCTCTTGAAATTTGGTACCCAGAGCCGCAATAGAACTTTTTTAGCGCTGATACATTATCTAGTAATAATACAACACCGTTTGTTTTATTGTTTTATATCATTTTTTTTTAAATTATTCCAATTGCGGCTCTGAGTGCCAAATTTCAAGAGCAATTAATTTTTAGGGCAATTGAGTTATGGCCATGCTGCAGAAAGATTTTTTGTTGGAAATGACCTCCTTTATCTCCCTATTTCGTTTGATCCATGACTTTTTGACCACCCTGTATATTTCATTCATGTCTAAAATTTGGTCTTCATGTTAAAATCGGAGGCTGTCGTTACGTCTAGCTAGATATTATGGTCCTTTCGATCGCTTAATGGAAATCAATTTTCAGCATAAAACTTTTACGCGTTTTTTTTTATTCATTTAGTAAGTACACTTTTCAGGATAAAAGAAAAAAACCTATAAAATTCCCACTGCTGGGACACTGCCTCCTCTCGCTGAGAGGGAGTGGGCCGTAATCCACATGTCTTTGAATTTTTAGTTCTAGGACATGCCGGTTTCTTCTCGATGTTTTCCTTCACCGTCTTGAGAGCAGTGGTGATAATATAATTTACACAAATTAAAGCACCTGTCTGTGTTCGAACCTACGACCTACAACTCCTAAGTCACTGTCGTTACCACTGGGCCACCAATGCTCTACTAACTACAACAGGCAAGCATAAAACCAAAGCAAAATACCTTTTGTCTCACTATTCAATATAGGTTTACTCCGTGGGTTGTGTCGGATCTCGGACGGCCAGGAGGAAGTCTTTCCTACAAAATATGTACATAAAAAAATAAAAATAATGAACAATAAATGTGTATGTTTGCATGTGTGTTACTTAATCTACCAAAAACGGCTGATCATGTTTGCATGAAATTTGACACAGATACAGGTTATTTCCTGGATTAACACATAGGATATTATATACTTTTATCCCGGTAGGACGTTCCCAAGGGATAATTTCCAACATCCACGCGGGCGAAGTTATAGCCTCTGGCAACAGCAACTTATGTACGTATAAGTCATTTTAAGCTCCAGAGTTTGAGCTCAAAATCTAACTTATTCCCTATCATGTTGACATTGTTAAGGAGTTTGTTAGCTTTACCTACGCAGATAAACTAGGAAATTGTATGTATAGTAGTACCCAAGTAATATGGCTTATGGATGTACCTGCGCAGAAGATGAATTTTCAAAGCGCGGGAAATGCTATTGACCAATCGACACGCTCCACGCTTTTTCCTGTACCGCTATTGGTCGGTAGCTGCCGCCATGCTAGCGCGCGCCGCTTGACAGCCGCCATATATAGTGAGACGGAACTAACAGCTGCAGTGTATTATGAACCTTATAGTAGTGATCTAAGGTTGATTGTAAGTTTTAAGTATTCTCGTTAATCTTCGGGGCCATACTTTCTTTTCTGTGCGAACGGAGATTCACGACGCGCCTTATTAGTTGAGTACTACTGTAAGTAGGTGTTTCTCGAAATTATCTTTACATGTTTAACTCTCAGAAAGAGCTGGGATTTAGCATGTTTTTGAATTAGCATTTTAATCACTACACCTACATAAGCTTTACCGACGTTTAAAAATGTTCGGGTCGTCAGAATACGAGTACTTTTTTTTCTAAATTTTTAAGTTGGAATTTATCGATTTCAATTTCCATTTAATATATTTCCATTAAAAGAAGTAATATCCGCTTTAAACAGTTAACATCAAAAAGGATGGAACATTAATTAATTCATAATTACTAATTGGTCAGAAGCAAACCGATACATTAACCGTTTCCACCACTCTACATTCATTACGTTTGACTGTTTAATTTGCTGGCTGATAATAATATTATAATTTATTCGTAGGAAATCATATTAGTTTATTTTGTACCTATGCATAAATAGCAGTTATTTGAGTGTCCTAACTAAGTTCCTAACCCAACTGGCTGCGTTACCAGCCCAGGTTTTTAGGGTTCCGTACCAAAATGGTAAAAAAGGAAACCTTATGGTGTGACTCAGTCTGTCTGTCTGTCCGTCTGTCTGTCTGTCTGTCTGTCTGTCTGTCTGTCTGTCTGTCTGTCTGTCTGTCTGTCTGTCTGTCACAGCTGAATATCTCAAGAACTACTAATGCTATCAACTTGAAATTTGGAATAATTTTAGGTGACATTTACCCAACTATTTTGCAAATAAGAAAGATGTAAAAATATTTATATTTTTTTTTTGTAAAAGGGACTGAAAGGGGGTCTTAAAAAATCAAAGTGGGGCTACTATGGGCATGTAGGGTATCATATGAAAGAACGCTGTTTGCAAATTCTCAAACATTTTTTAAATTTTTTTTAGGCCGTATAGTTTTCGAATTTTGATGAAAAATGTAAAAAAAAATACCGTTCGCCCCTCTTATCTCCGAAGTTTGCAAAGAGAAAAATCTGAAATTATTCTATGTGATAGAAGTTTATGTAAAGATTACAGGAAAAATAAAACGATGTCTCTAAATAACACAATTTTTCAGAAATCGGAACGGAACCCTCGGTGCGCGAGTTCGTCTCGCTCACCGAGACCGAGAGCACCGAGAGATATGAAGTCTATGGTCCCTTGAAGTCCTAAAAAATCAAGCTTCTAAGTCAACGCAATATAAAATTACGGGCATATTATAAGCGACATATTTTGATACTCGCAAGTAAATCAAAACCCATAGGGTACTTCCCGTTGTCCTAGAATCATGAAAGTTGGCAAGAAGTCTCACAGCACAATTAGAGGAAAAAGTCTGAAAATTGTTAATTTGTAATTTTATCACTTATGTAATTTTTTTGGGATTACAATGTTAAATGTTTTTTTGGGATAAATTCTTTCCAGCTTCATTGTGCGTGGTCCAACACGCACTTGGCCGGTTTTTTCCTTCCAACTGTCCGTTTCCTAACAGATAGAACCAGATCTCAAAACACATTTCGCCATTTAAAAAAAAGAACTATGTATCGAATTCGTGTTTGAATTTGAATTCTTCTTCCATGTCTCTTGTACGGTTCCAGACGGTAGTACGCCCCTGTAGTTTAATTTCCGCCGAGTCATGGCATAGGTACGTGCCTAGAATTAATATTTGAACATTTACAACCGCAGTCGTAGTTAGAAATAAATCTACGAAATTATATCCGTGCTGCACATAATTCCATAGTTTTGGAATTTAGGCTATACGCAACTACTTAAAAATAAGAAAATTAAACAACAGAATGTTAAAAATTATTTTTGATGCTAACTATCATGCACATCAAACTGCTAAATTAGAAGCTCTCTCTACCTCTTTTATGATGGTATTATGTTCACGTTCTATGTCAGAAAGTTTGGTTTCCGCACTTAGTCCTTTAGGTGAACCATTGTGCGTGTTTATGATGGTAGAAACAAAAGAAGTATGCAAGGATTGCAGCAGGTGGCGTTCTGTAGTTTCTGCCTACCCCCGTGGGAAGAAGGGAGTCCATGTATGTATGTATTAAGAAACATATAAAAGAAAAGCAGTAGTAGTAGTGTCCAGCGCAGGCGTAGCGATAACGCCCCGTCGTAGACCCATTGTAGACCCCTCGTAGACCCATCGTAGACCCCTCGTAGACCCGGCAAAGACCGCTCGTAGACCCACTTAGGCCGTTGATGTAGTGTGATATAATCATGACCAAAGTCTGGTTATTAAAATAAAACTAATATCGTCTGAAACTAAGTTAAAAAGTCGTTTTGTCACTAATTAACCTAAAAAAGTGGTAAAATAAACTGAAAATTATTAAGTCTACCTCAAAAACAGGGATTTAAAGTTGCAGCATGAAGACTTAAACTATTACAGTAGCGTAGCGAGGGAGGGATGAAGCCATAAAAGGTGGATAGCACAATCCCTCGGGGGACGGAGCAGCGATCCAACACTCTCTGATTCCTTCAAAGAGTAACCGTGAGTGGAAATGAATCCTATATAAAAGTTCTGCTTTGGAAAAAACCATTTTTATCTACGAACATAATTTAATTCGTAATGTAAAAAATATTTTTAATTCATTTTTAATCCAATTTCATTAGTACTAAGCAAGTACGTAATTCAAGTACAAGCAATATTTTAATTTTTCTTCCTCTTAAAAAATAAAGTTAGTAAAAACTAAAAACCAACAACGACAAAAACGCCAACTAAAAATGTATAAACAAGACATCGTAACAAAATAACATCGGTTTTAGTATAACCGGAGTCACACGTCATTACGGCATAAATTGTACAGTGTGACTCCGGTTATACGAAAGCCAATGTTATTTTGTTACCATGTCTTGTTTATACATTTTTAGTTGGCGTTTTTGTCGTAGTTGGGTTTTAGTTTTTAACTTTCAATTTTATTTCAAATATTTTGGGATTGTGTACATTGAAGGTAGGTAGTACCTAATGAATTATGATACTATGATTTGTAAACCAGCCTACAAACCATTAGGCATAAGTAGTAGCGTTTCAGAGAGTGATACATTATTGTTTTATTCTTATTTCGCCTCTTTGCGAGAAAAACGTGACATTTCGGAAAACGTGTTTTTTTATTACCTATCCGATAATTGAATATTCGATTGTAGAATCTTTTTGTTCATTTTTTAAAAGTTTAATAATAACTCATTTAACGTAAAAATACATTAATTTACTTGTCATAATTTTTTTAAAGTTTACAAATCGCTTCCTTTGCACGTTTTTCTCCCAAAGAGGCTATTTGGAGTATATGCATGAGTAATTATAGATAACCAATATATTCATTCTCTTCTCTTCTAACGATACTTTTGTATGTCATAACACGACTAGTAGTTTAGTAGTCATGAGGGAACAGATGAACATACATACATACATGCTTGTTTAAATCATAACTCCCCTTGGCTTTGCCGTTGTTGGGTAAAAAGGAATCTAAATTGTATTTGCCTGGAAATTAACTACAAGTACCGACTGCATTATCAGAAAGCATTTATTAATAATAATTCCTCTAGCGTGCAGCTCACAGGAATGTGTTTATTAAAAATTCCTTTACTTAGGTCATAAAAGTAGGTACCTATAATAGTTATTTGCTCAGTGAATTATTCATGATGAAAAATGCACAGTTTAAAAAAAAAGTCACCGGAAATAAGTTCAGATGAATAATGAATGCAGTCTGAGCTGGGCAAGCGCCGCGTATGAATTCACAATCCGGCCGTCCGTCGGTCGAGGTGCCACTTTTCTCTCCGCTGCATCTGAAAATATGGAAAACATTAGCATTTTTGATATAATGGAACGCTATTTTGATTTAGACGTCGCATTTTGTTCTACCTTGCATGTTTAACATCCTCAGTAACAAAATAAATCAAAAAGACGATATTATCAGCACCATTTTTATATATAGCCTTTTATGAATAGCTGGCTTACATTATTTGTTCCTTTGATCTGTTAATTAAGTGATATAGATACGTATATTTTCATAATCCAGCCATGAACCGTGGGTAACGAACTACTAATCCCTTAGACGATAGTACAAGGCGCAATTCTCACTGCTTAGTTTTTGATCTACAACTCCTATTCAATTGTGGAAGTGAACAGTTTTGTTGAAATTGTAAATTGTCTCTAACTTAGCCTCTACTTTAGTCACAAAGCCACACATACTAACTAGTTCCTCAAGGCACTGAATTGCGAGCATACGGGTGACAAGTGACAATTGACGTTATAGTGATCTACATGAAACAAGTTTGTCTCATACGTCATCTGAACTTTGGATAATTTAATATGTGCCATCATAAAGTTCGTCGCAGACGGCTTACCTGTATGAAAATTTAGTGAACTCAGCAGCAGTGATGGAATCCTTCTAATTAAGGAGGCGCAGAAAATTGCTGCTTACCTTAGACATGTCAATAATTACTTAAGTGTGATGACGCTCTCTTACGAATTTGCCGTACCTACACATAAAACCGTAAAGATTAATTACTGGCAGTTTCACACCTCAGCAACGACGATGAAACGTGTCTGTCACAATTAATTCAGTGAATTATAGGGAATATATATTGTTCCCAGTTGTTTTATGACATGACTGTGTTTAATTGACTGTCATTAAACATTGTTGCGAGTAGAAACTCTCAAGTAACTGTCATTGTTATTCGAGAGAGCGATGTTTGTCGAGCTTTTACGCGTAGCTGCGTACGATGTGGTAGTATGTCTTGATCTTTCCGATTATGTTTGTCTTCGAGACAAAAGCTCTAAGAAAATCGGCTCGAGTACCATTAAATATTAAAACTCCGATCTCTCGCTCAATATATTTCAATAGTTTCTCCACGATTCATGCAAATTATATGAATTCAGTTGCAGGTCTGTTTAAACTTGAAGACGCAACAGCACTATGAAACTTTAAGTCCCAATTTGGGGCAGCGTTGTTATTAAAATTAATCGTCTTATGTCGGAAACCTTAGCTAACAGTGTTGTCTTGTGTACCCAGGCTTACAATATTTTGTACTAACGGTCTGCTGCAATCCTCTCGAGAAAAGGATTTGTTCTTAGGTCACTTGGCTAGCGTAGCTTAGATAGTATATGTTGTAGGCTACCTATGGCTTTAGTTGAGCTCTTCATGGATCCCTGCTTTGAACTTCAGCCGATCTATATTCTGTAAAAATGTCATCGTGAAAACTTATTCAAGGGAGCTTGAAGTAAGCTGTCATTCTACCTGATTATGACACTATTGACAACGGATTGAACGGATTTGCCGATGGCATGCGTCCACTGTCCACTGGTCCACGCCGGCCAGCCGGAACGCATGCACGGCACGCAACGTATTGAACGGATTTGCCGGTGTCATGCGTCCACCATTTTTGTTGTTGTCAGTATCTGTCTGAGTGTTTTTGTTGTTGTCAGTAGACGTCGCGCGTTGTCATGGAGATTGACGAAGATATTATTAAGTATTATCAGTTGCTTGTTGCCAGAAGATGACTGCAGTTGCCTCTGCCGTTGACAAGCGCCGCTCATGTCTATGAGCACGAGTCTAAACATTATTATCATTTTTTAATTTTGATAATAAAGCACAACAGAAATGCAGTCAGAAACCAGAAACTCAATTTTGTTTTTAATTTGTTTATACAACATTAGTTTTTGTTTATTTATACTAAACCTGAAAGGGGTCATTGTACTCATCATTGAAAAAAAAATCAGCTGTTCAGTACATTTTGACGAGGTTGATGTAGATAAATGTACTGGACAGCAGATTTTTTTTCGCGATTTCAAGGTTGATCCCGTAGAAAAAATTGTTCAAAATGATGAGTACAATGACCACTTTTCGGGTTTAGTATAAACAAAAACTAATGTTGTATAGACTAGTCTTTATGCATATAAGGACTAGTCTAGATAAAAAAACATTGTAAATGTTATGCTTCGTCAATCCCTGGAATCAGTAGGATGACACTGACAGATGCGATGAGTTCAAAAATGCGTTCCGTGCCGGTGACGTCACCGGCATTCCTTATGACGTCACCGGCACGCATCGCCTTTTTTGCTCATATATGCCGGCGGTCTGTGCGGCCGGTACCGATAGTGGACGCAGTGCTATATACATTCATAGATAGCAAACCGAAATCCGTTGCGTGCCGTGCGTGCGGTGCGGCCAGCGCGGACCAGTGGACGTTCACCTTTAGCGTAAAGTTTAGAAACACGATATCGAACTAATAATCACTATTGAATGGATCCTAAACTCCTTTTAAATACCTCACTGTCTGAGTCGAGGAAATTCATTGAAAAACAAAATAATAGGTTTCGATTTTAAGAAAATTATTGTGTTTTTTTTTTAGTTTTTGGATGTAAGTATGTATATGTAGGAGGTATTTTCACAACCGAGATGTTCGTGTGCTAATTGCGAAAGCTCGTAATATTTTTACACTATATATAATATGTCTTACAAATATAACTTGTAAGAAAAAATAATCTTCACAATCCTTAGAAGAAGAAATATTATTCTAGTACTTAGCAGTATACCTTTTAACGTCGACTTTCTGCAGAATTATTAGGTATCTGAAAGAACTAAGTTTAGCTTTCTATATACTTAGTTAATCTAAGAGTAAATCTTGGATTTCTAATAATTTCTCAAGTCACTTTAGAGTTAACTATGTATAAGTTTTCAATTTGCTGATGATTTATCTTTGACGATAAAAGATACCAACTAGTTTATTTATATGAACAAGAAACAACTTTATTAATTGGAAAAGGCCAACAGAAACGTCTTGACGGTCAATAATACAAAACAATATAATATTTTCTCTTTCCATTGTGTCTGTGATACCTCATAAAGCTCTCACATCTGACGTTGGTTGACGCCGCGTAGACGATGCGCTAGCGTCGCGTTTACGCAGCGTCATTTGACAAACGCCTACGCTAGATGCAAAATTTACAAGAGGGCCTAGACAAATGGCATTCGCTTCGGAGCGATGCTATTTCTACAATCGCTACAGCGTCAAAGTGACATGGGCATAATCACGTGACATTTCGATAGCTTATGTCAACCCCATACATTTTTTGGCTTTTCTACTAGCGTCATCGCTAATCGAATGGTACTTTGTCTAGGCCCTCTGAGCACCTAAAATTTTCGTTTTCACAAAAGGGCATTCTCTATACTTGCTGCCGTACATCGAACTCCTAGTTTTATGAATTTTGTTAATTTTAGAGACTGCGCCGTGGGAGTATTAAATTAGAACTTGATACTGAAATATTCGTCTTCTTAATATTAATTTAGATTATTATTCTTTTGTTATTCCTTTAACTTGAGAGGTACCCTGAATCCAATTAAAGGAATGAGGTAAATAATCTTATTAACCAAAATCACACACACACATAAATAAATACACAAAATAACGCAGACACACACATAAATGTTTCCTGTAGAAAAAATAATCTCAGGAATAGGTCTATATTTTCAGTCCATTGGTCATTCGAATGACGGTATAGACTACGCTGTAGGTATCTATACATATAGCTCAAATTAGGTGCGTCATTTGCACCAACATCACGTTTACACTGGCCGTGCCAGCATTTTGGCACCAGCATTAACCTAGGTACCATTTTATTGCACCGCCAGCTCAATGACACGTCACTAGAATTATGTATGACGTCATATCACGATATAAGTATACAAGTTTAAGTCACATTGATGTTAATTCTAAAAAAAGTTCGCGCAAGTTCCTGTTAACCACTATACATGCGAACATTTTCTGCTAAACATTGGCAGTTTTGCCATGTAATTTAAATTGAATCACTTATTTATTTCAACTTGATAAATAATTATTACTCTGCTGCGTACCACCCACAAAAGCTATGAGAAGCCATACTCAAAGACTACAGATAACTATATATTAATCATTATACTGGGGCCGCTACTTTTGTCTATCATGATGAACCTTCGCACAGTGCACAGACTAAGTAGGCACAGTGATTGTCAGTGATCCAATACACTCAGATGTGATAGATCAACCAACCATTATGGCCGGATATCATCGCGATAGGACGGCCACTATTTTTCGATACTCATATGGTGGGCCTCTCGATAATTTCTTGATAATTTTCTTCTCGCAAATTAAATAATATTTAGTTTATTTTCTTTAAACGTATCTAATGGTAACAAGATATAGATTCCAAAGCTCAGAGACGGACCACGGAACATCAAAGGGGATTTCTCTCTGCGGTATTCAAGAGCGCGTTGGAGGATACCGCGGCGGAATGCGACAACATGCGGCGGGTCGCGACAGCATGCGGCGAAGGCATGCGACGGTACATGCCGGAGTCCGCTAGCATACGTTCGCTGGGGAGAGGCAGCGAAATGCCGGCAGCCGGCAACCATGTCGCGGGATGCTGCCGGCAGTAGTGCTCCGGCGGCCGCTGGCAGCATCGAAAATCATCGGTGTGCACTGGCCGGCGGCAAATTATCTATCCATCTAAATTCTCGTCGATGCCGTCCCTCGCCGATGTGCGCTGGCCTTTACGTTCCTAATTTAAGTTGGATCCGCAGTGGTAGCCCGCGAAATTCAAATTTTCATGCGTTTTTTGCAAATTTTCAGGTCAGTGTCAGCTTGTATCTTGGATTCATGACTATAAGAAATTTGTATTTACATAATTATAATCACAAGAATCATCAATACTTCTCTCTTAGTTAGATTTGTGCTCTTTTGATCTGATTTCGGAAATCATGGCATTTTAGAACTTAGCTAACTTGATAATTCTTATGATAATTAACGTCAGATGGCAAAAATGGCAGTAAAACAAAATGTATTATTTTCTCGAAGACCACCGCATCAAAACCTCCGGAACACCTAAAATTCAAACTGCGGGCATTACTGCTCTTCTAGCATTTCATAGCCTACCCCCTTATGACTGTCTGCCTCTGAACGTACTACTACCATTAAATACTTCGGTATTCTTATCGACGACCACCTAACATTAGACTACGAGACTGTCTACCCACAGACACACTACAACAAGTTTACCTAGCGCTGCGCCAATCCATGATCCAGTATTGCATCACCGTGTGGGATAGTGCTGGAAAGATCTTACTTGATTGAAATAGACCGAGCACAGAGAGCGCTTTTAAGAAGCCCTACCGGTTCTATCTCTATGCATAGAAATATAAAAACCGGAAAGTGCGAGACGGACTCGCACACAAAGGGTTCCGTAATATTATATGTTTAACAATCGCAAAGATAACTTTGTATTTCATAATGATACTGTGAATTACAAGGTTATTTTTTGCAGTTGCTGAAAATCGCCCATATTTAAATAAAATACCTTATGAATCGCCGTTTTTAGAATTTGTTGATTAAATACAGTATAAGGTACATTATATAATAGAGCTCGTACAAAAATAGTATAAAATTGACAACTTTTACGGCCCCCTATTTCTTCATTTTAGAAGATAAAAAAAAAATATCTTTGTACTCTACTCGATGAGTTCTAGACAATAACACACAGGTAATTTTTTTTTTTCAAAAAAAAAATTTTGTATGTGGACCGCCCCCTTTAATTTCAACTTTACTTTATTTTTCTTAGTTGTTATTATAGTCGTAATAGAAATACATAATCTGTGAAAATTTCAACTGTCTACCTATTAAAGTTCATGATATACAGCCCTGTGTGACAGACGAACGGACGGACGGACGGACAGCGGAGGCTTAGTAAGTTTGTACGCACAATATTGAGATACTAGCTAGACTGCCCGCTGCCGACTGCTCGCCCGCGTGGATGTCTGATTTCATGGGATTTATTTTTCTTATTATTGTTTATTTTACATCAAAAGTATAAATACTGAGTTTCAAGTTAATCGGACTGCGCTTTAAAATTATTCCATACAAACTTTAACATCCCTAAACCTTTGCTTGCTTTTGAAAAACTAATAATGACAAACTTTATTACTTACACAAGCAAGTATTTGTGCTAAGTTTCAAGTTCATTAACCAAATTAATAAGATTTTTCATATAAACTGTATCCCTGTTTTCACGACCACAGGGGTAGAATTTTTAAAATCGTCTGGGATGTTTCGATAACTTGTCTCAAACATTATTTACACCAATTTTCGAGTTAGTCAATCCCCAATAAAATCCTCCGCTGTAGAATTTACTACTCCTTTTCACCCCTTAGGGGTAGATTTTTGGAAAACCCTAATACACGTTAGTTAGGTAGTCTTCATTTTTGCTCTCAAGTACAAAAACTGAGTTTTGAGTAAATCGGACCGAGTGTTAAAATTGCTCCATACAAACTTTGACACCCACCATTCCCGTCTTCTGGGGTCGTGGGTTGTTCGAAAGAGATTCCGTGGCCCTGCCATAGGCAACTGAAGGAACACGGGTGTGTCAGTAAAAGTATGACACGCCCTTCCGCTCCATCCAAAGCGGGAGAAGTCGTTTGATGATTTCCCATCCACAAAAAATGGGGTAGTTTAGGAAAACTATAATGATTAATTTTATAATTAACTTATATGAATATTCGTGCTAAGTTTCAAGTCTAACAACTCAAGAGATAAGATTTTTCATACAAACTTTCATCCCCTATTTTATTCCCTTAAGTATGGAATTTCCGAAAATACTTCCTTAATGGATGTTTACATTATATAAGGTATCTATGTGCAAAATTTCATGTGTGGTTTGGACTGTGCGTTGATTATTATCAGTCAATGAGTCAGTCAGGACTTAGAATTTTATATATATAGATTTACAAGACCATAAACTTCTGATAGGTTTTCCTGTAATCTATAGGTAAAGAACTATTTTCTGTATTTTTTAAATAAATAATTAAAATAAATAAATAAAATAAATTTTATTTTCTTAAATAACTTCAAAAAAAATTATTTTAAAATTATAAAAAAAAAATATTTGTGACCCTCACAGTAAGACCTTTCATTTGATATGTCACACGGTACAGTTTGCAAAGATTTTTTTTTAATTGTACTTATTTTCCCCCTAAAAAGCCCCATATTCAAAATTCATTTATTTACGTTACATGTCCGTGTTTGGGTTACCAAAATACATATGTGTACCAAGTTTCAACTTAATCGGTTCATTAGATTCGGAGCAAATTGGCTGTGACAGTCGGACAGACGGACAGACAGACAGATACACGAGTGATACTATAAGGGTTCCGTTTTTTCCTTTTGAGGTACGGAACCCTAAAAACAGGAGAAGTGGCAAGCGGGTGACCGTGACAATTTATAAGAATGCCGTGTTATTCAGTGGTTTCTTGTAAAAACCGAAGCCATGTAAATCATGGACTCACTTTCATATGTAACTAAATAACATGTCATTTTCTGCATTCAATTACGAACAAAAACCTTTTAAAATCAATATTGCTTACCTCCCATAACATACGGCGTGATATTATGTAGCCTAAAGCCTTCCTTGGTTTACAGAGAACATTTTTGCTGAATTTCAATTCAATCTATCCAGTAGTTTTGGCGTGAAGCCGTACCATACACACAGACAAACAGACAAAAATTCTAAAAAGTCACTTTTTGTCATCAGTTACGTTTTTCTAACAAAAGCCACTTATTTTTTCTCGAAAATTCTCAATGTACAGTTTTTCTTTCGTTACTGTTTTATTATATGTATTATTATTATTATATTATATTTATAGAATAGATAAGTTGAATTTTTTAAACTTAAGGATTTTTTTTCTCATAAATCATGCGTTTTCTGGCTGTATCATTTTGCAAAAGTGTTATTCCTGAATACATTTATACACAAAAAAAATTGAAGCTTCCTACGCACGGGTTATAAAGTACAGTGGAGCCAAAGTTGGTTAACGGGCTGAATGTGGATCAAACTCAATCATTCTCTTGATTGTTTAGCGTCTTCGTAAACAAAGGAACGTGATGAGAAGCAAGATATGAGCTAAATCCTACAATAATTAAAATTAAACTGGATAGTTCGAACTTTGTGTGTTTTGATTGGGTTTATTTAGGTGTTGGTTAGGTTTTCTGACTTGCTCGTACCTTCGTAGACCTCATGCATCCATCGCTCTCCATCAGGTGAAATTGAGAACAAGAGTAGGCCCATTTCGCAACAAAAAAATGTGTTAAAGGCTCCTGTGAGTGACCTATGAGTGACCCTATTATACAGGATGTTAGGTTAAACGAGAGACATAGGTACTTTTTGGGGGGGTAGTACTTTCATATTTCAGAGTCGGTCCCGTAGTGAGACTTGTTCGTCTTCATGAGTACACTTCCTCAAAGTTGTTCTTCTTCCCTTGTTTAACCTAACACCCTAAATATTGGCTTACACGAAGCCTAATACACAAATCGATATCGTAAATTAATGTTCTTCGGTAAACATTGCTCATTGCCTATCCCACCTTTGGTTAGAGTTATGGAAATAGGAGTTAAAATTAATTATTGGTCTGACATTTCAGACAAAACTACGCAGAATTCAGTTGACGTACAATTATACCTAGATAATATCATACTCTGATAACTAACATCGATTTTTTGAAAAAAAATGTATTGTCGCAGTAATAAGGTTGAAAAGTAGTTCACCACAAAAGTCCGCGATGGTACCTACTTCAAATAATCTTTCTTGCCAAATGATAGCTCGAGGTGACTCGAAAAAGGGAAGGTCGCCAATACTCAGCTGAGAATCACTGAGCAAACTTTTCTCTCCCAAAGAGTAAATATCACTTAAACCTGTTTTTCAGTTAAGTGTGAAGGCACCGCTATTGCCACCTAAAACAAATATTGACTTTTCTCCTTTGTACTTACTGAATTTCGATACAAGCAATAGACCTACTGTAGTGTGCTATTCTGTTGCGTTTGAAACTCACTCAAGTAAGCTCACACAATTCAAAAGATATTTAGTTTGGCTTGTTACTGTTGTAAATCATCGCGTACAACGTATTCACACGTCGATTTTCGAAAATGTACAGAATAACCTCCCGTGTGATACTCGTAGGTACAAATAAACCTTATATAACCGCATTGATTGAAACGTGATGCTATTCTAATTAAACACGTTCATTACTTGGAACACGCGGCTTGGCTTCGGTAATGTTACGCGTAACTCAGCCCCGTCGACACGCCACGAGTAATCGGAACGTAGAACATTCGCACAATATACCACCCAAGAATACAAACACACCACCTTGTGTTGCGGGTCACGATCTCCAGGAATGAGGAGTGCGACTAACTACGCGTGTTCAAACCGCACGTATTCCCCTGATCATGACACGTTGTACAACCAATAGTGTCAGCTCCATTAAACACAAGTACCAATCGCCTTAACGTGAAAGGGGATCCACTTCGGGCATCATAATGATCAAACACTGCACTTCGTTTGTCAACAAAAACCTTGAAGAATCTGATCACGTACCGATTGTTCATATTTTGAGTTTCGGTGAACTTTGTGCTGTTATGATTTCAGCTTTATTAGAGTCAATATGTTTGTTATTTAAGGCACGCGAAAGGAAATCAGGTCAACCCGGTGGCTACGGACACAGTGTCTATATGCACTGAGAAACATAGTGGCTGAACACGTAAGCACTGCAAAGCGTCAAATCCGGAGTCTGTGCAATGTTTCACGTCTTTCCGATAGCATCACAATTTTATGATGACCGTGAAAATAAAGCAATCGGCTGTGAAATGGAATCCGCAACATTGTTTCCTCTCGCATTTACCGTTAACTCGTAGTTGCGAATCGAAGTTAAGTTGCGCGTAAAACACGAAGTTAAGTTGGTGTATTGTTGGCATTTGTTGGTAGATTAGTAAATGGACTAGTCGAACTGTTCGTAGTTATTGGCTGCGCGCTTAGTCAGCGATGAGTCAGCTAGTTACTGAGCAATTCTGCAGTCGTTCTGTTCAGACGTAACCATGTAACGGCGTCGGATTATCATGAGGCTGCGTCGAAGATTGGTAATAGCTGCGTTGAACATGTAACCTAGAAAGAGTTTGGTACTGTTGTCCAATCATCACCAATGGATGTTACCTTCGTTTTCTTTGATAAGCTAGTTTCATGACTGACTGACTGATGGCAACTGCCTTAAAAACTGAAAATAATTCTATTTTCACTTTTTAAGGCAGTTACAGGTAAATGACGAAGATCCGTGCCCCAAATGGGACTAGGACTTGAAGTTTGTAAAGGAAAGAAGTCACAGGAACAGCAAGTTAAATAAACAACAAAAATAAACAAACTACTAGCTCCTGCTGGCGGCTTCGCCCGCGTTGTATGTCAATAAAAAGTAGCGTAAGTATTTCCTTTCCAGGTCTACCCGTGTGCCAAATTTAATCTAAATCCGTTCAGCCGTTTTAGCGTGAAGGCGTTACAAACAAACAGGCTCACTGTCGCATTTTTAATTTTTTTTTATTTGTTAGGATAATAATTATCATCAACCATCAACTCAGCCTATCGCAGTCCACTGCTGGACATGCCGCGCCACAACACCCTGTCCTCCGTCTTCCGCATCCAGTCTGTCCCAGCCACTTTCTTCAGGTCGTCGGTCCATCTAGCTGGCGGGTGTCCCACACTACGCTTACCGATACGCGGTCTCCACGCCAGGACTCGTATGCTCCACCTAATAATAATACAAACTTGCTTGCAAAATGCAGTGGTGTAAGTTGCAACCTGTAATTTACTATAGCATGCAAACCAAGGAATTTGATGTTGAAACTAGATGAAATAGCGATAAAAGTAGTATATTCTATAATGATAAATTATTATTGTACCTACCTATTGCTTACTGAATAATAATGAAAGGTTCAGTCAGTAGCAGAAGCGAAAGAATTATAACGTTGTTATAAATCGAAAATTTTGAATGGGTAATTTGCTCCTTGTTATATTTATCGGCATTAATATAAACTCACTCCTTCTTCCGATGGAAGTAAGCAGAAACTACATAACGCCTTTTGCCTCGTTTACGTTTATAAACCTGGTCATACAAGCATGCCGGTTGCGAGTGCTACGCACCTGAACTTTCTGAGAACATCGCCAATAAGGTCACTATATTATGTCTTCCTAGGACATCCCCTCCCAGCGTAAAAGGATTAACGGGATTAAACTGTGAGAAAAAGGTTCCGGAATGCCTATCTCGGAATTTACTCACACAAAATTGGTTTGCATAACAATATTAACTGCAACTCCACGGAATTGCAGTGTATAGCCTGCTAGGAAAATAACAGAACTGCAGTTTTTTCCTTACGAGATGCAGCCGTTAATCAAGATCTGTATGGCGTAGAAATGAACTATCAGCCTCTCATGCATTATTACTATATTGAGGAAACGGCCACGTAGAAAGCGTATAATTTGAAATTACATAAAAAAGACATAACCTAAAAAGAGATATCTGAACATCTTGCATGCTAAGTGACAGTCAAACTCAAACTCAAAGCATTTATTTCAAATAAACCAATTACAGGCACTTTTGAATTGTCAAGGGGTTGGTCTTGGGTCGGTCAGTCAGAAAAATTAAGCTAGTTGCCCATTTCAAAGCGTAGATCCTGGAGAAGAACGGGCAACAAACTCCACGGACACTCTTTTAAATCAAATATTTTACATAATATTGGTTACATCGTTCATATTGAAAATATAGATGTGAGAACAATGTAGAAAGACGTGTACGTTAAATGCGTCCGTAATGAAAAAGATAAAAACTAAAAACAACTAAATTAAAAATAAGCCGTGGCAGCTAAGAGACGACCAGTCCCGACTGACGACGCCCGTTCACGAACATGAAGCATGGATCATCACCAATTAGCTCAACCATTTTGACGGGAACTTAATGATCCAACACACACGCCACCACCAGCGAGACATTTGAGTGAGCATGACTTACTCTCAATCGCCAGGGCACACTCAAGTTAGTGAAAGACGAACCCAGTAAAAGGTAGCTTTATATTAGCTACATAGTGCTCACACATGTGCTATGCAATTATACAATACTAAGAGATTGAATTTAAACAATGCAAAGAAAATTTTCTCTCTTCTTAATATTCAGCAGCTCCAACAATATTTTCGAATGCTAATCAATTAGTTTAAGCGTCCTTGTGGAGCAGGACCAGTATTTAGCCAAGCATTTTTGTCAGCAATGTAATCTCCCAACTTATAATATGCCTTGCTTCATATTGTGCGTTTTATACATGATTTAAATTTCGTTTCATTCAGCTGGAGTATGTGCGTGTGTGAGGTATTTTATGATAACATTTTAAACATTACCCCATGAAGGATGAGTCTACTTTAGCTAGTCTGAAACCTGGTTGAAATAAATGGTCCCTATTTCTAGTCCTATAACTGTGTCTTTCACTTCTTTTGCCGAAAAGATTTAAATTTTTCCTTACGTACATGATGTTTTCGTAGATATATTGACAAGGTACCGTCATGATGTTAATATCTTTAAACAGATCCTTTAGAGAATCGCGCCTGCGGAGGCCATATATTGCTCTGATGGCTCTTTTCTGCAGAATAAAAATAGCTTAGATAAAGATAGACTCCATATCAGTGTATACTAATGTTTTCTTGAAGGTATCTGGAATTTAGATTTATCTGCTTGATATCCCTAAAATACCTAACAAAACTCTGAAAATTTGTAAGACCAATGGGGCCCACTATTGGTTCAGAAGGCTTTTTATTATACAAAATAATTTCAATCTTACTTAATTCTTGATCATATTAAGGTTAACATGACCAAGAATTAAAAAAATCAAATTAAATTAAATGAAGCGTAGGTAACGCAAAAATGTTCTGCTTACCCGCTCCGCTAACGGTGAGACCAACGCTTGAAACCTATGTAATGTCACAGACGTGTTTCTAAGGATGAATTCATCTCATTTTGCCTTTTGGTTCCAGCATATCGTACAAAGGAAAATGTGTAGGTAGCGGTATTTAATAATTTAATTTAGGTACAAGGTTATTAGGCTGATTATTTTCATTTAATTACTTTCACAAATTCTCATAAGCCATCATTTGTTCAGTCCAACTTAGCTTCCTAATGGACGATGTTCTCCTCATTAAGGTTTTAATTAAAAATACTTCGAACTCAGCGATATGTTACTTTCGAAAGAATTTTAATAAAATAAAATTATCATCCAACCTCGCGTAAATAATAGGAAATTTTGTTTGCAAATGCAAACCTACCGTAACTTTTACACCGTTCTACAATGTCATTTGATTCTGAACAATACTTTGTGTGCTACTTCGATCAATAATATTGAGCGAAGGTGTGCTATGAAGTCTTTGTAAATACTTCTTGGAGTGGACATTTTCAGAAGATAAAACAAAAATACCTTTTCATTCGCTGATAGGTTCCCACAGGTGCTTAAATTGCCGACACAGAACCTAAATTGCTCGGAAAAATGTTTAATCACCCAAAAGACCACTCGACATAAATTATAAAGATACGACGAGTACGTAATTGGATTTCTAAAGTATTCTCCCTTTGAATGAAAACGCTGCGAGTAGCGGCTGCGTAGGTGTGTTTCATTTCCCATTCTGAGGGTTAAACAAACATAGTTTCGACTTTTGTGAGGCCTTGGCTTGTGCTACTGTACCTCCGACATAACTCACTGTATGTACATAAATAGGCTGTGTACCTACCGACGACCCCTTTTACATCCGTTTTTCATGCAGGTATTCATTGCAATCTGAGAGATGAAACCCTAATATACTCTGAATTATGCATACGTCCTTTGAACATCCTCCAAGACATTCCTGGGATAAAAGAGAAACATATCCAGAGAGAATAATAGACTCGCGGCGTCTGAATGGAATACATCATCGTTCTTTAGTACCTATGTCACCGTTACAGTAAAAATACATTTGTACTACATTTTGTATCCGAATATCCGAACACCCTTATCCCAATTTATAAAATTCGTCACGATTTGGGAGTGTTAGAGTCTTTTACGCGATTTAACTCAGTGAAACTTTACAGTCCGATAATTTTCCGAAGACAATTACTCGGCTTAAAACTGTTAAACTTTGTGAAATGAACATCGGCAGTGAGGCGCCGCCGCTCACTAAGGGGTTACATTTTTACGGATTCCCGACAGATCTTGTAAACCGTTTGTTTAAATGCGGAGAGTGTCAGCAATTACGTTCTTCGTTCATGTTCTTTTCTTGTATTTTGTGCCAAGGTTCTTTGTAAACAATTACAAGGAACTCGATAAACACGTTCGGCATGTTCAGATTGTATTTTGCTATATAAATACTTAAGAAGCGCATTCGTACAATGACAATACATTTGGCGGCACAGTGGGGACACCTGTATTTATTGGAAGTCAGGCGTGCCGGGGGTATAAATAAGTGACATCGAAAGCATTCGATTCATCCAGAGCTGTGGCTTGTACAATTTCACTGTCGATTACGTTGACACGAGTCGAGCTGCGCCGTTCAATGACACACAAAGGGACAATAGTCGAGTGGCTTCAAGAATGTATTCTGCTTGCGGGGGAAAATTGAATAGTCTAAGAGGATTTTTTATACAGCAAATGCAAACCACTGTTTGCGTAGCGATAATGAGCTACCTACAATGCGTTTAGTTGATAGCCACGTAATAATATGACGGTATGTTTTGACTGCGCGAAGTGTCCTACGAGGCTAGGTAATGTTGTAGTAACTATGAATAAAGTTACGCTCAGTATCAAACTGAGCAGTAGTAGGTACAGTGTCTGTCGACAAATCGACAGATCGTTTTGTCTAGAGCGGGATCTCAGCGCCTTTCGTGACTCGCCTCGTCCTTGACTAAGACCGGTTCACCAGCCTACACCGCAGAATGTGGACTTATAGCTAAGTATACAGCCTAGACATTTATCAAGACCATTCTGCCTTCAAAAAGCCACCCACGCTACGCTATTTCGGTAGCTTTTTGAAAAAGGATATAGTTTGTTTAGTCGAGATCTAAGTTATTATGTAAATGAAATTATTTTTTGGCTATTTATAAGGCATCAGAGGCAATAAAATAGTTTGATAAGGAGTAATAATAATAAAACATGAATAAAACCTTCGCATCAAAGAAGTGACACTGTAAAAGATCTTATAAGATCCAATGTTACCTACTGCGAAGCTATTCTAGGCACTCAGGAATCCTTGCTTTCACTAACAATACCTTATAATTATTATAAACAAACTAAATATCATACAATTTTAATTTACTCTGTCACAAAATAATTTGGTTGCAATAGCCTATCTTATAAGGCGCGGCCTAGCAAGCAAGAGGTCGTGAGATCGGACCCCATTCGTTGCAAATTGACATAGATAAACTTACATACCTATACTCTTATATTCAAACATAAATTTTGCTTTTCTTAGCTTAGTTTAAAATGGTCATCAAAAAAACTATCACCTATTAAGTGACCTAGAAGAGATAAAGGAAGGCTAATAAACTTGAAAAAAAAAACAAGTTTATTACCCAAGACTGAATATGCTTTTAAGCTTTTAACCTGATTTTCACGACGATGGGAGACGTTGGGAGAGTATCTCTTAACGTGATTATATGCTCTAGTTCACTGATGATATCCACCCACTGTTTTTATTAAATTTCCAGGGCATCCACTTTGTTGATAGCCTTTTAGGCCTGTGTACCTTATAGACTTTAGCAAGGATAATATATAATATATATAGCTGAGCTGTTCTAGTGTCGATACGACAGAAAACGTTATAATTTTGCGTGTTAGAAAAAACAGGAACGAGTAAAAACCAAAATACTCGTAACAAACTCAAACTCTTTATTGCATTCATGTGTAGTTAGTTGTTAGGTACAATTAAAATAGTTCCAACATGAAACCCGGTTAGGGCACGGCAACATAACAACAATTTTAAATAATTATGTAATACTAGTAATAACATAATAGTAAGATGTATATAGTAACAGTTATCTAATAGCGCCTGTCTCCCGTTTTCTTGCCACCGATCTATCGAATTTTAACTATATATTCTATCTCCAATATAACCCTAACTAATATTACGGGTATAAAGGCGAAAATGTGTTTGTTTGTTTGTTTTTGTTTGGATTTGCATGACATTTCGCACATGGGTAAACCATGGCCTAGAGAAGGACGTAGGCTTCTTTTAATCCTGGATCGCAGACGAAGTCGCGGGCAACAGATAGTAATATTATAAATGCGAAAGTGAGTTCGTTTGTTACGCTTTCACGCTAAAACTGCTCAATGGATTTGGATGAATTTGGCACATGGGTATACCATGACCTGTATAAGGACATAGGCTACTTTTCATCCTGGATTGCAGAAGAAGTCGCGGGCAACAGCTAGTTTACAGTAAAAGTACATTGTACGAAAAGGTCAACTTATACTGGAAGTGTATCTAGCTTGATAAATACGAGTAGGTACCTATGTTGTCGTGTGTACCATGTTTACCACACGTAAATACAAACTCCACTCAACTGAGAGCATGAGAGCTAACACTAACCCAACCTAACACTTCTCTGCCTGACACAGCCAGGTCAAAGCGTGATGGTCATGACTAGATGCGACCTCTTAATAACTCACTATGCAAGCGTGCATGCGCGCGTCCCACTTCAAACCACGAGGAACGATTCACACTACATTAAATTTAGTAAAGTACAATAACAACGACGTATATGAGCGTATATTACTCTTACTTCATTTAAGACGTACGTATATGGTTTTCTGGCTGTAATGCATTATGAGTCGGGGAAAGATAAAATTAGTTTTATTATAGTTATTTATTCAACTGACGTATAATAAGGGGTTTTAAAACACGAATGTGGGTTTATCACACGAGGCGAAGCCGAGTATGATAATAGTATCACATGAGTGTTTTAATACCTAATTATGTACAGTTGCATACAAGACTTTATCTACACCCATGTTATCAATTCTCTATAAAAGGTTCTGAAACAGTTTTTTGCAATACTAATACTCGTATCGAACATGGCGGCCGGCGTCATAGTATACGACGTGAATTCAAATAAGTTCTTTTTTTAAATTACGGCGCTGTTGTAGTGAAACGCGCGTGCATTACAATGTTCTTTTTTTGAAAACGAGTTGCATTATGAAATTCAGTACAACATTAAAGCATCCGTTTGGATGCTATTATGGTTACCATGGTTACTATGACACTGGCTGTTTTAATGTTGGCAATACGGTAACTGTTTCAGGAACTTTTATAGAGAATTTATAGCATGGGTGCAGATAAAAAATATTATATTATATCACATCTCAATTTTTTAAGTACCTATGTTTTGTTAATAAGTAAGTAATATGTTGCGAGCGTGCTTATTGGTACTTCCACCTTGTCACATAAACCTTTAAAGGTTTTTTTTTAGGTATTGTAAGTAAAGTACCTATATATCTACCTATGCACTAACATATTTCAGACCCATATGCATGCACTGAAAGTACTTACCATTCGGAGGATGCTACAGCTTATTGCATTCCCCTGAAAATCTAGAGGAAATTAATTTTTGCATTGTTATGACTATGAGTGTACAATAAACAAATACTTACCGAAGTTTAATTTTTATTACCTTTGGGATGTTTTATTTGTATGTTTGCCAATGAACGTATACAGATACGTAGGTTTACTACATACATACATACATAAACTGACGCCTTACTTTCCATGAGGGTAGGCAGAAACTACAGAACGCCACTTGACGTACTCCTTTTGCCTCGTTTACGTTCATAGATCTGGTCACACACGCACGCCGGCTGCGAGGTTTACTACGTATTCCAATAATCAAGTACACATAATATTATTACCTACACACATAATCAGCCTGTAATGTTCCCACTGCTGGGACTCAGGCCTCCTCTCTTCGAGGGGAATGAGCTGTAATCTACCTCGCGGGCGCAGTGCGGGTTGGTTGAGGTCTTTGAATTTTTTGGTTCTAGGACAAGCCGGTTCCCTCACGATGTTTTCCTTTACCGTTTTGAGAGCAGTGATGATGAAATGATTTACTCAAAGTAAAGCGCCTGCCTGGGTTCGAACCCACGACCTACAACTCGTAAGTCAAGGCCGTTACCACTGGGCCACCACTGCTCAATAATATTATTACTTACTCCATACTAAAATTTTGATTATAAAACGAAGAAAATGTTTTGTCCAAACAAAAAATATTTAAGGCAATATCTTAAACAACGATACTTAATCAAGATTAATCCCAAAAGTTAGATGCGGCGCACTTTGAAGTTTTAAAATATGATTTAAGAAGTTAAACAGAGATTCTCAACAACTTGGTGTATATTTAAATTATTTTATGCGGTCATAGAGCCTTATGTAATTACTTTCCTCTGAATAAAATGTTTATATTAATTATTATGATCCCAATATGATTTTGTGTTCTCAATTTCTTATTATCTACCTAAAGTAGCTATCTAGCTACTTTAGGTAGATATTAAGCTATCTAGTTTCAATCTATTTGTCCATCACAGTCAATTGTAGGTCAATTGGGCATGGTGGCACCCCACTATCATATATAAGCAGTTACACTCAGAAAAAAAACAGCCAACAAAGTCACAATAAAAGCTTTGTTGGAAATTTCTTGTCGCAGTAACTAAACGTGTTGCCACCACCACAAAAGTAACTTGTTCGCATTAGCAACTTTTTTATTGTTCGACGTTTATTGATCTAGGAACAATTTTAACTTTGTCTCCTCATCAAAATTTTTAAAAAAATTGCTACAGTGACAATGGAACATTGTAGATGTATTAAAGTATAAATTGTTAGTATGAAACGCTGTTTTCTTAACAAATTAACTATAGCTGTAGTGTTCAAATACCTTTTGTCAAGTGAACAACGCAATTATTAAGCAAGAAAAAGTTGTCAAGATGGCAACGTTACGTTTAATGTGGTAACAATGGAAAGCGCGCGCGGGGAACGCGGGGAAGGGAGTGGGCACAGCACTGCGCGGCCGCCGGGCGGTGGCCGGCCATTTCTTTTGTTGCGTTGGCGTCGCGGGCGTGTCGTGCGGATTTTTTTGGAATATTGTAGTGTGATGGAGTAGACTAGTTATCGCCAACAGTGTATTATTTTAAAACCACGCGGTAAGCCAACAATTTTGACTGTTTGTGTGCATGGTTGTGTTGTGGTCAGTGGCACAGAAAACTTGTGAAACGCTAAGTTGTGGTGCAAAAGTTCGTTATTCTCTCCCCACTGTCGTGGTAAATTCCTGGAGCTGGAGACGCTGAGCGCCCCTTGCGAGCGCATCTTTGTATCGAGCGGGCGCCGCGCGAACCTGGACCACTGGGTACGTGGTGCTGGCTGGCGCCATGATGCACGCCGAGCACCCGCGCACGCCACGCGCCGTCCTGCACATGGAGAACTACCACCGGTTACACGCCCGCCTTGCTATCGGCGCTGCGCGTGCTACTGGAGGCGCTGCGGCGCGAGTGACGGGCGCGCGACTCGGACGCGCTGCGCGCCTACGTCACGCAAAACTTCGGCCGCCCGCTCCAGAAGGTCACGTAGTTCTTCGAGGACGTGCGTATCGGAGGCGGTGGTGCAGGGCGTGCGTGAGTACGAGGTGTGCTACCGCGCTGGCTTCAGCAAGCACGAGCTGCACCGCGTGCTGGCCATGTACCCCGCGCAGGAAGTGCGCAAGTTGTAAATCGATGTATTCTAACTTTGATAGATATTTACTGAATGTTGATTTATATTTTTCGGCGTACTTGGATTGTTATTTTTATATTCCTTTTTCTTTTATGTGGATATTCTGCTGACTAAAACACTAGATTTGACTATAACACATAGCTGATTTAATTGATTCGAATCATGTTATTTGAAGCGAGTTTTCAATAACTTAATTTGTTAATTATAAGTTATTTTATAAAACTTAACATGTACAGTCAGCTTCACGATACAGTCAGGATCACATCGTGAGGCTGACTGTACACAAACATAACAATGGCGCTCAATCTTGGATAATAATAAGATTATGTGCACTATTAACTTATTAAAGTTTGCTCAGTTAAAGTTAAAGGCCATTCCAAACTTCCCCACGGTAGGATTTTAAAAATATTTTTAATTTTTTGACTATTTTTGTTTTTTTGTTGTTTTTTTGTTAAAGCAGTGTAAATATTTTTACTTTTAAGAATCTATGTACAGTCACCTGCAAAATTGCATGGATACCTTAGTGTCTATTTTCCTGTGAACGTTTGAGTTGAAGTTTTCAAAAATCAAACTAGATGGCGTCGGTTTCTTCACAACTATGATTAATTATTTACGAAATGTATTATCTGTTCAATTCCCAGTGTCACTTGTAGATGACAAAAGTTTTTATGGTTTTCTTAATTTTTTTCTACCACAAGGCAATTTTACTTTCAATTTCTACAAGAATAATAAAAATCGCATGTCCTTTAATTATAGTCTTAACTTTACACAATGACAATACCCAGTGTCATCTGTAGGTTATACCTGTAGGTTATAGGTTTTTTTATATTTTTGTACTAACTAAATGCACACAGGCGTCAGTATGTGTCCCTCAAGTTTTAAAATGTTATACTGCTACAACATCGAACCCGTTACGAATAATTTAAAGAATACTGCAAAAAGAGTTCATTTTTCGACTTGGATTCGAACCATCGCTTCACCAAACGTCGTCATACTCATACCAGCAGTTTCACAAACTAGCCAGCGAGACCTTAAGAAATGTGATGAAATTGTTATCTACTATCGTCCGAGTAACTTTATCTTTAGGTCTCTGTCTAATCGATAGATGTTATAATTTGTGGGTATCCATTAATTTTACTTACTTACGTTTTCTTTATAAAATTAATCCATACCCTCAAGTTATAACTACAACGTTTGATGTTGCGTTATAGGATGTCACTTGTCTAGGAACCCGTTTGTGTCAGTTGGCAAAATATGTCATGTCATATTATGAGAACTGTAAATTATCAAGTCAAATTGTAAAATGTCAATGCAATTGTATTGTAAATTGTAATCTTTGTAGTGAAATAAGATCAACGTTTTGTTAAATAATACCAATAATAAATATTATTAAATGTTATTACAATATTTTATTTTTCTTGTTTAATTGTTTATAAATATTACTAAAACAAAATAGAAAAATACTTTCTTGAAAAAAAAATATAATGCATGCCAAAAAAGCACATGCCGTGCCTTGGATTTGAACCTCCAACCTGATACACGGCAAGCGGTCTTGATACCTCCGGTCTATTAAGACATTCAATAACACTTCATAAATGTTAAGTCTATTATCAAAAGAAACCGATACGAATAACGAGTGGGTATTCAACTTTTAATAATTTAGTAGGTATTTGAGTTGGTAGTTACTTAGCAACAAAAAGGCACTATTAAAAAAATGTAAAGATTTATTTCTTACAGTTTATTATTCAAATGTAACATTTACTTTATTAAATATCGTATAACATTATAATATTATGTATAACTTCTTATTGAGGCCATAGCTTAAGTATTCGTTTCCAAAATTGGAAAGAGGATTGAAGCTTATACTAACCTCAATAAAAACCAACAGGAGACCAGATTATTTTATCACAAAAGTCAAACGGATTAAATGGATTAAATAGGTAGGCTAAAAACTACAATTTACAATTTTCAATTGCACAAAAACAATGTTTAGTAAATAACATAAAAAACTAAAAATTATGTTTTTTGAACTTGAAGTGTTCATAACTTTTTAAGTTATTAAAAATACGTAAATAATATGTTACACAGGTTACACACATAACCAGGTCTCCAGTTAATATAAATAATAAGCACTAAGTAAAATAATATTAATTAAGTATAATTTTATTTAAGTACTAATAGTTCGGGTCTGGCTGATAAACAAGCTTGCATTATATGGCAACGCATTGAATTAATTAAATTTTTACACAAATCTGAACCACGAATACCTACTCTCCCATATTTGTAAACAATGAGCCTCTAACGCATCTGAAGTACGCTCAGTTTGATTATTCCACCGTTGAACGATAATACCCCATAGATGATGAGCAATATGGTCTCCTCCAGCACTTTGCACTATTTGCTCGACTTGGTAGCCTGACTACTTCTCCCGGATCGGCTGCACTCATCCATCCCCACATGTTCACTGTTATATGACCAGATTGCATATTGGGCACTACGTGACCACTTTTAAAACGCATAATATTTCGCCGCCACAAACATAAGCGTCCGTGTTCACTGCACTTAAAAGTTTTTTCATCTGTAAAAATGACATTACTCCAATCGAAGTGTGATCCAAAGCAAACTGTAATCTTGCCCTTTTATGGTTTTCCGTAAGCAAGGGTTTCACAGCATGCCTCCGATAATGCAGCCCTCCACTGTGAAGAGCAGGCGGACAGTGTCAACACTTGTGACACATAAACCAGCATAGTGGTTAGTCGGCAGAAATCCATTTTCTTCATAGTCCCTTATCATAGTTTGACCACATGAGTTTGAGTTTTGAGCCGTGGTCTACCAGTTCTTTGATGGTGTTGTAAAGAATCCTTTTCTTCAAATTGTCGTACCCATAGAACAGCTGTTTTTCTCTGCAACAATAAAACAGAAATATATAATACCAAATAGTGATTATTATGTAGCATGGTAAAAAAAATATTGTAGTTTTAAAATAGTGTAAAAATAAAACTACTTACGTTTATACCGGTCTCTTTGGATATTTCTGACAAGTTTTTGCCTTGATTATGCAAAGCAATTATTTGAGCTGATTTCGATACAAATCAATATTACAACGCGTACTCATTATGGTAAAATAAGTAATTTACCTGATTACAAATAAAAACTGAACAAAAGGCACTCGCACGAGGTAATTGAAATGAACTTAGCGAATCAATTGAGCTTAGTCATAACTCATCGATCTAAGTATTAATTATACTACCTACCAATTATTTATAAATCCATATTCAACCTACCCTCTCAAGTTTGGAAACTAAAACTCAGAAAATCATATACTTATAAGTATATGATTTAATAGATATTCAATTTTAAATTAATAGTGTATAGAACAGTTATAAATTATTTGAATGTTTGAAGAGACAAAAATTAACTATTAAAAATATTTTATCGTTTATTAAAGCAAAGCAACGCCATCTAGTAACAGCATAATTAAGTTTTGTTAGTCGATAACTGATTTACGCTAGGTGGCGTCATTTCTCGCTTCACACGATTTTATTTCTGTTCTATCCATGGACTTTTGCTGGCGACTGTACAACTATCTATACTCCATTTATTTATGAGAAATTTTTATGAGGTACCAATTAAATGTTTAAAAATTATTATGGTTTTTTTTTAAATGTAAATTACACTTATTTCATTTTGGTACCCTAGCAAAGATAGTTAGTCTCTCTCAATTTTTTGTTGCTTAGGTATAGTCTAGCGATAATTAAGGCGCATGTGACTCTTGAAAATGAACTAATTTTTATGTAACCAAATTTGAAATGTGAAAAAATAACAGATATTTCAAAAAGACTGACTACATATCTATCAAATTAATGAAACAGCTGCTTTTTTTTAACAAAATCAGATTTGATTCCATTTAGTAAAATTAGTTCATTTTCAAGAGTCACATGCTCCTTAATTATCGCTAGACTATACCTAAGCACCAAAAATTTGAGAGAGACAAACTATCTTTGTTAGGCTAGCAAAGACAGACTTTGTTAGAGCAACAAAGTGACAGTTAACACTATGACAAAGCTACTTTGCTGTAAAAGCAAAATAAGAGCAGTTAATTTGGCAAAATAGAGTTGTTAAATTAACAACATATAATGTTACTACAACAAAGTAACAGTTAATGTCATTAGTTCCACTGACAATGTTACATTGTTGTAGTATCAAGGCATGCTGTTATTAAAAACGTTGTTGTGCAGACAACTTACCGCGTAACAATAAAAACGTTGTCTTACTGACTATGCTCTATGGTGGGCTCCCTACTAACAAAGTTTTTTTGTCCCCCCAACAATATTTTTTTCTCAGTAGTCTATAGAGTTGTCAATTCGAAACTCAGTCGTAACAATCTACACATAACATAACTTCACGCCTGTTTTCCGCGAAGGCTTAGGCAGAGGTAGGTATAGGTACTATCGAGGAAACTTATATCTATACACCGTAAGGAATTCTTGCTAGCAGCGTTCGGCCGCTAACAGATTTGGTCATCATGTGCACGGGATTTTGTTTTGAAATTGGTCAGATGTAAGTTTCCTTGATAGTACCTATAGTACGCGCGATCTACAACATACAAATATGATTGCATTTTTATTTGTACTTAGAGACTATTAGAGCGCACTTAATTGAAATAATACCTTTATCTACACCCATGCTATAAATTCTCTATAAAAGTTTCTGAAACAGTTAGCTTATTGTCAACATTAAAACAGCCAGTGTCATAGTAACCATGGTAACCAAAATAGCATCCAAACAGGTGTTTTAATGTTGTACTGAATTTCATAATGCAACCCGTTTTCAAAAAAAGAACATTGTAATGCACGCGCGTTTCAGTACAACAGCGCTGCAACTTAAAAAAAACCGGTCAAGAGCGAGTCGGACTCGCGCACCGAGGGTTCCGTTCCGATTTCTGAAAAAGTGTGCTATTTAGAGACATCGTTTTATTTTTCCTGTAAACTTTACATAAACTTCTATCACATAGAATAATTTCAGATTTTTCTATTTGCAAACTTCGGAGATAAGGGGGGGGGAACGGTATTTTTTTTTTTCATTTTTCATCAAAAGTAGAACACTGTGCGGCCTAAAAAAAATAAAAATATGTTTGAGAATGTGCAAACAACGTTCTTTCATATGATACCCCACGTGACCTAGTAGCCCCACTTTCAATTTTTAAGACCCCCTTTCAGCCCATGTTGCAAAAAAAATACATATATTATTTCTTTCTTATTTGCAAAATAGTTGGGTAAATATTATCTAAAACTGTTCCAAATTTTACGTTGATAGCATTAGTAGTTCTTGAGATATCCAGCTGTGACAGACAGACAGACAGACTGAGTCACACCATAAGGGTTCTTTTTTTACCATTTTGGTACGAAACCCTAAAAAGAACTTATTCGAATTCACGTCGTATACTATGACGCCGGCCGCCATGTTCGATACGAGTATTAGTATTGCAAAAAACTGTTTTAGAACCTTTTATAGAGGATTGATAACATGGATGTAGATAAAGTCTTGTATGCAACTGTACATAATTAGGTATTAAAACACTCATGTGATACTATTATCATACTCGGCTTCGCCTCGTGTGATAAACCCACATTCGTGTTTTATACCCCTTATTATACGTCAGTTGCATAAATAACTATAGGTACATAGTTGTCAAGTTATATCACATATCAGCCTATAATGTTCCCACTGCTGGGACACAGGCCTCCTCTTAATGAGAGGGAGTGGGCTGTAATCTACCACGCGAGCCCAGTGCGGGTTGGTAGAAGTCACATGTCTTCGCATTTTTGGTTCTAGGATATGCCGGTTTCCTCACGATGTTTTCCTTCACCGTTTTGAGCGCAGTGGTGATGAAATTATTTTAACACAAAGTAAAGCGCCTGCCGGGGTTCGAACCCACGACCTACAACTTGTAAGTCGAGGCCGTTACCACTGGGCCACCACTGCTCTCGTCAAGGTATATGAAAATTATTAATTAGAGTAGGTACCACTACTTATAATAAGTAAAACTGGCCGGAGCTCTCCAATGAACCCAAGTAACTAACTATGATCTTATTCATACCGGAGTTGCCAATTAGTTAATTAGCGGAGACTCTGGTCGGTTCCTTTGACATTCAAAATCAGCATTCATACAGTCGCTTCCAATAAAATAAATTGGTTTCAGCAGAATTTTTGCATATCTTTACTGCTTTAGTTTTTCAACTGCGAAGACACATTTCCGGTCAGTAAAACTAAAAAAAAACGGGCCAAGTGCGTGTCGGACCACGCACAATGAAGGATTCCGTAGTTGGTATGTATTTATTCTAAAAACAAACATAACATTGTAGTTGAAAAACATATTTTCTCATACATCGATATACGTACGTCACGGTCATTTCACCAATTGCAAATGTAATTTTGTAATCGCAAAAAAACATTTTAATACCTATATATGTATACATGTGATAAAAGCAGATAAAAGTAAGTTTAAAAACTAAAACCAGACTACTGAAAAATCACGCTCTCAGAAGTATGAAACAAGAAAATATTCTCATCTGAAATTAGAAAAAGACAAATTAAAAATCCGGAGTCACACGTAATCTGTTTCATTCATGTTTAATAACATGACCTGTCACTCAGTATTTTTAATTTGTCTTTTTCTAATTTCAGATGAGAATATTTTACTTACTTTTTAGAGCGTGATTTTTCAGTAGTCGGGTTTTAGTTTTTAAACTTACTTTTTATTTAAATTATTTTGTGGTTATAATTTCGTGATAAAGTATTTGCAGAGCCACTTTACATCTTTAAAGAAGAATAATTATTACATATATATATTTTGGGTAGGTTTGCAGAGAAAATATGTTTGGCTTACATCTGAGACTTGATTTTAGAAATTATTCCCAATTATCTGGTTCATTCAAGCAAATTCGAGAGCAATAGCTAACAATATATATATATTTGAAATGTGCTAATTAATCCCTTTCATTTGATACCCCACACGATATAATTTAAAAAACTTTCATTTTTTAGTTCATGATTTTATGTCCTTTAGAGGGCGCCATACTCAATTCAATGTGACGTCACATAGCCTATAACCAGCGGACGGTCAAGACGCTTCTAACGATACCTTATTTGTCAAATTATGATAAGGATTTTAGAAGTTATGAGGGAACAGATGAACATACATAAAAAAATCAAGCTTCAATGTCAACGCAATAAAAAAATACGGCCATTTTGCGACATATTAGGTCTTTACCTATGAAATTGCCGTTCTGCAGTACTGGCCATTTCAAATCAAAATAATTTTTGTTTGGCTAAGAATTCTAATTTCAAATTAATTTTATTTTAAAAACATGGATTTTTTTTTCCAAAAGTAGTCATTTGTTTATTGATTAGTGTTACATTTTCATCGCATTTCAATATTTTTCGTCATCATGGATACGTTAAAAATTCGAGTAATTATGGAATATGAGTACCGTCGTGGCAGCAACGCGGCACAAGCGGCACGCAACATCAACGACGTTTACGGAGCTAACACTACAAACCAACGCACCACCTGTTATTGGTTTGCTCGCTTCCATTCTGGAAATTTCGACCTGAAAAATGAACCTCGCGGTCGTCCGAAGACTTTGGTCGACAATTACGAATTAAAGGCGATTGTGGAAGCTGATGATACACAATCTACGGCTGAATTAGCAGCAGCTTTCGACGTTAGCGTCAAAACAATATTGGTCCATTTGCATCAAATTGGCAAGGTAAAAAAGCTTGACAAATGGGTGCCCCACGAACTCAATGATCGCCAGCGCGAAGTACGCGTCGAGACGTGCCTTGCACTGCGCAACAGACACACAAATTAAGGAATTTTGAACCGCATTGTTACCTGCGATGAAAAATGGATTCTGTTTGATAACCGCAAGCGCTCACCAAGTTGGTTGGATCCTGGTTCAGCACCTAAACAATGCCCTAAACGAAAACTTACCCCTAGAAAAGTGATGGTCACTGTTTGGTGGTCTAGCGCCGGTGTGATTCATCACAGCTTCTTAACAAACGGGGTGAGCATTACTGCAGATGTGTACTGTGAAGAACTGAACACAATGATGGAGAAGCTGGCACATCTCCAACCAGCATTGGTCAATCGCTCGTCTCCGCTGCTCCTGCACGACAACGCGCGACCTCATACTGCACAGCAGACTGTCTCCAAGTTGCAAGAACTGGGGTTGGAAGCTCTCCGTCATCCGCCCTACTCACCAGACCTTGCGCCTACAGACTACTACTTTTTCCAGAATTTGGATAACTTCTTGGCGGGAAAAAAATTCAATAACCGAGAGGCAGTACAAAATGCCTTTGAAGAATTTGTTGCCTCCCGACCAGCTGATTTCTTTAAGAAGGGCATCAATAAACTGCCACTGCGTTGGCAAAGATGCATTGATTGCATGGGTGATTACTTCGATTAATATAAATAAAAAATACATGAAAAAAATTCGTTTAAATTTTTTCATACAAAACGGCAATTTCATAGGTAAAGACCTATTATTTTGATAATCACACTGTCGCAAGTAAATCAAAACCTATAGGATACTTCCCGTTGACCTACAATAATTTTTGGCAAGAAGCAAGATCTCTCAACACAAGTAAAGGAAAAAGTCCGAAAATTGTGAATTTGTAATTTTATGACATAAAAAAATATTTTTTTGGGATCTAACAATGATATATGGATCTAATGTTTAGTTTGTTTTTGGGATAAATTCTCTTCAACTACGGAACCCTTCATTGTGCGTGGTCCTGACACGCACTTGGCCGGTTTTTTTCCTTATGAGGTGTGAAACCCTAAAAATGTCTGTGAAAAAGCACGTTATTATGTACCTACATCAAAATGAATAGCAAAGCCGTCTGGGAGCGAAGAAGGTCCAATACAACATTGAACTCAGCTTCCTCATGCATTGTGTCGCGATTTACTTATATTTATTTATTCAGCATCCCTTTCTATTCGGGTAGAATTGCAAATGTTAAATAACAGCGTACGGAGAGCTTTGAAATGTTAACAACTTCTTGATGTTCAAAGCGTTTTAACAGCTTTTGAAAATACAGTGCAAAGTGCAATGTATTTTTAAAAGCTTGCAAGCTTTTGAAAATCATGCAATGTAATCTCATGATTTCTCAAGAACATTAGCAAGCCATTATCATTATGGTTCTCCATAGTATAAGTTTAGTCATAAAAACCATGTTCTGTGCATCCTACGTATCAAGTTTAGAGTAAGCTTTTAAGTGAATTATTAAAAATGTCGGCTACTAAAGACTGATTGATTCAACTTTCCTATCAAGATGTTGTATTTTTATAAACATGTTTAGGTAGGTACTTAGAGTATAATATAATTACACTAATATTATAAAGGCCAATGTTTGTGAGTGTGTGTTGGGGTGTGTTTGTATGTTTGTTGCTCCTTCACGTTCAAACGGCTGGACCTATTTGGATGTTTGGCATGTAGATAGCTTATACCCTGGATTAACACATCAATCAATCAACTCAGCCTATCGCAGGCCACTGCTGGACATAGGTCTCTCCCAGTATGCGCCACAACACCCTGTCCTCCGCCTTCCGCATCTAGTCTGTCCCAGCCACTTTCTTCAGGTCGTCGGTCCATCTATGCTGGGGAGCGTCCCACACTACGCTTACCGATACGCGGTCTCCACTCCAGGACCCGTCTGCTCCACCGGCCATCGGTCCTTCGACAAACATGGCCAGCCCACTGCCACTTCAGTTTGCTTATTCTGCTAGCTATGTCGGTTACTCCGGTTATTTTCCGGATAACTTCATTCCTAATTTTATCCTTCAAAGAAACTCCGAGCATAGCCCGCTCCATAGCGCGCTGAGCGACCTTGAACAATAGGCTAGGATTAACACATAGGCTACTTTTTTACCGGTCTACGCGGGTGGAACCGCGGGGTGCAGCTAGTAATATATAAAACCAGCCTATTACTGTCCCGTTGCAAGCCAAAAGGCCTCTTCTCAGGGTGAAATTGAATTGAGAAGAGGTCGTGGCTAAGTAACAACAGCCACACGGGTCGACCCGTCAGGTTAAGCTACTCTTGCTGGAGTTGGTCCGTGGATTGTGGGTGACCATCTTTACATACGGAGACTCCTCCGTATCTCGGAAATCCCGTCGTTGGTCTTAGCTGTCATTCGAGTATCTTTGACCGAAAGTCTGACAAGTAGTCTTACAAGGGGCATAGTAGGTATTACCCATCAGTTACTGGTTCGTGGAGGTCAGATAGGCAGTTGCTCTATATAAAATACTGGTATTCAGCTGCATCCGGTTAGACTGGAAGCCGACCTCAATATATTTTTGGGAAAAGTCTTGGCAGGTTAATTGATCATGCTTTTTCCCACAGTGGTAAGGCAGAAACTGTAAAAAGTACTTACTACAGTTTCTTACAGGGCGAAACATATATAATGAATATTGCCTAATGAAAACAGACATATTTCTTCATTGCATGAAATAACACAGTACTCATATTTTCGCTAACATAGTAGTTTTGAAATAACACCAAATAAATAATGGGTTTGCGAACAGGGACATTATTCACGCGTAAAGAGACGCTCGCGCTTTATTCACATTCAGATACGACAAATTGTGACGAATGAGGGTGCAGTATGAGCCTAACACAGATTTGCGACTAAAACGTCTTGTGACTGAGAATAATTGGAACAAAGTGTTGGCGAAAAATGCTTGATTAAGATCTCGAGACTTAGGATAGATTTTCTCGTGAATCTCGTGTATTTTTGTTTTTTATGTTTTATTGCTGTATTTCCATTTTAAAGGCTAACCAAACTTTCTTCTATAAAAACCAGACCACTCACTTAGTATCTACAAGTTACTTCTAAAGATTTTTCTGTTACTTTTAGTTAAGTAAGTTACTTTTGAATGAATAATTATTATTTTTTTAATTGATTGGCTACACAGAAATCATGATGTCATTTTAATTTTCTTAAACCTCTTTCAGGCTACAATTTGTGCAAACCCTAGCTACAAAATCCTGTAACTTCTGGACCCTAAAGATTTTTTAAAGGGATATCTTTGATAAAAAAGAAACGGCTTAATAAGGAAATTGCATCCTACTTTGTTATAATGAGTATAAAAAAAACTTTTTAACAAAAAAAAAACCGACTTCCAAAAATCACTACAAAGTGAAAAATAACTGATTTCGGAAGTCGGTGTCTTTTGTTTTTTATTTACTTTCTTTTTTTTTGCCACCGACTTCCGAAATCAAAGTTATTTTTCATTTTGTAGTGATTTTTGGAAGTCGGTTTTTTTTTTGTTAAAAAGTTTTTATTTCTCGGTTTTTAGTGGGTATGTTTATAATTTGTATAAGTTACAATACCTAGTCTAATGTCAATTGCTCATCACATGTTACAAAATATTGCTTTTCCCGATGCTGGGACGTTAATTGTTGAGGAGTTCTGCTGGTAAGAACCAGGAGAACTCTTCAACAACCACTCACCACACGCATTGTGTGACGAGCGGAAATTGCTTAGCAACCATATTAAAGTAATCGAATCGCAACCCGTGAAATATTTATCATTGAGTAGTTCCGGTAGCCACCTGTGGTCTTCATCATCAGTTCCACTTCACCAAGTGGTGCTGTCCGAGAGCAAATGCACGAGCTACTATAAAAAATACCCAAATCGCTATAGGTGTGCCTATAATATTTGAAGAGTTCCTTCGATTTCTCCAGGATCCCATCATCAGAACTGGATTTTGACAAAAATGGGACCATTTGGGAAGTATACCCTTTCCAACAAAAAAATATTTTTTTAAATCGGTTGGCAAGCGACGGAGTTATGCACGAACAAACATAAAAAAAAATTTAAAAAAATACAAACATCCGAATTGAGAACCTCCTCCTTTTTTAGAAGTCGGTTAAAAATATACTTAATCGAAAAATCTTTAATATTTTTGGGTTTATAATTCAGTTCAGAATAAAGATAGTAATCGAGGGTTTGCTTTACAGCTAATTTACGAGTCTTACTTCATTAACGCCCCCGCAGACAGGCGCGACGCGACGCGGCGACGCGACGTAATACGGTATTTTACTATATATGAGAAAAAATCTAAAAATATATTATTTAGATAGCTTAGGCAAAAAGCAACCGGAAAATGTTAGTTTTAGTTCCTAAAACAACAATATAAATTTTAAAATTCAATTCAAAGTTTTCAGTTTTTTTAATCTGCTTTCTAACACCATTAAAGTAGCCACCATGGTATGACGTAATAAACGTTATACCGATGTGTAAATTAAAAAGTGTCACTGTCAACTGTCAATAACTGATCAGCGTGTAAAAAGTGTTTGTTTGCACAACCAACTGACGTCATAACCACACAGCAATATGGCGTCCACTGCGTCCAGCATTTTCGGGCGAATTTTGACAATGTAAAATTTAAATGCATTTTTATGGCACTTATCGATTGAGTAAAAATTTTGTGTTTTTTTAGCGGCTTATTAGCACCATATAATCTAATTGAGACACTTTTAAAAAATGGGTGTAATGCCCTATTCTGGTACAAAAATTTCCATGACGTTTTTCATACAAATTGTTTTAATAAAGTCGCGTCGCGCTTGTCTGCGGGAGCCTTTAAGTAAGTACAACAAAACGGAACAGCAATATCATGAAAACCTTAGAAAAAGATTTAAATAAATTTTAAAGGTATTAGCAGTTTGGAACAAAATTTGTCACACAATTTTACTCTATTGCTTTTAAAATGTTGTGTTCGATTAAGCGAAAAGTGAATGACCGTTTTCCAAGTCATATTTCCAGGTCAAGTTAAAAATTAACCAGGCAGCAAGTTGGTAACAATAGGCTGACTGACCTCATACCAATAAACCAAGGTACCAATATATACCTGCCTATCACGTAGGTATTCATTACTGTTGTATATAAGTATCTACATACTTCGTAGTGTATAAGTTTGGGTTTGTTAGGTTTTAAGTCTACCTTCAATCATGTTATTGTTCCTACCCTACTTATATGATTTTATCCACTTGTATGTCTAGGCTACTTAGCTCAATACACAAATAACGATATTTGGTGTTTTATTGAAGACATAATAATTACCTTAGTGAACGAGAGTCAATAACATTGCTCGTTGCAAACTAGACAATAATCTAACTAAAGTTAAACTTAACAATAAGCTTTTTATGGCCGGTCACATACAGTCGGAATTCCGTTTCGGAAAATATTTCGTTTCAAAATATCGGTACAGAATTTCGAAGGCAGCAAGTCCATACAAAAACGGAATTCCGACTTTATGTAGCCGGCCTTAAACGAAGATTTGCAGTCTCATGGCTTGAATTCGCTTTCGACAGTATGACAATTGAATGTTCAAAATATTTAATCGTTCGTCGTCGTAGGACCCTTATTTATTCGTGCCCATAAAGTTTGCTTCATTAATTTGTAACATAGATGGGGCGCATAAAGGATGTGCTTTCACAGAAATGTTAGTTCGGGCGGAAATTATGTCTGTTAAGAAGATCTTACGAGATTGTTCGCATGGCTGATTGGGATTCAGAGTCTGTTTATTAATTATACAGAGGAAGAACCGGTTTTGTGAACAATGTTATTAACTTTATTGAACTTTGTCCTTATCAAGGAAACACGTGTAGGTACTTTCCTAGTTTCAAAAATCGTCTTGCTTTTTATTTTCGTTCTTTGTCGCGTGTCTGTTCGGGTTTACATTTTGTTTTACTCATGTTACAAAGTTGTTGCTCTTTCTTTTAGTACGTGAGACCGCATACTTAGCACGGAACTTCCCCCGAGTCGCTCTGTCTTCGGGACGTGTGTTCAACACTTTGTTGCAAAACATATCACAATGTAAATAAGGAGGTCTTACATAGTTTGAACAGCTTCGTTATTACGTCAGCAAGAGCTTCTGCAAGTGTGAACCTTAGTTAGTGCTAGATATTAATTAAATTTAGAATTGACAGATACGAAAGTACATATTGACTGTTCATTTTACTTATGTAAGCATTTTGGTATGTACATTATCAATAATTTTCGGGTATTATCCCTTCCCACGCCAAAAATTGAATTATGTAACACGCGTAAGGAATCTCTTTCATCTTTGTACCTACCTACTAATGGGCTAAATAATTATACACTTACAACTTATGGCTTGTTTCATCACTTGCGGGTAAGTATCGGTTAGACTCGAATAATCAGAGAAACTATTTTAAAGTAGGACTCAAAATGCAAAATATTTAAGGTCCCACCAAAATAAGGACAATGGTAAAAAAATAATAAGAAAAACCTCATGATTTCATGAAATCGCTAGATTTAAGGTAAATGCTAACTTATGGAGTTGTATTGCTGATTCTAATGATTATAATTCTGTAAAGCCATATTAGCTACGGCCGCGAATCATATTTTAATCAACATACAAGCTCACACTGACCTACAAATTGCAAAAAACGTAAGAAATTTTGAATTTCGCGGGCTACCCTGGCGCATCATCCTTAATCAGTGTATTTTTTTTTTGCTTGGACATCTTTGGTTCGACGTACTGAAACCTGTGTTAAAATTTGTTCATCTATTTTAATGGGACCTTACATAATTATAGTAGGTACCTGAAGTATTCTATGACGGCAAAGTGTGAAATCTTCCTCAAATCAATTCGACATTTAGGTACATTATAGGGCGGCTGCAGGGCGGAACTCGAAGGGAATTGCTAATGTACGGCGGTAACTGAAGAAGCGGAAATTCATTTCCTTTACGAGGGTTTTCACCTACTGTGGAGAATTACTTCGCAATTTCATTTCTACTTATGATAATAAACATACACTTTTGAATAAAAGACAATCAACTAGATCCCTTGCAGATATCGCCTAACACACATGCAATTCATTAGTATTCAAATTGAGAAACAAATGCCTCTCAAATTAAAAAAAAAACATTTAGAACAAAGTAAAGTAAAGTAAAGTTTTTTAATAGCAAAAGAATTACTCGGTGTCAACACAACGCCTAATATTATTCGTTAGCGATTACACTCGACTTTTTGCTACCGCAAATTATTCAGGCGCTCGCTCGTAAAAAACGTAATTTAACCGAAAAATAATTGTTTTCTTTTATCTGGTTCGTAAGGAAGCAAATTAGTAGGCTGAAAAGACAAATTGTCACCTCCGGAATTATGTAGATGAAATGTAGACGAGAAAAGCGCCTAGTTAGGTGCTAATGCTAACGTAATAAGTTGTGCAGCTTTTTTTGGAAATTTGACTTATAAGCTGAAATTAAGACCGCGAGTCACTTTACATTTATTCACATTTTTATGGTGCAATAATTTAAAATATCTCGTGGAGCTCGTGGAGCTCGTGGCTAAGTAATAACAGCCACACGGGTCGATCCGTCAGGTTAAGCTACGCTTGCCGGGGTTGGGGTCAGTGGATGGCTGACCATCTTTACATATCGAGATTTCTCCGTGCCTCGGAAAGCACGCTAAGCCGTTGGTCCCGGCTGTTATTCGTGGATCTTTGACAGTCGTTACGGTTCGTCAGAAGCCCGAAAGTCTGACAACCATTCTTACCAGGGGGTATCGTATTATCCAGTTAGGTACTGGGTTGTGGAGGTCAGATAGGCAGTCGCTCCATGTAAAATACCGGTATTCAGCTGCATCCGGTTAGACTGGAAGCTGACCCCAACATAGTTGGGAAAAGGCTAGGCAGATTGAATAATTTAAAATATCTTTCAGGCAGTGCACTTGTGATGACTCATCATTTAGGTGTAAGCTTCAAGATTAAGATTGGATTACAAACATAATTATGTGTGTCGAACAATTACCGCGGCTGGCGTGGTAAGTAGTAGGTGGCTTACGTCAAAGACATTAAACACGTCTTTGACGTAACCTGCTTGCCACTTAGGTACACTTATTGAATTTGGCAGCAAAGCTTACGACTCCGTTCTTATTGTTTATTTTAACAAAATTCTACATTTCGTTTGGGAACAAATTAATTTTTAGACTCAACATTTACCTACACACAAGCTCGATTTCTAAACAATGTTAAGGATACAAGTGCTTGATTATTTTTGCGAATTTTAATTAATTTCCGGGCCGTCAATATTTTAGAAATTCAGACTGTCGATTGGATTCGTAACTTTCAGTCTCGCATTGGTAAAATTAGAGAATCTTAACTAAAAACAACTAAAAACAAAAAAAAAATATCCTTGGACATTTCACACAACGCCATCTAGTCCCAAGCTAAGCAACCTAATGCTTGTGTTATGGTAACGAGATGGCTGATAAAGTACATAAATTCATTTTTTTTTTAAATACATACATATTATAGATATATATAAAAATGAATCCCTATGAAAATTGGAAAATTTCAGAAAACTTAACGACTATTTTAACTTTCCGCGTTTACATTACAATATTCATAGCTAAGACAGGACAACGTCTGTCAGATCAGCTAGTTATAGATAGAAAAACACCCAGACTCGGAACAAATACTTGTAGGTCGTACAAATATTTGTTCCGCGCGGGAATAATCGAACCCGCGACATACTGCGCAGCAGTCAATCGGTCAACCACTGCGCCAACCGTGTCGTCAAACTACTTAACACTACGTTACTTAACGTAACTTTATAAATTAATGTGGTGTTATTGATCAAAGTGCATCATGCAGGTGACACTAAGTTTCAAGTTCAAGAGCAAAACTTGACAACTTGAACCAACATAGAACAAAATGGGTCGGATATCGCAATTGCGAGGTGGTTAGGTACTGGAAACATTTAATAGTAGCCTTTCCAGTTTCCTAGCACCATTTTCAAAGTCATTTGGGTTATTCTCAAGCCTCGCCACGTGAAAGGCTTTCCGCACAAAGGCAGCCGACTGTCAAAGAGGTCAAACTTGACGATGCAACCCTGCGGCGGACAGCCGAGTTGCCTAGAATATCTTCACAGCTATGAGCTGCGTTTCGTAGAGGGAAACGTACCTATACAATATGCCCAATTCAAAAAACGTTAGGTAATGTAGTTCATTATTTCGTTTGTTTCCAAGATATATACCTACTGCGGAGTAATTTCGTAGCACCCTTGCAAAGGCAATGTCATTCATTTTAATACTTCAATAACATTCGTTGCTTTGCAGACGAGTTTTTCAAACAAATGAAACAATAGATTAGCACTTTACTTCAAAATCTTCCGAATTGTGATTGAAACTGTGATACGTACCTAATTGGGATCTTCTACAATGCATTGACCGACAGTCTGACACCCGTTGTTTTATTAGTCGTTGATACTTTTCCGTCAAGCAAGAAAGTAGCTATTAAACTAATTAACAGCTTCTTCATTTAAGTCCGGGAAATACTTTTACAGCAATCTAATAATTATTTTAATTAACTGAGTCGTGGCTCGCCGACATCCTACCAAGGCTAGAGTATTGGATTCTCTGGAAGAAGTAATAAGGTCTTAATTTTTATCTCGACTACCCGTTTTTAAACGACGCTGCTTTTTAATAAAATTTGTCACTTTAATCACTTATATTGAACTAGTTATCCCGCGTGATTTTCTTATTTTTCTCAGGTTCGTAAAAACAGAGTGAACACAAACGCGATTTGCCCTCAGACAGATTATTTTATGTTTGGGACTTACCTAATGTACCGACAACTTTGATCCCCTCCTCATTAATCATGAATGTTTTAATGTATACTTTCGAATTAAGGCGTTATTTGCGTACAGAAGCAAACCTTCAAAATAACATAGAACTTCACTGTGAATTTAGAAATTTTAGTTATATTGAGTTATATATATTACAGCCCACCCCTCTCACAGAGAGAAGCCCGGTGTTCCATGCACTTTTATTGGACATATTGGAATTAATCCTTCTGATCTTTCAGTACGTGACCATCTTTACTTGTATACCTAGGAAGTCTTTTTATAGGACATTTTACAGCTATAGTATTAACTTAATACTAGCTATACCAAGTCTTATTCAATGATTAAAATCAGTATTTTTACCACAATATCCTTATTGATTTATTCTACCTACTTCCAATAAAATCATATTTTCTGAAGTAAAAATATTATATCCCTTCTTCGGCTCTAACTAGGATTAAATTCAGGACAGTCACATTTGGCGAAGTACAAAAAAAAATGGAATAAGTATGAACCGTACCCTTTTCTATTTTTATTGCAAATTACATATTCAATTTGAGATATACGAGAAAGAGGATGGAGAAATTATGTATCTCATCTCAGTATTCAGTAAGTATTAGATTTAAATAAATCAATTAGGGTCTTTGACACTGATATAATCTTATCATAATACGAGTAACTATAACGCCCCTCCACACGCGACATCGACGGGAGCACGTGACGCGAACACACTATGAGATAAAAGATTTAACTGATCATTCCACGTGACGTAACGTTCGCCAGGGGGGCTAAAACGGCCACTTTGTCAGAATCATAATAGGATAATACGTATTTATGAATCACATTAGAAATCGTAAAACTGTCACAAACTGAGAATTCATAATTTATCTGCGTACAATTCATAGCACGCATTTCATCTGGGGGGCTAAAACGGCCACTTTGGCAGAATCATAATAGGATAATATTATGAATAATATTTGAAATCGTAAAACGGTCACAAACTGACAATATATTATGAATTGTCAGTTTGTGACCGTTTTACGATTTCAAATATTATTCATAATATTATCCTATGAGTCTGCCAAAGTGGCCGTTTTAGACCCACTGTTTGACAGTTTTGTCCACAAATTATGAAATGGTCCACAAATTATGAATTGCTTTATTGAAGTTTAATGTCAAATAGCACAATCATAATAAATTGCTGGGAATTCAGGAAATCAATCGCTTTTAGAGGAATTGCTTAATGTGGCCGTTTTAGGCCCGCAGGTGTCATGTATGTTTTGTTCAAGAAATTCATTTTGAAAGCTTGAACTATTTAATTTTTAGAGTTCCGCATCAACCACCCAAAGGGTGCCAAACGGGACCCTGAAAATCAAATAGTCCGTCTGTCTGTCAGTAGGTACACAGTTGAAATTTCTATAGATTGTGTAGGTATTTCTATTGCCACTACATAAAACAAAAAAAAATACATAAAGTTAAAAATTAAAGGGGGTCCCCATAACAGAAAAGTGTTATTTTTTTTAAAAAGCGTTTTTTCTTATGTCTGTTAAGTATTGTACGGTGGTACGGAACCCTTCGTGTACGAGTCCGACTTGCACTTGGCCGGTTTTTAACTTTTGTTTATGTTTTCTGAGGAACCTGCGCTGCTTGTTATTCTTGCAAAAACTGCTGTTGATATTAGCCGAGCGAATTTTAAAGCGACACTATGCTTTTTGTCGTTGGGTTTTATTGCTATCTATATTAAACACTGTCCCTCTTACAAATAAACACAGAATAAAGTTATTCCAAATTTAAACCTATGAAAATGTATGGCTATTCCTTTGTTATCCCTGATATAACTTTATTCCGTGTTTTATTTGTAAGAGGGTGTATCTTTTACGTGGCGATAATTTAAATAGCAATGCTGCATTTTCTTAGTACGACGCTCGCACCTTTTTATTGTAGAAGTCGTATATGTGTACAAAAGTCTCAGATACCTACTTTTAGAGTATAATTATTTTGTTCCGGGAGAAAATCCTAACATATAATACCAATAAATTCTTGAGTTTATTATAGAATCGGAATGTAATAAGTTTTAATTTGTTGCAGTACATCGGGACAATGGACGTGCCGCGACCAACCAGCCGGGTCGAGATCGTTGCTGCGATGCGCCGCGTTCGTGTGAGTATGCTCTTAGAATGATGCCAACATTTAGTAAATGATTTTTTTTTATTCTCGGATTCATGGAAATGTTTTAATTAGCACTTACTATCTACACTCACTTATCCGCTGAACCCTGAAGGTACCCGTTTGCGCAAAGACGTTAACACGTTGTCATACAAAGCGCATTGCTTTTTACGACAGCTTGGCGACCTCTGACTCCCGCTGATACGCAGCTTCTTCAAAACTACGAGTAAATATTAATTTATAAAATCTCATTATAAAATTAAATGAGGATTGTTCTCCTACTCTTTTTAGGGTTCCGTACCCGAAGGGTGCTAAACGTTTAAATTTTCACAGATTGTGTATGTTTATCGCCGCTATAACAACAATAATAAAAATAAAATAAAGTAAAGTACAAATGAAAGGGGTATTTTAACTTTATTTTATTTTCCCTACAAGAAACATGTTTTTTTTTTAAACTGATGTATTGTTAAAATATGTAGTGTTAAATATTGTACGGTGGTACGTTACGGAATCCTTGGCTGGTTTTTTTATTATAGTGGTTAGCAAACTAACTTTGACAAGTAGTTATACGTACCTAGGTATTACAGATGGGACACTCCGCAAAATCATTTAAATAAAAAGCGACTCTTGCTACGACACAATAAAGTGCAATTCAGGTCGCACAACGCTTATTACCTACAGTTATATTCACCTATAAGTTGCCTTTCTTTCTATCGCGTAACTCTTATACCTTCTGACTCGTTAGGGTTGTCTTCTTTTACGACGCGGCGCGTGAGTGAGTATCGAACTAACGTACGAGCCGGCCGATGCGCGGCAACCCACACTGAATTGACCCAGTGAGATGAGCCCGCCGCGTACTTGTAGCTTCATACCTAAACTGCGGAGTGTCTCATCTGTATTAATCTGTGATTTAGTCTAAAATCTGTAGAAAGTAGAAACTGCATGTACCTAGGTATAAATTCAAATTAACTTCCGCCACATTTTAACACAAATGAAATTCCTGTGCGAATCAAAAGACCACAAAATCCATATCAATCTACGTAACAAAAGATTAGGTTAGTCTAATTTCCAACTACCTAATTGCCCCCAGTGGCACACTTAACAAAGCAGAACAAGACGCTAGTACCCACCGTTTGCCCATAAAATTGATTTAGCTGAGCTTACTCGGTAGGTAATTTTACATTGTTTAGGAACAAGAAAATAGAGCTTTTATTGAGCGTGGGCTTATGCCAAAAAATTTGCTTGTCTGAATGGCTTACCTCTATTAGGACAAGATTTTATTTAAGATGATTGCGCTAAGGTAGCCAGCGAAATTCAAATTTTCTTGCGTTTTTTTGCAATTTGCAGATCAGTGTCAGGTTGCATATTTTTGGAAATCAGACCAATCCGGAGCAAATCTAACTTAGAGAGATGTATTGATGATATTTTTATGGTTACAGTTATGTAAATACATATTTCTTATTGTTTCGAATCATATTTTGATCAAGATACAACCTTACACTGTCCTGCTAATTGCAAAAAATGCATCAAGAGAATTTTAATTTTGAAAATAACATTACTGCGTGCCGTGTATAAAAACCTACGCATTTTTTGTGAACGTCACTGTGAAAATCACTTGGATTAAAAAAAAACTGGTCAAGTGCGAGTCGGACTCGCGTACGAAGGGTTCCGTACCATATTATATGTTTAACAATCGCAAAGATAACTTTTTACTTTTTGTATAATGATACTGTGAATTACAAGGTTATTTTTTGCAGTTGCAGAAAATCACCCATGTTTAAACAAAATACCTTATGAATCGCCGTTTTCAGTATTGTTGATTAAATACAGTAGGTATTCATGGTACCTACATGGTATAAAGAAGTTTTTAATTCCTAATTTGTTGAATTGTTGCGCTAGAGCTCGTACAAAAATGGTCTAAAATTTACAACTTTGCGGCCCTCTATTTCTTAATTTTAAAAGATAAACAAAAATATGTTTGTACTCTACTCAATGAGTTCTAGACGATGACACCCCACATGCTAGATTATTTTTTTTTTTTTTTTTCAAATTGAAAAGTTTATTGTATGGGGACCGACCCCTTATATTTTGTTTTATTTTTATTATTTGTTGTTATAGCCGTAATAGACAGCGGAGGCTTAGTAAGTTTGTACTGGACTGTACGTGGTTGTCTGATTTCATGGATTTTAATTTTCTTGCGCGGAACCCTAATTATTTTTCTAAAATAAAAATAGCCTATGTTACTCCTTAAAACATCAGCTATATGCCGTCAAAATCGGTAAAAATTCGTTTGTCAAGTTTCCTAACTTGACTCAAAGTACCATTTTTTTAATCGGACTGCGCTTTAAAATTCTTCTATACAAACTTTAACATCCCTAAACCTCATTTGAGGCGTAGTTTTGAAAAACTAATAATGACAAACATTATTAGTTACTTGTCCAAGTATTTGTGCTAAGTTCATTAACCAAATTAATAAGATTTTTCATATAAACTGTATCTCTGTTTTCACGAACACAGATAAAGAATTTCAAAAATCGTCTGGTATGTTTCCATAACTTGACTCAAACATTATTTACACCAATTTTAGAGTTAATCAAGCCCGCAATAAAATCCTCCGCTATTAAATTAACTTTTCACACCTTAGGAGTAGATTTTTGGAAAACCCTGATACACGTTAGTCTTAATTTTTGGTCTCAAGTATAAAAACTGAGTTTTGAGTTAATAGGACCGCGTGTTAAAGTTCCTCCATACAAACTTTGACACCCCCAATCCCTCCTTAGGGGGTAGTTTAGAAAAATAAAAAATGATAAACTTTATAATTTACATGAATATTCTTGCTAAGTTTCAAGTCTATTAACTCAAGGGATAGGATTTTTCATACAAACTTTCATCCCCTATTTTACCCCATTAGGGATGGAATTTCCAAAAATCCTTCCTTAGTGGATTTTTACACTATATAAGGTATCTATGTGCTAAATTTCAAGTCTCTAGGTCCATTGATTTGGGCTGTGCGTTGATATATGTATTAGTCAGTGACTCAGTCAGGACTTTGATTTTTTTATATATATAGATTTACCATGTTATTTTAAGACCACAGACTTCTTATAGGTTTTCCTGTAATCTACAGGTATAGAACTATTTTCTACATTTTTTTCAAAATTTTAGGCTCAGTAGTTTCGGAGATAAGGGGGGGGGGGGATGGTCAATTTTCGTCAATTTTCTTAAATAACTTTAAAACAATGTATTTTAAAATTATAAAAAATATATATTTGAGACCCTCATAGTAAGCCCTTTCATTTGATATGTCACACGGTACAGTTTACAAAACTTTTTTTTTCAATTTTCTTATTTTTCCCCTAAAAGTGACTCTCATATTCAAAATTCATATATTTACTTTAGCTGTACGTGTTTGGGTCACAGAAATCCATATGTGTACCAAAGAACTTAAGCGGTCCATAAGATTCGGAGCAAATTGTCTGTGACAGACGGACAGACAGACAGACAGACACACGAGTGATCCTATAAGGGTTCCGTTTTTTTCCTTTTGAGGTACGGAACCCTAAAAATACTTTAGTATGTACTTTGACTTTCTTACTGAATTAAAGAAACTTCAGCTAACCTTTGCAAGCAGGCAAACCATTTTAAATTAATTGCTCGTAAGCTACTTAGGTAAGTACTTGCCCTCTAAAGCTCTAACCATAAAAGCCCTTCTCCTCATCTAATTAGTAAATGATAAGTATTATGACACATTAATGAACTTAATTATCCGACGCGTTGATGTCATTGAAACACAAGAACGAATAATTTTGACAAAAACAGTAAAAACGAAGGAATTAAACAAGATCCACATTACGATGATACATGATGACATATTCTTCTATAATGTTTACTTAGAAGTTCGATGCATTGCTAGCATCGAACTTGTAAATAAACAGTAGGATCTTTATATCCAAGGAAATCCACTCTAATAATATCCATAATAATTTTTATAGTGGAAAATTTCTTAAAAACATAAGCCTCTTTCTGGGGCAGTCGGATAAAATATAAATAAATAATCCATTTATTTCAGGCGACACAAGTCCATAGATATAAATAAAAATTGAGAGTAGCTATATTTTTTTGGCGAGCTCAAAAAATAATTTGTGCAGACAAAGTGATTTGTAACGTAATCCATGCGGGACTGAATGAATCTTCCTAAGCTTGTCCGTTACAGGAGAAAAGCTTATTTTTTCCTCGTAAACAAAATCGGAAACCGTCAACGTTCTGCTTCGTGAATATTTAAGCTCCGTTTGCACGGTGCAAGTTTCTGGAACGTTCAAGTGTAATAATCGAATGCCATAAGCACGTTAAATTTTATTACCATTCAAGAATTGCATGCAAATTTTTACACGCGTGCGATCCCATGAAATGGCATACAAAATAAATTAATGCAAGTTTTTCCATTCAATAAAATCGCATGCGACGTAATTGTACGTGTTGTTTAGACGGTGACAGTTAATTGCCCTTCAATTTTATGGTATACCACAGGCAATAAACTTGCACCGTCTAAATGGAGCCTAAAGTGAAAGAAGTATTAAAACCTGCGTTTCCTGATTTAGAGTTTATACTGACCTAGTCAATAGTGACTGTTCTACCGCATGACATAAGTAACGAGTGTAATATAAAAAAAAAAGTTTAAATACCGAGTTTTTTTTTTGAGGATGTTAAGGGAATTTATTTAGCTTAATAACTGTTATAATACAAACATACACACACTTACAGCTTACTTTGCTTAGTTACTTACAGCTTGAGCTTTCTTCCAGTGACGCCTCTTAGAGTAGGTAGTATCGAATAGTATTTCCGGTGCGCATTCTGACCCATTGTGGAATAGGCCTGATTTCTTTCAGCTTTTTGGCAAGCTTGCTTTTCATTAGTCTAGAATCAAGTCCTAGATGATAACCAGACTGTAGTTATCATTTAGGACCAGAGTCCTTGTGAAGACGAATCAAACGAGCCCAAACTCGATAGGGTTGCGGCGTTTTATCAATGAGTTCCCAAGGCCACATTCCGGGTCCATCATCAGATCAGCTCCACGTCATAATAATATTGCATTGTCATCCGATACACATATTGCATGTAAAGGAGACGGAAACCTTGCAATACAATCTGGGGCCACGGTTTTGCCTGAGTTGTAAAAAGATGAAATTGGTGTCAATTGATAGAGCTATTATTCAATGGTTTCTTGTAAAAACCGAAGCCATGTAAATCATAGAATCACTTTTCATATGTATGTACAAGTATTTTACCGTATTTGTCTTTAAAATCATGAAAGTGACAAAGGGAAATGTGGAGACACAGGCTTTCGATACATTTTAACATACTGGGCAGATCTCCTTATTTCTTATATCTATGGTTTGGACACACCTTTAGCTAATAGAGTGAAGGTCGAGAGCTGTCACTGTCAGGGTCATGTCATTTCAGCACAGATCATGGTTTTAAACAATATTATTATATAATGGCACAGGCTAAAAAATATACAATAATCGATTAGTAAACGTGAACTGACTTTAAGAATTATCATATATAGATATTTTATTTTTAAACTGTTAACACGTTAATTTGTAATAGATTTAATTATTGTAATTGAATTATTCATCTGGTAAAAGCCTTTTTTTGAATAGTTTGAACTCCACGTTAATCGATTATAATTTAATCGATATTCCATTTTAACATGACTTAAACTTAATTTTTGGATTTCTCATATTCCAGATGGTAAATTGGGTTCATTTTTCGCATTTGGAAATAGAAAAATATAACCCTTTTTTTAAACCATACCTCATCTAAATACAATTGGACCCACAAATCCCATTCTCCTTTCTGCTTAATCGGAAACCGGTGGGTCAAATTTAACTTGCAAGATTAGTTACAGACAGACAGACTGACACCGGGACAGGTGAAACCAACGGTGAAACTAAATAAAAACTTGTAAAAAGACGAAGATAGGTTACTTACCCAACATTCGATTTACAAAAATGGCACAATGTCACACTGAATAAATGACACGTAGAACTTGGATGTCGTAATTATCGGGAGCTTAGATAATATACATCTAGATCGAGACACCGCGTGGCCGGTCATGAGACAGCAATATTAACAGTGAAAGTACTTTGTTTGGCAACATTTTTAAATTTTGCCATGCAAAGTACTTTGTTTGGCAACATTTTTAAAGCAAAAATACGGCACGCCGTAAGGGACAGAAGATACGATGCTTTGTCTCAATTTTCCTAATTATTTCGTATATATGTGTCTCACTTCCACACTTCACACTGTAATCATGGCAACGTCTAGATGTATGATGTCATTGATCGGGAGCGAAAAGTGACAAGACGAAGAAAACTTAGCTAATTAGCCAAGTTTTGATGTGCCACTTGCGGAACGTGGCACGTCAAAACTTGACCTTTCTACTTACCTCTTTTTACTCAAAATACCATTGGTTCTACCCTCAAGTTTTTCTTGTCTACTGATATTTTGTGAAAACTTTTAGTGATAGCCATGGCATTCGACTGTTACTGGATATTTATAATAATATTATTAGTTTAGAAATAGCGTATTCCATTTTTATTTTTTTATTGCTGACTGGGCCTGTTCGTGCTTGACCTCGATCACGCCTGATGGAAATTCACGATATGAATGAAAAATGAAAAGCTTGTGCAATATGTCATATTAGTCTCCGAGCTTTTCCATACTCACTTTTCTGTTTTGTCTTTAGTTTATATTATTTTTGTCAGACCTTGTGCCTTAAGGCGAGCATAGCTGCTAACCGGCAGCGCCACCACTGAAAAATTTATAAGTCTGGATTATTTTTTTGATACAAAAAATTCTCCCTCATCTGACTAAAAATGTGTGCATAGGAAGTTCCAAAATGTTCCATATCTCCAGACTTATTAATTTTTTTCTCAATGGTGTCGCTGTTAGCAGCTATACTAGCCTTAAGTGTGTATGGTGGTACATATTGTCATTCTCCTCGTGTAGATAAAGGGGCGAGTATACTTAGGCAGCAGAATTTTCTTCCTACCCTTGCGTAATTTGTCGCCCCTTGTTCCCACAATTGGTTTCCCGTTTCGTTCCACTTAAGTCACACATTTCTTCTCTCTTATTTACGAATTTAATAACAAAAAAATTGTTTTTAATATTGCGTTCCCATTTCTTTTCTTCATAAGTAGGCATAATGGTTTGAACAACTTTAATATTACTTCTCAACTTCGCGTTGTTTGCGACCTACAATTTCGAAATGTTAAGTATTCTTGTTTATTGTATTTCCTTTGTTATAATTTTATTATTTTACAATTGTGATATATTATATTGAAATATAAAGTAAACATTATATTACTATCTAATTATCTATTTCGACCAAGAACGTCATGTACCTAGAAAACATATTTGTAGTAAATACCTACCACTATAGTCAAAACAGGCATGCACGAGTAAATTCAGAATCTAAGTTTTAAGTACAAGAAAAATGAATCCGTTTCGCCAACTAGGCACCTAAAAATGTTCCAACCTAAGATTTTTATTTCAAAAGTTCACTTTACAAGTCAAACTACTACTGCACTGGTACATAAAACACGAAAAAAAGAACCGATAACTTGCAGATATCCCAGACGAACAAACTTGTACTGAGATTCTCCAAACAGTTTTGCGATTCCGCTTTCATGACCATTCCCTGAACTTAACAAAACGACTGAAAATGTGCTCAAACTTTTAATCGAGAAAATAAACTGTTCAAATAATTTAGTTTAGTAGTAGTTTTTTGAATAAACAACGATTGTCATTTGTCATCAATGCCATTTTCATGTGTAGCTAAATGAGCATTGCAATCATCAATTCTTGGAGGATCTTGCTTTTATTGAAATTTTATTTACTTCATAGTACCTTACTAAACCTAGATGTCAAAAGAAAGAGGTATTAGAAAATTATGGCAACCTTTGTCATAAGTATCTTTAGTAATTTGTCAGTAATTTTTCGTTGAACTAACTCCATTTCAGTTGAAAAATATGAGTGATATTATCTGCGGGCTCTGTTTTATGGTCTGTGAAAAACCCGATTTACCGCGAAATAAACCTGAAAGTAGCTCCGAGTGGAAAGGATTTTCTTGAAAATTCTTCAGCAAAACATTTTCAGTGGCTTGTAGAAGGTGTTACATTCTATTAAAGTACACCAATTCACAAACATTGTGTTTGGATATTGGAAGGTATGGAGGCACATTATCCTTGCATGAGAGTGTATGAGTGATCGTGTTACATTGAAACATGGAAGTGATACCACACGTAGGAGCTTCGCCGCCGGTAGCGCTCCGCATCTGAATATAAATGAACTTGTTTATAAACCGCTGAAAAAATCGTGACGACACCGTTATGAGCGGCACCTGTACTGGGATATATACATATTTATTCATAAGTACGCGCAAACTGCTACCCTTCCTTGCCTTTATATTTTCCGGTTAAAAAGCCATTCAAGACAATATTTTCTCGTTTCCTGTAACACTTAAGAAATACAATACCTTTCTTTTCTTTCGCTGCATCTTTAGCTAATTCTTTCAATGAGTGTGTATCACAAAACAAACATTGTAATTTCTCTGCCAAAAACTGTTTTAGCAATTAATGAAAGTCAGTTGTCAACAAACAAACACATATGTTTTATGAACACAAACAATATGCAGCTAAAACCAATTTAACTATTCCGTAACTGCGGTTTGACCAGCTGAGCAGTTAATTCAACAACAATTGCTAATACTCCACAACTAGTTCAACTGCTCTAGACATTTGCAAGTCTGTATGTTTAGTTTTGCATATTGAGAGACTTTCGACATAAAAGAGATATGAAACGGCGTCTATTGATCAACTCATCAACGCACAAAGTAATTATAAGATTGGAATACCTACGGTCCGTAATTTCCTTCCATGACGTCAGTCGCTGTAATCATAAAAACGGTCGTCATGTCCTCGTAAAACGTTGATTCGATTAAGTCATAGACTTCCTATAGTATATAGTTTTTAGTGTACCAGTTGATTCTCGGTCATTATTTTTATTTCATAGTTTATTAATTTTCGTCGCAAAATTTGTCCTACTACCTAAAGACAACGCTATTTTAAGCGCCATCTGATTAATATCCTCAAATTCTTCGTGACAGTGAACTAACTTCAGGAGAATGCCACAAAAATGTTATTCAGAATGTAGACTTTCAGGCCTCTTAAAGAACCTCTTTGCTTATTGCCTCTCGTCTGCCTAATGTTCGCAGCTTCCACCTTTACTAAATTATAATGCATGTCGCTAAGTAATAAGGTGCCTCCATTACATATTCTCAGTGTACAGGTGCGCGGCGGAAACGTGGATGATTATAATTGTCGCTATTTTCGAGCACACTCAACTTCACAGAAATTCTAAAGTTGGTTTAAGTGAGGCGGAGATCCGGAGCCGGCATAGTTATTTTTGGTACCTATGGCGTCGGATGACTACTTCTTGAAAATTTTCATTGAAATAGCAGCTTTTAAATAGCCATTAACGGAATAATTAAATACTTAAAGACAATCACTATCTTTAGAATTAATTTTATTATAATTATGTTACTCGAAGATATGATCTGCTAGCAATTCGTCGAAGTATGTTTTGATTTAAGATCCGTCCCGCCCGAGGCCGGTAAGATCTCTGGACTTCCTTTTATTTTTAACCAACCTTCGTATACCCTCGTCACAAACTTATGGTGACAAAACGACAAACACACACGATAAATGCGGAAAAAAGAAGAAGAGCATTTAATAATAATACCTCGTACTTAATCTTCATGTCCTTAACACTCTAGTATTAGAATGTTTAATAAAGTAATTAAACTACGGAAGTGACGGTACTTCATTGTAGTTTTGAAGATACAAAACTTTTAAAATCTAAAGGATATAAGTTTTAACATCACGATCTTTATTTACACCAGGAAGACTTTGCGCTCTATCAAAGGGTTGGCGCTTTAGGCCCAACCGGAAATCTACCACGGAAATTGACCCCATGACCTACAATTTGTAAAGACGGTCATTCAGCCCCTGCCTTTTATCCCTACAAATTGTCTTCATCTAATGAAACTTTATTTCCGTAGTACGAATTCAAGGCGAGGGGTGTGAAAAAACGCAAGGTGACAGTGGACGTGTCCACTGACGGAGTCCGGGTGACAACTAGGACCAATATCACGACTAGGAAGACCAAGGTGAGTTTATATATAACTTTTAATGAGTATTGGCGAATGGACAGACTAAAACCAAAGTGACAGAAAAAAATGTTAAGCTGACATATGTATTCAGTTAAGAGTGACGTAGATAATTTTATTAATATTTGCTAATGGAGAAGAAAAGTTATAAGTGAAAAGCTAAAACTGAATAGGTAGGTATTAGGTAGGCATAAACTTGGCAAAAGTTGTAACAAGCTTATAGATGCTAGAGCTTAATGGGTCAGAGTGATCTATGAATGTTATTAGCAAGGACAGCAATCAACTCAGCCTATTTCAGTCTAGTGCTGGACAAAGGCCTCTCCAAGGCTGCGCCACAATTCCCGCATCCAGTATGTCCCAGCCACCTTCTTAAGGTCGTCGGTCTACCTAGCTTAGTCCGACTCCGAGCATAGCCCGCTTCATATCGTGCTGAGCGACCTGGAATTTGTGGACCAGCCCGACTGTCAGTGTCCACGTTTCGGCACCGTATGTCATGACGGGCAGGACGCACTGGTCAGAGAGGCCAGAACTGCCCATATTTCGATGGAGTCAAAGGCTTTCTCGTAGTCAAAAAATGCCATACACAGCGGCTGGTTGTACTCCTCGGTCTTCTGCACAATTTGCCGAACAGTATTGATGTGTTCTACGGTACTGAGCCTTGTTCTGGCGCTTGGAACTCCTCAAGTCTCTTGGCGATACGTTTCGTGATGACCTTCGAGAATAGTTCTTATACGTGTCTCAGAAGTGAGATAGGTCTATAGTTCTTCAGCAAGGATTTGTCACATTTTTTGAAGAACAGAACCACCGCACCTCTGCTTCACGCCTCGGGCGTTGTACCCTATTACCCGAGACGCGCTAGCTCTCTCAGGACGCTTTAAGGATCCGAGCTCTGTCGTTATTCCGTCATCACCAGGTGCCTTGTTCTTCTTTAGCTGCTCGAGAGCCGCCCAAATCTCGCACGATCCGAGATTTCCTCCGTGTAGTGGAGCGTTATTTTTTTTTCGATGGATGCATATAGTACTATGCTATGCTATGCTATGTGTGCTGGTATCGCTATCCGTGTTGAGGGAGGAAACAAAAAAAGAAACAAAAAACCTCTACTTCCTCGACTAACTCGGTTCGTCTCGAGTTCGTCAGATGGGACCTCCTTAATTGCTGAGCGAACACTTGGCAAGGACAGCAAAAGAGCCTAACATCATATAGACAAATGATACGGTACAATAGCAACTAGTGATAATGTACGCAAAGTGGGTCATATTTATTAGATAAACGGGTAGTATTGTTGCTAAATGCGACCCTCAGCTACCCGAAGAATGTTTCAACACCACTTAAAGTTACATTTACAATATAAGGGTGTTAATATAATTATACTAACAAATGTAGATAATAGCAAGCTAGGTCTAGTGACTGCCTGACCAAATAAATAACTTACAGGACACTCGTTTTTACAAAAATAATAAAAGTAAACGAAAAGTTGTCCTCATTCCATTCTCAATAAACCGAAAAACCAAAAAAGAAATTGAAAGGCTTTCAAAAATATTTTTATTCATGAAATGCTGATAATACATACATCTGCTTGCTTGAACGTGATCTCAACTTAAATTGAAAACTTCGACGACTCAGTTAAAAAGTTTGACTCATTTCACGACAAAATCATTTGCAGTGCAGCTGCAGATGTTATAAGTATTATGAGAAAAGAGATCCTAAGCACTTAAAAATCTACGTAATCGATTCGAAGACGATAAACGTGTTGTTTACTCTTTTGGTGTTTAGAATTCATCAATTATTATTTATCTTCATATAGCCTTTTTGTGTGATTCTATTAAATTTACCCAATTCATCTTCGTAGGTTAATAAATCCTAAGTACAATTTCTTTCCCAGTTTGAGGAAATATCTCAATATATTTTTATAGGTATTCTTCGAAGCGTCCCGAAGAAAAATGTTAGTTCAAATCAGAAATAGAATCATCCTATAATGCTTGTTTCACATGTTCTTCTTCAAATACTTTTGCTTGTTTTGCGGATTTAGGATTGAACGAATTTTCCGAGAAAACTGGGTTTTGTTCATTTTCTAATTGGGGCACTATTGTTGGAATTCTCAGCTGGATTTGTTCAGTAGGCATTGGAATAAAAAAAAGCTTATTGCAGAGTTGGTTGATCAAAAATACTGGTAGCCATTTTAAATGCAAGTTGTAATAAGTGGTTGTAATTCTCTGGAGCTTTGAAGATTGAATGTAAAATAATCATAATTCGAAAGACATTATCTTCTTCCACACAATCAATCTGCCTAGCCTTTTCCCAACTATGTTGGGGTCGGCTTCCAGTCTAACCGGATGCAGCTGAATACCAGTATTTTACATGGAGCGACTGCCTGTCTGACCTCCACAACCCAGTAACTGGGTAATACGATACCCCTTGGTAAGACTGGTTGTCAGACTTTCGGGCTTCTGACGACCCGTAACGACTGTCAAAGATCCACGAATAACAGCCGGGACCAACGGCTTAACGTGCTTTCCGAGGCACGGAGGAATCTCGATATGTAAAGATGGTCACCCATCCACTGACCAACCCCGGCAAGCGTAGCTTAACCTGACGGATCGACCCGTGCGGCTGTTATTACTTAGCCACGAGCTCCTCACTCATTATCTTCTTCCACACATTGGCTGATATTACCACATATTATTACTAAATTATCTGTTAGGCGTGAGTAACCGGTGACAGTGATTTTTTCTTGGCGCTCGTAAATCATGTCGGGTATAATGGACGGCTGTCAACCTGCTGCCTTGAAGCCGCCGCGTTCAGCGTCTATTGTAGCATCGATCCATTGTTGCCCCTGAAGAAATCTTGGTCCACTCTTCATTATTAGAATTACTTATAAAAAATTGGTACTTTTTACAAATATTTCTAGGTACCTAATTTAAAATTAGGTCATTCAAGTTTTTTTTTAATTTTCCTTTTCTACATAAGTAGGTTAATGTGTTTTTTTCTCTGAGGTAGGTAAGTACCTATCTATGTAACTTTAGATAAAGTTTCATTTTTTTTAAGATAATTTTAGTTTTGTTTCCGCCAGCATTCTAAAATATCTACTGTCTCTAACCAACCCTTCGAGAAATACAGATGTGTTGTTATGTGTTATGTTAAGTCTAAAATATCTTGATAATCATAACACTGTTATATTTTATGAATCTCGGAAGATTCATAAAATGTATTGCGAGTAGTTATGTTAAAAACAGCAGAAATATGTAATACCAGATTTTGAAACAGCCCCACTGTTTTCAAGTATAAATTAAATTTCATATCATTTCTGCACATGCATTAATATCATCAAGTGTGAGGAAACCTGAAGACAATCTTTGTTACAGAAAAGTTCAAGTAAACTGTTTGGTCGCGGCAGCAAGTCGAGTGTGACCACGGAGGCTACCGAGATAATGCACCATCCCATCTACCGCATCTTCTACGTCTCACATGACAGCTCCGACCTGAAGATCTTTTCCTACATCGCTAGAGATGGCGCCACCAATGTCTTCAAGTGCAACGTTTTTAAGAGCAACCGCAAGGTTAGTACTGTCTTATCATCAAATGCGGATGATAAATAGTCATTTCTGTCGAGTAATATTATTTCTGTTGATCTCCGTGCCTCAGAAAGCACGTTAAGCTGTTGGTCCCGGCTGTCGTTTGTAGATCTTTGACAGTCGTCAGAGGGCAGTCAAACCATATAAAATGCTGGTATTCAGCTGCATCTGGTTAGACTTGAAACGTACCCCATATTTGGGAAAAGGCTAGGCAGATGATGATATAATTTCTATCGAAAGACGTGTGGACGTCACGTGGAAACACATGTCCACGTTCAGCAAGAATGCTGTACGTACACGTACGTATGTACGTATGCCTCACATAACAACCGTCACAACCAGTCCTGTGCTACTCGCAAAACAGCGGAGTCCGTGATCAGGACGTCGTCAGTCTACTTTGCATACGGGAGCTAACCACGCTGCGCCTCACGGCAGGTACAGTAGAACGCACGTCAGTGGTAACTCTTTGGTTGTGAGCTGGCTTAGCGTAGTACGAAGTTTATATAGAACTAGCTTTTGCCCGCGACTTCACTCGCTTGCAATAATATAAATCATTCATGATTCGAAAGACACATGGTGCCATTTTTTATCATAAGAACGTTATTGTTGTTTTCCTCGGGAAAAGTACTTTTTTTGGCATGAAAGGTACCCTATGTCCGTTTCTGTACACCTGACAACGTATATGTAAAATTTCAGGATGATTCGTTCAGTGGTTTAGGCCTGAAAAGGTAACATACAAACAAACAAACAAACTTACTTTCGCATTTATAATATTATTTATCTGAACGTGTGGAGCTACTCAGCAGTCTCATTAATGTAATCATAGGTACTAGGTATTAAAATTAGGCGGCGAGCAAGGGGTAGCTCGCCGTCCGGTAAGGACCAGGCCGGGTGCACGGGCGCGTCGTATTCCTCGCGCGCCTCAAAGAGATGTCAGGACTCAGGAGTGATGGAGTCTGATAGGACCGATGCCACCGGGGTCGCGGCTTGTTTGAAAGAGATACCATGGCCCTGGCACAGACAACTGAAGGAACACGGGTGGGTTTTAGTCAGTAAAAGTCTGACACGTCCTCCCGCTTCGCCCAGAGCGGGAGAAGTCATTTGATGATTTCCCATCCAAAAAACAAAAAGGTATTAAAATTAAAAATCTTAGCAAAGTAATTTATCAAAAGCAGAAAGCAATGTTTCGTAACAATAATACAAATTGGCTTTCCGCTTAAAGATCAACAGTTAATAAATGGCCTCAACTTCAATTTGAGATGGAGAGGAATCCCAAATTTGCGAAAGATTAATAAATAGATATCAAAGATTCATCCGCACCCTCCTCTTGAGAAAATGGTTCTCATTCATTCTCGTTTCTGATGGTTTAAATCTATTTTGTAGTCAGAAATAGGGCTACAAATATCACAATACCAAATGATTTTATTGTGACGTTATAATTTTAATAATAAATAAACTACCTATAGACAAGAATCTACCAATTCTCTTTTCATAAAACATAAATTGTATACCTACTACTATCCAACCACCACCATTGATATGAAATGAGGGATCCAAAATAACTCGAAAACTACAAAAAATCGTAGAACATACATGGTGGTTAAATACATAGGTATGGTACTCTGCTATTAGCTCGCACTGGTTTGAGACCTTAAAAGAAATCGCCTGTGTATCAACAGTTATCCCAAAAAACTATAAAAAAATAAACAAAACTTTCTAAGATATCTAGAATCGAACCGATGTCGGAGACCAAAGCATTTACAAAAACACGGGGTGCTTTACCGCCCTTTTAAGGTAAACCTGGCAACGTTTCGCCGCTGTCTTCCTAGATAATCCACTTTAAAACGTACGATCTGAAGAGGGAGTAAAGGTGCCTTAACGACCGGAGAGCGGACCGTAGTCGTCGGCTCCGAGAGTGGTCTCGAACCAAGCGTGCTGTTTATTAAGATCGCAAAGGCTCGTAAACGAGCCCAGCTATAAACCGCAGCTGCGTATCACTCGTCCGTACAATATGTGGAAATTACCACTCCACTGAGCAAACGTTACACTCATACTGATGGACTTTAATCATACCGAACTAAGCTTTTTGCTCAATGTCTATCAGTTTATACAAAACTACTTTTGACAATATTAGGGTTCCGTACCAAAATGGTAATAAGGAACCCTTATGGTGCGACTCAGTCTGTCTGTCCGTCTGTCACACCTGGATATCTCAAGAACTACTAATGCTATCAACTGGAAATTTAGAACAGTTTAGCGACGTTTGTCCAACTACATATCTTGCAAATAAGAAAGAAATAATTTTTTTTTGTAACTGGGTCTGAAAGAGGTCTTGAAAATTCGAAGTGGGGCTACTAGGGCATGTGGGGTATCATCTGAAAGAATGAAGAATGTTGTTTGCACATTCTCAGACATTATTTTTCTTTTTTTTAGACCGCATAGTTTTCGACTTTTGATGACTAACGGCGCACACATTACCAGAAGTGCTCAGCAGCTTGGTTTTCCTCGCATCTTGAGTTTTGTGACTAACTGCTTGCCACGCTTGCAAGGCGAGTGATGGGAAACCATCCCTCGTCTCCTCGCCTACGTCCCTCAGTAGACTCAGTACCTACATCTTTCAGTACATAGACGCCTCCTCTTTGACGTAGTTTGGTAAAAATAGTAAACTCGGTTGCCAGAAGATGGAGCCAATAAAGGCAGGTTCAAAGTTTGAGCCAGAGTTTCTAGATGGTGTTAGTGGAAAAATCAAATGTCGCTATGGTTTCGTTACACTATCCAGCTGTGGGTAGCAGTGATCATCTTCTTTGATCGCAATTACATCCAAAGTACTAGGCTACAAGGGAACTTCTCTACTCCTGAAAAAGAGATTTCAACAACGAGAACAATAGTTTTTCACCTGGTTTAAAAAAAACGTATTAAATATCCTATCATCACTTTGGTTCCTGCTCGTATGTTAATTTATTTGGAGTCTCCGTAGCACATTTTTTTCTTTCATACATAGCCCTTATTAACCGACTTCTGAAAAAGGAGGAGGTTATCAATTCGGATGTTTATATTTTTTAAGCAATATTTTGTAAAAGGTGATGAGCAGTTGACACTGGGCTATTGTAACTTAGATAAACTTCAAACTGAGTGGGTCAGTGGGTCAAAAAGTGAAAAATAAAAACTTTTTTACAAAAAAAAAACAACCGACTTCCAAAAAAAACACTACAAAGTGAAAACTAACTTTAATTTTGGAAGTCGGTGGCAAAAAAACTAAAACAGATCCAAAGACACCGACTTCCAAAATTAAAGTTATTTTTCACTTTGTAGTGTTTTTTATTATTTTTATTGTACAAATCATTTCAATTAATTTAACCAGTCAACAGCGATGCGGAGGAATTTTTCGACGCCATATTTTAGTTTTTTAATAGTTTTAGTTAGTTTAGGATATTATATTTTTAAATTAATTAAAACTGATGTAATAAATTTACTACCCCCAGAAGTAATATTATTATTATTTTGTTACAAGGCCATCTTCAGTTAGTTTGTGGCAATTATTACTGTTACGAAACCTCCATCATGAGCTGGAGATACTCTCATAGGGCTTTAGGCCTTTTCTTAACAAGTAAAAAAAAAATGCGGGGTCGATCGCAGTAATAGCATCATCAGAAAACGCATACCTACACAAATAAAAGTTGCTTTGGTTGTTTTGGTAATTAGTACCCACTGAAACAAGAAAACCGAATAAAAATGTTATTTAAAAGGAAAGTGTGTTAGAGCTAATAATGAAAATTCAGCCAAAAACTGTTTTGAAATAGAACACAGACGATATTTGACGGTTATTTTCTCTAGCTATACACAGGGCCGTTTCTTCCATTGGCCACTTTGGGCAAGTCAGCAAGTGTCTAGTTCCTGCCAGCGTCATAGACTGTCAAAGGAAAACCTAAGTTATCCCAGGCGGGTGCGAAAACTCACGAGCTGGCTTCGCTTGCTCTTGCATCCAACATGTTTTCTATTCTCTAGCTTTTCTACATATGTCGATAAAGTTACTTCTATTTCTGAATGAACTGTCCAAGCCCATCCGAGACGGGGTCCTAAAATTTTTGGGCTCGTTTCCCTTGCATGATACTTTCCCCATTATGTTAAAGTACCCAGAGCCTCCATTATGTTAAAGACGTCCCTATACAATCTTTGTTTCTTAGCATAGTGTCGAGGCGAAAAAACTTTTTCCTTTTTAAATTTTTTGAAGTTACAAATTACTTAAGAAAACATTATTATGTACACCGGGTGTGGCAACAAAATTGCGAATATCTGCGCACGTAATAAAACGCTTTACACATTAAGGAAGGAACTAATTTTGTGCCCAGCTGTTGAAGTACTTTCACCGAAATATTTTCAAAGATACAAATCTTACTCTTCGGAAAGGTGAGGTATTCAGAGGTCTCGTATTGAATCAGGAAGAGGGTTAAGTGTTTGCGGGACCGTTCCATTTGAAAGAAATGTTATGGGTTCCGAAAATCCGAACCGTGTCCAATAAAATTAACCTCTATGGATTCGGTCCCTTACCAATGAAAACTCAATATTGCCTTGGTGAAAATACTTTATGACAGACATCCCTTTTGGAAATCAGAGAGAATGAGAGGTGAAGGTAAAATAATAAAGGCATAGTTTCTTGCAAAATAACTCTCTAATAAAGTAGTTTCTTGTAAAGCAAAATTGTCGGAGGAAGTAGTAGAACAGAGTTGATTGCTAGTTTCATAACGTGAGATATCGATTGTTTCCAAAAATATTTTGTGAAATCTTATTTATTTATTTATTTATTTATTTAAACTTACACACTATCATTACAGGATAACCCCAATATAATAGTGGTTTCCAAACACACATTCTAAAATCTAAGCACACACACAAATAAATTGAATATTAATAATAATATTTAAAAATCTAAACATTCAACAACAACAACTCTAATAAAAACACCATCTGACTACAGAATTATATATGTAGGACTAACTTATCATAATTATATGGATTACCTATAAAACTAAACTTTTTTTTTTCTTTTTTTTTATTGCTATAAAATATTAACCTACAATATAAAATAAGACATAACACAGAATATTAATATTTAAATATAACTTACAAAATTCAACAAAACTCTTGCGAATTCACTCAGATTGACTTAATTTAATTTGTTACGTTTTTTGCTATTGTGGAAAATCTAATTAGTTTCTTGAAAGTTACTGTTTTTTACTTCATACTACGTCCAATCAGAGCACACAGGGCATGCCCTGTGCTCACTGGCATGCCTCGAGTGGGGTCCAGACGACATCCTGACGGTGAACGGCATCTACATGTATATTTCTAGCGTGCTACTTTCACCAAGACCTTTGAAATAATTCCTTACAGGTAAACTAAATTCTCTCAAAACGAGGAGGCCTGTGTCCTGGTAGTGGAAGATTATTGGATGATTATGTTTGCACGCATTTGTAGATCTTACACAGTCATTAGGGGTAGCCAGAAGCCTGAAAGTCTGACAACCAGTCTTACCACGGAATATAGTGTACCAGTTAGGTATACTGGATTGTGGAGGTCAGCTAGTCAGTCGCTCCATAGAATTCGTATTATTGGTATTCGTGGTATTCGCAGATGCATCCGGTTAGACTGGACGCCGACTCCAACATAGTAGGGGAAAGACTAGGCAGATGATGATGATGCTTATGCTTATCCACCTCAAGTCTTAAGTTATTTAGGAATCGTTTCAAAAGCACTCCTAGTACCAAATGCATTACGCAAATAATGCAATATTCACATGAGTCCCGTCATCTCCACGGTGAAATTCATTTCCCTTTGTGACATCACATCACTGCACTTAGTCGCGCCACCGACGTTAGATTACAATGTTTATGACGCGCTTCGAAATCTCAGTAAGTTTAAACCAGTACGCAACAGTTCGAGCGCGCGGCAGTTTACGCACGGACGGACGCATTTATCTACCGCGCGGCCGTAGGTAGGTAATTAATTCAAGATCACTGACCAGATAAACTACTGCGGTTTTATTATTCTGTGGTAAAAGTCTTGCGTTGGTTAAAGGCATATCCACGTGATAAAGATTAAAGAAAAACTAGCTTATTAGTCATACTTGCACAAAGTGTTCCATCCCGGATCTATAATTGGATAAGGACAATAATACAGGGTGGTCCAAATAGTGACGTCCAAAGAAAACTCTGAATTCCTCATACCCAGGGATATTCGAAAATACTCACACCAACCACGAATTCACGTTTTTTTGTAGTCTTCGAGCTTTATTGTTTGTTTAGCAAATTATTTAGAGCTTTTTGCCGGTGGAGCTTCAAAAATTCATATCTTTTATGTACTGGGTATTTTTCAGATCTTTTTAGGCTCCACGGGCAGACAAGTAGAGTTTGTCCACTCTGAAATGACGCACCCCTCTACTTAAATTTGTGTACGTACACTACGGTAAATGCGGCATCTAGTGAGGCAGATTATTTCAGAGTAGACAATACCTCTACTCGGAAACTATAAAAATCGTGGAACACACTACGGGTTATTTTTCTCTGATTTTTCTTGTGGACGTTACTATTTGGATCACCTTCTATAGTCTTCTTCATTAAGCTTTCTTCCTTGGTCTCCCATTGTTTTGGGTGTCTAGCAGGCAGGACGTCCTTTGTCCGATATTATTACGTTAAAATTTCAGATAAGCTCATGAATACATCATGGATAATAAAATTATGCCTATATGGAAGTACTGCCTCCTTGATACCAAATCCTACTAACGGTTCTGTCTTGGTTCTGTCCGTTTCTCTCTGCATCTATGCTACAGCAAACTTATGTGCCTAACACAAGTTTGCAGTACACATTGTGGGTACTATTTGATGGTTGCTCTGACAAATTCTCTGTAACAGTCAAAAATGTTTGCAACCTATATCTAGCATTATGTAGGAGTATGAGAGTACCTGGGACTTTGCCCACCACGTCATAGAACACAACTGGCACATGAGATGTGTAACATATTCCTTTAATATTATACAGGATAAGTTTTTAAGCAGTTCGCAAATTTTCACAGGGTGTTCTACCCATGACTATGAACAACTTTTACTATCAAACCTGAAATTGCGATAAAAAAAAATCAGCATCCTGTGAAAATTTGCGCACTGCTTAAAAATTGATCCTGTAAGTGTATACTAACAAAATGGTAGGCTAGGCATCACATATCTTTTCTCATCCACACATTAGACGGGAATGTACACGAAACGTAATTCTGCTAAATCCCTGCCAAAGCTGACACTGACATATGGCCCGAATAAAGCTAACTAGAAAAAGATATATATATAGAAAATTATTCGAAATTCGGTACGTTAGAAATACCTAGTAATTAGATTTTCGAGGTAATTCATGGAGTTTTTTTATTCTTTCTCTTGGGTTTCTCATTAAAGTCTTCTGGATTTGAAAATCAGATGGCGTATACAAGTGTAAAACAAGTTGGAGTTTACGTGTCCTGGGTGTAAGTAGGGGTAAAAAAAACTGGATATTCACAATGACGCGCTCCTGAAAAATGCATTGTCGTTTCTTCACCTTTTTAGAGAAAAGGCTTAAATTTAGCTTAGACGAAGAATTTAGCTTTCTTAATACTGATTATAATAATATTTGCTGTTTATGGGTATAATAACCAAATTACCTTGTCGATACAAAAAAAAAATCTTTATAAATAAAAAGGAAGTCCTGACTGACTTACTGATTGACTGACTCATCAACGCCCAGCCAATACCTTTGAACCTAGAAACCTGAAATTTTGCACAGAGGTTCCCTTTATAATGTAGACAAGGAATAAGGAAGGACATCCACGCGGGCTGAAGCTAGTTATTATATATAATAATAGGTATATATTTATTGTTTATCCATGTGTCAGTAGTAGTGATATCGACATATTTGGATAGATCTTGAACAAAAGTGAAACATTAAACAATCGAATCGAATCGTTTATCAAAATTGCTTACAATACAGCTGAATGGAAGTGAATCCCATATTTAAATTTTATGTTCCCCCACAGTGACGTCAGCAGCCCGATAATTCTTTTTGATTAACTACCCACGACATTAATAAGGGGTATACAATTTCAAAGATTAATCTTGCTGGAAATTCGTTGGAATCCGTTCGATCATTGATTAAAAAAGAACCAGTGACTAGGTATAATTTAATCAGTTAAAAATGAAATGATTCATTGTTTGCCAATTAATTCTGATACGGAAGACAATGTTTTACTGTTTTACTTTTGTAACTTTTTAAGCTGGCTGTAAAAATGCTTATAAACTTTTAGGCTCTTTTGATAATAATTAAATCGTACCGCTACAATTTTATCAGCTATAATTTATCATTATCCCGTATAATTTTGATTGCCTTTGATGTTACTTTATAAAAGTTGTATAAAAACAAGCCAGCATGTATCTACATACTCGCTTACTACCTAAAATTCTTTTTTATTTATGTACTCAAAATTACCTACGACCTTCCGTAATAAATAATAGAGTAATGACGTAAAATTCTCTACATCAAAAGTCTGGCTCACGCGTGTGAACAAACAATACACACCGCCTCGATCTATCGCGGTTCAGTTTATTTTCTCTCTTTAAATCAATCAATTAACCGAACGCCTCTACGTCCAACACTTTACCAAGAATATTGAAGAAACTTGTAGTGACTATGAACCTACCTACCTAATTGTACATGACTTATTAATTGTTCTACACCATACCTATTTATTTGCCATCTCCGAAAGGCGTCTAATATGTTATAATTACTTCGCACTTTGCAAATATGACGGCCTTTCAATCGTAATAGGTTATTGCTGTATTACCTATCTAATTCGGGATGTTGTACGCAAACCTTCGTTTTATAGTCAGTATAAATCTTCGCGTCCACCAGCTACCCGACTTTTATAATCAATTACCGTCGCCGATCACTCGTTCCCGGAGCCCATAAATATTCAAGAAGTAACAAAGTTGTTTGCGCTGAATCGTTTGCGGCCGCTTTTTAATTACACCAATTGATTGAGAGTATTTCATTATAGCCCGCATTACGATTATGGCTCAGTAACTGAATAGTACGCATAAACTCGCACGTGCACCTACTCCTAGAGCTGTGTAAACTCAAACAAACAAGTTTAATAATGTTACGCTCAACGTTTGATCCCCGGAACAGCAACCCGAAGAAAAAATTTGACTTTTCGTCTAAATTTTCCCCCGAACCCATGAGAAAAGGGGACTAAAATCAAATTTATCTATAAATCCATTTTGAATCTAAACGAAATCATGTCAATAATACACTTTGTGACTGTGCCATTGATCTTATCTTATAGAACTCGAATTGATTAAGTATCTACCCCTGAATTCCAAAAAACAGCCCTTACCTCTCGATTTCACTAAATCTGTTTGATAAAATGATAATAAGAATGTTGAGGGACGGAAACTTTTCTTAAAGTAACATGTAAAAGAATTACAAACTTTCCTAAGCTCACTCACTGACGGACGCGAATATGTTCATAAAATAAAATAAAAATCCTCGACGCGTTCTCGTTTCATCGATTTTCAATACACCATTTGTCATACATTACATTAACACTCAGTCGAATAACATTTGCCAACGATAAAGTAGCTCGAGAGTAATAAAATAATATGGTGCTGCTATTAATAACAAGTTGTGCCGAACTAAAGTCTTTATAAATTTTATCAGGTCCATTCCTTACGTCGTAATCTGCCACTTCACAATTTAGGGCTGTGATTTATAATTTGCCTTCTAATTTAAATACGAATCTGTGAAATGAAAAGAAATAAAACTTCTTGGAAATGTCAAGTGTTATCAACAAGAGTTTTCCCGGTCACTCTGGAGTTTAGCGCTTAGAAACACGCGAATATGTTTATTTGTGGTACTTGGAGCGACGCGCGACGCACGCGCAAGCCATGCGTTCGCCACTTCAGTTGTTTCGTACCAAGGCGCACGGACGCGCGCATTATGATAAAAAAATTGTGTGTGTCGTGATTAAAAGAAATACAAGTGTGCCTGATTAACAGTGATTCAGTTACAATGTCTAACCACAAGGACAGGGACCATAGTAAACAAAGGAAAAACGAGCATCTATTGAAAAACTTGCCGACTGAAGTGTTACTAAAAGCGCGAAGCACTCTCTTCTCGTTAGGAGGTGCACTCAAACCAAAACATGAGCCGCAGCAGCAACAACGACTCAAGTTACCCAAACAAGAGCCCAAAGATAAAAAGAGTCACGATAGACTCAAACCCAGTCGATCTGAGCCGGAATTCAGTGAAGTTCGGAAAAACAAACACAGAAGTAGAATTGAGGATATTCATTCTCGCGATTCATACTCGGGTGGTTTGAGACCTAGACCGTTATCAGTGGGAGCGAATAAGCGATATGAGAAGGAACTAGATGATTACCACAGCGGGGCTTTTCACAAAGACTCGTCACCATTGCATCGGCAATTTGAGTCCGCGGAAGAAGTTTGTGTACAGTCACGTCTTGTGATACCCGTTACTGAAAGACTAAATCCAGATGTTCAAATGCAAGATGTTAGTGAAAGACCTAGGAAGAAACTATCGTTTCGTGAACCCGAGATCGTCACTAGTGGCAGCGCGACACTGGGCCGGTCTCATAAGTTGATGGGTGTGAATAGTCTCTCCAGAAGACCTAATAGATTATCACATAGATCTGAACCACAATCTTCGAGTTTAGAAGGATTGGATTCGGATTTAGAGGTATGTGATCATCGGTATGTGAACTTTAATTTGATAAGTTAATTTAAAAAACCTGTTTGTTTGTAGAAGCCAAGAATGACAGATATGTCCATCTATTTGAAATATGGCTCAGTTTTGATTATTATCTAGAACCCACCTTCTGAGAAAATTTATTCGGTTTATTTATACCGTCAACTGTCAAAAACAAGAAATATGAAAACTTTCCGTTTGCATTCGGACTTTGGTAAAAAACTGAGGAAAGACGTCCGCTTGTCAAGTCGGTTGTTAACTCGGAATTAGGATTGTCCGATGACTGCATGATGTTAGAACAGTGGGTCTGTTGTGTGGATGATAGTTAAATAGGAATAGTTATAGGAACAGACATTACAATTACGTCAACGGAGACTAATTGGTACACTTATGTTGATGGCCAAGAAACAGGCGACGGTGTAACATGTGAAGCTGTAACAATAGCGGAGCGTGCAACGGGCAGCGGCGGCGGTCACTGTGGTGTGTCGGCAACTATTTGATGTTTATTTTGATAGCGTCCGCCCGCCGTGGCCAAGGACCGCGCCGATCACGGAAGCGCCGATTTCTTATAAATCGAAGTCTCCAGTGACATTTATCTGCGTATTATTTGCTGTAGCGACTTACGTCAAGGGCGATACTTCCGTCGTCGACTCCATTTATTATTTAGAAAACTTTAGTAAACTGGTAATGTTTGCACAGGAGATATTTTAGAACTGCCGCCGCCAACGTGTGAATTACGCACTGGAATAGTTAGTAAAACATAGTCTCGCTATCATTAATTCTCTCGGTGCGTTTAGTTTACGTTCCAAATCAACATACAAGTGCTAATGGAGTTAAATGAAGCATACAATGTACCCAGATTTGATAATTGTAAAATAATTATACTAAAACATACCTACCTACATTGTGTGGTAACATGAAGCAGATATCTATGTAGTTTTTAGTTAAAGAGTCCTCTTCCTCTCTATTGAAAATAAACTAACTGCGAACATTTTCGTAAAAAAAACAGTCTGCAAGAATGTCGCGTCTATCACTCTTCCTTGTCTCTAATGGATGTAATCTATTTAATCTGCCCTCTAGCCCTCTGCCTACCAACCACAGTACAGGGCTCCTAGCTCTTACGTCATCGTTTTTAGTCCTGAGTCAGTCTCATCTCGTCCTACTATATTAATGACGTCATAAAATATCGAAATCGTCTATCGGCCCACTGAACAAACCCGCCGTTATACTTCATCACTCTGTCACAGTTCATAATTATTATTTATTGTCTACTAGGTAGGTACCTACTCATTAAATCTTCATGGATGCTCTCTAGTGTAAGCTTGGTAATAAATGGTAAACATTATATTATAATAATGATGTTTACCAAACAATTCATGCGAAATTATTGTTAGAAACAAAAGGCCAATTTTAGTGTTTACATCGAAGTTACTTTATTATCTCTTGTTAATGTTGAGCCAATTTTAATGAAGCCATTTATTAATTTGCATGAAATAATATTTATAATCTATGGACTTTGTACATCCCACATTTTTACTAAAACAACGACTTTACTACATTCAATATTTAAATCAAAGAATCACTAAACGAAATGAGATCTGTATTTTTTGGCTCAGAGCAAAAAAAAATTATTCGCGTAGAATATGACGTTTGTAAAAATAATGTCGAACGACACATTCATAAATTTTATACGACGCAATAATATTTAAAATCGTTATAAAAGAATTATACAGGATGAAATTTAAAACATTCACCAAATCGAAATGGGAGATTCATCATTATAAACAACTTTTACTATGGGACCAAACATGAAATCGTGTAAAAAAAATCAGCTACTCCCTACATTTTGACGAGTTTGATTTAGATAAATACAATGTACTGAACAGCTGATTTTTTTTCGCTATTCCCGGTTTGATCCCATAGTAAAAGTTGTTCATAATGATGAGTACAATCTCCCATTTTGATTTAGTGTATGTTTTAAATTTAATCCTGTATAATTTAATGCACAATGATTGACGTCAGGTTTAGGAAAATAGGTACCATTTATAACATAAACTTCAATTTGTACGGAAACTGAATAAGCGCCGTCTGGTGACTGTAATGGGAAACACAATATTCCATACAAATTGACGTAAGTTAACGTTAACGTAAACGTGATCGAGGAAGGATAAAAATTCGCACTAAGGCCTCAGTTGGTGTTGGCTGACGTATCGATTCGATACCTTGCCAAGATAACATCACCCTGGAAGACTTTTAGCTAGTGTACACGCGTTCCGCCTCCTCCTTCGCGAGCATCACTGCTTCGCAGAAGGAGGTGACGGCCTCCCATGCACTCTAGCCTGCTCCTAAAATATCTTATGCAAGTGTAAACAAACCCTTTTCAGGTTAAATTCTTACGCAATCACTTACTAACGGGAACTAGTAAAACATTTCAAGGTTGTTCAACTTTACGTTTTTTTTTTATCTCATAACTTTTTCTAACAATAGGCTAGTTGACAGTATGAAAAATACCTTATGAAATTTATCATGTAAAATGGGTTGTTTCAAAATTCAAAAATTATTTTAGATTAATTAATATTTTTGAGAAATAATTTCGTAAAAAATATAGCCATTGGTCACGTAACATGGAACGCCAATCAGAGCGCGACACGTCTCACTTGCAGTCATGTCACTTTGACAAAATTACATTGTTTCAGGGTTCCCACCTCAGGATATTTTCCCCTAATAGTCAGAAATATACGATTCAAATGATTTATTTTAAGAAATATCAAAAGAAAACGTCACATGACATGGGTTTTGAAAAACGAGCTATTCAGATTTGACGACTATAAAGATGAACACACACCCGAGCCGCCATTACTGTGTTACTGAGTTAATTTATAAATGAAAAATTAGTATTGTTAATGTTAATGTTGCTGAAATATTCATGTTCTTTATGGAAAATAGGCCACTAGGAACATTTTTAATCGGTTTCCTAAAACTGTCAACTAGCCTATTATTATTTGAATTACTTACACTATTAAATTGTAATTGAAAAATCATTGACGAAAATTGGTTATATAATTAACCTCAATAAGCAATTGAAAAACATATTTAGGGTAATTTAAAATTAGAATTTCCGGTTTAAGTCTCATTGTCTCCAAGTCAGAATCTAATCCATTGATATCGAGAGATATCCCCAAATTGTACAGGCGCTATTGCGATTTGGGATTCTTTCATAGAAAATCGTGCATATGCTTTCGGAAAGCAGCATTTGGTGAAGTGGAACTGACGATGAAGACTAAGACTACAGATGGCCACCGGAATTACTCAATAATAAGTATTTCACGGGTGGCGATTCTATTACTTTAATATGGTTGCTAAGCTATGTATGCTCGTCACATTGCATTTATGGTGAAGTGGAGCTGATGGAGAAGTCATCATCAGCTCCACTCCTCATCAACTCCTCAACCTGCATCGGAAAAGCCGTATTTTGTAATAAGTGCGATGAGCAGTTGACATTAGGCTATTGTAACTTAGATAAATTACAAACTGACCCACTAAAAAGCGAAAAATAAAAACTTTTTACAAAAAAAAACAACCGACTTTAAAAAAAACACTTCAGTGACAAAAAACTAAAAAAAGAAAGATCCAAAGACACCGACTTCCAAAATTAAAGTTTATTTTTCACTTTGTGGTGTTTTTTTGAAAGTCGATTGTTTTTATTTTCCTTATGAAAATGGTTGTGTAATTTACTAAGAGTAGGAGTGTGATGCAGGAGTCGTAAACACAGGGCTGCGCTTTTATTGAGAGCGAACGCCGTCCGAGGCGGCACGGGCACGTACAAAAGCTTTTATCCTAAACCAACCACATTTCTTTGACCTCACTCCAGCTGTAGTGACGACGCCAGTAAAAATAGACCACTGACGTATACATGGCAATGAGGTAGCCAAAAATTATGATCGGCATAAAGGTCATTGTCTTGGCCTCACCAATTTTTGTCCCAATTTTTCTAAAAATAGTTCTTTTACGGCACATGTGTCTAACTAAACGTAGAGGTGGAGTCGTCTCCAATGTCTGTTAAATACTTTATTAAATCCATGTCTCTTGTTTAATTAGTAATTTACAGTTTAATTAAAACTATGAATTACCTTATTTCTAGAGCAGATGTTACTGTTCGCTCTTTTTGCCATCACAACTCCTTTTTCGGCCATTTTTTCCTATCCTACCTGCTCGATTACGATCCGGTGATGCGATACGGTTTATTGATATTCTGGACAAAAAACTTACTTAATTTTTAAAGGATCGGTCGAAAAAAGTTTCTCAACAGCCGATGTCCTTAAAACCATAATTTTAATTTTATAAATATTTGAAATAAGATATAGAACCTGTTGTAAGTTCAATCTCCACATCGGTCAACCAAAACGTAATTACCAAATAGGTACAGACTTTTCTGAAAAAGTTCATCAAATTGTTATTCAGCTTTGTAATTTGAAACGGCTTCACCATGGCCTCTAATCACAGCCTATAATAATAATGTTTTTAATACGCATCTTAGGAGTGAGCAGCTTAATGTTTCCGAGCAGGTAGCTAATACCCATTTTAGTGATCCATCAGTACCTAATCCGCGTACAAATATTGGGCGTTTCAATCATCGATCAGTGTCAAACTTTGCCATTATTCACACAAACGGGGCCTTGAACGGCTATTTATTTTATTATGGATATTAAGGAACTTGAATTATTAGTTTCTCTCGGCCTCCCAGGTCCTGTGGAGGTTTCACAGCCACTCCGTGCGTGCGTATTGAAGGTAACATGAAAAACTTCTTGCGAAACAGATTTATTTTCTTTTGCAGAGGTTTTATATTTTTCGCTCGCAAAGGTGTGTTACGAAGGTTTATTATATAAAAGGGGAACGCCGATATTCGGCCGCAGAATCAAGATCACTCGTAAAGCTTTTTAGACGTTCAAAGTAAATTAATTAGTTTATTTGTAAAAACGAGCATGTTTTTTGTTTTCCTGTACATACTGTCATATTAGCGTCAATTTATGTAGAATCGCGAGGCGTGACAAATAGTGGTGTCGTATCTCTTTCTTGAAATGCACGAGAAGCTTAATATCGTGTCGATCCCTGGCCGCGGGCCAAGCACTGTCGCTGAACTCTGTCTAGTGTCCACTCCATTACACTTACTATAAAGATTCCACTTCATTAGCACATACAGATCAGATATTCCAAAATTTCAGGCGTAATTTAATATTATTATACGAGATAGAATTATCTACCGTTTGATGAACAGCATTAGATAGCTAATGCGCTATAAACGTTTCAAAATATGACTTCATGTGCCGGCTACTGAACAGAAATAGTGGTTCAACGTTATGAAGTTTTTGAACAATATTTTCTGGACAATTAATTGTGGCTAGTCCTAGCAGACGCGTCGTGATATATTCCCTCAGCGTGTTGAGAATGGATGGTATTTAGTACCAAATGTATTTGTTTTCTACAAACAGCTGCACTCAAACTAATGTATAAACCCGGCGAGAGGTAATGAACGTCCTAATTTTCATATTGCAAAAATATTACATTAAATTTACATATTAATGTCCTGCACATAGTAAACAAGTGGCTTGCAATGTGCCGTCCAAGTTTTAATTTAATTTAAATAAAATAATAATGTGGTCTTATTTTTATTCCTTTTATAGAGCTTGATCATTTAGCATTCTGGATACTACACTCGCTCACACTCTATAGACGAATATTAATCACCTCAGTCAAATATTCAGACTAAATTATTGTCCCCTATGTTTTCGTGACAGCTGTAAAAATTGTTTACTCATGAATATGAATTGTAGATAAGCAGATATGGTTTTTTTCTGCCTACCTGTGCTTTCATTTACCTCGTATGATTGCGTTATGAATAATATCTCCGGCGGGTGGTTCGATACATCGCTTCACATCGATATTTGCCGAGTAACAATTTTGTTTCAATTTCACGGCGACTCTTTGGTTTCAAACATAAGCGTTGAACCTGAATAATCTGTTCCATCCGTTACGTCGGTTGAATGAGAGAAGCATTAATTAAACACATGTCATCTCCCACGCTGGCTCCACGCCCGGACCTTTTATCTCCCTTTTGTAAAATATCATTCGCAGTTGTACCCTTTTATTTCCATTGTGTTGTATACCGACGATTTCGTTTGCACTATAGGGTTCAACGTTCTAAAACGCAGAATTAATTTCAGCCTTCCGAAGTACTTATTTTTTTCTTCGCCTTTTCATCCGAATAAATATACAACTAAAAGTTGCCCTGTCCTACATATTTTGTAACCAAGCACTTATTAAAGTTACCTACATAAACTTGCCGGCACAGTTACTGTGACTGGGCTAAACTATTAGTTAATAGGTTTGGACATACAAGTTGTAATATTCCAGACAAACTTTAAACTACACTCAATTTGTAGTAGTGGAACCCTCTATTATTAATACCTTGACTTTGATTAAATTGTTTGTCGTCGGTTCCGACAGCTGTATAACATAAGCAGCGACAATGTTGCCATCTGCTAAACACTAGAATATCACGTCCGCTACAATTTTAAGACCACTGCGGCAGAAAGAAAGACAACATGTAAATAATTATATATGTTCTGTAGCTAAATATTTGACCCAGTCAAAGTTGAAATGTACCTAATAAAAAGATCGACGAACCTTGGACTATATTGCGTTACTTTGAGGCAACAAACACAGAACTTTATCGACAGTGAAAGGGCTTGTTATTTACATAAATCGCTGATGATAATTTAGGGAAACACAAAGCCAAATTGACAACAATAACAACAACAACAATTGTGTTCCTATGCTCAAAACTGTTAACTGTTATTTATTTATTTATTTATTCATTCAAAACATAAGTATACAGTGCTTACGACCAAATCACTTATATTCTAGTAAGGAAAAAAATACAACAAAAAAACTTATACTAACTTACATAGAAACAAATATATATATTTACAAACTTGGTACGGCTTGTCATGGAAGATATCCAGACTTATGTGCTGGGTGAGCAAAGAGTTCAGCAATGTGACAGCTCGGGCCGTGGGTGCAGCAGCAGCTCGACGAGTGCGCACCCCCGGGGGCAAGGCGAACAGTTTCCGTCGACGACGAGGACCTTCCACGCCCTCACCTCCGAGCAGGAAACGACTCGGCACACCCGCTAGACCCACCCGCTCCAGAGTAGTTGGATTATCCACTCCGTTTGTCAGGAGACGGTGGTAGTGAACTAGTAAAAGTAATCTACGCCTGAGTTCGAGAGTGTCTAATCCCACCATCCCCCCAACAAACAAAGATGGATACAGGTAAGGGTAGTACCCGTACATCCGCTTAAAAATAAATCGAGCAAACTTCCTCTGTACTCGTTCAATTAAAAGAGCATACTTGGCCTCGTGTGGATCCCATATTATGGCGTTGAACTCAAGCCTACTACGCACATATGCTTTATACAATATTAGGGCAGCTTTGATTCCTTTAAACGCGAATGAAACCCTCATGACAAACCCCAGCATCCTATTGGGGATATATCCGTTATACACGTTATAGTTCTGAAACAGATTCCTGAAGAAGAGTGATTATCTAGGCTCCTCAGCGACGCCAAAATTGAAGCAAAGAGAAGCCCTTTACGATGAAAAACAACTGTGCAAACTACGATAGGACTGAGAGCTAAACGTAATGGATCATAAAAGCGAAAAATAAGCAGCTTCTTGAAGCCGTTCATATATGTATTAGGAAAACAGCACTGTTGTGTTGTATCTTACTCAACATCTTATTATGAAGAAAGTGTCCTTCCTTGTAGGTATTATTTTCCTTACTTTCAGTAAACACGACATTTTTCCTATACTTCATTATGTTGAGCCATCTGTACGCTCTTCGTTACAATCTAATTAAGTGATGATACAATGTGTATTGTGTACATTAGTACGAAAATACACAATATCAATCTCGAGATCACAGTCGTATCATGCCCTTAATGTGTAAACGTATTTAAGGGGAATACTTATTGAATAAACACGCACATTCGGCTCTTGATTACCATTCGAGTGGAAACCATCCACAGTGCTAAATAGTACTTAAACAAGTCGATTCCAATGGTACTTTATGTTCAGAATTACTCTTGTTGATACTATATTTTGAAATATATTATAAAGCGAGGACTTAAAATAATAAATAAAAGCCTCGTTGGATAGCAGCGGTCGTTTGTTTTTGACCGTACTAGTCCCAAGGTGATAGCAGGCGATCCTAACTCAATTTTCGAGATGGATTTACATCTTAAACTAAATATGCACTCTAAAAACGCTTGCGTGGTCTGAATGCAACTTGAGTCTAAAATGCGCTACTTATTCACAAGACTAATAAGATCCATGAGAAATACCAATAGTAAAATAAACCTTTTTTCCGCAGAGTCAAGCGATGAGAATCGTGCGCACCGTGGGTCAAGCATTCGAGGTGTGCCATAAGATGCAGATCAACTCCCCCGAGCAACCAGCACCCTCCACCTCAACCGCCCCAGATGAGCCGGTCGCCAGCGGCAGCGACATCGCCGCCTCCAAAGGTTTGATATACCAACAACAACGAAAGGCCTTATCTTGACATACCAAAAAAAAATACCTTTATCATTTTGCACTGAAGTGTTGAATTGAAAAATACACGAAAACGTATGACACGATGACCCCTTTTAAACACTGGAGTGCAATGAATTTGATTCACTTGACAACTGCTCACATGAAATGGAGAATTTAATTATAGCTAGCTCCTAGGTACATCTCTTGGTTGATCTTCTGATGTTTTCACTGCTCGCGACAGATTGTCTTTCCATTTATAATCTTTTTGCCTTTGCCTCGCGATTTTAATCTTGGCGAGTTAATTTTTCTTAGCCAGATAGCGACTTCATCAATGTATACACACATTTTTTGCAAAGCGAATAAAATATAATGTATCACTTAAATAAATTACGTGCCCAGAATGTTTATTTATTAGACTGTACCTACGTATGTATTTTATAAGAATTATAAAGACGTCAAACGGAATTGTATCACCTTTAAAGGATACACCTTTCATATTCAGCCATTTATTTTAATAAAAATAACTAAATGATAAAATGCTTACTGGATGGTAAATTACTGTGTTTATAAGTAACTTTTTTTTAATATTGATTCAATATAACCATAACATTTTGAGAGTCATGATAAATTGACGATGTTTTATGAAACAATTTTCATATTCTTGCAGAAACTATCCTTTCAAAAATATGTTACTCGTATAATCAGTATGAAATCAATAGATTTCCAAAAGCATCCATAATTTCTTTCGTTTCTCGGAGGTAACAAATAAAATATGGAGAGGTGAGAGAGAGTACAGTTAGGTTTCGTCCTCGCAGAGCTGCAACGTTTCTCATAAGCGGGAAGTCGTAAAGTCGAGAGGTTTGTGCCAACAAGGTTCACGTTATTATATTATTTCCCAGTGGGCGGTCTTAAATATAATTTTATTTACAAAATTTGTCATCTCATCACTCATGTGACGCAACTATTCATTCGGTTATGCCATGTCTTGAAGTTTTTCTACATACAGAGACAAACGAAAGAGTTGTAATTACATAGAGCAACGCGTTACTTACGCCTCTGTTTCATAAATCTTATAGTACACAGTAATATGTTCGCGCTCTCGTCACGCAATTGTGAGCATGAGCACATCGTAATTTGACAGCTCAACTTGTATCACAGTAGATGACGTCACATATTCTTTTTTCGCTGTTTCTGCGGGTTACTTATAATTAGCTTTTATGTATCGTTTTATGACATCCGACGTAACGTGTAGGTAACAGCTGGTTTAACGAGCAACGTCATAATTTTACTGCTGTTACCTTAATCTACACAAAGTCGTACTTACCCTGACTGGTCATCGGCGGTTTATAGACATCTTGACATTTTGTCGCATCTCAAATGCGCTTACAAAGTTAATTATTCTTATAATTATCTTCGGCTATTTTTAGTTTCACGCTATTTTGTCTAACAACTTCATCGTGTGAATCTACTTTTATGATTCCATGACAACCGTGTCGTTTCATTCGCTGCACGTAATTTGTGGTTTCATGCAACTATCGTAAACATTCGTCTCGTATTTTTTTCCGCCTCACATTGTCACTTCTTGCATGCAAACAGGTGGCACAAACAGACACCGCGAGTAGCGTGTCGCACCACAGTGTCGTGCCAAGAAAAGAATGTTGACTCAGAACTATGCAGAAAATTTATCTTTCAGTAAACACAGTATTTAATAAATCATTTCATTATGGTCCAATAAACCAGTACCACTAGGTACCACTAACGAAATAATATTTCATAATATTATATAACCCGTCTGCCGTTTGCTTAGTCAATTAAAATGACGTGGTTATGCACGGCTGGCTTTGGAAAATTGGATCCATTTCCAGGAATTGTTATTAGAAGTTAGTGATGTCTAATCAACAGAAGCGGCTTCTGAGTGCGGTGCCTCTGAGGGGGCGGCTTCGTCTACAACGAAGGCGATAGTGGAGGAGGGAGCAGTGGGAGGTCGAGAGGAGAGGCCCAAACATCTGGAACTGCTGCCGCCTCCACCAAGGAAGGAGAGCAAACGAACGCCACAGGTAACTATGAATTTATCTTCATTAAAACAGGTCTCAATGTAATATTATCGATAAAAGAATACTCGTCATTCCGATAAACGATTCACAGTCGCAAACGTACCTACAGTGGAATTTAGTGAAAGGTATTCTAGCAAATTGCACGAAATTTCGTTGTTCGAGATTTTAACACTCCAATTATTCGGCCTGTCTACGTCTACTTGCATGCCTACGTGCTTTAATTGTATAGTTTTATTACCTATTAAATTGCGGATATTTTTTTGGGGAAAGATAATCTAAAAACACACAGTATTTATATCAAGCCTTTGTCCCATGGGACTATGCAGAAATTAACGGAAGCAACGTGCTACGGTCATTAAATTAAATACTGATTCAATTTGTTTTGTTATGTCATCGAGTGTGACCACTATGCACCTGTGGCCTTAGTGCGACTTTTTATACTTACTCGATCGCGTTTACGTTAACGTTGACATACGTCAAATTGTATGAAATAATTGTGTTTCCCATTAAAGTCACCAGACGGCGCTTATTCAATTTCAGTACAAATTGACGTTTACGTTAACGTGATCGAGTAAGTATAAAAACTCGCACTAAGCAGTCTGATCTTTTTTGGTGACCATCACGTTTACGCAAACAAATCCAAATAGCCAAAACCAAATAAATAAATTATTTCTTCACGACTACATCTAATCCTACTTCTTCGTTCATCCCCACCTAAATCGATGAGCAATACACATAATGTACATCCTCTAAATATCTACATAAATTGGTAAACAATGTAACAAGCGATTGACCAAACATTTGAAGCCTCAGTTGAGTCGACTGCACAAGTTGCAAGCCTAGGTGGTACCTACTCGCGTAGAACTAACTAGAGTGTGGTGGAAACGGTACTTGATCAACTAGTTTAGCACAAGTTTCAACTTCAATTACGAACCCATGATAAGTTACATTGGAAACTAGAATCTAGAAGGACTAAAAATTATCGCCAGTATGCTCTTTTTTTAGTATGAATGAACAAACAATTTCTGTCTTTATACATACATAGTTCTGCTTTAGGCTACGCAGATGATGATACATAGCTCTGCTTGAGGCTACGCAGATAATGATGCATAGTTCTGCTTGAGGCTACGCAGATAATGATACATAGTTCTGCTCTAGGACTACGCGGGTGATGATACACAGTTCTGCTTAAAACTACGCGGGTGATGATAGATAATTCTGCTTGAGGTTACGCAGATAATGATACCTACATAATTCTCCTTGAGGCTACGCAGATAATGATACATAGTTCTGCTTAAGACTACGCGGGTGATGATACATAGTTCTGCTTAAAACTACGCGGGTGATGATAAATACTTCTGCTTGAGGCTATGCTGATAATGAAACATAGTTCTGCTTAAGACTACGCCGGTGATGATACATAGTTCTGCTTAAAACTACGCGGGTGATGATACATAGTTCTGCTTGAGGCTACGCAGATAATGATACATAGTTCTGCTTGAGGCTACGCAGATAATGATACATAGTTCTGCTTAAGACTACGCGGGTGATGATACATAGTTCTGCTTAAAACTACGCGGGTGATGATACATAGTTCTGCTTGAGGCTATGCAGATAATGATACATAGTTCTGCTTAAGACTACGCGGGTGATGATACATAGTTCTGCTTGAGGCTATGCAGATAATGATACATAGTTCTGCTTAAGACTACGCGGGTGATGATACATAGTTCTGCTTAAGACTACGCGGGTGATGATACATAGTTCTGCTTGAGGCTATGCAGATAATGATACATAGTTCTGCTTAAGACTACGCGGGTGATGATACATAGTTCTGCTTGAGGCTATGCAGATAATGATACATAGTTCTGCTTAAGACTACGCGGGTGATGATACATAGTTCTGCTTAAAACTACGCGGGTGATGATATATAGTTCTGCTTGAGGCTATGCAGATAATGATACATAGTTCTGCTTAAGACTACGCGGGTGATGATACATAGTTCTGCTTGAGGCTATGCAGATAATGATACATAGTTCTGCTTAAGACTACGCGGGTGATGATACATAGTTCTGCTTGAGGCTATGCAGATAATGATACATAGTTCTGCTTAAGACTACGCGGGTGATGATACATAGTTCTGCTTAAAACTACGCGGGTGATGATACATAGTTCTGCTTGAGGCTATGCAGATAATGATACATAGTTCTGCTTAAGACTACGCGGGTGATGATACATAGTTCTGCTTAAAACTACGCGGGTGATGATACATAGTTCTGCTTAAGACTACGCGGGTGATGATACATAGTTCTGCTTGAGGCTATGCAGATAATGATACATAGTTCTGCTTAAGATTACGCGGGTGATGATACATAGTTCTGCTTGAGGCTATGCAGATAATGATACATAGTTCTGCTTAAGACTACGCGGGTGATGATACATAGTTCTGCTTGAGGCTATGCAGATAATGATACATAGTTCTGCTTAAGCCTACGCGGGTGATGATACATAGTTCTGCTTGAGGCTATGCAGATAATGATACATAGTTCTGCTTAAGACTACGCGGGTGATGATACATAGTTCTGCTTGAGGCTATGCAGATAATGATACATAGTTCTGCTTAAGACTACGCGGGTGATGATACATAGTTCTGCTTAAAACTACGCGGGTGATGATACATAGTTCTGCTTAAGACTACGCGGGTGATGATACATAGTTCTGCTTAAAACTACGCGGGTGATGTTACATAGTTCTGCTTGAGGCTACGCAGATAATGATACATAGTTCTGCTTGAGGCTACGCAGATAATGATACATAGTTCTGCTTAAGACTACGCGGGTGATGATACATAGTTCTGCTTAAAACTACGCGGGTGATGATACATAGTTCTGCTTGAGGCTATGCAGATAATGATACATAGTTCTGCTTAAGACTACGCGGGTGATGATACATAGTTCTGCTTGAGGCTATGCAGATAATGATACATAGTTCTGCTTAAGACTACGCGGGTGATGATACATAGTTCTGCTTGAGGCTATGCAGATAATGATACATAGTTCTGCTTAAGACTACGCGGGTGATGATACATAGTTCTGCTTGAGGCTATGCAGATAATGATACATAGTTGTGCTTAAGACTACGCGGGTGATGATACATAGTTCTGCTTGAGGCTATGCAGATAATGATACATAGTTCTGCTTAAGACTACGCGGGTGATGATACATAGTTCTGCTTGAGGCTATGCAGATAATGATACATAGTTCTGCTTAAGACTACGCGGGTGATGATACATAGTTCTGCTTGAGGCTATGCAGATAATGATACATAGTTCTGCTTAAGACTACGCGGGTGATGATACATAGTTCTGCTTGAGGCTATGCAGATAATGATACATAGTTCTGCTTAAGACTACGCGGGTGATGATACATAGTGCTGCTTGAGGCTATGCAGATAATGATACATAGTTCTGCTTAAGACTACGCGGGTGATGATACATAGTTCTGCTTAAAACTACGCGGGTGATGATACATAGTTCTGCTTGAGGCTATGCAGATAATGATACATAGTTCTGCTTAAGACTACGCGGGTGATGATACATAGTTCTGCTTAAAACTACGCGGGTGATGATACTTAGTTCTGCTTGAGGCTATGCAGATAATGATACATAGTTCTGCTTAAGACTACGCGGGTGATGATACATAGTTCTGCTTGAGGCTATGCAGATAATGATACATAGTTCTGCTTAAGACTACGCGGGTGATGATACATAGTTCTGCTTGAGGCTATGCAGATAATGATACATAGTTCTGCTTAAGACTACGCGGGTGATGATACATAGTTCTGCTTGAGGCTATGCAGATAATGATACATAGTTGTGCTTAAGACTACGCGGGTGATGATACATAGTTCTGCTTGAGGCTATGCAGATAATGATACATAGTTCTGCTTAAGACTACGCGGGTGATGACACATAGTTCTGCTTGAGGCTATGCAGATAATGATACATAGTTCTGCTTAAGACTACGCGGGTGATGATACATAGTTCTGCTTGAGGCTATGCAGATAATGATACATAGTTCTGCTTAAGACTACGCGGGTGATGATACATAGTTCTGCTTAAAACTACGCGGGTGATGATACATAGTTCTGCTTGAGGCTATGCAGATAATGATACATAGTTCTGCTTGAGGCTACGCAGATAATAATACATAGTTCTGCTTAAGAGTACGCGGTGATGATACAATAGTTCTGCTTAAGAGTACGCGGGTGATGATACATAGTTCTGCTTAAGAGTACGCGGGTGATGATACATAGTTCTGCTTAAGAGTACGCGGGTGATGATACATAGTTCTGCTTAAGAGTACGCGGGTGATGATACATAGTTCTGCTTAAGAGTACGCGGGTGATGATACATAGTTCTGCTTAAGAGTACGCGGGTGATGATACATAGTTCTGCTTAAGAGTACGCGGGTGATGATACATAGTTCTGCTTAAGAGTACGCGGGTGATGATACATAGTTCTACTTGAGTAACCTTGTCGTTTTTTGTTCGTCACTTTTCCTAGCTTTAGTCTTATATTGTGATGGAATAAGCCTTCTCCGTGTTTCTCCAAAATATAATCCAGATAATAAAGTCGGATCCAAAATTTAAATATCGGAATTTAAAATTGAGACACTTCCGCCGTCACACATTGAAGCTTATGGAGTTTAAAAAAAGCGGCAAAATATTGCGAAGTTGGCGTTCTCCAAAATTTTTTATTCATGAGAAAAATTATCATATTCAATGCTCCATGTACTGTAATGTCTTAATACAACGAGGGTTCATGGCCAAGGGAAATATCTTGATAAAAGTTTTCCCTGTCTACTCATAGATCTAACACTTATTACAATACAATTCGTAAAATTCTTTTCTCGAAAAAACGGTAGTAGCAATTACATTACAGCAATTATATTCGTATGCATTTGCGCACGTTAGTGAACGCACAGTTGCACAGGCAGCGTTACATAAATGATTTGCAACTGGTCATGCGCATATAAACAAGTCACGACCATTTCAATGTTTTAAATACGCAACAAACCCTACATTAAAACGATAAGCACATAACAACAACGTTAGGACAACGATAGGATAGGTTTTCTTCGTGTCACTAGCACGACTGTATTTCAGATCTTGTTGGCTCAAAACTTCGCCACATAAAAGCGTCGACTGTTAAAAAATATTTCTTCTTCTAACTTCACTATCTTAGATATTATGATGATACGATGAAGTAGATGAACTGGTGTTTTCTAGGACAAAAAGTCTCAAAAAAACCATGTGACTCCAACCAGGACTGACTTTGGCACATCCATCATCTGCTTTTAGGCAGGTTTTTAGCAAGAAATATCTGAGCTCCAACATTATTAGTTTGGATTAAAATAGGATCAAAAGGGACAGCACAAAATCGTAAATAGTTTAAGTTCGAGACACAATAAAACGTCTGCCTTACAACCTTAAAATTGACATTACAACGAGCTAAACGCCAACTGCATATTTTATAAGCTCAACATTTATATAAAAGTACGTAAATACAGGTAAATGCTAAATAGTTTAGTTCGAGTAATTCTCTGGAGTTCTAGACGAGTAGTCTGGAGGGCTTCCAAACTGGCATTGTTACCTAATTAACATTTCAAGTGGAGCACTAAATTTTGCACGTCACCTGGGACCACTGTGATTCGACCATTCTCATTCCTCCCTCCCACAATCTACAGTTTTAAGTTTCGAACACTGGAATCGTTTGTGACTTTCCAGACTTATCAATTCTGTGTAGCGAAGTTTCCAAATCCATTCAATTTTGCCAGCATTGAAGTATTTCGCATTCGATAACTTTTTAACCACTTGCGTAAAACGTTTCTCTTGATAGGATTTAAATCTTCTAAACCTTTTTAAAGTGAGTAATTTATAAGCTATGCTTTTTAATATAATATGAAATTATGTATGAAATGCAAACACCTATACCTACATATTTTTAAAATAGACATCATGAGACACGAAAAGCTTTCCTTTCACAAAACCATTTTTCTCAGGATCCACAAACTTTCCTTTGTATCAGAAAATACGGCCGAAATTCGGTAAAAACAAGCCTACGTAACTCGGTTAATGAACATGACATATTGCTCTGTATTATATTTACTTATTACAGAATACTGCTTCTTGTCTTGTTCTAACCCTGTTCCACGAACTGGATATCAGGTAAATTCTTTGTAACATTAGGCCAACGACCATATAGCCCTGGTCGTTGCATTAGGCACTCGTTTTAACCTGGTCTTCATTGTGTAGTCTGTATAGTCCACGTAAAGACCGCGTTAATTGGGAAAAAAATTGTACAACATTGTTTCAGCTACATGTTTTTGTGATGTGCGGTTACAATGAAGCCTTAAGTTTTCTATGGAACAATTGAAAATTTTTCGCGATTACGATGTTGGTCCCATGGAGAAAGTTGTTCGGTTTGATGATCTGTATCACACCCTGAAATTTGATGAGGTTGCAAAACAACACGTTGTATACAGATTCATGACATTTTTTTTCATACTTTATTTACATTTAATTACATACAATATATGAGTGTCATTTACCAAATGGGTCAAAACAGTTTTGTGATCAACCCCTAACTCTTCAGCTATGTCGTAACTACTAATGCTCCACTTTTTCAAAAACGCCATCGACTTTATCCTTATGTGACCGGTGACCAGAGGCAACCAAACTGAAAACGCTTGAACCAACTTGTGCAAATCTTACTGACACTGCGTTAAGTCCATAAACGTCACAATTTTTTTCGTGGCTTGTGTTGAATTCTTCTCTTTTTTTGTAATAAAACTTCAAAATGTATCGAATTTGTTCGTTAGATTCACTTGGGATTCACTGATTTTGGCGGAAAGAAAACCAATTGAAAAATGGCGAGAAAACGTTTTTACTTTTTATTTTTCTTTTTTAATGGTATCAAAACCAGCCATATACAAACTGGATAGCCAAAGAGATTTTACTACAACTTTATACCCATAAAATACGAAAAAACTTTTTCCCCGACCTATTATTTTTTGCATATTTCGTACTTTTAATCATAAATAAAAGTAAATATAGAAGAAAAGCCGCGTTTGATCTTTTTCTTTCCGCAACTTTAATACACAAGTAATTCTTTTAAGGCGATTCCCTCGAGGAAATCTTCTAATCTCAGGATTTTACTCTCCTTATTGGAATTAAAGAAATAACGTTTCTTTTGTTTTTGTTTTGATTATCAAGCCGCCTCTAAAGTGATTGGTATTTTTGGGCTGAATTTGATCCATATAAAAGTATAGTCTATGTGACATTAGACATACATAACATTACGCCGGTTCTTCTGAAAGGATTGGGCAGAGAACCAGAGGTATTCAGTACACTCCATGAAATAGCGCCAAGCCTCAAATACTGTCATTAAAGTTTTTTATTTTTCTAGGTTTCTAAACAGTAGAAAAAATGCTGTGGAAATGGGTTCCTTGCGAAGCATGTGTGGTGTGACTATGAATGATAGGCTGAGGAATGATGTGATAAGGCAACTGTGCGGTGTAAAAGAAGATGTAGAGACAAAAATTGAAAAGAGTATGCTTAAATGGTTTGCTCATGTTGAGAGGATGAATAAAAAGCGACTAACAAAACGTATTTATAAGGCATATGTGAGTGGAAACGCCGGGATGGGACGCCCTAGGAAGACAACATAATATAGTGACCTTATTGGTGCTGTTCTTCAGAAAGGTCAGATGTTCAGATGCGTAGTACTCGCAACCGGCGTGCGTGTATGACCAGATGTATGTACCGAAAAACGAAAAACGAGGCAAAAGGAGTATGTAAGGATCGTATAGCAAGTGGCGTTCTGTAGTTCCTACCTACACTCATGGGAAGAAGGCGTGAGTTTATGTATGTGTGTATACAGCGTAAGGGACAGCAGTTACTGGTTGGGAGGGGTAGGTAATAGGTATGCGGTGAGTTCGGTGAACTCTGTAGCTAGACAGAAAGTGAACAGCTGATTTCACGCGTCGTTCGTTAGAGTATTTCATCATCCATTGCTGGTTTTTTTTTTGCTGTTTTTTTTACATAAATAGAGTGCTGTAATTTTACATTGAAATAAAGAAAATGTAACTGAAAAACTATTAAAAAAATAAAATTTTTCCATAGAAATTTTCCGGTGGAATATGATTCAAAATGAGGAGCCGAATGCACCCTGTTAGTTTGCGGAGGGCTGTCCCTTACACCATGTATATGTATGTGTGTAGATAATTCAGCTTTCTGTCTACTTATTCTGTAAACGAAAACAAACCCGACAACATTGTCCTTTTAAAGCGCTTTGTAGCTATTTCTCTTTCTGTTATTTTTCACAACATTCTCTGAGTATTTACAAAGCATTGTTTGAAGCGGTAAGTTAATGAAGCCTAACTAAACTCTTTAACGTTTTAACCGCAAACATAAATGTTACCAACAGTAACAAAGCTTTTCATTTTAAAGTAAATTAATGCTGAAACATACTGAATTATTAAATATCTGTAAAAAATACAAAGTGAAAATGGAAATAGGCGTACCTCATGGAAAGCAATAGAATACATTAATTTCGGATTACAATAACAATATGGACTACCATTACATAAAATATGGTTTTCATTCAAGCATAAATACAACGCAACGGTACCTACGATATTTGAGTGTTTTTCTTGTATTGTTTGAAAACGTGGAACCATTGTTTTGTGAGAGAGATCCTATTTCATGACGTCGTCGTCTCAGCCATTATTTTTAGTATCATTGTCGTTAATTAATCTCCCAGGCGTTACGAGAGCCGTGGTGGACCAGTGGTAATGGCCGCGACTGTGAGTTCGAACCCCGGCAGGCACTTTACTTTGTGTAAATTATTTCATCACCGCTGCTCTCAAAACGGTGAAGGAAAATATCGTGAGGAAACCGACCGCGGCATATCACAATTCGAAGACATGTGACTTCTACCAACCCGCACTGGGCCCGCGTGGTGGCTTATACCCCAATCCCTCTCACAGAGAGGAGGCCTGTGTCCCAGCAGTGGGCACATTATAGGCTGATTATGCGTTACTTATTGCGATTGATATTTATGACATAATAATAACTACTCGATTTTTTATAAAGAAATTGGAAATTGAGCACTCGCACCAGCTGTGATTATTTTACTTTTATTTATTTATTTAGAATCTCTAAACAAACATAATATACACAGTACATGACACATAAATTGTCAACATTTGGTATTATGTAGATTTCTCTTTACTCCTTTACATATAGGAGACAAACTAAACATTCAGGAAATCGCAAAAAGTTACCTAAATGAATCAATCAATGAATCAATCAATCTGCCTAGCTTTTTCCCAACTATATTTGGGTCGGCTTCGAATACCAGTATTTTACATGGAGCGACTGCCTGACCTCCACAACCCAGTAACTGGGTAATACGATACCCCTTGGTAAGACTGGTTGTCAGACATTCGGGCTTCTGACGACCCGTAACGACTGTCAAAGATCCACGAATGACAGGCGGGCCCAACGGCTTAAGGTGCTTTCCGAGGCACGGAGGAGTCTCGGTATGTAAAGTTGATCACCCATCCACGGACCAACCCCGGCAAGCGTAGCTTAACCTGATGGATTGACCCATGCGGCTGTTATTAGTTAGCCATGAGCTCCTCTCTTAGCCCCGAGCTCCTCTAAACAGAACGAGGGTATTCTGAAAGATCTAAAAGTGTATACAATACGGCGGATGAATCATGGCACTTTAGTTTTTTGCCACCGACTTCCCAAATTAGTTTATTTCATTATATTGAGTTAATTTCTTTTTGAAGTCTATTTAATTTTTTATTTTTTTTTTTTATTTCACAATTTTTTAGTTTTAAGTAAAAACTGGAATATTTGTTTTGTAATAAATGGTTAATAATTTTGTATTGTATTGTATTATTGCACTAGAATCTGACCATGGTTTTGAGATGCGTTCCCTTCGACACCACACACGTAGCTCATGTCAATAGCCAGGCCGTCACACTTACACGTATTAGTCCATAACTTGAAAACTACTGAACAGATTCTTATGAAACTTGCCCTGTTCCCTAACTTGAAGTAAATGTAAGCCAATAAAAAAATGGTCACGATCCGATTAATAGTTTCGGAGAAATGCGCGGACAAACATACATACATATCTACAATAACCTATAAAATTTTGTATATTTTTTGGAAGCCCTAATACATTATCATAACGTAAATATATATTATTGCAGTTCCAATAATTTTACATTATTAGTAATAATGTAATATTATTGGAATTGATATGCTCAATTTTTTTGAAGTTGGTTTAAAAATAGTCGGTCCAAAAATGAATAGTCTTTCTCATCGAGTCAAAATTTTTTTGCAACCGATATCGGTATATCCATGATTCGATTGCACACTTGCATGCTTCGAATACAAATGGTTATTTATCTGCTATCATTTTTGGCTTTTGAAAAAAACTAATACCTACCTAGAATCGGATGAGCCTGAGATATCAACGGAAAAGTTATTCAACTTAAGGCGAAAGCGCCAGGGTAGCCCGCGAAATTTAAAATTTCTTACGTTTTTTGCAATTTGTAGGTCAGTGTGAGCTTGTATGTTGATTAAAATATGATTCGCGGCCGCAGCTAATATGGCTTTACAGAATTATAATCATTAGAAACAGCAATACAGCTCCATAAGTTAGCATTTACCTCAAACCTCATGATTTCATGAAATCGCTAGATTTGAGGTAAATACTAACTTATGGAGTTGTATTGCTGACTCTAATGATTATAATTCTGTAAAGCCATATTAGCTACGGCCGCGAATTATATTTTAATCAACATACAAGCTCACACTGACCTATAAATTGCAAAAAACCTAAGAAATTTTAAATTTCGCGGGCTACCCTGACGCATCAACCTTAAATTGGGCCATTGACACAGTTATTAAGGAACTATTCTGCCTGACTGATACGCTGATTTAATGTCCGGAGGGAATACTTGCATTGGCATCACGCTTTAGTATGCATATGAGCTGCGAGATAAGCGCCAGTCCCTATTGATTCACTAGATTTGGGTACCTGGTGGTTAAAAAGGCTTTGTCAACATACTATCTTCTTCCTGTCTCATGTTGGAACGGGATTTATGAGAACATCATCCAAACTTGGTAGCATCGTTGACTGCCCAGTGTATGTCATTCGTTTTATCATTAAGGAGGCTTTTCTAATGTGCACAGACTTGTTTGGGTGAAGCCTAAACACTATAGTTGTTACCTAGTTCATACTTGCAAAACTTCCAACAACAACGTTTGGCAAAATTCCCAACCACCCCAGCACAATTTTGGCATATAAAGTAAAAACTTTTAAAATTATACGTTAGCTCTCGAGCATATTCCCGTAACTAGAACACAAAAGCATCTTTCGTAAAGTACACACCATTAAGAACGTCTACACCGCACTTATGAATGAAATATTTGACCTTTGTATATGTTGATCAGCATTATTCTAACAAACCTGATAAAAATAGATGCATTATTATCCGTACTGAAAATAGTAAGCCACTACTCCCGATAATCGCCCTCCCACATTGAATCCGAGAGCGTTACTTACTATAAATCAAACCTATAATAATATCATCGGAACGCGAATGACTTCGATGCAATTTCAACTGTTTCAGCTTTTGCCACACCAGTAAATAATTCTGTTTTTGTTTATAAGTTACAATACTTACGTAATATTATTTTATCATAGGGATAATGATATCATAGGGAGAATGATAAGAAAATTTCGTGAGGAAAGTAATTGTCGTGCTGGCGACATGTAGTTGTTACACTATTATTTATTCTGTGGTTTTACTATGTAGGTATAGTAACACCACAGAACAGTAGTTCGGCAGAAATGTATCTCTGCCGAACCCCGAAGGGTACAGGTGTGCTGTTTTGTTATTTAATGTGAAAGTTTTAAATATGAATGTGAATGGAAAATGAAGACCAAAGATACGATGTATGGAGAGTGTGAAAGATGATAGGTATGGCTAGAAAGGGGGTGAAAACTCAGATGAGATGATGGAGAACGAAATGAAAGGGATGTACTTTCCTTTTAGTACATAATTTTCATTCTACGTCGTTAAAGAGTTCGTCGATTTATTTGTGTCTGATGCGACAGTCGTTTCATATATTTACTGCTTCACAGTATTGTGTCATTTCAGTATATTACGCTTTTTATTACACGTAATAGGGTAATATCTGTGTAAATGGATGACGCGTTTGCTCTTGTTGAATGTTTTATTAAGTAAAGATTTCTATAAAACTGCTACGTCTTGGTTTCAGTGTAGTTAGAATAATGTGCATAACCTAACCTATGCACCACCAAATAGTTTTCTTCAGTTTGAGAAGCTTATACATGATCTTTGAATAAATTTACAGTCTTCACCAAAACCCTTATTTGTCCTCATTGTGTTCACTTGTACAAACATTGGCTACGTACTAAATACGTAATTACCAGCCAGCCCACGTCTTAAATAAACGATATCGTTTACATTACCTACACTAAAGGGGCACTTTACCACAGAAATGTGTCTACTTAAGCCTTACAAGGCCACATGAGGTTGCCGCGTAGCGGCGTAAGAGTTTACAACAAAACTAACACTAACTTATGGAGGAGCTTAGAATTTCGCTAGAAATCATTATGCAAAAGTCTCGCGTAGCGACGGTAAGTTTAAAATCGCGACATATTGCGCCACGAGTCAAGACAGCACTGAATTCAAGAAGGAATTCCAAATGTCTGCAGTGTTTCTGAAGTAGATAGGTACTCGTATTTCGGAACTCTGAGCTAGTATTACACACCCTTAGCACCCCGGTCACGCCCCTTGTTTGCAACAGAACGCTTTCTTCGATACAAAACCGCGACTCTGCACTGCTGTTGACCTCTCTCTTGGCAATTCGCTTTGCTCGCTAACCATATTTATTAACATACGCTAGGCAAAGAGGCGTTCAACTGAAATAGCAATTAATGAATCCAGGTAGTTTGGTTCAAATATTTAAAAATAATAATAACTGAGCTATAAATGTACATTTTCTGAAATAACTGTAGGTAAGTACTAAAATTTTCAAAGCATTTTCTCATGTCCTGCATTGTTTCAGATGAAAATTATATGGCAGATCTTCGTCTATATGATGACTTTTTACTACTATTGTGTAGGCATTGTGCCGTTATTTGTGGAATTGGAATTGTGCCAATTAGGTATCTACAATAATTCGTACTCATACGAACAAAAGATTTTATTCCCCATTTCCGCGGTATTTTCGGGAAATGTCATTATACAAAATGATTTTTATGAATTCCGTACAAAGTAAGTACTGTTATTATTTCTTGTTCAAAATACAATATTTCTGTGTGGTTCGCTATGATGTATGGGATATCTGATAAGAGGACGTATATCGGATGTCTGTTGTCTGTCTGTCTATGTCCAACTGTCATGGCGTCTAAGCTCTAGTCACTGAAAGCTCATCGGAACCAGTGGTGGCACTTGAGAACCCATATCGCATTCCACTTCACATCCCTAGTGCATTGAAGTACTATGGTAATTAGAGCCTAAAGCAATTAGGTCATATCTTAATAAATTTTGAGTAGATATCTAGTACCTATGATTGTCTTCATTTTATTATGATTGCAGCAGATAAAAAGGACATAACAATGGTACCATCTTGGTTTATCATCGCGGTTTTAATTATAAAATTTTCGTTTGTCTTTAAAATGAAAATGAAACCCTTTTGTGCGAAACTTTTAATTTCGCTCTGTGTTTTCTTTTCATTTTCATCCAGAGGTCAGGGACTTTGATTATTCCAATCGACAATTAAATGCTTTTTGTCCTTCGTCAATGAAAATGAAATACCATCTTATTCTATAAATTTTTGGGGAAAACGAGCAAAAATTAAAGATCCAATTGTCCACGAATACGATTTATTTGTCTTACCTTTTCAACTTGCGATTCGTATCAAAAGCTACACTTTATTTAGACTTGGAATTTTAATCGTATTCTGTAACTACCTACCTACCTAGTAGTCATGTACCTACTTACAGTTTTAATTGTCGAAACACGTTATATTCGTTTATCTACTATACATATAATAAAATCGTAAACCTGCTGTGTCTGTACACTAATAGTACATTATGATATAAGTGCGGTAAGTTGAAAATTACAGCCGAGGCGATATTGCTAGCCCGAGCCGTAGGCGAGGGCTACAAGAAAGCAGAGGCTGTAATTATCAAAGCGCACGTATGTCATACGACGTTTTATAACATATTTGCGAGGAAATAAATAAAACTCAGACTTTCTTAAACGAATAAATCTTTAAAAACACACTTTCTGAAAATGAATTTGGATCTTTGCTTGTTTTCCATATGATGAAATTGATACGCTTGTAAGTATCTATCGGTCGATTTTTCAGGCAAGAGGCTTAGAGTAGCCTTTTTCGCTGCCTCTGAGACTTATGGCGGTGTCGAATGAATAAATTCATCATCACTTGACGACATTTTCAAATAAAAACAAGACAGCGAAAAGAAAAAGCGCGCGGAATAATTTTTACTTGTTCACAAATTAGCGATGCGCGCGCATCAGCGCTTTTTTTTTTTAAAGCAAAGGCACAAAAACAGCCTGTATTACTAATAAAATAAATTAATATTTTTTTGTTTTTGTTTGTTGTTGGAGTCAGGCAGTCGCTCCATGTAAAATACTGGTATTCAGCTGCATCCGGTTAGACTGGAAGCCGACCCCAACATAGTTGGGAAAAGGCTAGGCAGATTGATTTTGTTTTTGTTTTTTGTTGTTGCAATTTATTGTCAAAATTAAATTAAAGAATTAATTCTTTAATTCAATTAATGTTTATTTTTTTATATTTTATCTCCCAAAGTTAATTTTATTCATAAAATGTTGACCACTTTTCTGACATAAAAACTCTTTGCTAAGATTTAAAAAGTACCGTTCGTTGTAGACGGAGCATCTTGATAAACCTTCCGTTTTACCTTATTAAAAAGAAACCCGTGCGTTTTACATTACAATTACGCACAAGTACGTAATGACATACATTACGATATTGAAATTCGTGAAATAAGAGACCCTTTACGAGCAAATGTGTTATAAAGATTTTTACAAAAAATGTACTGGAAGACGCGAGATAAACAGAACGTAAAAAATCAAATTTTGACATTTTTGTGTTTGTCAGTTTGTTTGTTTGTGTCCGCATCACGTAAAAGCCACTCATTGGATTAAAAATCGAATTACTGAACGACAAGAAGCTTTATTGTGAGTAACATTTAGCGTTTATCTGATCAAAATCAACGAACAGAACCAAAAGATAAAAACTTTAAATTTTTTTTCTTTATTTTTTTTACTTCATATCGTCTTTTTTTTACTATCCTACCAATCGTTTTGAAATTAGACAGGTATATAGCCTGGGACCTTGAGAAGGACGTAGATTAATTTCAACCTGAATATTTGTACACAAAAAAAACCGGTCAAGAGCGAGTTGGTCTCGCGCACCGAGGGTTCCGTTCCGATTTCTGAAAAAGTGTGCTATTTAGAGATATCGTTTTATTTTTCCTGTAATCTTTACATAAACTTCTATCACATAGAATAATTTCAGATTTTTCTCTTTGCAAACTTCGGAGATAAGGGGTGGGAACGGTATTTTTTTTTACATTTTTCATCAGAAGTCGAAAACTATGCGGCCTAAAAAAAAGAAAAACGATTGAGAATGTGCAAACAGCGTTCTTTCATATGATACGCCACATGCCCTAGTAGCCCCACTTTGATTTTTTTAGACCCCCTTTCATTCCCTGTTGCAAAAAAAATATAAATATTTTAATTTCTTTCTTATTTGCAAAATAGTTGGGTAAACGTCATCTAAAACTATTCTAAATTTCGAGTTGATAGCAATAATAGTTCTTGAGATATCCAGTTAGTAAGGGTTCCTTTTTTACCATTTTGGTACGGAACCCTAAAAACGGACGAAGTCGCGGTCAACAGCAGCTAGTACCATAATATAAAGGATAAGTAATAAAACGAAAATTATTTTGCTTCGAACTGTCAAGTTACTGAATACGATTAAAAGTCCAAGTACACACATAATAAAGTATTATTATTCCTATACTTTTCCGCGATCAACCCCGACCGTGTTCCGTTCAAGATCGTAAATATCTACAAATTGTTCTACACGTAAACAATAGCTGCAATCATTTGTGTTACGCTACACGTAACACAAATAGTTGTATTATCAACATGTTTATCCCCAAATAGTTGTAAATATTATCAACATATTTATCCCCAAATTGTTGGTAGGAATATTATGTATATTTCTATAGCTGACTACAATGTACATTATACAAATATTATTTGCTCACAACTAGAGCATGTACAGTAATTCTTTAGTTTCTTAATCAGGCTCCGAGATTGCCGTAATCACTACCTAGTAGACAGACAGATTAATGGTCTTAGTAGCTACATACCATGTTAAATTAGCCACCTTGGGATTGCCCAATAAGTCACAATGAACCACGCTAGAATGGAACCGATCTCACACAGTAAAACTCACTACAGGGTAAATCCTGAGCGCGGGGTCTCCGATGGTCTGATAGAATATAATGAAGTCACAAATCAAATGTTTCATTCAGTCCACCAACCAAGTTAGGTTTAGTTTAGTTTACCTTTGGGAGCTACCATTGCATCGGTCTAAGCTAACTAATATTATACATTCGCTTACTCTCTAGCCGAAAACACTTAGAAATTAGGCGGAACAGTATTGTTAGTGTCTGCAGTTTGCAGTAGGTAGCTATTTTGCACTTATGATACCTGAGCTACAGGTTTATCCTAGTTCAGGTTGATCCCATTATAACCTACCACTTTAGTTCAAGGCTACCACTTTTTATATTGTAAATATACATTATTTAAATAAATTTAAAAAAATGAAAAAGTGTAAAATAACTTTAATTTCGGAAGTCGGTGTCTTTGGATCTGTATTTTAGTTTTTTGCCACCGACTTTCGAAATTAAAGTCATTTTTCATTTTGTACTTATTCTTTTGGAAGTCGGTTGTTTTTTTTGTAAAAAAAAATATTTTTCACTTTTTAGCTATGATAGCTATCCCACACCGATTCGTACATGTCACTACTTGCTTTGTAAACAACAGTGACAGGAACTAGGTATTAGAACGTCATCAAGATACGCAAAGTTGATAAAATACGTATAAGTATTGAAGTTAACTCAATAACTACCTAAGCAAAGTTAATCCAATTTATATGGGACCACCTCTAAAGTATGACCTACCAAACAAAAAAAGAATCATCAAAATCAATTCATAATTGGCGGAGTAATCGTGTAACAAACAAACCTCCTCCTTTTTTTGAAGTCGGTTAAAAACGTGCTCATTCATTTCTTCGCCTTCGTTAGGATCGTAGACTACATACACAATTAATTTACCTATTAGCTCAACCAGGTTTCAGGCTGGCTAAAGTAGACTCATCGTTCATGGGGTACTGTTTAAAATGTTACAATAAAATACCTCCACACATACTTCAACTAAATGAGACGAAATTTAAAACTTGTATAAAACGCACACTATGCAGGCAGGCATATTATACGTTGGGGGATTACATAAATGATAAAAATGCTTGGCTCCATGCTGGTCCTGCTCCACAACCTCAACTAATTAATTAACATTTGAACATACTGTTGGAACTGCTGAAGATTGTAAGAATAGCTTTGCATTGTGTAGACTCAATCACCATTGTATTGTATAATTGCTTAGCACATGTGTGAGTACTATGTAGGTACCTACTCTAAAGCTACCATTTACTGGGTACGTCTTTATTTGACTTGGATGTGCCCTGGCGGCTGAGAGTGTGTCATGCTCACTCTAATGCCTCGCTGATGGTGGCGCGTGTGTTGGATCATTTAACGAATCCATACGTCAGGTTCGTCAACGGGCGCTGTTTGTGGAGGCTGGTCATACCTTAGCTGCCACGGCTTATTTTAATTTTAATTTTGAATTGTTTTTTTTTTTATTTTTTTAATACGGACGCTTTTAACGTTCATCGTTCTCACATGTATAATTTCAACATGAATGATGTAACCAATATTTTGTAACCATATTTTGATTTAAAAGAGTGTCCGTGGAGTTTCTTGCCCGTTCTTGTCCATAGATCTACGTTTTGGAATGGGCAACTAGCTTCAACTTTCTGACTTACCTACTGACCGACTCTTTGACAATTCAAAAGTGCCTGTAATTGGTTTAATTGAAATAAATGCTTTGAGTTTGAGTTTGATTTTTCTTTCATTATGATTATGATAGTGTCTTGACTCATAAAGTCATAACCATAGATAATACACTATATAAAGTAATGGTCATAACCAAACACCGTATTTATTTTCAATCAATGTTTGAAGAAACTATTTCTTTATTGTTTTAGCAGCGCACAACTCCAGCGCCAACCATCAACCTGCCCGATCTCCCAGAGTGTGTGACCAAAGTAGACCTGATCACGGGAGGTGAGGAAACCGGCGAGTCTGCAACACCGCTCAGCGCGCAACACCAGTTGCAACTGTTGCGCGAACGGCTCGAACAACAAGCGCAACAGACCCGCGCCGCGGTCGCGCAGCTGTTGCTATTGCGGGATCAGCTTGCGGCCGAACAAGCCGCGCGCTGCGAAGCTCAGGTTTGTAGCTTTGATTTAAGGCAATATGGGAATTTAACCAGATGTAAAGAAAGAAGAAAGAACATACATATAAATTTATACTTAAATAGATACACAACGAAAAAAAGCCTTCGTCCCAACTCGACCCTAGTTTCAACTCACCCGCTTTTTATATGCCTATCAGCTGTAAGGATATGGTTTGTCGGAAAACTGCTACGATGTAGAAAATAAATACTATCACGTATTAATTTTACATTATTAATTGAAAATTATCTGTTTAAGCGAATTTCTTCCTTATGCTCGGTTTTTGAAGTCCTCAGAAAAACCCTCGATAGTAATTCACTCGACTTTTAAGCTAAATTCTTCCTTAGCGTATAGTTTAGAAACACGATATCGAACCAATAATCACTATCGAATGGATAAACTCCGTTTAAATACCTCAGAAACCGGGCATAAAAGAAGTTATATTATTTCCTCCAACACAGAAAAAGAGAAGAAGAAAATCCTGTTGTAAAGATATAGATGAAGTGAATATATGTTTTTTCTTTGCCCACAGGCATTGAAAAACCCGTTTTATTTCAGTGATTGGTAACAATCTGCGTAGGACGATAATGATCCGATACCCTCGTTGTTATTCTTTCATTTGTCGGATCAACAAGTCGATGTAATTGTGAACATTTCATCTACTACGCACATTGAATTTTTATTAACTTTGCAATAATGTGGATACATTTCAACAGTTATTACTAATGGAACTCCTGAATCATGTTACAGAATTTTACTAACAATGCTAAATCCTACGAATTTTTTTTCTGACTAACTTTCACTTCCATATTTTTATGTTGCTCAGAAGTGGGGTTTAGTCAATTTTTTAGTGCATCTAGGTATACATCCCTCCAAATAACTTCCTTCCTAACATGTTTGTAACCTCAATTCTTGAATGGAATTCTTTCGCTGAATAATGACTCTCAATCAGTCAGTGAACCAGTCATGGAACTGGTTCATATTTCAGTAGGAAACTAATCAGAATGCAGAAGCTAAAAGTTAGAAACAAAAATCTCTATAAACTTGGACTGTACCAACATTCCCTTATAATAGAAATGTCAATGTTGATTTTCATATTTTTTAAAATTGACCTGTCTGAAATAGCAATTTGGAGCTAGCAATCAAAACTAAAAAACGTAACTCCATTTTGTAACTACAGAAACTGAAGGAGTGCTCTGGTCAGAATGCAAAGTTAATAACTTTTTTACTCTGTCATCGGCGACTGGATTACTTTTTAGATCGACGTTTGAATGAAGTTCTGATTGGAAATCGGAATCGGAAGGCTTAAAAATTAATACGTGATACCGTTGCGCTGAACCACAGGGATTTGTAACAATTTTATTGATATTGTCAACAAAAGGGATGGAGGCAGATCAATTATTACGGTTACTTTTTACCCATCTTGTTCGTTTCAGAATGAAGTCTCTGACATCGAATTTTTTTATATTATTCTTGCAAAACGACCTACCTTACCTTACCTTACTTTACCTTTATTGGTGATAAGATGTTTGTTTGATGTAGGTATGTTTCACTTGCATATTGTATCTAATAGATGATGTAGGTGTAGAAGGTTTACATCGAAGAGATACCTAATCATAATTACTCATTGTAACAATTATTTAATTGTCTGTATTGTCTATTTTTCAGGCTCGCACTCACCAACTGTTGGTTCACAACAAAGAGCTGCTCGAACACATCGCAGCTCTAGTGGCACACCTGCAAGAGCGAGAGCGAGGATCGTCTCGACCAATCAACGCTCAGCAACTGACACTCTTGCCCCAGGTATGAATATAACGACTTTTTTAAATTTCGAATTGGTAGTGTTCGTAAAGCGTGAGCGCACGTTTACTGACTGACTTCCAGCGTCATTTAGCTAATCTCGAAAACTTTTACATAATAAAGGATTGATGCTGCTGGTGATATGCAAGTGTTCGTTAATCTTTATCGTTTAACGTCTTAGGGTGCACGCACATTAAAACTATATCACATCAGTTTGTTATGAGTTGATGAAAGTTTTGTAAAGAATCCCAAAAACTCGATCATGTGCAAAACGAATCTAGGTTGTAGTTGGCGTATCTTTTGCGTATCTATACTAAATGTGCGTGTACCTTAAGGTTTGTTTGTGCTCTGACCGTCTTTTAGTAACCCGATTTTAATTTGCTAATGTTTTATTTATTTTGCATTGTAAAAAGGCATGTGCGTTCCGTATTTCGTTTTGAGTTTCTTCACAAAATTTTTAATGAGTAACTCTCTAAGGAATGAGCGAACTTTGATTATGAAACGTCTGTGATATTACCGTATGGAAAGCTAAATCATAGACTTTCCTTCTGCATTTCGAAAAGTTTTAAAACGATATTGATACTTCACTATAATACTTTTCTACCTGGGCACTGTGACGGACTCATCCGAGTCAGAAAAAGACAGAAGTATGATTGATAAGAATAGCTCTATAAAAAATAAAAGATTCCGACGAACTGCGAAACTCCTCCTTTTTTTGGAGTCGGTACAATCTATGTTACTCATTGATAATGTAGCTTTATATGGGTGAAATAATTTAAAAAATCAGTTAAGTTTATGTCAAATAAACATACAAAAAATCAAATCTTTTCTCTTTAAGTATAATATTAGTTTAGAAAAATATATTTAGAGGGTAAATCTTCGAGCGTTTCAACCGCCGTCATTACCCTCCCCCAAAAGTTCATGAAAAAGAATATATTTAATTAAATATTTCAGGAATTCTCAGATTCTGGTTCTTTAGCAGATTCTGGGAATTGCTGAACTATTTCATTAAATATATTATCTTTCAACAACTTTTGGGGGAGGGTAATGACGGCGGTTGAAAGGCTCGAAGATTTACCCTAGACTGAACCGTAGTCAAAATTGCCCTTCCTGAAAGCCTATGAAGTCGAATCCTTTGTCAAACCTCGAGTGATTTGATTGGCTGTTATTATTTCTGCCAACTAATTACAACACCTTGAGATTTGAAAACAAATTTAATACTTTACTAGGCTTTTTAGCTGCTAGATCTACTTAAAAACGTTTCTTAGGTCGTGCTTTGACGTCAATCTCTATCTTGTAGATGTAGTTTGCCCGTTGAGCGACAGTGACAGGAATAACGGTCAGCCAAAGTACATGCTAAGTAACATTTATAGATCTGGGATTCTGAACCTCAGAATCCAGCTGTAAAGGCTCCCGCAGACAGGCGCGACGCGACTCTGGTGGAACAATTTATATGAAAACTTCATTAACATTGTTCTTCCGGAGTCGCACCCCGCCATCGCGTTCCGACTGTCTGCGGGAGCCTTAAGGCCCTTTGCACACACACGTTTTTCTTGCCGTGAAAAAGTACGGTATTCGCCGTGTGTAAGTCGTCAGTTTTGAATGGATCACTATGGAAGCTTGTTGAAAGACACGTTTTTTTCGTCTACAGCGCGGTTTATACGCCGCTGTTTGGCCGCTGTACCGTTAAGAAACCGTGCCGTGTACAAAGGTTCTTAGACAGTTTTTCCACCGCACCAGAAACAGGACGTCAACGAGAAAACAGAAGACGGCGCCGAAGTAGCGACAGTACATTTACTATAGCCGAATAATCTCGTTTCTCGCTGACGTCCCCTTCCCGGTGCGGTAGACAAACAATATCAGTCTTAAAATTCTCACCTTTAGGTATTTAGTAAATGTTGCCCGTTTATTTTAATTAAGCTTATTTATTCGCATAATTAAACCCACATTACGTTTTCGTTGTTCGTTTTTCCGTAAAATTACTTCACTTTTTAAAATAAAACAACTGCAAAACATACAGAGCGGCTTTATGCCGAGAGTAAAATATGAAAATATTATGTTAAAACCATTATTTTCGAAGGGAAATTTCATAAATTTTTAACGCAGTCATTTCACGGTTACAGTTTCAGTGAATATTATTGTAAAATTATTAGTAGAGCGAAAAAAAATTACCAACGCAGTTTTACGTTCAAACGTATTTGCTGAAATACGTTTAGTGGGTCAACCGTACCTAGTGTAAATACTGCCACATTGGCGTGTTGCTACATAGTCAGCGAGAGCATCCGTTTCTCACCGCTAATCTCCATAGATTGACACGCCATTTGTCAATGTCCATCCTATCCCACCCGACGTCCATTTTATTTCGTTGTGTTACCGCAGATTTGCAAAGTTTTAATTTATCGCCATCCATTTAACCAAACAATAATTTGAACATTCACAGAGGATTTGCATTTCGTATCGTACATGAAAAGCCCTTCACTTTTTTAGCTTTGCTGTGACCCCGTATGAAAGTGTCGCATGGTTTGTAGCTTGTTGATGTTATTTTTTGTGAGTATTTTAGCCAATTCCTATGTTAACTCTATAAGCTTTTATTCAATGGCTATTTAATTTCTGATAATTGTTTAACTTTTGCAATTTTATTTCGTGGTTAATTACTTACTATTGTTTTCTGTTAACGCTACTAGATTATTCAGAGAAAAGCCGAACTCTCGTACAGCGAAGCGTTCAAGCCCGACGCCGTGCCGATGTGCAATGGCAACCGCTCTCCGACCAACACCGAAGCTCTGATCAACCTGATCACACAGAACACAAGAGTTAATCAAAACATGGAGAATAATAATATGAATTTTTCTCCATTTTGTGCGTCACCAGTCCAGGAGACAGCAAATGGTGCGAGTTCAGCCTCCAGCTTCGGCGGAATGACCAACGATCAGATTCAAAACTACTTGATAACTAAATTCCAAAACATGGGCGGTTTCCCTAACGCCAATGAAGCGAACAAGCCGCCACCCACCATAAACTACAACCAACAGTTCTTTCAGAACAGCAACGCTTTCCCAACCATCCCGCCACTGACCAACCACTACAGCAACTCTGATCTAGCGAGCTTACTCAACCACCAAATCTACAAAGATATGTGCAGTTCGAGCGATGAGCTCGGGAACTTAGCGCAGGCCATGAGTGTGGGCCAGTCGGAGAACTCTCTGTACAGCAACAATAGTCAACCGACGACCTCGAAGGATTCCAGCCCGGAGGGCTCCAGTTCGGATGAAGGAGCTCCGTTCATAATGCCGCTGTCTCACAACTGCACACTGACGGCGACGGGTGAGGATGGGCGCGTGCGTCTCATCGTGCCGGTGAGCCCTTCGGAGAGCGCGTCCGACGTCGTCGAGTCACAGGCTGAGCCGCAAGGCGCGTCGGGGCACACTCTAAGGGTGCCCGGACAGGAACTAACGGGGACCCTCCTGGCCCCTGCGGCCCCTATCACCCGCACGACCAGCGAGAAGGTTCCCAACCGCAGCGAAATGATGACAGCCCTGCGCTCCCAGTGGACACGCCACACCACCAAGTAAACTCGCACTGAACCTACGCTAACTGATCTGAGTCAAGTTACCTAAAACCTTATTTATATTTAGACGTATCTTCTATTAAAATAATATCTAATTTTCGTCATTTTTGTACAAAGAGTGTAGGTATATTTTGTATGTATGCTTTTGTTTTATATTTTGTTTTAGGCTAGATAGAATTCTCGTTTGAAGATTGAGACTTACGATGGTGCCAAACTCGTGCCACATGTTGTGAATGGCGATAAACGGAAGAGAGTCGAAGATAGAGATTTATTTACATATCATGTTCTCTTATAGTAGTCCAACGTTATTATTTTTATAATAAAACCCGTATGTATCAGAACATATCCCTTATCATATCGCCATTAAAGTATAGGTTTTAGGTTTATGATCCATATTGTTATAGTATAAAGTGCAAGTTATACGCCGATATTTATGCTCTTGATGATCCATAAAAATATAATAGTCTATTATCGCAGGGATTTTATGCTTTTCTACGATTTATGTAGTCCTTGTGATAATGGTGTTTTAGGAGACATTCCTCATTTAAGAATATTGTTTCCTAATGTATGTAATGTACCGCGCTTCATAACAATTCAATTGACGAGGAATATTTATGTTTGTCGCAGAATAGCTCACGGATGGATACTTTTCTACAAGTTTAGTATTCTCTGTCACGTTTTACTTAAAATGTTACAATCGATATCAATAGTGTTTAATGAGATTTGTCGTCACACAGATAATTTTTAGATTGTCTATAATGTAGGTATGCATGTTTAGTTTCAATATATTCAACAGATTCAGTGTAACCGTGTATAACGTTAGTTTTAATTAGGTATTCAACATAATATGTACTTACTTAATTCTACGTGTTTTATAAAATAGATGGATATTATTTTAGTCCGTTAATGTTATAGGAACATTTTCAAACTTACCTCTAAAAGACAGCCCGACATTCGCTACATACTCGTTTCGATTTAAATATTTTCATATTTCATTAAATGAAGGTGTTCGTAAAGTATGAAGCGTACGAGCCGAAACATGCCAAATAAATAATAATTCGAAAATAACGAAGAGAGAAAAATAATTTAATATCAACTTTATATCTGCCAAAGTTATGCAAATATGGACCAAGAAAAAAAACTTTTTGTGTCATGTAGGTACATCAGTATTGTTTACTCGTAAATCACATTTTGAATTGTAATAAAAGACGTCATATCGGCATTCTGACGTTGGTGCATCGTTATAAGAGAATTCAAAGTCAAATTCATGACCCCGTTAGTGGGAAGAGCCATCAACGATGCGGAGATGGATGCAATTCCACGAGGTGGTGGCGCCGATGCCTTCACTAGGATAAGAATCTTATTGATGAGATATCTTCTAGTCAATAACCAGATTATTTTTAATAATAATTCAACGGTCTAGTCAATATATTAATGTTATATTTGGGCATGGTGCATGTAACTTAAACAACGGTGTGGATTGACAATCGTACATAAGTACCATGTTCAACTAAATGTAAAACCACACCGTTTAGATAAAATGAAGTTTATAAATAGTATAGGTAAGAACTAAAAAGCAGAATGTTAAGAGGAAATGCGGGTGACCAGACTTTTTAAAATTAGGTAAGTATTTGAAGAAACTATTGCTGTCGCTCTGCGAGCGCTCCGCCCTCACAGTCGTGCGATAAGGACAACTGCAAATCCGACTAAATAGCCTATGTAAAAAGTCATATTTCGAGGTTTGGCTCTCGCCTGTTTCCTCCTCCATTATTGGAACAATTTAAAAGATATTTCATAAACTGAATAAGAAGGATATATACTATGCCCCTATGTTTATCTTTTTTCGTTAAAAGTTGTCAAATTTGTATACTAGGCCTCTGTTGAAAGCGTTCTGAATAGGCAATTTTGAGCATTTTTTGAGGGTTCTAGTTCTTATAAAAATAATGTATCATCAAAATGGAAAACATAGGGACATACAAGTAGCTAATATTTATATTTCTGTAAAAAATCATTGCTTTATGGTCATTAACCAGAAAGAAAACCGCCGAGAGCGTTTGTATAGAGAAAAGAGCACCCACCCGCATTTCCTCTTAAGAAAAACAATCCTTATCATTGCCGCGAAAGGAACATTGACATTGACACATTGGTTTTTGATGTCTGAGTTAAGTGTCGCAGGAGACGGAACAGAAGAGTTTGTCTAAATCATTATACAAATATTCATGCGCCAACTTGGCCCTTGACAGAGTGCCCCGCAGGCAAGACTGCCGTGCTCCTCACCTAATCCTCTCTAATCCTCTGTCAAACCCAACTGCCACCCTTGGCTTTACACTTTGTGAATCTATTATTATATACAACTACACTTATTATAATAATCATTAAAGAAAACTCTGAGTGTGAGCTTACTCAATCAATTTATCCATGTTTCTAGATAGAAATTATAACATATAATCAATAATTTTAAGTAACATAAAATAATCATTCTCCGTATAGAAAGTAAAAAAGATAAAAATTAAAAAAAAAGAAAGATAATATGTGTTTACATAGTTACATGATGATTATTAAAATTAGTTAGCAGCGATGTCAATGTTTCAAACAAACAATATAAATGTTCAATGTTTAAGTCTAATGTAACCACTGTGTAGAAAATAGCCACATGTTTATGTTTATGCATAGGTAGGTACTCGTACGGTTTAGAAACTGTTTTAAAAACTTATTGTAACCTTGTCTACAGCAGCAATAGAAGCCACAAACAAAACATAGCAATGTGATCCGTATGTCGTATCATTCCATATCATTAAATAGCATCTGATCTGCTTATACGAAACTAAATTAATGTTTTAATGTCCCTGATTCCTTTCATAAACTGATAAAAAAATAGATTGCATCAATTTTATATGACAAGTATTTGATTTCGTCAATCATGACCCCACCATTGAAAAATTAGCGGGCAAAAGTTAATTCGTAACATGTCAAAACAAAAGAGTCCGATTAGTTCAAGCTCAAGCGTGCAATCATGAGCTACTAATATGAACAAATTAGCATTTTGAGCTGAAAATCTAACCGGTTTTCGCCGCCATACTAGTTGCGATTACAGTGCAAGTACATGCAGATTGGCGCAGCGCTAATCAATCAACGTATGACTAGCCTGGCGCGATGTCAGGATGAGATACCCTTAATTCTCAGCGCCAACGAGGTTCTGACTTACTACTGAATAACTGATGGGTAATTATGCTAGCTAAGCTGCTTGGATCTGATTGCATATGAGCATTTTAGGGATCCAGGGATTTGTCCAGTAGCCAAATCCAACGCTTGGCGTAATTAGTACGGACTGGTAGGTGCCTACTCAGTAAGTATTAGTAAAGCAGACAGCATACTGCAGGAGCTGCTGTGCAGCAGAGACAAGATAGACTGGCAAATAATACCAGCTGGGTACTTATAGAGTAACACACAACGGCAATGCAATTTTTTTTTATTGCTTTAAGTGTCAGCTCTTGTCCTTGATCTTGCCTGATAGAAAGCGATGGATGAGGTCACAGATTAAGCGGTCTATGATGGAACGAGCAAGCTCAGAAGATGCCTGTCCACTCTTGCTTTGAAGGCTGACTTTCATTTTGACAGTTCACAGACCTTCATCGTGTCATTAACGTTCGGTTGTCGAGCAGACGATTTTTTCAAACTTCTGAGGCAACATTAGCAGTTTCCTTCAAAATCCTTCGAATTGTAGGTAAGTAATTGAAAGTGTGCTAATGAATATGCAAGTCCACAATACAAGCTACCCGGGTAGAGATAAACCATTCTAAAAATTAACGCCCCTCTAACGGTTACGCCCATATGCAAAGAAGTGTATAATAGACGCAATACCCATAATTGGTCTATTGGTTTCTCAGTCATCGGCGAGTATGGTCAACAAGGGCAACAACTAAACGAAATAAATACCTAACAGACTAACATACATAAAAATATACACAATAACACTGATTTTTTTATGCAAACGGTACCTACCCGACTTGCCCAAACGTCAAACAGCCGGATTTGTCGGCCAACTAGTGTATAAATGACACGAACGGGCGACAGAGCGAACGTGTCGTTCCATACAAAGCGCATACTCCCTGCCGTACAATTTTGTTACCTGGACTGATCGCACGATTAGCTGACCGCTAAGAGGGGCGAGTCCATATTGACATTAAAGTCGCCGCACAAATACTTATTGCAACACTTTACTTGTGTGCACAAGTAAAGTTTTGCAATAAGTATTTCCTCTCACACATTGAAATAATCACGTTTTGTGGAGAGGCGTTCATTATTAGAATGGTTCATTTCTACAACATATTTGTTTAGGCATGAAGAATGTTGCGTAAGAATGAACGCTAAAAAACTTCACGTTTTCTGGCCCCGGGATCTCTCCGCTCCGTTTCTTTCTGTTTATACACAATAGGAATAATGTGTTTACGATTCCCGTTCTCCACGTCCATCGTCCATTCTCTCTGTGTACACTCACTAGTCTGGCGAAAACAAAATTCAGAATTAGAACGTCGTAAAATAGTTTTGGGTGTTGCTTAAGGGTCAGTCTCCACCAAGCGAAAAAATCCTCGCGGATACTAGAGTACTTACTTTTAGGTTGCACTAAATAAGTAAATGTATCAATATTACTTGTAGGATTCGACGCTGACGTCACGCTTGATAAACGCTTGATGTCTGCGTTGAATTTTATACTTAAAGTCAATAATGATACAGTTACTTATTCAGTGAAATTTGAAGCCTGACCCTAACGCCTTAAGAGGAACTCTTCAAGTTTACTGGAAAGAATCATTTACTACGTAAGGAGGGTTGAAGGGGCATTAAGGACAGCAGCGTGAAGTTTGTATTGTAGAACCACTATTTATGAAAAATTCGTGCTAATTTATGAAAAAAAAAAGGAGCCATAAGCGATTTGTGAGTCCTATGTGATCTAACTTCAGCAGTTGAAGACCCTTTTGATCCGGTTAACGTACGACAGCAAAGTTAATTGGTGATTTCTCGATTTGAGACATCACTAGTCTTTACTATTCTGAGACAAAAATTCTCTTTCAAACAAAACATCACAAAATAATTTGATTCATGAATAAAACTTAATTTCGTCGTCTGAATTGTTGACGGAGCTCTCATTTCCTGCTGTCAACGTGTTTTGGAGCCTAAAGCTTGATGGATGATGGTCCTAGTGTACACTTACAAGCAAAATTAAATTGCGATCACTTTAGCAGAAACTAGCTTCTACCCGCGACTTCGTTAGCGTGGAAGTCGTAAGACACCACAGTTTACTAAAATAACGGATTTACTGCTTGATATCGAGTAACAGCCACATTTTTATAAAACTGTGGAGCCTAAAGCTTGATGGATGGTGGTCTTAGTGTACACTTACAAGCAAAATTAAATTGCGATTACTTTAGCAGAAACTAGCTTCTACCCGCGACTTCGTTAGCGTGGAAGTCGTAAGACACCACAATAACGGATTTACTGCTTGATATCGAGTAACAGCCACATTTTTATAAAAACTTCTCTATAGGTTATTTCTCCTTTGTAGTTTTGGTGTCAGCAGCCAGAATATAAAGAGAGTCAGGACAGGTGACGCGGGAGCAAGCGACATAAGGTTGTCCGAGTGAGAAGCAGCTCATCCGTAGTCGACACCCGCAGCCTTCAGTAACAATTTCCCATTGCTTGCGAAGTTTTTCGCTTTCTTGTGACTTAAATGTCTCGCTTAAATCATTCGGGCCTACAAAATAGTTGAGCTGGATGGTGCTGATCCACGCGTCATGTTCGTGAACGGGCGCCGTCATTTGAGACTGGACATCTCTTGTCTGCCAGGGCTTATTTTTAATTTTATATTTTGACTTGTTTTTAAGTACTTTTTTTTACATTTTTTTCACATGTAGAAGCAACAATAACAATGTACTCAGAATGTTGTATTACTGATCTTGATTTAAAAGAGTGTCCGTGGAGTTTCTTGCCCGTTCTTCTCCATAAAGATCTACGTTTTGGAATGGGCATCTAGCTTCAACTTTCTGACTAACTGACCGACTCTTTGGCAATTCAAAAGTGTCTGTAATTGGTTTAATTGAAATAAATGCTTTGAGTTTGAGTTTGAATGAACGCCTGTCTTCTTGCATAAACCTAACCTAATGGCACAACACTGATCCGCTGACTGATGCATTCTTACAGATTATTCCTGACGAACAGGTAGCACTAAAATAATATAACAATCTACTATATTATTTTATTTTAAACACACGGGATTTCTGACCTATAAGTAAAAGTAGTCTATGTTCTCAACGTTCTCAATAAGACCGTTTTCTTGTAGCGACAACGGTTAAAGTACCTGCCCTTATTAGGTACCGCCGCTCAAAAATTATACTCGTTATAATAATATGTAATGATTGACTGCTTAGGCTCTGTTCGATGATAATGATCATTTAAAACGTTAAATCTGTAACTATATGCAATATTCTAACCTTTTGACTTGTCTTTTTACAACTTGCGGTAAACTATAGAAAATTATGAACATAATGCAATATTGTTCAATCCATAAATCAAATATCGTGATAATTTATAGCCTACAGACTGACCAGACATATAAGAAATCTCTACACAAAATTTGAAAAAAATCTATCCGGTAGTATTTAATTGTGTGATATTGGAAAATACATTCAGATAAACAGACAAAAATTTTAAAAATTATATTTTTGGCACTATAATCTTACCCGGACCTTGTAGCAATTACTACTTACTTATTTTTCAAAAATATTCAATGCACCGCTACGATTTTAAGTTCAGATATATTTATTATGTATACAAATAAATAAAATTGAAGTGTCTGTTTGTAATGTCAAAACAAATTTTTACTAAATGCAAATGAAAGTATATACCTACGGTACTCATAACAAAAAAACAGTTTTTAAAATTCTTGTCTGTTTGTTCCGGCTAATCACCGAAACGGCTTGATCGATTTTGATGCGAATTTCACTGGCAGGCAGCTGATGTTATAACAGTAACTTAGGCTACGTTTATTTTGGAAAAAGGATATAGGCTATTTAACATCACGCTACTCTTAGGAGCCGAGCAAAAAGAAAAAAAATCTGAAAGAACGCTAAGCGAAAACGAAGTAATAGCACGGCCTTGCGGAGCAACACGGCGGGTGGAAGTTTCATTTAAATTGTGGCTGTTATTTTAGTATATTTTGTAACTCATGACTTCTACGCGAACGAAGTCGCGGGGCACAGCTAGTTTTCTAATAATATTATAGACGAAAAAGACATGCTGTGCCAACCACAAATACGTATAAGGGGAGGAGGATGATGAAGGATCTCCATCCTTCAGATCCTACCTTCATCTGTTGCTAAAAATGGAAGGATCTGCAGTGATGAAGGTAGCGAAGATGAAAATGCCAACTTTTCGCAATTACAGAATTAGCAGCTTACTATACCTACTCCATTTGAAATAAGATTAGACATTTAAATAAACCTTTGATACAGTCCGTTCAACCGATTTTGATTTCTATTGCGTTGGTGGCATGACAAATGACAGCTGCAGTAAACACTTGGTATTTTAACCACGTTTTTTTATTTTAATGCCATCCTATATAATTATATCCTATTTTTATACCTACGGAATAGAAGTCAAAATCAGTTGAACGAACTGTAAAAAAGGTTTATTCAAATGTCTATTCTTATTTCAAATGGAGTGTCAAAAAGAATATTAAAATCGGATAATGACTTGTGTATAAAACACGTTAGGTATTTTCAGCTTCACATTTAAAAATATTTCAATGTTTTCTATTCTGATACAGAATCCATTAACTTTACTGAGAGGTATTGTTTGTGTAACTAATCCGATGATAATGAAACAGCTGCTAGTCTGTCTGTGTCCTACTCAGTATCCTCGTGCCAGGTTTACCACGAGTCATTTTTTTTTCTAAATTCTTTTTAGATAGGTAAAGTAAGAAAAATAAGAAATATAACTGAATTTATCGTGCGATCCTAAGGCTACACAAATATTTCAGCCTATATTTTGAGCTAGATAATAAATGCCTAGACTATGGTTGATTCTAGGCAAGACAAAAGAGATACCTAAATATTAGGTAAGTACTAGTAACCCAGAAAATAAAAAATACCTAAGCACTGTTTCGCAGACTTGGTGATTTTTCTTTTGGAAACGAATTCTTTGTCTGGTAATGAGTAGTAGGTACACGAATGTAAACTCCACACTTAAGGCTCCCGAAGACAGACGCGACGCTACTCTAGTAGAGCAATTTCCATGAAGTTTCATAGAAATTGTTCTACTAGATTTGCGTCGCGCAGTCACGGTGCGCCTGTTTGCGAGCCTTTAAAGATGTTTTCACATTTACTTCACATGTTCGCAGGTACGTAAAGGAAGTTTAAAAAATATTCAGACCAACTTTTCGCAGCAGTAAGTTCGGCAACAAAAATAAGCTTCGCATAGCGTCTACGTTTACATTATGGACGAACTTTTCCGTTCAACGAAAACGTAATGTTAGAATCTGATTATATTTTTGTTTGGGACATTCTATTTTAAATATGAAAATAGTCTCAAGAGACCATCTGAGTTTGCGTTTTCAGTGTGAAAATAGTTTCTTAGATTATTATCGACTTCTATAAAAAAAAATACAGCGTACATGCCTATTACTTATGTGTAAAAAAATGATGACATAATACTAATATATACCTACAAACTCAATGGCAGAACACTGCGATCGTGCCTAGCGAATTTTCAGCAACGTGGTAACAATGCAAACGACATACAACTACGATGTTTAATGTGGACATGTTAAATTGTAATGATAACAAGTGTAATTGTAATGTTGTTTGTTATACAACAGTTGTCTTCGTCTGCAAAGATAGACCGATGGTTCTCGCTTCTGCCCGGCCATACTCCTGCGCTCTCGCGGCCTGAGAGCGGGTTCATCTCCGGCGTGGAAGACGGCGCGGACGCAGCCACACTCGCCGAAGCCAAGAATCTGCTCCTACAATTGGGTGCTAAGAAGAAACGACGGCTCATCCCTATACGCTTCACTAGAAGAAAGATCTTAGTTAATAAGCACACGCTGCTATAATGTTTAGTTATACTGTGTACGCTGTTCAAAAAGTTGGCTTCTCAAGCCTAATTTGGATTTGGAGTCATTTTACAGGATTAACGGTTTAGGTGCGTATAAATCCGTAGATGTTTGCTCTACTTTACGACGCCGTGTGCTGGAAAATCCTCTAATCCGAAACGTTTAACATTGTCGTGTGCCAACGATCCTACATCGTGGCTTCACTCGATACTGTTCGAGTTCATGTGTTAACTCTTTAAAAATACACGAAAATTTAAAGTATGATACATTTAATATTATTGTTAATTTTAGTTTATAGGTAATTAAGGAAAGTAACCGGAGAATCGATTTCTCCGGAGAAAATAAGGCTTCTGTACGAGAACAAATTGGATGCAAGTACTTATGACTAATTTAGACACGTGATAACTTATTCATACTCGCTCACTACGGCTAATTTTATATTGAATGTAATGTTAATGCAAATTAAATATAATGTTAGACTGAACTTATGAAAAGATGGATCAACGAAGCTTTTTGAGCAGCGTACACATCGCCTATAGAGCAATTTACATTATTACAATTCACAATAACGAGACAGTAAAAGTATTATATTATGACAGTGAAACATCAGCCTTATGTGCTGACAATATAGGGCTGACTTACTTACGTTATTATAATATACCGATGGTGCTTTCCAGGTGGTTTAGGCACATTTGTGTATAACTTATAAGTTTGTAATTTAGTTTCAGTGATCTCAACTCGAATACTTTCATGATTTCATCACTATCGCTTTGGAGTCGGATTGGTTTCGAGCTATCGATAATACAAGTTACATTTTTAGGAATCCAAACTCTTTATTTTTGGAGACTATTAATTGAATCTAACCGTAGGTTTTTATTTTCTTCTTCGTGTTATTATTTGTGATATTTCTCACATCACAGTTATGGTGGGATCAGCCTTTTGCTCTACGATAACGTTAGTACCTAGGTAGCTTTAGGCAGTACCTACCTTTCTTTATATAAAGTAACAATAGCGAAACATCACAAAGCCCGCAAGAGATGGGATATGGGACATAATGGGGCTTAAGGTCAAGAAAGGTAGTGAAATAAAAATAAATTGAGCGAAAATAAAATACCCGAGTACGAGCAACAAAACAATCCCTTCCACAGTAATCACAAACGCCCCATATTCACTTATTACAATAATAGCAACAATTGTAAGGTAATAAAACCATTAACTGAATGTCTCGGTAAACGTCCAGTAATATTAACTTTAATGTAGAAGGTAACTATTCTAAGGAACAAATACTGCCCGAAAACTTCGAAGACTTGTTTTTGTTAAAATTCGTTATAGTTATAAACTTTACTGTTAAATATATTTTATAGCAGTATTAATTATTATACCTAGAAATAAGATAAATACACATGACCTCGAGGTAACTTACGAACAAAGTGAACAACTATTTTTAATGATCAAAGTTAAGTCTAATTTGCAACGTGACGATATTGAAATTTCGCATTTCCTAGTATAAATTGAGTTTTTTTAAGAGATAGGGTACTTAGAATAAGTTAGGAACTAGTTCGTACTGCATACAGCGACCAAATATTTTGTGTTACAAAGTATTGAACCGGAGGTGTAGCGATGTAGCGAACAACCACTAACACCGTAAAGCTCCTTGCACCTAATTTTCTCTGGGCCGTTATAAGTCTTTAGGGATCCAAAAGCTTTCACGGTGAGCCTTCTTGAGGAATTGAGGCTGGCACCAACGCCAACCTTCCTATAGTGCCATAGTAACAATTTCGTTTTAATTCTCGAATGCCCTAACCCTCTAATGACATTTAAATAATTTAAAAGTTGAAAATAATTAGTACCTATTCATTGTGGACGACCGCATAGATTGACTTTAGTGAACAAGGCTATTTGACAAAACAATAGAGCCTACTGTACCCTCCACCATTATGTATAGGGCCACTACTCGTACAACACTGACATACGTTAATATTTCTTTTTTTACCTTTATCTCGAATACACTGCCTTAGTATTTCTTACTCAATAACTTAACTGTATTTTTATCTGACATGCATTCCAATGTTGTATTACTATGATATTTAATAATACTAATAAATATATAGTTTAAATAGTTTAAATGTTGAGTGATCGAATGACTGATTATAATTGATAATGTGTTCTTTAGTTACATCTATTTTATATTTTAGGTAAACTAGAATGTTTTATGATAACATTGGAATATATTTGATTGAAATATAGTAACTGTGTGTTCTTCCCATGAATATTTTCTTTCTTTTCCTAGCATAGCAATTTGTATGTAAGTATTTCAAATTTATTGATCCTGATTGAACTTTACATGGACGGACACTAATTGACGGCGGCTGACTACAATATATTGCTAAGAAGGAAGGTGAGTTTAACCAAACCATGCTTTTCTTTTGCATAAGTAAAGCTGAATGAACAATACGAAGGAGGTAACACAAATGACATCTAAATGATAGTGGGACAAACTTACTTGATCCAGTGACTGAAAGTGAAACTAATGAATTTTCCTAGTGGTTTCATAATAAAGCTACTATGAAAATTGACAAAGACAAACAAACAAACAACAAACAAACAAGACAAAGACAAAGTGACATTCTCATTCATCCGCTATAACGATGATGGAAAAATGTAAAAAAAATACAGTTAAGGGGGGGGACCCTTATCTCCGAAGTTTGCATAGAGAAAAATCTGAAATTATTCTATGTGATAGATGTTTATGTATAGATTACAGGAAAAATAAAACGATGTCTCTAATTAGGTACCACAGTTTTTCAGAAATCGTCAACAAAAATTATATATAAATGATAGAACGGAACCCTCGGTGCGCGAGTCCGACTCGCTCTTGACCGGTTTTTTTAATTAGTTAAATGGTGGCCCAGTGGTAACTTGCGAGTTGTAGGACGTAGGTTCAATACCAAACAAGCACTGCGTAAATCACTACATCACCACTGCTCTCAAAACGGTGAAGGAAAACATCCTGAATATAGTAATGAGTCAGCTGCATCCAGTTGGACTGAAACTCGACCCCAAACATACCTAGTAGGAATAAGGCCAAGCAGAATAGATGATGATGATGTTGCAGCTGCCCAAAACAACTACCGTTCTGGAAGTTTGAGTAAAATAAGGGTTTTGTTGCCTCCCTTACCATGCATCAATTCAATACACATACTTGAACTCTAACTACATCATCATCTGCCTAGTCTTTTCCTAACTATGTTGACGTCGGCTTCCAGTCTAACCGGATGCAGCTGAATACCACTATTTCACCTGAAGCGACTACCTATCTGACCTCCACAAACCAGTTACTGGGTAATACGATACACTTGGTAATGCTGTTTGTCAGACTTACGACGACTCAACATCCTCAGACAATAGTATATTATGCAATTAGTGAATAAAGGATGGATTTAAAGCGAGGGCCATAGATGAATCACGAGCTAGTGAAGGATTCTAACGACTGAATCACGACCGTAGGGAGTGATTCATGATGATTGAATCACGAGCGTAGCGAGTGATTCAAGTGTTAGAATCCTGAGCGACGCGAGTGATTCATGGCCCTCGATATAAATCCGTTTTATTCAAGAGTTGCATACTATACTTTATACCATGACTACGAGAAAAAGAAAGATTTATGTGAAAATAGACATATAATGAACAAAAAGGAAAGTTAAATTGGCTTTGATGTAAACCAGCCGTGATTTTTTGGGTAGCAAGTTTTCCATTATATCGGCCGTCCTCTCTTTCATAAACTCAGGTGTTAACACATCTTCATCACTAGAATGCATTTTTAATCGATTAGAACAACACTAAACAAACACAAAATTAAAGATTAAAGTAACACTAAACTTTGTGTTCGTACAACTTACAGTATACAAAATAGCGCCAATTTACTTAGGACAGCAAAGAACACAAAACAGTTTTTATTCTAATGCTAAACTCCTTGTCGAAAATGGCGACCAATCAAATTGAACTTAGAACACATCAATATAGGTCGAATACACAGATTACACTTACACTAGATACGGCAAGCCACGACCAAGCGTGCCCTGCATGTTCGACTGTTCGTACTAAAAAAAGTCTGATATCTCAGTGACGCTTAGCGATTGAAACAATTCTGTTTATGATGAGCACATCACTAAATAAAATAAATAAAATCATTTATTTTCAGGTAAATTACACCCATTGCCAGACATGTCAAATAAATCAAATAAAAATAAAAATAAATCAAATGAAATTAAAAACAGATCAAATTAAATGGCTGGGGTGAATTTATCGTAGGTATAAAAAAAATTACACGTTCGGTTTTCATACTATCTAATAACATGCCGTATCTAGCCTAGGTACTCTAAATCTGTGGTCGAATACATTGGTGTGTTCCATTTTCAAACATCAAAACAGTGAGTAAAAGTGCTTTTTATTCACTGTTTTCAGTGAATAAAATAAGCTTTTTAGAGGGGGAATGGTGTAAAATATATTTTATACCATTCCCCCTGTAAAAAGCTTATTTTATTCACTGAAAACAGTGAATAAAAAGCACTTTTACTCACTGTTTTGATGTTTGAAAATGGAACACACCAATGTATTCGACCACAGATTTAGAGTACCTAGGCTAGATACGGCATGTTATTAGATAGTATGAAAACCGAACGTGTCATCTTTTTTATACCTACGATAACTTCACTCCAGCCATTTAATGATGTGCTCAACGTAAACATAATTGTTTCAATCGCTAAGCGTCACTGAGCTAACAGACTTTTTTTAGTACGAACAGTCGAACATGCAGGGCACGCTTGGTCGGATGGCTTGCCGTATCTAGTGTAAGTGTAATCTGTGTATTCGACCTATATTGATGTGTTCTAAATTCAATTTGATTGGTCGACATTTTCGACAAGGAGTTTAGCATTAGAATAAAAACTGTTTTGTGTTCTTTGCTGTCCTTAGTAAATTGGCGCTATTTTGAATACTGTAAGTTGTACGAATACAAAGTTTAGTGTTACTTTAATCTTTAATTTTGTGTTTGTTTAGTGTTGTTCTAATCGATTAAAAATGCATTCTAGTGATGAAGATGTGTTAACACCTGAGTTTATGAAAGAGAGGGCGGCCGATATAGTGGAAAACTTGCTACCCAAAAAATCACGGCTGGTTTACATCAAAGCCAATTTAACTTTCCTTTTTCTTCATTATATGTCTATTTTCACTTAAATCTTTCTTTTTCTCGTAGTCATGGTATAAAGTATAGTATGCAACTCTTGAATAAAACGGATTTATATCGCGGGCCATGAATCACTCGCGTCGCTCAGGATTCTAACACTTGAATCACTCGCTACGCTCGTGATTCAATCATCATGAATCACTCCCTACGGTCGTGATTCAGTCGTTAGAATCCTTCACTAGCTCGTGATTCATCTATGGCCCTCGCTTTAAATCCGTCCTTTATTCACTAATTGCATAATATACTATTAGTGTTAGCTTGTACCGAAGACTTGTCAAAATAAACCACGATTGTATAGTTACTTTCATGGAACCACCAAGTAAATATCATGCATGGAATTCTCATGGACCACTTCAATCGTCCCAGAAATATTGGCCAAATCGGGAATAGGTTACACAGGTGCCTCCATAGTCAGAGTCCATTTTTAGGGTACGCAGTCAACAAGGAACCCTTATAGTTTCGCCATGTCCGTCTGTCTGTATGTCGGCGGCTTAGCTCAGACACTATATTAGTACTTACTAGAAATAGAAAGCTGTAATTTGGCATAGGCATTTAACGTCGCGTCGCCCACAGCGGTAAAACAAAATCTTAAAAAAATAAATTATAAAGTAGGTACCTATCTATCTGCCCAGCCTTTTCCCAACCATGTTGGTGTCGGCTTCTAGTCTAACCCGATGCAGCTGAATACCAGTATTTTACATGGAGTGACTGCTTATCTGAACTCCACAATCCAGTAACTGGGTAATACGATACCCCTTGGTATCGTATTACCCAGTTACTGGTTGTGAGACTTTCGGGCTTGTAACGACTGTTAAAGGTCCACGTTTGATAGACGGGACCAACGGCTTAACGTGCTTTCCGAGGCACAGAGGAGTCTCGGTATGTGACCCATCCACGGACCAACCCCGGCCAGCGTAGCTTAACCTGATGGATCGACCCGTGCGGCTCTTAGTACTCAGCCACGAGCTCGCTTATAGAGTAGGCGCCCTTCCACGTAAAGTAGTTATTATTATTATTATATTATTAGTAGTAGCGAAGGACCGTCCTCCATTGCCCCATACAAGACATCAGGGCAGAGTTACATCTACTTTATATACAACTCCAGCTCCCTCATGAGCCATGTATGTGGCAGCAAGTCATAGGCCTTCCTATAATCTCTCCAACATGTTAGGGTCCGAGTGCCTTCTTAGTTCTTTGGGACACCGCCAAGTGGTTGGTCGACTCTACACATGACCGAACGGCTGACCTATTTTTTGGCCAAAGCAAGCAGTGCCATAGAACGTGGAAATACTGCCAGCATTTTGGGCAGTTTTCCAGTTGACAGCTATGCCGAGGAATTTCTGATGCCCTAAGCTATGATTATTTGTCCTCCTTTTTAGGGTTCCGTACCAAAATGGTAAATAAGGAACCCTTATGGTGTCACTCAGTCTGTCTGTCTGTCTGTCGCAGCTGGATATCTCAAGAACTACTAATGCTATCAATTTGAAATTTGGAACAGTTTTAGATGACGTTAACCCAACTATTTTGCAAATAAGAAAGAAATAAAAATATTTATATTTTTTTTGTAACAGATGCTGAAAGGGGGTCTTAAAAATTTAAAGTGTGGCTAGGTCATGTGGGGTATCATATTATTATGAAAGAGCGCTGTTTGCACATTCTCACACATTTTTTTATTTTTTTTTTAGGTTGCATAGTTTTCGACTTTTGATGAAAAATGTAAAAAAAAATACCGTTCCCCCCCTTAACTCCGAAGTTTGCAATAAGAAAAATCTGAAATTATTCTATGTGATAGAAGTTTATGTAAAGATTACAGGAAAAATAAAACGATGTCTCTAAATAGCATACTTTTTTAGAAATCGGACCGGCACCCTCTCGGTGCGCGAGTCCAACTCGCCCTTGACCGGTTTTTTATATATACTTTTACATATTATGTTTTTTTTGAGACTGTTATATTTTAAATTATGTAAATAAAATAAATTAGTAGCTACATAATCAAAGGAGACTACAATATTAAGTTTGTTCTTGGGATAAGTTCATCCCAACTGCGGAACCCTTCATTGTGCGTGTTCTGACTCGCACGTGGCCTGTTTTTGAAATGGGTTATAAAACTGAAAAGTGGACGTGTAAAACTCAGTTGCAAAACATTCATTATTTTATAAAATTGATCATATTTTATGACACTCCCAAAACACATCTTACTGAATGAAGTGAATACTTAGTTCATTATTTAGTACGTAAATGGATGATCATCATCCATTGTTTACCTACTCTAAACGCAGGTAACTGCGTTACCTACTACAGAAAATGAAGGTTCTCGTGATAACTCACGGTCATGAGTAGTACCTACCTAGCTTATTGACTCGGTGGTGTGTCGCAAACGGTTGACGAACTCATCAGCTTCTCACTAAAACCTGATAGGACCGGTCTGACGGGTTGTTTAACGAATATCTTTAGCTGCACCCAAAAAAATAGGTCGCTGTATTTGCTCTTCGGTGTGTGACTGCTTTTACAATGTGTCCCTTAAATAACGCACAGCCTCTTAAGGCGTCATTGTACTCATCATTATGAACAACTTTTACTACGGGACCAAACCTGAAATTCATATTTTCCCTACATTTTGACGAATTATGCGAACATAAATTACACATCAAGTCCATCTGATTTTTTTTTTCATGATTTCAGGTTTGACCCCACACTAAAAGTTGTTCATAATGATGTGCTTCATTTAAGGGACACTTTATATATAAAGTCTTATATTGTATCAGTACGTACCTAACAAAGAAATCAACGGGATTCATTTTAACTTTCTTTGAAAAAATATAGAACTCACAACCGGGGTAAAAGTTTAAAGGCTCTTACAGACAGAGGCGATATCGCGTCGCGACGTGTCGCGTAGCGGTGTTGCGACGCGATGATATCGCAATATCGCTCGCGGTATCGCCTCTGTCTGTAAGAGCCTTAAGTCGGTACCGCAGGTAAGGTAAGTACTGGAGAACAAAAATGTATCAACGCTGTTGGCATCAACCTGCCAACACGGTAGCAACTAATTAGTGTCAAATGAAAGCCCTCTTCCATTCTCGTACTTTGCGGCTGTGCCCGAGGGAGTGATACGTGAGTTCGAATGACGTTTTTGCGAAGGTCGCCATTTCGAAAAAAATTGCGAGCACTACACCAGTTCGGAAGTACACCAGTATCGAAATCCGATGTTGAGTTAATTTGTCTGGGAATCGAACTCACGACCCCAATGAGACGAGACACAGAGAGCATGGTATTTTGATTAGGTTTGGGAAAAAAAAAAAATGAGACAGACAAGTTAAATCAACATCGGACTTCGATACCATGACTTCCGAACTGGCGTACTGCTCGCAATTTTTTTCGAAATGGCGACCTTCGCGATAACGTCATTCGATATAGCGGTTTTCGATGTAGTGAGTTTTCGAACTGGCGTACCACTAGCAAAATTTTTCGAAATGGTGACCTTCGCGATAACGTTATTCGATATAGCGGTTTTCGATGTAGTGAGTTTTCGAACTGGCGTACCACTAGCAAAATTTTTCGAAATGGCGACCTTCGCGATAACGTTATTCGATATAGCGGTTTTCGATGTAGTGAGTTTTCGAACTGGCGTACCACTAGCAAAATTTTTCGAAATGGTGACCTTCGCGATAACGTTATTCGATATAGCGGTTTTCGATGTAGTGAGTTTTCGAACTGGCGTACCACTAGCAAAATTTTTCGAAATGGTGACCTTCGCGATAACGTTATTCGATATAGCGGTTTTCGATGTAGTGAGTTTTCGAACTGGCGTACCACTAGCAAAATTTTTCGAAATGGCGACCTTCGCGATAACGTTATTCGATATAGCGGTTTTCGATGTAGTGAGTTTTCGAACTGGCGTACCACTAGCAAAATTTTTCGAAATGGCGACCTTCGCGATATTTTTATTCGATATAGCGGTTTTCGATGTAGTGAGTTTTCGAACTGGCGTACCACTAGCAAAATTTTTCGAAATGGTGACCTTCGCGATAACGTTATTCGATATAGCGGTTTTCGATGTAGTGAGTTTTCGAACTGGCGTACCACTAGCAAAATTTTTCGAAATGGTGACCTTCGCGATAACGTTATTCGATATAGCGGTTTTCGATGTAGTGAGTTTTCGAACTGGCGTACCACTAGCAAAATTTTTCGAAATGGTGACCTTCGCGATAACGTTATTCGATATAGCGGTTTTCGATGTAGTGAGTTTTCGAACTGGCGTACCACTAGCAAAATTTTTCGAAATGGTGACCTTCGCGATAACGTCATTCGATATAGCGGTTTTCGATGTAGTGAGTTTTCGAACTGGCGTACCACTAGCAAAATTTTTCGAAATGGTGACCTTCGCAAAAACGTCATTCGAACTCACGTATCACTCCCGTGCCCGTCAGGGTCCACATTCCACAACACCTACAATGATTATGTCTTTGTTAACCTACTTACCACGTTTTTTTTTTTTTTGCGGATGGGAAATCATCAAATGACTTCTCCCGCTCTGGGTGGAGCGAAAGTTCGTGTCAGACTTTTACTGACTAAAACCCACCCGTGTTCCTTCAGTTGCCTATGCCAGGGCCACGGTATCTCTTTCGAACAACCCGCGACCCCGGCGGCACCTACTTACCTACCACCTAAGTTTACATTATGGAATGCAATAAATATACCTATTATGTTATTTGATTTTTAATTAAATTCGAGCACGCAGAGAAAATAACACCTATTTCAATTAATGCCATCATAAATATGGAATTTATGAAAATGTTTGCTTCCGGGGGTGACTTTATAAGGTTTACTTTATACGGGAACTAATAAGTGGTTATAACGAGACTTTAATTAGAAATTTCCTGCTACTCAGAACAGAAAAGGAATACCCTGTTATTACTGTTTTTGCTCTAAAGTAGGTATGCAGGTAATTTATGAACCTAATCATCTGTATACAATGTTAGTGTGACTGCGATGTTTCATTCCATATTTTTATGATAATGGAACTCGTAGCTAAGTAATAACAGCCGCACGGGTCGATCCATGAGGTTAACATACACTACAGGTGACAGGTGACCATCTTTACATATAACGAGACTTCTCCGTTCCTCGTAAAAGCACGTTAAGCCGTTGGTCCCGGCTGTCATTCGTGGATCTTTGACAGTCGTTACGGGTCGTCAGAAGCCCGAAAGCCTGACAACCAGCCTTACCGAGGGGTATCGTATTACCCAGTTACTGGCTTGTGGAGGTCAAATAGGCAGTTGCTCCAAGTAAAATACAGGTATTCAGCTGCTTCCGGTTAGACTGGAAGCCGACCCCAACATAGTCTTTTCCAAAAAAGGCTAGGCCGAATGAAGCAGATTGGGTGACAAACGAGCCACCTGGTAACTGATCCCCGTTGCCTATTGTATGCCCGTTGCCGATCCGGAATGCCTCTGCAGAAGTTTATGACCATCTGCGAGGCATCCTCGCTGCTTGTCATCCCAGAGACAAAGCTGAAATCTCATGTATCTGTAATTACAGCGGTGCTTACCCTACAAACCAGTACAATACTATCGAAGAAACTTACATCTGACCAATTACAATACAAAATCCAGTGCACACAATGGCCACACTGTTAGCAAGCGTCATTATAGCTGCCGAGCACTGCAAGCTAGAATATTCATTACGGTGTAGGTATAGATTTTCGTTTTTCCTATAGTACCTACACAGCGTAGCTGCTTGATGGCAGAAATAGGTACTTAAAGTCATAAGCATAAACACCTTACACTCACGCAAGATTCAAAAGTTATTTTTAACTGACTTCAAAAAAGGAGGAAGTTATTTGCATATATGTTCGTCTGTATGTTTATCGATATTTTCGTCATTGTGGATCGATTTTGAAAATTCTTTTTTCATTTGGTAGAGGAAGCTTGCGCTGTGGTCCCATATGAATTTTAATAACTTTGCTTTGGTAGTTTTTGAGTTTTTTTTTTTTTTTTTCATCATTAAAAGTGTTCATTTTATTTCAATATACTTAAAAATAAGCTAAAATAACTTAAAAATATAATATCTTAAACTAAAACTAATAAAAAACTAAAATATGGCGTCGAAAAATTCCTCCGTATCGCTGTCGACTGGTAAAGTACCCAAGAGACTGTCGGCATTGCCACGTTGTATGGCAATGCTAATCCTCTGGCCAAGGTAAAAGCCAGCCCTTGGGTCACGGGAAGGGTCAACAAGTGTGTTTTTGAGTTAGTTTCGATAATACGTATTAATCCACTTTGTGTATCTTGATGATGTTATAATACTTACTGTCATTGTTGTTTACATAGCAAGTAGCAGTGGAAGAATCGGTATGGGGTAGGTGCCTTAGCTAAAAAGTGAAAAATAAAAAACTTAAGTATTTACAAAAAAAAAGCACCTGACTTCCAAAAAACACACTATATGCCTAACAAACTGAAAAATATCTTTAGTCCTTTGCGAAGAAGCATGAGCTCCTTCGCAAAGGACTAAAGTTACTCTACCAATTATAATAATACCCTATTCGGCATTAAAATAAAAATGGCCTTGATTCTTCTCCATCTAAGTGTAACAGTCATGTGCCAATTACATTTTAATGAGCCGTATATTGACTGAGTGTTTCAATTAACTTTATGTTTATTCAAGTGTCTTTGATGGTTTAGTTAGTTAGCTAAATGAGTTTATTAACAAAGAAGGCCTACAAGCCTCACAGGCACAATTTAACCGCCCACCTATATTTTTCGTCACCCTGTTTGTTTACGGTAACTATACAGGGTTACTTACTTGTAATTCGACGTATTCCTTGCAGGACGCCATAGTAGGGATAAAATGCAACAAATTAAGCCACCAAATGTTCTCGGTAGAACATTTGGTGGCTTAATTTGTTGCATTAATTCAGTATTTTTTTGTAATTTTTGTCTAAGAAAAATATAAATTACGAAAAATAAAATGTTTAATTAGTGATCTTTGCCAAAGTTTTGGGCATTTTTCAACTTTTAATTTTTAACAAAGATCTGCTATGGCATCAGCTATGATAATAACTTAAATTCCAGTAAAGTCGCGCCGTAAATAATTTTTGAATTGTATTTTTCATAAAAAAACTAAAAATCTAACTAACTCAAAAATTATTGAATTTCGGTAGAACATTTGGTGGCTTAATTTGTTGCATTTTAACCCTACTTTATCGTCCTGCAAGGAATACGTCGAATTACAAGTAACCCTGTATATGGCTTATCAACGGTTTATTTTTTGTCAAGTAAGGTACTTTAGCAATAAATTAAACACTAGGTATTCGTTTTAAAAAATTGTGCAGGGTTGGGCAGTATTTTAATTACTTTCTTTTAATTGAAATAAGTATTTGTACTTCCGCAAACAACTAAGTACTTACTATAAATGTAATTTGTAATTGGTAAGCACCTATTTCAAATACCTGACGCTGAGGTATTTTGTATTACTTACTTATACATTGTAACTACATTTTAGCGATCTTATTAACGAAATTGAAAAATCTAACATATGTAAGTACGTAAACTAAAAACCGACTAATTTCATGTCGGACCACGCACAATGAAGGGTTCCGTAGTTGGAATGACTTATCCCAAGAACAAATTTCAAAACAACAGTTTCAACAGTTGAAAAACATTTTGTATCATACATTCCAACTGCAAATGTAAGTTGGTCGACTATTAGGTACCTACTAGCTAACTTGTAACTTTTCCTTTTAACTTCGTTAGAATACTACTTACTGCCGTGAATTTTTTCACATAGGTATCCAAAAACAACCATGTAGCTTCGTTGGGGCCGTGACTCTAAACAAGCACTTGCAACAAGCAAAGCATAATATTGCAAACGGATCCCTGAATCGAAAAATAGTTTTCACAGACCCGCAATATTTTTGAACGGCGTTTAAACGATACCTGCACCATGGGTTATACGAGAAAAAAAAATATATTGAAAAAGTATGATAAAATTTGTATTTTAATTAAAGCAAAGCATGTATTTTGCCCAGCACTGAAATTGTGTCACCGAAGCGTTTTGTAATTTAGTCGTTGTTTGACATTGTTGCCGCTGCAACAATGTCTGCATTTCCTGTTCTTTTCTGCCCTAGTGTGTAAACATTTTATTTTAAAAGTTTATTTGACTGTGTAAAGTTCGTTTATTGTTTGTGACTCTAAAAATGCCACTCGATGCAACTGTTGCAGCTAGGCTTTAGCTCACGCTGGGTACCTGCAGCCTACGTGGATAACGTACACTCAGTGTACCTTGTACGCGAAGCCATCAGACGATTTCGGGAGACTAGTTCATACACTCGGAGGTCAGGTCAAAGCCGACTGGATGCACTTCAACCCCAGATGACCGGTTCGCTACTGAAGCTCGGCTTTTTGAGAAATGTCAGTGTGAGCAAACGTACGATTAGAAGAAGACTGGCAGAAATAAATCTGAGTGCTTTTCGTCAAGCTCGCGCCCTACAACTGCTCACACAGCACCGTGAGATAGACTTGAACCAAACCATGCATTATGGACCCTCCCTGGTAAGCCACTGTTTCGGTTATAGCGCATGGAGTAAACCATAGATATAAGAAAGAAGTACCTAAACCCTTCGTTTTGGCTGACGTTCATAACGTCGAAGAACAGTACCTACGTCCTTCCACTTCCCCACAGTCCAGTCAGCATATTCTCGAGCAAAACCAAGTATAGCTCTACGGTGCTGTGGTGGGAGCGGTTCTGGAGCGCGAGCTTTACGAAAATTCCTTATAATCGTACGTTCGCTCATACTGGTTCCAACACATCTGCAAAGACAGTAAGACGAACAATGTTATGATGAGTACGCTGCCATAGTAAGCTTGTGAGAAAGACCTGGATAAGATTAGCAAAAAATACGTAAGAATGGCCTTGCAGGGACCAAAGAACGTAGCTAAAGATGATGACAACATGACTCCTTTAAAACAAGTTATCTCACTTTATGGCTCAACGAGATATGTATACAATCAAGTCGTATACCTACAATATTATATTAAAGACGAAGGCAATGGGTCAAGCGACCCGTTCTCAAATGACGTAATCTACGAATCGTGCAGTCTTATCAATAACAACTTTATAAATGTAGATGGCATCGAACGGGCTGTTAGAGAGATAGGTAGGTATTTATTATTATAAAGTGGATTCAAAAAAGGTAGGGTACAACAGTTTCTCAAATAACAGGTTTAGAAACCAGTCATAAAGTTTTCTGGTGTAACAGAAATCATGACAGAATCTATATTGCTCATTTAACGATAAAAATGCCCAATCTGAAATGTTAAGGCGAGTGGTGCCGCCGACTTTGAGAAAAAAAAGTCATAAAGTCAAAAACGACCGTTTTTGGCGTTAACTGCTAAGGCTTCGAACCTATAAGGTTTAGTTTTGATTTTTTTATACAAAACATTCTACCTCATCTGACTAAAAATGTGAGCATAGGTCAAAATGTTCCATATCTCCAGACTTATGATTTTTTTTTCTCAATGTAGCGCTAGTTGGCGGCACTAATCGCCTTAAATAGGTAAATTGACTCTAGAAGCTACCACGACGAATGTAGATATGTAAGTACATCCCGTACATCTATACAATATAAATATTGAAGTAGCTTTTAGTATCTGTCTGTGCGACTGCGTTTTTCTTCTAAAAAAAGATGCGGTTTTCCGCATCTTTTTGAGAATTTATTCTGGAAGGTTGATCTGCAATGGTTTATACACATCAATAGTTGCCAAGTCGTGCGAAGCAAGAGCGGAACGCTAGTAGGTATATTATATACCTACCTAATATTATTATTATGTTCTCATTTCACTATTGTTTCATTCGGAGAACTTAAGTCCGTCTAAAAGAATAAATGGAAGGTCATTATTGGTGAAACAACAACGCTAAATTGTGATCAGAAAGTTGAAGCATATCTGCTTGTATTATTCGGACCACAGAATGTTGAAGCATATCTGAATGTATTATTCGGACTACAGTTACCGAGATAATGTAAACTGTACTTGGGCAGGCTGAGTATCAATTAGTTTACATGGAAATGCTGCCATGTGACCTCCAAAACACAATTACTAGATATTCCAATATTTTGAGTTATATCATAGATTCTCGTTTGACAATGGACCGAAGGTTGTGCTCTCTAGGCACAGAGGAGCCTCGATTTGTTCAATCCATGGATGATTGACAACAGCAAACGCATTCCGTTCAAAAATATGTTCTATTATATTATTTTTTTAGAGTTCCGTACCTCAAAAGGAAAAAACGGAACCCTTATAGGATCACTTGTTTGTCCGTCTGTCTGTCTGTCTGTCAGTCTGTCAAGACCGTTTTTTTCAGGAACGCATAGAGGTATCAAGTTGAAATTAATATCAAATACGTAAGTCTGTGGTTTCTTGAAGTCCTAAAATATTCAAGCTTCTAAGTCAATGCAACAAAAACATACGGCCATTTATGCGACATATTTTGATACTCGCAAGTAAATGAAAACCTATAGGGTACTTCCCGTTGTTCTAGAATAATGAAATTTGGTAAGAAGCAAGGTCATACAACACAAATAAAGGAAAAAGTCCGAAAATTGTTAATTTCTTATTCTATCATATAAAAAAAATGTTTAAGTCTGTCAGTCTGTCAAGACCCTTTTTCTCAAGGACGCGTGGAGATATCAAGTTGAAATTAATATTAAATACGTAAGTCTATTGTCCCTTACAGTTCTAAAAAAATCAAGTGTCTATGTCAACGGAATAAAAAATACGGGCATTTTGCGACACATTTTGATACTCGCAACTGTCGCAAGTAAATCAAAACCTATAGGGTGCTTCCCATTGACCTAGAATAATGAAATTTGGCAAGAAGCAAGGTCTCCCAGCACAAGTCACAAGTAGAGGAAAAAGTCCGAAAATTGTGAATTTGTAATTTTTTGACATATTTAAAAAAATTGTTTTTGGGATCCAAATCCAATGTTTGGTTTGTTTTTGGGATAAATTCTTTTCAACTACGGAACCCTGCATTGTGCGTGGTCCGACACACACTTGGCCGGTTTTTTATTAATGCAAGCTAAGCCGATGTCGACCATTATGCTAATTCAATTCAATTCAAAAATATTTATTTCGGACAAGGTATATCCATATTTTGGTTAGTTACAATGTTACATACTTACAAAAACTATGTTAGTAACGACATATAAATAAAACATTAATTGGGCAAAGCCATGACCAATGAATAAAATTCTAATTAAGTCAGAAACTTCATCCACCAACCACAGCTTCACCTCGACCGCGTCCCCACAAACAGACACCGCGTACACAAATGCGTATGTACCCAATGCCCAAGAAAGGGACTGTCGACTTTAACACTCAATGTCTTCAAGATAATATTGGGAGCCTCCCTCACTCTGCTCATAACTGAGGCGATTCTCTTGCGCAAGATAGCGTAGAAATCGTCTGTTCGTGCACGCGCAAACATATCAGACGCACTACAGTAGCGAGGCAAACCCAACATTACCCTGAAGGCATTGTTATATTGGACACGCAAGGCGTTGTAGGTCCGCTGCGTATATTTCACCCACAGGCTGGAGGTGTAAAAAGATTGGCAGTAGGCCTTAAACAAGGTGATTTTTACATCATTCGTACAGCGTGCAAACCTGCGGGCTATCATATTGCAACGGACCGTCAACGCCCTGTGTTAATAAACAAACTAAGTTTTATGTAGAAACTCTGTATTTAGGTTAATTTACAATAGGTAAGTATTCGTTGCACATTTATTTCACAATAGATGTTAGTTGCGCGGTCGACGTTTGCGGAGTCTCGCGCGGGTCGGCGCATGGCGTGGGCTGCGCGAGCGTTGGCGCCCCTCTCCCTCCGTTTCGTCTGGCTCGCCCTAGTGCGGGGCGCGTACATCCTCCCGGGCCTTGAAAGGGTGGCTTTCAATGATTAGCATTATTAGCATTGGCAACATCCTGTGCATCATTTGTGGCCGGTAATATGCACATTTTATTGATGGCCCTCCTTAGCGTGCCTTTTGAGGTCAAAACGTCGGCAACTCTGCTGATTCCGTCTTTCCCAGGATATAAATGGGTGATGCGGCCAAGTTTCCATTGTAGTGGGGGAAGATTTTCTTCTTTGAGGATCACTAGATCGCCCACACGAAGGTCATATTGCCTCGTTTTCCACTTGGTGCGTTCCTGAAGTTCGGCAACAAACTCCCGGCGCCATCTCTCCCAGAATTGTTGTCTCAGCTGCTCAATGTACTGCAATGCGATTCTGTAACCATCTCACTGTGAAAACTTAGGTGAAGTGAGCGTGGAGTGAGCTGTCAATAGTGTCAATTCCTAGCAAAAACAAACTCACTTCACCTAAGTTTTCACGGTGAGATTTTTACAGAATCGACCGGCTGGTATCTGTTGGGGTGCTTGCAGGTGATAGGCAACGATGGTACCGAGGTAAGAGGTCGCCCTATTAGAAAGTGCCCTGGGGTTAGAGGACAGGGATCGGTTGGGTCGGATGAGAGGGGAGTAAGGGGACGAGAATTTAAAATCGCTTCGATTTGAGCAAATAGCGTCGCGAGCTCCTCGAATGTCAGGGAAGCATTACCCGCTACACGCTTAAAATGGTGCTTTGCTGATTTAACGCCCGCCTCCCATATACCTCCAAAGTGAGGTGAATATACTGGGCTGAACACGAACTTAATGCCTTCATTATTGGCGTAATTAATAGCAGACTCACGACTGGACCAGAGTATTCTGCTTATTTCATTGTTCGCGCCCCTGAAATTGGTACCATTATCGCAATATATAACGTTAGGTTTACCTCTCCTAGAGACGAACCTTCGCAGAGACAAAATGAAAGCATCAGTGCTCATATCGCTGACTAACTCTAAATGAATCGCTTTGGACGAGAGGCATACAAACAAACATAGGTAGCATTTTGATATACGATTGCCTTTACCCTTACGGCTAGAGATCATAAACGGACCAGCAAAATCAACACCACACGAGTAGAAAGGAAACGTGGAATAGCTTCTTTCGGCAGGTAAGTTTCCCATTAAAGGTTGTAGAGTCTTCCCACGTAGGCGAATACAAACTATACACTGCTTTGTCGTGCTACGTGCTAAGTGCCTGCCACCTATAGGCCAAAATCGTTCTCTTATTGAGGCTAAAAGATGTTGAGGACCAGCGTGAAATAGGCGTTCATGTTCATATCTTAATATTAATTTAGTTAAATGATGCTTTGCATCTAAAATAATGGGGTGTTTTTTATCATAGGCGAAATCAGAGTTTTGAATTCGACCCCCAACTCTTAATATGCCATCTAAATCGATAAAGGGATTTAGCGGCAATAATTTAGACTTACGATTAAGAGTTTTATTATTTCTAATCAATTTTATTTCCTCTGCATAGCTTTCTAACTGACTTAACTTAACTAACATTAGCAAAGAATCATCTAATTCCTTAATATCTAATGGGCCATTAATTTTAGCATTTTTATTTTTACAGTAATTTAGGAAACGTTGTACATAGGCATAAATTCTTTTTAATCTATTTAAATTAGAATGTTTCTCAAACTGAATTATTTTATTTGTAACAACAACATGACATTCAATGTTCTGCGAGTGCTTAACTTCAGGTAAGATATTAGGGATTTGCATGTGTGTTTGTGTAGGCCAACAAGATGGGTCATTAGCAAGGAACGAAGGCCCTTCCCACCAAAGGAGACAGGACTGCAAGTGTTTAGGAGTCACTCCTCTAGACGCAATATCTGCAGGGTTTTGATCTGTTGGAACATGACAGAAGGTGAATCCAATTGCAAGTTGATTGATTTCATTCACTCGGTTACACACAAATATTTTAAGATCCCTGGGTGGCGTCTTCACCCACCCCAGCACAACCTTTGAATCAGTCCATATGAATTTATTATTGATCTTACAATTTAATGACTCTAATACCTTTGAACATAAACGTGCACCTAACAAAAGGCCACATAACTCCAATCGAGGTATAGCGGTTGGGTTCATTGGTGCAACTCGTGCCTTAGCACACAACAACCTGACTGTAACTTTCTGATTGTGATCAACAGAACGCAGGTAAATACAAGCTGCATAGGCTTGTTGAGAGGCATCCACAAAACAATGTAATTCTATATTACTGGGTGTATCACACAGAACTCGCCTTGTAATACGAATATTAATTAAATTTGAAAATTCCTTTAATAGGTTAGCCCAGTTTTTACAAAACTCAGCTGGCACTGGATCATCCCAGTCTAGCTTAGAGGACCACAATTTTTGAAGTAAAATCTTAGCTACTATAGTGCAGGGACACAATAATCCTAAGGGATCGAAAACCTTAGAAGTAGTAGAAATGATTGATCTTTTAGTAATATGAGTAGAAGGCTCTAGGTCTGTAGAGAATTGCAGCGTATCAGCCTTGGGACACCAATTGAGACCTAATACACTGGATTCTTTGTTGAAATCAATAGGTTTTGAAGACTCACATTCATCATCAAATAATTGAGGGCAATTTGTGCGAAATTTCCTTAGGGGTAGGCAAGCAGAATTTAGTGTGCTTACAACTTCATGATAAATGTGTTTTAGCCCTTCTACAGTTTCTGAACCTGTATTTAAGTCGTCTGCATAAAAATCGTTTCGAATTACACAAGCAATAGATTCATCCTTACACTCCTTTGCCAATTGTAATAGGCATCGAGTACTTAAAAAAGGTGCCGAGGCAGTACCATAAGTAACTGTATTTAATTGTAAAACATCTATCGATTGTGACTTATCATCACGCCACAAAATAAGCTGCAGATGGCGCTGCTGTTGCCCGACTTCAATTTGCCGGTACATTTTCTCTATGTCGGCTGTGAGAATGAATTTATGCCTGCGAAATCGCAATAAAATAGAGATTAAATCACTTTGCACTACTGGACCAATCATTTGAATTTGATTAAGTGATTTGCCAGAGCTAGTTTTAGAAGAGGCATTGAATACTACGCGGAGCTTTGTGGTTTCGCTTTTTTCACGGATTACTGCGTGATGGGGCATGTAGTATCCAAATTCTGGTCTAGTAATTTTAATTAAATGACCTAACTTTGCATACTCATCTATAAATGCCTTGTAGTTGGACTTTAAATCAGGATATTTTATAAATTTTCTTTCTAAACTCTCAAAACACTTTTTAGCGACATAGTAAGAGTCCCCAAGAGCCTTTTCAGGCGACTCTTTCATGGGCATTAACACAGAAAATCTGCCATTTGTTAAGCGAGATATCAATACAGTCTAAGTTAGATTACAATACATCACTAAGTTAGATTTCCTGCAGATTCGTTAGATTTCGTTCGTTTGACGAATCTGAACGAAATCTAACTTAGAGAGATGTATTGATGATTTTTATGGTTAAAATTATATAAATACATATGTTTTGTTTCCGCGCATCATACTTTGATCAAGATACAACCTGACACGGACCTACAAATTGCAAAAAACCCAAAAAAGAATTAATTTCGCGGGTTACACAGAATATCATCATTCTACCCACCAATAACAACAAGGCGCTTCTATTGTATTCCGCCAAACTAGACTCGATAGACGGTAACTTCCATCACGTTACTGAAGGGCAATTGTGTTCACTGTTCACTGAATGACTTCCTAATTATCAGTTACTATTCTGTTTATTGTACATCGACGGTGACGGCCATCCACGGCCACACTCGTGATCATTTAATAAATGACAATTGCCACTTAATAATACATTTAGGCAGATGTTAAATGGTCATGAGTTCATGACTTCCACAAACTAATTTACGAATTACTTACACAACGTTCGTGGAATATTGTACCTACTTATGTACCTTTCCCAATGAAGTAATACCCACGTATAGTCACTAAGTCATTGAATTCGTACGTTCGTTTCGTTATTTAGAATATTTAGCCTGTTCATGTTGTCTAGAATAGTAGATTGTTATACAAGAGTAGAAGGGAATCAATTCCCATACGAGGTATTTAGGCTATAGTCCGAGTAGGAATTGGTGACTTTCACAGGAAAGTAAAAAATAGCAGTTTTTCTAAAATATTTACTGATAAAAATACATCTGTACCTATTTATTAGAACGAAGTACAGCTTACAGAGTTAGTATCTCGCCAAATTATACTCTTTTTAGGGTTCCGTACCAAAATGGTAAAAAAGGAACCCTTATGGTGTGACTCAGTCTGTCTGTCTGTCTGTCTGTCACAGCTGGATATCTCAAGAACTACTAATGCTATCAACTTGAAATTCGGAACATTTTTAGATGACGTTTACGCAACTATTTTGCAAAAAAGAAAGAAATATAAATATTTATATTTTTTTACAAATTCAAAGTTTTCCTTTTTATTAGACCACATAGTTTTCGACTTTTGATGAAAAATGTAAAAAAAATACCGTTCCCCCCTTTTCTTCGAAGTTTGCAAAGAGAAAAATCTGAAATTATTCTATATGATAGAAGATTATGTAAAGATTACAGGAAAAATAAAACGATGTCTCTAAATAGCACACTTTTTCAGAAATCGTAACGGAACCCGCGGTGCGCGAGTCCGACTTAATCGGTTTTTTAAATAAAGATGGAACACACCGCGTCACCGCCGCAGGAAGTCCCGCTTACTAGTGTTTTTTTTTATATTCACACTGGCTGTTTGTACACTCACAAGACCGCAACCCAACTACCTAACTAAAAATTCTATTTTCAAAATTCATTCCCGCCCTAGAGAGGGAAGCAATTACTATGAGTCTTTCCCGACCAAGGGTGGGGAGCAGCGTCATCGACCCGCTACTCGGATCAAACAAACACTACTTTCCGAGTATGAGGAATGAAAACAATCATTCAATCTGCCTAAGTAGCCTTTTCCCAACTATGTTGGGGTCGGCTTCCAGTCTAACCGGATGCAGCTGAATACCAGTACCTATTTTATGCCTATCTGACCTCCACAACACAATTACTGTATAAGTAATACGATACCCCTTGGTAAGACTGGTTGTTTTTTCAGACTTTCGGACTTCTGACGACCCGTAACGACTGTCAAAGATCTACGAATGACAGGCGGGACCAACGGCTTAACGTGGCACGAAGGAGTCTCGGTATGTAAAGTTGGTCACCCATCCACGGACCAACCCCGGCAAGCGTAGCTTAACCTGATGGATCGATCCGTACGGCTGTTATCATTTAGCCACGAGCTCCTCTGTCTAGAAACATATTATACAATTCTTCAGTCATGGACTTTAGCTACAAAAGTTTGAATTCACTCATGTTTGTATGTAGGTACTAAGGTATACTTACCTCCTTTTTATTCTATAGTTATTTCAAAGGCTCTTGTGTGTTATCTCATATTATTATTATTATATTAGTAGCTGTACCAGTCGCTGGATGTGTTTCAAACTTTCAATGCAAACAGCATGGTCAGCGTACAATGGTTACGGGAAAAATTTGTTCAGTTTGATGGTCTGTGCATATTATTCTGGGACACACTGTATTCGCAGCTTAATTAGTCGTTTAGTTAACAGCCCTCCGCAGACTGATGGGGTGAATTTAGTAGGTATATCATACTAAGATGACCGGTATATGAAATTATTTCAGGACGTTATGGGAATCCAGCGGAATTGATTTGTTTGTGTTTTTGTGCACAAATCGGAGGGTCTGTTACTGGTTGGGAGGGGTAGGTAATAGGTATGCGGTGAACTCTGTAGCTAGGCAGAAAGTGAACAGCTGATTTCATGCAACGTTCGTTAGAGTCATAGAAATATAAAAAAACCGGCCAAGTGCGTGTCGGACCACGCACAATGAGGGTTCCGTAGTTGAAAAGAATTTATCCCAAAGACAAACTTAACATTGCGTTGAAAAACGTGTTCTCCCATACACATACACATATACGTCACGGACAATTGTCCAACTGTATATTTAAGTTTGTATTCGCAAAAAAATATTCATAAAAATAATGTCACGCCTTGTTTCCCCGAAGGCTTGGGCAGAGGTGTACCTATACACCCACATTTTGCCAGAAAAAAAAACTAAAAGCTATTTTTTTATGTGATAAAACTACAAATAATCAATTTTCGGACTTTTTCCTTTATTTGTGCTGTAAGACCTTGCTTCTTAGCAAATTTTATGATTCTATGTCAACGGGAAGTACCCTATAGGTTTTGATTTACTTGCGAGTATCAAAATATGTCGCATAAATGGCCGTATTTTTTATTGCGTTGATTTAGAAGCTTGATTTTTTTAGAACTCCAAGGGACCATAGACTTACGTATATAATATTAATTTCAACTTGATACCTCCACGCGTTCCTGAGAAAAAGGGCCCTGACAAATGACATACTTGAAAGTATTTTTTATGTGATAAAATTATAAATTACCAATTTTCGGACTTTTTCCATTACTTGTGCTGTAAGACCTTGCTTCTTGCCAAACATGGTTCTAGGTCAACGAGAAGTACCCTTTAGGTTTTGGTTTACTTGCGAGTATCAAAATATGTCGCATAAATGGCCGTATTTTTTATTGCGTTGATTTAGAAGCTTGATTTTTTTAGAGCTCTAAGGGACCATAGATTTACGTATTTCGTATTAATTTCAACTTGATACCTCCACGCGTTCGAGAAAAATGGTCTTGACAGACAGACAGACGGACAGACAGACAGACAGACAGACAGACACACGGACAACGAAGTGATCCTATAAGGGATTCCGTTTTTTCCTTTTGAGGTACGGAACCCTAAAAACAGGAGAAGTGGCAAGCGGCCGAGTCTGTGTCCGCGCGACATGCTCAATATGAGGTATGAGCCGTTCATAGTAGGTACCTACAATTTTCGTATCCGCGAACTAGTGCGGTTTCGACTGTGACCGTGACAATTTATAAGAATGCCGTGTTGTTTAGTGGTTTCTTCTAAAAACCGAAGCCATGTAAATCATGGAATCACTTTCCATATTGTGTAAGTACAAGTATTTTACTGTATTTTTCTTTAAAATCATGAAAGTGACAAAGAAACAAAGTGGAGACACAGGGTTCCGAATGTTCCGATACATTTTAACGTACTGGGCACATCTCCTTCTTTCTTATATCTATGGTTAGAGTATTTCAACATCCAATACTGATTTTTTGATTTGCTGTTTTTTTCATTGCTGTTTTATTTACTTACTTAAAAGGAGTGCTGCGTATAGGGAACGTAATTTTATATTGAAGTAACTAAAAAATCCAAAAATTTAATGAAAATTGGCCTGAGAAATTTTCCGGCGGAAATATGATTCAAAATAAGGAGCTGAATGCACCCTGTAGTTTGCGGAGGGCTGTCCCTTACACCCTTTATGTTAGATTGGAACTGTGACCAACCACGCGTGAGTCGACTTGGTTGCTGGCTGTAACTAAGCCGGGGCACCTTGACCAAATGGGTTAAGTTAGGTTAGAAATGTGAAACGGAGCCCCGGTGTGGGCTTCTGACCTGACGGCTGGCATCATCGCAATACTGCGAAAGCCGCAGAGGGCGATGGCCGTCAGAGCTATCAGGGGGTATCGCACGATCTCCTACGAGGCGGCTTGTGCACTGGCCGGATCCCCGCCCTGGGACCTAGAGGCGAGAGCCCTCGCGTCACTGTACCAATGGCGTGAGGAGGCGCGGACGCGGAGCGGGGAACCGATGCAGCGAGAGGTCGAGCATCGCCGGTCACAGCTCCGCGAGGTCCTGGTGGCGGAATGGCGGGACAGGCTTCTGCGCCCTACTGCCGGCCTCGCTACCGTCGAGGCGATCCGACCAGTGCTCGGCGAATGGGTCGGGAGGAGGCACGGCTCCCTGTCGTTTCGGGCGACCCAGGTGCTCTCGGGGCATGGTTGCTTCGGGAAGTACCTGTGTCGCATAAACAGGGAGCCGGACGCTCGGTGCCATCACTGCGTCCACTGTCGGGAGGACACGGCGTGGCATACATTGGCAGAGTGTGCCGCATGGGAGGAGCCGCGCCGTGCCCTCGTAGCAGAGATCGGAGCTGACCTGTCGCTGCCGGCCGTCGCTCGTTCGATGGTTGGGAGCGCTGAGTCGTGGGATGCAGTGATCTCGTTCTGTGAAACCGTCGTTTCGCAGAAGGAGGCTGCGGAAAGGGAGAGGGAGATTGAGACGGCTCTCCCGACCCGCAGAAGGAGGGCCGGGCGTCGGCGGAGGGCGGACAACGCCCTCTTCCAGCCCCCGTAAACAGGTCCGGAGGGACGGCGGACTCGGGGACGTCCGCCGGCCCACATCCAGCTGGACCCGAGGCGGCGGCGCGTAGTGTTCCGCGCGCGCCCCTATTGGACGTCGCGGGGGGAGTTCTACACCTCACTCCCCTCGCAGGCCTGAGGAGGCCCGCAAAGGCGGGCCTGCACTAGCCGGGGATCGTGGAAGGCGCACAAGTTCCCATGATCCCCGGTCCAAGTGTGGGAAGGGAACACCGGGGTGGTTTTTAGTCAGTAAGAGTCTGACAGACCCCCCTGCTCACCCCAGGGCGGGGGACATCCATGAGGATTTTCCACCCCGGAACAAAAAAAAAAAAAAAAAAAAAAAGGTTAGAAATGTGAAACCCCGACTGCTGTAGCGGCCACTGAGCACTACTTCCAAAGGCTAGGCTATTAACATAGACTTATAACTCCGCGCCGCGCATATCGAAAGTGAAGCACCGTACCGATCTATGTGTGCGTGATTTGAGTACCTGCGAAGACGCCGCGCCCGCCGTCGCTCGTATGGGTCAGCGCACACCAAGAGCAGAGCAGAGCAGAGCATTTTCTGAGACTATTGAAAAATAAATCTTATGACAATTCCATACATTGCAAAATTAAATACACGCCAAGCATGCTCGAGCGTAGTCGAGCATCAAGTTTGGACGATTGAATTTTACAATGTAAGGAATTGTCATAAGATAAATTTTTCAATAGTCTCAGAAAATGCTCTGCTCTGCTCTGCTCTTGGTGTGCGCTGACCCTATCACGTAATGGCGGCCGGTCGGCATACTATGATGTAAATGTGTGCGCGAGGCGTGTTTGTACAAACGGTTCGGCATACTTACTGTGCTTCACTTTCGATATGCGTGGCGCGGAGTCCATCTTTTTTTATAAGTCTATGGCTATTAACTAAACCTCTAATTAAATTAGTTGGGCGCGACATAATACATAAATCATAAAGTTTTCATATTCCCTAGCATAATTACCTATACTACAGCCTCGCAGACAATGAAGTTTACTACAAACTTTGCTTCGTAAATGCATCAGTCAGAGAACCTTTGCTCTGGTAGGTATCTATTATGAAGAAATTTATGTATTTTTATTAGGTAAGAGTGTATTGTTGGAGTATTCTCAAATTATTAGGCTAGACTGTTCTTTTACCTTTGTTTCAGATATCAACTAAGGTGACTGGTAATTGGTGACCGATACTAAATGCACCGAAACATGAGTAAAAATCATGTGTTTACATGATTGTACTCATGTTATCAAACTACTTTAATTATGGGACCCAGAAGTAAAATCACGAAAAAAAAATCAGCTATTCCCTACATTTATGTTCGCATAACTCGTCGAAATGTAGGGAACAGCTGATTTTTTTTCGCGATTTCAGGTTTTGTCCCATTTTTTCCCAGTTTTTTGTTAATATACCAGTCACTCTATATAAAATCATACGTACCTATATGTATAAGCCCCATGATGCTTTCAAGACCTTTGCTTTCTTGGATATTTCACAACATTAGGCCTGCGTGATACATTTTTGGCAGCAACTCAGCAAAGTACTGACGTATTTTCGAAGAATTCATTGGAGAAAGTGATAAATCGCATAAAATTAGGAACTCTAATCCAATTCTCGCTTCCTGTCACTTGTTTTTCAACAAAACTTTTTCTATTATGCGGCAGGGTAAACCGATTCTGGTGACCATTTTACCATTTTCTCCAGGCTGAAGATTTCGCGGCACCTACGTGTAGCTTTGACTCTAGTTCGAGAGTACTTAATTATTGGGTGTGGTGCTCCTTAAATGAAGCACTTCACTTTTCGAATGTAAACGCAACAACCATGGAAATACATTAAAATGAGGTGAGATCTAGAGACCTGGACAGCTCTGTTGTTTGCCTCATTTGTATACAGTAGAATCCAATTTATACAGAGCAGCTGCAGGCCATCAGAGCATAATTCAATAACAAAAACCAATTGATAGAAGTCTCGCGTAGGTGCAAAGATCAACTCTGGTCTGATTGAGTGCGCTTGCGCATTCCTTCACCCGACGGCGACGGTCACCTACACAACATCATAATGCCATTATATGCCTATTAAGGGAAAGGAAGCATCGTGAGTCAAGAACTGAATCCTGACCCGGTATGCCAACACGGTCATTGCAAAGGGTGACGTAAGCGCTGCATGTTATTTGTTGCGAAACTTTATCGCGGTCGATATGCTTAATGCTTATGCAGCTGTTATATGGCTTTCAGTTCGTACTGTAATAACAACATTGAAATAGAAGCTAAGTATGCGCATGCAGAATTACTTGAGTGTTGATACTTAATAGAAAATACCTGTGTCAGGAAAGGAGATGTGAGATCCCTGGGAACATGAAAATTGCTGAAATGTTAACTTGACGTTGCTCGTAGCCATACCAGCTAGTAGACACACACAATTATGAATTCAAGACCATGTAAGAGCACCCACAAATGCCTCTCTGTTCTAAAACGGCACTGTCTCCTGAATAATTAACACAATCATAATGTACAAACCCCACTGCACCCTAATTAGACATATAAGCGAGGCATAAACCCGTAGAGGATTATATTTATTTAATCCTAATCCTTTTATGCCGACGGTAATTTTCTAACACAATTAAACAGATATTCACACAAAGAAAAGTTAGGCGTACGTGTTCAAACATTCAAATAACGCTTGCGTTAATTTGAGAATATGATTTAAATTAAGTAACAGACTTATTACTAGAGTTACACCTACTTAGGAGTCTTTGAGATTACTTTGTAATGTTTTTCCAGCTAAAAATAATAATGAAATATGGAGGTTTTACACAGGTTTTGATAACAGTTTCGTTTGCGCTTAGCTGCGCGAGAGTGACATTTCTTTCACTCAACAATGGCACTGATTAATGCTTGTGTTAGTCATTAGAGGTACCTCATTGCTTTTGCAGTTACTGTACCTTCAAATGCCTAATCAAAAAGCTCACAAGTTCGTCACAGGGCTACAATTTAGCGCTCAGTTTTCAATACAAGTAGGGTGGCGATGCTAATCATCGTGCTACGCCTGGCAGTCTTGGCAACACCGCACCGACAGTCTGTGAGCGACCAAACGATTGTGCGGACACATGTACCATACGTGCGTGCCACATACGAACCAAATACCGCGCTTCTACGGTTTACCGTTAACCATGAACCAATGTGATAGTTAACATACATGTGATTTTGGATTTAGTTAACAGATTAAAACAGTAAGTATCGGTTTTGCTTTCTTTTGTTTAATGTTACTGTTATCCATGTTAGAAACTAATGTTAATGCGCGTATAAATGTCATGTTACGGTAAGTTAAAGTAACATAAGAAAGAAAAGTTGAATATTATTCAACTTTTCTCTCAATGTGTTATAATATTTTATTGTTTATATATTAAATGTGCTGCTCAAAGTATTTCAAAAGCGAATTTGGCCTACTATTTACATACTGTAGAAGTGTAGACTGTTATTGTAGGCACCGCAATAATTTAACAGCTTTGCGAATCAATCAACATCGCTTATCGTCCACTGCTGGACTTGCCTCCGAAGGTTCACCACGGCGCGGCTCTACCACGTATGCTGTAAAAGATAAATAATTATAATTATAGCAATAGATCAATCATTTTTAGCACTAGCAAGATTGCTATCGTAAGAGCAATATTATATTTTTTAATAACAAAAATTGGCAGTTTAATCTAATCTTATCTTTTATATTCTAATTCAATCACGCAAATTGCTAACATGCACATATTTACTTCAATTGATTTCTTTAGCATGAGTGAACCTTGTGATTTACCTTTATATGGCAAAGTTCCCTTTATACCTACATAACCGTATGTTATTTTGACCTCTAAGATCACTGTTTACGCGTGTAATACCTACCTATATCGCGCTATAAAGTATATCTACTGACACAGTCAATCAAGATTATTATATAAGAGAAATGGGTACATTATACCTATAAACGGTAGATAGGTATCTTAAGTACTTGCCTATATATCAAGAAAATATTAAGTCGAAAGAGCCTGAGTCATCTGATACTGACAATTCTAGAGCAAGGTTAATGCTTTATTTTGGATAGAAATGGCTTTCAAAATATCTGTACATTTTGATGAGTTTGATGAAGATAAATGTACTGAGCAGCTGATTTTTTTTTCGCGATTTCAGGTTTGGTCCCATAGTAAAAGTTGTTCATAATGATGAGTACAATGACCCCTTAAGAGGTTTAGTATAAACAAAAACTAATGTTGTATAACTATATAGATGACGTCTGCAAATGGCTCCGGTGACTGAAAGTTCTGTGGAATTCGTTGTCGTAGCTGGAATGTGATGAAGAGGAATGAGGGAAATGTCGTGAGGAAAGTTTAGGTATGAAGTAGATGGCTATAAGAGTGGAGGAAGACCAAAGAAACGATGAAAGAACTTTGTGAAAAATGGCATGGCTAGAAAGGGAGAGACTACTGAGATGAGAGAAGAAGAAGGGCTCAAATAAATTGGGAGAAGGTCAAGAGAATGATGGACAATAAGTTCAATTATAATAATAACATCCCGCCTAATATCTTAGACACATGAAAAAAAAAATGAGCATAGGGTTGCCAACTTTTTTATATCAAATAGGTAGGTATGTACTTAAAGTTTAAAAAAAAATAATAATGCATAATTTTTGCTAATGTATTTGGGCTTTTACTAACGGGTTATTTTTTTTATTGTCTCATGTCATAACTGTAAGTAATAATTATTAGGTACTAGCTTTTTCCCGCGGCTTCCTAAAATTCCTCCATACAAACTTTGACACCCCCCAATGCCTCCTGAGCGGGTATTTTAAGAAAACTAAAAATTAAAAACTTTATAATATACTTAGATATATATTCGTGCCAAGCTTCAAGTCTACTACCCCAAGGCATAAGATTTTTCATACAAACTTTGGACCCCTGTTTCACGCCCTTATGGGTTGAATTTTGAAAAATCCTTTCTTAGTGCACTTTTAGACCTCATAAGTAACCTACAAGGCTTCCCCCGCGTGGAAGTCGGAAATTATCCCACGGGAACAAATACCCGTCCTTATTCCTTGTCTACATTATAAAGGAATACTCTGTGCAAAATTTCAGCTACAAAGGGTTTGGGCTGGGCGTTGATGAGTTAGTCAGTCATTCAGGACTTTTCTTTTTATGTACTGGGATAGCTTCTGCCCGCGAATTCGTCCGCGTGAAATTTCTTGTTCCCCGACCTACCCCGTCGCATCGCATTACCTGCCCACGCTATTACTTGTTTTTCGCTTACCGTTCTTTCTGACTTTTTTCTTTTTGCTCTGCACCTAAGAGTTCTAGAGTGATGTTAAATATGTTAAAGTCCTACTGGTAGTTCCAGAGATTAGCGCGTTCAAACAAACAAAAAAAAGTGTGTGTGTCAGCTCCGACGCACGACTGCAGTTTACTCCTGTTTTTGTGCCGTTCCGAGTTTCCAACTTCCTATTTTTCAGGTATTTTTGTCGGACTGGGTTTCTTCAATGAATCAGTGCTATACAAAAAGCAACTTTAAGGTGTAAAGGCACTCCCCCCCTTTACCCTCCTCTAATCCCCTTCTCACCCCACCTCTCCCTCTAACCCCCTCTCAACCCATCCTCTTCCCACCCTCTCACCCTCTCACTTTTCCCCTCACCGCTCCCTCTCACCCCTTCACCCTCTCCATTCCCCTCTCCCAATCACTTCCCTCACCACATGTCTTTCCCACTAACCTCCCTCCCCCTCTCTCTCACCCCTCTTAACCGCTTTCCCCTCCCCCTATACTCTCACCAACTTCTACCCTCCCCCTTTTCCCTTCTCCACACCCTCCTCCTCACTATGCTATCCTATCCTTCCCATAATGCTCCCCCTACCCTTCCTCCCTCTCACCACACCCTCCCCTTCCCCCTTTCCCTCCTCACCACAACCTTCCCCTTTCCCGACTCACCACGCCCTTCTCTTCCCCCTTCCCCTCTAGCCTTCCCTCTGGGGAAAAAACTATTAATGACAAACTTTATTACTTGCTCAAGCAAGTATTTGTGACAAGTTTCAAGTTAATTAACCAAATTAATAATATTTTTCATATAAACTGTATTCCCTGTTTTCACCCCCACAGGGATACAATTTTAAAAAATCGTTGGGGATATTTCCGTAACTTCACTGAAAGATTATTTACACCAATTTTCGAGTTAATCAAGCCCTGCAGTAAAACCTGCCGTGTAAAACTGACTACCCCTTTTCACCCTTAGGGGTAGATTTTCGAAAAACCCTGATACACGTTATTCTTTATTTTTGGTATCAAGTATAAATACTGAGTTTCGAGTTAATCGGACCGCGCGTTAAAATTCCTCCATACAAACTTTGACACCCCCCAATCCCTCCTGAGCGGGTATTTTAAGAAAACTAAAAATTAAAAACTTTATAATATACTTAGATATATATTCGTGCCAAGCTTCAAGTCTACTACCCCAAGGCATAAGATTTTTCATACAAACTTTGGACCCCTGTTTCACGCTCTTATGGGTTGAATTTTGAAAAATCCTTTCTTAGTGCACTTTTAGACCTCATAAGTAACCTACATGCCAAATTTGGAATCTCTAGACACAGCGGTATGGGATGTGCGTTGATACAAACTTTGACACCCCTCAATCCCTCCTGAGGGGTTAGTTTAGGAAAATTAAAAATGACAAACTTTATAATTTACTTAGATAAATATTAATGCCAAGTTTCAAGTCTATTAACTCAAGGAATAAGATTTTTCATACAAACTTTCGACCCGCGTTTCAGGCCTTTAGGGGGTGAATTTTGAGAAATCCTTTCTCAATGCACCCCTATACTTCATAAGGAACCTACGTGCCAAATTTGGAATATCTAGACCCTGCGGTTTGGACTGTGCATTGATATATCACGCAGTCAGTCAGCCATCACACATCTCGCCATTTTGTATGAAATGAAAATATAGTACCTTTTTTTTTTTTTTTTTGAGTGTGGGAAATCATCAAATAACTTCTCCCGCTCTGGGTGGAGCGGAAGGGCGTGTCAGACTTTTACTGACTAAAACCCACCCGTGTTCCTTCAGTTGCCTATGCCAGGGCCGCGGTAACCCCTTCGGACAATCCGCGAACCCAGCGGCTCCGCGACCCCAGCGGCAAATATAGTACCTACGAGTAGTTTTGCCGTACTACTTATAAGTAAGTACCTACTTACCTACCCTATATTTTTTTTTGAAATATAGAATTTTGGACTCCTCAAAAGCAGGATTATATAGTAAGTTAGGCAACCTTCAATGAGCATTTAATGACGAACTTGTCACCACCGCTTGCGCATATTCTATGTTCCTTCATGTCAACAATTGTGCGTATTATTACTTCAGTTGTTTCGTTATTATGTTTTCTCTTACCATAATAAATTGGAAATATTGTGCCTACACAATATTTCATACTAGCACACACACATCACACACACAACACTTACATACATACATATAACATACATCCATACATTTCTAACATTTGTTCGTGACTTCAATAAGACTGTATGTATAAACTTAATGATACCTAATCGTAGAAACCATTCCGACGTGTTTTTTATTAAGTATTAATCACGTCAACTGATAATAAAACATAATACGTTATTCCAATTTAGCTAACACTACACTACACTGATAATGTATGATTACTCAAGGATAAATCACTTGAGAAGAACTGTTAATTTACACATTAGCACTTGTAATTTTATCCTTTTGCCGGGCAAGATGCTGGTAGGAGTGTAAAGATTTTCTCTTATAGGAATATTCAAGTACTTATATCTGTTTTATGCATATTTGTATCTTTCACTATAAATTACATAGGTGCTTGTTTAATTTTCTGCTTGTTCACGTTAGAGTAAGTTCCTACCTATTATTATTATTTCATTTCATATAATTGTACACCCACCCTACTATATAGCACATGACAGTTGGGTACTTTTGTACTTAACCTGATGGTCGATCCATCAGGTTAAGCTACGCTTGTCGGGGTTGGTCAGTGGATGGGTGACCATCTTTACATACCGAGACTCCTCCGTGCCTCGGAAAGCACGTTAAGCCGTTGGTCCCGGCTGTCATTTGTGGATCTTTGACAGTCGTTACGGGTCGTCAGAAGCCCAAAAGTCTGACAACCAGTCTTACCAAGGGGTATCGTATTACCTAGTTACTGGGTTGTGGAGGTCAGATAGGCAGTCGCTCTATGTAAAATACTGGTATTCAGCTGCATCCGGTTAGACTGGAAGCCGACCCCAACATAGTTGGGAAAAGGCTAAGCAGGTTGATTGATTGAGTTGGGAACTTTTCAAATATGACCATCTACTATTTTGTAACCTGCCTGTAACAGTAGTACATTATATAATAATAGGTCTTTACCTATGAAATTGCCGTTTTGTTTGAAAAAATTTAAACGAATTTTTTTCATGTAGGTATTTTTTATTTGTATTAATCGAAGTAATCACCCATGCAATCAATGCATCTTTGCCAACGCAGTGGCAGTTTCTTAAAGAAATAAGCTGGTCGGGAGGCAACAAATTCTTCAAAGGCATTTTGTACTGCCTCTCGGGTATTGAATTTTTTTCCCGCCAAGAAGTTATCCAAATTCTGGAAAAAGTAGTAGTCTGTAGGCGCAAGGTCTGGTGAGTAGGGCGGATGACGGAGAGCTTCCAACCCCAGTTCTTGCAACTTGGAGACCGTCTGCTGTGCAGTACGAGGTCGCGCGTTGTCGTGCAGGAGCAGCGGAGACGAGCGATTGACCAATGCTGGTTGGAGATGTGCCAGCTTCTCCATCATTGTGTTCAGTTCTTCACAGTACACATCTGCAGTAATGCTCAACCCGTTTGGTAAGAAGCTGTGATGAATCACACCGGCGCTAGACCACCAAACAGTGACCATCACTTTTCTAGGGGTAAGTTTTCGTTTAGGGCATTGTTTAGGTGCTGAACCAGGATCCAACCAACTTGCTGAGCGCTTGCGGTTATCAAACAGAATCCATTTTTCATCGCAGGTAACAATGCGGTTCAAAATTCCTTCATTTGTGTGTCTGTTGAGCAGTGCAAGGCACGTCTCGACGCGTACTTCGCGCTGGCGATCATTGAGTTCGTGGGGCACCCATTTGTCAAGCTTTTTTACCTTGCCAATTTGACGCAAATGGACCAATATTGTTTTGACGCTAACGTCGAAAGCTGCTGCTAATTCAGCCGTAGATTGTGTATCATCAGCTTCCACAATCGCCTTTAATTCGTAATTGTCGACCAAAGTCTTCGGACGACCGCGAGGTTCATTTTTCAGGTCGAAATTTCCAGAACGGAAGCGAGCAAACCAATAACAGGTGGTGCGTTGGTTTGTAGTGTTAGCTCCGTAAACGTCGTTGACGTTGCGTGCCGCTTGTGCCGCGTTGCTGCCACGACGGTACTCATATTCCATAATTACTCGAATTTTTAACGTATCCATGATGACGAAAAAGATTGAAATACCATGAAAATGTAACACTAATCAATAAACAAATGACTACTTTTGGAAAAAAAAATCCATGTTTTTAAAATAAAATTAATTTGAAATTAGAATTCTTAGCCAAACAAAAATTATTTTGATTTGAAATGGCCAGTACTGCAGAACGGCAATTTCATAGGTAAAGACCTAATATTATATTATAGCTGACCCGTCAGACGTTGTCCTATCAAAATTTTTCCTTTTGTCCTATCAAAAAAAATAATAGGAAAAACTATTATTTTTTTTTTCTTTTAAACCACCCCTGTATTAGCGGTTCACAGATCTACGATTCATATTTATATGATAACTAGCTTTTGCCCGCTACTTCAACCGCGTGGATGTCGGAAAATATTCCATGGGATCTTACATGTGGAGAATCCAGACCTGTTTTATCTTCTTTTGCGGAGAATTTAACATAGGTCCGTCCGATATAACTGTGCAAACTCAAATCGCTACGATATATCGTTGCCGTGTATGGTGGGCTTAAAGTTCCCAGTCGGCATGATTTTTACGACATCTTCAACAATCATCGTCATATTTCAGCCAATTTACACAAAAACTTATTGAATTATACACTGAATCACTCCATCCATTGGTGAAAACCGTATGAAAATCTGTTCGGTAGTTTTTGATTTTATCGCGTTCAAACAGACAGACAGAGGGGGGGGGACTTTGTTTAGTTACAACTTGTTATGCCAGTCACGCAAATAACTTTTTTACCGGAGTGTTCACTTGTTCAAAAGTTATTTGTTGTAATAACTATGACTACATTTCCAATCCCTTAAATCTCTTAAAAAGAGGTAGGTTACACAAAAATTTTAAAATGTTATTTGTGAATTTTAAAATCAACCCCTATTTTACGGGATGATTTTTCAATAACGTATTTCCTACCAAAAGCTTAAATTTAAATGTTCATAATTATCACTAACAGAAAGGCTGGGTTTCCCGTAAAAATTTTCATCCCCTATAATATCACCCCCTGTAGTATTATTTTTGAGACAAAAAGTAACCTATGTCCTTCCCCAGGGCCGGTAGTCTCGACATTGTTAACGATTTTCGTTACGACATTCGTTAACTAATTACATGCTCTGTGGTCCTAATGGGCTCCCCTCGACCCTCGAGACGGGCAAATGGTAATAGTTCGATTTTATTAAAGACACACAGATGACACAGACACATCTTCGAGCCCGTTCCTTAAAATTTATCAGACCACAGAGCAACGTAACGATCGTTAGGGCAACGTTAATAATGTCGAGACTACCGGCCCTGGATGCCATCTTGCCAAATATTATCGAAATCCGTTCAGTGGTTTAGGCGTAAAAAGGTAACAGACAGACAGACAAACATACAGACAGACAGACCGACAGACAGAGTTACTTTCGAATTTATAATAGCTATTAGTATGGATATGGATGATTACATCCAAACATAAACATGTGAACATATTCCTAACAATGTGAATCATTTCGTCTTTGATCAAAGATTTTTGACTTTTGCTGTTAGTTAAGAAGGATCTTAAAAACAGGTCTTGCCTTATTGAATATTGTATATTGAATTATCACATTTATTTTCATAATTTCCTAATACAAAATCCGTCCATAAAATTATGCGATTTTGCCTGAGGATATTACCTTTTCAGTTTTGTTACTGGCATATTCTAAATTGTAAGGCAATTTATTATTATGACGGTTCGTAAAGGAAAAAGTCCGAGAATCATTAATTTGTAGTTTTATCACATAAAAAAAAGATTTTTTTGCTATTAGATACAAAGCAATTGGAGAATTGACAGTCACGTATATCAATGTATGGGAGAACATGTTATTCAACTACAAAATGTTGTTTGTTATTGGGATAAATTCATCCCAACTACGGAACCCTTCATTTTGCGTGGTCCGACCACAGTGGGCCGGTTTTTTAATAATAACATAATACACACTACCGAAGCAATAGTAGTACACACATGACACAACCGACGCGACTTCCATTGCAACCACATAATTATGACAAAAAATAGGATCAAATAATGAGAATGTAATACACAAATATGATTATATAGGTCATATATTTAGGATAAAAGATCTATGTACCTATGATCCTAGATATATGATAGTGTAATACCCCCCCACCCCAGGGCGAACAAAACAAAAAAAAATCAAATCGGTCAAGCCATTTTTGAGTTTTAGCAAGACTAACGAACAGCGATAAGGAACTCGAAAAATACCTATAACACAAAAATAAAAAAAGTGATGCAATCGTACCTGAATCATTTCTAAGCTTTCAATGATGACTAAGCTTTGCAGGGTCAGACCGAATAATGATATAGCTTATGTTGTAGTTTTATATTTAAAGACTTCCCTTCACCTCGTCGTAGCTTCGAGATTTACATTGTACTGTGTACTTGTTTTAGTTTAACATACCTAAAGAAATAACTGAATGTTGAGTAAATCTACAAACCACTTGTGTGTCACAACGGCTGTGGTTGCTGCACTGATTTTATAAAAACAAAGTTAAAAATATATATACAGGGTGTTTCTTTTAAGGTGTCAAGCCAGTGCGAGCTGATAGCAGAGTACCATACCTATCGATTTAATCCCCATTATGTTCTACGATTTTTTGTAGTTATTTTGGATCCCTCGTTTCATATCAATGGTAGTGGTTAAGGATAGTAGTAGGTACACAATTTATGTTTTTATTATTAACTCAGCTCTGCTTAAACGTAGTAAATATTAGGATTGACAAAAATGTGCAAAGATAATAATAAATTATAAAATATGAAGATCACAAGATTTCAGATACACCACTTTCAGCAACCGATTTCAGCAAATAATGCCCTATTTAGTACATTCTTGTTCAAAGTTTACCCAAAAGAAAAAAAGGTATATTTTTTTAAAGCCATCAATAATCTCGTTGAATCAGGAAAAATATCTACTTAAAAATAATTATAACTCGAAAACTACAAACAATCGTAGAACATACGGGGTTAAATCGATAGGTAGGTATGGTACTCTGCTATCAGCTCGCACTTGTTTGACACCTTAAAAGAAACACCCTGTATATCTTATTATGATTGATTAATGAATTAAAAACTTGACAGCGGACACGCAAAATTCCATCTAGATATATGTTATTATGTTATAGGGTTGTTATGAGCTGAGCAGCTAAATACCTTGTTACAGTTGCTGATGAAACGACAGTAATTGTGACTTGTCAAGCATGCATAATAACAGATCAGTCCAAGCATGTTGTATGTACTGCTCTAGTGCACACCAATTACGTACATATTACTGTGGTACAACTAGCCTCAATTATACAGTGGACCAACTTAGGTCAGATTCCTATCAAATGCTTTTTGCTCACCTTTTTTTCAAACTGTGCCTAGAACTTGGCCTTCTTTCTCAGCATATTATGTTTTAGTAAGTCATCATCATCATTCTCCTACCCTTATGCCAATTTATTTGGGGTCAGCACAACAAGTCTTTTTCTTCCTTAATTCTCTATTAGTCGTCATCTCGGTGAACACCTCCTTGCTAGCCATTATCATCTTTCACACAGTCCATCCATCGTTTCTTTGGTCTTCCCCTACTCGTTTAGCCATCCACAATCATACTCAAAACTTTCCTGATGACATTTTCCTCATTCCTCCGCATCACACGTCCATACCATGACAACCGATTTTGCATTACTTTTCAGTCACCGGTGTCACTTTCGACTTCCTCTTCTAAACTCATTTCTTTCTTATTCTTTCCATTCGCGTAACACCACACATTAGCATTCTCACCTCAGCTGCATGCAATTGCCAACTAATTATTTTTGTGGCCCAACATTCTGATCCATATAAGACAATAGATCTAACGGTTAGACCTATTATTGTCTTACATGGGGAAGATTTATAAAATAATGGTTAGACTCTCACCGTTATTTTATAAACCTTCCCCTTAAGTTTAAGGGGAATGCGGGGTTTAAGGGTAATGTTTGAGTAAGTAATGTATCAAATGTATGGTAGAGACTACTGCTCTAACCAATGGTCCCCAATGCTTAGTCGGTATTTACAGAATTAAAACGATTCTTCATTTAAAAATAACCATCATTAACGTGATGTTTACATAACACTGTTATAACTGTTGAGTGGTCTTCAGCAGACTAAACAAAACTGCCTAAAACTTGATTGGCATCACATTGTTTACAGAAAGACATATTACCTAGATGTAGAAAGTAGGACATGGCCAGATATTATGCCGTAACATACCTCAAACCCTTTGCGTATCTACTAAGAGCGTTAACGCGCAAACGCAAACACACGATTGTTGTTGGAGCATGCAAATAATAACCGTGCAATCTTGCTGCATTCGCTGTAATACATACTCTTTGACCATTTCTAAGTTCCCATATTACGATTGTTGCATTCTTGACATTTAGTAGGTATCTAAAAACTACCTAAGTATGTAGGTATACCTACGCTGATTACTGTTTCAAACAATGTAAACCATATAATTAACCGACTTCAAAAGAGGAGGTTATTGTATGATCGTCTGTATGTATTTTTAGGGTTCCGTACCTCAAAGGAAAAAACGGAACCCTTATAGGATCACTCGTGTGTCTGTCTGTCTGTCTGTCTGTCTGTCTGTCCGTCTGTCCGTCTGTCACAGCCAATTTGCTCTGAATCTAATGAACCGATTAAGTTGAAACTTGGTACACATATGTATTTTGGTAACCCAAACACGAACATGTAACGTAAGTAAATGAATTTTGAATATAGGGGTCTCTTTTGGGGGGAAAATAAGTACAATTAAAAAAAAAGTTTTGCAAACTGTACCGTGTGACATATCAAATGAAAGGTCTTACTGTGAGGGTCTCAAATATATTTTTTTTATAATTTTAAAATAAATTTTTTTGAAGTTATTTAAGAAAATAGACGAAAATTGACCATTCCCCCCCCCCCCCTTATCTCCGAAACTACTGAGCCTAAAATTTTGAAAAAAATCCAGAAAATAGTTCTATACCTACAGATTACAGGAAAACCTATAAGAAGTTTATGGTCTTGTAAATCTATATATATAAAATTCAAAGTCCTGACCGACTCATTGACTGATAATAATCAACGCACAGTCCAAACCACTGGACTTAGAGCCATGAAATTTTGAAAATATAAACCTTATATAGTGTAAACATCCATTAAGGAAGAATTTTTCGAAATTCCATCCCTAAGGGAATAAAATAGGGGATGATAGTTTGTGTGAAAAATCTTATCTCTTGAGTTATTAGACTTGAAACTTAGCACGAATATTCATCTAAGTTAATTATAAAATTAATCACTTTTAGTTTTGCTAAACTACCCCCTTTTTTTGTGGATGGGAAATCATCAAATGACTTCTCGTTCTCTGGGTGGAGCGGAAACCCACCCGTGTTCCTTCAGTTGCCTATGGCAGGGCCACGGTATCTCTTTCGAACATCCCGCGACCCCAGAAGACGGTATTGGTGGGTGTCAAAGTTTTTATAGAGGAATTTGGGAACACGCGGTCCGATTTACTCAAAACTCAAATTTTGTACAAACTTGAGACCAAAAATGAAGACTAACTAACGTGTATCAGGGTTTTCCTAAAATCTACCCTAAGGGGTGAAAAGGGGTACTAAATTTTACAGCGGAGGATTTTATTGGGGATTGATTAACTTGAAAATTGGTGTAAATAATGTTTGAGACAAGTTATGGAAACATCCCAGACGATTTTTGAAAATCTACCCCTGTGGGCGTGGAAACAGGGATACAGTTTACATGAAAAATCTTATTAATTTGGTTAATGAACTTGAAACTTAGCACAAATACTTGCTTATGTAAGTAATAAAGTTTGTCATTATTAGTTTTTCAAAACTACCCCTCAAATGGGGTTTAGGGATGTTAAAGTTTGTATGCAAGAATTTTAAAGCGCAGTCCGATTAACTTGAAACTCAGTATTTATACTTTTGATGTAAAATAAACAATAATAAGAAAATTAAAACCCATGACATCAGACATCCACGCGGGCGAAGCCGCGGGCAGTCTAGCTAGTATCTCAATATTGTGCGTACCAACTTACTAAGCCTCCGCTGCCCGTCCGTCCGTCTGTCCGTCTGTCACAGGACTGTATCTCACGAACCTTAATAGGTAGACAGTTAAAATTTTCACAGATTGTGTATTTCTATTACGACTATAACAATAAATAATAAAAATAAAGTAGGTAAAGTTAAAATTGAAGGGGGCGGTCCCCATACAAAACTTTTCATTTTGAAAAAAAAAAAAAATTAACCTGTGTGTGGGGTGTTATTGTCTGTCTAAAAAAATAAAAGTATCTTTGTACTCTACTCGATGGGTTCGGGTAGAGTACAAAGATACTTTTATTTTTTTATCTTCTAAAATGAAGAAATAGGGGGCCGTAAAAGTTGTCAATTTTATACCATTTTTGTACGAGCTCGATTCATAAGGTATTTTTTTTAAATATGGTCCATTTTCTGCAACTGCAAAAGATAACCTTGTAATTCACAGTATCATTATGAAATACAAAGTTATCTTTGCGATTGTTAAACATTATAATATGGTACGGAACCCTTTGTGTGCGAGTCCGTTTCGCACTTGGCCGGTTTTTTTATGTATGTTCATCGTTAATTTCATCAATTGTGGACCGATTTTGAAAATTCAGTTATCATTTGGTAGAGGTAGCTCACACATTAACCTGGGGACCCTGGACCCTGTGGTCCCGCACTTAAGGAAGGCGTTCGAGGGGCCAAAGCCAACTCGCAAAGGCCCTTAGACAATTTTAAGTGTTGATGAGGTATTTGACTTCAATCACCATTTTATCTTCCCACCTAAAGAGAATGCTTCCTACCATAAAAATGGTGAAGTTTAAATTACTTTACAACTCAGTCAGGTTTAAAATTAAAAGTTCTGTAATAGGCTTAGGTATGGAAACATAAAGATTCAATAATCTTCCAGTTTGAAAAATATATATTCTTCATTCACTGACAGACAATGCAGCTGCCTGTGCAGCTGTATATGCAGCTGCATAAAAGTGTCCCCGAAACGGTCAATTGCATTTATCAATTTTTACGTGATTGATACACATTGATGCTCTTTATCGTCTACCAAGTGCAATTGAAGCTTTGACAATATTATGTCAATTGATCATTTGCAATTGATCGTTTCGGGGACCCCATAGAACTTAGAAACATGGAATTTTGCACAAGAGTTTCATATGCCACATAGGTATGAAGCATGTTTGAAACTTCATTCCCTTATAAGTAAAGGGAGGACCGAAGAATGATGGATGGATTAAGTGAATTTAAGATAGATGATAGATATGGTTAGAAAGGGGTTGACTTTAGAGATGACGGCTACCTAATAGAGGTACGGAAGAAAAAGACATGTTGCGCCGACCCCACGTAGATTGGGATAAGAATTTTCCAAAAAAAAATCTGTCATACAAACATTGTCATTAAAATCACAAACATAACAAAATCAAAATTAGCCAAATAGGTGCAACGGTTCTGAAGTGATGCACTTAGGTACAACGTTTGGCAATTGATTTTTATTTTTAAAGAAGATTAACCGTGGTTCCTCTCGCAGCTATCGTTTTATTCGAAACAACCAATGAACCGTGAACTTGTGACAGGCAACAATATCCATTGATTCTCATTTTACAGCCAAGAGAGCAGCGCAAATTTCATCATGGCACGGGAAACTTGTTCACAAACGAAGAACAATATTATTTTTTCATAAAATTGACATTATTTACAAAAATGGAGAGGTAGTAAGTAATGTAGGTTATTCGATAACACCAAAAAGTTATGCATTAAATTAATAGGTAGATAAGATAATTATCAGTTATCTACCTGAACGTCTTGGAACTTTCCGGTGAGAGACCCTAAACATCAGCAGGAGGTAAGTAGTTTGCAGCATGAATAAAAAATATCCTGCGTAGACAAAATCAGCTCGTCTACAAGAAATTGAAAACAAGTAAAAAGCAAAATCATCATTATTCATCTCAACAATAAATATTACAGGCACTGGGTATAAAGCACAATCTGAAATATAGAAAGGTGTTTGAGGTAGAACCAACCCTTCCGCCCCGAGTTATAGATCACACACCTCTAGGTATATTCCCGATGTCCACCCCTTGTATGGCCACCACTGGGGGACACCGAAACAACTTTTAAAAATAATTCCCGCTGTCCACCACTTCATGGTTAAAATAGGTCGAATCTGTTCCAAAACCGAATCGGGACACCCAACTTTACGTAGACTGTTGGCTACTACCCCTAGAGTGTATAAAAAAACCGGAGTCGCCAAGGGAGAGCGACCCCCGCCTGCTGTAACATAGCATAGGCACCCGTGCGAGCCGCAGCGGCTGAGGCTGGTCGCCAGAGGCCACCAACGAGACAAAATCGCATGCAACTTATATGAGAATGTTGAGTTGAATGTGTGGAGTGGCGGTTATAGTAAGAAATGAAGGGAAGTTTGAAAGTGGCGCCAGTGACAGAAAAGATGAAAGAAAATCGTTAGTCTTGGTATGGGCATGTGATGAGGAGGGTGGACACGCATGTGACTAAAAGAGTGATGAATATAAATTAAGTAATGTTGTATTCTTCTCTTCTAGTATCTCCTCTTCCCCTTGTAACTGTCCTTCTCTTGAACGTACCACTTCCATTAAATACCTCGGTATTCTTATCGACGACCACCTAACATTCAAGCAACATATATCCAACCTATCTGGCAGAGTAAGAAAACTCATTCACACCATGCGTAGACTACGAGACTGCCTACCCACAGACACACTACTACAAGTTTACCAAGCGCTATGCCAATCCATAATTCAGTATTGCATCAGCGTGTGGGGTAGTGCTGGAAAGACCTACTTGATTGAAGTAGAACGAGCACAGAGAACGCTTCTTAAAGTAACTTTTAAGAAGCCCTTCAGGTTCTCTACTGACTTACTCTATCGTGAAACAAGAGTTCTCAGAGTCCGCCAGCTTTTCATTCTTTCTGCCTGCACCAAAACTCACAAAACTATTAAAAGCAGACCCGACTACACATCAATCATAAGCAAAAGAAACTATAGAATCCCAACACCTGACAACACCTCATTGCTAGCTAGACGCTCCCCAGCTTACTCTCTCATTAATACTTACAACAAAGTCTGCAAACTCTGCGAAATTAAAAATACTACCTTATTCAGCTGTAAAAAAATTATAAAGAAAATGTTGCAAACCTCTGGTTATGATGACTCGGAACAACTAATATAAATACCCTGACCTGACACTGAATCAAACGTCAAATGACGCACACTGGGAACGAATACGCACGCACACACACACCCCCACTCACGCCACACACACATCACATTTACACAAACATTTACATAACATCACATTTAACAACATACAACTGAAATCACCTCTCTAGTCTCCACTCTGGAATCCGTACCCCGAGCCCCAAGATACAGACTAACTGTCTAGTTTGGGGCTCACTGGCAAATAATATTATGCAACCTAGATATAAGTAATATTTTAAGCTACTCATGTCGTCTCAACTTATTTTTAACATGTAAACCTGCTTACTGTAGGTATTACCTGGACAATAAACTATTTTCTATTTCTATTTCTATTTTCTAGTTTATAAACATGAAACTTGGCACAAATAGGTACCTACTTATCTAGGTAAATAATAAAGATCGTAATCATTATGGAGGGGGCGTTGAAGTTCCAAAGGGAAAGTTTAACGAAATCCACGCGGATGAAGTCGAGGGCGAAGAGCTTTATTTGACCATGATTTAGAGAGGTACCGCCCCATGTCATAATGGGAAGCACAGACAGGCGTAGTGCAGTAAATTGTGCTAAGTATACCGGATGACTTTTTTTACCGTCTCAAAAAAAAAATGGTTATATCAGGTGAACGGAGTAGAAGCCTATGGCATACCTACCTATCTTTTTTTTTTTTCTTTAAAAAAAATCAAAAATTCAAATCATTTAGGATTTGAATTTCGATATTTTTAAACGATTTATTATTTTTTTTTAATTTCTGTTTTTATGGTACAAAAATGAAAAGTTTACATCGAATTTGTACTATTTGTGGGTACTTAGATATTTTTTTCTGTCTAATGTATTAAAAAAAAAAACTAGGTATGCTATAGGCTTCTACTCTGTTCACATATTATACCCAATTTTTTTCGAGACGGTAAAAAAAGTCATCCAGTTTATGTTTGGTGTATGGTTTTTAAATCTAATGTACATTAACTTTCAGATTCTTTTAACAAGGGATACAAATACAATTTGGTGTTGAAAGCCGAGACTTCGATCAAGACATAAAGTAGAATTAGTTTTAATTAACATACAGGACAACAACGACTGGTGAAATTACATAATACCTACCTAGTCTTTCAAGTTGAATTTTTGTTGATCCTGGGGTGGGAATGTCATGTATTTTGTCAAGATAAGTTTTTGTACTTGCATTTTCTTGCTTTAGGTCAGCAACCTGGCACCGATAAGTAAGAAATTCGGAGCCGGCCCTACAGGCAAAAGTGGGGCCGGTTCCCTTGGCAAAAGTGGAGCTGGTGGAGGTCTTGGGAAGAGTGGGACCAGTGGATTTGGCAAGTCTTCTGGCGGCAACATTTCTGGTGGGAAATCATCCAGTTCAGCACCCAAGGTCACTAGTGGATTAGGCTCCAGTTCCGGTGGAAAATCATCTGGATTTGGTGCCAGCTCGTCCAAAAACTATGGTTTATCATCGTTAAGCACGCCCAAAAACAAAAGCAGTAAAACAGGCTTCGGTATATTATGGATTCCTACAAGAAAAAATAAGAAGAAGGAAATCGTGTACAGTGGCGTCAATGACAAATACCCTAAAGGGAAATATGAAAGATCACCGTCAATGTACAGGGTGTAAGTATACTATAAGTAATATAACTATGTTATTGCTATTGTCACTACTTCACTGAATATAGGTACCTATTTACCTATACCTACCTAGAAAAAAAAAGAATTTTTCCTTTTTCATTTTTAGGGTTCCGTACCAAAATGGGTATCATATGAAAGAGCGCTGTTTGCACATTCTCAAACATAATTTTTTTTTAGGCGGTATAGTTTACGACTTTTGATGAAAAAAATACCTTCCCCCCCCCTCCCCCTTTAACTCCGAAGTTTGCATATAGAAAAATCTGAAATTATTCTATGTGATTTAAGTTTATGTAAAGATTACGGGAAAAATAAAACGATGTCTCTAAATAGCACACTTTTTCAGCAATCGGAACGGAACCCTCGGTGCGCGAGTCCGACTCGCTCTTGGCCGGTCTTCTGTTGCATGGCACAAAAACACATCTTTAAGCATTGACTTTGAAATCATTGTCTCTAAGAGTTTGGATTCGGTACCGATCATAATAATCAATTATCTTACATATACAGGGTGTTTGGTGCATCGTTTGCCAAATTGAATTGGCCGAAAGAAGAGGTCATTTGCTATCGCTTCAGGCTCAAGTACTCATTTTTGGCCACACCGGTTTTTTTATTACAACTTTCTAATTTTTATTTTGAAAAAATCCAAAACTCAGCATTAAAGCTTAAATTTAAAAAAAAGTTTTAAGTGTAGTCTTCAAATTTCATTTTTATTTACATATGTACTGTTGTATGGCTCTATCAAATTTAAAATTACTTGCAAGTAACATCTAGTTTTTTTTTAATAAATCACAAAGTTTTTGGAAAAATAAAAAATGAACTTAAAACTCAACTTTAAATAGCTATAAAAAAAAAAAAAAAAGCGATCAGGATCTTCGAATTATTTTAAAAAGTTCTCTAGTCTGTCCCCTTTCCAACGGTATGTAATGTGTTAAAAAACTCTTTTAATATCTTTAATAATTAGCTAAATGTGTAGTCGAGACACATCAGGCTGATATTGGATATTACGTTTAAAACACTAGTTTTCGCATAAATTACATGCTATTAGTAGATAGATACTGTTATCTCACGTCTTACGTAGTCTCTTATCTCGTTCTTACATAGGGAACTTTCCTCGAAATTGAAAAAAAAATACATTATTACAAAAATAATCATTTATTAATAAGTAATTTAATTACATACTAATCTTACAAGTCTTGTTCAAACTGTCTACCACTATTGCGTATGCACGCGCGACATCTTCGTCTTATCTCAACTGTAGTGGTGCGTAAACGCATTTCTGCTTTGATCGTCATGAAAGCCGCCTCAATGCGTTGGACTAAATCATCTCTTGTCTCAACTTCCGTGGCGTAGACGAGTTCTTTGGCCCGTCCCCAGACGTAAAAATCCAACGGAGTTAAGTCTGGAGAACGTGGAGGCCAAGGAATAGGGCCATCCCTCCCAATCCATGAGTCCGGGAATGCATCATTCAAGTACTCCCTGACGGTTATTCTCCAATGAGCGGGACAACCGTCATGTTGGAAAACAAAAGACCTGTCTTCACTGAAAATTGGCAAATCAGCTAATAATAAGGGCAACTCTGTTTGCAGAAATTCTAAGTAATTATCCCCGTTCAGGTTGTCAGGTAAGTAGTGTGGTCCAATTACATGATTTGCAATGACTCCTGCCCAAACGTTCACACTAAATCGTCTCTGGAATGACCTTTGTCGTTTTACGCGTGGGTTTTGATCTTTTGCTGTCCAGTGGTGTAAGTTATGTAAATTGAGGATTCCCTCTTTAGTAAATTTGGACTCATCCGTCCACAGAATTCTTTTTAAAAAGACCGGATTATCCACGTCTGAATGCAGTAAAAAACGACAAAACTGGACACGGTTATCAAAGTCTTGATTCTCGAGACCTACAACAAATAAAATACGCGTAAGAATGCATTACTTTCTCGCAAGATTTTTTTTTATTGTTTGTAAAAAGTACGGGCAGTACAATGTAAAAGACAATGGCCTGACCGCTGAAGGTTTATGACATCTGGCAGAGTGACGTCAAAGCCGCTACCTGCTGCTGCGTCGGGTACGCGGTAAAGCTAGAAAGGGTTCGCAATCTACGTTAGCGCCTACGGTTGTGAGTCTATTAATTTAAAAATTACGTACCTTGCACCGGAGTGTAATGGAAAGCATGTTTGTTATTTTGGCGAAGTACTCGCCATACTTTCCAGATCGAAATTCCCAGTAATGCAGCTACATTTCTTATGCTTCTAGTGGGATCTTCTTCAAACAGTGCCAGAATCTGTTCATCTACGTCAACATTATGACGCACTACAATCCCTCTTGGTTCACTAGCAGTCAAATTACCAGTCTCACGTAAGCGTCGATAAGTGTTCTGGAAAGTATGGCGGGAAGGCAATCGTCTATTGGGAAAGCGTTCCTGATAAATTCTTTGTGCTTCGCGAGCAACACCATCGGCTCTTCCATAAGCCATCAAAATATCAGCGTATTCTTCATTAGAGAATGTAGCCATATTGTAACACAAAAAAAATCACGAAAGTTAACACAAACACCCACAAAACTCAATGAAAAGATAACAGTAACAGAAATTAACAGTAACAGAAAATAACAGTAACAGAAAATAACACAACAACAACAAGGGGTTAGTTTTCAGAGACAGTCAAATAACGACTAACAAACTTAACCAATTTGCGGCCAACCCAATAACAAAAAGAGACAGATAATGAATTCTACTGTGTAGGAGGGAGATAGCAGGCTTTACCTGCTTCGTATGTATTGTTTACGCGAAAACACTTATTTATCCCGAATATGCAATAGTTTGATGGTGCGTCCCGATACACAAACTTAGCGTATTAGTGAACTTACTGAAACATTTTTTAAACACATTGCATACCGTTGGAAAGGGGATAGACTAGAGAACTTTTTAAAATAATTCGAAGATCCCGATCGCTTTTAGTTTTTTTTTTATAGCTATTTAAAGTTGAGTTTTAAGTTCATTTTTTATTTTTCCAAAAACTTTGTGATTTATTAAAAAAAAACTAGATGTAACTGGCAAGTAATTTTAAATTTGATAGAGCCATACAACAGTACATATGTAAATAAAAATGAAATTTGACGACTACACTTAAAACTTTTTTTTTAATTTAAGCTTTAATGCTGAGTTTTGGATTTTTTCAAAATAAAAATTAGAAAGTTGTAATAAAAAAACCGGTGTGGCCAAAAATGAGTACTTGAGCCTGAAGCGATAGCAAATGACCTCTTCTTTCGGCCAATTCAATTTGGCAAACGATGCACCAAACACCCTGTATAATCAACCAGACTTTGATATTAACAAGTTGATAGAATTATACTTAATCATTTTTGAAATCATTGATTAAGTAAGTAATTATAATTATGTGCATATGGATTGAGGTCCCGTTTTTTGAACCCTTGCGAAACGAAATAAGACTTATATGGGATTTGGTTAAAAAAAGTAAAAACTTAAAGCAAAGGTCCATAAATTTCTTAAACGTGAATTAAAACTTATTATATTTTAAGAAATTCCCAAATCTGTAGAACACACTGACATTACAGATTTATGGCGATATATCTAGGGCCCTCAATTCATTATTGTCTGTACTGAGGAATCTGCAAAACGTGAATTTATCTGAAGAAATACATAAATACGACTTTAAGATATTGTACTTAGATATACCGGATGACTTTTTGTACAGTCTCGAAAAAAATTGCGTATATTAGGTGAACGGAGTAGAAGCCCTAACTTTTTTTATTTTTTCAAAAAAATAAATAAAAAAAACAAAAATTCTAATCATATGCAGGCTGCATATGATTTAAATTTCGATATTTTTAAGCGATTTTTTTTTTTTCAAAATTTCTGTTTTTATGGTACAAAAATGAAAAGTTTACATCGAATTTCTAGTTTTTATTGGTACTTTGATATTTTTTTCAGTCTAAAATATTTAAAAAAAAAAACTAGGTATGCCATAGGCTTCTACTCTGTTCACCTAATACACCCAATTTTTTTCGAGACGGTAAAAAAAGTCATCCAGTATAGGTGAATTAGTAAAAAAGAAATAATGACACAAAAGTTAATTGTTAAGAAGTAAATGAAAGTCGAATTTTACTAAAAACGTCTGAACTGAGAGCCCAATAGTTTCGGCTTTATTGACTAGGCTCGACCTCATAGATGAACACAAATTAGAATAACATTTTTAACTATTTCTTAATTAAATTGTAACATATCGTCCGTCCTTCTATTATACTTTAAAAGAAAATTAATTTTTAGTTTTTTATATGAGAAAAATTTGTAGGGTGACCATAATGTTCATAGTAAGTACCTGTACATTTTGTAAAGCGCAGTCGGAAAGTCATAATATTTGCAGCTAAAAGTATTATAATTAGACATTAATTTGACGTACCTACATACGGTTTCGCGTCTTCGTTTTGTAAAGATATTTTAATTTCATTAAACTTTATTATTTATTGATTTATTTACAATTTTCTAAAATAGCATCTATGAAATTAAAACGAACGGGAAAGAAAAAAATAAAAAATAATAATGTAATAAATTAATAAAATAAAATTGTAAATAGTAGGTACCTTTAAAATACTTTTAGCTGCAAATATTATAACTTTCCGACTGCGCTTTACAAAATGTACAGGTACTTACTATGAACATTATGGTCACCCTACAAATAATCTATATATATAAAACAAAGTCGGGTTTGTTCGAACACTTATAACTCGAGAACTACTGGACCAATTTTCATGGTTTTTGATTAGTTGTATTTGTCTCCGTCCCGAATAGCAGAATAACTATTAAAAACATAGGAAAATTCACAAAAAAATATGAAGAAAATTCATTTTCTCATACATGAAAGGGCAGGGCAATGTCTGTCGGGAAACTTTCATACTTTTTAGAATTCCAAATTCAAATTCATTTTATAATCAGTTGTTCATTTGTTTTGCTGCCGTTCGATTTATTGAACTTTTGACAGGTCGTCTGGCGGGTCAGCTACTTATGTAGTATTCTAAAATAAAAATCAATTGCCGAATGTATGTAGGTACGCGCATCACTTCAGAACGGATGCACGTATTTGGCTAATTCTTTTTTGTTGTATTTGTAATTGTCAAGACAAAGTTTGTATGAAAGAAACTTCTACACAGTTTATTGTTACAATTTACTAACACTACTGTACTAAATATGTGGAGATTTGATACAAGTAACAACCTCAGATTTTTTATAGGCCTATGGTAACAACCTACTATCCCAATTTATTTTGGGTCTGCGCAACATGTCCCTTTCTTCCATACTTCTCTATTAGTCGTCATCTCGGTAGTCACCCCCTTTATAACCATATCATCTTTAACACAGTCCATCCATCGTTTCTTGATCTTCCCCTACTCATATAGCCATTGACATTCATACTCAAAACAATTTTTTTTTTCAAATTAATTGGCTCCAATTAATCATTTTCATGTTCTTGACTTTTTACTAAGTATAAATTTATTCCGGTATTTTACTTTTCAGCAAAAAATCTTAGGTTCATTCTTAAAATATAAATTAAGTTTTCCTAAACAATTCAAAATGTGCTCAGCTTGCGCCTTCAGGAACTTCGCGCGTTTACATTAGAATATTCATAGCTAAGACAGGACAACGTCTGTCGGGTCAGCTAGTTATCATATAAAAAGTTAAAAATCAAGTTTCTCTTAAAGTATAATATTTAGAAGGACGGACGATATGTTACCTACAATTTAATTAAGAAATAGTTAAAAATCTTATTCTAATTTGTGTTCATCTATGACGTCGAGCCTAGTCAATAAAGCCGAAAATATTCAGACGTTTTAGTAAAATGCGACTTCGTTTACTTATTTATTTATTATATTATTTATTTATTTACTTCTTAACAATTAACTTTTGTGTCATTATTTCTTTTTAACTAATTCACCTATATATCTAAGTAAATTATGTTAAAGTCGTATTTATATATTTCTTCAGATAAATTCACGTTTTGCAGATTCCTCAGTACAGACAATAATGAATTGAGGGCCCTAGATATATCGCCATAAATCTGTAATGTCATATTCTACAGATTTGGAAAATTTCTTAAAATGTTTAAGAAATTCTTAACTAAATATAAACTATTAACCCAGAAATAGTACTTACTGAGATTTAGACTATGCCACTTTATGCAGGCGTCTGGATTGAGGGTGAGGGCCCAAGTTATTTAATCGTAAAAGTTTTAATTCACGTTTAAGAAATTTATGGACCTTTGCTTGAAGTGTAATGAAAAACCTTTTCATTGGTATATTTATATTTTATCTTCTTGCACACATACAAACTTGGTACAGGGTAACAATATTGAACAAACTATTTAACTAGGCAGTCAATAAGTATCAGTATAGACTAGATTTCTAGACAACCTTTAGGTTTCGAACATTGAGTCGAAGATCCAAGAGAATTAACTTAGAAACTAGGTGACGCTCCAAACATCACGTTTTTTTTACCAACTTTCAGCCATACTTTTTGGCGGGTTTTTACTATTTTTAACTAAATCCCCTATAAGTCTTATTTCGTTTCGCAAGGGTTCAAAAAACGGGACCGCAATATGTGCTCAATATGTGTAAAAATTATAATATGTGCATATGCACATATTATAATTTTGAGAGTAAGTTTGAGAGCTTTATTGATGTTCTATCTGATAGTTTACTTAGTAATTATTTTATCATAATTGCCGCGTAACGAATTTTGATTAACATACAAAGAAAGAGTTTAAGTAAATTAGTTTTGCAAAAAACGTAAGAGATTTTGAATTTCGCGGGCTACATTTTAAGCTTTGGTTTCGAACAGTTTCGAATAAGTCCGTTTGGACAGCTGTCAAAATACTTTGTGTAGTGATGGGGGAAAAAAATCGGTTGCTTTAAAAACCGATTCCCGAGACATATCGATTTATCATACTTAGAGTTTGTAATCGACAATTATTTGTCATGTCAAGCAATGTCAAGATTTCATGAAGATAGTCATTCAATAGGATGGTCATAAAGAGTTGTATTGATGACTTTAGTGCTTCTTTAATGATTTTAGTAATTCTGACACTTAAACCCACTTCTTATGGTCACGATCGCGAATCATATTATCAACTCCTGATACTGACCTGAAAAAGAAAAAAATATGCTTAAGACAATTTGGATTTCCTCTCGAAACATTACTGAGTTACTGTTATTACTTCTGATATTTTTGGTAATAGTCGAATTAAAAAAAAAAAAAAAACAATATTTATGTACAGAGGCAGAGGCCAGCATGTCAAGCCACCCGAAACTGTCTAATGTTACCAATCAACCTTGAACCTAATGCTTTAGCGTTATAGATGAAAACCTGTTAAAGTCATTTTGACAGACTGTAGTAGCTTGATGTGCTACTTCATAGTGTATTTTTTTACCGTTGAACAACTTCGTAGAAAATTGTCATAACAGAAAAAGAAAATATCATAAATCATTACAAAAACAAGCAATGCATTTGTAAATGAAAGTAGTCGATTATTTGATTTATCCCGCTGAAGCCTGAAGCTTATCCACATCACTAGGGTAGAGAGGGCTACGGTCTACGGAAATCGGAATTAGTATGTACTACAGGCAGATCTGTAGTGAGTGACCCTTTTTATGAGCTTTTTATAGAGTATAGTATTCATGTCACTACCATAGGGTAGTGACATGAATGACATCACAGGTCACAGCACACAGGTCAAGGCTTGTGTTAGAATACTTCTTTTTGGATCTCTCAAATTATTACTGAAATAAATTCTTATTTTTTAGAATAAAGACCAAGCTTAAAAAAATCTAGCCAAACGGTAGGCCGACAATATCACAAAGCTAATAATACTGTCGATATTTGGTGATTGTTTGTGAACGTAGGTAAAACTTTTTTGTTGGCTCATGTTTATGACACGCCAAGATGCAAGAAAACAACAATTTTGAAACTATCATTAGCACATGGCGACGTTTGTCTGGGGAACAAATAGAAACTGCTGTAGTAAGGTAAACCAAGTAATTGGATGTCGTTTACACGTAGATAACTGGTAACTGCAATCATCATTTTATCGAGTGTTGTTTACATTTTATATAATGAAGCTATACACAGATGGATGACAATGTGTGCGAGTTGTCGTGAAATGTAATTCAATCTTCCGTCTCCCGATCGCCTCCGTAGTACCTACAGTCACGTTAACACTGCAGCTTAGTTCAATACTTGCTTCCATTAATCGCAAAAATTCTTCTTTTAAGCATGTCTGGAGATTCACCTGATTTTCAACCACACAAGAAGAAAGAAGAGGAGACAGATTTGTTGATGCCAGAGAGGACGAAAGCACCTGCTGCAAGTATAGCTACCGCTGGTACAGCACTAGGTGTTTCTGAAGTGCCATCAGATAGTACTGCTACAGGAAATGCTGAAGAAAAACAGGAGTTCATTAGACATGACAAGAAAGAGGATAGTCAAGTAAGTGTACACATTCATAATATACTCTTGTATTAAAAGCTGTACCTACCTACTTTGATAGTTATTCACATCCATATTCGAGAACACCTTATATCTATAGCCATAATAAAAAATTGTATTATGTCTGAAAAGTGTTAACATTATTATTGTTGATACATTCCAGGATGCGGCTGGAGACACCAATAAGGAGTTCAAAAGGGAGAATAGTGAAGACTTTCTTGAGAATGACAAAGTCACAAATAAATCTGAAAAAGAAGATAAAGATACTGAGAAATTTGGAGACAAGGTTGACAGTGTGTACCTAAGGCCTCCTCCCCCACACAAGACGAGGGCCGCTACGTCTACAGAGGAGGAGGAAGACTGTGGCATCAAGTGCCTGTACTACACTATCCAGTGTTGTGACTGCGTTCTCATGTAATATACACAAAGGTTTGTAAATTAATATGCTCATCTAGTTATTACATCTGTTTATAAGAACCCATATCTCATGATTTTACTTTATAATTATCATTCCATATTTTTGAAACTTGAATTTTTTTGTTCACCTGCCATGTGTTGTCTCGATAAGTTGTGATTTGGGCAGTAAATCTATTTTTGCAAACAAATTGTATTCAAGCTGGCCTCTAAATTGGTAATTTAGAATATAACTTAATTTTAGTCACCATGATTAAAATCAACTTGCTGCCATTGATGATAAGATTTTAAAATTCTGTTGAGCGAGTTTATACTTCTGAAACCATTTACTAATATGCAATGTATTAACTTAGCAACTATTTATAATTGTGCAAAATGTTGCATTCCAATATGTTCCAAGTATGTGATAAGAAATAAATATATTTGTTGCATTCCAATATGTTCCAAGTATGTGATAAGAAATAAATATATTTTTGTACTATTAATATACATTAATTTTATATATGTACTAAACTGAGTGATACTTTTAGAAATATGAATAGAAAATCTTGTCTTCTACTGTTAACACAAAGACTGCATTTTTAAATCACTCTAAAGACATTATATTTTTGACTTACATATTTAAGAGTGTATAAGACTACGGGTTGTATAACAATGCGGTAAATTAAAACAAAAACTGAATTTAGATGTTACAATTCCAAATTAGTTATTTTGAATTTGAGTAAGACCAATTTAAATTGAAAATGGATTTTTAGAAAATCATGTTGCCAACTTACTTTCTTTTAAGACTCATAATTATATACCTACTAGGTATGTAAAATAAAACACAAAATTTGATTCTTTAAACCTATAGTTGTAGGCAGTTGATGTATTGTATTGAGCCAATCAAGACATCTCACATTTGTGTGACTGTATGTGCTAGCGCAGCTTTTTACTTTTTATACTATAGGTAACATTAAAGTAGTAGTGTTAGTTACTTTTTATATCTCATAAAAAGCCTTGTGCCAATCTCGTACATGTAATACTTATTTAAATAGGTCCATACATATAACTTTAATAATACCTGTCATATCAATAAAAAAAAATCCTCTTGATATTCTTTAGGATACAATGAGGATATTATGAGTATTATCTTCTTCTTATATAATAATTTCAATTTGACATACGTTATAACTCCATATATGGAGGATTTAATGTTTTTAGACTATGTAATCTTGTGGATATTGATTATTTCAGTCGAAACAAATAAATGTATTAATTTTCTAGGTCTTGCATTTGCCTTAGTGGTACTATTTCCTCTTCTGGTCAAATATTAAGTACCTACCACTCACTGTAATGCCACTATTTTTGTCCTTTCTTATTATGAATTTACCAAGTGTAATGAAAACCTTTATAGCTTTATTTTTGACTTTATACTTTGACAACTAGTACTTGCTGTAGTACATTGACTGTAGATTTAGAAAATATGTATTTATAAAAAGTGTACACGTTTGTACAACCAATAAAAATATGAACTTAAGACACGAGTTTTATTTTTATTCAGGCACAATTCATCTGCATCTCGCAGAGTATTTGAAAAGGTAGGTAATCAAAGCTGGTAAAACTAAGCTAAACAAACATTTTAGAGATTTGGCTTTCGCGCTGCCGAAAGTCTGTTCAACAAGAGTCGATTTCATAACGGTAGAGAACACAATTTATGGATAAGTGTATTTGTTGGCAGATTAAAAAAACAAAATAGGTACCTACCTAATCATTGAGTTTCTTGCCCAATTAATATTGAGCTCATTAAAGAATCGGGGCAGGATATGTCCAAAAAAATAAAGATTTGTAGAGAAGTTGGAATTCTAATTTTTGTACTCTTTGGTGCCTAAAGAGTATCTTCAGGCATCTACAATATTTTATAACCCTATGATAAAAATATACTGTTAAAAGTCTCCATGAGAACTAATTTTGGAATAGGCTTTCTGATTAATAGAAAAGCTTAATTAAGATAAATAAAAAATAGGCCAGAGTCGACCAACCGGCTGGAGGTGTCTCAAAAACCAATGGGCTCTCGGACCCCATGACCCTAGTGTTTCAACCCCAAACTGCTCGAACATAACTCCCGATAAGATTAGAATATTTTCGCCAGACCAGACTGAATGACCATAATGCCTTGGAAGTTATGGTTGGTATAAACAGTGCGAGCTGCTGACTAGACAGTAGACAGCTAAGTTTTCATTATGAGAGTAGCTGCCCTGTCTCTTGCGAGTTGCGAGTTAAGTGTGCTTGCTTGTGTGACTGACTGGCGAGCTACCACCACAGACTACTTAGGGATACTACACCGAGAGCGTCCGAATGATGCGAGTGGTGTGCGAGCTGCTGCCATGAGAGTGATAGTCCCCATCCCTCGCACGGCGAACGAAGCGAGTGAAAACAAAAATGTTACACGGCTGCGAGCTACTGTCAAACTCGCAACTGCGAGTCTCCTATGACAGTTACGTCCACACAGTGCGACTTGTTGCACTGCAGCTACTCGGTAGGTCGACTCGCACGCTAGATCTCACTGAGTAAACTAGTCATTATGTAGGCCTTTGGTGTGGGATGAAATGTTAGCATTTAAAAAAAAATAAACCATTATGAGCAATATTGAGATTTTTCTTTGTATTAACTTCAATGAAAGCAGTATGACGACTGAAACTGAGGTACCCTCACATACAGGAGGTAGGTTTCAATACTTCAGTATAGGACCAACAGAAACAACATAGGTACCCTCGTAGACTGCTGATAGGACAAAAATGTAGGTCCAAGAAAAACACCCAGATAAATACATAAACTATTTTTAGGGTTCCGTACCAAAATGGTAAAAAGGAACCCATAAGGTGCGACTCAGTCTATCCAATTGTCACAGCTGGATATCTCAAGAACTACTAATGCTATCAACTTGTTTGGAAGAATAAGAAAGTAATTTTTTTTGCAAGATCGACTGAAACCGGTTCTTAAAAATTTGAAGTGGGGCTACTAGGGCATGTGGGGCATTGTGGGGTATTATATGAAAGAGCGCTGTTTACACATTCTCAAACATTTTTTTTTTAAATTACAGAAAAAAATGTTAGAAAACTATTTAGACTTTTGATGAAAAAAAAAACAGAAGAACGGATTTAGTCATGTCTTAGTTTAGAAGATATAATGAGTTCAACTTTTATCTAAGAACTAGACCGAAGAGTTTACGATAAAATCTCCGATCTAGCTCCTGGAATAGTCCAGGAGCTAGACAAAAAAAAATTGAACTCGTTATATCTTACCCGACTAAATCTGTGACTTAGCGAAAAATTACGACTAAATTTGGAAGAAAATAGATCTTCGCTAGGTGGCCTCGTTTTTGAGATATAAATGTGGCCAAGCTGGGGAGATGCTCTCCAGATCGGCCACTTATGAACCCTTATAACTTTTGAACCAGTGACCGTCAAATTCTGATATTTGGCTACACATTTCGACAATTTTTTTGTGTTATCAAAATTAAAATCCCTGATGGTGGCCATGCCAGTGTCAGGCACACTAAACGAGACACATTAGAAGTGTTTCATTGTTATTACTGTATAGTGTCCTTCAAAGCGCTAAGGTACAGTTTTATCTAGTCATTGCACAATAGAATCTGCTTCACCGACTCAGCATTAAAACAACCAATATCGACTGTACTGTGTACAGTCGATATTGGCCCTTTCTGGCTTCAGAAATATATGAACGTCAAAAAAGTACATAATTCTGTGACAACTATAAGCATCATTAAATTGTGGTCAAGATTTAGATTCATTAATACATTGTGAATGCTTTTTCTCAGTAACAATAGCAAAAGCAGACACATATTAATGAATCTAAATCTTGACCACTTCTATTTGTCACAATATTACGCATATATATGAACTTTTTTGATGTTCATATATTTTTGAAGCCTGAAAGGGCCAATATGTTAATAAACTCGACCGTACTTTATATTATCTGTGACAGGGTCCATTTTTAAGACGGGACAGTACGTGCAAGTAGGTAGGTACCTACTTTAAAAAATAAAACAACACATTATAAATTGTACATTTATTACAACCAATACGTAGTAGCACAACTTCAAGACTCCAGTACCTACACTGACATGGATAGACAGGGTAGCAGGGGCAACGACGCGCAAACTGTAACCACGAATTCAGCACATGATTCTAGACCCCCTCCCTAGGGTAGAAATTTGACGTCGGTTATTTAAAAAAGCAATCAGCTGTTCCATACATTTTGAACGCGTAGATAGTGCACTTTTCTATGAAACGGTAACAGGTTGCGGGTCGATTATGTCCCTGCCACACTGTATAATATTATGCAAGTAGGTGTAAATGCAAAATTTATCATTAATGCTTACCCAGCGTCAAAATCTTCTATTTCCTAATTTAAATAATAGCAAGTATTTGTATTCTATGTAACAAAATAATCTATAAAAAAACTGCATATTTTTACGTAGAAAGAGAGAACCACAAATCATAATTATTACACAGTAATGAGTGAAGAATGGTCATACACGTTCATTTATTAAATCCATACAATCTACCTAGTACCTATCCTATGCAACATACATAATAACATATAAATGTATTTAATAATATATTTTTTACTAACTTTGAAAAAGGTTCATCACATTTTAACAAAGCAGTTTTTACCTTATGCTCAATTTTAGGAAGATCCGAAATATTTGGTAACTAACTAGTAATTTAAATTGGTAACTGAACATTAATTTACAATGAATTGAACTTATAATCGACTCAACACATGTAAAGACGATATAATTCCGAAGACGATGGCCGACCGCAGGCGGCAGCGGCGCTGTAGTTTTGATATAGTTTTGATTCCGAACGCGCGCCAGCAACATTTTTCTTTTCATTTAAAAAAAATGTTTTTCGAGTTAGGTAGGTACTTGTGTAGTGTTGCTGAGGTTGGTAATTGCGGTTGGGCGGCACTGCTGCTGTAGCCTGTGGCATTCCTTCGCCTTCGGAATTGTAGGTACCTAAGTTGTATACAATGAGTACATCTTGAAACAATATAGCTTTTTGGTGTGCTTCACTTATGTACTTGCAGAAATAATATTAAGTACCTACCTACTATTTTTGACTTCGTATCTATGTTAGATTATAAGCCAGATCAATGGCAATTTCTCCATTGTATACATATTTGAGCTTTGCTCAAATTACACTGGGCTAATAGGACCGAATTTATTTCATTCCGAACGATAGCAGTCGTTCGTAAATCATTCTGTTCCAAGGTTTTATAAGAAGTAATGCGATTAATTAATTTTATGTTTTCTTGTGCCTCTGGAGTTAAAAGGTCAATGCATATCATTTCTACACCCCGAAAAATCAATTTTGAAAATATTATAGGATTGACATTGACTAGTTTTAAACAGTAACATATAGGTTTAAAAAATATAAAATCTTGGCCAGGTTGGTCGAATTAACAATATTTCAAACCACGAAACAATCGGATTTGTGTTTACAATCAGTGTAAATAGTGTAAACATAATCACAGTGTGATTTCAGAAATTTATTTTTAATCACTTACTTTAATTGAAATCAATAGTGTACAATCATTTAAAGTGAGAGTATAGAATAGGTACTATTGAGATATTTATTTCTTTTAAGCAGTTGTAACTAGTTTGTAACTGAAAACTGTTGTTTTAGTGATATCCCATATGATATAACTAAAAGAACATTAAACATTTGAAAGTCAAATGTTTTTAATTTAATTTTACTACTTAAATAATAAATAAAACGAAATTGAAAGAGCTTAGGATGTCAACTGTTATCTCATAGATCGTAAAGAAGAGCAGCATACCTTAATTGAACCGTACTTAACTTAACCCTAGTAGAGTATACAACGTTTGTTAAGTACTTAGAACTATAGTGGCTATAAGTATGTTTCTTGTGCGTTCGCGCTTTTAATACTATGGAGATGTGGTACCTAGTACTTAGGCCTTAAGCTATACCCTTTTAATTATTACTGAGCTAAAAAAATAGCTTAGTGAAGTCGTGTCGATATTCTGTATTCGAACTAGCTCAGCGTTATTCCAACCTTGTTCTAGCATTGTTTGCCTATCAAACCTTGGCTCCGCATTACATTTCTACGTGAAGCTAACTGTCACGTGGCAACAAACCTTCTTGACGGATAGACTAATGGCATATACATGATATGTACTTAATTTCTAATATAATTTGGCATTCGTCGTAGAAAAAGGTCTAGCATGAACATCGAACACTAATCAGTGATCGAAGAATACGAAGCATGACATGTGGATTTATCTAATACAAAACAATAACAAATTACCTACGGTTATTTCAATGAAATTACTTGACCTAATAACATTTTATTGCACAAAAGGAGGCCAAACATTTAATTTATAGATTAAATTGTATGTCTTACGCGTGTACTTCAAAATTTACTATACCTTCCGCCAGATAGTTAAGGCAATGTCCCTAACACGATCAAAACAAAGGTATTACGGTAAGAAGTGTCCTTGACGCGTGCACGTGGCATGTTTTTTCCTTTGTATTTAAGTTTCGAGACCTATTTTTTACAAGTGGTATTAATTACTTTTATTGCACCCTTATCTGGCGTAAGGTATCAGATATGCTAAGGCGTCACATCACATCTGAGGATCTACAGTGCTTTCAAAAACGTAGCGCCAAGTCAGACGGATATGAGATAGAATAATATTATCTTTACTTCTCTCCTGTCGTAAGAACTACAAGATTGGCTCATGCCGAGGTAGTGTTTTATCGCTCCTAATTTCTGTATTATAGTTTGACCTATACCGCTGTACCGCGCCTTAGAAATGTGTGCTGCAGTGCAGGCCGCTCATTCACCAACGCTCACGCCGTCCCGCCCCTGCTGTACAGCGGTAGCGGTCACACTATAGTATCGACATATAAGACGTCTTAGGTCCGTATTACAGAAGGAAACTCAAGCATTGATCTTTGTTTAAATCTAGTTTCAACCAATCAAATGGCTTGAATCTAGTTTTAAGTAATGCTTGAGTATTGAGTGACGTTCTGTAATACGGACCTTAGTGTGATCATTACGCTTGCATTTTGCATCTCACTATCTCTGAATGCCCTAATAATTTACCCAAAACAATAAAATTACTAACTAGAGTATAAACCACAATATCGTCACTTTTGTTTACAATCTATAAATATTCGGCATTAAGAGTAAGTACTTAACTTACTTAGTCGAATAAAAGTATTTTTTCACTGAGCGAGGTTTGCATTAATTGCTTAATGAAGACATTTTGCCGTTATTGTATTTTGTATTCTAATTTTATTTAAATATACAACATCAATCACAATCGTAATCTGGCATAGAAACTCAGGTTGTGACACGCATGGCTAGCGCACGACCTGCTCCTTTATACTAAATTCAAGTTTATAATTATGTGGTCGTGGCCTCATCCTCGTCAGTGCGCGGCAATCCAAAAAAAATATATTTCAACGATTTCATGTACTATCGACAAAACGGACGCCTTTGCACCTTAAAGTTGTTTTTTTTTTATACATTACCGGCCAAACTAGTTTCTCCTAGGCCAAACCGGTTTAAGGATTTATAGCCCCGGCTCACGGGGCACTACGACCAAATGGGTTAGGTAAGAACTATGACCAACCGCGAGCGATCCGAGCGAGGGAAGCGAGCGGTTAAGCTGTTAACTAAACGATTAATAAGCTAGTTGGCCGCGGCATATCACGCGTAGGAAACCGGTTTGGCCTAGGACAAAGTAGTTTGCTCTGAAACGGGTTTGTCCGTTAACATGGATTCATTGAAAAAACCCTGCCGATATGGTCTTTCGCTTTACTTTGTCATAAGTACAATAAATAACAGCTTGTAAGCAAAATTGTTTCAGAGTTGGAAAGACCTAGCGTTTTTCGATGGTACATGGACGTATGACTTGCATCAACGCCTCAAAAACATTTTGGCTTGGTCGCAGTCGGGTAAAAATCAGGACGTGCTTCATTAATAGAAGACAGTATTCTATGGTGACCTCTATCCCAAGGGAGAACAAAGAGAAGGGAGAAGGAAGACAAAATACGATGGATTTTTGTCCTAATTCTTCGGGCGACTTATTTGAGAAGAGTTTCATCAATCCGATAAATAATCTACATTACGTTTAAAATTTACGCAAGGCGATCTGCTTTATCCTTAGATATTATCGCAAAAGCCGATGCAGCACTGGTAGCCCAATAAATACAATATCTCAATAAGAGCTTGTTTTGATTTCGACTAATACATCATTCACTATCATTGTTTTCGCTTCATATTTTTACACACCTCTCTTATTAATACAAATAAAATTTAAAAATGTTATAAATATTTTACATAACAAAAATATGTTAATGACTTGAGTGAAATATTTTCTAAGTAAAACGAACATTATTTTTACATTTTGTAATTTTAGTATCTAAGGACCCCTAGCCAAACTAAAATTCATCATAAATAAGTAGAATTATAACTGTTGGGACCCCAAAAGCTATGCGAGATTCATTTAATTTCTTTTAGTTGACTAATATAAAGCGAAATTAATCATAGACATTAAAACAAAAACATAATTAAAATATAACAATATTGATTACTATAATTAAATAATATAAAAAATAATATGAACATGACTAACATTAAATTATATTAAAATGAAATTAAATACAGCCAAATAAATACAATATCCTTCGTTCGTTAGATTACTAATATCATTAGTCACTCCAAAATTTGGTCCCGTCAAAATATAGTACAAAAGTAATTGATCAACTGTGGAAGTATGTCAAAAAGCATAAATTAAGTCTATTAAGATTGTGATTGTGAATGAATATTAATGAGTGGATACATTAACTTTCTTCACTTTGCTTATTATAAAAACATTTATAAAATTCGTTACAATTTAAGTAAGTACTTATTACGTAAGATTAGGAATTAAATATCTATTTTTATTATTAATCTCCAAAGAGTGAAGAAGATGAATTATTATTTAATCTCGGTTTATTTTTAAGTAACTTGGAAAATGCAGCTGATAATGAAATCTTTTATTATTGAAAAAATGTTAAATGTTTTAAACAGTTTGCTCGAAACAGTAAAATGTCGATTTGGATCACATAATTTTAGCGCTGTGAAACAAAAATGAAGTCCATACGCAAAATACGCGCATTGTCGTGGAGTTGCGGATACCAGCCCGTATTACCTACCTATTAGTCAGTATATACAAAATCAATAATAAATCTTTTTAGCTTAAAAGTTTAGTAATTCAATACACTGTTCCAACTTACATTAACCGGTACAGTATTTTATATTATTGTGTAAATATGGCATAACATAATAATACCTACAGCTTCATATTGAACTTTGGGAATAAACAGACACCTTGACACATTTAGATATTGTGAAAATTGCACTACTATTGCTATTATCTAAGGCGTGATCCCATGGATCCAAAATAGGATCTCGTCTAGACATTCTGATATTGGAGCGGTTAGTGAAAAACGTTCAGCTTTTTCAAACTTGGAATCAAAAAAAGATGTCTTTCACTAACATCATCATGTTACGGTTAGGACATACACCAAGGATGACGCCTGGGTAAAAAAAAAACTATTTAGTCCGTCAGTCACGTGAGATAATAAAAAAATATTAGACAAGTATTTTTTACTTTATCATATTAATAAAAACTGAATTAGACAAAACGCATTAAAGTTGGGGAGTGGGGGCTCGCTTCGGCACAACTATAACAAACTACGTACAAAACCGAGCAAGGAGTGACCTCATGCCACATTTTAACTCACTGGCCGTAATCTTTTGTTTACGTAAAAAAAGAAAAAAATACGTGTCCAATATTTTTTAATAATCTACTGGCCGGCAAATAAAAATTTTTAGGCATCAGTCCTATTAACTAGGTAAGTCATTCTAGTTCTTATGTATGGGTAGTGGATGAGCTTCTGAGTTGATTACGTATTTGTTCAAGTCTATGGTGAATCTGTCATCGCTGAACAGTAAGTACAGGTATTTAAGTGTCTCCGATAAGAAGAAAGACTCCATCATGTCACGTTGAACTGGTTTCTCCACTTTCACGTTTGCTAGCGACGTGTAGCCATTTGGCACTTTGGCATACTTTTCGAAACCCTGGAAAGTTCATACAATAATAAGTTATAATATTCAAAATTATCATATCGGTATTGGTATTTGCTGTATCAATATCATTAAGGTGATTGCGCTAAAGTAGCCCGCGAAATTCAAATTTTCTTACGTTTTTTGCAATTTGCAGGTCAGTGTCAGGTTGTATCTTGATCTAAATATGATTCGCGACAATAACAAATATGTATTTACATAGTTATAACCATAAGAATCATCAATACATCTCTCTAAGTTAGATTTGCCCCGGATTGGTCTGATTTTCGAAGTAGACTTATACGGTGCAAATCTAACCTGCAAATTTGCAAAAAACGCAGGAAAATTATTTCGCGGGCTACCTTAGGGCTTAACAAACAGGGGACTTACTATGAGCTTTTATAGCAGCCCACAAGTTGAACGGTTCCGGTGAGAGAGAAAGACGGAGCTATATAGCACCATTCTTTTTTCTCAACGGATCTATGTGGTTTTTCACGTCATAGTACGGCCCTTGTACTCTAGTACTGTTTGTTGTATAAAACAAAGTTGATTTTCGTGTCTGTCTGTGTGACTTCTACGTTCTTCTAAATTACGCAATGGATTTTGATGCGGTTTTCACCACGGAGTTTGCCATTTACAATTTAATTCGGAAGGTTTATTTGTATAATACACCAGCTCTTCACCCGCGACTTCGTCCGCGTGGATTCCGTACTTTCCCCTTTGAACTTCAACACCCCCACCCTTTACCCTTTAAAAGAAGTATCTTTATTATTTACCTAGATAAATATTTGTACCAAGTTTTAAGTTTTTCAACATAAGAAATGAGATTTTTCATACAAACGAAAACGCCCCTTTTCACACCATTAAAGTTTGATTTTCTCAAAATCCCTTCTTAATGGATGGCTACAATATAAAATCGGAAAGGGCATCCAAGTTCCAAATCTCCAGACAGTCAGCTTCCCTAAAGTTCCGATAGCAAATAAACTGGCCAAGTGTGACTCGTATTTCCTCTCTAAGGGTTTCGTATCACCGAAACCGTTGACGGTATTTATTGTACTTTACTGTCATATTATTTCTTGTAATAAATAATAAAGGCCATTTGAAGTTAAAATGGCCTTTATTAAGCGCAGATATTCATAGCCATCCTTTTTTATTTAATTCTAAGGTCAATAATAATAAAATTTGTCTTACCTGATAAATTTGCCAGCCCCAATCCTGATAGGTGGTGTTGCCAGTTATCTGATACATGTACCAGAGACTCTCAACAAATTCTGGGCGCAGCAGTGTGTGAGAATCCGCCGTTTTAGTGTACATGTCTTCAGCCACGCTTGCCTGCGGAATATTTTTGGGTGTTGGAACATTTTCCTATTTGAAATGAAAAAAAAAAGTAAATAAATTAAAAATAATAAAAACAAAATTAAGACGGCGCTGAAGTACGAATTTGAAACCTGGCAAGTACTAATGTAACTTTTTCGACATCAAATTTATTACATATCAGGCCTCCTCTCAGTGAGAGGGACTGGGCTGTCCCACTCCACCATGCAGGCTCAGTGCGGGTTGGTAGATGTCACATGTCTTCAAACTTTTGGTTCTAGGACTGTTGGGACACAGACCTCCTCTTTGTGATAGGGAGTGGGCCGTAGTCCACGACGCAGGCCCAGTGCGGTTTGCTGGAAGTCACCATGTCTTCGAATTTTTAGTTCCAGGACATGCCCGTTTCCTCACGATGTTTTCCTTCACCGTTTTGGGAGCAGTAGTGATGAAATTATTAACACAAAGTAAAGCGCCGCCCTGTGTTCTAAGCCGTGAACTCTTAAGTCGCGGTCGTTACCACTGGGCCACCACTGCTCTCAAATGTATCATCTTAGTTTTAGGTGAATTAGTTTAATGTGGTAGCCCGCGAAATTAAATATTTCTTGCGTTTTTTGCAATTTGCAAGTCACTGTCAGGTTGATCTGATTTCGGAAATCAGATCAAAAGAGAACAAATTTAAATTAGAGAGATGTATTATTATTATGTAAATAAATATTTGTTATAGTCGCAAATTGCAAAAAACGCAAGAAAATTTGAACTTCGCTGAATACCACTGCGGATCCACCTTAATATACACAAAGTTGACAGTGAAGGAAAATATAGCGAAGAAATCTGTAAGTATGAAATCGCTAACTTACAACGAGCAAGTGTGGTGATCATGCCACGTATCTTCTTCAGACAAGAAGATCATTTTGCCTAGCAGTGGCACAATCACACCACAGACTGGCATTTATTACATCGATGATTCAGTTAGTTGCGGTATTATATTGTATTTTTACTCTTCAAATGCATTATGCGGTAGTTTTCACGCTCCACCGTCTGCATTGAATAGAACAGGTGAAAGTGTTCCCACATTTTCTATAAGTCACGCTATGTGCTTGGGCCACATAAAACGCACTTTTAAAAGTAAATTTATGCCTGCATTAAGTATTTTGTAGATGCATGTTTACTACTCTATCACCTGTTTTCTTAAAAACTCAATACAAACAGAATAAAATAAAAAAAACATAAACTAATAAACGTTTTCAGAAAAGAAATAGTATTTATTATATGAAAAGTCAAAACAAATCGCAACAGTAGGTCCAAATATTGAATGGACTCGTGAAAGCATCATGTTAGTCACATAACAAGACATACCATCATGCTTGTGTTCGCCGAATGGGTAAGCAGAGTTGTATAGTGTATACTCCGACATTTCGTTGTTACCCGCCCTGTAATAGAGAGCGACCCTTGACATTTAAAAAACTGGGAAGCGAACCCAGGATCACTGAAATGTCTCGCAGACCTTCAGTCCGATGTGGCATAATCACAAATCACCCAATGCTGAATGTAGGACTCTTCCATTCTTGCAGAAATTGGGCCTTTCCTTATCCACTGCAGTTCCTTCTTAAAAACTTTACTGCGAGATTGCCTTCCCTTATCCAATGAAGTTCCTTTTTAAAAACTTGACTGCGAGATGGCGCTAAGTGTATTGTCTTGTCGACGATTGGTCGCTTTCCATTCAAGATCACTTTGACAAAGGGCAAACAGTCAGCGCTCTCTCGCGGCGAAGCTTCCTGAACTGAACTGAGCTTCCCATTAGGGTGCGTTTCCACTGACGCGGAGTTGGGTGGAGCGGTGCGGAGACGTACAGGAATCGACCAATCATAATGGTTGAAATCCTCATCACATCTCTTGACTCGTCTGTGATTGGACGCGCAGTGGAAACGCAACCTTATGTTGGTTTATGGTTGGTTTATGTTACTCACCAGGTAAAAATGAGTAATTTCAGGAGCCAGGAACGTTGGATGAGCAGCATATGTCAAATAGCAGGTGTACAGGAGTTCTTCAGCCATGGTCATGTGCCAGTCAGGGAGACCATTGGCGTGACCCAGCGCCAGAGTACCTGGCAGGAAACAGGTCAAATGGTCCATCTTCGGGTTAAATGACTGCAATTTAAAAGGTTTATAATTTAGAACACGCTGCCTTGGGGCTTGTGATGAGGAGGGATGAAGCGCATGTGACTAAAATATTGATTAATGTAAAAGGCGAGAGGAAGGCCAAATAAAAGATGGATGGTTGTGTGAGGGATGATATGAAAGAAAAAGTCGGTTAAAAATGGAGTGAATGATAGCGTGACGTGTCAGGGGAGAATGGAAGAAGGAAACGTGTTGCGCCTTCCCCTAGTAACATGTGACAAGGGTAAGAAAATGATGAATGCGAGTTTTTTAATGTACATGTGTGTTTACACTGCTTTAAAGGGCCAAATGGCCCTTTAAAGCAGTGAGATGAAGAGTTTCTCGAACGTTTCTTGGCGAGAAATCGTACGCTACTATCGCAAGCAATAATCGCCATAAGACTATCGTATCATAATGTTTACATACAGGCAAGAACTAAATTCTCGCCTACGATTATGTCACACGAGATTCGCACTGTGACACAGCGAATTATATAGTAAGAAGATTTTTGCTTACGAGATCTCGACTTGTCTGTACACGATCTCGTATGACATTTTATCAAGTTCATACGAGTATCGTACAAATCGGTTTGAACCGTTTTTGAGTGCGAGATTTGCCATTCGAGTTCAGTGATTACTACGGTATTGTTCTCACAATGACACAACAATCATTTAAATTTGGTACTGCCGATAATGTAACTCGAAACATATTTTTCAATGTCTCTTCATCTTACAAATTGTAATTCAAGACACAAAGTATTAGATGATCCAAAAGTGTTTCTTCTCGCTATCGATTTTTAACCCTACATCTTTTTTTCCGTTTTCGTTTTATTTAATTCTTGTCTTAAAAGAGCAGATAGAATTGAAACACCCTCGCGCGCTGCACTCATAGTAGCGACTAGCACAAAAACTCGAAATACAATTCTCGCTTTGTAGTTATGTTTACACGGAGACAGATATATTCTATTGCGAGGCAATTGCCGCCCAAGGGGCAGGGCGACAATCGTGAATGTTTACACGAAGAGACTTTTTGAATGTTCTTTCGATAATCGTATCTTTGAGTCGAGAAACTCTCTCCATCTAAATGGCCCTTTATGTTATAGCGAACGATATATTCAGAAATCATGATTTATAGATATTTCGCGTCGATGCCGGATAATATTCCACGGGAACGTATTACTACCGAGAAATCCTTCTATATTGATTGATTATTTTATTTTAATTTTTATTCTTGATTAATTTTTGGGGTGCCTGTTGTAGTAAGTTATCTCACCTCTGATCCAGCCGACAACTCTCCGATAAACAAATGCTTGTTAGGGGACGATCGCTTCGCCAGGAAGTTACGGACACCTTCTATAGCAGTCAGATAGTCGTCCAGTAAACTGAAAGTAAAATGTAAACAAAACGCCTGAAATAACATACATATACACCAACAAAATGTCGCAAGCAGAGAAACAAGAGTACAGGTAACCAGGTAACTAAAGGTGCCTACAGATTTGCTCGATTTCGATCGACAGGTGGTGTGATCAAATAAAATCGAGAAAATGTGTAAAAACAGAAAATTTTTTGTCGATCGCCATTATGCAAAAAAATCGACCAATGTAAATTGGGCCCACAAATTTGCTACATTTTAACGTCATGGTCCCGGGCGCAACCACCTTTGCTCTAACAAGTATAAGTTACACAATGATGATGATGCAACGATCGTAAACAGGCGACAGAAACGATCGAGGAAATCGATCAAATCTCTATAAAATTGACGGATCTTATTGATCGTCAAAACACAGCAACCTATAATATCGAGTGAAAATAATTATCGTCAAAAATCGAGCAAATGTTTAGGCTCTTTTGAGCATTTAGTTAGTCCATGGAAATCCAAACTTTACCCATATTTTGCTAACTGACCAAGAAGAACAAGTCGTTTCGCAAGACTCCTTTCGCAACTAGCGTAGCTTAAACGTATATACGACGCTAACGGTTAACAGGACAACGTAAGTATCGATACATAACGTGATTTCAAGCAACGCCAGAGGCAAAGTCACCATAAAACGAAACAGTACCCTTACAGTACACCCAGTTTCTGATTGAAGAATTAGCAGTTGAGAACTTTCAAACTCTACTTTAGCATTACTTAAGGTGGAGATTCATGACATTAAATCATTATTAATTAAGAATCATGACATTAAATCATATCAATCATGTCACTGACCTGCAAATTGCAAAAAACGTCACGAAATTTTGTTTTTCGCGGGTTACGTTAAAGTTTAACGTAAACCGCGAAATTCAAAAATCATACCATTTTAAATTATTTTCAAATCAGAAACCGGTACTTAGAACACTATAAAAATATAAACAATTTTTTTTGGGTATTTATTTAAAGTCTATTCGCCAGGCAGTTTCCGACTTTAATATCATTATCATCATCAGCTTTCAGCAGTGCACTGCTGAACACCAATTTTTTACGTACATACTGATTATTCTAAACGCTTGCCACATATCCATGGCCCATTTATTTGACCTTTTAAATGGCTAATTAAGTTAATTGTCGCACAGACGAGATATTTAAGTCCAGCATTCGCGATGATTGAATGTAATTACTTGCATAAGCCGCTAAAGAAGTCGATATTTTTACATGATTTGCACAGCAGTCGGGGTCATTGACATCTCACATCATAATTTAAATAAACCGAAATGTAAAAAAGACAACAATGTAAATAAATCAAATTGTAAAAAAAAATGAGTGTTGTACAAATATGAGTATTTTCGCGATCGTCTAAAGTTCTAAACCAAATAACAGTCTATTTCGCACGCTATTATAAATTAAAGTAGAAGAACAAACAGAAATTCGCGCAGTCAGAGCAAGTCATATAGCAATAACGAGAATAGTTATCGCCTTCAACGATAAGACCACCCATTTTAGTGAGAGTTTTCTTTTTATTTTCCGTGTACAATACAGTACTACTTTAATAATGTTGAAATGATAGAAAAATCTAGATCGGTTCAGTCGTTTATAGACGATACACAGGTTAAATTTATAACAGCCCTCTGTGTTAAAATAAAGAAAAAAAAATAGGTTTATTTGTCACAGATAGCATACATGTAGCAGTTTGTATGAAAGAATAGTACTTCCAGTCTAATATCAAAGGCTTGATGAAACTTGAAAGTAGGAGTAGTTTACGGTCCAGTAAGGGCAATAACCCGACTGTTGATTTTTGTACTTATGTTTGTTTGTAATGGAAAAACTCGAAAAATACTTATCCGATTTTAAAAATTCTTTTTTCATAATTATGATAGTCCATACTTGAGAAAGGCTATTTAACATCACGCTAGAACCGTTAGGAGCCGAGCAAAAAAAAAAACAGAACGCTAAGCGAGAACGAAGTAATAGCGCAGGCAGGCGATGCGATGCGACGAGGTGGGGAGGGTCGGGGACAAGAAATTTCACGCGAACGAAGAAACACACATTACGATTATCACTAAGCAGCATCATTTCATTGACCTGAAAGAAGATGCACGTTTTTATTGCAAAATGCTTATTTTAGAGCTTAGGCAAATATATTAGTAAAACATATACCTCTACTTCAAACAAAACCGATACAAAACTTTCATTCTGTTGAAACTACACCAATTTATAGTGACAACGCAAGAGTTACACCCAATTTCTGATTTGAGAATTTAAGAGCTTAATTAATTATTACGTAAGAAATTATGAATTTCAAAGGTTCACCTTCCCGGAGGCGTATATAGAAATGCTACTTCAGTACGTCCCCTCAGGCGGAGACGATAGAGTCATTTCCAGGCGTTAAATATACGTAAATTGTAGTAAATGCTAATTCCGCGTAAATGCTACTGAATACTAGCATTTACGTGTGTTTAACGCCTGGAAATGCGCTAACTCTAGGTATTTGTCTGAGGAGACATACTGAATTAGCATTTCTATATACGCTTCCCGGAGGGCCTTACCCGGTCCGTCTTTCGTCAACACGAGCAAGGTCGAAAAGCTATAAAAATCTAGATCGGTTCAGTCGCTTGGGCGCTACGATGCCACAGACAGATACACGGGTTAAACCTACAACACCCTCTGTTTCAGTCGGGGGACGGTCCAGTAAGGCAATAACCCGACTGTTGATTTTTGTACTTATAGATAGATACTTATACTACCTTACCTATACTAGATGGCGTTGTGTGAAATGTCCAAGGATATTTATTTATTTTATTTATTTACTTATGTTTGTTTCCAGCGCAAGTGAGAACTACTAACAAGCAAGTGAGACCGCGATAACATTGAACGAAAAATAGTGTGCGGTTTAATAAAAGTTGTTCCAGGAAATACGTGTTTTTGAGTAAGCCTTACAAGTTTGTGAAATAAATGTTTGTCATTTAGTTTAGTTTGTCATGTTTCTCCATTACATGAGCGAGGTTCCTATGACGATGTTTTCTTTAAATTAAATAAATGTTTGTCATTTAGTTTAGTTTGTCATGTTTCTCCATTACATGAGCGAGGTTCCTATGACGATGTTTTCTTTACTTTTACAATTTAAGAGTACAATATGAACGGCCAAAGTTCAGGTAAAATTTGTGCAATAAAGCAGATTTTTGGAGGCTTATACTGATTTTTTTTCTCCAAATTTCAATTTTTTGCTTTCATAGAAACCTAGATATAGTGCACAAGATATAATATCAGTTCAAAAATTTCAAAGAAAGATGTGTTACAACGCCATAATCACTTCAAATTCTTAATTCAGAAATCAGATGGCCAATTCTCGTGCCTAAAAACGTTCACAATATCATGCCAGCGTCAATCAAATGTCAAAAATGTAGGTAAACGCTATACAATTTTTGACAGATTGAGACTGAGATGAGATTGCGAACGTTGTTAAAAATACGAGAATTGCCCCACAGGTGTTATTAGAGACTTAAAATTAAGTTGCGTTTGAAAAATCAGTCCATAGATATGTATTGATTTTGCGTTATAATACTTACTAGTTAATAGTCTTTCCAGTTTGCAGCCATTGTTTCAGTAAGTACTCGTAGTAGCTGTCCCCTCTGGCCCCAAGCGTGATGGTCGCGTGCGGCAGGAAATGGCCGGTGTTTGGGTTTATAAATATTGGCACCAGACCGTGCTTCTTCGGCAAGTGATGGATCTTTTCAGACACGGCTGCGGCGGCGTCCTAAAATAAAGAGAAACCGGTTTTTTACTAACCACCGACGGACACAGAGGGTGTTATAAGTTTAACGTGTGTATCTGTGTATGTGTCTGTGGCATCGTAGCTCCCAAATGACTGAACCGATTTACATTTGTTTTCTTTTGTTTGAAATGTGATTTAATCGAGAGTATTCTTTCTAAGCTGTGATTCAAGAAAATTTATTCAGACGTTTGAAGATTATCAGTTCTTTTCTAGTTGATGAATGGATGTGAGCATCTTCCACAGGTCTGGTCGAGTCAAAGTTTAGTACTCTGTTTGTTTTTGTCTTCTCTGGTACTTTGTTCTGTTTCTTTGTTGTTAACCTTGAACTGATTGTTGCAGCATCACCTAGAATTTGCAGGATACCCATTTGGGTATCCTCCCCTCACCAACTTACAGCAGAGGTATCTTGTTTGGGCTCATTGAAATGGTCTCAATGAATATGTATAGATAGACGGTAATAGGTGATGATGGAGTAGCAAAAAGATATGAGGGTAAATTTGTGTCAGTTTTTTTTATAGTACAGTCAGTCGGCCACAAAAAGTTGTATGCATCAACAAGAATTCATTTAATTGCATACAATCTGTGTTACATAATATTGTATCAGTGAGTAGCTACAATTAAGTACCAAATGTAGTATGTTTTGTGACTACACAAACACAGCTTGTAGATAATTAAATGACTTTTGTCAATAATTAATCTTTTTGAGGCCGATTGTACTCAAAGCAAAAAGCTAGAAGGCCATTCCCATGATTACAGAGTAATTAGTCATTGCAGCTATTAAGGTCGCTATTACAAGTGGATAGTCAAATCATTACTTTTTAAACAAAAGCATGTTTATTATATAAAATGCTTTGCATTCATATAATGTTTCGGTACATTTCAGAATCGTACCATGCTCATCTATCAGCAATTCGGCCAAAAAACATTTTAAGAATGCAAAGCATTTTATTTAATAAACATAATGTTGTTTAAAAAAGTAATGATTTGACTACCACTTGTAATAGCTACCTTAATGCAGTAAGTATGTAAAACCCAAACATTATATTATTATTATCGTTGGAATTAAATTAAGTGATTAGGCATGAATAGAAACAATTCTACAGCTACTGGTGTAATTATGGAACCAAACCGATAATGGTTGTTACCATTAGTTTTACCATAAGGAAACTCAGTGGCAGCTCACCCCGTACTGCATACCTAGGATCTCATTACATAGGTACTTAATAAGATAAGCTAGAGCAAAGTGGAGTGCTACTAACATAGTTGTAAGTAAGCCTTATAATATAATATGGGCCTATTTCACGATGTCTGAATAGCTACTAGCTACCCACCGAATAAATTCAAAAATAGAACAGAATTTGTATGAAATTATCAGCCAAGTAAGTTAATGGAAACTTAATCGGAGGTGGTGAAACAGGCCCTAACACAAATTTGTTTATAGATATTGTCTTATTAGATGGACAACAAGCTTAATTTTATGAACAACCGGTTCTCCAAAGAACTATGACGTCGTAGAGTCAGCAACAGAAGTCAAATAACACTTGAGTTTACTTAATCTTAATTATTGAGAAAAATACTTCATTAAAATCGGAACAGATGTAAATTTTAAAGAAAATTAACTCTTATTATAATAAATAAAATGCTAAAAAGCAGGTTATTGTATCATTTTGTGTTAATTTAGATGATGTCAAAAAGTAGCAGTGTTAACCGACTTCTGTTGCTGAACGTACGTATCGTTCTTTTTACTGGCGTGTTCTTGCCACGTTTGTCTAATATTTTGAAAATTGGTTGTAATTATACGTATGACCGATGACGCATTTCATTCTTGAATGTTAATCTGGCATGCCTTATACATTTTGAGACGAATATGCGACGAACAAACCAGCTATTTGGTATACAGGCAGAACCAGAACACATGCAACTACTTTTAAAAACTGTTGTGAGTGCGGCTCGGTCAATTGCTTTCTCTAAAGTTATTACGCACAATAAAATGAACATTGGGCGTGTAATGGAATAATTTTGCCTGCCTAATTTCATTGGAGATTTAGTTTACCGACAACTTTGTTAAAATAGTAATACGCAGTAAGTTACATAACAATCGAGTTTGGTTGAACTACGCGTTATGCCCTTTCAAATAGCAGCCTAAACAAAGTATATTGTTGCGGGGATGGCCTAGCCTAATTTCATAATGTGTTGGAAACTACATATAACATGGCCAGGTATTTGTGGTGTGTGATAGCCAAAAAAACACTAGAAAAAATCGATATTTGAATGAAAAACGTTAATATTCTGTTAGACAAACATTCTATCCACTTCATCACCGTGTGAATAAACTGTCTAGTGGCAACAAGTCCTTGGCTACCAGTCCTACAAGTTTTATATGTGCCATATTATTTGTTGCCCCTCTTAATACCTACTTTATGTTAGTACTTAATAGTACATTATTGCAAAGGCCGTGAAATAGGCAATTGCAGGTCGAGTCTGAGTTTGAAGGCCGAGCCGTAGGCGAGGACTTCACTAATACGAGACAGGCAATTGCCATTTCCGCCGAGGCATATAAATATAGTGCTTTTCTCAAAAGAATGCAGGGAAATAAAATTTCCATAATTTTTCAAGTTAATGACGTTTTTAACATGAACTGTACATTTCAACATGAAATAAATTGCCCATAATGTAGATGACTTTTTAATTTTAGCAATCTTATTAAAATACGCCAAAAATACTGTTTCGGAGAAAATGATGACTTTTTTCTCGTTTTTCTAAATCATAAAATTTTCAGATACTTTCATGTAAGTATTTTTCTTTTGACTTCGCTGGAAGCAGGTTTTCCATTGCCAATTTGGCTTCTGATCTTAAATCCAGTGGAGTACAATCAATCTCCATTTCACTCTCTGAACCGTTAGAACTCATTTTAATTATTAAATTTATATTAGGTCTTTACCTATGAAATTGCCGTTCTGCAGTACTGGCCATTTCAAATCAAAATAATTTTTGTTTGGCTAAGAATTCTAATTTCAAATTAATTTTATTTTAAAAACATGGATTTTTTTTTCCAAAAGTAGTCCTTTGTTTATTGATTAGTGTTACATTTTCATCGCATTTCAATCTTTTTCGTCATCATGGATACGTTAAAAATTCGAGTAATTATGGAATATGAGTACCGTCGTGGCAGCAACGCGGCACAAGCGGCACGCAACATCAACGACGTTTACGGAGCTAACACTACAAATCAACGCACCACCTGTTATTGGTTTGCTCGCTTCCGTTCTGGAAATTTCGACCTGAAAAATGAACCTCGCGGTCGTCCGAAGACTTTGGTCGACAATTACGAATTAAAGGCGATTGTGGAAGCTGATGATACACAATCTACGGCTGAATTAGCAGCAGCTTTCGACGTTAGCGTCAAAACAATATTGGTCCATTTGCGTCAAATTGGCAAGGTAAAAAAGCTAGACAAATGGGTGCCCCACGAACTCAATGATCGCCAGCGCGAAGTACGCGTCGAGACGTGCCTTGCGCTGCTCAACAGACACACAAATGAAGGAATTTTGAACCGCATTGTTACCTGCGATGAAAAATGGATTCTGTTTGATAACCGCAAGCGCTCAGCAAGTTGGTTGGATCCTGGTTCAGCACCTAAACAATGCCCTAAACGAAAACTTACCCCTATAAAAGTGATGGTCACTGTTTGGTGGTCTAGCGCCGGTGTGATTCATCACAGCTTCTTACCAAACGGGGTGAGCATTACTGAAGATGTGTACTGTGAAGAACTGAACACAATGATGGAGGAGCTGGCACATCTCCAACCAGCATTGGTCAATCGCTCGTCTCCGCTGCTCCTGCACGACAACGCGCGACCTCATACTGCACAGCAGACGGTCTCCAAGTTGCAAGAACTGGGGTTGGAAGCTCTCCGTCATCCGCCCTACTCACCAGACCTTGCGCCTACAGACTACTACTTTTTCCAGAATTCGGATAACTTCTTGGCGGGAAAAAAATTCAATACCCGAGAGGCAGTACAAAATGCCTTTGAAGAATTTGTTGCCTCCCGACCAGCTTATTTCTTTAAGAAACTGCCACTGCGTTGGCAAAGATGCATTGATTGCATGGGTGATTACTTCGATTAATACAAATAAAAAATACATGAAAAAAATTCGTTTAAATTTTTTCATACAAAACGGCAATTTCATAGGTAAAGACCTATTATTTAAGTAATAAGTAGGTATAAATAACAAATCAAGACGAATTTTCAGCTTTGCCGCCAATTTTCTATTTATCATCTGTGCCGAAAAGCAAACGCATTTATGGCTATACAGCCACGTGAACGCAATTTATACTAAGCAAAGAGACTTATGGTATGCCAAGAATGATAAAAGAGATCCAATCAAAGAGTATTTAATAACCCCAGCACGCCTTTTCATACAACATTGCTGGAGCGCTGTAATGTTCCAAATTCAAAAAACGCTCCTGCAATGGATTTGATTTTCTTTGACCGTAAATTCGATACTTCGCGTGTTCTTTATTCGCAAATAATGACAACATTTCCATGCATGTTTGAGAAAAGATATTTTTTTTTGCTGTTTCTTTCTAACGCAAGTCCAAAGTTGGTGAGATTATATCGACTCTTTCTTTGACGCAGACTTCTATCTATCAGTCTACTAAGAAAGATTGCATCAAAAAGTGAATTTGGCCCAAAATGGTCTTTACGCCCTTTGTTGCGGAAAGAGCCGATATGGATGTGCGTATGGGCTGAGGGCCCGTTTTTTGAACCGTTGCGAAACGAAATAAGACTTATAGGGGATTTAGTTAAAAATAGTAAAAACTTAAAGCAAAGGTCCATAAATTTCTTAAACGTGAATTAAAACTTTTACGATTAAGTAACTTGGGCCCTCAGTCCAGACGCTTGCATAAAGTGGCATAGTCTGAATCTCAGTAAGTACTATATCTGGGTTAATAATTTTTATTTAGGAATTTAGTTAAGAATTTCTTAAATATTTTAAGAAATTCCCAAGTCTGTAGAATATGACATTACAGATTTATGGCGATATATCTAGGGCCCTCAATTCATTATTGTTTGAACTGAGGAATCTGCAAAACATGAATTTATCTGAAGAAATACATAAATACGACTTTAACATATTTTACTTAGACATATAGGTGAATTAGTTAAAAAGAAATAATGACACAAAAGTTAATTGTTATGAAGTAAATGAAAATTGAATTTTACTAAAATGTCTGAACTGAGAGCCCAATGTTTTCGGCTTTATTGACTAGGCGCGACCTCATAGATGAACACAAATTAGAATAAGATTTTTAACTATTTCTTAACTAAATTTTAACATATCGTCCGTCCTTCTAAATATTATACTTTAAAAGAAAATTGATTTTTAACTTTTCATATGAGAAAAATTTGTAGGGTGACCATAATGTTCATAGTAAGTACCTGTACATTTTGTAAAGCGCGGTCGGAAAGTCATAATATTTGCAGCTAAAAGTATTATACAACGTGCCGCTGCTTTGACGACATTAATTTGACGTATACGGTTTCGCGTCTTCGTTTTGTAAAGATATTTTAATTTAATTAAACTTTATTATTTATTGATTTATTTACAATTTTCTAAAATAGCATCTTGGAGCAACCTGTAGCGCAGAGATGAAATTAAAACGAACGGGAAAGAAAAGGTCACGCCTCTCGAATTTTTCTATGGGGGTTGTGCAAAAGAAATCATTCATGAAGCTACTCACAGCTGGGTCAGAACATTCTAGACACACGATGAACCAAAAAAAGGGTCAAAGTCAAAGACCTTACCAGCTGACATAAAACAATAGCTTCATGAATGAGTCTTTTGCCTAGAGTGATCCTAATTTTGGTTATTATTTTATTATTTAGTTTGTTTGAATTTTTTTTTTCAATTAATTAATTATTTTATCGTATTATAATTTTTATGATTACTGGCCACCAGCACTACTTGTGTCTTTAGTCAATGTTGTAATTGCGGGAACACGTTGTATACCTACATTTACATTTTTTTTTAAATATGTCTATACTTTGAATTTATTTACTTTAGGCAACTAGGGCCGGTGGCATACTATGATGTTAATGTGTGCGTGAAGCGTGTTTGTACAAACGGTCTTACTTACTGTGCTTCACTTTTGATATACGTGGCGCGGAGTCCTCCTTTTTTATAAGTCTATGAATTAACGAAACCATTTGTTATCATCTTTGAAAATGGAGCCATATAGTAGCACTCCTAACTAATAAATAGTTTTATCATCAAGGGTATTTATGTAGCAGTAACAAGAATAAAGTTTAAAAAACAGTAACCCGACTACGGAAAAATAAAATTGATCTAAAAAGTTCAAAATATTTTTTACTTAAACAATAATGACATAGGTATATACATATTTGTAATGTGCTCGTCAAGACCTTTCTTTTGATACCAAACATGTCATGATTATATCAATTTATTTTTTTCGAGGTCAGAAATTTACGTGTAAAGTCCACCATATTAAATATAGGAAGAATTTATGTAGCCTATGTCACACGGACCATTATTACAAATCTATCGATACCTCATTCATCAAAATCCATTCAGTAATTTAGGCGCTACGGTGGAACACACGTAAATACATACTTATATACATACTTACATACTTAAATAGACCGCTAAAATAATAACCCTTCCTTTTTGGTTTGCCGTAGTCGGGTAAAAATACATACTTACATACATACATACACACATACATACATAGACTGCTAAAATCATAACCCTTCCTTTTGACTTTGCCGTAGTCGGGTAAAAATAACTTCTCTCACTCGCAATTTTGTATTTTTAGGATATAAGACTATTTTAAGGTTACATTTGTGTGAAGTAAATGGTTTTTTATATTTATACCGACCGTGTTTTATTTATCTTATGACTTTCCTACCGCGCTTTACAAAATGTACAGGTACTTACTATGAACATTATGGTCACCCTACAAATTTTTCTCATATAAAAAGTTAAAAATCAATTTTCTTTTAAAGTATAATATTTAGAAGGACGGACGATATGTTACAATTTAGTTAAGAAATAGTTAAAAATATTATTCTAATTTGTGTTCATCTATGAGGTCGAGCCTAGTCAATAAAGCCGAAAATATTGGGCTCTCAGTTCAGACATTTTAATAAAATTCAATTTTCATTTACTTCATAACAATTAACTTTTGTGTCATTATTTCTTTTTAACTAATTCACCTATATGTCTAATTAAAATATGTTAAAGTCGTATTTATGTATTTCTTCAGATAAATTCATGTTTTGCAGATTCCTCAGTTCAAACAATAATGAATTGAGGGCCCTAGATATATCGCCATAAATCTGTAATGTCATATTCTACAGACTTGGGAATTTCTTAAAATATTTAAGAAATTCTTAACTAAATTCCTAAATAAAAATTATTAACCCAGATATAGTACTTACTGAGATTCAGACTATGCCACTTTATGCAAGCGTCTGGACTGAGGGCCCAAGTTATTTAATCGTAAAAGTTTTAATTCACGTTTAAGAAATTTATGGACCTTTGCTTTAAGTTTTTACTATTTTTAACTAAATCCCCTATAAGTCTTATTTCGTTTCGCAACGGTTCAAAAAACGGGCCCTCAGTCCATACGCACATCCGATATGGCAAGTTATTAGCAAGCCAGTAATTGCTCAGAACCTCCTCCTAAGTAAGAGCGGACGCGTGTTGATGCGAGTAACCTCGGCCACGCTCGAGGCCACAGCGACCTAGTGCATACTGCTACTGCATTACTTGACACAATTCATGGTCGGAAACCTATAAGAAGTTTGTGATCTTAAAATAACATGGTACAAACTTACATTTACTGTTGGAATGTATGGGAGAAGATGTTTTTCAACTAAACTCCTTTGCAAAAAAAACGGGCACCTTACAGTCATTGGCTTTTCTTTGGATAATATTTATATTTTTAGTATGTCATTAGCATAAATGACTAGAAATTTCTTATTATCATTGAGAATATAGTTTTTAACCCTTAGATCCTGGAATCGGTGTTTTAGTCAATGTAAACAGAGAGTCGTGTTAAAATGAAAATTTTTAGGGTATAATTAAATTATGACTACGAGTATTTTCATGGTATTTTAATAAACAAAAAGACATTAAAAAATAAAAATTAATAACGAGTATGACCTCCCCTTGCAGCGATTAAGGCATGTACTCGTCTTGGCATGCTTTCCACCAGGCTTTTGATGGTGTCCTGTGGAATGTGTTCCCACTCCGCCGAAATCACACGTTTAAGCTCCCTGATGTTTTGTGGGAGGGGTTGGACAGATCGTACTCGCCTTTTTAGGAGGTCCCAGACGTGCTCAATGGCGTTAAGGTCGGGGCTCCGCGCTAGGCAATCCAGGCGACGAATACCGACCTCTTGCATATAAGCATCTACGTCGCCAGAACGGTGGTACCGAGCATTATCGTCCATGTAAATGGCATCTTCACCAATTACAGTCAGTGCGGGCTGTGCATGTTGACACATTATTCCTGTTATGTACCTTTGCGCATTTAGTGAGCCATTTTCAATGAACACTATCTCGGTACGATAGCTGGAAGTTACGCCCGCCCAAAACATAACGGACCTTCCACCATAAGGGGTGATATCTTCAAAACACACGTCGGCATAGCGTTCCCCTGGTCTTCGTAACACTCGCCGACGTCGGTCCTCACCATTCAGACAAATTCGAGCCTCATCTGAGAATAGTACGCTACTCCAGGTACATAGTGTCCAAGATAGACAATTTCTAGTGAACCTCAGTCGAGCAATTCGGTGCTCACGGAGTAACTTGGAGGCCCGCGCTGGTCGTCGACTGCGTATATCAACCGCTAAAAGCCTCCTCCTCACTGTCCATAGGCTAACTTGCGCTCCTCGTACCTCTTCAAGGTTTCTTTTGAGGTCTATGTAACTGCATTTGCGGTTCCTCAGCGCCTGAGTCACTAAAAAGCGGTCATCTCGTGGTTGTGTGCAACGTTTTCTCCCAGAACCTTGACTTCTTTGAACGGAACCTGTCTCTTGGTATCGAGTCCAGGTTCTTTGGACGGTGGAACGACCCACGTTTAACCGCTGTGAGCCGTAACATTGACTACACCCCACTTCCCGCAGCGCTATAATTTTACTAGCTCTTATTGCTTTTTCTGCCATTACAATCGATACAAAAATATCTGTTTTAAGTCACAATAAGGCAGGATTATGCGACAAACATAAATTATTCTAACAAAAATAACGAGAAGTTAGTTTTAGTTGCCTGATAACCTTTTAACCGCAAACCCGCGAATAGCAAGTAAAAAGTCATAAACTGAAAAAGGGATTATTATTTTTAAAAACAACAGTTTCGAATTTGAAATTAACTTTTTTTTTATACCAAGACTCTGTATTAAGTGCCAGTAATATAGTTTGGCTATTAAAACCTCTTTAGAACTAAATGATTACTAATAATGTAGAAAAATCCAAACCGGCCGTTTTTTTTGCAAAGGAGTGTATAATATTAAGTTTGTTCTTGGTATGATTGACCAACTGCGGAACCCTTCATTGTGCGTAGTCCGACACGCACTTGGCCGGTTTTTTATTAATATGATAAAGCAAAAAAAATACGTGTCCAATATTTTTTTATTATCTGACTGACGATGACGGGCTAAATAGAAATTCTATTTTTTTACCCAGGCATCATCCCTATTAAGTAACTCACCGTGAAGTCGTAAGTGAAGTGAGCTAGCTGTCAAACAGCGACAATTCCTAACATCAGATGGAATGACAGCCCATTGCAAGCTCACTTTACCTACGTTTTCACGATGAGATTTGTACAGAATATACCGACTCGTAGTAGGTAAAGAATGACTAGGCGTTACTTTGGCACATACGAGTTTTGGAAAAAGACTCGAAAGAAAAGCAGAACTTAGCTCGTGCCATATAAATAGGCGCGTACTGTACAGTTACAGTGCGTTTCAAATGACGCGGAGCTGGGCGGAGCTGAGCGGAGACGTGCAGGAATCGTCCAATTACGGACGAGACAAGAGACGGGATGAGGATTTCAACCATAATGATTGATCGATTCCTGTACGTCTCCGCTCCGCTCAGCTCCGCGTCAGTGGAAACGCACCCTTAGGGAACTTGGTTGTTGAGATTAGAAGACTAGGTACGTCAATTTGCCGTGTCACGCGCATTGCACACTGACAAAGAATGACAGTTGTGATTTAAAACGGACAATTGAGTTCATACAATAAATTTGTCATTTGCTTTTGGTATCAAGTTCCACGATTCAAACTGAAAGCATTTATTTCAATTAAGTTTTGAACCGTCAATGGAGTGAGACAGTCAGGAAGATGAAGCTAGTTGCCCAATCCAAAGCGTAGTAGGTTCCTATGGAGAAAACATTGCATCGACACTCACCTCGAACCCAGGATTACTGCTAGCTCTGGATAGTTCTCTGAACTCCAGCTGCACTGTAGTCACCTCAGCAGTAGTACTGTAGTGGGACCATTCTGGTGCATGCGCGGTTCTCTCTCCTAGGTTCACATCAGAGTATGGTATACCAGAAGGTGAAGAGAAAGCAGCCATCAATCGGTCTCCTAGGTCGATCTAAAAATGGAGATAAGATATTTTATTTTGAGTTTCATTTACTTCTCATTTAGGTATTGGTTGCAACTCACATTGCAGTTAAAAGATAAGCCATTCAATTCATTTCCTGCTGTAGTTCTATTTGTCATTGTTATTCTTTTACTGCCGACACAACTCAATGGAAACAGTTAAGAACGAGACGTTCAACGACAAATGCCATTACACGGTAGAAACGGTACCTATGTTTAGGAGCTGGCCGTATTTTTGTTCGAACTTTGTGAACTAAAAGATGTGGTTTCCGAATCGAATTTTAAGGAACTGAGGGACTAGACCAGGGATTCCCAAACTATTTTGGGCAAGAGACCCCTTTTCCAAAAAGAAACTGATACTTCAGACCCCCTTGGACAAATTACTTTAAAAATCCTATCTCTAGTTTTTGAAAACGCGCCTGAAAGACTTGTAAGCTCGAACACCATTATCTTTTTCGTTTATTTCGACCCCTGGGAAACCAATTTCGACCCCAAGGGGTCGATATCGACCACTTTGGGAATCCCTGGACTAGACAAAGTAACATTCGATTAGCGATGACGCTAGTAGAAAAGATAAAAAATGGGGTTGACATAAGCTATCGCAATATCACGTGATCATGTCGATGTCACTTTGAAGCTCTAGCGATTGTAGAAATAGAATCGCTCCGAAGCGAATGCCATTTGTCTAGGCCCTCAGGTCGTACTCTGGGCAGTGATATTATAAAGGAAAGATATACTACGTTCATCAGTATGAACGGCGAACGTCAGTATGAGCGGCGTTCGGAGTTCGGCGTTGTTATTACAAATGTAGTTACATATTACAGGTGTATAGTAGTTTTCAACTTCGACTGCGATAGATACTACGGAACGCATGATACGAAAAGAGATAGCTTGGCATTTTAGATATACTGTCACGCCACAGACACGCTTTGTTTCGCTCGCTGCTATTAGCCGACTGAATGAAATTACAACAATTGTCTGCATTTATCTGCAACAATTTGCGCGCGCTAGGGCCATATCTACCTCTTTATTATATAATATCATTGACTCTGGGTACATGTTGTACATTAGGTTTTCACAAATATAAATATGGAAAGACAATCTCTACTTATTCTGATAGGGAAAGTGGTCATTACAAAGTAAGAAAACAATAATAGTATTGATAAATGGGTTAAAAATTGTACACTTACAGCTTTAGTAAGGAACATACGATCTTGAGTGAAATGATAACAGGACAGCAAACTTCCCAGAACTCTGATAGTGACTTCAAAGAAATTAACATCTTTGTTCTTTGTGAAAACTAGCTCATTTTTAATCCATTGCTTGCCTTCCTCGAATTCTGGGAACAAAAAGTTGAAAAAATATTACCTAATGTATACCAGAAATTATATATTAGGTACATAAACTAGAAAGGTTTAGGTAGTGAAATAAAGGTAAAGAATCTTGACGTGACTTTTTACACAAACACATATTAAACAAATAAACTACTGCTTATACTAATGTTTCAATTGATTTAGTAATCATTATTGTTGTATTTACAATGGTTTTTAGTTGCATTTTATTTTTAAACTGAGGTTTTAAAATAAAAAATGATAAAAGACACATCAACATTGTTTACCTTTATTTCACCACCTAAACCTTTCTGGTAGGTACAGTTAATAATAAGTGTGCCCAATATAGAATTAAGAATTTGATCGAACATCGATTCATAACATTAATATTATTTTTCCTGAAATAGATAACAATGTGTTCCATACACTTGAATCTCCATATTCGCTGTATCTCAGCTCTGTATGACATATCGTTTTAGAGAAAAACTTGCAGATCATGCACAAACTGATGCTATGAGTTTTATTTTTGCAAATGTTGCTCTGAACGCTAATTATCTGTTGTTGGCTGCCTAGACTCTGTAATCGCTTGGTACTTCTAAAATTGGTAAAGGATTACATCTCGCCGCAGTTTTCACCTTAATGTAGTGACTGTCTTTTGGGTGGTTAAGTATATAATAATATTTAATGACAACCGGCGCGGTGAAACCGAGGTAGGTCGTCAGTAACACAGCTGCTGTTTTGAAAAATAAGTGCATTACATGAGCGTAAATAAACATCAGAGTTTTATTAAGAAATCGGCTTTGACGGGCCTGGGTTTTCCTGTTCCTCATACCTGATGAGGAACAGTGAGAACAGTCGGTTCACAACTCCATGTTTATTTACGATCGTGTTAACACAATATGACCTAAAGTAAAGCTGGTCCCATATATAACGCCTAGACACTGAAAATAATGATGACTCCGCCCGATTAAATGTGGTGCTGTTCCACAAACGGTGTAACACATAATATCGTGTCCTGTTGTCTGCAAGTTACAGGAACTGATGGCGCCAAACTAGTAGCTGAATTCTGTGGCCGACTCCATTTAGGTTGTCATCGACACGCTAAGAAGATTATAAATAACTAGCTCCAGCCCGCGACTTCGTCCGCGTGAAATTTCTTGTTCCGCCGACCCACCGCAGTCGCATCGCATCGCGTGCCCGCGCTATTACTTATAACGTTGTTTCTGACTTTTCTATTTTTACTTAGCTCCTAAGGGTCCTAGCGTGATGTTAAGTAGCCTATAGCCTTCCTCAAAAATTGGGCTATCAACTGCAAAAAGAATTTTTCAAATAAGATTTATTATTAGTAAGTATAGAAGATGTATTACTTCAGAGGAGCTCGTGGCTAAGTAATAACAGCCGCACGGGTCGATCCGTCAGGTTAAGCTACGCTTGCCGGGGTTGGTCAGTGGATGGGTGACCATCTTTACATACCGAGATTCATCCGTGCCCCGGAAAGCACGTTAAGCCGTTGGTCCCGGCTGTTATTCGTGGATCTTTGACAGTCGTTACGGGTCGTCAGAAGCCCGAGAGTCTGACAACCAGTCTTACCAAGGGGTATCGTATTACCCAGTAACTGGGCTGTGGAGGTCAGATAGGCAGTCGCTCCATGTAAAATACTGGTATTCAGCTGCATCCGGTTACACTGGAAGCCGACCCCAACATAGTTGGGAAAAGGCTAGGCAGACAGAAGATGTATTACCTTCAGTCAGTCCCATAATGTAGGCTGTGTCCAGTGAGTCCACGATGGTGAGCCCAAGAGAAAACCAGTCGAACGCCATACCGGACACTGGCTTCAAGTTGTCGTGACCCCACGCGTGTTCCTTGTAGCCACGCCATGCGTGTCTGAAGCTCTCCACTACGGCGTATTGACGAGCATTTATTGGCCCTAAAAGTTTTAATATTGTGATGTGTTAACATGGTCTGTTCCTCCATACGCAAAATACGCGCATTGTCGTGGAGTTGCGGATACCAGCCCGTATTACCTATGGTCTGTTCCTCCTTTTTTGAAGTGAAAACTTTAGGCGCTAATTATCTATGAGCGATTTTTTGGAGCGATGTTATGTGTTCGCGCCACTTCAATCGATATGCTAATGTGACGTGTTGCGCTGTCAAGTTTTCACTTCCGTCGGCAGTCCCCATGACTGACGATATTCCTTTCTTTAAGCACTTATTTGATAATGTAAACCCAAATTAGGTAGAGGTTAATTTTATAACCTCAATTTTCTTTTTCAAACAATAATTGTTGGAAAAAGAGGTGACATATAAAGTTGAAACCTTCAAAATACAGATGAATGTGTTAATAATTCCATTTAGTAAGTGATTGCGTAAGAATTTAACCTGAACATGATTTGTTTACATTTTCATCAGATATTTTTGGAACAGACTACAGTCACAGTTGGAATGAACGCTAACGCTACAGTAATAATAATACTAATGCTACAGTACTTCGTGCGGGCACTGAATGCTTTGATACATTTTTTGAAAGAGAAGCCCGAAAGTCTGACAACAGTCTTACCAAGGGGTATCGTATTACCCAGTAACTGTGTTGTGGAGGTCAGATAGGCAGGCGCTCCATGTAAAATAAGTTCTGGTATTCAGCTGCATCCGGTTAGACATATGGCCCTCTGCTTTGTCCCCCCGGGGGACAGATCGGAAAAAAAGTCCCCTGTTAGCAACAAGGGGACAGTTCGAACTTTATTCGTTCCTATCTGTACCCCCATTGTTGATAGGGGGACAGATGACACTTTTTATTCCTATTTGTCTTTACTAATTATTTGTGTTTATTAATTCTTAAAAGTAATGCCACGCATTATATGCAAAATTACATTAAATAAATGACCAGTGGTTTGGGTTTATAATCATATGTACATAAATAAATTACTTTTTTGTTTTTCTATCAATCAGCCATAGTCCCGTAAATCACAACAGCTATTGTAGGTACAATTATGTACTATCAACGATTTTTGTGCAGCACCCCCATAAGGTCGCTTTTCGCCTGCACGGCCAGAGGCAGGCGGGTCCTGATTGATGATGATGATTGATGGCATTGTTTTCGTCAGCCAATAGCGCTTCGGCGCATATTACAAAAGACGACCCTTTCGTTCTACCCTAGTTAACAAAAAAAAGAATGGGTCGTGGTACCCAAGTTAACAAAAAAATCTGTAAACAATGAGCTAGTAAAAATGTTATTTTTGCCTGCCGTAGCTTTCAAAACGGAACTTTATTTGATTGCTTTGAATTAAATAAGTAGGTATTTTATGAGCCTTGTTTGGTAATTTGAATTACCTGATTGATTTTAAGTATCCTAAACATTTTGAGATGACTTTAATAGTCATGTTGTATTGTTGTGTTGTAAGGGCCGTGACTGAAATGCTTGGAACCATAAGGTAGGAAATAAAAAGTTTTAGACTTGTGCTGAAACTATACTAAAGTAAGTTTAGAAATTACGGAGAAGAAAAACCTTTTTGTATTTTCATAATATTTAAATATGAATATAGGTAAATATATCGTTGGTGTGCCTTGCTCAATAAATAAATAAATAAATAAATAAATAAATAGGTAAGTTTATTATATAGATAACTATAGTTATCTACAAAATAAACTATCGCGGAATGTTACATCGATATGTTACCGCTAATGTGCGTAAATCAGTTAGGGCCGTAAGATCAATTGTAGTTTAAACCTCGGAAGATAGTTTAATCACTGGGCATCGATTATTGCGTAAGATCAAGCAGGTAGTTGATCGATTATTGGCAGTTTAAACCATCGATTCGTTTAAACTAAGCCAAAGGGACAGTTAAACTCCTTTGGATGGATTAAACTGACCGTGTGCGTACCAGATGGCATAAATAGACGCGACGACCTTTCAAAAAAATTGCTACAAACAAAACATTTCTACCTGACTGCTTTAAATTCTACGTAGTATCTATTCATTGAAGCTTTGTTTTTGGTTACATGACAGTGACTCGGATTCAGATATCGAAATAATACACAAGTTGAACGATCTAAATACATAGTTATTATAGTAGACCGTATGTCGGTAGATCAAGATACAATCATTGGAATCAATGGAATGACATAGAATTCATACGTCGTTTTCGTGTTTCCGGTTTCAGCGAAATCGGAAGCGAAATATGTCATCCGGATAAGGTAAATTTTATTTAAATTAAGTAAGTACTCCTAATTAGTATCTAAAGAGTTTTTTCTAGAGATACGACCTACTGATACCTACTTGTTATTACTACAGTCAACTAGGTCTTTTTTTTGCCATTATTTTAGTGAATGGATGAACTAACTTCGAATAAACTAGAGAATGTTGCCATGTGTAAAAGACTAATCGAAGTTTAACTAATCTGTTCATATTTTCCATTGGATCATATCACCATCGATTATATTGTATCGTAGATTCCGATATCCATAGTTTAAACTGCTTTTGATCTTACGGCCCTTAGAGTGCAGATTAACTTGTTAATCTCTTGTTAATCGGGTTGATTCCGTTAAAGTGGAAAACAATGTTTAATTTCTTATCCTATTAACTAGATAATCTGCAGACTTCCTAGGTAATCTGCAGACTAACGGCCAAGAATACTGTTAAGTTAATAAAACAGGTTCTTTGCTTGAATAAAACATTCGAATTCACGATAATTATTTAATTTTAATTTCTGTCGACGGCGATGCGGACGAATTTTTTAATATCCTATGATTATTTCCCCTCCTTTTTTATATTTTTTTTAAGACTTAGACCTTAAATTATGTAACTGAAATAAATATCAACTTTCAAATAGATGTCCTTCTGCTCGGACAACACCATTTTAATTTATGTAACTGAAATAAATATCAACTTTCAAATAGATGTCCTTCTGCTCGGACAACAACATTTTAATTTCTAATAATAATCTAAAGTTTGGTGACATTTAACACATAAATAAAAGTAATAAAACAAATCAATACAATAGTGTGTAGGTAGGTAATTAAAATTTTACTCGTATGTTACTCCACTGAATTAACCGATCAAATTAGACAATTTAACTAAAGGAACTTTACTTCAATAAAATAAAGTCTGTCTGTATGTCTGTCTGTCTGTCTGTCACAGCTGGATATCTCAAGAACTACTAATGCCATCAACTTGAAATTTGGAACAGGTTTAGATGACGTTTACCAAACTATTTTGAAAACAAGAAAGAAATAAAAAAAATATTCTTTTGTTTGCAACAGGGTCATATAAATTCAAAGTGATGCTAGGGCGTGTATGGTATCTTATAATGAAAGAATGCTGTTTGCACATTCTCAAACATTTTTTTATTTTATTTTAGGCCGCATAGTTTTCGACTTTTGATGAAAAATTTAAAAATAAAAACCGTTTTTTTAGTTTTTTTAGTATCAACAAATACTAAAAACGGCGATTCACAAGGTATTTTGTTTAAATATGGGCGAATTTCTGCAACTGCAAAAAATACCCTTGTAATTCACAGTATCGTTATGAAATACATGGTTATCTTTGCGATAGTTAAACATAATATGGTACGGAACCCTTTGTGTGCGAGTCCGTCTCGCACTTGACCGGTTTTTTTTTAATATATATTTTTAAGACTTAGATTTTAAATTATGTAAATTAAATAAATACTGTTTAAACTTTATTACGATTTGTGTTTTCCTATCATAAATGTTTAAATACCAATTTCTAAGAAACTTATGGGGCCGATGCACATCTGGCGAGGCGCAGCACAGCGTGGTTTGTCAATGCCAAACCAAAATCAACATTGCGAGCCTTAAAATAAGGTTGAAAATAAATAACCTGAGACGCGCACCTTTTTCCGCTTAGATACAATCTCATCATTATTTAAAAAAAAAACAATTCAAATTTCGTTTGATGATAATTTCTACCAAACGCAGTGGCATCTATGCCACGGTACGGGTCTACGGTATGGAACTGGAACATGTGTAATAATAATAATCTAATCAAACTATAAGTAATACTGTATATGTAATAAATATTAAATTAAAACCCATAAATTAAAAAAAATATTTTATTCTAACAAAATAAATTCAGTCAAAGAAATCACTCTATCTAGACAACCGAGCTGCGGTGCGGGCCACCTGCGGTGCACCATAGTGCCTAATCCATTGTCCACCGAAATTTTTTTTTTTATTTGCACACATGTTCAAGGATTCAAGTTCATTCACTCATTGACCTAGTGGTCCAATTCTACAGTGTTTAAATTTACTCAAAATGAAAACTCTCCTTTTTGACCTAATTGCTGCACCATCATCAAACGGAATATTATACCCACATTACCATCGTACTAGAGGAGCTCGTGGCTAAGTAATAACAGCCGTACGGGTCAATCCATCGGGTTAAGCTACGATTGCCGAGGTTGGTCCGCGTATGGGTGACCATCTTTACATACCGAGACTCCTCCGTGCATCGGAAAGCACGTTAAGCCGTTGGTACCGGCTGTCATTCGTGGATCTTTGACAGTCGTTAAGGGTCGTCAGTAGCCCGAAAGTCTGACAATCAGTCTTACCAAGGGGTATCGTATTACCCAGTAATTGGATTGTGGAGGTCAGATAGATAGTTAGATCTGTTCAGCTTATAAATAAATCAACATTCTCGTCTGCAAAATGCGCTGATTAGTTTTTTCTAATTATCTTTCATTTTCTTCATTCGGATCATCAAAATGATCTGTTTTTATCTCTTAATAAACGGTTCGTTTCATATTAACAATGCATCGGATGTATGTAATAATTAGACTATTTTAATGCTAAGAGTTCATGAAAGCAAATACTATAAAAAAATGCACCTAAATCACCTTTCTCTAACAACAATAATAATCTCAAAATACCTACTTACAAAACTCTTTTTCTTAGCTTTTTTGAAATTATTTTTATTTTGAGATTTAAGTGCAATTTTTGTTTAGTATTAGCGTTATTGAACTCTTGTCATTTGTCATTAAAATAATTAAATTATTACCAAGGCACGATGCAATGTTATTATGAAATAGACCGTTCAAAAAACAGAGCATTTTGAGAAGATTGTGATCTCCGAATTAAGAAAATTAAAGAATAGAAAATACTAATCAGGTCATTTTGAAGAATCTAATTATGCTCTGAACAGGTTTCGTAAAAGAATTCTTTATTGCCATAAAGTAAGCATATAAACATAACTCGAAATGTTGTTGGCGCGAGAGAGCTGTATTTAACGCTTGATTTACCTGACATAATCGACCTAGATGAATTTAAAAAAAATAACTAGCTATTACGTATATTATAATTATTTATGTGCCATAATAATATTTCATGTTATTTAATTACTTTTGTCTATAAAAATCTTTCTAAGTTAGATTTCCTGCCGATTCGTCTAAATTCCGAAATCAGACCAATGCGGAGGAAATCTAACTTAGAGATGAGTATTGATGATCTTTATGGTTAAAATTAAGTAAATACATAGTTCTTGCTGCCGCGAATCATATTTTGATTAAGATAGAACCTTACACTGCACTGCAAATTGCAAAAAACGCAAGAACATTTGAATTTCGCGCTCTACCACAGCGCAATCATCTTAAGTTGATTTTTGTGTTACCATTCGCTATTAAATCATCCTAAATACATTTTGGCTGCAATGGAATTTGAACTTAGTCACATAATTATATGACATTCAGTTTGTGTATCAAAAGCCGTGTCTCCTGCGCGTCTTTTTGCGCAACATTACACAAAAACCTTACTTACACATTTTTAAAATATTAACTTATTTAATAGTACAATCGGAAAGCTGGTCTGTGAAGCTAATTTATATTCCATCTAATAAAAGTCCACCGCTAATGTTTTCTGAGACACTCTTTTATATCATTATTTTCGTAAAAATGTTACATCTGGTGCCTGTTCGCTCATTGTGTTTTATTGGCTTCAAACCCTTGAAGCGGTGCGGAAGGTTCGTCAGCCCCATGGTTTTTTATTTAACAAAAGACACATGCAAAAGCATAAGATTATTAGAAAGAATGAGTGGCGCAGTTGAGAATGACCAAACCACTTTCATACAAATCAGGCTAAGGTCGGACCGTAAAAGACCATTGTTTTGGTTTCACATAACGAAAATATTATCGTTTCTGAACCATCTCGTCTCTGAAAATTTGAGTGGTCATTAAAACAAACGCCGAAAGGAGCTCGTGGCTGAGTAATAACAGCTGCACGGGTCGATCCATCAGGTTAAGCTACGCTTGCCGGGGTTGGTCCGTGGATGGGTGACCATATTTACATACCGAGACTCAACCGTGCCTCGGAAAACACGTTAAGCCGTTGGTCTTTTTTTTAGGGTTCCGTACCAAAATGGTAATGGTAAGAGTCATAAGGGTTCCTCCCTTATGACTCAGTCTGTCTGTCTGTCACTGCTGGATATCTCAAGAACTACTAATGCTATCAACTTGAAATTTGGAACAGTTTTAGATGACGTTTATTGGTTAAACGTCATCTAAAACTGTTCCAAATTTCGCAAATAAGAAATAATTGTTTTTTTTTTTGCAACAGGGACTACTAGGGCATGTGGGGTATCATATGAAAGAGCGCTGTTTGCACATTCTCAAAGCTTTTTTTAATTTTATTTAAAAAAAAATACCGTCCCCCCACCCCCGTTATCTCCGAAGTTTGCATAGAAATCTGAAATTATTTTATGTGATAGAAGTTTATGTAAAGATTACAGGAAAAATAAAACGATCTCTAAATAGCACACTTTTTCAGAAATCATCAACAAAAATGAAATATAAATGAGAACGGAGTCCTTGGTGTGCGAGTCCGACTCGCTCTTGACCGGTTTTTTATACCTCTACCTAATTTTTTTTGTTGCTGAGCAGCCCAGCTCTGTTTTTTTTTTACTGAAAAAAGGGTGCAAAAAATCTTTAGAAGTGCAAGTTGCAACTGAATACCAATACCAATTAAGGGGATGCGCTGTGGTAGCACGCGAAATTCAATTTTTTTGGGTTTTTTGCAATTTACAGGTATCGGGTTGTATCTTGATCAAAATATGATACGCGGAAATAAAACATATGTATTTACATAATTTTAACCATAAAAATCATCAACTCATCTCTCTATCAAAATTATCTATTAAAATTATGTAAATACATTATGTTTTATTTCTGCTTATCAAATTTTGATCAAGATACAATCTGACACGGACCTGCAAATTGCATAAAACGCAAGAAAATTTGAATTTCATGGGCTACACAGCGCATCCTCCTTAACGTTTAGTAAAAAAAGGGCCATTGTTCATTTTAGGGTCATGCTTTCTTAGGCGACATTCTTCGCTCATTGGTCAAACAAAAACAATTAAGTTTACAATAATGGCCTCATCCTTCGTTCATTGGTCAAACTGAATAAGGGTGTTGCAATCTACTATTTCAACGTTCAAACGAAAAAGTTTTGAAAGTGATAATGCACAGCCCCAGCCCATAGTACAGTCAGTCTTCTGATGTGACTTAATTCAACCCGGTGAGCTGCACAAAACCAACATTAGTTTAATAGAGACTTTAAATTCATGCCATCCCTTATATTATGTATCAAAAAGAAAGTGAGAGCATCAATTTAAAGTCTCCATTAAACTAATGTTGGTTTTATACAGCTCACCGAATTGAATTAAGTCAAATCAGAAGACTGATTGTAATTTTAACTACAATACCTACTGTGATTTATAGGACTGTGGCTGATTGATAGAAAAACAAAAAAAGTAATTTATTTAAAGATGATCATAAACCCAAACCACTAGTATTTTATTTAATGTAATGTTGCTTTTTTATGGTGTGCATAATAAAGAGTATTCTATCTATCTATCTATCTTATAATGTGTGGCATTACTTTTAAGAATTAATAAGTATATTAAATTCTATGGGGGACAAATAGGAATAAAAAGTGTCACCTGGGATATGAATAATATAGTTCGAACTGTCCTTGTTGCTAACGGTGGTACAGGTCGAACTTCTTTTTCCGACCTGTCCCCCCTGGGGACAAAGCGGGGGACAGAGTTTATAACATAGTGCAGAACTTTATTGATGAAAAGGCCTTGTAATGGTTGTTAAAACAACAATCAATTTCAATCACTTAGCTGATAGGTATTATATGCATAAATGTTTCAATAGAACCATTGACATAAAAACTATAAGTCAATGTATAAGTCAGTGAATAGAACAATAAACTTTATTTTAACAATACCTGTAAAGATGGGCCTTTCGTGTTTTTCAACTTCTACAACAGTCTTCTTGGGGACAACTGCTTGAGCTGCTTGCTCATTGACTAGAGACACATTCTTAAGAGTTTCCTAAAACATAACAAGACATCTTTAAAGGTAGGTACTATCGACAAAACCACAGATTTAGAGTAGGCTAGATATCGCAGTTCATTAGATAGTATGAAAACCGAGCGTGTCATCTTTTTATACCTACAAAGACGTCACCCCAGCCATTAAGTGATGTACTCAACGTAAACAGAATCGTTTCAATCGATAAGAGTCAATGAGCTAACAGACTTTTTTTATATCCTCGAGACACAACTCGCCACTGGCGCGATCGAACAAAAACTAAAGTAGTAGCGCGTCAAGTTTGTACACAGCACAAACATGCCATGGCACGCTTGGTCGGATGGCTTGTGGTATCTAGCCTACTCTAAATCTGTGGACAAAACAGACGCCTTTACACCTTAAAGTTGCTTCTTGTATATATACTGATTCATTGAAGAAACCCTGCCCCTATGGTGCTTTGTTCTCGTAAAACAATAGAACGTCGGAATGGCACAAAACATTTGCAAACAAAATTGTTTCAATACATAATGGAAAAACCTGGCTTTTGTCGATGGTACCTACATATTATAAAAAAGTAGCTTTTTGTGTATGCCTGTGTGATGGCTTAGATCTAAAAAACTACGCAATGGATTTTATGTGTGTCACCATTGCATACGTGTGAAACAATGGCGGCTTACTAGCCTATAATAGGGTCCCTGGTGTTATTAATAAACCACCCCTTTTTTTGACATTTTAAATGCTTAAAATTTTCATGAGTATAATAATGGTGTACCTATTATTAGCATCCTATCACTGTGTATTATCTCAACTTGAAATACACGGCATCATTTTTAGATAACCGTTATCGTGTAACTCTATACAATGCTACCAGCAAGTGTTCACAATGTAAACTGTAGGTACAATGTTATCGTCGAAATAGATTGCAATAGTAGCAGGAAATGAACAGCGAACATTTACGTTCTTTTTATTTTATTAAAATTACTTAAGAAAAGTTTTAACTGGCAATAACTTATTAGATTGCTCGAAAAAGGATTATTTTGGTAAAAATGTGGCGCGGTATCACGAGAAATGGCATAAATAGCGGCGCCCCTTTTTCCATGACGACAGATTATAGTAGTAGTGATATTAGATAAAAATTTTTAGATAACACACTATTGTTGGACATTATAGTAGGTATTATCTACAGTTAATTACGAAATGATAAGCTTATTAATGGAATATTGTTTGAGTTTTACTATTTTCGCACTCAACCTGACTTATTTTCTTTACAAAGTATATAAGTCTAAGTACTTAAAGAAATAATTAATGAAATTATTTAAGTAATTGACTTGACTTTCTAACCGCCATCAATGTTGATCTATTTATTTTATTTTATCATCTGTCTATATTCAGTTTTAAATCTATTTTATGAAAGTTTCATCAAGATGGTATAGTAGTAATAAGGTATAATTATTACTTACTTGTGCTAAATCACTATTACTAATCTTATTTATATTTGCAGCAGAAACTTTTGAGATATAAAACATTGCTAGTATAGTTACTGCTATAACAAATACTGCATAAACTATGGATCTTTGCAGTCTTGATAGGCGATTCCATCTCTGAAAATAAAAAATAGTTTAGCTTAGCCACAACCTTAAGACTTAGTAAATAAGTTCACAGAAGAATGATAAAAATAAGAATGCTCCACCATGATTCACAACCATGTAAAATAATATGTTTACCCTGAGAATTTTATGCAATAGCATCTAGGTAACAATGTAACATAGAAGTAAGCACTTGAACCTGTTTTTGAGAACACTATTATTAAAAGTGGACACCACACTGCACAAAACACAGTTTCACAGACTCTATAGTGCAAAATGCCGACAGGGTCCATGTGATCTAATTTTAAGTTTTACCACCTAAGTACTACATGTGGAATGCAATAAAGTATTGAGTATTGAGTATTGAGTATTGAAATTTTATATAATTTGTAAGTTTTACCATGTTTATCTATTGACACTTTTAATTATTTATTTATGAATTCAATGCCCTCAATGTTACTCGAATTAGCCGTAGTAATTTTTGAATATTATATTATTAGTGAATAATGCTTTTCATTTGCACATGAAATATAGTACTTACTCACAATAATGAATGGATTACATACTGTTAATTCTTGCGCAGGCATATTGTGGAAACCTGAAGCCTTAGTTAGCAATAACAGTCACAAACTAAGCAAACAAAAGTGTTTCACTTGAAAAATGTAAAGAGCTTGCTTGTTGATTTTATTAAAAAGTCTGTACAAAACACTACTGAGTAGTTACAGTCTGTTTATATGAATATTAAATTACTTGTTTACAATAACAGTTGAACACACAAAGATCTTTTTAATAACAGGAAAATTCTTATAAAAATACAAATGATGATTAAACAAGTCAGCTCCGTTGCAACATCTTTACGTAAATGAATGAAGATAATGGTCACAAAGTCGCAGTAGAATGATGTTTCACAACAATTACAAAGATCAAACTGCCAGAAATCAAAGTATTATTTAGTTCATTTGCAATCCCTACCAGATTCTGGAATAACCCAATACATTGAAGATTACCAGAAGCAAGTAGTGTGGCTTGTTTTTACCTACTTTGTTTATTGAGTCATCATGTTGTATGCTGTGTTATCATTTTGGTATTCATATAGCATGTCATGTTCTATTTTGAATAATGTTTTAGGAACAGTTTATAGAATAAAAGTGTGTCCCTTGCTGGAGGTTCCAATACCAATAAGAAACAATAAACAAGGTGAGTTTTTAACACAAGACTTCAGGTCACAAGGTGATTTTTTTTATTATTGCATTGTGTAATAATGCTTAATTAAAATGTTTAATTTTGCTAACATAAAATGAAGTGATCAAGAAAACAGACTTAGGCACAGCTTCATAGATACTTATTTCCAGGAGTAGCATTCTCAGTGATTGCATTAATTCTATGATTACTTACAAGTAATATTGAATTTATTAAACTTACCCTAATAATTTTCCTATGAGATCCACTTTGTTGTAGATCTGTGATCAGGACCGAAGTGTCAGTCTTAAGACTCCACTTGCCTATACTGTTTTGAGGAACTATTGGTAGCTGGTCAGCGTCACTGAACTCTATCTTCATATCCATGGTGGATTTTAACATATCTTTGTTTCAAGCTTTTGCATTATTATTATAACATATTTTTTTCTGTAATAACAAAAAGAGATGATGAAATCATGACAAAATAATGTAAATAATATTTACAGCAAATAATGCCCTCTATCAAGATGTGAGCTCAATTAAAATCAGACATTTAATTAAAGGGAGTCCTCAGATATCAGTAGGTTTTAAGAACAGAAAGGGTCAATTAATAAAATAGCCATTTACTGTACATAAGTATACTATAACCGGTAAGTAGGTGGTAAGTACTAAAAACAAGTAAGTAACATTTTAATTCTGAAAATTAATTTCATTTGGTCAGCATAATAAGTTTTTTTACTAAATTGCTCTCAAAACATGGTCAAAAATAGAGAGCCTATACATTTATAAACGAGGTAGCTCCACGTCCGCAATGTAAAAAGGGCAATGCCATTTTCAAATGCCTCAAATATTTTTATTAATATTATTACATAGATGTTTGCCAAATTGAATGGCATTCAGCAAGTCCCCAGAAATCACGTTCACATCACTCCAAAAACACAGTCTCAATAACATTACCTATGTTTTAAGTACATACAAATAAAAGGAATGGAAATAAATTCCAAGTTAAAATCGAGTGAAAAAAAGCGAAGTACAACATGCACACAAGTACTGACTGAATTGACTGACTGACTGACTGACTGATTGATTACCACATTTACCACCACCACAGACTATATAGAGATTACCACCTCTTGAGTCTTGAGTATCTGTGATTACCACAGACTCTGCTGCTCTGATTACTGTTACTGAAGATCACAGGCCACAGAGAACAGTAAATGAATAAACGTTGTAGTTATTTTTTTTTTATTTTTTTATTCTTAAATTTTTAAGAGGCTTTTATCCACAGTGGCAAGTCAGCCTCATCATAACTTAAACTATTCTACACTACATCTACAAATACAATAAAAAATATTAATTCTTAAAAAAATATGTAAGTAGGTCTGCTATCTCAGGTGAAGGTTGCGCTAAAACTTTTACGTAAGGACCAATATCATATTTCCCACCTTTAACCATACTCAACAGTCTCTCTTTCCTTCTTTGTTTTAGAGCACTCCCTAAAGGTAATATATCATTGGCGCGGCCTGACAACGTCGCATTTTGGAAGCTTTTCGTGATTATTTCAATAAATTTATATAACATTATATTTTTTTAAACTAGATCGTTGGACTGATAAAACAGCATACATACTTGTAAATGCCAACAATCTAGATGACAAAAAATTGCGATTTTATTTTTTATTCAAAATAATCACGAAAAACCTGCAGAAATGCGACGTTGCCAGCCCGCACGGAATAAACGCTCTTAAAGACTAAGCGCATTTAAGACTTAGTGTCTACAGAAGGGAGTTATGTCAACAAAAGTGAATAAGTAGTGAAAGTTCACTGTTTTTGAAAAAGAAAACAGTGGTGTTACTCGCTTTTTAATCGATTTCAAAAGGGTGTTTCTCAATTAGAATGTATTTGTTTTTATTTTTTAACCAAATTGATAGCATCTTACTTATGCCAAGAGTTTAGCGTTGATTCTATCATTTGGCATTATAGTGAACGCGGACATGGCAAAAGTGCACCTGATGGAGTCGGTGGTTGCATCAAAAGAACTTGCGATAGCCACATTGCAAGAGGCCATGATGTGGCTAGTTTGGATGAGATGATGACATGCTTGGGGAACTATTGTAAAGGAATTGAAGTTTATTGGATCAATGAATCACTAGTTCCTGAAATGCAAGAATTAATAGACAATAGCATTACACGATCTTTCAAAGGTACGCTTGGAATCATCAGTTATCATGGAGTGTCAAAGAGCCAAGACTTATCCACGCGAGACATTTAAGTTGTTTGGTGTGTGCTACTCACCAGATATGTCCACATTACGAAGTGGGTCGAATCCCAATAAACCAAATAAATGATTCGGTAACGCCTAGCACATCTAGAATCATATGCCACTCCTGATTCATCCTTGTACAATTTGTCACCTGATTGCCCTGAAAGATCAGCATCGCCAGACTCCTCATCTGAGTATTTGCCAGCTACTCCTGAGGTTCCGAATGAGCCAATTTCACCAGGGCTCTCAGATAGACTGACACCAGATCTTTCTATCGAAATGTTTAACCAAAAGCATAGACCCCAGAAGAAAAGAATCTATCTTTCTTTCTTTTCCTTCTTTCTTTCTTTCGGATTCAGACGACTCTGAAGCTTCTGAAGATTCATCACAAAAAAACGGCCGATGAATTTCATGAGGGACGATTATAACGAGTATAACATACTTTCATATTCTCTTCCTTTGTATGCCCACAGAGCAAGAAGTCTGTTCTGTGGACAAATTTCGATATTTTTTTTGGACTGAATTGGTAAAAAAAATTGATTATAACTTGTTTAGGGGATAAGGAGAACGCCATTTTATGTTCTTTTTTATTGTTTCTATTCTTGATCTTATTGATGTGATTATATAAGGCCCAGTTTTGTTCTATTCTGTAGACAATACGATCTCTTCTGTAGACGTAAAAAAACTAAAAACGTGATTTATTCCTAAAATATCCAAGACTGATCTCAAGTAATATTATTGTAAGAATATTATTAGGTAACTTTTAATAAGTATAACGTTTCATAACAATTCGTGGAGTTTTAATATTTATATTTTGTAATGTTCACTTTTTGTATAAGCAACATATCCTTTGCATCTTACTACATTTGTTTAGTTGTCTCTTTTCTCAATAAACCTCAACTGTTTCTTCCTCATTCTTTTCAGTTTAGTTATATTTGTAACTAGCTTTTTCCCGCGGCTTCGCCCGCGTGGATGTCGGAATGCCACAGGAACAAAAATATTGAGAAAGCTTCTGCCCGCCACTTCGTCCTCGTGAAATTTCTTGCTCCCCCGACCCACCCCGTCGCATCGCATTGCCTGCCCGAGCTATTACTTCGTTTTCCTAGCGTTCTTTCCGACTTTTTTTCTTTTTGCTTGGCATCTAAGAGTCCTAGAGTGATGTTTAATATGTCTATAGAATTGGGCTATCAAATGAAAAAATAATTATTAAAGTCCGACTGGTAGTTCCAGAGATTAGTGCGTTCAAACAAACAAAAAAAAGTGTGTGTACCAGCTCCAACGCACGATTGGAGTTTACTCCTGTTTTTTGTGCCGTTCCGAGTTTCCGACTTTCTATTTTTCAGTCATTTCTGTAGGGCTGGGTTTCTTCAACGAATCGGTGCTATACAAAAAGCAACTTTAAGGTGTAAAGGCACTCGTCCCCCCCCTCTTACCCCCCTCTTACCCTACCTCTAATCCCCCTCTCACCCCCTCTCACCACTCCCCTTCTCTCCCCTCTCACCCTCCCCAGGATCCCCCTCACCGCCCCCTTACACCCCCTCATCCTCTCTATCCCCTCTCCCTATCACCCTCTCACCACATCACCTTGCCGCTAACCTCCTCCTCCCACTTTCACACCCTCTCACACCCCCTTCACCGCTGTCCCCTCCCCCTCTACCCTCACCAGCTCCTCCGCTCACCCTCTCCCTCCTCACTAACCTCACCCTCCCCTTACCCTTTTATCTCACCCTCCCCTTACCCTTTTACCTCCACACCACCCCCTCCCCTTCCCCCCTCCTCCTCTACCCTTCTCTCTGGGGTAACAAACTTTATTACTTGCTTAGGCAAGCATTTGTGCCAAGTTTCAGTTTAATTAACCAAATGAATAAGATTTTTCATATTCACTATATTCCCTGTTTTCACCCCCACAGGGATGGAATTTTCAAAACAGTTTGGGATATTTCCGTAGCTTGACTGAAAGATTATTTACACCAATTATCGAGTTAATCGAGCTCCGCAGTAAAACCCTGCCCTGTAACATTTACTTCCCCATTTTCACCCCTTTAGAGGTAGATTTTCGAAAAACCTTGATACAAGATATTCTTCAATTTTGATTTCAAGTATAAATACTGAGTTTTGAGTTAATCGGTCCGCGCGTTAAAATTCCTCCATTCAAACTTTGACACCCCCCTATCCCTTCTGAGGGGGTAGTTTGGGAAAACTAAAAATGACAAACTTTATAATTTACTTAGTTTAATATTCATGCGAAGTTTCAAATCTATTAACTCAAGGAATAAGATTTTTCATACAAACTTTCATCCCCTATTTGACACCCTTAGGATGGAATTTCCAAAAATCCTTTCTTAGTGGATGCCTACACTGTATAAGGTATCTATGTGCAAAATTTCAAGTCTCTAGGTCCAGCGGTTTGGGCTGTGCGTTGATATATCAGTCAGTCAGTCAATCAGTCAGTCAGGACTTTGAATTTTATATATATAGATAGATAACTTGTAATAGTTCAGTTTTATGTTTGTTTTCTTCTACACGTTGTAAATACTGTCGCCGCCTTTCCTTTCAATATATTTATTTTTGTTTCAATTCTGCTAACTTTTGTTTAGATAGCTCCTTTGTTTTCTGTAACTTTTGGCGTAATATTTTTTTTTCTTTTCAAAAGTATGCTTGAGTCCCTTAGTTTTATTTATTGTTGAAAACCTTTCTTTTTTAGATTTCCAAAACTTTCCAGACTTGGAAATGTCTCTAATGGGTTCTGTTTTACTTGAAGATGTGTCGTGTTTACTGTTGTTTTCATCTCTGCTTTTTAGCTATACCTAGTATCAAAATATGGCGAGAACTTTAGTATGTGTTTCTTCAACTAATCATGTAGCATAATTCAAATAACTAAGCATGTGGGCTCGGGTTCGACCCCATCCGTTTCCCATCTATAAATAAATTGTTATTTCGTTTTACTGCATACTGTCCATTTTTTCGTGCTCTTAGCATTTCCTCGCGCTTTTCGTGCATTTTCATTTAGAAATTCGGACACACGTATGCCAGTTCCTTGGAAATAGTGACTATTCTCAACAATGCACCTAGCCATTTTCTTGCTTATGGCCCTCGCCCACGGCGACTTTTTGTAGCGATGCTGTCGCGCGTTTCGGAAACGCGCGACAGCATCGCTACTCGAATCAAATCGTGGTGTAGGCGAGGGCAAACAGCTAGCACCGCATCGCGACTGTATCGATGCAAACGCGTGACGACATCGCTACTGCATCGCTGCAAAAAGTCGCCGTGGGCGAGGGCCCTTAGAAGCTCAATAACTAGGGGTCTATTTTTGTGGTAAATCTTCCTAAACGATTTGTTTGATATGATGTACACATTAAATGTAAACTTCCACCGAAAATTGTTTTGAACGAGATCTAGTAAGTAGTTTTTTTTTTAATACGTCATAAATCGTAAACCGCAATTTACGTTTCATTCAATCAAGTCAAATAAAAAAATGAAAAAAAAAACATTTAATTTCATAAACCGTAACCTTATGCATAAACCGTGAACCATTATTTTCTAATAATAAATCTGTAATAGATCTTAACTAAATAATAATTATAATTCACGCGGGGCGTGGCTTGTTTTGCAAAGGAGTGTATGGTACGGAACCCTTCGTGTGTGAGTCCGACTCGCACTTGGCCGGTTTTTTTATACTCATTTTTAGCGATTTTTTGAGATACTTATCTTTGCAGTCGGAAGTGGGGTATTTTTGCTACTTCTTCATTGGTATACATATGGATTTCTGTGACCCAAACACGTATGGTTAAAGTAAATAAATGAATTTTGAATATAGAGGTCACTTTTAGGGGGCAAATAAGAAATTTAAAAAAAAAAAGTTTTGCTTAGTGTACCGTGTGACATATCAAATGAAAGGTATGTACTATGAGGAAGGAAAGTACTATGAGGCTCTCAAATATATTTTTTATAATTTTAAAATAAATAGTTTTAAAGTTATTTAAGTAAATAGACGAAAATTTATCATTCTTCCCCACTTATTTCCGAAACTACTACTTAAGCCTAAAATTTTGAAAAAAATGCAGAAAATAGTTCTATACCTACCTGTAGATTACAGGAAAACCTTTAAAAAGTTTGTGGTCTTAAAAGAACATCGTAAATCTTTCAATATTGCGAGTACCTACAAACTTACATTTACTGTTGGAATGTATGAGAGAACATGTTTTTGAACTGTAATATTAAGTTTGTTCTTGGGATAATTTCATCCTAACTACGGAACCCTTCATTGTGCGTAGTCTGACACGCACTTGGCCGGTTTTATTTGCAATGTACAGAAACGCCTCGTCTACAGATGTATAGATATAGACTAGCGACCCACGGTTTTTACGACTTGACATAACATGAAGGTTTCTATATTTTAATTATGTTAATATATATTAATCCGTTGCGTAGTTTAGAAGAACAACGCGGCCACACAGACAGACACGAATAGCGACTTTATTTTATAATAATTCCTATAGATAGGACTATAGGACTCTCTAAGTAGGTACTTACATTGTTACTTTTTGATAAATACCTATTCTACCTACTATTTATAAGTAAGCTCTGGCCATTAATAAAATTAGATTAATGTTTGACATTTCTTAAAAGAGTCTTGGTAGTTGTGATTATTTATTTTGCATATTTTATCTGATTTCGTAATACTTTCCTTCCTAATCATAATCTTCTTTTGAAATCAAGTGACAATTATACCAAGTCTTCGTTTTATAAAATTGATATTGGATATTTTTTCGACTTCTTTACAGTGTTAATGCCTCAAACATATTTCAGGCCATTTCACAATGGAAAGACAGGAGAACATGTTAGACACGGTGACAATGCGAACGTTTTAGTACGTTGAATAAATTAATTTTTGCAAGCTTTTATTTAACTTGCCTTTTTAGTTAGTTAGTATCTATCAGTCAAATCTTGCAAGCTGAATTAAGACCACTTCCTCTTATCCGACGGAGTTGTAATTTTACCTGGTGATTCTGTTTCAAAGACAATGCATTTTTATGATAAGCATGATCTGTTTCTAAACCCAGGATTGGCTCCAGACGACGGAACTCCTCAACAATCAACAATCAACAGTACAGACACAAATTTTTTAAAATATTAAAATTCTTTAATAATCTTAAATTGTTTATGATAGACGAGGAAGAAAAGTGTCAAAATATAGTTGTATCACTTGTATGATACTTAGATAAGACCTACCCATCTTTTAATTTCTCTGAATCTCTTGCTGCTAATGGTAATTGTTTGAGTTTTATTCACCCCTCTCCCCATTCATTCAGCAAAAGCAGTTGGGCGACATGGAGGGAGAAGTAAAGGAGATCCAGATGGAGTTGGCAGCGATCAAAAGAGATAGATTGGATTTAAACAACCGCAAGCAATTAACAGGACTTGTTGTTTCAGTAAGTAAGAAGTTACCTACCATCCTAGAAACTTGAAGATAACAAAAAATAATTTCTTACCTACTTACTTGCAATATTGAGTTACTTACACAGTTTATTTACAGTTAGAACAAAATTATAAACAAGTAGTTTTCGGTTTATTACCTATTATAGCCTTACACTACGGCACAGATTAATACAGATGCGACACTCCGCAAAATCATTTAAATAAAAAACCGGTTCCGTTCCGATTTCTAAAAAAGTATGCTATTTAGAGACATCGTTTTATTTTTCCTGTAATATTTACATAAGCTTCTATCACATAGAATAATTTCAGATTTCTCTCTTTGCAAACTTCGGAGTTAAAGGAGGGGAACGGTATTTTTTTTTACATTTTTCATCAAAAGTCAAAAACTATGCGACCTAAAAAAAATAAAAAAAATGTACGAGAATGTGCAAACAGCGCTCTTTCATATGATACCCCACATGCCCTAGTAGCCCCACTTTGAATTTTTAAGACCGCCTTTCAGCACCTGTTACAAAAAAAAAAAAAAAAAATCTTTCTTATTTGCGAAATAGTTGGGTAAACGTCATTTAAAACTGTTCCAAACAAGTTGATAGCATTAGTAGTTCCAGCTGTTACAGACAGACAGACAGAAGACTGAGTGACACCATAAGGATTCCTTTTTTACCATTTTGGTACGGAACCCTAAAAGGCGACTTGCTACGACACAATAAAGTGCAATTCAGATCACACAACGTTTATTACCTACAGTTATATTGAACTACAAGTTGCCTCTCTTTCTATCGCGTAACTCTTATACCTTCTGACCTACTGAATTAGCCCCATGGACGGGGCCCGCCGAGTACAAGGTAGCTTCATACCTAAACTGTGGAGTGTCCCATCTGCATTAATCTGTGATTACGGTTCCATTGTCGCCTTAAGGCGAATAGTGCTGCCAACTAGCGCCACCATTGAGAAAAAAGTCTGGAGTTAAGGAACATTTTGAAATTTCCTATTCTCACATTTTTAGTCAGATGAGGTAGATAGATAGAGTAATGTTCCATATCTCCAGACTTATGATTTTTTTGTCAATGGTGGTGCTAGTTGGCAGCACTACTCGCCTCAATTCGAACTACACGTCGAGCGCTCTCTCTCGCGCGCCGGCCGCTCGACCACAAATAATGGATATGGGAAGGTATTTACGTACCTATACAGGGTGTTTGGCGCATGGACCGACACAATTTTTCCAGGGATTTGGGGGGTCATTAGCTAGGTTTTACCCATACACCCTTTGTCCCAAATGTCACGGTTGGTTACATATGATTTTTTTTTAAAAAAGAAAAAAATGCCCAAAATGTTTCCTTTAATTCGAAATAACTTTTTTGTTTGTGGGTGTAGTGGCACAAAACAAATTTTGTTGCATTCTCCAAAATCTTTTAAATCTAAAAACATCTTTGTTTGATACAACTGGTTTCAAGAAAATTCCTTACAAGCTTCCAAAGTTACATTTTTTTATTTATCGAATGAAATTTTACAACTTCTAAATTCAATTTAAAAAAAACCAAAAGCCATTTTGAACTTAGCTTTATTTCAAAAAGTTCTTTAGTTGATACCCTTTCTAACGGTATGCTACATGTCATAGAAATTATTCATTATGTAGTCAAAATACTAGTTAAGAGAGTCAGGGTTAAGAAAAGACTTTTTAAGGTTATTTTGTTTTTATTAAACTAAAGTTGAAAGAGGCAAAACACCGGGAGAGGTGGAAAGTAATGGGGGAAGCCTTTACCCAGCAGTGGGACAGAATAGGCTAGTAAAAAAAAAAAGTTATAAATCTTGTTCAAATTGACCTCCTCCATTTCGTATGCATGCACGACATCTGTTTCTTATTTCAACTGTCGTTGTACGTAGTCGCATTTATGTCAGCCACACTTGTGGTTCGACGTCTCGCGCGAAGTGTAGTCCGCTTTATCGCGATAATGTAGCCGTAGCATGATTATGGAAGAGGAGTTTTAGGACTATGTAAGGGTCTTAGCAGGGAGGCGTTCTGTAGGTTCTGCTTGCCTCCATGGGAAGAAGGTGTGAGTTTAGGTTTAGGTTTATTAGACCACGATTTGTCGAGTTTTGTATTTGGTGCTACTTTGTGCTGACTAAAAGTTACTTTCCGATTGACTAAAAAAAGCATATTTAAAAAAAAAAGGGACTGTCTAACCAAAAGTAGCTTAATTTCATTATATGCGCCTGCCCGGGCAGTCGAGCAAGCTGTTTTGTTCTCGGTACTACATGCTACTCGTATATTATGCTCGTTGTACTACGGTACTGCATGCTATAAGCTCGTTGTAGGCACCGTGCAGTAACTTGCTACTAGTGCAAGTGAGGTATTAGGAAAGTAATAAGTAGTAGGAGAAGTAGGTACAGTCAGCGTCTTAAAGATGTATACATCGACAGGAATTCCTTTAATTGTCTAATCTCAAGCACATTAGCCAACCGCTAAATAAATCGAATGTAGCCTTGAAAGGATTATGAATTATTTACTTTAACTTGGTAAAGAATACAGGTGACGCTATCATCATAGTGAACAAACTAAGACTCCATAATAGGTTAGGTTTTTGCGGAAAACAATGCCCATAAACTTTATAAACCAGACGAGACCCCTCCGTGTCTCGGAAAGCACGATAGATCGTTGGTCCCGGCTGTCATTCGTGGATCTTTGACGGTCGTTAGGGGTCGTCAGAAGCCCGAAATCTTACAACCAGTCTTACCAAGAGGTATCGTGTTACCCAGTTACTGGGTTGTGGAGGTCAGATAGGCAGTCGCTCTATGTAAAATACTGGTATTCAGCTGCATCCGGTTAGACTGGTAGCCGACTCTAACACAGTTGGGAAAATTCTAGGCGGATTGATTGATTGATTGAAACTTGATAAACCACTGCTTTTATTAACCGACTTCTTAAAAAAGGATGAGGTTCTCAATTCATCTGTATAGGTAGGTATATTTTGTAGGAACTATACTTTATAAATTTTATTAACTAATGAAACACACACTTTTTTTTTATTTTCGCTTCCCTATTTATAACGTATTTTTTCCACTTGGTGTATGAAAGATGAGACTTGACGAGCGCAGTATCGCGCCTCCTGCGCTCTTTCCGCCGCCCCATGACGCCCGGTCCCTTCCTGTCTCAGACCTCGTACCGCTAAACAGACCTATATATCAAAATAATCAGAATCGGAGAATTATAATCTACTGCGCAAGTCTAACTGTGTTGTGTGAACTGGTGTGTCAAGTCTCATCTTTCGTGGCACGCATTGTATTGCAAAAATGATAGGTATTCGTTATAGAAACACTTGGTTGTTAACAACTCAACACTTGTATAACTATAGGTTGGTAACTTTCTGAATAAAGCTTTTTATTGATTTGACGTATTTTAGGAAGCTGAACCTGAGGAAGTGCTTAAGATAGAACAGAACAACGCGGCAGCAGTAAAGCAGCACACAAATTTAACAGAAGTAAGTCCTTGTGACATCTACTTACCAACCCGCACTGGGCCCAAGTGGTGGATCCACTCCCTCTCACCGAGAGGAGGCCTGTGTCCCAGCAGAAAGTCCTTGTATTCTACCATTGTGTATCTGTGTAGGCCAGACAAAAACTTTGTTACTTGCTAATTACTCAAATCGCTGTACCTAACAATTGAAAAATTATAAGAAACCAAAAATCATAGAAGATTCAGGTTAGTTAGTCAGGATTAAGTTAAGCTACCGGCGTTACTTACAAGTTAATTAATTTCCTACTACGAAACCCATTACTTATGGTGCAAGCAGAACGCTCAATCGATTAGGTATTAAGTATGCTACCTCTACCTTACAGTATGAGTATGTGACTTAGATACACATCACAATAATACGGCACAAAATTATCTCAGATCGAACGCCATCATTGAACGACCGCAGTCTGCACCAGGGATGTTGCGTAGGTATATTCTCTTCCGGATCAGCAATTCTGGAGCTTCTGCATTTATTTAGACATCTAGCTGCATCTGCATGAATCAATGTGGAGTTCATGCTGATACAAGGTAGGCAAGTAGGTGGAAAAGGGTGAGAGGGTGGTACATAAAATCATACTTATCAACAAAATGGAAATTATAATCCTAATAAATAATCAATATACTTAGCTCTAAATCGTCACATTTTCACGAATTACTTAAGTATAAGAATATTTCGTGAAAATGTGACAATTAATATTATACTTAATTACTTATATTCATAGCTTCTGCCCGCGGTCCCTTAAAAAAACTTGAGATCCGCATCCGCAGATGTGAGCCACCAAAAATCCGCATCTGCATACGAGAATGTCAAAAAATCTGCATCCGCAAGATTCCTGGTGATCATCACCCTAATGATTATCTCAATAATGATTACAATAAAATTTAGATTGCAAAGCTTCGGGAGGAATTAATTAAAGCACAAGTCGCAGCTGACGATGAAAGGTTTCAGCGGGAGAAGTATGAAGCGAAACTCAAAGACTTGGAATTAAAGCTAAATAACATTTGTGGTGCTGGACAGGTTGCCGCGATAAAGGCACGATCTTAATACTTACCTACTTAGTTTATTTACCTATTAGATTTTTTACTATAAGTAGTGTGTTCTATTAGCTCGCACTGGCTTGACACCTTAAAAGAAACACCCTGTATATACATACAAATATTGCTCATTTAATACATAGTATAGGATATTACATAGTGTAATTAATTTGTAAAGTTATGTCTAACGCGGATAAAAAACTGAGAATGACGCAAAAACTATCAAACGAATCGAAGATGAAACCTTCACCATTTTGAAGATAATTTAATTATACGTACATAATTATCTATTAGTATACATGTTTTAATATAATAGGTACCTTTTGTTTTATGTGCAATTAAATTAATAATGCGTCTAATTTGGCGCAGCGCTCCTTGATGGACGAGTCCTATTACTGGGTGGACGTACGAAGCGTTGCGTGAGCTCAGTAAGAACACGCAAGCTAACCACACAAGGCCACTGGAACTTATCTGCGTCTTAAAACTAGATTTCGGTTGGGATTTCCAAGAAATTGACAGTTTTTTATCTAGACTTAACTAATACTGATCATCATTCTAGAACAGGCACTAAGTAGGTATCCTAGGTATGTAGTTAAGTACTTAATCCATCATCGTTATTGTTTCGTGTTATGTAAGTAAGTTGGTACTTACAGAAGTTTTCCATGTGAAATAATGAGTTAGGAAGATTCCTATGTAATTGTTCAATAAATAATTGTCTTTGTTTTTATCGTAACAATAGGAGCCGAAAAAAATTTCCGATGAGGAAATGACAGTTTTGAAAACACAAGTCAGAGATTTCAGGGAAGAGGCAGAGGAGTTAAAAATTACCTTAGTGGAGAAATCTGAACAATTACAGGAGTATCGCATGAAGGTCAGATTTTTATACTTAGATTTCTATAAGTAGGTAAGTACCTATAACGCCTAAGTCTAGCTACTTATTTTTTTATTTTGTTCTTTGGAACCTGACTGAGAATAAGCAGCCTCTTCTCCTGTTAGTTTTGACAAAGACTTCAAGACACTGGCTGGCAGAAACATCCAGCCGCATCTTATGAAAGATGTCCAGTACATAAGCTACGGACGCTACAAGACTAGAACTTACCAGCCTATGGCGATATTTGTCACTGTTATTTTGGCAGTTAGGTATTATGTGCCTTATGTTCAGCAGTGCTAATGATTATTGTACCATATACATTTTCATTATATACATTCTGGATACCAAAACCAGCCAAGTGCGTGTCGGACCACGCACAATGAAGGATTCCGTAGTTGGTATGAATTTATCCCAAGAACAAACTTAACGTTATAGATGAAAATCATGTTCTCATTCATTACAACTGCAAATGTAAGTTGGCTGACTGTGAGGTACCGTTAACTTGTAAAGGCTACTTAGCTGTGATAGTTGTCCTTGTAATTTCGTTTGAGTTGTAATTTGATATAGGTATTCCTTCCAGAGGGCCTAGGTTTCGGCTTGGGCTTTTTTTAGGGCTAGGGGTATTTAGTTAACCCCTCAAGTGTCGAATGCACCCCATGTGTGCATAAGGAAAAACCTTAACAAAATAGGTATATAAGCTTATATCACATTTAGGTATATATAAACGTAAAAAACATCATCTGACTCAGACATCTGAGGAGTTCACTAGTATCTAGTTTTGGTATAACGTAAATTAATTTTCAGTATCTACAAGCTCAGCAACAAGTAGAAGAGCTGAAACGGCAGTTAGACGTTATAGAATTTGATAACAAGCAAGTGTCCGATCAAATACAGGTAGAAATACAGAAGATGAAAGTAAGTAGTAGCATTTTTCTTGTAGCAGTTTATGGGAAACTTTTCTCACTCTTGTGAAGCGCTCCATCTAGTGCTAGTGAGATAAACAACGAGTAGCAAGAGCAACACTATCTAACGTTGTGCTTGTAGTTCTGTAGGAAAGCAATAGATAGCGCGGTTACCAAATTAAAAAGGTTGCTTATGTTTGAAGTGCACTTTGTAAATAATATGAAGAATTAATTTATCATTGAAAATTGAGTAGGTATTGTGAGATTTGTTTAGTAAAATCTTTATTAAGTTAGTCGAAAAAAGCTCCTGATAGAGCTGCACCATCGATGAAGCCATTAGTGCTATTATTGCTATATCAAATTCCTATTGATGACTTATGCCCAATGATCTGTTAGATCAACATATTGCGCTTGCAGTTCGAAACGCGGCGATTACTTTTTACATTACGAAAATTAGCTCTCAGTCATAAACACAGCGTACCTCATAGTCGTCATATTTAAGTAAACCCACGAAACACTGCCATAATGAAAATCTACCGGTCGCAAATGCAACTGATCAGCGTTGTGTTCGATTCCCGAGTCGGGCAAATAAGTCTATTGGGGTTTTACGCATCAAGTACCTACAGACATCAGCACATCAAGCTAGTACAATCTGTCTTTCTATAATAGATTTTTATCTTTTTCGCTGACAAATTTTCCCAATCAACCTTGAACCTAATGCTTTATTAGGTTCAAGGTTGATTGGGAAAATTTGTCAATTTCGGGTGGCTTGACCTGCTGGCGTCTGTACATGGGAAGCTCGACAAAGTATAAGTGTACTAAGTATTTTTAATAATTGGGTTTTGAAACTCGTATTACCCCATGTAAAATGCTGAGGCCACATACATCACCTTTTTACGAAATGGTAGATTTTTTTAAGAAAAGGCTGGGTTGCTAAAATAAAAAGTAAGTAGGTTACATAAGCAGTCAGATACATTGCGATAAAACTTTTCTAAAACGATTAAATCATAAACGTCCTATTAATATTAGGTAATTTTAACTTAAAGCCAAGTATATTTTTATTACAGATGCAATTTCAGGAGAAGTTGCAAGAGTTGGCTCCTTTGCCAGATTTGCTGAAAGGAGCTCAGATACAACTTCAAGAGGCTAAACAACTGCAACGATTAGCTGAAGACAGCTCGCAGCAACTTTCTAACGAGTTACATCGAGTCAAGGAGAAGGTTTGTCAATGACCCTTTCAAACAATTCAATGATTCAATTGATACTTTAAAACTGTGCAACCTGATCCTCTGAAACCGTGCCACAGCAGACACTATATGTCAATGATCTTTTGAAACCATGAGATTATTGATTGGAACCATGGTATCCTAATTCGGATTATTTTTCTCTCTTGCCAACAATAACTTGCCTTTGATTAGCAGATCCAGGAAACTGGGTAAACTAAACAAGTATCCCATTGGTTATTTGGGTATTATTATTTATTATTTTACTAGCTTCCGCTGGCGCCTTCGCTCGCGTGGAAATTCAATAAAAAGTAACCTGTATTATTTTATTAAATAATAACACTCATATTAACAGGAAGGTTATACCTTATAATTCAAATTTATTCTTAATATTTAATTTAAACGTTTACACGGAACAGTACTCGGTTTATCTCCAACCCCCCCCCCCCCGATCCCAGTTCCTACCAACTGGAATTTAAGCTGGCTGGCATACCTTAGGTTACTGTTATTAGGTTTAGGTTATTGTCACCTACCTAATTTAGTTTAGGCTATATTTTATAAATATACATATTGTTTGAGACAGTTTGTTGTTTCCTTGTATTCTGATACCAACCCACCTTACATCGGGGCTTTTATTACTTTACACTAGAGCGACAAAATCTTTTATATAACACCCTATATCACCCCCTGTAACGATTATTTTTTAAGACAAAAAGAAGCCTATGTCTTTCCTCAGTATGCTATCTATAGCCTTGCCAAATTTTATCGAAATCCGTGCCATTTTGTGAATTTCAATCAACTCCTATTTTACACCCTCAGGGTATGATTTTTCAAAAACGCTGAATCTCATACTTCTTTATCTCTTACCAAAAGCATAAATTTCAATTTTCATATCCTTAACTTAAGAAATACTGTTTCCCGTAAAAACTTTCATCCCCGTAGGATTATTTTTGAAAGAAAAAGGAGCCTATGTCCGTCCCCAGAATACCATCTATAGCCTTGCCAAATTTTATCGAAATCGTTCAGTGGTTTAGGCGTGAAAAAGTAACAGACAGACAGACAGATAGACAGAGTTACTTTCGAATTTATAATATTAGTATGGATTTTTAAAATATTTTATTTTTTTATTGGGTTGGGCCCAAACACCATTCTGTAGCTTCACCAACAGCAATTTTAGATTTGATAACAACATTTGACGCTTACAGTTGGTCCTTGCTGTGAACAATTTGAACCAAGAGAAGGTTGAAAAATCCAAACTATTTGACGAGAATAAATTGTTGAAAGCGGGCACGGATGATAAAACAAAAGAAATAGAGGATACCACGAGAAATTTAGAGGAATACAAGTGAGTGTTTTTCTTTTTCCACCTATTTTTAAAGTTCCGTACCTCAAAAGGATAAAACGGAACGTAATTTGATCACTTCGTTGTCCGTCTGTCTATCAATCTGTCAAGACCTTTTTCCTCAGGAACGCGTGGAGGTGTAACAATTTGAAATTAATATCAAATACGTCTACAGTCCCTTATGAAGCTCTAAAAGAATCAAGCTTCTAAGTCAACGCTATAAAAAATGGGTTGACTATAGTATCCGGTCGCACGAAAATGGGGGTGACAGTGGTTGAAGGTCGTTGGGGTTGGGTTCCTGATTATAACGTTATCACTATTATTAAAAGATATTTCAATATTTTTCGAGAAATTTATACTAATTGTTTCTAACCTCAAATTTAATTATAGTACATTATGATATAAGTGCGGTAAGTTGAAAATTACAGCCGAGGCGATATTGCTAGCCCGAGCCGTAGGCGAGGGCTACAAGAAAGCAGAGGCTGTAGTTATCAAAGCGCACGTATGTCATACGACGTTTTATAACATATTTGCGAGGAAATAAATAAAACTCGGACTTTCTTAAACGAATAAATCTTTAAAAACACATTTTCTGAAAATGAATTTGCATCTTTGCTTGTTTTCCATAAGATGAAATTTTGATACGCTTGTAAGTATCTATCGATCGATTTTTCAGGCAAGAGGCTTGGCCTTGGCTTTGCTTTGGCTTGGCTTTGGCTTGGCTTGGCTTTGGCTTGGCCTTGGCTTGGCTGAGGCTTGGCCTTTTTCGCTGCCTCTGAGACTTCTGGCGGTGTCGAATTAATAAATTCATTATTACCTACTTGACGACATTTACAAATAAAAACAATACAGCGAAAAGAAAAAGCGCGCGGAATAATTTTTACTTGTTCACAAATTAGCGATGCGCGCGTATTACTAATAAAGTAAATAAATATTTTTTTGTTCTTGTTTGTTGTTGTTGCAATTTACTGTCAAAATTAATTAAATCAAAGAATTAATTATTTAATTTAATTAATGTTTATTTTTTATATTTTATCTCCCAAAGTTTATTCATAAAATGTTGACCACTTTTCTCACATAAAAACTCTTTGCTAAGATTTAAAAAGTACCGTTCGTTTTAGACGGAGCATCTTGATAAACCCTACGTTTTAAAGAAACTCATGCGTTTTACATTACAATAACGCACAGGTACGTAATGACACACATTACGATATTGAAATTGGTGAAATAAGAGACCCTTTACGAGCAAATGTGTTACCTATAAATAGTGTAACGAAACGTTAAAATGGGCGATTGACAACCAAATCTGTAGGTACTAGTATGTTGTATGTGGTGCAAATGTCGTGTAAAATTGATAAAACGGAACGTAAAAAAGAACTGTATCTTAGTAGAAATTGTGTTCAGAAGGAAGTTAGTGTTACCCCAACTTTAAGATTAAAATAGGTTGAATCTGTCCCAAAACCGAATCGGGGCTCCCCGTACCTAGTCTTTTGGCTGGCACGCTAGAGTGTATTTAAAAATCTTCTTCTTTTGTTACGCCTGTCCTTTGTTACGTAATGGGGATGGGGCTGCACTTCCTGCAGCGCCGGCGTTGTGCAGAAGCAACTTTGTTTTGACAAACAAGTGTTTTTAGGTTAGGTTACAATAATTTGTTTTTCTCAGGAATGGTGCGTTCTCTTTTCACCTGGTGGGAGGGGGACCCCCCTCCCCTCCCCCTCCTCTCATTTTCGTGCGACCGGATACTAAAGTTTTACCTAAAAAATACGGCCATTTATGCGACATATTTTAATACTCGCAAATAAATCAAAACCTATACCTACGGTACTTCCGGTTGACCTTGAATCATGAAATTTGGCAAGAAGCAAGGTCTCAGCGCACAAGTAAAGGAAAAAAAAATGCGATTATAAACTTACATTTGCAGTTGGAAAATTGACCGTGCTTTATATATATGTATGGGAGAACACGTTTTTCAAGTACAATGTTAAGTTTGTTTTTGGGATAAATTCATCCTAATTCCGGAACCTTTCATTTCAAAAGACCGGCCCAGTGTGTGTCGGACCCGCATGGTCCGACACACACTTGGCCGGTCTTTTTATTATTATTGACAGTCTCGCGATTATTTTTATTTGACCACTATCTCTACACCAGCACGCGTAGCATGACCACTATAGAAACGGGTTTTTCGACGGAAGAATAGACAAAATGACGTTTCCGTGTAGACAGTACGTTCCGTGTTGACAGCAGCAAAGTAGAAAGAGCGATTATCACTGCACTGCACTTCTTTATTCGGTATCATAGGAAATTTTCCTGTTTAATTCTCAATTTTTACTGATACACAATCTGCCTTATTTTGGAAAAAAAAATATTTACAGTAATTGGTCCTTACCGGGGTTAGTCCGTGGATGGGTGAACATCTTTACATACCAAGACCCCTCCTTGCCTCGGAAAGCACGTTACGCCTTTGGTCCCGGATGTCATTCGAATCATGGATCTTTGACAGTCGTTACGGTTCATCAGAAGCCAGAAAGCCTGACAACCAGTCTTATCAATGGGAATCGTATTACCCAGTAACTGGGTTGTGTAGGTCGGATAGGCAGTCGCTCCATGTAAAATACTGATAAAATACTGATACTGACTGGATAAAGCTAGGCAGATGATGACGGTATTAACAATTTTCTTGGTAATGCCCTATTAACTAAATGATGTAAAATAGAAGAAGATAAGTAGCTTTGTTATCACAGTTTTGTGTTCAAAACGCTCTCCTGTAAAATCATGATTTTGTAGATACCTAACCGTACATATTATGAGGCCGTCAAGTAGAAAGTTTTCTACTCTCTTTAGCATGGCGATTACAAAATCAATTTGTCTTCACTACCCTAGACAATTGTCAGTTGTCAGTGTGATTTTGACAGTTGGGACAGAAAACTTTCTTCCGAAAAAATAGTCTACATATGAAAGGACCTAGACAAAGATCTTTAGAGACGAAAGACACAATGACAGATTGCTGAAGGATTTCTACGGTGCGATATCAAAAATAGAAAAATGAAATGTCACTTTGTATAGAAAGATAGGTGTCTATTCTTCGTAGAGATAGAAATGGTCATGCTACGCGTGCTGATGGTAAACGACGATGATTCGCTATGGTCGATGGTGGAGCTCGCTTTCGTAGAAGTACCTTATTCACTCTCTACTCGAAGACACCCAGCACCCTAATTACGTAACACGCTATCATCAATCACTATCTGAATAATTTTGGAGCATATTGATAATCCTTTGCTTTGAATATTATTATGCTCGAGGAGCTCGTGGCTAAGTAATAACAGCCACACGGGTCGATCCATCAGGTTAAGACACGCTTGTCGGGGTTGGTCCGTGGATGGGTGACCAACTTACATACTGAGACTCCTTCGTGCCTCGGAAAGCACGTTAAGCCGTTGGTCCCAGCAGTCATTCGTGGAACTTTGACAGTCGTTACGGGTCGTCAGAAGCCCGAAAGTCTGACAACCAGTATTGCCAAGGCAATGTTAAATACTGGTATTCAGCTGCATCCGGTTAGACTGGAAGCCGACCCCAACATAGTTGGGAAAAATCTAGGCAGGTTGATTATTATGCTCGAAAAATTTGTCTGCTCAACAACGCAATGATTAACTCAAAGAATATTGTTGAACTGTCAAAATGAAACCCATTCCTACTGTGTGTTACGTAATAACCTCGCTGGTTACCTGCAGCTTGTCGAAATCTGCCACATATAAGTATAGGCAAATAAGGCAATGAATAAAGATCTTTATTGTCCTGTAACGGAATCCATGGTCAGATAACTTCTATCTGAGGAATATGCTGTCAAAACCTCTAACATATCCCCCAATTAAAAGTTATCTGATGATTGAAAAATCGGCCCTAAATCATATAATATTAACTCAGGTGATTAATTTCATATTGTCAAGCATAATTTTCTCAGATTCCTGCTCGATCTAAACCGGTGACCGGTAACACCCCGCGTCGGGGTTGTACCCGAACGTTGATTGCTATGGACTGCTTTTAGTAGGCAGTACGAGAACATTCAAAAGTTCCATCGTTTATTTTCGGAAAAACCGAACTTTGCCGATTTAAAAATGTGACTGGTCCACAGATATCGACTACGGACTGGTTCCAATACTTAGGGAGTGACGGAATTCGTGCGTCAATTCAACCGTCGATCACCGTCGATTCAACAATACAATCAAATAATTGTATGTTCGACAATCGAATGACATTTCAACATAACGGCCGTAGTTCCAATTTTCGCCGTTTCACAGATAAGTTGGTAGGAGACTAGGAGTGTAATAATAATTTAGGTGGGACTATAAATCAATTTCTATTGGTCCACCAGACGTTGTCCTGTCAAAATTGCAATTTCTTTTTTTTTCTTTTAAATAACCCCAGTAAAAAGGAGAATAAAACAAAAAAAAAAACTATGACTGTTTATTCAAATATGTGAAGCCGTTTTTGAGTTTTAGCGAGACTAACGGACAACAATTGATTTTTATATACAGGGTTACTTGTAATTCGACGTATTCGTTGCAGGAAGTCATAGTAGGGTTAAAATGCAACAAATTAAGTACCCAAATATTTTATCGAAATTCAATCATTTTTCATTTTAGTTTCATTTTTAGTTTTTTTATGAAAAATACATTCCAAAAATTATTTACGGCGAGACGTTACTGGAATTTATGTTAAGTATTAACTTATCTGATGCCGTAGCAATCTTCTTTTTCCGTCTTTGTTAAAAATTAAAAGTTGAAACTTTGGCAAAGACTACTACTTCATTCACTACTTCACTACTTCTTTACTTAAATATTTAATTTTTCGTATTTTATATTTTTCTTAAACAAAAATTACAAAAAAAAAAAAAAACTGAATTTCGGTAGAACATTTGGTGGCTTAATTTGTTGCTTTTGAATCCTACTATGACGTCCTGCAAGGAATACATCGAATTACAAGGAACCCTGTATAAGAAGATATTTATTTTCATTTTACCGAAGAGAAGCGATGGAACCTTTGAAAGTTGTCGTACTGTACCAGCTTATAAGGAAATAGGTCTTTGAACTTACAATTTTCCATTTTTTACCAGAATCAAATCAATGAGAGCGGAAGAGAAGTTGTCACAACAAGAGATACGATTCAAAGAGAAAGCTGCCGAATGCGCTCAGTTACTGAAGGATTTAGAAGAACTTAAAGTCGAAAATAGCAGATCACTGGTTCGATGTAAAGAAAGAGCAGATTCCATGCGCAGATACTTGCAGACCCAGATATCAGAACTAGAAAGACAGTTGATCCAAAGTCGAGCGCATTGCAGAGCTTGTCAGAAGGAGAGGGACGAGGTATATAACTATCAGACTATCATTTAAAATTATAGCAAACTAACGAATCCCTCTGCTTCGCATGGTTTTTACGACAGCCACTAGACAAAATATCGTCATTTCTTCATTATAATAAGTTAAAACAAACAATGCATTAGCGAATGGCCTTTGGCTTTTGTAACTAAGTACCTACAATACAACTATTTTCTTAATGTCCCTCGGCGAACTTCGTATTTTTCAGACTAGCAACTTTCCTCCCATTTTTTAAAATAAATTACATTAGGTAAGTTATAAGAGTATTAACAACTCTATATATATACTTATATACTTCCAAGTCAATTGAGAGCGTCCGTCTGCACCAAGTGCAAAGGATCAGATGCCTAGAAATCCGACGACTGACGAAACACGAAGTTTGCCGAGGGGCATTAAGAAAATAGTTGTAATGTGAAATAAGTATGTACATACTTAGGTATTAATTTAAGGTAACTTTTCCCTGTCAATAATAATGTCATGTGAGTTCTCCTTCTTTTAACGCCATTTTTCTAAGTACAACTATCGATACTAAATTTGCGACAGTAATGGTTTTGAAAGTAATTATCATACAAGCCAGACCAGCATTTTTTTACCGGTCATGACTAGATGGCTATTCCCTAATAATAAAGTAAGTCCGCCTTTGACAGGATTTTTAGGGTTCCGTACCAAAATGGTAAAAAGCAACCATTTTGGTGCGACACAGTACCAATGTCTGTCTGTCTGTCACAGCGGGATATCTCAAGAACTACTTATGCTATCAACTTGAAATGTGGAATAAAAAATAATAAAAATAATAATAATAAATATCGTTGGACATTTCACACAACGCGATCTAGTCCCAAGCTAAGCAACCTAATGCTTGAGATATGGTAACGAGATGGCTGATAAACTACTTATATATATTTTTTTGTAAGTAAATACATACCTAGATAGAAAAACACCCAGACCCGGAATAGTTTTAGATGACGTTTTTTTGCTAAAGAGACTGAAAGGGGGTCTTAAAAATTCAAATTGGAGCTAGTGGGGCTAAGTGGGGATGAAAAATGTAAAAAAAAAAATACCGTCAACACCCAACCCCCCACCTCCCCTATCTCCAAAGTTTGCATAGACAAAAAATCTGAAATGATTCTATGTGATAGAAGTTTATGTAAAGATTACAGGAAAAATAAAACAATGTCTCTAAATAGCACACTTTTTCAGAAATCGGAACGGAACCCTCGGTGCGCGAGCCCAACTCGCTCTTGACCGTTTTTTTTTTTACTTGTGCGTAAAGTTTTAATAAATATTTTTAGCCAACTCATGACACTTTATGTAAATAAGGTCTAATCTAGTCTAAATGGTATGCAAGCACGTACGTTAAACCACACAGGTAAAACGAATCTAAATATTGGATAAATAAGAGGAAGTATACGCAGTTGATGGTCATAGTTAATTCAGACATTCATGATAAAATAAAATGTATTTTTTTTTAAATCACGGCATTTATTTTCATAAATACTCATCAGGAGAATATAACCCCTTTAAAAGACCTATTTCTTAATTCTTTTATGTATACGAAAAAAAAATTCGCACAATATATTTTTTTTGTGATATTGGCATATCGTGCAAAGTTGAGCTTTTAACTCAAAATTGAGTTTGCCCTATGAAACCTTAAAAAGAATCAAGGCAAAGTCCATAGATTAATTTGTACAAAAAAAAGTGTTCATTTAGAGGGTTCAAAACATCAAAGTCAATACATGTAGGCTAGTCTTTCATAGAAATGACGCAAAATGAAACAAGGAAATTGAGCCACACGCAGGTCAAATATTGTGCATATTTAATTTTCAAAAAACTACATAGGTACAGTTAGGTTCTTACTGAATGACAAAGAGACCATAGTTATAAAACTATTAGGTACCTACCTAAGATCTATGTTCTGTGTTTGGGTTTGGTTTCTGAACTTAGTTCTTCGAGTGGACCATCGTGAGCCATGGCGGCCATGGGTGGTTATTCCAACCAGCCCACCTCCTTCCAGAAGTTGATCACGTCTCCTGATCTGTTCCAAACATCTGTGAAAGATCTGGTTGTCCCGAAGGTTTCTGTTCGAATCTGGGTGACGCCTTTGAATAAATTCAAAGAGCACATGCGCAACGGTTTATGTTTATTGTTTATGTATCTTTTAGTTAAATTATTATTATCATTATCAATGATATTATAAGTAAATTTTTACTTATAATATCATTGATCATTATAATAAAGATTCAATATTTTTATTCTTATGACACATAAGACAGTGACAAACAGGATGACATGACATAATTTATAAAGAAATAAATAAAGTCGAAGCAAAGAGGCCACATATATAACACAGAAAAAGACCAGTAGGTACATAAATAATATCTTATTTAGTTTAATGTTTAAAATTATTAAAATATGCTCAATTTTGTTATTAAAATGTAAAATAAATATTATTACGGTATTTAAGTTATACACTCAAGTAAGCCCCCTGGCGTAAGTTTTTAATCCGTGTTTAATCTATGGTCTAGCGGGTCTTACACTGGCAGCCGCCGTTTCGTTCTGAAATAATGAGCTCTTCGTTAAACTATTTGCTTTTAACATTATATTTTTTATCATAGGGTTATAAAATATTGTAGATGCCAGAAGATACTCTTTAGGCACCCAAGAGTATAAAAATTTAATTCCAACTTCTCTACAAATCTTTATTTTTTTGTACAAATCATGCCATCATTCTTTAGGAACACGTGTTCAATGCTATGTGAGGAGGTCGTGGCTAAGTAATAACAGCCGCACGGGTCGATCTATCAGGTTAAGCTACGCTTGTCGGGGTTGGTCCGTGCTCCTCCGTGCCTCGGAAAGCACGTTAAGCCGTTGGTCCCAGCAGTCATTCGTGGATCTTTGACAGTCGTTACGGGTCGTCAGAAGCCCGAAAGTCTGACAACCAGTCTTACCAAGGGGTATCGTATTACCCCTTTTTATTTTTTGTGGATTGCAAATCATCAAATGACTTGTCCAGCTCTGGGTGGAGCGGAAGGGCGTGTCAGACTTGTACTGACTAAAACCCACCCGTGTTCCTTTAGTTGCTTATGCCAGGGCCACGGTATCTCTTTCGAACAACCCGCGACCCCGGCGGCGTATCGTATTGTACCCTGTTACTGGGTTGTGGAGGTCGGATAGGCAGTCGCCCCAAGTAAAATACAGGTATTCAGCTGCATCCGGTTAGACTGGAAGCCGACCTCAACATAGTTGGGAAGAGTATAGGCAGATTGGATTGATTGATATTGTGCTATGTATGTATGATCTGCTTGACTTAGCAACAAATATTATAGGTAATTTTCATTCATGCACATTCCTGTACTTAGAGCTGACGGTTTTGTAAAGTGCGGTCGGTGACAATAATTAAAATGCTCGCTCCGACGAGCGCAATCAACATGATAATACCGATTTTATTCAGCACTTTGGGCAAAATCAGGTTGAAAGGATTCAAGTAATAATAACCTCGAATAATAATGATCTAAATAACTAATCGCGACGCTATGTAATTTATTTAGTTAGTAAATATATTCTGAAATCACGTTCATCCTCAGTTTTTTTGGCAAACGTAGGTACGTCACAAACGACCTATAATAACAGCGCGCATTTTATCAATTTTATAGAGATATTAATAATGTAAAATCTACATATACGTAGCATTAAATTAAGCTTACCTATCCATAATTATCTATTATTTATATATATATAAAAATCAATTGCTGTTCGTTTGTCTGGCTAAAACTCGAGAACGGCTGGGCCAATTTAGCTGATTTTGGTTTTGAAGTGTTTGTCATAGTCCAGGGAAGGTTTAAACCGTGAGAAGAATTGGAAAGTTGCCGGGAAAATTGGAAAATTCGGGCATTTCGAATTATTGACATTGGGACAGGACAACGTCTGTCAGGTCAGCTAGTAATATATAATTATAGATAGGCTTAGAATACCTGTACAACATAATGAGTCTACTTGACGATGGTATAAATGTCTATTTGATTATGAATGAACTTGGATTATGCAAATGCGCTTTGCGAATTCCGCGAAATTACAATTTTCTTAAGTTTTATGCAATACAAATTGCATAAAACTTAAGAAAATTGTAATTTCAGCTCAGTGTATCAGGTTGTACGTAGATTCAAATATGATTCGCGACATTAAGAAATATGTATTTACAGAATTAAAAGAGCAGTGGTGTATAATATGGGAGTGGTGGCTCAGCGGTAATTAATGGCCCCGACTTACGAGTTGTAGGTCGTGGGTTAGAACCCAGACAGGCCGCTTCATTTTGTGTAAATTATTTCATCACCACTGCTCTCAAAACGGTGAAGGAAAAAATCGTGAGGAAACCCCGGAATGTCCTAGAACCAAAAATTCCAAGACATGTGACATCTACCAACACACTGGGCCCGCGTGTTGGATTACGGCTCACTGCCTCTCACAGAGAGCAGGCCTGTGTCCCAGCAGTGGGAACATTATAGAATGATTATATTATATACAGGCATGTGTATTACATATACCATGTGGAGACTGCAATATCCTACTAATATTATAAACGTGAAAGTTTGTGAAGACGTTTGGATGTTTGTTACTCAATCAAGTTTGTGAAGACGTTTGGATGTTTGTTACTCAATCAAGTTTGTGAAGACGTTTGGATGTTTGTTACTCAATCAAGTTTGTGAAGACGTTTGGATGTTTGTTACTCAATCAAGTTTGTGAAGACGTTTGGATGTTTGTTACTCAATCAAGTTTGTGAAGACGTTTGGATGTTTGTTACTCAATCAAGTTTGTGAAGACGTTTGGATGTTTGTTACTCAATCAAGTTTGTGAAGACGTTTGGATGTTTGTTACTCAATCAAGTTTGTGAAGACGTTTGGATGTTTGTTACTCAATCAAGTTTGTGAAGACGTTTGGATGTTTGTTACTCAATCAAGTTTGTGAAGACGTTTGGATGTTTGTTACTCAATCAAGTTTGTGAAGACGTTTGGATGTTTGTTACTCAATCAAGTTTGTGAAGACGTTTGGATGTTTGTTACTCAATCACGCAAAAACGGCCAAACGGATTTGGATGAAATTTGGCACACAGCTAGTTTTTAACCTGGATTAACACATGATAATTTTTATCCCGGTAGTAGGTTCCCGTGGGCTAATTTTCGACATTCACGGGGGCGAAGCCGCGGGAAACGGCTAGTCCTACAATAAATGAAAGCATTAGCAATACTAGTGCGGTAGGAGTATTTTAAAACCATCAAATAACTACCTAAATGCATACATAGAAAAGATTTTTTTTCAAAATAGAAGTTATGATTGACTATGATTATGGGCTTTGCCAATCAGCCGACTAACTGTATAGTGTGGTTAATTATTATGTGTTAGGTTAGATTTTAGTGTGTAGAGCGGGAACGGTGCTGTTAGATATGTTAATGTACGAAGTTTAATTTATTGTTGTATTGACGTCTCCACCCTATATACAAGTGTATTAACTGTGTTGACTTCACCTATCAATAAGCTAGTTATGATTGTTTTGTGAGAGTGCTTAAACATACAACATTTTGTTGACATAATTATAACTTGAACAATATTAATATGAGGTTTTTAATAATTTAGATATCATGAAAGTAAAAAGAAAGTATACAGCTATATTTAGAAACAATCTACATTAATTAGCTCTGGTAATTGATTATTTTTCGCTTTTAGATACGCCAACGCATGCAAATACAAATTAACAATCTTCAAGAAAATTATGAACTATCGGAGATCAGAATCCGGACTCTGCAAAATCAAGTGACGTCTTTGAAAAATAGTTATACTGTTGTCTTGGCAGATAATGAGGATATCACTGATTTAAACAATATTGTTGCCACATCAATGTAGTCTTCCAAAGCTGTTTTAAATCATGTATTATAATAAATAACTGTAATGTTATAAACACAGCAGACAGGCAATTATGTTAAAAATATCGTAAAAACTGTTTCTAAATTCGAATACGTATTTCACTGTAGTTAGGTACTGTTTTCATAATAGAAGTGAAAAATATATATCTACTCATTCCGAGATTGATAACAAAATACAAAAAAAATTGGATGTGTATGAATAATATTATACTTAACCAATAAACTGTTTTTGTTTTTGACTTAGTGCTTATTGGTTGTTTTATTTGATATTGATACTTACCCTTATCTACTAACTACTTATTATGTATTTTTCTGAAAGTTTCCTTAAGCTTTTTATTAGTAAGTAGGAATTACTTACGAACTCTTATAATTTAGTTTTGGTTCATGATGGGTATTAATTTTCGTCTATTAAAAAAAAACAATAGTATTCTAAGTACTACCTGTATTACATAACGTAGGTAAGTACAATTTTGAGATTATAATAAATTAAATCAATATAACGTTCTAGTAAATCCTGTGATAATCCAAATGCAACTTCTGCATTTTAAGCAACCGGGTTTCAGTTGCCATTTGGAAAAACACCAGTAATGACACAAGAAGAAGGTGATCCTCAAAATATCCCATAATAGTATAGACCAGGGTCAAACCGCTCAAAATATCATTAAAAAAAATTCTTAGCAGTATACGAGTGGTCGGAAATAATAATAGGTTTAATATAATATAATAGGTTTCACAGAGGACAGGATCTGCTTTTACTAGTTTTGTTACCATTGATATGCGGTTGACTTACTGTAAATACATGTAGGCTAGTCTTTCATAGAAATGACGCAAAATGAAACAAGGAAATTGAGCCACACGCAGGTCAAATATTCCTATGCGTGTGGTGTGAGGGCCACTTTATTGAAACTCTTTGAAAATATGCTAAGGATTTAGTGAACATTAACAAAGAATTGTGAAAGTTGGAATCAGATTTTGTGAAAGTCAACTTTGCGAGATATGGACTGTAAAGTGGGGCCCTCAGTTCTCACATAGAGTCTAAAAATTAGAATTCCAACTTCTCTAATTTTTATGTACAGACGCCAGCACATCAAGCTACTACAATCTGTCAAATTACATTAATAGATTTTCATCTTTATTGCTAAAGAATAAGGTTCAAGCTTGATTGGGAAAATTTGACAGTTTCGGGTGGCTTGACCTGCTGATTCTTTAGTTGATGATGTAAATAACGAAGGAAAAATAGTCCAGACTCGGAAAAAGTTCTGGAAGGAGGTGGGTGTGGCAATTTATACGTTTTTAGGGGTTTGTACTATGTTCTTTGCGATTTGCGGCTAAACTATGCATCCTATCGAAAAAAGTTGTGTGTAAAAGTGGTAGATAATAAAAAGATCTTTAACTTTCTTCTCAAACATAACCCATAACCTCAAAATTATCGAGAAAAACGCAAAAAACCGTTTTTTTTTGTTTTTAATTTATATTATTTTATATTGGTTTTTAATATAGCAAATATTATTATTTTTTCATGAAAATTGGTGAAACAAGCCCAAATTTTTTAAAAACGAAATATTAATTTGTCGATGTTTTATGAAGAAAATACAAAAAAAATACCTTATTTTCAATCGAAAAATTTGGTTGGTAAATTTTAGATAAATGACCTTTACCAGTGCTCATTTTCGTTAAAATCTCAGCTTTCATATGGAATTAAAATATAATATTGTTTACGTACAAAAATATCGTTAAAAAAGCGAACAACCGAAGAAACTACTTTTCAAAAATCGATTTTTCGAAAAAATGTAATTCATATAAAGCGTTACTTCTTATGAAATACTCTGTTATTCAAGTAATTTACATGTACTTAACTATTCTCGCCTTTCAGAATCCCGAAAATATTGTTCAAATCGCAATTAAATAGGTAAAAACTCTAAAAACACCAAGGCTGTGAACTGAGATTTTTTTATATTATTGTTATTCGTAAGTATTTACAAATTATCACTTTTAATACTTGATTATAAAATACAAAAAATAAAAGTAAAATAATTTTATTGAAATCTTTTTTCTTCGTGGGCACTTCTTCATCGCCAGAACTCACCAATTATAAGAGAGGTAAGTACTTACATTTTGTCATAGATATTGCTAAGTAGTAGAAATAAAATACATATTAACAACACAAAAATTGATTAGACAGAATAGGTATTTTTCATTGCCATTCCATATAACTAAAAGAAAAAAATGTTTTTTTTTAATTAAACAGTTTTTATTTTGTTTGTTTTTTATAATTTCCTCGCATTATTGATGAAAAGTAGAGTGATCAACTCGGGTGTACGTGATTACTTACATCCTATGTTTAACAAATCTAATGTCTATTTCGATGCTTTGAAAGCCGAGAATAGTTACGTAAATGTAAATTACTTGAATAACATAGTATTTCGTAAGAAATAACGCTTTTTATGAATGTAAATGTTTATTATCATTTACATTCGGTTTTCGAAAAATCGATTTTTGAAAAGTAGTTTTTTCGGTTTTTCGATTTTTTAACGATATTTTTGTACGTAAACAATATTATATTTTAACTCCATATGAAAGCTGAGATTTCAATGAAAAAAATGAGCACTGGTAAACGTCATTTATCTAAAATTTACTAACCAAATTTTTCGATTGAAAATAACGTAATTTTTTTGTATTTTCTTCATAAAACATCGAATAATAAATATTTCGCTTTGAAAAAATTTAGGCTTATTTGAAACACAAAAAAGAACATTTTCACTAATTTTCATGAAAACATAATAATATTTGCTATAGTTATAAATTTAAAACCAAAAAAACGGTTTTTTGCGTTTTTCTCGATAATTTGAGGTTATGGGTAATAATGTATGAGAAGAAAGTTAACGATTTTTTTATTATCTACCACTTTTATATTTAATTTTTTTTTGATAGGATGCATAGTTTAGCCGCAAATCGCAAAAAACGAGTACACACCCCTAAAAACGTCAAAATTGCCACCCCCACCCCCCCCTTCCAGAACTTTTTCCGAGTCTGGACTATATTCCCTTCGTTGTTTACATCATTAAATAAATTTTCCAACCACTCGTATAATGCTAAGAATTTTTTTTTCCTCAAACAGGATTGGCCCTGTTCTAATAGCAGAATGTGATGTGATGTCCAGCATATTAATAGTAGTGTAGTGTGTAGTGATTCCAAGTGCACTTGCAGCACAAATCACTAAATTAGTGCTAACAAAATCTAAAACATCTTTCTATTTCTGTCAATCGTTTGAAGACGACAGTTTGAATGATGTTTCATATACGTTTAGCGTTAAATTGATTTAGCGATTTGTGGTGCAAGTGTGCGTGAATTCTTTTATTATTTTTGCATATGATCTGGTTCGCATGCGTTCAACAAGTGCGCAAATATTACGTGCATATTGCGTACGCGATGGCCGTACGCTCGGCCGCGATACTGGCGGCTTTGTTTGAGTGGCCGCGCGGCCTGCGCCTGCGCGCCCTTGCTCGACTTGAGGCCGTGCCTCTCCACTTGCTCGCTTAATGTCAACGCACCGCTAACTACGCTACACTTAATTTTTATTATTACGATTTTTACGTCTCTAGAGTTTCCCTGCGCTCTTGTCGACTCCTGCGTTACCAGTTTGCTCTGCGATCTACTTGCTTTCGTTTGCAAATTATTGGGTTTATTGTTATCGCAGCTAGCTGGCAGCGGATTATGTAAAAAATACACTATAGATGAGTTTGTTGTGAGGTAATGGTCGTCACTGATAAAATAATTTAAAAGTAGGTATTCTTATAGGTAATACTGCAAGTGTCAAAACAACTAGGTACTTTAAGTGACCAATTGCTAACTTGTATTCCAATTACTGATAGAGTTATCACTCGAAACAACATAATCAATTATGCCAATTTTGCCAAAAGTTGGTTGTTATACATATTTAGTACGTAATCAAAACATGTCTACATCAGCTAGGGTAGGTAATTTAAATTCTACAAGTACTAAAAACTATCTCGAAGGCATTCAACAAAAATATAAAATATAAAACTATAACAGGTTAGCTCGTCGTTAACTAGTTACTAAATAACCTTCATGCAAGTTAAAATTAAATAAAGCAGAATCTAGGCCTTAAATGCGTAAATTAAATTTCTACAGTCATGTCTTGCAATTTTATTTAAGCTTTAAAAAACAATGTGTGAGTGAAACAATAACGAGGTGCGAACTATTAGCATTACCTCTAAAAATTATAATTATAGCAGTGCTAATTGTATAGGAAGGAAGTAGTATAAAGATTTTATTACGTTTCAATGTCTTCCTTTTATAGAACTTCCTTTTTTTAGTGTTTTAAAAGTCAATTAATATTCTCTTTTCACAATCCGATTAGGCTCGAATACTTGGTTCGATCGTATTCCTCAGAGGACGACAAATCTTATTACAGGTATGCTCGGAGGCTCCGAGGCCCGTCGCCTTACTGATTGCTTCGTGCCTTCACTTCCATTTATTTAATTTTGTTTTTAAATGTCTTTTAAATTTGATTGAGATGAAGCTCTAGTATTAAGCTTGCGGTTTCAAATTGATTAGGTGAATTAACTACCACACAGAGGTGCAATTGCAATTCAAAGGAGTTTTTATAAATGTTTAAATTATATCAAGATGGATTTTTGTTAGAGCGACAGACATACACTAGGTGAAAATTGTTAAATAATAAATTGGATGTAAGTAGATAACTTCATGAAAGCTTTTTGGCAAAGTTCAACTGAACTCTATAGCTTCAAAGAGCTAGTGGTAAGTCTCTTGGAGACATTCGTGAGGTTGCTAAATGAAACATCATATTCCACGCAAACGCATATTTATTTTTATGATTCATTTTTATATATTTTTGGTGCTCCATTTTTTATTTATTTGTGTTTCATTAAATTATAAATTAATACTAATAATAGTAAAGGTCTCGGTAAACGCACACAGGCTCCGTAAATGGGCAATCAGGAGTTCCGTGCAGTTTCCGAGAGCCGGGCAATGAGCTGGCATAATAAATAATACAATAAGGTACAAAAAGGAATTCAACGAAGTACCATCGGATGGTTTTCTCAATCGCTCACACATACGCTCCACACACGCCAACAACAGTCTTACATCTATTATATCACTAGCTATACAGAATGCGGCGAGGCCGCGTGCAATGAACCATGGAAGTGTACTACGGGCAGGCTGATTACTCGAAGTGCGAGTCCTTGAGCTTCTTCACGGCGTTGGTGAGGTGCAGCATCTCGGTGTTGAGCTGCCAGATGAGCGTCTCCAGCTTGTCCACGGAGTCCAGCACCTCCACGCGCTCCGTGTGCGGATTGAAGCGCACCTCGAAGGGTCGTGACATGGTCGACACCCAGCGTCTGTGCCAAGTAAAACAAAAGGTTAGTTGGACTGTGCAAAAACTTATAACACATTGTTCTACACATTTTCTTGAGATTCAATTGCTACAATTACCTGAATTTATCTTTGGCATCTTCGAAACTTTCGGCTACGTAATAGATGGGTTGGTATTCCTGGTCCTGGTAGGGCTGCACGGAGGTGGACGCTGGCTCGAATGGTCTCAGTTCCGGCTTGTCGCTGAGCGCATGCAGCAACTCGCCGATGGAGGACAAGAGAGCGGCGCCGTACGCCTTCAGCTGTTGGTTCTCCTTGCACAGGCCGAACTCAACGGTGAACCAGTACACCTGAGACAAGACAACATCGTTTATAATGCACCGCCATCGGGCATATTAATGCAGCAACACTGTTAAGATAAATTTCGCAACAGCTGGGCCCATTCACAAAATTTACATATTCGCATTGGCACAAATAAAATGTTATAATGATAAGTTATTCAACTAGGGCTTCTAGAATCAAAACTTACAGTAGAGAGCTTTTCGATTTCAGGGTCCGAAGCGCCAAGAGATGCAAGTCCGATCTCTTGCGAGAATTGGGCGAAGCTGAGGTCGGCCAAGAGAGGTATGTGTCCAAGCAGCTCGTGAATACAATCGCTGCAAAGAATACATTTCATTGTTACATTTTGAAAAGTGGCGATTCATTTCTAATAGCTAAGTCCTGGCTCGCATAGTCGTAAAGAAACTTAGTTATATAATAAAGCGAGCAATACAATTTAACAAAGTTAAAGTTCCATCACGACACAGCGCCGTCCTCTCTTCGGACTCGCAAATTGTTTTATGTTCAAGGATGCGGAATATGCGCACGCCTAGGCAAAATGAATTACTTGCTTGTAAAAATTGCATTGAAACAGAATACTTGTACTGGTAATTAATTAAGTGGTTTGTTCTACATAGGTTTATGCTTTTTGTTCAATTAACATAACATCAACAAGGACTTGTTGCGTAACAGTTCCGTAAAGAGACGCGTCAAGGCAATAATTTTGAACCTAATTTAATTATCGTTAATGAATATTTCGGTCATATCCATACACGTATTTCCGCGTTGGTAATTATCATGAAATGTACTGATTAACAATAATTTATACGAACGCTAAATCGTAAAAAATCAGGATGATTGACAAACTATAAATTCAAAATGGCATGATACTTACGGTTCAGGAGTGTGGAAAGGTGAGTTGGCGTGGCGAACGTATTGGGTAGATTGGAAGACTCGGAAGGCCAGGGAGGCGAGGAAATCGCGGGCTGTGAGGAGACCAGCGGCGGGACGTAGCGTGAAGCCGGTGTGCTTGCGGAGGAAGTTGCTCACATCCTCCAGCTGAGGAATGCGGTTCGGCACGAAGATGTCCGCCGCTTGAAGCTTGCCGAACGCTACTTTGTACTCCTTGCAGGCGTGTTTGGGCATCAGGTCCAGTACGGTGTTGAACACTCGCTGCCAGGTAGCATTCTCTGACTCCTTGTAGCTGATGAATGGGATTGGGTCTCCGTATTTGTAACCGAAAGCTATCTCAGCGATTTGCTTCCTGCGTTCCCTGTAATCCTTATCGGCGAAACCGGGATGGTTCATATCCAATTCAGGTTCGTATTTGGTCATTAAATGATTGCAGTTATCGAGATCCGAAGCGTGGCGAGGGAACCACGGGGTTTTGCTTGACATGTTGTTCTCGGATACGAGGTTAACTCCAGCGAAAGAGGTTGACTGACGAAGAGATCTGATAAGTTGCAATAGGTTGACGCGAGACATGCTCACTTTCACAAGAGCATCAAACTGGACACCGGTGAGTTGGGACGGACGAGTCTCGAGATGCTGGACGCATCCCTTGTAGTTGTCGATGGTCTTGAGGATGCGTGCCAGGGAGCCCATTCCATCTCGCATGCGCAGCAATAGCGCGGCTTGTTGGATAGCCTGCTCTGCCTCGGGAGATTCACTTGCAGCATTCTGCAGGATCACTTCTTCCTCGGTCAGAGTATAGTCTGCAAAGACATTACACATTGAACGCGATGCCAAGATTTAATACAAATAGGTGTCAACAAAACACTCTATAAGACACTATGAAATTACTGACCGTCGTCCGTTTTTCCAGCATCATCACCAATATCAGCATCAGCTAAAGAAACGAAAATAAAATAAAAGTAAGAAAAAAAAATAAAAGTAACAAATAATATTCAAAACAACATAAAAGACAATTACCGAGATGACCGTTCTTAGTTTCATCTTGTTGGGTTCCATCTTCGACAGTCGGGGAGTTATCACCATTGCCAATATGAATCCCGTCTTGGATAAAATCGGAATCCAAGCCAGAGTCTAAATTAAAAACGAAAAATAACAAAAATAAGTAAAAAATAAAAAGTAACGTAAAGAAAAAATAAAGATCGAGTGATAATAAACGTAAAGAAAAATTACGGTCTCGATTCGGGCGTTAAAGCCGCACGGGGTATCCCTGATACGACATAATTCTTAACACGGTGAATTTATTGCGGTTTCAAAACCAAGTATGCTTTCATTATGCTACATAATATCACATGCTTTATACGAGAGGTTATTAAATCTTGGCGTTGTGAAATTGGGTTCGATCGCGGTCGTTCGAGTTTTCAAGGATCGATGGTAGTTCCCCGAGTTTCTCGATCACCATTTACACCATTTACTTCTGAATTGTCAAGGAGTCGGTCAGTTATTATAGTCAAAATTTGAAGCTAATTGCCCGTTCCGAAGCGTGCATCTTTTATTTAAATAAAGTGGTTTACAGTATCACGGGTTTCTTTGAATTGTTGTGTTTATCTGCATCCTTGATTGACTTACCATTGGCGCGGGCGCGAGCCTCTTCAAGAACGCTTTGTTTGGTCTGTTTGACAACAAGTGTCTCGAACCTGGCGTCGTCGACAAGCGAACGGCGACGAGACGGGTAACCGTTCTGAAACAATACAATAATTTTTCGTTTAGTACTGAAATATATTTATCTACAATGATTTCTAAGTAAATGACCGAGTAATGATTGAATGAAGTATGAGTTTTTTCAAGATGCCCGAGTAATTAATGATCTGACTGACAACTGTAGAGATAGTATAACTGTATTACCGCAGTATGCGATTATGTCTGTTGTCTGAGTATCATCGGTAGTTGATATGATAACCAATCTTTTATGTGTTGTACAAATTAAAATTGTTGTTGATGTTATTTCGTAACGTGCATCGTTATTTTCTTATGTACATATGCGTACATAGTGTTACAGGGACCTGAAGGAAATACTATAAAATGAAAAGGCTGAAGCGTGGGCGAGAAACGTCTTCAACCCAGCGAGCGAGCACAAAGGAGTCGTCTCTAAAACAGTTTGATCTTCTAAATCCTTATAAATATAAAGCGGTCACATCGCATTATATTTCATGTGAGAGTAGGAATTGCTTTTACGAAGTTCGTAAGCTTATTTCCTGAGTGTGGCCGGGTGTAAAGTGCTCCCATTATACCCGCCTTGCGCCTCGCTCCGGATGCGAAGTCGTGCGACTGAAACCTCTCAAAGGAACGCGACTTTCTGGTCCGCTGCGCTCAAATGGAGCCAATTATACAGCTCGGGAGTTGTGACTACACGACTTGATTCTTGTAACAATGCGACGTTCGCTCGTTCATGTCTTTACTTAGCGCTGTCGCGAAACAAAGACGGTCTAATGACAATTAAATATTTCAATACTTTCGTAGCAAGTCTGCGAATTTATATTAATATTATGAAACTTTTATGTTCTACTGATGATGTCAGAGTGGTCATACTAGTTTATCGTCTCTAGGATAAACAAATACTAGTTTCTTAACCGAAAAGCTATATTTATAGTTCCAAAAAACCGGGGGACTGTATCGGAGGATAATATCACTGTCGTAGACGCACGCATTACGTGTGTTAACTGCTGTTTTCCTTAACTAGCGTGCAATTTGTTATGTTGTGTCGGCGACAGCGTAATTTCCGTCGCGAACGCTAAGGAGCGGTGCTGACGCGCTGGCTGGCAGTGCGCGGGCGTCGAGACCTAGCATTTTCCACTAGAGTGGCCGTGCGGGCCTAACTATGTATGTCAAGGGTTACGCTAATCACTCACTATTGTTACCGAGCCCCTGAAATGCAACGAAGTTAGTAATTACGTGACCTAAAAGGTTTTTTCCGGAGGTCCAATACATTTTCTTGTAACAGTAAACAGAAGCCTAGTACGCGTATTAAGTGTTACAAGATTGCGGAAACGGTGTCGCGCTGTATTGTAAATTTAAAGGTCCGCCTAACTGGAGCGGACAGGACTCGGAATCCGGTTGATATAGCCTTGGTGTGCCCGAGTGGCCACTTCACCATTCCAATCGGTCGGCGGGTAATTAAGCCAAGCCAGAGTGCGGCCCGTCGACCTGTACCCACCCTCCGATGTACTCCATGTACCTACGAGCACTCAATCAATTTGACGTTGCAGAACATCCAATCTCGGGATTTTATTGTTTCGGCATGCACGAGTGTTGAGCTGAATTGTATCTACCACTAATTTGATCTTCAAGTCACGATGTTGTTTAACAAAAGCGATAATTAAGCAAAATGAATATTCTTTACGCGTGTTTATTCACGAAAAGGAAGTTTATTTTTGACCGCTACATGTGAAAAATGTGTAATTGACTGAGAGTCTCTTTAAACGAACATCTAAGTGCACCAAATAACTTGTGTTGGTCAAGGGCGTACCTGAGTGACCTCGATATGATTGTAGACCGGTTCTCAGGTTCTGCGCTTTGCGTGACGGCGTCTAATTAATTGTGAATCGAGTGCGGTTCTAGTTGAATAAAAAATCGATCCGGTAATATTTTCGTTTGTGGATCAGCTTCGATTTTGGTGCGTAAGGTGTGACAAACTAATTATGCCCATCTTGTCCCTTGATAGGATTTTAACGATGTTTGCTGATTGCAGTGGACTCAGTGAGCGTCGCACCGCCTTGCATTCCGACCTTCGACAGTCAAGGAAATACAATCATTCAGCCACAAATCATAAAATAAACGATAATCATAGCACGATAGGCACAGGCCTATTTATCGCACAGCGCATTTAAAGAACTTAAAAGAAGCAAAACAATTTTGGGGATGATCGCAATGCAATTCAGAGCAGGTAAGCACAAAACTTTTTAGATCTATTTTGCTTGTGACCAAGTCAAAACTTAGCAAACTCGACTCGATGCGTACATGCTCTGATATAATTCGCAACAAAATTTCGCATAAGCTTTATGTACTACCACCATAAAAGCACGAAGGAAATATTCTACTAAAGTAAACAATCAACAGGTGATTATTTAATACAAAGTTGCCTACGTGAGGTAACGATTACGACTCGACGACGCGTTGAATATTCACAATGCTAATTAATCTGTTCATAAACAATGAAGAGATTGATAAGAGTTGTTTTTGTTGTAATAGGTAAGTGTTGAGGCTACAGACTCATCTTACGTGGGACAATGGCTTATTTAGAACATATTGTTGTGTATATTGCGCAATTTGTCACACGAAGATGCGATTTCACCGAGAAAGTGGCTTTGTCACATTAACATGAATTAATTACAGTCCACAATAATAACGTTGCACAGACCCTGTCTGCATCGCGTAATGAGACCCGAACAACTCTCAAGCTGTATCATAATTCAAAGAAGAATTTAAAACCGAAAATATATGATTAAAAGACCAAATTTATTATCTTGATCGTCACTTTCTCATTGTTTTTTTTATTGTAAGTAAACAATCAATATTTTTCGAGAACCAGTCTCGATCACTATAAAAGCATTCAGTTATTCTTATAGATTTCTAAGTCTATTTAAATGATCGTGAAATTGCCTCGTTCAGTTAAGATTGTTGATGTTCATTGTTACAGAGTAGTACAAGGGCGAATTTGACAAGTTATATGTAGGTAATAGCGATTATCTGATAACGAACATCTAATTCGCTACTATTGCACAATCGAGATTTTATCTTATTATTTGTTTGTTTTTTCTTATTTTTATGCTCGTATCTTAAGGTCACTACAAATAATTTATGGCAATTAAACACTTTACCAAACTTTACTTTGTGAACTGAAGTTATTTATCACTTTAATATTAAGCACGTTTAAAGCCCCCTACAAAAAGTAAACACATTGGTTTCTTTGTTTACGTCAGTCAAATTGCTGATAATACAGGAATTGCTCTACCATGCGTTTGTTATTGCAATTATCTCTTTATGCTGTCAGTGGATAACGTTAATTGTTGGTTTTTAGGACATCTCAATTAATTAAGATTTATGATACTAATGAATTACTGTAACTAAAATGAATTACTACTTTAAAATTGCATAATTATTAGATTTTTAAAACTACTTATAAATCAATTGATATTCAAGATTATTAAGTATTCACAAGTATTTGGCAGAAAACAAAAACTTGTTGCGATGTTTTGACGGCTGCTTTGTTTGCAAACAATTTAAAAACATACTGAATACTGAATTTAAAAACAACTTTGATGTTGGGGGAGAAATATTTTTATAATAGCAATTTAAGATGAGGGGCGATAAAATGTGCGTGTGATGAGTTTGAGTATGAGTACAAAACGAGCTGGCAACGCGTTGCAAGCGTGTGCAGGCCGGCTGCTGCAGCTCCTCACCTCGATGCTGTAGGACTTCTTGATGGCAAACATCTCACGGTTCTTCTGGGCAGCTGCGACGGCCATGGCTTCTTTCTTATCTTCTCACGACACACCACTGGTATTTGAAGGGCCTGAACGAGGGTTCACTGCGCGGTTAGCTAGCGTATTGTCTGCGAGAGCTTTTTGTCTCGACCACGGGCTGCTGTGCCTGTCTGTCTGCGACTCGAGCTGTCGTATTACTATAGCTAACTAAACTTTGGATTGCAAACAGACCAATGCATGATGACCGTTCGTAAGAACAGTTTAAATAGTGTTAGGCGCACGCCTCCCACCCCGCAGCGCCTTTCGTCGCGCATGCGTCATGATCCGAGCCCCGCGCGCCGCCCGCGCCCCCCTCGCGCCCGACGCCAGCCGCCGGCATCCCCCGGCCCTAAGCCTGCATCATCAGGTCCATCCACCTAACCACCAACCAATTATAAACTGATCCTCCAAATTTTTCAAAAATCAGCCGTTTCCGAATGATGTCCTTATCTCCAAACCTTAGATCCTTGTTCGGAAATGACCTTATTAATACTCTGAAGTAAACTGTTGCAACTATTAAATAAATAACTGTGACGTTATAGTTATCTTAAGTAAATAATAAAGTTCGATGAAATTATGATTATTAAAAATATTATTAACTTTTCAGCAGTCGTGTAGAGTGGCATTTACTAGTATAAATTGGAGCGATTAGAATCTTTTAAACAAACTGATATTCATTAAATAATACAATTCGGTGAAGTTAAAAGAAAATAGTTTTTTTGTATAACAATGTTTAATGAATGGGGGACGATGATTACCTTAACTTAATTTTCAAAATAATAATTTGCTCATTGTCTAATGACAGCAAAGACAAAGATTAATTACCTATCTATATTTCATTATTCACTAGAATTTCCAGGAAACATTCTCTAATGTGTGATAGATTGGTTTTACCTGTGACGCGTAGCGGTACGTAGACGCCAACTTGCTACGGCCTCCGGGCTGCTACGCGTATCCCTACGGCTGCTACGGGCTGCTACGCTTATCCCTACGGCTGCTACGGGCTGCTACGCTTATCCCTACGGGAATCATAATCGCTACACGTGCTACGCGAAGATTTTGCAATAGTTTTTCTTTATTTTTAAACTATAACTAATTGGAAATCAAATATTATGGGTAGTGTGCTGTGTTTCGTTACTGATAAGATGTTACGCTGAAGATAACATTGTGGTTGCCTTATCGTACGAGATGAATTATATAATTACCATTTAATAGACGTATACGTTACCGCCACATGGTGTTACGATAATTTTCAACTGGTTGAAATGTTTGATAAACAGTATAAAGCAATCTTTTGTTACTGTCAGCTACGACTGTGATTGTGTATGTTATTTTTATATTAGGTTTAAGTACTTTCTTTTTCGTGTACTCTAAACATCTTTCTTTCAGTGAAACAAAGTGTATGTTTACGGGAACTTAGAAAGACGCTTTTTTATGGTCATAAAGTAAAATAAAGCCAAAGCGAATTATTTAATTATTATTTTTTTTCTATAAATTTTGTAGCAACGACATAATTAGATTTTTAATTCCGATAATTTCATAGACGAAACAAAATATCCACTCCACTACCTTTAGGCTAATTAAAGAAAAAACTATGGTTCATAAAAAATAAACGAGTAGGTACATTTATTTTTAGTGTTAATTCATTAAGTATGTATAAGGTTATATGGTAGGTATCTACTATGTAGGTACCGATTTAAATGTAAATATTTACTTTACGTTGCCTTTCTTTTTTTGCACTATTGGCAATGTTTGCCAATACGCGATTTAATCACGTTAAAACGCACTTTGTTAAGGAAGACACCAGTTAATTTAAATTAATCGGTTACTCAAAGACGTCTAACAATAACATGAAACGTATACTATAATATTTGAAGCAATCTAATGTAAAAGGTATATAATGCAGGTAGATAATATTCTTGTTATCACTGCTTTTAAAGACAGAGGCATATCTACATAGGTCCAATTTACTTAGCTATTAGTGAAAACCTTTAATTGGCTTTGTATTACTTATCTTGGTTACTTATACAAATTGAAGTTGCTATTGGTTTTTCTATTCTGTTTATGTCATCATGACCGAATGCCATTGTTGATAGCAGAGATACTTTTTATCAATAGCTTTGTTTAAAAAAAAAGCAACCCAATTATTGTAGTTACTAAGAAAAATCACTCTCCTTGCCCTGCTTCAGTTAAAATTACGGCGTTTCATTACATCATTGTTAACTTTTCTGCTATAAAAGCCAAGTATCGAACAATCGTACATTCAACAACAAAATTGTTGAGCGGTTTAAAAAAAAGATTATCTATTTACAACGTTTATTATGCAAAATAAATGCATATTATAAAAGTTTAATGACATGTTCACTAGACAGTACTTCTAATAGTTATTTATGCAACTGACGTATAATAAGGGGTATTAAAACACGAATGTGGGTTTATCACACGAGTGTTTTAATACCTAATTATGTACAGTTGCATACAAGACTTTATCTACATCCATGTTATGAATCCTCTATAAGAGGTTCTGAAACAGTTTTTTGCAATACTAATACTCGTATCGAACATAGCGGCCGGCGTCATAGTATACGAGTATACGACGTGAATTCGGATAAGTTCTTTTTTTTTTAAATTACGGCGCTGTTGTACTGAAACGCGCGTGCATTACAATGTTCTTTTTTTGAAAACGAGTTGCATAATGAAATTCAGTACAACATTAAAACACCCGTTTGGATGCTATTATGGTTACTATAACACTAGCTGTTTTAATGTTGGCAGTAAGCTAACTGTTTCAGAAACTTTTATAGAGGATTTATAGCATGGGTGTAGATAAAATATTTTATGCTTTAAATATTTTTTAACACACGTGCACATTTTCGTCAGTATATTTTTTCCTAACATTTTGTGTATTGTCATTACCACAAATGTAAACATTACTTCAATAAATCGTCGCATCATTATGTTAATTAATGAACATAATATAGTGTAAAGAAGCTGTAGGTAAAAAAAACATCCAATCAGAGTGTACAATGGGAGAATCATCGGATATGACCGCAAACTCGAGGAGTCAACTGAATTAATGACACTCAGACGTAAGGTAAATCACAAAAACCACGTTATTCGATAAATACCAGCATTAAGGCAGTGACACATGTTATGCGACATCGACCAATGCCAAAACACGCCTTTACGTCACATCAGATCGATTATTATAATTAGAAGGCCGCACCGGATACCGGTCATACTAATGAGGTGTTACGATTTTTTTCGAAAATCTATTCGGTTATTCCTTAGGTTATTCCAATCGGTGTGTTGTGACGTTAAAATCGATCGATAACAGTGAACGAATGCATAAATCTCCATCATGATGGACTGTCTAAATATTTGCAATATACTTGTGCTAAATCATGTATTTGATTATCAGTCCAGTGTGACGCACGTGTGTCGGATGTTCTGGTTTCCGCACGAGGTTGTTTTGTGTGCTGTATTTATAAGTTTGAGATGAAATGATACGAGAAGATTGTTGCATTAAGGTAGGTCTAGAGACGCCATCTGCATTCAGGCTGAATTAACTTTCAAAAACAGAACCATACGATGCAATCTCTGGTATCCGCAGAACATTGACATGGCTTTATATGGTGACGGTTCAACGGCCTTATTTTGGTGCATCAGTGTGCACATGCCCGGTTACATCACAGTTCACCGTCGCTTCAACAATGCCTACGTGATCGTTCGCTTTATTCAACTTTGCCAACTTAACAAGCACTTGTTTAAGTAACGGAAGTACATAATTATGATTACATTCGTTTTTTATTTTTATTATGTGCGTAACCTTTGTCTTAAATGTGTCTCTTTGTTAGGTGTGAAAATCAAAGTAACTTTGTTTTTCTTGCCTTTATTTTACTACTGCTGGTTATAGGTCTCCCCAATAGCTTTCCATTGTTCTTTGTGCGTTCCCTTCTCCAGCAAATCTCCCATAAACTCAACAAACTCAAAAAGTAAATGTCATTAATGTTCCCATCTTCTTCTGGTTTTCCCACTCTGCATGTATGGCGTGCAATCATGTGGGTAAAAAAACTAACATAAAGTGATGGTTTAGAGATCGTTTGGGGAATCCCTCCGCGCCCGTTTTACTGAACCGTACGGTATACTGAGGTAAAATTGCGATAACCGCGTCGTTAGTGCGTCATTGGCAAAAATGGCAGCTGGCATGGCTCTGCTCTGCGAAAGTACCACTTAGGACATGTGATTATTTGATGCGATTTGTACGTCATATTATCTTAATGAAGATGTTGGCTTAGGCACACAGATAGCGGGGTCACTCAACTGGAACACAGGTAGTATTTTCAATATTATTAAGTACTAAGATGATGCGTTGGTGACATCAGCCCATATACCCAGTAACATGTGTGTTCGTGTAATTAGTTTATACATCAGAACTTAAACCTAAGTACCTAAGTACCTACATAAGTACCTAACTTTTATTAATTAATATGTAAAATGTATATATGTACCTACTGTTGGCGTACCTATCTCTATCTGCCAAGCCTTTTATTAATTAATATGTAAAATGTATATATGTACCTACTGTTGGCGTACCTATCTCTATCTGCCAAGCCTTTTATTGGGTTGACTTTAGTATCCGGTCGCACGAAAATGGGGGTGACAGTGGTTGAAGGTCGTTGGGGTTGGGTCCCTGATTGTAACGATATCACTCTTATGCAAAGAAATTTATACTAATTGTTTATAACCTCAAATTACATAAATAGTGTAACGAAACGTTAAAATGGGCGATTGACAACCAAGTCTGTACCAGTATATTGTCTGTGGTGCAAAATGTCGTGTAAAATTGATAAAACGGAACGTAAAAAGAACTGTGAGTACTTAGTAGAAATTGTGTTCAGTAGGAAGTTAGTGTTTCCCCACTTTATGATTAAAATAGGTCGAATCTGTCACAAAACCGAATCGGGGCACCCCGACTCCACGTAGTCTTTTGGCTGGCACACTAGAGTGTATTTAAAAATCCGGAGGCGCGGAGGGAGAGCAGCCCCCGCCCGCTGTAACAAAGGTTAGGCACCCGTGCGAGCCGCAGCGGCTGAGGCTGGTCGCCCGAGGCGACCAGTAAGCCGAAGCTGCGGAGGTGAGCTCGGGTGCCTGTCCTTTGTTACGTAAGGGCGAAGGGGATGCACTTCCCGCAGCGCCGGAGACGTGCAGAAGTAACTTTGTGTTGACAAAAGTGTTTATACCATTCCCCCTCTAAAAAGCTTACTTTATTCACTGAAAACAGTGAATAAAAAGCACTTTTACTCACTGTTTTGATGTTTGAAAATGGAACACACCAATGTATTCGACCACAGATTTAGAGTACCTAGGCTAGATACGGCATGTTATTAGATAGTATGAAAACCGAACGTGTCATCTTTTTTATACGTACGATAACTTCACCCCAGCCATTTAGTGATGTGCTCAAAGTAAACAGAATTGTTTCAATCGCTAAGCATCACTGAGCTAACTGACTTTTTTTAGTACAAACAGTCGAACATGCAGGGCACGCTTGGTCGTGGCTTGCCATATCTAGTGTAAGTGTAATCTTTGTATTCGACCTATATTCATCAATATAGGTCGAATACAAAGATTACACTTACACTAGATATTAGATTTACATTAGCATTAGAATAAAAACTGTTTTGTGTTCTTTGCTGTCCTTAGTAAATTGGCGCTATTTTGAATACTGTAAGTTGTACGAACACAAACTTTAGTGTTACTTTAATCTTTATTTTTGTTTGTTTAGTGTTGTTCTAATCGATTAAAAATGCATTCTAGTGATGAAGATGTGTTAACACCTGAGTTTATGAAAGAGAGGGCGGCCGATATAGTGGAAAACTTGCTACCCAAAAAATCACGGCTGGTTTACATCAAAGCCAATTTAACTTTCCTTTTTCTTCATTATATGTCTATTTTCACTTAAATCTTTCTTTTTCTCGTAGTCATGGTATAAAGTATAGTATGCAACTCTTGAATAAAACGGATTTATATCGAGGGCCATGAGTCACTCGCGTTGCTCAGGATTCTAACACTTGAATCACTCGCTACGCTCGTGATTCAATCATCATGAATCACTCCCTACGGTCGTGATTCAATCGTTAGAATCCTTCACTAGCTCGTGATTCATCTATGGCCCTCGCTTTAAATCCGTCCTTTATTCACTAATTGCATAATATACTATTTTAGGTTAGGTTACAATAATTTGTTTTTTCCAGGAATGGTGCGTTCTCTTTTCATGGGAGTGGTACCTGGGGGGAGGGGGCACCCCCCCTCCCCTACCCCTCCACCCCCCACCCTCATTTTCGTGCGACCGAATACTAAAGTTTTACCCTTTTATTAATTAATATGTAAAATGTATATATGTACCTACTGTTGGCGTACCTATCTCTATCTGCCAAGCCTTTTATTAATTAATATGTAAAATGTATATATGTACCTACTGTTGGCGTACCTATCTCTATCTGCCAAGCCTTTTATTAATTAATATGTAAAATGTATATATGTACCTACTGTTGGCGTACCTATCTCTATCTGCCTTTTCCCAACTATGTTGGGGTCGGCTTCGGCTTCTTGGCGTACCTAATCTATACAAATAAATAAGATTGAAGTGTCTCTTTGTAATGTCAAAATAACAGCTTTTAACGAAATGCATATGAAATACGGTACTTATAACAAAAATACAATTTTTTAAATCTTTGTCCGTCGGTTTTTTCCAGCTAATCTCCGAAACGGCTGAACCGATTTTGACGGGACTTTCGCTGGCAGATAGGTGCTGATGTTATAAGGAGTAACTTTTGTTTCAGAAAAAGAATTAGGTTTCTGCGCAGAAAAATTAAAACCCATGAAATTGTGAACAAATAGCGCGGGCGGGCGATGCAACGCGGCACTAAAATCCTGCGTGTTAGTAGCTGTTTATTTTAGTATATTGTGTATATTGTGTATTGTGTACCTTACGACTTCCACGAGTACGAAGTCGCAGGGCACAGCTAGTTTAAATAAATAAACACGTCAAAGTATACAACAATGTGCTAATTGCTTCTGCCTCAAACTACTTACCGAGAATCTTAGGTTTTTAAAGATCATTTGTAAACTAACATTGCATTGCGATTTGACGAATTGCTGTGTTGTTTTCAGTGCCTCGTACATAATGTATGCTAGTAAAAAAGGGTACCTAATAAAAAGCAGGTACACAATATTCAAGGATTTTAATTACACCAAGCCAATGAACATTTATCGTTGGCTAAACGACAGCAGGAGTAAAGCACGTATTGTACAATGTTAACGAAAATACACTTACGCAAGGTTTAAAAGCTATTTACTCCCATAGTATTGATGGAACAAACATGGTATTCTAGAAACCATACTATATGATAAAGGTTTTTTCTCACAGTTGAAATCGTTATTTCACGAGAAAATCGCTTTTGTATTTTACGTAATTAAAGTGTTTTTGATCATGACTGTGTCATCCGCACGTCCATTGATAACCAGATTTCGGAATAGGTAGAGTAGGTATATTTGCCTAAACTTTGAGGAAGGAAGTAACATAGAATTGATAATATCGTCTCTAAAATCCCGGAATGATTATAATGACGTTTTAATACCGGGATTTAAAAATTATGAATTATTATTTTATTGGACTTAATTTTAAATTTAAATTATTGATCTGAAGAATCATATTATTATAACATTTTTAGTACTAAAATTGTGTCAAAATTATTTGTTTTAAGCAGTTAAAACAAAATTAAGTTCACTGGTTTTTATTATCTCTTTCACACAGTTTTTGCATTGAAAACCCGGGATTAAAACGTCATTATCACATTCCGGGATTTTAGAGAAGGTTTTATCAACTATTATGTTACTTCCTTCCTCAAAGCTTAGGTAAATACACTCTTATGACTACGTATACCTATTCTGATGATAACAATTTGACTATACCTGTGCATTCCGTTCACAGTTATTTTACGTATGACAGCAGCAACCCAATAGGAACCTAATTGCAATGACAATAAGGTTCACTGTGATTTTGACAGTGATGCATATTCAGAGGTATCTGTGAACTGAATAATGTAGTAATGGATGCTGCTTTGATTTAAGAATTAATTTGACTCTATATTTCTCTCCTACTATTTATGAATCCATAAAAAAAAAGAAACCAAACCCTTTTTATAAAACAAAGTCGCTTCCCGCTGTCTGTCTGTCCCTATGTATGATCTTTAAAACTACGCAACGGATTTTGATGTGGTTTTTTTTAATTGATAGAGTGATTCAAGAGGAAGGTTTATATGTATAATACATGCGCGTACGAAGCCGCGGGCAAAAGCTAGTTAATAATAAAGTTGAGAAGTTTGTTTGTTTTTTTTTTGTTTGCTTGTTTGTTTGAACGCTAGCGCGTTCTCTGGGGCTACCAGTCACTGTAGAAAAAATCTTATTGCATTTGATAGTCCAATTCTTGAGGAAGGCTATAGGTTATTTAACATCACGCTACGTCCCTTAGGAGCCGAGCAAAAAGAAAAAAAGTTGGAAAGAAAGCTAAGCGAAAATAAAGTAATGGCGCGGGCAGGCAAAGCGATCCGACGGGGTGGGTCGAAGGTTCAATAAATTTCACGTCAAGCCGCGGGCAGAAGCTAGTCACTTATATTTTTCTAAACAATCGTTGGAAGCCTATACCTCTGTAAAGTGTAAGATAATAACTAAGTTATATTCAATAGCTTCCGGTTTTTAGGGTTCCGTACCTCAAAAGGAAAAAACGGAACCCTTATAGGATCACTCGTGTGTCTGTCTGTCTGTCCGTCTGTCACAGCCAGTTTTCTCCGAATCTAATGGACCGATTAAGCTCAAATTTGGTACACATATGGATTTCTGTGACCCAAACACGTACGGCTAAAGTAAATAAATGAATTTTGAATATGGGGGTCACTTTTAGGGAGCAAATAAGAAAATAAAAAAAAAGTTTTGCAAACTGTACCGTGTGACATATCAAATAAAAGGACTTTCTATGAGGGTTTCAAATATATTTTTTTTATTTTAAACTTATTTAAATGATCCCGAAACTACTGAGCCTAAAATTAAAAAAATATACAGAAAATAGTGCTATACCTATAGATTACAGTGTAGATTACAGAAAGGAGCTCGTGGCTAAGTAATAACTGCCGCACGCGTCGATACATCAGGTTAAGCTACGCTTGCCGTTGTGGGTCAGTGGATGGGTGACCATCTTTACACACCAAGACTCCTCCGTGCCTCAGCACGTTAAGCCGTTGGTACCGGCAGTCATTCGTGGATCTTTGACAGTCGTTACGGGTCGTCAGAAGCCCAAAAGTCTGACAACCAGTCTTACCAAGGGGTATCGTATTACCCAGTTACTGGGTTGTGGAGGTCAGACAGGCAGTCGCTCCATGTAAAATACTGGTATTCAGCTGCATCCGGTTAGACTGGAAGCCGACCCCAACATAGTTGGGAAAAGGCTAGGCAGATTGATTGATTGACCTGTAGATTACAGGAAAACCTATAAGAAGTTTGTGGTCTTAAAATAACATGGTAAATCTCTCAATATTGTAAGTACGAACTTACATTTATTACTGTTGGAATGTATGGGAGAACATGGTTTTCGCAACTACAATGTTAATATTGTTTTTGGGTAAATTCATCCCAACTACGGAACCCTTCATTGTGCGTAGTCGGACACGCACTTGGCCGGTTTTTTTTAAATATAAAAACACCCTATAAGTATATCAATTTCTTACTTATTGAAATCGATTTTCGTATCTGTCTGTGTGACCGCGTTGCTCTTCTGAACTACGTAACTGATTTTGATGCGGTTTTCACCATCATTTAGAGAATTTATTCTACATAAGGAGATCGTGGCTAAGTAATAACAGTTGCACGGTTCGATCGATCAGGTTAAGCTACGCTTGCCGGGGATGGTCCGTGGATGGGTCATCTTTACACACCGAGACTCCTCCGTGCCTCTGAAATCACGTTAAGCCGTTGGTACCGGCTGTTATTCGTGGATCTTTGACAGTCATTACCGGTCGTCAGAAGCCCGAAAGTCTGACAACCATGCAATCTTACCAAGGAGTATCGTATTACCCAGTTACTGGTTTGTGGAGGTCAGATAGGCGGTCGCTCCAGCATACAGCAGCATACTGGTATTCAGCTGCATCCGGTTAGACTCTAAGCCGACCCCATAGTTGGGAAAAAGCTAGGCAGGTTGATTGACCTAATATCACTCATTTAATTATTGTGTAGACGTAGATTAATTGTTTGATAGACAGCCTTTTAGTATTTTTCCTGGTAATTATGATTTTTAGTATCCAACGGTTTCTGCAAGGATTCCATGATAATGAAATATGCAGAAAATGGAACTAATTAAATATGATGAATGCTATTGAATCCATATCGATTGTTTTAAGTCTACAATTTCTAAGGAAAGTGGTTCGCCTGGGAAAAGCTTTGATTGTTTATGATTAGATAATGGAAATCAGGTAAACTGGCGTGGCTGATGGCTGGTTATTACGTCCATAGAAATTTATGTGATTTCCCTTTACAGAATTCCAACAACAGTGACTAAGTACTCGGCGTGGAGATCGGTAAGTTTACCTATATTCTTTTCAACCATTTATTTTACTTTTGACATAACATGCAGTTCCCTATTTATTGTTAGGCAACCATATTATAGACGAAAACATGCAAGACTTCATGTACGTTAAAGTTACATAATTATTGACAGGCAAATAGACGGAAAATTCCTTATTTGTTGACAGGCATACTATAGATCAGGGATGCACAAACCGCGGCCCGCAGGCCGCATGCGGCCCCCCGGCAATATGGCAGTGGCCCGTCAGCAAAAAGGGTCGTGGGGCTTTCGGGACCGGGACCGCGGTCCCAGATTCCACCTTTATTATTTTAGAGTAGTATTTTGGGACCACAAGAAAAAAGAAGTTAAAGTACAGTTAACAAAATACGTGTTCCAAGCAGGTTGAGTATGCTCTAGAAATATTAGAATCTACAGCCAAGCGTTTGCCATCGGGTAGGTTCGAAGTTGGTCTATTGTGGCGTAACGACATTCCAGAAGTACTTACCTGACAGCTACCCTCATACGCAGTCAAGACTTTTAGGTTTATAAAAACGTATGGCACGTGACGCCAATTTTAAAAAGAGTTACTGTGTATTCATAAATAATATGTTGGAAAAAGGTTATGTTGAAGAGTGCCTTTCGTTTTATAAAAATAGTTATCCGATGATGATGATGATTTTATTTGTATAACTTCTAAATTTTTGGGTTGACAGTACTTTCCCAAGATATGACTTTGTTTATTTTATTTGTGGTCCCAAAATACTACTCAAAAATAATAAAGGTGGAATCTGGGACCGCGGTCCCGGTCCCGAAAGCCCCACGACCCAGCAAAAATAGTATCAAAATTATCGGGAGTAACAATTGACGGTGCTCCCTCGATGATTGGTGTCAACTCTGTTGAAACAGCAAACAAAAAACGTAAATACTGAAGACCTGATGCAGTTTCACTGCATATCACCAAGAAGCTCGCTGTTAAAAAAAAATTGGATTTGAAAATGTTATGAAAGTTTTTCTTCATCATTTCAGCTGAAACTGCACCAGAGACAATGCAGTTAGAATTAATCGATATTCAAAACGATCAAGATTTTCACAACGAATTCAATGAAAGGGATTTGCTGAACATTTACCTCTGCGTTGATGAAACTATGTACATAGAGTTGCGCTCAAATGCCCTGAAATGTGCCAGCTTATTTGGTTCTACTTATATATGTGAACAAACTTTTTCGGTATTGAATAATAATAAAAAAAAAAATCGAAACCGCCTTGCAAATGAAAGGTCAAATAAAAGTTTGGAAGCAATTTTTATTTATTTTTTATTTATTTATTTATTTATTTATTCTTCGGAAAGTAAGTTATGTACAATATCGCTTACAATTGCCATTTAAAAGCTTCCACAAATTAAAAACTATGTACCTAAAATTAAAAAGAAAGAAATAGAACATTAAAATTAAAAATAAAATCTACAAATTTTTCTAAACAAAACAAAACATATTCATCTTTAAAAAAACAAAACATAAAAAGATAATTATTAGTATCTGATAATTGTGCTAAAACATAATATTAATGATGAGTAATGCTACTCATTGCGGTCTATAACAAAGTATTCATTGTTTATAGTTCGTCTTAATGTGCTAGGGCTGGTTCTAAATAGATCAACATCAAAATGAGAGGGAAGGTTATTGAAGCTTGCTGCGCTACGTAAGAAGAAGGCATTCCGTCGGTAGTTGGTTGATGCGAAGGGAATGTGAAGAAGTGGCCGCTGCCTGAAGCCTACGTGATGGGTTCGGAGTGATATTTTGGAGATAAGTTGGGAACAATCGATGGAACTATTGGCTATATTTAACAGAAATGTAATATCATTAGCATGGCGTCTGTTTTCCAGTGGTAGAAAATGGTATCTTTTGCAACGATGAGTGTAATCCGTTGAGCATTGCTTTGTCTTGTAATCTAAGTATCTTAAAAACTTTTTCTGAATGCTTTCTATTCTTGACTTATACACGTCATAATTTGGGTTCTAAACTTGAGATGCGTATTCAAGGTGGCTGCGTACGTATGAACAATATAATTTTTACACGTAAAATTGCTTCCAAACTTTCATCAACAAGTATATTTGAACCAAATGTTAAAAAGATTGTAAGCACAATGCAGTGCCACGCTTCAAACTCGTATATTATTTTTTTTTTTTTTTTTTTTTTTAATTTGTGCTGGTGGCCCACCATTAGTTCATTATTTGCCCAGTTGGCCAATGGTCTCAATAAGTCTGTGCATCTCTGCTATAGATGAAGAAATGCAATTCTTCATAGTTGCTAAAGTAAAATAAACCGCTGGAAAGATTATACCTAGATTAGAATAACGCCGATTGTCCACGATGCTACTCAAAACCACAGATTAATACAGATGGGACACTCCGCAGTTTAGGTATGAAGCTACAAGTACGCGGCGGGCCCCGTCCACGGGGCTAATTCAGTAGGGCAGAAGGTATATGAGTTACGCGATAGAAAGAGAGGCAACTTGTAGTTGAATATAACTGTAGGTAATAACTTAATAAGCGTTGTGCGACCTGAATTGCATCGTAGCAAGAGTCGCTTTTTATTTAAATGATTTTGCGGAGTGTCCCATCAATATCAAATCACAAATGAGTAGACAGATGGACACAGCACTAGTATTATCACCAGGGGGTTCTGTACTCGGCGCGACTTACTAACGCATTATTATGGTTTGCATTTTTGGAGTTCCGTACCCGAAAGGTGCCAAACGGAACCCTATTACTAAGCCTCCGCCTGTCCGCCTGTCTGTTAGCGGGCTGTATCTCATGAACCGTAATAGATAGACAGTTGAAATTTTCACAGATTGTGTATTTTATTGTCGCAATAACGACAATTAATAAAAATAAAATAAAGGTAAAAATGAAAGGGCAAAAAGGCATGAAAGAAAGCATGAAGCATGCATGCATGAAGGCATGGAATGAAAGGGCATGAAGGGGGATGAGGGGGGGGGGAATGAAGGGGAATATACAAGAAACCTGTTTTTTTAAACTAAAGTATTTTTTTAAAGTATATGTATAAGTAGTGCTAAATATTGTACGGTAGTACGGAGCCCGTTGTGTACGAGTCCGACTCACACTTGGCCCGTTTTTACAGGTTAGGAAACTGGTGTGGTTTAGGAAAAAAGAAAATTAGGAAAGCCTATAGGAACAGCCGAAAAATCGAAAAAGAATAAAATTTGTTCTCGCATGGTAAGAAGTTCACCGGGTCATCTATTTATGAATGAAAAAAATCATACGGAAGGCATAAGACGTCATTTAGCTTAAATTATTGTGATTATTTGTGATCCAACTTGAAATTGTTTTCAGATCGTGTTAGCCTTTTTTTTTTTTTTTTTTTTTTTGTTTTTGAGGGTGGGAAATCATCAAATAACTTCTCCCGCTCTGGGTGGAGCGGGAGGGCGTGTCAGACTTTTACTGACTAAAACCCACCCGTGTTCCTTCAGTTGCCTATGCCAGGGCCGCGGTAACCCCTTCAGACAACCCGCGACCCCAGCGGCGTCGGCCCTATTGGGCCCCGTCACTTGCTGACATCTCTTTGAGGCGCGCGTGGAACACAACGCGCCGTCGACTCGGGCCTGGTCCTTACCGGACGGCGAGCTACCCGCTGCTCACCGTCCGCAGGCCCGCGCCTACGGTGGCCGGAAATCGCCCCGCGATTCCCGCCGCCCAGGGCGTCTCCTGCGGCGACTGAGGGCGTGAGGCTGCCTCTCCCTCACGCGTTCCGCCTCCTCCTCCGCGAGCATCACTGCTTCGCAGAAGGAGGTGACGGCCTCCCATGCACAGATCGTGTTAGCCTGCGAGTAATGCGCTCCTGGTCCAGCGTGTCATTAGCTTTTAATATGCTTTGTCATCTGGTGCTCGGGGAAATTGCAGCCTATAATAGATCGAGTTATGGCCCAACACCGAACACAACGGGAACCTCCGTTGTGTCCGGTCGTAGCAAATCTATACTTATTATAAAATGAAGTAGCTTTTCGTGTCTGTCTGTGTGGCCGCGTTAGTCTTCTAAACTACGCAACGGATTTCGATGTGGTTTTCACTATCATTTAGAGAATTTATTTCGGAAGGTTTGTATCACGGAGTAGAGAAAGAAGGTTTGTATGTATAATACATTAAATATTTAACTTATGTATACCTTCATGTTTTGGCAAGTAGTAAAAACCGTGCGAAGCAGGGCCGGGTCGCTAGTTTAGACTAATTTAAAAATGTACTGGGTGACTTATAAGAAGGATGCATCTTTTAGAAGTTTTATCTCAAAAGCTTAAAGAAGTCCGAAAATTTCGAGGCTTTTCGAGCTCCACGCAGTTAGCACAGGTCTTTCGATGCTGCAAACTTGGTTTTCATTATCATCATCATAATTTCAGTCGAAAGACGTCTACTGCTGGACATAGACTCTCCCCCAAGCATCGCCACTTCGACCGGTTCTGTGCTTCCTGCATCCAGCGGATTCAGGATTCATACATAAAAAAATAAATGATCTACGGACTTTTTTTTTCGCCGGTTAAAAAATTGCAACTGTCAGTTGATTTTAGCTTGAATACAGATCATAAACATTTCATCTGTGTCATTAATGCTATGAGTTTATCTGCAGAATTTCCCAATGTATATTCCATTGCGTAGAGTAGACGTTACGTAGACATTATACGCTACTAGGACGGCGCGACGGACTCATTTACAATTTTTCTCAAATTATATTAAAGTGCGAGTATTGATTTAACTTTTTGCAGATAATTTCGTGACTACTGGTATCTATTCTAACAATATCCCAAAAAATCAGTGCAGTGCAATTTTTTGCGACCTACGATGTTTTAAATGAGTGGCCCACAGGGGCGCAAAGGGATAAAAAATATATGACTACTTCGATGACTTTTTGCATACATTTCGGTTCTAATAAACGATGAAATACTGGAGACAGGGTGTGTTTGTCTCACGGGTTGGTTGTCACAGCGGTCATAACAGAAAACTTAACGAACGAATACGAACATTGATCGGCGTCGCAGAATCACAAAGGCAGCATATCCCGCCTTCGCGATTCATCTACGCCCATGAGACAACCATACCCGGTCTCCCGGTATTACAGATTTTTAGGAGGAAATGTCATACTTAGGTCTTTTTAGTAGATTTGCAAGCCAGTATGTTCAGATTTTATCTTATAATCAATAAACGATACTAATGGATAAAAACGTGTTTTTTGTAAGTTATGGAGCCTATTTTTAAACAAATAATAGGTATGCTATTCACTTCAGGTGTATCACTATCAAAATTTAAAAACCGGTAAGTTTACCAACTTCCAGCAACTTGCTTTACCTTGTTTTCTTAATATCTGATAAGGTGGCTAAGTAATAACAGTCGCACGGGTCGATTAATCAGGTTCAGCTGCGCTTGCCGCGGTTGTCCGTGGATGGGTGACCATTTTTACATAGCAAGACCCCTCCGTGCCTCCGAAAGCACGTTCAATGTCCAGCAGTGGTCGTGTTTTGGCAGAAATTATTATATTTTCAAATAAAACGATAATTATAGCATCAATGACCTTATGGATGTCGAGTGCTTTTACAATCTGATTAACATATATTTCTAAAGGTATTTATTTATTTAATTATTTATTTATTTATTTATTGCTTGAGTAAACCAGTTCCGAGGAAGTAGCGATCTTTCTTGTTTATGCAGTCAGTTTCTTGGGCAGTCGACGCATACTGGAAAAGCTGCTGACAGTCCTATTGTCGCCTATATGCGAGCTTGGACTACTGATGGGCCCTATTTAATGTAACTGACAAAGCGACATATATTTATAATTTTTTTTCGAAATTATGACATTTTCTCGCAAGCTTTTGAGCAAACGCAGGATTTTAATAAATGTAAAATTTTTGGTTTGTTGCGTGTCACCGTTCGCCTGTTCATTTTGTTAAATAGAGCCACTCTGGACATGTTCTAGGAAAAGATGTTGTTATAGTACATTATGATAATAGGTCTTTACCTATGAAATTGCCGTTTTGTATGAAAAAATTTAAACGAATTTTTTTCATGTATTTTTTATTTGTATTAATCGAAGTAATCACCCATGCAATCAATGCATCTTTGCCAACGCAATGGCAGTTTATTGATGCCCTTCTTAAAGAAATCAGCTGGTCGGGAGGCAACAAATTCTTCAAAGGCATTTTGTACTGCCTCTCGGGTATTGAATTTTTTTCCCGCCAAGAAGTTATCCAAATTCTGGAAAAAGTAGTAGTCTGTAGGCGCAAGGTCTGGTGAGTGGGGCGGATGACGGAGAGCTTCCAACCCCAGTTCTTGCAACTTGGAGACCGTCTGCTGTGCAGTATGAGGTCGCGCGTTGTCGTGCAGGAGCAGCGGAGACGAGCGATTGACCAATGCTGGTTGGAGATGTGCCAGCTTCTCCATCATTGTGTTCAGTTCTTCACAGTACACATCTGCAGTAATGCTCACCCCGTTTGGTAAGAAGCTGTGATGAATCACACCGGCGCTAGACCACCAAACAGTGACCATCACTTTTCTAGGGGTAAGTTTTCGTTTAGGGCATTATTTAGGTGCTGAACCAGGATCCAACCAACTTGCTGAGCGCTTGCGGTTATCAAACAGAATCCATTTTTCATCGCAGGTAACAATGCGGTTCAAAATTCCTTCATTTGTGTGTCTGTTGAGCAGTGCAAGGCACGTCTCGACGCGTACTTCGCGCTGGCGATCATTGAGTTCGTGGGGCACCCATTTGTCAAGCTTTTTTACCTTGCCAATTTGACGCAAATGGACCAATATTGTTTTGACGCTAACGTCGAAAGCTGCTGCTAATTCAGCCGTAGATTGTGTATCATCAGCTTCCACAATCGCCTTTAATTCGTAATTGTCGACCAAAGTCTTCGGACGACCGCGAGGTTCATTTTTCAGGTCGAAATTTCCAGAACGGAAGCGAGCAAACCAATAACAGGTGGTGCGTTGGTTTGTAGTGTTAGCTCCGTAAACGTCGTTGATGTTGCGTGCCGCTTGTGCCGCGTTGCTGCCACGACGGTACACATATTCCATAATTACTCGAATTTTTAACGTATCCATGATGACGAAAAAGATTGAAATGCGATGAAAATGTAACACTAATCAATAAACAAATGACTACTTTTGGAAAAAAAAATCCCTGTTTTTAAAATAAAATTAATTTGAAATTAGAATTCTTAACCAAACAAAAATTATTTTGATTTGAAATGGCCAGTACTGCAGAACGGCAATTTCATAGGTACCTAATATAAGTGCGGTAAGTTGAAAATTACAGCCGAGGCGATATTGCTAGCCCGAGCCGTAGGCGAGGGCTACAAGAAAGCAGAGGCTGTAATTATCAAAGCGCACGTATGTTATACGACGTTTTATAACATATTTGCGAGGAAATAAATAAAACTCGGACTTTCTTAAACGAATAAATCTTTAAAAACACACTTTCTGAAAATGAATTTGCATCTTTGCTTGTTTTCCATACGATGAAATTTTGATCCGCTTGTAAGTTTCTATCGGTCGATTTTTCGGGCAAGAGGCTTAGAGTAGCCTTTTTCGCTGCCTCTGAGACTTCTGGCGGTGTCAAATGAATAAATTCATCATTACTTGACGACATTTTCAAATAAAAACAATACAGCGAAAAGGAAAAGCGCGCGGAATAATTTTTACTTGTTCACAAATTAGCGATGCGCACGCATCGTCGCTTTTTTTTAAGGCAAAGACACAAAAACAGCCAGTATTATTAAAGTAAATTAATATTTTTTTGTTTTTGTTACAGATAAATGGTTGTAATTTATTGCCAAAATTAATTAAAACAAAGAATTAAATGTTTAACATTTAATTCTTTAATTTTATTTTATCCCAAAGTTAATTTTATTCATAAAATATTGACCACTTTTCTGACATAAAAACTTTTTGATTTGCTTTCTTTGCTTTTTTTTTCTTAAGATTTAAAAAAGTACCGTTGGTTTTAGACGGAGCATGATAAACCGTACGTGTTACCTTATTAGAAAGAAACTCGTGCGTTTTACTTTACGATTACGCACAAGTACGTAATGACATACATTACGATATTGAAATTGGTGAAATAAGAGACCCTTTACGAGCAAATGTGTTATAAAAAATATTACCCTCCTTATGAAGCAGTCGGGCAGTCGGTAAAGAGAAGCCTCCTTTGGGGAAAGGGAAAAGAAAAAGTGTTGGGCGAACAGAAAATATAGGTATTTCGGTATTTCATAATAAAGACATACTTCAGGATTTTTTTTTTGTTTTGGATCAAAAGATTATACCTACCGACAGCTCAGCAACTATTACAGGATAACTTAGGTACATCTGATAAGACATAATACTGAAAAGTTTGTATTACGTAGAACAATTTGTAAAAATAAGCATAAATTTATATAAAAATTCGCAGAGCCAAGGCTGAACAAACTTAGATTAGATTTGATAAAGTAGCGCGATATTATCTTTGTCTTGACTTGAATAGTTCGCAACAGGTTACGAGGTAGCAATACAGTGACATACAATATGACTAATGATTCTAGGTCGTGTCTTTTTTCTCATATCAATGCTGTAGGTATTTTATATAGGTAGTAAGATATATGTGTTTAATTCGTTACGGAAGCCGGAGCTCAAAAGTCCGGTTCGCAACGGATTCGGACTGATACTTTAAGTACGTAAACTAGGCCCGTTTAAATAGCCAAGCGGTGGCCACGGGCCATAACATATGCACTTCTTGTTGACCTTCTGTCCAAAATTAAACTTTTATTTTGAACGTGTTTAATGAAACAGTTATACACATTTTTAAAACAAACAGAACAGCCCAATTTTGTTCCAAACGAGTAGGTATATTATAAACAGTACCTACCTTCTGGACCGAGCTCTGCTCGGTTGGAAATAGAGAAAACGATTTTTTATAGATAATGAGACCTAGCTAGATTGATTTTTCGCCCCCATATTCCCCCATATTGCAACTGTCATCGAAATCGTTAGGGCTGTTTTCGAGAACGCGATTACAAATATATATGTACCTGGTTTACAAGTATTGCTCATAATTACTTTTATAAAAGAAAAGTATGTTTACTAAATAAAATGCTTAGCATTCTTAAAATGTTTTTTATACGAATTGTAGATAGATGTGCAAGGTACAGTCAGCAACAGAAGTCGATTAACACTTGCAGTTTTTTAATCTTAATTATTAAGCGAAATGTTTAATTCAAATCGGAACAGAAGTACTTAAAATTTTAAGAACATTAACTCTAACAGTCAAACGAAAAAAAAAGCCGTTTATCGAATCATTTTGTGTTAATTTAGATGATATCAAAAAGTATCAGTGTTAACCGACTTCTGTTGCTGACCGTACACTTCTGAACTACAAATATTTATTTACATATTTCCGGGTTCTCAATAAATGAACCGAAGCGAAGATTTTTACTTCGGTTCATTTATTGAGAAACTGGACCTATCTAAAATTATAATTCAGAATCGTAGCTTGCACATCTACTTACAATTCGCTATAAAACATGTTAAGATTATGACGCATTTTATTTAATAAGTTAACATACTTATGTTTTAAAAAGTCATTATTTGACTCGGATGAGGATGACAATATCTTTCGTCATAGCATAGCATATGATGGGTAGTAAATGTAAACCAGTTCCTACAATTTATAGTTTGCCAAGTGGTCATGTAAACACACTAAGTCAATAAGTTCTTGTTATTTCGAATTAGTTCCTTGAATAATTGTTAGGGAAAATGGATTTTCAATTATATCCAAATGATTTTCCCGAGTAAGGGGAATTCACTTGACGACAACTTCGATGAATATTTTTTATGTTATGTTGTAAAAGAAATATTAAATAAGAATAGTAGTTTATGATACTGCACTGTTAAATAAAGTGGGGTACTAAAACGCGAGTGTGTGTCTAGTCTATTTAGCCGGCTTATTCTGTAAAAATCTCACCGTGAAACCTTAGGTGAAGTGAGCTGTTATTCCATCGGATGCTAGGAATTGACACTCACTTCAAGCTCAAGTTCAGCTAAGTTTTCACGGTGATTTTTTTTACAGAATACATCGGCTGTAACAATCTCATCGTGAAAACTTAGGTGAAGTGAACTTGATCTGATCCGTCAATCCACCTGCAGTGCTATTCTGTACAAATTTCAACGCGAAAACTTAGGTGAAGTGAGCGTGGAGTGAGCTGTCAATAGTGTCAATCTCTAGCATCGGCTAGAATGACAACTCACTTCACCTAGGTTTTCACGGTGAGATTTGTACAGAATAGTACTGCTGATGCTAGGGATTGACACTATTGACAGGTCACTTCACCTTAGTTTTTACAGTGAAAATTTTACAGAATAGGTCGGCAAGTTAGTCTAACCACACGAAAATTAAGAATTACGAAGATTATGTTCCAAAGAGGATAGGGTAGTAATTCTTCCTGATTCAGGTATTCCCGTTTGATAATTAAATGGACGTGGTGTGACTTGCCCAAGGTCAGTACCAATCATTAATAATTCATGTCACTTTATCTAAGCAACACAAATGATAATATAGTACTTCATGATTGTTTGCAATTATATTTTATTTATGATTTGTATTGCCAGTTACTAGGTATCTACAGAAATTACGCCCATGGAAAAACATGCATAATGTTAATATTTTTTAGTGTTCCGTCCTATTATTGTTGCAACAAAACACTAATTGTTACGTCTGTTTGTGTGGGCGATAGGACTTGGCCTACAAAGGTATCTTAATTAAGATTATACAAGGAAATCTTCTATAATGTATTGTGATAAATGAAAATAACATAAACCAAACTTGAAGTAGCGGTAGTCTGACAGGAAAGTATCCAATCATCAGAATCAATAAAGGGTTTTTTGGAAGGACTCGAGACCAAGAGGTCTCAAATCCAAAACTACAAAAAGGCTAAACCACAAAATCGGTTTTGGTGTAACCGTTACGGTACAGTTACAACAAAACCGATTTTGTCGTCCCATGGCGGACAGAACGGGTTGGTATCAGAATGACTGGATCGCAAATTGACCACGTCGCTCATAGTCCAAATCTCAAAATGTCTAAATCTCAAAATACCTAAGTCGCAAAATGACTACATTGCTTTTAGTCCACATCTCTACTCGGACGAGTAACTCGGACGTGCACACGGTACGGTTACACCAAAACAGATTCTGTCGGCCGACACTGTTGCGCCGACATTGGACAGTGCCGGTCTTCTGTAGTTGACTGAGCAGCTTAATGAGAGTAGACGCGTTTTTAAAATTTAGAAAATTCGTACCGCAATTTAATACCATCCGTTTCGTACCGGAATTTTTCAATATCCATAGTCGTTTAGGTAGATAACAACACCAGAATAAAGACAGAATTATTAAATTAAACTATAAATACACTCAATTTGCGCTTTAAACACCGCACCGGCAGACTGGCGAGGAATCCCGACAAGTTCGGATTGATCGGCCGTTTTCGGGTGTCATCGGACGATGGCAGTTGTAGTAGTGTACGCGCTCCCTTTCATTTACATACGTTTGATTTGATCGGCCGAGTTTGGGCGAAGACGGCCGAGTAAAGATCGGCCGATATCGGTTTAGGTGTACGCGTACCGTAAGGGCCTATTTCACAATGTCCGAATAGCCACTACTTAACGAATAAATTCAACAATGGAACAGAATTTGTATGAAATTATCTGCCAAGTAAGTTAATAGGAACTTAATCGTAGGTGGTGAAACAGGCCCTTACATTACATAACGCGATCAAGTTGGAGTTTTGTTTGTGCCCGGCGTCTCCCGGTTGAATTTCATGTCTCTATCTCCAGTGGTTTAGGTTGTGCATTGTCTGTTTTCATACAAAAATACCACACAAATTTCCGACATTTCCAGTGAATTTTCAAAAAAAAATTGTCATACAAACCTTGTTCTGACAATTACAAACACCACAAAAAAGAATTAGCTAAATAGGTGCAACCGTTCTGTGTGTGATGCGCTTACGCATTCAGCAATTGATTTTTATTTATATGGATTTCCAAACTTGAATTGCCTTTTGAGGCTGAATATCGAATGGGGATTTGCCAACGCACTTTAAATCAGTTGCAAACTTCGTCTTATTTTTTGAGAATACAATAAATATAGGTATTAAGTTTTCAGCATCATGACATAACTTCACGCTTGTAATCCCCGAAAGGTTAGGCATAGGTGAACCTACACCCTCATTTCACTATAACTGGCGAAATTGGAGTGAGCTGTAGGTGGTTTGAAGTCTCATGGTAGGGGCGATCCTATTGCCATCAACCTGAGAAGAATAAATCACCGATGGAAAAATCCAATAACACTTTGCCCGACCCGGACATCGTACCCAGGACCTCATGCTCCGCTTCTAACACGAAACTTTCAATATATTGTTTTCAATGTCACGGGGTTTAGAAGCATGATAGTAACAGACCTTACTATAGTGCTTCTAATACATATTTCTGATAGCAAAAAAAATAACAAACTGTTTTTAGGTTTTACAAGGTGTTATTTATTAAGGGTTAGCATAATACTTATTACAAAACCCAGCATTTTAAACCAGCACGTGTGATAGCACCCGAAATAATGACCATGTGAATCGTATGTGGCCAGCGAAGTGGGTCAATAACCCATTGATATGGGAGCTCGATCTGCGCCCGCGCCGAGTAGGAAGTGCATTCAATGGCTGAAAGCGTGAGTAACTCCCAAATAACAGACAATCTGCACGTTTACTTTCGAACAATGACCACCAGGCGAGCGACCTGACCTATTCAGCATTGCAATTCTTTATACACTTATACTTTTTTTTTTTTTTACAGCTAATTGGCAATGCATGTAAGACAAAAGACTATCCACAGTACGCGGCCGTGGAGTTTTTGGTGGACGCATGCCACCGTTTCGAACTGTCATTTTCATTTAAAACTATCTGACCCGACAGACGTTGTCCTGTTCAAATTTCAATAATTCTTACTTACAAAATGACCATGGAAAATGCACTTTCAGATTTTCAGAATTTTCCGATTTTCCCGGCAACTTTTCCAATTTTTCTCTTCACACATCTAGCCATTCATTTTTATATAAATAGATAGGCTACGAGTGACGGACGTTCTGCAAAAGTTAATTTTTACATGCACCTTATTATTTTTTTAACAACGTTATTGTAGACATCATGAGTGACGGACGCTCTTCGAAGGTGAACCTTTTCTGAAACTACGTGTGCCAACTGCCAGGTACCTACCGTATGACAGTAAGACCCAACCGACTCATCGCTAGAACTAAACCATTACGCGTCTAAGATCCCTACCGCAGCTAACAAAAGAGCAAATAACTTTGAAACGGCTGAACCGATTTTGATAAAACATGTCTAAGAACCATCGCTGGAAAACCTGCTTTCAAATAAAAAAAACCGCATCCAAATCAGTCCACCCGTTTAAGCGCTACGGTGCCACAGACAGACACACAGACACACACACACACACACATAGCGGTCAAACTTATAACACCCCTCTTTTTGCGTCGGGGGTTAAAAATAAACCAATTCATCTCGTGCTAAAGAGATTATTAGCCACTCTGATTTGTTGGTAGCAGGGCTGACTGGGCTGACTGACCTAAGAGCCAACCTGAGCTAGACTCTTTTTTAACCCCCGACGCAAAAAGAGGGGTGTTATAAGTTTGACCGCTATGTGTGTGTGTGTGTGTGTCTGTGTGTCTGTCTGTGGCACCGTAGCGCTTAAACGGGTGGACTGATTTGGATGCGGTTTTTTTTATTTGAAAGCAGGTTTTCCAGCGATGGTTCTTAGACATGTTTTATCAAAATCGGTTCAGCCGTTTCAAAGTTATTTGCTCTTTTGTTAGCTGCGGTAGGGATCTTAGACGCGTAATGGGTATTTACTTTACTTTCAAACCTTAGTGTGACCTAAAATTTGAAACATCCATGTATGCTATCTATCTATGCAAGATTATGGAATTCTTGGTCTGATGCTGCAGCCAGGATATCCAGCACTAGTGTGCTGGATACACTCTTGAAAAATTAATAGCAGAAATGTCGTGTTTGGATTCATTTACATCAGTATTTGATTCTATATACAATGCAATGGTGGCAACAGGATGAGCTGATGCTGCAGCCAGGATGTCCAGCACACTAGAACACTCTTGAAAAAGTAATAGCAGATATGTCGTGTTTGGATTCATTTACATCAGTATTTGATTCTACATACAATGCAATGGTGGCAACACGATGAACTGATGCTGCAGCCAGGATGTCCAGCACACTAGAAGACTCTTGAAAAAGTAATAGCAGATATGTCGTGTTTGGATTCGTTTTCATCAGAATTTTATTCTACATACAATGCAATGGTGGCAACACGATGAGCTGATGCTGCAGCCAGGATATCCAGCACACTAGAATACTCTTGGTAAAATAATATAGCAGATATGTCGTGTTTGGGTTCGTTTTGATCAGTATTTGATTCTACATACAATGCAATGGTGGCTACACGATGAGCTGATGTTGCAGTCAGGATATCCAGCACACTAGTACACTCTTGAAAAAAAAATAGCAGATAGTAGTGTTTGTATTCGTTTTTTTATCAGTATTTAATTCTATTTGCAGTACGATGGTGGCATCATTATAAGTTAATGTTATGTGCAGAGAAACTTAACATTCTGCAGTATTAAAAATTCATTTCTGTATTGTTAAATTGTTTAAAAAGTTTAAAAAGGTTAAAATAAAAATTAAATTAAAAATTTAAAAAACCCCCAACGCAAAAAAGAAAAGAGAACATTTAAAAAGTCAAAAATAATACCTATCGTTGAGCCATCAAATTCGATTGAGTAATACCTATATATATTTTAATTACAGAAATTGATGGATGGCACGATAAGGTTTGCTCATTGAAATGGCGCTATAATGTCACGGCGGGGTACCGCATAAGTAAGTCAGACCCTTCACTTGATTGACTATGTACATATGCGGTACCCCGCCGCGAAATTATAGCGCCAATTCAATGAGCAAACCTTATCGTGCCATCCATCAATTTCTGTAATTAAAATATATATAAGTAGGTATTACTCAATCGAATTTGATGGCTCAACGATAGGTATTATTTTTGACTTTTTAAATGTTCTCCTTTCTTTTTTGCGTTGGGGGTTTTTTAAATTTTTAATTTAATTTTTTAATCGACTTCAAAAACAGGTCGAGGTTCACAATTCATCGCGTATATATATATTTTTACGTATGTACACCGATTTCTCCGTCAATTGTGGACCAATTTTGAATACCTTTTTTGTTTTATTGTATTACTGTGCCCTTGCTTTAATAGACTAATACTATAGGTACTGGGGGACAAACTTGACGCATCATAAAATGGTGGAATCGGTTCATGTGTGCACAGGGTCGAGTTTGAGCTTCAGTGGGCCCAAAACAGGCTGACTTATTATTTACTAGCTCTTGCTCGCTCGCGTCTATCTATTCCTCGAGAACAGTAATTTTTTCAGGATGAATGGTACTCTGTCCTTTTCATACAGAAAAGGACATACTTAGAGTACCTTGACAAAATGTATGCAAAATTTCATGATGATCGTTTGTGTAGTTAAGACGTGAAAGAGCGTAACAAACAAACAAACAAACTCACTTTCGCATTTATAATATTAGTTAGGATTTATTTATAGGTAGGTACTGCTCCACTGCTGTGTAAAGGCGTTCCCCATGTTTTTCCCACGTTTTATTTTTCTGCGCCATCTTGAACTAGCCCTTGTAGTATGCTACGTCATCTCGCCGTATTTCTAATGCATCCTTTTAGTATACAGGGTGGAATTTTGTAATGCCACCTGGAGGGAAAGTACTCTTAATACTGCAGATAGAAAATTTTACTCAAAGGAAACATTCCATTATTTTTTAATAGAAAGCAAACTGCATTCAAAGATTTTCGAAAATTCTCGTCCTCGATCTGAAGCAGCGTTTTCGCAGCGAATACCTGGCTCTACTTGCTCAGAAATCAACTGATATTATTAATCCGGTTGAAATCGGGGACATAGTTTTGATAGGGTCTGATGATGTAAAGAGGGTTAAATAGCCATTAGGTATTGTTGTTGAGACGTTACAAGGGGTGGATGGTCATAGGCGTGTAGCGCGAGTTAGAACCGCAAGAGGTGAGTTAATCAGGCCTCTGCAGCGCCTATTCCCTTTAGAGGTTCGTCATAGGGATGTGCCAGCTACTGCACCTGCACAGCAGCTGCCCACTAAAATGCATGTCACTCGTTCCGGTCGACTGGTGAAACTGCCCACTAGGTATTTATACATTTAAAGATTTTATTTTACTTTATTATTCCCAAATAGTGTTTTAGTTTTATATAGATTTCTTCCGCTTTCTCGCGGGGCCGGAGGATGTTGTGGAATTGTCTGTGGCACTCTTTAGAAGAAAATGGTTTTTAAAAAACTGTCATTATAGAAATATATGAAAGTACGAAAGTCTACTATTTTTTCTGTGATCTTTTTTCTTTACAAGTAAATCGTTGTAGTTAATAAAGTAACTCCGGACCCAATTTTCAGTGTTTTAAAAACCATTTTCTTCTAAAAAGTGCCATTCTTCTCTTCAACCCGGGAATCGAACCGGCTAAAATCTGAAAAAAATATACGCTGTACTTTTATTGCATCGATCGTTAAGGTCAATTATAAGGATGAAATCTCTCTAACAAACATGATAAATTAAATGAAAGAAAAACCAGGAAATCTGAAGTTACAAATTCAATGAGTCAAGTTAAAGCTCTTTAACTAACATCCATCTTTTGTAATGCAGACTCCTTTGCGACATACTCGTAGCTGCGTGTATGAGGTAATTTAAATATGGAATGGTTATGGAAAATATTAAAATTTGAAAATTAGATTGTCATAGTTGTTATTCACATTTGATTGTTTTTACAACTCATTTCACATTTTGTCTCACGGTGAAAATGGCTTATCAAGAACAGTTTGATTTAATGGAAGCTTATTTTTTAAATAACAAAAACGTGAATCTCTCTCTGCGGTGGTATGGAGAGAGATATCAAGACCGACAGGCACCAACTTAGTTCGTATTGAAAAGAATGGTAGAAAATTTAAAGAATTCGGGTGGTTTCAAGAAGAGACGGCAAACTATTCAGCAAAACTATTTCGATTTTGAACTAGATGTTTTAACATACTTTGAATCATTTCCGAAGGCTTCAAGTAGAGATGCTGCCGATGAATTAGGAACAACCCACACTCGCGTACTTAAAGTGCTGAAAAAGTATAAGTATAAATGCTATCGTGAAGGTCGGTTGGTGCAAAAATTGCATATTGGGGATCGTGAGAGACGATTACAATTTTGTGAAAACATGCTTGGAGAAATTGACCGAAACCTTAATTTTTTGAGTAACATTGTATGGTATGACGAAACCAACTTCAGCAATAATGGCATGTGTACAATCGCCGCAATAACCATTATTGGTCTCGAGTGAATCCTGTTCGTGTTCATGAAACTAACAATCAAGTAAGATTTTCTTTCAACGTTTGGTGCGGAATTATGTTAGTCCACGTGTACGAAGGTCATTTAAACACTGTCAAGTATATTGAAATACTGGATCTCTTAAGAAACGAGTTAAATGGTTTCCCCGAGGAAGAGCGAAACCAAATAATTCTACAGCAAGATGGTGCTCCAGCACATAACAGCAGAGTCACTACTGCCTACATTAATAACCATTTTAATACCTGGATTGGTACAAACGACACAATCAGATGGCCTGCGAGATCGCCAGATCTCACTCCATTAGATTTTTTTTTGTGGTGATATGTAAAAAATCAAATTTACATGTAATCTTATGCGAATGACAACGAGTTGAGAGTTGAAGTTCAGAATACGATTTATAATATTCACCACAACACTTTATTAAAGGTTACTAGAAATGAATTCGTTAAAAGAATAAATTTGTGTATCCAAGAGAATGGAGCCCATTTCGAGCAACTAATTAGTTATTTTACCATTTTTTGTAAATAATTAAATTAATTTAAGATTTCCTGGTTTTCCTTTCATTTAATTTATCATGTTTGTTAGAGAGATTTCATCCTTATAATTGACCCTAACGATCGATGCAATAAAAGTACAGGGTATAATTTTTTCAGATTTTAGCCGGTTCGATTCCCGGGTGTGGGAGAAGAGAATTTTCGAAAATCTTTGAATGCAGTGTGCTTTCTATTCAAAAATAAAGGAATGTTTCCTTTGAGTAAAATTTTCTATCTGCAGTATTAAGAGTACTTTCCCTCCAGGTGGCATTACAAAATTCCACCCTGTATATATAACTTTTGTTCTAACTATGTATTAAAAGACCTGACGACATGATTTTATTTCTTATGTGAACTTTAAAACAATGTGCTATTTTAAATCGTACAAAAAACTTTCAACATTGTATTACATTACATAGGTAGTTACTTAGCTATTAAAAAAACAAAAGTAACAAAAATAATTTTATTCAAAAAAACACAGTTCACAAGAATGAAACAGTTTGATTTCATTTAGATACTTACTACTACATATGTTTTGCTTGGACATTTTTTGTATAGTAGGTATAGGTAATAAATAAAAATCTGTCTCCTAAATCGAGTTTTTGCATTAACATAATGTTTATTAATCACTAGCTTTTGCCCGCGGCTTCGCCCGCGTGGATGTCGGAAAATATCCCAAGGGAACCTGCTACCGGGAATTCCTTCCTTGTTCCTTGTCTACAATAGAAAGGGAACCTCTGTGCAAAATTTCAGCTTTCTATACTAGAAAGGTTTAGGTGGTGAAAAAAAAGTACTTAAAGAATATTGGTGTGTCTTTTATCTTTTTTTATTTTAAAACCTCAGTTTAAAAATAAAATGAAACTTAAAACTAATGTAATTACAACAATAATGATTACTAAATTAATTGAACCATTAGTTTAAGCAGTAGTTTATTTGTTTAATATGTGTTTGTGTAAAAAGTCACATCAAGATTTATTTCACCACCTAAATCTTTCTAATGTAGGTCCAAGGGTTTGGGCTGGGCGTTGATGAGTCAGTCAATCAGTCAGTCAGTCAGTCAGGACTTCTCTTTTAATTTTAATTAATATAAGTAGATGTATTTAAGTTAGAACGTAATAGTGAATTCTGAAAACCAATATTTTACCAAATTATTTTTATTGTAAACTAGCTTTTTGCGCCCGGTGTCACCCGGGTGTTTCCGGTAGATTTTCCGGAAAATTTCTGTCATACAAACCTTGTGCTGACAATTACGAACACAACAAAAAAAACAGGCGAATCGGTCGAGCCGTTCTCAAGGGATGCACTTACATACATTCGGCAATGGCGATGTCTAGGGTTCCGTACCTCAAAAGGAAAAAACATAAATCCTATAGTATCACTTCGTTGTCCGTTTGTCTGTCTGTCTGTCAGTTTGTCAAGACCATTTTACTCAGGAACGCGCCGAGGTATCAAGTTAAAATTAAATTAATCAAATACGTAGGTCTAGGACACCTTGGAGGCTAAAAGAATCAAGATTATAAGTCAATGCAGTAAAAAGATACGGCTATTGTATGTAAAATATATTGATAGGTACTCGCAAATAAATCAACACCTATACTCCTCTTTTCCTAGACTCATGAAATTTTGCAAGAAGCAAGGTCTCACAGCACAAGTGAAGGAAAAAGTCTGAAAATCGTTAATTTATAGTTTTATCACAGAAAAAAGAAATTGAGATTACTAACTTATATTTGCAGCTGGAGAATTGACCGTGACGTTTAACGATGTATGGGGGAGAACATGGCTTTCAACTACAATGTTAATAATAAATAAATAAATAAATATCCTTGGACATTTCACACAACGCTATCTAGTCCCAAGCTAAGCAACCTAATGCTTGTATTATGGTAACGAGATGGCTGATAAACTACATATATACATTTTTTTTTTTTTTGTAAATACATACATATTATAGATAGAAAAACACCCAGACTCGGAACAAATACTTGTAGGTCGTACAAATATTTGTTCCGTGCGGAAATCGAACCCGCGACATGCTGCGCAGCAGTCAATCGCTCAACCACTGCGCCAACCGTGTCGTCGTTAATATTGTTTTTGGGTAAATTCATCCCAACTACGGATCCCTACATTGTGCGTGGTCCGACACGACACGCGCTTGGCCGCTTTTTATGTATACCTATAAAGATATGCTCTAGCTGACACGACAGCCTGTCCTCAATAATTCATAAAAAAAAATCAATATAAAATACACCAATTTTTCCGGCAACTTTTCAATTTTTTCTTTCAGTAAGAACCTAATTCGGAATATTACAAACATTTTAAAATAAAAAATAGCCAAATAAACCCATGCGTTCTCAAGTAATTCGCTTACCAACGATAATTATTTCATTTTTATTATATAGGTAGTAGCTGATCCGCCAGACTTTGCCCTGGCCAAATTTAAACAATTCATACAAAATTCCCATACAAAATGCAGTTTCAGTTTTTCCGAATATTCCAATTTTCCCAGCAATTTTTACATTTCGTCGCTTCTTATGAACCTTCCTCGGACTTCAACAAAATTTGAAAAAAAAAAATAGCTGAATTTGTCCAGCCATTCATTTTTAGGGTTCCGTAGCAAAACGGAACCCTTATAGATTCATCATGTCTGTCTGTCTGTCCGTCCGTATGTCACAGCCACTTTTTTCCGAAACTATAAGAACTATACTGTTGAAACTTGGTAAGTAGATGTATTCTGTGAACCGCATTAAGATTTTCACATAAAAACGCCTGCCTAAGTAAATAATAATTTACTTAGGCAGGAGTGTTTATGGTACGGAACCCTTCATGTGTGAGTCCGACTCGCACTGGCTGGTTTTTATTTATATAGGTTATCTGCCTTCCCCAGCTTTGCACGGATGAATCATCCCTTTTACAGTACAACCATGTAATGAAATAAAATGACAACGATAACACACTGAGTTCTAATAATCTACTATTGCTGGTATTTAAAAAAATAGCGGGTCTAATTATAACGTTCTATAATTTTTTTGCTGCTGTTTTCACGAAACAACCAAAATCACTTTTTTTTTCGGAGTAGATAGAAAATGAACATCTAAACGCCAATCTGTCAATTCTGACAATATTTTTAAAGATCCTGTTTACTGTCTTACTCACTCACTTTATTAAATGGCAATTTTTTAATCAAACATTTTCACTTTTCCGTATAATTTTTCAAACATTTTCTTTCTTAGTTTTCTTTCATACAAAGTTTGACCTGACAGTTAATAACACAACAAAAAAAGAATTATCCAAATAGGTGCAACCGTCCTGAAGTGATGTACAATAGATGGTAATTCAAATAAAAAAAGATGTAACAAAGTCGTGAGTCTCGTAATGGCCTGTCACTAATATTTCAAGAACTAAAAAAAGGGGTCGTTGATATTTGTAAATAGTTTTGTTTTTGTTCAAATTGTTGTAGTCTTCAGTGACGAAAACAATGGCGACCTTGATGATGACCGCTATTATGATTGATATTAATGGCAGAAATATCCTCTTTCAGTAAACATAGAGAAAGACAGAAACATAGCCCACTCCTTTTCGAGGAGCCTGAGTCCCAACACAATTATAGGCTAAAAAAAAACGTCACAGAATCACCCGCTGCGCTATTCGGAAGATTGCCTGAAAACACCAAAATCGCTCCAGCCGTTTTGGAGTCCACAGAGAACATACATGTCGATTAGGTTATCACATTAATTGAAACCACGTATTTAGTACATGATTCTGGACCCCCGCGTTAAGATATTTCCGTCGGTTATTAAAAAAAACTTTTTACAAAAAAAAAACAACCGACTCCCAAAAAAACACTACAAAGTGAAAAATTACTTTAATTTCGGAAGTCGGTGTCTTTGATTTTTTATTAACTTTCGTTTTTTTTTGCCACCGACTTCCGAAATTAAAGTAATTTTTCACTTTGTAGTGTTTTTTTGGGAGTCGGTTGTTTTTTTTTGTAAAAAGTTTTTATTTTTGACTTTTTAGTGGTGCCTACCCCACACAAATCTAAATACCACTCTGCAAAATAAATTAGAGCATCATCCACATAGACTAAATGGGTAAAATACGTATTAAATTAAATTTGATGCGGCATATAGTTACCATTAAATCATTTATACGGCCAATTTATACGGCGGTTTAATATTTGTACGGCCTACAAGTATTTGTTCCGAGTCTGGGTGTTTTTCTATCTATAATATGTATGTATTTACAAAAAAAAAAATGTATATAAGTAGTTTATCAGCCATCTCGTTACCATAACACAAGCATTAGGTTGCTTAGCTTGGGACTAGATGGCGTTGTGTGAAATGTCCAAAAGATATTTATTTATTTATTTATATTTATTTATTTATAGCCAGAGTGCACCTCATGACAATTCCAATAAGCCCAAACACGGCTAGGATACATTGTTTTATTATTGAGTCCCGATGCCTACCTTCCGGCTTCTTCATCAGATCGGTTCGATTGTACCATTTTCATCAGAACCATTTATTTAAAGCTTCGTCACAGTCGCTTAACTATTTTAATCGAGATAACTTATCTCCAGCCGTGAAATACTTGAGGAGTTCCCGTGGCCATCTGTGGTCTTCCTTTTCAGTTCCACTTCACCAGATGATACTTTCTGAATGCAAACGCTTGATTTGTTGATGAAAATACCAAAATCACTATATGTATGCCTATAATATTTGAGGAGTTCCCTCGATTCCTCATGGATTCCATCATCAGAACTGAATTTTGATAAAAATGGGACCAATCTGGAAGTATACCCTTTCAAATAAAAAAGAATTTTCCAAATCGGTTCATAACTGACCGAGTACTGAGGTAACAAACACAAAAAAAAAAAAAAATACAACCGAATTGAGAACCTCCTCCTTTTTTAGAAGTCGGTTAAAAAATCAGCTGCTCCATACATTTTGACCGCGTAGGTATTGTACTTTTGTAAGAAACAGCTGATTTCTAGGGTTCCGTACCAAAATGCAAATAAGAAAGATTTTTTTTTTGCAACAGGGACTGAAAGGGGGTGTTAAAATTCGAAGTGGGTCTACTAGGGCATGTGGGGTGTCATATTATGAAAAAGCGCTGTTTGCACATTCTCAAACATTTTTTTCTTTTTTTTAGGCCCCCCAAATTTCGACTTTTGATAAAAAAAAATGTAAAAAAAATACCGTTAAAACCGTAAAACGTTACCGTTAAAATCTGAAATTATTGTATGTGCTAGAAGTTTATGTAAAGATAGGAAAAATAAAACGACGTCTCTAAATAGCATACTTTTTCAGAAATCATCAACAAAAATTAAATATAAATGATGGTACGGAACCCTCAATTCGCGAGTCCGACTCGATTTTGAGCAGTTTTTTTTTAAATTACTGACGAAAAATTACAACGCAGGACGGTCCAGAATCTGTCACTAATACGTGTACGTGGTTTCAATTAATGTACCTACCTAATCGTCCCTCTACATAGATTTTACATCGAGGGCAATTCTCTTTAGCCTAAGCGTGCACATGTGCTTAGTTATAGTTATGCTTTGTATGAAAATGTAGGCGGGATCGTCTACTATGACTATGACCCACGGCCACGCTACGCACGAATGCGTGGCTAGCAAACAAATGAGCCGCGTAAAATATGGCAAACCTCTTCATGCACATTCTAAGTCGCAGTGAGTGGACGGTCGACTTTATAAACCCACTAGCTGACCCGACAGACGTTGTCCTGTAAACGTTCAGTTGTTCCCGAATTAAAAGATAAATTCCTCCAGAATATGGACTAATTTAAAAGATATTTCATAAACTGAATAAGAAGGATATACAGGGTGATTTTTTAATGACCAGCCAAATTTTCACAGGGTGTTCTACCCATGAATATGAACAACTTTCACTATGGGACCAACTTTGAAATCACGAAAAAAAAACCAGTGGTTTCCTACAAAAGTTCAATACCTACTCGATCAAAATGTATGAAACAGCTGATATTTTTTTTGCGATTTCAAAGTTAGTCCCATAGTGAAAGTTGTTCATATTCATGGGTAGAACACCCTGTGAAAATTTGGCTGGTCATTAAAAAATCACCCTGTATACTATATTATGTGCCCCTAAGTTTTTCTTTTTTCGTTAATAGTTGTCAAATTTGTACACTAGGCCTCTATTGACAGCTGTCCGAATAGGCTATTTTGAGCATTTTTTGAGGGTTGTAGTTCTTATAAAAATAATGTATCATCAAAAAGGAAAACATAGGGGCATAGTTAATATTTATATTTCCGTAAAAAACATTGCTTTATGGTGATTAACCAGAAAGAAAACGGGCGAAAACGTTTCTATGGAGAAAAGAGCACCCGCATTTCCTCTTAATTAAATTCCCATACAAAATGCACCAATTTTCCCGGCAACTTTTCTTCTTTCCGTAAGCACCTGATTCGGACTGTTACGAACATTTTAATACAATAAATAGCCAAATAAGTCCAGCGGTTCTCAAGTTATGCGCTTACCAACAAAGATCATTTAATTTTTATTATGCACGGTGAAATTGAATTCATGGGCATACGTTTAAGGGGTCATTGTACCCATCATTATGAACAACTTTTACAATGGGACTAAACCTGAAATTGCGAAAAAAAAACAGCTGTTCAGTACATTTTGACGAATTATGCGAACATAAATGTACTGAACAGCTGATTTTTTTTTCGCGATTTCAGATTTGGTCCCGTAGTAAAAGTTGTTCATAATGATGAGTACAATGACCCCCTAAGATGTTTTGCGCATTTAACGTTACACGTTGTACAGAGAATAGCTGATTTTATTTTCGCGATTTCAGGTTTGTTCATAACAATTGTTCGTAATGATGAACAATGACCCCTTAAAAGGATGTCCATGAAATTAAAATTACGGTTATTAATAAGTAGAGCCCCAATGAATAAATAAATTACTCTTTGATTTTAACACATTTTGTGGAGTCCGCTACGTGACCTCGAAAAGTGCTACGCCGAATAACGCAGTACTGAATGTTTGTAGTAACGCTTAACACAATGACGAAAGCACGCAGTAACGAATATCATTACAACGAAAGCATACGCTATCGAATCACGGAACAACGAATGCACGTTACAACGAAAAACTTCACACCGAATTACGCAGCCTCGAAATAACATAATAACGAACGTAGCAACGACAGCAAAAAATTGATACCACTACATATGGACAAAAGCTTTTAAGCCCTATACAGATTTCATAATTTGGAGTAGTTACTTAAATTTTGCTTAAACTATGATAGTTATGCTAACGTAATATTGTTCTTATTGATCTACTAGTAGATATATGAAAAAAAAAATGGAATGGAATATCAGCACGTCAACACATGGACGTGCTTACTCTGCTGCCGTTAAGCAAGCTCATAATAAGCTGCAACCTAAGTGTGCATAACGCACCTTCTTGGGTTTTTTGTCTATGTTTTTGATAATAGGTCTTTACCTATGAAATTGCCGTTTTGTATGAAAAAATTTAAACGAATTTTTTTCATGTATTTTTTATTTGTATTAATCGAAGTAATCACCCATGCAATCAATGCATCTTTGCCAACGCAGTGGCAGTTTATTGATGCCCTTCTTAAAGAAATCAGCTGGTCGGGAGGCAACAAATTCTTCAAAGGCATTTTGTACTGCCTCTCGGGTATTGAATTTTTTTCCCGCCAAGAAGTTATCCAAATTCTGGAAAAAGTAGTAGTCTGTAGGCGCAAGGTCTGGTGAGTAGGGCGGATGACGGAGAGCTTCCAACCCCAGTTCTTGCAACTTGGAGACCGTCTGCTGTGCAGTATGAGGTCGCGCGTTGTCGTGCAGGAGCAGCGGAGACGAGCGATTGACCAATGCTGGTTGGAGATGTGCCAGCTTCTCCATCATTGTGTTCAGTTCTTCACAGTACACATCTGCAGTAATGCTCACCCCGTTTGGTAAGAAGCTGTGATGAATCACACCGGCGCTAGACCACCAAACGGTGACCATCACTTTTCTAGGGGTAAGTTTTCGTTTAGGGCATTGTTTAGGTGCTGAACCAGGATCCAACCAACTTGCTGAGCGCTTGCGGTTATCAAACAGAATCCATTTTTCATCGCAGGTAACAATGCGGTTCAAAATTCCTTCATTTGTGTGTCTGTTGAGCAGTGCAAGGCACGTCTCGACGCGTACTTCGCGCTGGCGATCATTGAGTTCGTGGGGCACCCATTTGTCAAGCTTTTTTACCTAGCCAATTTGACACAAATGGACCAATATTGTTTTGACGCTAACGTCGAAAGCTGCTGCTAATTCAGCCGTAGATTGTGTATCATCAGCTTCCACAATCGCCTTTAATTCGTAATTGTCGACCAAAGTCTTCGGACGACCGCGAGGTTCATTTTTCAGGTCGAAATTTCCAAAACGGAAGCAAGCAAACCAATAACAGGTGGTGCGTTGGTTTGTAGTGTTAGCTCCGTAAACGTCGTTGATGTTGCGTGCCGCTTGTGCCGCGTTGCTGCCACGACGGTACTCATATTCCTTAATTACTCGAATTTTTAATGTATCCATGATGACGAAAAAGATTGAAATGCGATGAAAATGTAACACTAATCAATAAACAAATGACTACTTTTGGAAAAAAAAATCCATGTTTTTAAAATAAAATTAATTTGAAATTAGAATTCTTAGCCAAACAAAAATTATTTTGATTTGAAATGGCCAGTACTGCAGAACGGCAATTTCATAGGTAAAGACTAATATTATTTTGTCTATTGATTTTTATGTTTTATTTGGTATTATCTTTTGTTTGACCAGTTAAGGATATGTTATTGGGCAAATGGACTGTAAATCTATTAAATTATTAAAAGAAAGGCGCTTTTCACTATGGTAGAAATTTTACTTCCTTTCTTAACTGGTCAAACAAAAAGATAATACAAAAAAACATAAAAATCAATAGACAAATTATTATCAAAAACATAGACAAAAAAACCCAAGAAGGTGCGTTATGCACATGGACGGACCCCAGTCAAGTTGAACTGCACGTCTTTGCAGACGCAAGCGCACAAGCATATACTGCTGTAGCATACTGGCGTTTTCTTTATTTAAATGGGGATGTGCAGCTCGCACTTGTATCTAGCAAATCACGGGTCACCCCTTTGAAGCCATGTAGTATTCCTAGATTAGAATTACAAGCTGCATTAATAGCTGCTCGTCTAGCTAGTTCCATCGTAGATGCAGTTAGATTAAAACCTCACAAACGCATTTTTTGGTACGATTCAATGAACGTTTTGGGTTGGCTTCGAAACGATGCACGCACCTACAAACCTTTCATAGCTCGTCGAGTGGGTGAGATAATAGAACTCACTGATGTCCGAGAGTGGCGGTGGGTGCCCACCAGCCTCAACGTCGCTGACGACGCAACCCGTTTAGGTCGAGGTCCTCTTACTCCAGAGTCCCGTTGGATAAAGGGACCTGACTTTTTATTGACCTCAGACTGGCCTGAAGAGCCTGTTATAACAATCGGAACTACTCATGAAACTCATACTCATGTCATCAACATTATATCAAACGATGATCATTCACTATCTGCGGACGCACGACGTTTTAGTTCGTGGTCTCGCCTAATCAGATCTGCTGCTTACGCTCACCGGTATTTATCATTACTGCGAATTCATTCATTACGTAAGAAAAATATTTGTGTCGATTTCAGTCATAAAGTTCAAAACCTCATACTCACTTTTAATTTGCCACCAACCCCAAACGTTAACAGTGGCCACGGCTTTCTGTCATGTACGCTGACTTCTGATGATTTACACTAAGCAATGATTCATGTTTTTCGTAAGAGTCAGATAGATTTATTCTCGGAGGAAATCAGATCCATCCGGAACAATTTACCCGTGTCACGCCGTAGTAGGTTATTTAAATTATCCTTTATTATTGATAGTGAAAATATTTTGCGGTTATCTAGCAGAATAGCCGCTGTCAAAGAGGTACCAGAAGCTGTCAAGTCTCCAATTCTGCTTGAAGGAAAACATCCTGCTGTCCGACTTCTCGTGCTAGACTACCATCGAAAGGCGGCTCATGCATGCACAGAGATGATCGTAAACGAACTAAGGCAAAAGTATTGGATTTTGAGCCTTAGGAGCACCGTACGTTCGGTAGCTTTCAATTGCCAGTTTTGCAAGGTCCGTCGAAGCGTCGCGTTTCAACCACCCATGGGCGGCCTTCCTGCAGCCAGACTCGCTCATCATTGTAGACCATTTTCTTTCGTGGGCTTAGACTATTTTGGTCCCATCACTGTGAAGATTGGGCGAAGAACGGAAAAACGCTGGGTTGGCTTGTTTACTTGCTTAACGGTTCGAGCTATCCACCTGGAAGTTGTCCACTCATTATCATCAGACGCTGCAATAATGGCCCTAAGACGTTTTATAGCTCGACGTGGAACACCAACTGAAATCCACCCTGACAACGACACATCGTTTGTCGGTGCTAATAGAGAACTCAGAACCCTATATGAGGAAGCTGTCCCAAACTTCACTGCTAGTGAAATGATCAAGTGGAAATTCATTCCCCCATCAGCACCTTTCATGGGAGCAGCCTGGGAAAGACTCATAAAATCAGTCAAGACAGCTCTAAAAGTGACCCTTGGGAATAATGTAAGGACCCCAACCGATGAGATACTTTTTACCCTTCTATGTGAAGCCGAAGCATTAGTCAATTCTAGACCTTTGACACACGTCGCGAATGACCCTCAACACCCTGAAGCGCTAACTCCAAATCACTTTCTACTGGGATACTCTTCAGGACGCCCCATTCCAGCAGAATTAACTGACAGTGATGTCTGCAGCAGAGCAGGATGGAAAAGAGCAGCGCGCATGGCCGACCGTTTTTGGAACAGATGGGTCGTAGAGTACCTGCCTACACTTTCTCCTAGGAGAGCAATTGGAACAGCCCCATTAGTAGCCATTGGTGACATTGTAGTGGTAGCTGATGGTACATTACCACGAGGATCCTGGCCCAAAGGCCGTATTACTGCTATCCGGGTAAAGACGGCGTCACACGGGTGGTAGATATTGCCACTAAGGGACGCATACTCCGTAGGCCGCTTAAGAAGGTCGTTCCTTTACTTTGAAAGGGGAGCATGTGCATAACGCACCTTCTTGGGTTTTTTGTCTATGTTTTTGATATTATTTTGTGTATTGATTTTTATGTTTTTTTTTTGGTATTATCTTTTGTTTGACCAGTTAAGAAAGGAAGTAAAATTACTACCCTAATAAAAAGCGCCTTTCTTTTAATAATTTAATAGATTTACAGTCCATTTGCCCAATAACACTAAGTCTAGGAAGAGTGCCCAAGAGCCGCCCGAACCAGGCCGACGCACTTTACCACGGGTAACAGGACAGGCCGATAAAGATGGCTTCTTCTGTGGGCCTTAGTTGCCCGAAATTAAAGCGATTATTATTTTAAAATGTCTTTGACATATCTCGGGATAAGGAGGCCCCAATCGACGATTATCCCTGTATGCACTATGCAAGTGCACCCAATGACAACCCCCGGTTGGTGTAGGACTATTGCAGGATATGGAAACAAAGAAATAAACCTTTTGTAATACCGTTTGTTTGTTTTTTTTTGTGCTGATATTCCATTCCATTTTTTTTCATATACCTACTAGTAGATCAATAAGAACAGTATTACGTCAGCATAACTATCATAGTTTTAGCAAAATTTAAGTAACTACTCTAAATTATGTGATCTGTATAGGGCTTAACAGCTTTTGTCCATATATGTAGTGGTACCAATTTTTTGTTTGAAAATATTTTTTTGCTGTCGTTGCTACGTTCGTTGATACGTTATTTCGAGGCCGCGTAATTCTGTGTGAAGTTTTTCGTTGTAACGTGCCTTCGTTGTTCCGTGATTCGTTATCGTATGCTTTCGTTGTAATGATATTCGTTACTGCGTGCTTTCGTCATTATGCGTTACTACAAACATTCGGTACTGCGTTATTCGGCTTAACATTTTTCGAGGTCACGTAGCGGACTCCATTTTGTGAAAACATGTCATTACGTATTGCGAGTTTATGATAAACTGCGATATCAAGATTTGAACTGCGTTTAAGTTTTAATTGTAGTTAATTACAGACACTCTCTGTTGCTTACAAGTTTATATAGAACTATAGAGAATAAAACTTTACCTGGATGTTGGGCCGTTTTAGCCTTATTGGTTGTATTTTACCCATATTTATCATGACGTGTTCGAAAGATTTGTTCAAAAATGTCAAGAGTTTTGGGCCAAATAAACCTGACCTTTCACAATAATTTTGATGTTGGTTTCTGAACGCTGCAGTGTATGTTTAGGGCTTTATGTAGCCTAAAATTTGTTTACATAATGGCTCAGACGGTCTTCTATAAAGATCACTACAGTGACTTTATTTGTGATCGTAGTATGTACAGTTGATAAGGCAGCACTTTTTAACCGACTTCTGAAAAAGGAGGAGGTTATCAATTCGGATGTTCATTTATTTTTATGTATGCTACGCTTATGTGGCATGACTTCGTCATATATAGACGGATTTGCAAAATTGTTTTTTTTTTTTGAAAGGGTATACTCTCGAGGTGGTCCCATTGTCACCAAGTTAAAATCTGATGAGGGGATCCCATGGAAATCGAGGGAAACCCTCAAATTTTATAGGCACACCTATAGCGATTTGGGTATTTTTTATAGTAACTCGTGCATTTTCTCTCGGAAAGCACCATTTGGTGAAGTGGAACTGATGATGAAGATCACAGATGGCCATCGGAACTACTCAATTATACAAAAGTTTTCATGGGTTGCGATTCGATTATTTTAATATGGTTGCTAAGTAATTTATGCTCGTCAAAATGCATATGACTAACGATGACTTCACCATGGAGCTCCAGTTCTACTGGTTCTCCCGGTTTTGGAGAACTCCTCAACAATTAACGTCCCTGCATCGGGAAAAGCAATGTTTTTTAAAAGGTGATATTGGGCTATTGTAACTTAGATAAATTACAAACTGATCCACTAAAAAGTGAAAAATAAAAGCTTTTGTACAAAAAAAAAATAACCGAATTCCAAAAAAAAACACTACAAAGTGAAAAATAACTTTAATTTTGGAAGTCGGTGGCAAAAAACTAAAATACAGATCCAAAAACACACATTTTGTAAAAAGTTTTTGATTACACGCTTTACAGCTCATTCTCTGTACTCTAGACATAATTCATCTGGTCACCATTTCGACTAAAATAATTTTAGTCTTTTTCCTGCTATTATGTAGGCTTCGTTTTGTAAGTTATTCAGAAATCTAAAAAGCCTAATAAATTAATTAGCCTGACGGCCTTATTGCTCATTAACAGCTGTAGTGCTCAAAATCGGTCCGATGGAAGTGGTAAAAAGCATCGTCGAGTCGTATCTGGTTACACTTGATGATAACCTGATTATTGGGAAAACGAGGAAAACTAGTTGGATGAGGACCAGTTGGCTGCATTTGTTTTTTTTTCACTTATATACCTGAATAATTTAGTTGTAAGTAAACGAGTCTTTTTGGGAAAAAAAAAATTAAGGAAATTGTATCTGACCGTGGTCATCGCTAATGCTTTTTATATGTTAATTTGAGATATCGGACATCTCGCAAATTATTATTGATCTTATCATAGGACATTAAAAAACGAAAATATTTGATCTAAAATCATTTTATTATTATCTTTGCTGTTATCACCTAGGTAGATACCTAACTAGGTGATAACGACTTTGTGAAAATTGCAGAGTGAATCAATAAATATGTAAAAGGTTCTGATTAATTACTAATGCTAAAAATTAACTAAAATTGAGTAAAGCTAGGAGCATAAATCATTTATAAGCTCGTTAAACTCTCAATTAAAATCAAAATCAGAAAGTCATGAGGGGTTATCACGGTTATCGTCACATTTACAAGGTTGGAGAGCCTGTCACGAACACGCCACAACAATGGCCCACAACACGCTCCATTACAACGATACGCCCTGAATTTCACACGATATTTAAAATCAAACTAATTGCTCTATTTTTTCATTTGTCGGCGCAAAAACAAAGATCACCCGCCTCTTGCAGTATTTTGTGATCGTCATGCAAAATGTCATTGTTCACAAATTGTTCTAGAACTTTTTTGCTTTAGTTAATGTTGATTTAATGTACTGAGCCGCTGCGTCTGTGCGAAGTAATCTGAGGTGATATCATAGAACTTCATAAAAAATTTACGATGGTAGCAGTATTATTAATAAAACTTAATTACAGTTATACAGGCTGTGTATTGAAGACTGAAACTGCGTTTTAAGTTTGACCACATATTTATATATCTCATAATTATATATCTTTTTATCTCTACAAAACATAAACTCATTGTTTCCTTTAGCGCCCTGCAGTTTCATCTCAATTTACCTAAGTGTCGAAGGCTACTTGCCACAAACTCAATTGAGCTTGTAAGTCAAATTAAAGGTAGAGTTGTCAAGTATCACCAGCGTGTAAACTGTACTGCTAGGCTTGGCACACCATTTGAACCAATCAATAGCTTAAACAAACTGAACAGGAGCGTGTCGGACCACGCGCAATAAAAGGTTCCGTAGTTGAAAAGAATTTATCCCAAAAACAAACTTAACATTGTAAACCCAAAAAAAAATGTGATTAATGTGAATTAAAAATCAAATGAACAATTTTCCAACTTTTACCTTTACTTGTGTTGTGACACCTTGCTTTTTGCCAAATTTCACGATTCTAGGACAACAGGAAGTACAACAACTCCAAGGGACCATAGACCCACTTATTTATATTAATTTCAACTTGATACCTTCACGCATTCCTGAGAAAAAGGGTCTTGACAGACTGATAGACAGGCAACAAAGACAACATCAATGAAGACAACGAAGTGATGCTATGAGGGTTCCGTTTTTTCCTTTTGAGGTACGCGGAACCCTAAAAATACTTTATTCTTGACATTGAGCTTCACAAAGGCACGTGTATGAATTTTATGACTTAGTTATTAAGATTACCTACTTAGAGATACTTAACTCCTTTAATACGCTGCAAACCATCCTATCTATACTTACCTATTATTATTAGGCACACCATTGCTGTCTCAGTCCACAAAAGAAGACTTGCGCAAGCGCCACTCTGATCCCGTTATCATGTATGATCAGGGACCCAATTCCGGGCTCGAGCTAGATATCACGACCATGGAGATAAATCTCTGTTTCAAATCTCCGCATCAATGTCCGGTTCAAATCTCGATACTATCAAAAAACCGTATTCTGGTAGACCATGGAGAAAGATTTACAACGGAGAAAATAATCTCGTCTAAAAGACGTTCCATTTTTATCGATTCACTTTGATTATAATCGATTATGCTACGTTTTTCTTTTTTTAGTATTAATGACGTGTGTTTAATTTATTAAATCCAAGCAAACACATTATAAAAGATAATTTTAGTATATATTGTGTTTCTACTGTGTTTTTTTTTTATAATTACTTACTGAAAATAGTAATTGCAAAGTAACGTGATCAGGAACGCATTTCGCATGATCATCCTTTTTCTGACGTAGGTAGGCTTTAATTTTCATATTAAATAAGACTAATTTTAATCGCGATTAAAAAGGTGTGGAATAAAATTAGTTGTCATGAACTAAAATTCACACCAACACCTTGACTTCAAGTGCAAAAACAGTACGGTATTTTTTTTTTCTTTTGCTTATATCTCGAAAACGGTGTGTCCTATCGCAAAAATAATGAAAATTTGGCCCCCCTTTATGAAATCCATAAACCCCTAAGCCTCTACATGTAGGTACCAAATAAAAATACGAATATAAACCTACGAATGTAAATTTTGACAGATGTTCCAACGGAGATTTCATATCTCCATACCTTAGGACCAGCCGTGATATCTCGCTGGTTTGCGATCGAAAAATTTATGAATGGAGATCGTTAGAATAGCATTTTTTCGTTTTCGACGGAGATAAGCAGTTTCTCGACTGATATTTCGACCATGGAGATAATTTCCATGCCACCGGAATTGGCCTCCTGTTCCAAAAGTATCCGCTGAAAGTGTAAACAAACCCTGTTCGTGTTAAATTCTTACGCAATCACCCACTAAATGGGAATAGTAAAATATTCATCTGTATTTAGAAAGTTTTAACTCTGTTCCTTACCACTCTGATCTTACCACTTTGTTTAACAATTATTATTTCAATGAAATTATTCTACTGTAATTGAAGAATCATCGAAAAAAATGAGGTTATAAAATTGCCCTCTATAGTCAATTTAAAAATAAAAAGTAAGACAAGTACTAAGTAGCAAGTATTGAAATACCTAACCAAACCAAAACCCTCAATTTGTAAGTGGCACTACAAATTGTCATCTGCAGGTCAGTACGTCTTCTGACCCAGTTGTTTACATTTTATCAGATACTTTTGAAATAGACTTTATGTATTTTTCTGTAGGATTTTGATATAGCTTGTAGTTGTTGCAGCTTTAACACATAATCTCTCTATCGCAGTTAGACGCTGGCGATCTCTTCTCTTCAAAAGGAGTCAAATCAAGACTTCTCTTCTCCTAAGCGTTCAAAGTGTGGTGATTAGTGCTCATTCATGCCTTCTCTTTATGAGAAGAAACCATAGTCCTACAATGCACACCACTAGACACCAGGCCGCCTACCAGGCTGGTATTATTACCCCAGAAAATAGACAAAAAAATACGTTGTGAGCTCCAAACCAGTGTTCATAAATTCGCTGTTGCCATAGACCATAGTGCACTTATTCTTATACATCTGTCCTTCATTTTCCGTTAGTTGTATGGGTACGTTCGATTTAAAGCCATTCGGTCAAGTTCAATAAAATTTTACGTAATTATTGTGTAAGTAGTATTAAATGGGCGTTATTGAATAATAATAAAAATGTTTGGATAATAAGCAGAGGCAGTGTGTTATTTAATATTACGTAAGTGAATATTAATAATTCACTTAATTATGATTGACAGACATTTATTGTATACACGCAGAAAAGTTTTATCGCGGCTTAAAAAGTCTGACTCTAAGTTAGTCATTATAACCACACGAAAAAGATAGAAAGATCTTTTAGAACCAGCCAATTGTGAGGGGAATTGCGCAAATAAAGTTTCTGAGCTTAGGTTTCTTTATCAGTTTAGTTAATTTATTAAATTATTTTATTCACTGACAGACAACGCACATCCTAAACAAGTCTGGAATCACGAAAATTGGCACAGGAGTTCTTTTTGTACCGAAGGAGAGCTCTAAGGAAGGACTTTTGAAAATTCGTCCCCTAGAGGGATTAAATAAGGGATGAAGGTTTGTATTGAAGTTGGACATTTAGTCGATGGGAATTCTCATCGGGCGCACGTCTTTTAGTATAATAAAACATGATGGGAATGATTTATGCGAAGACAGAATTACACTGCGGAAATAAAATGTATAAATTAAAAATAATACGAATCTGTCAAAGCAAATAGCTTTATGTGCCCAATTATGAACTTAATTATTTCCTTTAAACTAACTACGCAAAAAATGGATTGCGTGATAAAATCATCTCGAATGTGTTGTTAGAACAAAGGTGGTGATTAGCTAATAACATTAAGTACTTCAACACTAATAATAAAGTACCTTAAGCTACGTTTGCCGCGGTTGATCCGTGGATGGGTAGCCACCCACTTCATACCGAGGCCGTTGTTGGTCCCAACTTTCTAGTGGCGTTGGACAGGAGTCAATTATAGCCTCTTGTGACTTACCCTGGTCTATCACACTAATATTATAAAAGTGAAAATTTGTGAGTGTGTGTGTTTGTATGTTTGTTACTTCTTTACGCTCGGCTGGACCGATTTGGATGAAATTTTGTATGTAGATAGCTTATACCATGGATTAACACATAAGCTACTTTTTATCCCGGTCCACGGGTATGAAACCGCGGGACGCAGCTAGTAAACATTAAACTGTACCACTCGATTCGCAGTCAAACTGACCTACTGACGCTGTTTAGACACATCCAGACCTCAAGTAGAAACTGGGGTCAACACTAGCTGTATATTCTTGTCACAAATAATGTATCTCTCTTTTATGTATTCTGGGTTTAATAACTAAGGACCAACGATACTCAAGAATTATTGATCAAAATTCAAATATTATGACAGAATTTACACTAATCTGGCAATTTTGATCAATGATCAATGAATATTGTTGAGAATACGGACTTCAAAATTATCAAGCCAACAGAGTGCCTGAAATAGCAAACAGTCCACTGTTTGGTTGCTATTTCAGGCACTGTTCCAACTCTGTTGTCTAAAGTTGGCGTCAGCAAAAAAGGCAGTTACTCATCAATAAACATTGAAAACCATCAACAGTGGTAAAAACAAAACCCACAAAAAATCGTCACGCATTTTTTGTCTTCGGTACTGCGAATCGCTCTAAAAAGTATTAAAGTGAATTTGTTCTAATTAGCTGTGTAATTAGGTATGGAAGTAGAAGGTCGCCAGGAAGTATTGCCGTAATGCTGGGAATTTCTTCCACCTCTGAATCATTATAACAACATAGGTCTTTGTTCTGCGTATGCGCCACTGCGGTTTGTTTGATAGTTGCCGCTTATTTCCCTGTATTTCGAAAATGAACGGAGCAATTTTATTCTATGAGCGTATTTATACAATCGATCAACTTTACCTATAGCTGTCAGTGCTGGACATAGGTCACTACACTAAGGAAAAATACCCGTGAATGTGTGACGTCACGATTTTGTTCCCATAACAGAGGGCTAAGTGCGAGTTTTTATACTTACTCGAACACGTTTACGTTAACGTTACCTTACGTCAATTTTATGGAATAATTATGTTTCTCTTTATAGTCACCAGACGGCACTAATTCAGTTTCAGTACAAATTGACGAGATCGAGTAAGTATAAAAACTTGCACTAAGGCCTCAGATGGAAGAACTGTTAGTACTGTTGCACACTTTTTGACGAAAGTATCGATTGACGGGTATATTGTATACAACGTGTAACGTTAAATGCGCAAAACCTCTTAAGGGGTCATTGTACTCATCATTATGAACAACTTTTACTATAGGACCAAACCTGAAATCGCGAAAAAAAATCAGCTATTCAGTACATTTTGACGAATTATGCGAACATAAATGTACTGAACAGCTGATTTTTTTTTCGTCCCCTTAAGAGGTTTTGCGCATTTAACGTTACACGTTGTATAGTGTTTTAGAATAAGTGCCAAATTGTTGCTCGCATAGTATGGATCTCCTGGTCTGAAAATAAAGATTTATTTATTTTATTTTATTTTTATTTTTATATTCTCCTACAACAATACCCAGCACTCTAATTGCGTAACACACTATCCATCACAATCAGAATGATTTTGAAGCATATTGCTAATCCATTGCTTCATTTGTTTGAAAAATTTGTCTGTTCAACAACGTAAATAACGCAGTGACTGTTGTTGAACTGTCAAAATGAAACTGATTGTGTGTTACGTAATAAGGGCGCAGGGTCAATCTTGAAACGGACTTTAAGTGTGCTTAGGATATTTACCACGCTCATGGTCGTTAGACCAAATGAAGGAGTTATTAAAATAATTATAATTTATTCTAATCTCATCGAGAATCGTAAGCAGTAGCGTAATAATTTAGCACATTTCTAAAATACCCGCCACACCGGTTCATTTATCATAAACGATAAGCTTGCGCGGACATTCCACTGCATATAATTTACCTTTTTGTTAAAGGAACTTAATAGTTAGTAATGTACAACAGCAACTTTAAATAAACCTATTAGTCTTGTTTGCATAGTTATTACTACGCAAGTTTTAATTAGTAGTTGAAATGTGGATATTACCATTTTCAGAGCATTTCCTTCTTATATTGTTGTTGTGGTAGTTTGTGTACCAAGTAGTCATTATGACCCTTCAGGTCAATTCTGAACAAATACAGGATCTGTTGAGGTGCTTCAATTGAATTTTATGAACAAGTTAAAAATGTGATAACAGGCTCTTGGCTGGAAAGAATACGGAACTTTGCATCCTCTGGACAGTCTTCATTGCACTCTTACTAGCCCAGCTGAAAAAGACAGTTTGCGAGTGGTCAGGGCGGAGCTTGCGTAGAAGTCACTCATCATCATCATCATCATCTGTCTAGCTTTTTCCCAACTACGTTGAGGTCGGCTTCCTGTCTAACCGGATGCAGCTACCAGTATTTTAAATGGAGCTACTGACCTCCACAACTCAGTTACTGGGTAATACGATACCCCTTAGTAAGACTGGTAAGACTTTCGGGCTTCTGACGACCCGTAACGACTGTACGACGGAGGTCACTAAAGGTTGAAAACTTAAAATATCACTAGGCCACTGAACACACAACATTTCCAAAATTCTGAACCACCTTTTGGAAGGTTACCGCTAATATTCTAAAAAAGAAATGAGATACAAAATATTTGTGCCCCAGTTTTCATTCAGAAGTTATGTAGGTATGTGTTTATTATAATCACATGTCTGTTTGTGGTTTTGCCTGAGTACTTAGTAAGTAGTTATTCCACAGATTAGTCACTTTTTGTGCTCTCTGCGGGACTAGCCCAAGACTCAGAGCTGAAGTCATTTATCGATGGAACAATTAAGACTATTGACGCAAGTTATCGTACCTAATTGACTTCTTAGGTATGAAATACTGTGATATCATTATTTATTAGTATATGTTTTATAGCCGCACGGGTCGATCCATCTGGTTAAGCTACGCTTGCCGGGCTTGGTCCGTGATGGGTGACCATATTTAAATACCGAGACTCCTCCGTGCCTTGGAAAGTACGTTAAGGCGTTGGTTTCGGCTGCCGTGCAGTCTTACCAAGGGGGTATCGTATTACTCAATCTGCGTTGTGGAGATCAGATAGGCAGTTACTCCATGTAAAATATTGATATTCAGATGCATCCGGCTAGACTGTAATAACATCCCATACTTAGGAAAAGGCTAGGCAGATTGATTGATGTTTTATTGCACGCCTCACAACGCTTCAGCGTATGAGAGTGCTCTACTCCCAATACGTCGCCTTCGCCTTGTCAAAATTTTCCAACATAAAATCGTTTCTATACTCTCTTATACCTACATGGATTTCACATTAGCAGAGAAGTTTTAAAAACTAGAGACTTGAAATTATATGATTTATGTTTTTAGATAAAGTATTACTTAACAAAAAAAATAATTATAATATTAGGCAGTGCTTTCCGTTTGTCGTCACTATTCACGTCGTCACACACAATGGATTAATAAAATCAAATCTATTCTAAGTCTTCTTCTATACTTAAATTTTCTTTCATCGTTCGGATCAACAACAACGTTAACGTCGTCGTTGTCGTCAACGTGTTTCTGTCTGTGAGACGTGCGCTTTTGGATTATGCAATTTTTTTACGTTCTTATTTCCTACTTTTAACAGTAATTCTTTTGTATTTCGTTTCCACCGAAATGTCTGTAGTGTTTCTGAATTATGATTAATAATGATGATGTTAAAGACTATTAAAATTAATGATGATGTTTAGACACTTCAGGCGCGCGCCTGTTAGTCTCGACTATAGGGCAAACCAACCAGAAATGGCATCCGCTTCGGAGCGATTCTATTTCTACAAAATATTTCTATAATCGCTACAACGTGAAAGTGACATTGACATGATCACGTGACATTTCGATAGCTTATGTCAACCCCATACATTTTTGGCTTTTCTACTAGCGTCATCGCTAATCGAATGGTACTTTGTCTAGGCCCTCAGGGTGCCTTGACAAATTGTAATCGCTTTCAAAGCATTTCGTATCGCTTTAAATCTGTCCTATAATCACTAAAAAATAATTGTTGGGAAACGATTTTTAATTTTGGTGTGAATATTCGGGTAGTTTTAGACCCGTTCGAAACCTTGAACATAAATATTCTGGTTTCATCTCCAAGGCAATAAGTTAAAGTTGTAAGATTTATGCATGATTTCTAAGGAAACCGAATTCCTTAGAAAGAATAGTCTAAGCCCGCAAAATTACGACCGCCAATCATCCACGTTAATTTTTGGGACGGCCGTCATTTTAATGCTTCCGTATAACATTACTGGACTTGCTTTAGGAAACCCAAACTTTTTTTGGTGACTAAGTATTTACTTTCAAACTGATATAGTACCTATTAATTGTGAGCATACGTTCACGACACCGCACGTGGTGGCGTGAATTAGATCAGACTGTCAAGGACACCCGGTTGGTTGGATACCCGCCACAGGTTTGAGTAGAACAAGTTTTCGTAAAACAATACAGTAAGCAGATAAAGACAAGTTTACGCGGATTTTTTGTTGGTGTTCAACGAGGGGCTTATGTTTATGTATTTACCAGAGGTATTTGTAGTCTATACAAACACACAAGCAATAGATTTTTACGGCTGAGCTACGAAACTATTTAAGGTTCTTCCGAAAGAGATTCCTTTTACTGGCACATCAGAGAATATTTTTCATACCGGAATATCAAACGCTTTGCTCTGGCCACTGCTGTGAGTAATATGCCCCTCTCAACTTCTTCTTTTGTCAGATCACCTAGTTAAGAATTCAATACTTACTTCAGATAAGTAAATCCCTTTCACAGTTCGCTGAATGACTTAATCACCATTATGATTATTGGTGAATTAAGTCATTCACCGAGCTGTTTTCGGCTTCATCAAACATGTCAGTGTCAATAGGCGTTTAAAAAGTTTGAAAAAAGAAAACGAAAAAAAATTACATTAAAAATTTAAAAAACCCCCAACGCAAAAAAGAAAAGCGAACATTTAAAAAGTCAAAAATAATACCTATCGTTGAGCCATATATATAGGTATTACTCAACCGAATTTTATGGCTCAACGATAGGTATTATTTTTGACTTTTTAAATGTTCGCTTTTCTTTTTTGCGTTGGGGGCTTTTTAAATATTAAATTTAATTTTTATTTTAACATTTTTCAAACTTTTTAAACAATTTAACAATATAGAAATGCATTGTTATTTTAGCCACCCTTGGATTGTATGTAGAATCAAATACTGATGTAAATGAATCCAAACACGACATATCTGCTATTATTTTTTCAAGAGTGTACTAGTGTGCTGGATATCCTGGCTGCAACATCAGACCAAGAATTCCATAATCCTGTGTAGATAGATAGCATACATGGATGTTTGAAATTTTAGGTCACACTAAGGTTTGAAAGTAAAGTAAATACCCATTACGCGTCTAAGATCCCTACCGCAGCTAACAAAATAGTGGATAACTTTGAAACGGCTGAACTGATTTTGATAAAACATCGCTAAAAAACCTGCTTTCAAATAAAAAAAACCGCATCCAAATCGGTCTACCCGTTTAAGAGCTACGGTGCCACAGACAGACACACAGACAGACACACACACACACACACACACACATAGCGGTCAAACTTATAACACCCCTCTTTTTGCGTCGGGGCTTAAAAATCGTTAGTTACAGTTGATTCTGTCACCACTCTCACTTATGTCGACGATTTATCATTGTCCGTGAAAGCTGGAACCAAGTTGAAACCTTGAGCATATATTATTAAGACCTAACACATGTCTTAATGAATCGAAAAAATACAAAATAAGAACATGTCAAATTTTTAACAGTCTCCTTTGGGTTTTTGGAGATTGGATTCAAATATTTTTATGTGTAAGATAATAAAATTAAGGATAAATTAACAGTTGCGGTTTCCGTAAAATGAAAAAATATTGTTTTATAAGAACAGAATAAGTTCGAGGTTATTGGCCTTATTATGCTCATAAACACCACGTAAGTAGGTAGGTACTAACCTAATGAATAAATTACGAATGTCAACATAACCCAGATAGGGTCTGATCATGACTGAAATATAACTCAGTTGACCTCTTTGAGGTAAGGTCATGGTAAGATAAAAAGGACTTTAATATAAATTAATACTTATGCTAATAAATAATATGTGCTGATTAGCTTAGTTTTAGAGGTTAATAGGACTGAGTTCTTAACACTCTCCCTGCCATGGGAACCGCCGGCGGCCCCAAAAATTTTGTTCAGCAGGACAAAGCACATTTCTTTTGGACCCGCCGGCGGCTCCCACGGCCTCTTGTAATAATTTTAACTTTTGACTCACGGCGTTCACAATCAGCAAATTTGGGACCCGCCGGCGACCTCCATGGCTTCCTGAACTTCAAAACCTTTATATATTGTCGGCAGGGAGAGTGTGATGATAGGAATAATAAAAGTAACTCAAATAGCATGTATGTATGATTTTTTAAAAGATAGAGACATTGAGGATACGCACAGCGAAAGATGAGACTTGACCGCGTCTCCCGCGCTCTTTCCGCCGCGCCGCCCCGATGATACCCGGTCCCTTCCTGCACCTCAGACCTCATACCGCTAACTAAAAAACCTAAAATCGTCTACTGCGCAAGGATCCAAAGGACCATACTACGACTGATGCCATCATAGCCCACAGCCTTGGATTTTATGGACAGGATGATCTTTTTAATTTCGTCCAAGGTGACCGGAGAGAAGTGAAATTGTTCTATGATGGGACTAGCTAGGCCAGTGATGAAATCAACCGTCCTGGACAACATTTGGGAATCCAAATGACAAGAGGTTGTGAAGTGACGGTTGATATCATCAAGGCCGATTGTATTAGGAAAACCCACATGACGTGGTCTGCTGATACCAAGAGTACCAAGGAACTTTTAGATATCAGAAGGTGAAAAAGAAGATATGTTCTCGAGAATATGGCGGCGTTTAGCGTTGCGTATCATCTGATTACACCGATTTCTAGCAGCTTTGAAAAAGCTCCGATTTTACTTATGCGACATATTTTGATACTCGCAAGTAAATCAAAACCTATTGGGTACTTCCCGTCGTCCTAGAATCATGAAATTTGGCAAGAAGCTAGGTCTTACAGCACAAATAATGGAAAAGTTCGAAAAGTGTTAATTTGTCATTCTATCACATAAAAAAATGTTTTCAAGTCTGTCAGTCTATCAAGACCCTTTTTCTCAGGTACGCGTGAAGGTATCAAGTTGAAATTAATATCAAATACGTAGGTCTATGGTTTCTTGGAGATCTAAAAAAAGTTACGCTTCTGTGTCAATGCAATAAAAAACCGGTCAAGTGCGAGTCGGACTCGCGCACGAAGGGTTCCGTACCATATTATATGTTTAACAATCGCAAAGATAACTTTTTACTTATTTTATAATGATACTGTGAATTACAAGGTTATTTTTTGCAGTTGCAGAAAATCACCCATGTTTAAACAAAATACCTTATGAATCGCCGTTTTCAGTATTGTTGATTAAATACAGTATTCATGGTACTTACATGGTATAAAGAAGTTTCAAATTCCTAATTTGTTGAATTGTTGCGCTAGAGCTCGTACAAAAATGGTCTAAAATTTACAACTTTTACGGCCCCTATTTCTTAATTTTAAAAGATAAAAAAAATATGTTTGTACTCTACTCAATGAGTTCTAGACGATGACACCCCACATAACACATAATCAGCCTATAATGTTCCCACTGCTGGGACACAGGTCTCCTTTAAGGTGAGAGGGAGTGGGCCGTAATCCACCACGCGGGCCCAGTGCGGGTTGGTAGATGTCACATGTCTTCGAATTTTTGGTTCTAGGACATGCCGGTTTCCTCACGATGTTTTCCTTCACCGTTTTGAGAGCAGCGGTGATGAAATAATTACATGACACCCCACATGCTAGATTAAAATTTTTATTTTTTTTTTCAAAATGAAAAGTTTGTTGTATGGGGACCGACCCCTTAAATTTTTAACTTTGCTTTATTTTTATTATTTGTTGTTATAGCCGTAATAGACAGCGGAGGCTTAATAAGTTTGTACTGGGCTGTACGTGGTTTTCTGATTTCATGGATTTTAATTTTCTTGCGCGGTACTCTAATTATTTTTCTAAAATAAAAATAGCCTAAGTTATTCCTTAAAACATCAGCTATATGCCGTCAAAATCGGTGAAAATTCGTTTGGCAAGTTTCCTAACTTGACTCGAAGTACCATTTTTTTAATCGGACTGCGCTTTAAAATTCTTGTATACAAACTTTAACATCCCTAAACCTCATTTGAGGCGTAGTTTTGAAAAACTAATAATGACAAACATTATTACTTACTTATTCAAGTATTTGTGCTAAGTTTCGAGTTCATTAACCAAATTAATAAGATTTTTCATATAAACTGTATCTCTGTTTTCACGAACACAGATACCTAAAGAATTTCAAAAATCGTCTGGTATATTTCCATAACTTGACTCAAACATTATTTACACCAATTTTAGAGTTAATCAAGCCCCCAGTAAAATCCTCCGCTATAAAATTAATTTTTCACCCCTTAGGGGTAGATTTTTGGAAAACCCTAATACATGTTAGTCTTAATTTTTGGTCTCAAGTATAAAAACTGAGTTTTGAGTTAATCGGACCGCGTGTTAAAGCTCCTCCATACAAACTTGGACACCCCCAATCCCTCCTTAGGGGGTAGTTTAGGAAAACTAAAAATGATAAACTTTATAATTTACTTAGATGAATATTCGTGCTAAGTTTCAAGTCTATTAACTCAAGGGATAGGATTTTTCATACAAACTTTCATCCCCTGTCTTACCCCCTTAGGGATGGAATTTCCAAAAATCCTTCCTTAGTGGATGTTTACACTATATAATGTATCTATGTGCAAAATTTCAAGTCTCTAGGTCCATTGGTTTGGGCTGTGCGTTGGTATATTAGTCAGTGACTCAGTCAGGACTTTGATTTTTTTATATATATAGATTTACCATGTTGTTTTAAGACCACAGACTTCTTATAGGTTTTCCTGTAATCTACAGGTATAGAACTATTTTCTACATTTTTTCGAAAATTTTAGGCTCAGTAGTTTCGGAGATAAGGGGGGGGGGAATGGTCAATTTTCGTCTATTTTCTTAAATAACTTTAAAACAATAAATTTTAAAATTATAAAAAAAATATATTTGAGACCCTCATAGTAAGCCCTTTCATTTGATATGTCACTCGGTACAGTTTACAAAACTTTTTTTTTTAATTTTCTTATTTTCCCCCTAAAATTGACTCTTATATTCAAAATTTATATATTTACTTTAGCTGTACGTGTTTGGGTCACAGAAATCCATATGTGTACCAAATTTTAACTTAATCGGTCCATTAGATTCGGAGCAAATGGGCTGTGACAGACGGACAGACAGACACACGAGTGATCCTATAAGGGTTCCGTTTTTTCCTTTTGAGGTACGGAACCCTAAAAAACTACGGGCATTTAAGCGACATAGTTTGATACTCTCAAGTAAATCAAAACCTATAGGGTACCTACTTCCCGTTGACCTAGAATAATGAAATTTTGCAAGAAGCAAGGTCTCACAGCATAAGTAAAGGAAAAAGTCCAAAAATCGGTAATTGGTAATTTGATCACATAAAAAAATATTTCTGGTTTTTTTTTTTGTACGGACCTTTCGCAATTGGCCACGGAAAGCCTTAATTGCTTCGGTGGGCATAGGCGGTGCCAGAAGGGATCTCGCCGTGTTGGTAAAATTTTATGTAGCACAGCTAAGAACGTCCCATAGTGGGACTCGAACCTAGGCTTAGGGCGGTACTGGTTACTGAGCAAGTGGGGACTTGTAGCATCGGATAGTTATTATTAGGGGCGGTTTTTTTATAGCTACTTGCTTCGCGCGGGCGTTTCTGACGTATTTAATCGGAGTTTATCCATTCGATAGTGATTATTGGTTCGATGTCGTGTTTCTAAACTATACGCTAAGGAAGAATTTAGCTTAAAAGTCGAGTGAATTACTATCGAGGGTTTTTCTGAGGATCTCAAAAACCAAAACAAAAACAATGGAGGAATTCGTTTAAATAGATAATTTTGTCGAATCAATAGCGATTGAGAGTTTAAACTCCGTTTAAGAATTCTTCAGAAAGTTTTTGGGTTTTGAGTTTTGAGGCTCCAATACCCGGATATTGGAGTCTCAACACTCACACCTACCAAAAAACCTATCAAACCTATCAAAATATTAACCTAGTGGGTAGCTGAGGTTCATATTAGCAGTACCTACATTAGATTTTTTACCCTCATTATATAGGCGTGACAGAAATCTATTGAAAATTCTATTCAAAATGCACACAACCCACAAAAAAGTTTCTAAACATTTTTTTGTGTAATTCTTAAGTTTGTATTGTGTAAAATTAGTAACATTGTACGTTCGTGTAGAAGTTTCATTCAGAAATACAAAAAGGGGAAGCAAAAAATGCTGGTGTATCTATGAATGATTTGTGGAAAACGTTAGGTCAGCCTCAAAATGGGGATTTTTCATTTTTATAAATCAATCAATCAATCAAGTCAGCCTTTCGCAGTCCTCTACTGGTCTTTTTCCTGCAGGCTGTGCCACAACGCCCTATCCTCCGCCTTCCGCATCTAGTCCATCCCAGCCTCCTTTTTAATGCCGTCGGTCCATCTTGCTGGAGGGCGTCCCTCACTACGCTGGCTGATACGCGGTCTCCACTCCGTTACTCGCCTGCTCTACCGGCCATCGATCCTTCGGCACTTTTAATAAAAGTACAGCAATCTGCTGCGTGACATCATAGTTGCCACAGAATCAGTTTTGTTTTTGCCCGCGGCTTCGCCCGCGTGGATGTTGGAAAATATCCCAAGGGAACCTACTATCGGGAATTCCTTCCTTATTCCTTGTCTACATTATAAAGGGAACCTCTGTGCAAAATTTCAGCTTTGTAGGTCCAAGGGTTTGGTCTGTACGTTGATGAGTCAGTCAATCAGTCAGTCAGTCAGGACTTCTCTTTTTATATAAATAGATCTCAAGTCCACTACCGAGTAACCGCATCTTAGCTTCATTTATTTACGTACGTAAGTAGAAACTTACCTACGTAAAGAAAAGAAGAACTGCTCTAAGGATGTTGTCATAGTCTTTACGAGTCGTCAGAAGCCCGAAAGGCTGACCACCAATCTTTGCAAGGGATATCGTATTATCTATAAGTGGGTTGTGGAGGTCAGATAGGCAGTCGCTCCATGTAACATTCTGGTATTCATCTGCATCCGGTTTCACTGGAAGCTGACCCCAATATAATTGGGAAAAGGCTAGGGAGACGATGTCTCTAATGCCATACTTCACGTAGCTAACGCTTTGTGTCTCACGGCGGGGTTAATTTCAGTCAACACTTTCGATGCCACGAATACCTACGGTCGGACTTTTAATTAGCTGCAGTAAACTGATACTTCTAATGTCACTTTTACTGTCATTTCGCTATCAAATGGGAACATTTTTTAACGAAATGACAGATAAGAAGTGTCATTTTACTGCAGCTAACAAGCACCTAGTTAAAAGTCCGACCATAGGTAGAGGTACTTCTTTATGGACACTCTAACCTTCACAGATGTCCCGCCGTCCGAATGTAATGCGTAATGCCATGCCAAATCTCCAGAAGTACATTCTGCTGTAGTTCTTCCTATAACCGCTGCTTGAAGCAACATATAACTTTACTACTTACAGCTACAGTATGTCAATGACAGTCAATGTCAGTAGATGTGTTAACATAGAACACTTAAATCAAAGTGCGGTAACAAGTACAATCAGCTTCAAAAGCGTTAAAAATCACAATAATATATTGTAAAACAGAAGTATTATATTACATTTTGAATAATTAATTAAATATTTTATATAATCAATAGGCAAATTGTGTGTCCATGCATGTAATAATTGAGTATCAATGATCAATTTATGTTACAATTATTGTCGACACCATCATTATAATGATTGGCATACATATGCATGAAGTTATTAAATAGGTGCCAACGTTTTTGTCCGTGACTGTAGATAACATATCTTCGTACTATTTACATAATATTAATTGAATACATCATGATTAATATAACAAAATACATCGACTGCAGTATAGAAGGCACGACGTCGATACATACATGTATCATTTTTAAGGGTCCTGTAGTGAAACCAGAAAACGTTATAGTTTTTAAGTGTGATTCGAAAATGTAGCGGGAAAAATTAATAATTAATAATGTGTATTTTTTATAGAAACTTTACTCCCTTAAACGGTGAATGAAGTTATATCAAACTTACACCCCGAAAAAGTATGGTAAATCTGAAGTTCACAGTGTTTTTTGCCCCAAAAAAGTGCCATTAGCTTTTTATTGAATATTTCTACTCAATAGTTCACTAAAAATGCACGAGTAGAACTCCCAGGTGCCAATTTTGTATACTCTATTTTTAAAAAAATCTTAAAGTTTTCGTACAAAAAAACTGTATACAGGGTGTCCCGTAAATAATGGATAATCTCTTAAGGGGTCATTGTACTCATCATTATGAACAACTTTTACTATGGGACCAAACCTGAAATCGCGAAAAAAAATCAGCTGACCAGTACATTTATCTACATCAAACTCGTCAAAATGTAGGGAGCAGCTGATTTTTTCTTCGCGATTCCAGGTTTGGTCCCATAGTAAAAGTTGTTCATAATGATGAGTACGATGACCCCTTAAGAGATTATCCATTATTTACGGGACACCCTGTATAATTGAGTGTTGTTTGTATTGGATATTTATGAAGCAATTGTAGGCGCATATTTTCTCATTTATATTTAATCAAAAATGACAATAGAACCCACAAAAAAAAATGTTGAACCGAAATCAGTATTTATTTATTTTTATTTCTTCTAGGTCGAAATAGAACCTCTGTCTGGTACAAATAGATTCCTTATACTACGGTTTATCACACACAAAAATATTACTTTCAACTTGGGCCTAGTTTTCGAGTTAATGATTTTCAAAAATATGTGTTAGGGTTGACACTATTTTGAACTTTATAATTAATTAATTTTAGTAGTAGCAAATTTAGTAGAAGTAAATAATTAATTTTAGTTAATCGTAAAACAGCCAATTGACCTTTTTGTGAAACACTAAAGGGGGATGACTAAAAAATGCTTGAAATGGACAGAAACTACTAATAGTTCTTAATTGTATTAAGAATAAAATATATATAATGAAATAATTCTCAAGTTTGTTTACCTAGGGTAAAAATATAACAATCATTAAAATTTTAACTTGATATCCGTCTAATTCATTCTTATTTTATAATGGAGGTCAGTGTTTATTTGTCATGACATGAGTAAGTGACATTCAGCCAAACAGGAACTGTGAAATAATCCATATCGAACTATTTTATAGAATTAGTACACAGTTATCATTAATTTAATATAATTCGACCTATATGAATCATAAATCTAATTGAAATAAAATATGCATGTCAATATTAATTGAAATAATATTATTTTCAAAGTAGAAAACGTATCGTATATAAACGTAACGTATCGGCTGTATGAATCACATATCCTTTGACATTACTGCATTTCATTTTTTCGATTGTTTACTTGATTTTGCGTTTGCGACTTGAGTTACAGGTTGGTTTTTATGATATTTAACGACGACTGTGGGCATTTTTTAACAATTTTGATATTACTTCTGCACACTATACCCATTTTTGAACATGGACTTAGATTGAACCCGCCTAAACGACGACTCTGCTTTTGGACGACGGACCTGAACCTGCTTTTTATACGAAGCTGGTGTTCTTTGGTACTTGTGCCCCGCATACCTACATTTAAAAATGGATAGAAACCTTCACTGTGTTAAATTGCTATATCGATATTGCAAGGATGAGAAGTAATCAGTGCACAATGATGAAGTACGTTGTTACAGGAATGGATAACACCACAAGCTGTAAGTATTGAGTTTCCGTAGTTTTCTTTAGTTGTTTTTAATGATGAATAAAACATTTAAATGCATTTATGTTGTTTAATTATTGCGTATTAATCCTTAACCTTGACTTAACCTACATTTTAGAAAAAAATGTTTGGAACTGGTTTTTGATAATTATTGAAATTGTATTAGGTTTCCTACGATTTGTAGTACAATTTGGCGTATATTTCGGGCATTCACCTTTGGAATTTTGACCTTAGTAGGTACATCAAAATAATTTTCTCGAAAACTAGGCCCAAGTTGAAAATAATATTTTTGTAGGTGATAAACCTAAAAAAAAATAAAACATAAAAACTTATTTCGGAAAAACATTTTTTTGTTGTTGTTTCTATTACGATTTCTGATTAAATAAAAACGGGAAAATATGCGCCTAGAATTGCTTCATAAATATGTAATTCAAATAAAACTCAATCATATACGGTACGAATTATTTTCAGTATTTTGACCTTCAAAGTAACGAAAACTTTAAGATTTTTTTAAAAATAGAGTATACAAAATTGGCACATGGGAGCACTCGTGCATTTTTAGTGAACTATTTAGTAGAAATATTCAATAAAAAGCTGATGTCACTTTTTGGGGCAATAATCTTTACTCCGTGTTTTTTAAAGGGGGATCAGAGATTACGATTTTTACTAGGTATCTCTTTCCTACAAACTCAAAGCATTTTTTGTTCAAAATAAGTAAATTCAAATTCATTCAAATTCATTTTTATTCGCAAAAACCATCAACAGGCACTTTTAAATTGTCAGAAGCCTCGAACGAAGACCATCGAATACAAAGTACCACAACATATTATTATAAGTATTTATCGATGTTTGAAATAACCCTTATGATGACTAACCTTCATAAAAAAAGTTTAAAATATCTGTGTTGATAAAGTTCAATCGCATTGGGGATCTTCTTCAATGACTGTATAAATAACGGTGTTATCTGCAATAAAATGTTTATTTCTTCAGGGGTGCTTACTGTTCGGGTCAGTATGATTCGGCACAGGTCGAGCGGTAAAATCGAAAACTTAAAGTGTTTGGAAGATGGGTGCAAAGCCTTAGGGGGTGATAGTTGACACCATTTAGCCTTTTAGAGCATTTCGAGCATTTGTCTTAGACTAAGTATGTTTTTTTTTAAATTATAATTTTAAACTTTTAGTTTTTTTTTTATCAAATATGCCAATTTCTGTTTTTCAAGTTTCTTAAAAATTTTATAGTTTTTGCGACCTCAAAATTGTCCAGATTTAACATACCAACTTTAACTGGGGCACTGTACCTAACCGTACTCTAAACCGACCCTAAGCTATTTATTAGGTATACTCTTTCTATCTGATGTTCTGTAAGGAAAACGGAGACTTAAGCATAATACAATGTTTATATTTTTATCCCTAATTATTCCTCCGAGATATTTTCTGTTTTTCTATACGGGCTCTTTAGTAAGCGTGGCCCGATTGTGCTTGCCATGTTATAAATAATTATAAAATACTGAGCTAGGTATTATTTGTGACTCATCGTTATTACAGCTGAGACCTTGCACGTAGTAACATAAAATTCTGAACAATGATTAAGTTACGGTTATTTTAAATAATGGATGTTTTTAATATTTCTTTGGATTGTAAAGTGTGCCTTGTATATTTTTCTAATATACACCTACATTGATTTATTGTAGGTTGAATAACTCAGTTTAGTAAATTTTCAACAAACACAATAAAACAGTCATTGATAAAAAAAGTATAAGTACCTACATATTTCTATCTATTCTCTATTCTATTCTTGTAAAATACAATTTATAGTAACGAATTCAAAACATTACATTGAATATTTTTGGAAAAAAGTAATTGCTACGAGGTGTGGGAATGATTCTGAAACCGAAAGTATTGTATTTTTTTTTTAATTTTTGTTCATTTATCTGTTTGTCTGGATTTATTTTCCAGATTGCTGCAAAACGTATTGAATGGATTCTGTTCAATTATTCCTTAAATGTCTGGAAATCGCATCAAATAGGATATATATTATCACATTTAATTGTATTACCCAAAAAGAAGGAGTATAACATATCCTAATCCACCTTTCGCCAGATATGTTTTAGTTCCAGGGAACGAGCAAGCCTTTTGCCAAAGGAACACCTGAGATCCAGTCTCTGAGCATCTACTGAGTTTCATGGAAAAACCCAAAAAAAACTTCTTTAAATATTTTTACAGCAGTCGCTGGCTACGTTTCTGAATATTACACAGATCTTCCAGGAAAATTATTTGCGCTTCGGCAAGAATCGTTTACTCTCAGAAATACGAACTCGCGATGAGATCTAATACATAATATAGAGCTGTGAATTGTAGGGTTGTAACCATGAAAGTACTTTCCTATTATGTATTACCATGGTTAGAATATTATAGATTAACAACTCTATGCGATTCCAAAAAACTTTGTCAAAACTTTTGAATGACAGACGGCGAGATGCGACTACGGGACCAGACGTAGAAGAAGGAAAAGCATTTAGAAGCTTTGCCTTAATGTGTATTACACTGTGGCGCGTCGTTCGTGCTAATTCTGAAACACGAAGATTTCCGGAGCACATACATAATCTGGTTTAACTGTATTACAAAATTACATAAAATTCAAGCTTATTCAATATCTTCCAGTTGCACGTATTTTTGTATAGTCTCACCTTTGTTCTTTAGTCGGCTGATCAAATTCTCAAAGAAGTGAAAGTGAAGTGTGACTTTTTTATGAACGATATTTTACTGTCGGGACCCAGGAGTGATCATGAATTACAACAATTTTCTTTCGTTCAGATACTTCTCGCCTCGCTCAGGTTCTAGGCAACCAGTCCACTTTAGCCACCCAAATCCATAGTCCAATATCTTTATTTCCATATACTGCAATAGTCCTACACCAACCGGGGGTTGTCCTTGGGTGCACTTGCATAGTGCGTACAGGGATAATCGTCGGTTGGTGCCTCATTTCATTGAAAGCGTCTAACGGGCCTCTGCGAGTTGGCTTTGGCCCCTCGTATGCCTTCTAAAGGTCCGGGACCCCAGGGACCCGAGAATTGTCAAGACACTTAAAAATAATAATAATAATAATAATACAGGATACAGGAACCCGCAGGGCAGCATGTGGCGAGATGTTGGGCAGTAGCGACCCCACGGACCCTATCTCCCGGGAGTAGTCTTGTTCCTCACCTCTCGCTTGCCTTTATTGGCCGGCTGGAGTGAACACTGACGAGGAACAGAGCTCCCACCTCTTTCTTGCCTTTATTGGCCGGATTGAGTGGAGATTCGCAAGAGCAAACGTGCTCGGAGGAAGGAAGTATTTCAGTAAGATGCTGGTAGGGATCTTGACCGTACTTCCGGGATTGTCCTGATAGCCGTGGGATGCCTCTCCACTCCTCACAAGCGCCTCAGGACATGTTGCCCCCTTGCCGCTACGACACTATGTGCTAGCGACCGTTTCCGGGGGCCCATTATTGAGTGTGCAAGTCACCCCCTGCCATTTTAACTGTGTATATTATATAACATTGGTAAGGCAGGGGACATAGTTCTTCCATAGTTTAAGGTATCCGATCCACTATAGCCACCCAAACCCATAGCCCAATATATTTTGTTTCCATGTTCTGCAATAGTCCTGCACCAACCGGCGGTTGTCCTTGGGTGCACTTGCATAGTGCATACAGGGATAATCGTCGGTTGGTGCCGCCTCGTCATTTAAAATTGTCTAAGGGGCCTCTGCGAGTTGGCTTTGGCCCCTCGTACGCCTTCCAAAGGTCCGGGACCCCAGGGTCCCGAGATATGTCAAAGACAAAAAAATAATAATAATAACGTTTATTTGGACTCAATAAAATATAGCCTAATACTGTTATATTCTTAAGAACTAGGATACAATAATGTAAGTGAGTAAACGGCTAAAACTATATGACTCCTGAATTCCAAACTAGGTAAAACCTGTATCTTGGAAATCAGTGCTCTTCCGTCGTAAATTAGGTGTAAACTTACAAAACAAAATGACAATATTAATATAGATAAATTAGACTATGAAAGGAGGTAGGTACTTAAGTTAGACTAAAACTTGACGGGTGAGTGGTGTAAGTGAATGTGGGTGGTGTGGTGTGTGTAGTGTGGATGTAGGGTGTGATGTGTGTGGTGTGTGAGTGTAGATATATGAGTGTGTACGCGAACGTGTAGGTGTGCTTTTGGTATGTTAATTCTATTTTAAAATATCCAGTCTTTTTTCCGTATTTATATAATCAAGGCTTAGAAGCCATTTAGTGACAACTATTTTACATTCATGTTTAGTTACAGGATATATTTTTAAGATCTGATTTATTTTGTTGTACAAATGGCCACCTAAGAAGTTGAAAAATTTCTGTGCAAAACGAGTTTGGCAAGCTTTATATACGCAGACTGTATGTTTCCTACGTTTCTGTTGAAAAGCTGTAGGGTCATATGTCAGTAAGCCATGCGTTTTGAGGATAGTGTGAAGAATGAAAAGCTGTCTTACTGTTAATACTTCACAGGTTTTGTAAAGGTCGGTAGTGGGATGAAAGAATGGGAGGAACGAACTAACTTTAAGCAGCGCTCTTTGAGCGCGCTCAAGTTTTAGAATTATCGTTTTGCACGCACCGCCCCAAGAAGTTATAGAATAGACCAGTAGTGACTGGCATAAGGCGGAGTAAACAGTTTTTAGTACCTTAGGACTAGCTAATCGTCTGAGATTTTTAAAAATATATATTAAGAAACGAGAAAAAACTCGAAGAAACGAGATCTATGTGGGGAGCAAAATTAAGTCTGCTATCTATTACGACGCCAAGGTACTTAATGGTGCTCACTTGTTCAAGCAAAGGACAGTTACAGGGTGTTAGACGACTACAAACATGGGAGTGGGCAAAAATAGGTTCTGAACCACTATCAACCGGTTGTGCAACATTTCGTAGAGAAAATTTTAAAAATTTTGTTTTGCCAACATTTAATGTTAAGAGGTTACATCTCAGCCACTGGTTAACGGCATCAAAACCACATTGAGCGTGTTGAAACGTGCCGCCCCATGTGCTATCTCTGAAAACAAGGGCCGTGTCGTCTGCAAAGGCGACAATCTTCCCATTTTGGAGTTCAAGGTCACAAAGGTCATTAATGTAAATGAGAAATAGAGTAGGTCCAAGGACACTACCTTGAGGAACTCCGTAGGTAATAGGAAGGTCATCACTTATCCAATCGCCAACTCTGACATACTGAAATCTTTTACTAACGTAGTCTGTGAAGAGTTTAAGCTGCAAACCCCTAATACCCATATGCTCAAGTTGATCAGCAACCTGGGGACAGAGACTGTGTCAAAAGCCTTTGCCAAATCGAGAAAAATTGCCAGAACCTTATTTTTGTTATCAATATTATTGACAACAAAGTCCGTGACTTCATGAACTGCATCACTAGTAGTTTTATTACGCCTAAACCCGTATTGAGAAGTAGAAAGAAGCTTATTTTTCTCTAAGTAGTTTGTTAGTCTTTAATTCATAAGTTTTTCCAAAATCTTTGACAAAGTAGGTAATATTGAAATTGGTCTATAATTATTAACACAGTCCCTGTCACCAGACTTAAACACAGGGAGGATTTGTGAGATTTTAAAGGCCTGTGGAAAAGTTCCAGATGTAAATGCCAAGTTACAAATAAAAGTTAGTGGGGAAACTAGAATAGATCTATAGCGGGAAAGAAAGTTAGCAGAAATGTTGTCACGTCCAGCAGCACAATTAAGCTTTAGATTTAGAACTAGGTTGTTTATCTCATTTTCATCTGTAGGAAGCATTACAAAAGAGTGAGGACAGGCAGGCTTAAGGGGAACCAAAGATACAGGCGGAGATTCACGAGATAAATGTCTCTCCGTAAGTGATTTTCCAACATTTGCAAAGAAAGCATTTATATCATTAACAGAACTCTGAGGGTTACTTGGCGATATCAATTCAGAAGCGACTTCCTTGGATCGAGTAGTGTGGGTGATTGTTTTAATGGCGTCCCATAGCTTTATAGAATTGTTTCCTGCGTTATCGATTTCCTTCTTTATCGATTTCCTTCTTTTTATATTCACTTTTCAGTTTTACTAATAATCCATTGCAAAAATTCTTGTATCTAGTGTAGGTTATCTTGAGAGCAGTATTTTTAGGGGATTTATTTGATTTGAGGTGGAGGTTATCCCTATTTCTCATACATTTCAAAAGCCCTGGAGTTATCCAAGGCTTCAAAATTATTTTACGTCTTGGTATAGTTATAGTTTTTGTGCACGATTCTATAGCAGTATTAAGAGAACCAGTAAAAGTGGCTACAGCATCATTCACGTCAGTCATTGCGAAAAGAGGCGCAAAGTCAATGTTAGCGATAGCCAAGTCAAGGGAAGCATAATCAATTCGCTTTAAAGTTTTCGCATGCTGCTTAGAAGGAAGCGACTTGTCAACAGAAATAATGACACTAAAATGATCAGTAAGGGAAGTTTCAGCTACCAAGCATGTAGCTGGAAAATTGGTTTTGAGTATGACATGGTCAATGCAAGATTTTGAGTGAGTAGGAATCTGATGAGCTGGCAGCATGCCATGCGAAGCCATCAGATTCAAATAGTTGTGTTTTCTTATGTCCATTGTGTTTTCGGAGATGTCAATGTTTATATCACCAGTTAAGATACAGTTTTTATATTTAGACGCAACATTATACAGCAAATTATGTAAACTTTCCAAAAAATTATCAACATTCCTAATACTCGGTGAACGGTAAACAGCAAGAACCATAGTATGCTTTTCGAATGTTATTAATAAAGTATTACAGTCCGAGATGGATGGTTCCTTTACACACGCATTAATGCCTTTTTTAATAAAAACAACTATCCCTTCATTTTGGGTTTTGTTATTAGCAGTTGAATAATAATCATAACCATCCATAACAGAAGGATTATGAACACCACGCAACCAGCACTCCGTTGACACTATTAAATCCCAGTCAACACTGGACCTTCCCAAAAGAGTAAGCATACCGGCTATGTTGCAGTTAATGCTTCTAATGTTTTGTGTAATGACTTACAAATTCTTACCATCAGATGAGATTAGAGATGAGCATTCATCAATGCTGCAATATAAAGTGGGGATGTTTTTTTTTCTCGTCTAGCCCATAGTGTGGGGTGTTGTGGATGTGTGGGTCTTTCAAAAATATTGTGGGTTTGTGCAAACAATTTTTCGGTTTAGGGATCCGTTTCTGAAATATTAAGCTTTATAGTGCTAATTTTTGTTAGAGTCAAGTGTGTCCCCCCTGCCAGCTAAACGGTTAGTTTTGGATGGGTGAAAAAATTTACGGTAGTAGTATATATAACGAAGTTAAAAGGAAAAGTATCACATAAGCTAAGTAGCCTTTTCAAGTTTACGAGTAATAGTCAAATAATCATGAAACAACAAAAAGCCCTCTTCTTTCTCCGCATTATTGTGCAACTACGGAACCTAAACTATTACTGCGCGTGGCCCGACACGCACTTAGCCGGTTTTTTTTTAAAACGCGTTGACTTAGAACCTTGATTTTTTAGAGTACCAAGGGAACATAGAACTACGTATTTGACATTAATTTTACACTATTTACTACTACGTATTTGATACCCCCACGCCCCCACGCGTTTCTGAGAAAAAGGGTCTTGACCGACTGACAGACAGACGGACAACGAAGAGATCCTATAAAAGTTCAGTTTTTTCCTTATGAGGTACGGAACCCTAAAAATTAATACAAATTTTGATTAAAGTAAGTTACGGGGTTACATACAATAAAAAAGGCTTGAATATTTTAGTCTTTCTTAGGATCCTAACAGAAAAAATAGGTTATGGAGAATATTATGTTTAAACAAAATATTGCAGTTCAGACAGGAAATATCACAAGAAATAACACTAGGTTAATTAAATGTAATGTTTACAGATTAATAACAATAATAGCTGTAACGGACACGATTTTGTAACAAAAACTTGTGCCATCAATCAACAATTAAAATTTTCTGGTTATACCTAGTTAGATCTGCGAAAAGAATTTAGTGGTATTAAAAAGAGGTTTTCTTATTAATCAATTATAAACTTTAATGAGGAAGGTCGGGCAAAGCTAATTGTAGATGGCGTGATCATAGCTAGGTCCCTAGGGCCGTAGGGCCTATGAATTTGACACTACGATTCGACATTTCTTTCATTCATGAAATTAGTTTTAATTCACTATTTCGTTATTTTCGGTTAAGTATTTCAATATTTTTAATCAAATATTTGAATTGGAAATTTAAAACCTTAAAATATTTCCTCGTAATAATACTTTCTTCAAAATGTTTCGAAATCAGTTTATTTTTTTTTAAATCTTTATGAATAGCTTTAATCCACAATCTTCTAAATTTAGGGTCTCTCGGGAAATGATGACCTCCAATTTAGGAATTCCAAGATTATTTAGGAACACAACAACAAGTCATTTTCGCAACAATAAAATAAAACCACCTCACGCCTTGTTTTATTAGCTTCTGTTAGAAATTAGCCACGACAGCGCCATTTTGACAGTAAAGTTGCCTTCCCCATTAAGGATGCCTTTAATTTTTTTAGGTTTTTTCTTTTTCATGTTTATTGGCTGTTCAGATTTATTTTCAACAAAACCTGCCTTTCTTTTATTAACTTTCAAGGACACTGAACGAGACACACCTTTGGGCGTTTAGTGTCCCTTAGGGTTAATATGTATGTGTGTATTACATATATATGGGTTGATAGGTAATAAGTATGTAGACTTTTTGATTCATCAATCAATCTGTCTGGCCTTTTGCCAACTATGTCGGGTGTGGCTTCCAGTCTAGCCGGATGCAGCTGAATACCAGAATTTAGGGTAATACGATACCCCTTGGTAAGACTGGTTGTCAGACTTTCGGGCTTCTGACCACCCGTAGCGACTATCAAAGGTCCACGTATGATAGCTAGGACCAACGGCTTACCGTGCTTACCAAGGTACGGGAGGAGTTTTGGTATGTAAAGATGTTTATCCATCCACGGACCAACCCCGGCAAGCCTAGCATAACCTGATGGACCGACTCGTGCGGCTGTTTCTACTTAGCCACGAGCTCCTTGAACATTTTGATTCATGATTATACCTAATAATTATCTAAGTAGTTTTTGACGATATTTAATTAGTTTTTCTATGTTGATATTACGTACGATAATAATAATACGATAATATACTCAGGTTGTATTAAATAATCTGATTTACTGGTATCTGTCTGATCTGGCCGCACAGGCTATGATTACTAACGTTAAACCATAGTTAAATTTATACTAAATCTATGCGATAAACATTAAGTTAAATATTTACCTCATATTGGTATGATTTCTCTTATAAGATAAAAAAGGCCTTACTATTTAAACTACAAATTAATATTTTTTTCTCAAGCCACTAATTACAAATTTTGTTTCCTACGACATGCAACCACCCTAAAAGTAATGATAATGAACCAATAAATAATATTAATAGAGACTTGTTGCGCCGACCTCAAATAAATTGGGATGATGAAATAATAATAATAAAAAGTGTAATTGACTAATCAAATAAGATTTTAGGAACATTTAAATTGTATTTGGATCAATGAATTGCTATTAAACATCCAGTTCCTTATTAATTGTAATTAAGAGTAAAACATGTACCTATTGAAGGACTTACTCGTTCTATAATTTAACGATTTTAAAAGCTTACCTACAAATTATATAATTAACGGCCCCAAAGCGGTTGGCCTGTATAAAATTAATTTACAGCGACTTCCTCGAAATGCGCTCTAAACAACAATGGGTATTTACCATGATACCAGCCTGTCGACGTCTCCTCAGTGTTTTTCCTGATTTGCCAGAATATTGAAACATACTTTAGGTATGTGGTCAGGATTTCAATTATAATAAAATGTGATTTAAGTACTGAATACCTATCCTGCTGTGCTTCGTTCTTAAGCTTCATTTACGCGGTACAAGTTTACTGCCTGCCTAAAACGGCCACATTAAGCAATTCCTTTAAAAGCGATACGTTTTCTGAATTCCGAACAATTTATTATGATTGTGCTATTTGACATATTTGACATTAAACTTCAATAAAGCAATTTATAATTTGTGGACCATTTACGAATCTCCATACAAAACTGTCAATCAGATGAATTGCACGCTATGAATTGTACGCAGATAAATTATGAATTGTCAGTCTGTGACCATTTTACGATTTCAAATATGATTCATAATACCTATTATCCTATTATGATTCTCCCAAAGTCGCCGTTTTAGATCCCCTGGCATCTGCGAAATGACACCACAAAATGAATAGGTATTTTGAGAAATTTTGTTCATATGTTAATAATCAGTAGATTAACAAAATAACGACGGATGTTTTTAGTTGTTACGGTGAATAAATAGAAGAATAGAAATGCAACCGTCGCGACGGTTTAAATGCATTATAATATTTAAAAAAAAAGACCAGATAAAAAAATCCAGACAGAGACCAGACACAAAAAAGAGATCCAGGGCAGAAAAATTAAAAAAAACCTCATTTGCCTAATGAGGTTTTTTTAATTTTCATTGCAAACAGAATAAAATAAACATTATTATATTTACATACATACATTACCATTATTTTGGATTGTCTCAACGATAAGTATACCTAGTAGTGTAAATGAGTGCATGAAACACTTCGCTTCTTTGAATTACAAAACCGAAGTTCACATTTTCCATTAGAATTACTGTATTTTTTAAAAATATTTTGACCATTTTATCATTATGCATGTTCATCAAAATAGAAGTTTTTTTTTGGAAGTCGGTTGTTTTTTTTTTGTAAAAAGTTTTTATTTTTTACTTTTAGTGGGTCAGTTTTTTAATTTATCTAAGTTACAATAGCCTAATGTCAACTGCTCATCGTCTTTTACAAAATATTGCTTTACCCAATGCTGGGACGTTAATTGTTGAGGAGAGAGAACTGGACCTGATGGTCCAGTTCTCCTAGCTCTTACTAGGTGAAGTCACCATCAGCTCCACTTCACCATAATGCATTGTGACGGACGAGCATAAATTGGTAATCGAATAGCAACCCGTGAAATACTCATTATTGAGTAGTTCCGATGGCCATCTGTGGTCTTCATCATCAGTTCAACTTCACCAAATGGTGCTTTTCGGGAACAAATGCACAAGTTACTATAGAAAATACCCAAATTACTATAGGTGTGCCTATACAATTTGAGGGTTTCCCTCAATTTCCATGGGATCCCCTAATCAGATTCTGACTTGGTGACAGTGGGACCACTTCGAGAGCATAACCTATCAAATAAAAAAATAATTTTCAAAATCGGTCCTCAATTGACAGAGAAATCGGTGTACAAACATAAAAAAAATATATATATATGTTGGCGCTTCCGCTTTTCTAGTGCGTCAATTGACATCCGTACAACTGTCAACGTCAAAAACGAACACCGGGCACTGGGGAGGTGGCCATCTTGTAGAAACAGGCAGTGAACTTCGGATCGCCGTAGAGTGCATAGACTACTATTATATATACTGGTAGAGTGCGCACGCAACCACGTACTCGGTGGACGTTATATTTTAAGCACATCTCTCTTAATCTAAGCGATCTATAATTATTTTGAAGTGGAGTGATTGTGACAAGTGTTTTTTACTGAAATCCTTCCAATCCGATAATCCACGCCTACCTGTACATGAAGTACGTATTAGATTATAGTCGAAAGCCTTCATATATATAGTTACGCGACGAATTGATAACCTCCTCTTTGTTTTGAAAAGTCGGTTAAAAAAAAAACAACCGACTCCCAAAAAACACTACAAAGTGAAAAATAACTTTAATTTCGGAAGTCGGTGTCTTGGGTTTTTTATTTACTTTCGTTTTTTTTTGCCACCGACTTCCGAAATTAAAGTTATTTTTCACTTTGCAGTGTTTTTTGGGAGTCGGTTGTTTTTTTTTTTGTAAAAAGTTATTATTTATCACTTTTTAGTGGTGACACTACAACTCAAGTAGCGCAATTTGAAGCGGCATATATTTAGCATTAAATCATTTATAGCCAAAGTGCACCTCATGACAATTCCAATAAGCCCAAACACGGCTACGATACATTATTTTTTAACCGAGTTCCGATGCCTAACTTCCGGCTTCTTCATCAGATCGGTTCGATGCTCGAGAGATCGAGCTTCGTCATAGTCGCTTAACTATTTTAATGGAGATATCTTATCGCCACCCGTGAAATACTTATCATCGTTGAGGAGTTCCAGTGGCTTTCTGTGGTCTTCTTCATCAGTTCCACTTCACCAGATGATACTTTTTAAATGCAAACGCTTGATTTGTTGATGAAAATACCAAAATAGCTATACGTATGCCTATAATTTTTGAGGAGTACTCTCGATTCCTCATGGATCCCATCATCAAAACTGGATTTTGATGAAAATGGGACCAATCTGGAAGTATACCCTTTCAAATAAAAAAAGAATTTTCTGAATCGGTTCATAAATGACGGAGTGCTGAGGTAACAAACATACAAAAAAAAAAAAAAACATACAATCGAATTGAGACCCTCCTTTTTTCGAAGTCGGTTAAAAAAGAAAGAAAACTTGTTTATTCTGCACAAATAAAACGCACATTAGAAAAAATAAAAAAGACAAAGTACACTCAGAAAGCAATGTAAGCAACAGCCTCATATCTAAGTTGGCAAATATTTTGCCATTGCTTGATACTCAGAGTTGATATGAGACCCCAAAGACAATACAATTTACAAGTCTATATTGCCTCTGCTCTGTGTTGTGACCTCATTCTTAACTCGTTGCTTCAGGTTGTGACACTGGGAAATGAAAACAATAACTAATGGAAAAACCTTTCCCTGATCTGGGAATCGAACCCAGGACCCCTCGATCAGCAGTCACGCTAGCGACCACGAGGCCAATCAAATGGAAAAGCATCATTACGGAGGTTCTAAGAGAGAACACAAATATTTTGGAACTCAAAAATACACAAAACAAACTTATGTAATTCTTTTCCTCAAGTTTTTGCATTAGAGTGAGAGTGTTGATTAGAATAAAACATAATTATACGTTTTATTATTTGTTTAGTTAATCAATAAAAAATATTAATTGATTCTAGCTTTTTGATAGAAACCGGTTGTACAGCCTACATAAAAATAAAATCTGACCTATGGAAATTATTATTTTGATTTTATGTTTCTCCTCTTGAATACAAGATATCTATACAGTGTGAGTCTTCATAAAGTAAAAGTCTGACACGCCCTTCCGCTCCACCCAGAGCGGGAGAAGTCATTTGATGATTTCCCATCACACATCTTCATCACTAGAATGCATTTTTAATCGATTAGAACAACACTAAACAAACACAAAATGAAAGCTTAAAGTAACACTAAACTTTGTGTTCGTACAACTTACAGTATTCAAAATAGCGCCAATTTACTAAGGACAGATATTAAATATCTAGGCTAGATATTAAATATTGATTGATTGATTTTTTGATTTGTTATTAGATAGTATGAAAACCGAACGTGTCATCTTTTTTATACCTACGATAACTTCAGCCCAGCCATTTAGTGATGTGCTCAAAGTAAACAGAATTGTTTCGATCGCTAAGCGTCACTGAGCTAACAGACTTTTTTTAGTACGAACAGTCGAACATGCAGGACACGCTTGGTCGGATGGCTTGCCGTATCTAGTGTAAGTGTAGTCTATGTATTCGACCTATATTGATGTGTTCTAAATTCAATTTGATTGGTCGACATTTTTGACAAGGAGTTTAGCATTAGAATAAAAACTGTTTTGTGTTCTTTGCTGTCCTTAGTAAATTGGCGCTATTTTGAATACTGTAAGTTGTACGAACACAAAGTTTAGTGTTACTTTAAGCTTTCATTTTGTGTTTGTTTAGTGTTGTTCTAATCGATTAAAAATGCATTCTAGTGATGAAGATGTGTGATGGGAAATCATCAAATGACTTCTCCCGCTCTGGGTGGAGCGGAAGGGCGTGTCAGACTTTTACTTTATGAAGACTCACACTGTATAGATATCTTGTATTCAAGAGGAGAAACATAAAATCAAAATAATAATTTCCATAGGTCAGATTTTATTTTTATGTAGGCTGTCCTACATAAAAATAAAATCTGACCTATGGAAATTATTATTTTGATTTTATGTTTCTCCTCTTGAATACAAGATATCTATACAGTGTGAGTCTTCATAAAGTGCACAAACTTAAGGATGTGGTGCAGACCATCAAACTGAACAACTTTTTCCCGGGGACCAACATCGTAATCGTAAAAAAAAACAGTCGTCCCTTACTAAATTTCAATGCCTACTGGACCAAATGTAAGGGACGACTGTTTTTTTTTACGATTACGATGTTGGTCCCCGGGAAAAAGTTGTTCAGTTTGATGGTCTGCACCACATCCTTAAGTTTGTGCACTTTATGAAGACTCACACTGTATAAATAAAAAGAGAAGTCCTGACTGACTGACTGACTGATTGACTGACTACTATCACGCCCAGCCCCTATGAAATGTCTTTGCCCAAACCCTTGTACCTAGAAAGCTGAAATTTTGCACAGAGGTTCCCTTATAATATAGACAAGGAATAAGGAAGGAATTCCCGGTAGTACGTTTCCGTGGGATCTTTGTCGACGACCACGCGGGCGAAGCCGCTGGCAAAAACTAGTTATATGTACACAAAAAAAGCTAGTTATATACATTTTGATTGCTATCACGAAAAGCTGATTCTAATTAGGTACCTATACCTTCCTATATATTATGTAACTACCTAGGTATAGCGTAAGCTACATCAAAACAAGGTAAAAAAAAATTGTATAAAACGACCCAAAATCATATTTTATCGTTTTTGCAGGAATACTTATTTTGAACCCTATATTGTGTTCAACTTTAGATTCTAGTAGTGAGTTGAAAAACAAACACCTTCGGTAAATAGTACATTTTGATACAAGTGGAGAACGTTTGTTATTGCGTTCGAGGCGGAATTAACACCCGAGCCGTAGGCGAGGTTGTTATTGAGCCGAGAACTGCAAGAACAAATGTCCACGTATATCAAACGACGTTTTTCAATACACTTTTGAAGAAATAAATATATAAAATAAAATAAAATAACGAAAAAATATTTTTGTCCTGAATTATTAGGAAACTATGATTTAAATTTTCTTTATACCATTCCCCCTCTAAAAAGCTTATTTTATTCACTGAAAACAGTGAATAAAAAGCACTTTTACTCACTGTTTTGATGTATGAAAATGGAACACACCAATGTATTCGACCACAGATTTAGAGTACCTACCTAGGCTAGATATGTTATTAGATAGTATGAAAACCGAAAGTGTCATCTTTTTTATACCTACGATAACTTCAGCCCAGCCATTTAGTGATGTGCTCAAAGTAAACAGAATTGTTTCGATCGCTAAGCGTCACTGAGCTAACAGTCTTTTTTTAGTACGAACAGTCGAACATGCAGGGCACGCTTGGTCGGATGGCTTGCCGTATCTAGTGTAAGTGTAGTCTATGTATTCGACATATTGATGTGTTCTAAATTCAATTTGATTGGTCGACATTTTTGACAAGGAGTTTAGCATTAGAATAAAAACTGTTTTGTGTTCTTTGCTGTCCTTAGTAAATTGGCGCTATTTTGAATACTGTAAGTTGTACGAACACAAAGTTTAGTGTTACTTTAATCTTTCATTTTGTGTTTGTTTAGTGTTGTTCTAATCGATTAAAAATGCATTCTAGTGATGAAGATGTGTGATGGGAAATCATCAAATAACTTCTCCCGCTCTGGGTGGAGCGGAAGGGCGTGTCAGACTTTTACTGACTAAAACCCACCCCTGTTCCTTCAGTTGCCTATGCCAGGGCCGCGGTAACCTCTTCAGACAACCCGCGACCCCAGCGGCAAGATGTGTTAACACCTGAGTTTATGAAAGAGAAGGCGGCCGATATAGTGGAAAACTTGCTACCCAAAAAATCACGGCTGGTTTACATCAAAGCCAATTTAACTTTCCTTTTCATCATTATATGTCTATTTTCACTTAAATCTTTCTTTTTCTCGTAGTTATGGTATAAAGTATAGTATGCAACTCTTGAATAAAACGGATTTATATCGAGGGCCATGTATCACTCGCGTCGCTCAGGATCCTTCACTAGCTCGTGATTCATCTATGGCCCTCGCTTTAAATCCGTCCTTTATTCACTAATTGCATAATATACTATTGTTTTCCGCGCTTTGTTTTCGCCAGGTTGAAGGAGAAGCAAAGGTATAAAGCCCTTATACAGCCTAATATGAAAAATAGAAAATTCAAATATTTTTGAGTATTAAAACACAAAGAATGTTAATTGGTTCATAAACGTTTTTTTTTATTGGAATGGTTATGGTTTTTCATGATGTTCTATTTATAAACATTATTTAAATATTCAAAAAATATTAACGCCGTAAAGACGCATATATCTTTGCCGAGATTAAAAAAAAAACATTCACCTCCGAATAGAGGACCGTCTCTGGCGCGAGACGGTTTCAATAGAGGAATTGAACCAATTTGGACTAAGTATTATAGGTATACGATATTTGTGGAAATTTTTATTCCCGCACACGTGGAAAATGAAAAATCGCACGCGTGTGAAATTGTTGCATTGTGAACGTAATCGTAGTGCGATGTGAACCAGTTTCCGAGGAAGTGTATTGAAGAAGTGTTTTTTTTAAATCAGTTACTAAGAAAACTTTGTCGTACACTGTACAAATCGCTTCTATATTGGTAGCGATTCGTAAACACTAAAAAAAACTCGACCACACGTGGGGAAAACTATTTGGTAGGTAACGTTTCTTTTTAAATTATCTAATTACCTACTTACAATGATTCGGCAGAATTTCTTCAGTAATATTTTATCAGTTTCCTGTCTTGTAGGTATATTAGGTGCGCAAAGTTTTATGACTGATTGACAAACGGAAAACTTATAAATAATAGTTATTTATGCAACTATTGTTGATAAGGGGTATTAAAACACGAACGTGGGTTTGCCGAGTGTGATAATAGTATCACATGAGTGTTTTAATACCTAATTATGTACAGTTGCATACAAAACTTTATACCCATCATGAATACTGTACAATGTTGTAAGAACTATATGTATTTTCATGGAAAGTTTAATTGTTGAGTATCTAATATAAACAAAGTATGTAGGTATAGGTAATAATAGAATTTTATTTAAACGCACAACCCTTTAATAAAGGGTCATTGTACTCATCATTATGAACAACTTTTACTATATGACCAAACCTGAAATCGCGAAAACCACTCACCACTCACTCACCACTACACTCACTTTACTCACTCACTTACACTCACTTCACTCAACTCACTCAATCACCACTCACTCACTACTTACTCACTTCACCCACTCACCACTTACTCACTTCACAACCACTCACTCACTCACTTCACCCACTCATCACTCACTCACTCACTCACTTACCCCACTCACTCACCACTCACTCACGTCACCACCACTCACCCACTCACTCACTCACTCACTCACTCACCCCAATCACTCACTCACCACTTTACCCATACGAACAAAACAAAACAATATCGGCTGTTCCCTACATTTTGACGAGATAGAAATTCATAAAGATACCACGTGAGTAAGGAAGGGATCGAAAAAGCAAAGGAGTTGCATACCTAATGAAATTTAGTACAAAATTATAACACCCGTTTGGATGGTCACACGAGGAATTGAGGTTTGTATCGGATGATTGGCTTATAAGTTTATAACATCAATTATACGAGTACGCAAACGAAAAGGTGGGCAAAACTTTAATATTTCTCAATACGTTGCGATCGAGAAACACCAATCGTCGCTCCTGATTCTGTTCTTCCTACAACATAATCATTCTGTAAATTAAAGATATTACTGGATAAAAACCGGTCAAGAGCGAGTTGGACTCGCGCACCTGGGGTTCTGTACCATCTATTTATATGTAATTTTTGTTGATGATTTCTGAAAAACTGTGCTATTTAGAGAGATCGTTTTACTTTTCCTATAATTTATACATAATCTTCTATCACATAAAATAATTTCAGATTATTCTCTATGCAAACATCGGAGATAAGGCCGGGGGAAGGGTATTTTTTTAAACACTTTTCATTAAAAGTCGAAAACTATGCGGCCTAAAAAATTAAAAAAAAAATGTTTGAGAATGTGCAAACAGCGCTCTTTCATATGATACCCACATACATGCCCTAGTAGCTCCACTTCGATTTTTTAAGACCCCCTTTCAGTCCCTGTTGCCAAAAAAAAAACATATATATTTTTATTTCTTTCTTATTTGCATAATAGTTGAGCAAGCGTCATCTAAAACTGATCCAAATTTCAAGTTGATAGCATTAGTACTTCTTGAGATATCCAGCTGTGACAGGCAGACAGACAGACTGAGTCACACCATAAGGGTTCCTGTTTACCATTTTGGTACGGAACCCTAAAAACTTTTTACAAAAAAAAAAAAAAAACCAACATACTTCCAAAAAAAATAACTCGTTCATTTGCTCTCGGAAAGCACCATGCTTTCCGAGAGCAAATGAACGAATTACTATAAAAATACCCAAATCAATACATTCATTAATTTAAATAATATTGTAATTCAGCAAATCAAACAGCCAACTGCCGTAAATCATTAATACAAGTTTTTTTCACTCCATGTACCTCTGTTAGAGCCAGAAGGCTTTCTTCTGTATTCATTCTTCATCTTAAAACATAAAAGACCATTCATATTTACTTGTTATCTAACACTGAAACATCATTAGACATCTCTCCCGATCATTAGGGCGAGATGCCTATCGGTTTTGAATGCACCCTAAAGCATTTGCAATAGAAAATGGCGGTTTGTCAATAAACAAGATCACAATGTTGTGAAACCATTTAATACTATTTACGTGAAGAATTTAGAAAAAAAAAAATACTGCAAAGTAACTCAAAGATTATTTGTAACGTTTTAATTAACCGCTCTTAACTTGTTCTAAGAATAAATATGAAAATATTATTTTAAAATCCTTATTTTGAGAATAAAAAGTTTCACACTGATATCAACTTTCGACTGACACAATATGGATGCGTTCCGGTCCACGCATGTATTTTATTTTTCAAATTTAGTAGGCATCTATACCTTATAGGCGTCTCTCCCTGACTTACCCTAATATTTGAAGAGTTTGGAGATTACTCCAGGACCCCAACATCAGATCCTGACCTGATGACTATGGGACCACCTAAGAAGTCCCTTTAAAACAAAAAAAAAAAGAATTTTCCAAATCGGTCCAGACGTCTTCGAGTAATCGGTAGAACATACATATAAAAAAACCGGTCAAGAGTGAGTCGGACTCACGCACCGCTTCCGGTTCCGTACCATTTGATTTTTGTTGATGATTTCTGAAAAAGTGTGCTATTTATAGACATCGTTTTATTTTTGCTGTAATCTTTACATAAACTTCTATCATATAGAATAATTTCTAGGGAATGGTAGTTATCTTTTTTCACATTTTTCATCAAAATTCGAAAACTACGCGGCCTAAAAAAATAGAAAAATGTTTGAGAATGTGCAAACAGCGCTCTTTCATATGATACCACACATGCCCTAGTTGCCCCACTTTGAATTTTTAAGACGCCCTTTCAGTCCATGTTGCAAAAATAATATAAATAATTTTATGTCTTTCTTATTTGCAAAATAGTTGGGTAAATGTCATCTAAAACAGTTCCAAATATCAAGTTGATAGCATTAGTAGTTCTTGAGATATCCAGCTGTGACAGACAGACAGACAGACTGAGTCACACCATAAGGGTTCCTGTTTTCCATTTTGGTACGGAACCATAAAAGATTCCGACGAACTGAGAACCTCCTTTTTTTTTGAAGGCGGTTAAAAACAAAACATTAATAAACCAACCCAACAGCTAATCGTGACAGATTGCGGTTGAGATAAGCCAATCGTCAGCTGTGTAGGCCTAAGGCAGTGCAGAACCTTGGTGCGGGACGATTACGTCCCGCAGAACTCTTTTAATGTTCTCGTTGATTTAATTTACTGTCGATTGCATATAACTAGTTACTAGTAACCGATAGACCTTGCATGTGTGACACTTCTGAAGTTATCTTTGATCTTTGACTGTTGGTTTGCAAATTAAAGTATCAGTTGCAAAGAGATGAAGAAATAACTTGTAAACTTGTAAAGTTATATTTTATCTATGTGTATTGCTTTCGGGTGGGTTCGTCTACCCAAGTATCAAACATTCATATCATGTATTTAAGGGTTACTTTCCTTAAGGAAACGACTTTAGCATCTACGTGCACTTATGTTACTAGTCCTCGAGTAAGTACTCGTAAATGCAATTCACGAAACACACTTCATTTTTTAAAGTCACAATATTAAAAGTGGTGCCTCCTTAACATAAAGTATTAGAAGTGATCAATTCAATGACTTCAGTGTAACTCTTAGCTTCGAAAAGAGCTGACTGAGATGCAGAGCTCTAATTACAAACACATAGCAGCAGAATGGATGATTCCTAAAATAAAGTAAATAAGCTGACAATACCATGTCTACATGATGTTACTTATGGTAACATTTGTTTCTGATCACTCATATAATCTTACCTAATGTTTATAAAACAATGCTGGCGATTATTTAGTAAGACAATCGTTACTTAGTCCACGCCTTTCCTTAGCTCACTGCCGGCTTTCATGGTAACCGCCTATATCCGGCTACCATGGCCATGAAGGTTTATTCGCAAGAAATTGCTACTTGACCGGCGTAACCCTGCAACTGTTACGCATTCGTGTTTCTAGTTTTTTTGCTGGAGACTTTGCGTTCCTAATGTCTAACAGCTCACGTAATAATTAACAATTAAATCATCATTTTTATTGCATCGTAATTTATTCAGATTGATGCTAAATATGCGAGATAACAACTTCCCCTAAAAATAACGTCTTTGCACCTAAAGCCCAACTGGCTTTACCGTAACAATTAAAGATAGCCAAGCTCATAAAACATTATAGGTACATTGATTTAGTATTAATGTAACATTATTCACAATGTCCATAACTTGACCATGTGTGGTTAACTAGTATAAGGTGGACAAGTAATGGTTACGTAATAATTGAACAAAAGGGGACATGAAATCCAAATTGCAAGTACACAAGGTCTCACAACGCTGACCTCCGGCCGTGCTAAAAGTGGAGTGACATGATTACTTCGATTTATTTATCGTTCGTGCGTAAGTAGCGATGTAATGATAATCCATTTTTAATTTTTATATGGTTAAAACATGTCTTAGAAATATTTAGCCAATAAGCATATGCCATACCTATAACATGTGGTGTCGCAAATGCCGACTTGGAATACAGTCAAGAGTAGACGTAGAGAATAGGTATGATGCCTGGGTAATCAATCAATCAATCAATCAGTTTATTCGTGAAACATAGGTATTTACATGCATAGGTGTTAACTTATATAGGTGCGCTATGTTTTGTCATAATTATGACATACAAATTTATAAGTTACACATTAGGTGTCCTACAAAAAGTAATTCTATTTAATCCGTCAGTCAGTTATTAAAAAAACTTTTAGACACGAAAGTATAAATAAGATACGTGTCCAATTTAATTTTTAAAATATTGTCATTATTATTCTACTGCACATAATTAGGTCGAGTCTCATTCGTGTATAATAGAGGCGTCCCAATGGATATTTATGAAATGTGTAGCAGTTTTCTTGTTTTCTAATAAATCTGAATGATTATTAAATACTTGTGTTTCATGGATATTTTTAAGAATGTGTAATATTTCGTCTTCTAGTAAAATATTATTTTCAATTTTTAATAATCTAAGTACATGACGGATAAAGAATCTAGTCATCATCCTATTCTCCTTGTAAGTTAAATACTTACTTAAACGTATTTTTCACGCCTTGAGTATCTTTGACAGTCGTTACGGGTCGTCAGAAGCCCGAAAGTCCGACAACCAGTCCTACCAAGGGGTATCGTATTACCCAGTAACTGGGTTGTGGAGGTCAGATAGGCAGTCGCTCCATGGTATTCAGCTGCTTCCGGTTAGACTGGAAGCCGACCCCAACATAGTTGGGAAAAGGCTAGGCAGATTGATTTTGACCTTCGTGTTTATGGGGATAAGTAGGTACATAGTTAATTTTGTGTTTTTAAAATTCCTATAAATCATAATATAGGTATACTATTTATTGGCTACTGCTGAACTAAAGCCGAAACACGATTACTTTAAATTTTTTCTGTAGAAAAAAAATCCAAAGTAGCACGCACCGTCTATTTTCTGTTTTATACGATTATATGTATATTACATATTATGTAAACAGTTCCTTACTGTACAGTAAAATTTGCTTTAAATCGAAGGTTTTTAAATATGTTGGGAACTTACTAAGCTAAATATTGGTTTAAATGTAGCGTTTTATCATAAATCTACATTTAAACGAAGCGCCCGTAAATTCCGGTGTGCGTGAGAGTCTTCTATATCGCGCGTCAAACTTGACAGCCATAACACCATTTTACTTACACACCGAGCTAAACTACGCATCGGTATATCCTATATTAAGCATCTGAAATCTTGCACAGTTAGTAGGTACTTAGTCCATAATAGTCCGTATCAAATATACGGATTTAGGTACCAAATACTTTTTTCATCACTGGTGCTCTGAAAGTAGTTAGTCAATCTGCCTAGCCTTTTACCAACTATGTTAGGGTCGGCTTCCAGTCTAACCGAATGCAGCTGAATACCAGTATTTAACATGGAGCCTATCTGACCTCCACAACCCAGTTACTGGGTAATACGATACCCCAATGGTAAGACTGGTTGTCAGACTTTCGGGCTTCTGACGACCTGTAACGACTGTCAAAGATCCACGAATAACAGCCGGGACCAACGGTTTAACGTGCTTTCCGAGGCACGAAGGAATCTCGTCATATAAAGATGGTCACCCATCCACTGACCAACCCCGGCAAGCTTAGCTTAACCTGACGGATCGACCCGTGCGGCTGTTATTACTTAGCCACGAGCTCACATGGGAGGTAAGTAAATTTGAAAATCGAACGAGGCATCCTGACATTCACCAACTCATTTTTTTTGCAGACCGCCACTTGTAGAAATCGTCTTATATTTACGGTTCCTTACGTCGAGCAGTGGTGGCACAGTGGTAACGGCCGCGACTTACGAGTTGTAGGTCGTAGGTTCGAACCCAGACAAGCGCTTTACTTTGTGTAAATTATTTCATCGCCACTCCTCTCAAAAACGGTGAAGGAAAACATCGTGAGGAAACCAGCAAGTCCTAGAACCAAAAATTCGAAGACATGTGACATCTACCAAACCGCACTCAGCCCGCGTGGTGGATTACGGCCCACTCCCTCTTCAGGGTTCCGTACCAAAATGGTAAAAAGGAACCCATATGGTGCGACGCAGTCTGTCTGTCTGTCTGTCTGTCACAGCTGGTTATCTCAAGAACTACTAATGCTATCAACTTGAAATTTGGAACAGTTTTAGATGATAAGAAAGAAATAAAAATATTTATATTTTTTTTCCAACAAGGACTGAAACGGGTCTTAAAAATTGAAAGTGGTTCTACTAGGGCTAGGGCATGTAGGGTATCATTTATGAAAGAGCGGCGCTGTTTGCACATTCTCAAACATTTTTAATTTTTTTTAGGCCGCATAGTTTTCGACTTTTGATGAAAAATGTAAAAAAAATACCGTTCCCTTAATCTCCGAAACTTGCATAGAGAAAAATCTGAAATGATTCTATGTGATAGAAGTTTATGTAAAGATTACAGGAAAAATAAAACGATGTCTCTAAATAGCACACTTTTTCAGATATCGTTTTTCAGAGGTCGTCTTGCTGGCCAGTGCGTTTTTAAGTTAAGTATACTCAGTACTCACCAATAATTATAAGAAAGGCACATTTTTAGGGTTCCGTACCTCAAAAGGAAAAAACGGAATCCTTATATAGGATCACTCGTGTGTCTGTCTGTCTGTGTGCCTGTCCGTCTGTCACAGCCAATTTGCTCCTAATCTAATGGACCGATTAAGTTGAAATTTGGTACAAATATGGATTTCTGTTACCCAAACACGTACGGCTAAAGTAAATAAATGAATTTTGAATATGGAGGTCACTTTTAGGGGACAAATAAGAAAATAAAAAAAAAAAAGTTTTGCAAACTATACCGTGTGACATATCAAATGAAAGGGCTTATTATGAGGGTCTCAAATGTAAGTATATTTTTGTAAATAATTTTAAAATAAATTGTTTTAAAGTTATTTAAGAAAATAGACTAGAATTGACCATTATTTCCGAAACTATTGAGCCTAAAATTTTGAAAAAAAAAATAGATGTATTAGTTCTATACCTGTAGATTACAGGAAAACCTATAAGAAGTTTCTGGTCTTAAAATAACATGGTTAATCTCTCAATATTGTGAGTACAAACTTACATTTACTGTTGGAATGTATGGGAGAACATGTTTTTCAACTACAATGTTAAGTTTGTTCTTGGGATAATTTCATTCCAGCTACGGAACCCTTCATTGTGCGTAGTCCGACACGCACTTGGCCGGTTTTTTTTATAGGTATACAGATAGTTAAACAGTTTTTTTTTGTTTTTTTAGGGTTCCGTACCTCAAAACGAAAAAAACGGAACCCATATAGGATCACTCGTGTGTCTGTCTGTCTGTTTGTCTGTCCGTCTGTCACAGCCAATTTGCTCTGAATCTAATGGACCGATTAAGTTGAAATTTGGTACACATATGGATTTCTGTGACGCAAACACGTACGGCTAAAGTAAATAAATGAATTTTGAATAAGGAGGTCACTTTTATGGGGCAAATAAGAAAATTCAAAAAAAGTTTTGCAAACCGTACCTTGTGACATATCAAATGAAAGGGCTTAATAAGAGGGTCTCAAATATTTTTTTTTTAATAATTTTAAAGTTACTTAAGAAAATAGACAAAAATTGACCATTCCCCCCTTATCTCCGAAACTACTGAGCCTAAAATTTTGAAAAAAATACAGATTTAGTTCTATACTTGTAGATTACAGGAAAACCTATAAGAAGTTTGTGGTCTTAAAATAGCGTGGTAAATCTCTCAATATTGTGAGTACAAACTTACATTTACTGTTGGAATGTATGGGAGAACATGTTTTTCAACTATAATGTTAAGTTTGTTCTTGGGATAATTTCATCCAAACTACGGAACCCTCATTGTGCGTAGTCCGACACGCACTTGCCCGTTTTTTTTTCTAGTTTCCTCGATTAGTGATGAAACGTAGAGTGATCAATAATTACACACTCAAACTATAAGCACCCTCACTCGCTTCGCTTGCTCGTGTGCTTATATAGCTCGGGTGTAATTTACTTATATAAGATGCTATGTTTAACAATCTACTAATGACTAGAAATAGAATGAATAGATGAATCCAGCACCATAAATGAATGCGGAACCTTCCTCCCTTGGGAAATCATATGCATTCAGCTTTAGTACTTACAGACGGAAATAATTCCGAGATTCCACTTCAGTATGGAATTGAGGCTTAGACAGACCTCCGATTGTAAAGGCCCTAGTTGAAACTGCAGAAATTCCTTATTCGTAGAGCTCATCATTTCGATGAAAGTTGCAATATAGGGGTTTACAGGGGCGAAAAATCGATCTAGCTAGGTATTCTTTATTTTCACCTGAGCAGAGCTTGGTCTCCCAGGTAGGTACTTTGTAAATAATCATGAAATGGCGGGGCATCATGCAATGGCGAGGCAGTTCACGATATGGCTATTTCTACGATGGGGGGGGCTAAAACGGCCACTTTGGCAGAATCATAATAGGATAATATTATGAATAATATTTGAAATCGTAAAACGGTCACAAACTGACAATATATTATGAATTGTCAGTTTCTGACCGTTTTACGATTTCAAATATTATTCATAATATTATCCTATTATGATTCTGCCAAAGTGGCCGTTTTAGCCCCCCAGACCACGTCATCTATAGGTACTATTATTATAAAGATGTAAAATTTGTAAGTTTGTATGTAACGGGTAATCTCCGGCACTAATGATCCGATTCTAAAAAAAAAATCACTGGTAGAAAGCTACATTATTCCTGAGTGCTATAGGTTATTAATTATATTTATATCATGCATATTCGTCGAGCTATCACAATTATTGTCTAACAAGTCGGAAAGAAAAACAGGATTATTTGCCTATGCTGCCTAAATAGTTGTTTATAATCGATAACAATGTATGGCAAATTGGTCGTACCGTGATAATACTAAATGGGCTATCTAACACTAAAATAAGTTTCAATTCGAACCGGGATTAGCGCGTTCAAACATACAAACAAACAAACTCTTCAGCTTTATAATATTAGTATAGATTAAATAGATACGACTAGCTTCTGCCCGCGACTTCGTCCGCGTGAAATTTCTTGTTCCCCGACCCATCGCATCGTCCGCCCGTGTTATTGCTATCACTTCGTTTATCGCTTTTCTTCTTTTTGCTCGGATCCTAACGGTCATAGCGTGATGCTAAATAGCCTAAAAACCTTCCTCAAGAATTGAGTTACCAAATGCATAAAGTGTTTTTCAAATCCAACTGGTAGTTCCAGAGATTACCCCCTACATACAAACTTACAAACTTTATCTCTTTATAATAATTATGTATTAGTATACATATATTTATCAATATTACTAAATGGTAAATCGGTTATCATAGTATGGGCATGTGATGCGGAAGAATGAGGAAAATGTCGTGAGGAAAGTTTTGGGTAGGAATGTGGATGGCTATGAGTAGGGGAAGACCAAAGAAAAGGTGGATAGACTGTGTGAAAGATGATATGGAAGGAGGGTTACTAATAGTAGAGGATTATGGAAGGCTATGACATGCTGAACTGACACCAAACAAATTCGGAAAAGGGCAAGAGAATGATATTCCCACTGCTGGGACACAGGCCTCCTCTCCTGAAGAGGATAGGCTGTAATGATGAAGAGAATGACGATGAAATGAAATGATGAAAATAATATCACTCTGTAATGAACTAAAATATTGACTATTATCTTCTTATTAAATAAAATATATGTTATAAATAAAATTTTCGGAATCGGATCAATAGTTCCGAAGATTACCCCTCCATACAAACTTGCAAACAAATTTTACTTATTTATAATATTAGTATAGAAGTACCTATAGATATAAAAAGCAGGAAATAAAATGTCCAACAAGCTACGATCGACACGTGTCTCGCTTAGATCTGCGCGGTTGTATGTATTTTTCCCACATTAAAGTTAGCTACCTACTAACTTACCCTCATTTCTTTTTGCTACTCCATCAGCAGACCCTGATTTCCATCTATATACTTATGCATTGATACCATTCCAATGAGGCCAAACACGATACCTCTTTGCTGTAAATTGGTGAGGGGCTTGGGTATCCTGCAAATTAAAATTCAAATTCAAATTCAAATTCATTTATTAATTTTGTGAACACAGAGTAAAATTCAGATGTTATATAAAAAAACAAAAATGTTGGTCCATACTATGTCCCGCCAGAAGGCATACAAAATAGTTTTAGTATGCCGAATGTTACAAAAAAATAAAATAAAAAAGAATAAGAATTATGAGTATGAATATAAATGAATGTCATTGGGTTAAATACTAATAAACGATAGACTTGACAAAACATCGAGATTTCTTTATTACATTTGAGTTCAATGTACCATCATCATTATTCTCCTGATATTATACCAATTTATTTGGGGTCAGTGCATCATGTCTTCTTCTTCCATAATTCTTCACTAGTCACCATGCCAGTAGTAGTTAGTTACCCCTTTCTAGCAATATCGTCTTTCACACAGTCAATCCATCGTTTCTTTGGTCTTGTCCTACTCTCCTATCCATGCACATTCATACCTAAAACTTTCCTCACGACAGTTCTATGTTCTATGCTTAGAGGGTATGGTTTCCGCACTTAGTACTTATAGTATAGTTATTCCAACCAGCCCACCTCACTCCAGAAGTCAATCAAGTCTTCTAGTCCGTTCCGAACATCTGTGAATGATACCGGTGTTCCAAGAGTTTTTGTTCTAATCTGGGTGATGCCTGTGCAGTCAAAGAGCACGTGCGTAACGGTTTCCTCAGCCTCCAGGCAAGCCCTGAACAGAGAACTGTCCGTTATTCCTATTGGATGGAAATGTTTATTTAATGAGCAGTGTCCTGTGATAGTCCCCGTCACCAGGCGCAGGCCGTTCCTGTCCAGGCGTAACAGACGTCTGGTTAGCCTACCATCAAGAGATGGCATATCCTCCCTGGACTGCCTGCATCCCGGTGTCGAGGACCACCACATTTCCGCTTGTGTATGAGTGGACTCCTGTAGTCACTGTTGAAGGGGATCGGTACGATTGGTTCAGGTCCACAGACTGGATGCTCTCGTAGCTAATTCGTCAGTCATTGTAGGGTCACTGTATTGCGGTTCGACACTGCTATACGTTCTAGTGTTAGTCTCGAGGAAATGTGTTTTCTCTGTAAGTATTGGAGTACCAATTTAAGGCGCTATCTGAGAGTATACGTATACGGGTATCTGTAACTCTCCTGGGTTCTATGGCGTACCTAAGTATACGTATACGGGTATCTGTAACTCTCCTGGGTTCTATGGCGTACCTAAGTATACGTATACGGGTATCTGTAACTCTCCTGGGTTCTATGGCGTACCTAAGTATACGTATACGGGTATCTGTAACTCTCCTGGGTTCTATGGCGTACCTAAGTATACGTATACGGGTATCTGTAACTCTCCTGGGTTCTATGGCGTACCTAAGTATACGTATACGGGTATCTGTAACTCTCCTGGGTTCTATGGCGTACCTAAGTATACGTATACGGGTATCTGTAACTCTCCTGGGTTCTATGGCGTACCTAAGTATACGTATACGGGTATCTGTAACTCTCCTGGGTTCTATGGCGTACCTAAGTATACGTATACGGGTATCTGTAACTCTCCTGGGTTCTATGGCGTACCTAAGTATACGTATACGGGTATCTGTAACTCTCCTGGGTTCTATGGCGTACCTAAGTCCTCACGACAGTTTGCTCATAACTATAAAATATACCGGTGGAATCCGCATCAAAATATACCGGTGGAATCCGCATCAAAATCTATGAACCTTCCCATTTGGCAATAGAATCGGTTGACGGTGTAGATATGTAGCTAATGACAATATTAGCTACATACCTACACCGTCAACCAATTCTGATGATGAAAACGTGATGTTCCCCCGATTCATGCATGTTTGAGGAAGTAATAAAGAACACATCACTTAATGTAACCGTTACTTTTCCTTAAGGAAAAGTAGGTAGGTATAGTACGTTTTGTTAATTGTAAATATGTATCATTCATGCAGGAGGTACATAAGGTTCTTTCCCCACCATTCATCATCCAACAGCAATTCCTTGTTTTTAAACAGATTCAAAATTTTGATTCCTTATTGGCACCTTGAGGTATTTTCGTTTATGTGCGTATTTTCACACCATTTGTATTATAATTTAAAAATATACAATTCAAAACCATTTGGTTAAAAGATTAAACCAATGATTAGCTAATCATTTAAACATGACTATTCAAGCACATCGTAAAAAATTAGTTAAAAATGTTAATTTACAGAAATACTTAAAAACTAGATCGGATGACGCTTGTACAGTTTTAATCGATAATTTGTATGTATATATATATTATACTAGCTGACCCAACAGACTTTGCCCTGTCTTCTCAATAATTCATACAAAATTCCCATAGAAAATGCGCTTTCAGTTTTCCCGTATTTTACAATTTTTCCGGCAACTTTCCAATTTTTCTCTTTATTAGAACCTTCCTCGGACATTTGCTGAATTCGGCCAACCGTTCTCGAGTTTTGCGCTTAACAACACATTTTGCCATTTATTAGACTAGCTTATGCCCGCGACTTCGTCCGCGTGAAATTTTTTGCTCCCCCGTCCCACCCAGTCGCATCACATCGCCTGCACTATATTACCTACATAATTTTTGCTAAGAGTTCTTTCTGACTTTTTTTCTTTTTACTCGGCTCCTAAAAGTCATAGCGTGATGTTAAAGAACCTTCCTCACGAATTGGGCTATCAAATGTAAAAATAATTTTTCTTATCAGACTGGTAGTTCCAAAGATTAGCGCGTTCAAATATACAAACAAAAAAACAAACTCTTCAGATTTATTATTAGTATAGATATAGATTAAATCAGTGATCATCATCAATATCCGTGCACCTAGACCCACATCAAAACAAAAACCATTATAACGTGAAATACCTGTCCCAACCCAGCTGACTGCTTTTATTTAATAAAAAAATATAAACAAAGTATCTGCATATAACCTTCGACATTCAGCTTTTGTGTTGCACAATCAGAAATCGGTCAACAAATGGGTTTTGATATTAAACGAATTAATTTATCCATTATTGTAATGTTGTCTGATAAGGCGGGAAAGCGACTCGTGCCAAGGCGACGCTCAGCCGAGGAACGGTGACAGAAGCCGGCTCACAGTTACAGCTCACGAGAACAACAGGGAAGTGAGTCGAAGGTCGACACAACTCGAAAATACGCAAATCCCGTACCCAGAATTGAACAAAAAAATAAAGCAATTTACACCGGCTAGGTACATATAGTAGGCCTTTCCATAAAGGTGAAATCCCGGTAGATTTTCTAAGTAAATGACTCATGATGGTGACACCAGAATACCTAATTTATATTGTAAATTGCAGAATAGTTCAGTATTTCGTAGAATTTAAACTAATCGAGGACAATTGTCAGTGTTGACAACTGAATTGTCCTCGTATCTTTTTCTAAGTAAAGTAGGTGTCTAATTAATTGATAATTTACGCTTTCGAATACAGCCGGAAACCTAGAAAAAAAATGGTATTTAGAAATACCCATGAGCATAATGATTTCCCAAAAAATGTCTGCTATAAGTTTCCTTGACGTCAAGTTCTAAGTAGGTACCAAGAAAGTACACAACTACACATAGTAGTAAATATTGTGTAATAGTACAGTATTTTTGTTTCATATATTTACATATATACGTACGTTTTTACAGGATCCTTTTTAACGGATCCGTCACTACTGGAGATAGTATTCACACAGCATTTATAGGATCCTTTTTAACGGATCCGTCGCTACTGGAGATAGTATTCACACAGGATTGATTTCAAGAGATCCGACACTACTGGACTTTCGTTCTTCAGTGCGCCGCCAACTTTCTACGAGGATGGACGTTGTCGTGTTGTATTGGTACTATCGTCGTCTGCGTCGTAGGAAGCCCCGGCGTTATTGGATACATCCATTATTAAGGCAAAGATTTTGTATAGGTGCTGCTCTTATGCATCAGCTAAATGCTGGCTTATACAACTACATACGCTAATAACACATACGTTTAAACGGACCTGTAAAACGGATTGCTGCTTATTTTGTCGGATCGGTATTTTCTACTGGATCCGGAATACTGTATTATGTGTGAACTCGCTCATACAACTACATACGCTAATAACATAAACGTTTTAACGGACCTGTAAAACGGACGTTAAATGTGAACGCGCCCGTCTCGCACCAGCTCAATTCTGTATGATTCCCCGCATAATCTTACCACCTCAATGTCGTGTCTTGTAGAAACGGTTTCGGTCATTGTGGTGAATACGTTATTAGCTCAAGGAATTGACGTGGTTTCGAAGCAAGGAATTAGTGAATTAGGGCCCTGGGCTGATATCGCAAGGCCGGTCGGCGAAGAGGAAGTAGCTATATAAAATCATTATAATATTAATAGCGGTACTTAATGTTATGGATATCCGATATGACGTAGGTTGCTAACAATGATTGTTTACATTACCTACTCGCGCTATGAATGAAATCAAATATCACATAATATTATGCAAAAATAAAGGAAAAGTAGCGGTATTAAGACGGTGTTTAAAAGACAACGTTATTAAGGAGATACATTGATAAATGTGTTTTTAAAGTGCCTGTAAAACCAAATGTATAAAGTTAAATCGTTTGGATTTTTCACAATTATGTGTTATTTGTTGGTTATTTGACTATTGTCTACTGCTATAGGTACTAAAACCAAAACATGATTACCCGCTTGAATTTTTTTCAAAAGGACAAGCATTATGCGTAAACAGTTCCATAGTGTGCTGTAAATGCTGTAATAGTACATTATGATATAAGTGCGGTAAGTTGAAAATTACAGCCGAGGCGATATTGCTAGCCCGAGCCGTAGGCGAGCGCTACAAGAAAGCAGAGACTGTAATTATCAAAGCGCACGAATGTCATACGACGTTTTATAACATATTTGCGAGGAAATAAATAAAACTCGGACTTTCTTAAACGAATAAATCATTAAAAACACACTTTCTGAAAATGAATTTGCATCTTTGCTTGTTTTCATCTATCGGTCGATTTTTCGAGCAAGACGCTTAGAGTAGCCTTTTCCGCTGCCTCTGAGACTTCTGGTGATGTCGAATTAATAAATTCATCATTACTTGACGACATTTTCAAATAAAAACAATATAGCGAAAAGAAAAAGCGCGCGGAATAATTTTTACTTGTTCACAAATTAGTGATGCGCACGCATCAGCGCTTTTTTTTAAGGCAAAGGCACAAAAACAGCCAGTATTACTAATAAAGTAAATTAATATTTGTTTTGTTTTTGTTACAGATAAATTGTAATTTATTGTCAACATTAATTAAATTAAAGAATTAAATGTCTATTTTTTATATTTTATCTCCCAAAGTTAATTTTATTCATAAAATGTTGACCACTTTTCTGACATAAAAACTATTTGCTAAGATTTAAAAAGTACCGTTCCTTTTAGACGGAGCATCTTGAAACTCGTGCCTTTTACATTACAATAACGCACAAGTACGTAATGACATACATTACGATATTGAAATTGGTGAAATAAGAGACCCTTTACGAGCAAATGTGTTATAAAATTGTATTTAAATATGTTAAGAACTTTAAATTTTAACGTACCTAAATCTATATTTAAACGAAGCGCGTTTAGTTCTGGTGCGCGTGAGAGTCTTCTATCTCGTGCGTCAAACTAGATAGCCATACCGCCATTTCACTTACACACCGTGCTAAACCACGCTTCAATGTATTCTCTTAAGAGGAAAGGCCTAATTTTCAAAAGTCTGGCCACCCGCCAGACTTTTGAAAATTAGGTATTTTAAGAAGGTATTGCTGTCGCTCTGCGAGCGCTCCGCCCTCGAATTCGTGCGATAAGGACAACTGCAGATCCGACTAAATAGCCTATGTAAATAGTCACATTTCGAGGTTTGGCTCTCGCCTATTTCCTCCTCCAATATTGGACCAATTTAAAAGATATTTCATAAACTGAATAAGAAGGATACTATGCCCCTATGTTTTTCTTTTTTCGAGAGGAAACGTGGGTGCTCTTTTCTCCATACAAAAAGATACAAACGCTCTCGCCTGTTTTCTTTCTGGTTGATGACCATAAAGCAATGATTTTTACAGAAATATAAATATCAGTTAATTGTATGCCCCTATGTTTTCCTTTTTGATGATATATTATTTTTATAGGAACTAGAACCCTCCAAAAATGCTCAAAATTGCCTATTCAGACCGCTGTCAACAGACGCCTAGTGTACCAATTTGACAACTATTAACGAAAAAAGAAAAACATAGGGGCATAGTATATATCCTTCTTATTCAGTTTATGAAATATCTTTTAGATTGGTCCAATATTGGAGGAGGAAATAGGCGAGAGCCAAACCTCGAAATGTGACTTTTTACATAGGCTATTTAGTCGGATCTGCAGTTGTCCTTATCGCACGAATTCGAGGGCGGAGCGCTCGCAGAGCGACAGCAATACCTTCTTAAAATACCTAACTGGCCACCCGCCTTTCCTCTTAATAGCTTCGCGTGGGCTAAAATTTCATGCTGTCATGGACCATTGTTTGTAGGTAAGTACTTCGAGGTCTCATAGAGTACGTTAAACTTGGATAAACCCTGGCTCTAGTAGCCATACAAATCCGTATCAGGTAGAGGTAATAGAACCGAACTACTCCACAGGATGTCGGTATTTCCCAGTGAGTAAATAGACTAGACAAGTCTACACTAAGTCGCCGTCGTTACCGTACACTGATCTCAAAACGGTGAAGGAAAACTTCGTGAGGAAACCGGCACGTCCTAGAAACAAAACTTCGAAGACATGTGACATCTACCAACCTGCACTGGGCTCGTGTGGTGGATTACAGCCCACTCCCTCTCGAAGAGAGGAGGCCTGTGTCAGCAATGGGAACATTATAGGCAGATTAAGCTAAGTAGACTACATCTAGTGAGCATCACGTTTCTGACTAACCAACATGACAATTCAAAAGTGCCTGTAAGTGGTTTAATTGAAATAAATACTTTGAGTTAGACTACTTATACAACATTAGTTTTTGTTTACACTTACCCCGAAAAGGGGTCATTGTGCTCATCATTTTGAACATTTTTTTCTATGGGACCAACCATGAAATCGCGAAAAAAAAAATCAGCATTTATGTATGGAACAGTTGATTTTTTTTCGCGATTTCAAGGTTTGTCGTATAGATACAAATATTCAAAATGATGAGTACAATAACCCCTTTTCGGGTTTAGTGTAAACAAAAACTAATGTTGTATAAGATACTAGCTTCTGCCCGCGACTTCGCAACGCATCGCTTGCCCACACTTTTACTTCGTTTTCACTTAGCGTTCTTTCTGACATTTTTCTTTTTGCTCGGCTCCTAAGGGTCCTAGCGTTATGTTAAATAGCCTATAGCCTTCCTCAAGAATTGGGCTAGGTATCAAAGTATGGTTATGGAAAAGCAAATGTTGTTAGAGTACAAACTGGGCCTAAGCATACATGGAATAAACTGCAGCTGATGAATACCACCAGCCAGAGGTGTCTTTACTGTATCCGTCCCTCCTGGGTACAATAACACGAGCATGTTATAACGAGTATGTGGCTCGATACTATAGGTAATTACAATTTTTTTGGCCATTACATTTTATGAAGCAGTTATAGGTATTTTAAATAACACTAATTTAATATGGTGTAACATTTTTCGTTATTTCGCAACGTACCGGAATATATTGCCTATTCATATTTAGCAAAACTAACAGGTGATCAATATTCTTGCAAATAAATTATTTGATTAAATTTCCTTTCATAACTGCGCCTGGCTAAGTTGACTGACATTGCCAGGTTTCGGAAGTTCTCAGATTAAGGGCCTGTTTTCTACGATTAAGTTCCTGTAAAACTTACTTGGCAAGTAATTTCATACAAATTCTGCTCGATTTTTGAATTTATTCGGTAAGTAGTGGCTATTAGGATATTGTGAAATAGGCCCTAATTCTCAATAGTTATTGGTTCGGCAAAGCTTTTCATTAAGTGACTGTTCAGAAACTTGAGTCAAGATATCAAACCAATAGCAAAAATAGATTTAAACTCCGGTTAAGAATACCTAGGACGCAAATCTTCAAGGTTAGGTAAATAAAAAATAATAAATAGTTAGTAAATCGTAAAGGTATACATTTGAAAATGGCGATGCTTTTGATTTTGTTGAATCTCGTGTCCGCCAATAAGAAAGTTATTTCGCAGTTTTAAATTAATTTAAAAAAGGATAGTTACACCAATATAAGCTAAAACATTTTTACATACTTCTCTAGTTGATTAAATTTCCTTTATTATAGTTACAAAAAAATTAATAGGTACCTACCTATCGCTCAAAATATTGAGCAACTCGAGACTACTAGTTTTTTCGCTCCCTTTTTACGATTTTTTTTTTTCAAGATTGTTTCTTGATATCTTTGTAAGTATTTTTATATACATTTGACTATTACACTGTATTTTTTGGGCTTGTAATATGGCGTCGAAAAAGTGGACAGTTTACGGTGTCCATGGTTAGGGCAGCGCCTTAACGATATCACACGTCATCATGGATCAAAATTAAATAATTAAAACCCACTTGGACAGCACAGCTTATTCTTATAAAATTGACGATTGACACATATTTTTTATAACAGTCCGTTTTGATACGAGGAAGTCAAGCAGTTAATTAAAGGACAATAAATTAAAAAAAAAATGTTGTTATTAACATGATCAGTTAGACGGATACGGAACTATTTATTATTGAGTTAAACGTACAGGATGCCTTCGATAGCTATATTAATTCAGTAGGTGGTTGTAAAGTGTGGAGCAGTCACGCCCTACTCGCCTGCCAACGGCCGAGTACACTTGAGGGCCGTCGATAACGTGATCAATTATTGGCTTCTAGTGAATTTTCCATAGTTACAGCGAGCACTGCCATCACACACGAACATCCGTATTTCAATGTCATTTAGTATGTGTAATGGCTATTTTACACATTGCGAGCTAGCGTGCGAGTCGGCCTACCGAGTAGCTGCAATGCAGCAACTCGCACTGTGTGGACGTATCATACGAGTTACTCGCACTTGCGAGTTGGTCAGTAGCTTGCAGCCAGGTATATAATCAGCCTATAATGTTCCCACCGCAGGGACACAGGCCTTCTCTCTGTGAGAGGGAGTGGGCCGTAATCCACCACGCGAGACCAGTGCGGGTTGGTAGATGTCACATGTCTTCCAATTTTTGGTTCTAGGACATGCCGGTTTCCTCACGATATTTTCCGTCACCAATAATTATACAAAAAGTAAAGCGCCTGTATCGCCCGGGTTCGAACCCACGACCGTAAGTCACGACCGTTACCACTACTGCTTCGATCTGCAGCCGAGTAACTTCAAAATGTGTTGTTTTTGTGCTAGCTAGCGTGCGAGTCGGCCTACAGAGTAGCTGCGGTGCAGCAACTCGCGCTGTGTAAACAGCCAAGGCAAGTCGAGCTACTGACATGCGAGTAGTACACAGTGTGAGCAGCTGACTACTGTCTAGCAGCTCATACTGTGTAAACCAGCCATTACCTACAGCTGTTAATATGCGTGGAACTAATGATGTGTAATATATCTTAGTAAATAGTACTGCTACATTTCTTTTAAATTACCCGAATAATAAAGTACCTTAAATGTTGTAACTACACAAAAAACCGTTTTAGAAGCAGGCTGACTTTTGTATTAGCTAGTATATATAAATAAAATTGAAGTGTCTGTTTGTAATGTCAAAATAACAGCTTTTTAGGGTTCCGTAGTCAACAAGGAATCCTTATAGTTTCACTATGTCCATCCGTCTATCTGTCTATCTGTCCGCAGCTTAGCTCCGAGCCTGTTAGTACTAGAAAACTATAATTTGGCCTGGATATAGGTACCTACGATATTTATCACGCCGACAAAAAGGTAAAATAAAATCATGAAAAAAATTTTTTTTACCTGTTTTTTTTACACGTAAAGTGGGGATGTTTTTTTTTCTCGTCTACCCTCTGGTGTGGGGTGTTGTTGGATGGGTCTTTCAAAAATATTGCATTTCATTAATATTGGGTTTGTGACAATTTTTCGATTTAGGGTTCCGTTTCTGAAATATTAAGCTATAAAATTTTTGTTAGAGTGAAGTGTCCTCCCCCTGCCAGCTAAACGGTTAGTTTTGGATGGATGAAAAAAAAAGGAAGTAGTACCTACCTGTACTAAGGAAGTTAAAAGGAAAACTATCACAGCTAAGTAGGCTTTTCAAGTTTACGAGTAATAGTCATTTATTCATGAAACGACAAAAAGCCCTCTTCTTAGTCCGCATTATTGTGCAACTACGGAACCGTATTACTGCGCGTGGCACGACATGCACTTGGCCGGTTTTATTACTAAATGCATATGAAAGTAGGTATATACCTACGGTACCTACATAAAACAAAAAATAAACAATTTAAAAATTTTTGTTTGTCTGTCTGTCGGTTTGTCTGTTTGTTCCATCTTCGAAACTGCTGGACCGATTTTGACGGAACTTTCATAAACAATTTTTCTCTAATAAAAGCAGCCTAAGTTACACCTACTCTCAACTCATACTTCAACTAACAATCCACCACCAGCGGTCGTTGATCCCAAAAAAACATCATCAAATCTTTTTATTTTCATTTTGTGGTGTTTAGTTATCGTCTGCAGAGTTTTGCTAGCTAATTTGATTTGACCCTGTATAAGCCAGTCAGCAACATGGCGACGGATACGCCTGCTCATTCAGGCTACACCAAACGTAATCCTATTGGAGTAAGTCTCTATGTGGAGCCTCATGTTTGATCAGTTTGTTTTCCATCATCATCATTCTCTTGTCTGAATTCCAACTTATTAATACTTTGTAATACCTACCAAGTACCTACATTATTTAGATAGTTGGATGGATGGATGGATAAATCTTCTTTGGAATACGATTCATCTTGTTATCAGGACGGCCACCAGTCGGTATGCATTTAAGCGAAAATTGCAGAGTTATTTTCTTAACAAATAGTGTAGAGTTATTTCAACATCTCTCTCTCTCTTGAATTGTATATAATATGTATTGTATATATATAGTATAGGTATATTTTATAGTAAGTAGGTATGTATGTGTATAATCTATTTATGTACTTGTTCACATAGTCTATTTATAATTAATTAAGATATATTTTTAGTGTTCGTTCTATTTATGCCTCTCATACTGAGCACCTGCCATAATTCTCTTCACCACCCTTGGTTGACTGGTAGAGAATGCCTAAGGCATTAAGTCCGCCTTTGTACAGCTCTTAGTGCGAAAAGTTTTAATAAATAAATAAATAAATGTTTGTTACTCAATCACGCCCGAACGGCTGAACGGAGCTTAGTGAAGTAAATGCACAGAGATACATTATAGCCTGGACTAGCACATAAGCTACTTTTAATCCCGGAAAAATGTATACGGTTACCGTGAGATAATTTCCGACTCCACGCGGGCGAAGCCGCTGACAAAAGCTAGTTTTTGAATAAATATTTATTTGTTATTTATTATTTGAACTCGCTGCAGCACGTCTTCTCTTCCATACTTCTCTATTAGTCGTCATCTCAGTAGTCCTAGATCGTTTACAAAATCAGTCCATCGCTCCTTTAGTCGTCTACGCTCATAGTTTGGCTCGTTAAGTAAAGTTAAGTATTTAATCCCGGAAAAATGTATACGGTTACCGTGAGATAATTTCCGACTCCACGCGGGCGAAGCCGCTGACAAAAGCTAGTTTTTAAATAAATATTTATTTGTTATTTATTATTTGAACTCGCTGCAGCACGTCTTCTCTTCCATACTTCTCTATTAGTCGTCATCTCAGTAGTCCTAGATCGTTTACAAAATCAGTCCATCGCTCCTTTAGTCGTCTACGCTCATAGTTTGGCTCGTTAAGTAAAGTTAAGTAAGTAAAGTTAAGGTTAAGGTTAAGGCTAAGGTAAGTAAGTTAAGGTTAAGGCTCGTAAAGGAACATTACTTGTCGTTGTGATCTTGTTGTCGTAACTGTAAAATTAAACATCTTTAGTCTTCATTAATTTTTGTTGCTTAAATATTTAATATGTTTGTATTTATGTATCTATTATTTAGGATATGTATGTATCTATTTTAGTTTAATATTGTATAAGTAGGTACTTATTATTTGCATCAACAACAGCCCTATTTCATATCCTGATAAATCACTGTCCATCCTAAGGTTGCCTGGAAGAGATCGCAGAAAGCGTTAGGGCCGCCCATTGTATGTTTTGTAGTGTATAATATGTTTTTTTTTTGTTACGTATTTTTGTGGTGTACAATAAAGTATATTAAACGTCACATCCTTTATTCAAATTAGGCTGAGAATCAGCACTTTTTGAACGTCGAAAATATATAAATAAATAAATAGTTTGTACTCCATCATAAAACAACGAAATAATCTTTGTTGAAGTACGTAAACACAATGACGATGACGAGGTGAACGAGTTACCGCTTATCGATATATGCACAAAGTTAGCAATGCACGCCATCTATTAAATAACAATTTATAATTACTAGGTATGTGTTTCGTTATACCCCGGTTATCTACCGTGCATAATCAACTAGCTACACAAGCTAGCTAGGTATTGATTACAATTATTTTTAACTTAAACTGATAGTTCAGAAAACACTGCTTTTTTGTTTGTGATAGTTTTGTTTTTAACTGACTTCAAAAAAGGAGGGGTATGTATTTTTTTAAATGTATGTTCATCAATGTTTTTATGAATTGTGGACTAACTTTAAAAAAAATCTTTTTTGTTTGAAAGGTACTGAGTCCCCCATAATTTGGTAAAGTTTTGATGAGTGGTTTTTGAGTTAGCTTTTAATCGACTTTGTGTATGTTGTTGATTCTATTAAAAGTTTGTTTCACTGTAGTTTACTTAAGCAGCAAGTAGTAGGACCTATACAAATTTCGTGGGGTAGGGGCAGGTCAAGCTACCCGAAACTGTCAAATTTTTCCAATCAACCTTGAACCTATTGCTTTAGCGATTTGACCGATTGCAGTAGCTTGATTTGCTGGCGTCTGTACCTGTGTAAGATTTAACTTTAATTTCGGAAGTCGGTGTCTTTGGTTTTCTACATATTTTTGTTTTAACCACTGACTCCCGAAATTAAAGTCAGTTGTTTTTCTAAAAAAGTTTTTTGTCTAATGAGGTACGTACTGTGCTTATACATACTAGCATAATCAGTGCATAATGTTCCCACAGCTGGGACACAGGTCTCCTCTCCACCAAGTAGACCCAGTGCGGGTTTCGGTTCCAGGATATGCCGGTTTCCTCATAAGTATTCCTTCACCGTTTTTTGAGCAAAACATTGGCTGATTTATTTATCTTTTGTTTGCTACCAACCGTCTCCTAAAACATTGCAAGAGAACACACATAAAAATCATTATTTTTGAGATGTAAGTACCTAGTATGTAAACAAACGGAATAAAAACACAAAGACGTGGTGGTTCCTAGTGCCTATTACGTAATAGGATTTATAGCAAGTTCCTGTTACCATAATTTATCACTTTATGGTCGTGATAAGCTCCAAAAAGTTGTTATACTTAAACTGATAACTTCGACTTTCAGGGAAAGTGATCAACATATGCATACAGTTCAACGACCTCTATGCACATCGTTCTTAATAAAAACATGATTTATGATGTTTATTCTGATTAGATTATAAGATTACATTATTTATTCTAATTAGGTAGATTATTATTTTGTAGGCATATTCTACGCTGTTTTCCTGATAAAATCTTAAAAGAATACGCTATGATAATGTCTCAAACGGGTCATCACAGCAAGGCTGTAGGCTTATAAACAATACAAGAACAACAATTGAAAAGAGTAGGTATGGTTAGCTAAGATGGTTTTGTCATGTTGAGAGGATGCAAAAGACGGATTTATTGGTACCTAATAAGTGGAAGCGCCGGCGCAGGAGCCAGAAGCGGGACGTCCTAGCTAGTAGGACATACCTACACTGACCTTCGTACCTATACGTAAGCGATCTGTAAAAAATACAAAATTGTAATATTTTAATGTTAGGTGTTAATAAAGAACTAAAACTATGAAAAAAAAACTTGTGAAATTGTCACCTATCGATTGTTGGGTTTTATTCAATGGGCCCTGGCTTTGCACCAAGTGTATGAACATGGGTGAAGCAAAAGGATAGAAGACGGAAGGAAAAGGTGGCGTCCTGTAGTTTCTGCCTACCCCGCTTAAGAAAAAGGCGTGAGATTATGTTCTTTCCAGGTAAGAAAGAATACAAATTTCTAAAATCAGCGTCAGATACTTCACATAGTTACAACTTAAACCAAGGTTTTAAGCAATGCGAGCGTTATCGTATCATATCCCAAGTCCAGTCTACAACATTGAATCAGCTCAAGACACCTGGACAAGCAAAACATAACGTACCTACATTCTTACATTAAATAAGTGCAAACCATTAAAGGCAAATTGCAAAATATACCACTCAGTCTCGTGCCTTTGTCGTATTACATATAATTACGATTGAAAAACCGCGGAAGTTGATATTTATAACTGGCTGCCGTTACTAATATGAAGTTTGTATTATTTTCATACGTTAATATGTGATTATCTATTCCTGAGACGAAATAGATGAGGCCAGATAATTAACACTTTAATTATTATATTAACTGTTATTATTAAGTATTATATATTTACCTGTTCCGAAGGTCGAGCCTATACTTATATTAAAACAAAAAATAGGTAATCATCATAATCAGCGCGTGAAACAAATTCTTGGATATTTGAAATGATTGAGCTGTGAGCATTGAGTGTTGAAAGATGACATGTCATCTACCTGGAGTGTGTAGACCGTGGTCGACGTGTCTGCCGGCCAAGGTTAAGGCTAATGCTCGCTGAGGAATGCTTTCAGTCTCTGTAAAACACTACAAAGTAAAAAAATAACTTTAAATTTTGGAAGTCGGTGTCTTTGATTTTTTAGTTTCGTTTTTTGCCACCGACTTCCAAAATTAAAGTTATTTTTCACTTTGTGGTCGGTTTTTTTGGAGTCAGTTGTTTTTTTTTTTTGGAAAACTTTATTTTTACTTTTTAGTGGTGATTAACCCACACAAATTCCAATACCGCTGTGCAAAATAAATTAAAACATCATTCACACCAGACTATGTGGGAAAAATACATATTATTTATTGAAGCTAACTCAAAAGCCACTCATCGGAACTTGAAGATATTTATATGCGACCATCTCAGGAGTAGGTAAGTATACCTATATCATTTCAATTATAAACTTTGCAAAAAGAAAAATATTAGTGTCGTGTCAGAAGTTTGGAAAGCGTAGTTTTAGGTTGACGGAGATAACGAAGCTACGAAATCTGCCTTCTGTCAATCAAGGCCACACATAACATACAACTCAAGTAGCGCAATTTGAAGCGGCATGTAATTACCATTAAAATCATTTATAGCCAGAGTGCACCTCAGGACAATTCCAATAAGCCCAAACACGGCTATAATACATTGTTTTATTATTGAGTTCCGGTGCCTACGTTCCGTTCCGGCTTCTTCGTCAGATCGGTTCGATGGTACCATTTTCATTAGAACCATTTATGTAAAGCTACGTCATAGTGGCATAACTATCCTAATCGAGTATCTTATTGCCACCCGTGAAATACTTATTATCGTTGAGGAGTTCCCGTGGCCATCTGTGGGCTCCTTCATCAGTTCCACTTCACCAGATGATACTTTCTGAATGGAAATGTTTGATTTATTGATGAAAATACCGCTATATGTATGCGTATAATATTTGAGGAGTTCTCTCAGTTCCTCATGGATCTTATCATCAAAACTGGATTTTGATAAAATAATATTTAATAAAATTTAGAAATCTGTTAAAAATACAATCACCTCGTTCTAAGCCTAAGACTAAGCTCCACCCTAGCTTCATTTGATGTAGTGTACACAAATCAAGTATCGTGAATGAAGGAAATGGCAGCCTCGTGCCATTGGGAGCTGCAGAGGCGGTGCTGTTCGTGGTCACAGCAAGGACCCTGCACCTTCCGGTCACGAAGCTTATTGCGAACTTATTTCCGACGTAGACCACCGACGATTTATTGCAAATCGCCTTACAATTTATCGATCAATTGCTCTCGTCCGCTTTGTTCAAAGTTAATACAGTTCCTTCGTTTAGTTAGTTTCGTAACTCGTGCCCGCCAAAACTTTAATAAGCAATTTATTTAATGTTATTAATTTATACTTACTCGTAATTCAATTAGTAACTGAAATGTTAATCTCAGTTTTGATTTTATTAGCCTTGCTTTATAGGGGACTAAAACATTAGCGCATTCGTTGAATCTTTCGTCCTTTAAGTGTTGGTATGGAATGTAAACTACGTGGCTGGTATTATAAACAGGTTGATTTGCCTTATGGAGGTGCACACAAACCATTCAGATGCTCCAATGTCTAGGCAACAGCAATTACGTTTAACCTTATCTATCGTAATCGCGATGCTAAAAAAGCAAATAATATAAATTGCAGCAATTTAACAATAAAGTTGAACGTGGCAGTCGCCTTGACCCAAGCAATGGGCTGGCGGCAGGCGTGAATGGCGGAGCGGGCAGGCGCGGGAGCATACTGCGCGCGCCGTACCGGTTTGTTCCTTTCATAACTAAAAACAGGACAATGTATTTAGCCACCTAGCCCTTTTAAACTCGAAAGACACTGTAGAAAGTACTAGGTTACTAGGTAGGTACTAGCAATAAGTATGTTCGAATGATTAAGTTAACGTCTTGAACGGACGACTTGGTTTCTTGAAGTTGCTACAGAGACCAGAAACAATTGCAGGACCATCCTGATTACACATGCCATACAAGTTTTTAAATTGAGACGAAAGAAAACATGCATCCTTTAGAAACCGGAAAGAATAAACAAATAAAGTGTAATTTTATTAAGTACCTAAGTATAATAATTTCAACACGATTTGTACGAACATACCGATATATTTTTATTTACCTAAAATGTTTTTAATACACGTAAAGAGTCTAGTGCACTTCCGAATGACTTTTGGTATCCAAAAACCAGTTTCAAATCAGGAAATTGTAAGTGCTCACAATAACAACTGATTATGGACACGATATATTTTTATAGATATAGACAAACAGGAATTAATATGTGCGTTTGTTCACATTGTATTGCGGCCAATCGGGTTGCAAAGAATCATCTAATAAGAGATTACTAGTATTATTGAAAACAATATTGACTGACGACATATTTATAGTGACGTTATTGGTGATGTTCTTCAGAAAGGTCAGGTGCGTAGTACTCGCAGCCGGCGTGCGTGTATGACGATGTATGAACGTAAACGAGGCAAAAGGAGTATGTAAGGATCGCAGCAGGTGGCGATCTGTAGTTTCTGCCTACCCCCGTGGGAAGAAGGCGTGAGTTTATGTATGTATGTGTGTGTAATATTGTTTCACTTTTCCTTGTTTGTAATCCTAAGCGAACATGTGTGTACAATAAGTTAACATTAAAAACAAGTTTAGAGTTAACATTGTTAACTTTGAACTTGAGCCACAATCAAAGCATCGTTGTGAAGGATAACCAAGATGTCATAATTACAATCACACTGACCCATATTAGGTATGTTTTGCGTGAGATCAGATGTGCAATTATACTTCAGTGTGTCATGTACTTATTCATAATTATGTCGTATCTGACAGGCGTTAGCCTCTCGAGTTACGCCGAATGCAGTGTGTTTTAACTAAATTACCAACAGGCTGATGCACAAGACACGTAAGTTATTTATGGGTCACACGCGATGAATTCTCATGAAGGAAACAACGTTTTAGTCGTCATCTCGATGGTTCTGGGCCTTAGCACATCTCGGCGGAGATGAAACCGCGAATCCGCATGATGTTGCGCTGATGTTCCGCTAGTCCAGTAGCGAAACAGCATGGGAGTCAGTTGAATAGAAGAATACAATAATCCGTTCCATCACTAAAATAACTAATATGTCACTCGGAAAGCTGCCACACTTAAATGGAATTGGGCTGGACACATCTGCCGCATGACAGACGATCAATGGGTCAAACTACGACTCATGGCAAACCACATCGCGGCAGGCCCAGACGGAGATGGCGGGATGAGCTGGACTCCTTTAATACAGATTGGTCCTTGGCAGCTCAGGTGGGAAGAAAGTAGGGAGCCCTTTGCCCAGCAGTGGGACAGTAATGACTAGAAAAAAAATTAAAAAAGTATTGAATAAATTTTATTTTCATCTAAAATTTAAAAAAATAAACACTAAACTAACTTTTTTCAACCTCACGGTTAAACAGTATGCATAGCGGCGACAGATGTGTAAGATGCACAATTATGATGAGGGTCTTTGATATCATGACATAATTATGACTATCTATCCACTATCATACTATATCAGACACTATGTCAAATTACGATCGTATGTAGAGGATCCGACATATAATTACCTACATACAAATATTGCTCATTTAATAGTATAGGATAGCATAATTATTCAGTTTTACAAATATACCAAACTTACAGTAAGAATTAGGACCAGAACTAAATATATATCCATTGTCTGATGCATCAAGCATTGCACGTTGCAACTAGACAAAGAGGTGCCTTAAGCGCTATATTACACCAATTATGACACGGAACACTAAACGGTGTAGGTACAATATACCTACACCTACCGGCTACCGGTACATTAAATAGTAGGTACATAATTATTTAAATTTACGCATTCTTGCTAATCAGACTTCAATGAATGCGGCACTAAGGCTCGGCGCAAACGAACCACCAACCACAGCCGGTGGCTGTCGCCTCTACGGTGTTGAGTACTGCTGTAGCGGGTGGCCGCCACCGGCCACACGTGTGCGACGAATCCATGCAAAACGTATGAAAAAACATGTGAACTGCTTTTCGTTGGGCTAACGGTGGCTGTGGTCGGTGGCTCGGTTGCGCATAGACTAAGGCTCGGCAGAGGTCAGCCACCGATCACAAACACCGTTGGCCAGCGACAAAAGGTTCACACGATTTTTCATACATTTCGTAGGGACTCACCAGACACGTGTGGCTGGTGGCGGCCACGCGCTACAGCAGTCTCCGCGACTTGCCACTTGAGGCGGCAACGGGCCACACAAGACGCCGATACTCACCACTGACGCGCCGCTGCGCTCCCTCTCACCCTCAATGAGGAGTCACCCTCATTGAGAGATTGCACAACAGAGAGCGGGTTATAACCGGCTTCTGAACGCCGCCGCCAGTGGCCATCGCGCGATACCGTCGCTGCTGCAAAAGTGGTGGTGGCGCTCGACAGCGGCCACCGTTAGTTGTGGTTGGTGGCTCGTTTGGGGTCAGCCTAACTGCTCACAACACTAGTACAGTAGGCCGTACGTCAGTGGCGTCACTTTGACCTTGAGCTTGCCCAGCGTAGTACGGAGTTTCAACAGAACAAGACGCTAGTTTATAGGCCAGGCCCGCACCCTAATTGCGTAACACACTATCAATCACATTCTGAATGATTTTGAAGCATATTGCTAATCCATTGCTTAATATGTTCGAAAAATTTGTCTGCTCGACAACTAAAATAACGCAATGAATGTTGTTGAACTGACAAAATTAGACCCATTCCTCACATAGTAAGAATGACAATTACCACACTGGTCAAGTTTTGTTAACACTGGCGTGTGGTCTTCCGTACAAGAATAGTATCGACTAAAACATTTTTAAGTTGTTGGAGTTTATTTTCCATTCCTCAATATTTTTTCCAAATAATTAATTTAGAATAAAATAAAATTCTTTATTGGCATAAAAAAGTGTGCACAAGTAAATTAAAGCCCTGACTCCTGCGCTAAGTAACAACACCTGTGTTACAGAAAATTTAAAAAGGTAATTAATTAGGTAGGTAATTTTAAAAAGGTAGGTACTTTTGACCGTCAAAATTCACAAAATAAATAGGATTGATTCCAGTTGCCCCTTCCAAAAGATAGTTTCTTATGGAGAAGAATGAAAGAAATAATTAATATAGGAATGTTAACCAAACGTCTGAAGGTAACGCTGACAAAAACGCATCGATCCGAACTTTTTGCTCAATTATTTTGTCAATTGGTTGCGTGTTAAGGTAAGTAAAAAGGGTTATAGAAAAAGGTTGGTAACAAATGGAATCATCTTTTGCCTTTGTCTGGTTTTCAAGAAAGTAACCAAGATTTTTTTTCATAGTAGAATGCAAGTAGAATGGATGTCAGTACCTATCTATCATTACCTTTTGTTTGAAATCAATTGACATCATCACCAATGATAATAGCATTGTCTTTTCGATCGATCAGTCGTTGCTTTACAACATGAACCTTTTCAATTAGTTACCGCCACCGCACCGGTCCTTAACGTGATAATCGGCTTAATTAAAACCTTTTGTGATAAATTGTTTAATTCCATTATAGACCGAGAGGTGACAGGATTTTTCATAACGATCATGGATACCGTTAGATTTACTTCGATGGGTTGTAGAGTAGTCCCCTAATGTGAATGACGTCGGTCTGCCTGCTCTGAGTGGTTGCAACATCGAGTTAGAGCGCTTACAAGAGGCGTCACTGTTGCGAAAAAAAAACGATCAGAGAAATGGTCAGTTTTGGTACACATTCAAAGTATGGCGTCTCCGCAAATGAAATAAGTTGGTCTGCCGGCTCTCAGTGGTTGCATTTCATAGCTATGATGCGCGCAACATTGTTGCGAAAATAAAACGATAAGAGAAATGGTCACTTTTAGTACCTATTCGAAGTATGGTGTCTCCACAGGTGAAACGAGTTGGTCTGCCGGTTCTCAGTGGTTGTATTTCAGAGCAATCGTTGTGTATGTTGTAACAAATCTACTAGCCTACAGAAATAAAAGGGGGCTAAAGTAAGACTTGAAACAATATATATTAAATATTAAAAGATAAAAATACAGACCGGTTTTTAAAAAACACATCCTACCTAACACACACAGTTATTTAACGCGAAGGTAGAGGTTAGCTTGAAGTAGTAATTTGAGTAAGTCCAGGTTAGGCAAACACGCACGGATAGTTTGGAAGAGGAAGATTTTGAATTGACTCGCTCCGGTGAATTAATGGTTATTTTCTATAACCCTCCTTTAGGGATCGACCGCAGTCGGGTAAGTTTTAGTCACGGAATCAGTTTTCCCGGTCGAAGAATACTTTTAGGAGATGTTTCGTTTATAGCTTCCGGAGCAGAACTGCCGTCTCCGAGTCTTCCATCCATCGGTTCATCAGCGTTTTTCAAAAACGTCTTCCAATTTCATATCCTTTCCACATTTGAAGTTTTCCGTCATCAGAATGCCAAACGCCACAGTCAATGCTTGAATCTGCCAGTAATATACGTTGAAAAACCTATAACCTCTTCGATGAATTTCAAGTGTGTGTGCATTAATTTTATAAAAGTAATTTAAGATACAGCTATTCAATAATAAATCAAAATTATCTATAAAATACAATATTTGACCTAACATATTGATAAAAAGAATTTAGATTACATAAATCAAAAGAAACGTTCATAGTCTATGCCATTATGAAACTCTATGAGGTAGTTAGATAGAAGAAAAAAGTAATGACAGCTTGACAGCCTGACGTAAGTGTCATAACAATGAAAAATATCTATAGGTATTTTTATTTCAGATTTTAAAGAAACGAATTGTTTTAGACCAATTCACAAATTACAATGTAAATCTTTATAAAAGATAAATAAAAATGGATGCAGTGTAAGAAATTGTAGTAAGTGATGTAGTGAAATAAATAGATACTATATTTCCCCATCAACCCCGAGAAAATTTTCAACTCAATTGAAAATTTTGAAGGTTAAAAATATTACAACATTCACAAAACGTACATACTTCATTCAATCACACCGACATCTTACGAAGTTAGGTCAGGTAGGATTCACATTCAATGATCACTACTCAACCTGATAAATCAATAACAGTAGGCTTATTTTCGGAGTTGTAATCCGCTCACGTCTAAAACCATTAATAAAATATATTTAACAAGGGCTTATTTTTATGGAGTTGTTAGCCGCTCCAAAAGATTCAAGGTTTAAGAAAAACCTCAAGTTTAAGAAAACTTAAGTTTAAGAGAGATAACTCAAGTTAGTTTGAGTTTAAGAATAACCCAAGTTTAAGAAAAACTTAGTTTAAGAGAGAGAACTCGTTAGTTAGAGTTCAAGTTTAAGAAAGGCTCAAGGGAGACTTGAGTTTAAGAATTAGAGGATATAAGAATACCTCTAAGGATAGAGAATGCATTAGGGGCTTGTTTAATGAGTTGCTACCGCTCAGAAAGAAAAAAAAAATTGCATTAGGGGATTATTTAGTGAGTTGCTACCGCTCAAAAAGAAAAAAAAATGCATTAGAGGCTTATTTAGGGAGTTGCTACCGCTCAAAAAGAAAAAGGTGGAATAAGTTTTTACCGAATAGTTTTAAATGAGAGAGGGAGTATTTTAATGTTGAAGGTGAAATAATAAGTTTAAAAAAAAAAATATTCAAGTAAAAAATTAAAGAAAATATCTCAAAAGAAAAGATTTCTAGAAAGTCCTGGGAAGTTGTTTAAAAGTTCAAAGAAAATAATTCTATCCATGGTTAAAGATTAATGTTAAATAGGATTAAAATATTTTAAAGGGAGGTAAGTAAGGGTTAATGAGTGCAAAAGACGACTCAAAGGAGTGTTAAAGACGACACAAGAAAGTTTAAGAGGTCTCTTAATATTTAAGAGGTCCCTTAGTATAGAGGAGGTCCCTTAGTATAGAGGAGGTCCCTTAGTATAGAGGAGGTCCCTTAGTATAGAGGAGGTCCCTTAGTATAGAGGAGGTCCCTTAGTATAGAGGAGGTCCCTTAGTATAGAGGAGGTCCCTTAGTATAGAGGAGGTCCCTTAGTATAGAGGAGGTTCCTTAGTATAGAGGAGGTCCCTTAGTATAGAGGAGGTCCCTTAGTATAGAGGAGGTCCCTTAGTATAGAGGAGGTCCCTTAGTATAGAGGAGGTCCCTTAGGATAGAGGAGGTCCCTTAGTATAGAGGAGGTCCCTTAGTATAGAGGAGGTCCCTTAGTATAAAGGAGGTCCCTTAGTATAGAAGAGGTCCCTTAGTATAGGAGAGGTCCCTTAGTATATAAGAGGTCTAAGAGGTCTCCTAGAGGGTTTAAGAGGTCTCCCAGAGGGTTTAAGAGGTCTCCCAGAGGGTTTAAGAGGTCTCCCAAAGGGTTAAGAGGTCTCCCAGAGGGTTTAAGAGGACTCCTAGAGGGTTAAGAGGACTCTAGAGCGTTAAGAGGACTCCTAGAGGGTTAAGAGGACTCCTAGAAGATCCGAATTAATGATGAGACTAAAAAATAACCACAAACAAAAAGAAAGGCACAGAGGCACATCGAAAGTTGTAGTGTAGAATAGTAAAGTATTTGTAATAGGTGTTATATAGATATTAGGTTTGTATAAACGACTATAGGATATTCTCCTATAGTACGTCGAAGAGTAAACCAAACCCCAACTTGTAAGTGACCACGAATGGTTTTAAGAACACTCACAAGCGAAGAATGGGTACGATTACCAGTGGGTAAACGTAGTGGTGTGCAAGTGTGTGGGGTGCAGAATAATGATGTAGAAGTAGAGAGTTATGTGTAGGTGGTAACGATTATAGGATATTCTCCTATAATACGTTGTAGAGTAAGCCAAACTCAACTTGAAAGTGACCACGAATGGTTTTAAGAACACTCGCAAGCAAAGAATGGATGCCAATTACCAGTGGGTAATGGAATGTGTATGGGGGTGTAGTATAAGTTTGTTAAGTATGAGCTGAAGAGAAAAGTAAGTTAGTATTAGACCTACCTGGAACCTAATACATGTTATAAAAAAGAGACTAAGCCAAATATGAGTCCGAAAAGAAATAGTACTAGAGATAGTTTATTTTAGAATTTTGAAAAAGATTTGAAAGGGCTAGCTTTGATTTTATATTGGGCGCCAGACTGTAACAAATCTACTAGCCTACAGAAATAAAAGGGGGCTAAAGTAAGACTTGAAACAATATATATTAAATATTAAAAGATAAAAATACAGACCGGTTTTTAAAAAACACATCCTACCTAACACACACAGTTATTTAACGCGAAGGTAGAGGTTAGCTTGAAGTAGTAATTTGAGTAAGTCCAGGTTAGGCAAACACGCACGGATAGTTTGGAAGAGGAAGATTTTGAATTGACTCGCTCCGGTGAATTAATGGTTATTTTCTATAACCCTCCTTTAGGGATCGACCGCAGTCGGGTAAGTTTTAGTCACGGAATCAGTTTTCCCGGTCGAAGAATACTTTTAGGAGATGTTTCGTTTATAGCTTCCGGAGCAGAACTGCCGTCTCCGAGTCTTCCATCCATCGGTTCATCAGCGTTTTTCAAAAACGTCTTCCAATTTCATATCCTTTCCACATTTGAAGTTTTCCGTCATCAGAATGCCAAACGCCACAGTCAATGCTTGAATCTGCCAGTAATATACGTTGAAAAACCTATAACCTCTTCGATGAATTTCAAGTGTGTGTGCATTAATTTTATAAAAGTAATTTAAGATACAGCTATTCAATAATAAATCAAAATTATCTATAAAATACAATATTTGACCTAACATATTGATAAAAAGAATTTAGATTACATAAATCAAAAGAAACGTTCATAGTCTATGCCATTATGAAACTCTATGAGGTAGTTAGATAGAAGAAAAAAGTAATGACAGCTTGACAGCCTGACGTAAGTGTCATAACAATGAAAAATATCTATAGGTGTTTTTATTTCAGATTTTAAAGAAACGAATTGTTTTAGACCAATTCACAAATTACAATGTAAATCTTTATAAAAGATAAATAAAAATGGATGCAGTGTAAGAAATTGTAGTAAGTGATGTAGTGAAATAAATAGATACTATAATGCAAGACGCTTATTTGTGGAGAAAGCCTAAAAAATACATCGAAAAACGAAACAATAGGCGAATTTTTCATGTGCCGGTGTCGTACCCCCACCCTACACCTGCGCCGAGCACCACCCGCTGCGCAACCGTCCCCCCTGTAAAGGAATAGAGAAAAAGCTAGAGGTGTCAAGAGGTGGCAATAAGAGAAATGGTCAGTTTTAGTTCCTCTTCAAAGTATGGTGTCTCCACAGGTGAAACGAATTGGTCTGCCGGCTCTTAGTCGTTGTATTTCAGAGCAATCGTTGTGTATGCAAGACGCTTATTTGTGGAGGAAGCCTGAAAAATACATCGAAAAACGGGACAATAGGCAAATTTTTCAAGTGCACGCCGGTTGAAGAAGAACGGGCAAGAAACTCCTCGGACACTAATACAACATCCTCGTAATACAACATCCTGGATACATTATTTTTGTTACACCTACATGCGAGAACAATGTAAAAAAAAATAAAAAACACTTAAAACAAGTCAAAATATAAAATTTAAAATAAGCCCCGGCAGATAAAAGATGACCAGTCTCAACAGACGGCGCCCGTTAACGAACAAGACGCGTCTATAATTTTCCACAGCCCCAGAACCCGAAGTCATTGATGCATAGCTGAAACTTTAAGAACCATCTATCACCATCACATCTACAATAATGATAGTCTAAGGCTCTTTGTACACGGCATGGTTTTTTTACGATACGGCGTATAAACCGCGCCGTAGAAAAAACGTGTCTCTCAACAAGCTTCCGTAGTGATCCGTAAAACTCTGACAACCGTGCCTACACACGGCGAACAAACCGTAGTTTTTCACGGCAAAAAAACCGTGTGTGTACAAAGAGCCCAAGACTTCCCGGTGCGGGACGTAGCGAGATTATTCGGACATAGTAAATGTACTGTCGCTATTTCGGCGCCGTCATCTGATTTCTCGTTGAAATCCCGTCTCCGGTATGGTGGACAAACTGAAAGGGTTCCAAAAGTATTACAATAACCAAGAGCTGGTTAGTGCAGCATAGTTGTGCAAGGCAGAAAATGCGGCAAGACAAAACCTATGGTTACTTAATAGGATATTGTATACGACCTATAAACTTAATGTATTGAGAAAAGCAGCTTATAAATATTAAGGTCATATTATCAGCCTACGTTCATCAAGTGCACCGATTTGTTTTACCGATTAAGGACAAAGGCTATGTCAGGCTTTGTCTGTTTCTCAGAACAACTAAGTGGTTTTTTTTTTGTAGGACTATCGATGATCTGTACAGTTATTGCTAAGGGGAAAATGAAACGGAGAAACAGGTAGGTTCACACTCATCATAATAATTAATTACGTGGGCTAACAAGTACGTTATGTAATTTCGTGTTAGTTATCAAACATTGCTATTTTGTGTTCTTAAGAGGAAACGGGGGCGAAAAATTAGGTATTTTAAGAAGGTATTGCTGTTGCTCTGCGAGCGCTCCACACTCGAATTCGTGCGATAAGGACAACTGCAGATTCGACTAAATAGCCTGTGTAAAAAGTCAAATTTCGAGGTTTGGCTCTCGCCTATTTCCTCCTCCAATATTGAACCAATTTAAAAGATATTTCATAAACTGAATAAGAAGGATATATACTATGCCCCTATGTTTTCCTTTTTTCGTTAATAGTTGTCAAATTGGTACACTAGGCGTCTGTTGACAGCCGTCTGAATAGGCAATTTTGAGCATTTTTGGAGGGTTCTAGTTCTTATAAAAATAATATATCATAAAAAAGGAAAACATAGGGGCATACAAGTAGCTAATATTTATATTTCTGTAAAAAATCATTGCTTTATGGTCATTAACCAGAAAGAAAACAGGCGAGAACGTTTGTATCTTTTTGTATGGAGAAAAGAGCACCCACGTTTGCTCTTAATAATGGACATAACTCATATTCATTTCTTCTTTGTCCAAATGTCCAGTTTCTTACAAATTGCAACCAGTAAACCCCCGTTTCCACGAGCGTAATAAAATCGCGGCGGGATTTTATCGCGCACTGTATTTTCAACTCTCTGCTTAGCGCCGGGAGTTCCAACAGTGTGTTTTTCGTCGCGCTGGGATGCACTCTGTTTTTGTTAGGTTGGATTCTCAACGCTCGGCTCAACAGCGAGAATTGAAAATCCATTGAGCGATAAAATCCCGCTGCGATTATAATAGGTCTTTACCTATGAAATTGCCGTTTTGTATGAAAAAATTTAAACGAATTTTTTTCATGTATTTTTTATTTGTATTAATCGAAGTAATCACCCATGCAATCAATGCATCTTTGCCAACGCAGTGGCAGTTTATTGATGGCCTTCTTAAAGAAATCAGCTGGTCGGGAGGCAACCAATTCTTCAAAGGCATTTTGTACTGCCTCTCGAGTATTGAATTTTTTTCCCGCCAAGAATTTATCCAAATTCTGGAAAAAGTAGTAGTGTGTAGGCGCAAGGTCTGGTGAGTAGGGCGGATGACGGAGAGCTTCCAACCCCAGTTCTTGCAACTTGGAGACCGTCTGCTGTGCAGTATGAGGTCGCGCGTTGTCGTGCAGGAGCAGCGGAGACGAGCGATTGACCAATGCTGGTTGGAGATGTGCCAGCTTCTCCATCATTGTGTTCAGTTCTTCACAGTACACATCTGCAGTAATGCTCACCCAGTTTGGTAAGAAGCTGTGATGAATCACACCGGCGCTAGACCACCAAACAGTGACCATCACTTTTCTAGGGGTAAGTTTTCGTTTAGGGCATTGTTTAGGTGCTGAACCAGGATCCAACCAACTTGCTGAGCGCTTGCGGTTATCAAACAGAATCCATTTTTCATCGCAGGTAACAATGCGGTTCAAAATTCCTTCATTTGTGTGTCTGTTGGACGTGACGACGTGCCTTGCACTGCTGCAAGGCACGTCTCGACACGTACTTCGCGCTGGCGATCATTGAGTTCGTGGGGCACCCATTTGTCAAGCTTTTTTACCTTGCCAATTTGACGCAAATGGACCAATATTGTTTTGACGCTAACGTCGAAAGCTGCTGCTAATTCAGCCGTAGATTGTGTATCATCAGCTTCCACAATCGCCTTTAATTCGTAATTGTCGACCAAAGTCTTCGGACGACCGCGAGGTTCATTTTTCAGGTCGAAATTTCCAGAACGGAAGCGAGCAAACCAATAACAGGTGGTGCGTTGGTTTGTAGTGTTAGCTCCGTAAACGTCGTTGATGTTGCGTGCCGCTTGTACCGCGTTGCTGCCACGACGGTACTCATATTCCATAATTACTCGAATTTTTAACGTATCCATGATGACGAAAAAGATTGAAATGCGATGAAAATGTAACACTAATCAATAAACAAATGACTACTTTTGGAAAAAAAAATCCATGTTTTTAAAATAAAATTAATTTGAAATTAGAATTCTTAGCCAAACAAAAACTGTTTTGATTTGAAATAGCCAGTACTGACGAACGGCAATTTCATAGGTAAAGACCTAATATTACGCTCGTGTGAACGCCGACTAACTGTTGTGTGAAATATTTGATTCTCTATAAAAGTAGCATGAGTTCGTGCGGGTAGCTAAGTAAATGGAGCAAGTTCATAATAATAACATTAGGAAATCACTAAACGGTTAAGTAGTGTCAACTGACTAATCTATTACATTATTACTATAAGCTTTTAAGCCGTAGTCACCTTCAGAGTTAAGTGTTTGTTCACACTGTTATTAGACGCTTTGTACTTATTTTTTGGGAATTAGTTAAAATATTTTCTTGGAGCTCGTCATTAAATTATAAAAGCACGAGTCGAGCAAAGTTTAAGTTACGCTTGCCGCGGTCGACTCGTTGATGGGTGACCATACATTATATCGAAGGGTCTTGAAAAGTGTCTCGGAAAGCACGTTACGCCGAGGTCCCAGCTGTCATTCGTAGATCTTTGACTGTCGTTACGGGTATTTAGGACCCCAAAAGTCTGTCCACCAGTCTCATCAAGGGGTATCATGTTACCCAGTAACTGGGTTGTGGAGGTCAGATAGGCATTCGCTCTATGTATATAAACCGAACCCAACACAGTTCGGAAAAGGCTAGGCAAGTTGACAAAATGTTGTAAGTCTGCTTAGCTCTTTGTTATGACTCCAAGGACTCTAGGAGATGATTACCAAAAGTGTCATTATTATCTCAAATTAAGTAACATCGTAATGAGTATTCAGTAATGTCGTAATAGCTTCTTGTGATAACTTCATATTTCCATCGGTTCCCAGATCGCCAATTAAGTTAGTTATCTCAACAAAATTCCAATCATAATTTTTTATGATGATTAAAGTGAATTATCTAGTTAGTTTAATTATCGTGGAGGCTGTAACTTCAAGTACTTTAATAACATCTGACAGTAATAATACAAAAAACTATATGGTGGATAACTACAAAATAAATGTGCAGATCCGGAATAGAAGGTAATTGTCCCAAACTCAAGTTAAAATGGTAGTTAGGTACCTACCTCGTGACCTTTGTTAACCCAATAAAAAGAAAAGGGGACAAATGACAATTGTGTTAATTATAGATTGTAATGATTGTGATTAATAGGTTTCGTTTACTGTATCAAAATGTAAGTAGGTACCTATATGCAAAAAGTAGAGCTATTTCGTCAGTCATTTATTACTTGTATCTGCATTCCTAATTTTCAATACCAATCTTTTCCCTAACAACAGCGAAAATGGTGCCTATACTATTTTAATCTTTGAATTTAGTCGTGCAGTTTATAATAATCCACCTACAAACGATGTTAAGGTGTTCTGACGTATTCGGTTTAATTACTAATGCCCGGTTTCCGAAGAATTCTTGAAAGGAGTTTAAACTCTCAATAGCTATACTTATTGATTCGACAAAATTAACTATTTAGGCGAATTCCTTCCTTATGCTCGGTTTTAGAGGTCCTCAGAAAAACCCTCGACAGTAATTCACTCGACTTTTAAGTCAAATTCTTCCTTAACGAAGTGTTCAGAAATATGATATCGAACCAATAATAATCACTATCGAATAGATAAACTCCGATTAAAAACGTCAGAAACCAGGAGTTCTAAGGATGTTTTATGCTTAGACGATCAAAGGATACAACCCCTTAGTTTAGCGTAAGGACCAACACTCAAAAATTAAATTAAATTGGGTTTTTTAGTCCCAAGTTCTGAAGGTGGCACCTGCAGAACTTGGTACCAAAAAAATTTGCTTATTATTTAGACTGAGGTGGAGGTCTTAATTTTGTTTAGGCATAGGTACGGACTTTGGCTGTTCATTATTTCCATAAGTACCTAAGTAAGTCCGATCTATCTAAACGAGTAAGTAGCTATATAAGAATTCCGTGACATGTTAACATATTATTTTTAAATGATATCCGGCATTTTTTTGTTGACGGAAATGTATTACAGCCGAATGTGTATTAGGAATCAATTGATACATGCAAAATGCTTTAATTATCTTGCTCAAAACAAACATGTGGGAAATAATTATAATTCGATTCATTGCCGATACACTGTGGTAAAACAAAATGGCAGTCATGGGAACTGCTGACAGAAGTGAAACGATGGATAGCATGTCGCGGTATCGAGGTGTCGCGGTCACGCGGTGACGCGAACACGTAAGATTTCCGTCTACCAAAAATCGTTCAATGCGCGTAAAGAAGTTTTCACTCTAAAAAAAAAATTTGTTAAACCTTTTTTTTTTTTTTGAAATCATATCATATATGAAATCATCAAATGACTTCTCCCGCTCTGGGTGGAGCGGAAGGCCGTGTCAGACTTTTACTGACTAAAACCCACCCGTGTTCCTTCAGTTGCCTGTGCCAGGGCCACGGTATCACTTTCGAACAACCCGCGACCCCGGCGGCATCGGACCTATCGGACCACATCTTTTGCTGACATCTCTTTGATGCGCGCGTGGAACACGTTAAACCGGCGGGCTGGCCGCAGCCTCAGGGAACGCTCCCACACCGGTGCCCCGTAAAGGGCCATGGACCGCACGACCCCCGCGTAAAGCCTCCGGCAGGAGGCGTTTGGATCCCCTAGACTGGGCAGGAGCCGCTTCAAGGCAGCCTCAGCCAGTCTCCAGTCTACCACCTCATGACTAGTCGTATCACTCGTATCGCCCTCTATAGCCCTATAATCTGCAAGAATCTAACAGTGAAAACTTAGGCGGATATATAGCATCAGGTGGACTGACAGCTACCTCTCTTCACATAAGTTTAATAGACCAGTGTGTAACAGTATCGATCTACTAATCCATTGCTCCATATGTTCGAAAAAATTTGCCTGCTCAACAACGTAAATAACGCAATGAATGTTGTTGAACTGTCAAAATTAAACAGACTTCGATCAATAGTGTGTAACGCAATTAAGGTGCTGCAGATAGAAACTGAAACAAATGGGTTAAGATTTGTCAGTTGTTTTCCCGAGACCTGAAGGCCAATTCTCGTACTTAAAAAACGCTCAAATTCAAGTCGCAGTGTCATCTCAGCGACAATTAATGTCAAAAATGTAGGGAAATTAGACGCTTTTTTGACAGATTGCGACTGAGATTAGAATGCGAACGTTCTTAAAATTACGAGAATTGTCCCTCAGATGGCCAATTCTCGTACCTAAAATCGTTCACAATCTCATGCGTCAATCAAATGTCAAAAATGTAGGTAAATGCTATACAATTTTTGACAGATTGAGACTGAGATGATATTGTGAACGTTGTTAAAAATACGAGAATTGCCCCTCAGATGGCCAATTCTCGTACCTAAAAACGTTCACAGTCTTATGCGAGCGTCAATCAAATGTCAAAAATGTGGGTAAACGCTATACAATTTTTGACAGATTGAGACTGAGATGAGATTGCGAACGTTGTTAAAAACACGAGAATTGCCCCTCTGAATGCCAACTGTCGTACTTATAAAACGTTTAAATTCAAATCGCAGTCTCATCTCAGCGACTATCAATGTCAAAAATTTATGGGAATTATAGGCTTTTTTGACACATTGCGACTGATGAGATTAGAATGCGAACGTTCTTAAAATTATGAGAATTGCAACCTCAGATGTAAGTCAATTTTAAGAAAAAAAAACTTTTACATAATAATGTGATATTTTCTTTGTTTTTTTCCGGCGTTTCTTCTAACAAGCAGCAACATTTCAGTTTACAAGTCAGTTTTCATGTCTGTCACAGTTAGATCAGAAAGCTCTACGTATATATATGTTGTAGAAGAAAAACGAATTCGCAATAGCATTTAACTTTCGCGTAACACATCATACTTTAAAGTTGTGTTACGGAACTATATTATTGGCAATATCGTGACGAATCGATATCACGATCTTGTATAACACTGCACATAGTGCAAGAATTCCTATGTGCTGGTGCTGGAGTTTCCTCATTCTATTTTTATTCCTCAATGAAAAACTTGACGATTTAGTCTGCATCAACCGAGGGCCCAGACAAAGTGATATTCTCTCAAGTTACTGGAAGTGTCAAAAATGTATGTGACTGACATATGTAAGCTACTGAAAGTCTTTAGTCAACCATGTTGAAAGTTTCTTTATAAATACGAATTGCTTTTAAAGCGATTGCCACTTGTTAAGGCCCTCAGGTAGTGCAGCAAAGCATCTACAGTTTAACATATATTTCTAAAAAGTCAACAATAGTTTGGATGACGATATTTCATGTCGTTTTATTTATATTTTTAATTAAACCTATTAGCAGCTCCGGCTAGCAACTAGCAATTTTGAAACGCCTACATAATTGTTTCAAACGCCTTACGCATAAGTGTAGATGCCGCTCGGCCACTGGTGGCCAGTGTTGTTCAACATTAAACTTTACAACCTTGGGTAAAGTCAAGGTTGCTACGTAACGTCCCGAATCACGTCGTGTGCTGCACCGCGCGCCGCCGCCCGCGCACACAATGTCGAAGGTGAAAGTCAAGGTCACACGTAACACTGATCTAATGGACACCATACATTATGTAACCAGTAATCGATCAATTTTCGATAAAAGCTACGATTGTTACAGCAATTTTAAAGAATTGTTCAGTCAGTCGTGAATTTGCACGCTTCTTGATTTTATTGTTTTAAAATCTATAAGTAGTTTTATTCTAAATATAGGACCTCCTTTTACGTTTTGGTGATTTTTTTGTGATTGTTAGGAAACTTTGAATGTAATTCAAATGTTCGGAACATCATAACCAACAATCAAATTAATCCACCAAAATGTGATTTTATGTTTTGTCATTGCGTTATTTTTTCAGATCGCTTCAGCATCCAAGTTATTTTTTTTTTAATTTTTGATTTAAATGGCATGTCAACACAAACAATTCAACAAACAAGACGAATGTTTACAACATTAACAGACATGCACAACATTTGCATATTACATCACAGATTGTGAAAGTAAAAATCTGATTACGTTTAAGCACAGTTTAAGTAAAAGTTATAAAATGCATACAATAAGTTTATGAAGAGTTTATGAGGTTCCAGTTGAGTTTGAACAAGTAAATGTACCTACAGGATGTTTCCTTTCAGGCGTCAAGCCAGTGCGAGCTGATAGCAGAGTAGCTACCATACCTATCGATTTCACCCCATTTATGTTCTGAGTAGTTCTTCAAAAAGTATTCTCCGCGTAGCTTTCGTGGCGAATTTTTTTTTAGAGTATTCTTCAAATAAATGGACCCACATTTAAGATGCTCTAAAAATAATAAGTGCAATTTTGATTATACGTAAATCGGTGCATAAAGTACAGAGATATTCTATTTTGAAATTTCGGTTCCCACGAAAGTTACGAAAGACGCCACAAAAGTTACAAACGTATTTTCTGTAAGCAAAATACAGTTTTAAATCCTTATTTTTTCATAAATTTCCAGTGGATTGAAGTTTAAAAAATGAAATACTTATTATTTATGAATCAACTTGTATTTGAGATCAACATAGTGTTTTGAGATCAGCTTATTATTACTTATTAGTAACTTTGGTTGCTAATTTAGCTTTGGTCCAGTAATTAAACTGTAAAATTTACATCATTATCATCATCATCATTTCAGCCGAAAGACGTCTACTGCTGGACATAGGCCTCCCCTAAGCACCGCCATTTCGACCGGTTCTGTGCTTCCCGAATCCAGCAGATTCCTGCGGCCTTTACAAGGTCATCTGTCCAACTTGTGGGAAGCCTTCCAACGTTACGTCTTCCAGTCTTCCAGTACGCGGCCACCACTCCAGAACATTTTGGCCCCATCGGCCATCTGTTCTTCGAGTTCTTGTGCCCTGCCTACTGCCACTTAAGTTAAGCAATTCTTCGGGCTATGTCGGTTACCTTCGTTCTACTGCGGCTCTCTTCATTTCTGATTTGATCACATAGGAAAATTCCAAGCATAGCCCTCGCCATTGCCTTTTGGGTGACTTTCAGCCTTCTCATAAGGCCCATTGTGAGTGACTACGTTTCAGTGCCGTAGGTCTTTACTGGCAACACGTACTGGTCGAAGACTTTCGTCTTGAGATACTATGGTATGTGAGACAAGAAGATATTGCGAAGCTTCCTGAACGCTGCCCAGCCGAGTCGGATTCAACGATTGACCTCTTTCTTCAAGTTGGACCTACCTAACTGGACAGTTTGTCCTAGATACTCGTCCACAACCTACAGTGTAGTGTCTCCGATCTTCATGAAAGTGGGTGCTACATGGGCATTTGAGATGCCATTTGTCTTATCCATTTTCATTTTAAGACCGACTCTTTCGGAAGCTCTACTGAGGTCATCGAGCAGTGTACTGAGCCCCTCCATAGTCTCAGCCATGACTACTATATCGTGTGCAAACCGAAGGTGAGTGACGTACTCGCCATTGATCCCTAGCCCTTTCCAGTCCAGAACCTTGAAGACATCCTCCAGTGCAGCGGTGAATAGTTTCAGAGAGATAACCTCTCTCTGTCTTCCCCTCGCCAGAAGGATAGGTTTCGAGGTCCGTTCCTGGAGTCGGACTGACATAGTGGCGTTTTCGTACAGGCACTTCAGCACCTCAATATACCGATAGTCGAGACTGCAGTACAGCCCATGCTTTAATCGAATCGGAGGTTTCAGTCTTCTGTATAACATGTTGCATTATACGTATGTAGTCTATGGTGGTTTACGGAATCCGGCTTGTTCGGGAGGCTGGAAGTCATCAAACCTGCGTGCGAAACAGATCGTGATGACTCTTGAAAGCAGCTTGTAGACATGGCTCAGAAGTGAGACGGGTCTGTAATTCTTAAGAAGAACATTATCGCCCTTCTTAAAGAATAATACCACCATGCTTGCGGCGTTTTGCCCTCGAGTATGATGGAATCAAACAGCTTCTGGAGGGCCTTAAGAACGGGTTTTTTTATACTTTTGTCTGACAAGCACTCTACATAATAAAATTCATAAGGTATTTTCTTACTGTCAATTAGCCCATTGGCTAAACAGCACAGGTTGAGGTAACAGGTAAGCTGTTAATTTGGCTACGAGAAAACATACAAACAGAAACACATACTACGAGTCGTTACAAGAAAAAAATTGAAGCACATACTCGTACACGCATAAATACTTATACAAATACATAACACCTTTATTTTGAGATTCGCGACAATCGAGTAAATGCATCAGCGGCGTCACAAAACATCTGAAGTCATTATTTAATGGAGATATAAAACTTTCATGGTGCGCTAGCTGACTTTCGTGGACAAATAACCACGAAAGTTGTGCCACGATAGTTACGAAAATTTCACATTTTTGAGAATTACTATTAAAGTTACAGGTAAATTAACGAACAAAGTACTTGGGAATAATCTCGAAGATCTATCTTATTCCTTCATTCAAAATGAGTTGGAAAATTGTAAACATTATCCTTCAAAATTTGCGCATGAAAGTTTCTTGACGAAGGCTACTTGAAAATATTCAAAGGTTAACTTATCTCATATTTTTTTTGTTTATAAGCAATTAATGTATATGTCTCCCCCACTGATGCCGGGACACTACTGAGCGTCCGCGCAACTAAAAAGTGTAGCGACAAGTTGCCCCTCTTGGAAGATAGGTGCAGTTTTGTTGCGCCCTCGCGAAAGTAGGAAAATCGTGTGACAGAGACATAATGCCTATTAACTATTGTACATTAAGAGATACAATTAATATTCTTTGATCATTATGATGCTTAATTAAATACAATCAATTTGATGTATTACACTGTATGCTTATGAATAGAATACAAAAGTTATCAAAGTTTTCCGTGAGCGCGAACAGAGTGTGACGCGCGAAGAACACCGATTTTGCTCCCGTTTTGGACACTAGATATTTTTTAAAATAAATATTATAAATAATTTTAGATGTTTATTGTTGAAATTGTACACATAAATAAACAAAGAGTAATGTGTATTTGGTCCTAAGACTGAATATTTCATAGGTTAGGAGTTAAGACCGTGTGACCGCGTTTTGAGGGACCTCGAAGAACTACCCTTCTACGATTTTTTGTAGTTTCCGAGTTATTTTGGATCCCTCATTTCATATCAATGGTAGTGATTATGGATAGTAGTTTGTATAAAATTTATGTTTTATTATCAACTGAGCTCAACTTAAACGTAGAGGAATAGTAAATATTAGGATTGATAAAAAAAATGCAAATATAATAATAAATTATGATAAAATATGAAAATCAGATACTTACATCACTTTCAGCGACCGATTTCAGCAAATAATGCCCTATTTAGTACATTCTTGTACAAAGTTGACCCAAAAAAAAATGAATTTTTTTAAAGCCATCATCTCGTTGAATCATGAAAAATATGGAAATAAAATCGAAAACTACAAAAAATCGTATAACGTACATGGGGGTTAAATCGATAGGTATGGTACTCTGCTATCAGCTGGCACTGGCTTGACACCTTAAAAGAAACACCCTGTTTATATAAAAAACCGGTCAAGTGCGAGTCGGACTCGCGCACGAAGGGTTCCGTACCATATATATGTTTAACAATCGCAAAGATAACTTTTTACTTATTTTATAATGATACTGTGAATTACAAGGTTATTTTTTGCAGTTGCAGAAAATCACCCATGTTTAAACGAAATACCTTATGAATCGCCGTTTTCAGTATTGTTGATTAAATACAGTATTCATGGTATTTACATGGTATAAAGAAGTTTCAAATTCCTAATTTGTTGAATTGTTGCGCTAGAGCTCGTACAAAAGTGGTCTAAAATTTACAACTTTTACGGCCCCCTATTTCTTTTATTTTAAAAGATTAAAAAAAATATGTTTGTACTCTACTCAATGAGTTCTAGACGATGACATCCCACATAACACATAATCAGCCTATAATGTTCCCACTGCTGGGACACAGGCCCCTCTCCGTGAGAGGGAGTGGGCCGTAATCCACCACGCGGGCCGTGTGCGGGTTGGTAGATGTCACATGTCTTCGAATTTTTGGTTCTAGGACATGCCGGTTTCCTCACGATGTTTTCCTTCACCGTTTTGAGAGCAGCGGTTATGAAATAATGACATGACACCCCACATGCTAGATTAAAATTTTTATTTTTTTTTCAAAATGAAAAGTTTATTGTATGGGGACCGACCCCTTAAATTTTTAACTTTGCCTTATTTTTATTATTTGTTGTTATAGCCGTAATAGACAGCGGAGGCTTAGTAAGTTTGTACTGGGCTGTACGTGGTTGTCTGATTTCATGGATTTTAATTTTCTTGCGCGGAACCCTAATTATTTTTCTAAAATAAAAATAGCCTAAGTAGCCTCATAACATCAGCTATATGCCGTTAAAATCGGTGAAAATTCGTTTGACAAGTTTCCTAACTTGACTCAAAGTACCATTTTTTTAATCGGACTGCGCTTTAAAATTCTTCTATACAAACTTTAACATCCCCAAACCTCATTTGAGGCGTAGTTTTGAAAAACTAATAATGACAAACATTGTTACTTACTTATGCAAGTATTTGTGCTAAGTTTCAAGTTCATTAACCAAATTAATAAGATTTTTCATATAAACTGTATCTGATCTCTGTTTTCACGAACACAGATACCTAAAGAATTTCAAAAATCGTCTGGTATGTTTCATAACTTGACTCAAACATTATTTACACCAATTTTAGAGTTAATCAAGCCCCCAATAAAATCCTCCGCTATAAAATTAACTTTTCACCCCTTAGGGGTAGATTTTTGGAAAACCCTAATACACGTTAGTCTTAATTTTTGGTCTCAAGTATAAAAACTGAGTTTTGAGTTAATCGGACCGCGTGTTAAAGTTCCTCCATAAAAACTTTGACACCCCCAATCCCTCCTTAGGGGGTAGTTTAGGAAAACTAAAAATAATAAACTTTATAATTTACTTAGATGAATATTCGTGCTAAGTTTCAAGTCTATTAACTCAAGGGATAGGATTTTTCATACAAACTTTCATCCCCTGTTTTACCCCCTTAGGGATGGAATTTCCAAAAATCCTTCCTTAGTGGATGTTTACACTATATAAGGTATCTATGTGCAAAATTTCAAGTCTCTAGGTCCATTGGTTTGGGCTGTGCGTTGGTATATTAGTCAGTGACTCAGTCAGGACTTTGATTTTTTATATATATATAGATTTACCATGTTATTTTAAGACCACAGACTTCTTATAGGTTTTCCGGTAATCTACAGGTATAGAACTATTTTCTATATTTTTTTCAAAATTTTAGGCTCAGTAGTTTCGGAGATAAGGGGGGGGGAATGGTCAATTTTCATCTATTTTCTTAAATAACTTTAAAACAATAAATTTTAAAATTATAAAAAAAATATATTTGAGACCCTCATAGTAAGCCCTTTCATTTGATATGTCACTCGGTACAGTTTACAAAACTTTTTTTTTTAATTTTCTTATTTTCCCCCTAAAAGTGACTCTCATATTCAAAATTCATATATTTACTTTAGCTGTACGTGTTTGGGTCACAGAAATCCATATGTGTACCAAATTTTAACTTAATCGGTCCATTAGATTTGGAGCAAATTGGCTGTGACAGACGGACAGACGGACAGACAGACAGACACACGAGTGATCCTATAAGGGTTCCGTTTTTTCCTTTTGAGGTACGGAACCCTAAAAACAAACGATGGCTTTTACTATAGCGCTAATCATCCACTATCTCATATTTTGTAAACCTTAACGGTCTTAATACAAAACGAGATTTTTCTTCTGTCATGGTTTAAACCATCGAGCCAGTTTTTGTAACACTAGCTGTGATAGAAATACAGTTCTTTATACAAAACGGTCAACTTAGTCCGGTACTAAGTTGTCAGTTTTATAAAACTGACAACTGAATGTGTCGCAATAAAGTTCAAAATTCAAAAGGGTCAAGGGTCTATGGTTTAAACCTGGGTTTGAAGATGAACCTTGTTTTCTAATAACACGGATTGAGACCGAGAAAGCGCATGCTGATACTGGTCCCTATTATATCAGTATAATTAATGACACATAATTTTAATAGGTACAGTCTAGAAATCAATACCTCCGTCAACCCAATTAGTGGTGGCAACGTCTGCGCATCCAATATCCTTTCATTTGGAACCTTTGAGTATATTAATACGGCATCAAAGGCTTCCTAGATGTTCAACTTCATAACTAAATGTTCCTAGAACTTTAGCTGACCTAAAGGGAGCGAACGTTCTAGGCAAGAATGTTATGTATGTGTATGTCCAGGTAAACTGTATACAATTTAATTATTATAGTGATTCAGCACGTCTGCCGTGCAATTTAAAAACACAGTAAGTAACAGTTTTGGTCAAAATTAAGTTAATCATATATTCGTTATCGCCAACATAAGTTAATAAGAATCAAAGATCCTTTTTTTTTGTTACTGCGTTTATAAATTGCTCAGCAGACGTGTCGTGATCGCATGGGGTCACTATGACCACAGCCTAGCGACTTGACCCTTAGGCCGTAAGGTTGCCACATGTACAGTTTTGACAGACAATCTGACAGACTGATAGAAAAGGTTATCGTTTAAAGATAACAGTTCAAATGATTTATTCATTAGCGCACAGCCTTACCGGATTTTACCACACTCTTCTGAATGAGTTATAGAAAAGCATAGCTCACAATATTGGGCGCCTCTAACAATTTTATTCAATAATAAAACCGGCCAAGTGCGTGTCGGGCCACGCGCAGTAATAAGGTTCCGTAGTGCACGCCGCCGCCCGTCGGTATTCGAGAGTAAATATTATTAACTAGCTTTTGCACGCGGCTTCGCCCGCGTGGATGTCGAATAATATCCCACGGGAACGAAAATCCTTATTCCTTGTCTACATTATAAAGGGAACCTCTGTGCAAAATTTCAGCTTTCTAGGTGCAAAGATTTGGGCTGGGCGTTAATGAGTCAGTCAGTCAGGACTTTGGGCTGGGCGTTAATGAGTCAGTCAGTCAGGACTTCTCTTTTTATTTATATATATAGATAGATTTACAAATAATTCTTAATAAGAATGTTATGATTTTATTTTTATAAGTATATTTTTATTTTTACATGTTTCATAAACTTCATAGAATATCCGTGATAAACTTATATTTACTACCTGTTTTACAGAACTAAAAACGTTACATAAGTAATTTTTAATCTAATTTTTACGAAATTTTTACTGTTCCAAGTAAATCTTACAAGTTGCTTGAATAACTCGGAAACTTGAAAAGCGGAAAACTGTTTTCACGAATATTTTTGAAAGACCTATCCATCAACACCCCCCCCCCCTTTTTTTTCTTTTTTACCACTTTATCGGCGTAATAAATATGTATATCCATGCCAAATTATAGATTTCTCGTACTAAGAGTCTCTGAGTTAAGCTGCGGATGGACAGACAGACAGACAGACGGACGGACATAGCGAAACTATAAGGGTTCCTTGCTGACTACAAAATCCTAAAATGCCTGGTAAAAACAAGTGAAGAAAATCACATTTATGTAGGACTAGCTGACCCGACCGACGTTGTCCTGTCCCAATTCAGTTTTCCCGAATTTTCCAACTGTTCCAATTTTTGTCACCGTTTAAACCTTCCCTGGACTACGACAAACACTTCAAAACCAAAATCAGCTAAATCGGCCCAGCCGTTCTCGAGTTTTAGCGAGACAAAAGAACAGCAATTGATTTTTATATATAATATATAGAAGATAGAAGATAATTTTCCTACATACATCGTCAAAGATAATTAGTTCCTAATTATTATGTGTTAAATGTCGTGCAATGCTAATAAAGCTGTTTTGATATTAAATAGTACAAACAACGTGTCATCAATGATACATTTATCCTTTGAAGTGATAGAATACAAGCATGAAGTTCAATGCCCACTAATGAAACACCACCATATTGTAGAGTTAATGCACTCATTTGTCCATAAAAATATTAGGTTCAGCGACACCTAAATGACAAAAAGTTGCTGATGTTTCTAAAAAGACCAAATCGACCGGTGCGCGGTGCATAAAAAAAAAAACAATTAATTTAATTACAGATGAAGACGTAGCTTAATGTGGTTATTTTTTTGGAAAACCTGACATGTGAAGTCTAAAAACTGAAAACGGCAACAAGATCAGTATTTTTTTGCCATAGTAACTTTTCGTTAACTTATAAATGTACTGCCAGCGTCACTTTCTGTTGTACGGTTGGTTGGACACAAGGATGCGGTTGATGTGAGCGTACATTTGGTTAGTTGGAAACAAGGATGCGGTTGACGAGCGCGTACATTTAGGTTGGTTGGACACAAGGATGCGGTTGACGAGTGCGTACATTTAGGTTGGTTGGACACAAGGATGTGGTTGACGAGCGCCTACATTTAGGTTGGTTGGACACAAGGATGCGGTTGACGAGCGCGTACATTTAGGTTGGTTGGACACAAGGATGCGGTTAACGTGAGCGTACCTACAATTAGGTTGGTTGGACACAAGGATGTGGTTGACGTGCGCGTACATTTAGGACAAAATGGACGAGGTTTTTACGATTTTCTGCGAGTATATCTATATACTTACGAATATATTCGTAATACCTACCTTATAATTCAAAAATGTTTTTCTGAACCAAAACGAGTAAGTAAAAGGGAAGTATGAAAGTTTTCCATTTATTTTGCAACTGCCGAGAAAACTTTGCAACGTGTAGATATAAAAACAATAAATGCGTTCAGTGCGGAAATTATTATACGTGTTTGCAATATATCATAACAACGCTTTATGAACTTGACGTAATTACTTCATGTGTTTACATAATGTATTGTGAGTCTAATTAACGCGTCTACAAGTCTGTGTGACCCTTTCAAGAACATGTGTGTGTTCCGGCATCGCACAGTTCGACTGCCATCCAGGGCAATGTCGAGGCTACTAATAATACTCACTGCTGAATATTCATAGACAAACCAGCTGCAAGCCATACAGACAACGGATTTAAGTAGTTATTATAACAATCTATTGTTATATCTACCTGCAGTAAATTGTTCCAGCAATTTACCGCCACAAAGAACGTCCTCAACGCTTAATAATGAATAATCCTGGACAATGCACTCAATCCTGTTTATAGCGAACTCTTCATTGCGGAGTCATAAAAATTATTTATAATTGCAAAAAAATGAATAATTACACGGCTGCCACAAATGATTCAGATTGTGATCGTGGCATGAACTGAAAAGTGCAGCCTTGTCCTCTTTATCTCAAGTCAGGGCAAACGGATCAAGGCGAATATGTGTTCAGAGTGTCACAGAACGTAGACCCTCCGTCACGCAAGCCGTTTCAGTCATTTGTACGTTTGCCATTATTGTAAGTAAACAATAGGTAAACAATAAAATGTGAATAAAGCCAAACTACGTAATCGGTTTACCTCCAACATCAATGCTACTCCGGTCAGGTAGCGTAACTTTAATGAACGAATAATATACGACGCGTTCAGACGGTGACTGGTGTTGTAGACAAGTTTATTTGTCACCAAGGCGCTAGGGCTTAGGTGGCTACTGTGAGCATTCATGGTGAGGTCAGGCCTATTGCAGCACCGTCGTAATCTTCTGATTAAATTCAATGTCAAGTCCGTAAGAGGTGGCTTGGTGTCGTGCAGGGCACAGAGTCGGTTTGGAAGACGAGTCGTGTCCAATGCTTACTGGGGCGAGGTTCCTTCGCATAAAAAGTCGAGTCATGCACATTCAGGCTAAGGTCTCGAGAGACGGCTTGCGTCTCCTCCGCGGTCAAGTACGCGCCATCTCACGACACCGGCGCCGGCGCTGCTAACGCTGATCTACATTCAGCTGTTTGGTATGTTCCACGCGCCGTTCGGTCACGCACATGCATTATTTTATGTCGAGTTCAACGGAATCTTGGTAACTTTAAATTAATTCAGTTTGGAGTCTACCATTGTCATACCTGTACACCACAGTATTAAGTTCGTATTTGTGGTCAATTTTACGTGGCTGGGATATTGCGTTTGTACATTGGTGATTCTACCATTTTAATCTAAATCGTTCAGCAATATAATTTTGAATCTAAATAACCGTCTTAATCTGGGTACTGAATGGAACGCATGCCTGATATTTTTTTTATTGGTACTTTTTCTTTGTAGCTAGGCTTCGGTGCATCAGTGAACATTAGGTACGAAAGCAAAGAGGTCAATTGTTCGAAGTAGACAAATCAGTAGCAAGACGAACAATGCCTGTAATTACATCGGTGCTGAGTTTCTGTGCCGCGCTATCCTTGCTGATAACTAATGAATATCATTAGATCATTAGTATTGTTAATGGGCATCGACTTATAAATGTACTAGCGACCGGCCAATGCTTCGCACGGTTTTTATGACTTGACAAAACCTGAAAGTTTCTATATTATATCTAAGTTAAATATTAATTTATTACACATATAAACTCCCCGGAATAAATTCTTTAAATGATAGTGAAAACCACATCAAAATCCGTTGAGTAGTTTAGAAGAACAACGCGCCCACACAAACAGAGAGGAAAAGCGACTTTATTTTATAACAAGTATAGATGTACCTGTAGGTAGAATCGTGCTGCAAAATAAGAAGTCCTGGTTAAATTTTTATATGTATGTACTACAGAGCTAACAGGTATTTTCAACAATTCTCATAGATTTTTAAGTGGTCTTGTGTCTAGGAAAGTATGTGTTGCTAATAATATAATAGTCTGTTCAATCAGTCTGTTCCCACTGTTGGGAACCATCCCCATATTACAGATTTATTTATAAAAATAGCATGCAATTAAAAAAATCTATAATTGCCCATCTGCAATCTGAAAGGACTTGATGAACAACTCTTTAGAACTACACACAAAAGTTGTTCAACTGACTAAGTACACTCAACAAAAAAAAATCTGATTCGTCACATGAAATTTTAGCTGTCTTTAATCATTAAAAAAGTTCATTACATATTCAACTCAAATAATACAAATGTAAACGAAGCGGCGGGAAAAAACTAGTCATACATCAATGGAAACAACCACGCGACCTCCTGCCGCATTATAAACTCCTGGTAGCACAATTCTGTTAGCGGCTCGCTTGTATGGGAAGGATACTAGGAGCTTTGGCTCAGAGGAGGTGGGCGACGGAAAATCGATACTGCGACCTGCGCACATTGAAAGTGAAAGGGGACGTGACGTCACGCTGCATATACATCGTTTCATACGACACGAGATTTTTCACGGTTGTTATGTAAGGGTGCTGAACAGAACTTTAAGGTACCTACGGATGTTTTGATTTTACTTCGTGAAATGAACAACGAGTTTGTGAGGTATACTTATGGTTGTAGATATAGAACTTTTGTTTCTTTTTTTCAGAGCAAGAAAAAATGCAAGTGAAAGTTTAAGGTAGGTATTTTAACGAAACGGGGAAAATTGTATATCTCACTCGTAAGTAGTAACTCCTATTCGTAATAAATGTTGGATGTTTCATCTGACTTTTTCATAATTTCCTGGCTGAGCCGACAAACGTTGTCCTGTCAGAATTTCAATAATTCATACTAAGTTTTCGCGAATTTTTCAATTTTTCTGGCAACTTTTGAAACATTTTCTTTCGTACAAACCTTGTCCTGACAATTGCAAGCACAACAAAAAAAAACCGGCCAAGTGCGTGTCGGACCACGTACAATGAAGGGTTTCGTAGTTGAAAAGAACTTACCCCAAAAACAAACTTAACACTATTTTTTGTAAGTCATAAAATTACAAATTCTCAATTTTTGGACTTTTTCCTTTACTTGTGCTGGGAGACCTAGCTTCTTACCAAATTTCATTATTATAGGTCAACGGGAAGTACCCTATAGGTGTTGATATAGCGTCAGTTGCGAGTATCAAAATGTGACGCAAAATGGCCGTATTTTTTTATTGCGTTGACTTATAAGCTTGAGTTTTTTATGACTCCAAGAAACCATAGACCTACGTATTTGATATTAACTTCAACTTGATACCTCTACGCGTTCCTGAGAAAAAGGGCCTTGACAGGCTGACAACTTCGAAAATATTTTTTTTTGTGATATAATTACAAATTAACAATTTTCGGACTTTTTCCTTTACTTGTGTTGTGAGACCTTGCTTCTTGCCAAATTTCATGATTCTAAGACAACGGGAAGTAACCTATAGGTTTTGATTTACTTGCATGTATCAAAAAATGTCGCATAAATGGCCGTATTTTTTTATTGCGTTGACTTAGAAGTTTGATCTTTTTAGGACTTCAAGGGACCATAGACTTACGTATTTAATATTAATTTCAGCTTGATACCTTCACGCGTTCCTGAGAAAAACGGTCTTGACAGACTGACAGACAGACAGACAGACAGACGGACAAACAAGTGATCCTATAAGGGTTCCGTTTTTTCCTTTTGAGGTACGGAACCCTAAAAAAGAATTAGCCAAGTAGACGCACAACCGTTCTGATACGCGAACATACATTCGGCAATTGATTTTTATTTACATAGATTTTCCTTTTTTCTAACGATAATGGTTTCCATCACAATCGGCTTTACGTAAGAATTCAAAATTTGGAAATGACCGTTTAACAAGTGGGTAGGTATTATATCTAACGTAATTAATTATAACAACAACTGTACAGTAGGTACTTAAAGTTTTATGATTAATCTTAGTGCAATTAGTTTTGTTGGCAATTAAAACCAGAGTAAATTAAGCACTAAAGTCGTAAGATAAATTAAAAAAAACTTGTAAAAAATAGCTTTGTTTGTGGCTCTACATTTTATTTTTAATAGTCCGAACTCCGAATGAAAAAACGGAACCCTTATAGCATCACTCGTGTGTCTGTCTGTCTATCACTGCCATTTTGCTCCGAGTCTAATGGACCGATTACATTGAAATTTGGTACACATGAATTTCTGTAACCCAAACACGGACGTGTAACGTAAATAAATTACTTTTGAATACGGAAGGAAATAAGATAAAAAAACAGTTCCTCAAATTGTCATGTGCGAGTTGTGCGACATATCACATAAAAGAACTTGCTGTGAGGGTCTCAAATATGTTTTTTTATAATTTTAAAATACTTACGAAATAGATCAAAACTGACCATCTCCCCCCTCAATTTTTTTTACTCAGTTTTTTCGGAGATACTCCTTATCTCCGAAAAAACTCAGTAAAAAAATGTGAAAAAAAAAATACAGAGAGTGATTCTATATGTACTTATAGAATAAAGAAAAACCTACACCTAAGAAGTCTATAATGGTCTTAAAATAACATGGTAAATCTCTCAATATTCTGCAAACTTATATTTGCAGTCGGAATGTAATGAGAGGATATGTTTTTTAACTACAATGTTAAGTTTGTTTTTGGGATAAATTCATCCCAACTACGGAACCCTTAATTGTGCGTGGTCGACTCGCAATGACCAGTTTTTTTTTAATAATCCATAATATTATGCATAAGACACGATGTAAAATGTCATAGCGACGATTCAACAAATTAATCGGTACCACTTCAAGTTTTACTACATAAGTCCTACTGTAGGTATTGGCATCAAGAACTGAGTTAAAATTATGGCTCTTTCTATTTTACTATAGTGCCTGTGGCCAATTTTAGAAACCTCTTTTTAATTTAAAGGTCAGCAGTCATTATAAGATGTGTTTCCTAAGAGCAAATCTGCATGGAGATGAGGGTGGAGGGTTGGAATGATAGTGGGTTAAGACTATAGTACTATTATTTATTCTGTGCTATAAGTACTATAAGTACCTACTACTTATACAACTATTACTGTTTAAAAAATATTTGTACGCCTGCAGGCATAGTGATACCATATTTTTTTTATTTTATAACATCATTTAAGTACAGACAACAGCACATAATATGTGCTGTTGTCTGTACTTAAATGATGTTTATATACCCTTATGTGCTGTTGCCTGTACCAAACTGTTTTTCTCCAAATGATTTTAAACCTTTAAAGGTTGACGGTTAGTTCAAAATCGAATGAGAAAAATTGACAGTTTGTGGTAACTTGACCTGCTGCTGTGTGTACCACAACATTATACCAAAGTGTCACAAAAAATTTTTTTTAATTTAATTGCGATTTCTTAATTTTTGACATCGCGCCGTAGAAATCTTTCTACAATCTATCTTGTCTTTCATTTCTTCTGTTCTACGGTGGTCATACTTTTTGCCACAAATATAGACGTCTCAATAAATAAATGGCATAGGAACAGATTTATTAGGTATTAAAGATTCTGTTAATTGCGATGGTAGACTCGCCAGACCGTGGTAACTCGCCCTCCTTTCGATTCTGCCTTAATTTAGAGGATGTCCGCTCATTTTAATTGGAAGTATGTAATAATATTCTACATTAAATAATTGACCATTTCCATATCACTTGAATTATTCATCAAATAATTTATCTTTACGCGCAAACTTTGAGCAATTTTCATGAACATCTTAGGTCTTTTTTTGTCCAACCTCACAAAATTATGCCCATTAATTCTATTTTTAAATAACATGACGTTTTAAATGATAATGGACCTATTGCCTGTTATTATATAATAGCCATAAAAATGTAATAACAATATACAGTGTGTGGCTTTGGTAAAAACTTAGAAAACTACGATGGAACGGTTCTGGTCGTCAGATAAAACAAAATTAACTACCAGCCAGTTGAAATGTACGAATATGAAAATTTTAATAATAGGTGATTATAAGGGTTCCATGTGATAATTAAGCTACCAATAATAAACGTAGTAGCTGTGCGAGTAAAAGTAATCAAAGCAGTCAATGCAACCGGAAATGCACACTCTATGGATGGCGTACCGTAGAATAACATTATTTTCACATCACCACCGCACCGGATCGCTAATAATAAATAAATAAATAATAAATATACTTGTACATTTCACACAACGCCATCTAGTCCCAAGCTAAGCAACCTAATGCTTAAGTTATGGTAACGAGATGGCTGATAAACTACTTACTTATATACATTTTTTTTTTGTTGTAAATACATACATATTATAGATAGAAAAACACCCAGACTCGGAACAAATACTTGTAGGTCGTACAAATATTTGTTCCGTGCGGGAATCGAACCCGCGACATGCTGCGCAGCAGTCAATCGCTCAACCACTGCGCCAACCGTGTCGTGCTAATGTTATAATGTAAAACTTATAGGTAAGTCATCGGGAAATAATATTATTCTGAATTTGAATTTGGAACCTCAACTGAGAAAATACTAAGTACCTACCTATGGAAAAACTTACTAAAAAAAAAACTTTTTTTTATTAATGACCAAAGAGTTCTCACTTCATAGGTTTTAGTTGCCATTAACGAACAAAATAATTTAATTTCGCAAAATACTAGAGTTAATATACCTACTTAGTAAAAAATATGTATATTAATTAAAGAGATAAAACAAAAACAATTACAACAATAGAAGCAATTGTTTTCTATATGAGGTCCAAAATTACTGACTAATCTGAATAAATAAATAATAAATAAATATCCTTGGACATTTCACACAACGCCATCTAGTCCCAAGCTAAGCAACCTAATGCTTGTATTATGGTAACGAGATGGCTGATAAACTACATATATACATTTTTTTTTTTTTTGTAAATACATACATATTATAGATAGAAAAACACCCAGACTCGGAACAAATACTTGTAGGTCATACAAATATTTGTTCCGTGCGGGAATCGAACCCGCGACATGCTGCGCAGCAGTCAATCGCTCAACCACTGCGCCAACCGTGTCGTCAAATATTAGCACCTATTAACTTATGGAGTTATAGGTATTGCTGATTATAATTCTGTATAGCCATATTAGTTACGGGTGCGAATCATATTTTAATCAACATACAACGACACTGACCCTGTACATTGCAAAAAACGGATAACGTAACGTACATATGGCGCGGGCTGCCATAACGCATCCCCCTTAATCAAAAATAAAAAAAAGCATGAAATCATCATCATCATCAGCTTTATTCCGATTAATACCTGAGATTTATTCCGATTTAAATGACATCGATCATCGCAGAACCATTTGTGGTTGAAAATAAACCATCGGAAATAACTCCTCTCTGCGGTGACAATGGGTCATAAAACTGCGGTAGCTTAAATGCGGTTTTCCTCTTGAAACATAAGAACATAGGTGGTCAGCGTTTACTTGAAGTTATACCCGAGCGAGACGGGAAAGTCCAAGCGCAGAAATAAGGACCAGTCTTACCTAGGTACCTACCTGGCTGGTCGCTCCAACAGTGCAACTGTACAGCGTGTTGCTTTTAAGGGGTCAAGCCAGTGCGAGCTGATAGCAGAGTACCATACCTATCGATTTAACCCACATGTAAGTTCTACGATTTTTTGTAGTTTTCGAGTTATTTTGGATCCCTCATTTCATATCAATGGTAGTGGTTAAGGATAGTAGTTGGTATAAAATTTATGTTTTTATTATCAACTGAGCTCTGCTGAAACGTAGAGGAATAGTAGGTAAATATCAGGATTGACTAAAATATGCAAAGATAATAATAAATTATAAAATATGAAAATCATAGGATTCCAGATACACCACTTTCAATGACCGATTTCAGCAACTAATTTAGTACGTTCTTGTTCAAAGTTGACCTTCAAAAAAGATACAATTTTTTAAAGTATCATCTCTTTGAATCAGGAAAAATATCGAAAAAAAATTATAACGCGAAAATTACAAAAAATCGTAGAACATGCATGGGGGTTAAATCGATAGGTATGGTACTCTGCTATTAGCTCGCACTGGCGTGACACCTTAAAAGAAACACCTTGTATACCTGTTTCGCATAATTCCCCGGGTATTTTCCTGTTACTTAGAGGTACCAGGAAAACTTGGTTACGGGGTACGGGGAATTATGTAACGAAATGTTATGTCTTTTTCAATAGGGTTATTATAAAGTCCCTAGAGTACCGTACTTGCCTATAGTTTTTTTTTTATCTCACCTTCACAACCCAGTAACTGGGTATTACTATACCCCTTGGTAAGACTGATTGTCAGACTTTCGGGCTTCTGATGACCCGTAACGACTGTCTAAGATCCACGAATGACAGCCGTGACCAACGCCTTAACGTGCTTTCCGAGGCACGGAGGAGTCTCGGTATGTAAAGATGGTCACCGATCCACTGACCAACCCCGGCAAGTGTAGCTTAACCTGATGGATCGACCCGTGCGCTGTTATTCTTAGCCACGAGCTCCTCTAAGTAATCTTAAAATAGTTTTAAGTAATCCTAAAACTATTTAAATGAATCAAATTATTACATATCTTAATAAAATAAGTCACATATTTATTTATTTATTTATTTAAACTTACACACTATCACTACAGGATAACCCCAATACAATAGTGATTTCCAAACACACATTCTATAATCAAAGCACACACACAAATAAATTGAAGATTAATAATAATATTTAAAAATCTAAACATTCAACAACAACAACTCTAATAAAAACACCATCTGACTACAGAATTATAAATGTAGGACTAACTTATCATAATTATATGGATTACCTATCTAACTAAACTTTTTTTTTCTTTTTTTTTATTGCTATGAAATATTAACCTACAATATAAAATAAGACATAACACAGAATATTAATATTTAAATATAACTTACAAAATTCAACAAAACTCTTGCGAATTCACTCAGATTGCACGAAAATATATCAACTCTCTCATGCACTTCGTTTAGTACCCGTATTGTGCGGGTGAGCGGTGTTTTTGACAGCAGGTTGGTTTTGGCAGCAGGAACGGCCAGCAGTGGCGGCCGCCGCCTCCATACGCACCGGTCTGGCACGCACAGCTTCAGGTGACGCAGCACACCCGGGTTATGAGCTACTCCACGCAGGAGCTTTAGCGCATACGCCGCCAGTGTAAAGTCTCGGCGCACTCTGAGTTCGTTGTACCCCACCATACCTAGTACAAACAGTGTAGGATACATCAGCGGGTAAAATGGGTAAACCCCATAAAGTTTAAAATACAAGTGTATATATTGAGTGTGTATATAGTAATATGTATTGAGTGGTGTGGTTTAATATATCAATCAAATAGGTACGATCTAAACTGGGTATTAAAAAAAATATAAATGAGTTTCATTATAAATGTGGGTAAAGACTATTAAAATGCATAGTCTATACCTAATATCTATTAAAGTCATACACTGGGTCAAAACGTCCTGAACTTCCTGCCATTGATTGCATTGAAAAGTGTTACACGAAATTGAATTAGAATAATAATATAAACAGCTTTAAAAGAGGAATCAATAATTTTCGGAAACTGTTGGTCTGTCTGTCCTTCTGTAGACGTATCTGTACCTAGAGTTTTCAAGTGAGCCAAAGCAGCAAATAATGCAACCAAATATTTTGGATCATTATTATTTAACCAGTAATTCTGATTTATTAAAAGCAATAATCATCAAACGTCGCAGCTCAAGGTACCTCTTAAGACTATTAAAAAGTAATCGGAATAATAAGAGTCATGAAATACGTCATAGGTACCAATGCGCCCATAAACCATACAATCCTGGTTAATTTCCACATCATTTTTGATTAACAATTAGATTAATACTGTACCTACCTAATTTACGATGCCAATATCTCCAATATTAAACTATGCTGATTTATAATACCAATGATAATTAAATGTTGTCAACGATGCTTTCCGAAGTCTAAATTGTCCAATTTCTTAATCTTTCATATTCTTATTTTTCCGAATTCTTAGTTTTACAATATTCCGAATTTTTCATATTCATTTATTTACACTTTCTCATTATTACATGTTCCATTGTAGTCCACATTCTGTATTTCCCCTAAATAAGTACAATCACAATAAAAACTTTGTAACAGATTTTGTTCCACACATGATTCAACTTGTATAATAATCTCTTTGGAGGGAATTATGTTGTATTAATTTAACTTTCCTTTTTCTTCATTATATGTCTATTTTCACTTAAATCTTTCTTTTTCTCGTAGTCATGGTATAAAGTATAGCATGCAACTCTTGAATAAAATGGATTTATATCGAGGGCCATGAATCACTCGCGGCGCTCAGGATTCTAACACTTGAATCACTTTTTTTTTTTTTTTTTGAGGGTGGGAAATCATCAAATAACTTCTCCCGCTCTGGGTGGAGCGGGAGGGCGTGTCAGACTTTTACTGACTAAAACCCACCCGTGTTCCTTCAGTTGCCTATGCCAGGGCCGCGGTAACCCCTTCAGACAACCCGCGACCCCAGCGGCGTCGGCCCTATTGGGCCCCGTCACTTGCTGACATCTCTTTGAGGCGCGCGTGGAACACAACGCGCCGTCGACTCGGGCCTGGTCCTTACCGGACGGCGAGCTACCCGCTGCTCACCGTCCGCAGGCCCGCGCCTACGGTGGCCGGAAATCGCCCCGCGATTCCCGCCGCCCAGGGCGTCTCCTGCGGCGACTGAGGGCGTGAGGCTGCCTCTCCCTCACGCGTTCCGCCTCCTCCTTCGCGAGCATCACTGCTTCGCAGAAGGAGGTGACGGCCTCCCATGCACTCTCGCTCCGCACCATGGCCTGGACCAGCCGGTCGATTCTGTAAAAATCTCACCGTGAAACTTAGGTGAAGTGAGTTTGTTTTTGGCTAGGAATTGACACTATTGACAGCTCACTCCACGCTCACTTCACCTAAGTTTTCACGGTGAGATGGTTACAGAATCGCACTGCAGGCTCGGACGCGAGAGATCGCCGCCGCCGATCGCCTCCGTGAGAACACGGCGGTGCTCTGCCCAAGCCGGGCAGACCTCCACTGTATGCTCCACCGTGTCCTCCGGGCGATCCACACAGTGGAAACACCCGGGCGTTTCCTCCCGCCTTATGCGAAACAGGAACCTGCCGAAACAACCGTGTTCGGTGAGGACCTGCGTCAGGCGGAAGGTGAGGCCGCCGTGGCGCCTCTCTAGCCACTCCTCAAAGAGGGGACTTATCGCCGCTATTGTGGCGTGCCCAGCGCTGGGTTGCGACAGTCGCGCTCTCCATGCAGCCATGAGATCCCGCCGGAGCTCTGTCCGCTGTACCGTGATTTCTCGCGGCAGCGGAGTTACGCCCCGGCGTTTCGCCTCCTCGCGCCACTCCCACACGTGCGCGAGGACCTTTGCCTCCAGATCCCACGGCGGCAATCCGGCAAGGAGGCTCGCCGCCTCCCGGGAGACCGTGCGGTATCCCCGGACTAGCCGGATGGCCATGACCCTCTGGGACGCGTTCAACCTGCCGGCTGGTCCCAGCCTTAGGGAACGCGCCCACACCGGTGCTCCGTAAAGGGCCATGGACCGCACGACCCCCGCGTAGAGCCTCCGGCAGGAGGCGTTTGGACCCCCCAGATTGGGCAGGAGCCGCCTCAAGGCAGCCCCAGCCCGTGCCAGTCTGGGAGCCAAACGTCGGAAGTGCTCCACGAAGTTCCACCGGCTGTCGAGGACGAGTCCCAGGTACTTCATCGTCGACCCGACTCCGATGTGAACCCCTCCCACCGTTATTTCGGAACCCGACGGTGGCGCATTCCGAGGACCATGAAAACACATGTCCTCGGACTTGTGCAAGGCCACCTCGAGTCCCAACTGCCGGATCCTCTCCACGACTATCGCAACCCCGCGTGTCGCTAAGTCCGCCTCCGCCTGGTGCGACCTCCCTTGCGCCAGGACCAGCGTGTCGTCAGCGTAACATACTACGCTGACGCCGCCAGGGAGGTCGGCGCGCAGCACCCAGTCGTAGCCGATGTCCCACAAATGCGGCCCCAAGACCGATCCCTGTGGGACACCGCACGACATCTCTCGCCGGTTCCACTCTCCCTGATGACCGGGGTAGATGACGGCCCTGTCCGTCAGATAGGCCTCGACCACTCGACAGAGGTAGGTCGGCATCCGGTGATACCGCAATGCCTCCCTGATGCAACTCCAGGGCAGGGTATTAAAGGCGTTGGCGATGTCTAGGGACACCGCCAAGACGACCCCACCCCGGGCCACTGCATCCCCCGTCGTGAGGGCTCGCACGCGCATGATGGCGTCCACCGTCGAGCGCCCCTTGCGGAAACCAAACTGGGTCTCCGCCAAATCCGGCCCCTCCTGCACCAGCCACCCGACGAGGCGGTCTGCAATTACTCTTTCAAAGAGCTTGCCCACCTCGTCGAGCAGCACGATGGGCCGGTAAGCGGACGGAGAGTCCGCAGGGCGCCCCGGCTTCTTAATGAGGACCAGTTTCCCCGTCTTCCAGCGAAGTGGGAACTGGCCCCTCTCCAAGCATGCGCTTAGGAGCCCCCCTAGTCGAGGCCCGAGAGCCCCAAAGGCCAGAACCCAGGCTCTTCCAGGTAAGCCGTCGGGTCCTGGGGCGGTATTTTTGGCACTGAGCCTACGTACCGCCGCTCTCAACTCTACCTCGGTCACTTCCGGAGCATCAACGTCGCCGTCGGTGTCGTGGTCCGCAGCGGGCACCGCATGAGACGGAGCCATAGGCGGGGGAGTATGTTCCCCTCGCGAAGGGAACAGAGCGCTCACCACGTCCTCCACGAGCTCGGGCCGGAGACTCTGCGTCAGCGGGGGCGCCCATGGGCGGAGTTTCTCCCGCACCAACTTGTAGGGGCGCCCCCATGGGTCTCTGTTCAGAGTCTCCAGCGACTCCTCGCGGCCCAGATCCCTGGACCGCAAGATCTCCGCTCGGAGGGCGGTCTTCGCCGCTCTGTACCCCTCGTACAGCTCCGCCTGAATGGCTTCCGTATCCGGAGGGCGGATACGGAGCTTGCGGTGCCTGGTGTACAGGCGTCGCGCGGCGACGCACGCCTCGCGCAGAGCCGTCAGCTCCGGCGACCACCAATACACCTGGCGAAAGGCGCGACTGGGCTGGACCCGGGGCATTGCCACGTCGCACACTTCGGACATGGCCTCCCGGAACCACTCCGCCTCGTCGTTGATGTCGGCAGGCCTGTCCGGTGGTGACACCCAGGCCTGCACGATCGAGGCTTCCAGGAGGAGCTCCCGGTCCAGCTTCTTCATCGCCCACCGCGGACCACTCGGGGCCTGTCGGACCGGCGCGCTCGAGGTATGGGCGGAGACGTCAAACCGGATGTACCGGTGATCGGAATAGGTCTCCACCCCCTCCATGACGCGCCAGTCAACCACGTGCGGCAACAGAGCGGGGCTGGCGAACGAGATGTCCACCACCGACTCACCCCGCATCCGCACACACGTGGGGACAGAACCCCGGTTTAGGACGACCAGGCCTGTCTCCAGAGCCCAGTCCTCCACCATCCTGCCCCGTGTGTCCGTACACCGGGAACCCCAAGCCACATTCTTGGCGTTGAAGTCCCCGAGGACAAGCACGGGAAGGGAACGAAACCCGACGACGACGGTTTTCAACTCCGCAAGGGAGTTGTGGAACTCGGCGAGAGTTCGGTTCGGGGAGAAGTATGTCCCCACCACGACAATCCCCCCGAACCGTGCTGCGACGCAACCCTGTCCCTTCTTGACGGCTTCAAGGGACAGGGTACCGGCGGCGGCCGACGAAATGAGGGTCACTGAGCCGCTCAGGTCCTCCACCCAGTAATCACTGGGCGGGACAAAGTACGGCTCAGCGACCACGGCGATGTTAATCGACCACTGCGCCATACTCTGGATCAACAGATCCTGAGCAGCGGCGCAGTGGTTGATGTTCGCCTGGAGGAGGCGTAATGGGGCCACTACTGGCATTCCATTGCAGCCCCCTCCTGAGCCCCCTGTGAGGGCTCCGCCGCAGTGGGTACGGCGGTGACGGCAGTGGGGGCGGCAGCGACGGCGCCTGTGGCGACGGCTGCGGCGGTGACGGCGGTAGAGGGGGCGGAGGGCTTACCCTTGCCCCGGGCTTTCGCGGGTGGACCACAGCCCTTGCTTCCAGCCCGGTGATCGGCCGGCTTGCCAGCTGCCGCACATAGGTAGCAGTGCGGCGTGGCATTGCACGAGCCGGCCTTGTGACCGGGCTGACCACAGCGGAAGCAGTTACTGCTGCGGTCCACCTCCGAGGTGCATTTCGCTCCCACGTGGTTGCCCACTTGGCAACGGAAGCACCTCAGAGGTCTGGGTTCCAGCAGTTTCACCCGCGTGGAATCCCAGCCCACCTGAAATCTAGGGCCCTCCCCAACGATTTTGTTGGCCGCCGATACGGGGCAGCTCACCGTGACGGCTCGCAACCCCGTGGAGTCTGGACGGATGGTGCCTACCTTCACCTGCTCGATAGCGCACCCCCCCATCTTGACCACGGCGGCCACAACTTCCCCCTCTGTGACGGAGTCGTCCAGACCCAGGATGCGCATGTCAGCACACTTGGCGGGTCTGGACACCCGGGCTTCGTCCGCATTTAAGGACGCCCTGAGCTTTTTAGCCAGAGCGTCAGCGGTCGGGCCACTGGCCGCACCGGGAATCTCGAGCATACGAGCCCCGGTCGCCGTGACCCTAACTCGCATGCCCTTCGTGACCCCGACCTCCTCCAGGTTCACCGCCGCCCGCGCCTTGGTGAGCACGTCGCGGTAGGACACGCCCCTCTTCTCCGCTTCCGGCTGTAGTGTGATCACTACAGCTGCGGACTTTGGGGCGCGCAACCTCGCCGCGACGCTTCGCTCCTTGCGCCGACGCCGCCTCTCCTTCCGCTTGGCCGCCCTTGCCGCCTTGCCCTCCTTCTTCTTCTCCCCGGCTACCTGCCATTTGGCGTCAGCCGGAGGAGATTTAGAAGGCGGGGGCGGCCGCGTCGTCGTCGCCGCCACAGCCGGGGCCTTCTCAGGCGCCTTAGCAGACGCCTTCGCAGGCGCCTTCGCAGGCGCCTTTGCAGCAGCGGTGGCCCCGCCCTTCTTCTGCCCCGCTGACCCAGGTTTGGGCGTGGCAGCCGTGGCGGCGTACGATGCCGCCTTTGGCTGGTCCGAGGCCTGCCGGCTCGCCGCTAGCGGGGGCCGGAGGACAATGCCCTCCAGGACAGAGAACCGGCTGTTAAAAGCAGCCAGCTCCTTCCGCACCAGGGACAGTAGCCTCTCCTCTGCGGGCCCAAGCCCGCTCTGCCCCTGCTGCGCCCCTCCTGCGGCGCCTTCTGAGGGCCAGCATCGCGGAGCCTGGCCAGGTCCGCTCGGAGCTCCTCGTTCTCCTTTCGGAGAAGCTCCATGGCGGCTGTCAAGCGGGCGACCTCCGCCCGCATTTCGGACATGCCGTCCGACGGAGGCCCTTGCATCAGAGCCTCCGCTGCCGCCATAATGGAGGCCTTGGCTGCAGGTATGGCCTTGTCCTTCGAAGACTGCTTCTTCTTCAAGGCCACATCCTTCACTGCAGCAGCCACGACCTCCGCGAACCTGGCCCGCTCTGCCTTGAAGCCACCAGAGGCGTCCGACTCATCGCCAGACGCCTCCAGAGTGCTCCCCTCGGCCGAGCCGACGGAGTCATCCTCCTGCGTTGCCCGGCTCTTGCTCTTGGACTTGGTGTGACTCCAACCTAGGACCCGTCGAGCTTTTTTGGCCGAGCGCTTTCTTCCGTCCGAGGAAGACGACCCCTGGTCATCACCCGGTTTTTCCTCCACGTTCCGCTTCAGGAAAGCATTCCTGCCAGCGGAACCCACCACTACGCCCTCCGGACTCTTGAAAGAGCCCTTCGCGGCCTTCGCCCCCGATGCGGCGTCGGACTCCGACCCCGCATCACTCCTCGCCTTCTCCTCGTCTCGTCTTGGGTTTTTAATAGATTCTTCCATGTTGTTCCCACGAGTATGAACTTTGTGTACTGGCTCAAAACAAAGTGGTTCGCACTAGCGATTAATTTAGCTACCCATTAATCAAGCTACCAACCTCCCTCACGGTGCGCCGCCGCTTGGAGGTTTGGGGTAATTTTTTATAGAGGTTTTCTTCCTCGCGGTCCGGGCGGTTAAGCCAAGACCCTCGACCCCCGTCAAAAGTCAGAGACATGACCTTGAACGATCTTCGGGGCTACGAGACTAACGGTGGCAGAAGGAAATGACGAAATGAAAATGGAAATGATGATGGGAATGATGATGGTGGATGATGGGATGGGAATGATGATGTGGTGAATGATGAATGGTGTATGGTGGCGGGGATGATGATGATTGATGGTGGATGATGGGATGGGAATGATGATGTGGTGAATGATGAATGGTGTATGGTGGCGGGGATGATGATGATTGATGGTGGATGAATGGCTTCCTTCTGCCTGCCCGGCGGCAGGGTTAGTGCACACCGAGCCCGTTCTTACTCCGCCGCTGTGCGTCTCTGCTTAGAGCAGAGGGACACACGTTGGAGCGTTCCTCCGACAGGATATTGGCATACGGGCAACGAAACCCCTTAGGCACTTGTGCCTAAGGGGAACCATTGCCCGCACCCCAGGGTGCACCGTCCCGAAGACTGGCCTTCCCCACGGACGTATCCGAAGGGAATTCCAGCCCACGGGCACTCGGGGAGGTTTCCTGTCTCCGCACCCCAACACTTGAATCACTACGGTCGTGATTCAGTCGTTAGAATCGTTCACTAGCTCGTGATTCATTTATGGCCCTCGCTTTAAATCCGTCCTTTAAGCTCCATTTACACGGCGCAAGTTTATTGCCTGTGGCATACCATAAAATTGAAGGGAAAATATCTGGCACCGTCTAAACAACACGTACAATATTGTTGCACGATACGGGCAACTTTCAAAACTGGTTTAAGCATGTTCAATAAAATCGCACAGCACATACAATAATTGCTCGTACAATAAAATCGCATTCAATTCTGGCATGATCTGACTTTGTGCTGTCATTGATGCGGTAAGTGAAGGTGTGGTAATCGTTGTTGCTATTTTGAGGCAAGAAATCAAATCAAGAGCCACTTGAAAAATATCTTGAGAAGACGTTCAATAAAATTAAATGAAATATCATTTCTAGGCAAAACTTGCATGCAATAATCGCCTGTCAATTTTATTGCCTGGTGTAAGTCGCATGCGATTTTATTGAATGGAAAAACTTGCATTCAATTATTGTACATGCCATTTTATGGAATCGCATGCGTGTAAACACTTCATGCAATTCTTAAATGTCAAAAAACTTGAACGTGCTTTATGCCATGCAATTATTGCTCTTGAACGTTCCAGAAACTTGCACCGTGTAAACGGCGCTTTATTCACTAATTGCATAATATACTATTCTCATACCTACATGTTTGGAAAGGGCAATGTGTGTGTGTGTGTGTGTGTGTGTGTGTGTGTGCAATCTTTACTTCTATTTAGGATTCCAAATTCAAATTATTTTTATACTCAGTTGTTCATTTGTTTTCCTGTCATTCGATTTATAGAAATTTTGACAGGACGTCTGGCGGGTCAGCTAAGTAGGTAGTATTCTATAATAAAAATCAATTGCCGAATGTATGTACGCATGGCTACTGTACAGATCATATATATAAATTTCCAGTGTAAGCTGATCTCGCATTGTATAGGATTTCCTTACAATGAGAGGTCAGTGTAAACTGGAAAGGTATAGCTTGATGTGTAGCCGTGTTCACGCGATTCACTTCAGAACGGATGCACCTATTTGGCTAATTCTTTTTTTTTGTATTAGTTTAGGTTTGTATGAAAGAAACTTACAGAGTCAATTTACTAACACTACTGTACTAAATATGTGGAGATTTGATACAAGTAACAACAGATTATCCCAATTTATTTGGGATTTATTTGGGCCTCTATTAGGCGGACTCTCGGTAGTCACTCCCTTTCTAGCCATATCATCTTTCTCACAGTCCATCCATTGTTTCTTTGGTCTTCCCCTACTCTTATAGCCATCGACATTCATACTGAAAAAACATTTTTTTTTCTAATTAATTGGCTCCAATTTAATCTTTTTTATATTTTTGACTTTTTTATTATAAAGATATATCGGTATTTTACTTTTGAGCCAAAAAATCTAAAAGTATAAATTAAGTTTTCCTACACAATTCAAAATGTTCTCAGCTTGCGCCTTCGGGAACTTCGCGCGTTTACATTAGAATAGTGTATAATATCAACCAATAGGATCGTTTGATTTTCACAGCGTAGCTTGGCATATCTCTGGTGGAAAAGAGTTCAACGAAGCTAAGTTTGTTAGAAAGAAAAAGAAAGAAATAAAGAAAATACATTTATTTAGCACAGACGAAAAAAGAGGCACACAAAATAATAACAGCATATTAAAATAGCAACAGTAAAAAGTAAATAAATGAAAAAATCAACATAAAATTACAATGCAGGAATGTATGCTTCACGGCTGTGCCAAAAGGGCCCAGTTCAGCAAAAATGCCACACACCCTGCCCATGCCTGATGCTGGTTTTACGACTTATGTAACATGACGTGTTACTCCCAATTTTTAATTTGTCTGTCTTTTTCTTTCAGATGAGAATATTTTCTTGTTTCATACTTTTTAGAGCGTGATTTTTCAGTAAGTAGTCGGGTTTTAGTTTGCGAATTGTTCAAGAAACTTGGATAGAAAGGCTCGTGGTTAAGTAATAAAAGCCGTACGGGTCCATCTATCATGGTTAAGCTACGCTTGCCGTAAATGGGTGACCATCATCTTTACCGAGATGCCCTCCGTGCCTCGGTAAGCACGTTAAGCCGTTGGTCCCGGCTGTCATTCTTGGATCTTTGACAGTCGTTACGGGTCGTTAAAAGCCCGAAAGTCTGACAACCAGTCTTACTAAGGGGTATCGTGTTACCCAGTAACTGGGTTGTAGAGGTCAGATAGGTAGTCGCTCCATGTAAAATACTAGTATTCAGCTGCATCCGGTTAGACTGGCAGCCGACCCCAACATAGTTGGGATAATCCGCCTAGTCCTTTTCCCAACATGCTGATGCTAGGCGGTTTGATTGTTCAAGAAATTTGGATGTTGAATTGATTAATTATAAATATTTGTCTGATCAGTTTTACTAGTCACGATTCTGTGCAATGTTGGTTAGGAAAGTTACAGCATGTTGTAATTAGAACATTTTAGTTTAGCGTGACGAGGTGTCTTTCAGTGTCAATGTCATTTCTGAGTTCCACTTCACGCTATATTATTGGTTCAAGCTTGATTACTGATTGAAATCTATATATATAAAACAAAGTCGGGTTTGTTCGAACACTTATAACTCGAGAACTACTGGACCAATTTTCATGGTTTTTGATTTGTTATATTTGTCTCCGTCCCGAATAGCAGAATAACTATTAAAATCATAGGAAAATTCACAAAAAAATATGAATAAAATTAATTTTCTCATACATGAAAGGGCAGGGCAATGTCTGTCGGGAAACTTTCATTCTTTTTAGAATTCCAAATTCAAATTCATTTTATAATCAGTTGTTCATTTGTTTTGCTGCCGTTCGATTTATTGAATTTTTGACAAGTCGTCTGGCGGGTCAGCTACTTATGTAGTATTCTAAAATAAAAATCAATTGCCGAATGTATGTAGGTACGCGCATCACTTCAGAACGGATGCACGTATTTGGCTAATTCTTTTTTGTTGTATTTGTAATTGTCAGGACAAAGTTTGTATGAAAGAAACTTCTACACAGTTTATTGTTATAACGTCAATTTACTAACACTACTGTACTAAATATGTGGAGATTTGATACAAGTAACAACCTCAGATTTTTTATAGGCCTACGGTAACAACCTACTATCCCAATTTATTTTGGGTCTGCGCAACATGTCCCTTTCTTCCATACTTCTCTATTAGTCGTCATCTCGGTAGTCACCCCCTTTATAACCATATCATCTTTCACACAGTCCATCCATCGTTTCTTGATCTTCCCCTACTCATATAGCCATTGACATTCATACTCAAAACAATTTTTTTTTTCAAATTAATTGGCTCCAATTAATCATTTTCATGTTCTTGACTTTTTACTAAGTATAAATTTATTCCGGTATTTTACTTTTCAGCAAAAAATCTTAGGTTCATTCTTAAAATATAAATTAAGTTTTCCTAAACAATTCAAAATGTACTCAGCTTGCGCCTTCAGGAACTTCGCGCGTTTACATTAGAATATTCATAGCTAAGACAGGACAACGTCTGTCGGGTCAGCTAGTTAAAACTAAATTAACACCAAGATAATATTAAACATCACGATTGGTGACGCATTTGTGGATCTAACTGGGGATTTCAGAGTTTTTGACCCGTCTAGGTATCTCATTGCAGGTTCTAAGGAGGTAGACCTACATCCTACTATTGCTTTAATTATTTTTGAAGTCCCGTCACATTTAAACACTTTCCATCTTATTACAAAACAAGGTTCATCTTCAAACCCAGGTTTAAACCATGAACCCCTTTTTGAATTTCCAATTTTATTCCGACACACTAAGATGTCAGTTTTACAAAACTATCAATTTAGTACCGGACTAAGTTGTCAGTTTTGTATAAAGAACTAACTCTTTCTATCACAGCTAGGGTTCTTATTACAAAAACGGGCTCGATGGATTAAACCATGTCAGAAGAAAAACCTCGTTTTGTAATAAGACCGATTTAGTTACATGAGAGAGATGAAATATATAATCCTCTCTCTTTCTCTCTCTGTCTCTCATTTTTTATTGATACCTATACCTACTTGAAATGGTACAGCAGCTTCGCCCACGCGACTTTTTGTAGCGATGCTGTCGCGCGTTTCTGTCAAAGATCCACGAATGACAGCCGAGACCAACGGCTTGACGTGCTTTCCGAGGCACGGAGGAGTCTCGGCATGTAAAACGCGCGACAGTATCGCTACTCGAATCGAATCGTGGTGTAGGCGGTGGCAAACAGCTAGCACCGCTTCGCGACTGTATCGATGCAAATGCGCGACGATATCGCTACTGCATCGCTACAAAAAGTCGCCGTGGGCGAGGGACCTTAGAGTTCATATTAGCATCAAAGGGACCAGGGGCCTAGTTAGTAAAACGGACAGGCGACAGGTGACATGCGACAACCGGCAATTCGACAAATTTCGAATGTTTTGTGTCTCGTTTACCGCGCCGAAACCTGTTAAATCTCATAAAAGGAGGACCTACTACACAAAAATTTATATAGGTATTTCAAAGTGAATTTTAAAATCATCCCCTATTTTACCACCTTTTTTTTTTTTTTTTTTTTTTTTTTTTTTTTTTTTTTTTTTTTTTTTTTTTTTTTTTGAGGGTGGGAAATCATCAAATAACTTCTCCCGCTCTGGGTGGAGCGGGAGGGCGTGTCAGACTTTTACTGACTAAAACCCACCCGTGTTCCTTCAGTTGCCTATGCCAGGGCCGCGGTAACCCTTTCAGACAACCCGCGACCCCAGCGGCGTCGGCCCTATTGGGCCCCGTCACTTGCTGACATCTCTTTGAGGCGCGCGTGGAACACGACGCGCCGTCGACTCGGGCCTGGTCCTTACCGGACGGCGAGCTACCCGCTGCTCACCGTCCGCAGGCCCGCGCCTACGGTGGCCGGAAATCGCCCCGCGATTCCCGCCGCCCAGGGCGTCTCCTGCGGCGACTGAGGGCGTGAGGCTGCCTCTCCCTCACGCGTTCCGCCTCCTCCTTCGCGAGCATCACTGCTTCGCAGAAGGAGGTGACGGCCTCCCATGCACTCTCGCTCCGCACCATGGCCTGGACCAGGCTCGGACGCGAGAGATCGCCGCCGCCGATCGCCTCCGTGAGAACACGGCGGTGCTCTGCCCAAGCCGGGCAGACCTCCACTGTATGCTCCACCGTGTCCTCCGGGCGATCTACACAATGGAAACACCCGGGCGTTTCCTCCCGCCTTATGCGAAACAGGAACCTCCCGAAACAACCGTGTCCGGTGAGGACCTGCGTCAGGCGGAAGGTGAGGACGCCGTGGCGCCTCTCTAACCACTCCTCAAAGAGGGGACTTATCGCCGCTATTGTGGCGTGCCCAGCGCTGGGTTGCGACAGTCGCGCTCTCCATGCCGCCATGAGATCCCGCCGGAGCTCTGTCCGCTGTACCGTGATTTCTCGCGGCAGCGGAGTTACGCCCCGGCGCTTCGCCTCCTCGCGCCACTCCCACACGTGCGCGAGGACCTTTGCCTCCAGATCCCACGGCGGCAATCCGGCAAGGAGGCTCGCCGCCTCCCGGGAGACCGTGCGGTATCCCCGGACTAGCCGGATGGCCATGACCCTCTGGGACGCGTTCAACCTGCCGGCTGGTCCCAGCCTTAGGGAGCGCGCCCACACCGGTGCTCCGTAAAGGGCCATGGACCGCACGACCCCCGCGTAGAGCCTCCGGCAGGAGGCGTTTGGACCCCCCAGATTGGGCAGGAGCCGCCTCAAGGCAGCCCCAGCCCGTGCCAGTCTGGGAGCCAAACGTCGGAAGTGCTCCACGAAGTTCCACCGGCTGTCGAGGACGAGTCCCAGGTACTTCATCGTCGACCCGACTCCGATGTGAACCCCTCCTACCGTTATTTCGGAACCCGACGGTGGCGCATTCCGAGGACCATGAAAACACATGGCCTCGGACTTGTGCAAGGCCACCTCGAGTCCCAACTGCCGGATCCTCTCCACGACTATCGCAACCCCGCGTGTCGCTAGTTCAGCCGCCGCCTGGTGCGACCTCCCCTGCGCCAGGACCAGCGTGTCGTCAGCGTAACATACTACGCTGACGCCGCTTGGGAGGTCGGCGCGCAGCACCCAGTCGTAACCGATGTCCCACAGATGCGGCCCCAAGACCGATCCCTGTGGGACACCGCACGACATCTCTCGCCGGTTCCACTCTCCCTGATGACCGGGGTAGATGACGGCCCTGTCCGTCAGATAGGCCTCGACCACTCGACAGAGGTAGGTCGGCATCCGGTGATACCGCAATGCCTCCCTGATGCAACTCCAGGGCAGGGTATTAAAGGCGTTGGCGATGTCTAGGGACACCGCCAAGACGACCCCACCCCGGGCCACTGCATCCCCCGTCGTGAGGGCTCGCACGCGCATGATGGCGTCCACCGTAGAGCGCCCCTTGCGGAAACCAAACTGGCTCTCCGCCAAATCCGGCCCCTCCTGCACCAGCCACCCGACGAGGCGGTCTGCAATTACTCTTTCAAAGAGCTTGCCCACCTCGTCGAGCAGCACGATGGGCCGGTAAGCGGACGGAGAGTCCGCAGGGCGCCCCGGCTTCTTAATGAGGACCAGTTTCCCCGTCTTCCAGCGAAGTGGGAACTGGCCCCTCTCCAAGCATGCGCTTAGGAGCCCCCCTAGTCGAGGCCCGAGAGCCCCAAAGGCCAGAACCCAGGCTCTTCCAGGTAAGCCGTCGGGTCCTGGGGCGGTATTTTTGGCACTGAGCCTACGTACCGCCGCTCTCAACTCTACCTCGGTCACTTCCGGAGCATCAACGTCGTCGTCGGTGTCGTGGTCCGCAGCGGGCACCGCATGAGGCGGAGCCATAGGCGGGGGAGTATGTTCCCCTCGCGAAGGGAACAGAGCGCTCACCACGTCCTCCACGAGCTCGGGCCGGAGACTCTGCGTCAGCGGGGGCGCCCATGGGCGGAGTTTCTCCCGCACCAACTTGTAGGGGCGCCCCCATGGGTCTCTGTTCAGAGTCTCCAGCGACTCCTCGCGGCCCAGATCCCTGGACCGCAAGATCTCCGCTCGGAGGGCGGTCTTCGCCGCTCTGTACCCCTCGTACAGCTCCGCCTGAATGGCTTCCGTATCCGGAGGGCGGATACGGAGCCTGCGGTGCCTGGTGTACAGGCGTCGCGCGGCGACGCACGCCTCGCGCAGAGCCGTCAGCTCCGGCGACCACCAATACACCTGGCGAAAGGCGCGACTGGGCTGGACCCGGGGCATTGCCACGTCGCACACCTCGGACATGGCCTCCCGGAACCACTCCGCCTCGTCGTTGATGTCGGCAGGCCTGTCCGGTGGTGACACCCAGGCCTGCACGATCGAGGCTTCCAGGAGGAGCTCCCGGTCCAGCTTCTTCAGCGCCCACCGCGGACCACTCGGGGCCTGTCGGACCGGCGCGCTCGAGGTATGGGCGGAGACGTCAAACCGGATGTACCGGTGATCGGAATAGGTCTCCACCCCCTCCATGACGCGCCAGTCAACCACGTGCGGCAACAGAGCGGGGCTGGCGAACGAGATGTCCACCACCGACTCGCCCCGCATCCGCACACACGTGGGGACAGAACCCCGGTTTAGGACGACCAGGCCTGTCTCCAGAGCCCAGTCCTCCACCATCCTGCCCCGTGTGTCCGTACACCGGGAACCCCAAGCCACATTCTTGGCGTTGAAGTCCCCGAGGACAAGCACGGGAAGGGAACGAAACCCGACGACGACGTTTTTCAACTCCGCAAGGGAGTTGTGGAACTCGGCGAGAGTTCGGTTCGGGGAGAAGTATGTCCCCACCACGACAATCCCCCCGAACCGTGCTGCGACGCAACCCTGTCCCTTCTTGACGGCTTCAAGGGACAGGGTACCGGCGGCGGCCGACGAAATGAGGGTCACTGAGCCGCTCAGGTCCTCCACCCAGTAATCACTGGGCGGGACAAAGTACGGCTCAGCGACCACGGCGATGTTAATCGACCACTGCGCCATGCTCTGGATCAACAGATCCTGAGCGGCGGCGCAGTGGTTGATGTTCGCCTGGAGGAGGCGCAATGGGGCCACTACTGGCATTCCATTGCAGCCCCCTCCTGAGCCCCCTGTGAGGGCTCCGCCGCAGTGGGTACGGCGGCGACGGCAGTGGGGGCGGCAGCGACGGCGGCGCCTGTGGCGACGGCTGCGGCGGTGACGGCGGTAGAGGGGGCGGGGGGCTTGCCCTTGCCCCGGGCTTTCGTGGGTGGACCACAGCCCTTGCTTCCAGCCCGGTGATCGGCCGGCTTGCCAGCTGCCGCACACAAGTAGCAGTGCGGCGTGGCATTGCACGAGCCGGCCTTGTGACCGGGCTGACCACAGCGGAAGCAATTACTGCTGCGGTCCACCTCCGAGGTGCATTTGGCTCCCACGTGGTTGCCCACCTGGCAACGGAAGCACCTCAGAGGTCTGGGTTCCAGCAGTTTTACCCGCGTGGAGTCCCAGCCCACCTGGAATCTCGGGCCCTCCCCAACGATTTTGTTGGCCGCCGATACGGGGCAGCTCACCGTAACGGCTCGCAACCCCGTGGAGTCTGGACGGATGGTGCCTACCCTCACCTGCTCGATAGCGCACCCCCCAGTCTTGACCACGGCGGCCACAACTTCCCCCTCTGTCACAGAGTCGTCCAGACCCAGGATGCGCATGTCAGCGCACTTGGCGGGTCTGGACACTCGGGCTTCGTCCGCATTTAAGGACGCCCTAAGCCTTTCGGCCAGAGCGTCAGCGGTCGGGCCACTAGCCGCACCGGGGATCTCGAGCATACGAGCCCCAGTCGCCGTGACCCTAATTCGCATGCCCTTCGTGACACCGATCTCCTCCAGGTTCACCGCCGCCCGCGCCTTGGTGAGCACGTCGCGGTAGGACACGCCCTTCTTCTCCGCTTCCGGCTGTAGTGTGATCACTACAGCTGCGGACTTTGGGGCGCGCAACCTCGCCGCGACGCTTCTCTCCTTGCGCCGACGCCGCCTCTCCTTCCGCTTGGCCGCCCTTGCCGCCTTGCCCTCCTTCTTCTTCTCCCCGGCTACCTGCCATTCGGCGTCAGCCGGAGGAGATTTAGAAGGCGGGGGCGGCCGCGTCGTCGTTGCCGCCACAGCCGGGGCCTTCTCAGGCGCCTTAGCGGGCGCCTTCGCAGGCGCCTTAACAGGCGCCTTTGCAGCGGCGGCCCCGCCCTTCGCCTGCCCCGCTGACCCAGGTTTGGGCGTAGCAGCCGTGGCGGCGTACGATGCCGCCTTTGGCTGGCCCGAGGCCTGCCGGCTCGCCGCTAGCGGGGGCCGGAGGACAATGCCCTCCAGGACCGAGAACCGGCTGTTGAAGGCAGCCAGCTCCTTCCGCACCAGGGTCAGTAGCCTCTCCTCTGCGGGCCCGAGCCCGCTCTGCCCCTGCTGCGCCCCCTCTTGCGGCACCTTCTGAGGGCCGGCATCACGGAGCCTGGCCAGGTCCGCTCGGAGCTCCTCATTCTCCTTTCGGAGAAGCTCCATGGCGGCTGTCAAGCGGGCGACCTCCGCCCGCATTTCCAACATACCGTCCGGCGGAGGCCCTTGGAGCAGGACCTCCGCTGCCGCCATAATGGAGGCCTTGGCTGCAGGTATGGCCTTGTCTTTGGAAGATTGTTTCTTCTTCAAGGACACACACTTGACTGCAGCAGCCACGACCTCCTCAAACCTGGCCCGCTCCGAGTTGTGGCCACCAGTGGCGTCCGACTCATCGCCAGACGCCTCGATGGCGCTCCCCTCGGCCGACCCGACTGAGCCGTCCACCGGTACGGTGTTTGCCCGGCCCTTGCTCTTTTTCCGGGTCCACCCTAGGCCCCGGCGAGCATACTTAGGGGCCGAGCCCTTTCCGCCATCCGACGAAGACTCCTGGCCCTCCCCCGGATTCAACTCCACATTCCGCTTCAGGAAGGCACTCCTCCTACCAGCGGCCGCCACCAATACGCACTCCGGGCTCTTAAACGAGCCTTTCGCGCCCTTCGCTCCCGATGCGGCGTCGGACTCCGACCCCGCATCGCTCTTCTCCTTCTCCTCTTCTCGTCGGTTTTTGTTTTTTATATTTGGTTCCATAATTGTTCCCACGAGTAAAAAACATTCTGTACTGGCTCAAAATAACACGGTTCGCACTAGCGGCTAATTAAGCTACCCATTAACCAAGCTTACAACCTCCCTCACGGTGCGCCGCCGCTTGGAGATTTGGGGTGATTTTTTATAGAGGTTTTCTACCTCGCGGTCCGGGCGGTTAAGCCAAGACCCTCGACCCCCGTCAAAAGTCAGAGACATGACCTTGAACGATCTTCGGGGCTACGAGACTAACGGCGGCAGAAGGAAATGACGAAATGGAAATGATGATGGGAATGATGATGGTGGATGATGGGATGGGAATGATGATGTGGTGAATGATGAATGGTGTATGGTGGCGGGGATGATGATGATTGATGGTGGATGATGGGATGGGAATGATGATGTGGTGAATGATGAATGGTGTATGGTGGCGGGGATGATGATGATTGATGGTGGATGAATGGCTTCCTTCTGCCTGCCCGGCGGCAGGGTTAGTGCACACCGAGCCCGTTCTTACTCCGCCGCTGTGCGTCTCTGCTTAGAGCAGAGGGACACACGTTGGAGCGTTCCTCCGACAGGATATTGGCATACGGGCAACGAAACCCCTTAGGCACTTGTGCCTAAGGGGAACCATTGCCCGCACCCCAGGGTGCACCGTCCCGAAGACTGGCCTTCCCCACGGACGTATCCGAAGGGAATTCCAGCCCACGGGCACTCGGGGAGGTTTCCTGTCTCCGCACCCCCCCTATTTTACCACCTTGGGAATGATTTTACAATAACGTTGAAATACGTACCTAATTCTTTATTTTTTACCAAAAGCATTTTCAATAGATATATAGATAGAATACTCTTTATTATGCACACCATAAAAATTAGGTTTATATCATTTATTCTCATAAAAGACAAAAAAGCCACTTACATGAGAACAGACAAGAAACATTCAGTAAACTTATTTTAGGTAACCGTCACCAAAGTATAATGTATATAGTATTATAATTATATATTATTCTATGCTCATTCAGCAGGTCAACTCTCAGCCATTAAAGAACATTAGAGGACTTTTAGTCAAGACAGTTTTCTGTTATGTATTTGGATAGTCGAGATTTAAAAGTGCTGAGAGAGCTAACACTTTTTATATAAGTGCGTAAATTATTAAATAGTTGTGCTCCTTCATATGTAATATTCTTTCTAGCGTAGTTAGTGCGTATTCTTGGCAAAACAAGTAGACTTGGTCGACGAAGACTGCGTTTAGTAGTTTGAGATTTTATTATAAATGATAAGTTAGTGTGGATGGTTTTGTCTATAATTTTTCTAATGAGAACGCAAGTATTATATTATATGTACCGTAAACCGGGGTTACTTTGATACTACGGGTTTACTTTGATAACAGCTTTCGCCTTATGAAAAAATCTCTAGGTAGGTATAGATTTTTGGAGGCATCAAAATTTTGTCTTACCTTAAAAATGCCCAGTAACCGGTACACCAACAAAACCATAGTCACCGAATAAAATTAGTTTTTCCAAGTCAAAAGTTGTTATCAAAGTAACCCCGTAATGTCAAAGTAACCCCGGTTTAGCGTATGTATATAGTTGTTTGATATTCATTAAATTGTAATTCAATTAATTGTAAATTGTGCTCATACCGTGGGTGAGTGCCCTGGAGGCCTGAAATACAGGGTTTCCCTAGTTTAGGCTCCAGTCCACCCCATAATCTACAATACTTGTGTAGAAACTGTTACAATTAAACAGTACTATTTTTAAGTTGTGGTGGAAAATAAATAAATTTTTATTTTTTTATTTATTTTTATTCATTAGTTTTGTTTCTTCAAAAATTTTACAAGTTGGTGTTAGGTATGGATAGCGAAACAATATCTTTATAAACTATCGAAAAATTATGCGTAAATGGTTCACAATTTTTCGATAGTTTATAATATCGCGAGATAGATTATAACTAACGAAGTTCATAATTACACGGTGACATAAATAAAGTATCATTAACCATGATGCTTTTTATAAAGGGAAAAAAATTGGTAGGCCGATGATGTAATAAGTGTTCTTACCGCCTGAGTATCCGGTTTGTAAACTCAACGATAATTCAACGTCAAAATAAATGAAACTAAAAGTAAACTGAGCCAGTTTAAATGACTAATCAATCATTGCCACTTTATTAGTATTATTCTCTTGCCGTGGATACAAAAACTTGTTTGAATCAACCGCTCGTGTAAAATTTAACCATACTTATGTAGTTTCGCGAGGGTCGATCGATCAGGCTTGCCGCGGTTGGTCCATGGATGGTTGACCATCTTTACATAAGTACCAAGATCCCTCCGTGCCTCGGAAAGCACGTTAAGCCGTTGGTCCCGGCTGTCATTCGTGGATCTTTGACAGTCGTTACGGGTCGTCAGAAGCCCGAAAGTCTGACAACCAGTCTTACCAAGGGTACAACCAGTTTACGTATTACTCAGTAACTGTGTTGTGGAGGTCAGATAGGCAGTCGTTCTGTGGCGGCATCTACATCGCCACATGAGAACTACGCATCAATGACATGACGTCACGCAAAACCTGCATCGCGCAATTAGAGTTTACCACGCGACTAGCACATATACAACGTCCCGACATCAACCGTCGGGCAGTGGCCCACCAGACACAACACCCGTCTGGTCGGAGGATCCTCCCTTTTCAATAGAGGATGAGTGAACTTTACACGCTGTTCCTCATGCCTCTAAACTGGTGACCCCGAGCATGAACGTCAGCGCAGCCTTCGTGCAACTCCTTCAGCGTGACGTCATCAGCATCACTTCCTCAAGCTTTCGAGCGGCGAGTCACACAGCCAGCCAGCATCCACGGCTTCAACAGGTATCCTGACCACCAGCATGCAGCGGACGCGCATTCCTGGTCATCACCTTCAGCCTCAACTCAGCGCTGTACACTCCGACTCACTGGAGCATAACGCAGCGCCACCCCGACTCACTGGGGTATCACCGCAAACAGTTCCGACTCACCGTGAACTATGCGGCACCCGGTTCCGACTCACTGGAACCACAACTGGCACTGGCAAGCATCGCAATATACACGACTCAGCCCACTATCGACCTCCGGTCTCCGGAGGGGAGTGATGTGGCGGCATCTACATCGCCACATGAGAACTACGCATCAATGACATGACGTCACGCAAAACCTGCATCGCGCAATTAGAGTTTACCACGCGACTAGCATATATACAACGTCCCGACATCAACCGTCGGGCAGTGGCCCACCAGACACAACACCCGTCTGGTCGGAGGATCCTCCCTTTTCAATAGAGGATGAGTGAACTTTACACCCTGTTCCTCATGCCTCTAAAGCTACATCAAGATACTGATAAGAATAAGAATAACAATAATTTTATTTAGCAAGAAGAAGAAATACATGATGATGAAATATATATGATATTCAGCTACATCTGATTTTACTGTAAGCCGACCGTCAACATAGTTGGGAAAGGGCTAGGCAGATGATGACTTATGTAGTTTTGGTTCGTTAGACTTAGACTTAGAAGAAAACCTACCAGGATCTCCTCTTTCTCTATTTTACGAGAAACAGAATAAGAACTTCTGTCTGTGCCAAGATTGCAATGAACATGGAATGCTACAGATAACCAAGTCAGTCATTCGTAAGCAGATCGACGTTATGGATTAAACAAATGACTTTTTACTGAATCTATTCAGTAAATAGTAGATTATTAACCAAGGGTATAAAGCAGTGTCTTCTGTCGCGGGTGACGATTTAAATCGCGAGCGTAACGAAGGACTCGAGGTTTACTCCCGAGCGTAGCGAGTGTGTTAAAAACTTAAATCACGAGCGAAGCGAGGGATTTAAGACGAGTAATGAGTGTAGCGAGGGATTTAAGTTCAACCAAGACTAAGACAGCTTTATCACCGACGAAAATACTCTACTTTTCGTACCATTTGCGAAAAAATTAACACAATAATAATATGAGATAAGCATTTAGAACATTAACTTATTTATAAAAATAAATTAAAATAAACTTAACGTTTATGTATTTGAAGAAAACAAAAACGCGGCAAATTCCTAGACTAATATTTTTTTGTCGGAAAAGCAAAGGCATCAAGCTCATACGGCCTCGTCGGTTTTCGTAATTTTATTTAATAATCATAACTGCATAATAAATGCGTATTCCTTTTTCGAAAAGATGTATAAACAAACTCAATGGTGTAAACACAGGTGTAGTTCAGTATAAATTTCGGTAAGTATTCCAAATTTAAATCACATTCTCCCCCTAGAGGATGAATGAAATTCAGTACAATTTTCTTTCCCTGTTTTTAACAGATTAAAAATGACTATTGTTATGTTCGCTTTTTGTGGCATAGAATGTCACTTTTTTGAGCAAGTGGTACGAAAAAGTCATTTGTTTAATCCATCATTAGCCTGTATCTTTAGGTAGGTATATATGAAGACCATTTCATAATCTAAGCAAACGACCGTGTTCAGACTGTCAAAAGTACGCAGTCAAGCACGACTATGGTAATAATTTAACGTTAATAGTAGCTTTTTAGGGTTCCGCAGCGAAATGGCAAAAACGGAACCCTTACAATTTCGTCATATCCGTCTGTCCGGATACCACCGCCACCGGATTTCGCAGACATTTTACTCGGAGATTATTTGCAGTATAGAGATAAAAATTTAGCAGAAAGTATAATTACTGCACCACCAACCAACGGTGTAGTGAAATCACGAAAAAAACAATAAGGGGCGGGTCTCCCCATACTCACGAGGGATGAAAAACAAATTCAATAAGCACATGCGTGTAGGATATTGTTGAATACCATAGGTACTTAATTAAAACATTCTGATATTTCAAACTGACTTTTTATTTTAGTCAATAGTTTTTAAGAAAAGAAATCTCTTCTGTTACAACCGCAGTGTTAAAAGGTTTTTCATAGAGTCATCGAGAAATTATTTTATTTTATTTTATTCGGGAAACTTAGTATGCGTCCATACTGCCGGCCTAGCGCGGGCGCGACGGCGGGCGCGAAATATCAAACATATGAAACCGCCGCTTGTGTCCATAGTGCAGTGACTATGGCGGGCGCCTAGCGCGACGGGCTCGAGCGAGATAGCGCGCGTAGTTTTCAAACGTTCCTATCCGCGCGTTATGGCCATACTACGGGCCTAGTGAGCAAGCGAGCTAATGCGCGGCTGAGCAGTGTTGCCAACTTAGTGCTTTCGGTAGTAATAGATCTGGTGCATTTTCTGTTAAATCAATGCTTAAAAATAGATAATATAGTATAGATATTATAGTCGCGTAACCGTAATCGGAAACGTCGAAATACGACACCTTTCGGCCAAAAGTCCTCTTTGAAGCAGGTTTGCAGATGTTGTGTTGGAACTCGCACCACGAATGACTTATATAGCCCGTGCGCGTTAACATGGCACCTGGCTCGAGTGAATTACGTTTAAAGAACTGAGGGCAAAAAAAAATTGAGTTTTATTTTAATTTTTTGAATATCAACATTTAATTTGCGCTGAGTAGTTTCGAAACCACTTTACAAACGCACCCGGCGATTTTATACACTAGCTATTTTTTTTTTGGGTGAAACAAACGCTTTTTAGTGTATTATTGAAAACAACAAAGTGCGCAAAATAATAGACGCCGAAAAAAAAAATTACAATACGAGTACCATTGACCTTGAAATCAAGGTCAATGACCCTGAGGCTTTCATCGTCTAATATACGAGACATTCACCGCCTCATCTAACCCAAATGATTCACCAAAAATAGAAGGGATATGGCGCTCGGCGGCCGCTACCGCGGCTCCGCTCGCTTCGCTCGCTCACATTCGAGCGTTAAGGGTCACTGTTCTAACCTAACCCAAATGATTCACCAGCAATAGAGGTAATGGTCACTATTCTAACCTAACCCAAATGATTCACCAATGTGAAGTTTCGGACGCGCGGGTGTGATAGTACAGTGGAGCCTCTCATAACATATTACTTTACGATGCTTTAAACGTGACAAAACATAGTGTTTAGACACAATTTTGCTTTCGAGCCAGGTGCCATGTTTACGCGCACGGGTTTATAGTTGACGTCGTGGTGGGACTCCAATCTTCCGACCCTCAGGGTCCAGTTGGTCTCCACTTTCACATACTGCACGGCCTCCTCAACTGTCGTGGAGTGATGCAGACGTGAAATGTACAGCTGATCAGATCGTGCAATTTGGAATTAATAAATAATAAATAAAAAATAAATAAATGTACTAGTCAACTCGTTAACGTGTCCGAGCGCACATCGTGTCATGTCGCCAGTCAGTGACGAAGTTTCAAGGCACTATATGTATAGGTACAGACGCCAGCACATCAAGCTAGTAAAATCTGTCAAATTTCTTTAACAGATTTTCATCTTTATTGCTGAAGCATTAGGTTCAAGGTTGATTGGGAAAATTTGACAGTTTCGGGTGGCTTGACCTGCTGGCGTCTGTACGTTTGTTTATGAGATAATTGTTTAATTGTTATATGGAACTTAGCGGACATCTATGGCTTTATTATTCCCATAACATGTACTTCAATAAGATTTTGTATTGTTGTAAGTTTATAAGTTTGTATCTTCTCTGGTCATTTTAAGTGATATGATGCCGGGACGTCGCGGTAATTGTTCCGTTATTCAACGCGATGAATTGAGTGGCCACACTTGAACGGTCAACGTCAATGCTTATTAAATTCACACCCCTCGTCCATCGGCAATGTGAATGCCGTTGTCAAATTATCGCGTAGTGGTGGCTACACCTACGGTTATCGCCCTTCAACGCGATGATCAACGGCGATGTCCGTATAGTGTAGCCCCGGCATCAGGATGTAGTCAAACGTTGATACGGCCTATTTAGTAAAAGTGCCAAATCCTTGTCCATGGTTTGCCTTTGCAAGTTTGCAACACCTAAAATACGTCATAAACGCTACAACAGCTCGCTCGTCACTGTGGCCACCGGACGCCGCCGCCATTGGCCGCCATCGCGCCCGCCTTAGCCCCTAGTCACCGCGCGTTCACTGTGGATGCACACTTACAGCCAAAGTAGACAATGTCATAGACAATATTATACCGACTCTTTGACAATTCAAAACTGCCTGTAATTAGTTTAATTGAAATAAATAGTTTGAATCGAAATTACACACTATAGTCCGGCCACTCTAATTCTGCATAAATTTGAAAAAATGGTGGAATTTGAAAATCTATAGACGGCAACACTGTCTGTACTACGAAAAAAAGAATTTGATACTAGTTGGGTTTTTTTTGGTTTTGATAGCTTGTTTTGTTATATTCAGCTTGAATATTAGGTTTTCATTCTTCACTTATTCTACGTGGAATTTACAACTATTAAGTACTTGTTATAAATTTACTGTCTACAGTAGTTTCAAAGTGAGTGACTACCGCATAACCACAAAGTTTGTTGTTTTGCTACATTATTTTGTAATTTGACATGATCTTCTTGTAAATAAACAGGCGTATGAGTATTCGCAAAAATGTTCTTAGATAAATAATCTACTAAGCAAAAATCAAAAGGCAAATGATCAAAATCATTAGATCTACACATCAACTTTTAGCCTATCACATGTAAAACTTTTTGAAGTTGCCCATTTATTGCATAGCAGAATTAGCGTGGCCCATAGATTTAGTAGGTATATAAATAATATCAATGACGTGGCCAGACTAGCTCTATAAAATAGGTGAAGACAGACTTACAAATAAAAAATTTTATATGATGATGGATGTTTCATTAGCTGAAAAAAAAAACATTTTTCTACGTCATAAAAACTAGTTTAGATAAACGTAAAAATGGATCAAACATACAGACATGCAAACAAGATTTACAAATTACCTACTCGTACTTATTAATTAAATTAATTAGGCTTACCAGTTCTACCTACGTTGTGTTTTTTATTACCAACTGGTTTTCTGCGATCCATTTCTCGTCATAGCCGACAGTAAGTACTTAATACTATGTACTTAGTTTACTGTGAGATAAATAATACCCACATCAATGCATATTATAAAAGAAAGTCGCTTTTCGTGTCTGTCTGTGTGGCCGCGTTGTTCTTCTAAACTGCGCAACGGATTTTGGTGTAGTTTATCATTTAGAGAATTTATTCGGGAAGGTTTATATGTATTATACATAAATTAAATAATTACTTAATAAATTCTATATATGATAGGGAAAACCACATCAAAATCCGTTGCGTAGTTTAGAAGAACAACGCGGATACACAGACAGACACGAAAAGCGACTTTATTGTCATAATAAGTATAGATAAATACCTAGAAGTAGGATGTGGATACGGAACATGATAATCGACTTGTAAGTTATACCCGAACTACACGATAAGCATCTGACTCACTCTCGGTCAAAAATTATAATTCATTTTCTGTCCACCTACTTTAGTTTGCAGTTTCGCTTGAAATATAAAGCCGCAATTACACATTCGCGCAAGTGACGTGGCGAGCGGCAAGTCGAGGCACGAGCATTACCTAAACAGTGGTTCGCGAATGTGTGAACGGTCGAACTCGAGCACGAGTAGTAAATGCGGTATCAGCAACTTTGATCAGCGAAAAAGAATAAATACCGAAAGTCTTTAAAATTTCTTAAAAAATACAACATTAATTTGTATGTTTCATGACTAGTCAAGGCTCGATCTTAGTAAGTCATCTGTGTATAATTATGGCCTTGGAAAAGCTGCGCAGACTTGCACTCTGCGCAGCTTTCCCAAGGGCACTGTTACGCTAAAACTTCAATAATAAATCTACGATCTAAGAAAATAAACAATGCCAATAATGTTTATATTTGATAAGAAAATGATTGGTAGCGACAACAGCACATCAGGATATACCAAACTGTCAAACTCCAAATGATTTTAAACCTTAAAATTTTGACGGCTAAGTTCAAAATCGAATGTGAAAATTTAACAGTTTGTAGTAACTTGACTACATTTTCCATTGTCTTTATGCTTCCGATAGTCTAGTCTAGGCCTACGTGATCGACCACAGGTTTCCAGGAAAAGTGTTGGAACTGTATGTAAACTTCGAGACGAAGATATAGGCTGCCGGTTCCAGAGCTTGCTTTCTGGCGCAATACTTGGCATTGGTGTCGACAGATCAGGAAATATTTAAATATAACCTTCGAAGAAAAAAGTTTGCAAGGCGAATTTAGTTCTGTACCGATTATGTGTGACTTTGACTGCCAACGCTATGAGGTCACTTTTGAGTTGACGCAAACAGATTTGCAAGAAGATTTAAATAAGTGTTACTTACATTCTTAGTTAGATAATTATAACATTTGGCTAGTTTTTCTTGGAAAGCACAGATTTCACGCGTCAAGTGCACACACGGGTGTGCTTATGGAAAACATTACAACAACCTTTACATAATAGGTATATAAGCTTATATCACATATATATAAACGAAAAAAAACATCATCCGATGGAAAACCAATCATCATCAGTAGTTGTGAACCTATGGGGTTCGCAACTACCCCCCCCCCCACCCCTGGGGTTTTGGGTTTATAAATTAGACGTCGTTCGACGGCCGAAGGTTAAGTAAGTCTACAGGATTAGTTTTCAATGACCAGCCAAATTTTCACAGTGTGAACCCATGAATATGAATAACTTTCACTATGGGATCAACTTTGGAATCACGAAAAAAAAAACAGCTGTCATACATTTTGGTCGATTAAGGCTGCCTGTCCACCGGAGCGGAGCGAGGCTGCGGAGCGGAGAAACGGAGAAATATTAACCAATAGGAGCGCGAGCGGACGGCGGAGTGGAGCGGACTTAAGATTCTATTGGTTAATATTTCTCCGTTTCTCCGCTCCGCAGCCTCACTCCGCTCCGGTGGACAGGCAGCCTTAGCATTGAACTTTTGTATGAAACAGCTGATTTTTTAGAAAAACCTGTGAAAACTTGGCTTGCCATTGAAAAGTAACTATGTTTAGGTAGGTCTAAAGACATAATATAACTTCCTGGTTTCTATAGTTAGGTATAATCCGCCGTTAGGTCATCATCTGCCTAGACTTTTCCCAACTATGTTGGGGTCGGCTTCCAGTGTCACCGGATGCTGCTGAATACCAGTATTTTACATGGAGCGACTGCCTATCTGACCTCCACAACCCAGTAACTAGGTAATACGATACCCCTTGGTAAGACTGGTTGTCAGACTTTCGGGCTTCTGACGACCCGTAACGACTGTCAAAGATCCACGAATGAAAGCGGCTTAACGTGCTTTCCGAGGCACGGAGGAGTCTCGGTATGTAAAGATGGTCACCCATCCACGGACCAACACTGGCAAGCGCAGCCTAACCTGATGGATCGACCCGTGCGGCTGTTATTACTTAGCCACGAGCTCCTCCTATCATTTGCCATTAGGTACCTACTTTTTATTGATATCACTATGATTGTAACTGTGGATATAACAAAACATAATTTTAAAGGCTGTGCTGAGACAGCACACGTGTTCATTGGCCAAATGATGAAACTGTGCTTCACATTCACGAGATGAAATGACGTGTCCACTGAGCACGTAATAATGCAGTCGCGTGGCGTGTCGTGTTATAAGTCTGTTTCCGCCCTAATGGTGACACCTTTCCGTCTGATTATCGACGTGTACTAGATTTTACTTTTAAACTATGATCTCTGTCAGTAAGTTCCAGAAAATTAAAAGTTGGATATAAGTCTTGTCTGTTCTGATATTCTGATTTGAGAATAGTACAATGCTGGTCAGCTGCAATAACTCTAAGTATGTAATTATGGGCTGGTTTGCCCAAAGCAATATCAACTGTAACCATAGAGAAGGCGGAATATTGATTAGCTTCAATAAACAATAGTTGACTGGAGGCAAAGGCAAACTTGACTTGCTTTCAGCAAAAATGCTTTTGTATTTGAACAACTATTATTTTATTATGTGGTTTGAAGTACAGACGCCAGCAGGTAAAGCCAACCGAAACTGTAAAGTTTTCCCAATCAACCTTGAACCTAATGCTTTAGCGATAAAGATGAAAATCTATTTAAAAAATTTGACAGCTTGTAGTAGCTTGATGTGCTGGCGTCTGTACTTTGTGATGAACCCGTCCTTGACGGATTTTTTAAATTAATTCTAAATGATGCAATCTGTCGTTCGTATCGTAATAATATTAATTTTGAATGAATAGTGTTTATACAGAATTAAAATGAAATTAATTAATTTAGTTTATTAAAAGTTTTATGTAAGTACCTACTTAAGTTAGGATATTTATTCATATTTTTATTAATTACCTTGAAAAAAAAATTGGTAAATAAAAGAGATCGTGCACAGCACAGTTATATATCTATTAGCAGAAAGCAGAGTTCATATTATTAGTAACAACATAAAAAAAAATATTGACAACTACCACACTAATTACAATTCCATTTAAGTACAGGTGAAACGCAAACAATTCTTTCAAAACTATTTTTATTATAAAAACTTTTTTACAAAAACAAAAACCGACTTCCAAAAAAAACACTACAAAGTGAAAAATAACTTTAATTTCGGAAGTCAGTGTCTTTGGATCTGTATTTTAGTTTTTTGCCACCGACTTCCGAAATTAAAGTTATTTTTCACTTTGTAGTGTTTTTTTTGGAAGTCGGTTTTTGTTTTTGTAAAAAAGTTTTTATTTTTCACTTTTTAGTGGTTCAGTTTGTAATTTATCTAAGTTACAATAACCCAATGTCAACTGCTCATCACGTTTTACAAAATGTTGCTTTTCCCGATGCAGGGACGTTAATTGTTGAGGAGTTCTCCTAGTAAGAACCAGGAGAAATGGAGCTCATGGTGAAGTCACCATTACCATTATTTTGACGAGCATAAACCATATTAAAGTAATCGAATCGCAACCTAACCTGTTATACAGGGTGTTCGGCGCATGGACCGACACAATTTTTTGGGGCATTACGGGTGTCATTTGCTAGGTTTCACCTAAAGACCTCCATGTCCTAAGTGTGACGGTAATTGAGATATGTTTTTTTTTGTTCTTTCTTTGAATCACCCAAAATCTCGTCTTTGAATCGATATATTTTTTTTGTTTATGGTTGTAAAAGAACAAAATAATTTTTATTATAGTCTACAATGTATTCTTATTCGAAATAAAATAAAAAAATATAATTACCGTAATAAATCTTTTCTTAAAACACTCCATAACTGACTCTCTAACTAGTATTTTGACTACATTTGAATTGTTTTTCATAGCGTGTAGCATACCCTTAGAAAGGGTACAAGCTAAAGAACTTTTTGAGATAACAATAAGGTCAAAATGGCTTTATTTAAAAAAAAAAAATGAATTTAAGAGTAGTAATTTTTCATACATTTAAACATTTTTAAGACTTTGGAAGCACATAAGTCATTTTCTACTGATAAATTACATCAAATAATAATTTATTTAGAATAAAAATACATTGCAGACTATTATAAAGTTTATTTTGTTCTATTGCAACCATAAACAAAAAAAATATATCGATTCAAAGGCGAGATTTTGGGTAATTCAAAGAAAGAACAAAAAAAAAAACATATCTCAATTACCGTCACACTTAGGACATGGAGGTCTTTAGGTGAAACCTAGCAAATGACCCCCCCAATCCCCCAAAAAATTGTGTCGGTCCATGCGCCGAACACCCTGTATACTTAGATATAATTGAGTATCTCCGATGGCCCTCTGTGGTCTTCATCATCAGTTCCAGTTCACCGAATGGTACTTTCCGAGAGCAAATGCACGAGTTACTATAAAAAATACCGAAATCGATATAGGTGTGCCCATAAAATTTGAGGGTTTCCCTCGATTTCCATGGGATCCCATCATCAGATCCTGACTTGATGATCATGGGACCACTTGGGACGTATACCCTTTCGAACAAAAAAAGAAAAATCCAAATCGGTCTAGCCATTTTCGAGTAATCGGGGAACATACATAAAAAAAAAAAAAAAAAATAAAAAAAAAAAAAAAAAAAAAGGTTCTGACGAATTGAGAACCTCCTCCTTTTGGAAGTCGGTTAAAAAACCGGTCAGTAGCGAGTCGCACTCGCGCACCGAGGGTTCCGTTCCGATTTCTGAAAAAGTGTGCTATTTAGAGACATTTTATTTATTTTTCCTGTAATCTTTACATAAACTTCTATCACATAGAATAATTTCAGATTTTTCTCTTTGCAAACTTCGGAGATAAGGGGAGGGGGGGAACGCTGTTTTTTTTACACTTTTCATCAAAAGTCGAAAACTATGCGACTTAAAAACATAAAACAATTTTTGAGAATGTTCAAACAGCGTTCTTTTATATGATACCCCACATGCCCTAGTAGCCCCACTTTCAAATTTTAAGAACCCCTTTCAGTCCCTGTTGTAAAAAAAAAAATATTTTTATTTCTTTCTTATTTGAAAAATAGTTGGGTAAGCGTCATCTAAAACTGTTTTAAATTTCAAGTTGATAGCATTTGTAGTTCTTGAGATATCCAGCTGTGACAGACAGACAGACAGACATGACAGACAGATAGACAGACTGAGTCACACCATAAGGGTTCCTTTTTTACCATTTTGGTACGGAACCCTAAAAGTAGTGACCATGTGAACGAGTATTGTTAGAAAATAAAGTTGATTACAAAATATTAGAACTCAATTAAAGTCAATGAACTAATTATTTGTCGGTAGATGTGTATCTACATGTTGAACCTTCAGGTAGGAGGAAATGAGATAACATTTTGCACTGGCTGCGTAGTCGAGCGTGCACACTTGGCATCTTTGCCTTCATGTCCGGTAGAGAACCACAGAAAGGCTTGAAACAATCACACAAAAGGCTTTTGGAGTTTTTGTTGACCTTGTCAGCCTGCAGCACACAATTTTACATTGATGACGTAATAATAGTCTGCGGCACGAGGCCCGAGGGCGGAACACGAAGCTTACTTGGAGAAAGTTTGCAAGCGTTTCAATGACTAATGGGGTGACCATAGTGACAGTGACCGCGCTTTTTCCGTCGGACAAGCCGACAATTTTTACTACTTTAGCTAAAAGTAGTTTCGGACAAGAAAGCGTTGAATTACTGGATTTCAAATAAATAAATAAATATTTTTGGACATTTCGCACAACGCCATCTAGTCCCAAGCTAAGCAACCTAATGCTTGTGTTATGGTAACGAGATGTTTGATAAACTACTTATATACATTTTTTTTTTGTAAATACATACATATTATAGATAGAAAAACACTCGAAACAAATACTTGTAGGTCGTACAAATATTTGTTCCGTGCGGGAATCGAACCCGTGACATGCTGAGCAGCAGTCAATCGCTCAACCACTGCGCCAACCGTGTCGTCAATTTCGAAGTATCCACACAGGTCATCAGGCCACTAAAAGAGAAGATAGAGGCAATTTAGAAATATCCCAAGCCAAATACGGTAGAACAATTGAGACGTTTTATAGGGATGGTGAATTTTTATAGGACGCATTTTCCCGGGGCAGTCAAATCGCAAATAATATATTATTAAACAAATATTTAAAAGGTGCAAAGAAGGTACAACTAACTCATACAGTGGTCAACGGAAGCTGACGAGGCATTTTTGCAATATAAAATATGCTTACAGGATGCGGTCACATTATCGCACCCATTGCTAAATACAACGCTAGCACTTATGACTGAAGCGTCGAATTCATGTGTGGGTGCAGTTTTGCAACAATGTAGCAACAGTACATGGGTACCTATAGGTTATTTTTCAAAGGCAATAGTCAGACAGAACAAAAAATATGATAGGGACTTATTAGCGATATCTATTATAAATATAGCGATTCAATATTTTCAGAATCAGGTGGAAGGCAGACAACTGATAGTTTATACTGATCATAAGTCAATAACTTTCGCGTTTACAAAAACGAAGAAGTCGGTGTCTTCAATTGGACCCTGTTAAGCAGAAAAGATCCAACCAGCAATTTGTTGAAAATCGAGTTATATATATAGTTAGAATCTACACATCGAACTTTATATATGCAAAAAAGATCCAAGCAGTCTCATCACTTTCACCAAACAAACCTCTATGACACTACATGTACCAAAACATATTTAACGTTTTAAAAGAAAAGCAAAAAAGATCCATGACTCTTGGATCTCAAAAAAAAATGAAATGTATTATTTTTTAAGCCCAAACAGGTTGCTTGGATCCTTTCTGCAAAATATTTTTTCTCTATCAAAAAAAAAAAAAATCCGCAGTAGACCATGCTTGATATCAAAAAATCTTTTGCAAATGCTTTGGCCTCATGGTAAGATGATATCAGAAGCTAAGTTGAACAACATCAGAAGCTTAATGCATTTGATTCCGAGCGATGCTCAGCCGTTCTACAAAAAAATTACTGGTGACAGTAATATACCAGATGATGTAGACGCATTTTGAGCTTGAAGTGGAAGAAGATTGCGATCCTATTAGATCGATTGTGGATTAGAACTTGATTAGTTGTATGTACCCTTTCAAGATTTCAATTAAAATTAAAAGCTACGGATACTATCGCATTTTATTTGCTGTCACAATATCAATTTAAGCCAAAATTTCGGACACTATTATCGATCTTTTGACACGGGGCAAGTGTACGAAACGTCGGGCTACATAATAAAGTAAAAGTAACTAAAAAATTTGTGTTCCCTTTAAAAAAGATTTTTAAACCTTCATATATTTTTTATTTGGATCCCCCGTGTAAAAATGTTACTGACAAATATCTTTTTTGCATAAAAGATCCATGGGTAGTTTTTTAAGAAAATCAAGAAAACTATGTACAACTAGCCAGTGGTATTACATTTAAAATAATGCTAATTTACTGTATTACTATTAGTAACTTTCCATTTTTGTATTCCTCTGCTTGGTACTTTTATATTCACTCCTAAACTTCAAATCGTATTTACTCAAAAGTAACAAAACGTAGGTTGGATCTTGTCTGCATAACAGGGTCCAATTCTTCAATGCATCTTAGCTTGGCACCGACTTCAGATTCTTCAGAAGCTGTAAAGTTTTTTTTATGAAAGTTATTTTATTCGTTTTAGGTTTTCGAAGTTGGTTTTTACTTTTTTAAAGTAAATTTATTTTTCCATTTTTAGTTGAGTACATAAACAATTACATAACCCCAAGACGAACGAAAAGAAAAATCATCAACCAAATCCGCTTAAAAATGGCAGAGATACAGTTAATTTATGCATAACTTCGTACATAAGAATAACTACCTAATGTATTATACACTAAAACCTTTCTGAAAGTACGTAGTAAGTGAAAGAATAATCAAAAGGAGAATGGGCGCTTTTGTATGGGCTCCGTCCCCAGACTGTTTCAAAACTGTATCAAATTGAGCGATACGTCATTTTAAAGCTTATTAGAATGGCTTTATTTTATTCTATGACACCAACCACATCTATTGCTCTTATCACGCTAACACACATAGCTTACACACGGCGTACTCAACATACATCAACTTACATTCCTGTCACTCATAATAGCTGTCTGAATAAACCAGTTTCTCAAACTTTATGTAGAACACTTATTATTTATAACCACAACGGCTGTCAGAGTCCAGTCATTGTTCCTTTTACTAGCACCATAAGTATCTTTTATCACACTTGTGGATAATTTAAATAAGTTTATGGATTCTGTAGAGTCTCTAAATGTCTCTCGATCCTTCGTGTGCTCGCCAGACCAATGCTTACAGCACTTGAAATCATCCAAACAAATGCTAAACACTTTGCATGTAAACATTCGAAGTTTGAACCGGAACTTTGATGGCCTAAATGTTCTCTTACACTCCATGGATGTTAAATGTGATTTGGTTATTCTTTCTGAGTGCTGGTTGAGTAAAACCTCTGACATCCCTGTTTTAGACGGCTTTACCTCAGCAGGGTCTACGTTTAGTAACCAAAACGACGGTGTTTTAATCTATATTCGTTCCGAGTTAAAGCATAAGATTTCTGAACCGATATTCCGGGATGCGAACTGTCTGATTTTGAGGCTTGACCCGGACGTTGCTATTGTGGCTATATATCGATCACCTTCAGTCAGAAATATTGAACATTTCGTTAACTCCTTAAATGACACACTGACTTCCCTTTCATCGATGAGAACAGTAGCAGTGATTGGTGATTTAAACATTAATATTCGTCCAGGAAATAATGATCCAAACTCTGAAGAGTATTTAAATATAATGGCATTTCATGGGCTTCTGCCTGCCCACCTCTTCCCGACACGTATTGATAACTGTCTGGACCACGTCTTTGTTAAAACAGATAAGTGTTCAACGGCGCTGGTTCTGGACTCTTTCTTTACTGACCATGCACCTGTTTTGTTTTGTCTCGAATCTGTCTCTTTTGTTGAGAAACCTAAAAGCATGATCCGCCAGATTGATCTTCCTGGTGTAATTAGTCACTTAGAAAACTTGGATTTCTCTAGCATTCTGGAAAGCACAGACCCCAATGAAAGTGCGGAACTACTCATCTCTATTTTATCAGACTCAGTAAAGGAACACAGTAAATTAAAGAAAGTACCGCACAGAAAGAGAATTATTAAACCATGGATCACTCCTGGTCTTTTGAGATGCATACGAAATCGTGACAAACTACATTTAAAGTCAATGCAAGATCCTGAAAATATGATAGATAAAATAACGTATTCAAGATATCGAAATTATTGTAATAATCTGCTAAAGACGATTAGGTGCCAATATGAACAGAATGAGCTCCAAAAGGCCAGTGGAAATCCCAAAGCAACTTGGGATATCATAAAATCCATAAGTTATAAAAATACCACACCCACAAGTAAATCGGGGGATCTCCTTAATATTTGCAGTGATCCTGATGCCTCTGTCAACTCTATAAACAATTACTTCGCAAATGTTGGAGGTAATCTTGCTCGGCAAATACAGCAGGCTCAACATATTAATAATTCAAACTTTGTTTTTAATTCCTTATCCAACCCGCAAGGCAACTCATTGGTTTTGCTTGAGACCGACTTTGCTGAGGTAAACAGTATAATTACTGAATTAAAAAATAACTGTGCGGTTGGCTACGATGGTATACCTGCTTCAGTTATTAAATCTGCTAGGCATGTTCTCATCCCCTCAATCACTCATGTATGCAATCTATGCTTGTCCAAAGGCACCTTCCCAAACGCCTTCAAAAAGGCTTTAGTTTCTCCTATATTTAAGGGCGGGGATGGAGACCGTGTCGAAAACTATAGACCAATATCGGTTCTCACGACCTTGTCCAAAATCTTAGAAAAAATCTTAAACAAGAGACTACTGAATTATTTAGAGCACAATAATGCAATTGCCTCAAACCAATACGGCTTCAGGAAAGGCAAATCAACTGAGGATGCTGTGCTTGAGTTATCAAATCACATTACTAAGAATCTCGATACCAGGACTAAAACGATAGGTATATTCTTAGATTTGGCTAAGGCTTTTGACACGGTCTCTACTCCCATCCTTTTACACGGATTGGAGGCACTAGGAATAAGAGATGCTGCCCTAAAGATATTTTGCGACTACCTCACTGATCGTAGTCAGAAAGTAAAGGTAGAGAACTACACTAGCGATGATGAGTATTTGTCTTTCGGAGTCCCGCAGGGCAGTGTGCTGGGTCCTACTCTCTTTCTTGTATACGTGAACAGACTATGCCAACTCACAATACCGGACTGCAAGATCCTTGTCTATGCTGATGACACTGCACTTATTATAAGTGGTGATACCTGGGCCTCACCGCTCACCGCTCGGCTGAAAATGCTCTTGGTATAGTGATGGACTGGCTTTCCTGTAATCTACTAACATTAAATGTCTCCAAAACCCACTACGTTGCTTTCTCAGCAAACTCTTCTACACAGCCTGACATTCCGGATATAAAGGTGCATAGTTGTTCCCATCCTACCCTTAATACCTGTAATTGCCCTCCTATTCAAAGATCACCTTGCGTGAAGTATCTAGGAGTGCACATTGACTGCACACTAAGTTGGAGTAAACATGTAGACGTAACAGTATCTCGTGTACGAAAGCTTATGTTTCCAATGAAAAAACTCAGAGACGTAGTTGCTTTTCCACTGTTGAAAACTGTTTATCTTGCTTTAGCTCAGTCACTCCTTACATATTGCATCTCAGTTTGGGGTGGCACTTTTAAGACCCTTATGCTTCGCCTTGAGAGAGCACAGAGGGCCGTATTGAAGGTGATGCTTCACAAACCGTATCGCTACTCTACTACCCTATTATACAAGGACACATCTGTACTCACTTGCAGGCAACTCTGTGCACTCAATATAATCCTACGTAAGCATTCCTCCCTTAATTATGACTCTTACTTAATTTCACTTAAACGACGTAAAGACCTGGTCTGCCCTTCGATTAGAATCAAAACTGCCCTGGCAAGTCGAAACTACCTGAATTTGAGTGGCCGCCTTTATAATGCAATTAGCAAAACTTGCGACATTTATCCCCTTCCAAAATACAAGTGTAGGACCGTAGTAAACCAATACCTTCAGGGTCTTACTTACGATGAAACTGAAAGACTGTTCGCCAGGGAATCATAGATCATATTAAATAATACGCTCTTAAACACACACACTCTCACCCTCACACCCTCACCCTCACACACACACACCCTCAAACAACACACACACACGCACACACACGTATTTCCTTGCATGCCTAAAAAATTAAAATAAATAAATTATTTTTCAATCAAATTAGTAATTATATATTATTATTTTTTCATTTTTTGTAATTTATATTCTATTAAATTAAATTTTTATGCTTTTAATAATTAAACTAAAAATGAACGTAACTGAAATTGTACCAGAATTATTTGTAACATTCTAATATTACTATAACAAGTCAGTATGTCACGGTAAAGCTTGTTACTTTAGGTTGTATGAGGAAGGCGCCGGTGTCTGTCACACAGTTAATACTAGCACAGACATCGTCGTTTACTCTATCTTTTAAATACTCGAAAATTTGTATATTGTGTTTTTGTTTAGGATAGATGAGTTGTACCCACATTTGTTAATAAAGTTTTTATTTATTTATTTATTTATTATTTAACCACCGCACTCTTGCAGGAGACGACTTACGACTGATTACATTTTTTTTCAAAAAAATGTGATTTTCGCTTATTTTACCATCGTCCACCTCTTTTGTCTTTCAGATATCCTGGGAAATGCCTATCTATTCAAAGTGCGATGGAGCGAGATATGATCGAAGTCTTAACATATGTGTCCTCTAGGTAATGACAGTTAGCTTATGCCATCAACAACGAAACTCGTGCAAAGAAGATACTATTAATCTTTTTTTTTTCTTAATATCATTATGTTTAGTTTCGTTCTTTGCGATGCAGCTACAAAGCTTGTGTTGCGCGTTTATCGCCACACCTGCACACTTAACTTTTTAACTTTTCCCTACCTCCGTATCTCTACGTTGACGTCAAATCAAATCAAATCACTTCACGTCATGGTGGGGCTTGCGCGCTCCGAACTCTAAGTCTGTGCCGGTAGAATTTACTTTCCCGAAACAGGTCTAGGGTGAGGAGCCAAACCAAGAGAGATACAAAAAACGGCAGGGCAGCGTGTGGCGAGCTGTTGGCAAGTAGCGACCCCACGGACCCTATCTCCCGGGAGAAGTCTTGTTCCTCACCTCTGGCTTGCCTTTATTGACCGGCTGGAGTGAACACTGACGGATACAGAGCTCCCACATCATTCTTGCCTTTATTGGCCGGCTTGAGTGGAGATTCGCAAGAGCAAACGTGCTCGGAGGAAGGAAGTATTACAGTAAGTGCTTGTAGGGATCTTGACTTGACCATCTTCCAGGCTCTGGGATTGTTCTGAGAGCCGTGGAATACCTCTCCACTCCTCAAGCACCTCAGGACATGTTGCCCCCTTGTCGCTACGTCACTATGTGCTAGCGACAGTTTCCGGGGGCTCATTATTGAGTGTGCAAGTCACCCCCTGCCATTTCATCTGTGTATTGTATAAAAAACATTGGTCAGGCAGGGGCCATAGTTCTAGGTAACTATTCCACAGCCACCCAAATCCAAAGCCCAGTATATTTTGTTTCCATGTTCTGCAATAGTCTTGTCAACCAGGGGATGTCCTTGGGTGCACTCACATAGTGCATACAGGGATAATCGTCGGTTGGTGTCTCCTCATAATTTAAAATTGTCTAAGGGGCGTCTGCGAGTTGACTTTGGCCCCTCGTACACGTTCCATCACAACACATCGTATCCAATACCTTTGCAACCATTCAAGCTAGCCAAAATCAAAGTAAAAGCAGAGGAGTCAAGTCCATTTAGCGTGGCGAAGTTAAAATATACAGTGTCGAACCTATGAAGGAGGAAATGATCCATGCGACGTGCGTATCGTAAGGCAATATAAATTAACCAAACTATCATTACAATACAAACCATTGACAGCCGACAGAATGAAAAAATAAAATCACAGACCAAACACTGCTAGTATTGTCATATATCAAAGTGTATCAAAGTGAGAGGAATTTCGTAATGAACAAAAATAAAGCATGGCATTTGGAAAGAAACTTAGTTTGGGGTAGAGGGTTTGAGGAGTAATACGGTTTAAAAAGGTTTGGTTAAAAAAGTACGCCTGGACACTTAAGCGGTTAAGTGAAAACAAACGAGTACAATTCAATAGTCAGCTGTAAAAAAATTGTTAATTGTCTTTATCCCTCTCGCCTCCATAATTGTTATCTCGTTCAGGTTCACCCGCCCTCTGAGGTTATTCACCCTGATGCGATGACGCCTCTAGCATTTTGTGCACATGGTTATACTTGCTACGTTACTGTAGAAGCTAGAAATAATATTTAAAAAAATAAAATTAAAATTATTCATGGTTCCTTCCCTGCACGAGTTTCGTTGTTGGTGCCATACAATAAAATAAAGCTATTGTTATGACCTTTAAAATGACGTATATCAATCACATCTTGATACACCACTGGGGACGGACCCGCCCATTCTCCTTTGTTCATTAGTTCTCGAGAAAATCGCTTACATACATACATACAAACATAATTTATGTTTAAACATTTAATAATACAGTAATTATTCGTTCCCTTTACTAAATTTACGTTTGTAAAAATATAGATTTTTTAGTACATCGATTTTAACTAAAATCTCAGGGTAAACAAATAATAATTCAGTGGATACCGTCCCATACAGGCATAGATGGTAATGACAAGGTAGATTATTTGGCAAAACAAGCATGTTCGCAGGGCACAGATTTCGTAGCTAATTCACATAATTTTCACATTCCTGTCCTTAAAAAGATATGTCTACAAAATTGGAAAGACTACTTTGATCTTCGTTCCAGGGAAAAAGGCATTTGGTATAGAACAATCCATTCACAACATTCATATTCATTTAGATTGATAAGTGTTTTGTTACCAGGGAGGACTTAACCATATTATTAAGGCTTCGTTCAGGACATATTATGCCTCTCAATAAATTCGGTTTTATGATGAAAAAGTAAACACCACCTGTTTGCAATACCTACGTGTAACGAAGATGAGGACACGTATCATAATTTGATGAGATATGTCCGGAATCAATCGCTCACAACACAATTGGCGCGGATCACATAAACCTATCAATCCCGTTATCGGATAATATACCTAATTCCTATAATAAATATGGTTAAGTTAGCCTTGAAGAACATACCCGGAACCTAGCTGTAAATGTACTAATTTAAATGTTAACCTTTTGTAGGTATACCTATAATGAGTGTCATAATTCGCAATTAGCGAAAAAGCTCTTTAGATAAAGATTTAAAAAAAAAGACATGACATTGTATCGTCTTTTCATATTAATCAACGATTAATTCGTGTTTTTGAGTGCATTTTTACAATACAAAGTAAAACTTTGTGCTTACGAATGATACTTGATTGTTATAGTGTATGGATAACATAGTAATTAATTAGGATTACGAATTCGATTTTTCGATTTCTTACGTAGACGTTCATACAATGTTATCGCGGCATGTATAAAGAGAAACGTCCAAACGGACTTCTTAGATTGCGTTGACTATAGTTATACGTCCGATTACGAATGCGTCAATAGGATACGGCAAGCAATTAACGATTTATAGCCAGTACCGATAGAATATATATTTTAAGAATACGAAAAGTTTGTTTGTGCACCCAGATCTATCAACAGCGGAGTTTGGATTTATTAGAAACTAGCTGACCCGACAGACGTTGTCCTGTCTTAGCTATGAATATTCTAATGTAAACGCGCGAAGTTCCTGAAGGCGCAAGCTGAGCACAGTTTGAATTGTTTAGGAAAACTTAATTTATATTTTAAGAATGAACCTAAGATTTTTTGCTGAAAAGTAAAATACCGGAATAAATTTATACTTAGTAAAAAGTCAAGAATATGAAAATGATTAATTGGAGCCAATTAATTTGAAAAAAAATAATGTTTTGAGTATGAATGTCAATGGCTATATGAGTAGGGGAAGATCAAAGAAACGATGGATGGACTGTGTTAAAGATGATATGGTTATAAAGGGAGTGACTACCGAGATGACGACTAATAGAGAAGTATGGAAGAAAGGGACATGTTGCGCAGACCCCAAATAAATTGGGATAGTAGGTTGTTACCATAGACCTATAAAAAATCTGAGGTTGTTACTTGTATCAAATCTCCACATATTTAGTACAGTAGTGTTAGTAAATTGACGTTATAACAATAAACTGTGTAGAAGTTTCTTTCATACAAACTTTGTCCTGACAATTACAAATACAACAAAAAAGAATTAGCCAAATACGTGCATCCGTTCTGAAGTGATGCGCGTACATACATTCGGCAATTGATTTTCATTTTAGAATACTACATAAGTAGCTGACCCGCCAGACGACGTGTCAAAAATTCAAAGTAATCAAAGTCAGATGTAAAAAAATGAATATGAATTTGGAATTCTAAAAATAATGAAAGTTTTCCGACAGACATTGCCCTGCCCTTTCATGTATGAGAAAATGAATTTTCTTCATATTTTTTTGTAAATTTTCCTATGTTTTTAATAGTTATTCTGATATTCGGGACCGAGACAAATACAAAAAATCAAAAACCATGAAAATCGGTCCAGCCATTCTCGAGTTATAAGTGTTCGAACAAACCCAACTTTGTTAGATGTTACATAAGGAAACCGCTTCAACCTAATTACGACGGCCCGTTTCGAGTTTTACAACGAAAAGAGAAAGTACCTATATAAGGTACAGTTGCCAAATAGGCAGACTAACATTTCGATAGTCAGGCTTAAGTATTTAGTCAATCAAGAAAAAAACGAAAGAACGAGTAGTAATAAGGATGAAATCGCCCGTAGCGTAGCTTGTCACCGATACAACGCACTACGTTCTGGTCGAGTCAGCAAAAAGCCCGTGCGATTCATGTAGGTACGCAGGTCATTCACAGTAAAGTAACATTCGACATTCATTCAGAACGCAGTAAAGATATTGAACGTGACTAAAAGCAAAGATGGGTAACATTCGGAGTCCTAACAACCCCCACGAACAAATTGTCATGACTCAAGCGAAGATAATCACGAACCAAACAAGTCACTGACAAGTTGGATCAATTTGGACTTATATTACTTAATGTTACTCTGATTGCCCAATGAACCATGCCTAAAATTAATTTGAATTCTATTTTAACTTCTTTCATTGAAGTTACCAGTTGAATGTCCAGCCGACTAGAGCAGCGTCGCTGACATTATAAAAAAACGTTAAAAAAATATTATTATGATTGATTAATGAATATAACGAAATAAAAAACGCTATGACAGCTGGACATTCAAAGGGATAAGCAGGTTGTGTCCAACGCCTTTTTAGGGTTCCGTACCAAAATGGTAAAAAAGGAACCCTTATGGTGTGACTCAGTCTGTCTGTCTGTCGGTCTGTCTGTCTGTCTGTCACAGCGGGATATCTAAAGAACTAATAATGCTATCAACTTGAAATTTGAAACAGTTTTAGATGACGTTTACCCAACTATTTTGCAAATAAGAAATAAATAAAAATATTTCTATTTTTTCTGCAACAGGGACTGAAGGGGGTCTTAAAAATTCAAAGTGGGGCTACTAGGGCATGTGGGGTAGTAAAGAGCACTGTTTGCACATTCTCAAACATTTTTTCTTTTTTTAAGCCACATAGTTTTCGACTTTTGAGGAAAAATGTTAAAAAAAAATAGCGTCACAATTATCTCGGAAGTTTTCAAAGAGAAAAATCTGAAATTATTCTATGTGATAGAAGTTATGTAAAGATGTACACCTGTAATAATCTTGTGTGTGTGTGTCCATACGTGAAAATAACCTCGACCTTTCTCTATTAGAGATCCGTTTCTTGAAATATTAAGCTTTAAAGTGCTAATTTTTGTTAGAGTCAAATGTCCGGGGGGGACACTTGACTCTAACAAAAATTAGCACTTTGCCGAGAAACATTAAGAAAATAGTTGTACTGTACTTGTCTTATCCTACGTACCTAACTATTTACATATAGCTGTAGGTACGTTATTATGTAGGTTTAAGTGGTTTTCTAGCTCCGGCTGACACATTCATCATTTGTAGTGTGGAGGCGGGCGGATGGGAGGGCGAGTACCCGGTTATGCTTCAGTGTAGGACACAAACCTACCTATTTACATTGATGCATATACTTGCTTATGTGGAGGTGTCGATATAGTAACTAGAAAGACATACCTACATTATGGCTAAGAATTTTAGTATATACGGTACATGCCTCTAATAAAATATTGAATTTGCCTACATGTGTAGTTTGTGTATTCTACCTAAATTTACAGCTTCAAACTAACTAAAGTTTTTTTTAAAAAATAATGTGTTAATTTTTCCTTTTCTGAAAAAGTAAGGCTTAGTCCACCGCGTGATACCTTTCCTTCGCGCAGTAGTGCTTAGTAATAAATTGGTTACATCAGCTTTGCGTAACATCATCAGTTAACAGAACAGAGCTCGCAGAGTCACCTATAGAATATTTTGTAGGACTTTCCAGTAAATACCGTTTTTTTGTGATACTTAATTTACACAAAATCATTCAAAAATATGGATAACCACGTAACAATACATTGTTTATGACAAAAAGCTATAAGTAGCTATATTTACATAATTTTTTAGCTTTAAATCGAAGGTGTTTAAATATGTTAAGAACTCACTACATAGGTATTTAAATACCTTCGATTTAAAGACAATTTTACTGCACACTAGCGAACTGTTTACGTATAATCGTACAAAACAAAAAATAGACGGTGCTACATTCATTGTATTTATATCATGTACGCACGGCTACAGATCAAGCTATACATTTCCAGTATAAGCTGATCTCGCATTGTATAGGATTTCCTTACAGTGAGAGGTCAGTGTAAACTGGTTTTGTACAGCTTGATGTGTAAATAACACTCATAATCGAAAATCCAAATGATTTAACCACATATATACATTTTTACAATGATTTATAATTATCGTTGTAAACCCTTAACTATACCAGTGCAAGAGCCCGTCGGAAAACGGAATCCTTATAATTTCATCATGTCCGAATGTCTGTCCGTCCGGAAGTCAAACAGCCATTTTTTTCTGAGCTTGCACAGCTAAAAATGGTGTAGTGAAATTACGATAAAAATTATTATAGGATTGCCTCTCCCCAAGTCAATATTTATGGCATGTTTTTGCTTACACCCGCAGCGATAACTTTATTTGACATAGTTTTTTCGAAAAATACTAAGAAATACAAACCTATTTTTGTGGTCGGTAAAATTGTCCAGAGGATTCAAAGATCAAATTCATGATGGTTGGGCGCCAGTTTAACATAAACACATGTACAATGCGTTTCAACTAAGAATAGGAAAGTCAATGACCTCTAACTGTCAACTGAAGCTAGAAATCTAAGGCTTGCAAAGTTTTGTAGTGATAACCTTATCTATTTTAGTTATGTTTTTGGAATTTGTTTTTGTTAAAATATGTCACTGACTTTGCAAATGTGTTAACGAGATGCTATTTAGCTAAATCTTCACAATATGGCGCAAGGTCATTCCTATTCTTAGTTGAAACGCATTGTAAGTGCTTTAATTTAAACAGTTTGGGTTCAGGGCGAAGATCTAGTTTAGTAAATAATCTAAAAATGTGCACAGCCAAGATGCTGTCTGCTGACGTACAAGTTATTTTGCTGTCTGCCACCATGCTAGACGATGTACTGGAGGTGTCTCGATGTTTCATGAGAGACCCTGTGCGCATTCTTGTGAAAAAGGAAGAGTTAACACTGGAAGGTATCAAACAATTCTATATTGCCATTGAACTTGAAGAATAGAAGTTAGAGACCCTCTGTGACTTGTATGACGCCCTCTCCATCGCTCAGGCTGTTATTTTCTGAAACACTCGTCGCAAGGTGGACTGGCTGACTAAATCCTTGCATGAGCGTGATTTCACTGTGTCTGCTATGCACGGCGATAATTGGACCAGCGTGAGCGTGAAGTGATTATGCGGCAGTTCCGTACAGGATCGACTCGTATCATTTGTAGTTACGAAATCCCCCTGTGCAGACCTGCGAGTACCAGGTCTTCAAAGTACCTACTGTGCATGAGTAAATATATTCATCCTAACTACGGAACCCTTCACTGCGTGTGGCCCGACACGCACTTGGTAAGTTTAATTTTGGGCCATAAACTTTTCTTTCTTTAGGAAAAAGATATGCACTAATGGGAAGTCACTATGGTTATTGGCCGCTGGGTGATACCGTCAAAGGTTTCAGTTTCCAACCAATGCTTCTGAGGTCTTCGATAAGCCTTATAAACTTGGGTTTTTCCATTCGGAATTCCTTAGTTTTTAACATCCGGGAGTTTGGAAGGTAGCGGTGTGATACCCCCTCCCTGCGCCTGATCTCTCTCCGGTCGTGTCGGATTGCCATCCCATTCCATCAGACTATGAGAGTGCACCTGTGTCTGCGCACACATTTGTGCACAATAATAATGGATAATATTTTTGTGTTCACCAAAAATATTATCCGTACATCAAAATACTGATCGTGCACCGAATATTCCTGAATGTTACACAAAACACCCGCGCGTCCGAAACTTCACATTGGTGAATCATTTGGGTTAGAATCATTTGGGTTAGGTTAGGTTAGGTTAGAACAGTGACCCTTAACGCGCGACGGCGAGCGAGCGAAGCGAGCGGTGCCGCGGCAGCGGCCGCCGAGCGCCATATCCAATAGATGCTCGTTATGACATATTTTAATGAACATATTTTGGTGCACATTCAGTATATTTGGTGGAACACCGGCAAAATTAGGTAAATGAAATGGGAATAAATTGAAGTACTTTTAAATACCATCCAATAATAATCACCCGCGCCGAGGGATCCGCTGAGATTGGTCGCCATGGGCGAAATTCGGTCTTCGATTACGTAAGTAACTATTTACGCATGGCGAAAGTTAATACCTAATGTCTTAGATGATAAGTAGGTGCCTATGGTAGTGCCACCATCATAATGAAACATACACGACACGAGATTTTATACCGAATTAGATACCTACTTGATAATATGAAATTTTAATCATTTGAATGCTTCATTAAGAGGAAAGGCGGGTGGCCAGACTTTTGAAAATTAGGTATTTTAAGAAGGTATTGCTGTCGCTCTGCGAGCGCTCCGCCCTCGAATTCGTGCGATAAGGACAACTGCAGATCCGACTAAAGCCTATGTAAAAAGTCACATTTCGAGGTTTGGCTCTCGCCTATTTCCTCCTCCAATATTGGACCAATTTAAAAGATATTTCATAAACTGAATAAGAAGGATATATACTATGCCCCTATGTTTTCCTTTTTTCGTTAATAGTTGTCAAATTGGTACACTAGGCGTCTGTTGACAGCGGTCTGAATAGGCAATTTTGAGCATTTTTGGAGGGTTCTAGTTCTTATAAAAATAATATATCATCAAATAGGAAAACATAGGGGCATACAAGTAACTTATATTTATATTTCTGTAAAAAATCATCGCTTTATGGTCATTAACCAGAAAGAAAACAGGCGAGAGCGTTTGTTTCTTTTTGTATGGAGAAAAGAGCACCCACATTTCCTCTTAAAGAGAAACATGACGTCCTAGAACCAATCGTTCAAAGACATTGTGTATCTACCAATCCGCACAAGTCCCGCGTGGTGGATTACGGTTACGGCCCTCTCTCTCATAACAGAGGCCTATGTCCCAATGATAGCTCACGCAAAAAAAAATCGCAACGCTGGCATTTTGGAATTTTCACCGACCTGTTTTTGGAGTAGGGGCCTAGGTATATCCTAAAATCTCAGTAAGTACCTGCAATATTTTTTTTCCTTGGTATTCCCGATTACAACGTTTAAGCGACTCTTCAAAAATGCTAATTAAAAAAAAACTAAGGTTTCCTTTGAGCAAAAATCACCAACCCACCTCTTCAACTTTCCACCTTTTCAAAACAGCGCCATCTCTGATAATAGTTAAGAATCGTTATAGTTACAACAGCGCCATCTGATAGAATAAACGCGAATGACCAAACACGGTGACCTAGGATTTTGCTGTAGCACCATGTTTTTACCTGTGTACCACAATAAACTATTTGAATTTGAATTTGCTGCTTATATTGTTCTAAAAGATTTTCATGTCGAAAACTTAACAACAGTAATTTTCATAAAGCACTATTCAAGTAATAAATTAATCGGAAACATGGAATATGTACTTTCTCGTTACAGTTACTAGTGACATCTTGCATACAAGTCCAGTACCGTTTTCATACGGTGTTATTTACAAACTCTAAAAGTCTTCAAGCAATTTACTAGATGTCGCTTTCATTGTTATTGTTAGTTTTTCCTAGTTAGACGTTCAAAACATTTCAGTACGTAAATAATGTATACAAAAACAGTATTTAAGTTCTTAAAAACTGTAGTAAACTGTTAGAATAGTGCCAGAATGTGTGATACGTGTCTGTTCAATATTTTGTAACTAAAACTTGCCTTTAGATGTTGTTTTTTAATCGGTTCAGTGTTATTCACGAGTTATGATGACTAAATTCCCAAGCCGCCTAAAGGTATGTAGATAACAACTGATATTCATTACCAAAGAAAGTTACACATAAGTTTAGCGTTATTGATTATTTAGCAAAGCGTTTTAAAGCTTTTCTTGTTGGCAATATGTTAAGAATTTGGTGTTTATTTGGGTGCAGCGCTGGGGTGAACGACCTCTGCTCTATATCTGAGTGTAGGTCTAGAGCGAGCGCGCGGTGCACTCCGTTGTCACGGCAACGAACCCCCGGCCGATTATTCTATAACTTACTGGGTTTGGGACTTAGGGCCCTGAATAAGCAGGTTTCCACGACGTATTCAAACTTTGACATTTGCAAAAAATGCGGGATATTTTACTTAATATGTACCTATCTTTTTTTTTTCAGAAATCTTTTTTTTTTAATATAAATACCTCTCTGTCAGTTCTTTCAAAGTTATTTTACCTCTAACATCAGCAATCTAAAAGTAACCTTATCGTCACAAGACTAAAGATCACTGTGATTTTGACAGTGATGCCAAATCAGAAGTAATAAGTAGGACCTAGTGACAGGTAGTAGTGTAGGTATCTAATAGTCGAAAAGTCCGGACCTGCGTGGGCCAAAAAGCTGGACATCTCTAGAGTCGTAATTTAAGGTTATTTGAGATGATCATCGTTCTACTTAGGTAACTATCTCAAATTATTCAGGTCGCCGACTATTTCCATTCTTATTTTGAAAGTAATACCCACAATAATACCTATGTTTATTATTCCATTCATGTCATTCAAAACTACACAAAAGAAGAATCTTGAAAATATCTATACGTAAGTATCAATAATATTGAATCTATTATCATTGGTAAGCAGGTATAGAATAAAATAATCTTTGAAGGGGACGTAAAATCAGTTTATAATTTCTCAATTCGAGGGGTCGACACATGAGGTCACAATACCTACATAATAGGTATAATAGGTAACTAAGTCATGTCTTTCACAAAGCACTAATGTATTGTATTGTAGCCATGTCCTCGCAATAAGTAGTACAAAAGATAATAAGACGACCCGGTCAAATGCGACGTCCAAAGAGGGTTCTTTATATTAGCTCACCATTGTACCTTTAAAGCATGTCGTATTATTTCCATTGTAGCCACAGATTTGATTGTGTTGGTATGTTCACGATAAAATTCAACACAGGTGTACCTACCAGTTCCTAAAGCTCATAACATTTCGTTAGACGAGTTACTTGGTCATCATTATTACCTCTTCCCCGCAAGGTCTACAAGGTGACACCAATCCTTTTGCCAGACATATTGTGTTTGAGACCCTACAAAATAAGGATGATTGTTATTCCTTATTCTATTAAAAGTTAGGGGGAAGTTACTAGTACTCTGTTCGATTCAATGAAAAGACTTGCTGAATGCCGGTCAAAATCATAACCCTCCTTTTTGCTTCGTCGTAGTCGGGTAAAAAGCACGGCTATGTCACGTCATCATCATTACATGCGGTAATGATGGCTGGATGCCGTTGTTAGTGAATATGCATAGATATAGGAATGTTGACACTTATAGCTAGTCCATTGTAATATCGTCTTAGGTGTCACTTATGTACGCACCTTATTTTACAGTAACTGGATATGGTTCGTAGTAATTAGAGAATATTTTCCATGGGAACCTACTAGAACCTATGGATTCAAATTCGACCCATGTAATTGTCCGGTTTGTAACCTAAACCTATCATAAATGAGAGTAGGTATGGCATGCCCACATAAGGTTGATGCGCCAGGGTAGCCCGCGAATTTCAAAATTTCTTACGTTTTTTGCAATTTGTAGGTCAGTGTGAGCTTGTATGATGATTAAAATATGATTCGCGCCCGTAGCTAATAGGTATGGCTTTACAGAATTATAATCATTAGAATCAGCAATACATTCTCCATAAGTTAGCATTTACCTCAAACCTCATGCTAGATTTTCGCCGCTTTCGCCTCAAAGCCTCGTTGGTGGTACCGCATGTTTAGGATCAATCAGTTCCTTTTATAATGGTTGAGCTGATTTACTTATAATATTAATATGAGTAGTATGGATGGAAGTATGGATATCCAGATCATACGGAAGTAAAGTTACACCGAATTTACATAGTTCCACGCTAAATATATTGCATGTGCTATATTATAGTCTTTTTTATGTTTATGTTAACGTTTTTTGTGCATGCAGAGTCTACCTATATGTGATTGTGACACTTTATTCTGATTTGTTACTTACTTCCGTTTCATTTACTTCCGGAGTACTTATACAATTGCAGGTGAAAAAAAAGGCAAAAATTCTAGTACGAGTACCTATGGGAGCGTAATGTACGAATAAATTTTTGTGGATATATTGAATCTGCCTAGCCTTTTCCCAACTATGTTGGGGTCATCTTCCAGTCTAAACGGATGCAGCTGAATTCCAGTATTTTACATGGAGCGAATGCCTATCTGACCTCCACAACCCAGTTACTAATTCGATACCCCTTGGTAAGACTGGTTGTCAGACTTTCGGGCTTCTGACGACCCGTAACAACTGTTAAAGATTCACGAATGACAGCGGGGACCAACGGCTTAACGTGCTTTCCGAGGCACGGAGGAGTCTCTTGTGGATATATTGATATTGTTTTTATAAAGTATTGAAAGTAGTCCAAGATAAAAAAAACAACCGACTCCCAAAAAAACACTACAAAGTGAAAAATAACTTTAATTTCGGAAGTCGGTGTCTTTGGTTTTTTATTTACTTTCGTTTTGTTTTGCCACCGACTTCCGAAATTAAAGTTATTTTTCACTTTGTAGTGTTTTTTTAGGAGTCGGTTGTTTTTTTTTTTGTAAAATGTTTTTATTTTTCACTTTTTAGTGGTGCCTACCTAGCCCACACAAATGTGAATACCACTCTGCAAAATAAATTAGAGCATCATCCACATAGACTAAATGGAAAAAATACGTTAAGTCGTGTCAGAAGTTTGGTAGGCGTAGTTTTAGTTGACGGAGATAACGAGGCTACGAAATCTGCCTTCTGACAATCAAGGCCACACATAACATACAACTCAAGTAGCGCAATTTGAAGCGGCATATAATTACCATTAAAGCATTTATAGCCAGAGTGCACCTCATGACAATTCCAATAAGCCCAAACACGGCTAGGATACATTGTTTTATTACTGAGTTCCGATGCCTACCTTCCGGCTTCTTCATCAGATCGGTTCGATGGTACCATTTTCATCAGAACCATTTAATTAAAGCTTCGTCATAGTCGCTTAACTATTTTAATCTTATCGCTATCCGTGAAATACTTTTCATCGTTGAGGAGTTTCCGTGGCCATCTGTGGTCGTCTTCATCAGTTTCACTTCACCAGATGATACTTTCTGAATGCAAACGCTTGATTTGTTGATGAAAATACCATAATCGCTATATGTATGCCTATAATATTTGAGGAGTTCCCTCGATTCCTCATGGATCCCATCATCAGAACTGGATTTTGATAAAAATGGGACCAATCTGGAAGCCCTTTCAAATTAAAAAAGAATTTTTTGAATCGGTTCATAAATGACGGAGTACTGAGGTAACAAACATACAAAAAAAAAAAAAAAAAACATACAACCGAATTGAGAACCTCCTCCTTTTTTGGAAGTCGGTTAAAAAGTAAGTAGTTTTAAGATTTTAGCCAATAAATTAAATTGTGACGTTGCTCCGTTAGGTATTCTATTGCACTTATTTATTCCCTTATCCAGAGTGCTCCCAACCCAAGAACTGTTTAGTGGCGACGAGGATAAACTAAACTGTGTAAAAAGCGCGATAGTGGTGATTCGATAACAAAAAAAAAAAAAATTTGGGAGTCGTGGAGACTGCCGACAGAAGTGAAAACTTAAACGTAAAACTAGTATGCATAGCATGTCGCGGTGTCGTGGTGTCGGCGGTGACGCGAACCCGTAAGATTTCCCGCTACCAAAATCGCTCAACGCGCCTAGCTTTCACTTAAAAAAAAATTATCACTCGGTAGGTTACAGAGTTCGACTACACAAACACGATACGATTGGAGTTTATATATTACGTCGAACGTCTTGAGCAGTACTTTTTAGTAAATAAAACATCGAGTGAGTTACAAGAGCAGCAGCTAGGCTACGGGTTTTACTCCGAAGACAGGACGTTTGAACTGATTACGTTTATAATGGGAAAACACCTTGGCCTTGGTGTTGGCTGAACGAATCGCAAACAACTTACCAGTGAAAACATAACGGACTATGTGGCTATTCGCGACTCGCTCTCCGAGGGTTCCGTCCCGATTCCTGAAAAAGTGTGCTATTTATAGACATCGTTTTATTTTTCCTGTAATCTTTACTTATACTTCTATCACGTAGAATAATTTCTGATTTTTATCTTTGCAACCTTCGGAGTTAAGGGGGGGACGGTCTTTTTTTACATTTTTCATCAAAATTCAAAAACTATGGGGTCTAAAAAAAAATAAAAAAATGTTTGAGAATGTGCAAACAGCGCCCTTTCATATGATACCCCACATGTCCTAGTAGCACCCGTTACAAAAAAAAAAAAATTTTACTTCTTTCTTACTTGCAAAATCGTTGGGTAAAATTGTCGTCTAAAATTGTTCCAAATTTCAAGTTGATAGCATTAGTAGTTCTTGAGATATCCAGCTGTGACAGACAGACAGACAGGCAGACAGACTGAGTCACACCATAAGGGTTCCTTTTTTACCATTTTGGTACGGAACCCTAAAAATGTCAAACCCTGTGAGTTCGGAACGTGCCTCGAAGAACGTTTAGGAGACCAGCTGGATTGCGGGATTAAAAGCGAGATCATTAGGCAAGACTTTTTGCAGAGGCCAAGTTTGATTTCATGACGGCATTTAATCTGGCCGTAAGCATGGAGGCTGCACAGAAAGATGCAGCAGCGGTAGTGGAAGGGTCTTCTAGTGCAACAAGTGCGGCGAACGGGCCGGTGGATTGTCAGCTGATGATGAACACGTCGCGCCGCCGGTGCTGCGCCGGTGGATCGGGAAGTGGCCGCGTAGTTGGCCGTTTGCCGGCAGTAGAGTAGATACATGCAACACAGGCGGCTGAAAAAAACTCAAACTCAATGAATTGACAGTAACGCAGTCATGTAAACCTAATTTTTTATCTTTAGAGGAGGCTTCTGGAGGCAGGTGGGCTGGTCAGAATAACCACTGACGGCCGCCAGGGCTCACTTACAATGGTCCACTTGAAGGAATAACTGCGGAAACCATGTTCAATAACATAGAACATAGATTCCAGAGACGTTTGGAACAAATGTTTGCAGATTTACCGCAGGTAGGCGTATTCCTTGATGACGTCATCAGAACACGCAGTGTTCGAACACATGATTATGCAAAGTGAGGAGTGAGTAGGGGCAAATGTTCATTATTTGCTAAATCTGTTGTTTACTTGGGGCATATTATCAGTAAAGATAGTAAGTACACTATCTTTGTTGTTCGGATAAGGTCAAGGCAATTACAAACACGCCGGCACCGTCGATCATATCGGACGGAACGGAGGGCGCTTAAAGGCATTGGTATGCTAAGTTTACAAAGAATGTCAGTAAAATTTGAGCCCTAATGCAGCAATGTACAATTTATTTAGATTAGGTGTAAAATATGATTAGAGTGAGGAACGTAAGAATGCGTTTGGTAAGGATAAAGCGTTGTTAGCTAATAGTGGTTTAATAGCACAATACTCGGTAGAGTTGCTACTCGTGTTGACTACTGACGCGAGGAGCGTGGGGGTCGGCGCCCGTGCTGTCTCTTATCACGCCGAGCGTAGCTGGCGATCATATTCTCAGATTGATGGGGTAGCTCTGGCGATAGTTTTCGGAGTCAGGAAGTATCTTCAGTAGGTATTTGTATAGTCCAAAGTTTGTGCTCAAAACCGACCATAAATAAACCATTGACTTATATTTTAGGGAATAAAGTAGGAATACTAATTATTACAGCTGCATCTCGTTTACCCAACTTAAGACACGTAGCAGTGGTCATATGGGTATCGTGAAGATGAAAAGGCTAGCCTGAAGTAATGTCTGGTGGCCCAATGTAGATGCGGTTATAGAAGCAATGTGTAAGCAGTGCGAGACGTGCGCCGCGGAGGCCGACGAACAAGCGCGGGGGCCGCCGCAGCTGTGGCCCTATACCGCACAGCCGTGGACTAGGTTGCATATAGATTTTCTAGGGCCATATCATGGTACAAATTTTTTTAGTGTTGGATGACTCTAGTTCAAGGAGGATAGAAATTTTAGGTAATCGAATCGCAACCCGTGAAATACTTATTATTGAGTAGTTCCGATGGCCATATGTGGTCTTCATCATCAGTTCCACTTCACCAAATGGTGCTTTTCGAGAGCAAATGCACAAGTTACTATAAAAAATACCCAAATCTCTATAGATGTGCCTGTAAAATTTGAGGGTTTCTCTCGATTTCCATGGGATCCCATCATCAGATTCTGACTTGGTGACAATGGAACCACCTCGACAGCATACCCTATCAAATAAAAAAGATTTTTTTTAAATGAATGTAATTTTTTTATTGACGGAGAAATCGGTGTACAAACATAAAAAAAATATATATACGCGACGAATTGATAACCTACTCTTGTTTTTTGAAAAGTTTGTTAAAAATGGCATAAAGCTTCTCGCCTGCCAACTACTCGGCATCGACGGTGCGCCAGGCGAGAAGCCGCGATCAAACTTTGTAAGCGGGCCATTAAAATGCCAGCTTTACAACATTCCTGATAGCTTACCATAATGAAGTGCACAGCACTACAGGCGAGACACCTGCGTCAATGCTGCAGAGACGCTCACTTCGTTCTCGGCTCGACTTGTTACGGGGGCATCGGTCATTAGATAATATACTTAAGCCATGAACTCTGTGCAAAGGTGATAGATACGGTTTGGGCAAGACAGCGAGGACAAGTCGGTGAAAGGAACTGTGAGAGAGCCAGAGAGGTAGAAGGTACTCGTATGTGATGGATAGCAGCGGTTATGGTCGACTTCTCAAAGGACACGTTGATTAAATTAGGCGCCGTTCTCGACCGTCAGATGTTCCTTGTCAAGGAAATGAGGATAACAAAGAACCAGGCGACCGAAGTGAGACTGTTGTGCCGCAACAAGCTCATGGATTGGTAGAGGCATCGGAGTCGAGACATTTGATTAAAGATCAGCTAAGTACGTATTACATCGCAGTCGAGACATGTGATCAACGATCAGCTAGGTATTGCAAAAGAGGAAGGTATGGTAGGCAAAGGTAGTAGTTAGGTTTCTTTAACTCAATTGGGCTTGGCTTACCTATTCTCATATCGACAGTACCTATAATCAAATATTCACAAATTTTTAATTAATTTAAAAGCACTTGACTTATTTTACTCTACTATTTTATCATACCTACGCATACTAACGGTGGCGTATAATGTTTTCATTGAAAAACCATCACAGTGTAGTCAAATAAATATCACGGCATCAATTCGATGCCATGGTTCCGCGAACATGTGACCGCAAATTTAAACTGAAGCCCAGACAGTATAAAACTGGTTAAAAAAAACACTTTAACACGTCAAAATTAAAAATAATGAGTTTGGTTTTTCCTATCTGACTACTCTGAGAAGAAAGACTGAAACAAACTCAGAGGTCACAGCCACTTTTAAAGTACAGACTTAATCTTGGTCAGGCCATCTATAATATGAAGACCAATGCAGCTTAATGTCTGAGATGATCTTTTGAGGTAAGAACTATTCAGGTTTGAGTGAACCTGTCCAGTCAGTGCAAGCATTTTTCTAGAAACTGTCACTGCACACACAAACTTCTAAAGAATTGCACTGAGTAACGAGCGGCTGCCACATATTATGGAGCGCAACTTTACTCCGCGAATAAAGCAAATGAAATGATTGACTAATTGTGTGACGTCATTTTATTGCTCTCATGTGACATTTTAAAGGCACGGTACACTGCAAATCTTTTATCGAGTGATAAGTGGTGTACACTGCCAAATGATAGATGTGAATGTCAGAACGTTCACAGAATTGTGCGTAGTAGCAGGTTCGCTTCAGGATGAATATGACAATGTATCATTATAACACGACAAAACATTACACCTGTTATCCACGTAGGGTTAGGCAGAGGTGTACCTATAGTCACAGTCCTCCGACGAAAGCCAGAACTGCTTACGTACCTAGTTCGCCGAACGTCGTAAGCAGTTCGGGCTTCGTCGGGTGACTGACGGATGACTGATAAACTTAAACCTAAGGTAGACATGCTGTTTGCGGAGTTTCACTAGCTAATTAAATTTGACCCTGTATATCTAGGTCGTGGGTTCAATCCCAGGTAAGCACTTAACTTTGTGCAATTTATTTCCTCACCATTGTTCTCATAATGGTGACGGAAAACATCTTGAAGAAACTGAACCGAAAATCCGAAAACACTTGACCTCTATCAATCCGCACTGGATCCATGTGATGTATTACATCACACCCTCTCATAGGCAGCTATATCTCTGTCCCATGAGTGGGAACATTACAGATAGATTATGCATTTAGCTTTATTGTCTCCAGATTTAGCAGGCATGGCGGACACGCAGAGCCACACGCCGGGCGTGATCCGCTGCACTCAGGACTACCTCCAGGTGCCAGAATCGATGGCACCCGATTCGCTGGCACCCGAGTCACTGGCGCCCGATTTGCTTGCGCCAGAGTCTCTGGCGTCCGAGTCGTCGCCGGCGCCCGAGTCACCTGAGGACTCGGAGGATGCCCGCGTGCCGTCGCCCATCTCTACTCTATCAGGGGATGATGACTCGTCCACTGTAACTACGACGAGGTAAGATAATTTACGTAATATTTACCTTTTTTTATTTGTTTTGCTCAGTAGCTGCACACATTATACTAATTTGCCATGATAGATAATAGTAATTTCATATGACTGAAAAAAATTGATAGTGTGTTTTTCTGAGGAATTGCCAAGAAGACAGTGTAATTATTACTCAGCTCTTACAGTATAAAAGCCTCGCTGGTATACCATACAGGCACAAAATTCATGAAAACCGTTTCACATTTCCTTTGAATCAAACTGCACCACGTGTTGAAGTTAGTAAGTACCTGGACCGACCTCTGATCGGGTGAAAATAGAGAAAACGAATTTTTCCAGTTAGGAGACCTAGCTAGATAGATTTTTCGCCCCCGTAAATCAACTACTGCAACTTTCATTACAAACATATATATAAAAATATTGCTCATTTAATAGTATAGGATAGGATATTAAAAGTCCACAGTTAGAGCAACTCTTATTTCTTATAAACTTATTCTAGAAAGTTCTGAAAAACATTCAGACTTATTCCAGTGAAGGGCTCCTACCGTGGGCAGCAAATATACTTTGCTGCCTCAAAGAAAAGTAGACCCTCAAAGGTATTTTTCAAATCAATAAGATTTCTCTTGAGAAAGTGTTTCTGTAATATGCGAACGATATTTTTATAACAGCGCGTGGAAAGATTATAGTGTCTACCAATAGATTTAAGAAATTATTTTACGTAGGTGTTTTATGGTTTTGGGAGGCAATCGAGCTAGCGAGGCGGCCCGCCTGTGATACCATATAAATATCAACACTAGGGAAACTAGAAACTAGGCCTGTTTGTTGAAATAATTACCTACGATCCCTTGGAGCGTAAGGGTTGTCACTCTTAATGTTTGTAAATTGAAAGTGTTTTATTGGAACGAAGTTCTACGGTAGGAGTTTAAAAATCGTCACGCGAAAAGCTTCTTATATGTGGTGGCATAACATGTATCCATCGGCTTTAGCACCCTTGAAAATCATGAAAACGACACCCATGATGAAAAATTTTAAAAATTTTGCAGCCGCCATCTTGGTTTTACATTTTGCCGTCACTATCGGCTTTAACACCCTCGAAAACTATGAAAACGACCCCTATGACGAAAAATATGAAATTTTTTGCAGCCGCCATCTTATCTAACCAATACTTACCAACAATAATATAAAAAGCCACAAGGCAAAGGCAGGCATTTTGCGGTCATGAGAAAAGTGTAGTAAATCAATCTGCCTAGCTTTTTCCCAACTATGTTGGGGTTGGCTTCCAGTCAAACGGGATGAAATGTGTCTAAGTAAATAAAATTACAGAAACTAAAGTTTTCAAATGACTGAACAATGGGCTTCTTTGCAGTACCACGTCATGTTAATTAATTCCATTCAGACTAAGCGGAGGATAGACATTTTGATGTAATTCCCGAGAACATAACGCCTTGTTTCCTCGAAGGGTGGGGCAGACGTGTACCTATAGTAGGGTGTACTATAGGTACACCTCTAACAAAACGTTTTGCTAGTTAGGTTTAAATCCCATGTAATAGTGGGCGAGCCTATTGCCATCAAACGGGCATAAATTCAAACTTCGAGTTGCTATACTGAGAAATTCCAGATGGAAAAACCCAATAACACTTTGCCCGACCCGGGAACCCGGGTTCGACCCAGGACTTCATGCACATCACCACTATACCAACGAGGCAGTCCCGAGAGCAGTACGGTATGATTTATAGCCGTTTGACGGTAAGCTGTATTTAAAATTCATAGTAACCTAGTCTGACTTGTGTCTCTATAAACTCTACAGACTAAATCTTGAAGCTAAGATACTAGGTTAAGTAAAAATTTATGATGTTTAACAATTAGGTATACCTATACTTATAGCAGAAGGGAGGATGCTGCTGCATCTTCTTGATATTATTTCCAATTTGCTGTTTTCAAGACAAGCACTAAAAAAAGCATATTCTAAAAGGCTGAACACAGAAATCAAGGCTACCTATTAGATGAAAACAGCGATGGCTTGCACAACAACACGTCCTCATTGTAAGCTCATCAAAGTTGACTAAGGTCCGTATTACAGAAGGAAACTCAAGCACTGATTTTTGTTTAAATCTAGTACCAACCAAATAGCTTGAATCTAGTTTTATGTAATGCTTGAGTAGTGAGTTTCCTTCTGTAATACGGACCTTTACGTTGATATGTACTGAAAATCTGTTTTACCGCCAAGACAAAACAATAAACAATACAAAATTATTTTGTTGTTAGTATCCTACGCGGTCTAATTCACGAATAATTACAATGAAGCGATAGTAACAAAAAAAAAATGGGGTCTACGTAGCGTCGCCGTAGCGGCTACGAGTGCCTACGGGGCTCCGGCTTGCTACGTAGCGGCTACGAGTGCCTACGGGGCTCCGGCTTGCTACGAAATTCTCGTTGACACTAAAATCATGTTAATAATGACTCCTAAAAATGAACTGACAATGGTATGATTTATCACTTTAATAGTTTTTTACATATCAGGTAAATATTCACATAGTCAGCTTATGAAACGGGGATTTAAACTATAATTAATCATTTATGTGGACAAAATTGAAACAACTGAAAGGCCTAACTTTGGAATGAGTCAATGAAAAGTTGGATAATAATAATATTATATAATATTTATCAGGATGTACTGAGAGGGTTTTGATTTTTTCTATATAATTATGGTTTTGGTGTATTTAGAATATTTACATAACTGTTTATTATTATCTATACGCTCCTCCTTTATCTAGTGTGTAGTGAGGCTGAGGTTGTAAGTTCGACTCCCTGGTCGTGAAATCTTTTCACGTTTTCAGCAGCTGTCTGAATTTTGGAATAGATCCCGAAAATGGCAATTCGCTCGCCCCAATTACACGGGTGTGGATTCCGTAGCTCGGAAAACTTTTAACGTTATTGCAATTGAGAACCTAGCACCTACCAACCTACCTAGGGCTACTTTACGCTTCCCAGATATTAATTTCACTTCCAATGTTTGTTTTGCTGTGTCAACACTGCTTTAATGGGATACCATACAAAGAGCTCTGCTTGATAAAGCAAGAGCTATTTACATTTAATCCACATGCATATTGCTGTACTATAATGAAGTTGGTCGATAAGCAACTCAAAGGCTAATTGAGTATTCATTTTTTTTTTAATACTAGGAGAATACAAATCATTTTGACACATATACCAAGCTGCTTGATGACCTGTCGATATAATATGCTCTATTCTCTTTACTTACTCTATAAGTTGTTCATTACTAAATGTCAATCTCCGGTCTACCCCTATCTACGCCTGTGTGTGCTTCAAAAAGCAATTTAAAACTAGCTTTTGCTAGTTTATAAAATAACTGCTTGGTGTTTGCCCGCGGCTTCACCCGCGTGGGGGTCGGAAATTACCCCACGGGGACGGACTATCGGGATACAAATTATCTTATATCCTTTTCAAGGTCATGGTCTACCCATGTGCCAAATTTCATTCAAATCCGTTCAGCTGTTTTAGCGTGAAAGCGTAACAAACAAACAAACTCACTTTCGCATTTATAATATTAGTCGCGGCTAGCTTCCGCCCGCGGCTTCGCCCGCGTGATATGTCGATAAAAAGTAGCCTATTCCTTTTTCAGGTCATGGTCTATCCGTGTGCCAAATTTCATCCAAATCCGTTCAACCGTTTAACATGAAAACGTTACAAACAAACTCACTAACGCATATATAGTATTAGTAAAGATTAGTTGGACTAGTTGTACCTACTTCCGGTTCCGACCGCGTTGACATAAAAGCAGTGAAACTAGCTAAATATCAAATAACTATTATTCTACTGTAATAGAATATGAGATGTCTATGAATAAAAATAAATTTCGTTGGTATTTGTGGTGGTGCTACTCACTCACGCACCCTTAGAAAAATACTATTATACAGGGTGTTTGGCGCATGGACCGACACAATTTTTTGGGGGATTTGGGGGGGTCATTTGCTAGGTTTCACCTAAAGACCTCCATGTCCTAAGTGTGACGGTAATAGTTTTATTTTTTTTTTGTTCTTTCTTTGAATTACCCAAAATCTCGCCTTTGAATCGATATATTTTTTTTGTTTATGGTTGTAAAAGAACAAAATAATTTTTATTATAGTCTACAATGTATTCTTATTCGAAATAAAAAAAAAAATATAGTAACCGTAATAAGTCTTTTCTTAAAACACTCCATAACTGACTCTCTAACTAGTATTTTGACTACATTTGAATTGTTTTTCATAGCGTGTAGCATACCCTTAGAAAGGGTACAAGCTAAAGAACTTTTTGAGATAAAAATAAGGTCAAAATGGCTTTATTTAAAAAAAAAATGAATTTAAGAGTAGTAACTTTTCATACATTTAAACATTTTTAAGACTTTGGAAGCACGTAAGTCATTTTCTACTGATCAATTACATCAAATAATAATTTATTTAGAATAAAAATACATTGCAGACTATTATAAAATTTATTTTGTTCTATTGCAACCATAAACAAAAAAAATATATCGATTCAAAGGCGAGATTTTGGGTAATTCAAAGAAAGCACAAAAAAAAACATATCTCAATTACCGTCACACTTAGGACATGGAGGTCTTTAGGTGAAACCTAGCAAATGACCCCCCCAATCCCCCAAAAAATTGTGTCGGTCCATGCGCCAAACACCCTGTATTCAAAGTTAACAAACTGAAATGTTTCTTTTGGCGGCAGAAAATACTTACCTAACTGTGTCGCTGGTTTACCGAGCATGGGTTCTGTGTTCGAACCTCTTGGTTTCACTCAATTATAAGAATTAAAAAAAATATATTACCAGGCATCGTAGGCCCATAGCTTGTTACTTACAATTATACCGTGTATGTGTGTTGCTCTGAAACGGGTATGTTTACTTCGTGCTCTGAACTAAATTATTTTGAAATCTGCCCAATTGTTTTTCCAAACGAAACTCAAGCATACAAATATTACAAACACACGAAAATATTTCGTTACACGATTTTATAATACGGATAAAATGAAATGATGAAACAGATAAAGTATTTAATTTATTAAACGTAAAAGTCGTTGCAATCGCTAATCGGCTTACTGCGAATATGAAATAAACGTAAATCGATTCCATTTGGCTCAATTGGAAAGGGTTGGGGTCACTTACAAAGCGAAGATCAATCACGAAGCTGTCCTAACTTGTACTTAAATGACCGTTGTTCACTCCCCATCTTCTTAGCCGACGTTCGCACGGACAAAAAATATCACGGCAATTTTTTTTCGCGCACTGGATTTTCAACGCTCTGCTTAGCGCCGCGAGTTGAAAATCCAACAGTGTGTTTTTACGACACGCTAGAATGCATTTTGTTGTTGATAAGTTGGATTCTCAATGCTCGGCTCAATAGTGAGAGTTGAAAATCAAGAGCACGATAAAATCCCACCGCGATATTTTTACGTTCGTGCGTACGTTGGCTTACTATGTTGTTTTCGCTGATTTCGTCCAGTTGAAATACGCTAGCTGAGCGAAATAAAAGCAGTTACAGTAACAATATTATTCTTTCTTCAACTATTTCACATAATAGGTAAATTATGCCTACAACATACAACATTATACAAAATTGTGCAGTACCATCGTATCCTTTGTCATTGCTAATTTAGCGTAAATTGATAGTTTATGAACAACATTTGCAATAGCTGTTTATGAAAATTGACAATAGAATTAAATGCTTGCTCCGGTTGTTTCGAAATTAACCTACTGTGTAGAAACATAAGTATCCGCGTCGCACTCTCGACATCCGTACATTAGAATATAAGGCCATTTAACGTCCACCGCACCGTCAACGGGACGTCAACGAGATCGAGATGACGGCGACTAAGTAGCAACAGTACATTTACTATGGCCGCGTGTCCACCACGCGTCCGTCGTACGTCATACTTTCGACGTATACGTCGAATCGATACGTTAGACTTTCTTTGACCATTCCCACAGAAATAAGAGTTACTTTTTCGACACGCTTACGCCTTCGAACGGCTTATTCCCATCAGACCCCACAATCCGATCCCACTATGTGGGATCCCTTAGGAACGCAGATAAAATAAATATTTTGTTCCAATCCGATCCCACTTTGTGGGTTCCGTTAGGAAAGTGAATGAAATTTACATTATATACATAGGCATCCACCTAGTGTGTTTTGTTTCTACGAAAACGCGCTTACCCCGCACTTCGTAGAGTCAAGCTGAGCCGCCGAGTGCGGTAGAGGTGGGCAAACGATCACCGTCAAGGGTACATCATGTTCGGTTCGTATAATCTCAATCTCGTTACTCGTATTCGTCCCGTTCCCGGCGCGGTAGAACAAAAGTGTTAGGTGTCAGCGTCGCCGTTTTTTGTTCCGACGACTCTGCAGAAATGTTCGTTAATTGGTGTACATATCTATGAATGAAACATATTGCGCAGTGAGTAGCTGACGGTTAGCTTTACACGCATAATATAAACCAGTAATAATAAACTAAGTAGCTACAGATCATTTTTAGGGTTCCGTACAAAAATGGTAAAAAAGGTACCCTTATGGTATCGCTCAGTCTGTCTGTCTGTCACAGCTGGATATCTCAAGAACTACTAATGCTATCAACTTGAAATTTAGAATAGTTTTAGATGACGTTGACCCAACTATTTTGTAAATTAGAAAGAAATTAAAATATTTATATATTTTTTTGCAACAGGAACTGTAAGGGGGTCTTAAAAAATCAAAGTGGGGCTACTAGGACATGTGGGGAATGACAATATGAAAGAACGCTGTTTGCACATTCTCAAACATTTTTTTCCTTTTTTTAGTCCGCATAGTTTTCGACTTCTGATGAAAAATGTAAAAAAAAATACCGTTCCCCCCCTTTTCTCCGAAGTTTGCAAAGAGAAAAATCTGAAATTATTGTATGTGATAGAAGTTTATGTAAAGATTACAGGAAAAATAAAACGATGTCTCTAAATAGCACACTTTTTCAGAAATCGGAACGGAAACCTCGGTACGCGAGTCCGACTCGCTCTTGACCGGTTTCTTTGCCACTACTTTAGCAGAAACTATGGAAACAGAAAAAAAAAACAGTATTTCTTGGAAAAGTATTTAAAGAAAATATCATCTTATATATCCAGATCCTCATCATTTACATAATTATCCTTGATTCTCAAAAGACTGCTACAGTGGTTAGGGAATATTCCATGGTGACCACCATTGGCTACGGATACGTGATCGTAGATTGTTATTATTGGAGACGGGCTCCTTCTCTTCTTGGTCGCGTACTTCATTAATAAAGGTCGTGTCCCTGAAAGGCTTTCGTGGCTTTATGTATGATATTCTTCCACTTCATTTGGTGCTTCTCTCAGGGCGGTCATAGGTAATACGGGCTGGTATCCGCAACTCCACGTCAATGCGCGGATTTTGCGTATCAGGGCGGTCGTAACAGAGGTCCAGTGAGGGTGGTTACTTGGTCTGACCAGCGCGTAGGTGACCGACCGCGAGGTCTTTTCCCATATACCTTGCCCATCACTACCAACTTTTCAAGGTTATCTGGCTCCCGACGGGCAATGTGACCAAAGTAACTGAGAATCCTTTAGTAACAGATCGTGGATAGAAAGAAAAGAAAGAAAAATCGTTTATTCTGCACAAATAAAACGCACATTAGAAAATAAAAAAATAACAAAGTACACACATTATGCAAAGTAAGCAAAAGCCTATCTATCTATAGTAAGGATAGTCTATCTGTTATGCGTCGTTGCTCAAGAACAGATTTGTTCGTTCTGTTGGCGGTCCATGGTATGCGGAGCATTCTTCGCCAACCCCACATCTCAAAAGCATCTACCTTTTTCCGTTCAATTGCCCGAATCGTAAGGTAAACGTACCAATACTCGTCGGGTTCTGAAATTCACTGACTTTAAAGAACTGCTGTGTAAAAAGTATTTAATTTATAGTTAAACTTTTTGCAAAAAAAAAAAAACATCCTTTATTCTAAGTACGTAGGTACTTAATGTCTATAATAATTCTGAGTCGTAATTAAAACTTATTTAAGCAAATGTAAAAAAAGGGCGATTTGTACTATTACTCATCAAATGGACCCAGTAATCGTCAATTTTAGATGCTAATAAGAACTCTCAGGATTTGAACATAAAATTCAATATAAATGAATGTTAAAAACTAATTGTGATTGTCTTTGAGTGTAATATGAGTGGCAAGTCTAAGAAACAAAAGGTTCGTAAAAGACCAAATCCCAACAAATCACTAAAGGTTGTCAGCAGAGCAGGTAGACAGTAAAAACAGTAAAAAAAATTAAATTATAATATATTTTTCCTTAAAAAAAATAAGAGATATTGTTTTTATCAGAATCAATTTTGACGTGGAATGGAAACGTCTTTTCGCAACTTAATAAATTCTAACCGACAAAAACATGTAAGATTTTAACCGCTAATAACTACGAGGATTTGAATGCTAGAGTAATGGTTGAGCATTCAAAAAAGTAAGTTCAAAAACTTAAAACCCGACTACTGCAAAATCACGCTCTAAAAAGTATGAAACAAGAAAATATTCTCATCTGAAATTTGAAAAAGACAAATTAAAAATCTGGAGTCATACGTCATGTAAATAAATAAATAAATAATAATAACCCCACCGCCGTATCTCTACGTTGACGTCGTGGTGGGGCTTGCGCACTTCGAACTCTAGGTCTGTGCCGATGGAGTATACTTTACCGAAACAGGTCTAAGTTGAGGAGCCAGACCATGCAAGAAAGATACAGAAACCCGCAAGGCAGCATGTGGGGAGCTGTTGGGCAGTAGTGACCCCACGGACCCTATCGTCTTGTTCCTCATCTCTGGCTTATCTTTATTGACCGGCTGGAGTGAACACTGACGCGAACAGAGGTTCCACCTCATTCTTGCCTTTATTGGCCTGCTTGAGTGGAGATTCGCAAGAGTAAACGTGATCGGAGGAAGGAAGTATTCCAGTAAGTGCTTGTAGAGATTTTGACCATCTTCCGGGCTCGGGGATTGTTCTGAGAGCCGTGGAATGCCTCTCTACTCCTCAAGCACCTCAGGACATGTTGCCCCTTGTCGCTGCGTTACTATGTGCTATTTAGCGACCGTTTCCGGGGGCCCATTATTGAGTGTGGGACATAGTTCTTCCATAGTTCAAGGTAGCCGATCCACTATAGCCATCCAAACCCACAGCCCAGTATCGTTTTGTTTCCATGTTCTGCAATAGTTCTGCACCAACCGGGGTTTGTCCTTGGGTGCACTTGCATAGTGAATACAGGGATAATCGTCGGCTGGTGCCTTCTCGTCATTTAAAATTGTCTAAGGGGCCTCTGGTAGTTGGCTTCGGCCCCTCATGCGCCTTCCAAAGGTCGGGGATCCCAGGTTCCCGAGATATGTCAAAGACATAATAAGAAACCGAACCGATTACGTGTGTCCGGATTTTTAATGTCTCTTTTTCTAATATTTCCTTGTTTCATACTTTTTGGGCGTGATTTTTCAGTAGTCGGGTTTTAGTTTTTAAACTGAAGTACCTACTTTTTCAGTGTGTCGAAAGAAGTCATATAATTAATAAATAAGGAACAGACTAACCCTCTATGTTTTTAAGAGTATGTACTCGTAGCATCTTCTTGACTAATAACTACATAGGTACAGTAGGTGGTGGCCCACCTACAACGACTTATTGCGCACTCCCTCCAAGAATGGCAATCATGGCAATATTGCCTCTCGAATTGCCGCGCGTTAATTGTGTGGCACTGCAGTATGCAGAGTGTGGGTTGGAGGCCAACGTTCAACCGTAAACGTTTACAGGCTGATATCAGCTCTACGTACAACAGCAGATTTATGGGTAAACAAGGCGTGTTTTCGTTCTGCAACTTTGTTATAATCTCAGTCATGTCACTTTACCTTTTATCTATTAAAGGTACCTGTGTCTGTATATATGTAAGTCATATTCCTTCAATGAAGCGCAAACTCGAGATCATCATAATTCCTAATTTGTGCGCATGATGCAACCAATGATAATAATCCCAATCCGTTGTTGCTTTTAATAAAAGGTACCTTACCCAGCTAAGTCTATACAACATAATGTGGTCTGTGTACAATATATACATAAACCGTGCATAACATGATTACTACAATAACCATAAAACTGTGACGAAAACTATTATCGTACTCGCGAAAACTGCGTAATAATATAAACAAATAGAGACGTTAAAGTCTTTTAAATTACTCATTGGCTTTGTAATCGAATCGCAAGGATAGTGGCAGTTGCATAGTGATTAATTAGTTTAGTGTGAACACTGCTCAAGACCACCCTTTATCAGTAGTCAGCTAACGACGTACATCGCCGAGTGCCGTGAAGCGGCCAGATAAAGGATTTGCAGTTTGTTTATGCGTTGCATCGGCGGCGGGAGAAGCGAGGCGGGGCGTCAGTGAGCGCGCGTTGCCTCGCCCGGTGCACGCGTGTCCGCCTTGCGCAGTTGTCAGTCGCCTATGTCGATGAGTAGACCATGGCTGAGTGGTCTCTCCCTGACCTCGACTCACCGATAAACCAACTCGATTCGTACCAGTACGCGACCTACCCCTCGTGCAGTCCGCACAACCCCGTGCCGCGTGTGCCGCGAGTGCTACACTGCCCGCCGCCGCAGGCGCACCCCTGCCTGCCTGCCGCAGCAGCAGCGAACATGGCGCTGCATTTCGCGCCTCAGCTGCACTATGGCAGCTCGACAGCTGTCGTGGCCAAAGGGTAAGCGAGTGTGAATGGAGTTTTTCTTTGGGCTTGGTGAAAATTGTGAAAAGTGTTAAGTATCTGAAAAACTTTTGACAAGTTTTTTAAAAGTTTTTTCGCGACACTGTGGTGAGTCTTGTGCAGTAGGTAGGTACTTAATTTAATTAGTGACCAGAGATGATTATAGGCTATTTATAGTTAATTGAATAATCGTCATCATTGTTTATTTATCTTTACTTATTACGTGATGGAGTAATTAAGACATTATGGCAACAGTAATAAGACTTAAGATCGTGAAACAGTGATGGCTGGTAATCGCTAGGTACGGAATTTTCTCAAGTTTGTGTAAAGTTTGCAAGCATTCTGCTAGAGAGATCAACTGCAGGATTATTAGAAAACTTTATTGAGAATATGTTTGTTTCATAAAATTAAATAATAATACTGTCGTTTCGCATGAAATGATTGTGACATATTATATACATATATTATTAGCTTCACTCATACAATGAGGCTCAGTTAATTCTGCCAAAACTGTATCAAAGGGGTTGTTTCCCGGAAGCTTCGCCGCAAGATGGCGCTGTATGTTTGTTACCTGTCAAAGTTTTTGATAAAAAATCGTCCACACAATGCACACGGCATTGTGTGGACGATTTTTTAAGTATTTGCGTGTTTCGTCAATGTGTGTTGCTTCACAATATATTCTACCTGGTGTATCCCCCAGTTGAAGGAGGTGTTGAAAAAAAGAGGAGCATCGCAACAAGGAAAGAAAGCCGAGCTTGTCTTACATTACATTTAACATTTTATTGAGTTTTAGGCGTATTCTGGACAATATTATGATTTTATAAGTTATACCTAAAATAAACTTAAACTTAACTCATTATTTTTTGCTTTTTAATTATACTAACTAATGATAAACAAGATGTAAAGTTACTTGTTAAAAAAGGTACCAATGGTTATTTGAATATAAACCATTTTTTTCTTCACAAGTTGGAAGCTTTTTAATTATTAATAGAAAAACATCAGTAATAATAGATATCGTGCCAACCTGTCGTCTTAGAAGTGGTCTCGTAGTCTGTTTCATTGAAAAGTTTCCCACATAGCTTCGAAAAATCACTTGATTTGAAGTTCATTAATAATAAAAAAGCATCCAGTGCATTGTCCCACTTTCTCTTCATGTGAAAATTACTTGAGAATTTGACAACGCCTATTTGTTTGCATTCGAAGGCTACAAAACGACCCATTATATTGATAATAGTCACAAAAACATAAAATATTGTTTAATTTCTATGGAGTTTGACAGTTCGTTTGTAACTAACACTTGGCGCCATCTACGCGGAACTAATTTGACAGTTTTCTTTCCCATTGATATTGTTCTAATTTGCCGGGAGCCTGATGTTTTTTTTACCTACTTGATTTATAGAAAAACGTTCTTGACCTAATGTAATGATAACATTCAAATAATTACCATACAATTATAATTGATTCCTAATCGGTGAGTGGTTGAATAACGAATGCATAGGAAATTGTGTTATTACCTGGAAAATTACATGTGATTAGAGTAAAGAAAATGTTTTTTCCCAAGGGAAATATTTTCTTACGTACTAATCACTGTAATGTTATGTTACTTGATATGAGGTTTTATGCTGCTGTGCATTGTCTACTTTCATTCTTGTGTGCTGTAGGAAAATGTCACATAGCGGAAAAACATTACGGAAAACAAACAACAAAACATAAAATACAAAAACATTTTTGATTTTACACAACAACAAACAACAATAGTAGGTACGTTTGTTTTTTTTTACATTTTTTTTTTTTTGAAAAACATTTTTTAAGTATCAGTTTCCTGCAATTATTTGAAGAAAAAGTGCTATCCTCCTATAATCTCCAAAGCCTATTTTTTAGAAGATAGCGTCCTATAGGAGAACGCCTTGTCCAATAAATCCAAAAATAAAAGAAGCATGGTGAAAGTTACGTTTCGGCCTACATTTTCCTCAATGATGAGGAAGATCTTCATAGATTTTCCTATGATTTGTTAGTACATTATAGGTACGCGTAAAACACGTATTTTAGCAAATTAGTTGTTACAAGAGAATGTGTGCCCGCGCAATTACTTTGTTTAAAACACTGAGCGTCCTTGTTGACTTTTTTTCGGTTCTAGCGTGATGCTAAATAGCCTATAATTATGCTTCCGCGTCGCCTGCCCGCGCTATTACTTCGTTTTTAGCATTCTTTCTTTTTTTTCTTTTTGCTCGGCTACTAAGAGCCCTAGAGTGATGTGATGTCGGCTAACACAGCACTACAGCTAACAGCTGGCTGACTGGCTATACACCACAGTAATCACATACGGCTCACTATTCTGGTGACCCAGGGCAGACCTGAGCATATTTTATAGCCCGAAGAGATCTCCGGAAACTGCAGCGGTTCGCTTGTGTAGCAATAACTAGCTGCATGAGAACTACACCCACTGCTGCTCTACAGGTTAATACTAGAATGTCGCAATGCACTCTAACGAGTGACGGTATCTGACCCCAACACAGTGACACTGCAATAATAATATCCTTGGACATTTCACGCAATGTATGAAAGGACACAGCGGATCACTGGGTAACGACGCAGCTGACGAACTAGCTAGGAGAGCATCCAGCACGTCTGTCTGTGGGGCTGAGGCAATTGTACCCATTACCTTCAACCAGTTACGCAGGTGGTTACAGGAGTACACCCATACACAAGCGGAGTGTTGGTGGTCCTTGACACCAGGTTGTAGACAGTCCAGGGAGGCTATTTATGTAAAGATTACAGGAAAAATAAAACGATGTCTCTAACTAGCACACTTTTTCAGAAATCGGACCGAAACCCTCGGTTCGCGAGTCCGAGTCGCTCTTGACTGGTTTTTTATGGTGGTTAGAGTAGTAGGTATTGCATGATTGAAAATAAAATATTTTTAAGATAAGTAGGTAATACTACGCCTGAAAGAGTATTTGGAGCAATTTTTAAGTATGATGTATGTAATTTATTAATACTCATTTTTATCTATTTTTTGAGATATTTTTGTCAGCTGTCGGACGTGGGGTAATTTTCTATGGAAGTTGCAACTTCTCCTTTTATCTCTTTTTAGTATTAGTATAGATTTGTTATTTGAACTCGTTACAAATACTAAACTAAATGCTACTCTTAGCACTGTTGTAAAAAACCACATCATTAAATTTTCTTAGTTTTCCGGTATTAAAGTGGTTCAGCTAATTACAAGATACATTCTACTAAGTATTTGGAGCTAAAAAGACAACATAACGAATCTACAGCTCGGCTCAAAACATTTTAGCAATATTGAGTTTGATTGGTTGTTATCAAAATTAAAGATACTCGTGGAATGCAATATTCGTCGGCTTATTACGAGTATGCCTAAGTAGATGGCATGGCATGGTTGGCTTAAGGTGACGGACCCGATCTGCAGCACTTAGGATTGTTGCACTTAAGGCCCAGCATCCAAGCGTGGTTTAGCTCGGTGTGTAAGTGAAATAGCGTTATGGCTGTCTAGTTTGACGCACGACATAGGAGACTCTCACGCGCACCGAAATTATGTCGTAAAAGTGCAAATAAAATCGTATAAAATTAGAAATTAACTATTAAATAAAAAATAATCCATCACTGGATGCAGTTTGCATTTGACATTTTATGGTATATTTTTAATTATAATTATAATTGCTAATGAAGGGATAAACAGCTTTTAAAGATTATTAAGAGTATGTTTGAAGATTTTTTTAGTGCATTAAAATATGTTTAATTATGTTTTGAATTCCATCACTGTATGCGAAAAAGACTTGAAAATATCTTATTTTTTTTTATTTGTCAAAATTATTTACGGTTTATGAGATACGGAGCTTTAAAAAAAAACCACCTTTTTGACCGTTTTCAAGAAATCTCCGCCTTAATTATGCAATCCTCATCCTTTCCGAAAAGGGTTAATGTACAACGGATTATTTAGTCTGTTCAGGTAGCTTGGTTTGCTTATAGATTTTACTGACTTTGGATTAGGTACCAAAGTCATTTTACAATTAGGAAATTGGAATCATCGACACAAAGAAGACGAATAACAATATTATTATCTTCATTGTGATATTACAAGAACGGAATTACATAACTTGAATCAAAGTTTCTTATTTATTAATAATAATTAGTGTTTAAATTTTTTACCACGAATACTTTCAGTATCGCTTCATATTAAGTCATTCACTTTGACATTGAAAGTTGGAAGTATTTTGTGCAACAAATATTTCACTTTAAGGTAGAAGTCACTCAGTATTTAAATACAAATTAATAACTTTCTCTGATTAAACCGCTTCAAATAGATTTGTTGTGTCTCGACACTCGATGCTTGAAATAAAACTGAGCAAGTGCGATCATGATGAGCTGCATGTATGCAGTGGTTATATTGCACTTACAGCGAAGTCTAATGTTATGCTTCCTTGTGTGGTCAGAGTTCGAGAACCGTTCAACGGCACGAGTGTTAGTTTTATTTTTAATAATGTGATTAGCTCAATATCTAAACTATAGCTAATAAAATTTCAGTTGATTTTTTTACTCATAAATTGAAACATCTTAGTAGAAACCTCGCACATGTAACGGAAATTCTAAATGACAAACATTTATTTAGGTAGTAGGTATTTCCTGAACAAGTTTTATGAACATTTTTGTAAAACTTGTTCCAGGAAATACGTGTTTTTGAGCAAACCGAACACTATTTTTCGTTCCATGTTATCGCGTTCTCACTTGCTCGTTAGTAGTTCTCACTTGCGCTGGATCAAACAACAGGCTTTTCGGCGATGCTCGCGTTGACGATAGACGGACCGGGAAGCGCCCTCTAAAGGTGGATCCGTATCATTCAACCCGCGAAATTTTCTTACGTTTTTTGCAATTTGCGGGTTACTGTCAGGTTGTATCTTGTTAAAAATATGATTTGCGACAGTAACAATTATGTATTTACATATTTATAACCATAAAAATCATCAATACATTTCTCTAATTTAGATTTGCTGTTTCAATCTGATTTCCGAAATAGCGGGCTACCACTGCGAATCCACCTTAATGCGAATCGTAAGCGTTGCGTGTACGCAACAACAGAGCAGGTGTGGAGCCAATTTTACTGTCAAAGTAATATACTTTATTTATAACACAATTGTGGTTAAAGCTTTTTGGCAGCATGGCGAGGTACTACATATGGTGTCAAATTATTGGGTCCGATACCGTGTATGTAGCTACAATCGTGCACCTATATCATGTTGGGTTATTTAGAAATAATAGCCAATCGTTAGGACATCAAGAGATTAACAACAGAAAAACGTACACAGACTAGCAAACCTAAAAGTATACCGGATACAGTAATAATGAGAGAATTCCATTTTAGTTACCACAGATACCAAATAATTACCGCTGACATTCTTGATAGGTTTGGCTTTAAGTTAAACGACAGGACGAGGAGCTCATGGCTAAGTAATAACAGCTGCACGGATCGATTCATCAGGTTTAGCTACGCTTGCCGGGGTTGGTCTGTGGATGGGTGACCATCTTTATATACCGTGCCTCGGAAAGCACGTTAAGCCGTTGGTCCCGGCTGTCGTTCGTGGATCTTTGACAGTCGTCGGGTCGTCAGAAGACCGGAAGTCTGATTACCAAACTTACCAAGGGGTATCGTATTACCCAGTCACTGGGTTGTGGAGGTCAGAGAGGCAGTCGATCCATGTAAAATATTGGTATAAAGCTGCATCCGGTTATACTGGAAGCCGACCCGAAAAGGCTATGCAGATTGGCTATTTTAAACGACACTCTCCTATAAACCAAACCGATAAACAATTTTAAACAAACTTATTTTAAATTTAAATACACAGAGTGGCTTTGATAAGGGTTACTACACAGGCCCTAAAGGGCGGTCACTGTCGGACTGCATAGACAAGAAAAGAAAGAGAAGCGCGATGACACAACGCTTGTAATTTATTGCAAAATATACATGTAGCAAAATATTTATTTACAGAAAATCTATTGATTGATCTAAAAAATTAAAACACTATTAAGTTAATGTTGCTTGTAGAATAATCTGACAGAAAATCTGAAGGATTGCATGCATTAGTATGGTTTTTAACCGTTAAAAGACATTTTTAGATGTATCTTCGTGATTTTTTTCAATCATATCAAATTAGTTAGTTGTACTTATTAAGTTTTCAACACACTTTATAACTAGCCTAAATCCTGAAGAATATCATCTAATTTTGTATACTTCTGTAGATCTTTCTAAGGCATTATAAAACTTGCTTTTAGTTGCGTTTATGTCCTGTAGTCCTCTACCTTATGTAGACTTACACTCAAAATTCCCTTATTAATAATATTCATTAGAAATGAAAGCTGTTTAGCTAGAACTTCTAACCTTAGCTGAACTTGACAGCGTGCTTAGTAGTTTGCTCGAAAGACTTAGTCAATTTGTTAAAGTTTTCCTGCGGGTAGTTTTTTTCTTTTTCTTTCTTCGTAATAACTTGATAAGTAACTGTTATTATGAACACGCGAGGAGCGAGAACGTTAAGGTGGATGTGCAAACGTGGCCCGCGAAATTCAAATTTTCTTGCTTTTTTCCAATTTGCATGTCAGTGTCTGGACACACACCAAAACACACTGACCCGCAAATTGTCATGTTGATTAAAATATTTATTTATTAAAACTTTATGCACAAGTAAAAAAATACTGTACAAAGGCGGACTTAATGCCTGCAAATTAATAAATACTAATAAATACATACATACAAACAGATTAAACTTTGTCACGAGAAATAACGATAGGTAGAGGAGAAAAAGAATCCAGCAAGTTATCCCTGGGATGATTCTGCCAACTTTTTACGAATATGTTCACGTCGTAGTAGTCGTAGTCGGCTATCGTTCAAAGTGATGCCTTCACTTTGAACGATAGCCGACTGGTTGCCATACTGATGTTCAGAGGGAGCGCATTCCAAAGAAATACCGCCTGGACAAAGAAAGAAGAATGAATAAAACCAGGATCATTGACTTTACCTTGAGGTAAAGGTCAAAATTAAAACCAAAGTTAACCTCTGGGTGCCCTTCGAAGGGGTTTGGTTAGGTTACTTTAAGCCCTTTACACAGAAATAGAACCAAGATAGGATACAAGAGAACCATTGTCCATTTTGGATCAACCGCGAATTGGATCAACTGTCAATTGGACTTTCGGAATTTTGACCTTGACCTCAAGGTCAATGAAAATTAAAAAGTCTGAAGTCAATAAAACAAAATAAAAAAATGACACTAGAGACCTTAGAAGAATCACGGATCTTAACTTTCATAATTTTGACCTTGACCTTAAGGTCAATGACCCTGAGGTCTAGGTAAGTGCCCTTGAGGTGTCCCATGTGGTTCCCCCCCCCTAATAGTCCCACATCCCACTAGGTCCGAAGGCTTACAGTCCAACCCAACTGATGGTTGCGCTTTGATAAAGTTGTATATAAGTCAATGGTTGCGCTATTAAATAACTAATGGACAGAAACGAACCATCAGTAGGTGTATTCTAGCCAAATCTCCCTATAAATTGTTACAATATGCACGATAGACACAATTCAGATATTTATATCTGTGGTAACGATGTTTTAGAATACATACATACTATTTATATTGCAATACAGGACGTGGTTGAGTTAGAGCAATATATTCCGCACCCACGCTTTGTGAATTCGTATTGACTTGATATTACAAGTCACCCCCTTATTTACAGAAAGTAGATAATTATTATTATTAAAATGTACATTCAAATTAAATAGGGACCTGCATCTCTGTTGTGATGACCCAGTGGTTAAGGGCCATAGATCCTGTACGAGGTCGTGTGTTCAAAATCCGGGCAAGTACCATGCGCAACTTTTTCAATTCATAATGTACTTTCTTCCTACTAAGTTTATCTTGGAGACCACTGACTTTGGAGAAGAAAAACATCGCTAGATTTATCTATTTATCACAGAAAGATGATAGTAGCCGTGATATATAGTTATTTCCCTAGAGATATAAATATTTGCCGAGGAACATCATGGTATTATATATGTAGTTATATCAGTATTAGGGCACTCCGACCAAAAAAGTTAGGTAATTACTTATGTTAAAACTGTGACCAACTACGCCGCAGCAGCGGCTGGCTAATGCTACGTCGAAATTGGTCGAAGGTACAGTAAATTAAACCACTCTGACAGTTTTCATATAGGTAACTATAAATTACGGCAGATAGCTTTATCCCTAGGGATGTAACTACATATATATCACGGATACAACTATCTCACTGCTCACTCAATTGTCCGTTTGTATAGTATTTTTAGGGTTCCGTACCTCAAAAGGAAAAAACGGAACCCTTATAGGATCACTCGTATTACTCGTACTCATAGACATACGAATTTCTGTGTCCCAAACACGGACGGGTAAAGTAAATAAATGAATTTTGAATATGTCACTTTTGGTTGGAGTAAATAAGAAAATTAAAAAAAAAGTTTCGCAAACTGTACCTAGGCCGTGTGACATATCAGATGAAATGGAGTATATGATAAGAGAGTCTCTTTTTTATAATTTTAAAATAAATAGTTTTACAGTTATTTAAGAAAATAGACAAAAACTTACCATTCTCTCTTTATCTTCGAAACTACTGAGGCTAAAATTTTGAAAAAAATGCAGAAAATAGTTCTTTGCCTGTAGATTACAGAAAAACCCTTAAAAGTAGGTGTGGTCTTAAAATAACATGGTAAATCTCTCAACATTGTGAGTACTACGGAACCCTTCATTGTGCGTGGTCTGACACGCACTTGGCCGATTTTTTTTTACTAAATGCTAATGCAAGTAAATAGATAGGTACGTTTTAAATACGTAGGTACTTATATAGGATGAAACAATTACCTATACCTACTTATTTAAAAAAAAACCGGCCAAGTGCGTGTCGGACTACGCACAATGAAGGGTTCCGTAGTTTGGATGAAATTATCCCAAGAACGAACATTACAGTTGAAAAACATGTTCCCCATACATTCCAACAGTAAATATAAGTTTGTACTCACAATGTTAAGAGATTTACCATGTTATTTTAAGACTACACGTACTTTTAAGGGTTTTTCTGTAATCTACAGACAAAGAACTATTTTCTGCATTTTTTTTCCAAATTTTACCCTCAGTAGTTTCGGAGATAAAGAGAGAATGGTAAGTTTTTGTCTATTTTCTTAAATAACTGTAATTTGATTTATTATAAAAAAATATATATTTGAGACTCATAGTAAGCCCTTCCATTTGATATGTCACATGGTATAGTTTGCAATACTTTTTTTATTAATCTTCTTATTTGCCCTCTAAAAGTGACCCCCATATTAAAAATTCATTTATTTACTTTAGCCGTACGTGTTTGGGTCACAGAAATCCATATGTGTACCAAATTTCAACTTAATCGGTCCATTAGATTCGGAGCGAATTGGCTGTGACAGACGGACAGACGGACAGACAGACAAACAGACACACGCGTGATCCTATAAGGGTTCCGTTTTTTCCTTTTGAGGTACGGAACCCTAAAAATTGTCTTAGCTTAAAATTCACGATACTTAGGTAGCAGATACACGTTTTTCATTTTGATATCATAGTCTTTGAAGGTTGTTAATGGTATTCAGCTGCATCCGGTTAGACTGGAAGCCGTTTCCAACATCGTGGCAAAAAGGCGGAGATTTTCTTTGAAGGGCGGGGCGTCCCGTTTAGAGTGCAATAAGTGAAGAAGTGTATAAAGTGCAATATTCTTAAACGAGCTGTTGCCCGCGACTTCGTCCGCTTTTATAAATAGAAATATTCAGGTTGAAAAATAGTCTACGTCCTTTTCAAGGTCCCAGGCTACATACTTGTATAATTTCATAAGATAGGTTCAGGATAGAAAAAAAAAAAAACTAAAACCGACTTCCAAAAAAAACACTACAAAGTGAAAAATAACTTTAATTTCGGAAGTCGGTGTCTTTGGATCTGTATTTTAGTTTTTTGCCACCGACTTCCGAAATTAAAGTTATTTTTCACTTTGTAGTGTTTTTTTTGGAAGTCAGTTTTTGTTTTTGTAAAAAAGTTTTTATTTTTCACTTTTTAGTGGTTCAGTTTGTAATTTATCTAAGTTACAATAACCCAATGTCAGCTGCTCATCACGTTTTACAAAATGTTGCTTTTCCCGATGCAGGGCCGTTAATTTTTGAGGAGTTCTCCTAGTAAGAACCAGGAGAAATGGAACTCATGGTGAAGTCACCATTACCATTATTTTGACGAGCATAAACCATATTAAAGTAATCGAATCACAACCTGTTATATACTTAGATATAATTGAGTATTTCCGATGGCCCTCTGTGGTCTTCATCATCAGTTCCAGCTCACCGAATGGTACTTTCCAAGAGCAAATGCACGAGTTACTATAAAAAATACCGAAATCGATATAGGTGTGCCTATAAAATTTGAGGGTTTCCCTCGATTTCCATGGGATCCCATCATCAGATCCTGACTTGATGATCATGGGACCACTTGGGACGTATACCCTTTCAAACAAAAAAAGAAAAATCCAAATCGGTCTAGCCATTTTCGAGTAATCGGGGAACATACATAAAAAAAAAAAAAAAAAGGTTCCGACGAATTGAGAACCTCCTCCTTTTGGAAGTCGGTTAAAAATATGGCGATATGATGTGTTTATAGCTTTTACAAAATAATATCTTTTGATTCTGTGAATCAATTTTGATGTAATAAACGCTAAATGTTATATAATCTTATCTTTCAGTAATAACTTATTTCTCGCGTCTTTCAGTATTTTTTTGCAAAAATCTTTAATGTACAGACACGGAAGGTTTACGATTTTATTATATGTATATAATAGTTATCTATGCAACTGACTTACCCCTTACTATACGTAAGGGGTATTAAAACACGAATGTGAGATAATAGTATCACATGAGTGTTTTAATAACTAATTATGTACAGTTGCATACAAGACTTTATCTACATCCATGTTAAATCCTCTATAAAAGGTTCTGAAACAGTTTTTTGCAATACTAATACTCGTATCGAACATGGCGGCCGGCGTCATAGTATACGACGTGAATTCGAATAAGTTCTTTTTTTAAGTTACGGCGCTGTTGTAGTGAAACGCGCGTGCATTACAATGTTCTTTTTTTGAAAACGAGTTGCATTATGAAATTCAGTACAACATTAAAGCACCCGTTTGGATGCTATTATGGTTAACATGGTTACTATGACACTGGCTGTTTTAATGTTGGCAATAAGCTAACTGTTTCAGAGACTTTTATAGAGGATTTATGGCATGAGTGTAGATAAATATATATAGATTGTTCATATCTTTCTTCCTACTTTAATACGACTATTTAGAAAAACAAGCACTAACGAATACAATTATTTACTCTCGGCGCGGCGCCTTGGAGATCCCACATACACGTGTTGAAGCCTCCCTTAAGACGCTCCAGAGCCGTATTTGATTTTTATAAACAATTTCATTTGATTCTTATAAACACTTTCACTTGAATCGGCGCGAATAAAATCCATGCCCAGCATTATTGATGAATGCAACACGGTTACACATGGTACATACTTTAAACAAAGTGTCGTTATGCATCCTCGTCTATATAGACCATCAAACCGAACAACTTTTTCCATCTCACCAACATCGTAATCGCGAAAAAGTAATCAGCCAAAAATTTAAACAAAGTGTCGTTATGCATCCTCGTCTATATAGATCATCAAACCGAACAACTTTTTCCATCTCACCAACATCGTAATCGCGAAAAAGTAATCAGCCGTATACAACGTGTAACGTTAAATGCGCAAAAACTCTTAAGGGGTCATTGTACTTATCATTATGAACAACTTTTACTATGGCACCAAACCTGAAATCGCGAAAAAAAAATCAGCTGTTCAGTACATTTATGTTCGCATAAAGGCTCTTACAGACAGAGGCGATATCGCGTCGCGACGCGATATTTTTCTACGGATATAATATCGAAATATCGCGTCGCGACCGCGATATCGCCTCTGTCTGTAAGAGCCTTAATTCGTCAAAATGTACTGATCAGCTGATTTTTTTTTCGCGATTTCATGTTTGGTCCCATAGTAAAAGTTGTTCATAATGATGAGTACAATGACCCCTTAAGAGGTTTTGCGCATTTAACGTTACACGTTGTATATACATTTGAGTAGGTATTGATGTCATCAAGTTGAAGTCGTTAGTATGCCATCCGTTTAAAGGCTCTTACAGACAGAGGCGATATCGCGAGCGATATTGCAATATTATCGCGTCGCAACACCGCTACGCGACAAGTCGCGACGCGATATCGCCTCTGTCTGTAAGAGCCTTAATACATATGGAATGCAATAAAGAATTGAGTGTTGAAGTTTTCTATGGGACAAGTGAAAATTTTTTCGCGATTACGATGTTGGTCCTATGGAGAAAGTTGTTCGGTTTGATGTTCTGTTTCACACCCTGAAGTTTGACGAGGATGCAAAACGACACGTTGTACATACTGAATGCAGGAAAACTTCGTAATTCGCTGAATATGTTTTTAAAGCTATCACGAGTCGTTGCGATAACTTTTTATTGTGATTCAGGCTGGTTTTCTTTCTCTATGGCAATACTGTTCAAGTGTTGACATAATGGGGCGAAATATTTTACCTGGACAAGGGTGAAAATACTTAACCTGTAGCTTGTAAAAAACTATACAAGTAGCTGGCTGGCATGCCATTGTGATATTGACCAATCAGAAGTTGTCCTGGCACGCGGCATGCTGGCTATCTATGCAAGTATACTTGCATAGTTTTGTACCAGGCACAGGCATGTGTATTTTCGCCCTTAGGTACACTATACAGACGAAAATATTAAGGAAGAAGGTGTTATTTTCTGTTTAGGTGACTGATTGCAGAATTATGAGTGCTTAAGTCGTAAACACAATGGAAGAAGCAAAACAAAGACGTCCGTGTTATTTTGAAGAAATATCATGGTTAGGTATAATAATATTGTTGTAGAAACTTGCTCCTGAATATGAAAGTAGCAAATAAACAAGTTTTCCTGCAACAACTTCAATGAAATTCAATTTGTATGTTATTTTTTTGTCTCCTAATGATTTACGTATTGATGTGAATAGCATAATATTAAGTGTTTAGCTGAACCACTAAATTATATCTAATAAATATAATTATTTGGCAGATCCGACTAGCTCTGTCGTCGAATACTTGATTACGTTGGCGGAGACCTGACGTGTGTTATAATATAATTAAATAATTTGGCCGTCATTAGTGAGGGGACAGTAATTTCTAATGTTTAGTTATTAGAATGTGTGCAACCTGAGTCAAGAAAATTATTTAAAAAAAAACCTGACTGAGAAAAACAAGCATTATAGAATATCATTAGCAATATTATTATCTATAGAACTTTGGTATCGCAGGCGGGGACTAACAAAAGTTATGGGTGCGTTTCCACTGACGCAGAGCTGTGCGGAGTGGAGAGGAGCGGACCGTGAATTGACCGCTCACATTGCTCGAAATCTCCACTCCGCGTCAGTGGAAACAATGTAAGTGGAGCGGAGCGCAGATAAGCGGACTTTCAAATAAAATGTATAAACACGCGGACCTGGGCCTGACAGAACGGAGTCGAGTAGGGCGGTCCGACCAATCACAGTGCTCGAAATCTCCACTCCACTCCGCTCCGCTTCAGTGGAAACACTTGCCACTTTTCACTTCTTTTCTCCGCTCCGCTCCGCCAAGCTCCGCGTCAGTGGTTACACACCCTTTTCAGGTTATTGGTCAGTGAAATTTAAAAAGTGCTCGAGCATCCGCGAGGTTTTTCCGTTTGGTGGAGACTGACCCTAAAGAAGCAACAAGCTTTGATTAGAGCATCAACTGCATAGGCAACAGCTATTTCCTTACTTTTTAGGTTTCCGTACCTCAAAAGGAAAAAACGGAATCCTTATAGGATCACTTGTTTGTCCGTCTGTCTGTCTGTCTGTCTGTCAGTCTATCAAGACCGTTTTTCTCAGGAACGCGTGTAGGTATCAAGCTGAAATTAATATTCAAATACGTAGGTCTGTGATCCCTTGAAGTCCTAAAAAGATCAAACTTCTAAGTCAATGCAATAAAAAAATACGGCCATTTATGCAACATTTTTTAATACTCGCAAGTAAATGAAAACCTATAGGGTACTTCCCGTCGTCCTAGAATCATGAAATTTGGCAAGAATCAAGGTCTCACAACACAAGTAAAGGAAAAAGTCCGAAAATTGTTAATTTGTAATTCTATCAAAAAAAATATTTTCAAAGTTGTCAGTCTATCAAGACCCTTTTTCTCAGGAACGCGTAGAGGTATCAAGTTGAAATTAATATCAAATACGTAGGTACAAAAAAAAAAAATATTCTCGCTCAAAATGGTTTGTAGATCCTAATTTCAATAATTTGTAAAATATCCTCGTAAATGATACCTCAAAGGAAAGAGCGATTATCACGCATGTTTTCAAAAATATTTGAACAAAAAAAAGCACCCTTCGTTTTTTTTTTATAAGGTTTTCAAAAATGATTTATGATTTTTTTTAATTTATATGAACTTTAAATGTCTGTAAAAAAAATGTCTAACGACACAGAGGCCTAAAACATGTTTTGCTAGATTGCTTACACATTACTTTAATTAAATAAAATAAAAATGAATTCATTTATTATTCAATTTAGTTACAAATAACCAGTTTAGTTAAAATTTTGGCAATTTTCGAAAAAAATCTTAAAAATTGGGTTAAAAAAAATGGTAAGACTTCGTATAAGACAACCACGGCTCAAATTGTTCTAAACTGTCTGTACTATCTTCGCCTTAAAGCTTTGCACCCATCTTCCAATCACCTTGTATAACTATGTTTATAAACAATATTTATTGTTCGATATCACTTCCGACAGCAAATACCTGTCGGAAGAATTGATGTTTTCACACCGTATACGAACTATCAAAATTGTACGGTTACGGATTTGTGAATAGCGTTTAGCGGACTTCGTCGATATCAATGGCGTTCGATACGGTACGAAACCGTATCGTATCGTTCTGAATAGGTATGCTGAAATAGCCGCGCAAGCTGTGGCACTTCTTCAGTCTGTGTTTAGTCAGCGAAACGTCACAACTTCGTCGTTTTTCCGTTTAAAGAATTGCCGAAAGTTCCGTCGAAATAGATAAGTATCAAATTATAAAGCACTATCTTACCCGTGACTTCGACGCGCCCCGCGGCCCCGTCGCGTCGCCGTCGCATTGCTTGCGCATCACCTGCCCGCGCTATAACTTCGTTTTCGCTTGGCGTTCTTTCTGACTTTTTTTCTTTTTGCTCGGGTCCAGAGCGAGACGTTAAATAGCGTAATAATAGGTCGGGGAAAAAGTTGTTTCGTATTTTATAGGTATAAAGTTGTAATAAAATCTCTTTGGCTCTACTGTTTGTATCTGGCTGGTTTTGATACCATTAAATAGATGACATTTTAGAAAAGAAAAATAAAAAGTAAAAACGATTTCCCGCCATTTTTCAATTGTTTTTCTGCCCGCCAAAGTGAGTGCATCTAACGAACAAATTCGATACATTTTGAAGTCTTATTACAAAAATGGGAAAATGCAACACAAACCACGAAAAAAAATTGTGACGTTTATGGACTTAACGCATTATCAGTAAGAGTAGCACAAAGTTGGTTCAAGCGTTTTCGGTCCGGGAATTTTGATGTCAAAGATGCAGCTCGCTCTAGTCGCCTCTGGTTGCCCTGTTACAGATATGGCCGATGCCGTTTTTGGAAAAGTGGAGCAAGATTGGCATATTAGTAGTTACGACATAGTTGAAGAGTTAGGGGTTGACCACAAAACAGTTTTGACCCATTTGGCAAATGACACATAACTAAATAATAAACTATGAAAAAAAATATGTCTTGAATTTGTATATAAAAAACGAAGGAACTTTTTCCCCGACAAGAAGATTTTTTAAAATCCGACTGGTATTTCCAGAGCTTAGCGCGTTCATACAAACAAATCAACTCTTCAGCTTTATTATTAGTACCTACCTATACTTAAAGATTCACAAATATATTTTTATATAAATAAAAATTAATTGCCGATGTATGGAAGCGCATCACTTTAGAACAGTTGTACCTATTCGGCAGCAGGTATTTTTTAATAATTGTTGTCAGGACAAGGTTTTGTAAGACAGACTTTTCAAGAAAATTCACTGGAAAAGTCGAATATTTGGATGGTATTTTTGTATGAAAACAGGCAACACAGCCTAAACCACTGGATATGAGACATGAAATTCACCCGGGTGACGCCGGTCACGAACAGCTAGTTTAAGATAAATACGACGGCAAATCAGCAAATGAATCAATCATTCAAGTTTTAATTGTTATTTTATTTTAAACATACAAGTACAATAATAATGACTTCATTACTTCATTCACATCTCAGGGTTGCAATCTAGGATTCAAATGTATGAATAAAATTTATATTAAGTAGGTAATTGATTTACTAATTTTATTATTAATCGATTCGAATCGTAAACATTGTAAGGTTAATAAATAACATTGGTTGAATTTTTCTGTCTGCACGGAAAGCGGGTGTATAGGTACATATGCAGCAGGTAATTATTTGAATGATAGACGGTGGCGGGGTAAGTTTCATACTATTAGAAACTAAAATATACATTATTGCGTAGCAACCTTTACTATTCCTAAATTTTATGGGGTTATTTCATATAGGTTGAACAATCAGCGCAAGGAGCTCGTGGCTAAATAATAACAGCCGCACGGGTCGATCCATCAGGTTAAGCTACGCTTGCCGGGGTTGGTCCGTGGATAGGAGACCATCTTTACACACCGAGACTCCTCCGTGCCTCGGAAAGCACGTTAGTCCGTTGGTCCCGGCTGTCATTCGTGGATCTTTGACAGTCGTTACTGGTCGTCAGAAGCCCGAAAGTCTGACAACCAGTCTTACCAAGGGGTATCGTATTACCCAGTTACTGGGTTGTGGAGGTCAGATAGGCAGTCGCTCTATTTAAAATACTGGTATTCAGCTGCATCCGGTTAGACTGGAAGCCGACCCCAACATAGTTGGGAAAAGCTAGGCAGATTGAATCAGCGCAAGGATGAAGAACAATCAAACTAATTCTGCAATCAGAACAGGAGAGAATAATATTAAATGCAGTCGGTTAAACTAAAAACTGACAACACAAATAATAATGAAAGTTAATAATTACCAACATTAAATTAATTTAAAGTTCCAGGTATTTCGACTTTTTAATGGAAACTGCACTAAACTCTCATAGCCACATTTGAATAGGGACTAATAAATCCACCAAATAAAAAAACCGGGCAATTGCATGTCGGACCACGCACAATGAAAGGTTCCGTAATTGGAAAGTATTTCTCCCAAAAACAAACTTAATATTATAATACCAAAAAAAAAAAAACTACAAATTAAGAATTTTCGGACTTTTTCCTTTACTTGTGCTATGAGACCTTGCTTCTTGCCAAATTTCATAATTCTAGGTTCACAGGAAGTACCCTGTAGGTTTTGATTTACTTGCGATTATCAAAATACGTCGTATAAATGGCCGTATTTTTTAAGCTTCAAGGGACCATAGACCTACGTATTTGATATTAATTTCAACTTGATACCTCTACGCGTTCCTGAGAAAAAGGGCCTTGCCAGACAAACAGACAGGACAACGAAGTGATCCTATAAGGGTTCCGTTTTTTCCTCTTGAGGTACGGAACCCTAAAAAAATACGTATTATACATGTTACTGCAACATATCTTAGGCAACGTCAGGCTAAGTTACTGCAACATCTGTACCAAATAATAATAATAATCATCATTTATTTTACATAAAATACATTCCAAGTAGTTAGTTATTACTTAAACTACTTAAACACTAGTCTTAGTGTTTTTGGAAATTAATAAGAATGTGAAAGTCATCAATAATCAAAATTTAGAAATAAAATAATAATATATTACACGGCACGGTTTGAAGGCAATAGCTTTGTTTCCTGGTCTCCAGTGCCTGAGTATTAGACCTTCCACAGTGACCAAAATGTCGAGCTACTTCATCACATAATGAACGACACGTATTTGTTTTGTTTTAATTCGGTTTCTTATAAATGGATAAAAATCATCGGCATCGGAAGCCCACGCTAACTAGGTAGAAGTCGAGGCGCGGCCAAATGCACTTCACCGCGCGCGCGGTGTCACACGCGCCGAACGCTCGCACCGCCCTGATGACGACGCCGCGATGCATCGCGATTGCGACTTCCTTACTTCCGCGTTTTCTTCTAAGTAATCTATCTTCCACCTCTCGCACACAGTCTTCACAGACTGCGTACTGCCCACATGTGATGCAATTCTAAGACATGATATTATTCTCCGTGTCATATGGAAGATACGTAAACAGGTATACTTCAGAAACAATTGGGTTACGTATATACCAGTGATAAAATAAGTAATCACACTAATTATAAAGGTGAAAGTTTGTGAGTGTGTGTGTTTGTATGTTTTTTTACTTCTTCACGCTCAAACGGCTGGACCAATTTGGATGAAATTTGGTATGTACATAGCTTATACTCTGGATTAACATATAGATTACTTTTTATCCTGGTCTACGCGGGTGAAACCGCGGGGCGCAGCTAGTATTATAATAAGTCGTAAAAGTTAAAGAAAGACATCTGGGCAGTTCGCTAAGTCGTGCCATGAACAATTACGAACAGTTGTGCAGTTCTCGTACAGAATTGGAAGTAATCTCTTGAAGTGGCAGTGCGCCGACGAGGGCAGGTATGTACCTATACAAACTTTTTGAAATTAAAAATAAATAATTAAAATACTTTTAGAAAAAGTGTTGAGAATGTATGGTTTAAATTTCCGCTTCGTCGCAAAAAAATTCTGCATATTGTGTTGTTCAACCAGAAAATTAAATAAAAAAGGACATTTTCTACAACGTGGTGTAATTTCCGCATGCTTTCCACTACCTACTATTTCCCTTCATTGCAGCATCCTGCCGTGTCAGTTCCTACATTGTTGTATACGCCGCATTGACCTATGATACAGAATACTCTCAACGTTCTGCGCCAGGATATTAAGAAGTGTTAGAAATCTTAGGGTGTTCACTTATTCATGTTTTTATTTTCTTTCCTTTTTCAGCTGTTTGTTTTTCATGACATGACTGTCATTCGCAATCGTATTTATTATTAGCAATATATATATATATATATCTATAAATAATAAAGCCGAAGAGTAAACGTTTTTTGGTTTGTTTGTATGTTTGAACTCGCTAATCTCTGGAACTACTAGTCGGATTTAAAAATTCTTTTTGCATTTGATAGACCTAATCTTGAGGAAGACTATAGGCTATGTTCTATCTATGTCCTATGAAGAGGTTTCCGCACTTAGTCCTTTATGTGGACCATTGTGCGTGGGCCAGGGCGGCCGTCGGGGGTTATTCCAACCAGCCTACCTCCCTCCAGAAGTTAATCAAATCTCCGGGTCTGTTAAGAACATCTGTGAAAGATCGGGGTATTCCGAGAATTTCTGTTCTAATCTGGGTGACGCCTGTGCGTTCAAAGAGCACAAACGCAACGGTTTCCTCAGCCTCCACTCCATGCAGGCCCTGCACAGAGGACTGCCCGTTATTCCTATTGTGTGGAAGTGTTTGTGTAATGAGTAGTGTCCTGTGATGGTCCCCGTCACCAGGCGCAGACTATAGGCTATTTGACATCACGCTATGACTGATGAAAAGTCAGAAGACTTTTTTTTCTTTTTGCTCGGCTCCTAAGGGTCATAGCGATGCAATACGGCGGGGTGGGTCGGGGGAACAAGAAATTCCATACGAACGAAGTCGTGGGCAGAAGCTAGCTAGCTATTAGCGCTATTTTTTAAATTTCTTGCCCTTCGTAAATATTGCTTTAGCGTTGGAAACTGAGCCCGGCCATGCCTAAATATTGTATTCTAGCTGTTTATTCTGTAAGGCAAAGGTTACAAAGTAAGTTTTCATTTTCTTGGTTTACAGAATGATATAAATTAATAAGTCACAGGAGCAAAATAGTAGGTGTATACGACGCAAAAAATGTTCTGGAAAAAATAAATAAATGAATTCTTCCATCAGTCCACCAGTATTAGGTACCCGTATGATGTATAATCGTTGTTTGTCGATGCCTGTCGGTAAAACTTATTAGAAATTCAACTGTCCTCACTTTTTTCAACGATATTGTATCACATTTCTGGCTGTCACATACCTACCATGGTTATACTTAGCTTGTTCAGAGTATAGTTTAGATTTTCCAATTTCTAACACTGTTGTAAGTAGGTATACGATTCTTTTTTTCAAAGCCAGCAAAGGCAATTATGTGTCGAAGGACAAAAACTTGCGTAGACGAAACAAATTTTCATTCCACTAATGTCACATTACTGGCACTGGCGTCATCCTGACATGTATTTAATTAAGCATGACATATTTTAATGTTGCAATGCGTCGGTTTACCGTATCGGAAATCAGTGACGGCCCAAAATTTGTTTTCTGTCAATGCAGATTGGTAGTTTGTCAATTAAGATACGACTTTAGGTTAAACATCACTACATAGTATAAAACAAAGTCGCTTCCCACTGTCTGTCTGTCCCTATGTATGCTTTTAGATCTTTAAAACTTGCTTGCTTACTTTTTTTTTTAATAGAAAGAGTGATTCAAGAGGAAGGTTTAATGTTTTAGAGGCATGAGGAACAGGGTGTAAAGTTCACTCATCCTCTATTGAAAAGGGAGGATCCTCCGACCAGACGGGTGTTGTGTCTGGTGGGCCACTGCCCGACGGTTGATGTCGGGTCGTTGTATATCTGCTAATCGCGTGGTAAACTCTAATTGCGCGATGCAGGTTTGCATGACGTCATGTCATTGATGCGTAGTTCATATGTGGCGATGTAGATGCCGCCACAATGTATAATAAACGCAGGCCAAGCCGCGGGCAAAAGCTACTTATAAATAAATAAGATTTTACTATAGTTAGTAGTTTTACGAACGATTCAATATTTTTTTTTAAGTATCACTGGGAGTTACCCAGTGAAACTTAAAAAAAATATATACGTTCTTCGAATGTTCAAGCTTTTTCACTTGTCAACTTGAAACGGTTGCCCACTAAATTATACGCTATATTTAATATGTAATGAATATATTGCTAAGCGCAAAACTCGAGAACCGCTGGACATATTCGGTGATTTTTTTACAAATATTAATTGAAGTCCGTCGAGGAAGGTTCTTTTGAAGAGAAAAATTGGGAATATTGCACGGAAAAGAGTAAAAACCACATTTTTCTTTTTCCTAAACTGTTCCTAGCTGTCATTTCTAGTGATGGCAATCTTTACGTACTCGAATCATAGATAATATACATCTAGATCGAGACAGCAATATTAACAGTGAAAGTAATTTGTTTGGCAACATTTTTAAATTTTGCCATGCAAAGTACTTTGTTTGGCAACATTTTTAAAGCAAAAATACGGCACGCCGTAAGGGACAGAAGATACGATGCTTTGTCTCAATTTTCCTAATTATTTCGTATATATGTGTCTCACTTCCACACTTCACACTGTAATCATGGCAACGTCTAGATGTATAATGTCATTGACTCGAATGCATCCGTAGATTTGACAGTTTCTCTTTCTACGATAAACAGTTTGACTTTGACAGTTAAATTTATACAGGACAACGTCTGTTGGGTCAGCTAGTTTTAAATAAAATATAGTTGGGACCAGAAAGAAAGATTTTCCACGTCTAGTCCAACTAGCTCTGTGTTCATGTTAATATTTTGATCTAACTTTCTAATGTTCTGGTCAGAATAAAGTACTTATTATGTTTTTGTTTTTGACACATGTTTTCGGTCTCGTAGGTATAGGAAACTATGATAATGACTTCATGCTCTGCAATCTTTTAGTTTTACATACATGATTATTACATATATGATTTCCCTATTGCCTAGCTCGTGGCTAAGTAATTACAGCCGCACCGGTCGATCCTTCAGGTTAAGCTACGCTTGCCGGGGTTGGACAGTGGATGGGTGACCATCTTTACATACCGAGACTCCTCCGTGTCTTGGAAAGCACGTTAAGCCGTTGGTCCCGGCTGTCATTCGTGGATCTTTGACAGTCGTTTCGGGTCGTCAGATGCTAGCACTTACATAACTAAATCTACACCCTGTCATAAGATCTTTTGAGAGCTAGGCGATGTCGATGTGTGGCGATGCGGGCGTTTTTGCCTCATCGCGATGCAAACTTGTTTAATGAAACTTTATCGAATTTCGCTTTGGTATAATTTATCATCAAGCTTGACAGTTGGTGACGGGAAATGTTGTGGGGTGTATTCGTTTGTGTTTCTGAACGCACCCGGCATTTGAACGCTGTTGGCGTGCAGTGTGCTCCTGGCTTTGTGCCTGAACACTGTTTTATGCAGTATTAGTCTTCCGAGGGAAAGTGGTTCAGTACTTATGTGTATAAGTGGCCCTTTATGAGAATTTGCTAAGCAGCTTGCCAAAATCCCATACTTTCCACATGCGCTAGGTAATAATGCTACTTAATGCGAATTGCAGCTTTGGAGGTACTTGTCCAAAATAGCAACAATTATATAAATACGCTTGCCTTTGAGCACTTGCTCTTCAAACTTAAATGCTTGCTTTGAAAACGTGATTGAGTTAGATATTTGTAACAAACCACACTGAAGTTCAGTGTGACCACTGTTCACTTTAACTGCACTTTATAATTATGTATTTACAATTCCAATAGCTCTAAGTAATTCAAACGTAAGTTTGGTACGACTTCGAATGCTGTTCATTCGAAGTCGTACCAAACTTACTTTTGATAGCAGATATTTTTATTCGTCGGAAATAGGTAGGTACATGCCCAGTATCAGGAAATGCTCTAAGTCCTAATACCGATCAAAGCGATGCTTTAAGATGTTATTTGCTATTAACCAAACCGAGGCATGCTATGTAGGGCTTGTGGCTAATTAATAACATCCGCACTGTTCGATCGATCAGGTTAAGCAACGCTTGTCGCGGTAGGTCCGTGGATAGGTGACCATTAAATACTAAGACCCCCTCCATGCCTCGGAAAGCACGTTAAGCCGTTGATCCCGACTGTCATTCGTGGATCTTTGATAGGGGTATCGTGTTACCCAGTAACAGGGTTGTGGAGGTCTGATAGGCAGTCGCTCCATGTAAAATACGGGTATTTAGCTGCATCCAGTTTGACTGGAAGCCGATCCCAACATAATTGGGAAAATGTTAGGCAGATGATGAGGATCTGGGGACGCTGTGTGAATGTGTGAATGTTATTTCCCTATTCAAATTTCAAAGATCGATCTCTGTTTGTCTCAAGGAACTCTGCCTAGAGTTGACAGATATTAAATTAATGCTAACACTAAAGTGTCCTCTGCACTCAAAATGCTTTGTGTGTTAAGTGTGAATGTGGCATAGGTTTACGGTCTGCGACTTTACATAGCTCCTACCTTTTTATACTTTGCTGCCCGCAGTGTTCATATTTGGTAGAGTTGTAGGTTTTTCAGTACAGTACGTCGATTCTGTAAAAATCTCATCATGAAAACTTGCGTGGAGTGAGCTGTCAGTGTCATCCCACGGATGCTAGGGATTGACGAAATTACATTTACAATCGTAATCGAGATTTAAATTATATTTTTATGCTAATTTTGTAACATAATCATTTTATATTATTTGTGAGCCAGTAACTTTCTATTTGACCATTTTATTTTAAAACACCCTAAATAGTAATGCACCCGCATTACTATTTAGGGTGTTTTAAAATAAAATGGTCAAATAGAAAGTTGTGTTTTATTTATTGTTCGAGCGTGACGCGCTTGCATCTCAGTATAAGTACATACGGACTAGTCTTGCAAAACAAATAAATAAAAACAAAATTGAGTTTGTTACTGAATTTCTGTTTTGCAATTTTATTTTAAAACCCCTTAAATGGTAATGTTTAGACACATAAATACTAGCTTTGAAATAATATAAAATGATCACTAGAATAGCGTAAAAAATATTATTATAATCTCGATTATGCCTGTAAAAATGTGCTTGGTCCATCCCTAGCATCAGGTGGAATGACACTGACACCTCACTCCATGCTCACTTCACATAAGTTTTCACCAGTTTTCACGGTGAGATGATTACAGAATAGTATTGCTGAAATACCATAGTTAATTAAAAACATCTCAAACTGCCAACCTTTGAAGTGTGTGTCACTTTCCGACTTTTTGGGGCGTTGGCGCGTAAAAAGGCTCCTGGGTAGTACAGTAGAGCCTTAACATTAAGTTCTGTACATCCCTCTCTCAGTCAATCTCTACCAAGTAAACACGCCCCAAGTAGTACACGGTCGTTCAACATTCTGGTCGCACGTTCTAGACCTAAACAAAAGCCTTCGTTATTTGTCTTGTTGCACAGGTTCGAACACGGAGGACCGAGGACGTATCGTATGGATTGTATGCTACAGTTATCCGCGATGAATACGAGCCACAGTAATTACATCAGAGCCCAGGCGTATCGTGAAGGAACATAGATTAATATATTTTGCGGCGCACGCTGTCGTAAACAGAGAACTTGATTGAGTATTGTCACAGAATGTTGAAACGAAAACTGCATTTTGTACATTCGATGGCTAGCTAACGCATATTAATGCAACGCTTGTTTATGCTGGACTTTGCGGGCCAAGCGGGGGACTGAACCGAGCTGGCAACATGCAACAGATAGATAAACACTAGCGATAAGATGAAATATTATAGTACTCAAATAAATCCTTGTAGACAAGCTCCCAAACAATCACCGATAATATTCAGTGGTTATGATTTAGCAGGATCAAATTTCTATTATTAATTTTTGGTGTTAGATTAAGAATAAACCTCGCCTCATCAAGCCATTGAATGCCGCGGTCGATTCGAAGGTTGGACAATGTGTACAATACAATTATTTATCTTAAAAGATCTATTCGTATTTTACACAAAAACCGCAATAACAAAAATCAATTGAATAGATATATTTTTCCTCTTTCACGATTATTGGCATACGTTACCAATAATATTATAATCAATTAGTGCTATTTAGTTAATTTATTTAGTTTTATTTAGTTATTATTTATATGCATAGTGTTGGGGCTTCAGTGTCTTCAAATGAAACTCCCGTATCGAGGTATGGTGGTTTAATAGGTAAAAACTGTATTTTACAATAAATTTTGCGGAGCGCACAAGTTCGCGACGGTGATGATAAAATTGATATTTTTTCTAATGACGGTGAAAGGAAAACATAAAATCCATACGCAGCGCCTGTCTCTTTATATTAGCATCTTGCACTGAACGTCGCATCGTCACAAAGTTTACGAAGGCGTAAACATCCTCCCCCCGTTTGAAACGCAGGGGTTTCAAACCTGAAGCAGTTCCTCTTCTGTAGGTAAGGGGCAGATGCGAACCAGAGGGCGCCGTATAGTTCCTCTATTAGTGTTGATGTCAGCTACTCGCGCAACCCCATCTTGTCCCGGGAAGAGCCGTGTAATGCGTCCAAGTCTCCAACATAGAGGTGGGATGCCATCTTCTTTCAATAGGACCATATCCCCAATTTTGACTGCGTCGGCATTGGTCTTCCATTTATGGCGAAGTTGTAACTCGGCGATATACTCGGATTGCCAGCGCTGCCAAAAATGTTGGTATATTTGCTGCAGCCTGGCATAGCGCTTCAAGTTGGTTGAGTGGCAATCTTCCAAAGCTGGTTCAGGCAGAGCGGTAAGAGCCCGACCAATGAGAAAATGCCCAGGAGTAAGGCAATGGAAATCGTCAGGAGAGGAGGATAAAGGACAGAGAGGTCTACTATTTAACACAGCTTCTACCTGAGCGAAAAGAGTTTGAAGTTCTTCAAAACTTAAATGAGAATTACCCATTACTCGCCTAATATGAAATTTTGCTGAGCGGATACCGGCCTCAAAAATACCGCCAAAATGAGGAGCGTAAGCTGGTGAAAAGTTAAACTGAATGCCTTCCGAACATGCAAAATCATATAGATCATTTTGGTAAATCTTAAAAAAATCGTTAATTTCTTTAGCTCCTGAGACAAAGTTGCGTCCATTGTCGCAGAATACCTCCGCTGGCCTGCCTCTTCGTGACACAAACCTTCGGAATGTCATAACGAAAGCATCCTTTGATAGATCGCTCACGGCTTCGAGATGAGAAATTTTATATCGAAGGCATATGAAAAAACAAAGATAGCACTTGACTAACGAAGCACCACGTCCCTTTCTGTTTACAATAAGGAATGGGCCAGCGAAATCAATTCCAACGGTGTGAAATGGAAAATTTGGCGTGACACGTTGTGAGGGCAAATGTCCCATTATTGGCGCAATAGTCTTGCCCTGCAAGCGTCTGCACCTGCAGCAGTTATGAAAAATCCGTCTAGCTAAATTTCTGCCATTAATCGGCCAAATATAATTCCTGACAACGGCCAACAATAATTGTGGACCAGCATGTAATCCGCGTTTATGTTCATACTCGAAAATTAATTTGGTAAAATGATGCGAAGCATGCAGTAGAACAGGGTGTTTTTTGTTATAGTTATAATCAGATGAGGCTAGTCGGCCACCAACTCGGATGACCTTGTCGTCACTTAAAAATGGAGTCAATGATAAAATATTTGATTTAGAACTTAAAGCCTTATTGTTGCATAGTAAATTATATTCACAGAAGAATGATTCTTGCTGTGCAAGACGACACAAGTATAGAAAAGAAATATTTAATTCTTCAACAGACAGATTGCCAAGAAGTTTATTTTTATTATGTTTTAGGTTATTAATAAATCTTAGCACGTAAGCGAAAGATCGTTTTATTTTAGTTAAGCTAGAAAATCGTTTGAAATTAATTATAGGTTCATTTTGAGCAGCAATATGAGTTGTAGTACAATTAGGTTTAGTTTCAGGTAAGTCATTAGTATTAATTTTATTAGGTTTTAAGATAGGCCAATTACTTTCAGGCTCCTTGAGGAATGGAGGGCCTGACCACCACAGCTGGGTACTGCCAAGCTTCTCTGGACTGATTCCTCTAGATATGAGGTCAGCAGGATTGACAGATGTGGGCACATAGTGCCACGAGGAGGCATCTGTTAGCTCACAGATCTCGGAAATCCTATTTGCTACAAAGGTTTTCAGGTTTATAAAACTGGTGTGGAGCCAGGCTAGCACTACTGACGAATCACACCAGTGTACTTGATGCTGAATTTCATATCGAAGTGACTTCCTGACAGCCTTGCATAACCTTGCTGCCAATAGGGCAGCGCACAATTCTAGACGAGGGATAGTCGTACCTTTAATCGGCGCTACTTTGGACTTAGAACAAAGCAAATTGACTGTGACTTCATTCGCAGCATTAATTGAACGTAAATAAATGCAAGCTCCGTATGCATGTTGGGATGAATCACTGAAAGAATGTAATTCTACAGATGCAGGTTCATTACAGAGCACACGCCGCGGAACTTCTAGAATTAAAAGTGAAGGTAAATGCTGCATAAAAATGTTCCAGTCTCTTTGAATTTCATGTGGGACTGGAGAGTCCCAAGTTAAATTATGGTGCCACAGTTGTTGTAACAACATTTTCATTTTAATTACACACGGACTAATCAGACCTAAGGGGTCAAAAATTTTAAAAAGAGAAGATAGAAAAGATCTTTTAGTTAAATTATTGTTAGAGGAAAGTGGGCATTTGATAGGGAAATGTAACTGATCGGTTGATGGGTTCCATCCCATACCTAGTGTACTGGTTGATTCACTTACTAAAAGATTATCGTCAGTTTGAGTATTTGAATCAAACAATGATGGTAAATTAGTCTTAAACTTACGAAGATTAAAACATCCTTTCTTTAATTCTTCAGTTACAGATTGGTGAATATAACGTAGGGTATCCTCACTTTCAGAACCGGTGATGAGATCGTCTACAAAAAAATCATGTTGAATTATGTCCTTAACCATAGGATCAGAAGATTCTTCACCAATCTGCCATAGACACCGAGTGCTCAAGTAGCTGGAACTTGCCATTCCGTAAGTCACAGTACCCAGCTGAAGCGTTTTGATGGGCAAAAACTCATCCTCTCTCCATAAAATAAGTTGAAGATTGCGATCCTCCTCATGAATCCGGACTTGACGGTACATTTTTTCGACGTCACCCGTGAGGAGGAACTTATGTTGTCGAGCTCTTATTAAGATGGAGAACAGTGAGTCCTGCATATTAGGCCCAACCATGAGGATGTCATTAACAGACTGACCCGATGAAGTAGGAGCTGAGCCGTCGAATACGACTCTTATTTTCGTAGACTCACTACTGTCTTTGAAGACAGCGTGGCGGCAGAGGAAGTAAGATGTAGAAGGTATAGGTACAGCGGATTCTGAAAGATGACCTAAGTCTGCGTACTCACGCATAAATTCTACGTATTGCAATTTCACATGTGGTTGTTTGCGAAATCGCTTTTCTAAATTTAACAAGCGTTTCTTAGCTAGTGAATAAGATTCACCCAGACAATCAGGTGTATCTTTTAAGGGTAAACTAACTGAGAATCTACCGGTTTCTAAACGGAGGGTGTGCGATAAAAAATGTGTTTCGCATGCCCTCTCGCTATGACTCATACGTGGTTTAGTTTGAGTTGTTTGAGGAACATTTTCTAAGTCCCAGAATTTTGTTAGTTCTTGATGTATTTTGTCAACAGACGACACATAAGAAACGACTGAATGATTAGAATCTATATTATTATCAATATCTTTTAACTTATTGTTTGTGGGTAAATTAAAATACATAGGACCTGAAACCAACCAACCGAAGTGGGAACTTCTCAATACAGGTGAATTAAGACCGAGAGAAAGTTGATCGCGGCCAATAATGTCCCAGAAAATATCGGCACCGATGACAACATCAACAGGTGCTGGTTGGTGGTAGTGAGGGTCTGCTAAAAAGTAATCACTTGAAATATTAAGTTTTTTAATGTCAACGGGTATTCTAGGTATATTACCGGTCAACACTGGCAACACCAGAAAAGAAGAAGTGACGGTGAAATGTTTCATCAAAGATTTCAACTGAACTACGCATGTTTCTGTAGCCTGAGTGGTGGTTTTATTACCTATGCCAATTATATTAACATGCAAAGTGGTAGTCGGTTCTAAAAGCAGTTTTGTTTTAAGAGATTGAGTAATGAATGATGACTGACTACCGCAATCCAAAAGAGCACGAACCTTCTGTGTTTGATTGGTCACAGGATTGGCTACCTCAATATAAGCAGTAGACAGTAAAACTTGATGGTTATTTTGATTTGAAAAATTAACGATAGTGTCGTCAGTGGTGTCGGGTGAAATAGTGACAACACTGGAAATATTTTTGCTATCAGGTTGTTTATGCAAGAGTCTATTGTGCCTAGTATTGCACATGCGACACGGATGCATGCGACAATTGCGTGCAGAGTGGCCAGATCTTAAGCAGTTGTGACAAAGCTTCAATCGGCTTACTTCACTGATACGGTCATCCACACTCTTAGCCAAAAAAGTGGGGCAATCATAAAGGCGATGATTACCATTACAAACGCCGCACGCTATATCAGAAATATTATTGTCTTCACTATTAGAAATGTATGACTGGTGTGATTTAATTTTATTTTTAGAATCTATAGGCTTTGACGTTGTCTGAGTCTTAGGTTTAGAGTATGGATGGCTGCTATTTATTGACTCAAGTACATCAGCGCGGTCGATAAGAAACTTGAAAAAATGTTCTAAAGTAGGTATATTAGTATCCAACGTGCCCCGGTACTCTTCCCACTTGGCCTTTGTGTGGCTATCAAGCTTGGGGCTCATTATGTGAATGAGTAAAATATCCCAGTCACGTGAACCTAGACCGAGACTAGTTAAAGCACGTAAGTTTTTATTAATATGATCGACAAGGAATCGTAATGATTTATCAGACTCGCTTAGGATTGGTTTTATGTATAATAATGAATTTATATGATGAGTTACTAATTGTCGTGTATTGTCATATCTGTCACACAATAATTTCCAAGCACACGCTTAATTTGCGCTGGACACCTCTAAATTAGCAATAATGCGCGCTGCATCGCCAGTCAAGTACGAAATAAGATAATGGAATTTGTGAATGGGAGCGATGCGGTCGTTATTGTGTACTATAGATAAGAATGTGTCACGAAATTCAAGCCAACGAAAGCAAGACCCGTCGAACTTAGCAACTTGAATTTGAGGTAATTTAAAACCTATATCATGATGATCGTGATTACATGGACCTGGAGATAAATGACTTGAATTTAAATCCTTGGAATTACTTTCATCGTGACGGTTCGAGTTATGGTTTGTATAATACTTTGAGCAATTGCAATGTTAGATATAAATAGTTGTTCGATAGTATCACGTTCATCAATCTCAATAGATAAATTGTCAGAGTTTAATACTTCTATTTGATTTTGCAAGTCATCAAAACGGCTATAAATAGATTCAAATTTGCTTAGTTTTAATGTTAACTCAGCTAACTCAATCTGAGTAAGCGTTTCTTTAGAGGTAACATTCGATAAAAAGTTTCTAAATTTAGTTATTTGACCTTTTATGGAACTACGTTTCACCAAAAGATCCTGTAATTCTTGAGGATTGTTTGCGCTAGATTCACCTCCACAATCTCTACCCATTGTGAACTCAAACCAATATTGTTAATGTTAAATAAGATCGAATAAACAATTTGATTCCAAGTAGGTATGATTATGGAAATAATACAGACGCAAACTAGGTGATTATAATGTAAAAAAACTAAAAACTTAGCTCACGCTCCTCGTCTAACGTCACCTGAGGCCGGCCCGGCGCAGCTGTGGGTAGGGCTCCGCTCCGATCACACGGTGACACGGCAGGCGGCCCGAAGTTGCGCAACGCGGTGGCGATCGGCCTGAAATGTTCGGCGAGGTGGGTGAAATATAATGCTTATAGTAATAGCTATAAGCCTGTTGGAAAACACGGATATAAACTATGATAATATTATAAGAAAATAGCCTTCTATTATACTTGTATGACAGTAAAAACGTTTACCAATAGATAATGTGAATTTACTTTAATAATCTGCGTATGGTGTAGGTATTAACGTAATTATTTTAGGACACTAATGACTACAGACACCAATGCTTTCATAGAAGCTATTTTAAATAGGTATTGGATAGATTTATTAAGGGTAAGGGTATAAAAGGTAAGGGTGAGTAGGTAATAGGGAGTTCACAAGGAAAAATGGGCACTTAGCTGCATTGGCCGAGGCTGCGGTACGATGCTGAATGCTGATCGGTAACCGGCGGTGGCTGCAATGGCTGGTACACCTCCAAGGAACCCAGGTATGATGCTTGATTTAGGTGAAAAGTAGCTGCGGCGCAATGGCTACGACAGCAGCGCGTGGTCGGAATGATCGAACTTGTTTTTCTCCAAAATTGCAGGTTTTGTCGTAGGTCGCCAGATGTTGGGGCTTCAGTGTCTTCAAATGAAACTCCCGTATCGAGGTATGGTGGTTTAATAGGTAAAAACTGTATTTTACAATAAATTTTGCGGAGCGCACAAGTTCGCGACGGTGATGATAAAATTGATATTTTTTCTAATGACGGTGAAAGGAAAACATAAAATCCATACGCAGCGCCTGTCTCTTTATATTAGCATCTTGCACTGAACGTCGCATCGTCACAAAGTTTACGAAGGCGTAAACACATAGTTTTTATGTATTTAGTGTAATAGACGATGATTTGTAACGAAAAAGAGTGCGTAAAAATCCATGAACAGACCTTTGGGCTTTTCTGGATGTATTTATTCAAAATAAAGTTATTTAAGTTTTTGAGTAAATTATTTATACGGTAACTAACAATTTTGCGATTTTCAGACTCCTGGAGCTTTTTATTAACACCCAAAGATGCGTTAAAATTAGTGTTGAAATATGGACGTTTCGACGCTCATAACTTCCAAACCAATATTTTTTTTCTGATTCTGCTTCCATACAGGGCTAAATAATGACGAGACAAATTGAAATAATTTTTTTAGTTCTGAATGTAAACCGTTAAACAGACGAGTAATCACCAAACTACGTTTTTATGGAAGAATGAGGGACTAGCGAGCCCTTAAGTCACTAATTGATAAAGCTACGATAATATTCGCTTTAAAAATCGTTCTTTACATAAAATAAACATGTTTTTATTAGTTGCCTTTCCTGTTCCATCGCTGGGCAAATGCTTCCCCAGTTTTGTCCGGTATTCTTTTACTGCACCATCTGTAATAAGCTCATGCGGTATAATATGCGTCCAGGTCATCTCGAAACACCTTAAAATTATGAATAGCAGTCACAAATGCATCACTTATGTTGTAATATCTGGAATTCAGACACAATCAATTACATACTTACAACATAAAAACTTAAATGATTACACCTCAATAATTCAATTCAGACAATAATATCGCCATGACATATCAGTTTCTAAAGTTCAAGACGTTTGAAGTTGATACAAAATTATGTTTTCAAACTATTCAATAAGCGGCCATCATTCTTTCTGGCCTGGCATTACACGCGCACCTCCCCTATATATTTATGAAGAAAGTTACACCAGCAGCCATCACTTAGAAAGTACTTTAGAACATCAATCTTCAAGTCCTTTTGGTTTCTTTAATACTATTTACGTTTTATCCTTAGATTCTTGTATGCACAACGTTTAATACTCCTGGAGAATAAAGAGAATATTAATTCGTACTTGTTAAGTTTTACTTTAATTAAGAGGGCTGTCGAGGCTGTCGCATTTGTCACCTCTCTCGCTCATACGGGACCAAATTGTTAAGATTGTTAAATGAAAAGAAGCTTTTTTGAAAAATGTAATCAATTAGCGAACTAGTAAATAATATTAATTTAAAAGGTAAGGTAAGGTAATTTTAAAAACACATTTCTATTGTGTTATCTAATAAACTCAGCTCAAAAAGTATAATCTGTATGTTGTGATTATTTCTGGACTATTTTTACTTGTAAAATTATTTTTTTTCGTGATTTACAGTATTTTTAAGTAAAAACTTCAACATAATCTTTCTAACCATTTAACGACCATGAAGTATTGCATTTTTTCGTCTATGGTTGCCTGTCACTGTCAGTAAATAAGGAACTTCGTAGTGTCCTAAGGTCCATGAAATATTGCATTTTTTCGTCTATGGTTGCCTGTCAATAAATTAAGGAAGATGTAGAGTTTGTTAAGTTAGGGCTTGTAGAGTTAAGGGCGTGTAGAGTTAGAAGCTTGGCTCTACATGAGATCTGATAACCTTTGACAGTGCAAGCCATTATGGTCTCCTCTTGGCAACATTTTACATGAAAATGTTTTTGGTGGGATTTTCATTTCAAATGGCGATGGGGTTAAAAAAGTACAAATCATAATTTTAGTTGACAGTGATATTTTAATTAAAGTGAAAAAGCCTGCGATTTTTTCAATTCCGAATTGCCTTAGGAAAAATAGAAGATTATCTTGCGCATCCACGTTTTATTTCCAAAGGAAATGTGCTTAATGTGTTTCACACAAAAAACTTAACAAAATAACAAAAACTTTGTAGTTTGGACACCATTGTATCAGGGGGCCTAGAACGGCCACATTAAGCAATTCCTCTAAAAGCGATTCATTTCCTGAATTCCCAGCAATTTATTATGATTGACGTATTTAACATTTTTTTTTTTTTTTTTTCCTTTATTTGCCAACCAACAATTGTTTACACTGATAACATTTAAAGTAATTATATAATATCTAAGGTTAGTGTTACAATTAATTAAAGGTTAGCACCACATGCCCCATAAACTAATAAGATGTGCCATAAGCACTGAATTATAATTAAAGATAAATATTTGAGTACTTAACTAAAATTAATATTAATAGGTCAATCCGAATTAAAAGTCTAATTAATTAAAATCAGAATTACAATCAATTAAAAATCAGATTAAAATCACAACTACAATTAAAATCAAAATTAATTAAAATCCGAATCAAAAGTCAAATTAAAATCACAATTATTATTAAAATCATAATTAAGATCGAAATTAAAGTCACAATTATACTTCATTATAGCAATTCATAATTTGTGGACCATTTTACGAATCTCCATACAAAACTGGTCAAACAGATGAATTGCGTGCTATGAATTGTACGCAGATAAATTATGAATTGTCAGTTTGTGACCGTTTTACGATTTCAAATATGATTCCTAATGCCTATTATCCTATTATGATTCTGCCAAAGTGGCCGTTTTAGCCCCCCTGAGCTACATAAGGAATACCGTGACAAAATGTAAAGAGGTTTGACTTTTACAGAATCTATAGTATACAGGGTGTAAGGGACAGCCCTTCGCAAACTAACAGGGTGCATTCAGCTCCTCATTTTGAATCATATTCCACCGGAAATTTTCTCAGGAAAATTTTAATTTTTTAAATATTTTTTTCAGTTACATTTTCTTTATTTCAATGTAAAATTACATTGTGTGTTCGCAGCACTCCATTTATGTAAAAAAAAACAGCAAAAAACAAAACTGAAAACAAAAAACCAGCAATGGATGTAGAAATACTCTAACGAACGACGCATGAAATCAGCTGTTCACTTTCTGTCCAGCTACAGAGTTCATCGAACTCACCGCATACCTATTACCTACCCGTCCAAACCAGTAATACACGCTCCGATTTGTGCACAAAAACACAAACAAATCAGGTTTATTGGATTCCCTTAACGTTCCTGAAAAAAATTAATGTACCAGTCATCTTAGTATGACATACTGAATTCACCCTATCAGTTTGCGGAGGGCTGTCCCTTACACACTGTATGATCACTACATAGTAGCAAACAAAGTCGCTTCCCGCTGTCTGTCTGTCCCTATGTATGCTTTGATCTTTAAAACTACGCAACGGATTTTGATGTGTTTTTTTAATGGATAGAGTGATTCAAGAGGAAGGTTTATATATGTATAAAAAATGCGGGCGAAGCCGCGGGCAAAAGCTAGTTATATAGGTATTATCAATCTGCCTAGCCTTTTCCCAATTATGTTGGGGCTGGTTTCCAGTCTACCCGGATGCAGCTGAATACCAGTACTTACATATTTTACATGGAGGGACTCCATAACTGACCTCCACAACCCAACAACTAAGAATACCCTTGGTAAGATTGGTAGTCAGACTTTCGGGCTTCTAACCCGTAACGACTGTCAAAGATCCACGAAGACAGCCGGGACCAACGGCTTAACGTGCTTTTCTAGGCACGGAGGAGGCTTGGTATGTAAAGATGGTTACAAATCCACGGATCAGTGCGGCTGTTATTACTTAGCCTGAATCTGTAGCATATCCGATCTTTACACAGTTACACAAAGTTTCGCGTCTAACGACCGCTACAAACAAAAGGGGTGATCTTAGTTTTAATTTGTTTGTGTATTTCTACACCCAATGAATAAATAATTATACATAATGGATAATAAGAAACTTGTTGCCAAGATAGGTAGGTATTTGTGTAATTTGTTCATTAAAGTTCATTTACAAACAATCACATGATTAATTCTAATTATAAGATAAAAAATTGCTCTAATTATTGTATTGTTTAAGTTACAGTAAAATCTGATAATCGGTCCAAACTACATAGTTTCGACTGGTTTCAGTCAGCACCGTTTTTTATGTTAAAACGCGTTTTGTCTATAAATTTAGATTTTACGGAACGCTTTATTACCCTCAGAATCACTACAAAAAAAAAAACCGGCCAACGTGTCGAACCACGCACAACGAAGGGTTCCGTAGTTGAAAAGAATTTATTCCAATGACAAACTTAACATTGTGTTCAAAAACATGTTCTCCCATACATTGATATACGTGACGGACAATTCTCCAGCTGCATATTTAAGTTTGTATTCGCGAGACTATAAACTTACGTAAGTACATATTTGATATTAATTTCAATTTGATACCTCTAAGCGTTCCTGAGAAAAAGGTCCTTGAAAGATTATTGACATACTAAAAAATATTTTTTATTGTGACGTAGTGAGTAGGTAGCTATAATCCTACCTACTCAACCTAATCCTCTATAATTCATCTGCCCTGGTTCCCACCAGGGTAGATGAATTAAAGAGGATTCCACTTAAATACAAGTTTAATAGTCTCAACACACAGTCAAATTAGGAAGAAGGTAGGTACGTAGGTTCTTAAGCAGTCTTTTAGTTCTCATAACGGCGGAAGAAGGAAAGTCACTGCCCTGGGCTTAGTCCATTAGGGACACTGTAGTAGCTGCACGCAGCCGCAGGCAGGAAGTGTAGTAGTGTGAGTAGTGTATATTTTATGGTTAATTGAACTTACCTTAAGTGAACTTCAACCAAAATTATACGAAGTGTTGCATCCGAAGAGATTTAACGTACATTGTAGTCCGTTTACGAGAAACGGACTACAATGTACGTTAAATCTGTATGTACTACATTGCCACACTGTTCAAAGACTAGAAAAAATTATATTAATTTGATAGTCTATGTCATCTGTCAGCTGTCACCTCATTCGTTTTAGAGCTCACTGCCTATTCCATTCCACAATAATAAGGGGTTAATGGTTACATGGGTGGGTAGGGTGTTAAATCTCTTCGGATGCAACACTTCGTATAATTTTGGTTGAAGTTCACTTAAGGTAAGTTCAATTAACCATAAATTATACTTCAGTGTTGCATCCTCGAGATTTAACGTACATTGTAGATGTTAAGAGCATGTTTATTGTGGAATGGAAAACCTATAATGTTCATGTTCACATGTGAGTACTTCGTAGATTTAGACTAACATTATGTCTATGGAGTACTTAGTTTGGCATTTGTTTTTAAAACAAAACAAATCTGATCAGTAATCACAATCAGTTTTATATTAAAAAGCTAATACTTGGTAAAAAACACATAACAAAGCGGATTATGAATAGAAGATTATTCTTACAGACTTAATAATTGAATATGACATCAGCAAAAACCTTGTCTTTTTCAGAATCAATCACACGTTGGTTGGTTGGTTGTTGATTGTAAAATTTTGCAAAATGTATTGAGTTACCGTCCAGTCCAGCCAGCAGTCTTTTTTATTATTTCCATTGTGATCTGAAAGCCACTGACATCGATGCATGCCTAGTGCTGTAGGCAGTGAACTTATTCACATCCACGTCACTATCACTAAGCGTTTTTTTGATCTAGCGGCTGATGGACTAGGAGGTACAAGTTTGTATTGATTTATCACAAAATTTCCCCATGTAAGAAGTTCGGGTTTCTTATTATTATAGAAAGTTTATTATTATAGAAAGGTAAAATCAGGCGGGGATTTTTTCTGTTCGGTGCTGAAGTTTTAATAATGTGTTACATGAATATCATTAATTTTGATCAAAGATAACATTTGCATACGTTGTCCCATGGACAACGCAAGCATGGTTTCAAGTTTTTTAGAAATTTATTTAAGGGATAGACTTAATTGGATATATGGTCTAGGACCAGATTAGGATACCAAGTAGCACATATATAATACTTAAGAAAAGTAGGCTTAATTTTAAAAACACCTTTAAAACATCTCGAATATTATGATTTTATATTTGACTTTTTGGTCAAAATAATTTTTAATGCAGAGCGAAAACAATTTATCGTCCCATAATGCATCTTTGTTAAATTCCTCAGTTAAAAGTTTTAGGATATATATTATTAAGCTATTGAAGTAATCAATATTATTAGTTTTACAAAAGGAATACCAACGTTTAAGAGCAACATTATACTGGCTCTAATAATGATTAATTATTTGTCCAATGATGTTATTAGAAAATTATTTATATTGCTTCAATTTGAAGTTTTAAAATATTTCAGAATCAACTAGTTTACTGAATAACGGGAACCATGGTTAGCTAGGCCATTATGGAACTATAATTATGCCAATTACTTTGTTGTTTATAATTTATAAGACCAAAATAATGGTGGAAAGGTATAGAAGAGGTAATTGTTCCAAGGTATTGTATACGCGTCTATATCATAGGTGTCTGGGTCACGTTTCCAGGATAAATATTTAGTGCATTTTTTGTTAAGACGTGACGCAAACAAATGAATAAAAGGTTTACCGAACTTTTTCGTAATAGATTTAAATAATTGTGAATCTAATTCCCATTTGGTATCAACACAGATCATATGATCATATATACCTAGAAGCTTGGTCCGCATCAGTGTTTTCTCTGGGCTTAATAAACAAAGAGTAAATAAATATTTGCTGCCACATTTGCCGAGTGATACGATTTAAATGCGGGAATTGTGTGCCACCCCTTTTGTTGACATATGCAGTGGCAGTGGTATATCTATTCTAAATATAACATCTACATTGGTTTTATTTTTACAGAAAATTTTTAGGCCCATAAACGCTGTAAGAAAGTTAATGTGGTGTTTTCTTTCCTTCATTGACCAAATATCTCTAGCTCCCTCACAAGCTGCCCTCCATCTTGAGAGTGAAGAGTCAGTGAATATTTCCAATCGGAAGGAGTAAAAAACACAAAGTTTGTTCATGTTTCGGTGCGATATTTGACTCCACCCAGTGAAGTCTTCTTGTAGAGAGGACTAACAGTAATTTTTGCATTGTCATTTGACTTCAAAAGTGCTAAATATTTCTCCCACTCTAGTTGTTTGGTGTGTATACCCAACCATACGTTATGGCTGAACACGCTGCTGATAACGCACCGATTAGTTTTAACTGTAAACACATAGACTGCGAGTTGATGAGAAATCCTAAGAATTTGCAAATCTGATTTGGTACAAGAGAACTTCTTCCTAAATAGATAACTTAAGCTAATTTTACAGAGGTTTGAGTAATTTTGTAAATATTAGTGCGCCAGGCTGAGGCCATATGGTAAGCAATTGAATTCATTGAAAATTTTATTATAATAGAAACCCAAATATTTTTTATGTGAGATGTGTATAGGCATTAGAAAAAATAAGATCTATTGTTGCCATGAATGCATTATGTATTATTAATTTGGATACGGAATGTATAGGTATTATCCATTTTTATGGATTTAAAATTAAATTGAAAAATTAACAGCGTAGCAATGCAACACGAAGAACGAATGAGGTGACAGCTGACAGATGACATAGACTATCAAATTAATATTTTTTTTCTAGTCTTTGAACAGTGTGGCAATGTAGTACAACGAGAAACGGACTACAATGTACGTTAAATCTCGAGGATGCAACACTGAAGTATAATTTCGCTAAACTCTTTAAACGTCGCGTCGATTGACACCCCGGTAAGCAGATAACAATAAAAAAAAACCGGTCAAGAGCGAGTCGGACTCGCGCACAGAGGGTTCCGTTCCGATTTCCGAAAAAGTGTGATATTTAGAGACATCGTTTTATTTTTCCAGTAATCTTTAGATAAATTTCTATCGCATAAAATAATTTCAGATTTTTCTCTTTACAAAGTTCGGAGATAAGAGGGGAACGGTATTTTTTTTTTACATTTTTCATCAAAAGTCGAAAACCTATGCGGCCTAAAAAAAAATTTTTGAGAATGTGCAAACAGCGCTCTTTTATATGATACCCCACATGCCCTAGTAGCCCCACTTTAAATTTTTAAGACACCCTTTCAGTCCCTGTTGCAAAAAAAAAAAAAAATCCTATTTCTTTCTTATTTGAAAAATAGTTTGGTAAACATTATCTAAAACTGTTCCAAATTTCAAGTTGATAGCATTAGTAGTTCTTGAGATATCCAGCTGTGACAGACAGACAGACAGACTGAGTCACACCATAAGTAAGGGTTCCTTTTTTACCATTTTGGTACGGAACCCTAATTATTGTGTCTGCTAGTTGGCGTGCGACGGGTTAAATCTTTCTTTTTCTCGTAGTAATGGTATAAAGTATAGTATGCAACTCTTGAATAAAACGGATTTATATCGAGGGCCATGAATCACTCACGTCGCTCAGGATTCTAACACTTGAAGCACTCGCTACGCTCGTGATTCAAACATCACTCCTTACGGTCGTGATTCAGTTGTTAGAATACTTCATTAGCTCGTGATTCATTTATGGCCCTCACTTGTAAATCCGTCCTTTATTTACTAATTGCATAATATAGGTACTATTGTCAGCAGTACCTAGACAACATAAACGACAAATTAATTTATGAAAACGAAAACTGCATGTATCCATTTAATCTGTAACATCATTTCACGTCTACTGTGGAATAAAAGAACACCCTATATATCATCTATTCTTGATTCGGGAAGCTCAAATAATTAGATTTATTCTTCTACGACACTGACATGAATATTCATATAAATATTTAAAGCTAATAAGGTACAATAATCAAGGACCATAGGCACTGCAAGAAAAAAACTTAAAATAAAAATAAAATTCGGACATAATCAACGATTTAAAAAAAGTTTACTTATCAACATTTTTAAGTAAATATAACAAGCATTATTTTATTATATGTTGAGATCAGTTATCAGCTTTACATGTTTAACCGATTGTACGTAGCAATGCAAGTTACTCTTAAGACGCAGATAATATAATAATTATGCCAACGGCCTTGCGTAGTTGGGGCGGCATAGCTTGCGTGTTCTGAGCTGAGCTCACGCAACGCGTCGTACGTCCACCCAGTAGACGCATTATCAATCACTCGTACTTATAGCAAAAGGTATTGAAACGTATACTAAAAGATAAATAAATAAATTATATTTAAAATGATGAAGGTTTCGTAAAAATACGCTTGATAGTTTTTGCGTGATTCTCAGTGTTTTATCCGCGTTAGACATAAATTTACAAATAGGCCTGTTTCACCACCTACGATTAAGTTATTCCTATTAACTTACTTGGCAGATAATTTCATACAAATTCTGTTCCATTTTTAAATTTATATTTGGTGAGTAGGGGCTATAGGCGTGAAATAGGCCCTCAGGGCCCTCGCTCACGGCGACATTTTGTAGCGATGCAGTAGCGATGTCGTCGCGAGTTTGCATCGATACAGTCGCGATGCGGTGCTAGTTGTTAGCCGTCGCCTACACCACGATTCGATTCAAGTAGCGATGCTGTCGCGCGTTTCGGAAACGCGCGATAGCATCGCTACAAAAAGTCGCCGTGGGCGAGGGCCCTTTTTTTTTCTTTTTTTTTTTTTGAAGGTGGGAAATCATCAAATAACTTCTCCCGCTCTGGGTGGAGCGGAAGGGCGTGTCAGACTTTTACTGACTAAAACCCACCCGTGTTCCTTCAGTTGCCTATGCCAGGGCCGCGGTATCTTCTTCAAACAACCCGCGACCCCAGCGGCGTCGGCCCTATTGGACCCCATCACTTGCTGACATCTCTTTGAGGCGCGCGTGGAACACAACGCGCCGTCGACTAGGGCCTGGTCCTTACCGGACGGCGAGCTACCCGCTGCTCACCGTCCGCGGGCCCGCGCCTACGGTGGCCGGAAATCGCCCCGCGATTCCCGCCGCCCAGGGCGTCTCCTGCGGCGATTGAGGCCGTGAGGCTGCCTCTCCCTCACGCGTTCCGCCTCCTCCTTCGCGAGCATCACTGCTTCGCAGAAGGAGGTGACGGCCTCCCATGCACTCTCGCTCCGCACCAAGGCCTGGACCAGGCTCGGACAGACCTCCACTGTATGCTCCACCGTGTCCTCCGGGCGATCCACACAATGGTAACACCCGGGCGTTTCCTCCCGCCTTATGCGAAACAGGAACCTCCCGAAACAACCGTGTCCGGTGAGGACCTGCGTCAGGCGGAAGGTGAGGACGCCGTGGCACCTCTCTAACCACTCCTCAAAGAGGGGACTTATCGCCGCAATTGTGGCGTGTGTGGGCGAGGGCCCTAAGGGCCTGTTTCACCACCTACGATTAAGTTCCGATTAATCTTACTTGGCAGATAATTTAATTCAAATTATGTTCCATTTTCGAATTTATTCGGTGAGTAGTGGCGATTAGGACATCGTGAAATATGCCCTAGATGTAATTTACATAATTTAAAAAAAAATATTCTTACATTACATATATAATTACATAATTTATTAAGAAAATGCTCTAATTTAACATTTATTTTTTCCAATTCACTAATCGTTATCGTTGTCGCCTTAAACGAAAAAAGAAAACTTTATTTTCTTTTTCCAATTCACTAATCGTTATCGTCGCCTTAAACGAAAAAAGAAAACTTTATTTTCGTTACCTTACAATGTCCCGAGGTTTACTGCTCGCTACAAATGCGGTACTCACATATCGAACTCCATGTCGATTGGCTGTATGAAATAAGAGTAGTTTCTTTTTACATTGTAACCAAAGCGAATCTTAAGTCTTCTCGGTTTGCTCTTTATATTATGCACTTAGGTAGCTATTGGTGCCGATTCTCTTGTCACAAATGCCTCTAAACTAGACTAAAAATCACTAAAATTTAGTTTATTCCTGTCAAACGACGATTTCCCATTCTGAAATTGATTAACGTGACACAACTTAACTAAATTTTAGTTTGACAGCACTAAGATTGTACTGAGATTATAATTTAGTGAAAATGTTAATTTTGGTATTCTGAATTTGACGTTTTTTCACCTAAAATTTTGATTGTCAAACTAAATCAGACTATATTTAATCGCGATTAAAAAGGTTTGGAATAAGATTAGTTGTCATGAGCTTCGATCAATAAGTGCTATTGTTGATCGAAGGTCATGAGCTAAAATTCACACAAACACCAACCGTCTTATTACAAACCGCGATTTAAATATAGTACTGGGATTATTACTAGGTTTAAACCATGACTAAATAAAACGTTATTATAAAATGAAGTTTATCACTAGTTCATGAACTATCTATGGTACTAAAGTTAAACCATAGAGACCCCTAGTTTATCTATTGGACTAACTGCGGTACTAATATAATAATAAGACTTGACTTCAAGTGCAAATACAGTACTGTATTTTTTTTTCTTTTCCATATATCTCGAAAACGGTGTGTCCTATCGCAAAATAATGAAAATTTGCCCCCCTTTATAAAACCCTTAAACCCCTAACCCTCAACACGTAGGTACCAAAAAAAAAAAATCCACAAAAACACGTTGAAGCTGCCCCCTCCCTGCCCCCCTCCAGCTCTAAAAAATATCTGACACGGTAACGGCGGCGATGTCGGATTGTCTGTAAACAAAATATGACAAGCCTTCTCACTGTTCATAGTGATTTCGTTAGTTCCAATTAAAGCCACCGGGTCAAAGATACTAAGAGCACTATACTACGCGGAGTCACGATTGTCAAACTCGATTTTAGTTGTCAAAATTTTTTCTAAATTTAGAGGTTTTTTTTTGCAGAATAGCTCTAAGATTCTCATAGCCAAAGGTAAGGAATTTTAGTGATAGTTTACAATAGTTAGTTAAGTTCGGTGTACAACAGAATCGGCACCATTATCGCGTTACATGGTGATTACTTATATGTCACTAACACAATGTCAATCTTCTTTTCTTTTTTTTTTTTTTTGCTTCTGACGGTTTGTGCCACTAGGTGCCACTGACATTATTTTGATTTTCGCTATTTTGGCACTGATAGCGATGTGAGGCCCCATGGAACTAATATTAGAGATGAGATACAGCCGACGATAAAAAATACTTTTACGGTTTTTTATTTGATCTGAAATTAGTAGGTATAGATAGACTATCAAATACTAGTAAAACGAATTCTATAGTTACTTAATAATAAGTATATTGAAGGATTGTTCGCTTTGTAGGAACTTATTGTGTTGTGAAAAGGAAATATTGATGCCAAAATAGCCATCCCTTTTTTTTGTTTCAACAGTCATTAAAAAACGAATCAAAATAAATATAAGTCTCTAAGTATCACTGTGAGGAAACAAAACTTCGGCCAAAGCAAATTTTGATTGATAAACAGATACAAAATATATTATCGGACTGCGTTAACGAAAACATTTCAGCCATGACATGCTTAGAACGCCTGCGGTTGTTAAAATTATTTAATCATTAGTTAAATTACACATACATTTTATCTTTTTAAATTAGAAACTTATTTGCTAATTTTTAAAATGACTCAATATTGAAAGAAAAATATCAATCGACACATTATCGATAATGGAACATTCGCAACCCTATTCATACGATTGTATTTTGTTATTAACCCGTCGCACGCAATTTACAAGACACATTAGATTTTTATTGTTATCAGCACATAATAATGGTGTGCAATCGACATTTTAAAGAGATAGTCCGGTCAATTTAGACATTCGAAGTTACATAAAGTCCCAACAAGCTGAATTTCTGTGAAATTGTTCAAAACATAATTATAAACAATGTCTAGAAGTTCCCCATCATTCCCCTGTAAGGAAAAAATTTTATTCAAGGTCAAAGGTAAAAAAAATGAGTTTTTCGCGATTTTCAGCAAAACGGTAAGTTTTATCATAAAAGTACCTCAGACAAAAATTGTAGATCATAAAATTATCAATAAAAAATGTATTAATACTTTTTTTCTTACGAGCCACCGTTTCTGAGATATAACGATTCAAAAAGTTATAAAAGTTGTTATCGTCATAATATGCACACGTTTCCACGCCACCTATGAGGTAGTGTACTTAGCGCGTTTTTTTAACGTGGTTTCCCCAGTGGCCTACTCCACGGGTCAGTTGTGATCCTGTTTAATGTAAAACTATTGCATAATAACGGAAATTTTCAAAGATTGGGAAAGATAAAAGCGATGTAAATTAAAAAAAAGTGTTGAAGTTTATTCGTCTTATTCGTAAGTTTCAAATTCTTGTTCTTCTTCTTGTTCTTCTTCTCCTGCTTCTTCTTCATCTTCATTTTGGATGCAAGTAAATTGCGTCAATAGCGATGTATCGCATGATACTTCGTCGGAGTCAAACGAATCCTCCATTGTTTGTGATTAAATATTAGAGCACGACCGGCCTTGACAATTTGTGCATGCCAAAGAACAAGACAGTCCGACTTTTTTGCAACCACATTTAGCACTGCATCCCTTTTTGCAGTCGCAAAAAATAGTGTTCAGCAGTTTTTCCGGCGCAGGTGGAAGTAAAGTTTGAACTGGCTCTAATATGTTGTTGACCAACTTCCAACCCCAGTCTGTAGGGTCTAGCTGATAACCAAGCCACACTTGAACTTGGTAATATACTCGAAAAAGATGTTGGTGAGCAGCAACTGCGGTTGGAGGAAGACAAGCTAATTGAACTTGTTTTTTATTTTTAGTATTTTTAACGAAACATGCATATCGATGCTTATCTAAACAGGTAGTTTTTAGGAGCTCCGTAGTCCGTACATAGAAAGAAGAAAGCGGATGCCGTTGGTAATAACTTCTTGTTGAGTTGAATTACTCTTTTTAAAAACTTCAGCTTCTTTTTTTTTTCTTTTTTTTTTATATAACAACTCTAGATGTATATACGTGGCGTACTCATGTATATTATGACGATAACAACTTTTATAACTTTATGAATCGTTATATCTCAGAAACAGTGGCTCGTAAGAAAAAAAGTATTGATACATTTTTTATAGATAATTTTATGATCTACAATTTTTGTCTGAGGTACTTTTATGATAAAACTTACCGTTTTGCTGAAAATCGCGAAAAACTCATTTTTTTGACTTTTGACCTTGAATAAAATTTTTTCCTTACAGGGGAATGATGGGGAACTTCTAGACATTGTTTATAATTATATTTTGAACAATTTCACTGAAATTCAGCTTGTTGGGACTTTATGTAACCTCACTCTCATTTTTTGGTCTAAATTGACCGGACTAAGATAATAAAAACTGAGCTGTAATTACACTATGTGATGAAATGTGAGCAAAAAAGTTTATTCTAAATATAAAATCATAGACGTATAAAAAAGGAGGACTCCGCGCCACGCATTTCGAAAGTGAAGTACCGTACCGATTTATGTGTGCGTGATTTGAGTAGGTACCTGCAAAGACACCGTCGCTCGTGTCACGTAATGGCGGCCGATCGGCATACTATGATGTACCTAAATGTGTGCGTGAGGCGTGTTTGTACAAACGGTCTTACTGTGCTTAACTTCGATATGCGTGACGCGGAGTCCTCCTTTTTTAACCGACTTCTGAAAAAGGAGGAGGTTATCAATTCGGGATGTTTATATATATATTTTTTTTTTTATGTATGTTCGGGCATAACTTCGTCATTTAAAAACGGATTTGCAATAGTACATTTTGACACAAGTGGAGAACGTTTGTTATTGCATTCGAGGCGGAATTAACACCCGAGCCGTTAGGCGAGGTTGTTTTTGAGCCGAGAACTGCAATAACAAATGTCCACGAGTATCAAACGACGTTTTTCAATACACTTTTGAACAAATAAAATAAAATAACGGAAAATATTTTTGTCATGAATTATTAGGAAACTATGATTTAAATTTTCTTTTTTTTCGCGCTTTGCTTTCGCCAGGTTGAAGCAGAAGCAATAAAGCCGATAAGTAAACAGATTAATATGAAAAATAGAAAATTCAAATATTTTTGAGTTTAGAACACAAATAAATGTTAATTTGTTCATAAACGTTTTTTATATTGTAATAATCATAGTTTTTGATGATATTCTATTTATAAACATTATTTAAATATTCATACAATATTAACGCATAAAGACGCATACCTCATTGCCGAGATTAAAAAAAACATTCACCTCCGAATAGAGAGTTGTGAATAGAGGCATTGAACCAATTTTGTCGCCAACCAACGACACGGTTGGCGCAGTGGTTGAGCGATTGACTGCTGCGCAGCATGTCGCGGGTTCGATTCCCGCACGGAACAAATATTTGTACGACCTACAAGTATTTGTTCCGAGTCTGGGTGTTTTTCTATCTATAATATGTATGTATTTACAAAAAAAAGATGTATATAAGTAGTTTATCAGCCATCTCGTTACCATAACACAAGCATTAGGTTGCTTAGCTTGGGACTAGATGGCGTTGTGTGAAATGTCCAAGGATATTTATTTATTTATTTGGACAAAGTATAGGTATAAGTTATTTGTGGCAATTTTTATTCCCGCTTGAAAAATCGCACGCGTGTGAAATACATTGCATTGTGAACCTAATCGTAGTGCGATATGAACCAGTTTTCGAGGAAGTGTATTGAAAAAACATTTATCTCCGAATAGAGAGTTGTGCCTTGAACCAATTTGGACTAAGTATAGGTATAAGTTATCCGTGGCAATTTTTATTCCCGCACACGTGCGGGAAAATGAAAAATCGCACGTGTGTGAAATATATTGCATTGTGAACCTAATCGTAGTGCGATATGTACCAGTTTTCGAGGAAGTGTTTTGAAAATTTTTTTTTTTTTTTTTTGAAAGTGTATAGGTAAGTACCTGCTCTCGAGGTGGTCCCACTGTCACCAAATCAGAATCTGATGAAGGTATCCCATGGAAATCGAGGGAAACACTTTATAGTAACTCGTGCATTTGCTGGGGGAAAGTACCATTTGGTGAAGTGGAACTGATGATGAAGACCACAGATGGCCATCGGAACTATTCAATTATTCCTAAATATTTCACGGGATGCTATTCGATTACTTTAATATGGTTGCTAAGTAATTTATGCTCGACAAAATGCATAATGGTGATGATGACTTCACCATGGAGCTCCAGTTCTCCTGGTTCTTGCCAGGAGAACTCCTCAAAAATTAACGTCCCAGCATCGGTAAAGCAATATTTTGTAAAAGGTGATGAGCAGTTGACATTGGGCTTTGTAACTTAGATAAATTACAAACTGACCGACTAAAAAGTGAAAAATAAAAACTTTTTTACAAGAAAAAAAAACCGACTTCCAAAAAAAAACACTACAAAGTGAAAAATAACTTTAATTTTGGGAGTCGGTGACAAAAAACTAAAACACAGATCCAAAGACACCGACTTCCAAAATTAAAGTTATTTTTCACTTTGTAGTGTTTTTTTTGGAAGTCTGTTTTGTTTTTGTAAAAAAGTTTTATACGTCTATGCACGTAAGTTAGATTATTACTCTAACCTTATTATTGTTTATTCCTCCCATTGATTCTAACATAAGTTTACGTAATTTACCAGGTTTCCAATGATATGGCATTTTCATCCAGTCGTTAATGCGTACTAAGCCATTTTTTAGAAAATTATTTTCCAAACTAATCAAAGTATATATATTTTTTACACTTTGTATTTTCTAATTGCCCCAAATAAAACAACAAAATATTATTTTTCTGCTTTCCTTAATAATTCATGCACTAAAGGGTTAACAGGGTACATGCATCATCGATGGGTACATGTCAATTTTAGTTAAAAAAAAATTAAACACAAAAAACACACAAATAACTCTCCATTAAAATATTATTTTTATCCGGGATTAACTAGTTAATGTAATACTTTGAAAAAACGTAGAAAAATAATAGAACTGCCTTCGTTTTTAAGTCACTTTTAGACACTCAAATTAAATTCAGCTATGATTTCGCCTTTGTTCTTTTTGCGGATTATTTACAGTGTGTCTCAGAAAGATGTGGTCAAAATTGAGGGTGCGGTACAGACCATCAAACAGAACAACTTTTTTAATGGGACCAACATCGCAATCGAGAAAAAAAAATCATTCGTCCCATACATTGAGGTCTAGTAGGTATTGATGTTTTATACGGGACAGCTCAAGTTGATAATCCACCCTTAAAATTTACCACACCTTTCTGGTGATCCATCTAATCCAGGATCATCATAATCAACCTATCATGTTCCCACTGGTGGGACACAGGCCTCCTCTCTGTGAGAGGCAGTGGGCCGTAATGCACCACGCGGTCCCAGTGCGGGTTGGTAGATGTCACATATATGTCTTCAAATTTGTGGTTCTAGGACATGCCGGTTTTCTCACTATATGGATATTTTCCTTCCCCGTTTTGAGAGCAGTGGTGGTGAAATAATTTACACAAAGTAAAGCGCCTGTCAGGGTTCGATTCTGCGACCTACAACTCGTAAGTCGCGACCGTTACTACTGGGCCACCACTGCTCTCTCTTAGTACAACTTTCTGATGATCCATCTCCTGTTATATACAAGACACGGGCTAAAAAGACCCATCACATAGCTATCTCTCATAAGTAATTATCTACGCATTCACAAAGCCACTCGCAGTCACAATTTATCGACAGTTTATAAAATCTCACGAGTTAGATTATAAACTAACAAGTTTCATTATACGGTGACATTATACACATCTTTAGAAGAAGATAAATTGCTTAATTTTCCACCCCAGAACGTGAACAAAACTACATATTTAACGAAATGGAAAATAAATGTGATGTTGAATGCACTTTCAGCCCTTTACCGCACGTGTCTCAGTTTAATTATGGCGAGATATAAAGCCAAACGTCATTAGTACCTGCCTTACGGAAGACATAAGGAGTAAGTTTGTACTTCGCACTCCTATAATCATAAACTTCGCAGACTTCATTTCTCGCTCCCTATTTCTTCTTTCATTACATGGCACATTACAAGCTTTATTTTGACAACAAGGAAAGTCTGACAACCAGTCTTACCAAGGGGCATCGTATTACCCAGTAACTGGTCTGTGGAGGTCAGGTAGGCAGTCGCTCCATGTAAAATACTGGTATTCAGTTGCATCCGGTTAGACTGGAAGCCGAACCGAATGGGAAAAAGGCTAGGCATATGATGATCATTACAAGCTTTAATTTGTAACTGGTGTTGCCATAGATGAGTTTTCAGTAGACTGAACCAGACTTAGAACTAATACTGTTATCTTATTCTTGCACTAAGATGCACGCATTGCCTACAAATAACTCACTATCTTGATCATATAAATATCTATCGACATGCAAATACATTCTGTGATATAATACTTACACACATGCGACATGACAAACTCATAACATTAGTTGTTTGTGTCTTACATAACTTGTATCTGTAGGTATGTATCTTGTAATGTATAAAACATCGATAAACGTGAAAACATCGGATGATGTTTTCGTGTACCGTTTACACCTTAAGTGTCTAAACACACTATGCCGAAGTTACGCGACCGAAGTTCCGCGGCTGATGTTACGTTCCGTCGTGTTCGGCTGATATGACACAACATAAGTGCCGAACTTACGCGGCGGAAATTCAGTTGCGCAACTTTGTGTGCCTGCCTCCCGCTGCTCCCCGCCCCGGATCTTCTTAGGCAATCGAACCGAACTTCGGTCGCGTATAATGTGTACGTTGCCGCCGAATTGCCGCTGAAGTTACGCCCGACCGAAGTTCGGCTGTACGCTAGAATGCAACGTAATTTCGGCATAGTGTGTCGTCAGTAATTCAAATAGCATTGCAGGCGTAATCGTGCCGAACTTCGGTCGCGTAACTTCGGCATAGTGTGTTTAGACACTATGGGTTAATTCGACCGAAATTTTATACCCAGTACCTATAAGTCTTAGCCTTCGAATTAATTTTTAATTTTTGACAGTTTCCCCATATAAAACTGTCACTCATCAATTTTATTCCACGGATAAAATATATCAGACTGGTCAAATTAGCCCTTAAACATGTAATATAGACTAGTTTTACACAAAACTTGTTGAAAACAAGTTAAAAATTAAAAAAATTTAAAAGTTAAGTTAAAAATTTCAAAAATGTCTGAAAGAACTTCAATAAATGTATGTTTTTGACAAGTCTTTTGTTACAAGACTTGCTGAAAACAAGTATCGCAACTTGTAAATAAACGCGGGGTAGTGAGTCACATAATTAATTATACAGGGTGTATCAGACAGGTGTGGTCAAATTTAAGGGATGGTTCTGACCATCAACCTGAACAATTTTCTCCATGGGAGCAACATCGTAATCGAGAAAAAAATATCAACTGTCCTATACATTTGGGTCTAGTACATCAGTTTACAATTACTTGCGGCACCATTTTCATCACTTTTGAGCTAGTCTCACATGTGCGGATTCCCTTAAGCAGTAAATACGACACTTTATGATGCCGGTTTGTTTAATTCTCGCCTGTAAAGCGTAAAATTTCAAAGTAAGCAGTAGGTAGGGCGGGGTTCAGGATTGTGGATACTAAGTTGTGCTAGGTCCAACACAAATGTGACATCTTACTATGAGCTTTGTAGTCACTAAAACTGAGCTGCCTAAGTTTTAAATGCATTGTTGTTTAAATAAATCTTAGTGTTATTTTGGTTTTCTGAGTTTTAATAACTCAGTTTAATTATTGGTTTTTTTGTCGGAATTGTATAAGAGCAACTGCAAAGTTACTAAATTCGCTGATATATCAACAATTCTACTAATGGACTAACTACTTTTGGACTAATTTAATTGACTTTATAACAATGTCAATCCACCCTGTATTATACAAATTATGGTGAAAGCATTTTTCCTTCCACAAACTCTGCATAGCTCCTACACCATGTTGTGTCCTATAAGGCAGCCGCATACAACAGCATTTAATTGTAAAATACTATCACAGATACTAGGAGTGGTTAGAGAGGCGCCACGGCGTCCTCACCTTCCGCCTGACGCAGGTCCTCACCGGACACGGTTGTTTCGGGAGGTTCCTGTTTCGCATAAGGCGGGAGGAAACGCCCGGGTGTCACCATTGTGTGGATCGCCCGGAGGACACGGTGGAGCATACAGGGGAGGTCTGCCCAGCTTGGGCAGAGCACCGCCGTGTTCTCACGGAGGCGATCGGCGGCGGCGATCTCTCGCGTCCGAGCCTTTCCAGGCCATGATGCGGAGCGAGAGTGCATGGGAGGCCGTCACCTCCTTCTGCGAAGCAGTAATGCTCGCGAAGGAGGAGGCGGAACGCGTGAGGGAGAGACAGCCTCACGCCCTCAGTCGCCGCAGGAGACGCCCTGGGCGGCGAGAATCGCGAGGCGATTTCCGGCCACCGTAGGCGCGGGCCTGCGGACGGCGAGTAGCGGGTAGCTCGCCGTCCGGTAAGGACCAGGGGGTCTACTCCCTAAGCACAAAGTCCGTAGTTTCGGCCTTCGTAACGGGCATTTCCTACTCCGTATCACCTACGGACGTATGATTGGTTTGGGGCCCGAACAAAGTATGAATGGCAACACGATAAGACAGTTGTCCATAATCCCGATGTGTTTTTGCCATTCCGAAAAATGTAACTTTTACACTTGTTTTGATGGATCGTTAAGTCAGACGGACGGATAAACGGACGGAGTTAGGGAGTAGGCCCCCAGGCCCGAGTCGACGGCGCGTTGTGTTCCACGCGCGCCTCAAAGAGATGTCAGCAAAAGATGGGGTCCAATAGGGCCGACGCCGCTGTGGTCGCGGGTAGTTTAAAAACCGGCCAAGTGCGAGACGGACTCGCACACAACGGGTTCCGTTACCATATTATATGTTTATCAATCGCAAAGATAACTTTGTATTTCATAATGATACTGTGAATTACAAGGTTATTTTTTGCAGTTGCAGAAAATCGCCAAAATACCTTATAAATCGCCGTTTTTAGTATTTCTTGATTAAGTACAGTATAAGATACATTATATAATAGAGCTCGTACAAAAATGGTATGAAATTGACGAATTTTACGGCCCCTATTTCTTCATTTTAGAAGATAAAAAAAAATATATCTTTGTACTCTACACAATAACACCCCTCAAACAGGTTATTATTATTATTTTTTTTATGAAAACTTTTTTGTATGGGACCGCCCCCTTTGATTTTAACTTTATTTTATTTTAATTATTTGTTGTTATAGTCGTAATAGAAATACACAATCTGTGAAAATTTCAACTGTCTACCTATTAAGGTTCATGAGATACAGCCCTGTGACAGACGGACGGACAGACGGACGGACAGCGGAGGCTTAGTAAGTTTGTACGCACAATATTGAGAGACTAGCTAGACTGCCCGCGGCTTCGGCCGCGTGGATGTCTGATTTCATGGGAATTAAAACCCATGAAATGGGAATGAACCCATGAATTATGGGCCCACTTATATCGATTTCGGTATTTTTTATAGTACCTAACTCGTGCATTTGCTCTCGGAAAGTACCATTTGGTGAACTGGAACTGATGATGAAGACCACAGATGGCCATCGGAAATGCTCAATTATATCTAAGTATATCACAGGTTGCGATTCGATTACTTTAATATGGTTTATGCTCGTCAAAATGCATAATGGTGATGGTGACTTCACCATGAGCTCCAGTTCTCCTGGTTCTTACTAGGAGAACTCCTCAACAATTAACGTCCCTGTATCGGGAAAAGCAATATTTTGTAAAACGTGATGAGCAGTTGACAATGGGTTATTGTAACTTAGATAAATTACAAACTGACCCACTAAAAAGGAAAAATAAAAACATTTTACAAAAAACAAAACCGACTTCCAAAAATAACACTACAAAGTGAAAAATAACTTTAATTTCGGAAGTCGGGGGCAAAAACCTATCCTATAGATCCAAAGACACCGACTTCCGAAATTAAAGTTATTTTTCACTTTGTAGTGTTTTTTTTGGAAGTCGGTTTTGTTTTTTGTAAAAAAAATTTTTTTTAATTATATTTTTTATTTCGTCATTTTTAGTTTGAAGTAAAAACTGTACTCCAGTTTTTACTAATAGTTTTGTTGTAAATATTGCACTAGAATTTGACCAAGGCTTTTGAGATGACACCTGGAGCTCGTATCAATAAGCCAAGCCATATCTTGAAAACTTCTGAACCGATTCTGATGAAACTTGCACTGTTTCATAAGTTGCAGTAAATATAAGCCCGTAAAAAAAGAATGGTCATGATCCTATTATTAGTTTCGGAGAAATTCGTGGACAAACATACAATACATACATACACCTATAAAATGTTGTATAAGTATTTGTTTGGAAGACCTAATAGATTAACATAATTATGTGAATATATTGCAGTTCCAATAATTACATACGTCCATGTCGAATTAATAACCTCCTTTTTTTAAGTCGGTTAAAAACTTGCTAGCACGTCACAAGTACAAAATAAGTATTATTTTCTCAAAACCGAATAAATTATACGTATAACATTTTTTCCATGTGACTTGGCTGTCAGCTGTGCTACAGTGTACTGGCTGGCGAAAGACGCTATATTTAAAACTTGGCATGGCTTACGTACGCGATGCACTCTACATCAGCTTTAACGTAATCACCTACTTGCACTCTTACTATCAAATGTTCTACTATTCGCAACTAATTGGAGCCAAGCCGTATGGCTCCCGAAAAGAATACCTAGGCCCCGCCCACTCTCCGATGCACGGAAAGGCTACGAATAGGGCAATGACAGTAGAAAATATTACTATTATGTAAAATTGTTCACACGGAGAGTCCTTGTGAACAATTTAACTGCGGGAAAATATCGTATTCGAGAAATATTTATAATTCATATTTTGTATACTTACGTGATAAAATCGAATCGTATAGTCGCGGTATGAACGTAGCCAAACGGGTTTTGTCGACGGAACAATAGACAATTTAAATCACAGACTGTTGTAGAAAGAGAGAAAGAACGACTAAGCATGGCGATGTGTCATTTTGTCTATTCTTCCGTCTACAAAACCCGATTCTATGGTGATCATGCTACGCGTGCTGCAGTAGTAAAAGGCGAAGAGATTAGGAATGTCAACAGTGTGGACGGCAAAGCCCTCCCAATGCGATGACAGTATTGTGCGATCACTAATCCGTTTGCCAAAGTATGGTGATTATGGAAATGTTTTCGCACGACCATTGTAATTCTTGTTAAGACAGACATATTTAGCGGTGGATAATTTAATGCGAGCTCTATTTATGAGAGCTTCTCTCCGCGTGTTTTAGTGTCCAAGTTTATTAATTACTTCTGCATCAAAAGTAATGTGCTACAATCATGCGTTGTGAGTCAACGTGTCATTTTATTTAGACATAATGTAATGTTGGTATAGGCCATGTTTAAATTTTTTGGAGATTCAATGTCTGTGTTTTGGCAGCGTTATAAATTGTTGTAGTAATATTGTAACAGTTTATTTACACCTAAGGTATTTCAACGCATACATTTTGATAACAGTTTTGCTGTTGTAAGTAGGTAGGTACTTACTACAAACATAACAATATCTATTCGTGTAAAGCTAGAGGGTAACTTTTATATTTTAAGGTATTTTAATTAAGGTATTTTAATTTTTGGCTGCACTGTGAAAATGTGTACCACACTTTGCAACGTGACTTGACCAAAAGTTATCGCAAATGAACAAAAAAAAAAACCTTGGTGTTATCTCGGTTCCGAGTCTCGACAGTAAGTAGTTTACAAGTCTGGCATAATATTAACGGCAACTGAAGAGGATGGAGGAGTAGCAGCGTCTTCTCATTTAAATAAAAACAAATGACGATCACACATTAATTTGACAACCGTAGTGATGTATGACCCTACGATGCAGCGCTCACTCGACAGGTCGCTGCTCAGCAGTCATTGAATATTTACCGACAGACGTAAGTAGGTATTATACATTTACTTATATACTTACCTACTATATCGACTCAAATGCAACTATCATACGAGTAATATATTAATTAATTGACATATTACGCGGCTTGCCAGCAGTACATTGTAAATCGTTTTGTGAATTATATTATTTTATTTTTAACTAAATAGCTTCAAGATGTTTGGATTAAATTTAGTGGTTTTGGCAAGTTTCTTTAACATTTACTATTAAGTATATGACATCTTTTACTATGTGATGGCAACTTTAAAAGTTTATGTTTGATGCATACTTATATTTTCTGCCATAGCAATAAGAACGGCGGAGGAACTTTTGAAACGCATTTCCGTTGCTTCTGAACTCAAATGTGAACCCGGAACAGCTATGATTGGTCTGGCTGCTTACAAATAGAAATTGAAATAGTTCCCCGAGTATCATTATACAGGGTGTTCGGCGCATGGACCGACACAATTTTTTGGGGGATTGGGGGGGTCATTTGCTAGGTTTCACCTAAAGACCTCCATGTCCTAAGTGTGACGGTAATTGAGATATGTTTTTTTTTGTTCTTTCTTTGAATTACCCAAAATCTCGCCTTTGAATCGATTTTTTTTTTTTGTTTATGGTTGTAAAAGAACAAAATAATTTTTATTATAGTCTACAATGTATTCTTATTCGAAATAAAATAAAAAAAATATAATTACCGTAATAAATCTTTTCTTAAAACACTCCATAACTGACTCTCTAACTAGTATTTTGACTACATTTGAATTGTTTTTCATAGCGTGTAGCATACCCTTAGAAAGGGTACAAGCTAAAGAACTTTTTGAGATAAAAATAAGGTCAAAATGGCTTTATTTAAAAAAAAAATGAATTTAAGAGTAGTAATTTTTCATACATTTAAACATTTTTAAGACTTTGGAAGCACACAAGTCATTTTCTAATGATAAATTACATCAAATAATAATTTATTTAGAATAAAAATACATTGCAGACTATTATAAAGTTTATTTTGTTCTATTGCAACCATAAACAAAAAAAATATATCGATTCAAAGGCGAGATTTTGGGTAATTCAAAGAAAGAACAAAAAAAAACATATCTCAATTACCGTCACACTTAGGACATGGAGGTCTTTAGGTGAAACCTAGCAAATGACCCCCCCAATCCCCCAAAAAATTGTGTCGGTCCATGCGCCGAACACCCTGTATAAAAAATAAGACTCAAACTATAAGTAAGATGACATGTAAAGCGTCTGGCGGAAAAAACCGACGACGGGAAATGTCTGACAGTGTTGATTATTAATTATTAACAATATTCTTTAAAACATACATATTAAAGAAATCATCAGTCAGACTTTAAGAAAAGTGAGTAATATTTTTACGTAACTTTGGTACCTGATACCTACCTGAAAATTGCCAAGCTAGCAGGTACTTATGCGTACGTTCAAAGTAGGTACATACTAAGACTACTCTATCCTATACATTTTGTTTATCAGAAAATAAGTAAGGTCTGGCGGCCCTATGATCTTGCTCTATTTGTCTAAGCCCAAGTTCTGCAAGTACCTACACGTATATATCGCCAACTTTTAGTTGCCGAAGAAAATACGACTTTCGTTTGTTGATCGCGACACGGCGGCGACCGGGCGGTTGAAACTATTAGTGATCTTTGCCAAAGTTTTAGGCATTTTTCAAATTATAATTTTTAACAAAGATCTGCTACGGCATCGGATATGACAATAACTTAAATTCCAGTGAATTCGCGACGTAAATCATTCAATTTGTAACCTGGTTTTGTAGTTTTTGAATTGTATTTTTCACAAAAAAAAATAAAAATCGAACTAACTCAAAAACTATTGAATTTAGGTAGAACATTTGGTGACTTAATTTGTTGCATTTTAACCGTACTATGACGTCCTGCAAGGAGTACGTTGAATTACAAGTAACCCTGTTTAATCAATAATGGTGCCTTAGCATCTTAGGCCGAGATCTCTGAACGTTACTTAGTAAGAGACGTAGGCCAAACTGGAAACGAACCGAAATGAAGCGAAACGAAGCTAAGAAGACCTAGACAAATGGGATTCGCTTCGGAGCGATTCTATTTCTACAATCGCTACAGCGTCAAAGTGACATTGACATTATCACGTGACATTTCGATAGCTTATGTCAACCCCATACATTTATTGGTTTTTCTACTAGCGTCATCGCTAATCGAATGTTACTTGGTCTAGGCCCTCTGTTGTGTCGATTTACTCTAAACATTTGTCTCGATTTGAAACAAAGTTATGCCCTAGAGTCAAAGTATCCCATTTAACGGGCAAGTAAAATATAATTAAGGTCATCATCATTCTCTCTCCAATTTTTTAAATAATTTTAATGTAAAATGCCTTCTTCTTCCAGACTTCTCTATTAGTCGTCAATTTAGTAGTATGGTCTCCGGTCTCCCTGTCTAGCCATATCATCTTTCAGACTATCCATACATAGTTTCTTTGTGTTCTTCTACTCTTTTATAGCCATTCACATATTTTATAAGCAAAACTTTCCTCATGACATTTTCCTTATTCCGCATCACATGCTCTAGCACCACCACCACCAGCACCAGCTATACAGACAGATAGACGTTCTGTTTTTTGACGAAGTAAATATTGGACGGATTTGTCAATTAACAGGTTCATTCTCTTGGGATTGGCGAAGTTGAGGTGGATACCCACAACTACCTCTGAATACTCCGCCGGGGATCGCACGCGTGATGTTTTATTTACCTAAGGATGTAGGTATAACTGTGTACACATGTACCTACCGGAATAGTATCCTCATGCTGGCGACCGATCCAATACCGAAGTAAACAGATACAACTGCCCCTTCATCAGAATTCGCTCAGTTTCCATTACTGAAGTTATTAATAGTTCATACAATTACGATTCACGAGCCTACCTGGTCAATATGAATTACCTACCTACGGAAAATTTACCTATAAGGCTATATAATGTCATTTTCTACAGATATGTATTTTCTGTTTACTATGGAGCGGGTAATTCCATAGTTAAGGGTGTGGTATAGGTATGAATTAACGCAAATTAATGAGTAAGTACACACGGCTACACATCAAGCTATACAAAACCAGTTTACGCTGACCTCTCATTGTAAGGAAATCCTATACAATGCGAGATCAGCTTATACTGGAAATGTATAGCTTGATCTGTAGCCGTGCGTACCTACCTAGGTAAATCAAAATGTTTTAATTCAAGGTCTTCATCATCATCATCATCATCATTTCAGCCGAAAGACGTCCACTGCTGCTCCCCCAATTACTGCCACTTCGACCGGTTCTGTACTTCCCGCATCCAGCGGATTCCTGCGGCATTTACAAGGTCATCGGTCCACCCTGTGGGAGGACTTCCAACGTTACGTCTTCGGGTCCGCGGCCGCCATTCCAGAACCTATTCAGCCCATCGGACATCTATTCTGCGAGCAATGTGCCTTGCACACTGCCACTTAAGTTTGGCAATTCTTTGGGCTATGTCGGTTACCTTGGTTCTCCCGCGGATCTCTTCATTTCTGATTCGATAACGTACGGAAACTCCAAGCATAGCCCCCCCCCCCCCCTTTGGGTGACTTTTAGGCTTCTAATAAGGCCCAATGTGAGCGACCACGTTTCAGAGCCGTAGGTCATACTGGCAACATGCACTGATCAAAGACTTTCGGCTTGAGACACTACGGTATGTGAGACAAGAAGATATTGTGAAGCTTCCCGAAAGCAGTCCAGCCGAGTCGGATTCGACGACTGACCTATTTCTCGAAGTTGGACCTACCTACCTGGACAGTTTGTCCTAGGTAAACATACTCGTTCACAGCTTCAAATGTAGTGTCTCCGATCTCCATGAGAGTGGGAGCTACATGGGCATTTGTCTTATCCATGTTCATTTTAAGACCCACTCAGTACAATGCTCGAGGACCTCAGTAGACCTTCCGAAAGAAGCTCTACTGAGGTCCTCGAGCATTGTACTGAGGTCCTCCACAACCTTACAGTGACAGGTCTTACATACCAATATATTAGGTCTTTACCTATGAAATTGCCGTTCTGCAGTACTGGCCATTTCAAATCAAAATAATTTTTGTTTGGCTAAGAATTCTAATTTCAAATTAATTTTATTTTAAAAACATGGATTTTTTTTCCATAAGTAGTCATTTGTTTATTGATTAGTGTTACATTTTCATCGCATTTCAATCTTTTTCGTCATCATGGATACGTTAAAAATTCGAGTAATTATGGAATATGAGTACCGTCGTGGCAGCAACGCGGCACAAGCGGCACGCAACATCAACGACGTTTACGGAGCAAACACTACAAACCAACGCACCACCTGTTATTGGTTTGCTCGCTTCCGTTCTGGAAATTTCGACCTGAAAAATGAACCTCGCGGTCGTCCGAAGACTTTGGTCGACATCGACAATTACGAATTAAAGGCGATTGTGGAAGCTGATGATACACAATCTACGGCTGAATTAGCAGCAGCTTTCGACGTTAGCGTCAAAACAATATTGGTCCATTTGCGTCAAATTGCCAAGGTAAAAAAGCTTGACAAATGGGTGCCCCACGAACTCAATGATCGCCAGCGCGAAGTACGCGTCGAGACGTGCCTTGCACTGCTCAACAGACACACAAATGAAGGAATTTTGAACCGCATTGTTACCTGCGATGAAAAATGGATTCTGTTTGATAACCGCAAGCGCTCAGCAAGTTGGTTGGATCCTGGTTCAGCACCTAAACAATGCCCTAAACGAAAACTTACCCCTAGAAAAGTGATGGTCACTGTTTGGTGGTCTAGCGCCGGTGTGATTCATCACAGCTTCTTAACAAACGGGGTGAGCATTACTGCAGATGTGTACTGTGAAGAACTGAACACAATGATGGAGAAGCTGGCACATCTCCAACCAGCATTGGTCAATCGCTCGTCTCCGTTGCTCCTGCACGACAACGCGCGACCTCATACTGCACAGCAGACGGTCTCCCAGTTGCAAGAACTGGGGTTGGAAGCTCTCCGTCATCCGCCCTACTCACCAGACCTTGCGCCTACAGACTACTACTTTTCCAGAATTTGGATAACTTCTTGGGAAAAAAATTCAATACACGAGAGGCAGTACAAAATGCCTTTGAAGAATTGGTTGCCTCCCGACCAGCTGATTTCTTTAAGAAGGGCATCAATAAACTGCCACTGCGTTGGCAAAGATGCATTGATTGCATGGGTGATTACTTCGATTAATACAAATAAAAAATACATGAAAAAAATTCGTTTAAATTTTTTCATACAAAACGGCAATTTCATAGGTAAAAGACCTATTATTAAGCTATAAACTTATTTAAAAATATTCCAGTTAAAAAAATTGTTCTTACAGAACGAGTTTCATGACTGTCTCCAAATTACCATAATAATTAAAAAGACATTCATACAAAACTAACACTCATGAAACAAGATAAGGATTGCTACCACTCCACTGCACATGATTAGTATGAATGAATCCTTTTATGATTTCAAAAACCAATTTCTGTATGGTTAAATTGTTTTACAAACTATACCCTAGTTTTACCACGTATTACGTAATAAATTATTTAGTATAGGTATCGTTGTTGTTAAGTATCTTGTGCTAATCCCAATTTATTTGGAAAGGGCACTTTCGGCCATCTGTTCTGCGAGCAATGTGTCTATGTCGGTTACCTTGGTTCTCCTGCGGATCTCTTTATTTCTGATTCGAACACGTAGAGAGACTCCAAGCATAGCCCTCTCCATGACCTTTTCAAGGCTTCAGGAATCCGCTGGATGCGGGAAGCACAGAACTGGTCGAAGTGGCGGTGCTTGGTGGTGGCCTATGTCCAGCACTGGACGTCTTTCGGCTGAAATGACGATGATGATGGGCGCACTTGTTTTCTTATTCCATACTTACATCTCCGCATCGGTCATCATCTGGGTAATGTGTTTTACTTACCTACTCTATTTACCTTTTTCTTTTAAATATCAACAGATTAGTTGTTATTCAGCTACTGACAAACCTGAAACATTGTAAGTAATTGAAATATTTTGAATTCTTTTCAAAGCTGACCCATTGTGCGTTTTATTGCAATTTTTATGTACGTGTTGTACGCACGGCTACAGATCAAGCTATACTTTTCCAGTGTAAGCTGATCTCGCATTGTGTAGGATTTCCTTACAATGAGAGGTCAGTGTAAACTGGAAAAGTATAGCTTGATGTGTAGCCGTGTCTACGTAATAACTTGTTGTCGTCCACAATTAGTCATCTTCCGGTTCTAAGAAACATTTTCGATGTTATACAGGGTGTAACTTAAATAACGCACAACCTCTTAAGGGTTCATTGTACTCATCATTAGGAACACTACACTACACGATTTTTTCCGATTCTACAGCATTTGTGTGATTTCAATTGTTGTATTTTTCGGTGAGACTAATAAACAAGATTTCATTAATAATTTAATGTTATTATGAATTATGTGTTGCTATATACAATAATAACTGCACAGCGACCTTGCACCTGATGACAGTTGGCAACGCATCTAAATCACAATACAAGATGCAGAAAACCGAGCAGTCTCCAAAATAAGAGTAAAGAGAGACTTTATTACGAAAGATACCAACCTTCCACCGCTGAAATGGCAATTGGGTCGTATACTTAAAAGCATACCAGGTAACGACGGAGTCTCACGAGTAGCCGATATTAAAACTTCTTCAGGTATTGTGAGACGTCCTTACACTAAGATCTGCTCTCTCGTCGAAAACGAATGAAAATGTACAACTTCTTTGTAAGCTGCGCGTGCGCTTCCAAGGCCGCGGACATGTTTGAATAAAGATTTATATTTTATAGTTTGTATTCGTTCCTTTTTTCTTATAAAATATTTATTTTTTATTTTTTGACGCATTACATCAATATCTATCAAAGAAAAAACATCGTGGTTTTATTAAAAATACCAAGAAAACCCCATCCAAAAGCTAAGCAGTAGCTAGAACACGCCCAAACATATTTTGGTTGGTATCTTTCGTAATAAAGTCTCACTTATTTTTAAATAAGTTAGACTCCACCTAACAGTACATACCTACAATACTGCAGAACAATACTTTACAATAATATACACCTGCGAGACACCGCTTTGTGATATAGCAATGAAACACAGCTGAGAATGCAAATACTTGACGACTATTTATACTAAAGATTAGAAATTTTCTTCAAGGTTTTATTAGTAAGTGATGTAATGTGTTACAGTGACTAACAGTAGGTACTCCGCAGACTGAATGTCTTTCGTATTGTGAGTTGCTCTAGGCTGTGCTCCGTTCTTGGGCTAAGTGAGGACAAATTAAGGATGGTGTGCATTTTGGGTTTTTTGCAATTTGCTGGTCCGTGTCAGGTTGTATCTTGATCAAAGTAAGTTAAGTCAGCTAAGTTAGATTTCGTGCAGATTCGTTAGATTTCGTTCGTTTGACAAATCTGCAATCTTTTATTATTAAAATTATTTAAATACATATGTTTTATTTCCGCGTATCATACTTTGATCAAACCTGACACGGACCTACAAATTGCAAAAAACTAAAAAAAAATTGAATTTCGCGGGCTACACAGCGCAATCACCTTAATGTGATCCTAGGGAGGCAAAGGTCAATCAATCTATACAGGGTCAAAATAAATTAGATAGCGAAACTCAGCAGTGATGGTGAGTGGGGATCTAAACAATAAAGATATTGAGATATTGAGTATTGAGTATTGAAACACGACAAAATAAAATAAAAAAAGATTTGATGTTTTTTTTGGGGTGAACGACCGCTGGTAGTATTGTTAGTTGAAGTACTTATAAGTTGAGAAATCTTTTTTTTTTCGTGTTTAGGTATCGATACCCATAACGTCTGTGAAGTTTACACAAAAAAAGTAATTTTTAAACTAAAATGCGGTTAATGACTCCCAAAAAAAATCATCAAATTAATTAATTTTTTGCTTTATTATGTTTAGATATCGATGCCCATCACGCCTGCGGAGTTTTGCTAGCTAATTTAATTTGACCCTGTATGTATACAGGCTGTAAGTGTAAACAGTGGCAATATTTTAAGGGGTCATTTTACTCATCATTATGAACAACTTTTACTATGGGACCAAACCTGAAATCGTGAAAAAAATCAGCGGTTCAGTACATTTATATTCGCATAACTCGTCAAAATAGTACAGCTGATATTTTTTCACGATTTCAGGTTTGTTCCCATAGTAAAAGTTGTTCATAATGATGAGTACAATGACCCCTTAAAATATTGCCACTGTTTACATTTACACCCTGTAGATATAGGTATTTGCGCCAGGTCGACCTGAGGGCCTATACAAGCGGCAATCGCTTTCAAACCGTTTCATATTCCTACAACGGCTTTCAACAGAATTGATATAAACTTTTCGGTACTTAGCCTATGTCAATCCAATACATTTTCAACTTTTTCATCACAGAACGTCACTTTGTCTACCTAGGCACCCTGGACCGCACACACACGAACGATAACGCCTGTTTTACAATTTAGTTAATCGCTTCGACTGGCACAGGCGATGATCTTGAAGCCGTAACATCCGCACAAGGTACAGATTTTGGTCAGACGGATCTGAAGATAGAACTGATCACGTAGGCTGCCTTGTGTAGAAACAAACCAACAGTTTCTCAGGAGACGAGTCATACAGAAGCGGCGCCGGCGCCTTCACGAGCTTCAGTATGTGCAACTGTGCTGACTGCGTATATTGTTGGGTTTAGTTTTAGTAATTTTATTCCAGGTGCATTGTCTTAACATTTACAATGATATAATTAATGTATAACAAATATTGTAAATCAATTTGAAAAGAGTAACTGTGGAGTTTTTTTGCCCATTCTTCTCTATACGAAACTATCATTTGGAAGGGGCGACTAGAATCACTATTTTATTTATTTTTTTTGGAAATTTTGACGTTCAAAAGTGCCTTTCATGTTTCATGTGCCTATTTGAAATAAATGATTTGACTTTGACTTTCTTGGCTAAAGTCGAACATAACCCCTCAGCTTTCTAAGATGGAGGGTTATTACAGAATAATAAAGATACAGTTATTTATCTTCGAAACGACGCACTTCCAAATCTCAGTGTATACCAGTAGGCAACAGTCTGAGTGCCCGGCGGATTTATCTACCGAGCAGCCGCGGCCGTAGGTAATTAATTCAAGTTCACCGCCCAGATAAACTATTGTAACATTATTATTCTGTGGTAATAGTCTGATTTGAGATAATCTACCCATTGCTACTACTTAGTTCAAAGTTAGCCTTTAAGTTTACATTAAACTGTGCTAAGTACGGAGACATCCTAACATAGTTAATGCAGTGTTATTTTCTTGATGTGTCAGTCCTGATAAAGGCAGACGATTTTCTTTGCATTAGGTATCTAGCGAAAGTAATCGGTACGGACTTCCATATAAACGGATTCTTGTTTTCTCCTTCTAAATGGGGCTTTTCATTACTGTCTTAATATATAGGGTGACTGGTAATTAGTGACCGATACCTAAACACATGATTGTGCTCATGATAACAAACAACTTTTACTATGGGACCAAACCTGAAATCGCAAAAAAAAATCACCAAAATCGTCAAAATCTACCTACATTTTGACGAGTTATGCGAACAGCTGATTTTTTTTCGCGATTTCAGGTTTGGTCCCATAGTAAAAGTTGTTAGTTATCATGAGCACAATCATGGGTTTAGGTATCGGTCACTAATTACCTACCAGTCACTAATTACAACTAGATTCTGCCCGCGTGTAATTTTCTTATTCCCCCGTCGCATCGTATCGCTTGCCCGCGCTAATTATTACCTACTTCGTTTTCGCTTAGCGTTCTTTCTGACTTTTTAGGGTTCCGTACCAAAATGGTAAAAAAGGAACACTTATGGTGTCACTCAGACTGTCTGTCTGTCTGTCTGTCACAGCTGGATATCTCAAGAACTACTAATGCTATCAACGTGAAATTTAGAATAGTTTTAGATGACGTTGACCCAACTATTTTGCAAATAATAAAGAAATTAAAATATTTATATCTTTTTGCAACAGGGACTGAAAGGGGTCTTAAAAAATCAAAGTGGAGCTACTAGGGCATGTGGGGTATCATATGAAAGAGCGCTGTTTGCACATTCTCAAACATTTTTTTTCTTTTTTTTAGGCCGCATAGTTTTCGACTTCTGATGAAAAATGTAAATAAAAATAACGTTCCCCCCCTTATCTCCGAAGTTTGCAAAGAGAAAAATCTGAAATTATTCTATGTGATAGAAGTTTATGTAATCTTTACATAAACTTCTATCACATAGAATAATTTAAGGAACAGGAAAATAAAACAATGTCTCTAAATAGGTCTCACTTTTTCAGAAATCGGAACGGAACCCTCGATGCGCGAGTCCGACTCGCTCTTTGTTTGTGTTTTTATTTCTTTTTGCTCGGCTCCTATGGGTCCTAACGTGACGATAAGTAACCTATAGCCTTCCTCAAGAATTTTGCTCTATAATGCAATTTTTTTTTTTTTAATCCGACTGATAGTTTCAGATCAAACAAAAAAACAAATTCTTCACCTTTATTATTATAGATTATTACACTCAATCAATCTGCCTAGCCTTTTCCCAACTATGTTGGGGTCGGCTTCCAGTCTAACCGGATGCAGCTGAATACCAGTATTTTACATGGAGCGACTGCCTGTCTGACCTCCACAACCCAGTAACTGGGTAATACGATACCCCTTGGTAAGACTGGTTGTCAGACTTTCGGGCTTCTGACGACCCGTAACGACTGTCAAAGATCCACGAATGACAGCCGGGACCAACGGCTTAACGTGCTTTCCGAGGCACGGAGGAGTCTCGGTATGTAAAGATGGTCACCCATCCACTGACCAACCCCGGCAAGCGTAGCTTAACCCGATGGATCGACCCGTGCGGCTGTAATTACTTAGCCACGAGCTCACAAATTACACTATTTACACTATATTTAGGGATATATACAAAAATAAAAGGACACATAGTTGTCTTATTGTCTTAAATACACTATCATTCTGAAATTCTATCATGTTGTTATTAGTTTTACTGAGCGCTTTTTTTGTTTATTACTTACTGGGTTCTCTCAAATTGCAAGTAATCATACGGCGTCAAATTAAATGTACTGGCAAAACCTAACAGATATGACGGTATCGATATCTTAATGTTAATAGGTATCATCAGAAAAATTTCTTCATTTGGTCCAGAATCAAAATTAAAATGAAGAAATTTTCATCAGAAAAATTTCTTCATTCAAATGAAGAAATTTTCTGATGAAAAACACGAGAAAAACGAGGAAAATGAGTGTGGATGAAAGATATGAATGTGGATGGCTTTATGGCATTGTTCAGACCAAACGTATTGTCGGCCGCTGACTGTGAGCGGCTAGTCCAAAATTAATAAAAAAAAAACAACTTCGGCCGCCGATTGACTAGCCTTTATTTTCCATATCTCACAGTCAACGGCGGACAGTACGTTTGGTGTGAACAATGCCTATGAGTAGGGGAAGACTAAAGAAACGATGAAAGATGATATGGCTACAAAGGGACTGACTACCGAGATAACGACTAATAGAGAAGTATGGAAGAAAAACACATGTTGCGCCGACCCCAAATAATTTTGTGTAAGTATGGGCAGGTTAATAATGATAAAACACTCATTAGCAAAACAATTTTCGACGTTCAAAGCGCCATAGAGGGTGCCCATTTGAAATAAATAATTTGACTTTGACTTTTCTTTAAAGTTAGCTTAAAACAATAATCGTGATGTCATTGCGTTAAACTAAGAGCTCGTGGCTAAGTAATAACAGCCACACGGGTCGACCCATCAGGCTTGCCGGTGTTGGTCCGTTCATTCGTGGATCTGTGACAGTCGTTACCGTTAGGCCCCGAAAGTGTGACAACCAGTCTTACTAAAGGGTATTGTATTACCCAGTTACTGGATTGTGGAGGTCAGATAGGCAGTCTCTCCATGTAAAGTACTGGTATTCAGCTGCATCTGGTTACACTGGAAGCCGACCCCAACATAGTTGGGAAAAGGCTAGGCAGATTGATTGATTGCGTTAAACCTGTCGTATCTAATTTACTCGGAAATGTACCTACATTAAGTATGTATAATGTACCTATACCTAGACATCTTCACACCTACCCAAGTTCATCCTATTTAAGGGTACTACAGAACATAGAGTGTGGTCAGTCTGACTGCATAGAAAAGAAAGAGAAGCGCTATGACAAAACGTTGGCAAGAAGTTTTTAGAGGTATCTTCGTGATTTTTTTCTATCGTATCAAATTAGTTTGTACTATGTTTTCAACACAGTATGGAACTCCTTATATCCTGGAGAATATCATACATGTTCCTGATTTTGGTTACTACAGTAGATCATATACTTTTAGGCATTATAAAACTTGCTTTTAGTTGCGTTTAGGTCCCCATAACTAGTTGTTTACGTTAGTTTGTCGGGATCTAATATCGAATGGTGGGCACAGTCGCTTTCCCTCAGCCGGAAAATTACAAGAAACATATCAACAGCTGGAGACATCATTATCATTAGTGGGTTATTGAGCATGGCTGTAATTTCATAGGATATTTTTCATGTTGCCTCTTAAAGTTAATCAGGGTTGCCTAATTACTTCTTTTAGAATACTTGAAGGAAATTCGTGGCCATTTTGAAAGTTATAAACTTCGATATTTTTTATGAACTTTGTAAAAAAATATTTGTAAAAGAAAACTTTCTTAAACTAAATATTATAAACTGAAGCTAGCTAGCTACGAGTGTAAACAGGACTTTGGAGGTTTGAATTAACTACAATCTAATTAAAAAATCATAAGCAAATATTTACATATTTGCTTATGATTTTAAGGCTTACATGTAAGCCTTCAATGAAACAGTATGATATTGAAAGAAAAAAACTGGCCAAGTGCGTATCGGGCCACGCGCGGTAATAGGGTTCCGTAGTTACACAATAATGTGGACTAAGAAGAGGGCTTTTAGTTGTTTCATGAATAAATTACTGTTACTCGTAAACTTGAAAAGCTTAGCTGTGATAGTTTTCCTTATAACTTCGTTATATTAAGGTGCTATAAAAATATCTGCCACGGCTTCAATGGGAGATAGTATTGTGTCTAAAGATTACAATAGTGAAGGAATTTCGAACCCCGGAATAGTTAAATTAATTTGAAACAAGTGCGTGTCTGACCACGTACAATGAAGGGTTCCGTAGTTGAAAAGAATTTATCCCAAAAACAAATTTAACATTGTTACCGAAAAAAAAATGTATGTGATAAAACTACAAATTATTAATTTTCAGACTTTTCCTTTACTTGTGCTGTAAGACCTTACTTCTTGCCAAATTTTATGATTCTAGGACGACGAGAAGTAACTAGCTTTTGATTTACTTGAGAGTATCAAAATATGGCGCATAAATGGCCGTATTTTTTTATTGCGTTGACTTAGAATCTTGATTTTTTTAGAGTTCTAAGGGAACATATATTTACTACATAAGTATTTGATATTAATTTCAACTTGATACCTCTACGCGTTCCTGAGAAAAAGGGTCTTGACAGACTGACAGACAACGAAGTGATCTATAAGGGTTCCGTTTTTTTCCTTTTGAGGTACGGAACCCTAAAAACAAAGTAATTAAATATTTACTTTATTTTGCCTATCGTGGTTCGCAAACTACGCACGATGTGTCGCTTCGTCTTTCTAACTGTTCTGTGAATGAACACTAATTACTATGCTACGGTACGATTTCATACAAATAAGCAAGTAAATCAATTCAAATTTTTTTTGTATCAAAAAAATTATGACATACGATCAATAATATTTATCTTCACTATTGTCTCCCATTGCAGCCGTGGCAGATATTTTTATAGCACCTTATAAACTACTATCGTGAATTTTTTAACCGACTTCCAAAAGGAGGAGGTTCTCAATTCGTCGGAACCTTTTTTTTTTTTATGTATGTTCCCCGATTACTCGAAAATGGATAGACCGATTTGGATTTTTCTTTTTTTGTTCGAAAGGGTATACGTCCCAAGTGGTCCCATGATCATCAAGTCAGGATCTGATGATGGGATCCCATGGAAATCGAGGGAAACCCTCAAATGTTATGGGCACACCTATATCGATTTCGGTATTTTTTATAGTAACTCGTGCATTTGCTCTCGGAAAGTACCATTCGGTGAACTGGAACTGATGATGAAGACCACAGAGGGCCATCGGAAATACTCAATTATATCTAAGTATATAACAGGTTAGGTTGCGATTCGATTACTTTAATATGGTTTATGCTTGTCAAAATAATGGTAATGGTGACTTCACCATGAGCTCCATTTCTCCTGGTTCTTACTAGGAGAACTCCTCAACAATTAACGGCCCTGCATCGGGAAAAGCAACATTTTGTAAAACGTGATGAGCAGTTGACATTGGGTTATTGTAACTTAGATAAATTACAAACTGAACCACTAAAAAGTGAAAAATAAAAACTTTTTTACAAAAACAAAAACCGACTTCCAAAAAAAACACTACTAACTGGCAAAAAACTAAAATACAGATCCAAAGACACCGACTTCCGAAATTAAAGTTATTTTTCACTTTGTAGTATTTTTTTTGGAAGTCGGTTTTTGTTTTTGTAAAAAAGTTTTTATTCACCCATCCAAAACTGTTTAGCTGGCAGGGGGGGACACTTAACCTGACAAAAATTAGCACTTTAAAGCTTAATATTTCAGAAACAGATTCTTAAATCGAAAACTCAAAAATACCCATCCAACAACACCCCACACCATGGGTTAGACGAGAAAAAAAACATCCCCACTTTACGCGTAGGTACCTACCCTAAAAAAAACATACACACTTTACGTGTAGGTACCTACCCTAAAAAAAACATACTCACTTTACATGTAGGTACCTACCTTGAAAAACACATACCCACTTTACGTGTAGGTACCTACCTACCCTAAAAAAAACATACCCACTTTACGTGTAGGTACTGTGAGGGCTCGAACCTCACAGCGGGAGCCTAACTACTTTATAATAAAAGACACTAGTGTACTGAAGAAATGGGGCTGCAGCCCGCTATATTAAAATAGAAATAAAATTATAATTCACCCCCTAGGTCCTACGCGGAGCCCTAGCTATCCGCTATCTGACAATCCTTATAAAAAAGCCACCATCACTTTTTTATAAGAGTATTCGATGTTTGAATGATCGTCAGCCAGTTATACATACTATGGCTTGTACACAGCAAAACCTCTACATGAGCTACGCCCGCCCTTGAATAAAAGGATTAACGTAGTACTTCAAAATAAAACTTTTATTCAGACCAAGACATTCGATCATACAGACAAAACCTACCTAAACCTAAAAATAGACACCCTACCTAACTCCGGGAAAACGGCGACAATATGAGGGATTGTACTTCTAGGTACAGGCTCAGCTCTGGACCAACGAAACGCGAAAAACTAACACTATGCTAAGTGTCAGTCAAGTTAATATTAAAGTGTGCCATTGAGCACCCAAAAATATCGCATTTATCCAGTCTGAGCCCCGTCAAACAAAACCCGGAGGTAAAAGAATGACGTGCCTCTTTCGATAATAAAATGATGTGGTAATTCACATCAGCCCAGAAGGGGTTGAAAATCTAAAGAACTCAACATCGTGATACATTAATCCATAGGACAGTATCGAGCCAGAGGGAGGAATGCGCCAGGAAGTCAAAATTCTAACGCAGAACCTAACTCATGTTCAATCTCCAGCAAATTCAAAGAAATATATCGCGTAATGTCAACACTGAACCCTTACGTATTACTACTGGTCCATATTGACCAAACTGTGGATCCTCTGATATAAACTGCACCAATTGTGTCAACTCAACACACTTTGCAAGGACTATGTCCCGTCAGCAAAGCTGGATACAACTCATACCAAAGTCACCCCCCCTCTAGAAGGTATTCACAGTTTCTCAAAACTTCCACTACTTCTAATACGTTATACTAAAATACTGGAGGATGTTCATGCTAATCTGCCCTATCGACCCGTAACGAAGCGACGTTGTCGTAGGTGTTCACTCCCTCATGCTCTTCAATGTAGTGGGCAGCGTTGTGTGGTAGCGTTGAAGGGTACCTCACACGCTGTTGGATGCGTCCGATGTCTCCGTATATGAAAATTCAAAAATTTAAATATATTAATACAATTGAAAATATAATACATTAATACTTCATGCCCTGCTGATGTCATAAATGTAATGCAGTGACATGATAAATTGAAAATAATAACAATGACAATTAAATAATTCTTAAAAGAAAAAGTTTCCATCTATTAAAACTAAGAGGTCTAAAAAATTTATATCTATTAATATTGTTGACAATAATATATCTAAAACTTCTTCTATACAATTTACAAAACTTATATCTTAAAATGGAAAACTTCTTTACAAAATTATTTTTGGTTTTCAAATCCTTTTTTAAATTAATTATTTTAGGAACCAATCTTTTACATTTTATCTTCCTTATAGATAAATTCTTTTTCTTCTTCAATAAAACACGTTTTGGATTATACATGACACTTCGGTGTCGTAAAGGGATATTAGGGAACCTATCACAACTTTTTTCAATATATTTATTTTCTACTTGCGCGATATCAACCGTTGTCTTGACTGCGCATGACTCCACATTCTGTTCACCTAACTTTAAACCGACTTCCAAAAGACAAAAATCACCAATCTCCTTTGTTTCCGACGACAGACTGGAATGGCCATTCTCCTTTGAAATCGAAGATTTTAAATTAAAATTATCTTGATTAAATTGTTCACAAGCGATGTTATTTATATCATTCTTCACATCGTGAACATGATTGTGTTGACACACAGACATATTAGACATAATAGCAGGATTGGACAGACCCGAATATTCAAGTGCTTCCTGATCTTCCTTCATAAGCATCTCGTCTGTCTGCACATCGTTTTCGGTCACCATAGGGCTGCTCTCTGCGCAGCTGAGCTCAGCAATGACCTTAACTTCATCTTTATCTACTTCACTGCCTGCATTGCATTTTTCTAACACATCAACTTCCTGCTCTCTTTCACTAGAAATTAATTGCATGTTATCATCTACACATAAAACATTTTCCTGTCTGTCTTCAACAGACCTCTCTTGTGCGTCCGCCTCTTGTCGCGCACAACTAATAATCTTTCCCTTATGGCATCTACATGGGAATTCTGCCCATAATGCGTCACACAGTGCCTCAAAGGACATACCGTCCGACCATGTATAATTATAGAAAGATCTCGCAGCACTTGCAAGAAACGCACCTAAGATTAGCGACCAATCGCTTTCTCGCCATCCATTGATGTTGGCTATTCGTAAGAAATCAGCAATAAACTTTTCAAGACATCGGGCGTCGATGCCCGTGAAACAATAATCTAACATCAGCACCATGTCGAACACTCTCTAATAATAATAATATTTAAAACCACTTAGTCTGTTTAAGGGGATCCACTGCTCCTCATATCGCTAGGCGTGCGATAGTGATGCGTCCGGCGGAATATCCTCTACGCCAAACACATATAGCTCAACTATTTCGCTCAGCAAAGCTCGGCCGTATCGGCGCACTCCAAAAAACTTCGAGAGGTACCGCGGGTGTACGCGCGGTCGATGTAAAGCTTCAGCTACGGCCAACGAATTAAGAATTGGCTACGGCGCCTCCACCAAATGTGAGGGCTCGAACCTCACAGCGGGAGGCTAACTACTTTATAATAAAAGACACTAGTGTACTGAAGAAATGGGGCTGAAGCTCGCTATATTAAAATAGAAATAAAATTATAATTCACTCCCTAGGTCCTACGCGGAGCCCTAGCTATCCGCTATCTGACAATCCTTATAAAAAAGCCACCATCACTTTTTCATAAGAGTATTCGATGTTTGAATGATCGTCAGCCAGTTATCCATACTATGGCTTGTACACAGCAAAACCTCTACAGTACCTACCCTAAAAAAACATACCCACTTTACGTGTAGGTACCTAACCTTTAAAAAAACTTACCAACTTTACGTGTAGGTACCTACCCTAAAAAAAACATACCCACTTTACGTGTAGGTACCTACCCTGAAAAAAACATACCAACTTTTCGTGTAGGTACCTACCCTAAAAAAAACATACCCACTTTACGTGTAGGTACCTACCCTAAAAAAAACATACCCACTTTACGTGTAGGTACCTACCCTAAAAAAAACATACCCACTTTACGTGTAGGTGCCTACCCTAAAAAATTGTTTTTCATGATTTTATTTTACCACTTTGTCGGCGTGATGAACATAACCTATCCATGCCAAATTATAGCTTTCTAGTACTAACAGCCTCTGAGGTAAGCTGCGGACGGGCGGGCAGACAGACAGATGGACGGGCATAGCAAAACTGTAAGCGTTCCTTGTTAACTACGGAACCATAAAAAAAAAACGAAACTAGATGGCACTTGCCGCTACAGTTGATTCATATTTACATAAGTTTCTCCGTCGTTGTGCAGTCAAGCCGAAAAAGCTATCAAAAGGTATTTGCAAAGTGCTCTAGAAAAAATACCAGGAAACTGCTATCCTCACTTTCTCCGGTACACCTAATGTAGCGAAGACCTTCACTATTATAAACTAGACAATTATCTTTTTTTTCTCTTTTAATAAATAAATAAATAAATAAATAAATATCCTTGGACATTTCACACAACCCCATCTAGTCCCAAGCTAAGCAACCTAATGCTTGTATTATGGTAACGAGATGGCTGATAAACTACTTATATACATTTTTTTTTTTTGTAAATACATACATATTATAGATAGAAAAACACCCAGACTCGGAACAAATACTTGTAGGTCGTACAAATATTTGTTCCGTGCGGGAATCGAACCCGCGACATGCTGGGCAGCAGTCAATCGCTCAACCACTGCGCCAACCGTGTCGTCAAAAAAGTTAATAAAGGCAAGGATCAAAGGCAGTAGAGTTAGCTCTAAGAATTAGCTATTTGAAGTGGCAGCCGTTGCATGTAGCGGACGGAGAGTTGCCCAAGAACTGCTCAAAGAAGTTAAATGGAGTTCGGTAACTATAAAAGCTTTGGTATGTTAAGAAACCCTACCACACATCCGTACGCAGAGTTTGACTCGTGGTTTTATTTTCACAATTTCCCGGGCTGGTGCTGGGGGCGTGACCGCGGGGGGCGTTAAAGCTTTATCTGAAAAATTTTGCCTCAAACTATTTTACCTCTTTTTAGGGTTCCGTAGTCAACAAGGAACCCTTATAGTTTCGCTATGTCCGTCCGTCTGTCTGTCCGTCAGTGCGTCCGCAGCTTAGCTCAGAGGCTGTTAGTACTAGAAAGCTATAATTTGGGATGGATATGCATATCCATGCCAAATTCATAACGCCGACAAAGTGGTAAAATAAAATCATGAAAAAACAAGTTTACGAGTAATAGTCATTTATTCATGAAACAACAAAAAGACCTCTTCTTAGTCCGCATTATTGTGCAACTACGGAACCCTATTACTGCGCGTGGCCCGACACGCACTTGGCCGGTTTTTAATATTAGTGATAGTATACAGGGTGTAATTTTAATCATCGTTATCCTCTTAAGGGGTCATTGTACTCATCATTATAATCAACTTTTACTATGGGACCAAACCTGAAATCGCGAAAAAAAAATTAGCTGTTCAGTACATTTATGTTCACATAATTCGTCAAAATGTACTGAACAGCTGATTTTTTTTTCGCGATTTAAGGTTTGGTCCCATAGTAAAAGTAGACCCCTTAAGAGGATAACGGTGATTAAAATTACACCCAGTATAGTGTCAATACATTAAAATTTTATAATAACACCCGCACGGCTCGGTTAAAAGAAAGGTTAAGCTACGCTGGCATAGGTCGATCCGTGGATGGGTGACCATTCATATATCGAGACCCCTCTTCATCTTTGAGAGTCGTTACGGGTCAGAAGCCCGAAAGTCTGATAACCAGTCTTATCAAGTCTTACCCAGTACCTAACTGGTTTGTGGAGGTCAGATAGGCAGTCATCATCATCATCATCATTTCAGCCGAATGACGCCCACTGCTGGACATAGACTCCCCCAAGCACCGCCACTTCGAGATAGGCAGTCGCTTCATGTAAAATACTGGTATTCAGTTGCATCTGGTTAGACTAGAAGCTGACCCCAACACAGTTGGGAAGAGGCTAGGCAGATTTATTTTTGACCAATAGATTAAAGTAGATTAATTAATTTGGATTGGGATTAAAATGGAGAGCAGTGGTGGCCCATTGGTATTGGCCGCGTCTTACGATTTGTAGGTCGTAGGTTCGAACCCCGGCAGGCGCTTTACATTGTGTAAATTATTTCATCACCGCTGTTCTCAAAACGGTGAAGGAAAACATCGTGAGGAAACCGGCATGTCCTAGAACCAAAAATTCGAAGACATGTGACATCTACCAATCCGCCCGGGGCCCGCGTGGTGGATTACAGCCCACTCCCTCTCACAGAGAGGAGGCCTGTGTCCCAGCAGTGGGAACATTATAGGCTGATTAGTTGGGATTAAATTTGCTTTTAAAACATTTAATTTGTCAGCTTTACAATATCGCATTATGTTACAGAGTAGATATACGTTCAGTTTTCCGGCAACAATGTTACAAGCATTTTATACATATTTGAAGTAAACAGTTTGAACAAATACGAACCAAGTAGGGATACAGTTGTGCTATTTGATACAGGCACGAGCCAGTACTTAGTTTAAATTCAGTTGAAACGGGTGGAAAACTGAGCATTTACATAACTTCAGCTTCCTCGTAAGTGATAGAATTATTCTGCCTATGCCAATATTTAAGGCATAATAACTGCAATCAAAATTCCCGGTCTTAATTTAGCTACCACAAAAACTTTGTTAATATGAGCCGTTTAGTGTGTGTTAACTGACGAACTAAATACATATTAAGTCATGATAGCCTGCTTAGCTCCATTAAAGGTATAGCGTAATTATAATGATTTATCTATAACTAGTTGCAATATTGTAATCCTTTGGCTCGTTTCTAAATAGTTTACGGTAAAGTATAGAAGAATGCGAACATAATAGGTACAATATTGCTCATGCTCATCCCCCATAGCAAATAGCGTGAGAATTTATAGCTTACAGACTGACCAGACTCTTAGGGAATATCTATGCAAAATTTTAAAAGAATCTATCCAGTATTATTTGCGCGATGCTGGGACATACATTCAGACAAACGAGAAAAAAGCGATATTATAAGTGGCGAATACTAGGTAATTTTCAAAAATGCATAAAAATTAGGTTTTCTCGAATTCAATGAATTTTCGTCTAGGCTTTAAAGGGTGCGTTATTGTTGCAAATGGGTCACACTATCACGTCCTAAGGAATAGCTCGAATTTTCCTGTCATTCTGTATACCTACAGGTTGGATTTTTTACGACGCACGGGGCAGTAAGGATATACAGGGTTATTTTTCAATGACCAGTCAAATTTTCAAAGGGTGTTCTACCCATGAATATGAACAACTTTTACTATTGGACCAACTTTGAAATCACGAAAAAAAAACCAGCGGTTTCCTACAAAAGTTCAATACCTACTCGATCAAAATGTATGAAACAGCTGATATTTTTTTGGCGATTTCGAAGTTGGTCCCATAGTGAAAGTTGTTCATACTCATGGGTAGAACACCCTGTGAAAATTGGGCTGGTCATTGAAAAATAACCCCGTATAGGCACCTTAACCGTTGTAGCTACAGGAAAACGGTCTTAGGAGAACTTAACTTTTTGAGAAATTTTGATCCACATTTATAGATTTTGAAAAAGGGTAGTCAGCAAGAAAATTAATAATTACAAAAAACACTTTTTTATGCTAATTGATCCTATTTCATCAAAAAACTCCATCGGACCAACTAAGGTTTGAGTACTAAAGAGACAGAAATCGCAAAAATCTTTTCCCTTACATTTCGTAGGAAATGAGACTCAACTATTGTTTGACTGGTATTATTAATGATACTTCGTAAAACGTACACAGACAACCATACAGTTAGGCCTTTTCTGTCATCTATGGTTATCTATCTATATAAATAAAATTGAAGTGTCTGTTAGAATAGCACGCGAAGTAAAGTTTTTGTTTCTCAGACTCAAAAAAATCTGTAGGTACCTATTTGCCTTTTGTTATGACACTACTTTATTCAATACTTTAAAGCTGTTGTTTTTTTCTCAAATAAATAATTAAACAAACACACATTAAAGTTATAACAATAACTAGTCTGTTCAGAAAGCAATAAGTACTATTTTATCGTAGGGATGTTTGAACGTTCCGAAATACTATCGGTACGGCTACTACATATCAAAACCTAGTAAGAGACAAAAACAGAGTGAACACACACACAGACACACACAGAATTATGATCATTGGAATCATCAATATAACTTTCGAAGTTCGAATTGACCTCAAATAAATAAAAAAAAAAAATGAATAAAATAATAAAAAAAATATAAAAAAAAAATTAAAAAAAAAATGATTTTATTTCTGTAAGTAGGTTTGTACAAATACTTTTACAGGTCAATCATGTTTTAAAAACTAGATGTGGCCGGTGATTCCTATTTGACTCCTCTGAGAAGAAAGGCTTCAAACAACATCAAAGTTAACAATATATTTTAAAGTCCAGACCTAATCTTGAGAAGACATGTAGATTGGTGTCTGAAATGGTCTTTCGAGGAAAGAACCACAAATATTGAGTGGACCTGTCCAGTCCGTGTACGTATTGGTCAATATTCTTGCAGCTCAACTCAGGAGTACACTACCTACATATTTTAAAAAAATACTTCATTTTAAAAAAGATGTTTCTTGACCCGCTTTAATTTTAACTTCGTTTTATTTTTATTATTTTTTGTTATAGCAGCAGTAGAAATACATAATCTGTAAAATTTCAACTGCCTACCTATTACGGTTCATGAGATATAACCCGCTGACAGACAGACGGACAGACAACGGAGACTTAGTAATAGGGTTCCGTTTGGCACCCTCCGGATAAGAAACCCTAAAAGATTATGGCCCACGTAGTCTTCACATTCACAACAATTAAAATAATATAATACTTTACAAAGTACATATTCATGTCATTGTTATTTATAAACTTCATCAATGCCAATGTGTATTTAAAAATCCGAAATAATCTTGGTTAGATCATTTGAGGACCATGTAGGTTGGTGCCTGAAATGGTCTTTTGAGGAAAGAACCACACTGATTTGGGTGAACCTGTCCAGTCAGTGCAGCTCGCACGAGAGGGTTATATCTACGATTTTAATGATTGTTATTTGTAAATTCATACTTAATACGGTAGCAAATCATATTTTGATCAATATACAACTTGGCATTGACCTGCAAATTGCAAAAAACGTAAAAAAAAACCGGTCAAGAGCGAGTCGGACTCGCGCACCGAGGGTTCCGTTCCGATTTCTGAAAAAGTGTGCTGTTTAGAGAAAAAAAATAAATAAAAAAAAAATAAATAAAAATCTTTATTTATCGAAGAAACATACAGAGTTCGACATACAGTTTGACATTTGGTTTAAAAATATAATAATCGTTTCTGTTGCAAAATCTGTACAAAACAATAATACTCTACCTCTTAAGCTAGGTTATACCTGTATTTTAAGAGGTAGTTGCGGTCAAGGTTTACACTGATCAACAAAACTTATCTTAAGTGGACTGTGTCATTCTACTGTATGGTATAAAAATAATAATAAAAAAAGAATAAAATTGTAGGTTTGTGTGTGTGTGTGAGTGGTGTGTGTGTGTGTGTAGGTGTGTGTGAGTGGTGTGTGTGTAGGGGTGTGTGAGTGGTGTGTGTGTGAGTGGTGTGTGTGTGTAGGGGTGTGTGTGTAGGGGTGTGTGGATAGGTGTATTACACAAGATAGGCAAGTAACGACTCCGTGTAAGAGTAGTCCTTAAGGAGCAGCCACTCTGTTACTTTAGATTTTACTGCATGTGAGTTTAGATTTATAATATTGAGGTGTTTGTTAATGTTTGTATAAATATGAGTACTTAGTATATAATACTGATGTTTAGCGAAGGAAGTCTTGTGTTGGATACTTGGTGGAAGGTACGTGCGCTTATTTGTAAGAGGAGGTGGAAGGCCTGCGTGCTTTCTAAGGGTGGATTTGAGCACATAGAGCTGACGAACCGTAAGTACTTTACAGTCAGAGAACAGATCAGTTGTTGGATACCTATACGGCTTTTTCATCATGACTTTAAGTATAGCTCTCTGTGCTCTTTCCACCTTCAGAAAGTTAGTTTTAAAGGCACCGCCCCACGCAACTATGCAATAACCAATCACTGATTGGCATAGTGCATGGTACACCATCTTAAGGATTTTTAGTTTCACGGATTCTCTGAGAGACTTAAATATATGTATGAGACGCAATGTTCTGGTGGTGACGGCGTCTATTTGTTGTTCCCATCTCAGTCCGTCATCTATCTGTACTCCGAGGTATTTAACACACTCGGATCTTGCAAGCGGAAGACAAGTGCAGTGCATGAGCGGGTTTGAGCAGGAATGAGCAGTTATACTAAAAGAAGGAGGTGGCTTTGTGTTACGTCGTATTGCGAAAGGAATATATGTCGTCTTTTGTAGGTTTAATGTAAGAAGATTTGAGTTTAACCACATCATAACCTTAGCCATGGCCGTCTCCGCATTTGTTTTCACAATGTCCCAAGTGATTCCGTCTACAAGAATTGCCGTGTCGTCAGCGTAAGCATAAATTCTACCATTTGGAAGATTCAGTCTGCAGAGGTCATTCACATAGATCTGAAATAATGTCGGGGAAAGGATCCCTCCCTGCGGAACACCATAGGACACGAGAAACTCATCACTTAAGCAAGTATCAATTTTAATACATTGCTTACGATTTTTTAGGTAATCCTTAAAAATTTCCAGAGGCATTCCACGCACACCAATATTTTCCAGCTTCTTGATGAGTTTGGGAACAGAGAGACATTGTTTTATTTTTAAAACTTCTATCACATAGAATAATTTCAGATTTTTCGCATTGCAAACTTCGGAGGTATAGGGGGGGGGGGGGGGTAACGGTTTTTGTTTTACATTTTTCATCAAAAGTCGAAAACTATGCGGCCTAAAAAAAAGAAAAAAAAATTTGAGAATGTGCAAACAGCGCTCTTTCATATGATATCCCACATGCCCTAGTAGCCCCACTTTAAATTTTTAAGACCCCTTTCAGTCAATTTTGCAAAAAAAATATAAATATTTATGTTTCTTTCTTATTTGCAAAATAGTTGGGTAATCGTCATCTAAAACTGTTCCAAATTTCAAGTTAATAGCATTAGTAGTTCTTCAGATATCCAGCTGTGACAGACAGACAGAGTCACACCATAAGCGTTCCTTTTTTACCATTTTGGTACAGAACCCTGAAAATGAATTTCGCGGGCTACCCTGCCGCTTTCACGTCAAAAACCTAAGTAAGCTGTATTTGCACTCTCCTGGAAAATTTTGTTTGAAGCACTTACTGGGTTTTGATTTAAGGCAGCCGTGTAGGTACTTAGTAGTAAAACACCGGAACTATGGCCGCTCAACGAACACTTAGATGTGTACAAAAATAGTGCACATATTAATAGATAGTCTGTTTAATCTGTACAGTGGTAATATAGTAGAATATACATAGAATGTAACATTATTTTTGTATTGGTAATTTTACTAGCTACCGCGATCGTAGAAAGTGTTTTTATTTACTACACTGGACAGCAAATAAACCGGGCCACCCGCTACCTTGGAACTCTGATTCGATTTTCTCAAAAAGTATATAACTTACAACTTTCAAAGTTATACCTACAAAAAGTGCGTTCCATGATTATTCAAATGAAAGGAAACTCATTGGGATTAATCAATTTTTTAAGTGTTTATTTAGGATTTTACAAATAAGAGTCGTTTTCCAGTCATGTTAATCGTTAGTAATCATAATCAGAAAAAAAAATAATTAAAGCCAGAAACAAAGAAAAAATTAAAAAGAAAGTTTTGGTTAGTATTCAGTATTCCCTCCCCTTGCTCGGATAACTGCCAGCATCCTCGTATTCATCGACCTCACGAGCCTGACGATGAAATCTTGAGGAATTACATTCCACTACTCTTCAATTGCGATTCACAGCTCTGGAAGCCCTGTTGGAGCAGGTACCCGGGCTCGAACCCGACGTTTCAGCTCATCCCATAAGTGTTCTATCGGATTCAAGTCCGGGCTTCGAGCTGGCCAGTCCATTGAACGAATGCCAACATCGCGTATAGATACTGGGTCACCAGTTGAGCAACATGAGGCCGTGCATTATCATGCATCAACTGCATATCTTGCCCGATATATCCTGCGTACGGAACCACATGGTCTGCGAGTATTTCAGTAATGTAGCGATGAGAAGTCAATCCACGTGTACGGCCCGTAGGTTCGATGAAAACTAACGCTGTATGTGCAGTTAACGAGATACCGCCCCAGACCATTACAGATCCTCCTCCATAAGCAACAGTTTCCTCGATGCAACACTGAGAATAACGTTCTCCAGGATGACGATACACTCTCTGACGTCGATCACTTCCATGTAGACTAACCCTGGTCTCATCAGTGAAGAGTACATTACCCCACTGCTCTAACGTCCAATCTCTAAGCTCTCGAGCAAATTCAAGTCGTGCTTGACGGTGGGCTACCGTTAATGCTGGGCCTGTTGCAGCTCTTTTTGGAGTCAGGTTCCGTTCTGCAAGTCTCCTTCTGACGGTATCTGAACTTATGACCACTTGGCGTACGTCACGCAGACTTTGTTGGACTTGAACTGCGTTGAGGCGGCGATTTCGGAGAACAGTAAGTTGGATATAACGATCATCTGCCGCTGATGTAGCCCTAGGTCTGCCCGTACCTGGACTGCGATCGAATGCTCCAGTCTCTAAGTATCGTCTGTAAACTCGTTGCACCGAAGATCTGCTGATTCGAAGTCTCCGAGCGACCTCACGTTGCGCAACGCCTGCTTGAAGTAGTGCTACAGCTTGAGCTGCTTCCTGAGGCGTCGTATCCATTATTGACCGAAAAAAGTAGCAAAAATACACGCGTCTGAGCAAACGATGGACAAAAACTAAAGAAATGATAAGAAATATCCGACTACCCTCACTGTAGAAAAAATGAACGCTAATCGTGAACTGTAGTCAAAACAGAGCAAATCGTTAGCATTGCGTTTGTTGCTTGATTACAATGTGAGTTGACGGTACTTTAGAATAAATTTATAGTCATTTTAATAATCATGGAACGCACTTTCTGTAGGTATAAATTGATCGTTGTTAATTTTATACTTTTTGAGAAAATCGAATCAGAGTTCCAAGGTAGCGGGTGGCCCGGTTTATTTGCTGTCCAGTGTAGATGTGCAGTGGCGTAACTATACCGTTCGAGGCCCGTGGCAAATTCATTTTTTTTTACTAAATGTGTAATAAATGTTGGGAGTTGGGAATCTACTCTGACCGGGGGCCCCTTCCGGGTGGGGGCCCGTGGCATTTTGCCGACTTGCCACCCTGTAGTTACGCCACTTTAGATGTGCCTAGTAAACAAGTACCTGTTACGCTCCCTTTTTTACCAAACATACTGTACACAGTATAGGTAAATATAAAAGGGAGTGTAAAGTATGTCCCTAAACTATATACGAGTATATACCCTACACACTGTCTATAACTGTGGTGTTATTTTTGGGACTCAGTTTCATAACACGGCTTGCAGTAGGAGTTGACTGGCAGAAATCGTCACGTAAGGAAAAGCGTTATGCCCTCTATGCGAATTTCTCTCTCTCTCTGCCTCTTTCTATTATACAGAGTAGGTTATCACATTAAAATGCAATGCCAAAACCTACTGCAGTGCCGCCATAAACCACGTAATACGTATATTAGAAAGGTTATTTAATAACTTTTAACCAAGTGGCCCGATTTTAATGAAATAAAGACTAAATGTTATTTCAAAATTCCAGTCCCTTAAATCACTTGAAAAGAAGTAGGTGCACAAAAAATTCAATACTTATTAGATGTTCATTTTAAAATCACCCGCAGGTATTTTACCCCTTGGGGGATGATTTTACAAAAACGATGCAATTCTTTATTTCATAACAAAAGCATAAATTGCAATTTTCATATCCCTAACTTAAGAAATGCTGGGTTTCCCATACAAACTTTCATCCCCTATATCACCTCCTTTAGGATTATTTTTGAGACATAAAGTAAGTAGCCTATGTCCTTCCCCGGAGATGAGATAAAATAATGGCGGATTTCGATCCGTTCTGAGGTTTAAGTAAGTAGGCGTGCAAAGGTATAGGTAACGCACAGACAGACAATTTATAATATTAGTAGGTATGGATAGATAGAAGCTTTATGCAAGAACCACAAAACAAACGACAATAGTTAGTATTCTATTACAAAATTCCCTTACTACATACCAACTTACGCAAATAGCGCGGCGGAAACACTGCCGTCGACATAATTATTTTTTAAATTTATATCGCATTTGCGCCTCGGAATAATAGAAGTATTAAAAATAAACCGTTCTCACTCTCAAACCACATCTCTCTCTAGCTATTTATTGTTTTTAAGGCCCATCTGGTCCATGTAATAGGAAGCGAGCCTATTTGCGCTCATCGGGCACAAATCCAGACTCAGAGCCTCAGGGACTCAGGGCCGGAGTAGCGGGTAGCTCGCCGTCCGGTAAGGACCAGGCCCAGGTCCACGGCGCGTTGTGTTCCACGCGCGCCTCAAACAGATATCAGCAAAAGATGGGGTCCGATAGGGCCGATGCCGCCGGGGTCGGGAGTTGTTAGAAAGAGATACCGTGGCCCTGGCATAGGCAACTGAAGGAACACGGGTGGGTTTTAGTCAGTAAAAGTCTGACACGCCCTTCCGCTCCACCCAGAGCGGGAGAAGTCATTTGATGATTTCCCATCCGCAAAAAAAAAAGAAAAAAAAGGGCTGCTGCTGAGAAATCGCTACGCCAAGAGATATGATATTAGCAAATACGTAGGCTAACTTTGTCCATTTTACAGGGTGTATCAGAAAGGTGTGGTAATTTAATGGTGTGAACAACTTTCTCCATGGGACCAACTTCATCAGCTGTCCCGTATAAGACTTCAATAACTACTCGAACCGAAATGTATCGATCAGCTGATTACTTTTTCTCGATTACGATGTTGGTCCCATGGAGACAGTTGTTCAGTTTCATGGTCTGTACCACACCCTTAAGTTTGACACACACTTTTCTGATTTTATTTTCCACACAGGGTGTCCTGTGTAATAACAGGTGGAAAATAGGCTCTGTCAGAAAAGTTTTTATTCGATTTAAAACTTTTCTGGCGCACAGCAATGGGAAATATTACAAATGAATATGTCCAAGGTAGTCCTTGGTAGTATTGAGCTGTGACATGGTGCCATTGCTGTCGTATAAATAAACGTAGGTACTCGCAATATCGTTGTGATGATTCCCCTGCCATTTGAGTAGTTGAATAATTATATAATGTTCTATGTTTATTTTATCACCCAAGGTTCATTTAACTTTTAGATAGATCTTAGAAAGTGCCATATATTATTATGTCTATAAAGTTTCAAATCTTTTTATCCCTTACTATTTATTCTGAAATAACTACTTAGTAGTTTACAAAACTGTGCAGCGTGCAGTTTTATACACTACTTTATCTAAACTAGTGCAATTTCGTCAAAAACATAATAAATCAAAATCAAAAGTCATTTATTCAAACTAAGCACTATTCGAACGTCAAACGTGAAAAAACGGCCGCCCTTCACCACTTCCTAGTGCTTTAGCTGGGAAGAAAAAGTGACGCAACAAACTCCCCAGCACCATAGCTGTCTATTCAGTTATAAATAGTATGTAAAATTATTTAAATTACGCAACACAAAACATTAAATCTAATGATCTGCAAAAACATTGAAAACTATACCTACATAAGCAGAAATAAAAACTAAAAACGTAAACAGAACTTAATGCCTGAATAAAAGCCTCCAGGCACAAAGGTCGTGCCCGCTTGGCACCTACATATAACTACTAGCTGTTGCCCGCGGCTTCGGCGCGTGGATTTCATTATTTCGCTATTTGAATCGGATTTTGTTCACAATTTAATGGATTTTAATTTTTTTGCGCGGAACAATAATTATTTTTCCTAAGTTACTCCTTATAACATCAGCTGTGTCAGTGAAAGTCCCGTCATAATCCAGACAAACAAACAAACAAACAGACAGGCATACAGACAAGAATTAAAAAAAAACTATATAAGGGTAGTTCTTCGAGGTCCCTCAAAAGGCGGTCACACGGTCTTAATTCCTAACCTATGAAATATTCAGTCTTAGGACCAAATACTGATTACTCTTTGTTTATTTATGTGTACAATTTCAACAATAAACATCTAAAATTATTTATAATATTTATTTAAAAAAATATCTAGTGTCCAAAACGGGAGCAAAATCGGTGTTCTTCGCGCGTCACACTCTGTTCGCGCTCACGGAAAACTTTGATAACTTTTGTATTCTATTCATAAGCATATAATGTAATATATCAAATTGATCGTATTTAATTAGGCATCATAATGATCAAAGAATATTAATTGTATCTCTTAATGTACAATAGTTAATAGGCATTATGTCTCTGTCACACGATTTTCCTACTTTCGCGAGGGCGCAACAAAACTGCACCTATCTTCCAAGAGGGGCAACTTGTCGCTACACTTTTTAGTTGCGCGGACGCTCAGTAGTGTCCCGGCATCAGTGGGGGAGACAAATACATTACTTGCTTCTAAACAAAAAAAATATGAGATAAGTTAACCTTTGAATATTTTCAAGTAGCCTTGGTCAAGAAACTTTCATGCGCAAATTTTGAAGGATAATGTTTACAATTTTCCAACTCATTTTGAATGAAGGAATAAGATAGATCTTCGAGATTATTCCCAAGTACTTTGTTCGTTAATTTATCTGTAACTTTAATAGTAATTCTCAAAAATGTGAAATTTTCGTAACTATCGTGGCACAACTTTCGTGGTTATTTGGCCACGAAAGTCAGCTAGCGCACCATGAAAGTTTTATATCTCCATTAAATAATGACTTCAGATGTTTTGTGACGCCGCTGATGCATTTACTCGATTGTCGCGAATCTCAAAATAAAGGTGTTATGTATTTGTATAAGTATTTATGCGTGTACGAGTATGTGCTTCAATTTTTTTCTTGTAACGACTCGTAGTATGTGTTTCTGTTTGTATGTTTTCTCGTAGCCAAATTAATAGCTTACTTCACCTCAACCTGTGCTGTTTAGCCAATGGGCTAATTGACAGTAAGAAAATACCTTATGAATTTAATTATGTAGAGTGCTTGTCAGACAAAAGTATAAAAAACCCGTTCTTAAGGCCCTCCAGAAGCTGTTTGATTCCGTCATACTCCAGGGCAAAACGTCGCAGGCATGGTACAGAGCTGTGGTGGTATTATTCTTTAAGAAGGGCGATAATGTTCTTCTTAAGAATTACAGGCCCGTCTCACTTCTGAGCTATGTCTATAAGCTGCTTTCAAGAGTCATCACGATCTGTTTCGCACGCAGGTTTGATGACTTCCAGCCTCCCGAACAAGCCGGATTCCGTAAAGGCTATAGCACCATAGACTACATACGTATACGCTGCGACATGTTATACAGAAGACTGAAGCCTCCGATTCGGTTAAAGCATGGGCTATACTGCAGTCTTGACTATCGGTATATTGAGGTGCTGAAGTGCCTGTACGAAAACGCCACTATGTCAGTCCGACTCCAGGAACGGACCTCGAAACCTATCCTTCTGGCGAGGGGGAGACAGAGAGAGGTTATCTCTCCGAAACTGTTCACCGCTGCACTGGAGGATGTCTTCAAGGTTCTGGACTGGAAAGGGCTAGGGATCAATGGCGAGTACGTCACTCACCTTCGGTTTGCAGACGATATAGTAGTCATGGCTGAGACTATGGAGGGGCTCAGTACACTGTTCGATGATCTCAGTAGAGCTTCCGAAAGAGTCGGGCTTAAAATGAAAATGGATAAGACAAATGTCATCTCAAATGCCCATGTAGCACCCACTCTCATGAAGATCGGAGACACTACACTGTAGGTTGTGGACGAGTATCTAGGACAAACTGTCCAGTTAGGTAGGTCCAACTTGAAAAAAGAGGTCAATCGTTGAATCCGACTCGGCTGGGCAGCGTTCAGGAAGCTTCGCAATATCTTCTCGTCTCACATACCATAGTATCTCAAGACGAAAGTCTTCGACCAGTACGTGTTGCCAGTAAAGATCTACGGCACTGAAACGTAGTCGCTCACAATGGGCCTTATGAGAAGGCTGAAAGTCACCCAAAGGGCAATGGCGAGGGCTATGCTTGGAATTTTCCTATGTGATCAAATCAGAAATGAAGAGAGCCGCAGTAGAACGAAGGTAACCGACATAGCCCGAAGAATTGCTTAACTTAAGTGGCAGTAGGCAGGGCACATTGCTCGAAGAACAGATGGCCGATGGGGCCAAAATGTTCTGGAGTGGCGGCCGCGTACTGGAAGACGTAACGTTGGAAGGCTTCCCACAAGTTGGACAGATGACCTTGTAAAGGCCGCAAGAATCTGCTGGATTCGGGAAGCACAGAACCGGTCGAAATGGCGGTGCTTAGGGGAGGCCTATGTCCAGCAGTGGACGTCTTTCGGCTGAAATTTTGATGATGATAATGATGTAAATTTTACAGTTTAATTACTGGACCAAAGCTAAATTAGCAACCAAAGTTACTAATAAGTAATAATAAGCTGATCTCAAAACACTATGTTGATCTCAAATACAAGTTGATTCATAAATAATAAGTATTTCATTTTTTAAACTTCAATCCACAGGAAATTTATGAAAAAATAAGGATTTGAAACTGTATTTTGCTTACAGAAAATACGTTTGTAACTTTTGTGGCGTTTTTCGTAACTTTCGTGGGAACCGAAATTTCAAAATAGAATATCTCTTTACTTTATGCACCGATTTACATATAATCAAAATTGCACTTATTATTTTTAGAGCATCTTAAATGTGTGTCCATTTATTTGAAGATTACTTTAAAAAAAAAATTCGCCACGAAAGCTACGCGGAGAATACTTTTTGAAGAACTACTCATAAGTCAGAGTTCTGAAATAAAAACGGTTTAAAGCAAATTTCTTTCTTTTATCTTTCTTTTCTTCTTTGAAATTATAGTTTATTTTACATTAGTAACATTTTTAACGTAAAAAAACCATCCAATAAATTGCCATGTTTAATTTACGGGCAAAAAACTCAAATAACTCTATATAACTTATAAATATAAGAATGTTTTACGCCTTATTTATATTTTATTAGCTGGTATTACCTCTTCTGGCTCTGCTTACAGCTTCGAGCCGGTTTAGCACTGAAGACAAGGTTTCGGAGGCGATACAGACAGACAGACAGACAGACGGACGGACATAGCGAAACTATAAGGGTTCCTTGTTGACTACGGAACCCTAAAATCTGTTATTTTGACATTACAAAAAGACACTTCAATTTTATTTATTTCTATAGAATATAATTATGTAATATGAGGAATCTAAAAGGTAAGTAAATAAGTACCTAATCTCATAAATATGGTGGAACGCACCAACATTACACCGCGGGGTGTACGCTCCGAGTTCTCCATTAAAGATACCTAATACTAAAATCATGGAAAACTGTAGGAACTTTATTAGAAAGAAAGCAAAAACTGTTACTGTAGGTACTTGTTAGGGAAAATGTGTTTTAATAAAGTGGATAACGCGTGGATACCTAATCAAAATAAGAACTTACGTCAGGAGATAAAATTAATTTGTGATCAAGACAACTGAAAATGGTATGGACGGTAAGTCCAGGAAAGCGTAACTACTAATAATACTAACAGATACCAACTTGATACTGTTTTGAAATAAGGTCATCGTGAAATTAAGGTAAGTAACCCGCGGTTGAAGTCGACAGTGACCCAGAAGTCATCAAATTGTCTAAAAACATCAATATCTTTTTCTACTAAACGATTTTTAAAACAACTTATTTTAGTAACATATTGCTCAATTAAAATAACAACACTGAGTTTTAACTGCAATGCCGACTAAAATATTTTACTTGAAAAGTGTACGAATTGAAATTTCGACACATCGCGCTAATGTGCCGTCACTCGCGATGTGACGTCATAGGTAAATTATAATATGCCTCGAAATTGGTACAAGTATGACCTATCTTTTTAATGCTCAATCAGTACTCTACCATTAAAGTTATTAGCGGTTGAAATCTTACATGTTTTGTCGGTTCGAAATATTGAAAAACTTACTTGCCTCTGCACCAGTACGCCGAGCGAAAAAAACGTTTTTTACTTCAAAATTGATTTAGATAAAAACTGACTCGGTGATTCTGAACTCTTAATTTTTAAGCAAAAATATATTAGAATTCAAACTGCTAACAGCTTTTGTAATTTCTTGGTATTTGGTACCTACCCTTACTTTCATATCATCTCATAAAGACAATTACATTTTTTTATGTGTTTTTATCTTAAATTTTATGGTCAAGGCCTGAGAGTTCACATTAGCATCAAGAATTGACGACTACTGGCTCCTTTTGATGAGTAATAGTACAAATCTGATGACTATTGGTACAAATCGCCCTTTTTTATATTTGCTAAAATAAGTACATAATATAATTCAAAATTATAGAAATTAACCACTTAGATTATCGGTTAAATTTTATCATTCAATATGCAAAAAGTTTCCTTCTGCATGAAATACTTTTCACACAGCAGTTCTTTAAAGTCAGTGAATTTCAAAACTCGACGAGTATTGGTATGAGTTTAATGAAAGCCAAACTCAGCATGGTTGCTGGCTTTCAATTGGGGTTGGCCGGCGACTAGCTTCAACTTTCTGACTAACAGACCGACACCTGGACAAGTTGTTAAGTATTTAAGTTGTTTCATTAGTTTGTTTTGAAATATATGCTTTGAGTTTAAATTGCAATAAAAATATTAGGAACTGTATCATTAAAGCTCCATTTACACAGTGCGAGTTTCTGGAACGTTCAAGAGCAAATAAATCGCGGCGGGATTTTATCGCGCACTGGATTTTCAGCTTTCGGTGTTAGGTTAGGTTGGATTTTCGGAGCCGAGCTTCGAAAATCCAACCTAACAAAAACAGAGTGCATCCCAGCGACACGAAAAACACATTGTTGGATTTTCAACTCCCGGCGCTAAGCAGAGCATTGAAAATGCAGTGCGCGAAAAAAAATCGCCGCGATTTTTTTACGCCCGTGCGAACGTACCCGTATTTGCACTGCTAAATATTTCATTAAATTTTATTGAACGTCTTGTTTCCTTCGCTCATGTTTGAATGATAGAAAATTTTCATGCCAGAATTTAATGCGATTTTATTGTATGTGCGATTTAATTGTGCGTACAATTTTATTGTGCCCCACCAAAATCAATTAGTGGTACACAGTGGTTGCCAAAATTGTGAACATTCTACTTTGTCCTACTGGTGGGGCACATTGGTTGGGCAAAGAATAATGTGTTGGGCAGAGGTGTACACCCTAATTTCACCAGTTATTTTTAAGACCCACGTAATAGAGGGCGAGCCTATTGCCATTAAACTCAATAACACTTTGCCCGACCTGGGAATCGAACCCAGGACCAGCAGCAGCGCTTGCGATCACTCGAGGCAATCGAAATACGAATACAACGAGGCAGTCGAAATACGAATACAACGAGGCAGTCGAAATACGAATACAACGAGGCAGTCGAAATACGAATACAACGAGGCAATCGAAATACGAATACAACGAGGCAGTCGAAATACGAATACAACGAGGCAGTCGAAATACGAATACAACGAGGCAGTCGAAATACGAATACAACGAGGCAGTCGAAATACGTATTGATTAGGTGGAATTAACAGAACATCATAAAACCACAGTATAATAATGTTACAGTAGTTTACCTTGATAGGAAACGGCCGTAACGACGTGCTTCGAAATCTCAGTATATACCAGTACGCAACAGTTCGAGTGCGCGGCAGTTACGCACGGACGGACGCGTATTTATCTACCGAGCGGCCGTAGGTAATTAATTCAAGGTCACTGCTCAGATAAACTACTGTAGGTACCGCTTATAGTACAATACAATAACGTCTTCAGGAAGTTGTTGCGGTTGCCGCGGTTCTGCAGTGCGTCCGCGATGTTTTCCGAAGCGCGTACGGATGACTTTTACGCAATAAAGCGCAAGCGCGTGTCGTCGTTGTTGGGCAGAGTACGCGGTAGCAGCAACGACATTCTGAAGATAGTTGCTAGTAAATACCAGTGTCCGATACACTCGCTCTGGGTAAGTATCGTGGTTGGGACAGTTAAATGAAATGTTTTAAATTGTTGTATAATTTGATTGTATTTTGAATTCATTACCTACTAACACAGTTTATAAGCTCCTGCTGTTACTAACCATAATGATAATAGTACATTATGATATAAGTGCGGTAAGTTGAAAATTACAACCGAGGCGATATTGCTAGCCCGAGCCGTAGGCGAGGGATACAAGAAAGCAGAGGCTGTAATTATCAAAGCGCACGTATGTCATACGACGTTTTATAACATAATTTGCGAGGAATTAAATAAAACTTGGACTTTCTTAAATGAATAAATCTTTAAAAACACACTTTCTGAAAATGAATTTGGATCTTTGCTTGTTTTCCATAAGATGAAATTTTGATACGCTTGTAAGTATTTATCGGTCGATTTTTCAGGCAAGAGGCTCAGAGTAGCCTTTTTCGCTGCCTCTGAGACTTCTGGCGCTGTCGAATTAATAAATTCATCATTACTTGACGACATTTTCAAATAAAAACAATACAGCGAAAAGAAAAACCGCGCGGAATAATTTTTACTTGTTCACAAATTAGCGATGCGCGCGCATCAGCGCTTTTTTTTAAAGCAAAGGCACAAAAACAGCTAGTATTACTAATAAAGTACTTACCTAAATTAATATTTCTTTGTTTCTGTTTGTTGTTGTTGCAATTTATTGTCAATATTAATTGAATCAATTTAATATGTCTTGATGTACTCTTTCGGCATACTCAAATGGACTCAAACTGAACTTGACGCCCTGGATAGGAGGGTCCGTACACTGCTGACCGCAAACTGGATGCATCACCTACGATCGTCGGTGATGAGACTGTACATCCCGCGGAAGTGCGGGGGTCGAGGCTTTTTAAATGCGAAGACCCTCCACAACCGCGAGGTGTGCAGCCTCAGAGAATATTTTTTAAATCCGATGTGGGTATGCACCGTGATGTGGTCGCAGTGGACAAGGGACTCACCCCGCTCTCCATGGCTAAAGAGAACTGGCGCAAACCTGTAGTACTTACTACCGATGACCGCAAGAAGGTATGGCAAAGCAAGGAGCTTCACGGACGCTTCTATCGGGCTCTTCATGAGCCCGGTGTAGATTTCTTAGCGTCCGTATCCTGGCTACGTTTCGGTGACCTTTTCGGGGAAACTGAAGGTTTCGTTTGTGCAATTATGGACGAAGTTATCTTGACGAATAACTACCGGAGATTTATTATGAAGGACGGGACAGTTGACGTGTGTCGGGCATGCCACCGTCCGGGTGAGTCCATCAGACATATTATATCGGGTTGTTCTCGTCTGGCTAACGGCGAGTACTTGCACAGACATAACCAAGTCGCCAGGATTATTCACCAGCAACTTGCTTTGAAATATAAGCTTGTGGACTCTGAGGTACCGTATTACAAGTATGTGCCCGACCCAGTTCTCGAAAATGACCATGTCATGTTGTACTGGGATCGATCTATCATTACTGACAGGACTATTGTAGCCAATAAGCCTGATATAGTGGTGATAGATCGATTAGCGCGCCGCGCAATGGTTGTTGATGTTACCATTCCACATGACGGGAACCTCGTGAAAGCTGAGAAAGAGAAACAAATAAAATATCTCGACTTAGCTCACGAGGTTGTTGACATGTGGAATGTGGACTCGGCTGTCATTGTGCCGATTGTAGGCATCCATTCACACTGACACATCGGCTATCGGCTATCAGGCCAACGGCCTGATAGCCGATAGCCTCGACCAATATCTTTCGAGGCTCTCGTTAGGCGGTTGGATCAAGGGCCAGATTCAGAAGGCAGTACTCCTCGATACGGGTCGTATTGTGAGGAGGTTCCTATCTCTGCAGCCCTAACCACCGGTAGCTTGGACGCTGCTCCCGACACCGGCGGACCACTATTTTTTATATTTTTAAATGTTTTTTATTTATTTTTTAAGAAATATTTAAAAATGTATTTTATAAGGAAAAAATATAAATAGACGAAATAATAATAGTATCAGACCGTGTGAACATCGGTACCATACTAAATCAGGATGCGTTAGTGTGTATGTGCATATTTATGTTGACGAACCCAGAACACTACAATGTAATTTGTTCGACTAACAGGATGTTTGATTATACAAAAGTCATGAATTGTAAACTTTCAATTAGGCTATTCCTAGATGCTAGTTGCTAGTTCATATTCATAATTTCAGCTACCATGGACTTACATTATTATATCGTTAGATAAAAACCAACCGAAATTGTTAGATATGGAAGGAGATTATTTAGCCATGTCTGTTATTACTTTTATAACCATTATTAACATTGACTGAAAGGTAATGAGTTGACGACTTGACGTCAAGGTACAAATAACGTACACAATTCTGGATAATCAATACAAAAGTTGGATGATAATAAATATACCCATCTGATTTCGCTATTTCGTTGGTCACTCAACCACAATGTGTCAGTGTGAATGGATGTCTAGCAAGATGAGTGCTCACTTTAACAGACAACCACATTGTGTCAGTGAGAATGGATGTCTAGTAGGATGAGTGTTCACTTTAACAAACAACCACAATGTGTCAGTGTGAATGGATGTCTAGCAAGATGAGTGCTCACTTTAACAGACAACCACATTGTGTCAGTGAGAATGGATGTCTAGTAGGATGAGTGTTCACTTTAACAAACAACCACAATGTGTCAGTGTGAATGGATGTCTAGCAAGATGAGTGCTCACTTTAACAGACAACCACAATGTGTCAGTGTGAATGGATGTCTAGCAAGATGAGTGCTCACTTTAACAGACAACCACAATGTGTCAATGTGAATGGATGTCTAGCAAGATGATTGGTCAGTATAACAGATAACCACAATGTGTCAGTCTGAATGGATTTCTAGCAAGATGATTGTTTCAGTAACTTGTTGCTTAAAGATATAATTCTCTTTTGCAGGGAAAACCCCAGAGAGGTTCGTAATAGAGCCGAGAAGATGAGGAGAGACCGGCTGAACCAGTCGGTGGCGGAGCTGGCATCCATGGTTCCGCCTGTGGTGGCCGCCAGGCGGAAGATCGACAAGACCACAGTGCTGCGACTGACCGCGCACTATCTCCGAGCTCACCAATACGGTAAGTAGAGTAGGGCGGGGCTAATAGTCCCAATTTTCACTCTAAGACCCATAAGTCTAAAAATCGAGTACTTATTGTCAACAAAAAATGTTGTATGAAACCTAACACAATTCAGCTTAACGCTCAAATAGTCAGAAGTGTATTATTCATTTGATTTCCGAAAACAAATGCAAAATGGAATTCTGTACTTTTTACCCCACTCACGGGGTAAAAAGTCCCAAGTTTGGGGAAAGAAGTCCCTAAAACTTAATGGTTAGCTAATTAGCTATTTATGGTCAATTATTAGGGTAAATCAAATGCATTATTTTAAAATCAATATCTAATAATACTTCTGTTTATTAAAATATCAATATAATCAACATAATCTTAATATTTTAGTATAATCAACATGAGATTTCAACATTAAACAATTAAGGTTGATGCGGCAGGGTAGCCCGCGAAATTCAATTTTTTTTAGGTTTTTTGCTATTTGTAGGTCAGTGTGAGCTTGTATGTTGATTAAAATATGATTCGCGGCCGTAGCTAATATGGCTTTACAGAATTATAATCATTAGAATCAGCAATACAACTCCATAAGTCAGCATTTATCTCAAATCTAGCGATTTCATGAAATCATGAGGTTTGAGGTAAATGCTGACTTATGGAGTTGTATTGCTGATTCTAATGATTATAATTCTGTAAAGCCATATTAGCTACAGCCGCGAATCATATTTTAATCAACATACAAGCTCACACTGACCTACAAATTTCAAAAAACGTAAGAAATTTTGAATTTCGCGGGCTAGCCTGGCGCTTTCGCCTTAAACAAAACGAAACGTGGACGTATTTTGAGCACTGCACTCAATATTCTGTAAGTAGCACTATTTAATATTAGGTCTTTACCTATGAAATTGCCGTTCTGCAGTACTGGCCATTTCAAATCAAAATAATTTTTGTTTGGCTAAGAATTCTAATTTCAAATTAATTTTATTTTAAAAACATGGATTTTTTTTTCCAAAAGTAGTCATTTGTTTATTGATTAGTGTTACATTTTCATCGCATTTCAATCTTTTTCGTCATCATGGATACGTTAAAAATTCGAGTAATTATGGAATATGAGTACCGTCGTGGCAGCAACGCGGCACAAGCGGCACGCAACATCAACGACGTTTACGGAGCTAACACTACAAACCAACGCACCACCTGTTATTGGTTTGCTCGCTTCCGTTCTGGAAATTTCGACCTGAAAAATGAACCTCGCGGTCGTCCGAAGACTTTGGTCGACAATTACGAATTAAAGGCGATTGTGGAAGCTGATGATACACAATCTACGGCTGAATTAGCAGCAGCTTTCGACGTTAGCGTCAAAACAATATTGGTCCATTTGCGTCAAATTGGCAAGGTAAAAAAGCTTGACAAATGGGTGCCCCACGAACTTAATGATCGCCAGCGCGAAGTACGCGTCGAGACGTGCCTTGCACTGCTCAACAGACACACAAATGAAGGAATTTTGAACCGCATTTTTACCTGCGATGAAAAATGGATTCTGTTTGATAACCGCAAGCGCTCAGCAAGTTGGTTGGATCCTGGTTCAGCACCTAAACAATGCCCTAAACGAAAACTTACCCCTAGAAAAGTGATGGTCACTGTTTGGTGGTCTAGCGCCGGTGTGATTCATCACAGCTTCATACCAAACGGGGTGAGCATTACTGCAGATGTGTACTGTGAAGAACTGAACACAATGATGGAGAAGCTGGCACATCTCCAACCAGCATTGGTCAACCGCTCGTCTCCGCTGCTCCTGCACGACAACGCGCGACCTCATACTGCACAGCAGACGGTCTCCAAGTTGCAAGAACAGGGGTTGGAAGCTCTCCGTCATCCGCCCTACTCACCAGACCTTGCGCCTACAGACTACTACTTTTTCCAGAATTTGGATAACTTCTTGGCGGGCAAAAAATTCAATACCCGAGAGGCAGTACAAAATGCCTTTGAATAATTTGTTGCCTCCCGACCAGCTGATTTTTTTAAGAAGGGCATCAATAAACTGCCACTGCGTTGGCCAAGATGCATTGATTGCATGGGTGATTACTTCGATTAATACAAATAAAAAATACATGAAAAAAATTCGTTTAAATTTTTTCATACAAAACGGCAATTTCATAGATAAAGACCTATTATAAGGTAAGACTAGACGAGCTTTAAACAAACTAAAAAACAAAAGAAAAAATTAGCAGTCGTAAAACTATTAATAAGTAAGTACCTACCTCCTGCATGTCGCGGTGTCGGTAAGATTTCCCTCTTCCAAAAATCGCTCAAAGCGCCAATAGAAGTTTTCACTTCAAAACAAAAGCAAGTTTTCAAGTTCAAGAATAAACTCTGTTCGCTTGTACAAACTGAGATAATGATTAATAATATATACAAGGTAACACTAATATATTTACATATTATGTACAAGTATATAATAAAAAATAAAAAGGGGAAGAGCTCATAGGGCATAAAAAATTCGTCCACATCGCTGTTAATGGGAAAAGTGCCCAAAAGGCTGGCAGCATTGCTATGTGGATGGCAAATGCTAATTCTTTGGGCTAAAAATCCCGCCGTGCTAGCAAGAATAACCCTGTGTAATAAGGTTTCATCAACTAGCGTTTTCCTCATAAATAAGCTTCCGGTAATGTCAGTTAGGAACTTATGAGCTTTGTTAAGTAAATTTTACAAGGGATTCTAGATTTTGCAAGGGGAATTTTTTTGCAGAATATTTACTTTCCTGTTTTCTTCTTATTTAATGTTTCTTTTGTCTTCTCGTCAATTCGCAGACTTATGTTTCTTGCTCACCTTATGAATTGAGTGACGCAGTTGAGTGATCTAGTTCTACGCTTCAATTTGCAAATATTTTCTAGTTTCACCACATTCCATACAGTAATTGTTATGTGTTGGAATGCAAGCTCCACCCATACCAATTACGATGGTCATACACGACCGAATTGAAGAGTTCTACTGTGAACTATGATAGCGTTGTAACAAAGTCCAATTACGTTTAGTAGGGTAGTGGACGGACGCTGCAGCTGCGCACATTTTGTATCATGTTATTAATGGCATGTCATTTTGCACATACGAGAAGCACCTTTTACTTTGATAAAATAACTAGACAGCAGCGAATTATCGGAAAGTTAACGTTATTGTGTTAACTAAATTAATAACAGTAGGTAAATAAAAAAATTAAGTTAAACGTTATTGTGTTAACGAATTAATAAGTAACAAAGGAGAATGCCAGATCCTGCCCCACCCTTTCATTAATTTACGGGAAATGTAAATTAATCGAAATTATAGCATGATAATAAGACCCTTTGATAATTAACTGTTATTCTGTTAAACTTGCGGATAAAAAGTTAGAGAAAAAAGGAATTTTAAAACCCAAGGCCTGTGTTTACGTTGAACATCTGCGTTACTTAGTATGCATACACGCGAAACAAAACGAGTTATTTAATTTAAAAATGACATCTATTAATGTATTATGTAATTAATTTAAATACACACAGTTATTGAAAATAATTTTTGTTAATACCTACGTAATATCTTTCGCATTTGAACATTATAGCAGGTCATTAGGTGTAGATAGATAGATAGATAGAATACTCTTTATTATGCACACCATAAAAATTACAGATATAAACGTTGAAATTTTACATAGGGTGACACAATGGGCGGTCTTATCGCTAAAAGCGATCTTTTACAGACAACCTTTGGATGGATTATGGGGAGAAAGGAGAGAATACTGTAGGTAGTCTGTGGTGTACCATATATACATACAATTTATACATACATAAATACAGAACTTATATAAATATATACTTATATATACTACTTGAAAAAGAGCAAGGAACTATACGTAATGACGATATTTACAGAGAGAGGAAATGTTTTTTCACCAAAATTTAGGTGTAGGTTATTTAATTTTAGGTGTAACGAAGCGCTAATAGCAACGTTATAAAGTCATTCATTGACATTCGCTCTGTTCTGTTTGCATTGTTGTTTGTTTTTTTACGCTCCCTACTCCAATCTCTCCATTTATTACTGCAGTTATATTCACGACGATTTTTGCTTTTGTACACGGACTCGATCTCGCCTACTCGCCAACTTTGTGCTACTTAAAGGCATTAAAACATATTTTTAGCCATCACTAATAAAGCAGTAATAGAATGCTACATTCGGCATGCTTTGTAAACCAACTTTTACTTTATGGTTCAAAGCTCTATAGAGCGTCTGGCATTGTCCTTTAGTTGAAAATTGCCACTGAATTTCAATTAATTATAGCTAGTTTACACATTGCGAGCTAGCGTGCGAGTCGGCCTACCGAGTAGCTGCAATGCAGCAACTCGCACTGTGTGGACGTATCATACGATTTATTCACACTTGCGAGTTGGACTTAGCTCACAGACGAGTAACTTCATTTTTTTTTTGTTTTCACTCGCCTTGTTGCCTCGCATCAGCAGCAGCTCGCACATAACTCGCATCGTTCGGACGCTTTCGGCAGTAGCTCGCTAGTCAGTCGCAAATACACAACTCACAAAAGACTAGCCAGCTACTCTCATAATAAAAACAGCCAAGGCAAGCCGAGTTACTGACATGCGAGTACACAATGCGAGCAGCTGTCACTGTCTAGTTAAGGTGATATGTGAAAAGCGAACTGGGCGGGAATTAGAAAGTGACAGACTCAATTACACTTCCACATGCGAAAAAAAGAGAGCGCTACATAGCGCTGGAACCAAAATAAAAGCGACAAATCAAATAAAAATTATTTAAAAATAAATTGAGACATATCTTTCAAAAAACTGAAAGCCAGAGTTTTCAATTACTTAGTACGCACATTTTGAATGCAATTTTGTAACGAAATTACTTAGGATTTTAGAATTACAGAAAAAAATATAAAAAAGTAGAGGTCTTTTCGGAATTAAATTCTATAGAGGAAATTTAACCCAATTGTGTTTTCCTTCAGTCAGAGTATTAATCAAATAGTCAATAGACATATTATATCCAAAAATTAAATCCATACATGCTGCAATAGTGAAATAAAGGGTTACGAAAAATCCCCCCATTTATTTTGTTATCACCTTAACAGCTCGCACTGTGTAAACCAGCCATTAGAGTAAGTTTGTAATTTCAAAAAGAACATCATGTAATAAGAAGATATGACTGATGAGATGACACTAGGTGAAACTCACATGTTTCCTTGAAAATACGATCATTAAATAATTTAATCAAGAACAAAACTATAAAAGAGCCAATAATTTATAATCTAACTACTTAGATACACATACCTACCTATAATAATTGCGCAGAACAGGTATCTCTGTACTATAAACACTGAGTCACCAAATCAGTATATTAACTTTATATAAAAGGAAGAAGTGGGATAAGCAAAGTATCGATTAAAGCTAAAGCAGTAATAACAACAACAAAGTTAGAGTAACTACTTAGGTAGCATCACAAATGGGTTCAAGGTAGGTCTTAATACAGATGAAGGTAATGTAAAACATGAGCAATGCCTTCTCTTAGATGTAGTACATTGATTTTGTGACTTAAAAGTGCAGTATGTATTAGGCAACATTGTTGCAGCGTCGTTTTCTACAGTGTGACACGTACCCGCCCAGATATTTGTGGGTCTAATAAATTCGATCGCCATCGTTCTAGATTAGGAGCGTCTGAAGGCGATTATTTGAAAACTGCAGTTACAATGTACCGGTGCCCTGTGCTGAGGATCCGTCGGTTACTGGACGCAGCCAATAAGCTAGTGCAAAGTGCAAATCTATTCATAGTAGCGGCTCACACATTCGTGTCACTATTAGTTTGCCCGAGAAATGTAACATGCACTTCATTAACCACGCTTACACACATAATATACGTCTGGGATGTCTGTGCGACTACTCTAATTTGTATTCTACTAAATATTTTATGACCTTAAAATGCGTTAAAATAATAATGCGTCATATTCTTTGCTATCTAATTATCATAATGATCATTACGTCACGTCATGTTCTAAAACAGTTCTTGGACTACATACATGGTTCTGTGAGTGTGTCATTGAGTAAATAAGCATTAGGTAAATGATTTAAATGCAGTAAAAATAATAGTGTTTAAGTTATACAAAACATTTCCACATTAAATAGAATTTAGTACGATTAGTTATTGCAATGTAACATATTTGTCTATCAATATAAAATCCGGTCGTGTATAGTAACGTGAGCGCACGCGCACGTGCTGCGCCATGCTCCTCTCTAAGGGTGTCCACACACTGCATTGCGAATTCAGTTATTTTTGTTTCAATGCCACCGTAGACAGCGAGAGCGTGAGATGTCATAACGTAAAGCGGTGGCGTAATGTAGCCATAACCTTATACAACACAATTTTAAAATATAGTTTTACGATTCTACTAAAACAGTGTAAGCTGAAAACGTGTGACTGTCAACGTTATTTACTTTTTGTGATGCAAGTAGTATGTTGTATGTTTAATTTGTAAATAGATATGGTTTTGCTTAGTGATATTATGTAACAAGACATACGTGCCGGTTCTCTTGTTCAATAACTTAACCAAAATTAGAGAATCGCTTCTTTTAGGCAGCGCGAGAAAAGGACGGCTATAGCTATGAACTAAGTTAGAAATGTCAAACTAGTTTACGCCTTGCGCTTCATCGTGTTTTTAGTCGACATGTTTTTACGTGTCGTCTAAATCTCTATGGAAAAAGTAGTTCAACTAAATTTGACAGCTCTAATTTACGTCCGTCTCTTTCTTGTTTTAATAGAAAGAAAAAGTTAGCAATAGCCTAAATTAAGTTTAGTTTGTGCACAACAGAATCGGTACCAATGTCTTGTTTCGATAAAATCCCTTGCTCGATTTTATTTCTGTCAAGTTGCTAGAAGTAATTATGTGTTATTTTTAGTAGTGTATTTTTTTCTGATTTTACCTAAAACCCAAATTATATACCTAGTATTAGTAGTACCTAAAAATATTTTTTCATGCTATTTCTGTATTCAATAATTGCGTTAAAAACATCAAAGCTTTTATTAGCATTATAAACGTTTTAATTTTGTACACTTTTATGAATTCCATTCATTGTTTTCCCCTAGAAAAAAAATAGAATCACTGATTCTTTCTATTCATTCATTTGCGTTAGCTTGTTTGTTGAAGCAATATTCGAAGTCAGATGAAAATTGGACTGTCGCGACGGTTCAATTTTAAAATTTCAGCCCGAGAGGCCTGAAGTTTATTTTTGCAAAAATAATTGAAACACGGTGGTTTGAAAGTCAACAAGGTATGAGCTTGACAGATCGTGTTGATATTTTCCATAGGCTTCAAAGCAATTTGAAGGCTTGCTGTCAATAGAAAAGATACAGCCATTTTTTTATTTCTTTATTTCATCATGGAAGACTTACAGCTAAAAATAACAAGAAAAAGTCAAGTCTTCGCGTTTAGAATCGTCGCGCGTCTATTAGAATTTATGTTGTGAGCATTCAAACAGAAACATATTGCATAAATTATAAATTTGTAATAGTTAAAACTATTTAAATAACCATTTGGTTTGCAACTATTAAAAAGAAAAAAAAAAAGTAATACCAAACTAAAAATTAAAGGAAAACATAATTAATTTGCAGTTATTTCAAAAATTTGAGGCTTAAGCACCTTCTGGCTTAGGGCACACACAGTCGTCAGTCGTAAACAGATCCAAATTATTTTTAGTTTTTTATAAATTTATTTTATAAAATACTATATATACTATATAGTATAGGTATGTAATAATTTTTATATATATAATAATTTATCCCAATTATTTTGGCATTTTTGGTTTCAGCCATTATTTCGATAACTATTTAAGTACTTGCAATTTTTGCTGTAAATTAAAATGGAAACCCAAAATGGATTATTTTACGAGGAAAATGTCTCGCTGATGGTGGCACATTTAGATCATTCGATTCCCTTCAAAATGGTTGAGCTTAATGGTGCTGATCCATGCGTGATGTTGACGGGCACCGTCAGTTGAGACTGATCATTCTCTTAGCTGGTTTATTTATATTTTAGTTTTATTTTTTTGAATTATAAAAGTGCCTACTATTGACACTTTTGTCGTCTATTCTCACGTGAATAATTTCAACTTGAATGATGTAACCAATATTTTGCAACAACATTTTGATTTAAAAGAGTGTCCGCGGAATTTCTTGCCCGTTCTTCTCCATAGTTACCTACGAGTAGGTACTACGCTTTGGAATGGGCAACCTGCTTCATCTTTCTGACTGACTGGCTCCTTGACAGTTGAAAAGTACCTGTAAATGCATTGAGTTTGAGTTTTTGAGATTGAGTTCAAACTTTTTGTTTTTCTAGTAAGTGCCTACAACCTACTACGATATTATTTGATAAAATAAATCAAGATCATTCAAATGTACCTTCGATAGTGTGTTTTTGTCTGCTAAGTTGTGATCACAGAGTAGTACAATGCAGTACTCATTTAGATACTTACAATACTCAGTAAGCACCTCTAGATGGGGGGAGGCCAAAGGCTTTCTAATGGGCCACTACAATTTCATTATGTTTTCATATAAATAGTACTTAGATAGTAATGAAGAATGAATTTCTCCATTCAGGGTCGCCCCTGATTACACGGAACTTATAACGGGCGAAATGTGGGTGGTAGGTACTATTGGTACACCTCGGCCTAACCCTCCGGGGAATGTAGCCGTCATGTTATGTTATGTAATGAAGTCTCTTCCTTCGCAGTGTTCGGAGACTCAATCGGCCAAACGGCGCAGCGGTTCAGCCCTGCCTCGATCCTCAAGGTGCTGAGCCTGTTCAATGGCTTCCTGATCACCACCACGTACAGGGGCATTATTGTGGTTGTATCACAGAATGTCAACCAATATCTTGGATACTCTGAGGTAAACTGCTATTTTTTTCTTTAAATTTTAGCATAAAAAGGTACGCGGAAAGAAACGTTTATGATAATTTGCTTAGGACCGAAGACAAAAAATCAATCTGCCTAGTCTCTTCCCGATTATGTTGAGGTCGGCTTCCAATGTAACTGGATGCAACTGGATACCAGTATTTTAAACATGGAGCGACTCCCTATCTGACTTTAACAATCCAGTTACTTGGTAATACGATACCGCTTGTAATACTGGTTGTCAGACGTAACAACTGTCAAATATCCACGATGACAACCAGGACGTGCTTTCCGAAGCTCGGAGGAGTCTCTGTGCGGCCAAGAGCTCCTCCTTATTACCGCAAAGAAAAGAGTAACGTATTTCCTAACATCCCAGCTTTTATTTCTCTACTATAAACAAAACTTAATTAAAATATACAAGCTATTAACTATGTATACTATGTAGGTACAATAATAATAAAAAAAGGGGAAGAGCATCAAAAAATTAGTCCGAATCGCTGTCAGTGGGAAAAGTGACCAAAGTGCAATTCTTTGGTCTAAAAATAGGTCAGGTCTGGTCTCGTGTAGAGTCAAACAACCGCTTGGCGATGTCCCGAAATACTGGATGAGTACTCGGACCCCAAGGCCCTAGTGTTTCCCACTTTTTATGATAGAAATAAATAAAAAAAATAAAAAAAAATATCCTTGGACATTTCACACAACGCCATCTAGTCCCAAGCTAAGCAACCTAATGCTTGTGTTATGGTAACGAGATCGCTGATAAACTACTTATACATTTTTTTTTTGTAAATACATACATATTATAGATAGAAAAACACCCAGACTCGGAACAAATACTTGTAGGTCGTACAAATATTTGTTCCGTGCGGGAATATGTCAATAGAAGTCAATTGACAAACTGTAACGATTAGTTACATTTATAAAAAAAGCGTTTTTTAGTTTTAGCTGCAGCAAGCATTACTCAAAACCATCTACGGTGATTTTGGCTTATGCAGTCAGCTCATTTACTTACTTAGCTAAGTCAATAAGGAAAACTTATAAGATATAATTCAATAATCAAGAGACTGATTGCGTAAGTAGGTAATAACCACTTATTTTACACTAGTTTCTGCCCGCGACTTCGTCTGCGTGAAATTTTTATGTTCCCCCAACTCACCCCGTCGCATCGCATTGCCTGCCCGCGCTATTACTTCGTTTTCGCTTAGCGTTCTTTCTGACTTTTTTCTTTTCGCTCGGAACCTAAGGGTTCTAGAGTGGTGTTAAATATGCCTATAGCCTTTCTTAAGAATTGGGCTATCAAATGCAAAAAGAATTTTTAAAGTCGACCTGGTAGTTTATTTATTTTATTTGGGAAACTTACAGCTTACTTAAAGTAGACAAATAACCTCATACAATATAAAACTGAAAGCCATTTACAGGAGAGTTCCAGACATTAGCGCGTTCAAACAAACAAAAAAAAAACAACTGTGTGTGTCAGCTACAACGCACGACTCATATATCATAATATTAGGTATTTACCTATGAAATTGCCGTTCTGCAGTACTGGCCATTTCAAATCAAAATAATTTTTGTTTGGCTAAGAATTCTAATTTCAAATTAATTTTATTTTAAAAACATGGATTTTTTTTTCCAAAAGTAGTCATTTGTTTATTGATTAGTGTTGCATTTTCATCGCATTTCAATCTTTTTCGTCATCATGGATACGTTAAAAATTCGAGTAATTATGGAATATGAGTACCGTCGTGGCAGCAACGCGGCACAAGCGGCACGCAACATCAACGACGTTTACGGAGCTAACACTACAAACCAACGCACCACCTGTTATTGGTTTGCTCGCTTCCGTTCTGGAAATTTCGACCTGAAAAATGAACCTCGCGGTCGTCCGAAGACTTTGGTCGACAATTACGAATTAAAGGCGATTGTGGAAGCTGATGATACACAATCTACGGCTGAATTAGCAGCAGCTTTCGACGTTAGCGTCAAAACAATATTGGTCCATTTGCGTCAAATTGGCAAGGTAAAAAAGCTTGACAAATGGGTGCCCCACGAACTCAATGATCGCCAGAGCGAAGTACGCGTCGAGACGTGCCTTGCACTGCTCAACAGACACACAAATGAAGGAATTTTGAACCGCATTGTTACCTGCGATGAAAAATGGATTCTGTTTGATAACCGCAAGCGCTCAGCAAGTTGGTTGGATCCTGGTTCAGCACCTAAACAACGCCCTAAACGAAAACTTACCCCTAGAAAAGTGATGGTCACTGTTTGGTGGTCTAGCGCCGGTGTGATTCATCACAGCTTCTTACCAAACGGGGTGAGCATTACTGCAGATGTGTACTGTGAAGAACTGAACACAATGATGGAGAAGCTGGCACATCTCCAACCAGCATTCTCCGCTGCTCCAGTCTCCGCTGCTCCTGCACAACAACGCGCGACCTCATACTGCACAGCAGACGGTCTCCAAGTTGCAAGAACTGGGGTTGGAAGCTCTCCGTCATCCGCCCTACTCACCAGACCTTGCGCCTACAGACTACTACTTTTTCTAGAATTTGGATAACTTCTTGGCGGGAAAAAAATTCAATACCCGAGAGGCAGTACAAAATGCCTTTGAAGAATTTGTTGCCTCCCGACCAGCTGATTTCTTTAAGAAGGGCATCAATAAACTGCCACTGCTTTGGCAAAGATGCATTGATTGCATGGGTGATTACTTCGATTAATACAAATAAAAAATACATGAAAAAAATTCTTTTAAATTTTTTCATACAAAACGGCAATTTCATAGGTAAAGACCTATTATGAAAGAACGCTGTTTGCACATTCTCAATTTTTTTTTCTTTTTTTAGTCCGCATAATATAAAATTATAACAAATTAATAAGGTAAAAAAAATAAAAATAAAAAATTAAACAAATACCTCGACCCCGTTTTATAAATATTAAGTCAGTCATTATTGCAAAGTTGCGACTTAGAAGCGGAAATTTCATTGTATCTAATAAGTCGTATTATCTATTATCTATTAAAACAGTTTTTTTTTTTGAGTCATTGATACAATAAAATTACTTACCTCACATTTACATATAAAAAGATTCAATATCACAAGTAATATAGAGGTACACTGCCAATTCCCCTTGAAAACTTGTTATCCCTACTGGTAACGATAAACGGAAAAAAAATCCAACTATCCCAACCAATGCTGATCAGGTTCCTTATATCCCTACCGGTAGCGATAGTTGGAAAAAAAATCCAAGTATCCCTACCAGTGGAGATATATCAGTAGGGACATATGGAACAGGGGACAAAACTTAGGTATTAATTATAACATTTTGTTCCAACAGCTTGACTTGCTCGGTCAAAACCTCCTCACTATAACTCATGAAGGTGACCGGGCCATGCTGCGCGAACAGCTGATGCCCAGGACCCAGAATCTGGGCCCCAACGGAGAACTCATGATTCCTGACGAACCTGATGCTACTCGCAAAGCCGAAGAGGCTTTGGCTCACGAGAAGAGACGATTTATAATAAGGTGGGTACCTATCAAGTAAGTGGTAGAGTCTTTTTCACTGCAGGAGGCGGGCAACGACCGTGAGTAGGGTATTTCAACTAAATGAAGTGTCATTCACAATCTTTAACGCGTCTGTGCATCTCCTAATGCAGTTTGTATTCTCTTTGCGACTCCAACTTTGCTTTACGTCATCGAACCAGCCACGTACTGGGTGTATCTGCGATAGCCAGTAGTACCTGCAGGTCACCTTAGGCTCGACCAGCACGGTTCAAGGCTTAAGTGTAATGTGTAAACTGTGTTTTAAAATAAATCTACAAGTCTGCGAATGTCTTTTCTGAATTAGTTGGAGATTCAAGACTGTTCAATAATTTCTCCGGAAATTGTCGACTTTCTATTGATTCGGCCTTTCAGGAGTTGTCTGCGAATGTACCTATGTAACATGTCAAAGCTTGCAGGAAGCGAATTTTTAAACTTAATTGGATTTTGCTGCTAACGTGACTTTTTTGAACTGATCGTATTACACTGATACCATAAATATTTATAAAAATCCAGGCCTCTTGCGAATCTCCACTCACGCCGGCCAATAAAGGCAAGAAGGAGGTTGGAGCTCTGTTCCTCGACAGTGTTCACCCAGGCCGGCTAATACTTAGAGGCAAGCCTGTTAAGAGGAACAAGACTTCTCTCGGGAGATAGAGTTCGTGGGGTCGCTACTACCCAACAGCTTGCCACATGCTGCCCTGCGGGTTTCTGTATCTCTCTTGGTCTGGCTCCTTACCCTAGGCCTGTTTCGGCAAAGTAAACTCTACCGGCGCAGACCTAAAGCACATAGGAGCGTGCAAGCCCCACCACGACGTCAACGTAGAGATACGAAGGTGGGGTTATTATTATTATTATTTATCCAGTCTAAATTATCCAATAGTTTTGAATTTTTATCCTTCCTTTTTTCCCTTATCCCAATTTATTTGGGGTCGACGCACATGTCTTTTTCCATACGACTTGTCTATTAGTCGTCATGTCATAGGGCCCTCGCTCACGGCGACTTTTTGTAAACGCGCGACAGCATTGCTACTCGAATCGAATCGTGGTGTAGGCGAGGGCAAACAGATAGTACCGCATCGCGACTGTATCGATGCAAACGCGCGACGACATCGCTACTGCATCGCTACAAAAAGTCGTCGTGGGCGATACTATTGAGATGACGACTAATAGACAAGTCTTTGGACCTCTCCCTGTAGCCACAGAACGTATTCATGGGAAATGCGAGCCCAGAAATGTTGCCTCAAATATTCAACGCGACGGAATCGTGATATGCTCAACAGCTTTGGCGTTCTGGATCCGTGGATGAGGCGGCATTCTGTGGTTTTTAGCCATATCATCTTTCAAACGGTGCATCGATTGTTTATACATTCATTAAACTTAATAAATTTCATGACTTAAAAATGTAATACTCGAGCAAGAAATCGCGGGTCTGGAACGAACCTGGTTAGTACTTTCCAATTAATCTTAGATTTCAATCATCATCAGAAAACCTAAACTTTAATACTAACTTCGTCGTTCCCTCTATATACACATGAATAGGCCTGTAATTAGTATACAAATATTCTTAAAATACAATCTATGTATCGATGCAATTAAGTAGCCGACGTTCGCACGTACTTTATATATCGCGGCGGGATTTTATCACCACTGGATTTTAAACTCTCGGTGTTGAGCCGAGCTTCGAGAATCCAACCGTGAATCCCAGCGCGTCGAAAAAACCTACAATGTTGGATTTTCAACTCTTGGCGTTAAAGCAGAGCGTTGAAAATACAGTGTGCGAAAAAAAATCGCCGCGATATTTTTACATCCGTGCGAACGTCGGAAGTCTTACACTCGTATTTATAGTCAAGAAAAAGTAATTACTTAAGTAAAAGTAATTGCTCAAGCAATGATTTTCTTTTTAAAGTTTAGTAATTGCTTGAAGTTGTCAAAGCTTAGAATGCTTAGCCAAGTAATAGTCACCATTTTCTTTACTTAAGAATTCTAGTTCTACCCTCAAGTATGAAATTACTACGTAGCAAGTAATTACTCAATTACTTTGATTATAAATACGAACCTTAAAGTCGGAATGTGTCAAAACAGCGAAAACTTTCCAAAGAAGTTACAAGTACTACTGACAGGCAAGCTTTTCCTTGATTTTATTTTTGTTGTATTGTTCTGAGGCGACGCCTACGTTCTGATTGGTTACGCTGCTAAAGCCAAAGTTTTACATGAAGTTTTCGGGATAGATGTGGTTAGAGCGCGTGACCAAAACCGAAAGTTTGCGTAACGGAAGAATCTTAAAACCATCAGTGGCATTGTATTTTCAGAGTTCAACGAGTTAGGTTCCCAAAAGAGTTTAAGAAAACTCTTCTACCTGACCAACATGAAGTAATGACGTCATTAATGTTTTTGTAATAAATATTAGGTTGCTAGCAATTATTTAATACAAATCTACTAATAATAAAACTAAAATTAAATAATAATATTTAAAAATCAAATTAAATAATATTTCCAAATATACTTATATATATTTTTTTTTATTTATTTATAAATTTATAATTTTTCGACGCCATATTTTAGTTTTTTAATAGTTCTAGTTAGTTTAGGATATTACATTTTTAACTTAATTATACTCATGAATAAAGTTTTTATAAATTCTTCCACATTTATATCATACATTTATAAAGTCATTTAAAATCATCTGAGTTTTTTTACTGTTTTCATTCAATGGAAAATCAATCACTTCTCTTCTTTCATTATTCTTCAACTCGATTGGTCACATAATTTCATACTTAGTATGTCATTTCAAACTCAAATTGTAATAAAGTTTCATAATCTCACACAAGCTAGCTGAGCTTGGAAACTTACTTTGTTGCCATATTTATCGTTGCAATTTTCATGCATTGCGACCTTGCGTCCTTTTTGAAGATCCTTGTGCTCATGTCAACTTTTCCCTTATTTTTTCGCGATTGATTTTATTGTTTGCTGTGCTATTTTTTTCATGTGACTGTTTAAACCTTGGCAGGCTCAAGAAGTTGGGCCAGCGATCTGAGCCGAGCCAGTATGTAACCTGCCACGTCAAGGGCTCGCTGAGGAAGTCGGACCGCGCCTGCCGTGGCTACAACCGCTGTTGCCAGATCGTGCGTCGAGCTCGCGCACGCTCTGAGAACCCATGCTCCAGCGGCAATGATATTGTAAGTACCTTTAATTTGTAAAGCATCAGCAGCTGGTTGATCTTCCGTTTATTCAAAACAAAAAGTTTCGGCGTGCGCTCCTGGTATATAATCAGCTTGCACATCGGTGACAGTTTACGGGTCAATAAGTTGATGTTGGTGCCATGGAAAAAGTTGTTCAGTTTGATGGTCACCACACCCTTAAATTTGACGAGGATGCAAAACGACACGTTGTAATTTAGTAGTTTCAAAGAATTCGGATCTTAGAAATGGGCATAGGTGTCGTGATCTGCCCGGCCATTTCACGATTTGACCATCTATAATAAATAATAATAATATTAATAAGCACACTGCTGGAGGATTCAGGTTCAGGGATTTGCAACTGGTGGAGCTACTGAAGATAACGGAAACTTTAGTATCGCCATCAGGATGGAATTTGGTGTGGACAAATGTGCGGTCATGCATGTAAAGCGAGGGCAAATTGTGGAATCCGTGAGGACCCAACTCTCGGATTCCATACACCTAAAATTCCTCTCCTCACTCGTAACCTATTTATAAGTATTTGGGTATGTTGGAAGCGTTAGGCATCAACACTGCTGACATGAAACAATCGTTTCTTAGGCCGCCTGAATAAAGTACTAAATAGTCTTTTATCAGGCGGAAACAAGGTGCGTGCCTTCAACGATTGGGTCATGCCGGCCGGTTTTGATGTACTCTTTCGGTATACTCAAATGGACTGAGACGGAACTTGACGGCCTAGATAGGAGGGTCCGCACACTGCTGACCGTAAATCGGATGCATCACCCACGATCATCGGTTATGAGACTGTATATCCCGCGGAAGTGTGGAGGTCGAGGCTTCTTAAATGCTAAGACCTTGCACAACCGTGAGGTATGCAGTCTCAGGGAAAACTTCCTGGAAACCGACGTGGGGATGCACCGAGAAGTGGTCTCAGTAGACAAGGGTCTCACCCCGCTCTCCTTAGCTAACGAGAACTGGCGCAAACCTGTAGTATTATATACTAATGACCGTAGGGAGGTATGGCAGAGCAAAGAGCTTCACGGTCGCTTTTACCGGGTCCTACATGGGCCCGATGTAGACTTCTTAGCGTCCGTATCATGGTTGCGATTCGGTGATCTCTTTGGGGAAACCGAAGGTTTTGTCTTTGCGATTATGGACGAAGTTATGATTACGAACAACTACCGGAAATATATTGTGAAGGACGGCACGGTTGACATCTTTCGGGCATGCCACCGTCCGGGGGAATCAATCCGTCACATTATTTCTGGCTGTTCTCATCTGGCTAACGGAGACTACTTGCATAGGCACAACCTTGTAGCCAAGATTATCCACCAGCAACTTACTCTGAAACACAGTTTTGTGGAATCGGAAATACCGTACTATAGGTATGTGCCCGACCCAGTTCTCGAAAATGGCAATATCACGTTGTGTTGGGATCGGTCTATCATCACTGACAGGATTATTGTTGATAAATAAGCCTGACATAGTGGTGATAGATCGATTATAGCGTCGCACAGTGATTGTTGACATATCTAAAAGCTGAAAAAGATAAGCAAATAAAGTATCTTGACCTGGCTCGCGAGGTTGTCGACATGTGGGATGTGGATGCAGCAATCATTGTGCCGATAGTCGTGACGGCCAATGGCATAATAGCCGAGAGCCTCGATCAACACCTAAGGAGCCTATCGTTAGGCGGCTGGATCAAGGGCTTGATCCAGAAAGCGGTACTTCTGGACACGGCGCGTATCGTTAGTAGGTTCCTCTCAGCAGCCCTGACCACCGGTAGCTTGGACCCTGTTCCCGATACCGGTGAGCTACTATTTTTATATATTTAAATGTTTTTATACTTTTTATATTTCAACATTTAAAAATGTAATTTATATGTTTATACTAATGAAATAAAGAGAATAATAATAATTTTTTATTGAAAAATAAATTTGACTTACAAAATAATGAAGCCTCTGATACCCAAACACCTGTATGTCAGATTTCAGCGCCTTCTCCCAATTCATTACATACTTTATAATATTTTTATACAACTAAGATTTTTAATGAACACTATAATTTTTTATTTACTTTTTTTGAGCATGCAGCATTTATAACATTTGCTATATCGTTCAACGCTCAGCGTTCGACGATTTGCCCAGCGATGTTTGGCCCTATCGAGCCAGATAGGTACGCGTAAAAAACATTACCCTGTCTTTGCTGCCCCGCAGTCGGGTGATAATACCTACCTATTCGAACTATTCTTTTTCGAATAATTTCTTTTTAGGGTCCTAAAAATACTAAATAGTCAAGTAACAGCGCGACAAACTGGGATATAGCAACGCGGTTGGTCACAGCAGTTCTAATATAACCTAATCCATTTGGTCTGGGTGCCACCACCGACCGCACAGTGGTTCCGCGGCCTAAGAGAGGCGGTCATAGGGTTTCGCTAAGGTAATGACTGTCGTTATCAATACTAATAATTATTATTATGCTTTTTTGTAATACTTTACGTTAAAACAAAATGAAAAAAACCGAATTAATGTTACGAAACTTATTTTACTTATTCGAAAAAATAATGCATTTTTTATACTTGACGAAATACATACTAAAATACAAGAAAATAATTGGTACTTAATTACTAATAAACCTCAATATTTACATCTTTATAGTAAAAATAAAGTGAATACCTAATTATTACCTACAAACACAGAAATAGACAAAAAATATAATAATTACATGTTAATAGTTACATATTAAGAGCTGTATCTAAAATAATGTAAAATAATCTAGTGTTTATTACCTATATAACTTTATACATTTTATTCTATACCGACAACAAAATCAACACCTCTTTAGATAGAATAGACTTCTTTTTCCGTGGTAACCTTTTAAAACCAGAAATATAAGGATCCGAATTAAGAAGAAGTCTATGTATCAGGTCGGTATTTGTGACAACCCGGGACATTTTCCTCGTGTTGTCACACCTAAACTGTTTAACTAACTTATTGCAAGATTCAGCGGCCTCTTCCGAAAGCTCGCCTATTGAGTATCTTGTACAAAGATTATTAACTCTTTTTTTTTAAGTCGTCAGCAATCAAATTCTCAACATCAGGCAGCAACTGTATCAGGCCTTGAAAAACTCGACGCCACCGTTCCAGTTCGGATTTGCTGTCCTTAATAGACAGCCAAGTATCTAGTACAAGCATTCTTTTGAAAGAACACTCAATACTAGTACCTAAAATAAAAAAAAAAACAGTTAAATGCGGATCAAAAACAATAAATATGTCGTAGCAAGTGCTACGCGCCGGCCGCTCGGCGTAGGTAGGTAATACGGGCTGGTATCCGCAACTCCACGACAATGCGCGTATTTTGCGTATAAGCCGCTCGGCGTAGCCCCTGGCTGCACCTTACAGCTGCAGCTGCAGGCAAATACATTTTTTAAAGTCTAGTAGTAGAGATTTTAAGTAACATTTTTATACCTAATTCAATGGCACAAGTAGATACAAACATAAGTAAAAGCTTCAACTTAAAAAAAATATATAGAAATAAATACGGAAGTAATTCTGCGGCGTAGCACTCTATTTAAAAAAAAAAAAAAAATGGTGGATTGAAAATGCAAAATAGTAAAGTAAGATACAATAATAATATAATACCTGTAACTTGAATGTCACAGACAAGTTGGAACTTGAAAACACGCGTCGATTGCAAAACCTTTTAAACCCTCAGGTAGTAACTGGTCTGGTGGGTAACTGAACCAGATATCATGGGTTAGTTCAATCATTGCCATCGGAGGCCTATGACCTACTACGTGACCACTGTGCATCGGCGTGAAATGCAACTACTTTGCGATAGGACCAGTGGTCACCTGGGAAATTCGATAAATAGGTTGCTTTCGTCGATCCACTCAAACTCAAACTCAAAGCATTTATTTCACATAAACCTATTACAGCCACTTTTGAATTGTCAAGGGGTCGGTCAGTCAGAAAGATGAAACTAGTTGCCCATTCCAAAGTGTAGTAGGTACCTATGGAGAAGAATGGGCAAGAAACTCCACGGTCACTCTTTTAAATCAAAATATGGTTACAAAATTGGTTACATCACCTGACTTTCGATTAGGCGCATCCTGACATAACCGGCCATAATTATCATGAAATAGAGCCGTATTGTGAAATGGCCAGGCATATTACGATTTCTGCGATCGGACCACGGTAGTTGCTGTTTTACAAATAACTCTGTATATGCAGAGTTATTTGTGAAACACCAACTACCCCTTAAGGGGTCATTGTACTCATTATTGTGAACAACTTTTACTATGGGACCAAACCTGAAATCGCGAACAAAAATCAGCTGTTCAGTACATTTATCTACCATTAAGGCGGGGTGAAAGCAAGCGCCGTAGGTATTAAATGCTTACCGCAGCCCCCGCAAGGAGTAGCGATACGTAATAAATTACGATGCGCGGGAAACGCGCGCCAAGCGCACCGCTCATGAGTTCATGAACTCGAGTAGGTACTATGTTGCGTCACAGAATAGAGCAATGCAGTAGATAAACTTGAACTGATTAGTATACAAGTTTATTTTGTTTTATTTTTCTAGTAAGTATTTTTTAAAGTTTTAGACAGATTAGGTATGCATTGTAAACTTGAACAGTTAAAATAAATAAAAATAACTACTTATACATATTTATTTTCGTGAATAAGGTGGATTTAAAATCTGACTGACACGAAGACCTTTACCCGTACGATTCAAAACTACGCGCCGCGCACCATTTTACTTTACGAAGGTGTCGCATGGCGTGGGGAATAGTAGTTTCTGTCATTCCCCACGATACCACACCAGTGGTATCGTTTTCAGTGGTGTCGCTGTCGTGGGGAATGACAGAAACTACTATTCCCCACGCCATGCGACACCACCGACTGTATTGTGCTGTTAGTGATGTCCAGCTACATAACAATGATGTGTTACATAACAATTTAGACCTTATTGACATTCATGTTTTTTTGTTAAATTTAGCTTCCAGACCATTTACCAAGTATCTTGGACCAAAAAAACAAATGGTTTGTAAAATGTCTATAAGGTCGAAATTAGCTTGACACCCTAGAAATGATGTGCATAATAATCTAGACACTTTCTGAGGTGTCAAGCGAATTTAGACCTTATTGACATTCATGTTTTTTTGTTAAATTCAGCTTCCAGATCATTTACCAAGTATCTTGGGCCAAAAAAACAAAGGGTTTGTAAAATATCAATAAGGTCGAAATTAGCTTGACACCCTAAAAATGATGTGCATAATAATCTAGACACTTTCTGAGGTGTCAAGCGAATTTAGACCTTATTGACATTCATGTTTTTTTGTTAAATTCAGCTTCCAAATCATTTACCGAGTATTCTGGACCAAAAAAACAAAGGGTTTGTAAAATGTCAATAAGGTCGAAATTAGCTTGAGACCTTTATCGTTTTCAGCGAACTTAAATACCACGAAATGACCGTTCATTCCCCACGACACCACTGGTGGTGTCGTCGGGAATGACAGAAACTAGTATTCCCCACGACACCAATGACTGCATTGTGAGTGATGTCCAGCTAATTTTTAAACGTAACAATGATGTGTTATTTTTAAACGACTTCAAAAACGGAGGAGAATATCAATTCAGTTGTATTTTTTTTTTTTTTTATGTTTGTTACTGCAGTACTCCGTCATTTAGAAGCCGATTTGGAAAGTTCTTTTTTTATTTTATTCGTTATGTCAACACAAAAAAAAAAACGGAGGGGCATAACTTCTTACGCTCTAGTTTTTTTTTTCTTGAGAGGATGTGATTACGGTCAAAATGAAAATCCAAGATGGCGGCTGCAAAAATTTTCGAATTTTTCGACATGGGCGTCAATTTCGTGATATTTGAGGTCGCTGAAAACGATAATGGGGTCAAAATTAAAATCCAAGATGGCGGCTGCGAAAATTTTCTAATTTTTCGTCATGGGTGTCATTTTCGTGATATTTGAGGTCGCTGAAAACGATAGTGGGGTCAAAATGAAAATCCAAGATGGCGGCTGCGAAAATTTTTAAATTTTTCAACATGGGTGTCATTTTCGTGATATTTGAGGTCGCTGAAAACGATAGTGGGGCCAATATGAAAATCCAAGATGGCGGCTGCGAAAATTTCCTAATTTTCGGTCATGGGTATCATTTTCGTGATATTTGAGGTCGCTGAAAACGATAGTGGGGTCAAAATGAGAATCCAAGATGGCGGCTGCGAAAATTTCCTAATTTTTCGTCATGGGTGTCATTTTCGTGATATTTTAGGTCACTGAAAGCGATAGTGGGGTCAAAATGAAAATCCAAGATGGTGGCTGCGAAAATTTCGTAATTTTTCGTCATGGGTGTCATCTGAAAACGATAGTGGGGTCAAAATGAAAATCCAAGATGGCGGCTGCGAAAATTTTCAAATGAATGACTATCGTTTTCAGCGATCTAAAATATCACGAAAATGACACCCATGATGAAAAGTTAGGAAATTTTCGTAGCCGCTATCTTGGATTTTCATTTTGACCCCGCTATCGTTTTCAGCGACCTAAAATATCACGAAAATGACACCCATGACGAACAGTTAGGGAATTTTCGCAGCCGCCATCTTGGATTTTCATTTTGACCCCACTATCGTTTTCAGCGACCTAAAATATCACGAAAATGACACCTATGACGAAAAATTAGGAAATTTTCGCAGCCGCCATCTTGGATTTTCATTTTGACCCCACAATCGTTTTCTGCGACCTAAAATATCACGAAAATGACACCCATGACGAAAAATTTGGAAATTTTCACAGCCGCCATCTTGGATTTTCATTTTGACCCCGCTATCGTTTTCAGCGACCTAAAATATCACGAAAATGACACCCATGACGAAAAATTAGGAAATTTTCGCAGCCGCCATCTTGGATTTTCATTTTGACCCCACTATCGGTTTCAGCGACCTCAAATATCACGAAAATGACACCTGTGTCGAAAAATTTGATAATTTTCGCAGCCGCCATCTTGGATTTTCATTTTGACCCCACTATCGTTTTCAGCGACCTAAAATATCACGAAAATGACACCCATGACGAAAAATTAGGATATTCGCAGCCGCCATCTTGGATTTTCATTTTGACCTCACTATCGTTTTCAGCGACCTAAAATATCACGAAAATGACATCCATGACCGAAAATTAGGAAATTTTCGCAGCCGCCATCTTGGATTTTCATTTTGACCCCACTATCGTTTTCAGCGACCTAAAATATCACGAAAACGACACCCATGACGAAAAATTAGGAAATTTTTGCAGCCGCCATCTTGGATTTTCATTTTGACCCCACTATCGTTTTCAGCGACCTAAAATATCACGAAAATGACACCCATGACGAAAAATTAGGAAATTTTCGCAGCCGCCATCTTGGATTTTCATTTTGACCCCACTATCGTTTTCAGCGACCTAAAATATCACGAAAATGACACCCATGACGAAAAGTTAGGAAATTTTCGCAGCCGCCATCTTGGATTTTCAGTTTGACCCCACTATCGTTTTCAGCGACCTAAAATAACACGAAAATGACACCCATGACGAAAAGTTAGGAAATTTTCGCAGCCGCCATCTTGGATTTTCATTTTGACCCCGCTATCGTTTTCAGCGACCTTAAATATCACGAAAATGACACCCATGACGAAAAATTTGGAAATTTTCACAGCCGCCATCTTGGATTTTCATTTTGACCCCGCTATCGTTTTCAGCGACCTAAAATATCACGAAAATGACACCCATGACGAAAAATTAGGAAATTTTCGCAGCCGCCATCTTGGATTTTCATTTTGACCCCACTATCGGTTTCAGCGACCTCAAATATCACGAAAATGACACCTGTGTCGAAAAATTTGATAATTTTCGCAGCCGCCATCTTGGATTTTCATTTTGGCCCCACTATCGTTTTCAGCGACCTAAAATAACACGAAAATGACACCCATGACGAAAAGTTAGGAAATTTTCGCAGCCGCCATCTTGGATTTTCATTTTGACCCCGCTATCGTTTTCAGCGACCTAAAATATCACGAAAATGACACCCATGACGAAAAATTAGGAAATTTTCGCAGCCGCCATCTTGGATTTTCATTTTGACCCCACTATCGTTTTCAGCGACCTAAAATATCACGAAAATGACACCCATGACGAAAAATTAGGAAATTTTCGCAGCCGCCATCTTGGATTTTCATTTTGACCCCACTATCGTTTTCAGCGACCTAAAATATCACGAAAATGACATCCATGACCGAAAATTAGGAAATTTTGGCAGCCGCCATCTTGGATTTTCATTTTGACCCCACTATCGTTTTCAGCGACCTAAAATATCACGAAAATGACACCCATGACGAAAAATTAGGAAATTTTTGCAGCCGCCATCTTGGATTTTCATTTTGACCCCACTATCGTTTTCAGCGACCTAAAATATCACGAAAATGACACCCATGACGAAAAATTAGGAAATTTTCGCAGCCGCCATCTTGGATTTTCATTTTGACCCCACTATCGTTTTCAGCGACCTAAAATATCACGAAAACGACACCCATGACGAAAAATTGGAAATTTTTGCAGCCGCCATCTTGGATTTTCATTTTGACCTTGAAATACAAAAAAAAATAAGAAGATACCTAATTAGAAAAAAAACTTAATTTAAAAAAAAAATCTTATTTATGTAGGTATACAGAAAAATACATTTGAGGGCCTACTTATTTTCTGAACATCCCTGCCCAAGCCTTTGAAAGAATTCAGGCGTGATGTTATGAAGAAATCTCATTTCCTATCCGATATTCATTATAAAACCACCCGTACTAACTTTATTCTGTGGCACCTACCTATTTGAGATTTGAAAATAGTGAACCAAAAATTTGCGCGTCAGGCGGCTTTATAAGCTCCAGTGTAGGGTTCAAATTCAACTGTTTTACACACTTGATGCGATTGGTAAACATAGGCCGTGATAAAAATAAATACCAATAAAGCTTTTGCGCGCGTGACGTCTTTATTTACATAGGCATAGCGTTCAAATTCAACTGTTTTCAACACATGTTAATTTGTGCCGGTCGCAGCCGGTGACAGAAGTTAGCGGGGTGGCGGGTTCGAAAAATTGGCACACGTCCGACCTCCATCACGTTCCGCTCGGGACTAAACGACACGGAGCGAGCGCAAAACACTTGACATTGGAATTAGTGATATAAATATTTTGATATTTCAAATTATGATAGCCGATAAAAATTACATTTTTTACGACCTTTATTATGGCATAACTTTTATTGTTCAAAGCCTAATATAAATCAAATGAAATAAGATATAGATCATAATTTAGACTTGTCTTTGCGATTTAATTGGATGCAGTAAAGTGCAAGTAATCGTGTATCGGACGGCCGAAATTTGTAGATGGAAGTCTGAACTAAGTAATATATTTTTTTCAAAATTTAAATCCGTGTTATCTACGAATAAAACACTAAACAAAACGACGTTTTTACGGCTCTCACCGCCTTAAACTCTTCAAAATGTATGGAGAAGCTGATTTTTTTTGGCGATTTCATGTTTGGTCTCCTATTAAATGTTGTTCAAAATGTCATATGAGTACATTGACCCCCTTTAAGAGGTTGTTAGTGTTTTAAAAATAACCCTGTATAAGCCGTACTTCAAACTGACGCAACAAGTAGTGAGGTGTCGGGCTTCGAAGTAAATTGAGTGTGGCACTCGCTGGCAACAATTTGTAATAGAGCGGGAATTCTATTGACACTGCTTTTTGATACTTATTGGTCCTTGGTTTACCTTTAATAAACCATGTTGGAACATGATCTTAAAAAAATAATGAAATATTTACGGGTTTTTGATGATATCAAACTAGCAAATATTATTGGACTTAACTCGCTACCTAACTAATGCAAGCATAAATCAGTCATGAAAGGCCGATGTATACCAATCTCTATACCAAATACAGCAGCATTTTTATTCGACTAGATGGCAGACTCAATACTTGGAGTTACTGAAAAGCTTCATCCAAAAATTGGACTGAAATGTCAATCTAAATGTGAAAATTGGATCAGGATTGATTATTAGTATTATTTTTATATGTTGACATATCTCGGGACTCTGGGGTCCCGGACCTTTGGAAGGCGTACGAGGGGCCAAAGCCAACTTGGAGAGTTCCATTAGACTTTCAATGAAATGAGGCACCAACCGACGATTAGGTATCCCTGTACGCACTATGCAAGTGCACCCAAGGACAACCCCCGGCTGGTGTAGGACTATTGCAGGATAAGGAAATAAAGATATTGAACTATGGATTTGGGTGACTAAAGTGGGCTGGTTACCTAGAACTATGAAAGGGTTATGGCCCCTGCCTGATCAATGTTTTATTATATACATGGAAAAAATGGCAGGGGGTGATTTGCACACTCAATAATGGGGGCTCCGGAAACTGTCGCTAGCAGTTAGTGACGTAGCGACAAGGAGGCAACATATCCTGAGGGGCTGGAAGAGTGTCAGTCTTGAGACAGTAAGCTGAAGCTTTTAGTGCGACAGTAAGCTGAAACTTTTAGTCTGACACTAGTACCAAGTGCCAATTAACTTTAAAGTTAGGTATTTGCTGTAGTAGGTACTTAGATGGTGGTGATGACCTCTTAGTTGCCATACTTAACTGTCAATGAGATAAGTACAACCTAATCAGTTACTCAAGCCGATTACAATACTTTGAAACGTTCGTTCTATTTTAACCTAATCGACGAAGGTGCTATTGGTCGAGGGTGGTAGCACAGCTCGTACCATTATGTTGAAACTTTTAGTCGGACATTAGTAGGTACCAATTGACTATCGCACATCATGTGTATAGCGCGATTTCCACTTATTAGGCATTTGTTGTAGTATCTCATAAGACTAAATATACAGTTACTGTGGCTATTATGGTCATTAGACCATAATATGAGATATCAAATCTGACTAGCCTTTTCCCAACTAGGTTGGGGTCGGTTTCCAACTAAAAGGTAAATAATTAAATTATGTTTAAATTGGTGAAGGTTTCATAAAAATTACGCATGATAATATAGTTTTTGCGTGATTCTCAGTTTTTATCTGCGTTAGACATAACATTAAACCTAATCTAAAATATTCACATATTAAGTAATTAAGACAATCAAATCAAATCAAAATCATTTATTTCAATCTATTGATCATAGTATATGTTCAAATTAATCACAATAAATAAATAAATATGAAAATAATTAGTTAAATACTTAATATAAATAAAATTAGAATTGTAAAATGAAATCAAAATAATAAAAAATAAAGTCAAATCAAAATCATAAAATTAAAAATGCTGTAATAAAATTAGAGCATAAAAATGTATGTTAAACATACACATAATCAGCCTATAACGTTCCCACCGCAGGGACACAGGCCTTCTCTCTGTGAGAGGGAGTGGGCTGTAATCCACCACGCGGGCCCCGGGCGGGTTGGTAGATGTCACATGTCTTCGAATTTTTGGTTCTAGGACATGCCCGTTTCCTCACGATGTTTTCCTTCACCGTTTTGAGAGCAGTTAAACATACATTTTTTCCAAATCATCAACACTACTCGTTTAGACGTGATCTTCAATTTCAAGTAATTAAAAATCGCTTATCGTCCGCCTTAACAACAACCAGTGGAGCGTAGCACAGGAGAAGCAACCAGTGGCGTGACTACAGGGTGGCAAGTCGGCAAAATGCCACGGGCCCCCAGTCGGAAGGGGCCCCCGGTTAGAGGAGAATCCCATCTCCCAACATTTATTATTACTTATTATTGTATTTTGTCTTTGACATATCTCGGGACCCTGGGGTCCCGGACCTTTGGAAGGCGTACTAGGGGCCGAAGCCAACTCGCAGAGGCCCCTTAGACAATTTTAAATTATGAGAAGGCACCAACCGACAATTATCCCTGTATGCACTATGCAAGTGCACCCAAGGACAACCCCCGGTTGGTGCAGGACTATTGCAGAACATGGAAACAAAACATGGATGGATTTTGGTGGTTGTGGACTGGTTACCTAGAACTATGGAAACACTATGGCCCCTGCCTGACTAATGTTTTGTATACACAGATAAAATGGCAGGGCGTGACTTGCACACTCAATAATGGCCCCCCGAAAACGGTTGCTAGCACATAGTGTCGTAGCGGCAAGGGGGCAACATGTCCTGAGGCGCCTGTGAGGAGTGGAGACGTATCCCACGGCTATCAGGACAATCCCGGAAGTACGGTCAAGATCCCTACCAGCATCTTACTGGAATACTTCCTTCCTCCGAGCACGTTTGCTCTTGCGAATCTCCACTCAAACCGGCCAATAAAGGCAGAAAAGAGGTGGGAGCTCTGTTCCTCGTCAGTGTTCACTCCAGCCGGCCAATAAAGGCAAGCGAGAGGTGAGGAACAAGACTTCTCCCGGGAGATAGGGTCCGTGGGATCGCTCCTGCCCAACAGCTCGCCACATGCTGCCCTGCGGGTTTCTGTATCTCTCTTGGTCTGGCTCCTCATCCTAGACCTGTACCGGCAAAGTAAACTCTACCGGCACAGACCTAAAATTCGGAGCGCGTAAGCCCCACCACAACGTGACAAAGATACTGCGGTGAGGTTATTATTATTATTATTTATTTTAATTTAGTAAAAAAATAGTTTTGTCTTTATTTAATTTAAGTTACTCTCTCTACTTAGTTGCATACACAAGTAAAAAATCCGGTGAAGAGCGAGTCGGACTCGCGCACAGAGGGTTCCGTACCATCATTTATATTTAACTTTTGTTGATGATTTCTGAAAAAGTGTGCTATTTAGAGACATCGTTTTATTTTTCCTGTATATAAACTTCTATCACATCGAATAATTTCAGATTTTTCTGTTTGCAAACTTCGGAGATAAGGGGGGAAGGGGAACGGTATTTTTTTTAGCATTTTTCATTAAAAATCGAAAACTATGGCTAGGCCTAAAAAAAAATTTTTAAGAATGTGCAAACAGCGCTCTTTCATATAATACCCCACATGAAGAATTTTTAAGATCCTCTTTCAGTCCCTGTTGCAAAAAAAAACCATATATCTAATTATACCTATTATTTTTTTTGTTATTTGTAAAATAGTTGGGCAAACGTCATATAAAACTGTTCCAAATTTCAAGTTGATAGCATTAGTAGTTCTTGAGATATCCAGCTATGAAAGACAGACAGACAGAGTCGCACCATAAGGATTCCTTTTTTCCATTTTGGTACCGAACCCTAAAAATACTATCATTGTTGGTTCAGGTTCTTTATATGGCAAATTCGACGGGTGCCCATCCGTCGAATTTGCCACGGGCCTCGAAGGGTATAGTTACGCCACTGAAAGCAACGTAACATATTTGCATTCCTAGAGCCTAATATTTTGGAAGCTCTAGTTGTTATACTACCTATGATACTCCTAGATTTTTAGATGATGTCTTAATCTATTTTCTTAGTCTGACAGCCAGTCTTACCAAGGGGTATCGTATTATCCAGTAACTGGGTTGTGGAGATCAGATAGGCAGTCTCTTCAAAATTTCTTACGTTTTTTGCAATTTGTAGGTCAGTGTGAGCTTGTATGTTGATTAAAATATGATTCGCGGCCGTAGCTAATATGGCTTTATAGAAGTATAATCATTAGAATCAGCAATATAACTCCATAAGTTAGCATTTATCTCAAACCTCATGATTTCATGAAATCGCATGGCCGCGAATCATATTTTAATCAACATACAAGCTCACACTGACCTACAAATTGCAAAAAACGTAAGAAATTTTGAATTTCGCGGGCTACCCTGGCGCATCAACCTTAAGTAGTTTTAACTTGTTCTGGCCAGATTAATCAATCAACAATCTAACTAAATCATATAATCTTGAAATCTTTCCAACTCGACAAGACAATAGTATTACTTAGGCAGTGAGCGAATAAGAAATTTTTTTTTTTTTTATAGGTTAAGGCTCAACCGGGAAACCATAGCAGCGAAACCGCAGTGCCTAGTTCAATTCAACTGACTCGCATGTTGTTCTGTTCCGCTGATGTTCCGCTACTCGAGTAGCGGAACATCAAGCGGTTTCGCGTCTTAGGAGGTGTGCTAAGGCCCTGAATGAAGTTGTATTATTCTGAGTTTCTGACTCATAAACATAATACCTGTAAAAATCTCGTCAACGCATTACAACTTCTGAAGGACGAAGCGTGACGCTTCATATAAAATGAATTCTTCTACACAAACGAACAACAAACTGTTTCCTCGTCAAATAGATTGATAATTACTATAATTGAAATCTTTTCTAGGTGTTCATAGGTATGGTGCGACCGACGAGTGAGACTTTCATCAACGAGAGTGCACTCGAATCGTACCGAATGGAGTATCGCACCCGGCACTCCATCGACGGTGAGATTATACAATGCGAGTCGCGCATTGCTTTGGTGACTGGCTACATGACGCACGAAGTTAGCGGTGTCAATGCTATGAACTTCATGCATCGAGACGACGTCCGTTGGGTCATCATTGCCCTGCGAGAGAGTAAGTACCGCCATGCCATGCCGCCGCGAACATTCAATTGAGTCCTAAGCCTGCCGCCGCTGCGACCAGCACGCGCCGCGCCCCCCACACTACATATCTAGCAAGATTTCAGAAACATGATTGTGCCCGTAATTAGTTTCAGAAAACATTTTTCCTCAGCAACACGAGACACGTTTTAAAATTATCATAGTCGCAAGGAGATTACTACAGCTTACGCTAAAATTGCAAGTTAATGAACTCATAAAGATAACTTTGAAAATCTAGGAAGGTTATCTGCTCGTAGAATGAAGTGTTTCTGAATCGAAAAGTAAATAAGATACAAAAAAGATTACTTAGGTGAAAGGTCTGTGTTATAAAACTAAACAGAAAAGATTACGTTAAAGATTATTCTGAAGTTTTTACATCGATCTTTTCCGTGTCGGTTTATGAGTTTGAATCGACTTCTGAGTGTAGGTTACAAGATTACAACAGTTTACATACGTAAACTAGCAGCAGGTGACCAGTGTGAGTCGACGTTATCAACTTAGCATAGTGATACTATTATACGTTTAATACACTTGTACCTACATTATTTTAATACACCGTGATACAATGGAAAATTACGAAAATACGTGGGAGTTACCTTAGGAAGTGTTATAACAATAATAGTATTGTCATTGCTCATTGTCATTAAACATAAAGATTTTACAACGCTAATCTTATTATTTCATAACATAGGCATAGCATGAGCCATTGTCAGGTCTGAAATACTTCTGGATGAATTTATTTATCTACTCGAAAATAGAAACAACATAACATAGAAACAGAACAGAATATTTATGACAAAAGAAAAGCTTGTACCTATTTGCTGAAAGGGGTGATATGCGTTATCCTTTGTTTGGGGAAGTAGGTGTCTCTAACTAAAACAAACAAACACGTGTAGGTACTTTATTTCAGACCTGTAGGACTCAACACAGATACATAAATCCTATACTATTAAACGGCTTTAACGATTTCGATGAATCTTGCAACATGGAGCAGATCGATTTTTCGCCCCGTAAACCCCTGCTTATATAAATAGAAAAATCGATTTACTAGCTAGGAAACCTGAAAAAAAAAATCGTTTTCTCTATTTTCACCTGAGCAGAGCTCGGTCGACCAGGTACCTACTATTAGAAATACGTAAGCGTATCTTCCTGGAAAATGTGCTAACTGAAAATGAATTGCTTGTTAACTTACACTCACGTTTGTGTGCTCATAAAATTGATTGTCGATTCTCGAATAGCGAGCGCGCAAAACATCTTCCTGAAATTTTACTATTGTTTAATATTTGTTTTAGTATTTTGCAAATTTGCTATGTGACACATGGTTCTATTTATTTTTGAATCTATTCGAACTAGGTAATTTACAATAATATCTCGAAAATGTAATTTGTAGCGTAGGTACATTTTCTTGTAAACAGCATGAAGCTTCATAAGAAGTAAATATGTATGTACCTAATCAGACGAGAGGATATTTTATCTAGTGGCACTTGTTTACCGGCTGCACATCTGCCACGTCTATCGCCTTATTACTTGAGATAACTACTTTCTGATTTTCCATTACACCGCATAGCGACAATCATATATACCTAACATAAATACTCAAGCCTGATGTATGTTAACGGTGCAAATACCTATTCACCTAACTTTCCTTTTGCAAGGAGGTATTTAGAATTTCTGATGTAGGTACAGTGTCGATTTTTTATTTTTCACTACTTACGTGCAAGCGAAATATTCGTGAAATATGCAATGCTAATGTTTACAATCTTATTGTCTGGATTTAATATTTAATATTGCATTTGCGATTACATAATTGTTTCTATGCTTTTTGATATTAAGAAAATAAGACATCAAGAATCGACTTTAATATTTTTCTTTTTTTTTTTTGGGTTATAGTGTACGACCAGCACAGATTATTTGGTGAATCGTGCTATCGTTTGATCACGAAGAACGGCCAGTTAATCTACATGAGGACCCGAGGTAGCCTGGACGTGGACCACGAGTCCCGCGCCGTCACCAGCTTCGTGTGCACCAACACCGTGGTCAACGAGGATGAAGGCAAGCAGCTCATCAAGCTGATGAAGAGGAAGTTCACTTTGCTGGTCAGCAACCATGAAGGCCCAACCATTGAGGAAATAGAAGACGACACACCTGATGATAAAGAAGTAAGTATTCCGTTCCGTTCGTGACATGGTTTCATAATAATTTTAGAACGTATTTGAACGTGTGCGTTTTGCTCTAAAAACATAGATATTGAGCCACGTTTTTTTCTTCATGTATGTAAATCGTTTATAAACTCCTTTGCAAAAAAAACGGGCACCTTACAGTCATTGGCTTTTCTATGGATAATATCAATATTTTTAGTATGTCGTTAGCATAAATAACTAGAAATTTCTTATTATCATTGAGAGTATAGTTTTTAACCCTTAAATCCTGGAATCGGTGTTTTAGTCAATGTAAACAGAAGGTCGTGTTAAAATGGAAATTTTTAGGGTATAATTAAATTAAGACTACGAGTATTTTTATGGTATTTTGATAAAAAAAGACATTAAAAAATAAAAATTAATAACGAGTATGACCTCTCCTTGCAGCGATTACGGCATGTAATAGTCTTGGCATGCTTTCCACCAGGCTTTTGATGGTGTCCTGTGGAATGTGTTCCCGCTCAGCCGAAATCACGTGTTTAAGCTCCCTGATGTTTTGTGGAAGGTCGTTGGACAGGTCGTACTCGCCTTTTTAGGAGGTCCCAGACGTGCTCAATGGGGTTAAGGTCGGGGCTCCGCGCTAGCCAATCCAGACGACGAATACCGACCTCTTGCATATAAGCATCTACGTCGCCAGAACGGTGGTCCCGAGCATTATCGTCCATGAAATGGCATCTTCACCAATTACAGTCAGTGCGGGCTGTGCATGTTGACAAATTATTCCTGTTATGTATCTTTGCGCATTTAGTGAGCCATTTGCAATGAACACTATCTCGGTACGATAGCTGGAAGTTACGCCCGCCCAAAACATAACGGACCTTCCACCATAAGGGGTGATTTCTTCAAAACACACGTCGGCATAGCGTTCCCCTGGTCTTCGTAACACTTGCCGACGTCGGTCCTCACCATTCAGGCAAATTCGAGCCTCATCGGAGAAGAGTACGCTACTCCAGTTACCTAGTGTCCAAGATAGACAATTTCTAGTGAACCTCGGTCGAGCAATCCGGTACTCACGGAGTAAATTGGGAGCCCGCGCTGGTCGTCGACTGCGTATATCAACCGCTAAAAGCCTCCTCCTCAATGTCCATAGGCTAACTTGTGCTCCTCGTAGCTCTTCAAGGTTTCTTTTGAGGTCTATGTAACTGCATTTGCGATTACTCAATGCCTGAGTCACTAAAAAGCGGTCGTCTCGTGGTTGTGTGCAACGTTTTCACCCACAACCTTGCCTTCTTTGAACGGAACCTGTCTCTTGGTATCGAGTCCAGGTTCTTTGGACGGTGGAACCACTCACGTTTAACGGCAGTGAGCCGTAACATTGGCTACACCCCACTTCCAGCAGCGCTATAATTTTACTAGCTCTTATTGCTTTTTCTGCCATTATAATCGACACAAAGATATCTGTTTTAAGTCACAATGAGGCAGGATTGTGCGACAAACATAAATTATTCTAATAAAAATAACGAGAAGTTAGTTTTAGTTGCCTGATAACCTTTTAACCGCAAACCCGCGAATAGTAAGTAAAAAGTCATAAATTGAAAAAGGGATTATTATTTCTAAAAACAACAGTTCTGAATTTGAAATTAACTTTTTTTCATACCCAGACTCTTTATTATGTGCCAGGAACATAGTTTGCCTATTAAAACCTCAATAGAACTAAATGATTACCAATAATGTAGAAAAATCCAAACTGCCCGTTTTTTTTGCAAAGGAGTGTAGTTGAATCGTGTTATAACACGCTGCAAACTGCACCCCGAATAATATAAAAAAATGCAAACAAAAAGCTGCAAGTGTATATCAACTGCCTTCGCATCTTTACAAAAGTTAAATAAAAATATTTACATTGGTACATTTTGTTATACTTTTCAGCAAAACGAAGACGACCCCGCGCCTGTTGAAGACCCGAGGCGCCTGGAACAGGTCATTTTACATTTGGTAACAAACTTGCCGTCGCCTTCGCCGCAGGACAGTGAAGACGAGCCATTTGCAGCTGCATCCCCGGATAGGAAGAGCATGTCACCACATCGGTTGACTATCATACCACCCAACAAGGAAAGGATCGTTAGTGCTATCGAAAAGATCTACGACGTCATCAAAACTTTCCAAAGAGATCCTGATCATGAAGAGAACAACTATAAACAAAGCAGTACTGCAGAGTCAAGCCATACTACCCCCCAATACATACACCCGGTAGAGGTGAACAGTCTTCCTGCTCCGATGGTACGACAGGAAGCACACAGGGTACGACAGAAAGCACAGATAGTTCCATATCAGAGTGCTCATGTATCTAGTTACGTGCAGGCTCCCGACAGTTCTCTTGCTCCGCCGGTGGCTTGCAATTATTCTGATAATGACAACAATTCAAATGACATTCTTAATGCTGTGGCATCCCCAGACATGGGATACTTTGATGCCTCACAAAGCCCGTTCTCAAATCTATCTTCAATGTTTGCAAATTTTAATCAAACCGGCGAGGAAATGTTTAACGAGCAACAAGTAGCTGATATACAAGAATTTGAGTATCGTGGTGCAGAAACAGAAATGAAAATGCCAATGCCTCACTATGCGGAGGAATCAAACGTGTATCAAGCGTTGCCGCAAGCGAGTTCAAGCAATTTCTTCCAGTGTGGAACTAAGCGGCCCAACGACTTTGAAGACTTCGATATGGTCTACAAAAAAAAGATAACGGAAACAAAATTTTCCCGACAAAACGAACCAGCTTCAGATTTAGAATTTGTCCGACAAAACGAATCACCTTCAGATTTAGAACTTGCCCGACAAAACGGATCACCTTCAGATTTAGAACTTGTCCGACAAAACGAACCACCAGATTTAGAACTTGTCCGACAAAACGAATCACCTTCAGATTTAGAACTTGTCCGAGAAAACGAATCACCTTCACATTTAGAACTTGTCCGACAAAACGAATCACTTTCAGATTTAGAACTTGTCCGACAAAACAAATCACCTTCAGATTTAGAACTTGTCCGACAAAACAAATCACCTTCAGATTTAGAACTTGTACAACAAAGCGAAACATCTCCAGATTTAGAACCACCCCTGGACTACTTCTCCGACGAAACTAGTGAGTGACTTAGAGAAACTGAGAACATTATTATGCTATTTGTTTCAGTTCAACTAAATATTTATTTTTATACTTTCAGTTTTCGATGGTGATCAAATAGAATTAGCAGTCAGTACAATGGAATACATTGATCTGTCGCTTCCCGATTTACTGGTAAATCTTCTGCTTTACTAAGCTTTACTTTACTAACCAATATGAATAATACTAAAGGGTTAAGTTATGTATTTAGAATATCTTTATCCAAAACATCGCTGAAATATGTATCACTTAACTAATATTTTGCAATATTTCCAGAGGACTGACGTGAAAGAAATTTTAGATGAAATCGAAAAAGAGGCACAGCAAGAACAAAGGCTCTGCGAATACGATTTAGAGGAGTATGAATAATGCTGGAGGTGATCTGGAACAAAGCCACCAAAATGGTAGAAGGATCAATTTTTTTTCATCTTTTTTGCTGACGGCCGGCAGTTGCTGTTCGCTACGGTCTTCGGAATGTTGCAGAAATCAAATGAAGTATATTACGTCACTGATTTCATCGTTCGTTTCGGAAGATTCTAATGATGTTTTCTAAGTCCATGGAGTAAGTAAGTCAAGTTGTAAAGATCTCGGAAAATTTATTATTTCGGTGTAATTTATGTTAATGGTAGACGATAAGATTTAATGTTTAGGTAAAATCAAAATAGTAGTGTCACTCATCCTTAATTTCAAGATGTCAAAATTACGGGTCCTTGTATTCGCTGATAAACGTTACTAGGGTAGGTAGGCACTAAACAAATTTTAAAAAAAAATTGTCATTTAGTTTGATAAAATATTTCGAGGCGGTGAATAATTCTGTTGAAATTAATTGTATTATCTCACTGTAGTTATTCAATATTATATCTACATGAATAACTACTGTTACAATACCAAACGTAAACCAGGAAGTTATCTACAGTTAAAAAATTTCCTTGATTGTACATAATAATAACATTGGTAGGTATATTATTCTTACTTATTATATTATTTAGTGGTAGCTATTAATAATAAAGAACACTTTTGTCGATTAATTTCGATTTAATTATTATATGCAAGTTGCAAGTCTACTAAGCTAAGTCTAAACGGACATTTTGAAAAGCTGCTTGTGTGTAATAAAGTAGGTCTAGGTATAGACTTCTGTTACTGCAGCAAGCAGCATGTTCATGAAGAAAATATTCTTTAATTAGTAATCTATATTGCCAAAGCTAAACAAAAAGATGAAACGTTAAACTTAAATGCCTAGTCACGTCAACCAGTAACTTTTTTATTTTATATGAAGTGAAAAAAATTACCTGACCTAATCCATGTCTTTCGTGAAAAACGGAACCTAGAAAATTAAATGTCTAATTATTTTTGACGTATCGTAAGACTGAGTATTTTTAATTGATTGATTTCAAGATAACATATGTTTAAGTGATTTATTTAGATTTACATTTCAGCATTTTGTAGTTGATTTTTGATTTTTGTAGGATATTGTGACCCTATGTTTTATATTACAACATCGTCTATTTATGTATCACTGAATCGCTGATGCACGAAACTAAGTTTTTCTCAACACAATGACACGAGTCAGTAATGATCTTAATAACTTTAAACTGACATCAAAAAAGAGGAACAATGAAGCCAGCATTAGACTGAATGAAGTCTTGTAGAATTTATGTTAAATGAAGCCGAAATCATGGTTTTGGAATGAAATATATACATATGTATTTACCTACTCAAGTTGAACCGGCTTCCGTACCTTTACTTTAAGGTTGATCAACATACAAGCTCACACTGACCTACAAATTGCAAAAAACGTAAGAAATTGAATTTCGCGGGCTACCCTGGCGCTTTCGCCTTAAGACTAACATTATAGTCCAGCACCTACCAGGTCCAGTGATACATAAAAAGACAATTTTATTGAACCATTTTTGTAATATTTTTTCGATTTTGCCATGTTTCTGCCTGTCACAATACATTAGATAAAAAAACAACTGTTATTTTTTCAATATTCAAGATGTTAAGCGAAACCTCCATGTTAATCCTAATAGTTATGGCCATAAACAGAGGCCGCTAAATGCCAAAAATATAATGTAATTTATACTACAATTTTGGCATTTCAAACATTGTGAGTATGAAATGTATTCTTAAACCTAATTGTAAAGTAATTCTTGTTGACTTGCAGCATCCCTGTTAGTGCGTATACCATGTTATTCATTGGTTTTCACACACATAGATCTCATTTAATAATACGCGTTTATAATTATTACAAGTAGTAGCTGTCGACGTCGTATTTTATTTATATTATTAGATTTGTAGACTTCGAAATTAACGTAGTAGGAATAAGCGAACTCAGATTTTGTTAATATCTAGTATTGCGACTAGGCTCAACGCATGTGGCCATAAATTGTAGTCTGATATTATGTAAATACAACTTTTGTGTGGTGGAAGATGAATTAAGTTTTTTTAAGTGTGTCGTGCCAATTACTATTTGAAACATGTACCTGTCTAGGTATTCATAACAACTCATCATTTTAATCGTGTGAAACAATCATTTTTTTTTTGGAAATTCATAAAGATGGTATTTCAAAGTAGTGATAGAATCTAGGCATCTATTTGTATATATTATAATAATTATAATAAGCGCCACGAAAGATGAGACTTGACGCGCCGTACCGCGCCTCCCGCGCTGCGCGATGAGGCCGGGTCCCTTCCCGTCTTTACCTCATACCGCTAAAGAGACCTAAGTATAAATCGTCTACTACGCAAGTCAAACCACGTCGAGTGTCATTTTTAGTGGCACATATTGTACATAAGTCTTGTAACTGCATTATTACAGTACGACAACGTTCAAAGGTTCCATCGTTTATTTTCGGAAAAAAACCGAACTTTTCCGTCACTCTCTTATTGGAGTGACGCAAAACGATTGAACGTTGTCCACTATCGTAAGTACCGTAGATACGTGTGTATTGGAAACTCGATGAGGTTTTCGGGCCTAGAGTTATTAAGTATGTCGTTATTATCTCGTCTGGGCAATTCAAAACACTTAGGGCTGATTTAACCAAAGTCAGATTATTTTTCCGCGGAATAAAATTGACGTCCGACAGTTTTTATAAGGGAAAAATATTCGCTGGAGAGTCTTATAATAAGTATAAAAGTTTGGTCGAATTCGCCCTTACACACAACGATAAAAACCACACATTTTGAAAAGGGGATAACCTGACATGTCGCAGTTTCTGGAACTTAATAAATACTGCTAATATTACTTGTTTTTATTATATAAAAACCAAGTGTGTGTCTAGAACATTTTGTAATTGAAACTACTTATTTCTTTTTTTTCCAATAAACAATTTTTTTAATTTTTTTTTTGTTTTTTTGTTTATTACGTGTTGTAAACAAAAAGGCGCCAATTCTGTGTCAATGTAATATTAAATATGATTAATGGTCTCATGAGTAAATCTTTAGATATAACTTGGTAAATAATATCACTATAGGCCGACCGTTTAACTCGCGTATCGCCTGCGCGGTAAGAAGGGAGCGAGGGGAGATGTTAGCGGTTGGGTGAAAGGGATGCGCGGAGCAGCTCTCTGCGCAGGCGATACGCGAGTTAAACGGTCGGCCTATATCTGCCTAGCCTTTTCTCAACGTCATATGTTGGGGTCGGCTTCCAGTCTAATCGGGTGCAGCTGAATACCAGTATTTTGAATGGTGCGACTGCCAAAATGGGGGGGGGCGGTTGCTAAAACGGCCACTTTGGCAGAGTCATAAATAATAGGATAATATAGGTATTCAATCAGTCTGCCTAGCCTTTTCCCAACTATGTTGGGGTCGGCTTCCAGTCTAACCGGATGCAGCTGAATACCAGTATTTTAGGAGCGACTGCCTGTCTGACCTCCACAACCCAGTAACTGGGTAATACGATACCCCTTGGTAAGACTGGTTGTCAGACTTTCGGGCTTCTGACGACCCGTAACGACTGTCAAAGATCCAAGGATAATATAGGTATTATGAATCATATTTGAAATCGTAAAACGGCTTAAAACGGTCACAAACTGACAATTCATATTTTATCTGCGTACCATTCATAGCACGCAATTCATCTGTTTGACAGTTTTGTATGGAGATTCGTGTAGTGGTCCACAAATTATGAATTGCTTTATTGAAGTTTAATGACAAATAGCACAATCATAATAAATTGGAAAGGAATTGCTTAATGTGGCCGTTTTAGCCCCCCTGACCTCCACAACCTAGACTGACTATAGGTACGACTTGGTAGCTGTGTGTAGTCTACCCGAAACAAAAGGGTCGGTTAGTATTTGCGATCGCTACTTGCTCAAGTGGTTCGCTACTTGTTCAAGTGGTTTGCTTTTTCTGTTCGCTCAGCTTGTGAATGATAACGTAATTTAGTCATAATATTCTTAGGGTCTGAGATCTTACTGAACATTATGTAACTGTGTCAGAGTAAATACTAAATTCTTGTATAAAGTCTGATTTTTAATTCGACGGAATTCTGACGCTTTAATTTTTTGACACTTTAGATATCAAAAACCTTTTCTGTCTTGTCATTTTTATAAGTTATTTATATACTAGGATTTTCTGGATATAAAATAACAAAAACTATGAAAAAGAATGAGTTCAAGTAAACTTTAGGACAATGTAAATAGTGTCTGTTCTGTGCATTCACACTAACTAAAATATTAATTTCTTAAGGCTAAAAAGTGGACAGGATTCCTGTGAAAGAAAAATAATTACCTAATTTGATAGTAAAAAATCTAATTACCATTTTAAAAGTATCAGTCAATTTTAAAGTTTTAGTTTTTTTACTTAAAACCAAATTCAAGAAAGATTTTTTTAATTAGGCGAAAGCGCCAGGGTAGCCCGCGAAATTCAAAATTTCTTACGTTTTTTGCAATTTGCAGGTCAGTGTCAGGTTGTATGTTGATTAAAAAATGATTCGCGGCCATAACTAATATGGCTTTACAGAATTCTAATCATTAGAATCAACAATACAACTCCATAAGTTAGCATTGACCTCAAATCTAGCGATTTCATGAAATCATGAGGTATGAGGTAAACTGTAACTTATGGAGTTGTATTGCAGATTGTAATGATTATAATTCTGTAAAGCCATGTTAGTAACGGCCGCGAATCATATTTTAATCAACGTACAACCTGACACTGACCTGCAAATTGCAAAAAAACGTAAGAAAATTTGAATTTCGCGGGCTACCTTAGCGCATCGACCTTAAATGGATTCCGTTTTTAGTAGGACCGTTTTATTATTGGCAACACTTCTGATTTGTCAGAATTCCGTCGAATTAAAAATCAGACTAATTCCGGATTGTACCAAGAACCATATCTTAGGATGATTTTTTTGGTAAGACATTGTATTTTTTAATATTTCACTAGAAGTAAAATATTCGGACATGGAGAAGTCGCAACAATAGTTGTTTTATAAAACTAGATAAGTACCTATTTTGTATTTAGAAAAAAATTGCGATTACGAAAGAACAACTTACAAAAAAAAAAGGTAGAAACGCTTCAAAACCTACGCATTACAGAGAAGAAGTCATGGAAAAAGTTGTGAGTAAGTATTGATTATTCTAGAAAAGGTGAAATATAAAAAAAAAGATTAATGTAACCGATGTCTGAATGAGAGTCTGAAATGGAAGTAACAGGTTATTAAAAATATAAATATAAAATTATTAAGTATATTTTTTAAACTACCTACAACTTGATGTTATGTATTACTTATGAATGTATCTACATGATAAAGGCAGTTTATCACAATTTATTGATTGGTATTATTAATAACCATTGTAATAAAAACCTTTGAATGAACAATAGTTGTAATCTTTTGTGGGTAGTAAATAAAAAATAAAAAACACATTTTTGTTTTATTCGTGTATTATGTGGGTATGGTTAATATGGTTATAATCATAGAATAAGAAAAAAGGTTATAATAGTTGGTTAGTAGAGAAAAAATATACTAAATAGAGTGCCACTATGTGCCACAAAATCTTACAGCTAACCTTAACCAAAGTAAATCTTAGATTCTATTACAAAATGTACCTGGAGATGAGAATCCAGTTAAAAAAATACCGAGTACCAAGTACTACAACCCAAAGGTACTGGCTTGTTCTAAACTAATATTTGCAGATCATTTGAAAACATTTCCTCTACTTATATTAAATCAAGTGTATCATTGAGTACCTATAATTTATTATGCTCGTTTATTAGATAGTTACGACGTTTATTAGTGAATAACCACAACAACGCACACCTCTACATAGACATAATCAACTAAAAGATCCTACAAATTAAAGCTTTCGCATTTCAACTGGTACGTTACCGCAGCTTCTGTTTACACACCTAATTAGTATTATGCTATCGGTGACACAACTAAATTAAGGTTGATGTGCTAAGGTAGCCACCAAAATTCAAATTTTCTTACGTTTTTTGCAATTTGCAGGTCAGTGTCAAGTTGTATGTTGAATAAAATATGATTTGCGAACGTAACTAATATGGTTTTACAGAATTATAATCATTAGAATCAGCAATACAACTCCTTAAGTTACAATTGACCTCAAATCTCATGATTTCATGAAATAGGGTATTATGAACTTAGAGAATTGTCTTGATGATTTTTATGAATAAATATTTGATACGGCCGCGAATCTTAGTTAGATCAAAATACAAACTAATACTGACGTGAAAATTGCAAAAAACATAAGAAATTTTGAATTTCCCGTGTCGTCCGTAAAAAATACACTAAGAAATACTAAATAACTATAATTATATCTAGCTAAATCAACGACAACATAAATATATACCTAACCTACTTAACGACGTTCCTAAATTCTAAATGCTCCATACTGGAAACTGGGCCACCACCACCAGATATAGCCGCAAAACATCTTGGACAATCACTACTACGTGGGGACGTACGTAGTAGTGATTGTCCTCTGTCTTGTGAGGAAGCGTCCCCCCGAACGCCCTACATTCCTCAAAGGACACCGCATTAAGGCTCCTATAAACAGTCCCGATTATATCGCTTGTCGCGCCTGTTTGAAGGAGTCTTTATAGTTTTTCGCAGATGCGCTTGTGGTATGCCGGCTATTTTACCTAAGTATAAAATAAGTTTACATTATTCAATCCTAAATAATAGAAATAAACAAAATTACTGTACAGTCGAGTACATTAATTTAATGGCTGTTTCAGGCTTCGAAAATATATGAACGTCAAAAAAGTTCATAATATTGTGACAACTATAAGCACCATTAAATTGTGGTCTCTGGACCACAAGATTCGAGATCAAAAGCAAAAGCAGTCGCATATTAATGAATCTAAATCTTTTTAGATACATTAATATAAATATTAAATACCTATATATATTTGGGTTAATACCTGAGAAATTGACAATAGATTGAAAATAAATATGTGACTGCTTTTGTTGAATCTTGTGGTCAATAGACTACAACTTAATGATGCTTATAGTTGTCACAATATTATGAACTTTTTGACGTTCATATATTTTTGAAGCTTGAAATAGGGCCAATATATTAATGAACTCGACTGTACTTACTAAAGAAGTAAGTATATAATAATAAAAAGTAACTACGAGAATACTAATAATTAATTACGGTAGATACCTACTCAAAACAAAAGGCAATCGAAAGAAAACGGTCTGAGCCTCTACCATGAGTTTACACAGCGAAAACTCGCTAGCGACTCTGAATGATTTCTATGAAATATTGTACAGCGCCCCTAGCGGTCACGGAAAGAATTAAAAATTTCATATAAATCATTTACGAAGACGCTAGCGACTTTTGGCTGTGTAAACTCATGGTAGAGGCACAGTATTTCCAAGACTTGCGCTCTCGTTTCACTTCACACACATCTATCTTATTACAACAAGTAAGATAGAATGAAAAAGATGGTAAATTTAAAAACTATGAGATCATTTTTTGGACCCTCGGGTCCACCTAGGTATCCCGCAGGACACCACAACCTACAACTACTAAGAAAATTGTTTTATCTTGACTAAACTAAGCCTTAAATCTAAAGATGGACAGGCCAGATGAGACTTATCTCTACTGAAAAGTAAGCCCAGCAATACTATTCTGTAAACACCTCACCGTGATAACTTAAGGTGATTGCGCTGTGTAGCCCGCGAAATTCAATTTTTTTTGAGTTTTTTGCAATTTGCAGGTCCGTGTCATGTTGTATCTTGATCAAAGTATGATACGCGGAAATAAAACCTAATGTATTTATATAATTTTAACCATAAAATTCATCAATACATCTCTTTAAGATAGATTTCGTGCAGATTCGTCAAACGAACGAAATCTAACGAATCTGCATGACATCTGACTTAGAGAGATGTATTGATGATTTTTATGGTTAAAATTAAATAAATACATATGTTGTATTTCCGCGTATCATACTTTGATCAAGATACAACCTGACACGGACCTGCAAATTGCAAAAAAACTAAAAAAAAGATGAATTTCGCGGACTGCGCATCATCCTTAAGTGAAGTGAGCGTGAAGTGAGCCTATTCCACCTGATGCTAGGGATTCACACTATTGACAGCTCACTTTAAGATCACTTCACCTAAGTTTTCATGGTGTGATATTTACAGAATAGCACGTTCGCACGAGCGATCCCGCGGCGATGTTTTTTTGGACACTGCAATGGATTTGCCACGCTCTGCTTAACGCTGAGGGTTAACAAAAATCGATCAGTGTGTTTTTTCGACGCGCTGGGATGCACTCTGTTGGATTCTCAACCCTCGACTCAATACCGACACTTGAAAATCCAGACGTGGGATACCTATACAGGGTCAAATTAAAGTAGCTAGCGAAACTCAAAAGACGTGATGTTTATCGATATCTAAACTCAACTTCACAAGCTGTAATTTTTTTATAATGAAAGTTTAGTTTTCTGAAGTCGGTTTTTACTTTTTTTTAAAGTATATTCATTTTTCCATTTTTAGTTGAATATACAATTACATAATTATGCCCAAGACAAATTAAAAGAAGAATCGGCATCAAAATCCACTTCGAAATGCCGGAGATACAGTACATTTATGCATATAACTTCGTACCTACATAAGAATAATAATTATACTAAAACCTTCCTGAAGGTATATAGATTACGATAGTAAAGGAACCATCAAAACTGGTTCATTAGTTTTTGAGAAAATCGCGGACCTACATACATTGATACGGGGAGAATACAGAACCTCCTTTTTTGAAGTCGGTTAAAAACAACAACACTGCTGCAGCAACTTTGAGGAACACGAGCCTTTACTTTATAAGCCAGGGAGTCTGCTTTCAAATAGGTTCAAAGTGAAGATTTTAGAATGGTACTATAGCGGTGGACAGTAAAGCCCTTTTCATACGTTCAGACTATAGGTCGGTACAATAGCCAGAAAGCTTCTTGACCAAAATGGTGACAAAAATACGGTATCCCGGGTCTCCCTGGCTATGTTTTTTGCGCACGCCTAAGGTTAGGTATAAGCCGGTTATTACAAGTATGAAAGTTTTCATTGGGCTATCAAATACAAAAAAAAAACAAATCCGACAAGTAGTTCCAGAGATAAGCGCGTTCAAACAAACAAACTCTTCAGCTTTATTATTAGTATAGAGATATGATGGACAGATATATATATATGGATGGAAAAACTTACCCTAAAATAGCCTAGACTAAACCTAAAAAGCACACAAGTATATTTTTTTATTTATTAACTGAATTATGAATTATCTACAAAAAAAAAAAAAATAAGAAAAAAAAGACAACTATCTTACGCATCGAGGTATGCTTTGTTGCGATCTAAACCGCCGCCCTAGTGCTTGAATTACCAACCAACCATTTTTTGGGAAAATTAGTTTGTAATGTATAAATGTACAAAAAGACTGTTTCTACGTTAAAAACTCATTTTCCCAAAAAAAAAATGGTCGGTTCGCCATTGAAGCACTAGGGCGACGAAACATGAATGTTGATTTATTTTTTTTAATAATAATTATGGTAAGTATAATAAGAACGCTGCCGCTGTATAGGATACTTTGATTACATAATGTACCAATCCATACAGCAAGTAATAATTCCTACTAATACATATAAATAAAACTAAATTACACCGTCGTAAACATTATTGAATATTCGCTAATTAATCTTTTTTAGTCAGCTGCTTTTGTTAATCCAGTAGCTATACGAAGAATCAACAGCTCTAGTAGGTAAACAATAGAAAATAAAAAAAAGCAAAAAAAACTAAGTCTAGGTAAAAAAGCAAAAACAATGTTAGTAGAATATAGCCCAAAATCTATCTATAAAAACTACCCATAAAAAAATATGTAAGAAGGTTTAACTATAAATTCTTAAAAATAATTTACACGTTTAACGTTTCTATAGGATCAACAACTTAAATTAATAACAAGACTTCCAATCATTATTGAAACTATAACATAAGTAATAATTTTTTCTCTGACAAGATTCAGACGAATAATTAATATAATAATAATAAATAATTAATTAATTATTATTTATAATCATTATTAATTAATATAATATTATTAATAATTTTATATATAATATAATATTGATTTATGCAACGTGCTACCGCAATCGCTACATTCCTTCAAAACGCTGGTCATAAAAATTTTAATAAGATAAAATAATTCATAAATTGAAAAAAATAATATTTCAAACAAACTAAATAATAAAATAAAAACCAAGATTAGGATCACTCTGTGCAAAATACTAATTCATGAAGCTATTGTTTTATACCATCTGGTAAAAGGTCGTTGACCAACATCTTTTTCCAGCTGTTAAGTAGCTTCATGGAAAAAAAACTCGAGATTTCATCTCTGCGCTACAGGTGGCTCTAAGATGCTATTTTAGAAAATTGTAAATAAATAAATCAATAAATAATAACGTATAATGAAATAAACATATCTTTATAAAACGATAACGCATACGCGTGTTGAATTAATGTTGCAATTGCAGCTGCACGTTGTATATTATTTATTAATATTGTATCATTCGTATAAATCTTGGCACGTCTTAACAAGTTATGGAGATAATTTAATAACTAAGCATGATATCGGTTACTTTGGAATGCTACTAATAGTACATGTAAAAATATGATATAATGATATAGCCACTTAAAAGCGACTTCTCTTCTGTTCTGCATTAGTAGCTCCCGAACAGTGACCCTGAAAAAGAAGATAATTACTATTTTCTTCAAAAAACATTGACGATTTTCAGTGAAAAGATCAAACTTTTTAGATTATTAAATAATACAAAACAATCTCATTGATGGATTCACATTCAACGTATCTAAAATTGATTTTTTTTTAGTGGAGAATTTTCTCAGTTTCCAATTTAGCGCCATCTATTGCTCTTGGCATGAACTAAATCTAGGCTTAAACACAAAGAACTTTCGAGCTCATAGTTCAACTCTAATGCGGACTCTACACTCGCCCGCGAACCGCGTCCGTGAATCACGGCCGCGATTCGCGCTTGTACACGAAGCGACAAATATAGCCCTCTACACTCGCAACGTTTCGCATTTACGGTCGCGCATTTGACTGAAATGGACGTGGAAGTTACTATTGCTGCTGCTCTGACACTGAGCGTGTTACGATTATGCGTTTATAAAATCCAAAACATAAGTTAAAGAAGAAATGGAGGAGAAGAAGGTGGTGGATGACCGGACAGGTTTATATACTTCATCTGAGCTGGCACCGCTGTGGATAGAATCCTTAACTTTTTTTCTGTATGTTCTGCAGCTGGACATTAGGGAGTCCCTTTCTTCCTTAGATCTGGCACAGGAATTTCCATTATTGCACTAATTCTCATCCATGCATCATGTATATTCGCGGGCTTTCGCGGGGCGAGTGTAGAGCCCGCTTAACTCTGGCCGAGGGTGAGGCAGGGGTGCGGGAGCAATGAAAGTACCTCTTACTAAAGATAGGTGGCGGTATCACAACAACAGTATAACATGTAGGCAAGTAGGTCCCCCGGTAAAAAAATGGTAGGTACCCTTTTCCACCCGCAGGCATTTAAAAAAGCAACAACAGGATTGTGAAGGACGATGCAAATAACAACCAACTACGATTACTAATCCGTCTACCACACCACGCAAATGATGTGTTGTTTCCTACATGTCGGGCTTCGAACATTCATTATTGCATTGTATGCTTAATATCAGGGCACATGAAATGGTTTTCCCTATAAATGCTAGCGAAACCGCGGTCAAGAACTGACGTAACATAAAATCACGCTCGATATCTCTGAAGGGATCGGCAGAAATGTATTAGGCATCCACATTTCACCAGTTATATTTCAGTCCCGTGTAACAGAGAGCGAAACACGAGCAAACCATCAACGTTGTACAAATCCTGCAATTAAGAAATTCCTGGTGGAGCTCAATAAAGCTTTGCCTGATCTGGAATTTAATCCGGACCCATGCTCCGCAGCCACTAGGCCGATTGATATTTATTATGCTACCCGTGAAATTTTAGAGTGTGCGTTAGTTATAAATAAATAAAATCAAATATCCTTGGACATTTCACACAACGCCATCTAGTCCCAAGCTAAGCAACCTAATGCTTGTGTTATGGTAACGAGATGGCTGATAAACTACTTATATACATTTTTTTTTGTAAATACATACATATTAATAAAGGCTTAAGAAATGTACTACACCTCGGTTCAGGACCAGCGCTGCTGCAGACGATCCCTCTCCTGCATGAGGACCTCGGTCTCCTGCTTGAGGCGCTCAGTGGCCTGACTCAGCCACTCCCGGTCGTGCTTCATGCACTCGCGCTCGCCCTTCTCCTTCGTCAGAGCGTACACCATGTCTGGAACAAGTTATGATGGGAATAAATCTCATGACCCTAGGAGTACAAAGAAATAACATAGCATCACACCTGTAATCCCTGAAGGAGTACTGTGTAATAGGGGGTGAGCCTTGTCATCTGCAGGGCACAACAGACTACATGGAAATTTTATAAAATGTTGTTATTTTAGTACTTATACTGTAGTGTCTTCCATGCGAACGAAGTCGCAGGCAGAACCTTGTTTGCCGCTGGGGTCGCGGGTAGTTTTAAGAAGATACCGCGGCCCTGGCATAGGCAACTGAAGGAACACGGGTGGGTTTTAGTCAGTAAAAGTCTGACACGCATATTTTTTTATATTATTTATAAAAAAAAATATAAAATTTGATAAAATGATAAAATTAGTAGGTATATAAAATTATAAATTTAAAAATAATTATTTTAATAAAATTAATTGAAAGGAATAAAAATTTAAACACGGTTTTGCGATAGTAAGGTGAAAATTCAAAGATGCAATGGTTCTACTGGGTATCCCAAAAGTCACGCAAAATGTAATTTTGATAGAAAATACCAAAGTTGAAATTTGATAACATAATATAATGTTGTAATTTCGTTCGTTGTAAAATGAACTCTTGTGCAAAGTTGCACCCTTATGTATAGTTTCTAAAAAAAACTTCTAATCCCGGTTGGATTAGAAGTTTTTTTTAGAAACTATACATAAGGGTTAAAATTAATCAAAGAGAAAATATTTTTTTGTACGTTTGTAATGGATAAATTTAAAAAATACATAACCGATTTCAACAATTCTTTCTTAGATAGATATCTACAATATCAGCGTGTAATATGGGGCTGTATTTTATAGACTTCCCTATAAAATGCTATTACCTCATGGTACAAGGTTTTGAACCTTTAAAAACATTTCTAGACAATGTTAAACTAGAGAAAATTTCAATTTATGTACTCACATTTTTTTTGTAAAATCAATAGTTTTGGCGTACTAGCGCCGCAAACTATTATTCATCTACCTACATTACACCAACAAGTTTTTTCGTATTTTTACGAAAAATTATTTTACTATGCGCTGCAGGTAATTATAAGGGAATACATCGCCTTTGTGTCGGGCCCCCCTCTCTCCCTTCTACAAAAAATCTGCCACCAGAACTCAATACATATATGGGAGTTTAAATATGAAATTGCCATTTGCACTGAAAATTTCAAACATTTTTTTTCTAACGTAAATTATATTTATTTAATCAAAGTATTCACCCTCATTGTCTATAAATTTTTGACATTTGACATATGGGAAGGTCATTTATGCCTTTGCGGTAGAACTCTGGGGACCGGCACCCTAATTGTGTAACACATTATCAATCGGAGTTGGTTTCATTTTGACAGTTCAACAACATTCATTGCGTTATTTACGTTGCCGAGCAGACAAATTTTTCGAACTTAAAAAGCAATGGATTAGTAATTTGTTTCAAAATGATTCAAACTCCGATCGATAGTGTGTTACGCAATTATTAATTACACTCAACAAATTGTGTGTAGTCACATTGCTAGAGAAACCGTTTTAATACTACAGGACCGACAGTTAGAAACCATCCGTCATCCTCCGTACTTGACGGACCTGGGCACCTACTCCCTAAGTCCGTCCGTCCGTTCGTCCGTCCGTCTGACATAACAATCCATCAAAACAAGTATAAAATTTTTCGGACGGGCAAATATAGGGACAACTGGCGTATCGTGTAATTGTCATTCATACTTCGTTTAGGCCCCGAAACAATCATTTGTCCGTTAGGTGATACGGAGAAAACGCCCGCAACGAAGGCCGAAACTACGGACTTCGTGATTAGGGAGTAGACACCCTAGCCCCAACCGACTACCGTTTTTCCCGCGATATGACAATTTGTTACATGGCAATTTTTTTTTTTCCAATGAAGCAATAAGTAGGTACAAAATGCCTTCACACAGTTTGTTGAGTCCACGAGCGTCTCAAAGAGATGTCAGCAATGATAGAGTCCGACAGGGCCGATGCCGTCGGGCTCGCGGGTTGTTCGAAAGAGATAACGTGTCCTCGGCACAGGCAACCAAAGGAACACGGGTGGGTTTTAGTCAGTAAAAGTCTGACACGCCCTCCCGCTCCGCCCAGAGCGGGAGAAGTCATTTGATGATTTCCCATACTTACAGAAAAAAAGGTCCCCAAAGTCCTACCGCAAAGACATAAATGATATTCCCATGAGATGGCAGAATTGTATAACCAATGAGGGTGAATACTTTGATTACCTCAATAAATATTATATATTTTACCTTAGAATTTTTTTTAAATTTTTCAGTACAAAACGGCAATTTAATTTTGATACTTCTATAGAATTCTGCCGGCAGATGTTTCATATAGAGAGGGGGCCTGACACAAATAAAATAAATAAAATAAAAATAAATATCCTTGGACATTTCACACAACGCCATCTACAGTCTAATAGTCGACGCATTCCCTTATACCTGCAACGCATAGTACCTAATAGACTAAGAGGTCACAGGATTTTTCGTAACGATCATGGATACGGTTAGATTTACTTCGATGGGTTGTAGAGTAGTCCCCTAATGTGAATGACGTCGGTCTGCCTGCTCTGAGTGGTTGCAACTTCGAGTTATAGCGCTTACAAGAGGCGTCATTGTTACGAAAAAAAAACGATCAGGGAAATGGTCAGTTTTGGTACACATTCAAAGTATGGCGTCTCCGCAGATGAAAAAAGTTGGTCTGCCGGCTCTCACTGGTTGCATTTCAGAGCTATGATGCGCGCAACATTGTTGCAAAAATAAAACGATAAGAGAAATGGTCAGTTTTAGTACCCATTCGAAGTATGGTGTCTCCACAGGTGAAACGAGTTGGTCTGCCAGCTCTCAGTAGTAGTATTTCAGAGCAATCGTTGTGTATGCAAGACGCTTATTTTTGGAGAAAGCCTAAAAAATACATCAAAAAACGGGACAATAGGCGAATTTTTCAAGTGCACGCCGGCCGGTGTCGTACCCCCACCCTACACCTGCGCCCGCTGCGTGACCGTTCCCCCTGTAAAGGAATAGGGAAAAAGCTAGAGGTGTCAAGAGGTGTCAATAAGAGAAATGGTCAGTTTTAGTACCTATCCTAAGTATGGTGTCTCCACAGGTGAAAAGAGTTGGTCTGCCGGCTCTTAGTGGTTGTATTTCAGAGCTTTGTTATACGCAAGGCGCTTAGTTATAGAAAAATTCAACTTAACGGTAATCAATAAAATGAAGAATGAAATCGAACAAATCCAATTTTTAAAGATTCAACTTGTTACTTTGGGTAAATCACAGATTAATCATTTAATAAAAAAATTATTCATAACTTATGTAGTTTAACTTAGAGCTAATTTTTCAATCATCGGTTATCTTTTATATTTTGGCGGGTTGACAGCTTTTGTATAGAAACTATGTCAAACTGTCATATTTTTCATCAGATAAAAGTTATCCGACTGTTGAAAAATTAGCCCTCAGAAAGTTGGAAATATTACGTGGAAAATATCAGATCTGTAATTTCGACTTTAACCGGTAATTAAAAATCTGTTGCTGCAGATTGTAAAAATCTTGAGATAAACCGTACCTATTACCTACTATTACAGCTAGAGCTTTGCAAGTAGACTGCGCATGCGCAGTCCGTCCACTGCTAGTTACAGTAGAGATAATTAAAACCAGCAGGATATGTTATAATTAAAAAGGTAGAAGTATAACACGACTAGGTCGCAGATAAAGTTTACATTAATTACAGGCGAATGCTCCCGGTGAGAAAGTCCCTTTACAGACAAGTCTGGAATCACGAATTGTATTTAAGATGACAAACATTTATTGAAATTAGTTACGGATCACTGAAACTTTGGCAAACTTTCCCATAGGTAGGTATCAATTTATGAACACCTAAAGATTTCATTTATTACAATCAGCACAACACAGTGATACGATTATTTCACAAGTAGCCACATAAGTAGGTTGACTACCCGACAGATGAATCGCCGATGCAAATGCACACACTTGAGACAAAGTTCATCCTCCTACCCACATCCCAATTTATTTGCCGTCGGCGCAGCATGTCTATTTCTTTGATACTCTTCGTAATTTAAAATCCTTACAAATTCAGAAAAGTCAACAGTTACAGACAAACTTACAAACTAAACCGCATTGTATACGTTAGAAACATTAATATTCGCAGATTTCATGGAAAAGGAACAACCTTTGTTAATACAGAGTAAAACAGTTCGCTTTGCAAACAAAATCGTGCACAAGCACCCATCGTAAGTATGGCATCCATTGGTCAATATTAATACATATTTGCAATCGATAGTTAATTCGCAGGAGGTTAATTATTAAAATGTTACGCTAAATCGCTGGTGCAGAAAATTGTATCAAGAACATTCCTGCATAATAATAACAAACGTTGAAATTCAATTTGCCAACATAATAATTCACATTCAATTGTTTGTACTAATTACCTACAAGTGGTCCTTCACTGCATCATAATGTGGTATTCGAAGCTGAGCAGGTTTCACCGAGGTCACTGTTTATTAATACTGTACTTTAGCTACTTAATCATATTAGGATATCTTAATCGTTTCTCTTCAAGTATCTCAGTTAAGATTACAGTGCTATTTCTGGAAACCACTCGTGTTAACTGCTGCGCTTGCGCTGCTCATCGAAAAATGAAACGATAAAAACCGGTGTTTTTTTATAATTAAAAATTAATCAAATTAATCCCTAAACAAAATAAATTTAAAAAAATGTTTAAGCTGACCTGTGCTTGGTTTCAAATAAATGTAAAAGAAAATAAATTAAATTATTAATAAATACTTCCAAAAACAATTAAATCATACAAACAGAAATAATTAAGAAGGCAATTAAATAACAGAATAAAAATACTCACTGTCCAAATCGAAGTAATGAGCCTCGTGAATGAGCAGATCGATGTAGGGGAAGTCGGCCGGCAGCAGCAGCTTTTTGTTGCGCAAGAAGTTCAGGATATGGCGGAACATGCCGCCGTCGCGGTCGATGAAGTAGTGCTGCTTCAGCGTGTCCAGCACGATCGGGATCGTGCCGTTGAACATCTTGCCGAGCCGCGACTCCGGGAATCTGCACACGAGTAACAAGAGCTGCTCTCAATACATGCACATACGTCTCATCAAATCGATGCATCCGTCGTTTAGCATCTCGAACGTTCAGTGAAATCAATTCTCGAGTGATGCAAATTGCTCGTGCGTCAGTGACTCGTTGTTATCATACTCGTTGATTCGACTGAACTAGATTTAAAATGGGTCCAGATTCTAGATTGAGAGCTCTTCAACAAAGTACTTATTTAAAGGCTGGGGTTGGTAAAGGCATAGCAACCGATCGCTGTGCAAGTTTTGAATATTCATGATTTTGTAAGGTTTCGAAGGGAAGAATATTTTATATTGTGCCCCCAAGTGAGTTGATTAAAAGAAAAAGTGACGGGGGCGAAGGCGGTGTGGCGGGGCGGGGTTGGAGCCTCGCTGCATATCCCGCAGGCCCCGCGGCGCCGCCGCCGGCGCTCCGACCGACGCTCCCGCCGAGAAATAACACGTCGAGTTCAGATAAAACAAGCTTATACAATGCCAGCTAACTGCGAATATAACACTCATTATGTAATCACATAACGCATCTACAATAAATTGTAAATTGCAGTGGGACCGCGACATCGCATCCTGTCTTGTCCCTTCATCATAAACACTGTTGCCGAGCCGCGAAAGTTACTATGTATTAGTGTATGTAGTTGAACGTATCACGAGCGTTTATATTGGTTCGTTGATTCACTTGATTGATAGTTTTCCTTTGTCATCATGTACCACACATGCATTTCGCACACATTTATGCATTTCGTTCTAATATACGGTCTACATTCAGGTATAAGTACCTACTTCGTGATATGTATTTATATTGTTAGTTCCTCCTGATAAAAGACATACACATAAACTAAAAGGATGTCCCATTTTTGTGTACGAAAACTATCAATCATAGTGGTTGTCAGCGACAAAGTCATCAATCCATACAAATATTATAAATTCGAAAGTAACTCTGTCTGTAATCAGTAATCATCAATACATCTCTTTAAGTTAGATTTCGTGCAGATTCGTCAAACGAACGAAATCTAACCAATCTGCACGATATCTAACCTAGAGAATGTACTGATGATTTTTATGGTTAAAATTATGTAAATACATATGTTTTAATTCCGCTTATCATGCTTTGATCAAGATACAACCTGACACGGACTTGCAAATTGCAAAAAACTCAAACAAAAATTGATTTTCGCGGGCTACCACTGCGCATCATCGTTAAGGGATTGGAAATGTAGTCATAGTTCGTATCTTGAGGTAACATTTAGTCTTTATTTCATTCGACGTTGTTCTGTTACGACGAATGGATTTTCATACGGTTTCCACCAATGGCCGGAGTGATTCAGTGTACAATTAACTATGGTTTTTTGTAAATTGGCTGAAATATGACGATAATTGTTGAAGATGTCGGAAAATATCGTGCTGACTGGGAGCTTTAAGCCCACCATACACGGCAACGATATATCGTAGCGATTTGAGTTTGCACAGTTATATCGAACGGCCCTATGTTTTCCACATGAACGTCCCCATGGGATATTTTCCGACATTCGGGCGAAGCCGCGAGCAAAAGCTAGTACTTTATAATTATAATCTATTCTCGTCAGGCAATGACCGGGTATCTTCTATAGCTCATTGGTAATTTCGGCATCACAGATCATCTTACAACTATATTCAATGGTGTACTAATTTTTATCTTCAACAAATTTACACCCAGAGAACAACCATGTTAGAAATTAAAAAAACAAAACAAAACTAAAATATCTGAGCTCTTTCATGTTTGCATATTCAGAATATCTTAATTCTCTCCTACATTAATTCTAGTTTTAAACCAGACCTTACTTGTTATAAAAGAGCCTCTTTGTCTACACACTTTACGGGTAATGTTCGACAATGACGTGGCGTTATTGTCATGGCTTTCAAGAATGACATGGGAAAGGTACTTTTTTTCTCGGAAACATAGTAAAAAAGATGCTCCTCATTAAAGAGCTTATCATGTTTTCAGATATAATAAAATATAGTCGATAAAAGTCCATCATAAATAAGCAGTCTAGCAGTTTCAAGCTAAATTGATGCACTCAGCTTAGCATAAAAGAGAATTTTCCTAACGTGCCTTTAGAATTAGAAACTCCCTCTCCCTAGGTACTGTTACCAATACTAAAGAACACCAACAATAAATTGGTAAGATAAACGATCAGTTATTGGGCAGAGATTGGGTTGATTGTTATGCAAAAGTGATTAATTTTTAATAGGATTATTTAATGAAAAAACATTTATCGAAAGTTTGAACCATTCGATTATTAATATTTAGAACCAAATCATGAGGAAACGTGAAGATGCCTGAGAGATATTATTTTTGCGACGGCATGTGAAGCCAAGTCAGAGGCCGATGAGCGGCATTAAAACTCTGACACTGGTTAGTGACTAACCAAACGAAGAAAGGAAAGAAAGAGGTTAGAAAGTGAGTAAAAACTGAGATAACGGCTGATAGAGATGTACGAGTGTTATGGATGATACTTAAATAGCAATTTCAACGCTTTAGGCACCTAATGAGAAAAACAAATTCAGGAACTTGTTTTGTCAGTCGAATAGAAATTGTATGAAATTGTGCCAGCGGGAAATGATTTAAGCAGGTGAGAAAATTGTGCTGAATAAATATACAGATGATTGACTATTCAGTTTGATGAATTGAAACCAGTTTCCTGCTTATTAGCAAGTGATATGTCTTAAAAGTGGGTCCTATTTCTTGTACTGGGAAGCTTTTTAGTGGTCACCAACCTCTGGACAAGGATTTTCGAACACTAGAAGCTATTATTATTTCGGCAGAAGAGAAGAGAAGTAAACTGACAATAATGCAAATTGGTACACCGACAGGACTATCTACAGTATCTACTACTAAGTACTTAGGTGTCATAAATGTTCAACGGCTAACTGTTCTAGCATTAGAGAGGTAGGGCGAGACACGACACTTTTATTTTATCCTCAATCCTTTCGAGCCATCACATTACTTGGATAAGTACTTGTTGCATTGCGTATTTGTATAATGCTAGGAACTTTTTGAGAGCTTGTAAAGTCAAGCGATTGGGGAATTTTAAAACTTTTGTAGTTATTTTTTCCTTTTTGAACCTGGTTTCTTTCCGTTACATTTCCTACACTTTTATAGTTTCGCCTGTCAACCGATTTTTCTACTTACTATTCAGTGTTATTCATTTTATAAGCAAGTAATATGTAAATTATATCATTGATCACTCACATTATGGCCGCGTTAAGGCTGCGAGCATTATCATTATTTTTACAGTGACTATGTCTGCTGCGTTGGGTAACCTTCGGCTCTGAAGCCGAGAAGCCCTGCTGCTGACATAGTGTAGAAGAGGTTCTCGCAACAGCATCTGACATGGCAGTGGACAGACTAAAGCGCGAAGCACACAGGTGAATCGGCAACCTAATTGCTTAACATACTATCGATCGGAATCTAAATCTAATCCATTGCTTCATAATTATGTTCGATAAAGTCTGCTGACAACGTAAATAACGCAATGAATGTTATTGAATTGTCAAAATGTAACCGATTCCGATTGATAGTGAGTTATACTCAATTAGGGCGCGGGACGCAAACAACAGGCAAGGACAAGACATGGACGCTTGTCCTTTACTTGACATGTCATGTTAATAAATGCACACAGAGATGAAAGGACAGGATTGCTGCAGAGTTGTTTTCATGAAGTGACTACTTACTGTCTCCCAAGTATGCATCGTGCCAATTCAGGGAAATTACTTAATAAGCAAATTGACACTCTAGGTCAATTAACCGTGTTATAGCCATTGCATACAACTGTCAAAGAATTACAGTTGTGATTTGAATATACGGACAATTTAAAGTTGGTATAGGTAGTCAATTTGGTTAGCAATTAATTTCCCTGATTTTACATACTCCGCACGGGTTGATCCATCAGGTTAAGCTACGCTTGCCGGGGTTTGTCCGTGGATGGGTGACTATCTTTACATATACCGAGACTCGTCCGTGCCTCGGAAAGCACGTTAAGCCTGAGCGTCGTTACGGGTCGTCAGAAGCCCGAAAGTCTGACAACCAGTCTTACCAAGAAGTATCGTATTACCCAGTTACTGGGTTGTGGAAGTCAGATAGGGAGTGGATCCATGTAAAATACTGGTATTCAGCTGCATCCGATTAGACTGGAAGCCGACCCCAAAATAGTTGGGAAAAGGGCTAGGCAGATTGATTTAGATTTAAAACTGTAGGTACTTACGCAGTCAGAGTTTCCAGGGATGAAGTGTAGATGGTACCACCCACGTCGATGTGAACCGGGGCGTTGTACTTGGTGGTTGGCGCCACGCGTGGTATGCCCACTATCAACTTCTTCTCCATGGGTCCGTCCTCGGGTTGAGGGCTCCCGGGCTTCACGGGCAGCATCTGAGAAGTCAATGGAGAATTTATCTTTACTACCTACTATTCACTCAACATTTCACAAAATGCTGGTCAATATTCTTCAAAAATTTACTTAAAAAAAAAGTAACAACCGACTTCAAAAACCTAAAACGAATAAAACAACTTTCATAAAAAACTTCGGCGAACTAAGGTGCATTGCGGAATTAAAGACACCGACTTCAGAAGTTGTTAAGTTTTTTATGAAAGTTATTTTATTCGTTTTAGGTTTATGAAGTCGGTTGTTATTTTGTTTAAAGTAAATTCATTTTTCCATTTTTAGTTGAATATTAATAATTAATATACAATGACATAAGCCGAAACGAACGAAAAGAAGAATCATCATAATCCGCTTAAAGATGCCGACCTAGTACATTTATGCATATAACTTCGTATAATATAGGTACTAAAATCTTCCTGAAAGTATGTATGGATCACGTTAGTGAAAGAATCGTCAAAATTGTTTCATTAGTTTTGAGAAAATCGATACATACATACACGTACGGGTCGAATACAGAACTTCCTTTTTTGACGTCGGTTAAAAAGAGAGAAGTGACAAGCGACATTCAATAATGTGTGGAGCGTAGGTGTGGAGCTTCTAAGGTTTAGTTTTATAGTATTTCAGTATCAACCTCTAAGGTTTAGTTTTATAGTATTTCAGTATCAACTTCTAAGGTTTAGTTTTATAGTATTTCAGTATCAACCCCTAAGGTTTAGTTTTATAGTATTTCAGTATCAACTTCTAAGGTTTAGTTTTATAGTATTTCAGTATCAACTTCTAAGGTTTAGTTTTATAGTATTTCAGTATCAACCCCTAAGGTTTAGTTTTATAGTATTTCAGTATCAACTTCTAAGGTTTAGTTTTATAGTATTTCAGTATCAACTTCTAAGGTTTAGTTTTATAGTATTTCAGTATCAACTTCTAAGGTTTAGTTTTATAGTATTTCAGTATCAACCTCTAAGGTTTAGTTTTATAGTATTTCAGTATCAACTTCTAAGGTTTAGTTTTATAGTATTTCAGTATCAACTTCTAAGGTTTAGTTTTATAGTATTTCAGTATCAACTTCTAAGGTTTAGTTTTATAGTATTTCAGTATCAACCTCTAAGTAGTTGCTGTCTTGTCAACCTTTGTGAAATTTCAGGTATTATAAATAAAACATAATAAATAATAATATGCCCTAAATCATGCACGGGTAATACGCTATCGATCTATGTAATACACACGAGTACGGGTAGAACACTAATTAGTGTTCAGTATCACAGGAAGATATTATTGACGTCAATTTGTTTACTTGTTTGCTGTGATTGATCTGGATTCAATATCAGAGATGCAGAGTCAACATTAATATGGTAGCCATTTCAATATTAGTTTACACAAACCAGTACCATATTAACTACCTACAGCTCAGTGGGTTGGGTGGTGAGAGTATTAGCTTACCTACACAAAGTAATACACTCAAGGTACTAAGGACTGGACAGTTTCCGTTTTCCATAAAGCAATCAATCCTATCTGCTAAATATTTAAAGCCTGATTTACTTCTACACGGCTCCAATTTTGTTGTAGTATAGTAGGTATATACAATTTTAATTCATCGCATAATGGTACTATGCCTGCGGTTATCGCGAAGCGGGATGCTGCGGGCGCGAGCTCCGCCGTGTGGACCACATCTTCTTACAGCCCCCGGCATGTGCCGCCGGCGAGCGCCGCGGCGGCGGCGGTACGAAATTAGAGTTTGGATAAGTAATAAAAAAATATATAATAGCACATTCCCAGCAACAGTGCCACTAGTCGACTAAATGATACATATACGTTGAACATTTGAAACACACGGGGTGGCATGGACTAAGCACGCTTGCTGTACACACGGCTACACATCAAGCTTCCAAGCATCAAGCATTTCCAGTTTAAACTGACCTTTCATTGTAAAGAAATCCTATACAATGCGAGATCAGCTTATAATAGAAATATTTAGCTTGATCTGTAGCCGTGCGTACACGAGACAGCGCAATAAGTAGAGGACATTACTATTTTGTCTGTACAACAAGAAAAGCGCCAAACACGTATTTACGATGCATTAGTCAAAATTATCGGTATGCGGGAAATGCCGAGATGAGCCAACGTATTCATAAACACGAAAGCAGCGTTGCATTGAGATGTACAGGTAGGTACCCATTTCGATGATGTTTCAAAATGTAAAAGTGCAAGAGACGTGAGGTTGGCGGCGCGTCAGCGTGGGAGCATCCCGCGGAGCCGACCCACTGCCGCCGCTCCCACGGCACGCGGCACCCTTCACCGGCTATCCATCAATCAATACTCTTACATTAATATAATTTTATCCGCACTAATCAAATGCATGCCGAAATAAATTAACACTAAATAAAGCCCAATATTTAAGTCCGCACCTGTTATCCTTGTCCAATGGTAGCCTAATTTGAGGAATACAAACCATTTACTAAGCAATGTGGTAAGGGTAACAGATACCTATTTATTTATATATAATAGTTTGCTACATATCCAGGACATTCGTAAGTAACAAATTGCCATGAAAATTGTCATTTGCGATGTCGTCTGGATCTGACTAAGCGCTCGAGGCCATCACACACTGGACCAAGTCCGACTTCAATTATTTTTTATCGCTTGAATGCATCTCCAGCGCAGTCGTGTGGTGCCCTATCTCACTGGTTTCACACCTAACGCCCTATTCATGTGACTACACTTATGCTTCTGTAAAGTAAAGCGCCCTTTATTCGTACTGAGTTCCGTGCCGCAGCTTGCTGAATTTAAAAAACTAAGCTCCTTAAAGATGTGAAAGGTAATACAAAATTATCAAGGTTTTATTTCTCTGATTGATTCAAAAGTTGCACCTTATTATTTCTATAAACCATGCCAGATGTTGATAAAAGACAGGAAGAATAAAAAAAACGTTTAAAATTGCACACATGTCATGTGCTATTATAAAAGCTTGAAGGATTTCTAAAGAGCCTGCCACTGCAAGACCACAATACTTAAACTAATTATAAACTTTAATCACTGACAAGTACAGTCATTTGGTAAAAAAAAGAAAATAAATCGTCATCGTCGTAACTGCGAAGTCTGCAGTAAATAGTACCTATAGAGGTCGAAAAACGAGTTGGAAATCAAGCGAGTAAAGTCGGCTACTGTATACTTGTAGTTACGGTAGCGCGACGCTAGAGGGCGTAACGTCGCGAAGCAAGCCACCACTCTTACCTGTCTGGTTTCATTATAAATATGCCGCAGGCTGTTTGCCCGCTCCGCGACAGCCCAAATACCTAATCACTGGATACCAGCCAACGCAATAAACCATGAACGGTCTTAGGTTTTCGATACGTGTGTAAGTTATAATTATTACTGAGTAGGTTGACATAATACCCTCGATACTAGATATTGGGAAAGCTAAAGAAAATATTTATATTTTACTTTTTATATACCACCAGAGAAGAAAATTAGGCGTTCAATAAATCTCAGAGGTAGAACATTGTTCATATTAGGACCAGCTCTTCCATCTAATTTTCTGGTTTTAACTGCAAGAAGAAGACAGCAATATTTTAAGATTGATATCATAACTATACGGTAATTGATGGTTAATCGTTAGTGTAAGGAGTGACAATCTGCCTAGCCTTTTCCCAATTATGTTGGGGTCGGCTTCCTGTCTCAACGGATGCAGCTGAATACCAGTATTTTACATAGAGCGACTGCCTATCTGACTTCCACAACCCTGGGACTGGGTATTACGATACCCCTTGGTAAGACTGGTTGTCAGACTTTCGGGCTCCTGGACGACCCGTAACGTCTGTCAAAGATCCACGACGACGAAGAGTCTTGGTATGTAAAGATGGTCACCCATCCACTGACCAACCCCGTCAAGCGTAGCTTAACCTGATAGATCGACCCGTGCGGCTATTATTAATTAGCCACGAGCTCCTCTAGTGTAAGAAGTGACACTGTAAATACATTGAACTTTGTATTCCACTCAATCAAAGCTTAAATTAAACAGAAATTATAAAATCGGTTAATAATTGAGTGCACAAAGCCGCTCGTGTTGAGAAAACCCTAATAACAAAAAAGAAACGATATTAGGTGACAGATAATTTTGTTTTTTATTTTTAGGGTTTTACATACCCTTTGGTGTGCGTCCTATCCGAAAAACCTACCCATTTTCAGAGGAAAATCAAATCCTCATACATTCCGTAGGTAAGTCTTTTCTGCTAGATTTATTTGGTGAAAGTAATTTCGGTTTAAATTGCCAATATACAGAAAGGAGAATAAAAACAACCTTATTAAACGTGGCATGGTTAGATAAAATCATCTGTAAAATATTTAACTGAACCATTTGTAAATACAAAATAACAACCAAACTATTGAAAACTCATTTCACGTCATGCTTGTCAGTGCCTTTTCGGAAAATTACTAATTTCAGTTTTCCTACATTGCCAATTTATTCCATTCAATGAATATATTGGACAATTTCATCCCGCTATCAAACACAAAACAAAAAGCCTATAATAATATGTTTTATCATGCAAGCGTTTTCATCAAGTGTGCGGTAGAAGAAGAACGCTTAAAACAGGCATATTTATTGGTGCAGGGACTACGCCAGTGATGCAGCCGTATGCGCCTGCGGCGGTAGAACGCTCGTGCGTCCCCTCATCGCCTTCGGGCATACCACTGCCCGAGGCATCGTCCGTCATCCAACGATCATTTTTCTTACGACATCAGTATGCATATAAAAAAGACGTATGATTGAAGTACTATGGCTTGGTAGGTATCTGAGCCACCACTTACGTTTACGTATCATGACTTTCTGACGCTGAGTTCCAATATTTGTACATATTATGTCCTTATCCCGGTCCCGGCTGTCATTCGTGGATCTTAGACAGTCGTTACGGGTCGTCAGAAGCCCGAAAGTCTGACAATCAGTCTTACCAAGGGGTATCGTATTACCCAGTTACTGGGTTGTGGAGGTCAGATAGGCAGTCGCTCCATGTAAAATACTAGTATTCAGCTGCATCCGGTTAGACTGGAAGCCGACCCCAACATAGTTGGGAAAAGGGTAGGCAGATTGATAATGTTACTATTGATTATTGCATTTATTCATTTATTCTTTATTTTATTTATTGATGTGTCTATCAGTAAGTGCGTGAGGGTGTGTTTGTGTGTGTTTGTTTGTTTGGTGTTTTTGTGTTTTCTTTTCTCTCGCTTTTCTGCAATCTGTGGGAGTGATTTCGTGAAAAGGGACGGAAGTGTGTAACAGGAAGTGGAAATATTTTTCTAAAAGTTTTGAGTGACGGAATGAAAGGTATGGAACTAGAAAGTACTTTTGCCAAGGTGAGATGTCAGATGTTACACATCATATGCGACTACTGTAAGGCTCACCCGTTTTTTTTATGCATACATTCTTAATACAGGTTCATGTTTATTTTGTACCATTAAACCAGAAATGGTTTGTTGATATTGGTATTCACATTCACTATAAGAACACTGCTTCACTTCACTACATAGTATAAAACAAAGTCACTTCCCGTTTCTGTCTGTCCCTATGTATGCTTAGATCTTTAAACTACGCAACGGATTTTGATGCGGATAGTGATTCAAGAGGAAGGTTTATATTATGTATAATAACTGCGGGCGAAGTCGCGGGCAAAAGCTAGTAAGTAAATATAAGCAAATAATGTAGATACATTAATATATTTGGCACGTAAAACTACATATTTAAGCCGTAAACATCTATCAGTAAACCGTACGTGAGTCACATGCAATGTTTCGAATCTGAGTTGAGAATTCCGCTCAACGAAAAACATCATTTATAGATAATCTGATGATCATGTTAAAGTCACAACGTTAAATTTCCGTTGCCAACCATACAGAGGCATTTTATAGAAACCACACAAGAAAAAAAGGCCCATTTTGCGGCACATCGATTAAAAAAAAACTATCACGGTACTTTGTGTGAAAAATTAGCCTTAGAACAAAATGCTTGTGACGGCAGCCACTAAGGTGGTTGCCCGAAGCAAAACAATCGTACGCCATCGGCCGCGGTTAAGAACTCCGCCTGAGGACACAGCCTGAAGACACCTCCATGAACCTACTCTTTCCGTATCAGCAGATTTCTTAGTAACTTTAACATTATACAGACAAAAAAAAAGTTAAAAGACAGATTAAGAAGTTTAATTATACCTACAGACAGGTTTGAAAGGGCGTCTGAATCTGAAGTCTGAAAATGACGCCAGTGACTGAGAAGTTATGTCAAATCGACAATCAAAGTAGTGTAGTTAAAAAAAATGTTAAAATAAATAAATAAATCTTTATTTTCAGACCAGGAGATCCATACTATGCGAGCAACAATTTGGCACTTATTCTAAAACACTATAATTATACAATCAAAACTTATCACTAAAAATCACCCGTCATATCTGAATGACGGCCTGTGAGCCGCTATCCAGTGACACATGATTTGGCCATCCACTCTGCCTGCCACAGTAGCTACGAGGCTGTTGGGGCTGTCGCGCACCCGACGCATCAGTGATGCGGTGATGCAGTGTTAAGTCTACGGTTTTTTGTAGTAAAAAAAGAAGTATTATTTTTTAAAAATGTAATGTTAAGTTTTGTAAGATACTACATCTTACAAAACTTATTTTTTTTTTAAATAATACTTTTTTTTTTACTTACTATACCTTCACACACTGTCAAGTGTTACTTTGTAAGTAAGTGTTATGTATTATATGGTAATAAGAAGTGTTTATTGTTCCATCAGTCCTACTTGATATACGGGTCAAATAAAATGTCGTCGAAGAGATGTCTCAAATTGGTCCAATTGATTCGTAAGATGAAGAGCATGATGTCTCGTTACAATAAATCATACCTTTCTGCATGTATATATTACTTATACCTACCTACATACAACGTGTAACGTTAAATGCGCAAACCTTCTTAAGGAGTCATTGTACTCATCATTATGAACAACTTTTACTATAGGACCAAACCAGAAATCGCGAAAAAAAAATCAGCTGTTCAGTAATTCGTCAAAATGTACTGAACGGCTGATTTTTTTTTCGCGATTTCAGGTTTGGTCCTATAGTAAAAGTTGTTCATAATGATGAGTAAAATTACCCCTTTGCGCATTTAACGTTATACGTTGTATAGGTATCTACATTAGCCACCTTAGTTATAAACGCTGCTTAAAAGGGGCTATGCACGAAAACTTCTGGTTTTGATCAATTTTGTTCATTGTTAGTGAAAAAGGGAAAAAATATTTGTGATTTCAAAAGTCGAGTTTTGCATGTGGCTGAAAGAGATTTTTCAAATAAATTAAGTTTGATCATCTTTTTACAAAAAACCGGACAAATGCGTGTCGGACTACGCACAATGAAGGGTTCCGTAGTTGGGATGACATTATCCCAAGAACAAACTTAACATTATAGTTGAAAAATATGTTCTCCCATACATTCCAACAGTAAATGTAAGTCTGTACTCACAATATTGAGAGAATTACCATGTTATTTTGAGACCACAAACTTCTTATAGATTTTCCTGTAATTTACAGGTATACAACTATTTTCTGTAATATTTTCAAAATTTTAGGCTCAGTAGTTTCGGAGATAAGGGGGGGAATTGTCAATTTTCGTCTATTTTCTTAAATAACTTTAAAACGATTTATTTTAAAATTATAAAAAAATATGTTTGAGACCCTCATAGACCCTCCCTTTCATTTGATATGTCACGGTACAGTTTGCTAAACTTTTTTTTTAATTTTCTTATTTGCCCCCTAAAAGTGACCCCTATATCCAAAATTAATTCATTTACTTTAGCCGTACGTGTTTGGGTCACAGAAATCCATATTTGTACCAAATTTCAACTTAATCGGTCCATTAGATTCGGAGCAAATTGGCTGTGACAGACGGACAGACAGACAGACACACGAGTGATAAGGGTTCCGTTTTTTCCTTTTTAGGTACGGAACCCTAAAAACTACTCTTGATTTTGAACATTTAAAAATATCACCAACTAAAAAACCAAAAATATGGTCTACTTGCACGTGGTTGGACCACATTTTACAAGCTTTTATTTAACTTGCACTGTTCGTTTGTATGTATGTAAGTTGTCCGTCAAAATTTGCAAACCATTTTTCGACCGTTTGTTGTCATCCCATTAATCTGAAATTCTGCATACTTCGATACCAATTACAGCAGAAATATAATGTTGAAAAAACCTATTATTTGAAAAAACCTAGTAAGTAATGTATTTTTACTATAATAATTGGCAAACCATTTCAAGAATTTTAATCACAGATTAGTTTCAGTTATTCTTGAAATAAAATCAAAATTTTATTTTATGATAATACCTTAGATAATACAATATATTCATTATTATGTAAATCAATGACGACATTAAACTATATTATATTTTCGAGAGCGCAAAAGTGATGAAACTATTAACTGTGTGTGACTGACACCAAATGGCTTAGCGCCACGAAAACTGTACTACTTATTATAAATTAAGTATAGGTCACAGCCTTACCCCGATAGTCATAAAAAAACTAAAACGCTCTATAAACCTATTTTAGTTATAGAGTTCGTTTCATCAAATAGTTCCTATGCCGTAATGTTGGCTCCACTGTTAATCTTTAACACATGGACCTATTAGGTCCATGCTTTAACAACGGTAGCGTATCGTGTTCATTCTAAAACAGTGGAGCCAACATTACGGCATAGGAACTATTTGATGAAACGCACTTTAGTACAGTAGTACCCAACTGATATGGCTTACCGAGGTACATGCGCAGAAGATGAATTTTCAAAGCGCGAGAAATGCTATTGACTAATCGGCACGCTCCACGCAACGTGCTTTTTTTTTCCTGTACCGCTATTGGTCGGCCGCTGCCGCCATGATGTTAGTCAGCCGCCATACTTGCGAGTGAGACGGAACTAACAGCTGCAGTGTATTATGAACCTTATAGTTGTGATCTAAGGTTGATTTAAAGTTTTAAGCATTCTCGTTAATCTTCGGGGCCATACTTTCTTTTCTGCGCGAACGAAGATTCACGACGCGCCTTATTAGTTGGGTACTACTGTACCTACTGTTTTATCTTCTTCTTTCAAACTCAAATCATAATTCGAAAGAAATTGACAAAACACTTCCATAACTAAAATAGGTTTATAGCTTGTTTTAGTTTTTGTGAATAAGGGGGTTGTTTTAATTTTTCAAGCTTTCTTATAATTAGATAAAAAAATGACGAAAGAGGGTTCACGGGACCTTAAGTATGTTAAACCGTCTGGTGCGGTTATTTTAAGCCTATTTTTAGAATCTGATCTGAAAATCAATTTAATGTAAGTAAGGGAATATGGAACAAAGTGCGAAAAATTTGCTCCCGTAACTTGGTTGATCGTGCCAACGTCGCAGTTGAGCATTATAGCATGGAGCAGAATTAAGCGCTCGAAATTTGACGCCTTTTCCCGCACAGATTATATTATCCCTAACCTAACACGGTGGAAAAATTCACGTCCAGGTATCGTTTCAGACAAAGGAGATTTTTCAGTGTGTTTTCAAGAATACCATAGATATACCATTTGACAGGGGAAAATATCATAGAAACCGTAACAATAGATAGAGCCTCTTTTTATCAACGTTTGACTGTACAAGTGTCCAAACATCGTTATTTTATTAACAATGTAAAAGTATTCGAAAGCGGATCACTTTTCATAATGGGGTGAATTCCAGCGGCGTAGGTAATTGAGTAATACTTACTATGCCAATGACGCGACAACATTCCTTGCGTCATCTCAACAGACAAAAACATAATTATGGAGACCTGAAATCGCGAATAAAAAATTTGCTGCTCCCTACGTTTATGTTCGCATAACTCTTCAAAATGTAGGGAACAGCTGATTTTTTTTTCGCGATTTAATTTTGGCTCGATAGTAAAAGTTATTCATAATGATGAGTACAATGACCCCCTAAGAGGTGCGTTATTTAAGTTACACCTTGTATACTTAAAGACTAGTGTGGAAATTGAATTAAAAAAAAAAACTAATTTATGTTAGAATTCTCTTAGAACAAAGAGCCAATCTACCTTTAATACATTTAAACTAATATCCAATTTATGTGACGGGTGCCTTTGTACTGGGCGTTTGTCCATTTTTATCCATTCGTGGAACGTAGGTAAATATGTGCACGTGCAGCGCAAACACCGCGAATGAAAAGTTTAATAGGTACAAATAGTTACTTTCAGCTGACTGAAAACTTTACAATGGGAGCTCCCCCTTCCCCCCCCCCACAGCTTTGTATTTTGTTTGTTCGCCGTTCGGACGGTAATAGGTACTGTTTCCTCGTTAGAATCCATTTTGTTAAGGATATTATTGATAGGGACCGAAGTGACTTCGCAGACTACGATACGCAATTTCTACGTGGTGTCTACGCTACGCAGAATCCACGCATCGTCTACCTACACCAGACAAAAGTATGTACAGGTATGATTGCGTATACATAACAGACGTGCTAAAGCGGAGGTAGGTACAGTGGTCCAGCTCACAAAGCAACAAAAATCTGTTGATTTCACACTTTGACTTATTAGGCCCTGTGTGCACTTACAGTGCCCGGCTACACTATTGTACACAACACACAACAATCGCTATCCAATATTACGTCCACGTTTGACTAGACACGTATACAAGTCACCGTCTCGATCATGGGCTTCGTTTTGACAGTGAAGCTAACTGAAAAACGACCCTAAGGCAGAACAAAGGCAACGCTAGGTAAAGTAAGCCAACGATGTGTCTGGCTAACCATTTAGTTACCAAACTCATCTTGGACAATAATTTTGATCTAGAAGTACGTACTACAAAATTGTGGTATTTTTAAACTTTAGACCGAATAAAAACTAAATCGTGGGTAAAACCTACATGGAACATAAAATATTAAAAGTCCTTTTATTGAAGCAATTGTTGCAATTGCGTGAATATCAACTGTGGAGCACATTATGGGATGTACTTGAGTATAGAAACTTATAAGGTTCAGAAGTATAGGTATTGGTCCGCCAGCAGGTTAAACACTTCAATTGCGTGAATATCAACTGTGGAGCACATTATGGGATGTACTTGAGTATAGAAACTTATAAGGTTCAGAAGTATAGGTATTGATCCGCCAGCAGGTTAAACACTTCAATTGCGTGAATATCAACTGTGGAGCACATTATGGGATGTACTTGAGTATAGAAACTTATAAGGTTCAGAAGTATAGGTATTGGTCCGCCAGCAGGTTAAACACTTCAATTCTTCTCGACTTAAGGCCATTTGCTGAACCGTCTTTGGATGCATTTTTAGGGTTCCGTACCAAAATGGTAAAAAAGGAACCCTTATGGTGGTCTGTCTGTCTGTCTGTCTGTCACAGCTGGATATCTCAAGAACTACTAATGCTATCAACTTGAAATTTAGAATAGTTTTAGATGACGTTGACCCAACTATTTTGCAAATAAGAAATAATTTAAAATATGTATATTTTTTTTGCAACAGGGACTGAAAGGGGGTCTTAAAAAATAAAAGTGGGGCTACTAGGGTATGTGGGGTATCATATGAAAGATCGCTGTTCGCACATTCTCAAACATTTTTTTTTCTTTTTTTTAGGCCGCATAGTTTTCGACTTCTGATGAAAAATGTAAAAAAAAATACCGTTCCCCCCCCTTATCTCCGAAGTTTGCAAAGAGAAAAATCTGAAATTATTCTATGTTATAGAAGCTTATGTAAAGATTACAGGAAAAATAAAACGATGTCTCTAAATAGCACGCTTTTTCAGGAATCGGAACGGAACCCTCGGTGCGCGAGTCCAACTCGCTCTTGACCGGTTTTATTTTAAGTTTACAAACGCCAAGTAATGGTGGATGCTTTGCAAATTGCAACTATATATGTGCAATTGTGCATGTTGATCAAAATGCGATCCGGCCATGTAATTTTGCCAGCCCAGGTGCTACTGTTAGGTCCTTGTGCAAACGCCTTTTAAAGGTTCCGTACTTTTAAAAGAAAAACCTTTAGGATCACTTCGTTATCCGTTTGTCTGTCTGTCTGTCTATCAGTCTGTCAAGACCCTTTTTCTCAGGAACGCGATGAGGTATCAAGTTGAAATTAATATCTAATACGTAAGTCTGCGGTCCGTTGGAGATCTAAAAAAATCAAGCAACTAAGTCTAAGCAATAAAAAAATACGGCCATTTAAGAGATATTTTGATACTCGCAAATAAATCAAAACCGGGTACTTCCCGTTGACCTAGAATCATGAAATTTGGCAAGAAACAAGGTCTCACACCACAAGTAAAGGAAAAATCCCAAAAATCGTTAATTCGTAGTTTTTGCGAAACCGCAATTTTTTTTTGTGCGCGAGGCATAAAATAAAATTGCGGTTTGGAACTTACATTTGCAGTTGGAGAATTGAACGTGACGTAAGTATATCGATGTATAGGAGAACATATTTTTCACTATACTTCCTCGAAAACTGGTTACTACGATTAGGTTCACAATGCAATGTATTACACACGCGTGCGATTTTTCATTTTCCAACACATGTGCGGGAATAAAAATTGCCACAGATTACTTATACCTATACTTAGTCCAAATTGGTTCAATGCCTTTATTCACATTTCACACCGTCTCGCGCCAGAGACGGTCGTATCTATTCGGAGGTGAATGTTTTTTTTTTTAATCTCGGCAAAGAGATGCGTCCTTACGGCGTTAATATTTTTTGAATATTTAAATAATGTTTATAAATGGAATATCATCAAAAACCATGATTATTACAATAAAAAAAAAACATATAGGAACAAATTAACATTTATTTGTGTTCTAAACTCAAAATTTGAATTTTCTATTTTTCATATTAGGCTCTTTATCGGCTTTATATCTTTGCTTCTCCTTCAACCTGGTGAAAGCAAAGCGCGGAAAAAAAAGAAAACTTAAATTATAGTTTCCTAATAATTCATGACAAAAATGTTTTTCGTTATTTTATTTTATTTCTTCAAAAGTGTATTGAAAAACGTCGTTTAAAAGCGCGGAAAAACACGTGGACATATTATTTGTTATTGCAGTTCTCGGCTCAAAAACAACCTAGCCTAAGGCTCGGGTGTTAATTCCGCCTCGAATGCAATAACAAACGTTCTCCACTTGTATCAAAATGTACTATTTCAATTATAAAGTTAAGTTTGTTTTTGGGATAAATTCATCCCAACTATGGAACCCTTCATTGTGCGGGGTCTGACACACACTTGGCCGGTTTTTTTTTTCACGAAATGGCCCTTTCTGAGTTGCTGCACGTTGCTCGAGCTACAATTTACAAAACGCATAAGGAAACTTGAATTTCGCGGGCTAGCATTTTGCATCCACCATGAAAAGAGTACCTACTAGTTGGCTCGCTTACAAAGTTATGTTGACGAATTTATCTCATTTTATATACGAGGTATTTTCATTTTTTAGTTAGAAGTTGTACAAAGGGCGGCAGTGTGCCAGCGGCTAGCCCCGGGGTAGGCCGGCCCTTCTATTCCAACTGTAATTACTGCCCTGGGGCGAGGTGCGCGAACAGAATAACCTGAATTAAAACTTTGTTGGACCAACCTACGTAAAAATGAATGCAGTGTTAGAACTAATGCATGCTCCAGTGTTTCTGGCAGTTACAATAAATTAAATCATTTCATTTGCAAAATAATTCATTTCCATTATTAAATGCTCAAGCTTTGCTAGTATCGACATGAGTTTCAAATTAATTGATTATTACAAAAAAATTGCATAATCTGCTGTCAATTACTAGCTGTTAATTGACGAAAAAGCCTATGTGAAAATTCAATTCACTGGAGAAATTAACAATGGTTGAACTTCATCGCGTTTCCACAGTAAAGCATAGTAGGCTGTTACCACTCTTCTGTAGGTTCAGTTACCTTCCTTTAAAATTGACAAATAACTCTGAATAAGGCACATGGGAATGGTCAAAACATGCTCGAATCGGCTATATGACTTCAAAGCGGAATTTTCTATTTAAATCTTCAAGTTTCCTTTACTTTCAAAGTTATTACAATAAACTTATTATTTATTCTCGAGTATTCATTTAAAAACGTGTTTTAGGTACATCGAATTTACGTCATAGAGATCGATACGCCTTCAGATCGGCGCCAAACAAGACAGGAAGTGGCCTTCAATGGAGTATGTCCAGCATCTGTCACAGATCTCCTACCAAGAGCAATCAACCGAGACATTGAATCCGTCCAACGAAATATCTAATTTACTCAGAACAATTCAAGAACAATGTATGAGTTGTTCACCGACCACTTCAATAAGTAGTAAATAATGCATGTTCACCGACCACTTCAATAAGTAGTAAATAATGCATGTTCACCGACCACTTCAATAAGTAGTAAATAATTTCATCAAACTTTTGAGCTTACAGGATTGTGGAGTGACTTTATTTCCCAACTTACGTTTGTTTGAAAATATTTTTTTAGTCTTAAATTAAAAAAACATCATCCGATGGAAAAAATATCATCATCAGTAGTTGTGAACCTATGGGGTTCGCAACTAACACCCAACCCTCCCCACTCGCTGGGGTTTTGGGTCTAAAATTAGCCAAACTTAGACACTTGACGCCTCAAGTGTCATCGGATGATGTTTTTTTACGTTTATATATATGTGATCTAAGCTTATATACCTATTATGTAAAGTTTTCTCCTTTTGCACACTTTGGGTGCATTTGACACGGGGGGGAGGGGGGGTTAGTTGCGAACTCCATAGGTTCACATCTAATGATGATAATTGGTTTTCCATCGGATGATGTTTTTTTACATTTATATATATGTGATATAAGCTTATATACCTAAGAAAAAAAGGGTTTTTCTTATGCACACATGGGGTGCATTCGACACTGGAGTACAAAAGGAGCTAAAACGTGGTCACTGTCGGACTGTATTAAAATGAAAGAGATACGCGATGACCAAACGCTGGTAATTTATTGCAAAATATGAAGCAATTATCAATTTACAAAAAATCTATTGATTGGACTTAAAAAAAAAATACTATTACGTTAATATGTTGCATGCAATATGTTCAACACTGCACTGTTTAGCTAGCATATTTTATATCCTGAAGAATATCATATTTTTTCGGATTTTGGTTAGGTACTGCAGTACCTAGATTACTTTTACGCATTATAAAACTTGCGTTTATATAGTTGCGTTGTCTGTAGTCCCCTTAACTTTAGTTAGTCTGGTTTATCTGATTCAATACAAATATTAAATGCTCAAATGGACGTTAAACAAGACACATCATCTGCGAAGTGCAATCGTATTATGTCTCGTAGGTACTGCCACTTTCTATGTTCCATCATGATGTTAGGGGCGCGAGCCTATAGCCATTTTTGGGGGTGACCCCAAAAATGTCCCCGGGTATCCAATTTATTGACCAGGAAAACAACTTCAGATGCATTTACGATCCGAATTGCCATTTAAATGAGAACTCCATAATTACCTAACCTTACATTTTATTCTCCACAGCGAAGCTTAGATAATTGTCATAGAAACATAGAAAATGCGTATTATTTTGTGTTTCTTCCTAGAATGACTGCCGATTTCCTAACGGAAGCATTTTGCCTCCGCGGTTCTGGCTTGAATGTAAATAGGTACAAACTAATCGGAATTTTGAAGTTGCATCTACATAATATTTGCACTGCCGTTCACGAGCGTTCTTCATTTCACAACAATTATGTATGTATTGTAGATAGTATTAAAAATATAGTGAGCAGGTACGTTATTCGAGAATTATTGGTGTGTACTCAACACACAATAGAGCGCTCCTAATACAATGTCGTGGCCGCCGGCGGCGCTGGCGGCGCTGGTGGCGCTCGCGGCCTGTAGGCACCCTTTCCGTTTTATCAATAGTTTATGTTTGGGCCTCAGGCTATCTCGCTTCTAAGGCGCAAGCCACAAAACAGCACCAAACTGTTTTTGCCCAGCATGACGTAGACAATTGTAGAACTCATGCCGCTGCTCTCATACAAAATATCGACGTAAATTCTACGAAAATCTATTTAATTCTGTCTTTGACTCTAGATCAAGGCTTTAATTTTATGAAACAGTAACCGCGGAAAATGTTTACTCCGTAATGTTAAACTCAGTAGCCTCTGGTTTCATCGAACGTGCTTATTGAATTAGTTCGGACTATGCGGTGCCCTGGGTAGTGTGCTTAGCCAGAGTTGAACTGGATACGTACCTATTAGGTATTTACTTGGACCAAAGAGATTAAAGATGAGAGGCTATCAGAAGAAATGTCATAGAAAAACTGTAATATTCGTGTAATATTAATAAATGTCTTTGACTTGGACAGACTTTGACGAGAACATGAAATGACGTCATGACGGCAAACTGACTGTACTCCATTGAAGTCTAAGATTGAAGTGGAAGCCTATAGAGCGAGCTAATGTGTATTTTATTATGACGTGTGCTTGGATGGCTTTGTCTCTAGATAATAGGTATCATACAAAAGCATGATGATAGACTGGCGGAACGCAAAGCGAGCATAAGTACCTACAACCTGAAAATTTTAATGTTTGTATCAGAAAATCAAACAGTTTTTGAGTGTAGGTAGCCATGTACATTTTACATCGGTGAACGAAAATCTCGTGAGGAAACCTGGACGTTTTTTAAAGTTCTGTACCTCAAAAGGAAAAAACCGAACCCTTTTAGGATCACTTCGTTGTCCGTCTGTCTGTCTGTCCGTCTGTCTGTCAAGACCCTTTTTCTCAGGAACGCGTGGAGGTATCAAGTTGAAATTAATATCAAATACGTAAGTCTATGGTCCCTTGGAGTTGTAAAAAAATCAATCTTCTAAGTCAACGCAATAAAAAAATACGGCCATTTATGCGACATATTTTGATACTCGCAAGTAAATCAAAACCTATAGGGTACTTCCCGTTGACCTAGAATCATGAAATTTAGCAAGAAGCAACGTCTTACGGCACAAGTAATGGAAAAAGTCTGAAAATTGTTAATTTATAATTTTATCACATAAAAAAATATTTTCAAGTATGTCATCTGTCAATGCCCTTGTTCTCAGGAACGCGTGGATGTATCAAGTTGAAATTAATACCATATACGTAATTCTATGGTCCCTTAGAACTCTAAAAAAATCAAGCTTCTAAATCAACGCAATAAAATAAACGCAATAAAAAATACGGCCATTTTATGCGACATATTTTGATACTCGCAAGTAAATCAAAAGCTATAGGGTACTTCCCGTTGACCTAGAATCATGAAATTTGGTAGAAAGCAAGGCTTTACAGCACAAGTAATGGAAAAATCCAAAAATTGTTCATTTATAACTTTATCACATAAAAAAATATTTTCAAGTATGTCATCTGTCAAGGCCCTTTTTCTCAAGAACGCGTAGAGGTATCAAGTTTTAGTGTTTATACCAAATACGTAAATCTATGGTCCCTTAGAGTTGTAAAAAAATCATGCTTCTAAATCAACGCATTTAAATGCGAAATATTTTGATACTCGCAAGTAAATCAAAACCTCTACGGTACTTCCCGTTGACCTAGAATCATGAAATTTGGTAAGAAGCAAGGTCTCACAGCACAAGTAAAGGAAAACAGTCCGAAAATTGATTATTTGTAGTTTTAACACATAAAAAAATAGTTTTTAGTTTTTTTTTCTGGCAAAATGTGGGTGTATAGGCACACCTCTGCCCAACCCTTCGGGGAAACAAGGCGTGATGTTGTATTTAAGAATAGTTTTTTTGCGAATACAAACTCAAATATGCAGTTGAAAAATTGTCCGTGACGTATAAAATTTTTCAACTCAATGTTAAGTTTGTCTTTGGGATACATTCTTTTCAACTGCGGAACCCTCATTGTGCGTGGTCCGACACGCACTTGGCCGGTTTTTTAACCTAGATTGTGTTAGAAAGTATATTACTTAATTGGGAAGCTGTTCCTTGACTGAGAGACTACTCTACACCCAACAAAACGTCGAGATTCAGACATGAAAGGAAGATGATGCTCATTGGAGTGCGTGGAGGTTCGTCGACCAAAGAAGAGTGCAGAGCTCAGAATTTTCTTAAGATGTTATATAAAAACTTTCTAGCAGTGTCTTAATGCAAACGAGTCCTCGTGAATTGTCATTTTAGTCACTACTTTTGATATACTTAGGTAAGTTTTATGAACCCGGCGGCAGCGACGACCCTCAAGGTGAAATTGAGTTCATGGAAATCCTTCTATTAAAAGGATGCCCTGAACTCAATTTCATCCTCATTGTACTCATCATTATGAACAACTTGCACTATTAGTCCACAACAGAGGGGTTGTAGAGTGCGGGAGCTGGCACGTACTTAAGCGATTTCTTCAGAAAGTTGTTTGGGTGCTTAGGCTGCCTGTCCACCGGAGCGGAGCGAGGCTACGGAGCGGAGAAACGAGAAATATTAACCAATAGGAGCGCGAGCGGACGGCGGAGTGGAGCGGACTTAAGATTCTATTGGTTAATATTTCTCCGTTTCTCCGCTCCGCAGCCTCACTCCGCTCCGGTGGACAGGCAGCATTAGGGAGTAAACATACTAAAAGTCCCCGCGTCAAGGAGGTGCGCCGGAGTGGGAGGGGGGATAAAAATTCCCACTTTTAAGTTTTTCGCTAATATCTTCAAAACGGTGCGTCATAGAGAAAAATTTACGGTATGTAATGAAAGCTCATACATTTTCTTATATATTTTCTCGAATTCCTACCCATTTTCGAACTATACGTTCCTGAAAAGTGAAAATTGTCGAAAAAACTACTTTTATCAGACACTAGCGGTTGCCTGTTCTTCGTTCGCGTTATTTCGGGATAAAAAGTAGCATAGGTAGATAGATTAGGACCTGGATTAACAATTATATGGTACTTTTTATCCCGAAATAACGCGAACCAAGTAAGGCAACGGCTATAGCCGTTGCCTTACTTGGTTCGCGTTATTTCGGTTGTGTTTGATAAAAGTAGTTTTTTCGTCAATTTTCCCTTTTCCGGAACGTGTAGATCGAAAATGGGTAGGAATTCGAAAAAGTATTTATACGATAAAAGCTGTAAAAAATTTGATGAGCTTTCATTACATAGAAAATATTTTTTCTCTACGACGCACCGTTTTAAAAATCTTTAAAACGGTGCGTCGTCGTAGACAAAAAATAAAAGTGAAAAACTCAAAAGGGGGAACTTTTATCGCCTAACCCCCCCACCCCCTTACGTCCCGGCTCACGCACACTACACGCCCTTTTTGGTCATTTGTTGAGTGGACTATACCTATGGTAACAAACCTGGAATCGCGAAAAAAAAATCAGCTGTTCCCTAGTAACTCATTAAAATGTAGGGAACGTTAAAATGTAGGGAACAGTTGATTTTTATCGCGATTTCTGTTTTGTACAGCAGGTCTTCATTGCATTTAGCTACGCTTACTTCTCATTATTAAACTTGATTCCCTAGACAAAAATGTCGTAAAAAATAATGGCGGAATGTAGCACTTCTGCAACTACACTTGATCTATGGCAAAGGCTGTTCAGTGATCCGTCATTAGGCAGGTGCTTATGAAAAGTCGCGTCTGTAGGCACAGAAGCGACTATTCACACCGCATTTACTTACTAAATTCTCAAAACCTTTAATTGACAACTCTAACTACCACGAATAAGTCCCACTTTACTGTGCCTGGTAATAGGCCCCTCCACATAATTCGTGAGGTCATAACCAACATAATCTTTTAACGGTGAGAGGACTGAACTGATTTTTTACACCCCCAAAATTAGGAAGCAATTAGGTAATACCTATAGGTATGCCAAAATGTGAAAGTTCGCATACTTCACATAAAATTGGTCCCGAATTACGACATATTGGAAATATTTTTTTTCTAAAGAATGTCCAAAATTCTCGTAGTAATAATTTAAGAGTCAGCGCGGTGGTCATGCGGCATATCACGATTCGTTCATCGCCGTCGGCTCTGTATATAAAACGCACTGAGGTCATAAATTATTATTTAGCCACATCGGTTGCGAAGCGTACATACAAATATGATTATTTTATATTATAAGCGGGCATAATGTAGAGCGGTTTGGGTCGTGGGGCGAAGGGGGTGAGCCCGCGGCGTCGCCGGCAGCGCTCGGCGCCGACGATATTAAAGCACACCTATTCGTAGCTCTGCTTTTGATACCTCCGGCAATTTTACTCGAGGCGCTCATCTGCAGAACAATCATTTCGAAAATTATTTTGAAAGTGCCTGGAGCCTTCGAGACTGAGTCATTGAGCGATCGACTTACCACCGCCCGCGGCCGCGCAACAACAAGTACAAACACACACGAACAAAACTGAAATATTTTCCATTCTATCTGCCTGGCCTTTTCTCAACTATGTTGGGGTCGGCTTCCAGTCTAACCGGATGCAGCTGAATACAGTATTTACATGGATCGACTGCCTATCTGACCTCTATAACCCAGTAACTGGGTAATACGATACCTCTTGGTAAGACTGGTTGTCAGAATTTCTGGCTTCTAACGGTAACGACAATCACAGATCTACGAATGACAGCCGGAACCAACGGCTTAACGTGCTTTCCGAAGCATGGAAGATGGTCACCCATCCACCGGCCAACCCCGGCAAGCGTAGCTTAACCTGATGAATCGACCCGTGTTACCTAGCCAGGAGCTTCTTTCTAAGCAAAGATGTTCTTCAAAATGAACCAAATTTATCTAAACCCAACTAGTTAGTTGTAGGTAGGTACCTACTTAGTATGTTGAACAATTTTCATGACAACCATTATTTTGTTAATTGCAATATTAATTTCTTAGAGTACAGCTATATCTCGCAAATCTAGCTTTTCCAAAATGCTTTAGTATTGGGAAAGAATCCTTGGGCATCGCCGGGGGCAGGCGGTCCATACAATACAGTATTATTTACAACTACGTACCTCCAGGCCTTAGTACCTCGAAGTAAGTAGATACCAATCAAAAATTCTATAAATATTCCTTGTTACTAATAAAAGCCTCAAGAGCCTAAAGCTAAGGTATTTAACAATTTATTAAAATTTTGCTACATTCCTAACACGACATACTAACACTATATTCTAATTAGAACATTCCTACAAGGCTAATATACTTACTATTACTTTGACATACTAATTATCAGGTATTTATTGCTTTTCTTTATAGCAAATCATTTACTAAATAACATTTAATTTCGGACGCAAATAACAGTAACGAACTTAAAACTTTTCAATCCATACGCAAAAGAAATTATTATTTTTTATCGTCGAATTGAATTCACTAGCTCGCTCGAACCTCACAGCGGGAGGCTAACTACGTTACAAATAAATAGACAGTAATGCACTGAAGAAATGGGGTTCAGCCCCATTTCTTCAGTGCATTACTGTCTATTTAGTTAAATTATATTATAATTTTATTTTTATTTTCATATAGCCCGCTATATGAAAATAAAAATAAAATTATAATACACTCCCTAGGTCCTACGCGGAGCCCTAGCTATCAGCTATCTGACAATCCTTATAAAAAGTCATGTAGAGGTTTTATTATGTACAAGCCAAAGTATGGATAACTGGCTGACATTTCGATCATTCAAACATCGAATATTCTTATAAAAAGCGACCATCACTTTTTATAAGAATATTCGATGTTTGAATGATCGAAATGTCAGCCAGTTATCCATACTTTGGCTTATACATAATAAAACCTCTACAGTACCTACCTACCACATACATACTAGGATAGCGCGCGAGTTGAATGCAGTCGGGGTCTGAGGTAAAGAGCGGGAGCATCTCCCCCCGCTATCCGCACGCCCCACCTCACGCGCCTGCAGTGTAGAGCTACATATCAGTAATCTGTGGTGTAGTGCTGTGCCATCCTTGTCAACTATCGTACGTTTGCCGTGTTATTGTGTTAATACTGAAGTTCCCGTGTTATTTTTTTTATTTTAATAATGACTGATCCGAGTCCATCAAGTTCCGTTACAAAAAAACGAGCTTTTATTCATCGCCAAGCACGAGAAATGGCGAAAAATGTTTTAGACATGTGTGTTGAAGAAAGTGTTGAAAAATGTTTTAGACATGTGTGTTGAAGAATAGTACGGCATCACAATGTTACTTCAGATTTATCCCTAAAAAGGTTAAAAGAAGTTACGGAGCTGGCGATTTCTTAGGTTACAGAGGAAGATTGGCGTGGCTTCGATCATCACGTCATAATTTTAGAAGAAAATTATTGGCAAAGAGATGGATTAATTGAAGATACCATAGATCGATTCGTCATTGAGGTCAGCGACGGCGAGGATAGTGACACCGATTCAACCATATCTGCCATTTCTGAATCTGATTAAATTTTTTTTATTCCGTTTTGTGAAATGATTATTAAAAACATGTGATAATTATGATATTGTTTTTTTTTCATCATGTTAACCTAGTGTTAAAAATAAAATTAAACTTATAACATTGTTTAAATTTATCGACATTTATTACTCATTGTGTTCATCAATAATTATAATTATGTTACAGCGCTACCGCATTCCTAAGCTCTGCATTCAACTCGCGCGCTATCTGTAGGTACAAAGATGTTGGTCCTTCGTCCATTGCTGTTGAACAACTGTCTTGCACATATTCATGAATGTTTAAATATTAGAGTTAGGTATGTATTTTAATAGGTAAGTGCCTTCCGCTCATAGGTACACATTATCCCTTCACAACTATTCACAAGTGCCGTCCGGTATTGGAGTGGAGATTTAAATTTTAATTATTTGTTTATGGGAAGGGGAACGTGATACAGTCATAATTTCAACTTAATTTTAATCATGATACAGTCATAATTTCAACTTAATTTTAATTATGTGTTTAAGGGAATGTACCTAATAGTCATAATTTCAACTTAAGGCCCTGGTTCCAAACTTGGTTTAGCTCGGTGTGTAAGTGAAATGGCTTTATGGCTGTCTAGTTTGATGCACGACATAGAAGATTCTCACGCGTACTGAAATTATGTCGTAAAAGTGCAAATAAAATCGTAAAAAATTAGAAATTAACTATTTAAAAAAAAGTAATCCATCACTGGATGCAGTTTGGAATTTGACATTTCATGGTATATTTTTAATTATAATTATAATTGCTAATGAAGGGATAAACAGCTTTTAAAAATTATTAGGAAGTATGTTTAAAGATTTTTTGGTGCATTAAGGTATGTTTAATTATGTTTTGGCTTCCATCACTGTACCTATGCGAAAAGGACTTGAAAATATCATATTTTTTTTACATGTCAAAATTATTTACGGTTTATGAGATACACAGCTTTAAAAAACCACCTTTTTGATCGTTTTCAGGAAATATGCGCCTTAATTTTACAGTCATAATTTCAACTTGATTTTAATTATTTGTTTATGGGAACGGAACGTGATATAGTCATCATTTCAACTTAATTTTCAGATAACATCATAGGAATGGTTGTGAAAAACATTTTTGATACTTTAGTTTAAAACGTAAAGTATTAAGAGGCCTATGACAAAATTGCGTTAGTAAATAAATAAAAAGAGAAGTCCACTGACTGACTGACTGACTTACAGATTGACTGACTGACTCATCAACGCCCAGCTCAAACCCTTGGACCTACAAAACTGAAATTTTGCACATTTTTTCTAAATAAAACTAACCTACTTAAACTTTAACTGCTGTTCAGCTTAAACCTGCTTAGCCTGTAAGCCTTCCTAAGGGTAATAAAAAAAAATATGTAGACAAGGAATAAGGAAAGAATTTCCGATAGTACCTACGTTCCCGTGGGATATTTTCCGACATCCACGCGGGCGAAGCCGCTGGCAAAAACTAGGTAGTTAATTATATATGTATTGAAGCACGGCGACGCATCACATTATGCAGCAATACCACAGTGTCCACAGTATAGATATTTATATTGTGGCAATACGGCAGTTGTAATTACGTTAATTTAGATGCTTTTTTAACACACAAAATAACATAATTACCTACCACTGAGAGTTTATAACAAGTTTATACAGGGTGTCAAGCCAGTGTTAAACTATTGAATTTCGGTAGAACATTTGGCAAGGAATACGTCGAATTACAAGTAACCCTGTTTATATACAGGGTGTTTAAGGTGTCAAGCCAGTGCGAGCTGATAGCAGAGTACCATACCTATCGATTTAACCCCCATGTATGTTCTACGATTTTTTGTAGTTTTCTAGTTATTTTGGGTCCCTCATTTCATATCAACGGTCGTGGTTAAGGATTATTAAGGAACTGAGCTCTGCTTAAACGTAGAGGAATAGTAAATATCAGGATTGACAAAAATATGCAAAAATATATTATAAAATAAATTATGAAATATGAAAATCACAAGATTTCAGATACACCACTTTCAACGACTGATTTCAGCAAATAATGACCTATTTAGTACATTTTTGTTCAAAGTTGACCAAAAAAAATTGATATCATTTTTTAAAGCAGAAACATCCAGTATACCGGGTGTAAAAAGACAATCTACCCATTATTTGGATCGTTTTTTTTTCACTAGGACTTGACCACACCTGGAAATCCACTGGTTCTGGAGATATTGAAGGTCAAAGTCGCATTTTTTTTTTAACTAAAACGTATTCCAAGTGTTATTATTACTAAACTTTTCCGATAAGTACCAACGCGTACCGTAGAGGGAAGGGGCGGGGCTTAACTCCGTTTGCCTGGGTTCGCGTTACATTGCGCGTAATAAAAAAATGTTTTTTTTTTATACCTATAAATAAAAGTCGTTTCTCAGCAATGACTTTTGCGCAAAGCTACATAGTATAAGTATGCATAGTTGACGGCTTTGTGATGTGTCTTTTTACACCCTGTACAGTTATTATTTTTTTGTGAGTATGTAATTTTAATTTCTTATGAAATAACGTTTTTTGTGGTATAAATTTTACGTAATAATATTAATGTATTATGGAGAAACTAACATTTAATGCTGAGTGTTTTTAGCAATTTTGTGGTCTTAAATGGGATTTTTTTTATAGACATTACATACATATTTCAAAATTCTGAGGCCGCTGTTTAAGAGATATTATTATATATATATTTTTAATTTTTTTTCTTATGTAAATAGGTAGTTTAATGCACGAAGTCAAAAATATGCTGTCGCGCATTTTATGAAAAACTTGGTTCCGAATTGCTTTATTAGTATAAATATATTGGATGACTTTTTTTACCGTCTCGAAAAAAAATCGGTATATTTTGTGAACGGAGTAGAAGCCAATGGCATACATAACTTTTTTTTTCAATACAAAAAAAAAATTCTACAAGAATTTCGATATTTTTAAAAGATTTATAATTTTTTTCAAAATTTCTATTTTTATGGTTCAAATATGAAAAGTTTACATCGAATTTGTAGTATTTATTGGTACTTTGATATTTTTTTCTGTCTAAGGTAATATAAAAAAGAAAAAATAGGTACCTATGCCATAGGCTTTTACTCTGTTCACCTAATATACCCATTTTTTTTTCGAGACGGTAACAAAAGTCATCCGGTACCTATATGAAAAAATTACGAAAAGCGATGCCATTATGAACCATAGTAATAACTACTCTCTACTTCTCAATAAGTCAATGTTGTCAGTCTTTCAACTACTCTTCTTAGATGTAACCGCTTGAGCACAATTTTTTTGTTAGATTTAGGTCCGATTTTTGAGGAGTTCGTGGCTAAGTAATAACAGCCGCACGGGTCGATCCATCAGGTTAAGCTACGCTTGGAGGGGTTGGTCAGTGGATGGGTGACCATCTTTACATACCAAGACTCCTCCGTGCATCGGAAAGCAAGTTAAGCCGTTGGTCCCGGCTGTCATTCGTGGATCTTTGACAGTCGTTACGGGTCGTCAGGAGCCCGAAAGTCTGACAACCAGTCTCACCAAGGGTTATCGTATTACCCAGTTTCGGGGTTGTGGAGGTCAGATAGGCCGTCGCTCCGTGTACAATACTGGTATTAAGGATTATAAGGATATCAGGATTATATATATCCTGCATCCGGTTAGACTGGAAGCCGATCCCAACATAGTTGGGAAAAGGCTAGGCAGATTGATTTAGGTCTGATTTTTCAATAGTCAGATAACTGTTATCTGATGAATAAATATGACAGTTTGACATCTGTTCATTACAAAAGCTGTGAAACCGCCATATTTATTCCATAAATTAAAGTTATCTGACGATTGAAATTTAGACCTTATATAATATTATAATATAATATTTTGTAATCTGCCTATTGGGAAGAACCCAAAAAGACCTCTAAACCTTTGAAAAAAATACAACGAATTTTAGCGTTGCTATATTGAAGAGTACAACTGTGACGTAGCATAACAACTGCCTTTGGCAGCTCTCGTCAAGTGGTTTTTAGGGTTCCGTACCTCAAAAGGAAAAAACGGAAGCCTTATAGGATCACTCGTGTGTCTGTCTGTCCGTATGTCCGTCTGTCACAGCCAATCTGCTCCGAATCTAATAGACCGATTAAGTTGAAACTTGGTACACATATTATGGATTTCTGTGACCCAAACACGTACGGCTAAAGTTAATAAATGAATTTTGAATATGGGGGTCACTTTTAGGGGACAAATAAGAAATTAAAAAAAAAAAGTTTAGCAAACTGTACCGTGTGACATATCAAATGAAAGGGCTTACTGTAAAGGTCACTTTTTTTCGTAATTTTTAAATAAATCGTTTTAAAGTTATTTAAGAAAAAAGACGAAAATTGACCATTCCCTCCCCCTATCTCCGAAACTACTGAAAATAAAAATAGCCTAAAATTTTGAAAAAAATACAGAAAATAGTTCTATATATGCAGATTACAGGAAAACTTATAAGAAGTTTGTGGTCTTAAAATAACATGGTAAATCTCTCAATATTGTGAGTACAAACTTACATTTACTGTTGGATTGTATGGGAAAACATGTTTTTCAACTATAATGTTAAGATTGTTATTGGGATAATTTCATCCCAACTACGGAACCCTTCATTGTGCGTAGTCCAAAACGCACTTGGCCGGTTTTTTTTGTTTACCTTGTACACTGTATAAGTAGTCTGTGGCAATGAAATACAGGGTAAGTCCCTTCACTGGTAAATGCCTTAGCTTCTGCCTATGTGCCTTGCCACACACACACACACACACACACACAGTATAATAATGATACAGTAGTTTAAACGGACGATACGACGCGCTTCGAAATCACAGTCAGTATCAGTTACGCAAAAGTTCGAGCGCGCGGCAGTTACGCACGGACAGACACGTATTTATCTACCGAGCGGCTGTACAAGATCACTGCCCAGATAAACCGCTGTACGTATTTACTTTGTGCCTTTAGCCTTAGCCTTTTCCAAACTGTTGGGGTTGTTCTAGAATCTAACCAAATGATATACTGAATCTTTTAAGTTCGATGAATACTTTGCTTAAATAAACGCATAAATAATTATTTGCGTAGCAAAAAACAATACACTACGGCTTTGTCCACGAGCCAACGCTCACAACCCGTTGACAGCTACAAAACTTACAATGCAACACCACGACTACTCACATAGTCCACATACGCGTAAGGACTAATGACCAAGTGCGCCACGTCATAGTCTGCGCAGCCTGCAGCTCTACGCTTGCGGCTACGCACCAATACGCGTCAAAAGCTACGCCGCCGAAGGCTACGCAACCAATGCGCCAAGGGATCTGCGCCTACGGCTATGCAAAAATATCTGCCACACACTTACATCCCGCTCTTTTGCGTTTTTGCCAAGGCCTTAAATCCTACGGCTATAAGTATCCTGGTGAGCACCAAACATTTCCTGCCTGCAGCCATGTACGGACGCTTATTTACCAAAACCTTTGCAGCTACTGTTATATACCTACCCACTCACAACTATTGATTTCCTAAGGACATAAGCCTACGGCAACGTACCGATGATTTTGGCACAGTTACTTCGCTTTTATGAAACCCATAAAATAATTGCAAAATAAAAAGTCTTCCCATAAATAAGTACTTTGCGGTAATTAAATAAATAATAAATTAATTAATAAACCATTTATTTCAGGCTACCTAGGCCCATAGATTAACCTAAACATACAAATTTGAATATAAACAAGAACTTGTGTTAGTAGCACTCCTCCTTGCACTAGTTTGACTTTAAGTGCTGCCCTGTGGAACTTGTCCGCGGAAGCGACGGAACACCACGTCCTGCGGCCCGCGGACTGTGGAAGTTGACGTTGCGGCGCGACTCCAGTAACTGCACCCTCGGCGTGTACCTCGTCTTCTGGCGCACGTACTCCACGATGTCCTTCGCCTTTGTGGTGTAGCGCAAGTGGGAGATGTACACCGGCGTGTTCGGCTTTACGGCACGCAGGCTCACTTCGGGCTCTGTAGGAGCTTTGCCGCAGCGGTTCTTACTAATTCGCGATCAGCACTTCCTCTCTGTGCACCGTCACGGAACCCTCATCATCAGGAGTCACCTTGAACCGAGTGCAGTCATATGGGCTCCTCATGAGGCGAAATATAGTGTAATTTTGGAACCAAAATAAGTTCACTAGACACTTGTATTTCAAGCTTTATGGGTTATATCCATTTTACCCATTGATGTACCCTACACTTTTTGTACTGGGTATGGTAAGGTACAACGCGTTAAAGGTACGACGGGACTTTGCACTCGCAGCTGCTGCGTGGCGGGGCGCATAACCCGGGAGTGCTGCGGCACTTTAACTTTAACTTTAACTTTACGTGCCTGACCGGTACAGTCATGTGGAGGCGGCGGCGACGACCGCCCCTGCTTGCTGTGCCTGCAGCCAGAACCAACTTACTGGCGAGGACTCCTCTCACTAGAGCCATACGTGTGGTGATGGTGAATGAGTTTCACGAGAGGGTTGATGTACTGTGGTGCAACTTAAGTGAATTCGCAAAAGCTGCATTATATATAATATGTTATTTAGATGTAGGTTAAGACTTAGGATATAGCAAGCGCGCGCGCGCGGGGCTGCAGGGTGCGAGGGCGGGGCGCACTGCAGGCTCAGCAATCGACGGATGCGCTGGCGATGAAATTGCTGACGCAGAGTCTGACGACAATATATCGGGGCCGGTGCCGCGTCAAGTGTTTACATTAGATGGATCGACAGGTGATCTAATTACCGTCTCACTGTTGCGCAACTCGCTAACATAACTTTGCGCAAATCGGCGGTGATGTTTTGGGATGCATCTAATTTCGTTAGCACATCCGCGAGACTGGCTTTCAGAAAGACGGCGTCCTGCAGAAGGCTCATTACATCGACGTGGTCGAAGGTGACGGGAGGAAGCTTGTGTAGGTCCTTTGCCATAAACGTCGGCACGTCGTCAGGGTCGGTCTCCTTGAACAGCGTGATTATATCTTGCAAGCGACTCTTAGTCCCGTCACGCCGGCGGGACACCATCTGGTAGCGCTTGTTCAGCACAGTAAACAACAACAGCTTGGCAGCAGAAGTGTCATCCTCACTGAAGTTTGTTACGCAGATCTGGACAGCAGACACCTTGTCCATCACATCCAGCTTCTGCTGCAGGAACGCCAGCAGCTCATTCACCAAAAGTTCATTGCTAATGGCGAGTAAATTCCGTGCGACAGCTTGCGCCGCGCTAATCGATATGATAAAAAATAAAACTAGACAGACCCAAAACTAGCCTGCAGTTGCTAAGTTTAGGTTCCAAAAATACGTAGAATTTTAAGTTTATAAATGGGCCATTTGATAAAAACTTGGGGAGTAGCTACCTAACTGTTCGACATCTAATTATTTGATTGGTTGAGTTCCAGTCTGGCAACTAGCTCGCCCGCCGCGCCGGTGCTCGTGTGCTGTTGGCTACGTTTTTAAACGCCACTAATACGCCAGTTCTACTGCGCTCGAGTTGAAAGTTAATATTGGAAAATGATGTGATGAATGAAAGATGTTTTAGGGTTCCGTACCTCAAAAGGAAAAAACAGAACCCTTAGCCGACGTTCGCACAGACGTAAAAAAATCGCGGCGGAATTTTATCGTGCACTGGATTTTGAACTCTCGGTGTTGAGCCGAGCTTCGAGAATCCAACCTAACAACAACAGAGTACATCCTAGCGCGACGAAAAACACACTGTTGGATTTTCAACTACCGGCGCTAAGCAGAGCGTTGAAAATGCAGTGCGCGAAAAAAAAATCGCCGCGATATTTTTACATCCGTGCGAAGGATCTCTCGTGTGTCTGTCTGACCGTCTGTCACAGCCAATTTGCTCCGAATCTAATGGACCGATTAAGTTGAAATTTAGTACACATGTGAACTTCTGTGACCCAAACACGGACGGGTGAAGTAAATAAATGAATTTTGAATGTTAGGGTAGCTTTTGGGGGGCAAATAAGAAAATTTAAATAAAAGTTTTGCAAACTATACCGTGTGACATATGAAATGAAAGGGCTTACTATGAGAGTCAAATATATATAATTTTTAAATTAATTGTTTTAAAGTTATTTAAGAAAATAGTCAAAAAAGGACCATTTAAAAAAAATTGTAAAAATACAGACAATAGTTCTTTCCCTGTAGAATAGAGGAAAACCTATAAGAAGTCTGTGGTCTTGTTGGAATATATGGGAGAACATGTTTTTCAACTACAATGTAAATTTGTCCCGACCACGGAACCCTTCACCCTTGTGCGTGGTCTGACACGCACTTGGCCAGTTTTTGAAGTAAAAAAGCACTATTAGACCTGAGTCTCGATGGCCAAGAGCGCCCGTTTCTCAAGCACGAGGATGCGGGTTCGAAACCTGGCAAGTACCAATGTGACTTTTTTAAATACTTCCTAAGTTTATTAAATCTTAGTTGTCACTGATTCGGTGTAAGATAATATTGTAAGGTCTGAAATCGGCAATCCACGTTGATTATTGAGGGGTCTTGGTATTTACAGATGGGCACCCATCCACGTAGGTACCTACCGCGGCAAGAATAGCTTAACCTGATCGATCGACCCGTGCGGCTGTTCTTACTTAGCCACAAGCCTCTTACTTCAAAAATACTACGACTTTAAAATCAAAGTTTTATAAAGGCAACCTTACAAACTTTTTCCTTTATTTCACCCTTACGGCCGATTTATCTTGGCAAGTCCGAACTTCATGCAGAAGGCAGCACAGTAACGTTTTTAGGAACCAAATGGTGACATGAGGCGAGTGTGAGCGAAAGAACATGCTCGAAATTTCATAGTGCCTATGTTCAGACTTGCCAAGATATTTCGGCCTTAGGTACCTACTGTAATGCTGGGGCCAGTCAGGGGCCACACAACGTCAACGTCAATGCCCATCATCGCCATAAACAACACGGTAATTTTTCCGATAATTATCCCGATAAATTGAGCGGTCAACGTCACTGCTCATTCAATTTGACGAACGTCAGTCGCCAATGTGATGCCATTGTCAAATTATCGCGATAAGTTGTGGCTACACCTACGGTCTACGTCCATCATCGAGATAATCAACGGCCCCCGACATAAGTGTACAACATTCCGAAATGTTTTAGTGAATGATTCCGTTTTAAGAAAACACTTTTTTCTAAAAGCGAATGACAGTAAATAAAATATTGTTTTGTATGTCCTTAAAGTTTATGATTCAATTCAAATAGTTATGAACAACGACAACATTATAACAATCATTACAACAACGTAGTTGCGATCAACAAGGCAGTCGTTTATTTATTTGACGTGGTTCAATCCTCCGGTCGGTAAAAGTTTTATAGGGGGATAATAGTGTCTACCAGCCAGATGATTTAATTTGGTGGCAAAAGGCTTGCTAAAATGTAAATATGTTCGCCTCTGCTTTTGCTTTCAGTGAACATGGACGTGATGCTATTCTATATTATTTAAATAAATCAATACTATGTAACTTGTTTAAGAAAGTCATGTAACTTTTTTACCTATTATTAATTCAGGACTCTTTTATTATATACATTCCTACATAATTCAATGCGAAGCGAAGCTAAGAACTGAACGGTGATTTTTACTAATGATTATCTTAAACATACATAGTTATAAAACTTGCTGTTATAAATTTCAAATGTTGAATTAGAAAACCTGCGCCGTTCAACAAATTATAATTCAAAACAAAAATGAACTAAAAAAAAACACATAAAACTAAAATGCAAAGAAACAAAGTACAGTTCTAAAAAAGGAATTTAAAATAAATATTGCTTACCTTTCTCGCGTATGGGTGGAACGAAATAACTGCAGCAGTAGGAGATCGGAACTTCGAGAGAGCACGTACGCGCTCGCACCTCACGGCCGTTCAGGGAGCACTGAAGGGAAGGCAGCTGCGTACATAGGTTTATTCGTGAGCTCGCGTTCACACCGCACCAACACAAAATAGATAGTGCAGAAGGTTGACTCCATACGAGTGAAAACTCACCTTACGTACCTACCCGTTTTTTAGGTAGGTACCCATCATGGACATTTGCGGTGAACCACTTTTTTTTGTTTTTTTTTTTTTTTTTTAACCTGATTACCATAGTAATAATGTCGAAAAGTGGTTCACCGCAAATGTCCGCGTTGGTACGTATGGTCTGTTCCAAAGGTTTTATGAAAATTAAATTCAATTCATAATTGCTTAGCACAAAATCAAAACAAATTGATCAGAAAATTTACCCGTGGATGCCAATTTGTAGTTCCACTTGCAAATAGAGTGCTTTGATTTGAATTATTTGAATATCTAGTCCGCGTCGAAAGAATCGACCGCGTCGAACGAAACGAAGTTCGGCGAAACGACGAATGCGACGCGGATAAGTGTACGAGGTTTCATTGGATTTCATACAAGTATTATTTTAAAATTCGATTGGTCAAATATATTTGTCCAATGAGACTTTGATCAAAAAAATTAGATGACTTCATCAAACGCAGGCAAACAAAAATCTAAATAAAAAACTGGTTCAATCTTCAATCAAACGTAGTTTGAGACCGTCGTACAGAACTGTGCCTACGCTTTTTTTCGCTCGTTGTATTGGTTCGGCCTTTTGTATCTATCTGTTTGGTTGCAGCACCACGCCGCGCTTTCCCGCACGGTTGGGGTTGCCAAATCAAGGGGTTATTCTCCCCCGCCACTTTGAACAAGACCTTTTTTCTCAGTGTTTATACTAACTTATCTCCTTTAACTGATCATGGCTGGACCAGCAGTAGTCAACTAACAACAAACTTTGTTTCGTATACAAGTCAAAATTTTGAAAATGCTTCACAGTAAAACTATAGTCACCTAATCACCTTGGGGGGCAGATGGTTCCACGGGGCTGTGTTTTTAATGTTACGGGGTTTTTATCATACAATATTTATCATACAATCTTCGGGCAGTTGCCCACCAGGCACAACACCAGGGCCCTAAGTCTGCTATTTTTTACATTCCAACACGATCCCATTGTCACTGCATTGTCATTTTGCTAAAAGTTCGTAATCTGCTAAATTCATAATTTGATACAATGTGGAGTGTCAGTGGTTGACCATTGGAAAGTCATAATGACGCCATTATGACGCCATTTTATTAGTAGATTACCAAACTTGTCAAAATCAACAATTATGAAATCAATGATAGACCATTCTGAACTATTGTAATAGCAGACTTGAGGCCCTGTCTGGTCGGAGGATACTCCTTTTTCAATGGATGATGAGTAAACTTTACACCTGTTCCTCATGCCTCCATAAACCAAAATAACTGCAAAAGTTCCCACTCTGCAAGACTTTGACATACCAAACCAAACCATACCATATCATATATTTTTATCATTGTCTTTTGGTATTGTATCTTGTCGGGTTTTACCGCCACCCAATGATCAAAAAATTCTTTAATGGTCACAGTCGAAGAACCTAATCTACTCGACTGTAAGAGTAATTGCATAATTATCAAAATTGGTACAATCGCTGCAATAATTGTATATATAGATCGCCTTTTGCTAGAAACTCGGATGCTTTTCATGCTTCCTTAAACCAAATTTTTCAATCAGTAGGCACTTTTAAGAATGTTATACTAACAGGAGATGTAAATATAAACATTAACGCTGATAACTCTAATACAAGGGATCCAAGACTATCGTAGTATCTGCTCATTCCATGGTGTTCCATTTTTGTGTGTTCAAAGCGGTCCCTGCCTCGATCATTTAATAATCAAATCCAGTTTTTCATTTATTACACATGTTACTAATTCTACAATTACCGACCATCACGCAGTTTATTGACCCTTAACTATACGCTGCCTAAGCAAAATCGCCCACAGACCAAAACGCAACTAAACATAAAAAAAACCTTGATTAAGATTTATGCAACATTGATTTTAGCCCCCTTTTCAATACAGCTGACGCTAATTTTGCTTTATAATTTATTTGTATTTAGTAAAACATGTTCAATCAGCTATATTACACAACACGATCGTTATTACAGTAAACAAGAAAACTTATAATATTAAACCTTGGATTACTCCTGGCCTAATTCGGTGCATAAGACAGAGATAAACTGCATCAAAGATATAGGAGGGACCCAGTTAATATCGTCACTAAAGTCACCTATACTATACCAGATACAGGAATTGTTGTAACAACCTCCTAAAGGGTTGAAAGAGAAATTACGATAAAAATTAATTAATTAGAGCGGGAGGCAATAGCAAGCAACTTTAGAAACATAACATATTCATTTCATTTCATTCATAACAAATTCGAGTTTGCTTTCTATCCTGTCAGCCAACGAAGTGAATAATTATTTCGTAAATGTTGGGAAAACCCTTGCTGAGCAAATTCCAAAACCTGACTGTGTTCATCCTTCTTCCCAATGTCAAAATCTTGTGTGAAAAGTGTGAAAATCTGTTCTGATTTTAATTAAATATCTTGCTCAATAATGAAGGTTTAAAAAACTGAAGTATTAATCGACTTTAGTTGCTGAATGTACTTATAAAAGTTTTTTTAGAAATATGGATACTTTTGGTTCTGTAAAATGTGCATAATGTGAGTGCATAATGTAAAACATGTAGGTATATAGACAGGCTAGTAACAAAACATGACATAACATCACGCCTGTATTTCCCGAGGGGTTCGGTAGAGATGTAGAGACACTAACACCCACATTTCGCCAAGAGCAGAGTATTTTCTGAGACCATCGAAAAATCAATCTTATGACAATTCCATACATTGCAAATTCCATAAATTCAATTTTGCAATATATGGGATTGTAATAAGATTAATTTTTCAATAGTCCCAGAAAATGCTCTGCTCTTGGTTTGCGCTGACCCTTCCGTGTCACACCTAAATTCCTTTTAAAGCCGAGCGACAAATTTATACCTCTCGGCTTTCACAAAAATTTCCGATTGCTAAAGATGGGTAAACAAATTGTGTGGATCTCCGTCGAGCTTATAATCAGGCTGTGAACGAAACCATAGCGAGTTTTAATTCGATCCCAACGCCATCTATCGACCAAGAGCTCAACTTATTTTGAGATGAATGAATCTTAAATATCTTATTAAACTCAATCATAACTATTTATTTAAGAGTAGATTTATATACCTGTTCTCTGTATAAGTTCACAAAATTTATTTTACATACCTATGCCTCGAAGCATCGTCATTAGACGTCATTCGAGGATCTTTGACAGTTGTTACGGGTCATCAGAGGACCGAAAGTCTGACAACCAGTCTTACTAAGGGGTATCGTGTTACCGAGTTACTGGGTTGTGGAGGTCAGATAGGCAGTCGCTCCATGTAAAATAGGTACTGGTATTCAACTTCATCCCATTAGACTGGGAGCCGACCTCAACGTAGTTGGGAAAAGGCTAGGCAGATTGATTTTTTGATGAAATTGGAAAATAGGTGAACTCTGGACACCAACTAAACAATGGTGTAGTGGTGTAGTGGAAATCACGAAAAAAGTCACTACACGTGGCACAGGTGACACTCCATGTACCCGAGTGGTGAAAAAAAAATCAATGCAAAGCGTGTGGGGTATTGTTGGCAAAGATTTATTTTTTTAAAGCTATCCATCATCTCGTTGAATCAGGAAAAATATCGAAAAAAAATTATAACTCGAAAACTACAAAAAATCGTAGAACATACATGGGGGTTAAATCGATAAAAATACTACTCTGCTATCAGCTCGCACTGGCTTGACACCTTAAAAGAAACACCCTGTATATATAAAAGAAAGTCGTGTTAGTCACCTACACTATTTATAACTCAAGAACAGCTGAACCGATTTGCCTGAAAATTGGTGGGGAGGTAGCTTAGAATCAGGAGACGGACATAGGATAGTTTTATATATATAATTCTTCTGTTCGTGTGTTTGTCACCTAGCTCCTCCTAAACGGCTGGACCGATTTGGATGAAAATTTATGTATATATTGCAATTGGTTCCTGAATGGTTTGAAAACACAATTGGACCGGTAGGTGGCGCTGCAGTCGGGTTCTATGATCGTTCAGACAGGACATCGTCTGTCGGGACCGCTAGTCTATCTAGGTATACATATCTATATCTATAAAAGGAAAGCGTTACTGACTGACTGACTGACTGACTGACTGACTGATCTATCAACATACAGCTGAAACCACTGAACGGATTGGGCTGAAATTTGGAACACAGGTAGCTATTATGACCTAGGTATTCGCTAAGAAAGGGTTTTTGGAAATTCGACCTTTAAGGGGGTAAAAAGGGGGGATATTGTTTGTATGAAAAATCTTATTCCTTGAGTTAATAAACTTGAAACTTGGCACGAATATTTATCTAATTAAATTATGATTTTTGTGATTTTTAGTTTTTCTAAACTACCCCCTAAAGGGGAATTGGGGGGTCTCAAAGTTTGTATGGAAAAATTTTAACGCGCAATCCGATTAACTCAAAATTCAGTATTTATACTTAAAACGAAAAATAAAGAATAATGTGTGTCAGGGTTTTTCGAAAATCTACCTGTAAAGGGGTGAAAAGTGGTAGTTAATTTCACTGGGGAGGATTTTACTGCGTGGCTTGATTAACTCTCAAAATTGGTGTAAATAATCTTTGAGTCAAGCTATGGAAATATCTCAAACCATTTTTTTAAATTCCACCCCTGTGGGGGTGAAAACAGGGAATACAATTTACATGAAAAATGTTATTCATTTGGTTTTAATTGACTTGAAACTTGGCACAAATATTTGCCTAAGTTTGTCATTATTAGTTTTTTAAAACTACCCCGGAGGGAGGATTAGAGGGGGAGGGGCAAGGGAGGGGTGGTGAGGAGTGTGAGGGGTAGGATGATGGACGCAGGGAGAAAGGGCTTTTTTTTTTTTTTTTTTTTTTTGAGGGTGGGAAATCATCAAATAACTTCTCCCGCTCTGGGTGGAGCGGAAGGGCGTGTCAGACTTTTACTGACTAAAACCCACCCGTGTTCCTTCAGTTGCAGTTGCAGTGTTGTGTTGCAGTTGTTGTTGAATTATTTTGTTCTTTTACAACCATAAACAAAAAAAATATATCGATTCAAAGGCGAGATTTTGGGTAATTCAAAGAAAGAACAAAAAAAAACATATCTCAATTACCGTCACACTTAGGACATGGAGGTCTTTAGGTGAAACCTAGCAAATGACACCCCCAATGCCCCAAAAAATTGTGTCGGTCCATGCGCCGAACACCCTGTATATGTGATATAAGCTTATGTACCGAACAAAAAAAGGGTTTTTCTTATGCACACATGGGGTGCATTCGACACTTGAAGGGTTAACTCGAAAATTGGTGTAAATAATCTCTGAGTCAAGCTATGGTAACATCTCAAACAATTTTTTTAAATTCCACCCCTGTGGCGGTGAAAACAGAGAATACAATTTACATGAAAAATGTTATTCAATTGACTTGAAACTTGGCACAAATACTTGCTAAGTAAGTAATAAAGATTGTCACTAATAGTTTTAAAAACTACCCCGGAGGGAGGGTTAAAGGGGGAGGGGATGGGGTGGTCAGGAGGGTAACGGGAGGATGATGGATGGAGGGGGAAAGGCGCAGGAGTTGGTGAGGAGAGGAGGAAGACGTGGTGAGGGGAGAGGGGGAGGCGAGACGTTGGTGAGCGGGAGGTGGAGGAGAGGGGAGAGCGAGCGGACCGGGTGGTGAGTGAGAGAGGGGGAAGGGGAAGTGGTGAAGGGGGTGTGAGAGTGGGTGAGAGAGGGAGGGAGAGGTAGCGGAAGGGGATGTGGTAAACGATCGAGCTAAATCTCTAGAACTACCAGTAGGACTTTAAAAAATCTTTTTGCATTAATGATAGCCCAAATCTTATGAAGGCTATAGGCATATTCAACATCACTCTATGGGACCCTTAGGTGCTGAGCTAAAAGTCAGAGAGAACGCTAAGTGAAAACGAAGTAATAGGTAGGCAATGCGATGTGACGGGGTCGGGGAAAAAAGAAATTTCACGGGGACGAAGTCGCGGGCATAAGCTAGTAGATAATAAAAAGGTGCATTAGGGCCATGTTTGGTCTAAAGATGACCGAAAGCTGTAAACCATATTTCATTAAGCATAAAATATTAAGTCTTCCCTCTTTGTTTATATATGAAGCCGCTAATTTTGTTAAAAGTAATCCTACGTTATTTAACAAACAATCAGCAATCGTAGCCGTCGGGTTGAGGATGAGTTATGTATAGTAAGGTCAAGCACGGCCTTGATGCATAAAAGCATGTTCTGTTTAGCCCCAAAAATTTATAATAAGCTCCCAACATCTCTGAAACAGCTGCAAGGTTGTTTAAGTTACATTTTTTTATAAATCTTATAGCCAAATGCTACTACACCTTAACAGAGTTCCTAAATGAGCGAAATTAAGTACATAATTATAGACACATTATTGCGAAATTTCTCCTAGTTACTAATTGTCCATTTGTTCTTTCTTGTGTTTTTGTGTTTTCTATTTTAGTTTTTTTTTTCTTAAACTGTTGTGGGGTAGATAAGCAGTTTAGCTGTTTCTAAACAGCTGTAAGTATTATATTAATGATGTAGTTAGGTCAATGTACCTAACAGTATATTATTGATTTTTTGTACGCTTTAACTGGCAAAATGCATGTAGCTCCTTTTTATTATTTTTTAATTCCATCCTCAATGCACATTTATTGTACTTACTCATGTTTTTAGAAAATAAAAATATCGTTATCTTTATCTTTAAAAACATTGTGATATTTATAAGTGACAATACTTTTTATGCCAATAGTTTTTGAGATACTTTGGGACATTTTCGGTTATAACCGCAGAAATAACTTTGTTTTTCATAGGTATTTTGAGATTTTTTTTTTATCCTTTATTAAAAAGAACCAGGAGGAGCTCGTAGCTAAGTAATAACAGCTGCTTGGGTCGATCCGTCAGGTTAAGCCACGCTTGCCGGGGTTGGTCAGTGGATGGGTGACCATCTTTACATACCGAGATTCCTTCGTGCCTCGGAAAGCACGTTAAGCCGTTGGTCCCGGCTGTCATTCGTGGATCTTTGACAGTCGTTACGGGTCGTCAGAAGCCCGAAAGTCTGGCAACCAGTCTTACCAAGGGGTATCGTATTACCCAGTGGGGGTTACTGTTACTGGGTTGTGGAGGTCAGATAGGCAGTCGCTCCATGTAAAATACTGGTATTCAGCTGCATCCGGTTAGACTGGAAGCTGACCCCAACATAGTTGGGAAAAGGCTAGGCAGATGATGATTAAAAAGAACCAGCCGGTCGATTCTGTAAAAATCTCACCGTGAAAACTTAGGTGAAGTGAGTTTGTTTTCGCTTGCTTGCTAGAAATTGACACTATTGACAGCTCACTGCACGCTCACTTCACCTAAGTTTTCACGGTGAGATGGTTACAGAATCGCACTGCAGGTACTTAAGGCGCAGATTTCCTGAAAACGATCCAAAAGGTGGTTTTTTAAAGCTGTGTATCTCATAAACCGTAAATTTTGACATGTAAAAAAAATATGATATTTTCAAGTCCTTTTCGCATACAGTGATGGAAGCCAAAACATAATTAAACATACTTTAATGCACCAACAAAATCTTTAAACATACCTCCTAAAAATCTTTAAAAGCTGTTTATCCCTTCATTAGCAATTATAATTATAATTAAAAATATACCATGAAATGTCAAATTCCAAACTGCATCCAGTGATGGATTACTTTTTATTAAATAGTTAATTTCTAATTTTATACGATTTTATTTGCACTTTTACTACGTAAATCCGGTGCGCGTGAGAATCTTCTATCTCGTGCGTCAAACTAGCCAGCCATAAAGCCATTTCACTTACACACCGAGCTAAACCAAGCTTGGAACCAGGGACCCAATTCCGGGCTCGAGCTAGATATCACGACCATGGAGATAAATCTCTGTTTCAAATCTCCGCATCAATGTCCGGTTCAAATCTCGATACTATCAAAAAACCGTATTCTGGTAGACCATGGAGAAAGATTTACAACGGAGAAAATTATCTCGTCTAAAAGACGTTCCATTTTTATCGATTCACTTTGATTATAATCGATTATGCTACGTTTTTCTTTTTTTAGTATTAATGACGTGTGTTTAATTTATTAAATCCAAGCAAACACATTATAAAAGATAATTTTAGTATATATTGTGTTTCTACTGTTTTTTTTTTATAATTACTTACTGAAAATAGTAATTGCAAAGTAGCGTGATCAGAAACGCATTTCGCATGATCATCCTTTTTCTGACGTAGGTATGTTTTAATTTTCATATTAAATAAGACTAATTTTAATCGCGATTAAAAAGGTGTGGAATAAAATTAGTTGTCATGAACTAAAATTCACACCAACACCTTGACTTCAACTGCAAAAACAGTACGGTATTTTTTTTTCTTTTGCTTATATCTCGAAAACGGTGTGTCCTATCGCAAAAATAATGAAAATTTGGCCCCCCTTTATGAAACCCATAAACCCCTAAGCCTCTACATGTAGGTACCAAAAAAAAAATACGAATATAAACCTACGAATGTAAATTTTGACAGATGTTCCAACGGAGATTTCATATCTCCATACCTTAGGACCAGCCGTGATATCTCGCTGGTTTGCGATCGAAAAATTTATGACTGGAGATCGTTAGAATAGCATTTTTTCGTTTTCGACAGAGATAAGCAGTTTCTCGACTGATATTTCGACCATGGAGATAATTTCCATGCCACCGGAATTGGCCTCCAGGGACCCAATTCCGGGCTCGAGCTAGATATCACGACCATGGAGATTATCTCTGTTTCAAATCTCCGCATCAATGTCCGGTTCAAATCTCGATACTATCAAAAAACCGTATTCTGGTAGACCATGGAGAAAGATTTACAACGGAGAAAATAATCTCGTCTAAAAGACGTTCCATTTTTATCGATTCACTTTGATTATAATCGATTATGCTACGTTTTTCTTTTTTTAGTATTAATGACGTGTGTTTAATTTATTAAATCCAAGCAAACACATTATAAAAGATAATTTTAGTATATATTGTGTTTCTACTGTGTTTTTTTTTTTATAATTACTTACTGAAACTAGTAATTGCAAAGTAGCGTGATCAGAAACGCATTTCGCATGATCATCCTTTTTCTGACGTAGGTAGGTTTTAATTTTCATATTAAATAAGACTAATTTTAATCGCGATTAAAAAGGTTTGGAATAAAATTAGTTGTCATGAACTAAAATTCACACCAACACCTTGACTTCAAGTGCAAAAACAGTACGGTATTTTTTTTTTCTTTTGCTTATATCTCGAAAACGGTGTGTCCTATCGCAAAAGTAATGAAAATTTGGCCCCCCTTTATGAAACCCATAAACCCCTAATCCTCTACATGTAGGTACCAAAAAAAAATACGAATATAAACCTACGAATGTAAATTTTGACAGATGTTCCAACGGAGATTTCATATCTCCATACCTTAGGACCAGCCGTGATATCTCGCTGGTTTGCGATCGAAAAATTTATGAATGGAGATCGTTAGAATAGCATTTTTTCGTTTTCGACGGAGATAAGCAGTTTCTCGACTGATATTTCGACCATGGAGATAATTTCCATGCCACCGGAATTGGCCTCCTGGGCCTTAATAATTCATTACAATCTAGCCTACAAGACTAATAAGAAATTTTAATCTAACTTAATTTTGTACGTGATAATTATTTTAAAACTTAGAATAGTGTTCATAGGTATTTTGAGAAATATGTACTAAATTTATTTATTTAAGCATTCTTAATTCCTTAGTGACAATAATACAGTCTTTTTTTTTTACATAATTTTAACTAAGGACCTCTCGACGAGTACATACGACGATTCAATAAATAAAACTAAACGGAACTTGTCCAAAATGATTTACTTCAATGTAATAACAAAATCAGTACTAGACTAACAAACAAAATAAAAGTGAAATTATTTGTTTTGACACTGAGTCTCGCAACATTTTCCAGTCGGTGTGATTTGAAACACTCGATTCTTTCGGTCCCTTGCATACACTGGCCCAGGGAGGGTCCATACTCCCTACCTAATGCACGGCAGCCAAAAAATTAAAATGAGCGTAGCCAGCATCGCGCCGCATACCATGTTTTACACATACATTTGTTGTTAAATCTGTAGGTAAATAAAAAAAGGGAAATCACAGAGTAAACCTAAGCAGAAAACCATAGCAATACCTAAAAAATTACATGACATGATTCATATAAACAGTGGCGTAACTACGCGTACTAAGGTGCAACTTAGTGTTGGTACACGTGACATAATTCGTTTATCCTGACTGAATTATGTCACGTGTAACAGGTAGTAGTTTGAGTAAGCGTGCAAAAATTTTAGAGCTTGTTTCGCTCGTTCTAGCATCCTATATTTTCTTGATTCTTAAGGTTTCCTTGATTCTTAAGGTTTCCTGCATAAATTACTACTTCTTCTTCTTAGCGTATCGATGGCAAATAAGGTTCTGAAAATTCAAATATGTCAGCCAGGAATTCTGCAACGTGACAGGGCATGCTATTGTCTGCAGGGAGACGCCGCATATACCCTTGAGTCTTTCATAAACCACCGTCTATGGAGATCCCCTTTGCTATGGCCGACTGGGGCTCGTAGTGGAAGGAACGCTCTCAGATGACTGGAAAAAACTGTCAAGGGATTTAACCACCAGCTTCCCCCAGCTTCTTTTAAGCCTTTGAGGCACTGAGAAGCACCTATTATAACTAAGTACGTCTCAGAACTAGGTGGCGTGGGTCAGTTTGTAGCTTTGCCCTCTCAATGCGGCTGGCTATGGTGCATGAGAGGAGCCTCCCCGAACGACGTACGCTCCGACCTGCGCATCCTGGGCAATTGAATTCTGTCGATTAGCTAATACTTTCACCACGATGGCAAATATAAGTTAAGTACCTACTCCTATTTCGGTATGAATGGTTAAAAGAAAACTATTCGTGGTGAGACGGTAAAATTTTCGAGCTCGCTTCGCTCGCTCCTCCTTCTGAATGTTGTTGTTGAGTTAATTTCTCTTTCTTTTTCTTTTTTTCCCAAACCAAATCAAAAGACAATGCTTTCTGCGTCTCGTCTCATTGGGGTCGTGAGTTCGATTCCCAGACAAATTGACTCAACATCGGACTTCGAAACAGTGACTTTCGAACTGGCGTAGGTACTGCTCGCAAAATTTTTCGAAATGGTTTATCGAACGTCATTCGATAGCGGTTTTCGATTTAATGAGTTTTCGAACTGGCGACCTTCGCAAAAACGTCATTCGAACCTACATATTATCACTCCCCACGATACAGTTGTTTTATCTCACGAAAGCGGGTGAGCCATACTTGTAGATGATGTAATGCGTATAGACACGCGCTCTTGTGTGCGTACCTGCAGGTAGCGCGCTCCCGAGCTTACGCACACAAAGACAATGTGCATGTAACATTTACACATGCAAATATGGCTCTCCCGCTTTCGTGAGATAAAACAGTTCTATACTATAATTTCAATAATTAGTAAGACGCTTCTATACAGGGTGTAAGGGACACCCCTCCGCAAACTAACAGGGTGCATTCAGCTCCTCATTTTGAATCATATTCCACCGGAAATTTTCTCAGGAAAATTTTCATTTTTTTTTGTTTAATTTCAGTTACATATTGATTATTTCAATGTAAAATTGCATTGTGTGTTCGCAGCACTCCATTTATGTAAAAAAAAACTGCAAAAAAAAACCGCAAAAAAAAACCAGCAATGTATGTTGAAATACTCTAACCAGCGACGACGCGTGAAATCAGCTGTTCACTTTCTGTCTAGCTACAGAGTTCATTGAAATCACCGCATACCTATTACATGCCCCTCCCAACCAGTAACAGACGCTCCAATTTGTGCACAAAAACACAAACAAATCAGGTTTATTGGATTCCCATAACGTTCCTGAAATAATTTCATGTACCGGTCATCTTATTATGATATACTGAATTCACCCCACCAGTCTGCGGAGGGCTGTCCCTTACAGCCTGTAGATAGGATTTGGAAGATATTTGACACACAGATAGTTTATGATAGGTACTTACTTTTTATCCCTGTAGTACGTTTCCGTGGTTTAATTTCCGATCTCCACGCTGGTGAAGCCGCTGGCAAAAGCTAGTATATAAATACTAGCTTTTGCCAGCGGCTTCACCCGCGTGGAGATCGGAAATTAAACCTATATTTATATATAGGTAAATAATGACTGTACCTAGATAATCTGCATTCAAAATGCGTGACTCATACAGTCATGCCTGCTATTTACACATCCTTATTCTATTATCATGTGCCCATAAAACAGTGATTTAAACTACTGACGAGTATAAACACCACAGAACGCTATTACTCCTTAGTGGAGATCACAGACGAAGTAGTATTGTGGAGATAAACACACACAAAACGTGCACTAGTACTTTATATAGTGTATTAGGTATCTATGACGTGCACAAGACCTTTCAAAACCTTTGACAATTTTGATTTGAAATGGCCAGTACTGCAGAACGGCAATTTCATAGGTAAAGACCTAATATTATAGGCACACCTATAGCGATTTCGGTATTTTTTATAGTAGCTCGTGCATTTGCTCTCGGAAAGCACCACTTGGTGAAGTGGAACTGATGATGAAGACCACAGATGGCTACCGGAACTACTCAATGATAAATATTTCATGGGTTGCGATTCGATTACTTTAATATGGTTGCCAAGCAATTTCCGCTCGTCACACAATGCGTGTGGTGAGTGGTTGTTGAGGAGTTCTCCGGGTTCTTACCAGCAGAACTCCTCAACAATTAACGTCCCAGCATCGGGAAAAGCAATATTTTGTAACATGTGATGAGCAATTGACATTAGACTATTGTAACTTATACAAATTATAAACAGACCCACTAAAAAGCGAGAAATAAAAACTTTTTAACAAAAAAAAAACCGACTTCCAAAGATCACTACAAAGTGAAAAATAACTTTGATTTTGGAAGTCGGTGGCAAAAAAAAGAGAAAGTAAATAAAAAAAGAAAGACACCGACTTCCGAAATCAAAGTTATTTTTCACTTTGTAGTGATTTTTGGAAGTCGGTTTTTTTTTTGTTAAAAAGTTTTTATACGAAAATGACTTTAATCAACAAATCATAAAGATTAAAGCATTTAGCATTGCGAGCGAACCAGGGAGTCTACTCCCTAAGCACGAAGTCCGTAGTTTCGGCTTTCGTTACGGGCGTTTCCTACTCCGTATCACCTACGAACGTATGATTGGTTCGGGGCCCGAACGAAGTATGAATGGCAACACGATACGACAGTTGTCCCTACTCCCGATGTGTTTTAGCCCGGCCGAAAAATTTAACTTTTACACTTGTTTTGATGGATCGTTAAGTCAGACGGACGGATAAACGGACGGACGGACGGACCAATGGACGGACTTAGGGAGTAGGCCCCCCGGGGCGAATTAGAATGCGAAACTGTGCGTGCTGACGGAACGGCCAACAATCCGTGTCGTCGCGGTCTAAGTTGGTATTTGGGTACAGGAGGAACAAAAAGTTTCACAAGTTCAGCTACTAGTTCCGGGCAATCAGACTCCCCCCTAAGGACACGACAAGCGAACATGAGTAAAAAGTAATTACGCCTAACTTCAAGAGAGTTAAATTTCAGCCTCAGACCAATATTTTATTGGTCTGAGATATCAGCATTCCAAGCAAAAATTTTGTAGGATACAGGAATGGATAGTACCCGAACAGTTTTTTAAATAAAAATCTAAGGAATGTTTTTTGCACCTTCTCAAGATGCAAGGCGTAAGTACTTTCATAGGGGTTCCAAATTATTGAAGCTGCCTCTAGTTTACTTCTAACTAAAGCCATATAAACGAATTCGTTGTCCGTCTGTCTGTCTGTCTATCAAGTCCCTTTTTCTCAGGAACGCGTGGAGGTATCAAGTTGAAATTAATATCAAATACGTAAGTCTATGTATATCTAAATCAAGCTTCTAAGTCAACGCAATAAAAAAATATGGCCATTTATGCGACATATTTTGATGCTCGCCAGTAAATCAAAACCTTGAAGATACTTGCCGTTGACCTAGAATCATGTTTGGTAATAAGCAAGGTCTTACAGCACAAGTAATGTAAAAAGTCCGAAAATTGGTAATCTATAATTTTGTCTCATAAAACTATGTTTAAGTATGTCATCTGTCAAGTCACTTTTTCTCAGGATCGCGTGGAGGTATTAAGTTAAATTAATATCAAATACCTACGTAAGTCTATAGTCCCTTAGATTTCTAAGAAAATCAAGTTTCTAAGTCGACGCAATAAAAAAATACGGTGATTTATGCAACATATTTTGACACTCGCAAGTAAATAAAAAACTATAGAGTACTTCTCGTTGACCAAGAATCATGAAATTTGGCAAGAAGCAAAGTCTCATAGCACAAGTCTGAAAATTGATTATTTGTAGTTTTGTCACATAAAAAAATAGTTTTTAGTTTTTCTGGCAAAATGTGGGTGTACTACAGGTACACCTCTGCCCAAACCTTCGGGGAAACAGGGCGTGATGATATGTATATGAATAGTTCTTTGCGAATACAAACTTAATTATGCAGTTGGAGAATTGTCCGTGACGTATTGCAATGTATGGGAGAACATGTTTTTCAACTCAGTGTTAAGTTTGTCTTTGGGATAAATTCTTTTCAACTACGGAACCCTTCATTGTGCGTGGTCCGACACGCACTTGGCCGGTTTTTTTTACTTTTGTTGCCTTGTTGAGTTTATTATTCCAACCTTCGACGTTGTTAGTAGTTCGGTGCGTTTCATCACTCACACACCAAACTACAAATGATTCATTTTGTAGCCAAAACTCAACCATGTAATTTTTAAACTCATCCATTAAAACAAAAGTAACTCGAAAACTACAAAAATTCTGGAACACAAATGAGGTATTTTCACATAGTTACCCCTGCGTATTCGAAAAGACCTCATGTATGTTCCGCGATTTTTTACATTGAAATTAGCCCCGATGTAGTGGTAATGCCTGTTTACAGACGGCCTTCTCACTCACTCTTCTAAAAAGTTGTGTAATTTCAAAAACATTATACTAATAGGTGACATGAATATTAATTAACATTGTTGCCGGTAAAATCGATAATATTTGCTCATATCACGGACTATTGCCAGCTTATCATTACCCCACGCATCAAAGTGGGTCATCCTTAGATCATATTATTTTGAAAACAAAAAAACCAACTTAAACATTCATTACTAATTCTTCGCTAACTGATCATGATGCAATTTTACTAACATTACAAATATCATTACGTAGAAAAAACTGCATGCGCAGCTATACCAAAGTCAATATGGCAAAACTTGAAACTGACATACGCAGCATAAGGGTGCGTTTCCACTGACGCGGAGCTGGGCGGAGCGGAGAGGAGACGTGCAGGAATCGACCAATCATAATGGTTGAAATCCTCATCGCGTCTCTTGTCTCGTCTGTAATTGGACGATTCCTGCACGTCTCCGCTCCGCTCCGCCCAGCTCCGCGTCAGTGGAAACGCGGCCTTAATGTTGACCGCGTTTACAACTCGTGCGACGCGAAATTGCTTTATAAGCTCACTGCAACATGCAATAATTAAAAATACTTTCACTATAAAAATGTCTAAGAAATATAGTGCTATCAAACCCTGGATTACACCGGGTCTCGTCCGCTGCATAAGGCATAGAGACAAAATCTAAGCTAGCACCTGACAACGAGGTACGGTCAGCAACAGAAGTCGGTTGACACTGCTACTTTTTGACATGATGTAAATTAACACAAAATGATACGATACCCTGCTTTTTTGCATTTCATTTATTAGATAAGAGTTCATTTTATTTAAAGTTTACATCTGTTCCGATTTTAATGAAGTATTTTTCTCAATAATTAAGATTTAGAAAACACAAGTGTTAATCGACTTTTGTTGCTGACTGTACCTACTTAGATGAACGTACAAAAAAAGAAAGAAAAAGAAAATAAAAATGCAACATGATAAATATGAGCTGCAATCAGCAGGAAATAATAGTAAACTAGTCTGGAAATATACAGGGTGTTTCTTTTAAGGTGGCAAGCCAGTGCGAGCTCATAGCCTGCAGAGTACCATACCTATCCATTTAACGCCCATGTATGTTCTACGATTTTTTGTAGTTTTCGAGTTATTTTGGATACTTACCTCATTTCATATCAATAATAGGTAGTGGTTAAGGATAGGTAGTAGTAGGTACAAAATTTATTGTTTTATTATCAACTGAGCTCTGCATAAACGTAGAGGAATAGTAAATATCAGAATTGAGAAAAATATGCAAAGATAATAATAAATTATTAAATATGAATATCACAAGATTTCAGATCTAGATACACCACTTTCAACGACCAGATTTCAGCAAATAATGACCTATTTAGTACATTCTTGTTCTAAGTTGACCCAACAAAAAGATATAATTTTATAAAGCCATCATCTCGTTGAATCAGGAAAAATATCGAAAATATATTATAACTCGAAAACTACAAAAAATCGTAGAACATACATGGGCGTTAAATCGATAGGTATGGTATACTGCTATCAGCTCGCTCTGGCTTGACACCTTAAAAGAAACACCCTGTATAAGGACAAATACATTTAGTGCAAAAAAACTCAGAACCTACACTTGATTTGCTATCAACAGATATTTGCCCATCTACCTACAGCAAAAAAGTTAATAATTTTTCTGTCAACGTTGGTAAAAACTTGGCTGACGAAACACCAGGGCCTCAATTCTGCTAAATGTAATGTAGTTTCGTCAGCATGGCAATAATAGCATAAAATTACACTTTTGGTATTCTGCTCCTGTTATGAAAGTTGAATAGCGGCTACGCAGCCGCTATTGATACATTTCGGAATTCTATTAAGAGCGTAGACGGGCTGCGCGGGAATTGAAAAATAGGTATTTGAAGAAACTATTGCCGTCGCGCTGCGCTCTAGCAACCGGGCGGTATCAATATGTGAGTGAAGTCTGTATTTGTGTGCGTAGCTCAGTAGCGCGCCCGGTAGCGCGCATCTCCCGCCCGCTCGCGCCAATCAAACTACCTACGTTACGTTCGTTTCTGTCTCAGTCGGATTGAAAATATCGGCGTGCGCAGTGTTTCGTGTGATCGTGCTATTTATACTAAATTTTTCCATGAATGCCTTCTCCCTGAAATAATTGACGGTCGGATACCAAGAAATTTACCTGTAAGAGAAAGGATGGAAATGACGACAGAATAAATGTACATATTATTATATAACTTTTGTATTATTTAAAATACCCACAAGCACCTTTTCTGCGTCTTCTGCATAAATATTAAGAACAAGCTTTTGCCCACGGCTTCGCTCCCGACAACTGACTACTACCCTACTTATCTAAAAAAATAATTTAAAAAACTTATTATCCTATTTCGGACGACGGCGTCGGCTAATCCAAAAACGCAAAAAATATAAAAATCGGTGTAATTAACACGATTGTCGACTTCCTTTTATATCAATAAACAAATGACTACTTTTGGAAAAAAAAATCCATGTTTTTCAAATAAAATTAATTTGAAATTAGAATTCTTAGCCAAACAAAAATTATTTTGATTTGAAATGGCCAGAACTGCAGAACGGCAATTTCATAGGTAAAGACCTAATATTAGGTCTTTATTGATTAGTGTTACATTTTCATCGCATTTCAATCTTTTTCGTCATCATGGATACGTTAAAAATTCGAGTAATTATGGAATATGAGTACCGTCGTGGCAGCAACGCGGCACAAGCGGCACGCAACATCAACGACGTTTACGGAGCTAACACTACAAACCAACGCACCACCTGTTATTGGTTTGCTCGCTTCCGTTCTGGAAATTTCGACCTGAAAAATGAACCTCGCGGTCGTCCGAAGACTTTGGTCGACAATTACGAATTAAAGGCGATTGTGGAAGCTGATGATACACAATCTACGGCTGAATTAGCAGCAGCTTTCGACGTTAGCGTCAAAACAATCTTGGTCCATTTGCGTCAAATTGGCAAGGTAAAAAAGCTTGACAAATGCTACTTACTACGCGCTTCGTACTTCGCGCTGGCGATCACTGAGTTCGTGGGGCACCCCCCACGAACTCAGTGATCGCCAGCGCGAAGTACGCGTCGAGACGTGCCTTGCACTGCTCAACAGACACACAAATGAAGGAATTTTGAACCGCATTGTTACCTGCGATGAAAAATGGATTCTGTTCGATAACCGCAAGCGCTCAGCAAGTTGGTTGGATCCTGGTTCAGCACCTAAACAATGCCCTAAACGAAAACTTACTCCTAGAAAAGTGATGGTCACTGTTTGGTGGTCTAGCGCCGGTGTGATTCATCACAGCTTCTTACCAAACGGGGTGAGCATTACTGCAGCTGTGTACTGTGAAGAACTGAACACAATGATGGAGAAGCTGGCACATCCCAACCAGCATTGGTCAATCGCTCGTCTCCGCTGCTCCTGCACGACAACGCGCGACCTCATACTGCACAGCAGACGGTCTCCAAGTTGCAAGAACTGGGGTTGGAAGCTCTCCGTCATCCGCCCTACTCACCAGACCTTGCGCCTACAGACTACTACTTTTTCCAGAATTTGGATAACTTCTTGGCGGGAAAAAAATTCAATACCCGAGAGGCAGTACAAAATGCCTTTGAAGAATTTGTTGCCTCCCGACCAGCTGATTTCTTTAAGAAGGGCATCAATAAACTGCCACTGCGTTGGCAAAGATGCATTGATTGCATGGGGTGATTACTTCGATTAATACAAATAAAAAATACATGAAAAAAATTCTTTTAAATTTTTTTATACAAAACGGCAATTTCATAGGTAAAGACCTATTATATAGATTTACTTGATAAGAGCAGTCATTATTTTATAAACTCCCCTGTAAATATTTATGTCAAGTCAAAAGCAGAATTATCACACCAAGCAGTATAGTGCAAACTTTAGTTACGTATTATACCTAATGCTTACGGTTTGTATTTTTGTAAGAGACACTTCGCTAAAGTTCATTTCAATTATTAGTTAATTATAAACCCTAAAAATGTCATTGAATTGTTACTTCGTTGTCTCTTAAAAAAAAACAAAATGAGCATCAAACACTATTCAGTAAATCAGTATAGGATAAACGTCGATATCGACTGACATCACTATGATTTCGATAAAAACTTCGACACTAGTCACTTCCCTAATTGTGTACGTATTAGTCTAACCCTCCCTCACCTCTCGTCTCCCCCCGTAGAGTGCGATAGAGACAACTGCAGCTCAGAACGATTTTACCTATAAAAAACCTTGACCGATCGACGTTTCGTATTCTCCTGTTTTCTCCTCGAAACCTAAACCAATTAAATTATATTTGGTATCAAAATTTAAAGGAAGAATAGATCTATGCCCCTATTACTTGTTTTTATTTTAAAAACTTTTCAATTTTCTTTGGTAGTCGTCTGATTACGAAGGTAAAAACGGGGTATTTTTTTAGGTTTTTGGTAAGTCATATTTATTTTTGTAATAAATTTTTTGAAAAAAAAAAATGACAGGGGCATGCCTTCAATAGACCTGGATTTTTATAAATAAAAACGATTACTCTAGAGGCATTATCCAGGAAGAGAATAGGGGAATACATTTGTATGGAAAAATGCAGCCCGTCTACGCTCTTAACCAATGGCGGCACAAAAACGTCAGCACGGCATCATGTATTCTCTTGTTATTTGACGTTTGTACCGATAGCATTAGCATCATCGACATCTGTTAAAATTGGCCATCGAGAAGCAATTGTGCAGCCATCATTGATTACGCAGTAATATATAAGTCAATGGCAGCCATACGTTTTCTCTCAAATTCTCCAATAAAAAAGTGATTACAACAATGCCGCATCACCGCATCACTTTTGAATTGCAACAAATACGTTTACAAGATTTTCAGACCGCTGTCAAACATCAAAAAACCGGCCAGGTGCGTGTCGGGCCACGCGCAGTAATAGGGTTCCGTAGTTGCACAATAATGCGGACTAATAAGAGGGCTTTTTTATTGTTTAATGAATACCTATTTGACTATTTAGGTACTCGTAAACTTGAAAAGCCTACTTCGCTGTGATAGTTTTACTTTTAACTTCTTTCGTTCTAAAAACTACTACCGAAATGAGAACTTTAAAGCTTTATGCTTTAAAGTGCTATTTTTTCAGAAACGGATCCCTAAATCGTAAAATTGTTTTCACAAACTCGCTATATTTTTGAAAGACCCATCCAACAACACCCTACACCATGGGGTAGACGAGAAAAAAAACATCCCCACTTTACCCTACAGATTAAGGTAAAAAAAAATATTTTACCACTTTGTCGGCGTGATGAATATGTATGTATATCCATGCCAAATTATAGCTTTCTAGTACTAAGAGTTTCTGAGCTAAGCTGCGGATGGACAGACGGACAACAAACGGACGGACATAGCGAAACTATAAGGGTTCCTTGTTGACTACGGAACCCTAAAACGAAGGAATTCAGTAAATTTTTGCTGTATAATGTTTTTACACAGATTAAATAATAATAGTACAGAGTCACTGGTACGATCTACTCTGTGGTTTATAGCCAAGCTGTTGCGATGCTGACGACGTGCCAGCGATATGCTGACAATATTCTTCTCAAAATTAGTAGAATACCGTTTTTAGATCAATGGCGGTGGCAAAACAATCGCGTGGCTGCGACATAGCAATTTGTGGAAAAATAGCAGAATTGGGGCCTTGGAACTAGAATTCTCCCTTGCCAAAACCAGACTATTGTAACTGTAAATTCAGTTAATTCTTTTGTTTTATTTGATACCGATGTCGATGAAGTTTTAGGAATAATTTCTGGATTAAAAGATGACTGTGCTGTTGGGTGGGATGATATACCAAATAGGATCCGTAAGGCTCCTCCTTCCTAAAATACGGCGAAACTAAGTAACTTTGTGACCGTCTATATGATAGGAAAAAATACACAGCAATCTACAACACTGAAGTGATTTCATTTGTCCTGAAATATATTTTAGTTTGTAGAACTAAGGGAAAAAAAATCTAAATCCAGGTCTATTTCTGTCTATTTTTTCTAACTTTTACCATATTACTAAAAAAAAACCACATATAAACATACACACATTTTCCACATATTTTCATTAAAAGTGTTCATAAATTTATACAGTTTTCTAAAAAATAATAAGAAATGATTTCATGTCATTACTTTTTTATTCCAATCAATAGATTTTTTGTAAATCAATAATTATTTCATATTTTGCAAGCGTTGTGTCATCGCGCTTCTCTTTTTTTAGGGTTCCGTACCTCAAAAGGAAAAAACGGAAACCTTATAGCATCACTTGTTTGTCCGTCTCTCCGTCTGTCTGTCTGTCTAGACCCTTTTTCTCAGGAACGCGCGAAGGTATCAAGTTGAAATTAGGTAATATCAAATACGTAGATCTACGGTCTCTTGAAGTCCTAAAAAACTCAAGCTTCTAACTCAGTGCAATAAAAACATACGGCCAATTATGTGACATATTTTGATACTCGGAACTTCCCGTTATTCTAGAATCATGAAATTTGGCACGAAGCAAGGTCTCTCAGCACAATCAATCAATCTGCCTAGCCTTTTCCCAACTATGTTAGGGTCGGCTTCCAGTCTAACCGGATGCAGCTGAATACCAGTATTTTACATGGAGCCACTGCTTGTCTGACCTCCACAACCCAGTAACTGGGTAATACGATACCCCTTGGTAAGACTGGTTGTCAGACTTTCGGGCTTCTGACGACCCGTAACGACTGTCAAAGATCCACGAATGACAGCCGGGACCAACGGCTTAACGTGCTTTCCGAGGCACGGAGGAGTCTCGATATGTAAAGATGGTCACCCATACATTGACCAACCCCGGCAAGCGTAGCTTAACCTGATGGATCGACCCGTATGGCTGTTATTATTTAGCCACGAGCTCCTTATTACTTAGCCAAGGTATCTCAGCACAAATGAAGGAAAAAGTCCGAAAAATGTGAATTTGTAATTTTATGACATTTTTTTATTTTTTTATGCAATGTTAAGTTTGTTTTTGGGATAAATTCTTTTCAACTACGGAACCCTTTATTGTGCGTGGTCCGACACGCACTTGGTCGGTTTTTTTAAGCAGTCCGACAGTGACCGCGCTTTTTACGGGACAAGCCTTATATCTTTCAGCTATGTCTGTCTAATGGAGTTTTTCCTAGCCTACTTAAAAAAGCATTGGTCACTATCCTGTTTTCAAATCTGGAGACAAGTGTTGCTGTAGCAGATCAGGCGCAGGGTTGATGTGCGATCTTAACTATAAACACGTGGTCACAGTAAATCACAGAAAAGTCCGAAAATTGTTAATTTGTCATTTTATCACATAAAAAAATATTTTTAAGTATGTCAGTCTGTAAAGACCTTTTTCTCAGGAATGAGTGGAGGTATCAAGTTGAAATTAATGTCAAATACGTATTTTTTTGGGATTACAATATTAAGTTTGTTTTTGAGATAAATTCTTTTCAACTACGGAACCCTTCACTGTGGGTGGTCCGACACTCACTTGTCCGGTTTTTTTTTTAAATATGTATTTATTACCTAATATATTATTTAAGATAGTGTTATTTCAATAATCAATTAACTATGGACAAATAATCAGCTGATCGCTTAGTCTTGGGATGGCCTGAATATATATTTTAGCTAATCTGTTAAAAACTTGGTACTACTTAGTTTGTAAATCTATTACTTTGTAAAAAGGACGTAAACATTTTTTTTTGGGTGCTAATTAATGCAGCTTCTTTAAAATGTCATTCTCGTCTTCAAATATAGTTGTCTAATGAATTAATAGGTCAGCGACTAATCTTTTGCGTGTAATAAATGCTTTTCAAGCGACCATATATTGTAAAACAAGCTACTGTTAATATGACTCAGCATGTAGATTATTATTAAGGCTGCTCCTTCCTAAAATACGGCGAAACTAAGTAACTTTGTAACCATCTTTTACAGTAACTATAGCATCTTTCTGATAGGAAAAAATACACAGTAATCTACAATACATAAGAAGTGATTTAATGTGTCCTGAAATCTATTTTAGTTTGTAGAACTAAGGAAAAAAAAACCTAAATCCAGGTCTATTTCGGTCTATTTTTTCGAGTTGTAACCATTTTACTCCTTCAGTTTTCATTAAAAGTGTTCATAAATTTATACAGTTCTTTACAAAGTAATAAGGAATGATTTCTTGTCATTACTCTTTTAGTTTAATCAACAGATTTTTTGTAAATCGATAATTACTTCATATTTTGCAAGCGTTGTGTCATCGTGCTTCTCTTTCTTTTCTATGCAGTCCGACAGTGACCGCGCTTTTTGTGACGGACAAGCCTTAAGCAACTAAATTGGTGATATGTCTACGCATTGACAGCTTATAAAAAAAAACCGACTTCCAAAAAAACACTACAAAGTGAAAAATAACTTCACTTTGTAGTACTAAATCGATATAGGTGTGCCCATAAAATTTGAGGGTTTCCCTCGATTTCCATGGGATCCCATCGTCAGATCCTGACTTGATGATCATGGGACCATTTGGGAAGTATACCCTTTCGAACAAAAAAAGAAAAATCCAAATCGGTCCAGCCATTTTCGAGTAATCGGGGAACATACATAAAAAAAGGTTCCGACGAATTGAGAACCTCCTCCTTTTGGAAGTCGGTTAAAAAGAGTATCAACTGCATCTATAAAATAATTTCAACGTACTCTAATTTCATAAAGTCACCTATATTTTTATACGTTAGCATATGTAGTTGATGAGTGAATCTACTATAATTGAACATAAAATTACCTTATTATTGTCATCAAATAATGGGCAATGAAAGCTCTAATTTTATGTAGACACCTATTTATTTATAATTTTAACATAAGTAATTGATGACTCGAATATTATACCTACCGCATTGAATTGAACATACAAAAATTATTGTCATCAAAAACAAACATCTGCAACTCTGTGTTTGTTTGTATTTGGACACACAATCTGCCTAGCCTTTTCCCAACTATGTTGGGGTCGGCTTCCAGTCTAACCGGATGCAGCTGAATATCTGTATTTTACATGGAGCGACTGCCTATCTGACCTCCAAAACCCAGTAATTGGGTAATACGATACCCTTGGTAACACTGGGTGTCAGACTTTCGGGCTTCTGACGACCCGTAACGACTGTCAAAGATCCACGAATGACAGCCGGGACCATCGGCTTAACGCGCTTTCCGAGGCACAGAGGAGTCTCGAATCGAGACTCCTCCGTGCCTCGGAAAGCGCGTGGATGAGTGACCATCTCTACATATCGAGACTCTCGATATGTAGAGATGGTCAGTCATCCACGGACCAACCCCGGCAAGCGTAGCTTAACCTGATCGATCGACCCGTGTGGCTGTTGTTACTTAGCCACGAGCTCACGAGCTCATTCCTAGCGAGCGTTAGGTTCACTCCCGCGCTTGTGTTGCTACTTTTCATGAGTTATGATTATGAATATTATGTTGTTGAATAAAAAGTTTGATGGCTTATTTTGAGGCTGGAATTTGATTTTATTAGCAGTACCTACAGATGTTGAATCTCTAAAATATTTAAAGTAGCCCACTTACAACATTAGTCGCTGAGTTATTAACTCAGAAGTAAATATATTTATAGGTAGCGCTGAGTCATATTAATTGACGTTCGTAAATTGACGCTGGTCTTTTGATATTCTGTTGGAATAGTAAAGATACGAGTTAATAGAACAGCTTCTATTTTTATTAATTCATATTAATAAAAATAGAAGCTGTTCTATTAACTCGTTGCCTACATACAAAAAAAGACGCTAGGTTGCAGGTGCTAATGAAAACTTTTGATGCTGCACTTATAATTTCCCTTTTTTTTATTGTGTTGAGGCACTTTTGAATTGTCAAGGGGTTGGTCAGTCAGAACGATGAAGCTGCTAGTCCATTTCAAAGCGTAGAAGGGTAGTTCTTCGAGGTCCCTCAAAACGCGGTCACACGTTCTTAATTCCTAACCTATGAAATATTCAGTCTTAGGACCAGATTACTCTTTGTTTATTTATGTGTACAATTTCAACAATAAACATCTAAAATTATTTATAATATTTATTTTAAAAAATATCTAGTGTCCAAAACGGGAGCAAAATCGGTGTTCTTCGCGCGTCACACTGTTCGCGCTCACGGAAAACTTTGATAACTTTTGTATTCTATTCATAAGCATATAATGTAATACATCAAATTGATCGTATTTAATTAGGCATCATAATGATCAAAGAATATTAATTGTCATTGTCTCTTAATGTACAATAGTTAATAGGCATTATGTCTCTGTCACACGATTTTCCTACTTTCGCGAGGGCGCAACAAAACTGCACCTATCTTCCAAGAGGGGCAACTTGTCGCTACACTTTTTAGTTGCGCGGACGCTCAGTAGTGTCCCATCAGTGGGGGAGACAAATACATTAATTGCTTATAAACAAAAAAAATATGAGATAAGTTAACCTTTGAATATTTTCAAGTAGCCTTGGTCAAGAAACTTTCATGCGCAAATTTTGAAGGATAATGTTTACAATTTTCCAACTCATTTTGAATGAAGGAATAAGATAGATCTTCGAGATTATTCCCAAGTACTTTGTTCGTTAATTTACCTGTAACTTTAATAGTAATTCTCAAAAATGTGAAATTTTCGTAACTATCGTGGCACAACTTTCGTGGTTATTTGTCCACGAAAGTCAGCTAGCGCACCATGAAAGTTTTATATCTCCATTAAATAATGACTTCAGATGTTTTGTGACGCCGCTGATGCATTAACTCGATTGTCGCGAATCTCAAAATGGTGTTATGTATTTGTATAAGTATTTATGCGTGTACGAGTATGTGCTTCAATTTTTTTCTTGTAACGACTCGTAGTATGTGTTTCTGTTTGTATGTTTTCTCGTATCCAAATTAACAGCTTACTTCACCTCAACCTGTGCTGTTTAGCCAATGGGCTAATTGACAGTAAGAAAATACCTTATGAATTTTATTATGTAGAGTGCTTGTCAGACAAAAGTATAAAAAAACCCGTTCTTAAGGCCCTCCAGAAGCTGTTTGATTCCGTCATACTCGAGGGCAAAACGCCGCAGGCATGGTACAGAGTTGTGGTGGTATTATTCTTTAAGAAGGGCGATAATGTTCTTCTTAAGAATTACAGTCCCGTCTCACTTCTGAGCCATGTCTACAAGCTGCTTTCAAGAGTCATCACGATCTGTTTCGCACGCAGGTTTGATGACTTCCAGCCTCAAGAACAAACCGGATTCCGTAAAGGCTATAGCACCATAGACTACATACGTATACGCTGCGACATGTTATACAGAAGACTGAAGCTTCCGATTCGATTAAAGCATGGGCTGTACTGCAGTCTCGACTATCGGTATATTGAGGTGCTGAAGTGCCTGTACGAAAATGCCACTATGTCAGTCCGACTCCAGGAACGGACCTCGAAACCTATCCTTCTGGCGAGGGGGAGACAGAGAGAGGTTATCTCTCCGAAACCGTTCACCGCTGCACTGGAGGATGTCTTCAAGGTTCTGGACTGGAAAGGGCTACGGATCAATGGCGAGTACGTCACTCACCTTTGGTTTGCAGACGATATAGTAGTCATGGCTGAGACTATGGAGGGGCTCAGTACACTGCTCGATGACCTCAGTAGAGTTTCCGAAAGAGTCGGTCTTAAAATGAAAATGGATAAGACAAATGGCATCTCAAATGCCCATGTAGCACCCACTCTCATGAAGATCGGAGACACTACACTGTAGGTTGTGGACGAGTATCTAGGACAAACTGTCCAGTTAGGTAGGTCCAACTTGAAGAAAGAGGTCAATCGTTGAATCCGACTCAGCTGGGCAGCGTTCAGGAAGCTTCGCAATTTTTTCTCGTCTCACATACCATAGTATCTCAAGACGAAAGTCTTCGACCAGTACGTGTTGCCAGTAAATACCTACGGCACTGAAACGTAGTCGCTCACAATGGGCCTTATGAGAAGGCTGAAAGTCACCCAAAGGGCAATGGCGAGGGCTAAGCTTGGAATTTTCCTATGTGATCAAATCAGAAATGAAGAGAGCCGCAGTAGAACGAAGGTAACCGACATAGCCCAAAGAATTGCTTAACTTAAGTGGCAGTAGGCAGGGCACATTGCTCGAAGAACAGATGGCTGATGGGGCCAAAATGTTCTGGAGTGGCGGCCGCGTACTGGAAGACGTAACGTTGGAAGGCTTGCCACAAGTTGGACAGATGACCTTGTAAAGGCCGCAGGAATCTGCTGGATTCGGGAAGCACAGAACCGGTCGAAATGGCGGTGCTTAGGGGAGGCCTATATCCAGCAGTGGACGTCTTTCGGCTGAAATGATGATGATGATAATGAAATTTTACAGTTTAATTACTGGACCAAAGCTAAATTAGCAACCAAAGTTACTAATAAGTAATAATAAGCTGATCTCAAAACACTATGTTGATCTCAAAGACAAGTTGATTCATAAATAATAAGTATTTCATTTTTTAAACTTCAATCCACAGGAAATTTATGAAAAAATAAGGATTTAAAACTGTATTTTGCTTACAGAAAATACGTTTGTAACTTTTGTGGCGTCTTTCGTAACTTTCGTGGGAACCGAAATTTCAAAATAGAATATCTCTGTACTTTATGCACCGATTTACATATCATCAAAATTGCACTTATTATTTTTAGAGCATCTTAAATGTTTGTCAATTTATTTGAAGATTACTCTAAAAAAAAAATTCGCCACGAAAGCTACGCGGAGAATACTTTTTGAAGAACTACTCAGAAGTTACCTATGGAGAAGAACGGGCAAGAAACTCCACGGACACTCTTTTTTAAATCAAAATATGGTTACAAAATATTGCTTACATGTGAGATTAAAAAAAAACAATTCAAAAATTGAATTTATTGCTTACTTTTAATAAAACTATCGGAAGCGACAGACGTTGTCCTGTCTGAAGGATCCTAGAACACGACTGCAGCGCCACCTACCGGATCCAATTGTGTTTTCAAACTATCCAGGAACCCATTGAAATATACACACAAAAATCCATCTAAATTGGTCCAGCCGTTTAGTAGGAATTAGGTGACAAGCAGACATACAGAAGAATTATATATATTAAGAAGATAAGCCGTGGCATCTAAGAGATAACAAGTCTCTAATGACAGCGCCCGTTCACGAACCTGATACATGGATCAGCACCATTCAGTTCAATATCTTCGAAGAGCATGTTACTTATTGATCACTGCCTCACTCGACAGCGTGTGTATGGAAAAGAAAAGAAACTGGCAGGCGCTATGGCAATATCGAAAGTACAGAGTTGTCTTAGTTTTCCTATTTTTGATATCACATCAGTGCCATCATTCGTCAATCTTAAGGTTCTTCTCTTCAAAGGTGCAGTGATAATGATATAGGCATTCGCCTTTATTTTCGCTAAGGTTTGTTTGTAATCGACGACTGGATCTTAGTTGGTGATAGATAGATAGATACTAGTAGAACCTAGCGACTAGAATAATTTTTTTTTTTTTTGTAAAATTTGACGTTCAAGAGTGCCTTTTATGTGCGTATCACACTTCACTCTAATATTATAAAGACGAAAGTATGTTTGTTACTTATTCACGATCAAACGGCTGGACCGATTTGGATGAAATTTGGTATGTAGATAGCTTATATCCTAGATTAACACATAAGCTACTTTTTATCCCGGTCTACGCAAGTGAAACCGCGCGATAAAAAGTAGCCTATGTGTTAATCCAGGGTATAATTTTAAGCTATCTACATACCAAATTTCATACAAATCGGTCCAGCCGTTTGATCGTGAAGAAGTAACAAACATACACACACACACACACACACTCTCATTAACTTTCGCCTTTATAATATTATTGTGATAGTGTGATTACTTTTCAATTCAGACAAACATGGATTTGAATATAGAGCTGAGACGTCACGTCAGTTAGGTTAGGTTACGGAGACGCGGGGCGTCGCGCGGCACGGAGCGCGGTGCGGGCTGCGGGCTGTCTAGTGTATGAAATCTGAAACGCTTCTCCGTAAACGCTCTGATAGAACGCCTATATGTTTAAAGAACATCGGTCAAATTTCTATAGAAGCTGGACCTGAGTTTTATTTTCAGTGTACAGAAGCAAATTATAGTGAGATTTAATTGTTTCATGTAGTAAACACCATCGTTTTCGAAAATAATATCTAAATAGCCAAGATATTTCAATAATGCAAAAAATACTTTTGAGGTTATCGGTGTCCGGAAATCAAAAGCACAGAATAATCATCACAAGCGGTATCTAGTTATCAGTCTGTAAAACAATGCCAAGGTCAAACAACAGAAGGAAATCCAAAACAGTACAGTACGTATCACAATATTCACACTAACAACAACAACATAACAATGCGAGATCGCCGGGTGCAAAGACTACACTACAGTATATTAGTGTCAAATTGACACCCGTTGTAATTGACAGTATTGACACTGTCAATCCATGGCGCGCGTCGATGACATATTATGACGTTCCGTTGTACACAATTGAACAAAATGCTGATACTTACTATGAACCCACATAATTATTTTTATGACAAGAATCCAATACATAGTAAAAACAGCACTAGTTGGTTTGATACACAAGTATATAGAATTGAATTACATCTAATAACGTGAATAATTATAATCTTTGAGTACTAAATCATTTCTTAAGCAAAATGAATCGTCAAAGGTGCGTTCTGAACATGTTATTCTAAATAATGTGCAAATTATGCTATTAAAAAAAATGTGTTTGTGGTTTTTTTCTGGCGATTTAAATATCTATTTCTTATGTTTTTTAAGACCTTAAAAAATACTAGATTTTTTCATATATATGGGATATCTGTACACCACCGCCTCGTAGTCAGGTACGATTTGGCCGTCCTTCTTTAGTGCGGGCCGCACCGCGCACGGCGCCCGCGCCGCACGACGCCCCGTGTCTTCGTAAATGAGGCCTAACTGACGTCTCAGCTCTATATTCAAATCCATGTTTGTCTCGTAATCTATTTAATTCCCTCGCAGGCACGCGGGTTGACTCTACAGGACCATCTGCACGACCAGATACATTTTTTTCGATGAAGTGGCAATTGTTACAAGAAGTAAGAAATCCGCTAATCGTAACCAACCATACTTAGGAATATCGTGTTCCCCAGCAACGGGGTTATGTGGAGGTCAGACAGGCAGTAAAATATTGATTCTCAGCTTCATTCGGTTAGACTGGAAGCTGACCTCAACATTAGAAAAGGCTAGGCAGATGATGTGTGGTTGTGATATGTCTGAACATACCTACTACACAGGGCATATGCAAAAGGGGAGGTTATTTAAAATACAGAGATTATAAACTGGTTTTACTTACATTTATTTAAGTAATTAGTCAATAAAGTTAATACCTAGATTACATCTTAACATAATTTTGTTTTGTATTATAAGAAATAAAAACAGGAAAGTGCAAGTCGTACTTGCGAAATCAGTGTTCCGTGCCGTATAATTTAATTTGTACTTATGCGTCTCCTAAGTTTGTACATATTTGGTACCAACCACGAAACTATAGACAAACAAAAATAAATAAACAATAAAGTATTTAAAAAAATACTAATTATTGGTAGCTAACGGGAATAATAATTTAAATGCCGATACCTTTACAATTTTAGTTCAATCTACACTTAGTTTATTTTTCAATAATCTTAGTATTTTTTCATATTTCTATTCTTTCATAGCTCGAAGAATGTTTAAAAATCCATAAAATTTTAACTTCCTTCATTAATTTATCTTTCATTTGAAAATCTACTTATGTAGGTACTTACTCTAATTACTCTTGAAAACCTTTTTCCACGTCTCATTATCACAAAGTAGGTTGCATCTTTTTCTTTAGGCATAAGTATTCGCTTTGCTTATTTTTAAATTATTTCGTCGAATAGTTTTAAGGCTCGTTCAAACTAGTGCGACACGCGATATAATAGTGCGTGACACAAAGGCACCGCGTACCACTCGACGAGCTTTACCTTTGTATCGCGAGCGATTATTTCGCGTAGGTACCACGAATATTTGTAGGAACCTAAAGAAAATCGTCTCTCGATGTCCGTTCGGTGTTCTATTTTGCCAATTTTTGCACGGAACACTAATTATAAAATCTTACAGGAGCTTAGGCTATCTCAAAACTAGTTAAGTTATAGTTGTTAACAATTAATTATAAGTACGAGCAAGGAGTCTGCATCTGCCGCGTCGGGCTCACAACTGGAAAAAGAAAAGCAAAAATTAATTTACGCTAGATAAAAATGCTTTTTACTTACATAATTAACTTTTTTGATGTGAAACTCCGGCCACAAAGCGTTATCCAGACAAGTTTGCTGTTTGTTTTTGACGTGAAAAGTACTTCTATACTTAAAGTAAATTGAGGGAAATGAATTTCTAAGCTTATTGACTACCAACACAAATTGTCCGTATGTTCAAATCACAACCGTCATTGTTTTATAGTTGTATGAAAAGACATAACACGGCAAATTGACGTAGGGTATCAATTTGCAAAGAATTCATCTGAATATTTTACTATTAACCCCTCAAGTGTCTGAGTTTGGCTGATTTTAGACCCAAAACCCCAGCGAGTGGGTAGGGTTGGGGGTTAGTTGCGAACCCCTTATGTTCACAACTACTGATAATGATATGTTTTCCATCGGATGATGTTTTTTTACGTTTATATATACGTGATCTAAGCTTATATACCTATTATGTAAAGTTTTGTCCTTTTGCACACTTGGGGTGCATTTGACACGCGGGGGGGGGAGGGGAGGTTAGCTGCGAACTCCATAAGTTCACAACTAATGATTTGATTGGTTTTCCATCGGATGATGTTTTTTCACATTTATATATATGTGATATAAGCTTATGTACCGAACAAAAAAAGTGTTTTTCTTATGCACACATGGGGTGCATTCGACACTTGAGGGGTTAAATAATAATCTAAGCTCTAAGGCCTCATTTACGGAAACGCGGGCGTCGAGCGGCGCGGTGCTCGGGGCGGGCTGCGGGCCGTCAAGTGTAAGAAATCTTAAATGCTTCTCCGTAAACGCTCTCATAGAACGCCCTATGTTTGAATTTACACGCACAACGCGACGCGCGACGCCCCGCGTCTCCGTAAATGAGGCCTAAGCTAATCAGTACCTAATCGATGTTAGACTTTTTTTCTTACTAAGTACAATGGATGAATACCATTTATCTCTCCTTCAAATTGACTTCTATGAGATATCATAACATAACATTACACGACAGTAATCCTCGAACGGTTAGTCATTCACTCTCCTTTTCACACCTTCATCAATCTTTCCATCTCTTGTGAACAGACTCTCCAAATATACAAACTCATTTGATTGCTCCATACTCATTATCATTTTTATTTATTTTCACATCATCAGAGAAGAGGATGTGTCATCACACTCATCACACATCTTCTTTTTCTCTTTCAAACACATTGACTTCTATCTATACTCCGAAAGGCTTGAAATGATCAGATAGAAGGTACAGTCGAAAAAGCTATTTAATAAATAGGAAAAAAAACATATTTTTACACACTGCCTATATTTAATTTTATTGTGTGCGTAGTGCGTAACAACTTCTTAAGCTTATGCTTATGGCATATTAGGTACCTACTTAGCTAAAGGCATGCCTACGTAAGACAGTGATGTGAAAGAATCGACTACACAGCACACTCACAACATTGTTTAAAAGTACAGGTACAACCTACTAAATATCTTGTTCGACTGTACTTCACTAGACTCGTACTTGTAAGAAGTACGAGTCTAGTGAAGTGACTATAGACTTAGTACTTACGTAGCAGCACGTGACGCCCAAATGTCGTTGTTTCGGACAGAGGTTCGCACCCAGCAGCGGAAAGTTCTCAGGGTGACAGTCATCGAAACGCACGCACATACCTCCTTGTAGCACACACGGCTCCTCCAGTTGGATTACTGAAACGACACAATTCATAATATTATTAATTTTATATATTATTAATTTAATACAACGTGTATCGTTAAATGCGCAAAACCTCTTAAGGTGTCATTGCACTCATTATTATGAACAACTTTTACTATGGACCAAACCTGAAATCGCGAAAAAAAATCAGCTGTTCAGTACATATAAGTTCGCATAATTCGTCAAAATGTACTGAGCAGCTGATTTTTTTTTTCGCGATTTCATGTTTGGTCCATAGTAAAATTTGTTCATAATGATGAGTACAATGACCCCTTAAGAGGTTTTGCGAATTTAACGTTACACGTTGTATAATATTAAATTAATTAATTAAATTCATGATTACAATTAAGGGGACTACAGGACCCAAAGCGCGGACACTGTCGGACTGCATAGAAACGAAAGAGAAGCGCGATGACACAACAATGTAAAATGTTTAAAAAAAGGGAAAGTTTTTTGCAGTTTGTGACTTTTTGAGTACTCCAACGATGGTTGGTCCCTTAGAAGTTTTTGATCAGTATTAGAAACAGGATCGATTGGCATCAAAAAATGTTTTTGCATAAAATGGCTATTTTCTTGCTAACTGTAATTTTTTTGGAAATCTGTGAATGGGTATCAAAATTCCATAAAAAAATATGGATAGTCTCCTAAGACCATTTTCGTGTAGCTGCAACGGATAAGGTACTTCCGTTTACCGCCCCGCTGAAAGTTTACACCCTGTATACCTATATGTTATTACTAGCTTCTGCCCGCGACTTCGTCCGCGTGAAATTTCTTGTCCCCCCCACCCACCAACCCCGACGCATCGCATCGCAACGCCTGACCGCGCTATTACTTCGTTTGCGCTCAATAGCATCCTTTCTGACATTTTTTTCTTTTTGCTCGGCTCATAAGGTCCCTAGCGTGATGTTAAATAGCCTATATCCTTCCGCGTCAACTGCCCGCGCTATTACTTCGCGCTCGGCTCCTAAGGGCCCTAGCGTGATATTAAATAGCCTATATCCTTCCGCATTGCCTGCCCGCGCTATTACTTCGCGCTCGGCTCCAGAGGTCCCTAGCGTGATGTATTAAATAGCCTATATCCTTCCGCATTGCCTGCCCGCGCTATTACTTCGCGCTCGGCTCCTAAGGGCCCTAGCAAGATGTTAAATAGCCTATATCCTTCCGCATCGCCTGCCCGCGCTATTACTTCGCGCTCGGCTCCTAAGGGCCCTAGCAAGATGTTAAATAGCATATATCCTTCCGCATCGCCTGCCCGCGCTATTACTTCGCGCTCGGCTCCTAAGGGACCCATCAAGATGGTAAATAGCCTCCTTCCGCATCGCCTGCCCGCGCTATTACTTCGCGCTCGGCTCCTAAAGGCCCTAGCGTGATGTTAAATAGCCTATAGCCCTCCTCAAGAACTGGGTTATAAAATGCAAAAAGATTTTTTCAAATCCGACTGGGGTAGTTCCAGAGATAGCGCGTTCAAACAAACTAACAAAAAAACAAACTCTTTCGCTGTATTCCACCGACATTATTGAAATAATAAATCGAGAGGGTCGTCAATCCGCGGAAAATCTCGCAATTCAGAAAAATTACTTATTTGTACAACGACGCCATCTATGGGTAAATTGATAAAACGTCCGCACTAAACATGTTTGCTCAAGAGCGACCGGTATGATTTAAAGTTATTTTGCGTTTTAGTAATTTTATATTATCTCCGAAACTGTATGACCAATTGACATACTGTAAAGGCCAAATCTTTTCTCCATGATGTCCTTGTGATCATTAAATAACTTATTTGGATAAGGATTAAGGTTTTGTTGTTTAAATAATCATCCAAACGTAAGTATATCTAAAACATACTTTTTTAAAGCAATAAAACATGTATAAAAGATAAAATATAAAAGATAGAAATATGGTGTCGCGGACTTTTTTGTAGAATTATTTAAGACAGACCAGACTGCCATACATTGTTCTCAATTTTAAACAACCGTTTAGGCAGCGCATGCAAAAAAGTCTGTTTAAAGGGTATTTCTTCCCGACTTGTTAGACAAAATTGTGATAGCTCGGCTAATATGCATGATATAAATATAATTTATAGCCTATAGCACTCAGGAATAATGTAGCTTTCTACCAGTGACATACAAACTTACAAACATACAAAATTACAAACTTACATACAAATTTTACCTCTTTATAATATTAGTATAGAAGTATAGATGGATTTAGTTTAGATAAAGTTATACAGGGTGCATCAGAAAGATGTGGCCTTTATGGAACAATGGAGGAAATATTTAGTGTGGTACAGACCATCAAACTGAACAACTTTCTCCATAGGACCAACATCATAATCGAGAAAAAATTATCAGTCGTCCCGTACAAAACTTCAATACCACCTCGACACAAATGTATAGGACGGCTGATTATTTTTTCTATATGACGATGTTGGTCCCATGGAGAAAGTTGTTCAGTTTTATGGTCTGTACCACACCCTTGAATTTGACCACACCTTTAGGTACACCCTGAAGAAGGCAGTTCTACTCCACTCCACGGTAACTATTCAAAGTAAGTATAATGTTTTAGGAGAAATTAACCTCAATTGAAACGCTAATTATTAAACGCTAATTAGATCCAACTAAAGTTGGATGTAGATTTAATTTTAAATCTTTCTCGTTTATTCATATTGTTATACCTACTGCAGTTTCTATATTATGTAGACATGTAAGATAATTTAGTTACAAACAGCTAACAGTGTTGGTAATCCGCTAAAGGTTATCCAAGAAGTAACCTTTCCTATCAACTATGTTATCAAACTTTCTCCAAACATCATTTAAGTTAACATTGCACAAAGTAATATTAATGATAATATATAGAGGCTCCTAAGACTGTACACTATATGCACGAACGCCGGGAGTGCCGCCATTCTTGCCGACGGGTATAAGCCACCAGCTTTAGAAGACCCGGCCCCGACCTGTCTGACGTCATAGTCTGTAGGAGTCAGTAGATGGAGATCTGGCAGGAGGTACACCGGCCAATGAATAGAAGATACCTACTAGGCAATATTTTTTAAGGGGTCGGACGGATTATAATTATGAAGACATCGTTTACCTGAAGGTGTCGCCTTTATTCCTGTAGGTAGATATTATTTTTTTGTTTGTTTTATAACGGCTACAGTCGACCGTATTATACTAAAAGGTTTCTCTTTGGAGGTATTAAGTAACAATTTTATCACTCGAACAGGAACTTACGTTGGTAATCCTAATTGTATTGCTTTGAACTTAAGATGTTGTTTTTCGCATAAATTATACAATTGTAGGTGTATCAGTTAAAAAAAAACAAACATACGTCACCTATTCATACAAATTCTACTCGCAATGGCAATGGCGTGAAATTACGGGTGCGCAAGCATCATATTCCCAAGTCGATATTTCAATAGAATTTCTTAAAATATTTAACTAAATTCTTAACTAAATTCTTAACTAAATTCTTAACTAAATTCTTAACTAAATTCTTAAATGAAAATTACTAACCCAGAAATAGTACTTACTAAGATTTAGGCTATGCCAGTTTATGCATGCGTCTGGATTGAGGGCCCAAGTCGTTAATCGTAAAAGTTTTAATTTACGTTTAAGAAATTCATGGTCGTTTAACCTATTTTTAACTAAATTCCCTGTAAGTCTTATTTCGTTTCGCAAGGGTTCAAAAAATGGGCCCTCAGTCCAGATGCACATCCGCCCGACCTCTTCAAAATATTGCCTAGTATCTTCTATTCATTTATTAATTCACGCTGGCCGGGGTTCGTCCGTGTATGGGTGGCGATCTTTACATAACGAGACTCCTCTGTGCCTCGGAAAGTGGTCCCGGCAGTCATTCTTGGATCTTTGACAGTCGTTACGGGTCGTCAGGAGCCCGAAAGTCTGACAACTCTTACCAATGGGTACGTGTTATCTAGTAACTGGGATGTAGGGGTCATAATTAGAGGCAGTCACTCCATATAAAATACTATAAATAATAATAATAATAACGCCATCGCCGTACCTCTACATTGACGTCGCGGTGGGGCTTGCGCGTTCCGAACTCTAGGTTTGTGTTGGTAGAATTTACTTTGCTGAAACATGTCTAGCTAGGGTGAGGAGCCAGACCAAGAGAGATACAGAAACCCGCAGGGCAGTACGTGGCGAGCTGTTGGGCAGTAGCGACCCCACGGACCCTCCGTGGGGTCGCTACTGCCCAACAGCTCGCCGGAAATCACCAAATACGCAAAAGTCCGAGCAAACCTGCTCGGAGGAATGAAGTATCCCAGTAATTGCTTGTAGGGATCTTGACCATCTTCCGGGCTCTGGGATTGTTCTGAGAGCCGTGGAATACCTCTCCACTCCTTATAAGTACCTCAGGGCATGTTGCCTTCTTGTCGCTACGACACTATGTGCTAGCGACCGTTTTCGGGGCCCATTATTGAGTGTGCAAATCAACCCCTGCCATTTCATCTGTGTATTGTAGGTATATAAAACATTGGTCAGGCAGGGGCCATAGCCTTTCCATAGTTAGTTCTAGGTAACCATTGCACAGCCACCCAAACCAATATGTTTAGTTTCCATGTTCTGCAATAGTCCTGCACCAACCGGGGGTTGCCCTTGGGTGCACTTGCATAGTGCGTACAGGGATAATCGTCGGTTAGTGCCTCCTCATCATTTAAAATTGTCTAAGGGGCCTCTGCAAGTTGGCTTCGGCCCCTCGTACGCCTTCCAAAGGTCCGGGATCCCAGGGTCCCGAGATATGTCAAATATATTTAAATAAAATAATAAAAAATATTTTATTGACATTAAAAATGGAGTAACATTTTCAATTGAAGCCCTAACTCCTGAGCTAGGTGGAACCTGTGTTACAGGAGTCAATACTGTATTCAGCTGCATCGGGTTAGACTGGAAGTCGACTCCAACATAGTTAGGAAAGGCTAGCAGCTTGACCGCACTTTATCTTTTGTATATTAATTACGTTCTACATATTTAATCCTAAGTAGATAATACCTATAAGCAGAAGATACCTATAAAGCCACAATTGATTAATTATAATTTCTAGTTATGTAACGTGTTGTTTCAATATCTTCTAACCTTTTCCATCTCTGTTTTTGTTGTTCTTCGCGCGTTTGAGACTGGCCAAGGTAGCGAATGAGGCAATGACGTAACAGAAATTAAAGTGTACCTACTCTGCACTCAACGTTATTTAGAGCGATCATAACATCCGACTTTATTTGTGGCAAGCGGGTCAATGTCAGATCTGGCTTACTTCACGAAATCCATCGGATGTTGTAAAAACGCATGTAAATCAGCCGACATTGACCTGTTTAAAAATCACTATCTTCTACATGAAAAATAGGTCTCGGCGAAAAATATACGCGTTACGAAAACAGGAAATACCTAAGTACATTTATTTATTTTTTAGGATAACCCATTGAGTGTGTTCTATACTTGAAACCCAGTGAAAGGGTTACCCCTTCATTAAGGTAACCAATAATATATGGGTTTTGTTCGGGTTACCATATTAACTATTTGCAACGTATGACCATCATCGAGACATGCTCCGAGTCGGAATGTTACGCTGTTATCGTTTTTAAGCAGGGACCAAGCCTTAATTTAAGCCGTTCAAAAGTATAACCCACATCGTATGCGTTTTTGATTAACTGCTTAGAAAAACCCTATCGAAAACCAAAATGTTATAAACTTATAACACTTGGATCCTTGGTTATTATTTATGGTAAAATCGGGTGGAAAGAAAAAAGATGAAAGATAGTAGGTATAAGCGTGAAAAAAAGAGATAGGACCTAGGTATAACATAAACATAACATCACGCCTGTATTCCTCGAAGGGTTAGGCAGAGATGTACATACGGTACATACCTATAGTACACGCACATTTCGCCAGTTACATATGTTTAGTCCCATGTAATAGGGAGCGAACCTGGGGATCTACTCCCTAAGCACGAAGTCCGTAGTTTCAGCCTTCGTTACGGGCGTTTCCTACTCCGTATCACTTACGGATGTATGATTGGTTCGGGGCCCGAACCAAGTATGAATGACAACATGATTTGACAGTTGTCCAGCCCTACTCCCGATGTGTTTTTGCCCGTCCGAAAAATTTAACTTTTACACTTGTTTGATGTCACACGGACGGACTGACGGACGGACGGACAGACGGACTAACTTAGGGAGTAGACCCCCACTTCCAGATGGAAAACACAATAACACTTTGCCCGACCTGGGAATCGGAGCCCATACTCAGCAGTAGCACTTCAGATTACTAGACCAACGGATCTCTTGGTATGTTGGTAATTATTACTGTACGAAGCTATACCTACAATAAAATCGAGGTAGGTATGATGTTCTGATGCAATTTCCAGAGCGAGGCAGAGAAATTTATATTTTGTAGTAAGTACCTACCTAGTTTCTCAAAAAATCAATTTTCTCTTGTGCTATGTAAAGTGTTAAAATACCTACATACCTACTACCTATAGTAAAACTAAGTAGGCCTATCGTCGTAGCAATTCTTAGAATGTGCATGCAAATACTTAAGTAGGTAGGTACCTACATAAAATTACCCAAGATGACGCACTTTAATTTTCGATGATAACTCATCGTTATCAATACGTTCTCACGTGATGTCATTAAATATTAAATGACTTATAAACAATTCGTGTCAATTAAAATTTTAAGTACATTACGTACTAAGTGAGTCTGATAGTGAGTAGCACAGTTTATTTGAAAATAATTTCACGTGATGCGGACGGACGGATAAAAGCACTATCTACTTATTTTAAGTAAATATATCTATTTATATTGTAGTAAGTACTTACGCGTTGGCAGTGAATTTGTTATCGTATTATGAACAAATAAATGTATGACGTACCTACAGTCGTTTATTGTCATTAGACAAGGGACGCATCACGAACCCAAGGACGAAAAAAACAAGTAGGTACAGTCGAGTTCATTAATATATTGTCCCTTTCGGGCTTAAAAATATATGAACGTCAAAAAAGTTCATAATATTGTGACAATAAGCATCATTAAATTGTGGCCAAGATTTAGATTCATTCATAGGTATGTGACTGCACCTATCCTGTACTTTCTCCTTATTCTCAGCATATATTATTGAACCATGCACATGAGAACATATTTTTGATCTATACCTAGGTTCTATAGAATTTATTGCTTTCCAACGCTCACAATATTCTGAATCCTTGACAGTGCCAATATATTAATGAACTCGACTGTACTTTATCGATAACATTGTTGGTTTTTGGCACCTTAAGACCATACACAATAATTTGCTTTTGTATATTGAAAGTTTCGTGTTATAATATTTTTATAAGATAGGTAGTATGATACAGTGAAAATTCCAATGCTTGGGGGTCGCCTTCGCGCTCAGCCGGGGAAATTCCTCGATAAGATGAGATAGATACCTTATGATCTTGGTAGGTTCGTAAGGATTGCTTACTAATGTTTATGTTTCAGAAGAAGAGACTGTTATACTGAGCCGAGATATTTACACTTTAAAATAATTATTGAAAAACAAACTTCGAGACCTTAATTCATTCGTCGTTTGTTTTTTTAACTAAATACTTTTTCCTGTTAAATCTATGACTATTATTTCCTTTATTTCATTTCACAGTCTATATTACATTTTTAAATATTAGAATACAAAAACATTTAAGAATACCTATAATTAAAAAATAGTAGCCCACCGGTATTGGGAACAGGGTCCAAGCTACCGACGGTCTGGGCTCCAGAGTGAGGAACCTCCTAACAATGCGAGCCGTGTCCAGAAGTAAGTAGGTATAGGTACCGCTTTCTGAATCAAGCCCTTAATCCTTTCTTAGGTGTTAGTCGAGGCTCTTGGCAATTAGGCCCTTGGCTGATACGACTATAGGCACAATGATTGCTGAGTCCATATCCCACATGAGTATTATTATTATTATGAGCCAATCGTGTCGTGTCCCACTACAGGGCAAAGGCTTCCTTTTCCTCTTTCCATTTATTTCTATCTACTGCTATATCGTCGTTAATTTAACTAACTGACGTATCTGACGGCTAAGCCGATAGCCGACCTAACTATAGTAATTTGATACATTTTCCAAGTCGAATCGATCTGTCTAATCGGCGTATCTGTACCTATGCCTTACGGTCCCCATGATAATGCAAAAATCGAGACTGATATAACTATCTACAGTTTACAAAAAAAAAAAGAAAAATAGCTTGCCCTGTAAAACTTTCTTCGAATCAGGTACGTCACTTAGTTAGATTAGCGACGATATGTGGCTTTTAGAAAAGAGTCGAGTTCGTCCCGTCATCTCCTCCTGGACCTGCCGAGTTGCCGTTTCCTGCTGTTTAGGACCCACTGTGTCCCATAGCCCATAGCTCCACCAGCATTGGACTAATGTGGCCAGCCCAGATAGGACAGATTCCTAGTAAAAAATAGGTGAGTATATATTTTACTAGGCAGGTTAGATAGGTACCCAGTGTAGGATCTCTAATGAATCAGTAATCGTAATTTTCTTATGCAGTTACCTAGACCAGTGGCGATGGCGATGGCGTAGCGTAGTAAAAGGGCTCTGTATCAAAATTTATTGGGGGCTCGGTGAAGCAAAATTTATTGGGGGCTCGGTGAAGCAAAATTTATTGGGGGCTCGGTTAAAAGGAGGGTAGATATTATTTGTACAAAATAAATAATATTGCATCCTGTCTCGGGATGTTACAGTGTCATTGGACCTTACGAAGATAATTAAAGCAAGGGCGAGAAAAGCGAGGCAGAAAATTTGAGGATCCTGACTCGGATAAGTTAATAGCAGAATTAGACCGCGCCTGCAGCTTGAAACCTTTGTAAGCCATAAGCAAATAAGGTTAATTGTCATATTTTCACTAGGTAGGTATTTATTTCGAATACACACGTCGGGGGCCCCCGTAGCTTGGGGACCCCGTATCATAGATACGGCGGTATAATTACGACCCTGTCCTAGACTTTATTACACAAACATGCAAGTAGGTATTCGGTTCAATATATTACCCTCATACCTACTTATTAAGATAACAGAAAGGCCAGAAAATTTAAAAAATAAAGAATTAAGTAGGTAGGTATTTATTTTCCACAAACAAGAACATACACTCTGATTATACCTGCCTATGACTACCTAGGCAGGTATTTATTGAATCAGAGTATAAGTTCCTATAATTGTGGTAGTTACCTACATAAAACGAAGATAGAGAAGCTCCGTTTTTCTTGCATGCTTGCACTAAGTGCAATAGTGTCTAAAGCGCTTCATTATACATAATATGATCTAACCTATCTAATTACGACGTAGGTAAATGATTAATTTTGGTCGTATCAAATAGGTAAGCGTTTTATAGAGCACACTCATGGCTAAAAAAATTGCAATAGGTAAATTCGTAAGTACACAAATTCGCTAGCGGCTAGGTAATAATGTAATGATTTATCATGACATAATAGTATTTTGAGAAGACTACTATTTAGGGCAGAGTAAATATTAAACCTAATTACCTAGGTACATACTCAAAATTAATTTTGTGTAGAAAAATAAGACACATAATCTTAATGCAGTGCACCCTAAGTATGAACTTACTTGTAACGCCCTCAACTTTGTGCTGCAGCGGGCTCCCCCTCACAGCAACCAGCAGGAGAGCGAACAACGCAAACACAACAACTTTCAGCATTTTCATTTTTGAATGAACTTGAAAAATTCGCCCGCGTATTACTAGCGTGCTATATCCCGGTAATGTATGAGCAAGCCGGTCCGCTCGCACTCTTATATAGACCCGCAATGATAAACAACACGCCGCGCCACACAATCCGTACTATGTATGTACGCATTCAACTCGGACATATACTTTTTACTATTTCTTTCACGATACACTCCAATTCGCACTTTCCTTGACACCCGCTACTCTATTTTCATCCCATAGATTTCCTCAAACGCCCCTCATTTTTTGTTGTTTAAAAAACAAAGACTTTCGCGAAAAAAACTTGGCGCATCACGTGCTTGGTTATCGCTTACAATAAAGATGTATTTACCAACGTATAAATTGTTTTGATTGTTGCAGCTACATAAACAATTGTAAAAGCTCCATATTTTGTGAGAACTCTGATTTTAAACTATGTCTAATAAGTTAACTATCTTCATGTAAGTTTCTCCGATCATTTAAGTTCTGACTACCTTCACAAGCAAGCTGTTCAGGACTTCAGGAGAGCTAGTGCGGTATTTTCGCTTTGAAAACAAACTTGTGCCACTCGACAGTTCTTAGAAAACTGTGTCACATAGACACATAATTATAAGAGTGTAGGTACAAGACTTATGAAAACAATAGTTAGATAACCGTTTGATTGGCCGAGGTCGCACTTGACCTTGATACAAATTTGTTTGTCGCTGGCTTGGGGTGACCTGTGAACTCTAGCGCTCATGTGACGATTTTATTAACCAATTTATAACCGCAATATCATTCCGGGAACTGTTTGGTATCAAGTTTCGCTACACGACGTGCCCAGTCGTCCCGTGTCCGGCCAGGCCACATTCAGCGTCTTGGTATCAGTCATTTCATTACGTTTCTTTAATCTGTATCAAATATTTACGAAACGCTGCGAAAACTCCTTCGTTCAGGAATTGGGTCAGGGTTTTACAGATTAACTACTTAGGTCTACATTATTATATTTTTAAAGTTTCCGTGAAGAATGTTGGGTTTTTATTTTGTGAATAGTAGGTACATAGGGAAAGACTGCGTTTGTTTATTTATTTTACATGGTGGCTACCGAAGGCCATTCGATATGCCTACATATTTGAATACACTTGAAGGGGAGGGTCTGGATTTATGCTTTTGCGGTTGCACGACGATAGGTATGCTTTGCTTTGCTTGCTTGGTAGTATAGATGCAGGCCTACTCTGCTGCCTCCTTCAGAGGTGGCAGGGTGGCGAGGTCTTGAGGGAGAGCGCTATGGTCGTGTAGATCCTCAAGGCAAGTCTGGCGAGTGTTCCTTCCCGAGGTTGCCACCCTGTTCTTGGTCTAATTAGACATAACAAAAACCACCAGGCGCCGTCACATCCCCTCCCCAACTCCCATAACCTTAGTCATTCCCGTCTTATGCCTTCCTGTCCCAAATCTCACAATCCCTCCCCACCCCGTCCCAATACCCACATCCCCGTTCCTCCCTCTTCCACCTTTCCAATTTCCACTCCTAACCGTCACCCTCTGTGACTGGGTGGTGGCGGGCTCGACTATCACTAAATTCTGCTGATGGCGAGTAGGAGTAAGCAGACATCTGCGCTAGGACCTGCGCAGTTGAGCGCCGTGAGCGGGGATGAAGGAATCCTGGGGGGTTGAGCCAAGCGACACCCTTTGGTCTGGATTTCAAGCGAAACGGTGGCCCTACCCATTAGCCAGGGGTAGGGAAATGGCTATAGTGTCCCGTCAGAGGGCCACAGGCGAGGTGCGTGAGGTCCGCTGAGGTTGTCTTCGGACGGCTGAAGCGGTAGGTAAAGGTCATGCTGACAGTGTAAGTGAGGGTTGATCAGTTCGTTGGGGGTGGGCCTCTTGACCCCTTACGCCAACCCGATCGAGCTCCCGATGTCGCACTACAAGGCGCAAGGCTGGCTTACAAGCCAGCCTTGCGCCCCTATATCTCTCTGGTAGTCCTAACGTTCGAGCTTTTTTATAGTGAGACGTTCCCAGGTGCGGGCTCTATTGAGGGCATAATTTTCTAAAACTTTAACATGGACAATCAAAGGCCAGTTAAAACAAAAACCGGAGTGGAGGCGAAAGCCAATGAGACTCCCAAGGGGGGTGCTTGCACTTGTCTTGCCCCTGGTGGCCTTGCAGCTAACGCTGCGGGTACCAGCGCGGGTGCTGGTCCGGCTGTGGCGATAACCGCAGCTAAGACCAAAACAAAAAAGTCCCTTCCCAAACAAAGGAAGTCGGCGCTGATTGGGACCAGTACCGACCCTTTTAACACTCAGGCGATGACTACGGCGACGACTCATACCACTGCTGGTCAGACCCTCTCCACACAGACGCCAGTGCTGGGTAACATCGGTACTGGGTGTCTAACTAAACAACCTCCTCCTCCTCCTGAGGCTCCTCCAGCCTCCTTCCTTCAAAAGGCAGTCACCGGTCAAACAGTGACGGCCAGCTACACTGAGGACGTGTTCTCACGCACCTGGCAAGTGCAGACACGCAAGGGAAAGGGTGATAAAACAAAAAAACAAGCCCGTCGTCCTTGCACACACCCTTCAGGTCCTCCAGTTGCCTCAGTAGAAGGCAAGAAGAGAGACAAGAAAACGAGGAAGGAGCGCCGCCAAGCACGTAAGTGGGTAGGTAAAGGCTCCCACAATAAACAGGCCACTGCCGCTGGTTCGGGCAAACCAACCAGCGGCCAGCTCGACTTCTCCGGCGGAAAGCGGTCGCAGGCAGAGGCCGGCACTAGCCGACGAACGCCCAGTCAACCGCCAACCAGTGTTCCAGAGAGTCCGGCTGCAGGTAACAGTAAGACACAGCGACCCGATTGGAAGGATCAGGCCGCGACCAAGCGAGCTCTTAACGAGACTTTGACACCTCGAGGGGATCATCAGCGGCCGCGTCTTAATCAATCCAAACGAGTCGCTCAACGAAGCTACGCCCAAGCTGCCAGCGCTACTCTAGACGTCGCGATCACCTGCGACCGCACGGGGATCCTCAGCAAGGACGTATTGGACCAGGTACTCGCTGCTATCCAGAAGTTCATTCTCGAGGCCTGCTCCCCCAAGCAAGACACTCCAGGGCCGACCTTCAACGCCAAGCCGATGTTCGCCGGGGATGTCCTTAAACTGTGGTGCGGTAACGACCACACCTTAGCTTGGCTAAGGAAAACAGTCTCCGACCTTTCTCTTCCCACTAGCATCTCGTTGGTCGTTGTGAGACAGTCGGAGATCCTGAAACGTGCGTGGTGTGGCATCGTGATCCCGGACGAGCAGGGGGTCTTCGGAGAGCCGACCAATATTGGTCGCGCTCTCAGCTACCAGAACCCTTGGATAGACGTCAAGAGGTGGGTATTGATGCACGCTGACAAGCAAGCCACGGCATGTTTTGTGGTGGTCGGTGTCCCTGTGGACCAAACCCCGACCCTGATGGAGGCCGGACGCCGCCTCTCAATTGGGCTAGGGGCAGTGTATGTAAAGTTCCAGGGTTCCAGGTTCCAGGGTCGGAACGGTAGGTTCACCGACGTCCTTCAGGGGTAGGACCCCGCCACGGGAATCGTCCGTCAGCTGCCGCAGACAATAGCAGGGGAGTCTACTCCTCCTTTTAAAGAACCCGGAGACATCCGCGGCTGAACCTGCTGCTGCAAAATCGGCGGCCCCTGCCGCCGACACCGAAGGCGTCGTCCCTCTATCGGGCCAGAAGCTGGAGGACATGATCCTGTCCCCGGCTTCGGGCCCGGGAGGAGACGGCTTCGACGAGGGTGACTTGTTTTCCGGGCTAAGACTTGGGGGGACGATGAGGGTTCGACCAGTGATAGCGTCCCTTTCGTCGTCGACCTGTAAAGTCCTCCAAGCAAATCTCCACCACAGTCAGACCGCGACGGTTCAGCTCCGCAAGTGGCTGGAGGTTCAACACACGGCCATTGCGGCTCGTATTACCTATTACCTATACCTAACACTCGAATGTAAGCTCTCGCAGGGTTCATTTAGATGCGGATTTTAGATCCTGTCTCTATATGAATAGGTATGTTAAAGTTACCGAACAGGAAGGGATCAATGTAGCTGCATCAGCTGCATGTAGTGATAATTAGGTAAAGTCAGCAACAACAGTCGATTATCACTAATTGCAGTTTTTTAATCTTAATAAATTATTAAGCGAATTATTTAATTGAAATAGGAACAGAAGTATTTAAAAATTTTAACACTTAAACGAGAAAAAAGCAGTTTATCGAATAATTTTGTGTTAATTTAGATGTTGTCAAAAAGTAGCAGTGTTAAGAGGCCGTACACGAAATTTTGCCGATTTCGCTGATTTACGTGATTTTACAGTTATAATATAGTATTTGTATAAGTTTTAATGCACAACATGAAAGATCATTTCAATTATGATCTAATGTATGAGCTACTTTTTAGGGTTCCGTACCTCAAGAGGAAAAAACGGAACCCATAAAGGATCACTCGTGTGTCTGTCTGTCTGTCTGTCCGTCTGTCACAGCCAATTTGCTCCGAATCTAATAGACCGATTAAGTTGAAATTTGGTACACATATGGATTTCTGTGACCCAAACACATACGGCTAATGTAAATAAATGAATTTTGAATATGGGGGTCACTTTTATGGGGAAAATAAGAAAACTTTAAAAAAAAGTTTTGCAAACTGTACCGTGTGACATATCAAATGAAAGGGCTTACTATGAGGGTCTCAAATATATTTTATATAATTTTAAAATAAATCGTTTTAAAGTTATTTAAGAAAATTGACGAAAATTGACCATTCCCCCCCCCCCTTATCTCCGAAACTACTGAGCCTTAAATTTTGAAAAAAATACAGAAAATAGTTCTATACCTGTAGATTACAGGAAAACCTATAAGAAGTTTGTAGTCTTCAAATAACATGGTAAATCTCTCAATATTGTGAGTACAATATTACATTTACTGTTGGAATGTATGGGAGAACATGTTTTTCAACTGTAATGCTAAGTTTGTTCTTGGGATAATTAACTTAATCCCAACTACGGAACCCTTCATTGTGCGTAGTCCGACACGCACTTGGCCGGTTTTTTTTATTTTTATTATTTACTTTTGAATAACAGACCTAAATCGGCGACTGTTTTGTGAATTTTTGCTGTAAGAAGTTTAGAATATCACATAATTACGAATCGTTTTGACGTCTAAAGGGTATGGAGGTATGGAAAAATTAGAATGTATTCTTGTGAAAGTTTTGTATAAAATATATGAATCACTTTTTACGACTTTCATATAAAATTTTTGGGGAAAAAAAATATTCAACTTGGTCAAATTTTTGAGAGAAAATTGGCAAAAAATTTCTTTTGATTCCGGCTGCTTAGAACTCTCGTTCATAAAATGAAAACAACAGAAATGAACTTCAATTCAAAATCAATCCATTTCCTGAAAAAAAAAAACCGGCCAAGTGCGTGTCGGACCACGCACAATGAAGGGTTCCGTAGTTAAAAAGAATTTATCCCAAAAACAGACATAACATTGGATATCAAAAAAAAATAAAAAATATTGCGTTGACTTAGAAGCTTGAGTTTTTTAGGACTTCAAGAGACTATAGACCTACGTATTTGATATTAATTTCAACTTGATACCTCTACGCGTTCCTGAGAAAAAGGGTCTTGATAGACTGACAACTTTGAAAATATTTTTTTATGTGATAGAATTACAAATTAACAATTTTCGGACTTGTTCCTTTACTTGTGTTGTGAGACCTTGATTCTTGCCAAATTTCATGATTCTAGGACGACGGGAAGTGCCCGGTTTAGGTTAGGTTTTGATTTACTTGCGAGTATCAAAATATGTCGCATAAATGGCCCTATTTTTTTATTGCGTTGATTTAGAAGTTTGATCTTTTTGGGACTTCAAGGGACCACAAACCTACGTATTTGATATTAATTTCAGCTTGATACCTTCACGCGTTCCTGAGAAAAACGGTCTTGACAGGCTGACAGACAGACAGACAGACGGATAAACAAGTGATCCTATAAGGGTTCCGTTTTTTCCTTTTGAGGTACGGAACCCTAAAAATGCAAAAAATTAAAAACATTTGCCATTAAAAATCTTTTAAAACAACCTAATTCTCACACAACAAACTCGACGCAAAATAAAAATGTAGATCATTCATCTATACTTCCGTAATACACCCTGTATAAGTACTAATATTATAAAGAGGTAAAATTTTTATGTAAGTTTGTAAGTTTGTATGTAGGGGGTTATCTCCAGAGCTAATGATCCAATTCTAAAAATTTTTTCACTGGTAGAAAGCTACATTATTCCTGAGGAGTGCTATAGGCTATAAATTATATTTATATCATGCATATCAGCCGAGCTATCACAATTTTTGTCTAACAAGTCGGAAGGAAATACCTCTTTAAACAGACTTTTTTGCATGCGCTGCCTAAACGGTTGTTTAAAATTGAGAACAATCTATGGCAGTCTTAGACTAAGAGGTCACAGGATTTTTTGTAACGATCATGGATACGCTTAGATTTACTTCGATGGGTTGTACAGTAGTCCCCTAATGTGAATGACGTCGGTCTGCCTGCTCTGAGTAGTTGCAACTTCGAGATATAGCGCTTACAAGAGGCGTGATTGTTGCGAAAAAAAAACGATCAGAGAAATGGTCAGTTTTGGTACACATTCAAAGTATGGCGTCTCCGCAGATGAAATAAGTTGGTCTGCCGGCTCTCAGTGGTTGCATTTCAGAGCTATGACGATACTAACTTATTTCATCTGCGGAGACGCCATACTTTGAATGTGTACCAAAACTGACCATTTCTCTGATCGTTTTTTTTTTCGCAACAATGACGCCTCTTGTAAGCGCTATATCACGAAGTTGCAACCACTCAGAGCAGGCAGACCGACGTCATTCACATTAGGGGACTACTCTACAACCCATTGAATTAAAGCTAACCTTATGCATGATCGTTACGAAAAATCCTGTCACCTCTCGGTCCGTCTGAAATAATTCTACAAAAAAGTCCGCGACACCGTATTTCTATCTTTTATATTTTATCTTTCATACATCTTTTATTGCTTTAAAAAAGTATTTATTAGACATACTTACGTTTGGATGATTATTTAAACAACAAAACATTAATCCTTATCAAAATAAGTTATTTTATGATCACAAGGACATCATGGAGATTTGGCCTTTACAGTAGGGCAGGCGACGCGGAATAATATAGGCACACAACATCACGCTAGGGCCCTTAGGAGCCCAGCGCGAAGTAATAGCGCGGGCAGACGACGCGGAAGAATATAGGCTATCTAACATCACGCTAGGGACCTTAGGAGCCGAGCAAAAAGAAAAAATGTCAGAAAGGATGCTATTAAGCGCAAACGAAGTAATAGCGCGGGCAGGCGTTGCGATGCGATGCGTCGGGGTCGGTGGGTGGGGGGGACAAGAAATTTCACGCGGACGAAGTCGCGGGCAGAAGCTAGTTAGATTATAATCGAAATGATCTTTTATGTTGGGCATTAAAACTTATAGAAATACTTACAGTATTTTGACTGTAAAATTACGTCTTTAAAATCACGTAAATTAGCGAAATGGGCAAAATTTCGTATACGACCCCTTAACCGACTTCTGTTGCTGACCGTACTACTTAGCGTAGGTAAGTACGGCGACCTATATTTCAGTTTTCCCACCTACATACTTACCTACATTTTAATTACTTACTTAAACCTATTTAAACGAACTAATAAACCAACGACATTTATTATTAAGGCGAAAGCGCCAGGGTAGCCCGCGAAATTGAAAATTTCTTACGTTTTTTGCAATTTGTAGGTCAATGTGAGCTTGTATGTTGAATAAAATATGATTCGCGGCCGTAGCTAATATGGCTTTACAGAATTATAATCATTAGAATCAGCAATACAACTCCATAAGTTAGCATTTATCTCAAACCTCATGATTTCATGAAATCGCTAGATTTGAGGTAGGTAAATGCTAACTTATGGAGTTGTATTGCTGATTCTAATGATTATAATTCTGTAAAGCCATATTAGCGACAGCCGCGAATAATATTTTAATAATAATAATAATAATTGCTTTATTTTCAGGCAACTAGGGCCCATATATAAAATACACAAAATAATCTTACAAAAATATAAACTAATAAATAATAAAAAAACATCACTACAGAATCTATTTAGGTACTACGTTGGGTCGGCGACGTATTGCGCTGAGTCGTGGTGTCATGTAGCCTTCCGCGAAAACGCCGATACACGACACCCGTCGGCCAAAATTCCTCCTTCATGAAAGTCTCCAGGTGATGAGTCGGAACCCGCACCACAAAAGATTTGAAGTTAATCTTATGGCGCGACTCCAACTTCTCGACTCTCAAGGTGAACTTAGTCTTCATCCTGATGTACTCCACGACCTCCTCTACCTTCGTGGAGTGATGTAAACGTGACACGTACAGCTGCGTCGATGGAATAGCGGGACGCAGCAACATGTCGGGACCAGTCAATGCGGTACCGCACTGATTGCGACAAGCAGGCTTCTTCTTCTTCATCTTCTTCTCCACGCGAATGAAGCCTTCTTCATCGGCCTGCCCTTGGCTTTTTACCGGCGGTAACGAGCTTCGAACTGCTTCGGAGGGCCCCTGGGCACCCCTCTTATTATTAGGTTGCCGCTGATGATTTGCGGGAGCTTTAACAACGGCAGCCGAGTAAGCACGTCCCGGTGTTGACGAGCTAATATTGGTCGGCGTCCCAACAATGGGGGACGCGGGTAGGGCGGGGCGCGGTTGTGCATCGCTTGCAATGACGGCGGCCGGCGACGAGTCGAATTTTGCAGACTCGACACTCAGCGGCGATGCATTGAATGCGCCGTGACGTGTGTTGACGTTGGTAGCTGGCTCGCGTGACCTACATACCGTGTTGCGTAAATCTGCTACCTCAGAACGTAGATCACTGATGGTGGATTGCGATGCTTCCAATTTCAACTGCATCTCGACCAGGCTTGATCTTAGGGTTGTGATGTCCCGCAGCAACCTGGTGACGTCGACGTGGTCGAATGTGACGGGGGGCAGCTTGCGCAAATCCTTCGCCACGAAAGTCGGCACGTCGTCCGGATCGGTCTCCTTCAACATTTTTATGATGTCCTGAAAGACTCCTCTCTCCCTTTTCATCCCTCCTGCGGGAAGGCATTCGGTCGGCCATTTCTAGCGACGTGTACAGCAGTGTTTTAGCTGCGCGTATCTCCTCTTCATCGAAGTTGGATGTGCAGATCTGGATCACACTGACCTCATCCATGACATCCAGCTGGTACTGCAGGAATGCCAGGACCTCGTTCGCCACAAGTTCTTCCGAACGCATGGTGGCAGCGGCATTAGCCGCGCTCAGCGCAAAAAATAATTTCCGCTTACAGTGTAAGCGCGTCCGTCCGATTGCAACGGCGGATCGCACTGCAATGCATGCATGTTGCATGCTGTTGCATGCATGCTGCATGCATGCTGTTAAACAACATACAAGCTCACACTGACCTACAAATTGCAAAAAACGTAAGAAATTTTGAATTTCGCGGGCTACCCTGGCGCATCAACCTTAAACGAACTATAAACTAATAAAAAAACCGGTCAAGAGCGAGTCAGGACTAGCGCACCGAGGGTTATGTTCCAATTTCTGAAAAAGTGTATTATTTAAAGATATCGTTTTATTTTTCCTGTAATCTTTACATAAACTTCGGGGATAAGGGGGGTACGGTATTTTTTTTTACATTTTTCATCAAAAGCCAAAAACTATGGGGCCTAAAAAAATTAAAAAAAAGTTTGAGAATGTGCAAATAGCGCTCTTTCATATGATATCCCACATGCCCTAGTAATATACAAAGGGACCTCTTATATACTAAGGGACCTCTTATATACCTACTAAGGGACCTCTTCACTTTGAATTTTTAAGACCCCCTTTCAGTCCCTGTTGCAAAAAAAACATAAATATTTTTATTTTTTTCTTATTTGCAAAATAGTTGGGTAAACGTCACCTAAAATTGTTCCTAATTTCAAGTTGATAGCATCAGTAGTTCTTGAGATATCCAGCTGAGACGGACAGACAGACAGACAGATAGACAGACAGTCACACCTTAGGGGTTCCTTTTTTACCATTTTGGTACGGAACCCTAAAAACCGGTCAAGAGCGAGTTCCATACCATCATTTATATGTAATTTTTGTTGATGATTTCTGAAAAACTGTGCTATTGCAAAAAAAAAACATAACAGTACATTTTGATACAAGTGGAGAACGTTTGTTATTGCATTCGAGGCGGAATTAACACCCGAGCCGTAGGCGAGGTTGTTTTTGAGCCGAGAACTGCAATAACAAATGTCCACGAGTATCAAACGACGTTTTTCAATACACTTTTGAAGAAATAAAATAAAATAACGGAAAATATTTTTGTCATGAATTATTCAAGAAACTATGATTTAAATTTTCTTTTTTTTTTCGCGCTTTGCTTTCGCCATGTTAAAGGAGAAGCAAAGGTATAAAGCCGATAAACAGCCTTATATGAAAAATAGAAAATTCAAATATTTTCGAGTTTAGAACACAAATAAATGTTAATTTGTTCTTAAACGTTTTTTTTTATTGTAATAATCATAGTTTTTGATGATATTCTATTTATAAACATTATTTAAATATTCAACAAATATTAACGCCGTAAAGACGCATACCTCTTTGCCGAGATTAAAAAAAAACATTCACCTCCGAATAGAGTTGTGAATAGAGGCATTGAACCAATTTGGACTAAAGCGCCATTTACACGGCGCCAGTTTATTGCCTGTGGAATACCATAAAATTGAAAGGCAAATATCTGGCACCGTCTAAACAACACGTACAATATTGTTGCACGATACGGGCAACTTTGAAAACTGGTATAAGCTTGTACAAGAAAATCGCACAGTACATACAATAATTGCTCGTACAATAAAATCGCATTCAATTCTGGCATGATCTGACATTCGTGCTGTCATTGAAATATGAGTGCGGTGAGTGAGGGTGTGGTACCTAATCGTTGTTGCTATTTTGAGGCAAGAAATCAAATCAAGAACAACTTGAAAAATATCTTGAGAAGCGTTCATTAAAATTTAATGAAATATCATGTCTAGGCAAAACTTGTATGCAATAATCGCCTGTCAATTTTATTGCCTGGTGTAAGTCGCATGCGATTTTATTGAATGGCAAAACTTGCATTCAATTATTGCACATGCCATTTTATGGAATCGCACGCGTCTAAACACTTCATGCAGTTCTTGAATGTCAAAAAACTTGAACGTGCTTTATGGCATGCAATTATTGCTCTTGAACGTTCCAGAAACTTGCGCCGTTTACACGGGGCAAGTTTCTGGAACGTTCAAGAGCAATAATTGCATGCCATAAAGCACGTTCAAGTTTTTTGACATTCAAGAACTGCATGAAGTGTTTAGACGCGTGCGATTCCATAAAATGGCATGTGCAATAATTGAATGCAAGTTTTGCCATTCAATAAAATCGCATGCGACTTACACCAGGCAATAAAATTGACAGGCGATTATTGCATACAAGTTTTGCCTAGACATGATATTTCATTAAATTTTAATGAACGCTTCTCAAGATATTTTCAAGTTGTTCTTGATTTGATTTCTTGCCTCAAAATAGCACCAACGATTAGGTACCACACCCTCACTCACCGCACTCATATTTCAATGACAGCACGAATGTCAGCTCAGATGCGATTTTATTGTACGAGCAATTATTGTATGTACTGTGCGATTTTCTTGTACAAGCTTATACCAGTTTTCAAAGTTGCCCGTATCGTGCAACAATATTGTACGTGTTGTTTAGACGGTGCCAGATATTTGCCTTTCAATTTTATGGTATGCCACAGGCAATAAACTGGCGCCGTGTAAATGGAGCTTTATAAATTATCTGTGGCAATTTTTATTAACGCACACGTGCGGGAAAATGAAAAATCGCACTCGTGCGACATACATTGCACTGTGAACCTAATCGTAGTGCGATATGAACCACTTTACGAGGAAGTGTATTGAAAATATTTTTATTTCTTTCTTATTTCCAAAATAGTTAGGCAAACGTCATCTAAAACTGTTCCAAATTTCAAGCTGTGACAGACAGACAGACAGACAGAGAGAATGAGTCACACCATGAAGGTTCCTTTTCACCATTTGGTACGGAACCCTAATTATCTAGTTTTAACTAAGTACCTAACCTAACAGACTTCCATCAATACCTAAGGGTCCTAACCTAACACCCGGTCCGGCGTAGACAGTCACTGAATTTGCCACACGGTGTGAACGCTGCTTCGTCCTACATTTAAATCACAGTGGCATGCTTCAGGTTACACAGAAGACCGAAGAGTATGACCTGTCTGACCTGTCTCTCTGCTTAGCGTTTTAAGACTCGAGAAAGACTACTATTGAAGCTTTACACGGGAAAGCTTCAATACCTACTCGACGCAAATCTGTGGGATGGCTGATAAGAGTTAAGATTGAATTTACTTTTATCATGTCGCCAGAAGCTCCATTCCCCTTGGTATAACTCGACTTTTTCGTCGATTACGATGTTGGTCCCATGGAGAAAGTTGTTCAATTTGATGGTCTGTACCACACCTTTCTGATAAGAAATAAAAACAAAAGTCAGTTGTCTTTTTCCAGTTTATTTAATAACGAATTTTGTCTTCAGCACACAGGCTCCATTTACTTACAGATACTGATTGTATACAATAAAACTTCGTATTGACCAAGCAGCCAATGTCCTGCGACTTCGTTAACATTGTCACGAGACGTTTTGTCTACAGACATAATACCGCAGGACACTTGTTGCCTATAAACCCTATTCAGTGCTACAGATAATACAAATAGGTATGTTTTAACGTAATTGCTCTTTTTACATCTATATAACAAGTTACATAAGCGTTAGGATATAAAAAAGTGTAATTACGTAGAAACATAATCATTACATTGTGCGTTTTCAGGCACCTTTTACGTGAATCAATTATTGATAATGAAATAAAAGAAATGTGCATATAAGAGATTCCATAATTATATTGGCATAATAAGTATAACTTACATAATATAACGGGTTCATTAGAACAAATATTTAACAGTAACGTTACATGAAAATTTCACGATAGTACCCACATAATTTATCATGATAAAACCTTTACATTTTTTAAAACATCAATTATTTTTTTACAAACAATACAGCACACTGAAAAGACACCACTTACTATTAACTTTCATAATACCTTACGGGTTACAACATCGCTGGATAGGTAGGTACCTTATTCCTTATAATTTAGAAATATGTATAGGTAATGCAAAGGCAAAAGTTTTAGAATCAAGTTTCATCACCATTACAAATATATAAAGTTTAGATTAATTTGTTAGTCGGCAGCACCCTAATTGCGTAACACACTATTAGTTACAATCTGAATGATTTTGAAGCATATTGCTAATCCATTGCTTCAAATTTATGTTAGAAAAATTTGTCTGCTCAACAACGTAAACGCAATGAATGTTATTGAACTCTCAAAATGAAACCCATTCCTACGTAAGTGTGTAGCGAAATTACCCCGCATATTCCATTTTACTCTCGATATAAAAATAAATGCGGGGATTCCCCACTGCGTCTAATTACTCACTTGTGTAGGTACACGTGATATTCGCTAATGATTAAAGCTTCGGTCGATTTGCAAGAACTAAAATCACCCGAATCCGGTAAATCCACTACTACTAAACTATTAATAATTGAAAGTGGCCCATTTGCCCGAATCCACTAAGCCATGATTAAAAGTAAAACATCAATAATACACTATTTTAAATAATATTGCCTCCATTTGTGATACGCTGGTAACTTATTGTAAAGGTTGCTCATACAAGCTATAATAAATTGTGTTTAATTATTTATGAGATTGATTATTTGAAATAGGGATCCCTATTTTGACATCGAAGCTGAAGTGTTATATTAAGGAGATTCAAATGTAATTTTCCTATTTTTTTCAATGTAGAGCCAGTTTTTTATTACCTTTATTTGATAGTATGGTTTGGCCCTCAAATAAGAAAAGTTCAAGGACAATCAACATAATTGTATCAATCTATCACAATTCGCATTCAAGATTTTTTTTTATTCTATATTTTATAACAGCAATAATCATTGATCGCGTGGACGACTTTTGTTCAGAACAAAATTAAAATACACAATTTAGATAAATTGTATGAATAATGGTATTATAATGACCAGACACCAATTTGCTTACGTCGCATTCCCAGTACAAATATTAAGATTATTTAACCTAACTATAAATATGAGTGTTATGTTAAACAACAACTATTCACATTGATCTCTGTGAAGGGATTCTGTAGAGATTGCGTCATCATATCAAATATTCAATTATAGTATTCGTCACGGCCTCATGAGTCACGCATAGCGGCGTTAATTTTACCTAATATTAAAGTCTGAGCGGAGATAGCAAGGCACAACATAGGGCATTTATATCTTACTGCAGCAACATTACGAGTAAACAGTTACGAGATAAAGAGTTTTTGTATGACCTCCGAATCTTTAGAACAATAAAATAAGACTATTTTTTTTGACTTAACATAACATAACGGCTATTTTCCACAAGGCATAGCCAGAGGTGCAAACCCTAATTTTTTCAGTTATATTTACTTTACTAGAGTATTTGGCGCTTTGTTTACGATCGGAAGATGAGGCGTCCCAACCATCGTCCTCGTTGTAGCTATGTTGTTCGTGCTCAGCCTCAGGAGTATTATGTCTGTGCCTGGTCGTGTTATGCAATGTATTTATTCTAGATCAGCTTTTCAGCAAGATGCATGGAAGTTTGGGTTGAGTAATAATGATCTCGCATAATGAAAGTGTACCGTTATTTTCATTGTATGTATGCAATGGGTAATGGGGAATTGTGGCTCTTTATTTGCAGAATCAGTATGGAATGATGATTATTAATAAGATTGAGTATGTAATTAGTAATATAGAACTGAATAGATATTTTGATATGGGGAAGTTTGAACAAGTGAATAAGCATTTTAATGATTTGAGAGTTGATCTGTTGTTTAGTCAAGACAGTTTTGATGTTTGTACCTATTTTGTTGCCAATCATGGGTCTTTTGGGACGCCTTTGTTGACTGGGTCTTATGAAAATGTTAAAGAACTTCTTTACGGATGAATGCTTCTATTCGTAGGGTTTATTATCCTAGATGCGTAAAAAAACGTGTTGAGACTAGTCGTTTAACCATTTCACCCTGTTTTTTTTTAACAAAATAACGACATTCCATTTGAACAAATTCTAATTTTAACGTGGACCGTAGCATCCAAGAAAAAATAATAATTTTTCAAGAATCGTGATATGGCACGATTTATGTAAATACAAAACTAATACACACTATTAAGAATTATCCTAACAAATATTATAAATGCGAAAGTGAGTTTGTTTGTTACGCTTTCACGATAAAACGGCTTAACTGATTTGGACGAAATTTGGCACATGGGTAGACCATGACCTGGAGAAGGACATAGGATACTTTTCATCCTGGATCGCACACGAAGTCAAGGGCAAAAGCTAGTATATAATAAAGTTAGCAATGGACTATAATAAAATTAATTTATATAAATATTTTAGCAGGTAGATGAGGATACTGTTTAAACCAGTTATAACTAATACTAGTAATACGATATGATGATACACAACACCAATCTCATAGGGTATAGGTAAGTCAAATGACTTCGTACATACTTCAAAATGACTTATTAGCTAATCTGTCTATAAATAAGAATGCCTTAGGCCAAGAACACACATGCCTGTAACTTGCACAAAAGTATGCAAGTACCTAGCTTGCATGCCGTGTGCCTTGCCAAATTCTGATTGGTGAATGTCACAATGGCATGCCAGCTACTTGCATAGTTTTGAACAAGCTACAGGCATGTGTATACCCGCCCTTATGTGTAAAAAAAAAAACATATTGTTGTAGACTCTCTATTGACTGAAACTGATCAGATTTGAGTAATTTCCCTCATTTTTGGTTAGCGTCAGAATGGCTGGTTGCCTATGGCAAACGCCTCTGAAAGTATATTCAAGAATTGCTACATAATTGCTTATATTTGCTACATTTCTTCAATAATTGCTACATACGATGGATTCAGAGAAAAATGAATATTTTTTTGACCAGCCATTCTGACGTCAGGATGGCTGGTCGCCTCCGTGTTCAGCATGAAGGACGCAGAATTTCTAAAAGTTTGTTATGTCAATAATTGCTACCTAATTGCTTCATTCACGAATTTAAGTTTGAGCTTCATACATACATTAGGTAAAAAGATATAGCTTTTATTAATTTTTTTACGAAGAAGTGCCTACTAATTTGGAAAGGCAACAGATTTTTTTACTACAGCGCGCGTCTTGTTTAAATCTTGCAGGCGTGCGCTTAGAGTGATGTTGTATAATGAATAGCTTTTAAAACGTACCTACCCTCAAAAACACAATACATTTACTAGTATCAGTATGTAAAATAGCTGGGACAGATAATACTTTGAAAACTGTTTTAACTTATTTGATAAGTACATTAAAAGCAAAATATTGCACTAAGTAGTGAAAGAACAAAGGCGAAATCGTAGCTGAATTTAATTTGAGCGACTAAAAGTGACTTATATACGAAGGCAGCTCTATTATTTTTCTACGTTTTTTTAAAATATCACCTTAACTAGTTAAAAATACTAGTTTAAATGAAAAGTTATTTGTGTGAAAAGTGTTTAGTGTTGCCATTTTGTATTTATTCTTCCAAGTGACAGTAAGTACAGCATTATTGTATTATAATCCAAATTTTTCGTCATGGGTGTCATTTTCGTGTTATTTTAGGTCGCTGAAAACGATAGTGGGGTCAAAATGAAAATCCAAGATGGCGGCTGCGAAAATTTCCTAATTTTTCGTCATGGGTGTCATTTTCATGATATTTTAGGTCACTGAAAGCGATAGTGGGTTCAAAATGAATAACTATCGTTTTCAGCGACCTAAAATATCACGAAAATGACACCCATGACGAAAAGTTAGGAAATTTTCGCAGCCGCCATCTTGGATTTTCATTTTGAACCCACTATCGCTTTCAGTGACCGAAAATATCACGAAAATGACACCCATGACGAAAAATTAGGAAATTTTCGCAGCCGCCATCTTCGATTTTCATTTTGACCCCACTATCGTTTTCAGCGACCTCAAATATCACGAAAATGACACCCATGACCGAAAATTAGGAAATTTTCGCAGCCGCCATCTTGGATTTTCATTTTGACCCCACTATCGTTTTCAGCCACCTAAAATAACACTAAAATGACACCCATGACGAAAAATTTGGATTATAATACAATAATGCTGTACTTACTGTCACTTGGAAGAATAAATACAAAATGGCAACACTAAACACTTTTCACACAAATAACTTTTCATTTAAACTAGTATTTTTAACTAGTTAAGGTGATATTTTGAAAAAACGTAGAAAAATAATAGAGCTGCCTTCGTATATAAGTCACTTTTAGTCGCTCAAATTAAATTCAGCTACGATTTCGCCTTTGTTCTTTCACTACTTATTGCAATATTTTTCTTTTGATGTACTTATCAAATAAGTTAAAAGTTTTCAACGTATTAACTGACCCAGCTATTTTACATACTGATAGTAGTACCTAAATGTATTGTGTTATTGAGGGTAGGTACGTTTTAAAAGCTATTCACTAAACAACATCACTCTAAGCGAACGCCTGCAAGATTTAAACAAGACGCGCGCTGCGTTGTAGTAAAAAAAATCTGTTGCCTTTCCAAATTATTAGGCACTTCTTCGTAAAAAAATTAATAAAAGCTATATCTTTTTACCTAATGTATGTATGAAGCTCAAACTTAAATTCGTGATTGAAGCAATTAGGTAGCAATTATTGACATAACAAACTTTTAGAAATTCTGCGTCCTTCATGCTGAACACGGAGGCGACCAGCCATCCTGACGTCAGAATGGCTGGTCAAAAAAATATTCATTTTTCTCTGAATCCATCGTATGTAGCAATTATTGAAGAAATGTAGCAAATATAAGCAATTATGTAGCAATTCTTGAATACACTTTCAGAGGCGTTTGCCATAGGCAACCAGCCATTCTGACGCTAACCATTTTTGAGGCTTGCTCCAAATAAGCCAGCTTAAAATTAGTCAACGCTCCAAAACTTCCATCTTCACGTAGTAGTAAGTAGAATATAAAAAAATATTATTAAATCAATTTTATTTTCTTCTGTCCTAAAGTTGATAAAATTATGGGCGTTCGTGGCTTACTGAAATCGTACACCTACTGATCACACCAAGCAACATCAATAATGTCTTCAGTCAATTCGTTTGAACAGTCTTCGTCTCACACAACGGTTGTAATCAAATCACCAACGTTGACAAACACATTAGGCCAGCCTATTTAGGGCTGAGCCAGACCTGTCTGCCCGGATTCGCATTTTCCCGTAACTCTATCTCTTTCTATCGCTTCACTAGAGTGGGATAGAATGATTACAAGCGCCCGCGCACTTTGGCATGACGGGTTGATTTAGAGGCGCGCGGCTTCTTTCTCGCTCTAGTGAAACAAGTTTCTGAGCGACAGAAAGGGATAGAGTTACGGAAAAATGCGAATCCGTGGGAAAAGGTCTGGTTGAGTCCTAAGTGGACATATATTTATTACTAAGCTACAATGAAAGACTACCCCTCGCCCGAACTTGCAGTAAAATAGTACAGTCATCGTTATCGTCTCGCTATCGAAAGCATTGTTATGTCGCGGCCACATTAACGGGATATGCCGTTCATTATCGCATTGAAGGGCGTTTGCCGTAGGTGTAGCCACCACTAACCCCAATAATTTGACCGAATTTAACTACCGCGATGTTTATGGCGATGATGGACATTGGACATTGACAGTGACGTTAATGTGGCCGCGGCATTAGAGGAATTGTAACAGATCCAAGTAGGCTGTATTTGGAACTAAACAAGGATGCGTATTGTCACGACAGCTGTACATAATTTGTTTCTAGGGGCACAGCATACTAATCTTAAAGTAGCAGGAATAAGGTCAACTATTACCGTTTCTGTACGAATGATACATCGTCAATTAATGTGAAAATTAATACTTACGATACTTGCACAACAATGAAAATTAAGAAGGATGCGCAGTGGTAGCCCACGAAATTCAATTTTTTTTTTTTGGGTTTTTTGTAATTTGCTGGTGTTGTATTGTATCCGTGTTGTATCTTGATCAAAATATGATGCAGATTCGTTAGATTTCGTTCGTTCGACGAATCTGCACGAAATCTAACTTAGAAAGATGTATTGATGATTGATACGGTTAAAATTATTTAAATACATTATTATGTTTTATTGCCGCGTATCATATTTTGATCATTATACAACCTGACACGGACCTGCAAATTGCAACAAAACCCAAAAAAAAAATGAATTTCACGGGCTACTGTAAATTAATTTAAACACTCAATTTATAACTAATTTATTCATCAAATAATGTTCTTTAAAACATAATACTAAATCGGAACTAAGAATACTTTAAACTTGGAAAATTACTCCACGATGATAAATATTGCTATAATCTCATATAATTAAAAACAAACATGAGACAACAAAACGTTTTTATTTATCTTTATAACCCTGTATACGCAAATTTGCAAGTACACCTGATATTATAATTAAATAAATCACGCAATAATAATAAGATCGTACAAAATAATACTTCAAAAATCCCGTATTTACTTTTGAGAGACGATTCATAATAAATTATTTGTAGGCCTAGGACTGATTCTACTGCATCTCTTTTATTTTTAGTAAATAATTAACTATTCCTATTTTTCATTATGGCCGTTTTAGTTTCATATGTTTCGTCATAATATTTAGCACTTTAAAAATTATTACCGGTACAATAACAATTAGTAAGATAGCTACACAAGGTGCAAAATTGTCAAATCCAACGTTTCTATAGAAGGACGTACCTTAAATTTCGTAACAAACACTCCCGCTCTTAGCTCAATATGGCGCCCGCACCACAGTGCCAGAGCTCAACCACAAATACAATGGACACCCTAGTAACCGATTTTGAAAACGATTTATTTAGTTTACACCCTGTTTAACATTATGGTGTGCAGATATTAGATCATATTTTTGTATCGTGCGCTATGATAGACTTATCAGTAATACAGCCTACCCTTATACACTTATAATACTAATATTACAGTGGTGACCGTAACATAAAGATGTAGGAACTTCCTAAACGCAACATAACGATAACAATTCTTGATATAGAGCGATGATGTGAATTGTTTTACTTGAATATGTAAATGATAAGGATAGCTTCACATTTTGAAGTAAAAAATAATACTGATATTGTTTACAGTTACAATAAAATTGATTTGCTGAAACTATTAAGATTATTGCCATTATTAGCTCGAGATAGCGCGCGAAATTCAAATTTTCTTACGTTTTTTGCAATTTGCAAGTCAGTATTAGGTTGTATGTTGATTAAAGTACTATTCGCGATCGTAACATACTTATATGTATTTACAAAATTATAATCATAAGACCATCAGTAAACCGACTGCCAAGTTAGTATAATCCTAAATGTCAAGATTTCATGAAATTGTGATTCATTATGGGTTTTTAAGAACTTAGAGAGTTGCATTATGATTTTAATTCTATAAATACAGATTTGTTACAGTCGCGATCATTAGATCAACACACCCTGATATGCAAATGGCAAAAACGTAAGAAAATTTGAATTTCGCGGGCTAATTGGAGCTTTCGTCAATATTTAGAAGGAACTTTTTACTGTTTCTTACACCATTTAGTTTACTTTTCAGTGTTTAAAAAATTCACAACTGTAAATAAGTTCATAAGATTTTGGTAAAAAAATAATTATCTGCACTTTGATAGCACATTTTAATTTTACAGGTTATCCTAATAATAATATATCTTTGATAATAATAAGCCTCTATAACTAAAATGTATTAAGTAGCAATAATAACGAAGGAATGTAAAGATAATAATTTAAATTTAATTTAATTTGATAACTAACATTTCAATAATCAGATCATGATCCGTCAGAATACAAAAGTGCTAAAGATTAAATAAAATGTGTCTTGTTGTATTCGTCTAAGCCTAGATTTCAGTTAAATGCCAACTGAAATCTAGGCTTAGATGAATCAGTCAACATATACTTGAGGTGTAAATGCCTACTTTAAAAACTGTCTTTATTTTGCAATTGACTTCAGAAAGCAAGAGTACTCCATCAATTTTATACCATTTGTATAAATTGAATGAAGTTTAGTGAAAATACTATGATTATAGACTATCGACGTGTCTGCGACATCATTCACTCTGCGCTGGCGCAGTCTGCACACAGAATGTACTCGGCTCACATACAGACGTCTACTTACAAAACATCACATTTACTTCATTTATGTAGTTATCTACTTAACAAAATAAATTACGTATAGATTTTCAGTAATTTATACTCTTTGTCCATTAATCATTATCATTAGTTTTTTATAGAAACTATGGTTATAACTGGATAGGTCGGGTGTTTCATGTTATTTTCATATGATTGTAATTTAGGGACTTATGGCGACAGCGCCAGGGTAGCTCGCGAAATTCAAATTTTCATACGTTTTTACAACTTGCAGGTCAGTATCTATAATTATATTATCTTTATTTGGTTGTAAATTGATCAGAATAAATGATCCGCGACCATAAAAAAATCTGTATTTATAGAATTAAAATCATAAATACAACTCTCTAAGTTCATATAACCCTTACTATATAACTATTTCATTGAAATCTTTACATTTAAGGATTATACTAACTTAATGAGTTGTATTACTGATTCTAATGATTAAATACCTTCATATTTGTTACGGTCGTGAATCATACTCTAATCAACATAAGTACATCAAAACACTGAGCTGTAAATTGCAAAAATCGTAAGCAAATTTTACCTTCGGGGGCTACCTTAGCGCTTCCCCCTTAAGGTTCTAAACCAGTAGAATATCAAATACAGAATGATGCTTTAATATCTACGTTGCAAGGAACACGTGAAGATATGTATGTAAAAGTAGTTACTAGTCCTAACAACAACCAGAATTTACGGACTTCCACGGCTAAAACGGCGACTCATTCATACAGTAATAAATAAAAATCAATAAACAATTTAAACTTTACGAATATGCAAACGCATACGAAGTAACAACACAACAATTAACTTACCAACTACTCATAAAAACGTCAATTAAGTTTTAAGACTAATATTCTTTGGCTCGGTGGAAAAAAATGGCCAATTTTAACACAATATATAAATGGAAATTAAATTACCGTCATTTTTATGAAGCCTTCACATTTTAGCACCATAAACAAATCCAAGTACATTTAGCTAGACGCCGGCCACCAACCACAATACCTTTTTCACAATATTTATTGTTCCACCCTGATGTCCTTACTCAATTATTGATATCTGCGCAAAACCTATCAGTGCTTGGTCGTCGAAGTCCTCATTGGGGCCAGCCGAGTTCTGCAATAGAAGCAATCAAAATATAAGCATGGAAAACCAAATAACACGTGAGGATCGAACCCAGGTCCATTCTAATGGTAATGGTGTATCAGAAAAGTATGGACAAATTTTAGTGCGAGTTTTTATACTTACGTAAACTTCAATTTGTACTGAAACTGAATAAGCGCCGTCTGGTGACTGTAATGGGAAAATTATTCCATACAATTTGACGTACGTCAACGTTAACGAAAACGCGATCGAGTAAGTATAAAAACTCGCACTAAGGCCACAGATCGTCAAACTGAACAACTTTCTCCAGGGGACCAACATCGTAATCAACAAAAAATATCAGCTGCCCCATAAAAAACTTCAATACTTGGCCCAAATGTTGGGGACAGTTGATAATTTTTTCTTGATTACGATGTTGGTGCCATGTTGAAAGTTGTTCAGTTTGATGGTTTGACCCATAAATTTGACCACACCTCTCTGATACATCCAGTAGGTATAATACCAGCCTATAACTGTCCCCCCGCAGGGCAAAGCCCTCTTCTCATACAGAGAAAGTGCTAGCATTGATCACCACGCCTGCTCAAGACGGTGTTGGTGATTTCAGCCTTGTATTGTCTTTAAGGACGCTGTTACAAATGGGTAGTCAAATCATTACTTTTTACACAAAAGTGTTTTTATTAAGGCGAAAGCGCCAGGGTAGCCCGCGAAATTCAAAATTTCTTACGTTTTTTGCAATTTGTAGGTCAGTGTGAGTTTGTATGTTGATTAAAATATGATTCGCGGGCGTAGCTAATATGGCTTTACAGAATTATAATCATTAGAATCAGCAATACAACTCCATAAGTTAGCATTTACCTCAAACCTCATTATTTCATGAAATCGCTAGATTTGAGATAAATGCTAACGTATGGAGTTGTATTGCTGATTCTAATGATTATAATTCTGTAAGGCCATATTAGCTACGCCCGCGAATCGTATTTTAATCAACATACAAGCTCACACTGACCTACAAATTGCAAAAAACGTAAGAAATTTTGAATTTCGCGGGCTACATTGGCGCATCAACCTTAAATAAAATGTTTTGCATTCTTAAAATGTTTTTTGCTAGAATTGTTGATAGATGTGCATGGTACGATTCTGAACTATAAATATAATTTTAGATACGTAAATTTTCTCAGTAAATGTACAAAAAACAATTTGTACAAAAAACATTATAAGAATGCAAAACATTTTATTTAATAAACACACTTTTGTGTAAAAAAGTAATGATTTGACTACCCATTTGTAACAGCGTCCTATCTCACCATGTTTTTCCTTCACCAGTAATGTCCAAGATAAAATCGGGAAGTACATATAAATTGGAAAAGACACATTGGTACCACCCACAAGGTTAACTACATGGGCCAGGACTATTGACAGAATTCTTCATCATTCTCTTGCCCTTATCTAAATTTATTTGGGGTAGGCTCGGTAGTCACCCCCTTTCTAGCCTATCATTTTTCACACTGTCGATGAATCATTTCTGTGGTCTTCCGCTACTCTTATAACCATCCACATTCATACTCAAAACTTTCCTCATGACATTTTCCTCATTCCTCCGCACCATAATATGCTCACAAAATGAGGACGGTTTTCACACAACTTTTCAGTCACTTACCAAATGGAATGTGACTGCCTTAGAGGGCATGGGGTCGACGGTCAGCTGTGCTTCCAGCAACTTGGCTAGGTTGACAGATATGGGCACCGAGTCGTGCGGGTCAACGAGTCCTGCACCAACCAGCTCCATAGCGATGCCCTCGGCCGTGTCCTTACCCACGATGTACTCGAAACGTATGTCGTTGAGCTCGCGACGCGAATTCCTGTAACATTCGTCAAATATAGTTTAGACTAGCTGTTGACCGCGGCCTCTCTCGCGTGGATGTCAATACTTCCCAATTAGAATCGGATTTTGGTCACAATTTGATGGGTTTTAATTTTTTCGAGCGGAACCCTAATTATTTTTCCATAATAAAAGTAAGACTAAGTTACTCCTTATAACAACAGATATCTGACAGTGAAAGTCCCGTCAAAATCGGTATATCCGTTTGGGAGACTAGCCGGAACAAACAGAAAGACAGACCAAAATTTTAATTGTTAAAGTACCGTATATACTTTCCTATGCATTAGTACATGCAGGTAGTTACAGTCAGAAGCCCGAAAGTCTAACAATCGAACATTGTCTTGAGGACTGGTCGACCAACCTCAATCTAATTATTTATTTACCTATGTATAATGTACAAGCCGCGTTCCCGATGAGATTTCCATCGACCAAAACAGCAGTCTTCCATCTCTTGTTGAACCCCGTTAGGGCATGAACTTTCAAAAACACTTCCGTAGTGCTATTTTCAGAATTCTTGTACAAACTTTCATGCTCTAGAGCCGGTTGTTTAGAATTTAAGATTTTCGTGACTCCTCTGTGCCTCGGAAATCACGTTAAGCCGTTGGTCCCGGCTGTCATTCGTGGATTGAGTTGATACCGGAGAGTGGGTGAGTTGTTACGGGTCGTCAGTAGCCCGAAAGTCTGACAACCAGTCTTGCCAAGGGGTATCGTGAATTACCACCCATGTAATATACGGGTACCGATAAGAGGAGCTCGTGGCTATGTAATAAGAGCTGCACGGGTCGATCTATCAGGTTAAGCTGTGCTTGCCGGGGTTGGTCCGTCTTTACATACTCCTCCGTGCCTCGGCAAGCACGGCTGTCATTCGTGGATCTTTGACAGTCGTTACGGGTCGTCAGAAGCCCGAAAGTCTGACAACCAGTCTTACCAAGGGGGATCGTATTACCCAGTTACTGTCAGATAGGCAGTCGCTCCGTGTAAAATTCTGGTATTCAGCTGCATCCGGTTAGACTGGAAGCCGAACCCAACATAGTTGGGAAAAGGCTAGGCAGATTGATTTGATTGTAATATACTGGTACCGGTTAGACTGGAAGCCGACCCCAAAATAGTTGGGAAAAGGCTGTGATGATTACCCACCTTAATCGTAGTACTAAGTTAATGACAGGCGGTTCTCCATCAACAGAATTCAAATTGATGCGATTTGGTACAGGTACTTGCGGAACTGGTGCGGGTTTAGGCTGCTTAGGTTGATCCTGTAAAGCAAAAAGTATAATTAAATTAGCTGACCCGACAGACGTTGTCCTGTCTTAGCTATGAATATTTTAATGTAAACGCGTGAAGTTAAATTAGTCGTTAAGTTTTCCGAAATTTTCCATTTTTCTTAATTTTTTCTGACAATAATAAATACAAAAAAAAAGAATTTGCGAAATTGTTCCATCCGTTCACGCGTGATGCGCTTATCAAGGGAAATAGGGATTCATTTTTATACATATGTATAAACAAGGTCCCATTAAAATAGGTGGACAAATTTTCACAGGGTGTTCTACCCATGAATATGAACAACTTTTACTATGGGACCAAACCTCAAATCGCGAAAAAAAATCAGCTGCCCCTACAGTTTGGTTTGGTTTTTTCGCGATATCAGGTTTGGTCCGATAGTAAAAGTTGTTCATATTCATGGGTAGAACACCCTGTGAAAATTTGTCCATCTATTTTAATAGGACTTTGTATAGATTCTAGAGAAAGCTTTTCGTTTATCCGTATTAAAGTGTTGAGTATATGTGTAGATACAGTAGCTGCTACCTCGTTGGTGTCGTCGCAAGCGCTACTACTGAGCCTGGACCTGGGTTCGATTTCCGTTTCAGGCAAAAGTAGCAGCCCGGAATCTGGACTTGTCCCTGGTTGATGGCAATAGGCTGGCCCTCCTATTACATGGGACTTAAAACATGATTGGCAAAATGTGGGATTCCTATAGGTATACCTCCTCACCCATCTCGGAATATAGGCATATACAGGATGAATTTTTCAAGTGGGTGTGGATGTTCCAATTCGAAACTATGAGGAATATTGTAATGCTGAATGCAGTAAATCTCCGTGAGTACAATGCTTGAGACGTCGAATTCAAGTATGTATTGAAAAAATGGTCATCATTTTGAACAGTTAATCAGGTAGGTAACATAAGAAAAATAAAAAAAGTATTTTGTTAAAAAATGAGCCCTTTCCTTTAGTTTGCCGTATGTCATTACTTTTTACTTCGGTGAATTCGATCATTATTAGTGACACTATCGAATGGTGTGGAAGGAACTAACTACCTTTGGAAGGCGTACGAGGGGCCAAAGCCAACGCGCAGATACCCCTTATACATTATAAAACACTATCGAAACAAAAAAAAAACCCCCTTATACAATTTTAAATTATGAGGAGGCACCAACCGACAATTATCCCTGTATGCACTATACAAGTGCACCCAAGGACAACCCCCGGTTGGTGCAGGACTATTGCAGAACATGGAAACGAAACATTGCGCTATGGGTTTGGGTGGCTGTGGACTGGTTACCTAAGAACTATGGAAACACTATGTCCCCTGTCTGACTAATGTTTAGTATACAATACGCAGATAAAAATGGCTGGGGATGACTTGCACACTTAATAATGGGCCCCCGAACACAGTGAATACAGTGTTTTTTTTTTCAAAATCAACAAGTTTAAATATTGATTTCCTGGCTAGAAATATTGATTTTTCAGAAATTCAATAAATGCAGTTTAAGTTTTCATCAAAATCGAGCCAGTGACTCCCTTGAGTACTTTTAGCTATTCCTCATAGTTTCGGATTTGTCCATGCATGAAACAATCACCCTGTATAATTATTATGTATGTTATGTTAAACAGTAGTTTTCAGCAGGAGCGCCACAGCACTGTTTCACAGTACCGCTAGAGTCGGCCCTCTCCAGCTGATTCCGGTGCCGTTTGTCTTCGCTGTAGGACGGCTCATCATCAGACTTAATAGGTTAATGTCAATCTCACCTCATTCCCTTCATTATCACTGCCACTAGAGTCAGCCTTCGTCAACTGGTTCATGGGTCGCTTATCTTCGCTGTAGGATGGCTCATCATCAGAATCCGGCGCTTCGACAGAAAGTTCCTCTTCCACCTCACTCCACACCCATTCGCCAGTAACTGTGCGATGTAGCCTGCCTGACGCACCCTTTGTATGCTTACTTGCCTGGAAAATATTTACAAGTTTTATTAAAACACACCACCTCTTAGTAATCCTCCTTGTTATTCTTACGCAAATTCCCACGGTACGATAGTAAAAACGCAGACGTTACACGAATTTGAAGAATTCGCTGTCAACCGGCCCATTACACACGAGGCGAATTTTCGTGTGGTTAGGTATGTCTAGTTTTAGTATGCCACTCCTAGAGATAACGCCAAATCTATAAGTGTGCGACAGCGCTTGGTCATCCCAATTTTTTGACGACATAACTTTTATAAAATTTTGAATACCTTCGCATTTGGCTTTGCCTGCCGCCGCGGAGAAGCTGGCATTATATAAACATAATTGTGTCGAAACTACCGTCCCGTTGACGTGGCTTTAGCATTGCGTAGGCGCAGCGTATGGAACGCACGAGAATTATTCTCTCCGTATTATAGAACCGAACTCAAGACAAGCATTAAAAAAGCTAAAAAACAACAAGCGTCTTTAAAGTAGTTTTAAGTAAAGACTTGAGTGAGGTTCTGAAATACGTGCCTACATTTGTGACATTGGATCGGCCTCACGTGGTGGCCAATGGATATTGTCTTACTAATCGCAACAGCATACAGCAATGAATAACCAGCTATATTATTACTGGGGAAGATCATCTTCAAAAAACACTTGTAGTGTTTTATGAGAAACCCATTCCCACTAAATATTTATAAGCACATAATTTGTAAATACCTTATGAACCCTAGTTTCCATACTAGGACCAATAGCAACTAGAGTTTGAGTTAAATATTTTCTGTCCTTGGCCTTCTTGAAGAATGGATGTTTTAGTAACTCTGTAGCGGTTGGTCTTTTCGACGGATCTTTTTGCAAACAATCTATGATCATTTTCCTAAAGGTTTTTCCATACGCTTTGTATTGCTCTTTCTCGTCAGCACCTGTAAATAAAAATATTTATGTGAGTATAGAGGAAAATTCTGTGACAAATAATCCTAAATGTTATTATAAATGCGAAAGTGGGTTTTATGCGAGTGAAACAGCGGGGCGCAGCTATAGTATAAATATAAAATAGGTTAAATGTTTTATTTATGAGATACAGCATTTTTATTATGTCGCAGTGTTGTGACATTGAACATTTGTTGTAAACAATGATGTTGTCAGGCCTATAGTGGGAACCTTTGAAATGTAAATTATTGCCACGCCTATTCCGATCTGGGATTTAGTCACATCTCACAAAACTGTTTCAACATGCCCATTTCTATGTATGTATTTATACAGAAATAATTGATGCTCAATGCTTGTAATCTGTCTTTGAATAAAGGTCCAACTAAAATGTAAAATCAAACAGCTTCATTTTTCTAAGCTTACAATGATAAGGGATTGGGACTGATGTCTAGAGCCATGTAAGGGGACGAAAGGGGCGACCACCCCGAGCGCCTCAGCTAGGGGGCGCCAAAATAAACTTGAAAATAGTCAAGTGTCAAAAAAGAAAAATAAAAGTTATACAGGGTGTAAGTGTAAACAGTGGAGGTCATTGTACGCATAATTATGAACAATTATTACTATGATACCAAACCTGAAATCGCGAAAAAAAAATAAGCTGTTCAGTAGATTTATGTTCGCATAATTAGTCAAAATGTACGGAACAACAGACTTTTTTTCTCTAGATTTCAGGTTTGGTCCCATAGTAAAAGTTGCTCATAATGATGAGTACAATAACCCCTTAAAAGATTGCCACTGTTTACACTTACACCCTGTATACAGACTGGAGTGTTCTAACCCTTGGTAAGACTGGTTGTTACGGCTTCTGACGACCCATAACGACTGTCAAAGAATCACAAATGACAGCCGTGACCCACTGTTTAACGTGCTTTCCGAGGCACGAAGGGGTGTCGGTTTGTCAAGATGGTCACCCATCCACGGACCGACCGCGGCAAGCGTAGCTTAACCTAATCGATCGACCCGTGCGGCTGTCATTACTTAGCCACGAGCCCCTCGAGATTACAAAGGTGCTAAAATGAGGCTTTCAACCGGGCGCAGTTTTAAATTCGCACGTCTCTGATGGTGTCCGTGTTGGGCAGTGATATATGTTGAACTGGAATCGCTGAAGAGCTGCTCAATGTTGGGTTTTATGCAGCTAAGCTTAATGTTGTAGCGCTTCCTTGAAAACCTCTTTCACAAAGACTTGTACTACTACTATAGAGGCAAAAGGAACAGGGTGTAAAGTTCACTCATCCTCCATAGAAAAGGGAGGATCCTCCGACCAGACGGGTGTCGAGTCTGGTGGGCAACTGCTCGACGAATGATGTCGGGACGTTGTATATTGTAGGTAAACTCTGATTGCGCGATAAAGGATTTTGAGTGTCGTCAGTGTGTTGCGTTGTTCGCATGTGGCGATGTAGATGCCGCGATACTAATGTTGAGCGCCATTTACACGTTACCAGTTTCTTGCCTGTCGCATACAATAACATTGAAGCAATAAGTGACTTGTATCGTCTAAGCACAGTTTAGAACGTGCAACTTTTAATGTAATTTCAACTTATGGTATGCCACAGGCAATTAAATCGCACAGTGTAATTCAGATTTTATTTTACTACTAATAGGTTATCAAATGTTTATCACCTTACCAGTATCCAAATTAGGTGGGTCATTCTGTAACGTCAGCATCAGCACTTTCATTGGAGGATACTTGTGATACGGTGCCGTGCCTGTCGCCATTTCTATTGCCGTTATGCCAAAAGACCAGATGTCGGCTTTAAAATCGTATCCATGGTCCTGAAATTTATTTGCTGGCGTAATAATTGCTTTTTGGCTATATTTGGTGCAAATCTAAAAACCTACTATCTATATTGTGCATTGCTTTCAGCTAATAATATGTAGTTCTAAAAGTTGGAAACTTGGTTTTTCGAATCTGCGTAATATCAAATATGTGCTTTAAAATTGTTTCTAATAAAGTCACGCCCAGTACAATGTTCTCTCTATCTATGTTGTAAAGTAATATGACACCATCCTACAGTTCAGATATTTAGTTTCCATATCAACATTGATAAGCAGTTATAAGTAATCCCTAGCAAACAGAGATTTGCTGTTCATGACGTATGGGTTTTATCACATTATTCTCATATTTTCTGACAATTTTCCCGTGGGGTTTTTCAATGTGCAAGATTATTGTGGGCAGTTAATAAACCTTTGTAGGAACTAGTGAGATCTAAATATCTGACACCCCTAATCAATTGCATATGTGCGAGAATACCCATGCCTGTAACTTGCACAAAAGTATGAAAGTAGCTTGCATGGTGTGTGCCATAACTACTTTTGATTGGTGAATGTCACAATGGCATGCCAGCTACTTGCATAGTTTTATACCAGCTACAGGCATGGCGTATTCTCGCTGTAATGGACCATTTACGTTACACGAAGCCAATTGACGAGCCATTCCACTAAGACAAGCCATTATTGGCGTTGTCACAGAATACATAATAGTACAAGTACAGAAGATCAAATCCGCAAAATCAGTTAAATAAATAGCAACTCTGGCTACGACACAATAAAGTGCAATTATTATTCAGGTCGCACAGCGTTAATTACCTACAGTTATATTCACCTAGAAGTTGCCTTTCTTTTTATCGCTTAACTCTTAAACATTCTGACTCGTTAGGGTTGTCTTCTTTTACGACGCGGCGCAAAAGTGAATATCTAACTGACGTGCGAGCCGGCCGGTGCCCGGCAGCCCACACTGAATTTTCCCGACAAGTCGAGCTCACCGCGTAATTGTAGCTTCATACCTAAAATGCGGAGGGCGCATGGCCTAGCGTTTTTTAAATAGAGACAATCCATTACAATAGTGATTTCAAATTTTTCGGTATGGCCTTAGTAGAATAGCTCATCAATTGGCATCGTGTAAATGGACCGTAAGAGTTAGTAAAACCAAAAGAAACAAAACTAAAACAATATTAGTAGTGTTAGAATCATACAACTCTCACTTGTTCCATAACTTCTGGGGCCATCCAACATGGAGTGCCCACAAATGTATGTCTAACTTTTTGTCTGGACATATCTCTGCCAGTGGCCAGCCACGCAGATACGCCAAAATCAGCTATTTGTACTGTACCATCTTCTCCTAATAATATATTTCCAGCCTTTATATCCCTGTGAAAAGAATGCTATTGTGACTATCTACATGTATATAATTATGTAAGTATATAAAAATCAATTGCCGTGCATTAGTCTCACAAAAACTCGAAAATGGCTCGACCGATTTTATTTTATTTTTTAGTTTTTTTTCACATCGATAAGGAAAAAGGAAAATTAGAAAAAAAATCGAAATTGAAATTTTGTCAGGACAACATCTGACGATATTCATCAGCTAGTCTACGATAAAACTTCATGGATGGCTTTGTCTCTATATAATATACATCTAGATCGAGCCACCGCGTGGCCGGTCATGAGACAGCAGTATAATACTTTTCTAGGTTATGTGGTATGAAAAATGAGGTTAAACGTAAGAAATCTTCCATATTTTGGACTGAAACCCATGTCAATACATTCGCACAATGCAAAAACTGTCCAAAAAAGTTAAATTAATCGACTCAAGATAGGTTTGCCATGCAAAAATACGGCACGCCGTAAGAGACAGAAGATACGATACTTTGTCTCAATTTTCCTACTTATTTCGTATATACAACGTGTAACGTTAAATGCGCAAAATCTCTTAAGGGGTCATTGTACTCATCATATGAACAACTTTTACTATTGAAGCAAACCTGAAATCGCGAAAATAAAAACAGCAGTTCAGTATATTATCTTAACGAATTATGCGTAGGTACATAAATGTATTGAACAGCTGATTTTTTTTTTGCGATTTCAGGTTTGATCCCATAGTAAAAGTTGTTCATAATTATGAGTACAATGACCCCTTAAGAGGTTTTGCGCATTGAACGTTACACGTTGTATGTGTCTCACTTCCACACTTCACACTGTAATCATGGCAACGTCTAGCCCTCTTACTAATAAACACGGAATAAAATTATACGAGGAATAACTCAAGAATAACCATACATTTTCGTAGGTTTAAACTTGTAATAACTTTATTCTGTGTTTATTAGTAAAGGGGTAGATGTTTAATGTCATTGGTTTTGTCTATGAGCAGAACAACAAAAGACAGTAATGATATTTGGCGTACCTACATCATAAAAATCGCGTATTTGCTATAATATTACATTCGCCACATGCCTTCTTCTAGTATAAATCTTATGCAATATTTTCCACATCATCAAATATCATTAGTATCTTTTGCGGTTCGAAACGCAAGCAATACCATGATTGCAACAACTGTAACTGTAACTTCAGCTGAACAGCAACGTCGATATTAAAATGTAATATAGGTATACCTACCTAGTTCAAAGAAATATATCTTGCAGTCGCTCCACTGGACATCCTATTGCACACAGAGCATATAATTGTTTGCTAGCATTCATAAGACAAGCAAAGAAGCAAGAATGACACTACAATCATTACCTAATACCGTACATAGCAAGCGCAGACACATTGCACAGAAACACTAAAATAAATAATAAACAAAATGCGATTTTAAAATATGATAAATTTCAATTATGACAAAAAACAATTGTAACAATTTGATATTATCTTTAAACAAAAACCAATAAAATCAATTACGTGGGTTAGTCTCGCAAAAAGTCGAAAATGGCTAGACCGATTTGAATATTATTTTTTTGTTTATAACGCCTCAAGGGAAGGGACCTAGTACGCTTTGGAATGGGCAACTAGGTAGCTTAATCTTTCTGACTGACCGATCCCTTGACAATCCAAAAGTGCCTATAATTGGTTTATTTGAAATAAATGCTTAGAGTTTGATATCAATACTGGTAGGAAAAACAAAAAAGAACAAAGGAACTGCCGAAAAATCGATAAAGTCGAAATTTTGTATGAGAATTGCCACCAATAAATCAATCTCACGTGGAATGAAGTTCACTGGCTCATCTAATTTATTAATAAATTCTTGTCACAAATCTTTTATGACCCTTTTCTAAATATTATAACTGGTATAACCAGCTAAACTAGCATGTTAAAATTAGTGTTATTAAGTGACAGAAATGATCAGCCAAATGTTCTGAAATTAATATAAGTAGATATATTTTGGGCTTAAACAAATAAGCTGGTTGCATAGCAAAACAAAGTCAGATCAAAACACTAAAATAGCATCATATTTACAACATACGCAGATAACAAATTGCAATGGCATTAAAGAACAAAATGAATTTGTGCGATGACATATGTGGGAACTACAGATTACACATGGCAAAAAAATTTTCTAGAATGAACGCAAAGCTAATAATGAACTAATTCTTTGTTGTGCTGGGCGTCAAGTAAATATTTAAAAACTATTACAATACCTGTGAATTTGTCCATTACTATGAAAATATTCTAATCCTCTGAGGACCTCCTTGAGAACCGTGGCAATTGTTGCCTCGTCAAATACACCGTGCTTGCAGTTGGCCACTTTCATCTTGTGTTTTATCACATCAAGCAAACTACCTCCTGAAATATTTTGATACAAAAACAGAAACAATTTATAAATTTAATATAATACAATCAGTAGCTATTTTATTCCATATCATGACATCAGGAGTAGTTTACACTACCCAACAAAGTTTCTGCGGACACATTTATTACATTTATTAAACAAGTAAACAATTCACGAGAAAATGTCACCTTCAAGGAGCCTCAGGACCAGCCACAGCTCATCATGTACTACAAAACTAGTATAGTATGTCACCACGTTTTCATGGTTACAGCTTGACATAGCCTGGAAAACACAAAGAAAAAAAGTAAGTTAAAAAACTAAAAACCTCATACTTTAAAAAGCAATGAGGTAATTTAATAATAAATAAAAAGTATGAAACAAGAAAGTATTCTCATCTGAAATTTGAAAAAGACACGACAAATTAAAAATCCGTAGTCACACTTAGGTACCTAATCTGTTTGATTCATGACCTAACATGACGTGAGAATGAGAATGAGAACTTTATTTGCTACGACTATGTATGACTACGGATTTTTAATTTTTCTTGTGGTTTTCGAATTTCTGATTAGAATACTTTTTAGGGCGTGATTTTTCAGTAGTCGGGTTTTACTTTTTGATCTTACTTTCTATTTAAATTATTTTGGTGTTATATTTTCGTTTATAGTATTGGCAGAGCCGCTTTACATCATTTAAAGAATAATAATTATTATATACTTATGTATTTTGGGTTGGTTTCGAGACAAAATATGTTTGGATCACATCTGAGGCGTGATTTTAGAAATTATTCCTAATTATCTGGTGCAGGCAAGCAAAGCCACGAGCAACAGCTAACATTATATATATTTATTTTTGAAATGTGCTAATTAAGCTGTTTCATTTTATACCCAACAAGGCATTTTTTAGTATACTATTTATTGCTTTTATGTCCACTAGAGGGCATCATATTTAATTTAATGTGACGTCACTTAGCCTATAAACCATCGAACCTTCACTTCCAACAATACCTCATTTGACAAATTATGACAAGTAGTTTAGAAGCTAAGAGGGAACAGATGAAAATACATACATACTAATCAAAATCGTAATCCTCCTTTTTGCTTCACCGTAGTTGGGTATCAATCAGACAAATTATAAATAAGTACCTAATTACAAACCATAAGAACATCAACAAGGCAAAAGGGGTATGTAACCTAGCAGGTGGCGTTCTCTAGTATCTGCTTACCCGCATGGGAAGAAGGCGTGAGTTTATGTATGTATGTACCTAACTACACTATAGTACCTTAGAAAGCATGTCAAACCGTTGGTCCCGTGGTCATTAGATCTTTGACAGTTGTTACAGGTAGTCAGAAGCCCGAAAGTCTGACAACCAGTATTAACAAGGGGTATTGTGTTACTCAGTAACTGGGTTGTGGAGGTCAGATAGCCAGTCGCTCCATGCTAATTAGTAGTATTCAGCTACATCTGGGAAGACTGGAAGCTGACCCCAACATAATTGGGAAAAGGCTAGACAGATGATGACCTAACTGAGCCATTATTTGAGTATATTGAGGCCACTTCCATAGAATAATCAAATAAATTACTAAATAATATAATAATATTAACATAATTACAAGCACCTCAGGACATTTGCCCCCTTGCCGCTACAACACTATGTGCTAACTACCGTTTTCGGGGGCCCATTATTGAGTGTGCAAGTCATACCCTGCCATTTTAAGGTCCGGGACCCAAAGACACTTTAAACATAATTATATCTAAGTATGTAAATATGTACCTGTATTTCTTTCAATAGTTCATCCATGGATGTATTCCATTTCTCTAAGTTAATACGTTTTATGGCACATTTCTCACTGCGCGGTGCACAGTAAGCCGCGTGAACGACCGCTGTAGCCCCAACACCTGTAATCAACATTAGACCTACAGTCAAATTCGATGCGGCTATTCAAATTAGTCTTTATTTCTATTAATTCATAGTGACAAGTATGCTAATACCAAATTATTGACCAGCTGTTACAGCAATGTTATTGTTCACAGTCACAGCTATCTTGAATGAAGCCTTCGGTATTTTGTTTAAATCTAGGCCTAGGAGAAATTTTTAAGTAATTCATTGACATTTCTTGGATCATATGGAATTTGACAGACAGACCAGACAGACCCAACTAGAAGCAGTCACCTTTAATGCGGTTTTTATGAATATTTACAAAACACAAAAAAAATAAAACAGTCTTATGATGAAGAATATTATTATTTGTTAAAAAACTTACCGATAACATCTCGTAGTTCATAATCATTTTGACTATTGGGCCATGGACACAAGTTGTTTGCAGGAGCAGTCGCCATTTTGCGATTGAATAAATTTCCGATTCCTGCCGCAGCTGTTCCGATCGACCGGCGAGCGGCTCGCGCATATGACGACAATGCGGTTTTCTGACGATCGCTTGCCCCGAATGATTTCTGTGAAGCGCAAAGTAAACAAAGCTTTAGAAGGCATTTAAAATAATTTGTAGCACAATCATTTTTTTTTAATAATTCCAAAATGTTTTTTATGTAAATTGGCTGATATTGTAATTCAGTATTCCGCACTCACGTCATCTGTTATTTGGCTTTTACAACTTTTAGAAGCCAGCGTCTAAAGTTTACAACTACTACTTAACAGATGGCACTTAAAGGTTAGTACAATATTTTTAAATCATAATTTTTACAATACTTTTAACTTACAAAGTCTTTAATTTTGTGTTTGTTTAGTGTTGTTCTAATCTATTAAAAATGCATTCTAGTGATGAAGATGTGTTAACACCTGAGTTTATGAAAGAAAGGGCGGCCGTTATAGTGGAAAACTTGCTACCCAAAAAATCACGGCTGGTTTACATCAAAGCCAATTTAACTTTCCTTTTTCTTCAATAAATATTCACTTAAATCTTTATTTTTCTCGTAGTCATGGTATAAACTATAAAGTATAGTATGCAACTCTTGAATAAAACGGATTTATATCGAGGGCCATGAATCACTCGCGTCGCTCAGGATTCTAACACTTGAATCACTCGCTACGCTCGTGATCCAATCATCATGAATCACTCCCTACGGTCGTGATTCAATCGTTAGAATCCTTCACTAGCTCGTGATTCATCTATGGCCCTCGCTTTAAATCCGTCCTTTATTCACTAATTGCATATTATACTATTACTAATTGCATATTATATAAACTAATATTATAAAGAGGTAAAATTTGTATGTAAGTTTGTAAGTTTGTAAGTTTGTATGTAGGGGGTAATCTCCGGAACTAATGATCCAATTCTAAAAATTTTTTCACTGGTAGAAAGCTACATTATTCCTGAGTGCTGTAGGCTATAAATTATATTTATATCATGCATATTAGCCGAGCTATCACAAGTTTTGTCTAACAAGTCGGAAAGAAATACCTCTTTAAACAGACTTTTTTGCATGCGCTGCCTAAACAGTTGTTTATAATTGAAAACAATGTATGGCAGTCTGGTCTGTCTTAAATAATTCTACAAAAAAGTCCCCGACACCATATTTCTATCTTATAAATTTTATCTTTTATACATCTTTTATTGTTTTAAAAAAGTATTTTTTAGACATACTTACGTTTGGATGATTATTTAAACAACAAAACATTAATCCTTATCAAAATAAGATATTTTATGCTCACAAGGACATCATGGAGATAAGATTTGGCCTTTACAGTATGGCAATTGGTCATACAGTTTCGGCGATAATATAAAATTACTAAAACGCAAAATAACTTTAATTCATACCGGTTCCTCTTGAGCAAACATGTTTAGAGCGGACGTTTTATCAATTTACCCATAGATGGCGTTGTGCAAAATGTCGGTGGAATACAGCGGAAGAGTTTGTTTTTTTGTTGGTTTGTTTGAACGCGCTATCTCTGGAACTACCCCAGTCGGATTTAAAAAAATCTTTTTGCATATAGGCTATTTAACATCACGCTAGGGCTCTTAGGAGCCGAGCGCGAAGTAATAGCGCGGGCAGGCATTGCGATGCGATGCGTCGGGGTTGGTGGGTGGGGGGTACAAGAAATTTAACGCGGACGAAGTCGCGGGCAGAAGCTAGTACTATTATAAGCACATTTGCTCGTAAAGGGTCTTTTATTTCACGAATTTCAATATCGTAATGTATGTCATTACGTACTTGTGCGTAATTGTAATGTAAAACGCACGGGTTTCTTTTTAATAAGGTAAAACGTAAGGTTTATCAAGATGCTCCGTCTAAAACGAACGGTACTTTTTAAATCTTAGCAAAGAGTTTTTATGTTAGAAAAGTGGTCAACATTTTATGAATAAAATTAACTTTGGGAGATAAAATATAAAAAATAAACATTAATTAAATTAAAGAATTAATTCTTTAATTTATTATTATTTATTTATTAATTAAATTAAAGAATTAATTCTTTAATTTAATTAATTTTGACAATAAATTGCAACAACAACAAACAAAAACCAAAAATATTAATTTACTTTATTAGTAATACTGGCTGTTTTTGTGCCTTTGCTTTAAAAAAAAAGCGCTGATGCGCGCGCATCGCTAATTTGTGAACAAGTAAAAATTATTCCGCGCGCTTTTTCTTTTCGCTGTATTGTTTTTATTTGAAAATGTCGTCAAGTAATGATGAATTTATTAATTCGACACCGCCAGAAGTCTCAGATGCAGCGAAAAAGGCTACTCTAAGCCTCTTGCCTGAAAAATCGACCGATAGATACTTACAAGCGTATCAAAATTTCATCTTATGGAAAACAAGCAAAGATCCAAATTCATTTTCAGAAAGTGTGTTTTTAAAGATTTAATCGTTTAAGAAAGTCCGAGTTTTATTTATTTCCTAGCAAATATGTCATAAAACGTCGTATGACATACGTGCGCTTTGATAATTACAGCCTCTGCTTTCTTGTAGCCCTCGCCTACGCTGCCCCCCATGTCATAATTACAGTAAGTCAAAAAATGTAAATTTTGTTTCGAGATGTTTAAATTCAAAACTCATAACACCAGTAACACGACTTACTGTAATTATGACATCGGGGGCAGTACGGCTCGGGCTAGCAATATCGCCTCGGTTGTAATTTTCAACTTACCGCACTTATATCATAATGTACTATTAATAGTTAGGGAGGCGAGGTAGCTAAGTGGTGTAATTCAACGGCGCCGTCGAGACCTATCAAAATCGAAATATAAAATAATTTCGAAAAGAAAAGCTCGTATGGTAAAAACCATTTTAGCGGTGGGTTTGGCGTGTACGGTTTTTCAAAAATGTTAAAAAAAAACAGTTACTTGGGCATTCTCGAGCGCGTCAGATATTCATACTACGTATGCCCCAAGTGCCTCTGATAACAACGGTATACTAATCTGCCGGTTTGCGTGGTGGGGGTAGGCATATAAAGTAGTCAAAAATGCAAAAAAAAAAAAAATTTACTCGAGCGCGTCAGATTTTCGGAAGGGGTGATAAGTAGGCCCCAAGGAAGCTCCCTTTAAAAAAACTGACGATTTCGGCGTGACGATAAGTTACGATGAATTTTTAAAAATGCAAAAAAAAAAAGTTTATTTGAAATACTCGAGCGCGTCAGATTTTCATAGGGGAGGTTTATCTCGGTATCCTGAAAGCACATTTTCTTAATCTGACAAAAATGTTGGTGGGTTCTCTTAATCAGACCGAAAAAAGTTTTTTGGTTTCTTTTTTCCTTTCTTTCTCCTTGATAAAACGGGGAATTTAAGAATGACAATAAAGCGATAGATACAACCAACGTAAATACGTAAATGTAGATGAAATGTAGTACGAATTGTATTATTTATTGTATATAAAAATGAAATGATATAAAAATTGTATTATAATTGTATTGTTATGTATGGCCTTTACATTTTTGCTCAATACAATTCAATATAATAAAAGTCACATAATATAATCATCGTTATTTTATATCAATTTTTTTAACACCCTCTTTTTTCGAGATATACTCAAAAAACCGGGAGTTTGAGTTTTTATGATGCTTCAAGTCAAAAAGTTTTAACTTTGGACAAAAATGTAAAGAGACCTTTTTTATGTAAAATAAAATTACCTTTTTTGTTTATTTAAACTTTTTTTTTGTAAAATGTATCGTTCGCGACTTATATGCCGCAACGCGTTTTTCGGAAGACGAAATGGCTCCTCCACACTTCGGGTCATGCGGAAACCGGCAGATTTTGTATTTTTAGTAAGTTTTAATATTCTTCAAAATAAAAATAAAAAAAATCGCGCTCGAGAATGCCGGATTAACGTTTTTTTTTTACAAGTTCTCGACCCTATAACTCGGCGGCGTCAAGGACTTATCGTCAGATTAGTTAAATTTAGTCTTAAAACACTAAAATGAACCCCCAATATCTTAATCTGACGCGCTCGAGTATTTCAGACTATCGATTTTTTTTTACTAATCTGATCGTCTATCCTAGGCGCGCGTCACTACATATAGAGCTAAATACTTTACAAGGTTGTTCTATTAGGTCTAAGGTATCTCTCATATCTTAAACTGCCACGCTCGAGTATTACCGAAATTCCTTTACTCGCCTCCCTAACTAACTTGTTGCAGCAGATTATGCACTAAGGGGACAAAGTAGTGTCTTATGCCGACGCGACGCTATCTGACTTTTGATGATTTTAAACTGAAGATCACGTCTAAACTAGGTACTCCCTAGTGTTAATGATTTGGAAAAAATATATGTTAAATTAGAGCATTTTCTTAACAATTTAATACGTGAATATTTTAGATTATGTTTATATTAAATAGTGTAATATTAATTTGTAAAGTTATGTCTAACGCAGATAAAAAACTGAGAATCACGCAAAAACTGTCCGGCGTATTTTTATGAAACCTTCACCATTTTAAAGGTAATTTAATTATTTATCTTTTAACAAAAGGCATTTTCATAAAACACGTACCTATACGTACGTGTTTTATGAAAATGCCTTTTGTTTTATGTATAATAAATTAATAATGCGTCTAATTTGGGACAGCGCTCCTTGATGGGCGAGCCCTATTACTGGCTGGACGTACGACACGTTGCGTGAGCTCAGCACAGAACGCGCAAGCTAACCACTCAAGGTCATTGGCGTATAGTTCGGCCTTACTTATGTTATGTAGCTGGCGCCGTATTGAATCCCGAGCAAAACGAAGGATTCTAGCGTTAACTACCGAGCAAAGCGAGGGAGTTAAGACAAGAATCCTGAGTGCAGTGTGGGATTCAAGGTCGCCCAAGACGAAGGCACCTTTATCCCCGAAGAGAATACTCTACTTTTCACCAGTGGCGTAACTATACCGTTCGAGGCCCGTGGCAAATTCATCGGATTTTTACTAAATGTGTAATATTAAATGTTGGGAGTTGGGATTCTCCTCTGACCGGGGGCCCCTTCCGGCTGGGGGCCCGTGGCATTTTGCCGACTTGCCACCCTGTAGTTACGCCACTGCTTTTCACACTATCTACGAGACAGTAAAAAGCAATAGTAGGTACTAGAATAAAAACAAAAAAAGAAACCTATTTATTAAAATTGCGATTACAGTTGGTAAACTTATTTAGAACAATTAAAAGCTAAAGGTAATGTTTGATACATTAGTGCAGTTGTGGACAAAGTTATGTTTTTATTCGGTACACAATAGGTATAATGAAGTTGAGGTAGAGTATAATTGAGTAGGTATTAAATCTTCATATTATTTTTACCCGACTGTGGCCGTGAACAAAGAGAGGGTTATATTTTTGTAGACCTTAATGTTGTGGACGATATCTCGTCGTTTTGGAATACAGTGTTCTGCGTTTTGTGTCACGAGAGTGATCCATGCAATCATTGTACATAATCGGCCGGATGTAGCCGCCATGAGCCTGCCATTTTTAAATTTCGAAATCAATCCCAACAAAATCTCACTTTCTCTGAGGTATTCCACTTAGGTCACTGATTTGAACGGCACTTCCTCGAACGTCACCTAAACACTTCCACTAAGGGCACTGAAGCAAAATTTAGTAAAGTTCCGTTCGGTGGAATATTTTATTGATATTACTTTCAGTCCCCGAACGGCACTTACGTTTTTTTAGACTGTTTGTTTGTAATGCTAAGACGTACCTATGTACTCTTTGTTCAGGACATTACCGACTATAACATATCGATACGCAAGTGTGAACCACGCCCAGGGCTCCGATGTCGTTTTTTGTTAAGTTTTTTTCTTGTTTTTTTTTTTTTTTTTTTTTTTAAGGCTTGTTCGCCAAATGTTTCACAAAAATAGCATGCTTGGCTAAAAAAATATTTAATTTTTTTTTCATTTTTTTTTTGGTATCTTTTACATAAATAAGAAAACAATCAGGATACATATGTATATTTTTTGTGCTATCGTATATTTTTATTTGTTTTGGTTACGTTTATTTTTTTTTTACTTTTTTTTGTAATCGTTTTTTTTACATAAATTAACAATCAACTGTATATTTTTATTTGTTTTTGTTACGTTTATTTTTTTATTATTAAGAACAAAAATATTAAATATTTTTTTAGCCAAGCATACTATTTTTGTGAAACATTTGGCGAACAAGACTTAAAAAAAAAAAAAAAAAACAAGAAAAAAACTTAACAAAAAACGACATCGCAGCCCCGGGCGTGGTTCACACTTGCGTATCGATATGTTATAGTCGGTAATGTCCTGAACAAATAGTACATACGTCCCAGCATTACAAACAAACAGTCTAAAAAAACGTAAGTGCCGTTCGGGGACAGAAAGTAATATCAATAAAAATATATTCCACGAACGGAACTTTACTAAATTTTGTTTCAGTGCCTTAGTGGAAGTGTTTAGGTGACGTTCGAGGAAGTGCCGTTCAAATCAGTGACCTAAGTGGAATACCTCCTTTCTCTCAAGGGTCTCTCAATCTCCAATTACAAAAAAACCGGGCAAGTGTGTGTCGGACCACGCACAATGAAGGGTTTCGTAGTTGAAAAGAATTTATCCCAAAAACAAAAGACATGGCTAAATGGAAGTATGGGCGACTGCACTAGCAGTGTATTAAAATTGTACCTAGTAATATGTAAAGCTGAATAGCTGACTTCTAGTATTTCTTATTAAAATAGTTATATGAACTCTATATATCGCTCTATTCCTGAAAATAAAATCGTAGAAACTCCTAGGTAAACAAACTTGTAAAAGTAAAAGATTTTGCTATGAACTTTAGCCAGGCGTTTGTTTACAAGCTTCAACAAATAGGTAAAAAACAAAGATTTTATTATGTAATGTGCCTAGCTTTTTCCAACTAAGTTGGGGTCGACTTCCAGTCTAACCGGATGCATCTGAATACCAATATTTTACATGGCGCTACTGCATATCTGACCTCCACAACCCAGTTAGGTACTGGGTAATACGATAACATTTGGACTGGTGACAACCAGTCCAAATGTTATCGTATTACCTTTACGTACCTTACCCTATGGCTTTCAGACACGCATACATATTTTACGTATTGATGCTTTGCATTGATTTGACAAGGAGACATCATCTGCCTAGCCTTTTCCCAACTGTGTTGGGGTCGGCTATCAGTCTAACTGAATGCAGCTGAATATCAGTATTTATAGAATATAAACAAGGAGAAACAAAACATTGAAATAAACTAACAAAATGATATTTATTAATTTAAAATGTAGCTACCTTAGTAGCTACCTACATCATTATTTATTATAGAGCAAAAGCGATACGCGTTAAATGGAGATTATTCTGTTAGTCTCACAAGTAAGTACATTATCTAAAACTGAAGCCGGAGCAGACAACGTGGTCTGGTGTCTCGCCCACACCAAATAACAGATTACTGTCATGATGTGACAGCAGTTCTGTTCTCCACAATACAGCTACAGTAATATGCAAGTATGTCTTCTAAGGGATTACTTGTACTTTCGCTTTAAAGAAGAGAGAAGAAGAAGAGATGGGATTATAGAGATGGGATTGAACGTGGGTGGGATGTAACAGAATCACAGAGTACTTTTACATAACAGAATCGATTAAATAATTGAAAATACAATAAATTATTGTTCTTGTCGATCATTATTCAGTCAACATTCTTCGACATAAAATAGCTAGGTATTTTATATGTAGATACTAGGTACTAGGTCTATGTCTTGTAGGTACTTGGGTTATTGGATAATTTGAATTGATTAAACAAAGAGTTTACACATGTTCCGAAGCTTTTGGTCATATTTGGAACGAATTTCTTTTACGCGGCTTGCTAGATGGAAAAAGTTAGTAATGTGTAACATTACTAACTTTTATTCGATACCAATATTGTTGTTTTTTATTTTAAAAAAACATTCCCCTTTCTTTTTTTTATATTCAGATAGGCTATTTATTATTTATATCTTACTGTATGTTACTCTCACAATGGGAAGCCACACGCAAAGCTGTTTGTAGATGGCGCTCTGAACGACTGTACATTGTTTTACAAACAAATCCATACAATTTGACAATCGTTCGTTATGTCAAATCAATGAAAAAAGGAGAGTCGATCATGTGCCACCTAGCGTGATAAAAAGTTAGTTTTCCTCCCTATTAGGACAAATCTAACGACACCTCTTATGTTAAAATCTATCAAGCCGTTTAGGCTACAGAGCGTGCCAAAGAATAGACATACATTACATTACATACATACATACATACTCTCGAAAAATAATACCCTCCTTTTAAACGAAGAGTTTACACAATACATGTTCCGAGCTTTTGGTATTATTTTTATTAGGTTCTAATCGAATCAAGTATAATCGAGAAGAATCGATTGCCAGTTTTTGGTGCCGGCTCTATTATGGAGCCGTTTGTCTCCAGATTTTGCCATGTTCAACTTGTCAAACAAAAAACATGAAAAAAACTCTTAATTATGTAATTAGTTCACGGCAGTTTTAGGAGAATAATGAAACCGTTATAATTCTTCAATGAATATTTGAATGTTATGTATGACCTAGTGCGAAATTTCTATACATGCTTAGGGCAGTGGCTTAGCCATGTCCATTAACATTTTTATTCAAGAACAAAAAAAAAATGTGATACAACTACAAATTAATAATTTTCGGACTTTTTCCTTTACTTGTGCTGTGCTTGCCTTGCTTCTTGCCAAATTTCATAATTCTAGGTCAACGGGAAGTACCCTGTAGGTTTTGATTTATTTGCGAGTATCAAAATATGTCGTTTATATGGCCGTATTTTTTTATCGCGATGACTTAGAAGCTTGATTTTTTTAGAGCTGCAAGGGACTATAGATTTACATATTTCATATTTATTTCAACATGATACCTCCACGCGTTTCTGAGAAAAAGGGTCTTACAGTCTGACAGACTTGAAAATATTTTTTCATTACACTTCCTCGAAAACTGGTTCATATTGCACTACGATTAGGTTCACAATGCAATGTATTTCACACGCGTGCGATTTTTTATCTTCCACTGTAAAAATTGCCACAGATAACTTATACCTATACTTAGTCCAAATTGGTTCAATGCCTCTATACTTGCTCTATTCACAACTCTCTATTCGGACCTGTGAATTTTTTTTGAATATTTAAATAATTTTTATATAGAATATCATCAAAAACTATGATTAATACAATAAAAAAAAGTTTATGAACAAATTAACATTTATTTGTGTTCTAAACTCAAAAATATTTGAATTTTCTATTTTTCATGTTAGGCTGTTTATCGGCTTCATACCTTTGCTTCTCCTTTAATCTGGCGAAAGCAAAGCGCGAAAAAAAAAGAAAATTTAAATCATAGTTTCCTAATAATTCATGAGTTTCATGACAAAAATATTTTCCATTATTTTATTTTATTTCTTCAAAAGTGTATTGAAAAAAGTCGTTTGGCACACGTGGACATTTGTTATTGCAGTTCTCGGCTCAAAAACAACCTCGCCTACGGCTCGGGTGTTAATTCCGCCTCGAATGCAATAACAAACGTTCTCCACTTGTATCAAAATGTACTATTTTGTGTGAAGAAATTACAAATTAAAAATTTTCGGACTTTTTCTTTTACTTGTGCTGTAAGACCTTGCTTCTTGCCAAATTTCATGACTCTAGGACAAAGGGAAGTACCCTGTAGGTTTTGATTTACTTGCGAGTATCAAAATATGGCGCATAAATGGCCGTATTTTTTTATTGCGTTGACTTAGAAGCTTGATTTTTTTAGAGCTCCAAGGGACTATAGTACTACCTACGTATTTGATATTAATTTCAACTTGATGCCTCTACGTGTTCCTGAGAAAAAGGGTCTTTACAGACAGACAGACAGACAGACGGACAACGAAGTGATCCTATAAGGGTTCCGTTTTTTCCTTTTGAGGTACGGAACCCTAAAAAAACTCACGTCAAACCGACACGGTTGTCAATTTTATAAGAACTTAACCGTGCTCCGAATAAAGTACAAAATACTAGCCCTCATAAAACACGGAATAAAGTTATATCAGGAATAACAAAGGAATAACCATACATTTTCATAGGTTTATATTTGGAATAACTTTATTCTGTGTCTATTAGTAAGACGGTCAAAGTGGCGCAAACGTTTGCGCTTGGACTAAATTTCGAACTAAGACGGAGTTTGTTTTGTAGATCTCGGGAGCGCTGCCTGCGAGGGCAGCGTAGACTTCGCTACGGCAAGTACTACGGCGCAGGCGCAGCCCATAATATTGACTAAAATGTCGCTGGGTAATAACAGCTGCACGGGTCGATCCATCAGGTTAAGCTACGCTTGCCGGGATGGGTGACCATCTTTACACACCGAGACTCCTCCGTGCCTCGGAAAGCACGGGTCCCGGCTGTCATTCGTGGATCTTTGACAGTCGTTACGGGTCGTCAGAAGCCCAAAAGTCTGACAACCAGTCTTACCAAAGGGTAAACCCAGTTAATGGGTTGTGGAGGTCAGATATTCAGTCGCTCCAAGTAAAATAATTAGTTGGGAAAAGGCTAGGCAGATTGATTGATTGCGTATGTTTTTTTTATTTCATTTGGAAATCCTAACTCTGCCGTGAGACACCATTTATTCATCTACGAATACTCCTAGATTCTGCAAGGAAACAAAAAAAGAGATAGGTAGGTACTTAAGCAAATTTTTTTTGTTAGGTAGGCACTATAAAATAGAAGATGAACTGCATGATAGTAAGGCCAAAATTACCTGTCGAAAAACTCCTTGCGCGCCAGGAGGAACGATATCGCCAGGCATGTTTCTGCAAACCAGACAATTTGACTTTTACTACCTATTACAGTCCGGCCATCGAGTTAATGCGTTCCTGACACCTGTAATCGACCATTTCTAGTAGTAATAAGGATCAAATTCGCAACACATATTTTTTTTAGTATGAAACTCGCAGGTGGCAAGAACGCATTTTCTCTACGGCCGGACTGTAGTTTCACTGTTTATAAAAGAACAAAAGACTATGATCATGATCTGTTTAAAAGTAAAATGATTTTAAAATTATATTGATAACAGTAATGGAAAATAAAGATTTTCAAAATTGTGCAATCAAAAAATGTGCACTCTCTAAGAGTGATTTATTTCTTCTCTAAAGTAAAGAAACAAATCAGTGGGGCTAGGTTCATATTCATACCAACGATTACCTATTGTACATTCTCACGTGTTCCTTCTAGTAGGTAAACATGTAACTTAGGTAGGTACACTCGTCATTGAAACTTCAGTAAAGTTGAAACTATCCACTGTCAATCTGTCATAATACAAAAGTAGACCTTGTAGTTTAACATATTTAGTTATGTTAATAAACGACGAAAAGTTTTTGACTTTTTAGCCGCTATATCATAAAATGTTCAAAGACTTTTTAGCCGCTTTTTACCCGGATGGCTTTCATGCCATAATCCGTAAGCGAGCGGCATCGCTGATGAGCAGGGTGAGGGACAGTTCCAACAGCTACCTGAGAGTCATTGCTGAGAGCATCGAAAGTCCTCTATGGAGGCAATGGATACACATCCACGTTAAATAGTTCCTCTTGTATATGTTCTAACATTTATTATTAAGTTCTTTTACATGTAAGTATTTACTAACACTATAATTATGGACACATTAGTCTGATATAAAGAAATTGAATTGTATATAAAGAAGAATACCTACGCAAGGATTTACTAATGAAACTACCTTGTAACAAAAGTAAAGCAATTTACAAAAAGCTTCACAGGTCTAAAGCTGTGCACTCACGGTCAGTGAATGGATGTACCTACCTACCTACCACACTCACGCACGGTTCACGGCCCACAGTTTACGCACTCATGGAACAAATGTCGCGACGCCAAACGGTGGCGTGAGGCTAGGAATTACGGTGCGCACGGAAAATCCTTGATTGACGTCGCACCAAAATATGGATTGAAGAATCGACACTGACGATCAAATTTTGAATGTACCTATCACGCCATTTGGCGAGGTCAGTCCATCCGTGGGCCGTGGCATCACGATACGTGGCATACGATTATGTTCCTTAATTACAAGGCAACACAAATCACTTTCTTAGGGAAGTATTTTAGTATTTTGGTGGCGCCCATCCATTTCATTTTACCCAAATGTGCCCAGCTTTAGAGAATAATTTGAGAGGAGCCGGTCACTCAATCAATCCGTCTAAAAAAAGTCTCATCATTTAAACTTATTTCCATTAACAAAATGAAAATTCTAAGAAAAGGGAACATTTTTACTGCCTAAAAGGGTTCTACGTAAATAAGTAGGTACCCTATACGCTTATTTTGTTTGATTTAGTTAATGACGCAGATTGAATTATTATCAGAGGTCGACATTTTAGCATGATTGTCAATTGTCGGGAATAATCAGAGAGTATCCCGGTGTTATCTTTGTACTAATCTCTCTGTTGTTAAAACTGGCCACTAATATAGAAAATTGAATTTTTTGTGGACGTTTGAAATTGTGGATGGGACTAAGTTTTCCTGCTATTTCTAAGGTATCGGAATTTGAATATGTTTTATGTTGAAGACATTTTTTTTTTTGTAGTGGACTTGAAAGGACTATAAAAAAAACAGAACTACAAAATAGTAAGCGCTCCGTCTCAGAATATCATATTCTCAAAATATCATAATCTCAAAACACCATAATCGCAAATCATCATATTCTCAAAATTGCTTTAAATCGATAATACCTATTTAATTATGTTAAAAACTTACTAAGCTAAAAATTGGTTTAAGTATAGGTAGCATTTTGTCATAAATCTACATTTAGCGAAGCGCGTTTAGTTCCGGTGCGGGTGAGAGTCTTCTATCACTTTCGCGTCAAACTAGACAGCCATAATGGCATTTCACTTGAGCCGGTGAAATATCTACCTAGGTACTTATTTTTTTTTTTGTGTCTAATAATAAAAAAAATAACTTAATATTTACACACCGTAAAGGCTCCCCAGACAGGCGCGAGGCTCTAGTAGGTACAACAATTTCTATGAAAACTTTATAGAAATTATTCCATCGGAATCGCGTCGCGTCGCCGTCTCAGCGTTGCGTCGCGCCTTTCTGTGGGAGCTTTAAAATAATTAACTATGGGTATTTTAAAGTACATTAGACAAAGTAGGTAGGTAGGTAGGTACTTAAACAACGACGATACTCGTATGATAATAAACCGTAACATGTATGTTTTAGTGCGATCTGCGTCTGTACGTTTGGGTCATGGTCAAAACGTTGGTGACTTACCATATAATATATGAGAGTTCATATGGGGACTACAGACAGTCAGACAGTCAAATTTTTTGGCAAATAGGCTAAATTCGAATATTTATTTTAACTCCATATTATAAAATGGTGATCCATACTATTCTAATCGCAAAGCTTTACCTGGCCGCTTTAATTAAAACACTTCGACTGTTGGAACGGATTAAGATAATTCGTGATATAAAAAGAGTTTCGAACTGGGGAAATCATTCATAAAACCGACAGTTGTTCATCGGTTACTACCTATAGGAATCTCCGGGAGAAAAGCAGAAAGTCCAACATGGCAGTCAGGCATTTCATCATTAAGGTAAAGAAAACATTTTTACTTAAATTAATTTATAAAACTTTTTGTTAGGTTTTTGCCCAGCAGTTGCGAGATTCTTAATTAATTTTGTATCTGCTCAATAAATTCTAGCTGCATTAAAATGTTTCTGCTTTGCCGGTAACACTTTCAGTTTTCACGAGAAATCCAGACAAATTCCTCAATCATTCAGTATAAACTTATTTCATAAACAAAACGACGCAATTAGTTTCTTTGCACCCATGAGCTACGAACTGCTTGTTATTATAGACCCTGACCTGACTTATCCAAAGGATACGGCAACTAGCGAGTTGCCTATTATTAGGACTGACAGGTTAGGGTCTGAAGGCCAGGCCAAGTATAAATCTAACTTTATTACTGTCCGAAGGGTACTATATAGTTTGTAGGTCAGAAGATGGTATAAGAGTAAGTTTGATGGAACACAGACCAATCAAAGATGAAATAAAAACCGGCCAAGTGCGTGTCGGGCCACGCGCAGTAATAGTGTTCCGTAGTGCACGTCGCTGCCCGTCGTTATTCGTACGTAAATATTATTAATTTAGAAATCATTATGAATAAGAATGTTATGATTTTATTTTTGTATATTTTTACATGGTTCATAAACTTATATTTACTACCTGTTTTACACAACTAACAACGTTACTTAAGTAATTTTTAATGGAATTTGTACGAAATTTTTACTGTTCCAAGTAACTTTTACAAGTTGGTTGAATAACTCGTAAACTTGAAAAGCCTACTTAGCTGTGATAGTTTTCCTTTTAACTTCGTTATCTGTACTGGTATCGTGAATTTTTTCACCCATCCAAAAACAACCGTTTAGCCGGCGGGGTGGGGGGGCACTTGACTGTAACAAAAATTAACTCTTTAAACCTTAATATTTCAGAAACGGATCCCTAAATCGAAAAACTGTTTTCACAAATCCGCAATATTTTTAAAAGACCTATCCAACAACACCCTAATAATATCGGTCTCATTGCTCCCGCCCGTGTGCAACCTGCCGTGATAGAAAGTTAGGGTGGTAGGAAATTAAATATAGAAACTAAGGACCCGTAAACATTATTAGTTTAGTACCTAGGGTAAATAGTAAATCAAATATAACATACCCATCTTCTTCCAAGAGCGCAATTTTGAGTACCCCTACAGTTTCTGGTACCGCCTCCATGCGGAAGGTGCCGCGATGTCTCCGTCGCATCAACGACTTGCGGTTGCTGAAAGTAACAACTTGTATTCAAATTCAAATACGTGATACTTACGGCTCATGTGTGATACACTACCTATGTGAATATGTACTTTTGAGGAAAAATTAAAAAAAATACCGTTCCCCCATATCTCCCAAGTTTGCATAGAGAAAAATCTGAAATTATTCTATGTGATAGATAGAAGTTTATGTAAAGATTACAGGAGAAATAAAACGGTGTCTCTAAATTATAACCCCAAAATAATTTAAATAAAAAGTAAGTTTAAAAACTAAAACCCGACTACTGAAAATCACGCTCTAAAAAGTACACGCATACACAAGAAAATATTCTCATCTGAAATTAGCTGACAGACAAATAAAAAATCCGGAGTCATACGTCACGCTAGGTTAGGAATAAAACGAACAGATTACGCGTGACTCCGGATTTTTAATTTGTCTGTCTATCATTCTTAATTCGTTGCTGTCTTTTTCAAATTTTAGATGAGAATATTTTCTTATTTCGTACTTTTCAGAGCATCATTAGGGTTCCGTCCCAAAATGGTAAAAAGAAAAAGAAACCCGATTCACTCTGTCTGTCTGTCCATCTGTCACAAAATAAAAAAGAAATAAAAATATATATTATTTTTTAGCAATACACACGGAATGAACGTCTTATTTCGAAGTGGGGCTACTAGGGCATGTGGGGTATCTTATGAAAGAGCGCTGTTTGCACATTCTTAAACATTTTTTTTTTAGGCCGCTTAGTTTTCGACATTTGATGAAAAAGTTAAAAAAAAAACACTGTCCGAAGTTTGCAAAGAGAAAAATCTAAAATTATTCTATGTGATAGAAGTTTATGGTAAAGATTACAGGAAAAATAAAACGATGACTCTAAATAGCACACTTTTTCAGAAATTGGAACGGAACAGTGCGTGAGTCCGACTCGCTCTTGACCGGTTTTTGAACTTTTTTATTTATAAAGATTTACCATCAGCTTATCTATACAATCTATAGGTATTAGCTTCGGAATTACACAGTACCTACTACCGGTGGTGGTGGTGTATTGCAATCTCTCTAAAATAACTGTTTACAAAAAATAAAAACAAAACTATCAGCGTAATTAAGACAAAGACATGAAATTACAAAACAAAACTGTACAGTCTTTGTCATTTTGTTACCTATAACACTTTATTGTAACTCCACTCATAAAATTCAAGACATTATTACCTATGTTGCAGTAACTACCTACTCATGAAAAGAAAACGAATAAATATAGTAGGTAAGTACGATAGGTATCTACCTTCTAAGCAGTCGTCCCATTTCTTGTACGGTTGTACCGTATGGTCTCACTTCTACACTTATTATAAAATTAAAGCACCAGTATACTGCTCCCACTTAAAAAAACCGTAAAACTAAATCACTGAACGAGACGTTACACCTTTGTAAGCATTACGAAACGTTACCACAAAACTATAATAGGTACCTAAGTATAGTTTCAAACGTCAATCATTGTACGTAAACCAATACATTCCTAATGAAATAGGCGTAACTTATTAGCGTGAACGCCTTATCGGAAAAATGTACGTCTACCCGTTGATAACTAGCTTCAGCCCGCGACTTCGTTCGTGTAATATTTCTTGTTTTAACATAAAATAAATCCTATACGTCACGTTACTTCGTTTTCGCTTAACGTTCTTTTTGCCTTTTTTATTTTATTTTTGCTCGGCTCCTAAGGCTTTTTGAAAATAAATATACAGTTATGAGCGGGCTGCCTAACTTGCCAAACGTTAGCCTATGTTACTTCCTCATAATTTGAGACGACCAAGATGCAGTCCAGAATGGAGGTTTCAGAAAAAACTACACTGAACTACGTGTAGAAATAGCATTATTGCGCAACGTTGGTTCAGTAATTGGATCACCCGAGGCCTCAAAGGTGAACACACGTCGAGGGGCGCGAAATGCATCAATCGGCAGTTTTGAATCGGCGAACACAAGTGTGTCACCAGCTGCTGGTAATGCTGACCAAGCGCCGCCTACCGCCGCCATCGCCCGCACCTCAACACCGGCTGCGGAAACGTCACACGGGTACGTCAACCCCTAAATGTGCCGACGCTGCTATTGTCACCACCAGCAAATCAGATGCGTCACAGCCTAAGCGACAAGCCAAAATAGGGGAGAAAAAGGGTCCTCAACCTGCCTTGACTGCGGTCCGTAGCTTATCTTTACCAAGAACGGGCCAAGTTGATGAGGAGGGTTTCACTAAAGTAGAAAAGAAGAAGAAGAAGGCCTGTCCTCGTAACCCGTGTGGTACCGCACTGACTGGACCCAACATGCTGCTGCGCCCTGCTGTGCCTACAACGCAGCTGTACGTTTCACGTCTGTTTCACTCCACAAGGATTGAGGAATTCGTGCAGTAGGTATTTGAAGGTGAATACCGACTGGACTCTGAGTGTCGAAAGGTTGGAGTCGCGCCACAACATCAACTTTACGTCGTTCGTGGTACGAGTTCCAACCCAACATCTACAGACCTTCTTAAAAGAGGACTTTTGACCGCAAGGTGTCATATTTCGACGTTTCCGAGGACGGTTATGCGACACCACGCAGCGGAACACGACGCCGACGTTACGTGTATAGATATAGTTTTAATAAGATTTATTAATTATGTATTAGTTGGTCACTTACTGAACAACAAAAGTCCAAACTCAAGATTTGCCAACGGGCAATGGAGCGCAGCATAATAGTCGTCAAGCGTACAGACCGAGTTAGAAACACCACCCTGCGCTCCATAACTCAAGTAGAAGATGTTGGAGAAAAAACAGCTAGGCTGAAGTGGGAGTGGGCCGGACACGTCACACGAATGCACCCGGAGAGATGGGCAAAGATCGTCACTCACTGGACGCCTGAGGGAGGACATCGCCCTCGAGGCAGGCCACGGCGATGGTGGTGTGACGATCTGATAAGGTTTGCAGGGCCAACATGGCCAGAAATCGCACAAGACAGGCAGGTTTGGAAGGAAAAAGGGGAGGCCTTTGCCCAGCCGTGGGACACCATGTAGGCTAACAAAAAAAAAAATAGTTTATTATTGTTTAAGATATTTTGTGTATATTATCTGTGGGCCTAATTGCCTGATAATAAAATGATTATCATTATTTTAAAACGTCTTTGACGTATATCGGGACCCTGGGGTCTCGAACCTTTGACCGTTGAAGGCGTACGAGGGGCCGAAGCCAACTCGCACACAATTTTAAATTATGAGGAGGCACCAACCGACGATTATCCCTGTATGCACTATGCAAGTGCCAAGGACAACCCCCGGTTGGTGCAGGACTATTGCAGAACATGGAGACAAAACATATTAGCCTATGGGTTTGTGTGGCTGTGGACTGGTTACCTAGAACCTAGAACTATGGAAACGCTAAAATGGCAGGGGGTAACTTGCACACTCAATAATGGGCCACGAACGATCGCTAGCACATAGTGTCGTAGCGGCAAGGTGGCAACATGTCCTACGGCGGTTGTGAGGAGTGGAGACGTATCCCACGGCTATCAGGACAATCCAAGGTCATGATCCCTACCAGCATCTTACTGGAATACTTTCATCCTCCAAGCACGTTTGCTCTTGCGGATCTCCACTCAAACCGGCCAATAAAGGCAAGAAAGAGGTGGGAGCTCTGATCCTCGTCAATGTTCACTACAGCCGGCCAATAAAGGCAAGCGAGAGGTGAGGAACAAGACTTCTCCCGGGAAATAGGGTCCGTGGGGTCGCTACTGCCCAACAGCTCGCCACGTGCTGCCTTGCGGGTTTCTGTATCTCTCTTGGTCTGGCTCCTCATCCTGTTCCGGCAATGTAAACTCTACCGGCACCTAAAATTCGGAGACCTAAAATTCGGAGCTTGCGCGCTCCGAATTTTAGGTCTGTGCCCCACCACGACGTCCACGTAGAGATACTGCGGTGGGGTTATTATTATTACTATAATTTAGCTTTCTATTGGTGAAAAAATGGTCCAGTAGTTTCGGAGCTTATTCAGTACAAACAAGCAAACAAACAAAATCTTTCCTCTTTATACTAATATGTTATAGTCAAACCTCGAAGCTCTGGCACTCCTAGGTTTGACTAGTCAATCCTCAGGTCTGTCTTGAAGTCTTAGTGAAAGCCTAAACAAATGAAGTTTTTCAGCCTCTGGTTAAAGATATTTTGTCAAACCTAGGAGAAACTAATTTGGTCAGGCAAACGTCGAAACTCAATGAATTGAATAAATTCGGGCTTTGACCAAACTAACTAACTTCAAAGTACCTAGATTAGGCTTGGGTTAGGGTTTTCGTCAGCAGGTCGACAAAGCCCCGCTGCGCGGGCTCCTATTTCTGTATGCAGGGTTTAAAGGAACCAAACCGAACCTCGGGGTGCCCCTTTTGAGGGTGGGAAATCATCAAATAACTTCTCCCGCTCTGGGTGGAGCGGAAGGGCGTGTCAGACTTTTACTGACTAAAACCCACCCGTGTTCCTTCAGTTGCCTATGCCAGGGCCGCGGTATCTTCTTCAAACTACCCGCAACCCCAGCGGCGTCGGCCCTATTGGACCCTATCATTTGCTGACATCTCTTTGAGGCGCGCGTGGAACACAACGCGCCGTCGACTCGGGCCTGGTAACCTCGGGGTGCCCCTGACGTCTTATTTTACTTTCGACGTTTGACTGAAATGTTAGGTAGGTACTTCTAGGTTTGACTAAAAATACTTTACTCAAAGGCCGAAATTGGAATTTATTTGGGGGTTTGCCCGAAGGCTTTGGTCAAACCTAGGATAAACCAGTCATTCCGGGAAGATACTGCATATCGACCTTTGACTATAATTATGACTTATATAAACTAAGTATTTATTTTCATAAGATTTGTGAATAAGTTTTGCTCCGATATACACATATAAATATCGTCTTCTAATAACTTATCAATGAAAACTGTGTATTTTTACCCGACTACGGCAAAGCCAAAGAAGGGTTACGATTTTAAAAGGCTATTAGTTGGTTTGTATTAACAATGTTCCTTATAGTCGTCGTATTTTGACAAACGAGGTATAAGTGTATCAACCCCCGACGTAAAAAAGCGGTCAAGAGCGAGTCGGACTCGCATACCGAGGGTTCCGTTCCGATTTCTGAAAAAGTGTGCTATTTAGAGACATCGTTTTATTTTTCCCGTAATCTTTACATAAACATCTATCACATAGAATAATTTCAGATTTTCTCTTTGCAAACTTCGGAGATAAGGGGAGGGGGAAAGGTATTTTTTCATTTCTCATCAAAAGTCGAAAACTATGCTGTCTAAAAAATTGAGAATGTGCAAACAGCGCTCTTTCATATGATACCCCACATGCCCTAGTAGACCCACTTTAAATTTTTAAGACCCCCTTTCAGTCCTTGTTGCAAAAAAGATACTTTCTTATTTGCAAAATAGTTGGGTAAACGTCATCTAAAACTGTTCCAAATTTCAAGTTGATAGCATTAGTAGTTCTTGAGATATCCCGCTGTGTCAGACAGACAGACAGACTGAGTAACACATAAGGCCATAAGCATAAGGCATAAGGTGACTGAGTGACATAAGGGCATTGATAGTAATATATAAGTCAATGCATAAGGGTTCCTTTTTTACCATTTTAGTACGGAACCCTAAAAAGGGGTGTGTAGTTCTGTGTAAATGTGTATCTGTCTGTATCATCTTAGGTCCCAAACGGTTGGTCCGATTTTAATGCGGCTTGTTTTATCAGCAGGCTAATTTTATCGGGATGGCTGCTTAGGTTTTATAACAGCTAGGTTTTATAATAATTCTTTTCAGCAATTTTCAAGATCTCAGCCACACAACGGTAATTAAGTAATTTCACTATAATTCGTCCGCTCGACTTGTAATTTGGTATCTTGTTATCACTGCAATTATGTGGTAACCTTGACCATATGATGCAGCCAGGAGAGTGCAGAATAATAACCAACTCCTCAACAACTTTCAGCAGACATTTGGTCTCAATGAGCAGTTGACTTATAGATGGAGAACATTGTCTGATGATGGAGTCGCGGAGCAGGAAGGTGGTCGCAAGAACTTGACCTTATAGATAGTAGAACAACCGAGTTTGTGACGCTTTAGATTGGTTTATGAAAAATTGGTTCACAGACGGAGAAAATTAGATGCACCTAACCAAGAAGATGTTCGGTCAGAGGATGTCAGGTTTTCGACCCATATTTTCCACTCGTTCAAAGCAAGCAACTTACGGTTTTCTCAATCATTGTTAGTACCCATATTCAATGTTTCATGGTAAAAATTGCATACTCGAGGTAGGTAGATACATGATTGTGTCGATCGGGAGTTTTTAAATTTGTAATTTAATAACATGTTGTTAAATAGCAAGCAAGGCAAAGATTTATTATAATATAATTGAAGCAAGGCCAATGTCGACTATTCTGCCAACGTCAAAAAGTGAGTTGGATATCATTGGAAGCGTCACGTTGTTCCGCGGCTTACAGCGGATGTAGTGCTAGGTACCAAAAAAAATTTAAGGTAAACATTTCGTGTTTGGTTTCTAATGAGCGTCTCATTACTTCTCCATAAGGAGTACTTTCTGACACTACTCAACAAAGTCTAGGGAACAAGCCAACTCTAACAAGTTATATTGAAAAACTCTTTAGAAGAAGTACTGGCCACGAAAAATTCGCAAATATCGTCGTAATTAAAAAAAACCGGCCTAGTGCGTGTCGCGCCACGCGCAGTAATAGGGTTCCGTAGTTGCACAATAATGCGGACTGAAGAGTGCTTTTTGTTGTTTCATGAATATTTGACTATTACTCGTAAATTTGAAAAGCGTACTTATTTGTGATAGTTTTCCTTTTAATTTCATTATATATACTACTACCGTGAATTTTTCACCCATCCAAAGGTAACCGTTTAGCTGACAAGGGGCGGGGGGACACTTGACTCTAACAAAAATTAGCACTTTAAAGCTTAATATTTCAGAAACGGATCCCTAAATCGAAAAATTGTTTTGACAAACCCACAATATTTTTGAAAGACTCGTCCAACAACACCCCACACGTCGCAATGTATATCTATTTATGCCAAATAATTATAGCTTTCTAGTACTAAGTCTCGTAGCTAAGCTGCGGACGGACATAGCGCAACTATAAGGGTTCCTTGTTGACCTCCGGAACCCTATAAATTAAAACGTAAAAAAGCATTTTGGAATAAAGAGAACTTTACTGGTCGCAAAGTACGGCGGCGGCGGCGTTTTGAAACGTAATAACTTTAGAGAAAAAAAAACAGCTGTTTTTTCGCGTTTTCAGGAATGGTCCCTTAATAAAAGTTGTTCATAGTGATGAGTACAATGACCCCATTAAAGGCTGTGCGTTATTTAATTACACCTTGTATAATGTGTAATCGTTTTTCTTCCAAGTAAATAAAATAAAATAAAAATACCTACTTGCACTACAATTCTAACCTTTTTAACATTATTTAAGAATGCATTACAGCATTATGCACATTTGTATAACCCCATTTTTTTGTATATATTTATTTATCGTATGCAACAAAACTAACAGATTAAAATTTAACAAAACATAATAAAAATGAAATAGAATAATAATGTGTAGGTACCTTCTTAATATAATTTATAATGGGTTACCTACCTATTGTTTGTTCTTCCAAACAAATGAAATAAAATAAAAATACCTACTTACTTACACTACAGTTTCTAAGTTTATCTCAATCTCAGTTTTGGTCGGACAATGGGTGCTAAATTTAGATTTTACGAAGTGCGGCTGGTACCCCTTTGGTTTGTCGTATTTTGCAGGATATGAGGTCCCTCCTCATTGGGCCAGAATAGGACATACAACATCAACATCATTCAACTCATTGTATTAAAAACTAGCGCTCTTTTGTACAACAATAAAATGTAGGTATTGTATCGTCAATGTAAAGGCCAAATGACGTTTTGCTATTATATTCTACTCTCATGATATGTGTAAGAGAATATATAATTAGATAATAAAGAAGCGCCACGATGGTTTTTTGAAGACTATTCAACACAATAGTCTACTGTAAAAGCAATCTAAAATAAAAAAAATATATAAATATTTATAACAAACGCGCAGCAAAACCCAAAGTTTTTGACAAACCAGTATATTTAAATTAGGTAATTATGTAATTAAATAGCTCGTTATTTATTTTTATTTTATAAGTTATAAACCAAAGACTTACCCTTCTAGCGGTGGGGGTAAAAACTGAATGATTTCCGCCGACATTGAATATCTTGCGGTGAAATTCAGCACAAAAATCATCAGTGTGCACCCACCACTAATTTTACAACTGAACGTCAAAAATCTTGAACTTTCTCACGTACACAAACTTTGTAGTCAAAAATAACAATAACATAAGCAAGGTGGCATCTCATACACATGTTGTTGTATGTCCGTGATGCGAGCGAAGTGGTGCAGCCACGGTACAGACCAAAGTGCAGGGCTCGACAATCAGACTCTGATTCATCAAAATATTTGGTCTACATATATTTTGAAGTCCTCATACATTAGTAATACTAATAAGTGAACATTAGTTAGAACCTATTGTGAAATCTCTCGTCGTAGCAAACATATACTTACTTATTATAAATTAATACAAACTAACACTAAAATATACGTATTTATGTAATAATGTATAAAAAAATAAGTAATTAAGTAAACAGAAAAGCTAAGTTCTCAAGAGATGAATAAAAACTTCTTAAGTATGGCCCTGAGTGGTTAGCTTGTGTGTTCTGTGCTGAGCTCACGCAACGCGTCGTACGTCCAGCCAGTAATAGGACTCGCCCATCAAGAACCGCTGTCCCAAATTAGACGCATTGTTAATTTATTATACATAAAACAAAAGGTATTATAATTATTAAAACACGTATACTAAAAGAAAAATAATTAAATATTGTCTTTAAAATGGTGAAGGTTTCTTTATAAGCTTGATAGTTTTTTGTGTGATTCTCAGTTTTTTATCTGCGTAAGACATCAATCAATCAATCAACTCAGCCTAACGCAGTCCACTGCTGGAGATAGGCCTCTCCCAGTCTGCGCCACAACACCCTGTGCTCCGCCTTCCGCATCTTATATAGTCTTGGCTACGCTTTTGCTTCATTCGCTTTATAATTATCTACTTACAATCACACATCTAACCTTTCTACCATTGTAAGAATGCATTATAGTTTATCTCAATACTACATCGATTTTTGCGGGATATGGGTGCTAAAGAAGGATGGCGAGTTTGGACCCACATTATTTATAAATTAACGTAGTGTCATTCACTTGCAATTTAATATTTACTTTAATTAAGAATTGGTAAGAGTATTATATAAAAAACGTTGAGTGACTAGGTGTTGGGAATTAAAAGTTATAAAAGATTTATATTTACTCAAATGCAGTATCATGCAGTATATAAGTCATCATGCAGTTACTAAACGCAACCAACCTACTCGTTAGAAGATTTACTTTCATAGACTAGACGCTTGTAATTTTTTTTTAATACACAAAACTTGTAAAATATAATAAAACATATAAACAATATACATACATACATAATATTAAAAATGCATTCACATTTTTTATACAAAAGTGTACAATATTATAATTATTATTACGACTATTTGTGACAACGTAGAATATAATGTTATGCTGTCAATAGGAGTTGGTTGTCAGTGTCAAAACTAATTAGTGTTATTCCATTGATTGTTTTCAACGGCTAACGTGGGATAGCTATTATTTTCTATGCGATTTTGTGGATTCTTGACGACTTGGCTTCACCTTTGGACTGAATATTCTACATACCGACTTAGACAACCGCTTTTACTTTTGGATTCCGATTTGCAAGTGTTTTGGACTAGTTACCCGTTAAAATGCGTGGTGTGAATTGTCAGTTGCAAAAGGTTATAATCTTTTACCTTTCATATCTTTTTTCTCCCAGCCTCTACGACTTACTGCCCATTAGCTAGTTATAAGTTTCCGTCACAGATTAAGTAGTATTTTCCGTACTGTACGATACTCCTAAAACGGTGTGTCCCATTGTACATGCAACCTCGCCATCCTCCTTTAGTTATCATAGAAAACGATTTATTTCTGTTTGTAAAACTGACTATCCTAAAAGAAAATCGTATGACAAAGTTGGATCTATACTCGTATGGTTTTAGAGAAACTATTGACTAGCTCTAAGCATCATCTCATCTGTTTACCCTTTTCCCTATCTTGGGGTTGGCTTCCAGTCTACCGAATGCAGCTGAATAAGTACCTACCAGTATTTTACATGGAGCGACTGTCTACCTGACTTCCACAACCCAGTTACTGGGTATTACGATTCCCATGGTTAGACTGGTTGTCAGTTATGAAACGAAATGAAATTATTTATTCTTTAAATAGGATATCGGAATTACTTTTACACGTTATTTTTTTTTTTTTAAAGAGCTGGATGGAGTCGACATTACTTAACTGAAAACCCTTGAGAAGAATGAGGGGTCATACTTTCGGGCTTAGGTAAACAAGATAGTGAAGTTCCCTGTGTCCTTTACTAAGATAGTCGTTATGTCTCTTCAAATATGATCAAAACTTTTTGAAGGAGATTATGAAATACTGACAATGATATTTCGTAAATTCACTTTCAAACTGCGGTCCAAGCAGGCTCTAACTTTCGAAACCCAATTTTAAAATTATTTACGTGTATTGTACAAACAGAGCCTGTCCTCTAATCCTGCAAAGTTATAAAAAATAAACCAATGTTATCAACCTCTGGGGTACTGCATATAGCGTGACAGTAGCCGAGATGGCCACGAATGGCTGCCAATCAGAGCGCCGGCCGGTCGCGCTCTCGGCTAATCAGCTGAATAACTCTTATTTGTGACTCTGTGCTTGCTGACACACGTCATCTCATCTACTGACCTCCGTAAAGTAATAATGCACATTAGGTCAAATTTGTCCACCCAGACATAGCTCTCTTCCGTATTTCCGCCGCCGCACCGCAGCGACTGAAAAACACCTAATTATTAATATCGGGTGATACTTGTTATGGCTCTTAAGTTTCATAACATAACATTAAGTTGTATTTATTTAGCAAAGAATGTAAGGGTTAATTAACAACTATTTGGGTGTCCCTGTAACATACGCAATCACTTGGAGTCAGTACGTAGGCACATACTTACAAACTTTTCTCAACACTTCTCGTCAATTAGTTTGAGTTCATCACACATTTTGTTCGAAATATTTTTTTCCACGTCTGTACATATTTCTATAGAAATAATAATTATTTTAAAGTGGGCTCAGTTGACTAATTCAAAATATTCATTGGTCAACTCATCCCGCGGGATGAGTTCGAGCGGCCTCAGTTGACTAAAGAGCCGTTATTTCATAATTAAAAGCAAATAGTTGGATATCTAGCTCAGAGCGAGCATGATTATGTACTTAGATGTAGACTATAGACCTTAGAATGAACGTTAATTCAATTTAAGTGGATATCATTACTTATATACAGTGTTCCCATGACCTAGCGTCCTCCAGTGATGACTTGTTTGAATAGAGCGGATAGGTATGTTGCGTAGGTTTGTCCGATTGCCCAGGTGTAAGTATAGCATAATGGGACTGATGATATGGATGGATGAGATGAAGGGACTGGGATGTGTACCATATAGTTCCTTTTACCTTCCCATCATCATTACTTAGATATGATACGGACTTACAGAATTGTGATTAGGTATTGGAATGAAAAAATAAAAAAAACACTCTAAAAGATGCTTTATCTCGTAGATGCTCACGTTTCTATGATTGAACTTGCTTGATCTATAAACGCATGTTTTCATTTATATTCGTATAAGTGGTATTTTATTGAACATCAACACGTGAAGCGGCTATTTTTATATTCATTGTAGATCGTAATTTGTGGACTGTGATCTCATCAATGATCGATCATAAGCACAACCTATCGCTTAGACCTACAGAACATGTATATGATTAGATACACGCATGTATGTACCTAAGTACTTCTAACCCGTTGGTCTCGTGGCGCAAGCGCGACTGCTGAGCGTGGGGTCCAGAGTTCAATCCCCAGGTCAAGCAAAATGTTATTTATATACTTTATTGTAAACCAGAAAAATACATTACAAAGAAAACATACAATGGTCGGCCTGCACTCGTAGCATGGACGACGTTTTTGCGACGGAAGAATAGACAAAATTACACATCCATGCTTAGACGTGTAGAATGCGTAGAAATATTTCTACAATCTATCATTTTGTCTATTCTTCCGTCGCGTCGATACAACCCGTTTCTATGGCGGTCATGCTAAGCGTGCTGATTGCTTTCTACGATCTCTTCCAGGCAACCTATTTAGTGTAGTGTGTGTTCCTAAGTGTAACGTTTTCCATCGGGAATTTCTCAGTAGCAGCCCGAAGTTTGGAAGTTGGTGATGGTGTTATACCGCAGTATCTCTCACGCACAATGGTCCACATGAAGGACTAAGTGCGGAAACCAATTCCTATAACATTAGAACCCCCGTACCTCGGAAAGCCGTTGGTGCTGCGACTGATCTCTCCCCGGTCGTGTCGGATTGCCGTCCCATACAGGATCTGAGAGTGCACCCGTGTAATACCTATCATAATACGAGATATCTCCTACGTACCTGGCTAATGTTCCAAAATCGGTTAGGAGGATATTATTATAACATGTATGTATGTATACCGGATGAGGAGCTCGTGGCTAAGTAATAACAGCCGCACGGGTCGATCCATCAGGTTAAGCTACGCTTGCTGGGGTTGGTCCGTGGATGGGTGACCATCTTTACATACCGATATTCCTCCGTGCCTCGGAAAGCACGTTAAGCCGTTGGTCCCGGCTGTTATTCGTGGATCTTTGACAGTCGTTACGGGTCGTCAGAAGCCAGAAAGTCTGACAACCAGTCCTACCAAGGGGTATCGTATTACCCAGTAACTGGGTTGTGGAGGTCAGATAGGCAGTCGCTTCATGTAAAATACTGGTATTCAGCTGCATCCGGTTAGACTGGAAGCCGACCCCAACATAGTTGGGAAAAGGCTAGGCAGATTGATTTTGTATGTATACCGGATGTAAAAAGACACTTGCCGAAGCCGTCAACCATGTATACTGTACATCTAACTAAGTAGCTTTGCGCAAAAAATATTTTTAGGTATTACGCGCAATATAACGCAAACCCAGGAAAACGGAGTAAATTAACCCTTCGCTCTACGGTACGCGTAGGTACTTGTCGGAAAAAGTGTAGTAACACTTGGAATACGTTTTATAAAAAGAAAATGCGACTTTGACCTTCAACATCTCCAGAACCAGTGGATTCCCAGGCATGGTCTAGTGGAAAAAACGATCCAAATAATGGGTAGGTACAATATGTGCCTTCGGCTTCGGCAAGTGTCTTTTTATAGCCGGTATATCACCACTCCTATCAAAACGGTGAAAGAAAAACGGACTGGGGCCGCGTGGTTACAGCCCACTCCCTTTTGAAGAGAGGAGGGCTGTGTCCCAGCAGTGGGAACAGTATAGATATTTGTATGTACCTACCTACACCATGGCATGAAAGGGACAGTAACAATAAGGAATCTTTTCTTTTTATTTTGATAGGCAACCTCCCCATGTGAGACAGTAAGTCAAACTTGAGCTTACCATCGCGGGTCGTGGGGATTTCGGGACCGGGACCGCGGTCCCAGATTCCACCTTTATTATTAATTTTAGAGTAGTATTTTGGGACCACAAGAAAATATAAGTTAAAGTACAGTTAACAAATTCGTGTTCCAAGCAGGATAAGTATGCTCTAGAAATATAAGAATCTACAGCTAAACGTTTGCCATCGGATAGACTCAGGTGCAAAAGACTTAAATAAAACCGTCCAAGTGCATGTCAGACCACGCAGAATGAGAGTTCCGTAGTTGAAAAGAATTTATCCCAAAGACAAACTTAACATTGTGTTGAAAAACATGTTTTCCCATACATTGATAGATGTCACGGACAATTCTCCAACTGCATATTTAAGTTTGTAATTGCAAAAAACTATTCTCAAACATAACATCACGCCTTATTTCACCGAAGGGTTGGGCAGAGGTGTACCCATACAACCACATTTTGCCAGAAAAAAAAAACTGAAAACTATTTTTTTATGTGATAAACTCATTGATGTATAAATAAGGTAGATATGGTTCGCGCTCCTCGTACGTGGACCGCATAAATTGTGTTACGCACACAATTGACATTAGTCACAATCGAACTGGCGTTTCAGTGCATGTAGTCGTGCGCGGAGTCCAGGTTTAGTGATTGCGATGTTAGCGCGTAACATATCTACCTCTAATGTATCAATGGATAAACTACAAATAATAAATTTTCGGACATTTTCCTTTACTTATGCTGTCAGACTTTGCTTCTTAGCGTTGATTTAGAAGCTTAATTTTTTTAGAGCTCCAAGGGACCATAGACTTACGTATTGGGAATTAATTTCAACTTAATACCTCTACGCGTTACTTAGAAAAAGGGCTTTGGCAGATGACATACTTGAAAATATTTTTTTATGTGATAAAATTATAAATTAGCAATTTTTGGACTTTTCCATTATTTGTGCTGTAAGACCTTGCTTCTTGCCAAATTTCATGATTCTAGGTCAACGGGAAGTACCCTATAGGTTTTGATTTACTTGCGAGTATCAAAATATGTCGCATAAATGGCCGTATTTTTTTATTGCGTTGACTTGAGAAGCTTGATTTTTTTACAACTCCAAGAGACCATAGGTTTACGTATTGATATTAATTTCAACTCGATACCTCCACGAGCTCCTGAAAAACCTTTTTCTCAGGAGCTCGTGGAGGTATCGAGTAGACGGACAGACAGATAGACGGACAACGAAGTGATCCTATAAGGGTTCCGTTTTTTCCTTTTGAGGTACGGAACCCTAATGAAAACGGGGGAACGGTTTTTTTTACATTTTTCATCAAAAGTCGAAAACTATGCCCCCCAAAAAACCGGTCAAGAGCGAGTCGGACTCGCGCACCGAGGGTTGCGTTCCGATTTCTGAAAAGAGTGCTAAAAAGTGTGCTATTTAGAGACTTCGTTTTATTTTTCCTGTAATCTTTACATAAAGTTCTATCGCTTAAAACTATATATAGCTTTAAATCTATAGCTTTAAATAATTTCAGGGATTATATTATACTTATTTTATACGGTATTTTTTTTACATTTTTCATCACAAGTCGAAAACTACATAAACGGCCTAAAAAAAATAAAAAATGTTTGAGAATGTGCAAACAGCGCTCTTTCATAATGACACCCCATACATGCCCTAGTAGCTCCACTTCGAATTTCTAAGACCCCCTTTCAGTCCCTGGTACAAAAAAACTGTATATATTTTTATATCTTTCTTATTTGCAAAATAGTTGGGCAAAGTCATCTAAAACTGTTCCAAATTTCAAGTTGTACTTCTTGAGATATCCAGCTGTGACAGACAGACAGACTGAGTCGCACCATAAGGCTTCCTTTTTACCATTTTCGTACGGAACCCTAAAAAGACTGCGTATACCTACAAAGGTTAGAAAAGTAACGACAAACCTTATTTAAACTATTCTTCTTTTTCAGGCGCTATGCGTGACTGTATGCCTGGCCTATAATTCGCCGTCATCCAACGAAGAATCAGCTCGAGAATTTATAGAACACGTTCTCAGGATCCCTAACCCCGACAAGATACTGAACTCCGCACGAGGTAGACTTGAGAGGAGTAGGCAGCAGGAGATGATCAGAGAACGCGTTACTTCGGATGCTGATTGTGAGGACCCAGCCGAGGTAGTAACATTTACGATCGTATTCTTTGAAGAATTAGGCCGGCCCAGACTAAATAAAAACCCAGACATAGCGCTGCGAACAATACAGTGAAGCATGCTCAAAACTACACCTCGCTCTGTGCATACACGCTCACACGCACACATTACACCAAACTATAATTAAACTAAACCTCATTACTGGCAATGCTGCCAGTCTTCTGGGCACGTTTCCGGATGACATCGATGCGGACGAGTACTTCGACGCCTAAGTGTCCTTTTGTTTTTGTATTTATTTGTATATTTAGTTAGTCATTTACTTTAGTACTAGTATAGTGTTAATTTGTATATATTGTTTAACAGAAATATAATAATTATAGTGGTCATTACGTGCACACATGTTTACGAAACTTGAACCGTGAGGCTGTTGACATCACTATCAAGCATGCATATCATGAAACCAACTGACCTCTATTTCACAATAGAGGTATTGTAAAATAGAGGTCAGTGCATGAAACGGAAGAGACGAAAGACAAATTGACAGATTGCTAACAAAGTCCTTTTACAATCACTTTACCTCTGATTTTGCATCGCAGTGGTCTTTATTGTTGATGCCATAAGGTTGCTGATGAGTTACAGCCAGAGGTAAAATAAATGTAAAAGGACTGAAGATTTCTAGGGCGCGGAGTATTTTTCTTAGTAGCCATAATTGTCCCTTTACTGGGCAAAGGCCCCCCTACTCTCTTTCCACCTCTCTCTGTCCAGAACTGCCAAGGACCAATCTTATTGAAGGAGTCCAGCTCATCCCACCGTCTGGGCCTGCCGCGATGTCTTTTGCCATTAAGCGGGACCCACTGGGTCGTAAGTTTAGCGGGATCGTCTCATTCGTCGATCGTCATTCCCATTGATCGTCTCTCTATTGTCATTAAATGAGCACAAATGCAGTTTATGGGCTGCTAAGAGAAATTTTCTACTACAATACCTCGTTGATCACTTCTACAAAAGCATGTTGGAGTCAGAAATTTAGCAGATTCTAAAGCTTCGTTGTAATGTTACAGCTATTACCTGAATACACGGCAGCACTTCAAGGATCGCGAGAGCTGAGGCAGTTGGGAGCACAGGTAACCTGGGTTTATTTATTTTAATCTATATTATCCACCATCCTCTCCACCTCGTGGTACCTAATATAAGAACAGAAGAAAATCAGTGTAACGTGTACACATGTAGCATATCGCACACAGAATAGATATAAAACCTCTTTTATCTGTTCTGTGATATCCCACACCACACCACACAAGGGGGCACAACTCAAATTACCTCTTTTCAGGAACAGAAAGAAATGTTTTACTCGTTTTCTATTTGACCGATTTAAAATATTGTTGTATTTATTATTTTACTAAGATATTAATTTGCTCAATTATTTACATTCAAATACACGTACTTAATACTTTTTATTGATGTAATAACTCGATTATGGATTATTTTGAGTTGTGGCACCCTTTATCTAGGTGTGCAATATGTGTCTGGTACCAGTTACAGGAAACCTTCATTATGGCATCGACTAATAAATTTCGAAGTAGTAGAACAGCTAAAACTGCTAATAGTCCGGTCAAAATAGACATTTCAACTAACAAAAATTCCGACAGAGCTAAATTTTGGTGGAGGCCTTGGGTACACTATTAGAAACAACGTGTCAAAAGTCCCCATCGATCCCATGTGTGCAAAAAAAGTTATGGGGGGTCAATGTCAAAATTTGAAGTTTTTTTGGATATTTCTCGTAAACGGTAAGTTATATCAAAAAAATAGGTGAGACAAAATTAAAGATCATAAATTTGTCTTCAAAAATTGTTTCAAACTTTTTTTCTAAGAATCACCATTTCTGAGATATCGCGATTCTAAAAGTTGAAGGAAGCACGTTGTACATGATATGCACACATTTCCACACCACCTGGAGGAAGTGTACTTTGGCGCGTTTTTTTTTAAGTGGTTTCCTCGGTAGGCCTACTCCACGAACTGTTATGACGCAATTTTCGGGGACAATAATCTTTTAACTGCCAGTCTTGCTCAAATGTCCAATTGAATACAACAGACGAAGATTCATGTGATTTTGATGAAGAGACAGCTGGTTCATCTTCATTTGAACAATTTATGAACATCCAGCAAGAAGAAGAGGAAGAAGAAGAAGAAATCAAAGAAGACATGACTATTGAAGTCGACTTTAAAGAATATGAATCAGATTGAAATATCAAAAGAAATCAAACTACAGTTAAAGTCAGTAGCCAATATCAATAATCATAATGCAGTTACACCACTTTAAAAAAAACACGCCAAAGTACACTACCTCCAGGTGATGTGGAAATGTGTGCATATCATGTACAACGTGACTCCTTCAACTTTTAGAATCGCGATATCTCAGAAATGGTGATTCTTAGAAAAAAAGTATAGAGACAATTTTTGAAGACAATTTTATGATCTTCAATTTTGTCTCACCTATTTTTTTGATATAACTTACCGTTTACGAGAAAAATCCAAAAAACCTCAAATTTTGACATTTGAACCCCAATAACTTTTTTAGCACACATGAGATCGGTGGGGACTTTTGACAATTTATTTCTAATGTTATACCCAAGGTCTCCACCAAAATTTAGCTCTTTCGGTTTTTTTGTTATTTGACCACTACTTTTATGTCTATTTTGGCCGGACTATAATAAGTTATCACATCACAGCTATAGGTGATAGATACATGTACAGTATACCTAAACTTAGGCGCTTATTTCATCCAGAAAAACCGGCAAAAGTGCATGTCGGAGCACGCACAATGAAGGGTTCCGTAGTTGGGATGAATAATGTCGAACTCTGTATGTTTCTTCGATAAATAAAGATTTTTATTATTTTTTTTAATTTTTTTTTTATAATAATTTATACCCAGAACAAACTTAACATTGTAGTTGAAAAACATGTTCTCTGTTACGTTCCAACTGTAAATGTAAGTTGGTTGACTATTACTCGTAAACTTGAAAAAGCTTACTTAGCTGTGATAGTTTTTCTTTTAACTTCGTTATTTTTTATACTACTACCGTGAATTTTTTCACCGCGGGCGGGGGGGGGGGGGGCACACTTGACTCTCCCACACCATGGGGTATAAGACAAGAAAAAAAACATCTCCACTTTACGTGTAGGTACAGAAGGTATCCTAAATTTTTTTTAATGATTTTTTTTACCATCTTGTCGGCGTGATGAATATGTATACTTATATCCATGCCAATTTTTTTTTTTTTTTTAAATTTATTTATTGAAATGCTTTAAAACTACCATCAGGACTTATCCTAATGCGATAGCTAAGTCACACGCCTAAAATTTAAATTAAAGTACCTATAAAATATATCTAAAAATCATTGTTTAAATAACATAATCTATATAATAGTACTTTTGCGAATTCACCCCAGTAACATGTAAATACATCAATTTCGACCTGAATAAGATTGATGGTGCGAATTGCTCGCACAATTTAATTATAGCTTTCTAGTACTAAGAGTCTCTGAGCTGAGCTGCGGACGGACAGACGAACGGACATAGCGAAACTATAAGGGTTCCTTTTTGACTACGGAACCCTAAAAATGTAACAGGAAGTGAGGTCAAGTTGCACAATGTCATTAATTTAATACAGGTTAGTTTCAGTATTAGGTCAACATCAAAATTAGTCATCCAATTAACATTGCACTCTGTGTGGGATGACTCACAAGCACAATGATTCAAGTCGAGATAAAATTCAGACAGGTCATAGACACTCACACGAACACTGCACTCGAAGAAATAATTGAAAAAATGTATTATTGTTGTTAAACAATCTCTCGGCAATCTAAAGTACCTACAACTATTTATTTTCACTTGGTGCAGACCGGACGCTCTCAATCGACTTGGAAATATAAAGAGTTGTTAATACTTGCACCAAGTGCAAAGGGCAACTGATGTAAATCCGACGACTGACGAAACACGAAGGTGGCCGAGAGACATAGTTGTACTGTACACATAGGTAGTAAATCTGTAAAAATCTTACCGTGAAAACTTGGGTGAAGGGAACTTGAAGTGAGCTGTCATTGATGAGGGAGCGGATTGACAACTCACTTCACCTTAGTTTTCACTTACTGAGATTTCTACAGTAGACCGGCTGTAGACAGTTGCATGTCTGTACGCAAAATGAGTTTTATTTACATGTAGATATAATTTTATTGGAAAATTAGTAACTAAATAAAAGGTCGGCCTATTTATTCATTTTTGTCGGTTTGTCTGTTGGTGTGTCTGCCTGATAGGTATAGTGCCAGCTTATATGTCAGATACTTGCTAACCACGAAAAGCAAATGATTTCCATGGTATAGTCGATGGCTGCTGATATTTCAACTGTACCATGAAAATTAAATAAGAGTCCTCTAGACAAGAAGAATAGGATGAGGAACAAGGGACCTATAAAACTACCTAAACCTACGTTCTCATGCGTCAAATAACTCAGTCAATTATAGTCTTTAGCTTATTAATAATTTGACGTAGAATCCTGTACGGTCAGCAACAATTAACACAAAATGAATCGAGAAAATGCCTTTTTTTTCGTTTAACTGTTAGGACTTAATGTTCTTAAAATTTTAAGTACTTCTGTTCCGATTTGAATTAAATATTTCGCTTAATAATTAAGATTAAAAAACTGCAAGTGTTAATCGACTTTTGTTGCTGACTGTACACTAACAAGCTGTTTTAAAGAAAAGACTATTGTGAAATAAAGAACTGGTAGCTAAAAGACTATTGTGAAATAAAGAACTGGTAGCTAAAAGACTATTGTGAAATAAAGAACTGGTAGCTAAAAGTTGGCTGTGATGCACGTGCTACGATTCTGCTGGTAGCAGGTTTTTCTTTTCTCTTTACGGCTGCTTAACCCGGCTATTCTGTGGATGTCTTATAAGTAAGGCCTCTAGCCAGGGCAAAAACTTATAAATTAATCGTCCTGTGGTACGGATCTTGGCTTAAATTGTCGCTGGAAGAGGGCAGCAAGGGACAGGCTGGATCGGAACTAGATTATTTAAGGTGGCAAGGGCAAGGGTCGGGGGCGGCCTCGGTCCTCCTGTTACCGCGTCCACCACAACTCGGAGCGGATGCGGCAGCAAAAGGAACCGTGATGTGTTAGTCGGTAGGAGTCCAACATATCTCCCCACACGATGGTAATAAGTACTTACATGAGGATTTCTCCATGACTAAAAAAACCGGTAGCTAAAAATAAGCACCATAAATCATAATCATGCAATTATCTTATTCTGATGTACAGAATATTATGTTATATTATCCATACTAATATTATAAATTCGAAAGTAACTCTGCCTGTCTGTCTGTCTGTCTGTCTGTCTGTCTGTCTGTCTGTCTGTCTGTCTGTTACCTTTTCACGCCTAAACCACTGAACGGATTTCGATAAAATTTGGCAAGGCTATAGATGGTATCCTGGGGACGGACATAGGCTACTTTTTTTTTCAAAAATAATCCTACAGGGGGTGATATGGGGGATGAAAGTTTGTATGGGAAACTCAGTATTTCTTAAGTTAGGGATGTGAAAATTAAAATGTATGCTTTTGATAGGAAATAAAGAAATATGTGGTTCAGCGTTTTTGAAAAATCATCCCCTAAGGGGGTAAAATAGGGGTTGATTTTAAAATTTACAAAACTGCATGGATTTCGACAAAATTTGGCAAGGCTTTATAAAGCATCCAGAAGAAGGCCATAGGATACTTTTGGTCTTAAAAAATAATCCTACAGGGGGTGATATAGGGGATGAAAGTTTGTATGGGAAACTCAGTATTTCTTAAGTTAGGGATGTGAAAATTAAAATGTATGCTTTTGATAGGAAATAAAGAAATATTCGGTTCAGCGTTTTTGAAAAATCATCCCCTAAGGGGGTAAAATCGGGGTTGATTTTAAAATTTACAAAACTGCACGGATTTCGACAAAATTTGGCAAGGCTTTATATAGCATCCTGGGAAATTACATAGGATACTTTCAAAAACAATACTACAGGGGTGATATAGGGGATGAAAGTTTGTAAGGAAACCCAGTATTTCTTAAGTTAGGGATAAAACATTTATGCTATTGGTAGGAAATTAAGAAATATGCGATTCAGCATTTTTGAGAAATCATCCCCTAAGGGGTAAAATAGGGGTTGATTTTAAAATTTACAAAACTGCATGGATTTCGACAAAATTTGACAAGGCTTTATATAGCATCCTGGGGAAGGACACAGGCTACTTTTGGTCTTAAAAAATAATCCTACAGGGGGTGATATAGGGGATGAAAGTTTGTATGGGAAACTCAGTATTTCTTACGTTAGGGATGTGAAAATTAAAATGTATGCTTTTGATAGGAAATAAAGAAATATTCGGTTCAGCGTTTTTGAAAAATCATCCCCTAAGGGGGTAAAATCGGGGTTGATTTTAAAATTTACAAAACTGCACGGATTTCGACAAAATTTGGCAAGGCTTTATATAGCATCCTGGGAAATTACATAGGATACTTTCAAAAACAATACTACAGGGGTGATATAGGGGATGAAAGTTTGTAAGGAAACCCAGTATTTCTTAAGTTAGGGATAAAACATTTATGCTATTGGTAGGAAATTAAGAAATATGCGATTCAGCATTTTTGAGAAATCATCCCCTAAGGGGTAAAATAGGGGTTGATTTTAAAATTTACAAAACTACACGGATTTCGATAAAATTTGTCAAGGCTTTATATAACATCCTGGGGAAGGACACAGGCTACTTTTGGTCTTAAAAAAATATCTTACAGGGGGTGATATAGAGGATGAAAGTTTGTATGGGAAACTCAGTATTAAGTTAGGGATGTGAAAATTAAAATGTATGCTTTTGATAGGAAATAAAGAAACATTCGGTTCAGCGTTTTTGAAAAATCATTCCCTAAGGGGGTAAAATCGGGGTTGATTTTAAAATTTACAAAACTGCACGGATTTCGACAAAATTTGGCAAGGCTTTATATAGCATCCTGGGAAATTACATAGGATACTTTCAAAAACAATACTACAGGGGTGATATAGGGGATGAAAGTTTGTAAGGAAACCCAGTATTTCTTAAGTTAGGGATAAAACATTTATGCTACTGGTAGGAAATTAAGAAATATGCGATTCAGCATTTTTGAGAAATCATCCCCTAAGGTGTAAAATAGGGGTTGATTTTAAAATTTACAAAACTACACGGATTTCGATAAAATTTGTCAAGGCTTTATATAACATCCTGGGGAAGGACACAGGCTACTTTTGGTCTTAAAAAATTATCTTACAGGGGGTGATATAGAGGATGAAAGTTTGTATGGGAAACTCAGTATTAAGTTAGGGATGTGAAAATTAAAATGTATGCTTTTGATAGGAAATAAAGAAACATTCGGTTCAGCGTTTTTGAAAAATCATTCCCTAAGGGGGTAAAATCGGGGTTGATTTTAAAATTTACAAAACTGCACGGATTTCGACAAAATTTGGCAAGGCTTTATATAGCATCCTGGGAAAGGACATAGGATACTATTTTTTTCAAAAATAATACTAGGGGGGGTGATATAGGGGATGAAAGTTTGTAAGGGAAACCCAGTATTTCTTAAGTTAGGGATAACAAATTTATGCTATTGGTAAGAAGTTAAGAAATATGCGGGTCAGCGTTTTTTTAAAAATCATCCCCTAAGTGGATAAAACAGGGGTTGATTTTAAAATTTACAAAACTGCACGGATTTCGATAAAATTTGGCAAGGCTATAGATAGCATCCTGGGAAAGGACATGGGCTACTTTTTGTCTTAAAACATAATCCTACAAGGGGTGATAAAAGGGATGAAAGTTTGTATGGGAAACCCAGCATTTCTTAAGTTAGGGATATGCCCTATGTTTTCCACATGAACGTTCCCATGGGATATTTTCCGACATCCACGCGGGCGAAGCCGCGGGCAAAAGCTAGTATATAATATAATATCATATAATATAAGTAATATAATATCTTATAATAACTATAATATCATCTTCCAAAAATATATCAAATAATTTTCGTATTTTTTAGAACTCAACATAATTACCACAATAAACGCCCGTTTCCACGAGCGTAATAAAATCGCGGCGGGATTTTATCGTGCACTGGATTTTCAACTTTCGTTGTTGAGCCGAGCGTTGAGAATCCAACCTAACAAAAACAGAGTGCATCCCAGCGCGACGAAAAACACACTGTTGGATTTTCAACTTCCGCTCAGCTTCAGCTAAGCAGAGAGTTGAAAATCCAGTGCGTGATAAAATCCCGCCGCGATTTTATTACGCTCGTGGAAACGCCGACTGAGCATTTTTCGTGCAATCGTTGAGCAATCTAACGATTGTTTTATGTCTTATGCGCATGGCAAGAAATGGAAATTTACCAAAACCTTAGACGGATGTGTTGACCTCAGCTTTTATTTTGACATAAAATTAGACGTGAAAACTTCCATTCGCTCAGTGTAGGTACTGGTGGTAAATTATAATATTTATATGCGGTTAAAAAGATTTTAACTGCAAATAACTACGAAACTTTTAGTGCTAAGTGATTGTTGAACATTCAAAAGGCAGGTCATATTTATAAAAAAATTACGACAGGTTATAATTTACCTGTGACGTCACACTGCGAGTGCACTCGCGTGCGCGCGACCCTCTACTTGTCACTATATGTTGCTGAAGAGATTTCGTCTTCGTATCCAGTCTCAATGTTCACTTTGGAGAGTGTCTAAAATAGATATTAAGGATATCATTAGATGTAATTTAGTAAGTGCCATTCTTCCAAAATCACATAATGACATTTATTCTCTAAAGTATAATAATTATATAACCCTCAAAGAACCCTCGTTTTAAACCCATCTGGGTTTAAAACATCAGATGGCGTGGGCGCAGCAAATTGTGATTTGGCAAATAAGTGTCTTAAAACTTTAAAATGAGTAGGTAGGTAATGATATTTCCATTATGACAGCTGAACTATATTTGCTATTTCTGAGGCCTTGAAATAAGTGTTAGAATTAAATGAGAATAAAGTGGTGATAATTATGTACCGACAGTAAGAGTGCTTTAAAGCATATTTATAAATGTGTTCTTAACAGTTCAAAGCTATAGCAAAGTGTAAAAACTAATTAACTATTTATCTTGGAAGGTACATTTTAATGAGAGATCTAAAGCTAAAGGAATCTGGTATAAAAGTATACAGAGTGAGCCTCCTCCCTACCTATATACCTTGGTTCTCCGGGTCGACACAGAAAATGAGTCGCTGTCAAATTGTTGCTGCGCATCGTTTGATGTCAGGACATATTCCGCTAAACAACTTGGCTTTTCTCATGAGAAAATCGGACTCTCACGTGTGTCCGAATTTTTTTTGCCTCTAAACACTGTTATTCGTCATTTATAAAAAATATTAATTATTTGGTTAAAAATGTAATATCCTAAATTCCTAACCTAACCAAAACTATTAAAAAACGAAAATACAAATTTCTCCGTATCGCTGTCGACTGGTAATGTAGTGAGAGACTGGCGCCATTGCCGCGTTGTATGGCAATGCTTTAGCCTCTGGCCAAGGTAAAAGCTAGCTTTTGGGTCACGGGATGTGTCAATCAGCCGTTCGGAGAAATTATGAGGACTTGAACCCCCGGACCGAGGGTTTCAACCCCAAACGCCTCGAAAATATAATTACCGATAAGGTTATTATACATCCGCCGCACAGCACGCCGAGTCAGGAAGATGGGATGGCGCAAGAGTATAAACACACGTTGCATCCCACACTAAAGGTCTACCCACCTTCCATGGAAATAAAGATTTGCCGTCCGGTTTCTTGCCATCGTCGCGTGCCAAGCCATTGGGTCCTACTAAAGCTGCAACGCCGACGGTGGCAAGGGCTCGTCGGATGATGTCATTAATGTTCGCGTGCCGCGCTAATCGACCAACACTTCGGCTGCAAGTCAGGCCGTGGTGTCCGAGGCTATTGACAACTTCGCCGCAGTGTAAGCGATGAGGAAAACAACAAGGAGCTCCTCAGTCGCAGGGAAGCAGCGAGGCGGAAAATAGTATCGTCGAACAAAGTGCCTATGTTCCACGACGGTGCACCTTTCTATAAAAGGTGTGTGCTTCCATAAATGGGAAGCGCGAAGGAAATATGTTAATTTAGGGCCAAAACAGCACTGGAGCTGAGCGAAGTGGAGAGGAGCGGACCGTGAATTGACCAATCACAGATGATTACACTGTTTCCACAGACGCGGAGTGAAGATTTCGAGCAATGTGATTGGTCAATTCACGGTCCGCTCCTCTCCACTCCGCCCAGCTCCGCGTCAGTGGAAACGCAAGTTGATTTGGAACAATCTTTCCGAAACGTCGTTGAAATTTTGAATTTTTTCCTCAATAAAAACGGGAAAGAAATTCTCAAAGATTGGAGACCCAAGGAGACGAAGAGAGTTTTTTCAATCATTTTGATTTCTGTTCGGGGTATTGCGTTTTTGGGAAGTGGCAGATGTCTGTCAGTATGTCCGCGAATAGTTTACTTATGGAAAGGTTAGGATCGAGGCCAATAGAATGAACGCATTTTTTAAGAATTGAATACATTCTACATCGCCTCTCAAGGTTCCATCATAAATACCTACCAAATATTAAATTTGGAATTTAGCTGGCCTAGGGGTTCACCTTGTTGACAGCCAACAGCAGATTTTGGATAATTAACGTTGATTCATTTACAATATGTTATGTATATACTCGTACTTTGAACTGTTAGGTTGGATAATAAATAATGTAGGTAACCTAGAGTTCGTCTAAGCTATAATGACGCGCCCCACTACCGCATTTACCTATGGGCATTATCATCACAAGTTCAAATTAACTCTTTAATATAAATAAATAGTTATGTTTTTGTACGAAGCCTTTGAAAAGGCGTAGGTACCCATTGCGCGGAGTAGGTTAGGCGTCGATTATTTTTTGTCGATGATTTGATAAAGAAGGCATGCAAAAACTGAAAAAAGATATAAAATTACATTATAGTACATTCGCGTTAAGAATGCAGTGAGTCATCATTGTCAAAATATGATATTAATGATTTAATTTTGATTTTAAACTTTTAAGTGTATTTTTATAAATTCATTAAACTTAATCTTTTAAAATATAATTTGTTTGAATTTAACACCACTGTGAATACACCTTTATCTTGCAGTTGCACTGATGAGTCACTGCATTCTTAACGCGAACGAACTATAAGGTCCTATTAACATTGAGCAGTTGTCTATTCATCTTTGTTATTTGCAACCATCGATAATTATTGATCGATGTTTACAACTGTTTAATAACGTCAGCTCGTTCTTATTTCAGAAACATTACCCAATCTGTCATCTAGAAAGGAAAATCAAGAAGCTGAATACTAACGAGTACGAGTACCGACCAGCGTACTATGAAGAGGTTCGTTGCACTATGACGTCGAGCGACGACGTCGGGGACACTAATGAGGTACTGTGCTCGTATTGAAGTTCCGACAACTGCCCTAGCAGGCCTAGACAATAGCTCTTAATAACTCAATCGAACAATCACTAATCACTCACCTCACAAAAAGAGTATCACTAATACTCGTAACTTGTATCTATCCAACATTATGTTAATACATTATGCAAATAATAATTCAAATGCAAACAACTTATTTTTTTTAGGACAACCTATTCAATTTTTTTATCATGGGAATTTTAAATCAAGGTCTAGCACGACCTGTATTTTATAATATACTAGCTTTTGCCCGCGGCTTCGCCCGCGTGGATGTCGGAAAATATCCCATGGGAACGTACATGTGGAAAACATAGGGCCGTCCGATATAACTGTGCAAACTCAAATCGCTACGATATATCGTTACCGTGTATAGTAGGCATAAAGCTACCAATTGGCATGATTTTTTCCGACATCTTCAACAGTCGTCGTCATATTTCAACCAATTTACACAAAACCGTAATGAATTACACTGAATCACTCCGTTCATTGGAGAAAACCGTATAAAAATCCGTTCGGTACTTTTTGACATTATCGCATTCAAACAGACACACTTACGCGGCGGGTGGACTTTGTTAATTACTTAAAATTTATTATGCCAGTCACGCTCTAATAACAAATAACTTTTGTCCGAGTGTCCACTCGTTCAAATAATTTCCTCGTAAAAACTTCGAATGAAATAAAGACTAAATGATACCTCAAGATTCGAACTATGACTACATTTCCAATCCCTTAAATCTCTTAAAAAGAGGTAATTACACAAACATTTGTCAACCCCTATTGTACCCCCTCAAAAACGCTGTACCACATATTTCTTTATTTCCTACCAAAAGCATAAATTTGAATTTTCATATCCCTAACTTAAGAAATGCTGGGTTTCCCATCTTTCATCCCTTATATCACCCCTTGTAGTATTATTTTTGAAAATATCCTGTGTCCTTTCCCAAGATGCTATATAAAGCCTTGCCAAATTTTGTCGAAATCCGTGCAGTTTTGTAAATTTTAAAATCAACCCCTATTTTACCTCCTTAGGGGATGATTTTTCAAAAACGCTGAACCGCATATTTCTTTGTTTCCTATCAAAAGCATACATTTTAATTTTCACATCTCTAACTTAAGAAATACTGAGTTTCCATACAAACTTTCATCCCCTATATCACCCCCTGTAGGATTATTTTTAAGACAAAAAGTAGTCTATGTCCTTCCCCAGGATGCTGTATAAAGCCTTGCCAAATTTTATCGACATCCGTGCAGTTTTGTAAATTTTGAAATCAACCCCTATTTTACCCCCTTAGGGGATAATTTTTCAAAAACGCTGAACCGCATATTTCTTAATTTCCTACCAATAGCATAAATTTGTTATCGCTAACTTAAGAAATACTGGGTTTCCCTTACAAACTTTCATCCCCTATATCACCCAATGTAGTATTGTTATTAAAAGTATCCTATGTCCTTTCCCAGGATGCTATATAAAGCCTTGCCAAATTTTGTCGAAATCCGTGCAGTTTTGTAAATTTTAAAATCAACCCCTATTTTACCCCCTTAGTGGATGATTTTTCAAAAACGCTGAACCGCATATTTCTTCATTTCCTATCAAAAGCATACATTTTCATTTTCAGATCCCTAACTTAAGACATACTGAGTTTCCCATACAAACTTTCATTCCCTATATCACCCCCTGTAGGATTCTTTTTTAAGACAAAAAGTAGCCTATGTCCTTCCCCAAGATGCTATATAAAGCCTTGCCAAATTTTATAGAAATCCGTGCAGTTTTGTAAATTTTAAAATCAACCCCTATTTTAACCCCTTAGGGGATGATTTTTCAAAAACGCTGAACCGCATATTTCTTTATTTCCTACCAAAAGCATACATTTTAATTTTCACATCCCTAACTGAAGAAATACTGAGTTTCCCATACAAACTTTCATCCCCTATATCACCCCCTTTAGTATTATTTTTGAAAAAAATACTATGCTATGTCCTTACCCAGGATGCTATATTCAGCCTTGCCAAATTTTGTCGAAATACGTGCAGTTTTGTAAATTTTAAAATCAACCCCTATTTTACTATATTTTACCCCCTTAGGGGATGATTTTTCAAAAACGCTGAACCGCATATTTCTTAATTTCCTATCAAAAGCATACATTTTAATTTTCACATCCCTAACTTAAGAAATACTGAGTTTCCCATACAAACTTTCATCCCCTATATCACCCCCTGTAGGATTATTTTTGAAAAAAAAAGTAGCCTATGTCCGTCCCCAGGATACCATCTATAGCCTTGCCAAATTTTATCGAAATCCGTTCAGTGGTTTAGGCGTGAAAAGGTAACAGACAGACAGACAGACAGACAGACAGACAGACAGACAGACAGACAGACAGAGTTACTTTCGAATTTATAATATTAGTATGGATTTATTTAATTAATAGCTGCTGGTTTAAATATTACATTTATAACAAGTGCTGGACTTTGCACTGTTGATTGTCGAGACTGAAGAGGAAACACACGGCTGTTGCCGAATGACGATACAACGGATCTATCGCAAAAAAAAATCAAAATCTACTTCCTTCTGCTTTGTCTTTGACGATGAATGAGATTACCTACCTATGAAGAGAAAATATAGGTTTTACCTTTTTAAGAGTGATGAAAGCAATGGCAATTTCTTCATCTCTTTCCGGTGATGTTTCAGATCTGTTCGAGCCTCGGGTTTGCATGTGTCCAATGGAACAAAACTATCCATTTGACAAGAAGACGATATACCAGGTAAATATTTTTTTTTTTTTTTTTACACTGTTATATAATACTGTGTGTCACGATTCAAGGGATTTATTAGGGATTAGATGAAATTAGACAAACAGGTAGAATTTAGCCTGGATTAATTTATTAGATACTAAGGCTTTTTAATTTAAATAGCCTCCTTCATGATGAACATCCTCCTCCTGCCACCCAGATCCTCCTTGATGATGGCTTTACAAAAGGTCGTTCGACTACAGATGCGGGTGTTGCTCTGCTGAAACACATATTTAACGCAAAGGAGAACTCGCAAAATGCTATTTGAGTTTTCGCCTAAGGCTTTGAAACGGCGCGCTTACCACACCGTAGAATATAATAGTGTAATACCGCACATAATAGTGTGAGCTGTGTGCGCTTGTCTAAGTTAAGAAACGGCAAACCACCGGACAAGGAGAATCAACCGTATAGTTTTTCACGGCATAAAAACGTGTGCACACAACGAACGGCCCAAAGGAAAAAAAAAACAAATGCCGTTCGATCATCATGAAGCAATATGTATGATGACTAAAAATTTATTTTTTGGCCGTTCATAGAGATTAATAAAAAATATTGGACACGTATTTTTTCTTTTTTTACGTAGGTAATCAAAAAATTACGGCGATACATTGAGTTAAAATATGGCATGACGTCACTCGTAGCTAGGTTTTATACGTACAAGTGACGTAGCGAGCCCCCACTCCCAAACTTTAATGCGTGATAGCTAAGTATTTTTTTATTAATATGATAAAGCAAAAAATACGTGTCTAATATTTTTTTTATTATCTGACTGACGGACTAAATAAAATTTCTTTTTTTTACCCAGGCATCATCCCTATTATCAAAGTAATAGAATTTATTAGGTACCTATTCATTAGGTATCATTAGGTAATTTGATGTAGCATCTTTGTGTCTTAGCCAGATCAGTGACTTAAGATAGAGTCTGAGTGATGCAAGTTTTTTAACCGACTTCAAAAAAAGGAGGAGGTTATCAATTCGGTTGTTTTTAGGGTTCCGTACCTCAAAAGGAAAAAACGGAACCCTTATAGGATCACTCGTGTGTCTGTCTGTCCGTCTGTCACAGCCAATTTGCTCCGAATCTAATGGACCGATTAAGTTAAAATTTGGTACACGTATGGATTTCTTTGACCCAAACACGTACAGCTAAAGTAAATATATGAATTTTGAATATGAGAGTCACTTTTAGGGGGAAAATAAGAAAATTTAAAAAAAAAAGTTTTGTAAACTGTACCGTGTGACATATCAAATGAAAGGGCTTACTATGAGGGTCTCAAATATATTTTTTTTATAATTGTAAAATATATTGTTTTAAAGTTATTTAAGAAAATTGACGAAAATTGACCATTCCCCCCCCCTTATCTCCGAAACTACTAAGCCTAAAATTTTGAAAAAAATCTAGAAAATAGTTCTATACCCGTAGATTACAGGAAAACCTATAAGAAGTCTGTGGTCTTAAAATAACATGGTAAATCTGTATATATAAAAAAATCAAAGTCCTGACTGAGTCACTGACTAATATATCAACGCACAGCCCAAACCAATTTACCTAGAGACTTGAAATATTGCACATAGATACCTTATATAGTGTAAACATCCACTAAGGAAGAATTTTTGGAAATTCCATCCCTAAGGAGGTAAAATAGGGGATGAAAGTTTGTATGAAAAATCCTATCCCTTGAGTTAATAGACTTGAAACTTAGCACGAATATTCATCTATAAGTAAATTATAAAGTTTATCATTTTTAGTTTTCCTAAACTACCCCCTAAGGAGGGATTGGGGGTGTCAAAGTTTGTATGGAAGAACTTTAACACGCGGTCCGATTAACTCAAAACTCAGTTTTTATACTTGAGACCAAAAATTAAGACTAACGTGTATCAGGGTTTTCCAAAAATCTACCCCTAAGGGGTGAAAAGTTAATTTTATAGCGGAGGATTTTATTGGGGGCTTGATTAACTATAAAATTGGTGTAAATAATGTTTGAGTCAAGTTATGGAAACATACCAGACGATTTTTGAAATTCTTTATTTGTGTTCGTGAAAACAGAGATACAGTTTATATGAAAAATCTTATTAATTTGGTTAATGAACTTGAAACTTAGCACAAATACTTGCATAAGTAATTAATAATGTTTGTCATTATTAGTTTTTCAAAACTACGCCTCAAATGATGTTAGGGATGTTAAAGTTTGTATAGAAGAATTTTAAAGCGCAGTCCGATTAAAAAAATGGTACTTTGAGTCAAGTTAGGAAACTTGCCAAACGAATTTTCACCGATTTTGACGACATATAGCTGATGTTTTAAGGAGTAACTTAGGCTATTTTTATTTTAGAAAAATAATTAGGGTTCCGCGCAAGAAAATTAAAATCCATGAAATCAGACAACCACGTACAGTCCACTACAAACTTACAAAGCCTCCGCTGTCTATTACGGCTATAACAACAAATAATAAAAATAAAGCAAAGTTAAAAATGGGTCGATCCCCATACAATAAACTTTTCATTTTGAAAAAAAAAAATAAAAATTTTAATCTAGCATGTGGGGTGTCATCGTCTAGAACTCATTGAGTAGAGTACAAACATATTTTTTTTAATCTTTTAAAATTAAGAAATGGCCCCCTATTTGTTGCAAAAGTTGTAAATTTTAGACTATTTTTGTACGAGCTCTAGCGCAACAATTCAACAAATTAGGAATTTGAAACTTCTTTATACCATGTAGGTACCATGAATACTGTATTTAATCAACAATACTGAAAACGGCGATTCATATATTCAATATTTTGTTTAAACATGGGTGATTCTGCAACTGCGTAAAAAATAACCCTGTAATTCACAGTATCATTATAAAATAAGTAAAAAGTTATCTTTGAGATTGTTAAACATGTAATATGGTACGGAACCCTTCGTGCGCGAGTCCGACTCGCACTTGACCGGTTTTTTTTTTATTTTTTATGTTTGTTACCTCAGTACTCCGTCATTTATAAACCGATTTGGAAAATTATTTTTTATTTGAAAGGATATACTTCCAGATTGGTCCCATTTTTATCAAAATCCAGTTCTGATGATGGGATCCATGAGGAACTGAGGGAACTCCTCAAATATTATAGGCATACATATAGCGATTTTGGTATTTTCATCAACAAATCGAGCATTTGCATTCAGAAAGTATCACCTGGTGAAGTGGAACTGATGAAGAAGACCACAGATGGCTACGGGAACTCCTCAACGATAATAAGTAGGTATCTATTTCACGGGTGGCGATAATCTCGATGAAGATAGTTAAGCTTAAGCGACAATGACGAAGCTTTAAATTAAAAAAAAGTTTTATAAAAAAAAAAAACAACCGACTCCAAAAAAAAACACTAGTACAATAGTACAAAGTGAAAAATAACTTTAACTTCGGAAGTCGGTGTCTTTGATTTTTTAGTTTCGGTTTTTGCCACCGACTTCCGAAATTAAAGTTATTTTTCACAAAAAAAAACAACCGACTCCAAAAAAAACACTACGTCTGTTTTGGAGTCGGTTGTTTTTTTTTTAAGTTTTTATTTTTCACTTTTTAGTGGTGATTACCCCACACAAATTCCAATACCGCTGTGCAAAATAAATTAGAGCATCATTCACACTAGACCATGTGGAAAAATACGTATAATTTTATTGAAGCTAACTCAAAAGCCACTCATCAGAACTTGAAGATGTTTAAGTATATGCTGCCATCTCAGGAGTATACCATTTCAAATAAAAACTTTACAAAAAGGCAAATATTATGTTGCGCTATGCCGTGTCAGAAGTTTGGAAGGCGTAGTTTTATGTTGACGGAGATAACGAGGCTAAAAAATCTGCCTTCTGTCAATCAAGGCCACACATAACATACCTACAACACAAGTTGCAGTTGAAGCGGCATATAAGTAATTACCATTAAAATAATTTATAGCTAGAGTGCACCTCATGTGAATTCCAATAAGCCCAAACACGGCTAGGATACATTGTTTCATTACTGAGTTCCGGTGCCTACCTTCCGGTTTCTTCGCTCGATGGTACCATTTTCATCAGAACCATTTATTTAAAGCTTCGTCATAGTCGCTTAACTATCCTAATCGAGTATCTTATCGCCACCCGTGAAATACTTATTATCGTTGAGGAGTTCCCGTGGCCATCTGTGGTCTTCTTCATCAGTTCCACTTCACCAGATGATACTTTCTGAATGCAAATGCTTGATTTGTTGATGAAAATACCAAAATCGCTATATGTGTGCCTATAATATTTGAGGAGTTCCCTCAGTTCCTCATGGATCCCATCCTCAGAACTGGATTTTGATAAAAATGAAAAAACTACAAATTTGAAAACTACAAAAAATCGTAGAACATACATGGGGGTTAAATCGATAGGTATGGTACTCTGCTATCAGCTCGCACTGGCTTGACACCTTAAAAGAAACACCCTGTATACGTTAAGGAAATTCGTGTGAACAACCGTTTTATTTCAAGGTAAAACAAATCCGGCTTACTCAAACAAAATGTAAAAAAAAAACTACTTATTTATTGCCTCTTTATTTTTAGAGACCCCCGCAGACTACAGATTTTCTATCTGCCGATAGTTAACCGAAGTTACTTTTATTTTTCCAGTGATTGTTGGGAAACGAGCACCATGGTGATACCAGCTGGCTGCGAGTGCATGTGGCCAGTGCACCGCCTCGGAGACATGAACCTGCGAGTGTAGACCAACAATAGAAGATCAGACCTTCCATACCGAAACACAACATGACCCAAATTAAGTTTAGCCAAAAACATTTTACTGTGTACCTACCACACACATCTACCCTGCATCCTGCCTACCTTTCAGGGATTCAGGCGCAGTATAATTTGTATGTATCATTCTTACAAAGAAAAATATTCTGAATATAGTTTTAAGTGCAATCGAGTTCGCACGGGCGTTAAACAATCGCGGCGATTTTTATTCGCGCACTGCATTTTCAACGCTCTGCTTAGCGCCGGGAGTTGAAAATCCAACAGTGTGTTTTTCGTCGCGCTGGGATGCACTCTGTTTTTGTTACGTTGGATTCTCAACGCTCGGCTCAACACCGAGAGTTGAAAATCCAGTGCGCGATAAAATCCCGCCGCGATTTTATTACGCTCGTGGGAACGCCGACTTACGCTGCCATTATTCTCGTAGAATGAAATAAAAAATCAGGTTGTACAAATCTAGTCAATTGACGTGTCGATTTAACCGTTTAATAACTATAGATTTACCCGTAGGTACAGTGGGCTGCATTAATTGGGTACCCCAGTTGTATTAAAATTTTAATACAACTGGGGTACCCAATTGATGCAGCCCACTCTACATACATAACCATAGAATGCAATCTTTAGATGGTTGATACCGAATGCCGAATGATACCTACTATGTTATATCATCTTGTTCATTATCATCATCATAATCATCATCAGGCTGCAGAAGTAATTTTTTGGACCTAGACACGCCACACGCCTAACCACACGCCATTTACCTCAATCCTCGGTTACACCCATGCAGCTGCTACCAGCCACCCTGCGAGGATCGTCGCTCAGTTCGCCGATTCGCGGTGTCCACTGAAGAACACTTCTGCCATCTAAATCTTCATCAGTAGGTATCTTCTTATGCAATAACAGTGAGCTAGTGCACTGTCAAGTTAACGTGACTCTTTTGAACGAGAAGAAAGTAAACAAACTGTCATTTTGGTGCAGCTAAGTTAACATACTTAGTTATATTCGTATAGACTGGTTCGGAGTAATGTCCTTGAATTAAAGTTTTGGGGGATTTTGCAAACCTGAGAGCTTAAATACATATTGCTCGCTCACAATACATGTAAACAAGGCACCCAGACTTGCATATAATTAGTGTTTTTAAGTCTAGTCACCTTTGTATATAGGTACATACATTATTATAAGATTTATAAATGTCTGAGAGTTCTATAAGGTAAGCATAGTACTTAAATCTGTAAGTACTTTATAATTAATATGTGTAGTTAAAACGTAATTACATTGTTTTAGGGTTTTTCAACAAGAACTTTGTTTTCTAAAACAAAATAAAACAAAGAATTTAGAGGAAAATTAATAAAATTTTTATTGTATTACAAAGAGAAAAGTTTGGCAAATAAGAATGAAAAATGATATCTGGCAAATGTCCACCACGACCACGCTGACAGATGTTGATTCTTTCATCAAAATTTTTTATTTTGCGATCGGGAAATTTGGTTTGCAATAAATTGATCGTTTCATTGGCTATGTGACATGTGGCACCGTCCTGTTGAAACCACATTTCAGTGATATCCATGTCATCAACAATAGGCCAAAATTTAGTGGTCTCAGAAGGACGATTATGTTGTCCGAAAATATGACGAATTTTACGAAATGTAACTTCAACAGAATGACCATTTTCATAGTGGATTTGAATTATTTTAATGCGATTTTCGAGCGAAATTGAATTCATTGTAACAATTGCCAAAGCACTTACTACGAATACCGCCAAAAACTAAATGTCAAAACTATCACGTTCTTGGTGTTGCATCAATTGAAAAACAAAGTTCTTGTTGAAATACCCTTATTATGTACTAAATGGATACAAGGATGTATTAACATTTTTATTAACTATTCAGACAACTTAAAGTCAAAGTCGTTATAACACTTTTGAACAGAGAGATACAAGTAGGACGCTTTTCCATCTTGGTAGAGTCATCGTTACCTCTTGTATACTCTGTTCCAAATTACTTGATGAAAATGTAATGAAATGGGTCAGGAAATGTTCCTACCTGTGAATGCCAATGTACTCCTCAGATGTCTGAGTAGGGCTAATTTTAGACCCAAAACCCCATCGGCAAACCTATTTGGTTCGCAACTACTGATGAGGATATGTTTTCCATCGGTGATGTTTTTTTACGTTTATATATATGTGATAAATATGTGTTTTTCCTTCTGCACACATGGGGTGCATTTGACACTTGAGGTTAATACTTACAAATTGAGTGCTTTGATTTGATTATTTGATGATTTAAACCCGAAATTCTAATTTTAAATCACCTAAAGATATTTTTCATTTGGCAAACAATAATTGTTGGAAAAAGTGATGAGATTGAGTGAGATGTAAAGTTGAAACCTTCTAAATACAGAAAAATGTCAACCAATTCCCTTTAGCCGACGTTCGCACGCACGTAAAAAAATCGCGGCGGGATTTATCACGCACTGGATTTTCAACTCTCGGTGTTGAGCCGAGCTTCGAGAATCCAACCTAACAAAAACAGAGTGCATCCCAGCGCGACGAAAAACACACTGTTGGATTTTCAACTCCCGGCGCTAAGCAGAGCGTTGAAAATGGAGTGCGCGAAAAAAAATCCGTGCGAACGTCGGCTAAGTGTGTGATTGTATAAGAATTTAGCAGCAGCCGGTCGATTCTGTAAAAATCTCACCGTGAAAACTTAGGTGAAGTGAGTTTGTTTTTGCTAGGAATTGACACTATTGACAGCTCACTCCACGCTCACTGCACCTAAGTTTTCATGGTGAGATGGTTACAGAATCTCACTGCTGGTCTGAGCAGGGTTTGTTATTACACTTTCATCAAAAAGTTTTGGAACAGATAATAGTGTCCAGTTACGGCCAACAATTCCTAGTCCCCAGAAGACTTAAAAATTCATAGGTACCTAATGTGCAAATGTTCTTAGATTGACTGTCGTGTACACCGCTGTAGGTACTTATCGTTTAGGTATTAATTTATGGGTATTCGATTTTACTCCTATACGTATAACTACGTATATCAATTATTATTATACCTTTGTACTCCTTTGTAAAAGTAACAAGAAATTACTTTGGAATTTAGATTAATAAAAAAAAGTTATAATAAACGAATTTCGCAAATAAACCCAATAGTTTTTCTCCTTCTTTCTACTACTGCATGTCTTTCTTTAATGAAACACGTGATGTTATAATGCATAAATTCCTACACTACACCTTTCTTTAACAGAAAACGACATGGCCACAACATCGCAAACCAAAACGGCACCTACAGAGGCTTGTTTATTTAATTTGGACGCCCATTAGTATCGATATTTGACTTACATTTGCTTACTTGAACCACAGCTTGAACCTTCAGTCACGCTCCCGTTGAGTAGGCTTCGCGCATGCGAGTGAGAGGTGTCGCGACGCGAGAGACGCCCGTGCCGACGACAATGGGTGGTCATCATCTTCCTGCCCTTATCCCATGTTACTTGGGGTCGGCGCAACACGTTTTCTTCTTCCATTCTCCCCTGTCAACCGTCACTCTATCATTCACTACCTTCTCTTTCATATCATTCCTTTTCATATCTTTTCTTTGGCCTTCCTCGGCCTCTCCATCCATCAACATGTATATTCATCACTCTTTTTGTCACATGCGTTTCGTCTCTCCTCATCACATGCCCATACCAACCCAAACCATATCCGTTCAACTTCTCTGTCACTGGCGCCACTTTCAAACTTCCTCTTATATACTCATTTCTTACTTTATCTATTTTTTTTTCTCGTCACTCCACACATCCATCTCAACATTCTCATCTACGCTGCATGCAATCTTTTTTCATCCGTCTTCTGCAGTGCCCAGCATTCCGATCCATGAAGTACGACAGGCCTTATCACGGACTTGTAATTTTTTTCCTTTGTGGTTCCTAATATCTTGCCGAGGCACCGCGGAGGTTTTGTGACTGTGTGCCATCTCTAAGACGCTTATCTGCTCGCGACGCTCTGTACCGCGAAACTGTATTTTTCCTTTAAATAGAATTTATAAAAAAAAATCCCAATGTCCCTCATAAATAGCAGTTTCGATCCACCGTGCGCCGGCGCGCTGCTAAGGCACTCAGTCCGCAACGACAGGTGCGCGAAAGAGGCAGTCTCCATATCATTTATACCGCTCCGCATCATCGTCACAAACAAAACAGTAAGTTTGTTTCTATAACTTGCGTAACGGAAACCAGTCGAAACCGATTGATTTTGGACAATGCCCACGGCACTACAAAAATTACACATATCCAAATTATTGATATCTGCAAAATCTACTTTTCTCTCCACTGCTCTTTCCATTAATGCCATCATAATCATCTATCTAGTGACCAGTAAAATCACTGCATGAATGCCAATAATTCATCCCACAAGTTGTTATCCAAATGGAAATGGCAGATCCAGGCACTCAAAGGAACATATATTTTGGGGCGCTTTTGGGGCGCGCAGTAATTCTTTTACTATAGATGGTACCAACAGACACTCATTATTGTTGCAGTCACTGAATAAGCAATGGTCTGTTTATATGTTATTGAAATAACATTGTTAACAATCCGTAATATTAGTCGACTGGGGTTCTGTTCTGGAATGTTAACATCTTGTTCAATATGCTCCTGAGACGGGTCTTGGGTAGCAGAATCTTCCAATCGGTCAGCATCGTGAGTTTGTTGCCTTTTGCATTGTTCTGGTTGCAGCCAGCATGTTCGGCAGACTCTTTTCAGTACGTGTCACCATGTTCAACACTTATATCACATCAAAAAAAGTCATGTATTTAGTAATATACAATACACACAGTGCAGCTGTTAGCAGAAATAACGGAGGAATTAAAACCAGCAGGATAAACATACTGCACGCACTGGTTGACAATGTTAACATTTTTGACACGGTGCAAAAATATGACAGACGGGCAATAAATGAGCCCGATTTAGACTAAACGAACATGGAACCAGAACAAGAACTAGAGCATTCTTTTGTCGATATTCTTGACATTTTAGTAGGGAGATTATTAATTCGTTGGTAGGGAGAGACCAACGAAGTAGTGCTCTATACCTGTTTACACAAAAATAATTTGGTAGAGTGGGGATAGATTGAGCATTCAATAAAAAAATCAATCAAAATGTTTATTGTGTATCAAATTATTACATCAAACTAAATTAAAATTGAGGCTCTTTCAGTGTAATGGCTCCTACGATGCATGCCTTTACATATTTTAGACTTATTTTGGATGGAATCCTCTATGTATCCCTCTACAACTGCATTGGACTTCCAGCCTCCATAGCACTTAAGGGACAGGAGATCAGCTCCTGAATCGGCCAAAAGTGTGGCTGAAGTTCGTCGGAAACAATGACCCGTGTACAACAGGGGTTCTGGAAGTTCAAGAAATGTTGCTATTTCTCGTGGGATACTGCCAATTTTATTAGCACCCATAGGCTGTCTAACACACCTTCCGTTGCGATATTGTAGAAAAAATCGATTGATTGGAGTGTTAGGCGGGCGTAGGTAAGGCTTGGTATTTCTCAACAATTGTTACGTATTCCTTGCGAATGACGAAGTTGCGGTATCTTTTTGTCTTTATATTAGGTAAATTAATTAATAGTAAATCATCTGAATGTTTCTTAATGTTTTTGACATTAAGTTGTGTTAGTTCATTAGTTCGACATGCTCCGTTTATACTCGTACCAATAATAAGAACAACCTGTAACGTAAAGAGTATTGTAGTAGATCAATTAATAAAATTGATATGAATGCATAGTTATAAGTACGTATTAGATTATGTTAAGTAGTTCATTAATATACTTAACTAGTTTCTGAATGTGCAACTGACTTACTTTTGTCGCCAAATATACGGAAGCAGGTGCTTCGTTAAGAAACTTTTCAATTTCAGATGCTGTGAAAACCTTCGATTTTTTTGGTTGGTGACCAGATGAGGCTATTTTAAAAAATGCCACTAATTTAGGATATAGGTGTCGATATTTATGTCTTTTTTCATCTTTATTGTTGCTTTTAGCATTGAATACGTACCTACTACATACACTGCTTGATTTATTGGTCTCGGATAATTCAATATTTAATTTTATATGTATATGCCAGCAAAACGTTTTCTGAGAAAGTTTTGGCTCCTTTAGCTAGTGGCCACGTGTTAAACATATCGTACTGTTTCAAATACTTCTCGCGTGATTGTTGAGGGAGAAAGCTCATTTGCGCATTATTAACAGTTTCAGTCAATTCTGTTGGCGTCAAATAAACTTCCTCCTCGCTAGAACGACTCATTTTAGGTTTTTCACTTGTTTTCAAGTTTCTTGTTTTTTTACCAATTTCACAATATGACGTGAAAAGAAAATGGCGCGCGCAAAACAAATTTAAAAAAAATAGGTACACCAAGAACTTTCCGAGTCTGAGATTTTAACAAATTAAAAAACCGGTCAAGAGCGAGTCGGACTCGCGCACCGAGGGTTCCGTACCATCATTTATATGTAATTTTTGTTGATAATTTCTGAGAAACTGTGCTATTTAAAGACATCGTTTTATTTTTCCTGTAATCTGTACATTAACTTCTATCACACAGAATAACTTCAGATTTTTCGCTTTGCAAACTTCGGAGATAAGGGAGGGGAACGGTATTTTTTTTTACATTTTTCATCAAAAGTCGAAAACTATGCGGGCTAAAAAAAAGAAAAAAATGTTTGAGAATTCGCAAACAGCGCTCTTTTATATGATACCCCACATGCCCTCGTAGCCCCACTTTGAATTTTTATGAGCCCCTTTCAGCCCCTGTTGCAAAAAAAATATAAATATTTTTATTTCTTTCTTATTTGCAAAATAGTTGGGTAAATGTCATCTAAAACTGTTCCAAATTTCAAGTTGATAGCATTAGTAGTTCTTGAGATATCCAGCTGTGACAGACAGACAGACAGAGTCACACCATAAGGGTTCTTTTTTTACCATTTTGGTACGGAACCCTAAAAAGTTTGTATGATAAATTCGGCACCATGGAGGGAGAAGTAAATAGGTCTAATGGTGTTTTGAGCTAATGATGATTCACAAACTTAGTGCACACGATTTTCTAAATTCAATTTACTGCCTCTAGCGGATAAAAACGGCTTTTGCACTCAGATATCGAAGAGCAAAAATACTCTTTCAGAAAAGGGGGGTATGAAAATAGTATATTATGCAATTAGTAAATAAAGGACGAAAGCGAGGGCCATAGATGAATCACGAGCTAGTGAAGGATTCTAACGACTGAATCACGATCGCAGGCAGTGATTCAAGTGTTAGAATCTTGAGCGACGCCAGTGATTTATGGCCCTCGATATAAATCTGTTTTATTTAAGAGTTGCATACTATTTCTTATACCATGACTACGAGAAAAATAAAGATTTAAGAGAAAATAAACATTTAATGAAGAAAAAGGAAAGTTAAATTGGCTTTGATGTAAACCAGCCGTGATTTGTTGGGTAGCAAGTTTTCCACTATATCGGCCGCCGGGCTCTCTTTCACAAACTCAGGTGTTAATTCATCTTCATCACTTGAATGCATTTTAATTGATTTATTATTAAGTAACACTAAACTTTGTGTTCGTACAACTTACAGTATTCAAAATAGCGCATAATGACAGCAATAAGAACACAAAACAGTTTTTATTCTAATGATACTCCTTGTCAAAAATGTCGACCAATCAAATTGAATTTAGAACACACAGAATTTAGGTCAAATACACAGATATAAATTAGTCTAGATACCGCAAGCCATCCGACCAAGCGTGCCCTGCATGTTTCTACTAAAAAAAGTCTGTTAGCTTAGTGACGCTTAGCGATTGAAACGATTCTGTTTACGTTGAGTACATGCTAAATGGCTGGGGTGAAGTTATCGTAAGTATAAAAAAGATGACACGCTCGGTTTTCTTACTATCTAACGAATATGCAGTATCTAGTCTACTCTAAATCTGTGGTCGAATATATTGGTGTGTTCTAAATTCAAACACCAAAACAGTGAGTAAAAGTGCTTTTTATTCACTGTTTTCAGTGAATAAAATAAGCTTTTTAGAGGGGAATGGTGTAAATATTTGGGATTACAATGTTAAGTTTATTTTAGGGATAAATTCTTTTGAACTACGGAACCCTTCATTGTGCGTGGTCCGACACACACTTGGCCGGTTTTTTTCTTATGGCATCGTATACAGTTTGTCCGTAACCGGTGACTTTTCTTAGCCTGTACAAGGGCCCTAGAAAAGTCACTGGGCCTACGCATGATTTCGTACACGAACTGTGTACACTGCCACAAGAAAAATCTTGTCTGCGGTAGACAAGACGCGCTCTGTGTTGCTGCGGTATAGGGAGGGGCGGCGTAGGAGAAGTGGTTATTACTTATTAGTACTAACACTAACAACGATACCAACCACCACCAGCCACCACCACTAGGCGATACCTAAATAAATTGAGGCCTTTTTCGTAACCATTTATCACCAGCTTTTGCCGCCGGCTTCGCCCGCGTGGATGTTGGAAAATATCCCACGGGAACAAACCCTTCCTTATTCCTTGTCTACATTATAGCGGGAACCTCTGTGCAAAATTTCAGCTTTCTAGGTTCAAGGGTTTGGGCTGGGCGTTGTTGAGTCGGTCAGTCAGCCAGGACATTTCTTTATATTAATTCATGATGCACGTCTGCAGCTTGGCACAATAGAAACACAACCCTGAACCGTACCTAACCGTTGCCACGTCCGTCCGGCTGTTTGCAGTGTCATAATGTCATGGATAAGCTCACACGTTTTTTCTACTGCGTGGTTTTTACGCCGTACACCATGCCGTGTAAAAAGGGACCTTTCTGTAGCCTATATTTCAAAATCATTTTTTTTCAGAAATGTCATCCCCTTCGATCCGAGATTTCTACAGCGGGCGGAACATCCTGGTGACAGGCGGCACCGGGTTCATGGGCAAAGTGCTGATAGAGAAAGTACTGTACTCGGTACCCGACGTCGGCAACATCTACATACTCATGAGGCCCAAGAGAGGGAAGTCTGTTGGGCAAAGAATTGAAGATATGCAACGGTTGAAGGTTAGTTAGGCTTACCTAAATACACTTGGGAAACGTATGAATCCGTGGAAGCACCTAATAAGGCCTTATCTCTCGCATCAGCGTAAACTTCCCAGGGTATTTTTTAAGCTGCAACCATGCGCGTCTCAAGGCACCACATCAAAACGGATTTACTGCTTGATTTCGAATGTCATAAGCCCGATGGCTAATTTCCCGAAGTTCGATCGAACGTCCGAATTGCCGAAATTCCATAACATCGATATTCCACAATTTCGAATAGCCATTAGATCGAACGTCCGTTTCGCCGAAAAGCGACTGCTACGATAGTCCTATCCATCGAATGTCTATTAGCTCGACGTGCCAGTAAGTCGAAAGCTATTCTACATCAAATATTCAAGAAAAGTAAAAGAAGGAATGTAAAATGGTATAGAAAAAAAACTTTTTCTTTATAAAATAATAAATAATGAATATCCTTGGACATTTCACACAACGCCATCTAGTTCCAAGCTAAGCAACCTAATGCTTGTGTAATGGTAACGAGATGGCTGATAAAGTACTTATATACATTTTTTTTTGTAAATACATACATATTATAATATAATATGTATTTTTTCCAAGTCTGGGTGTTTTTCTATCTATATTTTATTCCGTGCGGGAATCGAACCCGCGACTTGATGCGCAGCAGTCAATCGCTCAACCACTGCGCCAACCGTGTCTTTTTTCTCAGCTCCTAATAGTCCTAGCGTGATGTTTCTCTGAATTGGGCTATCAAAGATTCTAGAGATTAGCGTGTTGAAATTCTACTACTTGCTAAATTAAGTAATATACCTATCATTCAAAGTCGTAAAACATTATAAGTTATTTGTGATATTTTATTATGTAAAATATTAGTTTGTTTTTTTTTATCCCATTTTACATTCCTTCTTTTACTCTTCTTGAATATTTGATGTAGAATAGCTTTCGACTTACTGGCACGTCGAGCCAATAGACATTCGATGGATGAGACTATCGAAGCAGTGGCTTTTCGGCGAAACGGTCGTTCGATCTAATGGCTATTCGAAATTGTGGTACATCGATGTTATGGAATTTCGGCAATTCGGACGTTCGATTTGATGACTTCGGGAAGTTAGCAATCTGGCATATGACATTCGAAATCAAGCAGTAAATCCCAACAAAACATTCCCATATCAAGTATCGCGACGCGATGTTCGGCGAGCCGCTGCAGCGCTATATGCGGTCGATGACTTTTATAGGAAACTAATAGTGAACTTGATAGAAATAGAATAATAATAACGGCCTATATTTCGTCTTACAGCTCTTCGATCGCTTAAAAACCGAAAATCCTAGCGCCTTAAAGAAAATGAAACCATTGCAAGGTGATGTTCTGTTCGACCAATTGGGACTCTCAGAATCGGATATAGAAATGTTATCGAATGAAGTGTCGATGGTCTTCCATTTTGCCGGTACCGTGAGCATGAAAGCTCCTTTGAAGGACAATGTCAGTATGAACACTGTTGGCACTCAGAGAGCATTAGACATGGCGAAGAAGTTCAAGAAACTTGTTGCTTTCGTGCACTTGTCAACGGCTTTCTGTTACCCTGATTACGAAGTGTTGGATGAGAGGGTAAGACATTTTTTATTATGTTTTATTTTATTTCATATGGGAAAACAAACAGTAGTATATTAAAAAAAAACAGAAATAACTGACATACTACGTTATCAACTTTAGTGTTAGACAATGGTACCCACTGAAATAAGTCCCTACAGATGCTATAATTGTGCACTTACTTGATGTGCAGAATGTGCACAAGGAATTTCTACCTGCATTTAGTTTGCGAAAACTTGTATACACACATACAGCCGTAGCAGTAACATTTTTTGCAATGGCTACGCAGTACTACGACGTGTAGCACCGCGGAGCCGTTGCAAAAAATTGAAAGAAAGAAAGAAAGAAAAACTATTTATTCACACGAAAAATGACGCACATACATGAATTTTTTAACACAAGCCTAAAAAACAAAAGAAATGGGGTAGTTATATTTTAAACATAAAAAGAAAAACAACACTACTTATTTATGCGTCACTAACGCGCGAAACGGCTAACGCTCAGCATAATGCCGTAACCCGTGCACAAAGACACGAGTCAAGGCGCTGGTTTTCAGCGTCAACCGGCGGCGTGTCGCCATCTCAGAACCTGTAAGGAATTGGTAGACCAAACATCCACGTTTTTCCAAGGTCTACTGTATACTCGTTTAACACTGTCAATAAAAACTTTTTACAAAAAAAACAACCGACTTCCAAAAAAAACACTACAAAGTGAAAAATAACTTTAATTTTGGAAGTCGGGTCTTTGGATCTGTATTTTAGTTTTTTGCCACCGACTTCCAAAATTAAAGTTATTTTTCAATTTGTAGTGTTTTTTTTGGAAGTCGGTTGTTTTTTTTTGTAAAAAGTTTTTATTTTTCACTTTTTAGTGGGTCAGTTTGTAATTTATCTAAGTTATAATAGCCCAATGGCAACTGCTCATCACTTTTTACAAAATATTGCTTTTCCCGATGCAGGGACGTTAATTGTTGAGGAGTTCTCCTAGTAAGAACCAGGAGAACTGGAGCTCCAAGGTGAAGTCATCATCACCATTATGCATTTTGACGAGCATAAATTACTTAGCAACCATAATCGCAACCCGTGAAATACTTATAAATTGAGTAGTTCCGATGGCCATCTGTGGTCTTCATCGTCAGTTCCACTTCACCAAATGGTGTTTTCCGAGAGCAAATGCACAAGTTACCATAAAAAAATACTCAAATCACTATAGTTGTGCCTGTAAAATTTGAGGGTTCCCCTCGATTTCCATGGGATCCCCTGATCAGATTCTGATTTGGTGACAATGGGACCACCTCGAGAGTATACCCTTTCAAACAAAAAAAGAATTTTGAAAATCCGTCGACAATTGGCGGAGTATTCGATGAACAAACTTACAAAAAAAAAACATACAATCAGCCGAACATAGACCTCCTCCTTTTTGTGAAGTCGGTAAAAAATAAAACTTAGTATTATAGTTATTGGAAACAAGCAATGTCGAACACGGAACTTAGGACTAGGATTTTAAGCGACAGCTACGCAACGCTACGCGGATTTTGCAAAAGAAATGTAGCTACATGGTGTGCATGCAAGGTGTACAGAAGAGCAATCCTCGTACATAAAAACGTTCAAATTCAAGTAGCAATCTCATGCCAGTGACATTCAAATTAATGTCAAAAATGTATAAACGCCATACAATTTTTAACAGATTGCGGCTGAGATGAGATTTCGAGATTACGAGAATTGCACCTCAGATCTGATCAAGTTCTCGTTCTACCTCTACCAGTAAGGTATTTTTTTTGGAAAAATGCATTCCAATACCCAATTAATTTGGTTGTCTATATTATGTCCTCAGTGTCACGCCCCCCCGGCGAAGCCAGAGCACGTGATGAAGCTGATTCAATGGCTGGACGACAAACAGCTGGCCACGTTGACGCCATCACTGCTCGGACCACACCCCAACTGTTACACGTTTTCTAAACGCCTCGCCGAAAATCTTGTTGAACAGGCACACCAAGAGTTACCTGTTGCCATAGCGCGACCCAGCATCGGTAATATTTTCCTCTTTTTATTATCATCACCATCATCCTTATTGTTATTATCATCACCATCATCCTTAAGAGTACAGCAGACTGTTGCTGGACATGTACCTCTCCAAAAGCTCGCCATTTAACTCGTACTCGGTCTCTTGTCCAGCTGATGTCAGCCACCCCGCGAAGATCGTTATGTACTCTACCCAGCCTTTAACTCTTTTATCTCACAAAGAAGTGTCTTACCATATAATATATGTTTATATGTATTTATGACAAACATAAATGGATAACGATGATGATGATAAACATAATCTATACTTATAATAAATCTGTAGAGAGGTCAATTCTGTACATGATATATATTTTCAAAATAACTATCAGGGGGTAATTAGTGATCGATACTGATGCCAAAAATGCAATCAGTAAAATTTTTGTCTGTCTGTCTGTCTGTCTGTCTGTCCGTCTGTCTGTCTGTCTGTATGTTCCTTATAGAAACAAAAACTACTCGACGGATTTTAACGAAACTTGGTACAATTATTCTTCATACTCCTGGGGAGGTTATAGTATACTTTTCATCACGCTACAATCAATAGGAGCAGAGCAGTGAAGGGAAATGTTGGGAAAACGGGAGAAGTTGCTCCATTTTTTAAGCTTCCGTCGCGTGTGCAGCCTTAATGGTTAAAGCTACATAGACATCATTTATGACGGAAATGTTCTACATAAAATTATCTAAAAAATATCCCACAACAGCATATGTCTATCTTTTATGGTTGACTCACAATAACACGTGTAACTCCCGATAGCTTAGCAGTCCAATATATTAACTTAATAACATACAAGGAGTTACACGCTGACGGAGTCGCGGGCACAGCTATTAATAATAATATTCTGCGGTTCCTTATTGCGATATTTTTCAACAGTATTGTGGATTGACATATTATATTTCCCTACTAAAATACGAAAGTTAATCTGTCTGTTACATCAAAACCACTGAACCGTGAGGAAGGACATATGGTACTTTTTTACGAAAAACGACGGAAACGTGGACGAAGTCGCGGGCAAAAGCTAGTTTATATATAACACCGAATCAAACATCGTCTGAGTCCCAAAAAAAAGTAGGTAGGTATTTAGATAAGCAATGAAGATCAGCGACTGGTTCACCAAATAGCAAATCAACTGCAGACACTGAATTAAAGCAGTTGGCATATTTACTTCGTTCCGGTCACATACCATCAAATAAGTTTGGTTTTCTTATGAAAAAGGTTATGTCACCCAACTGTGTAGAATGTGGAGTAATCGAAGATTTGCAGCATGTTTTGATGGAGTGTGTGCGGAATCAGGCTTTGTTTTATAGGTCCAAGGGTTTGGGCTGGGAGTTGATGAGTCAGTCAGTCAGAACTTTTCTTTTTATTTATTGAGATAGCTTCTGCGCGCGACTTCTGCCGCGTAAAATTTCTTGTTCCCCGACCCACCTCGTTGCATCGCATTGTCTGCCCATGCTATTACTCCGTTGTCGCTTAGGGTTCTTTCTGATTTTTTTTCTTGTGCTCGGCACCTAAGGCTCGTATTTATAATCAAGTACTAAGTCATTTCATGCTTGAGAATTCTTAAGTAAAGAAAATGGTGACTATTACTTGGCTAAGAATTCCAAGCTTTGACAGTTCTAACTTCAAGCAATTACTAAATTAAAGAAAGAAAATCATTGCTTGAGCAATTACTTTTACTTAAGTAATTACTTTTAGTTGACTATAAATATGACTGTAAGAGTCCTAGAGTTAGAGCTAGATGCTAAATATGCCCATAGCCTTCCTTAAGAATTGGCCTATCAAATTCAAAACTAATTGTTAAAATCCGACTGGTAGTTCCAGAGATTAGCGTATTCAAACAAACAAAAAAAAGTGTGTGTGTCAGCTCCGACGCACGACTGGAGTTTACTCCTGTTTTTGTGGCGTTCCGAGTTTCCAACTTTCTATTTTTCGGTAATTTCTGTCAAGCTGGGTTTCTTCAATGAATCAGTGCTACACAAAAAGCAACTATAAGGTGTAAAGACACTCCCCCCCCCTTAACCCTCCCTTTAATCCCCTTCTTACCCCTCCTCTCCCTCTCAACCCCTACCCTTCCCGCCCCTCTCACCCCCCTCACCACATCCCTTTCCGCTGAGCTACCCTCCCCCGCTCACGCCCTTCACCGCTTTCCCCTCCACCTATACCTCCACCTATACCTTCACCGACTCCTCCCCTCCCCTAAAACCCTGCCCTGTACAATTAACTACCCCTTTCCACACCCTTGGGGGTAGATTTTCGAAAAACCTTGATACACGTTATTCTTAATTTTTGGTCTTAAGTATAAACACTGAGTTTCGAGTTAATCGGACCGCGCGTTAAAATTCCTCCATACAAACTTTGACAACTCCCTATACCTCCTTAGGGGGTAGTTTAAGAAAACTAAAAATTACAAACTTTATACTTTACTTTGATAAATATTCATGCCAAGTTTCAAATCTATCAACTCAAGGAATAAGATTTTTCATACAAACTTTGGACCACCGTTTCAGACCCGTAGGGGATGACTTTTCAAAAATCCTTTGTTAGTACACCCCTAGATTTTAGAAGAAACCTACGTGCTAAATTTGGGATCTCTAGACCCAGCGGTTTGGGCTGTGCGTTGATATGTCAGTCAGTTTCTTCTTTTATATATTTAGACTAGTTTCCTTCTTTTATACAGGGTGGAAGGGACATCGACGCACAAACGGTTACCACGTATTCAGTAAACATTCTGAGCCCCCCTACATAGAAATTTTTCATCGGTTATTGAAAAAAAAATCTGATCTTCCATACATTTTGACAGTGTGGGGGGCTCAGAATGATGTACTGAATACGTGGTAACCGTTTGCGCGTCGATGTCCCTTCCACCCTGTATAGTAGAGTTTACTCTTGTTTTTTGTGACGTTCCGAGTTTCCGACTTTCTATTTTTCGGTCGGGCTGGGTTTCTTTAAAGAATCAGTGCTATACAAAAAGTAACTTCAAGGTATAAAGGCACTCTTCCCCCCTCTCTAAACCCCTTCCCTTCCCACCCGTCTCACCCCCCCTATAATACCCCTCACCGCCCCCTACCCTATCATCCTCTCCATCACCCTCTGCCTCTCACTCCCCTCACCACATCCCCTTCCCGCTAACCTCCCCCTCCCGCAACCATCTCACAACCCTTCACCGCTTTCCCCTCCCCTTTTACCCTTACCCCACTCCTCTTCTCCTCTTTCCCCATGTCCTCACCCTCCCCCTTCACTACACCTTTGTATCCCTCTTCACCTCTTCATCATCCTCCCCCTTTCCCTACTCACCACCCCTCCCCTCCCTTCCCCCTCACCACAGCCTTCCGTTCCTCTCCTCACCACCACCCCTCTTTCCACTTTCCCTACTCACCAACCCTTCCCCTTCCCCAGCCTCCTCTAACCCTTCCCCCGCCCCCCCTTCCCCTTCCCTCTGGGGGAAAAACTATTAATGACAAACTTTATTACTTGCTTGGGCAAGTATTTGTGCCAAGTTTCAATCAATCACGGAACAAATATTTGTACGACCTACAAGTATTTGTTGCAAGTCTGAGTGTTTTTCTATCTATAATATGTATGTATATACAAAAAAAAAATGTATATAAGTAGTTTATCAGCCATCTCGTTACCATAACACAAGCATTAGGTTGCTTAGCTTGGGACTAGATGGCGTTGTGTGAAATGTCCAAAGATATTATTATTATAATCTAACTCTAGGTCTCCGCCTGAGGGGACGTACTGAATTAGCATTTCTATATACGCAGCCGGGACCAACGACTTAACCTGCTTTCCGGGGCACAGAGGAGTCTCGGTATGTAAAGATGGTCACCCAGCCACTAACCAACCCCGGCAAGTGTAGCTTAACCTGACGGATCAACCCGTGCGGCTGTTATTACTTAGCCACGAGCTCCTCTTATTAATCAAATGAATATGATTTTTCATATAAACTTTCACCCTCAAGGGGTGGAATTTTATAAAATCGTTTGTGTTATTTCTGTAACTTGACTGAAAGATTATTTACACCAATTTTCGAGTTAATCAAGCCCCGCAGTAAAACCTGTCCTGTAAAATTGACTACCCATTCACCATCTTAGGGGGTGAATTTTGAATAATCCTTTCTTAGTGCACCCTTAGACCTCATAAGGAACCCATGTGTCAAATTTGGAATCTCTAAACCCAGCGGTTTGGGCTGTGCGTTGATATGTCAGTCAGTCAGTCAGTTTCTTCTTTTTAGAGCCACCTGTAATTACTAACGCAACTTGCATAACCTCAAAGTTTGAGGGCTAATTATTACCTATCTACCAGCTACTGGCTAAGGCTATAAAATAATTAGGTAGGTAGGTTGTAAAAATGTATAGGTATTACTAGCTTCTGCTCGCGACTTCGTCCCCGTGAAATTTCTTGCCTCCCCGCCACACCCCCTCCCGCCCCACCCCGTCGCATCGCATCGCATCGCATCGGTTGCCCGCGCTATTACTACGTTTCCGCTTAGCATCCTTTCTGACTTTTTTCTTTTTGCTCGGCTCCTAAGGGCCCTAGCGTGATGTTAAATAGCCTATATCCTTCCGCATCACCTGCCCGAGCTCGTTTGCACTTAGCGTTCTTTCAGCGTTATGAATGAAAGTTATTTTACGTTTTAGTAATTTTATATTACCTCCGAAACTATATGACCAATTGACATACTGCAAAGGCCAAATGTTATCGCTATGATGTCCTTGTGATCACAAAATAATTTATTTTGATAAGGATTCAATATTTTGTTGTTGCGTAAATAATCATCCAAACGTAAGTATTTAAAAAATAGTATATTTTGATACAAGTGGAGAACGTTTGTTATTGCATTCGAGGCGGAATTAACACCCGAGCCGTAGACGAGGTTGTTTTTGAGCCGAGAACTGCAATAACAAATGTCCACGAGTATCAAACGACGTTTTTCACTTTTGAAGAAATAAAATAAAATAACGGAAAATATTTTTGTCATGAATTATTAGGAAACTATGATTTAAATTTTCTTTTTTTTTCGCGCTTTGCTTTTGCCAGGTTGAAGGAGCAGATAAACAGCCTAATATGAAAAATTGAAAATTCAAATATTTTCGAGTTTAGAACACAAATAAATGTTAATTTTTTCATAAACGTTTTTTCTTATTGTAATAATCATAGTTTTTGATGATATTCTATTTATAAACATTATTTAAATATTAACGCCGTAAAGACGCATACCTCTTTGCCAAGATTAAAAAAAACATTCACCTCCGAATAGAGAGTTGTGAATAGAGGCATTGAACCAATTTGGACTAAGTATAGGTAAAAGTTATCTGTGGCAATTTTTATTCCCGCACACGTGCGGAAAAATGAAAAAAAAATACTTCCAAAAAAATGCTACAAAGTGAAAATAGTGGCTCTGTATTTTAGTTGTTTGCCACCGACTTCCGAAATTAAAGTCATTTTTCACTTTGTAGCATTTTTCTGAAAGTCGGTTATTATTATTTTTTTTAAGTTTTTTTTTTCACTTTTTAGTGGGTGAGTTTGTAATTTAGCTAAGTTACAATAGCCTAATATCAACTGCTCATCACCTTTTACAATATATTGTTTTTCCCGATACAAAGACGTTAATTGTTGAGGAGTTCTCCTAGTAAGGAACCAGGAGAACTGGAACTGATGGTGAAGTCACCAACAACTCCACTTCACGGGCATAAATTGCTTAGCAACCATATTAAAGTAATCGAATCGCAACCCAAGTGAAATACATATTATTGAGTAGTTCCGATGGCCATCTGTGGTCTCCCTCATCAGATCCACTTCACCAAATTGTGCTTTCTGGGAGCAAATGCACGAGTTACTATAAAAAATACCCAAATCGCTGTAGGTGTGCCTATAAAATTTGAGGTTTTCCCTCGATTTCCATGGGATCCCCTCATCAGATTCTGACTTGGTGACAATGGGACCACCTCGAGAGCACACCCTTTCAAACAAAAAAAGAATTTTTAAAATCGGCCACAATTGACGGAGAAATCGGTGTACATACATAAAAAATATCTATATATGTATATAAAATTCAAAGTCCTGACTGACTGATTGACTGACTGATATATCAACGCACAGCCTAAACCGCTGGACCTAGAGACTTGAAATTTTGCACATAGATACCTTATACAGTGTAGGCATCCACTAAGGAAGGATTTTTGGAAATTCCATCCCTAAGGGGGACAAATAGGGGATGAAAGTTTGTATGAAAAATCTTATTCTTTGAGTTAATAGACTTGAAACTTGGCATGCATATTTATCTAAGTAAATTATAAAGTTTGACATTTTTAGTTTTTTTAAACTACCCCCTCAGAAGGGATTGGGGAGTGTCAAAGTTTGTATCAACGCACAGCCAAACCGCTGTGTCTAGAGATTCCAAATTTGGCACGTAGGTTCCTTGTGAGGTCTAAGGGTGTACTAAGAAAGGATTTTTCAAAATTCAACCCCTAAGTAGGTGAAACGGTGGTCCAAAGTTTGTATGAAAAATCTTATTCCTTGAGTTAATAGACTTGAAACATGGCAAAAATATTTATCTAGGTAAGATAAAAAGTTTGTCATTTTTAGTTTTTCTAAACTACCCCCTCAGGACGGATTGGAGGGTGTCAAAGTTTGTATCAACGCACATCCCAAACCGCTGGGCCTAGATATTCCAAATTTGGCACGTAGGTTCCTTATGAGGTCTAGGGGTGCACTAAGAAAGGATTTTTCAAAATTCAACCCCTAAAGAAGTGAAACAGGGTCCAAAGTTTGTATGAAAAATCTTAGTCCTTGATTTAATAGACTTGAAACTTGTCATGAATATTTATCTAAGTACATAAACTATAAAGTTTGTCATTTTTAGTTTTTCTAAACTACCCCCTCAGGAGGGATTGGGGGTCTCACAGTTTGTATGTAGGAATTTTAACGCACGTTCCGATTTACTCGAAACTCAGTATTTATACTTGAAATCAAAAATGACGAATAACGTGTAACAGGGTTTTTCGAATATCCAAATAAAGGGTTGAAAAGGGGTAGTCAATTTTACAGGGCAGGTTTTACTGCGGGGCTTAACTCGAAAATTGGTGTAAATAATCTTTCTTTTAAGTTACGGAAATCTCACAAACGATTTTTTTAAATTGTAAAACTGTGGGGGTGAAAACAGGGAATATAGTTTATATGAAAAATCTTATTCATTTGCTTAATTAAGTTGAAACTTTGCACAAATACTTGCCGAATTAAGTAATAAAGTTTGTCATTAATAGTTTTTACCCCGCAGGGAAGGGTATAGGAGGTGGTATGAAAGGGAGGGGTAGGTGAGGAAGAAAAGGGGGAAGGGGAGGGTTTGGTGAGGAGATAAAAGGGGAAGGGGAGGGTGTGGTGAGAGGGAGAGGGAGGGGAGGGGTAGTGAGGAGGGAGAGGGGAGGGTGTGAAGAAGGGGAGAGGGGGGGAGTTAGAGAGGAGGAGGGGAAGCGGTAAAGGGGGAGTGAGGGAGGAGGGAGAGGGGGAGGTTAGCAGGAAGGGTATGTGGTGAGGGTTGTGATAAGGGGAGGGAGGTTGACAGGGAGAGGGGGGGGGAGAAGAAGGGAACCCCGACAGAAATGCGGAAACTCGGAACGCCACAAAAAAACAGGAGTAAACTCCAGTCGTGCATCGGAGCTAACACACACACTTTTTTGTTTGTTTGAACGCGCTAATCTCTGGAACTACCAGTCGGACTTTAATAATTATGTTTGCATTTCATAGCCCAATTGTTATTAAACACACTAGGACTCTTAGGTGCCGAGCAAAAAGAAAAAAAAAATCAGAAGGAACGCTAAGCGAAAACGAAGTAATAGCGCGGGCAGGTAATGCGATGCGACGGGGTGGGTCGGGGGAACAAGAAACTTCACGCAGATGAAGTCGCGGGCAGAAGCTATCTCAATATTTTTATTCCTGAGGCATATTTTCCGACATCCACGCGGGCGAAGCCGCGGGCAAAAGCTAGTATATATATACGCGACGAATTGATAACCTCCTTCTTTTTGTTTTTGAAAAGTCGGTTTAAAAACCGCACGCGTGTGATATACATTGCATTGTGAACCTAATCGTAGAGCGATATGAACCAGTTTTCGAGGAAGTGTACTGAAAAATACTTTTTAAAACAATAAAAGAAGTATAAAAGATAAAATATAAAAGATAAGAAATATGGTGTCGTGGACTTTTTTGTAGAATTATTTAAGACGGACCAGCACCCTAATTGCGTAACACATTATCAATCGGAGTTGGTTTCATTTTGACAGTTCAACAACATTCATTGCGTTATTTACGTTGTCGAGCAGACAAATTTTTTGAACATATGAAGCAATGGATTAGCAATTTGTTTCAAAATGAAACCAACTCCGATCGATAATGTGTTACGCAATTAGGGGACAGGTAGCCAAACTATATTGTTTTCAATTTTAACTATTTAGGCAGCGCATGCAAATAATCCTGTTTTAAGAGGTGTGAACAAGTCGGAAAGAAATATGTAGGTATTTCTTTCCGACTTGTTAGACAAAAATTGTGATAGCTCGGCTAATATGCATGATCACTACATAGTATAAAACAAAGTCGCTTCCGCTGTCTGTCCCTATGTATGCTTAGATCTTTAAAACTACGCAACGGATTTTGATGTGGTTTTTTTAAATAGATAGAGTGATTCAAGAGAAAGGTTTATATGTATAATAAACGCGGGCGAAGCCGCGGGCAAAAGCTAGTATAAATATAATTTATAGCCTAATTTTTTTTAGAATTGGATCATTAGTTCCAGAGATTACCCCCTACATACAAACTTACAAATTTTAGCTCTTTAAAATATTAGTATAGATTGGTAATATGAAAATGTGTCCAAAGTTATGAAACTACGCATACATATTCAGCAATGTACGTGTTGGTGGCGGGCGCTGTAATAGTAGTCGCAGTTTATCTGTGTCGGTGGATTTGTCGTCGTCGGCAGAGGAGCGCCAACTTACATTCGGACTCCGAGGCACAGCCTCCGGCGCTGCCGGCGCGTAGACAGCACACAGCCCCGTCGCCGATCCGACGGCGACGCCACGCACTAGAAGTTCAAATCAGCTACGAGAAGAGGTGGTTGAATTATTAAAAAACTTTTCTAGCTTACTCAGCAGCATCAGGCGCCACAACAAGGCAGCTGCTGTCGTCACACACCGGTGTCCGGTGACAGTGACTAATTTAAGAATAGATTTAATTCATGTATTGTAACTTGGGTGAAATTTATAAGTTTAGCATTTAAGCACTCTGTAAACTCATTCTCATCATCCACTCACATCTCTCTCGCTGGGGAATATGTACGAGTCATGTATCGTACATGGCAAGCGCACAATGCGTCAGCACTTTCCCTCGCCTTGCACAAATTATGGTGCGCCGCGGCAGTACTCAATCAGCGTTCATATTCAGCTGTACTGATTTCACATAGCAACAATATAATTAAAATTAGTTACGTGGTAGTTAAATATACACAATAAACCATCATATTTTGCTATTCGTGACTCATTCAAACTAATATCCAAGGTGTGTGACCCAATCAGCAGCGCATAGGTACAATATTATTTTGTGACAGTGTTGTAGTCACAATTTGGAAATATTTCTTCACATAAAAAACGGACATTGCTTGATGGATCAGAGTTATTAAAAACTACTTAGGTACATTAATATTTAATGTACATTAATATATTTTAATGTACCTACATTCCAGTATGTCCAGCACAGAAAGAACCTATGCCTGGCTGGGTGGACAACTTGAACGGGCCAGTTGGCGTCATGCTGGGTGCAGGCAAGGGGGTCATCAGGACAATGTTGTGTAATGGTTCGCTCGTGGCACAAGTCATCCCAGTGGATATCGCAACTAATGCCCTTATCGCTATAGGAATGCTAGAAGGAAGTAGGACTGAAAAGTAAGTACCTAGGTAGTACGTAAGTAGGTACCTAACACTATTTATTTCAGAAAATCTTCTCTTAGGTACTTTCCGACAACACGAAACCGCTTAGAGCTTCGTTTACGGACACGCGGGGCGTCACACGGTGGATTGAAACTGCTGTATGAGGGACATTGGGGTTTTGTTTACAAATTCGATTTTTTTATGCTATCTATCGAAAGATCTGTCATTCTGATGAATAAATCTTTTATACGTTTTTCTGTTAAACTGATAGTTTGCCAGGAAAAAATATTTTCAATTTTTGTTGAATGGCATGAAACAGAAACTGCTTTTGGCAAAGTCTTGCTTTAAAACTACTTTATTCTTATTCTTTGGCTTGTTGGTTCTAATTCCACGCTATCAGCGCGCGCCCGTACTTGCCCGTTCAAGAGTTATGAGGATCAGTAAAATGAAAAAAAAAGTGAGTAAACGGTACTTTTTATAATGATATCATAGGTAAAATAATTATGTTACATTAAAATACTTACAATTAACTAAATTTATTAATTAAATTACGCTGTTCAGAGCCTACTGCCAGTCGTTAAACACCAGCCAACTTTGGTACCGGTACACGGGGAGTGCGTATTTAATAACACTCTTCGTGTACGGTATAATAATGATTACCGGGCTATGATGAACTTGCCCTGGCGGTGTAGTGCGACTGATATGTTCGGCGAGAGTAACTTTGCCGGCTTTACCGCGCTGTTATGTAAGCTCAGAGTGTCATTCTACACAGGGGTAACCCTGAGTAAGGAATGAAATTGTAAAAGCTGTGTACCGTGTCGTCCATCTTGCAAGAGAGGCAAAAGACTTTTAATACCTATTACCTACATTTTTAGTTATTCTGTTTGTGAATTGTATTTTACATTCTACCCGTGTTATTATTTATTAAATTATATTTAATTTAATTTAACTTAATTTAATTTAAATAAGGAATATTAATCATTTCAAAACATATATTTATCGAAAAAATTACAAAAAAAGACGACACGGTTGGCGCAGTGGTGGAGCGATGAACTGCTGCGCAGCATGTCGCGGGTTCGTTTCCCCCACGGAACAAATATTTGCACGACCTACAAGTATTTGTTCCGGGTCCGGGTGTTTCTCTATCTGTAATCTGTAATAGGTATGTATTTACAAAAAAAAAAAAGTATATAAGTAGTTTATCAGACATCTCGTTACCATAATACAAGCATTAGATTGCTTAGCTTGGGACTAGATGGCGTTGTGTGAAATGTCCAAGTATATTATCTATACTAATATTATAAAGAGGAAAGATTTGATTGTTTGTTTGTTAGTATTATATTATTATTATTACACGCGTTTGTTAGAATTGGAGCGTCGCATGTGGCGGGTGAAGCGACGGGCGACGCGACGCCGACGCTGTGGCGGACGCGGCGGGTAACGCAGGGGTAAGCGCAGGGGAGACGCGGATGTTCCTTCAGTTTGACTTCTTTATAACACTTAAGAAGAAACGTGGGTGCTCTTTTCTCCATACAAAAAGATACAAACGCTCTCGCCTGTTTTCTTTCTGGTTAATGACCATAAAGCAATGATTTTTTACAGAAATACAAACATCAGCTACTTGTATGCCCTATGTTTTCCTTTTTGATGATATATTATTTTTATAAGAACTAGAACCCTCCAAAAATGCGCAAAATTGCCTATTCAGACCGCTGTCAACAGACGCCTAGTGTACCAATTTGACAACTATTAACGAAAAAAGAAAAACATAGGGGCATATGATAGTATATATATCCTTCTTATTCAGTTTATGAAAATATCTTTTAAATTGGTCCAATATTGGAGGAGGAAATGGGCGAGAGCCAAACCTCGAAATGTGACTTATTACATAGGGTATTTAGTCGGATCTGCAGTTGTCCTTATCGCACGAATTCGAGGGCGAGCCGCTCGCAGAGCGACAGCAATACCTTCTTAAAATACCTAATTTTCAAAAGTCTGGCCGCGTGCGTCGCCGCGTGCGAATCCAAGAGCGCCACCGCGTGCGCCATTCGAGCGCCACCGTTTGCGCCGCCGCGTGCGTACCAAAAACGGAGAAAACGCTTGACGCCCCGCAACCCGCCCCGCGCACCGCGCCGCCTGACACCCCGCGTGTCCGTAAACGAGGCCTAAGCGTTTCATACAGGAATAATAAAAGGAATAGTTAAAGGGCCGTGGAGCGCACAACCCCCGCGTAAAGCCTCCGGCAGAAGGCGATTGGACCCCTTAGATTGGGCAGGAGCCACTTGAAGGCAGCCCCGGCCCGGTTCAGTCTGGGAGCCAAACGTCGGAAATGCTCCACGAAGTTCCACCGGCTGTCGAGGACGAGTCCCAGGTACTTCATCGTCGACTCGACTCCGATGTGAACCGGTCCTAGTCCTACCGTTATTTGGGAACCCGACGGTGGCACGTTCCGAGGACCATGAAAACACATGACCTCTGACTTGTGCAGAGCCACCTCGAGTCCCAACTGCGGGATCCTCTCAACGATTGTCGCAACCTCGCGTGTCGATAGTTCGGCGGCCGCCTGGTGCGACCTGTGCCAGGACTAGCGTGTCATCAGCGTAACAAACAACGCTGACGCCGCTAAGGAGGGATGGCGCTGCGTGCGGTTGTTCCCAATGGCGTCAGTTTCACATTTCTTGAAGTGTCCAAGTGTCCAGCCAATGCCAAGGAAAACTTTGATGGTCAATTAATTACCCAACTGCGCGACGGCAAATATAGGGTTATATTTTTTCTCAACGTATTTAATTTACTTTCAGGCTAAACTCACTGCCAGTGTACAACGTGAATATCGGCCATCAGAAGCCAACCACATGGGGTGAGGTGCTCACAATCACCAAGGAATATGGCCGGAAGTACCCACTGTCATGGCCGCTGTGGTACCCTAACGGAGACATAACCACCAACCAACTGCTGCACGAGTATCGCAGAATTTGCTACCACTTAGTGCCTGCGTATCTCATTGATTTACTTCTATTTTTACTAGGACAGAAAAGAATGTGAGTATACAAGGTCAGACCTTGTAGATACCGTGCCAATACCTAAATCTAGATTAGATACTTTTCTGACCTCATTTATTGTGGTCATGACTTTCAAGCAGTACTCGTAGAAGAAGAAGTTATTTTACTACATTTACTACAAAGGTCAAAGGTAGAAGGTGTGTTAACCTACCCTGCATCTAACATCCTTCATGGAGCGAAACATTTCTAGTTTTCCCATTTTCTTTCACAGTATGGTAAGAATCCAAGAAAAAATATCTCAAGGCTTGGAAGTGCTGCAATATTTCACAATGCGACCTTGGATCTTCACTACGATGAACTATGACGCTGTTAGAGGAAAACTGAATTCAGAAGAGCAAGAAATTTTCAACACAGACGTAACAAATGGGGACCGGGAAAAGTATTTCAAAGAGTGTATAGAAGGATTCCGAGTCTTCTGCATCAAAGAAGATCCTAATAAGACCACTATGAATAGGAGTTATCAGAGTTTGTAAGTATTTCTTTTGGTTTTACCATTATACCTTCTTCCCATGCGGGTAGGCAGAACGCTGCCTACTACGATCCTTACATAGGTAAGTACTCCTTTTGCTTCGTTTACGTTCATGCATCTGGTATGAACGCCAGCTACGCAGGCACGGATCTAGGTTTTTGCTTAAGGGGGGGCAAATGATTATCTCTGGAAGGACGACGGGCAGGAGGAATTTTCCAAGCCGTGAAAGCCCTTTTAGAAAAACAAAAAATCAATCTGCCTAGCCTTTTCCCAACTATGTTGGGGTCGGCTTCCAGTCTAACCGGATGCAGCTAAATGCCAGTATTTTACATGGAGCGACTGCCTATCTGACCTCCACAACCCAGTTACTGGGTAATACGATACCCCTTGGTAAGACTGGTTGTCAGACTTTCGGTCTTCTGACGACCCGTAACGACTGTCAAAGATCCACGAATAACAGCCGGGACCAACGGCTTAACGTGCTTTCCGAGGCACGGAGGAATCTCGGTATGTAAAGATGGTCACCCATCCACTGACCAACCCCGGCAAGCGTAGCTTAACCTGACGGATCGACCCGTGCGGCTGTTATTATTTAGCCACGAGCCCCTTTTAGAAAAACAATCAGCATCTATTTTCTGTAAACAAGTGCCCCCCTTTTCGAGGATATCACGACTTATCTGTATCTAGTAATAACTAGCTGTACCCGCGACTTCGTTCGCTTAAATCTCTTAAAAAGAGGTAGGTACACAAACATTTTAATATTATTTGTGATTTTTAAAATCAATCCATATTGTACCCCGTTATAGGATGATTTTTCAAAAACACTGTACCTACCACATATTTCTTTATTTCCTACCAAAACCATAAATTTGAATTTTCATATACCTAACTTAAGAAATGCTGGGTTTCCCAAACAAACTTTCATACCCTATATCACCCCCTGTAGGAATATTTTTCAAGACAAAAAGTAGCCTATGTCCTTTTCCAGGATGCTATACTTGCCAAATTTTAACGAAATATGTATGTGCAGTTTTGTGAATTTTAAAATGAACCCCTATTTTAACCCCTTATGGGATAATTTTTCAAAAACGCTGAAACGCATATTTCTTTATTTCCTACCAAAATCATAAACTTGAATTTTTATAAATATCACTAAGTTAAGAAACGCAGGGTTTCCCATACAAACGTTCATTCCATAAATCACTCCTTTTTTTTTTTTTTTTTTGAGTGTGGGAAATCATCAAATAACTTCTCCCGCTCTGGGTGGAGCGGGAGGGCGTGTCAGACTTTTACTGACTAAAACCCACCCGTGTTCCTTCAGTTGCCTATGCCAGGGCCGCGGTAACCCCTTCAGACAACCCGCGACCCCATAAATCACCTCCTAGGATTATTTTTTTACGAAAAAAAGTAGCCCATGTTCTTCCCCAGGAAGCTATGTATAGTCTTGCCAAATTTTATCGGAATACGTGCAGTTTTGTGAATTTTAATATCAACGACTATTTTACCCCCTTAGGGGATGATTTTTCAAAAACCCTGAACCGCATATTTCGTTATTTCCTACCAAAATCATAAACTTGAATTTTCATAATAATCACTAAGTTAAGAAATGCTGGGTTCCCAATACAAACTTTCATACCCTATAATATCACCCCCTGTAGGATTATTTTTTAAGACAAAAAGTAGCCTATGTTCTTTCCCAGGATGCTATCTTGCCTAGCCTTGCCAAATTTTAACGAAATACGAGGGTGCGTTTTTAAGTTCGCGTAATGGGGGGGAGGGGATAACAATAGGTCATTATCGGGATGGCCACAACTTCAGCCACTCAATATTAGTATAAATACCAGGTTTTATCTTAATTTTATCATTACGTTCGGAAGTCGCGACACCCCCTCAATGGGTGTGTGACTGGCGGCGCCGGGGCGTAGCCCCCTGACCGCGGTGGCAATACGTTGGCCCGTCACTACGGGCCCCTCTTTTTGGTGGCCTAGCACGGCCTATGGCTGATGGGGCGCGACTATCGCGCCCCTGTGTATGGTTGCTATATTTGTGTCTGTAGGCACGCCACGACGCTGCTAGTCAGCGCCGCTTTCTTCACCGTACCCCGGCGGTCAACCCCTACCAGGTGGAACCCCCATCTACATGGGTGAAGCCCAGCAGAAGGCGACCAGCGACAGAGGTACGGACTCGACGTTCCTACAGAGGGGTGAGTGGCCCCCGCCCATCACACTTTCAGAGCGAGCCGAGCCTGCGTGGGTTAGGGGGACCGTGTACTGGGTGTGTGGGTGGCATTGTACTGTGTGGCGTCACCCGGTGTGTGAGAACGCGCACGCCCGCGCTGCGCCCTCGCATGTGTGTTTAGAGCCTGTGTAGAGGTGAATGTCTGATGTTTGCTACGTGACACGCCTAATCACGTCGCCTCAAAAACAACACCGCGTGGAGTGTTCTCGCACGTTTTTGGACCTCTGTAACGAAGATAAGGATGGACTTATAAGTCGAATTGTTACTGGAGATGAAACTTGAGTTCATCATTATGAACCTGAGTCGAAACAAGACTCTATGCAGTGGCACAAAAAAGGCACACCACCACCCAAGAAGTTTAAAGTGTGTATTTTTCGGACAAAGACAAAGCATTTTTTTATGAAGGTAATTGAAAGGGAATAAGCTAATTGAAAGATCTGAAAAATGTATAAGGGTAGCAGGTGAATATATTGAAAAAGAAAAATAATTTAGTATTTTTATTTTCACTTCTCACCCTCCATTCCGCGAACTTAAAAACGCCCCCTCGTAAGTGCAGTTTTGTGAATTTTAAAATCAACCCCTATTTTACACCCTTATGGCATGAGTTTTAAAAAACGCTGAACTGCATATTTCTTTATTTCCTACCAAAATCATAAACTTGATTTTTTATAAATATCACTAAGTTAAGAAATGCAGGGTTTCCCATACAAACGTTCATTCCCTATCACCTCCTGTAGGATTATTTTTTACGAAAAAAAGTAGCCCATGTTCTTCCCCAGGGAGCTATGTATAGTCTTGCTAAATTTTATCGGAATACGTGCAGTTTTGTGAATTTTAATATCAACCCCTATTTTACCCCCTTAGGGCATGATTTTTCAAAAACCCTGAACCGCATATTTCGTTATTTCCTACCAAAATCATAAACTTGAATTTTCATAATAATCACTAAGTTAAGAAATGCTGGGTTTCCAATACAAACTTTCATCCCCTATAATATCACCTCCTGTAGGATTATTTTTTAAGACAAAAAGTAGCCTATGTCCTTTCCCAGGATGCCATCTATACGTTTGCCAAATTTCATCGAAATCCGTTCAGTGGTTTAGGCGTGAAAAGGTAACAGACAGACAGACAGACAGAGTTACTTTCGAATTTATAATGTTAGAATGGTTATAGATCTGACTTCACGGGTTTTTCAAGCAACGGACAACAGCGACATCTAGATTTCTCCAATGAAAACATTCACTGCGGTTTATAATGTCAAAGTGACGAAGGCTGCTAATAAATAGCGAGGCTAATAAAAGTGACAGTTGATATTTAGTATTATATCAATAGATGGCGCCTGGAAATACTAATCCAGATATAGATTAAAAACTCTTTAGTCTTTTGTTAAGTTTAAAAAACATCTATACGTACACAAGGGGGTGAAAAACTGCCTTTTCATCCCACCAGATGTTGCATAATCGACTTTGCCTAATTTTGTCCTGTCAAAATCCATTCTAATTTAAGATTTCTACATAAAAAAATATCGAAAATAACTAATTAGGTACTTTATATACGACGCAGTGTTGTGCTCCAGACTGCAAAAATCAAGGAAGACTTAAATTTCCAAAGGATCAAAACACCGAAAATCCTGATAAAAAGCGTTGAAAATCAAAAACTTTAAGGACCTGTATCCAAGCGTGATTTTGCTCAGTGTGTAAGTGAAATGGCGTTATGGCTATCTAGTTTGACGCACGAGATTTGACTCTCACGCGCACCAAAATTATATCGTAAAAGTGCAAATAAAATCATATAGAACTAGAAATTAACAATTTCACCACCACACTCACTTCACTCACTCACTTCACAACCACTCACTCACTTACCCCACTCACTCAACCCAATCACTCACTCACCACTTCTCCTACACTCATTCAAACAAAACAATATCGGCTGTTCCCTACATTTTGACGAGATAGAAGTTCATAAAGTACTCACGTGGTATACGTGAGTAAGTAAGGGATCGAGCAAAGGAGTTGCATAATGTTTAGTACAACACGTTTGGATGATATTATGGTTACTATGACACTGGCTGTTTTAATGTTGGCAATAAGCTAACTGTTTCAGAAACTTTTATAGCGGATTTATAGCATGGGTGTAGATAAAATAAGTTTTGAGCTCCATCATTGTATGCGAAAAGGACTTGAAAATATCATATTTTTCTTATTTGTCATAATTAGGATTTACGGTTTATGATAAATGATAAATGATTTATTTTCTGTACAAACACTTTTACACGTCAAACACAGCACAGGTTATAACCGAGAGGTGACAGGATTTTTCATAACGATCATGGATACGGTTAGATTTACTTCGATGGGTTGTAGAGTAGTCCCCTAATGCAAATGACGTCGGTCTGCCTGCTCTGAGTGGTTGCAACTTCGAGTAGCGCTTACAAGAGGCGTCAGTGTTGCGAAAAAAAACGATCAGAGAAATGGTCAGTTTTGGTACACATTGAAAGTATGGCGTCTCCGCAGATGAAACAAGTTGGTCTGCCGGCTCTGAGTGGTTGCATTTCAGAGCTATGATGCGCGCAACATTGTTGGAAAAAAAACGATAAGAGAAATGGTCAGTTTTAGTACCCATTCGAAGTATGGTGTCTCCACAGGTGAAACGAGTTGGTCTGCCGGCTCTCAGTGGTTGTATTTCAGAGCAATCGTTGTGTATGTGTCGCAGGCAATTTGTATGATTCCGCATTTTACAAACGGCGTCGTCCGTTTAAAAACGCTCGCTGTTTTAAAATATGCCGAAGGCAAATTGGCGAATTGTTCAATTGTTAAAATTTCGACATTGATTGTTATAGTGGGGTGACCATCATAAAACACGGGTTGGACAAATCAGACTTTATTTCAGAAATCAGGTAGGTACCTATTCAAATAGGACTAACTTAAAATACCGGCACTCCTAAAGTAATTAAATTAATTAAGTAACAAAAACAACACCAATCTAATTTAAACTGATGACGTACGTAACAATAATGCAACTTTTATGAATAATATGGAGGGGATATGGCTCTCGGCGGCCGCTGTCGCGGCACCGCTCGCTTCGCTCCCTCGCCGTCGCGCGTTAAAGGTCACTGTTCTAACCTAACCTAACCTAACCCAAATGATTCACCAGCAATAGAGGTAATGGTCACTATTCTAACCTAACCCAAATGATTCACCAATGTGAAGTTTCGGACGCGCGGGTGTGATAGTACAGTGGAGCCCGGATAGGTAGGTGTACAGAGGCCAGCATCAAGCTAACCCAATCAGTCAAATTTTCACAATTGAATAATAACGTTGTTCCTCCGACCACCAGATTCCATGGACACCTTAGCGTTTTTTACGTGCCGGATAACCTCAAAAACTTTATCATTTGTCCACGGCTTTTTTACTTAATTCCCTATAATAAATATCTTTAAAACAATACTTTTTTTGTGAAAAGTCCTTTGAACACGTAGAATTTGCACTGTTTTCAATGTTTTTCTGTGTCACAAAACCACTACTCGACGCCATTTTTCTTGTTTTGATTAGCAGCGCTACGCGTGGTAAGAAAAATGACTAAATATTTCAATTTGCCGCGGCATTTTGTAAACGGAGATTGAATTGTATATCAAATGATGTGGCATATTATAAATTGACTAGGTAATTTACATTTTGCCTTCGGCATATTTTAAAACAGCGAGCGTTTTTAAACGGACGACGCCGTTTGTAAAACGCGGAATCATACAAATTGCCTGCGATATATGCAAGACGCTTATTTGTGGAGAAAGCCTAAAAAATACATCGAAAAAGGGGACAATAGGCGAATTTTTCAAGTGCACGCCGGCCGGTGTCGTACTCCCACCCTACACCTGCGCCGAGCAACACCCGCTGCACGACCGGCCCCCCTGTAAAGGAATAGGGAAAAGCTAGACGTGTCAAGAGGTGTCAATAAGAGAAATGGTCAGTTTTAGTTCCTATTCAAAGTATGGTGTCTCCACAGGTGAAACGAGTTGGTCTGCCGGCTCTTAGTCGTTGTATTTCAGAGCATTGTTATACGCAAAGCGCTTAGTTATAGAAAAATTCAACTTAACGGTAATCAATAAAATAAAGAATGTAATCGAACAAATCCAATATTTAATAATTCAACTTATTACTGTGGGTAAATCACAGATTAATAATTTTGTAGATTATAGCTAAGACTTAGAGTTAAATATTTACTTATTTCTAACATTCTATATTTTGAGTTGTTTCAATAGCTATATTCTACAAAATTATTAATCTGTGATTTACCCAAAGTAATAAGTTGAATTGTTAAAAATTGAATTTGTTCGATTTCATACTTTATTTTATTGATTACCGTTAAGTTGAATTTTGCTATAACTAAGCGCCTTGCGTATAACAATGCTCTGAAATACAAAGACTAAGAGCCGGCAGACCAACTCGTTTCACCTGTGGAGACACCATACTTCGAATAGGTACTAAAACTGACCATTTCTCTTATTGACACCTCTTGACGTACCTACAAGCTTCACTAAAACCCTTCAAGATAGCAAGCAAATATGTTTATCCAGTTAATATAATATATGGAAATAGAATCATGCGGTGAAGTAGGTAGAGATAGAGATAAATGCAGAGGCTGAGAAGATATCACTATCATCAGCTGGATGTGTATTTTTCTTACACAAGTTCATATTGAACACACGTTTGGGACAATTAATAGATATTTAAAACTGATGATAAAGCTAATCAATTTAACACAGGATTTTAATCCTATGAAATTTTATTTTGTGTATTCTACCTTGAGCGCAGTACCTCATAAAGTAAACTGTTTTGGAAGCAAAGGTATCAACCTTAGCATAGAAAAGATCAATTCTTTTTAACTTTGATAAAGGCAAAGAAAGTATACAGGGAGTTTCTTTTAAGGTGTCAAGCCAGTGCGAGCTGATAGCAGAGCACCAACCTATCGATTTAACGGCCATGTATGAAAAATTCTGGTATTCAGCTGCATCCGTTTAGGCTGGAAGCTGACCCCAACATAGTTGGGAAAAGGCTAGGCAGATTGATTGTACGTTCTACGATTTTTGTAGTTTTCGAGTTATATTTTTTTTTTTCGATATTTTGCCTGATTCAACGATTTAAAAAAGTTTTTTTTTTGGGTCAACTTTGAACAAGAATGTACTAAATAGGGCATTATTTGCTGAAATCAGTCGTTGAAAGTGGTCTAGGTATCTTGTGATTTTCATATTTTATCATTTATTATTATTTTTGCATATTTTTGTCAATCCTCATATTATTATTTACTATATCTCTACGTTTAAGCAGTGCTCAGTTGATAATAAAAACATACATTTTATACCTACTACTATCCTTAACCACTACCATTGATATGACATGAGGGATCCAAAATAACTCGAAAACTACAAAAAAATCGTAGAACATACATGGGGGTTAAATCGATAGGTATGGTACTCTGCTATCAGCTCGCACTGGCTTGACCTCTGTATATTTGGACGGTAATTTTAGACGGTACAGAAATTCATGTGCAGAAACCAAAACATCCTACTGCTCAGCAGGCATCATGAAGTAGCTACAAGCGTGGAAACACACTGCTGATACTTGTAGTGCTACTCCAGGAGGCCTGTTGTTCTATTGCTCTCCTGCATAGTTTAGCGAAATAAAAACGAAAATTAACCAGTTTAACAAGTAACTTCACTTCTAATTGTGAAACACTCCAACGCAGGGAATTATAAAGACGTAAAGGAAACCGGCGGATTTCGGCCTGCAGCCCTACAGCATTGAGACTTTTACATAAAAGAAGTCTATTTTTCCTGGTTTCCGATAATGTGGGTAACACCCTTGTAGAACTTCGTGAACTGTAGAAAAACATTTTTTTCTAATTATATTTAATCGATACATCTCACGAACTGATTTATACGAATTGTCCATTTTTATGTAATTATATTTCAAATGTTATCGCATACGCGTAGATTCTTTATTTACTGCTATATTGGTTTATATTTTATTATTAATTATTGGTTTTAATAGGTTTACTAACGTAGTATAACAATCGATTAATCCATTACGATTATTAACGATTTATAACATATGGCAACACTGATGGTTTACTTAATCGTCCGAGTCCTGAAAGGTTTTGTATCTATGGTCAAGAAATAAATTATAAAAAAAAACAACAATGTTACTGTTCATTCAATTCATTGCCGTTATTATTCCAATCCTGTCTTTCAGTGTTGAGATATCTCTGTGCGATCGATTTATTTTCTATTGACTTTGGCTTTTACCCACCCGGATTCTGCATCTTGTATGAACGTTGACTTGGATATTCCCACTGGACTTTGTTGTTTTGAGCGATTTGGACTTTTTGTAATGGATCGTTTACGTTGTGCAAATTGTACTTTATCAGCAGTACGATTGAGGAGACATTTACTGTCGGATCATGAAAACGAAGAAATACTGACTTTAATAAGACAGTGGCATCCTAGTCGATTGGTAAGTTGTTAGAAAGTAGCCTGTGTATTACCTATCACTATTATCAGATTCTGTATGGCGGCCCGTACACACGTCAATCTCGATCACAGTCCGCGATCGAAATCAATGATCGTGATCCAGATTGAAAATGTACGAATTAGATTGACGGATTGATGCATATCAATCTGAATCGCGATCATTGATTTTGAACGTGGATCGCGAACGAGATTGATTATGTACGGGCCGCCTATAGGGTTTTGAAACTGACCCAACATTTGCTACCCACAATACAAAAAAAAATCATTTTCTACTATTAAAGAAAAGGTTCAGGACAATTGGTGAGGTTTTGGATTCCCATTGTAGAATTATTCCAACAGTTTATTGAGTTTACTTAAATACTTTGATGTTCTAATCTATGAATTGCATGTTGGGTTACGAGGTTATTATACGTAAACAAGAAGGACTGTATGTCAGTTTCGTATTTTTATAAATGACTTAATGACTTATTCATTTTCTCGACTACTGCAATTCATTTTGCTTAAAAATCAATTCTCTAGTACCGCCTATCCTGTCGAATCATAGTAATAAAAACAAAATACCTATACCTAACCTTATTTCTTTGTCAAAAGTCAAAACATTATAACTAAATTCCCCCAAGTTCTTGGGAAAAATGACAATATTTTTTGGGTTCCTTAAAGAATAAACTGTGACAAGACGTTAACAGCTTTCGTGTAGGTTACAGGCCGACCTCTCCTTACAAACCCGCCAGTCTCCTTTGTAAATTTGTATGTGGGATAATCTCCGGAACTAATGATCCAATTCTAAAAAAAAAGATAGTGGGGAAACATGTATGGGAGTTGGTCCAAGCGTCGCCAAGGATGAATCATATACCAAATGAAAGGGCACAATGTACTGTTCAAACATGCAGAAGGCCATCAAAATCTGTCCGAGAGATTTCGAGAAATGATAGCTTATTTTTGCCTCAGAAGATACTACGGATTTTTTATTTTGCTTCATTGGCGAGTATTATGATAGTTTTTTCTTGTCAATTATAGTTAAAAATCATTACTTCATCTTATAATCATCATTATTCATCATAATCATCATCATCGTCATCATCGAGTAATGATAGATTTTATATTTTGCTACATCGTCGGTATATTATTTGTAGGTATTACGTACTAGCTTTTGCCCGCGGCATCGCCCGCGTGGATGTCGAAAAACATCCCATGGGAACATTCATGTGGAAAACATAGGGCCGTCCGATATAACTGTGCAAACTCAAATCGCTACGATATATCGTTATGTGTATGGTGGGCTTAAAGCTGAAGTCGGCATGATTTTTTCCGACATCTTCAACAATCGTCCTCATATTTCAGCCAACTTACACAAAACCGTATTATGTAACACTGAATCACTCCGTTCATTTGTGAAAACCGTATGAAAATCCGTTCGGTACTTTTTGACATCATCGTATTCAAACATCACATACGCGGCGGGGGGACTTTGTTTACTTAGTCTAATAACATTAAGTTAGTTACTCTAATAACATAACTTAACAAAGACTAAAAATGTTACCTCAAGATACGATGTATGACTACATTTCCACTCCCTTAAATCTCTTAAAAAGAGGTAGGTACACAAACATTTTAATATTATTTGTGAATTTTAAATTCAACCCCGATGAGGGGATGATTTTTCAATAACTCTGTACCACATATTTCTTTATTTCCTACCAAAAAATAAATTTGAATTAAGAAATGCTGGGTTTCCCATACAAACTTTCATCCCCTATATCACCTCCTGTAGGATTATGTTTTAAGACAAAAAGTAGCTTAAGTCCTTTCCTAAGATACTATCCCAAGATACTACGGATTTCGATAAAATTTGGCAAGGCTTAGCCTTGCCAAATTTTATCGAAATCCGTGCAGTTTTGTGAATTTTAAAATCAACCTCTATTTGACGCCCTTAGATGACGATTTTTCAAAAACGCTGAACCACATATTTCTTTATTTCATACCAAAATCATAAACTTGAATTTTCATATTTATCACTAACTTAAAAAATGCTGCGTTTCCCATACAAACTTTAATCCCCTATATCACCCCCTTTAGGATTATTTTTTTAAGGAAAAAGTAGCCTATGCCCTTCCCCAGGATGCTTTATATAGCCTTGCCAAATTTTATCGAAATCCGTTCAGTGGTTTAGGCGTGAAAAGGTAACAGAGAGACAGACAGACAGACAGACAGACAGACCGACAGATAGACAGTCAGAGTTACTTTCGAATTTATAATATTATATAGTAGGGATGTATAGTTAAAAATCTTCGCATCATATTTTTATAATCATAGTTGTTGATCATCATCATCATTGAGTACCTAGTGATTAGTTTATTTTTGCCTTAGAAGTTATCATAGATTACTTATTTTATTTAGCGACATTGTCGGATATGTTTATTATTATTATTATTTTAAAACGTCTTTGACATATCTCGGGACCCTGGGGTCCCGGACCTTTGGAAGGCGTACGAGGGGCCGAAGCCAACTCGCAGAGGCCCTTTAGACAATGTTAAATTATGAGACACCAACCGTCGATTATCCCTGTATGCACTATGCAAGTGCACCCAAGGACAACCCCCGGTTGCTGCAGGACTATTGCAGAACATGGAAACAAAACTTATTAGACTATGGGTTTGGGTGGCTGTGGACTGGTTACCTAGAACTATGGAAACGCTATGGCCCCTGCCTCACTAATGTTTTGTATACAATACACAGATAAAATGGGTCCCGAAAACGGTCGCTAGCACATAGTGTCGTAGCGACAAGGGGGCAACATGTCTTGAGGCGCTTGTGAGGAATGGAGAGGTATACCACGGCTATCAGGACCATCCCGGATGCGGTCAAGATCCCTACCAGCATCTTACTGTAATACTTCCTCCTCCGAGCACGTTTGCTCTTGCGAATCTCCACTCAAACCAGCCAATAAAGGCAACGAAAGGGGCGGGAGTTCTGATACTTGTCAGTGTTCACTCCAGCCGGCCAATAAAGGCAAGCGAGAGGTGAGGAACAAGACTTCTCCCGGGAGATAGGGTCCGTGAGGTCACTACTGCCCAACAGCTCGCCACATGCTACCCTGTGGTTATTATTATTATTATTTTTATGTGTCTTGACAATTCTCGGGACCCTGGAGTCCCGGACCTTTAGAAGGCGTACGAGGGGCCAAAGCCAACTCGCAGAGGCCCGTTAGACGCTTTCAATGAAATGAGGCATCAACCGACGATTATCCCTGTACGCACTATGCAAGTGCACCCAAGGACAACCCCCGGTTGGTGCAGACTATTGTAGTATATGGAAATAAAGAGATTGGACTATAGATTTGAGTGGCTAAAGTGGACTGGTTGCCTAGAACTATGAAAGGACTATGGCCCCTGCCGGATCAATGATTGTAATACACGGATAAAATGGCAGGGGGTGACTTGCACACACAATAATGGGCCCCCGAAAAGGTCGCTAGCACATAGTGTCGTAGCGGCAAGGGGGCAACATGTCCTGAGGTGCTTATGAGGAGTGGAGAGGTATCCCACGGTTCTCAGAACAATCCCAGAGCCCGGAAGATGGTCAAGATCCCTACAAACACTTACTGGAATACTTCCTTCCTCCGAGCATGTTTGCTCTTGCGAATCTCCACTCAAACCGGCCAATAAAGGCAAGAAAGAGGTGGGAGCTCTGTTCCTCGTCAGTGTTCACTCCAGCCGGCCAATAAAGGCAAGCGAGAGGTGAGGAACAAGACTTCTCCCGGGAGATAGGGTCCGTGGGGTCGCTACTGCCCAACAGCTCGCCACATGCTGCCCTGCGGGTTTCTGTATCTCTCTTGGTCTGGCTCCTCATCCTAGACCTGTTCCGGCAAAGTGAACTCTACCGGCACAGACCTAAAATTTAGCGCGCAAGCCCCACCACGACGTCAACGTAGAGATACTGCGGTGGGGTTATTATTATTACTATTTATAGTTTAAAATAATCATATCATCTTTTATTATCATTTCGTTTATTAATTTTTAACCTTATAAGATACATTTTTAAATATTTTTAAAAGAATATCTATAAAACATTTAAAAATATAAAAATAGTAGCCCACCGGTATCGGGAATAGGGTCCAAGCTACTGGCAGTCAGGGCTCCAGAGAGAGGAACCTCCTAAAAATGCGCGCCGTGTCCAGAAGTACCGCTCTCTGAATCAGGCCCTTAATCCAGCTGCCTAACGAGAACCTTCTTAGGAGTTGGTCGACGCTCTTGGCAATTAAGCCATTGGCTGATACGACCTATCGGCACAATGATTGCAGAGTCCACATCCCACATGTCGACAACCTCGCGAGCCAAGTCAAGATACTTGTTTTTCTTTCTCGGCTTTCACGAGGTTCCCATCATACGGGACCGTTATGTCAATAATCATTGCGCGTCGCTCAATTCGATCCACCACAACTATATCAGGTTCATTGGCAACAATAGTCCTGTCAGTGATTTCCCCACATGTCCTAGTATAACTACATAACTCTAAAATCAGATCTGACAAACAAAAGGGCCGAGCGCACATTTTTTTTTGTGTTTGGCTTCTCGTAGTTGACCATTGAGATTGAGACTACTTAACTGGACTATCCTTTGGATACTTAAAGCGAACCTAAAGCTTCCGGCCAGGGGCCTAGCGCACAGTACACAGCGCACAGTACGTTTGGCTTTGGCCCCTCTTACGCCTTCCAAAGGTCCGGGACCCCAGAGTCCCGAGAAATGTCAAAGACATTGACAGTGAAACAAAATAATAAAAATCAGTAATAACTTCTAAGACAAAAATAAGCTTATCATTTCTCGAAATCTCTCGGACAGATTTTGATGCCCTTCTGCATGTTTGAACAGTACATTGTACCCTTTCATTTGGTATATGATTCATGCTTGGCGACGCTTGGACCACATTTGCCCACTATCTTTTCTTTGGTAGAAATCTACATTATTCCTGAGGCTATAATAGTACCTACATTATGATATAAGTGCGGTAAGTAGAAAATTACAGCCGAGGCGACATTGCTAGCCCAAGCCGTAGGCGAGGGCTACAAGAAAGCAGAGGCTGTAATTATCAAAGCGCACGTATGTCATACGACGTTTTATAACATATTTGCGAGGAAATAAATAAAACTCGGACTTTCTTAAACTAATAAATCTTTAATCACTTGTTAAAGCAGTTAGAAAAATTTGTAAAATTGATAATTACCTACTGTGCCAGTTGGCATTTTTAATGTTATCAAGTTATTATTATTAGTTACAATTTCACCAGTCTCTCTCTAGGAGGAGAAAGTAGGAGAAACGAGACCACAGAGTTCTGCAGTCGGTGGCGGCGACGGAGGCGAGAGTCACATTTCTTCTTTATTTCTCATCGAGTCATCTACGTAGCCCTCGGCAATTTGTTTCGGCATTGCTCCAAATTTATTTATGCCAATGGGTTCGAGACACGATGGGGGGCCAACTGCAAACGTTGCCATCCCTCCCCCATTTTTACAGTTTCAGTTGAACGAAAAACAAAAGAACATTTATCTATAGAATCTAGGTGAAGTATGTAGGTACCTATACCTAGGTATAGGTACCTACCTACTTCACCTAGATTACATATTAACCCCACTTATAGGCGCAATATGCGCAATTCATACTGAGCCCACGCGCTAACCAATAAACCTACGCCTGGCTAACTAAGTAGAGCATACAAGCCAAGTGCGATGTTTTTCTAAATTCTCTAGGGAGTCTCGGCAGTTCAAAAACTACCTACTTTACCTACTTATACAATATTGGAAAGGCTGCACACGAAAGCTGGCCCATTCTTACTAATCCAAACTAACATTATAAATGCGAAAGTAACTGTGTGTCTGTCTGTTACGTTTCACGCCTAAACCGCTGAACGAATCGTTATGAAATACCTGGGACCTAACGGAGGACATAGGCTAGTTTTTTATCTTTTATCGCAGACGAAGTTGCGGGCAACAACTAGTGTAAAATATTAAAAAGAAACATAGGTAGTTACTAACAGTTTTTGAAAGGCTTAATTAGGTGACTGTCAAACTCATGTTACTAGCTCACCTACAGTGACGTGGCTGGCTGAAATAACTCTTCCTAACTCCAGTTTCAGAAATTGTTTTGCTTTGTTTCAGCCTTTACATACTTGACTGGTTTTGTAAGATCATGTTCTGGCTCCTGGTGCTATCATTCCTGGCGTCGTGGTTCCAGCCTGTGAAGACATTCTTCTCTTATGGAGAGCCTGTTGTCAAGCATCTGCCTTTCTTGGGACCAGTAGTTTGCAAAAACGAAGAATTATGAATTTAAATATCTCTTACTAGTTACTTCTGGTGAAAGGGACGCTTTCAATTTAGACGTTTCGTGTCGGACTGCTGCGGTGCCGAAGCGGTGCGTTTGTCGTTTGTCACACACGTGGAGTTTGCGACGTTGCCGTCCTGTGGGCTTAGTGCGAGTTTTTATACTTACTCGATCACGTTAACGTAAACGTCAGTTTGTATTGAAAATGAATAAGCGCCGCCTGGTGACTATACTGGGAAACACAATTATTCCATACGAATTGACATACGTCAACGTTAACGTAAACGCGATCGAGTAAGTATAAAAACTCGCACTAAGGCCACTGTTGTCGAGCGTTCGCGTTTGCCGCACCGCGCGCTTTGTATGAAAACAAACGACCCGCGACCGTCCGTGCGCATTACGACAAACGCACCGCTTCGGCACCGCAGCGGTTCGACACGAAACGTCTAAATTGAAAGCGGCCATAGGTTTAACGCAAGAAAGAATACCTGATTTATTAATGTGTACTAGACTAGCCCTAGCTATCGCCTGCTAGTTTTACCTTGCCAAAAATTGGGTGACGATTGGCAAGTTGGGTATCCCATCAAATCCAAACATGCGAAAATCTAGTTATATGGAAATTATAGATCCTATATTATAACCGTAGTTATTTTCCAAGCTAAAATATTTTACTAGTTGTTAGGAGTAATTAAAAAACCATGATTTTAGCGTGCAGCCCCGTTACGGAAACAAAACGCATAGGTAAAATAGAATTTGTTCGTGAATATTTGGCAACACAGCTGCCACCATAGATAATACACTTTAGAAAGCTTAGGCCTCATTTACGGAGACGCGGGGCGTCGCGCGGCGCGGTGCGCGAGGCGGGCTGCGGGCCGTCAAGTGTAAAAATCTTATAATCATATAATCGCTTCTCCGTAAACGCTCTCATAGAACGCCCTATGTTTGAATTTAGTGCGGGCCGCGCCGCGCATCGCGCCGCTCAACGCCCCGCGTCTCCGTAAATGAGGCCTTAGATAACATACACCTTGTTAGAAAGTAATAGCTGCTACAGGCTGCTCCTTAGCACAGACGACACGTTTGAAGCAGTGGTTGAGCGATTGACTGCTGCGCAGCATGTCGCGGGTTCGATTCCCGCACGGAACAAATATTTGTACAAGTATTTGTTCCGAGTCTGGGTGTTTTTCTATCTATAATATGTATGTATTTACAAAAAAAAAAATGTATATAAGTAGTTTATCAGCCATCTCGTTACCATAACACAAGCATTAGGTTGCTTAGCTTGGCGTTGTGTGAAATGTCCAAGGATATTTGTTTTTTTATAAGTCAAATACACACTAAAAAAAGAAAAAAATATACCAATACAACTGTCACTTATGTCAAATGCATAATTCGATTTGTGATTTTCAATTACATTGACCATAGATAATACACTATATAAAGTAATAACATTGACTGCATCTTTAAGGCCTCGGTCACGAATATTACGAATATTACTTTATATAGTGTATTATCTATGGTCACGAAGTCAGCGGAGCCGGCGGCGGCGGTGGCGGCGACGGCACGGGGAGCGGCGCGGCAACGCTCGCTGCCACCAGCTCCCCGCACCGCTGCCTTCGAGGCCAGTTCCATATAAATGTAGCATAGAAACGAACCGCTCCCTGCGCCGCTGCAGCCGCCGCCCCGAACGACCCACTGACACCGCTCCCGCTGACATCCTGACCGAGGCCTAAGTGAAGTGTGAACTCTTATTTTGAGACTCCACTCCACATTGCTATAACATTACAATTTGCGTTCAGTTGAGTATACTTACTTCTGCGCAGGACTGAGATAGGACTCTTATTTTACATTGTTTTGTCTGTGAATGTTGTTCATGCTATAACAATGTCGGCAGTTGATCTTCGGTGTATAAACTGTGATGTGCGCTTATCACGCCTTCGCCGATAATCATGTCTTGTCTGCCAAGGATGATAAATAAATATAAAAAATCAGCTGTTCAGTACATTTTGACGAATTATGCGAACATAAATGTACTGAACAGCTGATTTTTTTTCGCGATTTCAGGTTTGGTCCCATAGTAAAAGTTGTTCATAATGATGAGTACAATGACCCCTTAAGAGGTTTTGCGCATTAACGTTACACGTTGTATATCATTCCCATGGCTCTCCATAGAAGAATTGGTATTGTTTGGTGTGGCCTCAGGGTGTGGCACATACCAGATCCGTCAAGCTAGATCATACGTTGGACAACATTTCCGCTTTCACGGAATTTACACATTAGAAATAGGTCACGCCTAGCTGGATAAAATCCCGTCCCAGAACACATATTTTGTTTTCACAGCCGTTGAAAGGGAACAGCAAGGTCGGAGCGCCATCATCGGAGTACTGTTGTAATTGTATAGTAGGACTCAGAACCGTGGGTTGGTCACATGTCATTAGTGTAGTGTGATATTTAGCTTACGCTCGACACGAAGGAACAATCCGCCTGCGGTATTTCTTGACAACGTACCTATTGTTAACATTAGATTAAAAAGTTGGAATAAATACTATGGTTTTATTTTTCACCTTTTCTATTATATTTTAAATTATTCACTACCTATCTTTTATCCTGTTAACGACCACCCAGATGGACCATGGTCCATCTTGTATCAATCTGCCTAGCCTTTTCCCAACTATGTTGGGGTCGGCTTCCAGTCTAACCGGATGCAGCTGAATACCAGTATTTTACATGGAGCGACTGCCTATCTGTCCTCCACAACCCAGTAACTGGGTAATACCGTTCATTCCCCACGACACCACTGAAAACGACACCACTGGTGGTGTCGTCGGGAATGAGAGAAACTAGTATTCCCCACGACACCAACTGACTGCATTGTGAGTGATGTCCAGCTAATTTTTAAACGTAACAATGATGTGTTATTTTTAATACCTCTTGATAAGACTGGTTGTCAGACTTTCGGGCTTCTGACGACCCGTAACGACTGTCAAAGATCCACGAATGACAGCCGGGACCAACGGCTTAACGTGCTTTCCGAGGCACGGAGGAGTCTCGGTATGTAAAGATGGTCACCCATCCACTGACCAACCCCGGAAAGCGTAGCTTAACCTGATGGATCGACCCGTGCGGCTGTTATTACTTAGCCACAAGCTCCTCCATGGTCCATCTTGTATGCGGATTCGAATACCGCAAAAGGTACGTATTATAAGTGTGGAGTCCAACCGCTGTGGTGCGATGTGCGCCGGGAATTCTAATGTGTTATGTGTAAGAAAACACCGACATGTGTGTATGCACCGAGCAGATTTAAATTCCCGGCGCACATCGCACCACAGCGGTTGGACTCCACATATTTTTGGTCCTTCGAGCCGGATTTATTGAACTAACAGTAATTACAGTAATGTGGATGAAACAATGTATAAACGTAAGTAGGTATCTACATGTGATCGCGGGCGTCAGCATAAAACTGTAGAGCGTGCTCGTACAATAAGTGCAATTGGATGGCTTCTAAAATAATTCGAAATCTTACATGTAATTGCCGTTTTCTTATCTCAACATAGAACTTAAAATCTTACTATATTAACGCAATCCGTCGAAGTCCGTTTGGACGTGTCTCATTATACATGGCGCGATAACTTTGTATGAACGTCTCGTTCATTCCCCGCGACACCACTGAAAACTACACCACCGGTGCACGGTGGTGTCGTCGGGAATGACAAAAACTAGTATTCCCCAGGACACCACTGACTGCATTGTGAGACGTAAGGAATCGAAAAATGAAATGTGTGCGTTACGATTGCTCCGCCAAGCACCCATCCAAACAAAAAAAAATTCGCCTAAAAAATTGTCGAAATTTGTCAAAATCGAAGGGAACAAACCAAAAAATTGTCAAAGTAAAAATAAAGAAGTTATAAGGGTAAGTTGGCCGCGCGAACGTAACGTGGAGGATTGCGCGGCCATGGAGATCTCAGCAACTACTTGGGTTAGAGATCTAATTCTTTTTGTCAATTGAAGACTGAAATTGTCAAAAATTGTCGAAAAAAGAATTATAAGCTCTAGATCAATATTTTACGAAATATTCACCTTGGAAGTTATGGCCGCGCAATTGTGCACTTGTTGTTCATTATTGTTGATTATTTCTTTAAAACTTAAGATTTCCTATAGTAAACCTGTTACAAGAAGAAAGGTCTTAATTTGTCGAAACTAACGGAAGCAACAAATACTACTAAAGTTAAGTTATATAGACGAAATCAGTCTAAAACGAAAAGTACGTGGCCATGAAGTCGAAACGCTACTTTGTGCGCTGATATCTCAATATCTATAATCCTAGATTTTGGTGTGAACATCCATTTATTCGACATATTAACCTCATTAGAATGAGATATCGTTTTACCCTCAGAACAGTTCTAAACGCGTGTAATCTCAAAAATTATGCTATCTCATACAATGTTCAAGCAGGTCCATAGTTTCGATTTGATTTGCGAATACCTCTAACTGGAGACTAGCAATTATATTGGACAACATCTAGCTCAATCAGCAAAATTTATTATCTATATAAATCTATAAAAGGAAACCGTGACTGACTGATTGACTGACTGATTTATCAACAACCAGCTCAAACCACTGAACGGATTTGGCTGAAATTTGGCACACAGATAGCTATTATGACCTAGGCATCCGCTAAGAAGGGGTTTTTGGAAATTCGACCTTTAAGGTGGTGAAAAGGGGGGATATTTTTTGTATGAAAAGTATTATTCCTTGAGTTACTAAACTTGAAACTTGGCATGAATATTATGATCTAAGTAAATTATGATCTCCGTGATTTTTTGTTTTTAAAAAAAGAAAAAAAAAAAGAAAGAATAATGTTTATCATTGTTTTTCGAAAATCTTCCTCTGACGGTGTGAAGAGGTATTCAATTTTACAGGGGAGGATTTTAATGCGTGGCGAAAATTGGTTTAAATAATCTTTGAGTGAAGCTATGGAATTGGACATATCCCAAACGATTTTATAAAACTCTACCTCTGGGGGGGTGAAAACAGGAAATACAGTTTAACATGAACAATCTCATTTGGTAACCGTCGCGGGCTCTAATTGGATAGCACGTGTCACGCGTTTGTTCTCCTCCCCGCACCCCTCCTCCCTGTGCGATGTACCTGTGTATTATCAGATTGCCTAAAAACCACACGGCAATATTTATAATGACGAGGCAATGTGATAAATAAGGTAGTTCATATTATAATTATTTATTTCGCCTTATGAATAATGCTGGCATTATGAATAATGAATATTTATTACTTCAATATTCAATACTCAATCATTTATTGCATTCCACAATGTTTATGCTTAGGTGGTAAGTAGACATTTGTAGTAATAATCGTGGACCCCGTCGGGCACAGCAAAAGAAAAGTTAGAGAGAAGAGGACTTATATAAACATGCAAATTAACTTAATCTAAGTAAAATTAGGGTAACATTTTATTAATTAGTAATTTATCTAAATTATTTATTATTATGTATTCATTTAAATAATTATGTCAGTTAGTCTATGGATTTGTCAATTAAATATTCTTCTATACTATAATAACATTTATTTATTAATATTGTTTTTTTGTAAAAATAGCAATTTTTTTTTTCATTTCTGAGTACTTCAGGTAGTTTATTGTACATTTTTATCGACATAACCACTGGACTAGATGAGTGCATTTTTAAACGGGATGTCGGTAGGTTTAAACGTGTTTTGTGTCGGAGTGTGTATCTAGTTTGTATGTCTTCTCGTTTTGTGTACAAGTGTTGGTGTGTGTGTGCGAATTTACAGATCTCCAGTATGTATAAAGAGGGAAGAGTTAAAATGTTAAGCTTTATGAAATGGGGTTTGCAGCTATCCGTTTGTCTTAAATTAACTAAAATCCGAAGTAACTTTTTTGAGTTGTGAACAGCGCCGGTGCGTCTGTGCTATTTCCCCACATTATTACGCCGTAGCTAAGCCAAGCATGAGCATAAGCATAGTATGTGACCAGAGCAGTTTGCAAGTTTGTGGTCTTTTTATTTCTCGAAAAGCGTATAAAAATTTGGAAAGTTTGGATTTTATTTTCTGTACGTGTGGTTTCCAATTGATATTTAAATCTATAGTTAAGCCTAATAGTGGTAATTCATTTACTGATTCTATTTTGTGGTTATTATAAGAAAAATTTACATAAAGAGGTTTTTTTGGTAGGGGTGGAAAGTTATTAATTTAGTTTTAGCAAAATTTATTTCCAAATTTTTTTTCTATGGACTCTGTCTGAAAATAAAAGTATCTATTCTATAATTTATTATCCTCCAGTAATCAGATATCAATTTGCGCGCTGCTCCTCGAGTACTATATAAGCAGTGCGAGAAGATAATTATTGTCTAGCCGACGTTCGCACGGGCGTAAAAATATCGCGGCGATTTTTTTAGCGCACTGCATTTTCAACGCTCTGCTTAGCGCTGAGAGTTAAAAATCCAACAGTGTTTTCGTCGCGCTGCGATGCACTCTGTTGTTATTAGGTTGGATTCTCGAAGATCGGCTCAAAACCGAAAGTTGAAAATCCAGAGCGCGATAAAATCCCACCGCGATATTTTTACGTCCGTGCGAACGTCGGCTAGACAATAATTATCTTCTCGCACTGCTTATATAGTACTCGAGGAGCAGCGCGCAGATTGATATCTGCTTGCTGGAGGATAATAAATTATAAAGCCTTAGGGTACTTTTAATACCGGTAATACGTGGTAAAGATGATGAATTAATATAACAGAAGCTGTTCTATTAACTCGTTGCTTACATACAAAAAAAGATGTTAGGTTGCATGTGCTAAAGAAAACTTTTGATGCTGCATTTATAATTTCCCATTTGTTAATAACAATTGCAATTGTTTATGTGCTAATAGCAAGCCGAGCCAGGGCCAGGAAGATGGGATGGCGCAAGAGTATCGACACGCGTTGCATCCCACACTACAGGTCTACCCACCTTCCATGGAAAACAAGACATCCCGTCCGGTTTATTGCCATCGTCGCGTGCCATTGGGTTCTAATAAAGCTGGAACGCCGACGGTGACACTCGTCGGATGATGTCATTAATGTTCGCATGCCGCGCTAAGCGACCAACACTTCGGCTGCAAGTGAGGCCATGGTGTCTGAGGCTGTTGACAACTTCGCCACAGTGACAGCGATAAGGAGAACAACAAGGAGCTCCTAGTCGCAGATAAGCAGCGAGGCGGAAAATAGTATCGTCAAACAAAGTGCCTATGTTCGACGACGGTAGTGCATGAAGCTACAGACCCGACTCCCACTTACCCACAGCCAGCAGGCCGTGCGCACGCTCCGCAATAGTAGCAGACGTATCAAGTAAATTGTTCTGTACTACTCTGCAGACCGACTCATCCCACCGTCTCTGCGAAGATGGATTGTCGGGTGGATCTGCATTCGGGCAAGCGAGTCTCCAGGCACCTATAGCCGCGGTGAAATAAGGCTCATCAAAATTAATCAGTGTGGAGGCTAGGATTTTCCTGATTAATTTCTCAGTTCCGTAAACCGAGGATATGAAAGCCGGTAAAATAATACTAGAAATTGTGCGGACAGTCGCTGTCGCGAAACCGTAGCGTACGGTTGAGTTTACAGATTCGCTGCTGTATTTATTAGTTTCGCGAATAGTGTTACTATATACTCAATATTTTATAATCCAAAATGGAGAGTGGGGAAGACGAAGATGGAAGCGATATGGAAATTTTACTTAATTGTGAAAAAGACTGTGACAAATCTTTGGAACCTAAAATTGTGCGAGTTGAAATACATAAAGAAAGTGAAAAGAGAGTACCTGAGAAGAGAAGGAGAGAGAAGATGACTTTATTACTGTGAGTAGGAGAAAGCCTAAAAAATTAATAAGAAGTAACTCTGCGGAGTCACAAAATCAATTGAGGGTAGATTGGGAAAAAAAAGATGATGAAATAAATAACATACCAAAATTCGAAGTGTGTGTAACTTCTGTAGAGAGCATACCTAAGCAAATGGCATTTGCACAATTATTGAGATGCGAAAGTATTAGGAATGTTACAAGAATTAAATATAAAAGTTTTAACAAAGTTTTAATTCAATTTCAAGATGAAAAAGATGCCACTAAATTATTGGAATGCCAAAAATTTAAAGATATGGGTTGGAGATGCCAATTAATAAATGAGATGTCACTATCCTACGGCGTGGTGAAAGGGGTTGATTTAGATTTAATAGAAAATGATATAATGGATATTTTGGAATGCACTACAGAGATAGTATCCGTCAAGCGGCTAAGACGAGTTGATTCGGAAAACAAATGGGTTGACTGTGAATCTATTAGAGTTTGTTTTAAAAGTAATAACCTCCCATCCCATATATATGCGTATGATTGCCGGTTAAAAGTTGAGCCCTATGTGTTCCCCGTGACACAGTGCTCTGGATGTTGGCAATTTGGACATGTATTAAAATACTGTCCAACGAAGAAGAAAATATGTCCCAAATGTGGTGGAGACCATGCAAATTGTGATTTAAGTAATATATCATGCTTAAATTGTAAAGGAAATCACCTTGTACTTGACAAAAAATGTCCCCTATTTTTAAAAGAAAAAGATATAAGAAATATCATGAGCGCAGAGCAGGTACCCTACAGAAAAGCACTTCAGCTGTTCCTAGGAAAACAACGAGAAGTCGTCGTCAGTTCTCAAAATACGCTGCAAAAACCGCCGCTTACTACAAGTTCACTAAATGAATCTCAGACATATAGTAGCGTGCTTATCAATTCCTTACAAGATCGTGGACCAGAGACCACTACAAATGTTGTTCAGGAGAAAGAAGGAAATATCGTACAAAACACCACAGAAAAGAAAACCAAACGTAAGCAAATAAAGAAATGCCAACTTGTGGCAGATACATCGGCGAAGAGGATAATTATGAGAATTTTCCATCACAAACTGAAGAAAAAGACGACCAAATAGATGAACAGCTACGTGATAGATTTGAACTTAAGAAATTTCTAATTAAAATTAAGAGAATATTCACATCGGAAGGCACATTTGAAGAAAAGTTATTGTTGTTGTTTAAAAATATATATGAAGAATTAAAGAAGATTGTATTAAGTTGTCTGTTAAAAGGAAATTGGCTAGATAAAATTATTAAATTTATAAATGGATAATATTGGCAAAGATATAGGTATCAACATTATTCAATGGAACTCACAAAGTCTACGGCCCAAAATGATTTCATTTACAGAATTGTTAAATAAGGAAAAAATTCATATAGCGATCGTGAGCGAAACATGGTTAGATAATGAAGCGGACTTAAATGTAAGTGGCTATAACATTTATCGAAAAGATAGATATGATTCTTACGGTGGGGTTGCTATTTTCGTTCATAAATCCATCCGGTCACATTTTAATTATTTTCAGGTTTTAAATCCAGGTATAGAAGTAGTAAGTGCTAAATTAATTAATTGTAAAGATCTAGAAAACGTCGTTGCACTTTATTGTCCGTCTTCAGTCGTTACACAACCTTCAGACTGGGACCAGATTTTTTCTCATTTCCCAAATAAAACTTTGATAGCCGGTGACTTCAACGGCCATCACTCTAACTGGTCTATCAAAACTGATTCAAGAGGCACTCAAATAATGGATTCATCGCTTGAAAATTCCTTAATTTCCCTTAATAATTGTTCGCCAACAAGAATAAAACTAGTTAATGGGACTTTGCAAAAAACTTCACCGGATATATCATTAGAATAGAATAGAATAGAATAGAATATTTATTCATAAGTTCACATTAATTAATTAAATTACATAAAAGTTACATCATTACAAAGTACATAGTAATATTAGTATGAAAAACTTAAGCTATGTTAAAAATCTACTGTATAATTTATATTTATCGGATAAAGGTCTAATTATTACAATAGCGACCTGCCTGATGTAGGTTTATTAAAACCTGTGTTTCAGGCCATCACTTAACAACGCTGAGTACTTTAGTGGACAATGTGTTAGTGTACATATAAGAGCTAGCATTTATACATTATAATTATATTTTAAATAAAAAAATAGAAAATTACTTAACATTATTAAACTTATTGCATTACATCTAGCAATTTTTCAGTGTCTGAGTAATTAAATGTCGCTAAGTATTCACGCAGCATTTCACCACATTTTTTACAATTTATACTATAAATACTAAGAGACTTATTGATTTTATTATATAAAAACGGCCCTAAAAATACATAAAATCTATTTATAAAAGTATGTCTAGTTTGAGGCTTTATACAAACCAAGTCTTTTCTTCTCTTATCTATAGGTATTGGGATATAAGGAAGTTTGCTATGTTGGTGTAGTACTGTATTCAGTATAAATAGTTGACGCACAGTTAAAACTTTACACGCAGTGTAAAGCTCGTGTGTGGGAAACCTAAATGGGCGAAAGGTGGCTACCTTAAGAATAGCTCTCTGTGCACGTTCTAATGGCAATAGGATTGATTTAGCAGCCCCACCCCATGAAGTTATACAATAAGTCAGAATGGATTGACACAAAGCTAAATAAACCTGTTTAATTAATTTGTAGTCTGATAAATATCGTAAATTCTTAAAAATGTATATTAATTTACGCATTCTAGTGCATAACAAATCAATGTGTTTACGGAAATTCAGATTTGTGTCAATCGTTACACCAAGATATTTCATATGATCGGTTTTTGCTAAAGTAGGACAATTGCATGCATTGTCAGCATAAGTGCCGCACTTATGCGCATAAATGTTTATGTTAGTAGTTGGCAGGTTAGTATTTCTAATAGTAAATAAAATGTGTTTGGTTTTCTCTGCATTTAGTGTAAGGAGATTATCATGTAGCCAATCAGACACTATATTAAACCCGTTTTGGGCTTGTTTATACACCTCATGTCGAGATTTGTCTGAAAACAATAGAACTGTGTCATCTGCATATGACAATATGACCCCATTTTGGAGTGTCAAGCTGCACAGGTCATTGATATATACTAGGAATAAAGTAGGACCCAAAATACTACCTTGTGGTATTCCGTAATTACTATTTCGGAGCTCAGAACTGACGTACTGACCAATTTTGACACATTGTTCGCGGTCACTAAGATAATCAGAAAGTAATGAAAGCGTTGTTCCTCTTATTCCGAGTGTTTCAAGCTTCTGCAATAATAAAGGACAGGAAATTGTGTCAAAGGCCTTGGCGAGGTCTAGGAAGATCCCAATGGAGTGCAGACCCTTATCTAAATTAGTTGCTATATAATCCGTCATTTGATGCACTGCTTGATTAGTTGATTTTTTGGGCCTAAAGCCAAATTGTCTATCTGAGAGTAATTTGTTATCTTCTAGGTATTTCATTAATCTAATATTAATTATTTTTTCTAGGATCTTGGAGAGTCCTGTTAAGACGGAAATGGGTCTGTAGTTATTAACACATTTTTTATCACCAGATTTATATACAGGAGTAACCACTGCCTTTTTAAGCGACTTAGGGAATATACCATTAGTTAAGCATAACTGAAAAATATGAGCTAGCGGCGGAGCAAGTAGGTATTTGAAATGTTTAAGTATGTTGTTTGATATATCGTCCCACCCAACAGCGCAAACGTCCTTTAATCCAGAAATAATTGTTAGTACTTCGTCGACATCCGTGTCTAGTAAGCCAAACGATTTGAGTGTGGGGAGTGCTTTAGGTTGGTTTTGACGGAAAAAACTTTATTTTGCTACGTCTGATATCGCAATCAAATTTGACTGGAAAGTACTCAATGAAAACCTTGGTAGTGATCACTTAATAATTAAAATGACAATCACAATACCGGATGATTTCACTATAAATAGAAAAAGGAATTACAAAAAGGCAGATTGGAAGGAATATAGAAGTTCTCTATCTAAAAGCTTTGCTGTGTGGTGCGGTGACACAAACGTTCAAGAAATGTATGACTTTTTTATAAATAAAATAAATTTAGCCGCTGATAAATATATCCCGTTCATTAAATATTGTTCTAACCCCACAAAAGAATTTAAACCAAAAAATTATTGGACGCCTGAATTATCCCACATTGTTGCACAACGTAGATTGTCTTTAGCAAAGTTTCGCCGTAATCCAACCCCTGATAATTTGTCCAAATTAGAAGAAAAAATTAAAGAATTCCATGTAGCAAGTCAAAAAGCGAGATCATTGGGATGGCAAAGATTTTGTGATTCCATTGACCATGAAGTATCAGTGTATGACATGTGGCAACGTATGCGGTGGATAAAGGGTTATAGACAGTCTACCAGCTATCCTCCTATCGATAAACAAAATGAGTTATTAAGGTCACTGACTCCTGACTATGTAACAAACAAAACACCTATATTTGTATCAAAAAATGAGACTTTAGAGTGTGATTTTAGTATCCAGGAATTAGAAAATTGTTTAAAAAAACAGGATTCTGCACCTGGTGAGGACGGTATTTCATATTCAATGATTTATTATTGTACCCATTCAGTGGCGTAATATCCAGATAATACCAATTCCTAAAGCGAATAATACATCAGCTGACCCTAAGTTAAGGCCCATTTCTTTAATTTCATGTTTATGCAAAATCTTTCATTTAATGTTAATAAGACGTCTAGAATGGTACACTGAGAGGGGAAAAATATTATCACCACTCAATATTGGATTTAGAAAATCTTTGTCCTGTTTAGATTCATTGAGCCGCCTTGTTACTTACATACAAAACGGTTTTTCCAAAAGTATACCTACGGTAGCTTGTTTCCTGGATATTGAGAATGCATACAATAATGTATCTGTTGATGCAGCAGTTAAAGTTTTGGATGAACTTCAAATTGGATCAAAAATTTGTAATTATATATGGTCATTTTTGAATGAGAGACATCTAAAAATTAAAACAGAATTCAGTGGATTAATAACAGATCGATCGACTAATAAAGGATTAGCCCAAGGAGACCCTTTATCCCCGCTACTATTTAATTTAATTACATATAAAGTATGTCAACAACATCTTAATACAGTAGTAGTGTCGCAATATGCAGATGATTTCGTTCTATATGTTAAAGATAGAGACATTATGAAATGTGAAATGTATATTCAAAATGCTTTAGACCATATTGTTATGTCTTTAGCCGAACTTGGTCTCGAATTATCTTCCAATAAGTCTACATATTGTGTATTTAGTAGAGGCAGACGCAGAATACTACCCTCTCTCGAAATAAATAAACAGTCGTTAACATTTTCACCATGTACTAAATATTTAGGGACACATAAATGAAACAATCGCGAAAAGCTCAAAATATTTAAATATATTAAAACTATTAACGGGGAGCTCATGGGGCATACATACTAAACATATTCGTAAATTGTACATTTCCTTGATCAGAAGTCGATTGGATTATGGTTCGTTTCTCTATGACTGTAGTGCTAAAACACATTTATCGAAACTAGACAAGCTGCAAAATCAGGCCCTACGAATAATAGAGGGTTACATTAAAAGCTCCCCTATTCACGTTATGGAATCAGATTTATGTATCCCACCTTTATATTTAAGAAGAGAATATTTAGCATGCAAATATTGTCTAAAAATTCGATCGTGGTCAAATAATATCACAATTAATCTTATATCCCAGTTATGCGACTATTGTCATACATCTTATTGGCAAAACAAAAAAAATCCATTACTAGTGAAAGTATACAATGACGTTAGGCACTTAGAAATTACATCATCAGAATATCTTAAAATGTTTACTTTAGAAATCTGGACATCCTATATTCAAAATAATTTCATTAAAATTGAACTCCAAAGTTTAAGCACCGCTAAACGTAATTATAACCCAAGTGTGTTACTGAGTGATATTGTAGCAGAACTGAACATAATATATTTCGGGTGGCATAAAATTTACACTGATGCATCGAAAAGTGCTCAGGGACAAGGAGCAGGGTTATTTGACCAGAGTTTAGGGAACAGGTTTGGATATAAGATTGATTGTGATATATCAATTATGTCGCTGGAACTCATAGCAATTTACAAAGCAGTAAACTATGTCTTGAATCAAAATTTAAATAAAGCAGTAATCTTTTCAGATAGCAAAATCGCACTTCAACATATCGCTCGATGCGCCTCTGGCTCCAGCAGAGGTACATCGATAGCGTACGATATTTTAAAACTTATAATAATACTTAAAACCAATAATATAGAATGTAGATTGCAATGGGTTCCAGCACATATTGGGCTAAGCGGTAATGAGGAGGCTGACCGTATATCCAAATTAGCGGTAGTCGATGGATGTTTAATTAACTATATACCTGATTATTGGGAATTTATAACTAAATTTAAATCGGCATGTTTTAATTCCTGGAAACAACATTTTTTCAAAATTTCTCTGGATAAAGGCATTTGGTACAAAAGCATTCAAGGTCAGCCATCTCGTGTTCCCTGGTTCGAGAATACAAAATTTGATCGAAATTATGTTAAATTGATATTAAGACTCCGTTCTGGGCACTACGCATCGGCAAAGTTTGCATTTCTTATGAAAAAGGCTGATTCTCCTCATTGCACAGTTTGCAATCAAATCGAGGATGTGCAACATTTGCTGATGGAGTGTGCTCGGAACGGAGTAGAACGCGAGTTATTCGTGAAGGAGTTTAAAATAAATAAATTTGATGTAGGCATAATCCAATCCATCTTATCTGTACCATCTTCGGAGATTATTAAAAAGCTGTGCCATTTAATTACGTTCCTCCAAGAATAACTCAAATCATTATTAATATTGTAACCTAATACTGTTTATGTAAGCTAATTAATGTAATAGGGTACGATGGGGCTGACATATCTTTGATAAAAGCCCCTAAATAAAAATAGATTAAAAAAAAAAAAAAAAAAATTGTGCGGAGGCCGAGGTCTCCCATATGAATGGAAAGAGTACCTTGTGCCCAAGCTCGGTCGTCCATGGCCACATTTAACATCGAAGTTAAAGTATGCCACCCGTATAATTTTGTCCATTTTGTCTAAAAGGTGAGTGTGCTTCCATAAATGGGAAGCGCGAAGGAAATATGTTAATTTAGGGCCAAAACAGCACTGGAGCTGAGCGAAGTGGAGAGGAGCGGACCGTGAATTGACCAATCACAGATGATTCCACTGTTTCCACAGACGCGGAGTGAAGATTTCGAGCAATGTGATTGGTCAATTCACGGTCCGCTCCTCTCCACTCCCCCCAGCTCCGCGTTAGTGGAAACGCACCCCCGGGATTAAGGTTGCCAAATGCATGTTAATTTGGAACAATCTTTCCGAAACGTCGTTGAAATTTTGAATTTTTTCCTCAATAAAAACGGGAAAGGAATTCTCAAAGGTTGGAGACCGAAGGAGACGAAGAGAGTTTTTTCAATCATTTTGATTTCTGTTCGGGGTTCATTTTAAATTTAATAAAAGTTGGAAGCAGGCGGGACCCATTCCATTTTTATACTTTCAAACTCAAACGGGTCCCGCATGCTTCCAACTTTTATTAAATTTAAAATGGGCTTGTTTTTAGCTTTTCAGTTTTAGTTTTTTACTGCAGTCGGGTTTTTTAGTTTTTTAAATTACTTTTTTTATTTAAGAATTGAAGACATTTTAAAACAGTTTCTACATCGCCTCTCAAGGTTTCATCATAAATACCTACCTACCAAATATTAAAGGAATTTAGCTGACCTACGGGTTCACCTTGTTGACATCCAACAGCAGATTTTGGATAATTAACGTTGATTAATTTTCAATATATTTCTATGCTAAGTTATGGATATACTCGTAGTTTGAACTGTTAGGTTGGATAATAAATAATGTAGGTACCCTTGAGTTCGTCCAAGCTATAATGACGCGCCCCACTGCCGCATTTACCTATGTACTCGTACATTATCATCACAAGTTCAAATTAACTCTTTAATATAAATAAACTAGCTTTTGCCCGCGGCTTCGCCCGCGTGGAAGTCAGAAAATATCCCATGGGAACGTACATGTGGAAAACATAGGGCCGTCCGATATAACTGTGCAAACTCAAATCGCTACGATATATCGTTACCGTGTATAGTAGGCATAAAGCTACCAGTCGGCACGATTTTTTCCGACATCTTCAACAGTCGTCGTCATATTTCAGCCAATTTACACAAAACCATAATGAATTACACCGAATCACTCCGTTCATTGGAGAAAACCGTATGAAAATCCGTTCGGTACTTTTTGACATTATCGCATTCAAACAGACACAGTTACGTGGCGGGGGGACTTTGTTAATTACTTAAAATTTGTTATGCCAGTCACGCTCTAATAACAAATAACTTTTGTCCGAGTGTCCACTCGTTCAAATAATTTCCTCGCAAAAACTTCGAATGAAATAAAGACTAAATGTTACCTCAAGATTCGAACTATGACTACATTTCCAATCCCTTAAATCTCTTAAAAAGAGGTAGTTACACAAACATTTGTCAACCCCTATTGTACCCCCTCAAAAACGCTGTACCACATATTTCTTTATTTCCTACCAAAAGCATAAATTTGAATTTTCATATCCCTACCTTAAGAAATGCTAGGTTTCCCATCTTTCATCCCTTATATCACCCCTTGTAGTATTGTTTTTGAAAGTTTCCTGTGTCCTTTCCCAAGATGCTATATAAAGCCTTGCCAAATTTTGTCGAAATCCGTGCAGTTTTGTAAATTTTAAAATCAACCCCTATTTTACACCCTTAGGGGATGATTTTTCAAAAACGCTGAACCGCATATTTCTTTGTTTCCTATCAAAAGCATACATTTTAATTTTCACATCCCTAACTTGAGAAATACTGAGTTTCCATACAAACTTTCATCACCTATATCACCCCCTGTAGGATTATTTTTAAGACAAAAAGTAGTTCATGTCCTTCCCCAGGATGCTATATAAAGCCTTGCCAAATTTTATCGACGTCCGTGCAGTTTTGTAAATTTTAAAATCAACCCCTATTTTACCCCCTTAGGGTATAATATTTCAAAAACGCTGAACCGCATATTTCTAAATTTCCTACCAATAGCATGAATTTGTTATCCCTAACTTTAGAAATACTGGGTTTCCGTTACAAACTTTCATCCCCTATATCACCCCCTGTAGTATTGTTTTTGAAAGTATCCTATTTCCTTTCCCAGGATGCTATATAAAGCCTTGCCAAATTTTGTTGAAATCCGTGCAGTTTTGTAAATTTTAAAATCAACCCCTATTTTACCCCCTTAGGGGATGATTTTTCAAAAACGCTGAACCGCATATTTCTTTATTTCCTACCAAAAGCATACATTTTAATTTTCACATCCCTAACTTAAGACATACTGATTTTCACATACAAACTTTCATCCCCTATATCACCCCCTGTAAGATTATTTTTGAAAAAAAAAGTAGCCTATGTCCGTCCCCAGGATACCATCTATAGCCTTGCCAAATTTTATCGAAATCCGTTCAGTGGTTTAGGCGTGAAAAGGTAACAGACAGACAGACAGACAGACAGACAGACAGACAGACAGACAGACAGAGTTACTTTCGAATTTATAATATTAGTATGGATAGGTACGTTTTTGTACGAAGCCTTTGAAAAGGCGTAAGTACCCATTGCGCGGCGTAGGTTAGGCGTCGGTTATTTTTTGTCGATGATTTGATAAAGAAGGCAGGCAAAAACTGAAAAAAGATATAAAATTACTTTAAGGTTCTATTAACATTGAGCAGTTGTCTACTCATCTTTGTTATTTACAACCATCGATAATTAATAATCGATGTTTACAACTGTTTAATAACGTCAGCACTTCCTTTGTTCAAAAATAACCTAACCATAACCTTCTTATTTCAGAAACATAACCCAATCTGTTCTCTAGAAAGGAAAATCAAGAAGCTGAATACTAACGAGTACGATCAAGTACCGACCAGCGTAGTCTGAAGAGGTTCGTTGCACTATGACGTCGAGCGACGACGTCGGGGACACTGATGAGGTATTGTGCTCGTATTGAAGTTGCGACAACTGCCCTAGCAGGCCTAGACGGCTGTAATTACTTAGCCACGAGCTCCTCCATATGCATTATGCAAATATTGGCAAGTAATTCATATGGAAACAACATATTTTTTAAGACAACCTATTCAATTTTTTTATCATGGGAATTTTAAATCAAGGTCTCTGAAGCACGACCTGTATTTTATATTTATTTAATGAATAGCTGCTGGTTTAAATATTACATTTATAACAAGTGCTGGACTTTGCACTGTTGATTGTCGAGACTGAAAATAACACACGGCTGTTGCCGAATGACGATACAACGGATCTATCGCAAAAAAAATCAAAATCTACTTACTTCTGCTTTGTCTATAGCGATGGATGAGATTATCTCTACCTATGAAGAGAAAATATCGGTTTTCGCTTTTTATATATACGTACATATCGTAAGAGGGGCGAAAGCAATCACAATTTCTTCATGAGCCTTCTCTTTCCGGTGATGTTCAGATCTGTTCAAGTTCGAGCCTCGGGTTTGCATATGTCCAATGGAACAAAACTATCCATTTGACAAGAAGACGCGCGATATAACAGGTACCTAAATAATATTATTTTTTTTAGTCTATATTGTGTGTCACGATTCAAGGGATCAGATGAAATTAGAAAAACAGGTAGACTTTAGCCTGGATTAATAATTATATTCGATACTAAGGCTTTTTAATTTAAATAGCCTCCTTCACGATGAACATCCTCCTCCTGCCATCCATCTATCCTCCTTGATGATGGCTTTACAAAAGGTCGTTCGACTACAGATGCGGGTGTTTCTCTGCTGAAACACATATTTAACGACCTTGCGTTAAATATGTGTTTAACGCAAGTACGTACAACTCGCAAAACGCTATTTGAGTTTTCTCCAAAGTCTTTGATAGGGCGTGCTTATACCACACCGTAGAATATAATGGTGTAATACCGCACATATTATAGTGTGAGCTAAGTGCGCTTGTCTAAGTTAAGAAACGGCAAACCGCTGGACAAGGAGAATCAACCGTATAGTTTTTCACGGCATAAAAACGTGTGCATACAGAACGGCCCAGAGGAAAAAAAAAAACAAATGCCGTTCGATCGACATGAAGCAATTATCAAAGTAATAGATATTGTACTTACCTAAATTAATTTGATGTCGCGTCTTTGTGTCTAAGCCAGATCAGCGACTTATCAGATAAAGTAATGCAAGTTTTTTTGAGATTTTATTTTAATAAAGTATATAAGTACTTAGATATCATCACATTTTTAATTTTTAATTAGATGGTCGACATACGTAAGTAGGTACAGTCAGCATCAGAGAAAACGAACCACCTTTGGTAATGACATCAAACCATTTAAGTTTTTTGTAATGTATCGTAAATGGTATGTTGGTCTAGAGCAGCTATACTCTAAGTGTGTTCCGCGGAACCCTCGCGGATACCTCTGTAGAGGTTCCTCAAGAATTTAGAAAAAAAATCAAAACACCTCTCTCTGGTCGAACGTTTTGACTCCGCGGCCGCGCGTAGGTATATTTATTTATTTATTTGTAATAAACATGTGTAATAGCTGGTACAATATCTCATAAGTTTGGTATCAACATGTATACTTGTGAGCGCGCAGTCCCTTTGATAAAAGCCGCCTCTGAATTAGACGCTATAGTTGTCAACAAGCGACTTTCGACTCTAACTTCAAAAAATAAAGTCGAGATTGTTTACAACGCAATTTTTATATTTCTCTTTTTATTTTTGCTTTTTGTTTATCAAAGGCGTCGACTCGAGTATTTTCGAGAATATTCGAGATCGAGTCTAGGACTAAGAGCGAGCGCGCACTGCGGTGCGTTTCCGGTAGTTCTGCCGCACTGGGCGGGGCCTACAGTAACAAAACGCATGACCGCAGTGCGCGCACTTCAAAGACATTCCATACTTCACAGATTATGCGGTAGAAAAACGCACCGCAATGCGCGCTCGCCCTACAAAAAAAAAAAAAAAAAGATCGCGCCTCGTCAGTCAGTTGACGATTAGCGTTCGGAGCGATAAGTTCCTACCTACCTACTTACGAGTACAAGCTCGCTAGCGAGAAACTAGTGTTCATTGTTCTACTGCCTGCTGTATTCTGTTGTCTCAGTTTTATACATTTCTTCATTGTACTAAACTTAGTCTCATAAACGCAGTAACGATTGTGCATTATTTAGGTCCCACAATCCTGACGTGTAGCATTATACAAAAAAAGAAGAATGGAACGTTGGCTTAAAGGTGTTAAACGTGTTGCAACAACATCTTCTAATGACGCTGAATGTTCAAAAGCAGTACGCGCGGAGAATATAGCAATCACCGATCCAGACGATGATGCCACGACGTCAAGCTCGACGGTTTCAAAGACGAAAAAAAGGAAGTATGATGAATCATATATCAGTTTCGGATTTGTTGATTCCAACGGCTCACCTCTCTGCATGCTATGTAGTAAACTGCTTCCTAATAGTTCCATGGCACCTGCCTAATTGCGCCAACATTTAGAAACTGTACACCCCGAGTCTAAAGACAAGAATAAAGAAGTTTTTGTTCGTAAAAAAGATCAGTTATTGGAAAGTCAAAAAAATATAATGAGTTCAATTTTTAAGTATAGTTCAAGAGCTAGATTGAAGAGTTTACGATAAAATCTTTGATCTAGCTCTTGGTCTATACTTAAAAATTGAACTCATTATATCTTCTAAACTAAGAACCGACTAAATCTATGACTTGGCGACTAATTTCGACTAATTAGCTACTAAATCTGGGAGAAAACAGATCTTCGCTAGGTACCCTAGTTTTTGAGATATAAAGGTGGCCAAGCTGGGGAGACTCTCTCCAGATCGGCCACCAATGACCCCTTATAACTTTTGAACCAGTGACCGACAAATTCTGATATTTGGCGACAAATTTCGACTAATTAACGACTAAATCTTTGTGTTATCAAAAGTAAAATCCCTGATGGTGGCCAAGCCAGTGTCAGCCACACCCGAAAGTATGTAGTCACTATTCAAAACGACGCCTCTCAACGATTTTTGGTGCAGAATCCGTGATGCCAATGCTTGGCAAAATGGCTCTGAATATTCTTCTCCCGTTCCCAACAACATATTTGTGCGAAACAGGATTCTCAACCTATGCAGCCACGAAAACAAAATATCGCAATAGACTGGACGCCGAACCTGATATGAGACTTCAGCTGCCTTCTATCAAACCTGATATCAACCAATTGATGGAAAATAAAAAACAGTTTCATACCTCCCATTAGTTAGATTTTTTTCATTTTTAATATCTTCTATTATTGTAGGTACTTGCCATGTGGTAAAGTAAGTAATAATTAGTAACTGTTACATTGTACTTTTATTATGCTTTTAATAAAGAATACACTTTTTCTCAAACATGCATGGAAATATTGTCATTATTTTCGAAAAAAGAACACGCGAAGTATCAAATTTACGGTCAAAGAAAATCAAATCCATTGCAGGAGCGTTTTTTGAATTTGGAATATTACACCGCTCCAACAATGTTGTATGAAACGGCGTGCTGGGGTTATTAAATATTCTTTGATTGGATCTCTTTGCTTAGTATAAATTACGTTCACGTGACTCGGTGACTGTATAGCCATAAATGCGTTTGCCTAGATAGAAAATTGGCGGCAAAACTGAAAATTTATCTTGATTTGAAAATTTATATTTACTTAAGTACATAATAAATATAATACTTAATTAAAATGAGTTCCAACGGTTCAGAGTGAAATGGAGATTGATTATAGGTACTCCACCAGATTTAAGATCAGAAGCCAAATTGGCTATGGAAAACCTGCTTCCAGCGAAGTCACAAGAAAAATACATGAAAGTAGTTACTTACCTACTTAAGTATATGAAAATTTTATGATTTGGACAAACGAGAAAAAAGTGAACATTTTCTCCGAAACAGTATTTTTGGCGTATTTTAATGAGATTGCTAAAACTAAAAACCCATCTACATTATGGGCTATTTGTTCTATACTGAAATCTACAGTTCATGTTAAAAACGGCATTAACTTGAAAAATTATGGAAACTTAACTACTTTCATTTCCCTGCATTCTTTTGAGAAAAGCACTATATATGCCTCGGCGGAAATGGCAATTGCTTGTCTCGTATTAGTGAAGTCCTCGCCTACGGCTCGGCCTTCAAACTCATACTCGACCTGCAATTGCCTATTTCACGGCCTTTGCAATAATATACTATTAAAAACTATTGTTTTATTGTAGGGTTCCATCAAGTATGTTGCTTCCCAAAAAAGTTCCGTCACCAAAAAAGTTTGAGAACCACTGGTCTAGAGGTTAACAATGCGATGGTCTCGAGTTCAAATCCGCGCATGAGAAGATTTTTTCTTTTTTTAGTTTCTTTAACAGATGATTATATATAGTAATAAAAATTATATATAGTAATAATAATAAAGAACTTTTAAATAATAATTAACGGAAATCCCCTTATTTTCGTTAATTATTATTTAAAATTCAAATGTTAAAGTAGGTATGAGGTTTGTAAGAAAAGCGAGGCATGTTGCATAAACAATATTCATTTATTTCTATAATTATATTTCTAGCACTTAATGGAATCCGCTTCCTAGTTGACTATACAGTTTTCTATCTATATCTATGTTGAATTAGGGTTATTTACTTGGGTGAGGTTTAGAACGTTTAACATTAGATAACGTTTCGTTTATAGATATTTCTAGACGCATAACTACTTACAATATTTATTTATTTAATCATATCGAAAAAAAAGCATGGTTAAAAAATTTTATGTTGTCATTTGTGCCTGTGAATTACAGAGGAAGAACCAACGTGCTAAACTATAACAGTATAGCAATATACATCTTTCTCTTTTATCACATTTTCTATTAACCCTATTAACACAAAATTAGAAAAATATGGTCATATGGTGCATCGTTAACACATTAGAAGACTACTTGTAAACAACAGTAACTGGATTGATAATAATAAAGGTTGTTTATTTTTGATTAACTACGAGATAATGGTCTCACAAATAGCAAACTTATAATAAAATAAATAATATAATAATAATAAACTTATATATGTTACTTAAGTTACTTATCACATAAGATACACAATCAATCTGCCGAGTAAATTGCTTATTAATAACGGAGGTCTATCACTTCTTGAAGTCGACTTTTCATGCCCGAAACTATATTGAAGCATGCAGCACTATTTCGTATTAGTTCCTAAGTTTTGTTTACCTCTTTATCCAATTTTTTTTTTACTTTATTTCACTGGAGTTCCAGTTCAAAACCATCTGACCCCACAAGTTTTCTATAGGATTTAGGTCCGGGTTATGTCTTCTTGGGCCTTCAGCCAGTCTTGCACGATTCGGGACTGATGCACCGAAGAATTATCCTGAAGCAGGTAAAATTGGCCCTCTGGATAAGCGAACCGCACTGACGGCAGCATTACGTCCTTCAACACTTCAAGGTATCGCTCACTGTTCATGCGGCCGCCTATTTCCACAAGCTCGCCTGGGCCCATTGAAGACATCCATCCCCAGTAGGTAACTTAAAACAGTCAACCTTTTAACACGCTCAGCGCCATGTGTATCATTTTCGATACACACTGTACAAACACTTGTGTATCTTTTTCGATACACGAACACCATTCCAGTCTTTAGCCTCGTGTATCGTTAACGCGCACGTTTTTATACATTTTATACTACGAAAATATTGCTCTGGCCTAGGGGATTTTTCTGGTGTATTGGGGTTGGGATTGGTAATTTTTTTTGGAAATTATGAAGCAAAATGTATGGGAAAGAAATAAAACAGTAAAATTATTTTGAATGTAGAACTTTTATTATAAAAAAATCAAATGTAACAAAGGTTTGATGAAGAGAAAGTAATCTTATAGTTAGTGAGTATTATTGAAACAAGTTTTGCAAATTATTACATCACAAGTGAAACATTTTGTGTTAACTTGTGACGCTCGTACTACTTTGCCATTTACTTCAATTCCTTTCCTTCCGTACTTTTTGTAACATTCTGAACAACGCCCGCGAACTGTCCTTTCTCCAACTATATTGTTCACAAGATAGTGCTTCATATTTCCTGAGGCTCTTCTTGGTGTTGAAGTCGATGGTCCGGATTCTGTTACACGGTTTTGGGTGTTAACTATTTTCACAGGCCAGTGTATCAAAAAAGATACACACTAGAGGGAGGGGGTTGGGAAGGGTGGGGGTAGAAAAAAAATTATCCGCTATAACATCTAGATGGTTTTAGGTCAAAAAAAAATTTTTTTTCAGAAAGGTCAAATTTGGGTGGTATTGGCATATAAGGCTTGGCGCTGAGCGTGTCTGTTGCAGTATGTAATCCAAGTAAATGTCAACAAAAATAATTGGAAATAAACATAGTTTCAATAAGAATGTTATTTACCTATTTAAAGCACCTTTCGTCAGTAAATATAACAATTTCGTTTTCCCACTCAAAATTTAAATAACTGTTTATCTCTGTAATGAAAATAATAATATTAGAAATACATTAAAAAATCCAACTTGTAAGTAATGCAACATGATTGCAAGAATAAATGTATGACTGTGTATAATGTAAATCTTACCGTTATGCCCATATGTCGTGCTATTTTTTTTATGCTTTGTTCCTGTTCCCAGAGAACAACAATTTTAGCCTTCATAAAAGTTGCTAATCAAACCATACTATCGGTTTAGAATCAAAGTTTCCAAAACTTAATAAATTGGATAATATTACGACGAAGATATTACACATAAGCGGATCGGCACGTAAACGAAACGATTTGAAAAGTAATATACCCTCAATCACAGTTCACTATCTAAGGCGAAGAAGTTTTCTAAATTCAACCTTAACTCGCAGTTCATACAGCAGTTAAGTTTCTGAACCAAAATGACAGTAGTGCAACAGTCGGAATCAAGCACATTCTATTCAACCAACAAGAAATCTATGCTAATTTCAACCTTATTTTTTAGCTAATCGAGGAGTTACGTATTGCATTTTGTAAAACAACAGTATTATCACACGTGGTGGAAGTTGATATTTAAACCTTAACATCTAGAAGATTAGACCGTTATCAATTGGTAGATAAAAGGAGTATTTAATGCTATTCGAATTTTCGTTGAATATGCTAACTGAGCCAATAGCTTAATGGTATAAGGCACGATCTAGATGATCGACTGGCGCCTGGTGATGCGGGTTCATATCCTCAACTACACCGTAAAGTGTCTTTTTGAAGTTATTCTTGGTATACGGTTCGGCCAGAAGTCGAAAAAATACAATATTTTAAAAACATGCACATAATGTTTGAGTGGAATCGGTGTATGCTCGGGCAGAGATGGGTGCGGCAGCGGGGGAAAGGAGCTGTTCGGGGTCAGAGTCACGTGACGCGCCCGTCGTCGTCGCGTCACTCGGGCGATAATCTTTAAGTCTTGGGGGGTTCGTTTTCTCTGACGCTGACTGTACCTACCTATATACGTTAATGAACTTCGTGTGAAAAACCGTTTTATTTCAAGGTAAAACAAATCCGGCTTACCCAAAATGTAAAAAAAAAACTACTTATTTATTGCCTCTTTATTTTTTAGAGCCCCCGGAGACTACAGATTTTATATCTGCCGATAGTTTGTCGGTTTCTTCAGTATGAAGGCTCTAAAATCTGCAGTTTGGGGGGGGGCAAACTACAGATTTTAGAGCCCCCACAGACTACTGACTAAAGAACCCCTGCAGAAAACAGATTTTAGAGCCCCCGCCGACTACAGATTTTAGAGCCCCTGCAGACTACAGATTTTATAGTACCGGCAGACTACAGATTTTAGAGCCCCCGCAGAGTACAGATTTTAGAGCCCCGGCAGACTATAGATGTTAGAGCCCCCGCAGACTACAGATTTTAGAGCCCCGCAGACTACTGATTTCAGAGCCCTTGCAGACTACAGATTTAAGAATCCGCAGACTACAGATTTTAGAGCCCCGGCAGACTACAAATTTTAGAGAACCTGCAAACTACAGATTTTCTATCTGCCGATAGTACCAAACTATCGGAAGATAGAAATCGGTTTCTTATTCAGTATGGAGACGTATGCAAGTGCGCACATTAGAACGTAAATAAATCTAACTTGCATAGGTACATCTTCATACTGTTTAAGAAACCGACCAAATATCGGCCGATAGAAAGTCTGCGGTCAGAGCGTTTTTTGACACCTTAGTGACCTGGGCTGGTTGACCAGTTTTTAACATTTTAGCATAGTACTGCAAAACTAAATTAGATACAATACTATATTAAAAACCGGCCAAGTGCGTGTCGGACTACGCACAATGAAGGGTTCCGTAGTTGGGATGAAATAATCCCAAGAACAAACTTAACATTATAGTTGAAAAACATGTTCTCCCATACATTCCCCAATAGTAAAGTGTAAGTTTGTACTTACAATATTGAGAGATTTGCCATGTTATTTTGAGACCACAAACTTTTTATAGGTTTTCCTGTAATCTACAGGTATAGACCTATTTTTTGTATTTTGTAATGGTAAATTTTCATCTATTATCGTAAATAACTTTAAAACGATTTACTATAAAAGTATTAAAAAAAATATATTTGAGACACTCATAGTAAGCCCTTTCATTTGATATATATATCACACGGTACAGTTTGCAAAACTTTTTTTATTAATTTTCTTATGTACCCCCTAAAAGTGACCCCCATATTCAAAATCCATTTATTTACTTTAGCCGTACGTGTTTGGGTCACAGAAATCCATATGTGTACCAAATTTCAACTTAATCGGTCCACTAGATTCGAAGCAAGTTGGCTGCAGCCAACTACATAGAGCATTTTATTGATTATTAATGTAGCTTATTTGTAGTTTCTTACTAAGAAAATGATAATTTTTCTTTTTTTTTTTTAAACAAGTCCTGTTAGTCAATGAACCCCGACAGCGGTGTAGGTTGACCATGACCATACTAAAAAACTGTTGGATACGACCCATAAATAAAACAAAACTTCACATATCAACGTTTTTTATTTGTACTTAATTAGTAGGTAACACTTATACACTTATAGTATTAGGACCTCTTTTTGTATTGCTTAGGTTGTACTCACAAAAATATCAAATACTTAACTATACAGCATGAAATTGAAAACATGCACCAAATCGAAATGGGAAATTGTACTCAACATTATGAACAACTTTTACTATGGGACCAAACCTGAAATTGTGACATTTTGACGAGTTAAATGTACTGAACAGCTGATTTTTTTTCGTGATTTCAGGTTTGATCCCAGAGTAAAAGTTGTTCATAATGATGAGTACAATCTCCCATTTCGATTTGGTGCATGTTTTAAATTTCATCCTATATTCCTTACTGGAATTATAAACATATAGGAACAAAATATTTATCACATGAGAATTTAACATCCAAAACTAAACTAGTCGTTTATGTCAAGCAACCCCGTACATGTGTTTGGCTACCATCCCTGCTCGGCCATTTTGTAAACCGGACTCCGTGGACATGACTCATAACATTATTAGAGCAAATATGTGGCATTTATCCATACTAATATTATAAATTCGAAAGTAACTCTGTCTGTCTGTCTGTCTGTCTGTCTGTCTGTCTGTCTGTTACCTTTTCACGCCTAAACCACTGAACGGATTTCGATAAAATTTGGCAAGGCTATAGATGGTATCCTGGGGACGGACATAGGCTACTTTTTTTTTCAAAAATAATCCTACAGGGGGTGATATAGGGGATGAAAGTTTGTATGGGAAACTCAGTATTTCTTAAGTTAGGGATGTGAAAATTAAAATGTATGCTTTTGATAGGAAATAAAGAAATATGCGGTTCAGCGTTTTTGAAAAATCATCCCCTAAGGGTGTAAAATATAGTAAAATAGGGGTTGATTTTAAAATTTACAAAACTGCACGGATTTCGACAAAATTTGGCAAGGCTGTATATAGCATCCTGGGGAATGACATAGCATACTATTTTTTTCAAAAATAATATTACAGGGGGTGATATAGGGGATGAAAGTTTGTATGGGAAACTCAGTATTTCTTCAGTTAGGGATGTGAAAGTTAAAATGTATGCTTTTGGTAGGAAATAAAGAAATATGCGGTTCAGCGTTTTTGAAAAATCATCCCCTAAGGGGTTAAAGTAGGGGTTGATTTTAAAATTTACAAAACTGCACGGATTTCGATAAAATTTGGCAAGGCTTTATATAGCATCTTGGGGAAGGACATGGGCTACTTTTTGTCTTAAAAAATAATCCTACGGGGGGTGATATAGGGGATGAAAGTTTGTATGAGAAAATCAGTATGTCTTAAGTTAGGGATGTGAAAATTAAAATGTATGCTTTTGATAGGAAATAAAGAAATATGCGGTTCAGCGTTTTTGAAAAATCATCCACTAAGGGGGTAAAATAGGGGTTGATTTTAAAATTTACAAAACTGCACGGATTTCAACAAAATTTGGCAAGGCTTTATATAGCATCCTGGGAAAGGAAATAGGATACTTTCAAAAACAATACTACAGGGGGTGATATAGGGGATGAAAGTTTGTAAGGGAAACCCAGTATTTCTAAAGTTAGGGATAATAAATTCATGCTATTGGTAGGAAATTTAGAAATATGCGGTTCAGCGTTTTTGAAATATTATCCCCTAAGGGGGTAAAATAGGGGTTGATTTTAAAATTTACAAAACTGCACGGACGTCGATAAAATTTGGCAAGGCTTTATATAGCATCCTGGGGAAGGACATGAACTACTTTTTGTCTTAAAAATAATCCTACAGGGGGTGATATAGGGGATGAAAGTTTGTATGGAAACTCAGTATTTCTTAAGTTAGGGATGTGAAAATTAAAATGTATGCTTTTGATAGGAAACAAAGAAATATGCGGTTCAGCGTTTTTGAAAAATCATCCCCTTAGGGGGTAAAATAGGGGTTGATTTTAAAATTTACAAAACTGCACGGACGTCGATAAAATTTGGCAAGGCTTTATATAGCATCCTGGGGAAGGACATGAACTACTTTTTGTCTTAAAAATAATCCTACAGGGGGTGATATAGGGGATGAAAGTTTGTATGGAAACTCAGTATTTCTTAAGTTAGGGATGTGAAAATTAAAATGTATGCTTTTGATAGGAAACAAAGAAATATGCGGTTCAGCGTTTTTGAAAAATCATCCCCTTAGGGGGTAAAATAGGGGTTGATTTTAAAATTTACAAAACTGCACGGATTTCGACAAAATTTGGCAAGGCTTTATATAGCATCTTGGGAAAGGACACAGGAAACTTTCAAAAACAATACTACAAGGGGTGATATAAGGGATGAAAGATGGGAAACCCAGCATTTCTTAAGGTAGGGATATGAAAATTCAAATTTATTTGGTAGGAAATAAAGAAATATGTGGTACAGCGTTTTTGAGGGGGTACAATAGGGGTTGACAAATGTTTGTGTAACTACCTCTTTCTAAGAGATTTAAGGGATTGGAAATGTAGTCATAGTTCGAATCTTGAGGTAACATTTAGTCTTTATTTCATTCGAAGTTTTTACGAGGAAATTATTTGAACGAGTGGACACTCGGACAAAAGTTATTTGTTATTAGAGCGTGACTGGCATAATAAATTTTAAGTAATTAACAAAGTCCCCCCGCCGCGTAAGTGTGTCTGTTTGAATGCGATAATGTCAAAAAGTACCGAACGGATTTTCATACGGTTTTCTCCAATGAACGGAGTGATTCAGTGTAATTCATTATGGTTTTGTGTAAATTGGCTGAAGTATGACGACGACTGTTGAAGATGTCGGAAAAAATCATGCCGACTGGTAGCTTTATGCCTACTAAACACGGTAACGATATATCGTAGCGATTTGAGTTTGTACAGTTATATCGGACGGCCCTATCTTTTCCACATGTACGTTCCCATGTCATATTTTCCGACATCCACGCGGGCGAAGCCGCGGGCAAAAGCTAGTCTATATCTATAAAAGGAAAGCGTTACTGACTGACTGACTGATCTATCAACATACAGCTGAAACCACTGAACAGATTAGGCTGAAATTTGGAACACAGGTAGCTATTATGACCTAGGCATCCGCTAAGAAAGGGTTTTTGGAAATTCGACCTTTAAGGGGGTAAAAAGGGGGCATATTGTTTGTATGAAAAATCTTATTCCTTGAGTTAATAAACTTGAAACTTGGCACGAATATTTATCTAATTAAATTATGATTTTTGTGATTTTTAGTTTTTCTAAACTACCCCCTAAAGGGGAATTGGGGGGTCTCAAAGTTTGTATGGAAAAATTTTATCGCGCAATCCGATTAACTCAAAACTCAGTATTTATACTTAAAACCAAAAATAAAGAATAATGTGCGTCAGAGTTTTTCGAAAATCTACCTGTAACGGGGTGAAAAGGGGTAGTCAATTTCACGGGGGAGGATTTAACTGCGTGGCTTGATTAACTCGAAAATTGGTGTAAATAATCTTTGAGTCAAGCTATGGAAATATCTCAAACCATTTTTTTGAATTCCACCCCTGTGGGGGTGAAAACAGGGAATACAATTTACATGAAAAATGTTATACATTTGGTTTTAATTGAAACTTGGCACAAATATTTGCCGAAGTTTGTCATTATTAGTTTTTTAAAACTACCCCGGAGGGAGGCTTAGAGGGGAGGGGTGGTGAGGAGTGTGAGTGGGAGGATGATGGACGCAGGGAGAAAGGGCAGGAATTGGTGAGGAGAGGAGGAAGACATGGTGAAGGCTGAGGGGTGGGGAGGGGTTGGTACTTGGTGAGCCGGAGGTGGAGGAGAGGGGGAGAGGGAGGGGACGGGGTGGTGAGAGAGAGAGCGAAGGGAAAGTGGTGAAGGGGGTGTGAGAGTGAGTGAGAGGGGGAGGGAGAGGTAGCGGGAGGGGATGTGGTAAAGGAACGAGCTAAACTCTGGAACTACCCTACCAGTCGGACTTTAAAAAATCTTTTTGCATTAATGATAGCCCAAATCTTATAATAGAAGGCATATTTAACATCACTCTAGGACCCTTAGGTGCCGAGCAAAAAGAAAAAAAGTCTGAAAGAACGCTAAGTGAAAACGAAGTAATAGCGCGGGTAGGCAATGCGATGCGACGGGGTGGGTCGAGCAAAAAATAAATTTTACGCGGACGAAGTCGCGGGCAGAAGCTAGTCTAGTATATTATCCTACTTCCCAATAGTGGAAACTACAAAATCTTTTGATACTTAGGTATATACTGTAGTCAAAAAAACAAAATGTACCTACCGTCGTAATGTACAGACGTAGACGCCAGCACATCAAGCTACTACAATCTGTCAAATTTCTTTAATAGATTTTCATCTTTATCACTAAAGCATTAGGTTCAAGGTTGATTGGGAACATTTGACAGTTTCGGGGCTTGACTTGCTGGCGTCTGTTCATATGTCGATAAAAATATCTACGATCTCTCCCGAATTTTTAAATTTCGCCGTTGCTCTTAAAATGCGTCTGTCTCTGACGCGCCAAGCAAGACACGTACATAACTGAGCGTCGCCTCACTTTAAACTCATTATGATTGACATCCTAATAAGACGAATATTTGAGAAGTTATTTCCTATTAATCAACTTGCCCCTATGGCCAACCAATCCCGGTCTCCCGTAATGTCAAATACTGGTGAAAATGTCAAATTTTCATGACGGCCAATAATATGACGGATCCGATTTCCTAGGAAACCAATGCTTAACCGAAGTTATTTATTCTTCCAGTGATTGTTGGGAAACGAGCACAATGGTGGTACCAGCTGGCTGCGAGTGCATGTGGCCAGTGCACCGCCTCGGAGACATGAGCCTGCGAGTGTAGACCAACAATAGAAGATCAGACCTTCCATCCCGAAACACAACATGACCCAAATTACGTTTAACCAGAAACATTTTACTGTGTACCTACCACACACATCTACCCTGCCATCCTGCCTACCTTTCAGGGAATTCAGGCGCAGTATAATTTGTATATTTGAATTTTTCTTTTAAAAAAAAATATTCTGAACATAGTTATAAGTGCAATCGACTCGACTACTCCTGCCTTAGTGGCATAGTTGCGCCAAGTGATTCCGTTACGCTGCCATTATTCTCGTAGAATGATATAAAAAACCAGGTTGTACAAATCTAGTCAATTGACGTGTCGATTTAACCGTTTAATAACTATAGTTTTACCCGTACAAATAGAATATAATAATAATAATAGATAATAATAATAATAGAAGGCTGGCTTAGATGGTTGATACCGAATGCTGATGACTACCATTTTATAGCATCTTGTTCGTCTCATCGTCATAATCATCATTAGGAGTTAATTTTTGGACGACACCTTCAATCACACGCCATTTACCTCAATCCTCGGTTACCCCCAGCCACTTGCTACTAGCCACCCTGCGAGAATCGTCGCTCAGTTCGCCGATTCGCGGTGTCCGCTAAAGAACACGTCTACCATCTAAATCTTCATCAGTAGGTATCTTCTTATGCAATAACAGTAAGCTAGTGCACTGTCAAGTTAACGTGACTCTTTTGAACGAGAAAAAAGTAAACAAACTGTCATTTTGGTGCATCTAAGCTAACATACTTAATTATATTCGTATAAACTGGTTCGGAGTAATGACTTTTAATTAAAGTTTTGTGGGATTGCGCAAACCTGAGAGCTTAAATAGGTACATATTGCTCGCTCACTTATACATGTAGTAAACAAGGCACCCAGACTTGCATATAATTAGTGTTTTTAAGTCTAGTCACCTTTGTATATAAGTATATACATTACTCAATCTGCCTAGCCTTTTCCCAACTATGTTGGGGTCGGCTTCCAGTCTAACCGGATGCAGCTGAATACCAGTATTTTACATGGAGCAACTGCCTATCTGACCTCCACAACCCAGTTACTGGGTAATACGATACCCCTTGGTAAGACTGGTTGTCAGACTTTCGGGCTTCTGACGACCCGTAACGACTGTCAAAGATCTACGAATAACAGCCGGGACCAACGGCTTAACGTGCTTTCCGAGGCACGGAGGAATCTCGGTATGTAAAGATGGTCACCCATCCACTGACCAACCCCGGCAAGCGTAGCTTAACCTGACGAATCGACCCGTGCGGCTGTTATTACGTAGCCACGAGCTCCTACACGAGTACATACATTACTATAGGATTTATAAATGTCTGAGAGTTATTTTTTACTTACAATGAATTAATTATCAATAAGACACGCCATAAGTTCTTAAACCTGTGCTTTATAAGTAAGATGTGTACTTAAAACGTAATTACATAGTTTTATTATGTATTAGATCAGGGTTTCTTAAAGTGGAGTCCGCGGACCCCCTAGGGGTCCATAGCATGTGTATCAAGGATCAGCAGTAGGTCAGTTAACTATTAACATATTTATTAGGAAATTGTGTAGTAAACTCAGCATTTCTCGGCCAAGCCACGAACTCGTTGCCACGACGACGCATCGTCGTCATCGGGAGGCAAATTCAATATGTAATCACAAGTCATTTTTTAGTATAAATAAGGCTTTTTTTCTTCTCTAAATTTTTCTTTGACAGGGGTCCGTGGAATTGTTTAAATTGCGAAAGTGGTCTGTGACTGCAAACAAGTTTAAGAAATCCTGTATTAGATGGATACCAGGATGTATTAACATATTTATTAACTATTCAGACAAGTTTCCACTACACGTTTTTTTGATAAAATAACTTTGTATGAATAGTTTTTTTTTTTACTTAGGACGAGTTCTGTTGGCCGCCTACTGGGCCCAACTCATTTAATAATTAACCGAAAAAAAATGAAGCATTAACCGTAGCATAGATAGATAACTGAGCAAGTCAAAGTCGTTAATATCACTTATGTAGAGTCATCGTTACCTTTCCTTTTACTCTGTTCCAAATTACTTGATGAAAATGTAATGAAATGGGTCAGAAAATGTACCTGGCTATGGATGCCAATATATTAACACTTACTGCCCCTTATAAATTGAGTGCTTTGATTTGATTATTTGGACCGATTTAAGCAAAAATGTTCCAACCCACACCCTCGACAATTTCGGTTTTTGTGACCTATGTACTCCAAATAAGGTATATTTTAACATATCAAAGACTCATGGGGTTGGAACAATCCGGAATTCTAATTTTAAATCACCATAAAAATATTTTTCATTTGCAAAATTTCCAACAATAATTAATTGTTGGAAAAAATGATTTTGCGATATTATCGCCACGCGATATCGCTGCGATACCATACAAAATGTTCCTTTTTGTATGGTATCGCGGCGATATTGGAAATATTGAATTGGAAACTAAAGAAATCCGTAAAGAATAAAATTCAATTATTAAAGGTAACTAAGTTATTAAAAAAAAATTGATTTTTAAATAAATACTTCGTAATAAATAGCACGTCCGAAGAGTCCGAACTGCTTGTGTTACGAACGTAGTAGGTACCTACTACTTATTATTTTTTCTGTATTGTGTGGTCAAGTTTAGGTACCTACCACCACCCACCACCCACCACCCTACCATCCCATCGTGTGGTGTTCGTTACTGATCACGGACGCACGTAGGTACTTAAAAATTCGCGGCACAAAAAATTTCGTTCAATTAGGTACTTAGGTTTGGTTGGTTGGGTTTTTTTTCGACGGACCGGAGAATCAAACCTCTCCTAGGTTAGGTTAGGTTATTATCGCGGCACCGATAACAGCGCTGGGAGTCATCGCCGCCGCCGTGCCGATGCCGGCGCCGCCAAGTGGAAAAACGTGCCATATAATTTCATACATTTTTGCTTCCCCGGCTGCCGGGCCGATATCGGTGCCGGCACAATGCTGGCGACGTCCCGGCCAGTGGAAAAGCGCACAATGGGCAGTGTGGTTCCTAATACTTTGCCGAGGCACCGCGGAGGTTTTGTGACTGTGTGCCATCTCTAAAGCCGGCTTTTCACTATGGGATATAATCCGTGCATGGCGTGAAGAACTTGATAAGTCCAAAATGTCAATTTTACAGGGCGGCGATTTTAAAGTTTGACTTTTTCTCCAAAATCCGTTTTTACCTTGAACTCGTCTTTAAAGCTTGATCTAAGGATAATTTAATAATAATTTTGACAGGTTGACTCATCGACATACGGTGAATTATTTCGAAATTAATTATTATCAACGTGGTTTCTTCTTCTTAATTTAGGTGTAAGTACATCGTACACACTGAAGAGTGCAGTCTTCCGTAGCACTATTTTCTGAAAAACCCTTCATTTTCCTGAAGATTAAGAATAATAAAGAAACCGTGCTGTCAAAAAAAAATATAAGTCACATTCGTCGAATCAAAGAAAAGTGACACATACCTTGCATGAAAATCATTATAATCCAGTATATTTAACTCATATTCTGAAGCATCGGCTCTGCATAACACAAAGTGAGAAAATATCAATAATAATCTGCTGTCTTCGATAATAATAATAACAGGACGCGACGCCAGTCCGCCTGTCACCAGGCAACGGTTGCCAGGGCTGCGTTGAAATGTGTCGGCGGCGCGGCGCCCTAGGCCGCCAGCGCGACTGCGTCGCTCCCGTCACATTTGTCATCTCATCGGTGTCACATAGACATTTTAGTGTGTTTTATTGATAATTAGTTTTTATTGTTGTTATTTTTATTTAATTTAATTTATAAGTTTAAACTTTTATTATACAAATACATGTTTAGTGGCAGCAGCGATGTGGTGGATGTTAGTGTTAGTGCTAGTCAACCTTCGACATCACTGAGCATCCTGGAGAGATGTCCGCTATGTACCCAGGCACGGTTTTTTAAAGGTAAGCGGGGTTTGAATGTGCATATTGGAAAGGTGCACAGACCACTTAATACGCTCACATCAGACCCTGTCTCAACAGCTACACCTACAACACCAGGTACTTCTGCTTTTGACCCGTTTTGGCAAACTCTTTCAAAATTCAAAAACTCTATTCCCGTTTTGAAGCGAGTTCCCCGGGGCGCTAGACCTCTAGTGGCACAACACTTAGCAGGTTGCGTTCGTCTTGCCGCCCGGGAAAACTCGCAAAGTGCTTGGGAACAGCTGCTCACCTTCCCTTATAGAATTCTACATGTACAAAAGAATTTGGCAACCAAAAAGACTTTAACTGCTCAAATTAAAGAAAACTGTAATATTTCGGCCCATAATTTAGATTCAAAATTACCGACACAGAGTTATACCTCTTCAAGAGGTATATCCTATCTGGTAGAATCCAAGTTAGGGGAAGGTGATATCAGCGGAGCAGCCAGGATTCTTTTTAGTAGTGATGTGGTGGCACCGTGTACTCCAGAAACACTCGCAGCTCTGGAGAGCAAACACCCTGCCCCAGCGGATGATCTTTCTTTTCCCGACCCCCCTGATCTGGATAATCACTCCCTCACCATTACAGGTCGAGAGTTGGTCACAGCCGTTTGCTCCTTCCGTAGTGGCTCCGCTGGTGGCCTCGACGGCCTGAGTCCTCAGCACCTTAAGGACCTTATCAGTCCAGGCGCCGGGGCAGCTGGTGAGTTGCTCTTGAAGGAGCTTACGGCTCTGATTAACCTTATGCTCTCCGGCAAGGTGAACGGGGCCGTCATCGACGTTCTATACGGGGCCAACCTATGCGCCCTGCGTAAAAGGGATGGCGGCATTCGTCCCATTGCCGTGGGAACTACTTACCGTCGTATGGCAGCCAAGATTTGCTGTAAATTTTTTGGTGAGGTTGTTTCGGAAAAATTGCAGCCCCTGCAGCTAGGTTACGGCTCAAAAGGGGGCTGTGAGGCTGCCGTACACGCCTTATCGACCTACCTAAATTCTGGCAAAGGTGAGGTCATCCTGAAGGTTGACATAAAAAATGCCTTCAACTGTGTTAATAGGGACACCTTGCTGGCAGAAACTAGAAAAGAAATACCCCAAATTTATAGTTTCCTTTGGCAATGTTACAGACACCCTTCTAAATTACTGTACCGGGACAACCTTCTGGAATCGGCTGTTGGCTGTCAGCAAGGTGATCCCCTCGGGCCAGTGATTTTTAGTTTAGCCATTCACCCAATCATTCGACAGCTAAATTCCAAATTTAACGTTTGGTATCTTGATGATGGAACCTTGGGAGGCGATGTAGATACTGTTTTAAATGACCTACAATTCTTAAAAAATGAACTTCATTCCATTGGCCTTGATCTCAACCTTTCGAAATGTGAACTATTCTTAGCGGACGATACTGACAGACATCTAACACTTCCTAAATTTAACGCAATAGCCCCAGAAATCAAAATTATTGAAAAGAACACTCTTCGTCTCCTTGGGTCTCCAATCTATGAAAATTCTTTTCCTGTTTTTATTGAAGAAAAAATTCAAAATTTTAATGACGTTTCGGAAAGATTGTTCCAAATTAACATGCATTCGGCCATAACATTAATCCGTTACTGCTGTTTCGGCCCTAAATTAATATATTTCCTTCGCGCTTCCCATTTATGGCAGCACACTCACCTTTTAGACAAAATGAACAAAATTATCCGGCATACTTTAACTTCAATCTTAAATGTGGCCATGGACGACCGTGCATGGGCGCAAGCTACTCTTCCCATCCGTATGGGAGGCCTCGGCGTCCGCAAAATTTCTAGTATTAGTTTACCGGCATTCATATCCTCGGTCCACGGCACAGAGAAGTTAATCAGGAAAATCCTAGCCTCCACACTGGTTAATTTTGATGTGCCTTGTTTCGCCGAGGCTATGGATGCCTGGAAACTCGCTTGCCCGAATTCAGATCCACCCGACAATCCATCTTCCCAGAGACGGTGGGATGAGCCGCTCTGCAGAGTAGTACAGAACAATTTACTTGACACGTCTGCTACTACTGCGGAGCGTGCGCGTCTGCTGGCTGTGGTTAAGTGGGAGTCGGGTCTGTGGCTTCACGCACTACCGTCGTCGAACATAGGCACTTTGTTCGACGACACTACTTTCCGCCTCGCTGCTTCACTGCGACTAGGAGCTCCATGTTGTTCTCCTCATCGCTGTCACTGTGGTGAAGTTGTCAACAGCCTCGGACACCACGGTCTGTCTTGCAGCCGAAGTGCGGGTCGCTTAGCACGGCACGCGAACATCAATGACATCATCCGACGAGCTCTTGTCACCGTCGGCGTTCCCGCTGTATTAGAACCCAATGGCTTGGCACGCGACGATGGCAAGAGACCGGACGGGATGTCTTTATTTCCATGGAAGGTGGGAAGGCCTTTAGTGTGGGACGCAACGTGTGTCGATACTCTTGCGCCATCCCATCTTCCTGGCTCGGCGTGCTGTGCTGGCACTGCTGCTGCGGCTGCGGAAAACCTCAAGCGGCGGAAATATAATAACCTTATCGGTAATTATATTTTCGAGCCGTTTGGGGTTGAAACCCTTGGGCCGTGGGGTCCAAGTGCTCTTGTTTTATTCAACGAAATCTCCAAACGGCTGGTTGACACTTCCCGTGACCCGAGGGCTGGCTTTTACTTTGGCCAGAGGATTAGCATTGCCATACAACGTGGCAATGCCGCCAGTCTCTTGGGTACTCTACCAGTCGACAGCGATGCGGAGGAATTTTTCGACGCCATATTTTAGTTTTTTAATAGTTTAGTTAGGATATAATTTTGTTGTTTATAGGTTATGTTTAAAAGTTCAAATAAAAATAGGATAATTTTATGCAATCTTTCAAATTATTTTACGTAATTTGGTAAAATCGTCTTATTTTGGCTGATATTAGACTTATCAACTTATTCACCAACGACTTATCAACCTATTCCCCATACATTAGTACTCAAATCAGAAATCAGTTTTTTTGCATAACTGAAATGTCTAAATTGATGTAAGGGTAATTTTATGTGGTTTTTCAAATATAGTTATTTATTTTTTTCTAATTATCCTATTATTCATAATAATTGACTTAGAGTCTGTCAAGCGAGTCGTGTCCAATGAAAAAGGAGGCCAAAAATAAAAATCTTACATGTGTGTCAACACTGATATAGTACGCTGAAAACATGTTTGATACTTGAATTTTTGTAGATAAAAAAATTCTTAAAAAGTGCATTTCAATGTAGGTACTTATTTATTAGTCACAATTAGAACTAAAATCAGAATCTAGAAATGCAATGCCTTCATAACGCACAAAAATGATGAAGGGTTCCAACTCCATATCGGTTATCCTTTGTTTTCACATGAATAGTGTGATCTGTGCATTTATCCATTAAATATATTTCTTTTCCATTCTTCTTTAAATTTCCATTAATACAAATTAAATGATTGAGCTAAAAGTATCAAATTGCTGTAGCTTAGTAGAACAGAAGTTGTGACAATCCGTTTGACAGATAATAGTATTGCCATATTGCCATTATAAGAAATCAGCTAAATGGTCGTGGACATGACTCGCTTGACAGACTTCTATCAACTTGTTCACCGATGACTTATCAACTTATTCACTATAGATTAGGGTATCAAATTATCAATATAACAAGTATATTGTTTGTAAACAAAAATTTGTAAAATTACAGTTCACTTTGATGGTATTAAAGAGTGTTTTTTTATACTATAATTTATTTTTCAATTTTTTAGTCGAATTTCTCAAATAAAATTTATTCTTTAAGTAGTTATTATATTTATGGAGGTATTACATTTTTTTAAGTATATTTTAATATTTTTACTTTAAATTATTGTATTGTCACCGGGCCTGGGACAAGTGTGGAAAATTTCGAATTAATACCTATACTGACCATATAAAGTGGGTAAAAATCGAGTTCAAAGATTCCGTTACATACAAACATTTGGCACACGTTAAAAATGTTGAATAATTTTAAGAGGATGGATGGTTGTTTTCCTCTTAAAGGGTCACTGTACTCATCATTATGAACAACTTTTACTATGGGACCAAACTTGAAATCGCGAAAAAAAAATCAGCTGCTCCCTTACATTTTGACGAGTTTGATATTGATAAATATTAATGTACTGAACAGCTGATATTTTTTTCGGGATTTCAGGTTTGGTCCCATAGTAAAAGTTGTTCATAACGATGAGCACAATGACCCTTTAACAGGAAAACAACCATTCAAATTTCACCATGTATAATTACATCTTGAGATACTTATAATATTTTATCGCTCGTCTTACTTTTTGTAAGAGACTGTTCACACTGTGCTTTAATAATATTATACAATTTAAATTTAAATTTTGTTATTTTTTTTTTATTTGGACACAAATGCTTATCGACTTTTTGATATTTCAAATTAATTTATATAAATTATACAAATTAATACTATTTAATTAATTAATTTTAATGTAATACCAATATTGTTCCAATTTACAATGTTAGTCTTAAGTTATCTTGCTGCGCCCCAACGGGGTCATGTACTCTTTAGTTATAAGCATAGCCTGTAACTGTGTGTAGATTGTGCATTAAATGAATAAATAAATAAATAATATAAATAACATCCCATTCATAGATAGCTCAAGATTTAATTTAAATTACATCTCATTGAAAAGTCGGCTTAAGGCGCTTATCTCGCTGCGCCCCCGCACAGTGGGCTGAAAATCGGCTTTCATAGACTTAGGGATTTCTATCTGCAAGTGCCGGATTTTTTCCTGGATATTGCTTCTATTAGTTGTTACTATATTCAAAAATGACACCGGAGTTAATTCTGGACAAAAACGAAGGAATTATAATTTTTTTACGAAAAATTTGTATGAAGCTAGTATAAAAAAGTTAATTATCTCGCAAACAGCACGGAAAACCGTAATATCCTTACAGGTGGTTATAGTACTAATTATTTATAATTTTTTGACATATGTCATATAACGGTTTTCGCTGCTAACTTTTTTTAAAAAATCGTCAAAATATTTTTACTTATTTTTACGTATGAAACGGTTCCTTTTAGTGACTTAATTAAGAACATTGTTAATTATAAATAATTTTATTAACCCAAATATTAAGACTATATAAAACAAGAAAAATATTTAAAAAAATAGAAATAATTAAATCAAATATTAAACATTTTCCTTATCACTGTCGTTGTCGGACTCCAATTCTGAGTCAGAATCCAGATTGGATATATCTAAAAACTCGAACTCACTTTCCTGAAACTGAATTAATTCGAGAGTTTCAGCAAAAAAGCTCTGCTTTCTTTTGGCATCTAACTTAGGCCTTTGTGCACTTAGGAAAGGATCCGAAGAAACAATAAGCATATTTAAGATATCTTGATTACAATCTTGCCTGCTTCTTTTCCGCGAATGATGTTCCCGGAACCTCCTAAAATCTTTGTTTCGAGACTCTGAGGCTTCTTCCGAGAGAGTCCCAATCGGCACAATATCATTTTTCTCGATTATGTCAGCCCCGTGTATTAGTAATTTATGTACGGTTGACGACATGTAGTACCAGTCGTACAATTCCACGTACTTTTCTGCTGTTTTGCGGGCAAAATCTTTAAATTTTATTACGTCGATCTTCTCGCCAGATGTTATCGCTTGCAAAATCACAGCAAATCTTAAGATCTTCGTCCAACCCGGTAATAGCTGCAGTTTTATTGGGAAACTCGAAAAACTTTCTTGCGGTATTCCCGTCATTGGTAGTTCCCGAGCCTTGTTTTACAATATCAATCAACAGATTGAGCTGATCTTTGAATTTATTTTGAATAGATTGTTTTCTGTTCTGCAACATTTCTTTGTCCTCATTACTTCTCGCTGCTCACCGTTTGAAGTCGAGCCTGTACGCAATATGTAACAGACATTCCATACAATTAATACGTGCGTGTGGGGATGACAAGCCAAATTCGTATATGTCAGCACACACAGTCTTTGATGTTACAACATCTAAGCGGTTCATTTCCGTAGGTTTTGCTAAGCACAGGTAGCACGATGCATTTGATCTGGCCTCAGAAAGGTACGTGCAGACTTTGGCGTCGATCATTGTCATCATTAGTTGATGAGTCACCATGTTATTATTAATGCACTCTGTGGGGTTAAGGTCCTCAATTTCATCATCCATTTGTCTTTTGAAACCAATGACAACTGCTTCGCTCTCCTTTACAAAAGTAAACTGAACTGGACGACAATACAAAGTTGAGCATGGTTTTGGGTTCGTCCATACAGTATTATCACCATCTGTCAGTTTTAGTGGCACCAAGGAGGTCATGAAAATGCTTGCATCATCTTGCTCACCCTCCATTTTCTGCTTGTATCGGCTTTGGTTGGAAGCACCATCAAATCCCCACTTGGATATCAGCTTTAGCTGCTTATTTTGCACATCTGCATAGTCAGAAAGACTTTGAAGGATCCTCGTCACCGTGATGTCAAGTAAAGCTTGAAGTGTAATCCTAGCCGAGGAATCCGTAACTGACACTGATTGCTTCGGAGGGTAGCAATCAAGCTTAGTTTGTTGCACTTTATAGTAGGATGGATAAATATCCTTAGCACCTTCCCGAATGGCAGCCTCTCGCAAAGTAATATATTGCCACTTTGACAGTTTTAGTGAAAGAAGCAATCCAAGCGCTTTCTCTGGTATAAATATGACTTTTTTCACTGGTTTCTTAAGCGTTTCTTTAATTTTAACGGCTGCTTCAGGATTTTTCACTATGTATTCGATCACAGATGCCATATCCTCATGCCCTTCTTCTTTTAAACGCGCTGCAGCTGCATATGCCAATTCACTGGAGTCTTCGCCTGTATGATCATCAGATCTTCTCTTTTTCTGTTTACTTCCCAAATCTTTGAATGGTTTTCGGGACCTTTTTGTCATTGTTCCAACGGACAATGATGCCGACGACGAAGGTTCTTGAGAGTCTGATTGTGCTCTTGGTATCTCATCAACAGTTGGTTCTTGATTAACTAAAGCTTGCACACAACTTGGCCAATCAATATTTGCTTGCAGCCAATTTCCGTACAGTCTTCTGAAGTGATCAAGGAATCGGTTGGATTTCTGCCATCTCTGTAAAGCAGCTCGCGTGAATTTCCGACAAAATTCTTTGAGAGTTACTCGATCTTCGGCAGAAAGGCAATCGCCTATGCGGGATACAACTGCACCAAACAATACTTCATGATTAAATGAAGTACTTTCACTTTTTAGAAGAACAAACAAGTCTAAATTGGTGATTAAACTTTCCATTTTAAGATTTTATAGTCGCAGGGCAAAAATTTAGTGTTAGCAGTTACACCGTTGTGAACAATCTAAATTATAAAGCAAATTTTTAGCCCTTTTATTGCAAAACGTCGATAATTAGTTAACTACCCTCATTAGAGTTTTAAAAGATGTGCTAATGAAAATTTATAATCGTCCAAAACATTTCTTAGAACTCTTAGCACAACTAATCAACAAATTAGCTTACTTATCAGAAATCATTAACGATAATTTAATCACCTATTCAGACTTATTAGAAGACTAAACAATTTGTTATTTGGTATTTTGAATGTATGTAAAGTTTTAAAACTCATTTTGTATTGATAAATATCTAATTCAAACATAGTTGGCTAAGTGTGGATGTACTATAAACCTCTGACTACTCCTTCGGGAATATAGGGGTGATGCTATTTTATGTTACGTGTTGTTAAAAGTCTGTGTTCCTCAACCTAAACATCAAAAGGAACATTTTCATGTGTAAAAATAAATAAAAATATTTTGACGATTTTTAAAAAAAAAATAGCAGCGATAACCGTTATATGACATATGTCAAAAAATCATAAATAATTAGTAGTATAACCACCTGTAAGGATATTACGGTTTTCCTTGCTGTTTGCGAGATAATTAACTTTTTCACACTAGCTTCATACAAATTTTTCGTAAAAAAATTATAATTCCTTCGTTTTTGTGCAGAATTACCTCGGGTGTCATTTTTGAATACAGTAACAACTAATAGAAGCGATATCCGGGAAAAAATCAGGCACTTGCAGATAGAAATCCCTAAGTCTATGAAAGCTGATTTTCAGCCCACCGTGCCCCGGCGCGCTGCTAAGGCACTCAGTCCGCAGCGACAGGTGCGCGAAAGAGGCAGTCTCCATATCGTTTATACCGCTCCGCATCATCGTCACAAACAAAACAGTAAGTTTGTTTCTATAACTTGCGTAACGGAAACCAGTCGAAACCGATTGATAAAATTTGGCAATTATGGGCGAGCTATTACATAAATTGTACTGTTAGTACCTATCAATCTTTAGTTTGTCAAAGTTATTTGTTGTGGAAATTTATTTATTGCAGCGAAAACAATAACAACTCATAATCGATCCTATCATCAGTCGCTCCATGTAAAATACTGGTATTCAGGTGCATCCGGTTAGACTGGAAGCCGACCCCAAAATAGTTGGGAAAAGGCTAGGCAGATTGATTGAATCGATCCTATCATCAATGGCTTTGACATCCATAGTTCTAGATCGTCGAGTTTTTCATGATATTTCTAACAAACATTGAGTTTCCTAAGTGTTAAGGTTTATCATTCGTACCTACCTACCTATTTAAAAGTATTAGGCTGTACCTAAGTCTAACAAGTTTATATTTTATGGTGGACCAATACTTTTCGCACTAACAACCACAGTAACGTATCTCCTTTTTAGGGTTCCGTACCAAAATGGTAAAAAGGAACCCTTATGGTGCGACTCAGTCTGTCTGTCTGTCACAGCTTGATATCTCAAAAACTACTAACTTGAAATTTGGAACAGTTTTAGACGATGTTTGCCCAACTATTTTGCAAATAAAAAAGAAATAAAAATATTTTATTTTGTTGCAACAGGGACTGAAAGGGGTCTTAAAATTTAGAAGTGAGGCTACTAGGGCATGTGGGGTATCATATGAAAGAGCGCTGTTTACACATTCTCACACATTTTTCCTTTTTTTAGGCCGCATAGATTACGACTTTTGATGAAAAATTCAAATGTAAATGTAATGTTTACATTTTTTTACCTTATCTCCGAAGTTTGAATAGAGAAAAATCTGAAATTATTTTATGTGATATAAGTTTATGTAAAGATTACAGGAAAAATAAAACAATGTCTCTAATAACACACTTAATAATAACACATTTTTCAGAAATCGGAATCGAACCCTCAGTGCGCGATTCCGACTCGCTCTTGCCCGGTTTTTTTTCATTACTTGTGTCCACAGACTACATAGGTAGTCTACCTAGAGATACTACCTACGTGTTGTGTCCTTAAAAACATGAGTTTGTATGTACACGTACAGGTCACAGATATACAAACTAAAAACAAGTCTTGGCATTTGGCATTGGACTGGCAAGTCATAATCCTAATTTTTATCTACATTGCTTAATAACCACTTACCTACAAAAATAACCTTAGAATAATAAGCACTTTTACTTGATGATTTGCATACATAAGCAAAGGTTTCACATATTTATTTTGGTTAAAATCGAATAATCCCAAACCATGAAAATGTAGTAAAATATTGTATTTGCTACCAAACGTCAACCAAACGAACAAATCAAACGTGCTACCGGGAAATCCTTCCTTATTCCTTGTCTACATTGTAAAGGGAAGCTATTTGCAAAATTTCAGCTTTCTAGGTTCAAGGGTTTGGGTTGGGCGTTGATGAGTCAGTCAGTCCGGACTTTTCTTTTTATTTATTTAGGTAGATAGATTGAGATAACATTGTTCAATAATAAATACGTCGACTATTTATAAGACTAATGTATAATAATACTTCACTGTGATCGTGTTGCCATCGACTTTTCTGGTCCAAATTGTATTAAGTATATATTATACTAGCTTCTTCCCGCGACTTCGTCCGCGTGAAATTTCTTGTACTCCCCACCCACCAACCCAGACGCACGCTATTACTTCGCGCTCGGCTCCTAAGGGCCCTAGCCTGATGTTAAATAGACTATATCCTTCCGCATCGCCTGCCCGCGTTATTACTTCGCGCTCGGCTCCTAAGGTCCCTAGCGTGATGTTAAATAGCCTATATCCTTCCGCATCGCCTGCCCGCGCTATTACTTCGCGCTCGGCTCCTGAGGGCCCTAGCGTGATGTTAAATAGCCTATATCGCTATAGGTACTAATTGGAATTTTGACACATCATATTACTCTAGAGCGCCTCGAGTTTTTGTAAAACCCTACCTTTTTCCTGTAAGATTGAGAAATGTTTTCACCACTGTCTAATTATCTGCGAAAATTCAAATTGGCAAATCATCCTACGACATAATTATAATAGGAACAAACAGAGAGAGAGAGAGAAAGTCGCATGGTGGGGATAGACACAATTAAAGTCTCTCATAGACAGAGGCGATATCGCGTCGGCGACGCGATATTGCGATATTATATCCGTAGAACAATATCGCGTCGCGACCACGCGATATCGCCTCTGTCTGTAAGAGCCTTAAAAGGCCGATGTTAATATATGAGCGCGAGCGTGACAATTAGATGATTTGTGTCTGGGGGATGTTTATATACTTAATAGTATTGAAACAGTTCCACGAGTATCATCTATATATAAAAAATTCAAAGTCCTGACTGACTGATTGATTGACTGACTGACTGACTGATATATCAACGCACAGCCGAAACCGCTGAACCTAGAGACTTGAAATTTGGCACATAGATACCTTATAGAGTGTAGGCATCCACTAAGGAAGGATTTTTGGAAATTCCATCCCTAAAGGGGTAAATTAAGGGATGGAAATTTGTATGAAAAATCTTATTCTTTGAGTTAATAGACTTGAAACTTGGCATGAATATTTATCTACATGAATTATAAAGATTGTCATTTTTAGTTTTCATAAACTACCCCCCTCAGGAGGGATTGGGGTGTGTCAAAGTTTGTATGGAGGAATTTTAACGCGCGGTCCGATTAACTCGAAACTTAACTCGGTATTTATACTTGAGACCAAAAATGAAGAATAACGTGTAACAGGGTTTTTCGAAAATCTACCCCTAAAGGGGTGAAAAGGAACAGTCAATTTTACAGGGCAGGTTTTACTGCGGGCCTTAGGTGTATAATCTTTCGGTGAAATATCCCAAACGATCTAACGGTTCCGTTTTTCCTTTTGAGGTAGGGAACCCTAAAATACGAAAAATAGGTACTTACAATGAATGTTATCTCATTCCAATTACACTTTAAAATGCCGGTGTCAGTAGGTGGAATAAAATAGTCTTAAGTTTTCCTCAAAATAACCTTGAAATACCGTAAAACGGGGTTACTTTGAGAGCTGGGGCTATTTTGATGATAGCTAAACGTGGTGTGTTTTTTCGGATTTATAACGTGATACAGAACGCAACCAAAATTTTGTAAATTGGCTGAAATATGACGAAAAAAATAATGCCGACTGGGAGCGTTACTAGTGTGCGGGTTACGATAGTACACACGGCTACATATCAAGCTATACATTTCCAGTTTACACTGACCTCTCATTGTAAGGAAATGCTATACAATGCAAAGGGAATCCTATGCAATGTATAGCTTGATCTGTAGCCGTGCGTATGTTTCTGTGGGATTATTTCCGACCTCCACGCGGGCGAAGCCGCAGGCAAATGCTAGTTGTTTATATAAAAATTAAGACTCAAACTTTAAGTAAGATGACGTCATTTTTTGCGAGCGTTTTTAAAGCGTCTGGCGGAAAAAACCACTGACGGAAAGTGTCTGACAGTATTGATTATTAATTGTTAACAATAGACAGTAGGTACCTACACTATGCATAAAAAATCGCTAATTTATTATTGCCTAAGTACCTACTTCTACGTATTCCGTGTTAGTTATCATTTATGTTTAGCTGGAACAACTGGTTCTGGAACTTGCTTGTCTGAACCTGAACTGTGGATATGTTTAGTAACCGAAGGAACATCTGCATGTATCAATCTGCCTAGCCTTTGCCCAACTATGTTGGGGTCGGCTTCCAGTCTAACCGGATGCAGCTGAATATCAGTATTTAAGAACATCTGCATACATACAGGGTTAAATTAAATTAGCTGGCAAAACTCCGACGAGGACATGAAATGGGTGTCGATATCAAACACAGCAAAATATACCTTCCTAACAAGAAAAATACTTCATGTTTGTTTTTGGGGGTCAGTGACCGCTGGTAGTTTTGTTATTCGAAGTGTGAGTTAGTAAAATCTGTTTTATCGTGTTGAGATATCGATGCCCATCATGTCTGTGAAGTTGACAAAAAAAAACTGATTTTTAAACTGATATTTTTAGTGACCTACACTTAAGGCGGGCGGTTGATGACTCCAAAAAAAAATCATCAAATTAATTTATTTTTTGTTTCGTTGCTTTTTTTGAGTCAAAGGCAGTCTCGTATAGTAAAAAAATAATATCTAAGAGTTAGAAAGAGAGATACTTTAACGTTGAAATAGGATCGATTTGTTTTTGATATAAGTACTGAAAGAAAGAAAGAAAAGAAAGAAAGAAAAAAAAGAAAGAAAGTACGCCAAAAGACCTCTAAAGAAATGGTAATTTTATGCAAATTGATTATTTAAATCAGTTTATCTCATTTTTCATTAAGTAATTTGTTTATTTTTCCAAAGGTTCTTATTTTATAAATACCTAATAATTTATAGAACTAGTAGACATTTGCAAAAAATATTGGGAAACATTGTCGTTGATCATTGTAGGTACTTCTTTGAAAGTTCTAAATAGTTGATTGTGTCATAAGGGACCAAAATAATGTATTGAGGGCGATAGCGATTGTTTGAATCCAGAGCGAAGCGAAGGATTCTAGAGTAGAATCCCGAGCTTTGCGAGGGATTCTAGAGTAGAATCCTAAGCGTAGCGAAGGATTCAAAGTACGTCGCTTGAGGTTAAATAATTTTGGTACCATGTGACACACTCTGCTTTTCATGCCCCTCTATGAGGAAAATAAATAAGAGATGCTTTTAATTGTGACGAATATTTATATTTACATAACCAAATTACAAAATATTAATATTAGATACGTTTTCGCAATTTTGGAAGTTTATTGTAACTGTTTTGTTGGGAACAGAAAATGTCGTTGACTTATTTATCACTTGGTTATTCGTAATAACTTCAGACTCTGGTATTAACAGTGGTTTTTAACATCGAATATATACTCCTTGAAGCAGAAGGTTGTTTGGTCTTCGCTCATTGTTGAAAATAGGTACTTATAGTATGCTAAAAATACAGCTTCTGAAAATGACTTTGCTTCTTTTTCATTTTTCCATGTACCTAATTAAATCATAGGATTTTAGATATTTTTCTCTCGATTTGTTTGGTAGTAAATTGTTTATGACAGTTTCTGCGTTTAATTTTACACTTTCTGGTGTTAATATTTCACTTTCACAGCTAGAACTCATCTTTTATCCAATTTGTGTGAATCAAATTAAAATTGTCCGTAATTATTTTGCTAAAAAGTACATAAAAAAACAAATAAGAAGTTCCCCCTTATTTTTTTTTTTTAATTTGGTTTGCCAATGCTGCGTCGTTTGTGATTTTTTATTACCGGACAGCAGGGCTTGGAAACGTTATTTATTTATTTATTTATATCCGATTCAATTATCCATATTTTTGTTAGTAGTATACTTAAGAATTATGTTAGTAACCAACGATTCAAATTCACCCACATTTATACTATATTCTAAAATTAAAAATTATGAATTATAAAAATTAAATTAAATTCATTAGATATTAGTTATTTAAAATAAAGTTTTTAAAACGTTTCTAACAGGTTTTTGTACAACATTTTGTTCGGAATGAAAACGAAATGAGAACGTTTCAAAAACCAGTTGCGGAAGGTACCATACGTATTAATTTCATTCATCAAAAATTAAAAAAAAAAACGGTTAAAAACGTTTTATTAATCGAGAACGATTTAAATTTTGTTTTCTTCAAAAACATTATTTATAACGTTCCGTTCGAACATAACTGAAACAAATAATTGGTTCCTTTCGTTAAGACGAAACCGTTCCGAAAAATATACCGGTATCCAAGCCTTGCACTGTGCTTGCAGGACTTTAGCGAAGCGAATTGCGTTGAAACTTTTTAATTAAATAGTGTTCGAAATTCAAAAGTCATTTCGTCACTGTTATTAAGTGCGCCGGAATGACCCATTTTGCTCGCACTTATGGAGGAACCAACGAGCTCTTTTCGAATAGATGGTATGAAATTTAGGCCTTTACCTATGAAATTGCCGTTCTGCAGTACTGGCCATTTCAAATCAAAATAATTTTTGTTTGGCTAAGAATTCTAATTTCAAATTAATTTTATTTTAAAAACATGGATTTTTTTTCCAAAAGTAGGTAGTCATTTGTTTATTAATTTCGACCTGAAACATGAACCTCGCGGTCGTCCGAAGACTTTAGTCGACAATTACGAATTAAAGGCGATTGTGGAAGCTGATGATACATAATCTACGGCTGAATTAGCAGCAGCTTTCGACGTTAGCGTCAAAACAATATTGGTCCATTTGCGTCAAATTGGCAAGGTAAAAAAGCTTGACAAATGGGTGCCCCACGAACTCAATGATCGCCAGCGCGAAGTACGCGTCGAGACGTGCCTTGCACTGCTCAACAGACACACAAATGAAGGAATTTTGAACCGCATTGTTACCTGCGATAAAAAATGGATTCTGTTTGATAACCGCAAGCGCTCAGCAAGTTGGTTGGATCCTGGTTCAGCACCTAAACAATGCCCTAAACGAAAACTTACCCCTAGAAAAGTGATGGTCACTTTGGTGGTCTAGCGCCGGTGTGATTCATCACAGCTTCTTACCAAACGGGGTGAGCATTACTGCAGATGTGTACTGTGAAGAACTGAACACAATGATGGAGAAGCTGGCACATCTCCAACCAGCATTGGTCAATCGCTCGTCTCCGCTGCTCCTGCACGACAACGCGCGACCTCATACTGCACAGCAGACGGTCTCCAAGTTGCAAGAACTGGGGTTGGAAGCTCTCCGTCATCCGCCCTACTCACCAGACCTTGCGCCTACAGACTACTACTTTTTCCAGAATTTGGATAACTTCTTGGCGGGAAAAAAATTCAATACCCGAGAGGCAGTAAAAAATGCCTTTGAAGAATTTGTTGCCTCCCGACCAGCTGATTTCTTTAAGAAGGGCATCAATAAACTGCCACTGCGTTGGCAAAGATGCATTGATTGCATGGGTGATTACTTCGATTAATACAAATAAAAAATACATGAAAAAAATTCGTTTAAATTTTTTCATACAAAACGGCAATTTCATAGGTAAAGACCTATTAGTAGATTATTAACCAAGGGGATAAAGCAGTGTCTTCTGTCGCGGATGACGATTTAAATCGCGAGCGTAACGAAGGACTCGAGGTTTACTCCCTACGCTCGGGGGTTAAAGCTCGAGTCCTTCGTTACGCTCGCGATTTAAATCGTCACCCGCGACAGAAGACACTGCTTTATCCCCTTGGTTAATAATCTACTAATACCTACGTGTTGATTTAAGTGATCTTTTTTAATGTTGGTCCAAGGTACTTACGTTTTTTTTAAATTAATAATTAACGTCGAACTTTTAATTAGCTGCAGTAAAATGACACTTCTTACTGTAATTTAGTTATAAAATGGTTTTAAATGAAATGACAGAAAAGAAGTGTCATTTTACTTCAGCTAAACATTTTCTAACGAAATGACAGTAAAAAGTGTTACTTTACCGTAGCTAAACATTTTCTAATGAAATGACAGTAAAAAGTGTTATTTTAGTGTAGCTAAACAAAAGCCCGACTAATAGACATTACTATAAAATGTTTTAACTCAAAACAACTTTAAAATTCCAAAGAATGTTCCAAGAGATACGAGGGATTCTAAAAGTAATCCGTAACAAACGTACTATTGTACTGCAAGCACAAATACATACTTACTTAACAACCTTTTCCCTGGTTTATCCGTTCCAAACTATAATTAATGATCTTATTATCCACAGTCCGTACGCAATTAGGTGAGATGGGACCTTTATAATTGCTCTATTATGGCTGACATCTCGGTTTTTCCTTTAACCCAGAAGATAATGTGCAGCAGTGTAACAAAGTAATACACTCCTAATGAGAATCGCTTTCATTTTGATAAAACACCAACTAAACTATGCGAATTACCTTAATTTTTATTTGCGTATGTGAACTAGATTTCCAGAATAATTTTAAATTCAGTTCGATTTGGGTAGTTATAAGTTATAAAGCTTAGCAAAACCTTACTGGTGCAATTGCGAATTTCATGCTTTTTATATGCTTGTACCTATTCTTTGAAAAAAAAAATCAGTAGGTACCATGTCTGTGATTTTTCTCAGTATTATCCACATCTTACACATTTGGCGTTTTTCCTATTCATTCAAGAAATGCTTTTCTATACGTACTTTACCCAATACTCAGATCTAACGAAAATACCTTGAAATTCATAACTTGCTTGATGTTTTTATATTAGATTTCCCCCGCGGGCCGAAACACTAATGTAAATTTTACTATGTGCTTGAACATGATAATTCGCTGTTAGTTATAAATTAATTATTTAACCATAAAATATACCTATTTTTGTTTCCATAAAGTGACCACTAAACAAACAGTCAGCCTTAGCAAAAGCGTTTTTTTTTTTACTAATTTCACAGAAAACGAAGTATCACTAACAATTGTGGGACATCAATAACGATAATTAACGATATTGAGACCTCTTCGTGCCTTGGTCGCGGTTGTCATTCATAGATCTTCGACAGTCGTTACGAGTAGTCAGAAGCCCAAAAGTCTGACAACCAGTCTTACCAAGGGGAATCGTGTTACCCAGTAATTGAGTTGGAAGTCAGATAGGCAGTCGCTCCTTCTAAAATACTAGTATTCCGCTGGATCCGTTTAGAATGGAAGCCGACTCCAACATGTTTCTAAAAAGGCTAGGCAGATTGATTTTCATAAAAATAAAACTTAAAACGTTTACCCGACTACGGAAAAGGGAAATGAACCAAAATTTAAAATAAAATAGGTAGGTACTTACAGAAAACCTGCTTTGTCCTGGTTGCATAGCAGCTACCTATGGATCACCAGTAACAAGCACGACCACGGTGATGATAATATTACTTAGGTATACCTACCAATTATCATGATGCACATGAAAATATTTAAAAAATGTTCCAAATGAACCTGCACACATAATGAAACAATGCAGGTAATTAGCCATGCCACCATACCATGCCCATGCTCATACTCCATGCATGGTCATGCTTTTCATACCATTCTTGACGCATTTACCGCATTTTCGTCTTGAACCCAAGTATATAAACAACATAGATATAAGAATGATAAACAAGTATCTATGGTGAACTATGGTCGACCGAGCTCTTGCTTTAGTCGTTCTTCTGAGTCTGCTCGGGTGAAAATAAAGAAAACTATTTTTTTTTTAATTTTCCCAGAAATGAGACCTACTTAGCTAGATCGATTTTTCGCCCCCGTAAACCCCTATATTGCAAGTGTCATCGAAATCTTTAGAGCCGTTTTCTAAAACGTGATTACAAATATATGTAGGTACCTATATCTACAAACATTGCTCGTTGAATAGTATCTATAGGATGTTCTACAGTTGGTTAGACAACTAGTTTTCTATATTTCTCTTCTATATTTAAATTCGAGTCCGATCAATAATCTGTGCAATTAAACCGTCGGGTTTAGGGAAACATGTATTTTTTTCTATTATCTAGCTATTTGTGTAGCCGCAGTGGCTTATCAGTAGTGCTATTCTGTAAACATCTCACCGTGATAACTTAGGTGAAGTGAGGGTGAAGCGAGCCGTCATTCCACCTGACGCTCCAGGGGTTGACATTATTGACAGCTCACTTTGAGATCACTTCACTTATATTTTCACGGTGAGATATTTACAGAATGGCACTACAGCAGTGCGATTCTGTAACCATCTCGAAAACTTAGGTGAAGTGAGCGTGGAGTGAGCTGTCAATAGTGTCAATTCCTAGCAAAAACAAACTCACTTCACCTAAGTTTTCACGGTGAGATTTTTACAGAATCGACCGACAGATTACAAGTTCATGTGATTATGGAAGTATTTTTACCTGCCTGTAGCAGGTAAATCTTTTTTTATTTTTTCAGGTTTTTATTTTACTGTTCACAGACACTGTAGATGTGCAATTAATCTGATAAGAATAGGTACGAGTACGATATTAGTCTGACAAATCCCTCATCCTTTGAAATATCCCGGAGGAATTCTAAACGATATAAAGTAAAACTTAAAACGATTATAGTTAAACTGTCTCACGAAGTCGTGTCTTGAAGCCTTTTTGTCGTTCAGTACAAGGTTTAAATTGCAATAACTAACCAAGCCTTCGTGAAATAGTTTAACTGTACGTCGGGTACGGTAAAGGAAACAAAAACACACGCACCAATTTACTTATTTGTAAAAATCTTTCTTTGTACAAAAGTAGGTACAGGACGGCATTTTTTGAGGTTCCCTTATTTAAGTTGAGAAATAGAGTGTTGTGGCTTGTTCTTAGTTACTTTCAGGAAACAGGAAATCCACAATGACGAAATCGCGGACAAAGTTCTATTTATATATCTACAGACAACAGGAACAAATATTGCATAAAAACATACAATATACGTTGTAAAGGTCAATATTATTACGGTCTTCCTCATTAGGTACCTATCTGTAAGATACATTTAACACAAGTCCCAGACTTTAGAGTTCCATATATTATCGAAGAAACAATCAAGCGAACTTTCAACCATCCGCTTGATAGTTGGGTACCTACATTCAAGCGGATGATTGAAAGTTCGCTGCCTGTGTTTTTGCCGCTTCAACAACTATTTTCGTTCGTTGGTAATTCTAGAAGAAAATACCTAAAAAAGGGATTGTAATAGTAAAATGTCGCAGCTGTACCTATCTAAGGGTGGGTTGCACCAAGGGCTAGGTATAGTTTTCATCAAAGTTAAAATGGTCATAGGATGACTACCTGCTGTTGCACCGTCATGTCAAATGTAATAGTTAAAGTTCGAAGCAGGGACATGACATTCGACGCATCTGACAGAAGTGACAGATATTTAACAATAACTTTATTCAGCGAAGCGTGGGTGGTTAAGGTTACAGTTAAAGTTATGACGTCAGCTAACAAATTGTCGAATGCAACAACCCATTTTTTGTCTAACAGAAACTTTAACAAGTTTAGTGTGGGTTGCACGTTGCACCATCTCACTTTAACAATAACAAACATCGAACTAAAGGTGCTACGAACTGTTTGTTATAGTTAAAGCAAGATGGTGTAACCCACCCTAAGTGTATTATACCGTCCTCAAAGTTGCTCTATCGCTCTACAGAACCATCAGCGGTCGAGTACGGCAGTGCTTGATAACTTGTTTTTAAACAATTTATAGACCTACCTATATAAGTATAAATATATAATTGCTTACATGCTTATTTTTTTACATTCGTGTTTACTTGATTTTTTAAATTAATGTAATGGCAAATATAAAAAGCTATGGAATACTAGTATAGGTGCTATAAAAGCGTGTCTATGATAAAAAAAAATCATAGGCACTAAATAAATGATTTATGGAAGAAAAAAGAGGAGTATTACGACAAGGTATGAATGTAGATGGCTTGAAAAGATCAAAGACCAGATGGACGTACCTACCTATTGTGTGAAAGAGGATATAGCTAGAACAGTGAGATGGTGGCTATAGTTAGAATACCTACATTCGGAAGAAAATGACGTTGGTACTGCGCTAAGTGCGTTGACTTCAAATACCCCGGTTATCCCTGGGCGGGCTGATGATGGGTTCATTGTCCTCGTCTCAACCTGTGTCTGTGTGACACGTGGGCCGTGGCTTACGTTATTCGTCGTTCACGTCTTTTCCTAAACTTAAGCGTAGCAACACGTCTGCCGAACGCGACGGAAAGTTCGTCGAGCTTAGGCCTAAAACGTGTTTTTTTTAAGATATCTATGAATGACACATCAGACCGAAATAGCATCGCGTTATTTTTATAGAAAACTAGCTGACCCGACAGACGTTGTCCTGTCTTAGCTATGAATATTCTAATGTAAACGCACGAAGTTAAAATAGTCGTTAAGTTTTCTGAAATTTTCCAATTTTCTGCGCAATTTTATTATTTTTTCTTTCCGTACAAGAACCTTCAACAAAGTATCAAAAACTCGCGCACGAAGGGTGGGACCATTATCTATAAAAATGGCAAATAATCACGTTTGTTGTATCACCCTTAAATATTTATTTTATTCTGTTTTTTAGTATTTGTTGTTATAGCGGCAACAGATAACAGATATACATCTGTGAAAATTTTAACTGTCTAACTATCACGGTTCATGAGATACAGCCTGGTGACAGACGGACAGACAGACGGATGGACCGCGGAGTCTTAGTAATAGGGTCCCGTTTTACCCTTTGGTTACGGAACCCTAAAAAAAGATGAATGAAATCGGTAAAGTCGTTCTCAAGTTATGGCGTGACCAACGGAAATAGGGATTCATCCATACTAATATACATGCCTAACACATCACAGGATGACAGGATCTAGGAAAGCTATCCTTCTCAGCAGTCATCCACAAATCCAATAAAAAACCATTAGAGAAACGGTCAAGGCTATAAACAATGCCGACAGTGTTATTTTATTTTTATCTAGTACTACTTTACCTTGAGTTTGAACAGTGCAAGTTGAACCACTTGTAGGCCGCGCGGCATTGGTATAGAACCAGTCTAAGCTGGCCTCTTACTCTACTGAACCTCCGCACTACGATAAGCAGCAGCTAAGGTCAAAGTGTTACCGCTGACGGCTGACTTGGGGACCAGAGGGCTTAGTGCGAGTTTTTATACTTACTCGATCACGTTAACGTAAACGTCAGTTTGTACTGAAAATGAATAAGCGCCGCCTGGTGACTATAATGGGAAACACAATTATTCCATACGAATTGACATACGTCAACGTTAACGTAAACGCGATCGAGTAAGTATAAAAAACTCGCACTAAGCCCTCTGTACTTGATAGTAGATTAATCGGCTGGTCATGGTTAGAAAGTAAAGCATTATTTTTGGCACCACTCCCTCAGAATTATGTAAGCTTCTCTATTGTATTGGTTAATTGTTCATATTATTATATAAACCAGTTTATTCTTTTGTCACCTCACGTAATAATTATTTGCACGACTAATTGAACTTTCTAATGGAATTTGGGACGCGACTCAGTCTGTCTGTCTGTCTGTCACAGCTGGATATCTTAAGAAGTACTAATGCTATCAACTTGAAATTTGGAACAGTTTTAGATGACGTTTGCCCAACTGTTTTGAAAATAAGAAAGACATCAAAATATTTTTTGTTTTTTTTTTTGGAACCCGTCTTAAAAATTCGAACTGGGGCGACTAGGGCATGTGGGCATCATATGAAAGAGCGCTGTTTGCACATTCTCAAACATTCGGTGCGCGAGTCCAACTCACTCTTGACCGGTTTTTTTTTTCTTTGATTTTTACCCATTCTTCATTTAACTTCATTTCAATTGCGATTTCCATACCGTACTAGTTTGGTTCATTATGCGTTGTGTAAGGGAGTGACCACACTTATCGACGCAGATCTAAAGACCTTTTTTTAAAGTCCATGCAATAAAAGGGAAAAAGACGGTATTCGGCTCGTTTCGACCGAACACCGCGTCGAATGCGACAAATGTGTTGATACTTACGTGAAGCCGATTCGCGTCGATAAGAGAGGTCACTCTCCATTACACTGTAGTGCTTTCTGGAGGCTACCTCTTCTTGTTCTTGGAGTCTTGGTGGTTGTCCGTTATACCCTGTTTTGTGTTCAATATTCTCTATTTGTCTCTCTTTTGAAGCCAAAAGCACTTGCAATTTTTTATCTACATCTTCCTCCTCGTGTAACTTTTTGGATATGATTATTGTGCTCCTACCTATAGCTATTGATCTGCTAAGCGAAATTATAAATAGCATTTGCAATGAAAAAATATTAGTTTTTTGTACTTAGCTTTTACTTTACCAAATAGAAAATTAGATTAGATTTAGATAGATTAGATTAGATTTTTAGTTTTTTTTTTTGCCAATTTTTTTTTATATTTTCAAAATCGAATCCAATTAACGCCCTAATTCCTATGTTTCAAAGGATAGACACTTTTAGGTAGTATAAAAGTCAATTGTGGCAACATCATCATTCATCACTCGCATGCCCTTATATTTCAATTTATTTGGGGTGGCACTACATGTTATTTCTTCCATATTACTTTAATAGCCAATTGTGTATTATGAATTCTAGAATGGTGCCTACAGTAATACTGCTGAATGAAATAAGTAATGCAGCTATTAAGTAACACAATTGTGTAAAGGTCAATGCAATGCTAGCTAACATTGAAGCACACTGCTGATGCTTGATGTTGATTTGTTTTTATATTACAGTGGCTAAACGGTTCTCCTTCACAGAAATAAAGTGACTGCTGATTTTTATAAAATATATGTTTTACAGAATATTATTAATAATTAATAATCAATACTGTCAGACACTTCCAGTCGGCGATTTTTTTTCCGCCAGACGCTTTAAAGCTCGCAAAAAATGACGTCATCTTACTTATATAGAGAGGCTTCAAATAAGAATTTGTAGAAAATTTAATTAGGAAATTGCTCGGAGTTTTTTTTAGAACGTTAACCACTTCATCTTGCCTTGTCAGAAAAGGGCAGAGGTGGAGTCACCCACTGATGGCATGCAGGAACAAAACCATCCCTCGTGGAACCTGCAATCTCTCCACATGTGAAGGAATTTGCTGGATATTGGACGCACTCTGATCCACCTTTGCCACCTTTCTGGAAGTACACGTTCGTCTGTCCAGAGCTTATTTTTGAGGAAACTATGAAGCCTAGAGAGAGCCACCACTTTAGAATTAACATAAACCTAATCTAATTCTATACCTACAAATTTTTAGTTCATGACTTTTCTCTAGGACCATTAGTTCAACTGGAACGTGCCAAAAAAGTGCCCATCTTTGAGTAGCTGTATCTTCGCAACCAATAAACCTATCTAGAATGCTTGAGTTAGACTCAAATTGTACCAAATTTAGTTTGCTTCACCAAAATATTGAACAAAGATACTCTAACTTAGCGTGGGCAGATCGGCTCCATAATTATATAAAACAAATGCAAATTTTCATCCGCTGATTGTACAAGTACTTCCTATGTACTTAGGTATCATCATTACTCTTACAGTGTTTCCTAACATCTCATAGACGAATCATACTCATTTTAGACATTAATGTGCGTATAGTTAGTCTAGCAAAATACTTATTTTCGGAGCCACAGTAATAGCACTCCTAGTTATCTTGCGGTAAACCGTTATGCTAGGCGTTCTAAATAGACCTACCAGACTTTAGTCAGAAATAATTGTGTGGCATTACTACGCAGATTAACTATAATCTTACTTTATGTTTTGATGCTCACGGCGTAATTTGAAGTGTACCTACTTTACTTAGGTACCTATACAGTTCCTAATGTTTTCACAATTTTCACTTCTATAGGTGTCATTAAATCATCATCATGCATCACATTTTTCTTTATAATGCGTTGGCAAGTTCGATGCTCTCGGTTCGATAAATGGAATATATGCAGGGTGGAAGTTCTACTAAGAGGAGCTCGTGGTTAAGTAATAACAGCCGTACGGGTCGAAAGGGCGTGCAAAACCGGAAGGTCTTCAAAATCGGTTTTGAATTCCGGTTTTGAGGCCTCAAAACCGAAAATCGGTGTTAGCCCCGGTTTCGGCAACAATTTTATATTTTTTATAAAGAAGAATTTTAACAACCCATGAATCACAAATAAACGATTTGATTTGATTTGAACCAGAAAACAATATTCTTAGATACCCACAAAATCTACAAATAAAACAAATTGTACGATATACCTCTTTTTAAACAACCATTTATGCCTACCAATACCTAGTAGACCACATTAATAGTTTGGAAGTGGCTTGACCAGATACAGCCCGAAAACCCATCAATACTGCTGAGCGTGCCCGCCTGCTGGCTGTGGGAGATTGGGAGTCGGGCCTCTGGCTTCAGGCGCTACCGTCACCCAACATAAGCAATATGCTGGGTGACACCACATTCCAGCTCGCTACAAGTCTGCGTCTGGGCGCTTCTTGCGAAGCCCCACATGGTCTTTCCTTGCTGCAGGTATAGTCATTTAGCAAGGCACACCATCATTAATGACATCATCCGTCGGACTCTTGTTGTCTCGGGTGTCAGCTGTTTTAAAGAACCCAATGGCTTGGCACGTGACGATGGGAAGTGGCCAGACGAAATGACCATAATGCCTTGGAAGTTGGGTAGAGGCCTTTAGTGTGAGATGCAACCTGTGTTGACGCCCTCGCGTCATCTCATCTTCCTAGTAGCAGAATACCCTCAAACGGCACAAATTTAACAGCCTTATATGGAGCTATATGTTTGAGCCGTTTGGGGTTGGGCCTTGGGTCCAAGTGCTCATCGAGTATTTCGGGACATCGCCAAGCGGTTGGTCGACTCTTCACGTGACCAGAGAGCTGGCCTATTTGTCGGTTGGAGTGAGGAGTGTAAGTGGGTATAGGTTGCGTTCAGATATTTGATGACTCAAAATTGAATATTTCTTGAATGCGTTCGAAAAAAGTTCATTTAAATCAAAATGTAAATATGTAATTCAATAACGGGAAAACCGGAGGTAACTCCGGTTTTGTCTCTCAACCCCGGTTTTCAAAAATTGCTAAATTTGGTCCGGTTTCCGGTTTTTAGCAAAACCGGAAAACCGGGTTTGCACGCCCTAGGTCGAACCGTCACGTTAAGCTACGCTTGCCGGGGTTGGTCCGTGATGGGTGACCATCTTTACATACCGAGACTCCTCCGTGCCTCGGAAAGCACGTTAAGCCTGGTCCCGGCTGTCATTCGTGGATCTTTGGCAGACGTTACGGGTGGTCAGAAGCCCGAAAGTCTGACAACCAGTCTTACCAAGGGGTATCGTATTACCCAGTTACTGGGTTGTGGAGGTTAGATAGGCAGTCACTCCATGTAAAATACTGGTATTCAGCTGCATCCGGTTAGACTGGAAGCCGACCCCAACATAGTTGGGAAAAGGCCAGGCAGATTGACAGATTGATGGTGATTGGTGATTGATGGTGGTTGGTGTAAGTGTGAACAGTGGCAATCTTTTAAGGGATCATTGTACTCATCATTATGAACACCTTTTACTATGGGAACAGACCCGAAATCGCGAAAAAAAATCAGCTGTTCCCTACATTTTTAAATGTACTGAACAGCAGAATTTTTGTTATTGCCACTGTTTACACTTACACCCTGTTTGAAGACAAGAACTGGCGAACTAAGGGAGGGGCGGGGGGGGCAGATTCAATCCACCCCGGGACCCAGTTCGGGGGGGGGTCCAAAAGCCGAGAAATTAAATCCGAAACAAGGCCAAAATATGTTCAGTGAGTAAAGGCTCTTACAGACAGAGGCGATATCGCGGTCGCGACGCGATATTTCGATAATAGATCCATAGAAAAATATCGCGTCGCGACGCGATATCGCCTCTGTCTGTAAGAGCCTTAAAAGGCAGTCTGTATTTATTGTCCCCTACACCTGCTAAATGTAGGGGGCTAAAATTTTCGAAACCTGCATTCTCTTTTTTTTCTCAGACTTCTCTGCGTAAGTCGACAAAGTAACTCCTTTTATGTACGAATATAAATCAAAAGAAAGCCTTACCTATCTGATGTCGGGTGCTAAAATTTTGGAGCTCGCTTCTCTCGATCTTGCATCCTACATTTTCAAAGTTTTCTATATTGGTTGACAAAGTTATACTTAGTGATGTATAATTTGTTCAAAAGAAAATTTAAACTATGTGGAGTAAACCTTAGCTCGCTCTACCATCTTCTAATCATAATACCAGTATTTTACATGGAGCGACTGCTTATATGACATCCACAACAAAGTTACTGGGTAATACGATACCCCTTGGTAAGATTGGTTGTCAGACTTTCAGGATTCTGACGACCCGTAACGACTGTCGACTGAAAGATCCACGAAAGACAGCCGGGACCAACGGCTTACCGTGCTTTCCGAGGTACGGAGTCTACGGAGGAGTCTCGCTATATAAAGATGGTCAGCCATCCACGGACCAACCCTGGCATGCATAGCTTAACCTGATGGATCGACCTGTGCGGCAGTTGTTACTTAGCCACGAGCTCCGCACTTAGCCACGAGCTCCTCAATAATTCGAAGATAACCTTCATAAATGCATAAACAATGAGAATCATAAAACCAGTGGTGTTTTACTACACTCCGCATCAAAAAAACAAGATAAATATTTCACGGTTTACAAACAAAAAATAAAAAATTCATATGCAAGAGTTTTGCCAACACATTTCATGCTAATACCTAGTTGTGAAATATGTAAATTGGTGTAATAACTATCCAACATTGTTCATTGAGGGTTCTGCATCTTAACAATATTGTACCTCCTTCCCCTCCGAGTCCGAGTTCCTAGGTCTTTCGCACTTTACACACATATTGAGTAAATCCAATGCTTCCCTGAACAATTTAACTTAAAAAAAATAAAGTTTAAAAAAATTAAAAACACGCTTTATTACCATTAAACTGAAATAAAAGTAAAACATATTTTTTTCAATATAATAAAGTGATTAACGAGAAAATTAATATCATTGTAGAAAAAACCGTAGGGTGCTTTCGAATTACAGAGTTAGTGTAAGAACTAAGAATGTTGTACGCACGGCTACAGATCAAGCTATACATTTCTAGTATAATCTGATCTCGCATTGTATAGGATTTCCTTACAATGAGAGCTCAGTGTAGAGAATAAGTTCCGTGTGGTTATAGTCAAGAGTTTGACAGATCCTAGCTTAGGGCGGAAGACAAGATAACTCTGTCTTACGACTTCTAACCTTAGAATATGAAAGTTGCTCAAATTATGGTTTGTGGTGATTGTTTATTTGTGAGGAGCTCGTGGTTAACTAATTCAGCCGCATCTGGTCAAACCCCAACGTAGGTTGTAAAGAAGGCAGACGATGTTGTTGTTGTAAACAAAACTCTAATATGTAATAAGTAACCAGTTATTTACTAACACAATGTTGTTTACTTCTAAAGTGTTATGTGTTTCGGTAGAAGCTCATTACTCATTCTTTATTGCACCAAATGTGTTCCGGAAGGGGAAGGACGCCGTGACGCGCTCACACTGCGCAAAAATACATTTTGCATTTTTAACTGCTAATAATTAAGTACTTGCATGTCAATATTTCGTAAAGTGCCTATTTTAGAAGTAATTGAAACTTGTCTGAATTTGTCTGCAACAATTTGCGCGCGCTAGTGCCTCTTTATTTATACAACATTTTTGTTTACCTTAAACCCGAAAAGGGGTCATTGTATTCATCATTTTGAACAATTTTTCTATTCGGCCAACCTTGAAATCGCGAAAAAAAGTCAGCTGTTCCATACATTGGTTTTCACTTAAATCGACAAAATGTATGGAACGGGTGATTTTTTTTCGCGATTTCAAGGATGGTTCCATAGAAAAAGTTGTTCAAAATGATGAGTACAATGACCCCTTTTCGGGTTTGGGGTAAAGAAAAACTGCTATAACAACTACTGATTGGTCAATGCCACAATGGCATGCCAGCTACTTGCATAGTTTTGTTCCAGCCACAGGCATGTGTATTCAACTAGACTGCGATCGATTAACGTCGACCAGTCGATATTGATCGCCTCAAAACAAAATCGATGGTCGGCCGATAAACGTAACCCAGCTGTGATGCACCACCGATCTGACCGGTCGATGTCGGTTGATGTCACCACTGACTCTAATAACTAGTACAGCTACGTAGTGTATTTACACAGTATTACAGACTTTCCTCTTTGTTATTTTAACATGTGATGTGAAGGATATTATGTATTAAGTATTCTTAAAAATGACGTCATATAAAAAAGACTTGATATTTGACACACCACGAAATGAAAAATAAACTAAATGTTGAAAAGGAAATAGTCGCTATCGTAATCGGTGAAAAACTGAATATCATCATGCCCACTAGGAAAAATCTATTTGCAACAATCGCTCGCTAACACTCAGCCACGCACTATTTGTCCAGTGTGAACGAAGCCTTAAGCCGACGCCTAAATCAGCTCTATAAATAGAAGCATTTAATCATTTCGTAATTATAGTTTAGGTGAGTTAAAAATAAAGGCCATGTGGAATATTTTTTATTGTGTAATCTTATAGTGGAAACCTCAATTTCGCGGTGTTTTAGATTACGTTATAATTACGAAGCTACAGATACTTATACGTGAACGTGAACGTTATCCGAGGTCAATGGCTTGGATCCTATGACAGACTCTGTTTTGCATTAGAAAGTATTTTTTAGAATGGATTGGCAGAGCCTTCATTCAATCTCCAATGATTTATAAATATTAGGTACCTACTATACAAACGTCAGGTATATTGTAATCTTGAGTGACAACGAATTACTTACGCGGGTTACTAGAGTTCACATTGTTTTATGATTGTGTAATATTCTCGTCCTAAATAAGGTGACATAGATTGCCATTCCATTGTAATTATTGCTGTTACGGGAACCAATTGGCAAACGTAGGGTGGGACGGCCTTGCCCAGACAAGGGGATGTCTGGCGCCCATGTGCTAGTATGGTCCCTGGGGTGGTCACGGAGTGCAATGTGTTCTGGTACGCCGGTGATGGGAAGTACTCCCCAAAGGAGGATCCGGTGACGGACAGCCGCGGCGGGTTCACGAATGAGTGCTAACGCGTGCCCGTGTTCCCGCTGTAAGCGGCAGAGGAGGACACCGTGGAGTTTTAGTGGGTTAAAGTCCCACATAACTGCAATATCTCCCGTGGTAGTGCAGTATGCATGAGCATTTCTCCACGATAAAAAAAAAGGGTGGGACGGGCAGAGCGGTGTACTCAGCTGCGGGATGAGCCTAGTAAGAGTTGCCCAAGGATCGAGTGCGAATGGAGAGACCTACTTATGTTCAAGTGGCCTTCTATGGGCTGATGATGATGATGACTAGAACCTATATTTTACAATGAGCAAGGCATTACCTGCAATGTAAAAACATTGCAAGTAATGCCTTGGAGAGGTCAGGTATGCCGAAGGTTGTTTTCGTCGACTAATAGATTACTTAGAAGGCAAATTATTTAAACAAATACCTTTCATTGTCACACTTGAACATCTTGTTCGTTTGCATAAAAAAATTGTATTTATTTGAATTTGGTTTACTATCAACTATCTTGTTTAAAATACTGCGTAGTGTGTACCTACACAATACCCGGCAGTCCCACGAGATACTAAGATAAGTAATTAGGCGTGGATGTTCTTGACTCCTTACACACAATACACATTAAGTTATACCTGTGCTACTACGCAAAATTGTCCCCCGATACCCAACGATATTGCTTAACAAGTTACGAAATCCAGGTTATCACCTAGATTTCGTGAATAAATAGTAGCTGAACTACGTATGCATGTAGTAGGTATTTAAAAAAATATATAAGTATACAATTTAAAAACCCCCAACGCAAAAAAGAAGAAGCATTCCCGTTTTTTGAAGCACTGTTTTTTTGAGCACCGTAGGTACTCCCATTTGAGCACCAATCAATATTTTAACGTGGTGCTCAAAAGGGAACAATAAAAATATTCAACTTTACTCTCTTTTGAGCACCTGCGGTAGCTTCTAGTGATGGGGTGTTTAATAAAACACGTCGATACAAATTGGCAGTACTTTTGAACACCATGAGATACCTCCAGGGTATTGATCTTGACCTCAGAGTCATTGACCTTGAGGTCAAGGTCAAAATTCCAAAAGTCAAGATCTGTGATTCTCCTAAGGTCACTGACCTTGACCTCAGGATCATTGACCTTGAAGTCAAAGTCAAAGTTAAAACCAAACCTAACCTCGGGGTGCCCTCTTCGCTCGACATGGCGACGTTGCAACAGAGAGCGAACGACACCCCGAGGTTAGCCTTTTACACAGAAATACCAACCGCGAATTGAACCAACAGCGAATTGGACTTTCAGAATCATACGAGTTTTTTTTTTTTTGACGAGTTTCATGTAGATAAATGTACTGAACAGCTGATTTTTTTTTCGCAATTTCAGGTTTGGTCCCATAGTAAAAGTTGTTCAAAATGATGAGTACAATGACCCCTTAAGAGGTCTAGTGTAAACAAAAAATAATGTTGTTTAAATAATGTTATGTTGAAATAACCGTAAAAGAATTCCAAAATGTTCAAATTGTGACGGTGGAACCGTTACATTCCAATCAGGTGAAACAGGTAGCGATAGACTGAATTTTATGGTTTAAACTGTCCTTCCATGTACCTATTGTCAAAATAATGTACCCTACCTACCGTAACCATTTACCTAATGAACCCCATGGGGCATATATTCATTCTTATAAATCTTCTCAGCACGGCTTGACTATTTTAGTTCCTAAACGTCTCTAACTATGTATTATAATGAAACTCTCATTAACTTATTTAAATATTATGTCATTACAAACAAACCATCACGGTGACTACAGTCTGATTTTTAATTCGACGGAATTCTGACAGCAGTAATTTTTTGACACTTCAGATATCCTAAACCTTTTTTCTGTCTTGTCCTTTTTAGAAGTTGAAAATTACTACAATTTTTTGGGATATAAAATAACAAAACATGAAAGAGAATTGTATCAAGTAAACTATATGACAATGTAAATAGTGTTTGTTCTGTGCATTCAATGCACACTAATTAAAATATTAATTTTATATGGCTAAATGGAAAAAAGCGTAAAAGAACATGTTTTTTTAAATTTAAATATTCATTTAGGTATCATTATCACTAATATCATCATCATTGTCTGTCTGTAGTTACAAGAAGCAATGATTTTACAAACAAAAAGATATTCCTAAAAAAGGTTTGTAACCTATGCATTATTGGACAGGGATTCCTGGGCCGGTAGTCTCGACATTATTAACGTTGCCCTAACGATCGTTACGTTGCTCTGTGGTCTGATAAATTTTAAGGAACGGGCTCGAAGATGTGTCTGTGTCATCTGTGTGTCTTTAATAAAATCGAACTATTACCATTTGCCCGTCTCGAGGGTCGAGGGGAGCCCATTAGGACCACAGAGCATGTAATTAGTTAACGAATGTCGTAACGAAAATCGTAAAGAATGTCGAGACTGCCGGCCCTGTGAAAGAAAAATAATTACCTTACTAACTATTGTAACTTCAATAATGTGATAGTAAAAAATCTGATTACCATTTTAAAATTATCAGTCAATTTTTAAGTTTTAGTTTTTCTAATTGAAACCTTATATTCAAGAAAGGTTTTTTTTTTATTTCGCTTAAATGCGTTCCGTTTTTATTAGGACCGTTGTAGTATTGGCAACACTTCTGGAATGTCAGAATTCCGTGGAATTAAAAATCAGACTGTAATTACTGCCTATGCAGTTTCCATTTCTGAAATTAGGCCTAGGTCACTCTTGTAAACAAACGGTTTTCTTGCCGTGAAAAACTACCTACGGTTTATTCGCCATGTGTAGGCACCAATGTAGGCACGGTCGTCAGTGTTGTATGGATCATTATGGAAGATTGTTGACAGTCACGGCTAGGGTTACCAAAGAAATGAAAAATTTAAAAGTCCGGAGAAAAAGCCTGATTTCCATTGAAAAATCCTGAGATTTCTTCGAATTTTGTGAATTCCTAAGTTGTTACTCCATACATTGTGGGCAACCATTTTCAAGACCATCGGTGTTTCAAGATTACCAGAGATAATGCGTATTTGTCAATACCTATTTTCTATTACAGCCTAGTTTTTTTCTATCATGGGGGCTCAATGGTTGAATGAAAGAAACCGACTATCGGTGTCTCCAGTCCGAGCTTTACTTTTAACACAGTATCATTTGAAGAGTTGTGAACGTGCGAAGCATTTTGTAGAACAGTGTTAAAAGCATACTTTTTAAGTTTACATAAAAAGGTATCATCGCAAAATAAATATGATAAAACTAATGATTAGAATCGGTTTCTAGATTTTAAGTGTTGATTTTATTTGTGCAATTCACATGACCAAAGTTGATTTTTAAATTACTTAGTTTTGTATAAAGATTATTATTTATTGAAAATTCTAAAAATCCTGAGATTTCATGACATTTCCAAAATCCGGCCGCAATCCTGAGAAGAGCCTAAAAATCCTGAGATTTCAGGACAAATCCTGAGATATAGTAACCCTAGTCACGGCGGGGCACCACGGCACGGCGCCGTTGCCGGTATGCGCCGTCTGACACACATCAGTTGTATGGCACAGCGTGATTCACAATCAGTATTGTATGGCAGTCTAGGGGAGTCTGTCAACGGCACCGGATGACCCGGAATTTTCCACGTTTCATGACGGCTTACCTACGCTGATTAAACAAGAATGATTAATTACATTGATTCATGAAAGGCCCAAGACAAGATGAACGGATGTATCCAAAACCATAGACTTATAAAAAAAGATGGACTCCGCGCCACGAATATCGAAAGTGAAGCACCGTACCGATCTATGTGTGCATGATTTGAGTACCTGCAAAGACGGCGTCGCTCGTGTCACGTAATGGCGGCCGGTCGGCATACTATGATGTAAATGTGTGCCCGAGGCGTGTTTGTACAAATGGTCCGGCATACTTACTGTGCTTCACTTTCGATATGCGTGGCGCGGAGTCCATCTTTTTTTATAAGTCTATGTCCAAAACCTTCTTTTCCTTTTTGAGTTTTCTGTATACCTACCTACATACCTACACGTAATCAGCAAAAGTATTTTTTTTCTTATGAATTCATGACACACGTCAGCTCACAGCGCAGCGTTACAAACACAACTGAGCCGTACGTAACTGTTGCCACGTCCGGTTGTTTGCCATGTCATGGACAAGCTCACACGTTTTTTCTACGATGTGGTTTTTACGCCGTACACCGTGCCGTGTAGAAAGGGCCCTTACCCTTTCTGTAGCCACTAACCGACATTTCAATATCGTTTTTTTTTTTCAGAAATGACATCCCCTTCGATCCGAGATTTCTACAGCGGGCGGAACATCCTGGTGACAGGCGGCACCGGGTTCATGGGCAAAGTGCTGATAGAGAAAGTACTGTACTCGGTACCTGACGTCGGCAACATCTACATACTCATGAGGCCCAAGAGAGGGAAGTCTGTTGGGCAAAGAATTGAAGATATGCAACGGTTGAAGGTTAGGAAACGTATGAATCCGTGGAAGTACCTACCTAATAAGGCCTTATCTCTCGCATCAGCGTAAATTTCCCAGAGTATTTTTTAAGCCGCAACCATGCGCGTCTCTAGGCACCACATCAAAACATTCCCATTATCAAGCATCGCGACGCGACGCGACGTTCGGCAAACCGCTGCAGCGCTATACGCGGTCGATGACTTTATAGGAAACTACTTTAGTGAACTAGATAGAAATAAAATAATAATAACTGCCTTTATTTCGTCTTACAGCTTTTCGATCGCTTAAAAGCCGAAAATCCTAGCGCCTTAAAGAAAATGAAACCATTGCAAGGTGATGTTCTGTTCGACCAATTGGGACTCTCAGAATCGGATATAGAAATGTTATCGAATGAAGTGTCGATGGTCTTCCATTTCGCCGCTACCTTGAGGTTGGAAGCTCCTTTGAAGGACAATGTCAGTATGAACACTGTTGGCACTCAGAGAGCATTAGACATGGCGAAGAAGTTCAAGAAACTTGTTGTCTTCGTGCACTTGTCAACAGCTTTCTGTTACCCTGATTACGAAGTGTTAGATGAGAGGGTAAGACTTTTTTTTATTATGTTTTATTTTATTTCATAAGGGAAAACAAACCTGTATTAAAAATAAACAGACATAATTTAACATTTAAATTTACAAATATACTACGTTAACAACTTTAGTGTTAGACAATGGTACCCACTGAAATAAGTCCCTACAGACGCTATAATTGTGCACTTACTTGATGTGCAGAATGTGCACAAGGAATTTCTACCTGCATTTAGTTTGCGAAAACTTGTATACACACATACAGCCGTAGCCATTGCAAAAAACCGGCCAAGTGCGTGTCGGGCCAGGCGCAGTAATAGGGTTCCGTAGTTGCACAATAATGCGGACTAAGAAGAGTTGTTGTTGTTTCATGAATATTTTTGACGATTACTCGAGCGTAAATATTATTAATTTAGAAATCATTATTAATAAGAAGGTTATGATTTTATTTTTGTATAGTTTTACATGGTTCATAAACTTATATGGTCTTTACCTATGAAATTGCCGTTCTGCAGTACTGGCCATTTCAAATCAAAATAATTTTTGTTTGGCTAAGAATTCTAATTTCAAATTAATTTTATTTTAAAAACATGGCTTTTTTTTTCAAAAGTAGTCATTTGTTTATTGATTAGTGTTACATTTTCATCGCATTTCAATCTTTTTCGTCATCATGGATACGTTAAAAATTCGAGTAATTATGGAATATGAGTACCGTCGTGGCAGCAACGCGGCACAAGCGGCACGCAACATCAACGACGTTTACGGAGCTAACACTACAAACCAACGCACCACCTGTTATTGGTTTGCTCGCTTCCGTTCTGGAAATTTCGACCTGAAAAATGAACCTCGCGGTCGTCCGAAGACTTTGGTCGACAATTACGAATTAAAGGCGATTGTGGAAGCTGATGATACACAATCTACGGCTGAATTAGCAGCAGCTTTCGACGTTAGCGTCAAAACAATATTGGTCCATTTGCGTCAAATTGGCAAGGTAAAAAAGCTTGACAAATGGGTGCCCCACGAACTCAATGATCGCCAGCGCGAAGTACGCGTCGAGACGTGCCTTGCACTGCTCAACAGACACACAAATTAAGGAATTTTGAACCGCATTGTTACCTGCGATGAAAAATGTATTCTGTTTGATAACCGCAAGCGCTCAGCAAGTTGGTTGGATTCTGGTTCAGCACCTAAACAATGCCCTAAACGAAAACTTACCCCTAGAAAAGTGATGGTCACTGTTTGGTGGTAAAGCGCCGGTGTGATTCATCACAGCTTCTTACCAAACGGGGTGAGCATTACTGCAGATGTGTACTGTGAAGAACTGAACACAATGATGGAGAAGCTGGCACATCTCCAACCAGCATTGGTCAATCGCTCGTCTCCGCTGCTCCTGCACGACAACGCGCGACCTCATACTGCACAGCAGACGGTCTCCAAGTTGCAAGAACTGGGGTTGGAAGCTCTCCGTCATCCGCCCTACTCACCAGACCTTGCGCCTACAGACAACTACTTTTTCCAGAATTTGGATAACTACTTGGCGGGAAAAAAATTCAATACCAGAGAGGCAGTACAAAATGCCTTTGAAGAATTTGTTGCCTCCCGACCAGCTGATTTCTTTAAGAAGGGCATCAATAAACTGCCACTGCTTTGGCAAAGATGCATTGATTGCATGGGTGATTACTTCGATTAATACAAATAAAAAATACATGAAAAAAATTCGTTTAAATTTTTTCATACAAAACGGCAATTTCATAGGTAAAGACCTATTATTTACTACCTGTTTTACCCAACTAACAACGTTACATAAGTAATTTGTAATGGAATTTGTACGAAATTTTTACTGTTCCAAATACCTAGGGGAGGTCAGCTCAAAGCGGCCACCTAAACTTTGAGTTAAAAAAAAACCTTTTAAACGATAGACTTTTGGAAAGAATTTTATACTAATAGATAGAGAATTTATAAAATTTTAAAATTAAATTTTGCGCAAATTTAAAAATAACTATGTAATTTGTAAATTGCGAAAACATGTCAAAAAACCGCTTTGCCCGAGTGGCCGCCCAAAGCGGCCATGGGGGTAGAGGCAATGTGACCACCCCAAAAGTACACAAGAAATATATTTGTTTTTTGTTGAAAAATATCGTGTTTTTAACAAAATAAAAATCAAAAATATTTTAAAATTATATTCATTATTCTTATTTAATATTTTTATAAAATAATCAGCATTTTATACCTTAATTTTAATTACAATCGATTATGAGGGTGATTTAACTTAAGTATATTGTTATATTTAGTTTAAAAATTTCTATTAAACTATTACAAACTTATAATCAGGTTTAGTTTTTGACAATAGGTATTTAAATTTTTTATTAATCAACTGTAAGTCTTACTTAATTATTTCAACAGTCTTCTATATATCTTCTGTGAAAATAAATGCTCTAAAATTTAAAAACTTTCTTAAAAAACAAGTAAAATTTAATGTTCTTCGTTATTTGCCCTGGCCATCATATCTTCATTCCATGACGCCTGGGTAGTCTTCCTTTTATAGTCGTTAACCATCTAAACACAATAATTACTTACGCATTATCTATCGAATCATAATAATTTTACAAAGGGCAAAGCGGTCAGTTGGCCGCTTTGCCCGAGCCGCTTTGCCTTTTTTGCCCATTTTGTTTTAAGAGCGTAGACGGGCTGCATTTTTCCATACAAATGTATTCCCCTATTCTCTTCCTGGATAATGCCTCTAGAGTAATCGTTCTTATTTATAAAAATCCAGGTCTATTGAAGGCATGCCCCTGTCATTTTTTTTTTTCAAAAAATTTATTACAAAAATAAATATGACTTACCAAAAACCTAAAAAAATACCCCGTTTTTACCTACGTAATCAGACGACTACCAAAGAAAATTGAAAAGTTTTTAAAATAAAAACAAGTAATAGGGGCATAGATCTATTCTTCCTTTAAATTTTGATACCAAATATAATTTAATTGGCTTAGGTTTCGAGGAGAAAACAGGAGAATACGAAACGTCGATCGGTCAAGGTTTTGTATAGGTAAAATCGTTCTGAGCTGCAGTTGTCTCTATCGCACTCTACGGGGGGTGATGAGAGGTGAGGGAGGGTTAGACTAATACGTACACAATTAGGGAAGTGACTAGTGTCGAAGTTTTTATCGAAATCATAGTGATGTCAGTCGATATCGACGTTTATCCTATACTGATTTACTGAATAGTGTTTGATGCTCATTTTGTTTTTTTTTAAGAGACAACGAAGTAACAATTCAATGACATTTTTAGGGTTTATAATTAACTAATAATTGAAATGAACTTTAGCGAAGTGTCTCTTACAAAAATACAAACCGTAAGCATTAGGTATAATACGTAACTAAAGTTTGCACTATACTGCTTGGTGTGATAATTCTGCTTTTGACTTGACATAAATATTTACAGGGGAGTTTATAAAATAATGACTGCTCTTATCAAGTAAATGTATATATTAGGTCTTTACCTATGAAATTGCCGTTCTGCAGTACTGGCCATTTCAAATCAAAATAATTTTTGTTTGGCTAAGAATTCTAATTTCAAATTAATTTTATTTTAAAAACATGGATTTTTTTTTCCAAAAGTAGTCATTTGTTTATTGATTAGTGTTACATTTTCATCGCATTTCAATCTTTTTCGTCATCATGGATACGTTAAAAATTCGAGTAATTATGGAATATGAGTACCGTCGTGGCAGCAACGCGGCACAAGCGGCACGCAACATCAACGACGTTTACGGAGCTAACACTACAAACCAACGCACCACCTGTTATTGGTTTGCTCGCTTCCGTTCTGGAAATTTCGACCTGAAAAATGAACCTCGCGGTCGTCCGAAGACTTTGGTCGACAATTACGAATTAAAGGCGATTGTGGAAGCTGATGATACACAATCTACGGCTGAATTAGCAGCAGCTTTCGACGTTAGCGTCAAAACAATCTTGGTCCATTTGCGCCAAATTGGCAAGGTAAAAAAGCTTGACAAATGGGTGCCCCACGAACTCAATGATCGCCAGCGCGAAGTACGCGTCGAGACGTGCCTTGCACTGCTCAACAGACACACAAATGAAGGAATTTTGAACCGCATTGTTACCTGCGATGAAAAATGGATTCTGTTCGATAACCGCAAGCGCTCAGCAAGTTGGTTGGATCCTGGTTCAGCACCTAAACAATGCCCTAAACGAAAACTTACCCCTAGAAAAGTGATGGTCACTGTTTGGTGGTCTAGCGCTGGTGTGATTCATCACAGCTTCTTACCAAACGGGGTGAGCATTACTGCAGATGTGTACTGTGAAGAACTAAACACAATGATGGAGAAGCTGGCACATCTCCAACCAGCATTGGTCAATCGCTCGTCTCCGCTGCTCCTGCACGACAACGCGCGACCTCACACTGCACAGCAGACGGTCTCCAAGTTGCAAGAACTGGGGTTGGAAGCTCTCCGTCATCCGCCCTACTCACCAGACCAGTAGAGTAGTCAGAGAGAGAGAGAGAGAGAGAGTTGTTGAGTAGTGAGTAGTCAGTTGTCGGGAGCGAAGCCGTGGGCAAAAGCTAGTTCTTAATATTTATGCAGAAGAGGCAGAAAAGGTGCTTGTGGGTATTTTAAATAATACAAAAGTTATATAATAATATGTACATTTATTCTGTCGTCATTTCCATCCTTTCTCTTAAATTTCTTGGTATCCGACCGTCAATTATTTCAGGGAGAAGGCATTCATGGAAAAATTTAGTATAAATAGCACGATCACACGAAACACTGCGCACGCCGATATTTTCAATCCGACTGAGACAGAAACGAACGTAACGTAGGTAGTTTGGTTGGCGCGAGCGGGCGGGAGATGCGCGCTACTGAGCTACGCACACAAATACAGACTTCACTCACATATTGATACCGCCCGGTTGCTAGAGCGCAGCGCGACGGCAATAGTTTCTTCAAATACCTATTTTTCACTTCCCGCGCAGCCCGTCTACGCTCTTAATAATGAACTGCTCTCACATTATTTATAATATTTCAGAGAGAATAGAACACAAACAAAGCCAAATAGATAAGTACCAATACACGTTCAATAAAAGCATTGAAATATAAAGATTGAACTTTCCTTGCATTTTTTAACAAAACACGCAAATAAATATGTTTCGTCACTGCAACCACGCGCTCTACTCGGTCCCACTGCTACTGAATGATTGCACGGCGCGGGACGGGAGATTGGTTATGCGAACAGAACGGCCACGCCGCGCTATCATTTCAAATAACCGAAAAATGAAGCGTGGCCGCTTTGCCTTCTATGGCCGCTTTGAGCTGACTTCCCCTACCTACCTACATTTATAAGTTGGTTGACTATTACTCGTAAACTTGAAAAGCCTACTTAGCTGTGATAGTTTTCCTTTCAATTTCGTTATATATACTACTACCGGGGGGTATGGGGGGGGGGGTCACTTGACTCCAACAAAAATTTGTCAGAAACGAATAACTAAATCAAAAAATTGCGTTCACAAACCCGCAATATTTTTGAAAGACCCATCCAACAACACCCACCCACCATCGGGTAGACAAGAAAAAAAAATATCTCCACTTTACGTGTTCAGAAAGGGTACCTTCTGAACACGTAAAGTGGAGATATTTTTTTTTCTTGTTCTTGTAAAAAAAAAAAATTATTCAAGATTTTATTTTACCACTTTGTCTCATGATGAATATGTATATCCATGCCAAATTATACCTTTCTAGTACTAAGAGTCTCTGAGCTAAGGTGCGGACGGACAGACGGACAGACGGACGGACATAGCGAAACTATAAGGGTTCCTTGTTGACTACGGAACCCTAAAAATGGTAGACCAAAACATCCACGTTTTTCTAAGGTCTACTATAAACCCGTCTAACCCGTCAAAAAATAAAACTTAGTTATTGGAAACAAGCAATGTCAAACACGGAACTTAGAACTAGGATTTTCAGCGATAGCTACGCAACGCTACGCGGTGCTGCGGAGCTACGGCTACCGTCTGAAAGTTTTTGCAAAAGAAATGTTACCTACATTTCCAGTTTACGCTGAGCTCTCACTGTAAGGAAATCCTATACAATGCGAGATCAGCTTATACTGGAAATGTATAGCTTGATCTGTAGCCGTGCGTACGCTACATGGTGTGCATGCAAGGTGTACAGAAGAGTAATTCTCAAATTCACGTAGCAATCTCATACCAGCGGCACTCAAATTAATGTCAAAAACCTAGCGAGCGAGCGCGCACTGCGGTGCGTTTCCGTTAGTTCTGCTGCACTGGGCGGGGCCTACAGTAACAAAACGCATGACCGCAGTGCGCGCACTTCAAAGACATTCCATACTTCACAGATTATGCGGTAGAAAAACGCACCGCAATGCGCGCTCGCCCTTAGATGATTCGATAGGTCTTGCTGGCGCTCGACTGCCAGCGAGTATAGTAGTATCTAAGGTCAAAAATGTATAAACGCTATATACAATTTTTGACAGATTGAGACTGAGATTGCAAGATTGCGAACGTTGTTCAAAGTACCTACGGGAATTGCCCCCCCGATCTGATCAAGTTCTCATTCTACCTCTACCGGTAAGGTTATTTTTTTGGAAAAATTTATTCCAATAACCAATTAATTAGGTTGTCTATATTATGTCCTCAGTGTCACGCCCCCCCAGCGAAGCCAGAGCACGTGATGAAGCTGATTCAATGGCTGGACGACAAACAGCTGGCCATGTTGACGCCATCACTGCTCGGACCACACCCCAACTGTTACACGTTTTCTAAACGCCTCGCCGAAAATCTTGTTGAACAGGCTCACCAAGAGTTACCTGTTGCCATCGCGCGTCCCAGCATCGGTAATATTTTCCTCTTTTTATTATCATCACCATCATCCCTATGAGTACAGCAGACTATTGCTGGACATCTACCTCTCCAAATGCACGCCATTTAAAGGCTCTTACAGACAGAGGCGACATCGCGTCGCTCCTGTGTGTATGGTCGCGCGCGATTCCACAGAAATTATTCTACGGATATAGTATCGCAATATCACGTCACGACGCGATATCGTCTGTAAACGCCTTTACTCGTCCTCGGTCTCTCGTCCAGGTGATGTCAGCCACCCCGCGAGGATCGTTACCCACCCAGCCTTTATCCCACAAAGAAGTGTTTCACCACTAAATGTTTGTATGTATTTATGACAAACATATGGTTAATGATGATGATGATAAACATAATTTATAACACCAAATCAAACATCGTGTGAGTTCCAAATAAAAGTACAGTAGGCGTATTTAGATAAGCAATGAAGATCAGCGACTGGTCCACCAAATAACAAATCAACTGCAGACACTGAATTAAAGCAGTTGGCAAACAAGTGCTATCTTATATATACAGGGTGTTTCTTTTAAGGTGTCAAGACAGTGCGAGCTGAGAGCAGGGGACCTAAAACGGCCACATTAAGCAATTCCTCTAAAAGCGATTCATTTCCTGAATTCCCAGTAATTTACTAAGATTGTGCTATTTGACATTAAACTTCAGTAAAGCAATTCATAATTTGTGGACCATTTTACGATTCTCCATACAAAACTGTCAAACAGATGAATTGTACGCAGATACTCGTAAAATATGAATTGTCAGTTTGTGACCGTTTTACGATTTCAAAATATGATTCATAATACCTTTATCCTATTATGATTCTGCCAAAGTGGCCGTTTTAGCCCCCCAGAGTAACATACCTATCGATTTAACCCCCATGTAATGTTCTACGATTTTTTGTAGTTTTCGAGTTATAATTTGTTTTTCGATTCTTTCCTGATTCAACGGCTTTCAAAAATTATAAGTATCTTTTTTTTGGGTCAACTTTGAACAAGAATGTACTAAATAGGTAAAATAGGGCATTATTTGCTGAAATCGGTCTTTGAAAGTAGTGTACCTATCTGAAATCTTGTGATTTTCATATTTTATCATTTACTAGCGGCCCCGACAGACGGTTGTCCTGTCTAAACGATCCTAGAACCCGACTGCAGCGCCACCTACCGGGTCAATTTGTATTTTCAAACCATCCAGGAACCCATTCAAATGTACACACAAAATTTCAGCTAAATCGGTCCAGCCGTTGTTATACCACGTTTTATCCGTTTCCGTCTCCTGGTTCTAAGCTACCTACCCACCAATTTTCAGCCAAATCGGTTCAGCCGTTCTTGAGTTATAAATAGTGGAACTAACACGTCTTTCTAGATCTTTCTTAATTCGTTGTTCTTTGCAGATTTTTGTTAATCCTGATAATTACTGTTCCTCTACGTTTAAGCAGAGCTCAGTTAATAATAAAAACATAAATTTGACACCTACTACTACTATCCTTAACCACATAACAGCCGCACGGGTCAATCCATTAGGTTAAGCTGCACTTGCCAGGGTTGTTCCGTGGATGGGTGACCATCTTTACATACCGAGACTCCTCCGTGCCTCGGAAAGCAGTTTAAGCCGTTGGTCCCGGCTGTCATTCATGGATCTTTGACAGTCGTTACGGGTCGTCAGAAGCCCGAAAGTCTGACAACTAGTCTTACCAAGGGGTATCGTATTACCCAGTTAATGGGTTGTGGAGGTCAGATACTCAGTCGCTCCAACTAAAATACTGGTATTCAGCTGCATCCGGTTAGACTGGAAGCCGACGCCAACATAGTTGGAAAAGGGCTAGGCAGATTGACTATCCTTAACCACTTACCACTGATATGAAAATAATGAGGGATCCAAAATAACTCGAAAACTACAAAAAATCGTAGAACATTACATGGGGGTTAAATCCATAGGTATAGGGGATAGGCTCTGCTATCGGCTCGCACTGGCTTGACACCTTAAAAGAAACACCCTTTATAGGCTGATTAGAGCCACCTGTTTCTATTATCCCAACTTGCATGGCAAACCTCAAAGTTTGAGGGCTAATTATTACATACCTATCTACCTGCTATGGGCTAAGGTACCTAATAATTAGGTTGGCTATAAAAATATATATGTTGGCTATAAAAATATATATGGTAATATGAAAATGTGTCCAAAGTTATGAAATTATGTACACATATTCATAGCCATATTTTGTAACAGTGTTGTAGTCACAATTTGGAAATATTTCTTCACATAAAAAACCGACATTGCTTGATGGACTGTCAGAGTTATTAAAAACCACTTACATTAAATATTTATTGTACATTCCAGTGTGTCCAGCACTGAAAGAACCTATGCCTGGCTGGGTGGACAACTTGAACGGGCCAGTTGGCGTCATGCTGGGTGCAGGCAAGGGGGTCATCAGGACAATGTTGTGTAATGGTTCGCTCGTGGCACAAGTCATCCCAGTGGATATCGCAACTAATGCCCTTATCGCTATAGGGATGCTGGAAGGAAGTAGGACTGAAAAGTAAGTAGGTAGTTCTTAGGTACTATTATATTTCAGAAAATCTCGTCTGTACTTTTCGACAACCCGAAACGAGCACTAAGCGTTTCATACAGGAATAATAGTAGAATAATAAAACCGTATTTTATTCAATGGCACAGTTCGATTGTTAGCTAATGGTTCCGATATCGATAAAATTACATGTTGTCGTAAAACTTAGGTCTATCAACGTAGGTAACTACTTATCCCCAAGGTGTCCGCAAACAGTAAGTAGGTACTTATTCAGTCAAACCTGGGAACTGACCGCCTACCAGCAAGTAGGCCGTCGCACCGACTTGTTTGCAGCTTGTTTGCATAAAAAGATCGAATTAACTGATAGCTCCATTGATTAAATATGGAAATCGATAGCAGCATGGCGCCTACCATTGGCATCGTCAATGAAATTCGGTGTAGTAAAAAATCAATGACATCCACTACCACTCCTCCCTCCGATTCCAGAACCGCAAAATAGCCTCATTATTTGCAGAGTGATCCATATTAATTTGTTCCGTCTGGAAATCGAACCACTGTAGAGCAGAAACGAATCACACGCAGCTACTTCGCCAACCAATTGGAGCCACAATCTTAAGAATGTTCAGAATGTCTATTACAAACTTACCTACATGGATACCAGCCCGTATACATATTACCTACTTACATGCTACACTTGGTATGCTACACAAAGTTAGGTAGGTACATGCTCTGTGTGCTACACTTTACACAAATCCAAGTGTAGCATATCCAGCCAATCCCAAGGAAAACTTCGATTTCGATGATCAGTTAATTACCCAACTGCGCGACGGCATCTATAGGGTTAGGTATGTTTTTTTCTCAACGTAGTTAATTTACTTTCAGGCCAAACTCACTGCCAGTGTACAACGTGAATATCGGCCATCAGATGCCAACCACATGGGGTGAGGTGCTCACAATCGCCAAGGAATATGGACGGAAGTACCCGCTGTCATGGCCGCTGTGGTACCCCAACGGAGACATAACCACCAACCAACTGCTGCACGAGTATCGGAGAATTTGCTACCACTTAGTGCCTGCGAATCTCATTGATTTACTTCTGTTTTTACTAGGACAGAAAAGAATGTGAGTATACAGGTCAGACCTTGTAGATACTTACCATGCCAATAGAAAAAGCAAAGCATCTAATCTAGAGTTAGCTCTAGATTAGATGCTTTTCTGACCTCATTTATTGTGGTCATGATTTTCAAGCACTAGAAGAAGAAGTTAGTTTACTACAAAGGGCGAAGGCACCTACACTTCTTAGGTGTGATGTGTTCTAGTACCTACCTACCCTTTTTTTTTTTTTTTTTGAGGGTGGGAAATCATCAAATAACTTCTCCCGCTCTGGGTGGAGCGGAAGGGCGTGTCAGACTTTTACTGACTAAAACCCACCCGTGTTCCTTCAGTTGCCTATGCCAGGGCCGCGGTAACTTCTTCAAACAACCCGCGACCCCAGCGGCGTCGGCCCTATTGGACCCCGTCACTTGCTGACATCTCTTTGAGGCGCGCGTGGAACACAACGCGCCGTCGACTCGGGCCTGGTCCTTACCGGATGGCGAGCTACCCGCTGCTCACCGTCCGCAGGCCCGCGCCTACGGTGGCCGGAAATCGCCCCGCGATTCCCGCCGCCCAGGGCGTCTCCTGCGGCGACTGAGGGCGTGAGGCTGCCTCTCCCTCATGCGTTCCGCCTCCTCCTTCGCGAGGATCACTGCTTCGCAGAAGGAGGTGACGGCCTCCCATGCACTCTCGCTCTGCACCATGGCCTGGACCAGGCTCGAACGCGAGAGATCGCCGCCGCCGATCGCCTCCGTGAGAACACGGCGGTGCTTTGCCCAAGCCGGGCAGACCTCCACTGTATGCTCCACCGTGTCCTCCGGGCGATCCACACAATGGTAACACCCGGGCGTTTCCTCCCGCCTTATGCGAAACAGGAACCTCCCGAAACAACCGTGTCCGGTGAGGACCTGCGTCAGGCGGAAGGTGAGGACGCCGTGGCGCCTCTCTAACCACTCCTCAAAGAGGGGACTTATCGCCGCAATTGTGGCGTGCCCAGCGCTGGGTTGCGACAGTCGCGCTCTCCATACCGCCATGAGATCCCGCCGGAGCTCTGTCCGCTGTACCGTGATTTCTCGCGGCAGCGGAGTTACGCCCCGGCGCTTCGCCTCCTCGCGCCACTCCCACACGTGCGCGAGGACCTTTGCCTCCAGATCCCACGGCGGCAATCCGGCAAGGAGGCTCGCCGCCTCCCGGGAGACCGTGCGGTATCCCCGGACTAGCCGGATGGCCATGACCCTCTGGGACGCGTTCAACCTGCCGGCTGGCCCCAGCCTTAGGGAACGCGCCCACACCGGTGCTCCGTAAAGGGCCATGGACCGCACGACCCCCGCGTAGAGCCGCCGGCAGGAGGCGTTTGGACCCCCCAGATTGGGCAGGAGCCGCCTCAAGGCAGCCCCAGCCCAGTACCTACCTACCCTGCATCTAACATCCTTCATGGAGCGAAACATTTCTAGTTTTCCCATTTTCTTTCACAGTATGGTAAGAATCCAAGAAAGAATATCCCAAGGCTTGGATGTGCTGCAATATTTCACAATGCGACCTTGGATCTTCTCCTGTGCCAACTATGACGCTGTTAGAGAAAAACTGAATTCAGAAGAGCAAGAAATTTTCAACACAGACGTAACAAATGCGGACCGGGAAAATTATCTGAAAGAGTGTGTGGAAGGAGGCCGAGTCTTCTGCTTGAAAGAAGATCCTAATAAGACCACTATGAATAGGAGTTATCACAATTTGTAAGTATTTCTTTTGGTTTTACCATTATACCTTCTTCCCATGCGGGTAGGCAGAACGCTGCCTACTACGATCCTTACATAGGTAAGTACTCCTTTTGCTTCGTTTAAGTTCATACCTACATCTGGTATGAACGCCAGCTACGCAGGCGCGGATCTAGTTTTTCGCTCAAGGGGGGGGGGGGCAAATGTTTATCTCGGGAAGGACGAAGGGGAAATTTCCCAAGCCGTAAAAGCCCTTTTAGAAAAACAATCGGCATCTATTTTCTGTAAACAATTTGTGGGCCCGTGACAGTGCACTCTCTCTTCCCTCACTGTCATAGTCCTATGGGACGGCAATCCGTAACACGAGGGGGGGGCAACTGCAACCGTTGTCATACCCAAAGACCCCCCCCCCCATGTTACAGTCTCAATTGAACGAAACACAAAAGAACATTTATCTAGAATCTAGATGAAGTACGGTCTACCTATGAAGTATCTCCACTTATTGGTATAATGTGCAATTCATACTGAGCCCACGCTCTTACCAATAAACCTACGCTGGCTAGCTAGATTATACAAGCTAAGTGCGATGTTTTTCTAAATTCTATAAGAGTCTCGGCAGTTCACAAACTACCTACATATACAATATTGGAAAGGCTAGACACGATAGCTGGCCCATTCATACTAATCCATACCAACATTATAAATCCGAAAGTAACTGTGTGTCTGTCTGTTACACCACGTTGTCTGTCACGCCTAAACCACTGAATGAATCGTTATGAAAGACTGGCTACAGTCGAAGTTGCGGGCAACAACTAGTGTTAAATAATAAAAAGAAACATAGGTACACCCAGTTTTTGAAAGGCTTAATTAGGTGACTGTCAAACTCATGTTACTAGCTCACCTACAGTGACGTGGCTGGCTGAAATAACTCTTCCTAACTCCAGTTTTGAAAATTGTTAGGGTTCTGTACCAAAATGGTAAAAAAGGAACCCTTATGGTGTGACTCAGTCTGTCTGTCTGTCTGTCACAGCTGGATGTCTCAAGAACTACTAATGCTATCAACTTGTTTGGAACAATTTTAGATGACGGTTACGCAACTATTTTGCAAATAAAAAAGAAGTAATTTTTTTTTGTAACAAGGACTGAAAGGGGGTCTTCAAAATTCAAAGTCGTGCTACTAGGGCATGTGGGGTATCATATGAAAGAACGCTGTTTGCACATTCTCAAACATTTTTTTAATTTTTTTTAGGCCCCATAGTTTCCGAATTTTGATGAAAAATGTAAAAAAAAAAGACCGTTGGCTCCCCCCGACTCCGAAGTTTGCAAAGATAGAACTCTGAAATTATTCTATGTGATAGAAGTATATGTAAAGATTACAGGAAAAATAAAACGATGTCTCTAAATACGCACACTTTTTCAGAAATCGGGACGGAACCCTCGGTGCGCGAGTCCGACTCGCTCTTGACCGGTTTTTTATTTTTTCTTTGTTTCAGCCTTTACATACTTGACTGGTTTTGTAAGATCATGTTCTGGCTCCTGGTGCTATCATTCCTGGCGTCGTGGTTCCAGCCCGTGAAGACATTCTTCTCTTATGGAGAGCCTGTTGTCAAGCATCTGCCTTTCTTGGGACCAGTAGTTTGCAAAAACGAAGAATTATGAATTTAAATATCTCTTACTAGTTACCTCAGACCAAGAAAAAAAGATAGACAGCGCGCCGCGAACATTAAAACTGAAGCCACTTTTTTTTCGATGTTTGCATCGAAGGGTTGTCATTTGTTAGGTAATTTTTTTCCCTATAATTTGGGGATATTTATTTGTGTGGGTAGGAAAGTAGACATAGAGGATGGACTGCGATACCTGTATGAAATTGTCCACTATCTAGAAAGAGAGAAAAACAACTATTGACATGTATATAATGAACTTAGATACTAATATGACCATAGACATAGAGGATGGACTGTCCATTAACTGCCTAAATTTGCCTATTCATCCATACATCTATCTCTTTCCTATAGAGATCGTTATCATCAAAATGATCAGAACAAACCACGCTGGTTTTCGATGGCAACCATTCCGGATCATTCCGACTATTTCTTATAGCTACTATCCATTTACTTTTTATTTCATTATTAGTTGGAAACCTAAAATATTAAATAAAAATACCAAAAGAAAGAATACTTAAAATATTAAAAGAAAATAGGAATATAACTGGAAGTAATAAATCATATTCATTTAAAATATATTAATCGAATGGGAAATTTTAAATCGTATGGCAACACCCATACTTTACGTCACTGCTTTCGTTTGTTGAGGTTTTTTGTTCCAAGTAGCCTAAAATTCACAGTTTACTAATAGAGAAACGATGTTATTTCAAGTACTTGTACAAGTGATAAGTGGTTCCGTGAGACTTTTTATGTGATTTGCTGTTGTTTTTGCAACTTTTCACTACACAGGAAGGCATAATTCTATTTTTTTAATTTAAGTTTACTTGACGACAACTCGTGACGTACCTACCTACTAAGAGCGATGAGCATGGTTTTAGTGTAGGTGTGTGCGTGAGCGTGTATGTTTACTTGCAGGAGCATGGTTTTATGGCTTCACTTTTGATGTTCGCGGCGCGCCGTCTATCTTTTTTTCTTGGTCTGACCTAGTTACTTCTGGTGAAGGGCCAAGATTAAGGGCGTTTCAATTTAGACGTTTCGTGTCTGACCGCTGCGGTGCCGGCGCGTTTGTCGTATTGCGCACGGACGGTTGTTTGTTTTCATACACGTGGAGTTTGCGACGTTGCCGTGAGCGTTGGCGTTATCGACGCCGCACTGTTGCCGCACCGCGCGCTTTGTATGAAAACAAACGACCGTCGGTGCGCAATACGACAAACGCACCGCTTCGGCACCGCAACAGTCCGACACGAGACGTCTAAATTAAAAGCGGCCATAGGTTTAACGCAAGAAGGGCTAGTACACATTATAAATCGGGTATTCTACCCGATTTAATGTGTACTAGCCCTAGCTATCGCCTGCTATAGTTTTACCTTGAAAAAGGTTGGGTACCTAATTCTAAATTTTGTATGTTAGCTATATTGAAAATCTCAAATGTACTTTCATTATTTGTTATGTTAAAAACCTTGCCTTTTTGAAAAGCACCACATGATTTTTGGGGATTTCATGATAATTCTTAGATATTAATTAATTATGGGGGTAGAAACTCTGCCCCCCATGTCATAATTACAGTAAGTCGTGTTACTGGTGTTATGACTTTGAACTTAAACATCTCGAAACAAAAGTGCGATTTCCCACCATTTACATTTTTTGACTTACTGTAATTATGACATGGGGGGCTGAACTAGTCATCATAGTAAGTACTTACTGCCTTCCAATAAATAGCCTCCATCATTCGGGCTTAGGTACGTAAAGCAAAAACATCTTTAGCTGCACCCCTATAGCGTTTTTTGACGTTCAAAAAGCACTGATGCTCAGCATAATTTTAATAAATGGCTTTTGAGTTTATTTTTGGTTATCTCACTAACGATTTGCTAGCGAGTTTCCAGCGAAGGGATTAGTGAACTTGCTTCTTGCTGGTGCGAAGCGAGCTCGCTGCGACTACGTGGCACTTTTCCGCGTTTTCTCAATATTGTACACTCGTTTCTCTCGCTCTTTCGTTACGCAAACGCAGCGGGCGCGCAATCGCCTCGCTGGAAACATGCTCGCAATTCGCAAGTGTGAGAAGGCCCTAACACATGCACCCATACAGTAACGAGCTTATATGAGTATCTTACATTTACGCAATATTCAAAAGCGATTTTCTCCAGTAGGACCTACCTATTAATAGATATTTTATAGTATTACGAGTGCGGTATTCTCGAATCTATAGATACCTACTATTATCACGAGAGAAACGCTTTTTAGTGTTGCATAACTGTAACTTGTAACCTACATATTTATGCTCGTAGTTGTACATGTCAAACGGGAGTACCAAGCCAGTCATTCTGCAGCCCGAAGGTGTAAACAGTGCTGTCTAGTACTTTAGAGATTAGATATACTTAATAAGTAGAGTATATAAGGGAATGTGGCAATTTAATTAAAAAGCTCTGCATTGTTTCATTGTGATGGTAATTATTCGTGGAAAATTCAGTGTGCGAAAAAAAATCGCCCGGCCACGGCGAGGTACCGCATAAGTAAGTCAGACCCTTGACTTCATTGACGCGGTACCCCGCCGCGACATTATAGCGCCATTTCAATGAGCAAACCTTATCATGCCATCCATCAATTGCTGTACCTACCTAATTAAAATATAAGGTATTACTCAATCGAATTTGATGGCTCAACGATAGGTATTATTTTTGACTTTTTAAATGTTCGTTTTTTTTTTTATTTTAATTAAGTATAGTCCCAGAGCTAGATCAAAGATTTTATCGTAAACTCTTCGATTTATCTCTTGGACTAGGTATACTTAAAAATTGAACTCATTACATCTTTTAAACTAAGACCCGAATAAACCTGTGACTTGGCGAAAACTTGCTACTAATTGAATTAGGCAGAAAACAGTTCTTCGCTAGGTCGCCTAGTTTTTGAGTTATAAATGTAGACAAGCTGGGGAGACGCTCTCGAGATCGGCCTCCATCCAGATCGGTTGGATGTTGGATCCAGATGAACCCTAAGGGTTGATTTCCAGTAGCCAGACAAAACTCTTATCTGAAGAATAAATATAACAGTTTGACATATTTTCTACACAAAAGCTGTCAAATTAAAATAGTTATTCTTCAGTTATCACCATCATCTAACTATTGAAAAATTAGCCTTTATTGTTATACTTTTTCAAATATACTATGCAATGGAACATTATGCTAAGTTTCTTGATTTAAGTAATTTGGATTATAACGGGGATTAGATTAAAACGCAGAATGAATAGAATACAATTTAGTTTTATAAAGTATCAATTTGTTTGTGGAATTATAAACTTTTACAAATGTAGAACATCCCATGAATATTTCATTACAAAAGTTTCACAATAATTAAGGTTTTCTGATGAATCTCAATAACATTCGCAAAAGCAAATAAAATAAAAGTTATCCTTATAAGTCCATGATTTTTATTACATTTCTTCCTAATCATAAATAAGCTTAGAACAAAATTATAAAATTAATGGCACACGCGCTGCGGAAGCAAAGAGTATGTTTCTACTTGGTAGCGTTGACAATGTCAATGAACTCTGGCTTGAGGCTGGCCCCTCCGACGAGAAAGCCGTCGATGTCGGGGCAGGCGGCCAGCTCCTTCGCGTTGGCGGCAGTGACGGAGCCACCGTACTGGATGCGCACAGACGCGGCTACGTCAGCTGACGCATTTGCTGACAGCCAGGTACGCAGGGACGCGTGGACGTCTTGTGCCTGCAAAACAAATCAAATAATTTAAGTCTCTGTCAACACAGCCTACAAATAGTCTAGATACCATTTCAGAATAGAATAGAATAGAGTTTATTGTTGCTGCAGTGGTTAACAAATAAAGTTGGTCCAACTAAAAAAGTATTTTGTTTAGTCAGCCTCAAAAACGAACACAAGGATTGTAAAGGTACAAATATACATCGTATTTAGGCTGACTGTATTTCAGTATCTACTCAAAATTAAGATCAGTGTTATTTTTTATTTAATTTAGATGTAGGTATGAGTTAATAGTAGATAATGACAGAAATAATAAATCATTGTTATGGCAATAAACCAATAATTATTGATAGTAACAGTCACTTGCATTGATACAGATTCAATAATAAGCTGTAGTTATGTTAACAATTCACTGAAACATAATCACAAAAGTATTTATTTTGAACAGGTCAAATGACGAAAAGTAATTGTAATTAACTTTTATTTACCTGCTGAGGAGAGGCAGTCTTGCCTGTGCCAATGGCCCACACTGGCTCGTAGGCAAGTACAACATTGGCCCAGTTATTGCCAATTGCTGATAGGAGGGCTTTTGTCTGCCTGAAGACTACTTCCTCAGTTTTTCCACCCTCCCTCTCTTCTAGAGTCTCACCAATGCAAGCAATGACCTTCAGGCCAGACTCAAGAGCATGGGCAACCTTAAAAACATTATTTTAATTAAGTACAATAAAATTATACTTTGCAAGTTGATAATGACGAGCGGAGCAGTGTAATTTCAAACTTACTTTTTCTGCAACTAGTTCATCTTTCTCGGCGAAGATTGTTCTCCTTTCTGAATGCCCAAGGATGACCCAGTTCACACCAACATCTTTAATCATAGCTGGGGAGATTTCACCTGAAGCAAACAAAATGATATTGTAACACACTGATAAAAAGACAATTTTACTGAAGAATGTACAGATTGAGAGGCTTGTGGCTAAGTAACAGAAGCACGGGTTGATCAATCAGGTTAAGCTACACTTGCCTTCGTCGGTCTGTGGAACATCTTTACATACCGAGACCCCTCTGTGCCTCGGAAAGCATGTTAAGCAATTGGTCCTGGCTGTCATTTGTGGATCTTTAACAGTTGTCATGGGTCGTCAGAAGTTCAAAAGTCTATCAACCAGTCTTATCCATGGGTTATTGTATTACCCAGTTACTGGGTTGTGGAGGTCAGATAGGCAGTCGCTCCATGTGAAATACTAGTGTTCAGTTTTATCTGGTTAGACTGGAAGCCGACCCCAATATAGTTGGGAAAAGGCTAGGCTGATGACGTATGTACAGATTATTTCTTACCTGTAAAAGCACCCTTTGGACTTTTCCAGCAGTTTTGTGCCGCAACGCTAATTGTACCAGGAATGATGGATTGAACATATTCAAGATAGATGGCTGGGACACCCACTATAACCTGAAGAGTACAGTAATAGTTTTAGACATGGAAACAATGTCAAGTATACACAAATACACATAACATAACATCATGCCAGTAGGCACGGGTTGTTGAAGGTTTTTCTGTTAACGAAACGTCAACATTGATTTACGTTCGTCAACTAGTTAAATTTGTTAACGAGTTAACGTGCACTAATGTCAACGTACAAAGTAAACTGTTCTTTATTCAACGCCGCAACGTTCAATGAGTTGAACGAGTCTGAGCTACATCTACTGACCTGATAAAATGCTAATTTAGAAACATTTGGTTCAATTATGAAACGTTTCATTGATGGTTCTACTTAGATGACATTCCCTTCATACTTTTTCTTCAGGTTTAGGACTGACTGAATATAATTGGCAATTCCACTGAGTCCACCAATATCGTCATACTTTTTCAAAAATCAACTCTTATACTCGTTACTTAGAGTTCAAATTCTATGAAGTTTTTTTTAATTCTCGAATTTAGTTGAATAATAAACGAGTTAAATTCATAAACGTCGTTGGCGAATTCAACTAGTTGATTCATAAACAGTCAACGTTAATACATTGACAGGAGATCAACGGTTGATTCAACTAGTTCGTTGATTCAACGCCCATCGCTACATGCCAGTAATCCCCAAAGGGTTAGAGGGTTTTGTATGTTTCAGCTACGTTTTTTTTGTGCAAGAATACACAAGTTTTCTTTGTTTTTTCTTTTATATTTATTTACATAGTAACAACTGAATTAATATAGAAATAAGACACTGCTGAAAAACTTTACCTCCACATTGGGGTCCAATGGGCCCTTTTTCAGTGTCTCAACAATATCGGTAACTTGTTTCTTGTCTCCATTCATCTTCCAGTTGCCACCAACAACAAATTTGCGACCCATGTTGCTGAGAAATTTGTCTAAAAACAAAAATAATAGGTTGGTAAATTGGGTAATTTTGTGATCCTGATTGTTCATAAAAAGATGTAGGTACTGATATATTACAGCTGCGACGAATTGCACCGGGTGTATGTTTAATAATCAGTCATTAAATCAGTAGTGATTTTTTACGTAATAAATCTGATAGGGCTATCGTAAAACTTGACTCGCTTTCCTTGAGACATTGACTCATAATGACCTATTTGACCGCCTGTTAGATGGTAACACTGCACTGAAAACTGCAGGAACAGGTACAAAAATAAATTATTTAATAGTTTCTCAAAAATTTTACGGATTTTTACTCTCAAGACTCCTAGGTTCGTGCTAGTCTCGGTAAAGCAACGTGGCGATGAAATTAGAAATTAAATAAGGTAGAATTTTTAAAGACTTTTAAATTCTACTTTAAATTTTAGTAAAATTAAAACAATAGCACCGGCCACTTGCATCATCATTACAGATAGATAAATCTTCAACACGTAAAATGGGAAATTGTTTTCTTTATTAATTATTCTCTTTTCATAGTTGGTAATAAACACTTACTTCTCTTCACCTGACTTCACCGCTAGCGGGAAAACGATGATGGTATGTTTCAATCAATGATGCTATCTGTAATAATAATTGTACGAAATTTATTCTCTTTGTCGCTTAAAAATAATCATGTGTCAATTTATCAAGCATTGGTTAAATAATATTTTCTCACCAATAACATGTAGAGTTTAAAAGCTCAGAGTCATTTTTTAACCAATCACACGTACTTAACTTATCATTTCATAATTCTTGGCCGAGAAAAACGAACCAAACGGTATGACCTCTGTGACATTGAGATTATTTTTTTAAGTACCAATTCTCGACTGATGTCCAGGCTTTTAGGCTACTTTTAGGGTTCCGAATCAAAATGGTAAAAAGGAACCCTTATGGTGCGACTCTGTCTGTCTGTCAGTCTGTCTGTCTGTCTGTCACAGCTGGATAATTATCTCAAGAACTACTAAGTAATGCTATCAACTTGAAAGGAACAGTTTTTATATTCGGTGACCTCTACAAATGCCCCTCAATCAGCTATCAACTTTTCGCTCTGCATATGCTTGCTCAAAAACCCTTTGGGCTCTACCAAGAGCTAGAAGTCTGTCAAGCGAGTCGTGTCCACGACCATTTAGCTGATTTCTTATAATGGCAACACTGTTATCTGTCAAACGGACTGTCAGAACTTCTGTTCTACTAAGCTACAGCATAGAGATGAGATATACCTGCCATTCTCCATACCCGGCCTTTAAGGTATGGGTATCACTAAATACCTGGTACAAATACCAGGTATCAAAATACTTCTAAGTATTTGGGTGTGGTAGGATTTCGATAAGTAAACGTATGCGATAAGTATGGTATGTCTCCAATATAATGTAGGTACGACGTTTCAAGTACCTATACGTAATTATGCATTATGAGATATGAAATCTTTCCTTCCTACTTTACCATTAAATATAATATTTACCACTAAATATAGATAAAAACAAACAGGTGTAACGAAATCGCAATCACAACTGACGCAAAAAATCAAAACATTGTCGACCTAAGTACCACTAGACAACGTAAACATTCAAACACGTAATAATATTCCCTAACATAAACAAACTAAGGAACTCTTTCACGTCGTGACAAAAAATGTAATTATGCTATTATGTTCCTTATGCACGTAAAAATAAGTACCCATTTTGTCTAACTAAATTAAATCAACCGAATGTTCATAAAGCACGAATGACGTTTCGGGTCCCTTCGTAAGCTGTCGGGTAGCTTCGGGTTGCTTCGGCGTACCGAACTACCGATAAAACTGGGCGCTACCTTGTGGTAGCGGTTCGTATCGTACTATGCGTCTGACGTCATACCTTCAAGGTATTTACCCAGTATTTCGGTCCGTACCCGGTCTATGTACTGGGAAGCACATACTTGGTATATATACCTCTACCAGTATATACGTCTCATCTCTACTACAGCATTTTGATACTTTTAGCTCAATTATCTAATTTATTGAACTGCCACCTGCCACTAACTGGACGCCTTCATCACTTTTACTTTGCACTAGATATGAATTAAATTGGTGCCGATTCTCTTGTCACAAATGCCTCTAAAGTAGACTAAAAATCACTAAAATTTAGTTTATTCCTGTCAAACGACGATTTCCCATTCTGAAATTGATCAAAGTTACACAACTTAACTAAAGAACATCGGTCATATTTCTATAGAAGCTGGACCTGAGTTTTATTTTCAGTGTACAGAAGCAAATTATAGTGAGATTTGATTGTTTTATGTAGTAAACACCATCCCTTTCGAAAATAATATCTAAATAGCCAAGATATTTCAATAATGCAAAAAATACTTTTGAGGTTATCGGTGTCCGGAAATCAAAAGCACAGAATAATCGTCACAAGCGGTACCTAGTTATCAGTCTGTAAAACAATGCCAAGGTCAAACAACAGAAGGAAATCCAAAACAGTACAGTACTTATCACAATATTCACACTAACAACAACAACAACACAACAACAATGCGAGATCGCCGGGTGCAAAGACTACACACTACAGTATATTAGTGTCAAATTGACACCCGTTGTAATTGACAGTATTGACACTGTCAATCCATGGCGCGCGTCGATGACATATTATGACGTTCCGTTGTACACAATTGAACAAAATGCTGATACTTACTATGAACCCACATAATTATTTTTATGACAAGAATCCAATACATAATAAAAACAGCACTAGTTGGTTTGATACACAAGTATATAGAATTGAATTACATCTAATAACGTGAATAATTATAATCTTTGAGTACTAAATCATTTCTTAAGCAAAATGAATCGTCAAAGGTGCGTTCTGAACATGTTATTCTAAATAATTTGCAAATTATGCTATTAAAAAAAAAATTGTTTGTGCTTTTTTTTCTGGCGACTTAAATATCTATTTCTTATGTTTTTTAAGACCTTAAAAAATACTATATTTTTACATATATATGGCATATCTGTACACCACCGCCTCGTAGTCAGGTACGATTTGACCGTCCTTCTTTTAGTTTGACAGCACTAAGACTGTACTGAGATAATAATTTAGTGAAAATGGCAATTTTGCTATTCAGAATTTGACGTTTTTTCACGTTTTTTCACCGAAAATTTTGATTGTCAAACTAAATCAGACTATTTTTAATCGCGATTAAAAAGGTGTGGAATAAGATTAGTTGTCATGGGCTAAAATTCACACCAACACCTTGACTTCAAGTGCAAAAACAGTACTGTATTTTTTTTCTTTTCCATATATCTCGAAAACGGTGTGTCCTATCGCAAAAATAATGAAAATTTGGCCCCCCTTTAAAAAACCCTTAGACCCCGAACCCTCAACACGTAGGTACCAAAAAAAAATCCACAAAAACACGTTGAAGCTGCCCCCTCCCTGTCCGGGGCTCCAGCTCTAAAAAATATCTGACACGGTAACGGCGGCGATGTCGGATTGTCTGTAAACAAAATATCGAACAAATCCAAGTCTTAGCTATATTCTACAAAATTATTAATCTGTGATTTACCCAAAGTAATAAGTTGAATTATTAAAAATTGGATTTGTTCGATTTCATTCTTTATTTTATTGAATAACGTTAAGTTGATTTTTTCTATAATTAAGAGCCTAGCGTATAACAATCTCTGAAATACAACGACTAAGAGCCGGCAAACCAACTCATTTCATCTGTGGAGACACCATACTTCGAATAGGAACTATAACTGACCATTTCTCTTATTGACACCTCTTGACACCTCTAGCTTTTTCCCTATTCCTTTACAGAGGGGACGGTCGCCCAGCGGATGGTGCTCGGCGCAGGTGTAGGGTGGGGGTACGACACCGGCTGGTGTGCACTTGAAAAATTCGCCTATTGTCACGTTTTTCGATGTATTTTTTAGGCTTTCTCCACAAATAAGCGTCTTGCATACACAACGATTGCTCTGAAATTCAACCACTGAGAGCCGGCGGACCAACTCGTTTCACCTGTGGAGACACCAACCATACATACTTCGAATAGGTACTAAAAGTGACCAATTTCTCTTATCGTTTTATTTTTGCAACAATGTTGCGCGCATCATAGCTCTGAAATGCTACCACTCAGAGCCGGCAGACCAACTTATTTCATCTGCGGAGACGCCATACTTTGAATGTGTACTAAAACTGACCATTTCTCTGATCGTTTTTTTTTCGCAACAATGGGGAGCCACACGCAAAGCTGTTTGTAGATGGCGCTCTGAACGACTGTACATTGTTTTACAAACAAATCCATACAATTTGACAATCGTTCGTTATGTCAAATCAATGAAAAAAGGACAGTCGATCATGTGCCACCTAGCGTGATAAAAAGTTAGTTTTCCTCCTTCCGCCTGACGGCTTAGAAAAATTACTGTTCTTTTTTAAGTGATTTGGCGGTATTCAAATATACGGCTGTTTGCCTATATTGATATACCTCTAATACCCTAACCCTCTTACAAATAAACACAGAATAAAGTTATTCCAAAGGAGAATGGGCGCTTTTGTATGGGCTCCGTCCCCAGACTGTTTCAAAACTGTATCAAATTGAGCGATACGTCATTTTAAAGCTTATTAGAATGGCTTTATTTTATTCAATAACACCAACCACCGCACCGCAGGAGAAGACCTACGAATGATTACATTTTTTTTTCAAAAACATATAATTTTCGCTTATTAGACCATCGTCCACCTCTTTTGTCTTGCAGATAGTCTGGGGTATGCCTAGACTATTCTATGTATTCAAAGTGCGATGGAGCGAAATATGATCGAAGTTTTAACACATGTGTCCTCGAGGTTATGACAGTTAGCTTATGCCATCAACAACGAAACTCGTGCAAAGAAGATACTATGAATCTTTTTTTTCTCTTAATGATATTATGTTTATCATAAACAGGTTTTCGTATATACCTATTATTTTACATAGCGTTCTTTGCGATGCAGCTACTAGTCTTGTGTTGCGCCTTTATCGCCACACTTGACTTTTTAACTTTTCCTCACTTCCGTATCTTTACGTTGACGTCATGGTGGGGCTTGCGCGCTCCAAACTCTAAGTCTGTGCCGGTAGAGGTTACTTTGCCGAAACAGGTCTAGGGTGAGGACCAGACCAAGAGATATACAAAAAACCGCAGGGCAGCGTGTGGCGAGCTGTTGGGAAGTAGTGACCCCACGGACCCTATTTCCCGGGAGAATTCTTGTTCCTCACCTCTGGCTTGCCTTTATTGACCGGCTGGAGTGAACACTGACGGGAACAGAGCTCCCACCTCATTTTTGCCATTATTGGCCGGCTTGAGTGGAGATTCGCAAGAGCAAACGTGCTCGGAGGAAAGAAGTATTCCAGTAAGTGCTTGTAGGGATCTTAACCATCTTCCGGGCTCTGGGATTGTTCTGAGAGCCGTGGAATACCTCTCCACTCCTCAAGCACCTCAGGACATATTGCCCCCTTGTCGCTACGTCACTATGTGCTAGCGAACGTTTCCGGCGGCCCATTATTGAGTGTGCAAGTCACCCCCTGCCATTTCATCTGTGTATTGTATAAAAAACATTGATCAGGCAGGGGCCATAGTCTTTCCATAGTTCTAGGTAACCATTCCACAGCCACCCAAACCCAAAGCCCAATATATTTTGTTTCCATGTTCTGCAATAGTCCTGCACCAACCGGGGTTGTCTTTGCGTGCACTTACATAGTGCATACAGGGATAATCGTCGGTTGGTGTCTCCTAATAATTTAAAATTGTCTAAGGGGCCTCTGCGAGTTGACTTTGGCCCCTCGTACACGTTCCATCATAACACAAAGTAAAAGCAGAGGAATCAAGTCCATTTAGCGTGCCGAAGTCAAAATATACAGTGTCGAACGGATGAAGGAGGAAATGATGCATGCGACAGTTGTAAATTGTGGAAGTTATCACTACTGGAAAGAAAGACTTGGAGTATTTTAGCGCGCTTCTCTTTCTTTTCTCTGCGGTCCGACAGTGACCGCGCTTTTTACGGCGCACAAGCCATCTAAGTTTCAATTTGGGCGAGTTTCAAAGCCAAACCAAGATAAAAACTAAAACCCGATATACTGATTTCTTCCGGTAGGTAAGGTGATTGCGCTGTGTAGCCCGCGAAACTCGATTTTTTTTGGGTTTTTTTGCAATTTGCAGGTCAATTGTCAGGTTGTATCTTGATCCTGACCTGCAAATTGCAGAAAACCCAAAAAAAAAATTGAATTGCATCATCCTTAAGGTTGATGCGCCAGGGTAGCCCGCGAATTTCAATTTTTTTTACGTTTTCCGCAATTTGTAGGTCAGTGCGAGCCCGTATGTTGATTAAAATATGATTCGCGGCCGTAGCCAATATGGCTTCACAGAATTATAATCATTAGAATCAGCAATACAACTTCACAAGCTAGCATTTATCTCAAATCTAGCGATTTAATGAAATCATGAGGTTTGAGGTAAATGCTAACTTATGGAGTTGTATTGCTGATTCTAATGATTATAATTCTGCAAAGCCATACCAACTACGGCCGCGAATCATATTTTAATCCACATACAAGCCCACACTGACCTACAAATTGCTAAAAACGTAAGAAATTTCGAATCTCGCGGGATACCCTGGCGCTTTCGCCTTAATGTATAATAATGTATATTGGCGCATGCCAGTGGCGTACGCACGGCTACAGATAAGCTATACAATTCCAGTATAAGCTGATCTCGCATTTTATAGGATTTATTTACAATGAGAGGTCAGTGTAAACTGGAAATGTATAGCTTGATGTGTAGCCGTGTGTACCTAGTAATTATTAAATACCTAAGTACTTATCAAAATAAAGCTTAAAATATATTTGATCGGAATTTGTTTTTATATGTTTAAACATTTAATAATACAGTAATCATACGATTCTCTCTTTTCTAGATGAACGTTTGTAAAAATATCGATTTTTTAGAACATCGATTTCATTCGGCCTGTCACACACACACGTAGCTGAGGCTTCGTGCGTGTCGGGCACAGATTAAGTAGTATAGTATATAGTAGTATGTCGGGCTTCTCCTGGGACAGTTCTAAGTTCTACTCAAAAAGCTGAAAGGCTGACAGCCTGACACTGACACCTATGCACTAAAGTGAAGTGTCTGTCATTCCCATTGTACTACGATACGATTTATACTAAAAAAGTTGGAATTGGAATTTATTAGAATAACTTTTTGTTTTAAATAAAAAGAACATTTAATTTATTAAAAGGTGCTGTAATCGACGGTCATGGACCGAAAAATATTTTGGAGAGTAAGTAGTTTTTAAACCTTTCATTTTTGCCTTCTATTAACAAATCCTAAAATCATAACTGTATTTTATGTTTTTTTAAAGGTCTTATGTATCGTGCAACTATAGAGTATTCAGATAAATAGGTAACAAAAACATGCAGGCTATGCAAGCTAAAATTAGATCTTGTAACAGAAACAGGTTATTTACGTAGGTTTATAGGTATTTAAAATGCAGAGGCGTTGTGGAAATTCAACCGGCATACACCATGCGGCGCGAACGACGACAAATTGAGTGTATCCTGTTCAGAAATAATTTTAGTTGTCTAGTTGCACATTATAGTCTACTGCATATTCCAAGGTGAACTGGAAGTAAAAATAACAGTAAATGAATTTCTCAATCAACCCACGTCGACAATCTAGACGAGGTTTAGGCTGGCTAGTATCCAGTCATGTATCTAATGCTATGTTAGTTATAGTTTGCTGTTTCCAGTTTCATCACACACTGTGTAATGTACTTAAACAATGGGTCAATCTACTTACTCCTCTACATTTTGTTCCCAAAGATAGATGTAATGAGTCACTTTGGTGAACTTGCTCCTGCTTTAGTTCCTTTTATGCCATGTGTACTTTCATCTAGTCTAGCAATAAAGTCATAATAAATTTGTGTTAGTGGTACTACCTGCTTTTATACAAAATAGAATTTCACAGTAAAAATGCAAGTGTTTCATTGGTATACTACTTGTTCCAATCAGCTTTGCCAGTAGCAGATTATACTTCTGAAAATTTTAATTACTTAACTTGCACCTTTTTGGAACTTGAATTCTGTCCATTACCTGATTTCTGGAAGTTTTCTGTGAAATCTTTTAATATGAAATTGTGATAAAAATAGACAACCAATCAATTAGCTTAGATTATTTATTCACTTACAATGATTTGAATGGGTTCCTGGTAAACTAGAAAAAAGTTGGAATTCTACTGTAAACTCTATGTAAAGTACAGTTTTAAAACACTTAAAAGTTTTAGAACATGCTGGCCACCTATTCTCATGGCAATAATTACCTATATATGTAAATGAACTGTTTTGTTTCCTTTCAGATATTGTTGCTGTTATGTATAATTTTAGTACAAAAGTCTGTTCAAGCAAAGAAACAAAAAACTGCTGTTATAACAGATATAGCTGATATAAAAGAGTTTAAGAAACTATTAAGAACTAAGACTAATGTTTTGATATTATTTGTGAACGAGTCGAAGAATTCACAGTCAATCACAGATGTATTTAAAGAAACGGCGGATTCTATGAAAGGGCAAGCAACCCTTGCCATTATAGATTGTAATAATAGGTAAGTTACTCTCAGGATATTCATATAACATTTCAACATAATCATCACAGTTTCTAAAAAGTGTGTTGCCTGCTTTCAAGATCTGGGGACACTCTTTTCTATATTTTCCAAAATCTGGAGGCAACACTTGCAGACCTTTAAAAATCAAAAGGCAATACTCTTGTATACATCTTTCAAAATCTGGAGGCAACACATTGTAGATCTTTCAAAAGCTAAAAGCAACACACTTGTAGATCTTTCAAAAGTTAGAGGTGACACATTTGCATATTTTTCAAAAGCTAGAAGCAGCACACTTGTTGATCTTTGAAATGCTTGTGCAATACACTTGTAGATCTTTCAAAAGCTAAAGGCAACACACTTGTAGATCTTTCAAAACCTAGAAGCAGCACACTTGTTATCTATCTATAATATGTATGTATTTACAAAAAAAAAAAAAATTTATATAAGTAGTTTATCAGCCATCTCGTTACCATAACACAAGCATTAGGTTGCTTAGCTTAGGACTAGATGGCATTGTGTGAAATGTCCAAGGATATTATATTATTATTATATTATACTATATATATATTATTATATCTTTCAAAATGTAGGGGCAATGCACTTGTTGATCATTGACAATCAGGAGGCAACACACTTTTGTAGGTTTCCTTATGATCTGTCTAACCATACCTTGCAATGTAACCCATATTATGAAGCCGGTTGAAATTAATAATTATTTATTACTTTGTTGCTTTCTAGTGATGGCAAGAAGCTGTGCAAAAAACTAAAGATATCTTCAGGCAAAGCCTACTATCTGAAGCATTATAAAGATGGTGAATTCCATAAAGACTATGACAGGAATGAGTCAGTTAATTCACTTTGTAACTTCTTGAGAGACCCAACCGGAGATCTGCCATGGGATGAAGATCCTACTGCCACTGATATATTTCATCTCCAAGATGGCGAGGTTTGTAACCTTTTTTATCTTATGTTCTTTTGGAAAACTGTGCCCAAAGATAAGTTTACAGCTCAATCTAATTTAGGCTTGGCTACTTTTAGATTTCCAGTGAAAATAATACAAAATTTTGATAAAAGTAAAAAAAAATGGGTGATTAAGTACAAAAAAAAATCATTGTAAGTATTACAAAAACTCCACTATCAATACACTGTTATCAGCTTCACATAATAGGCATGAGTACACTGATTACGAATAATGAGCATTGCGAACATTGTTTAGAATGATAATAAAAAGGTATGATGAATTACATTTTGCATGCATCGAATTTCGAATAAAGATCCGAGGCTGTTGCAAATACTACAGTATAGTGCGATATCATAAATCAGCTTCGTCGTTCTGGATCCCTAGCTGGCGGGGTCATAGATAAGAAAGAAAAAATATTTAATTGTTTTTTATTTTTAGATCATAATGTAAAGTCAGAGAAATTAATTGTTTATCAATTTGACTACCAAACTAAATTGTCCGTATATTCAAATCACTGCTGTCATTCTTTGATGCCGGGGCCAAATTATACGTCAACGTCAATGCCCATAAACACTTAAAACATCGCGATAGTTAAATTTGGTCAAGATTCGGTCAAATTATCGCCGTAAGTGGTGGCTACACCTACGGTTATCGCCCTTCATCGCGATAATCAACGGCGATGTCCGTATAGTATGGCTGCGGCATGACAATCAATCTTGCCTAGCCTTTTTCCAACTATGTATGTTGGGGTCGGCTTCCAGTCTAACCGGATGCTGCTGAATACCAGTATTTTACATGGAGCGACTGCCTATCCGGCATGACAGTTGTATGAAATGGCTTTAACACTGCCAATAGACTTAGCTTGTCAATTTGATAAACAATTAATTTTCCTGACCATACCATATACTCAGAAATATATTCTATTGTTTTCTACCGAGGTATAAATAATTAAAGGCCGCTTATATAAGTCTAGTCGCAAGTGCACCTGTTCTGCTAATAATTATGCTGCATGCACATGAAACTCCTAGAACCAAAAGTTCGAAGACATGTGACATCTACCAACCCGCACTGGGCCCGCGTGGCCCACCCTCCTCCCTCCAACGAATTAAGAATGATTTTAATTCGTTGCCTCCCTCTCACCGAGAGGAAGCCTGTGTCCCAGCAGTGGGAACATTATAGGCTGATTATGCTATGCTACATGAGACTTCTAACGTAACTGACGAAATGTAGGGCTACCACGTTTACTTGCCTTAACCTTAGGGCGAGAGGGCACTGCGGTGCGTTCCGTTACGTTCTGCCGCACTGGGCGGGGCCTACAGTAACAAAACGCATCACCGCAGTGCGCTACTTCAAAGACATTCTATACTTCACAGAAAGAACGAAGAAAGAAAATACGTTTATTTGCGGTAAACATGACGTAAAGAACAACAAAATAAAATAACAATTTATAAAACAACTTTTGGGGAAAATATATGCGTCACGTCTACGCAAAACGGCTACCGCTCAGCATAATGCCGCGACCCCATGCGAAACGGAGCCCCAGCGCTGGTTTTCAGCGATAGCCGGCGTTGACGCGATGACGTCGACCGGTGCAGCACGTAACAAAATATGCTTTACAGAGCACAGATTATGCTTTAGAAAAACGCACCGCAGTGCGCGCTCGCCCTTAGAAGAAAACATGTTATTTTATTTATTTCTTTTGGGATCTTGAAGACGCAGTGAAGTTTTAATTCATATGAGCTCGTCACACACTGCGTTTTTCAGACAGATCGTAACGATGAAGATTGATGTGCCGCTCAAAACATGCATTCCTACAGTGCGACACTACGTGGCCCCCTTAGGCCTCTTGTACACGGCACAGTTTCACTACCCACTATGGAATGGATCACTATGGAAGCTTATTGACAAATACGTTTTTTCTACACTGCGGTTTATCCGCCGTACCGTAAGGAAACCGTGTCGTGTGCCTTATACCTATAGGGTGCTTGCATAAAGACGCGGGTTCCCGAAAAGATAACTCGGTACCGATCGGTGCGGGTAAAATATCCTTATGCTCTCACACGTAATAAACTAAAGTTTATTATAAACCTTAAATATTAGGTCTTTACCTATGAAATTGCCGTTCTGCAGTAGGTACGGGCCATTTCAAATCAAAATAATTTTTGTTTGGCTAAGAATTCTAATTTCAAATTAATTTTATTTTAAAAACATGGATTTTTTTTTCTAAAAGTAGTCATTAGTTTATTGATTAGTGTTACATTTTCATCGCATTTCAATCTTTTTCGTCATCATGGATACGTTAAAAATTCGAGTAATATGGAATATGAGTACCGTCGTGGCAGCAACGCGGCACAAGCGGCACGCAACATCAACGACGTTTACGGAGCTAACACTACAAACCAACGCACCACCTGTTATTGGTTTGCTCGCTTCCGTTCTGGAAATTTCGACCTGAAAAATGAACCTCGCGGTCGTCCGAAGACTTTGGTCGACATCGACAATTACGAATTAAAGGCGATTGTGGAAGCTGATGATACACAATCTACGGCTGAATTAGCAGCAGCTTTCGACGTTAGCGTCAAAACAATATTGGTCCATTTGCGTCAAATTGGCAAGGTAAAAAAGCTTGACAAATGGGTGCCCCACGAACTCAATGATCGCCAGCGCGAAGTACGCGTCGAGACGTGCCTTGCACTGCTCAACAGACACACAAATGAAGGAATTTTGAACCGCATTGTTACCTGCGATGAAAAATGGATTCTGTTTGATAACCGCAAGCGCTCAGCAAGTTGGTTGGATCCTGGTTCAGCATCTAAACAATGCCCTAAACGAAAACTTACCCCTAGAAAAGTGATGGTCACTGTTTGGTGGTCTAGCGCCGGTGTGATTCATCACAGCTTCTTACCAAACGGGGTGAGCATTACTGCAGATGTGTACTGTGAAGAACTGAACACAATGATGGAGAAGCTGGCACATCTCCAACCAGCATTGGTCAATCGCTCGTCTCCGCTCCTCCTGCACGACAACGCGCGACCTCATACTGCACAGCAGACGGTCTGCAAGTTGCAAGAACTGGGGTTGGAAGTTCTCCGTCATCCGCCCTACTCACCAAACCTTGCGCCTACAGACTACTACTTTTTCCAGAATTTGGATAACTTCTTGGCGGGAAAAAAATTCAATACCCGAGAGGCAGTACAAAATGCCTTTGAAGAATTTGTTGCCTCCCGACCAGCTGATTTCTTAAAGAAGGGCATCAATAAACTGCCACTGCGTTGGCAAAGATGCATTGATTGCATGGGTGATTACTTCGATTAATACAAATAAAAAATACATGAAAAAAATTCGTTTAAATTTTTTCATACAAAATTATTATAAAACTTTTTTCTGTATTTCGTAGTAGGAAATATAAGTGTTTAAGTGTTGCAAACGTGCCCACTAGAACGACTTGTTTTTGTTCCTGATCCTTAATCTAGTGCTATTACTGATCGAAGGGTAAAGCACAGGTAGGTGTACATGGTAACCTCTGCAGCGGTCAGTGCGATTTGTAGCTCAAAACCCGCTGCTTTATGCAAGTACGGTCGTATCTCGCGCAAGCTAGCGTGGCACCGCGCATAATGTATTACCTGCCTAACATCTCAAAGCATAGCAAATGTATTACAAAATATTATTGTAGCTTGTTTAGTCATGATAACATTAACTATAGAATGTTAATCAGATTTTTGTTTAGATTTGCTGCCTTTGTTTTTAACACAACAGTTTGAAACTTATATGTTTTAATAAAATTCTTCGGCTTACTATCATAAATTCACATGAATGAATAGTCAACTTATTAGGTTGGTTGGGTTGCTAGTCTATTAATTAAGATATGACTGAATATATTTTTAGCCTTATTGACCTCTGCTCATAAGCAATATTATAAATGCGAATGTGAGTTTGTTTGTTTGTTTGCTACGCTTTCACGCTAAAACTGCTGTACGGATTTGGATTACATTTGGCACATGGGTATACCATGACCTGTATTAGGACATAGGGTACTTTTTATCCCGGTAGTACGTTCCCGTGGGATAATTTTCTACCTCCACAAGAGCGAAGCCGCGAGCAAAAGTTAGTAAGACATATTTCTGCGAGTAACGGCTGTTATAAGCATTCGAGCGACTTTTCATCCTGTTGTCAGAGACATAGATCGTTGGTAACATAAAAGGAGTTATGGTGGTTTTAATAAATCTATTCCCAATATACGAGTAGTATGCTCTAGGCTGTTATACAAACCATTCACCATACTGACGATAAGCATTTGATGAGCATCTATAATTGCTAATTTGTGTTGCGAAATTAAAATATTTTAACGGTTTTAGTAGTATAGCTAATCCGTTAATTGGCTACCTACATTATGGCTTCAGCGAATTTTTCCATTTAAAATATTATTAAAGTTATAAGGTTTAGTATATTATTTATTGTGATATATTAGTGTTTTCTCCATGGAACTAATACCATAATCGAGAAAAAAAAACTCAACCGTCTCATACATTTGGGCCGAGTAGGTATTGAAGTTTTGTATGAGACAACTGATATTTTTTTGTCGATTACGATGTTGGTCCCATGGAGAAAGTTGTTCAGTTTGATGGTCTGAATTAAAGGGTGTGGACCCTTTAATTTGAGCACATTTTTCTGATACACCCTGTAAACAAATAAATAAATATTTAAGTGTCTGTTTCTAATGTCAAAATAACAGTTTCTACTAAATGTAAGTATAATAAGAAAGTAAAAAAAAAAACTATTTATAAAATTTTTGTCTGGATGTCTGTTTGTTCCGGCTAATCTCCGAAATGGCTCGACCGGTGGGCGGGATTTTCACTGGCAGATAGCTGATGTTATAAGGAGTAACTTAGGCTACTTTTATTTTAGAACAATAATTAGGGTTACGCGGTACGCCCAAAAAAATAAAACCTATGAAATTGTGAACAAAATTCGATTCAAACAGGGAAGTATCCATCCACGCTGTGCGAAGTCGCGGGCAACAGCTAGTCAAACATAAAACAAGAAATGGATCTTATAATAGTTCCGATTTGCCTTCGGAACCCTAAAAATACGTCATTGTTCTATGTTACTGAATCTGGATTGTCTATCTTTGATTGAGTCTGTTTGAAAGGTGATAAAATAAGAGCATACTATAATTATACTTACACAATAAGTCTCTTTGTTTTAGGCCCTTAACAAGTTTCTGAAGAAAGGTACTGGTGCTTACAAGAAGTCGATGATAATGTTCTACGCTCCGTGGTGCGGGTACTGCAAGACTTTAAAACCCGAATATGTTAACGCTGCTGCTGATTTGAAGGTGAGAACTTAATTGTTTCTGGTTGGGGTACCACTCGTCTTGCTCACTGATTTGTGACCTTATACGTTTCGCCAATCTATGTGGCCACTCTGAAGTACGCGTTATGTGCGGCACGGGATAACGCGGAAAGCAGCGGACTTCGGCATGCCAGGGCCATACAAATGTTAATGCTTTGCCGTGCCATACCGCGTCGTGCCGCGTAGTGAGCGCTGGCCTTTACCTTACGACCTGGTAGCCCTGTGCACTCCCGCGCACACTGTTCACTCGCTTCTGTTTTGTTATTGTGCAAGATAAGTATCAAGTTCTGAGCGACCAAAGACAACGGTATCGCGCCCAGCGGCCGCTGAGGTTTCTCCATGCTCTGTGAGAGCGACCATAATAGTTGGGTGAAAATTGAAGAGAAGAATCATAGCTAGTGATCTAGACTTTTTTTATGTGGGACTGAGGTGGTTATCTATGGTGGAATTCTTGTATTTTAGTGTTACATGCATATTAACCCAATCAATCTGCCTAACCTTTTCCCAACTAAGTTGGGGTCGGCTTCCAGTCTAACCGGATGCAGCTGTATTTTACATGACGCGACTGCCTATCTGACCTCCACAACCCAGTTACTGGGTAACACGATACCCCTTAGTAAGACTGGTTGTCAGACTTTCAGGCTTCTGACGACCCGTAACGACTGTCAAAGATCCAAGAATGACAGCCGGGGCCGGGGCTTAACGTGCTTTCCGAGGCAGAGAGGTGTTTCGGTATATGTAAAGATGGTCACCCATCTACAGACCGACCGCGGCAAGCGTAGCTTAACCAGATCGATCGATACATATTTTGATACTCGCAAGTAAATCAAAACCTATAAGGGTACTTTCCATTGTCCTAGAATAATGAAATTTGACAAGAAGCAAGGTCTTACAGCACAAATAATGGAAAAAGTCCGAAAATTGTTAATTTCTAATTCTACCACATAGAAAAAAATTTCAAGTCTGTCAGTCTGTCAAGACCCTTTTTCTCAGGGACGCCTAGAGATATCAAGTTGAAATTAATATCAAATACTTAGGTCTATAGCCCCTTAGATATCTAAAAAAATCAAGCTTCTAACTCAACGCAATAAAAAAATACGGCCATTTTACGACATATTTGGATACTCGCAACTCTCGCAAGTAAATCAGAACCTATGGGGTACTTCGCGTTGACCTAGAATAATGAAATTTGGCAAGAAGCAAGGTCTCCCAGCACAAGTAAAGGAAAAGTCCCAAAATTGATAATTTGTAATTTTATGACATAAAAAAATTTTTTTTGGGATCCAATGTTAAGTTTGTTTTTGGTATAAATTCTTTTCAACTTTCATTGTGCGTGGTCCGACACGCACTTGGCCGGTTTTTTTTAGACTTAAAACTAGTTTTCGTTTGATTTCAGGGTGAATCACTACTCGCTGCAATTGATGTTTCCAAACCAGGAAACTCTAAAATAAGACAACTGTATAACATCACTGGCTTCCCCACCTTATTGTATTATGAGTAAGTACTGATAATATACACATTATCCTATTATACTAAAACATTTGGTTTGCGCGCGTTGTGATGGCGTATATTGTATGAGGCCTATGTCCAACATGGGAACATCAAAAAACGATAGGCTAGCTAGATTGCAGCAATATGTCATGCAAAAATATTTACTTTTAACTCCGTGAAAATAGATATATAATACATCCAGCCTTGGATGCAGCCGTCAAAAATTTGCGCATGCAGAAGTCGCGCCAGTTAAAATGCAACATTTGCCGTCATTTGCATGTTGCATTTTACACAAACGAAACAAATGAAATTTTCATAATTTTTTGCATAACATTTTACTATTATGCTATATTCAATATTATTAATCAGTATGTTTGCTTCACTGTAGAAAAGGGCAATACAAGTTGCCTTATAACGGCGAGAATAAAAGACAAGCGATAGTAGACTTTATGAGAGACCCTACGACTGCCATGCAGCAGAAGAAGAAGGAAGTAGTTGATGACAGCTGGCCTGAAGACTCTGATGTTGTGCATCTCACTGGTGAGTTTGGATTTTTCCCTAAGTCAATCTACACATGGCATATATCAAGCCATTTGTTTATTTGGTAGGAAATCCTTTACGATACCCATTCTGGAGAGAATGCAGCGTTGTATACGAGCTTGTAAATCAAAAATAATACTTATTCAAAACCTACTAAATCAATGTTTATCGATCGAAAGGGTACTAGTGTCAGTCGATTACCTACGATTAGATAGACAGAGAGAGGGAATTCTCCTATCTAATCGTAGGTAAACAACAAATAATAATCAATAAATAATCATAAATGTATTGCACCAATGGAGCAAATAAAACTGGAAAAGTAAATAACTATTAAGTAGTACAAGTAATGGTGCTATTGCTAAAAGGCAACCATTGGAATGAAATTGTGCAAGAAAAGATAACAGGCAGTTTGGGGTGGTCATTAATTAATTATAAAGAAAATAAATATATATAAAAGAATTCAAATGAATGCTATGATTAGAAATTAATTAAAAGATAATGCACACGATTAAATGATATAATGACATTATGTTGTCTATTAATAATCTTGATCGCACGTCATTTTATTAATCTAATATGTTTGTGCCAATATATTATTGATATATTGGCGTGTGCTAGCTGACATGGCAAATAATTTAGATTATTTTGCTTAAATTAATATTTAATTATTTTGTTTAATTTTTTTTTGCTTTTTTTGTATAGAATCAAGTTTTCCTAACTGAACAGTCAGCTATGCGGCTGTGGAGTTTGTAGCACCACTTCTTCTTCCCAGCTAAAGCACTGGGAAGTGGTGAAGGCCTTCGAAAAGTGCTGTGCTAGTGATTCTCATACTATGGTCGGACTTTTAACTAGCTGCAGTAAACTGACACTTCTAATGTTATTTTTAGTGTCATTTCGCTATCAAATGGGAACATTTTTTAACGAAATGACAGATAAGAACTGTCATTTAACTGCAGCTAATTAAAAGTCCGAGCATAGATTGAATAAATGAGTTTTGTTTTTGACTGGTTTGGTTAAGGGCATTTATAAATCTATACTAATAATATAATAATATTATAAAGAGGAAAGATTTGTTTGTTTGTTTGTACCGGCTCCGAAACTACTGGACCAATTTTAACCATTTTTTCACCAATCGAAAGCTAAATTATCAGGAAGTAACATAGGCTACAATTTATTTTCAAAAGATTTAGAGATCGTTAAGAAAATTGCAATAATTTAGCCCAAAGTAGCAAAATTTTGCCTGTAAAATTCATTATTTGGCGTGCGCTGAGAAAACTATTGATGATACATAAAAAGTATGTACTACATAATTAAAGTACTCATTATTACCTTCAAAAAATCCGCAAGGCAATATTAACTATCATAGTTAAGTCACAATAGCAGCTTTTTGTGTTTTAAAATTTAATTAGATTGCCGTTAGAAACAAAAGTTATAGGTATAAAGTTGTAATAAAATCTCTTTGGCTCTACTGTTTGTATCTGGCTGGTTTTGATACCATTAAATAGATGATATTTTAGAAAAGAAAAATAAAAAGTAAAAACGATTTGCCGCCATTTTTCAATTGTTTTTCTGCCCGCCAAAATGAGTGCATCTAACAACGAATTAAGATTCGTTGGCATCTAACGAACAAATTCGATACATTTTGAAGTCTTATTACAAAAAAGGCAAAATGCAACACAAACCACGAAAAAAATTGTGACGTTTATGGACTTAACGCATTGTCAGTAAAAGTAGCACAAAGTTGGTTCAAGCGTTTTCGGTCCGGGAATTTTGATGTCAAAGATGTAGCTCGCTCTAGTCGCCTCTGGTTGGTCTGTTACAGATATGGCCGATGCCACTTTTGGAAAAATGGAGCAAGATTGGCATATTAGTAGTTACAACATAGTTGAAGAGTTAGGGGTTGACCACAAAACAGTTTTGACCCATTTGGCAAATGTTTAGTTATGTGTATAACTAAATAATAAACTATGAAAAATAAATGTCTTGAATTTGTATATAAAATACCAAGGAACTTTTCCCCGACCTAATATTATGCAGAAACGCATGTGTTCACTTTAAAAAAAAATTGCTACTGAAGCCTGCAGGTGTGGACCTCAGGACGAGCTGCTTCTCACAAGGATAACTTTACGTCGCTCGCTCCCGCGTTATCAGTCCTGACTCTCTGTATATTTTGGCTAAGGGAAGTTTTATAAAATGTGGCTATTATTTTATTAGTACCTGGGCGAGAGTAGTGTACGACCGAAAGTTCGGTTTCGGTCGAATTTCGATAAAAAAACGGGTTTCTGTTTATTTTCGGCTTCGGCGGCAAACCTACCGAAACTACGACCGAAACCGAAACTGCGTTCGGGAGTTCTCGCGCTGTGCTCGATCATGGTCGGCGCGGTAAATTCCATCGAAGCGGCGAATTTTCTTTTAGGTAGTACCTACTGAAATAAACACCTCACCTATTTAAGTGTTTAATATTAATATTTTAGGGTTCCATACCAAAATGGTAAAAAGGAACCCTTATGGTGCGACTCAGTCTGTCTGTCTGTCACAGCTGGATATCTCAAGAACTGCAAATCAAAATCAAATCAAATCAAATAATTTATTTGCATAATACAGGTTACAAAAGGTGTTACAAGTATAAAAAAGTACATTGTATTATAACCTACTGAGGTGTGCAAATTAATAATTAGGTAGGTACTAGGTACTAAGCAAAATTAAATAATTATACTGAATAAATTAAATTGAGTTACATAAAAAACAGAAATGTCAAAATAAAAAATGTCAAATTATAAAAAGTCATTTAAAATTACAATAAAAATTATATTTGTGGTGCCATTTCAGATAAAATCAGTCATCTTTCATTTAAATAATCATTTATTGTATAGTAGCACTTTTCAACTAGGAATTTGTGTAAAGATAATTTGAAATGTCCCATTTTGTGTAGATTTGTGATATTTTTTGGCAACTTATTGTATATTTTGGGTGCCATGCCCAAAATGTTTTTATTAAATACTGCTTTTTTATGACGTCTTACGCATATTTTATTTTTGTGTCGTGTGCTTTTTGGATGGGTATAAAGATGTAAATTAGCTTTGACAAAGATCGCCATTTCATATATATAAAGACAAGGGAATGTTAGTAACTGGAACTGTTGAAAATGTGGCTTGCAACTTTCTGTGCGTTGTATGCCACACATTGCCCTTATGCATTGTTTCTGAGCTTTGAACGCCATTTCTCTGTCTGGCGAGTTCCCCCAAAATATAAGTCCGTAGCGTAAAGTAGATGCAACATACCCGTGATACGCCACCAATAATGTGGCACGATTTGACACTTTTCTTAGGTTATACAGGTCATAAGAATACTGGCTAAGCTTTTTGCATGTGTTTTCAACATGTGTTTTCCAACTCATATTTTTATTTATCCAAATACCTAAGAATTTGGTGTATTCTGCTTCACTAATAGTTTTGTCACCGTAACGAATATCCGGTTTTTTATTGTTTGTTTGTTGTTCAAATGAAATGTAATTTGTTTTTTCAAGATTTATTTTTAAGTTGTTTTTAGTAAGCTAAGTTATTATATCATTTAAGTTGCCGTTTATTTCTTTTTCAAATGTCACATCATCTTTACTTTTGATTATTATTGTGCTGTCGTCAGCAAATAAAATCATTGGATTATTAATTGTTTTAGGCATGTCATTAATATATATAATGATAAACAAAGGAGCAAGAACACTGCCTTGCGGCACACCAAATATGCATTTTCTATGTGCAGAGACATAAGTCTTTTCAGTTCTTGTGTAGGGGCAGATTTTATTTATATAAGTAATTTGTTCTCGATTAGTCAGATATGATTTGATAAGTTCAAGGACATTGCCTCTAATTCCATATTTTTCCAGCTTGTTTAGCAGTATTTTATGGTTAACATAGTCAAATGCCTTTGACATGTTCATAAATAATGCAACTACAGGAGTTCTATTGTCAACGTTAGTTAGAACGTGTTCAACAAGTTTGTAAATAGCAGAGTCAATGTTTTTATTTTTCCTGAAACCATATTGTTCGCTAACCAAGATTTTGTTAGTTTCTATAAATGAATATATTTTGTTTTATATTACTTTGCACTGATGCAACTTGAAATTTGGAACAGTTTTAGATGACGTTTATTCCAGTATTTTGCAAATAAGAAAGAAATAAAAATATATGTGTTTTTTTTTGCAACAGGGACGGAGAGGTGGTCTTAAAAATTCAAAGTGGGGCTACTAGGGCATGTGGGGTATCATATGAAAGAGCGCTGTTTGCACATTCTCAAACATTTTTTTATTTTTTTTACGCCGCATAGTTTTCGATTTTTGATGAAAATTGTAAAAAAAATACCGTTCCCCCCTTATCTCCGAAGTTTGCATATAGAAAAATCTGAAATTATTCTGTGATAGAAGTTTATGTAAATATTACTGAAAAATAAAACGATGTCTCTAAATAGCACACTTTTTCAGAAATCGGAACGGAACCCTCGGTGCGCGAGTCCGACTCTCTCTTGACCGGTTTCTTCTTAAATGAGGGGTTGCTATGTTGATTATTAAGTGAAAATGTCGAAGACTGCATAGATATGTGATTTAAAGATAAAAAAAGCGGTCAAGAGCGAGCCGGACTCGCGCACCGAGGGTTCCGTTCCGATTTCTGAAAAAGTGTGCTATTTAGAGACATCGTTAAATCGTTATATAGTTGGGTAAACGTCATCTAAAACTGTTCCTCAAGTTGACAGCATTAGTAGTTTTTGAGATATCTAGCTGTGACAGAAAGACAGACAGACAGACAGGGTCGCACCATAAGGTTTCCTTTTTACCATTTTGGTACGGAACCCTAAAAAATAAAACTGACAGATTACAATAATTGTTTTTCCCTCAAAACATGATCCTTGTAAGGAAGTTTCGGTTTCGGCCGAAACTGAGACCGTTGCCGAAATTCGGTTTCGGTTTCGGTCGTAAAAACCAGTTTCGGTCGGACACTAGGCGAGAGAAAACGAATTTTCCCAGAAATCAGGATCCATCATGATTCCGTTGAGAAAAAAAGGATGGTGCTTATAGGTCGTATCTCAGAACAATAACAAAGCATAGAAGGAAGGCTAAAAACAGAATTCTGTAACTACCTTTATTCCCGTTCTATTATTAGGTACGATAAAGGTACGATAAAGGATGTGGGAAAGAGATAAATGTTTTACTCTTTGTTTTACTTTCTTGGCATGGTCACAAGATCAATTGTCATTTGGTTAAAAAAGTTATAGTATGACGCGGCCAAATTTGATAGTACTTTGTTTCAATGTCTGACAGTTTGTTCATTGAACTAGCTGACTTATTCGCGTGTTCATTGTTTACGTGTCTGTCGTAATATTCCATGGTTTTGCGATGTTTTAATAATATTTCTACTGTTAGATTGCATGAATTCTTTGTTTAACTACAAATAGTGAGTGTGTGGACGCTGTGGAGCAATTTCTTGTGTGGTTGGGGGCTGCAAGTCCCATTCATAGCGAAAATAAAATGAACAACAAATATTGACCTTCCATCGGTAAGTTTTTGCTCAATTTCTTGTTGCCTAAGATCTGATAAACGAATATAAATACATAACAAATATTGCTGTGTCACTATATAGCTGAAACCAGTCGTAATATTTACTCCAATAGAAGTTATTAGCGAATATTCGGAAATTGTTTTGGGGTTATCTTGATCAGCCATAGTGACGTAAATAATGTTGTCGATACTTTTCTTTTACAGATTTCCTAGACGATGTGAAAAAAAAATGGATAAATTGTATTGGTAGACGAAATTGGACTCCAAACAGCACAGCCACATAATATGCTCCAAACATTTTACTTTGTATTCATTTGGTAATGAACCTATGAAATGGATGTAGCATGTTCTTTAAGTCGTCACTTAGAGTACATGCTGTTCCTACATTATTTGTTATGTATAGAACAGATGAAATGGTCTTGATATATTATGATATAATTAAGGTATTTTATTGGCAATAAATAGTATCCCGTTCAAATTAAAACTTGATTTATTACATTACAGGAAATGCTTATGGAAGTCTGCGAAGAAGGACATAGCGCAATACTGCAAATTAAAAAAACCGCTCACCATCAACAGTAATTTAACATGAAGACAGGTATAACATTCAGAAATATGTTCACTTGATATATGCGATACAATGATATTATATTAAAAATATCATTGATGCGATATCATTCTTCTAATTATCTCAGTCGGAAATATAATCGGGTGCAAATTTATTTATTTATTTTTAATACAAAATACGTAATTGTAGGATCCCGTAGCAATGGAAGTTGAAACAGGACCTAGTACATCGGTACAAATTAATGAATCGCCACTGATCTTGACATCTCGTGAAATCATCTCACATCAGTCAGGTAAGACATACAAATAAAACTATTTACCTAAATAAAAATGTTGATAAAAAATCTTACATAAATTTTATTGAGAACTGTTTGTTTTAGGAATCCTTGACACAGATGACAATAACAAATTCAGAAATAATTGGATTCCATCCCGATTCAAGAAGACTGCGCTTTTGGCAAGTTCCTGGTCGCCAGAGCCGACTCCAGAATCCTCAGGAAGTTCATCCGTACCAGGGCGGAATGATTATGGTGTGGGCTGGAATTCGACTAACAGATTATTAAAGTGGCTAGGCATTTTATTTTTTTATTTAAAATATTATCTTTTATTTAAAATATTATCTGGTCGTTATTTATTTTTTTATGTACGAAAAGTTTTTGTCGCTTTGGTACCATTTTAAATTTTCATAATAAATTTTATTTTTTCACTAACAACCATTTTATTTAATCAAATAATTCAAATCTCTATTAAATTACGCTTCTACTGATTTACAATAATATATGTTACATAAAAAGTATTAAAATAAAAATTATTAGGTACTTTGAATACCCTTTTTCCCTAGACTTTGTTGAGTAGTCTATGGTGTAATCTAAAATTCAAATAAATATGAGAAAGTAAGTTGCTAAAAACATTTGCAAAACCGAATGTCTCCCACTTCTTTTCAATAAACTCATCAGTTATTATGGCAACTAAATACATTCGGGTTTAGCCGGGTCAGATTTAATACATGAAGGGCTGTCGGGAACCAAGGAAGACTTTGGTGATGATGATGACGAACTATTTAGTTCATACTTAAAGTATTGTTTCATTTTGAACGAATATATTAAGTATTGGTATCATAAGTATGCTTAGTTACTTCAAAATTTTTGGTACGCACGGCTACAGATCAAGCTATAAATTTCCAGTATAAGCTGATCTCGCATTGTATAGGATTTCCTTACAATGAGCGGTCAGTGTAAACTGGAAATGTATAGCTGGATGTGTAGCCGTGTGTACCTACGGTTATTATTCTTGGCAGTGTAAGAAAGAATGTCATTGTAAATTCTATCGACGTTGAAATTTAGTGGGTACATCACTAGTCAGAATAAAATGAATGACAACCTACAAAATTTCGAAACGTCTTCTGTATACGTGTCCTTCTTTAACATCACAGCGGCTCCATAAGTCAAAATGAAACAAATATATTGAGTTCAGTTGCTATTTTAACACTACTTCTATGCTTTGTTATTGTTCTGAGAGGTCGTATATAGCTCCGTCTCTCTCTCTCTCTCTCTCTCTCTCTCTCTCTCTCTCTCTTACTTTCACGTCATAGAATGGCCCCAGCATGTTTTTTGCTCTAATGATTATTTGCACCTCGCAAAAATAAATAAGAAGAGAGATTTTCTTAATAAAGAGTATTTACTTATGTGTCAAAAGAAAACTGTAATGTGTACTTTCCATCGACCTCTGCTGTCACTTCTATTACTTTAAATAGTGTATTATCTATGGTCACTTCTTTTAATGGCGTCTACGCAAATCATGTTTTTTTATGCTTCGCTTCTTAATTAAAATGAAGATTTTAGTTATTATTTGTTCATGTTATTGACATGTAACATCAACATCTCGCATTATGCACGTGCAGAAATGGTCGATTGCCAAATTATTGAAAGGTATTCATAATTTATGTATTTACTACTCAGAGACATTTATAAATAATAATTTCCAGTTGTAAAATATTACATAACCTCTTACAAGATAATTATTTTGTCTTATAAATTGTAGGTTTATACGGAGTTATAAACCCAGAGGTTTAAAACTATGCATAACCTGTGACCTGGGCCTGTGACAACACCCAAGCTAAGATTAAACTGGTGTTATGGGTGTCAGGGCTTTAAAGTTAATACCAGATAAGACATAAAAGTCCGGAATTTCATAGCTAAATTTAATACAGAAACAAAAATATGAAAGAGAAAACCATTTTTATAGTGTGTTTGTATGTCTTGTGTAGTGTAGTTATTGTGTTGTGTTGTGCTGGAAGGTGGGTTTGTTTGAGGATGTGTCGGAGTCAGGGTACTTGCCCGAAAGTTGCCAAAGTTGCCGGACTTCATAGGGTTTTTCAATTGCCACCATGCCATTTCATAGATTCTATGCGCTCATGAGTTTGTGAAAAAAAATCAGCTGTTCCGTACATTTTGACCTGTTATGCGAACATAAATGTAGAGAACAGCTGTTTTTTCTTCGCGATTTCAGTTTTGGTCCCATAGTAAAAGTTGTTCATAATGATGTGTTCAAACGACATGACCCATTATCTGCAAAAATTAATATGAGGTTTGATGAGATGAGACGGTAGGCGGGTAGTTGTCTAATCTTCATGGTCGGGTTTTAACTGAAATATTCGATAACGTTTATACATGTTAAGTTTAGGATAATTTATTAACTGGATCGCCAACAGCGACACCCATTTTGTTAGCTATCCCCATAACAGCAAATCGATGAAATAGTTTTAATAAATTGGAACCCAGTTCAGATTGTTTTAGGTCATTCTAATCTCGGGGCCTGCTACTATTTGTTTTGTTTTTTCACCAAAACATTTTTTCTTTTTTTTGCAGCTGCGAATTTTGATGATACCCTTTCAAATGTTAAAAATGCGCTCGTAGTGTTTTATGCGCCTTGGTGTGGACATTGCAAACGAATTAAACCAGAGTTCGAGAAAGCAGCTAAAACGATAAAATCTGAAAAGGTTGGTTTATTATGTGGTTAAACATAAATATGTCATACAAAGCAAACAAATATTGATGCTTTAATTATAATGTCACAAACATGGATTGTTTTTGTTGTTGCCTTAGAACTTTGTTAGTATATAATACAGTAATCCTAATCCTAACTTCCTAACTAATATTATAAATGCAAAAGTGTTTGTTTGTTTGTTACGCTTTCACGCTAAAACGTCTGAACGGATTTGGATGAAATTTGGCACATTGGTAGACCATGACCTGGATTAAGACATAGGATGCTTTTTGTCTCGGTTCTACCTTCCTGTGGGATAATTTCCGACGCCGCAATTTTAGCCGCATGCAAAAGTTAGTAAGACATACTACTGCCAGTAACGGCTGTTATAAGCATTCGTATTAATTCATGTGAAAACTAGTGTTCGCGAATGCAAAACAGCTTTTCAACCTGTTGTCAGAGACATAGATCGTTGGTAGAGCATGTCCACTCTGAAACGACGCGCCCCACCTAAATACGTAGTGTACGTATATATACGTACACTACGGTAAATGCGGTAGTGGGGCGCGGCATATCGGAGTGGAGAAGCTCTAAGATAAAAGAAGGCGAAGCCGCGGGCAAAATCTAGTTAATGACAAATACATACCATACATAAACTCGTGCCTTCTTCCCATGGGTGAACGCAGAAACAACAGCAGTGCGATTCTGTAAACATCTCACCGTGAAAACTTAGGTGAAGTGAGCGTGGAGTGAGCTGTCAATAGTGTCAATTCCTAGCAAAAATAAACTCACTTCACCTAAGTTTTCACGGTGAGATTTTTACAGAATCGACCGGCAGAACGCCGCCCGTTGCGAGTACGAGTACTAGGCACCCGACCTTTTGCCTTTTGACCTTTTGACCTAGGCACATTGAGTTGCACAAAAGGTTAGGGCTTGTAGAGTGTGGTCTCTGCGTTTGCCTGTGAGTAACAGTCAGTTTTTAACCCTCGATGCGCAGTATACATATTAACGGCTATGTAATACAAATATGTACCTACGTTATATAAATTGTTTATGCCTGGTTTCTCAGGACTTTAAACCGAGTTTATCCAGTCGATAGTGATTATTGCTTCGATATCATATTTCTGAACACTTCGTTAAGGAAGAATTTAGCTTAAAAGTCGAGTGAATTACTGTCGAGGGTTTTTCTGAGGACCTCAAAAACCAGCAATAAGGAAGGAATTCGTTTATATAGATAATTTTGCGAGTCAATAGCTGTAAGATATAGATAATAAAAGTTTCTCTGAGGATTTCAGAAACCGGGCATTAGTAACGTTCCGACTAGCTAAAAACTTATATTAGATGGCTCTGTATTAATCACACTAATATTATAAAGGCGAAAGTTTGTGAGTGTGTGTGTATGTTTGCTACTTCTTCACGCACAAACGGCTGGACCGATTTGGATGAAATTTGGTATGTAGATAGCTTATACCCTGGATTGTCACATAGGCTACTTTTTATACCGGTTTACGCGGCTGAAACTGCTTGGCGCAGCTAGTACATACATAAAATTCAATCAATTCAATTCAATTCTATTGTATGTAATACTTACATATAATGATGTACTTTATGTAATAAAATTAATTAATGTTTTCTAGCTCGACGGCATTTTGGCGGCAGTGGATGCGACAAAGCAACCGGATCTCGCTTCTCGTTTTGGCGTTAAGGGCTATCCTACACTAAAGTACTTCAGCAAAGGCGACTACCAGTTTGACGCGGGTCATGCCAGGCAAGAAGAGCAAATTATTAGTTTTATTAAGGTTAGTAGACTATTTTATTTATTAAGTTAAAACCTAAAAATGAGTTTTAAGATACTTACTTCAAGTCGTTGAAAATGTGGTTGTTTTTACAGTTTCTTTTACGGAAAAAGCGCCAGGGTAATTTGCAAGTCAGTATTATGTTGTATGTTGATCAAAATACCATTCGCGACCGTAACAAGTACAGAATTATAATCAATAAAGTCATCAATACAACCCAACAACGTGACATTTGAGGATTATACTAACTTAAGGAGTTTTATTACTGATTCTAATGATTATAATTCTGTAAATACATATTTGTTACGGTCGCGAATCATATTTTGATCAACATACAACCTAATACTGACCTGCAAATTGCAAAACACGTAAGAAAATTTGAATTTCGCGGGCCACCCAGGCGCTATCGCCTTATAACCAGGCCTTGTTGTTGTCAGGACCCTAAAGAGCCACCGCCGCCGCCGCCCCCCGAAAAGCCGTGGTCGGAAGAAGAGTCGCCCGTGCGCCACCTCGACTCCTCGACTTTCAGAAACACACTGCGCAAGGTCAAACACGCCATCATTATGTTCTACGCGCCCTGTAAGTAATACAGCAGCTACTTCAAGCTGTGCTAAGCTAAACTAAACTTTCTCGTGCTATATTTTGTACAAGCAACTTGATTTGCGCGAGACACCATGAATTGCGTCAATGTGACAAGATACTCAGGCCTGTGTTCACCAACATTCAAACCACCGGTAATAGTTATTTATGCAACTGTTGTATAATAAGGGGTATTAAAACACGAATTTGGGTTTATTTTTTTGTGATAATAGTATCACATGAGTGTTTTAATACCTAATTATGTACAGTTGCATACAAGACTTTATCTAAACCCATCGTGAATCCTCTATAAAAGGTTCTGAAACCACAGGTTAGGTATTGTACAATGTTGTAAGAACTCTATGTATTTTCATGGAAAGTTTAATTGTTGAGTATAATACAAACATAGTATGTATAGGTAATAAGAGAATTTAAACGCACAACCCTTTAATAAGTGGTCATTGTACTCATTATTATGAACAACTTTTACTATGTGACCAAACCTGAAATCGCGAAAACCACTCACTCACCACCACACTCACTTCACTCACTCAACTCACTCACTCACCACTCACTCACCACCACACTCACTTCACTCACCACCACACTCACTTCACTCACTCACCACACTCACTCACTTACACTCACTTCACTCAATTCACTCACCACTCACTCACTTCACCCACTCACCACTCACTCACTTCACAACCACTCATTCACTCCACCCACTCACCACTCACTCACTCAGTCACTTACCCCACTCACTCACCCACACACACAAAACAAAACAAAACAATATCGGCTGTTCCCTAAATTTTGACGAGATAGAAATTTTAAGGATACCACGTGACTAAGTAAGGGATCGAAAAAGCACGAAAAAGCAAAGGAGTTGCATAATGAAATTTAGTACAACATTATAACACCCGTTTGGATGTTATTATGGTTACTGTGACACTGGCTGTTTTAATGTTGGCAATAAGGTAACTGTTTCAGGAACTTTTATAGAGGATTTATAGCATGGGTGTAGATAAAAGTATTTAAATCGGTTTATGTCAAATTTCTTTCCAAATTAGACATAAACCAACTGTTTAAATACCTAACCGTTAGTTTGAATGTTGGTGAACATAGGCCTAAGTGTGAGCGAGATAGACGGACCACATGAGGTCATCACAACACTGATACTGCTACTGAGAAATTCATCATGATAAACCCAGTACTTAAGACTTTGCCCGATGTGGAAATCGAACTCCTGACCCCACGTTTATCAATCGCGCTTGCGACCACTAAACCGTTGAGTGTCTCTTCACTTTAGGAAATGCTTGCACTAATTATAAAGGATAATTTATGAGCCTGAGTCCAGCAATCAATCAATCAATTTGTTCCGACCGAGAAAAACTGTTTGAGAGTTTTCTGCCGATCTATTCTGCAAAAATGTTACTGTGAAAACTTATAGTGCGTTTCATGAAATAGTTTCTATGCCGTAAAGTTGGCTCCACTGTTGTAGGACGAACCATTGATAAAGCATGGGCCTATGTATCCAGGTTTATGTGTCCAGTTTAACAGTGGAGTCAACATTACGGCATAGGAACTGTTTGACGATTTTTTTGATTTTTTTTGACATCACTGTAATTTTTTAACACAATTTTCTTGTTATGAAATAAATTATTTATAACTTATGACGAAACCTACCCTAGGTGAAGTTATCTGTCATTAATGTCAATCCCTCATCATCAGTTGGAATGACAGCACACTTCACTTAAGTTTTCACGTTGACATTTTTACAGAATAGGCCGGCTGCCCTTTACGTGTGGATGGTTGATTGTGAGGTTTTTACTTCCATTTTTCTAATAACAAGCCGTGTGCCCGATGTGATTTCTCATCGGTAAAAATGATGAACACCCATACAAACTTTCTTCCCCTATTTAAAACCTTTATGGGATCAACTTCTAGAAATTCTTCCTTAGTTACATAAGGAACTCTTGTCAAAAATGTCATGACTATCGATAGCCATGTAAGACTTTAACCCCCGACGGAAACAGAGGGGTGTTGTAAGTTTAACGTGTGTATCTGTGTTTCTGTCTGTAGCTCCCAAACGACTGAATCGATTCAGATTTTTTTTGTTTTGATTGAATTATATATTCAAGAAAATCTGTTCAGCTGTATGAAGATAGCTCTTTTCTAGTTGATGAATGGATGTGAGCATCTTTCACAGGTCTGATCGAGTCGAAATTTGGTATAATGTTACTTCACTGACATTAGAATATCATAGTATATTTAGAGAATAATACCGAACTGATGCTGCAGCATCACCTGGAATTTGCTGCATACCCAACTTCCTCACCAACTTACAGCCGAGGTATCGTGTTTGAGCTCATTGAAATGGTCTCGACGAATAGGTTATAGATAGATGGCAATCAGGGTCTGATGATGAAGTACCAAAAAAAAATGAGGGTAGATTTGTGGCAGGGTTTTTTTTTAATTTTAAAGGACATGGCTAAGCCACTGCCCTAAGCATGTATAGAAATTTCGCACTAGGTCATAACATTCAAATATTCATTGAAGAATTATAACGGTTTTATTATTCTCTTAAAACTGCCGTGAACTAATTAAATAATTAAGAGTTTTTTTCATGTTTTTTGTTTGACAAGTTGAACATGGCAAAATCTGGAGACAAACGGCTCCATAATAGAGCCGGCACTAAAAACTGACAATCGATTCTTCTCGATTATACTTGATTCGATTAGAACCTAATAAAAATAATACCAAAAGCTCGGAACATGTATTGTGTAAACTCTTCGTTTAAAAGGAGGGTATTGTTTTTCGAGAGTATGTATGTCTATTCTTTGGCACGCTCTGTAGCCTAAACGGCTTGATGGATTTTAACATAAGAGGTGTCGTTAGATTTGTCTTAATTGTGAGAGTAACATACAGTATATAAATATAAATAACCTATCTGAATATACAAAAAAAGAAAGGGGAATGTTTTTTTTTAAATAAAAAACAACAGTTGGTATCGAATAAAAGTTAGTAATGTGTCAATTCCAAATATATGTATATTAATAAAACTTAAAAGATTGAAATAAAAAAAATATTTTTAAAAACAAAAAATCCGACTGCAAAAACACACAAAATATTTTTTTCGTTAACGATTTCTACCAGTCAACTCCTACAGCCGCGTAAAAGAAATTCGTTCAAAATATGACCAAAAGCTTCGGAACATGTGTAAACTCTTTGTTTAATCAATTCAAATTATCCAATAACCCAAGTACCTACAAGACATAGACCTAGTACCTAGACCTACATATAAATACCTAGCTATTTTATGTCGAAGAATGTTGACTGAATAATGATCGACAAGAACAATAATTTATTGTATTTTCAATTATTTAATCGATTCTGATAGGTAAAAGTACTCTGTGATTCTGTTACATCCCATCAATCAATCCCATCTCTATAAAAAATAAAGTCTGTCAGGTCTGACGTCATTTGATCGCTCTGCGGATCATTCATTCGTTGCACTTTCACAGTATTTTGGATATTTACTATTTGACCCACAGCCTTATTGTATTTGCTCATCTACCTATTCACTACCGCTACTCTACACGGACATACCTTACCTATCGATTCATCATGAGATGCATAAACTGTGGTGTATCTACGCAAAGACTGCGGAGGTATTTCACCTCTTCTTCTTCTCTCTCCTTTACCTGGTGTTCTGTTTACTATGTGTGTGTACATATTATACAGGGTGAAATTGAATAGATGCGACAAAATTTAAGGGGGTGTTCTACGCATCAATATGAACAACTTTTACTATGGGACCAAAACTGAAATCCCGAAAAAAAAAATCAGCTGGTCAGTACATTTTGACGAATTATGCGAACATTAAATGTACTGAACAGCTGATTTTTTTTTCGCGATTTCAGGTTTGGTCCTATAGTAAAAGTGGTTCATATTGATGCGTAGAACACCCCCTTAAATTTTGTCACATCTATTCAATTTCACCCTGTATATGAAAGCGAAAGTACAAGTAATCCCTTAGAGGACATACTTGCATATTACTGTAGCTGTATTGTGGAGAACAGAACTGTTTGCTGCTGTCACCTATGACGTAATATATCATTGGCTGTCACGTCATGACAGTAATCTGGTATTTGGGGTGGGCGAGACACCAGACCACGTTGTCTGCTCCGGCTTCAGTTTTAGATAATGTACTTGTGAGACTAACAGAATAATCTCCATTTAACGCCTATCGCTTTTGCTCTATAATAAATAATAATGTAGGTAGCTACATTTTAAATGAATAAATATCATTGTTGTTAGTTTATTTCAATGTTTTGTTTCTCCTTGTTTATATTATTTAAATACTGATATTCAGCTGCATTCTCATCATCTGCCTAGCCTGTTCCCAACTGTGTTGACCCCAACACAGTTGGGAACGGGCTAGGCAGATGATGTGTCCTTGTCAAATCAATGCAAAGCATCAATACGTAAAATATGTATGCGTGTCTGAAAGCCATAGGGTAGGTACGTAAAGGTAATACGATAACATTTGGACTGGTTGTCACCAGTCCAAATGTTATCGTATTACCCAGTAACTGGGTTGTGGTGGTCAGATATGCAGTCGCTCCATGTAAAATATTGGTATTCAGATGCATCCGGTTACACTGGAAGTCGACCCCAACTTAGTTGGAAAAGGCTAGGCACATGATGATGATATCTATGCATAGGGTGGTTTACATAATAAAATCTTTGTTTTTTACCTATTTGTTGAAGCTTGTAAACAAACGCCTGGCTAAAGTTCATAGTAAAATCTTTTACTTTTACAAGTTTGTTTACCTATTGATGTAGGAGTTTCTACGATTTTATTTTCAGCATTATAGCGATGTAAAAAGTTTATAATAAGAAATACTAGAATTCAGATATTCAGCTTTACATATTACTAGGTACAATTTTAATACACTGCTAGGGCAGTCGCCCATACTTCCATTTAGCCATGTCTTTTAACTCTTAACTTGTATTAAGTAGATAACAAATCATGTTCATCAGAATATCCCCATTTTCAGGGTGTGGCCACTGCAAAAGTACTAAGCCGGAGTTTGTGAGTGCTGCAGAGAAGTTTGCAGATGAGCTGATGGTGGCATTCGGCGCCGTGGATTGTACCAGCGACCAAGAACTGTGCGCCAACTATGACGTCAAAGGATACCCGACGATCAAATACTTCAGCTATTACGATAAAGCTGTGAAGGAATACACGGGTGGCAGAAAGGTAATTTTGGAACTTTCATTGTGACTTGTGCGCAAGGTTACTTTCAAACTTGATTGTCATACAGCCAACAAGACTTATGAGTAATTGAGACCACGCTTTGTAAAGCCAATCGAACTTTTATAACTCGATGAGCGTTATTTGCGATCGGGTTACTGTAAGTTCAAGATCAGTGAGTTTCAAGAGTAGAATGTACAAGAACGTTCATTCATTCACTAAAAATGAAAACTCAGCAACCAATGGGAAATTTCTACTGAAGGCTGCGGGTGTCAGCCTCACATCGCTTGCTCCCGCGGCACCAGACTGACTCCTGACTCTCTGAATATTTTGGCTGCTGAGACCTAAACTACAAAATGCAAAAAAACAAACACAAAAAACAACAACACAAAAATCGCACAACACAAAAAAAAATACAGGGAACATACATAAACTCACCCCTTCTTCCCTTGGGGATAGAACGCCACCGGCGCGCGTGCGTGTATGACCAGATGTATGAACGTAAACGAAGCAAAAGAAGTATGTAAATGTAAGGATCATATGCTGATAGCCGAAATACAGGTTTTGCCTAGTTCGGCTACAGATGCTTAATTCATTTGTACTTAAAACTAGCCTATATTTAATTGGTAAACTTTTTGTGAAACAAGCTAGAAATATAATAAAATTCTTTAATCATTCTTTAATATATATGGAAGTTTTATAAAATTGTGGCTGTTATTTTAGTATATTGTTATGTCTTAGGACTTCCACGCGCACGAAGTCGCGGGCAGAAGCTAGTTCTAAATAAATCCATAGTCCTACGTTTCGACGCGCTTTGTTTACGAAAGTGACTTCTAAAATAACTAGCTGACCCGACAGACGTTGTCCTGTCTTAGCTATGAATATTCTAATGTCAACGCGCGAAGTTCCCGAAGGCGCAAGCTGAGAACATTTTGAATTGTGTAGGAAAACTTAATTTATATTTTAAAGAATTGAACTACGATTGTTTAAAAAACCCGACTTTGTTTTATAAATATAGATTATCTCAAGTGAATTCATGATGACGTCAATAGTATATCTACTATTTTGATTGTTTGTGTTTCTATCATAAAGGCTAAAGTGTGATGTTTGTAACACCACAGGAAGGGGACTTCGTCGCATTCATACACAGTCAAGGGAACGGGATAGGCTCCCGTCAAAAAGAGATGGGGCCAGGCTTCGGTACCAACGTACGAATGACCAGTGACACTGACTTCCTAGAAGTTATCAGCGCGGCCAACCCGACCTTCATTATGTTCTACGCCTCGTGTAAGTTTTAAAAGATAATTTATCTTTAACTAAACTGTGGGTTCGTTCAAAGATAAAGTGTAAAAGAAAGTTGTATTTGTATTCAAAGAATATGTGAGGTAATTGTAGTATTTCTTTTACCGTACCTAATGTCTGTACTGTATCTACCTCTTTTTTATATTATACTAGCTGACCCATCAGACGTTGTCCTAGCAAAATTTTAATTTCGATTTTTCAGCTGTTCCTTTGGGTTTTTCCTAATTTTCATTTTTCTTACTGGGGTGGTTACCCCAGCATTGAGGTGAAAAATTTCTATCGACTAAAAGTCAAAGGATTTTGAACAACTCTGTGTCAAAAAAAAAAAACAAAAAAAAACAACATCATTGATAATAATTCATTCATAATTATTTGAAAATAAAAACCTAATCACATTAGATATATTTAAGAAGACTGCTAAGTTTTCTTAGCTTTCTCTCTCCTACTATTTTGTTGTGCCTGACGGGGTCCCTAATGAGCTCATTAGAGAATGCCGAGGGGCAGTACCAACTTGCGGGGGAGCGTGTCACAACCAAATTTATTCATAAAATTACTCCTATTTTTTTAATCAGATTTACGTTTTTGTTATGAGAAAGATTCCCGGATTTCGGAAATCAAAAATAAATCATTTTTTTACTTTGTACTTATTCGGTACTTATGTATTTTCCACGTATGATTATGTCAATGTCACTGCCTTTGCACTTTTTTAATATTTTTTATTCATGACCATAGATACAAGTCTTTCAGTCGGATACATAGATGTATTATAACAAACGTAATATTACAATACACATTTCCCAATGTTGCTACTACGTAAAAAAATATAGCAATATACACCAACAAACAACCAACAAATATTTAAATGAAGAAGATAATTTGTGTAAGTACCATACCGATTTGCTTTTTAGTACCTACGTGATACTTATATCACGTAGGTACTAAAAAGCGTCGCGGATTGTCCGAAGGGGTTACCGCGGCCCTGGCATAGGCAACTGAAGGAACACGGGTGGGTTTTAGTCAGTAAAAGTCTGACACGCCCTTCCGCTCCACCCAGAGCGGGAGAAGTTATTTGATGATTTCCCACCCTCAAAAAAAAAAAAAAAAAAAAAAAGGCACTAAAAAGCGTTATATTATGTGTGATAAAAATAAAATCTGTAGGTCACGCGTTGCGTCATATTAATTTAAATTATTATTTATGCATTTTATGCATTTCATTAAAAGAGGACCGATTCAAAAAAAGAAAATGACGTTTTTATTGTGAAGTATTTGCATTTGTTTTTTGGCTGATTTATATTATTAAGTATCTGTAATTCTTTGGCGCTGTCACGAAATTACGTTACTTTCAATGTTGGTTTCATTTATGAACTATTTGAATATAATTAAAATAACGAAAACGGGTTCAAGTGCTTTTTCTTAACGTAGTCTTGCAGGCGACACGGCAGGGGCAGTGCCGCCCGACCGCAATTCATGTCTGATGCACCGACACCTACTGGTTTCTATAGGAACTTAATATCACCACAATCAATACATAGTATTGGTGTTTGCACTTCCCTCTAACTGGTCATGAAAAGTATTAGCTAGTAATAACAATATTTGTGTAGAGCGGATATAGTTTCAATTGTACATTTTTGATTGTGGTCGATATATTATGTCAATCTGCCTAGCCTTTTCCCAACTATGTTGGGGTCGGCTTCCAGTCTAACTGGATGCAGCTGAATACCAGTATTTTACATGGAGCGACTGCCTATCTCCACATCCCAGTAACTGGGTAATACGATACCCCTTGGTAAGACTGGTTGTCAGACTTTGGGGGCTTCTGACGACCCGTAACGGCTGCCAAAGATCCACGAATGACAGCTAGAACCAACGGCTTAATGTGCTTTCCGAGGCACGGATAAGGCTCGGTATGTAAAGATGGTCACCCATCACGGACCAACCCCGGCAAGCGTAGCTTAACCTGATGGTTCGACCCGTACGGCTGTTATTACTTAGCCACGAGCTCCTCGATACATTATGTAAATAATTAATGAATTAAGCATATCTACGTTTTTCATTTCTAATATGCTACCTTATTATTCTAACAAAATCAAAATCAAAAGTCCTTTATTCAAATTAGGCTGAGAATCAGCACTTTTTGAACGTCGAAATTACAGTAAGACAGTCCCCACAAAACGCCCGCCCTTCACCACTTCCTAGTGCTTTAGCTGGGAAGAAGAAGTAGCGGAACAAACTCCCCAGCAGCACAGCTGTCTGTTCAGTTAGAAGAACTAGATTCTATACAATAGTACCTATGCAAAATAATTTACGCAACACAATACATTAAATTATATTTTTGTCAAATAAAATAAACAATTTTAGTACTTAACTCATGTAACCTGTCATTATGTGAGCTGATCCTGGAGAAAGAACATAACATAAACATTGTCTTGAGTTAATCACAGCGACCAACTATTCTTATCGTTTAAGTAATTGTTGATAGAATAGTATGCCTTTGAACAAAGATTGGATTTAACTTTAATTTTAAACGCATTAAAAGGCAAATCTAGCAAAGAAGAAGGTAGCTTGTTATAAAAAGTTATAACATTTCAAGTTCAAAATATGGGTGTACTATAATAATATGTAAATACACCTGTGCCTAACTCTTCGGGTAAAATAAGCCTAATGTCATGTTATGTTCAAGTTCTTATGAATCAAGGAATCAGTAAACACAGTACAGAATCGATTGTTGGTTTAGCCAGCACTTACTGCAATTACATACGTACCTATGTACTTGATTCATTAATTACATAAAAAAAAACTGACAGCAAGAATATTATTATTGACTTATTTATTCACCCATCAGGAAAAAGTAGCACAAAACCAAGAAAAAAAAAGATGACCGATATTACTACCTTATTTCTCACTAACTCCACTATTTACAATCAGTAATTTTCACGAACCTAACCTCAAAATATTAGGTAGGTAAATGGCAAATAAATAGAAACTGCGGGAATCTATGTAAAAAAACAGTTAACAATATAGGAACAGCATTAAATTCTCCTCTAAATAAGTATACAGGGTTTGGTTGTGACACCGGATTTTTCGCTTAGTACAGGGCGCCCTATAATCGAGAACATTTTCCAGTTACCACCTCCACAACGTAGAATGCAGTTAATAAATTATTGAAAAAATAACACAGAGCGGTTTTCACTTTGCACGTGTGTTTTTCATAGTGATTTAAACAATTATTTTTCAGGGTGTGGTCACTGCGTGGACGCGAAGCCAGAGTTCAGTCGAGCGGCTGACGGGCTGCGGGAGAAGGACAGCAAAGTGAAACTGTATGCTGTGGACGCGTCCGAAAACCCCAAAGTGGCTGATCTGGCCGGGATAAAGACTCTACCCACGTTCAAACTGTACGAAAGCGGGGCTGTTCTCGCTGAGTATAGCGGTGCGCGCACTGCCGACGATATCATCGAATTTTGCCGCCGCCACGACAAGGTGAAAGACGAGTTGTGATCCTAGTAAATACTTTCAATCATTTAATCAGTATCACCCATTGATTTTTTCGTCGAATCATTCAAAATCGTTGTATACTTGCATTTACTTAGCTTAATAAATATTTCATTGTCCTTTGTGCGAAAGCAAACACAAATCATTTAGGTACTGTAGAAAGCTTTCAGAATTATTTTTGCTCATTAATTATTTTCATCCCCTCTTAATATTTAGATTCTGTAGCTTAACGTGTTTAAGAAATGTTTTAAACTTGTATACTATTTCAATAATAAGACTTTGAAAATATTGACAATACACAAAATGTAGCTTCTTGGTTTTATTCTCTAAGAAAATTTATATATTTTTGCTATGTTATTTCGAGCAGGTTATATAGGCTCGAGTTGAGTTAGTTGCTAATGTTACATAGGTGTGAATTACTTAAAAGACTAAAGCAAACATATTCTAATAAATACTAAAAGTAGTCAAAAATAAATATTCAAGTATTGTTATAATGATGTTATTTTTCTATGCATAAGACGTAGGTAGGTGACTTTTTAGTCAAGATGTATAATATGTAGAAAAGATTTTATTACAATGACATATACAAACGTATTACGCATAATAATCTCAATAAATATCACATAAATAATTTATTCACTGAAATTTTACAATGAATCCTCAGCAAATGAAGTTGATATACGTAGCAGAACATACACATAGTACTTATTAATAATATTGTACTACTGTATGCTTATTACGCCATTTCCATTTGTGCATTGTGATGTAGTTAGCGAATAACAAGATTCCTCTCGTCAAAGGCCATCATATATTATTCTTACTTCACAGATCTATTTTTAATTATTTCGATGAAGTGGGTTATTTTTTACAAAAGTCTTTGATCAGAGGCATTTTGATGTAAAATAATTATACTTTATCAGCGGCTTACCACAAAAACATGACAGTTGTTCAACGCGTCGGAACTCCATAGCCCGGTTCACATTAGGTCGGACAGTTTTACCGGATCTACAAAAGTGTCGGATGCATATTGGCATATGTATCTCAATATGCTGTTCACATCAGGGCGACCCGATAAAACTGTCGGCGCCGACATATTTACGGGACGTTCAGCTACGATTTCGGTCGGGTCGGATATAATTATGGGCATACTGCTTTGTATTGCGCCGTTCACACTAGTCGGCTCGGAGCAGCGTAACCATCCGTGCGCATCCCACCCACCAGCGCCTTCCCCGGTCTCGCCACCAGTTTGTACGTTACTTTAGTAGCGTGTACGCAAGAAGAACTCGTTTAAACATGATGGGCGAAATAAATACAGAAGTTTTGCTTTCTCTTGTGGAAGATAGGAATATGCTGGGATAATGCAGCGGTAAATCGACGTTCACTTTAGGTCGGACCTGCAGGCTAAAGTGCAGTCGTCCCACGGTAAAACTGTCGGTCCGACATGATGTGAACCGGGCCATACAGAAATGTCGTGTTCAACACTGCTTTTTTAGCCTAAACTTGCTTTTGTGGTAAGTAGTAAGTTCAGAATCTTTTAATATTGGTTTTGTTAGTTTAAGAGCGTTGGCTCGGTACGGCATTTCATACAAGCTTTCAAGTCCTTTCTTATCGAAATGAATGAACCAATTTTAATGAAACTTCATATGCATAAGCAGGATACATAGGTCTAAAAAGTTAGTTAAGAACATTTTCGAAATGTCTTATTTAAAAAAGATAAATGGAAATCTCTGTTTCTAAGGAATATTTAAAATCAGTCTAATTTAACTGCAACACTATTTTTCGAAAATGTTCTTAACTAACTTTTTAGACCTATGTATCCTGCTTATGCGTATGAAGTTTAATTAAAATCGGTTCATTCATTTAAAAAAAAAGGACTTGAAAGTTTGTATGAAATGCCGTACCGAGCCAACGCTCAACGTTATAACAACCACTATTTTTGTACGTATAAATGTTACGATTTTTTATGTTTTTGACATGTATATTTTATTTTATTATTTATAATGGTGGCGTGAGCCTCGACATTCCTTGTACTTACATTTTTAATTAGTTTTACACTAAAAAGATAGAATCCGATTTATATCGGCATCGGATTAAGTACTTTAATGTTTGGTGTTTTTTTTTATTGTATTCGGAATGAGTAATTTTAACACTTAGTTATAATAATCCCTTAGTTCACACGTTTCACCACAATTATGTGCCTACGCATGTAACCGAACTGATGTAGGCGCATTGAAGTTTTAGTGGCAGAGACCTAAAACGCCTTATTTAGATGTCGCTTGTGTTAGTGACAATGGCCATAAACTTGCCTTGTTTACAAAGCTAATGACCGTTTTCACTAACACTAGGAAACAACTAAATGAATGAGTGTTAAAGAAAACGGGGCTAAGAGATAGCACATTATGTTGTTTCAATTTACACTACACTAGTGTAGTGACCCGTCTCTGCTTCGTACAGTTTTAACAACTTTACAAAACATCGAGATTACTTTATTATTATGTTAGTTTAATATTATTGAAATACACATGAGCCTTCCGGTAAAAAATCTCTAAATGATGGTGAAAACCGCATCAAAATCTGTTGCGTAGTTTAGAAGAACAACGCGGAACAGGACACAAAAAGCAGCTTTTCAAATACACAAATAAAATTGTAGTGTCTGTCTGTAATGTCAAAATAACAGCTTTTTACTAAGTGCTTATGAAAGTATATTACGGTACTTATAAAAAAACATTTTTTTATTTTATTTTGTCTGTCTGTTTGTTCCGGCTAATCTCCGAAACGGCGGGACTTTCCCTGGAAGATAGCTGATTTTATAAGGATTAACTTAGGCTGCTTTTATTTTAGAAAAATAATAATTAAGTAGGGTTCCGCACAAAAAAAACAAACCCATTAAATTGTGAATAAAATCTGATTCTAGTAGGGGAAGTATTGACATTCATGCGGGTGAAGCCGCGGGCAATAGCTAGTAACTGGTTTACTTAGCCGTTTAGTTAACCGCCTAGCCTTTGGAAGTACTGCTCGCCGGCCGTCACAGTTCTAACCTAACCCACTTGTTACTGCTGACCTGCTGACTGCGACCAATTCGGCGGTCACAGTTCCAACCTAACCTAAATGGCACCGTTTTATCGTCGAGTTGCATGAAACCAACATTAGTTTAAAGGAGACTTTAAATTCACGCCATCCCTTACATTTTGTATCAAAAAGAAAGTAACAGCATCAATTTAAAGTATCCGTTAAACTAATGTTGGTTTCGTGCAACTCACCGTAAGGCTGTTAACTAAACGGCTAAATAAGCTAGTTGGCTGCTACATATTATAGATAATCTCGGAATAGATAACCTCAAATTCTATTGTGTGTGAACAAGGATCTGTATTGTATTGTATTTTCTATTATAGTACAGTCAAAGTTAAATAATGTATTTGTAAATTAAACACACTATTTTCATTCAACATGTAGACGGACCATTTTTACAAGCTTATTTTATTTAGTTTCGCCTGTCCCTTTCTGTCTGTAATCAAATCTTGCAAGTTAAATTTGACTCACTTCTTATTGAGCCGAAATTTTACATACATATGTAAATCGGATGACAATGCAATATTATTATGAAATGAAGCTGATCTGATGATGGAGCTGGAAGGTGGCCCCCATGGCCACCAGTCCCCAAGGAATCAGTAATAAAACGACGCAACTCTATAGAGTTTGGGCTCGTTTGATTTGTCTTGACAAGGACTCTGGTCCTAAATATTAGATATCTAGATTTATAAAAGCTTGCTTAATTTTTTTGCCTCTTTGCGAGACGTGACATTTCGAAAAAAGTGTTTTTTTTAAATTCGATAACTGAATATTCGATTGTAGAATCTGTTTGTGTATTTTTTTTAAAGTTGTCACACACATTAATTTACTTGTCGTCATTTTTTTGAAGTTTACAAATAGCTTCCTGTAAAATTGCATTTTTCGATATAGCACGTTTTTCTCGCAGAGAGGCGAATACGTATATTTTTAAAGCAAATCTTATCAATTTGCAGACGTCAATTGCAATCAATCCAAAAATAAACCAATCAATTGATCGTCAATTTGCATCTAGCTATATTAACAAGATTGCTGATGCCATGAGAACAGAACACAGCTTTTTGATACAGTTTTAGTTAAAAGTGGTTCAGTTCATTCTTAAGAGTCATTAATTATATGCATTTATGTATTGAGCATAATATATTTTTTAAGCAAATCTTATTATACATTTACAGACGTGACAATCTAACTATAGTAACAAGATTGATTTAAATGATGCCATGAGAAGAGAACACAGCTTTTTGATATAATTTTAGTTGAAAGAAGTGGTTTAGTTCAATCATAAGGATCATTTACTAATATAATGAGCTTAAAATGAGGATATCTGCAGTTATACAAACATGATTCCTTCTTAATATGTCGCGTTACATTTAATAAAAAACGGAATAAAAATATTATTTTCTATTATTATTTTGTTTTATTTATTTTGCAAAAAATTGTACCAGTCAAAGGCCTTGTCCATTTAAATACCTTGAACTTCTGATTATTTTTATGAACCTTGAGCTCTAAACATTAATATATCGCAAACATAATTCAAATATGTTGGAGTTTTAAAGTTCAAAAAAAAAAGGGTTCAGTTTCTACGAGTGACGCCCGCGCTATATGGGAAGTATTGACAATACCGTCTCGTCTCTTCAGCGCGAGCGCAGCGCCCGCTACGGCGACCCCGCGCCGTGCTGTGTGGTACCTACAGACGAAATAAATAAAACTACTGGTTTGGGATTAGGGAGTTCCATTCTTACTCCTTTTATTAGAGTGATAAAATCTCATAGATAATGCTACTAATATAATATAATTATTAGTCATGATTAAAATTTGATTACATAGGTAATAGCCGATTAAATACTAAATGATTATTAGCTCGAAATATATTCGTCGTGTCTGTTGACTGCAAACGTTTACATTTTCGAACTTACACACACGAAATGAAATCGCTTCACGTCTAAACCCTGTAGTTTATAACCCTTCCTGCATTTTATTTCCCTCTGTTCACGATAGGATGAGTTGCATCCAGTTAAACTTTCACGACACAGCCATAATTAATTATTAACGTTACGTTTAGTACCTTACAAAACAATTTTTGCTGCTGCAATTACCTACCTAAATGAACATGTGTTCATTTAGGTTCCAAACATCCTTATCTAGACATAATTATAATAAAATAGTATCTAACGAAGTCAAAACGAACGAACGAAGTGTACATTGAATATTTTTGAAACAAAGTAGGTAATTGCTACGAGGTGTGTGGGAACTGAGAACGAGTCAGCGGGGCGAGCACGGGCGTACCCAAGACGTTTGTGACAAGACATGATAAATTATGTCATGTCCATAGACTTATAAAAAAAGATGGACTCCGCGCCGCGCATATCGAAAGTGAAGCACCGTACCGATCTATGTGTGCATGATTTGAGTACCTGCAAAGACGCCGTCGCTCGTGTCACGTAATGGCGGCCGGTCGGCATACTATGATGTAAATGTGTGCGCGAGGCGTGTTTGTACAAACGGTCCGGCATACTTACTGTGCTTCACTTTCGATATGCGTGGCGCGGAGTCCATCTTTTTTTATAAGTCTATGGTCATGTCTTAGAATTTGTCTTAAATGCTAGCACGGGTCAACCATGTGACATAATCTAGAGCCGCGACATGCCTTTCTTGTTGCTAAATTCATAGCGTGACATAGTAAATTGAAAAAATTAAAATGTTTAAGACTATCTGAATATGCGGCCAAATAAAATCTTTTTTTTTTCTTTTCTTTTGCTTATAACTCGAAAACGGTGTGTCCTATCGCAAAAATAATGAAAATTTGGCCCCCCTTTATGAAACTCATAAACCGATTATTCTTAACATGTAGGTAACAAAAAAAATAGTAGTATTTAAGTACCTCTGTATTTACTTAAATTATTTATTTATTTTATTTTTTTTTGTTGATTTTAAGGCGCATTATTTACATGTCTAAATATGTATTTTTAAAAATTTAAAAAAAACCGTTTAAAAATATAAAAAAATAGTAAATTATTTATTTATTTATTACAATTTTTTTTTTGGTTATCCATAACACGCACAAATAAACCACCACCACACAATGCAAGAAAATAATTTATTGCCATTTGGTGCAGAGTAATTAGCAGGAAAACATTTTTTTTTCAATTTTCAAATCTTATCACCACCTCCGAACGAACGTGATAAAATTTTTCTTAGTCACCGTCAAAATGTGACATTTGTGATATAATTGGTGCACCCATATTAGCAAATAAGACATAATGAGTCCCAACTAAACGTCAAGAAGTTATATCACATTCAAGAAATTATCTCACGCCGCCGTGCTAGCATTTAAGACAAAACAGTTTTATCGCCCAAACTATGATAAAATGTGTGACTCAAGCCATGTCACAGTAGGCCGTGCTCGCCGGGATGCCTACAATAAGTTTTTAGAATTTTTTTCGTTCTGTATGTTCAGGATTGGCGCAAAAACAGCTGAACGGATTTGGATGAAATTTGGCACACATAATAGTTTATAACCTGGATTTATACATAGGGTATCTACCTTTAATCCCGGTAGTACGTTTCCGTGGGATATTTTCCGACATCCACGCGGGTGAAGTAGCGGGCAAAAGCTAGTCATAGGTATACCTACCTATGACTAGCTCAAAGAAATTTTACTTAGACGTCGGTGTAAGGTAAGTCGGTAATTAAAACTATTTTTTTCCCTAAAATCTACTTTACTAAAAAAAATACAATTTTTTTTTATTAATTTACAAATTTTAATTAAATTAAATTTACTTTAGCTTTTGTATTTGGTATGTGCCGTGCAACTCATTCTATAATAAATATTGGCGTTACCTACCTAATCTACTAAATGAGGATCGTGCATGTTTTTTGTTTTATGTGTGCTTTGAGCTTTTGAACTCTTGAGGTGCAGCGCTGGTAGGCGTGCCTACATATACCTACTACTGAAAACAGTGTGTGGCAAAAATATTGTTCCAGAAAACTTCAGGACATTTATCTTACTTTTATTATAGAGCCGCCCGTTAGGTAGGTACGAATAAACATGTGGCCATCGCCACATATGAACTACGCATCAATGACATGACGTCACGCAAAACCTGCATCGCGCAATTAGAGTTTACCACGCGATTAGCACATATACAACGTCCCGACATCAACCGTCGGGCAGTAGCCCACCAGACACAACACCCCGTCGGGTCGGAGGATCCTCCCTTTTCTATGGAGGATGAGTGAACTTTACACCCTGTTCCTCATGCCTCTAAAAACAGTTTAGAAAATATAATTCATTTACGAATGGAATTGGACTATAAAATGTCGCTGGTGATTAATGATTTTGATACCAAAGGTAAAATCTAAATCAAAATTTTGAGCATGATCCTCATTGTGTGGCAATAGCCCCTGAACTATTCAGTCTTACAGACTTTTGTCTGTTTCTATACTACAGAGCTTAAAACGAAATAAAATCTCGGGAACATTTTAAATTCCGAGTCGTTCCATGGTGAGTTGTAGTAACTGTACGGCAACGTGGTGTACCACTCCATCTGCTGCTTGTGCGTTGTTGCCGTAATGCTCGGGCGCGTTAGGAGGGCCAGGGGGAGGCAAGGCCGGGCCGACATCGTACGCCGTCTGCCCCGAGTGTTCTGATTGGTCTAACTCCATATGTACAGTTGCCTGCACCGCCAAGGTCTGCTTGTTCTTCTTGTCTGTCCGCGACTGCCTACGCTCCGCTGCCGCTCCTGCGGGAACATACCAGAAAGTCAAGTTTAGTAGGTAGCTACCATGGGATTTAGTTATAACCTGCCCCGATTCAGTATTATTAACCATCAATTTTATTGTGATGCAACGGTTTGTACCAACTGATATTATTATTTAGATACACTGTGATTTTATCTATCTTTTTATCTATAAGGATTCCGTTTTTTTCTTTTGAGGTACCGAACCCTAAAAATCAGAACACGGTTGATTTTTACGATTTTAAATATTTTCCAGAAAAATGTTTTTAATGGGTTCGGGGTGGTTGGTCAAAGGTGTGTTGGGTCAAAGTGTACGTTTGGCCAAAGGAGCGTATCGTCAAAATATACGTTACAACGCCAAAACATCGTATTGTCAACATGTCTATTTGTCAATGTTGTCAGTTAATAAAAAAAAAAGAATTTTCCAAATCGGTGGCCAAGTGCGAGTCGAACTCGCGCACGAAGGATTCCGTACCATCGTACAAGATTTAAAAATCACGTAGGTATCTATGGGGGCCCCGTTTAATTTTAAACTTGATTTTACTATTAAGTATTATATTATTATTAGTTTCTGTTATAGCGGCAATAGAAATACACATTTTGTGAAAATTTCAACTGTCTACTTAAAGCGCAGGCCACACCGCCAGATATCGGGCGGGCGGGCTAGGCGGGCGAACATCGTTGCACCTCTTATTACATACTTCGGTTCACAGTCACACCGCGAGCTGACCGAAGTATGTAATAAGAAGAGGTGAAACGATGTTCGCCCGCCTAGCCCGCCCGCCCGCTAGCTGGCGGTGTGGCCTGCGCTTAATACGGTTCGTGAGATATGAAGTGCTGGCAGCAGATGGACAAGGAGAGAGTATATTAATGAGATTAAACGAACTTACCTGTAAGTGAAGTTCTATCTCAATTTATACGAAGCTCCTTGTCCGAGACGGGATTCCCTACCAATGTTCATTTTTACCCCCCCCCCCCCCTTACCTAAGCAATATTTGTTGTTCATGAAATGTGCTTTAAACAAAATGAAGTTAACAGGTTCGTCCAGAAATACGCAGAGTTTTTTTGCTTTGGATGGAAAAAAAAAAAAACGAAAAGCCTAACCTAATTTTCTTGTATTCTCTTCTACCTCTTGACTGTTTTAGTAACTGTACAGTCAACTATAACCAACTTTGTCTAAGCAAACGACATGGACATGCCATGAGTTATCGTGAGGTTGGTTCTGAGTCAGGACTGGTACGGTGTGTGTTCGACCCTGGGGCAGGTACTAGTAGAACTTACGTTCCTCCTCCTGACTGCGTTGTTCCTCCTCCTGTCTGCGTTGTTGCTCTCGGAGAGAAAAGGCCCCCTGTTCTTCACCGATCTGTGCCATAGTCCTTGTGTACGCGCTGATCATGGCTTCCTCCTGTAGGAACGATACTCTTTGAACCCTCTGCAGCAGAAGGACAGATAAGCAAAATCCCGGAATAGCAAAATCCCAGATTTGCATAAAGGCAGATAATGTACTGTCGTCGTCAAAAAATTGGATTAACTTAAGTTGAAGATGGTCACAAAATAATAACCTTGTGCACACACTTACCTCTATTGCCACCAGTCCTGATTCCGGAAGCCTATCCATACTAATACTAATATTATAAATTCGAAAGTAACTCTCTTTGTCTGTCTGTCTGTCTATCTGTCTGTTACCTTTTCACGCCTAAACTACTGAACGGATTTCGATACAATTTGGCAAGGCTATAGATGGCATCCTGGGGAAGGACATAGGCTACTTTTTTTCTCAAAAATAATCCTACAAGGATATAGGGATATAGGGGATGAAAGTTTGTATGGGAAACTCAGCATTTCTTAAGTTAGGAATATGAAAATTTAAATTTATGCTTTTGGTAGGAAATAAAGATACATGCGATTAAGTGTTTTTGAAAAATCATCCCCTAAGGGGTAAAAAATAAGGGCTGATTTTAAAATTCACAAAACTGCACGGATTTCGATAAAATTTGGCAAGGTTATTGATAGCATCCTGAGGAAGAACATAGGCTACTTTTTGTAGTAAAAAATAATACTACATGGGGTGATATAGGGGATGAAAGTTTGTATGAGAAACCCAGCATTTCTTAAGTTGGTGATATTTATGGGTATAGCCTTGACAAATTTTATCTAAATCCGTGCAGTTTTGTGAATTTTAAAATCAACCCCAACTACCAAAATCATAAACTTGAATTTTCATAAATATGAAAATTTCAAGTTTATGATTTTGGTAGGAAATAAAGAAATATGCGGTTCAGCGGTTTGAAAAATCATCCCCTTAGGGGGTAAAATAGGGGTTGATTTTAAAATTCACAAAACTGCATGGATTTTGATAAAATTTGGCAAGGTTATAGATAGCATCCTGGGGAAGAAAATGTGCTACTTTTTGTCGTAAAAAATAATCCTACAGGTGGTGATATAGGGGGATGAAAGTTTGTATGGGAAACCCAGCATTTCTTAAGTTAGTGATATTTATGAAAATTCAAGGTTATAACTTTGGTAGGAAATAAAGAAATATGCGGTTAAGCGGTTTGAAAAATCATCTCCTAAGGGGTTACCCACTTAGGGGATGATTTTTCAAACCGCTTATAGGGGTTGATTTTAAAATTCACAAAACTGCACGGATTTCGATAAAAGGCAAGGCTATAGATATAGTATCCTGGGAAAGGCCATAGGTTACTTTTTTCTCTTAAAAAATAATCCTACGGGTGTGATATAGGTGATGAAAGTTTGTAGGTATGGTTTCCCTCCCATTCGCAGCATTTCTTAAGTTAGGGATGTGAAAATTCAAATTTATGTTTTTGGTAGGAAATAAAAAATATGTGGTATACACAGCTACATATCAAACATACCAATCAGCCTAGCCTTTTCCCAACTATGTTGGGTATGTTGGGGTCGGCTTCCAGTCTAACCGGATGCAGCGCTAAATACGAGTATTTTACATGGAGCGACTGCCTATCTGACCTCCACAACCCAGTTACTGGGTAATACGATACTCCTTGGTAAAACTGGTTGTCAGACTTTCGGGCTTCTGACGACCCGTAACGACTGTCAAAGATAAACAAATTATAGCGGGGACCAACGGCTTAACGTGCTTTCCGAGGCACGGAGGAAGTATCGGTATGTAAAGATGGTCACCCATCCACTGACCAACGCCGGCAAGCGTAGCTTAAACTGATGGATTGATCCATGCGGCTGTTATTACTTAGCCACGAGCTCCTCTACAAATCAAACATCTCCAGTTTAAGGTGATCTCGCATTGTATAGAATTTCCGTACAATGAGAGGTCAGCTTATACTGGAAATTAGGGGAAGTCAGCTCAAAGCGGCCATAGGAGGCAAAGCGGCCACACGACGAATATTAAAATTATTTTAATAGCCAGTGGATCCTCAAAATCACAAAGGACATTCTTAGCTGTTTTAAAGAAAAATAGAGGGATGGCTCCAGAGGATTAATACAAAAATACCTGCGAAACTTTCACTCTTCCTGTATATTCAGCTGTTAAAAAAAGAAGCATACTTTCAAGATCTCAAGTTAACCGGCAATAGCAAACCACAAAAACGTTCTTATCTTACTTACTAGGTACACTTATGGATAAAAAAATTGATCAAAGTTATCACGAGGTTATTCAATGACAAAATTTTTGCAATAGAATAATGTTTGATACGTTTGGCTAAAGTTACAAAGACTAATTAATTCGTCCTAACGCTACGTACCTATTACTTACCTAATACTTTCAAATAAAATTTTACGAATTGTAACGTTTCAATTTTATTTTTGTTTTCTGTGTGGGTCTGTACCTACTTTTGCCTTTATGCAAATCTGTCCTTCTGCTAATCTGGGATTTTGCTATTCCGTGATTATGCTTATCTGTCCTTCTGCTGCAGAGGGCCGGGCAGAAGCTAATTCACAATAATAAATATATGCCGCGTAACATTACGGCCCCCGACTCACCGCTTCGTATCGCATTGCCCGCTCGCGCTATTACTTCGTTTTCGCTTAGTGTTCTTTCCAACTTTTATCTTCCGAACAAAAAGAAAAATGTTATATGTGATGTTATATGTTTGGGTCATGTCAGAAGCGTAAAGAGCGGTATCGCACTACGTCCGATCCGAATCTGAATTCAAGATCCGAGTTCAATCCGAATTGGGAATGTTCTAAATTCGGACGGACAGAGTTCGGATCTAGTGCGCAACCTTTCATACAAATAGTACTGTGGCTACTTCGGGCCGACATTTCTCGTATTCGCTCTTAGGCATCAACGCTGCTGACAACAATTGTTGAGGGAGCGCTTCTTTCGCCGCCTGAATAAAGTATTAGATAGGTAGTATAGTCAGGCGGAAAAAAGGTACACCCAGGTATAAGGTGGCCTTCTAAGGTTGGGTCATGCTGGTCGCCTGAGTACCTACATAAAAATGTATAGGTAGGTTCTCTTGCGGCATACTCAAATGGACTCTGACGGAAGTTGACGACCGCAAATCGGATGCATCACCCACGGTGATCGGTGATGAGATTGTACCTGTATTATTATTATTATTTTATTATTACCTGTATCCCGCGAAAATTCGGAGGTGTCTAAGGTAACCCCCGAAATTAAATTTTCTTACGATTTTTGCAATTTGCAGCTCAGTGTCAGAGTGTCTGGGCTATGTATGTATAGTATGATTCGCGACCGTAACATTTACAAATTATAATCTTAAAATCAGTAATACAACATAAGTTAGGTAGTTCATGAAATAGACATTCAATAGGGTAATATGAACTTAGAGAGTTGTATTGATGATTTTAATTATTACTAGATGACCCGGTGATCTTCGTACCTACCACGTATGAAAATTTCAATACAAAATTTCGAATTTTTCGGCTGTTCCTTTGGGTTTTTGCTAATTTTTCTCCTAAACCACCCCAGTATTGAGGCGAACGAAACTAAAAAAAAAAACAAATCGGTCGAGCCATTTTCGAGCTTTTGCGAGGCTAACTTTTTAGAAGACTGAAAGAAGTACTAAAATTTTGAGATTTTTCGAGCACCACGCAGTTAGCACAGGTCTTTCGAAGCTGCAAACTTGGTTTTACACTAGGTACTGGTACCTATCTATCAACGACATCCCAAAAAATCAGTACAGTGCAATTTTTTGCGACCTATAGCGAATTTTGTGTCTACGGTGACTACCCTATAAATACAAAATGCATCCGAATTAGATGGAAAGGGAGTAGAGAGAAAGTGAATCTTACTTCGTTAAAATCCCTTGTGCCTCTTAGCCTCGTGCGCAGATGTTTGTACATCTGCTCAGCGGCAAGCTGGTGAGCGATCCTCTTGGAGGACGCGGTGGCCACGCGCTCGACGTAGCCGATGCGAGCCTTCACGGTGAAGCTCTGCTGGCCGGCGGGGTCCGCCAGCACTTCGTACTCCACCGGGTCCAGATGATATTCCTGGCACAGTTCATTCACCAGCACCACAAAGCTGTGCGTAGGCAAGCCCGCAAGATCCTACACAACAAATCATTGTTTTCTATAACGGGCTGGTGTTCGAAATTCCACGTGCAGAAAGTGCGTATTTTAAATTACGTAGTACCTAGGTACTATTCAGTTCTTAATCCTGTCTTAGCTTTAATTTGTGTGCAAACAAGAGAGACAACCGATTGGCACTACAATTGGCCATTCATAGGCAAATTGTAGTGCCACTTACAAATTGAGTGATTTGATTATTTTCTGGATCGAGTTGAGGCGATGCTGAATCTGTGCAATGCTTATGTGCGTTGACTTTTAGCTACGAAGTCCTGAATGAGGATTGGGGTCTACGGTTCTACTACAGAATTTTACCATGAGTTCATTGATGACATCGGGGCTTGCGAATTCTGGGGGCACTTTGTACCCGCGGAGAGACAGTTGCTCCAGCATCATGTGGGCCACAATTTTTTTTGCATCCCGTTTAGAGCACCCCGTGCCGATAGCGTCGTCTCCCATAGCAACACAGCTGTATCTGTACCAAGGTGAGTGTGACTTTCCGAACTAAAAATAAACAGTGAATACGTGCATTACTATAGTCTGCCATGCCTCTACTGGGGGCTTACTATGACCTCTTATAGCAAGTCAGATGTTGAACGTTTCCAGTGAGAGAGAGTGACGGTGCTATAGGTCGTTTAGAGCTCCGTCTCTCTCTCTCACTGGAAACGTTCAACTTCTGCCCTGCTATAAGAGCTCATAGTAAGCCCCCAGGTAAGTCACTGGTAAGTGCCGCCACTCAGAACTCAAAGATAACCACAGACGTAACCTATCCCTATGGTGTCTTACGTCATACGAGCAATGACTTATTTTCAGACAATTTTAACACGGTGTCTTACGGAGTTCCACAGGGCAGTATACTCGGACTGATAATATTGTTTCACGACGATAATATTACTTATAAGTACATTTTACAGTAGTGGGCTTAAAACATAGTTAGAAGAAACAAGTACAACACATAACATAGTAAATTTGTCTTTACTTGTGCTGTGAGACCATGCTTCTTGCCAAATTTCATGATTCCAGGTCAACGGGAAGTACCCTATAGGTTTTGATTTACTTGCGAGTATTAACCACATCAAAATACATCTCATAGCATCATTATTCATTGTGTGTACCTAGATGAAAACTAATATTTCAACACGCGCGTTTCATAGCACTCGCAAAAAATTGCAAAAACATAAATATCATAAGATTTAAAGTTACTGTCCATCAGTGGAAGTTCAACCAGTAATTCATTCAAACATATCACAGTGCGAGATGGTGCGGGCAAAATCTACTTCATTAACTTTGGAAGAGCTCAATGTGGTTAAGGTCTCCCTAAAAAACCCTTACCGGACCCGATTGGTTAACTTTAGGAATTAAGACTTTAAGTTCAAGTTCAGGTTTTACCAACGTTCCACCCTTAGTCCTAAAAACTAGGTTAGAAAACCACAATTATAGAATTCGCACGAGAAAATAACGTTGTTTCTAGATCCGGCTACACGCAACAGCTTGCATACGCTAGGTAATACCACTAACATAACGGGAGGTCGGCGGGACTAGTGCTCGTGTACATATGGGGACTTTGAGTCTTCAAGACGCAAAGCATGCGCTGTTGAATCTTAACCAGAAACGGTCGTCTGGCCCCGATGGTGTTCCAGTGTTTCTGTTCAGAGACTGTGGCAGGGTGCTAGCAGAACCGCTTCATCATATCTTTAACACCATGTTTAAAGGAAGTGACGTTCCCGGCTAGGTGGAAGATCACGCGTGTCATTCCGATTTCTAAGGGTAATAAGGCGGGGCCGAATGTCAACGGCTATAGACCAGTGGCTGTGCTGTCTACGCCCGCAAACTTTTTGTTTCCACCATCCAGCGCTATGTGCAGAGATAGGTTCCCAAACAGCTGTCGGATGCTCAGCATGGATTCAGGCCGGAGCGCAGCACTGCTACGCAGCTTCATGGCGAAGATTGTACCGTTGGTCGATGCTGGGCTGCAGGTTGACGCGGCATACTTTGATTTTAAAAAAGCATTTGACACCGAATGATGTCATATATGTATATGTCGATATTAAAAAACTTGCAGAGATCGGCTGTACACCATACTTTGCAGTGCTTCGTAAGCTACATGAAAGATATAGTCTGCCATGTATGTGGACTACAATGGGTGTGAGTCTGAACTTTACTACACAAGGTCCGGAGTAAGCCAGGGCAGCAATTTGGAGCTCTTGAATTTATCATAATGATAAACGACTTACCGGAGGTCGTCAGACATGGATGTTTATTGTTTGCAGATGACCTTAAATTGCTGCTCGAGGTTAAAGACAAGTCGGATTGTGAACGCCTGCAGGAGGACATAGAGTGGTGGATTGGAGCCATAATAATAAGCTCAACTTCAATGTTAACAAATACTCGGTGAGAATGTTCACTTGTGCGCGGACCCCAGTGTGCTACGAGTGTAAAGTAGAGAGAGCACCAATGCAAAGAGTGTCGCAGTATGTGATCTAGGCGTGTATCCAGACGTTAGTTTTCGCGAACACATTGTTAAGATATGCAAGAAGGCGTAGGTCTGTATCTAGGTTTAGTATTTAGGCAGTCACGGGGATTTACGAAAATTACCAAGCTCAAGGTGTTATATGACGCACTAGTTAAATGCCATCTTGAACATAGTGCGGTTATTTGGGCACCACATGAAGCCAAACCAGTGTCATGTTGGATCGGGTACAGAACAAGTTTACAAGGCACTTGTATTTTATACTGTATGGGGTGTATCCGTTTTACCCGTTGATGCACCCCACACTATTTGTACTGGGTATGGTGGGGTATAATGAGCGTAGGGTTCACCGGGAGTTCAGTATTGCTGCTTACGTAGTGAAGATGCGTGGCGTAACACAACCCGGGCGCCGCGCCGCTCCGGTACATGTGGAAGCGGCGACGCCCGCAACTGCTAAAAGTGCCCGTGGCCAGAACTAATCTACTGGCGAAAGCACTTCTAACCCGAACAATCCGTGTGGTAAACGAAGTCCTTGAGATACTGGATATTTTTTCATGCTCTTTGAGTGAATTCGCAAGGGTTTTATTAAATGTAGTTAGTTATGTAAGGTAAAAAGTTATATTATTTGTTGTTAGGTTTGTAACGTTAGATAAGTTATTTTTTAAGGCTGCTCCTTCCTAAAATACGGCGAAACTAAGTAACTTTGTAACCATCTTTTATAACACATTTGCTCGTAAAGGGTCTCTCATTTCACGAATTTCAATATCGTAATGTATGTCATTACGTACTTGTGCGTAATTGTAATGTAAAACGCACGGGTTTCTTTTTAATAAGGTAAAACGTAAGGTTTATCAAGATGCTCCGTCTAAGTCTAAAACGAACGGTACTTTTTAAATCTTAGCAAAGAGTTTTCATGTCAGAAAAGTGGTCAACATTTTATGAATAAAATTAACTTTGGGAAATAAAATATAAAAAATAAACATTAATTAAATTAAAGAATTAATTCTTTAATTTAATTAATTTTGACAATAAATTGCAACAACAACAAACAAAAACAAAAAAAATATTAGTTTACTTTATTAGTAATACTGGCTGTTTTTGTGCCTTTGCTTAAAAAAAAAAGCGCTGATGCGCGCGCATCGCTAATTTGTGAACAAGTAAAAATTATTCCGCGCGCTTTTTCTTTTCGCTGTATTGTTTTTATTTGAAAATGTCGTCAAGTAATGATGAATTTATTAATTCGACACCGCCAGAAGTCTCAGAGGCAGCGAAAAAGGCTACTGTAAGCCTCTTGCCTGAAAAATCGACCGATAGATACTTACAAGCGTATCAAAATTTCATCTTATGGAAAACATATGGAAAACAAGCAAAGATCCAAATTCATTTTCAGAAAGTGTGTTTTTAAAGATTTATTCGTTTAAGAAAGTCCGAGTTTTATTTATTTCCTCGCAAATATGTTATAAAACGTCGTATGACATACGTGCGCTTTGATAATTACAGCCTCTGCTTTCTTGTAGCCCTCGCCTACGGCTCGGGCTAGCAATATCGCCTCGGTTGTAATTTTCAACTTACCGCACTTATATCATAATGTACTATTACAGTAACTATAGCATCTTTCTGATAGGAAAAAATACACAGTAATCTACAATACATAAGAAGTCATTTCATGTGTCCCGAAATCCATTTTAGTTTGTAGAACTAAGGAAAAAAAAAACCTAAATCCAGGTCTACTTCGGTCTATTTTTTCGAGATGTTACCATATTAATCCTACAGTTTTCGTTAAAAGTGTTCATAAATTTATACAGTTCTTTACAAACTAATAAGGAATGATTTCTTGTTATTACTTTTTTAGTTTAATCAACTGATTTCTTGTAAATCGATAATCCATACTTAATATATATACTTATACTTAATATTATAAATTCGAAAGTAACTCTGTCTGTCTGTTACCTTTTCACGCCTAAACTACTGAACGGATTTCGATAAAATTTGGCGAGACTATAGATGGCATTCTGAGGAAGGACATAGACTACTTTTTTTCTCAAAAATAATCCTACAGGAGGTGATATAGGGGATGAAAGTTTGTATGGGAAAGTCAGCATTTCTTAAGTTAGGAATATGAAAATTCATGATTTTGGTAGGAAATAAAGAAAAATACGGTTCAGGGTTTTTGAAAAATCATCCCCTAAGGGGGTAAAATAGGGGTTGATATTAAAATTCACAAAACTGCACGGATTTCGATAAAATTTGGCAAGATTATAGATAGCATCCTGGGGAAGAACATAGGCAACTTTTTGTCGTAAAAAAATAATCCTACAGGGTGTGATCTAGGGGATGAAAGTTTGTATGGGAAACCCAGCATTTCTTAATTTAGTGATAATTATGAAAATTCAAGTTTATGATTTTGTTAGGAAATAAAGAAATATGCGGTTCAGCGTTTTGAAAAATCATCCCCTAAGGGCGTAAAATAGGGGTGTATTTTAAAATTCACAAAACTGTGGCCTTAGTGCGAGTTTTTATACTTACTCGATCGCGTTTACGTTATCGTTACCTTATGTCAATTCGTATGGAATAATTGTGTTTCCCATTATAGTCACCAGGCGGCGCTTATTCATTTTCAGTATAAACTGACGTTTACGTTAACGTGATCGCGTAAGTATAAAAACTCGCACTAAGGCCTCTGCACGGATTTCGATAAAATTTGGCAAGGCTATACCTACATAGTATCCTGGGAAAGGACATAGGTTACTTTTTCTCTTAAAAAATAATCCTACGGGTGGTTATATAGGGTATGAAAGTTTGTATAGGAAACCCAGCATTTCTTAAGTTTCGGACATGAAAATTCAATTTTATGCTTTTGGTAGGAAATAAAGAAAATGTGGTAAGTACACACGGGTACATATCAAACATTCCAGTTTAAGGTGATCTCGCATTGTATAGAATTCCTTACAATGAGAGGTCAGCTTATACTGGAAATGTATAGCTTGATAAGTAGCTGTGTACAGCGTTTTTGAAAAATCATCCCATAAGGTACAATAGGGGTTGATTTTAAAATTCACAAATAATATTAAAATGTGTGTGTACCTAACTGTTTTAAAGAGATTTAAGGGATTGGAAATGTAGTCAAGTTCGTATCTTGACTTCTTGAGGTAACATTTAGTCTTTATTTCATTCGACTTTTTACGACAAATGGATTTTCATACGGTTTTCACCAATGATTCAGTGGTTATTTGTCATGTTTTTTTGTAATTTGACTGAAATAAGACGATGATTGTTGAAGATGTCGGAAAAAATGATACTGACTGGGAGCTCCATAAACGGCAACGATATATCGTAGCGATTTGAGTTTGCATAGTTATATCGAACGGAATGTTTTCCACATGAACGTTCCCATGGGATATTTCCCGACATCTACGCGGGCGAAGCCGCGGGCAAAAGCTAGTTACTTCATATTTTGCAAGCGTTGTGTCATCGCGGTTCTCTTTCTTTTCTATGCAGTCCGACAGTGACCGCGCTTTTTGCGACGGATAACTACACTGTCGCATTAGGGTAATGATAGTAATAAATAAATAAAGTTTGTGGAAACACAAAACAAAAGATGTGCGCCGTCCTCATTATGGTGAATGCGCAATGTAGCCCAGTCAATAACAACATCAAACATCGTAAACGCGCATGTAACTACGATTTTTTTATTGTTGTTAGGTCTCCTGAGAGTAGTCTATAAGTAACCAAGTTTGCAAAACTATTTCAAAATACAGGACAAAGATAGGTACTTCAAAACGGGTAGGTGCTTATGGTAAGGAATTTCGCAGTTTTTCGCGCACCATGGGAGTAGCACAAGGTTTTCAGTGTTGCAAACTTGGGTATAGGTACACTACTCTCAGGAGACCTAACAACATATAAAAAAATCGCAGTTACATGCGCGTTTGCTATGTTTACATTTTTTTGTGTCGATTATGACTGGGCTAATGATAGCCTGCGAAATAAAATTTTCTTACGGTTTTTCAATTTGCAGGTCAGTGTCGTTGTATGTTGATCAAAATTGATTCGCGACTATAACAATTATTTACAGGTACCTATGCATTTATTTATTGCAAAAAAAGTAAATTTGAATTTCGCAGGCTACAATGACGCATTCAGTATAATAGTAAACCATCTGGGTGCTAAAACGACCACTTTAGCAGAATCATAATAGGATAATATTATGAATAATATTTGGAATCGTAAAACGGTCACAAACTGACAATTCATAATATATTGTCAATTTGCGACCGATTTACAATTTTAAATATTATTCATAATAATTATTATCCTATTATGATTCTGCCAAAGTGGCCGTTTTAGCCCCCTGCTCGGTAGTTATGTACCTACTTATGTACTTAACTATACCGCATTGCTCTCTAGACGCAGCGTATTGACAAAAATCCGCTACCCTATCTGTCGCCACGACCTGCGCAATTTGTGGTCATACCATTGATGTATAAATTAGGAAGTGTGGCGGCATCTACATCGCCACATATGAACTACGCATCAATGACATGACGTCACGCAATCCTGCATCGCGCAATTAGAGTTTACCACGCGACTAGCATATATACAACGACCCGACATTAACCGTCGGGCAGTAGCCCACCAGACACAACACCCGTCTGGTCGGAGGATCCTCCCTTTCCTATGGAGGATGAGTGAACTTTACACCCCGTTCCTCATGTCTCTAAACTGGTGACCCCGAGCATGAACGTCAGCGCAGCCTTCGTGCAACTACATCAGCGTGACGTCATCAGCATCACTTCCTCAAGCTTTCGAGCGGCGAGTCACACAGCCAGCCAGCATCCACGGCTTCAACAGGTATCCTGACCACCAGCATGCAGCGGACGCGCATTCCTGGTCATCACCTTCAGCCTCAACACAGCGCTGTACACTCCGACTCACTGGAGCATAACGCAGCGCCACCCCGACTCACTGGGGTATCATCGCAGACAGTTCCGACTCACCGTGAACTATGCGGCGCAAGATACACGACTCAGCCCACTATCGACCTCCGGTCTCCGGAGGGGAGTGATGTGGCGGCATCTACATCGCCACATATGAACTACGCATCAATGACATGACGTCACGCAATCCTGCATCGCGCAATTAGAGTTTACCACGCGACTAGCATATATACAACGACCCGACATTAACCGTCGGGCAGTAGCCCACCAGACACAACACCCGTCTGGTCGGAGGATCCTCCCTTTCCTATGGAGGATGAGTGAACTTTACACCCCGTTCCTCATGTCTCTAAAGAAGATAAGGTTCGCGCTCCTCAACGTGTAGGATAAATTGTGTTAAACACCCACAATTGACCTTAGTCATAATCGAACTGGCGTTTGTGTATCACGTTAAGTAAAATTACCGTAATCTAAATAAGCAACAAAAATGCCTTCCTGTGTTTTCAAAATGTGCACAAATAGTTCACAAACCAAAAACAAGTTCCATGGGATTACTTTTCACTCGTAAGTACTCGTACAGCCAACAATGTTAATTTGTTGAAAATTATAATATTTAATGTTTGCTTCGCCATGTTTATGAGGGCGAGATAGACATGTAATGTCATTCATAATCTTAAGCATTCGACAGCAAACACGATATTGCTTGCACAACAGCGCCGGCTCCTATCTCTGTCCTTGTCTATCCAGTAACTGTAGGTTTACGACTGTGATCATCACAGATGTGCGAGTTTCGGTGCATGTAGTCGTGCGTCGAGTCCAGGTTTAGTGATTGCGATGTTACGGCGTAACAAACATATTTTCCTCTAATATATCAATGGGTCACACTGAACTAAGTGTAGCGACACTTACACTCTACCAATGTCCGCGACTGGACCATGTGCTGTGCGGGTACTCTACACACGCAATGTTTGGTTTTGGTCGGCGTCACCGCGTTAGTAAGAACATTAGAAATAGGTAAAAAATAAAGGAATGTAGGTATGTCATATGACAAAGAATATCTAAGTATATGTTCAAGGAAGTGTCACTCCAGAATTGATTACATATCTGGAATGGTCTGGAATTAGCAATTCCAGACATTTGTGATCAATTCTGGAGTGGGTATATAATTCAAAATACCACTCACAGCAACTCTCAGAACATTACTGAGTAGCCTAACTTATACCTAAAGACTCAAGAATGCTCTGGATTCCCGTATAAGTACACAGAATACAGCCATGTCCGCTACAGTTTGGCTAGCCGCTAGTGTCCCTCCCCCATACCTACAGCTGTCATGGACCAACTTGCACCGACACAAATTGTTCATGCCCGCGCTCAATCGAAAGGTATCGCTACGATTGGTTAAAGTTCAGAGCAGAAAAAAAAACATCCACAAAATACCTACTAACATGCCAAAGGAAGAAGTAACACAAAAAAAAAACATGTAAAACAAGAAGTGCTCTTGTAGAATACCTACTGAGGGCTTGCTGAACGGTGTGCGGATAAATGAACTTTCGACTAGAATTAAAAAATGGATCAGAATGTGGATGTAGGTAGGTAATTTTCTGCACCAGGTAAGTTACCCGGAACCCGTGGAACCTAAATGCAGATGGGCTCTAAACACAGCACACATTAACAATGGACAAAAAATATCTACTTGGAGAGGACAACTTTATCTGTTCTATTCTTTACATAAAGTAGCCCTGACCAACTCAAAGCCCAAAAAGCGGTGGACATTATTATCAAAACGAAGCTGCGATAAAGACTAGACAAGGCAAAGAATCTCTATTTCTTTGCCTTGTCTTATCAGTCTCTACATTTAGAAAAAATTGGGAGAAGCCTACAATACTAGAAATGAGGTCCTTATAATTGAAATTCACTTGCATGTAATAATAATTTTAAATATCAGATAGAAAGTCTCACTGAGTACCAAAAGGCCTCCTCTCCTCACACTGAGAAGATTTTGGTCATTTTAACCTAACTCAGAAAAGTTGTTTATCTCATATTTCAGATATTTTATTTTAAATAAGCTTATTATTATAATACATTATTATTACATTGCATTTGTTAAATTAATTGAATATAGTCAGGTACTTAGGTATATACCTACTTATAAACAGAAATGAGTTATGAAAATGATGACTGAATTACAACTGCTACAACATTTGTACCTTGGTTAAGAACTCATATACTGGTGCACCATGTAGTTTTGACATAAAATTATTAAGCGCAACTACGGATGTCATTTTTTCTTTGTTCATTGTGCTACAATTTATCTGAAAAGCAATTAAAGTAAACATATTGAACTATTCTTATCAGGCAGTGAAGTGGCTAAGATTATCCACCAGAATCTTGCTTAAATATACAGCCTTGTGCAGTCTGAAGTACCTTACTAAAATTATTTATGTGCCAATTCAGTTCTCAATGAAAAACCGGCCAAGTGCGTGTCGGGCCACGCGCAGTAATAGGGTTCCGTAGTAGCACAATAATGCGGACTAAGAAGAGGGCTTTTTGTTGTTTCATGAATATTTGACTATCTAATACTTTTACGTAACTTTGGTACCTGATACATGAAAATTGCCCGTCTCGGGCCAAGCTAGGTGGAATATACAACATTACTTTTTGTTTATACTAAACATTTTAAGGTTGGTCCCATAGAAAAAAATGTTCAAAATGATGAGTATAATGACCCCTTAAGAGGTTTAGCATAAACATAACTAATGTTGTATACAACGTGTAACGTTAAATGCGCAAAACCTCTTAAGGGGTCATTGTACTCGTCATTATGAACAACTTTTACTATCGGACCAAACCTAAAATCGCGAAAAAAAATTCAGCTGTTCAGTACATTTATATTCGCATAATTCGTCAAAATGTACTGAACAGCTGATTTTTTTTCGCGATTTCATGTTTGGTCCCATAGTAAAAGTTGTTCATAATGATGAGTACAATGACCCCTTAAGAGGTTTTGCGCATTTAACGTTACACGTTGTATACAGACATGAAAAGCACAGCCTGCGTAGCATGTTGGCGCCAGCTAAAGTTAAGTTAATTGAAAGAAAACATTAATGATTTGGTAAAGTACCTACTAAAGCAAAATCTGGATAAATTAGTTAAATTGTTTCTTTTAAATTATGTTTAATTAATTGACCTTTATTAGGTAAGTTTATGCAATCATGAAATAAAAAATAAAGCAGTTTATAAAGCCATATAATAAAATAAATTGTACTGTTTATTTGAACAAAGTTGTTTACCTGAGCTTCAGATTAATAGTCCTATACACAGAGATTATGCACAATAACGGTCAAAACTAGTATTAACACCGATATTATTAAAAAGCCGGCAACAAATTGTTGCTTTGTTTGATAATACAGTATCGCTAAGTGAGAAGTCAGCTCACCCGCGGACGCTTGGCGCCAAAGTACGAATCGTAGACACAACGCAGTACAGATTGTAGCACATTTTGGCACATCCGCGGGACGCAGGCGCGTTTCCGGGGCGGGAAGGGCGCGGGACGAACCAGAGACAAATCAATAAAATGCTACAGGTCACCCGATTAGCACTAACCGCATTTAGTGACTAGTGGTGCAAGCGGGCTATATAATAGGTCAGTGCATCACAAATCACTAAATACGTTTCGCACTAAACGAATTTAAAACATCGATCTCTTTCTGTCAATTGTTTGAAGTTGACAGGGGACATAACATAAAAAACGTTTGGCGCTAAATGTATTTAGTTGTTTGTGGTGAAAGCAGGCCTTAAAAAAGTACGGCGCTTTGTAGAACGTCGTCTCTGTCACTTATAGGGATGTGTGACAGCAGTCCAAAGCGTATAGAGTAATAGGTAATAGCAGTCTCTTTCTAAAGTTCGATGAGTGATATTGTGGCTCGATTAGGTAATTATATGCTTCTTACATTTTCATAGCTTATGAAGTGTTATGGAAATTCTAGTTTGATTTTGTATTTCTGTTGTAGTAGGTACACGCAGCTACACATCAAGCTATAAATTTCCAGTTTATACTGACCTCTCATTGTAAGGAAATCCTATCCAATGCGAGATCAGCTTATACTGGAAATGTATAGCTTGATCTGTAGCCGTGCGTACCTAAACAACATGATGAGACTTAAAAAAATATTAATTTTATATTTATTATTAATTAGTTAAGTACCTATCAAAATATTTTTGTTAATCAATTTCGAAGGGTTTTTTCTATCAATTTTTTTTTCAGTTTTCAATGTTTTTTTCTTGTAGGGTCAGCTGTTTTATTTAAGAGGCCGTATACGAAATTTAGCCGATTTCGCTGATTTACGTGATTTTACAGTTAAAATGCACGACATGAAATATATCTTTCCGATATTATGATCATAAGAGCTACTTTTTAGGGTTCCGTACCAAAATTATAAAAGGGAAACCTTATGGTGCTACTCTGTCTGTCTATCTGTCTGTCTGTCTGTTACAGCTGGATATCTCAAGAACTACTAATGCTATCAACTTGAAATTCGAAACAGTTATATAATGACGTTTGCCCAACTATTTTGCAAATAAGAGATTAAAATATATACAGGATGTTTCTATTAGGGTGTCAAGCCCGTGCGAGCTGATAGCAGAGTACCATACGTATCTATTAAACGCCCATGTATGTTCTACGATTTTTTGTAGTTTTCGAGTTATAATTTTTTTTCATCATCATCTCGTTGAGGAAAAATATCGGAAAAAAAAATATAACTCGAAAACTACAAAAAATCGTAGAACATACATGGGGGTTAAATCGATATGTATGATACTCTGCTATCAGCTCGCACTGGCTTGATACCTTAAAAGAAACACCCCGTATATATTTTTTGCAATAGGGGTATAAAAATAGGCGGTCTTAAAAATTCGAAGCGGGGCTACTGATATATGAAAGAGAAATAAAATAAAAAAAATATATGTATTTATATATATATGTATAAATATATATATTTCATATCATATGAAAGAGCGCTGTTTTTACATTCTTAAACATTTTTTTTTTAGGCCGCATAGTTTTTAAAGATTATGTCTCTAAATAGCACACTTTTTCAGAAATCAAGCACACTTTTTCAGAAATCACATCTACACAGGTAGATCACTTTAGTTTTTAGTCCATTTTCTTAAACTTTTCAAATATATTTTCGGTGTTCTCTCAACATGCCGCACCTACTCAGCTATAAACTTTTGCCTTATCTATGCTTGCTCAAAAACAAAAACCCTCTGGGCTCACTGCCATAATCACAGCTTTCCCACATTTTGTCACTACGATGTGGTGCTCTACAACCAAAGCGTGTAGAATGTTTTAGCGCTTAGAATTTTGCACGAATTTACTAGGTATAATACAGTGAAACAACGAACGGTTTATTCAGCTGATCTTTTTATTGTTCTCTGAAGTGTGCTTATTACATAAGTGAAGCATTAGAGAAACATCTTTCAGGCCTCTTGTGCTACACTGACTTTGGTACATATCAAAAAAATCGCTATCGTATGCACTATCAAAAAATTCGTGATCGATCATCACAGCATAAGGCTCTCCCGAACTCTCTGAGCCCAAAGGGTGGAAGTACTGATGATAGCAAAAGTAAGACGTGATGAAGCCCAAAAATGATCCCACGAGGACATCTTCCCAATGATGATGGCTGTCGCAAACTCGGCTCACGGCCACTACACTTGCTGCCATGAGTGGAGCCAGACAAAGAATCACATGACAACTTTGTCCCCGGTTCCTAGACAATACACCGAGCTTCCCACAGAACCAGAAACTGATGAACCCCAACGAGCAAAACGAGAAGCTGCTGTGTCCGCTGGGGAACGACTTCCTGCCTTCTATGACGTCGAACGCGTCACCGGTGCACCGGAGCCCTGGTGTCATCTGGCCGTCCGGAAAACAGCGCCAAAAAAAGTCGGGCCGAGGTCGTCCTACTATTAATTTAACGGATTCTGTCATGACTGCGTTTATTGTAAGCGCTAGTGTCCACGCTAGCAGCGCCTGCACTATGTCCACGTAGTTTCTTGTCCACATAAAAGGGATACAGATACAACAAAGGGGCACGAAAACTATTAAGAATACTGTAGCCCATGCTGGCACATAAGAGTTGTGTCGGGGACGCTTGTAGTCATGTAGCAGTTCAGCTTCGGTGATGTGACGCGTGTGAGGCTGAATCTTCAATTGACATATACACACCACACCCAAAAATATAACTCGCAATAAAATTTCTACAAGCAAATTATTTATAACATATTGAGCTGCCTGCCACATAACTCATAAGAAAATCATATATGTGATCCACTTGCTTCCACTTGAATTTGTGCAAATTAATTTAGAAAAATTGTATGTCTTACCGATGATAGATGCTATAAAACTGACAAATGTCTATACTACATTAGTCTACAGTCTATACTCAAAAAAGTTTCGTCGTCGAATCACGAATGAGCAGGACGAACCTACGAATATAATGTACTTTGAACATACGCTTACCTGTTGAGCGGCGAGCAGAAGTAGCCGTTGCTGCTAGTAGTAGTAAATTTTCCAATTAACAGGTATCAGGAAGGTACCTACGTAAAAACATTACTCACTTTTCATAAAGTCTGAAGGCTGATTTTTATTTAAGTACGTTTTACAGACTATCACTTCCCGCCGCGCCGGCGCGGAAACTCATCTTTCTTTCCGAGTCTTAATTTTTGTAATTTTGTGTGTACCTACATGATACTCATGGAACTATTCCAATACTTTTTGTAAGCAGCCAGACCAATCGTAGGGGCCAAACATTGCTCAGACTTCATTGAAAGGTCACTGCATGTGAGTAGGTATCCCACACACTTTGGTGGAAATGAGTACCTAGAGGATCAAACCTATAAGAAACGTTATGAGGAGCAACCGATTATCCCAGAATGGAAAATCATGCATGATTGTAAAAACCCACCTCAAATTTTTCCGAAATCCTGTTTATTATGACAGATTTATTTTTTATAAGACAAAACTAACTTTTTGAGTATAAAAACAAACCTCAGTCATAGAAGCATCCCACAGTTATATTAGGCAAGAATGTTTCAATGAGCGTAAAAACTCACCTTATCCCTGGATGAGGTGTGTTCTTACAACCAAACATGTGGAAACACCTGAAACTTTCAGTTGTCAATATTGCAGTTTTTAACGATAGTTTGAACCGCTGACGTTCAGTAAGTTCTTAGCCCCACCGCTGTCGCGGCTATTTTGCGCATGAAACACTCGAACAAATTGAACTTTGACTGTAAAAACATAAGTACCTTGTAACAAGATGATAATAAAAACCCACCTCATCCGAAAACTTTAAAAAACAATATAAAAAATCTATTTATTATTTATGCAACCAGTTTTTAACATTATATCATACTTAGTTTAATGATTTTGAATAAAAATAGTAAAAAAACAAAATACGCCCAGATATATTTTTTACACCAAACGGTTTTAATTGCTTTTCTGAAACTTTTTCATTTGGTCTGAGGTGGGTTTTTACAATCATGCATTCAGTTGGAAATGCGATGCGAAGGAATATAAGTGTTAAAATCAAAGATCTCTCGTAGGTGCAAGTGCGTATGAGCTTGATGCTTACCTATCTACCTAGCAATAACTATTTATTTTTTTTTCGGACTAGGGTCCAGTTGCCTCATGATTTCCTATTTTCAAGTAGGTCACTCGCAAAAAGAAAATAGATCCAATGTTAGTATAATAATAATTTAAACAACCTGGGGGTTGTTTAAATTACACAAACAAAAACCTATAAAAACTAAAAAAATAAAATGTATTCTAAGTTTCTTATAAAGGTGTGTCCAAATATAGCGCGGCATTTGAGCGCGGCTGAAAATGTAGTAACGGAACGTTACCAGACGTTTTGACAAGCTGTCACTTTAATGTCACCGTAGCTTGTGTAGAACACTGTATAGACAAGATTGTTCGGCTAATTATAAATAACACAAAGTACATAATATTATTAGTTTCATTTCAAAATACACAACAATACATGGCGCAGCCTTATTAAGAACATTTCCAAATAAGGAAACAACAAAACAAAGATAGATTCAAAAGATTTCAGAAGATTACAATTTTGATATCGCAATCGCATGGCAGAAGGCAACAAGGAAATAAAAGAAGAAATGGCCAACATTGAATACAAAATGCCACAAGCATTATCGCTGGATACATTGAAGATTTGCTGCCCAGGTGGAAGAAATTTAGGCAACAGTTTCAAATTTTTCTCATGGCGGCTGGTTTTGAGATATTGTCGGAGACGAGAAAGGCGGCCATCTTATTGAACTGCGTGGGAGCAGAGGCACAGGAATTATATTTTAATGTACTTTGTAAAGACGAAGAAAACCAAAAATACGAGCAAGTGCTACAGGCCTTTGATGATTATTTCACTCCCAAACAGAATGAAGTGATCAATGCATTTATATTCAATAATAGAAAACAAGAAGAAGGTGAAAGCTTTGACAATTTCTATACAAATATTAAAAAATTAGTTAAAACCTGCAATTATAAAGACTTAGAAGACAGAATGCTACGTGATAGGATTGTTATGGGCATCACTGGCAAGAATCTACAACAAAAACTCATAGAGGTCAGCGACCTCACCCTTGACAAAGCAGTAAACAGGTGCAGAGCTGCGGAGTTGTCAAAGGAGCATATGAAGAACATTCAGAAACAACCGGAACTCACAACAAGCGTGGATGCAATAACAAGTGAACAGGGTCAAAGCCCCAACAATAAGGGAGCTAAGTACATATAACAAAAATAATGGAACCACTTTACAAACGCACCCGGCGATTTTATATACTAGCTATTTTTTTTTGGGTACAATAGACCCTTTTTAGTGTATTATTGAAAACAACAAAGTGCGCAAAAAAATAAACGCCGAAAAAAAAAATTGACAGTACGAGTACCATATTGACCTTGAAATCAAGGTCAATGACCCTGAGGCTTTCATCGTCTAATATACGAGACATTCACCGCCTCATCTAACCCAAATGATTCACCAAAAATAGAGGGGATTTGGCGCTCGGCGGCCGCTGCTGCGGCACCGCTCGCTTCGCTCGCTCGCCGTCGCGCGTTAAGCGTCACTGTTCTAACCTAACCTAACCTAACCTAACCCAAATGATTCATCAGCCATAGAGGTAATGGTCCCCTATTCTAACCCAACCCAAATGATTCACCAATGTGAAGTTTCGGACGCGCGGGTGTGATAGTACAGTGGAGCCAAAATAATAATAAGAATACACAATCGAACAAAAATTTTAATAAAAACTATTATCATTGTTTAAAATGCAGTCGAGAACAAGGTCCCAGACAGTGCCCAGCTTATTAAACTTGTGCAAATTGTTTAAAATTAAATCATTTTGCTTCAGGTTGTAAAAATAAAAGAGTGCATAATGCGCTTATGACGCGACTAGCTGACAAGCTGGAAGCACTGGTGATGAGCAGAGTCATTGCGAGAGTTGAGCATCCAAAAAGTTTTGTAAGCAATTTAGTAATTATTTAAAAGAAAGATGGTTCATTAAGAATTTGCTTAGATCCGAAAGATCTTAATAAAGTATTAGTAAGAGAGCATCATTTGATACCAACTATAGATGAAATTGTGTCAAAATTGTGTAATAAGAAGTGTTTCTCAGTAATAGATTTAACAGATGGCTTTTATAACATTAAACTTAGTGAGGGTACTAATGATTTATGTACTTTTAACAGCCCTTACGGTTGTTTCAAATATTTAAGAATGCCATTTGGATTGTCAGTGGCACCAGAAATATTCCAAAGGTACAGTGAAATTGCTTTTGGAGACATACCAGGTGTCATTGTTTACTGTGATGATTTATTAATATGTGGAAACACTGAGCAGGAGCATGATGCAATATTAAATACAGTGTTTCAACGAGCGTTAGAACGTAATGTCAGATTTAATAAGAATAAATATAAATTAAAGAAAGTAAAATATTTTGGCCATCAATTCTCAGAAAAAGGCATGAAAATTGACCCAGACAGGGTAAATGCCATTTTGCAAATGAAAAGTCCGATTAATAAAAAACAATTGCAAACTTTTCTTGGGAGGGTAAGTTATTTAAGGAAATTTATTTCAAATATGGCCACTATGGCAGCACAACTACACTTATTGTTAAAAAAAGATGTGGACTGGATACGGACAGAAGTACATGAAACATTTATAATAACATTTAAAAAAAATTATAGAAACACCAATATTACAGAATTTTGATAATAAAATACAAATAGTTGTACAATGTGATGCATCCAAGTATGGCATTGGTTGTTGCTTATTACAAAATATTATGGCAGTTTGTTTTGCATCTCGTAGTTTAACACAGTCAGAGCGAAATTTTTCACAAATAGAGAAAGAATTATTAAGTGTAGTGAGGGCCACCAAAAAAATTCATTATTACATTTACGGACATACAATTACAATTATTAACGATCACAAACCATTAGAATCATTATTACAGAAACCTCTACATGGCATATCATCACCAAGACTGCAAAGATTAAAACTAAAATTACTAAAATATAATATAGAATTTAAATACCAACAGGGTAGATTAATGTACATAGCAGATTTATTATCAAGACCATACCAGGAATGTACTGATGTAGATGAATCATATATGTATGAAGTTATACATTGTGTAGGCCTAGCTCAGAATTTAGAATGTACAAAAGAACAAAAACCCCAATTAATTACAGAAATCGTTAAAGATACATAGGGATGAGTAAAATGAAACAGTTAGCAAGAAAAATATATTATTGGCCACACATAGACAGTCACATAGAATAGAACAATATGTAAAAAAATGTTATCCCTGTCAAACTTATCATAATAATAATGTCAAAGAACCACTGATCACACATTCAGTATCAAGTTTACCGTTTTCCAAGTTAGGTATTGATATAATGGAGTTCAAGAGGAAAAATTATTTAGTAATATATGATTACTACTCAAAATGGTTAGACATTAACACTTTCCGGGACAGACCGCCTCTTGACGTTATGTCGGTATATCGTTACGTCACAGTACGGCTAAGGGCGGTGAACTTTATTTCATGTCATTTGGCAAACCGTCGATAGCCGTTGCTTGCCCATAGTATTCCTAAGAAGCACATGATCTAGTGTCACATCACGCGACTTCATTTGTTCGTGGGTGTCACGGCAAACTCTTTTCGAGTAATTTTTCAACACACACATACGCAGTGCTTATGCCCCAAAACAACAAATGCACACCGCCGACAGGCGTAGACTGAGCCATACAAGTACAATGATGTTGATATTTAGTGTCACGGCGTACGCGGCGACGGCGTGTCGAATGAGGTAGTACGGCTGTAGACGGTATGACAAAATGTATGGGATTTTGAAGTGTCATATCATTACATTTGCAAATAGTCAAGTGTCCCGGAACGTGTTAAGTTAATAAATAGCAAAAGTGCAAAAGCAATCAATAACACATTATTAGAATTATTTAGTAATTTTGGAGTTCCCAGTGAGATTGTTTCAGATCATGTACCATTTGATTTACGTGAATGTAAACAATTTGCACAGGAATGGGGTTTTAAACAGTGGCGTAACTACAGGGTGGCAAGTCGGCAAAATGGCACGGGGCCCCCGCCGAAAGGGGCCCCCGGTCAGAGGAGAATCCTAACTCCCAACATTTATTATTACACATTTAGTTAAAAAACCGATGAATTTGCCACGGGCCTCGAACGGTATAGTTACGCCACTGGTTTTAAATATACATTTACTAGTCCTAGATCCCCAGTCGAATTTGATGTCTGAGAGAGGAGTACAGATAGCAAAGAAAATAATGTATAAATATAATGAAGACAACACAGATTATAGAGTCGCATTATTAAAGTACAGGGCTTCACCAGTGGCAGGAACAAGTTTTACACCAACTGAATTATTAATGAGTAGAAACATAAAAACAAAATTAATAACTTCACAAAATTATTTGAAACCAAAGTTAAATTGTAATGTGCATTATCAATTAAGTAAACAGGTAGAGAGAAATATAAAAAATTATAATAGGACAAGCAGAATAAAAACAGAATTTGAAATAGGACAAAAAATATGGTTTAAGAAAGATGTACAAAAGAATGTGTGGTTAGAAGGTAAAATTGTTTCAATTAATGGAAACAGATCATATAATGTACAAGACATAAATAATGTAAATTATACTAGAACCTCTTTCTACATTCGACCAGCATAGACTTTGCTGTTCACCAGACGTGGGTGCTCACTGGTTGAATGGGTAACTGCAGTGAACTGATATTTCATGATATTTCATTAAGTAGAACTAGATAGGCTAAGAATAAAAATTGAAATAGGTAGGGGTTTAGATCATTTCTTTTAACTAATGTAAGTTAATACTCATGTAACAGGAGTTTAGATTATTATGTTTAACTAGTGTTAAATAGATATAAAAAGGAAAGAAGATTTTGTAAGTTTAAAATTTTGTAACGGAGGAACAGATTATTATGTTTAATTAGTGTTAAGTAAGTTTAAAAGGGAAAGAGGATTTTGTAAGTTTAAAACTTGAAATAGTGGTTAAGATTACAATTTTTAATTAGTGTTAAGTAAGTTTAAAAGGGAAAGAGGATTTTGTAAGTTTAAAATAAAAAAGAAAATAATATAAAAGGGGATGATGTAGTAACGGAACGTTACCAGACGTTTTGACAAGCTGTCACCGTAGCTTGTGTAGAACTGCTTTAGTCGTTCTTCTGAGTGTAGAACACTGTGTAGACAAGATTGTTCGGATAATTAAAAATGACACAAAGTACATAATATTAATTTCATTTCAAAATACACAACAATACAGAAAATACATATTTTTTATTTTTTTATAGGTTTTTGTTTGTGTTGCGTTTTTAAAATTTTTAATTAAACTTTTTAATAGTCATGATCAGGATTATTTTGTTACAAGATTTGAGGGCCAAATAGAGATTGCAGCTCTTGCCATTTATTGGGTTCAAAATTTTTGCCTTAGCTCGCTCCTTTGGTTTCCACCCGACAATCGAGGTTAAGAGCCATGATTTCATAAAAAAACTGAATAAAGCAACAGTCGCACATAGTCTAGATAGGGTACCTACCTACTGACAAATTGTTTCACCGATAATCATTAGATTAGGGCGAAGATATCAAGTAAGAGTAAAACGTGTGCAGATGTTTTAGGAACCAGTTTGAGCCCCTAGACTGCAGCGTTTCCTTATTTCCGGAGTGCGGACACACAAGTGCACTGGCCGACGCTTTCTACTTTGTCTCCGCGTAAGCGACAAGTTTTACGTACCACAACATACGTTCATAGTCCACAATCTCCCCTTTTTTAGCAAGAACATAGATGAATGATCTTGAAACTTCATCTGATCAGCTAAGCTCATATTTAAATTTCTCCGTTTTCATCTTTTGGACAATAAATAAAACAGGCAGGATACCTACACCACCAAATAGTAACTAGATACCTATGTATAGTTGAATAACTTGCGTTAAAGCATTGTTGTTCCAGACCGAACTGAAGGAATGTAGGTGTGCCTCGTGAGTGAACATGTCGTCAACCTGATAAAAAGATAAGGTCACACACGTGCTTTGGGCGCAGGGCAGCTTATGCAATACTGAAGCTGATATTTCCTCTCTAAAAATAAAAGTGAACGTGACTTGAACTCACGTAATAGCTGTTATAGTCATCTATGTTATGAAAACAAACTCGAAGTCAAATTAAATGATTCGCGATGTACCGTGTTAATGACGGTTGTAGCAGGTGACCGTAAGAGACTCACTCTTACATGCGGTCGTACAGTTTTTTATAAGAGGTTTTTTTTGCCTTAATTTTTGTTAGTTCAATGACAATGAACCGTAATGATGACTTGATGGTCGAAAAGAAACACATTTTGTGTTCTGCTACTTGTCTGCTACGCGATTATCAAACATTATTTTAGCAATTTTAAAGCCGTTTCAGATACAGGAGTGAGTGAGGGTAAAAATGGGTGAGGGCACTTTTCTTGTTGGATTGTCTTCGTCTTTTGGCCTTCCTCCGTCTCAATCCCATATGTAGCTTCTCAACAGACTTTGAAGGCCTTCATTACAACGCCAACGTAATGAAGGTTTTCAAGGTCTGTGTGCACTTGTGGACATTAGATACGGACGACTGCACGTCAGTGATAACTCTTTGACCTTGAGCTGGGCCAGCGAAGTACGGAGTTTCAATAGTCCAAGAGGTACCTAGTGGTACTGGTTTTGTTACCAATGACGAGCGTCCTTCTATACAAGTTAGAACACATATATTCGTTTACGATTCAAGTACTTATGCATTTTGCCGTACCTACTTATTTCAGACTTGGTCTCATAACAAATGTTTTCCATTTTAAGGAGCACTATATCAATCTGCCTAGCCGTTTCCCAACTATGTTAGGGTCAGCTTCCAGTCTTACCGGATGCAGCTGAATACCAGTAATTTACATGGACAGACTCCACAACCCAGTAACCGGGTAATACGATACCCCTTGGTAAGACTGGTTGTCAGACTTTCGGGCTTCTGACGACCCGTAACGACTGTCAAAGATCCACGAATGACAGCCGTGACCAACGGCTTAACTTGATTTCTGAGGCACGAAGGAGTCTTAGTATGTAAAGATGGTCACCCCATCCACTGACCAACACCGGCAAGCGAAGCTTAACCTGATGGATTGTAATACTTAATAGCCACGAACTTTAAGGAGCACTATAATGCCTTCAAATATTAAATACTTGAAGGTGTTATTTTTACATTATTATTGTTGGATTGGATATTATATAAGCTAAAAAACATTCACCGTAACAGATTGGTTTGATGTTATTATCGATTCAATAGGTATGAAAGTGTGTGTGCGGGCTGGCTGACACATTTGAACTTCCCGTCTGTTTCAGACTACTAATAAGGTTTCAGACATCCTTTACAGCGAAAACTCTATATTTGTAGCGCTATTGAACTGACATGTGACCGAAGCTAGCTTTTACTGAATTCAAGCAGTACTTCCAATAATTTTCGCATTTTCGGTACCTAGCACACGGCTACACATCAAGCTGTATATTTCCTCAATTTTAATTAAGTTTTGATGTAATAATTTGAGACACAATAAACATTTATTTATTTATTTCCAGTTTATACTGACCTCTCATTGTAAGGAAATCCTATATAATGCGAGAGCAGCTTATATTGGAAATATATAGCTTAATCTGTAGCCGTGCGTATCGAGCAGACCTGCTCGTGTGAAAACTTTTTTTTTTTTGCGTTTTTCCGTTCATTCCCGATGTCCACCACCCTTTTGGCCACCACTGGTGGACAGCGAAACAACTTTAACAAATTATTCCCGTTGTCCACCACTGGGGGAGAGCGGCACAACTTTGTAAATTATCATTCGCCACCACGGGTGGACAGTGATACGGATTTTTAAACATTCCCCATGGCCACCACTGGGGGACAATGGCACAACTTTTGATCCAATTCCCACTGGCCATCAATTTAAATTATTTTATCTAGAGACCGGTAAAGGATAGCTTAGGTATACTCACGGATTTGGTTTATGAAATTATTTTTTCCCAATTCAAATGCTTACGTAATAATAATAAAATAATATTTATTTTATTGTATATACGGTGACTGGTAATTATTGACCGATACATAAACACATGATAACAAACAACTTTTATTATGGGACCAAACCTGAAATCGCGAAAAAAATCTGCTGCCCCATACATTCATGTTCGCATAACTCGTCAAAATGTAGGGAGCAGCTGATTCTTTTTTCGCGATTTCAGGTTTCGGTTGAGCGCAATCATATTGTGTTTAGGTATCGGTCACTAATTACCAGTCACCCTATATAGTTTTATTAAACTGTGACCATGATTGTAATGTTCTAGTCGATTTTAAAAATTGCAAATTATAACCGGCTGTGGAAATTATGTCGGCTAATTACCCACTTCAATAAAAAATAAGCAATCAAAGCTTTAATGATGATTTTTTAATATTTTAGTGAAACATTTAATAATAGTGACTAAAAAATATGACTTTATTAATTACCTACCATTATAATTTAGAAATATTTATATTAGTCTACCCTTAGCCCTGCTAAAAAACCAAATCCGTAAGTATATATTAAGCTATCCTTTACCGGTCTCTAGATAAAATAATATAAATTGATGGCCAGTGGGAATTGGATCAAAAGTTGTGCCATTGTCCCCCAGTCGTGGCCATAGGGAATGTTTAAAAATCGGTGTCACTGTCTACCAGTGGTGGCGAATGATAATTTACGAAGTTGTGCCGCTGTCCCCCAGTGGTGGACAACGGGAATAATTTTTTAAAGTTGTTTCGCTGTCCACCAGTTTTGGCCAAACAGGTGGTGGACATCGGGAATGAACGCGTTTTTCAGGTACCTACTTATGAGAAAAAAACCCTTATATCGCAAGTTTCATCGAAATCGTTAGAGCCGTTTTCGAGAACGTAATAGAACGTGATTTCAAATATATATATATATGGTATATATCTACAAATGTTACTCATTCACTAGTATAGGAATATAGGATAAGTACCTACCTAATAGTAGAATAAGTAGAACTACCTACCGTCAACCTATTGTGTCAAAGAGTTTTCATTTGGTTTCATGTCAAGAACGTATGTGTTGCTATTCAATTCAGTGCTTGGTCAGTCTCTGCGACTGGATTTTAACATTAACTAAATAATACATCACCCATCGCTTAAATTCGCAGTAACTCTCATGTCATTATGTGTGTGTTCATGTTAGATCTATACTAGAATCAAGATCATATTGCCCAAGAAATAAATAATAAAGTTTGGCAGTCTATTTCATAATAACCATCTTTTTGACATTTCCGACACCTAACCTGATTTACCGTAAAACAATCAGAATTACACGACCCAGTGCTCGACCTGGGAATCGAATCGACGACCGATTATAAAACCCACAGATTATATCATCAAGTTACATAGTTACGGATGTAACTCAGGTGTACGTACAGAGCCACAAGTACCCACAGGTTGTGGTGTGTGACCGCTTGACCGCGATCCGGAGATCAAATTTGTATCTAGGTATGTCTATAAGGTTTCTCTTCGGGGGTCAACATTGTCTACCTAGATTCTTTTTTCATTCCGACTTAATTAAGTCGGCAGGCTGCATCATATCCATCTACGTAGCCGGCATAGTACCTACAGATACCTACTGTTTCACACTATAGTCGTTTTTATTCCCATTCCCATAGGCTTAAATCAAGATACAAATCCTAAATAATAATGGTCACAGGTCGCTGTTACCACAGAAACAGATTATCTGTTCTGTAGCTGTTACAGTTCGTGTAACAACGACATGGTAAATAATCTCGTCTATGGTAGAACCATAGAGATAGACAACTCAGAGATTTATCTAAGTAACAATAGATTATTTCCGTGTGACGGTGTGATGCTACATCTGGAGTAAGGCTATTGGAGACCCGCTATATAGATAAGTTGTACGCGATTACGTGGACGAGGCGGTTTTATGTAACTAGATAAGCAGCTTCGAAGCAGGCGGCAGCACATCATGCACATCAGAGACGGCAGCACATCAAGCATAATAAGCAGGCAGCAGCACATCAAGCACAATAAGCAGACGGCATGCAGAACATCAAGCACATTAAGCAGACGCAGAACATCAAGCACATTAAGCAGACGGCAGAACCTCAAGCACATTAAGTAGACGGCAGCACATCAAGCATAATAAGCAGGCAGCAGCACATCAAGCACAATAAGCAGACGGCATGCAGAACATCAAGCACATTAAGCAGACGCAGAACATCAAGCACATTAAGCAGACGGCAGAACCTCAAGCACATTAAGTAGACGGCAGCACATCAAGCACAATAAGCAGACAGCAGCACATCAAGCACAATAAGCAGACGGCATGCAGAACATGAAGCACATTAAGCAGACGGCAGAATATCAATCACACTTTAAGCAGACGGCAGCGCAGACGGCAGCACATCAAGCACATTAAACAGACGGCAGCACATCAAGCACATTAAGCAGACGGCAGCACATCAAGCACGTGAAGTGCGTGATTACAATTCCGACGTTTACGTCGAACTACATAATACTTAATTATAATAACTGCGGTGTGGCTGTGGGTTGACCGTACTGTAAATACATTACTTTTGACTTTACTTACATAATAAAAACCAAATGAATGAGGTGCCGTAATGTCTTTAGTATTTTAGTCCAAAAGGAAAAGTTATGCGTGCAATCTCACGTAAATCAAAATCTGTGTCACGCAGTTAAAAAAAAATGAAATGCATAAGTGTTTGTTCACAGACTTAATATTTCAATTCATAATATTACGAACTGCAATGCGGTTTGTTGGCAGACATAATTATACATAAACATAATTTTAACTTTTTTCCGACTTCCAAAAAAAAACACTACAAAGTGAAAAATAACTTTAATTTCGAAAGCCGGTGTCTTTGGTTTTGTACTTTAGTTTTTGCCACCGACTTCCGAAATTAAAGTTAATTTTCACGTTGTAGTGTTTTTTTTGGAAGTCGGTTGTTTTTTTTTGTAAAAAAGTTTTTATTTTTCACTTTTTGGTGGTGGTAGGTACCTACCCCATACAAATTCGAATACCACTCTGTAAAATAAATTAGAGCATCATTCCCACACCTGAGTATACCCATTCAAATAAAACGACTACAAAATCTGCCTTCTGACGATCAAGGCCACACATAACCATACGACTCAAGTAGCGTAATTTGAACACGTAATTACCATTAAAATCATTTATAGCCAGAGTGCACCTCATGACAATTCCAATAAACCCAAAAATGGCTAGGATAGGTATGTACATTGTTCTAACTTCCGGCTTCATCACCAGATCGGTTCGATAGTACCATTTTCATCAGAACCATTTATTTAACTTTGCTTCGTCATAGTCGCTTAACTATCAATACTCATTATCGTTGAGAAGTTCCCGTGGCCATCTGTAGTCTTCTTCATCAGTTCCACTTCACCAAATAATACTTTCTGAATGCAAATGCTTGATTTGTTGATGAAAATACCAAAACCGCTATATATATGCGTATGACTATAATATTTGAGGAGTTCCCTTAATTCCTCATGGATCTATTAACTGGATTTTGATGAAAATGGGACCAATCTGGAAGTATATCCTTTCAAATAAAAGAAGAATTTTCCAAATCGGTTTATAAATGACGTAGTATGAGGTACTACATAATAGGTCTTTACCTATGAAATTGCCGTTTTGTATGAAAAAATTTAAACGAATTTTTTTCATGTAAGTATTTTTTATTTGTATTAATCGAAGTAATCACCCATGCAATCAATGCATCTTTGCCAACGCAGTGGCAGTTTATTGATGCCCTTCTTAAAGAAATCAGCTGGTCGGGAGGCAACAAATTCTTCAAAGGCATTTTGTACTGCCTCTCGGGTATTGAATTTTTTTCCCGCCAAGAAGTTATCCAAATTCTGGAAAAAGTAGTAGTCTGTAAGCGCAAGGTCTGGTGAGTAGGGCGGATGACGGAGAGCTTCCAACCCCAGTTCTTGCAACTTGGAGACCGTCTGCTGTGCAGTATGAGGTCGCGCGTTGTCGTGCAGGAGCAGCGGAGACGAGCGATTGACCAATGCTGGTTGGAGATGTGCCAGCTTCTCCATCATTGTGTTCAGTTCTTCACAGTACACATCTGCAGTAATGCTCACCCCGTTTGGTAAGAAGCTGTGATGAATCACACCGGCGCTAGACCACCAAACAGTGACCATCACTTTTCTAGGGGTAAGTTTTCGTTTAGGGCATTTGTTTAGGTGCTGAACCAGGATCCAACCAACTTGCTGAGCGCTTGCGGTTATCAAACAGAATCCATTTTTCATCGCAGGTAACAATGCGGTTCAAAATTCCTTCATTTGTGTGTCTGTTGAGCAGTGCAAGGCACGTCTCGACGCGTACTTCGCGCTGGCGATCATTGAGTTCGTGGGGCACCCATTTGTCAAGCTTTTTTACCTTGCCAATTTGACGCAAATGGACCAATATTGTTTTGACGCTAACGTCGAAAGCTGCTGCTAATTCTGCCGTAGATTGTGTATCATCAGCTTCCACAATCGCCTTTAATTCGTAATTGTCGACCAAAGTCTTCGGACGACCGCGAGGTTCATTTTTCAGGTCGAAATTTCCAGAACGGAAGCGAGCAAACCAATAACAGGTGGTGCGTTGGTTTGTAGTGTTAGCTCCGTAAACGTCGTTGATGTTGCGTGCCGCTTGTGCCGCGTTGCTGTCACGACGGTACTCATATTCCATAATTACTCGAATTTTTAACGTATCCATGATGACGAAAAAGATTGAAATGCGATGAAAATGTAACACTAATCAATAAACAAATGACTACTTTTGGAAAAAAAAATCCATGTTTTTAAAATAAAATTAATTTGAAATTAGAATTCTTAGCCAAACAAAAATTATTTTTATTTGAAATGGCCAGTACTGCAGAACGGCAATTTCATAGGTAAAGACCTAATATATACAGGGTGTTTCTTTTAAGGTGTCAAGTCAGTGCGAGCTGATAGCAGAGTACCATACCTATCGATTTCATTAATTGATAAAAAATTAAAAATTATTTAACACCCATGTATGTTCTACGATTTTTTGTAGTTTTCGAGTTTTTTGTTCGATATTTTTTTCTTCAACGAGATGATGGCTTTAAAAATTTACATCTTTTTTTTGGGTCAACTTTGAACAAGAATGTACTAAATGGAGCATTATTTGCTGAAATCGGTCGTTGAAAGTGGTGTACATACATGGGGGTTAAATCGATAGGTATGGTACTCTTCTGCTATCAGCTCGCACTGGCTTGACACTTTAAAGGAAACAGCCTGTATATAAAAAAAAAATCAACATATTGGGGTCGGCTTCCAGTCTAACCGGATGCAGTTGAATACCAGTATTTGCAATTTGAAGTCAAAGGTAAAAGACGGAATTGGCCAAGAGTCATCTTGACTATCATTAGTGGCTTATTTCCGTCAGTAAATGTCGTAGGAGATTTAGCTAAGGTGCAAGGCCTGCTGTGCATTCTTTAGTATGTACCTACCTAGAGCTCCTCCACTCTAAAATGGCGCGGCCCAATAATGCATTCATAGTGTAGGTATGTATATGTTACCGGCCAAACCCGATTTCAGGTCAAACTGGTTTATCCTAGGCCAAACTGGTTTATCCTACGCGTGTCAGGATATACTAGTTTATCTAGGACAATCTAGTTTGGCCTAAGGTAGGACCTTACACAAAGTTCAGCAGCGTTATCCCAAAGTAGTGAAGGAAAGGAAATGACACTAAAAACGAGACTTGCTGGTTTGCAAGATGTTTGTACCTAATGTAAGTGAATTCCTGATAAATTATGATTGGTGTAGATAAACACCGCAGGAGGCTGGATCAAGGTCCCAGATAAAAATTAATGGACAATGGCTGGTTTCTACAATTGGAGTCGAGTTACCAGAACTCAATAAATCTGTCAAACTGCCTAGCCTTTTCCCCTGTTTCGGGGTCGGCTTCCAGTCTAACCGGATGCAGCTGATTACCAGTATTTTACATGGATTGACTGCCTATCTATCACAACCCAGTTACTGGGTAATACGATATCCCTTGGTAAGACTGGTTGTCAGACTTTCGGGCTGCTGGCGAGAGTTACCAAAACTCATCAGTGTGATATTGGTTACAAGGTTAGGTAGGGTAGGGTAGGGAACTACTGCAGTCTTCCTCTAAAGGGTGGGTACGATCGAATTATGCATGCAGAGGCAGTAACTAAAATACATTCCCAAAGAGGTGTTGAATCTTTGATGTGTAAATAGTTAGCACCCCATTTATTGTTAATGCGCGCCTTCGTAGTAACTAACGATCAATTAGCACGGTAGCCAGTGAGACACAAGATCCAAAAACACCTTCACCATGTCGAAATCGTATTCTATAACAATTATATATTTATTCTTGCCATTGCCTCATAAGAGCGTCGGCGTGGCCGCGTGGGTTAATGTCCTATTGGCTGGAGGTAGATTATAGTGGCTTCTACATTCTTGCCAATTTGAATATCTGCAACCATTAATCCGCTCAAAATCTCGGCTATCATGATCACTTCCATAGCAGCTAATTGTTCCGCATTGCGAAATATACCCAGACTATTATATATCTTAAGCACTTTTTCTTAATAATTTGTTATTTAAATATAATGTAATCGTCTAGATTTTTTTAAAAAAATGCTGCTTATTAAATTAATTAACTTCGCTTATCTTGATTAAAATTAGTGGTTGTTTTAACGAGCTGTGTCATGCAAATACAACATACAGGTACATAATAATTGTATGAAGAGTGACGATTTGTTTTGTCCTGTGATTCGATGATTGGGCTTAAATTCCTTAATGCACATTATGATGTAAGAATGTGAGATGCAACACTTTTACCAATAAGCTCTGCAAGAAAATGTCAAGTGATTCGTAAACGCTGCGGCATTGGCTTATATGTGTGTCTGTTATATAATATAGAATATCTCCAAAGTGCACATTTACCTATCAGTCATTCATTTGATCGCACGAATGCTTTCTTTGTTGCATAAATTGCCTTTGAGGAAGAGCCTAGATATCCGCGCCAACCGCCGACAACGGACACCATTGTATCTAAACGCGCTTGTGAGAAAAATAATAATGCATTAAATTAGCATCTAGCGTTCTTAAAAACGTACTTGCCTTGTGTAATTATCTTAAATGTTGCTTTCTTTTTGACGAACTCATTATTGTCATTATTTAGTTAAGCCTCACGAGTCACAAGCAAGTGTATCGCAGGTCAGAGAGAGCCAAGCATGAGGAAGGAAACACTTCACCTGGCATTGTTCTTACGACTACTACTGCCTGATGATATCCTAGATAATATTATAAATGCGATAGTGAGTTTGTTTGTTTGTTTGTTTGTTATTTACACTTTCACGCTAAAACGGCTGAACGGATTTGGGTGAAATTTGCACATGGGGAGATCATGACCTAGATTAGGCTAGACCTAGATATGTTACTTTCAACCCGGTAGTACGATCCCGTAGGATAATTCCCGACACCCACGCGGGCGAAGCCGCGGAAAAAAGCTAGTGTTCTATACTTTTGTATGAACTTTGATCCACTAATTAGAACCGTTATTCCGGCCCTTTCTACCATGTCTGGATTTTTTTGACATTTCAGCACCTAACGGACTTACTAACAACTCCACGAAATGCAAAGTGATTCTATCACTTTTAGTAACAATATTTTTGGAATTAATGGTTTTCATTAATGATATAATCAAAACACGCTCCATGCAGATTAATATTCTTATAAAAACGAATCTTAATGTTTTAAACACACATATTTTGGCATTGTAGTTTATCGCAGTGTAAACATAGGAAGCCAAGATATTAATGTAAGATAACGAAGTGTGTTTTAAAAAAAATATTTTGACCTTATCCGTGGGAATTTTAAAATTCTTAATTAAATGGTCATCTTGTTAAGCACTATGCTTATTCAATTGTGCATTGTCAAAGTAAATACGAGTTACGGTCGATACAACCTCTACTGCAGTGCGATTCTGTAACCATATCACCGTGAAAACTTAGGTGAAGGGAGCGTGGAGTGACCTGTCAACATTGTCGATTCCTAGCAAAAACAAACTCACTTCACCTAAGTTTTCACGGTGAGATTTTTACAGAATCGACCGGCTGATATCTAGTTACCTACTTACCTACAATGTCAATGTAAAAGTAGGTATCTTTGTATACTTAATAGTTGTTCTTACAAAATGAGTGTTTCAAAACAAATAGGATCTCACTTTCAAACATTTATTTTGAATATCTTTGATACCTCGGTAACGACGTATTTATTACGTAAAACTGTTTTTATTTAGTGTTATAAACTTGTTTTTTTTGGAACAGATGTAAACTATCACGCTCGTACTTCTGAGCTGGGTAAAGAATGGTGTACCTACCTACAGTAAGTAGGTACAAGAAAACTCTTATTCCTCTAAATTTTTTTCTGGATTGTTTTGAGCATTTTTATTTAAATAATGTTCGTAATCAACTAACTATTGTAAAGTTAAACCTAACGAATCCGCAAAAGTTCGAGAAGCTTACAGTAACTACCTTTTTTATATATTATTATTGTTTTAATACTTTTACCTTATACAGGTGTTTGGTAGACGGACCGACACAATTTTCTTAGGGATAAGGACAGTCATATCCTAGTTTTCACGCATATAACTTGCCTTAGAAGTCACGGTAGGTATGACATAGAATATTGTTTTTTAGGGTTCCGTACCTCAAAAGGAAAAAACGGAACCCTTATTGGATCACTTGTTTGTCCGTCTGTCTGTCTGTCTGTCAAGACCCTTTTTCTCAGGAACGCGTGAAGGTTTCAAGTTGAAATTAATACCAAATACGTAGGTCTATGGTCCCTTGGAGTTCTAATTCATTTATGCGACATATTTTGATACTCGCAAGTAAATCCAAACCTATTTGGCAAGAAGTAAGGCCTTATATCACAAATAATGGAAAAGTCCGAAAATTGTTAATTTGTAATTTTATCACATAAAAAAATATTGTCAAGTATGTCAGTCTGTCAAGACCTTTTTTCTCAGGAAAGGGTGGAGGTATCAAGTTAAAATTAATATCAAATACGTAAATCGATGATCCCTTAGAGTTCTAAAAAAAATACAGCCATTTATGCGACATATTTTGATACTTGCAAGTAAATCAAAACATAGGGTACTTCCCGTTGACCTAGAATCATGGAATTTGGCAAGAAGCAAGATCTTACAGCACAAGTAAAGAAAAAAGTCCAAAAATTGTTTATCACATACCTACATTTTTTTTTGGAATTACAATGTTGTTTGTTTTGGGTAAAAGTTCTTTTCAACTACGGAACCCTTCATTGTGCATGGTCCGTGCGTTTAAAACACTAAAGTTTTGGTATTAAGTATCTGCAATTATATTTATGTAGGTACTTACGGTTGGCTCTAGAAAATGTCTTAATTATGTGCTTCCAGTCTTAAAATTGTGATAAGGTAAGAAACATTTTAAATTAACTTTAAAAACGAAAAATAAAACATTTTTGTGCTAGCAAATGACACCCCAATTTCTGAAAAAACGTGTCGACCCCTTTTACCAAACAACCTGTATATTATGTAAGTAAATCGTAAATAAAGTAAGTACCCAAGTTTAAAAATTTGATAAAAGAACGATTACATTTAAATATGATTTCATAGAATTAGAAGGTAAGTTATTTAATTAGTTAGCGAACCAAACTAAGTTGCTGAAAATGCAAACTGAAGAAATCGAAATTAACCAAATCCGAACCGAATGGAAGTGGTACCTACTCCTGAACAGAGACACTATCATTAACACGGTGATGAGCTCTGTAGGTATCTATCATACCAGAATAAATACAAGAGTTGTACGAAACCGACATTAGTTTAACGGAGACTATCAAGAGTATAAGCAGGGCCGGATTTAGGGGAGGGCAACCGGGGCGAAAGCCCCGGGGCCTCCACAAGCAGGGGGCCTCCACAATAGAGACTTCGGAAAAAAAATTCATGCCATCCCTTACATTTTGTATCAAAAAGAAAATGACGGCATCAATTTAAAGTCTCCGTTAAAATAATGTTGGTTTCATGCAATTCTCCGTAAGAGAACAAACTGTAATGCTGTGTGTATCTGCCATACCAGAATACCAGAGGTATCACTCTGTTGCGTTGCCATCTAAGAGAACAAACTGTAATGCTGTGTGTATCTGCCATACCAGAATACCAGAGGTATCACTCTGTTGCGTTGCCATCTAAGAGAACAAACTGTAATGCTGTGTGTATCTGCCATACCAGAATACCAGAGGTATCACTCTGTTGCGTTGCCATCTAAGAGAACAAACTGTAATGCTGTGTGAATACCAGAATACCAGAGGTATGGCTCTGGTGTTTTGCTATCTAATAGAACAAACTGTAATGTTGTGTGTATTTACCATACCAGAATACCAGAGGTATCGCTCTGCTGCGTTGCCCATCTAAGAGAACAAATTGTAATGCTGTGTGTATCTGCCATACCAGAATACCAGAAGTATCGCTCTGGTGCGTTGCCATCTAAGAGAACAAACTGTAATGCTGTGTGTATCTAGCATACCAGAATACCAGAGGTATCACTCTGGTGCGTTGCCATCTAAGAGAACAAACTGTAATGCTGTGTGTATCTAGCATACCAGAATACCAGAGGTATCACTCTGGTGCGTTGCTATCTAATAGAATAAACTGTAATGTTGTGTGTATTTGCCATACCAGAATACCAGAGGTATCGCTCTGCTGCGTTGCCCATCTAAGAGAACAAATTGTAATGCTGTGTGTATCTGCCATACCAGAATACCAGAAGTATCGCTCTGTTGCGTTGCCATCTAAGAGAACAAACTGTAATGCTGTGTGTATCTGCCATACCAGAATACCAGAGGTATGGCTCTGGTGTGTTGCTATCTAATAGAACAAACTGTAATGTTGTGTGTACCTGCTATACCAGAATACCGGAAGTATCGCTCTGGTGTGTTGCTATTTATGAGAACAAATTTTAATGCTGCGTGTATCTAGCATACCAGAATGCCAGAGGTATCACTCTGGTGCGTTGCCATCTAAGAGAACAAACTGTAATGCTGTGTGTATCTGCCATACCAGAATACCAGAGGTATCGCTCTGGTGTGTTGCTATCTAAGAGAACAAACTGTAATGCTGTGTGTATCTGCCATACCCGAATACCAGAGGAATCGCTCTGGTGCGTTGCCATCTAAGAGAACAAACTGTAATGCTGTGTGTATCTGCCATACCAGAATACCAGAGGTATCGCTCTGTTGCGTTGCCATCTAAGAGAACAAACTGTAATGCTGTGTGTATCTGCCATACCAGAATACCAGAGCTATGGCTCTGGTGTGTTGCTATCTAATAGAACAAACTGTAATGTTGTGTGTACCTGCTATACCAGAATACCAGAAGTATCGCTCTGGTGTGTTGCTATTTATGAGAACAAACTGTAATGCTGTGTGTATCTGCCATACCCGAATACCAGAGGAATCGCTCTGGTGCGTTGCCATCTAAGAGAACAAACTGTAATGCTGTGCCATACCAGAATATCAGAGGTATCGCTCTGTTGCGTTGCCATCTAAGAGAACAAACTGTAATGCTGTGTGTATCTGCCATACCAGAATACCAGAGGTATGGCTCTGGTGTGTCTAACAGCACAAACTGTAATGTTGTGTGTACCTGCTATACCAGAATACCAGGGGTATGGCTCTGGTATTACAATTATATATATGTATATAGTTTTTAATTATTATATTATTATATTTTTATTGCAATTTATTTTATTAGCGCAATTTACAGGTACGCTAGATATTACAGTTTGTTCTCTTAGTTATAAAATAAAATTGTAAAGTACAGTTAATAATTACAGTTGTTGATTCAATCTGCCTAGCCTTTTCCCAACTATGTTGGGGTCGGCTTCCAATCTAACCGGATGCAGCTGAATACCAGTATTTTACAGGGAGCGACTGCCTATCTGACCTCCACAACCCAGTTACTGGGTAATACGATACCCCTTGGCAAGACTGGTTATCAGACTTTCGGGCTTCTGACGACCCGTAACGACTGTCAAAGATCCACGAATAACAGCCGGGACCAACGGCTTAACGTGCTTTCCGAGGCACGGAGGAATCTCCGTATGTATAGATGGTCACCCATCCTCTGACCAACCCTGGCAAGCGTAGCGCTTAACCTGACGGATCGACCCGTGCGGCTGTTATTACTTAGCCACGAGCTCCTCCGAGCCGAGTTGTTGATTACAGTTGGTAAATTACAATGGCACCTTCAATGCAGAACAGAACAATCGCTGCTCTAAGTAGGTAGCTAAATATGGTGGTTGTGGTATAGTACCTACTTCCCTGATGAGCTTCTTCACAGATAACTTTCTGGATCCCGATGAAAAGTCACGCTTGAGTGTATCTACTACATTTGATCTGAATGCATTCAAGTAAATACATAGATAGGGAAATTATTCTACAGGATGTTGTTAAAGACCCTCCTCTCGAGTCTCGTATAATGTCATGCTTGTCACACTGTCATTTGTCAAACAAAAAATTACCGTATTCACATTGTTCTCCGAATTAGAAGAGAGATTGTATTCAATTTATTTGGTGGTTCGCTGCTTATGAATTAAACAAACAAGCTTAAAATATCGCTTATTATATCTGCAAAATATAACGTTATGCAAGGTACCGGAAGTTTTTTTGTAGCAATGATTTAGCGTGTTTTTCTAGGACAAGAATTCCCAATCTTGTCACGGGTGACATAAAATGTGCAGCATCATCCTCCTTGTTTCAAAATGATAATGTACAGTTACCACGAATACTAGCCTGTTTTAGTGATGAGAATCAAGTTTATGTACCCACAAATAATTCCCGTAAACAGTGAGGTTAAGGTACGGTATCCTATCTATTGCTGGAGCCTTTTATGAGTACATAATTTGGCACAAAATTCTACCTAAGGGCCTATAAACATTGCTTAAATCTTATTTCTAGTTTTCCTTTATACCGTTGTACCTAGTATATCTATGGGACAAAACTTTTATTTCAGAGTAGAAGTCATAAGTCCACATCATCATCATAAAACGTGACTAACGGACATTCAATCCGCATGAAAAGGTGCATATTATACATACATGTATTTGTACACTACATGCTGTTATGTATAACACAAAGCATTTATGGGAGAGCTCCATTCATGGTTACGTATGGTTACATAACGAACTGGACTCGGATTGCCGGACTATCATAATATCATAATAATTACATGGTTTATATGTGCGATTCGATCGTATTAACGATTACTCCTGGTTATTCAGGTTTAAGCATGACTGGTTTAAGGATGACTGGCATTGTATGCTTCCTACCTACCTCTTATTGTAAGGATACGCCTCAATCGTTAGATCAACTTACAAGTGTTGTCAAGTAACCTATTTTTACTGCCAAAAAAGTAGAGCGCTGAAAAATCTTTTTAGAACTACACTTTTATAAGTTCTGGAACCAAACATGATGATATCGGTAGCGTGCTTAGTGGTAATTAAAACATTGCAACTCATAAACAGAAATAAAAACACACAGTCAAGATAATCGTGTTCGCAGCACCTAGAGAAACAATTACATCGGGTTAGACCACAAACGTGTGCAGAAGAAATTCTGAAAGCTTATTTTGGCAGAATGCCTTAAAATAGACAATTTTTTAATTACAAAGTTATAAGTATTATCAATATAAAATAAACCGCATGGAGTAGGGGTTGTGTACATTCACTGTCATATAAAAGGCTTACTCGATTGAGGCAGCTCATAAGAGTAGTTACGTTCGTACCGTCAGCATCAGGAGAAGCGGAGAAGGCGCGACCAAAGAGCACCTACTCCCACGCACCATGGCTTCCCGATTAGCCGTGAGTAACATCTCTACTTACGCGAGATAGCGAATATACTTCCGGACTCGAGCCAAACTAGGACGCATGCGATATTCATGCACCCATCACTGTGATCTATTGTTACAAGTCTATAAGAGGTGTAGGCAGTCACCTACCTCTAACAGTTCAAACAAGTGTCAAGTTACCAAAACAAGTTCAACTTTAGTGTTACATGGGTCAGCAGTGACTCCTAATTTACGATAATCTGTTTTTTTACTAATTTAATATCGTAAACCGTAAGTGAAATAAAATATCAAAACATTCCGTTACGTAATATTTTAAAAAACATTTTAAGGAAAATAATTAGATAGAAACGTGTTTAATCTATGTGGTGTGATTCATAAGGTCTCATTAGAGAGTTTTGATCTCGGAGTGCAGCTTTACGTAACGCAATTGTTATGGGCACTATCTCACATCTGACGAATTTACTGTAACAGACTACATACATCTCCACATAAACACTACGCTGACCACTTTCATTTTCATACTTAACATATCCGCACAGTAATCAGGGACCAGGGTACACTCATAAACATGTATTAGATAGGAATTATGCAAACTAAATGAATATTACTTATAATTTCAGCTGAGCTGCTTTCTACTGGCTAGCGTTGGCGTCTGCCTGGCGACTTTTGGTGGACATGAACAGTTAGTATTACCATGTTCCCTTAACTCTGACGATTTCTCCAACCCTATACAAGTTTGCACGCGGTGCTATAAGTGATAAAACTATTAGTTACGCTACAAGATGATGGAACCGCAAAAAATATAGTGGATGGTACAATTTGGCTGAGATTTCTATAACGATTCTCACGCTTCTTCATTGCGGTAAATGGTGAAAACCGAGCTATTGTGTTTTAATGATAGACCTACCCTTGCACTAGGTTTTCACTGTATCACGTTTGACCTGCTGGCTATGCGATCTATTGTTCCTCATTTACGTTCCTATTGTTATGTGTCGCGCGCTCTTGCATGTATCGATGCGAACATTATTTTGAACCCAGATTGTCTCTTGTTATTTTTAAGAACATGTATCAATGTATATTTCTGTTTGTTGCAGCGTTCATATTCGGGTGCATATACCTGAAGAGCACCATTCTTCTAAAGAGGTGGTGATACATGAGCACCATGAAGATCATGGTCACGGCGGCGGCGGCGGCGGCGGATACGGTGGTGGTGGCGGCGGATACGGAGGCGGAGGCGGCCACGGAGGCGGTCACGGGGGTGGCCACGGCGGTGGCCACGGGGGCGGCCACGGTGGGGGTGGCGGCGGAGGCCACGGTGGATCCATCATTGAACATTTACACGGAGGATTTTCCGAATACTTAAAAGGCGGTGGAGGCCACGGAGGTGGTGGCCACGGTGGTCACGGCGGCGGTGGAGGCGGTGGTTACGGCGGTGGATTCGGTGGTGGTCATGGCGGTGGCCATGGAGGACACGACTTTGGCGGAGGTCACGGAGGATTCGACTTGGGTGGCCATGGAGGCGGTGACTTAGGAGGTCACGGAGGTGGTGACTTCGGAGGACACGGAGGTGGTGACTTTGGAGGTGGTGGTGACTTTGGTGGACACGGCGGTGGCGACATTGGAGGCGGTCACGGAGGATATGACCTTGGTGGTGGTCACGGCGGTGGTTTAGGAGGATTCGATGGCGGCCACGGTGGAGGCTTCGGAGGTGACCACGGCGGTGATGATCACGGCCACGGCGGTGGACTGGGCGGTGGTTTTGGCGGTGGCTTCGGCGGCGGTCACGGCGGTGGCGGCGGCGGTGGACACGATGAACATGATCATGGTGGTGGCTTCGGAGGCGGAATCGGAGGAGGATTTGGAGGTGGCCACGGAGGAGGTGGCGGCGGCGGTCACGATGAACATGACCACGGCGGATCATTTGGAGGCGGATTAGGCGGAGGCTTTGGAGGTGGTCATGGTGGATCAGGTGGTGGCTACGGCGGGGGAGGCCATGGAGGTGGTTTTAGCGCCAGTTTCGGAGGATTCGGGGGTGGACTTGGAGGAGGTCATGATGACCACGGTAGCAGCTTTTCCGGAGGCCATGACAGCTACAGTGGAGGAGGTGGAGGTGGATATTCATTGGGAGGACATGGCAGTTCTGGTCTAGAAAGCTTCGGTGGTCATGGCGGCGGAGGTCTCGACAGCTACAGTATTGGAGGTCATGGAGGAGGCGGCGGCGGCGGAGGTCATGACAGCTACAGTATCGGAGGTCACGGCGGTGGCGGTGGAGGCGGCGGAAGTCACGATAGTTACAATATCGGAGGACACGGCGGCGGTGGCGGAGGAGGTGGTGGACACGATAGCTACAGTATCGGAGGCCATGGAGGAGGCGGCGGCGGTGGCAGTGGACATGACAGCTACTCCAGTATCAGCTTTGATTCGTTCGGCGGAGGCGGCGGTGGTGGCCATGGCGGCGGTGACAGCTACAGCATCGGTGGAGGTCACGGAGGAGGTGGGTTCGGAGGAGGTGACAGCTACAGTGTCGGATTCGGAGGACACGGATCGGGAGGCGACCACGGCGGTGGTGGTGGCCACGGCGGGTTCAGCTTAGGAGACATCGGCGGGGGTCACGGTGGGGGTCACGGAGGCGGAAGCTTCGGTGGTGACAGTTACACGAACGCCATAGGATCAGGTCACGGTGGCGGCCCCTACCACAAACGGAAGTAACAACCTCCGTAGTATTAATAAACCAACTAAGTCATAGTCCTCAGACGCCGATGGATCACGTATCCAGTGCTATATAGTACAAGTTTTGTTATTGTGTAAATAGGTTAGGCTAAGTTATTGTTGTCTGTTTAATTAAAAGTTATTTAATTTTTAATTGTAGTTTACCTTTACCTTGATCTGTCATCCTAATATCCTGTATGTCTACAATACTCACAATCAAATAAGAAATCTAAACACACACAAAAATGAGACACGAGCACGATTTCACTATAAATTGTGGAAAGCCTTTGATGACTCAGAGCTCAAACTATAAATACTATAATAATAACTCGAAACAAGCTATCAATAACACGACAAAAACTGGCAGCAAAATTATCTAACATAAGACATAAAAAAAAAGAACAGTACATAATATTTTTAACGTGTTTCGAATCTAGAGGCGTGACGCAATGGACTGCCAATGCTATGCTACATCTGTAAGCTCCGAGCTTTGTCTTATACTAATTTAACTCAGATATTCAGACAACAATTACCTACTTACATCCAGCTGACCAACGGTAGTTGAGCAATCGTTACGACACACGGTCGGTCGCTTTAAATTAAAGAGGAAATGATGCATGAGACTGACTTGCGCGCGAGTTGATGCTAAGACAACGGGAAGAATGCGCACGCAATCTCAGTTTCACTCTCGTGTGAACATGAAGACATTAATTACGTAAACTACCTTACCTTTTGCGGCATTCAGATGGTTATTGAAATCTAGAGATTAATTTGACATGCTATTAAAAGGAGCTTAATATTCATTTTTTTCCGTTCGAAGTGCAAAATACTGAATTAATTAAAGTTACGTAATCTTATCAACTTCAATAAGACGGCAGTATGCAATATTTTTAATAAGTAGGTATATAGATAATTTAGAGCTTTTGAGTTACGCGATTTTCATTGTGTTGCATGGTTGAAATATTCAAAAATTATTGTGCAAAACGCTCAATCATCAATTATAATTATATTACGAAATATAAATAACAATAGCATCTCACTCGGTACATGATATTTACTATGTAGCTTATGTTAAGTGCATTTTGTTAATATTGTTCTTATGGTAAATAAAGATATATAGTTACTTTGACATAGATACTTAGGTGAAAGACAATACAAGTAAATGTTTTCCCGCAAATACTTTATAGGTACATTATCTATAACTTTAAAGTAACTTGACAGTTCGAAGCAAAATAATTTTACGATGTTAGAGTAAGTATGTCTAACATCGTCAGTATTTAGCTTTTATATTATGGTATAAACGAATACAATGAAAACTTTAAGCACGTTAAGGTAGTTTCGCTAATTCTTTTTTTCACCTCATTTCCTTTTTATTGACAGGAACTGTTATCCCTTCAACTGTCAACTTACTGAATACGATTAAAAGTCCAAGTATAGAATCTGTTCGCGATCAGGAAAGCATTCTCTGTCAAAGTCTCAACTGTTTCGTTACATAAGCGAACCCTCTAGGGTCGCCCTTCACCAGCGCAGGCGCACTTCCGGGTAAAGCTCCGCTTTTACGAACTCACAATTACGTTTATAATATTGACATTAACAGTTTTTACTATATGTACGTACATTTACGATCAGGGAAGTGAAGTAATGCGAATAGGAACAGATAACGTCGATATGCGAACTATGCGTTTTATGAATCATTGTAGAAAGTGCTACGTGCGTTATGATATGACTTGTATTATGACAAAGCGACGGATTGACAGACAATTTTGCAACGTGATTTCCTTGATTAATGTAATTTAAAAGCAAGTACATTTTTGTTTAGTTTCTGGTTGTTATTAAATGCATCGCAAGCTGAAACACACGCTAGCAAAGTAATTATCTCTAAATATTATGGCTGCGTAAATCTAGGTCGATTGTCGAATTATTCACTGAACTATTAATTAAATCTTTTATCCGGATCTAAGTGGTTCTGTTATTATAAAAAGTATATAAAAGTATTCGGAAAATCATTGTGGACTCGAATTCAGTAAAGATTTAAAGTTAAAGCCTACTTCTTCCCGTTATTAAACGGAACAGTACGTTTATCCGTTAGATTAGGTTAAAATACTGTATAAATCCATGTCCCTATTAATATGTTGTAGTGAGGTTTAAGTGGTAATTAACGCTAAAATAACTTACCTGTTATATAGCGCGATGCCTGCATATAGTCAGTAGCAATCTATCTCTACATTGTGTAACTCAATGCTGTATTGGTCAGGCGCTTGTATTGTTAACTTAAGCAAGTATCTTGACTGGCGTACCATTTTTTTACTATATCTGGAATCATTGATAGATTTCATTAAGAAATAAAATTCATTGTTATTAACATCACTTTATATTTTAACTTCGCCTATAGATTCGTATAAAATGCATGAATACCATCGTCGTTCGCGCTCTATTTTAATAGCTTATAATCAAAGTCAGATTCTAGCTACAAAGACAGTATAAATAATAGAAATATTCACATAGTTACAGACTGAAACTCACTTCACTCACGGCATTCAGTGCAACACTCAGACCTAAGATCACGTACTTACAAAACTAAATAGCACTAAGTTAGTTCGTTACTGTTTAAATTTTGTCACCGTATTTGAGTTTCCCCGTGGCACTCGATGCGTCAGCACTGTGTTTGTAATAATGTTCAGATTCGTGCGACTCACTTGGCTGCAAAGCTAAAATTTTGTACCTAGGCTTATGTTCTTTAAGCGGATTTAATACGTCAGAATTTTTGTCCATGGGTGCGTTCCTAGGCCTCGTCTCATATGTTGTAGCTTCGGTTGTGATAGCGTCCCCAACCTGTATGTCATAATATTCTTGCGGAGGAGCGGTGGTTGTCGCCACCGTGGCCACGTAAGGGGTGGTCGATGGAGACGGAGCTTCAGCATATTGGTAATTGTCATTAGAAGCCTCAGCAAACGAGAGCTGGTCTCCGTGTAAGGCCTTGACTGCCATGGCAGAGTAGTACGGATGCACTGGAGAACTTTCTCGTATAGTGAAAGCTGTTGACGGTGCTGATTCCAAAGGCTTCGGCTGAGCATAGCCGTTGTAGTTGCCTATGGCTGAAGGAAAACCAGCGTTGGCCGCGTTTAGAGACGTCGCTGAAACACCGGAATCTTCTAAGTGGTCTACCGTTGTCTGATGGTCTAACCCACCAAAGCTAATATTCTGGGTGGATATGGATTTTTTTTTGCCTTTTTTAACTTGAAAATTTAGAGCGGCGTTATCAGGGGCATATAAACTAGACGATGACGAAGCATACGAATCGAATTCATAGTTATTCGGATAGTTGTATATGTTTTTATTAAATTTAGACAAGCCTACCGTATCGACTGTGTGTCCCGGATATTGTTTCGGCTTGTAGTCGTGCACGACGGTGTTGGACACGGAGTAGGGCGCCGGGATACTGGCCTGCTGGAGTCGGTAGTCAGACACTTGTTTTCCGTTCCCAAAATATAGTGCTGGTACTACGTTGCGAGTCTTGATGTTTCCTTTATCTTTTAGTTTGAACTGGGGAATAGGCCTGTAATCCTCTAAACTCTGATGTTCATGAGCAGGCTCAAAAGGCGCTGGAATCGTTGGCTTCTGATTACGAAGCTTGTGGTAAGGGGTATATATATTTTCGTAATATGTAAAATCTGATAAATGAGTCGGTTTAGGCTGAGGTTTCAAATACTTATGTGAATATTTGCTTTTGAGTCCCTTGTTACCACTCAGTCCAAAGCGTAAACCCTGGCTATTGTAAGTCACTCTCGGTGGGTACGCCATATGTTCCTTAGTTATATCCACATCGGAGGGGATCTCTCCGTGATCATGGAATATGTGATCGTGAGTAACTTCTCGCGGATTGTAAGCAGCGTACTCTAGATGCCCCGGAGTTCCCATGGACCCCACTGCTGTGAAACCAGTGAGTGTATCTGACGGAATTGCTAATAGGGCCTGCGAATTCTTCAGAGGAATTAGAGGGTGTGAACCGGCGAGCGCAGACATGCTGCCGTCAGGCTCATAAACGAGCTTATGAATATGCTCCTCACTGTAGGTGTGAATGTGTTCGGTATCACCGTCGATAATTTTTTCTACTCGTTGCGGCTTTTTTATTTTTCTGATAGTCCCCGAACCATCCAAGTCGGAATAAAAATGTTCATGGAATGTCGACACCGGATGTTCTTCCTCTGCTTGACCCGGTTTTCCTCGAACTAATACTCGTTTCGGCTTTACCTTTCTGGCTTTCTTTCGCGAGGGCTCATTAACTTTTACGAATTTAACTCTCTTCGGGGGATAATTAGGTGGTGCACTTGGCGCCGCTGACGGAGCTGAGAAGGCCGTGGGTATATATGTTCCGTCCGTCGGATCTGGGGGGGGAGCGAGGTCGTACTCCTGGTCGTCCCACTCGTGCGGGCTGGGCCCGTAGTAGCCGCGGGCGCGGTACAGTGGTAGCAGCTTAGACGCGGATGAGGAGAGCCCGGGCAAGCGCGTCGGGGCCTCGTCGTATAGCTCCACGGAGTTCAAAGGCAGCACGCTTGCCACGGCTGGCATCGCGATGTTGGTCGGCACTGCCACCGCACCTTCAGCGCTCGGCATGAAAGCCGGTGCATACTGGGATGATGCTGGATGATTCGTTATGTAGATCTTCTTGTGGTGGTGAATGTGTTTCACCTTTTGTGGTAGATGTATGCGGATCTTTTTCCTGCAACAATAAAAAATAACAGTGCCGGTATTCTGTGGTGAGGTAATCGATCGCATGCATGTTGAGCGACGGAGTTTTTCTGCTTGTTGTTCCGTCTAGTGCAGTGTCAATGGCATGACGCGTGACTCGGCAGCGCGGCTTTCGCTGTCGACGGGCGTCGCGACTCGCGACGTCGCCATCGCGGCCGCGCTACCTATCCGCACTTCGTCACAGTCGACATACGACTCACAATTCAACTTGTGTCATTTATTTTTTCGTAACGTGTAACGTACGACCACGATGAGGATCGACTTGCACTTTCTAACAAGCAGGCGCTTATTATGCGCCTGGTTGGAGCTACTTCAACGTTCAAGCAATTATCGCAAAGCGGTGAAACATAACAATTTGAGCACAGTCGCCGGCACACTGACATTGACAATGCTTACAGTTGAAGTCGCACAGCGTGTAATCAGCACACTTTCGCTAGCCAATGGGCTACTAAGTGTCTTTCAACAGATTAATTAAAGTCATCAGGTAAGTAAAAAATTACAAAATTCATGTACTTATAGAAAAAACAAAATATATGAGTAGGTAATATCAGTATAATTGACCAAAACTCAACATCGACTCGCAAGCAAAACTAAATCTATAAATAATGTGAAGGTGTAAGTAAGATACTTATCGTGTCGTAGCGTACGTAAGACTGTGTAGGATATTCTAGAAAACATAGTATTATGTCAGCCGACATAAAGGTCAACAACCAGCCACCGCCGAGTCACGCGACATATTGAAGCGGCTTGACGGTCAGTGGAAGGAAGAAGCAACGCTAGGAAGAACATAAGTAAACTTAGAATGTAGGAAATTGGGAAGGTACTCACTTAGGCGCATCTGCCGTGATCTGAACTGATGCTACAGCTACCAGAAGAGCGAACTGTAACAGAGAGACAGAACATTGAACTACGTGTAAATCACACAATAAATAAGTTGGTAAGGGATGGATCTCACTATATACAAATCAACGCTGTGCCCGGGCAGTGTTAAATTTAATTTGAGTCGTTCAAAAATGCAGTTCAGTGACCGGTATATCAAACGTGGTGATTATGAAAATGTTTTCTTATGGCCGGTTTAGTTAGTGATGATGACTTTTATTTCCAATAGAATAATTTAAGTATCGTTTTGACATAATTGGCTTTAAACCAAGCGAACTGCGGTCCTAGACAAATGGCATTAGCTTCGGAGCGATTCTATTTCTACAGTTGTCATGATCACGTGACATTTCGATGGCTACATTTTTTTGGCTTATTTGGTTTTTCTACTAGCGTTATCGCTAAAGCGCACAAACTTATCTGACCCGGTGGCTTTAATTGGTACTATACATATAATATCCCTGGACATTTCACACAACGCCATCTAGTCCCAAGCTAAGCAACCTAATGTTTGTGTTATGGTAACGAGATGGCTGACAAACTACTTATATACATTTTTTTTAAATACATACATAATTATTATAGATAGAAAAACACCCAGACTCGGAACAAATACTTGTAGGTCGTACAAATATTTGTTCCGTGCGGGAATCGAACCCCTGCTGCGCAGCAGTCAATCGCTCAACCACTGCGCCAACCGTGTCGTCGATATTACTACTATACGAAATTACTATTAGGGCCTATTTCACGATGTCCACTGCCACGACTTACCGAATAAATTCAAAAATGCAACAGAATTTGTATGAAATTATCTGCAAAGTAAGTTAGTAGGAATTTAATCGTAGGTGGTGAAACAGACCCTTAACTATTAAAAGTGACAAGCCGGGTCAAATAAGTATGTGGCACTATAATCGAATGTTACTTTGTCTAGGCCTTCTGGCTGTCAATTTATAGGATTTGAGGCTCTTGTTCAGCTGACGGTGGTTTAATACAGGCTGATACAGGCGTAAAAGCAATGAATTTATAATGTAAATTAATGTTTTGAATGAACACCACGTCAAGTCGATTGCTGGGCTCTAGCCTTTTAGGCTACCTTATACTTAGTCTTTCAGTTTCTGTTTTATGTTCGTGATGGTATTACTTGAGTCAATTTATTTCATGTGGATTTAGAAACAAAATGTACTACTGCCTTACACAGTCTGTGTACCTAGTTTTAATAATTATAATGTAAATAATACATAAAAACTGAAAGTATACTTATAATGTTTACTTAAAGTTGCTGAAGTAGGTGAAGTTAAAATATAATGAAAAATTATTTCTTGTTTCATATATTTCACTGATTATAATATTTTTTTTAAAACAAGTAATGAAATAGATAGATCACTTATGATGCAGTAAAAAACATCACTCCTTAGGTCACATTCACAGGGCACGCGAACGCGTTCACTTACGCGTACGCGCAGAGCAAATTTTGTGGATCACACTATCACAAATGATTAGACACAGTCCGCACTATCATGTCATCACTATCACATATTCTATTATTAACTAAGTTCACGAGATACCGACCAATTTCGACCAATCCATTGCCGCTTCTTCTGTTGACGGACGAGAAACGAATTCAAATGAAGTTTTTCTTAATTTTCAATTTTTTTTTTAGAATTACTGCACTAGTGGAAACCGCACTGGCCTTCAAGCTCATATGATAATTGTTCGCGGTGCGCCTGATTATTTATAACATTCATTTTCACGCCTGAAAGAGCCCCGTACAGCCCATGTGTGCGTACAGCATTGCACACATGCTGCACTTCGCACAGCACACTGCGGCGCCGCAGCAGCGTCGCTGACGGCTAGTGATATGATCATGTTGTTAATCCATATTTTGCCACTATTACACACATAATTTTTGTTCATAATTAGGTATGTTAACACCGCTTGACGTGCTAAATTGATCCAGGTTCTTGTTCCTTCCTCTTCGCTTTCCTTCACTTACCTAATATAAGAAAAAATAACATACGGGAAGATCTTAGAGCGAATCGGTTCCGATTAATACATAGATAATATTATGATGTTAAATTACTCTTTGGATGAGTGAAGATTTAAAAAGAAATATGATGGTGTTCTACTTTGAATCTAATGGGCAGTTGTACAATTGATCAATAATTTAACTTCTGAAGACCATATCTCTAGTGCCTTGACACAGCCTAATTGAAACCACATCTTCCATCTCATAGTGATCATATTTACGTTAAGTCGTTGGCCAAGCGAAGAGCCATCCTTTATCAACTATGAACCTACTGGCGCAGGCAGTAGGTACCTACAGATATTTTTTAAAGGTGCGTCAACCAAAAAGAGGTTCTCAGACAAACTATGTAGTTGCATCACCAAAACCAGAAAGTTTAACTTTACGATGCTTGATATCTAACCGTGAAACTTCATCATTGATTATCACCCTGCCATGCTGCCTACAATATAGCTACAGGAATCACGATAGAGACTTCTCTTTTTTAGGGTTCCGTAGTCAACAAGGAACTCTTATAGTTTCGCTATGTCCGACTGTCTGCCCGTCTGTCCATCTGTCCGTTTGTCCGTCCGCAGCTTAGCTCAGAGACTCTTAGTACTAGAAAGCTATAATTTGGCATGGATATACATATTCATCACGCCAACAAAGTGGGAAAATAAAAACATGAAAAAAAAATTTTTAGTGTACCTACTTACCTTCTGTACACGTAAAGTGGTTATGTTTTTTTTTTCTCGTCTAACCCATAGTGTGGGGTATCATTGGATGGGTCTTTAAATTTTTCGATGTAGGGATCCGTTTCTGAAATATTAAGCTTTAAAGTTCTAATTTTCGTTAGAGTCAAGTGTCCCCCCACCCAGCTAAACGGTTAGTTTTGGATGGGTGAAAAAATTTACGGTAGTATTATACAGGGTGTTAGGTTAAACGAGGGACATACTTTAACGGAGTGTAGTACTCATGAAAATGAACATTTTTTACTATGGGACCAAACCTGAAATCGCGAAAAAAAAATCAGCTGCTCCCTACATTTTGACGAGTTATGCGAACATGAATGTATGGGGCAGTTGATTATTTTTTCGCGATTTCAGGTTTGGTCCCATAGTAAAAGTTGTTCATTTTCATGAGTACTACACTCCGTTAAAGTATGTCCCTCGTTTAACCTAACACCCTGTATATAACCAAGTTAAAAGGAAAACTGGAACAGCTAAGTAGGCTTTTCAATTTTACGAGTATTAGTAAAAAAATTCATGAAACAACAAAAAGCCCTCTTCTTAGTTCGCATCACGGAACCCAATTACTGCGCGTGGCCCGACACGCACTTGGCCGATTTTATTTATTTATTTGAATATGGGAAGGAGCGACTGACGCATGGATGAGGAGGAGGAGGAGCCATGACGGCATCCAACATTTAAAAAGACTATTCCAGTACTCATTACTATTGTTGAGCTAGCCAAGCCTAAAAGAAAATATCTGGCAAAGGCATAGGACATAGACCTCGATCCTCGGCTCCTCTCATCCACCTGCTACCAGCCACCCGGGTATGATGGTTGCTCCACTTAACCGTGACAAACCGACGTCTTCGCGTTGTAATAGGTAGGATACGGCGACGTCATTTCGTTTAAAATGACAATAAATTAAATGTACGATAGTAAGGTACCTGTCGATAAATCAAACATAATCGGCCACAGATTAAGTATGCCTGAAATTATAAATTAATCGTATGTTAATTTGCAGCAATAATGACCACACGTAACGAAACGTATGCTAGTGTGTGTGGCTTACAAATGAGGCGTAACACAGGTATCGATTCGAGTTAACGTGATAATACTATTTATCCTCAAGTAAAGTAAAGCAAGTCATAATCTAATCATCAGCTTTGCTTATTTTCATATTTTATTTGGGTTACGCACGAACATCGCATAAGTAAAAAGCCAGGCGTTTTTACTCGACTGCATGAGAAGGATAATAATTATTGCTGAGTCCTTCCGAGCCCAGGTTGAAAATTCCTAAAACTCATCCATGACAAATTAATTTAATAATAAAGGGGCGCTCTCAAAGCTCTGTCCATGTGACTCTGCAGCGAAGATGTTGTCAAGCAACCGGAGCACTCGGGCGCAAAGCAGTACCGACCGCTTTTAAGTTTTATCACAGACGAGACGAGATTTTGTAAATTATTTATGAACAGGTATTTTAGTAAACAGTCTCGGTATTTTTTATATGCTTACCATCATCATCAACTATGTCGGGGCCAGCTTACAGTCTAACCTGATGCAGCTAAATACCAATATTTTATATGGAGCTACTGCCTATCTGACCTCCACAACGCAGTTACTGAGTAATACGATATCTCTTGGTAAGACTGGTTGTCAGACTTTCGGGCTTCTGACTACCCGTAACGATTGTCAAAGATCCAGGAACGACGGCTGGCTGTTGTTGGTATGAAATGAAAAGATATAATTATCACATATAATTGTCATAATAATAATTTCCTTGTGCAATGTTTTTGACCTAGAGTCTAGGCAGAAAGCTTCGAAAAGTGGCACTTTATTATAGTTCGTCAATTTACCCAAAATATTCAAGAATTTGTATTATTTTTGCACCAGAAATCTTGTCAAAGTATTATTAGTATATCCGTGTCAGTATTATTAGTATATCCAAGTAATATTAGTATATCCGTGTCGGTCCCGGAGAAAGAATAGGACCACCCCATTTCATCACGTGGGTGTCGTAAGAGGCGACTAAGGGAGCTCATGACCCATTGCATACCATATAGCACTATGGGTCACCCGCGCGATGGCGGGCAAACCATCAACAATCGCATTCCCAAGGAGGGTTGGTGTCAGGCTGGCGGCCGACTGTAAAATTTTGCCAAAACTTTCAGCAACAATGATGATTAAAGATATGATGCGCGATAGGGCTAGGGCGTACCCCACAGGCGACGCGCAGGGGCAGCACCCGGCTCCTGCGGGAAGTGGACAAGGGTTGTTGCACCACCCCGGGCGGGGGCAACGTAAGAAGCGAGCTCGGGAAGTGAGATTGAGGTATGCAAGTTGGAATGTTGGGACGATGACTGGAAGAGCCAGAGAGTTAGCGGATGTATTAAAAAAAAGGCGAATAAATGTGGCGTGTTTGCAAGAAACAAAATGGAAAGGAACGAAAGCGAGAGAAATCGGTGAAGGATACAAGTTTTTCTACTGTGGAAGTGACGGGAAAAGAAATGGAGTGGGAATAGTGTTAGACAGTAATTTGAAAGAAGGCGTGATGGAGGTAAAAAGAATTAATGATAGATTAATCGTTGTAAAAGTTATGTTAGAACATGTAATGCTGAATGTAATTAGTGTGTATGCACCGCAGGTAGGATGTGATGAAAGGGTGAAAGAGAAGTTTTGGGAGGACTTTGATACAGTTTTGATGAACATTCCGATGCATGAAGAATTGATAGTTGGAGGGGATTTTAATGGACATGTGGGAAGAATGAGAGGGGTTTATGAAAGAGTGCATGGAGGATGGGGATTTGGTACCCTAAATAACGAGGGAGAGACATTGCTGCAATCCGCTACCGCATTTGACCTGGCAGTAGCCAACACTTGGTTCCAGAAGAACGACGGACACCTAATTACGTACAAAAGTGGCAATCACAAGACGCAAATTGATTACTTTCTAGTACGACGCAAGAACTTAAAATACGTCAAAGACTGCAAAGTGCTACCGGGAGAAGACCTCGTGGCACAGCACAGACTCCTAGTTATGGAAATGGTCGTAGAAATAAAGCCCAATAAAAACAAAGAGCGACCGCCACCCAAAATAAAATGGCATATGCTGGAGAAGAATGATTGTGCGAAGAAATTTAAAGAGCGAGTGGTGGATAAAATAATAGATATGGGGGACATGAATGATCGACGTGTAAATGAATGTTGGAATGAAATGGCGGGGTATATTAGGAGTGCAGCGAAAGATATTTTGGGAGAGACGAAAGGAAAGGGTACAATAGATAGGGATACATGGTGGTGGTCGACAGAAATACAGAATGTGTTGCAGAATAAGAAGAGAAAGTTCAAGGAATGGCAGAGTGTTGAAGATGAGAATGTTAGTTTGAAAGCAGAAAAAAAGAGTGAGTATGATGCTTTAAAGAAAAAAGCTAAGAAAGCTGTGGCCATAGCGAGAGCAAAAGCCCAAGACAAGCTTTATGACACACTGGATAATCCAGCAGGCCAAAAACATCTATACCGGCTTGCTAGAGCTAGAGAGAGGAAGACGAGGGATGTCTGTCAGATAAAGTGTATAAGGGATGAAACTGGAACAGTTCTTTCGGATGATGAGAAAATTAAGGATAGATGGAAGGGCTATTTTGAAAGACTGATGAATGAGGAGAATGACTGGAGTGGTGTGCTTGGGAATAAACCAGTAAATGAGGGGTTAGTGAGAATGATTAGTATGGATGAAGTGAGAATAGCAGTTAATGGGATGAAGAATGGTAAAGCAATAGGTCCGGACGGAATACCAGTAGAAGTATGGAAGTTATTACGGGTAGATGGATGGACGTGGTTAGCTTTATTCTTCAATAAGTTGTTGCTAGAAGAAGCCATACCTGACGAATGGTGTAACAGTTCGCTGGTGCCCATCTTTAAAAACAAAGGTGATGTGCTGGAGTGTAACAACTATAGAGGAATAAAGCTAATGTCACATAGTATGAAGGCTTGGGAGAAAGTTATTGAAAGGCGACTGAGAGAAGAGAGTGAAATTTCGCAAAACCAATTCGGTTTTATGCCTGGTCGAGGAACAGCAGATGCCATTTTTGCTATTCGCCAGCTGTGCGAGAAATACAGAGGTGCTCATAAAAACTTGCACATGGTATTTGTTGACCTCGAAAAGGCATACGACCGAGTGCCTCGTGAAGTTTTGTGGTGGGCACTTAAGGAGAAATGTGTGCCAGGGAAGTATGTGCAGTTGATTCGTGCGATGTACAGTCGATGCAGTACCCAACTCCGGTCTACAGTGGGCACTACTGGCAGCTTCGATGTGGCTGTCGGTTTACACCAGGGGTCTGCACTCAGCCCTTACCTCTTCGTGCTGATAATGGATGCTCTTTCTTCGGACATCCAGGAAGAGGCTCCCTGGTGTATGCTGTTCGCCGATGACATTGTGCTGGTTGCCGAGAGCGGCCTAGAGGTCCAGAGTAGATTGGAGGTGTGGTGGAAAAGACTGGAGACCGTTGGCCTGAGAGTAAGTCGGACCAAAACGGAGTATCTGTTTTGTGATTTTGGCGGCCTCTCGGGTCCGGTGCCCATGTCTCTTGCCGGAACGCCCTTACCGATCTGCTCCGATTTTCGGTACCTCGGGTCGCTTGTCCAAGGGGATGGCGAAGTAGACCGAGACGTAACACACCGGATCAACTCAGGATGGATGAAATGGCGACAGGTTACAGGAACAACTTGCGACCCACGGATGCCCCTCAAGTTAAAGGGGAAAATTTACAAGTCCGTGATAAGGCCTGTCGTACTGTATGGATCGGAATGCTGGGCAGTGAAGAAGACGGATGAAAAAAGATTGCATGCAGCGGAGATGAGAATGTTGAGATGGATGTGTGGAGTGACGAGAATGGATAAAGTAAGAAATGAGTATATAAGAGGAAGTTTGAAAGTGGCGCCAGTGACAGAAAAGTTGAAAGGAAATCGTTTGAGTTGGTATGGGCATGTGATGAGGAGAGACGAAACGCATGTGACTAAAAGAGTGATGAATATACAAGTTGATGGATGGAGAGGCAGAGGAAGGCCAAAGAAAAGATGGATGGACTGTGTGAGGAATGATATGAAAGAGAAGGGAGTGAATGAGAGCGTGACGGTTGACAGAGGAGAATGGAAGAAGAAAACGTGTTGCGCCGACCCCAAGTAACATGGGATAAGGGCAGGAAGATGAGAAATCTTGTCAAAGTATCAGTAAATACGTGAGCTCTAATTAATTACTGCAAAAGCTAGGTGTTAAAACTTCTTTAAAACAAACAGTTATTAAACTGCCAGGAGACACTAGGTATAAGTATTATGTTAATACTAGCTTTTGCCCGCGGCTTCGCCCGCGTGAATGTCGGAAAATATGCCACAGGAACAAAAATATTGAGATAGCTTCTGCCCACAACTTCTTCCGCGTAAAATTTCATGTTCCCCCAACCCACCCTGTCGCATCGCATTGCCTTCCCGGGGTATTACATCGTTTTCGATTAGCGTTCCTTCTCACTTTTTTTTTGCTCGGAGTATAAGAGTTTTGAGTAAACTGGAACGCGCGTTAAAATTCCTACATACAAACTTTGAGACCCCCCAATCCCTCCTGGGGGGGTAGTTTAGAAAAACTAAAAACACAAACTTTATAGTTTACTTAGATAAATATTCATGCCAAGTTTCAAGTCTATTAACTCAAGGAATAAGATTTTTCATACAAACTTTGGACCCCCGTTTCACCCCCTAAAGGGTTGAATTTTGAAAAATCCTTTCTTAGTGCACCTTTAGACCTCATAAGGAACCTACGTGCCAAATTTGGAATCTCTAGGCGCAGCAATTTGGGCGGTGCGTTGATACAAACTTTGACACATCCCCATACCTCCTGAGCGGGTAGTTTAAAAAAACTAAAAATGTCAAACTTTATAATTTACTTAGATAAATATTCATGCCAAGTTTTAAGTCTATTAACTGAAGGAATAAGATTTTTCATACAAACTTGGGACCCCCGTTTCACCCCTTTAGAGGGTGAATTTTGAAAAATCCTTTCTGAATGCACCCTTACACCTCATAAGGAACCTACGTTCCAAATTTGGAATCTCTAGACCCAGCGCTTTTGCCTGTGCGTTGATATATCACCCAGTCAGTCAGTCAGTTTATCATTTTAAAATTCCTACATACAAACTTTGAGACCCCCCAATCCCTCCTGAGGGGGTATAGTTTAGAAAAACTAAAAATGCCAAGTTTCAAGTCTATTAACTCAAGGACTAAGATTTTTCATACAAACTTTGGACCCCTATTTCCCACCTTTAGGGGTTGAATTTTGAAAAATCCTTTTTTAGTGCACCCCTACACCTCACAAGGAACATACGTGCCAAATTTGGAATCTCTAGACACAGCGGTTTGGGCTGTGCGTTGATACAAACTTTGACACCCCCCAATCCCTCCTGAGGGGGTAGTTTAGGAAAACTAAAAATGACAATCTTTATAATTTATGTAGATAAATATTCATGCCAAGTTTCAAGTTTATTACTTCAAGGAATAAGATTTTTCATACAAACTTTCATCCCCTATTTGTACCCCTTAGGGATGGAATTTCCAAAAATCCTTCCTTAGTGGATGCCTACACTGTACAAGGTATCTATGTGCAAAATTTCAAGTCTCTAGGTCCAGCGGTTTAGGCTGTGCGTTGATATATCAGTCAGTCAATCAGTCGTAATTTGAATTTTATATTATGTTAATATAATAAAAGTTAGAATAAATCATAATGTAAGAAAGTCTTGATTTATTCTTCAAAAAAATGCTTAGTTATTATATTTTTATTGCAAGAATTCCTTAACTTTAATTAAAGTTAACAATCGGAAACAATAATTTTAAATTACGTACAAATTGTGTACTGATGAGTATCTATCGACTAGATTATGTTGAGTTGTAATTATAACAGTTAAAAAAATGTATTCGTTTGTGCATGACATTAATAAAATTTATAGATGTAGGTTATATTCAATAAAACCCTATATTTTACCAATAGCACGCATGCATCCATTTGCAGAATTATTATCATAATGTTATGATACTGTTATGATCCTCCTCATATCCTACTCAGCCTCGTAACATTTCTGCGGTGCCTAGCACTGGTATAACGAATAAGCAAAGCTGCAAGTCGTAGGTACCTATTACTAAATGTATAACTACTTGCTACAATCATCTGCCCAATCCAAACCGAGTCGACAGACTATTGAAGTGTACGCCCGGGCATTACCCACAAAGAAGACATTGTCCGTAGTCATAAAGTGTTAATAATTAATGTTAGCATCATTCAACAAACAATCATCACTGCGCTATTCATAAATTGTAAGTTTTTCATTCAACACTCGCGTATAGGTAATGAATTAATTAAGAATGAATTAGGAATTAAGAACATGATCTAATGTAAGAGTGTTCGGAACATATCGCATGCGCCGCCACACGCAATACATCTGTGCATCCGCATTTTAATACTACTCGCGTAACAATAACAAATCGTTTGTTTTTCGAGGAAATTGTACACTTACACTAACATTTTGATTTATTAATATTACACTAACTGTTTCCAACCGCTATATCATTGTCCAATTTATGAATGTATTTTCTGGTGAGAAGTTGTTGAGGCTCGAACATAGAACGATTCATGCTTGAAAAACTTTTTGCTTATGCTTTTTTTTTTTTTTTTTTTTTTTTTTTTTTTTTTTTTTTTTTTTTTTTTTTTGAGGGTGGGAAATCATCAAATAACTTCTCCCGCTCTGGGTGGAGCGGAAGGGCGTGTCAGACTTTTACTGACTAAAACCCACCCGTGTTCCTTCAGTTGCCTATGCCAGGGCCGCGGTAACCCCTTCAGACAACCCGCGACCCCAGCGGCGTCGGCCCTATTGGACCCCGTCACTTGCTGACATCTCTTTGAGGCGCGCGTGGAACACAACGCGCCGTCGACTCGGGCCTGGTCCTTACCGGACGGCGAGCTACCCGCTGCTCACCGTCCGCAGGCCCGCGCCTACGGTGGCCGGAAATCGCCCCGCAATTCCCGCCGCCCAGGGCGTCTCCTGCGGCGACTGAGGGCGTGAGGCTGCCTCTCCCTCACGCATTCCGCCTCCTCCTTTGCGAGCATCACTGCTTCGCAGAAGGAAGTGACGGCCTCCCATGCACTCTCGCTCCGCACCATGGCCTGGACCAGGCTCGGACGCGAGAGATCGCCGCCGCCGATCGCCTCCGTGAGAACACGGCGGTGCTCTGCCCAAGCCGGGCAGACCTCCACTGTATGCTCCACCGTGTCCTCCGGGCGATCCACACAATGGTAACACCCGGGCGTTTCCTCCCGCCTTATGCGAAACAGGAACCTCCCGAAACAACCGTGTCCGGTGAGGACCTGCGTCAGGCGGAAGGTGAGGACACCCATGGGTCACCCGCGCGATGGCGGGCAAACCATCAACAATCGCATTCCCAAGGAGGGTTGGTGTCAGGCTGGCGGCCGACTGTAAAATTTTGCCAAAACTTTCAGCAACAATGATGATTAAAGATATGATGCGCGATAGGGCTAGGGCGTACCCCACAGGCGACGCGCAGGGGCAGCACCCGGCTCCTGCGGGAAGTGGACAAGGGTTGTTGCACCACCCCGGGCGGGGGCAACGTAAGAAGCGAGCTCGGGAAGTGAGATTGAGGTATGCAAGTTGGAATGTTGGGACGATGACTGGAAGAGCCAGAGAGTTAGCGGATGTATTAAAAAAAAGGCGAATAAATGTGGCGTGTTTGCAAGAAACAAAATGGAAAGGAACGAAAGCGAGAGAAATCGGTGAAGGATACAAGTTTTTCTACTGTGGAAGTGACGGGAAAAGAAATGGAGTGGGAATAGTGTTAGACAGTAATTTGAAAGAAGGCGTGATGGAGGTAAAAAGAATTAATGATAGATTAATCGTTGTAAAAGTTATGTTAGAACATGTAATGCTGAATGTAATTAGTGTGTATGCACCGCAGGTAGGATGTGATGAAAGGGTGAAAGAGAAGTTTTGGGAGGACTTTGATACAGTTTTGATGAACATTCCGGTGCATGAAGAATTGATAGTTGTAGGGGATTTTAATGGACATGTGGGAAGAATGAGAGGGGTTTATGAAAGAGTGCATGGAGGATGGGGATTTGGTACCCTAAATAACGAGGGAGAGACATTGCTGCAATCCGCTACCGCATTTGACCTGGCAGTAGCCAACACTTGGTTCCAGAAGAACGACGGACACCTAATTACGTACAAAAGTGGCAATCACAAGACGCAAATTGATTACTTTCTAGTACGACGCAAGAACTTAAAATACGTCAAAGACTGCAAAGTGCTACCGGGAGAAGACCTCGTGGCACAGCACAGACTCCTAGTTATGGAAATGGTCGTAGAAATAAAGCCCAATAAAAACAAAGAGCGACCGCCACCCAAAATAAAATGGCATATGCTGGAGAAGAATGATTGTGCGAAGAAATTTAAAGAGCGAGTGGTGGATAAAATAATAGATATGGGGGACATGAATGATCGACGTGTAAATGAATGTTGGAATGAAATGGCGGGGTATATTAGGAGTGCAGCGAAAGATATTTTGGGAGAGACGAAAGGAAAGGGTACAATAGATAGGGATACATGGTGGTGGTCGACAGAAATACAGAATGTGTTGCAGAATAAGAAGAGAAAGTTCAAGGAATGGCAGAGTGTTGAAGATGAGAATGTTAGTTTGAAAGCAGAAAAAAAGAGTGAGTATGATGCTTTAAAGAAAAAAGCTAAGAAAGCTGTGGCCATAGCGAGAGCAAAAGCCCAAGACAAGCTTTATGACACACTGGATAATCCAGCAGGCCAAAAACATCTATACCGGCTTGCTAGAGCTAGAGAGAGGAAGACGAGGGATGTCTGTCAGATAAAGTGTATAAGGGATGAAACTGGAACAGTTCTTTCGGATGATGAGAAAATTAAGGATAGATGGAAGGGCTATTTTGAAAGACTGATGAATGAGGAGAATGACTGGAGTGGTGTGCTTGGGAATAAACCAGTAAATGAGGGGTTAGTGAGAATGATTAGTATGGATGAAGTGAGAATAGCAGTTAATGGGATGAAGAATGGTAAAGCAATAGGTCCGGACGGAATACCAGTAGAAGTATGGAAGTTATTACGGGTAGATGGATGGACGTGGTTAGCTTTATTCTTCAATAAGTTGTTGCTAGAAGAAGCCATACCTGACGAATGGTGTAACAGTTCGCTGGTGCCCATCTTTAAAAACAAAGGTGATGTGCTGGAGTGTAACAACTATAGAGGAATAAAGCTAATGTCACATAGTATGAAGGCTTGGGAGAAAGTTATTGAAAGGCGACTGAGAGAAGAGAGTGAAATTTCGCAAAACCAATTCGGTTTTATGCCTGGTCGAGGAACAGCAGATGCCATTTTTGCTATTCGCCAGCTGTGCGAGAAATACAGAGGTGCTCATAAAAACTTGCACATGGTATTTGTTGACCTCGAAAAGGCATACGACCGAGTGCCTCGTGAAGTTTTGTGGTGGGCACTTAAGGAGAAATGTGTGCCAGGGAAGTATGTGCAGTTGATTCGTGCGATGTACAGTCGATGCAGTACCCAAGTCCGGTCTACAGTGGGCACTACTGGCAGCTTCGATGTGGCTGTCGGTTTACACCAGGGGTCTGCACTCAGCCCTTACCTCTTCGTGCTGATAATGGATGCTCTTTCTTCGGACATCCAGGAAGAGGCTCCCTGGTGTATGCTGTTCGCCGATGACATTGTGCTGGTTGCCGAGAGCGGCCTAGAGGTCCAGAGTAGATTGGAGGTGTGGTGGAAAAGACTGGAGACCGTTGGCCTGAGAGTAAGTCGGACCAAAACGGAGTATCTGTTTTGTGATTTTGGCGGCCTCTCGGGTCCGGTGCCCATGTCTCTTGCCGGAACGCCCTTACCGATCTGCTCCGATTTTCGGTACCTCGGGTCGCTTGTCCAAGGGGATGGCGAAGTAGACCGAGACGTAACACACCGGATCAACTCAGGATGGATGAAATGGCGACAGGTTACAGGAACAACTTGCGACCCACGGATGCCCCTCAAGTTAAAGGGGAAAATTTACAAGTCCGTGATAAGGCCTGTCGTACTGTATGGATCGGAATGCTGGGCAGTGAAGAAGACGGATGAAAAAAGATTGCATGCAGCGGAGATGAGAATGTTGAGATGGATGTGTGGAGTGACGAGAATGGATAAAGTAAGAAATGAGTATATAAGAGGAAGTTTGAAAGTGGCGCCAGTGACAGAAAAGTTGAAAGGAAATCGTTTGAGTTGGTATGGGCATGTGATGAGGAGAGACGAAACGCATGTGACTAAAAGAGTGATGAATATACAAGTTGATGGATGGAGAGGCAGAGGAAGGCCAAAGAAAAGATGGATGGACTGTGTGAGGAATGATATGAAAGAGAAGGGAGTGAATGAGAGCGTGACGGTTGACAGAGGAGAATGGAAGAAGAAAACGTGTTGCGCCGACCCCAAGTAACATGGGATAAGGGCAGGAAGATGAGAAATCTTGTCAAAGTATCAGTAAATACGTGAGCTCTAATTAATTACTGCAAAAGCTAGGTGTTAAAACTTCTTTAAAACAAACAGTTATTAAACTGCCAGGAGACACTAGGTATAAGTATTATGTTAATACTAGCTTTTGCCCGCGGCTTCGCCCGCGTGAATGTCGGAAAATATGCCACAGGAACAAAAATATTGAGATAGCTTCTGCCCACAACTTCTTCCGCGTAAAATTTCATGTTCCCCCAACCCACCCTGTCGCATCGCATTGCCTTCCCGGGGTATTACATCGTTTTCGATTAGCGTTCCTTCTCACTTTTTTTTTGCTCGGAGTATAAGAGTTTTGAGTAAACTGGAACGCGCGTTAAAATTCCTACATACAAACTTTGAGACCCCCCAATCCCTCCTGGGGGGGTAGTTTAGAAAAACTAAAAACACAAACTTTATAGTTTACTTAGATAAATATTCATGCCAAGTTTCAAGTCTATTAACTCAAGGAATAAGATTTTTCATACAAACTTTGGACCCCCGTTTCACCCCCTAAAGGGTTGAATTTTGAAAAATCCTTTCTTAGTGCACCTTTAGACCTCATAAGGAACCTACGTGCCAAATTTGGAATCTCTAGGCGCAGCAATTTGGGCGGTGCGTTGATACAAACTTTGACACATCCCCATACCTCCTGAGCGGGTAGTTTAAAAAAACTAAAAATGTCAAACTTTATAATTTACTTAGATAAATATTCATGCCAAGTTTTAAGTCTATTAACTGAAGGAATAAGATTTTTCATACAAACTTGGGACCCCCGTTTCACCCCTTTAGAGGGTGAATTTTGAAAAATCCTTTCTGAATGCACCCTTACACCTCATAAGGAACCTACGTTCCAAATTTGGAATCTCTAGACCCAGCGCTTTTGCCTGTGCGTTGATATATCACCCAGTCAGTCAGTCAGTTTATCATTTTAAAATTCCTACATACAAACTTTGAGACCCCCCAATCCCTCCTGAGGGGGTATAGTTTAGAAAAACTAAAAATGCCAAGTTTCAAGTCTATTAACTCAAGGACTAAGATTTTTCATACAAACTTTGGACCCCTATTTCCCACCTTTAGGGGTTGAATTTTGAAAAATCCTTTTTTAGTGCACCCCTACACCTCACAAGGAACATACGTGCCAAATTTGGAATCTCTAGACACAGCGGTTTGGGCTGTGCGTTGATACAAACTTTGACACCCCCCAATCCCTCCTGAGGGGGTAGTTTAGGAAAACTAAAAATGACAATCTTTATAATTTATGTAGATAAATATTCATGCCAAGTTTCAAGTTTATTACTTCAAGGAATAAGATTTTTCATACAAACTTTCATCCCCTATTTGTACCCCTTAGGGATGGAATTTCCAAAAATCCTTCCTTAGTGGATGCCTACACTGTACAAGGTATCTATGTGCAAAATTTCAAGTCTCTAGGTCCAGCGGTTTAGGCTGTGCGTTGATATATCAGTCAGTCAATCAGTCGTAATTTGAATTTTATATTATGTTAATATAATAAAAGTTAGAATAAATCATAATGTAAGAAAGTCTTGATTTATTCTTCAAAAAAATGCTTAGTTATTATATTTTTATTGCAAGAATTCCTTAACTTTAATTAAAGTTAACAATCGGAAACAATAATTTTAAATTACGTACAAATTGTGTACTGATGAGTATCTATCGACTAGATTATGTTGAGTTGTAATTATAACAGTTAAAAAAATGTATTCGTTTGTGCATGACATTAATAAAATTTATAGATGTAGGTTATATTCAATAAAACCCTATATTTTACCAATAGCACGCATGCATCCATTTGCAGAATTATTATCATAATGTTATGATACTGTTATGATCCTCCTCATATCCTACTCAGCCTCGTAACATTTCTGCGGTGCCTAGCACTGGTATAACGAATAAGCAAAGCTGCAAGTCGTAGGTACCTATTACTAAATGTATAACTACTTGCTACAATCATCTGCCCAATCCAAACCGAGTCGACAGACTATTGAAGTGTACGCCCGGGCATTACCCACAAAGAAGACATTGTCCGTAGTCATAAAGTGTTAATAATTAATGTTAGCATCATTCAACAAACAATCATCACTGCGCTATTCATAAATTGTAAGTTTTTCATTCAACACTCGCGTATAGGTAATGAATTAATTAAGAATGAATTAGGAATTAAGAACATGATCTAATGTAAGAGTGTTCGGAACATATCGCATGCGCCGCCACACGCAATACATCTGTGCATCCGCATTTTAATACTACTCGCGTAACAATAACAAATCGTTTGTTTTTCGAGGAAATTGTACACTTACACTAACATTTTGATTTATTAATATTACACTAACTGTTTCCAACCGCTATATCATTGTCCAATTTATGAATGTATTTTCTGGTGAGAAGTTGTTGAGGCTCGAACATAGAACGATTCATGCTTGAAAAACTTTTTGCTTATGCTTTTTTTTTTTTTTTTTTTTTTTTTTTTTTTTTTTTTTTTTTTTTTTTTTTTTTTTTTTTTTTTTTTTTTGAGGGTGGGAAATCATCAAATAACTTCTCCCGCTCTGGGTGGAGCGGAAGGGCGTGTCAGACTTTTACTGACTAAAACCCACCCGTGTTCCTTCAGTTGCCTATGCCAGGGCCGCGGTAACCCCTTCAGACAACCCGCGACCCCAGCGGCGTCGGCCCTATTGGACCCCGTCACTTGCTGACATCTCTTTGAGGCGCGCGTGGAACACAACGCGCCGTCGACTCGGGCCTGGTCCTTACCGGACGGCGAGCTACCCGCTGCTCACCGTCCGCAGGCCCGCGCCTACGGTGGCCGGAAATCGCCCCGCGATTCCCGCCGCCCAGGGCGTCTCCTGCGGCGACTGAGGGCGTGAGGCTGCCTCTCCCTCACGCGTTCCGCCTCCTCCTTTGCGAGCATCACTGCTTCGCAGAAGGAAGTGACGGCCTCCCATGCACTCTCGCTCCGCACCATGGCCTGGACCAGGCTCGGACGCGAGAGATCGCCGCCGCCGATCGCCTCCGTGAGAACACGGCGGTGCTCTGCCCAAGCCGGGCAGACCTCCACTGTATGCTCCACCGTGTCCTCCGGGCGATCCACACAATGGTAACACCCGGGCGTTTCCTCCCGCCTTATGCGAAACAGGAACCTCCCGAAACAACCGTGTCCGGTGAGGACCTGCGTCAGGCGGAAGGTGAGGACGCCGTGGCGCCTCTCTAACCACTCCTCAAAGAGGGGACTTATCGCCGCAATTGTGGCGTGCCCAGCGCTGGGTTGCGACAGTCGCGCTCTCCATGCCGCCATGAGATCCCGCCGGAGCTCTGTCCGCTGTACCGTGATTTCTCGCGGCAGCGGAGTTACGCCCCAGCGCTTCGCCTCCTCGCGCCACTCCCACACGTGCGCGAGGACCTTTGCCTCCAGATCCCACGGCGGCAATCCGGCAAGGAGGCTCGCCGCCTCCCGGGAGACCGTGCGGTATCCCCGGACTAGCCGGATGGCCATGACCCTCTGGGACGCGTTCAACCTGCCGGCTGGCCCCAGCCTTAGGGAACGCGCCCACACCGGTGCTCCGTAAAGGGCCATGGACCGCACGACCCCCGCGTAGAGCCTCCGGCAGGAGGCGTTTGGACCCCCCAGATTGGGCAGGAGTCGCCTCAAAGCAGCACCAGCCCGCTCCAGTCTGGGAGCCAAACGTCGGAAATGCTCCACGAAGTTCCACCGGCTGTCGAGGACGAGTCCCAGGTACTTCATCGTCGACCCGACTCCGATGTGAACCCCTCCTACCGTTATTTGGGAACCCGACGGTGGCGCATTCCGAGGACCATGAAAACACATGGCCTCGGACTTGTGCAGGGCCACCTCGAGTCCCAACTGCCGGATCCTCTCCACGACTATCGCAACCCCTGCTTATGCTTGGACGATGATTGAGGGTTTCATTTGGTTAGTTATGAGTTGACTACAAACTACGAGAGTTGAACTCTCGTTTTCTATTGAAATGACATAGACAAAATAAATCTGGCACAGTTAAAATAAAGTGTAGCTTAAAAGCTACGCTTTATTTACCTTCACGATTGTGGCTACAGATTTAGAAAGCTTAGGCTTGAATTTCTTCTTGCAAAACTTGTCGTTATATCAATTAATTCAAAAAAAGATCGATCAGGCAGATACGTACCTACGTATACAATAGAAGATTATTTTTAACCGACTTTAAAAAAGAGGATATTGTGCATTCGGTCAGTTTTTATTTGGATGCGTTTAAGTAGATATTTATTTACGTACACTTTTATTATTTTTATTTATATACAGGGTGTAAGGGACAGCCCTCCGCAAACTAACAGAGTGCATTCAGCTCCTCACTTTGAATCATATTCTACCGGAAATTTTCTCATTTTCATTTTTTCAATTTTTATTTCAGTTACATTTTCATTATTTCAATGTAAAATTGCATTGTGTGTTCGCAGCATTCCATTTATGTAAAAAAAACTGCAAAAAAACAGCAAAAAAAAAACCAGCAATGGATGTTGAAATACTCTAACCAACGACGCGAGTAATCAGCTGTTCATTTTCTGTCTAGCTACAGAGTTCATCGAACTCACCGCATACCTATTACCTACCCCTCCTAACCAGTAATAGACGTTCCGATTTGTGCACAAAAACACAAACAAATCAGGTTTATTGGATTCCCTTAACGTTCCTGAAAAAAATTCATGTACCAGTCATCTTAGTAAGACATACTGAATTCACCCTATCAGTTTGCGGAGGGCTGTCCCTTACACCCTGTATACATACTCTTAGCCACGGTTAGGAATACCTAGTAGATTCATCATTCACCAAAAACTAGCACTCAAACACAGTCTCATAGAAAATTCTAACACTCCTTACTACAAGTACACACCACAAACTATACTAGAAAATGATAGGCATAAAATTTATTACGATCGCGCCATACTTACAGATAGGACTATCCACTACAACAGACCAGACATTACCCTACAGGATAAAATACGAAAAATCACTTACCTCATAGACATTGCCGTTCCCAATACCCATAACCTACAAAAAACAATATCTGAAAAAATAAGTAAATATGCTGAACTTAAAGAAGAAGTCACAAGAATTTGGAGGCAAGAGAAAGTGTACGTTATCCCGATAGTCCTCTCCACGACAGGTGTTATCCCCAACCATCTTCTCCGTAGCCTCAAACTAATAGATTTAGAAGAATCCATATATATCAACCTACAGAAAGCTGCCATCTTAAACACATGCAGAATAGTTAGGAAATTCATGCAGTTAGAGGAAGAAAACACATCCTCATCATAAATACACACCACACGCTACATTTACTTGGCTTTGTCCCGTAAATGTAGCTAAAACCAGCCTACGAGCTGAGAAAAAAAACACACAAGATAATAATAAAGGTTCTTAAGAAGGTTCTGAAACATACCAGGTGCTTACTTTATGCCGATGATCTTAAATTAATATATGGCGTGGAAGAGGATGCTGACTCAACAACACTTCAAGAGGATATTAACTCAGTCTTTCAATGGAGTGTTGATAACAAGTTGCTTTTTAACATTGACAAATGCAGTATTAGATATGTCTTTCAGTCGTACACATAAACCCAAGCATATTCAATACTTCTTAGGAGAGGAACCGATAGCTCGTGTCAACTCTGTCAAAGATCTCGGAGCACTATTTGACACGAAGCTTACTTTTCACGAACACATGAGGGCACTTGCAGCTGATTCATACCGGAAACTAGGCTTTGTTATTAGGAACATGCGAGACTTTACCAACCCACTGGCCATTAAACTAGTTTACATGGCCTTAGTAAGGAGTAAGCTAGAATCAGCCGCAGTGATTTGGAATCCCCATAAGAGCACTTACGCCTTACTTCTTGAGAAAGTCCAAAAGGCCTTTCTTAGATTTCTTTACAAAAAACTCTTAGGATACTACCCTTTTCTTTACCCTTTTTTTTTTTTTTTTTTTTTTTTTTTTTTTTTTTTTTTTTTTTTTTTTTTTTTTTAGGGTGGGAAATCATCAAATAACTTCTCCCGCTCTGGGTGGAGCGGGAGGGCGTGTCAGACTTTTACTGACGAAAACCCACCCGTGTTCCTTCAGTTGCCTATGCCAGGGCCGCGGTAACCCTTTCAGACAACCCGCGACCCCAGCGGCGTCGGCCCTATTGGGCCCCGTCACTTGCTGACATCTCTTTGAGCCGCGCGTGGAACACAACGCGCCGTCGACTCGGGCCTGGTCCTGACCGGACGGCGAGCTACCCGCTGCTCACCGTCCGCAGGCCCGCCGAAATCGCCCCGCGATTCCCGCCGCCCAGGGCGTCTCCTGCGGCGACTGAGGGCGTGAGGCTGCCTCTCCCTCACGCGTTCCGCCTCCTCCTTCGCTAGCATCACTGCTTCGCAGAAGGAGGTGACGGCCTCCCATGCACTCTCGCTCCGCACCATGGCCTGGACCAGGCTCGGACGCGAGAGATCGCCGCCGCCGATCGCCTCCGTGAGAACACGGCGGTGCTCTGCCCAAGCCGGGCAGACCTCCACTGTATGCTCCACCGTGTCCTCCGGGCGATCCACACAGTGGAAACACCCGGGCGTTTCCTCCCGCCTTATGCGAAACAGGAACCTCCCGAAACAACCGTGTCCGGTGAGGACCTGCGTCAGGCGGAAGGTGAGGACGCCGTGGCGCCTCTCTAGCCACTCCTCAAAGAGGGGACTTATCGCCGCTATTGTGGCGTGCCCAGCGCTGGGTTGCGACAGTCGCGCTCTCCATGCCGCCATGAGATCCCGCCGGAGCTCTGTCCGCTGTACCGTGATTTCTCGCGGCAGCGGAGTTACGCCCCGGCGTTTCGCCTCCTCGCGCCACTCCCACACGTGCGCGAGGACCTTTGCCTCCAGATCCCACGGCGGCAATCCGGCAAGGAGGCTCGCCGCCTCCCGGGACCCTTTTCTTTACCCTACAAAATTTTTACTTGGCGTACTAAATTTTAATTCTCTTGAAGTGAGGCGTAACTACTTCTTGCTTGTCTCAGCTTGCCGTATTATGCGCGGAGAGTCTGATTGTCCAGCACTTGTGGCTCAATTGATGAGGTTGTTTATTCCTGTTGTGCCCAAACACCGACTGAGGCCGCGAAGACAACCGTTATTGGCCGTACCTTCAGCACGCAAAGTGTCACGAGCTAACTCGCCCCTCGTTCGGGCGCTTACGATGCTTAATGCTCTTTTGACATCAACACCGGAGTGCAACTTATTTGCAGGGAGATGGAGAGATGTGTGTCGTGAATGCTTAAAATTCTGTGAGATGATGAATGAAAGATAAATAAGTAATAATTTTCCATTTCTTTTTTGTTGATTGCATGTAGGTATACCTCTACTGTGTTTCTTATTAATTTCTCGTGTGTTGTTATATTGTTTTATTTTTAATTGTGTTTTGTTAAATGTTGCTGCACAACGCCTTAGATTTATTTAAATCTGTTATGTTGTATAAGTATATCTTAAATAAAATAAAATAAATAAATAAATGATGAAACAGCGGTTGCGCAAGTCTAATATGCACATGCAATAATTTTGGAGTTATGTATACTGTATATGTAATAGTAATGTATACTTTTTATACCATCAGAAAGTAGAGCACTAAATTGGCTGAACTAACTAACGTGGAGCACTAAATCAGCAAAACGTCGGTGACGCATCTGCTTCTCTCTCCTGCAGGGACATTCTATTTGATGAATCAACTACCATTAAAGTGCCTCTAGCAAAACTGCTCTCACATGAATCTTACAAACCAAAATTCCCATAGAAGATCCACTGTCAGTTTTCCCGAATTTTCCAATTTTTCGCATCGTTTAAACCTTCCCTGGACTACGACAAACATTTCAAAACCAAAATCAGCTAAATCGGCCCAGCCGTTCTCGAGTTTTAGCGAGACAAACGAACAGCACTTGATTTTTATATAAATAGATAGATTATTATCTTTCCATATTTTTGTCAATCCTGATATTTACTATTCCGCTACGTTTAAGCAGAGCTCAGTTGATAGTAAAAACGTAAATTTTGTACCTACTACTATCCTTAACCACTACCATTGATATGAAATGAGGGATCCAAAATAACTCGAAAACTACAAAAAATCGTAGTACATACATGGGGGTTAAATCGATAGGTATGGTACTCTGCTATCAGCTCGCACTAGCTAAGAAACAGTCTGTATAAACAAGTTCCTTCTTATCCGTTTCTTTAACAACAAAAGTCGATGACTGCCGGGATACGGGGGGTATCCGTATGGTGTATGATAGTATGATAATATTAATAATATAATATTATAATATTATATAGTATGATCCTCTTCTAGCGACGAGATTATCGTATGTTTGTTTATCAACCGGCGCCGACTCCCACGCGGAGACGAAGTGTTTGTAACATTCTGGAAGCGACATCAAAACCTTTGAAATCACGAATTTTTCTGAAATATCTTCTCCCATCTGCTTTAATTGGTTTTTCAATTCTTCAATTTTATTCAAAAATACAGACATTTCTGTGCCTTCATGAGACATTGAGACATTTTTTCATATTGGAAGAAACGTTGTTGTACCATATGAATGCTAGTTTCCGACTTTTGTTCATAAACTCTAGCCAGTTTCCTCCACATCTCCGCGGACTTAGTACAACTTATGCATCATCGCATTTTCTGACATTCTTGTCACAAGCCATGTTTAGTCTCTGGCGTTCTTTTTTCCCATGCTTCCCTAACAGCCACCGCCTCCAGCTTCACACTTCTCCCTTCTACCACATTTAGTAATCTTGACTCCGAAGCAGAATGACAGATTGAAATTTCCACAAATTCCAATATAATGCTCCTTTCAGCTTTATATGCAAGCCAGGAGTACCTACTAAAGTTGTCCTCCATCGTCAAGCCCACGGATATCGATATCCACCCCCTCCCTGAGTTTGCACAAGGTACTTATATGTTGCCTGACAATTGACAGCGCTTTTAGACTCAAAAACGTAACACAAAACGTGACAAGGTTTCAGGACAACGCTTGTATTTCACTCCTCATATTTTTTCCATGAAGTAAACTCCAAAAAAGAAAACTATCACTGCTAAGACCCTAATAAACAACCAACCTACATATTTTGCAGTTGAAATGTATGAGAGAACATGTTTTTCAACTGCAATATTAAGTTTGTTCTTGGGATAAATCATTCCAACTACGGAACCCTTCATTGTGCGTGGTCCGACACGCACTTGGCCAGTTTTTATTCTACAACCAATCAACAGTTGTTGTTAAAGATTTTAGGCGGTAAACATTATTTATTAGCATCGATTTGTTCCGTAAGAGCTCCATTTTAGATTTGGAAACGGTACTTAAGCTATCGTAAGCTCTCGGTTAACTGAACATTGTATTCGTTGAACTCTTTTGTTCGCGGTTCAGTTATCTTAAGAGGTCAAAGGAAGTGGCCAGTTGAAACATTATTAGATCTACTTTATCATTTTATTTCAATATACTTAAAAATAAGCTAAAATAACTTAAAAATATAATATCTTAAACTAAAACTAATAAAAAACTAAAATATGGCGTCGAAAAATTCCTCCGCATCGCTGTCGACTGGTAGAGTACCCAAGAGACTGGCGGCATTGCCACGCTGTATGGCAATGCTAATCCTCTGGCCAAGGTAAAAGCCAGCCCTTGGGTCACGGGAAGTGTCAACAAGCCGTTTGGAGATTTCCTTAAACAAACTATGAGCACTCGGACCCCACGGCCCAAGGGTTTCAACCCCAAACGGCTCAAAAATATAATTACCGATAAGGTTATTATACTTCCGCCGCTTGAGGTTTTCCGCAGCCGCAGCAGCAGTGCCAGCACAGCACGCCGAGCCAGGAAGATGGGATGGCGCAAGAGTATCGACACAAGTTGCGTCCCACACTAAAGGCCTTCCCACCTTCCATGGAAATAATGACATGCCGTCCGGTCTCTTGCCATCGTCGCGTGCCAAGCCATTGGGTTCTAATACAGCTGGAACGCCGACGGTGACAAGGGCTCGTCGGATGATGTCATTGATGTTAGCGTGCCGCGCTAAGCGACCCGCACTTCGGCTGCAAGACAGGCCGTGGTGTCCGAGGCTGCTGACAACTTCGCCACAGTGACAGCGATGAGGAGAACACGAAGGAGCTCCAAGTCGCAGGGAAGCAGCGAGGCGGAAAGTAGTGTCGTCGAACAAAGTGCCAATGTTCGACGACGGTAGCGCATGAAGCCACAGACCCGACTCCCACTTGCCCACAGCAAGCAGGCGCGCACGCTCCGCAGTAGTAGCAGACGTGTCAAGTAAATTGTTCTGTACTACTCTGCAGAGCGGCTCATCCCAATCTACTTTTGTATTGCTTTTATTTAACATGACAAGTAAACAGTGTTCACTGACTGCTGGAATCCTTATTTAGATGGGGATGCATTAGTAGCACAATGCTCGTGTAACATCTACGTATAAATAGATACTATTAGTAAAGGTGTATAGTATGTTTGTTTATTTGAACGCGGTAATCTCTGGAATTTATCAGTCGCATTTGAAAAAATATTTTTGCATTTGTTACCCCAATTCTTGAGGAAGGTATAGGCTATTTAACATCACGCTAGGACTCCTAGGCGCTGAGTACAGAGAAAAAAAGTCAGAAAGAACGCTAAGCGAAAACGAACCAGTGCGGGTGGGCGATGCGAAGAGATGCGGTCGGTCGGGGGCCAGAATTTCACGCGGACGAAGTCGCGGGCTGGCACATATTTTTTTTTATCTGTCCCCAAACAGTTCATAGTCACATAGGTACGGAAATATCCCTGAGAAAATCGTCAATACACCTAACCTGGTGTCCTATCCAACGCTAGCCATTTATTAGCAGTTCTCACTGTACAACACGTTTGTCTATTTAGATTACCGCTACCACAACGGTCATCGGTTCTACTCAGCTGAGTAATGTAGCTAAGTAGTCAGCCTATTTCGTCAATCCGGTTAACTTTATAATCACTGTTTTTGAAATTTTAATAAATAAACCAAACACGTTGCACAACAAAACTCTTTAAACTTTTACATAATAAGCCCACCGGTATTTCCTTTAGAAAAAAACTTGTATAAATTCCTTGCTTACGATAAATACGAAGATATAAGGAATGATTACGTGGCGTCGCCATTAACTACGGCAGCTATCCGTGACCGTGGACGGGGAGCCTTGCACTTGCGTCTGCGCACGCTTCGCTGCACTACGTTAGTGCCTCATGCGCTCGTGAGGTGCGCGTGCGATACTTGCATAGAGCAGGTCGAGCTGTTCTATGAAGTGTTTTTGAATCACCAAGACGAACAAATTCTTGAATCAAAAATGGTAGCTACCTATCATGGTACTTACCATTTTTGATTTGTTGAAATGACACAAGAAAAAAATAATTTTAAGTATAAAACAAAGTCTTTTTTAAATGATAATAAAAAGCTTATTGATAGACAAAGCTTTTTCGAGTTGGGTGGGCAGTTTTAAACTACTTATAAGTTCTTTTTATTAACAATTCTGCTTCTAGGTGAAACAATTGGAATCATTTTCTAGTTGTGTATTTTATAGTTTCAAAAATTAAAGTTCCAACCAACAATATTAACAATCAAAGAAACACATTTAAAACGATATCGGTGCCTTACCCATCTAAAACAAAGTACAGCCACATCAGATAAATAAAGATACTCTGGTCTACACTAGTCACTTTCTCGAGTTAAACCATTTCCGCGGTCGTTTACATTCTCGAGTCGTATTTTGTCCTATCAGAACCTACAAGTGGACAAACCGGCTGGGGCTGGTTGTAGCTCGAAGCTATGCTCCACAAACTCGAAGCTACGCTTCTAGAATAGCATCTAAAACGCTTTCACGTCCGGCACACACCATTATCAGTTATAAACGGTCGCATTAAGCGCTGGTGTAACAAAACGTTTACTTTGTCGTGCCGTGTCGTGTCGGGTGAGACATGCGACTTATTATGTAACTCTTAGGCGGTGTTACGGCGCGACGGACAGACGTTTGATAACATGTAATTTATTTGTTACGACTTTCAAGGGCTTTTATTTGTGATATAGACGTCTTTATTTAATTGTTTTGAGTTTGAGGCTGGGTTTTGATGATTTTGGGTTGTTCATTTAAAGTTTGTAATTACTTTAAGTTGTCTTTTAGCATAGGAGGAGAGCTTTTAATATTTTTTTTTGTCGCAGAATGTGGAAAACTTTACTGTAATTAAATTGCCGTCCACTAATTAAGTATTTTAAACGCAATCTTCTACGTTTTTCAAGAACTCATCTGTCAACTATTTTGGATATGGCTTCCGTCTGTCTAAATGCAAATGTAGCACCTGAAATCCGCCATTATTTTCAGTATATTACATCATTACAAATTATCCTAAAATTAATGAAACAATGACCATAATTAACCGTGTGGCAGCCGGAATCGAAGACACGGAGATGTCAGAAAAATATTTGATGAATGGTTTCCAATGACTACAAGTAATAATAGGTTTAGATTAACAATTCCTGTAACCTACATACCCACATAAACAAAAATCAATATACCGTGGTGTAAACATCCGGCACAAATAAGTTGTTTTTATTCAAGTGTTGTGTAAACGGCGGCTTCCCACTTTCTAGCGTGTGATGCTTACTGTCCATCAAGCAACCTGACTACCTCAGGTAACGCTGCAACTTAATAAAACAAAGCCAGCCTTGCTTCCTTAAATAGCAATGTATATGCATTATTATTTTCCTGAGTTTTAAATACACGATTTATGAGTTATTTACAGTACAACTATTTTCTTAATGTCCCTCGGCAATAATCGCATTTCCGAATTTCCATGTCCATATATTATTAAATTTATAGTGTAAACAATTTGAATTCGGAGCTAAGTACTTTATTGCTGTTTTGTTTTGATTTCCGTGTGAACTACACACATCAACACGGTCTTGGGATATTTTTAAAAAAGCGAATTACTATCAATGTGTTAATTATTTATATGACATGTATATATTTAAAAGATACGTTATTTAATATTCTACCATTTTTTTATAATGGTTAAGGTACTTAGATTAAAATTTCAGGATTTTATGGAAAAAAAATGAAGCATAGACGGAAACCGTATATGAATTAACTTTTAATTTGTGAGTAAAAACTGAAAAAAATCATTTAATTTGTGTTTATAAACTTGAAGTTAGTAGTCTGAGAAAGCGCCCATGATGTTCATAACACATCGGCAACGATTCGGCATGCTCAGAACAAGGTTGTCAATGTCTTGCTGCGGAATATTGTCCCTGTCCTTCTGAGGTGCGCAAAAAGTTGATCTTCTGTAGCCAGATTTTCAGGAACTTCCTTCAGAGCTCTTCTTTGCAGCATATCCCACGCATGCTCAATGGGATTTAGACCTGGCGATTGAGCAGGCCAGTCTAAGGCCCTAACATTGTGTGTATGTAACCAAGCTGCTACCGTTCTCGCCGTGTGTGCCCGGGCATTGTCGTGCATGAGCAGGAAATCTTGCCCCATTTGTGTTCTGTGGGGCAAGATTACGGGCCCAGTACCTGTTGGACGTATCGTTCTGCCGTCATATTGCCTCGCACCCAAACGAGATCCGTCCGTCCTCCAAGACGAATTCCTGCCCAAACCATAATTGTTCCTCCTTGGTATGGGTGAACTTCCTGAGGGTTCTGATGACGGCTCCATCGTCCAGGAACTCGCCAAACACGCGTCCTTCGTGAATCTGGATGGAAGCCGAACCTGGATTCATCCGTGAACATCACATTGGACCATTGCTCACGGCCCCAGTCCACGTGGTTCCGAACCCATTCTAATCGTCGTCCACGATTGCCTCTCCGTAAAGGTGGGACCCGGAGTGGTCTACGAGAGCGTAGATTGCTTTCATGCAGTCGCCTTCTTACAGTTTGGTCACTCACAAGCACTTGGTGTTCCACTCGCAGCCTTTGGACCAATTGAGTCGCCGTTGCATTTGGTTGAGGTCGCGCAGTAATTTGCAAAAATCGGTCTTGTCTGGGGGTAGTGATGCAACTTGGCCCCCGGTGCCTCTCCGCTACTTCACCTGTGGCACGATAGCGTGTCCACAATCTTGAAATTACATTTTGGTGGGTCCCTATGGCCTCAGCAACATTACGCTGAACAGACCCAGCTTCCAGCATTCCCACAGCTCGTAACATCTCCACCCTCGTCAAATGTTGGCGTTGCATGGCTACAATACCTCAATTTTAACTTTATCTTTCGTTTAAAAATGAAAAAAAAACTGTAAGTAACTAAACGTAATTCGTATTGTTTTCTAAATTTCGCACAAATGAGAATTCCCTCTCCTACACATCAAGACATTTTTATGCCACCGAAACAAAAGAATTTTCAAAAAATTGAATTTGGAATTAGTCTGAGATAAATTACAAACAAATCGGTGTATAAAAGATTCCAATACGGCCAGTACTTTTCGAGTTATTTAATTGAGTATGAAATATCCCTAGACCGTGTTGATGTGTGTATATAAAAAGCTGTAAACCTATTTTCCTTTTTAACCGACTACAAAAAAGGAGGTTCTGTATTTATGAGAACATTTACTCCTTTTCAATATTATGTATAGTATACCATAGAAATGAATAAAAATATAAACAGAATAATAGTAGATTATGCACCGAGGGGCTAAAGTTGTGTCTTATGTCACGGGCGTCATATTGAATCTCGAGCGCAATGAAGGATTCGGGATTTAACTCCCGAGCGCAGCGAGGTAGTTAAGAGTTTAACTCACGAGCGAAGCGAGGAAGAAGAATCCTGAATGCAGCGAGGGATTCAAGCTAGCCCAAGGCAAAGACACCTTTAGCCCAGAGGAGGATACTCTACTTTTTACACCTACTGTGAGAAAATAATAGCCATAGTACGAAAAACAAAGTATTTATTAAATAAACAAACAGTAAGAATAACATATTTAGAACTAGTTAGTTATATGCACTTACATATTAATTGAAGTTAATGGTAACATTTGAGACATTAGTCCAGTTGTGCAAAGATAAAGTTAAGTTTTTATTTGGTACGTTTATCGATGTTGATGTGGAATTTAAAAAAAAAAATTAAAAAAAATGAAAAATGGTTTGTAGTTATCTAATTATTCTTACAAAATTATGTCTTCGAAAACATGGCAGCGATATGAAGAAGCAGTCGTTATGATTTTGTAGGAAATCGAGAATATCATCCACGCGTAGTAAGGGTTTCGAGAATAGCTTTCCTCTTTCTGGCACCAAAAGGTGTTTGTTAGTACTATACTGCCAATTTAGCTGAGCATGTGAGATTCCAAATTCAAAAATACTTTTTCACACCACCTGCTCGAAAATGTCAAATTATATGTCAAGCAACCTTAACATAAAGTGAGTCATTAGTGGCCGGGGGCACAGTCGGTCAATAATGTTGTACTGGATTTCATTATGACCCGCTGGTCAATAATGTGATTTGAATTTGGAATCTCACATGCTCAGCTAATTGGCAGTATAGTACTAACAAACACCTTTTGGTACTGAAAGAGGAGAGCTATTCTCGAAACCCTTACTACGCGTGGATGATATTCTCGATTTCCTACAAAATCATAACGACTGCTTCTTCATATCGTTGTCATGTTTTCGAAGACATAATATTGTAAGAATAATTAGCTACGAACCATTTTTCATTTTTTTTTTCTTTAATTCCACATCAACATCCGTAAACGTACCAAATAAAAACTTAACTTTATCTTTGCACAACTGGACTAATGTCTCAAATGATATGTAAGTACATACTAGTTCTAAATATGTTTATTTATTTATTTATTTATTTATTTATTTATTTTTATTCATTAACACATACATTTGTTTTAACAGGTAATACCCAAGTTAACAAAAGTAGTCATAAAATTATTGCTAATTGTCCCAAGTAACGGGGCTGGGCACAAGTTACGCAGTGGACAACAACAACATGTTATTCTTACTGTTTGTTTATTTAATAAATACTTTGTTTTTCGTACTATGGCTATTATTTTCTCACAGTAGGTGTAAAAAGTAGAGTATCCTCCTCTGGGCTAAAGGTGTCTTTGCCTTGGGCTAGCTTGAATCCCTCGCTGCATTCAGGATTCTTGTATTAACTCCCTCGCTTCGCTCGTGAGTTAAATCCCGAATCCTTCATTGCGCTCGAGATTCAATATGACGCCCGTGACATAAGACACAACTTTAGCCCCTCGTTGCATAATCTACTATTTCAACGGACTTCTAAAAAAGAGGAGGTTCATATGTTCGACATGTAGGTATGCAACTAAAATAAATACTTATCTGGTTATTAATCTGACGATGTAGCTGTGTCAGCATGTTCACTGCAATGGAATGAAGACTTTCTTCGCTGCTCAAATAGGTATTTATTATAAAATTTTCCATGTGTGACTTGCGAATCAAACGTTGGTTAAAATGTTCTAATTCGTCCTCGCATTTGTATTGAATGATCACAATACTTTTTCCAATACACTTCCTCGAAAAATGGTTCGTATCGCACTACGATTAGATTCACAATGGAATGTATGTCGCACGCGTGCGATTTTTCATTTTCCCACCCGTGTGCGGGAATAAAAATTGCCATAGATAACTTATACCTATACTTAGTCCAAATTGGTTCAATGCCTCTATTCACAACTCTCTATTCGGAGGTGAATGTTTTTTTTAATTTCGGCAAAGAGAATGCATTTTTACGGCGTTAATATTTTTTTAATATTTAAATAATGTTTATAAATAGATTATCATCAAAAAATATGATTATTACAATAAAAAAAAACGTTTATGAACAAATTAACATTTATTTGTGTTCTAAACTCAAAAATATTACATTTTTTTTATTTTTCATATTAGGCTGTTTATCGGCTTTATACCTTTGCTTCTCCTTCAACCTGGCGAAAGCAAAGCGCGGAAAAAAAAGAAAATTTAAATCATAGTTTCCTAATAATTCATGACAAAAATATTTTCCGTTATTTTATTTTATTTCCTCAAAAGTGTATTGAAAAACGTCGTTTGATACTCGTGGACATTTGTTATTGCAGTTCTCGGCTCAAAAACAACCTCGCCTTACGGCTCGGGTGTTAGTTCCGCCTCGAATGCAATAACAAACGTTCTCCACTTGTATCAAAATGTACTATTTCCATTCTTCCGGATCAATCATATTGATTTATACCAATATAATTTCTTTGATTGTTGTCACATTCATTGCAACATTTTTAATAACTACGTATCCTTTAATTTCAGACCAAATGTTTTCAATTGGATCAATGATCAATAGCAAACTATGGGTATATTTCTTTATCTTTTTTTACAATATCATGTAAATCGATCTTCAAAGAATTTGAGTTATGGGGAATGTCATGTTGCTACAACCAAGCTATAATTTATGGTTTAGTAGTGTTTGAGTTCGGGGGTTTACCTAATAATTATATATATGATGGTACGGTGCATTATCTATTAATAAAACACTATTAGCTGGTAGATTTGGTATTAACACTGATTACGCAGCCAATTTATTTTGGTATCGATCGGCATTGATTTCTAATTATAAGGTAATCGCCGTCACTATCAATACATTTGTGCAAAATCAGTGTACCTGGAACAAAAAATTTTTCATTGCCACCGTGAACGATGATGATACGTTCTCCTTTCGAAATTGGCTTCTTTACACCTTTTTTATTTTTATCTGTCCAAGATTTCAATTTTGAGTGCGGAGTGCAACGTATGCACATTATGATTCATCCATGAAGACAATATTTTTGCTATCGGCCCTCCATCGGCTCTCATCCTTTGAACTTCCCGATAGCCTCATTCAACTTCGTTTTTAAAGTCCTCAAACAAGGTAATTCCTTAAAGCGTAAATGAAAATCGTAAATCATGTTACGTATGACACAATAGTCAAGATCGTCCAAATTTAAACGAAATTGTTTGGTCTTTTTTTTCTGTTTTTGTGATGGGAAGGGAGCCGATTCTTTTTTATCATTTTCTTTTACAATATTCTTTACAGTTCCGACTGAAACACCACAAGCTGCATAAACACGTTTTTGAACTTTTTGAAAATAACATTTGCTTTCTTTCTTGAATCCATTGGTTTCTTGTAAAAAATACAAGTATAAGTAGGTACGCTTAAAATTATCTGTCGTGCTGCGACTTTAACAGCTTTTCTCCCATTTTTAAATAAATTATATGAAGTTAAAACAGAGTACTAACAACTGTATATAGGTCGATTGAGAGCGTCCGGTCTCACCTAGCGCAAATGGTAACTGATAGAAATCCGACGACTGACGAAACACGAAGTTTGCCGAGGGACATTAAGAAAATAGTTGTACTGTAATAATCAGGATGGTTATTAATTTATGTTTGTAGAATACCATAAATCAGTAACAATATCTTTATTACTTACCATTTTTAAATTTTTGTATATGTCCTCTATTAACAACCACTTACCAATACAGTTACTGGGTTGTGGAGGTCAGATAAGACAGGCAGTCGCTCCAAAATACTGGTATTCAGCTACAACTGGTTAGACTGGAAGCCGACCCCAACGTAGTTGGGAAAATGCTAGGCAGATCGATCAATTTATAAAATGCGAACAAGTAGAACGAACGTAGTACAAAACAAAAGTAGACGACTTCATAAAATAATAGAATTGCAGATTATCGCATGCGTTCATGATCTTTGGTGAGACTCCTTCAACTACTAGATACAACATCAAAGTTTAGACAACGAAAAAGGTCTGAACGAAACGTAATTTTATTTAAAAAGAGCTTTCAACAGTTTCAACGCCCCTACGTTATGAGGTCACACATAAACCGATATCCATCGCCCATCGCTTACATAAGCGGTCCGTGGAGCCGTGAGTATCATAAGTACCTAAGTACCCTATATTCTCACTTAGTCAGTTTCACCTGTTGTTCCCACACTAAATTGGAACTCGCTATTAAAATGTTACGAGGCAGTAACCAGGGTAATTGTGACCAATTTTTGGACGTTTTTATTACCCATGCAACTATAAAATTGTTATTTAGAGCAGTTAACGTGGGTGCCACGCTTCAGTGATCCACTTTTTAGTAAAAAGGGATTCGGGATTCGCTGACTTAATGTCATTCTGAAATCAATTTGCTAAGACTGAACTGTGAAATAGAATCTCTAGGTTTTGGTACTGGTGCAGTCTTTGGTCTATCGTCCAGGAAAATAAGTATTATGTAAGAGAAGAATTTATTGGGTCCAAACAAATGTGTACAGTTAAAAAAGACTAAGTAAAACGATCCCGTTTTTCAGCAAATTCTAATTCAAACATAAAAAAACCTTTAAAAGTATTTAAAGAAAAAACCACTTATACAAATACATGTTAAAAATCTTCCATCAATCTAGTCTAAGAAAGTAATTTTTGGTTGAATTAATAAATCACTTTCGCGATCGCATTTCCCTGATTGGCGGCGCATTTTCATGAGTTTCACCGGCGCGAGCGCGGCGTAAGTACAGGAAATACGACGCGCGCACACGCAACGCTCCAAACACTCATTATAGGCGCGATCAATAAATGCGCTATGTGCTTAATTTGTGCGATAACACTTTTATCTATCCAAATCTAGACTATTAAAACAAAAATGTAATATCCTAACCAAACTAAAACTAATAAACAAACTAAAATATGGCGTCGAAAAATTCCTACGCATCGCTGTCGACTGGTAAAGTACCCAAGAGACTGACGGCATAATTGCCACGTTGTATGGTAATGCTTAGTCTCTGGCCAAGGTAAGAGCCAGTCCTTGGGTCACGGGAAGTGTCAACCAGCCGTTTTGAGATTTCGTTGAACAAACCATGAGCACTTGGACCCAACAGGCCACGGCCCGAGGTGAAGCCCAAAAATAACGTACGTTCAATAATTTCACTGACAGACCACACACAGCCGAAACCGCTGGGTTTAGAACCATACGTTTTTGCACAAGAGTTCCTTATAGGGGAATAATAACAATAAAAATTTTTTTTTATGAAAGTTCGTCATTTCCAGTCCGGGGCAGTGGTCCAACTGCTCTGCCAATGCATAATGCCTATACCGATGGAAAATTCCGTCGGGCACACGGCTTGTAGGTATTGTTATAAATATACAAAGATCGGCGTATCGTGTTTTAATGTTTCTCTGCGATTTCCATTCGAAAAATGGAAAGAAACAAAGAAATAAAGAGTACGAGAACCAATGCTCGACGCCCTCGAACATACCCAATGTTTGAAGTGGGAATGGTCAGGCCATGTAGCACGATTAACAGTCACAAGATGGACTTCTATGGGTCCACGACATGGTCGGGACCAACAGGAAGAAAACCCAGAGGACTGCCACCGGAACGCTGAACTCAACAATTTTTTTTTCTCAATTTGGCTTATTTTTGGTCGTGTCCAGTCCAAATGCATAATTATATGTCTTGACTAGTTTTTCCCGCGGCTTCGCCTGCGTTGATGTCGGAAAATATACCACGGGAACAGAAGTCCTTCCTTATTCCTTGTCTACATTATAAAGGGAACGTCTGCGCAAAATTTCAGCTTCATAGGTCCAAGGGTTCGGGCTGGGCGTTGATGAGACAGTCAGTCAGTCAGGACTTTCCTTTTTAGGGTTCCGTACCTCAAAAGGAAAAAACGGAACCCTTCACGACGGAAAAACGAACGACGGAAACGAAGGAAGGGAAAAACGGATCACTTCGTTGTCCGTCTGTCTGTCTGTCAGTCTGTCAAGACCCTTTTTCTCAGGAACGCGTGGAGGTATCAAGTTGAAATTAATATCAAATACGTAAGTCTGTGATCTCTTGAAGACCTAAAAAACTCAAGCTTCTAAATCAATCCAATAAAAACATACGGCCATTTATGCGACATATTTTGATACTCGCAGGTAAATCAAAACCTATAGGGTACTTCCCGTTGTTCTAGAATCATGAAATTTGGCAAGAAGCAAGGTCTCACAGCACGAATAAAGGAAAAAGTCCGAAAATCGTTAATTTGTAATTCTATCACATAAAAAAAAGTTCAAGTCTGTCAAGACCCTTTTTCTCAAGGTTGCGTGGAGATATTAAGTTGAAATTAATATCAAATACTTAGGTCTATGGTCCCATAAAGCTCTAAAAAAATCAACCTTCTAAGTCTACGCAATAAAAAAATGCGGCCATTTTGATACTCGAAACTGTCGCAAGTAAATCAAAACCTATAGAGTACTTCCCGTTGACCTAGAATAATGAAATTTGGTAAAAATCAAGGTCTTACAGCACAATTAAAGGAAAAAGTCTAAAAAATGTTAATTTGTAAATCTATGACATAAAAAAAATTTAAGTCTGTTTGTCAAGACCCTTTTTCTCAGAAACGCGTAAAGGTATCAAGTTGAAATTAATATCAAATACTCTATGGTCTATGGTCTATGATCTATGGTCTTTTAGAGTCCTAAAGAAATCCAGCTTCTAAGTCAACGCAATAAAAAAATACGGCCATTTATGCGATACTCGCAAGTAAATCAAAACCTAAGGGGTATTTCCCGTTGTCCTAGAATAATGAAGCAAGGTCTCACAGCACGAGTAAAGGAAAAGCCCGAAAAATGTTAATTTGTAATTTTATCACATACTTTTTTTTTGTGGTATATATTAAGTTTGTTTTTGGGATAAATTCTTTTGAACTATGGAACCCTTCATCGTGCGTGGTCCGACACGCACTTGACCAGTTTTTTATGTATTGACATAGCTTCTGCCAAAATTCTGAAATTTCCTCTACAGTACTATGGGTGGCTGATATAACAGCTGGATGATAGTAGCCGACGCTTGCGGATGGAGAGGCTTATGTCCTTATGTACACTTCTTTAAGCAAATAGCCTGCGTCATTGGCCGATGGTGATGAGAAATAGTATGAGTATAACTAATTTCAAAACATCTGAAAACATGTAAATTTTATATGCTTTTGCAGTACCTACCTAATATTAATTATTTCTCTAAAATACTTATGCTATATCTACAAGATCCACTAATGGCTTCCTAGTGTTATGAATAAAGTTCGCGAACGCTGGACAAGAGTACAAGACGATGCAAATCTAATATCATATGGAACAGGAATCGCAGCGGCGCAGCCGTCTAGTGCTTATTTCCTAGCTATTACTTTTATAACTAGGAAGCAATGCAGATAACTTTAAAGTAAGTATAAACTGTTACAGAACGTGGTGATGACTGTGCGATAATCCTCAGCCAAACTTGTATCCTACTTGTAACTATAAAAATGTATTTTTATTTAATTAACGGTCTTCATAGGGTAAAACCCTGGTTAGGTAATAAAATAATATAGGTAATACTAAGTAGAAGTAGGTGTTCACTGTTACCTCAATTGAATTATAAATTATGTTTATAAAGGTACTCAGTAAGTATACACACGTAATATTAAAATTAGATTAAAGACAGCAGAAACAATATTCTTGCTTAAATATTTCCCCGCATCGCTGTTGACTGGCATCATTGCCATCTTGATGGTCTATGCTTATCCGTTGACCAATGTAAAAGCCGGCCTTCAGTACACTGAAATTGGCATTACAAGGGTGCATTTTAGCTTGTCTAAATGTTTTTTATAAATAAATTCAAGATCAAGATGGAAGTATTCTGCATCAGTATAATCTTGTTCACCACATCAACTTCGACGACAGCGCTCCAGCATTATCTATACAGGATGTTTCTATTAAGGCGCAGATTTCCTGAAAACGATCAAAAAGGTGGTTTTTTAAAGCTGTGTATCTCATAAACCGTAAATAATTTTGACATGTAAAAAAAATATGATATTTTCAAGTCCTTTTCGCATACAGTGATGGAAGCCAAAACATAATTAAAAATACTTTAATGCACCAAAAAAATCTTTAAACATACCTCCTAATAATCTTTAAAAGCTGTTTATCCCTTCATTAGCAATTATAATTGTAATTAAAAATATACGATTAAATGTCAAATTCCAAACTGCATCCAGTGATGGATTACTTTTTAATAAATAGTTAATTTCTAATTTTATACGATTTTATTTGCACTTTTACGACATAATTCCGGTGCGCGTGAGAATCTTCTATCTCGTGCGTCAAACTAGACAGCTATAACGCCATTTTACTTACACACCGAGCTAAACCAAGCTTGGAACCTGGGCCTTAAGGTGTCAAGCCAGTGCGAGCTGATAGCAGAGTACCATACCTATTGATTTAACCCCCATGTATGTTATATTTTCCTGATTCAACGAGATGATGGCTTTAAAAAAATATATCTTTTTTTTGCGTCAACTTTGAACAAGAATGTATTAAATAGGGTATTATTTGCTGAAATCGGTCGTTGAAAGTGGTATATCTGAAATCTTGTGATTTTAATATGTTATCATTTATATTTGCATATTTTTGTCAATCCTGATATTCACCATTCCTCTACGTTTAAGCAGAGCTTAGTTGATACTAAAAACATTAATTTTATACCTACTACTATCTATAACCACTAACATTGATGAAATGAGGGATCCAAAATAAATCGAAAAATCGTAGAAAGGGGGGTGGTTAAATCGATAGGTATGGTACTCTGCTATCAGTTCGCACTGGCTTGACACCTTAATAGAAACACCCTGTATATATAAAAATTATTAATCTCTATTTTCCTTGGTGGTAAGTAATTTTGTATGAATTATTGAAATTTGGACAGAACAACGTTTGTCGGGTCAGTTAGTTCTCCAATACGTTCACACGGATTGAGCTACATTTTGTAATGAAACAAAACCCTACAGTGTTATAAAAAATATACAATATTGTCATCAGATCGAGGCAGAATAACGGCAAAATTATACGACGCATTCATTATTAGAAACAAATAGTCGTTAAAAAAACCTTATCCGTAATCGAAACACGTGGATATCTGAGTTCATTCACTGGGTCGCGCATTCCCCGACTTTTAACGGTCCAGAGCCCTTATTATGAGAGGCAATATTCAAACTAAAGATAAAAGGTAAAAAAGGGCCGTTACGAGTTGCCAGCGCAGCCGCAGTACGGAGAGGCATCAATCTGGGGCCATGCTAAAGCCCACCGGCACACTCCGGCCAGTTTTTTTCTGATTATTAGGCCACATTAAAATATCGGCCAGTGAGTGTAAAACTTTTGGTATAAGTGCTGTATGTTTTTGTTACGCTGTTTTTGGTAAATATTATAAAACATTGAAGATTATTTGCTAATGAGATCATCTGTTAAGTATTCGGAAAATCGTATTCCTGTGGTCCAATAAAAATACTTACTATCTCTGCTTTGTTAAGCCGCACGGGTCGATCAATCAGGTTAAGCTACGCTTGCCGTGGCCCAACCGTAGATGGGTGAGGTGTTTACATAGCGAGTCAGAAGACCGAAAGTCTGACAACTAGTCTTACCAAGGGGTATCGTGTTACCCAGTAACTGGGTTGTGGAGGTCAAGTGGGCAGTCGCTCCATGTAAAATACTGTATTGAGCTGCATCTGGTTATAGGCTGGAAGCCGAGCCCAACATAGTTGGGAAAAGGCTGGGTTAGGTGGATTGATTGATTCTCTATTTTCTTTGTAGACCGTGTAATACTTTGGTAGAAATAATAACAGATAATGTAACAATACATTATCTGTTATTATTTCTACCAAAGTATTACACGGTCTACAAAGAAAATTATTTTAAACGACCAGGTACAACAAAATGAATAAAAGCACACGAGGAATATTTATAAACATCAGCTTATAAATGATCACCTCTACTAAAGCTGAACAGTTATAAATGTCTTGATATTTCCTGCGCCACAATCCTTAAGCTATTTATTATAATGAAACCGAGATTCCGATTTATAATACTTTATCTCAACACAATTATCAAACATTGGGAACCGCTTCATTTGAGAAGAGGTCTCCTTAAGATTTATTATGTACAAGGAAGAAGGCTCGGTTGTCTAGTAGGGTTTATTAGAAAGTCGGCTTATCTGAACATTTTTTTGTGTTACGGTAAATCGGCTTGTCGGTCGTTTCCTCCGGCGTGGCGGCCGTTCCGGGACCGCCGCCCGGCCGGCCGCTGCCTTGAGCGGTCAGCCTTCGTGTTGACAACTTGGAGCTACACCATACGTTAGTTTAGTTAATGTTTAAAACTATAGGTCGACTACAGTTGGATGAGTAAGGGCTGATTATTCAACCGTCAGATAACTTTTATCTGAGAAATAAATTATGAGGGTTTGACAGCTTCCATAAAGGAAACATATCAAATCGCAATAAATGTCCGAGGTTTGCGGCACAAGCTACAAGATGTTGACTTGACGACACTGGTTGAAATAAATATAATACAGAAATAAATACTCCACAGTCCACAGTAAATAACAATATCGCCATCTGTGCAGTGAATAGCGAATCTTTGCGAAGTGAACGTTGGCAATAGGTACTTTCGCTTGATAGTTCTTTGAGCGTGCGTCTGCGCTGCTACTAAAGCCTCTAACTATCACTTGAAGCCACTAACGGTATACGATAGTCAGCTGTTTCTTTGCAGACTTCCATTCACTGTTATGTGTTACTACGTCTTAGCCCTAGGTGGTGCTGTTTCTACTACATGCTATGGCTTGCCCTAATAATTTTGAAGATCATGCGAATTCAACCAACGCTAATAGATAAGATTTTTTCGGAACTTCCGAAAATAATGTGATAAAGGGAAGTTTAAGTTTGCGACAATCTTCAATTTTGAAAGCTTCGATCAATATCGAAGTTTGAAAGATATGTAGATGCGTGGAGGAAAAGAAAATGTGTATCTAAAGGAGATTGTGCTCCAAAGTATCCCCATCTAGGTAAGGCACCACTCAAACACTGACAATTTTTTTGTAAAGAAACAAAAGAACAATATAATGTCAGACAAAATGATAAGATCGTATTTTGATAATAATAATAATAATAACCTCACCGCAGTATCTCTACGTTGACGTCGTGGTGGGGCTTGCGTGCTCCGAATTCTAGGTCTGTGCCTGTAGAGTTTACTCTGCCGGAACAGGTCTAGGATGAGGAGCCATACCAAGAGAGATACAGAAACCCGCAGGGCAGCATGTGGCGAGCTGTTGGGCAGTAGCGACCCCACGGACCCTATCTCCCGGGAGAAGTCTTGTTCCTCACCTCTCGCTTGCCTTTATTGGCCGGCAGGAGTGAACAATGACGGGAACAGAGCTCCCACCTCATTCTTGCCTTTATTGGCTGGCTTGAGTGGAGATTCGCAAGAGTAAACGTGCTCGGAGGAAGGAAGTATTCCAGTAAGTGTTTGTAGGGATCTTGACCATCTTCCGGGCTCTGGGATTGTTTTGAGAACCGTGGAATACCTCTCCACTCCTCACAAGCACCTCAGGACATGTTGCTCCCTTGCCGCTACTACACTAAGTGCTAGCAACCGTTTTCGGGGGCCCATTATTGAGTGTGCAAGTCACCCCCTGCCATTATAGCTGTGTATTGTATACAAAACATTAGTCAGGCAGGGCCCATAGTGTTTCCATAGTTCTAGGTAACCAGTCCACAACCACCCAAATCCATAGCCCAATATCTTTTGTTTCCATGTTCTGCAATGGTCCTGCACCGGCCGGGGGTTGTCCTTGGGTGCACCTGCATAGTGCATAAAGGGATAATCGTCGGTTGGTGCCTCATCATAATTTAAAATTGTCTAAGGGGCCTCTGCGAGTTGGCTTCGGTCCCTCGTATGCCTTCCAAAGGTCCGGGACCCCCGGGTCCCGAGATATGTTAACATATAAAAAAAAAAAAAAAAAAATGTGATAAAGGGAAGTTGAAGTTTGAGACAATCTTCAATTTTGAAAGATAGATGCGTTTAGGAAAAGAAAATGTGTATCTAAAGGAGGGTGTGCTCCAAAGTATCCCCATCTAGGTAAGGCACCACTCAAACACTGACAATTTTTTTGTAAAGAAACAAAAGAACAATATAATGTCAGACAAAATGAAAAGATCGTATTTTATTATCAATCACCATTATAAGACCTTAGGACAAAAATAGGTACCTAAGCACAAAATATGAACTGTCAAAATAACAAAATGCCGATTAAAACGACTTAAAGAATTAAAAAAATACTGTATCTATCAAAAATCTCAGAGGAGTTACCGAAGGGACACATAAACCTGCCGGTACCGTTATAGAAGACATTCCTTATGAAGCAATAAAACCGTCATTGCCATTCAACAAATGACTACCGTCAGGACTTTGGGGCTTAATTAATTATAATACTTAAACGAGATGGGACGATATTATGTAAACTGTCTGGGAATCACTGGGAACAGTCTGCGGCCGCGCCTCCGGTGGTACCTATATACCCGCCGTTACAATATATCACCCATCTGGACCCATACCCATAATCCAAATATGGAAGCAATATTCTGTTATAAGAGCCGCTTATTTATCATAGTAATGGAGAATCAAGGACCGCTTAGATTTACAGACTTCGTGTTTTCTTTTCTATGGTTCATTTTTGTTTTGTGCATTAATTAAATGAATGGTAGGTATTAAAAGGTTGAGCACATTATGAACCTTGTATACTGCAATTACCTATCATTGACATGACTGATTAAAAATTACATTAAGATTTATTACAAAAGAAAGCTAAATATGTAAACTTTTTGATACTAAACAAGTACATTTTTTTTGTACTTTGTAAAAAATAAGGAAATCTTTTGTAGATATAATATCACCAGGACTTCACCATTGCTCAAGTGTCAATCAGAATTCATAAATGTACAGTTTGTTTCAATCCCTCAGATAGACGAGAATTTGAATCGAGTAGGTAGATTTAGATCTATATATTAGTAGCTGTTGACCGCGGCTTCGCCCGCGTGGATGTCAACACTTCCCTATTTAAATCAGATTTTTTTTTACATGTTCTGGGTTTTAATTTTTTGCGCGGAACCCTAATTCCTGTTCTAAAATAAAAGTAGCTGAAGTTACTCCTTATAACATCAGCTATCTGCCAGTGAAAATCCTGTTAAAATCGGTTCAGCCATTTCGGAGAATAGCCGGAACAAACAGACAAACAAAAAATTTTTAAAATTGGTTTTCTGTTAAAAGTATATATATTGTATATAAAATATGCTTTCTGCATTCAGTAAAAAGCTGTTATTTTGACATTACAAATAGACATTTTATTTGTACAGATATGTTTGTATGTATCGTCTTAGATGAAGAGGTACTTAAGACTGTAGAATCAGCAGTTTTTCTGGGTATAACAGTAGATGCTAAACTTCAGTGGGGCCCACATATATCAAGCCTAGCGGGAAGGCTCAGTTCAGCCGCCTACGCCGTCAGGAAAGTAAGACAATACACTGACGTTGATACAGCTCGGTTAGTCTATTTTAGTTATTTCCATAGCGTTATGTCCTACGGTATTCTGCTATGGGGCAAAGCGGCTGATATTCAAAATATTTTTGTTCTTCAAAAACGAGCTGTTCGAGCAATTTACCAGCTAGGAGCTAGAGTTTCTCTGAGAGAATTTTTTAAGGATATTGGTATTCTCACGGTGGCATCACAGTTCATCTTCGCCAACATCTTATACATTAGGCAAAATATACATTTGTACAGTAAAAACAGTGATATTCACAATATTAACACCAGAAATAAGGACAAATTACGTGCTCCATTTCATCGGCTTCATAAGGTTCATAACTCATTTGTTGGTCTTGGTATAGCTTTTTATAACAAGCTACCTTCTTCTTTGCTAGATTTGCCTTTTAATGCGTTTAAAATTAAAGTTAAATCCAATCTTTGTTCAAAGGCATACTATTCTATCAACGATTACTTAAACGATAAGAATAGTTGGTCGCTGTGATTAACTCAAGACAATGTTTATGTTATGTTCTTTCTCCAGGATCAGGTTACATGAGTTAAGTACTAAAATTGTTTATTTTATTTGACAAAAATATAATTTAATGTAGGTATTGTGTTGCGTAAATTATTTTGCATAGGTACTATTGTATAGAATCTAGTTCTTCTAACTGAACAGACAGCTGTGCTGCTGGGGAGTTTGTTCCGCTACTTCTTCTTCCCAGCTAAAGCACTAGGAAGTGGTGAAGGGCGGGCGTTTTGTGGGGACTGTCTTACTGTAATTTTGACGTTCAAAAAGTGCTGATTCTCAGCCTAATTTGAATAAAGGACTTTTGATTTTGATTTTGATTTTGATAGTTACTGTTAGTACTTCAATCCCAGTGAGACATAGGGGTGAATTTGAAGGCCTTACCTGCCCGTCGCGTCGTCGGTGATCCGAGCCGAATGCATCGATTTTGATGTATTGTTGTATTTTAGATGGCTAGTTTGATAGAGATGGGTTGAGATTCCGAATACATGATACAATGTGGAACAATGTGATACATGTGGGACGAGACTATAGGATCTCGAGGAGCAAACCAAATTGCGTCATGTTTGTGGCACTTCTGCAACAGTTTGCCATCGGCAGTTAAAGAACTGATTTTTTATTCCGACACTTGTGGTGGCCAAAACAAAAACAATGTCGTGGCGATGATGTTCATGTCTTTGCTTGATAATCATCCGACGCTGCAAAAGATATTCCCCAAGGGAGGAATTTGTGGTTTATCTTTTCCCCACACACATATGGAGTGTGACTTTGACCACGCGATTATTGAAAAAACTAAAAAGAGAACACAAATGAAAATCAATCATTTATATGATTGGGTGCAGTTGGTGAGGACTTGCAAAGTGCAGAAGCCATTCGAGGTCGTGGTGATGACGGAAAGGGTCCTTTCTTGGATTTTACCGAACTAAAATCCAAGAAAGGACCCTTTACTGTCAAAAAACTGGATGATTCGGCAGACAAATTTCTGTGGCAACATATTAAATGGCTGCAATATGATAAAAGCAGCGTAAGAAAATTTTATTTTAAGAAAAACCTGGATCGCGAAACCCCTTTCCAGTCAATAAGTTTAAGGAAAAGAGGAAAAAAACACTAAGTATAGATAAATATCTAAGTTGGATTTGATGGACATGATTGACCTGATTGATGATTCTTTCAAAATTCCTTGAAATAATCATCTTGATGATTCTTTCTTTTATATTCGTCATGAGTAGGTTGATTGGTTTGTCATTAATAGCATTGTTTACATACTAATATTCCCCACCCAGAAGGTGAATAAGTTGATAACTGTTGGTGCATAAGTTGACAACTCGGTGAATAAGTTGATAACTCGATGGTGAACGACATGACAAGTCTATTATTATGCAAACCACGGGGAATTTTGTTTATTTATTTTCATAATTTAAAAGATGGTATAAAATAACCCATAAAACAACTAAAACACATACTGTAAACTAATTTACCGATTTACCAGAAGAGGTCAAACCTTTAAAATGGCCGTCCTGACAAATTGCCATTTTAGACATGTCAACATATTCACGCCAGCCACGGACATAATCAGCATATGTTGTTCCCACTGGAGGGGCACAGGCCTCCCCTCTGTAAGAGGGAGTGGACAGTAATCCACCACTATCCGGACTACAAATGCTTCGCAAAAATCTGTTCAACTTTTCACATTACCAGATATTTTCTTAGTTGGTGATAATAGACTTGAATATTTATTTCATCGTCAGGTAAACTTTATATTCAGGGTGAATTTTCCAAGTGTGCCTGGATATCAAAATCTGTAACTATAAGAAATAGTGAAAAATAATCAAGAAGTCTCGGGGGCGACTTTGATTAAATTAAAACCAGCGCAGTCTGCTAAATACCCAACTCTTCGACAGCATTGGTCATCTGTTTCTGGTGATCGAAAACAAAGGTGATCACAGGAACTGAATATGTAGGTACCTCATTAAGTGTTAAGGCTCTTACAAACAGGCGCGACACGCGACGCGAATAAAAGGCACCGCGTGTCCCGTGACGATTGGTGCATTTGGGTCGCGACCGATTTTCTTTGGCGAGTCAAAAATTATCAGTATTAAGATTCATAAAAATATTCTAGGTGTCTTTAATGTACGAGGGTTAAATACAAATTTAACTTCACGAAAAAAAAAGTATCATATAGTGGATCTTTGACAGTCGTTACGGGTCGTCAGAAGCCCGAAAGTCTGACAACCAGTCTTACCAAGGCGTATCGTATTACCCAGTTACTGGGTTGTGAAGGTCAGATAGGCAGTCGCTCCATGTAAAATACTGGTATTCAGCTGCATCCGGTTAGACTGGAAGCCGACCACAACATAGTTGGGAAAAGGCCAGGCAGATTGATTGAAGAAAAAAGTATCATAGTCACCTTGGTGACAATTTACATAGTTATTTGTAGTAACTATGTAAATACTTTGTCAAAATTTCACGCTTTAAGCAATTTATTGTTTTGAAGTTATCATTTACTTTATATAAAATTGTCATTAGCTTATTTAATATGTTGATTTTGGCCGGGGATAATTATTACTATAGTTAAAACTTTTGAAAAGAAGCAGTCATGTACAAAGTCACCAGTGGTCCATTTTTTGTTTTCACTTAAATTTAATTTTATTGCTTTATTTGCTAATAACTCAATACATATTAATAAAAAATCGGAGAATACTGTAAATTTTTGTATTTCAGCTATTTATCTATTTAATTTTGAATTATCACCCAAAGAGCATTTATTGCAATCTGTATCTCCATACAAATCGATCTATTTTTACTGGACTAATATAGATACTGCGGACCCGACAGTCCTGTCTGAACGATCCTAGAACCCGACTGCAGCGCCACCTACCGGGTCCAATTGTGTTTTCAAACCATCCAGGAACCCATTCAAATATACACGTAAAATGTCATCTAAATCAGTCCAGCCGTTGTTAAACCATGTTTTATCCGTTTTTTTTTAAAGTAATGTCCGTATCCTGGTTCTAAGCTACCTACCAATACCCTACCAATTTTCAGCCAAATCGGTTCAGCCGTTTTTGAGTTATAAATAGTGTAACTAACACGACTTTCTTGTTTCTTTTAAGGTGTCAAGCCAGTGCGAGCTGATAGCAGAGTACCATACCTATCGATTTAACCCCCATGTATGTTCTACGATTGTTTGTAGTTTTCGAGTTATAATTCTTTTTCGATATTTTTCCTGATTCAACGAGATTATATCTTTTTTTTTGGGTTAACTTTGAACAAGAATGTACTAAATAGGCCATTATTTGCTGAAATCGGTCGTTGAAAGTGGTGTATCTGAAATCTTGTGATTTTCATATTTTATGTTTTTTATTTATCTGCATATTTTTGTCAATCCTGATATTTACTATTCCGCTACGTTTAAGCAGAGCTCAGTTGATAATAAAAACATAAATTTTATACCTACTACTATCCCCACTACCATTGATATGAAATGAGGGATCCAAAATAACTCTAAAACTACAAAAAATCGTAGAACATAGGTACATGGGGGTTAAATCGATAGGTATGGTACTCTGCTATCAGCTGGCACTGGCTTGACCTTAAAAGAAACACCCTTTATATAGACTAGCAGCCCCGACAGACTTTGCATGTCCTGTCTGAACGATCCTAGAACCCGACTGCAGCGCCACCTACCGGGTCCAATTGTGTTTTCAAAATATCCAGGAACCCATTCAAATATACACATAAAATTTTTTTCAACGTTTTTTTTTAAAGTATCCTATGTCCGTCTCCTGGTTCTAAGCTACCTCCCCACCAATTTTCAGCCAAATTGGTTCAGCCGTTCTTGAGTTATAAATAGTGTAACTAACACGACTTTCTTATAATATTAGAAGATGTATGAAAAAGAAAAATATTAAAAAATGTTACAACGGCCAGCTCGTGGAGGATTTGAAACTACGCCTAGCCACATTCAAGAACTAAGCCTTAATAAATTCAAAAATTGTATAAAGCGGAAACTTTGTCAGAAAGCCTTTTATACTGTCAAAGACTATATTGAGGACAAAAAGGCTTGGGATTGAGCTGCTCCAATAAATTTACACTATTAATGTTGATAATACCTTTTTACATATTCTATACAATGACATGAATATTTACTTTGTAAAGTATTACTTATACTATTTTTAATTATTGTGAATGTGAAGACTACGTGGATCATTGTTTTTTATTTATTTTATCCTTTTCTCAGTTTTAGTTATAGTCTGACAGTTTGAGTAATTTATGCGGCCTACCCAAATGTCTTTTCTTTGGTATTGTTCGTCGAATCGTTAAGCTCCTTAAGTTTTGAGTTGAGCTGCACGATTACTGACAAATGCGTGCACTGACTGGACAGGTCCACTCAATCTGTGTGGTTCTTTCATCAAAAGACCATTTCAGACTGCAATCTACATGGTCTTCACATGATCTGACCGAGATTATGTCTGGACTTTAAAAGAGACTGTGACCTCTGAGTTTGTTTCGGCGTTTCTTCTCAGAGTAGTCAGATAGGAAACGTCGAACTCATCTAGTTTAAAAAAAAATATGTTTGACGTGTAAAAGTGTTTGTACAAACCTACTTACAGAAAATAAATCATTTATCATTTATCATTTACGACCACCTTTCTGAACTGCCTTGCTGAAGTCCGCGAAAGAAGGGTTCACATTCAGGAAAAGCAGAGGAAAACATTGCATAATAAATTTTAGGATCAACACTGTAAAGTCTAGATTTCAACGGCGCAATCTCTAAATTCGCTTTGCACTAACGCACGTGCAAGGGTGGGAGGGTGACGCTTCGGAAAGCTTCGTGCTTTTATATTATTTGTATATAGGTTGTAGGATGTTAAAAAGTATGTATTGAATATTGATAATAATTGGTATGGTGAATTTTGGGTCGCGTAACTGATATTTGTTTATTACATACTATAAACTCAGGAGCAGCTCGTGGCTAAGCAATAACAGCCGCAAGGGTCGATCCGTCAGGTTAAGCTACGCTTGCCGGGGTTGGTCAGTGGATGGGTGACCATCTTTACGTACCGAGATTCCTCCATGCCTGAAAGCAAGTTAAGCCGTTAGTCCCGGCTGTCATTCGTGGATCTTTGACAGTCGTTACGGGTCGTCAGAAGCCCGAAAGTCTGACAACCAGTCTTACTAGGGGCATCGTATTACCCAGTAACTGGGTTGTGGATGAGGCAGTCGCTCCATGTAGAAAACTGGTATTCAGCTGCATCCAGTTAGACTGGAAGCCGACCCCAACATAGTCGGGAAAAGGCTAGGCAGATTGACATACTATAAACTCAAGCCTTTTTCCCATGGGTGTAGGCAGAAACTGAAGCCACCTGCTACGATCCTCACATGCTCTTTTAGCTTCGTTTACATTCATTCAAAAAAACTAAATTAGACATTTAACTTTTTTAGACTTTTCTATACAGAGGGCCATACCCGTGAAGTTTTAAAACAAAATTTTAGAAGCTTCTCTGCAAGAGCTACCCGAAGCATTACCATGCATGTTCAGCGGTTATTTATAGATTAGGAGCTAGAGAGTTTTTAATATTTGTAGGGAAATTCTCACTTGTCTTCTGCCTTTTTTATTTTTCTCTTTCTTTGTAGCAGTTTTTAAAATATGTTTTTAAAATTAGAAATCCTTAAATTGTGGTCTATGATCGGTAATAGTTATTTGTGCAACAAGAGAGCAAAATCGTTTTTTGCTGCGAGTGCTGATTTTGAATCCTGAGCAAGCGAAGGATTGAACGATTGAATCACGAGCGAGTGATTCTAAAGTTGAATCCTGAGTGTGGCGAGGGATTCAAAGGCACGAGATGCAAAAACACTTTGCTCTCGTGTAACACACATAACTTTTCACTTCAGCAGCGAGAACACTAGGAGATAAAATATCGTAATAAATATTTTAGCAGTATTGCTAAGCCAGACTAGGATTCATTGGGCCTCCAAAAATTAGTACTAGGCAGTAAGTATCTTTATACATAACAGTCTACACACAACTAACAACATAGATTCGTAGGTACCCTTACTTTAGCGGCAACAAAATTTTATTGCAGTCCGGAGCTTTATTAAAAATTTTTTCCATGTTAAGGGCCGTGAAAATTTTGAACTTTTTAGCCTTATGCCCAACTGACATTCTTTTTAGAAAAGATACGAGTTTTGCGTATGTTTCAATGTGCACGTTATGTTTTGTTTTTACCCGACTGCGTCAGAAGGAGGGTTATGTTTTTCGAGAGTATGTATGTATAATTGTTTGGCACGCTCTGCGGCCTGAACCGCACGATGGATTTTATATTGAGACAGTTCGTTAGATTCGTATTTACTGTGAGAGTGATACTGGGTATATCAAAATAAAAAAAAAACAATGGCGGATTTTTGACGCCAAATTATGTCTTAATTTTTTTTTTTCTTAAAACCTGTTGAGTGGGGTATCAAAATAAAGGGTTTTTAAAAGGTGATAACAAAAATATATACAACTTATATGATTAAAAGTACCTCGAAGTGACAAATCGTAAAAAACACGTACAATAAAAACGTCTGCGAAATCTTTCACATTTGTAAACTAAAAAGCTGGAAATAAAAACAGTAATTAAAAAAAAAATTAAAAACCCCACTGCGGTAGAAGACTTAAGTTTAAAAAAAAACAGAAAAGCTGAAAACAAGCCCATTTTAAATTAAATAAAACTTGGAAGCAAGCGGGACCCATTCCATTTTTATATTTTCAAACTCAAATGGGTCCCGCCTGCTTCCAACTTTTATTTAATTTAAAATGGGCTTGTTTTCAGCTTTTCTGTTTTTTTTTTGCCGCAGTCGGGTTTTTTATTTTTTTTAATTACTGTTTCTTTAAAGTAGCTTTCAACATTGAGTAAATTCTCCACATTGTAGATGATCGCCTCGTCTGTGATATATCTAAAAAATAAGATAGCATCACCGTCTCCGAAAAACTGCTTGTGCCCTTTGTAAGTCTCCATTCATTGAAGACATGGTATGCTTTCAGATATTTCTCGCGAGACTTCTCAGGTAGGAAACTTAATTCTGCATTAACAACTTGTTGTTTTAACTCTTCCGGTGTTAAAATTCTGTTCTCGGCGCTAGTTTCACTCATATTTTACGGTTACTTTAATATTTTTTAACTTATTCAACTCTACGCCAGCCACGAAATTTTATTCCCGCTCTTTTATTTAAACTAAGGCGTGTTCAGAAATAGCACCCATGATATTTTATGATTGAAAATATAAATATTGAAACTATAAATAAATATTTACAGGTTAAATGTCAGTTTTATTTGGAGTGAATACTTATTTTCGTTTAAATACAACAATAAGTTAAAAATTCAATAAATTACATTAAAAGACATAATTATCTTTTTGCAAAATTTCTTTAGTTAGTACGAAGTTCCGAACGTGTTTGTCTTTGAGGTAGAATTCAAAATCGGAACATCGGAAGGGCTGGTCTTGGTCTCTCTCTCTTTCTAATGGCGGAAAAGAGATAAAGTGTGAATGTTTCGAATTGTATGATTAACCCAAGGCTGAATAAGATATTCACGGCTTTCTGAAAAAAAAAAAAAAAAAGTTACTTGGTCTCACTCAGTGAGCAAAATCGCATTTTTCTCTCTGATTTCAGGCAGCAAAACCTACATGTTTGAGCTACTGAAGTGAAATAGTATATTATGCAATTAGTGAATAAAGGACGGATTTAAAGCGAGGGCCATAGATGAATCACGAGCTAGTGAAGGATGCTAACGATTGAATCACGACCGTAGGGAGTGATTCATGATGATTGAATCACGAGCGTAGCGAGTGATTCAAGTGTTAGATTCCTGAGCGACGCGAGCGATTCATGGCCCTCGATATAAATCCGTTTTATTCAAGAGTTGCATACTATACTTTATACCATGACTACGAGAAAAATAAAGATTTAAGTGAAAATAGACATATAATGAAGAAAAAGGAAAGTTAAATTGGCTTTGATGTAAACCAGCCGGGATTTTTTGGGTAGCAAGTTTTCCACTATATCGGCCGCCCTCTCTTTCATAAACTCAGGTGTTAACACGTCTTCATCACTAGAATGCATTTTTAATCGATTAGAACAACACTAAACAAACACAAAATTAAAGATTAAAGTAACACAAAACTTTGTGTTCGTACAACTTACAGTATTCAAAATAGCGCCAATTTACTAAGGACAGCAAAGAACATGAAACAGTTTTTATTCTAATGCTAAACTCCTTGTCGAAAATGTCGACCAATCAAATTGAATTTAGAACACATCATTAGAGGTCGAATACAAAGATTACACTTACACTAGATACGGCAAGCCACGACCAAGCGTGCCCTGCATGTTCAACTGTTCGTACTAAAAAAAGTCTGTTAGCTCAGTGACACTTAGCGATTGAAACAATTCTGTTTACTTTGAGCACATCACTAAATGGCTGGGGTGAAGTTATCGTAGGTATAAAAAAGATGACACGTTCGGTTTTCATACTATCTAATAACATGCCGTATCTAGCCTAGGTACTCTAAATCTGTGGTCGAATACATTGGTGTGTTCCATTTTCAAACATCAAAACAGTGAGTAAAAGTGCTTTTTATTCACTGTTTTCAGTGAATAAAATAAGCTTTTTAGAGGGGGAGTGGTATAAAAATTATTTTCTGTCTTAACAGCACCCAAGTCACTAAAATTTTGCTTATACGGAAATTTTTTGCTCGACAAGTTTCGTTCTAGACAGATTTTCAGTTTTGAAAAATAAATAAGGAAGGATAGCAATTACCCCAGAGTAATTTTAAAAACTTTCACGGAACCTCAGCTTTCCAAAACAATACAATTAATAATAAAAACTTTTCCATCACCTGAGTTTTCCGGATATTATTTGGAGAAATTGCAGTTCGAACATTGATCGTAAACGTCACATTGTCGTACTGTAGGTAAGGCTAAAAAAAACACAATTTTTACATAATTGGTTGGAAACAGCAGATTTTTTTTGTATAACCGACGAACAATTTGAATAAAAATGACTTCGGATACGAATGTAGGAAATTAATCATCGCGAGGATATCCACAGGTAAATTATAAAGTTATACAACGTAATGTTACGTTTAGAGTGGCGATGGTAATAGGAGCTATTGACGACGTGTGCGCACATTCACCTTGATGAGTAACGTAGCATCCTACATTATAGCAGACGCGAACGCGATGTGTGCCATGCATTAAAAAAAAAAAAATGTATATAAGTAGTATAACAGCCATCTCGTTGCCATAACACAAGCGCATTAGGTTGCTTAGCTTGGGACTAGATGGCATTGTGTGAAATGTCCAAGGATATCTATTTATTTATTCAGTACATGATTCTGGAAAAGATAAGTACCTAATTATGAATTAAAATACCTGAAAATTATAATTACTTACCATCTGTTTTGTAACATTCTGATATTAAAGTAGAACATCAGTGAGATGATTGTGTTCGTTCGCCAGTACTTTTAATTGTACCTACTATTTGCCTATTGAGAACGGACTCCTATTATGAAAGCTTCTATATTGTTTACACAGTTATATAACTGAAACGCAAGTTGCGTATGTATCCAAATTTGTAATTCTCTATGACGTATGTATAAGAAGCGAGTTTTTGTTTTTGTAATTACGATAGTGTAAATAATTTGCACTACTTACTTATCCTTGTATTTTCTTGTAGCAGTGATAGTACCCGTCCATCCATCAGAATATTTCAAAACGATCAATAAATAACAAAAATATTTAGAAATGTAAATTTCAATTTTTCTATCCTGTAATAATTTGTAGGATAAATAGATGACCTAAAAGGGCTAGAGGTATCGTATTAAACGCCTACTAGCTTGTGTTGGTCTCCAAATAAACGAAACAAAAACAAAAATTTGCGACCCGTAGCTTCACAGAAAACGACCTGTTAACTACAGTCGAGGTCGAGAGAGTCGAGAATTAAATATCTAGGCACCTATACGGGTGGCCGGAACATTGACGTCCAAAAATAAAATTTCGGTCCCTCGTATCGTGGGGTATTCGAATCACCCCCATGTATGTTCCGCGACTTTTCATAGTTTTCGAGTTATGAATTTTTTTCTGAATGTTTGAAAATTTTCGACCTGACCAACCTAAAAAAATTCTAAAAAAAAAAGTAGAGGGTTTTATCGAGTTTCTTTTTTTGCAACTGAATTTTCATAAGTAGTACTTTTATGCATAAAATAATCAGCTTCGTAACTGTGATGAAAGTTATGAAAATGTTGATCTAAAGTGAAAAATTTACGTTCGGTAAATTATGACTTAAATTTTCAACTTCAAATTAAAAATCTAAACAGGTGACTTCATGGTTCTCAAGTAGGCTTCAAGAATGCGCCAGACTCTCAGCTTTCATAATCATTAAAAAACGTAGGACTTAATGGGGCTAACTTTAGCCTTAATCGGCCTTCAAAGACTGCGAGGTGGAAAATTCTTAAAATTAGCTATCTGATTAATAATTTTTTTTTTCCATTTTCTCGCTCCTAAGGTTATTTAGTTTGCTAACCAAAAATGACTGCAGGAAAGCTAAGATTTAAACACGGAGATTTTTTTAAATGTTAGTTTAATGAATTTTGCGCGATCCGTTCTCGTGGACTATGGGTTGTAAACGAGGGTGCAACTGTTTTACCTGCAATAACAATGGACCGAGAGGAAAAGAGACCGAATTATTGCTATCTCTCTCACGCAAGGCGCGCAACCGAAGCCAACGCAAAACAAGTACCTCAGTCGTACTCACATTGTGTTTACTGTTATACGCGTGTCGCCATTTTGTCTTTACCACACTCGCTTTGCCCACGGACTCCGCTGCCTACTTGTTTGACTACTTTGTTCGTTTATTGGACTGTGTTTTGCATTCTGATTTGGACTTTGTGAAAAGTAAAAAATGAGTTACACGTTAAGTGAATATGCAGAAATGCATTATTGTTATGGAGTTGCACAAGGAAACGGCCATGAAGCAGCGTGACTGTATCGCGAACAACTTCAACGTCGTGGTGGGCCGCAACCTGAGCGATATCCCGACCATCGTGTTTTTATTAACACGCACAACACTTTGATGGCAGGCCGCATTCCTGGTCGACGCGGCAGTCATGAAGGAATCCCTAGAGCTAACCCGGATCGCAGAGAAATGGTGCTGGAAGAAGTTCAGCGAAATCCGTCTACGAGTACGAGAAGTATGGCTCGTGCTCTGAACATCCCAAGGACTTCTATCCAAGACATTCTTCACGATGAAGAATACCACGCGTTCCACATCCGACGAGTGCAAGCTTTACTGCCTACAGATCACCAATTGCGCGTTGATTTTTGCCAAACCATGTTACGAAAAGAGCAAGAGGATCCTGGATTTTTCAATAAAGTTTTATGGTCAGATGAGTCACGATTTGAGCGATCCGGAATATTCAATATTCATAATTACCACACGTGGGCGAATGAAAATCCACTCGAAGTGAGAGCTTCGACATTTCAACATCGCTTCAGCGTTAACTTGTGGTCTGGTATCCTCAATGGCGAACTAATTGGTCCGTTTGAACTGCCGTCCAGACTTGATGGAGAAACATACAAAAACTTTTTGGAAAATGAACTTCCATTGTTGCTGGCAGATGTGAATCTCGAACTCAGACGAACCATGGTGTTGCAAAATGACGGCGCCCCGTGTCACTATGCAACCCAGGTCCGAAATTACTTAGATGAAACATACCCCAACAGATGGATCGGACGCAGCGGACCAATTAGGTGGCCTCCACGCTCACCTGATCTCAACCCCATCGATTTCTTTATTTGGGGCTATTACAAGGAAATAGCATACGCCCGAGACTGTTCAAGTGAACAAGAGCTGAGGCAGTTGATTGCAGAAGCTGAACGTGTTGTGAGAGAGAACAGAGACGCTTTTAGACGATTGCCAGACAATTTCTTACGTAGGTGTAGAATGTGTATTGCTGCTGGTGGTGGCCACTTTGAAAACCTTTTGTAAATGTTAAAAATAAATTAAGTACTTTTTTCACATTATCATCTGTGTTTTATTCAAAACCACTTTTTACGTAAAACTTTTCTTACCCAACTCTGAAACTATTTGTTGGTTAGTTTTCAGTATTCTTATCATTAATTAACCTTAGGAACGAGAAAATAGCCAAAAAAAAATAATTACTCAGATGGGTAATTTTAAGAATTTTTCCACCTCGCTGTCTTTGAAGGCCGATTTTAAACAAAGTAGCCCTATTAAGTACTTCATTTTTTTTATGATTATGAAAGCTGAGAGTCTGGCGCATTCTTGAAGCCTACTTAGGAATTATGAAGTCACCTGTTAAGATTTTTAATTTAAAGTTGAAAATTTGAGTCATAATTTACCGAACGTAAATTTTTCACTTTAGATCAACATTTTCATAACTTTCATCACAGTTACGAAGCTGATTATTTTATGCATAAAAGTACTACTTATGAAAATTCAGTTGCAAAAAAAGAAACTCGATAAAACCCTCTACTTTTTTTTTAGAATTTTTTTAGGTTGGTCTGGTCGAAAATTTTCAAACATTCAGAAAAAAATTCATAACTCGAAAACTATGAAAAGTCGCGGAACATACATGGGGGTGATTCGAATACCCCACGATACGAGGGACCGAAATTTTATTTTTGGACGTCAATGTTCCGGCCACCCTGTATAACATCTGAAAACCGGACAAGAGCGAGTCGGACTCGAGCACCGGGGGTTCCGTTCCGATTTCTGAAAAAGTGTGCTATTTAGACATAGTTTAATTTTTCCTGGAATCTTTACATAAATTTCTATCACATAGAATAATTTCGAATTTTTCTCTTTGCAAACTTCGGAGATAAGGCCCCCCCCTTATCTCCGAAGTTTGCAAAGAGAAAAATTCGAAATTGTTTTTTATATTTTTCATCAAAAGTCGAAAACTTTGCGGCCTAAAAAAAATTCTTTCTTATTTGCAAAATAGTTGGGTAAACGTCATCTAAAAATGTTCCAAATTTCAAGTTGATAGCATTATTAGTTATTGAGATATCCAGCTGTGACAGACAGACAGACTGAGTCGCACCATAAGGGTGCCTTTTTACCATTTTGGTACGGAACCCTAAAAACGTTGTGAACAGGCCAGTAGAAACGCTAAATCTCTATTTACCATTCATAATAAACTCAAAGATGGACTGGAAATTAACCAGACTAATGTATAGAATGGAGATCGTACCTTGTTTATAACACACGGTTTGAAAGTATCGACACTCACTAAAGCTAACAAGACTGAGAAAATACGAGAGTTATCATGAGAGACTTGATTAACCACGGTAGGAATATACCAAGACAAAAGAAAATGCATGAAATGGTAACCATCCTGTTGTTCAAGAACAACAGGATGCTATCTTGCGCATGTCTACCGCACCTGTTACAGGCATCAATGCAGTACGAGTATAAGGCCAAATCCAAAAAAGTCCGCCGCCCTATTTACACAAGGAACGACAATCTAAAGCAGGACATGACTTACTTCGATAAGGAAATCTACTTTTGTGTGGTGACGGCTGAAGAAAGCGATAAGATTAAGAAGGCTGCTAACGAGATTTACAAGAAACCTGAAATGGATAGCAGTGAGACTCAGACGAAGTTATTGGAACAGCAACGTGGCATAGCAGTGACATAAAAAGAGTCGAAAACGCAATTTAACTGCCAAAAGATTCACCGGGGAAGGTGGACTTGAAGCAACATGGCGGCGTCGTCCTAAAAAGAGCCTATCCATAATTATATCACCCGTCTCTCCACAATTCCATTGCTTGCATTGCAAGGTGCTTACTAGGTAGGCTCTAATCCTTATCCATATCATAAGGGCACGTCTTCCGTACCATTGTCGTGCCCCCCGGTCTACTCTTTGATATGCAATGGCACTTGAGGCAACAAGGGCTAGTGTGAATCTTTGGGTTCATTCGAGTAATCCAGTCTGGTCAAACCACGCTGCGGTCAGTGCATTTCATTCATTCCTGTAATTGGTAGGATAAATAAATATTTACAAAAGTAGTAAGCTTCACAAATTGCTTTACAATTATATCAAACCATCAGCCAATGGCAAACTATTGGCTGACTTGACTGAAAATCAGGCAACCTCGAATGCGGTAGTCAGTAGATTTTTCTACATCTACGGGTGATCCTATGCATCACACTTTACTTTATGATTAAATAATTTGCATTCCAAGGTACATGAGGATTACTGTTCAAAAAGTATGGTAATGTAAAAGTAAATTAGTAAAATATTACTAAGCTACAATGAGTTATTATTATCCAAAAAGGCTAAAACCGAAAAAGCTAGACGTCAAGTTTTTGCCCAGCAGTGGGATAATGCAGGCTTCCAGAAACCATACTAAAATGCAATATAATTAAAATATTTCTATAGAAAGAAAGATTCACATCAAAAATGCAATCTCCGTTTAACTGCGAACAGGAAATGTGATGTTTCCACACTTTCTGACAAATACTTTGTATGCCTCGTCCTGTGGTTGTTGCTTGCAAGCCAATAATACGATTATGTTGAAAATAGAACCCATACGAACGCAAACGAACGCGAACCCATATCGTATATCGAACGTAAATACCTGCATCGATCGCCAGTTTGCTTGCCAAGCGTGGTTCTTATTTCCTCTTAACGGTAGCTCAAGCTGTGACAAACACTTCAACAAGGTGGTAGCCGAGGTGACTGTCCAGGTTGCAACTGACTTTTGTTAGTGTTAGACAACACGGTGGTAGCCGATGTGACTGTCCAGGTTGCAACTGACTTTTGTTAGTGTTAGACAACACGGTGGTAGCCGATATGTGACTGTCCAGGTTGCAACTGACTTTTGTTAGTGTTAGACAACACGGTGGTAGCCGATGTGACTGTCCAGGTTGCAACTGACTTTTGTTAGTGTTAGACAACACGGTGGTAGCCGATGTGACTGTCCAGGTTGCAACTGAATTTTGTTAGTGTTAGACAACACGGTGGTAGCCGATGTGACTGTCCAGGTTGCAACTGACTTTTGTTAGTGTTAGACAACACGGTGGTAGCCGATGTGACTGTCCAGGTCGCAACTGACTTTTGTTAATGTTAGACAACACGGTGGTAGCCGATGTGACTGTCCAGGTTGCAACTGACTTTTGTTAGTGTTAGACAACACGGTGGTAGTCGATGTGACTGTCCAGGTTGTAACTGACTTTTGTTAGTGTTAGACAACACGGTGGTAGCCGATGTGACTGTCCAGGTTGTAACTGACTTTTGTTAGTGTTAGACAACACGGTGGTAGCCGATGTGACTGTCCAGGTTGTAACTGACTTTTGTTAGTGTTAGAGAACACGGTGGTAGCTAGGGTTCCCAACCCTCCCGGATCGCCCGGGAGACTCCGGAAATAATAGTTAATCTCCCGACCTCCCGGGGAACAATAATTTCTCCGGTTTTTCTAAAAATTATACACATCCTTCGCTCGCACGTCACTACTCGCTCTCTTTGCGTGCTTTGCAATCACACACACACACAACACCATGGCCGCTGCATGTATAAACCTGTTCGTCTCACCGTCGCGCCGTCGGCGTTGACGATTCGGCGGTGTCGACTCTGTCACGCACGCCGCGTGCGCCTCGGCGTGACAATGCTGCAGTAAATTATGGAATCTGCCGACAATGCTGCAGTAAATTATGGAATAAATGTTTCTGTTTACCAAAAGCTTAAAACTTTAAACTCAAAAATATATAAAGCAAATTGCAAGTGCCATATTCTCCACAACTGCACTAAAAATTCTTTGAAGGCTCTGTCAGTTGATGTGGAATTAATTGTTTTGAAAGTTTACAGCGAATTTTCGGCTTTTGCTAAAAGGAGAAATGAGCTGATGATAAGTTGCTTAGATGCAGAAATTGAGTTTAGAGAAATATTAAGACATGTGCCAACTCGTTGGTTATCGTTACTACCTGCCATAGACCGAATTCTATCACTGTGGCCAGCTTTAATTGCTTATTTCAAAGACCAAGGTCAAGAAAATTGTACTACATTTCTATGGAATACTTTTTGTGTCAGTGATGCCGAAACTAATGTAGTCTTATTTACTCTTTATTTTATGCAAAATCTAATGCAAGTCTTTCAGAACGCTATTAAGCTTCTGGAATCCGACAGAGTAACAAGCACTGAAATTCATGACATAATGATTGATCTGAGAACGAAGCTACAAAACAGACAAGCTGATCAATTTTATGGTAAATCTGCCATGGATTTATTAAAGCAGTTTGATGAACAGCAAAAAACAAATCTGAAAACTGTTGTCAATAACTTTTTTACTCGTTGTTTAACATATTTAGAAAAGTGGTACAACTTTGATGATCCGGAATATCAAGCAATGAAAATTTTATCTCTAAAAGAACCAATCACATGGTCAGAAATTACTAGACTCCAGGAATTGTTAAATGTTGACTTAGATAGCGACAAACTTTACGATGAGTTTGGACTTTTGCGTGAGATGCAGCCACATCTCGTTGAAGAGAAGCGAGTTGATTTACGCTGGGTTGACTTCTTTACTAAATCGAAAGATAGAAATCCTTGTTCTGAATTGAAAAAAATGGTCACGTTTGTTCTTTCCATTCCTGTCTCTAATGCTTCTTGCGAACGTATATTCAGCATAATGGAACAAGCATGGAGCAAGGAAAGAAACCGAATGAGTATTTCTTTAATAAAAGCAGAATTACAAGTAGGTACTCACAAACTTCGATTTTGCATGTAAAAACTTTTACGATTTTGTAATGAAAAACCGTAAAATATTAGATGCTGCTAGAAAGCAAAATAAATATAAATTTAAAAATTAATTGAGTTTTTCTTTCCCCAAAGTCTCCCGGGTTGGTCCTTTCAACAGTTGGCAACCCTAGTGGTAGCCGATGTGACTGTCCAGGTTGCGCTTGACTTCTGTTAGTGTAAATCGCCACACTAAAGTGAAGTCTGTTTTAATGCACCCCACAGTGATGTTACAATGTGTCATGTAACATCATTGGTGTAACCCTTAGTATGATGGGATGTGCATTTAAAACTATGAACGTCTGCGAACAATGTTGAGGAAATGTCCACTCATAAAGGTTCATAAACTTCCTTACCATACACACATTATTTAGTCATGTATTATACAATATGTATGTAAATTAATGCTTGCGCCCAGACAACGATCTAATCTGAGCGTAATTATCAAAGTGTACCGCGTTGGTGCTCGCCTTATTATACGTGTGTATTAAATAGATGGTTAAACGCTGAATAGTGAAACTATTTTGTGAGGTTAGGAAACGTGGGTATTTCCTCAATTGACCTTCCACTGGACATAGGAAACTGCGTTTCGAGTCGAATGCTTCAGACGTTCCGGACGAATGGGCGGACGGCGGTAGGCTCTATGTCACCAGACATGTTCATAAACGTACTAAAGTTAAACATTAACGGATTTACATTTTATTGGTGGCTAAAGTATGTGTAGAAGATTTATTGGAAAGTTTATACTTACTCAACGTCGCAGTAGAATACCTCCAGCTTTTTACTTGTTAATACCATTTTTTCATAACTTACCTAGTTCTAATTTAAAGTTCATGCCTAATTTAACACACTAGTAAGCTTAGTAGTGTAGGTATGTTTGCAATTGTTTCCATAAATAACTCAATGTCAAGTAGGTTATTAACAAAGAAAAGTCTTCGTATTCAATTGAAGGAGAAATGACACAATTTGTATCAACTTATTATAAAAGAAAATGGTTATTTCACCGAGGCTTTATTATGAACGTATTATTTATTACTGGTTGTAAAACCTCAACTATTGGACATTGACCTTCCCCATAGATTTCGAAAACTGACCCAAGTTACCAAGGTCGCGGACGCCCTTTCGTAGAAGTCTCTTTATTTTGTTTTTTAAAGGTTAAAGTAACGTTGACATTGACTGAAGGGCTTGTTGCGCAGTCTATTTGGAACGATAAAATCGAAAATCCAAAAAAAAATCTTATCTGCCAGATAAGTTACCGGAAACCATGCTGAGGTCGTGAAACAGTCCAAAAATCATTGATCTAGGGCCTGTTTCAGTACCCAGCAAAAAAAATGCACGATTTGTTATATTTCCCAGAAAGTTACCAGAAATCATCCCGAGGCGAGACAAAAACCAGAAAAATGTTCCGATGAATAACTTTAAACCGCGTTGATCCTTCTAGAATAGTAATCGCAATATTATTTATGGCTGTTATAGTCTCATCAGATTCCCTCTCGTTGGATGATAGTAAAAGTGTCTCGACTTCCATTCACCGACGTCGACATCGCTATAATAGGTACATTGCAACTTACTTTTCGCTTTGCACGTACATTGTATATATGTATGTAGGTATACGCATCTCTTCCTGTTTTGCTTTTTTTGTTCGCATGCGCAGATTGAATAACAGCTGCATACCTCAAACGTTAAAGTAAAGATATTGTTATTACAAGTTACATAGGTACTCGTAAACCAAGTTATAGATGAAAGTTTCAACCTACGGCTATACAGCTGTGATGAATTTTCCGAAACTCGTTTTTCACGTGTCTGTCATTTTAACCAATTCTTGACTTCAGCAAAACATGCAAAACATGTGATTTATAATCATTTTACAAAACAGTTTTATGTCGATTCTGCAAAAGGCTCGTAGAAGTCATAACAATTATCCTATATTAAACTGTAGACGCTACAATTCTCAGGGAAATGCACCCAACCCTCATTAAAAAATGACTAGGGGGCAGATAAAGCAATAAACTTGTTCTGTACCCGAGCAATCGGTGAAGTGGATCGGGACCTCGGGCGCATCGTGTCATAAATAATTCCTTAATAACGGCTTTTTCAATAAAAACAAACTCCGATATTGGTGGCTTATTTATTGTCTGATGCTGCGATCACTGCCCCATATTATACATGACATCAATCCTGCTCCAATTAGCCGTCGACGTAGGTATTTCGAACTCAAAGTAAATGCGGGTGCGGATCATCATTGTCATCTCCGAACCTCAAACGAATTTCCACTCTACCACTACAACGTAAACTGTATTTTCACTGTAATGATACGGTTTTCAAGATATCTACGACGAAAATCATCTGTTGGAATATGAACCTTGCAAGTAAATATTTTCGAGCTTAAAATTGATTGCAACAGTACAGTTTTTATGAGGAGAATGATATCTTTGTATATTGTGTTCTGTTTGACGGAGATAGGATTGAAATTGGGTTGGTTGTAGTCGCCCGCGCATTAGATCGAAGCCGCCGCGAGGCAGTGTCGCGAAACGCGACCACGTTGCGATATAAAAGGAAGTTTTGTTTAAATTTCTTTATCACACACCAACTGCCTGCACCCGCGTTCGGTCACTCACCGCTCTATCTTCTTACACCATGTCTGCCCGTCTTCTGGTGAGTTCAGATATTTAATTAATATACAAACACATAGATTTACACTTAATCAACAATCACGGTGATTCGCGAAACCGGAACATGTTTGTTATTCCGGACATAAAAGTGACAAAAACCTGCTGTGTGCCTGAAAAAAGAGGACACATATACAGCTACTATTACATATAAATAAACCTTTACAGTGAACATTCTTGAGTATAATTATGTTTTGCAGTGTTTTCAATTAGACCTTATTTACGAAATATTAAATAAGCTAGCTTAATAGTATACCAATTTAAGTTTACAATATCTAACTACTATGTCCCAACAAACAAAAATAAAAAAGTTTAAATAAGTACCTAATGGAAGCAGGTACTGATCGCGATCCAATCAACATTGCTCCATTCGCGGACAATACAGAATACTGCCGATATCTAATTAAGAACTTTGACACAATCTCTCTTCACGTCATCGCGGTAATTTCACATCTATTGTTAGCCTTGTACGTATAATAAGTATCTAAACGAGTTTCTACTTTATATGAAAATACATCTTAAAGTGATATCAAGTTATTTGAAAAATTAACCCCTAAATATTTGTTCAAGTTCAAAAGCTTGAACGCCTGTATGCACTATTTCGATTAATAATGAGTTTTGTTGGATTAAAACTTGACCATTTGATCAGCAGCGATAACAAATCGATAGGTTAGTAATTGTATTTTGCACCGAGAGGGAGATATTTTCATTGTTGCTCAGTTATTTAGGTACTTACAACCGATACCCGGTGAGTTAGAAAGTCGTCTCGAATGTCACGTTCTATTCAAAGGTTTTTTTTTATTAGTTATTATTTATTTATCGATTTTTCGTTGCACCTTGTTATGGTTTTCTTATAATCTATAATTTCCTTTTAGTATTAAAAAAGCGTTGCTCTTATACATAGCCACCTAGCGAAATTATCCTCTAATGCTTGCCTTTGCGATTGCGTTTCCATTTCCGTGTATGTTTTTCCTTCCGAGTGAAATTGCAACAAAGGTATATGCACTCATATGCACATTGCAGTGTTGCAGTTTGCACTTAGTGGCTAGTACTTACGAGTTACGTTCGTAGAAGTAAGACTCATCATGTAGAATACGCGGTAGGTACGTAGGTGTTTTTCGTAGACATTCGTAGCGGTTTCGTAGCACCTTAGACGTATTTTAGGGCATTATTTAAATGCCTAAAATTTTATAACAATTAGATACGTATGTAATAGCTATTGTACTTTACATAATTTCTATGGTCAGCACTACTTAACAAATATCATCATCTGCCTAGCCTTTCCCCAACTATGTTGGGGTCGGCTTTCAGTCAAACTGGATGCTAATCACTTACTGCATGTTAATCACTTACAAAAAGTATTATATCTGTTTAACGTGTTGTTATGATTGTTACGAACCACAAATTTTTAGGGTTCCGTCCCTCAAAAGGAAAAAACCGAACGCTTATAGGATCACTTCGTTGTCCGTCCGTCTACCTGTCTGTCCGTCATAACAATTTTTCTCTGGAACTCAGAGGTATCAAGTTGAAAGGTATTTGGAAAAGCACAAAAGCTTTTCCAAAAGTCACAGTTGTACTTGCCGGTTTTGAGCCCACAAACATGTGCTCGAGATCCAGTTGATCACGACATCAATAACTCACATACATACTTTACACAATTTTGTCAATAAAGCCTTAAACTAAAGAACCAATTAACATTTTCCAGTTGGCGTTAGTCTGCGTGGCTGAGTTGACATCGCTGATCGCGGCGGGTGGCGGTGGTGGCGGCCACAAGAAGGTCATCATCCACGTGCCGCTGTTCGTGAAGCATCACCACCACAAGCACACCATCGTCAAGCACATACACCACAAGAGCGGCGGCGGCGGTGGTGATGACCACTACGAGGTCTTGGGATACACTTATGGAGAACCAAAACCTGCACCACATTTTGGAGGAGGTGAGGCAACTATAGTGTTAATAGTGGAAGTAATTGATAATAATATAGTGCCAATATCTTTGTCGTCAAGAAGTTATGAATTAATCTAAAGATCTGTTAGTCCCTGTTACTAAAGGCAACTTTATACTCAACTGTACCCATAGGTACCTAGTTTTCTGATGGTTCGATGATCTTGTGATGATAAAGATTTGATGGGATTTTATGTTCTTGTATAAAAGTCTTTAAAATATCGTTCACTCTGGTTGAAAAGCTTTGCATATAACCTAGCCCTAATTACATCCAAAAGCTCTTTTATAGTGGGGCAAAAAGCCAGATTGCGAAATTAGATAGAAAAGAAAACACTTTGTTACATACAAAGATAGCACCTACGATTAACCTAAGACAAACAAACGCATTACAAACAATGAGACCTCTATCTAAATCACTAATGTTTTTTTAATGACTTGGCGTCATGTTGATGTGATCTTTCACATAAGTGATACAAATGGTCCTCCTTTTTCCAGGACACGGTTGGGGTGCTGCCGAGGAATCTCACGGTGACGGTGGCTACGGAGACTCTCCAGTCAGCTTCGAAGGTGGTGACCACTCGGGATACGCTCTGTCAGGTGGAGAAGAAGAGTCGTACGGCTCAGAAGCGGGCCATGGAGGATACTGATCATCAACACACAAATGATTCTGTACATATAGCATTAACATTAAGGTTGTAACATGGTGTTAGAAGTGAAGAACAATTCACTAAAAAGTGTACACGAGACCATTGATAAGTGTTTCGTGTTTTATAATTCGACAAAACAGCATTGACTGTTAGTACAAATTTTAAGAAATACTACGTACATCCTCAGTAATCAGTTTTATATATCTATAAGTTTAAGGGTCCAGTAAATACTTGTAGCCTCATTATATGTACAACGTTGTGAAGGTTTGACTTGAATGTATTGTATTGTATGTAGCTTTACAGTTTGAGTGTAGCTGTGTAGTCCGTCTGTCTGTATGATTGTCTGTTAGATCTAAGTATAGTTTTAAGGAACCGTTGTTGTGAAATTTATCCCGGTTTAAGCGGGAATTTGTTAATAATATTATATCTGTTGTTAATTTAAAAATATTATCATTTCTAATAGTGTATTATTTCCTCCTTGCTCCTCGCATGTGAGGAACCTTCCTCTATATAATTTTAAAGTTGGCAGTTGCGTGTAAAATATTTCACGTGTCTATCTGTTATAAATCAAACAATATTTTTAGTACGCACAGCAGAAGTACACAACTAGACAAAACAAAATAAACCGAGCCGCTGTTGGTATTTGCTGCAAAAAACAAACAGTGACTGTAAACTTTCTAACATAGCTCTAGCACATCTTTGCTCGTTTTGTGATTTTCTGCGTCTGGATGCACAAACGTAACTATAAAAATCTTCTATTTTTTTGTTTCCTACATAGAATTTGTTCCGGAACCTTTAATGCGGTCGTCTATGTATTATAATATTGCGTTCTCCTATGTGGAGCAAGACGCGGAAGTTGCATGCATGAGGCTGCATGATGTTTTTATTCTATTTGCCTAAGATAGATACATTCTAGATTACACAACGCATTGCATTATAATCGGTGTACTTTCATTGCAATGAATATAAACAAAGTATTATGACTGGTATCTAAGTATGTATGTCTGAATAGTAGCGTGGCACTGACAATTAATAAATTACCTAGTCCTACAACCATTTTGTAAATCTGGTCGCATAATTTCTATTACGTTATCGTCTTAATTATTATTAAGTTTGTCAAGTGAATCATCATTTTACACATTATTTAATCATACAGCATGGTTAATTGGTGCATTTACTTAAGTATATTGGGAAAATAGAATCATAAATCATAAGCTATTTTACCTGGGGAGGTAAAGAAATGATGAAAAAATACAACACAATTGAAATCCAATTTAATTGGCACCATAGATGATAAAGGATTAAACGAACGATCAAAACACTAACTTTGAAAAGTCAGTGATTAAGTATTTTGCCGCCTGAACCTTTTACCTATATATCACAACTATTATTCATTGATAGTATCTCTAAACCTAATTTATAGTAATGCGTATACGTAAGAGCTAGAGTTACTCGAGCAGGATCATATTATTCAAAGAGAGAACACAACCAAACGATAAGTTGTTTTCTTAAGTATTTATTCTACGAACCTTCGCATAGTACAGTCAACGAAATTAATGGTTAAGCAAATTTACCCTACGTCAATTTGCTGTGTTATAGCCATGCTCGAGTAGCTCTAGCCGAAATATGTACGCACGGACGTAAAAATATCGCGGCGATTATTTTTCGCGCACTGAATTTTCAACGCTCTGCTTAGCGCCGAGAGTTTAAAATCCAACAGTGTGTTTTTCGACGCGCTGGGATGCAGTCTATTGTTGTTAGGTTGGATTCTCGAAGCTCGGCTCAACACCGAGAGTTGAAAATAGAGAATCCCGCCGCGATATTTTTACGTCCGTGCGAACGTCGGCTTACTCTTAGGTATACGGATTACCTACTATAAATTAGGTGATACTAAGAATACTCAACCTGAAAAGCTTTTATTGGAATTAGGTCTTGTTTCAAGTTATTTTTTGTCTTCGATGAACTTTTCCTAGAACTACTTCTACTGACTTGCTATCGATAATTGGCTGTTTAAAAAATAAAAAACCGGCCAAGTGCGTGTCGGACCACGCACAATGGAGGGTTCCATAGTTGGGATGAATTTATGCAAAAAAACAAACTTAACATTGTAGTTGAAAAATATTATAGGTACGCACGGCTAACAAACCAAGCTATACATTTCCAGTATAAGCTGATCTCGCATTGTATAGGATTTCCTTACAATGAGAGGTCAGTGTAAACTGGAAATATATACCTTGGTGTGTAGCCGTGTGTACGTCACGGTCAATATTAATCCAACTGCAAATGTAAGTTTACAAACGAAAAAAAAAATGTGGTAAAACTACAAATTACTTAACTATTTTCGGACTATTTCCTTTGCTTCCTTTGCTGTGAGACCGTGTGTCTTGCCTTTCATGATTCTAGGTCAACGAGAAGTACCTACCATATAGGTTTTGATTTATTTGCGAGTATCAAAATATGTCGCATAAATGGCCATATTTTTTATTGCGTTTACTTAAAAGCTTGATTTTTTTAGAACTCCAAGGACCGTGGACCTAAGTACTTATTTGATATTAATTCCAGCGTGATTGGTCCACGCGTTCCTGAGAGAAAGGGTCTTGACAGACGGACAACAAAGTGGTCATAAGGGTTCGGTTTTTTCCTCTTGAGGTACGAATCCATAGAAAGCGTGCCTAGTTCATAATTCATGTAAAATATAGGTATTTAGTACGTAATCGCGAACGAGAAGTGAATTCGATGAGTGAATCGATCTCTATTCTCAAAATAAAATATTTTTGTTTACTTACTAACTATTCGAGTAGTTACACTTATTTGGTCTTTTGAAACTCATAGCACAATCAGCCTATAATGTTCCCACTGCTGGGACACAGGCCTCCTCTCTGTGAGAGGGGTTTCCTCAGCTCATTCAGTAGTAACCAATCGTTAGGATTATCGATCGTATGGGGGAGGTCGGCCCCACGACAAACTATCTAGTCGACAGGCTAATATTTTTACGAAGACATCAGCATGAGAAATTCGTGTAATGACGTAACCCAGGCGTCGTGATGGCATTATTAGGCCCGACCATACCAATGTACAAGTATACTGCAATGAATGTTGAAAACATAAAATATAGACCGCTAAAGCCTCCAACTAGCGGTACCGCTGTAAGCATAAAGCCTTATCAGGTCCATCAATCTGCCTAGCCTTTTCTCAACTATATTGGTGTCGGCTTCCAGTGTAACCAGATGCAGCTGAATACCAGTATTTTACATGGAGCGACTGCCTTTCTGACCTCCACAACTCAGTTACTGGGTAATAAGTACGATACCCCTTGATGGTAAGACTTAAGATGGTAACAGACGTTTTTGCAATTTGCATATCTGTATCAGGTTGTACGTTGATTAAAATATGATTCGCGGCCGTAACTAATATGGCTTTACAGAATTATAGTAATCATTAGAATCAGTCTACATAAGTTAGAATTCAATTCTGTAAAGCCATATTAGGAGCTCGTGGCTAAGTAATAACAGCCGCACGGGTCGATCCATCAGGTTAAGCTACGCTTGCTGGGGTTGGTCCGTGGATGGGTGACCATCTTTACATAGCGAGTCAGAAGCCCAAAAGGGTTCTGACGACCCGTAACGACTGTCAAAGGTCCACGAATGACAGGCGGGACCAACGGCTTAAGGTGCTTTCCGAGGCACGGAGGAGTCTCGGTATGTAAAGATGGTCAACCATCCAAGGACCAACCCCGGCAAGCGTAGCTTAACCCGGTGGAGCTCCTCGCCTCATCAGGTAAAGCCTGATCAGATACATTATCTAGTGATTAATAATTATTTTATTTTATTTGAATACTCACTCAAATAAAATAAAATAATTTGTTTAAAATTACTTTTTTTTTAATTCTGTTCCTGTTGTCCACGGCACTGGGAACGGGCCGTCAACGAGAAAACAGATGACGGTGCCGAAGTAGCGACAGTACAATGGCCGTATATTCTCGTTTCTCTTTGACGTCCCGTTCTCGGTCACCCGGTGCGGTAGACAAACAGTCTTATGGCCTATTTCACGATGTCCGAATAGCCACTACTTACAGAATAAATTAAAAAATGAAAAAGAATTTTTATGAAATTATCTGCCAAGTAAGTTAATAGGAACTTAATCAAACTAATATTATAAAGGCGAAAATTTGCGAGTGTGTGAGGGTGTGTTTGTATGTTTGTTACTTCTTCACGCTCAATCGGCTGGACCGATTTGGATGAAATTTGGTATGTCGATAGCTTACACCCGCGTGAACCGAGATAAAAAGTAGCCTATGTGTTAATAGGCTACTTTTTATCTCGGTTCACGCGGTTGAAACCGCGGGGTGCAGCTAGTCGTATACAACCTGTAACGTTAAATGCGCAAAACCTCTTAAGGGGTCATTGTACTCATCATTATAAACAACTTTTACTATGAGACCAAACCTGAAATCGCGAAAAAAAAATCAGCATTTTGACGAATTATGCGAACATAAATGTACTGAACACCTGATTTTTTTTCGCGATTTCGCGGTTTGGTCCCATAGTAAAAGTTGTTCATAATGATGAGTACAATGACCCCTTAAGAGGTTTTGCGCATTTAACGTTACACGTTGTATATGTAGCTGGTGAAACCGGCCCTTACTGTTTTGCTTTTCATTTTATTTTCCTTTAATTGTGTAGTAAATGACCATAATGCAACCATAATGTAAGTAGATTATATGAAGAGAAATCATTCACACTATTGTCGCAAGGTAGGTATACTTGTAGGTATAGTGATATTTGGTCATAACACAGTTAAGGCGCTACCAAAATAAATTGGAGGATTTTTCGTAACCATTTATTTCACTATTGCAGCATGTACGGATTTAGTTTATTGACTATTTGATTAATACTTTGACTGAAGGAAAACACGATTGGGTTAAATTTCCTCGATATAATTTAATTACGAAAAGACCTCTACTTTTTATGATTTTTTCTATAATTCTAAAATCCTAAGTAATTTCATTGCAAAATTGCATTTAAAATTCTGGCTGAACATAATTTTGATAGATAGCTTAATTTAGTTTTAAACAATTTTTATTTCATTTGCCGCTTTTATTTTGGTTCCAGCGCGTTGTTGCGCTCTCTTTTTTTCGCATGTGGAAGTAAATAGCGCCCTCCACACGTACAGTTCGGAGCGCGGGAAACAGCACGCGCCGTTCCTTCCCTCGCTCCGAACTGTACGTGTGGAGGGCGCTATTGAAAAAATAAGTGAAATCAATTTACACCGAAACACTGTAACTGTAACTGCGGTTTGGAACGCAGTCCAAGATGCGCGGTCCGAACTGTACGTGTGGGGGGCACTATTGACTCTGTCACTTTCTTATTCCCGCACAGTTCACTTTTTTTGTAAGATTTACAGAAGAACCGCTCAATCAAAATGTAAATTGTCCAAACAATTTTTGTCGCATTTTCTCTAATAAATAGTTTTCCGTTCCCTTACACCGTGAGAAAACTCATTGACTGCATTCTGTTTTACGTTGGTACCTAAACATCAATGCCATTAATTATAGTATCTACTGTTAAGATTTTCCGTCTCTTAAAACAAAGGAAATAATAGGAAGGGGCGTGGTTATATTCATCAATCAAGTTTGTGTAACGTCAACCGCGTATGAACTTGCGGAGATGGCCGGAGACAACAACAAAAAGTAAATTTAAAAAAAAATCTAAAAAATAAATTAATATTACGAAATAACTTTAATCTGGGAAGTCGGTGTCGTTGATTGTGATTTATATTTTAGTTTTTTTGCTACCGACTTCCGAAATTAAAGTTATTTCGTAATTTTATTTATAATAATAGGTAATTATGCAGGAACGCAGGTTTTCATTAATTCACTAAAAACGAAAAACTTCGCAAGCAATGGAAAATTGCTACTGAAGGCTGCGGGTGTGGACCTCAGGACGAGCTGCTTCTCACACTGACAAATTGTACGTCGCTTGCCCTGCATCACCAGTCCTGACTCTCTTTATATTTTGTCTGCCTCAGCAGTTTTGGTCTCAACCAAAACTACAAACCTAGTAGGTACACAGGGAAGTTTTATAAAATGTGGCTGTTATTTTAGTATATTGCGGTCTTACAACTTCCACGCGTACGAAATCGCAGGCAGAAGCTAATCTTTTTTCTGTGATAAAAATTCTAGTACTTACTTGGTGAGGAAATAATGAAATCTTACTGAGCTCACTTACATATTGAGATCACTTCTACAATAGAGAAAGGGGAACTGGGAGAAGAAGCAACATGAAAGACCCAAAGGCCTTTTAAGCTAACTTTGCTTTGCAGAAAATGCTAAATAGATGACTGTTGCAAAGCCTTACGTTATTTAGATGCATTTAAAAATGTTTTAAAACCGAAATGTTTAATACAGGTTATGGTTAAGGTGTGCGCTACAACGATTTATAGTAGAAGAGCAAAGACACGCAGTAGGTACCTACTTAAGTAATACCTACTACCTATAACAAGACCGTTCTTTCTGTGTTAGAGGGAAAAAACTCAGTTGGGTTTGGGTGTCCTAAAAATCCTAAAATGCACCAGAAGTTGTGACAAATAGGAACTTAATTTGCAGGTTTTGTGGTAAAATAAAAAACAGAACGACTTTATTGGTCTTTATTTTAAATAACAACAACAAATCAAATTAACAACGGTGATAACAAGACTAATTTAAAATATAATTAAAGGATCATTGGTATAATAAGAGGTTAAAAAAATAACAACAAAGTGTGGAGTATAGGGGTATTACCACGTATTACTGCCTACATTCCGAAACACAATACGCGAATGAGTAAGAGAAAATAGTAGCTTAGGAAAGGAGTCAATGTTCCCCGGGCGCAATTATTGAATGATTTCTCATTGGTTGCACAACACTTAAGTAAAGATACTTTTTTTTCATATTAAATTATTCCGTTACAGTTACGTTGACACTTAAAACGTTTTTTTTTTCAACTTGCGCAATTCCGGATCTAGGGCGCATCGAATCAACCGACGCGCGACGTCGTTTACTATTTGGGCTGTAGTAAATTACAATGTAAGTAGTTTGGTGACATAAGAGCTTTCAATAGCTAAGCAGATAGTTACAGCACCTTATCTAATAACAATCTAAAGAAAGCATGGTTTTTCCTCAGAACAGCAATTTACAAACTTCAACAAAATATCATGTAAACAACAACAGTATATCTGTGCTTATGGTTTGTACTGAACACTTTCATGTGAAATAGCTTAACATAACTTAACACTTTCATGTGAAATAGCTTAACATAACTTAACACTTTCATGTGAAATAGCATAACATAATAATCATAGTCAAAAATTCCCAATACTACTAGTATTGAGCACTGGGAACCTCATAAATTAAATGTTCTATTTAAATTACTTACGAATCTAATACACAAGTGTTTCAACGTTGCCAGTATTGGTGGTATGTTGTATGCCAGCCTCTCTAGTGAACGAAACCGGAGTATCATCATCCAAAGTATTTTCTTCATTCGATAAATACGATCCATCTTTACTATCAGATCCCGTGAAGGAGTTCAGTTGGCCGTCGAAGCCGTCTCCTTGGAAGGTCACTGGGTAGTCCACTGATGGCTGAACGCTGGGCAGGCCCAGGCCAATGCTTTGCGTAGGAGCAGAAGACGCGAAAGGATCACTTTGAGCAGTTGAGAAACTCTCTATGCCCCCAGACAGTGCTGTAGTTGGTACCGGGGCAGCTGCAAAGTGTGTCGGGAGCGCCCCTTGAGACGTTAACTCAGAGTAAGGATCGTTCGTCGGCTCTGGGGCAGCGCTCCGAACATAGCCAAACGTCGCCGGGAACCTGTTCTGCAGCTGGTTGACGGTCGTGAACACATCGTCCTCATCGTCTTCGCCCTCTTCTGTCACCTGGTAACCATGACCGATGCCGACGCCTTTGTTTGGTAACGCGCCAGGTAAGGAGTCGAAAACTTTGACTTGTTTAACAGTGTGCGTCACTCCATGCACGCGGGGTGATTGAGGCGCTGAAAAGCCGGTGCTTCCATAGCCACTGCCGTAAGCTGGAACTGAGGGGGAGTATGAAGGGGAGTAGTCATCCTCGTAGGAAGGCACTGAGCTGGGCGTGTAACTGAAGCTTGGCACGACGGGTGCGTCGTGGTGGTGACCTTGGCCGTGGCCGTGATGGCCATGGTGACCGTGATGTCCGTGGTGCCCATGATGTCCGTGGTGACCATGGTGTCCGTGGTGACCATGTTTAGCATGATGGTGACCATGCTTATCACCTTTCGTCTCTGTATGCGTCTTGGTTGCAACTTTCTTATGATGATGGTGGTAATGGTGCCCATACGGGATATGCGGCTTCTGGTGGTGGTGATGATGATGATGTGTCTCTTTCTTTGGCTTATGATGATGATGGTGAATAGTTATCACTTTCTTGTGGTGATCGTGGTGAATAAACTCCGGAATATGTATTCGCACGTGGTCACTGAAAAATATATTATTAATTATGACTGAGAGCAGAATGATTTTAATTAAGTCATTAAGTTATTTTATGCAAATTCCAAAAAAAAAAACAAAAAATCGCTGATGCAAAGTACTAAATCAAAACAAAATAATAACATTGTGGTTGGTTAAGGAGCATGAAATCACATTAACTTAATTTCATAGTGAATAGACCATCGCAAAGCTTAATTATATTTCGCGTAATCCATATCCAAGTAGTATGAATAAAAATATTATCTACTTATTTACAATTTTAAACAAAACACAATTGCTCCCTGGCAGGTCAATAAGCGCAATGACTAACAGCTTCGAAACTTTAAGATTTTTACTTTAGGCAAGCTCTAAATTAGCCACTGCAGTTGGTTTCAATATAATTACGGAGATCCTTACTGATGTTTTCCTCCGCCTCCGCCGGTCTCGCCACCCTCGAGGCACAGCACCACCAGCACAGCCAAGTACTTGGCCACATCCATGGCAGCAACACGGGCACGAAGCACGACTAGCACGACCAGCACGACAACAGTCCACAACACGCGGTGACCAGTACAGCAGAACTAATAACACCAACGGAACGGACCTACGTTCACATCTTGTTTTACATCACAACCAATACTTTCTTTCCTTCCAGATTTTTAGTTTTATTTTAGATCAGTGGAGCGTCGAGCATCACGAGACAGCACCGCACTGCCGCACGCCGCACCGGATTGAACAGCGCAACATCGCGAGATGACCATTTATCCAATTTCACTTAAATAAACCCGTAATATCAACAAAAAGACAACAATTGCCATTGTCGACGAAGCATGCCAAAAGACATAGTGGGCGTGCGCGACGCGCTACGGGACGATTGTCGCTCTAATTTCCATCAGTGCAGAGTTCTTTTCGAGTGCCCGGAAATAAAGTGGCCGCTGCGTTTTTTGTAGGCACTGTGTGTAATAACTATTTCACTACCGTTCCAAGCGTCGCATTCTATCTGACCGCAGGTAGATGCTGTAATACAGTTACGATTACGCTCTTACTACTGCTCAGCTGTTACTTTTCAGTTGAGGTTTTCTGGATAACCCAATTTAAATTGAATGTGCACGGCTAACTATTGTATATATAATAACGTCGAATTCATTCTCCATTCAAGTTAAGTCTCTTCCGTTGAATGAACTCAATAAAAATAGAAGATGTTGTGAGAAAGGTCGATTACATCAATTAGTTATTTCTATGAGTGCGGGATGGCGTCTAATAAATAAAACTTGTAAGGGTCAGATCGTGCTCATAAATAACTCTTACGAGTGTGCCCATTAAAATTTAATCACTAGTTACGATTGAATTTATTGATTTTGTGGTTCTGACTAAACTTTTTGTGTGGTGTGTGTACCTAGGTGTTTACTTTGTTTTTCTTTTTTTTTACTTTTTTTTTATTGTGTTTACATAAATACTTTGTTTATTTGTAACTATTATGTGGTTCGTAGTGTGGTATATTACTTAGGTACACAATGTTATAAGCTCACAAATGTTAATCCATACCCTGGTAAGATCCTGAGTTTTTTTATCCATCGTTTGCTTTATATAGTTAAATCAGAGTACCTATAGAAACAGCAGGCATTTCCAATAGTTATTAGTCCTTAGATCTAACATCTCATAGTAATATATAATCGAAACCGAAGTAGCTTTTCTCTTATTTTGAATTTCATGTGCCAGCCGATACAACCTACTTCCATTCAATTGAAAAAACCGATGACATAATAAAAATCTTATTGCTGTTATGTAAGTTCAGTTCAATGGATTCTGATCAACTCTATAATAAATAAATGTGCTTATTGTTTTTTTTATTTAACCGGCACAAAGATAGAATCTATTTATCTCATCAGTCAATGAGATCTACTTTAAGTAACAGTTTTATATCCGTGTCTCGTCTGTGAAAAATAATTGAACGGGAAAATAGGCAGGCGAGAATAGTAAACCATACCTACTTATGCCAGTATTTTAAGTCGCATCAGAGGGTCTATTGCCACATTTTGAATAATCGGACACATTTTTACTGCTGCGAAGAAATTCCAGATAAATGCAATAAGATTTTGGTGGACCAGGCAATTGAACCCAGGTTTTCATACATTCCTGACCTTTTCCCATGTTACGTGGGGTCGGCGCAACACGTTTTCTTCTTCCAATTCAGTCTCGCTACCTTTCACTCCCTTCTCTTTCATATCATTCCTCACACACACAATCCATCCATCTTTTCTTTGGCCTTCCTCTCCCGCCTCTCCATCCATCAACATGTATATTCATCACTCTTTTAGTCACATAGGTACATGGTACGCCCAGTTATCGAAGATACAAAAATCGAGATAGTTCGTAATAAAATTGCACTGTAAGTACCTACTGATTTTTGCGATCTTTTTAGGTTAGTTACCAATAGTGTAAAATCAAGTTTGCAGCTTTGAAAGACCTGCTAACTGCGAGATGCTCCAAAAACCTCGTAACTTTCGGACTTCTTTCAGTTTTTGACTTTTATGTAACTTCACAAAAAAGCCACCCGGCCATAGGACATTGCCAGAAAAGGCTAAGTAACTTATTTAGCCTTTTCTGGAAAATAACTTTTCAATACACTTCCTCGAAAACTGGTTCATAACGCACTACGATTACGTTCACAATGCAATGTATTTCACACGGGTGCGATTTTTAATTTTCCAACACGTGTGTGGGAATAGAAATTGACACAGAGAACTTATACCTATACTTAGTCCAAATTGGTTCAATGCCTCAATTCACAACCGTCTCGAGTCTCGAGCCAGTTTCATTTTGGCACTTGCCGTTGCCAAGTGCCAAAATGAAACTGGCGCGAGACGGTCCTCTCTATTCGGAGGTGAATGTTTATTTAAATCTCGCCAAAGAGTTATGCGTCTTTACGGCGGACGTCCGAAATTAAGTTATTTTTCGAATTCGTTTGTTTTAGGGTTCCGTACCTCAAAAGAAAAAACGGAACCCTGATAGGATCACTTGTTTGTCCGTCTGTCTGTCTGTCTGTCTGTCAGTCTGTCAAGACCCTTTTTCTCAGGAACGCGTGGAGGTATCAAGTTGAAATTAATATCAAATACGTAAGTCTGTGGTTTCTTGAAGTCCTAAAAAACTCAAGCTTCTAAGTCAATGCAATAAAAACATACGGCCGTATAAGCAGCCATATTTTGATACTCGCAAGTAAATCAAAACCTATAGGGTACTTCCCGTTGTTCTAGAATCATGAAAGGCAAGAAGCAAGGTCGTACAACACAAATAAAGGAAAAAGTACGAAAATTGTTAATTTGTAATTCTATCACATAAAAAAAATGTTCAAGTCTGTCAGTCTGTCAAGCAAGGCCCTTTTTCTCAAGGACGCGTGGAGATATCAAGTTGAAATTAATATTAAATAAGTAAGTCTATGGTCCCTCAGAGTGCTAAAAAAATCAAGCTTCTAAGTCAACGCAATAAAAAAAAAAATACGGTCTGCGACACATTTTGATACTCGCAACTTTCGCAAGTAAATCTAAACCTATACCGTTGACCTAGAATAATGAAATTTGGCAAGAAGCAAGGTCTCCCAGCACAAGTAAAGGAAAAAGTCCGAAAATTGTGAATTTGTAATTTTAAGACATAAGTACTTACTACTTTTTTTTTGGGATCCAATGTTAAGTTTGTTTTTGGGATAATTTATTTTCAACTTTTTTTTTTTTTGTAAAGCAGTTTTTATTTTAATCCTAACAGCATCCCAAAAAATCAGTACAGTGCAATTTTATTGGGATGTTTTAAATGACTGGCCCACAGTGATACAAAACCATTTTCAGAAGCCTCTCCATAATATCCCAAATATTTTCAGCGATTATTTATAGCTTAGGAGAAAACTTAGCTGTAAGGAAAACAATTATTTGACAAAATCCGTTCCAGATTTTATAAACTAAATAAATAAATTGCTGAACATACATAAGGATGTTTGGAAAGCCTTGGCGAAAGGCTTCTAAAAAATCTTTTTAGGGTTCCGTACCAAAATGGTAAAAAAGGAACCCTTATGGTGTCACTTAGTCTGTCTGTCTGTCTGTAATGAAATGAAATGAAATGAAATTGTTTATTCTGTAAATAGGATATCGAAATCACTTTTACACGTCATCTTTTTTTTTTTTTTTTTTTAAATAAGCTAGATGAAGTCGACATTTCCTATCTGACTACCCTGAGAAGAAATGGCGAAACAAACTCAGGGGTCAAAGTCTCTTTTAAAGTCCAGACATAATCTTGGTCAGATCATGTGAGGACCATGTAGATCCAGTCTGAAATGGTCTTTTGAGGAAAGAACCATAAAAATTTGAGTGGACCGGTCCAGTCAGTGCAAGCATTTGTCAACAATCGTGCAGCTCAACTCAGGATTTCAGGAGCTCAATAACTCGACGAACAATACCAAAGAAAGGACGTTTGGGTAGGTCGCATACAGTACTCAAAAATATCAGACCATCAATAATACTAAAAAAGAAAAAAAAAAGATCCACATAGTGCTCACATTTACAATAATTTTAATTTTTTAACAATTTACATTGATTTTTTAACAAAGGTTTGTCATTTTATTTATTATAATGAGTTTTGGTATTATATATATTACAAAGTTGATTGAATAGCTCAAACCCAAGCTTTTTTGTCTTCTAAATAATCAGAAATTTTATAGTAGCCCTTTTTACAAAGTTTGGTTTTAATGCAGCTTTTAAATCGTTTAATGGGCAAGTTTCGAATGTCAATGGGAAGTTTGTTGTAAAAGCATATACATTGACCCATGAACGAGTTGCCTACTCTGTGGAGACGAGTGCGATGTACAGCAAGATTGTGTTTATTCCTAGTATTTAAACTATGAATATCGGACATCTTCTTAAAATTGGATATATTTTTGTGTACATACAATAGATTTTCAAATATATATTGAGAGGCTACAGTCAGAATATTTATTTCCTTGAACTTCTCTCGAAGGGAATCCCTTGGACCTAGATTGTAAATGGCTCGAACAGCCCTTTTCTGTAAAACAAAGATAGTATTAATGCCCGCACAGGTTCCCCAGAGAAGAATCCCATAAGACATAAGGCTATGAAAATAACTAAAATAAACAATTCTGGCTGTATCCACATCAGTTATCTGTCGAATTTTTTTAACAGCATAGGCGGCCGAACTAAGCCTTCCTGACAATTTTTCTATGTGTGGGCCCCATTGCAATTTACCGTCAATGGTTATTCCAAGAAAAACCGTCGACTCAACAGGGTCCAACTCTATTCCATTAAGTTGAACATTGGTAGTTAGCTGCCTGACATTTGGCGTTGAAAATTTGATTAGTTTAGTCTTTTTTTCATTCAGGAGAAGATTATTTACATTAAACCAATGGACAACCCTAGAGAGTGCATCGTTAACTTGTTCAAAGTTGACTAACTGACGTTTGATTTTAAAAATGAGGGAAGTGTCATCTGCGAATAATACAATCTTGTGATTGTCCCTTATGTGATAAGGTAAGTCATTTATATAAATAAGAAACAAGAAAGGACCCAGAATTGAACCCTGTGGAACGCCCATAGTGACCGCAGATCCTGCAGATCTCTTGCCATTAACATCTACCCTTTGAATTCTGTTGTTCAGATAAGAAGTCAGAAGGTCGAGAGCCCTGTCCCTTATACCATAGTGGTACAGCTTCCTGATGAGTGTATCATGATTTACGCAATCGAAGGCCTTGGACAAGTCACAGAAAATGCCAAGAGCATCCTGCGACTCCTCCCAGGCCTCGAATATGCTCTTCAGTAATTCCACGCCCGCGTCTGTAGTTGAACGACCCTTTGTAAAACCAAACTGTTTCAGATGAAGTAAATTATGTGTATTGAAATGTCCTAACATTTGTTTTAAAATTATTTTTTCAAAGATTTTGCTCAATGTAGGTAATATCGAAATAGGCCGAAAATTAGTGGGATCAGTCGGGCTGCCAGATTTGAACAGTGGAATCACTTTGCTAAGTTTCATCAGATCAGGAAATACACCAGATGCAATACAAGAATTAAAAACAATTGATAAAAAGGGTGCAATAATATCAATTATTGAAGACATGGTATGTACTGATAACCCCCAAAGGTCAGCAGTTTTTTTTACCTCGAGATCTTTAAAAGAATCTATAACGTCTTTAGCAGTAACAATTGCGAATTTAAAGTGTTTATCACATTCTGGTACACATTCTTTTAGTATTGAATAAGCAGAAGTGGAGGACGACGATGACAGAGCTTTGGTTGTTAAAATGGGAATATTAGTGAAGAAATTTTCAAACTCAGTAGCCACCTCCACGTCTGCCTTAATACCTACATCATTGATTTTTAGATGGAAGTCACGATTCCGAACTGTCGTTCTTCCCGTTTCTGAATTAATAATATTCCAAGTTGTTTTAATTTTATTTCCAGAACATTTTATTTTATTTTTAATGTGTATGGCTTTTGCTGACGAACAGGCTTTTTTAAAAGTTTTAGAGTAATTTTTAACAAATTCTTTAAATGTTTCATCATAGTTATAGGTTTTTTCATGGTACAATTCATATAATTTCTGCCTACTTTTATAAATACCTGGTGTTGCCCAATCACTAAATATAACGCGGTCACAAACAGGTAATGTTTTTGATGTGAATACCTTCCTAAACTCACAATTGATGAGGTTAAATAGTATAGTATAAGCTTGATCGGGGTTGGTGTGATAAGGCAAATCTGGTAGTTTTTCTATTAAATTCTTTTTAAATTGTTCTAAGCGACTTTTGTTTACCGGAACAAAACTAACAAGTTTTCTTTGAGCTCTGACTATTTTCTGAGGGAAAGTGACGAACTGGCCACAGTGATCAGAGTCCAACTCATTTATAATTAAATGGGTAGAAGGTCTTGAGTTTGAAAAAATATTGTCAATACAGGTAGCACTAGTGGCAGTTATTCTAGTCGGCTCAAAGAATGTATTGTACAAATTATATGACTTTAATAAGGTTATAAACTTATTTACAGAAGGTGATGTTTCCAGTATATTAATATTGAAATCTCCACAGACAACAACTGTTTTATTACTGTTACAAGTCTTTAATAATACTTCTTCCATATATTTCTCAAAAACATCATATGAAGCACATGGGGGCCTGTACACGCTCATTACAACGAACTGCTCAAGCTCAATGCAAGCTATTTCAATAACTCGCTCAACAGAGAGGCTCACTATATCCTTACGTTCTTTAAATTTCATATTGTTACGAACAATTATTAGAGATCCACCACGTATCATATTAACCCTGCTGAATGAGCTGGCAACCTGGTGGTTGTTAAAGCTGAACATGAACTGGTGGTCTTTTAACCAATGTTCAGTTACACAAAGGATATCAATATAACTACAGTTCATGAACAGCTCCAATTCTAATTCCTTACCTATCACTCCCTGTATATTTTGATGAACTATTTTTAGAGTATTATTATCACATTTATTTAAGGTACTATAAATTGATGGGTGTGCTATTAAAGAAGGACTTTTTGTAACATTTACATGATTTAAATCAGTATTTAAATTTTCTTCATTTATTAAGCAAGAGGTTTCCTCTATTGTCCTAATTTCTAATTTAAATGATAATCAATGTCATTAGTTGCTGCCAAATTATTGGCAGAATTATTTAAAATGTCATTGCATTGCTCAAAAGAAGCAAGTTGTTTAGCCAAATTTTTGGCTGAAATAGAAAAAAAATATGATAGCGACACAGCTATCTGTCTTTTGAAGTAGTTAGGAAGATAGTACATAACAATATTATATCTATCTCTTGTCAAATACAAATTATTACCAACATAATTGTTAATATCAACTAAATGGAATAGATTATTATTGAATGTCAAATTATGTAGTGTCATGTTTATTTCAAATCTTAACTCATTTTCTTCCTGTGGCAAACTGTTACTATAGGGGAATGTAAACAATACAATTTTTCTTAAACTAAGATTACACAATGTTCTATAATATTTTAGCAATTCTCCTTTGTTCACATTTCTCCTATTACCCATAAAAATTAATAAAGTAGTATCCTGGTTAAAGTTACATTTAATAATTTGTTTCATAATATCAAACAAAGAACAACCAGGCATACAGTAGTTTATTATGGAGTGTCCTGGATATTCATCTGACAACAAGTGGCCTAAGTCCTTTCCAATCTCATCACAAAATAATATAATATCATTATTTATAATTTGTTTACAATGTTTCTTATTGCAACTATCAATAGCAGGAAATGTCAAATTAACACAGGACTGCGGTAAGGTGGTATTGCAAGTTGTCAATGAATGGTCCGGTATAGGGACATTGGACGGTGTCTGACAATGCTCACAGTTGTTTGTTTGTGAGTTAACCAGCTCATTCATTGCCAACACAGATTCCCTCAACAGATCTTCGGAGGTATTATATTTATCAGTCAATAAACTAAGTTTCTCTTGTAGATGGTCAAGTTGAGATTGCAAGTCCTGTGTGTCAATGTTGTATTTCCTAGTGCTTTGCTCCAAATTAAAAGAAAAAATATCTAATTGTTTAATTAAATTTAACCTATCTCTATGAAGTTTAACATTTTTGGTAAAGAATCTTTGTCTTTTTACCATTTTTTTTGTTTTAACAATGTATTTATTAATTTTAATGTATTTTTTTAGTTTGTTTCTACTGGTGACTAACCTCACTGAATTACTTGAATCTGATTCATCATCACCTGTCAAATCAATATTGCATGTGGAGTTTATGGCAGAAACCATTGACGGGGCAATAGACACCAATTCGCTGAACAGACTTTGATTCAGCGAGGCAGTGATGTTTAGATTTGTGGTCTCAAGTTCCGTAATCTGACTTTGAGCCTCATGCAGCTGCTGTTGAAGTAAATGTTTGTGACTAAGAGCTTGTTCATACTCTATGCTACACTGGCTGAACCCGTCCACAACAATTTGGAGTCTATCCCGGGCTTCTATGGCATCGTTGTATTGAATATATATCTGTGCCATTTCGGTTTTCAACTTCCTATTCATTTCATGGGCATCAAAGAGCACTCTTTCATTGTCATTTATTTCCTTATTTAGTTGGTCACAGTACTCCTTTAACGCCTTTAATTCGCTCAAAGCCTGGCTGAGTTTGGACTCTTCAAGGCGAGCACGGGCGCTGCGAGTCATCATGATTTATAAGGCAAAGAAAAAACAAATTAGAAGAGAATAGGTAGTTGTGGCAGCAGTTTATGATGATTAGTTTAAAAAGAAAATGAATTTTGAATGAATGAATGAATGAATTGCACCGACCCCAGCGTGGTTTAACCAGACTCGATTTCTCGAATGAACCCATAGATTCACACTAGCCCCTATTGCCTCATGTTACATGGTGCAACAGAGACCATTGTATATCTGTGAGTAGACCGGGGGGCGCGGTAATGGTAGGGAAGACATGCCCTTAGGATATGGAGGGGATAAAGCGCCTACCCAGTATGCACCGTATAGCAAGCCTTGGAATAGTGGAGAGACGGGTGATATAATATGGATGGGCTTTTTTACGACGTTGCTGCCATGTTTCTTCAACGTCAGCTTTCCCGGCGAATCTTTTGGCGGCTAAGCTTCGTTTTTGACTCTTTATGCCACTGCAGTATTAGTTGTTATTTACAAAATCATCGTTTGAGGTCTCGCTGCTATCTGTTTCCTGATACTTGTATATCTCGCTAGCGGCCTTCTTGTTGTATCATTCTCATTATTCAGCCGTGTCTCCCGAAAAGTTGATTTCCTTATTAGCAAGTACGAGTATTAACATGTTATTTAGAGTCCAGCTTCGGCGGTGAATCTTTTGGCGGGGTCAGACTGCGTTCTCGACATCATTTATGTCACTGCTATGCTGTGTTATCCGTTGCTGTTTCCAGTATCTTCGTCTGAGGTCTCGCTGCCATCCGTTTCAGTTTACCTGTAGATCCCGTTAACAGCGTTATTGATATTATCTCTTTATTCAGCCGTGTCCACCGGAAAGTTCCTTATTGACGTCAATCTTGTCCTGTGGTAATTGGGGTTGGTGATTTATAACCGGAGTTCCTGTTCCACTCATCTGTTGTACAGGCTAATTAGGTTTACTATTTGTTGTGGTGTATTGGTGTTAGATAATTTCTGCGTTAGTTTGGTGGCTACTAATGTACTGATCGTTGTCGATCGCGATCCAGCTATCATGGTGCTTAGGTTTATTATTGTTTATGGCCGTTGTCTGTTTTTGTAGAAATCTTAGGCTTCGGTTAAGTTAAAAATTTCCATAGTCAAACCTCTACATAAGAAAGACTGTACACTGGATATTAATAATTATAGACCCATCACTCTTATACCCATACTCTCTAAAATTTATGAAAAAGTCATGCACCATAGACTACGTGAGTTCTTGAACAAAAACAAAATAATAAAAGAAGAGCAAAACGGCTTTCAAAAAGGCAAGTCAACAACACTAGCAGCTTTCTCTCTTGTTAAGACTATTACAGAAAATATTGATAAAAAACAACCCGTAACTGTTGTTTTCCTTGACATGAGTAAAGCGTTTGATTTAGTAAATTACGACAAGCTACTAGATAAATGCGAGCGCTATGGAATTCGGGGTCCGGCACTAGATTGGCTCCGAAGCTATCTCTGCGGTCGGACACAGTGCGTAGAAGTGACTCGCATAAACAAAAATTTGACATCAACAACATATAGATCTCACTTTAAGGTTAATCGGTCAGGAGTACCACAAGGTAGTATTTTAGGACCGCCGCTATTCCTCCTGTACATAAATGATTTACCGAATGCCACCAAACATAAATGCGTGCTGTTTGCCGACGATGTCTCAGTGATAGTACCTAGCACTAATAACACTCAAAACCACGAGAAAGAAGTACACGAGACAATAAATGACATAGTTGGTTGGTTAACACTAAATGACCTTAAGGTGAATTTGTCCAAAACAAAATATGTACATTTTAGCAACTACAATCAAATTAAAAAACATAATTTCAACATTACATTCGAAGATGAAAAAATAAATAGAGATGATAATATTAGATTTCTTGGTATTACTTTAGACGAGCACTGCAATTGGAAACTACATGTAAATACAGTATGCAAGAAACTCAATAGATTTGTTTATGCTTTGAGACAGTTAAGAAAAACAGTTAGTGAGACAGCAGCTCTTACTGCTTATCACGGCCATGTAAGCTCCATCTTAAGATATGGGTTATTGTTATGGGGCAACTCGACACACATTAGTAGAGCTTTCATTGTACAGAAAAAGTGTGTCCGAGCAATAAGTAACGTCGGGCCTTTTGAAACATGCAGGCCGCTTTTCAAAAAACTAGGAGTACTTACTCTTGTATCTATGTACATAATGGAAATTGGAATGTTTATTAGAAACCAATTACATTTATTTGCTGACAGTAATAAAAACCGTAAATATATTTCAAGAGACCCCACGAAATTGAACATTCATAATTCTTGTAGAAGCGCATTACATAAAAAGAATAGCTATATGATGTCCATCAAAGTATACAACCATATTCCACGACGGTTGAGAGAACTTCCCTTATATCAGTTTCAAAAGCAAATGAAACTATGGTTAATAGAGAACTGTTTTTATACCTTAGGTGATTTTTTTAACTTTAAGACTTAACTCCTACTACGAAACTATGTAATGAATTGTATTTGTGAATTTTGTATTTTGTATTTTATTTTTATTTTTGACTGTAATACTTTGACTCTAAAGAATAATAACGAATGTGTATGACTAATAGTAAATTTTCGCATGCCTCCTATAGGTGAGATGTGTAAAGCACTTATTTATTGTAACACCAATTGTACCATATCTCTGGCGAAATAAAGATTTATGATTATGATTATGATTATGATTATGATCGGCCTCACCCGAGCGATCAAAGGGTCTGTGGAGCGGGGGTGACCGCGCCGGCGGCGCGGCGGCGGGTAGTAGTAGTATGTTGTTTAAAGTCCAGCTTCGGCGGAGAATCTTCTGGCGGGGTTAGACTGCATTCTCGACACCATTTATGTCGCTATATTTATGTTGTATATCTCGCTAGCAGCCTTCTTGTTGTATCTCATTATTCAGCCGTGTCTCCCAAAAAGTTGATTTACTTATTGGCAAGTCCGAGTATTAACATGTTATTTAAAGTCGAGCTTCGGCGGTGAATCTTTTGGCGGGGTTAGACTGCGTTCTCGACATCATTTATGTCACTGCTATTCTGTATTATCCGTTGCTGTTTCCAGTATCTTCGTCTGAGGTCTCGCTGCTATCCGTTTCAGTTTTCCTGTAGATCCCGTTAACAGCGTTGTTGATACTATCTCTTTATTCAACCGTGTCCACCGAAAAGTTCCTTATTGACGTCAATCTTGTCCTGTGGTAATTAGGGTTGGTGCTTTGTAACCGGAGCTCCTGCTGTACTCATCTGTTGTAGCTAATTAGGTTTACTATTTGTTGTGGTGTATTGGTGTTAGATAATTTCTGCGTTAGTTTGGTGGCTACTGATGTACTGATCGCTGTCGATCGCGATCCAGCTATCATGGTGCTTAGGTTTATTATTATTTATGGCCGTTGTCTGTTTTTATAGAAATCTTAGGCTTCGGTCACACCCGAGCGATCACAGCGTCTGCGGAGCGGGGGTGACCGGAGCGGCGGCGCGGCGGCGGGTAGTAGTAGTATGTTATTTAAAGTCCAGCTTTAGCGGAGAATCTTCTGGCGGGGTTAGACTGCATTCTCGATACCATTTATGTCGCTATATTTATATTGTATATCTCGCTAGCAGCCTTCTTGTTGTATCTCATTATTCAGTCGTGTCTCCCGAAAAGTTGATTTCCTTATTGGCAAGTACGAGTATTAACATGTTATTTAAAGTCGAGCTTCGGCGGTGAATCTTTTGGCGGGGTTAGACTGCGTTCTCGACATCATTTATGTCACTGCTATGCTGTGTTATCCGTTGCTGTTTCCAGTATCTTCGTCTGAGGTCTCGCTGCTATCCGTTTCAGTTTTCCTGTAAATCCCGTTAAAAACAGCCTTCTTGATATTAACTCTTTATTCAGTCGTGCCCACCGAAAAGTTCCTTATTGAAGTCAATTTTGTCCTGTGGTAATTGTGGGGTTGGTGATTTGGAACCGGAGTTCTGATTGTTCCTGCTCCACTCGTATGTTGAACGCACAGCTACAGATCAAGCCATACACCACCAGCATAAGCTGATCTCGCATTGCATAGGAGTTCCTTGCAACTAGAGGTCAGTTGAAACCGGAAATGTAGTACAGCTTGATGTGCACTTAGGTTTACTGTATTGGTGTTAGAAAATTTCTGCGTTAGAGTTTGTTGGCTACTGATGACCCAGCTATCATCGTGCTTAGGTTTATTATTATTTGGCCATAAATTTGGTTGTCTGTTTTTGTAGAAATCATAGGCTTCTGTCACACTCGAGCGACCAAAGCGTCTGTGGAGCGGGGGCGACGCCGCCGCCCATTCTATCGTGTGGCGCCTTCCACACCTGCGCGACTGCGACGCGTGAAGACCGCGTTTGCAAGACGTGTGTAGAGCTTGTTTACTCTGACTCAGAATGACTCCAGATTGTTTAGCGTCTGATCGTGTCATGTAGTGTATGTGTTACGGTAAGCGCGATCAACCCAAAACTCTATAACCGCCCACTACTACCAAAAACTACCGAAAATCGAGGTAAAAGTGAAAAATTAATCACATTTACCTGTTATTATCAATAATGTAACCTTAGTACCGATAATTGTAATAATTTTCAAAGTTTATTTAGTATTTTAGTTCAGTACCTGTAAGTATTGTATGTACTAACAAAAGACAGAAAGACATAGTTCGTCCTCGGATAGTGGAAACGAAACGTGCATTTTCGTACAAATTTTTGTTTTCCTTGGTCCGCTAATCTCCAATAGAATAAATGCAGCAGCGAACATCTATCCTCGAAATTACAGGAATTGTGAGAAAACTCTCCATGAGGCTCTCCAAAATCTGATACAGAAAAATTATTAACCGTCGTGAGATAATTACTGTTTTATACTTTTACTAGCTGACCCGACAGACGCTGTCTCGTCCTAGCCACGAACATCCCAATGTAAACGCGCGAAGCTCCCGAAGGCGCAAGCCGGGAACACTCTGAATTGTGTAGGAAACCCAATTTACGCTTTAAAAAGCGAACTACGATCTTTTGCCGAAAAGCAAAGTACCGGAACAATTCAAAGTAAAAGGTCAACATTATGAAAGAGACTTAGTTTAAACAACATACATTTCCGAACGCACGCACAAATATTTGTCAACCAATATATATGTCAATCCTTTTTATGGTTCCGTACCAAAATGACAAAAAGAACCCCTATGGCGCGACCCCGTCCGTCTGTCTGTCTGTCCGTCCGTCTGTCACAGCTGGATATCCCAAGGACGACCAACGCCATCAACCAGAAACCCGGAGCAGTTCCAGGTGACGCTTACTCAACCATCCCGCAGTTACGAAAAAGAGACAAATATATATATAGGTATTCTTCTCGCAACAGGGACTGAACGGGGGTCCATGTGATAGAAGTTTATGCAATGATTACAGGAAAAACAAAACGACGTCTCCAAACAGCACTACTTCTCATAAATAGGAACGGAACCCCCGCTGCGCGAGTCCGACTCGCACTTGATCGGTTTATATTCTACATTTTTAAAATCCAAAACACGCCACCATCCGAAGATTGTGGATATATCCTGTCGATGCGAAACCTTTACAAACACGTTCCCTAATTTGAGGGGAGAGTCCAACGAGGGGACGAACATCATATGGCCGACAGTTACGAAACCCATGAACACTTTGTATTGGAAAACCTTTCCCTTATTTTGTTATTTCGTCAATTTTCCATTGTTGTTAACAGTTACTCCGCCATTCGGGATGGAGACAAACACAACAAGCCAGAAACCAGGAAAGTCGGTCCAGCCGCTCCGATGTTATAAGTGTTCGAACAGACCCGACCCTGTTCTATTTATAGATTAAGTAGGTATTAAGGTACTATCAAAAGCCTCTGCGCCTCACCCTTTTCAGAACTTTTTCGGTTGCACGTTAAAATCGTAGTTTGCAACGCCCTTTTTAGGGTTCCGTACCTCAAAAGGAAAAATCGGAACCCTAATAAGATTTTAAGAAAAATTAGATTAGATGACTAGCAAGGAGTTCTGTCACCAAACCAAATTAAGGTTATGTTTACGTATCTACAAAGTCTGTCTATCTGTCTGTCTGTCTGTCTGTCTGTCTGTCACAGCTGGACATCTCAAGAACTACTGATGCTATCAGCTTGAAATTTGGAACAGTTTTAAATGACGTTTACCCAACTATTTTGCAAATAAAAAAGAAATAAAAATATTTTTATTTTTTTTTGCAACAGGAACCGAAAGGGGGTCTTAAAAATTCAAATTGGGGCGACTAGGACATGAAAGAGCGTTGTTTGCACATTCTCAAACATTTTTTTTTAAGCCGCACAGTTTTTGACTTTTGATGACAAATGTAATTAAAATACCGTTTCCCCCCCCCCCCTATCTCCGAAGTTTGCAAAGAGAAAAATCTGAAATTATTCTGTGTGATAGGAAAAATTACAGGAAAAATAAAACGATGTCTCTAAATAGCACACTTTTTCAGAAATCGGAACTGATCCCTCGGTGTGCGAGTCCGACTCGCTCTTGACCTGTTTTTTTTTTTACACTTAAAAGGGGCCATCTGTATTTTACCTACAGCTCAGCTTAGTAATTCTCTAGAATTACATAAGGACTATAGAGGCATGAGGAACATGGTGTAAAGTACAGTCATCCTCCATAGAAAAGGGAGGATCCTCCGGTGTTGAGTCTGGTGGGCAATTGATTGCCCCACGGTTGATGTCGGGACGTTGTGTATATATGCTAATCGCGCGGTAAACTCTGATTGCGCGATGCAGGTTGTCATGTAATTGTGATGCGTAGTTCGTATGTGGCGATGTAGGTGCCACTACAGGACCACTGAATAATGCTGCTTAACGGTACTTCATCGTCTCGTATGCCTCTCCTATTGCATGCCATTGAACTCGATTTCAGGCTTCAGGCAACTCTCATCCAGCTGCTACCAGCCGCCCTGCGATGATCGCTCCACCGAGGCTCCACCTAGACTGAGAGCGTCCTACCTTACGATTGCCGCGCGAATCGGTCTCCACTCCAGGACTCGTCTGCTCCACCGGCCATCGGTCTTTCGACAAACATGACCAGCCCACTGCCAGTTCAGTTTGCTTATTCTGCAACCTATGTCGGTTACTCCGGTTCTTTTCCGGATAACTTCATTCCTGATTTTATCCTTCAAAGAAACTCCGAGCATAGCCCGCTCCATAGCGCGCTGAGCGACCTTGAATTTGTGGACCAGCCCGACTGTCAGTGTCCACGTTTCAGCACCGTATTTAAAAACGGGCAGGACGCACTAGTTGAAAACCTTGGTTTTCAAACATTGCGGGATGGGTGCTGAAAAGACTTGACGATTCAAAACCCAATTGTATCCTTCTGTCGGCTTCTTTCTCAAAGTTGTGTCTACCGAGCTGGATGACTTGACTAGACGTGTGGGGCTCCCGCGCCCCCCAGCTGGATGGACCGACGACCTGAAGAAAGTGGTTGGCACAGACTGAATGCGGAAGGCGGAGCACAGGGTGTTGTGACGCAGACTGGGAGAGGCCTATGTCCAGCAGTGGACTGCGATAGGCTGAGTTGATTGATTGATTATTCTATATTTGAATGAATTAATAGATCCAGGAACACTACAAACAGTTAAAATAAAACAATAACATAAACATAATTTTGTTTTTTATTACAATAACAACCGCTTACCTTATGTTAACAACTTAAAGTACTTACTATATTTTTAGAAACTAGCGCTGGTGTAAGCTATACATTTAAGAAAGAACCCAATTAATTCGCAAGTTGATAAAAATAAATAACATATAACCGCCAATTATATAATAATATATCTTTGAATATAATCAATCACATATTCCATATGTGAACCCTCAATTAATTTAAGAGAAATAAACATGTGTTTTGTCTTAAAAACTAAAATTCCTTATAGCTACCTATATAATTCATTGTAATACTACATATTTATTTCTTCCTTCACTAGATACAAAGATCTTTGTTCTAATATGAGAACTTCGCATTTCTAAAATATGCCAACTTTATCAACTCTTGTTTTTTAAAATCTCCTTTGCATTGGGCGCTCTTCCAGCCTAGACGTAACCTAGCGTTGACTCTAGGTTACGAGGTTACTGCGTAAACGTTATGACTCCTACAGACATGTATTTTATCGAAAAGGATATAATTAAATAAATAAAAATAAAAGCACAATGCTTATTCGTTTATTTTTATTTGTCTTCTTCCTTTGTTTAATAACATTAGAGTAATATTTTCTGGTGGTAATAAATTGTAGTGTAATTAATAATTGTTTAGTAATAGCGATTACTCGTCGTCTAAGCTACGTCTGCGTTGCGTCTACAAAGGTTCTATGAAGATTCCGCTACGCGCCCGCTACGAATCCGCTACGATTCCGCTACGCTTACAAGCAGTGCCTACGCCATTATTTTTAAATAAAAATAAGACATACTCAGTCTGCGGGCACGAAACCAGCGGCGAGGAGCGGTGGGCGAGTGGGGTGGTGGCGCGTGGCGGCGGGACGATTTTGTACCGTCACCATCGCCGCGCTCGGCCACCGCTCCACGCCGCTGGTTTCGAGCCCGCACTAACAATATAAAGATATACTATCAGTATTAAACCATACATTTTTCAAGTGTTTATTATGTTTATTAACAAGGTAAGGGTATTGCTGGCAGTTCCGGCAATGATTGACTATGATTTTACTAAAATATAAAAAAAAGTTCCTAGAATTATTAAACTAAGTTTCGTGAAAATGTGACAATATAACTAACCTAAAATAAATAAAAAAGAGTTTATTAAGGAGATCTTTAAAGATTTTTTTTTATGTTCTAAGTAATTAATAATTAGTTATCAGTCGAAAGTTCTAGCACAATGGTTAAGTCAGTCTTTAGTTTACAGAAACGGTGGAAAGGATTATTATTAATAAGGAATGTATTGTTAATAATTATTTGTACAATATTTAGGTTCCACTACTTTCTACCCGCTTATTTACTATATCATAACAATTCTGGAGAGAGAATCTCTTTTGAAGGTTTGGAGCTTTTTTAAGTACACTGATCATAAATTATTGCATACATTCATTGTTGTTGCATACAATCATATTAAACTTCACCTGCTGAGATGAGTCTCAGCTAGCCCTGAGGGGCTCGTCTTTGTGAGTGGAAATGGATCGTATACCACCACCTGCTGAGATGAGTCTCAGCCCTGAAAGGCTCCTCTTTGTGAGTGGAAGTGGATCGTATACCACCACCTGCTGAGATGAGTCTCAGCCCTGAAAGGCTCCTCTTTGTGAGTGGAAGTGGATCGTATACCACCACCTGCTGAGATGAGTCTCAGCCCTGAAAGGCTCCTCTTTGTGAGTGGAAGTGGCTCGTATACCACCACCTGCTGAAATGTGTCTCAACCCTGAGGGGTTCGTTTTTGTGAGGGGAAGTGGATCGCATACCACCCATGCTGGGACCATTGAAAAGTAGTGTTAAACATATTTCGGTCAGTGTACTTAAAACTATTTCTTTACAACTTTTTCGCCAATAGAAGACATAAGTTACAGATTTGGACATATGCACATTTGTAGGTTTGTTATGGCTTGTTGAACCCCATGTTAGTATTGGCGATGTTTTACCTGCAAGAAAAGAAACCATTAATACACAAAATGTTACTTATAAATATTCCTATTTACAAATGGTGTTATTAGTTAAAATTGTTACTTGTAGCTGCAATTTATAAACTCTGTCATATCCATTTTCTAGCCCAGGTGAGTCATAGATAAAACACGTCTACTAATAACACGGAAATTGTTGTTCTATTGTTAGTTACATTCGTATTTACGCAGTCGTGGTCAAAATAGGTGGTTGTGGCTGACTGTACACTATACAGTCACACTATTTAAGGATTGCCGCTCGTGGAGGCCACTTTAATTCAAAGTTCTACTAACAGATTACATACACACTGGCACTTCTACTCACCTAGTTCCTTCGATAGAGAGGAACGATATGACGGGTTGGCAAACCCGTGATCTCGTGTGGGGGTAAATCCGGGATCACAAGCGGGACGTCATCTGGTAAAAACTCCGGGATACTAATCCCGGGGACTGTGTGGCTGTGCTGCCCCACAGGAGGCTCGTCATGGATGTGCATGTGGTGGAAATGCTCGTGTTCCTCTGTGGCTGCCAGGCTGTGATCCATATGCGGGTCTCGATGTGAGTGGTGGTGGTGAATGGTCTTGTACACCGTGTGCGTATGCTTTATCTTCTTCACCTTGTATGGCACGTGGATCACCACCTTTTTATTGCGTCTGTGGATAGAAGAAATGTTGTTACAAGAATTTAATTCACATCTCTATTATTTCTCCGAGGACAAAAAGTTTGGCTTTGTAGCGTCATCTCTGTGAATCGTGAGTTACATTCTCTTTCTAAACCACACTCACACACTCTCTACCGTACAACTCTACTCTACTATTCAATCATCGGTATACCACATTCGCGGTTATGGCATACGAATACGTTGTTATGATATTATCGTTGCGCCTAGATAATGCGTGTTATTCTGTATGTTTATATCACACGCATGTTATTAAATTATTACCGTAACATGCCAATTTGTCATCGTTTGTCAGCCGTTCTGCAGACTGCATACCATGCAATTGAGGGTTCAGTACCTCAATTTGACAGCGATACTGGTATGTTTACATGTGGTTTACTGGCTCTTGCCTGTGACTTCGTCTGCGTGTATTTTGTATTTACGATTTTTTAATTGTTGTTGTTATATGTGTTACACGTTTACCTAGTTTTAAATTCTGTCATACTTTAATTTGTAATGTGTAACGTAACCCAAAAAAAAATCAAAATAAAATTAATGTCCTACTCCAGGTCCCACTCCCAAGCTTACCTACCTACTATTGTCTGTTTAGCCGTGAAAAAGTTAAAGACAGACAGATAGAGTTACTTTCGCATTTATTATATTAGTATGAATAGTAGATATGGACAATGCGCACGATTCCGTCATAGGCCAGTAATTTCGGGAGCTTCCTACTTTGATGCGCGTGAGTGCGGTTTCAACGTTTCCTGTTACATATTGCATTGGATTTTGTTGTACTTTTTCTCTCGTATTGGCATGAACTGAGAATTGTTCATCAAAATATTTAGTAGGTACTTAATGAGCAGGTTTGTAGCGAGGTGACAGCACAGGGCCGGGCCACATAGAATAATTGGCCAACTTTTAGAAGGCGCGGTGACGTAAAGGTGACGCTCTTTAGAGCATTCTGTACCTTCTACAAGTGCAGTTTGTTGGAGAAATATTCTAGGGCGTATGGAGACCTTCGTGTGCAACTTAATAAATCGTTCAGAAAACAGATGGAGTTGCCATAGCGTTGTAGTGCGTCAGGGATGTTTGCGGCGGTGCGTGTCGAATGTTTTACACAATAATACGCAAGGGTGCAGCATTGATGGTGGCTAGCCCTAACAGGGTTCTGAAAATGATTGCTGACAGAGTGGACTGTCCGTATGTAATTCATTGCTGTCAGTAATATGTACCATAGTATCGTGTTGTTTACTAACACTTAGTTTTAAGGACAATGTTGTTTACGAACCCTAACCTGAGTCTTCGCTCGAATTAAAGTTTTTGAATTTGAATTAACTAATGGTACGAGTACCTACATCACGGGTAGGAACTAAGCAATGTTCCAGGCCGCGTCCTATCTAACCAAAAGTGATAGTCGCGCGAGTACACGATCGGTGAACTCTAAATGCTTGTTTTGAGCATTTTAGTTGCAGATTGCAGTCGGGTTTTTTTTTTCTTTTTCTTTTACTTTTTAGTGTGTAACTACAATATTTTTGTAATCGTCTCCTTACGCCCTTTATTTCTTTTGATATCACACTTCACAAAATTCAAAACATATAGTTATTGTCGTATAAAATCCGCCATTTTGATTTTATAATAAAATCGGACAAGTGCGTGTCGGGTCACGCGCAGTAATAGGGTTCCTTAGTTGCACAATAATGCGGACTAAGAAGAGGGCTTTTTGCTATTTCGTGATTAATTGACAATTACTCGTAAACTTGAAAAGCCTACTTAGCTGTGATAGTTTTCGTTTTAGCTTCGTTATAAATACTACTACCGTGAATTTTTTCACCCATCCAAAACTAACCGTTAAGCTGGCAGGCGGGGACTCTAACAAAAATTAGCACTTTAAAGCTTAATATTTCAGAAATGGATCCCTAAATCGAAAAATTGTTTTCGCAAACCCGCAATATTTTTGAAAGACCCATCCAACAACACCCCACACCATGGGGTAGATGAGAAAAAAAAACATCCCCACTTTACATGTAGGTACAGACGATACCTAAACATTTTTTTTCATGATTTTATTTTACCACTTTGTCGGCGTGATGAATATATATATCCATGCCAAATTATAGCTTTATAGTACTAAGAGCCACTGAGCTAAGCTGCGGAGGGACTACACAAAATCTGCTTGAAAAAATCTGGTTAAGACGCAGATTTATGCAAACGATCTTGAGTGGTTTGCGTGTTCTGTGCTGAGCTCACGCAATGCGTCGTACGTCCACCCAGTAATACGACTCTTCCATCAAAGAGCACTGTCCCAAATTAGACGCATTATTAATTTAATAAACATAAAACAAAAGGTATTATATGAACACACGTATACTAGAAGATAAATAATTAATGTATCTTTAAATACGAGTGCCACCAGCTTCTAAACCAGGTGGGTAGACTCAATAATATAACCACTCAATGGTTCAAGGGTCACAACGGCTCGCTAGGCAACGACGCAGCCGACGAACTTGCCAGAAGGGGGTCGAGCATGGCACCAGTGGGAACAGAACCCATAGTGCCGCTCCCCTTCGGATACTTGCGCACTCTGGTAAGGAAACATACCAGGGACCAGCAACTATGGTCGGACCAAGGTGAGTGTAGGCAGGCTAAGGAAGTACTCCCTACAATTGATGGCCGCCTTGCGAAATAGGTTCTCCGACTAACTAAGCAACAGTTGCGTACAGTTACAGCTGCTATAACAGGCCATGGGTCATTTAATAAACACCTCTTTGTCATAGGAGTCACAGACAGTCCGCTGTGCAGGGCCTGCATGGAGGACGACGAGACAGCAGCTCATGTCCTTCTAAACTGCCCCGTGGTCGCCGCATACAGGGCAAATCCTTCGGTAACCCAGGTACCCTCCGTGAGATTGTCAGTAACATCAAGGCGCTGCTGGCCTTCTTTGAGGAGCTGGGGTGGATCGAATAACTGATTTTCCCACCCATACGCTCATACGCTCATTGTCGTGGAGTTGCGGATACCAGCCCGTATTATTAAAATGCGTTTCATAAAAATGCCCTTGATAGTTTTTTCTAGTGTGATTCTCAGTTTTTTGTCCGCGTTAGACATAACTTTACAAATTAATTACGCTATGTAAAATAAACACAATCTAAAATATTCACATATTAAATTATTAAGAAAATGCTATTATTTAACATACAATATTTTTCCAAATCATTAACACTCTCGTTTAAACGTGATCTTCACTTTAAAATCATTCATCATCATCTGCCTAGCCTTTTCCCAATTATGTTGGGGTCGGCTTCCAGTCTAACCGGATGCAGCTGAATACCAGTACTTTACATGCGGTGCGACTGAATATCTGACCTCCACAACTCAGTTACTGGGTAATACGATACCCCTTGGTAAGACTGGTTAGACTTTCGGGCTTCTGACGACCCGTAACGACTGTCAAAGGTCCACGAATGACAGCCAAAACTTCACATTAAAATCAATTAACAGTTATTTTCAACACATTTGCTCAAAAAATGCATTTACGAAGCCTGTACCTATACATTGTTCGAAAGTTAAAAATTACTCATGATACAACGGGACGTGCGGTAAAATAGGTACTCTCACCTAAGTACCTATTTTACCACACACACCGTTGTATGACACCGTGCGTATTCTTTACGATTTTTTTTTAATTACCTTAAAAGTATTATAAGAATTCCACAAAGAGTTTCACTTTACCAATAAATAAGCTGACTGATCGAACATCCTTCTGTGGGCTTAGTGCGAGTTTTTATACTTACTCGATCGCGTTTACGTTAACGTTACCGTATGTCAATTCGTATGGAATAATTGCGTTTCCCATTTTAGTCACCAGGCGGCGCTTATTCATTTTCAGTACAAACTGACGTTTACGTTAACGTGATCGAGTAAGTATAAAAACTCACACTAAGCCCTCTGCTCAATACATTTGTCTCACTTTAATAAGTACCTCAATGACATTATACATCTAGACGTTGCCATGATTACAGTGTGAAGTGTGGAAGTGAGACACATATATACGAAATAATTAGGAAAATTGAAACAAAGCATCGTATCTTCTGTCCCTTACGGCGCGGTGTGCCGTATTTTTGCTTTAAAAATGTTGCCAAACAAAGTACTTTGCATGGCAAAATTTAAAAATGTTGCCAAACAAAGTACTTTCACTGTTAATATTGCTGTCTCATGACCGGCCACGCGGTGGCTCGATCTAGATGTATATTATCTAAGAAGTACCTACTAAAGAGTAAATAAGACGAAAGATGTAGTTATTTTCACGACGCGAACGTGGCGCCAGTTGCAAATTCGCGACATTTTCATATTAGAAACGTCAAAGATTGTTGCGACTTTCCGACTGATAAACAAAATAATAACATGAGTTCAAGCGAGGAATCTGTTATTAATATGGATGAGTAGATCCATATTAATATCAGATTCCTTCCGGGCTACTCGTTTGTAAAAACCAACTTACCGCACTAGTATCAATAACTATTATGGAAATAAAAAAAACCCGTAAAGAATACGCACGGCGCTATACAACGTACTATGCGGTAAAATAGGTACTTAGGTGAGAATACCTATTTTACATTCCCTGGACTATGACAAACACTTCAAAACCAAAATCAGCTAAATCGGCCCAGCGGTTCTCGAGTTTTAGCGAGACAAACGAACATCAATTGATTTTTAACTTTGTAACAATGTATACAGGCTTCGTAAATGCATTTTTGAGCAAATGTGTTGAAAATGTATATATTACGTAAGTAATACAACAACAAGCCTGTTTTCTCAAAGGGTTTTAGGTAGAGGTATAACTAAGTACCTGTACGCCCACATTTCGTCAGTTATGTTTAAGTCCCTTATGTACGTAATAGGAAAACTACTTTAGAATACTAAAATCAAAAGCAGATTAATTTTTGTGAATAGTTGCTCTTCAAAAGTCTTAAAACGTCACTGACATACTTATGAATCTCATAATTATGTTCATGTCAATGTGTGCTCGTATGACAGCCGAACACCATAGGTTCGCAGCTACTGTAAGTAGCCTGTGGTCGCCATTGGATGATTGTATTTTACGTTTATATAACTAGCAGACCCGACAGACGTTGTCCTGTCCCAGTTTCAATAATTCAAAATTCCCATAGAAAATCCACTTTCAGTTTTCCCGAATTTTCCAATTTTCCCGGCAACTATTCCAATTTTTCTCACCGTTTAAACCTTCCCTACACTAGGACAAACACTTCAAAACCAAAATCAGCTAAATCGGCCTAGGCGTTCTCGAGTTTTAGCGAGACAAACGAACAGCAATTGATTTTTATATATCCTAGCTGACCCGACAGACGTTGTCCTGTCTCAATTTCAATAATTCAAAATTCCCATAAAAAATCCACTTTAAGTTTTCCCGAATTTTCCAATTTTCCCGACAACTTTTCCAATTTTTCTCACCGTTTAAACATTCCCTGGACTACAACAAACACTTCAAAATACAAAATCAGTTAAATCGGCTAAGCCGTTCTCGAGTTTTAGCGAGACAAACGAACAGCAATTGATTTTTATATATCCTAGCTGACCCGACAGACGTTGTCCTGTCTCAATTTCAATAATTCAAAATTCCCATAAAAAATCCACTTTAAGTTTTCCCGAATTTTCCAATTTTCCCGACAACTTTTCCAATTTTTCTCACCGTTTAAACATTCCCTGGACTACAACAAACACTTCAAAATACAAAATCAGTTAAATCGGCTAAGCCGTTCTCGAGTTTTAGCGAGACAAACGAACAGCAATTGATTTTTATATAGATAGATAGATAGATACATTTTTACATATACAATAATATGTAAAGTATGACTGAGTTTTCTCTTACTTGCACTTGGTGTACGTCCGACGTTTAAGAGGTTTGGCGCCAGTAGCAGAAAATGTTTACAAGTATCTATGTTTTGTCTTTTTTTTATATGATGAAATGAAGAGTGATGACTAGATGGAGGACAGGGGAAGGAGACTAAAGGAAAAAATGTGGATGTATTGTGTGAGTGACGATATGAATGCAAAGAGCGTGAACGATAACGTGACGGCTGACACACGAGAATGGAAGACAAATATAGTTTGCGCCGATCTCGAGTAACCAGGGCGAGGGAAGTTTAGGAACGGAGAAAAATTAGGTTCAATATTGAACTCACCCTTCTGTATTCGCAACAAGTATCGCCAACAGCGCAGCTAGGCAAAGCAGGATCTGAAAACAAAATGTATTTAGGTAATCATAAATACTATTAACAATCTTATAGTAAGATTCAGGGTCACACTTAAAAACGATGATGCATGCGAAGCAAAATTTCAGACTAATGGTGACTTTGACCACAGAATATATCAATGTTCTGTGACTTTAAAGGTGAACGTCCACTGGTCCGCACCGGCCGCAACGCACGCACGGCACGCAACGGATTTTGGTTTGCTTTGTATGAATTCATATAGCACTGCATCCAATATCGGTACCGCCCGCACCGATCGCTCATCCGTTCATCTTTCAGATTCAAATCGTTCATGATGGATCTCTGAAAAGTCACACAAATCCACTAATACTTAGTTCATTATATGGCCGACTTTGCATTTTATAATATTATTTCTGAATTGCTTGAAGTCTTTACAATCGCATTATCTACTGCATTTTAAGTGTTTTTTTTTTCAACAGCGCAGGGAAGTGCTGTCATGAGAAGCAGCGATAAAGAAAATGTGGAAATCGTTTGTTTCCGACACATTGCTATAATCTACTTAGTTCTAAGTCTGTCACCACATCACGCAATGCTCTACTTTTAAAACAATTGAAGGGGTCCCCCGAAAAACGTTGGATGCAACTTATCAAAAAGTCAAAACGGGTTTTATGATGGATAACGTTCTAAGACTAATATTCGTTATCCATCACAAACACGTTTATTAAGTAGCTAAATAAGTAGCAAAATAAAATAAAAACTTGCAAGTTATACATACTTATGTCATAAAACTAATTAGGCGTTTAGATACAAGCATTCAGTCAATCGATCAACTCATACGCAGCTATGCATCTTTGTTGGTCATGGTCGGCAGTAAAGCACTAGAGCACTTATCAATATAATTCATAGCATGGGCTGCATTATTAGTCTACTTTACACATAATCAATCAAACACAATTAATTAAAAACGTGAGAGTGAACGAAAAACAAAACGTCTGCTGACTAATGAGCCGCTAACATTTAACCAAACAAGTTAATGAGTGACATGCAAATTAACGAACGTTCTCATCGGTCCCACAAAAACTTACCGCACTTCTACAATCCATAATCGTGTCTATTGTTGTATAACAATGTAGTGAAAAGCACAGCAATCGAACATGTGTCGCTTGTCGCAAAAAATCTCTTGGAGAGATGCGCGTGTGAAATGAAGTGGCTGAATGGCGCGTGCGACGCTTTGCGCACTGACGGAAAATTTGCACTTTCCCACTGCAATGCGATGCGCCTGAGTCTAACAACAAACTAGCAATGAAGCCGATGCGCCTATCAATACTTATATATGGCATACATTAACACTATGTGCGAGTATTCCGTCCGAGCGTCCCATTTCAGAAGCTCTGTACTGCATGCAGCTGACTCTCTCTAATGTCTAGAAAAATCCGACACCTCCCTGATGTATGAACTGGTCTATAAGAATCTTTTGACAAGATTGTAAAGTACTAGAGTGCAGTGTGGTATCGTAGCCGAACATACTACGAGCTCAAAACTACGGCATTTTAGAATCTTTGCACATGGGGCAGATAGAGTCACTCTCGGCCTCTCATTTTCGCATGTTCCAACCACAGGAGACAGACCATTCTGTGGTAAAGAGAGTGGTCTGCAAGATTGAGCCGTCCATAATGATGTGGATGTATCGTAAATTAATAGTGTTTCTATTGCCACTTAGTATAGGAGTAAGAGACGGAGACTGCAACTTTGCATCTAAAAAAAAAAACATTTTTAAAATACTTAGAGGAAGTTTATTCAAATGATACTAACACTTTAACAATGTGGCATTTATTAAAACTTTTTTTCTTAGAATGGTACAGACATCCATAAAAAATATAATAAAAGTTAAATATTAAACTGAAAGGGCCAATAGGCATATAGTTTTTTTTTACGTTTTATAGGTTTTTGTTTGTGTCGGGTGTTTTAATTTTTTAATTTAACTTTTAAATCCTGAAAATGTCGTCTAATGTCGTGATGGCCCAGTGGTTAAGGCTACGCCTCTCATGTACGAGGTTGTGGGTTCAAATCCGGGCAAGTACCAATGCGACTTTTTCAATTCATATGTTGTACCTACTTTCTGAGTTTATCTTGGGCATTACTGACATCGGTGAAAAGAGACATCTTGAGGAAACCTAGACTTATTTATACCAATATTAAAAAAAAAACATATAAACATCCCGAATTGATAACCTCCTCCTTTTTCAGAAGTCGGTTACTAAAGAGTTAAAATTTGTTTGTAAGTTTGTATGTTTTTATGTACGGGGTAATCTCCGGAACTACTGATCCAGTTCTAATTTTTTTTCCACTTGTAGAAAGCTACATTATTCCTAAGTGCTATAGGCTATAAATTATATTTATATCATGCATATTAGCTGAGCTAATTTTTATCTAGCAAGTCGGAAAGAAATGCCTCTTAAAACAGAATTATTTGCATGCGCTGCCTAATCGGTTGTGTAAAATTGAAAACAATGTATGGCCACCTGGTTCGTCTTAAATAATTCTACAAAAAGTTCGCGACACCATATTTCTATCTTTTATACTTCTTATTAGTACCAATTAGTACCAAATTGTACCACTTGTTAAATAATTAGTACCTCGTGGGATCGCAAGTTATTGCAATGGTTTCATACACTCGCCATCCTGACGTCAGCTTGGCGGGTGTATTTTTGTGTAGCCAAGATGACTAAGAATCTAGATATAAAACATACATGGATATTTAGTACCTAATTGGTACCTCTCGAAACTTACCTTAGGTCAGTGAAATCTCATTGTAATTCGTCAGAAATTGAAAAATTGATCTACAGTCATTCCTTTATACAGGGTGTTACAATATGTTGTTCGTTTGACACAAAGAGTAGAGGCAACCGGGGATACTTGGCTATAGGGATACTTAGCATCGGGTGCAATGACAGCTCACTTCACCAACGTTTTCAAGGTAAGTTTTTACAGAAATAAACCGACAGGACTCGTTTAATTTATTGGCCGACCGGCATGTCGTTTAGTTGCCTGAAAATAAGGCTAAATAAATAATCGTTTATTGCTCAAGCTTATCTCTTATCATAATTGTACACTTACTTGTATTGGTCAACTAACTCCGATAATGAAGTCAACCTACCCTGGACATGTGATAAGTCAACATACACGGGCTGCTTGAGCAGTAAGTCATTGATAAAAATACACGGACCGCTCGTGCAGTCAACGTCAACTACTTGAAGCTGAAATTGAGTCATTTCTGCAAAAGGAAGCGGGCGGGAGGCGCTCGCGACATGGAATGAGGAGCCCGGGCGGAGGGAGTAACTGCGCGAGAGCAGTCGACAGCTCGAGCGGTGTGTATGTCAATAGAAGACTGTAGTTCACTATGCAGTCGCATCTTGAAGCACTCCATCCTGACTGTGTATGGCTAGGCTTAGTGTCAGCGCAGACAAACCAACAAATTGCTGCCAATTTCCAGTGAAAATGCAAGCATGCTCGAACATACGCCACAGAATAATAGTACTTACCTAATTGGTAGGTACCTCTCTAAGCATAAGTACCTACCTTAAGTCAGTGAAATCTCATCGGAATTCGACAGAAATTGAAAAATGTATCTATAGCAAGCACTGACCAAAGCAATAAACAAATATGTTGTACTTCACAATAAATATCGATGTCAAATTAACCTGTTGATTTTTGCCATATTGGAGCTGATAGCAACGTGAGCGTCCATGGAACTTATATTATATTGATTTTTTGACATTTTACATGGAACTAATATTATATTGTGGATGGTTATTCCTCAGCTCTGGTGGTTAATAAATGTATTTTCTTTTTTGTTTCTTTTTCTTTCTGCCTTTAAGATAGCGAATTTTACATAATGCGCATACTCACGATAAAAATGATCTAAATATTACAAAACAGTAGTAAACACAAAATTCACAAAACAAATCTTATTTCACTATTTAGACTTAGAACATCAGAGACGTACCTACCCAAATGACACGTTGGCCATTTGCAACAATGTGTCAATTTTAGTTCCAGAGGCGCTCGAGTTTTGCCTTGAATCGGCACAAAAATCAACTGTCATTTCTTAAAATATATTCAGTCCAGCGTATACCTACTTGTATATTAGAGGTCAGTGATATACAGCCATTTTTTTTCATCCGACGAGAGCCCGAGCTGCATACGAAGTTCGCCGAAATTCGTATGCAGCTCGGGCTTCGTCGGACGACCGGCGTTGCTTGCATTTGCTTATGACTGGATTCCAAGTTGTAAGCAGTCGGTATCCATCATCTGTGTAGAAATTTTGATATTTCCTGATTTCAACCGCTTCACGTACTATTCTGGAGTAAGAGTAACGATCAGTGGAAAGAACCTGTGGCCTGTGTAGTTGAATCCAGTGGTTTGGACCAGCCTCCAGCAAATGCTCAACTATCGCGGACTTGTTGGTTTGACGGTTTTTTACAGCTGCAATATGTTCCTTGATCTTTTCGGCGATTGTTCATTTTGTCTATCCTATATATGAACTAACACAGCTGCAATCCACCTTGTAATATAAACCACCACCAACCACGACCACCACCACCAACCACGACCACCACCACCACCTTGGAATATCGCGATAAGACCCGTTCTCGATGTTGTTTTATAATGTGTAGAAATGGCGAAAGTTTAAAAATGTTTTATTTTATGCTAAAATTACCTGATCCTGATCCTGATCCTGATCTTTACCTGACATTTTATTATATTTCCAAATATTAAATTTTTTGGGAATATAATAAAATGTAGAATTCCACATGTCCAGGGTAGGTTGACTTCATTGTCGGAGTTAGTTGACCAGTACCTGCACTACCTATTACTTAATAGTAAGTATACAATTATGATAAGAGATGAGCATGAGCAATAGACGATTTTTATTTAGCCTTATTTTCAGGCAACTAAACGACATGCCGGTCGGCCGATGGAGTAAACGAGTCCTGCCGGTCTATTTCTGTAAAAACTTACCTTGAAAACGTTGGCGAAGTGAGCTGTCATTTCACCCCATGCTAAGTATCCCTATAGCCAAGTATCCCCGGTTGCCTCTACTCTTTGTGTCATACAAACAACATACTGTAACACCCTGTATAAAGGAATTACTGTAGATACTTTTTTCAACTTCTGACGAATTCCAATGAAATTTCACTGACGTAAGGTATGTTTCGAGAGGTACCAATTAGGTACTAAATATCCATGTATGTTTTCTAACTAGATTCTCAGTAATCTCGGCTACACAAAAATACACCCGCCAAGCTGACGTCAGGATGGCGGGTGTATGAACTATTGCAATAACTTGCGATCCCACGAGGTACTAATTATTTAACAAGTGGTACGATTTGGTACTAATTAGGTACTAAATTTTGAGATATATTTCAACCACTTCGGAGAAATACACCCGCGAATATGACATTTACAAAAAACCTAGTTAATAATAGGTCTTTACCTATGAAATTGCCGTTTTGTATAAAAATATTTAAACGAGTTTTTTTCATGTATTTTTTATTTGTATTAATCGAAGTAATCACCCATGCAATCAATGCATCTTTGCCAACGCAGTGGCAGTTTATTGATGCCCTTCTTAAAGAAATCAGCTGGTCGGGAGGCAACAAATTCTTCAAAGGCATTTTGTACTGCCTCTCGGGTATTGAATTTTTTTCCCGCCAAGAAGTTATCCAAATTCTGGAAAAAGTAGTAGTCTGTAGGCGCAAGGTCTGGTGAGTAGGGCGGATGACGGAGAGCCCCAGTTCTTGCAACTTGGAGACCGTTTGCTGTTCAGTATGAGGTCGCGCGTTGTCGTGCAGGAGCAGCGGAGACGAGCGATTGACCAATGCTGGTTGGAGATGTGCCAGCTTCTCCTTCATTGTGTTCAGTTCTTCACAGTACACATCTGCAGTAATGCTCACCCCGTTTGGTAAGAAGCTGTGATGAATCACACCGGCGCTAGACCACCAAACAGTGACCATCACTTTTCTAGGGGTAAGTTTTCGTTTAGGGCATTGTTTAGGTGCTGAACCAGGATCCAACCAACTTGCTGAGCGCTTGCGGTTATCAAACAGAATCCATTTTTCATCGCAGGTAACAATGCGGTTCAAAATTCCTTCATTTGTGTGTCTGTTGAGCAGTGCAAGGCACGTCTCGACGCGTACTGGCGATCATTGAGTTCGTGGGGCACCCATTTGTCAAGCTTTTTTACCTTGCCAATTTGACGCAAATGGACCAATATTGTTTTGACGCTAACGTCGAAAGCTGCTGCTAATTCAGCCGTAGATTGTGTATCATCAGCTTCCACAATCGCCTTTAATTCGTAATTGCCGACCAAAGTCTTCGGACGACCGCGAGGTTCATTTTTCAGGTCGTTTCCAGAACGGAAGCGAGCAAACCAATAACAGGTGGTGCGTTGGTTTGTAGTGTTAGCTCCGTAAACGTCGTTGATGTTGCGTGCCGCTTGTGCCGCGTTGCTGCCACGACGGTACTCATATTCCATAATTACTCGAATTTTTAACGTATCCATGATGACGAAAAAGATTGAAATGCGATGAAAATGTAACACTAATCAATAAACAAATGACTACTTTTGGAAAAAAAAATCCATGTTTTTAAAATAAAATTAATTTGAAATTAGAATTCTTAGCCAAACAAAAATTATTTTGATTTGAAATGGCCAGTACTGCAGAACGGTAATTTCATAGGTAAAGACCTAATATGTTAACAAATCTCAATCAATTTTTAAACGTTATAATAAAATCTTCATAGTTGAAATAATATGATCGCGGAAATACAAAGAGTTATAAATTAAATGGATCCAACCACGCTGACCGCATAACTGACTGTTTGTTTACTAATATTAACCAAGAAACTGAACCGTTGCACAAATTCATGGCTTAGACAATTACCTTTCATAAAACTGTTTCACGCTGCGTAACTCGCAATCGGCTGTTTCAAATAATTATCGAAGTGACGAAAAGCATAAAATTGATTTTTATAAAATGTTGGCATATTGTCCAATTCCACGGTCATTGAGACGCATCAGGGCTTCTCTATAACAAATCCATCAGAATAGAAATAACAAAAGTTTAATGATGAAGAGTTTTCATTTTCTTTTTGTTGTAACAGTGCAGTGGTAACGGCCGCGACCTACGAGTTGTAGGTCGTAGGTTCGAACCCAAGCAGGCACTTTACTTTGTGTAAATTATGTCATCACCACTGCTCTCAAAACGATGAAGGGAAACAGCGTGAGGAAACCGGCATGTCCCAGAACCAAAAATTCAAAGAAATGTGACATCTACCAACCCGCACTGGGTCCGCGTGGGGCATTACGGCCCACTCCCTCTCACCGAGAGGAGGCCTGTGTCCAGCAGTGGGAACATTATAGGCTGATTATGCATGTAACAGTGCAATAGAAAATCACAGCAATCATAAAGCCTATCTTCACTGCCTACGAACCTATTTATCTTTAACATGGCTATTTTGCATCATTAATGTTTTCTCCCATTAATAAAAATGGTAGAGCAAAATCAAGATAGCACAAAGAGTCCAGACTAACAATTACAATACAATACAAGCATTAGGTATTTAAAAATATCAACGTCGGCTCATTAAGTACGAGCCTAGTGAAACTGATGAGAGTTGAGCAAATTATGTCTTACATTGTCATCGGTACTCAGAACATAAGGCCAGCGAGTATACAGATGTGACGATAAACTCGAAAGTAAAATACTCTACATGTACAGCAGACAAAACTGTTTGGTGTGCAGGTCCATCTTTGCACTATTTATGTAAAAGTTTTAACTATTCCAGCATAAAGTTTGTGTCAAAGGTCATTAACACAGACGGACTGCCATTGCCAGCTCAAAATAACACAACAAGAGTTTGAAATGAGGTGAAGTTGGCTATGTGATGTGATGTTTTTGATGAAGAAAAGTTGAGATTTCAACTTTGCTTCATCAAAAGTAGAACATTCAAAAATATTTCAGTCCTAATTTTTTTGTTTTTCAAGAAATAAATTAGGTACCTATAGGTACATATAGTAACATCTGACATCTCACCTTGGTACAAGTAATTTCTAGCTCCATACCAAATTTCAATCAACATTTCAATCTGTTACTCAAAACTTTAAGAACAAATATTTTTCAATGCAGTTCCTCGAAAACTGGTTCATATCGCACTACGATTAGGTTCACAATGCAATCTATTTCACACAAGTGCGATTTTTCATTTTCAAACACGTGTGTGGGAATAAAAATTGCCACAGGTAACTTATACCTATAGACCAAATTGGTTCAACTCTCTATTCGGAGGTGAATGTTTTTTTTTAATCTCGGCAAAGAATTAAGCGTCTTTTTTTTTTACGGCGTTAATATTTTTTTTTAATTTAAATAATGTTTATAAATAGAATATGATAAAAAAAAATATGATTATTACACTAAAAAAAAACGTATATGAACAAATTAACATTTATTTGTCTTCTAAACTCAAAAATATTTGAATTTTCTATTTTCCATATTAAGCTGTTTATCGGCTTTATACCTTTGCTTCTCTTTCAAGCTGGCGAAAGCAAAGCTCGGAAAAAAAAGAAAATTTAAATTATAGTTTCCTAAATTCATGACAAAAATATTTTCCGTTATTTTATTTTATTTCTTCAAAAGTGTATTGAAAAACATCGTTTGATATACGTGGACATTTGTTATTGCAGTTCTCGGCTCAAAAACAAGTTAATTCCGCCTCAAATGCAATAACAAACGATCTCCACTTGTATCAAAATGTACTATTCACTTCCTGTTACACACTTCCGTCACTTCCGTCCCTTTTCACGAAATCATTACTTTATTATTGACAAGAAGTAATTTTAGTACTCATATCTTCTGTTTGGTTTAGAAAATGTATTACTTATTGGTATTTCTGTATTAAATTAGCTATTTTATCCACTTTATTATTTTCTTCTCTCTATCAGGTCTATAAATTTACGTTATTTATGAACACTTTCACTGCCTCCCCAATTTTCACTATATATTATGCGATGCCGCCATACCAACCGCAGCGAACGCATTAGGTGCGTTGACTGGCACTGCCATAGAGGTATAAAATGTTTATATTGAAATTTTTTGAGTTTAATCGGCGTTAGAGGGACTTTTTAACCAACGAAAAAAAGGAGGTTCTCAAGAATATTTAAAAAAAAAATATGTGTAACTTTTTACAGAGTTGTCCGATTTGAAAGATTATTATTTTATTCCGGTGGGTATACCTCGAAATTAGTCCCATGTAAAATTTATTAACTTTGCTTGGGTAGTTTTTGAGTTAGCTTCAATAATACGTATTTTTTGCCACTTTTTATGTGGATAATGTTCTAATTTCTATTGCAGGTGGTATTCGAATTTGTGTGGGGTAGTACCACAACTAAAAAGTGAAAAATAAAAACTTTTATACAAAGAATAACAACCGATTTGGAAGTTGGTGTCTTTGATTTTGTCATTTCGTTTTTTGCCTCCGACTTCGGAAATTAAAGTAATTTTTCACTTTGTAGTGTTTTTTTTGGAAGTCGGTTGTTATTTTTTGTAAAAAAGTTTGTTTACTTGTGCAGTGCTATTGAAAAGTAAATAACTATATTTATATGTGTTTATTATTTGGAATACATAAGTCAAAAAAGAAACAAGTAATTTTATTAGAAATTGACATTTGGTGTATTTTTCTTTTATTGCTCTATGTTTTGATTCAAATAGCACAATTACTGTAATATTTGAACCAATACTTGGCGCAGCTCAAACTACCTATGTTATCAGAGCTTTTTGTTTATAGCTGCCGCAACTGTTGCAACTGCAATAAAAATAAAGTTAATTATCTAAGTCCCATTGTTATTTTGTGGGAATGACTAGAAATCCGGTTAAACATTAGGACGGCTTAATACCCTACCACACGTTGGCGATAAAATAACCAAATATTTTTAAGGAATATTATTTTATTACATTAGGATTATCTCAAATGTTTTGCAGTTGTTCAATCTATTTGTTTGTTTTTTTTTTTATTACACGACCTCTACTCAGACATATTGTCTCTAATGGGGCTAAACCAGGAAGTGGTTTGTGACTAGATGCGCTCCCGCAGAAATATTTTCTTTTAAGTGAGCATGCGTAAGCTTTGTCCACTGTACGTAACAAATTCAATGGCATTAACGCGGAAATAGCAAAAAGCAGTAATCTAACAGCAACTACAGAATTTATACAATATTACCTTCCATTGGCCCACGCAAATTACTTCCTTAGATACTCTGGTAATCAAATAAGAAACGTAACCGATCATTAATCGCACAACAGACAATCCGTTCTATAGTTCTAATTGTACTAAACGCAGTTTCTAACTTTATGCAACACTTTCCTCGTTTATCTTCATAAATCCAACGTAGACACTTTTTTGCCTGACATTTGTTTATTTAATTTTGCTGCCTAGAATAAAATAAACTTTGGTTCATACAATTAATAAGTTTGGTTAATTCAGTTAATATCAGTTTCCAGAGGTAAAAATAATAAAATAAATAGGGAAAGCATACCCGACTATCTTGAAAATGTTTCCAAAGGGCATAACGCAACTCCCAATCATCAAAAAAAAGAGTTGGTTTATTCCAAGTGACGTGATTCCTGCCAATATTGTAGAAATACTTCAACGGTGGATTTAGTTGTGGGGCCTCCTTGGCGCGGCGCGACACGATGTGGTTGACGTAGGTGTACAGCACCGGCGCCTTGTGCACCCAGCAGACCAGCGACATGACCGAGACCACGACGGCATGCATCCAGTAGCGGCACGACGCCGGGATGTTCTCGCCGTTCAGCGCCAGGTCCTGGATAGCCATCGACATGCATGCGGCGGTGGCCGCCGTCAGCCCGCACGGCACCTCCAGCACCATGCAACACACTATGCTAGGTATGCACTGTCTTGAGGTTCACAATGTTCATACCATGCATTTTGATTGCTTTCATCAGGTAATGATCTAGCTTTTCTCTGTGATGCCCGATAAAAAGCTTATCCTTAAGATCGTATTCTCCTATTTTTAGTTTCATCTGAACATGGATATTAATTTCTAGTTAAATAAAATGACAAAAAAAAATGTTATTCACACACTCTTAATTGAGTTTAGAACAACCTGAGTAAATTCGTAGAACAGCGTAGGAACTATGAGATACTGTGCGGTTTCTTGTCGATCTAAGAATTTTAACAAGAGCCGGCATCCCACGAGGCTATTCGTGGCTTTAGTGGATCCTACTAGATTCACGAGCACGTGCTCGATTAAACCTTTTCCAAAGCTCTCTTTGTATAAATGTACTTCATAAAAATCGGTGGCATGACCCAAGAGTATGGAGAACGCTAAAACGTTCTCTTCATTTAAGTTGACCATTGAAAACCAATTTAGCATGGTTGTAATGATCAACATTCGATGCTCATTTTCTACCCTCTGAAAGATGCGACGAAGACACACTTCGAAGTCTTTTCTTAAATATGTAGACGCGGTTGATATACCATCGTCTTTGGATATGGTATAAGCGAAAAAGTCTAACAAACGGGTAACGAGCGATAAAAGCTTCTTGTTCTCGATAATCCAATTTGGACTTAAGAGTAAATTATGAAATACTCTCATGCGATGCCTTGTTACAGTCTTTACGTCGGTGAAAAGAACGTAGTGAATGTCGGTCAGCATCATATTGAATAACGTCGTCTTTCCTCTATCGAAATATAGGAGCACTTCCAGGATTTGTTCAACAAAACTCTCAAAAGACCAAAGGGACACTTCTGTAAAGAAGTTGAGAGTAAGTAATTTTAATAGATGCTTCGCTTTCTTCAGGTAGTAACATGTCAATAGTTGTTTGAAAAGCTTTTTCTGCCTTCTTAAAGAGTCGCCTCGAGAAAGCGCCCCATGGATTCCAAGATTTGAGCGTTTTTAGTTTAACTCGCATTCCAGAGTAGTATACCAGTGTTAAAGAACATAACAGTAGATGCTTGAAATCGTTTTTTTGCAGAGCTATTCTAGAACTGAGTTTTAAAATAAACTGCAGTTTATTTAGAGCTGCCACCTTATGTTGATGGTAACTGGAATCTAAACTCATGGGCATTTAGGCGACAGTTAGCTGGTTTATATTCTCTTGGAGATCCTCGTTGGATATCAAATACTGTTTTTTTGATGCAAACATTATTCTTTTTCACACTTCTTTCTTTTCTCTCCCTGCCTACTTAATTATGATGTTGCCCTTTGTTGCAGTACGGTATACATATACCTTATGCAAAATACGCGCATTGTCGTGGAGTTGATACCAGCCCGTATTACCTATTACATATACTTGGTATAGATTATTATTCTTAGAAATCAAGAATTCTTGCACTTTGCGATTTGGCTTTGATACTTCGCCATCACCATGCATTCCACATCAACTTATTTTTTCTATGGCTTTAGTGGAAGTTCCACAACGCCGCAGACCGGTCAGTAGATTTATTTATAAATTATATTTATTTATTCACTTGCCTTACCTGCCATGACAGTTATATTGGTTATGAACTCTTAGATAATATACATCTAGATAGAGCCACCGCGTGGCCGGTCATGAGACAGCAATATTAACAGTGAAAGTACTTTGTTTGGCAACATTTTTAAATTTTGACATGCAAAGTACTTTGTTTGGCAACATTTTTAAAGAAAAATTTCCTAATTATTTCGTATATATGTGTCTCACTTCCACACTTCACACTGTAATCATGGGAACGTCTAGATGTATAATGTCATTGTTATGAACTTATGACTGACATAGACTTGACACCAACTTGACACTGAAAATACTGAAATGAACAGAAATGAATGAGCTTGAATGACAGCCAAGCCTCATCACAAAAAGTTTAGTTTACCATAATTATCAAACTATTTCATACATTAAAACTTTTCACAGCAAAATAAGGGTGCAGGCATGAACCTGCTACGCCTAACTGAACCTTACACCTACCTACTTACACACATTTCACTTCGCCAGATGCACAGCCGCGATTGTCCTAAAAACGTCTGTGCTCAGTCCGGATCTTTTCCTAATTTGTGGCTACATAATATTATAGGGTTAACAGAAACACAAGAATATGGTTTTATGTTTATTAAGAATGAATGAACACACGTTGTCCTTAGTCTATCAGTCTTCGTGATCCTTTGAGGGAAAACCTCGCACAAGAAGCTAATTATATTAATTCTATATATAAATATCAGAAATTAGAGGTTTTCTCTCGATAAATTAAATTACGAAATAAATTATACAAAAAGTGAGCGAGTCATGGATGGGATACCTTGGCGTGAGTCTGACTCTACTGCTTGTTTGTATTCTGCGCGTTGTCACCAGGGACTTGCTGCGGCACGGTGTAGGCAGGTTGACTGTACGTCTGCGCCATATAGGGGCCAGGGCCGACTTGTTCCTGAAGTTTCTCGGCTTCCTCAGGTGCGACGGGACACATGCAGGGGACGAGTTGAACGTGCTGGAGCGACACGGGGGTGAGACTCGCCCCCGCGGGCACGCTGATGGGGATTGGCTGTAGATTCTGTTGCATCATTTCGGGTTGCTGGTACTGCGGTGGCTGGATCTGGTACACCTTGCGGGACTCGTAGGGGGTGTACGTGTATTGGTACCGGTAGCCTGGCGACATGTTTGGAGGCATAGGCTGCACCCACGTCTTCTGAGCCGACGACTGGCCTCTGTAACAAATGTAGATCCTTGTATTTCGGTTCATTGAAAAGTTTTGTACACACGTCGTGGGTACAGTCAGCAACAAAAGTCGCTTAACACTTGTGTTTTCAAAATCTTAATTATTGAGAAAAATACTTCATTATAATCGGAACAGATGTAAATTTGATAGAAAATTAACTCGTATATAATAAATGAAATGCTAAGAAAGCAGGTTATCGTATTATTTTGTGTTAATTTATATGATGTCAAAAATGTCGCGTGGATATCGGAAAATATCCCAAGGGAACCTGCTACCGGGAATTCGTTCCTTATTCTTTGTCTACATTACAACAGAAACCTCTGTGCAAAATTTCAGCTTTCTAGGTCCAAGTATTTTGGCTGGGCGTTAATGAGTCAGTCAATCAGTCAGTCAGGGCTTCTCTTTTTATTTATAGATTACTTATAATTATTTTCATTGCCTAGTAGGTCTGCAAAATGGACTCAAGTAGACTATTCAAACAAAATTCTGCAAAAGGCCACGCCAATCAAAACCCTAAACTAAAATGCTCATTTCTGAGCACGAAACACGATGAATATTTAGGAAATGAAAATTGTAACATAGCAAAAACTACTGATAAAAAATTCACGTATGTCTCGGGCATGAAAATGCACATAAAATATGGGCATTTTCACGAACAAGGAAACGTGTGCTTTTTTATCTGCAACGTTGTGTAAATGTAACGAATAACGAGTATACGGTGACTGCCAAGTTACTTGTGACATCCACTACTTCCAGTAGTATCAACTACACGTAATTGTTTCACGCCGCGCCCCGGTAATCGAGTAGCTATCATTACTTAATAATTACGGACTGAATATATTTTGCTATACATGGTGTTAGGTTAAACGATGGACATACTTTAACGGAGTGTGTAGTACTCATGAAAATGACCAACTTTTACCATGGAACTAACCCTGAAATATGAAAATAAAAAATCTGTTGTCTCGTAAATTTTGATCACGTGAGTTTTGCACTTTGTAGAATAGAATAGAATAGAATAGAATATCTTTATTTGCATAAAATATGGTACATAAAAGGTCTTAAATATAAAATTAGTTCCACATATTTTGCTTACTTATTTCAGCATGCAAAAAAACACCTTAAAAATATAAACAAAAACACTTATTACTAGCCTACTGAGATCATGTGAACAATAAAATATTTAAAAATTAAAAATGAGAATAGTGAGATCATAAATTGATGAATTTAAATATACCTAGTTAAGTTAGCTTAATTATTTTATGCTTAGCTTATAATTTAAAAATTCACTTAAAGTGTAGAACACATTAATACAGAGCCATTTCTTAAGTTTTATCTTAAAATAATTTAATGGTAGCTCTCTGATCTGTTTAGGTATTTGGTTATATATTTTGACAGACATATTATAACAGTTGTTCTGGAATAGTGTGCTTCTACATCTTGTGACAGCCAGTCGGGTTGGATCTCTTGAAAGAATTTTTTTATTTTCATTGGCTTTAGTAAACAGCTGAGAGTGCTTTTTAACAAATATTCCTACTTGCAAAATGTACAGACTGGGTAGAGCTGTAGATGACAGCTGATTTTCTTTTTCATATTTCAGGGTTAGTTCCATGGTAAAAGTTGTTCATTTTCATGAGTACTACACTCCGCTATAGTATGTCCCTCGTTTAACCTAACACCCTGTATAAGTAGGTGAATGACGAAGCCGGTGGATGTCGACTGTAGAACATGGCTTATGGCCCCTATAAACAAGGACAAGGTGTAGGTAATTTAAATAACGCACAACCTCTTAAGGGGTCATTGTATAAGTTGTTCATATTGATGAGTACAATGACCCCTTAAGGATGATGCGCCAGGGTAGCCCGCGAAATTCTAAATTTCTTACGTTTTTTGCAATTTGTAGGTCAGTGTGAGCTTGTATGTTGATTAAAATATGATTCGCGGCCGTAGCTAATATGGCTTTACAGAATTATAATCATTAGAATCAGCAATACAACTCCATAAGTTAGAATTTACCACAAACCTCATGATTTTATGAAATCGCTAGATTTGAGGTAAATGCTAACTTATGAAGTTGTATTGCTGATTCATGAGGTTTGAGGTAAATGCTAACTTATGGAGTTGTATTGCTGATTCTAATGATTATAATTCTGTAAAGCCATGTTCGTTACGGCCGCGAATCATATTTTAATCAACATACAAGCCCACACTGACAAACAAATTGCAAAAAACGTAAGAAATTTAGAATTTCGCGGGCTACCCTGGCGCTTTCGCCTTAAGAGGTTAACTATCACTTTTACATTGAATTATGATCAACTTTTACTATGGGACCAAAACCTGAAATCGCTAAAAAAATCAGCTGTTCCGTATAATTTACCTTCGCATAACTTAACAAAAGCTGATTTTTGTCAACAGCTGATTTTTTCGCGAGTTCATGTTTGGTCCCATAATAAAAGTTGTAGTCAATCTCTGACATTGTACTTGATAATATCGGGGATTACTGTCAATTTATGTATTTCAGCTATTTATATATTTAATTCTGAATTATCACCCAAAGAGCATTTATTGCAATTGACTCCATACAAATCGATCTATTTTTACTGGACTAATTATCACCCAAAGAGCATTTATTGCAATTTACTCCATACAAATCGATCTATTTTTACTGGACTAATTATCACCCAAAGAGCATTTATTGCAATTTACTCCATACAAATCGATCTATTTTTACTGGACTAATTATGAACTATACTAGAAAGGTTTAGGTAGTAAATAAAGGTAAACAATCTTGATGTGACTTTTTACACAAACACATGTTAAACCAATAAACCACTGCTTAAACTAATGGTTCAATTGATTTAGTAATCATTTGTTGTATTTACATTGGTTTGAAAATAAAAAAAGATAAAAGACACATTAAGATTGTTTACCTTTATTTAACTACATAAACCTAGTATAGGTACTTTTAGTGTGGGACAAAACTGAAATCGGGGTAAAAAAAACTGTTTTACATTTATGTTCGCATAACTCGTCAAATGTAGCATAATCGGCCTATAATGTTCCCACTGCCACTGCATGCTGATGCTGGGACACAGGCCTCCTCTCGGTGAGACGGAGCGGTCCGTAATCCATGCGGGGTAACCTCTACCATGTTACATGTCTTCGAATTTTTAGTTCTAGGACATTTCCTAGATGTTTTCCTTCACCGTTTTGAGAGCAGTGGTGATAGAATAAAGTAAAGCGCCTGTCGGGGTTCGAACCTACGACCTACAACTCGTAAGTCGCGGCCGTTACCACTTGGCTGCCATTGCTCTCAAAATGTAGGGAACAGCACATTTTTTTTTATTTCAGATTTGGTCCCGTAGTAAAAGTTGTTCATAATGATGAGTACAATGACCCCTTAAGAGGTTGTGCGTTATTTAAGCTACACCTTGTATCAAGTGAATAACTTGCATTTTAAAGTGACCTAAGTACTTATATATCCATATTACAATGTAGGGGGTTATTATTCACTTTTTAATGAAAACATAAACTGCTGCCTCTTCGTACCGAAATAATGTCTTCCAGTTAAACGCGCTTCGTATCAGGTTTTTGCATGCAACGAACAGTGACTTCCCGACCTCTACAAACCAATTACTAGGGTTTAGGCACTTATTCCTTTAGACTAGAATATTTCAGACGTTTGATGAGCTGCTACGCTCTACGCCGTAGGGCGTAGTAATGGCGTAGGCGCTAAGCCTACGCCATTCTATCTCTACTCTCTTATAGATGCTAGGGCTCTACGGCGTAGGGCGTAGAGATTGTATGGCGTAGCAGAGCCTACGCCATTACTAAAAGTTTACTATTCTAATATCTAAAGTTAAATTTCTCTAGTTAAATTTTAATGTAGTAGAACTACGGATACCAGCATTAATTTGTAGGCCACAGGCTTTTCTAAGATACTAAGTACAGGAGGGTGGGCAATACACATAAATAGGTACTATTGTAATTATAACTAACCCACAACACAACTAATGAAAATTCGCACAGCAATAAAATAATTCGCAAATGCTTTTATCTAAATTAAATAATTACAGATTATAAACTTACGAGGAGTCAGAGCCCCATTTCAGGAAGAACGCCTCTGAGGACGCGACCAGCGCCAAGCTCAGGACGAACTGCATCTACAAACAAATGAGCATCGCGTTAGACTTGCAATCAAAAATCAAACTTATTTAAACTTAGCATAGCATACTGCACGCCTAATATCCGCCTATACCGCCATATTTATCCCATTAATCAGGCACAAATTCAGACTCCTAGCTGCTACTGAGAAAGTCCAATTAGAAAAACTCAATAACACCTTGCCTTAACCACAGGGATCGAACCCAGAATTACACTCAACAGTTGCACTGACGAGGCGACCAATGTACTTTAGACTACAGACAACTTAAGGCAGTAAAAAACTACGATACTCTTAATAGCAACACCGTCATTATAAAAACAAGACAAAATGAGAAGGAACAGTTACCTACATCAAGCAGTCACGTAACCACCGAAAATGTAAAACAAAAACAAAATATAATCAGCGCACTCCATATAAGATAAGGGGAAAATGAAAGTATAACTCGTTATTTACAATGATAGGTGCACAAGTCGGTAATACATAACAATACTCTACTTTCTCATAAAAAGGTAATGATGCAATATTTATTACAGACAGTTGAAAATTACAGACTGAGTTTTCGGAAAGTTGAACGGTAGGTAGGTCCATTCAAAGGTGGTTGTAAGGAATGTTTACCCACAGTTGGCCATTTATCTGAAAACTGATTTATAGTTGGGTCTCACTTGATCTTCAATACTTAAGGTGAATGTACCGGTAGGCCGTCCAATAAAACGAAAATTAACTCAAAGGAAATAAGTCAGGCTGAGCGCAAAGCAAAATTTCGCGAGGCATTTATTTAACTAATACAACCTAGGAATTACAACGCAAGCTAAGAAAACATTACAGAGATACAGTACGACACAATTATGATGTAGCATCGGCAAAATTCATAAAACCGATCACGATCCGAACTGGCCTTCAACATGACCAATCTTTATTACTGCTTTAGCCGAAAATGATCTTTACGCATACCTACGCAATAACTTGTAGGCATATAACCAAATACATTTGGAAAATTGAAATGAATTAATGCAAATTTTCAAATCTATGCTACATCTAAGTTGTGTCGTACTGAACCAGATATTTAGCCTTTTTACAAACAAAACATTGTTGTAATGTTCCACAGAATTTGATATCTCTCAACTTGACGCTAATTAGGGGCATCCACATCTACTAACGTTCAAGATTAATGATCGTCAGTTATAAAATCCTAACTACTCAATTATACATTTTGTTAATTACTGTTTTTTTAAATAAACAAGGATGTTGTTGGTCGACTGTGTACCTCCCCATTCGGAATTGGATTTTGAAAGGAGATAGGAACTTTTAATTGTTTGGAAGTAATTACAATATTTCGAAGTTTAATTTGTAGAGTCAAGAGATTTATTTTTTATTTTTATGGAGTGTGTGATCACGCTGCATTAACGTGTTTCGCCAGATACATTATAAAGAGATTTGTACCGGTCCGTAGATAATCTTTAAATGGTGCGTGCCAGTCCCTAAGCCATAAATGTTTAATTTATCTTCAACGCTTCGCCTACGAATGTGTTGTCATCAACTTCAGCTTTATCTACTACAGCTATCTTTTATTCATTCACTCAATTCATTTATAAAATAAAATGGGAATCTAAGTAGGTTCTTAACTATCCACCATCTCATAATTTAAATTTTATCTTACACTTTAGACTTTGAGGTTTTCCAAATATTTTCTTGTAAATACCTCAGAAAATAATAAAAAGGTAAAACAAAGCAAATATACATAATGAAACATCAAGTAATAAGAAAATCGATAGATTAATCTAACATTGAACCCTAAAATGCAAAAAGTTAATAACAACACGGGATTTAAATCGTTAAGTCGATATCTCAATTACAATAAATCAATAAATGGATGGGTGTCACAACAGAGATGTTAACAAACGGTTACCGGCTTCATGCCAGTAGAGTAGACTAGCCAGTGAGCCAGTAGGATGACTTGCATCACTCGCCACTCTCCCTCTCATCAACTATCCATTCAGCCTTGTTATTGCCGCCACATAAATTGAAATTTTACTCAACAATAGACAATCATTAAGCACGAATAATGTAAACACGAAAAGTGATAAATCTATTGTATGATTGTCGGCAGCGAAGTCATTTCTTTTTTATTTCATAATTAGTTAAAAGTTACTGTTGGTTATCGAAAGCTTTTGTTAATAACTTTATTTTTATTCACTTACACAAGCTTATTTGAAGTTAACGTAAAAGAATATTTCCAAACTCCTAACTAAAAGGTACCTAATTTTATTAAAATAATAATAATTTGCACTATTAACTAACTAAATTTATAGCGCTACAAAAATCGCAAGTGGATAAAAGAAAAAACTTGACTCACCACTCTGGCTGTATCCGGAGACATGGCACTTGTCGAGACGTGCTAACTGGACGACAGAAGGAGCCCAACGTTCACCCCCTCCGAGATTGGATTCCTAACTACTGGTTCAAGTCGAACAAAGAATTAAAGAGCTAAACACAAAAAAAAATAGTTATTTTGGGAACGAAGATGCGTGCACCCACTCCGGCCGCGGAATGACCGATCCCAGGGGACCACTCGTTTTTTATACACGGTTTCAGAAACATTCCGTCCTTAAAAGCCGGTCTCCGACCTCAACATGAGGTATAATAATAATCTTATTAACTTATCTACACTTCTATCTTTACTTAGAACGTACCGTTATATTAGCCTGATTTTAAAAAGGGCTTTCTTAGATACTCGCCACTTAAGATAATTTCACACTTTTTTCTGAGGGCGGCTAAGTGTTTTGACATAGAGTTTTTAAAGTGAGGTGTATCTAACGCAGCGCCTATACTTTCTTGGGTTTAAATTATCTACTAAGCTCTATTACACAGACTATTATTAAGTGCATCTAACGTAGGGAAATTGATCAGGCGTTCTAGGTGAAAGAGTACCTAGTCATCCAATAACGTCGATTTATGAACAATCCTTATTGAATTCAGTCAACAGTGGAGAGTTAGCAAGTCAAACGTTTATTTACGTTTTAAAGTATATCTGGATTATGTGGTTAGGTAAAAAAAAGAGTCTAAAATAAAGATTTATAAAAACATATCTAAATAAATAAACATAATCAGACGATTGAAATTGCTCAATTGTACAACAATTGAGCAATTTCAATCGTCTGATACATGTAACAGGTGCTGAAATAGTACATTTTGATACAAGTGGAGAACGTTTGTTATTGCATTCGAGGTGGAATTAAAACACCCCAGCCGTAGGCGAAGTTGTTTTTGAGCCGAGAACTGCAATAACAAATGTCCACGAGTTTCAAACGACGTTATTCAATACACTTTTGAAGAATTATAATAAAATAACGGAAAATATTTTTGTCATGAATTAATGGGAAACTATGATTTTAATTTTCTTTTTTTTCCCTCTGCTTTCGCCAGGTTGAAGGAGAAGAAAAGGTATAAAGCCGATAAACAGCCTAATATGAAAAACAGAAAATTCAAATATTTTTGAGTTTAGAACACAAATAAATCTTGATTTGTTCATAAACGTTTTTTTTATTGTAATAATCATAGTTTTTGATAATATGCTATAAAGAAACATTATTTAAATATTCAAAAAATATTAACGCCCTAAAGACGCGTATCTTGCTCAGATTTAAAAAAAAAACATTTAGGTACCTCCGAATAGAGAGTTGTGAATAGAGGCATTGAACCAATTTGGACTAAGTATAGGTATAAGTTATCTGTGTCAATTTTCATCCCACACGGGTGGGATATACATTTCCCGCACGCGTGCGACATACATTTAATTGTGAAACTAATCGTAGTGCGATATGAACCAGTTTTCGAGGAAGTGTATTGAAATAGAATTTACCTATACCAATGTGAAAACGATAAATAACCCCGAGGTGTCTGGTGTGTGTGACCCTCACACAACATTCGCGTGTGGGAGGTTCATTTTGACAAGATTAAGACGGTCGTTCGGTGTCACCTACTCCTCAAACAGCGCTTTGTAATAGAGGAGGGTGCGCTCGCGGCGCTCGCGGTCTGCTGCCCACGTAATGGCAAGGAAGGATGCGGCTGACACTCGTATCGAATCGTCGGGACGTGTTCATTATCAAGTCAAGTCGAACACTCTTTGAAGCTCCCCTTGCTCTGACTTCACTTGCCCTGCTACACCGAGCGTGAAATCTTAAATGGGTGAAGTCAACAAAGTGACACTATGATAGTCAAAAAAACACGTAACGGTCGTAAACTTCTAGTTAAGTAAATAGTTGAACCGATTTTAAGACAGGAAGTCAATTGAAATCGGTCCGAAACAATGAACCCAGGATTAGGATTCGTACGGTGGGCAGAGTGGCCTATCAAAAAACATAACCAACCGAACAATCAATCAAGATCATTGATATATAAAAATACGTACATCAATGATCAAGGTGGTGTTAGAATGTAGATATTACTTCATCATCTACTTCAGGCCTAGCCTAGTCTTTACCCAATAATGTTGTGGTCGGCTTCCTTCCAGTCTAACCAAATGCAGATAATACCAGTATTTTACATGAAACGACTAATGGGCCCCCACACATTTACAGTCCACTAGCAGTCCACCGGCAGGCGGTCTTTCATAAAAACAGTTTTTATAAATTATCGCCCTGTTTTTATGAATGACCGCCTCACGGCGGACTGCTAGCGGATTGTAAATGTGTGGGGCCCTTTAGGATGTAGATACATAGGTAATATACCTACCTAAGTTTTTCACACACACACACACATTGGATTTGGGTTGAAAAATTAAAATCAAAAGTCATTTAAGTATTTACACTACGATGAGAATCAGCACTTTTCGAACGTCAAAATTCATTAAGACAATCCCACGAAACGCCCGCCCTTCACCTTAGATCAAAGAGATTTAAGGTAATATTTAATGTCTTTGATATAAATGTAGGTATATTTTGCATAATATAATTATAAATATTGGAGAAGATGAATTGTGATGCCACCGTAAGAATACCAATATCTTTAAAAAATCTCTCAGAGAAACTATGGCACCTAGCTGGTAAATTGGTCGAACAGCTCGTTTTTGAAGAATAAATATAATTATTTTGAATGTCACCCGTTTGCCCCGAAGCACATAACGCTATGACAATAACTAAACTTAGGGCCCCCACACATTCAAAGTCCGCCGGCAGTCCACCGGCAGGCGGTCATTCATAAAAACAATTTTTGACAGTTTTTATGAAGGACTGTGTAATGCGGTGTAATGTGTGGGGCCCTGTACTGAGCTGTATCAATGTCAGTGTATTGTCTTACTTTCCTGACGCGGCGCGGCGGTGCGTGCCTGGCTGAATGAGCCTTCCCACTAGGCTTGATATAGGTAATGTGGGTCTCACTGAAGTTTAGCATGATCTACTGTTATGCCCCGAAAAACTGCCAAGTTTACAGTTTTAAGCACCTCTTTATATAAAACGATGTTGGGTCTTAAAATTCAGTAAGGTAACTTAATACATTTCGTTTTCTTGGCATTGAGATCTAACTTATTTGTCGTAATCCAATCCGTAACCATTGAGAGTGCACTGTTTACGTCGTCAAAGTCATGTCTATTTTTGTCTACTTTAAGAATAAGAGAGGTGTCATCTGCAAACAGTACAACGTTATAGATAAATATAATGGAAATCATTGAAGAATCATTTCATTCACTATGATTATTAACGGACTCAGTTTGAGCCTTGAGGTACACCTAACAGAACTGGTAGTAGGTATTATACACGACTATGGTTAACTATTAAATTAAATTAAATATCATTTATTTCAGGCAATTATTAACCCCATACAATACATACACATACTCTTAAATACCATAAGCATTAACATAATAACACAGATAGAATATAAAAACTTTTTTACAAAAACAAAAACCGACTTCCAAAAAAAACACTACAAAGTGAAAAATAACTTTAATTTCGGAAGTCGGTGTCTTTGGATCTGTATTTTAGTTTTTTGCCACCGACTTCCGAAATTAAAGTTATTTTTCACTTTGTAGTGTTTTTTTTGGAAGTCGGTTTTTGTTTTTGTAAAAAAGTTTTTATTTTTCACTTTTTAGTGGTTCAGTTTGTAATTTATCTAAATTACAATAACCCAATGTCAGCTGCTCATCACGTTTTACAAAATGTTGCTTTTCCCGATGCAGGGACGTTAATTGTTGAGGAGTTCTCCTAGTAAGAACCAGGAGAAATGGAGCTCATGGTGAAGTCACCATTACCATTATTTTGACGAGCATAAACCATATTAAAGTAATCGAATCGCAACCTGTTATATACTTAGATATAATTGAGTATTTCCGATGGCCCTCTGTGGTCTTCATCATCAGTTCCAGCTCACCGAATGGTACTTTCCGAGAGCAAATGCACGAGTTACTATAAAAAATACCGAAATCGATATAGGTGTGCCCATAAAATTTGAGGGTTTCCCTCGATTTCCATGGGATCCCATCATCAGATCCTGACTTGATGATCATGGGACCACTTGGGACGTATACCCTTTCTAACAAAAAAAGAAAAATCCAAATCGGTCTAGCCATTTTCGAGTAATCGGGGAACATACATAAAAAAAAAAAAAAAAAAAAAAAAGGTTCCGACGAATTGAGAACCTCCTCCTTTTGGAAGTCGGTTAAAAATACACAAACACAATAACTAAAAATATAATATTAAAAGTCTTTTGCCTCTCTTGCAAGATGGACGACACGGTACACAGCTTTTACAATTTCATTCCTACTCAGGGTTACCCTTGTGTAGAATGACACTCTGAGCTTACTTAGCAGCGCGGAAAAGCCGGCAACGTTGCTCTCGGCGAACATATCAGTCGCACTCACCGCCAGGGCAAGTTCATCATAGCCCGGTAAGCATTATTATACTGTACACGAAGAGTGTTAAACATACTCCCCGTGTACCGATACCAAAGTTGGCTGGTGTATAACGACTGACAGTAGTGAGCAGTGAGAAAAACGTCTAGCTAGCATATTGTTTCTGCAAGCGATACTGCGTCTCTGTCGTTCCAAATCATCAACATCCGATAAGTTTTCTGTTACAATATGCCCGAGATACTTAAATTTTGTAACTATTTTTAAATTAGTTCCACCTAAATTAATAGGGAGTATTACATCGGGGCCTTTCTTATATTTAAAAATCATAACTTCAAGAAGAGAAGTACGCAACTCAACACCACCTGACATACAATGTAAATAAAACGGAAGTTATGATTTTTAAATATAAAACTAATGTTTTCTGAGGCCACTGACCGACGGACTGAGCAGCACCATGTCGTCCGCGTAGCTAAGGTTATTAACGCGCACACCGCCAACTTGGCATCTGACTCTGGTGCTACTCAGCTCCTCGATCAACTGGTTTACATACAGGTTAAACAATACCGGTGACGTCAGACCACCCTGTCTCACTCCACTTGTTAGCCTGTAAGTCTCCAACAGAGCAATATTCCACTTAACCTGATTTACTTGGTAAGCATACCAGAATTCTAAAATATTTACTATTTTCGGTGGTACTTCTGTTTTTCTTAATTTTTCCCATAATATATTATAATTAATTGAATCGAAGGCTCGGCTTAGGGCTAAAAAGTTGTATTCCTATTTAAGTACTCGTAAACTGTATTTTTAGCTAGATCGGTGGATGAGCCTCGTCGGAAACCAAACTGAGCGTTGTTTAGCGGTATGTTCTTTTCATTCAAATGTTTCATAATTATGTTTTCAAATAGGTACTTTAGAAAATATAGTGGCCAAGGAGATAAGTCGGTAGTTCGATGAACTGGATACGTCACCAGTTCTGTTCTTTACAATAGGAACAATAGTTCTCATAAAATCTGTAGGTAAATAACTATGATCGATACATGAATTAAATAACAAAGCCAACTTCTCAAAACGTAATACAGATGCAAATAGAATGTGTTCGACACTGAGCCCATCGTGGCCCGGAGATTTGCCGCGCTTCATGCCCCTGACATACCTAAACACATCCTCCGCAGTGACGTGCAGTGCAGCGGTGGCAGTGCACTCTTCACGCTCATGTAACGGCACCGATGCCGTCTCCGAACCACCATGGGCCCCATGACTCGCCTGTCCACTCTGACCATTAAAACCCTTTGCATTATCGCAGCGCCATAATGTCTGCACACTACAAACTAGGTAATCTACAAACAAGAACAGCAGGGACGGTCATAAATCAATATCCAGGCTTGTATTTAATTTAGCCGTCCAATCAAAATGATGTAAGCTCCAGCAGCGCCCGGCGGGGGGCGGCCAGCTTCCCCGCGCAGGTGCAAAGCGCACTTGTTCCAGCCGTAAAAGCAGTGGAATCTCTAATATTGATAACCTCAACTTTTTTAACTGACGAAAAAGGAGGATGTTCTAAGCTTGAGGTGTATACAGGGTCAAATTAAATTAGCTGGCGAAACTCAGCAGCCGTGTATCGATATCTAAACTCGACAAAACAAAAAATAAATTAATTTGATGATGTTTTTCAAATTAATTTCTTACAAATCAAACTATGATTTTTTTTTGGTGTTAATGACCGCTGAACTGAAGTGTGAGTTGATATAATCTGTTTTATCGTTTTGAGATATCCATACCCATCATGTCTGAAATTTACACAAAAAAAAAGCAAAAGGTATACGCGTAACTTTTTACAGAGTAGTCTGATTTTAACCATCTTTGGAACTAAGTTCTTTAACGCTGCTTGCGGTAGGAGCAGTGGCGTAACTACAGGGTGGCAAGTCGGCAAAATGCCACGGGCCCCCAGCCGGAAGGGGCCCCCGGTCAGAGGAGAATCCCAACTCCCAACATTTAATATTACACATTTAGTAAAAATCCGATGAATTTGCCACGGGCCTCGAACGGTATAGTTACGCCACCACTGGGTAGAAGTAAACTGGTAGAACTAGTCACGTAACGAAAAAGCGTTAGGTGTGCCCGAAAAACTTGAGACCATACAGGTGATTCAACCCCTGACATCTCATGACTTGTTTTTATTGGAAAGGATAATCCTCGAAATTGGTCCCATAAAAAATTCACCACTAAGAGTAGATAAATTGCTAGGGGATTATTGATTTTTAATCTACTGAAATTTCACTTGTTAACCGATTGTGTTCAAACTTGGCGCATATAATTATGTAGTTCTAATGACACTACAACATACTAAAGATTCGACCTTGAGTTCATCAGATGATAGAGACGGAAGACAATCTAGAGCTCATGAACAGTTTACAGCAGCTACACCGTGTTTGGGCTTATTTCATTCATCTTGATGAGAACTATATACGTAGCTGGGGTAAGACTGTCATCGGTCTGATGATGGAGACGGTAGGCTGTCGAGCTTTTAAGGTTTGGCGTCCCGGGCCAATAAGCTTTGCCGCTACCACGGGAGTGGTAGTGATTTATCGGTGATTTTACAAAAAGAACCGATAATATGCCATTCATTAGTTATAAGCGGTGATAAATTAGTAACATTCCGAGTTGTTTGATCGACCACCTCATCGTGTTATCAGCGTTTCTAGGTAGCCGACCTGGGGAGAAGCTCCCCAGCTTGGCCACTTTTATATCTCAAAAACTAGGGCACCTAGCGAAGATCTGTTTTCTCCCAAAATTTGTCGCTAATTAGTCGCAATGTTTCGCGAAGTGGCCATGCCAGTGTCAGTCACACACTTTTTTTTTTTGTGGATGGGAAGTCATCAAATGACTTTTCCGGCTCTGGGCGGAGCAGGACGGCGTGTCAGACTTTTACTGACTAAAACCCACCCGTGTTCCTTCAGTTGCCTGTGCCAGGGGCCCAGGGCCACGGTATCTGTTTCGAACAACCCGCGACGTCAGTCACACGCACCACTGTAAACGACAACTTCGCTAAAATGTTTGTTCACTTATGTAGGTACCTACTTATTTATTTCATAGGGAAGGTATCTAAGTGCTAGCTACTAACTACACAACTAGTACGTACCTAGGTACTGAAATGTGAAACCGCTAACTTATTGAAGTTACAAGTCGTCTCCATAGTTTTTTAGCCCTAAACCTCTGCAGAGACCGAATATGAAAGGCCCAACTTGAAATCTAGACTTTAATTTAATGATCCTAGATTTCAGTTTTCAACGTAGGTACCTAATTGAGCAGCAATGTACAGCGACTTGAAGTGGGGGCAATAAGTCCCAGTCGCCACCCGGAGGCAAGGGGGATTTTTTTTCCCAATTGCCACCTGGGGGCAATCCAAATGTGTGCGACTGGGACTATTCGAGTTTTTCCCGCATAGGAAAGCGCATTTCGTAGTTTCCAATATGGCTCGTTAGTTCAGTGGTCAGATTGTGCCCATTATGGTAGTCGGAGGTTCAAATCCTTCACGAGCCGGTCGCTGTAGCATTTTTTATTATTTAACCTTTTTTCATAGGCTAAATACAAAAAAAAATCTTGTTCTAAAAAAAAAAAGTTTAACAATAGGAATCGAGAGACATTATAGTAGGTGGGCTAGGGCATCTCAGAGACACGTATGCCAATAATTTTCTATTATACATCTTTTTGGAGAAGGAATACGCATTTATTATGCAGTTATGATTATTAAATAAAATTACGAAAACCGACGAGGCCGTATGAGCTTGATGCCTTTGCTTTTCCGACAAAAAAATATTAGTCTAGGAATTTGCCGCGTTTTTGTTTTCTTCAAATACTTAAACGTTAAGTTTATTTTAATTTATTTTTATAAATAAGTTAATGTTCTAAAAATACGTTACGATCGATGTTAAATCAAAGCGACAGTGACAGTGAATTGTCGGATTCCATCAGTGCAAATCTATTTAAACGCAAGTTCCTCAGACGCAAGAACAGAGAAATACTCAAATCAACTCATCAGAAATAAATGTACTTACCAAACAAAAATGTAACTCTCTCTATCAATAATTGGACCAATGTTTCGAATGTTAACTTTTACTTATAATTGTCATTATCTATATATATAAAACAAAGACGGGTTTGTTACAACACTTATAACTCGAGATCGGCTGGATCAATTTTCATGGTTTTTGTTTCGTTGGATTTGTCTCCGCCCTGAATAGCAGAATACATTTTAAAAACAATGAAAACCTAAAGAATAAATAATTATGAAAATGAATCATTTTCCATTTAATTATGTTCCTTTGTTTCGTACCTGTCAAACATTTGTTTTCCTCCTGTCATCCTGTCAAATACTGTGATTGACATTTATGCATGCGTTCAGAAATGTATTTTGTGTAAACTATTTATAAAGGGTGAATAAACTTTTGTCTGTATTTTTTTTAAAGAATTAAAAAGGTTGAAAAGTGTATTAAGATTTGAATAGAAGTTCCTCAAATATTTATGCGTGCGTTCCTTGGTATCATAATTTTTTAACATCTTCTAATTGGTAAATCTAATTAATTATTGACAATACGTGACCCAAGGGCTGGCTTTTACCTTTGCCAGAGAATTAGCATTAATTGCCATATAACGTGTGTACTTTACCAGTCGATAGCGATGCTGAGGAATTTTTCGACGCCATATTTTAGTTTTTTAATAGTTTTAGTTAGTTTAGGATATAATATTTTTTAACTGAATTTTAAAGTAAATTAATGTTTTTTTAATACTAAAACAATACTTAAATTATAAAATCTGCTCTCTCACTTTTACTTTTGGCTATACCAAAAATCGGTTCTTATTTTTTCCTGAAAAGTTGAGTTTTTGCGATTTCAATTGTAGTCTCCAGGGACGACGAGGTAACGAAAGCAATATCCCTTTGAACTTTGACACATACGGCCTATCGTACTATACTTACATAGAACGGTAGGGCAGGTAAGTTGTAACAAAACCAGCGTTATCTGGCCTCATATTCTATTTTATTTATTTATTTATTTATTATTATTTTATTATTTATTTACCTCTGTATTAAGCTAAGCCAGCTCAACATAAAGGTATGACTGCTGACGTGTGGCTTACTGTACCAACCTAGCTTTAATTATTTGGGGTCCCGATATTATGTCTTCTTCTTCTATTACATCTCTATTAGCCGTCATCTCATTAGTCACTTCCTTTATAATGATTATTATTATTACACTATTTATAACTCAAGAACGGCTGAACCGATCTGGCTGAAAATTGGTGGGCAGGTAGCTTAGAACTAGGAGACGGACATAGGATCCTTAAAAAAATCTGATAAAACGTGGTTTATCAACGGGTGGACCGATTTAGATGAAATTTTGTGTGTATATTTGAATGGGTTCCTGGATGGTTTGAAAACACAATTGAACCTGGTAGGTGGCGCTGCAGTCGGGTTCTAGGATCGTTCAGGCAGGACAACGTCTGTCGGGGCCGCTAGTTTTTAATAAATGCTTATCTCATAATATGTGTTAGTGTTAATTTTTTCGCAAATGGTACGAAAAGTAGAGTATTTTCCTCGTTGATAAAGCTGTCTTAGTCTTGGGTGAACTTAAATCCCTCGCTACACTCAGGAATCGCCATAAATCTCTCGCTTCGCTCGTGATTTAAGTTTTTAACACCCTCGCTACGCTCGGGAGTAAACCTCGAGTCCTTCGTTACGCTCGCGATTTAAATCGTCACCCGCGACAGAAGACACTGCTTTATCCCCTTGGTTAATAATCTACTATTTAATTCTTTGAAAGAAAAAGAAACAGTGCTACGCACCAACCCTTGCGAGTGTTTGTTCCTTACATCGTGAGGATGCTCCTGCCGACCTGCCCTGATCCCAGTACACCATAGGTAAGTAATCATTTCTCCTAGCTACAGTGCTTCTACAAGTGGCGAGGACTTTAATTTAGGGTTCCGCAGCCAAAGGGTGCCAGTGGGATCCTATTACTAAGGTCCCCCTGTACGTCCGTCTGTCACAGAACTGCATCGTATCTTTTGAACATTTCAGTGTGTACTCACTCGCCGCTATAATCGGCGTTTTTCGGTATTTTCAAAAGATATTAAGTATGTAAAATATTTACGGTCGCAGGAACCCTTCGTGTGCAAGTCCGACTCGAACTTGGCCGCTTATTTAACTACCCGATGCGTTCTAAAACTGGAAGTTTCTTCGTTTTCTTACAAATGCTTTCAAATCTTGATAATTTAGTTTTATTTATGTAGGTATGTACTATATTAAGTACTTACTTAAATTAATTGAACACAAAACTAATAAATTTTTCCTCAACCTCCTGTGCTCGCGGCTCTTGGGCCGTGAGCCTCGGCTGGGGGCCAGGTATAAAAGGTACCCTAAACTGTCCAAAATCGGGCTTAGAAAAGTTCAGAAGATAGGTTACAGCTCTGTGACAGACGGACGGACAGAAAGGGCCCGATATAATCGAATAGGGTCCGATGGCATCCTTTGGGTACGGAATCCTAAATTAATGTCCTCGCTACTTATTATTCGATATGTAGCTAGAAGAAATGACTACCTATATGGTTTTCCTGTTAGTTCATATTTTCGCAGCAGAACTCCTTTTGTTGCGCGGGCCCTGGTAACATTGACGCTCGGGGAATCCCTGCTTTCTGTTTCATAAGTCCCGATGAGTGTGTCATGATGTAGGTACCTACGCAATAGAAAGCCATAGTCAAGTCGCAGAAAATGCCAAGGGCATCCTGCGACTCCTCCCAGGCCTCGAATATGCTCTTCAGTAGGTAATTATAAAAAAAACCGGTCAAGAGCGAGTCGGACTCACGCACCGAGGGTTCCGTTCCGATTTCTGAAAAGTATGCTATTTAGAGACATCGTTTTATTTTTCCTGTAATCTTTACATAAAGTTGTATCACATAGAATAATTTCAGATTTTTCTCTTTGCAAACTTCGGAGATAAGGCAGGGGGAACGGTATTTTTTTTACATTTTTCATCAAAAGTCGAAAACTATGCGGCCTAAAAAAAAATAAAAAAATGTTTAAGAATGTGCAAACAGCTCTCTTTCATATGATACCCCACATGCCTTAGTAGCCCCAGTTTGAATTTACAAGACGCCCTTTCAGCAGCTGTTACAAAAAAAATGTAAATATTTTTATTTCTTTCTTATTTGCAAAATAGTTGGGTAAACGTCATATAAAACTGTTCCAAGTTTCAAGTTGATAGCATTAGTAGTTCCTGAGATATCCAGCTGTGACAGACAGACAGACAGACTGAGTGACACCATAAGGGTTCCTTTTTTACCATTTTGGTACGGAACCCTAAAAAGACTACAACGTTGGTTGTGCTTCTTTACATTGAGAGGACACTGTACGATGAAATTTGCCACGTCCCTCAAAAGGTATAGTTACGCCACTGCCAGATCCTTATTTAATTGGGGGTCGGTGCGGTACGTACGGAATTTACGTCTATTTTGCTGACATCTACAAACAGTCTAATCATCTCTATTTCAGGATTTGTTTATTTACACCAATGCCATGGGGACTGCGTTAAGACTGCTTGAAGATATATGTGTATAAGGGAAGCAAGCAATAATTTTGAATTTCTCTGTTTCACTACTAATGTGAAATAGGTAATGAAAGTGAAGCAATTAATTAAAGGTACAACAAACATAAAATACAAAAAAAAACTTTATTCGAAAAAAAAACTAATTTTGACATTTCGATCAAAGACAATGGAGAAAATTACATTTCGATATTCAAAGACTGGAGAAAATTATAATTTTAAATGGGCACCTATCAAAAAGAAAACAATGGTGTTACATACATTGACCGTTCACTCATCATCGTAATTGAATCTCCTCATGCCGTCGAAGCGGAAACCATACGCGGCTGCATTCTTCACGTCGACTAGCGCCGGGTTGCGGTACTTGTAGAAACTACCGTGGCCATGGGCGGGCCGCGACGAGCCGTTCGGTACGCCGTGCGCCTCTCGCGGGTAGAACGCCTCGAACTGCCCGCTAGAGGGCAGCACATCCTTCAAACCGTCGTCTTCCGGGTCGTACGGACGGCACACAGAGAGCGCCACTGTCGCCAAAACACTTAACGTACATAATGCTAGCCGCATCTGGAACAACCGCACAGTGTCTACACAACAGTTAAACTAAAAAAGACAGTAAAAAAGAAACATTACGTACTATGATGACTAGCGATGCCAATGAATTATGAACAGATCACCCGGACCGTGTTAATTGCGCAGTGGCAGACGGGTAGGTCGCAGTAATAACGTATTGAATGGGACCGGTGTGGTTTCGACAACGGGCGGCCACAGTCGATCACCTTGAGGCCGAGCAGCTCATGCTAAAATCCGAGAAGTGTAGCAGGCGGGGCGTGACGCGCGCGGTTCCGCAACACAATACTTTCCCTTCGCGGGTTGTAACACACCTACTGCCGACGACAGCGCCGCCCGCACACTGTTGGGCCTAGCCATTGCATGAGTGCTCATATACGCTAACATCTTTTCATACGCAACTGTACTAACTCGTGTCTTGCTCACGATTACTAGTTTTAAGTACCTACCACTTGACCAAAGGGATGAAAATTCGGGATATGAAAAAAAAACGCACGTCTCATCCCACATGTTATCTTTAATGAAAATAAATTCCCTCGAAAACTTATTATAATTATAGACAAAATGACATTTAGGACACTAGGATATTTCAAAATGGTTTACTATTTTAGTTCTACATATTATTTAGAATGTCCGTGATTAGCAATTAAATTACTAATGAATTAATGATGCATATGTCTTTTAGCAAAATATTGTTACTTATTTCGAAACAATATTAATAGTTATCTTCATTATTACAACAATGATTGAAATTACTGCAATATAAACTTTTGTTTACTAAAGGCAGTGGCAATATTTTACTAGGTACTAGTCGGTTCTACTCCACGTCTTTCCTTATGCGTATTAAAAGTGTTGACCCAAATGCAGCGATTAACAATACATAATTGTCTTGTTCGTAGTGTTCGTACTATAGTCTGTAGTATACCTATAGTATACAGTGAGATTCAATAGCTACTGGCACGATACATTCTTGATATTAGGTATACCAAATCGTTGAGCGCTTTCTGCGGTTTTGTGATGTCGGATACAACAAGATGTTGTAAATCCTTGACAATTAAATAACACAGTCCACAGTTACGCAACATAAGTCACGGTCAAATTAGATAATGCAGAGTGACTATTACAACGGTTGGAACACACACTTTAATATTGGAAACATTGCCATGCATAATTGGATTCGCGCATAATAAGCGCTCTTAAAATGTAATATTTCGGACCTTTTTGATTTCGAATTTGAGTATCCATAATTTCATAATATTGGTCTAGGCACGGTCGATTGAAAATTGTTCATTTGTAATGTAATTAAAAAACACAAGTAATTTTGCAATTGTATATTGATCGACAGTTGCGAAATTACCAGTAAGTATTGTATTGAGGTTTAGAAAGCAGAACAAGACCGAAAAATTAATAAGGAACTAACGCTCACGTGACAGACAGTAGTTACTCGCCATGTATATCGGGTCATAGTATCCTAAACATATAAGATTGAAAAATGTAGTGTAGAGTCGACTTACGTAGCGACAACATAAAACGTTGATCACTACATATTATTCTACCGAACTATGGGTTGCAGATCAAAACTTAGCGCAGACGAGGCAGCTGCTTAGTGTCAACAAATGGGGCGCATAAATTTGAAAGCTATTGTATTGTACAGCGCGGCCAGCCGAAGCGCGTGACTCACTAGGTCAAAGGTGACGCACAGTCCTCACGACACATACATGCCGAGTGAACATCACATCCCCACATACAACAAGCTGTCCCTTAACTTAACACCTCATAGGTATATACAAAACAAAATGTACCCTACTCATTCCTAAGTAAATATCATTAATACGATCGAAAAAATATATCATGTATTTTATGCTTAGTGTAAGAATAGCTTAATGTTATAAAAGCAACAAGTCATAAACAAATACTTAGGCCATCTTGCACCGTGATTACTATTGGCTACAGTTAAAAACAATAAATAATATAATACTGGACAAGTGGTCGACGGCGTTAACACAACATGATCAATTTAATAATTAGCTCTAGTTACATTTACTTATATAATACCAACATAACCCGTGCAACACACAATATCTTATGAATAGTAAAAATCTAAACAACATGGTATTTAAGTGATGGTGCAAGGGCCGTTACAATGTAGCTGAGTATGGTATATTACATGCCAATATTAAATAGTAGATATATGTGTTAAAGTTTCACAGATGCTTCGATCTAACGTACTACGAACAGTACTACTATAAAAATAATGCACATCTAGTTTACTTCGATAACGAGAGTTAGCTTTCATAGAGGCACAACGTTGAAAATTTGTATATTCTGTCACACTGAGCTAAACTTTACTAACAACCAGATAATTATATCAATATTATACTTAAATATCGTAATAATATAATGAAAGATATTTTGATTTTACGCTTATATCAAATTCGCAGCCGTATTTAATGGTAAGTATTGGTATCATTTAAAGATCACATAATAATTAAGAAGCTGTTAACATTAAAAAAATAAGACATTGCGATTAAAGTTCATTGTTTGATTTAAGTAGTGTATCATTAAGACTGATATTAAATCCTAAGAAGCTAAATTATTTGTTCAATAAGTAATCACACAGCACAACTGTAAATAGATACAACTGCGAACATTAATAAGAAAATAGTTATAGCTATTTAATGCTAATTATTTGAACCTGTCGAAGTACGAACAATATGGGCTTATATGCCTACTGTTAGTGTAAATCTTTCGGGCTTATTCGGCGACATTTTTGAAATCCACAAATCATCAATCATTTCATCCTACCAATGGATGTCCACAGAAGCCTCTTGCTATTGCTAAACTCAGCCCGTCCATAGCAGCCTGCGTGAAGACTGAGGCAGTACTTGCACAAGTCTGGTGCGTCATACTGAACATGTTATCATCATACAACAAATATTAAATTACGAGCTACTCTAGCCTTTCAACGAAATTATTCTACAACGTACTACGAATTGGTGTTAACGTTTTGAAAAATAAGACACAATGTCAGAACCGATCGCTCTGTGAAGGCTGCTTGTAATGCGGCGTACAACGTGATTTACGACTTCACCTTTCTTTAAATTAAATCATCAGTAATAAACGTACTGTTCGTACGTTTTCTATAGGCAGTGCATCATTTTGTGACATCTCACTAAAATAAGACGATAATACGAGAACGTTACCTGGTTATTAAAATATAAAATGGTTAAAAAATATAATTATACTAAATCATTTTTTATTGCTACAAACGCATTACTAGATTTCATTATTTTGCTTTCATCAAAATATGGAGAATAAAACTGACATTCCTAAAATATTTTCGAATACGAAATATGTAGTTAAAATAACGGGTCTTTTACGTTACTAACGCAATGATAGTAAGCCAAAAGTTTGATTAAGAAATACAATTTAAGTAATAGTGACAAACCCGCAAGTTTTAAAATGACTGATTTCTTCACCCCTATCATGGGTGAAGAAATCACTCACATATATTTTTAAATAATCAAATATTTATTGCAGTCGCTAATTACTGATAGATTGAAGGTAATAAAGGTGATAGACTGTAGTCAACACAAACAAAGTGCAATCGCTACGAAATATATTTGCAAAAAAGTACATATCAACCAAATATCAACAGTATTCCATGCCAATATTATGATGATACATTCTGGGATGAGCGCCATGCAAACAATTGATTATCGCGAGCTGAGACACGATCTTGCGAATCAAAGAGGTGGCGTTTATTCCTGACCTATCTTAACCCGAACTTAAGGCGAGTAGTGCCGCCAATTAGCACCACTATTGAGCTTATCTGACAAAAAATGTGAGCACAGGAAATTTGAAAAAAAAAAAAAAAGGATTTTTTTTTAATATTCTATATCTTATAATTAGTCTGGCTAATTATTTTTTCCTCAAAATGGTGGCGCTAGTTGGCGGCACTACTCGCCTTAAGGGCGCACCGAGCGTTTGCCTTTGTCTCTTGTCTTTTTCTTTACGTGTAAAAAGTAAAGAAAATAACCATACTTTAGCACATTTTCAGTTTTTCGTTGTGAAATATGACGAAAATAATCATATTGCTCTTAAATAATAATTAACATCGTGTAGAAACTTTCCAGTCATCTATTTATTTTAGTAAATATCGAACTTATCTTCTCTAAATATTAAAAAATTAAATATTATAAAACAAAGTCGTTTTTCATGTGTCTGTGTGGCCGCGTTGTTCAACTACGCAACGGATTTTGATGAGGTTTTAACATGTAGGGAATATATTCCGGGAGGTTTATACTTACATATAATTCTTTTACATTAAACGTAAACGCAGTACTGCAATTTGAGGTTTTGTGAAGTCGTGAAAAAGACGCATTTTTGTACGCTTACATGTTTACATTTGTGCTCTTAGGTAAATAAAATTAATGTTTTACTGGATTTTACATCTTAACAAGCCCAACAGAAAAGCCAATAGCATAATGTCTATCTTCTGAGGATCATCCACAGTAACCATTTTTATCTCAGAATTTCATAATAAATATATTGTTACTTCCGAAGCTATTCTGACCGGTATATTATTAATCCTTATCCGATAACATATCTTATTAAAATTGGGCATTTAATTAAGATTCAATGCCTTGACATCATATGATTTAAATGAATACTTTGTAAGATATCACAGATTTAAAATTACGCGCAGCAAAATAATTATGGTTGCGGCGGCGGGCGCGGCGCTACCAGGTAATTTTGCGTACAAAAACAATAATATGTATTTCAACTAAATAATACCAAACGCAAATCACTTTAATCAATTTTGATAAACTTAGTCTAATCTGCACCTTATTTTTTGAATTATATTTTTTTAATAAATCTCCGTGAACTTGGTGTAAGTCATGTAAAAGAGTTTCCTCGGGTGGAGAAGATTAACATAAAGTCATCTTTACTGTCTCCACTAAATAAAATATTGCTCACCTATACAGGGTAGCAATGACACTGACGCACAAACTGTTACCATGGATTCAGTACATGTTCTAAACAACGCAGGGGCGTTGAAATTTTTCACAAAAGTGCAATACCTACGCGGTCAAAATGTATGCAACAGAAATTTCAACGCCCCGGTCGTTGAAATTTCTGTTGTCCAGAATAATGTACTGAATCCATGATAATAGGTTGCGCGTCGCCGACCCTACCATCCTGCGAAGGAAATGAAAGGAAAGCAGCGACAGTCGGTCATAGATCAAACAAGGGTTATAAAAACGTGTTTGTGTGTACAAAAAGCTCGGTGCGCCGTTAAGTAAAATGAGTTATGTGCAGGACGCCCAATGCATCTGAGTAATCATCCGGAGCAACCATTTAGTTGTAGTATAATACGTGTTTAGCTTTAGACCTCATTATTGCTTTAAAAGGCCACTAAGTTATCTACAAAATATTCGCATTAAATATTTTGATATGATTTGTTAGTACAGTGGTACCCAACTGATAAGGCGCGTCGTGAATCTTCGTTCGCACAGAAAAGAAAGTATGGCCCCGAAGATTAACGAGAATGCTTAAAACTTACAATCAACCATAGATCACTAATATAAGGTTCATAATACACTGCAGCTGTTAGTTCCGTCTCACTCGCAAGTATGGCGGCTGACTAACATGCCATACGCGGCGCGCGCTAAAATGGCAGCAGCTGCCGACCAATAGCGATACAGGAAAAAGTAGCGCGGTGCGTGGAGCGTGCCGATTGATCAATAGCATTTCCCGCGCTTTGAAAATTCATCTTCTGCGCAGGCACATCGATATGCTATATAAGTTGGGTACTACTGTATCAACGAGGCTTGCAGGGCTGGGGCTGGTGACACTTGCTCTTATACGAATTTGCGATCTTTTGATATTCAAGATCGTTCATATTTAACGACGTGGTGATGATTGGTTGAACTGAGGTTTTAATGGATGACGCACGGACACGCACGCAAAGGTAGCCGTTGAATTGTAAACTAGCAGCAGAGATAGACAAACGACTCGGCTAAGAACTGCGAGCGATAATAATAGCATAGCACTAAAGAGGACGCATATACTCAGCACAGCAGTAGGTGGAACAAGGATGATAAGGATGATGTTGATCATGTATCTCAATGTAAAACGGATTTACAATACCGATTTTTTTTATGCAAAATATTTAATTCAGGCATTTATTGTCGGCTCTAACGTTAAGTCAAAGTTTAAATAATTTTAAAGCCATCAGAGATTTGTTTCCCAAAAATGAATGTCTTAGCTAACACATAGTAATTAACAACAAATAATACACTTATACAGCACTTAATTATTGCAAAGTTAATCGTTCGTCAACACACGAACCAGCATTATACACTTAGGTATATCTAAATTATTATGCAGTCATCAGAATCAATATAATTCTTATCCATGGGGTCTGTATATTGCTAATAAAACATCTGATACAAGCTATTTTTGAACGTAATTATTCCAACTACATTCGATTTATGAAAATATGTCATCACAACAAACGTATCAAAAGGATAAGCGTTTGTTCAAATAATTTACAGGCCAAACTGTCCTATCAATAGTTATAACAAGTCATGTATGGCCCGGTTCACATTAGGTCGGACCGACAGTTTTACCGGAACGACAAAAGTGTCGAATGCATATTGGCCTATGTATTTCAATAGCGCTGTTCACATCAGGGCGACCCGATAAAATTGTCGGCGAAGACACATAGCCGGACGTTCAGCCACGACTTCAGCCGAATATAATATTGGCATACTGCTTTGTATTGCGCCAGACCACAGCAGCTTATAGTGTGAACAGCAAGAGCCAACGTTCGGTCAACGGTAAAACTATCGGTCCGACCTCATGTGAACCGAGCCTAGTATATCTGATTGATAATACAGTCACACTATTGCTCTAATTCATTGTTAGAATAATGCGCGTTGATATTCTTTACTTAAAGATGATAGTTAGATTAGACTTAAGATATCACTTCACTTACTTTTATTTAATTTTCCACTAAAACCAAGAACTAAAATATTTGTATAACTATCGAGTTGTTTGTTCCCGCGGCCGTTACTTGACCTATACTTAAGAAATAAACTCCACATTCCCATAACAAAAATAATAAACGCAATAATTACAACGAAAAAATAAATACAATCACAATCAATTCAATTTTAAATTAGTAATTCTAATCATGATTAAGCAATAACAATAGTTTATTTGAAAACTTTATATGGAATTAACAGTGACCAGTCTGCAAGTGTTTCTCAACATCGCGAGACTTGTGTACCTAGTTAAGGCAAATACCTGATTTCATGCAAAACCAACGTTTGTTTGATTGACTCATGCCCGGTTTCCGAGGCATTTTTAACGGTGGTTTAACTATTCTATTCAATAGCGCTATTGGTTCGATAACATGTGCGTTACCGAACACCATAATGTAAGATAAACTCTGTTTAAACTTAAGTTAACTCAGGGCCGACTAGCGTATAAGATTATCTGGCTGTTTATTAGGAGAATAAATATTTTCAATTTTTCAATCGTATAAAAACTGAAAAATTGTTAAAGGGGCCTAGACAAAGTAACATTCAATTAGCGATGACGCTAGTAGAAAAGCCAAAAAAGCCAAAATATGTATGGGGTTGACACCAGCTATCCAAATGTCACGTGGTCATGTCAATGTCACTTTGAAGCTGTAGCGATTGTAGAAATAGAATCGCTCCGAAGCGAATGCCATTTGTAGCCAGGGACCCCATTCCGGGCTCGAGCTAGATATCACGACCATGGAGATAAAACTCTGTTTCAAATCTCCGCATCAATTTCCGGTTCAAATCTCGATACTATCAAAAAACCGTATTCTGGTTGACCATGGAGAAAGATTTACAACGGAGAAAATAATCTCGTCTAAAAGACGTTCCATTTTTATCGATTCACTTTGATTATAATCGATTATGCTACGTTTTTCTTTTTTTAGTATTAATGACATGTTTAATTTATTAAATCCAAGCAAACACATTATAAAAGATAGTTTTAGTATATTGTGTTTCTTTAGCTGTTTTTTTTTTATAATTACTTACTGAAAATAGTAATTGCAAAGTAGCGTGATCAGAAACGCGTTTCGCATGATTTGTGTCCTTTTTCTGACGTAGGTAGGTTTTAATTTTCATAATAAATATGACTACTTTTAATCGCGATTAAAAAGGTGTGGAATAAAATTAGTTGTCATGAACTAAAATTCACACCAACACCTTGACTTCAAGTGCAAAAACAGTACTGTATTTTTTTTTTTCTTTTGCTTATACCTCGAAAACGGTGTGTCCTATCGCAAAAATAATGAAAATTTGGCCCCCCTTTATGGAACCCATAAACTCCTAAGCCCCTACATGTAGGTACCAAAAAAAATACGAATATACCTACGAATGTAAATTTTGACAGATGTTCCAACGGAGATTTCATATCTCCATACCTTAGGAGCAGCCGTGATATCTCGCTGGTTTGCGATCGAAAAATTTATGAATGGAGATCGTTAGAATAGCATTTTTTCGTTTCCGACGGGGATAAGCAGTTTCGCGACTGATATTTCGACCATGGAGATAATTTCCATGCCACCGGAATTGCCCTGTGGTCTTTGCTAAACACTGACAGGAATTGTATAGAACAAATTGCGAACAATGCGACCTCAAAAAAAAAAGTCAAAACATGATTAAAATTTATTCCTTAGAATAAACGACTAACTGATGCTTGAAGGAACAGTTAACTTTATTCCTCAGTTACAGGCTTTATTCGTCAGATCCTACTGGCTGTCTGAATATTGAAAAATCCAGAATCATCTATGGAATAAAATCTATTCGGTTCTTTTTCTGAGGACTGAAAAATTGGGCCTTAACTGACCAACGTGTGCCGTTTATCTGTTCGTTAGGTATACTGGTCATCAAACAAATCGACCCACCCATTTTTTGTTCAATACTATCGATTGTTTCACAAATAAGCTGTTGAACCAGTTTGTTTTTAGGGTTCCGTACCAAAATGGTAAAAAAGAAACCCTTATGGTGTGACTCAGTCTGTCTGTCTGTCACAGCTGGATATCTCAAGAACTGCTAATGCTATCAACTTGAAATTTGGAACAGTTTTAGGTGACATTTACCCAACTATTTTGCAAATAAGAAAGAAATAAAAATATATGTATTTTTTTTGCAACAGGGACTGAAAAGGGGTCTTAAAAATTCAAACTGGGGCTACTAGGGCATGTGGGGTATCATATGAAAGAGCGCTGTTTGCACATTATCAAACAATTTTTTTTAATTTTTTTTTAAGCCGCACAGTGTTCGACTTTTGATCAAAAATGTAAAAAAAATACCGTTTCCCCCCCCCCCCCCCTTATCTCCGAAGTTTGCAAAGGGAAAAATCTGAAATTATTCTATGTGATAGAAGTTTATGTAAAGATTACAGGAAAAATAAAACGATGTTTCTAAATAGCACACTTTTTCAGAAATCGGAACGGAACCCTCGGTGCGCGAGTCCGACTCGCTCTTGACCGGTTTTTTTTTTATTTAAAGGGTCGATATGATGATTGACGTCTTGTTTGTCATAAATTTTATTGCACAAGTAAAATTACATAGATACATGCATACATACATAAACTCCCGCCTTCTTCCCACTGGGGTAGGCAGAAACTACAGAACGCCACCTGCTACGATCCTTACATACTTTTACTTTCATACATCTGTGGCCTTAGTGCGAGTTTTCATACTTACTCGATCACGTTAACGTAAACGTCAATTTGTACTGAAACTGAATAAGCGCCGTCTGGTGACTAAAATGGGAAACACAATTATTCCATACAAATTGACGTAAGATAAAGTAAACGTCAACGCGATCGAGTAAGTATAAAAACTCGCACTAAGCCCTCTGGTCATATACCCTCGCCATTAAAATTACTTAAAAAGCAAATTAATTAACTCTTGTAAAACTTTTCATAAAAAAAAAGTTTAAGAAAAAAAATACAACGCTGGACCTGAGCCCCCGGTCTACTCCTTGATATGCAATGGTCTCTGTTGCACCATGTAACATGAGGCAACAGGGGCTAGTGTGAATCTTTGGGTTCATTCGAGTAATCGAGTCTGGTAATCCACGCTGGGGTTGGTGCATTTCATTCATTCATATTTCTAAAAAATAAATAAATAAACTCAGTTTGTCCTACAATCAGCAAAGAAAATGAGTACTTACCAGCATTTTCTTTGCTGATTGTAGGACAAACTATATTTATTTAGCCCTGCTCGGTTGAATATAGAGAAAACGAGCTTTACTCAGAAATGAGACCTAGCTAGATCGATTTTTTGCCCCCGTAGACCCAAAAAAATCGAAAACAAAAATCCTATCGAAATCGTTAGAGCCGTTTTCGAGAACGTGATTACAAATTATATACAAATATTGCTATAATAGAATTTATTTAAAAATAAAAATGCAATGCAATTTTTCGAAATAATCGCAAGTCTGCGACTGTCTAATATTAATTTAAGCCACTTAATACCCTCGAAAAAAAAAAACAAAATCAATTTTAGACGCGATCTCTTATGCAGGCCCGTCCATCGGAAACTAAGGAACTAGTTATCGGTTTCATAGTTATTGAATGGCTTGTTGCGTGTTCAGAAACGCAGTGAAGTTAAACGCCATTTATCTTAAGCATGACTTCATTGAATCAATACGGAACTCAGCAAACCGGGCATCAATCAAATGAAACTCAAATCACGCAATTGAGTTTAGAGAGATCATTGGTCCTACATTAGACCTATCTCGTGTAGTAACTTTGTTACAAGATTTACACTCTGAAAGCAAATATCTATGAAAGATAAGCAATAATTAATTTTATTGCATAGATAAACGTATTTATGTTAAATTAATTAGTAATAATTTGTGATTTGAACTTTTATCATAGCACAAGTAAGAACTTAATACCATTATTATAATTAAGAGATCTATGATGATCGTGATAAACAACATTATTATTTATTCAAAAATTTAGTACACCATCGAGGCCTACAATTAAATGTTATAATTAAGAATGGTTCCGTACGAGACAGACGCCAGCGCATTGTTTGATAGACACGTGTTTATGATTATAACGTATAATATAACTACTGCGGGAAATGTGTATCCCTAAACCGAACGATTCTCTCTTTAAATATTTATTACTCAGTTGCTAATTTGCTATTATTACTTAACTATTTCAGAATAATTTCACACACGTAATCAGACATTTGTGTTAAATATTTTTAACAATTAAATTAGTAAATGCAGACGTTTGGTTCTTAACTATCTATACACTCTACAAATTCCGTTGTCAGTCAGTCAATCATGGTGAGACAAGGTGACTCGATTATAATTATTAAGAATTGCTAGAAATGTCGGCGTCGAAAGCAACCAACGCTATATGGGTACACCACCGGTGACACTTGGTCAGAACATTTAGATTGATATTATAACATGACTTCTACAATGATTTTAAATGATAATACATCGAGACCTGAGTGTAGATGCATGTCACACTGAAACTATGGATGATTGTGGTGATCCTACAATACCATATCTAAACACTGTACAGGTAGCTTTCCAATTTCGTCTTGGGCGAAGGCTGAGTGAAGGGCGAGAACCAAAGTATAGAGAACCTGCCGAACACCGACTGTATGCTCTTCCATCGAGACTTGCGAACCCATCGCGCTTGCTCCTTCTTGAGCTGCTCGATACCCTGCAAAACGTTCAAATCGATTTAATGTAGTTGTATATTCAAAGTTTACCGTTTTAATACAAGCGTTTAAATAATAAATAAATTGCCGGACGACTTAACGAGTTATGAATAAAGCCAATCGATTTAAATAATGAATACTCACGGTTTCATCGTTCCAAATAGCGTGTAGCTGAGTGCCAAGCATGACGGCCGTGAAGATGGCGAATAGCAACGCTTCGGCGATGAGGAACAGTAGTAGGACGACGGTGGCGGGCGGCGAGTACGCGCTGCAGTCACGCCACTCGTGGCGGATGCACGTCACAAACTGGTACACAGCCAAGCCCACCGCGTGGATAGATATTGCCGCTATGTAGAACTGTAGTATAGATATAAACAACTCATTTATTTTCCCACCAGGAATTTCTCAGTAGCAGCCCGGAGTCCCGATTTGTGGCTGGTTGATAGCAATAGGCTCGCCCCCATTACGTGGGTCTTAAACAACACTGACGAAATGTCCTTTGCCTAACCTTTTGGGGATTACAGGCCTGGTGTTATGGTAATAAATACAGTATACAAAGAGGTTGCGAGAGAATCCTACAATAGGTTGATTATGACTCCTACAGTGGAGTTTTACTAATCTTTTTCTAGTTTTTTACTGTCATACTTTTTTGTAATCATTCTTAAATTTATCATTGTATACAAACGTGAGATACATAGACACTAACATGAAAAGAATACAGCTATCATCATAATGAGGTAACAAGACTACTTTGGAAGCAAGATTTGTAGAGTTTGATAATGAGGATTAGAGTTGATAAGATTGATGAATGCTACGGTAGGTCTTATTGATTTCTGACTGGCGAACAACACATGTGTGGTAATAATATTAAAGCACATGTTTTGAATGTAGGTTATGTCATCATTAGAGATCAGATAATCGGGTGCATAAATCTAGCCAAAAATTAACTTTAGGTAAATACCTAATTAACTTTAGGTAAATACCTAATTAACTTTAGGTAAATACCTAAAGTTAATTTTAGGATAAGAAACTACGGAAGTGGCTCCTTATTTTTTTTTTTTAATAAATCTCGGGTTTCTAGAAAATCCGGAAATGCACAACTAATCGGATACATGGCATGGAAACGACTTCTTAAATGTGTGGTATTATCTATAAAAAAAATACCGGAGCACCGGGATCACAATTATTTGTATGCTTGTTTACTTGAAATTAATTTTTAACATTACTTATCCTGACGTTTGCTATGCCAGTTTGGCAACCTACTTTACAACATTAGCTAGCATTCGATTTCATAGTCAAAAAGTACTAAAGGAGAATGGGTAAGAATTTACCCAGACGCTAGGGAGGTCGTCGCGCAGCACCCAGTGGTACCAATGTCTCACAGATGCGGCCCCAGGACCGATGCCTGTGGGACGCCGCACGACATGAGTCTAATACCCATTGAAATGCAGAACCAGTACATGTATGCCCCATCTATCCTAACACAAGCACTGGAACCCTTGTATAAAGATTTCAGCGCCCATACCAAGCGCCAGTCTACACCGTAAGGTATACATGGATAGTGTCGACCACAGTTAATTATTTTTTATTAATTATTATAATTATTGTAAATGAAGATTTCATTATTAGGTACTATTTAATAATTATATTAATGTGATGTGGTAGATGTGCTGTGGTAGCCCGCGAAATTCAATTGCAAAAATCGCAAAAAAATTTGAATTTCGCGGGCTACACAGCGTAATCACCTTAATTATAATAATTATCAACTATAATGTCATCCCACGCAATGGCTCGACCAACGAAAGGTTGCTTATTTAATCAACTTAACTTCTTTACAATTTTTTTTTCTCCAATTGAATTCTGATATGATGTCTTAGGATTAATTAAACTACTCCGTGAGGGCAATACAAGACAAACAGTTCATAATGCTACAGTATTTTTTTTTTTGGGTAGCTACTGAGTCCATACTATTTACCAATTGTCCTTTATCAATTCTAAGATCACGAGATTTTTACGATCTATACAAAAGTGCAATCCATATTAGCCAACACTTGAACGCAAGTATCTAAATATACATTCGATTCTGTATAATTAGAACTCAAAATTTGTCGATCCCGGAATCCCAGGATTTTTTCGATAGAAAATTGCAATCCACATTAGCCAACACCTGAACGTAAGTAAATATACATTCGATTTTATAATCAGAACTCAAAATTGGTCGATCCCGGAATTCTGGGATTTTTTCTATACAAAAACCCATTCAATTTTAACCAAAACCTCAACATTAGGTAAATACGCATCCAATTATCCGACCTCTAGTCATCATTAACTAAAAATTGATTTGTTGGATGAATCAGTACTAGTACTTGAGAGCGCTAGTCCTTAATAGCATAGAATTTATTAAATAAAATTATTAGTTACTTACAGTAAACAAAACAAAATACTTTTGATTATTCTCGCCAACACAGTTGTTAACCCATGGACAGTGATGGTCCATCTTGCGGATGCAGCGTTGACACACTGAGCAATGATGGGCCCGTTCTGGCTTGATGCTGCAGCACTTAGTGCACTTGAATATCACCTGACCCTCGCGGAAACTCATCTGCTTGATCATTTCTTTTGTGGCATTCCCCTTTGGAACGGCACCCTTTAAAAACCATCAATTACCATTTATAACACAGATATAGAACCATTCTAATTGATTTAATGTAGTAACAAAGAAAATTATGTTTAATTGCATTAATCAATGTTTATTAGACATCCATACAAAAGTAACAATCAACAATGATTTGATATCCATTCTGTGGCATGTGTATTGTCAAAGAGAAAACTTTATAATGAGGTAGCATATTGTTTTCCTTAGCATAATCTATAAGTGAAGGCATCTTACAATATTCATAACATTCAGTACTTACGGGATCTGTGAACATTGTCCTAAGGTGCGAGGCAAACGCAAGGAATGCTAGGCTTTGGAAGATGAATATGTTGATGTAGCTGTAGATTGGGTATGTGGACAGACCAGGCAGTAGCATTACCATCATGACGACAAATTCTGCATACAGTATCAGTAGCCATGTCAGCACGGCACATATGATGCCACAAATATCCTGCAAAGATTACAAATTAAATAATGTGTTTTGTGGGATTCTTCAAGAAATCTTACTTAACCATTCCTTTAATTTTTCATGACTAAAAGTAATTTAAGTTAAACATAAATTTTGCTCACCCTGATACACCAAGCTTTACCCCCACAGCACCGGTTATGCATGTCGCAGTCAGGCCGAGTCAGAACCAAGCATTCTGGATCTATTTGATACTGATTTTCCATATCATCTTCATCGGAACTGTCATAGAATTCTCGTATCATTGAATGCTTCTACAATCCTGAAAATATCATAATATTTTGTAGAAGATAATTGTATTATTGTTGTAGTCTTTCGCTTTAGAAGAAATATTCAAGAGCCAGCCAATAAAAAGAATAAACCATAAAAAGTATGTCAGTAATGCTATATTTTTTCTTCTGATTTCGTATGTTGTTTTTTTGAGACTTTTGCTAGGTACTCAAATCACTGATGACAAAGTAATCAACAACTTAAAATTGAAACATAAAACTTATGTAATTGAAAACACACAAACTCGCAGATTGCAAAATGCATCAAATTATATTAAGAAAATAAACATTTGCTAAGCATTATACACACAAGTAACTATCAAATTCATGCACGCATAATAATGTTGACTTAAATGCAACAAAATATAAAACAAAACAAACATTTTTCATATTAAATCAATCTGACAAAGATCCACAAATTTTAATGACAGCCAGGACCCACGAGTTAACGTGCTTTCCGCGGCACGGAGGAGTTACAACCATTAAAATAAACTTAAACACTTCTATTTTTATTATTGCTGCTTTTTACAAAATAATTGTGATATATTATATTCAAAAGTGTGATGTAGGTGGTGTTGGTAGAAAATAAAGTCCAGTGTGATTGAGGTGTTATTGGTAGAAAAGAAGAACGACCCATAAGCATGTATGACGAGACAAGATGTGTGAATATAGACCAAGCAAAAGAAATACTTAGGTAAGTATATTGAGATTCAAGATGTGGCATTTACTTGTTTCTGCCTATCTCAATAGTGTATTTTTAAAACATTATGCATCAATCTGCCTAGCCTTTTCCTAAATATGTTGGGGTCGGCTTCCAGTCTAACCAGATGCAGCTGAATACCGGTATCTTACATGGAGCAACTGCCTCTCTGACCTCCACAACCCAGCAACTGTGTAATACAATACAATACCCCTTGATAGGACTGGTTGTCAGACTTTCGAGCCTCTGATGACCCGTAATGACTGTCAATGGTCCACAAATGACAGCCGAGACCAACTTAACATGCTTAAAAGTAAAAAGAAATAAAAAATATAATGGTTCTTGAAAGTGCTTTATTTAAGACTTGAGGCACCAAGTTAATAATAATTTCTTGAAATAGATAATCACAATAAATGTATGTAATAGGGTTTTTATTAAAAATGTAAAAAAAGAAGAGTTTTTTGTATCAGAAATAAATAATCATTAAATGGACTGAAACTATTGGGAAAAAATGTCTCATTTGTTTAACAAAATCATTATTAATTTAATGCCATAGGTCTTAATTAACGCACTTTCAAGAACAGTTACATTTTTTATTTCTTTTTACTTTTCTTTAGTCTGACTCCTGAACTATTTGCGAGACGAGGTATTAACTATTGGGAAAAAAATGTTGCGTTTGTCAACACTGTTAACCAGTGTAGAACACATCATTCCCAGTAGTGAATAGTGTTAACCACAGAGTATTAACCAGCGGGAACAACTCAAATAAAAAGCCCTGTGCTTTTAGAAGTAGGAAGGTAAGCTTTGAAAAGAAATGCAGATTACATAGCCTCTTGCCTGCTGTTGTTGAGAAATATCAAGCAGAGCACATTAATTATTCGCTAAGCCAAGACATTATTATTACAGTCACCAACAAACTTCACTTGTCACACACACTGTATCACTATTTGCCTCACTTTAAAGATATAGGTACTCTTACAAGTCTGAACAGCAGCTTATTTTGCTACTTACCGTCACAAATAGCAGAGCTTCCTCACAACAACTAATGAACAACTGCACTAAAGGGGAGTTATTTGAAAGGTATGACTATAGTAGCTACAGCCATATAAATGCCGACGATCTCTTGTAGTCGTCTCAGGCGTGTAGGTGCGAAATGTTAAGTTCATCAACTAGGTTCACGTGAAGAACACTGAAATCGATCGTCATAATCAATCGTGCTTTCTAATGTACTTAGATCAATCGCAGTAGAATAGTGAACGGCGTTTCTTCAAATTCTGGCAAATCTGGCCAACTTGACGGAGGGTCAGGGTAACAACTTGATTTTGATTCTCATAATTCCTATACTTGAGCCCTCCGGTCAACAAGTAGTTGAAACAGTTTAGTTTATAAATAATAAATGAGGAATGCACACTACACACTAGTTTTATTTTCTGGCCTACTAAAATCAATAAAGGAAACGAAGTCAGAGTCACTGTATCGTCTCGTATCGTCGTGTATCGCCGTAGCACAGATTAAGTAGTATTCGCCGTAGTAAAACCAACAGATAATAAATCCAAAACTGAAAAGTCAAACATGAAATTACAGACTATTTATGAACTGAAAATCGACTAAAAAAGCTTCTGTTAGGCTTAGGCCTTAGAGCATTTAACTATGGAGATGGCAAGCAGCGAATCACCGAACAACATTTTCTGCTCAGAACAATAACAAAGCATAGAAGGAAGGCTAAAAACAGAATTCTGTAACTACCTTTATTCCCGTTCTATTATTAGGTACGATAAAGGATGTGGGAAAGAGATAAATGTTTTACTCTTTGTTTTACTTTCTTGGCATGGTCACAAGATCAATTGTCATTTGGTTAACAAAGTTATAGTATGACGCGGCCAAATTTGATAGTAGTTTGTTTCAATGTCTGACAGTTCGTTCATTGAACTAGCTGACTTATTCGCGTGTTCATTGTTTACGTGTCTGTCGTAATATTCCATGGTTTTGCGATGTTTTAATAATATTTCTACTGTTAGATTGCATGAATTCTTTGTTTAACTACAAATAGTGAGTGTGTGGACGCTGTGGAGCAATTTCTTGTGTGGTTGGGGGCTGCAAGACCCATTCATAGCGAAAATAAAATGAACAACAAATATTGACCTTCCATCGGTAAGTTTTTGCTCAATTTCTTGTTGCCTAAGATCTGATAAACGAATATAAATACATAACAAATATTGCTGTGTCACTATATAGATGAAACCAGTCGTAATATTTATTCCAATAGAAGTTATTAGCGAATATTCGGAAATTGTTTTGGGGTTATCTTGATCAGCCATAGTGACGTAAATAATGTTGTCGATACTTTTCTTTTACAGATTTCCTAGACGATGTGAAAAAAAAATGGATAAATTGTATTGGTAGACGAAATTGGACTCCAAACAGCACAGCCACATAATATGCTCCAAACATTTTACTTTGTATTCATTTGGTAATGAACCTATGAAATGGATGTAGCATGTTCTTTAAGTCGTCACTTAGAGTACATGCTGTTCCTACATTATTTGTTATGGATAGAACAGATGAAATGGTCTTGATATATTATGATATAATTAAGGTATTTTATTGGCAATAAATAGTATCCCGTTCAAATTAAAACTTGATTTATTACATTACAGGAAATACTTATGGAAGTCTGCGAAGAAGGACATAGCGCAATACTGCAAATTAAAAAAACCGCTCACCATCAACAGTAATCTAACATGAAGACAGGTATAACATTTAGAAATATGTTCACTTGAAATATGCGATACAATGATATTATATTAAAAATATCATTGATGCGATATCATTCTTCTACTTATCCCAGTCGGAAATATAATCGAGTGCAAATTTATTTATTTATTTTTAATACAAAATACGTAATTGTAGGATCCCGTAGCAATGGAAGTTGAAACAGGACCTAGTACATCGGTACTAATTAATGAATCGCCACTGATCTTGACATCTCGTGAAATCATCTCACATCAGTCAGATAAGACATACAAATAAAACTATTTACCTAAATAAAAATGTTGATAAAAAATCTTACATAAATTTTATTGAGAACTGTTTGTTTTAGGAATCCTTGACACAGATGACAATAACAAATTCAGAAATAATTGGATTCCATCCTGATTCAAGAAGACTGCGCTTCTGGCGAGTTCCTGGTCGCCAGAGCCGACTCCAGAATCCTCAGGAAGTTCATCCGTACCAGGGCGGAATGATTATGGTGTGGGCTGGAATTCGACTAACAGATTATTAAAGTGGCTAGGCATTTTATTTTTTTATTTAAAATATTATCTGGTCGTTATTTATTTTTTTATGTACGACAAGTTTTTGTCGCTTTGGTACCATTTTAAATTTTCATAATAAATTTTATTTTTTCACTAACAACCATTTTATTGAATCAAATAATTCAAATCTCTATTAAATTACGCTTCTACTGATTTACAATAATATATGTTACATAAAAAGTATTAAAATAAAAATTATTAGGTACTTTGAATACCCTTTTTCCCTAGACTTTGTTGAGTAGTCTATGATGTAATCTAAAATTCAAATAAATATGAGAAAGTGAGTTGCTAAAAACATTTGCAAAACCGAATGTCTCCCACTTCTTTTCAATAAACTCATCAGTTATTATGGCAACTAAATACATTCGGGTTTAGCCGGGTCAGATTTAATACATGAAGAGCTGTCGAGAACCAAGGAAGACTTTGGTGATGATGATGACGAACTATTTAGTTCATACTTAAAGTATTGTTTAATTTTGAACGAATATATTAAGTATTGGTATCATAAGTATGCTTAGTTACTTCAAAATTTTTGGTACGCACGGCTACAGATCAAGCTATACATTTCCAGTATAAGCTGATCTCCCATTGTATAGGATTTCCTTACAATGAGCAGTCAGTGTAAACTGGAAATGTATAGCTTGATGTGTAGCCGTGTGTACCTACGGTTATTATTCTTGGCAGTGTAAGAAAGAATGTCATTGTAAATTCTATCGACGTTGAAATTTAGTGGGTACATCACTAGTCAGAATAAAATGAATGACAACCTACAAAATTTCGAAACGTCTTCTGTATACGTGTCCTTCTTTAACATCATAGCGGCTCCATAAGTCAAAATGAAACAAATATATTGAGTTCAGTTGCTATTTTAACACTACTTCTATGCTTTGTTATTGTTCTGAGATTTTCTGCCACTTTATGCGGGGGGCGAGGAAAACACATACAGCACACTACGAAAATTTGACAGTGCTAGTGATGTGACACAAACAATGAGTGATATTTCATTACATGAATGAATGAATAAATGTTCATTCATTTGAATTTCTTGTATGTATACGCACGGCTACAGATCACGCTATACAGGGTTATTGGTAAAATACCAGCAACCTCTTTAGGGGTCATTGTACTCATCATTATGAACAACTTTTAATGAGGGACCAAACCTGAAATCGCGAAAAAAAATCAGCTGCTCCCTACATTTTGACGAGTTTGATGTAGATAAAAATGTACTGAACAGCTGATTTTTTTTTCGCGATTTCGTGTTTGGGCCCATAGTAAAACTTGTTCATAATTATGAATACAATGACCCTTTAAGAGGTTGCTGGTGTTTTACCAATAACCCTGTATATTTCCAGTATAAGCTGATCTCGCATTGAATAGGATTTCCTTATAATTAGAGATCAGTGTAAACTGGAAATGTATATAGCTTGGTGTGTAGTCGTGTGTACCTACACAAAAATACGCAATATGATTAATGCCTGCGAAACTACGTAGGTAGCCAGTAATGACAAAAAAATTTATAGTGCTTTAGAAAAAGAACGATTGTATTTATTTATAGAGTCAAATATTTTTTCAAATAACATATTGCTGGACCAGCCGGTCGATTCAGTAAAAATCTCACCGTGAAAACTTAGGTGAAGTGAGTTTGTTTTTGCTAGGAATTGACACTATTGACAGCTCACTCCACGCTCACTTCACCTAAGTTTTCACGGTGAGATGGTTACAGAATCGCACTGCAGTGCCTTTCCCTATCATTCTGCATTTAGGGTCGGCAATTCGGGATACATACTGAGCCCCGTTTTATAATGCGGGCTTATTGTAGGTATACGTGTCAAAAAAGTAGGAAGTGTAGAATATAAATAATAAAACAACACAGCCAATTTTATTATTTCGTTAAAAATAACACTTTTATTTTTATTTATTTTTTATTTATTAAAACTTTATGCACAAGTAAAAAAATACTGTACAAAGGCGAACTTAATGCCTGAGGCATTTTCTACCAGTCAACCTTAGGGTGATGCAGAGACAAAACATGGTAGGTGCAACACAAGGGATAGATAACTGGCAAAAGAATAAATACTAATAAATACACGTCTTTTACCCGTTCGGTTTCTTTTTTTTTACAACTATTTGAGTTCGGTGTTTACTAGCTAACTAAATAAATAAACTAAATGAGGTGTTTGATATTTTAGTAGGAAAACATGCGGGTGTTTCATAGCCATAGTCTAGTTCATAGCGGCTTCATAGCCATGGGCTAGTTCATAGTGGCTTCATAGCCATAGTCTACTTCAATGACATTAAACATCTAGACGTTGCCATGATTACAGTGTGAAGCGTGGAAGTGAGACACATATATACGAAATTTTATTATTATCTCCTCACCGCTGTCACTGTGGCGAAGTTGTCAACAGCCTCGGACACCACGGCCTGTCTTGCAGCCGAATTGCGGGTCGCTAAGCGCGGCACGCTTACATCAATGACATCATCCGACGAGCCCTTGTCACCGTCGGCGTTCCAGCTGTATTAGAACCCAATGGCTTGGCACGCGACGATGGCAAGAGACGGGACGGCATGTCATTATTTCCATGGAAGGTGGGTAGGCCTTTAGTGTGGGACGCTACGTGTCGATACTCTTGCGCCATCCCACCTTCATGGCTCGGCGTGCTGTGCTGACACTGCTGCTGCGGCTGCGGAAAACCTCAAGCGGCGGAAGTATAATAACCTTATCGGTAATTATATTTTTGAGCGGTTTGGGGTTTGAAAGCGGTGGAATAATTATTGAATTATTCCACCGCGGATTAATTTTTTTTCAAATTGCATGAGCTGCGAAAACTCACATTCGAAACGAACTAACTGTTATTTTTTAATAGCCTAAGCCTACAAAAGAAAAGAATTTAAATCGACTCACAAAGAACTGAAATTAATATTTTATAAATAATATTTTTTTTAATTTCAACCTGACTTATCCAGATACATTCACAAAAAAAAACTGAACTATGTTTACTGAACATACTGACTGAAAAAATCATTTATTGTATCAATCATTCATTCACGTTGTCCCTGCACTATGCAAATTCCTTTAATTCCTTCCTGTACTACGTTTGCGCTACCAACGTACCACTGTATTTTTCTATCGTAATGTCAACAACGATTATTTCGACATTGTACTTAAATAAAAGTATTTGAATGTATTATTTATACTAACATGTGGTAAGAAACACCATGGTTTCGCAAATTTGAAGTGGCAGATCGCTTTTCGCACGAGGAAACTGCACAATTCACCATTTTTTGGGAGCACTTTCTTGCGACACAATACGATACACAATGACAGCTGTCGCCAAATGAATTAGTTTTATATAACGTGCATGGCCATATGGCCAGTCGACTTTGGCAGAGGGGTTCGCTCAGCTATGCCATCTCCATAGGTTAAATGCTCTAAGGCTTAGGCAGTGGTCCTTGCAGTGGTCATGTCGATCCATAGATAATATACATCTAGATCGAGCCACCGCGTGGCCAGCTTAGAGCATTTAGGTTAAATGCTCTAAGGTGGCCGGTCATGAGACAGCAATAATAGAGTCTGGCAAACGAAAGCGCGACCTGAGAAAAGGCGGCAAATGTTAAAATAATGTTTTGATACTTGAGATTTATTATAATTATTTTTTTGTGTTTAATGGCTCCGTTCGGTGTGACGGAGCCTTAAATATCATGGATTTGAGTAAGAAAACGAGTGTGTAGATTATTATCGGTAAGTATGTAAACATAATTTTTACATACGTGGATCACACTGAAAGTTTTAGAAAATAAAAAAAACGGAATGATGAAGTTTATGTTTTATTTTTCGAAATAAATAAAAGTCACAAGGTGCCAGGTCAGGACTGTAAGGAGGATGACTCACTAACTACACACTTTCAATAAACGCGTTGTAGTGGTGGAGGAGGATTTAGCTTCTTGGGCATTGCTGTCTAAAATTAATTGATTTTGTTTCTTATTGCATCAATATCAAAGCTGTCTAAATTCGACACGTGCTTTTGTGGGACCGTTTTTTTCCTGGAGTGCTCCACATACCTTCATTCAGAAATCCTTCCATTTTAATTTTCACCAACCTTTGTGAAACAAAGTCCAAGTACTTACCCAAACAGTTTGATCACATGAAATAACAAGTTTGTGAAATGGAACAAACACATAAAGAATACACTACTATGCGCGCCAAATAAGAATGGGATCGCGCTTGCTTTAGCTTGCTGTGCCCGACAGGGTCCATAATTGATTCGAAAATTATTACTTACCACCTGTATCACATTATGGATTGCAATAAAGATTATTTGATGTGATTTGAACTTCCCACGATAGCTGTCAAATTAGTACGAATTGGTAATGAAGTTCGCTAGTATTGCCATACTATTGCGGAACAAAATGGCGTCTTGACAGTACTATTCTTATTTGGCACGCATAGTACACTCCTTTTTGGGCAGTCGTGTAAAAACAGTCAAAACCGATGGTACAGGTACAGACGCCAGCAGGTCAAGCCACCCGAAACTGTAAAATTTTCACAATCAACCTTGAACCTAATGCTTTAGCGATAAATATGAAAATCTATTAAAGAAATTTGACAGATTGTAGTAGTATGATGTGCTGGCATCTTTACATAACAGTTAGTGAAGATATTTCTTCTAAAAACTTAGTCTGAGTTTCTATTAAAGATTTTTTTTCCAAATTCCCTAACGTTTTAACAATGTTTTTAATTTCACAGTCCTTGAATAGCTTCCAGATTATCTAGAAACATAGGAAAAGGTCTGAGCATAGAGCGTAAATAGCGATCAGCCAACAAGGATCAAGATTATAAAGTCATACTACAATACATACTGACAATTGCAATCACATACTTTGACAGCTTATTAAAGTTGTAAATTGTGGAAGTTTTCAGTAGTACTGGAAAGAAAGACTTGGAGTATTTTAGAATAATAGATTCTTAGAATATAATTTTAATAAACCGTACAGAGACGTATATGATAACAAGAGAGAAGAAGGAAGAACAGAGTGACATAATATTATTTCATAAAAAAACATATTTGTCTATTAAGAAGTAAACCTACTTTTATTGAAATAACAACAGCCCCTCTCAATAAAAGTAAACGTTAAGTACAAAAAAAACATGTTAAAAAAAAAACTTAACACACAACTAACTTCATAACATAAACACCAAGACAAACTAATAAGGACAGGCATCTATGAACATATAACACAGTACTTAACATCCATTAAACAAAAGATCTCTAGCATTTTAAAACACAATACATACATTGATCACTACAAGTTTTCTGAAAATTCTGACCAATATTATAATCATGAAATTTATCATAACAACAACGTGGCGCTTGTCTTAAACCGTATAGGTAATGACTTCTTAAACCTAAACTTGGTTTTGTTAACCGGTATGTCAAAATTTTCAGGCAACTTTAAGTATAGATACTCTTTATCATTATTTTCGTTGCGTTTTATTCTAAATACCCACTTACTGTCTACAGTCAACACACCGTCTTCAGACTTGTCAATAAATGTCCAAGTCTGATTATCGGTCAAAGCCTTCATTTCCAACTTCATGGCCTCCTTCCATTTTGAGGCACTTGGGGAAGACCTAGCCTCTTTTAAGGACGTAGGTTCCTCAGACTCTAAAAAGGTAAAATATGAAATGTCATAATCCTGTAAAGCAATAGGTGGTTTTATATTTGCTCTTGGTCGCAAAACCATGGTATCCATACTGTCCGCTACACTTGAAATAGCGCTGTCATTAATAGTTGGTTCATTCTGAACCATATTGTCACTTTCACGACACTCGGAGTTATAAACAGGTACATCCTCAGCATCAGTATAGGAAACGGACGTATCTGAACTTGATGAAACTGCCGACGCAGCAGCACGTAGATCAGCGACATCGAAATTCACCGTGGCAATATGTTCCACTACTTTTCCTGGTAGATTAGTTGGCTCATGGTGTGGCGATATAATTATTTCTCTTTCCAAGGAAAAAGTTTTACTCTCAGGATAAAATATCTTGTAGCCTTTTGTAGTTTCGCCATATCCAACGAATAAACCTCTTCTACTCTTACTATCCAGTTTTCGCCGCCGTTGCTTTGGAATATAAGCCCATACTTCAGAGCCGAAAACGCATTTTAAATAAGACACATCAAACTGTTTCTGATAAAAGAGCTCATAAGGCGTTTTATTTTCTTGCGAACTTACTCCTGTTCTGTTAATAACGTAGACAGCAGTATTTACAGCCTCCGCCCATAAGTTGTTTTGAACTTGACTCGCTTTCATTAGTGTACGAGCGGCCTCCATGATTGTTCGCATTTCGCGTTCAATTTTTCCGTTTTGGGCAGGAGTGTACGGGACGGACGTCTGGTGCTTTATTCCCTTCGACTCTAAAATACTTTTCAATTCAGCATTAACAAACTCACCGCCATTATCCGTGCGCAATATCTTAACAGGGCTTCCTTCATTTTCGCAAAGAGCGAGATAAATTTTAATTTTTGAAGTTACCTGACTTTTCTCTTTCAAAAAATATACAGATCGGTAACGCGAATAGTCATCCTTCAGTAGCAGAAAGTAGCGTGAGCCCCCAATGGATAATTCCTCTAAAGGGCCACAAACATCGGCATGAACTATTTCGCCTCGGCTACTCGTTTTCGAAAAGCTAGAATAAGCCGGCGTCCTGCAATGTTTAGCTTCTACACATGCAGTACAAAAATGCTGTTTCATGCAAGAGAGCGACACGTTATTTTTAAGCAATATTTTCTTTACATATGCGAAATTTTGATGAGCGAGTTTCTTATGAAAAAGCATGAATTCACAGTCTCTATTATTGCACACATTTGACGACGTCAGTACGTCAGTTTGACTTGACAAGGCTCTAGACGTGCTAATATTTTTAAATAGCATTTTAAATAAACGGCCATCGCGCCTTGCCATAGCTATAACCTCTTTGTATTTAATAAACTTACAAATGTTTTGGTCAGATACCATCTGTAGGCCTTTATCTAGTGCACTCGTTGCAGAAAAAAGATTTATATGCAGATCTGGAACATATAAAACAGACTTTAAACTAACGATCGGCCATTCAGTGCCATTATAAGCCTGCAACCGGACGTTCCCCATGCCGAGGGCTTTTATAGTTGTTCCATCACCAAGCTGCACAAAATGTTCGTAATCCAAGTCTTTGTATTCTGACATGACTTCTCGGCTTCTGCACATATGTTGAGTGCAACCACTATCCATATACCATATGTCGTGCGGACTGTTGAAAACGGAAGCTATTAGAGCTTGTTCGACATCATTGTTCTTTTTCTTTGTTTTATTATTTTTGAAGAAGCAATTTTTAGTCGGATGACATCTTTTTACAATAACTGCACTGCTTAGTTTTATAGCAGTCCTTTTTAGAGTGGCCAGATTTTCCGCACACGGCGCACTCAGTCAGCGCTCTGCTCCCGTTGCCTCGTTGCTGTGCCACAAGTGCAACTGCCACATCGTCTTCAGCGTTAGCTCGTTCTTCTTCCAGCAGCAAACGTGGCACTAGCTCTAAAAGTGTCTGTTTCTCAACCGAGGCAGACTCCCATGCTGAGCGAAAATGTTTAAATCTTTGTGGTAAAGACATTAATATTTTGGTGATGACTAATTTGTCATCAATAGGGTCACCAGCTTGTTTTAGTCTGGCCCGAATGTCTTCTAATTTTGATATGAATGTGAAGACTGAATCCGTACCAAACTGAATGGTAAAGAATTTCTGTTGGAGTAGATGGACACTTACGACAGACTCCTTCTCATAAACTGCCTTCAATTTCGTCCACATCTCCGCTGATGTCTCACACGACTGAATGTGTGCGAGTGGCCCATACTGCATTCTCGTGACAATAAGTTCTTGGGCTTTGGCGTCCAGCGCACCCCACTCTTCACATTCTTTTGATAAGTCATCTTTAGGTTTTGTCTTGATCCCCGAAACAATATTAAACAATCCTCGACCCTTTAAAATCACTTGTGTTTCAAACTTCCATAACGGCCAATTTTCGCCGTTAAATTTTGAACTGTTCGATATTGAAACCTCCATTTTGTTTTCACCCGTAGCTCGAAAACCGTTTTTGAAAAAACGTTTTATTTTGTAGAACTTACGGTTTTATAGTTCTTCCAGGCTGATAAACTAAATTACTGGGCCCATAACCAGTTGTAAATTGTGGAAGTTTTCAGTAGTACTGGAAAGAAAGACTTGGAGTATTTTAGAATAATAGATTCTTAGAATATAATTTTAATAAACCGTACAGAGACGTATATGATAACAAGAGAGAAGAAGGAAGAACAGAGTGACATAATATTATTTCATAAAAAAACATATTTGTCTATTAAGAAGTAAACCTACTTTTATTGAAATAACAACAATTAATGTTCCCATATTAAAACTTACATAAAAACTCCAGGTCACGCTTTCGTTTGCCAGACTTTATAACACTTTTTCTAGGTTATGTGGTATGAGAAATGAAGTTTAACGTAAGAAATCATCCATATTTTGGACTGAAACCCATGTCAATACATACGCACAGTGCAAAAACTGTCAAAAAAAGTTAAATTAATCAACGCAAGATAAATTTTGTAACAGTGAAAGTACTTTGTTTGGCTAACATTCAAAAGTTCGCCAAGCAAAAATATGGCACGCCGTAAGAGACAGAAGATACGATGCTTTGTCTCAATTTTCCTACTAATTTCGTATATATGTTTCTCACTTCCACACTTCATACTGTAATCATGGTAACGTCTAGAGGTTCAATGTCATTGGGTCGATCCAACATTGCACCCGACCGATAGGGTAGCTTTATAAAGTGGTGTTCATCACTAACATCGCTTTTTGCACGAGGAAACTGTTTGGGAGCACTTTCTTGCGACACAATGACAGCAGTCGGCGAATGAATTTGTTTTATATAACATGCATGGTCGTATGGCCAATCGACTTTGGCAGAGGGGTTCGCTCAGCTATGCCATCTCCATAGGTTAAAATGCTCTAAGACTGTGCCACTTTGCGACGACGTCTCTTTCGTAACGGCTGGTTACAGACGTTGCATGTGTACCTGGCATTATACTGGTTGACTCTACCAACCCAAGATTGACCGCATCTGGATCGAAAGCGTTGGTCCTCAGAAAGATTTATAAGATATTTTTGATCTACATTGATTTTTCATCATCATTCGGGAAAAGGCTAGGCAGATTGATTGATTTTTCATTTTTTCATCAAGGGGTAATCGACTATTTATTATTCTGCTGTAATCACAAATCCAAATCTCAGAACACAAAACATATGTCAAAAATCTTTGACATAATGACAATGACATTCGTCTTTGACAATTTAAGTAAAATAAAAACATTTTTGTTTTCCTGAAATAATTAGAACACTTTTACATTTTCCTCATCCTAATGTTCCTCATTATTGATCGATATTTCGAGTCGTTGGTCACGTCGTAATGCTCATTCTATAAAAGTTCCAGTTTATAAGATGCAGCCAATATATTCTGTTGGTAAGTTCATTACATTTTAGCAGAACAACTTCATATTTCTTTGTTTTGTGTTTATATTACTCCTGCCAGAAATATATTGTTTCAAGCTACAAATATTAAAACAGGAAATAAAAAATAAAACACACTATAATTCCAATCTAGGAACTGAATCAATAAGCCAATTTTTTCTTTATCAAAGTCTGACTTATCATTCTTGTTTTGATGCAATCTACTAGTAGGTAGGTAGATAAACGTTCATATAATAAGCATGCAAATACGATACTTTAGTTAGAGTGATATGATATCGCAATACATGACATACGGACCAGATATAGATGGGTACTTATATGTGTATCAACCAGACATCATATCCATTTCATTGTTAATCCCTCCGAGTGGACATATAGAAGAATTTACTCAATTTGAGTATATTTACCTATGATTATTATTAGATATCCAAATATTGTAGTTCATTCAAGAAGATAACAAATTATCATGGTGGAGTTACCACTTTATTGTTTAAACAGTAATTGATTTATTTTTTGTTTATCTCTGTTATGGAGAATATAAACTTCCTGTCAGTGTTTGTTGATGATAGTCTGAACAATGGGAAGAGTGGCTTATCAGTTATAACTTTAGTCAGTTCATCTCATTGTCAGCTATTGTGAATATTGTGTGATTCAAATTTAACTATGTCTATGGATTTGAAAGAGTTTGAATGTGAAACTGTTGCTAATGTGGACAAGTGTTTTGCAGAGCATGAAACTCGGCACAACACACATCATGCTGAGGAAGAAAATGTGGAGAGACCGGAAGAGAACACACCACTGTTATACCGGTTCCCCCAGGCTGTGTCAGATCGGAGCACAGTGACCACCGTTATTGTTAGCTTACTGCTGATCATTTTGATTTCTGGAGTCATTATTGGGATATATCTCCTTGTGTTACAGAATGATTCTGGTTAGTGTTTTAAACTTAATTTATTTAATGCTTTACACACAAATAAAACAACACTAAGGCGGACTGAACGCCTTAGGCTTTTTGCTACAATCTACATTGTAATCTAATAATTTATGATTTTGATAAAAATTAAAACATGCAGAATGCTTATCGTATACTTCATGTGCTTTATGGTGGAATTGATAGTTGATTACTGTTTTAGGGTTCCAAAATGGTAAAAAGGAACCCTTATGGTGCAAGTCAGTCCGTCTGTCTGTTACAGCTGGATATGGCAAGAACTACTAAAATGCTATCAACTTGAAATTTAGAACAGTTTTATATGATGTTTGCCCAAATATTTTGCAAATAAGAAAGTTTTTTTTTTTTTTTGATACAGGGACTGAAAGAGGGTCTTCAAAAACCGAAGTAGGGCTACTAGTCATGTGGACTATCATATGTATATGAAAGAGCGCTGTTTGCACATTCTCAAATTTTTTTTTTCTTTTTTTTAGGCCACATATTTTTAGACTTTTGATGATAAATGTAAAAAAAAATACCGTTTACGCCCCTAACTCCGAAGTTTGCATAGAAAAAATTATTGTATGTGATAGAAGTATATGTAAAGATTAATGAAAAAATAAAACAATGTCTCTAAATAACACACTTATTCAGAAATCGAAACGGAACCATCGTTGTGCGAGTAGCTCTCGATCGGTTTTTTTTTATACACAGATCAGAAAGAGCTCGTGGCTAAGTAATAACAGCCGCACGGATCGATCCATCAGGTTTAGCTATGCTTGCCGGGGTTGGTCCGTGGGTGGTGACCATCTTTACAGACCGAGACTCCTCCGTGCCTCGGAAAGCACGTTAAGACGTTGGTCCCGGCTATCATTCGCGGATCTTTGACAGTTGTTACGCGTCAGAATCCCGAAAGTCTGACAACCAGTCTTACCAAGGGGTATTGTATTACCCAGTAACTGGGTTGTGGAGGTCAGATAGGCATTCGTTCCATGTAAAATAACTGGTATTCAGCTGCATCCAGTTCGACTGGAAGCCTACCCCAACATAGTTGGGATCAGGCCAGGCAGATTGATTGTGGGCAATCTCACTTTACACTTACTATGCTATGTAAAATAAGTGCATTTTTAAATTAAAAATGTAATCAATTACACAAAGTTTAATCCATTATATTACATTACATAATCATTATAATAGTCAAAGGGAAAAAATCTAGTGTTTGTTATCTAAATATCTACTACTTCAATTATTGTAAATTACAAAATTAATGCCAATTTCTTTTTCAGAAAACGTGCTACCTCCAGTTGAAAACCCTATGCAATTAGTGAGTCGATCCCAATGGGATCCCAGTAATGTGGACCAGAGTGCTCTGAGATCATTCCCATACAGACTGAGGGCTGTGACAGTTGTTCAGACCGGCACTGGACAGTGTAATAGTACAGAGACTTGTACCAAACTCCTGCTGGAAATGCAGGTAATACAGCTATATTATTTTGTTACCTTTTCCTTGTACAGTCGAGTTCATACCTATCATTAATATATTGAATTCGGAATACCAGAGGGTGACACTTAGTATGTTGTCCACTGCGTAACTTGTGCTTCTACCCAGACCCGTTACTTGTGATTGGACAATTAGCAATAATTTTATGACTACTTTTGTTAACTTGGGTATTACCTGTTAAAACAAATGTATGTGTTAATGAATAAAAATAAATAAATTAATTAAATAAATAAATATTGGGCCTTTTAGGCTTCAAAAATTTATGAACATCAAAAAAGTTCATAATATTGTGACAACTATAAGCATCATTAAGTTGTGGTCAATATTTAGATTCATAAATATGCGACTGCTTTATTTTTGCTTTTTCGACTTGTCCTAGGTACATGTTACTGAGAAAAGCAGTCACATATTTAATGAATTTAAATCTTGACCACAATTTATGATGCTTATGGTTGTCACAATATTATGAACTTTTTTGACGTTCATATATTTTTACCCGACTACAGCAAAGCCAAAAGGAAGGACGAAACACGTGTTTTATGACTTACTCTGTCGGGTAGTTTATTGTGTGCAATGGTGTGGTTTTAGCCAACGTTCGCACGGTCGTAATAATATCACAGCGGGATTTTGTCGCGCATTGGATTTTCAACTCTCGGTGTAGAGCCGAGCTTCGAGAATCCAACCAACAACAGAGTGCACGCCAGCGCGTCGATCAAAAATATTATCAATAAGCCGACGTCCGGGCTTATTGATAATATTTGGTGGTTTTCTTTAAATCTTGTTTGTATGCCCCTAAAAAAATATCACTTATGTACTAATAAAACCACATTGGAGATGTGACCGCCAACCCCGTCATCGCGGCCGTAAGACAGATAGAGATGAGGGGGTTTGGCGATCCGCGCCGCAACGTACAGCGATTTGAAGTGGGGGCAATAAGTCCCAGTCGCCACCCGGGGGCAACTGGGAATTTTTTCCCCAATTGCCACCTGGGGACAAAACACGTGGGGGCGACTGGGACTATTCGTCTATAGGAAACCAAATATTATAATAAAGTTGTAGCGAGATGCAAGAATATGCTTCAACTGGCATGTGAACATTGAAACCTTGGCGGGTAAAATTTTTGCAATAAGCATATTCTTTTCTATAATAAATTATTTGCCAGTAGTTTGTTAATATAGTATGATTATTTACACATTATAGGGCAGAGGGCTTAGTGCGAGTTTTTATACTTACTCGATCACGTTAACGTAAACGTCAGTTTGTACTGAAAATGAATAAGCGCCGCCTGGTGACATTAATGGGAAACACAATTATTCCATACGAATTGACATAAGGTATCGATAACGTAAACGCGATCGAGTAAGTAGGGTAGTTGCGCCGGTTTCTCGACCACCTCCGGTAAGCGACCACTTGTCTGACTAGGTTTCTTTAATGAAAGATAATAACCTTCCTTTAGGAAATAAAAATAAAGAGTATGCATTTTATATTATTTGAATAGTTACGTAATAAGAATTTACTAAATCTAATACCAACCGCTTGACCCAAAGCAAAGAAAAAGGACGCTCAATTTACGTGTTGACTCAGTGGTCTGTGGATGTGCTGCGCTAGAGCAAAAAATTAGCAAGGTGCGCGGCGTTCGGAGGTAAGTTTTGTTACTTAGTATAGGTTGTTTACTTAAATTAAAAGCGTGGTTACTTCAATTATGTAGTGATTTCAATTGTTTAATTGCATTTAAGTAAATTTTTACCATATAATAAAATAAAACCCAGTGGTCGGTTACTGAAATGCATATTTTAGAAATACGTTAGAAAGCGACCAGGTGGTCGTATTCTGACTCACTCAGTTTTATTTAGTTTTGCTTATAATGTTCTCAATGTTTTATTTATGGTTACACAATTTAGGGTTTGGTGTTGTAAAAGCCTAAAGATGCAATTCTTCAGTAAACGACCACATGTTTTCTTTATAAAACTTGTTTAATTCACTCACAAACATTGGTTCCTAGGTGGTCGCTAACTGATACGGTTCGAAAATTACGATGGTAGTTTGCGACCATCAAGATTTAGTACGAAGAGAAAGATGGCCGCAAAACTAAAATAACTTGATTAAGTTAGTTAAGTTCTTGTTTAAGTTCAGTTGTTCAGTATTCGACCACATACGATTATTTTATTTAGTTTAAGTAAAATAAAATTTGAATTGAGATAAGATTTTAATAATCGTATTATTTACTTAATTACAATTATTACAAATATTAGTACGACCTACAAGTATTTGTTCCGAGTCTGGGTGTTTTTCTATCTATAATATGTATGTATTTACAAAAAAAAAATGTATATAAGTAGTTTATCAGCCATCTCGTTACCATAACACAAGCATTAGGTTGCTTAGCTTGGGACTAGATGGCGTTGTGTGAAATGTCCAAGGATATTTATTTATTTTATTATTATTATTAATTAAGTGGTTATATTTTTTTTCAAGATGACGCCTTCAAAAGTTCTGCAAATAACTGAGAGGATGAAAAAGACTGTCCAATACTCCGAAGAAGATCTACAAAAAGCTCTTCATGACTTTCGGGAAAAAGAAAAGGGAATAAGGGAGACTTGTCGACTTTGTCGTACATATGGGATTCCTCGAACGACGATACAGGATTTATTAAGTGGGAAGAGACGTGACGCTATCGAGGCTAGAGGACCAGATCCTGTACTAGGAGTGGAGGGTGAAAAATGGGTTAAATAGTGGCTTTTAAATATTGTCAAGTGCGGAATCCCAGTTAAGAAGCAGAGCTTCTGGATACTGTCCACAAAATTGTTAAATACCATGGGTTAAAGAATCTATCACCAACGATTTTAATGATTGGGTGGACCACAACTGTATAAAAAAACAATAATGCTGCTGTGATTGATTGTCACCGATCCCACATGTCACTAGTCTTGAGTGCCACGTGCGAAAAGCTAGGCATAATTTTGTATGCTCTTCCTCCGAATACCACCCACATGCTCCAACCAGCAGACGTAAGTGTTTTTGGATCACTGAAATCGTCATGGAAGGCGGCTGTGAGAAAGTTTTTGCCAACACCTCAAAATGTAAATTATTGCATCAATAGAACCAACTTTTCTGTTAAATCAGAGGATTAAATACTATTTGTGATGATGATAATTTGATATTTATTTTAAAGTGAAAGATAAAAAAATATTTTATATTAATAAAAGTTGTTTTTATTAAATTATTTTTATTTTTTTAAAGTGGCCGTAAACTAGCATACTAGTGGTCGTCAACTGAAAAAAGTGGTCGTTATCTAACATTTAGGCTATTTTTGCACTTTTCCCATAATTTTTCATAATTTATGAATGGAAGTGTGATATTTTATGTTTTGTTTCATAACTTGACTATATTTAGGACCAATTTACATGGTCGCCAACTATTTTACGTGTAAATGTCTAATATTTTGACTCGTCTAAAGTTAGCAACTCAGCTAAGTGGTCGCCAACCGGCGCAACTACTAAAAACTCGCACTAAGCCCACTGTATTAGGGTGGTTAAAAGAAATCTACTAGTTTTTATCCCGTTGTACTGTATGCACCACTGATCTGCACCCGGTGTGTAGATAGATGATAAACAGTGTAGATAGCATATCCATTATAGTAAACAGGGTACGAGTGTTTTTAAATTATGACATAGTAGGTATTAACCGTGAACGTGGATCCACGCAATTAAGACACAATGTCTTTTTAATTGTGTCTGTAATTACGGCATTCGTTAATTATGTTCGTAGTAGTTTAACAGAAGGATCTTGTGTCCATATATTGAGGGCAAAATATATGCGACTGCGATTGTGTTACACCGCGAGCTAGATTACTCGATTCGCGTTCCCATTTGCTAGATTTAGACTCCCTGCAGCAGTTAGAATAATAGTGTTCTGTGCCCGCTCTATCGACCGATAGTTTGGTCAGTATGTAGATGTAAGTAGGTATGCTTGTTCGATCTTTATAATGTGCGCGTACATATTCATACTGATTAAGAAACCGACCAAACTATAGGCCGATAGAAAGTCTATAGTCTGCGGGGGCTCTTAGGGCCTATTTCACGATGTCCGAATAGCCACTACTTACCGAATAAATTCAAAAATGGAACAGAATTTGGATGAAATTATCCAGCCAAATAAGTTAATAGGAACTTAATCGTAGGGCCTGTTTCACCAGGCTCTGAGGCCTTGTTTACATTGGCGCATTTACAATCTGCCATGTAATATCTATCTAGCTATACTAATAATAAAGTTGAACAGTTATATAGTTTCACACACATCCCTCGCTAGTCGCTACGCATACGCATGCTCGCTTTTCTCAGTGGAACGTCAGCCTACACACGAGGATAGTTTTTCAAAGCAAGCTAGAACCTCTGTTTACTATCCTGGCTTGGCACAAGCTGGTGCTGTTTACACGATGTTATAGTACATTTTAAGCCACAATAGCACTGACTGGGTCCTTAGTGTAAAATGATTCGATTGTTGGGTTACCTACTACCTTCACCGGCCACACGAGTTTATTGCACAAGCCAGTACCCATAGTAAAATCGGTGGTGAGGGACGCTACTAGCTCAAAAATAGAACCCCCTCGTATTAAACTATCCTAACTTGACACGCTAGATAGCTTTCTCAATAGTTTACTAGCCTAGACATGAAGATAGTTCTTTATACAGGAAGCCAGAGTTAAGTATCTACTAGCTTGCTAGCTTTTATCCTAGCTTCAAAATTTAGCCTCGTGTAACCCGGGCATTACCTACTGCTTTCCGCGGCGTAGGTTTGCGAACGCTGGTCACCAAGTTCACCAACTAGCCTTAACCCTACCTATGTTATGTTATACTAATTTTATAATTAGCGATAACCTAATTTACTACAGAAATAGATTTGAAATCGGTCACGATGACTCACAGTCCATAGTCCGATACGTGAACCGTATTTTATCGTACGTTCGCGTGTTACGTAGTACTTAGCTGTGAGAAAGAGTACCTACCTTTTGTATTAATAGGTATACATAGTTGTCCGTTCGCCATGCCCAAGGCCATATTAAATTTGATTATGGTTTTGTGGCATGCTTAGGGCACATTTTTCCTGTCAATAACCAAGAGGCCTTGGGAAACTTTATTCCCCCAGAAATACCCAATGGAAAAAAAAACCTAATGCCATATGCATAAGATTGGCTCCAAAAGTCTTCTTTGTCTTAGTTATATCCGATAACTACGAAATCCCATGATAGATATAGCATTAGTGTTGGGTGATGCATAATGAATTGATGATACTTAGGTATCATCAATAGGTATATAAATAATAAGTAGTAAGAACACAAAAGTGGAACGAACGAAGTGGAACGTGGAGTGGTAGTATGAACACAAAAGAAGTCGGTTATAAGCGCTCTTCCTCCTCTCTCCTAATACCTAAGCTGTGCCCGACAGTTTATAATTGTGACATGTGACATTAATTTTAAGCCTACCAACTGTTTTCACCGGTTTTCACCAACATTATGAATGCAATAAATAATTGTAAATAATTGAATTATGATCATCATTCCCTCTTAAATAGGTACTTAATCATCTTAAAAATAGTTTTCAGGAGTGGCACTTGGGATGCAAGAGTGAGTGAGCGATAACTTGATAAGAGTGGAGTGGACACTCGCCACTCGTGGAGGCTATATCGTGTGGCGCCTTCTGTAGTCCTCTCCTCCGTGGCTGACTGGTTAATATTTGACCACGGCTTGAGCTATTCTTAATACCTATAGTTCGTGCAGAGCCAGTATACTATAGTAGTCTTTGGGTAGAGGTACTAACTGCGGGCTGCAGCCGTCCACAATGTGCCGCTCGTGTATTTGAGCACCGTACTAACTAACACTAGCGGCAGGATGTCGAAGGCAATCGTCGTAGAAATGCTAATTCAGTACGTCCCCTCAGGCGGAGACGAATACCTAGAGTTAGCGCATTTCCAGGCGTTAAACACACGTAAATGCTAGTATTCAGTAGCATTTACGCAGAATTAGCATTTACGTGTGTTTAACGACGTAAATAATTTTGACTTTATAAAAAAATATGATATTTTCAAGTCTTTTTCGCATATTTTGATGAAACTCAAAACACAATTAAACATACTATAATGCACCAAAAAAAATCTTCAAACATGCCTCTTAGGCCGCGTTTCCACTGACGCGGAGCTGGGCGGAGCGGAGCGGAGACGTGCAGGAATCGTCCAATTACAGAGGATTTCAACCATTATGATTGGTCGATTCCTGCACGTCTCCGCTACGCTCCGCCCAGCTCCGCGTCAGTGGAAACGCACCCTTAATAATCTTTTTAGGTAGGTACCTATTATAGGTGTGGGGATGTTCTCACTTATGTGTGTGGGTACCTACATAAATTTCACTGTTGTACTTTATATTATGTCCAGATCAGAAAGGGTTAGTCCATTAGAAGTGAAACCAAGAGAATATAGATAGGTATACCTACTTGATATAATTTTAACACACGAAAAGATAGGTAAGTACATATATTTGATACGAGTTTGCCCGACGCGACGGCAGGAGGTAGACGACCGACCGTGGGACAGAAACGTGCATTCGCTTTTTCGCTACATAAGCCAGATATCATATTGCGTTTCCTGTCGCCACAGGTGGTCCCCCTCTTATAAAACATGTTTTTGACAAACATAAAAAATCTTAAGGTTGATGCGCCAGGGTAGCCCGCAGGTATCTAGCGATTTCATGAAATCATGAGGTTTGAGGTAAATGCTAACTTATGGAGTTGTATTGCTGATTCTAATGATTATAATTCTGTAAAGCCATGTTCTTTACGGCCGCGAATCATATTTTAATCAACATACAAGCTCACACTGACCTACAAATTGCAAAAAACGTAAGAAATTTTGAATTTCGCGGGCTACCCTGGCGCTTTCGCCTTAAGTTAGAGGCCTTAAATATATCCGCAGTACCACAATAATATTACTCTGTAAACATTATAATCAAGTTACAACACAATCGTAACATCGTTATACAACTAGGCAGAAATGAATACCTCTACAAAACAAAGTTGAAGTCTACCTATCATATTAGTAGACAATTTATTATTCACAGTATAATTGTTCAATTGCAATTCAGCAACACTTGCTTGCTGACTGTAAACAAAAGTTTAAAGTTACAAATTGCTTACTTGCTTACTTTGAAGTTTAGTTTTATATTACTAGCTTTTGCCCGCGGCTTCCCCCGCCCGCGTGGATGTCGGAAAATATCCCATAGGAACGTTCATGTGGAAAACATAGGGTCGTCCGATATAACTGTGCAAACTCAAAGCGCTACGATATATCGTTACCGTGTATGGGTAGGCAAGGTACCCCGCGAAGTTCAAATTTTCATAGGTTTTTAGCAATTTTCAGGTCAGCTTTACAGAATTATAATCATTAGAATTAGCAATACAACTCCATATGTTAGAATTGACCTCAAACCTCATGATTTCATTGATTTGAGGTGAATTCTAACTTATGGAGTTGTATTGCTGACTCTAATGATTATAACTCTGTGAAGCCGTATTAGTTACGGCGGGGAATCATATTTTAATCCACATACAACCTGACACTGTACCTGCAAATTGCAAAAAAACTTGAGAAAATTTGAATTTCGCGGGCTACCTTAGCGCATCCCCTTTAAAACTACCAGTCGACATGATTTTTTCCGGCATCTTCAACAATCGTCGTCATATTTCAGCCAAACTACACAAAACCTTAAAAAAAAATCAGCTGTTCAGTACATTTTGACGAGTTTGATGTAGATAAATGTACCTACTGAACAGCTGATTTTTTTTCTCGATTTCAGGTTTGGTCCCATAGTAAAAGTTGTTCAAAATGATGAGTACAATGACCCCTTATGAGGTTTAGTGTAAACAAAAAATTAATGTTGTATAATATAACTTCACGGCTGTATTCCTCGTAGCGATAGGCAGATGTGAGTAATATGTCGTCAGCTATGTGGTCCCGTGCAGGCAATGGGTGCGCCTATTGGTAAAAACTGGCTGTAACAGAATTTGAATTCATAATGGAAAACCCAATACTTAAGAGGAAAGGCGGGTGGCCAGTTAGGTATTTTAAGAAGTTATTGCTGTCGCTCTGCGAGCGCTCCGCCCTCGAATTCGTGCGATAAGGACAACTGCAGATCCGACTAGGTAAATAGCCTATGTAAAAAGTCACATTTCGAGGTTTGGCTCTCGCCTATTTCCTCCTCCAATATTGGACCAATTTAAAAGATATTTCATAAACTGAATAAGAAGGATATATACTATGCCCCTATGTTTTTCTTTTTTCGTTAATAGTTGTCAAATTGGTACACTAGGCGTCTGTTGACAGCGGTCTGAATAGGCAATTTTGAGAATTTTTGGAGGGTTCTAGTTCCTATAAAAATAATATATCATCAAAAAGGAAAACAAAGGGGCATACAATTAACTGATATTTATATTTCTGTAAAAAATCATTGCTTTATGGTCATTAACCAGAAAGAAAACAGGCGAGAGCGTTTGTATCTTTTTGTATGGAGAAAAGAGCACCCACGTTTCCTCTTAATACTTTTTTTCCAGCCAAAGGATTCAACGAATTTGATAGTCACACTTGTAATAGTTGTAACCACCGTTAGACCAACATTACCTACGTACTAGTCGGCCGTATAGTAGGTATCTGTTCTAATAATAACTCGCGACCCGCCCTGCATCGCACAGTTTTTACGCTAGACAAAACATCGAGATTTCTATATTATACTTATGTAAGTTTAATGTTGATGAATTATACACATAAATATTCAGTCCAAGTCAGAATCTAATGAGGGGATCCCATGGAAATCGAGGGAAACCCTCAAATTTTATAGGCACATATATGTATAGCGATTTGGGTATTTTACGCGAGTCAGGCCAGGTTAAACAATCACGCACGGATATTATGGAAGGTGGAAGTTTGCTTGAAAAAGAAAGTGAGTAGCTCCGTTATATTAACTGGTTATTATAATATAACCTTCCTTTTGGGCTTGGTCGCAGTCGTGTAAAACACAAGTCACAAGTGAGGGATTTCCCGGACGTAGTTTAATTTTTAGCGAAGGAGATGTTAATCTTTGAGCTTCCAGAGCAGAACTGCCTCCCATAGACTATACACTAATATCTGGAATAGATGTGCAACTCTGTTAAATGCTCTAAGGCAACTCTACGAATTTTAATTTATGTTGTAATTACGTGAAAAATAGATGACACTGATACCAACTAGACAATTAATTCTATTATCCGCTAGATGGCAGTATACTTAATTGCAAATGGATATAGGTACTCGGTAGGTGCCATATATTTATTTGTATTTATGTAGGAATATAATTTAAATAAAAGAACAATTCCCTTCATAATATTTATTTCTTTTTATTTTTGTAATCACTACGTTTATGCGTACATACATTAAAATAGCGTTCTGCTTGGACTTTTATGTTAGGTATCCCCCCGATCAAAATTGCTAATATTTCCAGATAAAATTCTGTTCACACCTGTGCACCAACTATGAATGATTCTTGTAATAGCCCGATTAACAATAAAATCTAGCGTATTATTTTTATGCAACGTGCAAGTTATAAAGAAGTTAGAAGTCACAAATTGATTTAACCACTATTTTTCAATATTTTCTTTAATTTTTGTTTTTCACATAAATAGCGTTTTTTCTGCATGTAACAAACAATATCCAAATCGAGTACACAACCGGAGGTCGAGAAAGCAGGGTCAATCAGTAGGAAAGTATCACGAAGTCCAGTGACGGAAGCAGCCTATGGGTCAATCGGTGAGCAAAGTATCACGAAGTCAGAAACAGAGTTAACAGTAAAGCCAGGTGTCACAAAATCCAACAATCAATGCAAATCTCTCGAGAAATCCGAAAATAGTTTTATGCAGTAATGAACAAAACGACAGCACGGAAACTTCAAAAAACTTTGAAATTTGAATTAAGTGCCAATCTGTCATCTTGTTATTGCAAGTTATTATTATTAAAAGCTCCATCTATCAAGCAATACTAGTATACTTTTTACTAAAAGTTTTCATAACGTGAACTATGGATGTCGCCACCTTCCATACATTTAATATTTACTGTCAGATGTATGATGGTTTCACCCCCCTCCTCCGTCTCCGAGTATTCCAATCCTTTTCATCAGCGTTTTCAAAATCCATCTTCCAATTTTAGATTCTTTCTACATTTGAAGTTTTCCGTCATCAGAATGCCAAATGCCAATAGTCAATGCTTGAAACGGCTAGAATCATACGTTGTAAAACCTCTTCGATGAATTCTGAGTCCGTATGGATTAATTTTATGAAAATAATTTAAGATACAGTTATTCAATAATAAATCAAAATTATCTATAAAAATACAATATTTGACCTAACATATTGATAAAAAGAATTTAAATTACATAAATCAAAAGAAACGTTCATAATCTATGCCAGTATGAAACTATGAAAGAAAGCCAGATAGAAGAAAAAAAGTAATGACAGCTTGACAGCCTGACGTAAGTGTCATAACAAAGAAAATATAAAGAAAACGAATCGGTTTAGACCGATTTACAAAATATAATAATAATGAATGCAAAGTGTAAGTAAATGTAGTAAGTGATGTAGTGTAATAAATAGATACTATAATATGTACTGAAATTGGTTCAACATTAATTCCTAAAGGTTTAATGGCCAAAACATTATTTTTGTAGTTTTTATATCATTTTGTTAACATTTTCTGAATACGACCCTGTTGCATACTGTACTTAGTGACATCCAGTGTAAGATAGTTACGTAGGTAACTACAAAGTAAAATTGACAGAACGAGCAAATAGTTTGGCTATTGACCGGTAGGTGGAAAATAAAGAAGTGGGCGGGATCTAATAGTTTGGCTATTGACCGGTAGATGAAAAATAAAGAAGTGGGCGGGATCTAACACCGGGTCACCCCGCAAATTGTCACGCGTTGTTTCCTATGGAAATATAATTACAACATCTCCTCTTTGTATTTGCTCTGTGAAAAAACACTCTTTTATCACGCACTAAAAATATAATAGTATATTATGCAATTAGTGAATAAAGGACGGATTTAAAGCGAGGGCCATAGATGAATCACGAACTAGTGAAGGATTCTAACGACTGAATCACGACCGCAGGGAGTGATTCAAGTGTTAGAATCCTGAGCGATGCGAGTGATTCATGGCCCTCTATATAAATTCGTTTTATTCAAGAGTTGCATACTATACTTTATGGTATAAAGTATAGTATAGACTACGAGAAAAAGAAAGATTTAAGCGAAAATAGACATTTAATTAAGAGTTTTTCACTACATCGGCCTCAGCTCTTTCATAAACTCAGGTGTTAACACGTCTTCATCACTTGAATGCATTTTTAATTGATTTATTATTAATTAACACTAAACTTTGTGTTCGTACAACTTACAGTACCTATTCAAACAGCAAAGAACACAAAACAGTTTTTATTCTAATGCTAAAATCCTTGTCGAAAATGTCGACTAATCAAATTGAATTTAGAACACAGCAATATAGGTCGAATACACATTTAGATAGCTAGATACGGCAAGCTATCCGACCAAGCGTGGCCTGCATGTTCGATTGTTCGTACTAAAAAACGTCTGTTAGCACAGTGACGCTTAGCGATTGAAACAAACACATCACTAAATGTCTGGGGTGAAGTTATCGTAGTTATAAAAAACCGGTCAAGAGCGAGTCGGACTCGCGCACCGAGGGTTCCGTTCCGATTTCTGAAAAAGTGTGCTATTTAGAGACATCGTTTTATTTTTCCTGTAATCTTTACATAAACTTATATCACATAGAATAATTTCAGATTTTGCTCTTTGCAAACTTCGGAGATAAGGCGGGAACGGTATTTTTTTTTACATTTTTCATCAAAAGTCGAAAACTATGGGGCCTAAAAAAAAGAAAAAAAAAATGTTTGAGAATGTGCAAACAGCGCTCTTGTATATGATACCCCACATGCCCTAGTAACCCCACTTTGAATTTTTAAGACCCCCCTTTCAGTCCATGTTGCAAAAAAAATATAAATATTTTTATTTCTTTCTTATTTGCAAAATAGTTGGTTAAACGTCATCTAAAACGGTTCCAAATTTCAAGTTGATAGCATTAGTAGTTCTTGTGATATCCAGCTGTGACAGACAGACAGACAGACAGACAGACAGACGGACGGACAGACAGACAGACATACTGAGTCACACCATAAGGGTTCCTTTTTTACCATTTTGGTACGGAACCCTAAAAAGATGACACGCTCTGTTTTCATACTATCTAATAACATGCTGTATCTAGCCTAGGTAGGTAGGTACTCTAATTCTGTGGTCGAATACATTGGTATGTTCCAAATTCAAACATCAAAACAGTGAGTAAGTGTCTAAACACACTATGCCGAAGTTACGTGACCGAAGTTCCGCGGCTGATGTTACGTTCCGACGTGTTCGGCTGATATGACACACCATAAGTGCCGAACTTACGTGGCGGAAATTCAGTTGCGAAACGTCAGTGTCTTGAACCCCCCCCCCGTCCCCCGTCCCCCGTCCCCGCCCCGGATCTTCTTCGGTAATCGAACCGAACTTCGGTCGCGTATAATGTGTGCTCTACAGAATACGTTGCCGCCGAATTGCAGCTGAACTTACGCCCGACCGAAGTTCGGCTGTACGCTAGAACGCAACGTAATTTCGGCATAGTATGTCGTCAGTAATTCAAATAGCATTGCAGGCGTAATCATGCCGAACTTTGGTCGCGTAACTTCGGCATAGTGTGTTTAGACAATAAAAGTGCTTTTTATTCACTGTTTTCAGTGAATAAAATAAGCTTTTTAGAGGGGGAATGGTATAAAATAATTAAATAGACTTGTACCTATCAGTTAAGACCTGCACCTTGTAACCTGCAGCTGCTATACGATGGGGTGGGTCGGGTCTCGGGGCAACAACAAATTTAACGCGGACGACTCGACGACGTCGCGGGCAGAAGCTAGTTTATAATAATGTATAGACTATTATCCGATTACCTACAATTACAATCCAGTTGCTAGCTGAAAAATATATATTTTGTATTGTTCTTCGAAGCTACATAAACTTAAAGTCAATGTCCCATTACAACAGATACACTTATCAAATGCACCGTTATTGAATAAATGACACTGTTATTGTTTTCAATAGCATCAGACGATGCAATATATTTATATTATAATAAATAAAATAAATTACTATGTCTGTGTCGAGCTGTCGAAATGGCAAATAATTTGGTGTTTTGTGTAAAATAATAACTGTATATTAGATAATTCTAAGTTTATGTAAATGCTTATTTTATTAATGTGGTCTTGAATTTTATGACTTTGAATTTCAACCTTAGAAATAATTGTGTGAATGAAGCATTAAAATCGCTATGCGCTTTTCTTTAATGGTTTTCGGCAACATTGGCAATGGTTTGTTTAATAACCCTTATCACACCTCCGCCGCAAAACATAGCAGCGAAACCACAGTAGTTTATTTCAACTGACTCGCATGATGTTCCGCTACTCGAGTAGCGGAACATCAGCGGCACATAAGTGAAACATTACGCGTTTTCACTGTTTCGCGGTTTCGCGGCGTAGATGTGCTAAGGCCCTAAGACAAGCCATATTCATGAACTTCATTTGCACATAAATAGAATGGTTTCTTGTGTTAGGATAAGTACACTAATTTGGGAAAGTAAACGGTTCTTAACCTACGTATTATTGTTTCAGAGTAATGCCACTACCGCAAATAGCACACTGCGGTATAATTTCTTGATATCGTCGAATGGGCAAACGTACGAAGATCTCGGTTGGCTGAAATGTATACCGCAAACTACTAAAAACACTATGCCAACAGGACTGCTCTTGGCTTTCATAGGTACTGTATAATCTTTATGTGAAAAGACACAACACACACAGCATGACAACATAAGAATGGAAGAATTTACTGCCTAATTACTCAAATGTCTTGACTTTCCTTATAAATATTAATCCCATAATTAGTCTTTATCGATGATTATTACGCACTTGTGTTTCTAGAGAGTAAATACATTTTTTTTAAATCTATACTTATAATAAATCTGTAGAGAAGTCAATTCTGTACATGATATATATTTTCAAAATAACTATCAGGGGGTAATTAGTGATCGATACTGATGCCGAAAATGCAATCAGTAAAATTTTTGTCTGTCTGTCTGTCTGTCTGTATGTTCCTTATAGAAACAAAAACTACTCGACGGATTTTAACGAAACTTGGTACGATCATTCTTCATACTCCTGGGGAGGTTATAGTATACTTTTCATCACGCTACAATCAATAGGAGCAGAGCAGTGAAGGGAAATGTTGGAAAAACGGGAGAAGTTGCTCCATTTTTTAAGCTTCCGTCGCGTGTGCAGCCTTAATGGTTAAAGCTACATAGAAATCATTTATGACGAAAAAATTCTACATAAAATTATCTAAAAAATATCCCTCAACAGCATATGTCTATCTTTTATGGTTGACTAACAATAACACGTGTAACTCCCGATAGCTTAGCAGTCCAATACATTAACTTAATAACATACAAGGAGTTACACGCTGACGGAGTCGCGGGCACAGCTAGTGATAAATAAAGTAGGTACCAACCTAAGTAAGTATAATTATTTTAAAAAAAACCGACTGAGTAAATCTATTTAATTTGTTTATTAGTAAAAATTAAATTACTTATAAGAATTTCTAATCTATAAAATACTAATTTGCTAACTTTATTTTATAGGAAACTTCACTGACACTCCGCCAACGCGTCGACAGTTACAAGAAGCAAAGAATTTCTTCGCAGCATCGGAGAGCCAGCAGTATTTGCACCCGTCCTACCGTATCTTTGGTAAAAACATTAACGACACACCACCTTTACTGGGCCAGAGCCTAAAAATCTTTCCTCAGTGGAACAATGAGTTTTCAGATAAAAAATAAGGTTTTATTACCAAATAATAGTCTATGGTTATTGTTGTAACATGGAGTTCTATTAATATGGGCTCGAAAAGTCAAGTAATTCTTAGTAGGATTATTTATAAATACTTAGTTGAATCTGATTGTGAAAGTAGGCAATGTATGTTTTATTTGTTAACAGAGAGTAAGTAAAGTCTTACTATGAAATAATTAGCATATTTCATGTACTTGAGGACTTTGGTCGATTCGATTTTATTTGTTATCGATTCTAATGTTTATGCCAAGTTTAAAAAATCTAGTTACTTTTTAAACCGTACACAATGTCTAAATTGAAACTGTATTACCATATCCAATCTAAAGGGTGTACCAGAAAGGTGTAGTCAAATTGAAGGGTGTGGTAGAAACCATCAAACTGAACAACTTTTTCCATGAGACCAACATCGTAATCGAGAAAATAATATCGGCTATACCATACAAGACTTTAATACCTCCTCGACCCAAATGTATGGAACAGCTGCTTATTTTTTGTCGATTATGATGTTGTTCCCATAGAGAAAGTTGTTCAGTTTGATGGTCTGTACCACACCCTTAAATTTGACCACACCTTTCTGATACACCCTGTATATGTAAAGTAGATGTTGCCGAATGTTGTCATTTCCCTCTAGTTGTTAATCAGTATTTAAATATTTACTTTTAGAGTAGTTACAGACTTGTAGGCATTAGGCCACAGGACCATTTGGGAATAATATACACATAAGCAACAGCTGGGATACTGTTAGTGCCGGCTTCCCCGATTTTTCAATCGGATGTTAGAATATTTTTCCTTGCACATAAAGCTTTCATTATTACTTAGGTCCTGAACAGTGAAAAATTAGGCCTGAATTTCATTGTAATTGTATGACAAGCTACTATAAATGATAAATGATTTTATTTCTGTAAGTAGGTTTGTACAAACACTTTTACACGTAAATAATATCTTTAAAAACTAGATGAGGTTGGCGTTTCCTATCTGACTACTCTAAGAAGAAAGGCCGAAACAAACTCGGAGATCACAGTCTCTTTTAAAGTCCAGATTGAGTGGACCTCTCCAGTCAGTGCACGCATTTCTCAGTTATCGTGTAGCTCAACTCAGAACTTAAGGAACTCAACGACTCGACGAACAATACCAAAGAAAGGAAATTTACTCAAACTACCAGATTATCATTAAAACTACTACTGCTGAATTGGATGCTGGGCAGTAGTATTTATTGTTTGAAGTAATTTTACATATTTTCATAGATATGTATAGTCGACATCGCAAATGCTTTACCATTTTAGACAAAAACTCCTAGTAAACCTAAACTTGAAGTTTGAAATGACAAAACTGTCACATGGGTCTTGAACGTAAAAGAGTACTCAGATGTAGTTTTATGATATTCAACCTTATGGACCATTTAGACAGGGGCAATCCCCGATACAATCTACTACGACAATCCAATAATAGTATCGTGTAAGTAGAGACAGTCCACTGCATAGGATTGTCCTTAAGCCAGTCCATTGTATTGCCCATTTGAACGATTTCAAATTTGCTGGTGCCAATAGCTTCCCCTACCACTCGCAGTGGAGTGGATGGCTTTGTGTGAACGAGTGTTCCCGTCCGAGCCTGGAACTGGTTTTCAGTAACCATTTTACGCCTATTCATGACTACAAATTAAAGCTTCCGAATTTGACTGAACTGGCTTACTCGGCTGACGTAAATGTAACTGAATGACACGAATTTTACACTTTTTATTGGACTGGCTTATTGGATTGACTTAGTGGATTGTCTCGGGGATTGGCCCCGTCTAAGTGATCCATTAGGATGGTTCAATCACGAGCCCAACTACACTTTCTGACTCATGTTATATATTTCTTCTCTTAGTACAGGCAAGCTGTATGAATGTTTATTAATGATCTTCTATAAATCGGGTTTCACCACTGTATCCGGATAGACTCATAATTATATAAACGATATACTGTGATCATATCACATTTATCACGGTTATTTTATAAGTTATTAAGAGAACATTTTTAACCGACGAAAAAAAAAGGAGGAGGCATATCTTTTTACAGAGTCGTCCGATTTGAAACATGTTTTATTCGAGAGGTTATACCTCAAAGTTGGTCCCATATAAAATTTATTAACTTTGCTTGGGTAGTTTTTGAGTTAGTTTCAATAATACGTATTTTTTCCCCACTTTTATGTAGATGATGTTCTAGTTTATTTTGCACGTAGTGGTATTAGAATTTGTGTAGGCTAGGTACCACAACCAAAAAGTGAAGAATAAAAACTGTTTTTTACGAAAAAAATACAACCGACTTCGAAAAACAACTAGGTACAAAGTCGGTGGCAAAAAAACGTAAAATACATTGAAACAGACACCGACTTCTTAAATTAAAGTTATTTTTGACTTTGCAGTGTTGTTTTTGGAAGTCGGTTGTATTTTTGGTAAAAAAGTTTTTATTGAGTAGGTAAGTATGCATGATATACATTATTATTGTCAGGCGAGAAGTTCAGGGACTCGAATTCAAAATAATCATAACTACTATACAACGAAAATGTGTAATCGTTATTCTTATTTGATTAAGATAATACACAATTCTAATGTTTATTTAAATTGTTATTTGACGTATTATGATATGTTATTATAAGTTATGTGTATATATAGGTCATTATTACTATTAAAAAATCTATTTAAATCTATAATTAAATATTGAATGACTTAATTCTACGAAGGGCTGATTTTTCCTGCATTCTCTTTCAACTGAGCAATAAAAATGATGTTGAAAAATAAAAACTACAAACAAATAAAAATATTTATCTAATAAAGTTTAGTTTACAAACGATTTAAAAATCAGCTCTTGGGTGTAGTATATTTTAATTTATTATTTGTTTCAAGGCGGGACTTCCTACTATCGTTTTAAATAATGATATAAGAAAAAACATTTTATTACGGAAAAACAGCAACGTTTAAACCTATTATGTTATATTAACATAATAGGTTTAAACGTTGCGGTTTTTCCCCGTTGCGGTATTACGGACTCAGCTATTTGGGTAAATTATCGGTAAATACGGGCCTAACCTACTTGATTGCAGTAGAAATGCCTCCATTCACAGTTAAAACGATTGTGGTCTATACAAACAAAAATGAAGTATGAGAGTTTGCACAAAAGTTCTTACGGTGTAAGGTGTAATTTAAATAAGTGACAACCTCTTCTGGGGTCATAGTACTCATCATTATGAACAACTTTTACTATGGGACCAAACCTGAATTACACCTTGTATAAAGAAGGTAAGGTATGATTTTTGATTGAAAATTCATACCCTAAGGGCGTTAAGAATTTCGATAGATGGAAAATCCCATCAAACGGCTCTTAAACTCATAACACGATAATAGTCTAAATTATGTTTCAATTTTATTAAGAATACATCAATTATTTTAAGCAACATATTTTTCCGACGAAGAATAAAAACAAAACTAGTAATTTTAATAGTCTGCTTATTAGTTTAGTATACGTATGATTGTAATGCCAATAATACACGGTTCGTTCAATTCATTCTTTCGTTTTTACAAAACAATAATTTGTTATCATTTCAGCGTGTCATATTGCCATGAAGTCTTGACCACAATTCCTTTTTTATATGAATTCCTCTTTTATATATTTTATAAGTTGGAAGTACAATAGTCTTTTTTTGGCTTTTATTTATTGAAACAAAATTTATAACTTTGTTTTATGATACTAAGACTACCTCGTGTTGTAACACAAAGAGAAATCATTATAAATAAGTATTAAAATTAATTTACTGTGCTATCAACTTTGTTCACATGCTATCGATTAATACTTAGGTTCAATAAAAAAAATACTGTTCATAGGTAATAAATTGACGATTAAATGTAATTTTATCACCAAGTCCGTATTGATGGTAAGTAAACAAGTGTTGCACAACATTGTTGCAAGCAGCAACTTGAATTTTTAACCGACTTAAAAAAAAGGAGGAGGTTATCAATTCGGTTGTATTTTTTTGTCGCTAAAAACATGTTTCATCAAAAAAGATGACGATGTTTAAATCGTTTCTTAGTTTCTGTCGGGAGTTAGAAAAATCGAATACTTTAAGCTTTGTTAACATACTCTTAAGCACTCCTTCAGTGTTGTTACCGAATTTATTTATTTCTATTTAATATGTTTGTAGAAACTATTGTAATAAGTGAAGCTTCAAATTCCAAATATTATAACAATTATTTTAAGCCTTGTCTGCCCTAGAGCACATCGCGTTATTTAAAAAGTTGCGTGACTTGCCGACTGCAATGTATCTAAAATATTACGATTTGATTATTGTTTTACTCGTAATTACTTGTTGCCGCATCGTACTGCGTAACTTGTGCCGAAAACGTGTGAGTATAGCCCGGTTCACATTAGGTCGGACCGACAGTTTTTCCGGAACGACAAACTGTCGGATGCATATTGGCTTATGTATTTCAATAGAGCAGTTCACATCAGGGCGACCTGATAAAACTGTCGGCGACAACATAATTTACGGGACGTTCAGCTACGATTTCAGTCGGGTCGGATATAATATTGGCATACTGCTTTGTATTGCGCCGTTCACACTAGTCGGCTCGGAGCAGCGTAACCACCCGCACGCATCCCCCCACCAGCGCCTTCCCCGGTCTCGCCACCAGTTTGTACGTTACTTACTTACTTACTACTGGCGTGTACGCAGAGGGCTCGTCTAAACATGGGGCGATATAAATATAGATGTTTTGATTTCTCTACACAACTGCTTTGTACGAGCCGTGCCACGGTAAATCGACAGTAACGACGATGGTGTTCACATTAGGTCGGACCGGCAGATTATAATGTGTACAGCAAGACACGACAGTCGGCCAACGGTAAAACTGTCAGTCCGACCTAGTGTGAACCGGGATAAGTGCGGACAAAGCTTTAAGAATGTATTAGGGCAAGACATACAGATAGCAAATTGTCTTCACTTTGCTAACTTAATGTTTACTTAGTATAAATGCAGCTTATTATGTAGCAAATAATGTTCATAATAATTATAAGCGAATGCTAGCAAGCGTAATGAAGCGAATATGAACCTTATGTGCATGAGAATAAGGTTCATATTCGTATGAAACGATAACTTAGCAAATTAAAGTCAAGGTGTGAACTGTGAATCTTGCCATTAAACTCAGCACGCACTAGACACTATTATGAGGTCGAGCCTTAATATACCTATAAGTCTTTATTAAAGCGCACAATTTTAACTACTGCTTTAAAATCAGCTTCAGTCGATAATACAACAATTTTAATTCGGTAAGTGATACAGATTAATCTATCGATCGAGAAAGTCTCTAGTGCGTGCTGACCCTTAAGCTTGGGTTCCTAAGAAAGCAGTGCTGTCATATAACGGCCGGAGAATTACGGCTCTCAAGAAAATCCATCATTTTCCTCGGTGTTTTGACATTACAGTGTTAAAAAGCGGTGATATGGCACCGCTTTCTTAGAAAACCCAAGCTTTAGAGTAGTCATTAGGTTAATTTATTAGTGAAATGACGTCGTGTATGTATTATAGGAAAGTTTTAATAATATAATATATATAAATAATAAATTAACAATTACCATAATTAATTGATGTGATATCGTTAGATTAGTATGACCTTCATATAATTGTATAATAGTATTAATTATAATTACAATTATAAATTTATTATTATAAGTAATAAATTTTGTAAATTATTACCGTAATACCGACGTTTTATTTCAACACTATGTAGTGTCGTAAGATAATAATGTGCTCAGGGAAAAGCAACGTTATTGAGGTACTTAGAAGTTTACAGGTGGTGGTAGTTGTTTGTAGGTGGTGGGCGGTCATAGGTATCTACAACAGGAGGAGCTCGTGGCTAAGTAATAACAGCCGCATGGGTCGATCCAATGGATGGACCATCTACATACCGAGACTCCTTGCCTCGTAAAGCACGTTAAGCCATTGGTCCCGGCTGTCATTCGTGGATCTTTGACAGTCGATAGGTATGTGTCGTCAGAAGTCCGAAAGTCTGACAGTCTTACCAAGGATATCGTATTACCTAATTACTATGTTGTGGAGGTCAGATAGCAGTCGCTCCAGTTAAACATTTGTATGAATGGATGTGAAACCAATTACTGTTTCTTAAAGTGGATAGACTAGGCTAGATTACGAATTTTGTTTTAGAACAATAGATTACTTAGTTTTTTTCAATAAAAAAATAAAAAACAGTTTGTTTACATTACCGTAAATAAAAAACAATTAAAATATTATTTCAAAATCTAAAGCGATAACCCTATTTTTTTTTCCTAAAATATTGCCTTTGTGTCAAATAATCAAATGACATCATAATATTTAATGTCCGTTTGCCCCGCACGGCCCCCCATAATTTGCGTTTTGGGTGTACACCAATGCAATGTACTCGCCTCTAGAAGTATATGTACCGGTTTCTTTTTCAATGTACCTCTATACTTTTGAAGAAATATGCAAAAAAAGGGGGTCGTGCCAGCCAAACGTTTTCAGCTCGGCCCCCGTGTAACTTGAAAAATATATAGCGTATTAAAAAGTTTCTTAAACTCAAGGAATGTACTCTATTAACACGTTAAATGTGCCGCAACAGACATTGTGAATTCGTAATAATAAATAATTTATAGATGTGGATAGGGGGTCGTGCTGGAAAAAACAATTATAAGAAAATATCTAAAAAAGACAAAACACCCTTATCCAAAAACTATTAGAAAATAATTGATGTGCGGCAAGTAACATAGTACATATGTTACTTGCCGCACATCAATTATTTTCTTTTTCTCTTCGCTTTGGTTTCTCATACAACTTGCTAAATTTGAAAAATAAACCAATTTTAGTTTATTCAGCACGGCCCTCTATAGTTGCCTATATCTTTTTAAATATGACATATTTGTTTACAAAATTCGACTTCCTGAATTACGTACATTCATTCCAAATGAATTGCGATTCTGCTGTATTAGTACTTTAAAAGATAAATTGAATCTAAAATATCATACATTATAACTGACGGGGTGACCATGATTCCATATATTAGGTAGAGTGGGCTGTATCAATTGGGTACCCCTCAAAAGACATGTGGGTTCAAATCCGTGATAGGCCGAAGTTGGTTTTTGTATTTTCAAAAATATTTTATTATAAATTAATGTATTGTTTTTGTGAATAAATAAGTTTATGCTAGTATTTATTTTTAACTAAATCTGTTTTTATTATTGTCTTATTCAATAAAACGTTAATACTTCTAATATTTGACATTTACGAAGTTATTCAACGTCTAAATAGATCAGAGGTTTCAAGACCGCTCGCCGTGCATAAGATTGGAGGTTCAAATCTTAGGCACGAATTGTGTTTTTTATCATACATTATGTATTTTTTTTACTATAAAGTCTTGTATTTTAAGTACCCATTTTTTTTTTTTTTTAATTTAATTTTAAAACAAGAAAAATAAAACACTGTAACTCTTTAAACGTCGATTGACACCCAGGTGTGTAGATAACAATAAAAAATCTGTTGCGTCTGCTAATTGGCGACGGCTTAACTATCATTTAATAATATTTAATATTGATATTATGTGACAAAACTACAAAGATTTATATTTTACAATAATTTGATTTGATAATTTACAGTTACCTTAGACATATTTTGCCAACTGAGACAAACGGGTTCCTAGACAAATGCGAAAGGTGAATCAAAACTAGATTCGTCAGACGGTAACTTCATTATAGGTTAGTAAAATATACTGCATAACTACCCTCTAATAACAAACTATTCATTCACTACGATTTCATAGACAGAGACAGAGTTATAACGCCAAGTAGATTGATAATTCATTGAGTTATTAACTACCTAACTGGCTTAGTTGGTAAGAGCTCGCGGTTATCATTGTATATATAACCAATGATTCGATGATTCGATGGTTCGAATCTCGTCCGGTCATAAGAAACACTTTTTGTATTATTCTTTAGGATGTATTGTTTGAATTGCAAAGTTGTAGCAAAGTTAATTTTAATACAACTGGGGTACCCAATTGATGCAGCCTACTGTACATAATATACTATACTTACCAATATTAATTCTTAAATTATGTGACTACATTGAAATAAACATTACTTTTTATTTTTTTTTTCTTCTTCGTTTAATATTAGCGATGACATCTTATAAAGGAATTATAACCGTTAAGACTCGTGTGCGGTCCCTATTAGTTCACTGACTCCAATAATTTCAGTATTCACGCATTTTCTACGTGTGGTTGTGCAGTGAATTCTATTTCAAGCACGGAAATGGATTGTTAAAATAAACAGGTAAGTTTTAAGTTATAAGTTATGTGGCGCCATCTACATCGCAACGTGCAAACTACGTATCACACTGACGTCAAAATCCTGTATCATGGTCACCCCATAAGTTGTAATGTATGATATTTTAAATTCAATTTATCGTTTAAAGTACTAATACAGCAGAATCGCAATTTATTTGGAATGAATGTACTCCTATACGTAATTCAGGAAATCGAATTTTGTAAACAAACATGCCATATTTAAAAAGATATAGGTAACTATAGAGGGCCGTGCTGAATAAACTAAAATTGGTTTATTTTTCAAATTTAGCAAGTTGTATGAGAAACCAAAGCGGTACATAATAATATGTTACTTGCCGCACATCAATTATTTTCTAATAGTTTTTGGTCAAGGGTGTTTTGTCTTTTTTAGATATTTTCTTATAATTGTTTTTTCCAGCACGACCCCCTATCCACATCTATAAATTATTTATTATTACGAATTCACAATGTCTGTTGCGGCACATTTAACGTGTTAATAGAGTACATTCCTTGAGTTTAAGAAACTTTTTAATACGCTATATATTTTTCAAGTTACACGGGGGCCGAGCTGAAAACGTTTGGCTGGCACGACCCCCTTTTTTTGCATATTTCTTCAAAAGTACAGAGGTACATTGAAAAAGAAACCGGTACATAAACTCCTAGAGGCGAGTACATTGCATTGGTGCACACCCAAAACGCAAATTCTGGGGGGCCGTGCGGTGCAAACGGACATAATATTTACCTTTGTTCTTCCGGTTCTTCCAAAGTTTTGAAATACGAACAATAATATTGGTAAATAATAATATTTATTTATTAATATTTTTCCGCATACTGATTTTCGACCACAGACTAATTTTGTTCGTACTACCGATACAACGTCACGGCTTTTGGCAAAAACATACCGTAAGTACCTAACCACCTTTCCAAAGAAATTAGAACGTAGGGTTGGTAGGTAGGGTAGGTCCGCAAACAAAATTACAAAAAATAAAAAGTAAGAGCCGGAAATTCAGGTAGTTTCGTGTAGTCAATCTGGGCTTTTCCGTTCAGGTACTGTTTCGTGCAATTGTCGCGTGAGTGGATGATAATATGTACTGCACATGACATACCTAGAATAGAAATGTAAAACGACGAACTAGCCCATTTTACTTACGGTTCTACTCTGCCTAGAGAACCGCCTCCTTATTACCAGCTGGTGCCTGCGCCTTCGCCTACGTGGATGTCAATACTTCCCTATTAGAATTTTGTTCACAATTTCATGGCATTTAATTTTTTGCGCGGAACCCCAATCCTTTCAATCCGGAATGCCCTGTTAAAATCAGTTCAGCCGTTTCGGAGATTATAGCCGGAACAAATAGACAGGCAGACAAACATTAAAAAATTGATTTTTAGGGTTCCGTACCAAAATGGTAAAAAAGGAACCCTTATGCAGCTGTGACAGACAGACAGACTGAGTCGCAACTCAGTCTGTCTGTCTGTCTGTCTGCTCTAATGCTATCAACTTGAAATTTGGAACAGTTTTAGATGACGTTTACCCAACTATTTTGCAAATAAGAAAGAAATTTAAATATTTATATTTTTTGTGCAAGAGGGATTGAAAGGGGGTCTTAAAAATTCAAAGTAGGGCTACTAGGTCATGTGGGGTACCTATCATTATGAAAGATCGCTGTTTGCACATTCTCAAACATTTAGACCGGATAGGTTTCGACTTTTGATGAAAAATGTAAAAAAAAATACCGTTCCCCCATTATCTCCGAAGTTAGCAAAGAGAAAAATCTGAAATTATTCTAGGTGATATAAGTTTATGTAAAGATTACAGGAAAACTAAAACGATGTCTCTAAATAGCACAATTTTTCAGAAATCGGAACGGAACCCTCTGTGCGTGAGTCCGACTCGCTCTTGACCGGTTTTTTTGTTTTAAGCTGTTATTTTGACGTTACAAACAGACACTTCAATTTTGTTTATTTGTAATGTAATAATAGGTAATAATAAAATAAAATTAATAATTAAATGCGAAGTGTGCAAACACAGACACAACCGCGAGGTGTGCCGCCTCAGAGAATATTTTTTAAAAGTCGTAGTGAGCTTGCACCGTGATGTGGTCGCAGAGGGGGCTCACACCGCTCTCCATGGCTAAATAGAACTGAGTTGGCGCAAACCTGTAGTACCTACTTACCTACTACCCATAGAGTACCTACTTTTTAGGGTTCCGTACCAAAATGGTAAAAAGGAACCCTTATGGTGCGACTCGGTCTGTCTGTCACAGCTGGATATCTCAAGAACTACTAATCTATCAACTTGAAATTTGGAACAGTTTTAGATGACGTTATATAGCATTTATAAATGCCATTTGTTGTTTTTGTTGTTACGCTAAAACTGTTGAACGAATTTGTATGAAATTTAGCACATGGGTAGACCATGACCTGGATTGGGATACTTGGATACTTTTTATCCCGGTTGTACGTTCCCGTGCGATAATTTCCACGCGGGTGAAGCCGCGGGGAAAGCTAGTCTTCTATAAAATATTTGAAACTTTCTCTAAAAAGATACTAGTTCAAGGTGCCACAAAGTTTCCAATTACTTAATTATAATTATTTAAATATTGCTATATTCATAGGTGAGCTGACGAAACTTTGCAGAATACTTTGCGTCGTTACGAGAAAATGTGGGCACGGAATGGGTACCTAAGCGATGGCGATACTTGTCGCAGGTTCGGGCGGGAATTTGTCTATCCAGGGTGAAATTTTAATCACCGTTAACCTCTTAGGGGTCATTATACTCAATTATGAACAACTTTTACTATGGGACAAAACCTGAAATCGCGAAAAAGTTCAGCTGTAAATGTAGGTAACAGCAAATTTTTAGGGTTCCATACCACACTTTGGTACGGAACCCTAAAGATTTGTAAAAGGCACCTTTATCGTGCGACTCTGTCTGTCTGTCTGTCACAGACTCACAGCTTAGACTCACAGGATATCTCAAGAACTACTATAATGCTATCAACTTGAAATTCGTAACAGTTTTAGATGACGTTTGTCCAACTATTGCAAATAAGAAATAATTTTTTTTTTTTGCCAAGGAGTCTTAGGTACTTAAAATTCGAAGTGGGGCTACTAGGGTATGTGGGGTATCATATGAAAGAGCGCTGTTTGCACTTTCTCAAACATTTTTTTATTTTTTTTAGGCCGCATGGTTTTCGACTTTAGATGAAAAATGTAAAAAAAAATACCGTTCTCCTTATCTCCGAAGTTTGCATAGAGAAAAATCTGAAATTATTCTATTTGATAGAAGTTTATGTAAATATTACAGGAAAATAAAACGATGTCTCTAAATAGCACACTTTTTCAGAAATCGGAACGGAACCCTCGGTGCGCGAGTCCAACTCTCTCTTGACCGGTTTTTTTCGCAATTTCAGTTTTAGTACCATAGTAAAAAATAGTAGCGTAAAATTACACCCTTTATTAGGTGAACCATGTACTCCTATCAATAATTATTCTATAGCCCCATCAAAGGGCATCCTTTAGATATAATTAGTGCAGGGTAGCAACTGTTTGTGTATTATTGTGAGATTTCTATTTGTTAACATTCCTGCGATTAGCGTGGAAAATAAACATTTTCCACTATTGAAAACGTAATCGGCGTTAATAAATACCTACTTAACCCCAATAACTTTTTCAAATAGGTACCCGCATTTTGGGTTCAATATAAGGCAAAAAGACACAAAAATGTAATAATCCTTTAATGTTCTTTTTTCTATAGGTACCTTACCGTATAGTCATACATTTTAATTTGTCATGGATCTTAACTTTATAACAACAAACAGAAGAGAAATGCAGCAAGAAAACATACCTAATAGGTAAGAAGTAGGATACATAGAGTTTTGTAACAAGGAAGTGTATAAACTCATTCATCACGTTTTCAGTAACATACCTACCTACTTACATGAAACTAACATGAAGACCAAAATCCGGGCCATCAGTTAGCAGGTAGATCGGTATTTTCACTCAGTTGGTTTTGACACTTTCTAACGAAAAATAATATTTCTTTCTTATTTGCTATCCACCCGAGTCTTTACGAAGAGTTTCAATAAAAAATACTTAGCCTAATTTAATAACAGGTAACTTAATAAGATTTAATCAGAGCATTAAAATTTTCAGTTCTTAAAATATTTGTATAGTCGGTAGCACTCGAAGGCGCACGAGTACATCAGACACAAGTTTTCTAAAAACTATTAGGCCTAATAATAAAAGTTTTCTAACAATGGATTAACCTAATCTATCTCTAGTTTTCTGAAGCTCCCTTGTACCGCGACGTCGCCATTGACTACAATGGTGGCGGGTTTTCTTGAAGAGATGATGCATCCGGTGCTGATGATTTCCATTGATTCGAGTCCAAGGACCTTCTTCTGCAGGTCGCTGACCAACTGCGTTGTGAATTTGACCATATCTTCGATTTTCAATACACCTCCGTACCCTGTGGGAAGACACTCGGCGTTTATGTGCTGGTGGAGTTGCTTAAGGCTCGTGTGCATCTGGAAAGAAAAGTATCATACATTTATTTCTAGGACCCCTTTAAAGACTCCCCAGGAATGTGCCCTTATAACTGCCATTCACAGGGTGTTCTAGTGTTAATCTTGTAGGAGGCCCCAGGGTCTAGGTGCTTTGTTAACCACCATGGTGGTTTTTGTGAAGTAAGAATCCCGCACTCTTCAGTCTTATTACCCGAAAGCTGTACGCCTTTCGAAGGTTTCCCGCAGAAAACAAAAAAAAGGTTCCTATTTGCTTAAAGTGAAATTATAAACACTTACGTTGAGTCTCTCAGACATCTTCGGCGTAACTTTGCTAAGCGCGAAATCAATAATATATTTGAGAGCACTCGGCACGTTAACACAGTGGAACTCCTTGTGACGCATGGGCACCGATTGCTGCAACACATAATGTACCATAATTAATGTAAATAGATATCATGAGAGCACATAGATCATGTTTATTTGCCCTGCACACGTGACTCGACTGCATGAGTATTGCAACCTACTGTAACCTAGTTACATTCTTTTTAGGGTTCCGTACCAAATTGCAGAAATAAAAATATATATATATATTTTTTTTGCAATACTACTAGGGCATGTGGGGTAGTATTATATGAAAAAGCGCTGTTTGAATATTCTCAAACTTTTTTTCTTTTTTAGGCCGCATAGTTTTCCCACTTTTGATGGAAAATGTAAAAAAAAGTACCGTCCCCCCCCTCCCCCCTCTAATCTCCGAAGTTTGCATGCATAGTGAAAAATCTGAAATTATTGTATGTGGTAGAAGTTTATGTAAAGATTACGGGAAAAATAAAACGATGTCTCTAAATAGCATAGGTACTTTTTCAGAAATCGGGACGGAACCCTCGTTGCGCGCGTCCGACTCGCTCGGTTTTTTTCGGCTAAGAGCACCTCTACCTAACTACGTACTAAACTTAAGACCTAAGGCTAACTTGCTGTAGCTAATTAGACTGTATTGTGATGAAAACAGGCGGAAATGGAAAAGGCTAGGCCTATTATGAACACGCTTGACATTAATACGTTAGATACCCATCATAATATTGCCGAAATTCTACATAATTTGCTTAAGCCCGCATGTTATTTTTACGAAAGTTTCTATCCACTTTGCATCATCAGAGAAAACGACCTTGCTCTCCTTGCTCACCAACAACATAGGTACCTTATGTAATAGTAGGACGAGTACCTACATGACATACTACTTTGTTTTGTGGGTCAATTTCAACATCGAGTTACCTAGGTACCAACAACTGAAAATTGTTTCACGGAAATAGTGGATTAGGTAACCTGTGTTATCCAACCATCCTAATGTACTGCCCACCCAAGTTTCTTCATACGTCGTTCTATAGGTTCGAAAACTTATGCTAAATAAATTGACCTACCCTACTTATCAAAATTTAAATAGTTTGGTCTTTACTTTCTTTTACAGAAAGGAGGCCTGAGTCCCATCCCAGATCTCAACGGGACTCAGGCCACCCCTCATCAGAGTACGATGATTATGTTATGTTGAACATTACCTCTCCCCATTTCATGAGGCGGGCGAAGTCTGTGGGGTTCCAGGTGGTGACGTGTGCGCCGGTGACGCCACTGCCGTCTCCCACGTGCACGTAGCCACACATTTGGTCCAGCGAGTCCTCCAGCAGGCTCTCGTACACCAACATGTGCGCCCGGCACATGTCCCAGCAGTTGTACTTGTAAGCGTTGAATTTATCTAGCGAAGACAGACAGAATTCAAGTCCCATGCAGCTGTCACACATCAATGCACAGCGTTACAACAAAACTAAGCACATTTGTTACATTTAATTTCATAATAATTGTCTTAGATAAAGATCAATGTAAATTTCGCAGTCCAGTTAATTCGCATCATGGTTTTCGCAATTGCATCGCTCGCATAGGTACTATTATTACGACATACTTAACAAAAATCTCCTTACTCATATTGTAAACGATGACCCGGCGACCCTTGCTGTCGCGTACCGGTGAAACCACTATGTACCTTGAAATTAGGAAATGGTTATGAAATTCCAAGATGGAATTATATCACAGTGAAATAATTACATAAGAGGTGTATTCGCAATGCGGGAACCTGAGACAGCAGGCAAAGTTCAAGGCCCTCTAGTTCGTGGGAACTTTCTACTGGCACATCTAATGGAGTCAGACAAATGCAGGCATAACTAAAATAAAGCTGAGTTACATAAGTCGGGCAATTGTCTTATGAAACCATGTTAGTAGGTAGCTTTGTTACAATTTGGAGCAATTTTATTTCACTATTTTGATTAGCCCTGTCCGTGAATAAATTGTGTAATGCATTGTCTCGCGCACTTCTCATTCATACAGGCGTACTTCAAGTAGGTAATAATTATAGGCGAGTTTCACATTTTAGGTACCTACAATAATAAAAGCAATTATTTACACTATCTACCTGCATTATGTTGTGCAGTTTAGTGTAAAGCAGTGTGTGTATAGGTACACATTATGTACAAACAATATGACAGTTACCCGTTGCTGAGAATATCCTTCAGTTTGGGGTCTTCGCAGTCAAGGTTCTTGAAGATTTCCGGATAATATCTTCTCAAGCTCAAGTATTTCAGTAGTGTTTGTTGAGCCATCGGTATACTGTACTTCTTGTGACGTAAAAACCGAAGTAGGAACGATTCATCTGGAACAAATGGACATATTATAACAATATTTTATACTTGCGATACCTATAACTGTCACTTCCTGGCTTCCTGCACTATGCCCTCGGGGGGCAGGAGGGCAGCTATCCTTGCCCAGGACTGCCACTCCGGGTCCCAATCTGTTTCTCATTTATACTACTACTGTTTATTACTACTAATGTTTGTTTGTTTATGTACTGTTTATCTGGTACTTAAATTATCCCAGGCCCAGGTCAAAAAGCTAGGTACCTACCCCACAACTACCATGTTTATGCTTGTAAACCTTTAGGGGTCTGTAGAGCTGGTCCACAGTACCTACAAAAGTTTTGTTGAAATCTTTTTTCAATCACTGCATTCCTCTGGCCCAAAAGTCAAGAAAGTCGAGCTACACATGACACGTACCATTTTTCCGCTCTATTGACCTACTAAATAGAATTTGCAATAACTGATTTGCGTATTGAATAATTGAACCGGTTCAGATATATTCTGATTAGAGATCGGATAATCGGATGCTTTGCATCTGATGTTAATTTTTCGCCAAGAAATTATGGAAGCGGCTTCTTATTTTTTTTTCTTAATATAAATCCCGGTATTCCAGAAAATCCGTGAATGCACAACTAATCGGGTACATTGTATGGAAACGACATCTTGTGGTTTTATTTAATTAAAAAATACCGGGAAACCGGGATCACATAACTTCGTAAGTATGCTTGTCTACTTGAAATTCATTTTTAACATTACATACTTACTTAAATGACGTTTGCTATGTTAGTAGGTAGTCTAAAAGAATAAAAATGATCAATTCCGGAATTCAGAGCCTCTTCAGAGAGAGAGAATTCAGAGTTCAATTTGATGAAGAGCTTAAGAGCGTTGACTCGGTACGGCATTTCATACAAACTTTCAAGTCCTTTTTATCGAAATGAATGAGCCGATTTTAATGAAACTTCATACGCATAAGTAGGATACATAGGTCTAAAAGTTAGTTAAGAACATTTTCTAAATGTCTTATTTAAAAAAAGATAAATGGAAATCTCTGTTTCTATGGAATATTTAAAATCGGTCTAATTTAGCTGCAACACTATTTTTCGAAAATGTTCTTAACTAACTTTTTAGACCTATGTATCCTGCTTATGCGTATGAAGTTTCATTAAAATCGGTTCATTCATTTCGATAAAAAAGGACTTGAAAGTTTGTATGAAATGCCGTACCGAGCCAACGCTCTTAAAATCAATTACAATAAAGCCCCATTTCTTTCTTCCCGCCACTTTACGAACATGACCAATAACTGGGCCGTCCATTTAAGGCCACTTTAAGGTAATGGGTCTGCTGTGGAGAATAAAGGATGCAAGATCGCTCTTGCATCCTATATTCTCCACAGAAGACCCAGTGAAGTGAACTCGCAATTTTTAGCACCCCGCTTCGAATAAGTTAGATTATCTTTGACCGTTCTAGAAGTAACTTTATCCACTTATGCTGAAAAGTTCGCAAGTGGGAGAAGCGAGCTCGAAAATTTTTGCATCCGGCCTGGTATAGGTAGACTCGGAGAGTGCTGAAGTTGCAGGAAGTCATTCAATTCAAAGTAAGAGGTAATAAAAGAAACCAGTCAAAGGCGAGTCGGCCTCGCGCACCGAGGTTTCCGTTCCAATTTCTGAAAAAGTGTGCTATTTAGAGACATCGTTTTATTTTTCCTGTAATCTTTACATAAACTTCTATCAGTTAAGCAAACTTCGGAGAAAAAGGAGGACGGGGGCCGGTATTTTTTTTTTACATTTTTCATCAAAATTTTAAAACTATGCGGTCTAAAATTTTTTTTTTTTTTGCGAATGTGCAAACAGCGCTCTTTCGTATGATACCCAACATGCTAGTAGTCCCACTTTGAATTTTTAAGACCCCTTTCAGTCCTTGTTGCAAGAAAAAACAAAATTCTTTCTTCTTTGCAAAATAATTGGGTAAACGTCATCTAAAACTGATCCAAATTTCAAGCTGATAGCATTAGTAGTTCTTGAGATATCCAGCTGTGACAGTAAGACAGACAGACAGACAGGCTGAGTGGCACCATAAGGGTTCCTTTTTACCATTTTGGTACGGAATCCTAATAGAGTACCTAAGCATTTATAGCTTTTATTTATTATAGAATTCTCTATATTAGAGAACGGAGAAACCGGGGGGGGGGGGGGGGTTCGAGCTCTGAACCAGGGACATAGGTAACAATTTGGACATAGTAATTAAAAGGCACTGGATGATCATCTAATCTATATACAGGGTGTTACGGTAGTTGCGTGTGGTAGCTTAGGGGTAGGTTCAGTATCGTTATAGGAACCCAGGAAAAAATAAATAAATAAAAAAAAAATATTGCAAGATCAACCTAATATAGTACCTAAGTACTAACTTACTAACTTAAAATAGCAATCGTTTAGAAATAAAATTATTTTTTTATTCGGACGCGAGAAGTGAAGGACAAAAATATGACAACGCGTTCGATAGGGGCTGGTCCGTAATTCCGTAACACTGCATATCAATCGGAATCAGTTTCATTTTGACATTTCAACAGCATTCATTGCGCTATTTACGTTGTCGAGCAGAAAACTTTTTCGAACTGTAAAAGATGCAAAAGATTAGCAATTTGCTTCAAACAAAATGATTCAGATTCCGATCGACAGCGCAATTAGGGTTTTAAAAGCAACTTTTTAAAATTAACTTTTTAAGATTTTATATAAAAAAATAATAAAATATTAGTAGGTACCTGCCTAAGTATTTTGATAGAGTTATTAACATTTCTATACAGTTGTTCTTGAGAGAATTAACCTTGACAAGTTCATTGATATTTGTTGTATAAAAGTCAAGGAGAACGATTTGCTTATTGCAGACCGTTCAAGTCACTTTATATAATGTTTCGCGTAGATTTGCAATGTTGAGATATTAACTACATCGGAGCCTTTCTCTTCGGATGTCAGGGTTTCTAATAACCGCCAAGAGGGCCTAGACCTAAGGCCTAGACAAAGTCCTAACATTCGATTAGCGATTACTCTTGTAGAAAAGCCAAAAGAGCCAAAAATGTATGTAATTATCGAAATGTAACGTTATCATGTCAATGTCACTTTGAAGCTGTAGCGATTTTAGAATAACTTAGATAATATACATCTAGATCGAGCCACCGCGTGGCACCGCATCTAAATCCGTTGCATAGTTTAGATTACAGGGATTCCCAAACTATTTTGGGCAAGAGACCCCTTTTCCAAAATGAACTGATACCTCAGAGCCCCTTGGCCAAATTACTTTAAAAATCCTATCTCTAGTTTTTGAAAACGCACCTGAAAGACGTATACGCTCGAACACTTAGTTATAATTAATAGGGTTGGGTCGATTTTTAGACCTCATCGATCCCAAAATTCAGTTTTCGTTTATGTCGACCGCTTTTTTTTTTTTTTTTTTTTTGTGGATGGGTAATCATCAAATAACTTCTCCCATTCTAGGTGGAGCGGAAGGGCGTGTCAGACTTTTACTGACTAAAACCCACCCGTGTTCCTTCAGTTGCTTAAGCCACGGTAACTTTTTTAAACAAACCGCAACCCCATCGGGAACAACCCGCAACCCCCGCGGCTATGTCGACCCCTGGGAAACCAATTTCGACCCCAAAGGGTCGATATCGACCACTTTGGGAATCCCTGGTTTAGAAAAACAACGCGGTCACACAAGCAGACGCAAAATGTGACTTCAATTTGTTAACCGCCTTTTAATCTAATAGGTATATAAGTAACTAAGTTTAAATGAGATTTTGATGATGGGTACATTGAACTAAGGTACCTACCGATAAAGATAGTGGGTTTCACAAATCTGAAGATGCACGATGTAGGATAGGAATACTTACATATAAACTTACGGAAAACCTAATCAAAGCAATAAAAGGCAGGTAGGTAAGTACCCAGAAAAACTCAAATGGCTATATACATTTTGAGAGCTACTTTTCATAGTAAAATCGTAATATGGTAAGCAGAATTTGAACCTCTTCTATAAGATTCCCATTTTGTTACCTTGCCGGACGTTTCTGATGTCATTGTTTTGTTGTATCCATTCTCTCATGATGGCCAGCGCCTGTTCCTTGGTTGAGGGACTCTCGCGGACTTCTTTGGCTGCTTCAGCTGTGACATGCTTTATGGCCACACCCAAACATCCCTCCTTGTCGATCTTGTCTGTGGAAACATTCCACGTGGTGGTCACCGTCAACAACATGCTGGCGGTCGTCATGTTGCTGTGATTTCTCTGCAAAAGAAGAGAAAAGTGCCGATTGATAAAAAGATTACGGCCATACGGGTGGGATTGTGTTTGGACCTAAAAGGATCCTACACACAGGCGCGACATGCGACGCGAATCGCACGCGACACAAAGGCACCGCTCGTCGCTCGACAGTCGTCACGCAGTGCCTTTGTGTTGCGCACTATTTGCGTCGCGTGTCGCGCCTGTTTGTAGTAGGAGCCTTAAAGTTCTTGTACCTACTCTCAAAATAACTAAAGCTACAATCAATCTGCCTATCCTTTTCCCAACTATGTTGGGGTCGGCTTCCAGTTTAACCATATGCCAGCTGCATACGGTTAAACTGGAAGCCGGTTTTCAGTCTAACCGGATGCAGCTGAATACCAGTATTTTATATGGAGCGACTGCCTATCTGACCCCAACAACCCTATTACTGGGTAATACAATACCCCTTGGTAAGACTGGTTATTCTCAGACTTTCGGGCTCCTGACGACCTTTAACGACTGTCAAAGATCCACGAATGACAGCCGGAACCAATAGCTTAACGTGCTTTCCGAGGCACGGAGGAGTCTCGATATGTAAATATGGTCACCCATCCACGGACCAAAGCCGGCAAGCGTAGCTTAACCTGATATATCGAACCGTGCGGCTGTTATTACATAGCCACAAGCTCCTCAAAAAAAAAAACTAAAGCTACGACGACTCTATTTATAATATTGATCCTACATAATTATGTAGGATTAATTATTATTTATTACTTTACTCGTAGTTCATAGAACCTACAATAGCCGGCACTTTTGAGTTAAGAAGACAGTAGGTACATCAAACGTTTTTCCAACTGTAAATTAACTATTATTTCTATGATAAGTCCCTACTTATAATTTATGTACATTCATCTTTCTTTTTACTGGGTGGGTAGGTACTTAGGCAAAAAGTCGATGACATGAGATTCATAAATTCATTCTCGCTTGAATAGATATGCAAAGTCAATACGTTTTGTATCGGCAATACTTTTTATATATCCATTTTGTTCTCTACGTACCTACTACCTATACTTACCTTTTATTGTTAAAAACAAAACTTTAGAAAGGTTTTAGCTAATACATGAGGCCTTCTTCCCATGGAGATAGGCAGAAACTCGCAGAAACTATAGAACGGTGCGCCACCTCCTACGACTCTTACATACACTCCTTTTGCTTCGTTTACTGTTAGGTATTTATTTAAGTTATTTTATCAATGAAATAAAGGAAACTGGGAAAAGAAAACCTTATCTCATTTTCAATAGCACTTGTAGGTACCTACCTAATCAAGATATTATAAAGCCTCATACCCCGACACAAATTACTTTGTTCTTCATTCGCAATAGTCTTATGTGTATTATTTTATTCATCCATCGTTATTTTTCTTTGGTCTTCTCACAGTCTTTCCTCTGCATCACACGGCCATACCATGACGAAAGATTCCTACCAAACGAGCATCATGGTCTCGGAAATCGCCGCCACTTGACTTCCTCTTACTTAATGATATATCGACTCATTTCTAAGTAGTTATATCAATTCTAGTATATGTTAGTAACACAACCCAGACGTCCTCTTGATGTTCTCATCTCAGCTGCATACAAAATTGCCTTTCATTATTCATCATCCGTTTTGTGTCACAACTTGCAAGTACAAGACAGATAGGTTTAATCTTTCTACAAAATTTAGTAGGAATTCGGTGGGGGCAAATAGTTTTTGTGTGACCTGCCACAATTTCATCCATGCTTATAACCAATTTTACTCCTCCTTTAACAGGTGCACACGTTCCTTACTGATTTAAAGTCCAGTGCCACTAGTCCTAGGGTTGCCACCTGTACTATATTATATAGTATCGTACTATATTGCGGTCAATTGTACTATACATTATAGAAATATAATATAGTACAAAAAATACTATATTTTCATTGTTAACTGCACTGCTGCACTTTTTGTATAAACATGGACTAAATTGGAATGTACCTGTAGTGACGCGTTGTGAATGTTAGAACAAAACGCACTCACGAAGCCTCGTTACGGCTACGCAACGAAACGTCATTTCTGTTTCTATTCTGTGGTGAGGTGAGGGAAGAAAGAAACAGAAGTTTAATTAAGCTCATTAAAAATGAATTGCTGATTTTTATTAATATGGAAGTAAATTGCTGTGATTCGTATAATTATTTTAAACACAATAAACTGTTATTATCCAAAGCGCAGAGTAACAATAAATATACCTGGAAAAATAAATAATGTTATTCTGTGTTTGTGTGTTTGTACCTACTTAAACTGGTGTGCAATAAAGTGATATAGGATTGTAATTTGTATATAATGTTTAAACATGATGATTTGATGAATGAATGAATGTGTACTTTTTTTTCCGAAATTTCCCAAAAGTACTATATTTTGGCAAGGTTCTGAGAAAATACTATATTTCTTAAAAAAAAAGGTGGCAACCCTAACTAGTCCTAACATCGCTTACTGCTATCCGAAATATCACCACTGCATAACCATAGACTTATGTATGTGCATAACATTAAATTAAAGCTGTCTTCATAAAAATAAACTACCTTTGAAATACCTTCTCCGCATAATAAAAAGTTAGTATGTTATTATGTAGTAAAAATATATTATTATGTTGTGTTGTTGTTATGTAGTAAATCTTTTTTAAACAAGCTTTAATTAAAATACTGCAAGTCATCATAGGATTTAGGTTCTAGATTTTATTCAACCGCAATACAAGACGCTACCAGTCACGATCTTGGCATCTTGGAATCTTTCCAAATATAGTTAGCACGAACCGATCTTAACTAAAACGTAAAGTGAAGCTAAATAAAAGTTTTATATAAGAACTACTAAGTACCTACACTACACGACGTAACATAACATTGTAGGTAGGTACACAAAGCTTTGTTTGCGCTACAAACAAATAGTTCAATAGACACAGTTACTATAAGTGGGCGACTTTGTTCATTGATATAGTTATTGGGCGTGCCACGTTGGTGAATGTCAAGAATATATGAAGTAACTTATATTATGATCCACCGGCTGGCGGGTTTCACAACGATGTGGCTTATTAACTTTTACATAATACTCAACAATGGCCCCCATTGATCTCAAATAGTATTTTAATAATGAGTTTTAGTAAGTACCTATAGTGTCATATTGCAGTTGTATTGTCTGATACTTTCCCTATCTATCATTTTCTCGACTATGTAGTTTAATGAAAATAAGATAATTTGGTTTCACTTGATGCGTCAGCAGTGCGGTTTCTGCGGTTTCAACAAACTACGCAATTTGGCCACAATGTAAATAGGTAGGTTAAGTGGAGATGATATAATAATACACGACGCTTCTGTAAGTAGGTAATTTATTACGAACCTTTTCGTAAAGCATGAACAAATACATAATTTATGAATAAATTATTAGTCAGCAAACTAAACAGCTCTATTAAGTATATGTCACACTGATATTCTCTCTATGGAGATGTAAGAATACGTTGTACCATCTACATAATAATATAGGTACTGACAAGTGGGAATTAGGTACATGAAACTGCTACTACTAAGTAAAACAATTGAAAGTATTGCAGTTGACTAAATATCCTGTTTACAAAAGGGCATTATTACTAAATGCTAGTGATTTGTTACCGTATCGAACGCTAAGACATTGTTCCAGTGCATGACGTGAATCACTCCTGCGCCTGCACGTTAAGCTTTTTACAATAGACCTAAGACTAAGAATCAATTTATTTCAATAAAATTACGTTAAAGTGGATTGAATTCCTAAACCTCACACTAGGATTCCCTGTTGTGAGACCCAGGCTCCTGCGTTCCGTTAGCATTTATTTAAAAAGGTAAAATTTTAAAACTTAAAATTTGCTGTGACTTCTGATCAAATAATAGAATAATTATAATAATAATAACTTAGAATAATTTACAAACATTAGTATCTAATGATATACTGATCACAACCTATGAACCAATAAAGACGACCTAGAGTTCAAAATTCTTTTGGCAATAATTTGATTGCATTCGTTCTTCTCCGTTCAATCCTTTCCATTTCGTCCTATCGGTTCTAGTCCAAGGATATCAAGTCAGCTGCGTGCTCTTACTAGTCATGTTATCAGAGAACCTTCAAATTGTTCCTTAAAAAGTAAACGTAAGATCTAAAATAGCTAAATTTCAAAATTTAGTCAGTGTTGACCTTATCCAAATCAATTTGATGGACTCTGTTGAGAATTTTATAGCGAACACGAGTTATTAACGCAAAACTAATTAATATCGACTCGTTACTCGACTACTCGTTCTATGAGTAGGTAGTAGGTACATGTTGCTAATCAATTAATGATTCGAAGCAGGTGTTGAGCGGGCACTAAATTTGAGGAGAAATTCTTTGGGTAAGTAGTCGGCAACCTTCCCAACTATAATGACTGTGTCCTCTGCCCAGCTCTCGAGCGGCCCGAATGCCTGTTCCTGAACAGCCAACGCTGCGAATCCAGACATCGCTTCGGCATTACAGTTCTCTAACTTACCGATCAGTAAAGACGCTTCCCTATAGGAGGAAGGATGAATTCTCCCTATGACGGTCCTATTGAACGCACAAAGTATTTGACGGATAGCAGTCAGATCGTAGAAGGTGTAGTCCTCCGGTTCTTTTGATGCAAAATCTTCAAGTACCCTAGTTGCAAGCGCAGAAAGCTGCTCCTCATTTAAATTATAGTTCAGTCCAAAGTTTTGAACCACGTCGATGTCGCCTAACGTAATATTTGCATAGTCTTCTGGGGTTATGGCGATAGTTATCCAATGGAGAATTCCAAGTACCTCGTCTGGAATATTAGCGATGCCTTCGTGATATTTTATGATTGACTTCCAAATGAATTCTGCTTCAGATAGTGGCAACCGATCCCTTCCCAGCTGCAGCAGACATTGCACTATGTCCTTTGGTGGCATTGTTTCCAAGTCCGCTTGAGACAGTTTATCATCTGGCGGGAGCTCCAGGTATTCATCGCATGTAAGACTACATACTGTTGCGATATTAAATAATATAAAGCAAATTGTAACTTTCATCTTTATCTTCCTGCTCGTCGAAATTATCAAGTCGTGTTTTCAGCAACCACCGTGCCACTGAAATGACTCACTTTACTTTCTTCGGACTTAGCCTGCATCATTATCTATTAATGTTTCAATTACTGCCTAGCTTCTAACATTATGTCGACCTTCAATTATAACTATGTATGCGGCTTGCTCTTTCACGGTTTAATTAACTTGTAGTTCTATGTGTCAGTAGTATTCTAGACCTGAATAGTTTAGTAGCTCCAGGTAACCAATGAGCGATTAAATTGTAACAAGCTTTGACCGAGTTGGCAAAGTTAGTGGTTCATGGATAATTGATTTCGTTGTAACTATAAACTTAAAAACCATATACAAACCTTTGATAAGTTTGATATTTGAAGGATCATAACAACATATACATTTAACCGACTGTGGCATAATATTTGTCTATGAACCGGTGTAGGCATGAAAGATTTCAAGCCCGGAATTAACTTATTCCTACACCTAAACACACACACACACACATTTTGGCAAATGTTTGTTATGTAAGTAAGATTTATAAAATTAATGACAATGTTAATATTTAATTTGCCTAATCATTGGAATCTTGTCAACGTTGAATGAACCTCAAGAGCAGCAGTGCGTGAGACCAAGGTTAGGAATACTAAACGACTTTTTTTGGAAATAACCGACACTATAATAAAAAACTCCCAAGCTGTATGTTATTTAAGTTAGCCCCAATTAATGTACTAGCTGATTTTAGGATACACTGCATACGTATACACGTTTTTATTCCCAGAGTACATGCTACGCTGCTACGTGCTACATGCTACGCGCTACGTGATACAGGCTACATGCTACGAGGTACACGCTATGCGAGCCATGCTTGAGCTACGTGCTTCATGTTACGCGCTACATGCTACGTGCTACGTGGTACGCGCTACATGCTACATGCTCTGTGCTACATGCTATGCACTACGTGCTACGTGCTATGCCTACGCTACGAACTACGGTCCTTGCATACAACTTTTATTTCTAACATGCACTACGAGGGTTGAATGTACTGTACCTATTCTACTTAATAAAAATAAGAAAAAAGGAGACTTCCGTTTACACAATGCAGTTACATCGACACAGACGAGGAAGTCTGTAGGAGTACGCGAAATTAATTAAAAGAAGTAATTACGATTAATTAACAAACTTCAAATACCTACTTGAAATTACATATAAATCTGCTCTAATAATTTTATTACATAACAAGTTTCATTTCCAGAAATTTTATATATGAAATATAAAATTTCTGGAAATGAAACTTGTTATGTAATAAAATAAGATTGTTTTAGTCTGTTTGATTTTTAACATATCAAACGATTCGTTGCAGCTACTTGCGCAACGCCATTTAGCAGGATCGTTTCTTACCGCTTTGTACAACATAGACTCATAACGATGTAGAAAAATGTGTCGAAATTAATACATGCATAATTCGACAAGTTTACAACAATATTTTTGTTCTTGTTGACTGTTGTTCTGTGAGTCAGTGAGCATAATAACATATTCGGATGGGTAATATCGGTATTTCTGATATTTGTATGAAGTGAATTTTCTGAGTTTTCGTTCCATCGATATACAGAGTGTTTCTTTTAAGGTGTCAATCCAGTGCGAGCTGATAGCAGAATACCATATCTATCGATTTAACCCCCGTGTATGTTCTACGATTTTTTGTAGTTTTCGAGTTATAATTTTTTTTTCGATATTTTTCCTTATCGTTGAATCAGGAAAAATATCGAGATGATGGCTTTAAGAGCGAGCGCGCACTGCGGTGCGTTTCCGGTAGTTCTGCCGCACTGGGCGGGGCCTACAGTAACAAAACGCATGACCGCAGTGCGCGCACTTCAAAGACATTCCATACTTCACAGATTATGCGGTAGAAAAACGCACCGCAATGCGCGCTCGCCCTAAAATATTATATCTTTTTTTTGGATCAACTTTGAACAAGAATGTACAAATAGGGCATTATTTGCTGAAATCGGTCGTTGAAAGTGGTGTATCTGAAACCTTGTGATTTTCATATTTTTTAATTTAAGTATTTTATTTTTTATTATCTTTGCATATTTTTGTCAATCCTGATATTTACCTCTATGTTCCTATATATCCTCTACGTTTAAGCAGAGCTCAGTTGATAATAAAAACATAAATTTTATACCTACTACTATCCTTAACTACCATTGATATAAAATGAGGGATCTTAAATAACTCGAAAACTACAAAAATCGTAGAACATACATGGGGGTTAAATCGATAGGTATGGTACTCTGCTATCAGCTCGCACTGTATTGACACCTTAAAAGAAATACCCTGTATAGCCGTGCCCTTTAAATTGGGCTGCTGCTGGGTGGAAAGATTTATTTTATAGAAACCTACACTTTAAATGACTTCAGCTAGACGGCAGTCCAGCACGTGTTATCCTATATCTAATCTTGGAAACGACTCTAATTCTACCATGGATTATCTCTAGCGTCTTAGGATATAGATATCTTTCTACAGGTACCTATATACTAAGACTGTATTTTTGTAGGATGTCTTATTGTTACATACTGCTTGCTGTGTGGGCAGGTAGAGATTACCTCACAATACGAATGTTAAAAAAAGCCTGACGTTATCGTCATTTCGATCAAAGTTCATCACGAAGCCATAATATTAAATGGAAGTCGCTGTCATACCGAGACAACTTAACTCGAACGCAACTATGACACGCATGATCATGGAGATCTATTAAGAAGTTTATGATTTTTTTTATTTTTTATTTATTATGATTTTGATTTTTGCGTGCGTTACGGCTGGCGCGGACCAGTGGACGCTCACATCATGCAGGCCGGTAGAAAAATTATTCTAGTTGTTCTAGGTCCCTTTTGTAAATAACGTTTACAAGGTACCTACTTGGTAAATAAGGATGGTGTTGACTTTTGTGTAAACTTTGTTGTAGGTACTTATTAGGGTTCGCTACCGGCTACCCGAGGGATGCCAAACGAAACCCTATTATTAAGCCTCCGCTGTGCGTCTGTAAGTCAGCAGGCTGTGTCTCATGAACCGTAATGGTGACAGTGAAAGTGAAATTTTCACAGTTTGTGTATTATTTCTATTGCCGTTATAACAACTAAAAATAAAATAAAGTTAAAAATTAACGAGGGTCTCCCATACAAGAAACGTGTTTTTTTTACTAAAGTTAAAAAATGTAGTGTTGAATAGTACGGTTGGTACGGAACCCTTCGTGTGCGAGTCCGACTCGCACTTGACCATTTTTTAGTACCTACCTAAGTTTTGTTACATCTAAGCTATCACCTACGTTTCACACACAATGTAATGTACCTACAGAGTGTTACAGCAAATGTTACGAGTAAGTACAACAAACTACTCCAGGTCGTATCAAAATTATCACCTTTACCATTTTATGCATAACAGTTAGGTACTTCTACCCAAATCGTCTTCGAACACGTAATATTTGATTAAAATTATTTTTTTGAAACAACTCAAGTATAGATAATAATAACATACGATAATTCAATTTAATTTAAATATTTTTGATATATATCATTTGATAGCTAACAAAATTACCTTTCAAATGATATACCACAATCCATAGTTAATTGCATAGAAATTGTAAAAAATTGTTTAGAGCAACGCGCGATGAAGTGATTCCAGTATAATGCTCGCGAGTGTAGTATACTTAGCATTAGCAATTATTTCTGTCGAAAAAGCTCATTTTGTATTTAATGTCTCAAAGAACGACATGTTTGAAATTGGAAGTTGGCTAAGTCGGAAATTCATTCATACTTCTTTCTTGTTTTACTTACTTCTTATACATTATTTTTATTACAGGCTAAGACTAAACAACAATCCAGTACCCCTAAGGCTGAGGCTACACTAAGCAGCGATTTGCGATGCGACTGGAAGAGCGAAACGAATAACGAGAGTAATATTTGATGTACGGTGTAGCCATATACGTGAGCATTCATTTATTTGTTTTAATCGCTCATGTGTCGCAGGTTGCGTCGCGGCCTAATGTAGCCTCAGCCTAACAGACACACGTTCGAGTTATGAGCGATATCATGGTATTACCATGACAAAACACCTTCTGTACAATAGGTCCTATATAATTAAATCAACTGTATGTAAATAGTTATTTATTTGCTATCTGAAGGTGATTTCGTACCAATGCCAAAGTCATTGTCACCAGTACCAGTAGCAGTTGCCGAGTTCACACTATATTTATTTCCTTTTGAGTAAAATTAAGTAATGAGTGGCAATACTACTTACTGTTTCAACAGGAAACCACTAGCTAGGTACCTAGGTATTGGCTGCGGCCTTAGTGTTCGAAAAATACCTAGTAAGTAATGTAGCTAGCTACTAAAAGGATAATAATCTTGTAGCCAAGTTCTAGGCCGACTCAATATTTATACATGTCCTAGAATTGATGGCACAACCGCTTCAGGGGTCTTTGTACTCATCATTATGAACAACTTTATAAATAAATAAATAAATAAACTTTTGGGAACAAACGAAATCGCGCAGCCTTTACAGTATGTCAATTGGTTTCGGAGATAATATAAATAACTAGCTGACCCGACAGACGTTGTCCTGTCCCAATTTCAATACTTATTCCCATGAAAGAAAGAAAGAAAGAAAAACTATTTATTCCCGCGAAAAATGACGCACATACATTCGTTTTTTACATAAACTTAAAAAATAAAAAAACAATTGGGTAGCTAAATTTTAAACTTAAAAAGAAAAACAACAAAATACTTAATTATGCGTCACTAACGCGCGAAACCATATATAATCCACTTTCAGTTTTCCAGAATTTTCCAATTTTCCCGGCAACTTTTCCAATTTTTCTCATCGTTTAAACCTTCCCTGGACTACGTCAAACATTTCAAAACCAAAATCAGCTAAATCGGCCGAGCCGTTCTTGAGTTATAAAATTACAACGAAAAGTGGCATTGATTTTTATAGATAGGTACAGATTCCTAGAACCAATCAATCTGCCTAGCCTTTTCCCAACTATGTTGGGGTCGGTTTCCAGTCTAACCGGATGCAGCTGAATACCAGTATTTTACAGCGACTGCGAACTCCACAACCCAGTTACTGGGTACCTAATACGATACCCCTTGGTAAGACTGGTTGTCTGACTTTCGGGCTTCGGCTTTCGGGCATGACGCCATTATGACACCATTATATTAGTAGATCACCAAACTTGTCAAAATCAACAATTATGAAATCAATGATAGACCATTCTGACAATATTGTAATAGCAGACTTGAGGCCCTGTGTTCTTTCATAATCGTCAGTTCGTTTTTTTGTAGTATCGTCATTTGTTAGTAGGCGGCGCCAAAATAACAAAGAGTAGTACAGAGGTCAAATCTCCAAGGTAGCAAGCAAGGTAATACCCTTAAGGTGATTGCGCTGTGCAGCCCGCGAAATTCTTTTTTTTTTGGTTTTTTTGCAATTTGCAGGTCATTGCCTGCCTAGCCTTTTCCCAACTATGTTGGGGTCGGCTTCCAGTCTAACCGGATGCAGCTGAATTGAATTTGCAGGTCATTATCAGGTTGTATCTTGATCAAAGTATGATACGCGGCAATAAAACATAATGTATTTACATAATTTTAAACATAAAAATCATCAATACATCTCTCTAAGTTAGATTTCGTGCAGATTCGTCAAACGAACGAAATCTAACGAATCACGAATCAAAAATAATTGAATTTCGCGGACTACCAGCCGGCGGCGGCTAAAAGTTTTGCAAACTGTACCGTGTGATATATCAAATGAAAGGGCTTATTAAGAAGGTCTCAAATATACATTTTTTATAATTTTGAAATAAATAGTTTTAGAGTTATTTAAGAAAATAGACGAAAATTGACCATTCCCCCTTATCTCCGAAACTACTGAGCCTAAAATTTTGAAAATAATACAGAAAATAGGTCTATACCTGTAGATTACAGGAAAACCTATAAGAAGTTTGTGGTCTTAAAATAACATGGTAAATCTATCAAAATTGTGAGTACAAACTAATATTTACTGTTGTAATGTATGGGAGAACATGTTATTCAACTATAATGTTAAGTTTGTTCTTGGGATAATTTCATACCAACCACGGAACCCTTCATTGTGCGTAGTCCGACACGCACTTGTCCGGTTTTTTTTTCAGTTATTTCTTATCTAATTAAGTAAGTAGGAGGCACTTAATTACCATTCAACACAGGTAGGTACTTACATAGTACCTACCTACATAGTTTGATTTTGTAGCAATTTTCTATTGGGTTTTATTTGTTCACTCTTTTTTTATTATTCATTTTATCGTGATAACTGAAGAGGAAGCTTGCGTGGTCCCATTTAAGTACCTACTATGTATATAATGTAAACTAGATTTGCACTCGACTTCGCCCGCGTGGAGGTCGGAAATTACCCCACGGAAACGTACGCACGGCTACAGATCAAGCTATACATTTCCTTATAAGCTGATCTCGCACTGTATAGGATTTCTTTAGGATACAATGAGAGGTCAGTATAAACTGGAAATGTAAAGTTTGATGTGTACCTAGCCGTGTGTACTACCGGGGTAAAAGTTACGGACATAGGCTACTTTTTATCGACATACCAACCATGCGGGAGAACCCGCGGGCGGAAGCTAGTAAACTATAAAGTAGGTAAGCCGTACGATCATCACGCGTCACTGAATAATTGTTATTGAGTTACATTATGTTGGTACTTCACGTAATAGAAGATCTGTTTAGTGCTTTGAAGATTTTGTCATACCCAACAAAACAGAGGAAAGCAGATACTCTAGAAATATTATCTGAATGCTCGCGCTTTAAGAGAATTAAGCCCCGTGTACCTACCTAACGTCGCCATCGCCCCGCCCGGGAAAACTAAGCACTGTATTCTATTTTAATAAAAAGCTTTTACCTATATGCAGCAGAATAATGAATAAGTACCAGAATTCGTTTAAAAAACTTTCGCTAAGCATTTCCAAATGGTGCTAAAAATAATTTGGATTAATTTTGCGAAATGTTTTAAGGAAAATTCAAGAGCCGTATAAAATAATAACATGAGTAGGTACTTAGGTAGTAGGTATATTTTGAGAAAAAAAAATAAACCTTGACGTAAATAATGATAATATCAGTCTGTATGGCAAAGGCCTCCCTTTCCTTCTTCCATTCAACTCGATATCTGTGTCGACACCAAAGACTAGTATTTATGAGAGTCGATACTGAGAAAACATGGACAGTGACGTAGATAGGAAATAAAACATTTTGACATGAACTGAAACATATTTCCTGTATCAAAGTAAAGTTGAAGACCTCGATATTATTCCAAAAGCATCTTTGAAAGGTTTATTTGATATTTAGTCAAATAGTAGGCCATGAGAGTAGGCCTATTTACGGAACTTGGACTGTCAAGAAATAAAACATGATTACCTTGGAATCTCTTCTAGGAAGTACTTAAAACTTATGATACAAATAGCCTACCTACTGATAACTTCGCATGGCAGCTTATAATAAATACTTAGTGGGCAATAATTAATAGTTATTATGTTAACAATACTTATGAGTAGAGATCGGATAATTGGATGTTTATTTAATCTAAAGTTAATTATTTGCTATGAAACTATGGAAGCGTTTCTTAAATCCCGGGATTCCAGAAAATCCGGGAGTAGAAACAACTAATCGGATAGCTACAGTTATGGAAACGGCTTCTTAAATATTATGTGGTGTTATTTATTTTAAAAATACCGGGACACGGGGATCACATAACTATTTATATGCTTGTTTACTTGACATTAATGTTTTAACATTAATTATCCTGACGTTTGTTATGCCAGTTTGGCAACCTACTTTACATCACTATTATTTAGCATTCGATTCCATAGTCAAAAAGTACAAAATCAATTACGGGATCGCGAGATTTTTGCGATCGATACAAAAGTGCATTCCATATTAGCCAACACCTGAACGCAAGTAGGTACCTAACTACTTACCTAAAAAAAAGTACTGCCTAAAAAGGATTCGAAGCCTTAAGTTAACGCCAAAAACGGCTGTTTAATTCCTAATCATTGCTTCTATGAAGAATAGTACATTTTGATACAAGTGGAGAACGTTTGTTATTGCATTCGAGGCGGAATTAACACCCGAGCCGTAGGCGAGGTTGTTTTTGAGCCGAGAACTGCAATAACAAATGTCCACGTGTATCAAACGATGTCTTTCAACACACTTTTGAAGAAATAAAATAAAATAACGGAAAATATTTTTGTCATGAATTATTAGGAAACTATGATTTAAATTTTCTTTTTTTCCGCGCTTTGCTTTCGCCAGGTTGAAGGAGAAGCAGGTATAAAGCCGATAAACAGCCTAATATAAAAAATAGAAAATTCAAATATTTTTGAGTTTAGAACACAAATAAATGTTAATTTGTTCATAAACTTTTTTTATTGTAATATTCATAGTTTTTGATGATATTCTATTTATAAACATTATTTAAATATTCAAAAAATATTAACGCCATATAATGCATGTCTCTTTGCCGAGATTAAAAAAAAACATTCACCTCCGAATAGAGAGTTGTGAATAGAGGCATTGAACCAATTTGGACTAAGTACAGGTATAAGTTATCTGTGGCAATATTTATTCCCGCACACGTGGGGGAAAATGAAAAATCACACGCGTGCGTCATACATTGCATTGTGAAGCTAATCGTAGTGTGATATGAACCAGTTTTCGAGGAAGAGTATTGAAAATAAAATGGCGTATTGGCTGAGAACCACAGAATAGATCTAAAGGTACTGATCTGTTCTGTGGTTTCGCTAATGCCTAAACTTAATTGTAAGTAAGTATACTTTTCTACTGTCTTTTCTGTTTTATATCATTCTATCATTATCGTCGTCATATTATTTCTCCTTAGGAAGAAACCGAAGAAAAAAAAAACTTTTTTACAAAAAAAAAACAACCGACTTCCAGAAAAAAACACTACAAAGTAAAAAATAACTTTAATTTCGGAAGTTGTTTGTAAAAAAGTTTTTATTTTTCACTTTTTATTACTATGCCAGTTTGTCATTAATCTAAGTTACAATTTGGTTACAATAGCCTAATGTCTCAATGCTCATCATCTTTTACAAATAAAAAAAAAGTAAGAAAACCCGACTGCGGTAATAGACCTAAGTTTAAAAAAAAAACTGAAAGCTAAAAACAAGCCCATTTTAAATTAAATAAAAGTTGGAAGCAGGCGGGACCCATTTGAGTTTGAAAATATAAAAACCGGTCAAGAGCGAGTCGGACTCGCGCACCGAAGGTTCCATTCCGATTTCTGAAAAAGTGTGCTATTTAGAGACCTCGTTTTATTTTTCCTGTAATCTTTACATAAACTTCTATCACATAAAATAATTTCAGATTCTTCTCTTTGCAAACTTCGGAGATAAGGGTATTTTTTTTTACATTTTTCATCAGAAGTCGAAAACTATGCGGCCTAAAAAAAAGAAAAAAAATGTTTCAGAATGTGCAAATAGCACTCTTTCATATGATATCCCACATGCCCTAGTAGCCCCACTTTGATTTTTTAAGACCCCCTTTCAGTCCCTGTTGCAAAAAAAACGTAAATATTTTAATTTCTTTCTTATTTGCAAAATAGTTGGGTCAACGTCATCTAAAAATATTCTAAATTTCAAGTTGATAGCATTAGTAGTTCTTGACATATCCAGCTGTGACAGACAGACAGACAGACAGACAGACAGACAGACAGACAGACGGAGTGACTCCATAAGGGTTCCTTTTTTACCATTTTGGTACGGAACCCTAAAAATGGAATGGGTCCCGCCTGCTTCCAACTTTTATTTAATATAAAATGGGCTTGTTTTTAGCTTTTCAGTTTTTATTTTAAACTTAAGTCTATTACCGCAGTCGGGTTTTTTAATTTTTTAATTACTTTTTTTTATTTCTAGCTTTTTAGTTTACAAATGTGAAAGATTTCGCAGACGTTTTTATTAAATTCAATTTATTTACGAAAGTAACAAAGACTCATTTGTTAGTAAAGAACTTATCCTATGTTAATAATTAAGACAATATATACAAATATACACGTCAGCAGTACTGTCCGACGCGACGCTTCACCGCGGCTCCACCATTCCATGGGAAATGGTGCAGCAGCGATTCACGTATGGACAGTCTAGCCTGCTTGAAATTAGAGACAGGATACTGTTGCTACTGCCCCACACACCACGCACCAGGGACGCACAGCGCTTACGCATTGTGGCAAAGAAACAATCCACATGTGCGTCCGCGAACATCCCTGATGCGCTACAGTAGCGGGGCAGCCTCAACAGTACCCTGAATGCGTTGTTGTATTGCACGCGGAGGGCACCGTACGATTTTTGAGTATACCTAGCAAACCTGCGAGTCAGCATGTACGTTCTAACCGACAAGGCCCTCCGCGCCCGCTCAATATCGTCATCGTCCCTGAGATCCTGTAAGTATGTGGCCAAGATATTTAAACTTGTATGCCCTCTCTAAAGGCATTATCATTAAGGTAAACTGGTGGTACATACACAGGATACCTACCCCTGGCCCCAAAGACCATGAATTCACTTTTTTTACAATTGTAAATCAAGCCATGTGAGTCAGCATACTCCTCACAAATGGCCACAAGCTTTCTGAGGCCACAGACTGACGCACTCAGCAGCACCATATCGTCTGCGTAGCTGATATTATTAGTGCAGACTCCATCGATATGACAACCGATCTTGATGCTGCTGAGCCTGCCAATCAACCCGTTGACATATAGGTTACAGAGCGTTGGTGAGCTTAAAACCCCCTGCCTCACCCCGGACTCCAACCCATACGGATCAGACAACGCCCCTGCCCATCGCACATTGTTGACCTGGTTTCTATACCAAAATTTAAAAATGTTGATTATTACAGTTGGAAAAAGAGCTGTTTCAAGTTTATCCCATAGGATATCATAAGAAACCAGGTCAAATGCTTTGGACAGGTCCAGGAAGCAGGTGTGGCTGCATCTACATCGCCACATAAGAACTACGCATCAATGACATGACGTCACGCAAACCTGCATCGCGCAATTAGAGTTTACCACGCGATTAGCATATATACAACGGCCCGACATCAACCGTCGGGCAGTGACCCACCAGACACAACACCCGTCTGGTCGGAGGATCCTCCCTTTTCTATGGAGGATGAGTGAACTTTACACCCTGTTCCTCATGCCTCCAAATTGGTGACCCCGAGCATGAACGTCAGCGCAGCCTTCGTGCAACTACATCAGCGTGACGTCATCAGCATCACTTCCTCAAGCTTTCGAGCGGCGAGTCACACAGCCAGCCAGCATCCACGGCTTCAACGGGTATCCTGACCACCAGCATGCAGCGGACGCGCATTCCTGGTCATCACCTTCAGCCTCAACCCAGCGCTGTACACTCCGACTCACTGGAGCATAACGCAGCGCCACCCTGACTCACTGGGGTATCACCGCAGACAGTTCCGACTCACCGTGAACTATGCGGCACCCGGTTCCGACTCACTGGAACCACAACTGGCACTGGCAAGCATCGCAAGATACACGACTCAGCCCACTATCGACCTCCGGTCTCCGGAGGGGAGTGATATGGCGGCATCTACATCGCCACATAAGAACTACGCATCAATGACATGACGTCACGCAAACCTGCATCGCGCAATTAGAGTTTACTACGCGATTAGCATATATACAACGTCCCGACATCAACCGTCGGGCAGTGGCCTACCAGACACAACACCCGTCTGGTCGGAGGATCCTCCCTTTTCTATGGAGGATGAGTGAACTTTACACCCTGTTCCTCATGCCTCCAAACAGGTGTAAATAGGAGTGCTGCGGTCGGTGTAGTATGTGACAGCATGCTTAAAAGACAACACAGCGCTTTCCGTTGATAGTCCAGGTCTGAACCCGAACTGGTTATCATGAGGTGTTATATACTCATTTAATTGTCTATTAAGCACGCTGTCAAACACCTTAGATATAACAGCTGCTAATGAGATAGGCCTATAGTTATTTCTATCAGCAAGATCACCAGACTTATTTTTCACTATGGGCACTACCACAGTCCGTATCATCTCCTCAGGCATATAACCATGTGACACGCAAAAGCTATACAACATGGCCAAAACCCTGGGTAGATGAGGACCAGCATATTTGAGGTGCTCAATGCTGAGCCCGTCATGTCCAGGAGATTTGCCACGTGACATTGATTTTATTATTTGCCTAATCTCTTTCGACTTGCACTTTAATCCTAGTTCCTTGCCAGGCTCAACATTCAGCACCGACTGAGAAGGTCCCAGTGGAGACTTCACAAAAAAGTGCTCCTTAAAGAGGTTGGCAATCTTCTCAGGTTCACTTACGCCGCCGACGCTCACAGGGAGACTCGGCTTGCTGTGCAACTTATTCGTGCTTTTCCAAAAACCACGAAAATCGTGTTTTGAATGGTGTGTGGCTAGAATGTCCATCTTAATTTGGTCTTGCCTATTCTGACACCATTTCAAACGTGACTTAAAAACTTTCCTAGCCTCACACATTCGATCGTAGATATAACCAGAAGTAGGTTTCCCGTACCAAACCCACAGCATAAATTTACTCCTAGCCTCCCTGTGCGCCCCCGCCACGTGTTTATTCCAGCCTACCACTTTCCCTCTCAACAAAGGCCCACTGGTTTCTCTGCCAACAACCACAGCCTCACACAAGGCTTATTGTACGTGTTTTTTTACGATTTGTCACTTCGAGGTACTTTTAAACATATAAGTTGTCTATATTTTTGTAATCACCTTTTAAAACCCTTTATTTTGATACCCCACTCGACAACTTTTGAGAAAAAAAAAATTTTTAAGACATAATTTGGCGCCAAAAATCCGCCATTTTGTTTTTTTATTCTGATATACCCAGTGTCACTCTCACAGTAAATACAAATCTAACGACACCTATCAAGCTAAAATCCATCGAGCCGTTCAGACCGCAGAGCTTGCTAAACAATTATACATACATTCATACATACATACATACATACATACATACATACATACATACATACTCTCGAAAAACATAACCCTTCTTCTGGCGCAGTCGGGTAAATATTCCTATTCCCGATGCAGGGACGTCAATTGTTGAGGAGTTCTTCTAGTACGAACCTAAGAACCAGCCAGTAGAACTGTAGCTGATGGTGAAGCCACCATCACCGTATACATTGTGACGAGCATAAATTGCTTAGCAACCATATTACGTCGCGTCGCCGACCCAACGTACTACTTAGTTACTAGTGCCTAATGTTTTTATATAATATGTATTAGTTTATTATTTTATAAATCATTTGTGTATTTTATCTATGGGCCTTAGTTGCCTGAGAATAAAGGAATTATTATTATTATATTATTTTTTTATTTTGTCTTTGACATATCTCGGGACCCTGAGGTCCCGGACCTATTATTATTAAAGTATAATTGGTACCTACTTTGGTAGTTGGGTATGGGAAATTATAAGTGCAGCAACAAAAGTTTTCTTTAGCACCTGCAACCTAACGTTTTTTTAGGGTTCCGTACCTCAAAAGGTAAAAACGGAACCCATAAAGGATCACTCGTGTGTCTGTCTGTCTGTCACTGACAATTTGCTCCGAATCTAATGGATCGATTAAGTTGATGGATTTCTGTGACCCAAACACGTACGGCTAAAGTAAATAAATGAATTTTGAATATGGGGTCACTTTTAGGGGGCAAAGAAGAAAATTAAAAAAAAAAGTTTTGCAAACTGGACCGTGTGACATATCAAACGAAAGGGCTTATTAGGAGGATCTCAAATATATTTTTTTTATAATTATATTTTTTTTTTTGAAGTTATGTAAGAAAATAGACGAAAATTGCCCATTCCGGGAGTCTACATAACGCTCGCAAAAATTATTGTCATCAAAAACAAACATCTGCAACTCTGTTTGTTTGTATTTGGAAATGTCGCATTTTTATGACAAAATCAAGTTTTTTATCAAAAACCTAGGCTTTAGATCAAGAACCGGATGAAGACGGTCGACGTCAGGGGCACCTCGAGGTTCCGTTAGGTTAGGTTCCTTTAAACCCTGAAGACGGAAATAGGAGCATAGGAGAAAAATATAGGTGACTATATGAAATTAGAATATGTTGTATGTGAAAAGCATTTATTAGACGCTAACCATCTTACTAATAAACACAGAATAAAGTTATTCCAAGTTTAAACCTATGAAAATGTATCGTTATTCCTCTGTTATCCCTGAGACCCTGATATAACTTTATTCCGTGTTTTATTTGTAAGAGAGTTACCCTCTTACAAATAAAACACGGAATAAAGTTATATCAGGGATAACAAAGGAATAACTATACATTTTCATAGGTTTAAACTTGGAATAACTTTATTCTGTGTTTATTAGTAAGACGGTAAAAGTTTGTCGCTGACCTATTAATTCATTAGACACTACTTAAATATATTTAAAGACGAGAGTGACATTTTAAAGGAGCTGCATTAATTAGCAACCGTTGGGTATAATTGGGTATAATTGAGTAGTTCCGATGGCCATCTGTGGTCTTCATCATCAGTTCCACATCACCAAATGGAGCTTTCCGGGAGCAAATGCGCAAGTTACTATAACAAATACCCAAATCGCTATTTATAGGTGTGCCTATAAAATTTGAGGTTTTCCCTCGATTTCTATGGGATCCCTTCATCACATTCTGACTTGGTGACAATGGGACCACCTCGAGAGCATATCTTTCCAAACAAAAAAAAATAATTTTCAAAATCGGTCCACAATTGACAGAGAAATCGCGTAACAAACACACAAAAAAAAAAAACATACATACAATCGATCGAATTGAGAACCACCTCCTTATTGGAAGTTAGTAGTAGGAAGTTGCTCCTATAATCTCTTACGTTGATCAATAAACTAGAAGAGATATACTTATGAAGTGGGTAGGTAGGTACCTAATAAACGCAAGAGTCACGACGACGACGGCACGAGCAAGTTCGCTTAAGGACAATACCAAGACATGGACTAGGTACAACTACTGCCTGTAAGACGTAGTAGGCGAGATATCCATCTGCGACATAAGCTCAACCCGTGGGCGGGCTGGGGTACCATCTCGTCTGCTCTCGCGCGCATGCGTTGCTACAAATCGGCGCGGCGCTGTTGATTCATGCATGTTACGGAGTCACGCTAGTAGACCTCGTTTCGAATTATGTAAGAAACATAAACGCATTTTCGTAATGTACATGTGCCCAAATTGCAACATTTGGGACACTGTCTTTGTCGGTACCAACAAATCATAGGCACATAACTAATTATCGCAGAATGTTTTAAAGTTATTCTGCAAACATTAGGAATTAACAACTTTTTTGTTTGCTGACAACTTAACAGATTAGCGTCTGAATGTTTTGTTTAAAGAAACTGCAGTCTTTTTTTAAGTTTGCAAAAACTGGTGATCGATTGTATTTCTTTACCACGCTTTCAATTCAAGGTGGATATGTGTAATTAAATGATTCCCGCGATGCGCAAGGCTGTCCAAAATGCACGATACGAAGGCGTTTCGATTAAATATCGAATCAAAACCAAGAGGCTAGCTAGGTAGGTACATACTATCTAGTAGGTAGGTATACGTAGGTACGTACAGCTATCGTTGGCATTGAGAGAAATATTTGCGTCATTGTTATAAATGCATTTCGTAATCCATGGTGAACTATAAAATTTTGATTAATGTGTTCCAAACCTACCTACGCTGCCAGCTGCCTTGCTAATCTACATAAACGATATATACAATGTATACAGAGTGTTTCTTTTAAGGTGTCAAGTCAGTGTAGACTGATAGCAGAGTACCATACCTATCGATTTAACCACCCTGTATGTTCTACGATTTTTTGTAGTTTTTGAGTTATTTTGGAACCCTTATTTCAAATCAATGACAGTGGTTAAGGATAGTAGTAGACCTACTACTATCCTTAACCACTGTCATTGATATTTATTTAGTCAGTGTCATTGTATAAAATGTATGTTTTTATTATCAACTGAGCTCTGCTTAAACGTAGTGAAATAGTAAATATCAGGATTGACAAAAATATGGAAAGATAATAATAAATTATAAAATATGAAAATAATAATAAATTATAAAATATGAAAATAATAATAAATTATAAAATATGAAAATCACACGATTTCAGATACTTGCACCACTTATTTGCTGAAATCGGTCGTTCAAAGTTGACCCAAAAAAAAAGATATAACTTTTTATAACCATCACAACATCACACACAATCAGAAGAATATCGAAAAAAAAATATAACTCGAAAAGTACCTACAAATAATCGTAGAACATTGTATTGTACAAGGGAGTTAAATCGATAGGTATGGTACTCTGCTATCAGCTCGCACTGGCTTGACACCTTAAAAGAAACACCCTGTATATCAAAGTAGGTATTTAATTTAGAGATTGCTAATATGTTTAAAATAGGTATTTAACTTTTCCAAGGTTACTTAAAAGTTGTATGTTCAAATGTCATTTGAACATTGAGTCGTTCAGGATTTTCTGTTTTATGTAAGTATTATACCATTGAATTCTCCTGAAAAGTCCGTTTCTAGGTAGGAACTACTTCAACACCTAGAAGCGGAGCCCTAATGAACTTATTATGTACTAGCGACCCGCCCCATACTTCGCACAGTTTTTACGGTTTGACAAAACATCCAGATTGCTATAAATGTAAGTAAGTTTAATATTAATGTATTAAACATATAAACCTTCCGCAATAAATTCTCTATATGAAGGTGTAAACCGCATCAAAATCCGTTGCGCAGTTTAGGAGAACAGTGCGGCCACATAGACAGACACGAAAAGCGACTTTAATTTATAATATGTAAAGATTGTTTACAAAACAACTTTCCTTTGTACCAAAAACAGAGACAATTATTCAACTTCCGTCTCCTATATGTAAGTATCTGTAATCATTTAAATTTTGACTTTTCATCCAAGCCAAGGTCTCTTGGCTGCTTCGGATGGCTTCTTTACAATCAATATTAGCATAATTTGTGGCTTTAAGTTTATTTGCCTTTCCTTGTGGACATAGAGGTAGGTACTTACCATACTAGGTAATATTTCTCATTATTTACCGATGCTCAAAAATATATTTACCATCGTCAGACATAATTATCTGATGTAAAAAGGGTCACGGTTAAATTTCTATCCGATGAGAGTGTAATATGTAGACAAGGCGGGGACGCCCTAGGAATAATAGGTCTGGTGCGTAGTACTCGCAACCGGCGGCGGCGCGGTGGCGTTACCTCTGGGGGTCTAATCCCTATAGGCACGAAGTCCGTAGTTTCGGCCTTCGTTACGGGCGTTTCCTACTCCGTATCACCTAGGTACGGACAGGTAATTGGTTCGGGGCCCGAACGAAGTATGAATGACAACACGATACGATAGTTGTCCCTACTCCCGATGTGTTTTTTTACCCGTCCCAATTTAACTTTTACACTTGTTTTGATGGATCGTTATGTCAGACGGACGGACGAACGGACGGACGGACTTAGGGAGTATGCCCCCAGATTTATGAACGTAAACGAGGCAAAAGGAGGTATGTAAGGATCGTATCAAGTGGCGTTCTGTAGTTTCTGGGGTAGGCACCCTTAGGGGAAGAAGGCGTGAGGTTATGTATGCAGACAATTATTTTACACACAACATTATCGGCCAATACCAAATTGTGTCCTCTGCTGGGACCTGGGACACAGGCCTCCTCTCTGCGAGAAGGAGAGGGCTATCCAACACACAGGTTCAAGACAGAATGGTGCATTATGCATTGCGAAAACTTTAGGTATTAAGCAATGCTCGTGTCGCTGATGACTTCAACAATGTCAAAGATTTTTATATCGATATCTAGAAATGTTTGAAAGAAGCTCTTTCACACATTTGACCCGCTTTTCTTCGTATAATTTACATAATTAACATGTTTATTGCATAAGTTAAGTGTTTTTTAAACAAGCATCCTAGACCTTGTAAAAGATGATTGCTCTATAAAATATGTTTAACTTTCACAGTGTCACTCAATTATGCACGATTGAACTTTTTGGTAGACTTTTCTCAAATATTAGGTAGGTATAAGTCTTTTCACCACCTACGATTGAGTTCCTATTAACTTACTTGGCAGATAATTTCATACAAATTCTGTTCCATTTTTGAATTTATTCGGTTAATAGTGGCTATTCGGCCTGTATCGTGAAATAGGCCCAAGTTTGAAGTCACCTTTAAGTATTTATGAACTAAAATATTGTTTTCTTAAATATTTGCTATTGTGAAACATAAAATAAGTCTTGCTCTACGTAAGTACCCAACCCTGTCATGGTTTCGGAGTTTTCCACTGAATGCAAAATTGACATGTTCATTGAGAATCTCGAGCGATCATTATTGAGTTGTTTTAATTGTTAGAGGAAAAAAATCATGACGTTAGTAGATACTTCTATAAGTATCTAATGATTGTCAGTAAACATTACGAAGGAAGATACGTGCAGTGATTAATTTTAATTGAATAAATAATTATTAAGTATTATCTCAATTGCGACAGCAAGTAAATATTTTTATAATATTTTCAATTGTTTTCTGTTATATAACTTACCTCTTATTTACTAAATATATTACAAAACTTTGAATTACTTTCTTAACAAAATATTATAATTACTGAATCTCAAAATGATTCATGTAGGTACCTACACTTTTATTATTTTTACACAAAAAAACCTCAATATATTTATTTACATCAAAAAATAGCGAGAGCTCTAATAAATAATTTAATTAAAAATAAATAAAAACTCACGTGAAAATGTTTTGGCGCACAAGTAATCCGCCAGGGTTGCTGCAGCGTGCTCGACGACGCACAAACGCGTAATGTTCTGCCCGCTGTCGGCGCCTGCGTCTTCTACTATCATTACAGATACTGTGCAATAGTGTTACAGGCATACTAAAAAATCGGCCATTCTTAAAACATCTTTCTACTCACCACGTTTTCGTTCCAAATTAGCATGACGTAGGTACAATTTTTTTTAATGTATTAAGTACAGGTAGAGTACACGGAAAATTAATTAAACAATACGCAATTAAAAATGTGCTTGCGTGTTTTAGATAAAGATCCTCGTTTATGTAACGACTACCTAAGGTATGGTAAGCTTATCATGACTGAGCGGATCTGATTAGGACTTGAATCAGAGCATTGTTTGTTTGACATCTCTAAGAGATGTTGTATTCACCCTTGTGAATACATATATACATAAACTCCCGCCTTCTTCCCGCATGGGTAGGCAGAAACTACAGAACGCCGCCTGCTACGATACTTACATATATTCCTTTTGCCTCGTTTACGTTCATACATGCACGCCGCGGTTGCCCTTGTGAATAGTTTGTTGAAAAAGTAGTTTTAGACGAGTTCTAAAATGTCGTGCGATTCCAACTGAAACGCAATAAGATTCATACCATAATAAATCATTTTAAGATATGACACGTCTGAAGGACATTATTATTTTGTCTTAAAATAAATGTGATTGGGACAATGCGATGCCCAGTGGATGAATTGAACCAGAAGTGATAAAGAATAAGAAAGAAAGAGAATAAAGTAAAGAATTAGTTGCTTATTGACTTGCAACTCAAAAGGCATCTGAATCAGAATAATCATCTAAACGCTAATTAATATTTTATTTTTTCAGTCATGTTATTAACTAAATAGTAGGTAAATTGTTTTCAACAAGGCGGCCACAGAAATAAAAGTCTTTTAGTGGAGGAAGACTACGGGTATTTGGACCCGGGGTATCCTAAGAGTCCCATAAACACTCACACAACAACCTGTAAACTGACTGGATGTAAAAAGTAAAACTTGCAGGACCGGTCCTATCTTGTGAATGATTGTTGGGTTGATATAATAATTACCTAAGTGGTTATATAGAGTATAATTACTTAAGTTAAAAATATAATATCCTAACTTATCTAAAACTATTAATAAACTAAAATATGGCGTCGAAAAATTCCTCCGTATCGCCGGTCCACTAGTAAAGTACCCAGAGGCTTAGCATTGCCACGTTGTATGGCAATGCTAATAAGCCTCTGGCCAAGATAAAAGCCAGCCCTTGGGTCACGGGAAGTGTCAACCAGCCGTTTGGAGATTTCCTTGAAAAAACTATGAGCACTCGGTGTTGCGGTTATTAAAAATTGACTATTATATTTTTTTTTTTTTTGTTTAGCCCATGCTGTCCCTCTTCTGGGCAAAGGCTTCACACGAGTCCTTAATTTTAAAAAATCTACGTAAAAAGGACTTGCATTACTTACAAGATAGAATAGCTCAGCAAACAAGATGCATGTCTTGAAGATTGCCCTGCCAACCTACTTTCGGAATGCGGTAACAACAATAATTTAAGGGTTACGCTGTTATTGCGATGTGCTGTTGTGCACTTAAGTAGATAGGTACTGTGGCCTTAGTTCGAGTTTTACTTGATCGCGTTTACGTTAACGTAACTTACGTCACTTTGTCTATACTAATATTATAAAGAGGTAAAATTTGTATGTAAGTTTGTAAGTTTGTATGTTTGTAAGTTTGTAAGTTTGTATGTAGGGGGTAATCTCCGGAACTAATGATCCAATTCTAAAAAAAATTTCACTGGTAGAAAGCTACATTATTCCTGAGTGCTATAGGCTATAAATTATATTTATATCATGCACATTAGCCGAGCTATCACATTTTTTGTCTAACAAGTCGGAAAGAAATACGTCTTTAAACAGACTTTTTTGCATGCGCTGCCTAAACGATTGTTTAAAATTGAGAACAATGTATGGCAGTCTGGTCCGTCTTAAATAATTGTACAAAAAAGTCCGCGACACCATATTTCTATCTTTTATATTTTACCTCTTATACATCTTTTATTGTTTTAAAAAAGTATTTTTAGACATACTTATGTTTGGATGATTATTTAAACAACAACACATTAATCCTTATCAAAATAAGTTATTTTATGATCACAAGGACATCATGGAGATAAGATTTGGCCTTCACAGTATGGCAATTGGTCGTACAGTTTCGGAAATAATATAAAATTACTAAAACGCAAAATAACTTTAATTCATACCGCTCGCTCTTGAGCAAACATGTTTAGTGCGGACGTTTTATCAATTTAACCATAGGTGGCGTTGTGCAAATAAGTAATTTTTCTGAATTGCGAGATTTATTATTTCAATAATGTCGGTGGAATATAGCGGAAGAGTTTGTTTTTTTGTTAGTTTGTTTGAACGCGTACCCCAGTCGGATTTGAAAAAATCTTTTTGCATTTTATAACCCACTTCTTGAGGAGGGCTATAGGCTATTTAACATCACGCTAGGGCCCTTAGGAGCCGAGCGCGAAGTAATAGCTCGGGCAGGCGATGCAGAAGGATATAGGCTATGTAACATCACGCTAGAGCCCTTAGAAGCCGAGCGCGAAGTAATAGCGCGGGCAGGCGATGCTGAAGGATATAGGATATTTAACATCACGCTAGGGCCCTTAGAAGCCGAGCGCGAAGTAATAGCGCGGGCAGGCGATGCGGAAGGATATAGGGTATTTAACATCACGCTAGGGCCCTTAGAAGCCGAGCGCGAAGTAATAGCGCGGGCTGGCGATGCGGAAGGATATAGGCTATTTAACATCACGCTAGGGCCTCTAGAAGCCGAGCGCGAAGTAATAGCGCGGGCAGGCGATGCGGAAGGATATAGGCTATTTAACATCACGCTAGGGCCCTTAGAAGCCGAGCGCGAAGTAATAGCGCGGGCAGGCGATGTGGAAGGATATAGGCTATTTAACATCACGCTAGGGCCCTTAGGAGTCGAGCAAAAATAAAAAAGGTCCGAAAGGATGCTAAGCGCAAACGAAGTAATAGCGCGGGCAGTCGTTGCGATGCGATGCGTGGGGGTTATTGGGTGGGGGGAGGGGGGGGGGTGTTGGGGGGCAAGAAATTTTACGCGGACGAAGTCGCGGGCAGAAGCTAGTATGGAATAATTGTATTTCCCATTATAGTCACCAGACTGCGTTATTTCAGTTGTTTTTTTCAGTACAAATTGACGTAAGTTACGTTGTTTAAGTTAACGTGATCCCGCCTGCTTCCAACTTTTATTTAATTTAAAATGGGCTTGTTTTTAGCTTTTCAGTTTTTTTTTACTAAAGTCTTTCACCGCAGTCGGGTTTTTTAGTTTTTTTTAATTACCTACTTTTTTATTTCCAGCTTTTTAGTTTACAAATGTGAAAGATTTCGCAGACGTTTTAATTATTCTACGTGTTTTTTACGATTTGTCACTTATAGGTACTTTTAACCATATAAGTTGTACATATTTTTGTAATCACCTTTTAAAACCCTTTATTTTGATACACTACTCGACAGATTTCGAGAAAAAGAAAAATTAAGACATAATTTGGCGCCAAAAATTCGCCTTTTTGTTTTTTTTTATTTTAATATACCCAGTGTCACTCTCACAGTAAATACGAATCTAACGATACCTCTCAAACTAAAATCCATCGAGCCGTTCAGGCTTCACAGCGTGCCAAACAATTATACATACATACATACATACACACTTATATACTCTCGAAAAACATAACCCTCCTTCTGGCGCAGTCGGGTAATAACGCCTATTGTCCTTTTCATGCCAGAATTGAATGTGATTTTATTTTACGTGTGATTATTATGTGCAATTTTATTGTATGTGCGATTTTATTGTACATGATGTTTACACCTAAGTATACCACTTATGAACGACAAATAACTTGCCCATATCGTGCAAAAATATTGTACGTATATTTGGCCTTCAATTTTATGGTAGGTATACAGGGTTATTGGTAAAACACCAGCAACCTCTTAAGGGGTCATTGTACTTATCAGTATGAACAACTTTTACTATGGGACTAAACCTGAAATGCCGAAAAAAAAATCAGCTGCTCCCTACATTTTGACGAGTTTGATATAGATAAATGTACTGAACAGCTGATTTTTTTTCGCGATTTCAGGTTTGGTCCCATAGTAAAAGTTGTTCATAATGATGAGTATAATGACCCCTTAAGAGGTTGCTGGTGTTTTACCCATAACCCTGTATATGCCACAGGCAATAAACTTGCGCCGTGTGGTTTCATTTTTGAATTCGAACAACCAGTCAAGTGTAGAACGACCTTTGAATGAAAGCTCAACCTTAGTTCTGAAAAAAAATCTGTCGAAATATTGTAGGGATATAGGGTGTGAATATTTCCTTGAGACAAACTGATAAAAGTTGAATAATATTATTTACAGCTCTACCCTCTTAGCCCAGTAGAAATCGATACTAACAAACCGGCCAAGTGCGTGTCGGACCACGCACAGTCAAGGGTTCCATATAGTTAGGATGAATTTATCCGAAGAACAAACTTAACATTGTTGTTGAAAAATATGTTCTCCCATACATTCCAACTGTAAATGTAAGTTCACAGACTTCTAATAAGTTTTCCTAAAATCTACAGGTAAATAACTATTTTCTGTATTTTTTTTAAATTTTAGGTTCAGTAGTTTTTGACATAAGGGGACCACATAATGGTCAATTTTTGTCTATTTTCTTAAATAACTTTAGAACTATAAATTCTAAAATTATTAAAAAAATATATATATTTGAGACTCTCATTGTAAGCCTTTTCATTTGATATGTCACATGGTACAGTTTGCAAAACTTGTTTTTAAAATTTTATCATTTGCCCGCCAAAAGTGACCCCCATAATTCATTTCTTTACTTTACGCGTCCGTATTTGGGTCACAGAAATTCATATGTGTACCAAATTTCAACTTAATCGGTCCATTAGTTTCGGAGCAAATTGGCTGTGACAGACGGACAGACAGACGCACGAGTGATTCTAAACGGATTCCGTTTTTTCCTTTTTTGGGTTCTGTACCTCAAAAGGAAAAAACGGAATCCGTTTGGAATCACTCTTGCGTCTGTCTGTCCGTCCGTCTGTCACAGCCGATTTGCATTATTGGTATTTTGTACGGAGCAGTTATGAATTATGATAGTAACACTATTATTATAATTACTATATTCTGCAACTTCGAAAAACTTGTAAGTACTCGGCGCGCCATGCGAAAAACTGCAAAATGTTGGGACTTATTTCACTTTTTGCTCTAAATCTCTTTCTCTTTAAATCCTATAGGGACCCAACTAAGGCCCTTCGAAAATGGTCTATTTTTCTAGAAAATTGTCAATTTTAAGTTTTGCTTCCGTCCGGATCAAAATCAGAGAGAGAGAGTATGAGAAAAGTAAAAAAAAAAGTTGTAATAGGTAGGTACATTTAACTTGCTTTCATTAAAGCACATAACGAAGTCTGTGATACTAAGACATAGTTCACTGACAATCTAAATGAAGTCTCAAACGCAGTTTTTCGTGGTACGCACGGCTACAGATCAAGCTGTCATTTCCAGTATCAGCTGATCTTGTGTTATATAGGGTATCCTGACAATGAGAGGTCAGTGTAAACTGGAATGTATGTATGAAGTTGCAAATTTACATTAATATTAGGTACCATAAGTATACCACTAAACCACTACTACATCAAGTTTTGCGATTGCAATGTTGATTTCTACTGGTCTTCTATTATTGTAGCTTAGCCACCTCGATAAGCCCCTTGGTGGTTGATGAACCGGAATTTAAATACCTACCTAAATCGAAGGCCTTGCGAAAGCTAAATTCTGTATAAAATAATAACGAGATACAAAAACACGCAGGCCATTATGTGTGGCTGTTGGGCAGTAGCGACCCCACGGATCCTATCTCTCGGGAGAAATCTTATTCCTCACCTCTCGCTTGTCTTTATTGGCCGGCTGGAGTGAACACTGACTAGGAACAGAGCTCCCACCTCTTTCAGATGTTTCAGACATGTGTGGAATTTCAATGTTAGGTTGCGAGGAGGGCTGGATAATTGTGTTTTGCAAAATGTGATAGTTTGGTCTTCTTTAAATTGATAGTAAGTAGGTTATGATTAAGTGTATGCGCTACTGTTGCAAAACCTTCTGCGAGACTGCAGACCTGGGGGCCTACTCCCTAAGCACCAAGCCCGTAGTTTCGGCCTTCGTTACGGGCGTTTCTAAATCCGTATCACTTACGGATGGATGATTGGTTCGGGGCCCGAACAAAGTATGAATGACTACATGATTTGCCAGTTATCCCTACTCCCGATGTATTTTTGGCAGTCCGAAAAATTTAACTTTTACACTTGTTTTGATGGATCGTAATGTCAGACGGGCGGATGAACGGACGGACGGAAAGACGGACGGACTTAGGGAGTAGGCCCCCTATTCCCAGGTGCAGGCATGAAACGTGATGACAGTGTCGTCTGCGTAGGAAATTAGTTCAGCAGCAACAAATTTTGAAGTTCATTGAACCTCACTCTCCCAAAGAGAGTGAGGTTCAATGTCCTTCAAAATTTGTGGAAATCAAACCTAACAAAGTACAGAACCCTGGCTGCCCGGCACGGTTGTTCTTAGCTGTATCATTTCGGTGGATTTATTTCATTCCGGTGCACAGTCTATCATTTCGGTGGTAATTTTAATCATTTCGGAAGACACTTTTCATTTCAGTGGACTCTTAAAAATTCATCCTTAAAATAAATATTTATGTAAGTTTTGATGATATTTGATGTCCACTCACGGACAATGCCATAAAATAGGCTAAAGTTTTATTTGTCACTAAAAATATGTAGATAGCATTGAAATAAAAAAATCCCGCCGAAATGACACAAAAAAATCTCTTGTTGAAATTCACCCAAATATGGTTTTGGTTACCTTTTCTAACGGGAATGGTATAACATTTTTTTATTTCCGATTGCAAATATCGCAATTATGGAATCGGAGAATAATGAAGACCTACGTTGACTTAGACGAGCCGGTACCATCGACTAGCGCATCATGCTTGGAGTCACTGCAGGTGTCAAATGTACCTGATGTGACACAAGAGTCCCCCCTTCTCAGCAAACGGCTGAAGAGGCTACCGCTACTGAAAAGGAAGATCAGCATGATGATTTAGAAGAAACTGTATTGGAAATATTGGGGACTGATCCATTAATCACGACTTCTTTTGGTAAAGATATTCAAAAGGACTTATATCGTACCGACAGCCGTACGTTATAACTTTATGAGTTCAAGCCACTTCTGGTCTGACAAAAGAACTCCGCAAGGAGCACTTAGAATCTCATTTGCCTTCAGCTAACTGTAAGCTGATAGACGCACGATCAAGAGATTAAGGCGGCTGTCACTGACGTCTAGTGAAGTGACTTAAAACTATTCAGGCGAAACAGAAGCAGATAGGCAGCGCTATCGAAACTTTAAGTGAAGCTATTACTATTATTTTGTCCGAAGAAACAAATATCCAGACATGTCAACATAATGATTCTGTCACCAGGCGTAATTTTATCGTTGCTGTACCTACTTAAAAAACATTTGAAACATCAGATGCAGCTGACCAAAGTTTACTCTTTGGTCAAGAGCTCGCTGGCACGTTGAAAACAGCTAAGGCTATAAATAAGTCAGGAGCTGAGCTGGTGTCTGTTCCGCCACCCAAAAGCAAACAAGCCAAGGCCTTCACCATCCAACAGGAATTTAAACTGGAAGGCTCCGGCCCCGTACCGCAGACCAATAGGGCCTCGGAGAACAAAGGTGTCTGCACCCTCGACGAGGCAACAGCATGCGTCATCCAGAGGCTCTCGTTCGAGCAACAGCCGCAACCACCAACAGACACTACGGTTAATTTTGTCATTTTTAACACGCTTTTATTAGCTTCACTTGTTACGATGAATGGTCGTAAATAACATCGGACCAAACTCTGCTGTCATGGATAAAAGTGTTATGAAATTCCTTTTGCACAAACTCCATTTTTAGGGTTCCGTACCTCAAAAGGAAAAAACGGAACCCTTATAGGATCACTTCGTTGTCCGTCTGTCTGTCTGTCTGTCAAGACCCTTTTTCTCAGGAACGCGTGGAGGTATCAATACCAAATACGTAAGTCTATGATCCCTTGGAGTTCTAAAAAAAATCAAGCTTCTAAGTCAACGCAATAAAAAAATACGGCCATTTATGCAGCATATTTTAATGCTCGCAAGTAAATCAAAACCTATAGGGTACTTCCCTTTGACCTAGAATCATGAAATTTGGCAAGAAGCAAGGTCTTACAGCACAAGTAATGGAAAAAGTCTGAAAATGGTAAATTTATAATTTTATCACTTATCAAAATATTTTTAAGTACCGCATCTATCAAGGCACTTTTTCTCAGGAACGTATGGAGGTATCAAGTTGAAATTAATATCAAATACGTAAATCTATCGTCCCTAAGAGTTCTAAAAAATCAAGCTTCTAGTCAACGCAATAAACAAATACGGCGGTTTATCCAACATATTTTGATACTCGCAAGTAAATCAAAACCTATAGGGTACTTCCCGTTGACCTAGAATCATGAAAACATGACAAGAAGCAAGGTCTCACAACACAAACAAAGGAAAAAGTCCGAAAATTGATTATTTGTGGTTTATCACATAAAAAACTAGTTTTTTAGTTTTTCTTTCTGGCAAAATGTGGACTTACTAATAGTTACACCTCTGCCCAACCTTTCGGGGAAGCAAAGCGTGATGTAATGTTTAAGAATAGTTTTTTGCGAATACAAACTTAAATATGCAGTTGGAGAATTGTCCGTGACATATACAAATGTATGGGAGAACATGTTTTGATTAGATCAGATTAAATGCCATCGTCTAAAAACATTCTCGTTTAGAATAATTAGATTTTGACCAGGCTTAGATAATTTATTGGCTATTAGTTGCTGTTTCATAATGTGGACCTTGCGATGGCCAGTTCATACCTATCTAATATTATTATTTGTACCGAAAACCAAACAGCAAAAGTATACTAGCTGAATTCTAAAAATTAAAAAAATTGAATGCATGTAGTACAAAGCATTATGTTTCACAGCTTCATTCGTAGCGATTTATTGTTTACGTATTGTAGCAGCGCCTCCATATACCAGCCTTGCACGGATTTTTAGAGTTAAGTTTTTTTTTTTTTCATTTCGCTGGCAACACTGTATCCGTTTACACCTACTTTGCCCCCACTACACTATTTCTCTGCGACGGTCCGCAGCATATCAGCATTTTAATATCATTCCGCGTTTCCGTGCTCAAACCTTCGCACGTCTCCGTTCCTACAAATAGATCCATCAGCTACTCAAAATGGGAAAGAAAAGGAAGACGGAAAAAACTGAAGAAGAAATACCGCGAAAAATTCAAAAATTGCAAAATCAATTGCAGGCAACGACTAGTCGCCGTAATAATTCTTCATCCGAAGAAGACTAGTAAGTTACTAATACACAATTATTATAAAATTGATGTGATTATAAAAGTGATCCGTGTTGCGAGGTTACCCAGTTTGGGTTTCCTCTGTCACGTTAAAAAGTGAAAAATATTGCACTTATTACCGAACGTATTCTAAAAAGAAACGTTTTTCGCAGATTTTTCGCCACATCATGTAGATGCGGATTGTGGTATGCCACAAAATGATGAAGCCTGCTTGTTTGGAGCTTCGCCGCTTCCTGCCTCGCCATGTGGCTCGCCACGTGCCTCACCACATGCTTCGCCACGTGCTTGATCTCCGTGCCCTGCTTCGCCACCATCAGCTCCACCACCGCTGTGCACCGCGCCTCTGTCGCCGAAGCCTACCTAACTGACCAGGTACAAACCACTGGCAGGCTCCAGTATTTTCTCATAAAGTGGTCAACTATCACTACTGAAAAAACGATTCTATCCTGGATCAAAGGGTACCAAATACCTTTTACATGTTCACCATATCGTACTGATTCTCCTAATGTTTTTCCTAAGAATATTCAAGAAGCCCAAGATTTTGATAAATCAATCAAAAACCTACTAGATAATAATGCAATATCTCATTGTCATTCTGTTAAAGGAGAATTTATATCAAGTGTGTTTTTAGTGCCAAAACCAAACGGCGACAAGAGATTCATATTGAACGTTAAATGTTTAAACAAATTCGTAGATACCAAACATTTCAAGATGGAGGATTATCGTACGGCCTCAAAGCTTATAACAAAAAAAAAAAGATTCCTACTTCTTAGTTCCCGTACATAATCTCACCGAAAATACCTCCGTTTTAAATACAATGATACCTTTTATGAATTTAACTGTCTACCATTTGGTTTATGCACTGCCCCATATGTTTTACAAAATTATTAAAGCCAGTTATGGAATATCTAAGAACCCATGGCATGATTTCAGTTGTTTATATAGATGACATTTTTTGCATTGGAACAACTTTTCTTGAATGTCAAAATAACGTTGACTTAACAATAACATTACTTAAAAACTTAGGTTTCATAATAAATACAGAAAAAAGCTGCTTAGAACCGCAAACACTATGCAAGTTTTGAGGTTTCGAATTCGACTCGGAAAATATGTTATTAAAATTACCGTGCAAAAAAGTCAAAAATAAAAGAATACATTTCTAGCTTCTTAAAAAAGCGTAAATGTAAACTTCGTGAATTTGCTCGGTTCATAGGGTTATTAATTTCTGCTTGTCCTGCAATCCAATATGCATGGCTTTACACTAAACTTTTTGAACAATTTAAATATTCCTGTTTACTTACCAATCCTAGCTACGAACAGTTAGTTCACCTCCCCAACAGCTTACATAGTGATATGTTGTGGTGGTTAGATCATGTTGATCATGGTTCATTTTCTTTAACTTGTGGTCAATATGATTTAGAAATCATTTCCGACGCGTCATGTAGGGGCGACCGACGCGTCATGTACCTATGGGTTGTGGAGCTTATTGCAGCACAGATGAATGTTTTGGCTATTGGAAAGATAGTGAAAGAACCTTACATATTAATGAGTTAGAGTTAAAAGCAGCTTTTCTCGCACTTAAATGTTTTGCCCACGAATCGTATAATTTAAAAATACTATTACGAATTGATAATGTAACTGCCATATCTTGTATAAATCGCATGGGCAGCATACAGTTTGAACACTTGCATAATATCACTAAGTGCGAAAGGCGTAGAATAACTATTTTTGCGTCTTATATAAATACTAAGGACAATTATGAAGCTGACCAATTATCACCCATGAAATTTCAGGACACTGAATGGGAACTCAATGACTATGCATTCAGCCAAATAACACATTATTTTGGATACCCTGAAATAGACCTTTTCGCGAGTAGGTGTAATGCTAAGTGTCCCAGGTACATTACTTGGAAAAATGACCCTGACGCTTATGCAATCGATGCTTTCACCATTCCATGGAAAAATAAACTATTCTACGCATTTCCACCGTTTTCACTTATCACTAAAACAATGCAAAAAATAATTAGTGACAAAGCAAATGGCATAGTAGTTGTACCATATTGGCCAACACAACCCTGGTTCCCTGTTTTTCAAAAATTAATTTGTTCCAATCCAATCTATTTTGAACCAAACGTAAATTTGTTAACTTCTCCTTTCAGAACGCCTCACAATCTGCACCGCACCCTGAAATTGGTTGCCGCGAAGCTTTCAGGCAAACACTATTAAAAAGAGATTTATCTAATAAATCCATTGAAATTATCATCATCATTATAATTATTGTGCAGACAGCACGATAACATATTTTTCCTTTTATATGATGTATTCTACTCCTAACAAAATAAAATATTTTTATGAAGTCAACCATAGAATTAATATTTTATTGCAGAATGATGGTGCGAAAATATAAAAAAGGGTACGCGTACTCAAGAAGTGGATGATAAGACCTTGTCCTACACCTGTTAGAAACAGAAAAACCAATAAAGGAAGAAAACCGGGTAAATCCCGTATATATTATACAGATACACCTGAAAAAACTGAACTAGAAGAGAGACATAGACAGAAATAATTGAAAACAATAGAACAGGAAAGAATAGCCAGAGCCAAAGCAGTGAAACGTAGTTTGAAGGAAGTTTTTTCTTTGATATAAGTATTTTTATAATAATTAATAAAAATTTAATGACTTTAATTGGCTTTTTATGTACCCTGTATGAATCTACCCCATGGCGTAAGAAAGTACCCCACCTACTGTACGAACGTACCCCGTACGTGGGGTACGTTCGTACAAATATCTTATCGTAGAAGAATGGCTATAACCCTTTAACCCTTTGACATAATAGTTTCGGACTTTTTTGTAACAAACTACAATATATTTGTTACGACAATTAGAGATAAAGTAAAAAAATAAAAACTGAAAAGTGTACGAAGGGTAACCACTTTCCCCTAATTAGATGGTAGTTGAGGTGGATCCGCAGTGGTAGCCCGAAAAATTAAAACTTTCTTGCGTTTTTTGCAATTTGCAGATCAGTGTCAGCTTGTATCTTAGCAAAATATGATTCTCGACTGTAACAAATATGTAAGTAGACTATCTATACATAATTATAATCATATACTTAGGTAATAAGAATCATCAATACATCTCTCTAAGTTAGAACCACGGCAATAACCACCAGGCGCGAATGTAGCCCTAAAAAAAAACCCGATCAAGTGCGTGTCAGACCACGCACAGTGAAGGGTTCCGTAGTTAAAAAAAATGGATAAATTCTTCAAACTTAAACTTGTTCCTAATCCCAAAAATATATTTTTTTTATACATTTTGATACAAGTGAAGAACGTTGACTTCATAAAAAACGTTGGAGGAGCTCGTGGCTAAGTGATAACAGCCGCACGGGTCGATCCGTCAGGTTAAGCTACGCTTGCTGGGGTTGGTCAGTGGATGGGTGACCATCTTTACATACCGAGATTCCTCCGTGCCTCGGAAAGCACGTTAAGCCGTTGGTCCCGGCTGTTATTCGTGGATCTTTGACAGTCGTTACGGGTCGTCAGAAGCCCGAAAGTCTGACAACCAGTCTTACCAAGGCGTATCGTATTACCCAGTAACTGGGTTGTGGAGGTCAGATGGGCAGTCGCTCCATGTAAAATACTGGTATTCAGCTGCATCCGGTTAGACTGGAAGCCGACCCCAACATAGTTGGGAAAAGGCTAGGCAGATTGATTGACAAGTGAAGAACGTTTGTTATTGCATTCGAGGCGGAATTAACACCCGAGACGTAGGCGATGTTGTTTTTAAGCCAAGAACTGTAATAACAATTTTTTTTCGCGCTTTGTTTTCTCCAGGTTGAAGGAGAAGCAAAGCAAAAGCCAATAAACAGTCTAATATGAAAAATAGAATAAAAATATTTTGAGTTTAGAACACAAATAAATGTTAATTTGTTCATAGTTAAATGTTTTTTTTTATTGTAATTATCATTGTTTTTGATGATATTATATTTATAAACATTACCTATTTAAATATTCAAAAAATATTAACGCCGTAAAGACGCATATATCTCTTTTTTTTTTTTTTTATCGGAAAACAAACAGTATTAACAACTAACAAATTTAACATCAAATTAATTAACTAGTAACCAATTACATGTTTTCGCATATAATTTACTATGAAGAGCAAACTTGTTACTAAGAAAAAGAAAAAGAAAGATAAGTACTTTAAACAATGACACACAATCACAATAATACCTATGTTTAGTAAGTAATTGAATAAATACATGCGGCTTAGTGGTGAACAAGTCAAATTCAGAAAAGTCAACTAATTTATTGTAGGACTTAGCGCATCTTATAAAGAACGAATTCTGTCTGTAATTTGTGCAGCAGCGGGGGACGTTAAGAAAAAGAAAGGGTATTCTAGCAGATCTGGTAGGGGCGCGTAAATTAAACTTAGAGAGAAGTTGCGGGGCGTTGATGAGAGATTGCGCCAATTTAACGAGGAAGGAGATATCTGATATACTCCTTCTCTCCCTAAGTGGAAGTAGATGGTACCTTTTGCACCTCAACTCGTAATTGTGATCGCGGGTGTTACACTTATACTGCAGGTATCTTGTAAAGTTTCGCTGGACAGATTCCAATCTTGAGATATAAACAGCATACATGGGATTCCAAACTTGCGAACAATATTCAAGTGAGCTACGGACGAAGGAACAGTACAATATTTTAATTATTTTGACATCCGTGAACTGGGAGCAAGATCTTTTTAAGAACCCCATGGCTTTATTAGCTTTGTTAACTATGTGGTCTACGTGCTTCTCGTAGGTAAGTTTGGAGTCGTGTGTCACAACTAAATCTCGTATAAAATCTACTCGTTTTAGATGGTCATTCTTTAAAGTGTATGTGTGGGATATGCTATCGGCCCTACGAGTGAACGTAATTGTGTAACATTTAGATACATTGAGTTCAAGATTATTCAGCTGACAATAGTCTTCTAGTCTTTCGAGATCTTGTTGCAACGAGACACAATCATCGATATTATTTATATGTTTGAAGATTTTCATGTCGTCTGCATATAGTAAAAATAATGAGTTTTGGAAACATGTGTGAATGTCATTTATAAAAATATTAAATAATAAGGGCCCAAGAAGCGATCCCTGGGGAACTCCTGAAGGGACTACATGCCGTTTCGACACAGCACCGTAGACTACGACAGCCTGGGAACGATTCTTTATGTAAGAAGTTATCCACCGGTATAAGTTACCATGAATACCTGCATAAAAAATCTTTTGTAAAAGTATATTATGGTCAATACGGTCGAAATATTTACTGTAGTCTGTAAAAATACAGTCTACTTGACCGGCACCGTCCATACAGGATGTAGTAAAGTCGACAAAAGACAGTAGGTTAGTAGTGGTCGATCGGTTTTTAAGAAAGCCGTGCTGTTCGGGAATGAAGGCCGAAGAAAAAGTGCTGTAAACTTGCGTGTAGATGATACGTTCAAGTATTTTACCAAACAGGCATAATTTAGATATGGGTCTGTAATGATTAATATCACCCTTATTCCCACTTTTGTGTACCGGTGTTATGTACGCGTACTTCCAAATACTAGGAACAATTCCCTCCTTAACAGAACGCGTAAAAATAATCGTTAGGGGCTGAACGAGTCCTTTGGCACACTTGACAATAAGTAATGGCGGTATGTTATCAGGACCCGCACCTTTATTGAGATCTAAGGATTCTAGGAGCCTAAGCAGGTGGTTTGGACTGATCTCAATCTCACCTATGTTTAGTGCAGAGTCAGTAGGGGGGGCGTTTGTTGGACTTGGGGTACTCGAGTTTCGATCCGAAGTAGAGAGGAAGTTCGATTGGAAGTACGCTGCGAAAGCATCACTAATTTCTTCACTTGTACCTATTGTAACACCGACCCTCAAAAGACATAGTGGAGGGGAGAGTGTTAGTGCCCTTTTTGTTCGATTTTATAAAGGACCATAACATTTTTGGGTTTTTTAAAATAGAATCTTCAGTTTTGGCAATGTAAGATTTGTAACATTCCTCCTCAACAGCTTTGGCTCTAGCGCGAAGTAGTACAAAAGTGTCGTAATCCGATGTGTTGCCGTAAATACGATATTTACGCAGATATTTGTATTTTTCCTTAAGAATTTTTTTTAAACTTGAATTAAACCAAGGTGGGCAGTTTGAAGGGTAAATGATTTTGTGAGGTATGTAGTCATTAATTAACTTCTCAAGGTAGTTGTAAAAAATATCAACCGCGTCGTCTAATGAATTGCCAAGCAGGTGGTCTTCCCATACATATTAGTTCAAACATCTTCTATACTTATAATAAATCTGTAGAGAGGTCAATTCTGTACATGATATATATTTTCAAAATAACTATCAGGGGGTAATTAGTGATCGATACTGATGCCAAAAATGCAATCAGTAAAATTTTTGTCTGTCTGTCTGTCTGTCTGTCTGTCTGTCTGTCTGTCTGTATGTTCCTTATAGAAACAAAAACTACTCGACGGATTTTAACGAAACTTGGTACAATTATTCTTCATACTCCTGGGGAGGTTATAGTATACTTTTCATCACGCTACAATCAATAGGAGCAGAGCAGTGAAGGGAAATGTTGGGAAAACGGGAGAAGTTGCTCCATTTTTTAAGCTTCCGTCGCGTGTGCAGCCTAAATGGTTAAAGCTACATAGAAATCATTTGTGACGGAAATGTTCTACATAAAATTATCTAAAAAATATCCCACAACAGCATATGCCTATCTTTTATGGTTGACTTAGAATAACACGTGTAACTCCCGATACCTTATCAGTTCGGAGCTTTCTGATTATATTTGTTTACTCTTACGTTTATAATACTCTCACTCATCCCTAATTAAAAGAAGTTAATATTATTACCTATTCAATAAAAAAAGAATCATAGTAATCGGTATAGAAACACCAAACTTATACATGAAATACGCTAATAAGCCATCGCGCCGTCGCGCGTGAATCTGAATCATGCCATAAGGATTATTTTTGCGTAACGGTTGCCGCGCTCGACTCGGGTCGTGGCGGTAGGTTATAAAAAGGCGGTAGGTCCGAGCGTGAGCTTTTAGTGTATAGTCTATGGCGAGCTTCATTCAACATTTGGCTGTTGATGCGTTCAGAGCGTTCGACCTTATTGACAGACAATAATTGATATTAACAAACCGTGCATATCAGCGCGACTTTTAGTCTTTAAATAGTTTATTTGAATTTCTTTTGTTGTTATTTTATAAAATAGGTATTAGTTGTTTTGGCAGTGTTTAAATATTTATTAAATTACAAATTATTAATAGTTTGCATTTTATTTCTTTTTAGGTGAAGTAGTAGTAGAAGTAGAAGTAGTACGCATAGATTTTTAGATACCGATAGGTAAGTTTTGGCTAATTTATGTTCAATTTTATTTTTGTATTAAGATAGTATTGCACTGGGCACGCCATAATAGCGGCGATAAGTCCCCTCTTTGAGGAGTGGTTAGAGAGGCGCCACGGCGTCCTCACCTTCCGCCTGACGCAGGTCCTCACCGGACACGGTTGTTTCGGGAGGTTCCTGTTTCGCATAAGGCGGGAGGAAACGCCCGGGTGTTACCATTGTGTGGATCGCCCGGAGGACACGGTGGAGCATACAGTGGAGGTCTGCCCGGCTTGGGCAGAGCACCGCCGTGTTCTCACGGAGGCGATCGGCGGCGGCGAACTCTCGCGTCCGAGCCTGTGGCCTTAGTGCGAGTTGTCATACTTACTCGATCACGTTAACGTAAACGTCAATTTGTACTGAAACTGAATAAGCGCCGTCTGGTGACTAAAATGGGAAACACAATTATTCCATACAAATTGACGTAAGGTAACGTTAACGTAAACGCGATCGAGTACGTATAAAAACTCGCACTAAGCCCACTGGTCCAGGCCATGGTGCCGAGCGAGAGTGCAAGGGAGGCCGTCACCTCCTTCTGCGAAGCAGTGATGCTCGCGAAGGAGGAGGCGGAACGCGTGAGGGAGAGGCAGCCTCACGCCCTCAGTCACCGCAGGAGACGCCCTGGGCGGCGGGAATCGCGGGGCGATTTCCGGCCACCGTAGGCGCGGTCCTGCGGGCGGTGAGCAGCGGGTAGCTCGCCGTCCGGTAAGGACCAGGCCCGAGTCGACGGCGTGTTGTGTTCCACGCGCGCCTCAAAGAGATGTCAGCAAGTGACGGGGCCCAATAGGGCCGACGCCGCTGGGGTCGCGGGTTGTATGAAGGGGTTACCGCGGCCCTGGCATAGGCAACTGAAGGAACACGGGTGCGTTTTAGTCAGTAAAAGTCTGACACGCCCTCCCGCTCCACCCAGAGCGGGAGAAGTTATTTGATGATTTCCCACCCTCAAAAAAAAAAAAAAAAAAAAAAGATAGTATTGCACAGGCGTTTCAGCTTTATTTTCATTTCTTTTTTTGTTGTAAGTTGTACATATTTCTGGGTATAATTCTATTAGAATATTTTAGTTTAAATAGGCACTTAGATTTTAAGTGTAAGGTATTTAGCTATAGTTAGGACCTCTAACGTAGGTTATTTTGTTAGGTAACTGACAGCCTTTCCGTTACCGTCGATTAAAAATAAAATACACAATGCCACCTAAAAAACGATTATCTTTATCTCGAACTTCGAGTAAAGCTAAGAGAATGAGAATTACGTGTTCTCAAGAATCGGCAGAGGAAAGAGCACATCGGTTAAACTCTATGAGAGTTAGTGCCTCAACTTCTCGAGCCAATGAAAGCTCTCCAGAGAGAGAGATGCGATTAGCAGCTGACGGCTGAGAGCGAGACGAGCTACATCACGGGCGTCTCAAAGCTCTTCTCAATGAGAGCTAAGGCGTACCATTGACCGAGAACAACATGCGTTATCCCGAGAAGCTGAAACTGCTTCACAACGAGAATTACGGCTTACAGCTGACCGCGAACGGCATTTGCGATATTTTTCAACAGTATTGTGGATTGACATATTATATTTCCCTACTAAAATAAGAAAGTTAATCTGTCTGTTACATCAAAACCACTGAACCGTGAGGAAGGACATATGGTACTTTTTTACGAAAAACGACGGAAACGCGGACGAAGTCGCGGGCAAAAGCTAGTTTATTAATATTATCGTAGTCCCCGGACTCATAATACCACTTCAACCTGGGACAAGGTTTTAACGGTACCTCGAGATGGTAATTAAATACGATATCGAGAGATTTATGATGATCGTCCTCGGGAACAAGAGGGTGTACACAGGCGCTAATACATAAATCAATATTAGATAACACTAAGTCCAATATTCTTCCCTTAGATTTGTTGCAACAATTATTGTACTGAATTAAGTTACACTCAGAAAGAATATAAAAAAAAAATATTTGTGATTCGCCTGATATACCAGAGGGTTGCAAGCAGGTGCCGACACTTGACCACTCAATATTAGGCATGTTGAAATCTCCTAGCACTACAAAAGTGTCATCGGGGTTAGTTTTTACAACAAGTGAAAGACTGTTAGTAAAATTACGCAACTGCGTCTCGTACGAGTTCCCCAAATTTTCCTTACAAAGGTAAAGAACGCAGATGTTAAACTTGTGTATAGTGCGGTCCTTTTTTTTTGTAACTAATCGTAACCCAAAGATCTTCAGCTGATGATGACCAGTCCGAACGAACTTCAGCTGATAGATCACGTCGCACGGCCAACATCACCCCGCCACTCATGGTTTGTTTCGTTTTACTATAATCCCTATCCCTACGCCAAACTAAGTACTCATAGCCAAAAAGTCCACTGTCGCTAATACTATCTAGCAACCAAGTTTCTACTACTGCAACAACATCATAAGAGTTCAGAAATACATTACGTTTGAAAGTATGCGTTTTCGTTCGTAAACCCCGCGTATTCTGGTAATAAATGTTAAATAGCGCCATTTATATAAATGGGAAAATAAAAACTATAAAATTCTAATATAAAGATTAGTAAGCTAGACGCGATAAATACAATAATAGTATTCGCCCCATGATGGAAAAAATAAATAAACAATTTAGACAAACATCCCAAGCAACAGTAATTAAGTGCAACACCACAACCACAAATCAGAGCGAGCACAAAAAGTGATACGAGCAAAGTAAATAGAATTATTGAGTAAACTTTGGCACGAACTACACAATGATATTTAAAAAGAAAGGTAGATGTCAAAATGCGTTCAATAAATAAGCGGCTCGAATCTGCGCCGACGCGGGTACAAGCGAGAGTGACCCGTACGTCGTGGTATAAGTACGCGCAAGCGAGTTGTAATAGCGCACGCTGCTGTAAACAATAACGCTCAACTTGTTGTTCAACCAAACCGCAGTGAATCATATGATACGTAAAGCATAAGTGAATATTAGGAGGTAATCTAAACTTGAATATGGTTCTTAAACTGTGTACATATTTTATTAATAGATATGAGATGATTATTGCTGACGATTTGCAATTTTCAAAAGATCTTTGTCGCATTTTATAAAAAATGAAGGTTCGGTGTCCGATCTTTTTGCCATGATTTTGCAGTGTTTCACCCAAATGTATTTGAAATTATTTTCTTTCGCAAGGGCTCTTGCCTTGCTTAAAAGTGACTTGTTACTTGGAGTCAAGTGGTCGTTAACGTAGAAGTTTGCAGACGTAGAAAAACCCAAGTTGGATAAGTTGAGCTGTTTACTTTTACGCGACGAGGCTACAAACTCCTCCTTGGTATAGCGACTGTTGAAAGCAACCACAATCGGCTTATCTGCATTAGGGATACGAGTAGGTATACGCGCAATATAGTTAATGTCTTCCTTTCTTACCGTAAAGTTACACAGGTTACCGATTTTCTGTGCAACATCGTACAGATTCTTATTGTTCTTCTGCGGTATACCTTTGATCTCGGCATTGTTAGCTCTAGCTCATTGGTCTCTGTCTCGCGCCTCCCGGTTTATTCTGTCAATATGATCCTGAAGAATTGGTATTTGACCCGCCATCCTCTCCAGCTCAGTCACTTTAGTCTCGATAGTGCTTACCTTTACGGAGAAGCCGTTTATGATGTCGTGTGCCATTTCGATGGAGTCCTTGAGTCCGGACAGCTCCGATTTGATAGATTTCACGTCAGCGACCAACGTAGCCAACGAAGCCAGGTCGAAGACAATCTTGTTGAGCTGCTCCTGCATTTTGTCTAGCTGGCTGGGCTGGGGTGATACTGCCAGAGGAGAAGGAGATGAGCCTGACTTACAATTCGGGCAGCGCCAAACACTCTTCCTACTGTCGCCGAGTTTTCGGTATCCGGCCTCAGTGACTCCGGCACACTGATAGTCATAGTGTTGTTTGCCGGGATTAAAAAAAAACATTCACCTCCGAATAGAGAGTTGTGAATAGTTGCATTGAACCAATTTGGACTCTAAGTAAGTATAGGTATAAGTTATCTGTGGCAATTTTATTCCCGCACACGTGTTGGAAATTGAAAAATCGCACGCGTGTGAAATACATTGCATAGTGAACGTAATCGTAGTGCGATATGAACCAGTTGAAGAGGAAGTGTATTGAAAAAAATATTACGAAATAGGTAGACGTAGATACCACCTACTGCGAACCGTCGCCGACAAGTTTCTATCTGATTAGTCGCCGCTGGTTCTCGCTGATCTGGCAGAGGCAAAAAGTATGAAAACTGCCTGCACCGACCGATAGGAACAGAAGTATAATTCAAAGACTAACTTTTAGCTATTTTATGAAAAGCTAATTAAAATGCAGTTAGTGTAATCATTTGTTGTCAATTATTTTGTTGATATATTCCCTCCCCTCGCCCCGCGCGCTAGCGATAAGACGTGTCTCGTGTGCTCTCTGTGATTTTAAATCACTTTACAAGAACCTAACGAACTTACCTTTAAAGTTTTCGCCTAAATTTGCATAAATCACCATAATAAATAGTAATATCCACGCATAAACAATAAAGTGAGTGTAAACAAGTCTGGTTTGGTGTTTTTGAGTTTTAAACAACGTTAAAAGTGTTTGTGGCAATCAATCAGTGCATACTCTTGTGACCTTGACTGTCGTCACACACTTAACGTCCTTTCACTTATTTACTACTAGACTTGAAACATATTAGCTATTTTACTGCACTAATTAACAGTCTACTTGGCGCGTTGGTTAAGCGCTCTGGTCGTAACTGCCCTGTGTACCTCAGGTCGGAGGTTCGAAACTGACGCGGCCCTGCACTTTTTGTGATTTTAATAATTGTTAGCATTGCTTCTAACTATCGTAAACTACAAAAATGTCGACGACGGCTAGAACGCCACCTAAAAATAATACTCCTTCACGTTCCGAGTCCGACATCAACAAATTGTTCGTTACCGATGAGTTGTCCACCAATGTTACCCTAAGAACAAAAAATAAGCAGCGATGTCCAACAGGTGACAACAATTCTAGCGACTATTTGACCGACTTCAAGAACGAAATAAGAGTTATGATTCAAACCATGACTACCTCACAAAATACTCGTTTGGACAAACTAGAGAGCTATATAATTGAAATAAAAACCTCGAACTCTAAAATGGAAGAGACTTTTACGGAAATGGAAAAATCTGTGAACTCTTTTTCTGACCAGTTAACCTCACTCGACTTAAAGATTACTAGCCTGGAAAAGGAACGTAACTCCATGGTAACTAAATTAACTGCACTGGAGGAAAAGGCGGAGTCTTTCGATCGTGCCCTTGTTAAAACATGCATTGAGCTTCGCAACGTACCCAAGAGAATGAAAGAAACTAAAACGATGCTCTATGACGCCTTGCTGGAACTATCAAAACAACTCGATTTAAAGCTACAAGTGTCGGACATACGCGATGTCTCACGTCAGCCTTCAAAAAAGGAAACACTAAATTCTACCCTAACAGTCGAGTTTACGAATACACTGACTAAAACCAACTTTTTGTCTGCTGTTAAGGACCACAACAAGATAAACCCAAGCAACAAGTTAAACTCAACTCATCTGGGTATAAAAGCTCCAAAAACGCCAACTTATGCTGCAGAACAATTAACTCCCTACTCTAAACGACTTTTTTATCTGGCTCGTAACTATGCCAAGTTGAACCAATACATGTTTTGTTGGACCGTAGACGGGCGCATCCTGATGAAGAAGAATCCTGACAGCCCCTCTATTGTTATCAAAAGTGAACTACAACTCCAAATGATGTCTGTACCGACTGAACCTAACAACGTATGACTAGTTCATCTACGAAACTTAAGATTTCTGTTAACGGTTAATTCTACAGCGACTTTTTGTTTTGTCATTATCTTTTCTGTCACTTTATACAAGTTAGTTAATGTAAACTACTATACACCTAACATTACACCCATATACACTTTATACAATTTTCACTTCATAAAACCTATTTCTAGCGTAAGGTTTTACCTCTATAACATTACACAATGCCCACCTTCACTTAAAGTAAACGTCCCAAAATTCTTACTGCCTCATTCCTTAAGCCTTATTTATCCCACTCTATTACCCTTAATTTCTTAAAACAATGTCTAATACGATTAATGATGTAATGTCTGAGCTTGACCAATTTTCTGTATCTGAGACTCACATTTGTACCCCCGAAGAAACTAAATATTACGTTAAAGACGAAAGCTTTTGGTTTACAACGTTAACGCAAAATATTCGGTCAATAAACTGTAATTACTTAAACCTTCAAACCCTAGTTCACCGTATGAATATCGACTGTGATCTTCTGGTTCTTACAGAATGCTGGCTACCGTGCTCAAGTAACACCTGCATTCCCATTCTACATAATTATGTAACTTACAACACAACCAAACACCTTAATCAGAGCGATGGAGTAGTTGTTTATGCTAAGTCAGATATATATGCCATATGTGAAGAGCCTGACTTTCTTGGATCAGCCTCAGGCTTACTTGTGAAGTTAAACTCTGAAGTGGCTATACTTTGTATCTACCGCTCCCCCTCAACCGACAACATTAATTCGTTCCTAACTGCACTCAATAACATTATACCAGCCCTCAGTTCCTTCAAATCTGTTATCATAACTGGAGACATTAACCTGGATATTAAACCTAATACCCTAGATTCGCGATCCCACGAATATCTTAGCACTTTAGCGTATCACGGATTCTTACCAGCCCATACTCATCCCACTAGAGGCATTAACTGCCTAGATCACATTATGATTCGATCCAAAGCTACTATCCTTACTCTGGTTTACGACACAACGGTTACAGATCATTGCTCTTCCCTTTTATGTGTAAATAATCAAAATAAAAAATCTGAATCAACCCCCATAAAAATGATATCTAAGGTCGATTATGATGCACTTGATATGACTATGAACTACCTGGACTTTACCCCACTTTTACTTCTCTCTGATCCAGACAACGCTATAGACAAGCTTACACAAATAACTAAAAACGCCATAGATGAATGCACGACATTAGTCAAAGTCTCAGCATCTAGAAGGATCTTGAAACCGTGGATTACTCCGGGCTTGCTACGTTGTATCCGGAACCGAGATTCACTTCACAAAAAAGTTAAGCAGTCACCAGACAATCAAACTCTAATTATCACATATAAGCGATACAGAAATTTTTGTGCAACCATTTTAAAAAAAGTAAAAAGAAAATTTGATTCCGAAGAACTAAATAAGGCACACCACAATCCTAAAAAACTATGGGACACTATAAAAACCATCACCAATTCACAGAAAAAAAAGAACCCCTCAAACCTTCTTTTAACTCACTCTTACTCTCCCAGACAGTCTTGCAATGATGTAAACGAATTCTTTGTTGGCATTGGGAAAAAACTCGCACAAAATATAAAAAGTTCCCAAATCTACTCAACTCCCCCTCAAACTGCAAAGTTCAATAACTCTTTCGTATTAGAACAGACAGATCCTGATGAGGTTTTAAGTACTATTAACCAGCTTAGGGTTAATGCTGCTGCTGGATGGGATGGCATATCTCAAGCCTTCTTGAGGAGATATGCACGGACTCTTGCACCTATTCTATGCCACATTTTCAATCTTTGCTTTCAATCAGCTATTTTCCCCTCTTCTTTTAAAAAAGCAATTATTCATCCTATCTTCAAGGGTGGTGACGGAACCTTGCCAAACAATTATCGCCCAATAGCTGTTCTTAGTGCATTGTCTAAGGTACTTGAACGCCTCTTAAACAAGCGATTAGTCCATTACCTTGAACACTTCAAACTGTTATCACCCCAGCAGTTTGGCTTTCGCAGGAACAAATCCACTTGTGAGGCTGTCCATATGTTAATTAACAATATAGTACAGAACTTAAATTCTAACAAGAAGGTTCTCACAATATTTTTGGATCTTGCGAAAGCATTTGACACCGTTCCCGTCACCACTCTTCTACTCAAGCTTGAAAGTTTAGGTGTCAGGGGGTCTTCACTTAATCTCTTCAAGAGTTATCTCAGTGATCGCACACAGTTAGTGAATATTGATAATTGTAAGAGTGATGAACTTCCTATTCAGTATGGCGTACCTCAGGGCAGCATTTTGGGGCCCACACTCTTTCTTGTGTTCATTAATGACCTCTGCAATCTCCAAATTCCAAATGCCACAATAGTTTCATTTGCAGACGACACTGCCATCACTTTCACCGCAAACTCATGGTCGGAACTCCAAGTTACTGCACAAGACGGCTTCAACTCTGCCTTGAAGTGGCTTTCCTCTCATACTCTTACTCTCAATGCCAACAAAACTAACTTCATCACTTTTTCAATGACCAATACTTCCCAGCCAAAAACCTCAATCCTTATAAAAGCTCATTCTTGTCCCTCACAAACTCAACTTAATTGTCAATGTCCTACCTTAATCTCAGTTGAGCAGGTTAAATATCTGGGTATAGTTTTGGACAAATACCTAAATTTCAAATCCCATATTAACACTCTTTCTGGTCGCATACGAAAGTTAATCTACATTTTTAAAACCCTGCGACATGTAGCCAACCCCTTAATCATCCGAAAAGTTTATTATGCCCTCTGTCAGTCCATCTTAATCTATTGTATCTCATGCTGGGGTGGTGCTGCAAAGACCATACTTAAGCCTCTGGAGGTCGCACACAGAGCTATTCTGAAAGTGGCTACGTTCAGGCCGATACTCTCACCAACTATTGAACTCTACCAGTCATGTAGCATACTTAATGTAAGGCAACAATATATTCTACATATTGTCCTACTACAACACCGACGAACACCTTTCAAAATTATCTCCAAACGCCGCAAAGACCTAATCTGCACAATACCACCTACACGTTCAGCTTTTATAAAAAAGTTTGCCTTCTATCTGGGCCCTTCACTCTACAATAAAATAAACGCAAAAATTCCAATTTACGGCTTAACAAACTTTAACTGCAAAAAGACTGTTCGCTCCTTCTTTCTAAACTTAAACTACGACGAAACCGAGGAATTTCTAAAGAAGTGATCACTCTAACACTTACATGCATCACACACAACATAAATTAACGATACACTCACCACACTAACAAAATACTCACCACACCAACATACTGAACATTTATTTATTATTTTGCTCTTTAAATTTTATTTTTTAAGTTGGGTACTTATAAATTTGTCTTTTCCGAATTTGCTATTTTTTTATTTTATTTTTTTTTTTATTTAAAGTTTTTGTTTTTTGTTGTTTAATAGCCTAAATAATTGTCTATTATTAGTAGGTTATTGTAATGATTAATTTTTAGATATTATTACTTTCCTAACACGTGCTTATTTATGTCAACCTTTTATGACGGGGATCGGAACTGTTTCTCCTAAACACAGGTTATACTGTAACCTATCTAGGAGAATAGTGCGGCACCCACTAACTAGACTAAGAACGTATAGTTAATAAATGATTAAATGATTAAATGATTAAATGATATTCTATGGAATGTTTTTATTGGCCGTAGGTAGCTATAACTACCTAGTATGGTTTTTATAACGACTAAAGTAATGTAGGTACCTATTGTTTTGTTATTACTCTAAAAGGTGAAAACAATAAATTCATCGGTTTTCTTCCCTTTTTTAATTTTTGATTGAAGCAATTGCGATGAAACAAAAACTAAATAAAACTCTGAATTACACACAATATAAAACTCTGAATTACAGACTTAAGTGGTGTCAAGACCACGCCAAACAAATTAAAATGGACACTTATCTCATTGTTCAGAAAATGACTTCAAAAAATTCTGGCAATGTACTAATAAACTAAATACAAAGCAGAATCGGGCTGAACGCATTAACTCTGAAAGGGATCCTCGTAACATTGCTAATATATTTAAATCGAGTTTTAAGGTAAGTCCACTTGTGTCTTCAGTAGCGACGCAATGCAATCTCCAGCCAGATACTTCTACCACTATACAAATAAGAGCTAAAGATGTTAAGAGTATTATTGACTACATGACTCGAGGTAGATCGCCTGGACATGACAGCTTGAGTGTTGAATATTTACGGTATGCAGGCTGTCATGTACCCAGAGTATTGGCCATGCTTTTCTCCCTGTGCATGAGTCATAGGTATCTCCCTCAGGACCTCATGAGAACAATAGTCATACCAATAGTCAAAGGTAAAACTGCAGATATTTGTGATAAAAGTAATTATCGTCCCATCTCCCTGGCAACAATTCTGGCTAAGGTAATTAATGGATGGTCTGATTAACAAGCACTTAAGAAGGAACTTGAACCTGCATCACGCGCATATGGCTTCCAACCTGGCCTTTCCACTGAGAGTGCTGTTCTCTGTATGAAGCACACGGTTAGGTATTATTTGGATAGTAGGACTCCGGTTTATGCTTGTTATTTAGATTTATCCAAAGCCTTTGATATAATTTGTTATGAGGTCCAGTGGGATAAACTGCGTAAACAAAATGTGTCTACAGAATTAGTGGAAATTCTGAAATTTTGGTATGACAATCAATTAAATGTCGTTAAGTGGGCGGGTTGCTTGTTTGAAGAGTACAGGCTAGAGTGTGGCGTGAGGCAAGGGGGAATTTCCTCACCCACTCTTTTTAATGTGTATAAGGACAGCCTGATTGGCGAGCTCAGTAGCATCCATGTAGGTTGTCATATTGATGGAGTCGCTGTCAATAATATCAGTGATGCCGACGACATGGTGCTGCTGAGTCCGTCAATTGGGGCCCTTCGTCATCTACTGAGAGTTTGTGAGCGGTATGCTGAGAGTCATGGTCTCAAGTATAATGCTGCTAAGAGCGAGTGTATGTTTTTTGGTCTTGGTGATAAAACCCCTCATGAACCTCCACCTATTTTTCTGAACGGTTCTCCTCTCACAAGAGTGAAAAAGTTTAAATATCTGGGGCACATTGTCACTGATGATCAAAGGGACAATGAGGACATTGAACGTGAACGCAGAGCGCTGGCGGTCCGGGGTAATATGTTGGCTCGCAGGTTTGCTCGTTGCTCAGCTGAAGTCAAGTTAGCGCTATTCAAAGCATATTGTCAATCTTTTTTAGAGGAGCTCGTGGCTAAGTAATAACAGCCGCACGGGTCGATCCGTCAGGTTAAGCTACGCTTGCCGGGGTTGGTCAGTGGATGGGTGACCATCTTTACATACCGAGATCTCTCCGTGCCTCGGAAAGCACGTTAAGCCGTTGGTCCCGGCTGTTATTCGTGGATCTTTGACAGTCGTTACGGGTCGTCAGAAGCCCGAAAGTCTGACAACCAGTCTTACCAAGGGGTATCGTATTAACCAGTAATTGGGTTGTGGAGGTCAGATAGGCAGTCGCTCTATGTAAAATACTGGTATTCAGCTGCATCCGGTTAGACTGGAAGCCGACCACAACATAGTTGGGAAAAGGCTAGGCAGATATAGATGTCAATCTTTTTACACGAGCAGCCTGTGGGTTAATTATACTCAAAGGGCTTACAGCGCTCTGCGGGTACAATACAATAACGTCTTCAGGATGTTGTTGCGGTTGCCGCGGTTCTGCAGTGCGTCCGCGATGTTTGCCGAAGCGCGTACGGATGACTTTTACGCAATAAAGCGCAAGCGCGTGTCGTCGTTGTTGGGCAGAGTACGCGGTAGCAGCAACGACATTCTGAAGATAGTTGCTAGTAAATACCAGTGTCCGATACACTCGCTCTGGGTAAGTATCGTGGTTGGGACAGTTAAATGAAATGTTTTTAATTGTTATACAGGGTGGCCGGAACATTGACGTCCAAAAATAAAATTTCGGTCCCTCGTATCGTGGGGTATTCGAATCACCCCCATGTATGTTCCGCGACTTTTCATAGTTTTCGAGTTATGAATTTTTTTCTGAATGTTTGAAAATTTTCGACCTGACCAACCTAAAAAAATTCTAAAAAAAAAAGTAGAGGGTTTTATCGAGTTTCTTTTTTTGCAACTGAATTTTCATAAGTAGTACTTTTATGCATAAAATAATCAGCTTCGTAACTGTGATGAAAGTTATGAAAATGTTGATTTAAAGTGAAAAATTTACGTTCGGTAAATTATGACTCAAATTTTCAACTTTAAATTAAAAATCTTAACAGGTGACTTCATAATTCCTAAGTAGGCTTCAAGAATGCGCCAGACTCTCAGCTTTCATAATCATAAAAAAAATGAAGTACTTAATAGGGCTACTTTGTTTAAAATCGGCCTTCAAAGACAGCGAGGTGGAAAAATTCTTAAAATTACCCATCTGAGTAATTATTTTTTTTGGCTATTTTCTCGTTCCTAAGGTTAATTAATGATAAGAATACTGAAAACTAACCACATTATATTCAATATTCATAATTACCACACGTGGGCGAATGAAAATCCACTCGAAGTGAGAGCTTCGACATTTCAACATCGCTTCAGCGTTAACTTGTGGTCTGGTATCCTCAATGGCGAACTAATTGGTCCGTTTGAACTGCCGTCCAGACTTGATGGAGAAACATACAAAAACTTTTTGGAAAATGAACTTCCATTGTTGCTGGCAGATGTGAATCTCGAACTCAGACGAACCATGGTGTTGCAAAATGACGGCGCCCCGTGTCACTATGCAACCCAGGTCCGAAATTACTTAGATGAAACATACCCCAACAGATGGATCGGACGCAGCGGACCAATTAGGTGGCCTCCACGCTCACCTGATCTCAACCAGATCGATTTCTTTATTTGGGGCTATTACAAGGAAATAGCATACGCCCGAGACTGTTCAAGTGAACAAGAGCTGAGGCAGTTGATTGCAGAAGCTGAACGTGTTGTGAGAGAGAACAGAGACGCTTTTAGACGATTGCCAGACAATTTCTTACGTAGGTGTAGAATGTGTATTGCTGCTGGTGGTGGCCACTTTGAAAACCTTTTGTAAATGTTAAAAATAAATTAAGTACTTTTTTCACATTATCATCTGTGTTTTATTCAAAACCACTTTTTACGTAAAACTTTTCTTACCCAACTCTGAAACTATTTGTTGGTTAGTTTTCAGTATTCTTATCATTAATTAACCTTAGGAACGAGAAAATAGCAAAAAAAAAATAATTACTCAGATGGGTAATTTTAAGAATTTTTCCACCTCGCTGTCTTTGAAGGCCGATTTTAAACAAAGTAGCCCTATTAAGTACTTCATTTTTTTATGATTATGAAAGCTGAGAGTCTGGCGCATTCTTGAAGCCCACTTAGGAATTATGAAGTCACCTGTTAAGATTTTTAATTTAAAGTTGAAAATTTGAGTCATAATTTACCGAACGTAAATTTTTCACTTTAGATCAACATTTTCATAACTTTCATCACAGTTACGAAGCTGATTATTTTATGCATAAAAGTACTACTTATGAAAATTCAGTTGCAAAAAAAGAAACTCGATAAAACCCTCTACTTTTTTTTTAGAATTTTTTTAGGTTGGTCAGGTCGAAAATTTTCAAACATTCAGAAAAAAATTCATAACTCGAAAACTATGAAAAGTCGCGGAACATACATGGGGGTGATTCGAATACCCCACGATACGAGGGACCGAAATTTTATTTTTGGACGTCAATGTTCCGGCCACCCTGTATAATTGATTGTATTTTGAATTTATTACCTACTAACATAGTTTATAAGCTCTTGCTGTTACTAACCACAATGATAAAATATTTTAATTGTTATTTATTTTATTTTATTTTTGATTGTAATTTCAATTTAAATTCATTACCTACTAACATAGTTTATAAGCTCGTATTGTTACTAACCATAATGGATCATGTTATCCGACAAATAAATAAATAATAATAATATTCCAGTTATGAGCGGGCTGCCTAAATTGCCAAACGTCTTAGCAAAACGACTACATTACATAATTAATGATTAAACGAACTTACCTGTAAGTGACGTTCTATCATAGGTGAGGTGTTTCATTCGAAGAGATTAGATATAAACACTTGTAGTCACTTCCTACTTTTTACAATTATCGTGAATCTTAATTTAAAAAAAAAATGAATGTTTAAGATCGATTGTCGACATAAAATAAACTTTTGAAATAAGCTTAATTATTGTTCGAAGATCTTCTAATTTATAATTAAAAATCAAACGAACTTAATGATAATTATGTGAACAGCTTCACTCGAAGCGATTTATTGTTTACGTATTGTAGCAGCGCCTCCATGTACCAGCCTTGCACGGATTTTTAGAGGTAAGGTTTTTTTTTTTTTCTTCGTTTCGCTGGCAACACTGTATCCGTTTACCCCTACTTTGTCCCCACTACACTATTTCTCTGCGACGGTCCGCAACCATTTTAATATCATTTTGTTGAAAGCTGATAAATATTTCACATTTTTATTCATCTATGGTAGGGTACTTAGGTAACTTTTCTAGGGAGGGTATAAATCGCTTCGAATGAAGCTGTTCACATAATTATCATCGAATTTCACTTGGTAAGTTCGTTTGATTTTTATTTATGTTTCACCAATGACGTAAGGTAATATATCATTGTGTTTCACAGCTTCATTCGAAGCGATTTATTGTTTACGTATTGTAGATGTTCAGAGACAAAAATGTGAAATTAAACAAAACAAGTGAGTAATCACAAGTGCCTTTTATTATAAGTGTATATGTGGTTATCATTGAATTAAATTAAATTTACATTAGAATTCTTAATCTAATATTAGGTATTTGTTACAGATTATGACCACCAGCAAGTACTGTAGTGGCAAAGCGATGAGGATCAGTTACGACCTGCCTATTATAATGTTTCACGTAGACAGAAGATCCAAGTCTATTGGCTGAGGATGTGGCTGCATGACGAGTGCTGTGTGCACTAAATATGGACGTATCTATACCGCTACTGTAAAGTGTATCTTTTATCCAGTGACTAAGTGTCTGTGATGAAACTTTTGAGTGTGGTTTTTTATAGCTTACAAATAAATAATCATTTTTGCGAAGCGGTTGAGTCTTATTTATATAAACCTCTAAGCATTTTGCGGGACAGATTTGAGGGCGAGCGTCGAAATAAGGCAATTTTAAAACTGGTTGTGAAGAATTAGGTTTGGAAGTTTTTATAAAATCAGGTATTGTTATAGTTACGTCAATAGTAGGATTTACTTGAACGTTGCATAATTTTATTAATGAAAATGTTTGAACGCGATGCGCAGGCACCAAAGCCAATAGAGTTATAGTCTTTTTGGAAAGAGTTTCCAAATCAAGGTCTGTGTTAGGCCATTTTTGTGCTAAATAATTTAAAACGGTGGCTGGATCCCACGTCAAATTATATTTTGGATTACTAGGCCTTAATCTGTAAACTCCTTTCATAAATCTCTTAATTCTATCATCGTTTGCCACATTACATATAACAACAAGGATAATGCGGATTTATATGAATTGATAGTACCGTATTTTGCACCTTTATCAAAAATTGTAGTAAGGAAATGAATGACTACAGGAACTGAAACCGAGGAATAATTATTATAACCATGTTTATTACAATAATTTAACCAAGATTTTATACAAACATCGTATTGTTTGTAAGTGGAATCAGTTAAAAGATAATACTATATTTTATTTCATAAAAATTGAATTTTGATATACTGGTGGTTAATAAAATCTAAAGTGGAGCATTCGTACGCGTACGAATGTGCCCCCTGTCTGGCTGTCCGAATGCACCCCATGCCTTTGCACAAAATTAAAATACAACTTTATACAAATTCTAATTTAGTTTGAGAAATATCAAAATAAACAATGTTAACATTAATCAAGCATCACCATTTTGTCAAAAACATAACAATTCTACTTACAATTTACGAACTAAACTTAGTAAAAAATTTACTCACCGCTCGCGGAAACACGTTACTTACGTCTTGTCAGCTGATACACCGTAGCGTGACTGGCGCGACACAGTGTTGCCAAGTCTTAAATCTAGAGGACGGTAGAATTCTTCTAAAAATACGGTAGATTTTCCGAAATTATGTTGTAATAAATATATTTGAAATACATTACCTTGTTCATTTAGTTACCTTGTTCATTTAGTTAGCATGTTAAGGGTCAGAGTAAAAAAAACATATTTTTAATCAGAATCAGACAGTATTAATCGTTTCAATATTTTTATACATATCAATGTTATGTTTTTGGATCATTGCGTGAGTAGGATTAACAAATAAACTAGGTAAATTAAAAAGTTCTAAGTATTCATCAAAATTCAAATACATACAGCACCATCGAATTGTTTCGCATAATATCTTCAAGCTTTTACCCCTTTTACCTCGCTATTGGAGGATTTCCCGACGCATAAAACAGTGTTGTCCGTAGAATAAAAGGAAAATACCCTAACTTATTAGAAAGTAAACATTCAAACTTGCTAAAATTATTTTAGTTTATAGATAATCATATAAATCTACAAGATTAAAAAAAATACGATCTTCATTCGGTATTACGGTGTATTTTGCTACCGTAATTATAATCCTACGGTAGGTGGTAGATCTATGCTGATTACGGTGTTGTTACCGTAATTACGGTGCAGTTGGCAACACTGGCGCGACATTCCGCTAGCAACATGGCGGCCGGTATGTCTATGCACACAAGCAAAGGCGTGTTTGTGTGCCGCTTAGTTTTTCTGTTATAGGTACTAACTGTACCTGGGGTCGCGGGTAGTTTGAAGAAGATACCGCGGCCCTGGCATAGGCAACTGAAGGAACACGGGTGGGTTTTAGTCAGTAAAAGTCTGGCACGCCCTTCCGCTCCACCCAGAGCGGGAGAAGTTATTTGATGATTTCCCACCCTCAAAAAAAAAAAAATATATACTAACTGTACGAATGTGCCCCGCGTACGAATGGTGACCACTTTCCCCTACCTCCTAGGAGTTTTGTGCTTTAACTCATTGGAGGTTAGACGAGGCTTTTTACAGCTCACAGTCGCCTGTAAAATTCTTAGAGGACGCATTGACAGTCCCGAACTCCATGATCTTTTCTGTCGGCTATTTGTTCCCGACAAATACATCGGACATCGCCAAAGCCATCGACGCAATCTGTTTGCGCCGCCGTTGCCTAAAACTGTCGGCAGAGCCGAGTCCCCGGGATGCTTAACGCCCTCTTAACCACCAATCCTGAATGTGATCTATTTGCTGATGAATGGAGTAGAATTATGCGTGTAGGGGGAAGTGGGGCACCTTCATATAAGGGGCACCTTCATACACTAGAGATATCTATTGTTAGGCACACAGAAATTGAACGACTATGCGTGTGTACGTAGCTTATTTATGAGTGTGTTGGCTCACGGAGTTTGACAGCAGTCGGTGCGAAACGCGCGATGCGGTGACACGGAAAGTGATTCGGCCACGTGTAAGTAATTTTATGACCTCACTTTGAACATATTTTTATTGATGTAAGCTGTTTTCTAGATTATTCAATACTATTTTATTTAAAATATAATAGGGTCAAGTTTGTAAATTGGTACGTGAATAATGATTTAGAAGGTTGGTTTTTTTTTAGGAATTTTTTTATTTCATTTTCTTGTGATGGGGTAGGTTCATACAGCAGTACGCGGGGTACATTCATACTGTATGAATGTACAAAAATAAAAAAATATGATAAATAAAAAAAATAAATAAATATAATAAATACTGATATGACTGATTAGAAAGACTGTTAGGTTAGTTAAGTTTATTCAGTGTTATAAAAACAAAACTACCTACATTTATGTTATTCTCTTTTTCACTTAGTATTTTTCGGTTATTACTTAGTATTTTATGCTCAAATAGACTAATTGCTTTTGTTTCCGAAAATATTGTATTTTCATATTTTGATTTTGATAAATAATTAAACATTTCACACTCAATTTGTGTATTTTTTCACATGTATGAATCTGCCCCATAGCGTGTATGAAAGTGCCCCACATGCGGGGCACTTTCATACATATTTTTTTTTTTTTATTAACTTTGATAGAAAGCCGCACAAGTGTATTTACACAAAATACATATTTTTGATATAAAGTCAGATAGCAAGACTATTCGTTTTTGATGAATCGGTACAGATATTGATACTAGAGAAAATTCTGTACGACAAAATATAAAAACTGTATGAGGCTGCCCCACCTTCCCCTACCTATGTCTGATGTTTTGTGAGAGAAAGCGGGTGTCCCCTCTATTATATGTTAGTACCTTTATTTCTTTGTGTATCTTTCTATAATTAAGTACCTATGTTAATTAATGTAATTGGTGTTACCGTTTTAATTAACAATAAACAACAACTCAGAGCTTCCGCGCTGCGCTCGAGCTGGAATCCTTCGTTGCGTTCGGGATTCAAAATAGTGACCGTGACATAAGACACTGCTTTATCCCCACAGTGAATAATCTACTGGAGGCATATTTAAGTAGATAGGCACTTCAGTATTTTTTAATTGTCTACAACGTAATTACCGAGATGAATCTGGGTAACAATAAAACTATGAGAATAAAACCTGGTCAGGTGTGTGATTTCACATGACTCGTCGGGGATGCGCATATTAAAAAGCCCAACGTTCTAGAAGCTACCATCTCAATTAAATTGGTGAAATGAAATGAAATGAAATGAAATTGTTTATTCTGTAAATAGGATATCGAAATCACTTTTACACGTCATTTTTTTTTTTTTTTAAATAAGCTAGATGAAGTCGACATTTCCTATCTGACTACCCTGAGAAGACTAACTGGTAGACCCTAGTTATATCAAAATGAATCGGTGAAGGGTCACGCACGATGTAGGTAAATATCTATATCAGGTCGACACACCTGCAAACGAACGAACAGACGAAAGATTAAAATGATTCCATCATTTCCATCCTACAACCCCGAAACGATCAATTGTTTTGTGTATTTATTGTACATTGTTTCAATTGCATTTTGTAGACGATCATTATGAGCGTCAATTGTGTATCAATCACATAAATATTGATAATTGTAATTGATCGTTTCAGTTTTTTGTTGACCCGTCTTTTTCAAACTAGTCAATTAGAGGGATATTTTGAAGCCTGTCTGTCGGTATCATTTGCGTAACTCATACAAGAATAGACTGATTTAATTGGGATTTATTTCTTCAGTAGGTATTATTACGATACTTAGGGAACCCTAAAAATTAAGCATTACCTATCTGACATTGTTGCCAATTTTATTTGACCTGTAGTTTGGATATAGGTACCTAATCAGAAAATCATGGTGAATATGATCTTCAACCTGTGTGCGGTCAGGGCTGTACTGGGCTATTTTGAAATCGCGGAAAAAAACAGCTGCCCCATACAGTTTAGAACAGTAGGAACCTACCTAGGTAGGTACGTAGGTATTAAACTTTAGTATGGAACAGCTAATTTTTTTTTTGCGATTTCAAAGTTGGTGCCTTACATAGTAAAAGTTATTCAGTCCGATGGTCTAGCACTCCTTAAAGTTATTTTTTAACACCTATGTAGGTCCTACTACCTACTACCCATTACTAGGTGTGTAGGTACTTGTAGGTAAGTATGTAGGTACAAGTAGATTTTTAACCAACTGCAGCTCCTCCCCCAAGTTATATTAGGCATTCGTTGAGTTTTTTTCCATGTACCTAACCCAAGTAGCAAACAAATGTCGTAAAAAGATATTGTAGATATTTTGAAGGTAAGTAGACGAATGCCAGCTGTTGTCTTGACTAGTATGTCCCTCAAGGTACCTCCTAGATACTTACACTCGGCCAGTTAAGTAAAAGTGGGCACAAAATTTCAGAGTATTTATTTATAAACTTTAACCCTATTTAAGAATGTGGTTTTGCAGAACTCTAAACACTGATATCAAGATATCTTGTAGGTTGACTTCAGATCAAATAAACTTATCTACAATACCTAAGTAATTAAAACTATCAATATTGAATTGCAGGTATTCGATCATAACTTAGTGAAGTCAAATTTAAAACTTATTTTGCTTTAAATAATAATAATGCAAATGAAAATGTTTGTGGCATATAGTGCATAATAGGTACTTTCTTTATTTTCTTTCTTCACTTAGGCACAGTGCAAAATGCCGTTACTTAAATTTTATTTTTCCTAACGAAGTAAGATTTTAGACAATACCTACTGATTTTGTCAGGCTAGTTCAGACAAAGTAAAGACAAGTTACATTTGAAGTAGGTAGGTAGGTATTAGTTTTTTTTTTGGTATTATTATATTTTTCCTGTAATCTTTACATACACTTCTATCACATAGAATAATTTCTGATTTTTCTCTTTGCAAACTTTGCGAGATAAGGGGGGGAACGGTATTTTTTTAAACATTTTACATCAAAAGTCGAAAACTATGCGGCTTAAAAAAAAATAAAAAAAAGATTGAGAATGTGCAAACAGCGTTCTTTCATGATACCCCACATGCCCTAGTAGCCCCACTTTGAATTTTTAAGACCAACGGGGTCTCAGTCCCTTTTGCAAAAAAAATATAAATATTTTTATTTCTTTCTTGTTTGAAAAAAATAGTTTGGTAAACGTCATCTAAAACTGTTCCAAATTTCAAGTTGATAGCATTAGTAGTTCTTGATAGTCTGACAGACAGACTGAGTCGCATCATATGGGTCCATTTTTTACCATTTTGGTACGGAACCATAAAAATGGTTTTCCCCATTTTATATGTGGATGATGTTCTAATTTCTTTTGCAGGTAGTGGTATTCAAATTTGTGTAGAGTACCTACCTACTTAAATAGCTACCACAACAAAAACGTGAAAAATAAAAACTTTTTTACAAAAAAAATACAACTGACTTGCGAAATAAAAAACACTAATTAAAAAAATTAAAAAACCCGACTGCGGTAAAATACTTAAGTTCAAAAAAAGAAACTTGGAAGCAGGCGGGACCCATTTGAGTTTGAAAATATAAAAATGGAATGGGTCCGCCTGCTTCCAAGTTTTATTTAATTTAAAATGGGCTTGTTTTTAGCTTTTCAGTTTTTTTTTAAACTTAAGTCTTTTACCGCAGTCGGGTTTTTTATTTTTTTTTAATTACTGTTTTTTATTTCCAGCTTTTTAGTTTACAAATGTGAAAGATTTCGCAGACGTTTTTATTCTACGTGTTTTTTACGATTTGTCACTTCGAGGTACTTTTAAACATATAAGTTGTATATATTCTTGTTATACCTTTTAAAACCCTTTATTTTGTTACCCCACTCGACAGGTTTTACGAAAAAAAAAATTTAATTTTTTTTAAAGACATAATTTGGCGCCAAATTCCAAATTTTGTTTTTTTTTTATTTTGATATACTTACCCAGTGTCACTTTCACAGTAATTTAACGACACATCTCAAGCTAAAATCCATCGAGCCGTTCAGACCGCAGAGCGTGCCAAACAATTATACATACATACATACTCTCGAAAAACATAACCCTCCTTCTGGCGCCGTCGAGTAAAAATAACTTTAATTTTGGAAATCGGGTGCCAAAAAACAAAAATACTAAACGAAAGACACCGACTTTCGCAATTAATAAGTAGTAACTAGGTAGGTACATTTTGATACAAGTGGAGAATGTTTTATTATTTTCCACCCTTGTATTGTGATACAAGGGTGGAAAATAATAAAACATTCTCATTGTAGGTACTATTTCACTTTGTAGTGTTTTTTTTTTGAAGTAGTTTGTAGTAGTAGTTTTTTTGGTAAAAAAGTTGTATTAGGGAGATCTATGATTTGATGATTTTTTATTTAAGTACCTACTAACGTCTTCCAGCAATGTAAAATGTACTTACGAGTAACTAAAGGTAATAACTTATTATGCTGGCACATATTTACATATTTCATAGATTTATGCTAACTTTTATGAAAAACTAGCTTTTGCCTGCGGCTTCGCTCGCGTTAATTTAGAATTTGACAATCCATTCGGGTTGTACTCTGCTTGTAATAATAATTATAATTCAATCATGATTCGAAAGACACGTGGCGCCATCTATTATCATGAGAACGTTATTGTTGTTTTCCTCGGGAACAGTACTTTTTTTCAGGATGAAAGGTACCCTAAGTCCGTTTCTATACACCTGTTTGACCGCTTGGCTAAATATCAATGGGGAAGAAAACTGACAACTTTTTCCGCAAGGTGTCGCTGGTAACGCTCGGCTCACAGAAAATTAAATTAGCTGTCAAATTACATACAAAACTTGTTTACAAAAAACTTTGGATGACATCTGACAAAAAAATTGCTGCCTTTGCGCGTAATCTGTTGTAATACCAATGAAAATCATTCATTTCCAAAAGACTTACGATTTAAAAAATATGGGAAAGGGCGACTAAGATACGCAATTTTACATCTTTCGAAAATTCGATGATATGTCCATATCCATATTGGTATCAGCAGTTTCATGATGCTGAGATATCTCACAGTTCAAATTACGATCAAATGATTCGATTCTGTTACAAGTTTAATTAAAATTCAGATTTAATTTCTAGGTTATGTTCGTAGCTCATGAAACATCGAATATGTTATAAAACTGCTGTCTAAGTACGTAAAAGTTTGTAATTACTACGATAATTAATGAACGACATGTTGCTAATATAAAATTGGATTATTTTCTTCAATTGTTAACAAGAAAATAGGCTGTAAATACCTGCTGACCAGATCCGCTTTTCGGCCTCTTAGTGAAGCTCCTCGGATCTTCAGTTCAGGTTTTAACTGAGGTACTGTCCACGTTGAATACATTGTTCGTTGTATTAACAAAAAACACACGCTAGTTTATGTTACAATTATTTTAAACCCGAAAAACATTGAGAGATAAAAATGACAGTGCGATGTTATGAGTAGAGCGTTAGCAGCGCCACCTGTTCATAGCTTTGCGATTTCTTCCCCATTGCCGTGCCGTGCCCTAGCGCGCGCCCGCGCGGGCTAGAAATCGATTAAATAATACCTACAATAAATTACAGTTAATAGGACGAAAATAGAACGAAAAGTCATGCAATCTCTCTGTCGCAGAAATACGACACGAGCGGTAGGGGCACACAAATATGTCAAAACCGGTCAAAAGGTTAAGCAAAATTTCAGGATGATCGGTTCAATAGTTTAGGCGTGAAAAGGTAACAAACAAACTTATTTTAGCATTTATAATATTAATTAGGGTACCAAAAAAGAAAAACAATGCTTAAAAATAAATCAAAATATTTATTTAATTCATTTCGTAGGTTAGGTACTTATGTAGATAACTACGAAATAATTGACCCATAATTTCAATTTTTTTTGTTTCTAAAGGTGCACATAATTTACATATGATTAAAAGTAAAAAAAAATTGCTAGATACTAGGTAATCTCCTAAAATCGGCTAGTTTTCTGCATTATGATAGAAAATGATCAGGGGAAAAACAAATAATATGTAACAAGATTTATTAGTACCTACATATCATAAATATGGACAGCTTTAAATAAGGGACCAACTGAAATACTTGTAGAAAATATTAAACAGCTGATCCTTGAAACGCATGCGTTTTTCTCAACGCAGTGCGCGCACTTCAAAGACATTCCATACTTCACAGATTATGCGTTAGAAAAACGCACGGCAGTGCGCGCAGGACCTTAGGTTATGAACTATGCCCCGCAAAATCGTTTTCACGGTTTGTCTGTGGGAACTGTAAGTACAAACGGTTGATGTTATACTAACATAGTTTGTAAGTTTGTTACTAACATAAGTCGTGTTAGGTACTTGCATTAAATGATTAAATTAAATATTAATATAAAGGTACATATGTAATAAACTCACGACACACAATAAGGCACCGGACAGTCGTGAAGGCAGTGGGAGATGTTTGGGGATGTAACGCTCTAAACTATTTCTCAAAACTAAGGTTGTGTTCAAAGCGGCCACAACCCAATTTTCTAAATATTATTTAATAGATTGTCCCTATATTTTCTCGCTGCTCAAAAAACGAATGTACGTGTAACTCTATGCAATATAGGTATTGAATTGGTATTGAAAGTATAAGACGTGTGAGGTGAGGCTATTAATTTGTTGTATTAATATAATATTATGTTTAGGAACTTCCTACATACCTTGGTACTGTAACTCTTTGATCTACTACATGATAAACTATGTAGGTACTTGTATATTTAGCAAGGTTAATTTTTTTATCAAGTTTGGCTAATCTTTTTGACCAAAGTAGGTACCTACCGTAGTATCTATACATATACTTAATAAAACAGTAAAAAAACTGTGTCTGTTCATTGAATATATTAAAAAAAAAATTGAGGGCGGTTTAGAAACAATAAAAGAGCATGAATCAAAAAAAAATTCTGTCTGTTTGTTTGTACACGCTAATCTTCGGAACTACTGGACGGATTTGAATGATTTTTTTTTTGTTGTATAGGTATTAAGTCTGGGCAACATATAGGCTATAATTTATCTTGGAAACTTGAACACCTGATTCAGAACCGCAACAGACCAGCTAAACTATAAGAGATACAAAAATTGTACCATAGCAAAAATGGTTCCACGTGATGAGCATTTTCTGCTGAGAGGATAAATTTACACCATAACACATATAGGATTAATGACGTCTTAGCAAAAGTTGTTCGGTCTGATGGGCATTTCCTGTTGACTTATAAAAATCGAAGATCAGAAACATCTGATGTGGAAATCAAAGCTATCACTTATTTCACTGTAAGTATATCAAAGCTATCACTTATTTCACTGTATATCAAAGCTATCACTCTTATTTCACTGTATATTTATCTATACCATCTATACCAATATTATAAAGAGGAAAGATTTTATGTTTGTTTGTACCGAATAGGCTCCGAAACTACTGGACCGATTATAACCATTTTTTCACTATACCAATATTATAAAGAGGACAGATTTTTTTGTTTGTTTGTACCGAATAGGCTCCGAAACTACTGGACCGATTTTAACCATTTTTTCACCAATAGAAAGCTAAATTATCAGGAAGTAAATTAGAAATAGATCCTTAAGAAAATTGCAATAATGTAACCCAAAGTAGCAAAATTTTGGCTACCTATACAATTCATTATTTGGCGTGCGCTGAGAAAACTATTGATGATACATGAAAAGTATGTACTACATGATTAAAGTACCTACTCATTATTACCTTCAAAAAAGTCCGCGAGACAATTATACCTAACTACTTATTATAGATAGCAGCTTTTGTGTTCTAAAAAATCAGATTGCTGTTAGAAACAAAAATTAGTTACAATCGTATCATAGTATTAATTCCTAATCAAATAAATAGTTTTATCATCAAGGATATTTATGTAGCAGTAAAATACTTTTTAATTCATTCGAATCGGACATTTAATTTCGAAGTTACCACGAGTATAAAAATGCCATATTCCGTTCGACGTCGCGCCGCGATTAACTGAGTATTTATAACTTGACAGCAAAAATGAAGAATAACGTGGGTTTTTCGAAAAGCTACCCATAAGGGGCTGAAAAGAGGTAGTAAATTTTTCAGGGGAGGATTTTACTGCGGAGCTTGATTAACTTTAAAGAGAGGGAGAGGGAGGTGGGCTGGTGAGGAGAGAAAGAGGAGGGGGATAGGGCAGGGATTGGTGAGGAGAGGAAGGGGTGGTAAGGGGTGAGGGGGAGGGTAGGGGTTGGTGAGGGGAGGAGGGTGAGAGGGAAGGGACGGGGTGGTGAGAGAGAGAGGGGGAAGTGGAAGTGGTGAAGGGGGTGTGAGAGTGGGTGAGAGGGGCAGGGAAAGGTTAGCGGGAAGGGGATACGGTGAACGAACGTGCTAATGTCTGGACTAACAGACTTGAATTTTTTTTTTCATTTTATAGCCCAAAACTTAGGACCTTTACGTGCAGAGCAAAAATATTTTTTCTTTTTGCTCTGCAGGCAGAAATAACGCTAAGTGAAAACGAAATAATAGCGCGGGCAGGCAATGCGATGCGACGGGGTGGGTCGGGGGACTAAGAAATTTCACGCGGACGAAGTCGCGTATGTGATCATTCATAGTAAGCTTATGAGCAGTTTCGCACTACGTCCGATCAGAATCCGATCCGAACCCGTGAAAATACGATCGTATAACTAAACTATTTCTATATTCTGTAGTAGTTTACGCTCTAGATCCGGCTTCCGTCATCCGATTTCTTTCCGTTATGCGTGAATCTCCATTCCGGAGAAGATTATCGACAGACCGAAAAAGCCATAGCATTATTTGTATGAACGCTCGCGCACTGCGTCCGACTCCGAACCGAATCCGAGTTGCGTTCAAGCAGAGATTTGAGGCAGCGGAGCGGCGGGGTATGTGGCCGGGGGGCGCGGCAGTCATCCAGTTTAGTTCACTAGTATCGGGCTAGTGCGTAAGCAATATCCGAATTCGGTCCGAGATTTCTAGATCCGTATTTTCACGGGTTCGGATGGGATTCGGATCGGACCGATCGGACGTAGTGCAAAACTGCTCTAACTAGTAATTTTACTTTTTAAAATATCGTGCTGACTAAGACGTTGAAACTTGTAATTTAAAAATTAAAATTTGTAACTTGGCTACTGGTTACTTAAAGTAATAATAGAAAACTGTGATTACAATAAATAACACATCTACCTCAGGCTAAATAAAAAACCAAGACAGCGCTGTCAACAGTGATGTGAGACCTCACGTTTCGGGTTTCTTAAAAATTTGTGTGCACGTAATTAGCTGTAGTTTAATTTTATTGTAGTTGTGTGTAAATGTGTGCGTGTGCGTTGCGCATGCTTCACTGTTGTTCGCAGAGCTGTCTTGGTTTTTTATTTAGTCTGAGATATCTACATAATTATTTTATATAAGTAATATATTCAGTGTGCGTGAATGATTTAAGTAGGTATCTATAAAAGTACAAAATTACATTTTTACTGACTGTAAACTATTAACAATTTCCCACTTGATATGCGTTTATCCATCCACTATTCTCAATATACGAAAACTTTATACTGTACACGACACTGGCATACAGCTCTATGCATAAGTACATCATTTATAAATATTGCACTATCATGTTCAAGCTAGTATAAAATATAATTATTTGTCCTTTCTACAAATACTTAGATACTATGATTGGAAAAACCACGAAGGGAAAAAGGCAAGAATTTACTTGAAAGATGTTACTAATTGTGATTTCATACTTTGAAAAAATTAAAACAGTGATAATTTAATTATTATCTTTGTATTAATTTTGTCAAAGTACTTATAAATTACAATTATTATAGTTAGGTACATATTTTGGTTGGCACCGCCAGTACAGTGTAGGTACCCAAACAAATAAAAATTTAAATTAGGTAGGTACGGAAATTATAGACTAAAATAGTAATTCTGCGAAGAGTAGACCTCGCGAGCACAAACGTTTTTTTCGCCAGCAGTCGCAGCCATGGTAAACATTGTTGCTTTGGGTAAGTAGTCAAAGCAGACAGAAAACTGATTGAAGCCTTTTTACTAAGAGATTTTTTGCTTAGACAAAAAATTCATGGCAAGTAACGAGACGGTAATTAAACAGAAATAAACTAACATATAACTAACCAACTACTATCTGTTAAACACGATTACACGAGACATTACTTTTGAAGCTACTTTACACCTTACAAAACTTAGGTCCGTATTACAGAAAGAAACTCAAGCACTGATCTTTGTTTAAATCTAGTTTTCAACCAATCAAATGGCTTGAATCTAGTTTTAAGTAATGCTTGAGTATTGAGTGACGTTCTGTAATACGGACCTTAGTCACACAAAATATGTTTAGGTCCACATTTGGCAAGCGACAACGATATCAGCGAAACTAGTGATCTTATTGTAAAACTAACATTAATAGTGGTTTTAAAGCCTCGTTTTAGAGAATTCTGATACTTCATTATTTTCAGAATTCTTTAGTTTTGTGATGAGAAGGTGCTCCATCAATCCCTGCATAGTGGTTAAAGGGCCGATTCCTCTGGTGGAAATCTAAAAGTGAGCAATTTACTGCATTTTAAGGAGCCATTCTGCTCTTCACGCCGAAGATCCTTATCAGATCTTCACCAAATTTTTAAGAGACCACCTTAAAGTTACTACCTTTCAAATAAGAAAAAAAACTATCAAAATTAGTTTTCTTAAAGCGGAGATATCCGTAGCCCCCTTTTTGTAGGAAGTACTCCTCCAATCAAAAATCCCCGACGGCAAAAAAATTCTACAAAGTCGTAAAACCTGTCTACCAAGTTTCGCCCAAATCGGTTGTAAAATACGACCTGTATAGGAGTACCAACAAACTGATAGAGGAAAGAAAATTTTGCCAGACTTGGAGCAGAGACCAACGAATTTTTTTAATTCGTTGGCAGAGACGCTTTGCGCGTTCGGTCAATTATGGAAAGGCTTGACAGCACCGGCAGTGTTTGACAACATGCAATCACCAAAAAAATCTCCAAAGGAAAAGTCTGTACCTACATTACCTACCCTCTTGAGTAGCACAAAACATATTATCCCTGTAAAGTACTTGCTCTCGCTGGAGAGCCCACTCTAGCTGCCAAATGTTTCATAAAGACTGATTGTAGATTTAAAAGAAGGAAAATAAATAATATCTGATTTTATTAACAATCATTAATTATCATCATTTATCATTTCATTTCATAATTTAAACGTACGAATATTTATATAATAGCATGTAACTGAAAACAAATATTTTGACAAGAAGCCCTACCTACGTAATAGCATCCGATTATTTGTCAGCTATCAATAAAAAAAGCTTATTGGTGTTACTGTTGATATCTTTTCATCTTTCTTTCCATTTTTTTCTTTTTCTTGTCGTCTTGTTCTGTGTCTTGTGGAGCCTCTTGGAAGAACCAGGGGCCGAGCACATTGGTCCATAGAAGCCAGAATGCGCGCGCTGGCAACAGAAGCAGCAACAGCCAGAAGTAGTTAGACACTGCAGCGAGGACATGTGTTATCGATGACAGTATCACAATGTCTTTCACGTGTCTGAAAAAGAAACATTGTTTAATGCGTAAGCGTACCTGCTGGTCTACAATAATAGGTATTAAAAAGAGGTAAATTTAGTTTGTTTGTATGTAGGATGTAATCTATGGAACTACCAGTCGGATTTGAAAAAATATTTTTCTTCAATTCTTGAGTAAGGTTATAGGCTATTCAACATCACGCTACAACCGTAAGGAACCGAGCAAAAAGAAAAAAAGTCAGAAAGAACGCCAAGCGAACGTTTTGCGTAAGCGAACGAATTGCTTCGTGCAATAGCGCGGGCTGGCGATGCGATGCGTCGGGGTGGGACGGAGGAACATAAAATTTGACGCAGACGAAGTCACGGGCAGAAGCTAGTTTTTTATATACCTAGTAATTGCATAAATGTCATTCAATAAAATGCAACTGATGCAAATGCTATAAAGGTTAGGACATGCATATTCCCAAAAAACATAATTTATGGTTAGGTACAATAACAATCTAATACTTAATACAAAATTTAATTTCATTCACTGACAGACAACGCACAGCCTAAGTATATAACAAAGGAATTTGAAAACTCATCCCCAGGGGTTCAATAGGGTGTGAAAATTCGTCATCAGGTATAAGGTATAAGTAAATAACACAGGCTTATTTACTTAGTAAAAATCTTAAATTTATTCAAACACTGACAAACAACGCGCAGCCTAAACCACTGGTACTAGAAGCAAGAAATTATGTATAAGAGTTAAGTGTAGGTAAAGACAACTAAAAAAAATATAGCCTAAAGGAATCTAAGGTAGGCAGAAGTTTGTTTTTTTTTGCCCATAGGAAATCCCATGCACATGGCTTATAAATAATAGAGTAAGATCCCGGGGCCACCAGACATTACTTATTTTCAAATTAACGAAATGTGTGGGATAAATTATAGAGTGTTAGTTCGTACTTTGAATAACTTTGAAAAGACAATGGTCAATTTTCAGCTATCAGGTACTAAAGGTACGTAAAAACATTACTCACTTTTCTTGAAAGTCTTAAGTAAATGGTTCAAAAATATTTCAGTGCAATGCATGTAAGGTAAGGACATAATGGCGTTTTATTTTGCTAAGAGCTTGAAAAATGTATGATATAACAAACACCACAAAATGATGCCCAGAAATATGTATAATACTTTGTTTTTAAATATTTATAAATTAGGTAAGTATTTAGTTATTCTTCTACCCTTTATTCCTGACTGCTCCACATTTATTTAAATAATAACAGTACTATTACTTGTGTTTTAGAACTATTCATACTAAAATATGTTGGAACATAATATAAAATAGAGTTAGTACTTACTCGCCCATGCCACCCTCCATATTCAAATCAAGACCAGGGTCAATAAGTTGGCTGTTTTCTGAATATGTAGGACGACTGATGTATCTCATCATTTGGTAGCACCCAAGATATATTGATAAAACAAGAATGTTTAAGAACTGAAAAGGAAATTAAAGTAATGTATGAGTAGAGAAAAATAATACTGAACTTCTGCGATATTCCATAGAATTGACTACAGAATATTGCAGAAGCCAGATAATCAATCTGCCTAGCTTTTTCCAACTATGTTGGAGTCAGCTTCTAGCATAACCAAATGCAGCTGAGTACCAGTATTTTACATGGAGCGACTGCCTATCTGACCTCCACAACCCAGTTACCAGGTAACACAATACTTCTTAATAAAGACTGGTTGTTAGACTGTGGGGTCGAGCTTCTGACGACGTATGACTACTGTCAAAGATCCAAGAATGGCAGCTGGGACCAATGGCTTAACGTGCTTTCCCAGGCACAGAGGGGTCTAAGTATGTTAAGATGGTCACTTATCCAGGGACTGACTGCAGCAAGCGTAGCTTAACCTGATCAATCAACCCATGCGGCTGTTATTATTTAGCCCCTTAATTAATTAGGCAGATAACTTACAATAATTCCAGTGGTTAAGTTGTCCCAAAAAAAACCAACAGAGACTACTCCATAAGCTGCAATTGCTCCAAGCGCCATGATGCGGTAAAAGCTAATAGTCGCCACATTTTCCATCAAAATCTGTTTAGCACCTTTGGTAGGGGCTTTTCCTTTTGGAGGCTGAAATAGAAATTAATTTCAAAAAAATTATGAAAATCTGTTAAGGAGGGTGTCTTTTGCTTGCCCTGACCACATAGGACTAGGGCTGTTTTTCTCTTACGTACTCCCCATTATTATTCAATCAATCCTGTTTTTTCATACAATCATCAATCAGGCATTTGTCCCAAAAATAAGATGTGATGATGAATCACAGTTTTGTTACAGGTATAACATTCTGTATGTTTTTTACCATTACAAAGAAAGTCTATGATGACTCCAAGACTCCAACCGCATCGGATTATAAGGGTTCATTGAATAATTATATGATAATCTATAAAATGTGCTCAATCATTTGAATTAAATTACTTGACTAAATTGCTTACCGGAGCCATTCTAATGTTGTTTCAAACACGAGTTAAAGTGCTATTTAATTTTAACTAATTATATAATTCTAATGAAAAGTCTAACATTTACAAAATAAAATCAGATACGAATTCGTAAAACCGTGCCAACGAAGACCTTTTGGTTTCAACATTTCGGTCCATCCGTGCTTCGACTCGCGGACGTCAACGTCAACGATGATGACGTAGTATAAATGTCATGTCAATTTTTTATTTTTTTATTCTCCCTTTGACACTAAGTGTTTTGACTTTTTTCGTTTTGTTCGTTTTGTAATGTAAGAACAAAAACCAAACCAAAGTAAGGAAGGTTACGATCATGCATGATGACTATTACTGTGGGATGTGTAAACATAAACTGTGTAAATTATTCATTCACCCGTGCAAAAACATTGTAATAGTTTCTGTCCGGAGCACTAGATGGCGCTGGAAGGCAAAAATGAAACTGCCTGGCCTTTTCCCAACTTTGTTGGGGTTTCCCAAGTCTAACCGGATGCAGCTGAATACGCTTTAATTGTGATAGTCCGCTCTAAAGTCCACCATGATCTATTTGGCAGCTGCACCCAGGATGGCTTCAGACGAGGGAACTCCTCAACGGTACACAGTGCAGGCAAGAAATTGTTTAAAGGTACGCTTTAATTATGATAGTCCGTTCTAAAGTCCATCACGACCTGGCTGCTGCAGGTACCCAGGATTGGTTCCAGAAGTGGTAATTCCTCAACGGTCAGCAGTACAAACAAGAAATTTTATATACGCATCCAATTTTGATAGCCCTATCTATCTACGAGTATCTAAAGCTAACATCAACTGGCTGCTATACCCAGGGGTGGTTCCAGACCACCAGAACTCTTAAACGGTCAACCGCACAGAACTTAATTTTATACACCATGATCTGTCTGCTGCGCCCAGGATTGGCTTCATACGAGAGATTTCCTCAGCAGGCACGAAACTTTAAAGTAGCCCCGTCGTGTTTGGTGTCATTGGATATGTATTGACAAGTGCTTATTACACTAGATGGTGTTCAGGGTTAGCTGATGGTGCTGTTTGATGGCCATAGGAACTTCACAAAAAACGAGATAGCACCATCGAGTTTGGACTCGTTGGTTTTGTCTTGACAATAACTATAGCCCAAAGTAGTATTCTGGGTCTGGTGATAGAGCCGGAAGGTGACCATAGAAACTTCTCAATCAAACATGATACTTAGTACCATTGTGTTTGGACTTGTTGGATATTTATTGACAAGTGTTTTTACACTACCTAGGTGGGGTTCAGGATATGATGATGGAGCCGGAAAACACCATCGTGTTTGGACTCATTAATAATCATAATCATCATTTATTTTGCAATAAGTACACCGTAGTAACCATAGTAACTCTTCAACTAAACAAGATAGCCTTGTTGTGTTTGCGGTCGTTGGTTTCGTCCAGGGCCTCATGATGGATCTGGAAGGTCACCATAGGAATTCCTCAACTAGACAGTAATATAGCCCCGTCGTGTTTCAGCCATTTAGATTTGTTTTGACATGTAGGTACTTACGTTAGCCCAAGGTGTACTCTAGGATCTAATGATAGAGCCAGATAGTGGCTATAGGGACTTCTCAGCTGGACAAGATTATCAAATTCTAATGCTAAAAAGTACAAAATAAAATGCAAGTAAAAGTCTTTTTAAAAACAAGCTTTTATTAAACAATATGACAATTTTATTTTTTTAAGTAGGTAAGTACTTACTAAATAAAACTTACGTAGGTATAGAACTTTACACACATCAAAACCGTCTAGGGATATTACGGGTTTTCTCAATTAACTGTTATAAATAACATACAATATGTATATATTTTTGTAAAGCCCATTTATCAGATTATAATTCAGAATAAAACAATTTTGTTTTTTTTTTCGTAAATAAAATTTTATTTAATTAAAGACGAAAAGTGAAATAATGGTAAAACTAACGATGAATGTGTTTTTCAAGAAAAAGTGAAAAATAAAGCGAAATTATTCCGGTTTTTTGTAATTATGCGAATAATCAGTACCTAGCCAGTAAAACCACCCATGATGTTAACAACGGTACTGCAACAGTTTTTCATGCTTTGAATCAAGATATCAAAGTCTTGCTGCGGATATTGTCCCAGATCTTGCTAAGATACCAAAAAAGTTGCTCTTCAGTCGCAATGTTTGCAGGAAAATTCTTCAAAGCCCTTCTTTGGAGCATGTCCCACGCGTGCTCTATGGAGTTTAGGTCTGGTGATTGCGCGGGCCAGTCTAAGACCGATACGTCGTGCTCCTGCAGCCAGCTGGTCACCACTCGCGCTGTGTGCGGACGGGCGTTGTCGTGCATGAGCGTGAATTCTTGGCACATTTGTAGTCGATGAGGGTAGACTATTGGTACTGGCACCTGGTTACGGTATTTTTCAGCGGTTATGGTGTTTCTGATCCAAACGAGGTCTGTTCTTCCACCAACACGAATTCCCGCCCAAACCATAATTTTCCCGCCGTGGTATGGATGGGCTTCCTGAGGGTATTTCAGACGGCTCTCACGACCAGGAACTCGCCATACGCGTAGGTACTCTTCGCGAATCGGGATAAAAACCGAATCGGGACTCATCGGTAAACAGCACTACAGTGGTTATCTTCCCAGAGCAAATGTTGAGGAGCCCACTGTAATCTTCGTCCACGGTTTCCTCGGCGTAGTGCTGGAGTACGGAGCGGTTTACGAGCATGAAGGTTAGTTTCATGCATTATTCTCCTCGCAGTTTTATCACTCACAAGCTACTGGTGCTCTGACTGTAGCCTTTGAACCAACTGCATGGCCGTAACATTTGGTTGTCTTCTCGCGGCAACTTGCAAAAATCGGTCTTGTCTTTGGGTGGTTACGCGCTTCCCGCCTGGATGTCTTTCAGCCACTTCACCAGTAGCACGATAACGTGACCATAACCTTCATATCATGTTTTGTTTTGTTCCAATCTCCTCGGCAATACTCCGTTGAGTAGCCCCAGCTTGGAGCATGCCTACTGCCCTTAACATGTCTTCTCTCGTTAAATGGCGCCGCTACATGATGCATACAGTGACATGAATTCGAAATTAACTGCTAACTTGTTTTAAAACTTTAATTTGACACCAAAAACTAAGGTAAATTGAAACCATCGAACTTCGCTAAATCATGCCGCGCAAATCTTTTGTTTATAATCTAGTTTATCAAATTCGAATCATCCAAAAAGTCCTACAAAAGAAGCTTTCTTCAAAAGATTTTAAAACCGGCCAGTATTTTTTGAGTTTAAGAACTTTATACAAAAGATCCCTAGACGGCTCTGATAAATTACAACTAGACGGTGTTGATGTGTGATGTGTGTATTTTCTTAAAAGCTTGAGGCGTGAACGTCCTTCTTAGTACTTTTAGTAGCACTTAAAGGTAAGCGTCAAGCTTTTAAAAAAATATTAAAGTTCTATGTTTACGTAAGTTTTATTTACTTAATACTTTTTAGTTCATTAAATGGTTGTTTTTAAAAAGAGTTTTTCGCAACAATATTCTCCCAACTAGCCCACGGCCATCGATATCAAGGGATCTCACATAGAACAAAATAGATGTGCCTATAACAGAATTAGCATATTCTTAAAGCTTTATAAGAAGTCTAAAATTGGGCATTATAAACCGCTAAAAAAGGGTTAAAACAGTGCGCATATCTTAAATGCGGCTCTTATACAGCTTGTACCATTACAAAGGCAAAATAAAAACATTTTCAAATGTTATTTTGATTTTCTGACGATTTGATTACTGATCTGATTTGTATACTAATGAAATCTTCTGTAAAAGAACATGGTGCGCGATAACTCTTTCAACAAAAAAATATAAGTGCTACAAGTATTTGAACTCTTGTTTTTTTTTCTGTATAAGTGAACTACGGTTGCGAGTATCAGTTTCCTGTGAAAGTGTGTATATTATTTGCATCAAATATTTCATGCGCCATCAAAATAAAGAGTTATTTGGTACCAAAATATTATAAAAAACTGTAGAATTGCAACATTTTTTATGCTTTTACGAAGAAGTCTTCAGTTTTAGTCATGGTGATACGAGTCTTGTAGCGGCTGGTCCTACCACATAGGTTGAAGTTCTTTTTAATGAATCATTTACAATAAAATTCAATTTTTATACCATTAAAATACAAAGAAAATGGCGCAGACATAATTAAAAACTTTAGGCATTTGCTACATTCTTTGTAATTCTTTTAGCTTGGTAAAAACATTAAAAAGGATTTTTAAATATGTTAAAGCTGTAGTAGAGTTTAATTAGAGCATCGTTTATATAGTTTATAATGTATATTTTTAAACGTTTAAAGGTTCGGTTTGAATCTGGTAAAACCGCTGATGCATCGACCGCAGCAGCGGACGCGTCGGCGGCAGCCAATTAAGAGGTGGTGATGGCTGCAGTCTCGTCTCTAAGAACTCAAGTGTTTATCATTATGTTTGTGACATAATAAATACCTAATACGTCATTCACATTTTATTTAAACATATATTGATGTTATATAAAATGTTTATTTAGAATTAACTATTATTTGGTCTTATTATATTAGTTTAGTACATACTTAAAGGTTCAGAGTTTGCAAAAGAGGTACAAAATTAATTTTGATATTCGTTACATACTAATTTCATTTTGTCCATCGATTTAATTTAAACTCATGGAACCCGCTCTATTATTCGGCAATAACGCTTGGCTATGACATTTGCCGGAGCTGCCGGGCTCATTAGTGATGAATTTATTATGTTGATTATCGGACACATTTTGACTGGTTGATCAATTAATCAATAATTTTTAATACTCTCTTAATAACACTTTTCGTTACGAGCCACCACTTCTTTTAATACTTTTCTATGGTTTCCGGTAAAATCAAAAGAGCAGATATGGTACGCGGACTATAAGAAGCTGGTTATTGGCTGGATTTGATGCTGGTATAGGACTTATTGCTTGCTAAAATACTTATAAGCACTAATGTACACCGTTAAACAGTTGTTACCTATATGAATGGTCGTTATAAAACATGGAGCATTATTAATGAATTATTAAAATGCCTTTTAGTAGCCTATGCCGTAATTAATGCTTCCACAAGGGTTACGTTTATGTTAGAGCCTGTCCACATGTCCACGTCACGACGTCATCAACGTGGAACGGTGTGGTGTCGCGACACGGTGCGTTGACATAACGTGCAAATTTACGTCACCGTATCGTAAAAATGCTCGTCACGAATGAATTCTGTAAATATTTTAATAGCGATATTGGAGCATTTAGCTGGCAATTAACTAAAATATAAATAACCGACTTCATACGTGGTTCGTTCTACGATAAGAGGTATTTTTATTTTTTCATTTGAAATATTTTTTATAGCCACTCATAGTTTATTTATATTGAAATTTACCTGCTAAACGCGCCGTTCTACGGCGACGTTGTGGTATCGTGCACTAGCACGACGTGGCAACCTGGCAACGCACGGTGCCGCGGCTCCGCACCGTTCCACGTTGACGATGTCGTGACGTGGAGATGTGGACAGGCCTTAAGCTTACAGTTGTATTAGAAGCTGTATAGAGGCATAAATGATATCTAAAGTATAACCTTTAGCTGCACAAAAGATTAAAAAAGAAAATTAAATAGCTTTAGGAACTAGAAAGTTAGTAAAATGCTGCTATACAGAAGCAAGACGTTGCTTAAACTTTTAAAATTCTCTAATGAAGCTAGGATCAAATTTCTGGTCTCCACTTTTCCATTTTAACGACTTTGTGTTACTTGGAGTCAACTCAGCTGATTCTCTATTCAGAACATTCGAACGAGGGTCCCTCAAACCTGAGAAACTAGGTGTATCTCCCACGTTAACCCCGCAGACTACTCAACATTCATCTTCACAGAGGAATGAAATTAAGTTGCGGGAAAAAACATCTCCTATACAAAAATTGTACAAATTGTACATTTAATTTTTAATAAAATAAACTATTTATTATTGTATTGGATAATTTTATTTTCTCGCAATCGTAGTGAAAAGTAGAGAATACACGGAGCTAATAGTAGATTATGCACCGAGGGGCTAAAGTTGTGTCTTATGTCACGGGCGTCATATTGAATCTCGAGCGCAATGAAGCATTCGGGATTTAACTCCCGAGCGTAGTGAGGGAGTTAAGAGTTTAACTCACGAGCGAAGCGAGGGAGTTAATACAAGAATCCTGAATGCAGCGAGGGATTCAAGCTAGCCCAAGGCAAAGACACCTTTAGCCCAGAGGAGGATACTCTACTTTTTACACCTACTGTGAGAAAATAATAGCCATAGTATGAAAAACAAAGTACATTATTAAATAAACAAACAGTAAGAATAACATATTTAGAACTAGTTAGTTATATGCACTTACATATTAATTGAAGTTAACGGTAACATTTGAGACACTAGTCCAGTTATGCAAAGATAAAGTTAAGTTTTTATTTGGTACGTTTATAGATGTTGATGTGGAATTTAAAAAAAAAATTTAAAAAAAAAAAGAAATGGTTCGTAGTTATCTAATTATTCTTACAATATTATGTCTTCGAAAACATGGCAACGATATGAAGAAGCAGTAGTTATGATTTTGTAGGAAATCGAGAATATCATCCACGCGTAGTAAGGGTTTCGAGAATAGCTTTCCTCTTTCTGGCACCAAAGGGTGTTTGTTAGTACTATACTGCCAATTTAGCTGAGCATGTGAGATTCCAAATTCAAATCACATTATTGACCAGCGGGTCATAATGAAATCCAGTACAACATTATTGACCGGCTGTGCCTCCAGCCACTAATGACTCACTTTAGGTTAAGGTTGCAAGGACATATCATTTGACATTTTCGAGCAGGTGGTGTGAAAAAACCCATTATAACTCGGTTTCTATTTACTCCCTCGCTACAGCTTGTGGGAGTAAAACTATCTCGTATTATATAATGGGTCATTTTAGCCCCTTGTATAACAATCCTTAGTAGTAATATGGGACTAAACCTGAAATTGCGAAAAAAATCAGCTGTTCCCTACATTCATGTTCGCATAACACGTCAAAATGGTTTTTTTTCGCGATTTCAGGTTTGGTTCCATACTAAAAGTTGTTTGTTATCATCAGTTTAAGTATCGTTCACTAATTTACCAGTCACTCTATATTTTTTTTACTCCGTGGTTGACATATTCTGTCGGGCACGGGGCAAGCATGCCACCGTCCGGAGGAATCATTCTTACACATTATTTCTGGTTGTTCTCGTATGACTAACAGAGACTACTTGCATAGGCACAACCTTGGTGCCTTGTTGGATTATCCACTATCAACTTGCTCTGAAATACAGTACCTACCTACTTCGTCCATAATCGCAAAGACAAAACCTTTGGTTTCCCCAAAGAGATAACCGAATCGCAACGACACACTATCAATCGGAATCTTCAATGTTCGAAAAAATTGATGTAAATAACGCAATGATGTTTTTGAACTGTCAAAATGAAACCGATTCCGATTGATAGTGTGTTACGCAATTGCCCCGCTTGTGTAGCGCAATACGGAGTTTCAACAGAATAAGAGCCCAGCTTATACTGGCTTTGTTACCACTGGCGTGTAGCCTACTGTACTATTTTCTTAGGTCTTGCCTCGTCACCCTTACCCGCAAAGATCATTTTCATAGCACAAAACCCATCTTACCCGGTCCACCACCACACCACATGTTTCGTACTTAGCTCAGTTTCACCGCTTATCTCGCACTTTGGTGGAAATGCAGCCTAACTGAAAATAATGTTAACTGTCCGTCTGTCTGTAGGTACAGCTGAAAGTATGGCGGGAGGAAGATGCTAACTACCTTTAATACACAAAATAACCAAGTTGTTACGAAATCAGCTGGTGTGGTACACTTGCTAAAAAGGTAACTGCGCAAGTTTACGTGCGGCGTTGCGAGAGGTCACTTTCTTTGTTACATAAAGCGTTGCTATAATATGAGTGTGCGTTACACATATTCATTATTCCAAGTTCAGAATCATAACATACATTCAAGTAGGTTTATTCAACTACGAACGATGCGTAAGTAGTATTAAGTAGGTACCTACCTACTATAAAGTAGAATAAATAACATTCGATACTTAGTTATTAAAAGCGTAATGATCACGCGGTGTATTTGTACTGTATTCCGAATATTGTATTGTGTAATACAATATTCAGAATACCGTAAATACTACGCGCGTGTTTTTATTTCCAATCAAAATCTCCACTCTCCAGTAGATATCTATCTACGTATGTAGATATTTAAATGTCTGACTAATGAATTGGAAAAACGAAGCGATGTAATCAGAAGGTATTTTTTATTATCGTAATGGTGAACTTTTAAATAGTTCACCATCGCAATACTTATAATAAATAAACCTTTGAATCCACAACTTTGTATTTATTAAGTATCTGATAATGTTACAGTAAGTGTGATTAATTGAAAAAAATAATAATTGTCTATCATTATTAATAATTACCGAAAGTCGAGGTAAAAGTGAGAAATTAATCACATTTACCGGTGATTATTATCTAATAATGTTACCTTAGTAGGTACCTACCGATAAATGTAATTATTTTCAAAGTTTATTTAGTATTTTACTTCAGTACCTACCTATAGGTAGGTATGTGGTAGATATTAGACAAGGAATAAGGAAGGAATTCCCAGTAGTACGTTCCCGTGGGATATTTTCCGACATCCACGCGGGCGAAGCCGCCGGCAAAAGTTAGTCTTCTATAATTTACTAGCTTTTGCCAGCGGCTTCGCCCGCGTGGATGTCGGAAAATATCCCACGAGAACATACTACCACAAATTCCTTCCTTATTCCTTGTTTACATTATAAAGGGAACGCCTATGCAAATTTTCAGCTTTATAGGTCCAAGGGTTTGGGCTGGGCGTTGATGAGTCAGTCAATCAGTCAGTCAGTACTTCTCTTTTTATTTATATAGATAGATAGATAGATTATTATCTTATTGTTTATTAAGATTGTTAATGAAGGGATAAATTGCTTAGATTATTAAGAGGTATGTTTGAAGATGAAGAGAAGAAGATTTATTTGGTGCATTAAAGTACCTACGTTTATTTATGTTTATACCATTCCCCCTTTATAAAGCTTATTTTATTCACTGAAAATAGTTAGTAAAAACCGGTCAATAGCTAGTCGGACTCGCGTACCGACGGTTCTGTACCATCATTTTATGTAATTTTTGTTGATGATTTCTGAAAAGTTTGCTATTTAGAGACATCGTTTTATTTTTCCTGTAATCTATAGGTACATAAACTTCTATTGATCACATAGAATAATTTCAGATTTTTCTCTATGCAAACTTCGGAGATAAGGGGAGTAGGGGGGGGGGGGGGGCGGAACTGGAATACTTCCTTCCTCCGAGCACGTTTGCTTTTGCGAATCTCCACTCAAGCCGGCCAATAAAGGCAAGAATGAGGTGGGAGCTCTGTTCCCGTCAATAAAGGCAAGCCAGAAGTGAGGAACAAGACTTCTCCTGGGAGATAGGGTCCGTGGGGTCGCTACTGCCCAACAGTACACGCTGCCCTGCGGGTTTCTGTATCTCTCTTGGTCTGGCTCCTCAGTCCTCACCCTAGACCCGTTTCGGCAAAGTAAACTTTACCGACACTGACAGACCTATAGAGTTCGGAGCGCGCAAGCCTCACCACGACGTCAACGTAGAGATACGGTATTATTATTACATGAACCCTACTCGGTATATTAGGGACTGCATTATTATTAAGTACTAGCTGCGCCCAGCGGTTTCACCCGCGTAGACCGGGATAAAAAGTAGCCTATGTCTTAATCCAGGGCATAAGCTATCTACATACCAAATTTCATCCTAATCGGTTCAGCCGTTTGAACGTGAAGTAACAAACATACAAACACACACATACACAGTCACAAACTATCGCCTTTATAATATTAGGCGTTAAAGTATGAAATTGCCGATTTGTAGTGAAAAATTGAAATTCGTTTTTTTTTAAATTTAACATACTTATTTATTTAATCTAAATAATTACCATTATTATATATACACTGCTGCCATCTAATAGGAAGGTCATTTATGCCTTTGCGATAGAACTCTCGTGATCTAGATTCGACAAACTGTGTGAAAGCATTTTGTACTAGCTTCTGAGAAGAAAACTTTTTATCACGTAGAAAATTGTCCAAATCACGAAAAAAATGGTAGTCCGTTGGAGCAAGGTCTGGCGAATACGGAGGGTGACGAAGGGTTTCTAATTGCAGTTCCTGTAGAGTTTCCACCATCTCTTTCAATTCATTGTTATTCACCTGTGTGCGGTCTTCCATTTGGTTCGTTCTTAAAATCAAAGTTTCCATCACGAAAGCGTTTACACCAAAATCGCACGGTGCGTTCATTAGCAGTCCCCTCTCCAAACGCAACATTGATATTACGAGCTGTTTCTGCCGCGTTAGTTCCGCGTCGGAACTCGTATTCAAAAATAACTCGAATTTTCGAAATATCCATCTTTCTTGTCTAATCTGAATAAAAAAACCGGTCAAGAGCGAGTCGGACTCGCGCACCGAGGGTTTCGTTCCGATTTCTGAAAAAGTGTGCTATTTAGAGACATCGTTTTATTTTTCCTGTAATCTTTACGTAAACTTATATCACATAGAATAATTTCAGATTTTTCTTTTTGCAAACTTCGGAGATGAGGTGGAACGGTATTTTTTTTTACATTTTTCATCAAATGTCGAAAACTATGGAGCTTAAAAAAAAGAAAAAAAATGTTTGAGAATGTGCAAACAGCGTTCTTTTATATGATACCCCACATGCCTTGTAGCTCCACTTTGAATTTTTAAGACCCCCTTTCAGTCCCTGTTGCAAAAAAAACATAAATATTTTTATTTCTTTCTTATTTGCAAAATAGTTAAGTTTATGTAAAGATTACAGGAAAAATAAAACGATGTCTCTATATAGCACACTTTTTCAGAAATGGAAACGGAACCCTCGGTGTGCGAGTCCGACTCGCTCTTGACCGGTTTCTTATTTGAAAGGGTTCCAATGTGGTCCCATATTAACTTTGCTGTAGTAGTTTTTGAGTTAGCTTCAATAATACGTATTTTCCCACTTAGTCTATGTGGATGATGACCTGTCACTGTAACTTACATAGCCGGTAGTGGTATTCGAATTTATGTGGGGTAGGTAGCACAACAAAAAAGTGAAATATAATGTCTTTGGATCTGTATTTTAGTTTTTTGCCACCGACTTCCGAAATTAAAGTTATTTTTCACTTTGTAGTGTTTTTTTTGGAAGTCGGTTTTTGTTTTTGTAAAAAAGTTTTTATTTTTCACTTTTTAGTGGTTCAGTTTGTAATTTATCTAAGTTACAATAACCCAATGTCAGCTGCTCATCACGTTTTACAAAATGTTGCTTTTCCCGATGCAGGACCGTTAATTTTTGAGGAGTTCTCCTAGTAAGAACCAGGAGAAATGGAACTCATGGTGAAGTCACCATTACCATTATTTTGACGAGCATAAACCATATTAAAGTAATCGAATCGCAACCTGTTATATACTTAGATATAATTGAGTATTTCCGATGGCCCTCTGTGGTCTTCATCATCAGTTCCAGCTCACCGAATGGTACTTTCCAAGAGCAAATGCACGAGTTACTATAAAAAATACCGAAATCGATATAGGCATGCCTATAAAATTTGAGGGTTTCCCTCGATTTCCATGGGATCCCATCATCAGATCCTGACTTGATGATCATGGGACCACTTGGGACGTATACCCTTTCGAACAAAAAAAGAAAAATCCAAATCGGTCTAGCCATTTTCGAGTAATCGGGGAACATACATAAAAAAAAAAAAATAAAAAAAAAATAAAATAAAAAAAAAAAAAAAAAAAGGTTCCGACGAATTGAGAACCTCCTCCTTTTGGAAGTCGGTTAAAAACTTTTTTACAAATAAACCTACCGTCTTCCAAAAAACACTAAGTGAAAAATTACTTTTGATTTCGGAAGTCTGTAGCAAAAAACGAAATTATAAAAGAGAAATTGAAGTTATTTTTCAGTTTCACTTTGTAGTGTTTTTTTTACTATTATAAAGTAGGTACCTAGATTAATTTTAATAGTTTAAAAGAGTTTAAAGTTAAAATATTTTAGGGCTGGTTTTTCAACAGTCAAATAACTTTTATTTGAAGAATAAATAGTGGCAGATTGACATATTTTCTATACAAAAGCAATATTTATTTAAAAGAAGAACTTCATAGGTAGAGTAAGTGCGCCATATGGACCAGTCTTATAATATGGACCAGTATTATAATATGGACCACCGGCGTTTCTCAAAAAACGATGGTTGTATCGAGTTGACTGTCAACGCGTACTAAGCCTAACCCCGCCCACGGCCCACCAGCCGTTTGCCGTAAGACAGCCCGCACGCAAGAGTTCACGGGAACCATTTTCCGTTTTTGTGAACTCCCGTTGTAATTTTTTAAATAACTGTCTATTGCCACTACAGCAAATATTACTCGATGTGAAAGTGTATTGACCCAGGAGAAAGATGAGTTATTTTACAATTAATCGTATTATGTCGTAACATTGTTATTATTATTTTCTAAATAACAAAATAGACCTCGAATTGTATGAGTATTGCAATATGGACCACCGGCATGTTCCAAATATGGATTAGTGGTTCATATTACAAAGAGTAACTTATGTTTAGTTTTTTATATTTCGGGATGTCATCTAAAACAAAAGATAAAACAGTTAAATTGAAGTAAAAGAGACCGTTGGATATAAAAAATGAATCAAAGAAAAGAGGGATCACAAAAGATAAAAAATCTCCTGAAAGTTACCAGAACTTTCAGGAGATTCTTTATTATTCAGTCAATGATAGCAGCACAGATGAAAGTCATAATCATTCCCAAAATAAAAATGCTAAATGCTTATATGCTTATATTGAGATGGGCTTTTTTCTGAAGATATTCATCGAGAGAAATGGATCCAATGTGTACCTTGTAAGCGACAGGCTCATGAAAAATGTGCTGCCATAGAAAGCAATCATTGTGTGTGAGAGTTTTGTACCAATGCACTAGCATAGGTACTTTGCATTAAGCACTAATAATTGACTGATTTTATTTTACGCGTAATGCTAATGACTAACAATTTTCCGATTGTTTTCAACCAAATTTACCATGGTCAATAGACCATGGTAAATTTACCATGGTCAATAGACCATGGTTTTGGTTTATGAAACCATGTGGTAAGTACATATTAACTATGTTCACTTTTTGCAAGTTCATAAAACATGTCATTGTTTTAGAAAATATAGATTTTTTCGAACATGTTGATGTTTTTAAATAATTTTACTAATCGTGTTTATTACCACATATGTAGTTACAGAACCGTACAAAATAAATAAGACTGATTACATTTTATAACTCGGAGTTTTATATGAGAAAATCCTTATGGCGCACTCACTCTACCATGTGAAAAAAAGTTTCACTCAAAAATCTCAAACCATGAAAGTTCTACGTCAATTCGAAGTACCTAATACAATAAAATTGCAATTTCATACTTTAACCCCTATTATTAGTATGATTGGACATCGATAGTGGATTGAATGATCGTTGATTGTGGTGAATGGTGATGGATGGTAAATGGATAGAGGATGGAGTATGGATTGGAGTCCTCCCTATTATATGAGACGCGCGTAAATAACCTTGATGTTTAAACAATAAAAATGAGTTTTTAATACTTACTTACCTTTTCATTTAACATTCTTAAAAATTTGGTCCCGTGTGAGCGAGAGAGGTGACCATATACCTACGACAGCCCTCTTAATGCTTAGATATGTTAAACCGGTCCTATTCATTGCGTTTATTATGTAATGCACATAAAGTACCTACATTTAATGGCTTTAAAGTTATACAATTAGAAACTATAAAAATGTGAGGCCCTCAGGCTTAAGGTTAGTTAAACGTGATAATTACTTTCTCTGCACAGATTACTTGATAATAAGTACGAGCAATAATTATTATACTACTAGGAAATCTTTGGGAAATCTCCATTAGGTGTGGACGTCAAGGAAACGTTTTTCTCATTAAATCTCAGGTAGGTATTTGTTAAAACTAATTAATAGCTACTGCATGCCCGATGTGGAATGATATTATATGGAAAATTGCTTTCGGCGTATTATGATCTGCACCCTAATACCTAACACATTATCGAGTGGAATCTGAATAATTTTGAAGCAAATTGCTAATCCATTGCTTCACATGTTCGAACAATGTATCTTCTCAAAACACCGTAAATAACGCAATGAATGTTGTAGAACGTAAAATGAAAGCGATTCCGATTGATAGTGTGTTACCTACGTAATAAGGGTGCCGATGCCGGTTGGATTTTACAAGCCTTTATGACAGTGATTTTATAGTAGTTTAGAGGTAATTTACGCAATTGAAACTGATTAAGTAAGTGAAATGATAACTCTAGTGCCGTGATATTTGTGTGCATTCAATTAATTGGATAGGTACCTATTTGATTTGTAGTTGGTAAACAGTAGGTTCACTTAACACGTTCAAATTGTAATTAAAATGTTTCAAAACTTGGAACAAAATGGGCCTTTTTAACGAGAAATTCGGCCGAACGGAACTGATATCCGAAATCATTATTTTAGAATACGTAGGTATCCATTTTGGAAACCGTTTGATAGATAGATAGATAGATAAAACATTTATTTGTTTTTTTTTTTGTTTGGATGATTGAGTAAAGGACCTTACAGACAGAGGCGATATCGCGAGCGATATTGCGATATTATCGCGTCGCAACACCACTACGCGACACGTCGCGACGCGATATCGCCTCTGTCTGTAAGAGCCTTAACATGTGAGCTGATACTGAGATTAAATCTATTTGAACGACCTTTCACTGCAGCAGAGTACTTACCTATCTGTAGGCTCTCGTGATTATACTGGTTGCTGGTTGATATTTTTAACTAGACGGCGAACCGAACGTGCCAACCGAAATACTCACCCATTGTTAACAACAGAGCCATTATGATCCACAATATCTTATTTCAGAACATAAATGTAATTAACCCGTAAATACACTTAGTAAAACAATAGTTGCTTTGTTTATAGGTAATGATACAAACGCGTTTTGTTGTAAAATCTTTCAGCCATTAGCATTTGGCCTTTTTATGTGAGATAAGATGTAATAATTTTATGAATGAATAGTGTGCGAAGGTAAAATATGAAGGTGCAAAATTTGAAACAATAGCTTTTGCATAAGAATAGGTAGAGGTACTTACTTATCTGTTAACAGGTGCGCTGATGCATCCTGATGAAACCTTCTATTTTACGATTCTCGTATCTAGGAGCTCTACTTAAGGCTCCATGTACACGACGCCGCACGGTGGATCGAAACTGCTATATGGGACATTGGGTTTTTTTTTACAAATAAGATTTTAAAAAAATACCTATCGAAAGATCTGTCATTCTGATGAATAATTGTTATGAAAAGTTTTTCTTTAAAACTGATAGTTTGCCGGAAAAAAATATTTTCAATTTTTGTTGTATGGAATGAAACAGAGACGGCTAAAATTTGGCCAAGTCTTGACAGGACTTGCTTTAAAACTACTTTATTCTAATTCTTTGGCTTATTGGCTCTAATTTTACGCTATCAGCGCGCGCCCATACTTGCCCGTTCAAGTGTTAATGAGGATCAGTAAAATGACAAAAAAAGTGAGTAAATAGTTATTTGTGCAACAAGAGAGCAAAGTTGTTTTTTGCTGCGAGTATTGATTTTGAATCCCGAGCAAGCGTATGATTCTATAATTGAATCACGAGTGGCAGCGAGTGATTCTAGGTTACAATCCTGAGCGCAACGAGGGATTCAAAGACACCCGATGTAAATAACTTTGGTCTCGTGTAACACATACAACTTTTCAAATCAGCAGCGAGAACATTAAATAAAGCAAAATTTTAGTGAAAACCGCACCAAAATCGGTCCATCAGTAGTTTCCGAGCTTATCAATAGCGTAAAGTTAACCAAACGATGATTTGTGTATGTATAAACTACTTAAATACATATAAAAGAGATAGAGATTTGGAAAAAATAATGTTCATTAGACTAGGGCATAAGTAGGTTAGGTACAAAAGCTTAAGCTTACCGAAAGCTTCACAAATGGGTAGTGTGCACATAATAATATATAACAGACAGATAATTACTTACAGCGAGAAAATTGCAGTCCGGAACTTCATTATGAACCTTTTTACTTAATATACAGGGTGATTGGCAGATGGATGCAAAGCTTTAAGGCGAAGATAGTACAGACAATTTAGAACCATTTAAGCCATGGTTGTCTTAGACGAAGTCATACCATTTTTTTATAACCTATTTATGATTTTTATCGAAAACTCCAAAAAGTTTAACTAACCTGCTTATTTATGGCCAAATTGAATGAAAGTTTCTGAGGCGCGAGTCTACGAGGACGACAAGAAACCGGTGGTCCGACGGAAGTCACGATGTGATGAATCGTTGAATGCTTCATGGTCCTTGGGAGGCCAGGTGGTCGAGTTATATCCGGGAATTCCAAGAGGATTCTGCTGAATGGTGAACTCTCAGCGGCAACATGCTCAAGGCGTTTCCCTTTTGATTAGAATCCCAGGTGCAAGGGTTTATACATTTACTTGCTTTTTCCTGGAATCTTTTGTGGTACCAGCATAATTGGTCTTTAGATTGAGACGATGACCGGGATTGCGACTGAGCGCGCCCCATTGATCTTGAGCGTCGAGACTGTCCTGCTGCTTTGTCTCGAGTGAGAGTATCAACTTTCCTCGTCAACTCCTCAATGCTGCGCATGATGTTGCCAATATCAAATGCGGCAGTGGAGTGAACTGATGCTGAAGGGGCAGGCGAGGTTTCAACTGTACTGTCCGCAATTTCCGCAACCTTGTTAAGTGGGAGATCCACTTGAGCCATGAGGATTCTCTGGACCTCAGGTGGGAGGCGGCGCATCCATAATTCCCTAAGGATGGCTTCATCACCCACCGACGTACCAGCCAAGGAGCGTAGATGGTGGAGAAACGCGCTAGGCTTCCGGTCCCCCAATTGTTCTTCGCTTAAAAGCTGACGTGTGCGCTGGACTTTAGAGTCTGATTAGTTCTTTTTTTAGGTACTCATATCTGTCTTCTGTAGGTGGGCTTGCTATTATATCTTCTCTTCTTCGGCTACACGAGCATCCAAAACAGACAGTATGTGGCCATATTTGGTGGCGTCCTGGGTTATGCCAGCAATTTGAAATTGTGCCTCCGCCTGTGCAAACCAAATGACAGGCTTTTCAACAAAAAAAAATTTGCAGCTTGACGGAGACACCTGCAATACTTGTACTTGTAGAAGAATGAGGTTGTGATTGAAAACGAGCGAGTTTTTGCTCCAGCTCTATGACCTTCTGTTGGAGGGAATTGTCTTCGTTTGGCATGGTTGAAACCAATAATGAAATTTAATAAATAAATAAAGAAACCAAGAAAACCAAATTAAATTATTAGAGGTTAATTTGAAATTAGCAACCCACATTGGGCTTCTGCGGCCGTAAACAAAATATAACTTCCATGCAATTGTTAGTAATTAATAAGTATTAGAACAAACAATGTTTAAACTAGAACACAATAAGTAAAAGTAAAATCAAGATGTCAATTTATTATTTTTTCTCAATGCAATCTTGCTTTTATATTAACAAAAATCACGAAACAAACAATTATGTATATTAATTTCTGGTACTTATTGTAAAAAAAAATTTAAAAAATTGAATTAGGTAAGTAGGTATATAAATTTACCTTACATAATATGTGCAGTAGACTACCCTGACAGTACCTTACCTACTTGTGTTACATTGAAACTTGCAATGCTAACACATTACAAACCTACTTGTTAGAGGTGCTGAGGTGAAAAGGTACTTTTTATAATTGTGTTACATTAAAATACTTATAATTAAGGAATATTAATTATTTCAAAACATACATTTATCGAAAAAAGTACAAAACAATATATTTTCAAAGAACATGCCTAACCCACTGCCCTAAGCATGTATAGAAGTTTCGCACTAAGTCATAACATTCAAATATTCATTAAATAATTATAATGGTTTTATTATTCTCCTAGAACTGCCGAGAACTAATTAAATAATTAAGAGTTGTTTTCATTTAAGCATACAATATCCGGGGGGGCAGCTGCCTCCCCGCCCTTGCCTCCCCCTGGGTACGCCCATGGATACCGAGATAGTAAAGCAATGATCACAGTACAGTAATAGTAGGTAGGGGAGGTACTGCTAATATTAATTAATCATCCATACGCAAAATACGCGCATTGAGGTGGAGTTGATGATACCAGCCCGTATTACCTTTCATGCATGTGAGAGTCAGCCGCCGCACCCAAGGTCCCTTAATTTAAATCTCTTATTCCTACCTCTTCAAAAGGTACAGGCACACCAACATTTTAATATTATTTGTGAATTTTAAAATCAACCCTTCGGGGATTTTTAAAACGTTGTACCACATTGTGTACCACATATTTATTTACTTCCTTTCAAAATCATAAATATGAATTTTCATATAGGTATTTATCTGAGAAATGCTGGGTTTCCCATAGAAACTTTCATCCCCTATATCACCCCCTGTAGGATTGCAAGAGAAGGTCGAGAGGATGCAAAATCGATCTGGTAGTATAATTGCGTGATGCTGGAATATACATTCAGACACATTACATACATTTTGATATAAAAGAGCGTCCGTGGAGTTTCTTGCCCGTTCTTTTCCATAGGGACCTACTACGCTTTGGAATGAGCAACTAGCTTCATCTTTTTGACTGACCGACCCCTTGACAATTCAAAAGTGCCTGTAATTGGACTATTTGAAATAAATGCTTTAAGTTTGAGTTTGACAAACAAACATATAAACATACAACTTCAAAAATTTTGAAAACTATATTTATACCATTCCCCCTCTAAAAAGCTTATTTTTAACCGACTTCTAAAAAAGGAGGAGGTTCTCAATTCGGATGTTTGTATTTTTTTTTTTTTTTTTTTTTTTTTTTTTTTTTTTTTTTTTTAATGTTTGTTCGCGCATAACTCCGTCGCTTGCCAACCGATTTGAAAAATTATTTTTTTGTTGGAAAGGGTATACTTCCCAAATGGTCCCATTTTTTTCAAAATTCAGTTCTGATGATGGGATCCTGGAGAAATCGAAGGAACTCTTCAAATATTATAGGCACACCTATAGCGATTTGGGTATTTTTTATAGTAGCTTGTGCATTTGCTCTCGGAAAGCACCACTTGGTGAAGTGGAACTGATGATGAAGACCACAGATGGCTACCGGAACTACTCAATGATAAATATTTCACGGGTTGCGATTCGATTACTTTAATATGGTTGCTAAGCAATTTCCGCTCGTCAAACAATGCGTGTGGTGAGTGGTTGTTGAGGAGTTCTCCTGGTTCTTACCAGCAGAACTCCTCAACAATTAACGTCCCAGCATCGGGAAAAGCAATATTTTGTAACATGTGATGAGCAATTGACATTAGACTATTGTAACTTATACAAATTATAAACAGACCCACTAAAAAGCGAGAAATAAAAACTTTTTAACAAAAAAAAAAACCGACTTCCAAAAATCACTACAAAGTGAAAAATAACTTTGATTTCGGAAGTCGGTGGCAAAAAAAAAAGAAAGTAAATAAAAAACGAAAGACACCGACTTCCGAAATCAAAGTTATTTTTCACTTTGTAGTGATTTTTGGAAGTCGGTTTTTTTTTTGTTAAAAAGTTTTTATATTCACTGAAAACAGTGAATAAAAAGCACTTTTACTCACTGTTTTGATGTTTGAAAATGGAACACACCAATGTATTCGACCATCGAGATTCGAGATTTAGAGTACCTAGTGGTACCTAGGCTAGATACGGCATGTTATTAGATAGTATGAAAACCGAACGTGTCATCTTTTTTATACCTACGATAACTTCACCTCAGCCATTTAGTCATGTGCTCAAAGTAAACAGAATTGTTTCAATCGCTAAGCGTCACTGAGCTAACAGACTTTTTTTAGTACGAACAGTCAGGGCACGCTTGGTTGGATGGCTTGCTAGCCGTATCTAGTGTAAGTGTAATCTGTGTATTCGACCTATATTGATGTGTTCTAAATTCAATTTGATTGGTCGACGTTTTCGACAAGGAGTTTAGCATTAGAATAGAAACTGTTTTGTGTTCTTTGCTGTCCTTAGTAAATTGCGCTATTTTGAATACTGTAAGTTGTACGAACACAAAGTTTAGTGTTACTTTAATCTTTAATTTTGTGTTTGTTTAGTGTTGTTTTAATCGATTAAAAATGCATTCTAGTGATGAAGATGTGTTAACACCTGAGTTTATGAAAAAGAGGGCGGCCGATATAGTGGAAAACTTGCTACCCAAAAAATCCCGGCTGGTTTATATCAAAGCCAATGTAACTTTCCTTTTTCTTCATTATATGTCTATTTTCACTTAAATCTTTCTTTTTCTCGTAGTCATGGTATAAAGTATAGTATGCAACTCTTGAATAAAACGGATTTATATCGAGGGCCATGAATCACTCGCGTCGCTCAGGATTCTAACACTTGAATCACTCGCTACGCTCGTGATTCAATCATCATGAATCACTCCCTACGGTCGTGATTCAATCGTTAGAATCCTTCACTAGCTCGTGATTCATCTATGGCCCTCGCTTTAAATCCGTCCTTTATTCACTAATTGCATAATATACTATTATACCATTCCTCTCTAAAAAGCACTTTTACTCACTGTTTTGATGTTTGAATTTGGAACACACCAATGTATTCCACAGATGTAAGCGCCCATTACATTATCCAATTTCCAGAGCGCTAGATGTGCTAGCTTGCTTTATTCGTATTGTGTAAACTGCCTTTACACAATACAAACTTAGCACGCTATCTCATCTAGCGCTCTGGAAATTGGATATTGTAATGGGCGCTTTAGAGTATCTAGGCTAGATACCGCATGTTATTAGATAGTATAAAAACCGAGCCTGTCATCTTTTTTACACCTACGATAACTTCACCGCAGCCATTTAGTGATGTGCTCAACGTAAACAGAATTGTTTCAATCACTAAGCGTCACTGAGCTAACAGACTTTTTTTAGCACAAACATGCAGGGCACGCTTGGTCGGATGGCTTGCGGTATCTAGCCTACTCTAAATCTGTGTATTCGACCTACGGGTATATTGGTGTGTTCAAGTCAATTGAATGTTCCTTTTTCTTCATGAAATGTCTATTTTCGCTTAAATCTTACTTTTTCTTGTAGTCATGGTATAAAGTATGCAACTCTTGAATAAAACGGATTTATATCGAGGGCCATGAATCACTCGCGTCGCTCAGGATTCTAACACTTGAATCACTCGCTACGCTCGAGATTCAATCATCATGAATCACTCCCTACGGCCGTGATTCAGTCGTTAGAATCCTTCAGTAGCTCGTCATTCATCTACGGCCCTCGCTTTAAATCCGTCCTTTATTCACTTATATTTCGGCATAAGATTCCCATACCTCGTAACAATTTTTTTTTTAATATTCAATGTTCAGTTTTGTCACCGCTACGATTTCATTATACAGGGTGTACTGAACAACTTTCTCCATGGGACCAACATCGTCATCGAGATAAAATAATCAGCTGTTCAATACATTTGGGTCGAGTAGGTATTGAAGCCTTTTACCTTTTCAGTTGATAATTTTTTCACGATTACTGTGTTGATCCCATGGAAAAAGTAATTGTTCAGTTTGACGGTCTCCGGTCTGTACCACATTTCTAAATTAGACCACTACTTTCTGATACACCTGTAATGTATAGATATATAGATTACCATTGTCTTACGGTAATGTCAAGCCTAGATGTGTGCTTACACACATACTTATGTGTAGGTATACAGTCTCCAAAGTTTTGTAAGTAAAACCAGAACGTATTTTAATATTAAACATAACATTTATTTCATTGGTTCCGCTAAACTTACGTCTAAAGACCTAAAATAAAACTTAACATTAGCAAATCAACAACAAAACAACATCAGTGGGTACAGACAACAAGCTCTCAGCCTTCCTACTATCTACGACAGCAAATACTTATTACACAAACACTTTAAAGCTTAGATAATAATACCTATCTATAAATAACGTTATCAAACATTTTGAACTTTACTGTGAACTTTTATGAGAATTTGTTGTATTGACGGCCCTAGAAACAATCGCATCGCTGATTCACAGTTTTCGCATGGCAATCCAAAATGTTAAACAAATGTTATTACCTAAATGAGAAGCCATGATGTGATTGTTCCTGTGCTCCCCTCAGCTCGCTATCCTTCGCGACGCCTCGCTTGTGGTAGGTGGTAGGTGCTTACAGTCTTCACTTTTATATGGCATTATAACGCTTTCTAGACAAGCACTTTTAATCCGATTGCCGGATCTATCTATATTGAACATCTAGGTACACAAATATTTTAATTTGGTCAAGTTAATAATTTATTCGGGGAATAGCCATGACTTCAGTGTTTGCTTTGGTTCTTTTTGCTGCGGTGCCTGTTTCTGTGGCGCTACTTTGACTGATATTTTCTGGCTTCCTGCTGTATTGTGGTCGGTGATGTCGCTCCTGTCCCAGCCATGGGACTCGTGGTGCGACTCATGGTGGTGCTCGTGATGATCAGGGGAGGGGAACCATTCAGATATCCATACGGGCCTCCAGATTTTCTTTACACCTGGAACCCATATCTCCTTCCACCCAGGCACCCATATCTGCTTCCACGCTTCCTTCCATTCCAGTTTCTTGTCAGGCAGCCAAATCAATTTCTTCGATGGCTTCCAGATTTGCTGCCAAGCTTCCTTCCACACCAACTTTTTGTCATCGACCCATATTTGTTTCTTTTCTGTTTTCCATATTTGCTTCCATTCGTCCTTCCATACCAACTTCTTGTCTGGGATCCAGATTTGCTTTTTGGCTGGCTTCCAGTATTTCTTCCAAAGAGGTTTCCAAACTAACTTTTTCTTCCACAGATCGTGAGAGGTGTATTCCCATCCGTCATGATCTTTTCCTAAATACTTTTCGCCAGGGACGCCAACTTTAACCCATTCTGGAATCCAGACCTTTTTCCACGCTGGGACCTGGATTTCCTTCCAGCCCGGTACCACGATGTCCTTGTATACTGGAACGGTAATTTTTTTCCAATCTGGAACTTTGATGTCTTTCCAAGCAGGAACCTTTATTGGTTTCCATTCAGGTTTGTAGATTTTTTTCCAGTCAGGAACTTTAGTTTCTTTCCAGACAGCTCGTTTAGTAGGCTTCCACACGGGTTTCCATATCTTTTTCCAGGATGGATTCCAGATTTGTTTTTTGGCCGGTTTCCAAATTTTTTTCCATCCAGGCTTCCAAATGAGCTTCTTTTTCCAGTAGCCAGGGTCGGGATGAAGGTGATGTTCATGGTGCTCGTGATGGTCCTCGTGGTGATCCTCCACGTGGTGCTCGTCGTGGACCTCGTGGTGCTCGAGATGGTCGTGGTGGTCATGGTCGCTGAAGTCGTGCTGCTCGTGCTCCTCGTGGTGCTCGATCACGTCGTGGTGGTCGTCGTGCGCGTGAAGGTCGTCATGGTCTTGGAACGGGTTGATGAGGTCATGTGGTGGCGAGGGGTAGTCGTAGCCGACACGCTTCTGAGCTGTGTACTGATTATCTTCCAACTGTAGCTGTGTTTGTTGATTTTGTGGTAATAACGCCTTTCCCGAAACTAGAGCGATTTGTAAAATTACCGCTAGGGTAATCTGAAACAAAGAAAAACTTAGTTAAAATTAGATCAATACAAATAAACGCAAAGCTTCCTAGAAAACGCACAGCATGAATATACATAATAACTTCACATTTTAGACATCAGCTTCAAGAAACATGTCGCATAGGTAGCTTATTTATAACAATTGCATCTATTGCAAGTTAGGTACCATACATCAACAATCGAATCGTCATCGGAACGTATCTGACCTTTAACAATGTCTTTAATAATAAAAATAAACATAGTTAAATTAATTCGGCCCACAAATTATTACGTCAGTTCGCTTGTGTGATTCACAAAAGGAAAGTGAGCACGACTTGGTCTCAGTAAGGTGGCCATTAGAACATGCTCCGTCTAATTCACAGGTCGAGCGGATCTAGGAAGCGAATGGAACTGGCTGCTAGCCGCCTGCCAGTGAGCATCTTGTACATGTATACTTTCTAGAACACTTAATACAACTAGTGGAAAATCGAGTTTCGAGAAAACTCTTAAAAACACAAGCCTCCGTCGTCTTATGACATCCCTTAAGAAGAATAAAATAAAATTGCATATGTTATCATTAATAAATACCAATTTAGGGCACCCGTTGTATGTAAAACCAGTTTTTGAACAACCCGGATCCATCAAGTTCAATGGTTATATAAGAAATCGATGTTTTGAGAACACTAAAGTATGCCATGTATGGACTATGGCTACTAGGTCAACCCGAACAACTCATGGAGTTATGTAAGATTTAATTAAAATATAATAAATTATATCAAATTATTTAATGCTTCCTCTTTAAGGATATGTTTGTGTTTTTATACGGTATCAGAAACGTTAATCTGCAGCGTTTTAGAGATCCACTACACCCACCTAAATGCCTTATTAATTTTAGCGAGTCCGGAATAAGTTTACGTAAAGGATAGTGTAAATAAGTTGAGAAAGTTCATGTAAATCAGGTACATTAGTATAGTTCACACATACGGCTAACTAATATAATAATACAATACAACATTTGGCCGACATTATGCAACAGTTGCAAAAGTATTGGAGAGGCAATCGGCATCTTCGTACGGTGACAACCACATAATATGCTCAATCTCTTATTATTATCTCGTTGCTATAAAAGGTCGTAAGAATTCCATACCTAATTGGACGAGCATTAAACAATTTATCGTGTTCTAAAGGAGATTATCTAAAATAATATTTGGTAATGAAAAGTTCTCTAGAAATACTTAAGTACCTAAATGAAAAGGTTTAAAACCAGCATACTATTTTGCTAGTTACTCGTATTTCCAGTTTAACATCCCGCTTAGTGAAAGTTCACACCCTTTCTATTTAATTACCTACCCAAATAAAGCAATAAATAATTAAAAAATAATTCATATCGGTAATAAAAAATTAATGCACCTGATTTCAAAAGTTTACTAGAGATGTTAAAAGGCGGAATTGTAAAGCATTGGAGCTTTAATATTTTCGTTGTTTCCGTATTTGTGCGGGACAATTTTATTGCGCAACACTTCATATTCTGAATGCAGCGGTTATTTTAATCCTCTCAGTTACGGCGGAGAGTGTACTTTTTATAATCATTACCAAAACGAGATCGTAGATCGTGACCCGACTAACACACAAAACAAAACGGAAGAACACATTATGCAATCCGGTCGAGTTCATCGCCATTATTTCAATGTTCTAGAGAGATTTGCCGCTCATTATATTACCTACCTAAACAACAATAGCGAGAAGTTGCATTCAGAATTGAAAAATCTCGACGCATCAATAAAAAGTGCAAGCTATTGTCACGAGTAGTGACGCCGAGGCGGATGCATTGATGTACGCCTGACAAGATGCAAGTTTCACACTGACAAGGTGGTGCATCTTCAGTGTAGGTAACTCTCAAATTAAATATTCAGTGATATCTGTTTCTGTGTTTCTCGCTAAAAGTTTTGATACATAAACAGAAACCACTTAAGACTAAACAGTATGAGTAAAAAAATGTGCACGTAATATTTGTCAATTATTACTTGAGTGTATAATTAAACAGTAAATTGAAAAATGCAAATTTACTTGTTATGCTTGTCAATATTAAATATTGACAAGCATAACAAGATAAATTTTATCTTAAGTTGATAAGTTAACTATTTGCGAAGTAAACTTTGAAGTAGTTGTCAGTGCCATATTACTAATTAACACTATAATATATTGCTTCCACTCAAAGCACGAATATGTTATAATTAGGTTTTAGAAACTTGAAAACTAGAGTCACAGCAGTGCATGCATGCACAGGCATGCAGTGCAGTGCAGTGTCCGACCGAAATGAAAACGAATTTCGTTGTTGTTTCCAGTTTTCGAGAATTATTAGTTACCTATATTATTATTATTGGAAAATATCTATTTTCGGCAATTTTCTTTTTCTGCCGAATTTATTTTATTAGGTATTTACAGCGCCGTTAAATCACAATCAATTAATTTATTCAGAGAAAATCATTCACAACTACGAGTAAGCACAATAACTGAGAAAATGCAGAAACAAGAATCGCCTTTCAGAAAATTATAAATTTTCATGTGATTAGTTTAAATTTAAAAGATGACACTGCATTTCTTTTACTTTTACCAATGAAAAACGTATCGACAAAACAAAAACCTTTTTGCGTTTTGGGGTTTCGGCCGAAAATTACTAAATTGTCTAATTGTTTAATCGCGTTATCACTAGCACTTTCAGCCGAAAATATCACTTTATCAAAATAAAAAGCAAAGAAAAAATTGATAACTAATTTAAAATTCCCGATGATATTTTGAATGATTGAACACTGACCACTTTGCTCCAGGTCCCTCTCATGATGAGGCGGGGAACGGCTGTTCCACTAGCTAAGACGCCGGATCCGTTATCACTCTATTAGTTCACCTTGAGGTTCTGTTTATATATGGCGGAGTGCACCCCATCGCGCGGCGGTGGGGCGCGCGCTCACTTTCACCGCCACCCCGCGAGGCGCCCGCGACGCCCGCCCGCTCGCACCGCGGCCGGGGTGCGTGGGACGGCTCCTAGCGACCCACAGCCTCACACGAACATAGGAAACATCCTTTTTATTTAACACTAGCTTTTACCCGCGACTTCACTCGTGTTAATTTAGAATTTGACAATCAATTCGGGATGTACTCTGCTTGTAATAATATAATTCAATCATGATTCGAAAGACACGTGGCGTCATCTATAATAATAACATAAGAACGGTATTGTTGTTTTCCTCGGGAACAGTACTTTTTTTCGGTATGGAAGGTATCGTATGTCCGTTTCTGTACACCCGACAACGTATACGCAAAATTGCATGATGGTCGGTTCAGTGGTTTAGGCGTGAAAAGGTAACAAACAAACGAACAATCTTACTTTCGCATTTATAATATTAGATAAGATTTTATAAATATACCTGCAATATAATGAGCTGAAGGCTATTATCGATATAAATACGCATATCGAGGGAGTAAGTTTCCTGAGCGTGCTTCCTTCCACGTGGAAAAATACTCGTGCCATTTAGAATGAAATTATTTCCTCTCCTTCTTGCGAAAATTAAAAATAACCTGGGACTCAAAGTAAGGATCGGATATTATTTTCATTAATCATGAAGCATGAAAATAATTTTAACAGGAACTCGGAAGCGATGGAAATAATATCATTCATTCTGTAACTATAAGAGGAACTCGTCAGTCTGATTGCATTGCACGCGATGGAGAGTGCGATATTATGATCCTTTATGACACAAGTGTAATAATAATCTGTCATGAAAGCTTCTCTGTCCATGCTCAAAAAGCTTTATGGATATTTTGTACAATAATATTATGCAAAGGGGCAAATAATTATTTACGAAAAGATAAATAACTATTGGATAAATTTGCAATTTGTTCATGAACCTATGATTGAATATCCGTGTATCAAATCTGATTAGCACACTGGTAAAAATTGTTAAATAAGATATAATATTTATTTGCATAAAACATCGCGTCGGTAGATATAGACATTATAGTGCATACATGTTTTGCTTATTTATAAGATCATAGGTTACTCAGTCTGTCTGTCAGTCTGTCTGTCTGTCACAGCTGGATATCTCAAGAACTACTAAAACTATCAACTTGAAATTTGGAATAGTTTTAGATGACGTTTACCCAACTATTTTGCAAATAAGAAAGAAGTAAAAACATTTTTTTTTTCTACATGGACTGAAAAGTCTTAAAAATTCAAAGTGGCGCTACTAGGGCATGTGGGGTATCATATGAAAGAGCGCGGGTTACCACCACCACCACCCCCCCACCCCTTATCTCCGAAGTTTGCATAGAGAAAAATCAGAAATTATTCTATGTGATAGAAGTTTATGTAAAGATTACAGGAAAAAGTAAAACGATGTCTCTAAATAGCACACTTTTTCAGCAATCGGAACGGAACCCTCTGTGCGCGAGTCCGACTCGCTCTTGACCGGTTTTTACAAAAACTTTCGTTGTAGATTGTCATGTGGGTGATAATAATTCACGATTTCATAATATGAGAATGCCTTACAATGTTTGTGATCATATTGCAAGCAGACTTTCTGCTTGTAACAATGAAACAAACGGATTTTCAGGAAATATGGTAGGTTTAAGGTTGACTGGTCCACCTTTGTATAGTATTTTTTATAATAATATAATAATAATATAGCCTTTATTTCCATAACCAAAAAATAATAATTTGTACAAGTGGAAAGTGGATTATTACAATACTAAAAAATACTATAAAGAAAAATATGTACACTTTGTTTAGGTTACAGGTACAGGTACCTGTCACCTACCGGTACAGGCCTCCCCCAATTTTCACATTTCCCTATTTTTGGCTTTGACCATCCAGTCGTTGCCAATTTTTTTTTTATTTCATCCACCCAGCGTTCGTTAGTAATAGTATAGTATTTTTTACTTGTGCATAAAGTTGTGTATAAATAAACATTTCAGAGGGGCAATTCCCGCATTTTTAACTACGTTCACAACAACATCTCATGACTCAATCTGTCAAAAATTGTATAGCGTTTACCTACATTTTTGACATTTGATTGTCGCTAGCATGAGAATTTGAACGTTATTAGGTACGAGAATTTATTGGCCTTCTGATTTGTAGTCTACACCTACAGACGTATGGGAACTGGTGTATGAAAGTATTTTACAGTTTCACCATATTTTACATGAGAATGGAGAGCAGTTTAGTAGTTCTATTTGTAAAGAAACGAAACCGAATTTCGGCAACGTTCTCAGTTTCGGCCAAAACCGAAACCGAAACTTCCTTACAAGGATCATGTTTTGAGGGAAAAATAAAGAAAACGTTATTATAATCAGTCAGTTTTATTTTTAGGGTTCCGTACCAAAATGGTAAAAAGGAACCTATATGGTGCGACTCAGTCTGTCTGTCTGTCTGTCTGCTATCAACTTGAAATTTGGAACAGTTTTAGATGTAACCCAACTACATATTTTGCAAATACTTAATAAAGATTTTTTTTTTTTGTAACAGGGACTGAAAGGTGTCTTAAAATTTCGAAGTGGGGGTACTAGAGCTATAAGGTATCATATATGAAAGAGCGCTGTTTACACATTCTCAAACATTCTTTTTTCTTTTTTAGGCCGCATAGTTTTCGACTTTTAAAAAATTACCGTTCTCAGCTTATCTCCGAAGTTTGCACAGAGAAAAATTTGAAATTATTCTATGTGATAGAAGTTTATGTAAAGATTACAGGAAAAATAAAACGATGTCTCTAATAGCACACTTTTTCAGAAATCGGAACGGAACCCTCTCGGTGCGCCAGTACAACTCGCTCTTGACCGGTTTTTTTATCTTTAAATCACATAGCTATGCAGTCTTCGAAATTTTCACGTAAAAACCACTCATTTAAGAAAAAAACATTAATAACGCCTTAAAATACTAAAAAAAGGTGAGGTGTTTATTTGAGTGGGTACTATCTAAAAGAAGAATCTACTTCTAGAAATTACCGCGCCAAACAAGACCGAGCACAGCGCGAGAACTCCCGAATGCAGTTTCGGTTTCGGTCGTAGTTTCGGCAGGTTTGCCGCCGAAACCGAAGACGGACAACGAAGTGATCCTATAAGGGTTCCATTTTCCTTTTGAGGTAGGTACGGAAAATACTAATGTGACTGATAACGTGAGGACTACTCATGACTGATAATGGAAACAAGATTTCAAAACACAAACAAGACAAGAAAGCAGGATTGTCGAAATAAATAGGTATAAAAATAGGTAATATTGCGATCTAAGAACTTCCCATATAAGCATTCAACCCCTTAGGGGTGAAATTTCCAAAAATCCTTAGTACCTAGTTAGATGTCCAAAAATTCTTCTACATAAAAGGCATCAAGCCCCAGCGGTTTAGGTACTGCGTTTTTGAATCAGTCAGTCAGGACAAGTACCTAATTAATGTTACATAGATGAAAGAAAAACGCCTTCAATTGCTTTAAAATAATGATAATTTACAATGTACCTCCCTTATGATCTTGCTACGATACGAAAACGCTTATGTGGGGTAGGTTGGGCGGTAAACGAGTTGCAATAATAATAATAAAAAATATTAAAACAGTTAAATACTTTGTAACTCTGTAATTTGTCAGTGGTGATGGCGATTTAATGATTTTGTACAAAAATGAGTAACTATGAGTGAGTTTATGTAGTTCAACGTTTTTTGTTCAATGTACTGTATGGTATCTCCGGCATTTCTAAGCGGATTTCAATGCTTCTTCTTTTCGTCGTTTATGTAATATTCAACTAAAACTGGAAAAATAAATTTGTCTTAAAAAAAACCGCCCAAGTGCGAGTCGCACACGAAGGGTTCCGTACACAGAACAGATAAAGAGGTCAGACCTCTTCAGCTGTTCTGTGGTTCCGTACCATATACACTCCTTTGCATAAACAAGCCACGCCCCGCGCGAATTATAATTATTATTTACTTAGGCACTTATTACTGATTTATTATTAGTAAATCTTCTGTTCACGGTTTATGCCTAAGGTTTATGTTTATGAAATTAAATGTTTTTTTTTTTTATTTTTATATTTGAGTTGTTTCAATGAAAGGTAAATTGCGGTTTACGATTTATGACGTACCTATTAAAAAAAAACCGGCCAAGTACGAGTCAGACCACGCACAATGAAGGGTTCCGTAGTTGAAAGAATTTATCCCAAAGACAAACTTAACACTGAGTTAGAAATAGAAAATAGAAAGAAATAGAAAATAGATAATAGTTTATTGTCCAGGTAATACAGTAAGCAGGTTTATATGTTAAAAACAAGTTGAGACGACATGAGTAGCTTAAAATATTACTAGCTAGGTTACATAATATTACTTGCCAATAACTGTCTAGCCCCAAACTAGACAGTTAGTCTGTATCTTGGGGCTCGGGGTACGGATTCCAGAGTGGAGACTAGAGAGGTGATTTCAGTTGTTGCATGTTGTTAAATGTGATGTTATGTAAATGTTTGTGTAAATGTGATGTGTGTGTGGTGTGAGTGAGTGTGTGTGTGTGCGTGCGTATTCGTTCCCATTGTGCGCCATTTGACGTTTGATTCAGTGTCAGGTCAGGGTATTTATATTAGTTGTTCCGAGTCATCATAACCAGAGCTTTGCAACATTTTCTTTATAATTTTTTTACAGCTGAATAAGCTAGTATTTTTAATTTCGCAGAGTTTGCAGACTTTGTTGTAAGTATTAATGAGAGAGTAAGCTGGGGAGCGTCTAGCTAGCAATGAGGTGTTGTCAGGTGTTGGGATTCTATAGTTTCTTTTGCTTATGATAGATGTGTAGTCGGGTCGGTCGGGTATGTGTGTGTGTGTGTGTAGTCGGGTCTGCTTTTAATAGTTTTGTGAGTTTTGGTGCAGGCGGAAAGAATGAAAAGCTGGCGGACTCTGAGAACTCTCGTTTCACGATAGAGTAAGTCAGTAGAGAACCTGTAGGGCTTCTTAAAAGTTACTTTAAGAAGCTCGTTCTACTTCAATCAAGTAGGTCTTTCCAGTTGAAAAACATATTCTCCCATACATTGATATACGTCACGGACAATTCTCCAACTGCATATTTAAGTTTGTATTCGCAAAAAACTATTCATAAACATAACATCACGCCTTGTTTCCCCGAAGGGTTGGGCAGAGGTGTACCAGTAGTACACCCACAATTTTCCAGAAAAGAAAACTAAAAACTATTTTTTTATGTGAAAAAACTACAAATGATCCATTTTCAGACTTTGTCCTTTACTTGTGCTGTGAGACCTTGCTTCTTGCCAAATTTCATGATTCTAGGTCAACGGGAAGTACCCTATAGAACCCGGGAACCCTAACCCGGGGAACCCTATATAGGTTTTGATTTACTTGCGAGTATCAAAATATGTTGCATAAATTACCGTATTTTTTTATTGCGTCGACTTCTAAGCTTGATTTTTTTTAATCTAAGGGACTATAGACTTACGTATTTGATATTAATTTCAACTTTATACCTCCACCCACACGTTCTTGAGAAAAAGGGCCTTGACAGATGAGTTACTTAAACATATTTTTTTATGTGATAAACTTATAAATTAACAATTTCCGAACTTTTTCCATTACTTGTGCTGTAAGACCTTGCTTCTTGCCAAATTTCATGATTCTAGGTCAACGAGATTAGATAGACTTACGTATTTGATATTAATTTCAACTTGATACCTACACGCGTTCCTGAGAAAAAGAGTCTTGACAGACAGACGGACAACTAAGTGATCCTATAAGGGTTCCGTTTTTTCCTTTTGAGGTATGGAACCATAAAAACTACTAACTAGATCTCGTTCAAACCAATTTTCGGTGGAAGTTTACATGGTACATCATATATTTTTTTTAGTTTTATCATTCTCTTATTTTAGAAGTTACAGGGGGGGGGGACATTTTACCACTTTGGAAGTGTCTCTCGCGTAAACTATTCAGTTTAGAAAAAAACCGGCCAAGTGCGTGTCGGACCACGCACAATGAAGGGTTCCGTAGTTGAAAAGAATTCATACCAAAAACAAACTTACTCGTAACATTGTAATCCCAAAAAATATTTGTTTATGCCATAAATAAAAATTAACAATTTTCGGACTTTTTCTTTTTCTTTTGCTGTGAGACCTTGCTTCTTGCCAAATTTCATTATTCTAGGTCAACGGGAAGTGCCCTATAGGTTTTGATTTACTTGCGACAGTTGCGAGTATCAAAATATGTCGCAAAATGGCTGTATTTTTTTATTGCGTTGACTTAGAAATGTAAGGGACCAAAGATTTACGTATTTGATATTAATTTCAACTTGATATCTTTACGCGTTCCGGAGAAAAAAAAATCAAGTCTGTCAGTCTTGACAGACTTGTTTTTTTTTTATGTGATAGAATTAAAAAATAACATTTTTCGGACTTTTTCCTTTACTTGTGCTGTGAGATCTTGCTACTTGTCAAATTCCATGATTCTGGCACAACAGGAAGTACACTATTAGTCCAGTCATTATAGTAAATTCACCTCGGAATTCGAGATACCCAGCTGTAAGTCTGTAAATACTTGTTTAGTGACACCCTAAAAGTTGTCTCAAAACTTACATATGGTAGGGTGTACGCAACTATTAAATTTCAAGGTCAAAGGACACAAAAATCGGTTTTTTGCTCTTTAGCTTGTGGCCAATGTAATGGGCAAGCTTGTCTCAATGCTCTACCATCAGAGCGACATTAACGAAGATGGAACCTTTGACCCCGAAATCATGGAAGAACTTGAGACAAATGTCGTTGAAGACGATAATGAAGACCAGTTTGAAATTTACCAACAGCCGGAATACGACGATGAAGAGAAAGAAGATGATTAAAATTATAAATTGTAGTTTTTGTACCCTTTATTATTACATTTTTTTACTTTTAATAAAAATAAATGTATTGAATGGTATTTTTTAATAAAAAGATTAATTCATAATTTATTTGGTTTTTTTTTCATCATGTAAGAAGTTATTAATATTAATTCGGTTAAAATTCAAATATTATTCCTATATTTTCATTAACAATTCTGCAATTACATGGGGTAAGTGTTGTTAATTAGATTATTACTGAATAAAAAGTGGATAGGTTAGGAAAAAAATTATAAAATATAATATAATAGTTAATAAAAATTGACAAATATTTATGATCATTAATTTATCGATAGTTCATCAACTATATATGGCGCATTTTCGACCGTAGGCACCGGTTGACCTGAAGTGATCCTGTGACCTCGCGCTCTCCGCCCTCTATCTCGAAAACGGTTCACCGTATAAAAAAAATTTTTGAACAAAATTTGTAGAGAATTTTGTATTCTACAATATTGATAATAAATACAAATAGCAAAAAACCCATAGGAAATGAGATATTTACAAAAAAAAGCGCATAAAACCGATTTTTGTGACCTTTGACCTTGAAATTTAATAGTTGCGTACACCCTACCGGTTTTGAGACAACTTTTAGGGTGTCAATATACAAATATTTAAAGACTTACAGCGGGGTATCTCGAATTCCGAGGTGAACTTACTATAATGACTAGACTAATAGGGTACTTCCTGTTGTGCCAGAATCATGGAATTTGACAAGTAGACAACTTCTAGTTTCATATTGATAAAAATGTAATTGGTATTTTTTACGAGATGCGGTATAATGCAGAAAAAGGATCACCTGTCCCACCGCCTAGAGGAGGAAGCGACTAGATATCAACGATTTTCTCGCTCAAGAAACGTACTAAAAGATTGTAGGTCCCGTGTAAGTAAAAGACATACTATTTAGTTAGTTTGTCGCCGCGACTAGAGTTATCAAAGCGAGTATTACCTACTAGCTCAGCGACACCCGTTTGACGGGTAGAACACTCGCTGAGAGATTCACGCTTGGCCCATACGCATACCAGCGAGTAATTGCTCATCACCGTCGCGTCGTCGCTTACTCGCTGCCTATAGCCTTCCTATAGCCTATTAGCTCTACTGATCGCGTCTCGCTAATCGCCGGCGGCCTCTAAGCCGGCGGCAGGACAGTCGCCTAAGTGACTGTCATTCATGACAAGACGCAGCGAAGTTTGCGACGGAGCTTATTAATTTTAGAATCATTTGTTTTTCAAATGTAAACATAAACAAACATTTAAATAATATGGTGATACTATTAATTCTATGGTCAGATGTTGAACACCTGTATCTGAACTAGATATAAAATATCTAGGTCAGATACAGATATTCAATATTCCCCTGTTGTAGGCGACACTTGGGTTGCACCATTACTTTAACATTATCAAACAACGCACTGATACAAGAGAGACAACAAGATATACATAAAATAAAATAAAAAAATAAGTTTAAAAAACTGTAACCCGACTACGGAATAAAAGTGATCTAAAAAGTACAAAACAAGAAAATATTTCAGACAGAAATCAAGACATAGGTACACAAATGGTCAAGGTAAAGCCGTCGTCGCATGCCATTATAATTTTGTAGGTGTTCCTGGCACCCACGTGGTATACAGGCATGCGACGACGGCATTACTTTGACAATTTATGTACCTATGTCTGGCTGGATATCTGTCTGAAATATTTTCTTGTTTTGTACTTTTTAGATCACTTTTATGCCGTAGTCGGGTTACAGTTTTTATAGTTATTTTTTATTCAATAGTTTTCTGTTTTAACGCTTAATGATTGGTATAATTTTAAATATATTTTTTTTTGTATAATAGATATTAACGCGCGACACGTAGCGCAGTCTCACTTTAACTTGTTTTTAACAATTTAAACATATTTATTAACAATGTGACATATAAATTTGTTTGTAATGTACTCGTCAAGACCTTTCTTTTGATACCAAACATGTCATGATTATCTCAATTGATTTTTTTCGAGGTCAGAAATTTACGTGTAATGTCCACCATATTAAATTTTGGGAGAGTTTATAAAGCCTATGTCACCCGGACCATTATTTCGAATCTACTGATACCTCATTCATCATAATCGGTTCAGTAATTTAGGCGCTACGGTGGAACACACGTAAATACACACATACATGGACTGCTAAAATCATATCCCTTCCTTTTGGCTTTGCCGTAGTCTGGTAATAATCTATCTATATAAATAATAAAAACCACTCAAGAGCGAGTCGGACTCGCGAACCGAGGGTTCCGTTTCGACTTCTGAAAAGTGTGCTATTTAGAGACATCGTTTTATTTTTCCTGTAATCTTTACAACTTCTATCACATAGAATAATTTCAGATTTCTCTCTATGCAAACTTCGGAGATAAGGAGGGGGAACGGTGTTTTTTTTTTATTTTTCATCAAAAGTCAAATACTATGCGGCCTAAAAAAAGAAAAAAAAATGTTTGAGAATGTACAAACAGCGCTCTTTCATATTAATGATGCCCCACATGTCCTAGTTGCCCCCGTTCAAATTTTTGAGACGCCCTTTCAATCCCTGTTGCAAAATAACAAAAAATATTTTCATTTCTTTCTTATTTCCAAAACAGTTGGGCAAACGTCATCTAAAACTGTTCTAAATTTCAAAATGATAGCATTAGCAGTTCTTGAGATATCCAGCTGTGACTGACAGACAGACAGACTGAGTCGCACCATAAGGGTTCCTTTTTACCATTTTGGTATGGAACCATAAGTGAGTGAAACAGAAAACAGTGATCATTAAAAATTTAGACATAATTGGCAAATTGACTTTTAGTGGTTCAGTTTCTTACATTGTTTTTAATTTTTTTTGGTTGCTTTGTCAAAAAGTTTTAGAACGTACTTACATAGGTGTGTACGTTCTACAACTTTTTTTTTAACAAACCTGTTATTTTTAAAAATACCAGCAATAGGGAGTTATTAGAACTCAGTGTGTTATCGTTGTGTTATCTATCACTTAATTGCGTACAGTCTTGGTTTATTTAATTGTTAAGAAAATGCCACCATTGAGGCGTAAAAATATCGGAAAGAAAAATTTGAAAAGTTGCCGGGAAAATTGAAAAATTCGGGAAAACTGAAAGTGCATTTTCTATAGGAATTTTGTATGAATTATTGAAATTTGGACAAGACAACTATGTCGGGTCAACTAGTATTAAAATAATAAAACCGGCCAAGTGCGTGTCGGGCCACGCGCAGTAATAGGGTTCCGTAGTGCACGCCGCCGCCCGAGCGTAAATATTATTAATTTAGAAATCATTATTAATAAGAATGTTATGATTTTATTTTTGTATATTTTTACATGGTTAATAAACGTATATCTACTACCTGTTTTACACGGCTAACAACGTTACATAGGTAATTAGGGTTCCGTAGTCAACAAGGAACCCTTATAGTTTCGCTGTCCGTCCGTCTGTCTGTCCGTCCGCAGCTTAGCTCAGAGACTCTTAGTACTAGAAAGCTATAATTTGGCATGGATATACATATTCATCACGCCGACAAAGTGGTAAAATAAAATCATAAAATAAAAATGTTTAGTGTACCTTTTGCACACGTAAAGTGCTGTGGATGGGTGAAAAAATTCACGGTAGTAGTAGGCTTTTCAAGTTTACGAGTACCTACTAGTCAATCAACTTGTAAAATGTCCTTGGAACAGTAAAAATTTCGCAAATTACTTAGGTAACGTTGTTAGTTGTGTAAAAAAGGTACTTAGTAAATATAAGTTTATGAACCATGTAAAAATATACAAAAAAAAACCTGTCAAGAGCGAGTCGGACTCGCCCACCGAGGGTTCCGTTCCGATTTCTGAAAAAGTGTGCTATTTAGAGACATCGTTTTATTTTTCCTGTAATCTTTACATAAACTTCTATCACATAGAATAATTTCAGATTTTTCTCTTTGCAAACTTCGGAGATAAGCCCCCCCCCCCAAACCACCAACGGTATTTTTTTAAATATTTTTCATGAAAAGTCGAAAACTGTACGGTTTAAAAAAATTAAAAAAATGTTTGAGAATGTGCAAATAGCGCTCTTTCATATGATATCCCACATGCCCTAGTAGCCCGACTTTAAATTTTTAAGACCCCCTTTCAGTCCCTGTTGCAAATAAAATACATACATTTTTATTTCTTTCTTATTTGCAAAATAGTTGGGCAAACGTCATCTAAAACTGTTCCAAATTTCAAGCTGATAGCATTAGTAGTTCTTGAGATATCCAGCTGTGACAGACAGACAGACAGACAGACTGAGTCACACCATAAGGGTTCCTTTTTTACCATTTTGGTACGGAACCCTAATAAAATCGTAACATGCTTATTAATAATGATTTCTAAATTAATAATATTTACGCTCGAATAACAACGGCCCGTGGCGGCGATTTATTCCGATCTAATACCAACAAACTAATACTACTGGTAACTACCAATGTTCAACTTAATGGAATAGAGTTGGACCCTGTTGAGTCGACGGTTTTTCTACTCGTTTATGGCTAACTACCAATGTTCAACTTAATGGAATAGAGTTGGACCCTGTTGAGTCGACGGTTTTTCTACTCATTTATGGCTAACTACCAATGTTCAACTTAATGGAATAGAGTTGGACCCTGTTGAGTCGACGGTTTTTCTTGGAATAACCATTGACGGTAAATTGCAATGGGGCCCACACATAGAAAAATTGTCAGGAAGGCAAGAAGGAAAGGAAGGAAAGATTGTTAGTTCGGCCGCCTATGCTGTTAAAAAAATTCGACAGATAACTGATGTGGATACAGCCAGAATTGTTTATTTTAGTTATTTTCATAGCCTTATGTCTTATGGGATTCTTCTCTGGGGAACCTGTGCGGGCATTAATACTATCTTTGTTTTACAGAAAAGGGCTGTTCGAGCCATTTACAATCTAGGTCCAAGGGATTCCCTTCGAGAGAAGTTCAAGGAAATAAATATTCTGACTGTAGCCTCTCAATATATATTTGAAAATCTATTGTATGTACACAAAAATATATCCAATTTTAAGAAGATGTCCGATATTCATAGTTTAAATACTAGGAATAAACACAATCTTGCTGTACATCGCACTCGTCTCCACAGAGTAGGCAACTCGTTCATGGGTCAATGTATATGCTTTTACAACAAACTTCCCATTGACATTCGAAACTTGCCCATTAAACGATTTAAAAGCTGCATTAAAACCAAACTTTGTAAAAAGGGCTACTATAAAATTTCTGATTATTTAGAAGACAAAAAAGCTTGGGTTTGAGCTATTCGCTCAACCTTGTAATACATATAATACCACAGACTTATACTATAAGTCTGTGTATAATACCAAACTCATTATAATAAACAAAATGACAAACCTTTGTTTAAAAAATTAATGTAAATTATTAAAAAATTAAAATTATTGTAAATGTGAGCACTATGTGGATCTTTTTTTTCTTCTTTAGTTTTATTGATGGTCTGATATTTTTGAGTACTTTATGCGACCTACCCAAATGTCCTTTCTTTGGTATTGGTCGTCGAGTTATTGAGCTCCTGAAATCCTGAGTTGAGCTACACGATTGTTGACAAATGCTTGCACTGACTGGACAGGTCCACTCAAACTTTTATGGTTCTTTCCTCAAAAGACCATTTCAGACTGGATCTACATGGTCCTCACATGATCTGACCAAGATTATGTCTGGACTTTAAAAGAGACTTTGACCCCTGAGTTTGTTTCGCCATTTCTTCTCAGGGTAGTCAGATAGGAAATGTCGACTTCATCTAGCTTATTTAAAAACAAAAAAAAAAAAATGACGTGTAAAAATGATTTCGATATCCTATTTACAGAATAAACAATTTCATTTCATTTCATTTCATATCATTTCATTTCGTTTGAACTCATATTTATTTTCTATTCCGAACGGATACCATTGTATAATAGTACACACATCAACACGGTCTAGGGATATTTCATACTCAATTAAATAACTCGAAAAGTACTGGCCGCATTGGAATCTTTTATACACCGATTTGTTTGTAATTTATCTCAGACTAATTCCAAATTCAAATTTTTGAAAATTCTTTTGTTTCGGTGGCATAAAAATGTCTTGATGTTAGGGAATTTTCATTTGTGCGAAATTTAGAAAACAATACGAATTACGTTTAGTTACAGTTTTTTTTTCATTTTTAAACGAAAGATAAAGTTATAATTGAGGTATTGTAATGGCTACAATACCTCAATTTTAACTTTATCTTGCAACGCCAACATTTGCCGAGGGCGGAGATGTTACGAGCTGTGGGAATGCTGGAAGCTGGGTCTGTTCAGCGTTATGTTGCTGAGGCCATAGGGACCCACCAAAATGTAATTTCAAGATTGTGGACACGCTATCGTGCCACAGGTGAAGTAGCGGAGAGGCACCGGGGGCCAAGTCGCATCACTTGATGATGATAAAGATAAAGATAAAGATCAACTTTTTGCGCACCTCAGAAGGACATGGGACAATATTCCGCAGCAAGACATTGACAACCTTGTTCTGAGCATGCCGAATCGTTGCCGATGTGTTATGAACATCATGGGCGCTTTCTCAGACTACTAAGTTCAAGTTTTTACTCACAAATTAAAAGTTAATTCATATACCTACGGTTTCCGTCTATGCTTCATTTTTTCCATAAAATCCTGAAATTTTAATCTAAGTACCTTAACCATTATTAAAAAATGGTAGAATATTAAATAACGTATCTTTTAAATATTTAAATGTCATATAAATAATTAACACATTGATAGTAATTCGCTTTTTTTAAAATATCCCTGGACCGTGTTGATGTGTGTATATTAAGCAATTAGTGAATAAAGGACGGATTTAAAGCGAGGGCCATAGATGATACACGAGCTAGTGAAGGATTCTAACGACTGAATCACGACCGTAGGGAAAGATTCATGATGATTGAATCACGAGCGTAGTGAGTGATTCTACTGTTAGAATCCTGAGCGACGTGAGTGATTCATGGCCCTCGATATAAATCCGTTTTATTCGAGAGTTGCATACTATAATTTATACCATAACCACGAGAAAAAGAAAGATAATAGCCATTTCATGAAGAAAAAGAAAAAGTTAAATTGGCTTTGATATAAACCAGCCGTGATTTGTTGGGTAGCAAGTTTTCTTCTTTCTATATCGTCCGCCCTCTCTTTCATAAACTCAGGTGTTAACACATCTTCATCACTTGAATGCATTATTAATCGATTTATTATTAAGTATCACTAAACTTTGTGTTCGTACAACTTACAGTATTCAAAATAGCGCCAATTTACTAATAATACAGCAAAGAACACAAAACGGTTTTTATTTTCATGTCGAAAATATCGACTAATCAAATTGAATTTAAAACACACCAATATTATATAGGTCGAATACACAGATCTTTAATAGATACCAAGCCATCCGACCAAGCGTGCCCTGGATGTTTGTACTAAAAATGTCTGTTAGCTCAGTGACGCTTAGCGATTGAAACAATTCTGTTTGCGTTGAGCACATCACTAAATGGCTGGGGTGAAGTTATCGTAGGTATAAAAAAGATGACACGCTCGGTTTTCATGCTATCTAATAACCAAAGAGTAAAGTAAGTATAGAGAGATAATAACACGCGGTATCTAGCCTAGGTACTCGTACTCTAAATCTGTGGTCGAATACATTGGTATGTTCCAAATTCAAACATCAAAACAGTCAGTAAAAGTGCTTTTATACCATTCCACCTCTAAAAAGCTTATTTTATTCACTGAAAACAGTGAATAAAAAGCACTTTTACTCACTGTTTTGATGTTTGAAAATGGAACACACCAATGTATTCGACCACAGATTTAGAGTACCTACGCTAGATACGGCATGTTATTAGATAGTATGAAAACCGAACGTGTCATCTTTTTTATACCTACGATAACTTCACCCCGGCCATTTAGTGATGTGCTCAAAGTATACAGAATTGTTTCAATCGCTAAGCGTCACTGAGCTAACAGACTTTTTTTAGTACGAACAGTCGAACATGCAGGGCACGCTTGGTCGTGGCTTGCCGTATCTAGTGTAAGTGTAATCTTTGTATTCGACCTATATTGATGTGTTCTAAATTCAATTTGATTGGTCGACATTTTCGACAAGGAGTTTAGCATTAGAATAAAAACTGTTTTATGTTCTTTGCTGTCCTAAGTAAATTGGCGGTATTTTGAATACTGTAAGTTGTATGAACACAAAGTTTAGGGTTACTTTAATCTTTAATTTTGTGTTTGTTTAGTGTTGTTCTAATCGATTAAAAATGCATTCTAGTGATGAAGATGTGTTAACACCTGAGTTTATGAAAGATAGGGCGGCCGATATAGTGGAAAACTTGCTACCCAAAAAATGACGGCTGGTTTACATCAAAGCCAATTTAACTTTCCTTTTTCTTCATTATATGTCTATTTTCACTTAAATCTTTCTTTTTCTCGTAGTCATGGTATAAAGTATAGTATGCAACTCTTGAATAAAACGGATTTATATCGAGGGCCATGAATCACTCGCGTCGCTCAGGATTCTAACACTTGAATCACTCGCTACGCTCGTGATTCAATCATCATGAATCACTCCCTACGGTCGTGATTCAATCGTTAGAATCCTTCACTAGCTCGTGATTCACCTATGGCCCTCGCTTTAAATCCGTCCTTTATTCACTAATTGCATAATATACTATTTATTCACTGTTTTCAGTGAATAAAATAAACTTTTTAGAGCGGGAATTGTATGAACGTATGAACTAATGTATAACTAAAAGTTGTTGGTATTCGTTCGCACATTAAATTAAATTATTTAAAAAGCGGTATCATTTTGTTTGTTGTACTTTTCTTCTATATCAAGCATTTTTTCGTCGGTAAACAGGATGTCACGGTGACTATTTTTTGCGTACCGCCTTAGCAAAACTCTTGACCTTATCACTCTCATTTCTTTCAAGCGCGCGTCATAGACCCAGCTCTTCATTGAGTACCTTTTTTACTGTCTTTGTACTTAGGCCCATTTGTAAAGCCATCAATTTCTGTTTGCGGACGGGATTTCTTGCAATACGCACGTTGATTGCTTTGATGACTCCTGGAGTCCTAAAAGAACGAGGTGATCTTTTCTTGTCATCCACACTTGAGTGTTCATTGTACCTAATAGTAGTACGATACACAAATCTCTTCGTGATTTTCAGCTTTTCAAGAAGCTTGAACGAGTGGGCACAGCGGTGTAATACAAATAATGCTATTACTCGGTCTTCTTTGAGCGTCCACTCCATCGTGAAATGTCTAATATCTACGAACAAGTAATATATTAATAAAATATTTTTACGTTTTAATGAACGTATAGGTATAATTGAAAATCTTAAGCTATTGTTTCTTTTTCCACCTAACTTGAATTTTAAGGCGATTTTTTTTTCCTGATTATTTATATACACTTATTAAAAAAAAAAATATTGCCTTATTTGAACCAAGTTACGTAGTTCACTATAAAAAAAAATCAGAAACATCCTGTCATTTAACACCTCGATTCTCAACGTGGACGCGTAAAATATGCCGCTGGGATATTCACCCATTAACAGCCTTACGAGTTGATGCATCAGGTTAAGCTACGCTTTCCGGGGTTGGTCCGTGGACCATCTTTACATACCGAGACTCCTTTGGTCCCGGCTGTCATTCGTGGATCTTTCAAGGGGTATATTATCACCTATCGTATTGTCACATAGGCAGCCGCTCCATATAAAATACTGGTATTCAGCTGCATCCGGTTAGACTGGAAGCCAACCCCAACACAGTTGGGAAAAGTCTAAGCAGATTGTTTGATGTGAATGCGTAATATTAAATAATTATGTGAATTTTAAATAGTGTGTGATTATAGTTACATATGTACTATAAGAAACAGAATAGCAATACTCTTCTGTAGGTTGTACGAGTAGGTCAGATGTTCTCTATAGCTATAGCTTGTTACGTAATCTAGCTAATATCAGTAGGTGTTATTTAATATATCGTTCCAAAAATAAGATATAAATATCACTATCGATTATATAAACAGAGATATGGTTTAAGACAATAATTAAAAAAAAACATAATACAATTTATTCACATAAAATGAGAAACACTGGTTGCACACAAATAAACAGGCCATGGCATACTAGGACAGACCCCAAAGGTAATTGTGTGCTTTGTTACACTTATGTAAGAAACTTGTAATTTATAAAATAAATCTATCTAAGACCGATACCTAAACACATGATTGTGCTCATGATAACAAACAACTTTTACTATGGGACCAAACCTGAAATCGCGAAAAAAAAATCAGCTGCTCCCTACATTTTGACGAGTTCAGCGAACATGAATGTATGGGGCAGCTGATTTTTTTTTCGCGATTTCAGGTTTGGCCCCATAATAAAAGTTGTTTGTTATCATGAGTATAATCATGTGTTTAGGTATCGGTGACTAATTACCAGTCACCCTATATAATGTTACTTGTAATTCGACGTATTCCTTGCAGGACGTTATAATAGGGTGAAAATGCAAAAAATTAAGCCACCAAATGTTCTACAGAAATTCGATAGTTTTTGAGTTCGTTAGATTTTTAGTTTTTAGGGTTCCGTACCTCAAAAGGAAAAAACAGAACCCTTATAGAATCACTTCGTTGTCCGTCTGTCTGTCTGTCAAGACCATTTTTCTCAGGAACGCGTAGAGGTATCAAGTTGAAATTAATATCAAGTCCCTTGGAGTTCTAAAAAAATCAAGCTTCAAAGTCAACGCAATAAAACAATACAGCCATTTATGAGACATATTTTGATACTCGCAAGTAAATCAAAACCTATGGCACTCTTACCGTTGACCTAGAATCATGAAATTTGGCAAGAAGCAAGGTCTTACAGCACAAGTAATGGAAAAAGTCCGAAAATTGTTAATGTATAATTTTATCACATAAAAAAATATTATCAAGTATGACATCTGTCATGGCCCTTTTTCTCAGGAATGCGTGAAGGTGTCAAGTTGAAATTAATATCAAATACGTAAGTCTATGGTCCCTTGGAGTTCTAAAAAAATCAAGCTTCTAAGTCAACGCAATAAAACAATACGGCCATTTATGCGACATATTTTGATACTCGCAAGTAAATCAAAACCTATGGTACTCTTACCGTTGACCTAGAATCATGAAATTTGGCAAGAAGTAAGGTCTTACAGCACAAGTAATGGAAAGAGTCCGAAAATTGTTAATTTATAATTTTATCACATAAAAAAATATTTTCAAGTATGTCATCTATTAATGCCCTTTTTCTCAGGAACGCGTGGAGGTATCAAGTTGAAATTAATATCAAATCCGTAAATCTATGTATCCTTAGAGATCTAAAAAAAAACAAGTTTCTAAATCAACGCAATAAAAAAAACAGCCATTTATGCGACATATTTTGATACACGCAAGTAAATCAAAACCTATAGGGTATACAGGGTGTAAGGGACAGCCCTCCGCAAACTAACAAGGTGCATTCAGCTCCTCATTCTGAATCATATTCCACCGGAAATTTTCGCAGGAAAATTTTAATTTTTTCAAAAAAAAATTCAGTTACATTTTCATTATTTCAATGTAAAATTGCATTGTGTGTTCGCAGCACTCCATTTATGTAAAAAAAAACTGCAAAAAAAACAGCAAAAAAAACCAGCAATGGATGTTGAAATACTCTAACTAACGACGCGTGAAATCAGCTGTTCACTTTCTGTCTAGCTACAGAGTTCAGCGAACTCACCGCATACCTATTACCTACCCCTCCCAACCAGTAATAGACGCTCCGATGTGTGCACAAAAACACAAACAAATCAGGTTTATTGGAGTCCCATAACGTTCCTGAAAAAATTTCATGTACCGGTCATCTTAGTATGACATACTGAATTCACCCTATCAGTTTGCGGAGGGCTGTCCCTTACACCCTGTATATATATCCCGTTGACTTAGAATCATGAAATTTGGTAAGAAGCAAGGTCTCACAGCACAAGTAAAGGAAAGAGTCCGAAAATTGATTATTTGTAGTTTTATCACTTAGAAAAAATTGTTTTTCTAGCAAAATGTGGGTGCACTCTAGGTACACCTCTGCCTAACCCTTCGGGGAAACAAGGCGTTATGTTATGTTTATGAATAGTTTTTTGCGAACACAAACTTAAATATGCGGTTGGAGAATAATGTCCGTGACGTATATCAATGTATGGGAGAACATGGTTTGTCTTGGAGAAATTCTTTTCAACTACGGAACCCTCATTGTGCGTGGTCCGACACGCACTTGGCCGGTTTTTTTTATGAAAAATACAATTCAAAAATGATTTACGGCGTTTAAGTTATTACCATAGATGATGCCGTCGTCGATCTTTGTTAAAAATTAAAAGTTGAAAAATGCTTAAAACTTTGGCAAAGATCACTCATGATTATGAAACATTTTATTTTTCGTAATTAATTTATATTTTTCGTATACAAAAATTACAAAAAAAGTACTGTATTTCGGCATACATGGGGTTAAATCGATAGGTATGGTACCTACTCTGCTATCAGCTCGCACTGGCTGGACACCTTAAAAGAAACATCCTGTTTAAAAAAGAAAGTCATATTAGTTACACTATTTATAACTCAAGAACGGCTGAACCGATTTGGCTGAAAATTGGTGAGGTAGCTTAGAACCAGAAGACGGACATAGGATACTTTAAGGAAAAAAAGGCTGGACCAATTGAGATGAAATTGTGTCTGTATATTTGAATGGGTTCCTGCATGGTTTGAAAACATAATTGGACCCGGTAGGTGGCGCTGCCGGCGGGTGGCGGTGTCGGGTTCTAGGATCGTTCAGACAGACAACGTCTGTCGGGTCCGCTAGTCTATATAAATAAAAGGAGAAGTCCTGACTGACTGACTGACTGACTCATCAACGCCCAGCCCAAACCCTTGGACCTAGAATGCTGAAATTTTTCACAGAGCTTCTCTTTATAATGTAGACAAGGAATAAGGAAGGAATTTCCGATCCCGTGGGATATTTTTCAACAACCACGCGAGCGAAGCCGCTGGCAAAAGTTAGTAAATATAATAAACCTTGGACGAGTATCGAAACGGTGTGTTTGAAGTTAAAAAGTTTGGGTAGGTATTGTTAGTCATTGACTTATCATTACGTTATTAAAATAAACTATTCTACGACATTTATTTTTAGTTGATATAGGTAATTAATCTGCAAAAACTGTTAGTAGAGAGAGAGTTAGTAGAGTCTTATTTTAGCAGCAACTGGCAACTGAGCCCTTCCAGTTTTTTCCACCGAGCACTCTGCACCTAGTTTCACCATTCCGCGTGTGCCATTCCTGATTCAGTAATCAGTAATCACCTTGTGGTTGTGACTGTTAGCTTAGCAATACAGGGTGTCCCGTAACATTTACGGGACACCCTGTATTGCTAAGCAAACAGTCAATAATGGATCATATCAGTTAATAATGGATGAAACGTAACGGGTGCCAGGTCACCTGATTTCAAACAACTGCTTTGAATTGTTTAAACAAACCGCTGCGGTTTATAAATTTTAATCAAGATTTTATCGAATTTTACCATTTTTTCTTCCAGAAAAAAAGTCAGTTTTTTAATGCTGTCGCTGCAAATGATAACAATTTTAGGTATGATTTTTTTGTAAAACATTTCTGAATATCTTACTAATGTAATAAGATACAATTTTTATAAATTTCGTTTAATTTGCCATAGAAAAAAATTCTTGAATTGGATAAGTTTTTGTTACGATGAAAAAAAACTGAACGTTTGATCCATTATTTACGGGACACCCTGTATAATAGGTAAAGAACAGTGATCCATGTTTTCTTATGTAACTTTATGAATATATTTCAAAACAAGTAGGTTTTATAGGCAATCCTTTGCAAATTAACACTCTCGGAGTTCTCGTAGCGTCGTAGCGTGTTCGTAGCAGAATGAACAGTTATGATAAGATCTTAAATTGAGAGTACTTTTTTTCAATTTTGGCATACATTTTACTATGCAATACGGAGAAAATATACAGGGTGTTTGGTGCATCGTGTGCCAAATTGAAATAGTCGACTGAAGGGGTCACCTGCTATCCTTTCAGACCCCTTGACACCTCTCATGACCGTAAAAGTGAATGTAAAATTGGGACATTTTTTAATAAAACAAAAAAAAGACGATAAAAAAACACATTTTTTTTATCGTCTTTTTATTGTTTTATTATAAAATGTCCCGATTTTACATTCAAATACAAATAAAAAAAAAGTATAAGGCGTAGACTATGAATTTTAATTTTATTTATATGTGTATTATTTTAGAGTACTTTTAAAATCAAAATTAGTGACATTAGTCATCTAGTTTTTTTTTATTTACTCGCAAAGTTTCGGAATATGTAAAACTTACACATGTTACAGCTGTTTACATGGCTACAAAAAAAGACCAAAAGCGACCGGGATCTTCCAACTCCCTCAAAAATTCTCTAGTCTATCTTCTTGCTAATGATGTGCCACATGCCATAAAAATCTTTTAACAACTTTGTGAATTCGCTAGAAATGTGAATCGAGTCACAAAAGGCTAATAATCATAATTATGATTTAAAAAAATATTTTTGCTTAAATTATACCTGACAAACCTATTAAATCTGTTATCTCTATCTTTTTGTGGGTTTTACTTTAAATTAAAAAAAAAAATTGCATTTTTAACATTTATTTCATATTTTTTACAAATCCTGCTCAAATTGTTGGCTTCTGTTGCGAATGCAGTCCCGACATCTGTTTTGTATTTCAACAGTTGTGTACGCTGTGTGTTGTGTGTTGTGTGTGTGTTGTGTGTGTGTGTTGTGTTGTGTCGTATTTCCCGCAGGATTTGTAAACAATATGAAATAAATGTTAAAAAAACATTGTTTTTTTTAATTTCAAGTAAAACCCAGGAACAGATAGAGATACGAGACAGATTTTACCAAAGAGTACCTAATATAACAGATTTAATAGGTTTGTCAGGTATAATTTAAGCAAAAATAATTATTTAAATCATAATTTTGAATATGAGCCACAGGTGACTCGATTCACATTTCTAGCGAATTCACAAGATAGACTAGAGAATTTTTTAAGGGAGTTGGAAGATCCGGGTCGCTTTTTGTTTTTTTTTTTTGTAGGCATGTAAACACCTGTAACATGTGTAAGTTTTACATATTCTGAAACTTTGCGAGTAAATAAAAAAAAACTAGACTACTAATGTCACTAATTTTGTATTTAAAAGTACTCTAAAACAATACACATATAAATAAAATTAAAATTCAGAGTCTACGCCTTATACTTTTTTTAAATTTGTATTTGAATGTAAAATTTGGGTCTTTTTTTAATAAAACAATAAGAAGACGTTAAAAAAAATCCACAGGGCATGCGAGGTGTTAAGGGATCTGAAAAGATAGCAGATGACCCCTTCAGTCGACCATTTTTATTTGGCACACGATGTACACATGTACACAAAAATCGGTGCTCAGAAAATAGGTGCTCAAATGGGAATGCTTCGAAATTATTTTATAGATGCAGTTGATACTCTTATTAGAAGCTGTCAATGCGTAGACATATCACAAATTTAGATGCTTAATAATTATCTCCATGCTGAGTCATATTAACAGTAGCTTGTTTTTTACAATATATGGTCGCTTGAAAAGCATTTATTAGACGCAAAAGATAGTCGCTGTTACAACTAAAAATATTTGAAGGCGAGAATGACATTTTAAAGAAGCTGCATTAATTAGCACCCATAAAAAAATCATTCGTAGCAAAGCTAATAATTATTAGTAGTTATTAGGAGTGAAAACGTCTTCTTTTTGTCAGAGTGCCATAGGCGTAAGGATTAATTACGACAATGATACTTAAATCCCACTTTGACAGCACGTTGCTGTAGGTATATATCTAAATAGTGTTTGATTGAGCCAGGTCGACGTTATCAGTCGAATCACGCTCGCTCGGCCAAAACATGTTATTCAATACGCATAGAGAAATTTGTAACACATCAATTGTATTACGTGTATGTAAGTATATATCCGAATAATGCTTCTGGTGAATGATTATACAATTACTTAAATCACTTTTTAAAACTCTCATTCAACAGAGAAAAATGTAGTAAGTACCTATGCAAGCTCGATCATTGAATAGGTATGTAAAAGTATTTATATGAGTACTTATGACATATAAGTTATATGTCATAAAGTCCAATCCCAGAGCCGCCAGACCTTACTTATTTTCTGAATAACAAAATGTATGGGATAGAGTAGAGTTAGTATGTACTTTGAACGTATTTATTTATGTTTAATTATATTCTCCACAGTACATTTCTACCCGGGCGGATTCAGGCTGTTTCAAGCCCACAACTTCAACTGTTGTGACGATGATTAGAATCCTTTAAAATTTTATTGGCTTACAGCATCCTGAACAAAATGTAAATCATGAACTTACCTGTGCTATTTTATAATTTAAGTACTTATGTTACATGTAGGAAATACAATACCTTTAAAGGGTGACTGGTAATTAGTGACCGAGACTTACTTAAACACATGGTTGTAAGTACTCATGATAACAAACAACTGTATCGCGAAAAAAAATCAGCTGTTCCCTACATTTTGACGAGTTCTGTGAACATAAACATTACCAGTCACCAGATAAGGTGTTGAAAAATTAACATTACAAACTTTAAGAGGTGCTTTAGAACATCGAACTGAATAATTTTTACTATGGGACCAACTTTGAAATCGCGAATAAAAACAGCTGTCACATACAGTTTAGAACAGTAACTAAATAAAAAGTAAGTACCCACTCATTAACTCTAGTATAGAACAGCTGTTTTTTTTTTCACGATTTCAAAGTTGGTCCTTCAGTTAGATTGTCTAAAGCAACTGTATTTTTTTTACTTTCACATCCTTTGCCTACCTACATTTGGGCGAGCACTAAAACTACTCCACCAAGAAAAGTTGAAACCGGACAGTGGAAAAACAAATTGTCTTAACCCTCCATGCGTTGATGTCTTCAGTTAGGTAAAACAATAAAAAATGCAATACACAATGTGAGTACCTCGTGTCGGTTTTAGATGGCAAAATTTTAATTCCGGAGCTCTCTAAAACACGTTATCAACCCGAGAATCAAAGCCAGAACGACACGCCTGGCTGCGGGGCTCGTGACCACTAGGGTTATATCAACAAGGTTGTGGTAGGTGGCTGTGCACCACATATTAACATCCTTCTGTTTCTGTCAATTGTTTGAACATCACAGAGACAGGATGGAGCTTTAAATTATGTTTAGCGCTAAACGCATTTAGTGGTTTCACGGGCCTATATACAGCCCGCCGAGAGAATGTGGTCTTGACAACGGACTGTACAGGTACATAAGTGAGCGTGTTGGTCCGCACGTATAATGACTAATACCACAGAGCACGATGAGGGAGAGCAGAGCAAGGTGATATGCTTGGTAAATCCACACCAGTGTAAAACGATGACAAAGACAGTTTCCAAGTTTCCAGGAATATTACTATCGGAGGAGCAGTGGATGTCGTCCAAAGGACAGTAGCTATGTGAATAATTATGTGTCTCAGATCTTGGCAATTTGGCATGGCGTATTGATTCTAATCTACGTAATTGTTATTCTATCAAGCAACATAGGAATCAGTTTAAAACAATTGATAAAATTCGTGTGGTTTACTAATAACATTACTGACACTATAGATACGTTTACTGATAATAATCAACAGTTGCGTGAAATTACCTTTGATTCGCAATATAATATTTAATGAAGCGGTTTGCCATTAATTACTGCCGATAATTTAATTTGTTCAGCAATCAGAATATCAGGACAGTACACAATACACACTCATTATTAGGTGTCATATGTGGTCACAAAGCTACCGAAGCCTACTACCTACTCATTAATATAAGTAAGTACCTGGGCGACCGAGCTCTACTCAGGTGAAAATAGAGAAAACGATTTTTTCCAGAAATTAGACCTAGCTAGATCGATTTTGCCTCGTATATTGCAACTTTCATCGAAATCGTTAGAGCCGTTTTCGAAAACGAGATTGCTCGTATGCGGGGTGCGGGAGATTTCTGTAACGCATGCCATCATGAAGGCCCGCAGGAAACCGTTTCCACTGTCGGTAGGGCCAGCAGCCCACATGCTGCAGATTTCTGTAAGCATGACATAGAACCCGTATTCGGGGAGCCTTTTTCATTAGTTTGGCAGTTGCTTTGAAGGGTCATTATCATTGGGTCTCCACGCGCTTTTGACTTACCGATGAACTGCATTGGGGCCTAGGGGAGTCCTCGCATACCGTATAATGAACCAATAGACCCGGAGGCGGCAAATTGACGAATAATTGAATACACATTCCATGAGCTCATTCAAAATATAATGTATAGGACGTCAGTCCATGAAAGTCTGCCTTAAGTAAGATATTTTAAACTAAAAACTGAATATAATAGGGTAAACAATTTATAACATTACGCTTTTTCCCCGAAGAAGTAGGTGTATGTGAATTAAAACAATGTTTCCTGCTGTCTTGTATGGATCAGAATGTTGGGCCTCAAAGGCTATAGGCATGCAGCTGAGATGATCAGTATCATTGATATATTATGTTACCTACACTAACTCAATGATCAGTATGCTAAGAAGGAAAAGGAAGGATGGTGTTACGCGAATGGATAATAGAATAAGAAATGAGTATTAAGAGGAAGTCTGAAAGTGGTACCGGTGACTGAAAAGTTACGCGGAAACCGGTTGTGATGGTATAATGGGCATGTGATGCGGAGGAATCAGGAAAATGTCGTCAGGAAAGTTTTGAGTATGAATGCGGATGGCTATACGATGGACTTGATGGTCTGAGTGAAAGATGATGGCTAGAAAGGGAGTGTCTACCGAGATGACGACTAATAGAGAAGTATGGAAGAAAAAGACCTGTTGCGCCGACCCCAAATAAACATTGGGATAAGGGCAGGAGAATGATGATGAAGTATGTGTACTTATGTGTACTGAGTATAATAGGATCTACTCCGAGGTGGCAAGATACTTCCATCAAACAGACACAAATACAGACTATCGGCTTCCTTCTGAAAAATCTCAAAATAACTCTTTGCGAATGAAACTATTAAGTATATTGATAATGTCCGGATGTCATAATAAAAAATCTCCACGTTTTGCGTCGCTAATAATTATTATGACTAGGTACCTACTGGAGTAAAATCATGTTGATTCAATGCGTTATCGCGGCCCGCGGCAAATGGAGCTTCCTACTCATTGATTATAATTACGTCGTTATCAACAAATGAAAACCTTACATAGTCTTTGATTTATCTACTTTTTTTTAGGAATTAGTCAAACTTCATAGAATGGAACATACAATGAAAAGTATTGCTCTCGCCGAGACTGAATGTTAGTTTTGTGGTATACCTACACTCGTACATTTCCTATGAACTGTTTGGCACTCGGTCAAAATCATTGATTGCGATCCGGATTCGCCCTTACCTATACAGCTTACACGGTCAGAAATCTGTATTAACTACCACATTCATTATTATTTTCATATGACTAATTAACGACCCGCCCCTGCTTCGCACGGTTTTTACAACTTGTAAAAACATCAAGAATATAGGTGAGTTAAATATTTACACATACGTCAACCTTCCGGAATAAATTTTCTAAGGGCTAATTTGACCAAAGGCAGATGTATTTTATCCGTGAAATAAAATTGAGGACTGTCAGTTTTTGTATGGAGAAATTGTCAAAAAATTTTAATTTATTCGAAGGGGAATACATAAACTACGTATAAAGGCTCTTACAGACAGAGGCGATATCGCGTCGCGACGCGATATTTTTCTACGGATATAATATCGAAATATCGCGTCGCGACCGCGATATCGCCTCTGTCTGTAAGAGCCTTAAAACTTTGGTCGAATTCACCCTACACGACGGTGTAAAGCGCATCAAAATCCGTTGCGTAGGAAGAACAACGCAATCACACATATAGGTAGACACGAAAAAGCAACTTTAATTAATAATTTGCTTAGATATAGATAGAGGAGTTATAGATATAAGTACCTACTAATTTACTTAAAAAAGAAGTTTACCTACTTTTATAAGTAAATCAGTTTCTCATTGTTATTCGGCAGCCGTTATGTGTTGACGCATTATGTAATCAAGTAATAATACATGTATAATATTATGAGCTACCTATCCACATGGTGTAACCAACAAATTGTGAGATTATGCAAAATGCAAGCAACAGGAGTTTCACCGACCTACCTGCTGTATACCTACGTACAAATCTGGGTATACATATAAATACATTACGTATCTAGGTGCAAATGAATGCAAACCGTCAAACGCCATGATTTATATAATACATTTTATGTGCATGCATGTCTTGCAACCACACTATGAGTTAGCACTTTATCTTTTATGCAATGCATAGCCGTAATTAAGTATGTTTGAATAGAACCTTAAAAGAAGTCATTTATGCCCGGGATTTTTTTTTAAATTTTAGTGAACAGCCTGGGCTGTATTAATTATATAGGTACAATTGTTTTGTACAAGGTTCTTCGCAAGCATACGTCACCGTAATATTTGCAAGGCTTCAGCAACTGCGCTGGACGGAAATAATTTCAAATAAATATCGGTAGGTAGGTCATTGTAGGTAGGTATATTTATGCTCTTCAAACGGATCAGTAAAAGATTACATACCTGCGCCACACGGCCCTTTGATATTTGTTAAAATAGTAGTCATGTTGTTTTCCACTCACGTTACGAGTGGGACAAGTTTTCAAAGCATTCTGTAGCAGGAAGTTCTTGGTACAGGAACTGAGCTATCTAGGCGCACAGGTCGGGCCGTCTTGTTAGGTCTAAAACAAACGCGTTGCCTAGCGACAGAGACCGGCGACTAAGGGTCAATTCGAACCAACCTTTTATACCCAGTAATAAATTTTGAATTTTTGACAGTCTCTCCATACAAAAACTGTCAGTCATCAATTTTATTCCACGGATAAAAGATATCCGACTTTGGTCAAATTAGCCCTAAGTACAAGCAACAGTTTTAGGTCTTAAAGTCGACGTACGAGTACCTACTTAAATTCGATCGCATCGCTAATACGTTTAAATGTCGAACTAAGTCTTGGTGGCTTCGAACTAAGTTTTTACCCGACTACGGCAAAACCAAAAGGAAGGATTATGATTTTTTGTCAAGATCAATAGCTGATACATGTAGAAACAAAATTCCACTAGAGATGAGACAAGCAACTGAAGCGACTGAATCAACAGTCGTAACTATTAAAACATCGTGTGTGCTGCGGGCCTTACAGACACGGAAGTCACGGAAGAGGTTCCCCAGCAAAACGGGTCGAATGACTTTCTCAGAGCGATCGCGTCCTACCGCACTGCCAGTACTGCCACCCACCTTATTCGCCTTTAGCGCAGTTTAGCGCACTGTTGCGCAACACCGGATAGCGCAGGCTCATATATGTAGCGTATGTGCTTATTGTATTTTTATTTTAAGACCGGTTTTTACCATAAGTCGAAGGTAAGATGTTGAAGATTCACATTTTGCTGTCTCCATTTTTCTGTGAGAAAATATCATTTCCAAAGTCACACTCCAGCCATACTCATTTTCCAAAGTCGTAATTTGAAAACGTTGAGTGTGTTCTTATTTGGACTAAACTCTAACAAAACAAATCAAAGAATTAAAGAAGAAAAAAGAATCAAATGAATAGAATCAAAACAAGAAACGCTAGTTAAGTAGGTACATAGGTAAGGTAAATAAATAATCTTGACTTCCTACACTAAGTGAATCCTTTTGAAATCCTGTTTTGTAAGTCTTAAAACTACTTTAGCAACAGGAATATGAAAAGAATATACTTACCTAAGTACCAGGTACCAAGGAAAGGTAAAATAAGGTAAAATAAAATGTATTAAATGCTTCCTTTTCATTACTTTTCTTTGAGATGCATTCAAGCTTTCAGGGAAAGCAGTCCGGAACAGGTGCAGAAAATATTTCAGAGAAACTGTTTATAAAAATATCGCTTTATTGGTATGTCTTGTAAGTGTAAATACAATAAACATGAGGTTTTCTCTTTCAACACACTTTAATAATTTACTGAGACGCTTTTGGTCACTTACAGCACCAACTAATCTTATTTAGGTATTTGTGACAGCATAAGAAACAACTCATTGTTTTGTTGGGCGAACTGTAAAGGAAATAAAAAGAAAGTATTATTGTATGATTATCTGCGTGTTATGTCTCGTTTATCGTTACAGTTAATCAATTAAATCGTATTTGGTGTTTTATTTCTAAACAGGTTCTATAAAGATTTGATTAACACGTACAATGACCCATGCCTTTACCGTCGGGGCGGTCAATTAGTTGGCGATTTCCTAAAGTCACACTTCGGTACTTTGGGCATTTGGCGAATTCGCAGTCAGTGAAATCGAATTATACTGAGGTTCACACATTATTTGGGTGCGTGACTGCGTGCACCGTCGTAATTAATTTAACTATATGCGTAGGTAGTAAGTTATCCGAGGACGTGCACGATTCATGTGTTGCCGGGTTCTCAATGTAACTACATCGAGCGCACTCATCGCTTGTCACGTCGACTGCTGCCCGTTTAGCTTTTGACATGTCGCGCTTGTGTCGCGCGTACCGTATTAAATCAATGGCAAGTGTCATTGAGTACGTCACCGGTCGATTATGTACGATTTATGTAATCACGGCGCGGCGTGTCGCCGTGACACACACCGAGCTACGTGTGCACCTGTAATGACACACTTTTGTTCGATTGAGAAATGACCCTAGCCTGTTTATGGGGATTGAGGGCAGGCCTTTTTAGTTAGCGCGCAGATCTTACATAGATACATCAACATGTGTATTATTTGGTTTTTCTCTTACGTGGTTTGGAGATGACGGCACTGTCATCGGTCGTCACGATTGATATTACATAAAAATTGCGATGTATCTATGTAGGCCGGTTATAAATTAACTAAGCCTCTATTGCAGTATATTGCAAAAGACGAAGGCTTACCTAAGTATTGATTTCTTTTTTGGCATTAAGTTAGCATTTTTCTTTTCCAATCCTTTTGGCTTTTTTCTCAGAAATGGCAATAGTTCCGAGCAATGTCAAAATTGGTACTGAGTCGACTTATGACGTGTAAGTACCTACGCTGCTATTAAAAGTAATCCCATAAAAATAATAGGTATAATATACTAACAGACAAAATCTAAAATTATGCAGGTAAGTACTACTACTACCTACTTAGCAGTTTTCCCAATGTAGGTATTTCGAAATTGTAAGAAGGTAGTCCTAACTCGTTTTTTAGATAAGCGACTGATAGGTATGTTTGGTATCGATCCAAAGGAAGCTGTGAATAAAGTATTTTGATTCTAGGTACATGAAAGTGACTTGTTACTTCCTGGATTATTTTTAGAATCAGACTTACCGCGCCAGTTCAACAGTAAAGAAGAATTAGGATCTGTTTTTATTTTTATTTAATTGATTAAGAGGAGCTCGTGGCTAAGTAATTACAGCCGCACGGGTCGATCCATCGGGTTAAGCTACGCTTGCCGGGGTTGGTCAGTGGATGGACCATCTTTACATACCGAGACTCCTCCGTGGCTCGGAAAACACGTTACGCCGTTGGTCCCGGCTGTCATTCGTGGATCTTTGACAGTACGGTCGTAAGAAGCCCGAAAGTCTGACAACCAGTCTTACCGAGGGGTATCGTATTACCCAGTTACTGGGTTGTGGAGGTCAGACAGGCAGTCGCTCCAATACTGGTATTCAGCTGCATCCGGTTAGACTGGAAGCCGACCCCAACATAGTTGGCAAAATAAAATAGTTGGCAAAAAAGGCTAGGCAGATTGATTGATTGATTTAGGACCTATTTTTAGGGTTCCGTAGTCAACAAGGAACCCATACAGTTTCGCTACGTCCGTCAGTCTGTCTGTCTGTCTGTCTGCCCGTCCGCAGCTTAGATCAGAGACTCTTAGTCTAGAAAGCTATAATTTGGCATGGATATACATATTCATCACGCCGACAAAGTGGTACAATAAAATCATGGTAAAAAAATTTTTTTAGGGTACCTACCTTCTGTACACCAAAAGTGGGGAAATTTTTTTTTTCTCGTCTACCCCATGATGTGGGGTGTTGTTGGATAGGCCTTTCAAAAATATTGCGAGCTTGTGCAAACAGTTTTTCGATTTAGGGATCCGTTTCTGAAATATTAAGCTTTAAAGTGCTAATTTTTGTTAGAGTCAAGTGTCCCCCCCCCATGCCAGCTAAACGGTTAGTTTTGGATGGGTGAAAAAATTCACGGTAGTAGTATATTATTATATAACGAAATTAAAAGGAAAACTATCACAGCTAAGTAGGGTTTTCAAGTTTACGAGTAATTCAACCAACTTGGTATTTTACTTTGGGGACGGGCTGCAGATATCGAGTCCATTTTTATTCTGCAAAAACGAGCCATCAGAGCCATATATAATCTTCGCAGGCGCGATTCTCTAAGGGAACTGTTTAAGGATATTAACATCATGACGGTACCTTGTCAATATATCTACGAAAACATCATGTACGTAAGAAAAAATTTACATCTTTTTAATAAAAGAGGTGAAAGGCATAATTATAATACTAGAAATAAGGACCTATTAGCTCAACCAGGTTTCAGGCTGGCTAAAGTAGACTCATCGTTCATGGGGTACTGTTTAAAATGTTACAATAAAATACCTCCACACATACTTCAACTAAATGAGACGAAATTTAAAACTTGTATAAAACGCACACTATGCAGGCAGGCATATTATAAGTTGGGGGATTACATAAATGATAAAAATGCTTGGCTCCATGCTGGTCCTGCTCCACAACCTCAACTAATTAATTAACATTTGAAGATACTGTTAAGCAACTGCTGAAGATTGTAAGAATAGCTTTGCATTGTGTAGACTCAATCACCTTTGTATTGTATAATTGCTTAGTACATGTGTGAGTACTATGTACCTACTCTAAAGCTACCATTTACTGGGTACGTCTTTATTTGACTTGGATGTGCCCTGGCGGCTGAGAGTGTGTCATGCTCACTCTAATGCCTCGCTGATGGTGGCGCGTGTGTTGGATCATTTAACGAATCCATACATCAGGTTTGTGAACGGGCGCTGTTGGTGGAGGCTGGTCATACCTTAGCTGCCACGGCTTATTTTAATTTTAATTTTGAATTGTTTTTTTTTTATTTTTTTATTACGGACACTTTTAACGTTCATCGTTCTCACATGTATAATTTCAACATGAATGATGTAACCAATATTTTGTAACTATATTTTGATTTAAAAGAGTGTCCGTGGAGTTTCTTGCCCGTTCTTCTCCATAGATCTACGTTTTGGAATGGGCAACTAGCTTCAACTTTCTGACTTACCTACTGACCGACTCTTTGACAATTCAAAAGTGCCTGTAATTGGTTTAATTGAAATAAATGCTTTGAGTTGAGTTTGAGTTTGAGTCTTGTAAAATGTACTTTGAACAGTAAAAATTTCGTACAAATTCCCTTGAAAATTACTTATATGTAACGTTGTTAGTTGTTTAAAACAGATAATAAATATAAGTTTATGCATGATGTAAAAATATGCAACAGTAAAATCATAACATTCTTATTAATAATAATTTCTAAATTAATAATATTTACGCTCGAATAGCGACGGTCGGCGGCGTGCACTACGGAACCCTATTACTGCGCGTGGCCCGACACGCACTTGGCCGACTTTTATTATATATGGTGACTGATAATTAGGGACCTCATGAACCAGAAATCGAGAAAAAAAATCAGCTGCTCCCTACATATTGGCGAGTTATGCGAACATGAATGATTTTTTTTGTGATTTCAGGTTTGGTCCCTTAGTAAAAGTTGTTTGTTATCATAAGTACAATCATGTGTTTAAGTATCGGTCACTAATTACCAGTCACCCTATACAGGGTGTAATTTTAATCACCGTTATCCTCTTAAGGGGTCATTGTACTCATCATTATGAACAACTTTTACTATGGGACCAAACCTGAAATCGCGAAAAAAAAATCAGCTGTTCAGTACATTTATGTTCGCATAATTCCTCAAAATGTACTGAACAGCTGATTTTTTTTTCGCGATTTCAGGTTTGGTCCCATAGTAAAAGTTGTTTATAATGATGAGTACAATGACCCCTTAAGAGGATAACGGTGATTAAAATTACACCCAGTATACTAGCTGACCCGACAGACGTTGTCCTGTTCCAATTTCAATAATTCAAAATTCCCATAGAAAATCCACTTTCAGTTTTCCCAAATTTTCCAATTTTCGGTCGTTAGTCGGTTAAAATGGTTCCTTATCCGTATAAACTATATACATACCCTTATTGGTGCAGATGGTTCACACTACTCGCTACTACCACAGCTACTACCATACCGAGCTATTTCTGCTGCCAAACTTGCATGCTAAGTATAGTGCAATTAAGGCGGGAAGAAACGCCCGGGTGTCACCATTGTGTGCATCGCCCGGAGGACACAATGGAGCATACAGTGGAGGTCTGCCCGGCTTGGGCGGAGCACCGCCGTGTTCTAACGGAGGCGATCGGCGGCGGCGATTTCGTCGGAAACTGGGGCCTACTCCTAAGTTCGTCCGTCTTTCCGTCCGTGCGTTTATCCGTCAGCCTGACATTACGATCCATCAAAACAAGTGTAAAAGCTAAATTTTTCGGACGAGCAAAAACATCGGGAATTGGAATAGGGACACTGGTCCAGGCCATGGTGCGGAGTGAGAGTGCATGGGAGGCCGTCACATCCTTCTGCGAAGCAGTAATGCTAACGAAGTAGGAGGCGGAACGCGTGAAGGAGAGGCAACCTCACGGTGTGAATCGACCTTTATTGTACGTAGGTAGGTATATTCAAATCACAACTGTCATTCTTTGACAGTTGTATATAAAACGTAAAATTGACGCAAGTACCTTGTGAGTCAATTTTAATAAAAATAATATCCCTGACTGTTAGGTAGATTTTGTCGTTTAGTTTGGTGGGGACCAAACTAAAAGACAAAATCTAAACATAAAAGATAAAACAGTTATTTATTGACCTTTTTCGTACTTAAACTCGCTAGTACCTACCTAACTATTGACTTAAGATATGACTACGTAATCATTTCCCACTAGTAACCGGAGAGCAAATAAATTATCCGGTTGTTAGCTGTTACACATTGTGTTACACTATAACACTACTTATGTAGTTACTACTTGGTAACGAGAGCAAAATTACGCAGAAAGCAATGCTCGCACTCGGAAGTAACAAGCATAACATCGGTACTGTAAAGGTTTATAATAAATCAAAAAGTTACAACTACAGTCCGGCCGTCGAGAGAACGCGTTCCTGACATCTGTCAGTTAGACAATTTTGTTTTAGTAATAAGGATCAAATTCACAAAACACATAATCATTCGCTAGTATGAAACTACCAGGGCAGTTTTAAAGATATTAGCGAAAAACTCAAAAGTGGGAACTTCTAACCCCCACTCCGGCGCACCTCCTTAGACGCGGGGACTTTTAGTATGTTAACTCCCTAAGCACCCTGAACAACTTTCTGAAGAAATCGCTTACGTCCCAGCTCACGCACTCTACAACCCATTTGTTGAGTGGACTACAGCCTCTGTTGCCAATATAATTATGTCTCTCATATAGCTCGTCAAGTCAACTTTACTGTAGTTAAAATATTACAATTCTGTATTTCTTGGCGTTCCAGTTACCGCTTTAACCAAATACATATATAATTAATTTATGGAGTCTAGCAATAAAGGGGCTTGTGGCTAAGTAATAACAGCCGAACGGGTCGGCTACGCTTAACGCGGTTGGTCTGTGGATGAGTGACTATCTTTAGATACATACCAAGACCCCTCCGTGCCTCGGAAAGCCCGGCTGTCATTCGTGGATCTTTGACAGTCGTTATGGGTCGTCAGACGCCCGAAAATCTGACAACTAGTCTTACCAAGGGGTATCGTATTACCCAGTAACTGGGTTGTGGAGGTCAGATAGGCTTAATTGTTGCCTTAGTTGTTTTTCTATGCGGTTTTGGACAAAAGTTATCTACTAAGTACTACTATGTACTGATTTTGTGAAAACTTTACCTACGTTTATCCCCTTTAATTAAAAGAAATATTTAGCCTTTAATTAAAATATTACTTACATAGGTATGATTAAACTCGCTAATCAAGTTTATGTAGATCAACAATACAATGAACCTTACAGAGCCAGCATTTAAGTACCTAGAAGAAAAGAGTAAAAGTAAAAAAAAAATGCGTGGCTACCTTACCGCATTCGCCTTAAGCGAGTGTAATCCATTCTACTTTGACCACTTTCAAGTTCACCCACGAAAAGTGAGGCCCTTCTGGTTTTTAATTAGTTTAACCCGAGAAACATAATACAAACTTACATAATTTGATTATGTAACGTCCAAGTAACTTTAAGTCAGTTGTGCTTGCACCTGCTTTTCATAAGTAGATAATATTAATTGGTAATTGGGTTTTTGTTGACACCTATTTACCTACACATCTTTTTTAATTGAATTGAAACACACCAATGTATTCGACCACAGATTTAGAGTACCTAGGCTAGATACCGCATGTTATTATAGATAGTATGAAAACCGAGCGTGTCATCTTTTTTTATACCTACGATAACTGCACCCCAGCCATTTAGTGATGTCCTCAACGTAAACAGAATCGCAAAGCGTCACTGAGCTAACATACTTTTTTTAGTACGCAGGGCACGCTTGGTCGGATGGCTTGCGGTATCTAATAATACTATACCTACTCTAAATCTGTGTATTCGACCTATATTGGTGTGTTCTAAATTCAATTTGATTGGTCGACATTAGAATAAAAACTGTTTTGTGTTCTTTGCTGTCATTAGTAAATTGCCGCTATTTTGAATATGTACCTACTGTAAGTTGTACGAACACAAAGTTTAGTGTTACTTAATAATAATCGATTAAACATGCATTCAAGTGATGAGGATGTGTTACACCTGAGTTTATGAAAGGAAGGGAGGCCAAATGTAGTGAAAAACTTGCTACCCAACAAATGACGGCTGGCTTACATCAAAGTCAATTTAACTTTCCTTTTTCTTAATTAAATGTCTATTTTCGCTTAAATCTTTCTTTTTCTCGAAGTCATGGTATAAAGTAAAGCAACTCTTGAATAAAACGGATTTATATCGAGGGCCATGAATGACACATATCAGGATTCTAACACTCCCTACGGTCGTGATTCAATAGTTGGAATCCTTTAGTGAAGGATTGCTCGTGATTCATCTAAGGCTCTCGCTCTAAATCCGTCCTTTATTCACTAATTGCATAATATGTATACTATTTTGTCATGAATTATTATGAAACTATGATTTAAATTTTCTTTTTTTTCCGCGCTTTTCTTTTGCCAGGTTGAAGGAGAAGCAAAGTTATAAAGCCGACAAACAGCCTAATAATTATGAAAAATAGAAAATTCAAATATTTTTGAGTTTAGAACACAAATAAATGTTAATTTATTCATAAACTTTTTTTTTATTGTAATAATCATGGTTTTTGATGATATTCTATTTATAAACATTATTTAAATATTCAAAAAATATTAACGCCTGAGACGCCTATCTCTTTGCCGAGATTTAAAAAAAAAATATTCATCTCCGAATACAGTCGGACCGTCTCGCGCGATTCATTTTACCACTTGCCGGTGCCAAGTGCCAAAATGAAACTGGCGTGAATAGAGGCATTGACCAATTTGGACTAAGTGTAGGTATAAGTTATCTGTGGCAATTTTTATTCCCGCATAAGTGTTGGAAAATGAAAAATCGCACGCGTGTGAAATACATTGCATTGTAAACCTAATCGTAGTGCGATATGTTTTCGAGGAAATGTATTGAAAAATAATAATGGTAGGTACTTACTAAAAAAACATAGGTTGTCTTGTCTTACAATACCGCTGTAGGTACCTTATACTACGTATGCCTTCTTACTGACTAAAGTATAGGTATGCCACAGTATAATTAATTAGTTTCCTGTAATGTACCCCGAATGTACTTACCTATAAATGTTACGATAGTAGATTGATATACAAGGGATGAAAGGAACCTAGGTACTTATTTAGGCACGAGATGGTTGCCAAACCATATTGTGCCTAAATGAGTCCCTTTCATTCCTTGTATCTACTATTATTCATTGTAAGTACTTAATCTTACTAGTCATAATATGCATGACGTAGGTAATACCCCAAATAAAACTATTTTCCAACTCCAATAGGTTTTTTTTAAACTTTTAAGGAATTTTAAATGAATGTTAATATAAATACGAAAAAACTGTAAAACTGTTCATAAAATAAAATATTTGCTTACGCCATGTAGGTAAATTGAATATCAAACGGAAATAACTATGAAATATTTTCCACTCAACATTTATTACTGGAGGATAAACTTTCTGAACTGTTAGCACATGTATACTCTGTTGCCAAATAATTAAAACTGAAAAAAGTAATAAAGCTCTGTATGTACCTACAGAAAACGGGACATTGCCTTTGAAAATTATAATTATAAATTCATGGAAATACAGGTATGAATCCAATTTTTTTTTAGTAAACAATGGATTCAAGTGAGTATTTTCGGAATTTGTAGTCATGTAGCTTACTTATTTACAAAACGTGTGCATTTTTACAGGAAAAAGTTACGTTTTCCAATGTAAATTTTCAGGATAACAAAGGACCTATTCAAGACAGCAGAAGTACCTATATTATTCCGGATAGCACGCTATCCGGCCTGCAGCTGCACTCCTACTGTAGGATAGCCCATGGTGTCCAAGGCTGTCGACACCTTCGAAGGAACGCCCACAGACTCAGACAAGTGGAATAATAATTAGGTACTTACAGTTAATAGTAAGGGCCTGTCCCACCACTTACGATTAAGTTCTCGTCAACTTACTGGGCAGATGATATGAATGAATGAATGAATGAATTGCACCGACCCCAGCGTGATTTAACCAGCAGCAGACTCGATTACTCGAATGAACCCATAGATTCACACTCTACAAATTCTGTTCCACTTTTAATTTACCTATAGTGTGTAGTGGCTATTCGGACATCGTGAAATAGGCCATAAGATTATCTTGCACCATCTTACTGTAACAATAATGTACATTTCAGTAAGATAACAAACATCGAACTGAATTTCAGCAAATAATGCCCTATTTAGTACATTCTTGTTCAAAGTTGACCCAAAAAAAAGATATAATTTTATAAAGCCTTCTCGTTGAATCAGGAAAAATATAGAAAAAAAATATAACTCGAAAACTACAAAAAATCGTGGAACATACATGGGGGTTCAATCGAGGGGTTAAATCGATACTACTCTGCTATCAGCTCGCACTGGCTTGACACCCTTATTTACACATCAATGCTTGACACCGTATTATTCTTCTGTAGGTACCTACATGTGTTTGTCACCTAACTCCTCGTAAACGAGTGGACCGATTTAGATGAAATTTCGTGTGTATATTTCAATGGGTTCCTGGATGGTTTTAAAACACAATTGGACCCGATAGGTGGCGCTGCAGTCGGGTTCTCTAGGATCGTTCAGAGAGGACGAAGTCTGTCGGGTCCGCTAGTGATAAAACAATAACCAAAATTAGGATCACTCTCTTGCAAAGGACTCATTCATGAAGGTACCTATTGTTCTATGACAGCTGTTAAAGTTGAGAGGGAGCGCAGGGCATTGTCGTCGGTGCGCGGTATTAAGTTGGCACACAGGTTCGCTCGGTGTTCCTGCTATAATAACAATCGTTAACAAATGTTCTCCACGAGCAGCTTGTGGGCAAACTTTACTCAAAAAGCCTACAGTGCCTTGCGCGTCCAATACAATAATGTGTTCAGGGCTCTGTTTCAGCTCCCTCCGTATTGCAGTGCATGTTTACTGACGCCAGCGTAGATGACTTCTACGCAATTATGCGTAAAAAAGTTGTGTCGGTGGTGCGACGAGTACGGGGGAGGCCGAATAATAGCGTCCTAAGGACGATTGGCGAGAGAACTGATACTGTTCTGCTCAGCAGGTTCACTGTCGAACTCCATGTGCTGCGAGACCGGTGAGCCTGCTGTGCAGGGGTAGACGGTGTGTTTAGTTTGGTTTGTTCTTTTCAATAGTTCCTAAGCAAAATTCTTGTTACTAACAACAACCTTGCCTTGCGTAGGTATCTATGGACTTTTTTGTCTGAAATAAATGATTTTTGTTTTATTTTTATTTTAAAAGGTCGTTGTCCGATTTTTTTTCATCATCGTTTGTCTCTTCTTCTGACCTAGCTGTAAGATTCATGAATTATTTTTTTTGCAAAACCCCCGCAGAAACAAACTCGAGCGGCGTGGTCTTTTTTCTCTCGTTCGTTTTAATTTCATCTCTACGCTACAGGTTGTTCCAAGATGATAGTTTAGAAAATTCAAAATTTAGCAATAATGATTAGGTATTACAACTTCTTTTTTTCCTATTTTTTTTTCGTCTAAACCACTCCATTATAGAGGAGAATAAAAAAAATATTAAAATCGGTCAAGCCGTTCTCAAGCTATGGCGTGACCAAGGGAATTAGGGAAGTATTCCACATTGGGCACCCGCTTAATTAAACGGCACCTATCGATATTTTCCGCAGGTGCCATTAGTGGAATAATTTATTATTTAAAATGTTATTTTACAAATCGCACCTACGGAACAGTAGGTACTAATGTTGGGACGTTTATTATTTTTAGTACCTATATCTGTTTTCAGATCTGTGAGAAGAAACTAATTTTATTTATCAGGCGTTTATAAATCTGTGCGTGTTCGGTGTTGGTACGTTGGTAAGCTCACACAGCATGACAGCAGAGCCCGAGGTCCAGTGGGGGCTCGCTACGTCACTTCTACGTATAAAATCTAGCTAGACGTGACGTCATGCCATATTTTAACTGAATGTATCGCCGTAATCTTCTGATTAGGTACGTAAAAAAAAATAATTTTCCAATATTTTTAATAATCTACAATTATATGATGGACAAAAAAAAATTTAGTCGTCATACTCGTCATCCCTATTTCGGAAAAATGATTAAATATCGCTAGTTTTAGTCATTGGCTTTTCATCAAAATCCATTCAGACGTTTTAGAGTGACAGCGTAACAAACAAAGAAACTCACTTTCGAATTTAAAATATTAGTTAGGACTTAAAAAAACCGCCACCACGTCTTTCTTTATTCAAGAATACCATAGTTACATGATAATTATTTATTTAGATTCTCTATTCTCTCAACTTGCAACACAGTAACACAGACAGTCCATTTTGTCATTGTCATTTCCTCAGGTCATTTCATTGTCATTTGTCAGTTGCACAGACTACTTAGGGATACACAGACTCTTTCTTTAGTCGTTCTTCTGAGCACAGACTACTTAGGAGGGATACTACGTACGTATGTCAGTTGTCACTATAAGTCTGTGCTAACAGCTGATATCAAACATCTAAATTGATCTAAATGTAAATAAAGCAGTAAGCTCCATGAAATCTGTAAGATAGTTAAGAGAAATATTCAGCAAAATGTGTACCAAAGGAGCACAAATTGCTGAGCTGTTTACTAAAGCCATTGCCACCACTAAGAGCTTTGATCAAAATCTTCGTAAGGTAAAGAATTCAGTGTGTCTCAGTAGGTACACAAGTAGCAATGTTATTTTTAGAACATTTGAAAACATTTACTATGGTAAATTAGGCCAGTGTATTTCTACAGTGCACGTAAGTTACTGTTGTTTATGTAACCTACAATAGGTAGGTACTTGTTTTAGCAGCGCAGGTAATGAGCTCTAAAATTTGTAATGCTCTGCAACATTAGAAATATTTTAAAAAAATTAAAGCACATATTACATCATAAGATCATTGTTTGTAACATAATCTAAACAGTAGTGAGTACCTACTTTTGCGAATTCACCCCAGTGACATGTAAATATATCAATTTACCAACCTGAATATAATTGATGGTGCAAATTGCTTGCAAAGTTGGTGCTGATGATACAACCAATTTTATACGACTTATTGAAAGAATTTTAATTAACTGATTCATCACATCAATAGCTACTTTAATAGAGTCCTGTGTTGTGGATAATCAGATTAGGGACAATCTGTCTGCAAATATGTAGGTAATGATAAACTGCGTTCTGTAACAATATAACAATCCATTGCAGCGTAATGCTGCAATGGATTTTAATGGTTATATTGTTACAGGCACCAGTTACAGGTAAATGAACCTTTCATCAACAATAAGTCCATGAATATACATACTCATAACTAGTTTTTCCAATATAAGTATCTAAATATACCGGATAACTTTTTTTACCGTCTCGAAAAAAATTGGGTATATCTAAGTGATCGGAGTAGAAGCCTATGGCATACCTAACTTTTTTTTTTTAATTAAAAAAATCAAAAACAAATCATATGCAGGCTGCATATGATTTGAATTTCGATATTTTAAAACGATTTATTATTATTTTTTCAAAACTTCTGTTTTTATGGTACAAAAATGAAAAGTTTACATTGAATTTGTACTATTTATTGGTACTTAGATATTTTTTTCTGTCTCAGCTATTAAAGAAAAAAAAAACTAGGTATGCTATAGGCTTCTACTCTGTTCACCTAATATACCCAATTTTTTTCGAGATGGTAAAAAAAGTCATCCGGTATATACCTATATATTTCTTGTATCAAATAAAAATCAAAGTATATCATCCCATTTAAATTGTTTGCTTTTCTCCATATTTTAGTTGAGAGTCATAGGCTGTGAAAATGGAAGAATGACAACAGAGTTTAAAGTTGGGCCCGAGCACCTAAACCAACGAGGTACTCTCCACGGCGGGTTTGTTGCACACTTGGTGGATGCCGTCTCCACGTATGCACTGACCACTAATGAAAACGTTGACACTAGAGGAGTCTCTGTGGAAATCAGTGTGAGGTGAGTTTTCAAACCTAAATTAGAAATATTTATGTAAGAACCTGTTGCAATTGTAAGATGTGCTGGAAACATTATGCTAGGAAAATTGAATACAATTTGAGTGAAATTTGTTTTCACCAACATGTGTTGTTTGTAATTAATACAGGGCTTATACCGTAGCCAACAACTTACTTTTCTTGAGTATAAATTAATGTTATGTTTTATTCAAATTCCAGTTATATGAGCGCTGCCAGAGAAGGCGACAACATTGAAGTTGAAGCAATCACAAGAAAGCTGGGAAAGAAGATTGCTTTCCTAGAAGTCCTAGTAAAGAACAAGGATAAAAATCAGTTACTCGCAACCGGCAGACACACCAAGTACATAGGAATTTAATACAATTTATATAGTTATGTAGAAAATCTTATACAACACCCAGTGAAATATTGAATCTAGTACAATCACGTAATTTGTAATTTTTATTTTATTTATTTTATTGTATTTTTAATTAGAAATACAAAACATAGTAGCAAATATTGTAAGATTTTATTTGCACAAAAAATATAACTGTACTTCTGTAGCAAAGGCGAGGTGTAAGTTTTTGATTATTCTAAAAATTGGTAGTCATTTATACAATGTCCTGCACCTGTGTCTGGCAAAACAATACAAAATATCACGTTTCCTTTTCATTAGAAGTCTTGTAGGGAGATGAGGGTATTGAGTCAGGATTTTAAATGAAACCACATTTACTTTTTCAGATTTATTTCACACTCAGAATTGATTGATACAGAATTGAACTGTGGAATACAGCTTTAAAACTTAAATTAAGCCTGCAATGGTTTTACTCTTTCTCTTTGAATGTAAGCTCTATTTTATGCGAGTGCCAATTTTAGTTCTTAAAAATTTATGCCATTATAAAGGTGCCCAATTTTTGCGACTAGTATCGACCTACATACATTCCTTGTAATTTGTACCTGGTCTATCTTAATCTTTGTAGTTACTTATACCACAGATTAATACAGATGGGACACTCCGCAGTTTAGGTGTGAAGCTACAAGTATGCGGCGGGCCCCGTCCATGGGGCTAATTCAGTAGGTCAGAAGGTATAAGAGTTACGCGATAGAAAGAGAGGCAACTTGTAGTTGAATATAACTGTAGGTAATAAGGGTTGTGCGGCCTGAATTGCACTTTATTGTGTCGTAGCAAGAGTAGTTTTTTATTTAAATGATTTTGCGGAGTATCCCATCTGTATTAATCTGTGCTTATACATAATTATATCTGAGAAAACGTGCAAGGCACTGCTGACTTCACACTGCTGATCAACCTACCTACTCAGTCTCTAGGCACCTTTACCCCATCTTCCCATCCATCTTAGTTATAATGTACTGTAATATCTAATGTAGCTTACATACTAATTTTCTCTTAATTTTATGTAGTTTTTAAAATCTTAAATGCTTTAAAAGTAGGTATATTTCAACAACTACGACTACTCACTACGTGCGTGTGTATGTGAACGCGTTATTCTCAATAAGTATTGACTAGCCATTTATCATTTAGTACAGGCACTGCTCATTTTTAGGCCGTTCTACCCCTCGTAAGCAGGTACCTACGTAGGTACCGCTAATACCGCTAGTCATTCTGTTAAATCGGTGATATAGGTAGGTAAGATACCTACTTGTTTGGTTCCTCCCACAAGACGCTGAACGCTGTTGTCTAACAAAAATTGTTTAAACAAAATTAAAGGGTGGTATTCAAATGGAACAACTGATTTTATTTCCGTATCACAGAGCCAACTCTGATAAGACTAATATTAATTATTATTAGATTTTTTTTTTTTCATTTGATTTAACTATTATTCTCCCCTCCAATAATCAATAAATGTGAAATAATTATCATTATATTAACCAATTGTATCTAATATTCATGAATGCTCAATCTTAACATGTAATTTTTATTTATTTTTTTCTCAAATTTAATCACTTAATTTTCTATTATTATTTTTATCCTGTTTTGACCTAGTTATATGTGCCTGCTGTGGTCTCCTATAATTGAAGGAGCACACTTGAAAGAACCTTTTTAATTATTGTAATTTATATTGTATATGTGTACCTATCCTTTGTTGGAGATCCCCAAATAAATAAATAAATAAATTAGACTTTATTTATAGTCGATAATATAGGTAACAGTAACTATTGAATATCGCCCCTTAATTTTGTTTAAAAAATTTTTGTTAGTTCAGCTCCTTGTGGGCGGGAACCAAGCAAGTATAATTATCACCGATTTAATAGAATATACTTAGCGGTTTCATACATTTTGATGGTGTAGGTACGCAATCAAAATGTAGGAAACCGCAGACGTTTTTATTAATTAAAGAGTTGGTCCCACAGCAAAAGTTGTTTAGGCCTCAGCATATTATCTACTATAATTCCTTAAATTTGTTTACTCTTTATGCTAGGGACACTGTATGAAGCCTCGAATGACAGTGCGCAGGTGATCGAACTATCTAAGTACATACCTACTAACTTTCTTTGGGTGATCGCAATGACGGCGCTGGCGGTGATGCGGGCAATTGCGCCTGCGACCTCAGTGTACCCACCAAACCCTCCATCACCATTCAAATTCGGCTAGTTGCTTATTGAGAAAAACGGTATACCTACAGGACATGCTTAAGAATGGATAACTCGTAAAGAAGGAAAGTGTAGGATTTACAAGTCATATTATAAGAAGCAGTTGGGAAAAGGCTAGGCAGATGATGATGTAGTTACTTGCCTAAGTATTGTTCATTTCGCGATATTCACTGTAGGTAGGTACATCTGGAAGGGTTATTCATTCTTATAATATTAATTACTTCAATTAATTACTTGCACGTAAGCAATTTAATAATAATTTACTAGGAGCTCCAATAAATATTAACACTACAGATGTTTAAGTTCTTAAAGAACACGATACATATTTTCGTAAAACGGTTAATATTTGAATTGCATTATTGTTGCAGTTAGAAAAACGAATACATAGGAACTTACTTATTTATTTATTTAATGCTTACTTTTAAAAAAATATAATTGCAATAATCTGTAGTTATAGGTAAAAGTAAAATAATTTATTTTAAAAATACTCAGCTCAATCCAACTAAATATTCACGAATATGAATTACTTAAGAAAAATAAATTTACCTATAAAAAAAACACCTTTAAAAGCATAACTAGACAGGTGTGCCGAACTAAATATTTCTTATGATGATTCAGCTACAAACAAGTGAAATAATTTAAGAATTAAGTTGATAGACAATTAATAAACAAATGATAGAAATAACGTTTACAATACAACAAATTAAACACTTCTTAGTTCTAGTATAACGTGATTATACTTGCTAAAGATTACACTTGTTATTTTAATAGTAAATAAGCTTCCATCTACTTCAATCAATCATTAATATTTAAATGTTTAGGTAAATATCTATATTGAACACAATAGAATATAGAGATTGTAAACGGTTTAAGTATTTATTAGCATAACTTGAACAATATAATATAATGATATAATTATAAAATAGGGAATCAAATTAATATAGAAAATGAGAAAATTAAAAGTAATCTTAATTAGTTGGACCACATAGATAGGATTAAAGCTTACCATGTAAAAGGATACGTAGAAATAGAAACAGTATAATATATAGAATACACATAGATTCCAAAAATTTTCAAAACATTTCCAAAATGACCATGTGACATTGCCCATTTATTCCATTTTACAGGTTTCCTCCAGGTATTCAATTCGTTTTTTCAAAGACGCGATGGTGCTCTCAATGTTGTGATGCGATTCCTCCAGGTTGTTCAGACGCTCCCCATCAACCTTTTCGTCGTAGTTATCAGCGTCCCGACGAGCTCGGCGCTTTGCTCGCTCCAATCCTTCGTTATCACCGCTGCAACTCTCACAGTCAGCCCAGAAACGTAAATCCATGACAGGCAAGTCCTCACAAGAACTCAGACCATCTTGAACCTCCGGAAGCAGAAACACATTTTCTCCAATGGTATCGATATTGTCGCCGTTGTCACAGAGGATTCGTGCCAAGCTCGTCTCTTTGAGTTGTTGCAATTGATCCGGTTTGAACATGGATGGACTTTCATACCAGAATCGATCTCCATCTCGCAGGCGTTTGAACTGTTCCACTAACAAGCACCTGAACAATGGTCCGACTTTTCCACCTTCTACTTGATTCTCGAGAATACCTCCCACCCATACGTCGATGTTGTGCACTGATCCATAAAGCTCCTTCAATTTCTCACGTACGGTTTCATCGGTTATTTCCCCAGCCAGGTCGTCAAAATCGTTTACCTCAGTCATGTTACAAAACTGGCGCCATTTGGTGTACGGTGGAATACCATGATCACGGCTTCTTTGGATGTTGATAGCGGCTAAATCGAGAGCAACAGCATGAGCGCTGTAGAAAAGCTTTTCAGTAAGTTCCGAGTTCAGGTTCTGCGTGGGTGTCTTTAGTTTCGCTGGTGTCGTGAACATTCCTCTTAGCAAAGGATCAACTCCTCCTTCATCAACCAGCCTCCATGGTGAGAAGAATGCATGACGAAGCAAAAGATGCCCTTCCGGAATTGTTTCGAAGTTTTCATCATAACGGTGCAAAAGTGGATTAATCATTGAATGTCCAAATCTCAAGGCGGCGGTGGCGAAAACATTGGAAATTGATGGGTTCAAGTTTTGGTCATATCCCTTATACTGGCCTAGTTGTTGGTATCCTTCCTTTCCTAAGACAATCGGAAGCCAGTGCTCGTAAGTTATAATTTGAATTTGAGCACCTACTATCCTTCTTGCTTCTTGGTAAACTCGATCCCCGTCCCAAAATGGATTCAAAACTTTTAGTTGAATAGCAATTCGATTATGTTCCCGCATCCAAATAGTATGCATGGCTGCCAAACCGATTTGTTCGTTAGCCCTGATATCACCTGCTACAAAGCAATTGCGATTACTTTCGTCCAAATTGCGTCTGCAATCCATGCCATTGACACCTATGGTTGGCAGTAATGGTTTTCTACCTGGGAAAGTGACACCTACCCTCAACAATCCGTTTTCATTGGTTAAATCACGTAAATCCTCAGCTACAGCTTTTTCGAAACCATAAACTTGCGACGCATCGATGAACGAAGTTAATTGATTGATTTGTTCTCTAGGCTGTAGTGTTCCAAAAAGAACGGACGTCATTCCAGATCCACATACTGCACTGGTTCTAACGAAGTCGATACAGCGCCGGTTGGTAACCCGAGGATCATTAGCTGGCACATCAATCGGGAAGCATGGTGCTGCATAGTCACATGTTTTTTTGCAATCTATACCGTCCCAAGTCTGTGAGCTTACTGATGGTAAAGCATGATCCAAATCATGGTCTAGCCACTGACCCCATTGCATGACCATGTGAGACAGCTGTTGATCTTCAGATATATCTGTAGTCGTTATGATTGAAGTGGAGACTAGCCGGGCACTTGGTAACGAAAATCCGTTATATTTGACGTCTTTGTTCCATCCTACCGGTTGACTGAAACCATTTTCATATATAGGGAAAAGAATTCTTCTGAATCCGCTAAGAGATGAACCCCACGTAGGATGCGCAAAATTATTACAACTACCGTCATAACTGCGATACTTGCTATGATAACACATATCAGAACAGTCTTTCTTGTCTCTATGAGCGACACAGCCAGATAAACGTGCAATAACTTCAAGATGTTGATTTGACAATACGTTTTGGTAAAAGAATGGTTCCGTTGAGGTTACTTTGTGGCCTGTTTGTATAAAACCCCTGACTTTATCTAATGTCCTTTCATATATTTCGGCTGCGCGGGCGACTTCCCTAGCTGGTGCGTTAGGGAAACTTGTTATTCGGAACAGCTGATGGATATCTGATTTTCCTGTGTTGTTGTTGTTGAACAACTCATCCATGGTCCTTTCGATAGCTAAATCAACATCTCTAGTCGCCTCAGTCAGGGCAATGTTAACATATTCGTCACCGGGTATAACACGGTCTTTTACGGTCAAGAAAGCTGATGCAGTGTCTCGTCCATATTCATTAAAAACTGAACATTCATACCTACCAGTATCTCTTACTGTTAGATTATGGATAATTAAACTTCCAATGATCGTAATTGAATGTTTTAGGTTTGCATCTAGGTAGGAACCATCTTTTCTCCACTCTACTGTTGCAGGAGGCTCACTTTCTACTTCACACGGCAACTGAACGGATGATTCTTTGAAAGCGTCTGTGTCTTCTGGTTTCAAAACAATACGTGGCCGAACAACTTCGAAGTTCTCAACCGTTAAGAAGGCTGACCCTTCGACGGCTCCCTCTGCATTTTCAGCTTTGCAATGATATATGCCGTCGTCGTCTGATGTGACTGACAGAATGGTCAAATTTTGGTTTTCGTTGCTCAAAATTATATTTTCGGACAAAGGTAGCACAAGTGTGTTTCTAAACCAGTTAATAAGCGGTTTTGGCGTTCCTTTAGCAGTACATATGAATTCGACGTCATCTCCAACTCTTACTGTTTTGTTATGTGGCTCAACGACAAATGAAGGCGAGACTAAAACAAAATAAATAAAGGATAAGTGTCTTTCAAAAAATAAAATTAGTTACCTACCTAAATAGTAAAAATACTGTAGAGAGTTCGGACCGCCCATCATTTTAGAAGTTTTTTTTAGAACAAATATGTTTTACTAAGTACCTACTGTACTGAGTACCGACCTAGATGATTTAGGCTCGTATTTATAATCAAAGTAATTACTTGAGGAATTACTTGCTACTAAGTAATTTCATACTTGAGGGTAGAATTCTTAAGTAAAGAAAATGGTGACTATTACTTGGCTAAGAATTCTAAGCTTTGACAGTTCTAACTTCAAGCAATTACTAAACTATAGAAAGAAAATCATTGCTTGAGCAATTACTTTTACTTGACTTTAAATACGAGTGTAAGTATTAGAAAAACAAGTTTATAGATGTATAAACTCGTTTTTTCTAATACTTAATGCAACACGAAAGTCTACTTTAATGTGGCATCAGACGATAGTTAAAAATGACATAAATTAAATAATCAGGTTAAGAAAACTTACCCATAACTTCAAGGGTTGCAGTAGCATTGACTTTTCCATATATATTTTCAGCTAAACATGTGTACTGTCCAGCGTCAGATTCCTGTATGTCGGCGATGAAAATGGACCCGTTATGACGTAATGATGTACGCTCATTCAATAAAATCCTTTCGCCATTAAAAAGCCAAGCAATATGTGGTTTCGGGTGGCCATTAGCACCACAGTCAAAGCTGATCGACTGCTGGTTAAGCTTTGCAAATTGTTTTTGTGGCAGTAATGTCAATTCGGGAGGGCCTAAAACAAGAGTAAAAAACATTAAACACTGATAAAAATTTCAGGTTATAAACAAAGTGTTATTTAAACTTACCATTTTCATTCGGTTCCTTTTGAACTGTCATTTTAGCAGGTTTGGAGTGCACTTCGCCAACTGGGTTTTTAGCCATGCACTCGAAATATCCGGTATCAGACTCGCTGATGTCATGCAGCATTAGTGTGCCATTGTCCATAACCTCGTAACGCGTGCCGTCGATGGGAATCTCGTTAGAATCTCTTAGCCAGACTATATCCGGGGTTGGGTCGCCGGTCACCACGCACGTAAACATAGCAGCTTCTCCGAAATTCACATGGATATCTTCGGGATCCTTCTGGATTTCAGGGATTTCTAAAAATATGTGGTAAAATTTAGAACTATAATAGCAATTAACACACCACACAAAAACAATTTTTTAATGCTATTATAAGGATTACTCACTACAATTGAAGTCCTGTTCTGCCATATTGGAGAGAGGCATCCCGGTTACTTTGGTGGGCTGGTAACATGTTGCATCGATGTACATGTCCTGATGTTGGGCCATCATCTTCACGAGCCACAACATGGAGCAATCGCATATCAGAGCATTGCTGTCTAAACGTAACTTGCGTAGATTTGGCATGCCCGAGAATGATCCTGATGGAATGGTCTTTAGGTGGTTGTTGTGCAAATATCTGAAATTAATTTATTTCGTGGGTATTCAACATGTCTGCATAGTTATACCTACCAAAAAAATAACCGGTCAAGGGCGAGTCGGACTCGCGCACCGAGAGTTCCGTTCCGATTTCTGAAAAAGTGTGCTATTTAGAGACATCGTTTTATTTTTCCTGTAATCTTTACATAAACTTCTATCACATAGAGTAATTTCAAATTGTTCTCTATGCAAACTTCGGAGATAACGGTATTTTTTTTTTATATTTTTCACCAAAAGTCGAAAAGTGTGCGGCTTAAAAAAATAAAAAGTTTGAGAATATGCCAACAGCGCTCTTTCATTATGATACCCCACATGTCCTAGTAGCCCCACTTTGAATTTTTAAGACCCCCTTTCAGTCCCTGTTGCAAAAAAAAAAATACATATTTTTATTTCTTTCTTATTTGCTAAATAGTTGGGTAAACGTCATCTAAAACTGTTCCAAATTTCAAGTTGATAGCATTAGTAGTTCTTGAGATATCCAGCTGTGACAGACAGACAGACTGAGTCGCACCATAAGGGTTCCTTACAATTTTGGTACGGAACCCTAATAAAAGGCTTGAATGCACAAACACTTATTATGCAAATCTTTGATTATATAAATACTTACAGTCGCTCCAAACGCGGCAGGTTTGAAAACGTTTGCGGATCGATCTGATGAATTTCATTAATGTGCAAATACCTGAAAATTAAAATGAATTTATTTCAATTGTAAAATCTGTGCGAATTGAAAAAGTGATAGGAATAAAATTATTAAAATTTATATGAATTGGCACTTGATTCTAATGGGTTGGTATCAGAATGACTGGATCGCAAATTGACCACGTCGCTCTTAGTCCAAATCTCAAAATGTCTAAATCTCATTCCTCAATCCTGTCCTCCTCCTGTCCTGTCCTCCTGTCTAAATCAAATACCTAATTCGCAAAATAACTACATCGCAAAAAGTCCGAACAGTTGTGTAGGCACCTATACAGGGTTGATATCAGAATGACTGGAACTGGATACATCATCATTCATCATCGTCATCTGCCTAGCCTTTTCCCAGCTATGTTGGGGTCGGATGCAGCTAAATACCAGTATTATATTACCCAAAATAGGTGATTTTAACATTTTTGTCTGTTTGTAGGTTTGTCTGTTCAAGCATCAAAATGGACCGATTTGGTTCAAGTTTGGTGTAGAGTGAATTTTGGGGAAGCACATTATAGTCTAGGGAAAGTTAGAAAAAAAGTCACCTTAAGAACCAAAGAGATTAATGTAGGTATAGGTGCCTACACAACTGTTCGGTATTTTGAGATTTTGAGATTTGGACTAAGAGCGACGTGGTCAATTTGCGATCCACTCATTCTGATACCAACCCATTCTAATATGTAGCATCATAATTGTTGAACGTTTTGTTCTGCACGTTTCAATCGCGTCCATCCCGATAATGTAGTAGGTACCTAATTATCGCAAAAAAATGCTTACCTATCTGCATGAGTAGAGGATAAGAGTACCATTCCATTTGCGCATGATAGAGATGTCGATGAAAGACCCATCAATCAATTAACGTATCGTCTGCCAGGTACGACATAGCCGACGTTCGCACCGGCATAAAAAAATCGTTTTCACGCACTGCATTTTCAACGCTCTGCTTAGCGCCGGGAGTTGAAAATCCAACAGTGTGTTTTTCGACGCGCTGGGATGCAGTCTGTTGTTGTAAGGTTGTATTCTCGAAGCTCGGCTCAACACCGAGTGTTGAAAATCCAGTGCGCGATAAAATCCCGCCGCGATTTTTTTACGTCCGTGCGAACAACGGCTTACTTGCGTCTTTGTTTCTTTTTGTGTATCGGTATCGTACTTATCAATGGTACCTACTATAGACTAGGAGTCTCTTTGGGATGGACGTGCACTTAGCCATTAGAATGCATCTCCAATAAATCGTAATCAGATCTACGAATAAGTATCATTTTCATTACTTATTCGTAGAATCAGATATATAAAAGAAGAATTTTTATATTAAAACTAGCTGTTGCTGGATGAAAAATAGCCCATGTCCTTCTCCAGGTAATGGTCTACCCATGTGCCAAATTTCATACAAAAACGTGCGTCTGTTTTAGCGTAAAATACAAGCTGCGCCCTGCGGTTTCACCAGCGTAGACCGGGATAAAAAGTAGCCTATGTGTTAATCCAGGGTATAAGCTATATACATACCAAATTTCATCCAAATCAGTCCAGCCGTTTGAGCGTGAAGAAGTAACAAACATACACACACACACTCACAAGCAATCGCTTTTATAATATTAGTGTGATTAGTTAGGGTTACGATACACCAACATACATATTAGTTAGGGTCAGTCAACGTCAGTCAGTACAAGCATAAATATAGGGTGACTGGTAATTAGTGACCGACGTTAGTAGGTAATTTATTCTGTGCCGATACTTAAACACATGATTGTAGCTGATTTTTTTTTCGCCATTTCAGGTTTGGTCCCATAGTAAAAGTTGTTTGTTATCATGAGTATAATCATGTGTTTAAGTATCGGTCACTAATTACCAGTCACCCTATATATTACTATAAACAGTTTGGCAATAATATCTGATTTCATGATTCATCCGATATCTGTCGTCAAGACTTGCTTAGCTTGATCTCCCTGAAAAGTCCTTATTTTACATAAAATAGCCTTAGACACAAGTATAGCAGACTATAGACGTCATCGCAAAAACATTTGGTATTCAGAATACCGGGCTTTGCTTGAAAGGCGTTGACTGTTCATATGTTGGAGTGGCTACTTATTTGCCTGATAACTGGTGAGGTGTTGGGTGATTAGTGACAATTGATGGTGATGATCATGGCGATTTGTGAAATGATAAGGCTCGAAGTGAGTGATTAATGGTACCTACCTATTTGCTGATCTTGTTGTGATTATGTTAAATTTGTTGTTTTCGAATTTCAATCGGACTAAGTCGCGGCCATGCAGTTCTTTTATAATTCTTTTGAAAGAGCTAGAAGTATGAACCTGTAATACGAAACTCTCCAAGCCAGCCAGGGATTAAAGTAGACTTGATTTAATTTTATTTCAAGGAACGCGCGTAGAGGTAGGTATAAGTACCTAGTACTGGAATCGCGGAGCCCTCTCAAGAGTTCATTTGAATACACGAACGAATTGAGGAAATAAGATAAAGTGCCTTTGTGAAAGTTCTTGAACCTACTTAGGCAGATTCTCGTATGATACTGGTACCTTTCACTCGGGTTTGTAGGTAGGTATCTCAGTACCTATACCTAGGTGCTAAGGATTGCCCTCAGTACTGCAAATAATATACCTATTGATTTGCAGGTTTTTTTTTTGACTAAGTAAAAACTATGCTCGGCCTTTTAATTAGCTGCAGTAAAATGACACTTCTATCTGTCATTTCCCCTCCTGATCCAAAGGTCTAAGTAGCTAAATGTCCAACAGCGCGAAACATCTAATGAGCAGTAAGTCTAATTAGCAAAATGTCCATGTAGCAAAACGTCCAACTATCAGATAGTCTGTATAGCAGAACGTCTACTTAGACCTTCTGATCAGGAGGGGTCATTTCGTTAAAAATGTTCCCATTTGTACTACTAGCTTTGTCATAGTCAGGTAAGTGGACAAATGAAAAGGATCGACAAAAAGAAAAGGAGAAAGGAAACAATGATATACAATTTTGAGAACAGGAGTGTTATTAACATTAACGACGGACAGACACAGGGAAAAATTTGAAAAGTCAGCCGAGGTAAAAAGTTTACGGCCTTACAAGGAAGTCCAGCATTGGGTAGGTAAGTATTCAATATAGAGAATTTAACGCTTTGGAAAATTCAATAAGACGAAGAAGAGAGTCTAAGGCGAGCAGCACAGGACCGTCCCATGTGGGACGCTTGGTGCTTTTGTCCAGTAGTGGATGATAGATAAGTAGAAGGTGAAGCAGCACAGGACCGTCCCATGTGGGACGCTTGGTGCTTTTGTCCAGTAGTGGATGATAGATAAGTAGAAGGTGAAGCAGCACAGGACCGTCCCATGTGGGACGCTTGGTGCTTTTGTCCAGTAGTGGATGATAGATAAGTAGAAGAGAGTCTAAGGCGAGCAGCACAGGACCGTCCCATGTGGGACGCTTGGTGCTTTTGTCCAGTAGTGGATGATAGATAAGTAGAAGGTGAAGCAGCACAGGACCGTCCCATGTGGGACGCTTGGTGCTTTTGTCCAGTAGTGGATGATAGATAAGTAGAAGGTGAAGCAGCACAGGACCGTCCCATGTGGGACGCTTGGTGCTTTTGTCCAGTAGTGGATGATAGATAAGTAGAAGGTGAAGCAGCACAGGACCGTCCCATGTGGGACGCTTGGTGCTTTTGTCCAGTAGTGGATGATAGATAAGTAGAAGGTGAAGCAGCACAGGACCGTCCCATGTGGGACGCTTGGTGCTTTTGTCCAGTAGTGGATGATAGATAAGTAGAAGGTGAAGCATCGACTAAAACGTAGTTTAGAGGCATGAGGAACAGGGTGTAAAGTTCACTCATCCTCTATTGAAAAGGGAGGATCCTCCGACCAGACGGGTGTTGTGTCTGGTGGGCCACTGCCCAACGGTTGATGTTGGGACGTTGTATATATGCTAATCGCGTGGTAAACTCTAATTGCGCGATGCAGGTTTGCGTGACGTCATGTCATTGATGCGTAGTTCGTATATGGCGATGTAGATGCCGCCACATCACTCCCCTCCGGAGACCGGAGGTCGATAGTGGGCTGAGTCGTGTATCTTGCGATGCTTGCCAGTGCCAGTTGTGGTTCCAGTGAGTCGGAACCGGGTGCCGCATAGTTCACGGTGGGTCGGAACTGGCTGCGGTGATACCCCAGTGAGTCGGGGTGGCGCTGCGTTATGCTCCAGTGAGTCGGAGTGTACAGCGCTGGGTTGAGGTTGAGGCTGAAGGTGATGACCAGGAATGCGCGTCCGCTGCATGCTGGTGGTCAGGATACCCGTTGAAGCCGTGGGTTCTGGCTGACTGTGTGACTCGCCGCTCGAAAGCTTGAGGAAGTGATGCTGATGACGTCACGCTGATGTAGTTGCACGAAGGCTGCGCTGACGTTCATGCTCGGGGTCACCAATTTAGAGGCATGAGGAACAGGGTGTAAAGTTCACTCATCCTCCATAGAAAAGGGAGGATCCTCCGACCAGACGGGTGTTGTGTCTGGTGGGCCACTGCCCGACGGTTGATGTTGGGACGTTGTATATATGCTAATCGCGTGGTAAACTCTAATTGCGCGATGCAGGTTTGCGTGACGTCATGTCATTGATGCGTAGTTCGTATATGGCGATGTAGATGCCGCCACAGTAGCATTGAAAAAGTCGGGGTCATCGTCCAACTTAATCAGAATATCATCATGTGAGACGAAACAACTGCCATCTGACCTCCGCGAAATAATCACTAAGCAAAACTGACGTCATTCATAAGATACACGTATATCAGATAACTACTTACTAGGTACATGAAGAAGGGTCACGGTCTAAGTAAGCCTTTTAACTGCGGCAAGCTCTATAATCTCACAGATAAATATAATCAGCTTGTAACTACGTAATTAATAAACGTGTCAACACCTTCTGATCTTAGATAAACCCTGTAATCCCTAAAACGACCAGTGAATGGAGAAAATGCCATGATCCTAATATAATATTAGAAATCAAATTACTTTAGAACGTCAAAAGCCAAAATGCCGTGCGGCGTACATCCGTCATTCCACTATTCCTGATGCCGAGAAGAAGTAGCGCCAAAAAGCTCCTCGGCAACAGCCGCACAGCCCGCACAGCAAACAGCAACAAGTCTCCGTTGCCAAGCAGTTTCGGGCCACAGCAGGACTTAATACTGATAATTATCTTAATATTTAACCTCAAGAGAGGTAGGTTTATTAATGTCATATTTTAATAGTATAATTTGCCATAATCTATATATAAAAGCGAAAGGTAAAAAATAAAACTTATCTATACATTCACTCATTGATTAAACACGAAGTCCCAAACACTACTGGACCTACAAAGATGAAATTTGGCGCAGAGGTAAATTATGAGTAGGAGACGTCAGCTAAGAAAGGATTTTAGAAAACTCACCCCATAAAAGGAGTGAAGTTCGTATGAACATTTTTATTCCTTGAGTTAATAAACTTGAAACTTGGCACGAATATTTTCAAAGTAAATTATGATTTTTGTAATTTTTTGTTTTTCTAAAATTCTTCCTAAAGGGGAATTGGGGTGTCAATGTTTGTATGGAGGAATTTTAACGCGCGGTCCGATTAACTCGAAACTCAGTATTTATACTTTTTTTTTTTTTTTTTTTTTTGAGGGTGGGAAATCATCAAATAACTTCTCCCGCTCTGGGTGGAGCGGAAGGGCGTGTCAGACTTTTACTGACTAAAACCCACCCGTGTTCCTTCAGTTGCCTATGCCAGGGCCGCGGTAACCCCTTCAGACAACCCGCGACCCCAGCGGCGTCGGCCCTATTGGACCCCGTCACTTGCTGACATCTCTTTGAGGCGCGCGTGGAACACAACGCGCCGTCGACTCGGGCCTGGTCCTTACCGGACGGCGAGCTACCCGCAGCTACCCGCTGCTCACCGTCCGCAGGCCCGCGCCTACGGTGGCCGGAAATCGCCCCGCGATTCCCGCCGCCCAGGGCGTCTCCTGCGGCGACTGAGGGCGTGAGGCTGCCTCTCCCTCACGCGTTCCGCCTCCTCCTTCGCGAGCATCACTGCTTCGCAGAAGGAGGTGACGGCCTCCCATGCACTCTCGCTCCGCACCATGGCCTGGACCAGGCTCGGACGCGAGAGATCGCCGCCGCCGATCGCCTCCGTGAGAACACGGCGGTGCTCTGCCCAAGCAGGGCAGACCTCCACTGTATGCTCCACCGTGTCCTCCGGGCGATCCACACAATGGTAACACCCGGGCGTTTCCTCCCGCCTTATGCGAAACAGGAACCTCCCGAAACAACCGTGTCCGGTGAGGACCTGCGTCAGGCGGAAGGTGAGGACGCCGTGGCGCCTCTCTAACCACTCCTCAAAGAGGGGACTTATCGCCGCAATTGTGGCGTGCCCATCAGTATTTATACTTGAGACCAAAAATGAAGAATAACGTGTATAAGGGTTTTACGAAAATCTACCCCAGAAGGGGTCAAAAGTGGTAGTAAATTTTACAAGGCAGGTTTTATTGCGGGGCTTGATTAACTCGAAAATTGGTGTAAATAATCTTTCAGTCGAGTTACGGAAATATTCCAAAGGATTTATTTTAAATTCCACCCCTGTGGGGGAAAACATGGAATATAGTTTATATGAAAAATCTTATTCATTTGGTTAATTAACTTGATACTTGGCACAACTACTTGCCTAAGCAAGCAATAAAGTTTTTCCCCCAGAGGGAAGGGGAGGGGGGGTGGCGAGGCGAGAAAGGGGGAAGCGGAGGGGCTGGTGAGGAGGGAAAGTGGGAAATGGAGGGTGTGGTGAGGGGGAGAGTGGAGGGGAGAATTGGTGAGGGGGTGTGAGAGGGGGAGGGGAGGTAAGCGGGAAAGGGATGTGGTGAGGAGGTGAGAGGGAGACGGGGATGTGGAGGATGAGGGGGGTTAAAGAGGGGGGGGGGCCTTTAAGTTACTTTTTGTATAGCACTGATTCATTGAAGAAACCCAGCCCGACAGAAATGACCGAAAAATAGAAAGTCGGAAACTCGGAACGGCACATAAAACATTAGTAAACTACGGTCGTGCGTCGGAGCTGAGACACACACTTTTTTGTTTGTTAGAACGCGCTAATCTCTGGAACTACCAGTCGGACTTTAATAATTATTTTTGCATTTGATAGCCCAATTCATAAGGAAGGCTAATAGGCATTATTAACATCACTCTAGGACTCTTAGGTGCCGAGCAAAAATAAAAAAAGTCAGAAGCTATCTCAATTTAGGTACATATAAAAATAAAAGTCCTGAACTCCTGACTGACTGACTCATCAACGCCCATCCCAAACCCTTGGACCTAAAAAATCTTCCTAAAGGGGAATTGCGGGTGTCAAAGTTTGTATGGAGGAATTTTAACGCGCGATCCGATTAACTCGAAACTCAATATTTATACTTGAGACCAAAAATTAAGAATAACGTGTATAAGGGTTTTTAAAGCTGAAATTTTACACAGAGGTTCCCTTTATAATGTAGACAAGGAATGAGGAAGGATTTTTGTTCCCTTGGGATATGTCCCGACATCCACGCAGGCGAAGCCGCGGCCAAAAGCTAATATTCTATAACGACAATAACAGACGATGGCCGTCTGCGTCTTAATACAATTTTATATGTCCATTCATTATGAAATTGTAAGCACTTAAACAACGACTGCAAGCACTCGGTAGGTAATCATGTAAATCAATGTAATTATAGTAGTTGTTAAATTGCATAAATCATTCTCCATTCAGTGTTATAAATTGAGAACAATTGGACATTGAACTTAATTTAAATATCGTATTCTTAATCGGTAACTAAAATTTTTGGAGTTTCTTTTGACAATGTCTAAATCTTCCAAAAAAATTTTTTTTTGGTCATATAAAAGTCTTCATAAGGAGCTCGTGGTTAAGTAGGAGCTCGTGGCTAAGTAATAACAGCCGCACGGGTCGATTCATCAGGTTAAGCTACGCTTGCCGGTGTTGGTCAGTGGATGGGTAACCATGTCTACATACCGAGACTCCTGCGTGCCTCGGAAAGCACGTTAAGCCGTTGGTCCCGGCTGTCATTCGTGGATCTTAGACAGTCGTTACGGGTCGTCAGAATCCCGAAAGTCTGAGAACCAGTCTTACCAATGGGTATCGTATTACCCAGTTACTGGGTTGTGGAGGTCAGACAGGCAGTCGCTCCATGTAAAGTAATGGTATTCAGCTGCATCCGATTAGGCTGGAAGCCGACCCCAACATAGTTGGGAAAAGGCTAGGCAGATTGATTGATAAAAGTCTTCATAAATGCACTGTAAAACTCCGGCACCCTTTTTTTTTTTTTTTTTTTTTTTTTGTTTTTTTTTTTTTTTTTTTTGAGGGTGGGAAATCATCAAATAACTTCTCCCGCTCTGGGTGGAGCGGGAGTGCGTGTCAGACTTTTACTGACTAAAACCCACCCGTGTTCCTTCAGTTGCCTATGCCAGGGCCGCGGTAACCCCTTCAGACAACCCGCGACCCCAGCGGCGTCGGCCCTATTGGGCCCCGTCACTTGCTGACATCTCTTTGAGGCGCGCGTGGAACACAACGCGCCGTCGACTCGGGCCTGGTCCTTACCCGACGGCGAGCTACCCGCTGCTCACCGTCCGCACGCCCGCGCCTACGGTGGCCGGAAATCGCCCCGCGATTCCCGCCGCCCAGGGCGTCTCCTGCGGCGACTGAGGGCGTGAGGCTGCCTCTCCCTCACGCGTTCCGCCTCCTCCTTCGCGAGCATCACTGCTTCGCAGAAGGCGGCCTCCCATGCACTCTCGCTCCGCACCATGGCCTGGACCAGGGGGCCTACTCCCTAAGCACGAAGCCCGTAGTTTAGGCCTTCGTTACGGGCGTTTCTTACTCCGTATCACTTACGGATGGATGATTGGTTCGGGGCCCGAACGAAGTATGAATGACAACATGATTAGCCAGTTATCCCTACTCCCGATGTGGTTTTACCCGTCCGAAAAATTTAACTTTTACACTTGTTTTGATGGATCGTAATGTCAGACGGACGGATGAACGGACGGACGGAAAGACGGATGGACTTAGGGAGTAGGCCCCCAGGCTCGGACGCGAGAGATCACCGCCGCCGATCGCCTCCGTGAGAACACGGCGGTGCTCTGCCCAAGCCGGGCAGACCTCCACTGTATGCTCCACCGTGTCCTCCGGGCGATCCACACAATGGAAACACCCGGGCGTAAAACTCCGGCACCCTAATTGCGTAATACAAACACTATCAATCGGAATTGGTTTCATTTTGACAGTTCAACAACATTCAGAGCGTTATTTACGGGTTGGTATCAGAATGACTGGATCGCAAATTGACCACGTCGTCGCTCTTAGTCCAAATCTCAAAATGTCTAAATCTCAAAATACCTAAGTCGCAAAATGACTACATCGCTTTTAGTCCACATCTCATAATGTCTAAATCTCAAAATACCTAACTCGCAAAATGACTACATCGCAAAAAGTCCGAACAGTTGTGTAGGCACCTATACAGGGTTGATATCAGAATGACTGGATACATCATCATTCATCATCGTCATCTGCCTAGCCTTTTCCCAGCTATGTTGGGGCCTTTTCGCAGCTGAATACCAGTAATAAATAAATTATATTACCCAAAATAGGTGATTTTAACATTTTTGTCTGTTTGTAGGTTTGTCTGTTCAAGCATCAAAATGCCCAGGCAGCACACAAGTCATATAACTGGCCAACAATGTAACCTTATGCAAGGTTTAGCTTTATTACATATGTATAGAAGCTGTGTGTATTACGAAGTTCTGTATTAATTATTTTTTTTGCTATAATAATGCTATTAGCTGAGTAAGTTTTGTAATTTGCCGATTTTATTTCTTAAAACTGAATAATCATCATAAAAAGACCTGTTACTCAAGAGTTCGTGTAACCTTTTGTATAACATTGGTATAAAACTCCATTAGCAAGCATGATACTGGATAATTTATATTCTGTTCTCTTTTATTTCTATTAAACACCACATTTTCATAGTTATTCAGCTGCTGTATAAAATAGGCGCTGTTTCTGTTATGAAGCATATAGTAACTTAAAAGAAATTAAGATAGCTGTTATAACTGCTTTATGCCACTTTAAGTACGAAATTACCGTCATGTGCAGCTAAGTGTGGTAACAACAATAGTAACAGATTTTTATGCAGAAGTTTGCTGGGTAATCACGAAAAGTAGACATTCTTCCATCAAGTTTACTAAGATATGTATGTGTGTATATGTTATGTACTAAAGTATGTAAGGTGTATAGGGTAGGTAATTAAACTAATCCTATGCTTCAGTAGGTACAATTTACTTATATTTATGACTACTTTTATTGTTATTTATTTAGGTATTTCAATCAAACATAATTATACGTTTACAATCAGTTAATTAGGTAGTTCTTCGTGTTGTCGTCGCCAACAGTAATCAAGACTAATGTTTATTAATGTTAACTTTACGAATTGATAACATAATGATTAATAGTATGATACTTCAATACTTCTTAGATTTTACATTGCCAAATTGTTCCTAAACGATTGTAAGCCAAAAACTGGAATGAAGAGCTGTGTTTGGTAAATACTAAAACTCATCAGATATTATTTATATGATTAGATTATAGAACAAAAATACCTAACGACTTCATCGATAAGCATTTTTGTTAAAAAGCTTTTTTAAATTGATTATTATTAAATAATTATCTGAATTTGATAAGAGCTAAAAAGAACAAATAGGTAATATACCTATAGTGTGGGTTTTCATTACTATAAGACTGAATCCTAATTGTTTGATTTACAGTACGAATGTGTGTGATTATAGAAACGTTATAGAAAATATGTTGAGTGCAGACCTCTTTTAACCAGAGAACAACTGAATAAGTGGACACGTAAGGTCTGTTAAGTAGACATAAGATGATAAGCCGCTGTGCAATCAGATTTTATTCAGAATGAGCGTCGCCATATCGAATAACATAACCTATTACAATTTTATGGAATTTTATACTCAAATACTCAATTTTAATAACGAAATCGGTATAATATTCTTATAAAAGTATTACAAGGTTATTTTTGAACCCATAAACTGCATAAAACATAAAAAATATTTCACACGTAAAAACAAACCATTAGACGAAATGTTGTTTATTTCTCCAAAACCTGGCTTATCAGGTAGCGCGTGAAAATTTTATACGAAATGTATATATAAATACACAGTAAAGTTGCATGCGCACCAACAAATTCCTTCTGTAAGCATAAATAAGGGTAAAATTTACTGACGATAGGCAATATAATTTGGCCATATTATATTTCAAAGTCGCAGTTCACCAACAAACGCATACCGCGGGTGTTGGGATTTGTCAATTTCAATTTAATTTGATTAACTTCTTGATAATATATACTAAAATAAGCTAAACGCTGTGTATCCTCTGAATATCTGAGGTTTGAGGGACTTAACCATAGTTCACTCACCATTCATTCATCATCTGGCTAACAGAGTTGTAATACTTGTACAAAAGAACAAAATGCTTTTATGCAGAAGATACTCAGCTTGTCGTACAATTATTCAAAACTTATTCATCTGTTACGTTGCTATTACACAGCTATTAGCAGTATAATTTGTGCCCAAATTGCTTGAATAACGTCTGAGTAAGCGCCAAATCAGCTAATTACAGTAGTCTTATTCAGCAATTAGTTTCTATGACTGCTGTTAAACAAAACTAACTCAGAAGGTTTGTGCTGGCTGGGTGGACCGATTTGGTTCAAGTTTGGTGTAAAGAGTGAATTTTGGGGAAGCACATTATATAATGTCCACATCTCATAATGTCTAAATCTCAAAATACCTAACTCGCAAAATGACTACATCGCAAAAAGTCCGAACAGTTGTGTAGGCACCTATACCTACATTAATCTCTTTGGTTCTTAAGGTGACTTTTTTTCTAACTTTCCCTAGACGTTAGAAAAAAAGTCACCTTAAGAACCAAAGAGATTAATGTAGGTATAGGCACAGTCTACATATGTATAGACTGTGGTATAGGTGCCTACACAACTGTTCGGACTTTTTGCGATGTAGTCATTTTGCGAGTTAGGTATTTTGAGATTTAGACATTATGAGATGTGGACTAAAAGCGATGTAGTAATTTTGCGACTTAGGTATTTTGAGATTTAGACATTTTGAGATTTGGACTAAGAGCGACGTGGTCAATTTGCGATCCATTCTGATACCAACCCTTATTTACGTTGTCGAGCAGACACATTTTTCGAACATATCATGAGGCAATGAATTAGCAATTTGCAGAATTTGCTTCAAAATGATTCAGATCCCAATAGATAGTGTGTTAGATAAGCAATTAGCGTACAGATCTGCTTAAACTATCCCAACTTTCTATCAATTTATTTTTATCTCTCTCAGTCTTGCGGTATCTAAGTATTCCACTTATCAATAATAAGTATCTTCTTCTCATTATAACCAAGTAGCTGTGTTATGGTGTATTTCAATTTTTAGTTCACCTTCCTGCTTAGGGGTCTCGGTATTAGTTTCAATTCGTTAAAGAGTCGACCCAATCAACATTTGCTCAACAGTAATGGAGCTATAATTGCTTCTCAGTGTGCAGTAAACATAGGCAGTACATAAAGCTACATGTGGATATTATAACTAACCTCAGACATCAATAGTTATGGCAAGCCAAACCACCTAATGTCGGTTTCAATAGGATTTACCTAGTGATTCCTGGAATCGTAAATAACTATCGAATTACTCCGATTTAGCGTAATGTAACTAATATTGCGAAATTGGCTCGATGTTGGACTTTGTCAATGCTTTGAGATTAGACACATTTAATTATATCGAATTCGAGTTAATCGGCAATAATTGGGACATTTGATTAGCAGTCATTTTGCGTGCTGACCTGCCTACTGGTATTATATTTTGGTATATAGGGACCTATGACTGAACCGTGGCCGCATGTGCTCAAACTCTTCTATGAAGGCTGCGGTACCGGTTGTTTTTTTATTGTATTTTTTTTCCACTTTTTAGTTGTAGTAAGTAGGTACCAATTTCTATACTCCTTGTACCCCACACAAATTTCTATACTCCTTGTACCCCACACAAATTCAAATAACTACCACTACCTTTTTTTTTTTTTTTTTTTTTTGAGGGTGGGAAATCATCAAATAACTTCTCCCGCTCTGGGTGGAGCGGAAGGGCGTGTCAGACTTTTACTGACTAAAACCCACCCGTGTTCCTTCAGTTGCCTATGCCAGGGCCGCGGTAACTTCTTCAAACAATCCGCGACCCCAGCGGCGTCGGCCCTATTGGACCCCGTCACTTGCTGACATCTCTTTGAGGCGCGCGTGGAACACAACGCGCCGTCGACTCGGGCCTGGTCCTTACCGGACGGCGAGCTACCCGCTGCTCACCGTCCGCAGGCCCGCGCCTACGGTGGCCGGAAATCGCCCCGCGATTCCCGCCGTCCAGGGCGTCTCCTGCGGCGACTGAGGGCGTGAGGCTGCCTCTCCCTCACGCGTTCCGCCTCCTCCTTCGCGAGCATCACTGCTTCGCAGAAGGAGGTGACGGCCTCCCATGCGCTCTCGCTCCGCACCATGGCCTGGACCAGGCTCGGACGCGAGAGATCGCCGCCGCCGATCGCCTCCGTGAGAACACGGCGATGCTCTGCCCAAGCCGGGCAGACCTCCACTGTATGCTTCACCGTGTCCTCCCGGCGATCCACACAATGGTAACACCCGGGCGTTTCCTCCCGCCTTATGCGAAACAGGAACCTCCCGAAACAACCGTGTCCGGTGAGGACCTGCGTCAGGCGGAAGGTGAGGACGCCGTGGCGCCTCTCTAACCACTCCTCAAAGAGGGGACTTATCGCCGCAATTGTGGCGTGCCCAGCGCTGGGTTGCGACAATCGCGCTCTCCATGCCGCCATGAGATCCCGCCGGAGCTCTGTCCGCTGTACCGTGATTTCTCGCGGCAGCGGAGTTACGCCCCGGCGCTTCGCCTCCTCGCGCCACTTCCACACGTGCGCGAGGACCTTTGCCTCCAGATCCCACGGCGGCAATCCGGCAAGGAGGCTCGCCGCCTCCCGGGAGACCGTGCGGTATCCCCGGACTAGCCGGATGGCCATGACCCTCTGGGACGCGTTCAACCTGCCGGCTGGCCCCAGCCTTAGGGAACGCGCCCACACCGGTGCTCCGTAAAGGGCCATGGACCGCACGACCCCCGCGTAGAGCCTCCGGCAGGAGGCGTTTAGACCCCCCAGATTGGGCAATTGGGCAGGAGCCGCCTCAAGGCAGCCCCAGCCCGTGCCAGTCTGGGAGCCAAACGTCGGAAATGCTCCACGAAGTTCCACCGGCTGTCGAGGACGAGTCCCAGGTACTTCATCGTCGACCCGACTTCGATGTGAACCCCTCCCACCGTTATTTGGGAACCCGACGGTGGCGCATTCCGAGGACCATGAAAACACATGGCCTCGGACTTGTGCAGGGCCACCTCGAGTCCCAACTGCCGGATCCTCTCCACGACTATCGCAACCCCGCGTGTCGCTAAGTCAACCGCCGCCTGGTGCGACCTCCCTTGCGCCAGGACCAGCGTGTCGTCAGCGTAACATACTACGCTGACGCCGATAGGGAGGTCGGCGCGCAGCACCCAGTCGTAACCGATGTCCCACAAATGCGGCCCCAGGACCGATCCCTATGGGACACCGCACGACATCTCTCGCCGGTTCCACTCTCCCTGATGACCGGGGTAGATGACGGCCCTGTCCGTCAGATAGGCCTCGACCACTCGACAGAGGTAGGTCGGCATCCGGTGATACCGGAATGCCTCCCTGATGCAACTCCAGGGCAGGGTATTAAAGGCGTTGGCGATGTCTAGGGACACCGCCAAGACGACCCCACCCCGGGCCACTGCATCCCTCGTCGTGAGGGTTCTCACGCGCATGATGGCGTCCACCGTAGAGCGCCCCTTGCGGAAACCAAACTGGCTCTCCGCCAAATCCGGCCCCTCCTGCACCAGCCACCCGACGAGGCGGTCTGCAATAACTCTTTCAAAGAGCTTGCCCACCTCGTCGAGCAGCACGATGGGTTGGTAAGCGGACGGAGAGTCCGCAGGGCGCCCCGGCTTCTTAATGAGGACCAGTTTCCCCGTCTTCCAGCGAAGTGGGAACTGGCCCCTCTCCAAGCATGCACTTAGGAGCCCCCCTAGTCGAGGCCCGAGAGCCCCAAAGGCCAGAACCCAGGCTCTTCCAGGTAAGCCGTCGGGTCCTGGGGCGGTATTTTTGGCACTGAGCCTACGTACCGCCGCTCTCAACTCTACCTCGGTCACTTTCGGAGCATCATCGTCGCCGTCGGTGTCATGGTCCGCAGCGGGCACCGCATGAGGCGGAGCCATAGGCGGGGGAGTATGTTCCCCTCGCGAAGGGAACAGAGCGCTCACCACGTCCTCCACGAGCTGGGGCCGGAGACTCTGCGTCAGCGGGGGCGCCCATGGGCGGAGTTTCTCCCGCACCATCTTATAGGGGCGCCCCATGGGTGTCTGTTCAGAGTCTCCAGCGACTCCTCGCGGCCCAGATCCCTGGACCGCAAGATCTCCGCTCGGAGGGCGGTCTTCGCCGCTCTGTACCCCTCGTACAGCTCCGCCTGAATGGCTTCCGTATCCGGAGGGCGGATACGGAACCTGTGGTGCCTGGTGTACAGGCGTCGCGCGGCGACGCACGCCTCGCGCAGAGCCGTCAGCTCCGGCGACCACCAATACACCTAGCGAAAGGCGCGACCGGGCTGGACCCAGGGCATTGCCACGTCACATACTTCGGACATGGCCTCCCGGAACCACTCCGCCTCGTCGTTGATGTCGGCAGGCCTGTCCGGTGGTGACACCCAGGCCTGCACGATCGAGGCTTCCAGGAGGAGCTCCCGGTCCAGCTTCTTCAGCGCCCACCGCGGACCACTCGGGGCCTGTCGGAAAGGCGCGCTCGAGGTATGGGCGGAGACATCAAACCGGATATACCGGTGATCGGAATAGGTCTCCACCCCCTCCATGACGCGCCAGTCAACCACGTGTGGCAACAGAGTGGGGCTGGCGAACGAGATGTCCACCACCGATGTCTACCACTACCTGCTATGTAAATTACAGTGACAGATAGACTAAGTGGGAAAAATACGTGAGCTAACTCAGAAACTATCCAAGCTTTTATAAAAATATGGGACCACACTTTCAAACAATAAAGAATTTTCCAAATCCGTCTTTGAGTAATCGGAGAACATACATAAAAAAAAAGATTCCGACGAACTGAGAACTTCCTCCTTTTATAAATTCGGTTAAAAACTCGTCTGACATGTTGCTACGCTAAAGTCAAAACTCAATTAGTCTGGCTGTCAGTAACTGGAATACATTTTCACAACATTTTTTTTAACCAAACAGATTTTCATGAAATGTTGCAGCCAGAGCTCAGTGCCCAGCTGTGTTTGTTTTTTTTTTGGCGAAATTCAAAGAACCCAGAATATAAACTACCTATAGCTTTTAGAGGGGGAGTAGCCGCGGCTCATAATAGACATACATTATTTCGATTTCGAGTTGAAAGTAGATGTTTTAAGGGACGGAGATCCAACTCTGGTTGTCAAAGCATGATTCTGTCCCGACAAATCTTTAGGTAGGTACAGTGTGATTCAACTAAGAATAGGAACGTCTGTGACCTCGAACTGTCAACTGAAACTTGAAATAAACGGCTTGCAAAGTTTTGTAGTCTTATCCTTATCCATTTTAGTTAATATGTTTTTGGAATTTGTTTTTGTTAAAATATGTCACTGACTTTTCAAATGTGTAAACGAGGTGCTGTTTTGCTAAAACTTCACAATATGGCACAAGGTCATTGCTATTCTTAGTTGAAATTGAAACGCATTGTAAGCAAATCCCACCGCACCCATGCATGCTTGTGGCCTGTGGGCCCAGTACGTTACATGGGCAGTGGCCGCCCAATTGCAAAGGCAAGACCGAGCCATGCGTAACTAATTATAGATTAGAGGCCACTACTATGGGGAAGAAAACTGACAACTTTTTCCGCAAGGTGTCGCTGGTAACGCTCGGCTCACAGAAAATTAAATTAGCTGTCAAATTACATACAAAACTTGTTTACAAAAAACTTTGGATGGCATCTGACAAAAAAATTGCTGCCTTTGCGTGTAATCTGTTGTAATAACAATGAAAATCATTCATTTCCAAAAGACTTACGATTTAAAAAATATGGGAAAGGGCGACTAAGATACGCAATTTTACATCTTTCGAAAATTCGATGATATAATCATATCCATATTGGTATCAGCAGTTTCATGCTGCTGAGATATCTCGCAGTTCAAATTACGATCAAATGATTCGATTCTGTAACAGGTTTAATTAAAATTCAGATTTAATTTCTAGGTTATGTTCGTAGCTCATGAAACATCGAATATGTTATAAAACTGCTGTCTAAGTACGTAAAAATTTGTAATTACTACGATAATTAATGAACGACATGTTGCTAATATAAAATTGGGTTATTTTCTTCAATTGTTAACAAGTTAACAAGAAAATAGGCTGCAAATACCTGCTGACCAGATCCGCTTTTTGGCCTCTTAGTGAAGCTCCTCGGATCTTCAGTTCAGCTGTTAACTGAGGTACTGTCCACGTTGAATACATTGTTCGTTGTATTAACAAAAAACACACGCTAGTTTATGTTACAATTATTTTAAACCCGAAAAAATTGAGAGATAAAAATGACAGTGCGATGTTATGAGTAGAGCGTTAGCAGCGCCACCTGTTCATAGCTTTGCGATTTCTTCCCCATTGGTGTGGTGTGTAACTAAATGGAGTTATGCGCCTAAATATTTTAGTAGTTCCAGCTTCCAACAACAACAGCTAAGATGAATAGTTTTATATAACGTGTAAATTTATCACAGTCATAAACTGTAAACTACCTGCCACAATCCTGTAATACCAATACCTACTTATCCAGGATTTATTAGATACTATCGATCCGCCCTTGCTTCGCACGGTTTTTACGACTTGACAAAATTTCGATATATATGTATTTTAACTAGGTTTTAGATTAATATTTTATACCTACACATAAACCTTCCGAAATAAATTCTCTAAATGATGGTGAAAATCGCTTCGTAAAAATCCGTTGTGTAGTTTTGAGAACAACGCAGTCACACAGACAGACACGAGAGGCGACATAGCATGTACTAGCTGCGCCCCGCAGTTTCGCCCGCATAAGCCTCGAACCCGTGGGAATATCAGCAGAAAAAGTACCGTATGTCCTAACACAGATCATGGTCCACTCATACAAATTTCATCCAAATCCGTTCAGCCGTCTTAGAGTGAAAGCGTAACAAAAAAACAAACGCACTTTCGCATTTATAATATTATAGGTCCATAATTCACAAAAGCTTGAGGCACTCCGTTGTACTTGTGACATCACTTGTTAATGGTCTATTTCTTTCATCTGATAGGTATTTAGGCATTTTCTATAAGTTTTAATTACTTACACCATCCGGCTAGTGAACATGAACAGTGGCCTTAGTGCGAGTTTTACTTACTCGATCACGTTAGCGTAAACGTCAGTTTGTACTGAAAATTAATAAGCGCCGCCTGGTGACTATAATGGGAAACACAATTATTCCATACGAATTGACGTAAGGTAACGATAATGTAAATGCGATTGAGTAAGTATAAAAACTCGCACTAAGCCCCGGGCTTAGTGCGAGTTTTTATACTTACTCGTTACCTTATGTCAATTCGTATGGAATAATTGTGCTTCCCAATAACGTCACTAGGCAGCGCTTATTAATTTTCAGTACAAAGTGACGTTTACGTTAACGTGATCGAGTAAGTATAAAAAGTCGCACTAAGCCCACAGATTCATAAATACTTTAACGACGTTTATAATAACTGAAGCAGCAGTACATTACGGCTTTGCAAGACGTTACCAGCATTACTGTCAAGACATAAAATCTCTGTAATACTCAGTATTGGCATTGTGCCCGGGCAATCTGTACTTAATCAATTGTGTGGACGATGCCTTTTGGATGGAAATCATGGGGCGGCGCGGCATAGCAACCATCTGAGTTCGTGGATCTGGTAATCTGGTGGCGGTCACTTTGTTAAGAGGTAAAGCGTCCATGGCAAACCCAAACATTTACATGCACAGATAAAACAAACAAGTAACAAATCAAGATACGGGAAGTTTGTTAAGAAATCACTCACTAATAATTTATTAGTAAGAATGTGTTTTTAGTTATCCACGTTTATTTCTTCATGTCAGTAGATACTTACTTATCTTGTGTGTATGTTACCGGCAATCTGTATAATCCGGTATTCTATACAATACCTAGGCAATGTATAGAATACCTGAAACGTTTAGGTAATGTATGAAATATTATTGATTTTATACTTTGCCTAGGCATTCTATACAGTACCGAATGCGCAGCCGGCAATGTGTGATATACTATGTGCTCGCAATATACTAGCTGTAGTCTTCTAGAGGAGCTCGTGGCTAAATAATAATAGCCGCACGGATCGGTCCAACAGGTAAGCTACGCTTGCCACGGTTGGTCCGCGGATGGGTGACCGTCTTTACATACCGAGACTCCTCCGTGCCTCGGAAAGCAGGTTAAGCCGTTGGTCCCGGCTGTCATTCATGGATCTTTGACTGTCCTTACGGGTCGTCAGCAGGCCGAAAGAGCGGTTTTTAAGACCCCCTTTCAGCACCCGTTACAAAAAAAATATAAATATTTTTATTTCTTTCTTATTTTAAAATAGTTGGGTAAACGTCATATAAAACTGTTCCAAATTTCAAGTTGATAGCATTAGTAGTTCTTGAGATATCCAGCTGTGACAGACAGACAGACAGACAGACTGAGTGACACCATACGGGTTCCTTTTTTACCATTTTGGTACGGACCCCTAAAAAGAGTATAATTTGGCAGGATACTAACTCCGTAAGCTGTACCTACTTCGTTCAAATAAATAGGCACACATGTATTTTTATCAATAAATAATTCAGAAAAACTGCTATTTTTGAGTTTCCTTATATTCCAAATGAAAAGTAGAGTGTTTAACACGGGTGAAAGTCACCAATTCCTACCCGGTCTAAATACCTCGACTAGGAATTGATTCCCTTCCACCCTTGTATAACAATCTACTATTTCATGATTTTATTTTACCACTTTGTTGGCGTGATGGATATGTATATCCATGCCAAATTACAGCTTTCTATTACTAAGAGTCTCTGATCTAAGCTGCGGACGGACAGACAGACAGACAGCAGACGGACGGACATAGGGAAACTGTAAGGGTTCCTTGTTGACTACGGAACCCTAAAAATGACAATTTCCCATACAAACTTTCATCCCCTATTTTACTCTCTTACAGGTTGAATTTCGTAGAATCCGTCCATAATCCTTGTGTACATTATAAAGGGAACCTCTGTGCAAAATTCAACTTTCTAGGTCTAAGGTTTTAGGCTGGGCATTGATGTGTCAGTCAGTCAGTCAGCCAGGACTTTTGTTTTTATTTATACAGAAGATTTAATTGGAATAAACTTGTGGTAGGTCACATAAATTGACGTAAAACAAATATTTTAGGACATAGGTATTGCAAAAAAACTGACTTGACAATCCAGCCCGTCACAGACGTAGCTATAATATATATTATAGCAAGACATATTACGATATATTTTCCATAGTAAACTTCGAGCGACCTCAGACGTAGCTATAATATATAGGGTGACTTGTAATAGTGACGGATACCTAAACAAATGATTGTGCTCATGATAACAAACAACTTTTACTATGGGGCCAAACCTGAAATCGCGAAAAAAAATCAGCTGCTCCCTACATTTTGACGAGTTATGCGAACATGAATATATGGGTCAGCTGACTTTTTTTTCGCGATTTCACAAACATGTGTTTACCTATGTATCGGTCACTAATTACCAGTCACCCTATATATTTATACTAGCTTCTGCCCGCGACTTCGTCCGCGTGAAATTTCTGTTTTGCTCGACCCACCCCGTCGCATCGCATTGCCTACCCGCGCTATTACTTCGTTTTCACTTAGCGTTCTTTCAGACTTTTTTTCTTTTTGCTTGGCCCCTAAGGGTCCTAGAGTGATGTTAAATATGCCTTCTATAAGATTTGGGCTATCATTAATGTAAAAAGATTTTTTAAAGTCCGACTGGTAGGGTAGTTCCAGAGATTAGCTCGTTCCTTCACCACATCCCCTTCCGCTACCTCTCCCTCCCCCTCTCACTCACTCTCACACCCCCTTCACCACTTCCCGTTCCCTCTCTCTCACCACCTCGTCCCCTCCCTCTCCCCATCTCCTCCACCTCCGGCTCACCAACCTCTCCCTTCCCCCTCAGCCTTCACCACGTCTTCCTCCTCTCCTTACCAAGTCCTGCCCCTTTCTCCCTGCGTCCATCATCCTCCCCCTCACCCTCCTCACCATCCCTCCCCTTCCCCCTACCCGTCTAACCCTACCTGGGGTACTTTTAAAAACTAATAGTGACAAACTTAGGCAAATGTTTGTGCCAAGTTTCAAGTCAATTAAAACCAAATGAATAACATTTTTCATGTAAATTGTATTCCCCGTTTTCACCCCCACAGGGGTAGAATTAAAAAAAATGGTTTGAGATATTTCCATAGCTTGACTCAAACATTATTTACACCAGTTTTCGAGTTAATCAAGCCACGCAGTAAAATGCTCCCCTGTGAAATTGACTACCCCTTTTCACCCCGTTAGAGGTAGATTTTCAAAAAACCCTGATACACATTATTCTTTATTTTTGGTTTTAAGTATAAATACTGAGTTTTGAGTTAATCGGATTGCGCGTTAAAATTTTTCCATACAAACTTTGAGACCCCCCAATTCCCCTTTAGGGGGTAGTTTAGAAAAACAAAAAATTACAAATATCATAATTTACTTAGATAAATATTCGTGCCGAGTTTCAAGTTCATTAACTCAAGGAATAAGATTTTTCATACAAACAATATCCCCCCTTTTTACCCCCTTAAAGGTCGAATTTCCAAAAACCCTTTCTTAGCGGATGCCTAGGTCATAATAGCTACCTGTGTTCCAAATTTCAGCCCAATCTGTTCAGTGGTTTCAGCTGTGTGTTGATAGATCAGTCAGTACTGAACAGCGAACATAAAAGTACTGAACAGCTGATTTTTTTTTCGCGATTTCAGGTTTGGTCCCATAGTAAAAGTTGTTCATAATGATGAGTACAATGACCCCTTAAGAGGTTTTGCGCATTTAACGTTACACGTTGTATATGTATAAGTATTATAGCTACGTCTGTGACGGGCTTCCAGCCTTTGACAGCCAAATTATTTTTGAACAAGATATCGTAATGGACTTTTCTCACAATAATTCTAATGCCTGAATTAAGACAATCGCGGTGATCAAACTAGGATAAACTGTATATTTCGCAGATTTGCCTTTTTATTAATTTAACTTATTTCCAGCAAATCAAGAAATAAACCCTAGCTGTAAAGTATCGGGCATGTTTCTCTAAGTGCAGCCGTTTCTATTTCCGCCTGAGGCAGACATCTAGATGTCACTCATATCATGCCAGACATCTTTCAGACCGTAGACAAAGTATTCTAGAATACATGACAATGCAACCAGCTCAACTGTCATTGGAAACTAGTACAGGGGGGCTAAAACGGCCACTTTGGCAGAATCATGATAGGATAATATTATGAATAATATTTGAAATCGTAAAACTTTTTTACAAAAACAAAAACCGACTTCCAAAAAAAACACTACAAAGTGAAAAATAACTTTAATTTCGGAAGTCGGTGTCTTTGGATCTGTATTTTAGTTTTTTGCCACCGACTTCCGAAATTAAAGTTATTTTTCACTTTGTAGTGTTTTTTTTGGAAGTCGGTTTTTGTTTTTGTAAAAAAGTTTTTATTTTTCACTTTTTAGTGGTTCAGCTTGTAATTTATCTAAGTTACAATAACCCAATGTCAGCTGCTCATCACGTTTTACAAAATGTTGCTTTTCCCGATGCAGGGCCGTTAATTGTTCAGGAGTTCTCCTAGTAAGAACCAGGAGAAATGGAGCTCATGGTGAAGTCACCATAACCAAAATACCATAAATAAATAAAATAAATAAATAAACCATTGTTTTGACGAGCATAAACCATATTAAAGTAATCGAATCGCAAGCTGTTATATACTTAGATATAATTGAGTATTTCCGATGGCCCTCTGTGGTCTTCATCATCAGTTTCAGCTCACCGAATGGTACTTTCCGAGAGCAAATGCACGAGTTACTATAAAAAATACCGAAATCGATATAGGTGTGCCCATAAAATTTGTGGGTTTCCCTCGCTTTCCATGGGATCCCATCTTCAGATCCTGACTTGATGATCATGGGACCACTTGGGACGTATACCCTTTCGAACAAAAAAAGAAAAATCCAAATCGGTCTAGCCATTTTCGAGTAATCGGGGAACATACATAAAAAAAAAATAAAAAAATAAAAAAGGTTCCGACGAATTGAGAACCTCCTCCTTTTGGAAGTCGGTTAAAAACGGTCACAAACTGACAATATATTATGAATTGTCAGTTTGTGACCGTTTTACGATTTCCCCCCCTGGTCTTATGTCCTTCCGTTTCCTTAGCATGGAAGTACTTAAAACAAATATAAACTTAGCAACATATTTTGTTTTATTTTGGCTGACTAACTACTAAGCTTTAACGCCTTAAATTGTTATTCTGTGAGCTATTAAGCGAACAGAACAAATAATATTGAAGTATTTTTAATAATTGTCTGTTGTTTATTACTCAATGGAACAATAACAGGAGCGCCTTTGTTAAATACGTTTTGTTCAGTAAGTATCCTGTTTTCCTCCAGCGTCCATGCTAAGTATAAAACAATGACATCATTTTCTGGGTATTACAATCTTGCAGGGTCATTCAAATGCATACATATTATGTAATAGTTCGTACATATTATTATATTACATTACCACTTCATGTTTGTTTCACAGGCAATTAGGTAGGTACTAGACATTACTTAAGCTTATTGTATTGTTGTGAAGCGAATACTAGTTAGCACGAGTTCCTTAATAGCACGTCTCGAGAATTTTTCATGTTAAAGCTAAACTTGAAAACTAAAGACTTGCTATGGACTTGCCATTTCTGGAAACTGTTGGATTCATAACTCACTCGACAGCAATTTGTGTTCTGCTAATTGGAATGTGCACTTCTGATGCTCCGCGATAGCTGACTTTTAAAATAACTTACTGAATTTTGGAAATAAAATATGTGCTCTCTATCCGTGGCTCTCTTACATTCTGCTCTCTTACAGTCTCTTACATTTTCTGTCTTAAAGCGTGAGTACTTATCTGTAGCCGCAATAATAGGTATGTGTGGCCAAATAAATAAAATAAGTAGATTTGAATAATAAGACTATTAGAAATAATGTCAATCAATTACATGATACATATCGTAGTATTTATGTAATAAACAAGTCATGTGACATTGATACACTTGTAACGTTCATTAGAACGATAACGACTGCTAATAAGAGTTAACAGATTTTAAAATATAAACTTACAAATAACATAACAATTATCACTCTATAGTATTCATTAGGAAACATTCGAATACAAATAATGATTAAGTATCCGAATTTAAAGGAGATGCCCTAAGGTAGTCCGCGAACTCAAACTTTCTTACGTTTTTTGCTATTTGCAGGTCAGTAACAGGTTGTATGTTGATCAAAATACGATTCGCAACCGTAACAAATAGTTATTTACAGAAATATGATCATTAGAATCATCAATACAACTCGCTAAGTTAGAATTGGCCTTCTAATGTCATGATTTCTTAAAATTGTCATTCAATAGCGTAATTTGACTTATGAGTAGGTATTGTATTGGTTATTTTAATTATTATAATTCTGTAAATACGTAAGAAAGTACTTACTTACTTGTTAACGTCGCAAATCATATTTTGATGAACATACAATCTAATACTGTGCTGCAAATAGCAAAAAAACGTTAGAAAATTAGAATTTCGCGGCCTACCCTGGCGTAGAATTTATTTTAAAATGAATTGCTCCTAAACTAGAATACGTTCCAGCTAAATGAAGGGAGAAAATAGCTAAATCCACAGAACTTGAATAACAAACTAACTACCACTAACTTCCTCTATAATAGATGGCGTTGTGTGAAATGTCCAAGGATATTATTATTATTTTGTCTTTGACATATATTGGGACCCTGGGGTCCCGGACCTTTGGAAGGCGTACGAGGGGCCGAAGCCAACTCGCAGAGGCCCCTTAGACAATTTTAAATGACGAGGCGGCACCCGCCGACGATTATCCCTGTATGCACTATGCAAGTGCACTCAAGGACAACCCCCGGTTTGTGCAGGACTATTGCAGAACATGGAATCAAAACATATTGGGCTATGGGTTTGGGTGGCTATAGTGGATGGGGTACCTTAAACTATGGAAGAACTATGTCCCCTGCCTTACCAATGTTATACATATAATACAGGGTGTAAGGGACAGCCCTCCGCAAACTGATAGGGTGAATTCAGTATGTCATACTAAGATGACCGGTACATGAAATTTTTTCAGGAACGTTAAGAGACTCCAATAAACCAGATTTGTTTGTGTTTTTGTGCACAAATCGGAGCGTCTATTACTGATTGGGAGGAGTAGGAGTAATAGGTATGCGGTGAGTTCGATGAACTCTGTAGCTAGACAGAAAGTGAACAGCTGATTTCACGCGTCGTTGGTTAGAGTATTTCAACATCCATTGCTGGTTTTTTTTTTGCTGTTTTTTTTGCAGTTTTTTTACATAAATGGAGTGCTGCGAACACACAATGCAATTTTACATTGAAATAATGAAAATGTAACTGAAAAAATGAAAATTTTCCTGAGAAAATTTCCGGTGGAATATGATTCAGAATGAGGAGCTGAATGCACCCTGTGAGTTTGCGGAGGGCTGTCCCTTACACCCTGTATACACAGTTAAAATGGCAGGGGGTGACTTGCACACTCAATAATGGGCCCCCGGAAACGGTCGTCGTAACGGCAAGGGGGCAACATGTGCTGAGGCGCTTGTGAGGAGTGGAGAGGCATCCCACGGCTATCAGGACAATCCCGGAAGTACGGTCAAGATCCCTACCAGCATCTTACTGAAATACTTCCTTCCTCCGAGCACGTTTGCTCTTGCGAATCTCCACTCAAACCGGCCAATAAAGGCAAGAAAGAAGTGGGAGCTCTGTTCCTCGTCAGTGTTCACTCAAGCCGGCCAATAAAGAGGTGAGGAACAAGACTTCTCCTGGGAGATAGGGTCCGTGGGGTCGCTACTGCCCAACAGCTCGCCACATGCTGCCCTGCGGGTTTCTGTATCTCTCTTGGTCTGGCTCCTCATCCTAGACCTGTTCCGGCAAAGTAAACTCTACCGGCACAGACCTAAAATTCGGAGCGCGCAAGCCCCACCACGACGTCAACGTAGAGATACTGCGGTGGGGTTATTATTATTATTTCTTTTATTTGATTTTACACATACTGTTTACATTTTTAAATATTAGAATAAAAAGAATATAAAAACATTTAAAAATATAAAAATAGTAGCCCACCGATATCGGGAACAGGGTCCAAGCTACCGGCGGTCAGGGCTCCAGAGAGAGGAACCTCCTAACAATGCGGGCCGTGTCCAGAAGCACCGCTTTCTGAATCAAGCCCTTGATCCAGCTGCCCAACGAGAGCCTCCTTAGGTGTTGGTCGAGGCTCTTGGCAATTAAGCATTATTATTATTATTATTTTTAAAGTGTCTCTGACATATCTCGGGACCCTGGGGTCCCGGACTTTTGGAAGGCGTACGAGGGGCCGAAGCCAACTCGCAGAGGCCCCTTAGACAATTTTAAATTATGAGGAGGCACGAACCGACGATTATCCCTATATACACTATGCAAGTGCACCCAAGGACAACCCCCGGTTGGTGCAGGACTATTGCAGAACATGGAAACAAAACATATTGGGCTATGGGTTTGGGTGGCTGTGGACTGGTTACCTAGAACTATGAAAGGACTATGGCCCCTGCCTGATCAATGTTTTATTATACACGGAAAAAAAATGGCAGGGGGTGACTTGCACACTCAATAATGGGTCAGCTCTCAGCAGAGATATTTTGTGTTAATAATAGGTACATTAATTTAATACATTATTTCCGGCAATTCTCAACCGAGTTGAATTTTAAATACCTAGCATAGTTTGGCGCTCCGCTTTTAGTCAAGTTTTGTTGAGGTCTCATAAAAAATCTAATAAAGCTGTTATCATTATGCCCATTGCCCAGTATTCCAAGGTTGACAATTTTTTTAACAGTTTATTTGGTAGTCGATGGCACACTAAGACAGAGTTAATTTTATAATTCCATGGAGTGCTCAAAATTTTGTTGGGTTTAAATTAGGTCAAAAAAAGACAGACTACAGATCGTGTAAACATACAAGCCCGTTTTATCTTATCGCATGCTAGGGGCCGGGACTCAAGTTATCTTGTGTGTACCTACCGGATACTTGGCATCAAAATTATTAATTTTATTGGCAAAAACGATAAAAGAAAAGGGCTCCAAAATACACATTGGACTTAAATAGCTGCTCTTGTTACTAAAGATACGAGCAAAACTATTACTTACTACACCATCTGGTCAGAAAGAACTTCTTATAATAGGCAGACCCGGGAGAAGATGGAGAGACGAGCTTGACGCCTACAGACACGATTTATCCACACTAGCTCAAGACAGAGAGGAGTGGAAAGGAGACAGGGAGGACTTGCCTTGCAGTGGGACAACGACAACACACGCTAAAAATAACTAATCAGGGTGACATTGAATTCATGGGCATCCTTTTAAGGGGTCATTGTACTAATCATAATGAAACCATGGCTGGGACCAAACGAAAAAAAATCATGTGTTCACTACATTTTTTATGATCGCCTATCTCGTCAAAATGTAGGGAATAGCTGATTTTTTTTTATCGCGATTGGTTTGTTCCCATTATAAAAGTGGTACATAATGATGAGTACCATGACCCCTTAAAAGGATGCCCATGAATTCAATTTCACCCTGTCAATCAATCGGCCTAGCCTTTTCCCAACCATGTTGGGGTCGGCTTCCAGTCTAACCGGGTGCAGCTGAATAAGTACCAGTATTTTATATGGAGCGACTGCCTATCTGACCTCCACAACCCAGTAACTGTGTAATACGATACCCCTTGGTTGTCAGACTTTCGGGCTTCTGACGACACGTAACCCGTTTGCTTTCCGAGGCACGGAGGAGTCTCGGTATGTAAAGATGGTCACCCATCCACGGACAAACCAGGTAAGCATAGCTTAACCTGAAGGATCGACCTGTGCGGCTGTTATTACTTAGCCACGAGCTCCTCATCCTGTATAAAGTAAAAAAGCAAAGGAACATTTTATTCAACTCAGAGCTTTTACATGAACAAATGCGACTTGATCGTTTATTCAAAAGCGTACCTTATTCTGAATATATCATAACCGGGACCGCAAAGTTATCGACAGCTACTTTCGAAAGTTATAAAAAGATGGCCATCGATAGTTTCTGAACGATGCGCCAGTGTTTACTTAGATCTAACTTTAATGTGCACATGGCTCCCAGTTCAACAATAGCCAAAATTATACTAGAGAAGAAGAATTATATTTTATGACGAATATGCATAAGAGATTGCTACGTTTGAGTACCTATGATGCGCTTTATCGATCTCAAATTAAGTAGGTGGCTACGTAAGTCTACACGTGCTCTCAATTAGCCGAGCCAATCTGTATCATATTTCTTATTATCATTGGTTACCGCTTACTACACGCACAGGTCTTTGTACCATGTAAAGTTCTTTGACTCCGCGAAAGTATAAACATGATCTAGGTATGTGTAAATAATGATAACAGCCTTTGTATTCTGTAAAAGTCTCACCGTGAAAACTTATGTAAAGTGAGCTTTAAGTGAGTGTCAATAGTGTCAATCCCTGGCATCAGATGGACGTGGAATGGCAGCTCACTTCAAGCTCACTTCATCCAAGTTTTCTCAGTGAGATTGTTACTGAATAGACGATTTCTCGGAAGTACTTACAGTTGTTCGAGATGCACGAGTCCCTGGAAGGCATCTTGTTCGATGTGCTGGATGCGGTTGCGGTACAGGTAGAGGTACTTGAGCCTGCGCAGGCCATGGAAGGTGCCGGAGCGCAGCTCTTGCAGGCGGTTGTCGTTGAGTAGGAGAGAGCGCAGGGAGTGCAGGTGCGACAGCACTCCCGGCTCGATGTCGGTGATCTTGTTGAACCGCAGGTCCCTGCACAGATACAAAAAGTTCGTGGATTACGTCATAAGTAGAGATCGGATAATCGGATGCATATCAACCTAAAGTTGAGGTGTTGGCTAAGTATGGAGTGGGCTTTTGGATTAAAAAATCCCAGAATTCCGGTATCGGCCAATTTTGAATTCTGATTATAGAATCGATGTATAATTTACTCAAGTTCAGATGTTAGTTAATATGTTGCACTAAAAAAAAAATCCCGGGATTCCGGAACGAAAATTTTTAAGTTCTGATTTTGGAATCGAATGTTTTAGTTAGGTACTTGCGTTCAGGTGTTGGCTAATATGGATTGTACTTTTGTATTAAAAAAATCCCGGGTCAAATTGTCGCGATTCCGGAATTGATAAATTAAGTATTTTTTGAAAGGGTAACTTTTTTATCACTAAATTTTCATGGGGTGTTCTACTCATGAGCAACTTTCACTATGGGATCAACCCGTAAATCACGAAACATAAGTCAGCTGTTTCATATATTTTGGTCGAGTAGGTATTGAACTTTTGTTTCAAACATCGTAATTTTTTTTGTGATTTCAGAGTTGGTCTCATAGTGAAAGCTGCTGAAAATGTAAATCCAAAATGGCGGCTTCAAATATTTTCAAATTTTTCGTCATGGGTACTATTCATGGTTTTCGAGGCTGTTACAGCTGATAGTGCATTAAAATGTAAATCCAAGATGGCGGTTGCGACAATTTTCTAATTTTTCGTCATGGGTGTCGTTTTATTGGTTTTCGAGGGTGTTAAAGCCGATAGTGACACTAAAATGTAAATCCAAGATGGCGGATGCGAATATTTTTTAATTTTTCGTCATGGGTGTCGTTTTCATGGTTTTCGGGGGTGTTAAAGCTGATAGTAACATTAACATGTAAATCCAAGATGGCGGCTGCGAAAATTTTCTAACTTTTCGTCATGGGTGTCGTTTTATTGGTTTTCGAGGGTGTTAAAGCCGATAGTGACACTAAAATGTAAATCCAAGATGGCGGATGCAAATATTTTTTAATTTTTCGTCATGGGTGTCGTTTTCATGGTTTTGGGGGGTGTTAAAGCTGATAGTAACATTAAAATGTAAATCCAAGATGGCGGCTGCGAACATTTTCTAATTTTTCGTCATGGGTGTCGTTTTATTGGTTTTCGAGGGTGTTAAAGGTGATAGTGACATTAAAATGTAAATCCAAGATGGCGGCTGCGAACATTCTCTAATTTTCGTCATGGGTGTTGTTTTATTGGTTTTCGAGGGTGTTAAAGCCGATAGTGACACTAAATTGTAAATCCAAGATGGCGGATGCAATTTTTTTTTTATTTTTCGTCATGGGTGTCTGTTTCATGGTTTTCGGGGCTACTAAAGCTGATAGTGACATAAAAATGTAAATCCAAGATGGCGGCTGCGAACATTTTCTAATTTTTCGTCATGGGTGTCGTTTTTATGGTTTTTGAGGGTTTTAAAGCCGATAGTAACATTAAAATGTAAATCCAAGATGGCGGTTGCGAAAATTTTTAAATTTTTCGTCATGGGTGTCGTTTTCATGGTTTTCGAGGGTTGTAAAACCGACCGAAATGTTCGCAGCCGCCATCTTGGATTTACATTTTAATGTCACTATCAGCTTTAATACCCCCCAAAACCATGAAAACGGCACCCATGACAAAAAGTTTGAAATTTTTTGCAGTCGCCATCTTGGATTTACATTTTTGTGTCACTATCGGCTTTAACACTCTCGAAAACCAATAAAACGACACCCATGACAAAAAGTTAGAAAATTTTCACAGCCGCCATCTTGGATTTACATTTTAACGCCATTATCGGCTTTAAAACTCTCAAAAACCATGAAAACGACACCCATGACGAAAAATTAAAAAATATTCGTATCCGCCATCTTGGATTTACATTTTAGTGTCACTATCGGGTTTAACACCCTCGAAAACCAATAAAACGACACCCGTGACGAAAAATTAGAAAATTTTCGCAGCCGCCATCTTGGATTTACATTTTAACGTCACTATCGGCTTTAAAACTCTCAAAAACTATGAAAACGACACCCAAGACGAAAAGTTAGAAAATTTAGCAGCCGCCATCTTGGATTTACATTTTAACGCCACTATCGGTTTTACAACCCTCGAAAACCATGAAAACGTCACTTATGATAAAAAAAATTAAATGTTGGCAGCCGCCATCTTGGATTTACATTTTTACATCCTTATCGGCTTTAACACCCTCAAAAAGCATGAAAACGACACCCATGACGAAAAATTTGAAAATGTTCGCAGCCGCCATCTTGGATTTACATTTTAACATCACTATCGGCTTTAAAACCTCGAAAACCATGAAAACGACACCCATGACGAAAAATTTGAAAATGTTCGCAGCCGCCATCTTGGATTTACATTTTAACATCACTATCGGCTTTAAAACCTCGAAAACCATGAAAACGACACCCATGACGAAAAATTTGAAAATGTTCGCAGCCGCCATCTTGGATTTACATTTTAACATCACTATCGGCTTTAAAACCCTCGAAAACCATGAAAACGACACCCATGACGAAAAATTTGAAAATGTTCGCAGGCGCCATCTTGAATTTACATTTTCACGTCACTATCGGCTTTAACATTCTCGAAACCCATGAAAACAACTCCACCGATATAGTGACGGTACCTTCCGGGGACAACCATTTTAATTCGGCAGCTTTGTATTTCTCGCGGGGATCACGTGTAACAAACGGAACATTTATGTGATCCCGATTTCCCGGTATTTCCAAATAAATAAAACCACGTTATTTATGAAGTCGTTTCCATACCATGTATCCGATTAGTTGTGCATTCCCACATTTTCTGGAATCCCGGGATTCATACTAAGAAAAAAATGCTAAGAAGCCGCTTCCATACTTTGTTAGCGAAATATTAACTTTAGGTTAATATGCATCCGATTATCCGATCTCTAGTCATAAGTTACGTACGTATATACCTACCTATATATTTTTTTTTATGTATGACCATCACGCATTAACGTTTAACAGAGTGGTCCGATTTGAAAGATTCTTGTTTTATTTGGGAGGGCATAGGTTACCTCGAAGTTGGTCCCATGTAAAATGTTTATCTTTGCTTGGGTATTTTTGAGTTAACTTGAATAATACTAAGGATTTTTTCCTACTTTTTATGTCGATGAAGTTCTCATTGGCATTCGAATTTGTGTGGAGTAGTAGGTACCACAATTATAAAGTGAAAAATAAAAACATTTTCCAAAAAAAACCGACTTCCAAAAAAAAACACTTTACAAAGTGAAAAATAACTTTAATTTCGGAAGTCAGTGTCTTTGTACTTTCGTTTTTTGCCACCAACTTCCGAAATTAAAATTATTTTTCACTTTGTTGTGTTTTTTTTGGATGTCTGTTTTTTTTTTTTTGTAAAAAAGTTTTTTAACTGCAGCTATTCTTACGAAGTTGGCGCCGACACTTCAAGAGATAATTAATAAGATTTAACTGTTACGTCACCACCGCTCAATTTTGATGTTGTATCGGAAATTGTTTTCAAAGAAACTTTAGACTAGGCGGTGAGTTGCACGAAACCAACATTAGTTTAACGGAGACTTTAAATTGACGCTGTCACTTTCCCCGACTACGGCAAAGCCGAAAGAAAGGGTTATGATTTTAGCAGTATATGTATGTATGTATGTAATATAAGTATGTATTTACGTGTGTTCCATCATAGCGCCTAAATTACTGAACCGGTTTTGATGATTGAGGTATCGATAGATTCGTAATAATGGTCCGGGTGACATAGGCTAGATAAATTTTTCCTAAATTTAATATGGTGGACTTTACACGTAAATTTCTGACCTCGAAAAAAATTAAATTGAGATTTTCATGACATGTTTGGTATCAAAAGAAAGGTCTTGACAAGCACATTACAAATATGTATATACCTATGTCATTATTGTTTAAGTAAATAAATATTTTGAACTTTTTAGATCAATTTTATTTTTCCGTAGTCGGGTTACAGTTTTTTATACTATATAATTATTGATACAAAATGTAAGGATAGCATGACTTTAAAGTCTCCGTTAAAGTGATGTTGGTTTCGTGCACAGATCATAAATCTAGACAGATTTCGAGCAACTCAACGTATGTAGTAAGTTGATTTGACGTCTCAACTGTCGAGCTAGAGAAAACTAGACAAAGACTGGTAGAGTTTACAATTTGGCCTTGGCCACACCGCAAATAACCTCATCTATACCAAAGTACCTACTTTGTAATTAAAATTTCATGTTGTTGTCGGTATTGTGTAGCAATAGGTGGCAAAAGCTAATAGACAGACAATAATAAGTAGTATGGACTTAATTCCCGGATTTATAGGACTTAGGTATAGGCCAAGCACTTATATCTAACGCATTATGGACGATAGTGTACCTAAAGCTCACCCAGCAAAATCAACGTAGGTACCGACCTATTATCATGTAATTTAATTAAACAAACAAACATTCCTTCCCTTTGTTTCATAAAAGGTCAAGTATTCGCTAATGTCAGTGCAGTGTCATGTACCTACCTAGGTATTTAAGATCACGGTGTATCACATTTCACATTACACAGACGCTGATGCCATGGTAATACAAACTCATTTGACTCTGAATCTATACAACGTGTAACGTTAAATGCGCAAACCTCTTAAGGGATCATTGTACTCATCATAATGAACAACTTTTACATTGAAGCACTATATGAGGCTAACGATTCGCCTTTCGGCTGTTCCGCTACTTCAGTTGAACTGAACAACTGCGGTTTCGCTGCTATGGTTTCGCAGCTGAGGGGCCCTCATTACACAATATACACAAGCCGTGTGTTGGATGGGGTTTCCCATAGGCAAAAATGTCTAACTTCCACTTAGACTTATAACGCCCTATTTAACCCACCAAAATCCATTTAAAAAAAATCCTTAGTACCTACTCACCTTTGTTAATTATGCATTGATATAATATACAACGTGTAACGTTAAATGCGCAAAACCTCTTAAGGGGTCATTGTATTCATCATTATGAACAACTTTTACTACGGAACCAAACCTGAAATCGCGAAAAAAAATCTGCTGTTCAGTACATTTTGACGAATTCGTCAAAATGTACTGAACAGCAAAAAAATCAGAAAAAAAATCTGCTGTTCAGTACATTTTGACGAATTCGTCAAAATGTACTGAACAGCAGATTTTTTTTCGCGATTTCAGGTTTGGTCCCGTAGTAAAAGTTGTTCATAATGATGAATACAATGACCCCTTAAGAGGTTTTGCGCATTTAACATTACACGTTGGTATAAAAGAAAGTCGTGTTAGTTACACTATTTATAATTACTCAAGAACTGAACCGATTTAGCTGAAAATTTATGGGGATGTAGCTTAGAACCAGGAGACGAACATAGGATACTTAAAAAAAACGGATAAAACGTGGTATAATAACGGCTGGACCGTGTTAGATGAAATTTTGTGCGTATATTTGAATGGGTTCCTGGATGGTTTGAAAACACAATTGAACCCGGTTGGTGCCGCTGCAGTCGGGTTCTAGGATCGTTCAGACAGGACAACGTCTGTCGGGTTGGCTAGTTTCATAATATTAGGTCATTAGGTCTTTACCTATGAAATTGCCGTTCTGCAGTACTGGCCATTTCAAATCAAAATAATTTTTGTTTGGCTAAGAATTCTAATTTCAAATTAATTTTATTTTAAAAACATGGATTTTTTTTTCCAAAAGTAGTCATTTGTTTATTGATTAGTGTTATATTTTCATCGCATTTCAATCTTTTTCGCCATCATGGATACGTTAAAAATTCGAGTAATTATGGAATATGAGTACCGTCGTGGCAGCAACGCGGCACAAGCGGCACGCAACATCAACGACGTTTACGGAGCTAACACTACAAACCAACGCACCACCTGTTATTGGTTTGCTCGCTTCCGTTCTGGAAATTTTGACCTGAAAAATGAACCTCGCGGTCGCCCGAAGACTTTGGTCGACAATTACGAATTAAAGGCGATTGTGGAAGCTGATGATACACAATCTACGGCTGAATTAGCAGCAGCTTTCGACGTTAGCGTCAAAACAATATTGGTCCATTTGCGTCAAATTGGCAAGGTAAAAAAGCTTTACAAATGTGTGCCCCACGAACTCAATGATCGCCAGCGTGAAGTACCTACGCGTCGAGACGTGCCTTGCACTGATCAACAGACACACAAATGAAGGAATTTTGAACCGCATTGTTACAACCTGCGATGAAAAATGGATTCTGTTTGATAACCGCAAGCGCTCAGCAAAATCAAAATCAAAATCAAAAGTCCTTTATTCAAATTAGGCTGAGAATCAGCACTTTTTGAACGTCGAAATTACAGTAAGACAGTCCCCACAAAACGGCCGCCCTTCACCACTTCCTAGTGCTTTAGCTGGGAAGAAGAAGTAGCGGAACAAACTCCCCAGCAAGTTGGTTGGATCCTGGTTCAGCACCTAAACAATGCCCTAAACGAAAACTTACCCCTAGAAAAGTGATGGTCACTGTTTGGTGGTCTAGCGCCGGTGTGATTCATCACAGCTCCTTACCAAACGGGGTGAGCATTACTGCAGATGTGTACTTTGAAGAACTGAACACAATGATGGAGAAGCTGGCACATCTCCAACCAGCATTGGTCAATCGCTCGTCTCCGCTGCTCCTGCACGACAACGCGCGACCTCATACTGCACAGCAGACGGTCTCCAAGTTGCAAGAACTGGAGTTGGAAGCTCTCCGTCATCCGCCCTACTCACCAGACCTTGCGCCTACAGACTACTACTTTTTCCAGAATTTGGATAACTTCTTGGCGGGAAAAAAATTCAATACCCGAGAGGCAGTACAAAATGCCTTTGAAGAATTTGTTGCCTCCCGACCAGCTGATTTATTTAGGAAGGGCATCAATAAACTGCCACTGCGTTGGCAAAGATGCATTGATTGCATGGGTGATTACTTCGATTAATACAAATAAAAAATACATGAAAAAAATTCGTTTAAATTTTTCCATACAAAACGGCAATTTCATAGGTTATATGAGACCTATTATAAAGAGATGGTTAAAAATTCAACTTTTCTACTATACAGTACAAACAAATACAAAATGTTGCCTACGGGGATTTTATTTTTATTTAGTTTAATGAGCACAAAAAGTTCATGAATCTACATCGACGCCGCACCTCGATATACATATAGTATGTATGTATGTATTATAGCTAGTCCTATGTTTATAACCTTCGGCAAGGAGACACTTTAGCTCCTAGAGGCTAAACTATTTCAAAAGTGATCGGGACCGTTTACTGTTGTTAATGATGGGTCGGTCACAGGTGTGTTCGGCAAAGATGTCCATAAGACCGTAATATATATATTACAGAATAATATTGATCGTCACGGCGAATTTTACCCTTGTACGTACCTACTTAGTTACCTATAGTAGCGCGAACAGAAATAAGACAAACAAAACGTCCCGTCAAACATTTGGAAAAAAAAGAGCAAATATAGGTAAGTCTGGTCCTAACGTGAAACCTGTTCTGTGCAGAGTTTTAAAGCTTTTATTAAGCGTCCGTGTTCGAAAGCCCTCACTGGCTCCGGGTCCATTGCATACAGTTGCCTCGCGAATGTTATGATGTCATAATTATGGTAGGTATAAAGAGATTGGTAACGCGACTCATTGGCTGGACGTGATCACTCTTTGGTGTTGCCAATATAATAAAGTAGGTACATAGGTATTCATCTTTTCATATAATGTACTTACTAGGATAATAAGCATAAAGCATTACATTATACATAATTATCATTGCATTCATATTATCATAGTTGCCCCGAAGTCTAACATAAAAACTTATCGCGCTACATGAAAAGTTTTGATGTGACCACAGAATAATAGGTAAAGCTGCAGTAGTTTATCTGAACAGTGACCTTCAATTAATTACCTACGGCCGCTCGGCAGATAATAATGTACGTACAAGTAGTACCCAACTAATATGGCTTATCGATGTACCTGCGCAGAAGATGAATTTTCAAAGCGCGGGAAATGCTATTGACCCATCGGCACGCTCCACGCTTTTTCCTGTACCGCTATTTGGTCGGTAGCTGCCGCCATGTTAGCGCGCGCCGCTTGACAGCCGCCATACTTGCGAGTGAGACGGAACTAAGAGCTGCAGTGTATTATGAACCTTATAGTTGTGACCTAAGGTTGATTGTAAGTTTTAAGCACTGTCGTTAATCTTCGGGGCCATGCTTTCTTTTCTGTGCGAACGAAGATTCACGACGCGCCTTATCAGTTGGGTACTACTTTACGCGTCCATCTGTGCATAACTGCCGCGCACTCGAACTGTTGCCTACTAGTATACACTCTAAGGTATCAACTACACTATGGTGTGGTATTCGGGTGGTATGTACCTATTACTGAGATTTTGAAGCGCGTCGTTTTCTATAAAGTTAAACTACTGTAAAGTTATTATACTGTGATATGACGCCCGCCGTCTAAAAGTTTTTACGAAGATTCAGAACGACTTTTGATGCTTTTCGACATCATTTTCGGTCTCACGAGTACGAAACCATTAACGATAGGTTTGTAAAGTACATAATATGTTGAATACACGTAGAGAGTGCTATTAGCTTTTTTGGTAAAAACCGACCAAGTGCGTGTCGGACCACGCACAATGTGTAGATACCTATTATTTGTTATTTTACGACAAAATTTTGTCGCATTTTTTATTGCGTTGACTTAGAAGCTTGCTTTTTAAAGCTCCATTCTCCAAAGGACCGTATAGTCGTACACACGGCTACACATCAAGCTATACTTTTCCAGTTTACACTGATCTCTCATTGCAAAGAAATCCTATACAATGCGAGATCAGCTTGAACTGGAAATTTATAAGTTAGGTACGTCGAGAAACAGTTCTATAATAAAAAAAATTAAAAAAATGGAAGAGTTAGAGGTCAACTGCAATACGATCAGTTTAAGACCCTCAATATTAAGAACCTAATTTCCGATGCTAATATGCGATGCCTATAAAATTTTTCGGATGTACAACCTACAGAATTCATGAAGCAAAATTCCAAGAAACATTTTAATACTTACTTAGTTGAAAATAATAAAGTAGGTATTACCTAGTTGAAGTTGCGAATTTGCGATGCACCGAAGTTGCGTAGCAGTGTTGCAGACGTGAGTAACTCAATATTATTTCCTTGCCACGACTTTTATAAAGACTTGGTAAAGTACGTATTTTACGCTTTTAAAGTTTTTGCTCTTTAAAATAATATTATGGTTGTTATGTGCAACTAGGTGCGTAATTTTGCAGAACTATTTTTGATTGAATTGGTATTTATTACTTATATATTTTTAATAATTAATATAAATAATAATAATTTAGTCATATAATGGTGCACATTTTAATTCCGTTGGCTAGATCGACATTTTATAGTTAATAAAAACCGGCCAAGTGCGTGTCGGGCCACGCGCAGTAATAGGGTTCCGTAGTTGCACAATAATGCGGACTAAGAAGAGGGCTTTTTGTAACAACAAAGAGCCCTCTTCTGTAGGGGTCGGCTTCCAGTCTAACCGCATGCAGCTGAATACCAGTATTTTACATGGAGCGACTGCCTATCTGACCTCCATAAATCAGTAACTGGGTAATACGATACCCCTTGGTAAGACTGGTTGTCAGACTTTCGGGCTGCTGACGACCCGTAATGACTGTCAAAGATCCACGAATGACAGCCGGGGCCAACGGCTTAACGTGCTTTCCGAGGCACGGAGGAGTCTCGGTATGTAAAGATGGTCACCCATCCACGGACCCACCGCGGCAAGCGTAGCTTAACCTGTTGGATCGACCCGTGCGGCTGTTATTATTTAGCCACGAGCTCCTCTAGAAGACTACAGCTAGTATATTGCGAGCACATAGTATATTACACACATTGCCGGCTGCGCATTCGGTACTGTATAGAATGCCTAGGCAAAGTATAAAATCAATAATATTTCATACATTACCTAAACGTTTCAGGTATTCTATACATTGCCTAGGTATTGTATAGAATACCGGATAATATATAACATACAACATAATAACATAATATACAACGTGTAACGTTAAATGCGCGAAACCTATTAAGGGGTCATTGTACTCATCATTATGAACAACTTTTACTATGAGACCAAACCTGAAATCGCGAAAAAAAAATCAGATGTTCAGTACATTTTATGTTCGCATAATTCGTCAAAATGTACTGAACAGCTGATTTTTTTTCGCGATTTCAGGTTTGGTCCCGTATTAAGAGGAAAGGCGGGTGGCCAGTTATGCTGTCGCTCTGCGAGCGCTCCGGCCTCGAATTCGTGCGATAAGGACAACTGCAGATCCGACTAAATACCCTATGTATTAAATTAAATTATTAAATACCCCAGTCACATTTCGAGGTTTGGCTCTCGCCTATTTCCTCCTCCAACATTGGACCAATTTAAAAGATATTTCATAAACTGAATAAGAAGGATATATACTATGCCCCTATGTTTTTTTTTTCGTTAATAGTTGTCAAATTGGTACACTAGGCCATAAATAGTGTATTATCTATGCACTAGGCGTCTGTTGACAGCGGTCTGAATAGGCAATTTTGAGCATTTTGGAGGGTTCTAGTTCCTATAAAAATAATATATCATCAAAAAGGAAAACATAGGGGCATACAATTACCTGATATTTATATTTCTGTAAAAAATCATTGCTTTATGGTCATTAACCAGAAAGAAAACAGGCGAGAGCGTTTGTATCTTTTTGTATGGAGAAAAGAGCACCCACGTTTCCTCTTAAAAGTTGTTCATAATGATGAATACAATGACCCCTTAAGAGGTTTTGCGCATTTAACCTTACACGTTGTATATTATATCAATGCATAATTAACGAAGGTGAGTACTAAGGATTTTTTTTAAATGCATTTTGGTGGGTTAAATAGGGCGTTATAAGTCTAAGTGGAAGTTTGACATTTTTGCCTATGGAAACCCCATCCAACACACGGCTTGTGTATATTGTGTAATGAGGGCCCCTCAGCTGTGAAACCATAGCAGCGAAACCGCAGTTGTTCAGTTCAACTGAAGTAGCGAAACAGCCGAAAGGCGAATCGTTAGCATCATAAAATGCTTCAATGTAGCATAATTATGTTAAAAGTGCATTTTGTTTCTTAAGTGTTATTTTGAGATATTTGAAAGTAAAAATGAATGCTAACGACAACAGGTAGACGCTTGAAATATTCACACAATATTTATTTATATATTTACTTAAAAATAAATAATTAAATTAAAATAAAACAAATATTTAAGGGGAGAATGGGAGCCCCCATACAACAAACGTGATTTTTTGCCGTTTTTATAGATAATGGTACGGAACCCTTCGTGCGCGAGCCCGACTCGCACTTGGCCAGTTTTTATTCATTGGTAAAACTTCACAGGCGTGATGGGTATCGGTGGGTGTCTAGTCTACCTACCTATCTAATAATAATAAACGAAAAAGAAAATAAAGCGAGCTACTTATTATGATTAAGTATCCTATACTTAGTTCTATATTTATTTATGTCTTGTTTTGTTGTAAATTCGGTATGAAGTTTGAAAACATTATTTACCTAATTATACAATAAGTAAGTATGTCTTCACTTACACTATTTACAAAAAAAATAACCCTATTAAAAAGTATTCATAAACTACATATACAATGCTAATTCATCCTCGTGCGAATTCTAAAGTTTTTCCTAAAAGGGGTAAATAGTCACTAGCTTGTGTTATTGTATAGGTTGTACATACGTTATAGATAGATAAGTAGGTAATTGGTACTCAATTAAGTACCTTTGATTTTACTTCGATAATCCGCTAACTTGGTACGTCAGCAGTGGCGATAGCATCTCACGAGTTTGCGTACAAGTTCACTGAAATGTCAGACGACTAGGTACTGAAACAAATCCGATGCTTCGTTAAGGCTTGTCCGTCGTAAAAAGCGCGGTCACTGTCGGACTGCATAGAAAAGAAAGAGAAAGTAACACAACGCTTGCAAAATATGAAGTAATTATCGATCTACAAAAAATTTGTTGATTAAACTAAAAAAGTAATGACAAGAAATCATTCCTTATTAGTTTGTAAAGAACTGTATTTATGAACACTTTTAATGAAAACTGTAGGAGTAATATGGTAACAACTTAAAAAAATAGACCGAAATAGACCTGGATTTAGGTTTTTTTTTCCTTAGTTCTACAAACTAAAACAGATTTCGGGACACATGAAATCACTTCTTATGTATGTAGATTACTGTGTATTTTTTCCTATCAGAAAGATGCTATAGTTACTGTAAAAAATGGTTAAAAAGTTACTTAGTTTCGCCGTATTTTAGGAAGGAGCAGCCTTAATGAAACTTGCAGCCATCAAAACTTATTTAACTAAGTTTATAATATCCAAGAATGAAACCCGTTTCGTATCGGATTTTATATTTGATAATTAAGTAAATGCAACAATAAAGGAGTGTTTGTTTTATTCAGTGTAACTCGAATAGTATCAGTAATGCGCGCTTTTTAGCACAAAGCAATTAAACGCCTGGAGATGTGAAACTACAAAATAGCCATTGTTTTGTATAAATAAAATGTACCGTTATGTGCAAGGCAGAGCAGCCTTCGATGTCAGAAATGTAAGTACCATCAAGATAAAGCAAACGTGCAGCGACTCAAGTCGGCGGGTGGCGCGGCGGACTGTTGCGAGACTTGCGAGTTGCGAGTCTCAACGCTTTATAATGCCGCGGCCACATTAACGGGATGTGCCGTTGATTATCGAGGTGTAGCCACCACTTACCACGAAAATTTGACCGAATCTTGACCGAATTTAACAAACCGCGATGTTAATGGCGTTGACGTTAATGTGGCCCGGGCAACAAGAAGGGCGCCGATTGCATCTCACTTTGACTCGTTCCAATTTAGTTTCTCGCCGTTAAATTGGGGGCTTTTTCGTAACCATTTATTTCACCTACCACTGCCTACAGCATGTATGGTTTTCATTTTTGGGTATATGTTTATTGACTATTTGATTAATACTCTGACTGATGGAAAACGCAATTGGGTTAAATTTCCTCGATAGAATTTAGTTCCGAAAAGACCTCTACTTTTTATATTTTTTTTCATTTAATTTAATTCTAAAATCCTAAATAATATAATTGCAAAATTGTATTTAAAATGTGCGTATTAAGTAGGTAATTGAAAACTCTGTCTGAAAATATTTTTGTTAAAATATTGTCGTAAATTTCCAAAATACAAGCTTAAGCTTAGTTTGGGAATCAGTAACAGTACCTTTTGTAAAATAAGTACATTAATACGTTGCATAATATGTTACATTACTCTAAGATGAATAGATGTATTAACTGGCGACAAGAATTTTTATTTTATTTTTTATTTATTTTTAAACAATTTTTATTTGGTTTGGCGCTTTTATTTTGGTTCCAGCAGCGCATTGTACTTGTGCTTTCTTTTTTCGCAATTGACTCACTTGTCAATTGTAATTGTCACTTTCTTATTCCCGCCCAGTTCACTTTTTACATATCACCTTATTAGCGTGTAGGAGAATAACGAATAAGAGAAATACCAAATAATAAAGTTCAAAAGATTTAAGGCTCCACGCTATTCCGCAGACAGGCGCGACGCTATTCCAGTAGGACAATAATTTGTCATGGAAATTGTTTCACCAGAGCCGCGTCACACTTCGCGTTGCTCCTGTCTGCGGGACACTTTAGCTTTTGTAAAATATGAAATTCCTATCAACGATCAGCTGCAAATAAATGTACTTAATGTCCTAGGACCTAGGTAGGTAGGACCTAAGTAGGTGAACGGGTTTACAACTTAACTTCCAACTTGATGCACTAAGAAAATTGCCTTAATGGAACCCAATTCTGGACAACTTCCATCCATATTATATACACAGGTGTTTCTTTTAAGGTGTCAAGCCAGTGCGAGTACCATACGTATCGATTTAACCCCCATGTATGTTCTACGATTTTTTGTAGTTTTCGAGTTATTTTGGATCCCTCATTTCATATCAATGGTAGTGGTTCAGGATAGTAGTTGCTGAAACATTTATGTTTTTACTGTTAACTGAGCTCTGCTTAAAGGAAGAGGAATAGTAAAAGTTATCTTTGCATATTTTTGCCAGAATTGACAAAAATATGCAAAGATAATAATCAATTATAAAATATTAAAATCACAAGATATCAGATACACCACTTTCAACGACCGATCTCAGCAAATAATGCCCTATTTAGTACATTCTTGTTCAAAGATGACCCAAAAAAGATATAATTTTTTAAAGCCACCATCTCGTTGAATCAGGAAGAATATTGAAAAAAAATTATAACTCGAAAACTACAAAAAATCGTAGAACATACGTGGGGGTTAAATCGATAGGTATGGTACTCTGCTATCAGTTCGCACCGGCTAACGGCTTGACACCTTAAAAGAAACACCCTGTATATGAACAGAAACCGATTCACAAAACTTACATGGAGTTCGAAAAGTTATGCTGTGCGAAATGCTCAGAGTCGTAAGCCCAAATTGTTCCAAGAATGTATTTATTTCCTTGTTACTTTATTTGTAGCTTCGTCAGAATAGTAAAACGGACTTATAAGTACTTAGCGCATACTCTTTCATCATGCCTTGCTTGCAGTCTGGAGCAGCCCGACTTACAATTTGTTTTGAAGTTTTCTCAAGTATCTACCTACCAAAAATATAAGTAAGTACCTATAACTTGTTCTGCTTTGGCAATAATAACAATGATAATAATTATTATTATGTCTTCGTAGGTTATCCACACAGACTCACAGCAAACTAGTCAAAGGAAAAGCAATTTTATTATCCTGGGACTGATCAGATGTCCGCTAAATGATATTGTGCCGGTGCGGCAGTGTAACAATAAAGCTCTGTGCTTGTTTCAGAGGGAAAAATATTGTTCCCTGATAATTAATTAAACTTTAATTATCAGGGAACAATATTTTACCTGGGCGCTGCTCGGGTTGAAAATAGAAAAAACGAATTTCCTAAATATGAGAGACCTAGATAAATCGATTTTTGCTCTCGTAAACCCATTTAATGCAACTTTCATCGAAACCGTTAGTGCCGTTTTCGTGAACGTGGTGACACATGTACTTTATGTACAAATATTGCTCATGGGATTTATTATAATAAGTACGTGTATTTTAATAATTTAAAGAAGTTGTTAAAAATAATGATGACTAGAGTTGTGTATAACGCTTCATACATTAAGTGGTACCTATGATTTGGCATTTTGTCAGATGCAAATTTTATTTTATTTAGTAAGTACCTAGGTACCTAATTTTTTATAGCACATCTGCCATCGTGGGACATCTGTCGCATATCGACAAAACGAAACCTACACCACATGGGCACCCATCTCAATAATTATTATCTACCAACTTATATTCTGCTCTAAGAAACTGAGGATGACCAAAAAACTAGAGAGATGGAAACCTTGCTCTTTGTATCAAAGATGGAACGGGCGGGCGAGACGAAAATTATGTAACGTAGATACTTTTGATTTTATAAAAGGACTGATATTTTTCTTTTGCGTAGCCAGCTAATATTATATCAGATGACTTTTTTTACCGTCTCGAAAAAAATTGGATATATTAGGTGCACAGAGTAGAAGTCTATGGCATACCTAGTTTTTTTTTTTTTAAATAGCTTAGACAGAAAAAAATATCTAAGTACCAATAAATAGAACAAATTCGATGTAAACTTTTCATTTTTGTACCCCAAAAACAGAAATTTTGAAAAAAAAATAATACATCGTTTAAAAATATCGAAATTCAAATCATAATTATGCAGCTTGCATATGATTTGAATTTTTAACTTTTTGATTTTGTTTTTTGAAAAAAAAAAAATAAGTTAGGTATGCCATGGGTTTCTACTCCGACCACCTAATATACCCATTTTTTTTCGAGACGGTAAAAAAGTCATCTGGTATAAAGAGCGGGCTACAATATTAATTGATTGATGATTATTACGTCACATCCAACTTACCTACATAGATACAAGTAGGTACTCACAACCCTTTTAAAAACAGAATTGATAGGAAGATTGAAAAGACCGGGATTGAAGCTTCATTATATGAAATTATACACTGCATGAGGAAACAGGCAAGTGGTTCGATGAATACAGTTTGACGAGTAGTACCTATCGCTTTGAATGGAAGGCGCGATGAATGCACTTGTTAATATCGGGCCATAGGTACCTATTTGTCAGCCAACTGTGACTGGTCATGCATGCATATTGCGTTTTTGGGTTAGGAGTTCGAATTTTTGCTTTTAGTAGAGATTCCAGTTATTTGAATATACCGGTTTATTGCTTTCCATATCGACGCCTTAGATTGAAAACCTCGTAAGTGTAAAAGAAGTAACTTTTCAGGAAGAAGACAAAACTGCGTGCTGTAAAATTTTTGTACGTCGTCTTTATGTGTTTTTATTAATTAATATGGAATATCATCAATCATAGATGGCGCTATAAGTATCGAAATAACAAATTAGTCAGATCAGGATGTGCGTTGCGAGGTTTTCTTTCTAGAAACGCAATAAAATAAATTTGAGCAAAAATGCAATCCCGAGGTTTTCAACATTTGAAAGGTAAACACAATACACTCTGTGTAAGTTAACACAGAGTGTATTGTGTTTACCTTTCAAATATTTGTGGTTTAATCAGTGGCGTAACTATACCGTTCGAGGCCCGTGGCAAATTCATCGGATTTTTACTAAATGTGTAATATTAAATTTTGGGAGTTGGGATTCTCCTCTGACCGGGGGCCCCCTGAGGCTGGGGGTCCGTGGCATTTTGCCGACTTGCCACCCTGTAGTTACGCCACTGGGTTTAATTCCAGTTAGGTGTTGTTGTGATTTACTGGTTTACTTTACAATCACAGATAATTAAATAATAGATTAATGAATAAATAAATTTCTACTAAAGGCCCCTCTGTTAATCTTTGCTTTGTGCAAATTCATATTATGAAATTACGTTTAAGTATTTATGTTTTAAATTGTGAAATTCTGTCTGAATGTGAACCCAAGTAGGCCATAGCGAGCACAATAATCTAGTGAAAGGGGGGATTATAGCCCCACCGACAGCCAGTGTGAATACGGTGCTCCATGGGTGCTCCCAATCAAATCGCAGGTCTCAATTAAGTATGTTGGAGAGTACAAAGTAAATACCCAAACATGCACTTCCGAGAACCGCAAAAAAGAGTATATAGTTCATTAAAATTTACCATAGCCTCGAAAAAAAGAAGAACTCTGAATGTTTTATTTTGCTAAAAATTACATGCTTTATTTACAGCAAAACAATTTTACGGTCTTATTTAATCTTATGACATAATATCTTAGGTATCTATCTATATAAATAAAAAGAGAAGTCCTGACTAGGTCCTGACGGACTGACTGATCAACGGCCAGCCCAAGCCCTTGAACCTAGAAAGCTGAAATTTTGCTGTCACTGGAAAAGTGCCCAAAAGTTCAGCCTTTTGCCATTCAACATGGCAATGCTGATTGTCCCAGTAATTATGTACTTATTTAATTCTTTTTGGGGTTCCGTACCAAAATGGTAAAAAAGGAACCCTTATGGTGTGACTCAGTCTGTCTGTCTGTCTGTCTGTCTGTCACAGCTGTATATCTCAAGAACTACTAATGCTATCAAATTGAAATTTGGAACAGTTTTAGATGACGTTTACCCAACTATTCTGCAAATAAGAAAGAAGTAATAGTACATTATGATATAAGTGCGGTAAGTTGAAAATTACAGCCGAGTCGCTATTGCTACCCCGAGCCGAAGGCGAGGGCTACAAGAAAGCAGAGGCTGTAATTATCAAATCGCACGTATGTCATACGACGTTTTATAACATATTTGCGAGAGAAAACCGAAAATACTTTCGAATTTTTACTCACATGGCCACTTGAGCGTCTTTTTAGAAATGCCAGCAAGTTGGAGTATTACTTGATATCAATACCATGTTTTGTTTTCACAGTGCTTTTTAGCATTGAATAGTAGCACCACAATGCTTGACTTATATTTTTGAGAAAGTTCTATGAAATAAGCTAACACACTTTCTGAAAATGAATTTGCATCTTGCTTGCTTTCCATAAGATTAAATTTCGAAATTTCGATTTTTCAGGCAAGAGGCTTAGAGTAGCCTTTTTCGCGGCCTCTGAGACTTCTGGCGGTGTCGAATTAATAAATTCATCATTACTTGACGACATTTTCAAATAAAAACAATACAGCGCAAAGAAAAAGCGCGCGGAATAATTTGTACTTGTTCACAAATTAGCGATGCGCGCGCATCAGCGCTTTTTTTTTAAGGCAAAGGCACAAAAACAGCCAGTATTACTAATAAAGTAAATTCATATTTTTTTGTTTTGTTACAGATAAATTTACAGATAAAATTAATTAAATTGAAGAATTAAATGTTTATTTTTATATTTTATCTCCCAAAGCTAATTTTATTCATAAAATTTTGACCACTTTTCTGACATAAAAACTCTTTGCTAAGATTTAAAAAGTACCGGTCTTTTTAGACGGAGCATCTTGATAAACCCTACGTTTTAAAGAAACTCGTGCGTTTCACATTACAATAACGCACAAGTACGTAATAACATACATTACGATATTGATATTGGTGAAATAAGAGACCCTTTACGAGCAAATGTGTTATAATAGTACATTATGATATAAGAGCGGTAAGTTGAAAATTACAACCGAGGAGATATTGCTAGCCCGAGCCGTAGGCGAGGGCTACAAGAAAGCAGAGGCTGTAATTATCAAAGCGCACGTATGTCATACGACGTTTTATAACATATTTGCGAGGAAATAAATGAAACTCGGACTTTCATAAACGAATAAATCTTTAAAACACACTTTCTGAAAATTAATTTGGATCTTTGCTTGTTTTCCATAAGATGAAATTTTGATACGCTTGTAAGTATCTATCGGTCGATTTTTCAGGCAAGAGGCTTAGAGTAGCCTTTTTCGCTGCCTCTGAGACTTGTGGCGGTGCCGAATTAATAAATTCATCATTACTTGACGACATTTTCAAATAAAAACAATATAGCGAAAAGAAAAAGCGCGCGGAATAATTTTTACTTGTTCACATTTCACAAATTAGCGATGCGCGCGCATCAGCGCTTTTTTTTTTAAAGCAAAGTCTCAAAAACAGCCAGTATTACTAATAAAGTAAATTAGTATTTTTTTGTTTTTGTTTGTTGTTGTTGCAATTTATTGTCAAAATTAAATAAATTAATGAATTAATTCTTTAATTTAATTAATGTTTATTTTTTTATTTTATCTCCCAAAGTTAATTTTATTCATAAAATGTTGACCACTTTTCTGACATAAACTCTTTGCTAAGATTTAAAAAGTACCTTTCGTTTTAGACGGAGCATCTTGATAAATTACGTTATACCTTATTAAAAAGAAACCTGTGCGTTTTACATTACAATTACGCACAAGTACGTAATGACATACATTACGATATTGAAATTCGTGGAATAAGAGACCCTTTACGAGCAAATGTGTTATAAAAATATGTATATATTTTTTTGTACCAGGGACTGAAAGAGCGTCTTAAAAATCAAAGTGTGGCTACTAGGGCATGTGGGGTACCATATGAAAGAACGCTGCTTGCACATTCTTAAACAATTTTTTATTTTTTAGGCCACTTAGTTTTCGATTGAAAAAATATCGTCCCCCCCCCCTCTTATCTCCGAAGTTTGCAAAGATAAAAATCTGAAATTATTCTATGTGATAGAAGTAAAAGTAAAATTCCTGGAAAAATAAGACGATGTCTCTAAATAGCACACTTTTTCAGAAATCGGAACGGAACCCTCGGTGCGCGAGTCCGACTGACTCGCTCTTGACCGGTTATTTTTGTTTTAAGAAGATACAAGATACAAGAAACCTGAAACGGATAGCAGCCAGACCTCAGACAAATATGTTGCAAATAGCAGCGTAGGTATAATACAGCATAGCATTGACATAATAAAAACTTTTTTACAAAAAAAAATAGGTAACCGACTTCCAAAAAAAAAACTGCAAAGTGAAAAATAACTTTAATTTCGGAAGTCGGTGTCTTTGGATCTGTATTTTAATTTTTTGCCACCGACTTCCGAATTTAAAGTTATTGTTCATTTTGCAGTTTTTTTTTGGAAGTCGGTTATTTTTTTTAAGTTTTTTTTTTCACTTTTTAGTGGGTCAGTTTGTAATTTATCTAACAATAATAATAGTTACAATAGCCTAATCATCAACTGCTCATCATCTTTTACAAAATATTGCTTTTCCCAATGCTGGGACGTTAATTGTTGAGGAGTTCTCCTAGTCAGAACCAGGAGAACTGTAGCTGATGGTGAAGTCACCATCAGCTCCATTTCACCACATGCATTGTGACGGACGAGCATAAATTGGTAATCGAATGGCAACCTATGAAATACTTATTATTGAGTAGTTCCGATGGCCTTATGTGGTCTTCATCATCAGTTCCACTTCACCAAATGGTGCTTTTTGAGAGCAAATGCACAAGTTACTATAAAAAATACCCAAATCAATGTAAGTGTGCCTATAAAATTTGAGGGTTTCCCTCGATTTCCATGGGATCCCCTCATCAAATTCTGACTTGGTGACAATGTGACCACCTCGAAAACATACACTATCAAATAAAAAAAAGAATTTTCCAAATCGGTCCTCAATTGACGGAGAATTCGGTGTAAGTACATACATAAAAAATATGAAAAAAAAAATAATAATAATGAATATGATATTATGTCGATGAAATTTAAAACATGTTCCAAATCGAAATGGGAGATTGTACTCATCATTATGAACAACTTGCTATGGAACCAAACATAAAATCTCGAAAAAAAAATCTGCTGTTCAGTACATTTTGACGAGTTTGATGTAGAGCTAAATGTACTGAACAGCTGATTTTTTTTACATGCCCATGTCTTCTCTACCATTATCGCACCCGCCGGTCTACTCCTTGATATACAGTGGTCTCTGTTGCACCATGTAACATGAGGCAACAGGCCAACAGGGGCTAGTGTGAGTCTTTGGTTTCATTCGAGTGTCGAGGCTGGGGTCGGTACATTTCATTAATTAATTGCGAATTTGTGATAATTGTGCCGCCAAAATTAAAAGTTGACTGGTAGAGTAGGTAGAGAATGCCTCTACCACTAAGTTTACCTGCCTACAGACAGTTAAAAAAAAACTAGTTTAGGTATGTAGCCGGTCAGAATCGAACTCTTCCGCCAACAGCTTACAATTTTTAGATTCTTGCTTATACATGAGGTGTTTACACTACCTCTTTGGTGTCAATTAATCATAGCATTTGGTATCTACGAACACTATAGGTGCAATACCCCTACAATTAAATTATGTTCATCGGACCATATCTACATGCTGCTTCACACAAATCTCAATATCACTGACTTATTGTCACTTTTTTGACTTCAAACGAAGAATGAATGTATGCTGTGTCGCCACGTGCCCTTTGATAAGAATGATGCTCGTTATCTATTGAAATTATAAAAATTAGACGATAGTACCATCGTCATTGTATGTAGGTACCTATTCTACATATTTATTTATGTTATGTGAACTCCTGAACTGCTAAGCCCCTTGAAACGTGTGATAACGTGATCGGAGTTGCTCCCACAGATACCCACGTCGTGTCTATAGATCGTCTTACAGTAGGTAGGTAACCTTCAGCCGAGTTTTTTGCCTCACTCTGTTATGGGACAAAAATGCAGACCTACTTAGTTCAAAGTGCAGATGACCTTAATTGTCTGTACGGTAAAGGAGATTGGGTGATTCTGCCCTGGAGCCCAAAAGCGTTAAGATTTAATGAAAAGACTAAGACCAATAGAAAGATCTCATCAAGGAGGATATTTTTAATTATAAAGACTTCTCTTGGAGTTCAGTACGTAAGGAGCTACAGAGCTTTAAATGTGAGTATTTAAGTATTATTCAACAACATCTTTTAAGCAAAACAATATTCTTGCAAACATCATCTTCTATGGCTATAAACGGACATTTTAAAACATTGGCCTCCTAGATGCCATTTTAGGAACAATGTCTTTAAGAGTCGGTCGGCCGGACAGAACGTTAAGCCTGCCGCATTCGACCAATGGAAAGAGCTTTTCAAGTAGAATATTTGCTATTAACACGACTTTTGAGTTCGAAGTTAATGACCTAAATAGGTACTTGTATTTGTATTTAACAAAGTTAAGGAATTTTTGGCGCCCAATAGCCATAATAAATGGAAAGAGCTTTTCAAGGAGAACCTTTGCTAATACTAACACGACTTTTGCCAATTGTGAGTCAGTTCGGAGTTAATGACCTAAATAGGTGATAACTTGGGTACCGAAGTTAAGGAATTCCGGGTGACCTTAGCCATAAGATATACATCGCCCTTCGAACCCCTGCACACACAAGTCAAGTCGCGACATCAGTGCTAGATTATCCCGACAACACAATGAAAGTTGCTCATTTACTTGACATTTTAAATTTTTCTGATCCCCAAGTCTTGTTGAATTGCCATACCATCCAAATTGGGCAATTACGATTTTGACCTCGATGGCGAGGTCGGAACGTAGGTCTTGGCTTGCGTTTGTGGACCGTGCTGGTGGCCTTATTACTCTCCTGAAGGAGGGTTATAGGGTCATCAGGCTCGGAGAGAACATGTCTAGGACGGCGAGTCCTACTAATTCGGGACGGGACATAATTGGCGGATTAGACAACCAAAGGGTTGCGATGTTTCGCGGCGGTATCAAAGAAACGCACGGAATTGCGTTTCAAGAATTGATGGATTGTGGGGATTTTAAGGTCAAGTTGGAGGTTTTCGTTACGAACGAACCAGGGGGCACCCGTTATCTTTCGGAGAAAACGATTTTGCAGTGTCTGCATCCTATGTATATGGCGGGGCTTGGAGTGAGTAAATACCGAGCCCGCATATTATGTCATGATGTCTATGTCATGTCATGATGTATATGTCATGATGACCGCTGTATAAATGCGCAACTAGCACTTAAGTGACAATTTGCTGCGTGCATTCAAAACGGAATGAAGTCTGCCGAGGGCAAAAGCAGCCTGTGAACGAGCGAGCTTTATGTGCTCGGAGTTTCTCTTATAAAGCACTATCTATTGATATATCACTTATGGCTATTGGGCGTTGAGAACATTCCTAAGCTTCGGTACCCAAGTAGTTACTATTTAGGTCATTAACTCCGAACTGACTAACAATTGGCAAAAGTCGTATTAGTAGCAAAGATTCACCTTGAAAAGCTCTTTCCTTGATGTATGTCTTATGGCTATTGGGCGCAAAGAATTCTCTAACTTCGGTGCCCAAGTACAAGTACCTATTTAGGTCATTAACTCCGAACTGACTAATAATTGGCAAAAGTCGTGTTAGTAGCAAATGTTCAACTTTCCATTGGTATATATCTTACTAGCTTTTGCCCGCGGCTTCGCCCGCGTAGATATCGGAAAATATCCCATGGGAACGTTCATGTGAAAAACATAGGGCCGTCCAATATAACTATGCTAAACTCAAATCGTTACGATATATCGTTGCCGTGTATGGTGGACTTACAACTCCCAGTCAGCATGATTTTTTCCGACATCTTCAATAATCATCGTCATATTTCAGCCAAAAAACAAAAAACCATAACAAATAACCACTGAATCTATACTGCACTGTACCTTATGGGATGATTTTTCAAAAACGCTGTACACACAGCTACTTATCAAGCTATACATTTCCAGTATAAGCTGACCTCTCATTGTACGGAAATTCTATACAGTGCGAGATCACCTTAAAGTTGAGATTTTTGATTTCCTACCAAAAAAGAAATGCTGGGATTCTTATACAAACTTTCATCCCCTATATCATACCCCGTACGATTATTTTTTAAGAGAAAAAGTAACTTATGTCCTTTCCCAGGATACTATCTATAATATTGCCAAATTTTATCGAAATCCGTGCAGTTTTGTGAATTTTAAAATCAACCCCTATTTTACCCACTTAGGGAATGATTTTTCAAAACGCTGAACCGTATTTTTGTTTATTTCCTACCAAAACCATAAACTTGAATTTTCAAATGCTGGCCGGGTTCCCCATACAAACTTTCATTCCCCATATCACCCCCTGTAGGATTATTTTTTACGACAAAAAGTAGCCTATGTTCTTCCCCAGGATGCTATCTATAATCTTTCCAAATTTTATCGAAACCCGTGCAGTTTTGCGAATTTTAAAATCAACCCCTATTTTACCCCCCTAGGGGATGATTTTTCAAAAACGCTTAATCGCATGTTTGTTTATTTTCTACCAAAAGCATAAATTTGAATTTTCATATTCCTAACTTAAGTAATGCTGAGTTTCCCATACAAACTTTCATCCCCTATATCACCCCTTGTAGGATTATTTTTCAGAAAAAAGTAGCCTATGTCCATCCCCAGGGTGCCATCTATAGCCTTGCCAAATTTTATCGAAATCCGTTCAGTAGTTTAGGCGTGAAAAGGTAACAGACAGACAAACAGATAGATTTACTTTCGAATTTATAATATTAGTATAGTATAGTATAGGTGGCTTGGGTTTCAGGACAGAAAGTGCAGAAACCATAGTTCAGTGCGCATTCTCCTGTAAAGTTTTCACTACAGTTTATAACTTGGATTCTGAGTCTCTGACTCTACGGGTAAAGCTGTTATTGTCACAATTTCATTTTTTTATTATTTATTTAACTTTGTGACATCTGCACGCAAGTCCTACTATTTTCAATTCGATAAAAAAATCCAGAGTATGTTATCTTAAGTACCTACAGCTATAATTGAGACAATTCGGAAAGGAAACCATGAGCTGGTACCTATTATGATATTATACAATAGGTAACTAGGTGCTTGGAACAATAGACACGAACAGAGTCATGTCACAAGCAGTAGGTAGAACCTAATTCAATTTGCATTGTCAGGAATTGTGGTTCCGTTCAATGCATGAAATTCAATTAAAATCTATACTTAACCACTGAACTAAAAGCCAGTCAGTAGGTATATACTCAGCAGACAGCAATCATGTCGTTTTTAATTATCAACCATTGGGAATGTAGAGACCTAGAACTACTGAGCTAATATAAATACCTACAGATAACGATTTTAAAACTGAAACCCGACTTCGCCTTAACAGAAAATACACCAGTAAATAGTTATCCATTACACTTTCGACATTCGACATAATTTATACTTTACTACATAGGTAAATCATCATGTAATCAAACTACATAGGTGCTCCACATCAAGGTATGATGTAATAAACGGATTAATTCAACCATAAATTATATATGTCAATGGCAACGCTATTTTTGACTTCATTGTCGTACCTACATATGCCTGGGTGCGTCCGGCGCTCCTAAGTTATGGTCCATAGAGCGAGCTGATATCACTGTAGAACTAACCAATTACATATCTGGTACTCGCAAGCTAATTGTCAGCAGATCAATCCAACGTATATCAAGAGGACTCGAGTCAAGTTTCATCAATGAGACGAATAGATAGGAATGTATAGAGATATAAAAATGTCTTAAGGCAAAAATCCTAGGGCGATTGTAAAATATCCGGTTAGTTGGAATACCTATAAGAAAGATTTTCGAAAACATCCACGCTATTTCCAGAATCATTGCATGTTATTGCAGTTAAGACACAGATATATTTATGCCAATAGCCTTGAGTGGTTCGGCCTTGAGCGGCAAAGCTTGCCTGTTCTGTTGCATTATTAATTTAATAAACACTAGCTTTTGCCCGCGGCTTCGCCCGCGTTTATTATACATATAAACCTTCCTCTTGATTCACTCTATCTATTAAAAAACCGCATCAAAATCCGTTGCGTAGTTTTAAAGATCTGAGCATACATAGGGACAGACAGACAGCGGGAAGCGACTTTATTTTATACTATGTAGTGATAAAACAAAAGGTATTATATTAACTTGGCACATTCGTTGTTTTATTCCGAGCGCACACACATTATCGCCATCCCTTCTTTTGCCTATCAAAAGTAATATCATCACTCTCGTTTATTTAGATCAGTCGCCCCGTAGGACTAAGAGAGCAAACCTAAAGTCGTGAATTTCAGATGAAAACTGTGGAAATAGAACTGTCAAGAACTGTAAATTGAGCAATTTGATATGTCTATTACTCTACTTTAAACCTTTGAAGAAAAAAGTGTTCGATATTGGAAAAAGTGCTAGAAATGGCCATGTTAAATCTCGGGTTTGCCAAACTTTTCATCAATTTGATCTGTCCATTTGTTCAAAATACACACACAGTGTATTTTAACCGTTTAATTATTATTAAACTCGGAATAAAAAGAAAACATAAACGGATACGTTTCTCGAATTAGCTACATACTTTGGTATCGCTTCGAAGTAAATCCTAATTTGTGTTAACATCATAGTTTTACTTAACTATAGATATGTCCGAAGTAACACGTCAGATAATTATAAGTATGCAGAATTGCAGATGGTAGGTACTTACCTTTGTCTTTTTGGCCGGAGAAAGTGTGGCTAAAGTTTGAAGAGAGAAGAGTAATATTTCATGGAACTGCGTTTGGATTAAACACTTTCGGACAAAGCACAGAAACGACTTCTGATAACATTAATTAAGAACATTGAAACCTACTTAAACTGATGAGCCACAAAGGAACATAATGGCAATGGGTTTACAAAGGCGCTCTCCTAGAAACCGTTAGCTCGGGATGTATATCACACAAGTAATGGTTTTTAAATACTTACAATACGTAATAATCTATAACAGCTCCTGCCCGCGACTTCATCTGCGTAAAGCTTCTAACACCGTGTCGCATCGCGTCGCCTACCCTCGCTATTACTTACCTACTTAGTTTTCGCTCAGCGTTCTTTCTGACTTTTTTATTTCGGCTCGGCACCTAACAGTCGTAACGTTATGTTAAATCCTCAGGAATTGGGCTACCAAATGCAAAAATATTTTTTCAAATCCGACTTGTAGTTCCAGAGATTAGCGCGTTCAAACACACTTGCGTTAATTTACAAGATTCTGAGGATCAGGCCACTTAGAATTAATAATATTATTATTATCATATTATTTTGCTAAGGTATTTTTTGTAAGAGATTATAATTTTCCCGCTGTTTTGAAATTGTCTACGAGTCTGTACGCAATGTCTACGATGCTGCTACGCAACGTCTACGAGGCTGCTACGCAACATCTACGAGGCTGCTACGCAGCGTCTCTATTTAGTCTCAGGTAATGTGTTCTTATCACTTTCAGCTGAGCATCTGGGTATTCAAATGTTTGTTGCGCGGCACACTATTTTCTCATACAAAATATATGACGATTAGTGACGTTCTGGTTTTTCATACAAGCAAAGATAATATGAAATGTGACACAACCGTTACTACACGTCGACGTTGCGAATGTACGCGTAATTATAAATGCTCTAAGTAATTATAATGTATGTGTGTGACTAGCCTTAAAAAGTGTACAACAAAACTAACGTGGAGTGGCGCTAGCAGTCCGAAAATTTAAAGTGATACGGCGCGATGACGTAGCTTGAAGGAATTGGTATAGGCCGCAGCCGTTAATACACGTTCTTTAAAGAAAGACATATTTTTTGCTGACGTGATTAAACGTTGTGTCAAATAGCGTTTATCAAATTTTACGTATTATAACGTCGCTCCGCTCAAAGTGTTATGATTGGTACCTAGTTTATTTGTATTAAATAGTACAAACGAACGGAGCCTGTCGTACTTTATGTATCGGAATGCTGGGCCCTGAACAAGACGGATGAAAAAAGATTACATGCAGCGGAGATGAGAATGTTGAGATGGATGTGTGGAGTAACGAGAATGTATATAGTAAGAAATGAGTATAAAAGAGGAAGTTTGAAAGTGGCGCCAGTGACAGATAAGTTGAAAGGAAATCGTTTAGCTTGGTATACTGACGAAGCGAATGACACTAAAAGAGTGATGAATATATATATCGATGAATGTAGATTGTAGAGGGAGAGGAAGGCCAAAGAAAAGATGGATGGATTCTGTGAGGAATGATATGAAACAGAAGGTAGTGAATGATAGCGTGACGGTTGACAGTGGAGAATGGAAAAAGAAAACGTGTTGCGCCGACCCCAAGTAATATGGGATAGGAGCAGGAAGATGATTATGAAACGTGCGCAGCCGTGAGCAGAGCCGTCATCGGCATCAGTACTATAACCTAACCTATCTATATTTTTTCTAAGGCCCTACTAATGATCAAAAGTAGGTAGGTAGGTAAGTTCAAAAACTAAAACCCGACTACTGAAAAATGACGCTCTAAAAAGTATGAAACATAAAAATATTCTTATATCTAAAATTTGAAAAAGACAGACTACGGAGTCACATGTCATATTACCTACTCATACATTGAACCTCAGAACAATAACAAAGCATAGAAGGAAGGCTAAAAACAGAATTCTGTAACTACCTTTATCCCGTTCTATTATTAGGTACGATAAAGGTACGATAAAGGATGTGGGAAAGAGATGAATGTTTTACTCTTTGTTTTACTTTCTTGGCATGGTCACAAGATCAATTGTCATTTGGTTAAAAAAGTTATAGTATGACGCGGCCAAATTTGATAGTACTTTTTTTCAATGTCTGACAGTTCGTTCATTGAACTACCTGACTTATTCGCGTGTTCATTGTTTACGTGTTTGTCGTAATCTTCCATGGTTTTGCGATGTTTTAATAATATTTCTACTGTTAGATTGCATGAATTCTTTGTTTAACTACAAATAGTGAGTGTGTGGACGCTGTGGAGCAATTTCTTGTGTGGTTGGGGGCTGCAAGTCCCATTCATAGCCAAAATAAAATGAACAATAAATATTGACCTTCCATCGGTAAGTTTTTGCTCAATTTCTTGTTGCATATGATCTGATAAACGAATATAAATACATAACAAATATTGCTGTGTCACTATATAGCTGAAACCAGTCGTAATATTTATTCCAATAGAAGTTATTAGCGAATATTCGGAAATTGTTTTGGGGTTATCTTGATCAGCCATAGTGACGTAAATAATGTTGTCGATACTTTTCTTTTACAGATTTCCTAGACGATGTGAAAAAAATGGATAAATTGTATTGGTAGACGAAATTGGACTCCAAAAAGCACAGCTACATAATATGCTCCAAGCATTTTACTTTGTATTCATTTGGTAATGAACCTATGAAATGGATGTAGCATGTTCTTTAAGTCGTCACTTAGAGAACATGCTGTTCCTACATTATTTGTTATGGATAGAACAGATGAAATGGTCTGATATACAGGATGAATTTTTTATCATGCACCAAATTGAAATGGGAGATTTTACTATGGGACCAAACCTGAAATCGCGAAAAAAAAATCAGCTGTTCAGTACATTTTGACGAGTTTGATGTAGATAAATGTACTGAACAGCTGATTTTTTTTTCGCGATTTCAGGTTTGTTCCCATAGTAAAAGTTGTTCATAATGATGAGTACAATCTCCCATTTTGATTTGGTGCATGATAAAAAATTCATCCAGTATTATGATATAATTAAGGTATTTTATTGGCAATAAATAGTATCCCGTTCAAATTAAAACTTGATTTATTACATTACAGGAAATACTTATGGGAGTCTGCGAAGAAGGACATAGCGCAGTACTGCAAATTAAAAGAACCGCTCACCATCAACAGCAATCTAACATGAAGACAGGTATAACATTTCAGAAATATGTTCACTTGATATATGCGATACAATGATATTATATTAAAAATATCATTGATGAGATATCATTCTTCTAATTATCCCAGTCGGAAATATAATCGTGTGCAAATTTATTTATTTATTTTTAATAAAAAATACGTAATTGTAGGATCCCGTAGCAATGGAAGTTGAAACAGGACCTAGTACATCGGTACAGATTAATGAATCGCCACTGATCTTGACATCTCGTGAAATCATCTCACATCAGTCAGGTAAGACATACAAATAAAACTATTTACCTAAATAAAAATGTTGATAAAAAAATCTTACATAAATTTTATTGAGAACTGTTTGTTTTAGGAATCCTTGACACAGATGACAATAACAAATTCAGAAATAATTGGATTCCATCCCGATTCAAGAAGACTGCGCTTTTGGCGAGTTCCTGGTCGCCAGAGCCGACTCCAGAATCCTCAGGAAGTTCATCACAGGGCGGAAAAATTATGGTGTGGGCTGGAATTCGCCTAACAGATTATTAAAGTTGCTAGGCATTTTATTTTTTTATTTAAAATATTATCTGGTCGTTATTTATTTTTTTATGTACAAAAAGTTTTTGTCGCTTTGATACCATTTTGAATTTTCATAATAAATTTTATTTTTTTACTAACAACCATTTTATTTAATCAAATAATTCAAATCTCTATTAAATTACGCTTCACTGATTTAAAATAATATGTTACATAATTAAAAAGTATTAAAATAAAAATTATTAGGTACTTTGAATACCCTTGTTCCCTAGACTTTGTTGAGTAGTCTATGATGTAATCTAAAATTCAAATAAATATGAGAAAGTAAGTTGCTAAAAACATTTGCAAAACCGAATGTCTCCCACTTGTTTTCAATAAACTCATCAGTTATTATGGCAATTAAATACATTCTGGTTTAGCCGGGTCAGATTTAATACATGAAGAGCTGTCGGGAACCAAGGAAGACTTTGGTGATGATGATGACGAATTATTTAGTTAATACTTAAAGTATTGTTTCATTTTGAACGAATATATTAAGTATTGGGATCATAAGGATGCTTAGTTAATTCAAAATTTTAGGTACGCACGGCTACTGATCAAGCTATACATTTCCAGTATAAGCTGATCTCGCATTGTATAGGATTTCCTTACAATGAGCGGTCAGTGTAAACTGGAAATGTATAGCTTGATGTGTAGCCGTGTGTACCTACGGTTATTATTCTTGGCAGTATAAGAAAGAATGTCATTGTAAATTCTATCGACGTTGAAATTTAGTGGGTACATCACTAGTCAGAATAAAATGAATGACAACCTACAAAATTTCGAAACGTCTTCTGTATACGTGTCCTTCTTTTACATCATAGCGGCTCCATAAGTCAAAATGAAACAAATATATTGAGTTCAGTTGCTATTTAAACACTACTTCTATGCTTGTTGTTCTTCTGAGCATTGAACACATTACGAGTGACTCCGGAATTTTAATTAGTCTGTGTTTTCCGTTTTATACCGATGAGCAATTTAAACAGTAAACAGTTGTGAACTATTACATACATTAAAAAAAAAAAGTTATTAAAAAAATTAAAAAACCCGACTGCGGTAAAAGACTTAAGTTTAAAAAACCGGTCAAGTGCGAGTCGGACTCGCGCACGAAGGGTTCCGTACCATATTATATGTTTAACAATCGCAAAGATAACTTTTTACTTATTTTATAATGATGCTGTGAATTACAAGGTTATTTTTTGCAGTTGCAGAAAATCACCCATGTTTAAACAAAATACCTTATGAATCGCCGTTTTCAGTACTGTTGATTAAATACAGTATTCATGGTACCTAAATGGTATAAAGAAGTTTATTAGAATTCCTAATTTGTTGAATTGTTGCGCTAGAGCTCGTACAAAAATGGTCTAAAATTTACAACTTTTGCGGCCCCCTATTTCTTAATTTTAAAAGATTTAAAAAAATATGTTTGTACTCTACTCAATGAGTTCTAGACGATGACACACATGCTAGATTAAATTTTTTATTTTATTTTCAAAATGAAAAGTTTATTGTATGGGGATCGACCCCTTACATTTTTAACTTTGCTTTATTTTTATTATTTGTTGTTATAGCCGTAATAGACAGCGGAGGCTTAGTAAGTTTGTACTGGACTGTACGTGGTTGTCTGATTTCATGGATTTTAATTTTCTTGCGCGGAACCCTAATTATTTTTCTAAAATAAAAATAGCCTAAGTTACTCCTTAAAATATCAGCTATATGTCGTCAAAATCGGTGAAAATTCGTTTGGCAAGTTTCCTAACTTGACTCAAAGTACCATTTTTTTAATCGGACTGCGCTTTAAAATTCTTCTATACAAACTTTAACATCCCTAACCTCATTTGAGGCGTAGTTTTGAAAAACTAATAATGACAAACAATATTAATTACTTATGCAAGTATTTGTGCTAAGTTTCAAGTTCATTAACCAAATTAATAAGATTTTTCATATAAACTGTATCTCTGTTTTCACGAACACAATTAAAGAATTTCAGAAATCGTCTGGTATGTTTCCATAACTTGACTCAAACGTTATTTACACCAATTTTAGAGTTAATCAAGTCCCCAATAAAATCCTCCGCTATAAAGTTAACTTTTCACCTCTTAGGGGTAGATTTTTGGAAAACCCTCATACACGTTAGTCTTAATTTTTGGTCTCAAGTATAAAAACTGAGTTTTGAGTTAATCGGACTGCGTGTTAAAATTCCTCCATACAAACTTTGACACCCCCAATCCCTCTTAAGTTTAGGAAAACTAAAAATGATAAACTTTATAATTTACTTAGATGAATATTCGTGCTAAGTTTCAAGTCTATTAACTCAAGGGATAGGATTTTTCATACAAACTTTCATACCCTATTTTACCCCCTTAAGGTAGGAATTTCCAAAAATCCTTCCGTAGTGGATGTTTACACTATATAAGGTATCTATGTGCAAAATTTCAAGTCTCTAGGTCCATTGGTTTGGGCTGTGCGTTGATATATTAGTCAGTGACTCAGTCATGACTTTGATTTTTTTATATATATAGATTTACCATGTTATTTTAAGACCACAGACTTCTTATAGGTTTTCCTGTAATCTACAGGCATATAACTATTTTCTATATTTTTTTCAAAATTTTAGACTCAGTAGTTTCGGAGATAAGGGGGGGGGAATGGTCAATTTTCGTCAATTTTCTTAAATAACTTTAAAACAATATATTTTAAAATTATAAAAAAAAATATATTTGAGACCCTCATAGTAAGCCCTTTCATTTGATATGTCACATGGTACAGTTTACAAAACTTTTTTTAAAAATTTTCTTATTTGCCCCCTAAAAGTGACTCTTATATTCAAAATTCATATATTTAATTTAGCTGTACGTGTTTGGGTCACAGAAATCCATATGTGTAACAAATTTTAACTTAATCGGTCCATTAGATTCGGAGCAAATTGGCTGTGACAGACGGACAGACAGACAGACACACGAGTGATCCTATAAGGGTTCCGTTTTTTCCTTTTGAGGTACGGAACCCTAAAAAAAACTGAAAAGCTAAAAACAAGCCCATTTTAAATTAAATAAAAGTTGGAAGCACGCGGGACCCATTTGAATTTGAAAATATAAAAGTGGAATCGGTCCCGCCTGCTCCCAACTTTTATTTAATTTAAAATGGGCTTGTTTTTAGCTTTTCAGTTTTTTTTAAACTTAAGTCTTTTACCGCAGTCGGGTTTTTTAATTTTTTTTATTACTTTTTTTTATTTCCAGCTTTTTAGTTTACAAATGTGAAAGATTTCGCAGAAGTTTTTATCACGATTTGTCACTTCGAGGTACTTTTAACCATACATATAAGTTGTGTATATTTTTGTTATCACCTTTTAAAACCCTTTATTTTGATACCCCCGGGGCCAGGCACAAGTTTTGAGAGAGAAAAAAAATTTTTAAGACATAATTTTGCGCCAAAAATCCGCCATTTTGTTTTTTTTTATTTTGATATACCCAGTTTCACTCTCACAGTAAATACGAATCTAACGACACCTCTCAAGCTAAAATCCATCGTGCCGTTCGGGCCGCGTATATAGAAATATAGAAATGCTACTTCAGTACGTCCCCTCAGGCGGAGACGATAGAGTCATTTCCAGGCGTTAAACACACGTAAATGCTAGTAAATGCTAATTCCGCGTAAATGCTACTGAATACTAGCATTTACGTGTGTTTAACGACTGGAAATGCGCTAACTCTAGGTATTCGTCTCCGCCTGAGGGGACGTACTGCACGCTCAGCATGACCGCCATAGAAACGGGTTTTTTCTACGGAAGAATAGACAAAATGGCAGATAGTAGAAATATTTGTACGCATTCTACGCGTCTAAGCATGGCAATCTGTAGTTTTGTCTATTCTTCCGTCGACAAAACGTCGTCATGCTAAGCGTGCTGAATTAGCATTTCTATATACGCGTTCGGGCCGCAGAGCGTGCCAAACAATTATACATACATACATACATACTCTCGAAAAACATAACCCTCCTTCTGGTGCAGTCGGGTAAAAATGCGAGTAATACCTGGCAAATTAAATACCTTCGTGTATTTTTGACAGTTTTGTTAAAAACAACTCAGATAGGAATATTTTCTTGTTAGGTACTTATACAGTGTGTAAGGGACAGCCCTCCGCAAACTGATAGGGTGAATTCAGTATGTCATGCTAAGATGATCGGTACATGAAATTTTTTCAGGAATGTTAAGGGAATCAAAAGTGGGAACTTCTATCCCACCCCCCCACTCCGGCGCAACCCCTAGACGCGGGGACTTTTAGTATGTTTACTCCCTAAGCACCCTGAACAACTTTCTGAAGAAATCGCTTACGTCCCAGCTCACGCACTCTACACCCCCTTTTTGGTCATTTGTTGAGTGGACTATGGTTTCAATAAACATTTTGTCATGGTCTAGTATAGAACTCTGCTAGTTTGTTTCAAACCTAACTAAATTCTGCCCGTCTTCCTCGTTTGCTGCCAAACTAAAGGCAAATGTTTTATATTGGAGTCGGCTTCCAGTACTTATAGCCGGATGCAGCTGAATACGAGTATTTTACATGCTGCGACTGCCTATCTGACCTCCATATTGTTCCTTTTTTATACAAAAATAATCTCGTTGAAAATAATTTTAAACAAAGCTGAAAGCCAGGTGTCTTATTTCAGCTTCCGACACTTTTCATGGTCGTCGCTAAACCATAATAATATATTGTTACAAAAATATTTCATTTAAGATCCGCGTAGACTCTATCTTTTGCGCTAGTGTACCTAATAGTGTAGGTACTTCTTTTCCTGTTTAGTAGAATTCAACAAACTGACTACGTAACTGATTTAATTCTTGGAATAAGCTGCAATCTCTGAAGAAGCTACATACATAGCTATTTCAGATAAATAAAAAGAAAGATACTTTTGTACATTATATCTTTGATACCTACCTATTTAGTTGTAACCAGAATAGTAATATCTAGGTACTGTTTAAAGATGATACGATACACCTACCTCCCACGCCTCCTTATATTTTACCTTTTTATTATACCTACTTATTATATTTTAGGCTGTCCGGTTCCTCTTTTAGGCATAGAAAGAAATAAAACTAACAATGGAGTTGGTAGGCTATCATGGGCATCTGCAACTGTAGCACAGAATAAATATAATAAGTACTAACGTAACATAGTCACTTTCCGCGTATTTCGGAAAGCTGTAATTGCGATTAAAGCTTCTGGAGAATGCCTGAGTCTTGCTTACATGCGGCAACGAACACAGTTGATGCAATGCAATGCAACTGTTGTTTTATAATTAGGAACGAACTTAAAACTAATCGCTAAGCGTTTTCTTGGAATTCAGTTTTAAATTAGAGCTTTTAAATAAACCTCGGCTGAAACAGATGCTTTCGCAACAATAACATTTACATTTCGCGATCGCCCGCTCGCGGCCGCCGCCGCGCCGCGCCGCTATGAATCTCACACTTATTTATAAAGCTATGTAACAACACGCTATTTATAAACGAGCAGGCAACAAAACTTGGTAAACTTAGGAATAAAGTAATACTTACAAATTGTGAGTGTCGCCCGGCGGCTTCGGAACGGTCAACAGGTCTTGGTGCAAGCACGCAACTTTGCTCCGGAAGCATTGACATTTAGAAGGGCAGTTTTTAGATAAAGTAAAGTTTAAAAAGTTGAAGAGAAGTAAAAACTTAAATAAAATGATGGGCCTCATTGTTGAGAATTAAAGTTGTAAAGTGAGTATGTAATGCTGGTCGCGGTACGGTGAGCCGCTGTGCGAGCGAGCGGCTGGATGCGAGTGCACCGTGCAGGCGTCGACTGGCGGAGTGTCGGCGGCCGGCGAGTGACTGGACTGCTGTAGCGCGGGATGCGATGACGGCAGGCACTCGCACCGCGCCGCCCGGATTGCGTTTCCCGAACAATCAAGTGATGCGCTCCGGGGACGCCCTTTACGTTCAACAGAAGTGATCACAAACCCTCAAGTTTTTAAATAAGTCGGATTAGTTACTCTACAATTTACACAGGTTTTAATTAAGTACATAATACTTACATCAAGAACTTCCGAGTTCAGATAAAATAAACAAGCAAGTCAGCAACGAAAGTCACGTTTTTAAATAATTGGACACATTTAAGTAAGTACATCTGGTCGTCCGAGCTTTGCTCGGGTGAAAATAGAGAAAATTAATTTTCCCAGACATGAGAGATCTTATAGCTCGATCGATTTTTCGCACCCGTAAACTCATATATCGAAAGTTACATCGAAATCGTTAGAGCCGTTTTCGAGAACGTGGCTACAAACATACAGGGTGTTTCTTTTAAGGTGTCAAGCCACTGCGAGCTGATAGCAGACTACCATAACTATCGATATAAACCCCATATAAGTTCTAAGATTTTTTGTAGTTTTCCCTATCCGTCTTAATACAAAACAAGGTTCATCTTCAAACCCACGTTTAAACCAGGGGCCCTTTTTGGAATTTCGAACTTTATTCCGACACGTTAAGATGTCAGTTTTACAAAACTGACAACTTAGTACCGGACGGACTAAGTTGTCAGTTTTGTATTAAAGAACTGTATTTCTATCACAGCTAGGTTCTTATTACAAAAACTGGCTCGATGGTTTGGATCTGATGACCCTGATGACCATTCGTCACATTAGCTATTTCGTCGCTATCCCTACTAAACCATGACAGAAGAAAAACCTTGTTTTCTAATAAGACCGAATAGGTTTTGATTTACTTGCGAGTATCAAAATATGTCGCATAAATGGCCGTATGTTTTTATTGCATTGACTTAGAAGCTTGAGTTTTTTAGGACTTCAACCTACATATTTTGAATTAATTTCAACTTGATACCTCCACGCGTTCCTGAGAAAAAGGGTCTTGACAGACAGGCAGACAGACAGACGGACAACGATGTGATCCTATAAGGGTTCCGTTTTTTCCTTTTGAGGCACGGAACCTTAAAAATAATTTATTTACGTTACACGTTCGAGTTTCGGTCACTGAAATTCATAGGTACCTCATACCTTTAAACTTAATCTGTCCAGTAGATTTGGAGCAAATCGGCTGTGACAGACGGACAGACAGACAGACAGGCGCACGAATGATTATAGACGGGTTCCGTTCTTTCATTCTACCTAGTTCAGGCAAATGAGCAACTGTGTCCTCTATAATGTTTAAGATAAGTTATTGTAAATTTGCACCATTTCATAAATAAACGATTTTATTATTATTATTATTATTGGGACGTACGGAACCCTAAAAACATAGCATAACGAATGTTTTGAGTACTGCCTTAAGGCGAGTAGAGATGCTAACTAGCGCCAACATTGAGGAAAAAATAATAAGTCTGGAGATATGGAACATTTTGAAATTTCTAAGATAAAGTTCTAGGTTATAGCAGTTAACACCAAAAACGGCCGTTTTAGGCGTTATCTGCTATAATAGGAGGTTTAGTATTGATTTTTAGGGAAAAAAACCTCAAAAGGAAATAAAAAACCAGTCAAGAGCGAGTCGGACTCGCGCACCGAGGGTTCCGTTCCGATTTCTGAAAAAGTGTGCTATTTAGAGACATCGTTTTATTTTTCCTGTAATCTTTACATAAACTTCTATCACATAGAATAATTTCAGATTTTTATCTTTGCAAATTTCGGAGATAAGGGGGGGGACGGTATTTTTTTTTACATTTTTCACCAAAAGTCGAAAACAATGCGGCATAAAAAAAAATTAAAAAATGTTTGAGAATGTGCAAACAGCGTTCTTTCATATGATACTCCACAAGCCCTAGTATCACCACTTTGAATTGTTAAGACCCCCTTTCAGTCCTTGTTACAAAAAAAATATAAATGTTTTTATTTCTTTCTTATTTCCACCATAGGCACTATGATGGATGATTCATCGTTTCGGCTCGCTACTTGTCTCCGCTTGGGCGCACCTTGTGTCGCTCCGCATCGGTGTCACTGCGGTGAAGCTGTCGACAGTCTCGGGCACCATGGCCTGTCCTGCTGCAGGAGCGCAGGTCGCATAGCACGGCACGCCAGCATCAACGATATTATTCGTCGAGCTCTTGTCACCGCCGGCGTACCAGCGGTATTAGAACCAAACGGCTTGGTACGTGACGATGGGAAGAGACCAGATGGCATGACATTGTTGCCTTGGAATATGGGTAGGCCTCTGGTGTGGGACGCAACCTGTGTCGACACCCTTGCGCCATCTCATGTTCCAAGCACGGCGGGCTGTGCTGGCGCCGCTGCTGCGGCTGCTGAGACCCTCAAGCGGCGCAAATACTGTAACCTTATAGGTAACTATAGTTTAGAGCCGTTTGGGGTCGAAACGCTCGGGTCATGGGGTCCAAGTGTAATCTGTGTCTCGGGTAATCTGTATTGCCAACCGCTGTATCGTAGACCAATGTGTGGAGAACTGGGGGTCTGTATCACGCAGTTCGAGCGGAAGCGAGAAATATGCGTGATATAGAACCCCCAATTCTACCCTACTCGCGTTTTCTTTTTAAGGAAATTTCTCGGCGACTGGTCGAGACATCACGTGACCAGAGGGCTGGCTTGTTCTTTGGCCAAAGAATTAGCATTGCCATTCAACGTAGCAATGCTGCCAGTCTTCTGGACACGTTTCCGGATGACATCGATGCGGACGAGTACTTCGACGCCTAAGTGTCCTTTTGTTTTTGTATTTATTTGTATATTTAGTTAGTCATTTACTTTAGTACTAGTATAATGTTAATTTGTATATTTTTTAATAAAACTGAACAAAATAGTTGGGTAAACGTCATCTAAAACTGTTCCAAATTACAAGTTGATAGCATTAGTAGTTCTTGAGATATCCAGCTGTGACAGACAGACAGACAGACTGAGTTACACCATAAGGGTTCCTTTTTTACCATTTTGGTACGGAACCCTTATAGGATCACTTGTTTGTCCGTCTGTCTGTCAGTCTGTCAAGACCGTTTTTCTCAGGAACGCGTTAAGGTATCCAGCTAAAATTAATATCAAATACGTAGGTCTATGGTCCCTTGGAGTTCTAAAAAGATCAAACTTCTAAGTCAACGCAATAAAAAAATACGGCCATTTATGCGACATTTTTTGATACTCGCAAGTAAATCAAAACCTATAGGGTACTTCCCGTCGTCCTAAAATCATGAAATTTGGCAAGAAGCAAGGTCTCACTACACAAATACAGGAAAAAGTCCAAAAATTGTTAATTTGTAATTCTATCACATAAAAAATATTTTCAAAGTTGTCAGTGTGTCAAGACCCTTTTTTCTGAGGAACGCATAGAGGTATCAAGTTGAAATTAATATCAAATACGTATGTCTATGGTCTCTTGAAGTCCTAAAAACTTCAAGCTTCTAAGTCAACGCAATAAAAAAATACGGCCATTTTGAGACACATTTTGACACTCGCAACTGTCGCAAGTAAATCAAAACTTAGAGGGTACTTCCCGTTGACCTAGAATAATGTTTGGCAAGAACCAAGGTCTCCCAGCACAAGTAAAGGAAAAAGTCCGAAAATTGTGAATTTGTAATTATATGACATAATCATTATTTTTATTTTTTTTGATAACCAATGTTAAGTTTGTTTTTGGGATAAATTCTTTTCAACTACGGAACCCTTCATTGTGCGTGGTCCGACACACACTTGACCGGTTTTTTTGTTATGTCCAAAAAATTCTACCTCATCTGACTAACATAGCATAGGAAACGAAATGTTCCATATCTCCTGACTTATTATTTTTTTCTCAATCGGGGTGCTAGATAGCAGGTTAGGAGCTCTATTCGCCTTAAGCAAAAGTTATTTTGTCGTAGTTTCAATAAGCTAGACAGATGCCGCCGTACCTACTTACTGACTGTAGCGAGTGTAGCGAGTAGGTACTGCACTACTAACTTTAAAGTGTTGATATTTTGCGAATCTCGTGTATGAAAGTTAATTAGACTAGTTTTTATTTATGAAGTTTCATAATTTCCATTCGGTTTATAAACTTTATAACTTTGGACCAACTATTTACTTGTTTGGCATTATGTATAGGTAAATATCGCGTTCGATAGCGAGTTAAATTTTATTGTAAAAGGCTTTTAATGATTTTAAATTAAACTGATGATCACGTCTACGTCTAAACGAGTCGTGTTAATGATTTGGTAAAAATATAATTAAGGTATATTAGAGCATTTTCTTAATAACTTAATTTCCGTGAATATTTTAGACTATGTTTATTTATACTACTAAAATAATGTTATTATGCTGTTAAGTTAATTTTTTTTTACTAAAACCGGTCAAGAGCTAGTCAGACTCGCGCACCGAGGGTTCCGTTCCAATTTCTGAAAAAGTGTGCTATTTAGAGACATCGTTTTATTTTTCCTCTGTGAATATTTTAGACTATGTTTATACTACTACAATAATGATGTTATGTTTATTTTTTTTTACTAAAACCGGTCATGTGCGAGTCGGACTCGCGCACCGAGGGTTCCGTTCCGATTTCTAGACAAAAAGTGTGCTATTTAGAGACATCGTTTTATTTTTCCTGTAATCTTTACATAAACTTCTATCACACAGAGTAATTTCAGATTTTTCTCTATGCAAAATTCGGAGATAAGGGGGGAAAGGTATTTTTTTTACATTTTACATCAAAAGTCGAAAACTATGTGGCCTAAGAAAAAGAAAAAATATGTTTAAGAATGTGCAAACAGCGCTCTGTTATATGATACCCCACATGCCATAGTAGCCCCACTTCGATTTTTTAAGACCACCTTTCAGTCCCTGTTGGAAAATAAAAAATATATATTTTTGTTTTTTTCTTATTTGCAAAATAGTTGGGCAAACGTCATCTAAAACTATTCCAAATTTGAAGTTGTAGTTATCATAACATTAGTAGTTCTTGAGATATCCAGCTGTGACAGACAAATAGACTGAGCCGCACGCACCTTATGGGCTCCTTTTTACCATTTTGGTACGGAACCCTAATAAAGAACAGTTCTTAAAAGTATCTATACATATAGTAGTGTACTCACTCCTTACCCACATGTCACTCCATGTAGGTAGTGCTAGTGCCAACAACCGGACACAAATCCAGACTCCAGGCCAAGGTACATGCTAGGGTCGCGGGTTGTTCGAAAGAGATACCGTGGCCTTTGATGATTTCCCATCCACAAAAAAAAAAGGCCAAGGTACATAGGTACCTATACCCAATGATATATTACCTTACGTCATTGCCTATACCTACTGTTATTTTTTAAGGAAATACCTATGAAACTCTGCCAAAGATGTACCTACTACTAGTAGGGGCAGTCTCTTTGAGCGTGACGTGGGGCATATAGTGACTATAATGTACAGTGGGCTGCATCAATTGGGTACCCCAATTGTATTAAAATTTTGATACAACTGGGGTACCCAATTGATGCAGCCCATTGTACCATCGCGGACGTTTGCGGTGTTGTAGATATTATTACTATGACAATAAGATTCAAAAGTGATTCACCGCAAATGTCCGCGATGGTACAGTCAGCATCAAAAAAAAAAAGGCCAAGGTACATAGGTACCTATAGGTACCTATGTACCTTGGCCTTTTTTTTTGGGTATACCCAATGATATATTACCTTACGTTATTGCCTATACCTACTGTTATTTTTTAAGGAAATACCTTTGAAACTCTTTGCCAAAGATGTACCTACTACTAGTAGGGGCAGTCTCTTTGAGCGTGACGTGGGGCTTACAGTGACTATATGTACAGTGGGCTGCATCAATTGGGTACCCAATTGTATTAAAATTTTGATTCAACTGGGGTACCCAATTTGATGCAGCCCATTGTACCATCGCGGACGTTTGCGGTGTTGTAGATATTATTACTATGACAATAAGATTCAAAATTGATTCACCGCAAATGTCCGCGATGGTACAGTCAGCGTCAAAAGTATCGGGACGAACACACAGTTCAAAGTGATCTCAACAACTAAGAGAATTAAACTAAATTGGATAAAGTTCTTGTCAGAATGACAGTGTACTGTCTTCATTCTGAAACATTCCTTGTGTCATTGAGTTCATATTTAATTTTCATAGTTGTTTAAATCATTTTGAACAGTATGTTCGTCCCGATACTAATGACGCTGACTGTACCTATAAAGTTTGATAGGTACCCACTATCTTGTAGTCACTTCTTTAGTAAGATGTAACTAAACCAAAAAACACTCTGCCTTCAGCCTTTTCCCAACAATGTTATAGTCGGCTTCCAGGCTAACCGGATGCAGCTGAATAGCATAGATAGTATTTTACATAGAGCGACTGTCTATATGTCCTCCACAACCTAGTTACTGGGTAACACGATACCCCTTGGCAAGACTGGTTGGCAGACTTTTGGGCTTCTGACGACCCGTAACGACTGTCAAAGATCTAAAAATGACAAAAGGGAGCAACGGCTTATCGTGCTTTCCGCGGCACGGAGGGATCTCGATATGTAATGGATGGTCATCCATCCACGAACCGACCGTGGCACGCGTATATTAATTACCTTCGATCGACCCGTGAGAAACGAACGATCAAATCATAACCAACGAAACGAAATAACCATTGATTTAAAAGCAATAACATCGAAATACTTATATTTAGGTACCATGCTCCTCCTGGTGCGGGAAATAAATAATTAATTCGCTAGAAACAATTTATCAGAGAATAAAAATCCGTCGATCGCTTTTAATAAATTCCGTGAAGGATTATTGGAAAATTTCGAAGCATCAATGTTTGCCGGGAAATAAGTGAAATATAGGTAGGTAGCTTAAAAAATAATTATATTACAAATTAATAGTTCATTTTGATACAAGTGGAGAATGTTTGTTATTCCATTCGAGGCGGAATTAACAACCGAGCCGTTAGCCGTGGTTGTTTTTGAGCCAAGAACTGCAATAATATAACAAATGTCCACGTGTACCAAACGATGATTTCAAAACACTTTTGAAGAAATAAATTATAATAACGATAAATATTTTTGTCATGAATTACACATATAATATTACAGGTTGTTTCTTTTAAGGTGTCAATCCAATGCGAGCTGATAGCAGAGTACCATAGCTATCGATTTAATCCCCATGTATGTTCTACTCATAGACTTATAAAAAAAGATGGACTCCGCGCCACGAATATCGAAAGTGAAGCACCGTACCGATCTATGTGTGCATGATTTGAGTACCTGCAAAGACGGCGTCGCTCGTGTCACGTAATGGCGGCCGGTCGGCATACTATGATGTTAATGTGTGCGCGAGGCGTGTTTGTACAAACGGTCCCGGCATACTTACTGTGCTTCACTTTCGATATGCGTGGCGCGGAGTCCATCTTTTTTTATAAGTCTATGGTTCTACTATTTTTTGTAGTTCTCGAGTTATAATTCTTTTTCGATATTATAGTCCACTCAACAAATGGGTTCTAGAGTGCGTGAGCTGGGACGTAAGCGATTTTTTCAGAAAGTTGTTCCGGGTGCTTAGGGAGTTAACATACTAAAAGTCCCGCGTCTAGGAGGTGCGCCAAAGTGGTGGGGGGATCGAAGTTCCCACTTTTGGATTTTTCGCTAATATCTTTAAAACGGTGCGTCGTAGAGAAAAAATATCTGCTATATGATGAAAGCTCATAATTTTTTTTACAACTTTTACCTTATATCATTTTTCAAATTTCTACCCATTTTCGAACTATACGTTCCAGAAAAATGAAAATTGTCGAAAAAACGACTGTTATCAAACACTAGCCGTTGCCTGTTCTTTGTTCGCGTTATTTCGGGATAAAAAGTAGCATATAATTGTTAATCCAGGTCCAAATCTATCTACCTACCAAATTTTATCCAAATCCATTCAGCCGTTGAGTTATCGAAACTTTTATCTATGTTATACATCGCCCGCGTGGATATTGGGAACCTACTACCCGAGATAAAAGTTTCCTATAAATCCAGGTTATAAACTATCTGTGTGCCAAATTTCATCTAAATCCATTCGCTGTTTTTGCGTGATTGAATAACTTTTTGGGTCCACAAGAATGTACTAAATAGGGCATTATTTGCTGAAATCGGTCGTTGAAAGTAAGATGTATCTGAAATCTTGTGATTTTCATATTTTATAGTTTATCTTTGCATATTTTTTTCAATCTTGATATTTACTATTCCTCTACATTTAAGCAGAGCTCAGTTGATAATAAAAACATACATTTTATACCTAGTACTATCCATAACCACTACCATTGACATGAAATGAGGGATCCAAAATAACTCGAAAACTACAAAAAATCGTAGAACATACATGGGGGTTAAATCGATAGGAATGGTACTCTGCTATCAGCTCGCACTGGCTTGATTGACACCTTAAAAGAAACACCCTGTATATCAATGTAAATCTATATATATAAAACAAAGACGGGTTTGTTACAACACTTATAACTCGAGATCGGCTGGATCAATTTTCATGGTTTTTGTTTCGTTGGATTTGTCTCCGCCCTGAATAGCAGAATACATTTTAAAAACAATGAAAACTTAAAGAATAAATAATTATGAAAATGAATCATTTTCCATTTAATTATGTTCCTTTGTTTCGTACCTGTCAAACATTTGTTTTCCTCCTGTCATCCTGTCAAATACTGTGATTGACATTTATGCATGCGTTCAGAAATGTATTTTGTGTAAACTATTTAAAAAGGGTGACTAAACTTTTGTCTGTATTTTTTTAAAAGAATTAAAAAGGTTGAAAAGTGTATTAAGCAGACTTGAATAGAAGTTCCTCAAATATTTATGCGTGCGTTCCTTGGTATCATAATTTTTTAACATCTTCTAATTGGTTATTGACACTTCCCGTGACTCAAGGGCTGGCTTTTACCTTGGCCAGAGAATTAGCATTAATTGCCATATAACGTGTGTACTTTACCAGTCGATAGCGATGCTGAGGAATTTTTCGACGCCATATTTTAGTTTTTTAATAGTTTTAGTTAGTTTAGGATATAATATTTTTTAACTGAATTTTAAAGTAAATTAATGTTTTTTTTAATACTAAAACAATACTTAAATTATAAAATCTGCTCTCTCACTTTTACTTTTGGCTATGCCAAAAATCGGTTCTTATTTTTTCCTGAAAAGTTGAGTTTTTGCGATTTCAATTGTAGTCTCCAGGGACGACGAGCTAACGAAAGCAATAGCCCTTTGAACTTTGACACATACGGCCTATCGTACTATACTTACATAGAACGGTAAGGCAGGTAAGTTGTAACAAAACCAGCGTTATCTGGCCTCATATTCTATTTTATTTACCTCTGTATTAAGCTAAGCCAGCTCAACATAAAGGTATGACTGCTGACGTGTGGCTTACTGTACCAACCTAGCTTTAATTATTTGGGGTCCCGATATTATGTCTTCTTCTTCTATTACATCTCTATTAGCCGTCATCTCATTAGTCACTTCCTTTATAATGATTATTATTATTACACTATTTATAACTCAAGAACGGCTGAACCGAGTTGGCTGAAAATTGGTGGTAGCTTAGAACTAGGAGACGGACATAGGATCCTTAAAAAAATCTGATAAAACGTGGTTTATCAACGGGTGGACCGATTTAGATGAAATTTTGTGTGTATATTTGAATGGGTTCCTGGATGGTTTGAAAACACAATTGAACCTGGTAGGTGGCGCTGCAGTCGGGTTCTAGGATCGTTCAGACAGGACAACGTCTGTCGGGGCCGCTAGTTACTATTAAACTATGATTTTTTTCTTTTTTTCCGCGCTTTGATTTCGCCAGGTTTTATCAACCTGGAGTAGGCAAAGGTATAACGCCGATAAACAGCCTAATATGAAAAATAGAAAATTCAAATATTTTTGAGTTTAGAACACAAATAAATGTTAATTTGTTCATAAACGTTTTTTTTTTAATTGTAATCATCATGGTTTTTGATGATATTCTATTTATAATAGTATATTATGCAATTAGTGAATAAAGGACGGATTTAAAGCGAGGGCCTTAGATGAATCACGAGCTAGTGAAGGATTCTAACTACTGAATCACGACCGCAGGGAGTGATACATGATGATTGAATCACGAGCGTAGTGAGTGATTCAAGTGTTAGAATCCTGAGCGATGCGAGTGATTCATGGCCCTCGACATAAATCCGTTTTATTCAAGAGTTGCATACTATACTTTATACCATGACTACGAGAAAAAGAAAAATTTAAGCGAAAATAGACATTTTATTAAGAAAAATTAATGTTAAATTGGCTTTGATGTAAACCAGCCGTCATTTGTTGGGTAGCAAGTTTTTCACTACATCGGCCGCCCTCTCTTTGATAAACTCAGGTGTTAACACATCTTCATCGCTTGAATGCATTTTTAATCGATTTATTAATAATTATCACTAAACTTTGTGTTCGTACAACTTAGGGCTATAAGTACTACACGGGCGGTTCTCCCGCCGCGGGAATCCGCTCGACAAAGTAAACTCGAAACCGCGCAGTGTAGTTTGTAGCATACAATCATACAATGTCCTTAGATAATTGAGTCTAGTACGGTTCAGGGGTCCTACTCCCTAAGTCCGTCCGTCTTTCCGTCCGTCCGTTCATCCGACCGTCTGACATTACGATCCATCAAAACAAGTGTAAAAGTTAATTTTTTCGGACGGGCAAAAACACATCGGGAGTAGGGACAACTGGCAAATCATGTTGTCATTCATATTTCGTTCGGGCTCCGAACCAATCATCCATCCGTTAGTGATACGGAGTAGGAAACGCCCGTAACGAAGGCCGAAATTACGGGCTTCGTGCTTAGGGAGTAGGCCCTCAGAAGCGGATTCCCGCGACGGGAGAACCGCCCGTGTAGTATTATAGCCCTTACAGTATCTATTCAAACAGCAAAGAACACAAAACAGTTTTTATTCTAATGCCAAACTCCTTGTCGAAAATGTCGACTAATCAAATTGAATTTAGAACACACCAATATAGGTCGAATACATTTAGAGTAGATAGATAGGCTAGATACGGCAAGCTATCCGACCAAGCGTGCCCTGCATGTTCGTACTAAAAAAAGTCTGTTAGCACAGTGACGCTTAGCGATTGAAACAATTCTGTTTACGTTGAGCACATCGCTAAATGGCTGGGGTGAAGTTATCGTAGGTATACAAAAACCGGACCAGTGCGTGTCGGACCACGCACAATGAAGGGTTCCGTAGTTGAAAAGAATTTATCCCAAAAACAAACTTAACATTGGATATCAAAAAAAAAAAAAAAAATGTCATAAAATTACAAATTCACAATTTTCGGAATTTTTTCTTTACGTGTGCTGAGAAACCTTGCTTCTTGCCAAATTTCATTATTCTAGATCAACTAGAAGTACCCTACTTATAGGTTTTGATTTACTTGCGACAGTTGCGAGTATCAAAATGAGTCGCAAAATGGCCGTATTTATTTATTGCGTTGATATAAAAGTTTGAGTTTTTAGAACTTCAAGAAACTATAGATTTTCGTATTTGATAATAATTTCAACTTGATACCTTTACGCGTTCCTCAGAAAAAGGGTCTTGACACACTGACAACTTTGAAAATATTTTTTTATGTGATAGAATTACAAATTAACAATTTTCGGACCTTTTTCCTATATTTATGTTGTGAGGCCTTGCTCCTTGCCAAATTTCATGATTCTAGGACGACTGGAAGTACCCTATAGGTTTTGATTTAATTGCAACAGTTGCGAGTATCAAAATGTGTCGCAAAATGGCAGTATTTATTTATTGCGTTATCTTAGAAGCTTGAGTTTTTTAGGACATCAAGAAACTATAAACCTACGTATTTTACATTAATTTCAACTTGATACCTCTATGCGTTCCTGAGAAAAAGGGCGTTGACACACTGACATCTTTGAAAATATTTTTTATGTGATAGAATTATAAATTAACAGTTTTCGGACTTTTTCCTGTAAGACCCTGCTTCTTGCCAAATTTCATGATTCTAGGACGACGGGATCACGGGAAGTACTTTATAGGTTTTGATTTACTTGCGAGTACCAAGAAATGTCGCATAAATGGCCGTATTTTTTATTGCGTTGACTCAGAAGTTTGATCTTTTTAGAACTCCAAGGGACCATACACCATAGACCTACGTATTTGTTATTAATTTCAGCTGGATACCTTCACGCGTTCCTGAGAAAAACGGTCTTGACAGACTGACAGACAGACAGACAGACAAACAGACTGAGTCACACCATAAGGGTTCCTTTTTTACCATTTTGGTACGGAACCCTAAAAAGATGACACGCTCGGTTTTCATACTATCTAATAACATGCGGTATCTAGCCTAGGTACCTACTCTAAATCTGTGGTGGAATTCATTGGTATGTTCCAAATTCAAACATCAAAACAGTGAGTAAAAGTGCTTTTTATTCACTGTTTTCAGTGAATAAAATTTTTTAGAGTGGGAATGGTACAAACATTATTTATACCACTCCCCCTCTAAAAAGCTTATTTTATTCCACAGACCAATTAGCTCTTTTATTCACTGAAAACAGTGAATAAAAAGCACTTTTATTCACTGTTTTGATGTTTGAATTTGGAACACACCAATGTAGGTATGTGATCACAGATTTAGAGTACCTACCTAGGCTAGATACCGCATGTTATTAGATAGTATGAAAACCGAGCATGTCATCTTTTTAGGGTTCCATACCTCAAAAGGAAAAAAACGTAACCCTTATAGGATCACTCGTGTGTCTGTATGTCTGTCTGTCCGTCTGACACAGCCAATTTGCTCCGAATCGAATGGACCGATTAAGTTGAAATTTGGTACACATATGGATTTCTGTGACCCAAACACGCACAGCTAAAGTAAATAAATAAATTTTGAATATGTCACTTTTAGGCAGCAAAAATGAAAATTAAAAAAAAAGTTTTGCAAACTGTACCGTGTGATATATCAAATGAAAGGGCTTATGACTCTTATGACTTTATGAGTCTCAAATATATTTTTTTATAATTTTAAAATAAATCGTTTTAAAGTTATTCAAGAAAATAGACGAAAATTGACCAGTCCCTTATCTCCGAAACTACCTACTGAGGCTACTACTTTTTTTTTAAATCTTTATTTGGAAAAGGCTTTAATCGCTAAGCGATTATGACAGCCCCGTAGTTTAACAATATACTTAGATACAAAACAGATAATTACAGTAGTACTCAACTAATAAGGCGCGTCGTGAATCTTCGTTCGCGCAGAAAAGAAAGTATGGCCCCGAAGATTAACGAGATTGCTTAAAACTTACAATCAACCTTAGATAACTACTATAAGGTTCATAATACACTGCAGCTGTTAGTTCCATCTCACTCGCAAGTAGGGCGGCTGTCATGCGGTGCGCGCTAAAATGGCGGCAGCTGCGACCAATAGCGGTACAGGAAAAAGCGTGGAGCGTGCCGATTGGTCAATAGCATTTCCCACACTTTGAAAATTCATCTTCTGCGCAGGTACATCGGTAAGCCATATTAGTTGAGTATTACTGTACTAAGATCTTAACTTCATTAATTTAACAATCAAGTAATATAACTTAATGGCTAATTGGGATGTTGGATTAGACAAAATCAAATTACACGTGCCAACATCCCTTAAACTAAGTCCCGCTTCTGATTCCAAAAATCTCCGTTCTGACTTCTGCCCCAACCCGAGCACACTCCACCAAAGCGTGGTAGGTGTCCTCCCTCATATTACATATCAAACAGTTTGGGGTATCAACCACCTTCATCAGATGAGCGAACGCATTCAGTGGAATGTGCCCGGATCGCAGGCGCATGCTTGATAATAACAATTGTCTGTTTATTTTAACTTCAGAGAACCAAGGAATTCTTGGTGGTTCAGGCTGTATATGGTACAGGACAATAATTGTCCTGTACCATATACCCTTCTCTTCAGATCTTTTGTCAAAGTGTACTTTCCACGTACGCTGACCTGCAAATTGGAAAAAACTTAAGATTTGAATTTCGCGGGCTACTACTGCACATTCACCAAGAATATTTACGACTGATGAATATCCGAATTGCTTTTCTAATCTGTGGTATTATATGAGTATGAGTCACTGTCAAATATGTCAAAGTTGCTAGTGCTGTCAATATGTCAAACTTGCGTGGTGGTTGCTTTGGTTGATGTAATCACTAATCGGTGCTTATTAATTGGTAAAAAGAGTGTTTATTGTACATAGCGGCATGCTCGTGCATGATGCAAAATACCAAAGCATTCGTGACTATCACTACAGGACACGCGATCGGCCGCAATAAATGCGCCTCTAGTAACATAAACGAGTATAAACAACGTTTTGAAACTCCCAAGTGACGTGAATGCTCGTGCGATGGTGTCTTGAGATTAGTAAACGGAATTTCCCGCACATCAAACGAGTTGTAGAGTGTCAACAATGGCAGGATCCACTTTGCCCGAGAGGGTGGCTCAGATTTATTACACTTACGGACTATTTTGTTCGTCTTATCCCATCACAGCCATCACATTAGCATTATCTGTATTGTTACTATGTTGGTAAGTGGTTATTTTCATTTCAACCATTATTACACTGTCCCTAATAGATGACTTGTTCAGTTGTATTTATTTCCAGCTATCCGCTTCTAAATGTGCCTCTCCCTGGAAACATACCAACTGTCGTAACATTACCGCTGCATGGTGTTGATATCTATGATTTCACAAGTCCGGATTGCAGTAAAAAAAAATGTTTACAAGGTAACTATTTGATGATATATTATACGAAATATTCAATCATTATACTATAAACATTTCAATATGCTAATGTTGATTATTCATATATTTTACAGAAAGACCCCCACATTTAGATATCCTGTACAATGAAACACAGAAGCTTCCTTATATTTGGGCGAAGGACAAACCTCTTCTGTATGTGCAGCAAATCATTATGAAAATAGGTAATTGTTAATAACTAAGTAAATATAACACACAAATAGAGATTAAAGATAAGCGAACATCTTAAAACAAATTGATTTTAATAGTTTAGATTTGAACAATAAAATTTTGTTTGTCAGATGGGATTACTAGAGTAGTTTCAATATAACTATGATGCGCTAGGGTAGCCCGTGAAATTCAATATTTCTTAAGTTTTTTGCAATTTGTAATTGCAAAAAACGTAAGAAATATTGAATTTTGCAGGCTACCCTGGCACTTTCTCCTTAAGGGCATCATTATTACATCTACTGGCTACAGTCACAGCTTTCCTAAATCCATAAGATAACAATATTTTAAAATCACTTACTTTTGTTACATAAACCAATAGGCCTAGGTACTCTAATGCCCAGTTTCTGAGGTATTCCAACTCAGTGTTTATGTATTTTTATCTAGCCACATTACATTTCTAAACACTGAGTTACAGAAGAACTTTGCTTAAAGTTAACTTTGTTGAATCTATTGCTTTTGAGAGTTTATTTGAGGTCCTCTGAAACTGGGCATCTGTGAATAGTATGCCTGAGTGATAAAAACATATTTTACTGTTTGAATTATTTAAAATCATTTCTTTTTTACCAACTTCAAAAAAAGGAGGTTGTCAATTTGACACATATGTATGTAATATATTGTTGGAACTGCAATATATTCACATATCATCATATATATCATATTCATCTGTTAGGGCTTCCAAGCAAAAATACAAATTTTTGTAGGTGGTATGTATGTATGTTTGAAGGGGAAAACTTCTCAAAACCTTGGTCAAATGCTAATGCAATATTTACAACAAAAGTATTAACTAAGTACTTATTACAAACAAATATTCCAGTTTTTAATTAAAACTAAAAATTACGAAACAAAAACTATATTAAAAAAATCTTAAACCAACTTAAAAAAAAATTAACTCAAAATTATGATAGAACTTTAATTTCGAAAGTTGATTACAAAAAACTATAAAAATCCCAAGACACCAACTTCCGAAATTCCAGTTGTTTCATAATTTTGAGTTCATTTCTTTTTGAAGTCAGTTTAATTTATTTTAAATTATTTTTTATTTATGTAATGAAGACAGTGAAGTGCATTCCATTACTAATTTTGTATAGGTGTCTCTCCATGGAATAACAATCTAAAGATGTGGGATGCATTCAGGGCTCCTTTGCAAGAAGTGTTTCGATTGCTGGAAACTATAAGGAATCATGAAGATCCAGAAACGTAAGTCTACCATACTTATTAAAAAGTTTTAATAATAGTTTACGTATACGTATTGTATTTAAGGATATGCAAAGGGTAATGCCGAACGCAAGGTAATTTCTGTATAGTATTAATTACATAGTTCCATTTTTGTTAGGATAGTGAGAATTTTGTTGTTCTCTTACAACAGTGTCACTTGCTTTTTATTTGTTCAAATGATCATGTTTGAAGCCGAAGATTAATAATTATTTAAAAGTTCTGTTGTGTATTTTATAGAAGAAAACTACACAATGAAGGAATGAAATTCTGAATTTAGAATAATTAATCAATTTAGCATTATTCTGTGTCGCATGTATATTGCTTTTTTTTTATTGAATCTTATGCAAATAGATGTGTTTAGAGTTCATAAATTCTTCATTGACTACTAATGAGGTTGTGGAAGGTGTATGTTATGTTATTACTATTAGAGTAAGGAAGCCATTAACATGCGCGCGCGATGACAATTTTATTGAATATGCATGATGCAGTTGGTTAAGAAATATTTTTTCCACTTTTCCTGGTGATGTGCGATCTAGGTCAGATTTTAGTGTTTTTAATGGGTATTCAGTCAAAAATTAGTCATTTTTACCCGACTAATCAATATTTTTTTAAATATTTTTTTATATCATAATCCTTATGATATAAAAAAATATTTAAGAAACTGCTGATGCTGGCTGCTGGCGCCGCTGTTCTGTGACTCTGTTCTCAATATAAACAACTCCACTGTCCGTTCCAGAAATTCAGATAACTTATTAATTTATTGTGCTTATTCTAACATTATTAAGTTTTCTACAAATGCCGATGCAATTGTATTTATATTTTATGCTAATTTCTTCTTTTATAAAATGTCTATTATAGACTATCATGCCTCTCTTTGTGCTCACGAATAATAATTATGTATACCTACCAGCTCTTCGTCTGTGAGTTACAAGCTCAAAAAATATAATGATGTAGTTATTTAAAAATATAGATGCAGAAAAAGTATATTTTATTTAAGTACACTTATCTATGCACATAATACATATTTATTGTATCTGCAATTTCTCTACATTAGCGATTGCGTCCATAAATTGTCTAGGAAATTAACAAAACAAATTGATTCCATAGCTGGCGTATTAAAACAATGATTGTATGAACCTCTCTCATCACAGTCATCAGAAACTTCAGTTCTCGGTTAAGATAAGTTACCTGCATAGCTGATGTCTTAGTTTACTGTTATTAACTATTTATTTCATCGCTGGCTGGCGTGTTATAACAATGATTGTATGAGCCACTCTCATCTTCCTACTTACACTCCTACAATAATCAGAAACTTCAGTTTTCTGTTAAGAACTGTTATTTGCATAACTGGCGTCTTCGTAAACTCATACAGAAACATCAGCTTTCTGATAATAACGAGGTATTTGTTGCATAGCTGGCGTATTAAACATAGATGGCTGAACCTATTCCCTATATCACCATGTATTGTACCCATATTTGCAAAATAAAATATATTTTATCATTTATCTTTAGATTGTATGAAGCATTCTCATCTTCGTAGTCATCGGAAACTCCAGTTTACGAATATGAACCGTTACTGCAAAGATGGTATAATCTTAGTAAAATCATACAGAAACTTCAGCTTTCTGTTATGCATTAAGTATTTATTGCATAGCTGGCGTATTAAACTTTCTCATCTTCGTAGTCATCAGAAACTTTAGTTTTCTGATATGAACTAAGTATTTGTTGCATTCTTAGCTGGCGTATTAAACATAGATTGTATGAGTCATTCTTATCTTCGTAGTCATCAGAATATTCAGTGTTCTGTTATAAAACATTACTTGCATAGCCGATGTCTTCTTAAAATCTTACAAAACTCTTATTTTACTGGTACCAACTACTTACTGCATCGCTGGCTAGCGTGTTAAAATTATAATAATTGTATGAGTCATTCTCATCTTTCTAGTCATACAGAAACTTCTGTTTTCGGTTATGAAACGTTACGAAGACAGCAGCTTTGCATAGCTGGTGTAAAATAATAAAGAAACATCAGTTTTCTGTTATGAACTACATTAGTACATTATGATATAAGTGCGGTAAGTTGAAAATTACAGCCGAGGCGATATTGCTAGCCCGAGCCGTAGGCGAGGGCTACAAGAAAGCAGAGGCTGTAATTATCAAAGCGCACGTATGTCATACGACGTTTTATAACATATTTGCGAGGAAATAAATAAAACTCGGACTTTCTTAAACGAATAAATCTTTAAAAACACACTTTCTGAAATTGAATTTGCATCTTTGCTTGTTTTCCTATCGGCCGATTTTTCGGGCAATAGGCTTAGAGTAGCCTTTTTCGCTGCCTCTTGAGACTTCTGGCGGTGTCGAATGAATAAATTCATCATTACTTGACGACATTTTCAAATAAAAACAATACAGCGAAAAGGAAAAGCGTGCGGAATAATTTTTACTTGTTCACAAATTAGCGACGCGCACGCATCAGCGCTTTTTTTTTAAAGGCAAAGGCACAAAAACAGCCAGTACCTATTATTAAAGTAAATTAATATTTTTTTGTTTTTGTTACAGATAAATGGTTGTAATTTATTGCCAAAATTAATTAAATCAAAGAATTAAATGTTTAACATTTAATTCTTTAATTTTATTTTATCCCAAAGTTAATTTTATTCATAAAATGTTGACCACTTTTCTGACATAAAAACTCTTTGCTTTGCTTTCTTTGCTTTTTTTTTTCTTAAGATTTAAAAAAGTACCGTTGGTTTTAGACGGAGCATCATGATAAACCGTACGTGTTACCTTATTAGAAAGAAACTCGTGCGTTTTACTTTACGATTACGCACAAGTACGTAATGACATACATTACGATATTGAAATTGGTGAAATAAGAGGCCCTTTACGAGCAAATGTGTTATAAAAGAATTTATTGCATAGCTGGAGTATTAAACATTCTCATATACGTACAGTCATCAGAAAGTTCAGTTTTCGAATGTGAACCGTTACTTACATAGCTGATGTCTTCGCAGTCATCAGAAACTCTTGCATAGCTGATGTGTTTTTAAAAATCATACAGAACTCTTATTTTAGGTACTGTTACGAAGTATTTATTGCATCATTGGCTAGCGTGTTAAAACTATGATTGTATGAGTCATTCTCATCTTCGTCATACAGAAACTTCAGTTTTCGGTTATGATACGTTACTTGCACGGCCGATGTCTTCGTAGTCATTAGAAACTCTTGCATAGCTGATGTCTTCTTAAAAATCATGCAGAACTCTTATTTTACTGTTACGAACTATTTATTGCATCGCTGGCTGGCGTGTTAAAACAATGATTGTATGAGACATTCTCACCTTCCTAGCCATACAGAAACTTCAGTTTTCTTTTTTTTTTAACTCTCAGGTCAACCTAGGAGATTTTCGGCTGCTTGACCGGTATGTCCTATATGTGCCTTATAAATAAGGTCTTCATCCACTGCATTTCAGTTTTCTGTTATGAACTAAGTATTAATAATTGCATAGCTGGCGCATTAAACATTCTCATTTTCGTGCATTCATCAGAAATTTCAGTTTACGAATATTAACTGTTGCTGCAAAGCTGGTATCTTCGTAAAATCGTACAGAAATTTCAGCTTTATGTTATGAACTAAATTTTTATTGCATAGACGTATTAAATATTTTCCATCTTCGTACAGTCATCAAAAAGTTCAGTTTTCGAATATGAACCTTTACTTGCATAGCTGATGTCTTCATATCGTACAGAAGCTGCAGTTTTCTTTTTCTGTAGGGCGATTACTGTCAGCTACTTAACCGACCGTATGCCTTATAAATAAGGCATCCAGCCGCTGCATTTCAGTTTTCTGTTATGAACTAAGTATTAATTGCATAGCTGCTGTATTAAACATAGGTAGATTGTGTGAGGCATTCTCATCTTCGTAGTCATCAGAAAGTTCAGTTTACGGTTATGAGACATTACTTGCATAGCTGATGTATTCTTAAAATCATACAGAAATACTCGTTTACAATTATAAACTAAGTAAATGGCAGTGCTGGTGTATCTATACTTGTGATATGATAAAGCTGTATAGTTTGTTTGTTTGAACGACTTCCACGCCAAACGGAAGTCGCGGGTCACAGCTAGTTTTAAATAAGTTCTGATCTTTGTCAAACTATACAGAAACTGCAGTGTAGGTATGAATTATTGTATCGTCTTCCTACATATTTTTGGATCTAATGAAACAGGTAGGTTAGGCATGGTCTTAAATCTCTCAATATTTTGCGTTTAACTTACATTTGAAGTTGGAATGTATGGGGGAACAAGTTGTTCAACTACAATGCTAAGTTTGTTCTTGAGATAAATTCATCCTAAATACGGAACCCTTCATTATGCGTGGTCTGACACGCACTTGACCGGTTTTCTATAAATATCTATAGTTTTGTTTTGTTTGGAGAGTTCGAATCAAACCTTTCTATCTCTAATAGTTCATAGCTACCATACAGATTTCTGTTAAAATAACTCTATTTACCATGTGTGCATAGCCTGTTTAAAATAAAAATACTCAATAAGAATGTGTAATGTTAAACAAATCTATATTTATTTAAACTTCTCGCGCACGGCGGGCGGCGGCTATATCTATAAATTGTACAAAACAAAGTCGCTTTTCGTATCTGTCTCTGTGTGCTTAGCTAAGTTCTTCTGAACTTCACAAAAGAGTTTGATGTGGTTTTCACCCTCATTAATTAGAGAATTTATTCCGGAAGACTTCAGGCTGGGAGAGAGCTTTAAATCTATCGGAATTATCGACCGATAATAACGCACCTGTGGGGGAGAGCCTACGAGCTTATAATACGTCAATATTTAACTTACCATAGATATGGCTCAAAAATGTAGATGATTATCAAAAATCTACATTTCTCATGTCGCTTAATCTGTAGAGTAGGTCGCACCGGTGCGAAGCTGGGCCGGGGAGTTATATCATTTTATTGTTTGTTTCAGAAAAAGCACGCTTCTTCAGCATTGCTATCAAATCGGAGGCATCAAGCGGAGAGACAGTAAGGCCAGCACGGAGCGAGTGCTGCCTGAATATAGCTGCTTACTGCTTTCGCCTGCCAACCTGTGGCAGCAAAACCTGCAGTCATTCTCCCTCGATGCCAACATCATCAACACAGTTTACAACTATCAGGTACATGTAACTGATATTATCAATGCAAAAGTGTGTTTGTTTTTCTTCCACGCAAAGACGTAGCTCCGGATCGACGTGGTTTTTTGCAGTTTAGTTGCCGAAAAATGAGTGATGATTCTTATGCCGGAAATATTAAGAGCGTTGTTGCATTTTTCATACGTAAATCGAGAACTTGGGAGATTTTGAAGTGATTTTGGTCACATAATTTATTTTTTTAGCTTCTTTTGACTTCAATCATCGTAATTATCATATATTTTTATTTAAAGTCTATTAAAAAAAACTTGTTCAAATTGAATTATTGACTACGAAAACAGTCGATTTCGAAGGCGCGATTTCCAGATGACGCGCGAAGGCTCAACTTTGAAGTAATCTTACACCAATTATTACTATTAAGTAAGAAGGTAAAATGGTATTCATTCGAAGAGGCATATCCTGAAATTTAAAATGCATTGAGAAAAGTTTGATTTATTCATTAACTTGTATTTTAATCACGTCTAAAATAATCAAAAATCGAGAAATCGACTACAAAAAAACACGTCATTTCTCAGAATCTAAAAGTCATTTGGCAACACAAATCATTTTATACGTAAGAAGAAAGATTGTACTATATATGTGTAAAAAATAAAACATATCTGTCTTCAATCATTTACGAAAATAATTTTTTAAAGTAAGTATAAAATCGGGTGCATCGAACGGCCTAAGTCAGTCGCGCTCTGGCGCTCGTCGACGCAGGACCCATGTCGGTTGACCTCCCGCCGCCGCGCATGCGCCTCGCGTGATATAAAATAAATTGTAGTGCGACTAAATATTTTTAATCCTTTCATTTAAGTAATATTTTAAGAAGCTAAAGTGGTAGGCACACTTACTTTAGGAGAATTATGTTACAGTTCTTGAATTATGTTGTATTACTTGTAATATTGATATTGTAATTACAATATCAATAATACAATATAATTTGGTCAAAATGTAAATCCAAGGTGGTGGCTGCGAAAATTTTTAAATTTTTCGTCATGGGGATCGTTCCCATTGTTCTCGAGGATGCTAAAGCCGATAGTGACGTTAAAATGTAAATCCAAGATGGCGGCTGCGAACATTTTCATATTTTTCATCATGGGTATCGTTTTCATGGTTCTTGTGGGTGCTAACGTCGATAGTGTAGTCAAAATGTAAATCCAAGATGGCTACAAGAATTTTGGAGGATGAATATGGAGAAAAAATTTATATCAGATTTTTATTTGAAATCTCTACTGCCACAATCTCTATTGTGGATCCGTGACAAAGGAGACGGAAACCATGTCATATAAACTTGGGCCTGGGCCTGGGTTGTAAAAAGATGAAATTGGTGTCAATTTATAGCTACTATAATATAGTAGCGATGATGGTTTGATAATATTATTATCAAACCGTCACTGAACATTTTACTGATTTTCGCGGTCTCAGTTCCGAGTTAAAAGAGATGTAATAAAAGTGAGGTTACATAACGATCTACATATAGGTACTTAACAGCTGATTTTTGAAGTTCTTCAGCTCGACGACCACGTAAACTACAGCCTCTAGTCACTTTGCCACAATTTACACAACGATCCATGGTGCCAATATGAAATCGGTAGGCTGGTCGTAATATACAAAATAACAAGTTCAAGTCCAACGTTTATGCGGGGTTCTCCGTACCGTGTCCGGTGTGGTAGCAAGGTTCGTACAAGAAGCAAGATCAGAAGTCCGCCGAAAGAAAACAGGGGTCGAGGAAAACATCAATAAAACTATGGGAAATACACTCAAATCGCGACCGCACTAAACGATACGAAACGAGTGAGGCATAGATAAAGGCACTATATAAAGGTGTGTCCAAATATAGAGCGGCATTTGAGCGCGGCTGCCACGCGCGCCTAGCCGCGCTCTGATCGGACAAGGGCCGCGCGCGGCGGTGTTGAGCGTAATATATCTTCTCGTCTCACATCAGTGATGACCTCTGGCACTGAAACGTGCTCGCTCACAACATAATGGGTCTCAATCATAATCAGCCTATAATGTTCCCACTGCTGGGACACAGGGCTCCTCTCGGTGAGAGGGAGTGGGCCGTAATACACCACGAGGACCCAGTGCGGGTTGGTACATGTCTTCGAATTTTTGGTTCTAGGCGGTTTCCTCACGATATTTTCCTTCACTGTTTTGAGAGTAGTGGTGATGAAATTATTTACACAAAGTGCCTGCCGGAGTTCGAAACCATGACCTACTCGTAAGTCGGGATCGTTACCATTGGGCCACCATTGCATTGCTCTCTTGGGCCGCATAGTGCAGCCAATCATCCCTTCTAGGATGATTGACTTCACTATCGGCTTCATCCTCGAGAACTATGAAAACGACACCCATGACGAAAAATTTTAAAATGTTCGCAGCCACCATCTCGGATTTACATTTTAACGCCAATATCGGCTTTAGCACACTCAAGAACTATGAAAACGACATCCATGACGAAAAATTTTTAAATTTTCGCAGCCGCCATCTTGGATTTTAATTTTGACTTCACTATTGGCTATAGTCGAAATCGAAAACTATGAAAACGATACTTATACAAATCCTTATCACTTACCACTGACGTGCGACGTGTGGTCGACTGTATAGTCATTAGGTCGACTGGGCACGTACAATACCTGCCTAGGCTAATAAACATTATAAAACCAACCCCACACGAACGCAGCAGTACTATTATTTATTCTGATGCAGCGGGGTTACCTACCTATTTGAAATTTGAAAACAGTAAACCAAACATTTGCGCATGAGGCGGCTTTAAGTATTTATGTGTTATTGTTGGTTCAAATTCAACTGTTTTATGAACTTGATGCGGTTGCTAAACCTATAATGCCGCAAGAAAAATAAATAATTATAGCTAGCGCGTGGCGTCTTTATCTACATTGAAATAGGGCTTAAATTCAACAAAAAAAGATGATTTTGGACAAAAGATGGCTCCGCTGTTAACAAAATTTTATTCTGATTGTGTTCTCCCAGAAATTATAGATCCAAGGAAAAGTCGATCAATCCCCTTAGATAAATAAATAAAATAAATAATAAATAAATATCCTTGGACATTTCACACAACGCCATCTAGTCCCAAGCTAAGCAACCTAATGCTTGTGTTATTGTAACGAGATGGCTGATAAACTACTTATATACATTTTTTTTTTTGTAAATACATACATATTATAGATAGAAAAACACCCAGACTCGGAAACAAATACTTGTAGGTCGTACAAATATTTGTTCCGTGCGGGAATCGAACCCACGACATGCTGCGCAGCAGTCAATTGCTCAGCCTCTGCGCCAACCGTGTCGTCAAATACAAATACTTTTATAAAACTTCAATTACTTATAAGTATACAAATACTTAAGCAAATAAGTAAAATGAGTTTAGTTTTTATAAGTACCTACATAATATTATTTTCTTCATCCATATTTGTATAAATTTAATTAAAATACACTAATAATGTATTGTGGACAGTCTTTTTATTTTCTCCGTAAACCTCTAGCTTTTACTTCAAAAAAATATAGGTACGCCATAGCTACAGATCAAGATCGTTTAGTCGTCGCAGCATCGCAACTGTGTGCCGTACATGAGGAAAAACGCACACACGCGCACTCGCTACGCGGCGTCGAGCGTCAGATGTTTAAAATCCGAGCGCGAAAATAGGGAACCACACTCTTAATGTATGGTTCCTGTGGGCTAGACTACGGGAGCAAAGCCGCGGGTAAAAGCTACGAGTGTATCTCAAGGGGTGGTCTCGTAACAGATCTTAACTTATTCTATTGTATATAACACTGCCATTACTAGCAATCTGCTCAAGGTGATCCTGAGCTAGGCGATGATTGTAGATAAATTGCCGAGAGCGGAAACAACGCGGTGGCGAGTTACTGCTCTGTATACCTTGTTGACGACTTGACTCGCCGACTCAATGACTGACTGACTATATTTAATTGAACGCTTTGTGTTATTATGGACTACGAAATTATAGCGTTTTGCTTAACTACTATAAGAATAGCAGTTATGCAAAAATGTTAAATGTTAGCGCTTAAGAAAGCGTTGTACAACACACCCGCGAACACGTGACAGTCGGCGGCTTCATGTCGTTGCAAGTTGGGAACCTTCGACGGGGGTAGATGAGCAACTTAATCTAAACAAATATGATACTAGCACGTCAATACATCTTGAATGTCGCCGAGCAACTGAACTGAGGAAGACGATGCATGACATCATGTCATGCATCGTCTTTACTCCCGGCATCGTCATGCCAAAATGAAACCGGGTAAGTAACACGCCCGGTAATTCGCCGACGTGATTCTTTTTAAGTAAGGCCACTGACACCGTGTCGTCAGGCTGTGTGTGCTGTGTATAAATCAGACAAAAATTTAACAACAAAATGGACAAGCCATTTTAGAAAAAAGTGTTTCATAATCCTAACTATCTTACAAACTAATATTTAGTACGGATTTCGATGAGATTCATGTTTTTATATAGCTAAGCTACTTGTCTTGCTTCAAAACCGAAATATTATGTTTAGTCTTAATTGGTTGAGAAGATCCTGAATTAAGTGACCTCCCTATTATATGCAGTGTTTCAAGGTCAGGGTCATTGTTGATTCGAATGTCGTAAAGTTTGGTTTAAGATTAGAGACATTGCTGTAATTTCAACGATTGATGTGATGATAGCTATTTGATTTGTAGTTTTCCCACGATTTACTACTTAATCGCTAGAACAGCTAGTTTTAAATGTAAAAAGTACTTACATATTTCAAATGATTACAGACGATTGTCGTGATTGTGTGCGATTGTCAAATTAAATTAGCTAGAGAAACTCCGCAGACGTGATAGATATCGATACCTCTGAACATCATAAAACATAAAAGAAATTAATTTGATGATGTTTTCGTTTTGGGGTCATTAAACGCCGCTAGTGTAATCACTTAAAATATCTATTTTTTTTTTGTAAAGTTCACAAATGTGATAGGTATCGATATGTCAACACGATAAAACTGATTTTATCAACTCACACTTCAAGTAAAATCACGACCAGCAGTCATTGACTCCAAAAATCATCAAATCTTTTTATATTGTCGTGTTTAGTTATCGATACCCATCACATCTGCGGAGTTTCGCTAGCTACTGTAATGTGACCCTGTTAGATAACAATAGGCCCTTTCAGTTAAGCTTCTTACCGTTTCCAGAATCTTCAGAAAGCCAAAGCATCAATAGCGGAAATGGCTTTTGGTATGCAGCTCCGAGAAACTGGCATCAAAAGGTATCCCCTAAGAGCCAGGCCACGAGTGCTACAGTATGCTGTCACGATATTCTACCAGCAGCCAGACCAAAGGCAAGTAAAATATTTAGAAAAAAAGACACCGTCGGACTTTTAATTAGCTGCAGTAAACTGACACTTCTAATGTCATTTTTACTGTCATTTCGCTATCAAATGGGAACATTTTTTGACGAAATGACAGAAAAGAAGTGTCATTTTACTGCAGCTAATTAACAGTCTGGGCATAGGTCACAACTCTGTAAAAAAAAAACCGGCCAAATGCGTGTAGGACCACGCACAACGAAAGGTTCCGCAGTTGGGATGAATTTATCCCAAGAACAAACTTGACATTGTAGTTGAAAAACATGTCCTCCCATACATTCCAACTGCAAATGTAAGTTTGTACGCACAATATTTGAAGATTTACCATGTTATTTTAAGACCATAGAATTATTATAGGTTTCCTTGTAATCTATAAGTATAGAACTATTTTCTGGTTTTTTTTTTCAAAATTTTTGGCTCAATAGTTTCGGTGATAACGGGTGGGAATGGTCAATTTTCATGTTTTTTTCTTAAATAACTTTAAAACTATTTTAAAATATTTAAATAAATATACTTGAGACCCTCACAGTAAGCCCTTTCATTATTATTAACACAAACGGGATATTTACCATGTTTACTGTTACTGTGTGTCCTGTTTGTGTTAATAATAATGTTAGTGACCATAACAGTTTAAAAACTTATAGCCCTTTCATTATTTTGATTTGTCTCCCAAAAGTGACGCCCATATTCAAAATTCATTTATTTATGTAACATGTCTCTGTTTGGGTCACCGGAAATATGGGTACCAAACAACTTAATCGGTCCATTATATTCGGAGCAAATTGGCTGTAACAGACGGACAGACAGACACACGAGTGATCCTATAATAAGGGCTCCGTTTTTATTCGGAAATACGGAAACCAAAAAACATTTGAAACTATTGCCCCCACTTTTCAAAATAAAGGTTTATAAAGCTGTTTTATAATTAATTTGCTTTCTAAAAAATCATGTATAAAAATATCATAAAAATCCATTTTATTTTTATGTTTCAGATTTATCCAATCACTTACGAAGAAGCTAAAGGAAATGTACCCACTATATCAAGAGATGCCATACACACATGTTAACGAATACACGCTAGTTTATTATCCAGGACAGTTTAACTATCGTGAACTGGTCCCTTTGACAATAACATTCGTGGGACTATTTCTTTATGTATATTTTTCTGTGAGAAAAATAGAATTCATTAGATCCAAACTAGGACTTGCTGCATGTGCCGTTCTTACTATTGGCGGGAGTCTTGCCATGTCAATGGGCATTTGTCTTTATTTCGGATTTTCTCTGAGTTTACAAGGCAAAGAAATTTTTCCCTACCTGGTGATCATCGTTGGATTAGAAAATGTTTTAGTCCTGACTAAGAGCGTTACATCCACTGACTCCCGGCTCGATGTGAAGATCCGGCTCGCTCAGGGTCTCAGCAAAGAAGGCTGGTCCATCACTAAGAACTTACTAACAGAAATAACGATACTTACCGTAAGCTTCTTTACTTTCGTTCCATTTATCCAAGAGTTCTCAATATTCATGATAGTCAGTTTAATATCAGACTATTTTATTCAAATGGCATTTTTTGCTACAATACTGGGAGTCGATGTCCGCCGAATGGAATATTTTAAAGATCAAAACAATAAGTTACACCTGAAGGAATACTTTAATGCCAATAACGCCCTTAACTGGAGATTTAGTAAGAACTACGTGGAAGAAAACAGTTTTTCACCACAGAGGATGACAAAGTCAAAATCTCATCCCAGGTTGAACGGTCTGGCACACAACAGCCCGACAGACGTCGTGGCCAAGAGAAACTCCAGTCCGGGTCATCAAGACCACAGAGTTCCTAAGCGCATCCGCTTGGTGAATATGTGGGCGAGGACGCGCTTCTTCCAGCGAGCCTTCATGGTCTGGATGCTCGTGTGGATATCAATGATAGTGTACAACTCCGGTGTAGTGGATTATTTTATAAGCAACATAGAAAAAACTGAAGCCGAAATTAATAGAAACAATTATGAGAAGCACGAGCAAAAACAATCCACGTTCGTGTTTTACAACAATAGCGAAAGAAATCCACTGGTGTTCCCGCCACTATTAGATATTGACGCCGAAAAAACCGTAGTGGATGCAAATGACACCATTATGCTAAAACATTCACCGCACTCACGGCCCTGGTCGAGGTGAGATCAAAATTAATACATATTTATTACATCATCGACACACTAAACATAGGTACTATCTTAATATTTTAACACTGTCAGATTTGTTTAACAAACTCCTACTATTCACTTAAAATTGCAATTAGTCTTGTTAGATTGTAACTTCTTACTAATGAGTCTTAGCGGCATCGTGATACATAAACATTTCGCATATTAAAAGCAATCCCGCAGAAATTTCGGAACTATTTGTAGCAGTAGTCCTTAGTCCTTTTTTAGCACTTTCGCCTCTCAAAGTTCTATGATTTAAATAGCATTTTTTACTACCTGGGATAAATTAAACATCTTATCATGGACTTTTGTGCTCTTACATTTCACTGTCATTAAAATGACAAAGGTAGGTAGCATTCATAAAATAAATGTTAAGTGGCCGTATATACATGTATACGTGATTTTACAGTGAATGTGTTCTAATACACAAAATGAAAGATTATTTCAATTATGGTATGAGCTAGATTTTTATTTTTATTATTTAATTTTGATTAATCGACCTAAAACCGGCAACTGTTTTGTGATTCTTTGCTGAAAGAGGTTTAGGACATGACATATTTACGAATCGTTTTGACGTCTAAAGGGTATGCAAAAATTACAATGTATTAAAAAATGAAAAATGATTAAGAGCCATTTCACGTTTTCGCGCGAATATCTAAGATTTCAGTCGCCTAATTTACCATATTTGGTAAAACTGACATTTTTGAATACATTTACAAGAAAGACCAATCTTTCGTATTGATTCTTAATGTAACACATTTACAAAAACTTATTTGTTTAATTTGTGGCGATTAATCTCTCACAACTAGTTTGCAAAAAAATCATCGCAGAGTCAATTTCAAACTCATAAATCTATCATTAATATTCATAAATTTTACTTGAAAGAATACATAAAGCATCAGGCATATAATTTTATTGACTATTAATGTACTAGAATATCGATTATTAATAACATTAATTAGTAAAAAATTAAGTCTCGGGGCAATTTTTAAGTTTTATATCGCTACTAGCTTTTGCCCGCGGCTTCGCCCGCGTGGATGTCGGCAAAAAATCCCACGGGAATGTACTACCGGGAATTCCTTCCTTATTCCTTGTCTACATAATAAAGGGAACCTCCGTGTAAAATTTTAGCTTTCTAGGTGCAAGGGTTTGTGCTGGGCGTTCATGAGTCAGTCCATCAGTCAGTCAGTACTTCTCTTTTTATTTATATAGATTTAATCGCGATTTTTTGGTTTGAATAAAGCGTAATTAAATAAAAAAAAACATGTCAAAATAAACTATGTTCTTGGACAAAACTAATTCTAAGGTTTTATTAATATCCCTTCATTTATTTAGACATAATAACGATATTAACATCACTCTAAATTACAATAAGTTACGTTGCATAAGCGGGCACCGATTATTACAGCGCGAGCGCCCATCGAGGAAGGACCTGTGCCATTTTTTCCCGCCTCCTGAAATCCGAGCTCACGTATCGTGAACGCATTATTTTACTACGACTGCAATATTAAAATTTTGTGAAATGGCTCTTAATGTTTTTGATGTATTTGTTTTTGTATTGTAATGTTGTACGGTCAGCAACCGCACATTGTACTCCAAAGTACTACAAATATTGTTAATTAATAAATTTAACAAATTTATAATTAATTATATTCACATTGGTATTAAGATTCTTATTTACATACATAGTTAAATATTTTTTAATAGTTATCTTAATTATATTTGTTGCCCCGCCAAGATGTACTGCCAGCAACCGCACATTGTACTTTGGCCTAGTTAAAAATACTGAAAATATTGTTAATTAATAAAATGTAGTATCGTCACGTACACAAGTACGTGAGTCTTCGGTTTTATATTGAGTTCTCGCAACAACTAACATTTTGTAACATTTTTATAACATTTTCTATTAGTTTCTCATTACATTAATTAAGTGAAGTTTCTCATTATATACTTTCTTGAACATTATCATTCAGCATTACATGTAAGGGCTTGCCCTTACAAATGTATTTTTGTGAAAGTCATCTACACATATACGTATGAATCACTGTTTACCACTTTAATATACTTAAAATGTTTGAGTAAAAAAATTTTTAAATTAGTCAAATTTTAGAGAAAAAGGGGCAAATAATTGTTTTTGATTTCGGATACTTAGAACTCTCGTTCATAAAATTAAAACAACAGAAATAAACTTCGTCAAAATCTATCCATTCATAAAAAAACTGCAAAAAATTAAAAGAAATTGGCAATAAAAAATCTTTTTAAACAACCTAAATCTCGCATTGTAAAAAAGGAACTCATTCATTAGATCATAATTGAAATTATATGTTATGTTGTGCGTTAAAACTTATAGAAATACAGTAAGTACTTATTTTAACTGCAAAATCACGTAAATCAGCGCAATCGGCAAAATTTCGTACATGGCCTCTTAAGGCTGCAGTCTTGCAAAATTCACTCGCGGCGAATTATTTGCGCAACTTTGTATTTTTTTTTAAACAAAAGTAATGAAATAACATGAAATATTATTATAGTACGTGAATAACCATAATATAAGTAATAGCTGGTAGTTTTTTTTAAGTTCATCTGGGTGGATTATGTTAGGTAAATCAAGCGTTAAATACAGCTCTTTCGCGCCAACAACGATTCGAGTTATGTTTGTGCACTTGCATTGGGCAATACAAATTTTATTTAGAAAATCTGTTCAGCGCATAATTGTTTCCATATTCTTGTCTTCAAAATGCGCTGATTACTTTTTTTTAATTATCTTTAATTTTCTTAATTCAGACGTCACAATGTCATCGAAATTCTCTGTTTTTATCTCTTAATAAACGGTTTGTTTCATAATAACAAAGCATCGTATGCATGTAAGATTTGGTTGGTTTAATGCCAAGAGTTCCATAAAGCAAATACTCAAAAAAAAATAGCATCTAAATCACCTTAGTCTAACAATAATAATAATGTCAAAAGACCTCCAAAACGCTCCGACCCACTAAGAAATTTCCCTCGCAATTCTTGTTCATAAACTCTGTTTTGGAGGTCTTTTGAGATTATTATTATTGTTAGAGTAAGGTGATTTAGGTGCAATTTTTTTTTAGTACTTGCTTTATTGAACTCTTGGCATTAAATTAACCAACTTTTACATGCATACGATGCATTGTTATTATGAAACAAACCGTTTATTACGACATAAAAACAGAGAATTTCGATGACATTGTGACATCTGAATTAAGAAAATGAAAGATAATTAAAAAAAAGTAATCAGCGCATTTTGGAGTCAAGAATATGGAAACAATTATGCGCTGAACAGATTTTCTAAATAAAATTTGTATTGCCCAATGCAAGTGCACAAACATAACTCGAATCGTTGTTGGCGCGAAAGAGCTGTATTTAACGCTTGATTTACCTAACGTAATCCACCCAGATGAACTGAAAAAAAACTACCAGCTATTACTTATATTATGGTTATTCACGTACTATAATAATATTTCATGTTATTTCATTACTTTTGTTTAAAAAAAAATACAAAGTTGCGCAAATAATTCGCCGCGAGTGAATTTTGCAAGACTGCAGCCTTAATGTAATCATTCTTAGATTATCGTTGTTTTCATTAATGAAAGACACTTCTCCGTCCATAAACGTTGACAGAGACATACTTAATGATGTTTCAAATAAGTTCAGTACTAAATATATAAATTATTTAGTGATCAATGCTGCAAGTGGGCCTTAGTGTAGCAATGTTGACACGCATACACTGTCCTCCCACACCTATAAGCATAATCAGCCTATAATGTTCCCACTGCTGAGACACATGCCTCCTCTCTGTGTGATTATTACATTTATCTACACCCATGCTATAAATTCTCTATAAAAGTTTCTGAAACAGTTAGCTTATTGCCAACATTAAAACAGCCAGTGTCATAGTAACCATGGTAACCATAATAGCATCCAAACGGGTGCTTTAATGTTGTACTGAATTTCATAATGCAACTCGTTTTCAAAAAAAGAACATTGTAATGCACGCGCGTTTCACTACAACAGCGCCGTAATTTAAAAAAAGAACTTATTCGAATTCACGTCGTATACTATAACGCCGGCCGCCATGTTCGATACGAGTATTAGTATTGCAAAAAACAGTTTCAGAAACTTTTATAGAGGATTGATAACATGGATGTAGATAAAGTCTTGTATGCAACTGTACATAATTAGGTATTAAAACACTCATGTTATTATCACACTCGGCATACCCCTTATTATACGTCAGTTGCATAAATAACTATTACGTATACTTTACTTTACTGTGAGATTATTACATTACACTATAACTTAGAAATATTGTAAAAGCCAATTATTTTTAAAGTGTAACCGTGGAGCTTCTTGGCGGCTCTTCTCCATAGGAAACAACCAATTGGAACCGTGCACCTAACTTCTAACGTTTCATAAGTGCCCTTGTATATAAGGCGACAGCCCCAAGGTGGCCCGAGAAATTCAAATTTTGCTTACGTTTTTTGCAATTTGCAGGTCAGTATCAGGTTGTATCTTAAAAATCAGTATTTATAGAATTATAATCATTAAAATCATCAATACAATTGTCTAATTTCATATTACCATAATGAATGATTATTTCACGTAATCTTGAAGTTTGCGGATTATACTAACTTAAGGAGTTGTATTACTGATTCTAATGATTATAAGCCTGTAAATACATGTTTTTTACGATCGCGAGTCATTCTTTATCAACATACACCCAGACACTGAGCTGCAAATTGCAAAAAACGTAAGAAAAATTCATTTTCGCGGGTTATTTTAGGCGTGAAATATATATTTTTTCTATTTTGACGTTTACATGGTAATGTCCAGGTTGTCGTCCCACCACTGGTCGGCGATCCTGTCACACTACAACGAGTCGGTGGCGGGGCGGCACGTGGTCGTGCTGCCGCCGCTGTTGCTCAGCCAGCGCGTGGCGCCCGAGCTGGCGGCCGGTGTGCGTAACCCGGACGAGCGCGACCCACCACCGCTGCGCTGGCAGGCGCTAGCCGCTGCCCTTGACCCCATCGATATGCTGCCGGGTACATAACATATACCACTATCAAACTGTCTTGATTCATAGCCCACTTTCGTTACTGTTGTTACTTTATCTGCGCATAAACTGTCATGCAAATGAAATGGTGTGAGCCGTTATAGTTTCCTATATGAGCTGTTGTAATTTTGGTGTACAGTCAAGTCTTTTATAACTATCTTCGTCAGGTTTCAAATTCTTTCCTGTATTTTTTTTTCCTTTTGAATCTACAGCATTGATAAAACTGTTGCATAGGAAATTATATTTAATTACTTAATAATATAGATCAATTTGACCAATGTCGAGTTGACATAAAACCTTTTTTTAATGGCCTAGCCATTTTATGAAATGTTTTTTTTTTAATTATTTGTCAGATCTGTCATTGTCACATTTTTAATTCGACGAACTGGCTGAATCATTTAGCCATCGTCTTTCCATTTCATTTATTCTGCGGTATTGACATTACGACGCAATAAATAATGGTGAGTCGGCAAAGCAGATTCAATCGTGCAATGAGCAGACAAAAATAACCCATAAGGTGACTAACATTTATTGGATGTGTTTGTACATACCATATCCCACTATCAACTCTCTTGATACCTAATACACTTTCCTTACTGTCAACTTATACTTATCTGCGCATAAACTGCCATGCAAACGCAATTTTTCGTAGATTACTTACTATTTAATAGTAAATAAATAATAATAATACCATTTATTTCGGGCGACACAGGCCCTTAGAAAAATTCCTTAATCTAAGCATATTTTTATGATCAAAATCTTGTTAATGAGTAAGGCTTAAGACTACGATAGTAGCACTTAGCACTAAGGTAGCTTTAGGTTTTTTTTCCATTTTTTTATATCGTGTGTGCATGACTGTACAGAACAAAATGTGCGAATTTCCTAATACGTATTTATGAAATTGTCGATTCGCCCGATTCGGTCCAGTAAATTCGGGCGAATGGACTAATAAGCCCAAATGAAATGGTGCAAGCCGTTGTAGTTTTTTATGTCATCTGATTAAAAAAAATTGTACAATAAGGTTTTTTTTTCTATATGAACAGATTTCGAGGCAACAGAGAGTAAAGGCACCCCTCATCAGTGGGGAAAAGGGTCGGACCTGCCCATATACCCGACAACGCCGATGGAAATCCTTCTTCTAGCCATCCTCTGCACGATAAGCGTCGCCGTCATCGCATACATGATGGTGGTACTTTACCGGTAAATATATGCCAAACTTATGTTTTCGCGGAGCGCATCGGACAATCTCCCTACTGTATTCCGCAGAATATAACATCCATACTAATATTATAAATTCGAAAGTAACTCTGTCTGTCTGTTACCTTTTCACGCCTAAACCACTGAACGGATTTCGATAAAATTTGGCAAGGCTATAGATGGTATCCTGGGGACGGACATAGGTTACTTTTTTTTTTCAAAAATAATCCTACAGGGTGTGATATAGGGTATGAAAGTTTGTATGGGAAACTCAGTATTTCTTAAATTAGGGATGTGAAAATTAAAATGTATGCTTTTGATAGGAAATAAAGAAATATGTGGTTCAGCGTTTTTGAAAAATCATCCCCTAAGGGGGTAAAATCGGGTTGATTTTAAAATTTACAAAACTGCACGGATTTCGACAAAATTTGGCAAGGCTTTATATAGCATCCTGGGAAAGGACATAGGATACTTTCAAAAACAATACTACAGGGGGTGATATAGGGGATGAAAGTTTGTAAGGGAAACCCAGTATTTCTTAAGTTAGGGATAACAAATTTATGCTATTGGTAGGAAATTAAGAAATATGCGGTTCAGCATTTTTGAAAAATCATCCCCTAAGGGGTAAAATAGGGGTTGATTTTAAAATTTACAAAACTGCACGGATTTCGATAAAATTTGGCAAGGCTTTATATAGCATCCTGGGGAAGGACACAGGCTACTTTTGGTCTTAAAAATAATCCTACAGGGGTGATATAGGGGATGAAAGTTTGTATGGGAAACTCAGTATTTCTTAAGTTAGGGATGTGAAAATTAAAATGTATGGTTTTGATAGGAAATAAAGAAATATGCGGTTCAGCGTTTTTGAAAAATCATCCCCTAAGGGCGTAAAATCTGGTTGATTTTAAAATTTACAAAACTGCACGGATTTCGACAAAATTTGGCAAGGCTTTATATAGCATCCTGGGAAAGGACGTAGGATACTATTTTTTTCAAAAATAATACTATAGGGGGTGATATAGGGGATGAAAGTTTGTAAGGGAAACCCAGTATTTCTTAAGTTAGGGATAAATAACAAATTTATGCTATTGGTAAGAAGTTAAGAAATATGCGGGTCAGCGTTTTTGAAAAATCATCCCCTAAGGGGGTAAAATAGGGGTTGATTTTAAAATTTACAAAACTGCACGGATTTCGATAAAATTTGGCAAGGCTATAGATAGGATCCTGGGAAAGGACATGGGCTACTTTTTGTCTTAAAACATAATCCTACAAGGGGTGATAAAAGGGATGAAAGTTTGTATGGGAAACCCAGCATTTCTTAAGTTTGGGATATGCCCTATGTTTTCCACATGCCCTATGTATTCCCATGGGATATTTTCCGACATCCACGCGGGCGAAGCCGCGGGCAAAAGCTAGTATATTATATTGCCCCGTTGAACTTGATGATAATTTATTGACATCTAGTAACTTGTGTTACGTTATACGTTACAATAATTATTATGTCATGTGGCAACCCTAAGTGGAGGGATTAAAGGGACTATCGCCCTTCAGACTTCCCCTAGCTGTTCCTAAAGACTGCTAAGCTATCGAAGCAGGAACTAGGCTTACTTAGGATCAGAGAAGGCTGCGTGGCTACCGAACTCTAAACCTACGAGTATTAGCTAGTGAATTTTGTTTGAAGATAGCTCAGCTTATAAAGGCGGACAGTTGACATGTGTGTGTACAATATCTATACGTACTTGTCTGTGTTGTTGTCTATGTTCTATGTTCTCTATGTTAAGGATTTGGTTTTCGCAATTAGTCCTTCATGTGGACCACTGTGCGTGAGCCATAGCTCCCTTGGGGGGTTATTCCAACCAGCCCACTTCTCTCCAGAAGTTAATCAAAAATCTGGGTCTGTTAAGAACATCTGTGAAAGATCGGGGTATTCCAAGAGTTTCTGTTCTAATCTGGGTAACGCCTATGCATTCAAAGAGCACATGCGCAACGGTCTCTTCAGCCTCCATGCAGGCCAGAGGACTTTCCGTTATTCCTATTGTGTGGAAGTGTTTGTTTAATGAGCAGTGTCCTGTGATGGTTCACCAGGCGCAGCCCGTTCCTGTCCAGACGTAATAACCGCCGTCCAGGGATGGCATAGCCTCCCTGGTGTCGAGGACCACCAACTCTCTGCTTGTGTGTGTTGTTGTCTTCTAGTTTATTTATGAAGCTGTTCATCGTTTTGCTTTGGATAAGTTACACTAGATGGCGCTGTGTGTTTGTTTCAGAACTTTATTGAATGGACAACTGACTTACCTTACCGTGATTTGGGTCAAACAAATTTAAAAAACCAGACAAGTGCGTGTTGGACCACGCACAGTGAAGGGTTCCGTAGTTGGGATGAATTTATCCAAAAACAAACTTAACATTGTAGTTGAAAAACATGTACTCACATACATCAAAACACGTCACGGTCAATTCTCCAACAGCTAATGTAAGTTTGTAATCGCAAAAAAATATTTTTTATGTGATAAAACTACAAATTTACGATTTTCGGACATTTTCCTTTACTTTTGCTGTGAGACCTTGTTTCTTGCCAAATTTCATTATTCTAGGGCAACGGGAATTACCTACCCAAATTTTTGATTTATTTGCAAGTGTCAAAATATTATTATAAATAGAAGTAGAAGGGTTCCGTAGTTGGGATGAATTTATCCCAAGAACAAACTTAAAAAAGTAGTTGAAAAACATGTTCTCCCATATATTCCAACTGTAAATGTAAGTTTGTACACAAAATATTGAGAGATTTACCATGTTATTTTACGACTACAGACTTCTTATATTTTCCTGTAATCTACAGGTAAAGAACTAATATCTGTATTTTTTTTTTTCAAAATTTTAGGCTCAGTACTTTCGGAGATAAGGAGTGGTCAATTTTCGTCTATTTTCTTAAATAACTTTAAAACAATTTATTTTAAAATTATAAAAAAATATCTATATTTCAGACCCTCATAGACCCTTTCATTTGATATGTCACACGGTATAGTTTGCAAAACTTTTTTTTTTAATTTTCTTATTTGCTCCACAAAAGTGACCCCCATATTCAAAATTCATTCATTACTTTACCCATCCGTGTTTGGATTACAGAAGTTCATATGTGCACCTAATTTCAACTTAATCGGTCCATTATATTCGGAGCAAATTGGCTGTGACAGACGGACAGACAGACACACGAGTGATCCTGTAAGAGTTCCGTTTTTTCCTTTTGAGGTACGGAACCCTAAAAACTACTTTGCTCATAATTAATATGAATGTAAAGCCGAACTCCAATGTTTTGCAGATGCGTGTGTTCTCGCCACTATGCTGAATGGCGAGCGTCGTGGAGTGACGACGACGAGTACAGGAAGATCGTCGCAAAGCAACCCGCAGTACAGGTATAATAAAACGTGTTTGGTTTGACTACAGTTAACATGCCACACTGCCTGCCTATTAGCACATAATATATAAGAGTACAATATAGAAGATTCACTCCGCAAAATCATTTAAATAAATAGTCACTCTTGCTACGACACAATAAAGTGCAATTCAGGTCGAACAGTGTTAATTACCTACGGTTATATTCACCTAAACGTTGACTCTCTTCTATCGCGCAACTCTTATAACTTCTGACTCGTTAGGGTTGTTTTCTTTTACGACGCAGCGCGTGAGTGAATGTCGAACTAACGTGCGAGCCGGCCGGTGCGCGGCCGCACGCTGAATTAGCCCGGCAAGTCGAAATTTGTGTGTGTGTATTAGCTAAATACAGCACAGCGCAGTATAGTTTCATGTGGTGAGCCTAACGAAGTTAAACTGCGATGCTGTTTTTAAAATACTCAGAAAAGATTACGCTGACGCCAGATGTCACCGATGATGTTTATAGAAGACTTCATAACGCTAAACAGTTTGAACGTCAAGTGTCGCCTAGTAAATACACCGTCCAATTTGATACTTCGAATAGATTTAAAAATTATCAGCGTTAACTATCTAAAATCATTACAATTAATTAAAAAATGATGGAGTTCTGAGGTAACAGACATAAAAAAAAAATACAACTGAATTGATAACCTCCTCCTTTTTTTGAAGTCGGTTAAAAAATAGGAGAAATTTTGATGTAGTTTGGTTCGTTTTGGCAGAACTAAGCTCAATCATGAATGTTTGTGGCGTTTTCCAGTTGGTGATGGAAGCAGTGCCATTAGTGGTTGCGGGCCACAGTCAGGAGGTGGAGTGCTTGGTCACAGACGGCGAGAAAGTCGTCAGTTCCTGTCTGCAAGGCAACATCAAAGTATGGGACTCTCAGAACGGGGAGATCATCACGAACATCGACCGCGGCTCGTGAGTGTCTTCACTTATCCTGTGTTACTAAAGTATCCACACAGTTGTCACTAAATACATAGGTACCACGGAGCAGGGATTAGGGATGATGACTAAAAATATTTTTTTGTCCTTCAGGTAGATTATTAAAAAATATTGGACTTTTTTTTTACGTAATTAAAAGACTACGGCGATGCATGGAGTTAAAATGTGGCATGACGTCACACCTTGCTACATTTTATACTGATTTGTGACGTAGCGAGCCCGCCACTCCCCAAACTTTATTGGGTTTTATCTTAGTCCATTTTTATTATCTGACTGACGGACTAAATAGAATTTATTTTTTTACCCAGGAAACATCCCTATTGCCTCGGCGCCGCCGGCAGCGACACCGGTACTAATAATATTCGTGCCCGCGCAATTAGTGCTGAGCGCAAATTTGGCTGTCACAGGCATTATCAGAATTGTCACGGGCCGTCAGTTTTTAGTTAGATGTTTACTCTCTGAGTGCGTTTTTTAGCAGTTGTCGCAGCATTGTAGCTGTCGTTATAGTACAGCTAAGTAAAACTAGCTCTCTGATAGTACGAGTAGGATGCAAATGTACACACCTTTGGGCCAGGAGCAAAGACTAGATCTATAAACATTACTTAGCACATACTTAGTAGGTTACGGGTTATTCCTGTCACTGTCGCACAACTGTCAAAATACAAGGTCAAGACAGAGACGGGAACATTTCTAACCTACAGTACATGAAAAGCAAAGTTAATAGTTTTCTGCCTAAGGGGCCGTCTCCACGAGCGAGAGTCTCGCGATGAGTCCGCGCTTCTATTGTCGGGTAATCTCCACGAACGAGCGATTATTCCGCCAGCGTATCGTCGCGACTCGTAACGGAATCGCCGCGTGTCCGCGATGACTCGTAACGGAATCGCCACGATTCCGCAACGAGGTGTTGTGCAATGGTTTTGTTGAAAGAGTTCAGATAAGTGCCAGATGAGAGCGAAATAAGTAGTGACGCCTGCGTTTGACAGCGCGCACGTTTATTTATTTAACGAGCGCGCGGTGGGCGAGCCGCCAGTAGTGACAGGCGCGCCGATAGGATGACGTTTCGCTCGCACTCAGCACGTCGCACCGCCGCGATAACATCGCCGTGTGTAGCCACGGTCTAAGAGAGTGTATACAAATACGTGGCACGACGATAATATCGCCACGATTCTCTCGCTCGTGGAGACGGCCCCTAAGATCTGCTGTAAAATAATCAAAAACACTGGTTTCAATATATTATTATCTTAACACTCTCCCTATCATTATTTCATAAGTTGTAATCCTAAATTACAGAAAAAAGTTTACACACACATTATTTTTTCTTTCAGCTTCTTCAAGCTGCAAAAGGACCTGTATGAAAAGGTTTCAAAGAAAAGTAGTTTGACATACGAGCCACGTGAAGGTAAGGTCCTCATTTATAATTATTTCAATTCCTGTTTTTGAATTTAGAATCTCAGATTTTTTGTTTTTTGGGGTTCCGTACCTCTAAAGGAAAAAACGGAACCCTTATAGGATCACTTCGTTGTCCGTCTGTCTGTCAGTCTATCAAAAACTTTTTTCTCAGGAACGCGTGGAAAAATGGCGTTAAAATTAATATTAAATACGTAGGTCTATGGTCACTTGGAGGTTTAAAAAAAATCATGCTTTTAAGTCAACGCAGTAAAAAAATACGGCCATTTATGCGACATCTTTTGATACTCGCAAGTAAATCAAAACCTATAGGGTACTTACCGTTCAGCTAGAATCATGTGGCATGAAGCAAGGTCTCACAGCACAAGTAAAGGAAAAAATTGTTAATTTGTAATTTTATCACATAAAAAAAATTTTTTTGGTCTTTCTAGTTTTGCAACTACAATGTTTTTGATATAAATTATTTTCAACTACGTAACGCTTCAGTGCGTGGTCCGACACGCACTTGCCGGTTTTGTTATTACTAACTTTCAATCAAAAGTCAACTTAAGTTACTTAACTTCTAAATTGTTTGTATGAATAAATAAATAAATAAAATAAATAAAAAAAAATGAATTTCGCGGGCTACCACTGTGGGATGCACAGTGGTAGCCCGCGAAATTCATTTTTTTTTTTTGGGTTTTTTGCAATTTGCATGTCCGTGTCAGGTTGTATCTTGATCAAAATATGATACGCGACAATAACATAATAAGTATTTACATAATTTTGACCATAAAAATCATCAATACATCTTAGATAGATTTGCCGTGATTTGTTCTGATTTCGGAAATCAGACCACAACGGCAAATCTAACATAGAGAGATTTGTTGATGATTCCTTTGATTATAATTATGTAACTACTTATGTGACATTGTCGCGTATCATATTTTAATCAAGATACAATCTGACACGGACCTGCAAATTGCATAAAACGCAAAAAAAAAATTGAATTTCGCGGGCTAACACAGCGCATCCTCCTTAAGGCGCGTTGTTAGCTCAATGTTCACAAATATTGGTTTCTTGGATTGTCTAGTATGACTTAACGCAATAAAACTATCTGACGCAAAAAATACAGTGGACAGAGAAGGGTTTAAAGAAAAACTTTAACCGAATAGAATAGTAAAAAATTGTTTAAAATTCCCAATAAAAAATTTGGAAGTTGCTCCACAAAAATAAACTTTGGCGTCGAACATATCTGTATTTTCAGCGATGACGACATTCTTTTTTTTAAGAATTTAATAGAATTAGCATTTTTTTAAAACTTTCGCAGCTTAGTCACATCTCGGCAACACAAATATTATTTTCAATTTTCAACCTTATTTCAAGCCTGCTAATGGTGACAATAGATTACGCGATTGTGGGACGTTTAAAATCGTAGTCAGACCGCGCCTTAACTTGATATATTAACAATACATGTAAGCTGTAATCTAAGATTGTATATTCAAGTATGTAGCCTGAATGGGATATTTTTATTCATTAAAGATGTTTTTATTTTGCTTTTAGTTAATCACAGTCCTGAAACATCTCCAACGAGTGAGGTAAGTAGTAGTGATTTCGTTATAAGATAGAAGTAAAGTAAGGAGTCAGCTTATGGTCCGATGCAGCTCAATAAACGAGTAATAGCAACGTAGTAGGTTTTTTAATTTAGGCGGATTATCTTAGTAAATGATGGAGGTGCTCGTGGCTGAGTAATAACAGCCGCACGGGTCGATCATACGCTTGCCGCGGTTGGTTCGTGCATACCCATGCATCCATTACATAACGAGACCTCTCCGTGCCTCGGAAAGCACGTTAAGCCGTTGGTCCCGGCTGTCACTCGTAGATTTTTGACAGTCGTTACGGGTCGTCAGAAGTCCAAAAGTCTGACAACCAGTCTTACCAAGGGGTATGATGTTAGCCAGTAACTGGGTTGTGGACGTCAGATAGGCAGTCGCTCACGGAAGCTAGTCGCCTCATGGAAGCCGACCTCAACATAGTTGGGAAAAGGATAAATAGATTGACCTTAGTAAATGATAACAAGCACTGCCGTTATTTATATATTTCTGGGTACCGGAAACTTCTTTTTAACCGACGAAAAAAGGAGGAGGTTCTCAAGTCGACACTAAGTACATATATATATATATATTATATATTACTTTTACGCATAACTTTTTACAGAGTTGACCGATTTGAAAGATTCTTGTTTTTTTTGGGGGGGTATACCTCGAAGTTGGTTCCATGTAAAAAATGATTAACGCTTGGGTAGTTTTTGAGTTAGCTTCAATAATACGTATTTTTTCCTACTTTTTATGTCGATGATATCCTCATTTCTTTTGTAGGTAGTGGTATTTTAATTTGTGGGGGTAGCACCACAACTAAAACGTGAATAATAAAAACTTTTTTACAAAAAAATGTTGTAAATAATAACTTTAATTTCAGAAGGCGGTGGGAAAAACGAAAATACAAAACCAAAGACACCGACGTCCGAAATTAAAGTTATGTTTCACTTTGTAGTGTTTTTTTTGGAAGTCAGCTGTTTTTTTTTTTTGTTGTAAAAAAGTTTTTACATTTTCAGACCCCGGTACAGCTCGTTTCAAACTTTATGGCGGTACGAAACATGAGACGAGTCGCTGTGCAGTAACAAATTCACGTGTTAGCGGGGGTGAGGGGTGCAGTACTGCGCAGCGCCGCCATAAAGTTTGATGAGTACTATACCTGGCATCAAATTCACGGGGTAAACCGGGCGAAATCAGAGCCAATACGTGTGACGGCTGTCACAATCATCCATACACCGCACAAAATGGTTTCCGCCGCTATTTTGTAGAGGCACTCACATTGAAATGGTTAATCATAAACATAACATCGTGCCTGTAAAAAAAATGTTTATTGCATTTATACAAATTCTTGCCTGTGTCATATTCCATATTTCGCCAGTTATGTATAAGTCTCATGTAGACCCACGTATTGTATACTTCGGAAATCATCGGAAATCAATTTTTAAGCAAATTGTCTGCCAACTTTAAATTATCCGTAAATTATTCAAATTGTAACTGTCATTCTTTGACAAAAGATTTAAATCGTCACATTTCCTTTTTGTTGATAATGACATTTGAATAGTATTGTCTCGATCCTATAAACTGGAAATCGTACCTATTGTTTCACTGAGGGAAAATCATTTAAATCTTTGACCAGAACGTGCACAGACTCCGCAAAGGGTTGAGCAGTTACCTGAGCGGGCTGCGGTTCCGGGCGGTGCGACTCCGCGATTCTCCGCGCCACCTCTCCACCGCGGAAACCACCAAATATGATTTCGCAAAAAATTACAGGTAATCTTTACACTAGCGCTAGCGTTTAATCTGCTTCTGCCGCTTTTATAACGCTAACGTAGATATCTGGATTGGCATTATATTTGAATTGTTATGTGGTCACTATTATACTCACCAATACTTCACGAATGTTGTCTGCATACGTTTCTGAGAATTTGCCTAATGGTGTTACCACACTCAACCGATCGACATTGATCGATGGAAATTGAGATTAGTCGACACTGACCGACACTTTTTACTAGACGACCCAATAGATCCGCGTCGTTAAATGACGTTGATCGACCAGTCGGTTGTGTGTGGTGCGATTACATAAAACAAACAGTAACTACGTGTGGACAGCGTTACACTGCCTGTATTAATTAGAACTTTATTATTATTATATATAAGTTTATATTGCTTCGGCTAACTGTGTGTAATAAATTATAGAAAAAGCTTTCCGGCTGCACAATGCTTTGTTTAGGGCAAACTTGTTAAAAAAAAAACAACTCCCAAAATAACCGAGAATTATGATATTTCAGAAACTTATACTGCGGCGACCAACAAGACGTTTTATATAATTGTTACGAAGCTAAGGAAAATGTGGATACTAGTAATTTAAATATAAGTAATCAAGATATAATAAACAAAAGTGACAATTGTGATGAAGACATATTCGTATTTAATTCAAGTGAAAATTCTGTAAATAGTGTACCTATTAAGTGTAATGATAAGTTGACAATAAGTGACAATGAGCCCACAGTTGAGGAGGACAATAGGGAAGACATAGTGAGTAATTTAGACTGGAGAGGGAAGGCGATCAAAGAATCTCCTGTGTGGTGTATGGACTTTTGTAACGATCTTATTATATTGGGTTGTGCAGACGGACGACTCGAGTTTTGGGAAGCCAGCTCTGGGAAGCTTATGGTAAAGTATTCATTTTATTTAACACAGATCTTAGACTGATTGACATAGACAAACTGTTCCTCCCAATATATTGTTAGGCACTATGTGCACCGTGTACTCCATTTGTGATGTGATTAATGCATTACAATCTCTCTGCTAGAATAAGTTTAATTTTCGTATGAATTGCTACTGTACATAGCTTGGTCACCTCTCGCCCGCGTTTTATGAACGTGGCTGCCACGAACGTTGTCGTATACTATAGTGGATAATCTCTTCGACATCAGAAATGTAGCGGGATATGCTGAGATAGGAGCCTTTTTGATACCTTGTCCCTACAGCTTTTTTCCTGTTTAAAGTTCGCTTTTAGTGTATGTGTTTAGAGTTCCATACCTCACAAAGATAAAACGGATCATTTTGCTGTCCGTCCAGTTGAAGATAATACCGCAAATTAAGGACCGCAGCAGTCCCTTGGACGGGTAAAAAATTGAAGCTTTTAAGTCATCGCAATCTAGAGATACGGTCAATTATGTCACATATTCATTTGTATTGTGCGATTACAAATTACATTTGCAATTGGTGCATCGACCGTGACGTACAAGGATATATGGGAGAACTTGTTTTTTTCAACTGCAAAGATAAGTTTGTCCTTCAATCCGGAATTAGAAATTCAGAGGACGTAATGTCACTTGATTGAACCCACCCAGTTTTGAGATTGCCCTGGGGGTGCGAGTTCTACTCGCAGTTGTTTAGTTCTACTCCCAGTATTTTTTTCCTGCTTTACGATTTGCAAATAAGTAATTTTTATTTCTTTTTGTCTATTTTTATTAAAACGGTGCAACCTTGTATACCAGATTTTTGAAGTTGTAGTGTCTATACACTATAACTTCGTCATCTATCTCGCGTGGCCAAAATCGGAACAAATGCCCCATATTGTTTTTTTTAATACATTTCAATTAATTTCAAGTGACATATCACAAAACAATAAATTGCTCAAATGTTTACCAACAGCGCCCTTGTCAACGTCATTCGAGAGCCAAACATTTTTGTAGCAGTGTATGTGCCGTATGTTGCAGTGCGTGTGGTGGAGCGCGGAGGCGCGAGGCGGGTGCGGCGCGACGCACGTGCGCGCGTTGGCGGGCGCGCGGCGCGTGTGCGTGGCGTCGCTGGCGGGACACCTCACGCTACTGCGCCTAGACGCCTACAACGCCGCGTCGGGCGCGCACGTCGACTGGCAGTTCAGCACGGCGCATCGACGCAGTCAGTGCTCTCCTCACTTTTAAACTGCTCTTGCAATTTAATTTACTTCAATGTTTCTCCTGCCCTTATCCCAATTTATTTGGGATCGGCACAACATATTTTTTCTTCCATCCTTCTCTATTAATCATTTCGGTAGTCACTCCCTTTCTTGTATCTTTCACAAAGTTCATCCATCGTTTCTTTGATCTAGTGTCACAGTTAATTTAAGGCCTTGTCATAAAGTTTTTCCGCTATTCCGGACCCATCTGGACTAGCGGGCGCCCCAGCATGGGGCAGAGTGTTTAAATAGTAAACCAATCTTCGATCGACCAATATCGATCGAAAGTAATGCAATTTGGTTGTACCTTTACAAATTGAACTAGATATTTAGCTATTTTATTCCAAAAAAAAACTACCACTACTTTATTAACTAACTAAAATTTACTGAATACCTAATAGTATAGTTGAACCTTACTTCTGAGTTTAATCACCTCTGCCAACATTGCTGTTATCCTGCAGACATGATTTTCGTACCACATTAACTGTATAATGTTATGTACAGCGCACAAACGCACGGGTTCCGCCGGCTCGCTGCGAGTAGCGCACGCACCGGAGGCCGAGGCCACGCGCGCCCGAATGAGCTTCTCCTATGAGACTGATTACAGCGAAGGAGAAGGTAAGCTCTTAACAATAATAAATAATAAGTCTTCCAATAAGATGCTGGTAGGGATCTTGACCGTAATTCCGGGATTGTCCTGATAACCGTGGAATACCTCTCTATTCCTCAAGCACCTCAGGACATGTTGCCCGCTTTCGCTCTGTCACTAAGTGCTAGCAAACGTTTTCGGCGGCCCATTATTAAGTGTGCAAGTCATACCCTGACATTTTATGCGTGTATTAAATAACATTGATCAGGCAGGGGACATAGCCCTTCCATAGTTCTAGGTTACACAGGGGCACATAGGGATAATCGTCGGTTGGTGCTTCAACACTTAAAATTGTCTAAGGGGCCTCTGCGAGTTGGCTTCGGCCCCTCGTACGCCTGCCAAGTGTCCGGGACCCCATCAGGGTCCCGAGATATGTCAAAGAGATTTACAAAAATAAATAATAAAATGTTTATTTGTACACTTACAAAAACATACATAAGTACACCTACACAATAGAAATAGAAATTGTGTAATTCTTACAATAGAGTCAGTATTTTTTATTTTCAACACCCTACACAGCAACGCTGTTTTCGGCAGTTAAAGGTATAACAAGTGCCGGCTAACAAATCGTGATGGTTATAGAGGTGGTGTGCGTGAGGATAGCGCATTGTCGACCGCATCAGCAGCCCATCACTGAGATGCACTCCGAAGGCGGCCGCATCGTCACCGGCGCTCAGGATCATGTGCTTAAGGTATTTCAATATCACTATTGTAACATATTGTCCTTCACCTAGGATTTCTCCTGTATCTTGTTATAGTTTAGGAACTTTTGGAAATCCAAAACTCGCATGTGCAGTCAGGGAAATGTAATGTTCACATTACGTAAATGTGCCGTGTCATTTGTTGCGACGGACAAAACATTTAAGTTGTGATTTGCATATAGGTAGGTACGGACAATTTGCAAAATAGTCAAATGTGCCAAACGCTAGCAGGAGTCTGGCATTGTCTCGTTATACTCTCTTTTTCACATACTCTTCTTCACTCAACTTGAATCAGTCGCCGCCTTTGTTAAAATAATGCATTTTTTAATAAATATGATTGTTTTATTCAAGTATGATAGGAACGTAATGATTATTCATCATTCTCCTGCCCTTATCCCAATTTATTTGGGGTCAGCGCAACATGTCCCTTTATTCCATACTTCTCTATTAGTCGTCATCTCGGTAGTCACTCCCTTTATAACCATAACATCTTTCACACAGTTCATCCATCGTTTCTTTGGTCTTCCACTACTATTTTAGCCAGCGACATCCATACTCAAAACTTTCCTCATTCTCCGCATCACATGCCCATACCATGATAACCGATTTCCACACAACTTTTCAGTCACCGGTGCCACTTTCAAACTTCCTCTTATCATCTCATCGTATCTTTCTCATTTCTTATTATTTATTTATTTGTTTTAAATAGAACGGCCGAAACCAATTATATATTTCTTATAATGATTCTTATTCCTTACCATCATAATGATTATTGTATATCGATATTAGTATGTATACTGTAACCAGCTGAAAGCGTATTTGTGATTCCGGAATATTTTATTTATGAATACCTACTGTAATGGCATATCAATTCAAGAAATCCCGCTGAACTGCACTGCTTAAAAATCAATACTCGTCATATTGATTTTGAAGGAGTGCCACCAAGTCAGTATAATCCGTTTAATCAGCATTAGATAAATAACGACTAATTAACGACAGCGAATGTGTAATGTTATTGAAATAACTGCACTTTAGAGTTATTTTTTTAATATAAATGATAAATATTCCTTTGTACTTATCGTGAAATAACGGAGTTTATTATACGTTTATATCGATATAACGAACGGTTGATAACTGTTATTTGTCTAATGTTTTAATTAATGGAGTACAGACATGTGGGCACACGGTTTGAATAGACCTGTAGCCGGTAATGTTTTCGTGTTTGCCAGGTGTTTTCCAGCGCTGACCTGAACCCGTTGTTCACACTGCACGGTCACTGTGGCCCCATCACCAGCTGTTTCATCGACCACGCGACCCCCACCATCGCCGGTAGCGGCTCGCAAGACGGCTTGCTCTGCGTATGGGACTTACATACTGGTAGGTTTATACCAGTTGCCAAACTGCCTTATCACACGGGTGATTTGCGAGCGTGTTTCTAGCGAGGCGTTACATTAACGCGCTCGCTGTGTATGCGTAGTGATCATGCCACGTGGGCGAACGTGTTCGCCTCGTTTGCGTAACGAGAGCTATTGACGTAAGTGTACAAGAGAGAGCGAGACAAGCAAATGTATAATATTGAGAAAACGCGGAGAAACGCCGCGTAGTCGAAGAGCTAATATCGTTGACTGATCTGTTGGCCTAGACAAAGTAACATTCGATTAGCGACGACTGTAGCAGAAAAGGCAAAAATGTATGGGGTTGACAGCTATCGAAATGTCACGTGATCATACGTCAACGAATTGACAGCGTCCAACAGTAACTTCTTTAAAGATGCGTCGATAGCGATTGTACAAATAGAAACGCTCCGAAGCGAATGCCATTTGTCTAGGCCCTCTGGCCTTCCATAAAACAAAAGTGGTGGAGGAATGTGTTTGAATTAAAACAGGTTGTTCCTAAAAGTAAGATATATTTTTAGGAACAACCTGTTTACGTAAACTTTACCTTCTACGTCATTTTTTTTAAGAAAAAAAAAGAAAAGGCTGGTAGAAGTTGACCTTATTGTGTTACGTTTCCAGGAGCTTGCCTGTACAGCATGCAGGCGCACGACGGCGCGGTGACGTCACTCGCGTACACCGCCTCCTACGTGGTGTCCGCGGGCGCAGACGAACGCCTGTGCATCTGGGACCGATTCCAGGGACATATGCTGAACTCCATTCACATAGTAACTACCTACTATTTTTGTTATGCTGTAAACCTAAGGTCTCTTCTTCATCAAAAAAAAACAGTACCCCCATAGCGAAAAAAAAATTGATCTTCATAACGTTACAAAAACGTGTTTCTCGCTTTTTACGCCTTTGTACACCACGATTGCTATACGACGCCGACAAAAGATTAGTTCTACTAATAATAATTAACTTCATTAACCTTCATTGATACTACTATGGGCCTCATTAAAAACCTTAAAAGTCACCCATAAGGCCCATAGTATGTAGACCCTAATCACTACATATTATAAAACAAAGTCACTTCCCGCTGTCTGTCTCTCCCTATGTATGCTTAGATCTTTAAAACTACGCAACGGATTTTGATCTGGTTTTTTTTAATAGATATAGTGATTCAAGAGGAAGGTTTTTAAGTCTAATAACCGCGGGCAAAAGCTAGTTATTTACAAAGTGAAAGCTGCAACCTTCGTTTTCGTTTTCTCCAGTTAATTAATAGTTCGAGTTTCTTAGATAGTGGGGAGACGTAAGTCCAGGAGTGGGGACAAAACATAACATAACATCACGCCTGTAATCCTCGAAGGATTAGGCAGATGTGCATGTACCTGTAGTACACCCATATTTCGCCAGTTAAAGTCCCAAGTAATATGATAATAGTTATTTATGCAACTGTTGTATAATAAGGGGTATTAAAACACGAATGTGGGTTTATCACAATACCTAATTATGTACAGTTGCATACAAGACTTTATCTACACCCATCATGAATCCTCTATAAAATGTTCTGAAACCACAGGGTAGGTATTGTACAATGTTGTAAAACTCTATGTATTTTCAGGAAAAGTTTAATTATTTAGTATCTAATACAAAACAAAGTATGTAGGTATAGGTAATAATAGAATTTTACTTAAACGCACAACCCTTTAATAAGGGGTCATTGTACTCATCTTTATGAACAACTTTTACTGTGTGATCAAACCTGAAATCGCGAAAACCACTCACTCACCACCACACTCACTTCACTCACTCACTTACACTCACTTCACTCACTCACCACACTCACACTCACTTCACAACCAATCACTCACTCACCACTTTACCCACACGAACAAATCAAAACAATATCGGCTATTCCCTACATTTTGAAGCAAAGGAGTTGCATAACGAAATTCAGTACAACATTATAACACCCGTTTGGATGATGTTATGGTTACTATGATACTGGCTGTTTCAATGTTGGCAATAAGCTGTTTCAGAAACTTTTATAGAGGATTTATAGCATGGCTGTAGATAATAGTAGAATACAGTTGTAGTAATGTGATATGTGCATCAACCGGGCACAAATTAAGATTCTACGGCTGCTACAGAGAAATTCCTGATGGAAAAACCCAATAACACTGCCCTGGGAATAGCCCGAATTGGTCACTAGACCAATGAAGCAAGCGTTGACAGTGTCAGCTAATTAAAAAATAAATATGATTCTTTAAACACAAACAAAAGCGGAAACGAGGAGTCAAAATAGTAACGGTCCCAGGAAATAATGAAGCAGTATTGAACAGTGCTTCTGTGTGTAGGGACTCAACTACATGAGTCGCATGCTGCCGCTGACGCACACCATGCTCGTGATGGGCGACCGCAGCGGACTCACTGCGTACGACCTTAGCAGTGGCGACGTCATACGACGAGTTCTTTTAGGTAAGACCATGTCACCTACTTCAACCTTGAGTCTCGAAAACTCCCAACGGAGCCACGACCAATAGGTTTTTAATGCACATTTTCGCTAACACTAGGCGACACCTAAATGTAAACATAATGCAGTTACTTAGCCCCTCAGACTAAATAAAAAATCAAGACATAGCGCTGTCAACAGTAACGTGATGCCGCACGTTTCGCGTTTCGTAAACATGTGTGCACGTAATGAGGTGTAGTTTAGTTGTAGTTCGGTGTAAATGTGTGCGTGTGAGCGTCTATGCACAGAGCTAGGTATAGTTTTGCGCATGCTTCACTGTATTGTTCGCAGCGCTGTCTGGGTCTTTTATTTAGTATGAGCTTAGCCCAAAAACATTTCAGCGAGCACTTGGCGATGACTAAAGTTATGACAACGATTTGCCATGCGTAATACTAAGGCAACTGTTACAGGTTGCCTGGCAACAAATTTTTAACAGTAAAGACCAATGACATACATCTAGACGTTGCCATGATTACAGTGTGAAGTGTGGAAGTGAGACACATATATACGACATAATTAGGAAAATTGAGACAAAGCATCGTATCTTCTGTCCCTTACGGCGTGCCGTATTTTTGCTTTAAAAATGTTGCCAAACAAAGTTCTTTGCATTGCAAAATTTAAAAATGTTGCCAAACAAAGTACTTTCACTCCAAATGTTGCTGTCTCATGACCGGCCACGCGGTGGCTCGATCTAGATGTATATTATCTAAGGTAAAGACAGTACCAAGCTTGGCATAAAAAACTGTCAGAAAAGTGTTACACATTTTTGCTCAGAGCAGATCCCTTAAGCGCCCGTTACATTATCCAATTTGCAGAGCGCTAGATTTAGTGCTGCAGCGTGATATAAAAAGAGCTCACTCATTACACTAGTCTAGCTAGCGAAGCTAGTTAGTTCAACTTCCCTTGATTTCGGTAGTGATCGTCGCCCAAAACGCATCGTTCGAAGAGCGCTAAACGAATATGGCATCATTAAAACACCAGAAAGTTGGCCTTGCTTTAGCAATGGTGTCGAGTTCAATGATAATTAATAAAAAAGAAGCACAAAGTGTTGGGTCAAAGAATGTTTATTGCTGAGACAAAAACTGTCTAATATGAATACATGAATTTCCATCGTTTCTTATATCTTTGTTTTTATAATCCTTATGTTTTTTATCTCAAAGAAATAGCATCTCTTTGTATAATTCCATTATATTTAAGAGCACTTCCCTTTCCTTAGTCAATGTTTGCGTCATTTTGATCTTAAACAAAAAATACGTCCTCCTGTTCGAGCGCACGCCGACTGACTGACTGAGCATAGCTAGTTTTTAGCACGCTAGAACACTTTTACACCATGCAATGTATGGCGCTAACTAGTGTACGAGCTGAGCTAGCGCGGCAAAGTCCATGCTATCGCACTAGATTGGATCACTACCTGTCTAACTGCCTTTACACAATGCAAATTTAGCACGCTAGCTCATCTAGCGCTCTGCAAATTGGATAATGTAATGGGCTCTTTAGCTAACATTATCATTAGGCATACCTAACTATGGTCGGACTTTTAATTAGCTGCCTTAGATAATATACATCTAGATCGAGCCCCCGCGTGGCCGGTCATGAGACAGCAATATAATACTTTTTCTAGGTTATGAGGTATGAGAAATGAAGTTTAATGTAAGAAATCTTCCATATTTTGGACTGAAACCCATGTCAATATACGCACAATGCAAAAACTGTCCAAAAAATAATAAATAATAATAATAAAATTTATTTAATAAAAACGTTTACAAAAAGTGTACATTTAGCCTAACAGTAATAAAATTTTCCTATACAAATAAAGTTCATAATAATAAACTAAAGCTAATAGTAGATTATGCACCGAGGGGCTAAAGTTGTGTCTTATGTCACGGGCGTCATATTGAATCTCGAGCGCAATGAAGGATTCGGGATTTAACTCCCGAGCGCAGCGAGGTAGTTAAGAGTTTAACTCACGAGCGAAGCGAGGGAGTTAATACAAGAATCCTGAATGCAGCGAGGGATTCAAGCTAGCCCAAGGCAAAGACACCTTTAGCCCAGAGGAGGATACTCTACTTTTTACACCTACTGTGAGAAAATAATAGCCATAGTACGAAAAACAAAGTATTTATTAAATAAACAAACAGTAAGAATAACATATTTAGAACTAGTTAGTTATATGCACTTACATATTAATTGAAGTTAATGGTAACATTTGAGACATTAGTCCAGTTATGCAAAGATAAAGTTAAGTTTTTATTTGGTACGTTTATAGATGTTGATGTGTAATTTAAAAAAAAAAAAAATTGAGAGGCGTCAAGGGACACCCGGATGGAACGAAGTTCCTTTCGATTAATTAGTGAAGGAATTGTAACAAAATTTTATTTTTATACTTATCATCATCATCATCATCATCATCATCATCATCATCATCATCATCATCATCATCATCATCACCATCATCATCATCATCATCATCATCATCATCATCATCATCATCATCATCATCATCATCATCACCATCATCATCATCATCATCATCATCATCATCATCATCACCATCATCATCACCATCATCATCACCATCATCATCATCATCATCATCACCATCATCATCATCATCATCATCACCATCATCATCATCACCATCATCATCATCATCACCATCATCATCATCATCATCATCATCATCGCGACACCACACTGTGCAATGCGAAATAGAAATGAAAATATCTGGCGGCTTACAATAGCTACCTATAGCAAAAAGTGTCGTGACAACCTTTTCGTGAGACTTTTTTCCGTCTAGCCCCCTTTCACAACGCGCGATAAGGAACTTCGTTCCAAAATTAAAAAAAAAAAATTAAAAAAAAATGAAAAATGGTTCGTAGTTATCTAATTATTCTTACAATATTATGTCTTCGAAAACATGGCAACGATATGAAGAAGCAGTCGTTATGATTTTGTAGGAAATCGAGAATATCATCCACGCGTAGTAAGGGTTTCGAGAATAGCTTTCCTCTTTCTGGCACCAAAAGGTGTTTGTTAGTACTATACTGCCAATTTAGCTGAGCATGTGAGATTCCAAATTCAAATCACATTATTGACCAGCGGGTCATAATGAAATCCAGTACATCATTAGTGGCCGGGGGCACAGCCGGTCAATAATGTTGTACTGGATTTCATTATGACCCGCTGGTCAATAATGTGATTTGAATTTGGAATCTCACATGCTCAGCTTTTGGTGCCAGAAAGAGGAAAGCTATTCTCGAAACCCTTACTACGTGTGCGCGTGGATGATATTCTCGATTTCCTACAAAATCATAACGACTGCTTCTTCATATCGTTGCCATGTTTTCGAAGACATAATATTGTAAGAATAATTAGATAACTACGAACCATTTTTCATTTTTTTTTTATTTATTTTTTTTAATTTTGGAACGAAGTTCCTTATCGCGCGTTGTGAAAGGGGGCTAGACGGAAAAAAGTCTCACGAAAAGTTGTCACGACACTTTTTGCTATAGGTAGCTATTGTAAGCCGTGCGGCGTGCGCATGTTTCTCTGTCTGTCTCTCTCTCTCTCTCTCTCTTATAGAAAGCAAGCCAGATATTTTCATTTCTATTTCGCATTGAACAGTGTGGTGTCGCGATGATGATGATGATGATGATGATGATAGTGATGATGATGATGATGGTGATGATGATGATGGTGATGATGATGATGATGATGATGATGGTGATGATGATGGTGATGATGATGGTGATGATGATGATGATGATGATGATGATGATGATGATGATGATGATGATGATGATGATGATGATGATGATGATGATGATGAAGATAAGTATAAACATAAAATTTTGTTACAATTCCTTCACTAATTAATCGAAAGGAACATGGTGATGATGATGGTGATGATGATGATGATGATGATGATGATGATGATGATGATGATGATGATGATGATGATGATGATGATGATGATGATGATGATGATAAGTATAAAAATAAAATTTTGTTACAATTCCTTCACTAATTAATCGAAAGGAACTTAGTTCCATCCGGGTGTCCCTTGACACCTCTCAAGTTTTTTTTTTTTTAAATTACACATCAACATCTATAAACGTACCAAATAAAAACTTAACTTTATCTTTGCACAACTGGACTAATGTCTCAAATGTTACCATTAACTTCAATTAATATGTAAGTGCATATAACTAACTAGTTCTAAATATGTTATTCTTACTGTTTGTTTATTTAATAAATACTTTGTTTTTCGTACTATGGCTATTATTTTCTCACAGTAGGTGTAAAAAGTAGAGTATCCTCCTCTGGGCTAAAGGTGTCTTTGCCTTGGGCTAGCTTGAATCCCTCGCTGCATTCAGGATTCTTGTATTAACTCCCTCGCTTCGCTCGTGAGTTAAACTCTTAACTACCTCGCTGCGCTCGGGAGTTAAATCCCGAATCCTTCATTGCGCTCGAGATTCAATATGACACCCGTGACATAAGACACAACTTTAGCCCCTCGGTGCATAATCTACTATTTTATTACTGGTGCAAGTAATGAGGGTTTGGAGTTAAAACAATAGGTAGCGACCCGCCCGATCTAGGTTTAAACAAACCTGTGTTTCAGGCCATCACTTGTACAATTAAATTACATTGGACATTAAAATTTTAAGTAAAACTGATAATAATCTATTAACAACTATGAGATAAGCATATTTGATAAGTACATAAATACCTAAAACTAGCATAATTATGTAAATACACAAAAGTGAACTCACACTTACAAGGGAATAAACTTTAAAAACTAGCATAATTATGTAAATACACCAAAGTGAACTCACACTTACACGGGAATATAATTTAAAACTAGTATAATTATGTAAATACACAAAAATGAATTCACACTTACAATGTAATAAAATTATCTCATGACAAAATTTCTAGAAGGTTTTCTGTGTCTGTATAATTGAGTACGGCTAAATATTCTGATAACTTAATACTACATCTTGTGTAGCTTAGACTATAGAGGCTTAGTACCTTGTTGAGCCTATTATACAGAAAAGGTCCTAAAAATACATAAAATCGGTTAGTAAAGGCATGTTTTGTTTGAGGGTTTATGCAAACCAAGTCCTTCCTTCTCTTGTCCGTAGGTACTGGGTCAAAATGAAGTGCAGTGTGCTGGTGTAGTACTATGCTCAGAATGAATAATTGCCGTACTGTTAGTACATTACATGCTATGTAGAGCTGCTGCGTAGGAAATCTAAAAGGGCGAAAGGTAGCAACCTTTAGAATTGCTCTTTGCGCGCGCTCTAGAGGGAGTAAAATTGTTTTTGCAGCACCACCCCAAGAAGTTATGCAATAAGTGAGAATGGATTGACACAAAGCTAGATAAACCTGCTTAATTAATTTAAAATCGGCTATGTTCCGTAAATTTTTAAAAACATATATTAATTTGCGCACTCTAGTACATAGTAACTCGATATGTTTACGGAAATTTAGATTGGAGTCAATAGTGACACCTAGATATTTCAAATGGTCAGCTTTCGCTAAAGTGGGGCAAGAACATGCAGCGTCAGCGTACTTGCTACAATTATGAGCGTAAATGTTTAGATTAGTAAGCGGTATGTTAGTATTTCTCATTGTAAATAAAATGTATTTGGTTTTATCTGAATTTAATGTTAGTAGATTATTATGGAGCCAATCAGACACAATGTTAAAACCATTCTGAGCATTTTCATAGACCTCAACTCTTGATTTGCCTGAGAACAATAGAGCGGTGTCATCCGCATATGACATTATGATACCATTTTGGAGTGGGAGGCTACACAGTTCATTTATATAGATTAAAAATAACGTAGGGCCCAAAATGCTGCCTTGTGGAATTCCAAAACAACTATTTTTAAGTTCAGAACTTGTATACTGACCTATTTTTACACTTTGATGACGATCGCTGAGATAATCGGAAAATAGTAGAAGCTGTGCGCCTCTTATCCCAAGTTTTTCTAGCTTGTTCAAAAGTAAAGTACAAGAAATAGTGTCGAAGGCCTTGGCAAGGTCTAGAAAAATCCCCATTGAGTGCATACCATTATCCAAATTAGTAGTAATATAATTAGTTAATTTGTGTACTGCTTCGCTAGTTGATCTTTTGGGCCTAAAACCAAATTGATTATCTGAAAGCAGTCTGTTATCTTCCAGATATTTTATAAATCTACTGTTAATTATTTTTTCTAAAATTTTTGAGAGGCCTGTTAAAACTGAAATGGGTCTGTAGTTATTCACACAGCTTCTGTTTCCAGACTTGAATACAGGTGTGACCACAGCTTTTTTAAGCAAATTAGGGAATATTCCTTTGGATAAACAAAGCCGAAAAATGTGTGTTAACGGAGGGGCAAGTAGGTATTTAAATCTTATAAGTATACTATTAGGTATGCCATCCCACCCAGTAGCACAAACAACTTTTAACCCATTTATTATTCTTACTACTTCGTTAACGTCAGTATCTAATAAAACAAAAGAATTTAGTTTAGAGGATGTCGTACTTGGGTTTTCAGGGGTAAAATTACTAAAATAAAAAAAATAAAAAAAAGTTAAATTAATCGACGCAAGATACATTTTTTAACAGTGAAAGCACTTTGTTTGGCTAACATTCAAAAGTTCGCCAAGCAAAAATACGGCACGCCGTAAGAGACAGAAGATACGATGCTTTGTCTCAATTTTCCTGTTAATTTCGTATATATGTGTCTCACTTCCACACTTCACACTGTAATCATGGCAACGCCTAGAGGTTTAATGTCTTTGTTAGCTGCAGTACAATGACACTTCTAATGTCATTTTTATTCGCTATCAAATGGGAACATTTTTTAACGAAGTGAAGAAGAAGTGTCATTTTACTGTAGCTAATTAAAAGTCCGAGCATAGACATTGCTGACTTAAATGACAAATGATTTTATTTCTGTAAGTAGGTTTGCACAAACCCTTTTAATTAATGATGTACCTACTGAATACGTGGTAAACGTTTTCGCGTCGATGTCCCTTCTTCCACCCAGTGTAGATTTGAAACTGTCGTCTGCAAGTCGTGACGTGTCGCGCTCTGATTCGCATTTAATGTCACGTGACCAATGGCTTTATTTTTACGCAATTATTTCTCAAAAATATAAATTAATCTAAAATCATTTACAAATTGATTTTTATATACTTTTACCTCGCAACCATTTGCAATGCAAAATTCATAAGGTATTTTTCTTCCTCCATTCTCTTTTTATTTCATAGTGTGTCAAGCATTTTTTTTGTTAGTAATAACGGTCCAGTCAAGTTAGCCCAAAAAATAGGGGTAGGTTAAAAAAAAATCGCATAGAGCTGAAAATTGGTACGAATGTTCGGAACATCATTATAAATGAAATGTAAAAAGTCCCCATCGATCCGACATTTGCAAAAAAATCTATTATATGTCAAACTTCGCAAATATGGGTTTTTTGTGTTTTTCAGTCAAACTTTAAGTTTTATCATAGAAATAGGTCAGACTAAAATTGTAGATCATGCAATAGATAAAAATTGTCTCTACACTTTTTTTCCTAAGAGATTTCTCAACCTAATTTGCGCTGTTTTTAGTTAAAAAAAAATGTCGCAATTTTGTTTTATCTATAATAAACTTTTAACTTAAAGAAAAAAAAAGTGTAGAGACAATTTTTACCTATTGCAGGATCTACAATTTTAGTCTGACCTATTTCTATCATAAAACTTACCGTTTGGCTAAAAAACGCAAAAAACCCAAAGCACATCGGCCAAATTTCTATAGAAGCTGGACCTGAGTTTAATTTTCAGTGTACAGAAGCAAATTATAGTGAGATTTGATTGTTTTATGTAGTAAACACCATTCACCTTTCGAAAATAATATCTAAATAGCCAAGATATTTCAATAATGCAAAAAATACTTTTGAGGTTATCGGTGTCCGGAAATCAAAAGCACAGAATAATCGTCACAAGCGGTACCTAGTTATCAGTCTGTAAAACAATGCCAAAGGTCAAACAACAGAAGGAAATCCAAAACAGTACAGTAGGTATCACAATATTCACACTAACAACAACAACACAACAATGCGAGATCGCCGGGTGCACTACAGTATATTAGTGTCAAATTGACACCCGTTGTAATTGACAGTATTGACACTGTCAATCAATGGCGCTCGTCGATGACATATTATGACGTTCCGTTGTACACAATTGAACAAAATGCTGGCTATGAACCCACATAATTATTTTTATAACAAGAATCCAATACATAATAAAAACAGCACTAGTTGGTTTGGTACACAAGTATATAGAATTGAATTACATCTAATAACTATTCAGAAAAGCGTGAATAATTATAATCTTTGAGTACTAAATCATTTCTTAAGCAAAATGAATCGTCAAAGGTGCGTTCTGAACATGTTATTCTAAATAATTTGCAAATTATGCTATTAAAAAAAATGTGTTTGTACTTTTTTTTCTGGCGACTTAAATATATATTTCTTATGTTTTTTAAGACGTTAAAAAATACTAGATTTTTTCATATATATGGCATATCTGTACACCACCGCCTAGTAGCCAGGTACGATTTGGCCGTCCTTCTTTGCGAACCTTGAATAATTTTTTTTGCAAGTGTGGGATCGATGGGGACTTTTTACATTTCTTTTATAATGGTGTTCCGAACATTCGTACCAATTTTCAGCTCTATACGAAGTTTTGCACTTTGATATGTCTACTTAGACCGGACTGTAAATAAATGGTCAATCGTGTTTTCACCTTGTTTTAACCTTCTGTGTTGTTGTTGTGTTTCAGGCCAAAGCGACGGATGTATCTTCGTGCGACAGATATTACCGTTGAAAGACGCGATAGTTTGTGACTACGCGAATCAGCTGCGCATCGTTCGCTTCCCACTCGTGTCCAGATTATGTGATATGAAAAACGAGTAACAATGTCAACCAGTCCTTTACCGGTCAAATATTGCTCGACTAAAACAACCGGTAACAACGCAAACAATTTAATATTTTAAGACTAACTTAATCAAGTGTACATCTTTAATGGTTTAAGAAACGATAGACTTGACAGTGTCTTATTAACCTCCGTAACGCAGATATCATGTGCTTACTTCACAAGTTTAAAATAGTATGTATATGTATATAGTTTAAAATGGTATATATAACGACACAAAAATAGTATTTATGTTTTATTGCTGGTGAAACACGCAAGAAATAAGTTTTGAAATAAAAATAACGAATATTTCAAGTGATATTTGAAATTTAAGATATTTGTATCCGACTGCCCTGGAAGGAGTGTTTTACGACATTTTTTGGGACATTTATTTAAGCATAATAAGAACTTCAAATGAGAAGAATAAAATCAGACGAAATTCCCACAACAAATAAATTGTCGTTTTGTTTTATAACGATTCGTCGCTTGCGTATTGCGAAAAATTAATTGTAACTGGCATAATAATGTTTACAAATTTGTAAAGTAAGGGAACCTGATTGTTAAGCAGATTGACTATCAACTTAACCGATTCGTTGCCACGAACGCGAAGTGCTTAAAAAAATCCCCCAGCGAGGACAGTTACGCCAGCCGCGGCATGTCAAAACTATGGAAAGACATACACATCCATTTTGTATCCTAAATTGTGATGATTTATTCCGTTTAACCACCCTCAGGCCTCATTTACGGAGACGCGGGGCGTCGCGCGTCGTGTTGTGCGGCGCGGACCGCACTAAATTCAAACATAGGGCGTTCTATGAGAGAGTTTACGGAGAAGCGATTTCTTACACTTGACGGCCCGCAGCCCGCCCCGCGCACCGCGCCGCGCGACGCCCCGCGTCTCCGTAAATGAGGCCTAAGGTGGATAAGCGGAAATGTATGTCCGAGTATTCACAGGATAAATGGAATTAATTATTAATTATGCTTTTATATCAGCCCTTACAATTAATATTAATTATTCTTCTAAATCAGACCTTATAATCATTTATTATAGAGGATTTTAAAATGTAGAATACAGAAACACTTCTTTTTTACAAAAATAGACACGAATTTACGGTGCAATACGTCAAAAACCTTAAATGAGGAGTTATTCTAAATACCCCGAGACGAGCCCGGCGCGGTATCACCTATATGGGACCGTCTGTAGAATTTAACTAAATGAATCTGGCAACGAATCGGTTAAAGTCTGTAAATCGTTCTTTGTCAGTCGTATGAAATGGCTATACTTTACACGGCTAACTGTTGAGTGTTGGTGTGTGCTAATCTGCTCAACTATCAATTTCCGTGACTGAACATTAAAGGCGCTGTCCAACTGCACCGCACGAACACGCAACGCATGGATGCATGCTCGAATGACGTATGACGTCATTGAAAGATAAGAGCGCGATGCTTTTAGGTCGAGCACGAATAGTTGGACGTATAGCAAATTAGGAACGTTAAGGGAATTTTGAATCAAAAAAACTTTTTTACAAAAACAAAAACCGACTTCCAAAAAAACACTACAAAGTGAAAAATAACTTTAATTTCGGAAGTCGGTGTCTTTGGATCTGTATTTTAGTTTTTTGCCACCGACTTCCGAAATTAAAGTTATTTTTCACTTTGTAGTGTTTTTTTGGAAGTCGGTTTTTGTTTTTGTAAAAAAGTTTTTATTTTTCACTTTTTAGTGGTTCAGTTTGTAATTTATCTAAGTTACAATAACCCAATGTCAGCTGCTGATCACGTTTTACAAAATGTGGCTTTTCCCGATGCAGGGCCGTTAATTGTTGAGGAGTTCTCCTAGTAAGAACCAGGAGAAATGGAGCTCATGGTGAAGTCACCATTACCATTATTTTGACGAGCATAAACCATATTAAAGTAATCGAATCGCAACCTGTTATATACTTAGATATAATTGAGTATTTCCGATGGCCCTCTGTGGTCTTCATCATCAGTTCCAGCTCACCGAATGGTACTTTCCGAGAGCAAATGCACGAGTTACTATAAAAAATACCGAAATCGATATAGATGTGCCCATAAAATTTGAGGGTTTCCCTCGATTTCCATGGGATCCCATCATCAGATCCTGACTTGATGATCATGGGACCACTTGGGATGTATACCCTTTCGAACAAAAAAAGAAAAATCCAAATCGGTCTAGCCATTTTCGAGTAATCGGGGAACATACATAAAAAAAAAATAAAAAAAAAAGATTCCGACGAATTGAGAACCTCCTCCTTTTGGAAGTCGGTTAAAAATAATGTTATGTGACGTGCATACTTTGCATCATACATCTACAACGTGTAATGCTAAATGCGCAAAACCTCTTAAGGGGTCATTGTGCTCATCATTATGAACAACTTTTACTATGGGACCAAACCTGAAACCGCGAAAAAAAATCAGCTGTTCAGTACATTTTGACGAATTATGCGAACATAAATGTACTGAACAGCTGATATTTTTTTCGCGATTTCAGGTTTGGTCCCATAGTAAAAGTTGTTCATAATGATGAGTACAATGACCCCTTAAGAGGTTTTGCGCATTTAGCATTACACGTTGTATAGATATACACACACTAGAAATAGATATATACGTATACAGTTTTTTTTTTATTAAGTTAATATGTGAGAAAGGTATATTTCTGATTCAAAATTTCTAAACGGTTATAATGCACGCAGCTCAGCTAATAGCTGGCGTTGGTGTAGTAGTGTTCGTTTATTGTACAGTACCTATTATACTACGTACAAGAATGAATTTTAACATTTTCGATATTAATCGTATGTACAGTGAACCGCACGTAAGTAGTACCAGTTGTGCTGTAGTGGAGAACACGCATCTCAAATGAACCCATGCTGCACCCGTGCGTTGCGTAGCCTCTCCGTGCAAATCCTACGCAGCAATGGTATACCGCCATGAGGCTCGCCGCACATTGGCTAAGTTGTTCGTCATTAAAAGAACTTGTTATTAGTAAAACTACCTTGTACATAATTATTTTAAAACTGTTATTAAGACTATTTTATAATTCATGCAGAAATTACATAATTTATTTTGTTTATTAATACAATAATTTACATACAACTTTTAAAATAAATCCCGCTGTTATTTTTTCAAACCTCTGTTAATTCTGGGTGATCCTGTCTGCAATAGGTGCCTTCATTGCCAGCAATATTTTAAGACTATCGTAAACGGGCTAGTTTTGCGGCAATGTCCTGATTACTACTACGCAGTGTAACAATTGCCGTCATCTATTGCAGTGGAATTTTCTTCAGATCGGCCAGATCTTATGCTCAGTTCTGAGCCAATATTTTCAATGAAGCGGACTTCAGTCCGCACTCCGTCCGCACGAAAATACGGCCCGTATTTTTGTAGCTTATCATAATATGATAAAGGATATACTACAAAAATAAGTAAAATTAAAGGCAAATCTGCGAAATAAATCCTTGTGAAGATTTATCACCAGTTTATCTTTTTTCAGGCATTAGAAACTCTGTGTGTTGTAAAATATGACATAGTATAAAGGCTTGGGAGAAATGTCACATAGTGTGAAGGCTTGATCGAAAGTTATTGAAAGGCGACTGAGAAAAGAGAGTGAAATTTCGCAAAACCAAATCGGTTTTATGTCTGGTCTGGAGGAACAGCAGATGCCATTTTTGCTATCCGCCAGCTGTGCGAGAAATACAGAGGTGGCATTGTTGACCTCAAAAAGGCATACGACCGAGTGCCTCGTGAAGTTTTGTGTTGGGCACTTAAGGGCCTTTACCTACTACCTCAAACGGCTTAGCATTATCCTCCGTTATGTTGAAAATACTGCTGCATTAATTTTGAAATAAACATATAGTACTTTTTCCTATGTGGGTAGGCTTAACATATAAACCTAAATTTGTAGCTTCCTAATTTAATATTTATTTTAAAATAGTTAATTCTTCTTTTTCATTATATTTATGTCCTAATTAGCTAATAAACCCACCTTCGCTTGGAACTTTCCTTTCACCTTCACTTTTTATCAATCACAACACATAATTATTTTAACAAACCATGGACAGCAAACTTGTGCACAGTATGGAGGAACTGGAAAAGCTGTTTAGCTCCCGAATGCGTGAGTACGAAGATAAGCTGCAGAGAGCTACAGCTGGAACTGACCCTGCTCACATAGATCTTGCTGCGCTGTCCCTGGACTTCTCCGAGTTTAAGTCTTTTGTCTGCAAAACATTATCTCACTTCAAAACTCAGATTGAACTCCTGTCTTTGAGTCTAGACAGACATGAGACTGCAATGAGACGAAAGATCTTGCTGTTCCACGGTATTCCTGAGAAGCCTAATGAAAAGCTGTGCGACTCGATTCTCCTTCTCATTTCTAAACAACTGTTGATTGACAGCATTAAAATGGAACATCTTGATGTATGCCACAGACTAGGAGCCCCCCAGGGTAAAACCAGACCTGTGTTGGTGCGATTCAACGACATGGAGCATCGTCGGTTGGTTTGGGACGGTAAAACTACACTCAAGGGCAGCGGTATCACCATTTCAGAGTTTCTGACTAAGACACGGCACCAGGTATTTATAGCTGCTCGTAAGCACTTTAGCATCAATAACTGCTGGTCTGCAGAGGGAAAGGTTGTTATCTTGACGCCTGACAAGTCACGTCGGAAGATAGCGTCTACGGAAGAGCTTGATGCATTAATCGCGCTATTCCCCGCTCCCGCACCCAATCTCCCCGTGCCTGCAGCTTCGTCAGCATCTACATCGTCTGTAACAGCAACTCCTAAAGGGAAGCTTATGAGGAAGGCTCGTCGCTGAGTTTTCTAAATTTCCCCGTGCATGTTTTACTTTGGCCGCGTAGTGATGCATTCGTGTGGTGTCGGTTCACTGAATAATGTATGTTCCTTTTTGTTAATCTACCCATGGCATTCACTAGGCGTTTATTTTTTTTCTCACAATGATTTGCTTGCCGGTAGATGTGATTATTTTTATTTTTATTTCTGACGTGACAGCCGTGTGTCAATGTCATTTCTGTGAATGTTTAGTTTTTTGACGTTACGTTTCGTTGCACACTGTGTTTGTTATCCGATCGTTGTGGCTGACATTCTCGGTCGTTAACTTTTAATTATTTTTTATTTTTGTGTCTTGTGATATCTTACTGTTTTACTTCCTTACTTTGTTTATAATTGTTGTGTTAAAATCTCTTCCAACAACAGCGATTAGGTGCTTTTATTAGTTGAGCGTATTTAGTTACTATTATTATTTTGTTTGTTTGTAGTTTACTTAAGTAGTTCTGATATTATTATTATTATTTTTTGGTATATATTTTTATTTATTTTTTTAGTCATTTATAAGTATTATTATTTTTGCAAACTATGATCGATGTAGACCTTGATGATGATTTTTTCTCTTGTTCTTCCTCTTCTAGCAGTTTCCTTAGTGCGGCGAGTGGTTCTTCCTCTCCTCTTACTCTTGGTGATCAAATTTCTACTTTGCTTTCCCACCTCCCCAACAATCTTAACATAGCACACATCAATGCCCAGAGTGTCCCTTGCCATTACTCTGATCTTCTGGCTTCCATTAACTGTGCTCATATAGATGCTTTGCTGATCTCAGAGTCCTTCCTCAAACCCTCTCTTTTATCAGTTAATTACGCCCTTCCTGGCTTTGTTCTTATCCGTAATGATAGAACTGGGAAGGGCGGTGGTGGTGTTGCCATTTACTTGCGTACTGATATTCCCTACAAGATTATCAGCACATCACCATCTTCCTACTCGGGGTCAGCGGAGCATCTGTTTCTCGAAATTTCCTTGCATCACGTTAAAATGCTTCTTGGGGTGATGTACAGTCCTAACCTCACTATTGATTACTTTGACTCTTTTGATTCGCTATTAAATGATTTTTGTCCCTCTTATGACCACGTAGTCTTGATGGGCGATTTTAATACTTGCCTTCTTAAAAATGACAGTCGTACTCACAAACTTCAATCTCTCTTATCTTCTTTTAACCTTAGTATTCTGCCTCTTTCTGCTACTCATAATTTTCCTAACTGCACCCCTTCTCTTTTGGACCTGATGATTGTTTCTAATCCTAATAATGTATCTGTCCACGGACAGCTCACCGCTTGTTTTTCTTACCATGACCTAATCTTTATGTCTTATAGGATTCGCCCTCCTAAGCGCAAGCCGCGTTATATTTTCCTTAGGAACTATAAGGGCATAGACCTGGAGGCATTGCTGCGTGATGCTGGTAGCATCGACTGGACTGACGTTTTGGAGAGCTCTTGTATCAACGATATGGTTCACATTTTCAACAGCACAATACTCAGCTTATACGATCGTCATGCCCCTATCCGTCGAGTCAAAGTAAAATACGTTCCGGCTCCTTGGCTTACACCTGCTATTAAGGACGCGATGGCGAGTAGGGACAGATCCAAAAGGAGGTTGAAACGCTGTCCTTCCGAGCGCAACCTGATTGCGTACAAGGTGTGGCGTAATCGCTGCAGTCGTATGTGTAGAGATGCAAAGAGACGCTACTTCCATAATTCTCTTGACAACCGTAACTCTGCTGATGTCTGGAAGTTTTTGAAAACTGTCGGCATTGGTAAGTCTCCAGTTGTTTCCAGTAATGACATTGACGTGTGTGCTCTTAACAAACATTTCTCTCTTCCCCCTGTTACTTTGGATCCGCACGTCAAATCAGCTTCTTTATATAAACTTTCCTGTTTGCCAGTGCCGCAGTGTTCTTCTTTCGAATTTAGTCCTGTGAGTGAAAATGAGGTCAAAAAATCTATTTCTGCCATCTCTTCCTCTGCAGTTGGTAATGATAATCTTTGCTCTAGAATGATTTCTCCTATTCTCCCCACATTACTTCCAATCTTGACTCACATTTTCAATTTCTCCTTGTTTTCTTGTACTGTTCCTGAGGCCTGGAAACAAGCTCATATTATCCCCTTGCCCAAAATTCCCAGCCCTGTCTCACCATCTGATTTCCGACCTATTTCTATCCTCCCTTATCTCTCTAAAGTTCTTGAGCACATTGTTCACCAGCAACTTTCTGCCTTTTTAGCTGCGAATGACCTTCTTAGTGCTTTTCAATCTGGTTTTCGACCTGGTCATAGCACAGTCACAGCTCTTTTGAAGGTTACTGATGACATCCGCAGGGCTATGGATCACAAATCTCTTACCTTACTTGTACTTTTGGACTTTAGTAGTGCCTTTAACTCTGTTGATTTCGACATTCTGGTAGGAATCCTTAAATCTCTCAATTTCTCTTCTAGTACTATCAGTTGGTTCGACTCCTATCTCAAAGGCCGGTCGCAGCGGGTTCGTCTCGACGAGTCTTCTTCTGACTGGTGCTTTCTTACTGAGGGGGTGCCTCAGGGTGGCGTTCTCTCTCCTCTTCTCTTTTCCATTTTCATTAACTGTGTCACCAGGGTCATCTCTTCCTGCTTCCATCTCTATGCCGACGATCTGCAGCTTTACAACCATTTCTTGAGGGAAGATGCGGAAGCTGCCGTGTGTGCCATGAATAGAGACCTGGATTTGATTAGTGAGTGGTCACGGTCCTTTGGACTGCAAATCAACCCTAGGAAATCCCAGGCTATAATTATTGGCGGCAGGTACATGCGGAATAGGCTTGATGTTGCGTCGCTGTCTCCACTCTGTCTGAATGGAGTTCAGATTGAATACGCAAATACCGTTAAAAACCTGGGGGTGATCATGGACTCCTACTTATCGTGGACTGCCCATGTTGCTCAAGTCAGTCGTAAAGTGCACTACACGTTCCATTCCTTGAAATGCCTCCAGAGCTTCTTGCCCTTGAATACCAAAATCTCCCTTGCTCAAACTCTCATTCAGCCCATTATTGACTACGCTGATGCCTGTTATTTGGATGCCACTGAGGAGCTTTTGAATAAACTTGAGCGTTTGCAAAATATTTGTATTCGTTTTGTTTTTAATCTCAAAAAGTATGACCACGTTTCTAACTTTCGCAAGATACTCAAGTGGCTCCCTATTCGACTTCGCAGGAACTCTCGGATATTATGTCTGCTATTTAACATCCTTCACAACCCTAAAACACCTTCCTATCTGCGGGAACGCTTTTCCTACGCCCGTCCTTTTGATGTGCCTTGCAGGTCGCATCTTAGAAACCTCCTTAAATCTCCTCCCCATTCCACCGACTTCTACTCCTACTCCTTCACTGTCCACGCGGTTCGGTTGTGGAATTCACTTCCGCCTGACATTAGGGACTGCCAAACTTTTGCAGTTTTTAAAAGAAGAGTGAAAGAACACTATCTTTCCACTTCGTCATAGTTATTAGTTATTTTAGAAGTATGTATGTATTTAAGTATATATTATATGTTTTATTTTGGATTTTATGTATCTTATTTTCTCTTCTACTCTTACACACTTTGTCTACATCTCTTTTTATCCTCTGTCCTATCGCAGGTATGCTGGAAGAGATTTCTTTTGAAATAAGCATCACCTTTGTACGTATTTTCTGTTCCTTTATGTTTGTCTGTTTATTTGTGTGTACATAAATTGTTAAATAAAAAATAAATAAATAAATAGTCGAGGATCAATGTTAGGTAGGGGAGAGTGGGGTACAGTGGATCACTTTTTTTATAAGCGGTTTATGTTAGTAAATTAACAATAAATTTAAAAAACTACGGCTTTATTTGATAGAACGGGATGTTGGCTACTGAAATCTATTTCAACTTTAGCAATAACATCAATAGTTTTCTGGCAGTAAACTTTTTTTTTTAAAGTTGGGAAATGATCCACTGTACCCCTCATCTGGGATACAATGGATCATGACTTCATGTGGGGTACAGTGAATCAACACATGCAATTACCATGCTTTTTTAATGGGTTACAGTGAACTGTTTCAATATAAATATGAAATAAAAGATTAATTTGTTTAATCAATACTTGTAATCAAAATTATCTTATTGTTAATCACAAAATTCTCAAAACTTAAAAAGAAATAAAACCTTCTTATAATATCTTTGCAAAGTTGTATACGGAATGTTTTTAGTGCAGCAACTTTCCTAATTTTATTTCTTTCCAAAATGAGATCGATCGCATCCTTCATCTGTTCCAGACTCACGAGACCAATATTAGTTTTTCTTGTGCGGTTCCGGACCATGTTGTTAGTCTGAAACAATTACCAAATTAAGTTAAGTACCTATGTAATATCAATGTGGGGCACAGTGGGCTGCGGTCCACTCTACCCCAGAGTGAAACAGTCCACTGTTCCCCAACAAGCCATATTTAAAAATGAATCACATTTTTACGATTAACTTAAAGTGATTGCGCTGTGTAGCCCGTGAAATTATTATTTATTTTTTTTGGTTTTTTGCAATTTGCAGGTCCGTGTCAGGTTGTATCCTCATCAAAATATGATACGCGGCAATACAACATATGTATTTACATAATTTTAACCATAAAAATCATCAATACATCTCTTTAAGTTAGATTCCGTGCAGAGTCGTCAAACTAACGAAATCTAATGAATCTGCACGAAATCTAAGTTAGAGAGATGTGTATTGATGATTTTTATGGTTAAAATTATATAGATACATATGTTTTATTGCCGCGTATCATACTTTGATCAAGATACAACCTGACACGGACCTGCAAATTGACTTGATCCTGACTTGATGATCATGGGACCACTTGGGACGTATACCCTTTCGAACAAAAGAAGAAAAATCCAAATCGGTCTAGCCATTTTCGAGTAATCGGGGAACATACATAAAAAAAAATAAAAATAAAAATAAAAAAAAAAAAAAAAAAAAAAAAGGTTCCGACGAATTGAGAACCTCCTCCTTTTGGAAGTCGGTTAAATACCCTTTCGAACAAAAGAAGAAAAATCCAAATCGGTCTAGCCATTTTCGAGTAATCGGGGAACATACATGAAGTCGGTTAAAAAGGAAATAATGACACAAAAGTTAATTGTTAAGAAGTAAATGAAAGTCGAATTTAACTAAAACGTCTGAACTGAGAGCCCAATATTTTCGGCTTTATTGACTAGGCTCGACCTCATATGTGAACACAAATTAGAATAAGATTTTTAACTATTTCTTAATTAAATTGTAACATATCGTCCGTCCTTCTAAATATTTTACTTTAAGAGAAAATTGATTTTTAACTTTTCATATGATAAAAATTGGTAGGGTGACCGTAATGTTCGTAGTAAGTACCTGTACATTTTGTAAAGCGCAGTCGGAAAGTCATAATATTTGCAGCTAAAAGTATTATATAGGTACCTACTATTTACAATTTTATTTTTTTTTTTTTTAGTTGCTTATAGCAAATTAAAAAAAATATTTATTTAGCTTTAACAGTGTTTGCATAAAATGAAAGGCAAACTAACTGACCAGTAGTATGTTATTCATATAAGTAGTCATCGTATCTATGGATCACTGTAGAACCAGAGACGTCGCAATGCGCAAATCAATCAAATTCATTCTGATAAATAAAACACGATCGGTATAATTATAAAAAACCATTTACTTCACATAAATGTAACCATAACATAAATCTGTAATGTCATATTCTACAGATTTGGGAATTTCTTAAAATATTTTATCTACACCCATGCTATAAATCCTCTATAAAAATTTCTGAAACTGTTAGCTTATTGCCAACATTAAAACAGCCAGTGTCATAGTAACCATGGTAACCATAATAGCATCCAAACGGGTGTTTTAATGTTGTACTGAATTTCATAATGCAACTCGTTTTCAAAAAAAGAACATTGTAATGCACGCGCGTTTCACTACAACAGCGCCGTGATTAAAAAAGAACTTATTCGAATTCACGTCGTATACTATGACGCCGGCCGCCATGTTCGATAATAGTATTAGTATTGCAAAAAACTGTTTCAGAACCTTTTATAGAGGATTGATAACATGGATGTAGATAAAGTCTTGTATGCAACTGTACATAATTAGGTATTAAAACACTCATGTGATACTATTATCACACTCGGCTTCGCCTCGTGTGCTAAACCCATATTCGTGTTTTAATACACCTTATTATACGTCAGTTGCATAAAGAACTACCTATAAGAAATTATATACCTATAAGAATAAAAAAAAAATAAAAGAAGAAAAAGAAAAAAAGAAAAAAAAAAGAAAAAAAAGAAAAAAAAAGAAGAAAAAAAAAAGAAAGGAAGAAGAAAAAAAAAAAAAAAGAAAAAAAAAAAAAAGAAAAAGAAAAGAGAAGAAGTAAAAAATGTTAAAGTCGTATTTATATATTTCTTCAGATAAATTCATGTTTTGCAGATTCCTCAGTACAGACAATAATGAATGGAGGGCCCTAGATATATCGCCATAAATCTGTAATGTCATATTCTACAGATTTGGGAATTTCTTAAAATATTTAAGAAATTCTTAACTAAATTCTTAAATAAAAATGATTAACCCAGAGATAGTACTTACTGAAATTTAGACTATGCCACTTTATGCAGGCGTCTGTATTGAGGGCCCAAGTTATTTAATCGTAAAAGTTTTAATTCACGTTTAAGAAATTTATGGACCTTTGCTTTAAATTTTTACTAATTTTAACTAAATCCCCTATACATAAGTTTTATTTCGTTTCGCAAGGGTTCAAAAAACGGGGCCTCAATCCAAAACAGAGGACCTAAGGTCCTGGTCCTTTGTTTTCGTCCCGCGGCGGACAGGACGGGTGGTTTTCGAAAAGAAAGACGAAAAGACAAAAACAAAGGACCTAAGGTTCTAGTCCTTTGTTTTCCTCCCACGTAGGACTGGTCGGTCGGTTTGTGAAAAAAAAAGACGAAAACAGAGGACCTAAGGTCCTGGTCCTTTGTTTTCGACACGAAAACAAAGGACCATTAATTGTTAATTTTAATTGTTTCTGCCAACAATTAAAAATATTAATTGATTTTTTTCTAATTGTATCTTGCAATTAACATGAGTTAATTTAAATAAATTAATTGCAATATGCAACAAACAGATTAATTGCAATTAATTTTTCAATCAATTACTACGATGATTAAAATATTAATTGATTAACGCCCAACACTGGCATACAGGGATAATCGTCGGCTGGTGCCTTCTCGTCATTTAAAATTGTCTAAGGGGCCTCTGCGACCTGGCTTCGGCCCCGCGTTCGCCTTCCAAAGGTCCGGGACCTCAGGGTCCCGGGATATTTCAAAGACAAATAATAATAATAATAATGTTTATTTTTCCAAAAACATACATATACGTAGGTTGAGCACAGTGGTAGATAAACTAAAATTAAAAGGCTACAAAAATCTATATAAACAAAAATAATCATATCATAAAAGACAGTGTTCGGCCAGATGGTTGCGTAAATTAAGTTGTACCTTTTAAGAGTGAAATTGTGTCGATCTATCTATCTAACATTACACGCCAGTAAACGCCGCAGCCGCAGTATACGCCGGGAATAGTGAAGATTCAGGTCACACTTAATACACCTCATTGTCCAATTCGTAAATCAAAATCCCAGTGTCGAGAATATAAGCACAAAGTCAAAGATAAGCGTGAGATTCAAAAGTCCGTGGTAGCAGCCGAGTTTTCAGGGTAAAGCAGAAATCAAATGTCCAACAGAGTAACAAAAATCCGTTAAAGAAAGCGAAAATTACACCGAAGCAAGAATACACGCAACACAGTCGACGATCAAAGATAGTCTGGCGATGGTCTGCCTCAAAGAGTATAACTAATAAATAGGGCGAATGGTGCCCTCTTAGACGGCGTTCGCACGAGCGTAATTATACTCAGCGTCGTCCTCGAGATTAGCATAAACACTATGTAGTAACACGTACGGTGTTGCCTTTGCGCACTGAAAGTAAAAAGCCCTATACCTAAAACTATTTTTTTTATTTTTACATTTTTAGGTGAGGGTAGATGTAAAATATGCACATGTCACAACACTAATAGTTGACTCACCAACGCACCACCGCTCAGGCGGACAGTCCGAACACGACTCATCGCCCCACCACTCGGACCGGTATTTATAACCGAGCGACGTACGCGTCTGAGGCAACGTCACAATACTGTCATCGGCTCGTATTGCGATATAGTGATATCTACATACACTACATCCCTTCCTTATTTTAATTTATTTTATTTCTGTATTAAATCTCCCCTGCATTAAATAATAAGGACCTTTAGGAAGAAGTGATACGTTTTTATATTTATCACCTACATAGTATGTATTAAGTTACAAGTACCTAGTCTTTATTTATTAAAGAACACCAACAGCATATACATTCAACATTGGTTCAGTCTGCATGATATTACTTATACTTTTCTGTAGTGGATCACTTATCTATTTAGTAACTAAATTAGGCATTTACTTACCCAATTTAGGCATCTTTATCAAATCAGTTTTTTAATCAATTAATACAAGTAATTGCTTTATATTTTTACCCCATTGTAATTAATATAATTTCCTGTGTACTTTGTTTAATATATTTCCTTCCTTCTTTCTTTTCTTTCTTGTGAATGATAGTCTGACTACAATGTTCATGCAAGCTAATTGATATTATATCTTGATTATTGATGATAACTATGTTGTTCTGTACGTGCCATAACACGGCCAACATTGCTCATGAGGTGCAGTCAAGAGAGACCCTTCGCCACATGTGCTTACTGTACATGAGGTGTGGTCGAAAATTTTGAGTATGAGTGGCCCAGCCATTCTAAATATAGAAGTGGTTTAATACCACTGTTCTCAACTATAACATCTAATTCTCAAGGGACTTGGTGATCAGGGATCCTCACACAATCATGAGGGTTTTCATAGCTTCGCTTATAGTTTAGATTCTCTTTGTAAAGGCGCTTGCTTACAAAGAAAATCACTTTAACCATAAGGTGGTATTTTCACCCTTCACACACTGCACCACACATTGTTAGTAGCCAGTTCATTGGCTAAATAATATTGCTGCTGCGGCTCCATTAGCCTTACCAATAAAATAATTATTTGCCTGCAAAGTTAAAACATTTGTTAATTAAATCAATCAATCAATCAATAAGCCTTTCATCCTGAACTTTTAAGACTAATCTAAAAATATTGTAGTGCTTTACAGATTGTCTCTCAGTTCAGTGTGCCTCTTGGCATAGGCTTCCTCTAACATCTTCCATTGCTTTCTATACCTAACCGCTCTTCTCCAGTTAGGACCGGCTGTTAATCTTAACTCATCCTCCCATTGCCTTCCTCTATTCCTTTTGCCATTTTATGGTACCATTCAGTGATTATTTTACTCTATTTTTCTTGACTACTTCGCAGTATATGGCCTGTCCATGTCCACTTTAGTTGATCTATCTTTACTAGCACGTCTGTTACTCTAGCTTTTGATCTTATGCAGGTGTTTCTTTTCCTGTCCTGCTTTTTAACTCAAATCTTCTCCATGGCTCTTTGGCAGTGTACTAGACTGTCCCTGTGAAGTTTAGTGAGGGACCAGGTTTCAGGTGAGGTAGGGGAGAATGCAGGTAAAACTTTCTGTTTAATCTATGTGCTTGTTTCAGTGGATTTCATTACTTCCTTTAGGGACCAGTATTTTTTCCAGCTTATTGGCTATTCTTTTGTTTATTTCGTTGGTAGATTGGTCTCTGTGAGAGATGATTTGTCCTAGGTAAATATACTCTTCTACGCACTTCGCGGTTAGCAAGTAATTTGGTCTTGTTTATATTCATGTAGAATCCGATTTCTCACTTTGTTGCTTTAGGTCTTCCATCATTTTCCTTAGATTATGTGGGTCTTTTTTCAATAAGACAATGTCGTCTGCAAAACTTAAATGGTTCTGTTAAATGGTTCCTTAAATGACTGATAATCTGCCTAGCCTTTTCCCAAGTATGTTGGAATCGGCTTGCTGTCTAACTGGATGCAGCTGAATATCAGTATTTTACATGGAGCAACCGCCTATCTGACCTCCACAACGCAGTTACTGGGTAATACGATACCCATTGGTAAGACTGGTTGTCAGACTTTCGGGCTTCTGACGGACGACCCGTAACGACTGTCAAAGATCCATGAATGACAGCCGGGACCAACGGCTTAACGCTGCGCTGCGTTATGCTCCAGTGAGTCGGAGTGTACAGCTCTGGGTTGAGGCTGAAGGTAATGACCAGGAATGCGCGTCCGCTGCATGCTGGTGGTCAGGATACCTGTTGAAGCCGTGGATGCTGGCTGGCTGTGTGACTCGCCGCTCGAAAGTTTGAGGAAGTGATGCTGATGACGTCACGCTGATGTAGTTGCACGAAGGCTACGCTGACGTTCATGCTCGGGGTCACCAATTTAGAGGTATGAGGAACAGGGTGTAAAGTTCACTCATCCTCCATTGAAAAGGGAGATCAGAAGGTTGCGTGTTCATATCACGTCGGGGTCACCAGTTTGGAGGCATGAGGAACAGGGTGTAAAGTTCACTCATTCTCCATAGAAAAGGAAGGATCCTCCGACCAGACGGATGTTGTGTCTTGGTGGGCTGCTGCCCGACGGTTGATGTCGGGACGTTGTATATATGCTAATCGCGTGGTAAACTCTAATTGCACGATGCAGGTTTGCGTGACGTCATGTCATTGATGCGTAGTTCATATGTGGCGATGTAGATGCCATCACATGCTTTCCGAGGCACGGTGGAGTCTCGGTATGTCTAGATGGTCACCCATCCACGGATCAACCCCGGCAAGCGTAGCTTAACCTCGACCCGTACGACCTCGACCTCGACCTCCTCGACTCGTAGCATCGACCCGTGCGGCTATTATTACCTAGCCACGAGCTCCTCACTGTTTAATGACCAGTATGTACTTAAAGAGTACCACTATTTTACCTATTTTTCTTTTTGATAACTGTCAATTAATGACCAGTAGGTATATTCTACTGTTAATACCGTCGTTCTCTGATGACTTGTCAATTTAATGACCAGTAGATATATTCTACTGCCGTTAGCGTCATACTCTGATGACTTGTCAATTTAATGACCAGTAGATATATTCTACTGCAGTTACCGTCATTCTAGATGACTTGTCAATTTAATGACCAGTAGATTTATTCTACTGCAGTTACCGTCATTCTAGATGACTTGTCAATTTAATGACCAGTAGCTAGGTTCTACTGCTACCACTGTCATTTCCCGACAACTGTCAATTTAATGACCAGTAGAAATGTTCTACTGCTATTTCGCATTGCGCGCATTTTGCACATTTTCATTTGGTAATACCACCCAAGGACTCCACGAGACAGGATTGACGTAGTGTGGAGTGCATAAGCAAGGTATCCTTTGCGTCGTATTACATTTGTTTGGTTATCTTTTTTCTTAATAAATCTCAACTGTTTCTTCCTCATTCTTTTCAGTTTAGTTATATTTTTAATAACTTGTAATAGTTCAGTTTTATGTTTGTTTTCTTCTGAACGTTGTAAATACTGTCGCCGCCTTTCCTTATTTTTGTTTCAATTCAGCTAACATTTGTTTAGATAGCTCGTTTGTTTTCTGTAACTTTTGGCGTAATGCTTTTTTTCTTTTCTTTTCAAAAGTATGCTTGAGTCCCTTAGTTTTAAACTTTTCTTTTTTAGATTTCCAAAACTTTCCAGACTTGGAAATACCTCTAATGGGTTCTGTTTTACTTGAAGATGTGTCGTGTTTACTGTTGTCTTCATCTCTGCTTTTTAGCTATGATTGATCCTATGGAGAGAACTTTAGTATGTGTTTCTTCAACTAATCATATAGCATATTTCAAATAACTAAGCATGTGGTACCGGGTTCGACTCTCAGGTCGGGCAGCGTCACTAAGTTTCTCCATCACGAACCTCCCAATAACATACCGGAGTCTGAACTGTAGTCCGTTTAATGGCAACAGACATGCCCAACGTTACTGGTGAAACGTGGTTGCATCACACATCTCTGCCTATCTCTTTGGGGCACATAAGCGTGATGTTATGTTTAAATAATTAAACCACAATTTTTTTCCTTAATAAACAAGATAGTATTTAAATAGTTATGAACCATTTATTGTTTCAGTCTTCTCCTTTTATTTACCTCCTTTCATTTCTAATGAAAAACTCTAACGTATTTATATTCATAATTTGACGTTTGAAATCAAAGAGATTTAAGATACTATAGAGAGGCTATCAGAAGAAATGTCACATAAAAACTGTTAATGCCAAGTCTCAGTGACGCCATCTAGCATAATACTCGTACGGCAAAATTACAGAATAGCCAGGAATGACATGAATACTTGTACACTTTTACCGACACCAACCTTTGATTTAGCAACCGTCAGATAGTTAGAAATATCTAAGAAAATTATTTAATTTATCTCAATACTCGATAAATTATAAAATAGTAACGAAAATAAACCGTAGTTGAATCAAGTCATTTCATAACTACAAGGTTGCAATACCACAATGTATAATTCGGCATATTTTCTTCGAAACTAATTTTCATTTGGTGGACACGAATATGACGTGACCTGCAGGCGTATCACATAAGACTGAGCGACTTTTGACCACTAGGACATAAGTATTGGATAACGATTTTGTTCGCTTTGTCCCGTCTATTGTTAAGTAATATTTAATGTCTTTGTTTGAAATGTAACAATATTTTGTATATTTCCTTCCGAAATATATTATTTAATTATCTATCTGTAGGAGATTATATTTTTTCCATCCATTACAGGGAAATAACAGTCGTCATGTTCCTCATAATAGTTTTTTTTTTTTTTTTTAACATGAATAATCGTCATTATTACATTTATTTATTATTATAATTTGTATAATAAAATATAAAAACTCACGGTTTCCTCCTCGTCGCCAATGTAATATATGCACATGTCACAACACTAATAGTTGACTCACCAACGCACCACCGCTCAGGCGGACAGTCCGAACACGACTCATCGCCCCACCACTCGGACCGGTATTTATAACCGAGCGACGTACGCGTCTGAGGCAACGTCACAATACTGTCATCGGCTCGTATTGCGATATAGTGATATCTACATACACTACAGTAGACACATTTCCTTGGCTCGATTCCGTGTTCTATTGTTCATTCACAGTTCAGTGCTCTGCCGGAGCGCACGTATTTTCTTAAATAATTATTATCAGTGTTGTTAAAGTTTAAAAAGTGTCATGGGGAAAGAAAAAGTAAACAAGATTACGGATATATCACCAAAAAAGTTAAAGAAATGAGAGAAGATACTTCAGCATGAAACAAGATCGACGTCGCATTCCAAAGGTTAGTAAAGTGTCACATATTATTGCGTAAATTAAAACAATAATAACGTTGCATTGTAGTGGTCCCCTTATTAAGGGGACCACCACCAATACCACTAGTTTTGTTTAGGCCATAATATGGCCTAACCAAACTTTTTACCCTCTATTCAGGAAACTTCCTGAATCATCTGTTTTGTATTTTGATGCAAAAATAAACAAACAATTATAAGACCTACTTACTAGCAACAACAATATACTTACCCTCGGTTTACCCTGTCTCTCGTGTCTTTAGTGTTTAGTCTACGTTGACCGAGACTCGTTGCTGAGAAGAAATTATTCATCACCAGCAATTGACATAATGTTGGCATCCGGTACATAGATAAAACAATACACCTGTCTTAAGAAATGATAACTTTTCGGGGCATGAATCAACGATGCGATTCTATTTTTAATAACATTGTTTAATTCAAGTGGTCAATATGGCACTAAACAGTTATCTATCGGCTTTAGCCTTAATTCTGACTGAAAAAGTCAGTGATAGTGAAGTTATAAAACGCTTTTTAGGGTTCCGTACCTCAAAAGGAAAAAACGGAACCCTTATAGGATCACTCGTGTGTCTGTCTGTCTGTCCGTCTGTCCGTCTGTCACAGCCAATTTGCTCCAAATCTAATGGACCGATTAAGTTAAAATTTGGTACACATATGGATTTCTGTGACCCAAACACGTACAGCTAAAGTAAATATATGAATTTTGAATATGAGAGTCACTTTTAGGGGGAAAATAAGAAAATTAAAAAAAAAGTTTTGTAAACTGTACCGAGCGACATATCAAATGAAAGGGCTTACTATGAGGGTCTCAAATATATTTTTTTTATAATTTTAAAATTTATTGTTTTAAAGTTATTTAAGAAAATAGATGAAAATTTACCATTCCCCCCCCCCTTATCTCCGAAACTACTGAGCCTAAAATTTTGAAAAAAATATAGAAAATAGTTCTATACCTGTAGATTACAGGAAAACCTATAAGAAGTCTGTGGTCTTAAAATAACATGGTAAATCTATATATATATAAAAAATCAAAGTCCTGACTGAGTCACTGACTAATATACCAACGCACAGCCCAAACCAATGGACCTAGAGACTTGAAATTTTGCACATAGATACCTTATATAGTGTAAACATCCACTAAGGAAGTATTTTTGGAAATTCCATCCCTAAGGGGGTAAAACAGGGGTTGAAAGTTTGTATGAAAAATCCTATCCCTTGAGTTAATAGACTTGAAACTTAGCACGAATATTCATCTAAGTAAATTATAAAGTTTATCATTTTTAGTTTTCCTAAACTACCCCCTAAGGAGGGATTGGGGGTGTCAAAGTTTTTATGGAGGAACTTTAACACGCGGTCCGATTAACTCAAAACTCAGTTTTTATACTTGAGACCAAAAATTAAGACTAACGTGTATTAGGGTTTTCCAAAAATCTACCCCTAAGGGGTGAAAAGTTAATTTTATAGCGGAGGATTTTATTGGGGGCTTGATTAACTCTAAAATTGGTGTAAATAATGTTTGAGTCAAGTTATGAAACATACCAGACGATTTTTGAAATTCTTTAGGTATCTGTGTTCGTGAAAACAGAGATCAGATACAGTTTATATGAAAAATCTTATTAATTTGGTTAATGAACTTGAAACTTAGCACAAATACTTGCATAAGTAAGTAACAATGTTTGTCATTATTAGTTTTTCAAAACTACGCCTCAAATGAGGTTTGGGGATGTTAAAGTTTGTATAGAAGAATTTTAAAGCGCAGTCCGATTAAAAAAATTGTATTTTGAGTCAAGTTAGGAAACTTGTCAAACGAATTTTCACCGATTTTGACGGCATATAGCTGATGTTATAAGGCTACTTAGGCTATTTTTATTTTAGAAAAATAATTAGGGTTCCGCGCAAGAAAATTAAAATCCATGAAATCAGACAACCACGTACAGCCCAGTACAAACTTACTAAGCCTCCGCTGTCTATTACGGCTATAACAACAAATAATAAAAATAAGGCAAAGTTAAAAATTTAAGGGGTCGGTCCCCATACAATAAACTTTTCATTTTGAAAAAAAAATAAAAATTTTAATCTAGCATGTGGGGTGTCATGTCATTATTTCATAACCGCTGCTCTCAAAACGGTGAAGGAAAACATCGTGAGGAAACCGGCATGTCCTAGAACCAAAAATTCGAAGACATGTGACATCTATCAACCCGCACACGGCCCGCGTGGTGGATTACGGCCCACTCCCTCTCACCGAGAGGGGCCTGTGTCCCAGCAGTGGGAACATTATAGGCTGATTATGTGTTATGTGGGATGTCATCGTCTAGAACTCATTGAGTAGAGTACAAACATATTTTTTTTAATCTTTTAAAATAAAAGAAATAGGGGGCCGTAAAAGTTGTAAATTTTAGACCACTTTTGTACGAGCTCTAGCGCAACAATTCAACAAATTAGGAATTTGAAACTTCTTTATACCATGTAAATACCATGAATACTGTATTTAATCAACAATACTGAAAACGGCGATTCATAAGGTATTTCGTTTAAACATGGGTGATTTTCTGCAACTGCAAAAAATAACCTTGTAATTCACAGTATCATTATAAAATAAGTAAAAAGTTATCTTTGCGATTGTTAAACATATATATGGTACGGAACCCTTCGTGCGCGAGTCCGACTCGCACTTGACCGGTTTTTTTTAAGGGTGTCTTTAGACTTCGACCACCCCCTTACCAAAGTATATACCAACTTGGGATACAAAGTCTAAAGTCCTAAACATTTTGTGCTCTTGTGGTATATATAATACAAATTGGGATACAAAGTCCTAAACATTTTGTGCTCTTGCGGTATCATAACCTATCCTAATTACTCACTTTATTATTCTTGTTTCCTACTGCACACCGAATGCGGAACCACTGTACAAACGCACCCGGCGATTTTATATACTAGCTATTTTTTTTTGGGAACAATAGACCCTTTATAGTGTATTATTGAAAACAACAAAGTGCGCAAAATAATAGACGCCGAAAAAAAAAATTTACAGTACGAGTACCATTGACCTTGAAATCAAGGTCAATGACCCTGAGGCTTTCATCGTCTAATATACGAGACATTCACCGCCTCACTTAACCCAAATGATTCACCAAAAATAGAGGGGATATGGCGCTCGGCGGCCGCTGCCGCGGCACCGCTCGCTTCGCTCGCTCGCCGTCGCGCGTTAAGGGTCACTGTTCTAACCTAACCTAACCTAACCCAAATGATTCACCAGCAATAGAGGTAATGGTCACTATTCTAACCTAACCCAAATGATTCACCAATGTGAAGTTTCGGACGCGCGGGTGTGATAGTACAGTGGAGCCCCGAATGCAAACTTCAGCAGAAATTTACATAAATAACATACAAATTTATTCTGATAAGATCACTATTAAAATACCATCAGGTATTATAAAAACTTCAAAGATAGGAACCGAGCAAACAAATCTTATTTCACTTACCATTTTTTCGCTAAAAACCGGAAATCTGTCCAGTCCTGACCCTTTTAGCCATTCTAGATTTGACTAGTTCACTTCGTGGCAATTTAAATAGCCTATCTATCGGCGAGAAATAACCACATAAATTAGTTTCGGCAAAAACATTGAGTCAGTGGGTTAAGACTACGGTAGGAGAGAATGTAATAACAATTATGTAATAATTATAAAGTTTCATGATTAATTGTAGTATTTATGTTAGATCTCTGCATTTCGGAAATGTTTCCCTTTAATTAAATTAATAATTTCATTACTGTCTTAAACAAATGTGTATTACTTTTTACCTTGTTACACAAAAGTGTTTCATTAATATTTCAGTAGCTCTCAAATTCTACATAGTGTTTATGCTAATCTCGAGGACGAAGCTGAGTATAATTTATGATTAAACGAACTTACCTGTACGTGAAGTTCGATCATAATTATTCGATGGCTTCGTCCGAAGAGATTAGCAACCCACCCTCCCATATTTATTTTTTCCCCAAAATAGAAATATTCCCTAGCATTCCCTGAAATATCAAAACCCGGAATTGAGGATCTAGGCTCTGAACTAAATGAGCAATAGAGCACGGAATCGAGTAAAGGAAATGTTGGCTACCCTCAAATAAAAATGTAACAAAAAAAATAAAAAAATAAATAGTTTTAGGTATAGGGCTTTTTACTTTCAGTGCGCAAAGTGTACGTGTTACTACATAGCGTTTATGCTAATCTGTTCGGACGAAGCCATCGTATAATTATGATCGAACTTCACGTACCTACAGGTAAATTCGTTTAATCATAAATAAAATCGCGGCGGGATTTTATCGCGCACTGGATTTTCAACTCTCTGCTTAGCGCCGGGAGTTTAAAATCCAACAGTGTGTTTTTCGTCGCGCTGGGATGCACTCTGTTTTTGTTAGGTTGGATTCTCAACGCTCGGCTCAACAACGAGACTTGAAAATACAGTGCGCGATAAAATCCCGCCGCGATTTTATGACGCTCGTGCGAACGCCGACTTAGTCGGCGTAAGCGTAGAGCGTCGAGCGAAATAAAATCGCGGAGAAAAACACACTGTTGGATTTTCAACTCTCAGCGCTAAGCAGACAGTTGAAAATCCAGTGCGTGATAAAATCCCGCCGCGATTTTATTACGCTCGTGGAAACGGGGGCTTACAGTATTTTTATGCAAACATATGCAATAGCGCCCGCACCGTCTATTGTATCCGAGCTAAAAAAATCAGCTGTTCCGTACACTATACAACTCGTCAAAATACAGGGAGCAGCTGATTTTTTTTCGCAATTTCGGGTTTGGTCCCATGGTAAAAGTTGTTCATAATGATGAGTACAATGACCCCAAACGGTTGTGCCTTCAATTCTGATACTCGTATAGCATGGATCTTATAAAAAAAGTTAAGTAAGTAGGTACTTTTTTAAACGTCCATGATTGTAGGTACTGGATGGAACATTAGTTGATGCAACCGCATATCAACGGTAAAAAAACTATTTTCAGCGGTTAGGTCTTTACCTATGAAATTGCCGTTCTGCAGTACTGGCCATTTCAAATCAAAATAATTTTTGTTTGGCTAAGAATTCTAATTTCAAATTAATTTTATTTTAAAAACATGGATTTTTTTTTCCAAAAGTAGTCATTCGTTTATTGATTAGTGTTACATTTTCATCGCATTTCAATCTTTTTCGTCATCATGGATACGTTAAAAATTCGAGTAATTATGGAATATGAGTACCGTCGTGGCAGCAACGCAACATCAACGACGTTTACGGAGCTAACACTACAAACCAACGCACCACCTGTTATTGGTTTGCTCGCTTCCGTTCTGGAAATTTCGATCTGAAAAATGAACCTCGCGGTCGTCCGAAGACTGCTCGACAATTACGAATTAAAGGCGATTGTGGAAGCTGATGATACACAATCTACGGCTGAATTAGCAGTGTGTCATATGAGACTAGGCTGTATAGCCTTCAGCCTTTGTCATGTGAAAAAGAAGTTTTAAAAAATAAACAGTGTGTCATGGCCTCTTGTGGAAAGTGCATTTTTATTTTATTAATATTTCATAAACCTGGTTAACACATGGTGTCAGGTGTGTCTACGATGGACGGAATAAAACCTCCATCAGGCCTCCAACTATCGGGAGATGGAGCAAACTTTAAACGCTTTGTGCAGCAGTTTAACTTGTATTTACAAGCTGTGAATCTTGATGATACGGCTGAATCAAGAAAAATTGCATTGTTTTTGAACTGTGCTGGGGAAGATGCATTGGAAGTGTACAATACATTTAGCAAAGACAAAGTTAAAAACTTACAAGCTCTGATTGATCAATTCAAAGAATACGCCGAGCCACGAAAAAATTTGTTGTGGTTGTCATATAACTTGTTCACTATGAAACAGCAAGATGGCGAAGTATTTGATCACTTTTATACCAAAGTTCTCACTCAAGCTAAAAAATGTGATCTTGGAGAGCTTGAGGATCGATTGATCACTATGGTTATTGTTATTGGCATCAGGGACACAAATGTCAAAGAAAGGCTTCTAAGAGAATCGGAGTTGAAGCTCACTGCAGCAATTGATATTTGCAGAGCAGCAGAATTAGGCAAAGAAAAAGTACAGACATTACAAGGAAATAAAATGGAAGATCAAGTGAGCACCTTAAGTCAGAAAGTGATACCATACAACAGAGGGGCAAGGCCCAAAGAAAAATTAATAGACTGTAGCCGATGTGGAAAAAATCACGAGTTAAGGAACTGTCCAGCCTACGGCAGAAAATGTATGGTATGTGGATTTTATGGACATTTTGCTAATATGTGCAAAAACAAGAATAACAGAAGTGAAAAACTCAGTGATACTAGGAAAAGTCGAGTTAATGTAATTCAAGAAAATACAGATGACAGTGACGAAGACTTTACAGTTGGAAGCATTTTTACAGTAGATGGAATTAAATTACAGTGGAAAGAAAAAATAATAGTGAATGGATATGTAGTAGAATTTAAATTAGACACTGGTGCTGATTGCAATACACTATCATTGGAATTGTTCAAGAAACTGAGAAAAACAGAAAGTCTTTTGAATGCTGGGATAATTCTATTAGTGTACAATGGCCAACAAGTGGAAACAGCTGGGACAGCTGAACTAGATTGTATCATAAAAAACAAAAACTAAAGTTCACAGTAATAGACTTACCAGTTCAGCCAGTATTAGGACTGCCTGATTGTAACAGGCTTGAATTAGTTAAAAGAGTGGATGTTACACAATCAAGTTCAGAAAAAGAAACTTTTCTCAGAAAAAATATAGAGGTGTTTACAGGATTGGGAAATATAGGAAAATACAGGATTAAAGTAAAAGAAAATGCTGAACCAGTAATCAAGCCCATCAGGAGAATCCCACAGGCATTAAAAGGTAGACTGAAAGAAACTTTAAATAACTATGAAAAGAGAAATATTATTGAAAAAGTAACTTCCCCGACTGACTGGTGTAATAATTTAGTGATAGTAGAGAAACCTGACAAATCACTTAGACTTTGTTTAGATCCACAAGATCTTAATAAAAATATTCTACGTGAAAATTACCCAATTGCTAGTCCCGAAGAAATTTACAATAGTTTATCAGGTAAAGAAGTTTTTACAGTTCTTGATATGAAGGACGGGTTTTTTCAGATTGAACTTGATGATCCTCAGAAATTATGCACATTTGGTACTCCATTTGGAAGATATGCATTTAAAAGAATGCCTTTTGGCATATCATCAGCGCCTGAAGTAATGCAGCGCATAAATTGTTCAATCTTTGGGGATATTCAAGGAGTTTATGTATATTTTGATGACTTAATTATTGCAGGTAAAGACCAGTTAGAACATGATATAATACTTAATAAAGTTATTCAGAGATCAAGAGAGTATAATGTAAAATTTAACAGTAAAAAGTTACAGTATAGACTTGATCATGTAAAATATATAGGGCTCATAATATCAAAAAATGGAATACAAATAGACTCTGAACATGTATCAGCCATTCTTCAATTAGATTCACCAAAAAACATCAAACAGCTTCAGAAGTTCCTTGGTATGTGTAATTACTTAAGTAAGTTTATACCTCACTATACAAAAACTACAATGCCCTTGAGACAGTTACTTAAAAAAGATACTTTGTGGGAATGGGATTCTTCTCAGCAAGAAGCATTTTTAGAACTGAAAAGAAAATTGAGTTGCACACCTACTTTAGCAATTCTGAGTGACAAGGGTACAGTTGTGCTACAAACTGACAGCTCTAAATCTGGTATGGGTGCATGCCTGATGCAAGATGGAAAACCAGTGTCATTTTACTCCAGAGTTTACACGGAGTGCCAAAGTAGGTGGGCACCTGTAGAAAAAGAATTATTTGCTATTTGTGCTGCTATGGAAAAGTATCATCAATTTGTATATGGTAGAAGGATTGTGGTTGAGACAGACCACAAGCCATTAGTGGCAATAATGTCAAAGGACATCAATAAAATATCAGCCAGACTTCAAAGAATGGTCTTAAAATTGCTAAAATATGAATTTGAAATTCGCTATGTACCAGGTCCTAAAATGTTTATTGCTGATTATTTGTCAAGAAACTACTTGTTAAATAATGGGAAAAATGACTCCGATTTACAAGAGTTAGTTCATTCTTTTGATACTGAAGTTGTGTATGGATGTGAATCTGATTTAGCAATTACTGATGAAAAACTTAAAAAATTACAATTTGAAACTGGGTGTGACAACAATTTAATGCAAATTAAGACATGGTATTTTAATGAGTGGCCATCCAATGATAAAAATATTTTGAATAAAGAGTTGAAAATATTTTACAAACTGAAAGATTTTTTAAACTTTAAAGATGATGTTTTATACTATAATAACCGGGTAGTGGTACCTTATTGTATGAGAAAAGAAATACTTACTATTTTACATACTGCTCATGCAGGTGTGGTCAAGTCCAAGAAAAGGGGACGTAGGTCTTTATTCTGGCCAGGAATGTCCAAGGACATTGAAAATTTTGTTTTGTCATGTAAGGAATGTGAGAAATATAGGTCAAGTAACTGCAAAGAATCCCTCATGAGTCATGATGTGCCAGATATTCCTTTTTATAAAGTAGGTATGGATATTTGTTCCTTTGCTGGCAAAGATTATCTAGTGGTTGTTGATTATTATTCAAAGTGGATTGAGTTGAAACAAGTTCAACAAAAAACAGCAAAAAATGTTATATTGAAATTAAAAATAATATTTGCCACACATGGAATACCTAAGTATGCAGTTTGTGATAATAATCCATTTAATAGCTTTGAACTTAAACAGTTTTCCAGAGATGTTAATATGCAGTTGTTGTTTTCAAGCCCTCATCATCATCAGTCGAATGGCCTGGCAGAAAAAGCTGTAGGTATTGTAAAGAGTTTAATGAAGAAATGCAGGGCAAATGATGAGAACTTGAATATGGCTTTGCTACACTATAGAACAACACCGCTTGCTGGCTTAGACTATAGCCCATCTGAACTTCTGATGTGCAGGCTATTAAGAACTAACTTACCTTGTACTTACACAGATCTTCAACCCAGACTGCCAATCAATATCAATGAAAAAATGCAAATAATGAAAGAAAAATCTAAAAGTAATTATAATAAAACAGCCAAAAATAGAGCTTCTTATAGTAATGGTCAGAGTGTGTTAATACAGAATGGGGATGATAAGGATTGGCAGCCAGGAAGGGTAGTGAGGAAGGATAGTCCTAGATCCTATATTGTAAAAAATGAAAAAGGTAATTGTGTTAGGAGAAATGAAAAACATATGTTACTAAGTAGAAATAAGTTTAATGAGAGACCAGAAGTTGAGTTTGATACCCCAATTAATGTCAGACCGGTGAATGATTCAAATAATGGGGAAACTGTGAGTACAGATGGCTCTATGCCTAGTCAGCACAGAGTGTTTAGAGATGCTTGTGAAGCAGGCAGTTCATATGTTACTCGTAGTGGAAGGTCTGTGAAACCTCCTTCCCATTTAGTTGATTATGAATGTTAAAGGGGGGGATGTGTCATATGAGACTAGGCTGTATAGCCTTCAGCCTTTGTCATGTGAAAAAGAAGTTTTAAAAAATAAACAGTGTGTCATGGCCTCTTGTGGAAAGTGCATTTTTATTTTATTAATATTTCATAAACCTGGTTAACACAAGCAGCAGCTTTCGACGTTAGCGTCAAAACAATATTGCTCCATTTGCGTCAAATTGGCAAAGTAAAAACAAAAACCGACTTCCAAAAAAAACACTACAAAGTGAAAAATAACTTTAATTTCGGAAGTCGGTGTCTTTGGATCTGTATTTTAGTTTTTTGCCACCGACTTCCGAAATTAAAGTTATTTTTCACTTTGTAGTGTTTTTTTTGGAAGTCGGTTTTTGTTTTTGTAAAAAAGTTTTTATTTTTCACTTTTTAGTGGGTCAGTTTGTAATTTATCTAAGTTAAAATAACCCAATGTCATCTGCTCATCACGTTTTACAAAATGTTGCTTTTCCCGATGCAGGGCCGTTAATTGTTGAGGAGTTCTCCTAGTAAGAACCAGGAGAAATGGAGCTCATGGTGAAGTCACCATTACCATTATTTTGACGAGCATAAACCATATTAAAGTAATCGAATCGCAACCTGTTATGTACTTAGATATAATTGAGTATTTCCGATGGCCCTCTGTGGTCTTCATCATCAGTTCCAGCTCACCAAATGGTACTTTCCGAGAGCAAATGCACGAGTTACTATATAAAATACCGAAATCGATATAGGTGTGCCCATAAAATTTGAGGGTTTCCCTCGATTTCCATGGGATCCCATCATCAGATCCTGACTTGATGATCATGGGACCACTTGGGATGTATACTCTTTCGAACAAAAAAAGAAAAATCCAAATCGGTCTAGCCATTTTCGAGTAATCGGGGAACATACATAAAAAAAAAAATAAAAAAAAAAAAATAAAAAAAAAAAAAGGTTCCGACGAATTGAGAACCTCCTCCTTTTGGAAGTCGGTTAAAAAAAGCTTGACAAATGGGTGCCCCACGAACTCAATGATCGCCAGCGCGAAGTACGCGTCGGGACGTGCCTTGCACTGCTCAACAGACACACAAATGAAGGAATTTTGAACCGCATTGTTACCTGCGATGAAAAATGGATTCTGTTTGATAACCGCAAGCGCTCAGCAAGTTGGTTGGATCCTGGTTCAGCACCTAAACAATGCCTTAAACGAATACTTAACCCTAGAAAAATGATGGTCACTGTTTGGTGGTCTAGCGTTGGTCTAGCGCCGGTGTGAGCATTACTGCAGATGTGTACTGTGAAGAACTGAACACAATGATGGAGAAGCTGGCACATCTCCAACCAGCATTGGTCAATCGCTCGTCTCCGCTGCTCCTGCACGACAACGCGCGACCTCATACTGCACAGCAGACGGTCTCCAAGTTGCAAGAACTGGGGTTGGAAGCTCTCCGTCATCCGCCCTACTCACCAGACCTTGCGCCTACAGACTACTACTTTTTCCAGAATTTGGATAACTTCTTGGCGGGAAAAAAATTCAATACCCGAGAGGCAGTACAAAATGCCTTTGAAGAATTTGTTGCTTCCCGACCAGCTGATTTCTTTAAGAAGGGCATCAATAAACTGCCACTGCGTTGGCAAAGATGCATTGATTGCATGGGTGATTACTTCGATTAATACAAATAAAAAATACATGAAAAAAATTCGTTTAAATTTTTTCATACTAAACGGCAATTTCATAGGTAAAGACCTATTATAATAGGTTTTAAAGAGGACAGGATCTGCTTTTACTAGTTTTGTTACCATTGATATGCGGTTGACTTACTGACAATACCTACATGTATGCTAGTCTTTCATAGAAATTAAACAAAGAAATTGAGCCACACGCAGGTCAAAAATATTGTGCATATTTAATTTTCAACAAAACTACATATGTACACTTGGGTTCTTACCTCAAACCTCATGATTTCATGAAATCGCTAGATTTGAGGTAAATGCTAACTTATGGAGTTGTATTGCTGATTCTAATGATTATAAATATTATAATTCTGTAAAGCCATATTAGCTACGGCCGCGAATCATATTTTAATCAACATACAAGCTCAGACTGACCTACAAATTGCAAAAAACGTAAGAAATTTGGAATTTCGCGGGCTACCCTGGCGCATCATCCTCTTATATTATATATATTTATAGATATTTATCGTCCGTATAAAAATAACAGGCTGTTATTTAATAACAGATATTTGGATCTGTTATTTTTGTGTAACAGTAACAGTGATAACAGACATTGTGTTTGACCTGTTACACGACAGCGTCTGAGCCAGTCTGAGCAAAATGTACTGAATATAGCTGTTTTTTTGTCGCGATTTCATGTTTGGTCCCTTAGGATGCTGTTGAAACTGCCCCGTTTCTGTAGCGCACTGACTGCGTGGCACTTATAGCATTTAACCTATAAATGCTCTAAGTGGTAGATTGAAAACATAATGGACATAAGGGCAGAAACAGACTTATAACAGGACACGCCACGTGATGGCAATAATTATTATGTGCTCATTGGCCACACTCTTAGAGCATTTAACTAGCCACATTTCACACGCGTGGTGTGGCGTCGGGTGTTATAAGTGTGCTGAGGCCTTTAACACTCATTGTTAAAACACTGGAGTGCTTTGTGGAGTGTGTGTTTACAGATTTAGCGCACGTTGGCAGCACTTGTGCTCAACCCATGGACCTAATATACAAACTGGACTTAGCTCTCATACCAAAAACACGAGCAGAGAGAGATATGTCACATGAGGCAGTTATCTCCTTCTAATAGGGTGACCAAACATTTTTATGACAAACAGGAAAATTCGTTTATACAGAGATAATTTGCTTCCGGTTGACCATAAGTGATTTCAAATTATTGTTTGTATTACAAACATATTGTAATTAAATAATATAAAGAAATAGACCTTTTTCGAAAGCTCCTTTATGAAACTGAACATTATTGTGTTCTGTGTCGGTGTTGAATCGTGTACCTACCCATGTTTTGAGGCAAGAAGGAAGGACTACAATATTGGTGAGATTCGTCTTGTGGCGAATCATCAAATTTGATCACGTAGGTATACGTGGCTTATGATGAAGAAGGCATGTAGAATCTCGTTCTGGGACCATGGTACTTTCTTGCTCTTTTTTCGTTTACTCTACAGAGCTGGTTTGGGTAAGTATGTAATTGAAGCAAAGGGAACTAAAATGATTCTGGAATTACATCCAACCATATTTGTTGAATTTCTTCTTTGGATGGAAAGCTGTAAACTACTTAAAAATAATGCTATCTCAATCATGCGATAAATAAGTACAAATTGTATTTATTATGCGCCTAATATTAATAGTTTTAATCAGAAATACACTACTTAAAGCTTCTAAACGTCTAGAGCATGGTTACACTACTTAGACTCAAAATTGTTATTATTTAGTAACAATTTTAGGTTTTTTATCGAGATTTATTTAAATCTTTGTTATTCCTTACAAGTTCCTTACCTGTGAAATTAAATGCCACAACCAGCATAACATTCACTTTTACATTTCTTGATGCAACACTCACCATTTTCGCTATCCGAAAAAAACCGCCATGAAACCATTGATGTCAAATTTCAGTGTTACCGGAGTAATTATATGATAGCTACCAAACAATAATCAAAATTATATTATTTTAATTATTTTACTGATGGAGCTTACTTATAAAATTATTGACTATGATATACAGATTGTAAACCTATAAATAAAATTATTTAAAACTAATCTAAATGCTAAAAAAAATATACGTAACTTATTTTACCTACTTGTAGTTGGTGAAATTTTTCTACCATCTTTATCATTTTACTCAAGTCGGGCTCTCACTCTCGGCTAGTTTTGCCTCGGCTAAGATATCCTATCAAAAGTAAACCTAATGTACAATACCTAAGGTTGGTTTTTGTATGATACGATTTTTGGAGAGCTAAGTCCTGGTATAGTATATTAGGTCCATGGCTCAACCCTAAAGTGCGGCCAACCTGCAACCTGCGCCGCTCAATCTGTACACAGACCTAATTCCATGGACCTAATATACTACCTATATAAACAGGACTGAGCTCTCCAAAAATCGTATCATACAAAAATTAACCTTAATGACTGCAGTTTAGGTTTACTTTTGATAGGATATCTTAGCTGAGGCAAAACGAGCCGAGAGAGAGGCCCCGAGTTGTGGAGTGTGTCCCTTTTGCTCAATTGCCAACAGATAAAAATGATAAAGATGGTAGAAAATTTTACCAACTACAAGTAGGTAAAATAAGTTACGTATATTTTTTTTAGCATTTAGATTAGTTTTAAATAATTTTATTTATAGGTTTACAATCTGTATATCATAGTCAATAATTTTATAAGTAAGCTCCATGAGTAAAATAATCAAAATAATATAATTTTGATTAATGTTTGGTAGCTATCATATAATTACTCTGGTAACACTGAAATCTGACATCAATGGTTTCATGGCGGTTTTTTTCAATTTATTTAGCGAAAATGGTGAGAAAGTGTTGCATCAAGAAATGTAAAAGTGAATGTTATGCTGGCTGTGGCATTTAATTTCACAGGTAAGGAACTTGTAAGGAATAACAAAGATTTAAATAAATCTCGATAAACGACTTAAAATTGTTAGGTACTAAATAATAACAATTTTGAGTTTAAGTAGTGTAACCATGCTCTAGACGTTTTGTAGACAGAAGACTTAGCGTCTTCTGTCTACAAAAGCTATAAGTAGTGTATTTCTGATTAAAACTATTAATATTAGGCGTATAATAAATACAATTTGTACTTATGTATCGCATGATTGAAATAGCATTATTTTTAAGTAGTTTACAGCTTTCCATCCAAAGAAGAAATTCAACAAATATGGTTGGATGTAATTCCAGAATCATTTTAGTTCCCTTTGCTTCAATTACATACTTACCCAAACCAGCTCTGTAGAGTAAACGAAAAAAGAGCAAGAAAGTACCATGGTCCCAGAACGAGATTCTACATGCCTACTTCATCATAAGCCACGTATACCTACGTGATCAAATTTGATGATTCGCCACAAGACGAATCTCACCAATATTGTAGTCCTTCCTTCTTGCCTCAAAACATGGGTAGGTACACGATTCAACACCGACACAGAACACAATAATGTTCAGTTTCATAAAGGAGCTTTCGAAAAAGGTCTATTTCTTTATATTATTTAATTACAATATGTTTGTAATACAAACAATAATTTGAAATCACTTATGGTCAACCGGACGCAAATTATCTCTGTATAAACGAATTTTCCTGTTTGTCATAAAAATGTTTGGTCACCCTATTAGAAGGAGATAACTGCCTCATGTGACATATCTCTCTCTGCTCGTGTTTTTGGTATGAGAGCTCAGTCCAGTTTGTATAATAGGTCCATGCCTAATTCACTGTCACAGACTACTTAGGGATATTACGTATTTCATATTTCACTGTCTTCGGACCTACTAATTATGTGTTGAGTATTAATGTTCTGTGGTGTATGTATTCTGTGGACTGGACAGCTACTAATATAGTAATCTGTGGACTCCACAGAGTGTTTTATCAATGAGTATTACGTTCATACGTTATACGTTCCCCTCAGTGATCATTATGTACCATGTTTTAGGATTTTGTATCAAGCAGTCAGTACGCACATAATATATAATATGAGTAATACAGTGGTTTTTGCGTTGGGTTAACTTGGATTTTATAATAATATAACTCTGCGGGTGGCGTGCACTAATAACAATGAAAAGAGGATGAACCTGTAGTGCTGGAAGTGGTCGTAATTATTCCGAAAACTTTAATTTGTGTAAAATAACACGATAGCAGCTATCATACACGACTACGGTACGTATTTGTATAAATGTATTAATATTTAGATACTTAATTTACGTTGTTAACGACAAGTTTGTTTTGCAGTTCATGAGTAATAATAATGAACAAAATGGCCGCCAGCCGCCTTTACCGCAACAGACAGTGCCATCAACTACGGCGACGGCGGTAATCCACAAGAATACTAAGTCATTGGCTCCAACGGACCCACGGATTAGAAATACTAATGTGACACCAACTGATCAACCAAGTAAAAAATGCCGTGACTTTGTGTGGGGTATTTGTACGAAAGGCGCTCAATGTAAGTTCCGTCATGAATTAGATGTGGAATCTATGAAAGAAATTTTGAAGTTCTGCCACGATTATCAGAACAGAACGGGTTGTAACAGACCAGATTGCACATATTTGCATACGTCAAGAGAGGAAGAAAACCTGTTCCTGACTACTGGTCAGATACCTAGAGCGCTGGCTGAAAGGTATGCAGCAATGTCTACTGCACAAATGAACTTGTATGTGAGCGAGTATCTAGTGCAGGCCCCACCGCCACCTCCGCCGCCGCCGCCGCCGCCCAGCTCAGCCGCGCCGCCTCCACCACTGCCAGCTCCTCTTCCTGCCCTGCTAGCGCCGCCTCCACCTCCGCCGCCGCCGCCGCCGCCACCAACAACCACAACTGCACCAGTTAGGATGACACCACCCACATTCTCAGGTATTTGATTTTGCCCTAGTTTTCATCACAAAGTGTGCCACGTCAAGAAAAACTGCTTTCTTCTAAGGATGTCCTTGATCTAGTTTGTTACCCAAGGAAAACCTAATATCGCACACCTAGATAAAGGGTCACTCAACTCAAAATAATTCAAAATCAAATAATAAAAAAATGATTTGTGTATTTGAGGGTAAGTTTTTTTTTTCGCTTTTCCTAGGTCTTATCAATAGGATGGACCCTAATCTTATTACAATCTAGCCTTCTGAATAGGCTATAATTTAATAGTTTAGATTATAATTTAATTACTTATTGTAATTAAATTATAACCTAAACTATTAAATTGTCTTTATTATGAATGTGTCCAATAGCACTTTTCTTATTGTCTCTATTAAGGCGAGTACACTTTGTTCTTGTGTTTGTTTGGCACATTTGTACTTTACACTATTCACTATCACTAAACACTAACTTGAACGGTTTTGTTCTTTTTAGTCTTCTCACTATGTTTGTGTGGTTGATAAGCTGGATTGCCTCGACATTCACATGCTGATGAAGTCTCTTTTCGTGAGCTTCTGCTAATTTCTTGATCACTTTTTCGATTAATTCAACTTTTAGGTCCCGGTGTAGGTCATCATTTCGTATGTACCAAGGTGCATTTACAATTTTATTTCCCTTGGCACTTTGTTCTGGAATCGTTGTATAATTAATATATTGGTCTGTTTGGTGCAGCCCCACAGCTGGATACCATAAGTCAGAACTGGCATCAGGACTTGTCTGTATAGCAACAATTTATTTTGCACGGACAGCATGGAGTTTCTTCCAAGCAGCCAATACATTCTTTTGAATCGGTGGTATCTTTTTTCTTCTTGACGTGGGCTTTGCAGTGTAACTTTGCATCAAGGGTCATACGGAGATACTTGGCTATATTCTAGTATGGGACTTGTTTATTGTCAATGTAAACTGGAGAATACTGGTGTTTTTGTTGGAAAAGTCTGTGAACAGATTTAGATTCATTCAGTTTAATCCTCCATTTTTTGGTCCAGGTTGAGGATAAGTAATTGAGCAAATTAATATCTTAGTAAAATAACATTTCAAATAGAAATTGATACTTTTTTGCTGTTCCTGAAAAAAAAAGTTGTTTTGGGTTGTGCCACCCTTGTATCTAGGTGTGCGATATGTTGCCGCCGGGGTCGTGAGTTTATTCGAAAGAGATACTGTGGAGGCAACTGAAGGAACATGGGTGGGTTTTAGTCTGTAAAAGTCTGACACACCCCCGGTCCACCCACAGCGTGAGAAGCCTTTTGATGATTTTCCACCCACAACAGAAAAGGTGTGCGATATGCTCGGGTTTTTGGCCATAGAATTGTCTAAAAAATACCACACAAATGTTGTTTTTGGAAGTTGGTTGTATTTTTTTGTAAAAAGTTCTTGTTAAGTACCTATATTTATTATGATTTAAGTAGGTATCAGAAAGGAAATAAAAACGTACTTCAGTGTAAAAGGTGAATCTATCGTAATCAATAATGTAGATTGAAATGTAATCCGAAACACCTTTCGTTTCGTAACTGCACAATTTTTAACTAGCTTTTTCCCGCGGCTTCGCCCGCGTGGATGTCGGAGTATAAGCTGATCTTGCATTGTGTAGGATTTTCTTACAATGAGAGGTCAGTGTAAACTGGAAATGATACATTTCCAGTTATCCTAGCTTGATGTGTAGCCGTAGTGTGTACTACCGGGATAAAAAGTACCCTAAATGTTAATCCAAGTAAGCCGACGCGACGTTCGCACGGACGTAAAAATATCGCGGTGCGATGTTATCGCGCACTGGATTTTCAACTCTTGGTTTTGAGCCGAGCTTCGAGAATCCAACCTAACAACAACAGAGTGCATCCCAGCGCGACGAAAAAACACACTGTTGGATTTTTAACTCACGGGGCTAAGCAGAGCGTTGAAAACGCAGTGCGCGAAAAAAAATCGCCGCGATATTTTTACGCCCGTGCGAACGTCGGCTAGACAATATCTTCTCGCACTGCTTTATAGTACTCCAGGAGCGGCGCGCAGATTGATTTAAAACTGCTGGAGCATAATAAATCTTAAAACCAAACAATAGTAAACGGAAAATTACCTACTTGCATGCCTTTAACCCCTCAAGTGTCTGAGTTTGGCTAATTTTAGACCCCAAACCCCAGCGAGTGGGCCCTCCCACTCGCTGGGGTTTACTGATTCTAATGATTATAATTCTGTAAATACATACTTGTTACGGTCGTGAATTATTTTTTAAAAGCAACTTTAAAGCGAAAGTATAAATCCTCTTTATTCCCTATCCCGTGGGAATTAAAAAAATATTAAGACTAAGCCCACGTTCAATCGCGCCGCGATTTTTTTACGTTCGTGGGAACGTCGGCTAAATTTTACTTCAAGATACAAACTACCCAATCCCTTAAATTTCTTAAAAAGAGGTACCTACTTACACAAACATTTTAATAGTGTTTGTGAATTTTAAAATCAACCCCCTTAAGGTATGATTTTTTCATAAATCAAAACCATAAATTTGAATTTTCATATCCCTAATTTATGAAATGCTGAGATTCTCATAAAACTTTCACCCCCTGTAGGATTATTTTTTAAGACAAAAAAATAGGTTATGTCCTTCCCCAGGATGCCATCTACAGCGTGTTTTTTTTTTTATATCCCATAACTCTAGGGTATTAATGAGACCATCATTATGAACATCTTTTACTATGGGACCGAACCCAAAATCGCGAAAAAAAAATCAGCTGCCCCTTACATTTATGTTCGCATAACTCGTCAAAATGTTGGGAGCAGCTGATTTTTTTTTTCGAAAATCGCGAAATAGAGTTATGGGATATAAAAAAACACGCTGTATAGTAAACGTGCAGTTTTGTGAATTTTAAAATCATCCCCTTCTTTACCCCCTTAGGCGATGATTTTTCAAAATCGCTGGACCACATATTTCTTTATTTTCTACCAAAAGCATAAAGTATTATCATAGCCCTAACTCAAGAAATGCTAGGTTTCCCTTACAAACTTTCATCCCCCATATCACCTCCTGTAGGATAATTGTTTAAGATAAAAAATAGGCTGTGTCCTTCCCCAGGATGCCATCTGTAGCCTTGCCAAATTGTATCGACATCCGTGCAGTTTTATAGATTTTAAAATAACCCCTATTTTACCCCCTTAGGGGATGATTTTCCAAAAACACTGAACCACTTATTTCATTATTTCCTACCGAAAGCGTAAATTTTAATTTTCATATACCTAACTTAAGAAATGCTGGGTTTCCCATACAAACTTTCATCCCCTATATCACCCCCTGTAGGGTTATTTTTGATACAAAAAGTAGCTTAAGTCCTTCCCAAGGATACCACCTTATAGCCTTGCCAAATTTTATCAAAATCTGTTCGGTGGTTTAGGCGTGAAAAGGTTACAGACAGAGTTACTTTCGAATTTATAATATTAGTATGGATAATTGTTATTTTCTTCGCTAGAGAGCTGCGATAAACGGGTGCGATCGCCCTTCGACGCGCTATTTATGTACCGCCGCTGCCGCCCGCTAAGTCCCTGTATTTTAAATCTGTAATATCTTCGAAAATATTCATTTAAATTACATGCTGTAAAGGGCCATATTGATCTATAGTAAATGCACAATTTATTTAAGGTACTTAATTGGATAAGGATTAGTGCTGTATTGCTTAAAATCGCTTCGTAAATAAGCCATTATTAAAAAGTAAAGGATAAAAAATGATTATTGTGGGTTATCCCTAAGAGATAGACATATACCATCGACGACTTTTTTGCAGACCTTTTTAAGGTGTACAATACTGTAGTACATTATTTTGATCTATCTCGTAGGGTTCAGCCAGCGTTTGCAATGTAAGCGTAAAAAAATGTGTTTATTTACGACATCACATTAGAAACCTCTAAAATTATCAGTGTTTCTCTACTATATTATGCATGTATTATACATATAAACTTTCCTCTTGAATCACTCTATCTACTAAAAAAAAACCGCATTAGAATCCGTTGCGTGGTTTTAAAGATCTAAGCATACATAGGGACAGACAGACAGCGGAGCGACTTTGTTTTATAATATGTAGTGATAAATCAAAATCATTTCTAACTTTTAATTCGGGGACCCCTAGTGACTCAATATTTTTTTTATAAAACTCTATGTTATTTAAATCAATATAAACTTGCACGTGAACGGCGCTTCGGTAATTTTCAAATTTCATGGTTCCAACCTCGCCATCCTCCTTTAACTTAACTTTTAAATGACCCCCGTACTGCTGTATGCACCCATACGCACAGTGTTTTACGTGCGTTACATTGAGCGCTAACGTAAACAGCGATTTCAATACTTAAATAAATGCGAAAGAAAGCCTCTCTGTCTGTAACCTTTTCACGCCTTCACGGCTGACGGTAAGATAGTACGAAATTGCATATTTTACATGGTCACGACGGATGGGAATTACCCCAATGGCCAAAATTCCCTAACCAACATAACCTTCATAAGCTCTCCATGAAAATCTTCTAAACTACAGAATGGATTTTGATGGGATTTCACAACTATTTAAAGCATTTATTGCAGAAGGTTTATTTGTTTAATGTATATAAATAAATAACATTGAAGTGTATAATGTTAAAATAACACCATTTTACTAAATGCATATGAAAGTATAATAAAGGTATTATAATAATATGGTTACTTTTAACAAGAAAATATTTTTTAAAATTTTTGTCTGTATTTCTGTCTGTTTGTTCCGCCTAATCTCCGAAACGTCGGCACCGATTTTGCGGGACTTTCACTGGCAGATAGCTGATCTTATAAGAAGTAACTTAGGTTATTTTTGTTCTAGAAAAAGATGTTTAGGGTTATGCACAAAAAACTTAAAACCCATGAAATTGTGAACAAAATCCGATTCAATAGGGAAATGGTTTTCCGACATCCACACCACCGTCGCGGCACAGCTAGTACATTAATATAAAATAGCGTTGAAATGTCGATGTTTTGACGTGTCGCCACATTAGTAGATCGCACCTCCGCGAGCAGGGGTGGGTCGCGTAATGTAACAAATATGTCCGCCCCTCCGCCGCCGCGCCGGTTTAAGCACATTTTTATCTTATTTGGAGTGATATTATGGTTGTAACAATTATGTTTTCTTTTACAGCTCCACCTCCCTTCAACACTCCCACAATGTTTTCAGTAACCCAGCCACCACCTCCTCTACCGCCCATGTAAGTAGTTTGTGTTACTTAACTATTTCAAGTCAATAATTTTTGAATATGTGATCCAGAAAATTAACCAGCACGAAGGAAATATCTTACAATATGTTTCGTTAACATTACAGGTTTGACGCAAGTAGACCTCCTCCTCCAATTCCAACAAATGCAACTACAAATAAAAATGGTGCTTTGAAACGTGCTGCGGGGCCTTCAGAGGGTAATTATCTTACTACATTATTAACAGATTTTTTGCCAAATTTTACCAAGTCAATATTAAAGAAAAATGGGACCTGAAGTATGGGATTTACCCCACCCTCCTATAGCCATAAGATATAAACTAATGTAATGATAATATATTTACTGATTAAAATAATTGTATAAGTCAGCAACGTATTTCTCCAAGTTGTATTTGATGGGAAACACGACTATTTCATGCAAACATGAAGTATCCCTAAGTGTAGGGCAAAGTATTAGTAAAAGAAATGTTAACAAAATGCGACAATTTAATTTGATGCTCTTACTCCGAATAGTCTAATAAACTACACAAATATTCTCCTAAAATCATTTTGATATAAATCTTATTGCTATTGAGGGGTGGGGCAGATTAGGTTATTTAAATTCAAAGGAGTTAATTGCTCAGCGAAAAGCAAAAAAGAATATCAAATTGTTTTCAATAAGTTCAAGAAAAGTTAAAATCACAATAATGAATTCTAGCAAGCGCGAATACTTAGCACAGAATATTATGGAATACCTTAAATATAATTTACTGTGACATGCAATATCCCTTTTTACCATAATTATTAATCGGTTTAGGCTTTGTGCGTGCAACAGAGATTTCTGTTTCTGATAAGTTGTAACAACTTTACACAGACTACTAACTTGCTTATTTGTTGTTACAGTTTGTATTGTCACATTCATTTGCCTAGACGTCAGTTTTCGTACTTTTTGGGCCATAATAGATAATTATCTCATGCAAAATAATCTATATACATTACATAAAAATAAAAGATTCGTCCAGAGGTTCGTTTGTACAGGTTGAGTTTATGAGGGGTAGGGCAAAGTGGTGAATGAGTTCAGTGGGCACCATTTAGGAGAAAACTAAAACTGCAATATACTTGTTTTTTGACAAGTTCTTGGTCTACCCACACCATTTACTATTAATTGAATAAAAAGGTGCATAGAAATGTATGAAATTAAAGAAGCGAAAAATGCACCTACATTTTCTTTAGAGGACATTAAAAGAAATTTTTTGCTATAGACAGTAAAAAAAACATTTAAACGCATTTTATAAACCAATCTAATTAAACATCTAAGTAGGTAGATACAGAGAGGCGAAAGCGCAAGTGTAGCCTGCGATATTTTTTTTCTCGTTTTTTGCAATTTGCAAGTCGGTATTAGGTTATGTTGATCAAAATATGATTCGCGACCGTAACAAGTATGTATTTACAGAATTATAATTATCATCATCAACTACGTCATCAATACAACTCTCTATGACCAAGTAATCCTATTCAATGACTATTTCATTAAAACTTGACATTTAAGGATTATATTATCTTATGGAGTTGTATTACTGGTTCTAATGATTATAATTCTGTAAATAGATATTTGTTACGGTCGCGAATCATACTTCAATAAACATACAACTTAATACTGACTTGCAAATTGCAAAAAACGTAAGAACATTTTAATTTCACAGGATACCCTGGCGCTTTGCCCTTAAATGGAATAGAACTTATCCTTCTAATCATTTGTTTTTATGGCACCAAAGTTGTAGGGCCCTTGGCCTCTTACTGGAAAATATATTTTCGATATAATGAATTAACAAAAACAAATGAAGTATCCTGCCATGGCGTGACATTTCGAATCTTTTAGTCAGAAACAATAGTTCCAAGTCCATTGCCTCTGACTTACATGGAAATCACTTTATTGAATAATTTTGACAGTTTTTTCTGAGTAAAACCGAGAATAATATACAGATTAAACAGCTCGTCATAGTCTGGCACAGCAATTTAATTCTAATAATATTCTCTAATCCAAATTCTGGAGGTGTTTATGCCTAGGTAACATCTAGCATAACTCATAAACTAAACGTAACTATAAGGGACATCGGGGTCGCGGGTTGTTCGAAAGACATACCATGGCCCTGGCACAGGCAAGTGAAGGAATACGTTTGGGTTTTAGTCAGTTGACACGCCCTCCCGCTCCACTCAGAGCGGGAGAAGTCATTTGATGATTTCCCATCCACAACAAAAAAAAGGGACACAATGTTTGTTTGGACCATAAATGTATGGAACCTGGATGATGTCACATCATTCTTTTGCTGGATTTGATCCTTACTAGCAGTATGGTCGCTGGGTGCAATAGGGCGATAAAAATTTTGTGTTCGGTTCCTGGCCCACCATACTTCCTTCTCAATTTTCATTTTCATTTTGTATATCAAATTAACAACTTGATTTAAAATTCGTGTTGAAATATCAAGCATTTCAAAACCGTAACACGATATTTTGTATAACAAACAATTTGTTTAGGCAAGCAATATATTTCAAGTATGATCCTGCAATACTCAGCAATATTATTCGTTTTTCTCAGACAAAACCAATTGTTATATGACATTTTTTGTTTGTGTCCTCTATCCATATGATGTGCCTACTTTTTTTTAATTTAGTCACTATGGGGAATACCGAATCTTTAAGACATACGGGGAAACTGTCTGAGCGCTCCTGTACACGATGCCGCCGCCGCGCCGACTCCGCTCCGCCACCACGCCTCTATGCTGTAGTATACGTTTGCGACCGCGCCGCCGCCGCACCGCCACCGCGTCCTCGCCGCTTGATTTTACATACCACTTGATAGTTGTTAGTAATACATTGGTAGCAATAAGCTAGTAACGCATTGCAGCTGTTATCAGATTTTCAGCTGGTGGAACGTTGGGCACGGAAGCACTATCTCGTCATAGCCTTAGCCTTTCCTTAGACCGTTCGCCAGTGAGTGGGAGGAACACTTTGAGAAGCTGTTGCGACTTTTCAGCCTTTGTGACACGAGGATTTTGTTGTGCAAAGGGTGCCGGAAACCATCTTGGTTTTTTCACTTTAGCTTGCCACCGCCTCTGCGAACTTCTGGCGCTATTTCAGCGAGTGAATACAGCATTTGTACCGGGGTCGGCTTGAGGCAACCAGTAATGATTCGGCGTTTCATTCAGAACTGATCCACTTATTTTGCATGGGCTGAACGACTCCACACAGGGCACGCGAATTCACTTGCAGAAAAATATACCGCCAGCCCAGTAGTCCGCATTATGTCAGGCGAAGCATCCCACTTTATGAGACTAGTCGCTGTAGGAGACTCTTGGTTTGCTGAATGTTTGTGACCATTAAGTAAGCGAAGGCACCAGCACACCATTGTGAACAGCCAGTCGATGACTTGCAACTGTTCCTATTGACATTAATAGCAAAGTCATTTAGAAACATCATAAGTCTTTTAATTATGGGATCCAAAAATACACTACACACTTTAAGGGCATTGTCTTTTTTTTTACATATATTTACGATTTTTTTCGGTTTTCATATAGCCGTATCATAATCAGCCTATAATGTTCCCACTGCTGGGACCTAGGACACAGGTCTCCTCTCGGTGAGAAGGAATGGGCCGTGCGGGTTGGTAGATGTAAAATGTCTTCGAACTTTTGGTTCTAGGACAGGACATACCGGTTTCCTCACGATGTTTTCCTTCACCGTTTTGAGAGCAGTGGTGATGAAATAATTTACACAAAGTACAACGCCTGTCTGGGTTCGAACCCCTGACCGTAAGTCGAGGCCGTTACCACTGGGCCACCACGCTCATATAACCGTAGTTACCTTTTTTTGTGCTAATAGTATCTACCCCTATTGCCCACCCCCACAGCCCCCCTCCAGCCTGCCAGTGTGTCCCGGATTTTCGCCTACACGGATTTGTATGTGTGGTGGTGCGGTGGAAAATTAACTTACAGGTTATTTGTAGTACAGAGTTTCAATAGAATAAGAGGCCAGCTTATACTGGTTTTGTTACCACTGACGTGCGGCCTACCATACATGAGAGGCTTAAATATATAGCGATATTAAAAAAAAAAGTTAGTAGGTACACAATTACACATAACTTAATTAATAAAAACGCGAATTGCTGCACACGAGCTACATCCAACCCACTATGGAGTTAAATACAGGTTACTCAATTAACCTGTATAAGTTCATATTGGGGTATCAATGTCATCAACTGCGTTCATATTTCTAATTGCCGGGCCAAAAAAGATCGGGTAATAATGCAAAAAATGTATTGCCGGTATGGTCGGGCCATATTTGATAATATTGCAGCCACATTAGATGCCAAGCGTAACTAAAATTATGTTAAAACAAAATTACCCTCACCGACTTTAAAATGACAGACTGCTAGTATTCATAAAATGTTTTAACATGTGAGGGACCTATATAAGTAATAGTTAAGCATTTAGCCGCTACATTCCTTTATGTTACTTGAATTTATTAACATGATTTTTATTCAATTGCACATTTTGAATAATAGTCAAGTACCCCATTGTATTAATATTAAATATGTTCTTCAGATGCTATTTTCATGTGCCAAATATATTTCCTTAGCAATAAATTTTGTTGAACACATTAATGCATTCTAATTTGCATTTGCATAATTTCGCATTTTAACTATTAAGTCACAATAGGTACCTATTGTTAATTTTTGGAAGTGCATATTTGAATTCAAGCAAGCTGCGGGGTAATTGCGTAACACACTTACAGTACGAATCGGTTCGATTTTGACAGTTCAACAACATTCATTGCGTTATTTACGTTGTCGAGCAGACTAATTTTTCGAACATATGAAGCAATGGATGACCAATAATCATCAAAATCATTCAGATTCTGAATGATAGTGTGTTACGCAATTAGGGTGCTGAAATGGGAATTTTGTATCTGATTTTGAACCTCTGGAAAGTTCGTGATTCGTACAGCGCGCATAACTTCTAAAGCTTGGAGGCTCGACAGTAATTGAAAAAAAATTCGGGGTGAATGAAAGCCGTAACTATGAAATATAATATAATATAAGTGTTCATGTTCTCGATTTTGTAGAATACAAGATTTTATTTTTTATTCCTCCTGTTTAATCCCAAGTTCCACGACTATGGATAAACTAAGATGTATTTAGAACCAGGCTCTAAAATTGTGGTAAATAATGTCTATCAAAAGCTCTAAAAGTTTGTGTCGGGTCCAAAATCAGATACGCAGTTTGAACTCATTTCTACATTTATAGGATTAATAGACCAAGGATGGCTAAACAAATAGATTGTTTATTTATTCCCACTGGCGAAACTGAACAAAATATGCTGAAGAGTCTGTGTCTGGTGGAAATACTCAATCACATTTTTGTTTTTGTGATTCTTGGTTAATAAAATAATACTGTTTGTTAAAGTTTAAGTTCCATAACCGCTTCACAATTAATCATTTCAATGCATTTTGCTCATAGTAATAAAATAAACTTAGGATAGCTAATGTTATTTGCTTGGCGCGTATTTATTTTGTTCCCAGCCGGGCCAAGCAAAGCGAGGAAAGCGGACTGCTCCAAAGTAGTTGAAACTGTCTGCGAAAATTGTATCCAGCGGGAACTCAGGTTTGAAATGATAAGATTCTTCTCCATATTAATTTGTCCGCATGATATAATTTGAGATATATTTAAGTAATAATAATTGACGCTGTGTTATTTTACCGGGAATTGTTTGATATGATGAAGTATGAGAGTGGTCATGAATCGGCGAGTGTTTATAAGCGAAGCGCGTTCTGATTCCAATTATAATATTTTGAGAAGCGAATTTTTAGTATTCAGTATGTAATAATGTTTATATATTTGCTTGCATAATGCAAAATTTTATAAATACGCAGAAATCTACCTCGTCAAGTTAAATTGTCCGGTTTACTTTTTAATGAAAACTAACATCATAACGGTAAAGAATTTAATGGTAAATTACCCGCGGGGTTGAATTGGAAATAAAATGCTGTGCGATATAACAAGTAAAGTAAAAAAGGTAAATCGAAATAACATAACGAGCCAAAATACTTTTTCGAATTTTCGTTTTATAATTTGTAAAGCAATATGCTATGTAATAATGTCTATTTAAGTCTCGGTTACATCACTTGGATCAATGTAATTCAAAAATATTCTCATTGCAAGCAATTACACATGGGTTGAGCCTGCACAGCGATGATGATATCTAAAATTCTAAATAATGATACAGTGGCTCTTGGTTTTATGGTCTAGTGTTGTTGTGCGTTATCGCGCCCTTGGTGATCTGTCCGCCATACTATCCGGTAATCATCACGACTGTACGGTTGATTGGAGATCGCTTATTTGATATTAGAAAATAGCTGCTACACGCTAACACACATCTGTTTAGTTTTATAGAAAAGCATTGCATGATTAAACTTTTCAATGTGTCTTTAGGAGTGAGCTGTACCATCAGGAATTGCAAAAATTGGAGTGCGAGAGTGAATACCAATCCTATATTTACGAGAAAAAGTCTGCAGAAAATGCAAATGGTCGGTTGTTGTTGAAGTCAACAGTAAGTCCAGAGCTGTTCCGCATACTGGAGCAATATACGGAGGTAATGTAGTCATGAACATACCAAATATTTAACTGAAATAAATTCACACAATTTTGAAATTAATGAATGTGTTGTGTTCTTAAAGGAGTCGACTCAACAGATGCAAGTTCAAGATTTGCTGGGTCAGTTCAGTCAAACGCCGTCGTTCGATTCTGTAAGTCTTTGTTGTGTATTTATCGAGTCACTAAAAATATTCCTTTTTTTATACGCACATGTAACGTGTTTTGTTCATGTTTCATGGTTGTCAAGGGCATTTATATTTTTAATTCTTGGCGGCCATTAGGCGCCTGTCCCATCGCCGACGATTAGCTAAAAGGGAGTAGAGCTAGCAACAAGAAACAAAGAGTTGCCGAGCAGCGAGTGTGTTCTCCGATAGTTCTGTCGCTTGGCTATGAGCGAGTGCGCGAGTTCGATGGGTAGAATGGACTGCCCAGTCACTTGCTGGTATGTGTATGTACCAAGCGAGAATCTCAGCGAGTGTTCTGCCCGCAAATCAATGAGAATTTTCTTTCATAATTCTTCTCGCTGCGACAAACTTGTGGACAGATAGTTCTCACCGGCAGTGTGAACAGTCAGCGATTAACTGTTAATAAATGTGAATACATGTATCTCTTTTACTGCCACGGGATCTACATCTATTTTAAGTTTCTTGAGCGAGAAAATAGTCGAAAGCTCGTCGTTTCCTCGTCGATAGTGGGACAAGTGCCTTAAGCTCCTTGTGGGGTTAGGTCTCAGGTTACACGAAGATGCATGAAAAGTCAACTGTCATGCACTAAATTTTCTGGAAAATTTCATAAAACTCGTCGTTGCAACATGTCCTACTCTGCTCAAACGAATTTAAATCCAAAAGACTGGATGAGCCAGTCTGGTCTCATAACAATATGTTTCTGCTGCCATTGAGTTATAATTATAACTCATGCTGAACTGTTTGTGTACTTGTTTTTTCTGAGATTTAACGAATTAGAAAAAATAAGTCATAGTCCGTATCTTGAGGGAACATTTAGTATTTGTTTCATTAAAATCGGGCCACTCGATCAAAAGTAATTACAATTATTTAAAGTCACATAATAAACTTGGCTGAGACGTACACATACACTTGCGTGGTCAAAGTCGGCGCTAGAGTATTTCAAATTGATGTTAATAATATAAAAATAATTAATATTATTTTTAAGTTAGACATGTAGAATCATAAAAACTTGATTTTCTTTATTTCTCCTAATATTTTGCAAAAAAATCGTGAGCGGAGGAGTTTTTTTTTTTTGATGCAATGCTAGATACTTTCCGGAAAGATAATGGATTGATGTTGCAGTAGCCTCCTATGGAATAGCCACCACGTTGCTAAATGGTGGCGGAACGGCACATTCGGTACATAAACAGCCATTAAACTTAGCTTATGAGGAAATGCCAGTTTGTAACATTAGTAAAAACAGCGAGCAGAGACGAATGTGGCAGCAATGTAAACTGTTGGTTTGGAAGGAATGTACGATGTCCTCCAAAAGTGTAATCAAAGTACAGTAGTACTCAACTAATAAGGCTTATCGATGTACCTGCGCAGAAGATGAATTTTCAAAGCGCGGGAAATGCTGTTGACCAATCGGCACGCTCCACGCTTTTTCCTGTACCGCTATTGGTCGGTAGCTGCCGCCATGTTAGCGCGCGCCGCTTGACAGCCGCCATACTTGCGAGTGAGACGGAACTAACTGCTGCAGTGTATTATGAACCTTATAGTAGTGATCTAAGGTTGATTGTAAGTTTTATGTATTCTCGTTAATCTTCGGGGCCATACTTTCTTTTCTGTGCGAACGAAGATTCACGACGCGCCTTATTACTTGGGTACTACTGTACTAAATCGGAACTATCAGAGTTATCAATAGCAACCGAAGTATCACGGAATATAATTATTTTGGTACCGCTAGACATCGATTTTAGACAGTCTCTGGGGATAATTTCCGACCACCACGCGGGCGAAGCCGTAGGGAAAAGCTAGTATCTCATATGAATATAAAGTATTTAATTCGTTTGGACAGCGTCTGTGTTGCTGAGATATTATGATTGCCAAGAATTGCACATTGCCCGTGTAAGCGCACCATTACTCTGGTAGCTCTGGACATAAATTAGAGACCGGTATTCATTATTGCACATAATTTCCAGGAAACATCTACAGTGCCCAGACAGTTCCTACTCAAGCTAATGGAATGCGCTTTAAAGCAAAGAACTCTAATGGAACCTGTAAGTATAACAGATAGGACTATAAACCTCTATGGCAGACTGATTAAAAAATGGTCTTATAAATTCACATCTTCAAAGACATATCGTACGAATCGTACTATGCGAAACGTGTCGTCGAATTTTACTGAATTTTCATGTATTTTCCAGACGCCCGTGCCTAGTGTCGGAATCGATGAATCGTCGCTGTTGCATTCGCTGACTACACTTACCAGGAGAGCAAACCCAATCAGTCACACATCTTCTGATGTGATACAGGCAGTGTTGGAAGTCATTCGTAATTGTAAGTCATACATTCTTCATTTTAAACCCCCTGTGATATAAGTAAAGGGTCGATGATAAGTTGATAATGTATGCTTAATGTATACTATAAATTCAGTAAATGATCTGGAACACTTGAAATTTTTCGTCGGATTACCGATGTTTTTTTTTTTAATAAAATACTAAAAATTTTAGCACAGGGTCTCAGACCAAATAAAAAACCAAGACAATGCTGCGAACAATACAGTGAATCATGCTCAAAACTACACCTCGCTTTGTGCATACACGATCACACGCACACATTTACACTAAACTACACCTCACTAAGGTCCGTATTACAGAACGTCACTCAATACTCAAGCATTACTTAAAACTAGATTCAAGCCATTTGATTGGTTGAAACTAGATTTAAACAGATCTGTGCTTGAGTTTCCTTCTGTAATACGGACCTAAGTCCACGAAAGTGTACGGCCTCACTGCACTGTTTATTTATTTATTTACGGAAAACAAACAATTGTACAGTATAAGTTACAGTAAACATTACAACGTATTAGAAGCTAATGTACAATCCACGACGTTTCCACATATTACTAAGTTAAAATACAGTGTAGACACAGTATTTAAAATTACAATAGCGCAAATAAGAAGACAAAAATAAGAGGAAGTGATAAAAGAAATAACTGTTGTCAGCGCTATGTCTTGGTTTTTTATTTGGTCTGAGCGCACGGGGTCCAGAATAATGTACTGAATCCATGGTAACAGGTTGCGCGTCCCTGCCATTCTGTATAACCAGGCTGTAACCTTATCAATCTATACTCGGACTTTTCATTGCAATAATGCAATTGCAATAATTGCAATAATGTGACCAAACTAAAACTAATAGTGAACGAATTTGCGACAAAAATGAATGGTAGAACTAGTTCAATTAGAATTAATCTCAAATAATTTATTTGTACATACCGCACGTCGGGTGTCCGTTTCCTAATTCGAAGCTTTAAAAACAACTATAAATGTATTTTTATTTTCATCCAAAATCGAGGATGGTTCCTTTGACCACTTTGCTCTACTACCCATCGTTTCGGATCTCACCCTCAAGTCTCCTTTAACTCGGCTAACTTAACAGTTAATTTTAAAAGCAAACCGCGATAAAAAATTTTTTTCGGATTTTTTATTAAATGTATAAAGTGTCGTCAATGCCGCCGCTGTCTACGCACCTTTAGCCGACCGCTACAAAAATGGAACGTTGAATTAATCAAGTGCTCACAACAATTTTTTCCGTAACTAACATAGAAATTATCAACATCGTTTAAGACCTTAATTATTTTTATTCTTAGTTATGTTTGAGTAAATTAGGTGTATCATACATTTAACATAACATAAAAATTAACTAAGTATGTCACTGTTATGAAAATTATATTGTTAAGATATTTGTTGTTGTAATATCAGTAATTGTAAGTACTCATGCCGCCTGTTTTACAGGCGTCAGTACCGGACGTCAAACTTTGTACTTAATACCTACGTTATTTCTAAGATTTATACTGCATTTTATAAAAGATAGTGGGCAAACATGTATGGGAGTTGGGCCAAGCGTCTCCAAGGTTGAATCATATACCAAATTAAAGGGTACAATGTACTGTTCAAACATGCAGAAAGTCATCAAAAACTGTCCGAGAGATTTCGAGAAATGATAGCTTATTTTGCCTCAGAAGATACTACGGATTTTTTATTTTGCTTCATTGTCGAGTATTATTATAGTTTTTTCTTGTTAATTATAGTTAAAAATCATTACTTCATTCTTATAATCATCATTATTCATCATCATCATCGTCATCATCGAGTATTGGTAGATTTTATATTTTATTTTGCTACATTGTCGGTAAGTATATTATTTGTTATAGGTAGGTATTACGTACTTAGAGTTGAAAATCTTCGCATCATATTTTTAAAATCATGGTTGTTAATCATCATCATCATTGAAGTAGTGACAAGTTTATTTTTGCCTTAGAAGTTACTAAAGATTACTTATTTTATTTAGCGACATTGTCGGGTATGTTTATTATTATTATTTTTAGTATTTATAGTTAAAAAAATAATCATAATTATCATCTTTTATTATCATTTCGTTTATTCGTTTTTATCCTTATAAAATACATTTTAAAATAATTCTTAAAAAAATATATAAAAAATATAAAAAAATATTAGCCCACCGGTATCGGGAACAGAGTCCAAGTCAGGGCTCCAGAGAGAGGAACCTCCTAACAATGCGCGCCGTGTCCCGAATCAGGGGGCCTACTCCCTAAGTCCATCCGTCTTTCCGTCCGTCCGTTTATCCGTCCGTCTGACATTACGATCCATCAAAACAAGTGTAAAGGTTAAATTTTTCGGACGGGCAAAAACACATCGGGAGTAGGGACAACTGGCAAATCATGTTGTCATTCATACTTCGTTCGGGCCGCGAACCAATCATCCATCCGTAGGTGATACGGAGTAGGAAACGCCCGTAACGAAGGCCGAAACTACGGGCTTCGTGCTTAGGGAGTAGGCCCCCAGGCCCTTAATCCAGCTGCCCAACGAGAGCCTCCTTAGGTGTTGGTCGAGGCTCTTTGCAATTAAGCCATTGGCTGATACGACTATCGGCACAATGATTGCAGAGTTCACATCCCAGAGTCCACATCCCACATGTCGACAACCTCGCGAGCCAAGTCAAGATACTTGTTTTGTTTATCTTTCTCGGATTTCACGAGGTTCCCGTCAGACGGGACCGTTATGTCAATAATCATTGTGCGCCGCTCTATTCGATCCACCACCACTATATCAGGTTTATTGGCAACAATAGTCCTGTCAGTGATGATGGATCGATCCCATTACAATGTGATATTTCCATTTTCGAGAACTGAGTCGGGCACATACCTACAGTTCGGCACTTCCGATTCCGCAAGGCTGTATTTCAGTGCAAGTTGCTGATAGATAATCCTGGCTACAAGGTTGTGTCTATGCAAGTACTTTTCGTTAGCTAGACGAGAACAACCAGAGATAATGTCGGATTGATTCTCATATTAATTATTATCATTTTTAAAATGTCTTTGACATATCTGTGGACCCTGGGGTCCCGGATCTTTGGAAGGCAGAGGCCCCTTGGACAATTTTAAATTAGGAAGAGGCACCAACCGGCGATAATCCCTGTATGTACTCTGCAAGTGCACCCAAGGACAACCCGAGGTTGGTGCAGAACATGGCAAAAAAACATATTGGGCTATGTGTTTGGGTGGCTGTGGACTAGTAACCTAGAACTATGGAAACACTATGGCCCCTGCCTGAATAATGTTTTGTATACAATACACAGATCATGGCAGGGGATGATGCAAGTCATCCCCTGCCCTGCACTCAATAATGGGCCCCCGAAAGCGGTCGCTAGCACATAGTATGGTAGCGGCAAGGGGGCAACATGTCCTGAGGTGCTTGTGAGGAGTGGAGAGGTATCCCACGGCTATCAGGACAATCCCGGAAGTACGGTCAAGATCCCTACCAGCATCTTACTGGAATACTTTCTTCCTCTTGCGAATCTCCACTCAAACCGGCCAATAAAGGGAAGAAAGAGGTGGGAGCACTGTTCCTCATCAGTGTTCACTCCAGCCGGCCAAGCGAGAGGTGAGGAACAAGTCTTCTCGCGCGAGATAGGGTCCGTGGGGTTGCTACTGCCCAACAGCTTGCCACATGCTGCCCTGCGGGTTCATGTATCTCTCTTGGTCTGGCTCCTCATCCTAGACCTGTTCCGGCAAAGTAAACTCTACAGGCACAGGCCTAGATTCGGAGTGCGCAAGCCCTACCACGACGTCAACGTAAAGAAACTCCGGTGGAGTTATTATCATCATTATTAATCGATCATCTTTACCGGACCATCCTGTGGATGCTTTAAGCGAACTTGAAGCATCCGGCTAGGGGCCGAGCGCACAGTACAGTTGGCTTTGGCCCCTCGTACGCTTTCCAAAGGTTCGGGACCCCAGGGTCCCGAGATATGTCCAAGACATTGACAGTGAAACAAAATAATAAAAATCAGTAATAACTTCTAAGACAAAAATAAGCTTATCATTTCTCGAAATCTCTCGGACAGATTTTGATGCCCTTCTGCATATTTGAACAGTACATTGTACCCTTTCATTTGGTATATGATTCATCTTTGGCGACGATTGGACCACATTTGCCCACTATCTTTTTGATTTTTGAATAAATATTTATTATTATTATCTCCTTCATTTCAATAGATAAAAATTACATTTTAAAATATTACAATATACAAACATTTTAAAATATAAAAACATTGGAGACCACTGGTATTGGCGGCCATTATAATAATAACAATGGACCCTCCATTGTTATTATTGTACTGGCCGCCGAAAAAAAGGTACCAGTTTTGGTCATTGGCTTTTGCGACTCGCTAATAATATTTGTATTTTTTCTTTTCAGCCTCGTCATTTACTTCTGACAGAAATCAAGGAAATGAATCTCGCACAAAAGAAACAACTAATTTAGACCGAAGTAGACCAAGCACTTCAAACGTAAGCAGCAATGCAATCAACGGATTCGGACACTTCGTTAACGGTCATAAAGTCGAGAGTGCACCTCCGGCAGCGGTCGCAAGCACTAGCAGATATCCGACCACCACGCACGTTCCGGTCCGAACGTACTCCAGCGGAACGGCCAGCACAGCCTCGCTCACGCAAAGTGCAGCGCACACACCGACGGCGTTGCATCTACCCAACGCATCCCATCCTCCTGGCGCCTCCCGTCCGCCGAGCGCCGTCCATCCTCCTAGTGGCCTGCATCCCGCCAACGCCACCCGTCCTCTCTCTGTGAGGGCGGTGGCCGCTCCTGCCGCGTACTTGTCGTACCAACCGGCCGTCCCGCCGCCAGCTGGACCAGGCTACTATTCACAGCCATATCCGTCAACCTCCAACCGTAAGTTATGGAAATGGCACATTAAAATTATTGGTCTAATGTCTTGAACACTTGAGGTGAATCATACGGCCTGCTGGGGTCCATTTCTCCACTAGTTGGCGCTGAAATAAAGTTTAGCAATTTAGAATAATCCCAGAGGCAGATCATTCGACGTCGAATATTTTGTACCCAAATTGTGTCTGTGTGGATTGAGGTGGCCATGTCTGATATTTAAACGTGGATACTTGGATACAATAGCTTGATTTGGTGTGTATAGGGCATGTGGTGTATAAGTGTATATGCATCAATAACTCTCAGTTTTATTTGCACATAAATCATTATAATTATTATTATCGTTCGCATAAATCGACAAAATGTAGGGAACAGCTGATTCGTTTTTCGTGATTTCGGCTAAATAAGTATTTCATCTGCACTGCTGCACCAAATAGATTACGTTCAGAAACTCCTACATTTTAACCTTTGAATGAAAAAGTGACTTGTTCAGACCGCCCATTGTGTCACCCTATGTAAAATTTCAACATTTATATCTGTAATTTTTATGGTGTGCATAATAAAGAGTATTCTATATATCTATCTATCTTGTTCACTCTTGCTGGTGAATCTATTCTCTTTGACGTTTTGCTATTTTGACACTTGGTAAGCACTTGCGTAGAGCTGTTAATAGCTAGCTAGCTAGGTAGAGGTCATATTGAACATTTCCTGAAGCATTCGTTTTATTAATTGTATTTTTATCAGATTTCTTAACAAATTGCATAACAATACTTGACCCACTGTCCAGATTTTTTCCTTAAATGGATTTTATGCACAACTCGCAATAGACCATAACATTAAATATGCCAAATTCTTTTCATGAAAAATGGCCTAATGTTTATTAAGGCAGTTTCCCTGAATCTTCTGTGGATTCAGATTTCTCCATAACGTCTCAGTTGGAAAATTATACAGTGTCAGTCAGTACTGTCAGCCTCAAAAAGATGTATACATAGACAAGGAACCATTTTGTTGTCAACAACTTTTGTTTCACAACAATGTAATCATCGAATAGGTACAAAACATACTATACAATTTATTTTACCAAAAAATAAGTAAACATTTGGTCCCAAAACATCTACACACCCAATGACCATAGGTAAATATGATTGATAAAAAATATACAATGCAGAAAGTTTTACATTGTATTCTTAGGTCATATATCCCTATGCACTGGATTATTAGTGTTAAAGGGCCTTGTAGCACTCGATTATATTTCGAATGTCTTTCAGATGTACCTAACATTCATCAATCGTACCCTAACTCTCCTGCACGAATGGCAGTGACGCCTCAAGTACCGGTGCGGCCCTCAACCTCGGCGCCGGCACCGCCTGTGCAAAACGCTCAGAACTACAATGCGTACGCTATGGGCAGATATCATCCCCAGCCACATAACTATCCTCCTTTCCCATAAACCTGACGAGGTATGTACACCTCACGTGCTTTGATGACGACGCTATATTTATATGCGAATTTTTGTTATATTTAAACCTGCATTAATAAAACTATCTCATTTGAGTATTTTTACCTGATTTCTCTGTTTTGAACCGGATACGTTTTTGTTTCCGATTAAATCTAAAATTTATAAATTTTTTGCAGTTCTTTTAAATTGAATACTCAAATTAGCTAGTTCATTCATACAGGTCCATAGTTTTAAGGACAAAATAGCATTTGCGAGTTTATGCTAACACTATGGTCACGATAGCAAGCGCCTACTTGTAGATTGAGCGTGTGTAGCCAGGCCTTTATAATTTTTTTAAACAACATTTCTCTGAATTTATATTTACAATAAAAATCGGTGATGTCGTGCAAAATACGACGTGTGAGTCGGCGTGACATGGGCGGCGTCCTATTGTGAATAGAGTTAGTCCCGAATACCAATGTGCTTATAATAAAAAACAAAGACTGAATATATAATAGAACATTGAATATTATGCCGACTTATGGTTGTCTATGTTAACATGATGGGTTCTTTAGGTAAACATAGGAAAAAAGTAGTAATAGAAAGCAGTCGTTTTTTCACGCTCGTTTTGTTGACGTTGTCAGCCCGCGACAAACTGAACGAATTTCTACGGGCAGGGAAAACTAGACGCAATCTCTAGCGAAAATCTAGACGTACTCTGTGCCCGCTGGACCCTATATTTCAACGAGCGACTGACTAAAGAAAACCGACAGTTATTTCGAGCAGCTAACCACGTGACAAGGAATGTGGTTATGTTATAAGTACTGCTGGATCAAAAATGGAACTGAACTATCAAAATTCGCGAGCTCGACGGAAACCCGGCTATACCAGCATGACTTACGGCGCCATTGCCCCATCTCAACTGAACAAACTACACTGGTGGACAAAAAAATTAGGCCACCCCTATTTTCATGATTTATTCATTAATTACGGTCTGTTTAAAAATTAAAATAAATAATACGTTTTTGAACGTTCATTTTCAATCTTACTAGAGGGTATATTGATAAAATTATCAAGTGTAAATGTGTCAAATGTCATTTAATCAGTTTTTTATTTACCCACACTTTTATTCTTTTATGTTTAATGTCATGTCACTAGGACGCTATTTAAAATTATCGTTAAATTCGTATTACTGATTTAAGTTCTGTGCCTCCCACGTCCTTTTCACTGATAAATATGGATCTACGTGAAGCAGAAGTTGTTCGAATCGTAACGTTGTTACAAACTGGAATGAGCCAGCGAAATGTCGCTCGACAATGTGAAGTTAGTCGATCAACGGTTCAATATGTCTACAAAAGATATCTGGAGACCGGTGGCTACATCAGAAGACCTGGATCAGGTCGAAGAAGAAAGACATCTGAACGGGATGATCGATTTGTAGTGTCAGCAAGCCTCAGAAATCGTCATCGTTCTGGAGTAGAATTACAGCACCTGCTTAGAGATGTCTGAGGTGTCGCTGTAAGTGATAGGGCAATAAGAAGACGCCTTAAAGAACGTGGTTTAAAACCATTCAGACCCGCACCAGGTCCTAAACTTACCACAGCTCATAAGGCAGCACGGTTAAATTTAGCTCGTGAACACCGTGGCTGGGCTTTGGCACAATGGGGGCAAGTACTTTTTCTGATGAGTCCTGTATGTGTCTTTATGGTGCTGATGGTCGCAAAAGAGTATATCGAAGACCGGGAGAACGATGTGCACAATGTACCATATCTGAAAGGGTAAGCTTAGGAGGCGGTTCAGTTTTGTTCTAGGGAGGTATAAGCTTAGAAGCCCGTACAGAGCTGGTTATCGTAGATAGAGGAACTGTGACTGCTGAATCATACATCACTGACATTCTTGAAGACCATGTAGTGCCATACTCAGGATTTATCGGTCACGAATTTAAATTAATGCACGATAATGCGCGCCCCCACACTGCGGTATGCGTAAGAGATTACTTGCGAGAAGTGGAGATACAGGTTCTGGACTGGCCAGCACGAAGTCCAGACCTTAATCCAATAGAACATTTATGGGACGAGCTAAAACGGCGAGTAAGACAGCGAGAACCAGCTCCGGAGAACATGCAACAGCTGAAACTGGATTTATTGGAGGAATGGGAAAACATACCCCAATTTACCATAAAAAAATTGATAAAATCCATTAACAAAAGGATGGTATGTGTTATCAAAGCCAGAGGAGGCAACACCTCTTACTAAAGAAAGATTGACTTCAGCAAAACCATTTAATTTTATTTTAATCAGTGTGAAGTCGTTGTAAATTTTCCTTCATTTTTTATTTTTCTTGTATATTGCTAAAAAAAATTAAGTTGGTTAATTCAAAAATGCATTATTTAATTTAAGAATTAACAAACAAACAATAAAAAATATATTTCAAAAGTTGTTATTTTGAAACACAGGCATGACAACCGGTTTGGTAGGTGGCCTAATTTTATTGTCCACCAGTGTAGAAGCTAACGGACGAGATCCTACAAACGTAGGAGACATTTTCCTATGTAAGCACCTGTTACGTTTTTCTTTTAATTTTACATTTTCAAAATAAGTTTTTTTGTTTGTTTATTATGCAAAATTCTCTCAAATACCTAGAAAGGCTTGTAGCCAAGCACCTGTTTTGTTTCCCTATGAAAACAATGTTTTAACCTTGTTTATTGTTTGTTTATTATGCTAAAACCGCCCAAATACATTCCGTGTCTAGTGTTGGCACTCAAGCACCTAAGTTAGTTTTTTTTTGTTAAACATAAAAATGTGTTTAAATACTCTTATTGCTGGTTTATGAAAAGTTTGCTCAAATACTAGTTTTCAAGCACCTGTTATGTTTCACTTCAATGTTTATAGATTTTAATTATTTTTGTTGTTTGTTTACTATGCTTAATTTGCTCGAATACAAGGGCTTGCACTCAAACACCATTTAAGGACGCTATTACAAGTAGGTAGTCAAATTATAACTTTTTTAAACAAAAGTATGTTTATTAAATAAAATGCTTTGCGTTCTTAAAAATTTTTTTCGTCGAATTGTTGATAGATGTGCATGGTACAATTCTGCACTATAAATATAATTTTAGATAGGGACATTACAGAAATAAAAATTTCACTTCGGTACATTTATTGAGAAACTAGATGGGGTATAAACTATAAAAGATTAGTGACGTTGGCAAACAAGTGAGGATGCTTGCAACCTCATTCTTCTAAATAGGGGAACATTAACAGACGGACATAAGTCGGTATTATATTTAAGTGTACACGATTATCTAGTTGTAAGTTACCATTAAAGAGTACAAAATCTTAAAATTTTATTTAAGATAATAGCAGTATTTTAAAACTAACGAATGTTCCTAAAAAATAGTCATTAGAAAGTTTTGTAGTTCCAATAATGTAATCATAGGATCGATGCATGTACGAATCAATTTTAATTAGTCATAAGTTTTTTTATTTAATGGTGCTACTTCTGTTGAAGGAAAATTATTTGCAAAAAATACGGTCAAATGAGAGCTGTATTTGTTGCCTGAGGATTCCGTGTACTATATAATTTACAACATGAGCACTAATACTCATCAATCACGGTAATCGGTTACCCGTCCAACTCCCACTTGACTACTTTTATACACTTGACTTTGCAGCCATTTTTGTATTAAAGATAAAACTGTGATAATTATGTAACTCTTTTGAGACTGATTTTAAATTAATTTATCTTAGATTGACTGACTAGAAAGAATAAGTTATATTGTAATCTAAAGTAACAAAAAAACGACTACAAGCTACATTCCGCGCCTGAGCTCTGAGGAATCGGGGGCTGAGGAAGCGGGCGGTTTTCTAGGACATACTATCCTCATAGAATTATTTCATAATTTTTTGCATCTTTTTGCTTCCGCGCGCGCGCTTTTAATTCTATGAGGATAGTATGTGCTTGAAAACCGCCCACTTCCTCAGCTTCCGATTCTTCGGAGCTCGTGCGCGGAAGTGCTTATTAACCGAGAACACTGATCAAAAAATGATTGCAACCACAAAAATAATCCTCGATCAAGAATACACTAGATCACGAACGAACAAAAACTCATGGTTCAATGGCAGCGATTTGATAATACTGTACCATCGACATTCGAGGCACTTTTTTGAGGCGCCTACCCTGAATCTAATGTATTCTTGATCGAAGCGATCGAAGCTTATAATTCTGTAAATTGTTAGAAAGGCCGGGAGACATTCATCGCATTTGTTTCAATTCTGATACACACAATGTAGTCGGTATAGATCGTATAAATTAAAATTACACGCACCTCCACCAAATTTTGTATACATTAATTGTACGTAACAAGCAGGAGACGCGCAATTTTAAATAAGATTAACTACACCATCATACATACATACATGCATTAAGCTATACATCTGTGTAATTATATTTAAAATTTGTACTGAAACAAATGCGCCCAACAGCGGTGCCATAGGTTTTTGATCAGTGTATTAATTATCTAAATAAGTGTTTTGATTATAAATAATAATATGTACTTTAGGGAAACGCACTGCGTGCCGATGCGATTACACTGTTTTAACATTCGCGATTTAATTAAAAAATCATTCACGTTGCTAAATTTGGAAACTTTTCACAAAATGCCTCTGCGATTGTAGTATGTTTTAAAAGTTTTATAGGAATCCTTATTGGATTGTTTCCTTTTTCCGAATATGACAATATTCACTGTCCAACTAGTACCAACAACAATCTTACTCTGGCCTTTTCATATTTGCCACAAAATTGGCGAAGGCGCCAGGGTAGCCCATGAAATTCGTATTTTCTTACGTTTTTTGCACTTTGCAGGTCAGTAAGTATCAGGTTGTATGTTGATCTGAATATGATTCGCGACCGTAACAAATCTGTAATTATAGTAATCATTAAAATCATCAATACAACTCTCCGATTTCATATTATCCTATTGAATGACTATTTCATGATTTGAGGATTATACTAACTTAAGGAGTTGTATTACTGATTCCACCTTAAGGCGAGTAGAGCTGCTAACCAGCGCCACCATTGAGAAAAAAATTGTAAGTCTGGAGATATCGAACATGTTGAAATTTGCTCACATTTTTAGTCAGATGAGGTAGAATTTATTGTATCAAAAAAATCAGGGAGGGGCAGTGGTCCAACTGCTCTGTACAACTAGTTGGACCATGCGTCCTTCCTGGGGGCAGTGGTCCAACTGCTCTGTACAACTAGTTGGACCTTGCGTCCTTACTAGGGGCAGTGGTCCAACTGCTCTGTACAACTAGTTGGACCATGCGTCCTTACTAGGGGCAGTGGTCCAACTGCTCTGTACAACTAGTTGGACCATGCGTCCTTACTAGGGGCAGTTGTCCAACTTTAAAAATAGTTGGACCACAGCACCTTTTGAGAGTTCCGTGCTCCAATTCATTTAAAAAATAACTTAAAAAATAAAATAAAAAATAATAACACAAAAAATTTGTCGTTTGCCGCCAAACCGCCAAATATCAGAATTTGTTGGTCACTGGTTCAAAAGTTCAAAAGTTCATAGGTGGCCGATCTGGTGACGTCTCCCCAGCTTGGCCTCATTTTCTCCCAAAATTAGTTGCAACTTTTCGCCATGTCACAGATTTAGGAAGAGAGTTTAGTTTTTTTTTTAGTTTAGAGGATAATTTGAGTTCATTTTTTAAGTACAGTCCAAGAGTTAGATCGATTTTTTTCCTTATTTTTTCATGGATTTAGGCGAAATCGCCCGAATAGCCAGCGAAAGGCAAATTTTCTTACAGTTTTTTGCAATTTCCAAGTCAGTATTAGGTTCTATGATGACCAAAATACGATTCGAGACCATAAAAAGTATGTGTTTACAAAATTATAATCAATAAATTCATCAATACAACTCTATAAGACCCAAGTAATCATATCGAATGACTATTTCATGAAATATTGACATTTGAGGAATAAACTAACTAATCAAGGTAAAGGTCATACATTGTTCCTAACAAATTACAAGGGCGTAAAGTGGCAAAAAGATTTTTTCTTTTTTCCTTTCGCTGGAAAAAATGTAAGTACATAAGTAAATCATAAAATAAATGAATTAAAAGCCTGAGGGCAATGAATTTGCGAATAAAAGTTTTGGTAAACGCTTAGAAAGTACGGGTTCGCGGCACTTTGCGGCCTCGCGCTCCTGACTAAAACGCTGACTAAAACGACTAAAATGTTGCGGCCGTTGCGGGTGAAAAAATCGACAGTGAAAAATAAATCGATTTTTTATTAATCGATTTTTTGTATTATGTAAATCGATTATAATAATCGATTTTTATTGAAAAAAAAAATCGATTTTTTCCCTTATCGATTATTTTTTCACATCCCTTCTATGAACCCTTATAACTTTTGAACCAGTGACCGGACTCAAAAAAAATCAACTCTAAACCTCCTAGGTTCTAGGTTATGGCAGTTAACGCCAAATAACTTCTCAATGATAGCGCTAGGTTGCAGCTACACTCACCTTCCTTAACCAGAATTTTCCGTCGTTGCCGTCCATATCTTCTTCTATTCATTTAAATAAAGTTAAACTAAAACGAAGTAGAAAGTTTAATATTCAATCTTTCTTTTTCATCACATAAATCAAATGTCTTAGAAAATCAATGTAGATTATTCAATAAAAATACAGTCACGAGCATAAATGATGTGTCTGTCACTTCTTAGAATGCAATAATGTATGACATGTCTTGCGTTATAAATATCTACATACTCAGTTAAGTTCAGAAGAATGTGATACCTCGTTGTGACAAAAAATATCTGATAGTTTTGATCATAACGAGGGTATCACATTCTTTTTGAAGCATTACATGTATTTTTGAACATGACTTACCCGAAGGCCACGAGCCGCAACGCTTACAGCGAATTCGCTCTGCGTTGCAAGCGTCAGTGTCGAGCGTTAAAAACTTTCAACATTAAAAGGCCACAAAACAGCGCTGCAAATCGTAGCAAAATTCGCTCATAGCGAATTTCCTCGAGCGTCGAATGGTTGGACGCGCGTTTTATGTAAGCATCGGAAACAAATGTATGATAAAGTTCTACAGCGTTCACGAACAGTCCTCCATGTGCCTCGATCGCTCGGTCGCCCCGAGCGTCAGGGGTCGAAACAAAGTACACAAAGTTCATACTCGTGGGAACAACATGGAAGAATCTATTAAAAACCCAAGACGAGACGAGGAGAAGGCGAGGAGTGATGCGGGGTCGGAGTCCGACGCCGCATCGGGGGCGAAGGCCGCGAAGGGCTCTTTCAAGAGCCCGGAGGGCGTAGTGGTGGGTTCCGCTGGCAGGAATGCTTTCCTGAAGCGGAACGTGGAGGAAAAACCGGGGGATGGCCAGGGGTCGTCTTCCTCGGACGGAGGAAAGCGCTCGGCCAAAAAAGCTCGACGGGTCCTAGGTTGGAGTCACACCAAGTCCAAGAGCAAGAGCCGGGCAATGCAGGAGGATGACTCCGTCGGCTCGGCCGAGGGGAGCACTCTGGAGGCGTCTGGCGATGAGTCGGACGCCTCTGGTGGCTTCAAGGCAGAGCGGGCCAGGTTCGCGGAGGTCGTGGCTGCTGCAGTGAAGGATGTGGCCTTGAAGAAGAAGCAGTCTTCGAAGGACAAGGCCAGGCCTCCATTATGGCGGCAGCGGAGGCTCTGATGCAAGGGCCTCCGTCGGACGGCATGTCCGAAATGCGGGCGGAGGTCGCCCGCTTGACAGCCGCCATGGAGCTTCTCCGAAAGGAGAACGAGGAGCTCCGAGCGGACCTGGCCAGGCTCCGCGATGCCGGCCCTCAGAAGGCGCCGCAGGAGGGGGCGCAGCAGGGGCAGAGCGGGCTTGGGCCCGCAGAGGAGAGGCTACTGTCCCTGGTGCGGAAGGAGCTGGCTGCTTTTAACAGCCGGTTCTCTGTCCTGGAGGGCATTGTCCTCCGGCCCCCGCTAGCGGCGAGCCGGCAGGCCTCGGACCAGCCAAAGGCGGCATCGTAGGCCGCCACGGCTGCCACGCCCAAACCTGGGTCAGCGGGGCAGAAGAAGGGCGGGGCCACCGCTGCTGCAAAGGCGCCTGCGAAGGCGTCTGCTAAGGCGCCTGAGAAGGCCCCGGCTGTGGCGGCGACGACGACGCGGCCGCCCCCGCCTTCTAAATCTCCTCCGGCTGACGCCGAATGGCAGGTAGCCGGGGAGAAGAAGAAGGAGGGCAAGGCGGCAAGGGCGGCTAAGCGGAAGGAGAGGCGGCGTCGGCGCAAGAAGCAAAGCGTCGCGGCCAGGTTGCGCGCCCCAAAGTCCGCAGCTGTAGTGATCACACTACAGCCGGAAGCGGAGAAGAGGGGCGTGTCCTACCGCGACGTGCTCACCAAGGCGCGGGCGGCGGTGAACCTGGAGGAGGTCGGGGTCACGAAGGGCATGCGAGTTAGGGTCACGGCGACCGGGGCTCGTATGCTCGAGATTCCCGGTGCGGCCAGTGGCCCGACCGCTGACGCTCTGGCTGAAAAGCTCAGGGCGTCCTTAAATGCGGACGAAGCCCGGGTGTCCAGACCCGCCAAGTGTGCTGACATGCGCATCCTGGGTCTGGACGACTCCGTCACAGAGGGGGAAGTTGTGGCCGCCGTGGTCAAGATGGGGGGGTGCGCTATCGAGCAGGTGAAGGTAGGCACCATCCGTCCAGACTCCACGGGGTTGCGAGCCGTCACGGTGAGCTGCCCCGTATCGGCGGCCAACAAAATCGTTGGGGAGGGCCCTAGATTTCAGGTGGGCTGGGATTCCCGCGGGTGAAACTGCTGGAACCCAGACCTCTGAGGTGCCTCCGTTGCCAAGTGGGCAACCACGTGGGAGCGAAATGCACCTCGGAGGTGGACCGCAGCAGTAACTGCTTCCGCTGTGGTCAGCCCGGTCACAAGGCCGGCTCGTGCAATGCCACGCCGCACTGCTACCTATGTGCGGCAGCTGGCAAGCCGGCCGATCACCGGGCTGGAAGCAAGGGCTGTGGTCCACCCGCGAAAGCCCGGGGCAAGGGCAAGCCCTCCGCCCCCTCTACCGCCGTCACCGCCGCAGCCGTCGCCACAGGCGCCGTCGCTGCCGCCCCCACTGCCGTCACCGCCGTACCCACTGCGGCGGAGCCCTCACAGGGGGCTCAGGAGGGGGCTGCAATGGAATGCCAGTAGTGGCCCCATTACGCCTCCTCCAGGCGAACATCAACCACTGCGCCGCCGCTCAGGATCTGTTGATCCAGAGCATGGCGCAGTGGTCGATTAACATCGCCGTGGTCGCTGAGCCGTACTTTGTCCCGCCCAGTGATTACTGATTACTGGGTGGAGGACCTGAGCGGCTCAGTGACCCTCATTTCGTCGGCCGCCGCCGGTACCCTGTCCCTTGAAGCCGTCAAGAAGGGACAGGGTTGCGTCGCAGCACGGTTCGGGGGGATTGTCGTGGTGGGGACATACTTCTCCCCAAACCGAACTCTCGCCGAGTTCCACAACTCCCTTGCGGAGTTGAAAACCGTCGTCGTCGGGTTTCGTTCCCTTCCCGTGCTTGTCCTCGGGGACTTCAACGCCAAGAATGTGGCTTGGGGTTCCCGGTGTACGGACACACGGGGCAGGATGGTGGAGGACTGGGCTCTGGAGACAGGCCTGGTCGTCCTAAACCGGGGTTCTGTCCCCACGTGTGTGCGGATGCGGGGCGAGTCGGTGGTGGACATCTCGGTCGCCAGCCCCGCTCTGTTGCCGCACGTGGTTGACTGGCGCGTCATGGAGGGGGTGGAGACCTATTCCGATCACCGGTACATCCGGTTTGACGTCTCCGCCCATACCTCGAGCGCGCCGGTCCGACAGGCCCCGAGTGGTCCGCGGTGGGCGCTGAAGAAGCTGGACCGGGAGCTCCTCCTGGAAGCCTCGATCGTGCAGGCCTGGGTGTCACCACCGGACAGGCCTGCCGACATCAACGACGAGGCGGAGTGGTTCCGGGAGGCCATGTCCGAAGTGTGCGACGTGGCAATGCCCCGGGTCCAGCCCAGTCGCGCCTTTCGCCAGGTGTATTGGTGGTCGCCGGAGCTGACGGCTCTGCGCGAGGCGTGCGTCGCCGCGCGACGCCTGTACACCAGGCACCGCAGGCTCCGTATCCGCCCTCCGGATACGGAAGCCATTCAGGCGGAGCTGTACGAGGGGTACAGAGCGGCGAAGACCGCCCTCCGAGCGGAGATCTTGCGGTCCAGGGATCTGGGCCGCGAGGAGTCGCTGGAGACTCTGAACAGAGACCCATGGGGGCGCCCCTACAAGTTGGTGCGGGAGAAACTCCGCCCATGGGCGCCCCCGCTGACGCAGAGTCTCCGGCCCGAGCTCGTGGAGGACGTGGTGAGCGCTCTGTTCCCTTCGCGAGGGGAACATACTCCCCCGCCTATGGCTCCGCCTCATGCGGTGCCCGCTGCGGACCACGACACCGACGACGACGTTGATGCTCCGGAAGTGACCGAGGTAGAGTTGAGAGCGGCGGTACGTAGGCTCAGTGCCAAAAATACCGCCCCAGGACCCGACGGCTTACCTGGAAGAGCCTGGGTTCTGGCCTTTGGGGCTCTCGGGCCTCGACTAGGGGGGCACCTAAGCGCATGCTTGGAGAGGGGCCAGTTCCCACTTCGCTGGAAGACGGGGAAACTGGTCCTCATTAAGAAGCCGGGGCGCCCTGCGGACTCTCCGTCCGCTTACCGGCCCATCGTGCTGCTCGACGAGGTGGGCAAGCTCTTTGAAAGAGTAATTGCAGACCGCCTCGTCGGGTGGCTGGTGCAGGAGGGGCCGGATTTGGCGGAGACCCAGTTTGGTTTCCGCAAGGGGCGCTCTACGGTGGACGCCATCATGCGCGTGCGAGCCCTCACGACGGGGGATGCAGTGGCCCGGGGTGGGGTCGTCTTGGCGGTGTCCCTAGACATCGCCAACGCCTTTAATACCCTGCCCTGGAGTTGCATCAGGGAGGCATTGCGGTATCACCGGATGCCGACCTACCTCTGTCGAGTGGTCGAGGCCTATCTGACGGACAGGGCCGTCATCTACCCCGGTCATCAGGGAGAGTGGAACCGGCGAGAGATGTCGTGCGGTGTCCCACAGGGATCGGTCTTGGGGCCGCATCTGTGGGACATCGGTTACGACTGGGTGCTGCGCGCCGACCTCCCAAGCGGCGTCAGCGTAGTATGTTACGCTGACGACACGCTGGTCCTGGCGCAGGGGAGGTCGCACCAGGCGGCGGCTGAACTAGCGACACGCGGGGTTGCGATAGTCGTGGAGAGGATCCGGCAGTTGGGACTCGAGGTGGCCTTGCACAAGTCCGAGGCCATGTGTTTTCATGGTCCTCGGAATGCGCCACCGTCGGGTTCCGAAATAACGGTGGGAGGGGTTCACATCGGAGTCGGGTCGACGATGAAGTACCTGGGACTCGTCCTCGACAGCCGGTGGAACTTCGTGGAGCACTTCCGACGTTTGGCTCCCAGACTGGCACGGGCTGGGGCTGCCTTGAGGCGGCTCCTGCCCAATCTGGGGGGTCCAAACGCCTCCTGCCGGAGGCTCTACGCGGGGGTCGTGCGGTCCATGGCCCATTACGGAGCACCGGTGTGGGCGCGTTCCCTAAGGCTGGGACCAGCCGGCAGGTTGAACGCGTCCCAGAGGGTCATGGCCATCCGGCTAGTCCGGGGATACCGCACGGTCTCCCGGGAGGCGGCGAGCCTCCTTGCCGGATTGCCGCCGTGGGATCTGGAGGCAAAGGTCCTCGCGCACGTGTGGGAGTGGCGCGAGGAGGCGAAGCGCCGGGGTGTAACTCCGCTGCCGCGAGAAATCACGGTACAGCGGACAGAGCTCCGGCGGGATCTCATGGCGGCATGGAGAGCGCGACTGTCGCAACCCAGCGCTGGGCACGCCACAATAGCGGCGATAAGTCCCCTCTTTGAGGAGTGGTTAGAGAGGCGCCACGGCGTCCTCACCTTCCGCCTGACGCAGGTCCTCACCGGACACGGTTGTTTCGGGAGGTTCCTGTTTCGCATAAGGCGGGAGGAAACGCCCGGGTGTTTCCATTGTGTAGATCGCCCGGAGGACACGGTGGAGCATACAGTGGAGGTCTGCCCGGCTTGGGCAGAGCACCGCCGTGTTCTCACGGAGGCGATCGGCGGCGGCGATCTCTCGCGTCCGAGCCTGGTCCAGGCCATGGTGCGGAGCGAGAGTGCATGGGAGGCCGTCACCTCCTTCTGCGAAGCAGTGATGCTCGCGAAGGAGGAGGCGGAACGCGTGAGGGAGAGGCAGCCTCACGCCCTCAGTCGCCGCAGGAGACGCCCTGGGCGGCGGGAATCGCGGGGCGATTTCCGGCCACCGTAGGCGCGGGCCTGCGGACGGTGAGCAGCGGGTAGCTCGCCGTCCGGTAAGGACCAGCCGGTCGATTCTGTAAAAATCTCACCGTGAAAACTTAGGTGAAGTGAGTTTGTTTGTGCTAGGAATTGACACTATTGATAGCTCACTCCACGCTCACTTCACCTAAGTTTTCACGGTGAGATGGTTACAGAATCGCACTGCAGGCCCGAGTCGACGGCGCGTCGTGTTCCACGCGCGCCTCAAAGAGATGTCAGCAAGTGACGGGGCCCAATAGGGCCGACGCCGCTGGGGTCGCGGGTTGTCTGAAAGGGTTACCGCGGCCCTGGCATAGGCAACTGAAGGAACACGGGTGGGTTTTAGTCAGTAAAAGTCTGACACGCCCTCCCGCTCCACCCAGAGCGGGAGAAGTTATTTGATGATTTCCCACCCTCAAAAAAAAAAAAAAAAAAAAAAGGGGTCGAAACAAATTATTTTGATTTTAGTAGTGGGTAGCTTTGAGCGTAACTGCCGTTCATCACAGTGAAAGTGAAATAAATATTGAAGAATTTATAATTGCAATACAAAATCGTGCCGCGTTGTGGATGAGTTCACATCTGCAACATCAGTTTAGAAATGTACAGTGGTTTTATCTCACGAAAGCGGGTGAGCCTTACTTGTAGATATAAAGCGTATAGACACGCGCTCTTGTGTGCGTACAACCTGCAGGTAGCGCGCTCCCGAGTTTACGCACATAAAGACAATGTGCATGTAACATTTACACATACAAGTATGGCTCGCCCGCTTTCGATAGATAAAACATAAAAAATTGTGGGAAGAAATAAAAATTCTTTTTCCAGAAAAATAAAAGCTACTCTAGAAACAATATTTAACTATTTTTTACTCCGACATTTTAAAACGTGTTCTAAACTAGCGTGGTTGCGCGATACTGTATCTACTGCTCTGGCTGTGTCGCTCTTCCCTCCCGCACACCGCTAACCTAGACGCCCCAAGCGAACATCTGAATTTCGTGGCCTTGTTTTTGACACTTAGAAATGACGCTTGTAGCGAATAGCAGCCTCAAGCGGCGCGAAAGTTTCGTGGCCTAGGCATTACATCTAACATTCCTGCTATTAATTTCTCGTGAACCCCCCACCCGTAGGTTCATGTCTTGTGCAACGCTTAGGGTTCGAACTCGCCTTCTCATTTGCTTGTACAGTCAGCGTCAATAATATCGGGACGAACAAACTGTCCAAAATTATCTAAACAACTATGAAAATGAAATATTAACTTAATGACACAAGGATTGTTTCAGAATGAAGACGGTACACTATAACTGTCATTCTGATAAGAACTTTATCCAATTTATTGAGATAAAGTTTAATTTTCTTAGTTGTTGAGATCATTAAATGATCTGAATGATGATGACTTAACATAGAGTTATTGAATTAACATAGAGTTATGAGTCTTTGATATGTTAAAATATACCTTATTTGGAGTTTGTCACAAAAACTCGAAATTGTCGAGGTTGTGGGTTGGAACATTTTTGCTTAAATCGGTCCATTTGAACAGCCTGTTTGTCCCGATATTTTAGACGCTGACTGTATTACACCCGCCGGAGTATAAGGCGGTTGTTGGTTATTTTGTTGCTGTTATAATGTTAAGATGACCTAGTTCAAAGTTGTTTTTATGAAATTACGTGAAATACCAATTTGTTAGGCTGCGCTAGTCGGATTTTTTTTCCATAAAAACGGTGTGAGGTGATTACACCACTGTTTGATATCATACTTCCTAATTTAGGCATAGTCAATTATTTAACAGTTCAAATAACTGTATTTTGAATTAATACATTCAGTAGGTAGTTTTCGCAACCCTGATCACGAAGTTTTTGGTATAACTCATCTTGCTTCTTGCTTACTCACACGACGGGCGAGACAGCATGTTGTTAAACCCGCCCTCGAACTAGTTCGAACCGAAGACTAGCGCAGCATTTAACAAAGTGGGTAACATCAAATTAAATTCACTGACGTCTATTCGTTAAAAAAGAAATTATTCCACACTAGAAAAGCACTGTTGCATCCTTATTTTTACTGTTTAATAAGTTCAGTCAAGTTTCCAATACTTCGTCAGTTTTATAAAATTCACTTCTTGATTAAATGGGGAGACATAAATACCTTTCGACCACTATCTCACCTGATGGTAAGCGAGCATGCTTGCCTAAAAGTAATCTATTCACTCTCGACTCGAGTCTCGAGTACACACAGGTAGCTTTCGGGAAACAGACTCCACCAGGGAATTCCACTCCATATCATAATTATATGGATGGAATGTGCACCATAAAATGTGCTGGCGCATCGCCGCGCCGTACGTCTTGTTGTCCGATGATGAACCGTGTTTTTTCAGTAATATCTAATAAAAGTATAAATTCATGTATAACATTCATGTATTTTTTATAAATTATTTTATTTCTTTAAGTAGGTTTGTACAAACACTCTCGCAATAAAATTTAAAAAAATAGATGAGGTATATTAGTATTTTTTATCACTGGTTAGAAATACCTTTTTAAACTTTCCTGTTTTCTGTAAATTACTAGTGTACATTGTCGTAAATTAATTCAATACATATTAACATTTAGAATGTTTTGCCATATTTTTATAAATATTTTGTAAGATCTCTGACGTATGTACCTGACATTTTACGTGAATTAAGAGAATACAGTTCCTAATCAAATTATAATTAATGTGTTTTATTTCTTGACTGAAGTTCATATCATTTCGTGGGTTGATCACCGATAAACCATGGTCAACTAAGCTTTGCGTTGCTCTGCGTGACTTAGCTAATTGACTAAACAACTTCCTGCGCGCGCAACTCAAGACAAGCGAAGGTAAACTATGCTCTTATTTCCATTTCCCAAGGACATCATCAGTTTTGGTCCATTTTCAAAGATAAAAGTGCCAAAGAAAACTTTTGCTAAAAATTCGGATTTAACTTACTGTCTAAGCATTTGATTTTATGGCACCAAAGAAAGCTGTAGGAAAATTGACCTTAACACAGCTATTTTTTTGGATTGCATTGATTGTATTTGACCTTGAAAAATCTTTCTTCGACATCATTATTTTAAGCCTCCTCTACACTACTCGCGAAGTTGGTCGAAGTTAGGCGAATACGGTAGTGTGGACGGCCACTTCGCTTCGCTTCGTACAACCTTGGCTCGCCTCGCGCGACTTCCGATCGTTGTCGGTTTTTGCGCCCGAGTCAAAGGGCCCGAAGTGCACCGACGAAGCGTCTGACTACACTACTCGACTCGCTTCAAATTGTCGCGTGATAAATTCGCACGTAATTATAATAAGCGAGAGTGCACATTGCAACGGCAGCTGCCACTTCAACATTATCCATGGTGCAAAGAATACTACTTAGTCTATAGTGCAAAGCGCGCGGGTGCCATCGGGCAACTGACCTCCTCGCGAAGTTGCACGAGTGTGTAGTCACGTACTTCTGACTTCGGTCAACTTCGACGAGTACTTCGTCGAAGCAACTTCGCGAGTAGTGTAGTGGAGGCTTTAGATGTGCCTAATGAATTAACAAAAACAAATGAACTATCCTGCATGACATTTAATTAAAATTATAGTAAAATAAAATGGTTCCAAGTATATTTTTGACATGGACATCGTTTACCGAGTGTTTTGTGGGTTTTTCTAAGTAAAAATTAGTTTTTTACAGTTTAACCTTTTGACCGCTTGGCTAAATATCAATTGCCGTGCCCCTAGCGCGCGGGCTACAAACCGATAAAATAATACCTACCTACAACAAATTACAGTTAATAGAACGAAAAGTCATGCATGTTATCTGTCGCAGAAATACGACACGAGCGGAAGGGGTACAGAAGCGGTCAAAACGTTAAACAACTATCGTCATCGTCAGTCACAATGATATTCTTTAATCCAAAATCTGGAGGTGTTATTCTGGTAAATGTCTAGCTCAAAAACTATATACTCATAATATGACAGTGAGAGAGAGAACCAATGAGTATACCTATGGTTTCTGAGGTATACTAGACATACAGGAATAACAACCACCAGCTTTGATCCGATAATATTCATTGTCATGCCAAGCCACATCGGCGGGTCGTTACTCGAAGTTATGAAGGAGTATGTTTATCTGGGCCAAGTCATCAGCTCGGTAGACACAACTTCAAGAAAGAAGCCCACGAAAGGATACAATTAGGTTGGGCAGCGTGGAAAACTGTCAAGTACAGAGTAAGCAAGCTGAAGTGGCAGTGGGCTGGCCATGTTTGTCGAACAACCGGTGGCCGGTGGAGTGATGTTGTGCCAGACGATGACGATACAGTTGTTTAATCTACCTACGTATCTAAATAAATCTCATTGTTATTAAGAAAAACCTCAAAAATCGCTGAATAAACGATTTCCATGCCAAAAATGTACTTGGAACCAATGATCCTTGCCAAAAGATTTTTTTTTAATTTGATGTCAGGAAACTTCATTTGTTTTTGTTAAGGTCGATGCGCAAAGGTAGACCGCGAAATTAAAATTTTCTTACGTTTTTTTTGCAATTTGCAGATCATTGTGACACTGACCTGCAAAATGCAAAAAACGTAAGAAAATTTTAATTACGCGGGCTACCATTGCGCATTCACCTTAATTGATTCATCGAAAATTTGTGAAAATAACGATTTTCAAAGACAATAAAGCTAAAAAAATTGATAAAACTTGGATGATGTTCTTTTGTTCTCCTTCTTATTAATCTTAATAATTGGTTTGTTTCGTCTTAATTTTAAGAACGAGGGGAGGTCCAGTTGTCCGCGTGATAGATGGATATCTGATACGTCTGCGGAAAGTAGTTTTAGTCGGTGCGAAGGGAGGCGAGTATCCAACGGTTACCTGGAATGATAACAATTTGATTAGCTTTAAAAATCTTTTATTGATTTGCCTCTAGAATTGCAACTCATTAGGTAATAGGAAAATATTGTTAATCTACTAAATTATTAGTATTCAGTCACATTTTGAGTAGGTAGGTACACAAAAAATTTACCGACTGTCAAAGGTAACATTAACACAAATAATTAATTATATCTGCTTTGAATATTATTCTTTGAAATATTTAAAACGTTGTCATACTACCTAATATTATAATATTCCGGCAGAAAAAAATAAAAGAAATTTGTGTGCGGTCAACACTGTAAAAAATACTCACAGATTTGTCAGAATGAAGTCACTTGATCCGCCATGCAGTAGGTATGCCTAGTTTTGGTAATAAAAATTAAATTGCGTTACGACATTATTAGAATAATCGACATCGGTTTTGCTTGTCATTTAATAAAATAGAATAGAAAATAAAATGCGAAATATGTTGAGGGACATAGACCACAATGAATATTATTACCTACTTAATCGGTTTCTCAAAAACTGTGTTGATCGTTTATATCTATTGAAATAACAATATTGAGTTCATTATAACTATGGGAAATGGAACCGAATTTTTGTAATAAAATTGTACAAAACAATCTCGTTACAAAAATTAATTTTCATTCCGATCCGCGGATATGTTATTGTAAATTGAACCTAAGAACTGTGATGCTTGACCTCCTCTCATCTGTCGATCGACCTCATAGAGGTCGGTACCTAACAATAGAAATTTAATTGTGTCTCATAACATGCCAGTATGTTTAGGAAATGCTTGCTAGGCTGCGCTCAAAGACATTTAAATTTAAATATACGATGCGCCGTTCACCGGCACGGCTAGTGTTTCAATGTTCTTAAACAACAGCACGTATCTGTTTATTTTTATCAATTTATTGTATTTTCGCAGATTTTTGCCGCTTCGCCGCATATGGACTATAAACATTGGTGATTAGTGAAGTGATACGGACACTGTTATCTATAGGTACCTAATAGGTTATTCTAAGAATCTAAATAATCCTAGAGAAGAGGAATTAGTGTGCAACTGACTTGTATACAGGGTGGATTTTTGAACATAAGAGCTATGCCAACTGTTTAGTATTATTCAGACCTGACGGAGCGCATCAGCAGAGATGGAATCACAGTGAAACAGAAGCGCGCAAATGAATTGGCAGTAGTCCGCATCTGCTCGGCAGAGAAAGTGCGTCGGAATGAAATTGTGGATGCGAACGTCCCCCGCTGCGCAGGTTCTTAAATGTTTATTACATGCAAATGTCAACTTTAATTGGATACCTACCTAAACTTATCTGACAATTCAGTTTTATTATAATCCTTAGCTGTCAATGCAATGACCTAAGTTTTCAATGAGGGTGTTCATGAAAATTCACGCCACCACTTGGCGCCACTTTGACAAGAGGTTTTCCATAACGACAATGAATATTCCTAAAATACAGTATGTTAAATAACAGAGGGCGTTCCCCTAAACTCGTTAATCTATATCATTAATAGATTAAAATAAAAATATCAGATAGAAAAATAAGCATAAAATAATCCGAATTCAAAAAAATAATTTAATTGACAATAAATTCGAAACACCTGTTTAAAATCAAAATAGTAGCGCGGAATAGTACCTAGCGTAGTAGCATTGCCCAAACCGGAAACGTTGCTATACGCACGATGCCGAGCGTCTCACGAATACTCACGAAGCCGAGCGAACCGGCCGCCGCGCGCCGCGCTGAATGGCGAGCGGCGACTTTTATAATGGCGCCATAAAACGTCTGGGAACTAGAGTTCCCACGGGTACTTTAGCTGATAATGAATTATAAAGACACGTCGTCGGGTTGTTATCAGTAAAATTAAACATTTATGTAAGTATGTGTAGTTTTAGCAATAACATTTAACAACCCGTCTCAAATGCCCGGCTGACAAAGGAATGCGTCACTGAGGCACCTTGGACTTGGAAGGACCTATTCGCAAACATAGTAGGTAAATAAAAAAACCAGGGCACTCACAATAACACGAGAATTCCGCTGTTGATGTGCTTTGGGGTACCTCTCAGCATACATCCTCAGAGCATGTGCACCATCACAATTACACTCAGCATAAATGAGCACCATGCTCGCATACTCCTGAGCACTGAACTGATAACGCGGCATTTTTCACACAAGAATGACGCAAGATGTTGCAATGCGAAAATAATGTACGTCCGGTCAGCGCGTGATATTAGTTCCGACTAAAATTAGGTGGACATCCGGGGGCAGGGGGCGGGTCTAGGTACATCAGATCGCCGCACGCGCGGCCCGTCATTCATAAATAGGTATTGCGAAGTTGCCGTCCTTCAAGTACGCGTGCGTTTTGATGCTATACTATTGTGGGTTAACGGGAACGCCCTCTGTTAGTTAACATACTGTACATGATGACGTTCATCATTCGTTCATAATTCAGTCACGACTAAGGAAAACATAGACGTTTTGACAAGTGCCTGGACCTGACGTCTCAGTGCTGCCACCTAGTGAACTGCGTTTCAGAAAACCCTCATTGCATTGTAAAGTGTGCTCTAACACGCTCCCTTAGGTCGGAACGGTACTTTAGTAGAGATAGGAATATATTTTGATGGTTAGAAATTCATCCATAACTTCGTCAAGCTCATTAAACTGCATATAAGATTTTTTTGTAACTAATACTGCTAGATCAATCATTATCATCATTTCAACCCGAAATCACCCATTGCTGGGTATAGAGCCCAAAACTGACAACTGAACGTGTCGGAATAAAGTTCAAAATTCAAAAAAGGTCCATGGTTTAAACCGGGGTTGAAGATGAACCCTGTTTTGTAATAAGACGGATTATGTCTTACTACAAAAGATTTAAACACATTTATATTATAACGCGTGTGTTACGTATTGTATGTATAGAGTTTGACGTAAGACACGCGTTGAACATGTGTTTAAATCTTTTTTAGTAAGACCGTTAGAATCGCGACATTGACACCTTTGTTTATAAAGATTACACAGTTGTCAATTATGTCCCTAAACCGCCCTACACCGCCCCTGCAGTCAATAGATTAATTGTTTTCACGCAACAACATTGACGGCCCATATATCTCTTCGTTATAATTTTATGCCACACTACGAATATGAAACGCGTGAGCAGTCTTGCACTCGCTTTGTGTGCAATGACAAACTGCCCAGTTGTATCCTAATGTAATATTGTATATGGAAGGGGGACCGTATCCGCGAAAAAAATACAAAGTGTTATTCGAAACCTTAAATGCAGTTTTATTACTATTGTAAATCAACCATCCAAAACAAAACTTATCTCTAACGGTTAGCATAAGCCCAGATGCGCAAGCGCGATTTTTTTTTCGCGTACTGCGATTTTCAACGCTCTGCTTAGCGCCGAGAGTTGAAAATCCAACCGTGTGTTTTCTTGACCCGCTGGCGGTTGGATTCTCAATCCTCGGTTCAATACCGAGAGTATAAATTAAAGTGAGCGAAAAAAAAAATCATCGCGTAAAATAATCGGCCGTGCGGACCAGAGGACCAGAATTGTTGTAGTGATCTCTGTTAAAAGATGAGTTTAACTTGGTCTTGTATAACTTGTAACATTGGCGGTGTGAAAATCTATTTCAGGGCGGTTGATTTACGTCATTTTCATGACCCTGTGCTAAAAATTAATTTAAAAGGCCAAGTGCCAGTTAGATTTCCACATAAGCTATGATTTCTTATGAAACATTCTCATCATAAATCTGGTTTATTTTCAGTTCCGCTACTGCTAAGCTTGTCGGAGGTCTGGGGCGACTAAACTAAGTTTATATTTTGCATACGTAGATAGTACGTAGGCGGCTTCCTAAACTGCCGATCACTTACTGAAAATAATATTTGGCCTCGTTTGAGTTTTGATTAAAAAGTCGCAAGATTTAAAACCGGCGGCGGCCCCGGCGGACCGGCCCTGACGTAAATTAGTTGCCCTAATAGTTTTCGCATCTACAGTCTATTCACGAAAGGAAACGGTTGCACGACACATCCATAGAGCGTCCTTATAGGTACCGTAACAACATAGTTTTTTTTTAACTACTTATTGGTGAATATCGCAATGGCATGCAAGCTAATTGTATAATTTCTTGCAAGTTACAGGCATGGGCATATTCTCATGTGTATTCTGTTGCATCCGGTTAGACTGGAAGCAGACTTCAACATAGTTGGGAAATAGCTAGGCAAACGAATGAGATATTATTCTCATTGAATACTTTCTTGGGATACTTGCCGTCACTTACAAACATATTTTATTTCATTTCTTGTTTATGGGTCCCACTCTGGGTTGAGCAAGTCGCTATTTCCATTCAGCCCGGCGGCGTATTAGAAATGCTACTTCAGTACGTCCCCTCGGGCGGAGACGATAGAGCAACGAATTAAGAAAGAGTCATTTCCAGGCGTTAAACACACGTAAATGCTAATTCCACGTAAATGCTACTGAATACTAGCATTTACGTGTGTTTAACGCCTGGAAATGCGCTAACTCTAGGTATTCGCCTCCGCCTGAGGGGACGTACTGAATTAGCATTTCTATATACGCAGCCCGGCGCACCACTGACCCCTGGTTCTCATGCGAATCTTTTATCTTTTTTTCTTTTTAGGGTTCCGTACCAAAATGGTAAAAAGGAACCCTTATGGTGCGACTCAGTCTGTATGTCTGTCTGTCTGTCACAGCTGGATATTTCAAGAACTACTAACGCTATCAACTTGAAATTTGGAACATTTTTAGATGACGTTTACCTAACTATTTTTCAAATAAGAAAGAAATAAAAATATTTATATTTTTTTGCAACAGGGACTGTAAGGGCGTCTTAAAAATTCAAAGTAGGGCTACTAGGGGATGTGGGGTATCATATGAAAGAGCGCTGTTTGCCCATTCTCAATTTTTTTTTAATTTTTTTAGGCCGCATAGTTTTCGACTTTTGATGAAAAATGTAAAAAAAAATACCGTTTCCCCCTTATCTCCGAAGTTTGCAAAGAGACAAATTTTAAATTATTCTATGCAATAGAAGTTTATGTAAAGATTACAGGAAAAATAAAATGATGTCTCTAAATAGCACACTTTTTCAGAAATCGGAACGGAACCCTCGGTGCGCGATTCCGACTCGCTCTTGACCGGTTTATTATTTTTTTTGCCCCACTTCGAATTTTTAAGAACCTGTGGCGGCATCTACATCGCCACATATGAACTACGCATCAATGACATGACGTCACGCAAACCTGCATCGCGCAATTAGAGTTTACCACGCGATTAGCATATATACAACGTCCCGACATCAACCGTTGGGCAGTGGCCCACCAGACACAACACCCGTCTGGTCGGAGGATCCTCCCTTTTCTATGGAGGATGAGTGAACTTTACACCCTGTTCCTCATGCCTCTAAACTGGTGACCCCGACGTGATCATCAGCGCAGCCTTCGTGCAACTACATCAGCGTGACGTCATCAGCATCACTTCCTCAAGCTTTCGAGCGGCGAGTCACACAGCCAGCCAGCATCCACGGCTTCAACGGGTATCCTGACCACCAGCATGCAGCGGACGCGCATTCCTGGTCATCACCTTCAGCCTCAACCTCAACCCAGCGCTTTACACTCCGACTCACTGGAGCATAACGCAGCGCCACCCCGACTCACTGGGGTATCACCGCAGACAGTTCCGACTCACCGTGAACTATGCGGCACCCGGTTCCGACTCACTGGAACCCCAACTGGCACTGGCAAGCATCGCAAGATACACGACTCAGCCCACTATCGACCTCCGGTCTCCGGAGGGGAGTGATGTGGCGGCATCTACATCGCCACATATGAACTACGCATCAATGACATGACGTCACGCAAACCTGCATCGCGCAATTAGAGTTTACCACGCGATTAGCATATATACAACGTCCCGACATCAACCGTTGGGCAGTGGCCCACCAGACACAACACCCGTCTGGTCGGAGGATCCTCCCTTTTCTATGGAGGATGAGTGAACTTTACACCCTGTTCCTCATGCCTCTAAAAACCCCTTTCAGTCCCCGTTGCAAATAAAAAAAATAATTTCTTAATTGCAAAATAGTTGGGCAAACGTCGTCTAATACTATTCCAAATTTCAAGTTGATAGCATCAGTAGTTCTTGCGAGATCCAGCTGTGACAGACAGACAGACTGAGTCGCACCATAAGGGTTCCTTTTTACCATTTTGGTACACACAAAGGAGAATGGGTAAGACCGTACCCAGGCACAAAGTTAATTGTAGCATTATGAACTATGTCGGTCATTGTTGCCTTCATCGAGTAGTTTAATTAATCCTAAGACAGCATGTCTGAATTCCATGGGAGAAAAAAGATATACGAAGAAAATAAGTTGATTTAACAAATAGAATAAAATAATGAAATAAAAGAATTGGAAAGTAATTCTTTACTGACATACAAAACATACATACATATATATATATAAATCACGTCTTCTTCCCATAGGGGTAGGTAATGCCTAATAATTAAATTATAATCAATATTAATTATAACAATGGTTTTGATGTACACTTACGGCATACTCAAATGGATTCCGACCGAACTCGACGCCCTGGATAGGGTGGTCCGTACGCTGCTGACTGCGTATCAAATGCATCACCTATGGTCATCGGTAATGAGACATAATATCCCGAAAGAAAGAAGCGAAAGAGTGGAGGTCGAGGCTTTTTAGACGCTAAGACCCTCCACAATCGCGAGATGTGCAGTCTCAGGGAATATTTCCTAGAATCCGATGTGGGAATGCATCGAGTTGTGGTCGCGGTGGACAAGAGCCTCACCCCGCTCTCCTTAGCGAAAGAGAACTGACGCAAACCTGCAGTACCTGATACTAAGGATTCTAACGAAGTATGGCAAGACAAGGAGCTTCACGGGTGCTTTTTCCGGGCCCTTCATGGCCTGATGTAGACTTTTTAGCGTCTGTATCCTGGCTGCGTTTCTGGTTGTTGGGGAAACCGAAGGATTTGTCTGGGCGATTATGGATGGACATAGCATGACGAATAATTATCGGAAATACATTGTCGATGACGGTACGCTTAACATCTGTTGGGCATGCCACTCCCGGTGAATCAATCCGACGTATTGTTTCCGGTTGTTCTCGTCTTGCTAACAGCAATTACTTGTACAGAAACAATCTAGTGACTAGGATTATCCACTAGCAACTTGCCTTGCAGTACAACCTTGTAGCCGAAGTAACATATTACAATTATGTGGCCGGCCCAGTTCTCGAGAATGGTCACGCAAAATTGTACTAATATCGATCTTTCATCACTGACTCTTGTAGCCAATAAGCCTAATATTGTGCTGATAGAGCGACGAGTGCGCCGTGTAATGATGGTTGATTTGATATAGCTGTCCTTCATGGCGAGAATCTCTTGAAAGCCGAGAAAGATAAAAAATCAACTATCTTGACTTAGCACACGAGGTTGTCGATATGTGGGACGTGGACTCTGCAATCCTTGTACCGAAAATAGTTACAGTTAACGGCGTAATAGCGGAGAGCCTCGACCAACACCTCAGAAGGCTCTCATTGCGTGATTGGGTCAAGGGCTTGATTCAGAAAGCAGTATTCCTGGACACGGCACGCATAATGACGAGGTTCCTCTCTTTAGAGGCCTGACCACCGCTAGCTTGGACCCTGTCCCCGATATCAGTGGGCTACAATATTTTATATATTTTTAAATGTTTTTTTAAAGAACTGTCATCGACACTCGACACTATCCATGTACGCCGTTTACGGTGTGGACTGGCGCTTGATACGGGCACTTAAATGTATAGACAAGGAATCCAGTGCTTCTGTTAGGATAGGTAAGGCATACACGGACTGGTTCTGCATCTCAAGGGGTGTTAGACAGAGTTTTATATCGTCGCCGTGGCTGTTCAACTTGTACATAGATAGTTGTCTGACAGATTTGAAAAAGAATGAGTGCGGATTGAGGCTGAATGTGGTGCCTGTCAAATGCCTTCTCTACGCAGATGATCAAGTTATACTGGCATCGTCAGCAGCATAATTGCCAGTCATAGTGACTGTGTTGGATGAAGAATATAAGATGATAGGGATGAATATAAATGTGAATAAGACGAAGGTTATGGTGTTTGTAAGAGAAGAGGATGTGTCGGCATGTGATGTGAAACTAAATGAAAACGAATGTGGAGCAAGCAAAACTGTAAGCCGACACCAAAGTAGTTGGGGAAAGGCAAGGCAGATTTGAATGATGTGATAAGGCGCATGCGCAATTTAACAGTGCGCAATTTATAAGGCAGATGTGAGTGGAAACGCCGGGAGGGGACATTTATTATAGTGATGTTATTCAGAAAGGTCAGGTGGAAACAAGGCAAAAGATGTATGTAAGGATCGTAGAAGGTGGCGTTCTCTAGTTTCTGCCTACCCCTATGGGAAGAAGACGTGATTTATGTATGTGTGTAAGCACTTTCCTATTCCTTTATTTCATTATTTTATTCTATTTGTTAAATCAACTTATTTTCTTCACATATCTTTTTTCTCCCATGGAATTCAGACATGCTATCTAAGGATTAATTAAAGTACTCCATGAGGACATAAAAGACAGCCATACTTCATAATGCTACAGTCAAATTTTTTTTTTGGTACGGGGGCCATACATGATTACCATTGTCCAAAAATAATCATGTTTTGATTTTAGAATGGTTCATCTCTACTTCGTTTCGCGCAACAATGACTCCGACATCATTTCGTGTTAGACTTTCATAACCTTGCAGACAGAAATAAGTAGGAGATGGGCTCTAGTCGACATAGGTACCTAACAAAAAAACCTTAAAATAATTAAGCAAAACAATTGAAGTCAAATCTCAATTTTATCTACAACAACCGTTGACAACACCCTATGTACTGGAAGTTTAATTTTTTTTTTAATTTGGTCGCTGTTTTGAGGTATACCTAAGTACCTTTTGGAGCGGGTTATTGCGCCACAGATCCAATAAGAATTTTGCATGGTGTCGTGAAACTCGTCCTTCCTGAACGGACTGGCCAGTGGCCTGTTTAATATACTTAACACTTTCTTTACGTAAACAAAAATAGTAGGCTAAAGCCAATGCCTAATATTTACATATTATTAATATTATGCAATATTCTATCAATGCCTGTTTGTAAATTATGTAACTTTTTAGTTTGTCGGAGCTACCTTTAAGAGGAAAGGCGGGTGGCCAGACTTGAAAATTAGGAATTTTAAGAAGCTATTACTGTCGCTCTGCGAGCGCTCCGCCCTCGAATTCGTGCGATAAGGACAACTGCAGATCCGACTAAATAGCCTATGTAAAAAGTCACATTTCGAGGTTTGGCTCTCGCCTAGAGTCTGTCAAGCGAGTTGTGTCCAATGAAAAAGGCGGCAAATTCAAAAATCTTACAGGTGTCAACACTGATTTAGTACGCTGAAAACATGTTTGATACTTGAATTTTTGTAAATAAAAATTTCTTTGGTATAAATTAAAAAAGTGCATTTTAATGTAGGTATATAATTGTCACAATTAGAACTAAAATCAACATCTAGAAATTCCATGCCTTCAAGAGAACTCACTGTCAGTATCATCACGCACAAAAATGATGAAGGGTTTCAACTCCGTTTCGGTTATCCTGTAGAATATAATAGAATAGAAAAGAATAATAAAATATTTGTTTAATAATGTAATATTTGTTTAGTAATGTTCAATAATTTATTTGTAAAACATAGGTAATTTACATAAAAAGATCTTAAAAGTTAAGTAGTGCGCTTCTTACTTACCCCTTACCCTTACTTTTCCCTTACTTTATATTTTTTTTCTACATTAATATTGTGATCTGTGCATTTTTCCATTAAATATATTTCTTTTCCATTCTTTTTTAAATTTCCATTAATACAAATTAAATAATTGAGCTAAAAGTATCAAAATGCTGTAGCTTAGTAGAACAGAAGTTGTGACAATCCGTTTGACAGATAATAGTATTGCCATTATAAGAAATAAGCTAAATGGTCGTGGACACGACTCTCTTGACAGACTCTATTTCCTCCTCCAATATTGGACCAATTTAAAAGATATTTCATAAACTGAATAAGAAGGATATATAGATAGTGCAATCCACGAAGACGCGCCCCACTACTCCCCACTTTTAGTACAATGTGTGCAACGGTTAGGAGGAGTAGGTAGTGGGGCGCGTCTTCGTGGATTGCACTATCTATACTATGCCCCTATGTTTTTCTTTTTTCGTTAATAGTTGTCAAATTGGTACACTAGGCGTTGACAGCGGTCTGAATACGCAATTTTGAGCATTTTTGGAGGGTTCTAGTTCTTATAAAAATAATATATCATCAAACAGGAAAACATACGGGCATACAAGTAACTACGCAAGTAACTGATATTTATATTTCTGTAAAAAATCATTGCTTTATGGTCATTAACCAGAAAGAAAACAGGCGAGAGCGTTTTTATCTTTTTGTATGGAGAAAAGAGCACCCACATTTCCTCTTAAGGTTTTGTCGCACTTTAATTGCACAAAGTCTGTTACTTCCTCAAGTGAATCCTGTCACAGAATATATAATCATAAGTTTCTTTACTTGGGTACCGAGTTGCAAAAATAAACGCGAGCTAAACTGGATGTTATTTTTCTGTAACACTATTCAATAAACAAAAAATTTTAAGAATTAGGCCCATATTCAAAGCGATGGTCAACCATTAGTCTGGATTTGAGACAATGTTGAGAAATATGAAAACCAAGGCGCGGTTCCATTGTTGCGCGTTAGCTTCGCTTTGAAAAAAAATTGTAGGCGCGAACACTCACCGCGACGCCCACTGGATCGAAAATCGCATTTGGAAGACTAAGCCGACGATCGCACGGACGTAAAAATATCGCGGCGGGATTTTATCGCGCGATTTTCAACTCTCCAACCTAACCTAACAACAATCCAACCTAACCACAACCGAGTGCATTCTAGCGCCTCGAAAAAACACACTGTTTGATTTTCAACTCTCGGCGCTAAGCAGAGCGTTGAAAATGCGGTGCCTTTGTGTCGTGCGATTCGCGCCAGTTTGAAGGAGTCTTTATTCATGGATAGTTTCACGTGTAAATAAATAATTACATAATTATTTACACGTGAAACTATCAATGATTAACTAAGTTTGGGCAACTAGTTTCGTAATGTGGCTTTAGACCTGAGCTAAGTTAGTGTTAAGTGTTGTTTTTTTTTTTAATTTAAATGATTTCTATTAAGTTATTACATTACTACCTACTGTCAAATATGTGGCATGAAATAATTTGGCTTGAAAACTGAGGACCTAAAATAATATTTCGCTTCCGCTATTGAAAATATGCTAAAAAAATCCTGAAGCAGCTGCAAAAATCAATGAAATGATCAAAAAACGCATTTCGTCAGTCAAATTACGCCAGAAAAAGCACTGGGCCTGTAGATTTCAAATTAAGTAAGTGGCAATACATCACTTTGCAGGAAACTAAAATTCGAGAAGGTGCTAAAGATAATTCATCCGCTTTACTATAAGGTACAACAGGCGAAATTGCAGTGCTATCCTCCGAAACAATCAGTGACTGTAACGGATTCGTCAGCTCAGATTACGCCCCAAGCATTACCTCAATTACTTGATGTCACGACGGTAAAGAGAATCCGTGAAAGTTTATCCAATAATGTTCAAGACAAACGGTTGACTCTTATATCGAAGTGGAGATTTGATGGTGCTTCCAGTCAGAGCCGATGATAATATAAGCACAAAGTGGAGGGACCAAGATGACTCCAGCATCTTTATGACCTCCTTGGTGCCACTTATGCTGACTGTCCATGATGATGTAAAATCGCGAAAAAAATCGGCTGTTCCCTACATTATTTATTTATTTATTTAAATGCCTTAAAACTACCATTACAGGTTATCATTACATGTTCGCATAACTCGCCAAAATGTAGGAAATAGGTGATTTTTTTCGCGATTTCAGGTTTGGTCCCATTGTAAAAGTTGTTCATAATGATGAGTAGGTACAATGACCCTCAAGAGCTTTCGTGTATGAATAGATATACCGTATACATTATTTTGGTATATCTCATTTCAGTCTTATTTCCAGTGATTTATATGGATTTATTTTTTGCGATATCTGACTTTTCTAGTAGGTACTTGAACCTCAGTTAGTCCGCTAGCGTTGTTTGATTCTTATAAGAAACGGGATCGAAAGGCATAAAAAAAATATGTAAAAATTGACTTTCTTGCAGACTGTATTTATTTTTCCGTGAATAAAAATGTTTCAAAACTTAAGGACAGTCTCATAAGGCCTTTTTCTTGTAGCGATAACGGTTATGATACCTGCCCTTATTGCCCCATCTCAAAAATCCACCCTGTATATGCCACGATTGACTGCTTAGCTCCATAAAGGTATAGCGTGATGATAATCATTTAAAAGGTTATATCTGTAGACCACGCTCGCACGGACGTAAAAAATCGCGGCGGGATAAAATCGCGTGCCGCGCTGGGAATGGAACAAACAGCAAGCGTCTGTTCGCACAGCCGCGATTTTTTCCCACCGCGTTTTATTATCGCGCGGTATTCGATTTTCAACGCTCGGCGTTGAGCGTTGTATGAATACAACGTCATGCTGTGTCTATCGATTAATATTGTGCACTTGGATTGTATTATGGCTTGTGTTAGTTGGTTGAACTGTGTAACAATTGTAGATAGACCAATAAATAAAATAAATAAATAAATTCGACATAGAAGTTCTGTACTTGTGTTCCCACGGACGCGAAATAATCGCGCGAGTTGGTCAGTACGAGGTCAGTACGGCCGCGGCGCGCCGGCTCATAGAGTTCGAACGTGGAGTTAGTTCTCGGACGTCATTGGGCGATAGACGATAGCGTAGGTAGGTATGGTACCGTATTACGTAAGTATTACGTAAGTATTACGGTAGGTATTAGGTACCTACCTACCTATTTATGATATACCTACCTAATTCTGAAATAGTTTCGGCATAGGTAGGTAGGTAGGCTATCAAAATTATTCAGGATATTTCCTTAAATACGGCGTCAAAAATTGGCCTTTTAAATAATTATTCATGTTAATGATTCAAGGGATGCATACAAAATTTTCTTTGCTTCTTTTGTGGTCTTCTGCGCTCACAAATGGCTACCGCTAATAATTTTGCGGAACTGCACTGCACTGCACGAAGAATCCGTTTGGACTGGTTTTTATTAACGCTCGTTTGAACACTGTTGAAGGCGGCAAAAAATCGCGCTAGCCGTTTTTATTACGCCGCGATTTCATTACGTCCGTAGGAACGTGGGCTAACTATCTGCAATATTCAAACCTTTTGGCTCGTCTTTTTACAATTTGCGGTAGGTAAACTATATTGCAGAATACGAACATAAAGCAATACTGCTCAACCCACATAGCAAATAGCGTGATAATTTATAGCCTATAGATTGACCAGACTTATAGGGAATATCTAGGTATGCAAAATTTGAACAAAGTCTATCCGGTAGTATGTGTTTGCGTGATGCTGAAACATACATTCAGACAAAAATTCTAAATTACTATATTTTCGGCATTAGAATCGTTCCCTTAATTAATTTAATTAACTCGTGGAACTATTTTAATTCTATTTGTAAGTAGCCAGACCTATCCTAGCGGTCAAACATTCCCCCAGACACAAACCATCTAAGTAATTATCACGCTCGCGCTCATATTAACAGCGGCCTGGGGGATGTTAGCCAACTACGACTGGGTTCAAAGTACCTATATTACTCTATCCCATACATTTTGTTAATCAGAAAATAATTAAGGTCTGGCGGCTCTGGGATCTAAAAATAAAAACCATTTGTCTTTTGTAAAAGTTTAGTTTTAGTAACTTTTTGTACTTAGTTTTACCTAATATACGGTACGGAACCCGCATAATCAATAAATGAAACCACAATTATAATAGTCTACAGAAGTAAGTATAGCAAAATTAAATACTTATTAAATTAAAAACCGTAAAAAAAAGTTACAACTTTCAAACAAAATACAATAAGAAAATAAATTCAGTAAAAGTCTGGTAAAAGTAAACATTCTGTTTAGACAACCGAGCTGGCCACCTCCACCTCAGTGCACCATAGCGCCTAATCCACTTTTTTTTTTTTTGTTTGCTCGTCCAAGGACTCCAGTTCATTGAATCATTGACCTCAAAATTAAACTCTACTTTGTCACCTTATTACTGTACCGATTTCGTTCATTTTTAGGGTTCTGTACCTCAAAAGGAAAAAACGGGAACCCTTATAGGATCACTTCGTTGTCTGTCTGTCGGTCAGTCTGTCAAGACTCTTTTTCTCAGGAACGCGTGGACGTATCAAGTTGAAATTAATATCAAATACGTAAGTCTATGGTCTCTTGGAGCTCTAAAAAAATCAAGCTTCTAAGTCAACGCAATAAAAAAATACGGCCATTCGAGAGACATATTTTGATAGCCGCAAGTAGGTAAATCAAAACCTATAGGGTACTTTATCATTGACCTAGAATCATGAAATTTGGCAAGAAGCAAGGTCTCACAGCACAAGTAAAGGAAAAAGTCCGAAAATAGTTAATTAGTAAAATCGCAAAAAAAAAATTTTTTGGGATTACAAACTTAAATTTGCAGTTGGAGAATTGACCGTGACGTGTATTATAAATGTATACTGTAAATTAATAATAATAATATTAACGTATTGGAGAATATGTAGGTACTTCAACTACAATGTTAAGTTTGTTTTTGGGATAAATTCTTTTCAACTACGAAATCCTTCATTGTGCGTGGTCCGACACGCACTTGGCTGGGTTATTTTTGTACATCGTCAGCAAAGACGCAAATCGTCTCTTCGCATTAAAAGTGTACAACCTCAAAAAAACTTACGAAATTGAGTTTTATGTTTAGTACCGCAAATATTTTTTCTTAAAAATAGTGACAAAATAATGAATTTCGACAAATCGCTTCTTCGCATTAAAAGACGTGTGAAGTGAAAATTACACAGTTTTTTAAGATTGTACACTTTAATGCGAAGAGACGATAATTATGTAGTTTCATTTATTGCATACAATGTGGGTTCCATACCATATAATAGGTACCTACCTACCACCTACCTAATATCGCTGTATATAATTATTTTTTATTTACTATTAAGTATATTTAAAAGATAGACTTTTAATACCTAGGATTAATGTTATCAATTTTTTTTCGTTACTTAATACTAAATACTTGCATGATAATTTTTCTACAATTATTTTTGTAGCCACATTTTTATTTATTTTCGAGCATAAAAAACATGTAAGTAGGTATCAGTAACCATTTATTCTTTAAAAATCTATTTCTATTGTGTTTCATATTAAAACTATTGTTAGAGATAAGGAAAAAATATATTTTCGACAACTAAAAAAAAAGGTGCATTATTCACAGGACTAAGAAGTATGTATTACCAAAAATCATAAATAATGAGTAACTACCATAACGACCATAACCCCGTAACGGAAAAAGGACAACATTATAGGTAGCGGGACGGTTCCAGGGATATCCTGATTTTTCATAACAGCTCCATACATTTTTTAGTAAAAAAATTTATATTTCCTCAGTTTTCAAGCCAAATTGCTTCATGTGACATGTTTCACCATATTAAGTAAGTAGCTGTGCCCGCGACTTCGTTCGCGTGCATGTCGGAAAACATAATAATGTGTCGCTTAGATAAGGTGTAGGTATACTTTAAAACTCCTTTAAGAATCTTCAGATCTTGCCTGGTCAGGCATCCTTTTCCAGGTCAAGGTCTACCCGTATGCCAAATTTCATCCAAATCCGTTCAGCCGTTTTAGCGTGAAAGCGTTACAAACAAACAAACTTACTTTCGCGCGATACTTAATCATTATTTTGCTGCGGGGTTATTTTAAAACAGTTTTAAATATCTCCGAAGATATTCATTGAAATGAAATGATGTAAAAGCAAATTTGTTCAAAATTAAATACTTGTGATGAATAATATTTTATTTTATGAAAACACCTTCGCAAATAATGCATTGTTTTGTAACAAATTTGATTACCATTAAAAACTTTATAGTGAGCCTAACTTAATATTGGTCTTTACCTATGATGTTGCCGTTCTGCAGTACTGGCCATTTCAAATCAGAATAATTTTTGTTTGGCTAAGAATTCTAATTTCAAATTAATTTTATTTTAAAAACGGATTTTTTTTCCAAAAGTAGCCATTTGTTTATTGATTAGTGTTACATTTTCATCGCCATATCGCATTTCAATCTTTTTCGTCATCATGGATACGTTAAAAATTCGAGTAATTATGGAATATGAGTACCGTCGTGGCAGCAACGCGGCACAAGCGGCACGCAACATCAACGACGTTTACGGAGCTAACACTACAAACCAACGCACCATCTGTTATTGGTTTGCTCGCTTCCGTTCTGGAAATTTCGACCTGAAAAATGAACCTCGCGGTCGTCCGAAGACTTTGGTCGACAATTACGAATTAAAGGCGATTGTGGAAGCTGATGATACACAATCTACGGCTGAATTAGCAGCAGCTTTCGACGTTAGCGTCAAAACAATATTGGTCCATTTGCGTCAAATTGGCAAGGTAAAAAAGCTTGACAAATGGGTGCCCCACGAACTCAATGATCGCCAGCGCGAAGTACGCGTCGAGACGTGCATTGCACTGCTCAACAGACACACAAATGAAGGAATGTTGAACCGCATTGTTACCTGCGATGAAAAATGGATTCTGTTTGATAACCGCAAGCGCTCAGCAAGTTGGTTGGATCCTGGTTCAGCACCTAAACAATGCCCTAAACGAAAACTTACCTCTAGAAAAGTGATGGTCACTGTTTGGTGGTCTAGCGCCGGTGTGATTCATCACAGCTTCTTACCAAACGGGGTGAGCATTACTGCAGATGTGTACTGTGAAGAACTGAACACAATGATGGAGAAGCTGGCACATCTCCAACCAGCATTGGTCAATCGCTCGTCTCCGCTGCTCCTGCACGACAACGCGCGACCTCATACTGCACAGCAGACGGTCTCCAAGTTGCAAGAACTGGGGTTGGAAGCTCTCCGTCATCCGCCCTACTCACCAGACCTTGCGCCTACAGACTACTACTTTTTCCAGAATTTGGATAACTTCTTGGCGGGAAAAAAATTCAATACCCGAGAGGCAGTACAAAATGCCTTTGAAGAATTTGTTGCCTCCCGACCAGCTGATTTCTTTAAGAAGGGCATCAATAAACTGCCACATGCGTTGGCACAGATGCATTGATTGCATGGGTGATTACTTCGATTAATACAAATAAAAATACATGAAAAAAATTCGTTTAAATTTTTTCATACAAAACGGCAATTTCATAGGTAAAGACCTATTACATGCATTGTGTGTGAACCTAATCGCAGTGCGATACGAACCAGTTTTCCGAGGAAGTGTAAGTATTGAAAAATAAAATATTTTGCTCCAAGACTTACATAATAAGATTTGGCGATCATACTATAGGTACTCGTGCAATAACGGTGTACGCACGGCAAAGGTCAATAGCGGTCAGGCAGAGCGCCGAACAACGCGTCAACGCGCGGCGGACTAATTTGAAACGATTTACGCGTAGTTTTATAGTACCTACCTACTTACTACTTACCTACATAGTTTTAAAATATTTCTAGAAAAATTATATACTTAACTAATTTAGTTGAAATTTTCAATTGCAAGTTTTGAAAGAAATGTTCTTCTAATACTGGGGCTGAACGCAGCAGTGGAGTTGCGCCTTTAATGCCCGGTTTCTGTTAGCGTCAGAATGGCTGGTTGCCTATGGCAAACGCCTCTGAAAGTATATTCAAGAATTGCTACATAATTGCTTATATTTGCTACATTTCTTCAATAATTGCTACATACGATGGATTCAGAGAAAAATGAATATTTTTTTGACCAGCCATTCTGACGTCAGGATGGCTGGTCGCCTCCGTGTTCAGCATGAAGGACGCATAATTTCTAAAAGTTTGTTATGTCAATAATTGCTACCTAATTGCTTCATTCACGAATTTAAGTTTGAGCTTCATACATACATTAGGTAAAAAGATATAGCTTTTATTAATTTTTTTACGAAGAAGTGCCTACTAATTTGGAAAGGCAACAGATTTTTTTACTACAGCGCGCGTCTTGTTTAAATCTTGCAGGCGTGCGCTTAGAGTGATGTTGTATAATGAATAGCTTTTAAAACGTACCTACCCTCAAAAACACAATACATTTACTAGTATCAGTATGTAAAATAGCTGGGACAGATAATACTTTGAAAACTGTTTTAACTTATTTGATAAGTACATCAAAAGCAAAATATTGCACTAAGTAGTGAAAGAACAAAGGCGAAATCGTAGCTGAATTTAATTTGAGCGACTAAAAGTGACTTATATACGAAGGCAGCTCTATTATTTTTCTACGTTTTTTTAAAATATCACCTTAACTAGTTAAAAATACTAGTTTAAATGAAAAGTTATTTGTGTGAAAAGTGTTTAGTGTTGCCATTTTGTATTTATTCTTCCAAGTGACAGTAAGTACAGCATTATTGTATTATAATCCAAATTTTTCGTCATGGGTGTCATTTTCATGTTATTTTAGGTCGCTGAAAACGATAGTGGGGTCAAAATGAAAATCCAAGATGGCGGCTGCGAAAATTTCCTAATTTTTCGTCATGGGTGTCATTTTCATGATATTTTAGGTCACTGAAAGCGATAGTGGGTTCAAAATGAATAACTATCGTTTTCAGCGACCTAAAATATCACGAAAATGACACCCATGACGAAAAGTTAGGAAATTTTCGCAGCTGCCATCTTGGATTTTCATTTTGAACCCACTATCGCTTTCAGTGACCTAAAATATCACGAAAATGACACCCATGACGAAAAATTAGGAAATTTTCGCAGCCGCCATCTTCGATTTTCATTTTGACCCCACTATCGTTTTCAGCGACCTCAAATATCACGAACATGACACCCATGACCGAAAATTAGGAAATTTTCGCAGCCGCCATCTTGGATTTTCATTTTGACCCCACTATCGTTTTCAGCGACCTAAAATAACACGAAAATGACACCCATGACGAAAAATTTGGATTATAATACAATAATGCTGTACTTACTGTCACTTGGAAGAATAAATACAAAATGGCAACACTAAACACTTTTCACACAAATAACTTTTCATTTAAACTAGTATTTTTAACTAGTTAAGGTGATATTTTGAAAAAACGTAGAAAAATAATAGAGCTGCCTTCGTATATAAGTCACTTTTAGTCGCTCAAATTAAATTCAGCTACGATTTCGCCTTTGTTCTTTCACTACTTATTGCAATATTTTTCTTTTGATGTACTTATCAAATAAGTTAAAAGTTTTCAACGTATTATCTGACCCAGCTATTTTACATACTGATACTAGTACCTAAATGTATTGTGTTATTGAGGGTAGGTACGTTTTAAAAGCTATTCATTATATGCGTTTTATAAGCGAACGCCTGCAAGATTTAAACAAGACGCGCGCTGCGTTGTAGTAAAAAAATCTGTTGCCTTTCCAAATTATTAGGCACTTCTTCGTAAAAAAATTAATAAAAGCTATATCTTTTTACCTAATGTATGTATGAAGCTCAAACTTAAATTCGTGAATGAAGCAATTAGGTAGCAATTATTGACATAACAAACTTTTAGAAATTCTGCGTCCTTCATGCTGAACACGGAGGCGACCAGCCATCCTGACGTCAGAATGGCTGGTCAAAAAAATATTCATTTTTCTCTGAATCCATCGTATGTAGCAAATATAAGCAATTAGGTAGCAATTCTTGAATATACTTTCAGAGGCGTTTGCCATAGGCAACCAGCCATTCTGACGCTAACCGGTTTCTGATGAATTCTTAAACGGAGTTTAAACTCTCAATAGCTATTGATTCGACAAAATTCAATGACGTACCTACTACCACATCATTGACAAGATTATGTATTTAAGCGAATTCCTTCCTTAAACTCGGTTTTTGAGGTGCTCAGATGAACCCTCGATTGTACCTAATTCACTCGACTTTTAAGCTAAATTCTTCCTTGTATAGTTCAGAAAAACGATATCGGACAAATAATCACTATCGAATGGATAAACGGATAAACTCCGTCACAGATTAATCTGTGACTCCGTGAAAATGAGGCATTTAGCTTCAGAAACCGGGCATGTGTGGACAGTTTTGATGGTAGGTCTTTATACCCACCACCACCGTTGTATTTTGGACGTCAGATAGAACAAGTAAAAAAGAAAAAGGGAATGTTAATTTAGAACGTCAAAATCCCGACTGTGTAAAAACTGAACTTTAAAAAAGATGGATAGGTACAAGATTACCAATTTTGTCTCCAAACAATCTCACACAGTCGGAGGCAGTAGGTCTTTAGGATTGATAAATTTGAGAAGATGCCTCCGAGTGTATGAGATTGTTTGGAGACAAAATAAGTCATCTTGTTTCCATCTTTTTTAAAGTTCACTTTTTACGCAGTCGCGTGCGTTTGAATTTTTTTAAGTAACTTTTTTTTTAATAAGTACCTACTTATTTTTTTTTTTTTAGCTTATAAGTACTTTTTATTTAGGAAGGATTATTAGGGTTCCGTACCTTAATGGTAAAAAAAGGAACCCTTATGGTGTGACTCAGTCTGTCTGTCACAGCTGGATATCACAAGAACTACTAATGCTATCACCTTGTTTGGAACAGTTTTAGATGACGTTTGCCCAAGTATTTTACAAATAAGAAAGAAACAAAAATAACTATGTTTTTTTGCAACAGGGGCTGAAGGGGGTCTTAAAAATTCGAAGTGGGGTTACTAGGGCATGTAGGGTATGATACAAAAGAGCGCGTATTGCACATTCTCAAACATTTTTTTCTTTTTTTTAGGCCGCATAGTTTGCCACTTGATGAAAAATGTTTAAAAAATACCGTCTCCCCCCCTCTTATCACCGAAGTTTGCATAGAGAAAAATCTGAAATTATTCTATGTGATAGAAGTTTATGTACCTATAGATTAAAGGAAAAATAAAACGACGTCTCTAAATAGCACAGTTTTTCAGAAATCATCAACAAAAATTACATATAAATGATGGTACGGAACCCTCGGTGCGCGAGTTTAACTCGCTCTTGACCGGTTTTTTTTTCTTACTGTAATAATGTCACTCAGGCTGTCTGGACAAATCTTCAAAATAGATCGCATTTAACTAGGTCAATAGGGCACTTTATAACACCCATATTTCAGAATTTGTGACGCTACAGAATCTTAGATAATCGATCGAAAACGTGTCCAGCCAGCTTGACAAACTACTTTTCGCTGGTCTCTCAATCTCGGTAACGTATAAGTGATTTTGACGACTTTTTGCATATCATCGGGGTGACAGGCATCGAGCTAAAAGTTTTGTGATACGCACAGCGGTTTAGTAGGAATATGTAAAAAATGTGTGCCAGCCATCTTGAATTTACGTACCTATAAAACTTCTGGCTGGCACTTCCGAATCTCAACGGAAGCGTTTTCGAATATCGTTCCTTTACTAACATTTAGTGACGAAATTTGTGTAATAACGTTTGATTTATGGTGTCACATGTAAGGGTTTACGAGAAATCAATAAAAAATAAGTATCTGTATTTATGTATATATAAATTGTATGTATATATGGTACACCACAGTCTACCTACAGTATTCTCTCCTTTCTCCCCATAATCCATCCAAAGGTTGTCTGTAAAAGATCGCTTTTAGCGATAAGACCGCCCATTGTGTCACCCTATGTAAAATTTCAACATTTATATCTGTAATTTTTATGGTGTGCATAATAAAGAGTATTCTATCTATCTATCTATCTATCTATAATGTCCAGCCAGCTTGAAGTTCAAGCTGGCTGGACACATGTATCTCCGCTGCCTGATGATGATGATCTACGGCCTTCGAAATGCGTTTAAAATTTTGTGACGGGGACGATAATGATAACCTGAATTTGTGACGGAGAAACTTTGAGTAGTTTCAAAGATAATGATCATTTAAATTTTCCCATACAAACACTGCAGTAGGGTTACCAATATTGTGGGTTTTATGTAGGACTAAGTATATTTTAAGGTGTTTTCTTTAATGGACGAAAATCCGTGTATTGGTGATACTAATACGAACAACTGTACGTATTTAAGAAGGATGCGCTAAGGTAGCCCGCGAAATTCAAATTTTCTTTCGTGTTTTGCAATTTGCAGATCAGTGTCTGATTGTATGTTGATTAAAATATAATTCGCGGCCGTAACTAACATGGTTTTACAGAATTGTAATAATTAGAATCAGCAATACAACTCCATAAGTTAGAATTGACTTCAAACCTCATGAAATCGCTAGATTTGAAGTCAATTCTAACTTATGGAGTTGTATTGCTGATTCTAATGATTAGTAGTGATTGAATATTATGAAGTTGCAGCTAGGTAAGCAAACGATACATCGATTTATAAAAACATCGATGTCGAAACTGTTAACATCGATGAAATATTGTTCCTCAGCGCCATCTATGTATTGGTTCGTATACTTGCTAAAATAGGTGTTGCCATTTCATTATTATTCCACGTCAATATTTACGGCGACAAAGAAATATTGTCAGTACCTACCTACTCTTAAAAAAATTCTGAACGTGCACATGCGCTGCCGCAGACCGAACGTGAGTACGCGACGGTTCAATAGCTGACATGGAAGTATTAAGTACTACCGTAGTACTTACAGTCCGTTCCAATACTACTTAATCTGTGGTCCGTTCACAGTAACTTGTCCTCTGACGTTTGTCTTAAAATACATTTTTATGCAATTTAATGATTTCAAATTTTGAAACATGTATTGTTTATTTAACTATCGGAATAATAATTAAATAAACAATATCGATTTCAAAATTTGAAATCAATAAATTGCGTAAAAAATGTATTTAAAGTAAACGTCGGAGGACAAAATAACTGAACGGAATGTAATACTTCCATGACAGCTGATGTTGGTGTCGCCATCTATTGCTTAAGTTCGTACTACTAGGTCAACTGGTCGAATTTTAAGGCGAAAGCGCCAGGGTAGCCCGCGAAATTCAAAATTTCTTACGTTTTTTTGCAATTTGTAGGTCAGTGTGAGCTTTTATGTTGATTAAAATATGATTCGCGGCCGTAGCTAGTATGGCTTTATAGAATTATAATCATTAGAATCAGCAATAGAACTCCATAAGTTAGCATTTACCTCAAACCTCATGATTTCATGAAATCGCTACATTTGAGGTAAATGCTAACTTATGGAGTTGTATTGCTGATTCCAATTATTATAATTCTGTAAAGCCATATTAGCTATGGCCGCGAATCATATTTTAATCAACATACAAGCTCACACTGACCTACAAATTGCAAAAAACGTAAGAAATTTTAAATTTCGCGGGCTACCCTGGCGCATCAACCTTAAGGTGATTGCGCTGTGTAGACCGCGAAATTCAATTTATTTTTGGTTTTTTGCAATTTACAGCTCCGTGTTAGATTGTATCTTGATGAAAATATGATACGCGACAGTAAAACATATGTATTTACTTATTTTTAACCATAAAAATCATCAATACATCTCTCCAAGTTAGATTTCGTGCAGAGTCGTTAAACGAACGAAATCTAACGAATCTGCACGAAATCTAACTTAGATATCTATCTTTGTATTGATGAATTTTCTGGTTAAAATGATATAAACACATATTTTTTATTGCCGCGTATCATACTTTGATCAAGATAAAACCTGACACGGACCTGCAAAATTGAATTTCGCGGGCTACCACTGCGCATCATCCTTAACTCTTATTTATTTAGCTTGTCTTACCACAGATTAATTAATCGTTGTCTTACTCTGATTAGTGATTACACTTCGAAAAGTAGGTACTTACAATGCCGACTGTCGATGTTAGTTCTCATTTTCAGTTAAGTACCTAAGATAATGAACTAAACGCGAAATACAAGTGGGCTATCTTTTGCAGCGCTGGTAGTCAATTTTTTACGCTTTTTAATTCAAAATGTACAGACGCCAGCACATCAAGCTACTACAATCTGTCAAATTTCTTTAATAGATTTTCATCTATCGCTAAAGCATTAGGTTCAAGGTTGATTGGGAAAATTTTACAGTTTCGGGTGTCTTGATGTGCTGGCGTCTGTACTTATAGTTTTTATATAAGTAATGAAAAAAAAATATGTTTTTGTTTATTTTAGTTAGTTCTACTAATACGTTTTCGTCGAGAGATAATCACGTTCGCGACTTATTTCTACGCGATACTGCATTATATATTATAAAGCTCCTGAAATATAAACCTGGATTTTTTTCTGTATTTTTACAAATTTTAACAAATTAAAATCTAGGTTTTACAAACAACTTCAGACCCCTGCGATGTTTTTTCAGCGAAATATCGGCGATAATGTGTTTTTCACCGTTTCAATGGCCATAGGGTTATAGTCTTACGGCTCCTGAAATATAAACCTAGGATTTTTTGTTGTATTTTTGCAAATTTTGACAAATTCAAATCTGGTTTTTACAAAAAACTCTAGACGTCTGCGATGCTTTTTCAGCAAGATATCAGCTATCACGTGTTTTTTTACTGTTTCGACGGCGCGGCCACGGGGGTTCTAGTCTCACAGCTCCTAAAATATTAACCTAAGATTTTTTTCTATACAAATTCAATCTGTTATTTACCTAAATTTCAGGTATGTGCAGCGCTTATTGTTAGCGTCAGCGCACATCAAGACCAGAGTAGAGCAGAGCATTTTATGAGACTATTGAAAAATTAATCTTAAGACAATTCCATACATTGCAAAATTAAATCGTCCAAACTTGATGCTCGACGACGCTCGAGCATGCTTAGCGTGTGCGTGAATTTTGCAATGTTCCATACATTGTCATAAGATTAATTTTTCACTAGTCTCAGAAAATACTCTACTCTTGGTGTGCGCTGACCCTTAGAGTGGCCGCGTGGTTCTCCGCGTTTCAATGGCGCGGCCACGTTCAAACCCTTGTAACTTTTTAACCATAGCTTTGACTGTGGTTTTGGGAATCAACTTTTACCAATGACATTATACATCTAGACGTTGCCATGATTACAGTGTGAAGTGTGGAAGTGAGACACATATATACGAAATAATTAGGAAAATTGAGACAAAGCATCGTATCTTCTGCCCCTTACGGCGTGCCGTATTTTTGCTTTAAAAATGTTGCCAAACAAAGTACTTTCACTGTTAATATTGCTGTCTCATGACCGGCCACGCGGTGGCTCGATCTAGATGTATATTATCTAAGACTTTTACAAATTGTTACAAAATCTTGACATAGTGTTTTTTTTACTAACGACATGGCCGCGCGGTCGAAATGCACACAACGCGAGTCTGTCATCTGGCATTGGCAACACTGCCATATGTTCTGTCTGTGAGTCCCGTCATGGTCCCGTCCCCGTCCGGCGTCTCTCTCTATACTTACTTTACTCTTTGCCGGCGTCCGCGTATAGTGTATTATCTATGGTCCGCGTCGTCGTGGTCGGTCCGTCAACCGTCAACGTCAAGTTATTTTGTGTTTGAGTAGTCATTCAATATTCAATAATCCAATTTCATTCGGTTTCGGTCCTGCGTACGCAATCTCGCACGGCACAAGCTCATAAGTCGTGAAAATTTACAGAAAGTATTTCAAGAAAATACAAAATACAACTCGAACTTCCGGTATCCTTTTACACTTGGTGAAGAAATACTTATAGTAAAATGGCAGCGTAAGTTTATTTTTTCACTTATGTACCATTAATTTTGTTGTGTGAGCATGACTTGGAATTTTAACCGTACTCAAATATTCAAGGGTTTATGTAGAAAAATAGATCAGTGGGTCGTCTTAGAAACTTTAAAGAGGATTTCGTTACATTTGAAGGCTTTGCTCTTTGATCTTGTAGAATATCTTGTAGACTACCTTGTACGATTTAAAGTTTAGGTTGAGGTTAACTTTTGATGCTAAGTTCCTAAACTTAATGTTACAGGTACAATATTTTTAATGCCTTGTATTACCGGTAACCCCACAATTTTAGTGTGGTCCTTTTTTATAGGTTTGTCATCAATTCATCATGAAAGGATCCTATACCCTCTAGTGAAGGGCCTCTATAAAGTGACCCTGAAATCATGATTTGTTGTTTCATAATCTATGATTAGGTAGCAAATTTGTAGTAAAAATTTTAAGCATTAAGTTTTGCAAATCAATATATACTTTACTGAAAAGTATTGGTAACTGCTTGATGCAAATTGTGGCCACAAGGTTATTTGAAGGTGAACAGACTTACCCTTTGCCTTTCATAAAGTACCAAGTCAAGTACTTCAATCATGATAATACTTTATAAATTGTATGTAAGCTTATACTAGCAAATTTAATAAATTTAATGTGAGTATTATTGTTTTGTACAGATTTTGCAACAGAAAAGATTATTATATTTTTAAACCAAATGTCAAACTGTATGTCGAACTCTGTATGTTTCTTCGATAAATAAAGATTTTTATTTATTTATTTTATTTATTTTTTTTGTAGGTGTTTAATTAAAAATGGAGGAATTATTTCATAAATGACTTATTTTCATAACAATGCAGCAATGGCATAAACTTTAATTAAAAAAGAATACTAATTTAAAGATTAAATCATTCAAATTCCAATAAAAAAAAAACAGACTTGTGAATCTTTTCTCAATGGGTCTCAGTAGGATACTGAACTAAAAACTAAAATAAATATGTAGGTACAATTTGGTATTTAGTTCATTTATTATATACACTAGTGACTTCCACTTAACTTCCACGCAAACGGAGTCACGACTTTGTTCGCGTGAAGTCGTAAGTAAGATATACAATATACTAAACAGCCACATTTTTATAAAAATCCCCTAGCATTAGTTTTCACTTAGCATTCTTTCTGACTTTTTTCTTTTTGATTGACTCTGAGGGTCGTAGCATGGTGTTTTGGCCCATATCAAATGCAAAAATCTGGTAGTTCCAGAGATTAGCATGTTCAAACTAAAAAACAAACTCTTCACCTTTATTATATTAGTATAGATTCCATAACCATTTCAGACACCAATCTATGTGGTCTTCATATGATCTGACTGAGATTATGTCTGGACTTTAAAAGAGACTGACCTCCGGCCTTTCTTCTCAGAGTAGTCAGATAGGAAACTCAGACCTCACCTAGTTTTTAAAATATGATTCACTTGTAAAATTGTTAATACAAACCTACATACAGAAATAAAATCATTACCTAGCATATAAAAATATCAATTATTTACAGGCCTAAAGCAGACATCGCTCTCATTGGGTTAGCAGTAATGGGACAGAATATAATTCTGAACATGGATAGCAAAGGATTTATTGTTTGCGCTTTTAATAGAACTGTTGCCAAGGTATAGTACATAAAAAAACTTTTCACAATCATTATTCAATTTATTCCTACATTTCCTTTTCCAGCCTTTAAGTATACAAATATCTTATGCAATTTATTTCATGGCCTTTGATACTATCTTTTGTGTTGTTAAATTTTAGGTTGACCAATTCCTCAGTAATGAGGCCAAAGGAACAAAGATCATTGGGGCCACGTCTTTGGAAGACATGGTAGCAAAACTCAAGAAGCCGAGGAAAGTCATGTTACTTGTTAAAGGTGATACACTGAAATTTAAATAATTATTAATTTAGTCCTAAGGTAAAATGTGGCCTAAAATACATAATTATATAAAGTTTAGGAATAACCAAAAGATGTTTATTTGCAGCTGGATCAGCCGTTGATGAGTTTGTGAGAAAGCTAGTGCCCCTTCTTGAAAAAGGTGACATAATCATTGACGGTGGAAACTCGCAGTACATAGACACACAGCGTTGGTGCAAAGAACTTGCATCAACTGGAATACTATTTGTAGGAATGGGTGTAAGTACACTAAACACTAGTGTAAGGCTTTTGAGATAGTTTTTTTAAATGATAGGTTGTAATATATTTTTGTTGCATTCTGGAAGTAAGCTGCTCTCTCCTGTATTGTCGCTCTAGTTTTAATTGTAAAAACATACCATGAAAGGTCAACCCTAAAGTACTTTTGTATCAGGGTTGTTTTACATTGGCCGTTTTATACTAAGATGATTAGAAAGGCATACATGATGTTTCTTTACAGGTGAGCGGTGGTGAAGATGGTGCTCGTTATGGACCTTCACTTATGCCTGGTGGAAACCCTGCTGCGTGGCCTCATGTCAAACCAATCTTCCAGGTATGTAGGTATTTGCTATTTACCCGACTGCACCAGAAGGACGGTAATGTGTTTAAAGTGTATGTAGATATTTTATTTCACTATTTCTTTGTCATGAGCTTTAGCTTAACCTCTTGATGGATGTCAAGTTTCATTAGATTAAAATTAGTCACACCAAGAGAAAAAACACTACAAAGTGAAAAATTACTTTAATTTCGGAAGTTGGTGTCTTTGAATCTGTATTTTAGGTTTTTGCCACCAACTTCCGAAATTAAAGTTATTTTTCACGTTTTAGTGGGTCAGTTCACCATCACCATTTGCATTGTGACAAGCATAAATTACTTAACAACCATATTAAACTAATTGAATAGTAACCCGTGAATTACTAAGGTATAATTCAGTAGTTCCAATGGCCATCTGTGGTCTTCATCATCAGTTCCACTCCACCAAATGGTGCTTTCCGAGAGAAAATACACAAATTACTACAAAAAATACCCAAATCGCAATAGGCCTACAAAATTTGAGGGTTTAACTCGATTTCCCTGGGATCACCTCATCAGATTCTGACTTGGTAACAATGGGACCACCTCGAGAGCATACCCTTTGAAACAAAAAAGAATTTTCAAAATCGGTCAACAATTGACGGAGAAATCGCATAACAAACACAAAAAAAAAACATACAGTCGAATTGATAACCTCCTCCTTTTAGAAGTCTGTTAAAAAGAAGAAGAATTTGACCCGCCATTATGCGGAATCATAAACCTTTTTTTTGTGACATGGTTTGTGACCGGATATGGACAAGATAAAGTCTTTAAAAAGTGTATTTTCATTTTGTTGTAGGTACTATTATTCAATTTTAATAAATACAGTTTTTTTTTATTAAATCAACCATTTTGTTTCACAAAGTGAACAGCATTGGAAATTGACAATGTAAAACCTCTTAAATCAACGAAAATAATCTTTTTTATCCAAGATCATTCTAAACTCGCATCTCTACTGCTTGAAGGTACATTATTTAGGAACTAAAATGTAAAAAAAGAATAGTTGCATTGTTTAAATATTTCAGGCGATATCTGCGAAAGCGAACAATGAGCCTTGTTGCGACTGGGTAGGAGAAGATGGTGCGGGACACTTCGTCAAAATGGTGCACAATGGCATCGAATACGGTGACATGCAGCTCATCTGTGAAGCCTACAACCTGATGAAAGACGTCCTAGGTATATACATAGTCAAAACTTGAGTAGTCAAATAAAAACCATTTTGGGATAACCTCAACAGAAATAAATGAACTTATGATATTCATTCATATTCAAGTTCATTTATTTTTCGTGATCATTATTGATGTAATTAATGCTTTATGTATTATATTTGAAGGTATGGAGCAAGGCGAAATGGCCGAGGTTTTTGAAGAATGGAATAAAGGCGACCTGGACTCATTCCTCATTGAAATTTCGAGAGATATTCTGAAGTTCAAGGACTCTGACGGTTAGTTGCCTGTCAAGTTGTGAAATTACATAATTTTAATTTTACATTTTTCCGTAGACGGAGACCCCACGGACCCTATCTCCCAGGAGAAGTCTTGTTCCTCACCTCTAGCTTACCTTTATTGGGCGGCTGGAGTGAACAATGACAAGGAACAGTGCTCCCACCTCATTCTTGAGATGAAAATATTTTCTTGTTTCATACCTACTTTTTTGGAGTGTGATTTTCAGTAATCGCAAGTGCACGCAAGTAAAGCCAACAGCAACAGCTAACCATATAACGGGTGATTCATTTAGAGGTACTTTTTTCATAATGAAATGAAAAGTGAAAACACAAATTTTATCTGATTATCTTTATTATCATACAAAAGGACCATTCATGACATGTATTTTTTAAAGATTATTTCTTTAAAATGTTGGCGATAACTGCGGCTAACATGGTCCGTTCTGAAGTTCCAATTGCGAGAACAATTTGGTGCACAGTTAATTTTTCGCTTCGGACCGTTGAATTGGCAGCCTAGATCGTGTGATATCTCACCTCTAGACTTTTCCTTTGGGGCTATGTAAAGTCCAAAGTCTACATGGATAGGTAATAGGTAATACGGGCTGGTATCCGCAACTCCACGACAATGCGCGTATTTTGCGTATGTCTACATGGATAACTCGGGTACGATTGAGGAATAGGAAGCCAACATTACTCGCGATATTCGCCAAATACCACTCGATATGCTCGGACGCGTCTAGAAAATTGGAACTTCAGAACGGACCATGTCAGCCGCAGTTATCTCCAACATTTTAAAGAAATAATCTTTAAAAAATACATGTCATGAATGGTTCTTTTGTATGATAATAAAGATAATCAGATAAAATTTGTGTTTTCACTTTTCTTTTAATTATGAAAAAAGTACCTCTAAATGAATCACCCGTTATATGTCACCGTATAATTATGAACTTCGTTTAATTGTGACTGTACCATAGGTACTGCTTACAATATATCGGTATTAATTTTCGATAGTTTATAATATATCCTTGTCAAACCGTCAAATTATGAACAAACCCTGCACTTTCGGATAGGGTTCACAATCTGTCCGATTTTATCATTCGTAAAAGTCGTAAAACTGTGAACCTACTCTGATTGGTCGGTATTAGCAGTACCTAGGTCGTTCTGTGCCCATAGTTAGAAAACTAACATAGGGTCAAATAAAGGAACACTTTGCCATCAGAGATCTGAATGTTGAAAAAATGTTCAGACATTTCCAGCCATCTCTGACTATATTGATGTCACGTGGTATGGCGTTTAAAGCCGAGCACATATTACAACCGCAAAGGGCCTTAGTGCAACGCTTTTACATACAAAAAAATGCGGTGCGGCCCGCCTGTAGTTTGTGTGGATTCATAGTAAATGTACCTATGAAAGTGATGAAGCAAGACTTTCGCTACGCAGTACGTTGCGGCGCAATCTGCTTTAGCCTTTAAAAGTCTGTTTTCACTACCTGCACTAAAGATTTGATGTGACATTGCAGGTAAATACTTACTGCCTAAGATCCGCGACACTGCGGGACAGAAAGGTACAGGCAAGTGGACGGGCATTGCAGCCTTGGAGTACGGTGTGCCCGTCACGCTCATCGGCGAGGCAGTGTTTGCGCGTTGCCTCTCTGCTCTCAAAGGTAGGAGAAAATGATACCTAGTAAATAAAAATAAAACCTTTTTTTTCACAGCGTGTCAGTATTACAAATTAATAATCTGCCATGTTTAGTATTAGTACAGACAGCTCTTTGTGAAGGACCTGGTCTGGGGTAGTGCTATACCATCATACCTATTTCTGTCGCCGGCGTTGCTGTGTTTGTGCCCTGGCTGGAGGCCTTCATGTATTGAGGCACCCACGGAAAGTCCGGTTAGGTTACGTTAAGATAGTAGCCGACAACCTCCTTGGTTGGCCAGCGAGCCATTACCAAAAAAAAAAAACTGTGTTTCGTCTGCATGGTATTAGTGCCGGTTTAAAGCACATCAGACATTTCAGCTTTGTCTCTAGGATGGCAACGTGTGCGGTGATGGCAGGCGGCTGTGACTACTTAACATTGGTCGGCTTGTTTGCTATCCAATACCATAGGAACATCAATTTAGTGTGGCATTTGTGTAATATCCTTTGCCTCTTCAGTGGTAATGTTATCTTATCTATACTAATAAAAAAGCTGAAGAGTTTGTTTTTTGTTTGTTTGAACGCGCTAATCTCTGGAAGCCTTAGGGTGCGTTTCCATTGACGCGGAGCTGGGCGGAGCGGAGCGGAGACGTGCAGGAATCGACCAATCATAATGGTTGAAATCCTCATCGCGTCTCTTGTCTCGTCTGTAATTGGACGATTCCTGCACGTCTCCGCTCCGCTCCGCCCAGCTCCGAGTCAGTGGAAACGCGGCCTTAGGAGCCGAGCAAAAAGAAAAAAAAAGTCGGAAAGAACGCAAAGCGAAAGTGAAGTAGTAAAAGCGCGGGCAGGCGATGCGATGCGACAGGGTGGTTGGGAGGAACAAGAAATTACACGTGGACGAAGTCGCGGGCAGAAGCTAGTAAATACATAAGATCATGCTTATGTCCAAAAGAGGTAAACAGAAACTACAGAATTCCACCTGTTATGACTTACTCCTTTTAGTACGTCAACATTCACACAGTCATACGCGGTAGAGAGCGTTATCATCAACGCTTAATCATGCGATGATTAAGCCTAAAGGCGCAATCATCGCATTATTCAGCGTAAACCGTCTGTGACGCTAAAGCGAGACACGTCTCGTTTGATGTGAGATTATGCGATGAATAAATTTTGTTGCTCGCACATTTCAGTCCAACTGAAATGTTTAATGCTGTTGTTTGTTTTGTGTGCTGAGATGTTTTATAATAGCACAGGTTCTACCCACGCCAGTTTTGATTATAAATTATGCAACCTTGTCATGCTCAAATAATAAAGTTGTCCCTTCTTACGCGTTGTCTCTCAATAAACTGCGAATCAAAATCAATGCTGACAGTTGTGATTTCATCTGTGCGTAAGCGATTGGGTGAAAAGTTAGTATTTCTAACCTATATGCCAAAGTGCGCTGTCAGTGCTAAAGATAATTGCGGTTTTAGATACAGGAGAGATCACGAGATCGGCGGGGTTTTTTTTTAAATAGCTCCACACCACCCCACTACCACCACCCACCCATCACCCACAACCCACTTTAATAAAACTTTTAACACTTACAATAAATTGTGAATGAGAATAACACGACATTTGATTGTATATTTAAACATGTCTGTCTGCAGATGAGCGCGTTAAGGCGAGCAAGGTGTTGCCAGGTTCCTCTACTAAGTTTACCGGCGATAAGAAGCAGTTCCTTGAACATTTGCGCAAAGCGCTGTATGCTAGCAAGCTGATTTCTTATGCGCAAGGATTCATGCTCCTCCGTGAGGCAGCCAAGGTATGTTTAAACTTGCTGTTCAACCTGATTTTGACTACCACTTGTACAATCATGTTTAATAACCTTATGTGTTTCTCCTTGTACATTATACTTATTATTTAGTTTTTATTATTAGTATTCAAAATATGGTATATTACGTTCTTCTGTCGACGTATATGTATATTTCACTGACTTATAGGTCAATATTACTATTGCAGCAGGTTCCATAAATTAGGTCTAAGCCAAATATTAATCAGAGAAAACAAAAAAACAATTTTATACATGAGTGTTGCGATATTATAGTTTATTGTATGATATTTGCTTGACCATAGGTGTATCATTCGTTTTCAGAAGAAAGAAAAAGATTATGATGGCAAGAATAAAAAGTTTTGAGCAACGAGATAATAATATGTGGTATAATTTCTCTTAATGATATTATAGCAAGTACAAAAATAATAGTTAAGTATAGATTAGTTAGAAGAAGACGCCTTAGTACATTATTAAACTAAATGATAGCAGACATAAAGAATTCTCTATCATTTTAGGTAAACGCCATTTTATAACTCCACAGTTTAATAGAATTGCAAACAAGTGGTACTCTCTCTCTCTCTCTCTCTCTTGGTGTGGTTATCTTGCTTTAGTTGCCTATATTGCCTTTACAGATATTGTGAATAGTTCATGATTGATGTTTAAGCCGTGCTTTTGATGGGAATTTCCATCGACAAAAATGACAAACTTCCATAATATGACGAATTTTCATACCTATAACTCTACTTATTTTTTTTTTTAATTCATCCCTTTATGGGATAAATTAAAAAAAATCGGTCCTTAGTGCTCACTTCGTTAGATCGTTATTAAGGAACTCTTGTGCAAAATTTCATGCTTCTAGATACAGCGATTTAGGCTGTGCGTTGTCTGTCAGTGAATGAATAATTTAAGATTTTTATTAAGTATATTAATTTTCTGTTTACGTCAGGTGAACCAGTGGAACCTGAACTACGGCAGCATCGCTTTGATGTGGCGCGGCGGATGCATCATCAGGAGCGCGTTCCTTGGTAACATTAAGGTAAGAATTTGCGATCTTAGTGTGAGAGAGAGATGGAGTTGTACAAGACGAATAGCACTATCCTTTTTTCACAACGGAACAGTGATGGCTTGATTAATATTATTTACTAGTTCGCTAATTGATTACAATTTTCAAACAAGCATCTTTTCATTCAACAGTCTTGAAAATTTGGTTCCGTGTGAGCGAGAAAGTTGACAAAATGCGACAAGTCTCTTAAGTCCTTTCATTGATAGAGTGGCATATGGATCTTTAATTGACGCCTGAATATCATCCCTCCATGTCAGGGGGACGTTGTCGGTAAACGTTTGTGAAATTGACTCAAAAATCGTATTAAAAAAAATAAAACCAGTATAGGCTTTTGGCCACGCACCAAAAGATCTCGTGCCAATGTGCACGGGTCAGTTTGCCACGTTTCTGTGAGGTTTATTTGTTTGCTACCCATGCATCCGTGGCATGGCCGTGGGTCTCAGTGGGCGATCAACGTAGCAAGCATGCAAGTATAGAAGCCGTGGGCTGCCGTGGAGGACAAAGTGTAATGATTAACAAAACAGGCTTTGAATCAACATAATTGCATACGATATTAATGAAAAGACCTACATAATAGCAAACGAAGCCAAGTGATAATAGAAATAAAACAATTAATGAATAACCATAAAATCAAATGTATGTTGATAATTAAATGATTAATCAATTTGTAATAATCATTAAGTTTTGATGATTGATATAATATAATTTATTGTCATATCATCATTGCCACCAAGTATGATAAAAATGTTTGTATGGCTTTGCACTCAGCGACTAAGTAATGGAGGTGAATGTAATCAGTGACTTGTCGATAACGTGACCACTCGACATTGAATCTCAAAGTCATGCAAATTGTTACATAATTGTGTCCAAGTATTCATGATTCATGACCATGAGTCTAAATAAAAACTGGTAATTGGGTCAAAACCAAAATTTTGTACAATTTCATAACAATTTCATGTCCACCGACTTTTCCTTATTCCTCAAAAAATTCTGTAATGGTAATGTTATTTTAAAAAATGGATTTCATAGCGGAATACTACCTTAAATTCATATTTAATTTATTAGTTGGTGGTTCAGTTATACTTTACGAAATATTATGAAAATAATAAAACGGAATGGAAAATACCATATTATTCTCCCTCAAAAAACCTGTGTCCAACTATCGATTTCAATGTTTGAAACCGCAAAAACTTCGAAAAAGGTTTTATTTATTGAACATAGTATCCAGCATAACGAAGTGTGCGTAAATCACTCAATATCTAGGCAACTTATATGTACTAACAATTATATGTAATAATTAAAAAAAATAAAAACAATGCGTCTCAAAAAGAGTTCATTTATGTTATTCCTTTATGTAACGCGTTATTTTCCAATAAAATACTTTTTTTTAAACTTACTACTGGGAACATTGACGGAAATGTCACGCCATTTACACCACCAATTTCTGCGCGGCAGTCATAATCTTGTGTCAAGAAAGTCGAAAGGTGTTGTGCGTGTGGAGTGACAAATAAACATTTAGTGGTTTCTCTTGAAAATTCATAAAAAAATAACATGTAAGTATGTTTGATCTTAATCTTATTATCTGAAAACTATTTTGTTTGTGCTATTCAGTCGCTTAGGAGCTGTAATCATTAAGTGAATAGTGTGTCTTGAATTGAAATGAAACACTTCAAAAACATCGTCCATGTTTCCTTTATGTTACATTTTTATGTCACGTTATTTAAAAATTGCATTAAGGTGTATTCACAAACACAGGCATGTACTTTTTGTAAGAACGGTTAATAAATATTTTTATCTTTACAATATGTTTGGTTACCGGTTACCGATACTAACAACATTTATTTTATAATACTTAATGCATTTATTTTAAGAAAACCTCTGGCAAAGTGGCAACTAATGAAAACTTAGTGAAAATTAACTAAATAGGTACCTTTAAACTAAGGAGGATGCGCAGTGGTAGCCCGCGAAATTTTTTTTTTTTGGGTTTTTTGGAATTTGCAGGTCCGTGTCAGGTTGTGTCTTGATCAAAATATGATACGCGGCAATAAAATATAATTATGTATTTCCATAATTTTAACCATAAAATTCATCAATACATCTCTCTAAGTTAGATTTCGTACAGATTCGTTAGATTTCGTTCGTTCGAGGAATCTGCACGGAATCAGTTAAGTTAATTAAGTAAAATTTGATTTTTATATAAAGATTTATATTCCCTACTTATGTTATCAATAATTGTTATGTTGTCATTATTTTGATATCATTTTGTAGACTGACTCAAATACTTTTGGTTAAACATAATTTCACATGCAAAATTCAAGGGTTGTTTTTGCGAAAAAGTAAAAAATGTAAAAAAAAAAGTTATTTTTGTGTAAAGTTTCGTGTTTTTGTATGTTTTTTGACTATTTTTTTATTTTATTTAGTTTTTCCATAGCCTCAACGTCTACCTTTACAATTAAGTCATTTGGACGTCTGTAGGTTTTTTAGATTCAAAGATATAAGCATTTTATTGCACATTCCCTAATGCAGCCGTTAAAAATGGCCGCCATTAGCGGGGTGTTGGGTTAGGATTTTTTATAAAATTAGATTTGTCGATAAAAAAATTGTATCTATATAATATGCCCTTTTAGTATCGGTAACCGTTAACCAAACACATTGGAAGTATATAAAACAAATTCGGTTCAGTTTCACATTTATAACTTAAGAACCGCTGGACCGATTGGATTTGTCTTGTTGGTCGGGTCAGCTAGTTTATCAGAAATATCGGATTTATCGAAACCTGCTAAACTCAAAGTGTTTGGTTTACAGATAATATAATATGCCTTTATCGGTTGCAGAAAGGCAGAAAATGTATCTAGAGCGGCTAAAAAATAACGATCCCGAAAAATAGAATCGAATGCAGGAGAAAAATTTTGACCAGAGCAAAAAATTCTACAAAAAAAAATATAGTAGAGCTATCAGACAAAGAGAAGGAGACCAGACGAAAGTACTGGAGGAATTAAAAAAAAATACTGACAACAAGCAAGAAGTAGAAAGTGTGAACCTCGAAAAAATACCAAAGAAAATATCAGAAGAAATACAGAAAATTAACCAAAGAAAATGAAAAGATTAATCGGTACTACCATGCATCGGTAGCCCACATTGAAGTGACTACCTGTTATTTTAAAATTAAGATCACGTAAAAGCCTAGACCAAAAACTTAAATGTTTTTTTAACGGCATTGTAGTTATTCTTTTAGGCGTCGAAGTGAGACTTTTGTTATGTCAATCTTTCAGATTGTTACATTTTTATCATGAATAAAAATAATTATAAAATACTTGACTGTTTTTCTCTTACATCATGAACACAGCCCTTATTTTCCTTTATGTTACTTTTATGTTATTGTGACATAAAAATAACACAGATGAAATGATCCAAAATTTTGGTTTTGACCCAATTACAAGAGTGTGTGACATTTTTTTAAAGTGGTTTTTTTTTCGTTATTACCAATACAGTGACCAATACCAATAGGAAGACAGGGTTATAAAAAAATGCATGACGAAATGGAGAACGTTGTTCAGTTTAATGGTCTGTACCACACGTTTGTGTCGCTAAAACTCAAAAACAGCTTGACCGATTTTAATATTTTTATTTTTGGTTTATTTGGTTTATATTATTACTAGCTTTTGCCCGCGGCTTCGCCCGCGTGGATGTCGGAAAATATCCCATGGGAACGTTCATGTGGAAAACATAGGGCATATCCCTAACTTAATAAATACTGAGTTTCCCATAAAAACTTTCATCCCTTTTATCACCCCTTGTAGGATTATGTTTTAAGACAAAAAGTAGCCCATGTCCTTTCCCAGGATGCTATCTATAGCCTTGCCAAATTTTATCGAAATCCGTGCAGTTTTGTAAATTTTAAAATCAACCCCTATTTTACCTACTTAGGGGATGATTTTTAAAAAACGCTGACCCGCATATTTCTTAACTTCTTACCAATAGCATAAATTTGTTATGCCTAACTTAAGAAATACTGGGTTTCCCTTACAAACTTTCATCCCCTATATCACCCCCTGTAGTATTGTTTTTGAAAGTATCCCATGTCCTTTCCCAGGATGCTATATAAAGCCTTGCCAAATTTTGTCGAAATCCGTGCAGTTTTGTAAATTTTAAAATCAACCCCGATTTTACCCCCTTAGGGGATGATTTTTCAAAAACGCTGAACCGCATATTTCTTTATTACCCATCAAAAGCATATATTTTAATTTTCACATCCCTAACTTAAGAAATGCTGAGTTTCCCATACAAACTTTCATCCCCTATATCACCCCCTGTAGGATTATTTTTGAAAAAAAAAGTAGCCTATGTCCGTCCCCAGGATACCATCTATAGCCTTGCCAAATTTGATTGAAATCCGTTCAGTGGTTTAGGCGTGAAAAGGTAACAGACAGACAGACAGACAGACAGACAGAGTTACTTTCGAATTTATAATATTAGTATGGATTTATTATAAGTATACTGGGGTGGTTTAACAAAAAAAGAAAATTAGGAAAAAAAAAATTTGGGACCTGGCGGGTCAGATAATACAGCTAAAATGCTTTTTTCAAAACAAAGAGTTTTGCGTATTCCTGCTTTTAACTTGATTAAGTCATCGTTAATTTTGTATGAAAATAATTAACTATTGTGGAATTAATTTACGTTAAACACATGACAAACTTGTATTTTATGACAATTGTTTTAAAGGGCAGTAGACAATGAAAACAATTAGTCTTTGTTTTCTTGAACAAGAAATAGTTTGTTGAATAAATAGAATTGGAGTAGTAGTAGAGTCCATTGCGAGAGAGGGAACTCTTCCGGGTAGTACTATCGCCATACCTATTCCTGGCGCCTAGCAACGTTACCATATTCCGGTTTGAAGGGTATGGGTACCGATGTAAATACATGCGCTGTCTTTGTTTTCTTGAACAAAAAATAGTTTGTTGACAATTACTGATTATAAGTACAATTGTGGTGTAGTCTTTTGTGACGGAGGGAACTCTTCCCTCATAATTTACTAAAGAAAATCTTCAATTTTTATAATCATGAAAAAGAATAAGGCAAATTTGTAGTTTTTGAGGGCAAAAATTGATTTTAAGTGCAGCCGAAATGCTTCAAAATATCTTCTGACTTATACATAATTCTTTATTTGGCAGGACGCTTTCACGAAGAACCCTCAGCTGACGAACTTGCTCCTGGACCCGTTCTTCTGCGAGCGCATCAGCGGTTCACAGCAGTCTCTGCGACAGGTGGTCGCGCAGACAGCTCTGGTCGGCGTGCCCGCGCCCGCTTTCTCCGCTGCGCTCGCATTCTACGACGGATACAGATCCGCCGTACTACCCGCTAACATGCTACAGGTACTTAAATATATTTTTTAAGGCAAAAGTGTCAGGGTAACCCGCGAAATTAAAATTTTCTAAAATTTTTTGTAATTTACAGGTTCAGTATCAGGTTGTAATTTGGAGCACAATAGGGTAATTCTTCAAGCGTTTCAACCGCCGTCATTACCGTCCCCCAAAAGTTGATGAAAGATAATATATTTAATGAAATATTTCAGCAATTCCCAGAATCTGCTAAAGAACCAGAATCTAAGAATTCATGAAATATTTAATTAAATATATTTTTTTTCATGAACTTTTGGGGGATGGTAATGACGGCGGTTGAAACGCTCGAAGATTTACCCAATAATTATGATTTGCGATCGTAACAAATATGTATTTACAGAATTATTATGATTAAATTCATCAATACTATTTCATGAAATCATGATAGTTGAGGCCAATTCTAACTTCGAGAGTAGTCCGAGTATGATGATTCTAATGATTCATAATTCTGTAAATACATATTTGTTAGGGTCACGTATCATTTTTTGAACAATATACAACCTGACACTGACCCACAAATTGCAAAAAAATAAAAATAAAATTTCGCTGGATAGCTCAACGCATCCCACTTAATATGCTCAGTTCTAATGAGTTTCGACTTACTACTTACCCGGGCTTAGCTGAAGTAGTTGTACCGTGTTTAATTAGGTAACTAGTTACTGGGTTCTGGTGTCTGACTAGAACCCAGTAACTCGCTAGCGAAAGCAGTCCGCGGCGAAAGCGGGGTCCGCTTCCAGCTAATCAGATATACTGGAAGCGGACCTCAACATTATGTAGTTGAGAAAAAATTGGCTAGGATAATGATAGAGTTATAGGTCAAATACGTTATGCGTCATGTAAATTCACAGAGTTAGATAAGCAGGCAGATTCTGTAGTGCAAATATTTGGGTTGGAGCAAAATGCGAGGCAAAAAACAGTGTTTGTGGTATACAACGTGTCGTTTTGCATCCTCGTCAAATTTAAGGGTGTGGTATAGACCCTCAAACCGAACAACTGTCGCCACGGGACCAACATCGAAAACATGTTTTTGAGATTACGATGTTGATCCAATGGAGAAAGTTGTTCGGTTTGATGTTCTGTATCACACCCTGAAATTTGACGAGGATGCAAAATGACATGTTGTAGTGGTCCCTTCCCACCAATCGAATGTTTGTGGTGGTGCTGGTGGGGTGGTTTCCTGGGTTCGATTCCTAGGTCGGGCAAAGTGTTATTGGTTTTCCATCTGGAATTTTTCATATAACGATAGTACCTACGTGTATGTCTCAGAAACTAAACAATCTCTCTGTGCTACAAATTGTGTTCTCAATTCGTGTGTGGAATAGGCACATAACTTCTTGACTCCTGTATTCCACGAAGTGTTGGGCAAATGTGCACTTATAGGACGCCCACATTTCGCCAGTTATGTTTTAGTCCATGTAATATGCTCGACCCATATTAATGTTACTAAAGGTACCTACACATATCAACTCGGAAAGGGATCATCACCGTATCGCCTTTCGCAGCGCAGTCAAGCAGGCGTCAACCTAACGTAAGCACGTAACCAAAGCGGACCAGCAGCTCCGATACGTTGACTCGGCTACAGCTAGGCGGCCGCGACGCCGCACTTACGTAAAAAACAGATTTTAAAAATTAAGAGTTAAAAGTTCATGACCGAACGAAAAAAAAATTACACGAACTGGAAAAACTAGGTGGAATAGGTTACAAGTGTTACAACAGCTAGCAATGTACACTGTGAGAATAGTGTGCTGCAGGCAGGCTGCGGGAGGGGTGAGGGGCAAGGGTGGACGAAGAGACGCAAGCACGGCGACGGAGAGCCGTAAGCGCGGGGACGACGAGCAGTAAGCGCGGGGACCGCTGGTTGACCACGCGCCACACCGCGGTTCGTGAGCTTGTCGAGCTTGTCCCGAGGCGAATCGATTACGTTATGATTCCGATTAGTGTGCTTTTCAGTAGGGAGTTTCATACAAAGAATACTAAACAGCTTGAGTTAATACGGTTACGTTCCGTTTCCGAGTTGATATGTGTGCTTTTACATTTTTACCTTTAAACATGACTGGCGAATTGTGTCTTAAAAGTAACCTCTGGCTAACGCGTCGGGGGTGTGATGTAATGTAATGTTGTACCGTAATGTTAATAAAGGCCTCATGTGAATCGTCATTTGTTCCAGGCTCAAAGAGACTACTTTGGTGCGCACACATACGAGCTGATCACAAACCCCGGGCAGTTCGTGCACACCAACTGGACCGGCCATGGCGGCAATGTGTCCGCTTCTACTTACAATAACTAAACCGTGTTATCGAGACCGAAAGGGACCAATGTAACACTAAACATATACATTTTTATATAAAATTGATGCATTTTAATCATGTTAAGTTTGTTATATTTTTTTATATTGCGAGCGCTTATTTATTACTATGATATATAGGTGGCTGGGACCTGCTGTGCCTTGTACCGCGGCACTGATTTTAGAGCTGTACCGCTAAGACATTCCTATTTTCATTGTTTTGGGGTAGTTGCAATGAAATAACTAAGGTTAACATTCCGTGCGGACATCTCAGATATTTGTTGAAGGTTTTTATAATTAAATGTAGGCTAAATGGATGTATTGTTAGTGATGTTACTATGATAGTGACTGTATTGAATTTGAATTTTATGTAAATCGCTTTTAAGGGTGCAAACTATTTTTGGAAAATTTTAAATATACATTATTTTACTGTATGTGGAGTTTTAATACGTAAAGAATCACCTATTACGAGGATATATCGAAGCGTGCTTTAGCCAGGTGTGTAAGTGAAATGGCGATATGCGTGTGGTGTGAGGGCCACTTTATTGAAACTCTTTGAAAATATGCTTAGGATTTAGTGAACATTCCCAAACAATTGTGAAAGTTGGAATCAGATTTTGTGAAAGTCAACTTTGCGAGATATGGACTGTAAAGTGGGGCCCTCAGTTCTCACATAGAGGATTGAGGGCCCGCCTGTACCTGACAAACTATGGACACTACAGATAAAGTCTTTATGCCAAAATCTAAGCTTATACCAAACAAAATTTGTGAAAACAAGATATTATCGCAAAACACTGTCCTACTTGGTATATCTTCGTTCAAAATGGGCCCTCAATCCTCACACACGTAAAAGTTTATCACGCAAATACAATGAAACCATTAACTTATAGCTATTGTTTGTAATCCTATAAGATACTAAATAAATTGTGAAAATTTGTGAAAGCAAGAGCAGGTCACCATTTCTTGTTGTTTGAAAGTTATGACCTTGACAAAATCCGGGCCCTCAATCCTCCATTTATTTTGTTTTCCGTTTGAATACGCTAATCGTATGAAAGATTAGACAAATACAAAATAGTCTCTTTTTGTGAAAAAAATTGTGCAACAAATTCGATACTAGAAAACAATTAAAAGACCCTTTATTGTAAATAAAAATCGAGTTTTATTTTTGTTCCCTGAATTAGGAAATAGGGTGACCACAATACGGTATTTTACTCTATATGAGAAAAAATCTTAAAATATATTATTTAGATAGATTAGGCAAAAAGCAGTCGGAAAATATTAGTTTTAGTTCAATAACAATATAAATTTTAAAATTAAATTCAAAGTTTTCAGGTTTTTTTAATGTTTTCTCAAACCATGAAATAGTAGCCGCCATTTTATGACGTCATTCGGCTGTGTGAATTAAAAAAGTGTCAACTATTAATTGATCAGTGTATCTCTAAGAGCAGGTATAGCTTTCACTTTAAAATCAAAATCTTTACCGTCCATACGTATTGTGTGTATAGAGTCATGAGGAACAGGGTGTAAAGTTCACTCATCCTTTATTGAAAAGGGAGGACCCTCCGACCAGATGGGTGTTGTCTCTGGTGGGCAACTGCCCCACTCTCACATCCTCCCTCTCCCCTGTCAACCCCTTACCGCATACACTTACCGGTAACATCTTCCTCCCCCTTTCACCACTTCCCCCTTCCCTTCCCGCATCCCCCCTCCATAATTCCCTCCGGGGTAGTTATGAAAGACTATTGACAAACTTTATTACATACTTAAGCAAGTTTTTGTGCCAAGTTTCAAGTTAATTACCGAAATGAATAGATTTAAGCCGGGCAGACCTCCGGGTGTATGCTTCACCTTGTCCTCCAGGCGATCGATGGTGACAACCGAGCGTTTCCTCCCGCCTTATGCGAAACAGGAACCTCCCGAAACAACCGTGTCCGGTGAGGACCAGCGCCAGGCGGAAGGTGAGGACGTCGTGGCGCCTCTCTAACCACTCCTCAAAGAGGGGACTCATCGTCGCAATTGTGGCGTGCCCAGCGCTGGGTTGCGACAGTTGCACTCTCCATGTCGCCATGATCCCGCCGGAGCTCTGTCCGCTGTGCCGTAATTTCTCGCGGCAGCGGAGTTACGCCCCGGCGTTTTGCCTCCTCGCGCCACTCCCACACGGCACGGGAGTGCGTGCAGGGCCTTACCGGTGTCTGCGGTAAAATTTAGGGTTTACCGACTGAATACCGGTAAAAGTCCGAAATTAAAGATAGTTTTAGAATAATTCGGGGTTTTACTGGTGAGATTTGGTAAATAATAGGATTTACCCGTAAATCCTAATATGTACCGCAGTTCGCGGTTTTACACTAACATACAGGTAGATGAGTATATATCAAAACAAACTTACATGTACTTACATGTACTTATTTGTTATAATATTTCCGTAGACAGAGAATTCTAGTAACTATTTTCGTAGTTTTCTCAATCAATTGACATGACATATATAATAAAAAGAACATCACTGTACTTTTTCTTTGTAGTAGTCGCATAGACAAACTAATGAGGTTGAACTCCAAAACTCCTCGATTTTATGTGAAAATGTTTGGAACATAATAATCCTTAAATAAAATTAAATATCAACATTCACTACTCCAAGATAATTACCCATACAACTATGTGTATTATAATATACAGGGTGAAATTTTGTAATGACACCTGGAAGGAAGTACTCTTAATAATGCAGATAGAAAATTTTACTCAAAACATTCCTTTATTTTTGAATAGAAAGCAAACTGCATTCAAAGATTTTCGAAATTTCTCTTCTCCCACAACCGGGAATCGAACCGGCTAAAATCTGAAACAATTATACCCTGTACTTTTATTGCATCGATCGTTAGGGTCAATTATAAGGATGAAATCTCTCTAACAAACATGATAAATTAAATGAAAGGAAAACCAGGAAATCTTAAATTAATTTAATTTTTTACAAAAAATGGTAAACTAACTAATTAGTTGCTCGAAATGGGCTCCATTCTCTTGGATACACAAATTTATTCTTTTAACGAATTCATTTCTAGTAACCTTTAATAAAGTGTTGTGGTGAATATTATAAATCGTATTCTGAACTTCAACTCTCAACTCGTTGTCATTCGCATAAGATTTCATGTAAATTTGATTTTTTACATATTCCCACAAAAAAAAATCTAATGGGGTGAGATCTGGCGATCTCGCAGGCCATCTGATTGTGCCGTTTGTACCAATCCAGGTATTAAAATGAAAGTATTGTCACCCTACCCTGCGACACACTTCAAAAATAGTTGATTTCGGTATCTATTAAGATTTTTAGTTTAATCGTTATTCTTATTAGTAACAAATAACATCAATTTGTTGCACAATTTTTTTCACAAAAAGAGACTATTTTGTATTTGTCTAATCTTTCATACGATAAGCGTATTCAAACGGAAAACAAAATAAATGGAGGATTGAGGGCCCGGATTTTGTCAAGGTCATAACTTTCAAACAACAAGAAATGGTGACCTGCTCTTGCTTTCACAAATTTTCACAATTTATTTAGTATCTTATAGGATTACAAACAATAGCTATAAGTTAATGGTTTCATTGTATTTGCGTGATAAACTTTTACGTGTGTGAGGATTGAGGGACCATTTTGAACGAAGATATACCAAGTAGGACAGTGTTTTGCGATAATATCTTGTTTTCACAAATTTTGTTTGGTATAAGCTTAGATTTTGGCATAAAGACTTTATCTGTAGTGTCCATAGTTTGTCAGGTACAGGCGGGCCCTCAATCCTCTATGTGAGAACTGAGGGCCCCACTTTACAGTCCATATCTCGCAAAGTTGACTTTCACAAAATCTGATTCCAACTTTCACAATTGTTTGAGAATGTTCACTAAATCCTAAGCATATTTTCAAAGAGTTTCAATAAAGTGGCCCTCACACCACACGCATATAAATGGCGTTTGGCTGTCTAGTTTGACGCGAGAGAGATAGAAGACTCTCACGCGCACCGGAACTAAATGCGCTTCGTTTAAATATAGATTTATGACAAAAATGCTATACTTAAATAAATTTATAGCTTAGTAAGTTCTTAACATATTTAAATACTTTCGATTTAAAGCAAATTTTATTGCACATTATGGAACTGTTTACGTATAATCGTATAAACAGAAAATAGACGGTACTACTTTGACATTCTTTTCTATCGAAAAAATTTCAAGTACATAATCATGTTTTGGTTTTAGTACAACAGTAGACATTAAAAGTCAAATAACACATAAGGAAAATGCAAATGAGTTAACCATATACATTTGGTTTAGAATTTTTAAAACAAAATTATAGTTTTATATAGGTATGTCCTGCGCATCGGGCACTTTGCCTTGTAAAGTGACTGTTTGACATCGCGGTATGACCTGCTGCTGCTCCTGCGGATACAAAGAGATGCGCATCCCTACTTGCATCTCAGTCTATCATAGTAGTGAGTTGCACAGAGAGTCATGGAGCGTTCTTTCCTTGGCCTGGAACTGACTGGAGGACTGGAAGTCGTAGTGTCCGTCCGTCGTCCGGGCGGCGGCGGCGGGTTGGGCGGACGACATCGCGGTTAGAACCTGGATCAGGCTGGCACAGGAACGTGGGGATTGGCACAAGACATACTTCCCTATGTTATCGTGATGGTGTGACATTATAACGCCATGTTAGAAATTATAAAAGCGCACAATGAAGTTTTTGGAAGTCACGGCGGATCTGTTAACTATCTTGCAGCCCTTTTCTCACTTGATGGCGTTGTAGTAACATATTTGGGTATTTCTATGTTTACGCCTAACTCTTATACAGGGTGTTTGGCGCATGGCCCGACACAATTTTTTGGTGGATTGGGGGGGTCATTTGCTAGGTTTCACCTAAAGACCTCCATGTCCTAAGTGTGACGGTAATAGTTTTTTTTTTTTTGTTCTTTCTTTGAATTACCCAAAATCTCGCCTTTGAATCGATATATTTTTTTTGTTTATGGTTGTAAAAGAACAAAATAATTTTTATTATAGTCTACAATGTATTCTTATTCGAAATAAAATAAAAAAATATAGTAACCGTAATAAGTCTTTTCTTAAAACACTCCATAACTGACTCTCTAACTAGTATGTTGACTACATTTGAATTGTTTTTCATAGCGTGTAGCATACCCTTAGAAAGGGTACAAGCTAAAGAACTTTTTGAGATAAAAATAAGGTCAAAATGGCTTTATTTAAAAAAAAAAATGAATTTAAGAGTAGTAACTTTTCATACATTTAAACATTTTTAAGACTTTGGAAGCACGTAAGTCATTTTCTACTGATCAATTACATCAAATAATAATTTATTTAGAATAAAAATACATTGCAGACTATTATAAAATTTATTTTGTTCTATTGCAACCATAAACAAAAAAAATATATCGATTCAAAGGCGAGATTTTGGGTAATTCAAAGAAAGCACAAAAACAAAAAAAAACTAAATTACCGTCACACTTAGGACATGGAGGTCTTTAGGTGAAACCTAGCAAATGACCCCCCCAATCCCCCAAAAAATTGTGTCGGTCCATGCGCCAAACACCCTGTATAAGTATCTTTGATAGGACAATATTCTATTAGAACTAGCCTAGCGCATTCATTTGATTTTTCTACATATTCACTTTACTTGTCAGCTCACGGAGGTTTCCCGGGGATTCCATCAGCCATCTTCATTTTCCTATACTTTCAGAACCGTTCTCATCAAAATGTTGTTTCTTTAGTTCTATACAAAGCTTTTATGTATCGACATTTCCCTGGGATGTGAATGAATAGGAAAGTGCATGGAAGGAATAATCACAATACTGCAGAGGCAAGCTTTTTAACCTATTTATCAGGACATTGCTTCCATATCAGGCTGAAAATGTCCTTTCCTGAAAATAAGCTGCCGAACGGTTCAGATGGTTGCTGACATTATCCCTTCATCGGCTGGTAAGCATACCATTGACTGCATTGACAGATACTAAGACATAAAATCGGGAATATGTAGAATGGTGGGACTGTGGGGCAAGTAAAATGCTATAACAGTTTTACTCGTGGTTTATTTCTATAAATCCGACACACAAAACAGTACAGTGAAAATCCTCTCCTTGAATTGTATATCTAAAGCCGGGTCTTCTGTGCGTCTTTTTGCGAAATATTACTCAAAAACATAAAGAGGTGTGGCTTAAATATATATAATTGTGAAGTTGATTCTGTGATACGAATTTACACCAGGTTTCTACGATGAAGAAAATTTTGTTTGTATGTCCCTATTATCACCTAACTACTAGTAAAACCACATTGGAAAAGTCTAACCGCCAACCCCCTCATCGCGGCCGTAAGACAGACAGGGATAAGGGGGGTTGGCAATCCACGCCGCAGTGTACAGCGATTTGAATTGGGGGCAATCACTTCCGAGTCGCCACCCGGTGGCAACTAGGAATTTTATTCCCGATTGCCACCATGGCAATCCGTGTGGGAATATTCGAGGCGTGAGGCCACTTTGGTTTCGGCCATTTAGATTTTTCTTACATGCCTAGAATTTTACTAAGGTTTTGAGAGGTTTTCCCTTTGACACCACACCCCTAGCTCGTATCAATAAGCCAGGCCGTCATACTTACATAATAGTCCAGTACCTGGGCGACCGAGCTGAATAGAGAAAACCAATTTTTCAATACACTTCCTCGAAAACTGGGTCATATCGCACTACGATTAGGTTCACAATGCAATGTATGTCGCACGCGTGCGATTTTTCATTTTCCGGCACGTGTGCGGGAATGCCACAGATAATTTATACCTATACTTAGTTCAAATTGGTTCAATGCGGTTCAATGCCTCTATTCACAACTCTCTATTCGGAGGTGAATGTTTTTTTTTAATCTCGGCAATATTTTAAAAGGTTATTGTACTCATCATTATGAACAACTTTTACTATGGGAACAAACCTGAAATCACGAAAAAAAAAACGGCTGTTACTGTGCGTATAATGTGTTACGTACGAGCATAATGTATGGAACAGCTGATTTTTTTTCGGGATTCCAGGTTTGTTCCCATAGTGAAACTTGTTCATAATGATAAGCAATGACCCCTTAAAATATTGCCCATGAATTCAATTTCACCCTGTATAGAATATTATCAAAAACCATGATTATTACAATAAAAAAAAACGTTTATGAACAAATTTAGCATTTATTTGTGTTCTAAACTCAAAAATATTTGAATTTTCTATTTTTCATATTAGGCTGTTTATCGGCTTTGTACCTTTGCTTCTCTTTCAACCTGGCGAAAGCAAAAAGCGAAAAAAAAAGAAAATTTAAATCATAGTTCCCTATTAATTCATGACAAAATTATTTTCCGTAATTTTATGTGTTTTTTATTTTATTTCTTCAAAAGTGTATTGAAAAACGTCGTTTGATACTCGTGGAAATTTGTTATTACAGTTCTCGGCTCAAAAACAACCTCGCCTACGGCTCGGGTGTTTTAATTCCGCCTCGAACGCAATAACAAACGTTCTCCACTTGTATCAAAAATATGTACTATTCCCAGATATGAGACTCGGCTACATCGTCTTTTCGCCCCCGTAGACCTATTGTAACTTTCATCGAAATCGTTAGAGCCGTTTTCGAGAACGTTAGTACAAATAGGGGAGAGGGGGGTACAGTGGATCACTTTTTATTAAAAACGGTTTAAATTACTAAATGAATCAATTTAAAAACTTTTGGCTTTATTTGATAGAACGGGATGTTGGCTAGGTACCGAAATTTATTTCAACTTTAGCAATAACATCAATGGTTTTCTGGCAGTGAACGTTTTTTTTAAAGTTTGGAAATTATCCACTGTACCCCACATCTGGGTTACACTGGATCTTCATGTGGGGTAGGATCGTAGTGGGGTACAGTGAATCAACACCATGCTCAATCAATTACCATGCTTTTTTTAAGGGGTTACAGTGAACTGTTTCAAGATAAATATGAAATAAAAGAATAATTTGTTTAATCAATATATTTAATCAAAATTATCTTATTGAGAATAAGTTTATGTAAAGATTACAGGAAAAATAAAACGATGTCTCTAAATAGTACACTTTTTCAGAAATCGGAACGGAACCCTCGGCGCGCGAGGTCGACTCGCTCTTGACCGGTTTTTTATATGTCTATGAACTGAACAAGAATTTTCATAAAAATAAATTATGAATCGAGTGTAGCGAAAAGCCTTGATCGTTGAAAATTACTCCATCTTAATCACTACATATTATAAAACAAAGTCGCTCCGCTGTCTGTCTGTCCCTATGTATGCTTAAATCTTTAAAACTACGTAACGGATTTTGATGCAGTTTTTTTTAATAGATAGAGTGGTTCAAGAGGAAGGTTTATATGTATAATACATGCATAATGTAGTAGAGGAACACTAATAATTTTAGAGGTTTCTAATGTGATGTCGTAAATAAACACATTTTTTTGCGCTTACATTGCAAACGCTGGCTGAACCCAATGAGATAGATCTAAATAATCTACTACAGTATTGTACATCTTAAAAAGTTCTGCAAAAAAGTCCGCGATGGCATATGTCTATCTCTTAGGGATAACCCACAATAACCATTTTTTATCCTTTTCTTTTTACGAGAGATAATGACTTATTTACGAAGCGATTTTAAGCAATACAGCATTAATCCTTATCCAATGAAGTACCTTAAATAAATTGTACATTTACTATAGATCAATAAAGCCCTTTACAGTATGTAATTTAAATGAATATTTTCGAAGATATTACAGATTTAAAATGCAGGGCGGCGGTACATAAATAGCGCGTCGAACGCCGCGCTTCATGATTAGCAGAGATCGCACGCGTTTATCGGAGCTCTCTAGCGAGGAAAATAACAACTATGCATACTAATATTACAAATACGAAAATAATTATGTCCGTCTGTAACCTTTTCACGCCTAAACCACCGATCAGATTTTGATCAAATTTGGGAAGGCTATAAGGTGGTATCCTAGGGAAGGACTTAGGCTACTTTTTGTATCAAAAAACAACCGACTTCCAAAAAAACACTACAAAGTGAAAAATAACTTTAATTTCGGAAGTCGGTGTCTTTGGTTTTTTATTTACTTTCGTTTTTTTTGCCACCGACTTCCGAAATCAAAGTTATTTTTCACTTTGTAGTGTTTTTTTGGAAGTCGGTTGTTTTTTTGTGTATTTTTTTTTATTTTTCACTTTTTAGTGGTGCCTACCCCACACAAATCTGAACACCACTCTGCAAAATAAATTAGAGATCATCCACATAGACTAAATGGGAAAAATACGTATTAAATTATTGAAGCTAACTCAAAAGTCACTCATCAGAACTTGAAGATATTTTTATGCGACCATCTCAGGAGTATTGCCATTTCAAATAAAAACGTTGCAAAAAGCAAATACGTCGCGCTAAGTCGTGTCAGAAGTTTGGTAGGCGTAGTTTTAGTTGACAACTCAAGTACCTAGCGCAATTTGAATCATTCATAGCCAGAGTGCACATCATGACGATTCCAATAAGCCCAAACACGGCAAGGATACATTGTTTTATTACTGAGTTCCGATGCCTACCTTCCGGCTTCTTCATCAGATCGCTTCGATGGTACCATTTTCATCAGAACCATTTATTTAAAGCTTCGTCATAGTCGCTTAACTATTAATCGAGATATCTTATCGCCACCCGTGAAATACTTATCATCGTTGAGGAGTTCCCGTGGCTTTCTGTGGTCTTCTTCATCAGTTCCACTTCACCAGATGATACTTTCTGAATGCAAACGCCTGATTTGTTGATGAAAATACCAAAAAAAACGTATATGTACGCCTATAATATTTGAGGAGTTCCCTCGATTCCTCATGGATCCCATCATCAGAACTGGATTTTGATCAAAATGGGACCAATCTGGAAGTATACCCTTTCAAATAAAAAAAGAATTTTAATATTTTTATTTTTTTTTTTATTTTAAAATCTACAAAACTGCACGGATATCGATACAATTTGGCAAGGCTACAGATGGCATCCTGGGGAAGGACACAGCCTATTTTTTATCTTAAACAATTATCCTACAGGGGGTGATATGGGGATGAAAGTTTGTAAGGGAAACCCATCATTACTTAAGTAAGGGCTATGAAAATACTTTATGGTTTTGGTAGAAAATAAAGAAATGAGTGGTCCAGCGATTTTGAAAAATCATCCCCTAAGGGGTAAAGAAGGGGATGATTTTAAAATTCACAAAACTGCACGGATATCGCTAGAATTTGGCAAGACTATAGATGGCATCCTGGGGAAGGACATAACCTATTTTTTGTCTTAAAAAATAATCCTACTGGTGGTGAAAGTTTTATGAGAATCCCAGCATTTCTTAAGTTAGGGATATGAAAATTCAAATTTATGGTTTTGATTTATGAAAAAATCATCCTATAGGGTGGTAAACTAGCGGTTGATTTTAAAATTCACAAACACCATTAAAATTTTTGTGTAAGAGGGATTGGGTAGTTTGTATCTTGAAGTAACATTTAGCCGACGTTCCCACGGACGTAAAAAAATCGCGGCGGGATTGAACGTGGGCTTAGTCATAATATTTTTTTAATAATAGGAATAAACAGGATTTATATTTTCGCTTTAAAGTTGCTTTCAAAGGCAAGTTGGTAATTTTCTGATTACTATTGTTTGGTTTTAAGATTTATTATCCTCCAGCAATCATAGGTATATCATTCTGCGCGCCGCTCCTCGAGTACTATACAGGATATTTTTTTAAGTAGTGCGCATATTTTCGCAGGATGTTCATGAATATGAACAACTTTTACTATAGGACCCAACCTGAAATCGCAAAAAAAAAATCAGCTGCTCCCTACATTCTGACGAGTTTGGTGTAGATACATGTACTGATCAGCTGATTTTTTTTTCGCGATTTCAGAGTTAGTCCCATAGTGAAAGTTGTTCATATTCATGGGTAGAACACCCTGTGAAAATTTGCGCACTGCTTAAAAAAATATCCAGTATAAGCAGTGCGAGAAGATATTGTCTAGCCGACGTTCGCACGGGCGTAAAAATATCGCGGCGGGATTTTATCACGCACTGGATTTTCAACTCTCTGCTTAGCGCCGGGAGTTGAAAATCCAACAGTGTGTTTTTCGTCGCGCTGGTATGCACTCTGTTTTTGTTAAGTTGGATTCTCAACGCTCGGCTCAACAACAAGAGTTGAAAATCCAGTGCGCGATAAAATCCCGCCGCGATTTTATTACGCTCGTGGGAACGCCGACTTAGGGTACTTTTAATCCCGGTAGTACACACGGCTACACATCAAGCTATACATTTCCAGTTTACACTGACCTCTCATTGTAAGGAAATCCTACACAATTCGAGATCAGCTTATACTGGAAATCTATAGCTGGATCTGTAGCCATGCGTACGTTCCCGTGGGATATTTTCCAACATCCACGCGGGCGAAGCCGCGGGCAAAAGCTAGTAGTTTATAATGAGAAACATTATTTCTAAATGCAAAAAAAATCTGCATGGAAGGAAAATAAACAACAAAAAGAAAAGTTTATTAAATATTAGGTACCTATACCTAATACCTACCAAACCTACCTATGAAATTGCCGTTCTGCAGTACTGGCCATTTCAAATCAAAATAATTTTTGTTTGGCTAAGAATTCTAATTTCAAATTAATTTTATTTTAAAAACATGGATTTTTTTTTCCAAAAGTAGTCATTTGTTTATTGAGTGTTACATTTTCATCGCATTTCAATCTTTTTCGTCATCATGGATACGTTAAAAATTCGAGTAATTATGGAATATGAGTACCGTCGTGGCAGCAACGCGGCACAAGCGGCACGCAACATCAACGACGTTTACGGAGCTAACACTACAAACCAACGCACCACCTGTTATTGGTTTGCTCGCTTCCGTTCTGGAAATTTCGACCTGAAAAATGAACCTCGCGGTCGTCCGAAGACTTTGGTCGACAATTACGAATTAAAGGCGATTGTGGAAGCTGATGATACACAATCTACGGCTGAATTAGCAGCAGCTTTCGACGTTAGCGTCAAAACAATATTGGTCCATTTGCGTCAAATTGGCAAGGTAAAAAAGCTTGACAAATGGGTGCCCCACGAACTCAATGATCGCCAGCGCGAAGTACGCGTCGGGACGTGCCTTGCACTGCTCAACAGACACACAAATGAAGGAATTTTGAACCGCATTGTTACCTGCGATGAAAAATGGATTCTGTTTGATAACCGCAAGCGCTCAGCAAGTTGGTTGGATCCTGGTTCAGCACCTAAACAATGCCCTAAACGAATACTTAACCCTAGAAAAGTGATGGTCACTGTTTGGTGGTCTAGCGTTGGTCTAGCGCCGGTGTGATTCATCACAGCTTCTTACCAAACGGGGTGAGCATTACTGCAGATGTGTACTGTGAAGAACTGAACACAATGATGGAGAAGCTGGCACATCTCCAACCAGCATTGGTCAATCGCTCGTCTCCGCTGCTCCTGCACGACAACGCGCGACCTCATACTGCACAGCAGACGGTCTCCAAGTTGCAAGAACTGGGGTTGGAAGCTCTCCGTCATCCGCCCTACTCACCAGACTTTGCGCCTACAGACTACTACTTTTTCCAGAATTTGGATAACTTCTTGGCGGGAAAAAAATTCAATACCCGAGAGGCAGTACAAAATGCCTTTGAAGAATTTGTTGCCTCCCGACCAGCTGATTTCTTTAAGAAGGGCATCAATAAACTGCCACATGCGTTGGCAAAGATGCATTGATTGCATGGGTGATTACTTCGATTAATACAAATAAAAAATACATGAAAAAAATTCGTTTAAATTTTTTCATACAAAACGGCAATTTCATAGGTATTATTATTATTTACCTATTATTTATGTGTGTTATCTAGGTATGATATTTATAACAAAAAATACGTGTCGAATATTTTTTTATTAACTAATTGACGGACTAAACAGAATTTCTTTTTTTACATTACATAATATAATATTATAAAACAATTAGCAATACTCTGAAATAATTTAATAGATATACTTAAGGGAATAAGGATGATACGCCAGGGTAGCCCGCGAAATTCAAACTTTCCGTTTTTTGCAATTTGTAGGTCAGTGTGAGTTTGTATTTTGATTAAAATATGATTCGCGGCCGTAACTAATATGGCTTTACAGAAATAGAATCAGCAATACAACTCCATAACTTACAACTGAAATTTTGAATTTCGCGGGCTACCCTGGCACTTTCGCCTTAACGAAAGGAGAAACCTTTAGTAGTTTCGTCCAAATAGACGGGGATTGCGGAGTATCGATTGCAAGTCTTTTTCTTTTTTTCCTTATTTTCCGGGATAAAGTTCCAGATTAAAAACTCTTCTTTTGCAGTCGCCGTTCCTATGGAAATGAAAGTCATGAATTATCTAAACTGTAAACCAAAGTACCTAAGCAACTTAACATTTTCGCGGGCGGTTGACGTCAAGTAACTATAGGTACTATTTATACAGGATATTTTTTTAAGCAGTGCGCAAATCACATTGTGTTCTACTCATGAATATTAACAACTTTTACTATGGCACCAAACCTGAAGTCGCGAAAAAAAAATCTGCTGCTCCCTACATTTTGACGAGTTTCGTGTAAATAAAATGTACTGAACAGCTGATTTTTTTTCGCGATTTCAGAGTTAGTCCCATAGTAAAAGTTGTTCATATTCATGGGTAGAACACCCTGTAAAAATTTGCGCACTGCTTAAAAAATTGTCCTGTATGTTCGTTACTACAAGAACTATTGTATAACAGAAAAGTAATGAACAGTGAATACATTATTCACTTTGTGCCCATGTGATGGTAGCAAAACAGCCAACCCACATTTATTTTGACTAAGGTGTAGAGTTTGTGAAGTTAGGGCGTGTAGAGTTAGAAGCTTGGCTCTATGTGAGATCTGATAGCTTTTTGTCAGTGCGAGCTATATGTGGTCTCGTCTTGGCAACATTTTACATGAAAATGTTTTTGGTGGGATTTCATTTATTTTTGTAAGTTGCTTATGATATGTATAGGTTGATAGGTAGGAGATTAATAAACACTTATCGAAGTATAAACGAGTGTATTAATATTATTCGTAAGTATAAGTACTTATTATTTGCGGAAGTCTCATACTTTCCATCCCCTAGTTTAAGGGGTTGGGGGGTAAAAGTTCCAAGTTTTAGTTTTTTTTTGTTTTTTGAGTACTAATATTAGCTTACATACCAAATTTCAGCTTTCTAGCACTTCAGGAAGTACCCTAAGAATTTTTATGATCATCAGTGAGTCAGTGACGAAATCGGGGTATTTTAGATAACAATAAAATCTAAAGTATAAGAGCTATGCAATTGAAACTTTATAGGTTTAATAAGTCAACCACTGACATCATATCCCGAAAATTTTGTTTATCTGGTATAATCCAAACCCAAGTTAAGAAGGTTCAAAAATACGACGAAGTGCTTTGAGAAAAGGTAGGTAGTGCCCTTGCGCTTCGCTTGGCTCGTCTTGGCGGGGGCACTGCCGTGCCCCCAGATGATGGTCTGACATTTTTAGTGGGTATTTCATGCGGCCTACCCAAATGTCCTTTCTTTGGTAAAGTTGTTGAGCTAATTAAGGCGAGTAGTGCCGCCAACTATCGCCACAATTGAGTAAAAAATCAAGTCTGGAGTTACGGAACATTTTGTTTCATAAGCTCAGTTTTAGTCAGTTGAGTAATATTTAAGTCAGGTGAGATCAAAAAAATCTATAACTCATCTGACTAAAAATGTGAGCATATGAAATTTCAAAATGTTCCATAACTCCAGACTTAGGTACGAGTAGGTATGATGTTTTTCTCAATGGTGACGCTAGTTGGCAGCACTACTCGCCTTAAGTCCCGAGTTGAGCTACAGGATTACTGAAAATGCATGACTGGACAGGTCCACTGTCTTTCCTCAAAAGATAATTTCAGAAACAGATCTAGGTACAGTCGGCTGCATCAATTGGGTACCCTCAAAAGACATGTGGGTTCAAATCCGCGATAGTCCGAAGTTGGTTTTTGTATTTTGCAAAAACATTTTATTATAATTTGTGAATAAGTTGACGTTTTACACGTCAACTTATTCACAAATTGTAATAAAATGTTTGTGTGTGTGATTCAATCTGCCTAACCTTTTTCCAACTATGTTGGGGTCGGCTTCCAGTCTAACCGGATGCAGCTGAATACCAGTACTTTACATGGAGCGACTGCCATCTGACCTCCAAAACCCAGTAACTGGATAAGTGATACCCTTTGAAGACTAGTTGTCAGACTTTCGGGCTTGTGACGACCCGTAACGACTGTTAAAGGTCCTCAAATGACAGCTGGGACCAACGGCTTACCGTGCTTTCCGAGGCACGGAGGAGTCTCGGTGGGTAAATCTTCGAGCGTTTCAACCGCCGTCATTACCCTCCCCCAAAAGTTCATGAAAAAGAATATGTTTAATTAAATATTTCAGGAATTCTTAGATTCTGGTTCTTTAGCAGATTCTGGGAATTGCTAAAATATTTCATTAAATATATTATCTTTCATCAACTTTTGGGGGAGGGTAATGACGCCGGTTGAAACGCTCGAAGAATTACCCCGGTATGTAAAGATGGTCACCCCATCCACGGACCAACCCCGGTAAGCGTAGCTTCACCTGATAGATTGACTAGTGCGACTGTTATTACATAGGAACGAGCTCCTTGTAAAAGTGATTCTGATATTCTATTATTACAAATACATAAATAAAATCGGTTGATCCGTAAACGCTATCGTAAACGTACCAAGTTTGGTCCCGTCCGGACTGAACAGCAGAGACCGCACGCGACCCAGGCCTGTCTGGCCCGTGCCCCACGTGTCCACCACGGTGTCACGGTCGCTCATTACCATCACTTCAGCCCGCTCGGTCGTTGACTCCACAGTTTCATCTAAAAACACGAAAAGTTTCTAAATTCAGGAGGAATCCATTCTTAATGAGGGGGAAGCGCCGGGATAGCGCGCGAAATTCAAATTTTCTTACGTATATTGCAATTTGCAAGTCAGTATTAGGTTGTAGGTATGTTGATTAACCCCTCAAGTGTCGAATGCAACCCATGTGTGCATAAGAAAAACCATTAAAATACTAGGTATATAAGCTTAGATCACAAATATATAAACGTAAAAAAACATCATCCGATGGAAAAAATATCATCATCAGTAGTTGTGAACCTATGAGGTACGCAACTAACCCCCAACCCTCCCCACTCACTGGGGTTTTGGGTCTAAAATTAGCAAAACTCAGACACTTTAGGGGTTAAAAAATAATTCACGACCGTAAGAAGTATGTATTTACAGAATTATAATTATTAGAATCAGTAATAAGTACTTTACGGATTAAGTAATACTCAAATGTCAAGATTTCTTGAAATAGTCATTCAATAGTAGGTAACTTAGAGCATTTAACCTGCTCTAAGGTAGGTAAGTAAGTAACTATGTTTAGGTACATGGTCTTAAAGAGTTGTATTCCAAAACTAAAAAAACTAACTATGGTTTTTAGGTCAGTAGACTTAAAAACTGTAGTTAGTTAGTTAGTTATTTTATTTTATTTTGTGTTTTATTTCTTTGTAACATGTTATCTTACTTTCTTTTCTTTACATAAGACCTTTATGGTGTTTGACCTGCAGTGTGCAGTGGTGGTGCAGTGCCTGCTATTAGTAACTATTACTATAAGGTGTTTGACCTGCAGTGTGCAGTGGTGGTGCAGTGCCTGCTATTAGTAACTATTACTATAAGGTGTTTGACCTGCAGTGTGCAGTGGTGGTGCAGTGCCTGCTATTAGTAACTATTACTATAAGGTGTTTGACCTGCAGTGTGCAGTGGTGGTGCAGTGCCTGCTATTAGTAACTATTACTATAAGGTGTTTGACCTGCAGTGTGCAGTGGTGGTGCAGTGCCTGCTATTAGTAACTATTACTATAAGGTGTTTGACCTGCAGTGTGCAGTGGTGGTGCAGTGCCTGCTATTAGTAACTATTACTATAAGGTGTTTGACCTGCAGTGTGCAGTGGTGGTGCAGTGCCTGCTATTAGTAACTATTACTATAAGGTGTTTGACCTGCAGTGTGCAGTGGTGGTGCAGTGCCTGCTATTAGTAACTATTACTATAAGGTGTTTGACCTGCAGTGTGCAGTGGTGGTGCAGTGCCTGCTATTAGTAACTATTACTATAAGGTGTTTGACCTGCAGTGTGCAGTGGTGGTGCAGTGCCTGCTATTAGTAACTATTACTATAAGGTGTTTGACCTGCAGTGTGCAGTGGTGGTGCAGTGCCTGCTATTAGTAACTATTACTATAAGGTGTTTGACCTGCAGTGTGCAGTGGTGGTGCAGTGCCTGCTATTAGTAACTATTACTATAAGGTGTTTGACCTGCAGTGTGCAGTGGTGGTGCAGTGCCTGCTATTAGTAACTATTACTATAAGGTGTTTGACCTGCAGTGTGCAGTGGTGGTGCAGTGCCTGCTATTAGTAACTATTACTATAAGGTGTTTGACCTGCAGTGTGCAGTGGTGGTGCAGTGCCTGCTATTAGTAACTATTACTATAAGGTGTTTGACCTGCAGTGTGCAGTGGTGGTGCAGTGCCTGCTATTAGTAACTATTACTATAAGGTGTTTGACCTGCAGTGTGCAGTGGTGGTGCAGTGCCTGCTATTAGTAACTATTACTATAAGGTGTTTGACCTGCAGTGTGCAGTGGTGGTGCAGTGCCTGCTATTAGTAACTATTACTATAAGGTGTTTGACCTGCAGTGTGCAGTGGTGGTGCAGTTCCTGCTATTAGTAACTATTACTATAAGGTGTTTGACCTGCAGTGTGCAGTGGTGGTGCAGTGCCTGCTATTAGTAACTATTACTATAAGGTGTTTGACCTGCAGTGTGCAGTGGTGGTGCAGTGCCTGCTATTAGTAACTATTACTATAAGGTGTTTGACCTGCAGTGTGCAGTGGTGGTGCAGTGCCTGCTATTAGTAACTATTACTATAAGCCCGCTTTAGGGGCCGCCTACACGAGCGTGAAAATCGCGGCGATAATCTCGTCGTGCCACAAAATTCAATAGAAACTCTATGAATCAATCTCCACACGGTGATATCATCGCGGCGATAATTTGTAGGCACAGCGTGACTATCGCCGCGACTCTCCCGCTCGTGGAGGCGGCCGTTACGGTGCTCTTTAAAGACAATGTCTAGATAACAGAGTGTAAAAAGACACATCACAAAGCCGTGAACTATGCATACCTACTGTACATCTAACTATTGCTGGGAAACAATTTTTATTTTTATGTTTATAAAAAGCAATACAAAATAAATAATAATAAATTTTATTACGCGCAATGTAACGCGAACCCAGGCAAACGGAGTTAACCCCGCCCCTTTGCTCTACGGTACCCGTAGGTACTTGTCGGGATAAGTTTAATAATAACATTGGAATAGATTTATTACAAAAAAGTGCTTACGACTTTGATCGTCAATATCTCCACAAGCAGTGGATTCCCAGGTATGGTGTAGTGGAAAAAAACGATCTAAATAATGGGTAGAATATGTGGCTTTCGGCTTCGAAAAGCGTCTTTTTACACACGGCAGGTGCCGATAACCATCCCACCTGTACTCCACAGGCCGAGCACAAGCTCGCCCGTTCTACTGCTGAACAGCATCCTGTCGAGGCAGTAGTGGTGTATGCCGATATTTCGTTTCGGGATCTTCCCTGTGTGAGCGTCACACAGCACCACGCGTGTATCCATGTCCGGCGTCGTCACGCCAACGGCGAGGAGGGCACTGCGCCATGGGTGCCAATTTAGAGCCTAGAATGACACATAGTCCACCCAGTTAGTATCATTATGAAATACAAAGTTATCTTTGCGATTGTTAAACATTATAATATGGTACGGAACCCTTTGTCTGCGAGTCCATCTCGCACTTTGCCGGTTTTTAGTTGTGGTTTCACAAATTCGTGTACGTACACGAAGTTCGCGCGACGAGCTACATGCGCAGCAATTTATTTCATTTTCCGTACGATTACGCATTCACAATATGTATACTCGATGGGGAGTTCTATAGGATACCTACCTACCTTCGAAGTCCATTATCAGTGGACCACCAATAGGTAACCAGCAATTTTCTTTGATCTTCAGAATAATTAAATCACACTACGTGCACTGTTCCATTGTCTATCACCAAAGGATATTTATGAGATCTTCACCAAATTTAAACGAAAAGTTCTTTTTTAAAGCGCTCCACAATTTATGAATATACCCGACTATGAACATACATTAAAAAAGGGTGCTAATTAATGCAGCATCTTTAAAATGTCTTTCTTGTCTTCAAATATAGTTAGTTGTCTAATGAATTAATAGGTCAGCGACAAATTTTTAGCGTCTAATAAATGCTTTTCAAGCGACCTTAAATTGTAAAACACTGTTACTATGATGCAGCATGGTTATAATTTTTAGGCCACTGCGTTAAGAGGAAAGGCGGGTGGCCAGTTAGGTATTTTAAGAAGGTATTGCTGTCGCTCTGCGAGCGCTCCGCCCTCGAATTCGTGCGATAAGGACAACTGCAGATCCGACTAAATAGCCTATGTAAAAAGTCACATTTCGAGGTTTGGCTCTCGCCTATTTCCTCCTCCAACATTGGACCAATTTAAAAGATATTTCATAAACTGAATAAGAAGGATATATACTATGCCCCTATGTTTTTCTTTTTTCGTTAATAGTTGTCAAATTGGTACACTAGGCGTCTGTTGACAGCGGTCTGAATAGGCAATTTTGAGCATTTTTGGAGGGTTCTAGTTCCTATAAAAATAATATATCATCAAAAAGGAAAACATAGGGGCATACAATTAACTGATATTTATATTTCTGTAAAAAAACATTGCTTTATGGTCATCAACCAGAAAGAAAACAGGCGAGAGCGTTTGTATCTTTTTGTATGGAGAAAAGAGCACCCACGTTTCCTGTTAAGCGGGCGCCCGCGACGAGCAATCGTCGCGTGTGTACGCGCGTGGATACGCGGGTGGGCTCTGTGGGAACGCTACGGGCCCCGTCGCGGCGTTTTATTTACACAGTGTCGCTAGTTCAATTTTAAGGGTGTGCTTAGACATACATTATACAGTAGTGTCGATGGAGAACTTAATATATTACTACGTAGCAAAACGACGACAAGCAAAAAAAAAAACCGGCCAAGTGCGTGTCGGACCACGCACAATGAAGGGTTCCGTAGTTGAAAAGAATTTATCCCAAAAACAAACTTAACATTGGATGCCAAAATTAATGTTTTTACTTCAAAAAATTACATATTCACAATTTTCGGACTTTTTCCTCTACTTGTGCTGGGAGACCTTGCTTCTTGCCAAATTTCATTATTCTAGGTCAACGGGAAGCACCTTATAGGTTTTGATTTACTTGCGACAGTTGCGAGTATCAAAACGTGTCACAAAATGCTCGTATTTTTTTATTGCGTTGACTTAGACACTTGATTTTTTTAGAAAGGGACTGACGTACCTATTTACTATTAATTTCAACTTGATATCTCCACGCGTCCTTGAAAAAAAGGGTCTTGACAGACTGACAGACTTAAACATTTTTTTTTATATGATAGAAATTACAAACTAACAATTTTCGGACTTTTTCCTTTATTTGTGTTGTATGACCTTGCTTCTTACCAAATTTCATGATTCTAGAACAACGGGAAGTACGCTATAGGTTTTGATTTACTTGCGAGTATCAAAATATGTCGCATAAATGGCCGTATGTTTTTGTTGCATTGACTTAGAAGCCTGAGTTTTTTAGGACTTCAAGAGACCACAGACCTACGTTTTTGATATTAATTTAAACTTGATACCTCCACGCGTTCCTGAGAAAAACGGTCTTGACAGACAGACAGACAGACGGACAAACAAGTGATCCTATAAGGGTTCCGTTTTTTCCTTTTGAGGACGGAACCCTAAAAAAAAGACAACCAGTAAGCCGGTATATTGAATCTAGATTGCTATGCGTGGAATTTGTTGTAAAGTTCGGTAAATTAAGAGGAAATGAAAACTCATTTTATAAATATTTTAAAGTTTCGGTACAGGTCTATGTTACCGCTAGCGGGTCCCGCGCATGCCCCCGCGCGGGTATCCGTCGCACGGAGGTGGGCACCGTTGCGCTGCCGCGAGGGCCGCCTCACCGCAACGTACACCCGCGCGGGGCTCCGCGACGACGCGGTGCACATTTGTATGGTACCGCGCGGGCGTCCGCTTAACGCAGTTTCAGGCCATATAAGCAACAAAATTTGTGATATGTCTCATTGAGTTATAATGTACTCAATGATTTGTCTACGCATTGACAGCTTCTAATACTCGTAAGTATATCAACTGCATCTATAAAATAATTTCAAAATTTCATTAGTCACCTTTATTTTTATACGTTAGCTTAAGTAATTGATGAGTGAATCAATCTACTATAAATGAACATAAAATTACATTATTATTGTCATCAAATAATGGTCACAGAAAGCTCTAATTTCATGTAGTCACCTATCTAAGTATTTATAATGTTACTACCACAAGTAATTGATGACTCGACTTACCTACCCACTTGAACATGCAAAAATTATTGTCATCAAAACAAACATCTGCAACTCTGTGTTTGTTTGTATTTGGACATGTCGCAGGTTTATGACAAAATCAGGTTTTCACGTTCAATGTTAGGACATACCTAATACTCGCAAAAGTTATTGTCATCAAAAACAAACATCTGCAACTCTGTTTGTTTGTATTTGGACATGTCTCAGGTTTATCGCAGTCAGGTTTTTATCAGAAATTCGGTTCTAATCTGGTTAACGCCTGTGCATTCAAAGAGCACATGCGCAACGGTCTCCTCAGCCTCCATGCATGCCCTGCATATAGGACTGTCCGTTATTCCTATTACATTGACTTATATTATATGACTTTTTATATCAATGGAAGTAAATACATTTACTTATCGGTAGCTCTGAGTCATATTAATTTACGGTCGTAAATTGACGCTGGTTTTTTAATATTCTCTTGGAATAGTAAAGATGATGAATTAATATAATAGAACCAGTTCGATTAACTCGTTGCTTACATACAAAAAAAGATGTTAGGTTGCAGGTGCTAAAGAAAACTTTTGTTGCTGCACTTATAATTTCCCCTAAAAAATACATTCAGATGAACATAGTACCTCCTTCTTTCATGAAGTCGGTAAAAAAATGCCTAGGGCATTTTTCACAACGGGTTACAATACAAGTACCTACCGTAGTAGGCCAGTCAGAGTACAGTCTATTGCAAATCTCGAGACTGGGCCAGGTCAAGAGCCAGACCACAGATTCATTGACAGCAGCTGCCGCGACGTATCGTGCGTCCGGAGACACCTTGACGTAGAACATTTCGTTGTCAGTCGCCTGCCGGCGGCTGATCGGTTTTGCGTTGCGTGTGAAAGCGGTCAGCATACCATTGGAACAGCCTCTGACAAAGAATACGGATTTTGGATAAGTCAAAGACTTTGTCTTGGGGCCCGAAACATGGTTCTGTTCTTATTTTTGGCGTTCTACATGTCGTTCGTAATAAATATTAAGTATAGGTACAAAGGTACATGACATACATAATTACATTACCAACCTATAATGTTCCCACTGCTGGGACACATGAGAGGGAGTGGGCCGATATCCACCACGCGGTCCCAGTGCGCGTTGGCAAATGTCACATGTCTTAGAATTTTTGGTTCTAGGACATGCCGGTTTCCTCACGATGTTTTCCTTCACCGTTTTGAGACCAGGGGGCCTAAAACGGCCACATTAAGCAATTCCTCTAAAAGCGATTAATTTCCTGAATTCCCAGCAAATTAATAATGATTGTGATTTGACGTATTTGACATTAAACTTCAATAAAGCAATTCATAATTTGTGTACCATTCAAACAGATGAAATGCGTGCTATGAATTGTACGCAGATAAATTATGAATTGTCAGTTTGTGACCGTTTTACGATTTCAAATATGATTCATAATACCTACCCATTATCCTATTATGATTCTGCCAAAGTGGCCGTTTTAGCCCCACAGTGGTGATGGAATTATATACACAAAGTCCCAAGTACTTGCCTACAACTCGTAAGTCACGGCCGTTACGACTGCGCCACCACTGCTTAATATGTGAAGTTGTTCCCGTAAAATGCGTGATAAAGAGACATGCATGTAATTATGGAATAAAGCTGGTGTTACGTGATAAAAGAATTTCCAGTTGGGCTCCAGTCCATCGCAGTAATAGAGCAGTAATCAGGACAGACTTTTTCTTTGCACTTACAGCTGCTCTTCTTGATGCATTTATTCTGCGCATTGTCATGCACTTCTACTCTTTTGGAATCACAGCCCACCTGCGGAGTAACCCCTTATCAATTAATCTACTCATGGCTCACTCACTCTCTGCTGGACTCCACTGCTGGACAGAAGCCTATCCCAAGGCGCGTCACTGTACCCGGTTATCTCCTTTACACAGCAAATTTGGGCCAGCTGCCTTTTAAGGAAATCGGTCAATCTGTTTGTTGCTAGAGGCGTCTTATTTGGAGTTTTGATTGTCATTTTCCTGTCTCGACTGTCGGTTCGGTCCCTAGTTATAAATAACAATTGACCACCCCGGTGCCACTTCCGCTACAATCAATCAGTCTGCCTAGCCTTTTCCCAACTATGTTGGTGTCGGCTTCCAGCCCAACTATGTTGGTGTCGGCTTCCAGCCCAACTATGTTGGTGTCGGCTTCCAGTGTAACTGGATGCAACTGAATACCAGAATTTTAGATGGAGCAACTGCCTATCTGACCTCCACAACTCAGTAACTGGGTAAGAGGTATACGATAGATCCTCTTGGTTGTCAGCCTTTCGGGCTTCTAACGAACCCATAACGACTGTCAAAGGTCCACGAATGATAGCCAGGACCAACGGCTTAATGTGCTTTCCCAGGCACGGAGTACTCTCGGTACCAATGTAAAGATGGTCACCCATCCAATGACCAAGCCGGCAAGCGTAGTTTAACCTGATTGATTGACCGGTGCGGCTGTAATTACTTAGCCATTGAGCTCCTCCGCTTGCTAAGTAGTATTATCGGATCTTATTCTTCAAAGAATTTAGATGACGTAGTAGTAGATAATGGCATACCTACTAAGTAAATGAAAGTGCAAATACTAACTAAGAGCAGCTGCCCTTGCGGGTCGAACTTGCAGCAATTTATCATAAAATCTGTTTCCCCCTGGCTGACGTGGCGCGGCGACGGCCAGGACCGCTTGTAGTATTTCGTTTCCATTGTCCCCGTGTACACCAAGATGTCGCTCGACCAGTCGACCGACTCAAGATCTAAGGAAATAATTTAATCAATATTAACACAGTTTGCAATACAGACGTCAGTCTTGTAAACAGAGACGGCATACCTCAAAGTAAGGACATGGCCTATGATCATCAGTAGGTACCACCAAAAGCTTTGCAGGCGCATTGCCGTCCCAGAACACAAAGACAAACAAAACATTGTTCAATAAAAAAACAGGTAAGTAAATAAAAAATAGGTAAGTATAACATAGTGTCACAAATAAAAGGAAGACCATGAATTTTAACATTTATAATACAAAATTAATCAATTTATCAAATGTTCAAAATGAGTCCCTTCCTGTTGAATACAAAGTCGCACTCTTTTGATTATTTCGCTCCCTGTCTGAATGCCTGAATGTTAAAATTCATGGTCTTCCTTTTATTTGTGACACTATGTTATTTAGCAAAAAAATAATCCTTATGATGAGGATCCTTTCGATCGGTATGGTAAAGTTACAGGGTGATTATTTTTCTCATGTAGGTACCTAAGTACCGGGTTCGATTTCCGGTTCAACCATGTAGGTAATTATTGAAATATGTATGAATGCAGTTTAAATTGTTTTTTAAATTCAAATAATGTCTTCTTTCAGTAAAATGTTCCATCTAAAATATTCAAGGTACTTTCCCTCCATGTGGCATATCCTTGGGACGCCCTGTATAGTAGCGATGATAGTCGAGCTCGAGCGCTTCAGCGCAGGGAATCGGTATTAAGAAAGTGTCCAGCGTGTGACATTCTTTAAAATGAAATGCTCGTGTAATCGTGTGATCAACCCCACACATCACACAGTTACTGTTGGCCTGCAGTCTCTGGTCCTATCAGGCGGCCTGCCGTCCAAGGCCTGCATAGACCACACAGCTATTATTGCCTGCCGCCAACGGTCGATACCTACTGGCTCTGGGTCCACACACTAGCAGGCGGCAGCCGGCAGTCTCACACCGCAATATCGTATCGCCCGCCGTAGTGATATGACGAAAAAAGATCATGGAGCCATCATGATTCCGTTGAGAAAAAAGGATGGTGTTATAGGTCGTATATAGCTCGCTCTCTCTCTCACTGGAACCATCATGGATGCATGATCATTTTCACGTTATTTCCCTGAATAGCGAGCGGTTCGATGTCAGTTCACAAAGTGATAATATTACGTAAAAAACGATGTGCTTTTTTTATTATCACTGGTTAGGATAACATCCATCGTAGTGAATTATATTATATTTATAAAATGATAACCAAATACTATGAATGATTTTTTATAATTTTAATGTAACCAATGACACTAGCGCAATAAAGATGAATCTAATTTAAAATTCATAAAATCGGTTCAGCCATTTAGTAGTTACGAGGGAACATAGGGACGGACAAGCAACATACAGGCACTTGTAATACTATGTATTCGTGATACAGGTCAAACACATAACCCTCCTATTTGGGGTTCCGTACCTCAAAAGGAGTAAACGGAAGTCTTACAGATAACTTCGTTGTCCATCTGTCTGTCTGTCAAGACCCTTTTTCTCAGGAACGTATTAATCTATAAGACTTCTGTTTATTCGTTTTGATGTACGGAACCCTAAAAATAACATACATGTAGCGTGTTCGTGGCTGGGCACACGCAGAGTGGCTGTAGGACTAGAAGAAGACATGTAAGCTTTGGTCTTGGGATTACAAGGCCACAGCTGTTTGTCAGGCTGGGGTGGCTCGGATTTTTTTGGCTCCAGGCCGAAACTCTTGAGTAAATAGTTCGCATATAGTCTCTTCTTTTCTTGGTGTTTTGAGTCCTGTGGGTGGTAAAATGGAAACTTATTAGCTAACAGATTCTGAGCACAATTACGATAGTTAGATACACATATAGAATTGTAAAACTATGAACCACTGGCTTTTAGACTTCTAAATAAGTCTTTGATCAATTAACCTGAGGCTAAATGTCAAGTTAGCTGTTTTGTGTACGGTCAGAAACACTGCTACTTTTTGACATCATCTAAATTAACACATAATCATACGATAACCTGCTTTTTAGCATTTCATCTATTAGATAAGAGTTAACTTTCTTTAAAATTTACATCTGTTCCGATTTTAATGAAGTATTATTCTCAATAATTAAGATTTAGAAAACTCAAGTGTTAATCGACTTTTGTTGCTGCTGACTGTACCTACTTTTGAGAGAGAGATTTTAAAATCTAATGTCCATTTTAATGAAGTATTATTCTCAATAATTAAGATTTAGAAAACTCAAGTGTTAATCGACTTTTGTTGCTGCTGACTGTACCTACTTTTGAGAGAGAGATTTTAAAATCTAATGTCCATTTTAATGAAGTATTATTCTCAATAATTAAGATTTAGAAAACTCAAGTGTTAATCGACTTTTGTTGCTGCTGACTGTACCTACTTTTGAGAGAGAGATTTTAAAATCTAATGTCCATTTTAATGAAGTATTATTCTCAATAATTAAGATTTAGAAAACTCAAGTGTTAATCGACTTTTGTTGCTGCTGACTGTACCTACTTTTGAGAGAGAGATTTTAAAATCTAATGTCCATTTTAATGAAGTATTATTCTCAATAATTAAGATTTAGAAAACTCAAGTGTTAATCGACTTTTGTTGCTGCTGACTGTACCTACTTTTGAGAGAGAGATTTTAAAATCTAATGTCCATTTTCCGGGAGAATCCCGGAATTCCGGGAGAGTTGGCAACCCTAACTGTGACATAATATGTACCTACTTCAAATCAAATAACGAATAGTGACAATACCTAGTAGATACCTTGTTTCAAGCTAGAAAATTAAAGTGGTGAAGGTTGAATGTTTTCGGTGCAGTCTCATAAAACTTTTACCTTCAAAAAGTGCTAATTCTGAGCCTAATTTGAATAAACGAATTTCGATAAAAAAAGGTCGTGCCTAAATTCACGAACGGATTTAATCACGGATTTAATCTAACCTCAAATAATTCACATTTTGCATAATTAATGTAAGTACCTACCTCTTTTTGTGAACCTCAAATAATTCCTATTTTGGTGTAATAAAAGATGCACATGCAAAATATTTTGCATTTTGCTCATCCCAATGCCTAATACAAGTAATACAGTACGAATTTGCTGACAACAAATTTTTTTGTCAGTTTCAATCAGTTGTCGTTATCGGTATCAATTAGATTCTGTAACCCCCTTCGCCGGCGACCTTCACGCACATCGTCATGGAGATGATCACGTCCACTTCTAAATTCTCCGAACCACAAATACACGGAGCTGTGACATGGGGCTTCATCACCAAATGCCTATTGATTGAAGTCTCTGGCAACTCTCTTGTTGACTTAAGTCACATCGAAAATCCTAAAAAATCATTTAACGATAATTTTCACGATTATTATTCACTAGCTTTTTCCCGCGGCGTGGAAGTTTCAAGTCTATTAACTCAAGGAATAAGATTTTTCATACAAACTTTGGACCCCCGTTTCACCCCTTTAGGGTGTGAATTTAGAAAATCCATTCTTAGTGCACCCCTAGACCTCAAGGAACCTACGTGCTAAATTTGAAATCTCTAGACCCAGCGGTTTGGGTTGTGCGTTGATTCATCAGTCAATCACTTTTGCGTTTTATATACAGGGTGTTTCTTTTAAGGCGTCAAGCCAGTGCGAGCTGATAGCAGAGCACCATACCATCGATTTAAACCCCATGTATGTTCTACGATTTTTTGTAGTTTTCAAGTTATAATTTTTTTTCGATATCTTTCCTGATTCAACAAGATGATGGCTTTAAAAAAATATTTATTTTTTTGGGTCAACTTCGAACAAGAATGTACTAAAAAGGGCATTATTTGGTGAAATCGGTCGTTTCAAGGTGGTACACCTGAAATCTTGTGATTTTCATATTTTATTATTACCTTTGCATGTTTTTGTCAATCCTGATAATTACTGTTCCTGTACATTCAAGCAGAGCAGTTGCTAATAAAAACATAAATTTTATACCTACTACCTACTATCCTTTTTTTTTTTTTTTTTTTTTTTTTTTTAACGTGTAAATAGGCTCTGCCTAGGTGGACATCTATATCCTTACAACTCGTGGGAACTATATGGAGAACAATTTAAAAAACACACAAAACGAACCAATTGGATTGGTGGAGGAAGTGGATGTGGAGTCAGACCTTGACCTCACATCAAGCATAATTAGTATGGAGAGCGGAGCGAGCGCAGCGAGTGGTAGTCGGGCGCAATTGCGGAAGAGAACGCATCCCAGACCGAAGCTCTTGGGGTCAAACCTGGCCCTGAGCGATGAGGATGTACCAGCCCCTAAAGTCGCTACGGCACAAGGAAGAAAAAGGAGGCCGGTGACGACAGGGAAGTGCGTTGGTTGGGTAAAAGCACAAAAAGACCTAACGGCCCTAAAAATGGCGGAAGAGATAGCAGAGAAGGAGGGGCAGAGCGCAAAACTGGCTGACAAGGGGTCCACTGGTCAAGCAATTTGTCTGTTGGAGTCGTCTGAGGTCTTGGTGGATGAGCTTTCTGCCAACGACCTCAATCAGAGGCTGACGAATGCTGTTGCGGCCATACAAAAAGTCGGAAAGGTATCCAAAGGCCTCAGCGGTGTGTATAAGAAAACACTAAGGGAGGCCACTGCTTCCATTGTAGAGACTGCCGAAGCTCTCCTTCGGCGCACCTCGTCGAGGGAAACTGCCAGGCTCCAAGCGCAAAACACCCGGCTGGAAGTCCAAGTGGCGGAACACCAGAAGGAAATAGATGAGCTCAAAGCAGAAATGGCTAAGTACCACCGGGAGCTACGTAAGGAGGTGAGGCAGCCACAGTCTCAAGAGTCGGAGTTGGCTAAGCTCCGGCAGGAGATGGCGAGCCTAAGTGCCCGATTCGGTGTCTTTGAGGGAAAACAGCTGCGACCTCCCCTTGCTGCGGACCGCATAACTGCTTCGAAAACAACTTATGCGGCAAAAACCTCAACCCCAAGGACGGAAGCGCAGCCTGATTGTCTGACGGAGGTGATCCAGTCTGTCCCGGTACCTCTTATGTCTCTAGAAGCTAAAAAGGGTAAGGGCAAGGGGAAGAAGACGGCTGTTAGTGTAGCTCCGAGTACCCCGGGAACTTCAACCCAAGTCCCCACTCAGAAGAGCTCCGCGGCGTCCTATCTTGGCGAAGGCCAATGGGAGACAGTCGGGGCCAAGAAGAAGGCCAAGAAGGCGATCCAACAAAAGGCCAAAACCGCGAAGAAGGAAAGTGACAGGCTTCGTGCACCCCGGTCAGCGGCTGTTGTATTGACGATGCAACCGGAAGCGCAAAAGCGAGGCCTCACTTACGCAGATGTCATCCTGAAAGCGAAATCCCAATTTCAGCTCAGCGATGTTGGTATTACGGGCATCCGGTTTAAGTACGCTGCTACCGGAGCCATCAAACTAGAGATCCCTGGTGTCAACACCGGCCCTCAAGCAGACGCCTTTGCTGAAAAGCTAAAGGCGTCCCTTGACGCAGAGGACGTCAGAGTGTCCAGGCCCGTCAAGTGCGCAGATCTGCGCATAATGGACTTGGATGACTCTGTAACCACGGAAGTGGTCGCAGCTGCTGTTGCAAAGGCCGGAGAATGCCCGCTAGATCAAGTTAAGGTGGGAACAATTCGTCCGGGCTTCTCCGGCCTACGGACAGTACTGGTCAGCTGTCCCGTCGCGGCAGCTCGAAAATTAAAAGATGGTCCCAAACTGGTGGTAGGCTGGGATTTTGCACGAGTCAAGCTTCTGGCAAATAAGCCCCTCAGGTGCTACAGGTGCATGAGAGAAGGACACGTGGGAGTACGATGCACCTCAGAGGTCGATTGCTGTGGTCTTTGTTTCCGCTGTGGTCAGCCTGGTCATAAGGCCAGCTCTTGCAATGCCGCGCCGCACTGTGTAGTGTGTGCGGCATTGAACAGGTCGGCTGACCACCAGACGGGCAGCAAGGCATGCACGAGGGATAAAAAAGCTGACTCGAATGGGAAAATTGGGCCCTCGAAGTCAGCTTGCCCACCGCCCGGAGGCAATAAAGCCCAAGAAAGGGCTGAGGGGGAGGCGATAGTTATGGACACCCAGTAATGGCTCTACACCTTCGTCTTCTCCAAGCCAATATCAACCATTGTGCCAGGGCTCAGGACCTTTTGCTCCAGAGCATGGCGGAGTGGTTGATCAATGTTGCCATTGTCGCCGAACCATACTTTGTTCCTCCTAGGGATGACTGGGTGGGTGACATTGATGGCCTGGTGGCGCTTATCTCGAGGCCAGCCGCTGGCACACCGCCCCTTGAGTCCGTGACCCGGGGGCGGGGCTTTGTAGCGGCCTTAGTCGAAGGTATCATGGTCGTGGCGATTTATTTCTCACCCAACCGACCTCTTGCCGACTTTGAGAGTTTCATCACAGAATTGGGCACAGTCATCAGTCGAAGCCGTCCTCACCCCGTCCTTGTCATGGGGGACTTCAATGCCAAGTCCACGACTTGGGGTTCCCCAGCAACGCACGGGGGGTGTTATTGGAGGAGTGGGCGGTGGAGTCAGGCTTACTGCTCCTAAACCGGGGATCCGTTCAGACCTGTGTGCGGCAGTGGGGTGGGTCTATAGTGGACTTATCGTTTGCTAGTCCCGCTGTCGCACGCCGTGTTCAGGACTGGCGTGTATTGGAGGAGGTGGAGACGTTGTCAGATCACAGATACATCCGGTTCGACGTCTCTGCCCAAATCGCGAGTGGACCGGTCCAAGCGGCCCCAGCCGGGGTTGTGGATGGCTCGCGATGGGCGCTCAAACGACTGAACCGGGAAGCCCTTCTGGTGGCCTCAATCGTGCAGGCCTGGTTGGACTCACCAGTCAGGCCTGTTGATATTGACGAGGAGGCAGAATGGTTCCGGGAGGCCATGACACAAATCTGTGATGCTGCGATGCCCCGCGTTCAGTCTCCATCTGCCAGGCGCCAGGTGTATTGGTGGTCGCAAGACATTGCGCAGTTGCGCATCGCATGCGTGGCGGCGCGACGCCCTTATACCAGACACCGACGAAGGCGCCGACGAACACCAGAAGCGCTGGTAAGAGAGGCGGAACTGTACGAGGTGTACAGAGTGGCTAAGAAGGCTCTTCAGCAGGAAATAAAGCGGGCAAGGGCCCAAGCCCATAAAGAATTGCTGGCTGTTCTAGAAAGTGATCCTTGGGGGCGTCCTTACCGTTTGGTTAGGGGCAAACTTCGCTCATGGGCGCCCCCCCTGTCCCGTAGCCTACAGCCGCAGCTGCTGGAGAGAGTGGTGAGCAATTTATTCCCCTCACAAGGTGAGCACACACCACCACGTATGGTTCCGCCTACTATGGTGCCCAACGCGGAGCATGACGATGACGACGTGCCTGAAGTGACCCAGGCAGAACTGAAAGCGGCAGTACATAGGCTTCAGGCCAAAAACACTGCTCCGGGACCTGACGGCATTCCTGGCCGTGTATGGGTTCTGGCCATCAGGGATCTCTGGCCCCGATTAGTAGGACTCTTGAGCGCATGTTTGGAGAGGAGCCAGTTTCCACGCCAGTGGAAGACTGGAAAGCTGGTTCTGCTGAAAAAGGAAGGGCGTCCTGCGGACTCACCATCCGCTTACCGGCCCATTGTGTTGTTGGATGAGGTGGCCAAACTCTTCGAGAGAATTATTGCAGACCGCCTTATCCAGCATATGGCAAGAGAGGGGCCGGATCTGGCAGATAACCAGTTTGGTTTCCGTCGGGGGCGCTCTACAATAGACGCAATCATGCGCTTGAGGGTCCTGGCGGAGGAAGCAGTGGCTCGGGGTGAGGTCGTCTTGGCAGTGTCTTTGGACATTGCCAATGCCTTCAACACCTTGCCCTGGAGTTGCATTAGGGAGGCACTCCGGTATCATAGGGTGCCAAACTACCTCCGCCGCATTATCGGGGCTTATCTGATGGACAGATATGTCATTTACCCGGGTCGAGAAGGATGGGGTCGACGAAAGATGGCATGCGGTGTTCCACAGGGTTCGGTTTTGGGGCCGCTCCTGTGGAACATCGGATACGACTGGGTGCTGCGCGGTGCGCTCCTCTGTGGCGTCAGCGTCATCTGTTACGCTGATGACACGTTGGTAATGGCACGGGGGAAGACGTTCCAGCAGGCGACTGTTTTAGCGACAGCTGGTGTTGCGCAAGTTGTAGGCAGGATCCGGCAGTTGGGTCTCGAGGTGGCATTGCATAAATCGGAAGCCATTTGTTTCCACGGGCCCCGGAAAGCGCCACCTTCGGGATCCAACATCATAGTAGGAGGTGTCCACATCGGTATCAAGTCGACGATTAAGTATCTAGGACTCGTCCTTGATAGCCGGTGGAACTTCGGGCCGCATTTTCACGGGTTGGCTCCCCGATTGATGGGCACCGCGAATGCACTTTCGCGTTTGCTGCCTAATCTGGGGGGGCCAAGTAATTCCTGCCGGAGGCTTTATGTCGGGATCGTACGGTCCATGGCGCTCTATGGAGCGCCTGTATGGGCGGACAACCTGACGGCCCGCAACATTGCAATTCTGAAAAGACCACAGAGAGCAATGGCCGTCAGGGTGATAAGAGGATACCGTACGGTCTCCTTCGAGGCGGCGAGCCTCTTAGCCGGATCACCACCCTGGGATCTTGACGCCAAAATCCTAGCGTCACTATATCGGTGGCGTCGGGACGCGCTGGAGCGGGGCGAGCACCTGATGCCTCGTCATGTTGAGGTGTACAGGGCTGAGCTCCGCCAGACCCTAGTGGTGGCATGGGAGCAGCGACTTGCGCAACCCAGCGCAGGGCACGCTACTATAGAGGCGGTAAGACCCGTTGCGAGGGAGTGGCTGGAGAGACGGCATGGCGCCCTTACTTTCCGGCTGACACAGGTACTGTCCGGACATGGGTGCTTCGGAAAGTACCTGTGCCGCATAGGTCGGGAACCGACACCTGGTTGCCACCATTGCAGCTGCCTCGATGACACGGCGCAGCACACCATTGAGGAATGCCCTGCTTGGGCAGTGCAACGCCATGACCTCGTCGAGGCGGTTGGTGCTGCGGATACTCTCTCGCTTCCGGACATGGTCCAGTCCATGGTCAGAAGTGAGAGCGCGTGGGACGCCGTCGCCTCCTTCTGCGAGGAAGTGATGGTCACCAAGGAGGCGGCGGAAAGGGAGAGGGAGGATTCAACCTCCCTTCCAATCCGTACCAGACGCACCGGGCGCCGGAATGATCTCCGGCCGCCTTAGGGTGAGGCCTGCAGGCAACAGACTTGGGGAGTTTGTTGCCTGAACAGTGAAAGGCCCGTGACGGCGGCGCGCCGTGTTCCGCGTGCGCCTCCCTAGAGGAATTGCGGCCATAAATGGCCGCTGAGGGTGACGGGGTCCGCATGAATTCATGCGGGCCGACACCTGGCCGGGGGAGCGTGATGAAATGCGCAAGCACTCCAGCACCCCGGCTATAGGTAGCAGCAGAACACCGTGTGGTTTTAGTCAGTAAAAGTCTGACAGACCCCTCCGCTCACCCCAGGGTGGAGGACTTCCATGAGGATTTCCACACGTTAAAAAAAAAAAAAAAAAAAAAAAAAAAAGGATAGTAGGTAGTAGGTATAAAATTTATGTTTTTATTAGCAACTGCTCTGCTTGAATGTACAGGAACAGTAATTATCAGGATTGACAAAAACATGCAAAGGTAATAATAAAATAATAATTTTTTTGGGTCAACTTCGAACAAGAATGTACTAAAAAGGGCATTATTTGGTGAAATCGGTCGTTTCAAGGTGGTACACCTGAAATCTTGTGATTTTCATATTTTATTATTACCTTTGCATGTTTTTGTCAATCCTGATAATTACTGTTCCTGTACATTCAAGCAGAGCAGTTGCTAATAAAAACATAAATTTTATACCTACTACCTACTATCCTTTTTTTTTTTTTTTTTTTTTTAACGTGTGGAAATCCTCATGGAAGTCCTCCACCCTGGGGTGAGCGGAGGGGTCTGTCAGACTTTTACTGACTAAAACCACACGGTGTTCTGCTGCTACCTATAGCCGGGGTGCTGGAGTGCTTGCGCATTTCATCACGCTCCCCCGGCCAGGTGTCGGCCCGCATGAATTCATGCGGACCCCGTCACCCTCAGCGGCCATTTATGGCCGCAATTCCTCTAGGGAGGCGCACGCGGAACACGGCGCGCCGCCGTCACGGGCCTTTCACTGTTCAGGCAACAAACTCCCCAAGTCTGTTGCCTGCAGGCCTCACCCTAAGGCGGCCGGAGATCATTCCGGCGCCCGGTGCGTCTGGTACGGATTGGAAGGGAGGTTGAATCCTCCCTCTCCCTTTCCGCCGCCTCCTTGGTGACCATCACTTCCTCGCAGAAGGAGGCGACGGCGTCCCACGCGCTCTCACTTCTGACCATGGACTGGACCATGTCCGGAAGCGAGAGAGTATCCGCAGCACCAACCGCCTCGACGAGGTCATGGCGTTGCACTGCCCAAGCAGGGCATTCCTCAATGGTGTGCTGCGCCGTGTCATCGAGGCAGCTGCAATGGTGGCAACCAGGTGTCGGTTCCCGACCTATGCGGCACAGGTACTTTCCGAAGCACCCATGTCCGGACAGTACCTGTGTCAGCCGGAAAGTAAGGGCGCCATGCCGTCTCTCCAGCCACTCCCTCGCAACGGGTCTTACCGCCTCTATAGTAGCGTGCCCTGCGCTGGGTTGCGCAAGTCGCTGCTCCCATGCCACCACTAGGGTCTGGCGGAGCTCAGCCCTGTACACCTCAACATGACGAGGCATCAGGTGCTCGCCCCGCTCCAGCGCGTCCCGACGCCACCGATATAGTGACGCTAGGATTTTGGCGTCAAGATCCCAGGGTGGTGATCCGGCTAAGAGGCTCGCCGCCTCGAAGGAGACCGTACGGTATCCTCTTATCACCCTGACGGCCATTGCTCTCTGTGGTCTTTTCAGAATTGCAATGTTGCGGGCCGTCAGGTTGTCCGCCCATACAGGCGCTCCATAGAGCGCCATGGACCGTACGATCCCGACATAAAGCCTCCGGCAGGAATTACTTGGCCCCCCCAGATTAGGCAGCAAACGCGAAAGTGCATTCGCGGTGCCCATCAATCGGGGAGCCAACCCGTGAAAATGCGGCCCGAAGTTCCACCGGCTATCAAGGACGAGTCCTAGATACTTAATCGTCGACTTGATACCGATGTGGACACCTCCTACTATGATGTTGGATCCCGAAGGTGGCGCTTTCCGGGGCCCGTGGAAACAAATGGCTTCCGATTTATGCAATGCCACCTCGAGACCCAACTGCCGGATCCTGCCTACAACTTGCGCAACACCAGCTGTCGCTAAAACAGTCGCCTGCTGGAACGTCTTCCCCCGTGCCATTACCAACGTGTCATCAGCGTAACAGATGACGCTGACGCCACAGAGGAGCGCACCGCGCAGCACCCAGTCGTATCCGATGTTCCACAGGAGCGGCCCCAAAACCGAACCCTGTGGAACACCGCATGCCATCTTTCGTCGACCCCATCCTTCTCGACCCGGGTAAATGACATATCTGTCCATCAGATAAGCCCCGATAATGCGGCGGAGGTAGTTTGGCACCCTATGATACCGGAGTGCCTCCCTAATGCAACTCCAGGGCAAGGTGTTGAAGGCATTGGCAATGTCCAAAGACACTGCCAAGACGACCTCACCCCGAGCCACTGCTTCCTCCGCCAGGACCCTCAAGCGCATGATTGCGTCTATTGTAGAGCGCCCCCGACGGAAACCAAACTGGTTATCTGCCAGATCCGGCCCCTCTCTTGCCATATGCTGGATAAGGCGGTCTGCAATAATTCTCTCGAAGAGTTTGGCCACCTCATCCAACAACACAATGGGCCGGTAAGCGGATGGTGAGTCCGCAGGACGCCCTTCCTTTTTCAGCAGAACCAGCTTTCCAGTCTTCCACTGGCGTGGAAACTGGCTCCTCTCCAAACATGCGCTCAAGAGTCCTACTAATCGGGGCCAGAGATCCCTGATGGCCAGAACCCATACACGGCCAGGAATGCCGTCAGGTCCCGGAGCAGTGTTTTTGGCCTGAAGCCTATGTACTGCCGCTTTCAGTTCTGCCTGGGTCACTTCAGGCACGTCGTCATCGTCATGCTCCGCGTTGGGCACCATAGTAGGCGGAACCATACGTGGTGGTGTGTGCTCACCTTGTGAGGGGAATAAATTGCTCACCACTCTCTCCAGCAGCTGCGGCTGTAGGCTACGGGACAGGGGGGGCGCCCATGAGCGAAGTTTGCCCCTAACCAAACGGTAAGGACGCCCCCAAGGATCACTTTCTAGAACAGCCAGCAATTCTTTATGGGCTTGGGCCCTTGCCCGCTTTATTTCCTGCTGAAGAGCCTTCTTAGCCACTCTGTACACCTCGTACAGTTCCGCCTCTCTTACCAGCGCTTCTGGTGTTCGTCGGCGCCTTCGTCGGTGTCTGGTATAAGGGCGTCGCGCCGCCACGCATGCGATGCGCAACTGCGCAATGTCTTGCGACCACCAATACACCTGGCGCCTGGCAGATGGAGACTGAACGCGGGGCATCGCAGCATCACAGATTTGTGTCATGGCCTCCCGGAACCATTCTGCCTCCTCGTCAATATCAACAGGCCTGACTGGTGAGTCCAACCAGGCCTGCACGATTGAGGCCACCAGAAGGGCTTCCCGGTTCAGTCGTTTGAGCGCCCATCGCGAGCCATCCACAACCCCGGCTGGGGCCGCTTGGACCGGTCCACTCGCGATTTGGGCAGAGACGTCGAACCGGATGTATCTGTGATCTGACAACGTCTCCACCTCCTCCAATACACGCCAGTCCTGAACACGGCGTGCGACAGCGGGACTAGCAAACGATAAGTCCACTATAGACCCACCCCACTGCCGCACACAGGTCTGAACGGATCCCCGGTTTAGGAGCAGTAAGCCTGACTCCACCGCCCACTCCTCCAATAACACCCCCCGTGCATCTGTTGCTGGGGAACCCCAAGTCGTGGACTTGGCATTGAAGTCCCCCATGACAAGGACGGGGTGAGGACGGCTTCGACTGATGACTGTGCCCAATTCTGTGATGAAACTCTCAAAGTCGGCAAGAGGTCGGTTGGGTGAGAAATAAATCGCCACGACCATGATACCTTCGACTAAGGCCGCTACAAAGCCCCGCCCCCGGGTCACGGACTCAAGGGGCGGTGTGCCAGCGGCTGGCCTCGAGATAAGCGCCACCAGGCCATCAATGTCACCCACCCAGTCATCCCTAGGAGGAACAAAGTATGGTTCGGCGACAATGGCAACATTGATCAACCACTCCGCCATGCTCTGGAGCAAAAGGTCCTGAGCCCTGGCACAATGGTTGATATTGGCTTGGAGAAGACGAAGGTGTAGAGCCATTACTGGGTGTCCATAACTATCGCCTCCCCCTCAGCCCTTTCTTGGGCTTTATTGCCTCCGGGCGGTGGGCAAGCTGACTTCGAGGGCCCAATTTTCCCATTCGAGTCAGCTTTTTTATCCCTCGTGCATGCCTTGCTGCCCGTCTGGTGGTCAGCCGACCTGTTCAATGCCGCACACACTACACAGTGCGGCGCGGCATTGCAAGAGCTGGCCTTATGACCAGGCTGACCACAGCGGAAACAAAGACCACAGCAATCGACCTCTGAGGTGCATCGTACTCCCACGTGTCCTTCTCTCATGCACCTGTAGCACCTGAGGGGCTTATTTGCCAGAAGCTTGACTCGTGCAAAATCCCAGCCTACCACCAGTTTGGGACCATCTTTTAATTTTCGAGCTGCCGCGACGGGACAGCTGACCAGTACTGTCCGTAGGCCGGAGAAGCCCGGACGAATTGTTCCCACCTTAACTTGATCTAGCGGGCATTCTCCGGCCTTTGCAACAGCAGCTGCGACCACTTCCGTGGTTACAGAGTCATCCAAGTCCATTATGCGCAGATCTGCGCACTTGACGGGCCTGGACACTCTGACGTCCTCTGCGTCAAGGGACGCCTTTAGCTTTTCAGCAAAGGCGTCTGCTTGAGGGCCGGTGTTGACACCAGGGATCTCTAGTTTGATGGCTCCGGTAGCAGCGTACTTAAACCGGATGCCCGTAATACCAACATCGCTGAGCTGAAATTGGGATTTCGCTTTCAGGATGACATCTGCGTAAGTGAGGCCTCGCTTTTGCGCTTCCGGTTGCATCGTCAATACAACAGCCGCTGACCGGGGTGCACGAAGCCTGTCACTTTCCTTCTTCGCGGTTTTGGCCTTTTGTTGGATCGCCTTCTTGGCCTTCTTCTTGGCCCCGACTGTCTCCCATTGGCCTTCGCCAAGATAGGACGCCGCGGAGCTCTTCTGAGTGGGGACTTGGGTTGAAGTTCCCGGGGTACTCGGAGCTACACTAACAGCCGTCTTCTTCCCCTTGCCCTTACCCTTTTTAGCTTCTAGAGACATAAGAGGTACCGGGACAGACTGGATCACCTCCGTCAGACAATCAGGCTGCGCTTCCGTCCTTGGGGTTGAGGTTTTTGCCGCATAAGTTGTTTTCGAAGCAGTTATGCGGTCCGCAGCAAGGGGAGGTCGCAGCTGTTTTCCCTCAAAGACACCGAATCGGGCACTTAGGCTCGCCATCTCCTGCCGGAGCTTAGCCAACTCCGACTCTTGAGACTGTGGCTGCCTCACCTCCTTACGTAGCTCCCGGTGGTACTTAGCCATTTCTGCTTTGAGCTCATCTATTTCCTTCTGGTGTTCCGCCACTTGGACTTCCAGCCGGGTGTTTTGCGCTTGGAGCCTGGCAGTTTCCCTCGACGAGGTGCGCCGAAGGAGAGCTTCGGCAGTCTCTACAATGGAAGCAGTGGCCTCCCTTAGTGTTTTCTTATACACACCGCTGAGGCCTTTGGATACCTTTCCGACTTTTTGTATGGCCGCAACAGCATTCGTCAGCCTCTGATTGAGGTCGTTGGCAGAAAGCTCATCCACCAAGACCTCAGACGACTCCAACAGACAAATTGCTTGACCAGTGGACCCCTTGTCAGCCAGTTTTGCGCTCTGCCCCTCCTTCTCTGCTATCTCTTCCGCCATTTTTAGGGCCGTTAGGTCTTTTTGTGCTTTTACCCAACCAACGCACTTCCCTGTCGTCACCGGCCTCCTTTTTCTTCCTTGTGCCGTAGCGACTTTAGGGGCTGGTACATCCTCATCGCTCAGGGCCAGGTTTGACCCCAAGAGCTTCGGTCTGGGATGCGTTCTCTTCCGCAATTGCGCCCGACTACCACTCGCTGCGCTCGCTCCGCTCTCCATACTAATTATGCTTGATGTGAGGTCAAGGTCTGACTCCACATCCACTTCCTCCACCAATCCAATTGGTTCGTTTTGTGTGTTTTTTAAATTGTTCTCCATATAGTTCCCACGAGTTGTAAGGATATAGATGTCCACCTAGGCAGAGCCTATTTACCTAGGTAAGCCTATATACTGTAGAGTGCGGCAGGTGCTCTACAGGGGAGGCGCTAACGACTGAACTCCCTCCAGCCATTCATCCTCTCGCCGCGCCTCAAAACTTAGGATTGGGTGGTTTTTTATCTTAGAGGTATCCTTCCTCTGGACCAGGCGGTTAAGCCAAGTCCCCGACGGCGGTATTATACATACCTGCGTTCGCTGTCCGGGCAATTCGACTCAGCGAACCCGCCGAAAGTTCTCTCCTTTAAGGATTCCTCTCGAGGAGAGAAACAACGGCCGCATTGATGCGCCTGCATCGCTGCGGCATGGCCACGTCCTTTGTCGATCGAACACCGTCGACCGATCAGGAGCGACCCCTCTTTGTGTCTCTCTTAGTCAGATCTCTCACTTGGGCCTTTCCGGCATGAGTAACTCTACCGGCGAAGCCCCAAGATCATTGAGACGCGCAAGCCCCACCACGACGACAACGTGGAGACACCCTCGGTGGGGTACTACCTACTATCCTTAACCACTACCATTGACATGAAATGAGGTATCCAAAATAACTCGAAAACTACGAAAAATCGTAGAACATACGTGGGGGTTAAATCGATAGGTATGGTACTCTGCTATCAGCTCGCACTGGCTTGACACCTTAAAAGAAACACCCTGTAAGTATATATTGATTGTAATAGCGACACACAATTTTCAAAAAGACGCCACAATGAAAAAAAAACCGGCCACGTGCGTGTCGGACCACGCACAATGAAGGGTTCCGTAGTTGAAAAGAATTTATCCCAAAAACAAACTTAATCACAAAAAAAATTTGTGATAAAATTACAAATTAACAATTTTCGGACTTTTTCCTTTAATTTTGCTGTAAGACCTTGCTTCTTGCCAAATTTCATGATTGTAGGTCAACGGGAAGTACCCTATAGGTTTTGATTTACTTACTTGCGAGTATACGCGTTCCTGAGTAAAAGGGTCTTGACAGACTGATTGACTTGAAAATATTTTTTAATGTGATAAAATGAATGAATAGGTAATGAACAATTTTCGGACTTTTTCCTTTACTTGTTCCTTTGCTTTCTTTACTTGTGGCGTGCTTCTTGCCAAATTTCATTATTCTAGGACTACGGCCACTACGGGAAGTACCCTATTTACTTGCGAGTATCAAAATATGTCGCATATTATGGCCGTATTTTTTTATTGCGTCGACTTACAATCATGATTTTTGTAGAAATCCAAGGGACCATAGACTTACGTATTGATATTAATTTCTTGATTTTTCTCCACGCGTTCCTTAGAAAAAGGGTCTTGATATACAGACAGACAGACGGACAACGAAGTGATCCTATAGGGGTTTTGTTTTTTCCTTTTGAGGTACGGAACCCTGAAAACAAATGACAGTCTCGCAAATTAAAAAGTAACATGTTCGCAGAGAGTTCCATTTTCGAATTCCGTAATTGCTTTTTTATTTTTTTTATTGTAAACTTTCATTATACCCCACGTATCTGCGACCCAAACACGGACGTGTTAAAATTAATCTGCCTAGCCTTTTCCCAACTATGTATGTAAGTATGTTGCGGTCGGCTTCCAGTCTAACCGGATGCAGCTGAATACCAGTAGGTATTTTACTATTTTACATGGAGCGATTGCCTATTTGACCTCCACAAATCAGTAACTGGTTAATACGATTCCCCTTGGTAAGACTGGTTGTCAGACTTTTGGGCTTCTGACACTTGTAACGAATGTCAAAGATCCCCGAATTACAGCCGGGACCCGTTGGTCCCGCTGTTACATTGGTAAGCCGTTGCTTAACGTGCTTCCCGAGGCACGGAGGAGTCTCGGTATGTAAAGATGTTCATCCTTCCACGAAACAACCCCGGCAACCGTAGCTTAACCTGATGGATCTACCCGTGCGGCTGTTACTACTTAGCCACGAGCTATTAATAGTTCGGACGTGTAACGTAAATAAATGAATTATGAATAGGGGGGAAACAAGAAAGTAAAAAAAATGTTTTGCAATGTGTACAGTGTGACATCAAATGAAAGGGCCTTACTGGGAGGATCTCAAATAGTTTTTTTTTACAATTTTAAAATAAATTGTTTTATTATTAGTTATTTAACAACATAGACGAACATTGACTAGACGTTCCGCGGACTACTTATTTCCACATATCTACAACAAAGTCATAAAGTGCTGCAACATAAAAGACCTTAAAATATCTCTGTGCAAAAAGGTAGTAAAGAAATGGCTTTTTACGCTCTCCTACGATGAAACAGAAAATATTATTTATACATAGGTATTAGTTATAAGCAACATCACATAGACTAACTGTACTCAGCTCACATTCACATCACACACACACACACACACCCCAACACACCCCCACTCTCTAACACATACTCATACTTACACTCTACACTTAATTCTTTGTTTAATCTCATAATAACTGATTAGACTTTTTTTTTTATTATTACTTAATGATTATTTTTTTATTGATCTCACACTGATGATTTTATTGTGCAATGTATAATTTAGTGTTTTATTTTGATTTATTATTTTTATTTTTATTTTCATTGATTTTAGTTTAGCTAAATTTAGTTTATATTCACCTGTAAAGCAATAATCATGTAAGTACTACCCTTAACTCTGAAAATGTTGCAATTCCGACCCCCAAGATACAGGCATAAATATGTCTAGTTTGGGGGTCACCGTCCAATCTGTTCTTGTTTGCCTGATTATTAATAAATAAATTTGAATTTGAATTTGAATTTGAATTGACCATTCCTCATAGCTCCGAAACTACTGAGCCTAAAATTTTGAAAAAAATACAGAAAATACAGGGTGTAAGGGACAGCCTTCCGCAAACTAACAGGGTGCATTCAGCTCCTCATTCTGAATCCACCGGAAATTTTCTCAGGAAAATTTTAATTTTTTCAATTTTTTTTCAGTTACATTTTCATTATTTCAATGTAAAATTGCATTGTGTGTTCGCAGCACTCCATTTATTTTAAAAAAACTGCAAAAAAAAACCAGCAATGGATGTTGAAATACTCTAACCAACGACGCGTGAAATCAGCTGTTCACTTTCTGTCTAGCTACAGAGTTCAGCGTTCACCGCATACCTATTACCTACCCCTCCCAACCAGTAATAGACGCTCCGATTTGTGCACAAAAACACAAACAAATCAAGTTTATTGGCACAACTCCGGAAGCTGCGCCCGTGGTGTTATGAACCTATCCACCCGGTGTGGATAGGTGCTACGCTTCTTCACCTGTAAAAAAAAAACCGGTCAAGAGCGAGTTAGACTCGCGCACCGAGGGTTCCGTACCATCATTTATACGTAATTTTTGTTGATGATTTCTAAAAAAGTGTGCTGTTTAGAGACTGTTTTATTTTTCCTGTAATCTATACATAAACTTCTATTACATAGAATAATTTCAGATTTTTCTCTATGCAAACCTAAAAAAAAGAGATATCCAGCTGTGACAGACATACAGACAGACTGAGTCACACCATAAGGTTCCTTTTTTACCATTTTGGTACGGAACCCTAAAAATATCCAAACCAAAAACCACAAGAGCTCTAACGCTACTGCGAAACGTCACTAGTTTTTTAGTAATTGTAATACTCAGAATAATAATTGTTGTAAAACAACATGGTTATAGCTCTTTCCGCGGACATCGCCTGTTTTCTGGGAATGTGTGCACCGGCTAAACGAGCTTCTCAAAAAATTACCACTGAAGTGGGCAACATCGTTAAACCACAGAATAATAATGTACGTGTATGTAATAGTACGTACATCTTCATAGAAAACGGCTTAAACGACGTGTTTCGAAATCTCAGTGTAAGCCGACGTTCGCACGGACGTAAAAATATCGCGCACTGGATTTTCAACGCTCTGCTTAGCGCCGAGAGCTGAAAATCCAACAGTGTGTTTTTTTGACGCGCTGGGATGCACTCGGTTGTTGTTAGGTTGGATTCCTGAAGCTCGAACGCCGAGAGTTGAAAATCCAGTGCGCGATAAAATCCCGCCGCGATATTTTTACGTCCGTGCGAACGTCGGCTAAGTATATCAACAGGCAACAGTTGGAGCACAAGAATATAAAACCGAGCAGAATAAAAGCTTCCTAACAGAGTTCAAAATTCTTACCTACTTTCGTAGAACTGTCTGTGTGTGTTGCAAACCAACTAACTATGTAGGTACCTACCTAAGTCAAAAAAAAAAACCTAGCGAAAGTAAAGCGCGGAAAAAATAAAAGAAAATCATAGTTTAATAGTAATTTACATTGATATACAGGCTGTTTCTTTTAAGAGGAAAGGCGGGTGGTCAGTTAGGTATTTTAAGAAGGTATTGCTGTCGCTCTGCGAGCGCTCCACCCTGGAATTCGTGCGATAAGGACAACTGCAGATCCGACTAAATAGCCTATGTAAAAAGTCACATTTCGAGGTCTGGCTCTCGCCTATTTCCTCCTCCAATATTGGACCAATTTAAAAGATATTTCATAAACTGAATAAGAAGGATATATACTATGCCCCTATGTTTTTCTTTTTTCGTTAATAGTTGTCAAATTGGTACACTAGGCGTCTGTTTACAGCGGTCTGAATAGGCAATTTTGAGCATTTTTGGAGGGTTCTAGTTCCTATAAAAATAATATATCATCAAAAAGGAAAACATAGGGGCATACAATTAACTGATATTTATATTTCTGTAAAAAATCATTGCTTTATGGTCATTAACCAGAAAGAAAACAGGCGAGAGCGTTTGTATGGAGAAAAGAGCACCCACGTTTCCTCTTAAGGTGTCAAGCCAGTGCGAGCTGATAGCAGAGTGCTAGCCGCTGGCAAAAGCTAGTAAATTATAAAATATGAAAATCACAAGATTTCAGATAGGTACACCACTTTCAACGACCGATTTCCGCAAATAATGCCCTATTTAGTATACTCTTGCTCAAAGTTGACCCAAAATAAAGATATACCTAAGTTTTTATAGCCATCATCTCGTTGAATCAGGAAAAATATAAAAAAAATATAACTCGAAAACTACAAAAAATCGTAGAACATACATGGGGGTTAAATCGATAGGTATGATACTCTGCTATCAGCTCGCACTGGCTTGACACCTTAAAAGAAACACCCTGTATATATTTTTGATCGAAGATATTTGCCGACATAATACATTTTTCCACTGACCAAAACAGCAATGTTTTGCCAACCTAATATATTATTTAAGATTAGATACATTAGTATACATACAACCGACCTCAAAAAAGGAGTTTGTCAGTTCAACCTGTTTGCATGCATATGCTTATGTCGGTTATTAAAAATAACGAAAGCAAAATAGCGCTGTAACTTGTATCTTAGCAATACCGAATTAACTAATAATAGTACGCATTTTGGTTGTTGTAAGCATGTAAAAAGAAGTAGGTAGATAGGTTATTTATGACGCTCCGCAACTGGCACATCAAAATCTGGCTAACTATGTAGGCACATTTTGGTTGTTGTAAGCAATAAGTAAAAAGAAGTAGGTAGATAGGTTATTTATGACGCTCCGCAACTGGCACATCAAAATCTGGCTAACTATGTAGGCACATTTTGGTTGTTGTAAGCAATAAGTAAAAAGAAGTAGGTAGATAGGTTATTTATGACGCTCCGCAACTGGCACATCAAAATCTGGCTAACTATGTAGGCACATTTTGGTTGTTGTAAGCAATAAGTAAAAAGAAGTAGGTAGATAGGTTATTTATGACGCTCCGCAACTGGCACATCAAAATCTGGCTAACTATGTAGGCACATTTTGGTTGTTGTAAGCATGTAAAAAGAAGTAGGTAGATAGGTTATTTATGACGCTCCGCAAGTGGCACATCAAAATCTGGCTAACTATGTAGGCACATTTTGGTTGTTGTAAGCAATAAGTAAAAAGAAGTAGGTAGATAGGTTATTTATGACGCTCCGCAACTGGCACATCAAAATGTGGCTAACTATGTAGGCACATTTTGGTTGTTGTAAGCATGTAAAAAGAAGTAGGTAGATAGGTTATTTATGACGCTCCGCAACTGGCACATCAAAATCTGGCTAACTATGTAGGCACATTTTGGTTGTTGTAAGCAATAAGTAAAAAGAAGTAGGTAGATAGGTTATTTATGACGCTTCGCAACTGGCACATCAAAATCTGGCTAACTATGTAGGCACATTTTGGTTGTTGTAAGCAATAAGTAAAAAGAAGTAGGTAGATAGGTTATTTATGACGCTCCGCAACTGGCACATCAAAATCTGGCTAACTATGTAGGCACATTTTGGTTGTTGTAAGCAATAAGTAAAAAGAAGTAGTTAGATAGGTTATTTATGACGCTCCGCAACTGGCACATCAAAATCTGGCTAACTATGTAGGCACATTTTGGTTGTTGTAAGCAATAAGTAAAAAGAAGTAGGTAGATAGGTTATTTATGACGCTCCGCAACTGGCACATCAAAATCTGGCTAACTATGTAGGCACATTTTGGTTGTTGTAAGCAATAAGTAAAAAGAAGTAGGTAGATAGGTTATTTATGACGCTCCGCAACTGGCACATCAAAATCTGGCTAACTATGTACAGTCTGATTTTTAATTCGACGGAATTCTGACATTTCAGAAGTGTTGCCAATAATAGAACGGTCCTACTAAAAACGGAACGCATTTAAGCGAAATTAAAAAAAAACCTTTCTTGAATTTAAGGTTTCAATTAGAAAAACTAAAACTTAAAAATTTACTGATAATTTCAAAATGGTAGTCAGATTTTTTATTATTAAATTATTGAAGTTACAATAATTAGTGATGTAATTATTTTTCTTTCACAGGAATCCCTGTCCACTAATCCATAGGTTACAAACCTTTTTTATGAATATCTTTTTGTTTGTAAAATCTTCGCTTCTTGTAAGAACAGACAGACAACGATGATGATATTAGTGATAATGATACTTATAAATATTTAAATTTAAAAAATATGTTCTTTTACTCGTTTTTTTTCCTTATAGCCATAAAAAAATAATATTTTAGTTAGTGTGCATTGAATGCACAAAACAAACACTATTTACATTGTCATATTTACTTGATCTCACTCTCTTTCATATTTTTTGTTATTTTATATCCAAAAAAATATAGTCAATTATTTATGTTATAAAAAGGACAAGACAGAAAAGGTTTAGGATATCTGAAGTGTCAAAAAATTACAGCTGTTAGAATTCCGTCGAATTAAAAATCAGACTGTAGGCCATTTTCGTCGTCTTGTCTCCTATTGGCTCCCGATAATCCACGTGTCATTCAATAGTTCGCCATTGTGCCGTTTTTGAACATCGAATGTTGCTTATGTGGATAGCTGTCATCTTTTTACATATAATATAATTGGTTGTGTACCTCTACTATGTATTCTGATTAAATGAATAGATAGGTGTAGGTACATAGTAGTACCTATGTAATTAATCAATCAATCAATCTGCCTAGCCTTTTTCCAACTATGTTGGGGTCGGCTTCCAGTCTAACCGGATGCAGCTGAATACCAGTATTTTACATGGAGCGACTGCCTATCTGACCTCCACAACCCAGTAATTGGGTAATACGATACCCCTTGGTAAGACTGGTTGTCAGACTTTCGGGCTTCTGATGACCCGTAACGACTGTCAAAGATTCACGAATGACAGGAGGGACCAACGGCGTAACGTGCTTTCCGAGGCACGGAGGAGTCTCGGTATGTAAAGATGGTCACCCATCCACGGACAAACCCCGGCAAGTGTACCTTAACCTGACGGATCGACTGGTGAGGCTGTTATTACTTAGCCACGAGCTCCTCCTACAAATGTAATGAATCATACTGTGAAATAGTTATACAATACATACATTGCTTGCTTTCTTTGAAAGGTAAAAAGGTTGGTTAGGTAAAATTACTGTGACTTACGGACATGTTTTACTATTTTACGAACGTTAGCTATGTATCTATTAGAAAAAGTCAAACGGAATCTTGCACACATATCAACTCGGAAACGGAACGTAACCGTACGTACCTATCAACTCGAGCCGTTTAGTGTATGAAACTCCCTAGTGAAAAGCACACTAATCGGAATCATAACGTCTTTGATTATTTACATGTCATGTAAATAATCAAAGCATAACGTAAACGATTCGCCTCGGGACAAGCTCGACAAGCTCACGAACCGCGGTGTGGCGCGTGGTCAACCAGCGGTCCCCGCGCTTACGGCTCGTCGTCCCCGCGCTTACGGCTCGTCGTCCCCGCGCTTACGGCTCGTCGTCCCCGGGCTACGCCTCTCCGTCGCCGTGCTTGCATCTCTTCGTCCACGCTTGCCCCTCACCCCTCCCGCCGCGGCATGCCTGCAGCACACTATTCTCACAGAGTACATTTTTTGCTGTTGTAACCTTATTCCACCTATTTTTTAGTTCACATAATTGGTCATGAACTTTTTACTCTTAATTTTTAAAATTTTCAATATCCGTTTTTGACGTAAGTGCGGCGTCTCCTTGCTGTAGCCGAGTAGCTGCCGCAGTGCGATTCTGTAACCATCTCACCGTGAAAACTTAGGTGAAGTGAGCATGGAGTGAGCTGTCAATAGTGCAAAAACAAACTCACTTCACCTAAGTTTTCACGGTGAGATTTTTACAGAATCAACCGGCTGGTCTGCTTTGGTTACGTGCTTACGTTAGGTTGACGCCTGTTTGACGAGTTGCCTTCCGAGTTGATGTGTGCTATGACCTTAAAAGTACTGACACACATACTCATAAAAAGCATGCTTATAAGCATGCTTACTCGAAAACGTACTAGAAATAAGCATGCTCATTACTAATCACACATGCTACTAATGAGCACTTGCTCAATAAAAGCATGCTTCCGTGCTAGTAATGAGCATGTCTGTCAGTAGCTTTAAACGTCCTACAAACAGTCTTTAGTACCTACCTACAAACCGACTAAAACAAAACATAGGAGACGAACGATAATTTAGACGGTAATTCGGTAAACCATAAAAATTATAATTATTATGGGAAAACCTTATCACCATCTTAGTTATTTTGGATTATTTGCCTCGTAATTACATACTTCTGTAATATAAGCATTAAAAATGGGTAGGTATATGTAAATAATATAGATAATCGCCTGACATCATGATTTGTATACTTAGTATGCTTTTATTCATTATTTAATACTTTATGCACACAAAATGTACAGAGATGGACTAAAATGCCATAGGCATTTTCTACCAGTCAACCTTTGGGCATCACCCAGAGGTTGACTGACAGAAAATAACAGACACACAGTGGTAGGTGGAAATTCGTATTTATTATACTTATTCAAAGCAAATAATATGTTTCAGGTGATAGCGTGTAACTGTTTAGGTATGTAGATTGGTTGTAGGAAGTCTTTGAAAAACAAATAAAAAAATAATGTATGAAATATGACGTAAATTTAATAAGAAACCAAACGTGCTGTGGGCGGTTGTTTTTTTTTTATTTTGTTTAATGGAGTTTATTTTTCACTGTGGTAAATTAGGGTATGGTATAAAGTGGTATTCGAATTTGTGTGGGGTGGGTCCCCAAACAAATTTGAATACCACTGTCTGCTATGTAAATTACAGTGACAGAAACTTATAACATCATCCGGGTGGAGTTCATCATCCACATAGAATAAGTGGGAAAAATAAACTGTATTATTAAAGCTAACTAAATAACTACCCAAGCAAAGTTAATTTTTCATGGGACGAACTTCGATCCCTCCGAATAAAACAAGAATAGTTCAAATCGGACTACCTACATAAAAAAAAACGTGAAATTGGAATGAAATCAAATGAAATTGTCGGTTATAATTATAACAAATTATTCTTGAATTTTACTAAAGAAATACACTTTCTAATGGCATTATCATTATCACAGGGGACAGACAAAATCATGAATTTATCTGACGCACAGGAACAAAAATGCAGCAAGACCAATTATATCTTCCTACGGTAAAATATGTCTGAAATACTTACAAATTGTTTACCAAAAGGTTTGTCCATTTTGTCAACTTAAACTTAATCAACTTTATTCTTTTGTTTTAGAAATATATCACTGTTATACAGACACGCGCGTTCACAATAGATCTTCTGCAGTAACTGCCAAATCTTATGAATTATTTCTAGTTGTACCCACAATTATTACGTTTGATATAAAATAATGTTGACCAAGGAATCCCGTTATTCTGCCATGTTGAAAACTTTTTATTTCAAATTCTGATAATTTTATAATACACAGTTTTTCAAAAAGTTTCATTTTAAAGAAGGTTTGATGGCATTTTGAGGTACTTATCTGTAGATGAACAGCCTTATTTATAAAAATCTCGCTGTACTCATTAGCCACTGTTTGGCTGTTTTGTTTTGTCTAGTTAGCTCTTAATCAATGATGATCTTTTCTTTATTTGTAAACGCTAGTTAGCAAATGATTAGTTGCGAAACAAAATAGAGGTGAAATTATGCGTTCGGCACAGATTATAATCAAAATAGTCGAATAAAAAACAGAATTTTAAGAAAAAAGTTGTCAAAATACCCTAGCCTGTAAAGATCACATCCACCAGAGTTGCAGAAACAACATAAAGACTTCATTATAAGGTTGTTTTGAATGTAAGCAGAACCGGTCACCTGATGCACCAATAGCGTTCCCTTAAAAGCGACCATTTCAGACGCCTTATCGTTAATGAAGGTGTTCATTTGCTCGATTTCACGGACTGAAATCACATCCGCTTTTATACCTGGACATCTCTGGCGAATGTCAGGATAAAAGTGATCTAAAACGAAAAATATCAGTACCATGGAAACCCGTCAGTCCTCTGGTGCAATATCAGACAAGGGACTGACGCCAAAGTACTGATGGAAAGGACGTAAAGGGAAATGCCCATCAGCCACACAAAAAAATGCTTGAAATGGACAACAATGAATTATGCGCCAAATTGCACTACAAATCGTAGGGAATCCTTTACAAATTCAATCATTATCAAAAAACTAGGTAGAAGCCAGTTCCAATATTTTTTTCTAAAATATAGGTTAAGTCAAGGTTAAGGATTAATATGCAATAATTATACAACAAAACAGCATTTAAATGTTTTAATCATCATTAAAAACCACTAATATATCATAAAGAAACTGCAGGAGGATAGATATTGGATTGGTACCGGGCCCAAGCTAAGTACCATATTATTGACATAGTATGAGCACAGGTACCAACTGTTCGCCGTCCCACTAGGCAGTTACAATAACGATGCTATATATGCCTACTAGTCGACTATCTGGTCGACTGGTTCCTGGTGTCTCGGTGATAGTTTGAATTGCTGATCTTAGACATGCATCACAAACAACACTGTCTTGTTCAACCTGTGAAAAAGAACAAAACATAATGTACTTATTGTTGTATGTCAGTGCGTTCAACATAAATAGGCAAGACACCTAGGGAATCTCAGTACTTACAGCTTGTGGTGTTATCCATGCCTGTATTAAACGACGTACTTCATCATTTTGCACTGATATAAGATTACGTCTCATCGATGCAATATCGAGATAGCAATTAACACAGTGTACGTTTCTATCCATTTTTAAATAAACACGGCACAAGTCCGAAATAATAGCAGCGTCGTATAATATAAAGCAGGTTCAGGTCCGTCGGCAAAAAGCCGAGTCGAAGTTTCGGCGGGTCCAATCTAAGCCCGTGTTCAAAAATGGGTAACGTGTACAGAAGTAAAATCAAAATCCTTAAAAAATGGCCAAAGTCGTCGTATATCCTAAAAAGTAATATACTAGTAACTCAAGTCGCAAACGCAAAACCATGAATCGATCAAATCAACAATCGAAAAAATTAAATGCAGTAATGTCAAAGTGTCAGTAAGGCAAAGGACATTATGATGCATACAGCCTACGATACGTTTTCTATTTTGAAAATAATTTGATTTTAATTAATATTGACATGCATGTATTATTTTAATTAGATTTACGGTATAAATAGGTCGAATTATATTAAATGAATGATAACTGTGCAATAATTCTATAAAATAGTTCGTTAAAGATTATTTGACGATTCCTGTTTGGCTGAATGTCGATTACTCATGTCAAATAAACACTGACCTCCATGATAAAATAAGAAGGAACTAGACGGATATCAAGTTAAATATTTTAAAGATCGTTATATTTTCACCCTAGGTATACACACTTGAGAATTATTTCATTATACCTACCTAATTTATTCTAAATAGAATTAAGGACTGTAAGTAGTTTCTGTCTATTTCAAGCATTTTTCAGGCATTCCCCTTTGAAATTATAATTGGAACTAATATTTTTTCGGTATTTTAGAATATTAACAAGCTATATTTTAACAAATTATAGTTAACTATGTATAAATCTAAATAAAACACAAGCATACAAGCAAATAACGACTCGCCACAGTACTGAAATTTTGACTGGCCGGTCGATTCTGTAAAAATCTCATCGTGAAAACTTAGGTGAAGTGAGTTTGTTTTGCTAGGAATTAACACTATTGACAGCTCACTCGACGCTCACTTGACCTAAGTTTTCACGGTGAGATGGTTACAGAATCGCACTGCTGATCTGCACGTGTACACGTGATAACCACGACTATAGCACTGCCACAGTAATAGCGACAGACAGACAAATGGCGCGGTCTGCAGCTAGCTTCACTACCAGTGATCAAAATGTAGACAAGGATTTGATCTTGTCGGTGATATTTTGCGGGAATTTGAAATTTTAACAACACACAACGGACTGACGAATGAAACTGAACACAAAGATTCTTAATTTTTTATAACAGAGAGAACATTACATCATGAAAGTTGTGATATGTATTATTATGTGTATTGTAGACTTTAGTGAAATAATAAGTTTTTCTAAATTAATGGTAATATTTATTATACCGCCACTTCATTGCGCGATTTTTGTACTGTGACAAGCCAAAGTACTGATGTTTTGAGCATTTCTTGTGTTGTTTGTGTTACTAAATTGTTTTTAAAATAAATAGCTGAAATTGGGTGCACAAATGAAGGGCTTTTAATTATATTAAAATAAAATTAAATATTTACAAAATGTATTAGAATGTCGTATAATATTGACTGATGACATCGAGTTACCCATTTTTTGTAGAATCACTCGGTATAATTAGGGTACAATCGGAATAAAAATTAAAAAATAAAATTAATATGGTACAATCTAAAATAAAACCATTTACTCCAAGGAGATTGTACTGGGAGTAGCAATGGACTCAAAGTATCGAGTAGAGGTGTTCAGGAATCTCAGTTTAGTATTTGCGAAGACATCAGAGCATACATCATATAGCAAAATGTTGTTAATATGGGTTAGGGCTAGGTACAATGGACTGGTCTTAACTTAACATTTCTAATGCGTATCTAACTGATATTTCGCCATTAATTAAGAGCCATTTCACGTTTTTGGGCGAATATCTAAGATTTTAGTCGCCTAATTTGCCATCTTAGGTAAAACTCTGACATTGTTGAATACATTTAAAAGAAAGACCAATCTTTCGTATTGAATGTTAATGTAACACATTTACAAAAACTTATTTGTTTACTTTGTGGCGATTAATCTCCCACAACTAGTTTGCATAAAAATCATCGCAGAGTCAATTTCAGACTCATAAATCTATTATTAATATTCATAAATTTTACTTTTTAAAATACATAAAGCATCAAACATATAATTTTGTTGACTTTTAATGTACTAGAATATCGATTATTAATAACATTAATTGGTAAAAAAATAAAGTCTCGGGGCAATTTTTACGTTTTATATCGCTATTTAATCGCGATTTTTTGGTAAACGTTCTTTATCAAAACTAATTCTAAAGTTTTATTAAAATACCTTCATTTATTTAGACATAATAACGTTATTAACATCACTCTAAATTATAATAAATTACGTTGCATAAACGGGCACCGATTATTACAGCGCGAGCGCCCATCGAGGAAGGACCTGTGCCATTTTTTCCCGCCTCCTGAGACTCCTGATGTCTGAGCTTACGTATCGTGAACGCATTATTTTACTACGACTGGCAATATTAAAATTTTGTGAAATGGCTCTTACCTAATTCCATTATCGGTTATGTGATTAGATTTTTTGATTTTGACGTACCTAATAATGCTGTTATTATGGATTTGTATTTAAACATAAGTAGGTTCTTTGGTTGTAATTAATTTTCTATCGATATAGTCAGAAGTCCGGGAACAATCCCTAATGCCATGGGACAACGGCTAATTAAAATTACCCATGGACCCAGTAATGGGTCGACCCACCGGGACCACGGGTAAACACTCGAGGAACCTTGTGCAGCTCCTTCGACAAAAACGTCGGCACATCGCTCGTCAGGGTCGGTCTCCTTGAACAGTGTGATTATATCCTGCAGGCTCCTCTTAGTCCCGTCACGCCGGCGGGACACCATCTGGTCGCGCGTATTCAATACTCTGATAACAGCAGCCTGGTAGCAACTATGTCATCCTCGCTGAAGTTCGTTGCGCAGATCTGGACAGCAGACACCTCATCCAGCTTCTGCTGCAGGAACGCCAGCAGCTCATTCACCACCAGTTCATTACTCATGGCAAGTATATTACAAGCGACAGCTTGCGCCAAGCTAATCGATATAAAGAATATGCATACGCGGCCGAATCGGACCGCGGCACAACACAAGTGAGACTATATGCAATATGCTTTGCTATGAGCTCTTATGTCAGGGTAGAAGTTGAACGTTTCCAGTGAGAGAGAGACGGAGCTATATACGACCTATAACAGCGTCACTCTCTCACACTGGAAACTTTCAACTTCTGCCCTGCTATAAGAGCTCATAGTAAGCCCCCAGTATAGTAACACACAGAGAGGCTTTCGAGAGACTTGCCCGTTTTCACCAACCCTGAATGACACTTAAATTAATCCCTAAATATTATTGCACCGTTGGATCTTCAACTCTCGGCGGTGCTGTTAAGCCTAGCGTTTAAAATCCAACAGTGCACTTTTATTTAGGTGTCACTTAGGGTTGGTGAAAACGAGCAAGAGAGACAGATGAAAACAAAAGGACCGCTGAAGGGCTGAAACCGTAGACAGAGAATTCGCTGAATCTATCTCTTTGCTCCAATGCTTTGCTCGGTTTTATTTGGCAACTACTGTCAAAGCATAGACTATTATTATTGTCAAAGGTTTTGAAAGGTCTTGTGCACGTCATAGATACCTAATACACTATATAAAGTACTAGTGCACGTTTTGTGTGTGTTTATCTCCACAATACTACTTCGTCTGTGATCTCCACTAAGGAGTAATAGCGTTCTGTGGTGTTTATACTCGTCAGTAGTTTAAATCACTGTTTTATGGGCACATGATAATAGAATAAGGATGTGTAAATAGCAGGCATGACTGTATGAGTCACGCATTTTGAATGCAGATTATCTAGGTACAGTCATTATTTACCTATATATAAATATAGGTTTAATTTCCGATCTCCACGCGGGTGAAGCCGCTGGCAAAAGCTAGTATTTATATACTAGCTTTTGCCAGCGGCTTCACCCGCGTGGAGATCGGAAATTAAACCACGGAAACGTACTACAGGGATAAAAAGTAAGTACCTATCATAAACTATCTGTGTGTCAAATATCTTCCAAATCCTATCTACAGGCTGTAAGGGACAGCCCTCCGCAGACTGGTGGGGTGAATTCAGTATATCATAATAAGATGACCGGTACATGAAATTATTTCAGGAACGTTATGGGAATCCAATAAACCTGATTTGTTTGTGTTTTTGTGCACAAATTGGAGCGTCTGTTACTGGTTGGGAGGGGCAGGTAATAGGTATGCGGTGATTTCAATGAACTCTGTAGCTAGACAGAAAGTGAACAGCTGATTTCACGCGTCGTCGCTGGTTAGAGTATTTCAACATACATTGCTGGTTTTTTTTTTGCGGTTTTTTTTTTGCAGTTTTTTTTACATAAATGGAGTGCTGCGAACACACAATGCAATTTTACATTGAAATAATCAATATGTAACTGAAATTAAAAAAAAAAAAATGAAAATTTTCCTGAGAAAATTTCCGGTGGAATATGATTCAAAATGAGGAGCTGAATGCACCCTTTTAGTTTGCGGAGGGCTGTCCCTTACACCCTGTATAGAAGCGTCTTACTAATTATTGAAATTATAGTATAGAACTGTTTTATCTCACGAAAGCGGGAGAGCCATATTTGCATGTGTAAATGTTACATGCACATTGTCTTTGTGTGCGTAAGCTCGGGAGCGCGCTACCTGCAGGTACGCACACAAGAGCGCGTGTCTATACGCATTACATCATCTACAAGTATGGCTCACCCGCTTTCGTGAGATGAAACAACTGTATCGTGGGGAGTGATAATATGTAGGTTCGAATGACGTTTTTGCGAAGGTCGCCATTTCGAAAAATTTTGCGAGTGGTACGCCAGTTCGAAAACTCATTAAATCGAAAACCGCTATCGAATGACGTTCGATAAACCATTTCGAAAAATTTTGCGAGCAGTACCTACGCCAGTTCGAAAGTCACTGTTTCGAAGTCCGATGTTGAGTCAATTTGTCTGGGAATCGAACTCACGACCCCAATGAGACGAGACGCAGAAAGCATTGTCTTTTGATTTGGTTTGGGAAAAAAAGAAAAAGAAAGAGAAATTAACTCAACAACAACATTAAGGCTTATGCTGAAAAGTTTCAGAAGGAGGAGCGAGCGAAGCGAGCTCGAAAATTTTACCGTCTCACCATGAATAGTTTTCTTTTAACCATTCATACCGAAATAGGAGTAGGTACTTAACTTATATTTGCCATCGTGGTGAAAGGATTAGCTAATCGACAGAATTCAATTGCCCAGGATGCGCAGGTCGGAGCGTACGTCGTTCGGGGAGGCTCCTCTCATGCACCATAGCCAGCCGCATTGAGAGGGCAAAGCTACAAACTGACCCACGCCACCTAGTTCTGAGACGTACTTAGTTATAATAGGTGCTTCTCAGTGCCTCAAAGGCTTAAAAGAAGCTGGGGGAAGCTGGTGGTTAAATCCCTTGACAGTTTTTTCCAGTCATCTGAGAGCGTTCCTTCCACTACGAGCCCCAGTCGGCCATAGCAAAGGGGATCTCCATAGACGGTGGTTTATGAAAGACTCAAGGGTATATGCGGCGTCTCCCTGCAGACAATAGCATGCCTGCATAGCATGCATGTCACGTTGCAGAATTCCTGGCTGACATATTTGAATTTTCAGAACCTTATTTGCCATCGATACGCTAAGAAGAAGAAGGAGTAATTTATGCAGGAAACCTTAAGAATCAAGGAAACCTTAAGAATCAAGAAAATATAGGATGCTAGAACGAGCGAAACAAGCTCTAAAATTTTTGCACGCTTACTCAAACTACTACCTGTTACACGTGACATAATTCAGTCAGGATAAACGAATTATGTCACGTGTACCAACACTAAGTTGCACCTTAGTACGCGTAGTTACGCCACTGTTTATATGAATCATGTCATGTAAATTTTTAGGTATTGCTATGGTTTTCTGCTTAGGTTTACTCTGTGATTTCCCTTTTTTTATTTACCTACAGATTTAACAACAAATGTATGTGTAAAACATGGTATGCGGCGCGATGCTGGCTACGCTCATTTTAATTTTTTGGCTGCCGTGCATTAGGCAGGGAGTATGGACCCTCCCTGGGCCAGTGTATGCAAGGGACCGAAAGAATCGAGTGTTTCAAATCACACCGACTGGAAAATGTTGCGAGACTCAGTGTCAAAACAAATAATTTCACTTTTATTTTGTTTGTTAGTACTGATTTTATTATTACATTGAAGTAAATCATTTTGGACAAGTTCCGTTTAGTTTTATTTATTGAATCGTCATGCTGACAATATAGGGATGACGCCGGTAAAAAAAGAAATTCTAATTAGTCCGTCAGTTAGATAAAAAATATTAGACAACTGTATTTTTTGCTTTATCATATTAATAAAAAAATACTTAGATAAATCACATTCAAGTGGAGACTCGCTATGTCACAACTCAGTATGAAATTGAGTAAGGCGTGACGTCACGCCACATTATAGGTACGTAAAGAAACTTTTTTACAATAAAATATTAACCGACTTCCAAAAACAACACTAAAAACTGTAAAAAAAACTTTTTTACAAAAACAAAAACCGACTTCCAAAAAAAACACTACAAAGTGAAAAATAACTTTAATTTTGGAAGTCGGTGTCTTTGGATCTGTATTTTAGTTTTTTGCCACCGACTTCCGAAATTAAAGTTATTTTTCACTTTGTAGTGTTTTCTTTGGAAGTCGGTTTTTGTTTTTGTAAAAAAGTTTTTATTTTTCACTTTTTAGTGGTTCAGTTTGTAATTTATCTAAGTTACAATAACCCAATGTCAGCTGCTCATCACGTTTTACAAAATGTTGCTTTTCCCGATGCAGGGCCGTTAATTGTTGAGGAGTTCTCCTAGTAAGAACCAGGAGAAATGGAGCTCATGGTGAAGTCACCATTACCATTATTTTGACGAGCATAAACCATATTAAAGTAATCGAATCGCAACCTGTTATATACTTAGATATAATTGAGTATTTCCGATGGCCCTCTGTGGTCTTCATCATCAGTTCCAGCTCACCGAATGGTACTTTCCGAGAGCAAATGCACGAGTTAAAATACCGAAATCGATATATAGGTGTGCCCGTAAAATTTGAGGGTTTCCCTCGATTTCCATGGGATCCCATCATCAGATCCTGACTTGATGATCATGGGACTACTTAGGACGTATACCCTTTCGAACAAAAAAAGATAAATCCAAATCGGTCTAGCCATTTTCGAGTAATCGGGGAACATATTGAGAACCTCCTCCTTTTGCAAGTCGGTTAAATGTATTTTCGTTTTTGCCACCGACTTCCGAAATTAAAGTTATTTTTCACTTTGTAGTGTTTTTTGAAAGTCAGTTGTATTTTTTGGTAAAAAAGTTTTTATTTTTCACTTTTTAGCTGTGATACCCCACACAAATTCTAATACAACTACCTGCAAAAGAAACTAGAACATCATCCAACTAAAAAGTGAGGAAAAAATATGTATTTTATTTTATTTTATTTTATTTGGGAAAACAGACAATCGTACATTGTATATTAAATCTAGTTACACAGTATGCTGTAAGTAAATGTACAATCCACTACGTTTCCACATGTTACTAGTTTAAAAAAAAAGATACCTACAGTGTTGGGAAAATTAAGCAAAATTAAGCAGTAATTAATTAGCTATTACATGTTTAAATAATAGGTACAGTTACCGGCCATAAATATTGCACATGGATTTTTAGTTGCCGGCCGTAAAAGCACATGAAACAAGTAGGTATACGTAAAAGTACATAAATAACGTACTACAATAGTACTACATACATATATACACATATACTATGCACACATACATACATATATACATCGTATATATGTAGTTACGTATTTAACGTACGTAAATCCCATGTGCAATATTTACGGCCGGTTACTGTACATAATTATTAAAATTTATGAGCAAGGCGCTTAATAATTTGTTCTCTAAATTCTCTAATGTGTATTATTGAAGCTAACCCTAGCAAAGGTAAGGGTAGATGAATAACAGTAAGCGATCGCTGCGTATGCGACTACTCTCGATTGACACGCGTGAGCGACTGATTATTTTATAGCCTATTTACAGAAATAAATCTTTTGTCGTTGAACAGCCGGTCTATTTTGTAAAAATCTCACCGTGGCCGTGGTAACTTCGGTGAAGTGAGCTGTCATTCCATCTGGTGTTATTATGGAGAAAAGAATGATTCTCTACTCCGTGGGTGTTATGGATTGAAAGGCCTTCTACACGGTTGGAAACAACCACCAACAGAGGACACCTTGGTTGAGTTTGCATAAAAATTGACCGTGTGTAGACGTCGATTGATGTCCAATTTTTGGCTGGTTACCCACCGACCTTGCAAAGACCTTGGTCGTGAGCGCATCCTTCGCTACTAAGGCCTAACAGAGGACATTGAGTCGGATCTCGACCGTCTGGAGTTCTGGACGATTGTTGGCGGTTGGGAATGGGTCAGTTGTGAGTTGGGTCTTGTCCCTCGACCGCTTGATACGTAGGATGGATAGCTGGGAGCTTGTTATTTTGACGGAATTTATTTAATTGTACTACGATCTTCCATGCTTATTTATGGGTTACAGTCTTACAGAGTCTGAATTATATAAAGATAGAAATCAAAAGACTCAAGCCTGGTAGGTATTGGCCGAAAAACTTAAAAAAAAGTAGTAGACTCAACAGCAAATGCACCATTTCTAATCACACTAATATTATAAAGGCGAAAGTTTGTGAGTGTGTGTTTGTATGCTTGTTACTTCTTCACGATCAAACGGCTGGACCGATTAAATTTGGTATGTAGATAGCTTATACCCTGGATAGGCTACTTTTTATCCCGGTCTACGCGGGTGAAACCGCGGGGCACGGCTAGTAATTAATTAAAAGTGAAAGTCCATTAAGATAGTCGTCAGAGTCGAGTATTTTTAAAATATTTTTGTGACTTAATGCTGTTTTATTTCTTTTAGCCATTGTTGCATCTATTTTTTTTGTTTTTCTTGGTCACTTGTAGTCCGGTCAAAATAGACATAAAAGTAGTGGTCAATTAACAAAAATTCCGACAGAGCTAAATTTTGTTCACAACTACTGATGATGATTGGTTTTCCATCGGATGATGTTTTTTTACGCTTACATATATGTGATATAAGCTATATGTAAAGGTTTTTCTTTATGCACACCCGTGTGCACTTGACGTGTGAGGGGTCAGAGGTTTCCTTGGTAGGCCTACTCCACGAACTGTTATGATTATGACGGAATTTTCAGGGACAATAATCTTTTAACTGCATTATGATTATTGATATTGTTTACTTTACTTACTTTACTGTCTTTAACTGTAGTTATGACTACAGTTGTAATGCGTACAGTACAACGGTCATGCCTTCTTCGATTTCTTCTTCTTATTCTTCCTCTTCTTCTTGCTGGATGTTCATAAATTGTTCTAATGAAGATCAGCTGTTGCTTCATCAAAATCACGTAAATCTTCGTCTGTTGTATTCAATTGGACATTTGAGCAAGACTGGCCTTGGTAATTAGTACCTACACGCTGGAGAACACAGTAACCCTATTCTTCTACAGCCACATTTCACACTTTACGTTTAGGAGTTTTTCCGGAGTAGGTGGGAGTAAAGTTTGAATCAGTTCCAAAGTATTATCTGTTAATTCCTAACCCCAGTCTTCTGGGTTCAGTTGATTGCCTAGACATGTCTGAACTTGATAGTATACTCGATACAAGTGTTGATTGGCAGAAGCCGATGTTGGAGGAAGACAAGATAGTTGTACCTACTTGTTTCTTGTTTCGTGTATTTGTACCTTTAAACCACAAATCAAAGACATGACTATTGAAGTCGACTATATAGAATATGAATCAGATTGAAATATCAAAAGAAATCTGAACTACAGTTAAAGTCAGTAACCAATATCAATAATCATAATGCAGTTAAAAGATTATTGCCCCTGAAAATTCCGTCATAACAGTTCGTGGAGTAGGCCTACCGAGGAAAACACTTTAAAAAAACACGCCAATGTACACTACCTCCAGGTGATGTGGAAATGTGTGCATATCATGTACAACGTGCTTCCTTCAACTTTTAGAATCGCGATATCTCAGAAATGGTGATTCTTAGAAAAAAAGTAGAGAGACAATTTTTGAAGACAATTTTATGATCTTCAATTTTGTGTTACCTATTTTTTTGATATAACTTACCGTTTACGAGAAAAATCCAAAAAACCTCAAATTTTGTCATTTGACCCCCAATAACTTTTTAGCACACATGGGATCGATGGGGACTTTTGACACTTTATTTCTAATGGTGTACCCTAGGTCTCCACCAAAATTTAGCTCTGTCTGAATTTTTGTTAATTGAAATGTCTATTTTGAAATAAAGAAGTAAATTGGAGTAGCATTAAATAAATAAATATATAAATAAATATCCTTGGACATTTCACACAACGCCATCTAGTCCCAAGCTAAGCAACCTAATGCTTGTGTTATGGTAACGAGATGGCTGATAAACTACTTATATACATTTTTTTTGTAAATACATACATATTATAGATAGAAAAACACCCAGACTCGGAACAAATACTTGTAGGTCGTACAAATATTTGTTCCGTGCGGGAATCGAACCCGCGACATGCTGCGCAGCAGTCAATCGCTCAACCACTGCGCCAACCGTGTCGTTGTCATTAACTCTTTTAGACGCAATAGTCCGGCTATTGCGCCTAAAAGAGTTAATGCTACTCCAACTTTTTGATGTTTTGAAAGTTAAGGTGCCATATTTTGAGACGTATTCATCTGTTGCGTTCCCAGTATGCACCTACGAGTTGAGTCAACCACATGAATGTGTAGAACAAAATAAAATTTGTTTGACCCAACCAAGCTGCCATCTGTTGGTGGTTGGTCCTAACCGTGTAGAAGGCCTTTGACACTATTAATTGCTCATTTCATATAAGTTTTCACGGTGAGATTTTTATAGAATAGCATTACAGGAAAGGTACAGACGGTACAGTACAGTCCCACAATCAGGCGCGGTGAAGACGCGGCCGTGCGTCCGTTGAACTTTAGGTTCAGATGTTTCTTTCCAGTTGTCTAAGGCTAGACAATGGACAGTTCTTGCCCCTGTTTTGATGTTTTAACTGTGCTGGGCAGTTTAAGTGCAAGTCATGATGACAGTAGTTCCACCGCTCATGGTACAAAATCGCTTGACACTTCGCATGGTACCTCGCTTTTTAGGGTTCCGTACCTCAAAAGGAAAAAACGGAACCCTTATAGGATCACTTGTTTGTCCATCTGTCTGTCTGTCTGTCAGTGTGTCAAGACCCTTTTTCTCAGGAAAGCGTAGAGGTATCAGGTTGAAATTAATGTCAAATACGTATGTCTATGGTCCATTGGAGTTCTAAAAAAATTAAGCTTCTAAGTCAACGCAATTAAAAAAATACGGCCATTTATGCGACATATTTCGATACTCGCAAGTAAATCAAAACCTATTATAAATAACGGAGCGACTCGAAAAATTCTACTTCATCTTCCTAACCAATCTACTTTCCGTTGTCCTAGAATCATAAAATTTGGCAAGCAGCAAGGTCTTACAACACAAATAAAGGAAAAAGTCCGAAAATTGTTAATTTCTAATTCTGATGACAGAATTACAAATTAACAATTTTCGGACTTGACGGACGGACGGAGAAACAGGGACTTGACAGACTGACAAACTTGAAAATATTTTTTCATATGAATGAAAAAATATTTTCAAGTTTGTCAGTCTGTCAAGTCCCTGTTTCTCAGGAACGCGTAAAAGTATCAAGTTGAAATTAATATCAAATACGTAGGTCTATAGTCCTTTAGAGTCCTAAAAAAATAAGCTTTTAAGTCAACGCAATAAAAAAATACTGTCATTTATGCGATACTCGCAAGTAAATCAAAACCTGAGGGGTACTTCCCGTTGACCTAGAATAATGAAATTTGGCAAGAAACAAGGTCTCACAGCACGAGTAAAGGAAAAAGTCCGAAAAATGTTAATTTGTAATTTTATCACATAATTTTTTTTTTGGCATTACAATATTAAGTTTGTTTTTGGGATAAATTCTTTTGAACTACGGAACCCTTCATCGTGCGTGGTGCGATACGCACTTGGCCGGTTTTTTAGTTACTTTTTGTATACCTTCCGCCTGACGCAGGTCCTCACCGGACACGGCTGTTTCGGGAGGTTCCTGTTTCGCATAAGGCGGGAGGAAACGCCCGGGTGTCACCACTGTGTGGATCGCCCGGAGGACACGGTGGAGCATACAGTGGAGGTCTACCCGGCTTGGGCAGAGCACCGCCGTGTTCTCACGGAGGCGATCGGCGGCGGCGATCTCTCGCGTCCGAGCCTGGTTCAGGCCATGGTGCGGAGCGAGAGTGCATGGGAGGCCGTCACCTCCTTCTGCGAAGCAGTGATGCTTGCGAAGGAGGAGGTGGAACGCGTGAGGGAGAGGCAGCCTCACGCCCTCAGTCGCCGCAGGAGACGCCCTGGGCGGCGGGAATCACGAGGCGATTTCCGGCCACCGTAGGCGCGGGCCTGCGGACGGTGAGTAGCGGGTAGCTCGCCGTCCGGTAAGGACCAGGCCCGAGTCGACGGCGCGTTGTGTTCCACGCGCGCCTCAAAGAGATGTCAGCAAATGATGGGGTCCAATAGGGCCGACGCCGCTGGGGTCGCGGGTAGTTTGAAGAAGATACCGCGGCCCTGGCATAGGCAACTGAAGGAACACGGGTGGGTTTTAGTCAGTAAAAGTCTGACACGCCCTTCCGCTCCACCCAGAGCGGGAGAAGTTATTTGATGATTTCCCACCCTCAAAAAAAAAAGAAAAAAGGGGTACTTCCCGTTGACCTAGAATAATGAAATTTGTCAAGAAACAAGGTCTCACAGCACGAGTAAAGGAAAAAGTGCGAAAAATGTTAATTTGTAATTTTATCACATAATTTTTTTTTTTGGCATTACAATATTAAGTTTGTTTTTGGGATAAATTCTTTTGAACTACGGAACCCTTCATCGTGCGTGGTGCGATACGCACTTGGCCGGTTTTTTAGTCACTTTTTGTATACCTACCTCAGGCGATAATTGTAGTGAGAGTTGGAAAGCCCAACTGTTCTGTTCAACAATGGATGTCGGATAACTAGGTACTTATATTAAGTTGCGTTATCGTTTCAGCCGAAAGATGTCCACTGTTGGACATAGGCATTTCCCAAGAACCGCCACCGATGACTTGGAATCCGCTGATGTGGGAAGCACAGAACCGGTCGAAGTTGCATGCCTACAATAAAATAACATCCCCCCGAGTAAATACTTGAATGTAGGTACAGTCACCGTCAGATATATTGTAGCAGACAAGGTGATCAAGTTGTGGTTAGTTGTGTGATTATAAATTATTGACAAGCATCTGCTCAGATATTACTGAAGTAGGTAATGAATGTTTAGACATTAATGATAACTAGTAGTGTACGGAACTTATTGACATTTTAAATTGTTCAGAAGTAGGTATGTGGTCACCTTGTCTGCTACAATATATCTGACGACGACTGTACAGTCCGGCCGTTGAGACAATGCGTTCCAGGGGTCTACTCCCTAAGTCCGTCCGTCGTCCCGTCCGTCCGTTTATCCGTCCGTCTGACATTACGATCCATCAAAACAAGTGTAAAAGTTAAATTTTTCGTACGGGAAAATATACATCGGGAGTATTGGCAACTGGCAAATTATGTTGTCATTAATACTTCGTTCGGGCCCCGAACCCATCATCCATCCGTAGGTGATACGGAGTAGGAAACGCCCGTAACGAAGGCCGAAACTACGGGCTCCGTGCTTAGAGAGTAGGCCCCCTGACACCTGCCAGTTGTACAATTTCGTGTGTACCTCCCCGTTACTTGTGATATTGAATCTTTATAAAAATGTGAGGTAATTTTATTGTTTCAATGACTCAAAAAAAAAACTGTTTTAATAGATAATATGACCTAATAGATACAAGGAAATATTATTTATTTTCCGCTTATATGTCGCAATTTTGCAATAATAACTGACTTAATATTTATAAGACGGGGTCGAGGTATTTGTTTTTTTTTACCTTATTATTTGGTATAATTTTATATTTTACGTTGTCTCAAATGAAGTTATGTTTTTAATAGTAGGTAATTCAATACGGGTTTGTGTGAATTAAAATTGTTTTCATGATTGTTTTCTTTGTTTTTTTAAATATTTGTAATCACATTATTCTTATTATTCTTAATCTTACAAGTAATTCAGGAACACCTTATTAATCATAAAGAAACCCTTGAAAACTTGTTAGGGATAACAAGTTTTCAAGTACTGTTAGCGATAAACGGGAAAAAAATCCAACTATCCCAACCAATGCGGATTAGGTTCCTTGTATCCCTACCGGTAGCGATAGTTGGAAACAAAATCCAAGTATCCCTACCAGTGGAGATATATCAGTAGGGACATACGGAACAGGGGGTAATAAGGATCTAATTCACAAAACGCCATGTTAGTTAGTATGAAACTCACAGGTGTACGTATCCAGCAAAACCTGTGTGTGTGTGTGTGTCAGAGTCAGAGTAGTCAGCCACGCTACATGCTTGCTATCTGGCTAATGGTAGTCATGGTAGATAGGTATTGAGTCCGCAGTTCCGCACCGATAAGTGAGAAGAAAGAAGTGGACGTTTAGGCACATAATTGATTAGTACTGGATCAGGTTTCACATGATACCTAGTGACGAGTAAATAAAGGGTGTAGTAGTTATTAAAACAATCACTTTTGATAAGATTTTTTATTTTCAGACTACTCATAAAGATAAGGCCGCACTGAGCGGAACTGCACTATAACGGCGCGACTGTTACCTGTGCAGCAAAGTAGGTCGTGCACTCGTGCCGCGTACTTCCGCAGCCGAGAGCCGAGTAATGCGGCCTATCGCCAATATTTGGCAGTGTCGTCGCTCCGCTGCAGGGCATTTCCGCTCAGTGCGGTCTTGCTTTAACACTTCAATTACAATGCTGATATCACTAATTCATAGCACCTTTCGAAAAATCTTTCTTTTTAGGTAAATCATTATCCTCTCGTTACTTTGTAGGCTTGCTTGTAATAATTCATCTAAATAGCGGCTATACAATAGTTTGAAGGCTTCTTTGAACAGACGCGACACCCGATATGATCGAGCGCGGCACAAAAACATCGTGTGTCGCGCGCGTGTGGCCTTTGTACCGCGCGCGATTATATCGCGTGTCGCGCCTGTTTCTAGGAGCCTTAAGGGGAAATGCGGGTGCTCTTTTCTCCATAGAAACGCTCTCGCCTGTTTTCTTTGTGGTTAATGACCATAAAGCAATGATTTTTTACAGAAATATAAATATCAGCTACTTGTATGCCCTATGTTTTCCTTTTTGATGATACATTATTTTTATAAGAACTATTATAGAACCCTCAAAAAAAATGCTCAAAGTTGTTTATTCAAACCGCTGTCAACAGAGGCCTAGTGTATAAATTTGACAACTATTAACGAAAAAATAAAACATAGGGGCATAGTATATATCCTTCTTATTCAGTTTATGAAGTATGTTTGAAATTAGTCCAATATTGGAGGAGGAAATAGGCGAGAGCCAAACCTCGAAATGTGACTTTTTACATAGGCTATTTAGTCGGATCTGCAGTTGTCCTTATCGCACTAATTAGAGGGCGGAGAACTCGCAGAGCGACAGCATTAGTTTCTTCAAATACCTAATTTCAAAAGTCTCGCCGACCGCATTTCCTCTTCAGAGGAACAGAGCACGGAATGGCCGCGCTGTCCGGCAGCGTCTAGAGACGGCAGCACTAGTACATTTCGTGACACCGCAAGTGCGTTGAGCGCTCAGCTTCTGTCACGGGCCGCCTACAAAGTTGTCAGTTTCTTTTCTATACAGCGTCAAATTGAATTAACTAGAGAAACTGTGCAGACGTGATGGATATCGATATCTTAACATGATAATACAAAAGAGAAATTAATTATACTTAATGTTGCTTTTTTTGGGGTTATCAACCGACTGTAGTGTAGTCACTTAAAATATCAGTTTAAAAATCTGTTTTTTTTATGTGTAAACTTCGCAGTCGTGATGGATATTGATATCTCAACACGATAAAACAGATTCTATCAACTCACACTTCAAGTAACAACACTAGGTACCTACCAGATGACATTGACCCAAAAAAAATCAAATCTTTTTTATTTTTTCGCGTAAGTATAGATATCGATACCTTCACGTCTGCAAAGTTTCGCTAGGTAAATTAATTTGACCCTGTATACCTAACCTACCATTTGTGTCGTAGTGCGAGCAAACGGTGACAAACGTAAGGAGAGTGTTGACAAAGCTGCTTCTAGCAGCGGTCATGTTTAATGTTTTTTTAGGGAAATAACTAATAATTCAAAATTATATAAATTAATAATTTTTAATAATAGGTACCTATCCAGAAAGAAGGAATACCTTCCTCATTTATTAAATTCGTATTCGTATTTGTAAATAAATCTAGTGTATAGGTACCTACTATGATAGATTGTAACTATAACTACATATAAATCGTCTAATATTTAATGAAATTGATGTGATGAATAAACAAAAACAATAAAAATAATATTCAAGGTGTAACCAGAGGTGTAACATTTTAAGGTGAGAATATTTTCAGGACACATACTACGTGTAGTTGATATGGTTTACATAAAATATATAAATAGATCTTATCTATGTTAGTAAAGCACACACAATATAAAAATGATTATTTTTCTATTTGATAGACTAACTTTAGATTGGTAAAGGATAGGTAATAACTAATAACTCTCACGTTGAAAGTATACTTGGCTATGCACACAGAATTTGAAACAATTTTTGAGAAAAGAATACCTAATGTTTTAGTTTTTATAGAGATTTCTAGTTCGGGAAAATTAAATGGGTGGTCAATTTATATGTTTTAACTAGCTGACCCGACAGACGGTGTACTGTCCCAATTTCAATATTCCCATATAAAATACACTTTCAGTTTTCCAGAATTTTCCAATTTTCTCGGCAACTTTTCCAATTTTTCTCATCGTTTAAACCTTCAAACATTTCAAAACCAAAATCAGCTAAATCGGTCCAGCCGTTCTTGAGTTATAAAATTACAATGAAAAGTGGCATTGATTTTTATAGATATAGAGATAGATAGATAGATAAAAAGGAATACTTCTTTTCATTGAAACGTATGAATTGACCACCCTGCACCATAGTAGCGTAAGTCACTATCGATAGGAATCTGAATCATTTTGAAGCAAATTGCTAATCCATTGCGTTATTTACGAATTATTAATATTATTTTTTGAATGTTGTTCAACTGTCAAAATGAAACCGATTCCGATTGATAGTGTGTTAAGCAATTAGGGTGCTGGAGATATTCACATCTACTTTCATAGCAAAATTAACTTTGAGATCGTCTTCTAATTTAAAGGAAGCCCCTCCATTGCTTGTTGCATACACATTCAAATGTTTGTACCTATACAAAGTTTAGATTAGACGATCCCTACCTACTTAGGCTTATGTAGGTATAAGTCCATGGGTTATTCCAGGAATTCCGATAACTATCATCAATAATTATCTTTGAGGACTAAGGCCCGTATTACAGAACGTCACTCAATACTCAAGCATCCTACTTAAAAGTAGATTCAAGCCATTTGATTGGTTGAAACTAGTTTTAAACTAGATTTAAACACAGATCAGTGCTTGAGTTTCCTTCTATAATACGGACCTTAGACCACCATAAAATAAGTAAGTATCAATAAAATTAACACTTCCCCAGTCTGTCGTAATTTTCGACTGACGGCGTCCCAATAGGTACCTACTGGTCAACTATTGGTCAATTAAAGTTATTGATTAATCATTTTTAAAGTTTTGGTTTCCTAAGAAAGCGGCCAACGGTCACACAATTAAATCCTCCCGACAGGATTTAGGCCACGGTGGTCTCGACGGAGATATTAAAGTACCTACGCAGGAGATATTATACTGCACAAGACGTGTGCGCAAACAAAGGTGTAGGTACTCTCTGTTCCTTTAGATACTCTCATAGCCCGATGGGACGGCAATCCGATAGGACCGCGGAGAGATCAACAACAGGACCAACGGCGCCACGTGCTTTCCAAGGCACGGGAGCTTCACACCACCAACTTCCAAAAACACTTTGCCCGACCCGGGAATCGAACACAGGACCTCACGCTCAGCAGTCACGCAATAACGGCTGTCCGACCACACAGGCTGTGGCTGTTTTTTTAACACGTTAATGTCAAATACCTATCACTATCAGAATGTTGGGCCACAAAAGGAATGGATGAAAGGCAATTGCATGTACCTTTTTTTTTTCTGTGGATGGGAAATCATCAAATGACTTCTACCGCTCTGGGTGGAGCGGAAGGGCGTGTCAGACTTTTACTGACTAAAACCGACACATGTTCCTTCAGTTGCCTATGCCAGGGCCACGGTATCTTTTTCGAACAACCCGCGACCCCGGCGGCAACAACCCGTGACACCGGCGGCAAACAACCCGTGACCCCGGTCAATTGAGATGAGAATGCTGAGGAATGTGTGGTGTTACGCGAATGGATAGAATAATAAATGAGTATTTAAAAAGAGGAAGTCTGACTAACTGAAAAGTTATGTGGAAACCGGTTGACATGATATGGGCATGTGATGCGGAGGAATGAGGAAAATGTCGTGAGGAAAGTTTTGAGTATGGATGTGGATGCATGGCTATACGAGTAGGGTAAGACCAAAGAAACGATGGAAGGACTGTGTGAAAGATGATATGGCTAGAAAGGGAGTGACTAGCGAGATGACGACTAATAATAGAGAAGTATGGAAGAAAAAGACATGTTGCGCCGACCCCAAATAATTTGGGATAAGGGCAGGAGAATGATGATGAATCAAATACTGGTGAAGAAGACATATATCATGACGGCCGTTTTATTATGACGGTACCGCTTTCCTAGGAACCCCAGTGGCGTGTGTCGTCTCTTAGTGCGGCAGTTAGTAAGTGCGCTCGCAAACAGCACTCTTTTTAAAGGTCATACAATGGGTCAGTTTATTTTGTACGAGATGTGCGTACTGTGCGTTGATACATTTGATGCCTACCGTTTTGTTTTAGCTCCTACAAAAATTCGGCCACTGATTGTATACCGTCTGCGAACGCTCTTATATATTATTAAGGGACTGTTTCACCACCTACGATTAACTTCCTATTAACTTACTTGGCAGATACATAATTTCATACAAATTCTGTTCCATTTTTGAACTTATTCGGTAAGTATAAGTTATTCGGACATCGTGAAATAGGACCTAATTCTTTTAAACAGTACTTTGAACTACGTACACTTTGAATGGCATTAATAGCCGTTCAACGTGTGAAAAAGTGCTAGCCTTTTACGAGCGTGACACTGGCATGGCCACCATCAGGTATTTAATTTTTTTAGTATAGTCCAAGAGCTAGATCAAAGATTTTATCGTAAACTCTTCCATCTAGTTCTTGGACTATACTTAAAAATTGAACTCATTATATCTTCTAAACTAAGACCCGACTAAATCTGTGACTTGGCGACAAGTTGCGACTAATTAGCGACTAAATTTGGGAGAAAACAGGTCTTCGCTAGGTAGCCTAGTTTTTGAAATATAAATGTGGCCAAGCTGGGGAGATGCTCTCCAGATCGGCCACCTATGAACCCTTGTAACTTTTAAACCAGTAACTAACAAATTCTTATATTTACAAATTTTTTGTGTTATGAAAATTAAAATCCGTGATGGTGGCCATGCCAGTGTCAGTCACACCGCGTGTGGGTAGTAGTTTTTTTTTACTTAGATATAAAAGTACTATAGGTACTATATATATTCTTGGTTGCAATTTTCTGTAGACAAAAATAGTTTATAGGTCCTCTATACATAATATATTAACTTGTTTAGTTGATATAATAAAAAAGTAGGTATTTCTGTACACTTTGATGAATTATATTTTTTATAATGAATAACATTTACTTTAATTTCAATTTTGCTAGGTATACATAATTTAAGAAGACACTATGTGTGTAGTTTTATATACAATCACTATAAATTAAGTTATTTACAAACATATTTTTTAAACCAATGAAATAATTAATAGAACATTTTGATGCAAGTATGCAATAATACACTGACTAACGCGTGTCACACGACGTTTTTCAACACACTTGCAAAGAAACAATAAATAAAATTACATAACAATTACTTTGTTGACAAAAAATATTATTTTTACCAAATATAAAGTTTATTTATTAGGTTTTATTTATTTACACAGTTTATATATTCTCATAATAGTCTTAGAAAGGCATGAAGGCGCTTCGCTGAGATTAAAAAAAAACGCACGTCTTTGACTAGTACCGATAGGTATAATTATGTAGTTATCTCTGGCACACACTAGTGCGGGAAAGCAAAGTAAAAAACTAGTTGCAGTATTGCTTGCGTGTTAAATAAACTGCACTGTGAACCTAAAAGGAGTGCCACAAGAGCTACTTTTCGAGCAAGTGTGTTAAAAGATATAAAAAAAATCACGATAACTTTTCGTTTGTAAAATGTCCTTACTTGAATTTAGTTCTATATAAAAAGGTAGGTACATAGAAACTGTACGCTGTCACAGTCTTCAGTTCAAATCAGTGCAATATATTATAGAATTTTTTTTATATAATAGGGTACTTAGGTGTAACAAATAAATAATGAAATAACGCAAAACCTGGAACTATAATAGTTTCATAGTCGAGAGTAGAATTGATATCGTTTGCGCTACTTTTTGAAACTTAGCTCTCTCTTAGCTAATGCTAAGAGCATAATGATTTATCTCCAGAGGTCGTAGAGAGCGCAAGCGTCTCTGAAAGACTGAAAAATAATTTGATTTTGATAGGTAAGTACCAGAATTGACTTTAGAGGAATTATTTGGAAATAAAATTGATATTAATAAATCCGCTATGTTTTGCGTTATTTCCATTAAATTCCAAGACATTGTACATTCCTTTGTAAACGGTAAATATAGTAAATATACATGATAGGTACATATATTTCATCTACTAAATAATAATTTTAACAACAAGGTAGATAAAGTGAGCTAATCTCTCTAGAAAGTTTCTGTTAGTTGTAAATATAGAACAATAGTTAACATCGTGTGTGTTATTTTTATTTGTCATCTTTTATTTTTATTTACATACTAATACGGCTACACACAAGAATGTATAACCGGTAAGATAGAGTAGATTATAACAAGTCGATTTGTAAAACCGATATACATATTTCGCCTACTGCCTAGGGATATACAATAGAAAATTACTATGGAAAGTGACCATTAGACCATTTCATCAATGAATCAAAATTATTCATATTTTTCAGATTTGTATAAAGTAGAGATCGTCTAGTTTAAAATTGCACGCCCCTCCACTGCTTGTTGCATACACATTTCAAACTTTTGTTTATAAATTTTAGTAGAGGGGCGTGCAGTTTTACTTTAGACGATCTCTACTTATTTTGTTTCACTCAAATGTGATTTATTTATGAAATGGCCTCATAGCAATTTCTGTAGATAGAGCCAGTATGTGACCAGTAGTCCATTTTAACAAGAAAAAAAATAATTAAAATCACTGTTATGTACGTCCAACGCATCGCCTAGTGAGGTGGAATGTTTCACTAATAATCGACACTTTGAATTGATAATGTTAAGTACTCCTGAAGAAAACTACGCATTCCAACAATACAGCCATCGGAAGTGTAGTTTTCTGGGCTGCATTCATTCACGCATGCGGCGCCACCGTCGGGGTCAGTCGGCCTTGTCATCCTTGCGGGATCCTGGACTCAGCGAGCCCTTGTTCCTGCACATACAAACAACTTATTCGACAATGTTGCTAACAAACCTCCTGTGGAGTGGTTGATGATGTCTTCAATATTCTGATGGAGTGTGTCCTTAATGAAAATACTAGAATTATTTTTTTCGGACGACATAATAGTATGTTAATGGCTTTTGTGATAGGTACCAAACAAACTTATTTTTCCAGTGTCCGTTAAGGCTAAACATTATTGTACAAGTTAGTTATAAGGTAGATCGTAATCAACAATTTTGTGCTCTAGGCGATGTGGTCGCTAAGCGACAAAGCCCTTTAAATAAATAAAAAAAAACCTTATCGTTTTTGAATAGGAATGCGATACAAGCATCTTACACGCATCAGTGTAGAACTGGGCTTGGAGAATCTGACACCCTATTTCAGTTTATCTTAATACCTATTGGTAGGCATTATTGCAATGCGTGACCGTACCTAGTACTACCTATTAGTAGAACATTATTGCAATGCGTGACCGTACCTAGTACTACCTATTGGTAGGACATTATTGCAATGCGTGACCGTACCTAGTACTACACATTGGTAGGACATTATTGCAATGCGTGACCGTACCTAGTACTACCTATTGGTAGGACATTATTGCAATGCGTGACCGTACCTAGTACTACCTATTGGTGTGACATTATTGCAATGCGTGACCGTACCTAGTACTACCTCTTGGTAGGACATTATTGCAATGCGTGACCGTACCTAGTACTTTCACCACGGATTATTTTTGTTTACCTTTTTATTTTCCGTAGCTTTCCTGTCCATCCTAAGTTTTTCTGTTAGAAATCATCATTATTGATAAGACCACACATTGTATCATGTTATATTATTAAGTACATAGGTATATTCCACTTTCATGTCCTGTTATAATGTAGATAACAATAAAGAATATTTGTTTTGTATCGTAGTTAGGTACTTATATTGCCACACTCTGAATGTTAACCTGAAATATGTTAGAGGAAGATCCCCGAGCCGCCAGACCTTACTTATTTTCTGATTAACAAAATGTAGGGGATAGAGTAGTGTTAGAATGTACTTTGGAACGTACGCATACCTGCTACCTTGGGCTGATGGCAAATTTTCATATATTAGGTAAAAATATTACTCAGTTTCCTTAAAGTCTGACTGCTGATTTTTTTTTGTTAATAATTATTAATCAATAATTCCAGACACTCCCATCGGTGGTTTTTTCCATCAGACGCTATAAAGCTCGCAAAAAATGTTGTCATCTTACTTATAGTTTGAGTCTTAGTTTTTATATAATGATACGCGGGGAACTATTTCAATACTATTTGTAAGCAGCCCGACCAATTGTGAGGCTGAGGCTACAGTAAGCAGCGATTTGCGATGCGACTGGAAGAGCGAAACGAATAACGAGAGTAATATTTGATGTACGGTGTAGCCACATACGTGAGCATTCATTTATTTGTTTCAATCGCTCATATGTCGCAGGTCGCGTCGAGGCCTAATGTAGCCTCAGCCTAACGGCAATCATCCCCCAGACAGAAACCGTCTAATTATTACCCTTGCACTCATACTAACCGCGGTCTTTTAATTGTTTAGCAGCTACGATTGGTATGGCTGCTTACAAATAGTTTTGAAATAGTTACTTGAGTATCATTATAATATACAAATTAAGACTCAACTATAAGCTGACATGATTTTTTGCGACCAACGGGAAGTGTCTGGCAGTATTGATTATATTATTAATTATTAACAATATCCTGTAAAACAGATATAAAAATCAGCAGTCAGACTTTAAGAAAACTGAGTAATATTTTTACGTAACTTTAGTACTTAATACATGAAAATTGGCCGTCGGCCTAAGCTAGCAGGTATGCGTACGTTCAAAGTACATACTAATACTACTCTGTCCCATACATTTTGTTAATCAGAAAATAAGTAAGGTCTGGCGGCTCTGGGATGCTGGACTATGTAGGTGCCTATACTTACGTATAAACAGCAAAAATAGGCTGTAGGGACATAAGGACAGACTAATATAATCCAAAAATGTAGGTGGATATAGGTTCAATCTTTATAAGAAACTAGATGACCCAGTGAACTTTAAATGAATATTTCAATGGGTTCCTGTATGGTTTGGAAACACAATCGGACCCGGTATGTGGCGCTGCAGTCGGGTTCTAGGATCGTTCCGACAGGACAGCGTCTGTCGGGTCCGATAGTCTAGTATATATAGGGTGACTGGTAATTAGTGACCGATACCTAAACACATGATTGTGCTCATGATAACAAACAACTTTTACTATGGGACCAAACCTGAAATCGCGAAAAAAAAATCACCTGCCACATACATTCATGTTCGCATAACTCGTCAAAATGTAGGGAACAGCTGATTTTTTTTCGCGATTGCATGAGCACAATCATGTGTTTAGGTATCGGTCACTAATTACCAGTAACCCTATATATACTAGACTATCGGACCCGACAGACGCTGTCCTGTCTGAACGATCCTAGAACCCGACTGCAGCGCCACATACCGGGTCCAATTGTGTTTTCAAACCATATACCTAGTTAGATAGATAGATAAATTATATTCGAGATGCTATTTTCAGAGAACTAGGTACTAGAACTAACTAGAACTACCTACGTGATATAAGTTATTTGCATGTTTTTGGAAGGGCTGACCCATGACTCAATGTGTGTATCATAATGTACAACAGCAGTATATCGGTCACGCAGAGAGCACGCACAATGAACCGATAAATTACGTGGTGTAATCAATGTAGGTCAAGAATATCGCCGCGGAGTCAAGTTATCGGGGAGAGTCTGATAAAATATACCTAAGTAGGCAAGGCACTGATAGCCTCGTAATATCAACTAAAAAGTTTACCTAATTGAATGCTAGTGTGTTGCGTATGAAAAATGCCTAAATAAGCTTACAACGGAACTCTTGCTTAGTGATTTGCTTTCTGATATGTTGCAGTTTGTTTTGTAAAAATCTGCGAACACTATTTCAGGTTGCCGCAATGATTCTTATGAAATAGTACCTACTTATGAATCAGTACTTCCGAAGTTGGAGGCAGGCACTGTATAATGCCATGTACAAAGCTCTGTGCGGGCGCAAGCGATCCTAGTGATGGGTCAGGCAAGTCAGCACAGCTACACCTACTACTTATAAATAGTCTTTCTTGCCTGGTAAACGTCATCATCCGCCAGCACCTTATATGTCATCCTTCGCTTTTGGAGAGCCAGCCGCTCGAACTGAAGAATGAACTGACAGAAGATAAGCTACGCTATGTTTGAGTACAACGATGGAACACGTCTGCAACACTAGATACATTGATGATAGCGGTGATACCTGCACCGATCCACTGGGCAATCACTATTATAACAGTACTGATTATATGAATTAATTGATTCCAATCACTATTCAATTTTAATCATTTATAAACTTTTCACGATAAAAGGTTAATAAAATAGTTAAAGTAAATTGATTCTTACCTGCTGTTTAAGTTTTTTGACTTTTTGTCCGTTTTCTCCGGGGTCGCACCAGGGACAGGGGAAGAGCCCTTGTCTCCCTGTGCAAATAGTTAAGTGGCGTTAATTTACAGAATATCATGATGGTAACATTATTAGGTGCGGATATTTAAGGGCGAATTATTTACATCGCGAAGCTTATATAGGAAGCGCAGACATATTAGACATTAACAAGACGAAATACTTAAAAAACCTTACTTTATACCTGTGTGCACAAATAACGTATTTGATTTGGTTTAAAAGTCCACAATTGGAGTCTGTTATGATTGTGTTATCGATCTCAGTATTCCATGAGTTAAACTTACTGACTGCGTTAAGAACTCACTAGTTAGGTACTGCTTTCCAAATCCCAAACAGCTGATTTAGGATAGGTAGTTAGGTACCTACCCGGCTGCCAAACTCAAAAGGCTGTCCACATTCTGCTGGAGGAGCGGTGACCGAAAATAAAAACACGGTGGATTCCATTCCACAGTTAACAACTTCTCGGCAGGCACATATCTATCGTGCGTACCGTACGTTAAAAGATATTTTAAAGAAAAGTGGATAAACAAAATAATTTATTTTCTCATCTGAACTCATTCTGTATTTTTTTTATGATGAGTGTTACGTAAACCACATACATAGTAAGTACTTATAGGAGAAAATCGCTTTTCGTGTCTGTCTGTGTAACCGCCTAGATATTCTAAACCACACAATCGATTTTGATGCGGTTCTCACTATCATTTAGATCATTTAGTCCGGAAGGTTTATAATTATATCAAAACCTCGAGATTTCTAGAAATTTCGAGGTTTTGACATGTCGCCATTGTACCCGGGCGAATTTAAGGGGCGGGTCGCTGGTATAGTAACAAGATATACAAGATTTGATTTATTCCGCATCTGATAATGTTACAAAAAATAACTACGTTTAATTAAACTAGAAAGAGCTCGAAGTGGTATACTTAAACCAAAATACTTACGTCGCGTCGATCTAAATAAAAAACGTCTTGTATTTAATTTTTTTAATATAAAACATATTTCTTTAAATATAATATATACAATTCATTGATATAGAAGCGTCAATAAGCTATACCTACTTAAATGTTAGAGTTGCTAATCACCTTTGTTGCTTGACTTGTCGATGGGCCAGCTTCTGCTTGTTGCGACTGGCTGTGCACGTGTCCCATTTTTGAAAGCGGTGGATTCTTGAAAGAGTAGGAGAACGCCAGTCCCCTCTTCAATGAAGCTCTACAAAATATTTTATCAAGATTTAAAAAAAAATACAAATAAATTATAAACAGGTACAGAGTAAAAACGCATTTTTAACAGTGGTGGCCAACGGCTGGCAGTGTTCTGGTAAAACCTAAAGTGTAATGAACTAGTCACAACGAAACATATTTATAAATGTAAGTAATTACTTAGATAAAATACATTAAAGACAAAAGTTAAGTTAAAAGAAAACTAATAGAGTTAACCTTAGGTAGGGGACATACCTATCCTTTAAGTAAATTCATAGAAAAAATTCCGATGAAAATAAATAAAACAAAATTATTGCATTCGCAATGCACCTCAAAAATGTTGACAAAACAAAGACCCAATCAATATGTTAGTTAAGTACCTATACCTAGGTAGGGAAAAACCGGGAGACTTGCCCAGGTAAAGCTGCGGTCCAGATCGGGCCAAGCCAGGCTGACAGGCCCCGTCGTTTTCGACGAGGCCTCCGGTGGCTTGTCGTCGCCGTGTGACGCGGCGCGAGGGCGTCTGTCTTGTTTCCTTGTTACTTTGTTTATTAAATGTTGACCACTGAATAAAACCACAGCGGCTGTACGCGCAGCCTTATGCTCCGTATCCCTTGATATGTTGGGATAGCGGCTTACAGGCAGCACTCGGTTGGCACACGCCGTGGGAATGCTCGGCACGGGCCGCGACTGGCCTCGACAGGCGTGGCAACGTTTGACGGCGCAGCCTGTCAGTTAACGGGCCGTGGGACCGCAGCTTATTATGAGTTACGTTTGTTTTTATATCTTTATATTTTTATTGACGATAAGTACCTACAATTCCTCTTTTCAATCAAAAACAGTTGAAATTTATTTATTAAGGTAGCTTTTTAATAAAATATTTATAACCCCTATTTCATAAAAAAAACTAAAACGCTTTATAAATCTATTTTAGTTATAGAAGTGTTTTGTCTTCTTCTTTCAAACTCAAAACATAATTCGAAAGAAATTTTATTGACAAAACACTTCTTTAACTATCCTGTTTGGCGCTCTTTAAAAATGCGCTAGGATGTGCTCATTTTTGCTATAGAACAAGTTTAAATTAAATAGTTATTTATTCGGTCAATAATTTGACTCCGGTCGGTCAAAATTAAGGTCAAAATATTAGCAGCAGTACCTAAATGTGAGGCGGCTAATATTTTCAACCATTGTCATAAAACGTTGTCATGGTTAGGTTAGAAATGCTATACATATCAAACAACTATAGGTACTCTACCTACTCTTAAAATATAAGATTAGCTAATTATACCTAAGTACTTACATTGTTTAACAATTTTACTATGGTAATGTGAAAATTATGCAGGTCAATGCAATGATGTAACGTCATTGGGTCAATGTAAATAAATTTACAAAACAACTGTACAATTTCCGCTCTTTCACGTGAATGACGAGTGCATTAGCATCACTTAATCCAGCCACATTGGAGATCGAGTGCATCAGCATCACTTAATCCAGCCACATGGAGGTAAACTCAGTGACGTAACACACGTCGCTACTACTAGTCCAGTCAAATGAATGGACTATAGTAGTAGTGACGTTAGTTTTACCTGGAAAGTTTTCCAGGAGTTATGAAAATTGGTGATTTTATTGAGTTCTCTTCGTCACTGCTGCTCGCGCCGCCATATTCGAAAAATTGCGCCTAATAGCAGTTTTTTGACAATATCTCCTTTCCCACTCATTTTACGATAAAACATTAAAATACAAAATTGATCTAGAAAAAATTCCTTCAATTTATGTGTGTGGAGGGGGTGTGTGTGTGTGTGTTGTGGTAGGTGATGTGGATTTTTGTGTGGAGGAACTAAATGATTATTTCCTCAGTGTCGTTGTATGACAGGGAGAGAAGCCAGCTTTTTGTCATTATTTTAAATGAGTGGGTGTACCTTTAGTATCACAACGCTTGCTTATTTTATTGTAGATATGAGTGTGTGAGTAAGAGGGGCACCGTCTGACCAGTAGGCAATGACGATGAATACTTTGATTAAATAAATATATTTTATTTTACCTTAGAAAAAAAATTGTTTGAATTTTTCAGCATAAAACGGCAGTTTCATATTTAAACTTCTATTGAGCCCAAATACTTCTATTGAGTTCTGCCGGCGGATGTTTCGTAGAAAAGAGGGAGGGGGGGTCCGACACAAAGGCGACGCATTCCACAAGGGAATGTGGAAAACACTTGTTGGTGTAGATGAATGAATGAACTTTGCGGCGCTCGTAGATACGCCAAAACTACTGATTTTTAAAAAAAATTGTGATTACGTAAACTGAAGGAAATTTTCTCTAGTTTAATTTTGTACATTAATGTTTTATCGCAAAATGAGGCGGTAAAAATACGTCCATAATAAACAATTTTTCGGTCATTTCTATCAGGCAGGGTTTCTCCAATGAATCAGTGTTATACAAAAAACAACTTTGAGGTGTAAAGGCGCTCGTCCAAGTAGAAACTTGTTTCAAAATGTTTCAGATTCCGATTGATAGTGTGTTACGCAATTAGGGTGCTGATCATTCTGATCGGATCAAAGTCATCTGTTTAGTTTTATCTCTCAATGTTTGGTAACCTTATAGACACTTTTTAATTTTCCAAAAGTCTGTCAGTTTGCCAGAAATTACATGGAAATTAGAGCGTTAGTAGCCCGTTCCATGCGTATATTCGTCTGGAATATAATTGCTAAGACACTTCATCTTTCATGAATAATACTCGCGTATTCTTACATGTTCATTAATAAGAAAAAACAAAGGAAAATGCGACAAAAACTAAGCGATTGCTTTCTAGCTTTTCTTGATGAAGAAAGACGAAGGTTTCTTTTGAACTTGTAATACTGAAAACTCCACGTTGTTCTTTACTACGCTCAGGAGTTTTCCTCGCACACTCACCGCCCATAGCTGGAGCCAGTCTTACCTACCCACTAGCCTTAAGAGAGTGGGGAGCGGGCTAAGACTGTTTTCTACTGGTCAACAATGGGGTCGGCAAGTGAAAGCTGATCTCAGATGGCGCCACCTCTATACGAACCCTGTGTAGCCCGCGAAATTCAATTTTTTTTGGGTTTTTTGCAATTTGCAGGTCCGTGTCTGGTTGTATCTTGATCAAAGTATGATACGCGGAAATAAAACATATGTATTTAAATAATTTTAACCTAAAAATCATCAATACATCTCTCAAAGTTAGATTTCGAGCAGTCGTCAAACGAACGAAATCTAACGAATCTGCTCGAGATCTAACTTAGAGAGATGTATTGATGATTTTTATGGTTAAAATTATATAAATACATATGTTTTATAGCCGCGTATCATACTTTGATCAAGATACAACCAGACACGGAACTGCAAATTGCAAAAAACCCAAAAAAAATTGAATTTCGCGGGCTACCACTGCGCATCATCCTTAAGTGACATAAACATAATTATGCGCTTCGGATTTCTTATTTGTCTTGATTTATTGACATTTTTCCGATAAAGAACAGTATGTATTCCACTTGGAAAATAATTATGTGAGTTAAAAGAAGAAAAAGAAGCGCCTCTTTATGTGGAAAGAAAGCAGACCTAATTGAATGGAATTTGTTGTTCATAGATTAATTTATATTTTAACAATTTTATGGTCTGCATGTTTGTTTCATGGTATATTGAACGTTTACTTATGACACACTCTAGTGTATGATAACATTGTATCATTTACTTAATTTTCATTAACTTAATCTTGTTACCAATCTTTTCATAGTCACTTTCCTTGAAATGTTTATGACACACTCTCGCCCCGCTTTTATGCTCAAACTTTACTCGCCTTATCGCTTTGACCCACAATTTTTTAAGTTCCTCATCTCGAGGAAACTGGTGGCCTCTAGTTTCTTTACAATTTGGTACACAATATCTTGGCATTTCCTCAATAATTGTGTCTAATTATGAATTCACTACAAATTCCGTACAAAAACTGCTTTGTTATTGGTCTGAGCGCTACTAGCGACACTTTGACAGTTGCCGGCCCCATTCCGAAGTAATGCGTTACAAGTTACAATTCAAAAAGTAAAGAACTACGTCATCATCAAAAATTATTATTCAATGACGTGAAGTCAGCTATCTACTTCTTTAGGACCAACGTGGAACAAGGCGTCATAGAAATCAATTCAACTAAGTAGGTACACAGGTAATTTACTGTATTAATTGCTGCCATTGAAGGCGAGTTAGTACCGATTTACCCATTATCCTTTTTCACCACCACCACTGTTTATTTTTATTTTGAAGTCTTAACTTTACTACCTTTTTTCACAATAATTACCCATTTTTAATCAATCAGTTGTATGTGGGTACTGTAGAACTACGCACTGTTGCAGTACCGGAAGGCTACGGCGGTGGCGGCGGCGCGGGCGTAGTTACGAGTGCCTGATCACGCCTTAGGCTTGTCCCACTAAGCTTGCAGTTGTTAAGATACCCGAAATCACCACGTGATGGCCGGTTTACATTATTCCAGTCTAACGATCCAGTCCAACGCTGGAACGCAACTAGAATTATACGAGCGGTCTACTTTACAGTCCAACGCGACTGGAATCGTCTAGACCAGGCGCGGATACAGAACCCCCGCACCCCCCTCTAAAACTTAAAATTATACCTAAACATACTGTAGTTTTACTTTCTACAGTATATTACTAAGACATAGATAAGTCGTAGTCATTATGTCGAAAATATGTGTGAAAGTTTTTTTTTAAAAGGGCTTTTACGAGAAATGGTCCGCGGGGTGTCCTCCCAGAGAGAACCTAGATCCGCGCCTGGTGTAAACAGCAATTCAGTGCAATTTCATTGCATTTTCTGAACTGCTTTCTTCTTGTCATTATTCGTTCATTCGTTTCGTTCTGGTTTTTTTTTCGTTTTTATTTTAGTGTTTAGCAGTGGAAACTTGTAAATGGCTTTCAATTTCATATTGTTTAAGATCACTGTATAACTTAGTTGTAAGTTTCCCGAATATAATAAAATAACATCATTACTTCAACGGATTTAAGAATACTGTAGACGGCATCCGACCAGTCCAGTTCAGCAGTGCGATTCTGTAACCATCTCACCGTGAAAACTTAGGTGAAGTGAGCGTTGAGTGAGCTGTAAATAGTGTCAATTCCTAGCAAAAACAAACTCACTTCACCTAAGTTTTCACGGTGAGATTTTTACAGAATCGACCGGCAGTTCTGTACTGGATCTAGGGACTGGAATAATGTTAACCGGGCGTGATACGTGTCGCGTCGCGCTTACCTACCTAAAAAACTAAATATATTTACCTGAAAAAATGAGATAAATAAAATAGGTAGATAAACTATCCCCCTTATTCACAAAAAACTAAAACATTCTATGAATATAAACCTATTTTAGTTATAATAGTGTTTTGATCAATTTCTTTCGAATTGTGATTTGAGTTTGAAAGAAGAAGACAAAACACTATTTTAACTGAAATAGGTTTGTAGGTAGAGCGTTTTAGTTTTTTATGAATAACAGTCAGTTTCTTCAACAACAACTAAAGTAACCAGTAAAAGAGGCAAAAGTAACCAGTAAAAGAGGCAAAAGTAACCAGTAAAAGAGGCAAAAGTAACAATAAAAGCAACAGCTAAAACTGTGAAGAAACAAAATGAGCCGTTATTTTGACTTTGTGACGTTACTTTGGCTGTTACTTATGATGAAAAAACTGGCTGTTCAGTCAGTTTCTTCAACAACAACTAAAGTAATCAGTAAAAGTTAGAGGCAAAAGTAACAATAAAACAACAGCTAAAATTGTGAAGAAACAAAATTAAGCGTTACTTTGACTTTGTGACGTTACTTTGGGTGTTACTTTTGATAAAGAAACTGGCTGTAAGGGGGTCAAATCTCTCGCGTCCGAGCCTGGTCCAGGCCATGGTGCGGAGCGAGAGTGCATGGGAGGCCGTCACCTCCTTCTGCGAAGCAGTGATGCTCGCGAAGGAGGAGGCGGAACGCGTGAGGGAGAGGCAGCCTCACGCCCTCAGTCGCCGCAGGAGACGCCCTGGGCGGCGGGAATCGCGGGGCGATTTCCGGCCACCGTAGGCGCGGGCCTGCGGACGGTGAGCAGCGGGTAGCTCGCCATCCGGTAAGGACCAGGGGGCCTACTCCCTAAGTCCGTCCGTCTTTCCGTCCGTCCGTTCATCCGTCCGTCTGACATTACGATCCATCAAAACAAGTGTAAAAGTTATTTTTTTCGGACGGGCAAAATCACATCGGGAGTAGGGATAACTGGCTAATCATGTTGACATTCATACTTCGTTCGGGCCCCGAACTAATCATCCATCCGTAGGTGATACGGAGTAAGAAACGCCCGTAACGAAGGCCGAAACTACGGGCTTCGTGCTTAGGGAGTAGGCCCCCAGGCCCGAGTCGACGGCGCGTTGTGTTCCACGCGCGCCTCAAAGAGATGTCAGCAAGTGACGGGGCCCAATAGGGCCGACGCCGCTGGGGTCGCGGATTGTCCGAAGGGGTTACCGCGGCCCTTGCATAGGCAACTGAAGGAACACGGGTGGGTTTTAGTCAGGAAAAGTCTGACACGCCCTTCCGCTCCACCCAGAGCGGGAGAAGTTATTTGATGATTTCCCACCCTCAAAAAAAAAAAAAAAAAAAAAGGGGGGTTAAAGTTAAACTGAGCGCTTATATTTTAATTTTTGTAGGCTTAAAAAGATCGTCTTATAGCCTATAAGTATTTCCTTGTAAAGCTACTTATTATTTAGTATCAAATAATGTTAATTAGTGGGTACCTGGTTGGACTGGGTGGCGGGTAGCTGGTGCCACGGTGGTCAGGGCTCAGGTAGTGCTGATGCTGCTGCTGGGCCGAGAGACGGTTCCTCTGCAGCAACTCCTGATGCGATTGGTACAACTTCTCGGAGGCTGACTGAGGGCTGGGGCTTAATAAGGCCCAATGAGAGAAAAATATTATAATAACGCCTTTGCAGCGGTAATTTAAAAAAAGGGCTTATTCTAGTTTTTGTCTTTGTCTTGGTAGGATCTAGCAAGTAGCAGCGTTAGCTCTCTCCGGCCGCCTGTGGACATGCCCGTAGTGGGCATCGCAAACGTGTTGTCAAGTCATGTCGGAGACAACCCTGAAGTGTCTCAAATGGCTGTAATGCATCGGCATCCATACCCTGCATGCCGGAATACAGCAACGCTGCTTTCGGGCGGACATAGGTGTGATATGGAGTACCGGACGAATTGGTTCACAAAGAGATGTTAAACCACTTCTTTTAATCAGAATCTATCATGGTTCTGTTACCTCTGTTGTGGGCGTGGCGGCGAGGAGTCGAAGGTCAGGTCTGGCAGGCTGTGAACCAGAGCCATCACCACGTTCTGCGGCTGAACTCGCAACGTGTTTCGACTGGTGCTTGAACTGCGAGACGGCAGCGGCGGCGGCGTCTTGTGCGGCGACGGCGTCTTATGCGGCGACGAGTGTTGTAGCACCACCAGCGGCTGTCAGAAATGAAACAGAATTTACTACTTAAATTAATTGATCAACTTTTACTTGAAAACCAACTTTCATAACTTTTAACAGGTTAACTGCCACGCCTGTCACCGGTGACCTCAAATAATTAATTTTCTATTGTGTCTATTGTCTGGCAGCTAATGTGTTAATAAACAGCTGTTCCATACAAAAATTCAATGGATACCAACACCAACTGACCAACTCGATTTAAAATGTACAAAACAGCAGTTTTTTTCGATGTTTGGGATTTTTTCTTCATATTCTTTATTTACATACCTGATGACTACGTTTAACGTGATACGTGCATACCTACACAAACCGACAGACAACTTCTGTAACTCAAATCACTGTCAGACAATCTAACTTGTCCTCAGTTCGGAAAAACTAAGTATCTTTGTGCCCATTTTTATCCAGTAACTAAAGCATCTATTTGATATGAGAAAATACACAGTAGGTAATCTACAATACATATAAAGTGATTTAATTTGTCCTGAAATCAATTTTAGTTTATAGAACTAAAGGAAAAGAAAACTAAAGTAAGGTCTATTTTTCCCAGTTTTACCACTACTCCTACAATTTTCATTAAAAGTGTTCATCAGTTTATACGTACAGTTCTCTACAAAACAATAAGGAAATGATTTCATGTCATTACTTTTTTAGATATTTGCTTCATATTTTGCAATAAATTACCAGGGTTGTGGCATCCCGCTTCTATTTATTTTCTATGCAGTCCGACAGTGACTGCGCTTTTTACGGAGGAGCTTTAAGATATTAAACTGCAATTTTACTGAAATAAAATGAAATAATAATAAAAATAACGTATTTGGTAAAGACGCAGGTAAAAATGTGACTGTCAAGAATAAGTTCCTGCAAATATTTAATCATCATCATTTTAATGATAACTTGTATGTGGAGTGGTGGTGTTCAAGTACAACACCACCACTCCACACTCACACCAGACACACACTCATTCCACTTAGAACTTATTTATTACAATCTTGCAAACATAAATTTAAATTGTTCTATTCTATTACGTACCAGTTAGAACAGTCTGGCATAACTGGCATTAGTTAACAAAATAAATATTTCTGAAATGTTTGTTTTGCCAGCATATTTTTTCTACGACAGCCTTTGTTTGCAAGGCTGCTCCGAATGATCTAAAAGTTCAATCAAATCGTAATAAAAAAAGTAATTAAAAAAACTAAAAAACCCGACTGCGGTAAAAGTTAAGTTAAAAAAACTGAAAAGCTAAAAACAAGCCCATTTTAAATTAAATTAAATTTGGAAGCAGATGGGACCCGTTTGTGTTTGAAAATATAAAAAATGGAATGGGTCCCGCCTGCTTCCAAATTTAATTTAATTTAAAATGGGCTTGTTTTTAGCTTTTCAGTTTTTTTTAACTTAACTTTTACCGCAGTCGGGTTTTTTAGTTTTTTTAATTACTTTTTTTATTTCCAGCTTTTTAGTTTACAAATGTGAAAAATTTCGCAGACGATTTAGTTCTTGCAAGGAGTTTTGAGCGTTATTTTGATTTCGATTTTCTTTTCGTGTTTTTTACGATTTGTCACTTCGAATTGCTTTTATCTATATAAGTTGTATATATTTTTGTAATCACCTTTTAAAACCCTTCAATTTGATATCCCACTCGATGGTATTAGAAGGAAAAAAAATGTTGAACTCCACAATATGGCACCCAAAATACGCCATTTTACTTTGTTTTTGATTTTAATGTAGCCAGTGACACTCGTGCTACCAAGACAAACCTAAAGACGTATAATTCATCCAAATCCTTTCATACGTTTAGGAGTTACGAGGGAACAAAGAAACGGACATACATACATACTTACATACAGGTCAAATACATAACCCTCCTTTTGGGCTTCGCCGCAGTCGGGTAAAAAGGTAAGTCTTTTTATAATCGATAGCCATTATTTTACGTTCCGGAATTTTTATTTTAATTTAACGGTTATTAAGCCCAATGATAAACAACGTAGGTACTGTAAAATTATAAGTGTACGGCTAGTGAAGCCTTAAACTGTTCATGTAGGTATTTATTGCATACCTGTAACATGTAAGGTAGGGTTACGTTACCACCTGTGGTACATTATTGTAAATAAATAACACAAGTTAAACTCGGCTAAGTTGTAAAGTCCCTAATGTTTCACTCGTGTAATAACAATTAATAACTTACTTTTGTGCTCTAACATCGTTCCCGTGGTTTTCGGGTTGTTTCTTTGCTCATAAAATTATAGCTGTTACAATAGAAATGAATTTGGTCCTGAAAGTTTCAACTGGACCCAAAACTGAATATTTCGCGTAGGTATTTTTAGGACAAAACAATATAAATTGGAAGGGAAGGTATATTATGCGATTTCTAGTAGTTTTTCTTACATTGTAGATGTAAGTATGTAGTGATTCAACGAAAAATACTCGGTTACTACCTATGTTTAAAATAAAAATAGCTTTGCTTCCCATAGCTAAACTGGTCCTGAGAAAATATTTTGAAGGGAATGTGAACGCTTTAAAAGGATGAAAGGCTTACTGCTGTAAATATATGGAAGGGTTCATTGGCGACGCTACAACAGTGTTATTGACACCGGTAAAAGATTGCAAGGCAAGTTTAATATGTTGTATGTAAACGATGGTAAGATCTTTGGTATGAAAAATTGTCATCATTCGTATTTCAGAGATTCCATACAAACTTTCATCCCCTATTATACTATCCCCTATTTAATCCTTCTGAATTTTTGGATATCCTGAAGCAAGCATGCGTTTCATATTTTTAAACGGAAACTCAATTACAATATTTCTTTGATTTTACTTTAAAAGCACGGATTTTCTTACGATCTTTCTTCCCCTATTTTACCTTCATAATAGAATTTCTACAAATACGTAGGTACCTACTTTCTTAGCGGATGCCAACGTAAGAAAAATAACCTATCCTCCCATGTTTCCAGCTTCAGTGGTTTAGGCTATGCATTCGAATCAGTCAGTAGGTGGCACTCCTCTTTGTTATGTACAGATATTTAGATTTAAATTAGATTAAATTCAGATAGGCAGTCGCTCCATGTAAAATACGTTTAGTCCACTCTCGGCCCCTCGACCCCTAAAAAAAGATTTGTTTATTTGCTTCCTCTCAACCCCCAAACATAGTTCACACTTCACACTCGACCCCCATGGGGTGAGACTAAATTTTCATACAAAGGACAGGCATACCTCGTCCACTGTCGACCCCTAGATTGGTAAGTAGCTAAAATTAATATTTTGGTACAGTTTAATACTGTACCAAAATATTAATTTTACAGAAAGCAAAATTCAGGAATTGATATTAAAATAAATCATATTGAGGGTATTTTAGTTAAATAGTATGCAACTATAGTGTAGACTGATGATTTATAACTGACTGTACTTTGGGGGTCGAGAGGAAACTAAAACTTGCCTGGAAAATAAAATCCACTCTCGACCCCCAAAGGTCAAGAATAAACTATATTTAGGGGTCGAGTGGACATATTATTTACATACATATTATTACATTTGGGGGTCGAGGGGCCGAGAGAAGACTAAACGGTAAAATACCGGTATTCAGCTGCATGACTGGAAGCCGACCCCAACATAGTTAGCAAAACGCTAGGCAGATGATTATGATTTAGATTGAAATTGATTAAGTATTGCATGCTTCGGACATTTTAATGTAATTTGATATTATTTATAGAAACTGATTGGCGAGGGAGTCAAGTGTGTAATAGAGTGAGTGGTAATAGAGTGGTTACAGGGATCATTAATGAACGCCATAATTGAACTATTTCGGTGTGCCTCTATGCTTCTATATGCATAGAGGTGCAACTAGACTGCGGTCGAACAAAGTCGGCCAGTCAATACTGCGCTGCGGGGTAATCGTGTAGGTAACAACCGCACAATCCCAAAGTCATTCAATATGTCAATTTATTGCACAATATACGATTGACATGCACTCGATTGTAAATGCGAGATATCATGGATATTGCGCGGAAATAACATTTTCTATCTACCGCTCACTGCTTTATTGGATTGTTACAAACGCAGATGTTTGACTTGTTGAAAGGCCTTGAAGTGTCTGTTTGTAATGTCAAAATAACAGAATTTTAATAAATGCTTTGGAAAGTATAATACGGTACTCCTAATAAAAAAGTTTGGAAAGTTTTTGTCCGTCAGGTCTGTCTGTCCGTTTGTTCCGGCTAATCTCTGAAACGGCTGGACCGATTTTGAAGGGACTTTCACTGGCAACGAGATAGTGTTATAAGGAGTAACTAAGACAACTTTTATTTTGGAAGAATAATTAGGGTTCCGCGCAAAAAAAAAAAAACCCACGAAATTGTAAACAAAGAGTCGGATTAAAAAAAATCTTTTTGCATTTCGTAGCCCAATGCACGAGGATCGTTATAGGCTATTTGACATCACGCTACGACCCTTAGAAGCCGAGCAAATAGAAAAAACCGGTCAAGAGCGAGTCGGACTCGCGCACCGTTCAGGGTTCCGTTCCGATATCTGAAAAAGTGTGCTATTTAGAAACATCGGTCGGGGATGAGGGTGTCCTATGGTGGTTGTTATTACCCGACTGCGCCAGAAGGAGGGTTATGTTTTTCGAGAGTATGTATGTATGTATGTAGGTATGTATAATTGTTTGGCACGCTCTGCGGCCTGAACGGCTCGATGGATTTTAGCTTAAGAGGTGTCGTTAGATTCGTATTTACTGTGTATGAGTGACACTAGGTATATCAAAATAAAAAAAATACAAAATGTCGGATTTTTGGCGCCAAATTATGTCTTACAAAATTTTTTTTTCTCAAAATCTGACGAGTGGGTTATCAAAATAAAAGGTTTTAAAAGGTGATTACGAAAATATACACAACTTATATGGTTAAAAGTACCTCGAAGTAACAAAACGTAAAAAACATGTACAATAAAAACGTCTGCGAAATTTTTCACATTTGTAAACTAAAAAGCTGGAAATAAAAAAGGGTAATTAAAGAAATTAAAAACCCGACTGCGGTAAAATACTTAACTGAACAGCTAAAAACAAGCCCATTTTAAATTAAATAAAAGTTGGAAGCAGGCGGGACCCATTCCATTTTTATTATATTTGCAAACTCAAATGGATCCCGCCTGCTTTCAACTTTAGTTAATTTAAAATGGGCTTGTTTTAGGCTAAGTATTTTACCGCGGTCGGGTTTTTTATTTTTTTTTTATTACTCTTTTTTTTAGTAGGTATATTGTGTATCTTAATACTTCTACGCGAACGAAGTCGCGGGGCGCAGCTGCTTTCAAAAAAACCGTTACTTTTTATTTCTTTTAATAACGTCGGCATTTTATTGTAAATCTTGTTATTTACACATACCATACGGGTCTGAAGGGAAAATGGATAGTTTTGAAACCGGTAATGCTAGATCGTTTTGTGTCGCAAGTTTCGTGTCTGGGTGTAGAGATCATTATTTGAAGGGAAAAGTGATGTATTTTTTCTGACAAACAGACACATTTCAAAGATATACAGAAATGTGAGTGTTAGGATATTGTGTTCTGTAAAATGTGGTCTACAGCTGTCCATTTATACCTCCTATATTCGTCAAGATTCGTGTGCGCAATAGCTTGAAAAACTTATCTGCGTTTGTACTATTAGAATACCCCAAAGCATTATACCGTGACGGAGCCAAAAGTGCGCGTATGCGTTAAAGTCTGCTTTAGCAGATCTGAAATCCGTAGTAAACCTTTTCAATTCCGATAAAGCAAAAGAGAATCTAGACATTTTGTTACATAGGTGTTCTATAGGAGATTTCCAATTTAGGTTTGTGTCAATATTAATGCCCAATAATTTAAAATTATCAACGGAGTCTAATTTAGTTTTGGTAAAGGTAAAATTTATTTCGAGAGGTCGTTTTTGATAAGTCTAAAATGCATTATTTTAGTTTTAGCGAAATTTATTTCAAGGTTATGTTCGTGTTATGTAGCCAAGTAGATAATTATGTGAGATATAATTCGATGGATATCATTATTGAGAGTCAGGTTATGTGTACATGGGAACACAACTGAATTGAAAACTCATCTGCGAACAAAACGCTTAAAGCATCTATTATTTTAGGGAGGTCATTTATGTAGATAAGAAATAATGTGCAACCGAGTTCACTACTTTGTAAAATTGATTTATTTATATTAGTAGTATCAGATTTAACATTAGTGATTTCTCCAGTGGCTGTACTGTACTATTTCTACATACTTAATTGTGAACGGTTTTCGAGGTAAGACGTGAACCATTTATGAGCAATGCCATGTACGCCTATTACGTCCAATTTATTTAAGAGGATGTTATATTGAACTCTATCGTATGCTTTGCTCATAATGTCTATGAGAATTCTCATTAATGATATTTACGATCTGCACCCTAATTGCGTAAGGTAAACGCGGGTGAAGTCGTCTAATTATCTAAAAACACCAATATCTTTTTCTACTAAACATTAAACTTGCTGATTTTATGGCAATATTCTTGGTATTTTATTGCACATTTAAAATAACAACACTGAGTTTTAACTATAATAGCGTCTGAAATATTTTACTTGGAAAGTGTGTCCGACAATTTAATATTTTTGCAAGTTTAGCTGCTACTCGTAAATGTGAAGTCGGCACGTAGTTTTGTTTTTTGATTTGTGAAACTTCAGTTGGGTCTACGGTAAATCTGATTGTTTGATGAATTAGATAAGTTAATTTGCTAACGAGATAACTTGAAATTTGGAACACTTTTATCACAAAAGTATTTATTTTCGAACGTGACATCTATAACGTACCTAAAAATTCCTACTTGACCCAGAACTCGTCATTTTAAGTACTATTGTGACGATTACTGGGACACGCTTAATAGTTGCCTGTAAACCCGCCATATTGCAGGTATTTTCATTCAATTTTGAACTTAACCATCATCATTTTGAGGTTTAAAATCTTTTGGAGAAATTTGACAGTTTGGTATAACCTGATGTGCTGTTGTCTGTACAAACATTATATAAGGGTTGGACTACATTTGATGAGATATCTGGGTTTTTCTGAAGCTGTAAGCAGTTACTATGAAGTGAACGCGCATGACAGACACTTGTGGTCGGTGGTCGGCACAAGAGGTCGGTAGCCGCTACTTTTATAACCAACTAGCTGACCCGACAGACGTTGTCCTGTCCCAATTTAAATATTCCCATATAAAATCCACTTTCAGTTTTCCAGAATTTTCCAATTTTCCCGCAACTTTTCCAATTTTTCCCTAGACTACGTCAAATATTACAAACCACAATCAGCTAAATCGGCCCAGCTCAGCAGGTTCTTGAGTTATAAAATTATAACGGAAAGTGGCATTGATTTTTATAGATATAGATAGATTGCTAGCGTTTAGTTTAGTGGTCGGTGGCGGCCACGTGAAGCAGCCTATCGTGGCGAGTAGCAACCACCAGTGTAATCCATGTGTAGCGAGTTCAGACGAGCTGCGAACTTTACGTACATTTTATTATGTATGAAAACTGTAGTCCGCAGCTCGGCGTGATACTGTGCTCGCGCTTTTCTTGTGATCGAGCTTGCTTCGCTCACTCTTGTCCTGTGATTAAGCGAACTATGCTCATTGTTACTAAGATGTGGTTAAATGGCGCGTAAATAGCGCGAGTCCACACAAACCACGCCGTCGTCCGTATAGGCACGACTAGCGCTTTCATGGGTGGAAAATCTGCGTGCCACGTCGCCACGCTGCTCTATAATCTATCAACTATGCCGTCGGACAAAGGGAAACGCCATGCTGCCGTAGCAGCAGTTGTTATTTTGCTCAGTGGTGACTATTTCAGCCAATATTTCTGTTGTTTCCCTTTACGTTTTAGTAGCGCTTTGTCAACTCTTGACAATGTCACCTAGTTCTAGGTAAACATGTTTTATGCGCTAAACGAATCGACACATAGTGAAAAATAGCGTGTCGCGCTTATTCACCTGCACTCGTGATATGACTTTGAAAATTGGTACAAATATGACTTATCTTTTGAATGTTCAAGCATTACTCTAGCATTAATTTTCTTGTAGTCATACGTGATATGTCAGGGAATGCAATATTTTATTCAATTCTCTGACGTCCCACTTAGCAGTGAGGCTCAGCCATGGTATAAGGCGTCTTGTGCACAAGGAGATTTGCACACAGAGCAGGCATATCAGGCCTGGGCTGCGGCCCGCAGTGACAGGTGCGACAGTCAAGGTGCTCGCGCAATGTGAAAAGAGCGTAGAATTCTCCCGACAAGGATTGCTAACGGGTGTTACGGAAGGCGCGTTTTGTCCATGTTAGACGAATTGATGCCAAATTGGCGTCTTACCTTTCAGGTATCAAGGAGTTCTGATCCCTGTCTAAATCGGACTGGACTAACTTCTGCCTTGCTGCCTCTTATGCTGAAGTCTGATGGAACGTTGACTCATACCGCGCAAGAGAGAGCAAACTTATTAGCCTCCATCTTTGCCGAAAATTCAAGACTTGATGCGGCCTCTAATATACCTCACTGTAGCTCCGCAATGCCAGAGATCTGAATTCACCTGAAAGAGGTCCATAAGGCCCTTTGCAGTCTGGACGTGAATAACGCAAGCGGACCTGACGGGATACCCGCAAGAGTCCTGAAAAGATGTTCTCCAGAGTTGCCTCCTGTATTGACATGCTTGTATCGCATTTCTCTATAAACTGGATTGGTGCCGGAGTCCTGGAAGCTTGCTAATGTAGAGCCAGTGTCCAAAAATGGTAACTGTGCCGATTCTGTCAACTATAGACCAATCGCCATAACCTCCATACTGTGTAAAGTGATGGAAAGGGTACTTAACAAGAAGTTGCTAGCATCCCTGGATGGAAGAAGATTTAAATGATAAACTAAATTCCATACTAGATTCTACAATAAATTGGATGACTAAACACAACCTAGAAATCAACTTCAAAAAAACTAAAATAATTCCATTCCACCCTCGCCAAAAAATACCAATAAATATAAACTTTAGCTTTAGAAATAATACATTAGAAGTAGTAGATAAATTCACCCTATTAGGCCTAAACATTGATACACACATAAATTGGAAGTCACACATTCAGAAAGTAAGAGCTAAAATATCTAAATTTTCATATGCCCTCCGCGAGATCAAAAAAACTACAGACATTAAAACTGCACTAGTAACATACTACGCGTACGCCTACTCATGGCTCAAATATGGTGTCATCTTATGGGGCAACAGCACTGACGCGCCCACACTATTTATCCTACAAAAAAAACTAATTAGAATATTAGTAAATATTGAAGTCACCGATAGTTGTAAACCCCATTTTCAGGAACTAAAGATTTTATCCCTACCCTGTCTCTATATATTTGAAGTTTGTAAGTTCGTGCGTAAGTACCCAGAATTCTTTACAAGAAGAGAGGACATACAAACGGAAATTATTTTAAGATATAAAAATAGATTAAACTTACCAACATCGCGACAAAAAATGCACTCCAATAGTACCTTTGTCATGTCCATAAAAATTTACAATAAGTTACCCGAAATAATAAAGAATTTAAATAAATACAACATCTTTATCAATAAATTGAGGCTTTTCCTTGTAAGCAAATGCTACTATAGTCTAAGTGAGTACTTAAATGATAAATTATAAGTAACTTCGTAATTATCTATTTGCATCTACAAATACTCACTATTAAAGATTCGCATACCTACTACTAATACGACTGGAAATTGAATGGAGTGTCCAATAAATGACTTACCTTAAGGATGATACATATATGTATAAAAATTAATATGAATTACGTAATAAATCAAAATAATAATAGGTAAATAATATAATGAATATAAAAATAAATAAATAAATAAATGTATATAATATTATAAAAAAAAAAAAAAAAAAAAAACAATCGCTATAATTCTAAATACAATTCTGTAATAATAAAACAGTTTATCTCACTAAATACAAATTAAAATAATTCAATAATTACAAATATATTTAATTGCTAATAATTCAATTTATCACATTATGCACCCAGTTTTCTTCCTCCTCTCTCCTACTTGATCTATGCTGTGCCCTACAGGGTCCATAATTGTGACTATATAATAATTTCCCTACCAACTGTATACATTATGGTACGCAATAAAGAAATTGAGAATTGAGAATTGAGAATTGAAGACGATGAGCTCCTCAGTGATCACCAGTATGGCTTCCGTCGTAGTTGGTCAACTGGGGATCTTTTTGTGTATGTTACGCATTGCTAGGGAGAGGCCATTGAGACGGCGAAGCCCTTGCTGTGTCACTTGATATATCAAACACCTTTGACAGGACCTGGCATGCTAGTTTGTTGGGTAAACTTCCCGCATTCAGCATCCCTACTGACTTTTGCAACTGGATTTCCAATTTCCTGATTTCCTGATCGATCGATCAGAGTAGTCATAGATGGCTGCTCATCACATCATATGACTATTGATGTCGGTGTTTCTCAGTGGTCTGGTCTTTCCGCGACTCTATTTCTGCTGCACATCAACTACCTGTTACAGCTTGGTACTATCGGTTACGCAGATGACAGCACAGTCAGAGAAAGTATCAGTCCAGTCAAGAGCTAGCAGAGAGAAAATAGCTACTCTTAGAGAAGCCATGGTGGAGCGAATTAATTTGACCATAAATCTCGTTTCCCAATAGGGCGACAGCAATCTGGTTAAATTCGCTGCTCTGAAAACAAAGTCGTGTCTTTTCATTGCCAAAAGGAGCCAATTTCAGTTATCTCCTACTTTCCGAGGAGCATCTGTACTAGTTACCGACCGCCTAGAGCTTTTGGGCATGGAGTTGACGTCTGATCTCAACTTCGGCTCAACCATCGAGTTAAACGTACAGACTTAATTCCGGACAGAAACTGATTATGTAATTCTGTAATTTTTTTTTTCTTTTGTCAGACGTCTCGTCGAATTCTTTAAGCAAAAATACGTTACAATTTAATTTACCTTGCTGTTTTTATTACCTCCTGCTCTGCTTCAACCTTTAGTAATTTCTTAGCATTCAATCTTCTACATACCTTTTGTTTCTTAGACTCATATCAACCACAATCTCATTATTTTTAATGTTTTTTAATGTTTAATCCTACTTATCTTGATCTTTATGTTCAAGACCTGAGAGTTCACATTAGCACAAAAAATTGACGACTACTGGGTCCTTTTGACGATTAATAGTACAAATCCGACGGCTATTGGTACAAATCACCCTTTTTTACATTGAAAATTGTAGAATAAAACTACTTACTTAGAATAACAGATAAATTGTCTATTTCGTTATGCAAGAAGTTTCATTCTAAATGCAGTGTTGGTACGTTTACTTACTTAACACATTATCAATCGGAGTTGGTTTTATTTTGACAGGTTAACCAACATTCATTGCGTTATTTACGTTGCCGAGCAGACAAATCTTTCGAACATATGAAGCAATGGGTTAGCAATTTGTTTCAAAATGATTCAAACTCCGATTGATAATGTGTTACGCAATTAGGGTGCTGTTGTATAAACTGCATTGTTTGTTGATATATTTCTTCTGAATCCATTTTAACTATCGTTAAACATTTTAAATCTTTCGCAGAAAGAGTACAGCCGCGTTGTAATAGCGGTTTCTAAAACTTTTGAAAAGGTAGGCAAACGTGCTATGGGGCGAATAATTATTACAGTCAGTCTGAGAATCTTTTTTGTAGATTGGTTTGATTACTGAGATCTTTAGTAAATTGGGGACGGTTCAGTGAAGGATTGGTTTATTAAGGAAGCAAGTGGCATGGCTATTTCTTTTGCGCATTTTTTAATGAAAGAGGGGGGAGTTCATAAAACCATAGCTTCGCTTGTTCTTAAGGTTTCTTATAATTGCTTGTATTTCAGAGCCATCTACTCTGCAGTTTTAACAAATATAGACTTATCATTTTTTGTAATGACAGATTGACCGGTATTATTGCTGGACTTTCCTCCAACTGACCTATAGAATTCGTTGAAGGCGTTTGCGACAGTGGTAGGGATTTCCGTTAGTGTATTTTGAATATTAGTTTGATGTTTTTCTTTGTTCTTTTGGTTGTTTTATTCGTGCGTTCTTTAATTATTTGGCACATCGTTTTAGACATATTGGTGCTATTCATACAAAATAGCACCAATATTTTTATAACGACGTAGCAAATAATTTTCATACTTTAGATTTTTTTCGATTTAGAAACTGCTTTTTTTAACAGTTTCTCTTATTTTTTGTAATACTTTAACAATACAGGGGGCTTCATTTTGTGACATAAATGATTTAAGTGTAGATGTTTGTTTTGGAAAGAGACTTTTAAACCAGTAGTTATCTACGATTTCTTGGTTTTGTTCTTAGTTTTAATTTTAGTTTTTGAATACAGGCATTTACTTACTATTGTTGTGTGGTTCATCTTTTTTACGTCTTTTTTATGTGAATGTTGATCGCCAATTTATTTTAGTCAGTTTTGTCTTAAAGTTTTCCATATTTTTAAAATTAAATATTCTTTTAGTTACATATCACGATTTTCGTTCATTTAAAATTGTTTTATTGGGGACCGATAATGTCCCTTGTGATCAGAAAGTCCAAAGTCTTCAACAGACGCCTTGAAGTTGTTTAATTTAAAATTTGTAAATACTAGATCTTTACATGTGGCACTTGTTATGCTGATTCTAGTAGGGTGGTGAAAGTTATGGTTAATCATAGTAAACTAGTAAGTAAGTAAGTAAAGTAAAGTAAAATAGTAGTAGTAGTAGTAAGTGATTAAATCTGTAGTGCTGTTTGAATGTTCTAATATACGGGATGAAATTTAAAACATGTTCCAAATTAAAATGGGAGATTGTACTCATTATTAAGAACAACTTTTATACTATGGGACCAAACCTGAAATCGCGAAAAAAAATCAGCTGTCACATTTATCTACATCAAACTCGTCAAAATGTAGGTACTGAACAGCTGATTTTTTTTCGCGATTTCAGGTTTGGTCCCATATTAAAAGTTGTTCTTAATGATGAGTACAATATCCCATTTCAATTTGCCACATGTTTTAAAGAAGAAGGGTCACGCTCCATACAAAATTTACCCAGGCCCGGCGCGAACAGAACATATTTTAGTTTTTTCATTATTTTAAGTACATCAATTATCAGGTATTTCTTTTTTCGATTTCAGTGGCTAACCTATTTAAATTGCCTTCACAAGGCAAAATATTATTTTTATCAAACCTACCAATAACGACAGAATTCAAAATAAGAAGCTTTACATTATATAGCTATGTTTTGGTAAAGACAATTACAATGGAAAAACCAAGTTAGGTACCGATAGGTACCGATTGTAGCGAGATAATGGTCGTAAAATGATCGGCATTTCGGCTTATCTCGCTAGTGTGAGATACCTACAAAAGAACTCGCACATGCTATATCACTCCTGCACTCTCTAAAAGAGCGAGTATTATATTATATTATATATATTATATTATATAATTACTAGCTGACCTGACAGACGTTGTCCTGTCTTAGCTATGAATATTCTAATGTAAACGCGCGAAGTTCCTGAAGGCGCAAGCTGAGTACATTTTGAATTGTTTAGGAAAACTTAATTTATATTTTAAGAATGAACCTAAGATTTTTTGCTGAAAAGTAAAATACCGGAATAAATTTATACTTAGTAAAAAGTCAAGAACATGAAAATGATTAATTGGAGCCAATTAATTTGAAAAAAAAAATTGTTTTGAGTATGAATGTCAATGGCTATATGAGTAGGGGAAGATCAAGAAACGATGGATGGACTGTGTGAAAGATGATATGGTTATAAAGGGGGTGACTACCGAGATGACGACTAATAGAGAAGTATGGAAGAAAGGGACATGTTGCGCAGACCCAAAATAAATTGGGATAGTAGGTTGTTACCGTAGGCCTATAAAAAATCTGAGGTTGTTACTTGTATCAAATCTCCACATATTTAGTACAGTAGTGTTAGTATATTGACGTTATAACAATAAACTGTGTAGAAGTTTCTTTCATACAAACTTTGTCCTGACAATCCATACTAATATTATAAATTCGAAAGTAACTCTGTCTGTCTGTCTGTCTGTCTGTCTGTCTGTCTGTCTGTCTGTCTGTCTGTCTGTTACCTTTTCACGCCTAAACCACTGAACGGATTTCGATAAAATTTGGCAAGGCTATAGATGGTATCCTGGGGACGGACATAGGCTACTTTTTTTTTTTTCAAAAATAATCCTACAGGGGGTGATATAGGGGATGAAAGTTTGTATGGGAAACTCAGTATTTCTTAAGTTAGGGATGTGAAAATTAAAATGTATGCTTTTGATAGGAAATAAAGAAATATGCGGTTCAGCGTTTTTGAAAAATCATCCCCTAAGGGGGTAAAATAGGGGTTGATTTTAAAATTTAGAAAACTGCATGGATTTCGACAAAATTTGGCAAGGCTTTATAAAGCATCCAGGGGAAGGCCATAGGATACTATTTTTTTCAAAAATAATACTACAGGGGGTGATATAGGGGATGAAAGTTTGTAAGGGAAACCCAGTATTTCTTAAGTTAGGGATAACAAATTTATACTATTGGTAGGAAATTAAGAAATATGCGATCCAGCGTTTTTGAAAAATCATCCCCTAAGGGGGTAAAATAGGGGTTGATTTTAAAATTTACAAAACTGCACGGATTTCGATAAAATTTGGCAAGGCTTTATATAGCATCCTGGGGAAGGACACAGGCTACTTTTGGTCTTAAAAAATAATCCTACAGGGGGTGATATAGGGGATGAAAGTTTGTATGGGAAACTCAGTATGTGGGACATCGGTTACGACTGGGTGCTGCGCGCCGACCTCCCAAGCGGCGTCAGCGTAGTATGTTACGCTGACGACACGCTGGTCCTGGTGCAGGGGAGGTCGCACCAGGCGGCGGCTGAACTAGCGACACGCGGGGTTGCGATAGTCGTGGAGAGGATCCGGCAGTTGGGACTCGAGGTGGCCTTGCACAAGTCCGAGGCCATGTGTTTTCATGGTCCTCGGAATGCGCCACCGTCGGGTTCCGAAATAACGGTGGGAGGGGTTCACATCGGAGTCGGGTCGACGATGAAGTACCTGGGACTCGTCCTCGACAGCCGGTGGAACTTCGTGGAGCACTTCCGACGTTTGGCTCCCAGACTGGCACGGGCTGGGGCTGCCTTGAGGCGGCTCCTGCCCAATCTGGGGGGTCCAAACGCCTCCTGCCGGAGGCTCTACGCGGGGGTCGTGCGGTCCATGGCCCTTTACGGAGCACCGGTGTGGGCGCGTTCCCTAAGGCTGGGACCAGCCGGCAGGTTGAACGCGTCCCAGAGGGTCATGGCCATCCGGCTAGTCCGGGGATACCGCACGGTCTCCCGGGAGGCGGCGAGCCTCCTTGCCGGATTGCCGCCGTGGGATCTGGAGGCAAAGGTCCTCGCGCACGTGTGGGAGTGGCGCGAGGAGGCGAAGCGCCGGGGCGTAACTCCGCTGCCGCGAGAAATCACGGTACAGCGGACAGAGCTCCGGCGGGATCTCATGGCGGCATGGAGAGCGCGACTGTCGCAACCCAGCGCTGGGCACGCCACAATAGCGGCGATAAGTCCCCTCTTTGAGGAGTGGTTAGAGAGGCGCCACGGCGTCCTCACCTTCCGCCTGACGCAGGTCCTCACCGGACACGGTTGTTTCGGGAGGTTCCTGTTTCGCATAAGGCGGGAGGAAACGCCCGGGTGTTTCCATTGTGTAGATCGCCCGGAGGACACGGTGGAGCATACAGTGGAGGTCTGCCCGGCTTGGGCAGAGCACCGCCGTGTTCTCACGGAGGCGATCGGCGGCGGCGATCTCTCGCGTCCGAGCCTGGTCCAGGCCATGGTGCGGAGCGAGAGTGCATGGGAGGCCGTCACCTCCTTCTGCGAAGCAGTGATGCTCGCGAAGGAGGAGGCGGAACGCGTGAGGGAGAGGCAGCCTCACGCCCTCAGTCGCCGCAGGAGACGCCCTGGGCGGCGGGAATCGCGGGGCGATTTCCGGCCACCGTAGGCGCGGGCCTGCGGACGGTGAGCAGCGGGTAGCTCGCCGTCCGGTAAGGACCAGGACCGAGTCGACGGCGCGTCGTGTTCCACGCGCGCCTCAAAGAGATGTCAGCAAGTGACGGGGCCCAATAGGGCCGACGCCGCTGGGGTCGCGGGTTGTCTGAAAGGGTTACCGCGGCCCTGGCATAGGCAACTGAAGGAACACGGGTGGGTTTTAGTCAGTAAAAGTCTGACACGCCCTCCCGCTCCACCCAGAGCGGGAGAAGTTATTTGATGACTTCCCACCCTCAAAAAAAAAAAAAAAAAAAAAAGGGATGTGAAAATTAAAATGTATGCTTTTGATAGGAAATAAAGAAATATGCGGTTCAGCGTTTTTGAAAAATCATCCCCTAAGGGGGTAAAATCGGGGTTGATTTTAAAATTTACAAAACTGCACGGATTTCTACAAAATTTGGCAAGGCTTTATATAGCATCCTGGGAAAGGACATAGGATACTTTCAAAAACAATACTACAGGGGTGATATAGGGGATGAAAGTTTGTAAGGGAAACCCAGTATTTCTTAAGTTAGGGATAACAAATTTATGCTATTGGTAAGAAGTTAAGAAATATGCGGGTCAGCGTTTTTTTAAAAATCATCCCCTAAGTGGGTAAAACAGGGGTTAATTTTAAAATTTACAAAACTGCACGGATTTCGATAAAATTTGGCAAGGCTATAGATAGCATCCTGGGAAAGGACATGGGCTACTTTTTGTCTTAAAACATAATCCTACAAGGGGTGATAAAAGGGATGAAAGTTTGTATGGGAAAGCCAGCATTTCTTAAGTTAGGGATATGCCCTATGTTTTCCACATGAACGTTACCATGGGATATTTTCCGACATCCACGCGGGCGAAGCCGCGGGCAAAAGCTAGTTACAAATACAACAAAAAAGAATTAGCCAAATACGTGCATCCGTTCTGAAGTGATGCGCGTACCTACATACATTCGGCAATTGATTTTTATTTTAGAATACTACATAAGTAGCTGACCCGCCAGACGACCTGTCAAAAATTCAATAAATCGAACGGCAGCAAAACAAATGAACAACTGATTATAAAATGAATTTGAATTTGGAATTCTAAAAAGAATGAAAGTTTCCCGACAGACATTGCCCTGCCCTTTCATGTATGAGAAAATGAATTTTCTTCATATTTTTTTGTGAATTTTCCTATGTTTTTAATAGTTATTCTGCTATTCGGGACGGAGACAAATACAACAAATCAAAAACCATGAAAATTGGTCCAGTAGTTCTCGAGTTATAAGTCTTCGAACAAACCCGACTTTGTTTTATATATATATTTTCCTATGTTTTTAATAGTTATTCTGCTATTCGGGACGGAGACAAATACAACAAATCAAAAACCATGAAAATTGGTCCAGTAGTTCTCGAGTTATAAGTGTTCGAACAAACCCGACTTTGTTTTATATATATAGATATATTTTGGTTTTTTACTAAGTTAGATTAGTTAAATTGCCTGTGTAAGACAAAACATAATGTTTTTCTGGAAATTAAACAAAGGCTTTTTCTTTAGATATTTTTATTTTCAATGAAATCATGATGAACCTTATTCTTATAGTAATAAGGGCGAAAAGTGATGGTACAACTTGACGATGGCCCACCATGAGTTGAAATTGAAAACAGAATTGAGTTGAATTGAGTTGATGTTGAAATTATATAATATTTAAACTATATAATCGTGTAAGTTAAGAAATAATATTTTGTCTTACGAAGGCAATTTATATAGGTTAGCCACTAAAATCGAAAAAAAAAACTATATATTTGAATACATAAAATAACAAAAGAAATGAGATATGTTTGGTTTGCACCGGGCTTGGGTCACAGATGACCCTTCTTCTTTCATCCCGTATTGATATTGAAGTCTCCTACAATAATAATACTATTTTTACTGTTTTTGATTGTTAGCAATTGCAATTTCCGGTTTCAATTGGCCAATTAAAAATTGCACAGGCACACATATGAAATGCCAGAAGCTAGGTGCAATCAAAATATTTTATTTCACATAAACGGCGCGGCGCTTCGCAAAGCTTGAAAATGGCGCGCACAGTATGTAGGTTTATGTGAAATAAAATATTTTGATTTTGATAATTCGAAACCAGTATGAAAATTCACGTATATCCTATAAATAACTAGCTTTTGCCCGCGGCTTCGCCCGCCTGGATGTCCATACATCAATCTGCCTAGCCTTTTAAATAAATAAGTCTCGGAATGTAAAGATGGTCACCCATCCACGGACCAACCCCGGCAAGCGTAGCTTAACCTGATGGATCGACCCGTGCGGCTGTTATAACTTAGCGACGAGCTCCTCCCATGCATGTACATTATAAAGGGAACCTCTGTGCAAAATTTCAGATTTCTAGGTCCGAGGGTTGGGCTCCGTCGATGAGTCAGTCAATCAAGTCAGTCAGGACTTCTCTTTTTATTTATTATAGATAAATAATAAAACTCATGACTTGAATTTATTAGTATTGAATGTAATTACGTATTATGAACTCTTTAATCGTCGATTGACACCCAGGTGTGTGGCTAAGTAATAACAGCCGTACAGGTCAATCCATCAGGTTAAGCTACGCTTGCCGGGGTTGGTCCGTGGATGGGTGACCATCTTTACATATCGAGACTCCTCCGTGCTTCGGAAAGCATGTTAAGCCGTTGGTCCCGGCTGTCATTCGTGCATCTTTGACAGTCTTTACGGGTCGTCAGAAGCCCGAAAGTCTGACAACCAGTTTTACCAAGGGGTATCGTATTACCCAGTTACGGGGTTGTAGAGGTCAGATAAGCAGTCGCTCCATATAAAATACTGGTATTCTGCTGCATCCGGTTAGACTGGAAGCCGACCCCAACATAGTTGGGAAAAGGCTAGGCAGATAGATTTACGTATTATTAATTAATATGATTATTATTTTCGTCTTTTTGTTTGTAACAAAACTTCTTGTGTGAACACATCATTTCAAGATTTAAAAAAAGTTCATTAATCTAACGTATCTTATTGCGAGTCTCCCTTCTACATGTGTTGTGGTTGATTAGAACTCAAAGAGGGGCTCGTGGCTGACTAATAACAGCTGCATGGATCGATAGAAGGTTAAGCTAAGCTTGCCGGGGTCGGTTCGTGGCCCGACCATCAATTCCATATCGACATCCCTTCACCCGGTGCCTAGGAAAGCACATTAAGCCGTTGGTCCCAACTGTCATGCAAAGATCTTTGATAGTTGTTACGCGTAGTCAGAGCCCCAAAACTCTGACAACCAGTCTTGCTAAGGTGATCGTATTACCCAATAACGGGGTTGTGGAGGTCAGATAGGCAGTCGCTCCATGTAAATACTGGTATTCAGGTGCATCAGGTTAGACTGAAAGCCGACCTTAACATAGTTGGGAGAAGTAGGTACCTGATAATTCATTAATAAAAATAACAAAATTATATCCTAAGTTAACTAAAACTATTCGAAAAAAAAAATAATTTAAAAAATTAAAAAACACGCCTGCCTTGTCAAAAAGTGAACTAAAAAATTTAGCTAAAAATTAAAAACAAGCTAAATGATTTTAGTGTTGAATGGGCACAAGGTAAGTACTAAATAGATTATAATATTTAATACTAGCTGACCCGACAGACTTTGTCCTGTCTTAGCTATGAATATTCCAATGTAAACGCGCGAAGTTCCCGAAGGCGCAAGCTGAGAACATTTTGAATTGTGTAAGAAAACTTAATTTATATTTTAAGAATTTAACTACGATTTTTTGCTGAAAAGTAAAATACCGGAATAAAGTTAAAGTAAAAGCTCTAAAATATGAAAAAGATTAATAGGAGCTAACAAATTTGAAAAAAGAAATTGTTTTGAGTATGAATGTCGATGGCTTTAGGAGTAGGGGAAGACCGAAGAAACGATGGATGGACTGTGTGAAAGATGATATTGCTAGAAAGGGGGTGACTACTGAGATGACGATTAATAGAGAAGTGTGGAAGAAAGGGACATGTTGACAAATAAATTGGCATAGTGCGTTTGTATTTGTATCAAATCTTCACATATTTAGTACAGTAGTGTTAGTAAATTAACTCTGTAACAATAAACTGTTTAGAAGTTTCTTTCATACTAACCTTGTCCTGCATCCGTTCTGAAGTGGCAATTGATTTTTATTTTACAATACTACATAGCTGACCCGCCAGACGGTGTCCTGTCAAATTTGAATAAATCGAACGGCGGGAAAACAACTGATTATAAAATTAATTTGAATTTGGAATTCTAATAGAATAAAAGATCGGGAATCTTTCATTCTATTACAGCCCTGTTCAAATGTTTTGTGAAAATGAATTTTCATCATATTTTTTTTTGTGACTTTTCCTATATTTTTAATAGTTATTGTGCTATTCGGGACGAAGAAAAATTCAACAAATCAAAAACCATGAAAATCCGTTAAGCCGTTCTCGTGTTATAAGTGTTCGAACAAACCCGACTTTGTTTTATATATTAAGATGTAATTAAACCGCCATTGTGCCCAAAAGTGGAAAACTAAAAACAAATCTTTTCAGCGAAGTCGGGGGACCTGTAAAGAATTCCAAGGAACCGTCCCCCCACTGCAATGAAAAGATTTGTTTTCAGTTTACTAAAGAAAAATAAGAAATTATAAGAAATTTTGCCGATTTCGCAGATTTAGTTAGTTATTTAGTAGCTCATTCATTAGATCATAATTAAAATGATCTTTCATCATGTGCATTAAAGCTTATAGGTAATATACATATAAGTCAATGAATACAGTATTTTAACTGTAAAATCACGTAAATCAGCGAATCAGGCAAATTTTCGTGTACGGCCTCTATGTTTGTTTCTGGGATAAATTCTTTTCAACTACGGAATCCTTCATTGTGCGTGGGCCGACACGCACTTGACCGGTTTTTTTGTGCCGTTCCGACTTTCTATTTTTCGGTCATTTCTGTTGGGCTGGGGCTTCTTCAATTAATCAGTGCTATAAAAAAAGCAACTTTAAGGGGTAAGGGCACTCGTTCCCCCCCTCACCAAGCCCCCCCCCCCCCCCGTTCCCCCCTCTTCCTCTTCACCACCCCTCCCCATCCTCCTCCCTTCGCCACATGCTCCCACCTTCTCTCCTCACCACCCCTCCTCTACCCCTTCCCCGTCCCCCTCTACTCCATCTTCCGGGGTAGGGTTTCAAGTTAATTAACAAAATAGATAAGATTTTTCATATAAACTATATTCCGTGTTTACAACCTCACATAAGGGTGGAAATTTAAAAAATCATTTGGGATATTTCCGTAACGTGACTGAAAAAAATATTTTTACATCAATTTTCGAGTTAATCAAGCTCCGTAGTAAAATCCTCCCCTGTAAAATTGACTACCCCTTTTCATGCCCTTAGGGGTAGATTTTCGAAATACCTTGATACATGTTCTTCTTCATTATTGGTCTCAACTCAAGTATAAATACTGAGTTTCGAATTAATCGGACCGTGTTAAAATTCCACCATTCAAACTTTGACACCCCGCAATCTCTCCTTAAGGGGTAGTTTATGAAAACTAAAAATTAAAAACTATATAATTTACTTATGTATAAATTTGTGCCAAGTTTCAAGTCTATTAACTCAAGGAATATGATTTTTTATACAAGTTTTCATCCCCTATTTTAACTCCTTAGGGATGTAATTTCCAAAAATACTTCAATAGTGGATGCCTACACTGTATCTGTATCTATGTGCAAAATTGCAAGTCTCTAGGTCCAGCGGTTTGGCCTGTGCGTTGATATATCAGCAGTCAGTCAATCAGGACTTTGAATTTTATATATATATATAGAGGAATGCATAAATGGAATACTACTGTTATATATTGTTGTTATATACTAAGCAAGTACTAGACGATGATAGTAGGTATACGTAGGTAGTCAAATTTTTATGGCAAAAATTCATGTTTTTCATGAACCATGGCTACCCATTATATTTTTTTTAAATTTTCACCAGCCTATGTTACCCGGGATAACTCAACGTTTCTAACAATACCACATACATTGATATCGGTTAAGCCGTTTAGAAGTTATGGTGGAATAAAGAAACTCACAAACATACATGAACCCTGAAAACATAACACTCCTTTTTTTTAGGCAGTCGTGCAGTCGTGTAAAAATTCATCCGCATCGCTGTCGACTGGTAATGTACACAAGAGACTAGCGGCATTGCCACGTTGTATGGCAATGCTTAGCTTCTAGCCAAGGTAAAAGCAAGAGGCTAAGCATTTAAAAAGAAAGATGGGATGGCAGATTGATTTATTTTATTTTAATAAAACTCAAACTTACCGGTGGAGGTTGCTGCGTGTGTACCACGGTTTCCGACTCGCTCTCGCTGACTACGTTGACTGTTATTGACGTCACTCCTGCAAAAGCAACTTGCATTACCTTCTATTACCCACTGATTCTTACATGGTGTTCGGTAACGGTGGTATATATACATCGAAATCTCCATGTTTTCTTATTGCGACTTGGATACATTAAGATATCTTAAACTATGGGTACCTAAATCGATGCCTTCCACGTAAGTTGTTGTAAGCCACAAAATTGCGATTTTGTGTTTTTTACGCAAAAGTGTCCAATTTTATATATATTATCGTATTCAAAATAAATCAAATGGAAAAAACTATAATTTTAGGTAGTTTTGAGACGTATAATATCGTAAGTTCCAAACTATTCCGGCGCAGATTACTGTATTATTACTTGCAATGGCTTACAGCGGGTGGTAGGGGGGCTGAAGAGCGCGCACGCACCGCGTATGTGTCACATAAAACAGACTACGCTGGAACTTGCTGTCGGCTGTACTTCACGAGCGTTTTTTTTTTGTTGATATAATATTTGCTTAATAACACTATCACTTAAATATTTTCTTATTGTAGCATAATGAAACGGTATCAGATACAATTCAGAGAACGGAAACTATACGCTATGGTCAATAATGTCAACACACAAAAAAGATACATTGAGGAAATCCATCGAAAATGACGATATCACAATAAATCAAATTGAACATATCGATTTCCATGATTCATTTTTCCGAAGTATTGAAGGTATCTTAAAATTTAGTGTCTTTATGGCAATACTTTTAGTAATTATAGTGATGGTGATTTAAAATGTGGTATAGGATACATAAAACAATATACGTTGCTGAATTTAGATGTATTTTATGTTAAGTAACACATACAACATTTTACTTTGGAATTAGTTATACTAAACTAAATTGTAAGATGACATACAATGATTTACGTTGCCATATTTACTGTTTCATGGTTATTATGTAATACATACAACAATCAACGTCGCTAATCACAGACACACCTATGTTGTATTGTAAGTAATATTTGCGATTTCCAGATGTAATCAAACTTACGCATAATAATCATTGAACTTCGTGGGTGTTTTAAGGATGATTATGAGATTTTCTACTCTATTGGCATTATTCACATCTTATTTAAACGCAATATTGCGTTGTTTCAAAGTCACCCTTACCAGTAATTTTTTATGAATCTGAGATCTTTGTAGTTAATAATATTAACCACTTCAAAAATCTCAGTTTCATTTATAGGTGATGACTTTTTCGCAACAACTATACTATTTATATAGATAGAAACTGATACTACAGATCACTCTTATCTTGAAACTGCTCACCCATCTCCTAACTGTAGTCTTAACCACTTGGATTACGACTGTGACATCCATTTTTATCCGTATGACTTTGATAAAGAAAATTAACCCATATTAGGATCAAAGACTAATATGGGTCCATCTGAGAACTGAGTCAAAATCTGAGCCTGAGAACTGCACAGGTGATTGCTGAGCACTGGCTCAGAAATCACCTGCGCAGTTCTCAGACTGTTCCACTCCTCAAGCTAATCCTCTATACGTTTTGTCTATATGTTATGTGTAATAAATAAATACATAAATAAATGTTATTTCCAATAATAGTCGACGTGTAAGGAAAGACAAAGTTAATGTAAGAGGAAGACATGTAAAGACTGGATAGATGTGAAAAGAAAGACTAAGGAATTTGGGAAAAGAATATCTTTCTAGAAAAGGAGTAGCAAAAGCCAGTAGAAAAATGGGCCCACCGTGGCACTGTCGTAACGTGCAATGTTTTAATAAATTTAACGAGGAAGAGAGGGAGAATAATTTTGAAAGTTTTTGTAAATTAGGAGATAGGGACAAGCAGTGGATGTATGTGGCTAACTTAGTTACAAGGAAGACTATACGTCGAATGTATACTGGTAATGTTTCGAGACGTCCTATAGGTACTTTAAAATACAGATTGCCGGTGATGAAACTTTATGTAGATGTGTATAAAAAACACTTTTTGAGTAGGTATCATCTCTGTCAGCGATCAAGTTATCAATGCGGCCCTAGATAAATATTTAGATACAACAACGGCAACATTAAGCCCCGATCAAAGAGGCAGACATTCAAACAACCTCTAAAAATGACCGCCTGTGTTAAAACCAGTGTTTGTGATCACATCAAATGTTAAATGTTCTTCTAAAGCTTAAGAGGCCTATCACAAAATTGCGTTTTGACAGATTAGGTATATTGAAACACGGCGACGACGCATCACAATAAACAACAATTTGGCAATTTGGCAATTGTAATTACGTTCATTTTGAGTGTTATAACTTCGATCATTATTGATCGAAGTTATAACACTCAAAATGAACGAAGAATTTCAAACTTTAAACAAACAAAAAATAGATTATAACACTTCGATCAATAATGCTATTATTAGCATTATTGATCGAAGTGTTATAATCTATTTTTTGTTTGTTTAAAGTTTGAAATTCTAATTTATTATGAACTAACGTTTATTCTTTTTATGAACTAACGTTTATTCTGGAATAAATTTTACGTAATAATATTAATGTAGGTACTTAAGGATACATTAACAGTTAATTTCTGAGCGTTTTTAGTAGTTTTGGTTTTGAATGGGATTTTTTTATAGCTATTCCATACATATTTCAAAAATTCTGAGGCCGCTATGAACTAAACCATTATTTAAGAGATATTATTATATATTTTTCATTTCACAGTAGTCAATCCACGTAGGTACTCGAAAAAATGCAGTCGCACATTTTTTCTTCAAATGTAAATATAAATAGTACATAAAACTTGCATCGGTTTTATATATATAATAATTTCGACAGTAAGTTTTTAGTTATTTAACGATTTTTTATTGGTTTAGTAACGTATGCACGAAACAGTTTTGTAGGTAGGGTCACATAACTAAATTTCGCAAAAAAATTGTTATATTTTTATTTTATAATATCTAATAATGCTATACATACGGTACTTAGCAGACCCTTTTATTTTTTTCATTCGGAGTAAATTGTTGTAACTAGCATATACGTCTAAATGCGACTCTTGTGTTCCAGTGTAAATTAATGTAAGTGACAAATACAACAATTTGCAAGGGCCATAAGCCGCGGTAAAGTGTTGTAACAGCAAAATCTCTGAAACCTTTGGTATTTTTAAATGAAGTCATGCAGTAAACGCTAAAGTATTGCCAACTATATTCACATACTGAATTTTATAAAGATTACTTGAAAAATACAGTTTTTATTGCTCATAGTATCTTTGAAACGCTCTCCTGTAAAATTGCAGTTTATGGGTTACAACAACGTACGTGGGAGGCATCGAAATGTTTTTAATGGTCATTAGTCATCCTATCTAAACAAAAGTCTGACCACCAGTCTTACCAAGGAGTATCGTATCACCCAGTTACTGGTTTGTGGAGGTCAGATGGGCAGTCGCTCCATGTAAAATACAGGTATTCAGTAGCATTCGGTTAGACTGGAAGCTGATACCAACATGTTGGGAAAAGGCTAGGCACATTGGTCACATTATTACAATGCAGGTGACGTCTATTTGCCTGAACAGAAAAGTTTGTGGCAGTGGTATAATATACTGAATATCTGGTCTATAGTTATTTTACCCCTGACAGCAGCCACCTTATTGTAACGAAAGTATGTAAATATCACATTTGATAGTGATGCAAAATCAGAGGTAAACTAACTGTAGAAATGGCTGTACTTACGATACCAACCTACTTATCACTAATTTCAATTCCTGCATTCGGATGCAATTTCTGCGTAATAAATGGCATTTCAAGGTAGATATTGCTATCGCTGAATGTAGTTGCTGGATTGTTTTAAGTCCATAAGGTCCATCTATCAACTTTCTTCTATAGAGTAGCTAAGTTCCCAAGCAAAAGGGACCGCCGAAAGGGCGGGGAAAGTCGTATCAATCGACATTGCCCGACTGACCTTTACCCCATAATCTACAGTCGGCTTTTGTATCTAGTCGACAATGTATTTATAGTGAAAATGTAATAATAAGGATATAACCACCCATCTTACTAATGATTTTATTTTATTTTTTATTTTTCCTTTATTGGTCAACCAACAATTGTTTACACTAGTCATAGTTGAAGTTATATCTACCATAATCTAAGGTTAGTGTAAAAATTTCTTCTATGTTAGCACCGCATGCCTCATAAACTTATTAGGTGTGCCAAAAGCATTAAAAAAAAATATATAAATCATAACTAAAATTAACAAGTTTTAACTAACATTACGTGATGGAATATAATACTAATAAAAACAGGAAATGTAAAATTTAATAGAACAAAACAAAGTCCACTCAACAAATGACCATGATGATGGGGGTGTAGAGTGTGTGAGCTGGGACGTAAGCGATTTCTTCAGAAAGTTGTTCAGGGTGCTTTGGGAGTAAACATATAAAATTTGTTACAACTTTTACCTTACATACTTTTTCGAATTCCTACCCATTTTCGAACTATACATTCCGGAAAAGTGAAAATTATCGAAAAAACGACTTTTATCAAATACTAGCCGTTGCCTGTTCTTCGTTCGCGTTATTTCGGGATAAAACGTAGCATATAATTGTTAATCCAGGTCCTAATCTATCTACCTACCAAATATCATCAAAATCCGTTTAGCCGTTCAATTTTCACTTTTCCAGAACGTGTAGTTCGAAAATGGGTAGGAATTCGAAAAAGTATATGAGATGAAATTTGTAACAAATTTTATGAGCTTTTATTACATAGAAGACATTGTTTCTCTACGACGCACTGTTTTAAAGATATTAACGAAAAACTCAAAAGTGGGAACTTTTATGCCCCCCAATCCGGCGCACCTCCTAGTATGTTAACTCCCTAAGCACCCTAAACAACTTTCTGAAGAAATCGCTTACGTCCCAGCTCACGCACTCTACAACCCATTTGTTGAGTGGAGTAAAACAAAACCTTTACTAGTAGTTGTTCATGAAACTTGGCATATGAGTCAAGATGATCATTTTCGTACCTATACCTACATACTCGTACCTACTGATCTACATATAATATTTATATTTACGTTGAATCTTCCAATGAGATAGTTATCTCAGGCACTAGCAGGCAAATAAAACCATTTCCTTTTTGAATTCGGTTAGTAAACCTAGTAGCTACAATGTGGCCATACAAGAATCTATGTCTAAAGCTTCCATCTTAGCCTCGGGACTCGCGTGACAAGAGAAGGCTAAAAACTATCAGTGGTATGTATATGGTAAAAAACCACCACAGAGAACACAGAGGAATCTGCGGCTGCTACTAGAGGCAGCATTTTCCATAATATTATTATACTAGCTTTTGCCCGCGGCTTCGCCCGCGTGGATGTCGGAAAAGATCCCACGGGAACGTTCATGAGGAAAACATAGGGCCGTCCGATATAACTGTGCAAACTCAAATCGCTAGGATATATCCTTGCCGTGTATAGCTCCCAGTCGGCATGATTTTTTTCCGACATCTTCAACAATCGTCGTGCCACGAATTTTATTGATCGGTATCTACTTCGTGGTACATACTGCCGTCTCTAGACTCTGCCGGCGCGCGGCGCGGTGATTCCGTGCTCTGTGACTGCCGCGCTCAGTCGAAGTCGGAAAAGTCAAAGTCTGGCATATTATTAAGTGGCTTCTGAGTGCGGCAGTTTGATTCTGTTACTCAAAATGACTTACCGTCGTCGGAGTTAAGTGGCTGTATGACGTGCTCCACGGAGGTGCCCGCTTTATAATTATATCTGCTGGGCCCCGGCTGCGGCTCGTCGTGGGAGGCAGCGCTGCAATTGCCAATTAAAAACATTAATTTTGCCAGTTTCTTCCCATTTTGGTACTAGACCCCAATATAGTATTTATATCTGTTATTATTATGGTGTGCATAATAATGAGTATTCTATCTATCTGTCTATAGTATAATCAGCCTATTATGTCCCCCCTATATTGCACTGCATGCTGGGACACAGGACTCTTCTCTGTGTGAGAGGGAGTGGGACATTACTTACCACGCGGGCTCAGTACGGGTTGGCGGATGCAACATGTCTTTGAGTTTTTGGTTCTCGGACCTTTTTCGGTTATCCTCATTTTTTTTTCCACCGTTTTGAGAGCAGTGGTGAAGTAAAGTGCCTGCTTGGGCTCGGACCCACGACCTACAACTCGTAAGTGTCGGCCGTTACCACTGGGCCACCACTACTCTCTAGACTCCAATACAATATCTGCAAAATTTGGTCCCTATAGACTTTATGTTAAAGTAATTAATGTAAGAAACGATTGAACAAAATTCGCCTTTATTGTTTTTAGTTCGAAGAAAAAACCCGCTAATAAAAAAAAGCTATGATATGTCACATTACCTATCACAAATGTTATAATTTGTATTGTTAGGAATACAAATTATAACATACATAAATTAATATAAACGTATAACGCGAATCTTTTTCTAACCGGGAGCGGATACAATCCGCTCGGCCAATAAGGTCGAGTCGAAGCTTCTAGAAGGTTCTAGAAGCTTCCAAACAAATGACGTGCTGACTTGTCGTTGACTTTTGTGAGAGACGTAAGCATGTCAATCGTCAAATAGGCAACAAACTGTTTATAGGTATTAAAGCACTTACCTACTTATGATAATGTGTTTATGTTAAAAACGATATACTTGTCATTAAAATAAATTCGTATACTCACCTCGTTGATTGGTGGAAGCTGGACAGTCTTGAATTTCTGGAGCTGCCACCGGTCGAATTTCGCTTCATTGGGTGCCGAAGTCCGTGTGGGAACGGACGACCTCCATGACTTGTAGATAACTCTCCTTCAGAAACATAATGATAATCAGTGACATCATTAAAACCTCTAATCTGCAGTACTCGGCTGTTGACGTGGTACAGTCGCCGTCTATATCTGACGGCGACTTGTAGCAGACAAGGTGACCAAATACTTGTGAACAATTTAAAATATCAGTATGTTCCATACACTACTAGTAGTCCAGTAAAAATAGATCGATTTGTATGGAGTAGATTGCAATAAATGCTCTTTGGGTGATAATTCAGAATTAAACATATAAATAGCTAAAATATATAAATTGACAGTAATCCCCGATATTTTTTTTATATATATTGAGTTATTAGCAATTATAGCAATAACATTAAATTTAAGTGGGAACAAAAAATGGACCACTGGTGATTTTGTACATGACTGCTCCTTTTCAAAAGTTTTAATTATGGTAATAATTATCCCCGGTCAAAATCAACATATTAAGTACCATATTGACTATTTTATATAAAATAAATGATAACTTCAAAACAGTAATTGCCTAGAGAGTGAAATTTTGTCAAAGTATTTAAATAGTTACTACAAATAACTATGTAAATTATCACCAACGTGGCTATTATACTTTTTTTTTCGTGAAGTTAAATTTGCATTTAACCCTCGTACATTAAAGACACTCAGGATATTTTTATGAATCTTAATACCAATAATTTTTATCTACTCAAATTGGAAGAAATCCCCTGAATATCTGTAAAGCATTTATAATAATTAAATGAAAATCAAAAACTCGCGAGAGGGGTGCGGGCGGGCGGCAAGCGGGCGGCGGCGGCGGCGGCGCGATGCATCAAGCGGGCATCTATTACATAAATTTTATTTTGGATTCGTGTAATTAGACCACATGATTAAACAAAGATGTGGTGTTTTAAAATAAAATAGTACGCACGGCTACTACAGATCAAGCTATACATTTCCAGTATAAGCTGATCTCGCATTGTATAGGATTTCCTTACAATGAGAGGTCAGTGCAAACTGGAAATGTATAGCTTGATGTGAAGCCTTGTGTACCTACTCGTACTTCTAGGCAAAATTGACATCAGCAAAATGAAAAAAAAATAAATTGGAACAATAACACAAGAAGTAGGTACAAAAGTAAAACGGTGATAGCTGCAAAAGTATAAACTGTAGCGCAGTTAACAACGTCCTTCTCCAGATACAGAATGGAATAAATGTTCCATGCAGAAAGAGACTAATAGGTAATTTTAGTAGTTTACATAATAAAACATAAAAAAATAAATAAATAAAAAAACGGCGATTCGTACCAATAGTCGTCGGATTTGTATTACTCGTCATAAGGACCCAGTCGTGTTATTTTTTTTGTGCTAATGTGAACTCTCAGGTCTTGAACATAAAGATCAAGATAAGTAGGATTAAACATTAATAAACATTAAAAATAATGAGATTGTGTTTGATAACAGCAATCTACATGGTCTTGACATGATCTGACCAAGATTATGTCTGGACTTTAAAAGAGACTGTGACCTCTGAGTTTGTTTCGGCCTTTCTTATCAGAGTAGTCAGATAGGAAACGCTAACCTCATCTAGTTTTAAAAAAAACATGATTGACGTGTAAAAGTGTTCGTACAAACCTACTTACTAAAAATAAATCATTTATCATTTATCGATATGAGTCTTAAGAAACAAAAGGTAGGTAGAAGACTGAATGCTAAGATTTACTAAAGGTTGTAGCAGAGCAGGAGGTAATAAAAACAGCAAGGTAAATTAAATTGTAAAATATTTTTTGCTTAAAAAAATTTAAGAGACGTTCGCCAAAAAAAATGAGAGATCAGAATAACAGAATCAGTTTTTGTCCGGAATTATGTCTATGCTATTGACTCGATGGATGAGCCAAAGTTGAGATCAGACGTCAACTCCATGCTCAAAAGCTCTAGGCGGTCGGTAATTATTACAGTAGTGCTATTCTGTAAATATCTCACAGTGAAAACTTAGGTGAAGTTAGTGATCTTAAAGTGAGCCGTCAATTGTGTCAACCACTAGCATCGAGCAGGTCAGCTCCTCGCTCATCAGGTCCGCTTGCTTTATTCACACCCAGACTGCAAAGGGCCTCATGGACCTCTTTCAGGTGAATGGAGATCTCCGGCATTGTGGAACTACAGTGGGGTATGTTAGAGGCCGCATCAAGGCGTGAATTTTCGGCAAAGACAAAGGCTAATAAGTTTGCACTTTCTTGCGTGGGATGAGCCAGCGTTCCATCAGACATAAGCATAAGAGGCAGCAAAAGGCAGAAATTTGCCTAGACTGATTTGGACAGCGATCAGAACTCCTTGCTACCTGAAAGGTCCAACCAAGGCAAGGCAAGGTGAAGGTGCCAACTTGGCCTCAATTCGTCAAAACGCGCCTTACGTAACACCCGTTTGCAATCCTTGGCGGGAGAATTGTACGTAATTATGTAATTATGCCTGGCAGGCACGATTGAGGGACCACCTTTAACCGATTGTATCTTTTGAGTGCCTACTTTTACAAACTAGAAGCTGAATTTACAATTGTTTGAGAACATTTCCTTAAGGCTGCAGTCTTGCAAAATTCACTCGCGGCGAATTATTTGCGCAACTTTGTGTTTTTTTTTAAACAAAAGTAATGAAATAACATGAAATATTATTATAGTACGTGAATAACCATAATATAAGTAATAGATGGTAGTTTTTTTTAAGTTCATCTGGGTGGATTATGTTAGGTAAATCAAGCGTTAAATACAGCTCTTTCGCGCCAACAACGATTCGAGTTATGTTTGTGCACTTGCATTGGGCAATACAAATTTTATTTAGAAAATCTGTTCAGCGCATAATTGTTTCCATATTCCTGTCTTCAAAATGCGCTGATTACTTTTTTTTGATTATCTTTCATTTTCTTAATTCAGGTGTCACAATGTCATCGAAATTCTCTGTTTTTATCTCTTAATAAACGGTTTGTTTCATAATAACAAAGCATCGTATGCATGTAAGATTTGGTTGGTTTAATTCCAAGAGTTCAATAAAGCAAATACTAAAAAAAAGTAGCATCTAAATCACCTTAGTCTAACAATAATAATAATCTCAAAAGACCTCCAAAACGCTCCGACCCACTAAGAAATTTCCCTCGCAATTCTTGTTCATAAACTCTGTTTTGGAGGTCTTTTGCTCCGCGGGCAAAAGCTAGTACATAATACAGTGTACGTAAACTATAGTTCGGAGCTCGTCTGAACTTGCCACACATGGATAACGCCGGTGGTCGCTACTCGCCACGATAGGCTGTTCACGTTGCCACCACCGAATACTAAACTAAACGCTAGCAATGGGTTATAAAAGTAGCGGCTACCGACCACTTGTGCCGACCACAAGTGTCTGTCACGCACGTTCGCTACTTTAACTGCTTCCAGCTTTAGAAAAACCTAGTCGTCAAATGTAGTCCGATCCTTATAATATAATGTTTGTACAGACAACAGCTCATCAGGTTATACCAAACTGTCAAATCTCTCCAAATGATTTTAAACCTTAAAATGTTGATGGTTAAGTTCAAAATTGAATGAGAAAATTTTACAGTTTATAGTAACTTGACCTGCTGCTGTGTGTACAAAAGCGTTAACAACTATGTTGCGATCATAATAATAGTTATTATTCGAATTTTGTGGCATAAAACACTAAAATACCTAGAATATGGCGGGTTTAGAGGCAACTATTAAGCGTATCCCAGTAATTGTCACAGTAGTACTTAAAATGACGAGATGACGAGGTCAAGTAGGAATTTTTAGGTACCAATAGATGTCACGTTCGAATAAAAATACTTTTATTATAAAAGTGTTCCCAATTTCAAGTTATATCGTTAGCAAATTAACTTAACAAATTCATCAAACAATCAGACTCACCGTAGACCCAACTGAAGTTTCACAAATCGAAAAACAAAACTACGTGCCGACTTCACATTTAGCAGCTGAACTTGCAAAAAAAAAATTTTTGTCGGACACACTTTTCAAGTAAAATATTTCAGACGTTATTACAGTTAAAACTCAGTGTTGTTATTTTAAATGTGCAATATGTTAAATGTCCAAGAATAGGTTGTCATAAAATCGGCAAGTTTAATGTTTAGTAGAAAGAGATATTAATGTTTTTAAATAATTAGACGACTACTAGGTCACTGTGGACTTCACCCGCGTTTACCTTACATGATTCGAACCAGAAGGCGGTAGTTGATAGAATAAATGCACTTATCTTGAATGTAAAGCGCATTTATTATATCCCATAGGTATAATTGTGTACTAAGTTTATTAAAATCCTAACAATAGAATAATTACAGATTTTTCTCTTTGCGGACGTAACAACAACAACGTCAGTTTCGTGTAGTCGGACAATCCTGGCTTTTCGTTCCGGTATTTCGTGCAATTGTCGCGTGAGTGAGTAGATTGCAGAGGAGGCATGTTGTATACCTTTCGCATTTTCCTTTGTGTAGGTACTGTTTTCGGCAAATTGTATGTAAAATCACTGGCACATTATCCGAGAAATGAAATAAATTGTCTTTCCGAAGCTCACTAAAACATAGAGTTTTAAAACCTTTACTGCCAACGGTGACAGAATCACCACCCATAAGGGTTTTCCACATATTACGCAAGACATAATAAATAAGTACCAAAAATCGCATAGTAAACAATCTCATTGCGTAATGAGAAGAAAGTTTTCAGTAATTATTTGAGCAGTTAAACAATAGCTCCATCTTTTTCACATCCGATAACTTCGTCCCTCTCGCACACCGACGCGGGGGATGGTCAAGGTTGGCATTTTATATAGTCTAGGTAATTTAGGTTTTATGCATTTTGCGAAGATTCCTTATCACTTAATCAGGGGATTATGACACTTACATATGAAGAATGAAAATGTTAATGCACATCCTAAAAAATATTTCAAGTGTCTTTTATGTACAATAGACAAATCATGATAAAACACTTTTTAACTATGTTCCTGAGAAGTCACCAAGGTGAAAACTGAACATAGGTTCGAGGCTAACGTTTGGAATGTATAAACAGAAAAATCCCCGAAAGTGCGATTTTTTAAGTCCCGTTTATCACACCATGAAAGAAAAAATCTCGTAATGTTAAGAATTTTGTACCTAAACCGAGGGATTACTTATGTACTATAATTTTAGGCTGGCTATAGACGATAATCTTACTTTTCACCTAAAGTGTGTTTTTTGTTTAACGTTAAACAGTAAAAACACAACTTTAGGTATTTCTGAGGTTCCTCCGACCATATGAACACAAAATTGCCACGAATGCATACGTAAATAACTATACTATTATTTCAAAACCAATTTACTAAAGTGTCTTTAATGCAATCTCAAACACTATTTTTACTAGACTATAGTTGTCATTAACATCTAAACATTCATTACTTCAGTAATATTTGAGCAGATGCTTGTCAATAATTTCTATACACACAACTAACCAAAAATATCTGAACGTCAAGTACTATTCTACGGAGACAAACACTGAGCTTACTGCTTACCTAATTCGTTACCGCGTGATATAAAGGATGAACCAAAAACCAACACTGAGTATCTGAGGTATAAATGCGATGAAAAGGGAATAAAATTGTATGGAAAATCATTTGTTTATGATACAACTATTATGTTAATGTCAAACTATTGAAAGAAAATAGATCTTGGAACTAACTGACATTTGAAATTGTTCAGAATAATTTGATCACCTTGTCTGCTACAATATTTATGTGACGGCGACTGTACAAAGAATTTAAGAAAAAAAGTTAATTTAAACAATCAAAAAACCTGACTGCGTAAAAAGTGAACTGTGAAAGAAAAAAGTGAAAGTGAAGTGAAAAGATGAAAACAAGATGACTTATTTTGTCTCCATACAATCTCATGCAGTCGGAAGCAATAGGTCTTTATTGTTTCCATCTTTTCTCCGACTGTATGAGATTGTATGGAGACAAAATAGGTCATCTTGTTTCCATCTTTTTTAAAGTTCACTTTTTACGCAGTGGGGTTTGTTGATTTTTTTAATATGACTTTTTTTATTTTACACTTTTTAGGGAGAATTATTTTTCTCTCACTGTATTAAGTAACGCTTTAGGTAAGGTCGTCGAAATTATGTTTCAAAGCAATAAAATTTTGGGTTTGTCTAACTCGATTATTTTTTAAATCATACTTGAGGATCAACTTTCTTTATAACGGTCCCCCGACCGCACACGTTTTTAACTTCTCATTCCAAATTACATTTAAACATATAATTTGTATATATTTTTGTAATCACCTTTTAAATCCTTTCATTTTGATACACCACTCGATAGGTTTGGAAGTTTTTTTTTTAAACACACATTTTGGCGCCAAAAATCTGCTATTTTGGTTTTTTATAGTTTTAATATACCCAGTGATACCCGTGCAATTAATACGAATCTAACGACATATCATTCATTAAAATCAGTCAAACCATTTTGGCTACAGGAGGTCACAATGGAACGGACATACATACGTACAGGCAGTCATGGGGACTGCCGGCAGAAGTGAAAACTTAGAACTATAAAATGCTTTCACTGCTGGCCAAGCGCAACATGGTCATACTTATAGTACAGATATGCTGTTAACCTGTTAACATTAGCATATCACATGTCAGTGATGCGAACCCGTAAGATTTCCCCAACCAAAACTCGCTCAACGCGCCTAAAGAAGTTTTTGCTTCAAAAATTAGCTACTTATATACGCTGCTGAAAAAAATCTGCTGCTCTCTACATTATGACGAATTATGCGAACATAAATGAAGGGAACAGCTGCTTTTTTTCACGATTCCAGGTTTGGTCCCATAGTAAAAGTTGTTCATAATGATGAGTACAACACTACCGTGGCAGCTCCAAAAAAGCAGATATCCATAGCCCCCTGTAATAGCCCCATAGGTACGTCTAATATCCATAGCCCCCTGTGATAGCCCCATATGTACGCCTAATATCCATAGCCCCTGTGATAGCCCCATATGTACGCCTAATATCCATAGCCCCCTGTAATAGCCCCATAGGTACGTCTAATATCCATAGCCCCCTGTGATAGCAGCAGTCAATTGTAGGTTACTGTGTTACGGCATGGGGAGGGGCTTGTAAAACCTATATGGTACACCTCGAGAGAGCCCAAAGATCTTTGTTAAAAGTCATGACCTTCAAACCGTACCGGTTCCCTACAAAATCCCTGTATGAAAGTTGTCAAGTACTTACAGTGAGACAACTATACCTTCTTAATCTCATCATGAAACAGCATGAAATCACTCCGGTAAACCACGCAACCAAACATAAGAGAACTGTCGTTAGTGTTTGTCGCGCAGTCAAATGTAAGACTGCATCCGCACGACGACAACGTCTATATTTAGCTACTTATATTTATAATAAAGTTAACAGAATCCTTAACTTCAACCCACTAACAATAAATAAAACTAAGATAATGCTAAATACATGGCTTCAAACATTGGACTACCAACAGACGGAAAACTTACTTAAAGAACAATACACGTGATAATTAAATAGTATTTAAGGTAAACGAAATCAGATATTTAACCCAAAGTCCAGTCACCAAGTACAACCACTCATACAAATACACACACACACACACACACCCTCACACACACAAAATACAACACACTCACATACACACCACTCAAGAGCATGCATGCACTAATTTTCATTTGTTTTTTTGATTTATTATTTTAATTTTGTTGCATAAACTGTTAATGTTCCAAAATCGGGTGAAGACACTGACTCCTGTAACACAGGTACCACCTAGCTCAGGAGTCAGGGCTTCAATTGTTAATGTAACTCCATTTTTATGTCAATAAAATATATTTTATTATTATTATTATTTTATTTATTATAGCCCCATATGTACGCCTAATATCCATAGCCCCCTGTAATAGCCCCATAGGTACGCCTAATATCCATAGCCCCCTGTGTTAGCCCCATAGGTACGCCTAATATCCATAGCCCCCTGTGATAGCCCCATGTGTACGCCTAATATCCATAGCCCCCTGTGATAGCCCCATAGGTATGCCTAATAAACGGCCGCGTACTGTAATCAATCAATGTGTGTCATTAATCATGAACACGAACAGTCAACAATGACACGATTATAATGATTCAGTTTCTAAATCGGATACGCCACCACTTTGGGCCTAAGGCCTTTAAACAGATTTTGTCCCAAAACACTCCTGTGTAAGTTCCTTGATATTGTTTTTGTTTGATATATAATAACAATTTCTTCAGAATTCATAAAAGAGTTCTGTGTTGGCACTTTTTGGAAAAGGAGGTCTAAAATTCGTTTTTGGGCAACTTACCCTCGAATGAATCAGTGTTCATCGACCCTTGTGAAAAATTGTCGCACTCAGTCGATACTCCCAGACTTCGGTGAAGCATTGCCGCCACACGCTCGCGCGCTTCTCTGTCGATGTTTAGTTCATCGGAACTTTGCTTTGCACCCTGAAAGAAACATAATTACCACTTTACTAATGCTCCTCAACATTCTTACAACTTAATGTATACCCCTGGGCACAGTCTGCTGAGGCCTTCCTGAAAGTCCTTTAACGGACTCCGAACTCAAGTCGGGTGAAAAAAAAACTTGCTCAAATAACTTTTATACTTTAAAAGATTTTTTTTATTTTAGGGGTTACATTAGATTTATTTAGATTTATAATTAGGTTGTTGTTATGTTGTTTGGTTATTCTTGTGTTTTTATTGTTTATTTTATATTGTAGGTTATACCAGAGTATAATAATTAATGTGTCTATGAGTCTATAGTTTTAAGTGTTTTGTATTGTTTTATACAGTATAGGTATGTAGTTATGTAAGTTAGGTTTTATGTCTATGTGCACATACAAATTATTGTAAATATTCGTATGTCGCTTTTAGCGACGGATGTGTCCTGAACACAACTATTATAAATACCAACTTTGTTGCTACCATATCCGACGAATAAATGTCTGTATTCGAGATTTGAATTGAATTGATGAAAGCTTACGTGAGAGCCGTCCGTGTGGTGGAATAATGGTCTGACAAATTATGATACGTGCCGTCGACAAAATAGAAAAAGAAGAATGCGATTCATTTTCAGGCTTATCTTGGATTTCTTTGGCGTTCTTTCAAGGGGTGAAAGTCTACATGACCATCTCCAACAATTACCATGGAATTAGCTCTGAAATAGCAAATTTACTAACTGGCCTGGACGCGCTTGGTATGCTGAGGCCGTAGTCAGAGGACGAATCAACATCCATCTCCGTCAGGTCCCGCGATGGGTTCCTAGTGAACCACACCGCCAGTTCATAAGTTAATCGGGCTTCACGTAGTTTATTTTCCCAACTCTGGAAATTTATAATTAATTATTATTCGTATTATGAAAACGATATAGGAATACTTGGCTTATAAATCTCCCACCTTTAGCGTGCCTTGTGCGTTGGGGTCCTTTGACGATTCCGATAAACTGAACGCGACGAGTGATGAGCCAACATCATCAATGACCACGAACACTAAGGAACCGTATTCCTTTGGATTACGTTGGCTAATTTTCGGGTATGTTACAAGCCTTTCAATGAAGAACTTTGGCCTGTAAAGCAAAACAATTTATGGGTAATTCGCAGAGCAAACAATAGTAAACGCTATGGGTTTAATTCGCTTAAAAGTTAGATATTTACCTTATTAGTTTGTACGGATGAAGGCTGCCCTTAGAGAGCTTCTTGCAAATGAGAAGCATGTCAGTGAGTAGGTATACACGTACTTCCATCTGTGGAAAATCTGTATTTTTAGAAAGCATTTGTCCTCTTCAGGATTATTTTACCATTGGTTTGGGCTCGACAATGTATACGTAACGCAGACGCTTGGATGCGCACTACTTTGACGTCGCTCACTGGTGGATGCAATGCAATGTATGCAATAGTTAATGCTGACTTGAAAGTGGCGTGGTCCGCATCTGCGTGACGCTAGCACAGCAATAATCTAACTAAAATGAAGCTAAAATGCGGAGTTGTGTGATATCTTCCACATTACAATGAGAAAAAAGAAGAAAAAAAAAAAACGTCATATTAGTTTCACAAAAGAAGTAAGTGGAAATAGTATTCGCGTGGTAAAATAATTATAACAAATAATTCGCACCCGTGCAACCTGAAGAGCGTAATGCATAAAATTATTGAATAATAATATAATATTTTGTCATTGCATAAGGCTAGTCGCTCTTAAAAGTGTGTGTTTGCGACACAAAGCTACTTTTTTAAATTGCTGACAAACAATACACTTTTCAAATGAACCTGAATGATTATGAATGTATACCTACCTGATACCTATTCAAGTAATAATAACGGATGCATCCGGAAATGATTACGCAAAGCACGAAAAGAAAGATTAATTTTACTAGTGATCCCTAGATTTTTACTAAAAAAGGAGTTTTAATGAATGCTGTAATTTTAAATTATTTTAAATAAGTAATTATATTAGTAGAGACCACTGTTAAAATTATCATTAATTTCTAGTCTTGCCTCCTTAATGTTGTCCTTATAGCGTAAGTCTCCTTGGTATATTAGCGTCCTGCTATGATGGGCAGAGCAGTTTACCATAGGCGCTTTAAGATTTAACTGCGCGTACAGACGAAAGCATTTATCCAGTTCATCGTCTTTAAAATCCTGAAAAAGAAAGGCGCGTTTAGGAAAGTGCAGACGCAGTGATAGGTCTATTACACATTGTTTATTTACCTATTTATTTAAACAGAAGATATTTATTGATCTTTTTTTCAACTTTTGATGCGCGTTAACCCCCGGGGGTGGGGGGGGGGGTGGTGTGCCAATAATTGTACAGCTTAAGGCGAAAGCGCCAGGGTAGCCCGCGAAATTCAAAATTTCTTACGTTTTTTGCAATTTGTAGGTCAGTGTGAGCTTGTCTGTTGATTACAATATGATTCGCGGCCGTAGCTAATATGGCTTTACAGAATTATAATAATTAGAATCAGCAATACAACTCCATAAGTTAGCATATACCTCAAACCTCATGATTTCATTAAATCGCTAGATTTGAGATAAATGCTAACTTATGGAGTTGTATTGCTGATTCTAATGATTATAATTCTGTAAAGCCATATTAGCTACGGCCGCGAATCATATTGTAATCAACAGACAAGCTCACACTGACCTACAAATTGCAAAAAACGTAAGAAGTTTTGAATTTCGCGGGCTACCCTGGCGCATCAACCTTAAGATATAATGTAGTAGGCATCTAATTAGGTTTCACGAATAATTTGGTATTTAATATTATACCTAATATTATTTTTAGTTTAATTTTGCGAGAAGAGAGAAGAAAACGATTTTTTTTTCTAAAACCTATTGATTCTTATTGATTATTAAACATCTAATAAATAGGTATTATTCAGGTTCAGGGATAGGAGGAGGGCTTGGACTCATATATTTGCAAACTGTAATTTTAGTTTTCTTTTTAAAGTTGTATACTGAAAATGAAAGAAATACGATTAGTTTTAAACAGCACTATTTATTATAAATCCTATCTACTTCATTACCATCAAGAACATGATAAGACCCACGGATGAGTTGGAGATGAGACGTGCGCTTAGCTTCAAGTACACATGATAGCGTTTAGTAATAAATACTAACTTTATAAGCAACAAATAGAACGAAGATTTCACAGTGAGATGGTTAAAAAATGGCAGAAAAGGTCACGACTACTAGGAAATCTAGAGTAAACTTACGAGAAGGATTAAAGAACATTGAACTTGGGGCCTAAAACGGCAACTTTGGCAGAATCATAATAGGATAATTAGGTAGGTATTATGAATCATATTTGAAATCGTAAAACGGCCACAAACTGGTAATTCATAGCACGCAATTCATCTGTTTGACAGTTTTGTATGGAGATTCGTAAAATGGTCCACAAATTATGAATTGCTTTATTGAAGTTTAATGTCAAATAGCACAATCATAAAAAAATGCTGGGAATTCAGGAAATGAATCGCTTTTAGAGGAATTGCTTAATGTGGCCTTTTTAGACCCCCTTTTCATTACAATAAAATGTATTTTCAACACAATTGCTCGAAAAGTGCCTCGTGGCGCTAACGTAAGGATAGGCTAAGTAATAACAGCCGCACGGGTCGATCGATCAGGTCAAGCTATGCTTGCCGCGTTCGGTACGTGGATGGGTGACAATCTTTACTTACCGAGACCCCTCCGTGCCTCGAAAAGCACGTTAAGCCCTTGGTCCCAGCCGTCATTCTTGGGTCTTTGACAATTGTTACAGGTCGTCAGAAGCCCGAAAGTCTGACAACCAGTCTTACCAAGGGGTATCGTGTTACCCAGTAAATGGGTTGTGGAGGTCAGATAGGCAGTCACTCCATGTAAAATACTGGTATTCAGCTGCATCGGTTAGACTGCAAGCCGTCCCCAACATAGTTAGGAAAAGGCTAGGCAGATTTATTTTGCTCGAAAAGTACCTTGTAAAATAAAAACACGCGTGCTCTTACTTTGCATTCCCGCTCTAGTGCGGGAGAGTATGCCTCAGATAGGTTTAAACTAGTCACAGGTGTGCGATTTTCCCTTCAAACATTTTTACGCCTAAACATTTGTGAATATAAATTATAAACTGTGTAATATTTATGTATATACTGTTAGGGCTAATTTTTCAATAGTCAGATAAATGTTATCTGAAGAATAAATATGACAATTTGACATATTTTCTATACAAAAGCTGTCAAACCATCATATTTATTCCATAAATAAAAGTTATCTGACTATTGAAAAATTAACCATAGGTTAATGAATATGATAAATAAACATTTAAAAAAATATATATATTGCAGTGTGGCCGCTTAGAGTGAGGCACGAAAAAAACACAAATACGAGCCCATCTGACATCCGTCACAAATATTTCAAAATACACTCCTGGACACCGGAATCGAGCCACCCTGCATAATTTTGTCCGCTAAAGCAGTGTACCACAGGTGGTAACATACACTAGCCCAACAGAGATTTAAGCTGTCTGAATCCGCCGTACCATCTGTGTTACGCTGGGCATTTAAAAGAGGTCTCTGTCTCTATCTTTTTAAATAATGGTAGGACAAGGAAAAATAAACGTGGTTTTGAAGCCTTTTCACTTAGATTATGAAATCATAATCTAAGCCTATTCACTATCATTTCCGATTGTCATTGTTCCAAAAGACATTGCTCTGCGCCCATACATTGTTCGCCCTGGAACCAAGAGCATCGGAAAATTATGTGTTGTATTGTAGATCAATAGTAAACTCCTATAAGATCTCATTTTTATAGGTAGACTACCTGCAGAATAGATATATTTCCAAAAATGTATCAGATTTTGAGGTTATAATTGAACCACGAATATTATGGTTTTTCATAACTCCGTGACTCCGAGTGATTTTTATGAAACTGAAAAACAATATCCTAATGCATTTAGCTATTTTAAGTACCTACCTGATAATCAGGTATGCAGTTTTTGTTCTAAAGCCTAAGTGAAAGTCACCAAAACACACCGATACAATTTACCGTTACAGATGTAGACCTGTCAAATACTTTTCGTGTCAAATTATCCTGCCATTATCGTCAATCAATAAACTATATCTCCATGGAAACCACATACGTAGTTTCCATGTAGACTTGATACAATACGATTAAAATGAAATGTCATGTTATAAAATTCAAAGACAAGAAAGTATTGCGTATCGTAATGTAGAGTAAAAGAGATGGGTATACAATTAACGTTCATTCATTTTTGAACGGATTACGATTCTCGTAATTTATCCCGCTTGGGAGCACTGGTGTAGATGGAGACTGACAAGTGACCATTTAGTGACGTCAAAAATAGGGATGCCAAAATAAATACGATACGTTAAAAAGGATATTTCCTAAGATTTACTATGGCCATACGTTACAAACAGTATTAGGTACATCAACTTTTGTCATACGATAACATTAATACCATTAAAAGTATGACAATGTCCTACTTATAATAACACCATACTTCTCTACTTCTATACAACAATATTAATAATAACATCTGTACTTATCTATCTTTTTTCTACTACTTATAAATCTTTTTTTGTTAGGTATATAAGCTTATATCACATATATATAAATGTAAAAAAACATCATCCGATGGAAAACCAATCATCATCATTAGTTGTGAACCTATGGAGTTCGTAGCTAACCCCCCCTCTCCCCCCGCGTGTCAAATGCACCCAAAGTGTGCAAAAGGACAAAACTTTACATAATAGGTATATAAGCTTAGATCACATATACACTACTTTGCAAAAAAAACGGGCGGTTTGGATTTTTCTACATTATTGGTAATCATTTAGTTCTAAAGAGGTTTGAATAGCCAAACTATGTTACTGGCACTTAATTAAGAGTCTGGGTATGAAAAAAAAGTTAACTTCAAATTCGAAACTGTTGTTTTTAAAAATAAAAGGCTCTTTCAGTTTATGACTTTTTACTTACTACTCGCGGGTTTGCGGTTAAAAGGTTATTAGACAACTAAAACTAAATTCTCGTTATTTTTATTAGAATAATTTATGTTTGTCGCATAATCCTGCTTTATTGTGACTTAAAACAGAATATCTTTGTGTCGATTGTAATGGCAGAAAAAGCAATAAGAGCTAGTAAAATTATAGCGCTGCTGGAAGTGGGGTGTAGCCAATGTTACGGCTCACAGCGGTTAAACGTGAGTCGTTCCACCGTCCAAAGAACCTGGACTCGATACCAAGAGACAGGTTCCGTTCAAAGAAGGCAAGGTTCTGGGAGAAAACGTTGCACACAACCACGAGACGACCGCTTTTTAGTGACTCAGGCGCTGAGGAACCGCAAATGCAGTTACATAGACCTCAAAAGAAACCTTGAAGAAGTACGAGGAGCACAAGTTAGCGTATGGACAGTGAGGAGGAGGCTTTTAGCGGTTGATATACGCAATCGACGAACAGCACGGGCCCCCAAGTTACTCCGTGAGCACCGGATTGCTCGACTAAGGTTCACTAAAAATTGTCTATCTTGGACACTAGGTAACTGGAGTAGTGTACTCTTCTCCGATGAGGCTCCAATTTGTCTGAATGGTGAGGACCGACGTCGGCGAGTGTTACGAAGACCTGGGGAACGCTATGCCGACTTGTGTTTCAAAGAAATCACCCCTTATGGTGGAAGGTCCGTTATGTTTTGGGCGGGCGTAACTTCCAGCTTTCGTACCGAGATAGAGTTCATTGAAAATGGCTCACTAAATGCGCAAAGGTACATAACAGGAATAATTTGTCAACATGCACAGCCCGCACTGACTGTAATTGGTGAATATGCCATTCACATGGACGATAATGCTCGGGACCACCGTCCTGGCGACGTAGATGCTTATATGCAAGAGGTCGGTATTCATCGTTTGGATTGGCTAGCGCGGAGCCCCGACCTTAACCCCATTGAGCACGTCTGGGAACTTCTATAGAGGCGAGTACGATCTGTCCAACCTCTTCCACAAAACATCAGGGAGCTTAAACGTGTGATTTCGGCTGAGTAGGAACACATTCCACAGGACACCATGAAAAGCCTGGTGGAAAGCATGCCAAGACGATTACATGCTGTAATCGATGCAAGGGGAGGTCATACTCGTTATTAATTTTTATTTTTTAATGTCTTTTTTTTATTAAAATACCATAAAAATACTCGTAGTGTTAATTTAATTATACCCTGAAAAATTTTAATTTTAACACGACTCTCTGTTTACATTGACTAAAACACCGTTTCCAGGATTTAAGGGTTAAAACGTATATTCTCAATGATAATAAGAAATTTCTAGTCATTTACGCTAATGACATACTAAAAATATTAACATTATCCATAGAAAAGCCAATGACTGTAAGGTGCCCGTTTTTTTTGCAAAGGAGTTTATATAAACGTAAAAAAACATCATCCGATGGAAAAAATATCATTATCAGTAGTTGTGAACCTATGGGGTTCGCAACTAACCCCCAACCCTCCCCACTCGCTGGTGTTTTGGGTCTAAAATTAGCCAAACACTTGTGTCTGACTTCTTAGTCAGACACTTGAGGGGTTAAGATAAACCGATCTTGTCGTGCTGAAGTGACTTGGTTTCGTGGTACTCCTGAACGGTGCACGAAGTCGCTATCAATGGTAATTTTTTTGACCGGCAGAAAGACTTATATAAAGTTGTGCACTTACGTTTCGCTGACTAAACCCAGACTGAAGAAGTGCCACAGCTTGCGCGGTTACTTCAGGTGCAGTATCCATAATTTGAACGTCAGAATGGATTAAAACATAAGGATAATCAATTTTGATACGCGTCAGGTTCGTGAACGGGAGCTGTCAGTGGAGGCTGGTCATATCTTAGCTGCCACGGCTTATTTAAATTCAACTTAAAATTTAAATTGTTTTTTTTTAATCTTTTTATTATTTTTTTTAACTTTTTGCATCGTTTTCACATGTATAATTTCAACATGAATGATGTAACCAATATTTAATTATGTAAAAATATTTTGATTTAAAAGTGTCAGTGGAGTTTCATGGCCGTTCTTCTCCATATGTAGGACCTACTACGCTTTGGAATGGGCGAATAGCTTCATCTTTCTGACTGACCGTCCCCTTGACAATTCAAAAGTGCCTGTTTATTATTATTTATTTGAAATAAATGCTGAGTTTGAGTTTAATACTCTTTTTATGCTAAACAAAACAAACAACGAAATAACTATTTATTGATGATGATTTATTGAAGATGCTTAATCAAAGCTTGTTGCTTCTACTTATAAAAGAGACCAAACTCCGAATTTCTTCTCATTTTCGAATTCTTTAATTCAAATAAAAACAATGATATATCAGCTTTAAAACTGCTTAAAAACTTTTTCGCTGACTTATCATTATTTTGATGTTTTAGGCCTTGAAGAATAAAGTTCACGGTGGCATGATTTAGGAGTCCGAGAGTGTATTATGTTTATATGAACTTTTATTTCTTCTTCCGTTGCAAGTGTGTTGAAAATCGTCGTTTGATACACGTGAGCACGTCTTGTATCTATAGTACCTATAACACTCGGCTCCAATCTCGCCTTGAGTGCAATGACAAAATTTGCACACTTGCATCAAAATGTAGATACTATTATGAAATTCATACCTGTATCGTACACCTCGTAAATTATTGTACGACCCATTATGTAATTCTTGGGATAAAATATTAATCCGATTAATGTGGTAGTTGTTTTTCTTTTCTTATTTCGTTGACTTACATACTGATGGCATACCTTTTGATAATTTAATAATAATTAATTATTTCGGATCATACAAGCAACAACAATAATGTGTGGGCCTCTCAAGATGCCTACACATAGTTTATGTTGTTAGTTTTTTAGTCACAACAGACTTTAAAAAAAATACAAATAATTTAGTATTATTATATTCTTTTATTTCAATTTATTTTATTTTATTTACTACTAGCTATTGCCCGCGGCTTCGCCCGCGTGGATGTCGGAAACTATACCACGGGAATGTCCTACCGGGAAATCCTTCCTTATTCCTTGTTTACATTATAAAAAATTGTGTGTAAAAATTTCAGCTTTCTAGGTTCAAGGCTTTGGGCTGGTCATAAATAACGTATAATAGTCAGTCAGTCAATCAGTCAGTCAGGACTTCACTTTTTATTTATATAGACAGATAGATTATTACAGTTTCGTTTAAGTCCACATAATATTATGGGTATCTACCTAACACAAATGACTTTATAATGAAAACGTTTATTAATGCGCCTCTCAACGTTGCAAGGTTCTATTATATTTTTTTATACTAAGTATAATTTTAGATACGTGCAATGAAAGTGAGAACTCAGGGCCGTTTTTGTATGAATAGCGGACTCTTTCACTTAGACCAGAAAATCCTAACATAACAATAGGTATGAACATAAAAAAAAACCGGCCAAGTGTGTGTCGAACCACGCACAATGAAGGGTTCCGTAGTTGAAAAGAATTTATAATAATAATAACCCCACCGCAGTATCTCTACGTTGACGTCGTGTTGGGGCTTGCGCGCTCCGAATTTTAGGTCTGTGCCGGTAGAGTTCACTTTGCCGCAACAGGTCTAGGATGAGGAGCCAGACCAAGAGAGATACAGAAACCCGCAGGGCAGCATGTGGCGAGCTGTTGGGCAGTAGCGACCCCACGGACCCTATCTCCCGGGAGAAGTCTTGTTCCTCACCTCTCGCTTGCCTTTATTGGCCGGCTGGAGTGAACACTGACGAGGAACAGAGCTCCCACCTCTTGCTTGCCTTTATTGGCCGGTTTGAGTGGAGATTCGCAAGAGCAAACGTGCTCGGAGGAAGGAAGTATTCCAGTAAGTGTTTGTAGGGATCTTGACCATCTTCCGGGCTCTGGGATTGTTCTGAGAACCGTGGGATACCTCTCCACTCCTCACAAGCACCTCAGGACATGTTGCCCCCTTGCCGCTACGACACTATGTGCTAGCGACCTTTTCGGGGGCCCATTATTGTGTGTGCAAGTCACCCCCTGCCATTTTATCCGTGTATTATAAAACATTGATCCGGCAGAGGCCATAGTCCTTTCATAGTTCACCAGCACCAGTCCACTTTAGCCACTCAAATCCATAGTCCAATGTCTTTGTTTCCATATACTGCAATAGTCCTACACCAACCGGGGGTTGTCCTTGGGTGCACTTGCATGGTGCGTACAGGGATAATCGTCGGTTGGTGCCTCATTTCATTGAAAGCGTCTGACGGGCCTCTGCGAGTTGGCTTTGGCCCCTCGTACGCCTTCTAAAGGTCCGGGACTCCAGGGTCCCGAGAATTGTCAAGACACGTAAAAATAATAATAATAATCAATCTCTCGATCAACATCTCTTGAGGCTCTCGTTAGGCGGTTGGATCAAGGTCCAGATTCAGAATGCAGTACTCCTCGATACGGCTCGTATTGTGAGGAGGTTCCTATCTCTGCAGCCCTAACCACCGGTACCTTGGACCCTGCTCCCGACACCGGCGGACTTCTATTTTTTTATATTTTTAAATGTTTTTTTTTCTACATCTTTTTGTTTAAGAAATATTTAAAAATGTAACTAAATAAGATAAGAAATGAATTAACGAGTAATAATAAAAGCCTTTATTCGCTGACCAAATACCATAGATACAGTTTTAAACTTTTAACTTAAACTTAAATTACTTCATTTTAATTTTACCTACAGTTTAATAAAAATAAAAAACACATTTTTCAGCAACCAGTTTGTTGGTCAGGTTGTCTTTCGACATAGGCCTCCCCTAGTTTCTTCCACTCATCTCTGTCACGAGCTAATCTTCTCCATCCTTTTGGTAAATCATCTTCCCACCTTTTGATTGACGTCCCTTTTGTCTTTTCCTTTCCTAGGATACCATTCCAATACGTCTTTCGTCCATTTTCCTCTGTTTGTTCTCATAATGTGACCAATCCAGTTCCATTTGAGTTTTTTTAATTTTTAGTAGAACATCGCTCACTTTTGTTCTTTTCATTATTTTTGAGGTCGTCCACCTGTCACGTAGTCTTATGTTTAACATGCTTCGCTCCATATTACGTTGGCAAACTATAAGTTTTTGATTGTTTTGCTCGTAACAGGCCAAGTTTGATATCCATAAGTGAGACATGGGAGAATACACGTATTGTACAGTTTGCTTTTCACCGACATTGGTACTGTTTTGTTTTAACTATTTCTTTTAGCGACCAGTAACGTTTCCAAGTGTTGCTTATTCTTCTATCAATTTCTTTTGAATATTGGTCTTTTATTGATATTAGCTGCCCCAAATAAACATATTCATCAACATATTCGATAACATACTGTCCTGTTTCTATCTCTATTTCTATGTTTTCCTTTAGTGCTTTCGTCATTACTTTAGTCTTCGCTGGATCCATTGATAAACCTGATTTTCTGCTTTCAATAGCTAATTGCTGTAACATGGTTTGTAGTATGTCTGGTATCTCTGCGAATATCACAATATCGTCAGCGAATCTTAGGTTATTTAGGTTTGTTCCATTTACATTTATTCCAAAGTCTTCCCAGTCTATATTTCTGAATATATTTTCTAAGACTGCCGTGAAAAGTTTTGGGGAAAGTGGATCACCTTGCCTGACGCCCCTCTGGATACTAAATTCTTCTCCTTGCTGTTCAAGTTGGACCTTTGCTGTGGAGTTTTTGTATATTTCTTTTACGATTTTTATATATTTGTTTTCCACGCCCTGGTTTTCCAGCGTCTTCCAGATATAGTTATGACTTAGAGAATCGAAAGCTTTAGTGTAATCGACGAATGCCATGTAGTAGTGCTGGCCATATTCATTTAGTGTTTCGATGATCTGTTTCACCACGTGAATATGGTCGATAGTAGAATAATCGGCACGAAAAGAATTTTGCTGTGAGACCTTGCTTCTTGCAAAATTTAATGATTCTAGGTCAGCGGGAAGTACCCCATAGGTTTTGATTTACTTGCGAGTATCAAAATATGCCGCATAAATGGCCGTATTTTTTTATTGCGTTGACTTAAAAGCTACATTTTTTTAGAACTTCAAGGGGACTTTAGACTTACGCATTGGATATTAATTTCAACTTGATACCTTTACTCGTTCCTGAGAAAAAGTGTCTGACAGACTGATATATTTGAAAATATTTTTTTATCTGATGAAATTACAAACTAACAATTTTCGGACTTTTTCCTTTACTTGTCCTATAAGACCTTGGCTTCATGCCAAATTTTATGATTCTAGGTTTACGGGAAGTACCCTATAGGTTTTGATTCACTTGCGAGTATCAAAATATGTCACAAAAATGGCCGTATTTTTTTACTGCGTTGACTTAGAAGCTTGATTTTTCTAGAGGTCCAAGAAACCATAGACTTACGTATTTGATATTAATTTCAACTTGATACCTCCACGTGTTCTTGAGAAAAAGGGTCTTGACAGACTGCCAGACAGACAGACGGACAACGAAGTGATCCTATAAGGGTTCCCTTTTTGCCTTTTAAGGTACGGAATCCTAAAAACAAATTGTAGGAGTACTCGTAACTCGTGTCCGCGCTGTTTGGTTTCGTAAAAATAGATCGAAACTTTACTACGGTTTCCGATACTGCCGTAGCCATTGTATTTGCTCGACACTAGACTTAGTAAGCTCATTGCATTCCGTATAAAATAAGCATTCTCCGATTCCCGTATTTGCTCGGCACTAGTTTTTTTATGCTTATTGTACCAATTCCTTTTGATGCAAGTTTTCTTCGATTAGGTTTTTTTCATTTCTGAGCAGATTAACGGCCGTCATAGACGACATCTGACATTATTTTCTATTGCACATTAATTTTTAACCCTATTTTGGCCAATATTTCTGTTGTTTCTCTTTAGGTCCTGGTACTGTTTGTCAACTCTTGACAAAGACCCCAGAATAACTGATCTAGCTAAATACGTTTTTGCGGTATACGAATTGATATATCGACATTTAATGAAGAGAGACGCGCGAATTCGCGTGCACTCGCAGTGTGACGTCATAGGCAAATTATATCTTGCCTTAAAATTGTTATAAACATGACCTATCGTTTGAACGCTCAACATTACTCTAGCATTAAAAGTCTCGAAGTCATTAGCGGTCGAAATCTTACATTTTTGTGTCGGTCAGAAATATTGAACCAGTACACCGAGCGAAAAGACGTTTCCACGTCAAAAACATAAACTGCCGAAATATTAACGCAAATTGAAATTTTGAGATAGGAAGAAAGACTATACGTGTATGTTATAAGTACTTAAGAACCTATTTTTATATCGTATCCTTGGAAATTCCACCCTCTCGGGGTAAATAAAAGAAGGTTTGTCTGGAAAACCCTATTTTTAGGGTTCCGTACCTCAAAAGGAAAAAACGGAACCCTTATAGGATCACTTCGTTGTCCGTCTTTTTAAATATGTCATCTGTCAACACTCTTTTTCTCAGGAACGTGTAGAGGTGTCAAGTTGAAATTAATATGAAATACGTAAGTCTATGGTCCCTAAGAGTCCTAAAAAATTTAAGCTTCTAGATCAACACAATAAAAAAATACGGCCATTTATGCGACATATTTTGATACTAGCAAGTAAATCAAAACCTATAGGGTACTCGCCATTGATAGGATCATGAAATTTGGTAAGAAGCAAGGTCTTACAGCACAAGTAATGGAAAAAGTCCGAAAGTTGGTAATTTATAATTTTATCACATAATAAAATATTTTTAAGTATGTCATCTGTCAAGGCCTTTTTTCTCAGGAACGCGTGGAGTAATCAAGTTGAAATTAATATCAAATACGTAAGTCTATGATCCCTTAGATTTCTAAAAAAATCAAGCTTCTAAGTCAACGCAATAAAAAAATACGGCCATTTATGCAACATATTTTGATACTCGCAAGTAAATGAAAACCTATGGGGTACTTTCCGTTGACCTAGAATCATGAAATTTGGCAAGAAGCAAGGTCTCACAGCACAAGTAAAGTAAAAAGTCTGAAAATTGATTATTTGTAGTTTTATCACATAAAAAAAAAATTAGTTTTCTTTTTCTGGCAAAATGTGGGTGTACTATGGGTACACCTCTGCCCAACCCTTCGGGGAAACAAGGCGTGATGTTATGTTTAAGAATAGTTTTTTCCGAATACAAACTTAAATATGCAGTTGGAGAATTGTCCGTGACGTATATCAATGTATGGGAGAATATGTTTTTCAACTCAATGTTAAGTTTTTCTTTGGCATACATTCTTTTTTAACTACGGAACCCTTCATTGTGCGTGGTCCGACACGCACTTGGCCGGTTTTTTTTTGTGTTTAACGCTGTGTAGGACACTAACGAGACACAATAGAAGTTTTATTGTTATTACTGATATGGCCGTATAGTGTCCTTCAAAGTGTTAAAGAAATGACATTAGACATTTTGCTTTTCATAAAATTTTGAAAGACGAGTCACAGAGTTGATAGTTTTTATGGACAATTAAGAGTCCCATTACATTTCGACTATGATTTTTGCGTTAAATGGCCAACATTGACGATCTTATTCTGAGAAACTGAAAGACTTCGACAACTTTGAATTATTGAGTGGTGGAGAATACGAGTAGTTAAGTATTAGTATAGTCACAGGTAAAGTATAAACAGCCTCGTTTTTCGCAATTTTCTTTTCTTATGTATTCGTCGTAGATTGTAAAAGTTGAGCGATAATAGTCTCTCAATTGATTATTGTAGTACTAAGGTGACGGTAAACGCCGTCACGCGCTCGCGAGAGGGGGCGGCATGTGGGCATGAGTCGTGTGAAGGTAAGTGACTGAACGACGAGTCATACTTGTGAGGGCAGCGAACGGGTGCAAACGTCCACTTTTCATAAGTCATAAGTAATTGATTTCTTAACAATATACATTGTGTAGAAAGCAACGCGAAACTGTCAGTTTTCACGAAATTATAAATAGTGCGTGAACGTTGTCGACATTGTACTTAGGTACTGTGATAAAAATTATTCTGAAAGTGAAATACTAACTGAATTGCTGTATCATCGTGTTTAATTGCAACCTGCAACCTGAACTATGAATCCCTTATCACCGAATCGAGATAATGACGGCTCCCGTCATATTTATATAATGCCAAATTCCGGTATATTCCCGATGTCCACTAACAGCGAAACAACCTCCTTCGAATCGAATTGAATTAAATTGGTCGAATCTGTTCCAAAACCGAACCGGGGACCCCGACTTTACGTAGTGTTTTGGCTGCTACCCCTAGAGTGTATACCAAAACCGGAGGCGCGAAGGGAGAGTAACCCCCTCTTGCTGTAACAAAGGATAGGCACCCGTGCGAGTCGTATAGCGGCTGAGGCTGGTCGCCGGAGGCCAACAATCCGAAACTGCGGAGGTGAGCATGGGTCCCTATCCTTTGTTACGTAAGGGCGAAGAAGTTGCACTTCCCGCAGCGCCGGAGACGTGCAGAAGCAACTTTAACGTGTTTTGAAGTTAGGCCTGACCCTCAGAGGTGGACAACGAGAATAATTTTTAAAAGTTGTTTCGCTGTCCCCCAGTGTGACCAAACAAGTGGTGGACATCGGGAATAATCGGCAAATTCCGAAGCAAGTTTTTCATAAAATGCGTGACGGCATTTTTGTATTTTATACTATGCATTTTATACTTTACATAAGCAAATTAAGTGAACAGTATATAATAATATCTCCTAATTAAATACCGGTTTAGATCAAAGCAGCCTCAGAATTTTCAAATATGTTTGTAATATGTACAAAAAATCCCATTAAAACCATAAAACTACTAAAAACGATAGTTGATAGTTGTTACAAGTGGTAATATTTATTATTTAGCAATAATGTGCAGGTCCGTCCTTTTTAAATTGTTTGCATTATTAGGGATACAGCTGCAGAATAAACGGACAAATAACTTACTGTCGTGAGACTTCTACATAGTAAGTGATTATCCGAACTTTTGTCCTGCTCCTCTCATTGCCAATCATGTCATGCATGTAATTAACTAATATGATGATAAGTTGTTTTGGAACCTATAATATCTATAATTGATTATAATTTATTTTTTAAGGGGTGTCTCAAATATAGTGGTCCAAAAGCAAATGACGTACAGCGGAGGTGGCCACCTATCTTTTAAAAATTTAAAATTTGTGAATTCTTACCTTTTTTTATCTGGGGTTAGAAAGTTTCGCTAAAGTTTAATAGAAAGTTAACAAAGACAAGTAAAAATAAAATCTGAAGCGTTGTAGAGCCATACTGAATGTAAATAGGAATATAATCTTGTACTTACTCTATCAAGGCAATCTTCCGGCCAGATTTGAACTCACTACTTATACGTCGAAAATTTTGTTCAAAGGACAAAAGGTTTCAAAAGTTTTTCACTGACTGTCTGATTTTAATAATCAAATATCGAATAATAATCTACGCTGGACTTAATAATATCATCGATGTCAAAATGAAGACATTTATTTGATTTTCGTAATTTTGGCGCTGTAGCAAAGTGAGCGTCCATGGAACTAATATTAGAGATGGGACATTGAAATTCACTCGTGGAAGGTTATTCCGCTGGCTTTAGAGCGAGCGCGCACTGCGGTGCGTTTCCGGTAGTTCTGCCGCACTGGACGGGGCCTACGGTAACAAAACGCATAACCGCAGTGCGCGCACTTCAAAGACATTCCATACTTCACAGATTATGCGGTAGAAAAACGCACCGCAATGCGCGCTCGCCCTTAAAATAGCGAATTTTATAAAATGCTCATGCTCTCATGTTAAAAAATTTCTAAATATCACCTAATAAACACACAATTCACAAAACAAATCTTATTTCACGATTTAGACCTAAACCATCAGAGACGTACCATAACAACACGTCGGCCATTTGCAACAATGATGTGCTAATGTTAGTTCTTGAGATCCTCGAGTGACAGTTGATTTTTGTGCCGATTCAAAGCGCCCCCGCTTTGAATCGGCACAAAAATCAACTGTCATTTCTTATAGTAGGTATACGAGTATTTAGTCCAGCGTACTTGTACTTATATTAGAGGTCAGTGGTTTTTTTCACATAAAATGTGTCAAAAACACCACTATGGTCTGTTTTTTAATCTCGGAGACTAAATTGACAAGTGAAAATGATATAATGACCTTTACAATCTCAGAAGAATAACTAAAGCATATAGAAGGAAGGCTAAAAACAGAATTCTGTAACTACCTTTACTCCCGTTCTATTATTAGGTACGATAAAGGATGTGGGAAAGAGATAAATGTTTTACTCTTTGTTTTAGGTACTTTCTTGGCATGGTCACAAGATCAATTGTCATTTGGTTAAAAAAGTTATAGTATGACGCGGCCAAATTTGATAGTACTTTGTTTCAATGTCTGACAGTTCGTTCATTGAACTACCTGACTTATTCGCGTGTTCATTGTTTACGTGTTTGTCGTAATCTTCCATGGTTTTGCGATGTTTTAATAATATTTCTATTGTTAGATTGCATGAATTCTTTGTTTAACTACAAATATTGAGTGTGTGGACGCTGTGGAGCAATTTCTTGTGTGGTTGGGGGCTGCAAGTTCCATTCATAGCGAAAATAAAATGAACAAGAAATATTGACCTTCCATCGGTAAGTTTTTGCTCAATTTCTTGTTGCATATGATCTGATAAACGAATATAAATACATAACAAATATTGCTGTGTCACTATATAGCTGAAACCGGTCGTAATATTTATTCCAATAGAAGTTATTAGCGAATATTCGGAAATTGTTTTGGGGTTATCTTGATCAGCCATAGTGACGTAAATAATGTTGTCGATACTTTTCTTTTACAGATTTCCTAGACGATGTGAAAAAAAAATGGATAAATTGTATTGGTAGACGAAATTGGACTCCAAAAAGCACAGCCACATAATATGCTCCAAGCATTTTACTTTGTATTCATTTGGTAATGAACCTATGAAATGGATGTAGCATGTTCTTTAAGTCGTCACTTAGAGAACATGCTGTTCCTACATTATTTGTTATGGATAGAACAGATGAAATGGTCTGATATATTATGATACTAGCTGACCCGACAGACTTTGTCCTGTCTTAGCTATGAATATTCCAATGTAAACGCGCGAAGTTCCCGAAGGCGCAAGCTGAGAACATTTTGAATTGTGTAAGAAAACTTAATTTATATTTTAAGAATTTATCTACGATTTTTGTTGAAAAGTAAAATACCAGAATAAAGTTAAAGTAAAAAAGTCTAAAATATGAAAAAGATTAATAGGAGCTAACAAATTTGAAAAAAGAAAATTGTTTTGAGTATGAATGTCGATGGCTTTAGGAGTAGGGGAAGACCAAAGAAACGATGGATGGACTGTATGAAAGATGGCATGGCTTGAAAGGGAGTGACTACTGAGATGACGACTAATAGAGAAGTATGGAAGAATGGGACATGTTGCGCCGACCCCAAATAAATTGGGATAGTGCGTTTGTATTTGTATCAAATCTCCACATATTTAGTACAGTAGTGTTAGTAAATTAACTCTGTAACAATAAACTGTTTAGAAGTTTCTTTCATACTCACCTTGTCCTGCATCCGTTCTGAAGTGGCAATTGATTTTTATTTTACAATACTACATAGCTGACCCGCCAGACGGTGTCCTGTCAAATTTGAATAAATCGAACGGCGGGAAAACAACTGATTATAAAATTAATTTGAATTTGGAATTCTAATAGAATGAAAGATCGGGAATCTTTCATTACAGCCCTGTTCAAATGTTTTGTGAAAATGAATTTTCTTCATGTTTTTTTTGTGACTTTTCCTATATTTTAATAGTTATTCTGCTATTCGGGACGAAGAAAAATACAACAAATCAAAAACCATGAAAATCCGTTAAGCCGTTCTCGAGTTATAAGTGTTCGAGCAAACCCGACTTTGTTTTATATATTAGGATGATTAAGGTATTTTATTGGCAATAAATAGTATCCCGTTCAAATTAAAACTTGATTTATTACATTACAGGAAATACTTATGGAAGTCTGCGAAGAAGGACATAGCGCAGTACTGCAAAATAAAAGAACCGCTCACCATCAACAGCAATCTAACATGAAGACAGGTATAAGATTTCAGAAATATGTTCACTTGTTATATGCGATACAATGATATTATATTAAAAATATCATTGATGCGATATCATTCTTCTAATTATCCCAGTCGGAAATATAATCGTGTGCAAATTTATTTATTTATTTTTAATACAAAATACGTAATTGTAGGATCCCGTAGCAATGGAAGTTGAAACAGGACCTAGTACATCGGTACAGATTAATGAATCGCCACTGATCTTGACATCTCGTGAAATCATCTCACATCAGTCAGGTAAGACATACAAATAAAAATATTTACCTAAATAAAAATGTTGATAAGAAATCTTACATAAATTTTATTGAGAACTGTTTGTTTTAGGAATCCTTGACACAGATGACAAGAACAAATTCAGAAATAATTGGATTCCATCCCGATTCAAGAAGACTGCGCTTTTGGCGAGTTCCTGGTCGCCAGAGTTGACTCCAGAATCCTCAGGAAGTTCATCCGTACCAGCCAGTGGAATTGACACTATTGACAGCTCTCTCCACGCTCACTTCACCTAAGTTTTCACGGTGAGATGGTTACAGAATCGCACTGCAGGGCGGAATGATTATGGTGTGGGCTGGAATTCGCCTAACAGATTATTAAAGTTGCTAGGCATTTTATTTTTTTATTTAAAATATTATCTGGTCGTTATTTATTTTTTTATGTACAAAAAGTTTTTGTCGCTTTGGTACCATTTTGAATTTTCATATTAAATTTTATTTTTTCACTAACAGCCATTTTATTTAATCAAATAATTCAAATATCTATTAAATTACGCTTCATTGATTTAAAATAATATGTTAAATAAAAATTATTAGGTACTTCGAATAGGTACCCTTGTTACCTAAACTTTGTTGAGTAGTCTATGATGTAATATAAAATCCAAATAAATATGAGAAAGTAAGTTGCTAAAAACATTTGCAAAACCGAATGTCTCCCACTTGTTTTCAATAAACTCATCAGTTATTATGGCAATTAAATACATTCGGGTTTAGCCGGGTCAGATTTAATACATGAAGAGCTGTCGGGAACCAAGGATGACTTTGTTGATGATGATGACGAACTATTTAGTTCATACTTAAAGTATTGTTTCATTTTGAACGAATATATTAAGTATTGGGATCTTATGTATGCTTAGTTAATTCAAAATTTTAGGTACGCACGGCTACAGATCAAGCTATACATTTCCAGTATAAGCTGATCTCGCATTGTAAAGGATTTCCTTACAATAAGCGGTCAGTGTAAACTGGAAATGTATAGCTTGATGTGTAGCCGTGTGTATCTACGGTTATTATTCTTGGCAGTATAAGAAAGAATGTCATTGTAAATTCTATCGACGTTGAAATTTAGTGGGTACATCACTAGTCAGAATAAAATGAATGACAACCAACAAAATTTCGAAACGTCTTCTGTATACGTGTCCTTCTTTAACATCATAGCGGCTCCATATGTCAAAATGAAACAAATATATTGAGTTCAGTTGCTATTTTAGCACTACTTCTATGCTTTAGTTATTCTTCTGAGTTTATGATAATGTAATGCAAGCCAGTTTGACATTTGCACGTGTCAATTTAGTCTCCGAGATTATTAAATGCACTTTAGAACGTTGTAAATTAAACCAGCGGCACTGCATGATGGCGCCTGTGACAGCTTACAAAATGATATAAATACAGCTTATCAATTCGATAAAATACAGTTCCAGCAGTACGACATTAATTCGGCCCGTACAACTATGGCTTCTGTTTCTTTATGGCAACCTCACATTTAGAAGTCAATATCATAAAAACATTCAAACGTCATAATCAGAAGCCATCATAAAGTGCCGTCATTGTAGTGGAATCTGGGGTGCTAAAACGACCACTTTGGCAGAATCATACTAGGATAATATTATGAATAATATTTGAAATCGTAAAACGGTCACAAACTGGCAATTCATAATATATTGTCAGTTTGTGACCGTTTTACGATTTCAAATATTATTCATAATATTATCCTATTATGATTCTGCCAAAGTGGCCGTTTTAGCCCCCCCGGGCCCAATTCGTTGTTTATCTTCATAACCAGTCACATTTTCTAGAGAGATGCAACTTTTTGATCAATGCACACTTACTTAAAAAAAATACCCACTGAGTAATAGCAAGAAATGGTAAATGAGTCGGAAACTTACAATCTCGTAGGCTTCTATCGAATTGGCCAGTCTTTCCATTTTTTCCAATTCTTCTCGTTGCCGTATCGATCGGTTTAAGTCTTGAACGTAATTTTTGGCACATGTCTCCTGAATAATAAATGCAGAAACAAGCGTTAATTCAAAAACCTCATTCTAACTTAATGTTCGTAAATTTAGCTTTTGGAATTATAATTAATTACAGATAATTGTGATAATTTTCTTTTGGAATTATATATCCACTGGATACGTGGAAATTAAATTGAATGTAAGCACCGTAGGCAGCGCACCCCAAATGTTACATTTCAGCTCCACATTTAGATAGTAGATCACACAATAAGTAGCCGGGGCTGAGGGTTACTCCAATATACACACAGCAGCAGGTCAAGTTACTACAAACTGTCAGATTTTCTCATTTGATTTTGAACTTACCTGTCAAAATTTTAAGGTTTAAAATCATTTGGAGTTTGACAGTTTAGTAAAACCTGATGTGCTGTTGTCTGTACCAAACGAAAGTTTCGTAGTATTGAAACTCAGAATTTTAATGCAGAAAAGAATGAAGATTACGAGTAGGTACTTACGTACCTACTGTACACTTCCAATCTGGGAATCCTACTATTTGTAGTGTGAGTAAACACGCTCAGTGTAACCAAAATATTTTGTAAGTAGGTATTCTTGTTTATGTGGACTTTTTATTAATCTAATCAGTGTGAAGGCTAACAATAATCCAGTAACTGGGTTGTGGAGGTCGATAGGCAGTCGCTCCATAAAATACTGGTATTCAGCTGCAACCCCATTCGCAAGAAGCTGGCAGTATCATCACAACGGTAATATTTCCCCATTGTTGGTATTATGTGTTTTAGTATACTTATTCGTGTATTTGTATATAATTATATTATATTATATATTAGTATATTATGTATATTATATTATTATATTTATAGTTTGTAATAGGTATACTTATGTGTATCCTATTTGAATAAATATTTATTCCTCAATTTTTCGAAATTGCATCTGCCACTGTCTGTCTCGCATCACCCAAAGGTTGACTGGTGGAAAATGCCTATGGCAAGTCCGCCTCTGTACATTTGTGATTGAAGTGTTAAATAAATAAATAAACCCCAACATAGTTGGGAAATAGGCTAGGCAGATGATGATACTTTGAAGGTTAACAGTTATTTACTTAGTAATAAAGGCGTAAAGTTTACCATGGCCTGTAAAGAAGTGCGTTCCGGCTCAATGTCTGTTTGATTGATCAAACGACGCAAGAGCAGACTATACTTCGTCAAGCGCTGCATTGGCTTCACCATGATATCTGCAAGCTGTAGCCTGAAACAGAACCACTGGTTACTTTCAGGTTCCTTTGACAAGACATTCTGACAATAGAATGTCGTCTTAACCAGTAGCACTGACCTGTTACAGGATTTCTGCCGGTAGCACCAAGTCAGATAACACATGAAATCTGTGTTGTTTGACAAGGAACGTAAATAGTCCAAGGCTTTGGTTTGCTCATTTACGTATTTTTCGTAGGGTTGGAACATATCCCGGAAGTTCATAAACCCTGGCGCCATTATTTCTGTGTTGAACCTGTGAAACAAGCTTTCGTTTATATAAGGTGCTATAAAAATATCTGCCCCGGCTGCAATGGGAGACAATATTGTCTATAAAGATTACAATAGTGAAGATAAATTGATCTTATGTCATAAATTTATTCGTACAAAAAAATGTGCGTATACATTTGAATTGATTTATTTGTATGAAACCGTCCCGTACTAATTAGCGTTCATTCACAGAACAGTTAGAAAGAGGTAGCAATTGTTTTCATTGACGGAGCGACACATCGCGCGTTGTTTGTGAACCACGATAAGCAGAATAAAGTAAATATTTACTTTTTTTACTTTATTTTCTCAAAATGATTTAACTATTCCGTGGTATGAAATTTCTTCACTATTGTAATCTATATACACAATACTATCTCCCATTGAAGCCGTGGCAGATATTTTTACAGCACCTTACATTATACCTATATTATTTTTTTTGTAAGTAATCAAGGACCGTTCTTGTTACTTGATCCTTTTAGAAGGGTTTAAACCTCACCATGTTATTGGTGTGTTAATAAATACAAGTTAATTGTCTTGTACTTACGGTGCTTGTTTATCATGAGCGTCAGCAATCATTGGGTAGATGGTAGTCTCCCAAAAGTATAGGCTGGCGTTGAGGACATCAGGTATGTTTGTGAAGAGTTTCTCCGTGTCTATGTCCAGCAGCTTCCCGGAGTCCTGCAGTGCGTGTGCGGCGGCAATGAACACCTGGGGAACAACCCAACCGACCTTGAATGTATTGCCCATAGTCCACCAAACAAGGTGGCATTAGCCTTTCCCTAATTTGTCTTCGCAGGAATCCAAACAAAAAAAAAACAGACCAAGTGCGAGTCGGACTCGCTCACCAAGGGTTCCGTACCACAGTACAATATTTAATACTACATACAAGTATTTAAAAAAATACTTCAGTTAAAAACAAATTTCTTGTAGCCCTTTTAAATTTTAACTTAATTTTATTTGTTGCTGTTATAGCGGCAATAGAAATACACAATGTGTGAAAAGTTCAACCTATTACGGTTCATGAGATACAGCCTGACGGACAACGGAAGCTTAGTAATAGTATTTATTCTGTTTGGTACCCTTCGGGTACGGAATCCTAAAAACGATGTATTTAATGTATTTCATTTGAGAAAAATATTGACGACAACGATAGGTCATTCAGGATTTGTGTTTATGAAATGAAAAATGCTAGAATCTGTAAATAAAATAAAATGACCGTAAGTTAATGACGACTATAACTGCCACCTTGTTCAGTTAATTATGTCTCATTTTTGGAAGAAAATATATGTTTCAGAAATTACTCAATTTGTGGACATGTTGGTAAGTATATTGTAAAAACACATAAATCATTTTAATGTATTGATTGATTTATGTAAAAAAAAATATAATATGTCTTCCATTGTTAGGCACACATTAAAAGGTCCTAATAAAGCGGATGCAATAATTAAAATTTGAAACAAAAGAGCCATTATAATCGTTTGATAGCCCAAATGAGTTCTGCGAAGTAGGCTCCGCATTTATTCGGATTAACCCAAGTTAAGCGACATTCTCACGATACCAAGTTGGTAGCTTACATTTTACTGACCTTAATTAGTTTCTAGTGAACGGCGATTAAAAATACTTAGCATAAAGTTAACGTTATCTAATTAGATTATGCTTTAAATTCCACTACCAATATAGGAGACGAGCTCGGGCTTAGTAATAACAGCCGTACGAGTCAATCCATCAGGTTAAGCTACGCTTGCCGGGGGTTGGTCAGTGGATGGGTGACCATCTTTACATATCGAGACTTCTCCGGGCCTCGGAAAGCACGTTAAGCCGTTGGTCCGGCTGTTATTCGTGGATTTTTGACAGTCGTTACGGGTCGTCAGAAGCCCGAAAGTCTGACAACCAGTCTTACTAAGGGGTATCGTACTACCCAGTTACTGGGTTGTGGAGGTCAGATAGGCAGTCGCTCCATGTAAAATACTGGTATTCAGCTGCATCCGGTTAGACTGGAAGCCGACCCCAACATAGTTGGGAAAAGGCTAGGCAGATTGTTCCACTACCAATATATTTATGCTAAGCGTAGATGCATTTTAATCAGAATACCAGCGCTGTGGTATTTTTTTACACTTTTTTTGCCGCGGGAAAAAGCTAGTACCTACACTATAAATCGGAATCGGTTTCATTTTGACAGGTCAACAACATTCATTGCGTTATTTACGTTTATGAAGCAATGGATTAGCAATTTTCTTCAAAATGATTCAGAATCCGATTGATAAGTAGTGTCTTACGCAATTACGGTGCTAGACTTGAGAATTTATGTATCACTTCTAAGAATACAGTTTTCGCATATTTTTCTAATTTTCTTAATGCTGCAGTGCCTTCTCCATCCAATCGGTTAGGAACGAGTAGGTATAAATCGTCACGCCAGTGGCGCAGCGTTTCTTAGGCCTGCCTTGGTGACGACGCGCGTCTTCAGGCACCCACTCTGTGACGATCCTGGACCATTTGTCTGAATGCATCCTATATATAGGTGTGACCCGACCAGTCCCATTTCAGCCTCGCTAACTTATCGCCATCATCGGCGATACCTTAGGGGAAATTCCCGTATTTTTAACAACGTTCGCAATCTCATCTCAGTCTCAATCTGTCAAAAATTGTATGCCTAGTATGCCATATACCTACATTTTTGACATTTGATTGACGCGCTTGCATGAGATTGCGACTTGAATTTGAACGTTTTTAAGTACGAGAATATTGGCCTTCGTCTTGGAGCGTTGCGAATTTCGTCGGTGAGTTTGAATTTTAAGATTTACCTATTACTGACTTATTACTAATTAATATTACTTAAGGAGCTCGTGGCTAAGTACCTGATAACAGCCGAGCTCTATCGCAACAATTAAACTAGTTAGGAATTTGAACCTTCTGTATTATCATGTACCTACCATATACCTACTATATTTAATCAACAAATACTAAAACTGCCGATTCATAAGTTATTTTGTTTAAAAATGGGCACAGATAATATAATACTAACCTTGTAATTCACAGTATGAATTATGAAATACAAAGTTATCTTTGCGATGTATTGTTACATCGCCTCTCTTGTTTCTTTTACGAAAGTATTTAAATACAAATTGTTAAATCTTGAAGGTACGACATGGTCTTCGTGTGCGAGTCCGACTCTCACTTGGCCGGCTTTTTACTAATTAATATTAGGTACTAATTAATTAATTTTTAACATCAGGATTGATGTTGTCTTTAACAATAGGTACAAAAAAATATTTCGCCTACCTAAGTACCTATAAATTGTAGGTACTGAGGGTACGTGTCTCTATCACACGGATGTTACACAACGACGGATCGGATTTCTTCGTTAAAAGCCGAATGTTATTGAGGGAGAGCAACAATGCTGAATTCCTAATCTTACCTGCGTAATACATTACGTTTCAGCATCGTAAAATATCTCTAAATGCCTTTGCCAAGCACGCAGTCTACCGGAGCGGCCTAATCCTCAGGATAGGGATCGTCGATTCCATCCGTGAAACTTCAATTTTGGATGGGAAATTCTATTAATTATTTTTTGCCCAAACGATCCTCATATTACACGATAAAATATGACTCGCGTAGGTAATGTATTTGGGTTAGCGAGTTTATAAAAAAACTGTTTCTCATCCACATTTAAATGACTTAATTATAGCTCTAAGCTTTTTCGATTAGGTAACAAGAGTAATTATTATGATGTCGCTTTAACAAAAGTCGTGAAGCACTTAATTGTTATTGTGTATTGTAGCAGAACGGTAAAGTGAATAAGAGTACCTAGATAAGTAATTCCCGAAAACGTAAAGTGAAATACGTCATTATGTCATCGTCGATTCGTGGGGTCTGGGGCCGTGTCCTTTATCACGGCTTGTGAAGGACACGGGAAAGCTAGGCAAGTGACTGACGGTGATCGATTTCTTAGAGCCCTGCGTCACGATAAATACCAGCACAACAAAATAGTTAACAAAGTGGGACTACATACACAAAAAAAACCGGTCTAGGGCGAGTCGGACTCGCACACTTAGGGTTCCGTGCCATTATTTATATTTAATTTTTGTTAATGATTTCTGAAAAAGTGTGCTATTTAGAGACATCGTTTTATATTTCCTGTAATCTTTATATAGACTTCTATCACTATCACATATAATAATTTCAGATTTTTCTCTATGCAAACTTCGGAGAAAAAAAGGGGGACGTGGAACGGTATTTTTTTCTCTTTCATATGATACCTCACATGGCCTAGTAGCCCCCACTTCGAATTTTTAAGACAGGTGTCTTAGTCTTCAGTCCCTGTTGCAAAAAAAAAAAAACATATATATTTTTATTTCTTTCTTATTTGCAAAATAGTTGGGCAAACGTCATCTAAAACTGTTCCAAATTTCAAGTTGATAGCATTAGTAGTTCTTGAGATATCCAGCTGTGACAAATAGACAGACAGACTGAGTCACACCATACAGGGTTCCTTTTTACCATTTTGGTACAGAACCCTAACAAAACATTGAGGATGTGGAATACATTTTTGCAACCTAGTACGTGCTACGGAACCCAGCCAAGTGTGTGTCGGACGTGCGACACACTTGGCTGGGTTTTAATTTACCAATGATCATGCTTATCATTACTTTTTGTAACATGTCATACGTCTCATGGTAGATGCTAAGCTTATCCCTGAAATAATCATTTGTGTGCGGTCATGGAAGGAATGGGACAGGACGTTCTAAGAGCGAATTACTTTTTATCCCTCTTATCTCCCTGGTAGTACCCACGCATTGAAGGTCCACTGGTTGTAAATGTAAACCTTTCTTGAATACGTCGTTGATTAGACCTCCAGAAACGTAAAATTTAAATCAACGTTTATGGCAAAAGCTGATTCCAAAGTCAAATTCACTCATTTTTAGACAGAACACATAACATCACGACTGCATTCCTTGTAGCGTTAGGCAGAGGTGTACCTATAATACACCCATATTTCGCCAGTTATGTTGTCCCATGTATAATAGGGGGCGACCCCATTGCCATCAACTGGGCACGAATCCAGACTCCGGGCTGCTACTGGGAAATTCCTGATGGAAAAACACAATAACACTTTGACCGAGCCGGCAATCGAACCCTGAACCTCATGCTCAGCAGTAGTACTTGCGACCACTAGACCAACGAGGCAGTACCTACACTCATTTTATTTATGATAATCTCATCTTAATCTATATCTATAAAAGGAAAGCGTTACTGACTGACTGACTGACTGACTGATCTATCAACATACAGCTGAAACCACTTAACGGATTGGGCTGAAATTTGGAACACAGGTAGCTATTATGACCTAGGCATCCGCTAAGAAAGGGTTTTTGGAAATTCGACCTTTAAGGGGGTAAAATGGGGGGATATTGTTTGTATGAAAAATCTTATTCCTTGAGTTAATAAACTTGAAACTTGGCACAAATATTTTAGTAATTAAATTATGATTTTTGTTTTTCTAAACTACCCCCTAAAGGGGAATTGGGGGGTCTCAAAGTTTGTATGGAAAATTTTTAACGCGCAATCCGATTAACTCAAAACTCAGTATTTTATACTTAAAACCAAAAATAAAGAATAATGTGTGTCAGGGTTTTTCGAAAATCTACCTGTAACGGGGTGAAAAGGGGTAGTCAATTTCACTGGGGAGGATTTTGCTGCGTGGCTTGATTAACTCGAAAATTGGTGTAAATAATCTTTGAGTCAAGCTATGGAAATATCTCAAACCATTTTTTTTTATTCCACCCCTGTGGGGTTGAAAACAGGGAATACAATTTACATGAAAAATGTTATTCAATTGACTTGAAACTTGGCACAAATATTTGCCTAAGTTTGTCATTATTAGTTTTTTAAAACTAATCCGGAGGGAGGGTTAGAGGGGAGGCGCAAGGGAGGGGTGGTGAGGAGTGTGAGGGGGAGGATGATGGACGCAGGGAGAAAGGGCAGGAATTGGCGAGGAGAGGAGGAAGACATGGTGAAGGCTGAGGGGGTGGGGAGGGGTTGGTGAGCCGGAGGTGGAGGAGAGTAGGAGAGGGAGGGGACGGGGTGGTGAAAGAGAGAGAGCGAAGGGGAAGTGATGAGGGGGGTGTGAGAGTGAGTGAGAGGGGGAGGGAGAGGTAGCGGAAGGGGATGTGGTGAAGGAACAAGCTAAACTCTGGAACTACCCTACCAGTCGGACTTTAAAAAATCTTTTTGCATTAATGATAGCCCAAATCTTATAGAAGGCATATTTAACATCACTCTAGGACCCTTAGCGGCCGAGCAAAAAGAAAAAAGTCTGAAAGAACGCTAAGTGAAAACGAAGTAATAGCGCGGGTAGGCAATGCGATGCGACGGGGTGGGTCGAGCAAAAAATAAATTTTACGCGGACGAAGTCGCGGGCAGAAGCTAGTATAATATATAGGTAATTCTTCTGTACGTGTGTTTGTCACCTAACTCCTCCTAAACGGCTGGACCGGTTTAGATGAAATTTTGTGTGTATATTTCAATGGGTTCCTGGATGGTTTGAAAACACAATTGGACCCGGTAGGTGGCGCTGCAGTCGGGTTCTAGGATCGTTCAGACAGGACAACGTCTGTCGGGTCCGCTAGTTTTATTATTTATTCCTGTTGAGTACATTCCTCCAATAAGAATATTTTATAGCCTTGGGGGTCGTAGAGAATAGGTTCCCAAAGGTCCGCCCCGTGGCAACTGAATTTTTTAGGGTATCCATAGTTTAAGTATACAGGGTGTAAACTTTCAGAGGGGCAGTAAGGGGAAGTACCTTATCCGTTGCAGCTACACGAAAATGGTCTTAGGAGACTATCGATATTTTTTAAGGAATTTTGATCCCCATTCACAGATTTTGAAAAAAAAACACAGTTAGCAAGAAAATAGCTATTTGACACAAAAACATTTTTTGATGCCAATCGATCCTGTAATACTGACTGGACTGACGGTATACTAGCTTCTGCCCGCTACTTCATCCGCTTGAAATTTCTTGTTCCCCCGACCCACCGCGTTGTTTCAAATCGCCCGCCTGTGCTATTACTTCGTTTATTGTTTTTTTTTTCTCGGCTCCTAAAGCTTCCTCAAAAATTGGGCTATAAAATGCAAAAATATTTTTTCAAATCCGACGGGTAGTTCCAGAGATTACCCCTTACATAAAAACTTACAAAGAAATTTTACCTCTTTATAAGATTAGTACCTATAGATTACTACCATAGTGTAACTATAGTATATAACACTACCTATAGTAAAACTATAGTACCTATATTATTGCCAAGTTCACATTCCATTATTTTATCAAAAACCTCATGAGCGTATAGTATACTCAATCCGTTTACTCAAACGGCTCTGTCTGCTCCCAAGAGTTAGGAATTATGTAAAAACAGTTTTTTGTCAAAGATGCCACAAAAGAAACAAAATGAAATAGAAATGATCAATTTTTAAATATCCATCAACACCTTTTATTACGTACCGTTTTATTTACTTTTGATTATGTTTTCCAATTCAGAAAAAAAAAATATTAAAAGGGGGTCAAATTGAACCAGGGGAGCAAGTCCATAAAAGTTTGAGAACCTATAACGGACGGGACGTAGAGGATAAGCGCCGAACTTTGTTAATTAGGAAAAAATATGGTAAGCTTTAAGTTATCAGAAGTACCTATCTTAAATATACATACTCTTACAGTAGTACTCAACTAATAAGGCGCGTCGTGAATCTTCGTTCGCGCAGAAAAGAAAGTATGGCCCAGAAGATTAACAAGATTACTTAAAACTTACAATCATCCTTAGATCACTACTATAAGGTTCATAATACACTGCAGCTGTTAGTTCCATCTCACTCGCAAGTATGGCGGCTGTCAAGCGCCGCGCACTAAATTGGCGGCAGCGGCGACTAATAGCGGTACAGGAAAAAGCGTGGAGCGTGCCGATTGGTCAATAGCATTTCCCGCGCTTTGAAAATTCATCTTCTGCGCAGGTACATCGATAAGCCATATTAGTTGAGTACTACTGTACATAATTATACCGCCAATATTTGATTAAGAAAAAAGTACATTATTCCTAAAATAACGATATTTTCCGAATGGTTGGGTAGGTACTTACGTAATTGAGAAAATCGCTTGAAATTCAATCTTCGTAATACCGCATAAATGTTTATTTTTTATATTAGGTTTGGGAATATTCGTTGGTAATCCTTCGGGGATTTTGATTACCTACGTTCTCGTACGTAAAACAAACTGAGTAATTTTATCACACATGTGAGGTCGCATCGCTTGTGTAAACCAATATCGTGAACCGCGTTACGTAACGGTAAGTATGGGTAACATCAGCTACACGTCAATGTTTTTGTGCGTAAACGCACTTGAACTGTTTTTAAACTTTCCTGGAGTTTTAAAACCAACGCTGTTGGATACCTACAAGAATTTTGGAAAGTAAGTAGTGGACTTTAATTTGAGTAGGTACCTATAGTGTACTGTTATTACTAAACCATATTTAGTGAGTCGGGATGTGTAGTTAGGTATGTTTTCCTACTATGCTGTCTCTTGTGTTATTATAACGCTGTCAGTTGCGATATTATCTTTTATCTACACCCATGCTATAAATCCTCTATAAAAGTTTCTGAAACAGTTAGCTTATTGCCAACATTAAAACAGCCAGTGTCATAGTAACCATGGTAACCATAATAGCATCCAAACGGGTGTTTTAATGTTGTACTGAATTTCATAATGCAACTCGTTTTCAAAAAAAGAACATTGTAATGCACGCGCGTTTCACTACAACAGCGCCGTAATTAAAAAAAGAACTTATTCGAATTCACGTCGTATATTATGACGTCGGCCGCCATGTTCGATACGAGTATTAGTATTGCAAAAAACTGTTTCAGAACACTGTTCTGTTCTGTTTGTTTTGTTTTATAGAGGATTCATAACATGGATGTAGATAAAGTGTTGTATGCAACTGTACATAATTAGGTATTAAAACACTCATGTGTCATAAACCCACATTCGTGTTTTAATACCCCTTATTATACGTCAGTTGCATAAATAACTATAAAAGAGGCAGTAGGTACAGTACGCGGATACACACATTTCAATGAAACGCATCATTGATCCGTGAAAACAATTATTCAAATAATTTCGTGCAACAACCGGTAATTAGAAAGTTTCAGGGAGTATTATAAATGTTTCATAATTCACATTCACGTAGCGCACTCGAAACAATAGCTCAAAATTCAACATCACATTTTTTTTAAATCCTCAAAGTTGGTTGTATCCGCGATTTGTTCAATCAACTGAAAAAATATGAGAGCAAAAATTGGAGATGGAAAAACCAACGAATGATTTGACGGAAGCCCTCGTTCGGGTGGGTGTCTGTCTTTAATCCGACTTGTGTCGAAATAATTGCAATTATTTGTTACTTCCACGTGTGATATAAAATCAATAAGTTATAATAACTTTCGTTGTAAATACGTTCTAAATGTAGTGACAACAGTAGTAAAGTTCATCCAGGAGTGTTTGAGGTTAACCCGAACACAAAACTATCTGATAAAAATGTAAACAAATGTCCAGAAAACGTATCTTTGGATTCTAATTTATAGGTATTTGATTTTATTATTAGAATACTTAAACGCCATATTATAATTTTAAGACACCTTTTTTAAACATTTTTAAATTTACAAATTGAGGTTAAATTTTTTAGATTTTTGTTCAATGGCAATTAAATAAATCAAAATATTTGTTGGGAAAAGTGGTGAGATGTAAATTACCTGTGTACCTTAATACAGATGAAAGTATTACCTACTAAGTAGTAGTAGTAGTTAGTCGTTTAGTGAGTGACGATAGCGTAAGAATTCAAATTAAACAGGATTTGTTTTCAATTTCATCAGATACTTTTGGGACAGATTATAAGGATGCTAGCATCCAGCCAGCTATAGCTTGTCCACTTTGAAATGACGCGCCCCACCACTTAATTTTGTATACGTACACTACGATAAATGCGGTAGTGGGGTGCGTCTTATCAGAGTGGAAAAGTTATACTTGTTAGACATTGGAGTTGGTTTTCACATTATGTTTTAGATGAAGAAAATTCTTATTATTATATTGGTGTCTCAATGGCTTACTACATATAAGACCTGGAAGTACCTAACAGTAACTCACCTGCACTATGGATAGCAAGTGGCGGATGTAATCGGCCTCCGTACAGATGAGCTCCCGTATCACTGCTTGCCTCGCCTCCTCGCATGGCGGCAGCTCTGTGGAAATAAATTCTTGTTAAGTAATTATTTTCTAAATGTGGGTTGGGAAACTGGCAGAGTAACGTGATGCTTTAGCTGACAGATGGTTTTCAAACCATGTATCAGCAAAAGTATGAGGTTTAGATGAAAAGTTCGATTTGCTCGTATCATTTAAAACTCTGATAGGCAACTGAAACGGAAATGTATTATTTATAATGGTATTATTTAAGACAAGACAACACTAAAAAAAAACTAAACAAAAACATTATTTTATTCACTTTTAGGCAATCTTGAACTGAATTTCTTAGGGTTATGAAACCTTTGGGTTCGACTTCGGCAGAAGGTTGTGGAGATAGCCGAATAATCGGCTTCGGCTTCAGCCTGAAATCGTCGGCCGAACACATGTCGGCCACTTGAGGTTTCAATAATCGGCTTCGGCTTCAGCCTGAAATCGTCGGCCGGACACATGTCGGCCACTTGAGGTTTCAATAATCGGCTTCGGCTTCAGCCTGAAATCGTCGGCCGGACACATGTCGGCCACTTGAGGTTTCAATAATCGGCTTCGGCTTCAGCCTGAAATCGTCGGCCGGACACATGTCGGTCACTTGAGGTTTCAATAATCGGCTTCGGCTTCAGCCTGAAATCGTCGGCCGGACACATGTCGGCCACTTGAGGTTTCAATAATCGGCTTCGGCTTCAGCCTGAAATCGTCGGCCGGACACATGTCGGCCACTTGAGGTTTCAATAATCGGCTTCGGCTTCAGCCTGAAATCGTCGGCCGGACACATGTCGGCCACTTGAGGTTTCAATAATCGGCTTCGGCTTCAGCCTGAAATCGTCGGCCGGACACATGTCGGCCACTTGAGGTTCCAATAATCGGCTTCGGCTTCAGCCTGAAATCGTCGGCCGGACACATGTCGGCCACTGGAGGTTTCAATAATCGGCTTCGGCTTCAGCCTGAAATCGTCGGCCGGACACATGTCGGCCACTTGAGGTTCCAATAATTCGATTTTCAAAAAGGTTCTCTAGCTCGCAGTGGATTTATGAGCGATTCAAAGATACACAGTTACAGGACCTACACGCTTTTCATTTAACATTCATTAAAGACAACTAATTAATTAAAATACCTACAGAATGAAATTTAATTTTGCGAATGCTTCTCAGACAGGATGTAAAAAGCTCTATGGTTCAATGGATCTGGATTACACGTCTTTTACTTTTATTTACTGACTGAGATTTTAATACGAATTATCTAAGTACTTATAAGACTGTCCAAAATCCACTAAGATACAAAGAAAATACAACATTATGAAAATAACTCTGTTTCCCAAATAGCTTTATTAGTTTCTATGGGTAAGTTATACGTAAGGCAGGTGCTTAACAATCTCACAAATAACTTATTATTACAAAAAATAACGAAATTCGAATTCGAGGTAAACGTGACCAAACTGACTCGTTCTTTGGCCAAAGCCATTCACCGTGGCAATACTGGCAGTCTTCTGGGCACGTAAGTGCCCTTTTGTATTTGTATATTGTATAGTTAATTACAGTTTAGTAGGTAAATAATTAGTTGGTTCAAATAAATATTATTATGTATGATTTACAGAAGAAATAAGCAATTGTGGGTATTTGTGGATTTACTGATTAGCGACTTAGGAAGGCTTTCAGTGGGCACGCGTGGGTTAGTTTTCCCTGAGAAAGCATAAAATATAAGCTTTCTCAGTTTGAGGAGAATATTATTCTGCTCAAACGAAACTCAAAGCATTTATTTCAATTAAACCAATTAAAATCACTTTTGAATTTTCAAGGAGTGTCGATTAGTTATAAAGATGAAGTTGTCCATTCCAAACCAAATTTCTATGGAAAAGAATGGGCAAGAAACTCCTAGGTATTTAAATAAATCATCAATTAACAAAGCACGTGCAGGACTACCTATTTATTGTTTTTGTCAATTGATTCCTTTGACTTTTAATGCCTCAGACGGTCTGTGAATATTCTGTTAATTTTATTGGCACTATATTAATATCGATTACGTCGTAAAATCCTAAGTGGTTAACGAGTAAATGTCGGTCGAAAATAAACGCCTTGTAGTGGTTGATAACCTATTTATTAATTTTATAACCGCTAACAGAATTCACTTTGTCAACACACTGCCACTTCAGTTTGCTCGTCGGTTACTCCGGTTTTTTTCCGGATAACTGCATTCCTGATTTTATCCTACTAGAAAACTCTCCAGAGCGATGACGGGCAGCGTCATCGTTGCGAAAGGATTGGCTCTGCGGTCACCAACCCGCATGCCCAGCGTGGTCACTACGGTCATAAACCTCCTATGATTAAGTATATACGAACCTAACATAAATCAGTATGCTAAAATTAAGTGCAATATTGAGCAGAAGCATAACTTACAGCTCCTTGAATGCCGTAAGTTGTATACTTAGTGGGTAAACTTGAGCATCGTGTAACAGACAAACCAAGTTCTTGGAGTGCCAAGCTTTAGTTAAGTTTGGCGGAGATCCGACACAGTGCAAGGCGAGATCTGTCACAACTAAGAATTACAGGACTTCTTATGGAAAATTTTAAAGAACCACGAGGACAAGTTACATAATTTCCTACATGATAAAGATTTTATAAATTTTTGTCATTAGACATTTTTTTTTTGACATTAATGAAACGAGGCAAGAGGAGAATTTTACAGTGCAGGTTTTACTGCGGGGCTTGATTAACTCGAAAATTGGTCTAAATAATCTTTCAGTCAAGTTACGGAAACATACCAAACGATTTTTAAAATCCCATCCCATCCCTGTGGTGGTGAAAACAGGTAATATAGTTTTTATCACTTTGCCCGACCTGGGAATTGAACCCAGGACCTCATGCTCAGCATTAGCTTTTGCGACCACTAGACCTAAAATGCAGTAGCTAATAATAGCGGCCAAAAGGGCGCTACAATACGGATTCTTTCAATAAGACGGTAAAACCCAATAATTAAGATGAACAAGTCAAAAAGCAACTTTCGACGAGGATCTTTGCAGTAGGTACTTATAATGTAAAAGTTCTGACTGACTGACTGACTCATCAACGCCCAGCCCAAACCATTGGACCTATAAAGCTGAAATTTTGCACAAAGTTTCCTTTTATAATGTAGACAAGAAATAAGGAAGGATTTTTGCTCCCGTGGGATACATCCACGCGGGGGAAGCCGCGGGCAAAAGCTAGTAATCATATATATAAGTAGTATTACAATATTCAAAACTATAGGGCCTGGAGCTTTGCTGTCAGGAGTTTTATTTAAATCTAGAATATGCTATTAATAGTAGTGACCGTGAATACGAACGGGTTGGCCAGATATCCGAAAAAAAAAGGTCCTGGAATTGGCTTCCATGAATTCGTTTTGACCTTTACCGTTGATGAGAAACTGCATTCAGCTAGGCTATAAAAATGGAATATGTAGGTACTCTGGTGTCATAGTTAGTCCGGGCAAAAGCGCACCTTTTTGCAATTTTCAAGTCAGTATTAGGTTGTATGTTGATCAAAATATGATTCGCGACCGTTACAAGTATGTATTTACAGAATTATAATCATTAAAGTCATCAATCGGTACAACTCTCTAATAATAATAATAACATTCTACAAGACTCAATAAAATTGTAAATAGTTGGTTTATTATAATTTATAGTGTTAATAATGAAAATCGTGCAATATACAGGGTGGAATCTTTCAGCGGGGCATTAAGGGGAAGTACCTTATCCGTTGCAGCTACACGAAAATGGTCTTAGGAGATTATCCATATTTTTTTATGGAATTTTGATCCCCATTCACAGATTTTCAAAAAAATTTACAGTGCTAACTGAAATTTTTTTTGTGGAAAATCATGGACCAACCATGGTTGGAGTACTCAAACAGTCACAAATTGCAAAAAACTTTTTCCGTACATTTTGCATGAAAATTTGACGCAAAAGCTTTTTTAGTGACGGTTGAGATCTTTTTGTTGACTGAATAAAAAGATAACTTTAAAAACAATTCAAATTTCGAACTGATAGTAGTCGTAGTATAGATCTGACGCCTCTAGATTTCTTTTTGTGGGGCTACCTGAAAACTGAGGATTACAAAAAGCAATACGATAGTGTTCAAGAACTTAAAGACTCACTAACCACAATTTTGTATGGAATTCATACAAATAAATTGTCAGCAGCCACTAGGTCGGTACAGAAACGAATCAATTTATGTATTCGTCAAAATGGCGGTCACTTCGAGCACTTGATATCGTAGGGCAAGAAACAGCAAGATTTTAAATAAGAATAACATCATCAAGTTATGTTAGTTAATAAAAAAAGAAAATTAATACGCCTTCTTTTTGATATGTGTAAAATTCTACGTGATCATTTGTCTTTTATTTTATTTTTTTGTGTTTAAGTTACCTACACAAACAAATTTTTTACAAGACAAGGGAAAAGTTTTGTGCTATTTCTGACTTTTTGAGTACTCCAACGATGGTTAGTCCCAAAGAAGTTTTTGATCAGTATTAGAAACAGGATCGATTGGCATCAAAAAATGTTTGTGTGTAAAATGGCTATTTTCTTGCTAACTGTAATTTTTTTTGAAAATCTGTGAATGGGATCAAAATTCCACAAAAAATTATGCATAGTCTCCTAAGACCATTTTCGCGTAGCTGCAACGGATAAGGTACTTCCCCTTACTGCCCCGCTGAAAGATTCCAGCCTGTATAATCAATCTGCCTAGCCTTTTCCCAACTATGTTTTGGTCGGCTTCCAGTCTAACCGGATGCAGCTGAATACCAGTATTTTACATGGAGCGACTGCCTGTCTAACCTCCACAACCCAGTAACTGGGTAATACGATACCCCTTGGTAAGACTGGTTGTCAGACTTTCGGGGTTCTGACGACCCGTAACGACTGTCAAAGATCCACGAATGACAGCCGGGAAAAACGGCTTAACGTGCTTTCCGAGGCACGGAGGAGTCTCGGTATGTAAAGATGGTCACCCATCCACTGACCAATCCCGGCAAGCGTAGCTTAACCCGATGGATCGACCCCTGTGACCCTGTATAATATAAAAATATATAACTATAACTTAAAACCAAATATTAATACTTATTTAAAATGTAAATACCACAAAAGCAAATGAAACTATTTAATGATACTATATTAATTGAATATTTCATTTCACAAAAAGCGCCTTCATCCTCTCTCCTATTTAAAATTAACTTTGCTGTGCCCGACAGGGTCCATAATTGATTCGATGTTAATAACATACCGACTATGTATACATTATGGAATGCAATAAAATACTGAGTATTGAGTACTCTTTAAGACCAGGTAATCCTATTTAATAATAAAATATGTCATGAAATCTTGACGTTTGAGGATTGTACTGACTACTGGTTTTTGTATTACTGATTCTAAGATTATTTTTCTGTAAATACATATTTGTTACGATCACTAATCACATTTTAATCAATATACAACCTAATACTGACATGCAAATTGCACAATGCAAATTAATAACAAGTTTAATTTGCTTAATTACGAGATGTACCTAATTTTCATGATAAAATATATCCGTTTACGTATTAAACTCTGTGGGTTCAGTACACTTTGATTAATTGTTACTAAAAACGTGTATCCTGTATTCACCAAAACTAAAAATATGCTCCAACAAAGCTAATAATGACACTAGTGTATAGCATGGCAATTCTGAAATCCTGACAATGATCATCTAGGTACTTTAAATTATGACTCCCCTAATTATTTTCATCCGCTATAAGTAGGTACCTACCTTTTAAATACTTAGATACCTACTCAATGTTTTTAGAGGAAGGTTTTTAATTAAGGATAACATTAGCGTTAATATTAATCAGGAAGCTGATCAAGTGTGATTAAAAATTGCGAACGGAGTCCTGAATAATAAATGTACCTATTATAATTTAAACATATTAACATTTGTTTTGAAAGACATTCAAGAGCCAGACTCGGTAAACAACCAGCTCTCGAGGTTCGTATTTTCTGAGGAATCTATATTATGCAAAGCGGTCTGGAGAGTTCCTTCAGTGTGGATCTCATTACGAACGTTTCATCTCCATAAAGATCCGCAGCGACCCGCGACTAAGTCCAGTTGTACGAAATGGAAAGGGATTCTTATGGACTATAGACTGCGACCGTTCGGAGAACACGTCTTGTAATCGGTTACGACTAATCTACTAAACAATTTATGTTCACTACATAGATTTCATACATACACACACACACACACACCTTATGAGATGTTTGTTTGTTATTATGTGAGTTTAGTATGTGTGTACAGATTTAATACCTGAGTATCCAGTATCTAATCGATCGGTGCAACCAAGTACAAGTGTTGTACGTGATTGTTATTACACAAGCGACTGAAAATAAAAGCCAAAATTCAATTATTTAAAAAAAAATTCAAAAGCAAATAATTCTTTGAGTTCGAAATCCCCGATATTGTTGATATTTTCCGACCGTGTTGGTATTGTTAATCCTGCAGCTTTATAAAAACGTTTATAAATGGTACCTATCTATAAATGAATAGCAGTTTGACTTATTGAATAACGAGAGATACTCATATTGATTTGGAAAAGGAATTTGCAGTTTGAAAAATTTGCAGCAGTATGAAAAATAACAAAAATAAACTACCAATAACAAACAATGAAAATATGGCAAATTCCAAAGCATACATAAATACAATAATGTTTGCAGAGTTGAGTTGACTCTTCAGTCCTCACCAAGTGTTCCGTTATTCCAATTTCGGGGCGGTATACTTTTACGTATAAAAATGAATATGGCAGCTGTTCCGGCCGAAGAGCGGATTTCCGCTACCTAAGTTGGTATTTATAGACGTTTGTATTTGTCGGGGACTGAGTTTTCGGGCCAAATGTTGGGGTTGCTCTACAAAAACTAATCTCGTGTGTTCATAAGGATTTGTTAGAATTCTACATAATATATGTTAACAGCGAAGTTATTGAATGGACGTTTTTAATCATGCGCAATAAATTGTTAGATACTCGTGGCAGTCGGGATAGCGCACCGAATCTTAAGTAGCTATTTGTGAAATTGAATGAAAAGATACTCGCAGTTATATATTTTACTGTGGCAGACGTACGCAAGAAAAAGGTAGTCAAGATTTTTCGGATTGGAAAGTGAATTGACCTCACGCATAAGCTGAAGTAAAAGAGACTTTAAGCCATCGAATCACTCGAGCTATGCAAAATGGCGTTAGGTAGCGTGATGGCAAGCAATCAGTGTTAAAACTGTAATTATTGAAAGTCGCCTTATGGCTATAATTATGGTAACATGCAGGCTTTGGTTTACGAACATTTCTAGGTTGAGGGAAAATGATAGCGTCTAATTTTTCGCCTTCACAATAATATTTGCCTGGTTATAAAAAAAAACCGGCCAAGTGCGTGTCGGACCACGCACAATGAAGGGTTCCGTAGTTGAAAAGAATTTATCTCAAAACATTGTAATCCCAAAAAAACATTTTTTTTAAGTGATAAAATTACTAATTAACAATTTTCGGATATTTCCCTTTACTTGTGATAGGAGACCTTGCTTTTTGCCAAATTTCTTTATTCTAGGTCAACAGGAAGTACCCTATAGGTTTTGATTTACTTGCGAGTATCAATATATGTCGCATAATCGGCCGTATTTTCTTATTGCGTTGACTTAGAAGCTTGACTTTTTTAGAACTCTAAGGGACCATTAATTTACGTATTTGATATTAATTTCAACTTGACACCTCCACGCGTTCCTGAGAAAAAGGGTCTTGACAAACTGACATACTTGAAAATATTTTTTTATGTGATAAAATGACAAATTACAAATTTTCGGACTTTTCCCTTTACTTGTGCTATGAGACATTGCATCTCGCCAAATTTCATGTTTCTAAGACAACGGGAAGTACTCTATAGGTTATGATTTACTTGCGAGTATCAAAATATGTCTCACATTTAAATGTCCGTATTTTTTTGTTGCGTTGACTTAGAAGGTTGATGTTCTTAGGACTCCAAGGGACTATTATAGATCTACGTTTTGATATTAATTTCAACTTGATACCTTCACGCTTTCCTGAGAAAAAGGGTCTTGACAGACTAACAGACAGACAGACAGACGACAGACAGACAGACGGACAATGAAGTGATCCTATCGAAGGGTTCCGTTTTTTTCTTTTGAGGTACGGAACCCTAAAAATGAAAAATAAAACTGAAAGAAACAAATCTGTCCTACAAAACTTGTTTTATTATCTGAGTCCAGGTGGTCCAGGTACGCGTTCCTTGAGGCGGCGACCAGCCCGCCGCCATGGGATCTGGAGGCAAAAGTCCTCGCACACGTGTGGGAGTGGTGCGAGAAGGCGAAACGTCGGGGCGTAACTCCGCTGCCGCGAGAAATCACGGTACAGTGGACAGAGCTTCGGCGGGATCTCATGGCGACATGGAGAGTGCGTTTGTCGCAAGTGTCGCAACCCAGCGCGGGGCACGCCATAATTGCGGCGATAAGTCCCCTCTTTGAGGAGTGGTTGGCGAGGCGCCATGGCGTCGTCTCCTTCCGCCTGACGCATGTCCTCATCGGACACGGTTGTTTCGGGAGGTTCCTGTTCCGGTTAAGGCGAGAGGAAATGCCCGGGTGTCACCATTGTGTGGATCGCCCGGAGGACACGCTGGTGCATACAGTGGTCTGCCCGGCTTGGGCGGAGCACCGCCGTGTTCTCGCGCAGGCGATCGGCGGTGGTGATCTTTCGCGTCCGAACCTGATCCAGGCCATGGTACGGAGCGAGAGTGCATGTCAGCACCGTAACAAATATATTGTATTTACAGAATTACGAGTATAGTCATTAGAATCGGTAATATAACTCCTAATCGTCAAATGTCAAGATTTCATGAAATAGTCATTCATTGAGGTACCTAATTATGAACTTGGTTGTATTGATGATTTTAATTATTATAAATAAATAAATACAGACTTTTAAGGTCGCGAATTCAGAGAACGTAAGAAAATTTGAATTTCGTGGGCTACCGTAGCGCATTCACCTTAAAATGATATTTTACTAAAGATAGTTGGATTAATTTACGTGTTTCATTTTATTTCAAAATATTATCTTCCCTTATCACATAAGTGCGCTAGTGTACTTTTTTCTTAACTTACTACTATAAAATTCAAAACGTGCGAGTTGCCTAATACGTTTTCTACAATTGTCGATTCGCTCACAAATAAATTAACTTCGGGCGAGTCGCCAGCGAAAAAATCAATATATTTAAAAATGTCAATTCGCCCAGTTAGAGCGAGCGTTTTCGGGCGAATTGACTAATAAGCCAAAAAATACGGCCATCTAATCGAAATTTTGATACTCGCAAATAAATCAAAACCTATACTTAGGGTACTTTCCGTTGATTATAAAATCATGAAATTTGGCAAGAAGCAAGCTCTCATAGCACAAGTAAAGGAAAAAGTCTGAAAATCGTTTATTTGTAACATTATCACATAAAAAATTGTGATTACAAACTTACATGTTCTTCAACTACAATGTTAAGTTTATTGCTGGGATAAATAATTCATCCCAACGGAACCCTTTATTGTGCGTGGTCCGACACACATTTGGCCGGTTTTTTTTTAAATTAAAATTTGTATAGACGGTAAACAATACTTAGAGTCTATTTATTGTTGTAGACTAATTGCCTGTCACAAGGTTTATTTTGAAAGTACCTATTGAATCTTCTCAGTTTATTCAGTATTAGCTTTGAATTAGGCGTATCAATTAATTAATCTTGATAAACCAAGATATATAATACACCACACTGTGAACCTAAACGTGGTGCAATAAGAGCAATTTTTCGTTGAAATTGTTGTTGAAAGCTATATTATGTATTGGCAAAGCGGATCAAAAATGCATATTCTTCAACGGAAACGTCTAATTAAGAGCGTAGACGGGCTACGCGGGAATTGAAAAATAGGTATTTGAAGAAACTATTGCCGTCGCGCTGCGCTCTAGCAACCGGGCGGTATCAATATGTGAGTGAAGTCTGTATTTGTGTGCGTAGCTCAGTAGCGCGCATCTCCCGCCCGCTCGCGCCAACCAAACTACCTACGTTACGTTCGTTTCTGTCTCAGTCGGATTGAAAATATCGGCGTGCGCAGTGTTTCGTGTGATCGTGCTATTTATACTAAATTTTTCCATGAATGCCTTCTCCCTGAAATAATTGACGGTCGGATACCAAGAAATTTACCTGTAAGAGAAAGGATGGAAATGACGACAGAATAAATGTACATATTATTATATAACTTTTGTATTATTTAAAATACCCACAAGCACCTTTTCTGCCTCTTCTGCATAAATATTAAGAACTAGCTTTTGCCCACGGCTTCGCTCCCAACAACTGACTACTACCCTACTTACCTAAAAAAATAATTAAAAAAAACTTATTATCCTATTTCGGACGACGGCGACGGCTAATCCAAAAACGCAAAAATATAAAAATTGGTGTAATTAACACGATTGTCGACTTCCTTTTATATAATAGGTCTTTACCTATGAAATTGCCGTTTTGTATGAAAAAATTTAAACGAATTTTTTTCATGTATATTTTATTTGTATTAATAGAAGTAATCACCCATGCAATCAATGCATCTTTGCCAACGCAGTGGCAGTTTATTGATGCCCTTCTTAAAGAAATCAGCTGGTCGGGAGGCAACAAATTCTTCAAAGGCATTTTGTACTGCCTCTCGGGTATTGAATTTTTTTCCCGCCAAGAAGTTATCCAAATTCTGGAAAAAGTAGTAGTCTGTAGGCGCAAGGTCTGGTGAGTAGGGCGGATGACGGAGAGCTTCCAACCCCAGTTCTTGCAACTTGGAGACCGTCTGCTGTGCAGTATGAGGTCGCGCGTTGTCGTGCAGGAGCAGCGGAGACGAGCGATTGACCAATGCTGGTTGGAGATGTGCCAGCTTCTCCATCATTGTGTTTAGTTCTTCACAGTATACATCTGCAGTAATGCTCACCCCGTTTGGTAAGAAGCTGTGATGAATCACACCGGCGCTAGACCACCAAACAGTGACCATCACTTTTCTAGGGGTAAGTTTTCGTTTAGGGCATTGTTTAGGTGCTGAACCAGGATCCAACCAACTTGCTGAGCGCTTGCGGTTATCGAACAGAATCCATTTTTCATCGCAGGTAACAATGCGGTTCAAAATTCCTTCATTTGTGTGTCTGTTGAGCAGTGCAAGGCACGTCTCGACGCGTACTTCGCGCTGGCGATCATTGAGTTCGTGGGGCACCCATTTGTCAAGCTTTTTTACCTTGCCAATTTGACGCAAATGGACCAATATTGTTTTGACGCTAACGTCGAAAGCTGCTGCTAATTCAGCCGTAGATTGTGTATCATCAGCTTCCACAATCGCCTTTAATTCGTAATTGTCGACCAAAGTCTTCGGACGACCGCGAGGTTCATGTTTCAGGTCGAAATTTCCAGAACGGAAGCGAGCAAACCAATAACAGGTGGTGCGTTGGTTTGTAGTGTTAGCTCCGTAAACGTCGTTGATGTTGCGTGCCGCTTGTGCCGCGTTGCTGCCACGACGGTACTCATATTCCATAATTACTCGAATTTTTAACGTATCCATGATGACGAAAAAGATTGAAATGCGATGAAAATGTAACACTAATCAATAAACAAATGACTACTTTTGGAAAAAAAAATCCATGTTTTTAAAATAAAATTAATTTGAAATTAGAATTCTTAGCCAAACAAAAATTATTTTGATTTGAAATGGCCAGTACTGCAGAACGGCAATTTCATAGGTAAAGACCTAATATATAGATTTACTTGATAAGAGCAGTCATTATTTTATAAACTCCCCTGTAAATATTTATGTCAAGTCAAAAGCAGAATTATCACACCAAGCAGTATAGTGCAAACTTTAGTTACGTATTATACCTAATGCTTACGGTTTGTATTTTTGTAAGAGACACTTCGCTAAAGTTCATTTCAATTATTAGTTAATTATAAACCCTAAAAATGTCATTGAATTGTTACTTCGTTGTCTCTTAAAAAAAAACAAAATGAGCATCAAACACTATTCAGTAAATCAGTATAGGATAAACGTCGATATCGACTGACATCACTATGATTTCGATAAAAACTTCGACACTAGTCACTTCCCTAATTGTGTACATATTAGTCTAACCCTCCCTCACCTCTCGTCTCCCCCCGTAGAGTGCGATAGAGACAACTGCAGCTCAGAACGATTTTACCTATACAAAACCTTGACCGATCGACGTTTCGCATTCTCCTGTTTTCTCCTCGAAACCTAAGCCAATTAAATTATATTTGGTATCAAAATTTAAAGGAAGAATAGATCTATGCCCCTATTACTTGTTTTTATTTTAAAAACTTTTCAATTTTCTTTGGTAGTCGTCTGATTACGTAGGTAAAAACGGGGTATTTTTTTAGGTTTTTGGTAAGTCATATTTATTTTTGTAATAAATTTTTTGAAAAAAAAAAATGACAGGGGCATGCCTTCAATAGACCTGGATTTTTATAAATAAAAACGATTAGTCTAGAGGCATTATCCAGGAAGAGAATAGGGGAATACATTTGTATGGAAAAATGCAGCCCGTCTACGCTCTTAACGAGTATTTCAACGCATTTCAAGTTAAATGCGTGTAACGTGGTGCGATTAAAGTTAAATACACGAAGACAAACGTGACAAACGTTTGTCTTCGTTGTAGGCAAGGCTCTCTAAAACTCTCGTGAGAATTATATTTGAACCTTGTTTGGATTGATACAGAAGCTACTTGAATCTCTATGAAAAGGTTAAACCTATCCGAATTTGGATGAAATAATAACATCAATGTTGGGCTCAACCTTTGAGTCCCTTACGATACTTGACCAGTCCCAGTTGCTTCATCGCATTTTAAATTATAATTTCTTATATTATTTTACAATATGCGCATGTTTGCATTGCGCTGGAAGCCAGGGATTGGACGAAGTACTCCGTTTTTATCTGTGTTTAATATAAAGCCCGAAACTACACTAAGTTGGCTCACTTAGCACCTGGGACAGGTATGCCGCCTGAATTCCAGCTGAAAATAAAACAACCGTCCCACTGTAGGCGGGACTCGATCTTAAAGGGACCCAGCATGCGGTCTCTAAGTAGATATGTGTAGACGCGACCTGGTTCTCTCAGTGCTGTCCCTGGGTAATGTTAAATATAGTGTCAAATATACAGGATGTTTCTTTGAAGTTGTCAAGCCAGTGCGAGCTGATAGCAAATTACCATATCTATCGATTTAATCCCCATGTATGTTCTACGATTTTTTGTAGTTTTCGAGTTATAATTTTTATTCGATATTTTTCCTGATTCAACGAGATGATGACTTTAAAAAAATATATCTTTTTTTTGGGTCAACTTTTCATGAACAAGATAGGGCATTATTTGCTGAAATCGGTCGTTGAAAGTGGTGTATCTGAAATCTTGTGATTTTCATATTTTATAATTTATATCTATTTATATCTTTGCATATTTTTGTCAATCCTGATATTTACTATTCCTCTACGTTTAAGCAGAGCTCAGTTGATAATAAAAACATTCATTTATACCTACTACTATCCTTAACCAACCACTAACATATATATGAAATGAGGTATCCAAAATAACTCGAAACTACAAAAAATCGTAGAACATACATGGAATTAAATCGATAGGTGTGGTACACTGCTATCAGCTCGCACTGGCTTGACACCTTAAAAGAAACACCTTGTATGTTGGCGCACATAATCACCAAAAGCAGGCAAAAGTCATGCACACGTCATAATCATGATTACATCACACCTGAGACGCTTTTTATTTCCATATCATAGAGGCAAGCCTATTTCCATATCAACCACGATTTCTAATTTTGGTTCTAAAAGCAGAAAACTTTGCCTGACCTTCTAATCGAATCTAAGAACTTTTGCTCACTCTACTGTGAGTGAAGAGGTGGTGAGAAGTTCTGCCATATTTCAATTGGTACCTATATGACGATGATGTAGAAACCAAATGCTATCGAGTCACGCGAATTCAGAAAATATTGCGAGATTACGTTCGAATATGTAGAATCCCAACAGTTTGTTATTGTTAAGGCCCTGCATCCAAGCGTGGTTTAGCTCGTTGTGTAAGTGAAATGGCGTTATGGCTATCGTAGTTTGACGCACGACATAGAAGACTCTCACGCGCACCGAAATTATGTCGTAAAAGTGCTAAAAGTGCAAATAAAATCGTATAAAATTAGAAATTAACTATTTAATAAAAAATAATCCATCACTGGATGCAGTTTGGCATTTTGCATTTGATGGTATATTTAATTATATTAATATAATTGTTAGTGAAGGGATAAACAGCTTTTAAAGATTATTAAGAGGTATGTTTGAATATTTTTTTAGTGCATTAAAATATGTTTAATTATGTTTTGAGTTCCATCACTGCATGCGAAAATGACTTGAAAATATCATATTTTTTTTATTTGTCAAAATTATTTACGGTTTATGAGATACACAGCTTTAAAAACCACCTATTTGACCGTTTTCAAGAAATCTCCGCCTTAAAGTAAGATGGTGCAACCCACCCTAAGTTTACTAAAACCAATTTTATAAATGACATAATCAAACTGAAAGCTTTAAATAAACAACTAGGTAAAAGAAGGCATGATTTCAGTACTTCGTATTCTAATAATAACCTACGAGTAGGTACCAGTTGTTCAGAAAACAGTCTTACGATATAGCGGTACGCCAGATGGGACTTGAAATAATAATTTACCTGAGCTGAGCGGGGTTGGTAAAATAGGAAAAATAAATGGACAATATCTGTTTCCGCAGTGTACCAAATGTGATGATTGATGAGAATAGGCCATTGGCGGCGGCGCGGCGGACCGATTGCTGTGCAGCTGCGGCCCGCAACCCTGCGCGTTTTATTATGACTATCTACTGTTTCAAATATATCATGGAGGTAAGAGAGCGTGCAGAGCGGCATACGGATAACTAGCGATGTAAAGTGTGGCGCGAGGTGTCGGCGGCGTCGCGTGCTCGGCGCCTCGCGTGCCACTAATCAACGTGATCGATGCGAACGCACAAATATTGCTTATTTCAATAAACATGAAATCGCCCATTACATTTTAAGGTGTCGTTCTTTTTTTGTTTTACCGCAATCTTAATTTGTTCTAATCTTACAAGTTAAAAAAAGGGAGTCCTTTCATTTTATGATTTAGAGATAGGATTTATATGTCGAGGTGGTTCTATTGTTGTTGTTTTCAGTAACACGTTACAATAATGCTGTGAAGCTAGCTACGGTTATTTTTTTAAAGTACGCAAGAATGTGATCCCAAAACATTGAATTTTACAAAACGTTTTAATATATTTTTACCCGACTACTCGAAGCACAAAGGAGGGTTATGATTTTTTACCGGTATGTATGTATGTTCATCTGTTCCCTCATAACTTCTAAACTACTTATCATAATTTGACAAATGGCGTCACATTAAATTGAATATGGCGCCCTCTAGAGGAAATAGTCTTCAATAAAAAAAATTGTTTAATGATGCCACGTTGGGTATTAAAATATAAAAGTGCATAAGCACTTTTCAACAAAATATATATTGTTAGGTGTTGCTCGCGGTTTTGCTTGCATGCATCCGATAATTAGGAATAATTTCTTAATCACGCCTCAGATGTGAGCCAAACATATTTTCTCGCCAAACCTACCCAAAATACATACCTATATAATAATTATTCTTGTTTCAAAAAATGTAAAGCGGCTCTGCAAATACTTTATCATAATCACGAAATTATAACCCCAAAATAATTTAAATAAAAAGTAAGTTCAACAGCTAAAACCCGACTACTCAAAAATCACGCTCTAAAAAGTAAGAAATAAGAAAATGTTCTTCTCTGAAATTTGAAAATGACAGACTAGTTAAAAATCCAGAGCAACACGTTATGTTAATTAAATAAATCGATCAGATTACGTGTGACTCCGGATTTTTAATTTGTCTGTCATTTTCAAATTTCAGATAAGAATATTTTCTAGTTTTATACTTTATATAGCGTGATTTTTCAGTAGTCGGGTTTTAAATAATCAAATTAAGTACCTACTTAACAAATAAGTAATTTATGCAAGACATACAATGATTTACAAACCAGAAATGCTATTATTTATATCTAATTTTCCCGAAATCGTCAGGAGTGCCATACATATAAGGAATCTTTCACAAGCGGCACGGCTGTGATGTAATCTGTTCAACGGCGTCATTATTTTTATTAACGCGGTGTCCTGCGTGAGCGACGAATACGACGCGACGCAACACGGCACGATGCAATGCGAAGCGATGCTACACGCGACAAATGTCCTACGTGATTTTGGTCATTACTACTCGAATCATGGAGAAGTACAGTACAATTTTGCTTGAAAGTAGTAGTAGTTCGTGGTGTCGCGTCTGGTCGCCCTTAAAACAAGTACGCGTTACGTCACGTCTCGCCGCAGACTGCCATGTAGGCCGCAAGCAGGGTATGCCGTTGAGTTGATCGCGTTTGTCGTGTTCGCAGCGTTGCGTCGCGTCGTATTCGTCACTCACGCAGGACACCCCGTGAGCGACGAAACGACGCGACGTGACGTAACACGATGCGACATAATGCGACGCGATGCTACAGGCGACAAATGTCCTACGTGATTTTGGCCATTATTTCTCGAATTATGGAGAAGTACAGTACAGTTTTGCTCGAAAATTCATATTTAAAGTACAGACTAAAAAAAATATCGTAAAATATCGTTTATGTTTGTTGTCCCACAACAATTTTTGCTCAAGCACTGCGGCGATCAACGCTTCTGAATCAACGATTTGGTAGTTCGTGGTGTCGCGTCTGGTCACTCTCAAAACAATTAGGTACGCGTTACGTCGCGTCTCGCCGCAGACTGCCACATAGGCCGCAAGCAGGGTGGGTATGCCGTTGAGTTGATCGCGTTCGTCGCGTTCGTCGCGTTCGTAGCGTCGACACTGCGAACGCGACGAACGCGATCAACTCAACCAACGGCATACCCTGCTTGCGGCCTATGTGGCAGTTTGCGCCGAGACGCGACGTAACGCGTACTTGTTTTGAGGGTGACCAGACGAGACACCACGAACTACGAAATGGTTGATTCAGAAGCGTTGATAGCCGCAGTGCTTGAGCAAAAATTGTTGTGGGACAAAAAACATAAACGATATTTTACGATATTTTTTTAAAAGTCTGTACTTTAAATATGAATTTTCGAGCAAAATTGTACTGTACTTCTCCATAATTCGAGAAATAATGGCCAAAATCACGTAGGACATTTGTCGCGTGTAGCATCGCGTCGCATTACGTCGCGTCGTGTTGCGTTGCGTCGCGTCGTATTCGTCGCTCACGCAGGACACCGCGTTAGAATACTGGAAATTCTTTTGTTCAAAGAAGAGAATAATATGAAACTGTTTGTCATTCCTAAACGAAATAAAATGCTGCTGCAATTAAATCACAAACCTAAACTGTAGATTATAATCAAGGTGTAGGTTTTTTGTGCTGCTACTGCCATTCATACTGAAGACAACAGGGAAAAAGTATTAGGTATATGTGGGACCAAACCAAACCTGTATCAGATTTTTTAAATGACAAGACTTTATAGCTTCATGTAATAAATTGTAGTGTAAGTTAAAGTATAATATAATATAGTAAGTTATAAAAATTTTTGCATGCCATGAGGCAGAATGTATAAGGACTCAAAAATATTGTAACACCTAATTGTATTACTTACATTCTATGCAAATAAATAAATCTATTCTAAAAAAAATCTATTCTAAATCTATTCTATTCTAAAAACATGTTTTTACACAGTACTGAAATGCAAATTGCCCACGTATCAATTTTTTTTTTTTTAATACTAGTGCGTTCGAATGAATGTTCAACGCAGTTATTCCCTATTTATCTACTCGCGTGACGTCGCATTAATTAATAAAATAAATAATTGCAACGTAGTACGATATACGATAAGTACTATATTTAGTTTACGTAATAATTTGTACGGATACCTACTTCACGAAATGAGGTACCTTAGTAAGAAATTATGTTCAGACAATCGTGCATTAGGAATCAATAGGTATGTAGATAGCTATCGAACTGGGAACCCGTGTGGCGTGGGATTCGCTATAGTTCACAGCTATGACTACTCAGAGTTATTTTCCAGTTTCCACCGTGTAAAATTACCTAAATACAATAGAGATATGACTAGAACAGTGGTGAATGAATACTGATATATTCATTATACTGATATATAATGAATACCGTTAAATATATGACTTATTGAGATGTACCCGATGTACCTATGAAAAAAGACGTGTAACGCCGACCCCAAATAAATTGGGATTCGGGCATGATGATGATGATATTATAGATAGTTTGACGATTAAAGAATAAAAGCGCTGCTTTATATAAAAAGACAATAATAATTACAAAGCAAATACTTATAGGGTGGACGATTCAATACAAAAATAATTAAATACCTACATAAATTATAAATTCTTTATTTCACCAAAAGCTCATAACAATATCCTTATGACGAACACTTATTAGGATTATTACAAAGTTCAATGTTTAAATACTCTGACTCGTAAACTAGGTGTAAGTTCCTGTGACTTGAGTCAGAAATCACATCTACGCCATCGGCCGGCACTGAAATATAGCATGCTGGTTTTCTATGTCTACTGTCGCATCAGACTGATTTCTCTATAGGATTTTAAACTTCAGGGTAGTTTAAAAAAGATTTTGTCAACATCAACGTCTTCGTCAATTTATCAACAACTATTATATTAGCAGCGCACCGGAGTTTCACCCGCGTAAGTCTCGAACCCGTAAGAATATCGGGTTAAAAAATAACCTGTGTTAATCTAGGTTATAAACTATCTGTCTGCCAAATTTCATCAAAATCCGTTCTGCAGTTTTTGCATGAAAGGGCAACAAACATCCGTCCAAGCATTCATCCTCACAAACTTCTCCGTTTTTAATATTACTAGCAGCGACCCGTGGTTTCACCCGCGGACCCGTAAGAATATCGGTATAAAAAGTATCCTATGTGTAAATACACTACACACACTCACAAAGTTTCGCCTTTTTAATATTAGTGTGAAGTGTGATATAATATATAATCTGTGGGTATACCTATCGATACTTTGTTGTTTTAGGCTAAGCTAACCGTAGAACATACACGTAATTTCACATTAATCTATTGATCTATCCATAACGACAGTTACAGCTTGTTTATGCTAGGGTATACTAGGGTTCTTTATACTTTACTTTATACGAGTACCTATAGTTACAAAAAGCTCGTATTCTTAATTCTTTCTTAGGAACGAACAGTAAGAAAAAAGTGGCCCTAAAATAACCAAGTGAAAAGAATGCTTTCAAACATCGGGTTATTCGCGCTCAACATTTGTTACAATAACAGGAATGCCATAATTTGTCGCCACTGCTGTGATGCCCGTCGTTGTCTAATGGCCGAACCGAGCGAGCCGAGCGAGCCAAGCGAGACAAGCGAGCATAGCAAGCCATGCCGGCCATGCCAAGCCCAGCGAGGCTGAGCCGACCCTTTGCACATTACCGCAACAAAGCGAGCCGGCCTTGTACAAATACAATTTAAATAAGTCGTGTCAGAAACCTCTGCGGTGGTAAATGGGAGTTATATTTCTTTTTGTGTGTCAAAAGTAGTCTTGATTCGTATAATTTCTCTTCCGCGCTTTTTATTTGAAGTCGTTACTCGTCTCGAAATCACCCTATTCTAATGGGGGGCTTAATCTGCGGTTATTATGCCTATCGGTCATCTTGAACAATAAACTATCTGTCGAAGATCCAAGGCGCGCCCTGGGTGTGCTATACAGTAGGTATCTATCTATGTATTCCCGGAAATTACTCTGTCTGTGTTATAGTGTCCTTGTTTCATCTTTTATAAATTGTGCTCCAATTAATATTGGGAGAAATCGATATCGCACTGCTGAACATAAGGTCTTGACTACGATCCCCAGGTCGCAAAAAGTGTTAATAAGCTTGGGTTTTCCTATCACGATTTTTCAGTACTTACCTAGCTGCTACGAGGGAGAAATGTAGATTATAGATTCTTACCATTCGCAGAATACAGGAGTGATGTTTTGTTATATAATTTAGCGGTAGCATAGCTAGCACTTTGCGACTAATAGCTCATAAAATACTAGTCTTAAACGCCTTTAGGTAATTAAAGACCAATAAACAGCTTGGCGGTGCAACATTGATAGTTTCTAGACGGACACACCTACTGGATTAAAGCATTAAGACCACACGACGAAGATAGAGTAACTAATACTACTTTGGACCCCTGAAAACCACAACTCAATAATATTTACGGCTATCTCAATTACGAAGTTATTCGCAGTTAAATTTCTCCTAGTGTCAAATCAGCTTAAACCCACATCAGATTCGAAGACGCACATAGGAAACAGCTTGACATTCATGAATATTACATACAGCTCTCATAAGTCATAGGTATTCGTACAAAATGGTGAAACAATTTATTAGTTTTAATATTACCTACTTAGGCACACCTCCGGCGGAGATTTTGCGGTGAATAAAAAATAACACTTTTCGAAATTCAAAAGGTTTCAGGAAGTGCTTTTCAGGGAACGGTACACTGTGTACTAGCAGGGTTTTACTGAATTAAGGGTGATAAATTGAAATGAATCTAAAATAACACATAAAATATCTACAGGTAGTAACATTCTTTAAAGAATGCTTCCTATTACCACTTCACGGTGTCCATATCCGCTACCGTGGTGTTTTACATAAATGTAAATGTGGTTAGTATTCAAATAAAAACGACGGATCGAAAAATCTCAATACAACGGATCTTCATTTTACCTAGGAACGCTAGGAATGTGAATTCAGACAGGGCACAATATTCTATGATCCATTTTATATTACTCTTCAAAGATAACATTCTCTTGTGAGTCTTTAGTTTAATTCCAACGTTATTCGTAAATAAGTAATTCTGTGATGAGAGAACACAGTCAAGTCTAAAAACTAAAATCTATGTAAATCTTTAGAAGTCGGAGTTATAAAGTAGTCCGTACGGTTGCAGAATTATTAGGACTAAAGTATACCCGATTGCATATGCTAGTGGGTCACGGAGTGTTTCCATTAATCGCGCCGTCGGACAGCCGTATGCGCGCTTCAAGATCTATCGATACTTGTTCAGAGTTATAGTCAATTACACAGTATTGTTGCTCGTTTGTAAGTCAACTCTCACGGATATATTTATTTGATTAGCTGATATAAGTTATTCTTCGTCTGTAGTTCAGAATTTCAGATACTTAGTTCATGGTTTTTCTGTGTCTGGAAACTTACAAGTAATATGAGAAGTTTTGTTTTGGTTTGTTGTTTAACAAGTTCAAGAGTCGTGTCAGATATATAATATTATTTACCTAATATTAATTTTTATATAAAAAAAGTAATTAAAAAAAAATTAAACCGACTTCAAAAAGAAATGAACTCAAAATTATGAAATGACTTTAATGTCGGTGTTTTGGGATCTTAATTTTACTGCTTTGCCACCGACTCCGAAATTAAGGTTATTTCATAATTTTTACTTCATTTAAATTTAAAGTTGGTTTATTTCTTTAAAATCACTTTTTTATTTGGTAACTGGAATATTTGTTTGTAATTAATAGTTTTGTTGTAAATATTCCGCTACAATTTGACAGAAGTTTCCCTTTTTGCCACCCGTAGCTCGTATCAATAAGTAATAGGCCGTCACACTTACACGTATAGTCCATATCTTGAAAACTACTGAACCGATTTTGAAGAAACTTGCACCATTCCCTAAGTTGAAGTAAATGTAATCTAATAAAAGAAATGGTCGTAATCCGATTAATATTTTTAGAGAAATGCGTACAGATCGCCAGATTCTCGAAAGTCTAACAACCAGTCTACCAAGGGGTATTACCCAGTAACTGGGTTGTGGAGGTCAGATAGGCAGTCGCTCCATGTAAAATACTGGTATTTAACTGCGCCCTGTTAGACTGGAAGCCGACCCCAACATGGTTTTGATGCGAATATATTACAGTTCCAATAATACCTATTAAATACATACGAGTCGAATATTGATAACCTCCTTTTTATTTGAAGTCGAAAGTCGTAAGAAGAGAGAGACTAGTACTAGTAATGTACAGACGCCAGCAGGTCAAGCCACCCGAAACTGTCAAATTTTCCCAATCAACCTTGAACCTAATGCTTTAGCGATAAAGATGAAAATCTATTAAAGAAATTTGACAGATTGTAGTAGCTTGATGTGCTGGCGTCTGTACTTATATTATAACATAATGAGTTGTGAGTGTAATATGCTAGTCCTTCTATAATTACTTTATGCGGGCAGAGTTAATAATCAGTTACGCTAAAAATATTTTTGATCATAAAATGAAAGCACAGTACGGTCATAAGTACCTACGATACCTACCCACATAATATCCGCAGCAAGTCTGATAAACCAACTCGTGTTCAATCAGATTATTTCAAATCTGACTTCGATCTTCAGAATTATGCCGAAGTTTTTTATAATGCCGAAGTTAAAGCATTCATGGATAAAATATGTTGTTTTTTTTCGGCTTTTGTTTTAAATACAAAGCATTCATACGAATTTGTCATTTTTGGAGAGTTTGCGTCATATTATGATAAGTTTGTGACTTCAGAAATTATATAATTACTAGCGACCCGGCCCTGCTTCGCACGGTTTTTACGACTTGGCAAAACATGAAGATTTATATATTATATATAAGTTAAATATTAATGTATTATACATATAAACCTTCCAGCATAAATTCTCTAAGTGATAATCAAAACCGCATCAAAATCCGTTGCGTAATTTAGAAGAACAACGCGGTCATTCGGACAGATATGAGAAGCGACTTTATTTTATAATAAGTATAGATATGGATAGTAAGTATAGATTAAGTATAGAAGAATGCTATACAAAAGAATTTGATGGTACTCAATGTTAAGGACCCCTGCTCCTGACTCCCGGTAGTCGTGTCGCTGTACCTACTACAGATACAGAATCACTCTTTCACTCGACGATCTGATGGCCGATCCACTACAGCACACTTCCACATTTATAGCAATCTAGTAGCACTTTGAAAACTTCACACGTCGCGTTGGATATACGTATTTTCCCGGGATTAAAAGTACCTACTCTTAATCGAGCTTACATGCTTCGCTACTTCCTTATCCTTTCTCACATTCTATAATAAGTGCAGTAGGTACTTACTTTTCCAATCAATGAACTCTTCCAAGTTGTTGGGTGTTTCTGCCCAGTGTAGGAAGTCGAATGCTTCTTCGGGGATGTTGGCGATGCAGAACCCTCGCAGGTCCGGGACGCCGGTGATAGTGTACTCTGCTAGTAGATCTGACAGCTCCACATTACCCTAGAACACAAGAACAGGTTTAGAAAATGACAAACACATAATATTCTATGTCGTTATAGCTTAAGGAAATGCCTAAGGTTTCGTGTGTTATGGGCAATTCGATTGTAAGTACAAACGAATACAAAGTAGCGTCATTAGTTTCCGCAGCTGACCAGTATCGGGGTCACGGGCTGAACAGCGAGCTAGTGGTGGAGTGGCCCGCTAATGCTACCGTCAAATTACGGAAAACACCAGTCATTTTTCATGGCAAGCATGAAAGTAATGCAATACCCATGTAATTCTATTAGGCATCTATTACAGCAGCGATAAAGAGGGAGCTAGGAAGTTGAATCAAGGAGCATTATAATAAAGCGATTACATTATTAACTCCAGCTGCCTTTCTCGCTTGTAATTTCTGTCCGTGTGAAATAATCTGTCATTGCCTTCGCAAGAGTAGATTCGAGATCAATCTTGTTGTTATTTATTGACGAAGTTACTCAAGTTTCATGACAACTTTACGGAACTATCATCTCAGATTTACATTTCCTCAGCTAAGGTGATCTTAGCGATTTAATGCAGCAACATATAGGTAACAGTGGGGTGTAAAGATCTTAATAATCGCATACTTACTTACATTTCGGTATGGCAAGTTATGGTGAATAATTTTTTAAATGTTTTGATAAAATTTTAGCTGTTTAACTACATAGAGTGTTGATGTGACTCTCATGAAGTGTAACTTAACACACTATTGCTAATTAATTACACAGTTATACATGAAACATAATAGGTATGTAAACGAAACATCCCTTCTAAAAACTCTAGAATCTATCTACACACACAACATTGATATAATGTAGAAACACATCTATGACATGCAACAATTAAAATAAGTATCAGCTTTAACTTCTGCAATTATTATTTTAGCCTTAAGAATAATTATACCAGTTTTAATACATAATTTTCACCTTTTCGTACATCGAACAATGCGGTTAAAACTGTTAGGGACGGTGCCTCTTCGAGGACTGGCGTAAACCGTCTATTATATAAAATAACTTAAAAATCCTTTCCGCGTGACACTTAGCTTTGTCTAAGTACCTGCCTTCAAGGGCGCGGCGGTCGATCCTTTCAACTTATTTAATATCGAGAGCCTCCGCCAAATAAGCTCAGCTGCCGACGAACTGCTAAAGGCAGAGTTTCATTTTTATGACTACACTCGTGAACCACTTTCGTTAGTAGGTATAACACTACGAATGGGCTAGTGAAACGACCGGTTATGTTATATTAGACTATTTAGCCCTAAATCGATATCGCTTTGTCGCGGTAATCGCACAACTATGTATAAGCACGCAAAACGCTAAGGTTCCCTTTCTTTAGGTATTTTGTAATTCTTTGGCATTTGAAGCTTGAATTGACGTGAAACATTGTATATGCGAGGAATTTCGTTGGCACTTGCTAACAAATTGAGGCATGATATAATTATATGGATGGGTGCATGCTGCACTGATGTCGGTAGCGTATATCGGTCGTGAAAAGCAATACATATGCGCTCCCTTAGATTATCTGTGTAGTGCAATTTAGTGCTCACGGTAACAGTAACGGTCGGCAGGAAATCAGTTATCCACGAGATACTTGCAAAATCATAAGAATGCACGGTGGATTGGAACTGCTATATGAGGGACTTTGAGATTTTTCTTATAAATTCCATTAAAAAAAAATACCTGCCGAAAGATCTGTCATTCTGATGAATAATTGTTATGAAACGTTTTTCTCTAAAAAAGTTTTTACAAAAAAAAAAAACACTACAAAGTGAAAAATAACTTTAATTTTGGAAGTCGGTATCTTTGGATATGTATTTTAGTTTTTTGCCACCGACTTCCAACATTACAGTTATTTTTCACTTTGTAGTGTTTTTTTGGTAGTTGGTTGTTTTTTTTTTGTAAAAAAGTTTTTATTTTTTACTTTTTACTGAGTACGTTTGTAATTTATCTAAGTTACAATAGCCCAATGTCAACTGCTCATCACCTTTTACAAAATATTGCTTTTCCCGATGCAGGGACGTTAATTGTTGAGGAGTTCTCATGGGATCCCCTCATCAGATTCTGACTTGGTGACAACAGCACTGCCTCGAGAGTTACCCTTTCAAACAAAAAAAGAATTTTGCAAATACCTCTATATATGACGAAGTTATGCCCGAACATACATAAAATAATATATAATAAACATCCGAATTGATATAACCTCCTCCTTTTTCAGAAGTCGGTTAAAAACTGATAGTTTGCTTGGAAAAAATATTTTAAATTTTTGTTGTATGGAATGAAACAGAAACTGCTAAAATGTGGACAAGTTCTTGCTTTAAAATTACTTTATTCTTATTCTTTGGCTTGTTGGCTATAATTCTACGCTATCAGCGCGCGCCTATACTTGCCCATTCAAGACTTATGAGGTTCAGTAAAATGAAAAAAAAAGTGAGTAAAAGGTACTTTTTATAATGATAACAAAGTAAAATAATTGTGATACATTAAAATACTTACAGTTAAGGAATATTAATAATTTCGAAACATATATTTATCGAAAAAGAACAAAAATATATTTTCAAAATTTAAGCAAATAATAAATTTAAACAAAATTAAAAAATAAATGAGGCGGCGGATACAACAAAAATTTAAAATATTTTTTTCCGGCCAAACTATCAGTTTTAGAGAAAAACGTTTCATAACAATTATTCATCAGAATGACAGATCTTTCGATAAGTATTTTTTTAAAATGGAATTTGTAATAAAAATCCCAATGTCATATTATTATAGCAGTTTCTATCCACCGCGCCTGGCTTCTTTTGCGCGGTTTCTCGTAGTTTATCCATTCGATTGTGATTATTGGTTCGATTTCGTTTTCCTAAACACTTCGTTGAGGAAGAATTAAGCTGAAAAATCGAGTGAACTACCTAGCGAGGGTTTATCTGAGGACCTCAAAAAACCGAGCATAACAAAGGAATTCGCTTATATAGATAACTAGCTTTTGCCCGCGGCTTCGCCCGCGTGGATGTCGGCAAATATCCCATGGGAACGTACATGTGGAAAACATAGGGCCGTCCGATATAACTGTACAAACTCAAATCGCTACGATATATCGTTACCGTGTATAGTAGGCATAAAGCTACCAGTCGGCATGATTTTTTCCGACATCTTCAACAGTCGTCGTCATATTTCAGCCAATTTACACAAAAACATAATGAATTACACTGAATCACTCCGTTCATTGGAGAAAACCGTATGAAAATCCGTTCGGTACTTTTTGACATTATCGCATTCAAACAGACACACTTACGCGGCGGGGGGACTTTGTTAATTACTTAAAATTTATTATGCCAGTCACGCTCTAATAACAAATAACTTTTGTCCGAGTGTCCACTCGTTCAAATAATTTCCTTGTAAAAACTTCGAATGAAATAAAGACTAAATGTTACCTCAAGATTCGAACTATGACTACATTTCCAATCCCTTAAATCTCTTAAAAAGAGGTAGTTACACAAACATTTGTACAGCGTTTTTGAGGGGGTACAATAGGGGTTCTATTGTACCCCCTCAAAAACGCTGTACCACATATTTCTTTATTTCCTACCAAAAGCATAAAGGATCATGGTCATTTTGGACTAAGAAAAAACAGAATTCCGACCTAAGATGAGACTGTCACCAAAATGTAGTACATTGTTAATGTAATTATTAGGTATCATCAGTTTATTTTTAAAAGATTGGGAAGTATTTAAATAATCATCTTTATAATTATAACTTTGCTTTATCAGAACGCAGTAAAAAATATTGATTTTGAACGCATTTATAGTTATTAACGTTACTAGAGAAGTCCGTACTTTAACTTAGATCAAAATCGATTTTATTTTTTAATCGAAATGAAATCCCCGGCAATGTCAACTGTTTAAAAGTAATCATTTTAGGCATGTATTTAACGCGGCGACAAATTAATCTGAATTTGGGATTAAAAAATAATTAAAGCCGGTAGCAAAAATAGTTGGTTGGCAGCTACAGCGAAGGATAATTTTACGTAGAAAACAGCTTACTAATCAGTTGTTAGCTTTGTTTCAATATAAACTAGCATGCTTCTACAACGTCTCTGGCGCTGCGGGAAGTGCAGTCCCTTCGCCCTTACCTCCGCAGCTTCGGCTTCGGCTCGCACGGGTGCCTAAGCTTTGTTACAGCGGGCGGGGGCTGCTCTCCCTCCACGCCTCCGGATTTATATGCACTCTAGGGGTAGCAGCCAAAAGACTACGTGGAGTCGGGATGCCCCAATTCGGTTTTGAAACAGATTCTACCTATTTTAATTATGAAGTAGGGAGTACACTGACTTCCTTCAAAGCAGGATCCACGGTTAATATTAGTTGCCATATCATTATTTATAATGTGTATAAGTTGATCTTGCATTGTATAGGATTTCCTTACAATAAGAGGTCAGTGTAAACTGGAAATGTATAGCTTGATGTGTAGCCGTGTGTACCTCGCCTATGATTTCAATTGGTCCTGTATAATATGTGCGCTACCAAGTAGCAGCCATTATTTTGTTTTTATAATTCCTTGCATTTTAAAGCTCATCTAATATAAATAATGCTAAGATATTTAATCGCTGCTAGTGCCAAGTAATTTTTTTAGTAGCAAATAGTTAGCCGCCCGCTGTCAGTCGCCTGAAAAATGATTAGCCACAATTTTACATCTAAAAATCGATACTGCATAAATTGATCGATTACGTGGCCTCCCTATTTTTGACAAATTAATGAGTTTTTTTGTCGATGTTGTTTTAAATTAGTAATTTTAAAGTAGAGAGGTTGAGCTACCTATGTAGAGCAGCTTTCGAGAAACCTTGAAAAAGTTTTTTTTGTCCATGTCTGATAATTATGGTACCTACTCATGTATGAAGATAACTCAACCGTAACAGATAATTATGTGGAGTGGGAGTCATATGAGTCTGCAGCTGCACACGACTGAGGGTGCTGCTTGGTACTATAATATGCATATATGAACTAATATGCACCGTCAGTAGAAACCACGATTAGTGGCGATCTTGGACACGCACAGACTTATCTGGCTTGCATTCGACATAATTTGTAACACGATGTAAAAAAAAACAGGTGAAAAACCTCTCAATTCCAAAAAGCCACAGATTAATAACCTCAAAAAACATATTTCTTAATTACTTGACTCTCCCGTCTTTTAAAAATATACTGAAGGCCGTACTTAGTTACATTTCTAAAGGTAAATGAAACAACGTATGTTTCATCAAGGGTCGTTTTGTTAGATTTTAATAGTCCAAACATGTTAGCCGCGTGGCCATGATTCTTTGAATTTTCATATCCCTACCTTAAGAAATGCTGGGTTTCCCATCTTTCATCCCTTATATCACCCCCTGTAGTATTGTTTTTGAAAGTATCCTATTTCCTTTCCCAGGATGCTATATAAAGCCTTGCCAAATTTTGTTGAAATCCGTGCAGTTTTGTAAATTTTAAAATCAACCCCTATTTTACCCCCTTAGTGGATGATTTTTCAAAAACGCTGAACCGCATATTTCTTTATTTCCTATCAAAAGCATACATTTTAATTTTCACATCCCTAACTTAAGACATACTGATTTTCTCATACAAACTTTCATCCCCTATATCACCCCCTGTAGGATTATTTTTAAGACAAAAAGTAGCCCATGTCCTTCCTCAAGATGCTATATAAAGCCTTGCCAAATTTTATCGAAATCCGTGCAGTTTTGTAAATTTTAAAATCAACCCCTATTTTACACCCTTTAGGGATGATTTTTCAAAAACACTGAACCACTTATTTCATTATTTCCTACCAAAAGCATAAATCTGAATTTTCATATGCCTCAACTTAAGAAATGCTGAGTTTCCCATACAAACTTTCATCCCTTATATCACCCCATGTATTATTATTTTTGAAAAAAATAGTATGCTTTGTCATTCCCCAGGATGCTATATACAGCCTTGCCAAATTTTGTCGAAATTCGTGCAGTTTTGTAAATTTTAAAATCAACCCCTATTTTACTATATTTTACCCCCTTAGGGGATGATTTTTCAAAAACGCTGAACCGCATATTTCTTAATTTCCTATCAAAAGCATACATTTTAATTTTCACATCCCTAACTTAAGAAATACTGAGTTTCCCATACAAACTTTCATCCCCTATATCACCCCCTGTAAGATTATTTTTGAAAAAAAAAAGTAGCCTATGTCCGTCCCCAGGATACCATCTATAGCCTTGCCAAATTTTATCGAAATCCGTTCAATGGTTTAGGCGTGAAAAGGTAACAGACAGACAGACAGACAGACAGACAGACAGACAGACAGAGTTACTTTCGAATTTATAATATTAGTATGGATTTTGTCAAATCAATCGCTATTGATTCATCAGAAACCGGGCATAAGTCGGTTAAGAGAATTCCAGGTGATAGTTGGTGGCTTTTCTATTGCTGTAATACTGTTGCTAGTATGAATTTATACTTTTTTGTTCTTTTAGGACAAAATGGTTTTTGTTTTCCGATTATTTTTATCTTATCGTTTGGCAAAAAATTTTTCATATGACTTACGATTTTATCCAACAAAAGCGTAACGTAATTTTATTAAGTCGAATCTCTAAAAATCTCTGAAATTAATCTATATTTTTTTCTACAAGCCACTAAATAATTTAGTTTCAAGCCGCAATCTTTCCTGCGGCGCTGACGTTGTACGCTTAATAGAACTGATCGATTTAAAAAATTACTGTTGTACAGTCTTCTTCAATGATAAACCCGTTTATTTGCATATGAAAAATAAGCAAAATATAGGAACCACTAATGTGTCAAAAATCGATACAATATCTTTGAGAAATGGACGGTCGGACATACTCACAGACGGTAAACAAACGCGGTCTCAAGCTCACCACAGTTCATCTGTCACATCTCACAATGCATGTCGAAGCCCTTGGGCAGTTCCACGTGCTCTATCTTCATATATCATTCCAATTCTACACTAAACATAAACATAGGACCCGCAACGCAGGCGCAAATGCAGGCGGGTCGCTGCAGGTAAGTACATTATGAAGTCACATCCCAAACGATGCTTCGCCCCTTGTCGTGCTCTTTGTGTAAAAAATCGTAAAGTATGGAAGACCTTTGCGAGGTCAACGCTAAAGCTGTCGAAGTAGCCGAATACTGGTCGAAGCTTAGTTATATAAAAACCATAAAAGAGAATCATCGATAAAAAACATGACATTATATAAGTTTAAAAATGCTCTTAATAAATTATTAATTGACAATGTTATTATACTGTAGACGAATTTTTGAATGACCAATTATAATAATGACTTTACATTTTGATAATTATGACTATGACTATTTATTGTATTTGCTTTTCATGTATTTAATTAATTTAAAATATTATTATTCTAAGGACACCTAATGTGTAACTTATAATTTTGTATGTCATAATTATGACAAAACATAGCGCACCTATATAAGTTAACAACTAAGCATGTAAATACCTATGTTTCACGAATAAACTGATTGATTGATTGATCGATACGAAGAAGAAGAAGCAGAAGAACAATATTTCTATAAAGTGTATATCACATCGATGTGCAAAGTGCAAAACTCATTTAACGGTACCGCTAAAGTGATGCACTCAGTCGCACATATAAATCAAGTTGAAAGTATCTCTTGACCACTTAAACAATCATTCGTAGCGGGTGATGTAGCACCGGCTACGCGGCTACGGCGTAGCTGACGATAATTCAATTTAATGCCTCTTACATGAGGCATTTATTAAATGATCGTCAGCTAGTAGCAGCAAACGAGGAAACAAACATGTTTGTTTCCTCGTTTCGTTTTCCGGTTTTTATTTTTAAGGATTCATTTGCAGTATTGAACTGAATCGAAAAGTTTGAAGTAATTTTCAATATAACATTACATAGAATTTTTAGAGTAAGATCTTGTGTTAATGCTTTATGTTCGATTTTGAGACTATCAAAGAAAAGGGAAGCCAATTTTCTAGGGCTAATATTTGTATTTAAAGGTCGAAACAGAGGTTTAATTTTTACAAACTTTTATTTATCTTGCAATGTTCGTATGTAAGTTGTCCTTTTCAAAATTTGCAAGTTAAATTTGACCCACTTTCCGGTGTTCGATTAAACTGAAATTTGGCATACGTAGGTAAAATTGGTGACAATGTAATATTTTGGTACCATCGAGCCGATCCGATGATGGAGCCGGAAGGTGGCCACAGGAACTCAGTAATAAGAAGACGCAACACTATTGAGTTTGAGCTCGTTTGATTTGTCTTAACAAGGACTCTGGTTCTAGATGTTAAGCATAATCTATCTATACTTATAATAAATCTGTAGAGAGGTCAATTCTGTACATGATATATATTTTCAAAATAACTATCAGGGGGTAGTTAGTGATCGATACTGATGCCAAAAATGCAATCAGTAAAATTTTTGTCTGTCTGTCTGTCTGTATGTTCCTTATAGAAACAAAAACTACTCGACGGATTTTAACGAAACTTGGTACAATTATTCTTCATACTCCTGGAGAGGTTATAGTATACTTTTCATCACGCTACAATCAATAGGAGCAGAGCAGTGAAGGGAAATATTGGGAAAACGGGAGAAGTGGCTCCATTTTTTAAGCTTCCGTCGCGTGTGCAGCCTTAATGGTTAAAGCTACATAGAAATCATTTATGACGGAAATGTTCTACATAAAATTATCTAAAAAATATCCCACAACAGCATATGTCTATCTTTTATGGTTGACTCACAATAACACGTGTAACTCCCGATAGCTTAGCAGTCCAATAAATTAACTTAATAACATACAAGGAGTTACACGCTGACGGAGTCGCGGGCACAGCTATTAATAATAATATTCTGCGGTTCCTTATTGCGATATTTTTCAACAGTATTGTGGATTGACATATTATATTTCCATACTAAAATACGAAAGTTAATCTGTCTGTTACATCAAAACCACTGAACCGTGAGGAAGGACATATGGTACTTTTTTACGAAAAACGACGGAAACGCGGAAGAAGTCGCGGGCAAAAGCTAGTATACTAATAAAAGCTTGTTTGAAAATATTTTTTTTTAAATAATATAACTGTTCAGATTCTGTTATAAGAAGTGTCCCGAGGTTGTGTACAAATGATTCCAAACAGATAGCAATATTAAAGTTTCTTGGTATAATCAACAAAACGGTTAATACTATATTAAATGTTGACAGTACTTTATCTAGCGTTTTTATTTAGCATAGCTCCGTGAATTAAAAAGTTAAGGATAGAGAAACACAGAGAACATACACTAAAATAACATTTTTACTCTGTGTTGTTTGTGTACACAGAGTAAAAATTTTATTTTAAGATACCTGTAGGAAAATAAAAATTGTAATTTTACGGTTGTTATTAAATCATTTTTAGCGTTCCGTAGTCAACAAGGAACCCTTATAGTTTTGCTATGTCCGTCCGTCTGTCTGTCCGTTCGCAGCTTAGCTCAGAGGCTCTTAGTACTAGAAAGCTACAATTTGGCATGGATATACATATTTATCACACCGACAAAGTGGTAATATAAAATCATGATTTTTTTTTATGATTTTAAGATTTGTACACGTAAAGTGGGTGTTCAATGCTACCTTTGGACATTGACTCAGCACGCGGCCCAGATAAAAATAAGTGATTTCGTTGCATCTAACACGCATGTTAGTAGTAAGTAGTATATAAGCGGAGTCTTTATGTAAATAAATCAGATTAGAATTTTATATTCTTGTCTCATTACCCCTCACTGTGGCCAATCTACCTTTAGCCATCTCTGATCAGTCTCGTGAGTCTGCGGGACTGGCAGTGAGTGTACCCTTCCCGCACCCTGGATTCCTGTCTACTGTCCGTCTGTTACCTTAGGTCGCATGGTGCAGACATCCTGAATTTATTTATATGTTTATTTATCACGTATTAGGTATATGGTAGGTTAGGGCTGTAGGGCTTATAGGGCTTAGGGTCGTAGGTACCGTTAGGCTTGTAGGTCTTAGCAGGTTCCCGTAACTTATCATATATGTACATGTACCGTCGCACCTTTAACAGTATTGCGGCCTTACGTGACATCTGTTAAGGGCGGATGTACAGTGGGAATGTTTTTTTATATTCTCGTCTACCCCATGATGTGGGGTGTTGTTTCATGGGTCTTTCAAAAATATTGTGGGTTTGTTAGAACAATTTTTCGATTTAGGTATCCGTTTCTGAAATATTAAGCTTTAAAGTGCTAATTTTTGTTAGAGTCAAGTGTCCCCCCCCATGCCATCTAAACGGTTAGTTTTTGATGGGTGAAAAAGTCCGGTAGTAGTATATACGGGATGAAATTTAAAACATGTTCCAAATCGAAATGGGAGATTGTACTCATCATTATGAACAACTTTTACTATCGGACCAAACCTGAAATTGCGAAAAAAAAATCAGCTGTTCAGTTGACATTTTGACGAGTTTGATGTAGATAAATGTACTGAACAGCTGTTTTTTTTTTCGCGATTTCAGGTTTGGTCCGATAGTAAAAGTTGTTCATAATGATGAGTACAATCGTCCATTTCGATTTGGAACATGTTTTAAATTTCATCCCGTATAACGAAGCTAAAAGGAAAACTATCACAGCTAAGTAGGCTTTCCAAGTTTACGAGTAATAAAACAACCAACTTACATTTGCAGTTGGAATATATGGAAGACCATGTTTTGCAACTACAGTGTTAAGTTTGTTCTTGGGATAAATTCATCCCAACTACGGAACCCTTCATTGTGCGTGGTCCGACACGCAATTGGACGGCTTTTTTTTTAATTTATAGTTTGGTAGTATGTGTCTTGTAATTTATATGAGAACATAGTCCTAAATCTTAGTAAAATAAGTAGGCTTATGTAAGTATTATTAATGTGAAACTATATTACATGCCCTAAACAGGCAAAATATGGACTGTGCATAAACCACTAATTTTTAAATTCGGCAAAACCTGTGTTTTCAGCAAATAAATAATTCTTATTCTTACTCAAAAGGGACATTAAATGTTTTCAATAATGTACTAGTTTATGCCATGAAGTTCTTTTAATTTTGTTTATTTGTAAAATAAAATAGTACGATTACGAGAAAAACAGTTGAAACAAAAATCGTGAAACTATCCAGATAAAAAAAAACGATAGTATACGACGTGCTAAGGATAAATAAGAACGTACTATGTTTACAAATTGGAACGGGAATTGTTACGAGATTTTATTTAAATGGTTCACTTCGTTTTGACCTATGAGGTTGAAACTTTATATAGGTAGTCGTTCGTTTTTATAGCAAATTATATTTTTAACTAGCCTCCCGCCCATGCCTCGCACTTTTTAAGACTTGACAAAAATCAAGATTTCTCTATTAATGTATTATATACATAAACCTTCCGGAATAAATTTTCTTAGTGATGGTGAAAACCGCATCAAAATCTGTTGAGCAGTTAAGAAGAACAACGCAGTCAGACAGACACGAAAAGTGACTTTATTTTTTAATATGTATAGGTAGATTGGTAGAGATGAGCTGATGCTAGCCAGGATCGTCTCCACGCGAAAGAATTGTGAAACGGTTTCTGGTATTGTCTTATTAATTTAGTAAAATTACATGTTGAGATTGGATAGCTAAATAAAATCCTTAAAGCATTGAAAACAAAGTTTGTTTTAAAAATGTTTTAGAACTAAATGATTAAGGGGGAATCGCCAGGGTAGCCACCCTGGTGCTTCTCCCTTAACGAAGTTAAAATTTTCTTACATTTTTTGCAATTTGCAAGTCAGTATTTGGTTGCATTGCTTATTAAAGTATGTATTTACAGAATTATAATCATTAGAATCAGTAATACACTCCTTAAGTTAGTATACTCCTCAAATGTCAAGATTTCATGAAATACTAATTTAAGATTACTTGGTCATGAAGACTTTAATGATTATAATTCTGTAAATACATACTTGTCACGGTCGCGAATTATATTTTGATCAACATACTGCCTAATTTCATACTTGCTTTTTTCAAAAACCGTAAGAAAATTTAAATTTCGGGCGCTACCCTGGAATTTTCACCTTAAAGTTACTATTTTGGTTTACAATTATTTTTTTGTCGGAACAAATAGCTGCCTCTGGATCCGAAATCCAAAACAGAAAGCAAGCCCAAGACGTTTTCATTTGATTGATGAAGTCCGTCTATTTAGTATTCCGTGAGCATTTTGTGACTATAATGAACCCACGGCGCGAAGTTTGACCTTCTAACGGTGACCTTTATGGGTGGCATTTGGCTTGTAAACGCACTCAAACAAGCCTAGCTTGAATGGCGAAGATTGCAGTGAACAAAAGTCAGATGCGCACCTTAAATTTCCCTGAATTAATTAACCTACATTATTAATAAGTAATGGTTTTGTCCAGCAGTGGGATAATAATAATAATAATAATAACCCCACCGCAGTATCTCTACGTTGACGTCGTGGTGGGGCTTGCGCGCTCCGAATTTTAGGTCTGTGCCGGTAGAGTTCACTTTGCCGGAACAGGTCTAGGATGAGGAGCCAGACCAAGAGAGATACAGAAACCCGCAGGGCAGCATGTGGCGAGCTGTTGGGCAGTAGCGACCCCACGGACCCTATCTCCCGGGAGAAGTCTTGTTCCTCACCTCTCGCTTGCCTTTATTGGCCGGCTGGAGTGACCACTGACGAGGAACAGAGCTCCCACCTCTTTCTTGCCTTTATTGGCCGGTTTGAGTGGAGATTCGCAAGAGCAAACGTGCTCGGAGGAAGGAAGTATTCCAGTAAGTGTTTGTAGGGATCTTGACCATCTTCCGGGCTCTGGGATTGTTCTGAGAACCGTGGGATACCTCTCCACTCCTCACAAGCACCTCAGGACATGTTGCCCCCTTGCCGCTACGACACTATGTGCTAGCGACCTTTTCGGGGGCCCATTATTGTGTGTGCAAGTCACCCCCTGCCATTTTATCCGTGTATTAAAAAACATTGATCCGGCAGGGGCCATAGTCCTTTCATAGTTCTAGGCAACCAGTCCACTTTAGCCACTCAAATCCATAGTCCAATCTCTTTATTTCCATATACTGCAATAGTCCTGTACCAACCGGGGGTTGTCCTTGGGTGCACTTGCATAGTGCGTACAGGGATAATCGTCGGTTGGTGCCTCATTTCATTGAAAGCGTCTAACGGGCCTCTGCGAGTTGGCTTTGGCCCCTCGTACGCCTTCTAAAGGTCCGGGACTCCAGGGTCCCGAGAATTGTCAAGACATAATAATAATAATAAGGTGCGCGCCTTCAACGGTTGGGTCATGCCGGTCTTGATGTACTCTTTCGGCATACTCAAATGGACTCAAACTGAACTTGACGCCCTGGATAGGAGGGTCCGTACACTGCTGACCGCAAACCGGATGCATCACCCACGATCGTCGGTGATGAGACTGTACATCCCGCGGAAGTGCGGGGGTCGAGGCTTTTTAAATGCGAAGACCCTCCACAACCGCGAGGTGTGCAGCCTCAGAGAATATTTTTTAAAATCCGATGTGGGTATGCACCGTGATGTGGTCGCAGTGGACAAGGGACTCACCCCGCTCTCCATGGCTAAAGAGAACTGGCGCAAACCTGTAGTACTTACTACCGATGACCGCAAGAAGGTATGGCAAAGCAAGGAGCTTCACGGACGCTTCTATCGGGCTCTTCATGAGCCCAGTGTAGATTTCTTAGCGTCCGTATCCTGGCTACGTTTCGGTGACCTTTTCGGGGAAACTGAAGGTTTCGTTTGTGCAATTATGGACGAAGTTATCTTGACGAATAACTACCGGAGATATATTATGAAGGACGGGACGGTTGACGTGTGTCGGGCATGCCACCGTCCGGGTGAGTCCATCAGACATATTATATCGGGTTGTTCTCGTCTGGCTAACGGCGAGTACTTGCACAGACATAACCAAGTCGCCAGGATTATTCACCAGCAACTTGCTTTGAAATATAAGCTTGTGGACTCTGAGGTACCGTATTACAAGTATGTGCCCGACCCAGTTCTCGAAAATGACCATGTCACGTTGTACTGGGATCGATCTATCATTACTGACAGGACTATTGTAGCCAATAAGCCTGATATAGTGGTGATAGATCGATTAGCGCGCCGCGCAATGATTGTCGATGTTACCATTCCACATGACGGGAACCTCGTGAAAGCTGAGAAAGAGAAACAAATAAAATATCTCGACTTAGCTCACGAGGTTGTTGACATGTGGAATGTGGACTCGGCTGTCATTGTGCCGATTGTGGTAACGGCCAACGGCCTGATAGCCGATAGCCTCGACCAACATCTTTCGAGGCTCTCGTTAGGCGGTTGGATCAAGGGCCAGATTCAGAAGGCAGTACTCCTCGATACGGCTCGTATTGTGAGGAGGTTCCTATCTCTGCAGCCCTAACCACCGGTAGCTTGGACCCTGCTCCCGACACCGGCGGACCACTATTTTTTATATTTTTAAATGTTTTTTATTTATTTTTTAAGAAATATTTAAAAATGTATTTTATAAGGAAAAAATATGAATAAACGAAATAATAATAATATCCTTGGACATTTCACACAACGCCATCTAGTCCCAAGCTAAGCAACCTAATGCTTGTGTTATGGTAACGAGATGGCTCTGATAAACTACTTATACACTTTTTTTTTTTTTTTTTGTAAATACATACATATTATAGATAGAAAAACACCCAGACTCGGAACAAATACTTGTAGGTCGTACAAATATTTGTTCCGTGCGGGAATCGAACCCGCGACATGCTGCGCAGCAGTCAATCACTCAACCACTGCGCCAACCGTGTCGTCAGGATACTACTCAAATAGATGAGAGATTTTTATGGGATTAAAAAAGGACACAGCACTTATTTGGTTGTTGTTCGTAACTCTGTACCTACGAATCCAAACTTTACTTCTTGTTTTCCTCAGTTCCAAATACTCGTCATCAGTAATTACAAATTAATTACAAAACTTATACTAATTAACTGAAGGGACATGTTGACATGAATGGCTGGATCATCGTGCCGCAGGATATACAGTATTACTTATACAGTAATTAACTACTTGTTGTACGGACAGCAAAGAGTGTCGGTGGTCGAGTGTGGGTGGTTACTTTTACTTGATAACTAAATAGACACAAAGTTATTCAACACGCTGGTTTTCAGTATTTCATATCCTACAAGAAATCATGCTGTTTTAACATTAGGTAAACTGTCCTATTTTTAACATATGATTACTTTCGTTTCGGCTTTCGTTGCTGACGGTTCGTCAGCGCAGCCAAAAGGTTTAATCGCGCAAGGCAGTGATTTTCAGTTCGCTTTGTACGAGTATCCAGCCTCACTAGCCTACAGCTGTCTGTCAACGGTCATCAATGAAGTGTACTGGCGGCAACGGTGTCATGTTTCGCTGTGGCGGGAAAGTGAGCGGGAATGGCTATTAAACTCCATGTGACGGCTCAACACCAACACGTCACCGAACCACGCAGGAAATTGTCGGTCACGATATGTATTAATCTGTAAGTTATATTGTAGTCTCTATAGTAAAGGCATTTAATTAATCGATCCCCAAATAATTCCATTTTTTAGGGTTCCGTACCTCAAAAGGAAAAAACGGAACCCTTATAGGATCACTCGTGTGTCTGTCTGTCTGTCCGTCTGTCCGTCTGTCACAGCCAATTTGCTCCGAATCTAATGGACCGATTAAGTTAAAATTTGGTACACATATGGATTTCTGTGACTCAAACACGTACAGCTAAAGTAAATATATGAATTTTGAATATGAGAGTCACTTTTGGGGGGAAAATTTTAGATCATTTTTGTACGAGCTCTAGCGCAACAATTCAACAAATTAGGAATTTGAAACTTCTTTATACCATGTAAGTACCATGAATACTGTATTTAATCAACAATACTGAAAACGGCGATTCATAAGGTATTTTGTTTAAACATGGGTGATTTTCTGCAACTGCAAAAAATAACCTTGTAATTCACAGTATCATTATAAAATAAGTAAAAAGTTATCTTTGCGATTGTTAAACATATAATATGGTACGGAACCCTTCGTGCGCGAGTCCGACTCGCACTTGACCGGTTTTTTCTAAACTAATCGATTCGCTAATATATTAGGCCAGTCATAGACATCGTAAAACATTGCACTGCACTGGTTTTTTGGTGTATTGTTAGGATGGATACCAGTAGTGTTAAACTAAGTTTGCAGCTTCGAAAGACCTGTGCTAACTGCGTGGTGCTCGAAAAATCTCAAAATTATAATATCTCTAAAAGGTGCATCCTACGTATAAGTCACTCTCACTGATCTTGGTTTTGTGATGTGCCCTAGCCTGCGACCAATTTGTTGGCTGGTCACAGACTAACTTAACCCATATGGTCGGTGTGCCCAAGTTTACTTTCTGCGATCACGTTGACCGGTAAAGATAGTTTAAACTAAAAACTAAAAGTTATAGGTTCATTGAGTAAAAACATAGCCCTGTGTTAGCAATATCACGCGGTCGAGTAATACGACGATGATCATTAGAAGATCAATGTAATATTACCCAATTAATAATCAGCTAATTGCTACAAACGAGTTATCCAAAACTGAAACATTGCATACACGCGTTTAAGTGAGAAGACATGTTGGTATCTAATCTATATAAATAAAATAAAATAAATAAATAAATATCCTTGGACATTTCACACAACGCCATCTAGTCCCAAGCTAGGCAACCTAATGCTTGTGTTATGGTAACAAGATGGCTGATAAACTACTTATATACATTTTTTTTTTTTTTGTAAATACATACATATTATAGATAGAAAAACACCCAGACTCGGAACAAATACTTGTAGGTCGTACAAATATTTGTTCCGTGCGGGAATCGAACCCGCGACATGCTGCGCTGCAGTCAATCGCTCAACCACTGCGCCAAACGTGTCGTCAAAAAGAGAAGTCCTGACTGACTGACTGATTGACTGACTCATCAACGCCCAGCCCAAACCCGTGGACCTAGAAAGCTGAAATTTTGCACAGAGATCCCCTTTATAATGTAGACAAGGAACAAGGAAGGAATTCCCGGTAGTACGTGCCCGTGGGATATTTTCCGACATCCACGCGGGCGAAGCCGCGGGCAAAAGCTAGTTAATTATAATTTATTAGTAGGTACATAACGTAAGACTCATTATTCATCACTAGCGTGTTATTTCGTTCACTGAAAAGAGAATAAGTGCTACAGTCAGATTCAAACGCGTTATGATTTTACATTTATTTTGGTAAAGAGAAGTCGCAAAGAAATACAAATATTTACCGAAGCTCAGAGATACTTTCAACGTTTACAAATGTAAGATTAATTTTTAAGCAAACCTTTTCCCTTTGCGTACTGTTATTCCGAAGGCGCGATATAAGCGCGCCATTCCTCAAGTAAAACGTGTTTCCAGCATTTGTGCGTACCTATAGTGACATTTATAATAATGTCTGCTCATGAACATTGAATGTAATGTATTAAGGATGTTTGTATTTCCTGAAGCAAAAAATCAATCTGCCTATCCTTTTCCAAACTATGTTGGGGTCGGCTTCCAGTCTTACCGGATGCAGCTGAATACAGTACCTGATTATTTTAAGATAATATAGATAAGATAATATTTTATTTGCTCAAACATGTGTACACATACAAGAATTCAGGTCCAGACATGTTTGCCACATACTATAGCGTGAAAATTAATTTCAAGTCTATATAATTAATTTAAAATGTCAACAGTAGGTAAATGAAAAAAATAATAATTTAAAGAAATTCAATATCAGAAATTCATTAATATTATAGTATAATTATGTCATGTAGTCAAATTAGAATTATTTATAACAATTTATTTAGATAATATTGTATTAAAAATGTTTATAAAATACTTTGTCAAAAGGACATGGATAAAGTTTGGGCCAGCAGTTCTGGGCGGACAAGCTCAGACAAAGTGATATTAAAAAAATAACTGATAATATTTGAAATCCCACCACAGCTTTCGTTACTTGGCAAAACTTTGCAGGAAATATTTCAATTTAAGAGATTATTAGTTTTAGAAATATGATGGTAATTGGGATTTGTTATATGCTTATTGTAAGAATTGATATGATTTCACGATTATATTTAGAATATAAAATAATAAAACTGATGTATTTATTTAACTAGACTATAATGAACATGATATTTAATAATTGATTAATGTAGCAATTTCATTTTTAACCGACTTCCAAAAGGAGGAGGTTCTCAATTCGTCGGAATACTTTTTTTTTTTTTTTTTTTTTTTTTTTTATGTATGTTCCCCGATTACTCGAAAATGGCTAGACCGATTTGGATTTTTCTTTTTTTGTTCGAAAGGGTATACTTCCCAAGTGGTCCCATGATCATCAAATCAGGATCTGATGATGGGATCCCATGGAAATCGAGGGAAACCCTCAAATTTTATGGGCACACCTATATCGATTTCGGTATTTTTTATAGTAACTCGTGCATTTACTCTCGGAAAGTACCATTCGGTGAACTGGAACTGATGATGAAGACCACAGAGGGCCATCGGAAATACTCAATTATATCTAAGTATATAACAGGTTGCGATTCGATTACTTTAATATGGTTTATGCTCGTCAAAATAATGGTAATGGTGACTTCACCATGAGCTCCATTTCTCCTGGTTCTTACTAGGAGAACTCCTCAACAATTAACGTCCCTGCATCGGGAAAAGCAACATTTTGTAAAACGTGATGAGCAGTTGACATTGGGTTATTGTAACTTAGATAAATTACAAACTGAACCACTAAAAAGTGAAAAATAAAAACTTTTTTACAAAAACAAAAACCGACTTCCAAAAAAAAACACTACAAAGTTAAAAATAACTTTAATTTCGGAAGTCGGTGGCAAAAAACTAAAATACAGATCCAAAGACACCGACTTCCGAAATTAAAGTTATTTTTCACTTTGTAGTGTTTTTTTTTGGAAGTCGGTTTTTGTTTTTGTAAAAAAGTTTTTATTAAATCAATAGATTAGTCCGGTCTTAAAATTATGTAATGGCAATAATCTCTGGGCAGTGCCTTCATTATTTTTCTTATTCATTGTCAATAACCGTAATTGGCATGCATTGGAACCCTGGTCAGAGCACTGTATCCCACAGCTGGCATAGCACCTCCACAAGTCCATGGAGAACTTGCAAGCGCAGTGGAGAAACACCAACACGCATCTGATACAGACACCCTCTATTTGTCGCTCAATTACCAACGCATCGGATAAAAATTAGGCACAGTTGCTTAAAACCGACAGCGTCTCTACCAGGTAACGCCCATTGCAAAATGTGGCAGGATACTTTTCTCCCACCCACTTCCAACGAAACCAAACGAGCATCTTCCTGCAGGTTGTAACTTTCTGTGGTCGACTTGGAATCTCTGAACCGTCTCTGAACCTAAGTGGGAAGGTGTAAATCGAACCTCGTAAAGTGGGGCTACTTCGACGGAACGGCAGCAGGGAGCGGATGTGGGGCTGTGTCACAAACTATGAACTCCACCTCCTATCCTGTCCTGTGTGCCCCAAATCATGCAGCCTAAGTGACCTCTGCGCTGCCACCTGTAACGCCGTGGAAGTGGCGAAGTTTTGGGCCAGAAAAATTTTAATAACTGTCGTGCTAGCGACACGACGAAGAAGAAGACGACTGTCAAAGATCTACAAACGACAGCCGGGACCAACGGCTTAAGTTGCCTTGCGAGGCACGAAGGGGCCTCGATATGTAATGGATGGTCACGCGAAGTAAATGGTATTTAATTTAATTATTGCTTCAGGCGCTATATATTGCTCTTGATTGCCTTTCGATTTGGAGATTTCACCGGTAGTAGTTCCGACCTAGCACCAACTTAGTAAATATTTTATTAAGTTTAATAAAATATTTACTCTAACCAATATGCAGGAGTCTGTATTCCGTCAGGAATACTCGTACGGACGTCAGACTCCGTATAATGGATGAAGAAACTGCTAGTATATTTTACTTCTGTAGCGGAATCGATTTTGGTAATGCCTGTTAAATATTAATAGTAAATTGTAGTAAATGATGATTGGTTGGTGGGTAATGCCTTTGGCATTAAGTCCGCCTTGCGTTTAAGTATCATCATAGTGCACTTATAAGATAAATAAATAAATGCTGAAAGACCTTGTGAGCGGCTAATAACGCTATTGTGTGTCTGATCGTTGATAGCTTTCCAACGAAAGCAGCTTATAAGCATTACTGCCTAAATTTAAATTCCACACGATCAGGTTTCGCACCCTTTTGTATTCAGGGCGAATTCAATTAATGCCCTATTTATAGGGTTATTCTCTCAAAGCTTTGTCTTGGAGCGCATTGTTCAGATTTTGTCCATGTTCATAAATACCGATTGCACCTATACCTCCCGTTTTTTATGAAGTAAAAGTGTTCCAAGCCAACCTTTTCCGTCTGTGCCCCCATAACAAACATCAAACAGCGACCCCGCTCGCCCGCCATTCTTTGTTATTTGCCTATTTACCAAATAACTAGCACGCGCCGGTCGCGGCTACAACCAACACGGGGAGATCTGATTCACTGTCCTAATACAGCGTAATATCAAAAGTGATATCTCTATTGTAAGATTGACTCACTAAAATAAATTGTCCCGTTCTTTTGTGATACCTTAATATGTATAGCAAATTAAGAAAAATTCAGCTTCCGGGTTTCATTAAAAATCGCAGCCTGTAATTGTTGTAGGTACAAACATCACTCATTAAATGGAGAACTTTACATTTTAGCGAAGCAACAACTATTTTTCAGGCAGCATGCATGACTTCAGTTCATAAAAATATAGCGAACTCTAAACCACAGCAAACATCAAATGTATAAAATAAATTTTATGAAATAAAACTAAATAAAAGCTTGCAAGCTTTTATTTAGTTTTATTTCATAACATTTAATTTTAACATTTATATTCAATGCATGGCCGGAAGTTCGCAGACTGCGTTTTGTATTTAATACAAAACGCAGTCTGCGGCTCAGTAGGGTCTCGTGGCTAGTCCCACGAGTCGATCGAAGGTTAAGCTAAGCTTGGTGCGGTCCGTTCGTGGGTAATTGACCATCCATTACCGAGACCGTGTCTCGGAAAGCACGTGAAGCCGTTGGTTCCGGCAATCATTCATAGATCTTTGACATTCGTTACGGGTAGTCAAAATCCCAAAGGTCTGACAACCAGTCTTACCAAGGGGTATCGTGTTACCCCGTAACTGGATTGTGATGATCATAAAGGCAGTCGCTCCATGTAAAATAATGGTATTCAGCTGCATCCGGTTTGACTAGAAGCCGACCTTAACACAGCCTGCGGTTGGAATGTTTTGCAACAGGGTACAGTATCACCGACTGATTGGTGTTGACATAGCTCACAGTACTTAACTACCAGTGTATTTATTCAGTTATGAAACAGTGAAATTCAAGGGCTTTGCTTTTATAAAATTTCAAGTTCAATAATATTGTGAAATGCTGTATTGTAACACACACAACTTCGTATTTTAAATAAATACATTAACAAATATCATATCACTTACATATTTATTTAAGCGTTATAATAACTGTGGAATGGGTAAAAAGTAGTTTATGAATGAGAACTAAGTAGGTACTGCACGCAGCTTACAAACATTGCGATAATCAGATTAAATCACGGTTATTAGCTTCACTGGTTACCCAAGACTAGAACGTTGTCTATAAAAGTAGTAGTACCTTATTTCGATATCATTATGTAAAATAATTTCAAAGTATTCTGTATACAACTTGGTAATGCGGCAACCTGAAGTCACAACAAAAAACATAATATTCGCCTTGGGACAGCTTTTACAAAATCAAGCAATCTGGGACGGTGGTAACAGAACGGTGCAAGTATTCCCTGTAGGTGCGGAGTAGGCTGTGAGATGGCGCGTTGCCAGCTACTGGGCACGACGTAACAGCCGGGGATAAGTTGGCAACGTCCGCGGCTTTAATACACGCTTTTAAAGACGGACCACGTGGCACGGTAAGTATTAGTTCTACGACGTTTTCTATTTTCGCATATCCATTGCCTCGCCCGTTTGTTGGATACAACTTTACCTTCCAGTGTGAGCAAAACAACTACTTATTTATTATTATTTTTAAATTATATCTATGTAGACATGCGTTCTAAAACCACTTAAAATAAATACGGAATGCGGTTACTGACATTATTTTGTGCGAAAACGTTCTAAAACCACTTAAAATAAATACGGAATGCGGTTACTGACATTATTTTGTGCGAAAACATTAAGCAAACAAATGCGAACAAAGATTTTCAAGTGAGTTGCAGAGGAAAAACAATAAACAGAGTAGATCGCTAATGCGATACTGTGAGCGATCGAGAGCAGTACGTGCTGAGCAGTAGTGCTGATACGACTCAGGCAGTCAAGCAGCGTACTGCCGTGCTAATGCCTTCATTCGCCGAGACAAAGCAGCTACAATCAAACATGCTGGTTTACTACAGGCGCCTGACTGAAACCGAACTGAAAGCGACAGTAAGAGTTTGTGCGTAGTCTACTGGACTTACGATTGCACCCAGGCCTCCGGGCCCCGCAGCGCCGAGGGGGCCGCCAGTAGGTCCGCTGTGGCCTCCCCCTGTGCCTGATGGGCCCGGGCGCGCCCCCCCCACAGGGGAGTGGGCGCCCGACATGCTGCCGGGGTTGTGCCCTCAGAGACAGCGGTGTGGTTTGTCCGTCTCTTCCTAAATAAATACTAACTGAACGCCTTTTTTACGGTTCTTTCTCTTCGGTTGTACCTGAGCACAATAGAAAAGCGTTTTAGAGGACGTTGGTAGTACGAACTTTTGATAAGTTTGTTTATGACAATAATTATGCAGGCGACCTATTTTGGATCTTTTAAAACGCATAAATAATGTTATTGCTTAAAATTACCCGTTTCAAAGTACCCACGTAACCTAATTCATCATGAATCGTTCCAACATTGATCTTTTAGACACATACACTATTGAACAACTAAGTTTTATTGAAAATATATTGCTTTTCGAAAATAACGAGTTAGAAACATACTTGATTTCGGTAGTGATTATAAAAATATTATTTTGTAAGATACCCAGAATTATGTAGGTAACACACAACAGGGTGTGACGAATGTAATACCTAATATCTAAGTTACGCAACAAACACGGAACGCAATAATGACTTTAGTGTTATAGGTATCATCCCCATCGTAAGTACCTATGTCTTAGTCTCTCTGTGAAATTTACGAGCCCGCGAGGTTAATTGCTCATCGTATTGGCAAAACTCATTATTACGAGCACTGTTTGTTTTATTTGATCGTAAATGTCTTGTTCTGTAATTTGGAACAAAAAGTAAATGCCATCGTTATATTGCAATCATTAGTTAAAAGTACCTACTTAATTAGAAGTACAGAATGATTGCAATAAAACCATGGTATTTATTTAAAGAATGGTATTTACTTAAGATAAGGATTTTAAAATCCGGTTGTGAGTGTATCAGTTTTAAAGTTGTAAATACTAAATATTAGGCACCTTTTATATAATATAGCACCTAAGGTGTAGTTTATGTTTACCTACTTGTTGTCTTTTAGTAGGGAGTAAGTACATGAGACGGTAACCTTGATATTCTACCCGAACACGGTAATGGGGACCTACCCGTTTGTATTGACAACGATAACAACTTGCGATCGATTCTTAAAACTTCGCGTAAAAGATATCACTCGCGAATGATTTAACAAAGCAAGTGATTTAACGATTTTTAATCGCCAGACGTGTGTTTTTCTATCTCTATATAAGTGTAAACTTCTGATAGATTTTTAGGGTTCTGTACCCAAAGGGGGAAAACGGGGTACCCTTTTAGGTAATAAGCCTACGCCGTTTGTCTGTCTGTCCGTCTGTCTGACAGAGGGCGGTCTGTAACTTTTTCGCGAGTTCAAAATTTACGAAGTATCGAGTTCTTTAGCCAGAGATCTCTCTTTGTGTATAACTTGGGTAAAAATCACCATTTCCCATCTTGAATAATGAGCGCACTAAAGGACAGACAGACAAAGAGACCAATTCTCTTCTTCTTAAAAGAAGATTTATGAAATAAACGTCCCATTCGTAGAAAAAGGTTAGGTACGTATAATTTTGTAATTGTTCATGTTTCACCTATACCTACCTTATTAATTGGGGGTACGTGGCCGACGTCAATTTCATCAACCCTTTGTCACTTCAGTGGTAATGAATATGGAACCTTTGAGCTTCAATTGAATGACTGGATTTCGGTAATTTACCTAATGGATTGATGCCCGTGTTAAGGCTCCCGCAAACAGGCGTGACGCAACGGTGTGACGCGATTCTGGTAGAACAAATTCACAGAAATTTTTCTACTAGAGTCGCGACGCAATGTCACGTCGCATCTGTCTCCGGGATCCTTTAAACATCAGATATGGAGGGAGGTGACCTTTTATTTTGATTGACGTATGTGACATGCGAGCCGTACACTTTATTTATCAAGAGTTTACTACGTAGTTCTTGCACTGTACCAGTTTATATTTTGCGGCTGTCAAAATAACCTTCTTTAATAATGTTTTAATTTTTAAGATATCTCATGATCGTGATAATGTGAAGGTAAGGCGTTTCCCAACATTTTGTTTAACCAACTTTAAGAAGTGCCTATTTGCAGATGTGTGTGATGGTGGTGTCTTGACTTTATCCAACATTTCTTAATTAGGCTAGTACCTGTGATGTTTGTTACTTGATTTTAATATATAAAAGCTTCTTAAAGTAACTTTTAAGAAGCCCTTCAGGTTCTCTACTGATTTACTCTATCGTGAAACAAGAGTTCTCAGAGTCCGCCAGCTTTTCATTATTTCTGCCTGCACCAAAACTCACAAAACTATTAAAAGCAGACCCGACTACACATCTATCATAAGCAAAAGAAACTATAGAATCCCAACACCTGACAACACCTCATTGCTAGCTAGACGCTCCCCAGCTTACTCTCTCATTAATACTTACAACAAAGTCTGCAAACTCTGCGAAATTAAAAATACTACCTTATTCAGCTGTAAAAAAATTATAAAGGAAATGTTGCAAAGCTCTGGTTATGATGACTCGGAACAACTAATATAAATACCCTGACCTGACACTGAATCAAACGTCAAATGGCGCACAATGGGAACGAATACGCACGCACACACACACCCCCACTCACACCACACACACATCACATTTACACAAACATTTACATAACATCACATTTAACAACATACAACTGAAATCACCTCTAGTCTCGACTCTGGAATCCGTACCCCGAGCCCCAAGATACAGACTAACTGTCTAGTTTGGGGCTCACTGGCAAATAATATTATGTAACCTAGCTATAAGTAATATTTTAAGCTACTCATGTCGTCTCAACTTATTTTTAACATGTAAACCTGCTTACTGTATTACCTGGACAATAAACTATTTTCTATTTCTATTTCTTTCTAACGATGCTCCATCGATATTAATTTTTCCGGAGTTTTATCAAAGATGTGATAAAATTCCAAGTAAAATTAATATAAACTTAATACGAGTGCTCTAGGTGTTCATAAGCATCTAGAGCACTTGTATTAAATTTCTTTTGATTGAAAATTGCTGTTGGTGATGCGAGTTTAATCAAAAACCAATTTAAGTAAAGGTAGTAAAACTCCTTTTTGACACTTTAATAAGAAGCTATTAAAGTGTCAAAAAGGAGTTTTACTGCCTTTACTTAATAGGTACACTTTCTGAAGCACGACTCACTCTTGATGCACCGGACGGAAGCGCTTCTTAATAAGCACGCGTTTTTATAACGAGATTTCTTATAAATTATTCAGGGCAGGAATGTCGTGATGGCCCAGTAGTTAAGACCTTGCCTCTCATGCACGAGGTTGTAGGTGCAAATCCGATCAAGTATCAAAAGGAAAACCATCGTGTGGAAACCTGGAGTTATTCCACTTTACACTAATATTATAAAGGCGAAAGATTGTGAGTGTGTGTGTGTGTGTGTTTGTATGTTTGTTATTTCTTCACGCTCAAACGGCTGGACCGATTTGGACGAAATTTGGTATGTAGATAGCTTATACCCTGGATAAAAAATGATTATATAAAAGTATGTGTTATACTTTTTATTTCGGTCTACGCGGGTGAAACCGCGGCACACAGCTAGTACTTAATATAATAAATAAATAAAATAAATAAGTCTGAAATCGCCAACCCGTCTTAATAATAATAATAATAGGAAGACTGAACTTGACGCCCTGGATAGGAGGGTCCGTACACTGCTGACCGCAAACCGGATGCATCACCTACGATCATCGGTGATGAGACTGTACATCCCGCGGAAGTGCGGGGGTCGAGGCTTTTTAAATGCGAAGACCCTCCACAACTGCGAGGTGTGCAGCCTCAGACAATATTTTTTAAAAGCTGATGTGGGTATGCACCGTGATGTGGTCGCAGTGGACAAGGGACTCACCCCGCTCTCCATGGCTAAAGAGAACTGGCGCAAACCTGTAGTACTTACTACCGATGACCGCAAGAAGGTATGGCAAAGTAAGGAGCTTCACGGACGCTTCTATCGGGCTCTTCATGAGCCCGGTGTAGATTTCTTAGCGTCCGTATCCTGGCTACGTTTCGGTGACCTTTTCGGGGAAACTGAAGGTTTCGTTTGTGCAATTATGGACGAAGTTATCTTGACGAATAACTACCGGAGATATATTATGAAGGACGGGACGGTTGACGTGTGTCGGGCATGCCATCGTCCGGGTGAGTCCATCAGACATATTATATCGGGTTGTTCTCGTCTGGCTAACGGCGAGTACTTGCACAGACATAACCAAGTGGCCAGGATTATTCACCAGCAACTTGCTTTGAAATATAAGCTTGTGGACTCTGAGGTACCGTATTACAAGTATGTGCCCGACCCAGTTCTCGAAAATGACCATGTCACGTTGTACTGGGATCGATCTGTCATTACTGACAGGACTATTGTAGCCAATAAGCCTGATATAGTGGTGATAGATCGATTAGCGCGCCGCGCAATGATTGTTGATCTTAGAGCATTTAACCTATAAATGCTCTAAGTTGTTGATGTTACCGTTCCACATGACGGGAACCTCGTGAAAGTTGAGAAAGAGAAACAAATAAAATATCTCGACTTAGCTCGCGAGGTTGTTGACATGTGGAATGTGGACTCGGCTGTCACTGTGCCGATTGTAGTAACGGCCAACGGCCTGATAGCCGATAGCCTCGACCAACATCTTTCGAGGCTCTCGTTAAGCGGTTGACTCAAGGGCCAGATTCAGAAGGCAGTACTCCTCGATGCGGATCGTATTGTGAGGAGGTTCCTATCTCTGCAGCCCTAACCACCGGTAGCAATGGACCCTGCTCCCGACACCGGCGGACCACTATTTTTTATATTTTAAAATGTTTTTTATTTATTTTTTAAGAAATATTTAAAAATGTATTTTATAAGGAAAAAATATAAAGAAACGAAATAATAATATCCTTGGACATTTCACACAACGCCATCTAGTCCCAAGCTAAGCAACCTAATGCTTGTGTTATGGTAACGAGATGGCTGATAAACTACTTATATAGGTACTTTTTTTTTTTTTTTGTAAATACATATTATAGATAGAAAAACAGTAAGTAAGTACGTTGACCAATGCTCGTGCCTTCTCTGTCTGAGAAGAGGCCTATGCCTTGGAGTAGGACAATAATAAGCTGGTGTAATTCAGGGCAGGACATTGAGTGCATGTCTAATGTTGAATCGTTTTTAGTTATACCCAACTAACATTTTGGTGATAAGAATAAGTGCTACATGAGCTGTTTAAGAGAATTTTAAGAACCTAAGGTTCTATAAAGGCTCTAAAATTAGGTGGTATAGCGCGCTACAACTCTCATATAACCCTTATTTGGACCCACAATTTTAGAGCTTAAAGTGACTTAATAGTTATAGTGAGTGATAATAAAGAGCTACAATAGTGCTATTAAAGCAGTGCTAACCACTTTAAGTTATTGTTAGCTATGCACAGGTTACAACTGTAAGGGAAAGTAGTAACATAGTTATAAAATCCACTCTAAACACAATTTTAGTAATATTTTAGTGCTTCCTGGATGCAATATATACGTTGAGAATATATTGTAGGTATATAGTCGCAATGAACATCACCCGAGCGCCAACTGTTACATCTCTTTTCATAATTTTTGTGGTTTTGTTACCGTCAATAGCTTTAAAGTATTTAGCAGATAAAGTGATACTATAATAGTCTTAAGTATTTGAAACGGACTTGACGTTTAATAAAATAGGTAAGTCAATTAATGTATTTCAGATTACTGGTGCTATAATTATTAAAACTCACTGCGCTGGTATGTTTTCTGTAACAACATATATAAGTTTTCATCTCAATTTTAAAGCGCCGGGAGTTTACCTCCATGCCCCCTCTAGTCCGCCCAGACAATACCATCGCTTTCGATGATATCGACAAGGCTGAATGCCTTGCCGATAGTCTTGAGGCCCAATGCTCCCCCAGCTCTCAACCAGTAGACCAAGCTCACCTCTCTGAGGTGGACGCTGAAGTCGAACGTAGAGCCTCCCTTCCTCCGGTTGAAGACCCTGATTGTCTCCTGCCCCCCGTCACTCCAGACGAGGTGCACGAGATAATCAAGGCTCTGAAACCCCGTAAAGCCCCTGGTTCAGATGGAATGACCAATAGGGTCTTCCAACTCTTCCCTGCCCGTTTGATTATGCTCTTGACCATCATCTTCAATGGTGCCATGAGTAATAATATCTTTCCTCAAGCCTGGAAACAGGCCACCGTTATCGGTATTCCTAAGCACGGCAAGCCTAAGCGCGAGCCCTCTAGTTACCGCCCCATTAGTCTGCTCAATGTCCTTGGCAAAATCTATGAGAGACTTATTTATAAGCGACTCAGGGATTATGCTGAGACAAAGGGCCTTATTCCTAACGAGCAGTTTGGTTTTCGAACCCAACACTCTTGCGTACAACAGGTTCACCGTATTGTCGAGCATGTCAGCGCTGGTTTCCAGCGCGGTGCGATGACGGGTGCTGTTTTCTTCGATATAGCGAAAGCGTTTGACAAAGTCTGGCACAACGGCTTATTATATAAGCTTTACAAACTTGGTGTGCCAGATCGTCTCGTGCTCATCTTACGAGACTTTTTGTCAAACCGCACCTTTCGCTATCGTATCGAAGGAGCGCTTTCCTCTCCCCACCCTATTCGCGCAGGGGCCCTCAGGGCTCTGTGCTTGCTCCCTTAATTTTCACACTTTTTACTAGCGACATCCCGCGTAGCGAGAGGGCACAGTTGGCTCTGTTAGCAGACGATACGGCCATCTACTACAAGGGCATGGTTCGCGACTCGATCTCTCACACTCTCCAAACCGCTGTCGATGCACTCGCCAAGTGGTTTCGGAAGTGGAGAATTGAAGTCAATCCCGATAAAAGCCAAGCTGTTCTCTTTACGAGACAGCGAAGCAAGAACTGTAAACCCCCCCGCCCGATCACCATGTTTGGCAACCCGATCCCTTGGGAGAAGCGAGCCAAATATCTAGGTGTGACGCTCGATGAGCACCTTACGTTTTCAGAGCACATAAAGAAGGCTCGTTCGCGGGCCTACCGCAAGTTGTCCCTTAAGTGCAAGTTGCGTATTTATACAGCGTGCATTCGCCCCATCATGACCTTTGCGGGCCCAGTCTTTGCTCACGCAAAGTCCCACCACATCCATAGGATGCAGACCCTTCAAAACCGTTGCCTCCGAAAGGTAACGGGAGCCCCTTGGTTCGTTCGGAACGATAACCTCCATTTAGACCTTAGAATCCCGACCATCCGTCAATTCTTGAAACGCCTTTCCAAGCGTTTCTTTGACTCTGCCGCGAAGCACCGCAACCCTCTGGTTGTCGCGTCCGCTAATTATGTCCCCTCTAGAATCAGTAAAGTCCGCCGTCCGCGACTTGCACTCTCTGAACCTGATGACCCTATTACCCTCCTCCAGGAAAGTAGTAGTGCTACTAGTACTCTAGTACGCAAACACAGATCACACAAATCATCATTCCGACCTCGCCGCCGAGGTCCTCCGCGTAGACGAACTTCCCTTGTAAATGTAAATTCATCTCCCTTGATCGGTAATAACGAGCCAGCTGGTGGCGTAGCTGAGCCTGTAGCTTTAAACTCCCCTGTTAATAATAATAACCCCGATTTGAGCCAGCCAATTGTACCTTGCTGTCCTCTCTTAGTCAGCGACGCCCTAAGCCGAGGTCCGTACCCCACAGGGGGTGCCCTTAGTGCGCAGTCGCTTAGTTTATAAGTAAACATGCCCCTGGCTGGAGGCTTTGAGTTCGCTTAAGGCACCCACAGGATAGTCCGGTTAAGCAGTCTCGACCCCAAATGGACACACTGCGAGATGCCATACAAAAAAAAAAAAAAAAAATTTAAAGCGCCTCAAAAATAAATTGATTTTGATGATAATATGTAGAAAAAAATTACTGCCTCAGTTATTTTTAATTTAAATTATGGTAAATAATAGGTCCTGATAATCTAATGGAAAATTTACAGTAATAAATTAAGTAAGTGGTGAAACAGTGAAAAGAAAAAGTTTTTTTACTTTTAAAGTTAACTATTTATTTAATGGCGTCAATTCTAAATTACTTAAGGATCCTGATAACTCTGTTATTGCTAACTTAGTGGTAAAAGAACGATTGTTAGCACTTCTATGCCACTTGCAGTTCTAAAATATGGTTCTAAAAGTGAAAAAACAACAAATTTATAGGTCCAATTGGCATAATGGTTATATGTGAAGCTGTATTGTGAATATTTTCAGGGTTCTGTTATTGTTTGAATAAAACCTTTAGGTACATATCACATCATGTACTTGACTGAATAAATCAAATAATTCCAAAGTCTATTATTTATTATAATTATGCAAACAAAAGAAGGCATGGACACAAATACTAAATAAAAAATATTATTACTACCTGTACTAAAGTAACCGACGTTACTAAGTTTTGCATTAAAACGTCCTTTCACGTCTATAGTCTAATGACTGTCGCACGTACTATGCTAGGTCGCTGATCTGAAAGGGCTTTTAACCATAGAACCACACAAATGATCATGTAAAAAAGATTTAGTACAATTAGAAATGTTTTAGAAATTATCCTCAAACTTTGTATACTACAAATACTAAAAGATATTTTGAATAAAACATTTAAAAAAAAAACTTTTTTTTTTACACTGTATGTAAAAGATGTAAGAGGTAGGTATAGAAAACCACTATTGTTAATAACTAATTTGCATTTTACATTTTGATATAATTTCTTTCGACGATAATACGCTGCTTTCACTATATATAATATATACGTATTTTTTTGTAAAGCTCATTATATTCACTGTCTTGCTCGTCGTGTGAAGTGTTTGAACTACTAAGAGGAAAAAAAATATTATACTCGTCATTCGTCATATCAGTTTCTGTTGTACGGAACACTGTTGCATGTTTTTTGCTTGCGCTTGATATAAGCCGGTACCGAGGTCACTGGGATTGTAATTGATTGTTCCTTCTATTGATTTTAGTACTGTTCCCTGGAATCACATCATAATCTATTCTTGGACTTTGATTTATGAAACACTGTATCTCCACTACAATTATTTTTCTTCTCTTGTCACCGTGTAATCATTTATTTCTTCAATTAATGAAATCTCATTGTGGTAGTTTTGCGATGATCTAATTATTCATGTTGCATGCTCGAAACAAAAATGTTACCAACTAAACCGGTTGCACAGTTTAAACATTATATTGTAACAAAACATAATTTTTGAAGTTAGGTTATATTAAGATGTATTTAGATGAGACTTACAATTACTTACAGTATTTATGCTTCTTAAAGCTGTTACAGTATGCCTTAAGGTGATACAAAGCATCTAAATAACTCTGTTTAAATACATCAGCCGATAGTAAGTGTTAGTAGACACCTTACAATTACTTTCAATGTTTTACGCTTCTTAAAGTTAGAACAGTGAGAATTTTTCTTTGTAACTGTTATTACACTTGAAGGTTTAATTATTTATCCTTAACACCACAGTAGAATCTAATGTTATTATCGGAGCTCATATATCATTTATACAACTATGAGAGCTAAAAAAAGGTTACCCTTAGCGTCAAGATGTTAGTTGGGTACTTATACCCAGATATATAATCCTGGCTTTAAGGCTTAAATAAGTATTCCTGTAAAATAATAGTCCTACAAACAAACATAGTCTATTCTAACTGTAGGTATCTTCAATGAAGCCGACCTTCAAATACTTATTTATTTTTATAGAAAGGTTTATTTACACGTCGCATACCTACAAAGAAAAAGTTGCGAATTCGTAATAACTTGGTTTTCAGTGATATACAACAAGGGGAACAGCGAAACGTGTAACAAATGGATTGATATTTACATTATCTATACATTTTTAGGGTTCCGTACCTCAAAAGGAAAAAACGGAACCATTACCCTTACCCTACCCTTACCCTTTACTTCGTTGTCCGACTGTCTGTCTGCCAGTCTGTCAAGTCCCTTTTTCTCAGGGACGCGTGGAGGTATCAAGTTGAAAATAATATAAAATACGTAGGTCTATAGTCCCTTAGAACTCTCGAAAAATCAAGCTTCTAAGTCAACGCAATATAAAAATAGGCCATATTGCGAAATATTTTGATATTCGCAAGTAAATCAAAACCTATAGGGAACTTACCGGTGACCTAGTAGAATCATGAAATTTGGCAAGAAGCAAGGACTCATGTCAGAAGTAAAGGAAAAAGTCCGAAAATTGTTAATTTATAAGTTTATCACATAAAAAAATTTTTTTTTGGATTTCAAACTTAAATTTGCTGTTGGAGAATTGACCGTGACGTACATCAATGTATTGATGAGGAGCTCGTGGCTAAGTAATAACAGCCGCACGGATCAATCTATCAGGTTGTTTTAAATATTGAAATAATATTGTTGACATTTGACATTCATATACAATTAGTTCGTGAATTCACTAAAATGAAATCATCGGAATTTGTATTTGTTTTCTATTTGCAAACAATAGCGTGGAGCACCGCGGACGCGTCATTTGTCAACGTCACTGGAATTCATCTCGCTCTAGCAGTCACCTACAGCTACAGCCAACCAGATTTATATGAATGTGTTGGAAGACTGATGTAAAGTTCCTGTTATTTTTAGGGTCCCGTACCTCAAAAGGAAAAAAGGGAACCCTTATAAGATCACTTCGTTGTCCGTCTGTCTGTCTGACTGTCTGTCAGTCTGTTAAGAACCTTTTTCTCAGGAACGCTTTAAGGTATCAAGTTGAAATTAATATCAAAGACGTGTAGGTCTATGTTCCTTAGAGAAGAAAATCAAGCTTCTAAGTCAATAAAAAATACGGCCATTTTAGCGACATATTTTGATACTCGCAAGTAAGTTAGAGTTAGAGGGCCTACTTAGGGTACTATAGGGTACTTCCCGTTGACCTAGAATCATTAAATTTGGCAAGAAGTAAGGTCTCAAAGCACAAGTAAAGGAAAAAGTCCGAAAATTGTTAATTTGTAGTTTTATCACATAAAAAAATTGTTTTTAGTTTTTTTTTTCTGGCGAAATGTGAGTGCAGTATGTGTAAGTGTACTACTATAGGTCTGCCCAACCCTTCGGGGAAACACGGTGTTATGTTATATTTAAAAATAGTTTTTTTTTGCGAATACAAACTTACAGCAGTTGGAGAATTGTCCGTGACGTATATCAATGTATGGGAGAACTTGTTTTTAACTACAATGTTAAGTTTATTTTTGGTATAAATTCTTTTCAACTACGGAACCCGACACTCACTTGGCTTTTTTATTATCTAATAATAATACCAGCCTATTATTTTCCTTCTGCAGAGAAGGCATGAGCATTGATGGTCACGCTTGCTCAAAACGGTTTAGCAATTTCAGACTTATCTATAGAAATAAATAAAATTGAAGGGTCTGTCCTTCGATCAATAATAGCAATTGATCGAAGGGTCTGTCAGCTTTTTACTAAATGCATAGATAAGTACCTACTGTACATACCTCTTCACCGATGTCAGTAATGTCTAAGATAAACTCAGAACGTACATTGAAAAGGTCTCATTGGTAGGTACTTGCCCAGATTTGAACCCAACAAAAAAAGTTACTACTTACTATCTAAACTCTTCTGACTTCTAAGTTGACTGCCTTCAAAGTGTCCACAAAAGTTAAGTAATTTGTTATCAGGATGGTTACGCTCCGTAAGTACCTATCAATCTTGTATTTATAATTCACTTCAAATGGTATAGTTATTATACCTTTTTTGTTGGCAAAATATTATGTGAGTGTCAGGTGTTTCTAACAAAATTATGTAAATAAATAATCAAGTAGCAAAACTTACCTTTGGCCTCAAGTATCGAGAACGTACTTCTTGTACGTAGCCCTACCTAAGTTTAAAACTTTGCGGTAACTTTATCGGTAGCCTAGCCACCCCAACAAAACCTAAGTATTGGAGTAAACGTAAATAAACTAGTAATAGTAAATGAATAAATCCGAAAAATATTCGATGTAAGTATTTGGCACGATTTTCGGTGGTATTGAATTGGTAATTCACCGACATTTTGATAGTTATCTATATAAATACCTACAATAAAATAGTAACGGAAGAGTTTTTGTCCATTTGTCTGTTTGTCTGGATGTATGTTCTGGATTGGCGTAAAAAAGGCTAAACGGATTTGGATGAAAGGACATGTCCAGTTGCACAATGGACGATTGCCTAAGTAGTCAAAATGAATGTTCAGTAAAGATTGTTATATTTTTATAACCGCTATTTGTTCCTAGTTTATCAATTAATAAGTTTCATAAAGTCGGGAACTTACCAAAAATAATCAAAATATGGTTTATACCACCTCCCCGTTTTTTTTTTACAATAACCCTATTGAAATGAAATGAAATTGTTATATTTGTCTCCGTCCCGAATGGCAGAGTAACTATTAAAAACATTGGAAAATTTACGAAAAAAAAAATTCCAATTCAAACTGTTCATGGGTTTCGTAACTGTCAAACATTTAATGTTCATCCCATCGATACTAACGTATTTGGGGGCATGGGAGTGCCCCCGCCAAGACGAGCCAAGCGAAGCGCAAGGGCACTACCTACCTTTTCTCGAAGCACTTCGTCGTATTTTTGAACATTCTCTTCGGTTTGGATTATACCAGATGAACAAAATTTTCGGGAAATGATATCAGTGGTTGACTTATTAAACCTATAAAGTTTCAATTGCATAGCTCTTATACTTTAGATTTGATTGATATCTAAAATACCCCGATTTCGTCACTTACTCACTGACGATCATAAAAATTCTTAGGGTACTTCCTGAAGTCCTAGAAAGCTGAAATTTTGTATGTAAGCTAGTATTAGTACACAAACAACAAAAAAAATCTAAAACTTGGAACTTTTACCCCCCAAACCCTTAAACTAGGGGATGGAAATTTGTATAAGACTTCCGCAAATAAAGTCCTAGAAAGCTAAAATTTGGTATGTAAGCTAGTATTAGTACACAAACAACAAAAAAATTCTAAAACTTGGAACTTTTACCCCCCAACCACTTAAACTAGGGGATGGAAATTTGTATGAGACTTCCGCAAATAATAAGTACTTAAACTTACGAATAATATTAATACACTTGTATATACTTCGATAAGTGTTTATTAATCTCCTACCTATCAACCTATTAAGCAACTTACAAAAAGAAATGAAATCCCACCAAAAACATTTTCATGTAAAATATTGCCAAGACGAGACCAACATATAGCTCGCACTGACAAAAAGTTATCAGATCTCATGTAGAGCCAAGCTTCTAACTCTACACGCCCTAACTATCAAAGCCCTAACTTCACAAACTCTACACCTTAGTCAAAATATGTGACTTGGCCGAGATATCCACAAGATTCGGATATTGGCGTATTTTAGATTTAAAAAATGTAGAATAATGTCCTTTATTCGCATAATATTAGATTCTCAAAATAGTAGATTCTCAAAATATTAGATTCGCTAAATATTATATTCTCAAAATAGCCGAAATTGTACATTTAACTCGAGGAGTGCATTTATGCATTTTCATTTATTTAGACATGTATGATTTTACTAGCTTTCGCCAGCGGCTTCGCCCGCGTGCATTTCGTAAATTATCCTACGGGAATATAATACCGGGATAAATAGTATCCTTTGCGAGCGTTCAGACATTTATTTTGTGTAAACTAAGTCTTTTTCATAATTTTGACCTTTTTACTTTAAACTGATTCCGGTATTTTACTTTTCGGCAAAAAATTCAATTCTTAATTTCAATTCTTAAAATATAAATTCGGTTTTCCTACACAATTCAAAATGTTCTCAGCTTGCGCCTTCGGGAACTTCACGCGTTTACATTAGAATATTCATAGCTAAGACAGGACAACGTCTGTTGGTGCGCCGGTGATGGTGAGTACTCCCCAGAGGAGGGTCCGGTGACCGCCAGCAGCGGCGGGTTCACGGATGAGTGCTAACGCTTGCCCGTGTTCCCGTCGTAAGCGGCAGAGAGGAGGACGCCATGGAGTTTTAGTGGGTTAGAGTCACACATAACTGCACTATCTCCCCGTGGTAGTGCAGTATGCATGAGCATTTCTCCACGATAAAAAAAGAGAAAAAAAAGGAGGAACCAGAATCATGTACTGAATCCATGGTAACAGGTTGTGCGGCTACGTCCCTGCCACCCTGTCTGTATTCCTTTGAACATACTCGTACATAATTAACCACGTATAGTTATTGTTCACACAATTTAAATGCAATTGTATGCGAATAATAACTACGTACTCGCCGTTTTGAAAATATTTTTTTCCTTCCTTTAATACTGTACATTATTAAGTACGGGATTAAAGGAACGTCAAAAACATTTTAGCACTTCGTTTTAAACATGGCAAGGCGGAAGGTATTTTGTTAAGTATTGTTTATTTTTGGAATTCTGTCCCACAAGTCATTTTTAAATCATACTGTAAATCCCGCAGAGGGGCTTGTGGCTAAGTAATAACATCCGCACTGTCGATCAGGTTAAACTTTGCTTGCCGCAGTTGGTTCGTGGATGGGTGACCAATAGTGACCATCTTTACATACCAAGACACCTCCGTGCCTCAGAGAGCACGCTAAGCAGTTGGTCCCGGCTGTCATTCGTGGATCTTTGACAGTCGTTACGGGTCATCAGAAGGCCGAAAGTCTGACAACCAGTCTTAACAAGGGGTATCGTTTTACCCAGTAACTGGGGTGTGGAGGTCAGATAGGCAGTAAAATACTGGTATTCAGCTGCATCCGGTTAGACTGGAAGCCGACCCCAACATCGTTGGGAAAAGGCTAGGCAGATGATGACTGTAAATCCCGCAATCCTGAACATTATACGTAACCAGAGGGCAGGAACTGGACATGTCCTTTGGCACATAGGCAGTTTATAACCTGGATTAACACATAAGATACTTTTAATCCCGGTAGTACATTCCCGTGGTATATTTTCTGACATCCACGCCGGCGAAGCCGCGGGAAAAAGCTAGTTCTCTGCTAAATCCTAAATTCACTAAATATACGTTCTACGTGGCGGTTAACGTTCATAAAACTAAGCTTAATTAAAACTTGAAAATGATTCAAACATACAAATAACATGTAGCAGTGTAGCTCGCAAACTCAAATAGGTATTCGTTGGGACAATTATTTGTTGCAATCTTTGAATCTGGAACGAATGGAGTCGAGTGTTTTATTTGTCATTCTATTTGCGCGGCGACCCTAGCTTTCATCATCAAACAGCCAATCATATCAATTGTCAATAAACTTCCGCTGGTGACTGATCAATTATTGGCAAACGGATTGGCGGTCAATACCTATGCATTAGTTAAAATAGAAAATTAATTTCCTTTGTTTTATAGCCGAAGCCTGACTGCAGTACTTATCTGGTGTTTTACTGCAGTATAACACAAGCGAAACGCTTGAATCTACCACGGCATCACAGCTACCTACTGATTATAGAGAATTAGCCAAACATAACCGTAATCTAGACTATATCATTAGCACCTGGTTGACCGAGCTCTGGTCGACCGAGCTCTGCTCGCGTGAAAATAGAGAAAACGAACTTTCCCAGATTTATGAGACATAGTTAGCATTTACCTCAAACCTCATGATTTCATGAAATCGCTAGATTTGAGGTAAATGCTAACTTATGGAGTTGTATTGCTGATTCTAATGATTTATAATTCTGTAAAGCCATATTAGCTACGGCCGTGAATCATATTTTAATCACCATACAAGCTCACACTGACCTACAAATTGCAAAAAACTGGCGCTTTCGCCTTAAGAAGTTATTTTTTTTATTTTTTCTAACATTGTTTTTTATAAAATCAGCGCGGCAACCACAGCGGCCTCGCGTGAGTGGTTTTCTACAAAGCACATTTTAATGATTATTTATTTGAACACCGTTTGGCTAATCAATAGCATTCGAAGAAAAAGAGAATAATTTATCTGTTAGTAGTTGTCAATACGTTAACGTTTTTGTTGGCGGCAAAATCGTTGGTTCGATTCTCAGTCAATGGAGAAGCAAAAGAGCGATGCCCAAACAGACTTGTCGGATTTGTAAAACCATGTAAGTTTGTCATCAGGTCTATATTCTCATCAAACCACCAAATGTACAAAAACTCACTAACCAAAGGTTTTATTTTATTCTAAAATTCTAAAAAATTAAAAATAAACTAACTTTTTTCAACCTCAAGGTTATAAAAACACTTGCCACTGAAAAGTTACAACTACCATGGTTGCTAAAAAAAATCCAGCTGAACGTTACAGCTACGCTATCGCTTAGTTTTAGCTTCACTATCACATAGCTATAGCTTCACTACCGCGTAGCTGTATCTTCACTATCATGTAGCTGTAGCTTCACTTGCGCTTAGCTGTAGCTTCACTACCACGTAGCTGCATCTTCAATGTCGTGTAGCTGTAGCTTCACTATCGTGTAGCTGTAGCCTCACTATCGAGCAGCTGTAGCTTCACTAGCGTGTAGCTGTAGCTTCACTATCGCGCAGATGTATCTTCACTATCGCGTAGCTGCTGCTTCACTATCGCACAGTTGTAGCTCTGCTGTCGCGTGTCTATAGCTTCACTATTGCGTAGTTGTAAGTTCACTATTGCGTAGCTGTAGCTTCACTATCGCGCAGATGTATCTTCAATGTCGTGTAGCTGTAGCTTCACTATCGTGTAGCTGTAGCTTCAGTAGCGTGTATCTATAGCTTCACTATTGCGTAGTTGTAGGTTCACTATTGCGTAGCTGTAGCTTCACTATCGCGCAGATGTATCTTCAATGTCGTGTAGCTGTAGCTTCACTATCGTGTAGCTGTAGCCTCACTATCGTGTAGCTGTAGCTTCACTAGCGTGTATATATAGCATCACTATTGCGTAGTTGTAGGTTCACTATTGCGTAGCTGTAGCTTCACTATCGCGCAGATGTATCTTCAATGTCGTGTAGCTGTAGCTTCACTATCGTGTAGCTGTAGCCTCACTATCGTGTAGCTGTAGCCTCACTATCGTGTAGCTGTAGCTTCACTAGCGTGTATCTATAGCTTCACTATTGCGTAGTTGTAGGTTCACTATTGTGTAGCTGTAGCTTCACTATCGCGCAGATGTATCTTCACTATCGCGCAGATGTATCGTCACTATCACGTAGCTGTTGCTTCACTATCGCACAGTTGTAGCTCTGCTGTCGCGAATCTGTAGCTTCTCTATCACGTAGCTGTAGCTTCACTAGCGCATAGCTTTAGCATTACTGTCGCGTAGCTGTAGCTTCTATGACATCAGTTGACACCACAAAAGAAAAGTCAAGTGCGCAAAGGAACGCTCATAGACGAAATCTCGCTTATAAATGCTCACAGTATGTTTGCACTTTAACTGTAACCTCGACGCTAAGTTCGTTGACTAATTGTGTATTTAAGCCGCCGACGACAGACAAAGGGAACGACAGGGGTAGCTACTTTCATATACCTTCGTTTAAACATTTCATTTGTTTCATGCACATGTTGGTATAGAACGGTCTGAAAACTAACTCCGATTACCAGGTCACGTGATGTTTACGGTACCGCGGATATACCGAGTTTAAATTACGCCTATGTATCAGTGACCTACTAAAGCCGATATCTTTGTAGTTCGGCGGCCTAAGATGTTCCAGGTGATTCATGAATAAATTTCCATTGGTTCGAGACAAAATGACAAGCCCCAACGAAAGGAACAGGTTTAATCAATTTCATTATAATCAGTTTTATAGTGGTGATAATATTTCACTGGAAAGTTACAGGAATTGTTGTCTTATTTAACGGTTAAGTCGAAAGGTGGACGAAGGTCTACAAAAAGCTAAAGTTAAAAGTTAAAGTTATGTTGTTAAAGTTTTCATTTGCATATTTATCATATAAATAAGTCTTCTTAAAATGCTATTACGTCTAAAACTACAGTCAAGATTTGAATCAACAAGGAAAACCATTACATATTTTTAAAGCACTAAATGCACTTTCCTTTCTTCAATGTCTAATTATTATGGTTCTGCTTAAAGCAATCAGTTATACATGCAACATTAAGAGTGGACCGGATGTTTTATCACCGCATGATCAAATAGCCGACGCAAAGTTTAAAACTAGGTATATTTAGAACCTCCACGGATAGTCCCGACCTACCAAGTAACTAAATAAAATAAAACGAGTTGAGTAGATTCACGTAGGTAAGTCTGCAGGCCTAGGTAGCCTTTGATCCGATAAAACGATAGCAAATTAACACAAGTCTACCCATAGAGTGTTTGGGCACCTGCCTTACACGGTTAAATATTTACTTAGCCGGTACTCGAGTGAAAATTCCCTATCGGCACACGTTTTAAAGCATTTTCCACCTTAATTGAGACAGACCTATATAATACCTGTACGTTGGTATATACTTTAGTTATGCATTGCTTATGCTACTAACACTATGGCTTCACTATATTCTGAGAATACCCCTTCTTACCAAAATACACATATTATTATACGTTCTTAGTAAAAAAAAATATTGTGTAAACAATCAAGGAACCAATCCAAATTCAGTTCTTGTACTTCGGTTTTATTTTATTTGAACTATTGACTCAGTAGAGCTATACTTAAAGGAGAGGAGCTCGTGGCTAAGTAATAACAGTCGCACGGGTCGATCCATCAGGTTAAGCTACGCTTGCCGGGGTTGTCCGTGGATGGGTGACCATATTTACATTCCGAGACTCCTCCGTGCCTCGGAAAGCACGTTAAGCCGTTGGTACCGGCTGTCATTCGTGGATCTTTGACAGTCGTTACGGGTCGTCAGAAGCCCGAAAGTCTGACAACCAGTCTTACCAAGGGGAATAGTATTACACAGTTATTGGGTTGTGGAGGTCAGACAGGCAGTCGCTCCATGTAAAATACTGGTATTCAGCTGCATCCGGTTACACTGGAAGCCGACCAACTGGAAAACTACAACTGCAAAAACAACTGCAACTGCAACTGAAAAAGGCTAGACAGATTGATTTTTATTGACTCAGTAGAGCTCAGACTGTGGCTTAAGACAGTAACAAGTCGGATACGGTCCATTGATAAAGTTGTTTAAAACTAAAATCTCAAACGGGTGCACACAAAATTCATATTTTCTCACAAGCAAAACAAGGAAGAGATAAACGAAGTGTCCTCATTGTTTACACTGTAGAGGTATGAAAAATGCAGGAGTGCAATCGTGCGCCTGTAGACAAAACTAATGCGTCAACATCATGTTTAACTACAGCTTCAAGCTTATTACTTATTGTTTGAAAGTTTTAGTTCAATCTAAGTTTTCCCCATCTCTATATTTTTTAATGTTAAAGTTAAATATAACAATAATAAGTACACTAATAGGTACAATGATAATAAGATTGGCACTTCCCTACAAATTTAATATAATATACCTACAAAACTCGTTATGAAAGCGCGACATAAAGAGTCGCCTAACGGTGGTTCTTCATCAAAAAAGATGATTCGATGAAATTTTAATATAGACACTGCGGGGTTTTAAAGGCAAAGACAAAAAAATCTTGGCAGCTTCCAAGAGATTGACGGGATCTGATAAATTATATTATCAACCTCGTTCGTCTCAATGAGATTTCGACCCGATACCCTTTAATGATATACAAACTTGACTTACATTTGTGATGAAATACTGATGTTTTTTTTTTTTTTAAATTAACGTGTATTAAAATTGACTAAAAGTAATTTTGTTTTGTAGGTACTTCATTAAAGAAATGGACAATTTCGAGTATTATTTAAAACTTCGAAAAAAAAAGAAAATGTTATCCATGTTAGCAAATAGAACAGTGATTTCAATATGTCGTATTTGCCGTTGAACAAGGAAAAGTATTAAACGTTCGAATATTATTATGTTCATTGAACGAAAGCGTAAGTGTCTTGTGGTTTTAAACCATTTGAACCATTTTTAATTTTTACATCGAGTGACTAGCAAGAGACCCCTAGTTCGTATGTTTTATGGTATTTAGTTATCGATACCCACTACCCATCACATCTGTGAAGGTTACACAAAAAAAAAAAAGATTTTTTAAACTGATATTTCAAGTGACTACAATAACTGCGGTCGGTGACCCCAGAAAAAAAATCATCAATTTATTTATTTATTGGCGTATTATGTTTAGATACCGATCCTATCGCGTCTGCGGAGTTTATTTAAGTACCAGTATTTATCCATGCAAAATACCAGTATTTTACATGGAGCGACTGCCAATCTGACCTCCACAACCCACTAACTGGGTAATACGATACCCTTTGGTAAGACTGGTTGTCAGACTTTCGGGCTTTTGACGACCCGTAACGACCGTCAAAGATGCACGAATGACAGTCGGGACCAACGGCTTAACGTGCTTTCCGAGGCACGGAGGAGTCTCGGTTTGTAAAGATGGTCACCCATCCACGGACCAACACCGGCAAGCGTAGCTTAACCTAATGGATCAACCTGTGCGGCTGTTATTACTTCGCCACGAGCTCCTAGGTACATACCACGAGGTATAAACTATCTACATATCAAATTTCATCCAAATCGGTCCAGCCGTTTGAGCGTGAAGAAGTAACAAACACACAGACACACATATACACTCACAAACTTTTGCCTTTATAATATTAGTGTGATTCAAATTCATACAAAAATATTTAAAATCAAGAAATCATTCAAATTAATTATTCAATGCAACTACTTCAAGTCAGAAACAAAAGTGGCGACCTGCAAAATGTGCTGAGATATTATAACTTAACCATGAAAGTCATGAAACCCACATCAGAAAGAATGAAAAATAACGCTAGTTTCCACGTCCGCCAATGGGACATTTACATTACCTTAAGGCGCGGACTGACTACGATTTTAAACGGCACTCAACCGTGTAATCTATTGTCACCATTAGCTGGCTTGAAATAAGGTTGAAAATTGAAAATAATATTTGTGTTGCCGAGATGTGACTAAGCTGCGAATGTGCATTTATTTTCCGGGTTTTCTTTAGATTATTCAGAATATACACAATAAATTAAATAATTGTCCGGTTAAGTTTTATAAAAATGCTAATTATATTAAATTCTTAAAAAAAAGAATGTCGTTATCGCTGAAAATACAGAGATTTTCGACGCCAATGTTTATTTTTGTGGAGCAACTTCCAAATTTTTTAATGAGAATATCAAACTATTTTTTACTATTCTATTCGGTTAAAATTTTTCTGTATACCCTTCTCTGTCCACTGTATTTTTTGCGTCGGATAGTTTCATTGCATTAGGTCATACTCGACAATCCAAGAAACCAATTTTTGTGAATATTGAACTTACACCGCGCCTTAATACCAGAAACATAGCGGGTTCGTTGACCACCCTACAGTTAAAGTGTCTCATGTGATTGTAATTATACCAGCAACTTTTTAAACCGGAATACTATACTTACTGTTTATTAGTAGAAATAAATATTTTTTAAACATAAAAATTAATCGTTGTCTTGACCGGCTTGAACGATTGGATTCTTTTTTGTTTTTTCTCTTTTTTACTGATAGAACTCTTTACTGGGGTGATATGAAAAAAAAAAAAAAAATTTGATAGGACAACGTCTGGCCCGGGTCGGCTAGTTTGTATACATTCACAAAAATACTTACAGCACTTTTACGAGCGAGCTCTTTCTCAAAGAGTTCTAGTAGGTACTTTTAGAAAATCTGATTACGCGTTTATTTCCAAGAACATTCTCTCAGCACAATTTCAATTTTGAAAAATATATCTGTAAAGCTAATATAGAAATTATTTAATGCCAATAAAAGGTGTTATTACATCGAAATTACGAATTTATGGTCTGTGGGGCGCTCGTTGGCGCGAAATTTGGCCCTGCCGTAATATTATTTTCATCTCGAGGCTCACTGACTTTTATCAAAGCAGGATTTTTACGTTACAACGCCCACAAAACATATTTGAAGTTTTGCTTGCCCAATTCAAGAATTCCGTTACGAGAAAGTATTGTTTTTAAGGTTCCGAAAAAAAAAACGGAGCCTTTATGACGTTACTTTTTGTCCGTTTGATTAATTCTATTCATCTTTTTAGGCACTAAACGTGAGGGGAATGTTTATTTATCGATTTCGTCTCATGCACATCACACATTTTACATATGTTAGTTATACATGAACTGCAAAACACATAACAATGTTGGTTTGCTGTTGAGTTAGTGAACATTAACGTATTTTGTGTCAAAATTTATCTAAACTCAGCACAATAAAAAAACAGAAAACAAAATGTAATAATTATAATTATATCTTTAAGATGTCCATTTTTATTTGTTTATTTCCAACTTACTGAATATGATTTTATTATTATTAATTATATGAATTTATACGACCCAAACACGGACATGTAAAGTAAATAAATGAAATACGATTTTTGGGGTCACTTTTGGGGGCAAAAAAGAAAATTAAAAAAAAAAAAGTTTTGCAAACTGTAGCGTGTGACATTACATGAAAGGGCTTACTGTGAGGGTCATAAATATATTTTTTATAATTTTAAAATAAATAGTTTTAAAGTTAGTTAAGAAAAAATTGACCAATCCATATTTTAGGCTCAGTAGTTTCGGATATAATGGAGGGGCTCCATAATCTACGAAACTACTGAGCCTAAAATATTTTAAAAAATACAGAAAATAGTTCTATGATTATAGATTACAGGACAAACTATTTTCTTAAAGAACTATTTTCTGTATTTATTTCTTAAAATAACATGGTAAATCTCTCAATATTGTGCGTACAAACTTACATTTGATGTTGGAATGTTTGGGAGAACATTTTTTTAGATGTTAATTTTGTTATTGGGATAAATTCATCCCAACTATTTGAATTACGCACAATGAAGGGTTCCGACCCTTCATTGTGCGTAATCCGACACGCACTTGGACTGTTTTTTGTTGTTTCTTCGGTTAATGTTTAGATTTGCTTATATTTGATCGAAAGTAATCCCTGTGGCTTTTGCACGAAAGGGTACCTTATACATGTTACAAATAGCTACGTCCATCGTTCTCGCATTTTAAAAAAAAACCAAGCATATGAATAGTATGTTGAGAGCGAATATAAGTTTTGATAAGTTATTCTTTAGATTTTCGATATGTTTTCTCCATGTTATATTTTTGTCCAATGTTGAACCGAGAAGCGTAAGATCATCTCTTTCTGGAATATTTAAGTTAATAATAAGGTACCGACTACACAGGTTTTTGTTTTTATTATATTTTATAGGCTTTCGTTTAGCAAGTTGTGTAAAACTTAAGCCATTTCAGTAAAAACTTAAGAACAGCGCCAACTTGGCCTGTTATTAAAAGATTTGAATTTGTGTTATGTTGAATTAGCTTACATTATAAGTAATATGAACCGTTTGCGACTCTTGTAAATATATTATGATGATAATACCGTAAAGACACGATGAGATACTAATCCTGAGCTCCATAACAAAATTAAAATATACTTAACGAAATAATATACCTACATACATTAATGTAACCGACAGATTATACGCATTATTATACTCGTTTCAGTCGTTTTATTCAATTTTATGGGATAAGCAATATATTTTCGTAATAAAACATCAATGAACCGCCGCTAAACCAGTCACAATAACAAACTGCATTAAAATAAAACTTGATAGATGCAGACATGTAAATGAGGTATACCCGAAGAAATCGCGTGTCTGGAATCGTGCATAAAATTGGAGGTCTTGTTAATGAACCACCTTGGCCCGAATCAATATAAACCCAGATTTTATCGCTCACCACAAAACTTCATTTCACGACCCTTGGCCGAACCCGCCGCTACAAAATGCGTATTACGATAAGAGCCTGAAATCAAATACATGTTTAGGTAGTAAAGTAAGTAAACTTATTCAACTTTGTAAAGTTTTGCAAAACTTTGGAGACAAATCAGAGACACTGCTTTATATAAATCACGTAGTTTATCTTGAATAAGTTTACTAATTTTAAAGAAGATGCTTACCAATTCCTGGTGAAGATCACTACCACAACACCCAAAAAAAAAAAAAACAAAAAATTACCCGCAATAATACGGGAATCACAGAACGACAGAAAGTTGCGAAAAGTTCTTAAAATTAATTAGGTAATCTCATTTTCGGACAATATGACGGCCATGAATTCACTTTACACTGAAAAAAAAAATATTTTTTTAAAGTCACTTGTGAAAATTTCATGAAGTTGGGAAATAGCGATCGCGATTCAGTGAAGGCTGCTCGGGGGAGCACGAGCGCCTTTGAGCGCTCTTCGACGGACACTGAAAGCTGTAAGGCTTTGCCGGTGTGGAAGCTTGTTCGGCGGCTTCACTGTGATTTACACCTGCGCACTAGCCCCCTCACCTTTGCCCACCTTCCTACGAGCCATTTGCATTGAAACATCTCTTCAGTTCATAAAACGGTCTTGCATATTATTTAATTATACTTAATAATATTTATTAATCTCAACAAAGCTTAAGAATCGTTTTGCATAACAGGAACCAGAGCCGTAGTCAATTTGAATTTTTCGCTACTTTATCTTTTTGGTTTTAAAAGTAATCAAAAGTTTATTGTAACTTTAAAAGTTATGATTAATTTATGAATTTTCTCACAGATCTTACATATTATGTACCACCTTCCTGGTCCAATTGTGTTTTCAAACCATCCAGGAACCAATTGAAATATACACACAAATTTTCATCCAAATCGGTCCAGCCGTTTAGGAGGAGTTAGGTGACAAACATAAGTACAGAAGTGTAATGGTCCCCGGGATCAATGTGCAAGCAAATAGCGAGATGTAAAATAAACGATTAAACGAATATATTTAGCAAATTAACAGAGAAAATACAATGGTTTTATATCGACGACGATGACAGAAAAACAATAAAAAAGTGCACATCAATTTGACGGCTAAAAAGAAAACCAAAAGTATTTTAAAAAAGTTTGTCACAAAAAGTACCCATGCGAGCTGCGTCGCTTACATAGCCCCACCCTAGTGCTGCTGGCGCAGCACTTGCTATTCCAAGGAGATCTTAGCGACGCGAGCCACAGATCTTTTAAGGCTACCTAACTGCGTTCGAACTTGTACCACTCGCACTCCGCCGTCCTTTCCGGGAAAAACCTCTTCTATGATGCCTGGCGGCCACACGTTTCGTGGCGCATCAGGGTCGGCGATAAACACTAAGTCTTCGGTCCACTTTTGCCGTGGTATCATCGCAGGCAGCACTTCGGTGACCCATCTTTTCCAAAACATATCAGACAACCGTTGTGCTACTCGCCATTGTCGAAGCCGGTACAGGTCAGAATCTTGAAAGTTGCCTAGCTGCGGTGAAGTAGAAAACGAGCCGATCAAGAAATGGTTAGGCGTCAAAGACTCTTTGCTGTTAACGTCTACCGAGACGTGGCTAAGTGGAAGCCCATTCACCATGGCTTCTACCTCAGCCAGCAGCGTGTTCAGCACCTCCTCTTTAGGCGCTCTTTCTTTGAGGACGACCTTCAGTGCAACCTTCACACTACGGATTAGGCGCTCCCATGTTCCTCCCCAGTGAGGGCTAGCCGGTGGTATGAAGGTCCATTGGGTGCCGTGAATGGCAGCAGTGGTCTGCAGGAGCTGCTCATCAAGTTCCGTAGCGGACTTCTTGAGTTCTGCGTCTGCACCTCTCAAATTTGTACCGTTATCGACAGAATACAATTGTGCAGGCCATCCGCGCCTAGAACTCATCCTCCGAAGAGCCATAATCAATGAATCGACACTGAGCACCGACACTATCTCCAAATGAATTGATCTAACAGTGAATAATGTGTGGACTGTATTGTATGCTGTTTTGCCGCTCATTCGGTCGGTCGGTGTTTGTGTATGCGAAGCTACGTCATTGAAAGCAGCGCTCACCTGTGCTTTGTCAGTGTTACCCGCTCCTGCTACAACGTGAGGCGACGAGGGCATGATCACGCTCCGATAACATCGCGGTATTCGAATGCTACAGACGCCTAGCAATAATACCAATAAATCGGGACCCGGCAATAAATAGGAATTGAGTGATAAGTCACGCGTTTTAGCCGACGCATTAAAAACAAAACGAAGTTTCTTTTTGTTTCGGTTGTCTACCCTAAAATGAGGTAAGTACCAAGTTTTTATTGGTTTCGATAAGTCTGAAATTACCGTAGCAAAGTCATTGTCTAATAAATGCTTAACACGATCTCGGTACCTTTGTGCGTATGGTTTCTTCTCCAAATTATGCAGCCTAGACAGTGCCGTACGTTCAGAATCAGGCATCTTACAACTGGCATCCTTCCATGGCAGACCTACGTGCCATCGACTATCAATTAATTTTTCTGTTCGTTCCAGGTGTTCCAAAGCGCGCAGATCATCAGCGTTCTGGCGTGGTTTCCCGGATATTCCCATAGATTCGATAGTAAATGGCTTTCTTACCATCTCGTGCAGGTCTTCGAAAGAAGTGTTTGCCAACCCTGATTGTACCTCGGTGACGTGCAGCGTGGAGAAACACCCGCGCGTCGAGAGAGAGACAGGCACCAGCCCGTGGACGCACCATCCCAGCGGAGTACGAGTGGCACAAGGTTCGTTACATTTGCCAACTCTAACATCTAACGGTAACAGTAAATTATAATTATCCTGACCTATCAGAATTTCAGGTTTAGTATAAGAATAACAAAACAAATCTTTTATACTACTTAAATGTGCATAGTTTTTAAAATTAACTAAATCAATATTTTGTACAGGTACACTAAAGTTCTGGAAACTGCGAGCAGAAAGTTTAAATCTCTCACCATTATGGCTCGCTATACAAACACTCATCACGTCGGCGTCGCACACCAGCGCGCTGTTGTCCCACGCGCCATGCACGCGCAGCGTCTCGCGGCGCCCGCGGAGCCCGGCGCATGACGCTAGCTCTGCACTGATCAGAGTTACAGTAGATCCATCGTCTAATAATGCACTTGTATTGAAAATTCCGTTAGGTCCATGCACAGTTACGGGCACAACTTTCAGCAATACTTTACACTCGCTGTTCTTGATATGAGTGACTGTTTCAGGTGCCACCGGTGGAGGCGGCGACAATGTTTCAGATGCAGTGTTGTTATCACTGTTCAGTGCTTGAGGTACTTTGTAGTGCAATAACTTGTGGTGTGGTTGACCACAGTTCTCGACGTCACAAGCTGCAGCTGGACAGGTTGCTCGATCGTGATCTGCATCCATGCATTTGAAGCAAATCCGGTTTCGCTTCACAAAACTCCAGCGATCTCTACGTAATGCTTTGCGAAACTTCTTACAGTCCTGTAATTTATGCTTCGATATGCGACAGAACTTGCATTTCTCATTATTGTCGCTACATTTATTTAATAACACTGTACCTTCTGTGTATTTTGCAGCGTTTTTATTGTTCAATAGAACCATAGACGAGACTTTCAAAGCTTCTTCATTTAAAAAATCCGATATATACCATGTAGGCTTTTTACCTTGTTTGATGAAGGTGTAGCTGAAATCTGCCCACTTTGCGAGCAGAACTGGTGGCAACTTTGATAATATACTTGTAGTTATGCCTATACCATTCAGGTATTCATCATGCCCAATCACTTTGACAGCGGCTACACAATTTCTCACTTTGACTGAGAAGGGCACAATATCTTTATAATATTCTTGTGAAACTGGATGTAATTTCTTGATATCGACCATAATGCGTGACAAAATGATGTCAGGATTCCCAAACTGTAGCTCGAGTGTGGACATTACTGTATCAGGCGAGGTTGCACTTATCAACAAGGCTGAGACAGCTTCGCGAGCTGATCCTTTCAGACATTTCCTAAGGCGCCACAAATTTTCGTTATCATTGAAATTACATACTTTAGACGATTCTTCATAAGCCTGTCTAAAGTGAAGCCACTCCATGGGGTCACCAGAAAACAATGGTAATTCTCTTGGTGTGCAAATTCTACTTAACAGGTTTCCGTTAAGTCCGTTGTTGGTAGAAGCGGCTGCAAGATCCTTTAGTGCGCTGGCCAGCAGGTGAACTGTCACATCAGTGCCGACATTCTGTGTGGTCGGCGGGCAAGCCACGTCCGATGTATGACCATTATCGTGGACGGGCTGTACCTCCAGTTCTCGGTTGCTGCGCTCTAGCCACTCTTCTACATCCTTGTTAGTGTGATCTGACGGTATACTACATTCGTCGTCGATCTCAGCTAAGTTTGCGTCTAATCGTTTATTTATTAAGTCTAATTCTATCCTGGCCCGCGCCTCTGCAGCCTCTAACTCTAGTCTTTTTTTGCGTGCAAGCACAGAGGAAGATGAAGACCTCTTTGACTTTGGTTTGCAGACGCGAAACGTTGTAGACGGCAACATATCCACAGCGGATAGCGGCTGTAGTTCCTTTTCCAGTACACTTTCGACGAGAGTTTTGTCACTTTGACGCTGTAAGTCTTTCACACTTACTTGTTCCTCGCTCGCTAGTACTGACGGTGGAATCTCTTGGGCCGAAAACTTCGCCTGTTGTTCCGCTAGCTTCTTTGAAGCACCTCTAGTGTTCATTTTTGGTGGAGTATGGAACATTATCCGGCTTGAATGACCAACTGTAATGGTCCCCGGGATCAATGTACAAGAAAATAGCGGAGATGTAAATAAACGATCAGAAATTTAATTAGAAAAATAACAGAGAAAATACAATGGTTTTATATCGACGACGATGACAGAACAACAATAAAAAAGTGCACATCAATTTGACGGCTAAAAAGAAAACCAAAAGTATTTTAAAAAAGTTTGTCACAAAAAGTACCCATGCGAGCTGCGTCGCTTACAAGAAGAATTATATATATAAAAGTATCCTATGTCCGTCTCCTGGTTCTAAGCTACCTCCCCACCAATTTTCAGCCAAATCGATTCAGCCGTTCTTGAGTTACAAAAAGTGTAACTAACACGACTTTCTTTTATATATATATATACGTATAATATATTATTCATGTCTGTCTGATATAATGGACGAGCGTGCCGGTAGCTTGCTACGGCTACGGCTGCGGACCGCGGCTATACGTACACCCACTACGAGCCGCTACGAGCCGCTACGAGCCGCTACGGTCGCTACGAGCCGCTACGGTCGCTACGAGCCGCTATGGTCGCTACGAGCCGCCACATTACGAAAAACGTTTTTCCTAAGAATTCTAAGTAAGACACATCGTTTGGTTTGCATGAATGTATTGTCTAGCCGTGTTTGTTTTTCAGAACGTGCAATTTTAAGTGATTATAAAAAAAAAAACCTCCAACTTAGGATGTACAAAATCTTAATATTGTCGTTTACACATCGAAGGGCTACTAATAAAGTACTACACAGGTTTTTGTAAGGTGGTTTTTGTTTGGTGGCTAAGTAATAACAGCCAAACGGTCGACTTGCCGTGGTTGGCCCATGTATGGGTGACCATATACATACCAAGACACCTCCGTGGTCCCGGCTGTCATTCGTGGATCTTAGACAGTAGTTACGGGTCGTCAGAAGCCCGAAAGTCTGACAACCAGTCTTACCAAAGGGTATCGCATTATCCAGTAACTGAGTTGTGGAGTTCAGATACGCAGTCGCTCCATGTAAAATACTGGGACTCAGATGCATCTGGTTAGACTGAAAGCCAACCTCAACATAGTTGGGAAAGAACTAGGCAGATGATGACATATCGAAAATACGTGAATAATTAACGCATTGTTTTCCATCGATATAATTTGTTCGTGTTCGTGGTCTTGGTAGCTAAGATAGAGCAGTTGAAATGAAACACTGAATCCAGTCGGGCAAAGTTCGTGCTTCACGCGATTACAACATAAACAAACTTCGATTTGACGTCAAAACACGAGACCGAACTATTTCAGCAATACTTATAAATAGCCCGGCAAAAGAAATTGGCACGAACTTTCTACACCAGAAAACTTTACAAGTACAGTGTACTTTGCTTAGCGATTCAAGTCCAACCATTTAAAGATTTAAAAATCAAGATTTAGGCTGAGGTAAGCAGCGATTTGCGATGCGACTAGAAGAGCGAAACGAATAACGAGAGTAATATTTGATGTACGGTGTAGCCATATAGGTGAGCATTCATTTATTTGTTTTATGTTTAAAAGTCATAGCGTGATGTTAAATAACCTATAGCCTTCCTCAGCAACGGGGCTATCAAATGCAAAAATATTTTTTCAAATGACAGACTGGTGGTTCCGGAGATTAGCGCATTCAAACAAACAAACTCTTCAGATTTATTATTAGTATAGATATAAATATTAAAGTAGCATCTACGTATTCTAAAATGTTCATATAAATATATTATATATAGGGTGACTGGTAATTAGTGACCGATACTTTAACAAATGATTGTACTCATGATAACAAACAACTTTTACTATGGGACCAAACCTGAAATCGCGAAAAAAAAAAATCAGCTGTTCCCTATTTTTTTTTTTTGTGCATGGGAAATCATCAAATGACTTCTCCCGCTAAACACATGATTGTACTCATAATAACAGACAACTTTCCCAAAAATTTTTTTTTTTTAAATTTACTAATCGTATTTATGACCCTAATCATTCCAATAAGATATTGAGTACCTAACAAGAATAATACACGTGGAGCTCGTGGCTAAGTAGTAACGGACGCACGGGTCGATCCATCAGATTAAGCTACGCTTGCCGGGGTTGGTCCGTGGATGGGTGACCATCTTCACATACCGAGACACCTCCGTGCCTCGGAAAGCACGTTAAGCCGTTGGTCCTGGCTGTAATTGGTGGATCTTTGACAGTCGTTACGGGTCGTCAGAACCCCGAAAGTCTGACAATCAGTCTTACCCAGGGGTATCGAATTACCCAGTTACTGGGTTGTGGAGGTCAGATAGGCAGTCGCTCCATGTAAAATACTGCCAAACCCCAACCCCCACACCCGACCCCAACATAGTTGGGAAATGGCTAGGCAGATTGATTTTAACAAGAATAACATCATCCATAATAATACCACCATCAGCTGTTAGTTAACCCGTCGCATGCCAATTAGCAGAGCAGTGGTGACCCAGTGGTAACGGCCGTGACTTACGAGTTGTAGGTTCGGAGTTTCGGACACTGACAGGCGCTTTACTTTGTGTAAATTATTTCATCACCACTGCTCTCAAAACGGTGAAGGAAAACATCGTGAGGAAACCGGCATGTCCTAGAACCAAAAATTCGAAGACATGTGACATCTACCAACCCGCACTGGGTCCGCGTGTTGGATTACAGCCCACTCCCTCTCACCGAGAGGAGGCCTGTGTCCCAGCAGTGGGAACATTATAGGCTGCCTATGTTACACTAATTAGCAGACACAATAGATTTATTATTGTTATCCGTACAATCGACAAAGTTAATTTAGTTTCCTACTTATTCCTTTTTACAAACAAAACTATCCACTTTTAACATGCATTATCCTTTTTTCATTAATTGAGAACAAACGTACTTACCATGCGCACGTTGTCAATTGTTAGTCGCTTGACCCCGTTATTCTATCTCTCCGATATTCTCCGTGTGGCTGCATACCTACGAAATATCTAGGCACCGGGCGCGATCCCGGTAAAAGTAGGCACGCACAACACTGTATCGCTCACACTGCACACACACACACGTGCTTAATTCTAACACCGGTCAGTAGTAGCAGTTTTAACTAACACTAATAATTTACGAAATGACAAAACACTATCTACGGAATCACACTATTAAAACAACAGTGAATTCTCAGTGAATTCACTCGTATAACAGTAAGTAGGGCGGAGCACCGAACGAGCTTCGACAGCCGCGGAGGAGCCGTTTAGGTACGCAGTCTTTCCTTGTCGGCAGCACCAGTATTACTAAGCTAATTACAAACTTTCGTAGTAAACACGCGGCGTGCCTCAAAGAAGTACTTCTTTATGAGGTATGCATCTTGCTTTATTGTTTATTTAAAACTATTTTGAAAACACATCTTTACTGCGAACTAGAATTCTATTAAGGTCGATTTACATCAGACGAGCGAATGCTCATTCTATCCCCACTATATCAAATTCTTTTAGTGTAAACAGGCGTAGAGCATTCTTTCGTTGTTCTTAGTGCGTTCGCAAAGATTCTATGGAATATTCTAAGAATACTCGCTCGCTCGATGTAAACGGCGCTAGAGCGCGCGAACAGATGCTTAGAGCGTTCTTGCGTGTTCGGACGTGCTCGCGCCCCTGAGCGGTCTCTTCAAAGCGTTCTTGTGTTCTAGCTCTAGCTCTTTGTTCGTTGATGCAAACGCTGAATACGAGTTTTCGTTTACACTAAAAGACCACGAAAGAATGCTCTTTTTCTAGCTCTAGCTCTTTGTTCGTTTGATGTAAATCGACCTTTACTAGAAGGATTTTAGGAATAACCCAAACGAGCAAACCATTTACAAATTGTAGACAATGGATGTTACTGCGGCGCTCTGCGATAAGCATATTCAATAGGTACGTGACTCATAAAATGCCGCCGCCGGCGATCTCGCCTCTATTGTTTATTTGAAACTGTTTAGAAAAGACATCATTACTGCGAACTATTACTACAGATAGCGCGCGAGTTGAATGCAGAGCTTAGGAATGCGGTAGTGCTGTGACCCAATTATAATTAGCACTACACTGCAGGCGCGTGAGGTGGGGCGTGCGGATAGCGGGGCGCTCTTTACCTCAGACCCCGACTGCATTCAACTCGCGCGCTATCTGTAGTAAGTATTCCTAAAGGAATGCACATTTTGTCAATAATCTGCGCTTATAAAATCCAGCAAACCATTTACAAATTATAGACAATAGATTTTACTGCGAAGCTCGGCGTTAAGCGAATACAATAGTTACGTCTTTCATAAAACATCTGCTACTTTCTAAAGGTTATAATTTAAATGGTTGTTTTCGCAAAAGTAAAAATAACACAAATTATGTTCATGCTAAACCTTGAACAAATCTGGTAGGTATTGTCGTACCTACTTTACGTGTGTGCGCTACAACTAAATGCATTATTGTTCATGCTATTCCCATCCCACATTTCTAGGCTTTGGACTAGCAGTCTGTCTACGATATTTGAGTTTAAATCAGAAATATTCGGCAGCCGGTAGGCATTTAGCGCGCGTAAGTAGGTATGTAGAGTGCAATATCTGTATAGGTACAAGTAGGTTTGAAATGACTGGTGTGGTTAAAAAATTGGAATCAACTTGGCTATTTACAATGCTAACGCTAACTTGGCTATTTAAATAATTTAGTAATCTAAATTATTTAAATGAAGTCACATTGATTGTTGCATGTGTCCACTTTGCACAGCACATTTAGTGGCATATTTAGTGATATGAGCCCGCACGCGCTGCAGAACTCTAGTGTGACTGTCACTTTTAACGAAGGCACCCCGCATCCGTGTACGTTTGTACCTAGGTAGTTAACAAAAAGTTGTACAAAACCGCCGTGTTTAGTAGTACTGTACTTTTAATATGCAACGTAACGTACAGTAGTACCCAACTAATAAGGCGCGTCGTGAATCTCGTGAAGTCGTGAATCGTCGTGTGAAAAGAAAGTATGGCCCCGAGATTAACGAGAATGCTTAAAACTTACAATCAACCTTAGATTACTTCATAATACACTGCAGCTGTTAGTTTTCTCTCACTCGCAAGTATGGCGGCTGACTAACATTATGCTGGCAGTTGCCGACCAATAGCGGTACAGGAAAAAGAAGCACGGTGCGTGGAGCGTGCCGATTGGTCAATAGCATTTCCCGCGCTTTGAAAATTCATCTTCTGCGCAGGTACCTCGGTAAGCCATATCAGTACGCACAATGGTCCACATGAAGGACTAAGTGCGGAAACCAAATCCTTAACATAGAAGCCATATCAGTTGGGTACTACTGTATACTACTAACAAAACAAGGTGCGCGCGCCTTTGCGCTATCAACTGTTAATAGCTTTACCGGTAATCCCGTTCTATCTCATGTGTACTCTATTTTACAATAAGATTTGACATTCAAAGAAACCTTTTTTACAGTCCGTTCAACCGATTTTGACTTCTAATGCGTTGGAGGCATGATAATGGAAGCTGCAGTAAACAGTTGGTATTGTAACCACTTTTTTGCCTTTAATCTCATCCTTAAGCCTTCCGAATAGAAGTAGAAAATCGGTTGAAAGGACTGTAAAAAAGGTTTGTTTAAATGTCTTATCTTATTGTAAATGGAGTATAGGTAAGTAGGTATTACTAATACTATCGGTGTGTATTCGATCAATAGTACTAATTCCGATTCTGTATTTGTAGAGCTTGTCTACTCTAAAATGACGCGTCCTATTACTTAAATCTGTATACGTACACTACAGTAATTGCAGTAGTCGGGCGCGTCATTTCATTTGTCATTTTTTCAGTACGCGATCGTTTAAGTGCTATTTATGGAGAGCGGTGGATTGGTCGCGGGGGGCCAGTTGCTTGGCCTCCGCGGTCACCGGATTTAACACCATTAGACTTTTTTTTGTGGGGGCGTGTAAAAGACTTAGTCTACCGAGATGGACCAGTACATACTCCCGATGAACTAAGAACTAGGATTGAAAACAGTTTCGAAATAGTGAAAAGTGACACTAGAATTCTGCAGCGCGTGCAGGCTCATATTACTAAACGTGCCACTAAATGTGTTGAAGTGCAAGGTGGACACATGCAACAATTAATGTGAGTTCATTTAATCATTTAATTAAAAAAAACTTTAGTACCTAAGTAAGTAGTTGATTTAGTAATCGTTGTAAATAGCCAAGTTGATTCCAATTTTTTAACCACGCCAGTCATTTCAAGTTTTATTTGTACTCGTACCTATAAAGATACTAGCTTCCTGCCCGCGGCTTCGCCCGCGTGGAATTCGGTTATTTCGCGCCTCCAAAGCCTTTTTTCGCGATAAAATTTAGCCTATGTCTTTTTCAATGTCTGTTCTATCTCTGTACAAAATTTCGTCAAAATCGGTTCAGCCGTTTTACGTGAAAGCGTAATAGACAGACAGACAAACAGACAGAGTTAATTTAGTATTTATAAAATTAGTATGGATTGCACTCCACATACCTACTTGCGCGCGCTAAATGGCTAGCGGCTGCCACCGGACCTCACACAATCTTTTTTGTATGGATAGAGGCTATAACGTCATTGCGTATGCTACTTAGTTACTTACTTAGAGGGCAATTATAGCGGCATGCATGATTTAAAAGGGAGTTCAAAGGCACCGCTAGTCACGCGACATGCAGTGTACTTGTGTCGCGTCGCGCGTTGTGCTTCTTTGTAGGAGCCTTAACTGTACAGTAGTAAAGCAACCTGTGCCTGTAGCAACGCGACTAGCAACATTATAAAATTAATTTTGCCGAATACTTCTGATTTAAACTCAAATATCGTAGACAGACTGCTAGTCTAGCCTAGAAAAGTGGGATGGGAAACTTGGAATAGCTTGAACAATAATGCATTTAGTGGTAGCGCACGCACGTAAAGTAGGTACGAAAATACCTACTAGATAGTTGTGAAGGACAGCCGCTAGCCGTACCCTTAGTTTATGTAAGCTTTAGCATGAAAATATTTGTGTTATTTTTATTTTTGCGAAAACAACCATTTAAATTATAACTTTTAGAAAGTAGCAGATGTTTTATGAAAGACGTACATATTGTATTTGCTTAACGCCGAGCTTCGCAGTAAAATCTATTGTCTATAATTTGTAAATAATTTGCTGGATTGTAAAATGTGCATTCCTTTAGGAATACTTACTAGTAATAGTTCGCAGTAATGATGTGTTTTCTAAACAGTTTCAAATAAACAATAGAGGCGAGATCGCCGGCGGCGGCGTTTTATGAGTCACGTACCTATTGAATATGCTTATCGCAGAGCGCCGCAGTAACATCCATTGTCTACAATTTGTAAATGGTTTGCTCGTTTGGGTTATTCCTAAAATCCTTCTAGTAATAGAATTCTAGTTCGCAGTAAAGATGTGTTTTCAAAATAGTTTTAAATAAACAATAAAGCAAGATGCATACCTCATAAAGGAGTACTTCTTTGAGGCACGCCGCGTGTTTACTCCGAAAGTTTGTAATTAGCTTAGTAATACTGGTGCTGCTGACAAGGAAAGACTGCGTACCTAAACGGCTCCTCCGCGGCTGTCGAAGCTCGTTCGGTGCTCCGCCCTACTTACTGTTATACGAGTGAATTCACTGAGAATTCACTGTTGTTTTAATAGTGTGATTCCGTAGATAGTGTTTTGTCATTTCGTTAATTATTAGTGTTAGTTAAAACTGCTACTACTGACCGGTGTTAGAATTAAGCACGTGTGTGTGTGTGCAGTGTGAGCGATACAGTGTTGTGCGTGCCTACTTTTACCGGGATCGCGCCCGGTGCCTAGATATTTCGTAGGTATGCAGCCACACGGAGAATATCGGAGAGATAGAATAACGGGGTCAAGCGACTAACAATTGACAACGTGCGCATGGTAAGTACGTTTGTTCTCAATTAATGAAAAAGGATAATGCATGTTAAAAGTGGATAGTTTTGTTTGAAAAAGGAATAAGTAGGAAACTAAATTAACTTTGTCGATTGTACGGATAAATAATAATAATAAAAATAATAAAAACTTTATTGTGCAAGAATTAAGCATAACAATAATAAATCTATTGTGTCTGCTAATTAGTGTAACATAGGCAGCCTATAATGTTCCCACTGCTGGGACACAGGCCTCCTCTCGGTGAGAGGGAGTGGGCTGTAATCCAACACGCGGACCCAGTGCGGGTTGGTAGATGTCACATGTCTTCGAATTTTTGGTTCTAGGACATGCCGGTTTCCTCACGATGTTTTCCTTCACCGTTTTGAGAGCAGTGGTGATGAAATAATTTACACAAAGTAAAGCGCCTGTCAGTGTCCGAAACTCCGAACCTACAACTCGTAAGTCACGGCCGTTACCACTGGGTCACCACTGCTCTGCTAATTGGCATGCGACGGGTTAACTAACAGCTGATGGTGGTATTATTATGGATGATGTTATTCTTGTTAAAATCAATCTGCCTAGCCATTTCCCAACTATGTTGGGGTCGGGTGTGGGTGTTGGGGTTTGGCAGTATTTTACATGGAGCGACTGCCTATCTGACCTCCACAACCCAGTAACTGGGTAATTCGATACCCCTGGGTAAGACTGATTGTCAGACTTTCGGGGTTCTGACGACCCGTAACGACTGTCAAAGATCCACCAATTACAGCCAGGACCAACGGCTTAACGTGCTTTCCGAGGCACGGAGGTGTCTCGGTATGTGAAGATGGTCACCCATCCACGGACCAACCCCGGCAAGCGTAGCTTAACCTGATGGATCGACCCGTGCGTCCGTTACTACTTAGCCACGAGCTCCACGTGTATTATTCTTGTTAGGTACTCAATATCTTATTGGAATTATTAGGATCATAAATGCGATTAGTAAATTTAAAAAAAAAAAAATTTTGGGAAAGTTGTCTGTTATTATGAGTACAATCATGTGTTTAGCGGGAGAAGTCATTTGATGATTTCCCATGCACAAAAAAAAAAATAGGGAACAGCTGATTTTATTTTTTTCGCGATTTCAGGTTTGGTCCCATAGTAAAAGTTGTTTGTTATCATGAGTACAATCATGTGTTTAAGTATCGGTCACTAATTACCAGTCACCCTGTATATGAACATTTTCAACAAACAATTTCAGAAGAAACTTAAGAGAAGAAGACTTCAGATATCGCGGCGGGATTTTATCGCGCACTGAATTTTCAACTCTCGTTGTTGAGCCGAGCATTGAGAATCCAACATATCAACAACAGAGTGCGTTCTAGCGCGTCGAAAAAACACTGTTGGATTTTCAACTCTCGGCGGTAAGGGGAGCGTTAAAAATCCAGTGCGCGAAACAAAATCGCCGCAATATTTTTACGTCTGTGCGAAAATCAACTTACTTTCGAATGAAACTGAAACGTAACTATGACAGTAAGTTGGTGTTGGTTGGGTGTGCTAGAGAGCGTTTATAACACCGTAAAGTTGAATCCTGGTGTTATCATTGTATCCTGGTGTTATCATTTTCATGACGGCCGTCACTGCGGCCGTTATATGGCGGCTACCGCTCTTCTAGGAAACCGCAGCTTTACGTGTGTATGTGCTTTGCTTTGTGTTTGCGTGTGGTTTTGCATCGTTAATTTGTTCTCGCCGCTTAGTGTAAAGTGTAAGCCGAAACACGGAGTTTGTCACACTACACCACACGTAACACGTACAAGGGCTGCTATTTATGTATCCGGAACTGGCCAGTTACAGAACAATGTTAAAAAAGTAATTATAACATTTAAAACTAGAACTCTTTGGATGAAGAATACAATTTGTTTCATGTAGCTGTCATTTGTTTTTACTTTGTGGCGTCATTTTGAAAATTGCGTGTCTGTATCACCACGATTTTCGCCGAGGGCTAACTCCAAAAAAAGTGCATCGATCAACTCACTTCGACTTTTGGGGACGAAGCACCATCGAAAACTGCTGTGTATCACTGGTTTAGTGAGTTTAATCGTGGGCGGTCTGTGCTCACGGACGAATTTAAAGAAGGTCGCCCTAAATCGGTTGTTGTACCTCAAAATATTGATGCTGTGCGGAAACTAGTAATGCAAGATCGTCATGTTATATATCGCGAGATAGAGGCATCTCTGTGCATAAGTATGACGAGTACATTAAGTCGGGGAAAAAGTTCCTTCGTATTTTATAGACCAATTCAAGACATTTTTTTTTCATAGTTAATAATTTAGTTATGTGCCATTTGCCAAATGGGTCAAAACTGTTTTGTGGTCAATCCCTAACTCATCAACTATGTCGTAACTACTAATATGCCGATCTTGCTCCACTTTTCCAAAAATGGCATCGGCGTTATCCGTAACAGGGCGACCAGAGCGAGCTGCATCTTTGACATCAAAATTCCCGGACTGAAAACGCTTGAACCAACTTTGTGCTACTCTTACAGACAATGCGTTAGTACATAAACGTCACAAATTTATTTCGTGGTTTGTGTTGCATTTTTCCCTTTTTTGTAATAAAACTTCAAAATTTATCGAATTTTTTCGTTAGATGCACTCATTTTGGCGGGCAGAAAAACAATTGAAAAATGGCGGGGTCGTTTTTACTTTTTTTTTTCTTTTTTTAAATGTCATCTAATCTGATGGTATCAAAACCAGTCAGATACAAACAGTAGAGCCAAAGAGATTTTACTACAACTTTATACCTATAAAATACGAAAAAACTTTTTCCCCGATCTATTATATAAAATATTACACCAACATAGTTGTAAAAAAATGTTGCAAAAGTACAATCAGGGTGCGTCAAATGCTGTCTAGTTCTGGAAATACCTCAGTCCGAATGGAAAAAGTGCTACGAAAATTGGTTCCAACGTATGCAAAAGTGCATCGATCATCATGGCGAATATATATTTTGAAAAGCAATAAAACCATAATAAATGATAAATGTTTGTCTCACTTTGTTATTCCGGATACATAAATAGCAGCCCTCGTATTAAAGTAAGTTGGAGTTAATAATATGCATTGTTACCTCAGAGTTCTCAGGTATGAGTTGTTTTCTCCGGATGGTATGTTCGTGGTAGCGAGGGTCTTCGCCCGACACTGCACGTTGGTACGACAACCGCCTTCCTTTTGAATCCGTCTTCGGTCCAGCTGACATGTTCTCGGGTATTGAGGAGAAGTCCTGGTACGAGTGACCCTTGTTCAGCTCGCGGGTTTTCTCGTCCTGGATGACTCGACGCAAGTAGTTCGTCAAGCCCTCACTAGCCAACCACGTGACCCTGAAATGATGCATAAAAAATTTATTGATAGCTCATGCTGTGGCAATATTATAAAGATTTTTTTCATGTTAGGTCATCATCACCATCTGCCTAGCCTTTTCCCAACTATGTTATGGTCGGCTTCCTGTCTAACCGCATGCAGCTGTATACCAGTATTTTACAGTCTGCCTATCTGACCTCCACAACTCAGTTACTGGATAATACGATACCCCTTAGTAAGACTGGTAATCAGACTTTCGGGCTTCTGACGACCCGTAACGACTGTCAAAGATCCACGAATGACAGCTGGGACCAACGGCTTGGTATGTAAAGATGTTAAGTATGTCTTGGTATGTATTTTTTCAAAATAGGTTTCGCATGTTCATTAATTATTCAGCAAGCTGTTTTCCTGGATCTTTACAGTGTGTTCAAGAAATACTTTCATCGAATTAACACCCTTCAAAACATTAATTGCCCAAGACGTCATAACAATATAACTTCTATCGTGTCTCGTTCAGTGTCCCGGAAAATTTTAACAACGGTTTTATAGAAGCATATTCTATGAATACGTTATTATTATTATACGAGTTCTTGAGCATTACTTTGAAATGCATGCATAGGGAAGTGTGCTCGGAAGATTTGTAAAGTAAAGTAGTAACTACGCTATACGGTATTACGGTGTTAGTCACCGAATGCTTACGATTATGAATGACATTGCACGTCTATCTCGCTCTCACAAACATGGCAAAGCAAACATTAAATGTTGGATATTTTAATTTTCAACAAATTACAGCTTACGAGCGAAAAGTAAACCAGTGGAATTTGTTTTTGGTTTTTGAACTATTTGTGCACATTTTGAAAACACATGAAGGCATTGATGCTGCTTATTTAGACGATTAGGGTAATTTTACTTAACGTGCTATACAAACGCCAGTTCGATTGGGACTAAGGTCAATATTGTCTGCGTTAACACAAATTATGCGGTCCACGTCGAGGAGCGCGAACCTTATCTTCCTAATTTATACATCAATTGCTGTAGCTCTATTATTCTGTGCTTATATTGTTATCACGGCATGAGATAGTATCATGCGTGAAGTGACATATAATCATTGACCATCTCATTGATCGACTCAGTGAAGACATTTGAGGTTATTTATTTATTTATAAAAAGGCATTATCCATCGCGGTCGTGTTGGCTCACCGGTAAAGCTCGCTGGTGTACTATCACCAAACCGATGTATTATCAGTAGTAATTTTAGAAATAAAGCGCGGCGCGCTGCACAAAATATATAACAAATTGATTGTCTGGCTCGTGTAGGTATCAAGAAAGACGAGGCATGAGTAAAATATCGCGGTAATCTTTACCACGGTTTTAAGGTTTGCTCGTCGATCAACCGCTTTAAGAAATGCCATCTAAGTTATGGTACAGTCAGCAACAGAAGTCGGTTAACACTGCTACTTTTTGACATCATCTAAATTAACACAAAATGATACGACAACCTGCTTTTTAGCATTTTATTTATTAGATAAGAGTTAATTTTCTTTAAAATTTACATCTGTTCCGATTTTAATGAAGCATTTTTCTCAATAATTAAGATTTAGAAAACAGAAGTGTTAATCGACTTTTGTTGCTGACTGTACCATTGCGGACATTTACGGTGAACAACTTTTCAACCTTATAACCTTGGTAATAAGGTCGAAAAGTGATTCACCGCAAATGTCCGCGATGGTACCCAATGATGTTTATGGGGAACATAACCTAGTATATTTTTATGTACCTATATCATAATTATCTAAGTACCTATATTTGATAGTCAAAGCCTCTAAGCCAAAAGTGGCTTTAACCTATATACCTAAAGCTAATGCAAAATGATCTGTATCACACACTTCGTGGCATACCTGCGGTCATTCATTTTAGAGCTGACCTGCAATGTTGACGGAATTCGGCTTAATAGATACCTACCTACAGAGACGATTGGACATTCTGCCGGCGGAACTACCGAATCTACCAGTTTGATCGCCGCCGGACGGTTTAACGGTGAACTAATATCCTAGTTGAACTTTGTCGAACGCAAACAAACTACCCCTTACCCTACCCCCCCCCCCCCTACCTTACCCTAGCGTTGATTTGAAAAATATATTCGGTAGCTATTTACTTCCAGCCTACTTCCAGCTATGTTTTACTAAGTGAAGTGAAAGAAGATTTATATTCTTAGAAAATAAAGAAGAAATTTAGGTAAATAACAATCGTCTACATACAGGAAAAACATTAAGTACTTTTAATAAAGAAAAAAAGAACAAAATACGTTCATTTGCGGTAAACATGACGCTAAGCTAAGATAGAGCAAAAACACAAAAATTACAAGTTTAACAACACTTTGATAGTTTTTATGATACTTTGACTTGACTTTGACTGTTTGATAGTTTTACATGTAGAACCGACTTACACAAATTAATAAAAGTTTCGATTCCATCCGTGACTGCAGTGTGTAGCTTATTATAAATGTGCAAAGATAGAATTGACCCTAGGAATTGTTAAGTTGAAAGTTCAAAGGTTCTGTGACTTCAGTACGTAAAGAGACACGTGTATGCAACTAATCCCGATCACAACACAAAAGTCCCTCAAAAAAAAAAAAAAAGAAAAGTGCTCATTTTCTCGTTATCTGCGTTTGCTTTGACGACGCGACGCCATTTTTACTAGGACATGCATTAGATCGTCATTAGATCTTCTTTCTTAACACGAATGAAGCTACTTTTCTGCTTCATTAAGGAGCCACCGGTCGGCGGCGGCGGCTCAAACTCGTCGGTGGCGTAGTTAATATGCATGCTATTTAGTTAATTAATTAATTTATTTAGTTTTATTTATTTAGTATTTATTTACTTAGTTTTTATCTATTTAGTAAAACAGACGATGATTTACAACGCCATGAACACATCCTTGGGCGTATACAGGGTGTTTCTTTTAAGGCGTCAAGCCAGTGCGAGCTGATAGCAGAGTACCATACCTATCGATTTAACCCCCATGTATGTACTACGATTTTTTGTAGTTTTTGAGTTATGGATAACTCATTTCATAACAATGGTAGTGGTTAAGGATAGTAGTAAGTATAAAATTTATGTTTTTATTATCAACTGAGCTCTGGTTAGAGGAATAGTAAATATCAGGATAGACAAAAATATACAAAGATAATAAAGGATAAAATATGAAAATCACAAGATTTCAGATACACCACTTTCAACGACCGATTTCAGCAAATAATGCCGTATTTAGTACATTCTTGTTCAAAGTTGATCCAAAAAAAAAGATACATTTTATAGAGCCATCATCTCGTTGAATTAGGAAAAATATCGAAACAAAATGATAACTCGAAAACTACAAAAAATCGTAGAACATAGATACATGGAGGTTAAATCGATAGGTATTTTACTCTGCTATCAGCTCGCATTGGCTTGACACCTTAAAAGAAACATCCTGTATATATTATGATAAAGCTACTGGAAGTCTTTATTCAAAATACAGTTCTTTGAATTCTTGAATAAATTATCTATACCTGTACGGTAGCAATTTTACCATTTTCTTACTCCGAGAGCTATTTATTTACGACCAAAGATGCGATAAAAATAGTTTTGAATTATGAAAGTTTCGACGCTCATAACTTTCAAACCAATATTTTTTTCCGTTTCTGCTTCCATAAAGGGCTAGATAATGACGAGACAAATTGAAATAATTTTTAGTTTTGAACGTACACCGTCAAACAGACGAGCAATCATCATACTACGTTTGTATGGAAGAATGAGCGACTAGCGTGCCCTTAACGTGCGTGGACATTATGTATATATTCTTCGAAGGATTCCCCACTTCACCCTTCAGACCTCAAACCCTTAGGACCTTCAGTTTTAAAATACTACTCATAAAGAAAAGAGTAAAAATTAAAGTTAAGAGCTCCACTTATTCGGCAAGGGTAGCGCTCAACACTACTTAACCGAAAAGATAAAGGAGGTCCCTTTTCGTAAAGTAAGCAATTAGGTATCTACCTATTTTGATTTTTTCATGAGGGCACTTGACACTGTGTATTGTGTTGTATGATAATAAAAAATAAAAAAAATGTGTTTATTATCTTAAATCTATACAATTAAGTTGCCGGGGCTTCCCAGAAAGTAATCCGAAGATACTTGTGATGGGATAAACCTCGCTCTTCCTTGCTTGATTAACAAATTGATTTGTTGTGCTAGTTAGGTATAAATTACATATTTTTTATATAAAACCAATAAAAAGAAAAATGAAAAATGAAAGTCGTGATTATGGCAGTGTGTGAAAACTAGTGTGTTTTGTATAAATGTGTGTCTATACGTGTGTGTGTGTATGTGTATGTATGTGTGTGTGCGTTTAAGAGTGTGTGAATGTATATTTTGTGTGTATGTGTGTGTGTGTGTGTATGAATGGGTGTGTGTGAGTCTGTATGCATGGCAGTCAACCCAGTCGCCAAAACGTAATCATAATTAAGCGTGAAGAGCCATTCCGTCAATGGCCTCTTACACTCATTCAGCTGCATAGGGTAAATATTAAGTATGCGATTTACTTTATTATAAACTCGTGGGGCTTGCGCTACATTTTGGCGACTAGCAAAAATTGAACGTGCTGGGTATGTAGAGGCTACTATATCACACCGTCTTTTTTTAAGTTTGGCATGACTAAAGGGTAGAATTTTGTGATATCTTAGTACCATGTGTAGTATGTGGAGTTTTCTAACGGAGAGCAGCTTAGAGCTTGCGTACAGAGTTTCAGTAGGAAACCTGTAGGGCTTACAGTACATGACCTTAATCAAGGATCTCTGTGCCCTCTCTAAATCTATAAAATATGACTTAGCTGCTCCACCCCATACAGAGACACAATATATGATTACAGACTGGGCCAGTGCGATATAGATTTTATTCAGTAGTTCTGCATTCATAATATGTCTCAAAGATTTGAAAACCCATATGAGTTTTCTTACCCTCCCTATAGTTAGTTCGAGGTGTGGGTACCAGCTTAACCTTTGGTCTACAACAATACCTAGGTACTTGACAGAATTTACCTTATGAATAACAGGGCAACCGCAGGTAGATTGGGTTGGGGTATGACAAGAATGTATTCTAATGTTAAAGTCAGGCGCAGGCTAAGTTTGCGTATTTAGTGAAGCAGACTTAATTGGTTTTTTGGGTATTTAGCGTAAGTAGATTCTCACATAGCCAATCACTAACTCTAGCCAGTCCCCTCTCAGCCTCCAGCCTAACTTGGTCCCAGGTCTTAGCAGAGAAGATAATAGCGGTATCATCCGCGTAGGACAGTATCCTCGCACCGTTGATAATAAGTTTACAGAGTTCATTAATATCAATCAAAAAGAGCATCAGGCCGAGGACACTGCCCTGCGGGACGCCATACGTCACGTTCTCTTCATCACTAACATGGTTTTCAATTTTTACCCCCTGTTTTCTGTTTTGAAGGTAACTGCTGAGAAGAGAGAGAGCAGAAGCTCGAAATCCTAAGTTCTCCAGCCTGTGTATAAGTTTAGAGATAGAGACGGTATCAAAGGCCTTCTTGAGGTCAAGAAAGACCACTAGGCATTTATTCCCCTTATCTACTTCCTTGGTTATCACATTAGCAAGTTCCTCCCTAGCATCCTGTGCCGATATTTCCCTTCTAAAACCATATTGAGAGGAAGATAAAACGTTATACTTAGTCAGGTAGTTAACTATTCTAGAGTTCAAGAGCTTTTCAACGATTTTAGAAATGGAGGTCAACACAGAAATTGGCCGATAGTTGTTAACGTCGTCTTTATCACCACTCTTATACACAGGGGTAACAACGGAGCGCTTAAGAAGGTAGGGGAAGATACCTGAGTTCAAGCATAGGTTTGCCAGGTCACAAATCAGCGGGACTAAGATCTCCTTGGCCTGTTTTAGGAAAAGGGTAGGAATTCCGTCCCACCCCGGTGCACTCCCAGAGTCTAGGGACATCAGAATACTTTCAACTTCCTCCTGAGAGGTGTCTAGGAGAACAAAGGAGGACAGATTAGTGCTGTCTGTGTTACAAGATGTAGGGGGCACGTAACTATTTAGGATTTTCTGAGCTAGAGCTTGTCCACTGTTAATAAAATAATTATTTACATAGTTAACCGAGTCTTGGGGACATGATTTTATCTTAAGTAGGTCGCTATTTGAGCTCCTGGGTGGCTTATAGTTTGTGATGTCATTAATGGTTGACCACAATGCCCGAGGGTTTTCAGCAGATCAGATGCTTTGATTTTGTCTTTATTAAATTTATGTTTTAGTTTTTTTATAAGATTCCCACAGAAAGTCCGATATCTTCAAGTAATCACTAGAATTTGATTATGTGGGTTTAATTTGAGTTTAAGGAAGATTGAATTTCTTAGTCTAATACACCGTAGGGCACCTGTTGTTATCCAGGGTTTAATCGTTCTTTTGCTGTTCGTGATAATTACATTTTTAGAGTTCGTTATTAAAGCTGTCTTGACCAATTCTATAAGCGCAAAGGCGTAGGTATCAGGGTCGTTGAAGATGTTAAAAAAGGAGGTATCAATATTTTTAAACTATTATGAGCATTTTCGTAGTTGACAATTGTTTTGTGCTTATTAGGTATATTATAGCAATATTTATTCTCAAGAGATAGCAAAAGCAGGCAGTGGTCTGTTACGGTTGTATTTAAAACCGCAGTAAAAGCTATATTTTTTTGTTTATCAACACTCAGGAAGACGTGATCTAGGCATCCATTCTCCCTCGTGGGTAGTTTGTGAGATGGTAAAAGTCCATGCGTAGATAGCATATTTAAGTAGGTTAATCTATTGTTTCTTTCATAATTTGTTTCATTAGGGGAAATAATCAAGTCAATATTAATGTCCCCTAAGATTAGAACGTTTTTACTAGGAGTAATATTAGATTGTTTAAGGGACGTAATGAAGTTACCTGCATGTAGAAATGATGGGGAACGAAAAATAGTTACATAACATACATAATCAGCCTGTAATGTTCCCACTGCTGGGACACAGGCCTCCTCTCTGCGAGAGGGAGTGGGCCGTAATCCACCACGCGGTCCCAGTGCGGGTTGGTAGATGTCATCTGCCATGTTATCGAATTTTTGGGTCTAGGACGTGCCGGTTTCCTCACGATGTTTTCCTTCACCGTTTTGATAGCAGTGGTGATGAAATAAATTACAAAAAGTAAAGCGCCTGCCTGGGTTCGAAACCACGACCTACAACTCGGAAGTCGGGGCCGTTAGCACTGGGCCACCACTGCTCCACTGCTCCAAATATTAGGGGTTAAAGTATGAAATTGCCGATTTGTACTGAAAAAGTGAAATTCGTTTTTTTTTTATTTAACATATTTATTTAATTAAAATAATTACCATTATTATCTATACACTGCTGCCATCTCATAGGAATATCGTTTATGGCTTTGCGATAGAACTCTCGTGATCTAGATTCGACAAACTGTGTGAAAGCATTTTGTACTGCCTTCTGAGAACAAAACTTTTTATCACGTAGAAAATTGTCCAAATCACGAAAAAAATGGTAATCCGTTGGTGCAAGGTCTGGCGAATACGAAGGGTGACCATGACCATTGGTTTCTAATTGCAGTTTCTGTAGAGTTAAAATGGTTTCTCGTGCTGTATGAGGTCTCGCGTTAACATGGAGCAATAATGGTGAAGATCGATTCACGAGTCGGGGCTGTTTCACTGCTAGTTTTGCTATCATTGTTCGAAGTTCGGCACAATAGACATCTGCCATTATTGCTTGACCAGATCGGAGAAAGCTATAGTGAATAACACCATGCTGAGACCACCAAACAGTTACCATTACCTTTTTATTGGTAAGCTTTGCTTTAGGACACTGTTGCGGCGTTTGACCCGGGGTCAGCCATTGAATTTTTCGCTTACGGTTATCGTCAAGAATTCACTTTTCATCACATGTCACAATTCAATCCAATATTCCTTCATTCTGTATCGATTCAACAAGGCAACACAAGTTTCAACACGCGTTTCTTTCTGCAGATCAGTCAAGTCTTGAGGCACCTATTTCTCAATTTTTTTTATTTTATTGATTTGACGCAAATGAGTCAGTATTGTTGGGAAGGTAACGTTAAACCATGGCGCTAATTCCTGGGTAGTTTGGCTCGGATCGGCTTCCACCATCTCTTTCAATTCATTGTTATTCATCTGTGTGGGCGGTCTTCCATGTGGTTCGTTCTTCAAATCAAAGTTTCCATCATGAAAGCGTCTAAACCAAAATCACACGGTGCGTTCATTAGCAGTCCCCTCTCCAAACGCAACATTGATAATGCTAGCTGTTTCTACCGCGTTAGTTCCGCGTCGGAACTCGTATTCAAAAATAACAGAATTTTTAATAAAATAATTTTTGAAGTATCCATCTTTCTTGTCAACGCTGAATAAAAAAAAACAACTCGATAATCAAATGTTGCACATTTTTTAAAAGAAGAACTTCATACGTACCATGTCATAAAGTTTCACTCAAAAATCTCAAACCATGAGGGTTCTATGTCAATTCGAAGTACCTAATACAATAAAACGGCAATTTCATACTTTAACCCCTATTATAAAGTTAATAAGGTTTAAAAGTGTTAAATCGCGGTGGCACGGAGGAATCTCTTGTGTTGCTCTTTATATTATTAATCTTGTTTAGAGATCAACATAAGATATTCCTCCGCGTCTTGAACAAACTAGGCCCCCTGGAAGGTAATCTGAAAACGTCAACAAATAATTAGGAGAAAGCGTGCTGATCCATGTTCAACTCTTTATGACAAGCTGGCTTTTGCTCTGCAACGGAACAATTTATAGGCTTATATATATAATATAATAAAATAAAGAATAAAAAACATTTCCTTTGTGTAACTCGCGCTTTTGCGCGCAAAGATTCTATTGTATTTTACCAAGATGCTTGAGAACATTGCAAAGAAAAATACTTTTTGAATCTTTTGATACTTCTTTTAACGTTATCGCGACTTACTTTAAAATAAGTTCCAAAGTAATACTTAGGAGTTTATGAAACTGTTGCATAATAAGGGATATTAAAAGATTTCAATAGTATCACACGAGTGTTTTAATACCTAGTTAGGTGCAGTTTCATACACTACTTTATCTACTCTCATACATTGGGATTGAACCTACTAAATAAAAGAACAAAGTTAAAAGAGAAGCTAAAGCTGGCACTGCCACAGACAAGTAAAAATTGGAATCAAAACTTTTTTGCAATAGGTACTACAAAAATGACGCGCCCCGCTATACGTTCCATTAGAAAAAAAAACATTGATGGAAGCTCCTAACTTGGATTTATTTCCTCTGTATGGTATTGGTAAAAAAAATAGTTTTATAAGTAACATTATTTTCTTAGAGAAAAAGTGTTAAGTATCTATTTTTAAACGGTATTGTGTTTATAAAGTACTAGCTTCTGCCCGCGACTTCGTCCGCGTAAAATTTCTTGTCCCCCCCCCACCCACTAACCCCCACGCATCGCATCACAACGACTGCCCGCGCTATTACTTCGTTTCTGACATTTTTTATTTTTGCTCGACTCCTAAGGGCCCTAGCGTTATGTTAAATTGCCTATATCCTTCCGCATCGCCTGCCCCCGCTATTACTCTGCGCTCGACTTCTAGGGGCCCTAGCGTGATGTTAAATAGCCTACATCCTTCCGCATCGCCTGCCCGCGCTATTACTTCGCGCTCGGCTGCTAGCGGCCGTATATTCTATATCCTTCCGCATCGCCTGCCCGCGCTATTACTTCGCGCTCGGCTGCTAGCGGCCGTATATTCTATATCCTTCCGCATCGCTTGCCCGCGCTATTACTTCGCGCTCGGCTTCTAAGAGCCCTAGCGTGATGTTAAATAGCCTATATCCTTCCGCATCGCCAGACCGCGCTATTACTTCGCGCTCGGCTTCTAAGGGCCCTAGCGTGAATGCGTGATGTTAAATAGCCTATATCCTTCTGCATCGCCTGCCCGCGCTATTACTTCGCGCTCGGCTCCTAAGGGCCCTAGCGTGATGTTAAATAGCCTATAGCCCTCCTCAAGAACTTGGTTATAAAATGCAAAAAGAGTTTTTTTCAAATCCGACTGGGGTAGTTCCAGAGATAGCGCGTTCAAACAAACTAACAAAAAAACAAACTCTTCCGTTGTATTCCACCGACATTATTGAAATAATAAATCTCGCAATTCAGAAAAATTACTTATTTGCACAACGCCATCTATAGTACAAATTGATAAAACGTCCGCACTAAACATGTTTGCTCAAGAGGAACGGTATGAATTAAAGTTATTTAGCGTTTTAGTAATTTTATATTATTTCCGAAACTGTACGACCAATTGCCATACTGTAAAGGCCAAATCTTATCTCCATGATGTTCTTGTGATCATAAAATAACTTATTTTGATAATGATTAAAGTGTTGTTGTTTAAATAATCATCCAAACGTAAGTATGTCTAAAAAATACTTTTTTAAAACAATAAAAGATGTATAAAAGGTAAAATATAAAAGATAGAAATATGGTGTCGCGGACTTTTTTGTAGAATTATTTAAGACGAACCAGACTGCCATACATTGTTTTCAATTTTAAACAACCGTTTAGGCAGCGCATGCAAAAAAGTCTGTTTAAAGACGTATTTCTTTCCGACTTGTTAGACAAAAATTGTGATAGCTCGGCTAATATGCATGATATAAATATAATTTATAGCCTATAGCACTCAGGAATAATGTAGCTTTCTACCAGTGAAAAAATTTTTAGACTTGGATCATTAGTTTCGGAGATTACCCCCTACATACAAACTTACAAACATACAAACTTACAAACTTACAAACTTACAAACAAATTTTACCTCTTTATAATATTAGTATAGATGTCAATATAAGCTCGTTTTGAAGTTTATAATTCGAATTTTACGACATGACAGTTGATAGATATTCATTACGAAGTCTTAACTTGATGAATGATGAATGTCATAATCATTGATGACGGGCTCGTGCAGTCGAAGGACGCGTCGACATAGCAGTCATCAATCAACGACCGACACCAAACTATTGAAAGCCAACAGGTATGAAAGGCTTCCATAGATGTGCAATAATACCTATAGGGGTGCAACTATGATTCAATAATCCTGATTTATACCTAGCCCGCCGTATTGTTCGCTTAGAGGAACTCCTACATCGTGAAAATGTCGTGTGCATATAATTGAAGACATACGAGCAGTCTATCTGTCTGCTAAACATCGATATCTGCTCGGTCGTTTGACGTGATTGAGTACACAAGATGAGCCTTGTATTATTTACTAGCAGCGCCCTGCGGTTTCACCCGCATATACCGGTATCAAAAGTAGCCTATGTGTTAATCCAGGGTATAAGCTATCTACATAATTTCATCCGTTTCAGCGTGAAGAAGTAACAAACATAAGTACACACACACCCCCACAAACTTTCGCCTTTAGTGTGATTAGCCTCAATAATCCCTTCTCCGTCGATACGTTATGTAGAAAGAAGTCGCAAAAGAACTTTTATTTAGTGAATGGACGTATCCTAGTACGTAATTCTACCTTCTGAATTATCAACGTGAACTGACCTCGATTGTTGGTTGAAACGATCTATATATGCTAAATGCATTACCTACGTGTTGTCGAGCCTTTAATAAGCCATCTGCTAGACCAATGATCAAAAACTATGTTTTATGTTCGTGTCACGTGACACCGTGACAAGTGACACGTGCTTTATAGACACGCGTGCCGCCTGGTAAATACCAGGCGGCGCGTCACAGCATGGCAAAGGATTTTCCTAAACGGAAATGATTTGAAGCTTATTTTCATACATAGCACTCACATTTTGTTGATATTGTCACAAGGGTCTTGAGCATACCGCGGAATGCTGCGGTATGCTGGAGCATAAATGGGACGTTGTAAACACTGTTACAGAATGCGCTCTTTACCATTTTCAAAGTAAATTAACGAACAAAAATCTTATGAATCCACCCTGTGTGTCCTTCATGCTATTCTTCGAAGTCTTTTTACTGATGCTAAACATTTCCTTAATATAAACTAAAGACGTATGTACCGTACACGTTGGTAGGTAGGTATAGTTGCCGGCACGAGTCGTGAGCACAAACTCTACTCATAAACCTAACGTATCTTATTTCCTATCACGGCAGGTTGCACTCGGGCGGGAGCAATGAAATCAATATATTATCAAGTACCTATATACAAATAGAAAACAGAATACAATAGTACTCTGACGAGGGCAGGGTAGAATTTGTGCTCACGACTCTCTAGTTTAAAATATCGCTTGGCATGTAGAAATCATTTGCAGACTTCTTTTTTGCTGGCCGTTTGGGTTAGAAATTTTAAATCTTGATAGGTAATTAAAAACGGACTAGGCAACAGTTATTTTCAGAGAATTTCAGTCACACACACAAAACACTATTACTCCTTGTCACACATAACAATGCAACATTCTTACAAAGTTGGCCATGCTTTTAATTAGGTTTAGCCATCGATGATGGGTTTAGCATTTATCAGACCTATTAGTGGGAAAAATATATGCTACATTGTTATTATTCAGCTTAAAACCCTTTGTGAGGTGACGCGGCATGTACTAATTAATTTTACATTGTATAACGAGTCGATGATGTACAAAACGAAATGTGCATAACTCCAGCTTCCTCATAGGTGATAGAATAATTCTACATATGCCAATATTTAAAGCATAATAGCTGCCATCGAAGTACCCAGTCTTAATTTAGCTGCCGCAAAAACTTCGTCAATATGAGTCGTTTAGTGTGTGTTAGCCAGAGTGACGTCACCCCAGCTTCCTCATTCAGAACAGCCAAACCAGTGAGGTTAGAGTTTTGGAGTAAAGTCAGAAAATTAAAGCATAATTGCTGCCATCGGCAGCAAAATTTTCAAATCTCTGGTCATAATACTCTATGAGTTATTAAACTTTTAAACATGTGTAAGCTGAAGTGACGTCACCCCAGCTGCTCAGTCATATCTTCCGAACGAAAGAAGATATGATTATGTATTATAGCTCAAAAATTAAAGCATAATAGCTGCCGAAGGCAGCAAAATTTTCAAATCTCTGGTCAAAATACTCTCTGAGTTATTAAACTTAAAAACATGTGTTAGCTGACGTGACGCCACCCCAGCTGCTTAGTCATATCTTCCGAACGAAAGAACATAGGATAAGGTTTTACAGCTCAAAAGCTAGGTCATAATAGCTGCCGTAGGCAGCAAAATTTTCAAATCTCTAGATCTCGTAGTTTCTACGTAACAGCTAAAAATAGTTTTCGCGCCAAAAAATTCAAATTATTACCTCGGAGCATGTAAGGAGCGGCGTTGCCGTTCCGTGCGCTACATTATTGCAATCAAGTTTGTACTTAGCAGGAATTGTATTAGAAGTCATTATAGCTTGCGCTCAAAACAATTTTATTTTGAATATTGAAGATCTTAGACTGAGAGCCGACTGAACTATAGTGGAACTAATAATCTATACAAGGTGTAAAATAAATAACCCACAACCTCTTAAGGGGTCATTGTACTCATCATTATGAACAACTTTTACTATGGGACCAAACCAGAAATCGCGAAAAATTTTTTTTGTAATGTGTTTGTTTTTCGATGTCGAGTATGTGGACGAAGTTCTTGCAGTTAATTTTTTTACACCTAATATACCTATACAACGTGTAACGTTAAATGCGCAGAACCTCGGGTCATTGTACTCATCATTATGAACAACTTTTACTATGGGACCAAAACTGAAATCGCGAAAAAAAAATCCGCTGTTCAGTACATTTCTGTTCGCATAATTCGTCAAAATGTACTGAACAGCTGATTTTTTTGACCCCTTAAGAGGTTTTCAAATTTTTCGTCATGGGTGTCATTTTCATGGTGTTTGTGGTCGCTGAAGACGATAGTTGGGTCAAAATGAAAATCTAAGATGGCGGCTGCAAAAATTTTGAAATTTTTGGCAATGGGTGTCATTTTCATGGTATTTGAGGTCAATGAAAACGATAGTGGGGTCAAAATGAAAATCCAAGATGGCGGATGCGAAAATTTTCAAATTTTTCGTCATGGGTGTCATTTTCATGGTTTTTGAGGTCGCTGGGAACGATAATGAGGTCAAAATGAAAATCCAAGATGGCGGATGCGAAAATTTTCAAATTTTTCGTCATGGGTGTCATTTTCAAGGTTCTTGAGGTCGCTGAAAACGATAATGAGGTCAAAATAAAAATTCAAGATGGCGGATGCAAAAATTTTCAAATTTTTCGTCATGGGTGTCATTTTCATGGTATTTGAAAATTTTCGCAGGCGCCATCTTGGATTTTCATTTTAACCCCACTGTCGTTTTCAGCGACCTCAAATACCATGAAAATGACATCCATGTCGAAAAATTTGAAAATTTTCGCAGCCGCCATCTTGGATTTTTATTTTGACCTCATCGTCGTTTTCAGCGACCTCAAGAACTATGAAAATGACACACATGACGAATAATTTTAAAAATTTCGCAGCCGCCATCTTGGATTTTCATTTTGACCCCACTATCGTTTTCTTTGACCTCAAATACCATGAAAATGACACCCATTGCCAAAAATTTCAAAATTTTTGCAGCCGCCATCTTAGATTTTCATTTTGACCCAACTATCGTCTTCAGCGACCACAACCACCATGAAAATGACACCTATGACGAAAAATTTGAATATTTTCGCAGCCACCATCTTGGATTTTCATTTTGACCCCACTATCGTTTTCACCGACCTCAAAAACTATGAAAATGACACCCATTGCCAAAAATTTCAAAATTTTTGCAGCCGCCATCTTAGATTTTCATTTTGACCCCACTATCGTTTTCAGCGACCTCAAATACCATGAAAATGACACCCATATCGAAAACATTTGAAAAGTTTCGTAGCCGCCATCTTGGATTTTCATTTTGACCCCACTATCGTTTTCACCGACCTCAAAAACTATGAAAATGACACCCATATCGAAAAATTAGAAAAAAATTTCGTAGCCGCCATCTTGGATTTTCGTTTTGACCCCACTATCGTTTTCACCGACCTCAAATACCATGAAAATGACACCCATGTCCAAAAATTTCAAAATTTTTGCAGCCGCCATCTTGGATTTTTATTTTAACATCAGCATCGTTTTCAGGGACGTCAAGAACTATGAAAATGACACACATGACGAATAATTTTAAAATTTTCACAGCCGCCATCTTGGATTTTCATTTTGACCCCACTATCGTTTTCATTGACCTCAAATACCATGAAAATGACACCCATGGCCAAAAATTTCAAAATTTTTGCAGCCGCCATCTTAGATTTTCATTTTGACCCCACTATCGTTTTCAGCGACTTCAAGAACCATAAAAATGACACCCATGACGAAAAATTTGGAAATTTTCGCAGCCGCCATCTTGGATTTTCGTTTTGACCCCACTATCGTTTTCACCGACCTCAAATACCATGAAAATGACACCCATGTCCAAAAATTTCAAAATTTTTGCAGCCGCCATCTTGGATTTTTATTTTAACATCAGCATCGTTTTCAGGGACGTCAAGAACTATGAAAATGACACACATGACGAATAATTTTAAAATTTTCACAGCCGCCATCTTGGATTTTCATTTTGACCCCACTATCGTTTTCATTGACCTCAAATACCATGAAAATGACACCCATGGCCAAAAATTTCAAAATTTTTGCAGCCGCCATCTTAGATTTTCATTTTGACCCCACTATCGTTTTCAGCGACTTCAAGAACCATAAAAATGACACCCATGACGAAAAATTTGGAAATTTTCGCAGCCGCCATCTTGGATTTTCATTTTGACCCCACTATCGTTTTCAGTGACCTCAAGAACTATGAAAATGACACACATGACGAATAAGGGGTGTCCATGACGAAAAATTTGAAACTGTTAGTTTGGATCCGCCATCTTGAACTCAAAAACCATTAAAATGACAGGTCCATGTCATTATTATTATTTCCTATAAGTAATTCATTTTATACATGCATGTTACATGTTTTAATATTAGACAAGGGTCGTGACGGAAAAATCTTAAATTGTACCGGCGCGGCGTCCGTACATAGTACAATATTAAAGTGTGTAGTCGGCTCCCAGTCTATAATCTAGTTCAAACTACAACAAACTGATAACGTAGCGCACGGAACGGCAACGCCGCTCCTTACCTGCTCCGAGGCAATAATTTGAATTTTTTGGCGCGGAAACTATTTTTGGTTATTACGTAGAAACTACGAGACCTAGAGATTTGAAAATTTTGCTGCCTACGGCAGCTATTATGACCTAGCTTTTGAGCTGTAAAACATTATCCTATGTTCTTTCGTTCGGAAGATATGACTGAGCAGCTGGGGTGGCGTCACGTCAGCTAACACATGTTTATAAGTTTAATAACTCAGAGAGTATTTTGACCAGACATTTGAAAATTTTGCTGCCTTCGGCAGCTATTATGCTTTAATTTTTGAGCTATAATACATAATCATATCTTCTTTCGTTCGGAAGATATGACTGAGCAGCTGGGGTGACGTCACTTCAGCTTACACATGTTTAAAAGTTTAATAACTCATAGAGTATTATGACCAGAGATTTGAAAATTTTGCTGCCGATGGCAGCAATTATGCTTTAGTTTTCTGACTTTACTCCAAAACTCTAACCTCACTGGTTTGGCTGTTCTGAATGAGGAAGCTGGGGTGACGTCACTCTGGCTAACACACACTAAACGACTCATATTGACGAAGTTTTTGCGGCAGCTAAATTAAGACTGGGAACTTCGATGGCAGCTATTATGCTTTAAATATTGGCAAAGGTAGAATTATTCTATCACCTATGAGGAAGCTGGAGTTATGCACATCAAAACGAATACATCATGCGCCACTATAATTTTTGTTATTCCGAAGTTTCGGTTTTCCCAGACAACGTGCAAGTAAGTAATTAGCACTCAATTTGGCATATACAATTTTTATCCGACTACAAATTGAAGAAGGTGTATTGTATTGAAGGTTCAAGTGGACACGTAGACTTAAGTCCTATACGGATTTTCAAGTTCAAGTGAAGGGAAACAAATTTCAAACAAATAAGTTGTTTGGAATTGTTAAATGTGTAGGTAACAATTTCAAACCAATAAGACGTACCTACCTGCTTTCCTTACCGTTAGTAGACTAAAAAATACAACGGCTATTAAGAAATACATACATTGGTAATACGATTGTAAGTAAACTTATACCAATCTATTTGAGCCCAGCATTTTCCATACATCTGATCAGTCATCATATCGTCATAATGATATACGAAAACAGTCGAAGTGACAACTACGATGTAGTTCCGTACTTCTGTGGGTACCTAAGTGTCATAGTACTGGATATGCAATAAATAATTGAGTATTGAGTATGTGCCCAGCACTATTAGCGAACAGGGGCAGCACTAGCGCCGCCATGTTGATTCTGATTTTGATTAACTTACGCGGTAGCACGTTGTACGCTAATAAAGGTTTATATATTCTAAAAGTGGTATTAATTAATTACCATCTAAATAGAAGATCTAACATTGGCGACGAGAGATAAACGAATCAATTTTAGTGTATACGCTGTTTACTGTGAAAACATTATGTACTAAACTTGTTACGGAGAAAAAAAAATCGAAGCGCGTGAGATAACCGCACTGTCAATGTATAGAAGAAGGAAAAAAATCATGGATACAAACTAAAACAAAAGAAGAACTTTAAACAGAAATTGCACACAACTTAAAAAAAAAAACATTATTTACGAGCGAACATACTATTAGTGAGTTTAGAAAATATTTACGAGAAATCTATATATATAAAATGATAAACTGACTGTCTGACTGGGTGATATATCAACGCACAGCCCAAACCGCTGGGTCTAGAGATTTCAAATTTGGCAAGTAGGTTCCTTATAAGGTGTAGGCGTGCACTAAGAAAGGATTTTTCAAAATTCAACCCCTAACGGGGTGAAACGGGGGTCCAAAGTTTGTATGAAAAATATTATTCCTTGAGTTAATAGACTTGAAACTTGGCAAAGTTTGTCATTTTTAGTTTTCCTAAACTACCCCCTCAGGAGGGATTGGGGCGTGTCAAAGTTTGTATGGAGGAATTTTAACGCGCGGTCCGATTAACTCGAAACTCAGTATTTATACTTGATACCAAAAATGAAGAATAACGTGTGTTAGGGTTTTTCGAAAATCTACCCCTAAAGGGGTGAAAACGGGTAGTCAATTTTACAGGGCAGTTATTACTGCGGGGCTTGATTAAATCGAAAATTGGTGTAAATAATTTTTCAGTCAAGTTACGGAAATGTCCGAAACGATTTTTTAAAATTCCATCCCTGTGGGGGTGAAAACAGGGAATATAGTTTGTATGAAAAATGTTAGTCATTGGTTAATTAACTTGAAACTTGGCACAAATACTTGCCAAAGCAAGTAATAAAGTTTGTCATTAATATTTTTTCCCCCAGAGGGAATGGTAGAGGGGGCGGTGTGAAGGGGATGGGGATGGTGAGGAAGGAAAGAGAGCTATTAAACTATTGAAACAGGCCGAACAACCTCTGGAATGTTTAATAAACATTGGAAAAACAGCAGAAATGGGATTTAATTTAGCATTTAATCCAGAGAAACAAGAGGAAAAATCACAGTTCATGTTCAAAATTCAGGAAAGGAATGCCACAAGAAATAAAAATAGTAACTATGGGTCAAAATCAACAGCAACAAACAAGCAAAACATTGCATGCTATTGCTGTGGAAAGAATGGACATATGAAACAGGGATGTTATCTGCGTGAAAAATTCTGTAGTAAATGTGGAAATAAAGGCCATATTTATAAAATGTGCCGAAGAAATAAACAGGCAAGAGCAAAGAAGATCAACCTTGTGGAGACTACAGAAAATGCCATTAAAGAGGGAAAAGAAATGGGCATACAATATTTTGATATTTTCTATTTTATAACAATAAACGTAAAGTTCCATCAGCAACCTTAAAGGTATGCGTAGAGGGACAATTATTAGACTTCGAAGTTGACACCGGAGCTGATGTAAGTACAATCACTCTGGCAGATAAACAACATTTTTCAAATTTAGGAATAATACATAGGAATGTAATTTTCACTAACTTTGACCAATCGACTTCAACGCCTCTGGTGGTAATTGAGAATTTAACTGTGAGTTATGAATCAGTGATAGCAAGTAAGCAAAGATTATTTGTTGTGAAAGAAGGTCTACCAAGAATGCAGACTGAAAACCGACTGAACTGTGGAGATTGGAAAGGACTAGCTTCTCTTTATTACAATTATGGCCCCCAAAATTTATACAAAAACTTGTGAAAACACAACTAATGAAAAATAAACCAAAACCAAAATTAATTACCAGTTATGATCAGACAGCCTAACTTGCAGAACATCTTTAAAGCAAAACGAGACATTTGAAAACTGTCTGCAATGTGATCGGCTCCGAAAGACATTGTTTTAACAGAAATTACTGCAATACAGCTTACAAGTACTCGCTCTGTCTACACTGCAGATCGTTAGGTAACTAGAATCTGTACCTACTATGATCGGGTTGGGATGGCGACGTCGCACAAATGCGGCGGATTTTCCCAAAACACTACATTCTCATGTGCCTAAACGGACCCCGTCACTCGCCGGCCGCTGCCGCGGCACCGCCCGCTTCGCTCGCTCGGCTCGTGCGTTGTGTACTCACAGTTCTAACCTAACCTACCTTTCAACCTACACCTAAGTTTAACCAATTTCAGACATATTGTTCTTAGACATTTTACTTCTTAAACATTTTACCTTAACTGAGCATACCAATGCTGTTAGACGTTTAGCTTCTTAGACATTTTACAACTAAGGGCGGGTTGCACCATCTTACTTTAACTAGGTATAACAAATGTCGCACCTTCAGTTCGATGTTTGTTATTGTTGAAGTAAGATGGTCCAAACCACGCTTGTTAAATTTCCAGTTAGACAAAAAATGGGTTGTTCCATTTGAAAATTTGTTAGCTGTCGTCACAACTTTAACTGTAACCTTAACCGCCCACGCTTCGCTGTTAAAGTTATTGTTAAATATCTGTCACTTCTGTCAGATGCGTCGAATGTCATGTCCCTGCTCCAAACTTAATCTTTTCCATTTGACATGACGGTGCAACAGCAGGTTGGTATTTGCCATTCATGGTCATTTTAACTTTGACGGAAACTATAACTTAGGCCTTGGTGCAATTCACTCCGAGTTTAGTCGACTTGCTTCTGACGTTCTGCAAGTTAAACTGTCTGATCATAATATAGCCTACGTACATGGTATTAAGTATGTGTTCACAGAATTCCATTAAACTTGATTAAAACCAATACGGCAGGTGGTGGGCGTTAACGTAATTATTCGCTCCGATTGTGTCTTTCAGTCACTACTACGGAATGCAATCTCGAGATCTCGGCCATATTTAACGAGATTAATTTCGGCCGAAAACCGAACGAGATCGTAAGAGATTAACGAGAGTGCACAGGAGCATGAATACATATGTTTATCGAAGTGGAGTATGTGTTTTCGGGGGTCTAAAGGAGGACTCTTAAAATTTGCAGACAATTGTTTGCGCTCTGTAGTCCCTAGTGTAAAGGCTGTAAGAACGTTTTCTGCAGTTGGTTATTTAGCTTGCAAAATTAGACGCCGTCTGTCGGACGATACATTAGATCAGATACTTTATACTTTTTACGAAACAACTTCTAAAAATGTTAGGACTAATTTTTATTATCTTAAATTACTTAATTGTTTAATTGCATACAAAAAAGGCAGACTGATTGTTTGATAAAAGAAATAAAATTAAATGATTATTAAAAAAAATACATAAAATTTCATGTTCGTTTCAACCGTGCGGCCATGGCGTTAAAAAAAAAACTATTCTAACATTTTGTAACAATTTGTAAAAGTTGACTCCCAAAACCACAAATTTGTCAAAGCTATGGTTAAAAAGTTAGAAGGGTTTGAACGTGGCCGCGCCATCGAAACGCGGAGAACCGCGCGGCCACGGAGATCTCAGAAACTAAGCGTTGCACAGACCTGAAATTTTGGTAAATAACAGATTCAATTTGTAAACAATTTGTAAAAATATAGAAAAAATCCTACGTTAATATTTTAGGAGCTGTGAGACTAAAACCCCGTGGCCGCGCCATCGAAACGGTGACAAAAACGTGATAGCCGATATCTCGCTGAAAAAGCATCGCAGACGTCTGGAGTTTTTTGTAAAACCCAGATTTGAATTTGTCAAAACTTACAAAAATGCAACAAAAAATACTAGGTTAATATTTTAGGAGCTGTGAGACTAAAACCCCGTGGCCGCGCCATCGAAACGGTGACAAAAACGTTATCACCGATATCTCGCTGAAAAAGCATCGCAGAGTTCTGAAGTTTTTTGTAAAACCTAGATTTGAATTTGTCAAAACTTATAAAAATACAACAAAAAATCCTAGGTTTATATTTCAGGAGCTGTAAAAAAAAACCCCGTGGCCGCGCCATCGAAACGGTGACAAAAACGTGATAGCCGATATCTCGCTGAAAAAGCATCGCAGACGTCTAGAGTTTTTTGTAAAACCCAGATTTGAATTTGTCAAAACTTACAAAAATGCAACAAAAAATACTAGTCTAATATTTTAGGAGCTGCGAGACTAAAACCCCGTGGCCGCGCCATCGAAACGGTGACAAAAACGTTATCACCGATATCTCGCTGAAAAAGCATCGCAGAGGTCTGAAGTTTTTTGTAAAACCTAGATTTGAATTTGTCAAAACTTGTAAAAATACAACAAAAAATCCTAGGTTTATATTTCAGGACCCGCGCCATAGAAATGGTGAAAAACACGTTATCACCGATATCTCACTGAAAAAGCATCGCAGAGGTCTGAAATTATTTGTAAAACCTAGATTGGAATTTGTCAAAATTTGTAAAAATACAACGAAAAATCCTAGGTTTATATTTCAGGAGACGCGCCATTGAAACGGTGAAAAACACGATATCGCCGATATCTCATTGAAAAAGTGTCGCAAAGGTCTGAAGTTTTTTGTAAAACCTGGATGTGAATTTGTCAAAATTTGTAAAAATACAAAAAAAATCCTAGGTTTACATTTCAGGAGCCGCGCCATTGAAACGGTGAAATACGGTTTTTTGTAAACCTACGATTTTTGTTGTATTTGTAAAAAAATTAACTAATTCAAATCTAGGTTTTACAAAAAACTTCAGACCTCTGCGATGCTTTTTCAGTGAGATATCGGCGATAAAGTGTTTTTCTCGGTTAGACTGGAAGCCGACCCCAACATAGTTGGGAAAAGGCTAGGCAGATTGATTTTTACTTTCTGCCATCACTACCTCGCCTCGTTCAAACATTGTACAACGCTCAACAACCGCTCCATTGCGTTGTCAACCCGCTACCGCACTTTTATTTCGACATAGGTACTGTTGGTGTGCGACCGTCATCTATACAAAATAAAAAGATAAGTCCTGACTGACTCATCAACGCCCAGCCCTTGGCCCTTGGACCTAGAATGCTGAAATTTTGTATAGAGGTTCATTTTATTTATACGGCCGAAACCAAACAATCTGCCTAGCCTTTTCCCAACTATGTTGGGGTCGTCTTCCAGTCTAACCGGATGCAGCTGAATACCAGTATTTTACACGGAGCGAGTGCCTATCTGACCTCCACAACCCAGTTACTGGGTAATACGATACCCCTTGGTAAGACTGGTTGTTAGACTTTCGGGCTTCTGACGACCCGTAACGACTGTCAAAGATTCACGAATAACAGCCGGGACCAACGGCTTAACGTGCTTTCCGAGGCACGGAGGAATCTCGTTATGTAAATATGGTCACCCATCCACTGACCAACCCCGGTAAGCGTAGCTTAACCTGACGGATCGACCCGTGCGGCTGTTATTACTTAGCCACGAGCTAAGATACGGCCGAAACCACTTACACTATTAATTTATTTACACAGTCATGCATTCTTCTCACAAAAATTCAAACATTCTGATAGTATCATCTTTCATCAGGTCGCACGTCACGATCTGTGTTTGAGTTCAGGACAGCGTTAATAGCGGCTAATGTCCGAGGAATAGGTGACTTGGAGCGTGCAACAGTACAGCAAGTTGAAACAGCCAGTAAGCGGCTTGTCTACATTATATGTAGACAAGGAATAAGGAAGGAATTCCCGGTAGTAGGTACGTTCCCGTGGGATATTTTGCGACATCCACGCGGACGAGGCCACTGGCAAAAGCTAGTTTTAAAATATGAAGGAAAAATTCGCAGCAGCATTAGACCCGCAAATTATGATTTTAGCTTCGCAAGATTAAAGGTAGACTTTTATGTCAATTTCTTTCCTACTTTGCCTAAGGGTAGTCAATCAGGTGCCGCGAAGTCGAATGAGCGATAACCCTTTCCTTAACCCTTTAGGACAGATCATTCTGATGGACGGACGGCGCAGTGACACCGATAGGGTTCGGGTAGATGGGTAGGGCCTTTTCAGTCATGAGTTTCGCAAAAAGAAATGTTTTACCGACACAGTTTTAAACTAATGGGTGTTAGCGATCGATGCCTGTGGGCACTTCTGTTCTTCTTCAATCTTTGACCAAATTTCAATGTTATTTTCGAAACTATTCGTTTTTATTTGTCACTGTACCTTTGATTGTAGGTTACAAAACAACCTAGCATAGCCTCGATGAAACTTATTTCTACCTCAACTTCGGGTTAAACATAAAATCGTAACAGTAGTAGGTACCTGTTAGATCTGGATTTCCGGCGGTTTTGCCCTGTTGCCGAGTCCAAGCCGGAACTCATAGATATAGCCCGGTTCAGCATAGCTTCTTGGATATACGCTTCATTCAGACCTATGTAACAAAACACATATTATGTTAAATAATAAATAAGAAATAATGCACGGTAACATTATTAGCAGGGCAGACAAAGCGACAAGATGGTCGAGCAGTTTTCATTGAGAAATTGAACTTGAATGCAAGTGAAATAGCAAGGGCTCGTGGGTAATATAACAGCCACAATGGTCGATCGAAAGTGAAGCTACGCTTGCCGCGGTCACATCCATGACATATCGAGATCCCTTCGTGCCTCGGAAAGCACGTTAAGCCGTTGGTCACAGCTGTCATTCGTAGACCTTCGACAGTCGTTACGGGTAGTTGAAAGCCCAAAAGCTATCATGTTACCCAGTAACTGGGTTGTGGAGGTCAGATAGGCAGTCGCTTCTTGTAAAAACTGTTATTCAGCTGCATCCGAGAAGATTGGAAGCCGACCCCACATGTTGGGAAAAGAATAAGTTTAATTGTGTTGTGTTGTTTGTTGTGGGGCTTTTACCCAGCAGTGGGACACAATGCAGGCTAATACAAAATAAAAAAGTGTGTTTCGACGAAAAATCGCACTTTGAAAACAAGCATATTATGCTTGTTTCAAAGTGCGATTTTTCGTCGAAACGTGTCAGCCGTGTCAGACACATGTGCCACATAATATTCCGTCAGCCACATGTGGCTGACACGGCTCAATTGGTTTGGAAAACGTCAGCCATAAGTGGCTGACAAGGCATTATATGTGTTATGTGTTAACATCTGGGGTCTAAAACGGCCACTTTGGCAGAATCATAATAGGATAATATTATGAATAATATTTGAAATCGTAAAACGGTCACAAACTGACAATATATTATGAATTGTCAGTTTGTGACCGTTTTACGATTTCAAGTATTATTCATAATATTATCCTATTATGATTCTGCCAAAGTGACCCTGTATGCATTTCACAATACGTGTGCCGTATATTTCAAATTAGACACATAATTTTGAACCTAGCTAGGTTATTATGTCCCTCTTAGACAATATTTTGGCCTATCCACGACGTACATGCGCCTTCAGAGATGCCCCAAACTCAAAAACTCAAACTCAAACTCAAAGCATTTATTTCAATTAAACCAATTACAGGCACTTTTGAATTGTCAAAGAGTCGGTCAGTAGGTAAGTCAGAAAGTTGAAGCTAGTTGCCCATTCCAAAACGTAGATCTATGGAGAAGAACGGGCAAGAAACTCCACGGACACTCTTTTAAATCAAAATATGGTAACAAAATATTGGTTACATCATTCATGTTGAAATTATACATGTGAGAACGTTGAACGTTAAAAGCGTCCGTATTAAAAAAAATTAAAAAAAAACAATTCAAAATTAAAATTAAAATAAGCCGTGGCAGCTAAGGTATGACCAGCCTCCACCAACAGCGCCCGTTGACGAACCTGACGAATGGATTCGTTAAATGATCCAACACACGCGCCACCATCAGCGAGGCATTAGAGTGAGCATGACACACTCTCAGCCGCCAGGGCACATCCAAGTCAAATAAAGACGTACCCAGTAAATGGTAGCTTTAGAGTAGGTACATAGTACTCACACATGTGCTAAGCAATTATACAATACAATGGTGATTGAGTCTACACAATGCAAAGCTATTCTTACAATCTTCAGCAGTTCCAACAGTATGTTCAAATGTTAATTAATTAGTTGAGGTTGTGGAGCAGGACCAGCATGGAGCCAAACATTTTTATCATTTATGTAATCCACCAACGTATAATATGCCTGCCTGCATAGTGTGCGTTTTATACCAGTTTTAAATTTCGTCTCATTTAGTTGAAGTATGTGTGGAGGTATTTTATTGTAACATTTTAAACAGTACCCCATGAACGATGAGTCTACTTTAGCCAGCCTGAAACCTGGTTGAGCTAATAGGTCCTTATTTCTAGTATTATAATTATGCCTTTCACCTCTTTTATTAAAAAGATGTAAATTTTTTCTTACGTACATGATGTTTTCGTAGATATATTGACAAGGTACCGTCATGATGTTAATATCCTTAAACAGTTCCCTTAGAGAATCGCGCCTGCGAAGATTATATATGGCTCTGATGGCTCGTTTCTGCAGAATAAAAATGGACTCGATATCTGCAGCCCGTCCCCAAAGTAAAATACCGTAAGACATGATACTATGAAAGTAACTAAAATAGACTAGCCTCGCGGTATCTACATCAGTAAATTGACGGATTTTTCTGACAGCATAAGCTGCTGAACTTAGCCGTCCTGCAAGTGATATTAAATGAGGACCCCATTGTAGCCTCGAGTCGAGCGTAATCCCCAGGAAAACGGTTTTATCGACGAATTCTAGTTTTTCTTGATTCAATACTATCTCACAATCACTACTTTTGACATTTGGTAAAGAAAATCTGATGCACTTAGTTTTTTTCCCATTTAATACTAAATTATTAGCAGTGAACCAATTTTGGATCTGCAGCAGGGCGTTATTAACGTCGTCAAAATTTGTAGCACGTCTATCTACCTTAAAAATTAATGAAGTATCATCAGCAAATAGCACCATTTGTGGTTGATTTTTTAATAAATGGAGTAAATCATTAATATACACTAAAAAGAGGAAAGGACCCAATATCGATCCTTGTGGAACACCCATTTTAACTTTTAAACAGAGTGAATTGACACCATTTATTTGAACTTGCTGTTGTCTATCATTTAAATAAGATTTTACTAAACTGAGGGCAAGTTTTCCAAGTCCGTAATGCTCAAGTTTCAAGAGTAAGGTTTCATGATCGACGCAATCAAATGCCTTTGAGAGGTCACAAAAAATGCCTATGGCGTCTTGGGCCTCTTCCCACGCGTTAAAAATGTGTTTTAATAAGGTTACACCGGCGTCGGTCGTACAACGTCCTTTGGTGAAACCAAACTGTTGATCGTGAAGTATTTTATTCGTGTTAAAGTGATTGAGCATTTGATTAAGCATTACCTTTTCAAACACCTGGCTGAAAACCGGCAACACGGATACTGGTCTATAATTATTTTTATCTTTACTGTCTCCGGATTTAAAAAGTGGAATTACCTTACTGTATTTCATTAAATCCGGGAAAACTCCTTGATCTACACAAAGATTAAATATTAAGGCTAAGTAAGGCGCTATAGTCTCAATTATGGAGGTACAGACTTTAATGGACATTCCCCAAAGATCTTCGGTCAGTTTGATCTTAATTTGCTTAAAAGCTTTTATTACTGTTATGGGGTTAATATGCTTAAAGTTAAATTCAATCGGGCAGGCAGATTTAGTAAGGGCGAACGCCCTTACTAAATCAAAAGAGAGCGAGGGCGAGGAGTTTAAGACCTCAGTAGTTTTAAGTGGGATACTGGTAAAGAAATTTACAAATTCTTGAGCAACTTCTTTGCTATCGGAAATGAGACCACATGACGACTCCAGTTTGTAATCAATATTATGCTTTCTGTTCCTGTTCGTTTCACTGTTGATAATTTTCCAAACTGTCTTTATTTTATTATCTGCTGATTTAACCTTGTTGCTAATGTATAAGGCTTTAGCTGCCTTACAAGTGTTCTTAAAAACTCTAGAGTAAGTAGCAACATACTTATTAAAAGTTTCCGTGTTAATATAAGGCTTAAGGCCATACAGCTCGAAAAGTCTTTTTTCAAATTTTAATATTATACTTTCCAAGTTACCTATAATCAAAAAAAAACATGGTTTGCACTTTATAGAATACTGTAGGATCTGAGGCAGTAGTTACGATGTAAATAATGTAATAATGGGTTGTCCTGCGTGAGCGACGAATACGACGCGACGCCACGCGACAGGACACGATGCAATAGGATGCGATGCTACACACGACAAATGTCCTAAGTGGTTTTGGTCATTACTTCTCGAATCATGAAGAAGTACAGTACAATTTTGCTTGAAAGTTTTATATTTAAAGTAGGTACCGACTTTAAAAAAAATCGTAATAATGTTTTCATTCTGTGTTAGAATGAAAACAAATATAATATATTTACTAAGAAACACAATCAAGTAGTTCGTGGTGTCGCGTCTGGTCGCCCTCAAAACAAGTACGCGTTACGTCGCGTCTCTCTCTCTCTCTCTCTTGGCTCTCCACACGCAAAATACGCGCATTGACGTGGAGTTGCGGATATCAGCCCGTATTACCTATTAAAATTAAAATAAATAAAAATTGTTTATTGTCACAAATCAGCAAATAGTTACAATTTGTATTCGAAGTCTCCTTTTAGGCAGATAATGCCTGTGTTAGAAGGCTCCGCTCTTCCATAACAATGGTATAGGTACCTATTACGTCGCGTCTCGCCGCAGACTGCCATTATAGGCCGCAAGCGACGCGACGAACGCGACCAACTCAACGGCATACCCCGTTGAGTTGGTCGCGTTCGTCGCGTTCGCAGTGTCGCGTCGTCGTAAGTGACGAATACGACGCCACGTATTCGACACCCCGAAAGACCCTTTCAGTTACATAAAATACATAGTTAGAAACTGAAAATACATTCGTAAACTACATGGTTCCCGTTTTAACACATATTCCGATGCAGTTAAAATGCTTTCCAATTAAATAAAAGCTAGAAGAATAAGTAGATAACATTATTGAATTCCTATCCAATATGGACGCATTTAGCATTTAGAAGCCATCAGTTTTCGTATCCGATTACTTACCTGCAGACTATGATTCGCTTTATATAATAGGTTTGCGAGAGGCCATAAATATCAAACACTTCTATTACTCGTACTGTTCCTTCTAGTACACATTGCTCGTTTATAAAGATTTTAGTCTTGGGTAACCACCTATCATGACTAAGAGCTCTATTCGAGATTGAAATTTGTCGGGCAAACCCGAAAAAAAGTCGTGACCTTCAAATCATTTATTTTTAATCATCTTGAAAACCAGTGAGTTACGCTGAAGGAAATTGTTGTGAGGAAATCTGCTGGAATCAGTGGAAATCACCATCACACAGTAGTTTCTGAATTGCAATGAGATAATTACAGGCTGGTATCTAGTGGTAACTGTCAGCTCTAATCTGAGCAAACTAACGATCGGGGCTGAAACGGCCACATTAAGCAATTCCTCTAAAAGCTATTCATTTCCTGAATTCCCAGCAATTTGTTATGATTGTGCTATTTGACGTATTTGACATTAAACTTCAATAAAGCAATTCATAAATTTGTGGACCATTTTACTAATCTCCATAGAAAACTGTCAAACAGATGAATTGCGTGCTATAAATTGTACGCAGACAAATTATGAATTATCTGTTTGTGACCGTTTTACGATTTCAAATATTATGATTCATAATACCTATTATCCTAATATGATTCTGCCAAAGTGGCCGTTTTAGCCCCCCCGAATATATCCATCTAATTATTTCGGTAGGTAGTGAGAGAAGCACCTGACAGAATGAGCCGCTTTTGTCTCCTGAGGTGGATCTAATTTAGACGCAGTCTAGTTGCAGAAGGAAAGGGCTATGCGGCGCGATAGCGATTCATACATAACCTTATCAAACATATTAAAGTACATCGAGCTTTTTACAATACAGCAGTGATTTAGTAACAAATTAAAGAGCAATATAAATGAGTAGGACAGATAAAACTCTGACTTGAACCAACGTGAACTTTTTAATACGGGAACCTAAAACACCTGTGACTGCCGATATAGGACAACATCGAATAAAAACCAAGATACAATGGCCTGCAATCGGCAATACGTAGAAAGCAGGCATAGTGAGGACATCCACTCCTAATGTACCTTTATTCGTGACTTCCAATATAGGACAACATCGAATGAAAACCAAGATACAATGGCCTGCAATCGGCAGTACGTAGAATGCAGACATAGTGAATACATCCACTCGTAATGTACCTACCTTTATTCGTGTAGTGTTAATATTCCCGCGATAATACTGTGATAGTGATATTAGGAAAATTCAAGAGGGGTTGCCTACCTGGTCGGAGAAAAGTATCAGATTCCTTCAAGAATTTTCAATAGCCCATGACCAGAAGTGTATCACATGGACAACAGTTTCCAGTTTGCTTTTAGACTTAGAATAGCAACAAGCCAGGCATCATTTTAGTGCACATCAGACTCGAGAGTGAATCTAAATAAGTAATTGATTAGATAGCAATATAATATCTCAAGATAGAACGAAGACAAAGATAGTTATATATCCATCTCTAAAGGAAGAATTTTATTTTTATTTATGCACAAAAGTAAAGGCTCAGTTGTTTTGTCTTTATCAAAGTCGGTAAATACTGACCGGACCAGCCCGCAGCATAGATAGCACGCAATATGGACAACATACCGCAAGTGAACGCACGGTGCGTTTTTGGTTTGATCGCTTTTGTTCTGGATATTTTAATCTCTTTGGCCGACGAAAGTCGATAACGATAAATGGAAAGCCATAACAGCAGATTTATCTCAAACCACGTCGGAACTCTTGCAGCAGCCTTTAGCGTAAGTTATAAATCGATACTGATTCATTTAAGTCAAATCAGAAGGATAAAAAGCTTGGAAAGTGGGTACCGTATGAAATCACTGAACAACAGCAACAAAATCGCGTCAAAGCTTGTCTTTACTCGTCGAATAGCCACACAAATGAAGTGATTCTGAACCGGATTGTCACTCGTGATGAAAAGTGGATCCTGTATGACAGTCAAAAACAGTCGTCACACTGGTTGGACACAGGAGAGTCAAAAGAAGCTGCTTGTAAGTGGAGTGCTTGTGAGACTTTGTCGTGTGTTATTGTTCCCAGAATTTGTTCCATATTAGCTACACTGCCGGACGCCCGAACGGTGCAATAACACAGGCTGTGCTTTTTTTTCAAAATCATCGTTTTCTGATTCGTAGCTAGAGAAATTGTTTTTTTTTTAAATCTAATGACGCAGTTTTAATTTTCGGACAAGAGTTTAACACTCGTATTTATAGTCAAGTAAAAGTAATTGCTCAAGTAATGATTTTCATTCTATAGTTTAGTAATTCCTTGACGTTAGAACGGTCAAAGCTTAGAATTCTTAGCCAGGTAACAGTCACCATTTTCTTTACTTAAGAATTCTACTCTCAAATAAGAAATTACTTAGTAGCAAGTAATTACTCAAGTAATTACTTTGATTAGAAATACGTGTGTTTCGCTATTACCTATTGTTTTTGTTTTGGCCATCCATGCTGATTTGAAACATTCATCTGTATAAACAGACGAATTAATAAACTCCTTTTTATAGAAGTCGGTTAAAAATAAATTTAGACAAATCTTCCGTGCTTCTTTCCTTTACCTGATTATTATTTTAAAACTTTACCGTTCCACTTTCTGGTCTGATCAAAGTCTAGTCTGATATAATAATTTATACACTTTGTTCATCCATACTAATAATTATTATTATAAATTCGAAAGTAAATCTGTCTATCTGTCAGTCTGCATGTTACCTTTCACGCTTAAATCACTGACCGGATTTGTATGAAATTTGGCGAGGCAATAGATGGCAATCTGGGTAAGGATATAGGCTGCTTTTTGACTAAAAAAAATCCTACAGGGGTGATATAGGTGATGAAAGTTTGTAGGATGGAAAACCTAGCATTTATTCATTTATTCAATTTTATGCTGTTGGCAGGAAATAAATAACTATGTGGTTTTAGCGTTATTGAAAAATGATCCCTAAGGGCGTAAAATAGTCGTTTAAATAGTGTACCTACCTCTTTTTAAGAGATTTAAGGGATTGGAAATGTAGTCATAGTTCGTATCTTGAGGGAAAGGAAGGGAGGGGAAATCGGTCCACTCGCTCAAAAGTTATTTGTTTGTTTGTTGTTTGTTTGGCGTGACCGGTATAATTTTAACTTAAAAAAGTCCCCCGGTCGCGTCTGTCTGTCTGACCACGGGGCTCGTATCTGAATCTTTTCAAATATATTTTTGGTGTTCTCTCATCATGCCGCACCTACTAAGCTATAAACTTTTCGCCCTGCATATACAAGGTGTAAAATAAATAACCCACAACCTCTTAAGGGGTCATTGTACTCATCATTATGAACAACTTTTACTATGAGACCAAACCTGAAATCGCGAAAAAAAAATCAGCTGTTCAGTACATTTTGACGAATTATGCGAACATAAATGTATTGAACAGCTGATTTTTTTTTCGCGCTTCCGCGAAAATTTTTTTTTTGTAATGTGTTTGTTTTTCGATGTCGAGTATGTGGACGAAGTTCTTGCAGTTAATTTTTTTACACCTAATATACTTGCTCAAAAACCACTACGTGTCCGTAGGGGACGCTAAGCTAGCTCTAGCTAGACTATTTCTTTAACGGAGTCCAAAACACTTACCGTCTTACTAATAAACACAGAATAAAGTTATTCCTAAGTTTAAACCTATGAAAATGTATGGTTATTCCTTTGTTATTCCTGATATAACTTTATTCCGTGTTTTATTTGTAAGAGGGTTAGGATATTAATAAATTATACAGAGAAATTATAGCGCGTGGAAGTTTCAGCATCTGTGAAACAAGTGCGTATCGCGCAGACGCGATGGCCTGTACCTACCACTATAAACTACAGCGTGTGCTATAACCGAAGAGGTGCAACGCTGCATTTGCCACTCGGTCTCCGTGGTCGAGTGTGGCAACATTCGTCCATGGTAACTGAGCTTAAAGCTTAGGTAGAGTCCACCCGAAAACAGATTTTTACTTTCAGCCGACAACGAAAATAAAATTCGGCCTTGTTTGAATTTTCGGCCGAAAAATAAAAAAATGTTTTGTCTGTAGGTTTTTCTATGATAAAAAAAATGCAATGATAATTTTTTAATCATTACAATATTTAACCTCGAGTCTGGATTTGTACCCGGTTTATGGCAATCGGTTCGCCCCCTATTAAATGGGACTTAGACATAACGGGCAAAATGTAGGTGTACCTCTGCCTAACCCTTCGGGCAATACATGCGGGATGTTATGTTATTTAACCGTTTAAACTGAAAGCACACGAAACTTTATGCTTTTCACAAAGACAATGATCACACAGAGACACAGACAGACACAGACACACACACAGACAGTACGATTTACCTTTTTTAAGTACAAGAAGTGTTTGGAAAACTGACTCCTATAGAACTGTCAGCATGAGTATCGTTAAAAGATACTACTAAAACTTCTTGGGAAATCATAAAAGCCCCAATTATGAAAATATTATAAATAACATGCATATTGTAAACAACATTTCCAAAAAGTTTCCCTTTCCCTTCTGAATCTCAAAGTTCATTTTCCTCATTCGCATTTGAGCTACTTTCGTGATGAATTAGGAGCATTTAGTGAGGGTCAATGAGAAAAATTGCATCAGGATATAAAGGAAATGAAGCGCAGGTACCAAGGAAAGTGGAATAGTAGCATGATGGCTGACTACTGTTGGTTGATGAAGCGTGATGATTCAAACTAGACTCACAACAGAAAATGGCTCAACAAAAGCTTCGCAGAAAAAAGAAAAGGTTCCATTCATATGCCTCTGTAGTATTTTAAAATGTTGATCTTCACATAAACAACAGATAAAAAAAAATCTAAGTACTAAGTTATTTATTCAGATTTTGTTTAGCTGAATATTTCAATTTTTTATCGTGATTTTTATAAATGAGTGTTGTAAAAAACTCTGACGTGACAGAAAAAAACCGATTTCAGATTCGTGTTTAGGAGTTCCCAAAACCCCGTAAATCAGCACTGAAAAAAGAAAAAAAAATCAAATTTGTAGAATTTAATCAAACAATCTGATGTTACATACGAGAAAAAGCTTTTGTTTCTGCATTTTCACAGTTATAGTGCTTTTAGTTGTTGTAACTATAAATTTTCTCTGAATAAATGAACTGAAAGTATTGATTTGCTTTATTTTCTATCAGCAACGGCCGAAAATAATAAAAAAATCGGCAAAAATTTCCGAAAGCCGAAAACCAAATTCGGTCAGATTCTACGCAAATAATAAGTAGTAAATTAGTGATGTATCGGTTGCGAAGTTTAGAAGAACAACACGGTCACACAGACAAAAAAGGAAAAGCGACTTTAATCTACAATATGTATGTATAGATACGGTAGATACCCACTACATTTGAGTACCTGCCAAGAGTAACTGCATTTGACTAAAGTAACCGTCATGAGAAGCTATAAAATTTGTAAACAAGTGTTCAGGAGTTCACAACATTTGGACCAACAAAAAAAAATGAATTTGTTTAAGATTTAATAAATTATTAAGTAACAAATATTAATTAACATATATTATTTAAGAATAATTATTCGCCAGATTCAGATGTTTCCATTTCTGTGTCAAAATCAGTGACATGTAACCCGTACGCATTCGAAACTCGAATGACGCGTTTATTTCAAAATGGCGTCCGGATAGTTTACAATCCCTGCGACGGACGCGTTCCGGTACCAAGAAACACAAACGATAGCGCTTTGCGCCGTTAAAATATGATCCGACTAAATTAAATAGGTTGTTACTTTCATATAACCCGTCTATATTTCATGTCGATTGAATATGGTCAATTTATTATTATCTCGCAGTATAAAATGTTTACTTAGTAAAAGATGTTTGTTTACATAATTTATAGCTTCTCGTGACGGGTACTTTAAGCACTGATTTTTCAATAGTCAGATAGATAACTCTTACCTGAAGAATAAATATGACAGTTTCATATATTTTCTATACAAAAGCTGTCAAATTGAAATATTTATTCTTCAGATGAGAGTTATTTGACTATTGTAAAATTAGTCCTTAGTGCCCTGAAATAGCCCGACAAATTTATTTCCTACAGTCAGGGGATGATTGATTGATGAGATTATTCTATTCACTCATATCCACCTGCTCTATTGTAGTAGCGGGTCAGTACATTTTTAGGGAATCTATGCGAGTTTTCAGTCTACATAGACCCTGTTTCTCAAAAGAAAATCTGTGTTATTACTCTGAACCATACTTGTCTGTTAACCGTTGCAGTCTGACGAGGCTGCAACGGTTCAAAGTATTGAAATATGAGTGACGACTCATATTTAAAATCGCTGTAGGTAATCTGTCATGGAGCTTGAAGTATAGTCGTTAGCTTATCGACGTTCGTTACTGATATTTATTAATAAATTTCTCATTTAACTGTATCTCTATCTTAACTAAATTAAATTCAAGCGATTAAAGTTCTTCAACTTTTGTTCTTCAATCGGCTGACCAAGTTCTCAAAGAAATGAAAGAAATTACAATTGAGTCAAATTTTAACTGTCGGGACACAGAAGAAATCATGAATATATCACAAAGATGTACTATCGAGTATTTGTTTAAATTAAGTAAGTCAACCGATGGTGTAGTAGAGGATTTTACGAATATACCACAGTTATACATCATACAGTCGTCCGACGTGAGCCTATGATGTATACATCATAGGCTCGGATACACTACATAAATACGAAAAACTTTATTCCGACAGTCACAAGTACGAATTTCAAAATACCGATTTTCATAATTCCGAATGGTTCAAAATTCCGAATATAACAACTCCGACTTATCATTACTCCTATTTTTATAATTCCTAAATTTCAATATTCCTAACGTTTATAATTACTATTCTCAAAATACCGAGTTTCAATAGATCGAATAACAAAAAGTCCGACTTAATGATAATTCGAAACATCAAAACTACGAATTCCGATTATTAAAATTCCGAAATAAAGCAAGCAGGCATGCAGCGTGCAAGCAGGATGCAGCGTGCAAGCAGGCATGCAGCATGCAAGCAAGCATGCAACATGCAAGGCGGCATGCAGCATGCAAGCAGGCATGCAGCATGCAAGCAGGAATACAGCATGCAAGCAAGCAGGAATGCAGCATGCATGCAGCATGCAAGTAAGCATGCAAGCAGGCATGCAACATGCAGCATGCAAGCAAGCATGCAACATGCAAGGAGGCATGCAACATGCAAGCAGGCATGCAGCATGCAAGCAGGAATGCAGCGTGCAAGCAGGCATGCAGCATGCAAGCAAGCATGCAACATGCAAGGGGGCATGCAACATGCAAGCAGGCATACAGCATGCAAGCAGGAATGCAGCATGCATGCAGCATGCAAGTAAGCATGGAGCATGCAAGCAGGCATGCAACATGCAACATGCATTGTTTCTGTCACGGCTCCGGCGCTGCGGGGTTTGGGCGGCCCCACGCGAGCTTATCGTCGCAGATGGTTTTAACGCTCACCGCCGCAGCTTCGGCTCAGCCTCAGCCGCGGCGGCGGGCCTTCAAACCACCTGCTCCTCAGCTCGCGGGCCGCCCCACCCCTCCGCGCCTACGCGTTTTTAAATTACACTCTAGTATAGGGCAGACAAGACTGCGTGAAGTCGGTTTTGCAGAAATTCGTTTCTGTCACTAAATTTTGTAGCACATCTTGTCAAGTCCTAATTTTTGTAGTTTATTCGAAGTATTGAAAATCGGAATATCGTTTTTCGGACCGAGAACTCATCGAGCATTTGATTCTTCGGACATATGAAAATCGGAAGACTAACAAATCGCATTTACGACTTTCGGTAAAATAAATTTCGAGATTTTTATTATTAGACATTATAATTAAGTCCCAGACACTCCCTCAGAGATAAATTTAAAGAAATTAATATAATGACTGTGCCTTCTCAGTATATCTATGAAAATCTTTTGTATGCTCATAAAAATATCAATTTGTTTAAAAAATACAGCGTCCATAATGTGAATACTAGAAACAAACACAAATTTGTTGTTCCTACAACCAGGCTTAAGAAAATAAGTGGTTCGTTTAGTTGCCAATGTATACGTTTTTATAATAAACTACCTAGCCACATTCAAGAACTAAGCCTTAATAAATTCAAAAATTGAATAAAGCGGAAACTTTGTCAGAAAGCCTTTTATACTGTCAAAGACTATATTGAGGACAAAAAGGCTTGGGATTGAGCTGCTCCAATAAATTTACACTATTAATGTTGATTTAAATACCTTTTTACATATTCTATACAATGACATGAATATTTACTTTGTAAAGTATTACTTATACTATTTTTAATTATTGTGAATGTGAAGACTACGTGGATCATTGTTTTTTATTTATTTTATCCTTTTCTCAGTTTTAGTTATAGTCTGACAGTTTGAGTAATTTATGCGGCCTACCCAAATGTCTTTTCTTTGGTATTGTTCGTCGAATCGTTAAGCTCCTTAAGTTTTGAGTTGAGCTGCACGATTACTGACAAATGCGTGCACTGACTGGACAGGTCCACTCAATCTGTGTGGTTCTTTCATCAAAAGACCATTTCAGACTGCAATCTACATGGTCTTCACATGATCTGACCAAGATTATGTCTGGACTTTAAAAGAGACTGTGACCTCTGAGTTTGTTTCGGCGTTTCTTCTCAGAGTAGTCAGATAGCAAACGTCGAACTCATCTAGTTTAAAAAAAAAAATGTTTGACGTGTAAAAGTGTTTGTACAAACCTACTTACAGAAATAAATAATTTATCATTTATCATTATCATTATCATTTATCATTTATCATTTAATTCTTAGGTATTATGAAATTCGGACTTTTGAAAATCGGAATATCGAAATTCGGAATAAAATATTTCGGAGTATTTGGGTGTTCCCCATAGGCTCACGTCGGACGACTGTGAATATAATATGACTGAACGTGTCCATTACTTAAAACCAATAGTCACAGTCACGTGAGCGAAGCCGCGGGCACCAGTTCGCCAGTAATGTGTCTTATTGAGATTTATTTGTTACAACGACAACAAAATATGACAACGAACTACCTAATACTTTACTAATGTTAACATAAGTAAAGTGTTAGGTAGTTCGTTGTCATATTTTTTCAGTGTCAATGTCAGTGAGTGTCCCTGAATGAATTGTGAGCGTCAAGGGCGCCCTCGTTCATCATGTTGTCGCGCTTCACTCACACAGCTCATTCGAATAAAGTGTTCCAAGTCTGTGAATGACAAAAGTCCTCCCCCCCCCCCCCGTATAGCCCTCCTCCGTAACGCGAAGCTTTGTACACTTTAACAAATAGTTCCTTTTAGAAGCCTTCAGATTTTGCATACAAACTTGGATGCCCTATTAACAACCCCATTAAATGTAGTGCAAACTAAATAATCAAACTTTAGTGAGACTGCGAATGTCCGAATTGCCACTAAAATTTATAAAATAAAAAAAAAATAAAAAACACGACTGCCATGCCAAAAACGAACTAAAAAGTAAAAAAAACAAGTTGTATACACTGACTAAACAGATTAATAAAACTGTCATTACAGTCGGGAGAACTCCCCGATAGCAATGACAATTATAATTATCTGTTTAGTCAGGGTCAGGGAATACAACCTATTTTTTTTTTCTTTTTTTAGTTCGTTTTTTGCCGTGGACGTCGAGTTTTTAATTTTTTTAATTATATATTTTTATTGAGTTATACCTATAAAAATAATTGGAATTTTGCGTAATCTCGACATAAAATGCAGCTGTGCAATCATTAACTTTTAAACTTGAATAGATTTCAAAAAACTTATCTGCGCTCGCTGCTGCGAACGAAGTAAGATGAACTCTTTCTTTGGAAATAGATAAACATACTGATTGCCTGTCTTTGTACCGCCCCCGGCCGCGCCAGTGCTTATGTACCGGAGATGAGATCACAACCAATTTGTAACTTTAGAATAGTCTCGAACTGCAACAATTAGATTTATTTACAGTAACACTGATTTGCAACATTTCTCGACTGTCATTAAAATCCACGACTACAAGATGAACTTGAAAAGTGAACTTGGAAACTGAAAACTAAACCTTGAAATGCTTTCATCATCAATTATAGGTACTTAGAGATCTTCTTGATCTCTTTGACTAGCTGCAATGGAAATGCACTTACATTTCCCGATGAGATAGCGGACTATTTGAGATCTGGGTGTATACGAAGTTACGTCGGCATGTAATTACGTACGTGCAATGTAATAACCACCCACCTAGCTAATAACCCAATAGCTAATTCACCCAGGTTGCTAATCTGAAACGATGCGTACGCTCACGTAGTTTTCGCACATTCGTCACTAACGCGGGGGTAGATTTTAACGTGGCGCTTTATCTGCATAATCTTTGGTAACATACTTACTGAGTGTAGAAACTCAACACATAGTATTAGAGTAGATAAGGGATACTTTAGCACTATCTAATGAAGGGCATTAGTAGGTATAACGTTTTCGAATATGAATATTCAGTTGACCGCAGGAACGGAAATCTCAAAGACAGTAAACCATTACGTTTTGTGTTTTTTTTGAGGGAATCAATATTCATAACCTATGTATCAAGTCAACGAGCTGATCCCAGGACTATAGTCATATTTATTTTTGGTGGGCGACAATATGCCTACTAAAACTGGTCAGTCACCATAGCTGGCGCAGAAACACAGACAGTATATAATAATGTATTTCTATTTGTATCACTCACTATGTATGCTGGGTGACGTGTCACCGAGGGTTTGACTGCTGGTGAGTGCGGGGCGACTGCCAGCCAGGCTGTCCCCTTCGCTCTGCTGGTCAGGCAGGGTCTGCTCACTCTGGCACATCGACAGGCTGGAAACACTCCGAGCTGGCGTCGGTGACGACTGTAGGCTCGACATACTTCTTTGTAGTTCCTCCTGAAATAAAGTAATCAAAAATCAACTTTCCAAACTAACATAATCTAAGATTGTACTGTTTCGTAAAAGAACATATGAAGCGGAGCAAAACGCTAATGGTCAAGGCCCTCTGCTGACGAATCAACCTACCCTCACGGAGTCCTATGTTGAGCGATTTTCGGAAACTATCTATTTCAGTTAAGCCACACTGGGCCCGCGTGGTGGATTAGGGCGGGGTTCATTCCACAAAGAGGAAGCCTGTGTCCCAGCGGAGGGAACATTATAGGCTAACTAAGTCTAAATCGCTTATAAATTGCACCATTTAATAGACGACGAATTTTAATTATTTGTTAAAATATTTAAAATATACTTATTTCACAAACATGCTTAGAAATTCGAACATTATTTTCATCACAAACTTTTTCGAGATATATCGAAAATGCTGTAGGTACTGGTTTTGACCAGTGCCGACCGCCTGCTTGCAAGTATTTGTACTTGCAAGCAGGCGGCTGGCAATATTAGTATGATATTTGTATAAATAACTAGCACTTCCCGCGCGGCTTCGCCCGCGTGGATGTTGGAAAATATCCCACGGGAACGTGCTACCCGGAAATCCTTCCTTATTCCTTATCTACATTATAAATGGTACCAACCTATTTGAAAAATTTCAGCTTTCTAGGTGCAAGGGTTTGGGCTGGGTGTTGATGAGTCAGTCAATCAGTCAGTCAGGACTTCTCTTTTTATTTATATAGATAAGTGCACAAATAGCCAATCCTTCGAGGTCCTAACTCTGTTCAAAGCAATTTTTTTAATCAAAATTCGATTTGTCACTTCGAATTACTTTTAAACATATAAGTTATATATATTTTTGTAATCACCTTTTAAAACCCTTCATTTTGATACCCTACGCGATGGTATTAGAAGACTCAAATCCGCCATTTTACTTTATTTTTGATGTTACATTAACATAAAAAATAAAGTAAAATGGCGGATTTGGGGTGACATATTGTGGAGTTCGAAATTTTCTTGTCTTCTAATACCATCGAGTAGGGTATCAAAACGAAGGGTTTTAAACGTTTTAAACATGAATGTATAGCGCAACTGATTTTTTCTTCGCGATTTCAGGTTTGGTCCCATAGTAAAAGTTGTTTGTTATCATGAGCAAAATCATGTGTTTAGGTATCGGTCACTAATTACCAGTCACCCTATATACAGGGTGAAATTGAATTCATGGGCATCCTTTTAAGGGGTCATTCTACTCATCATTATGAACAACTTTTACTATGGGACCAAACCTAACATCGCGAAAAAAAAATCAGCTGTTCCAATGTGCGAACATAAATGTACTGAACAGATGATTTTTTTTTCGCGATTACTCTAAAAATGGAACGAACTTTTTACTTCGACACATGTGAACCAAGGAGGTAACTTATCAAAGATAGGTTTGCGAGCGACACGTCACCCTATATTACAGTACGAAGTACAAAAATTAATGCTTGACTAAATTATTTTCTTTAATATATTTCTTTGTTGTTTGGCGCTTGGTGCTTCTGACATAAAACAGTTGCGCTGTTCCGATTCTTTGATTTTCTTTCAGCTTCTCGTTTTTTAATTCCATCAATCACCACCTCAATCAACACCAATCACAATCGTCGAACTACTCGTCCGCATCGATGTCATCGGGAAACGTGCCCAGAAGACTGGCAGCATAATAAATTACATTAAATTAAATTAATATAATTTAATTATAATGTAATTTAATTTATTTTATTTAATTAAATTACATTAAATTAAATTAATATAATTTAATTATAATGTAATTTAATTAAATTTTATTTAATTTAATTACATTACAGTCTATACTAATGTTATAGAGAGGTAAAATTTGATTGAAACACACACATTTACACAGGTAAATGGGAATAAAGGTGCCCATTGATGAGTATCAATGGGCACCTTTATTCCCATTTACCTGTCTAATTTTGGATCTATTATTTCCGGAAGCATACAATCAAGATAAAACTTTTTTATTAATTTATCTTCCATAATTTATCTCCAAAAGTCATCATTATTTCTTATTGTTTCAAAATTCGTGTCCACACTCGTCCAAACCATAAAAATGCATTCATTTTTTTAACCGACTTCTGAAAAAGGAGGAGGTTATCAATTTGTATCCTATATGTATATTTTTTTTATGTATGTTCGGGCATAACTTTGTCATACATAGACGGATTTGCAAAATTATTTTTTTGTTTGAAAGGGTGGTCCATTGTCACCAAGTGAAAATCAGATGAAGGGATCCCATGGAAATCGAGGGAAACCCTCAAATTTAATAGGAACCCCTATAGCGATTTTGGTATTTTTTTTTATAGTAACTCGTGCATTTGCTCTCGGAAAGCACCATTTGGTGAAGTGGAACTGATGATGAAGACCACAGGTGGCCATCGGAACTACTCAATCATACCTAATTATTTCACGGGTTGCGATTCGATTACTTTAATATGGTTGCTAAGTAATTTATGCTCGTCAAAATGCATAACGGTGATGATAACTTCACCCTGGAGCTCCGGTTCTCCTGGTTCTTACTAGGAGAACTCCTCAACAATTAACGGCGCTGCATCGGGAAAAGCAATATTTTGTAAAAGGTGATGAGCCCAATGTGAACAAACTGACCCACTAAAAAGTAAAAAATAAAAACTTTTTACAAAAAAAAAACAACCGACTTACAAAAAAAAGTGAAAGATAACTTTAATTTTGGAAGTCGGTGGCAAAAAACTAAAACACAGATACAAAGACACCGACTTCCAAAATTAAAGTTATTTTTCCCTTTTGTAATGTATTTTTTTGGAAGTCGGTTGTTTTTTTTTTGTAAAAAGTTTTTTTGAGGAATGTGAAGCTGTCCTTGGACCTGATAATACCAGTCCTGGTTTTTATTTATTATCAGGTCTCCTGTTGTACCTATTTCCAGTTTATATTTTTCATTTTAATCTATTTTCTCTATTTTCTATTTTTAGGGTTCCGTACCTCAAAAGGAAAAACGGAACCCTTATAGGATCACTCGTCTATCTGTCTGTCTGTCTGTCCGTCTGTCACAGCCAATTTGCTCCAAATCTAATGGACCGATTAAGTAAGTAGTAGTAGTTAGTATATTTGGTATACATATGGATTTCTGTGACCCAAACACGTATGGCTAAAGTAAATAAATGAATTTTGAATATGGGGGTCACTTTGAGGTGGCAAATAAGAAAATTAAAAAAAAAACAATTTTGCAAACTGTACCGTGTGATATATCAAATGAAAGGGCTTACTATGGGAGTCTTAAATATATTTTTTTTTATAATTTTCAAGTAAATAGTTTTAAAGTTATCTAAGAAAATAGACGAAAATTGACCGTTCCCCCCCTTATCTCCGAAACTACTGACCCTAAAATTTCGAAAAAAATACAGAAATAGTTCTATACCTGTAGATTACAGGAAAACCTATAAGAAGTTTGTGGTCATAAAATAACATGGTAAATCTCTCAATAGTGTGAGTACAAACTTACATTTACTGTTGGAATTATAGGAGAACATGTTTTTCAACTATACTTAATCTTAAGTTTGTTCTTGGTATAATGAATTTAATCCCAACTACGGAACCCTTCATTGTGCGTAGTCCGACACGCACTTGGCCGGTTTTTGTTTTTAGGGTTCCGTACCTCAAAAGGAAAAAACGGAACCCTTATAGGATCACTCGTGTGTCTGTCTGTCTGTCTGTCCGTCTGTCACAGCCAATTTGCTCCGAATCTAATAGACCGATTATGCTGAAATATGGTACACATATGGATGTCTGTGACCAAAACACGTATGGCTAAAGTAAACAAATTAATTTTGATTGTGGGGGTCACTTTTTGGGGCAAATAACAAAACTAAAAAAAAAAGTTTTGCAAACTGTACCGTGTGATATATCAAATAAAAGGGCTTACTATGAGGGTTTCAATTATATTTTTTTGATAATTTTAAAGTAAATTGTTTTAAAGTTATTTAAGAAAATAGACGAAAATTGACCATTCCCCCCCCCCCTTATCTCCAAAACTACCGAGCCTAAAATTTTGAAAAAAATACAGAAAATAGTTTTATACCTGTATATTACAGGAAAATCTATAAGAAGTTTGTGGTCTTAAAAATAACATGGTAAATCTCTCAATATTGTGAGTAGAAACTTACATTGGAATGTATGGGAGAACATGTTTTTCAACTACTTGGGATAATTTCATCACAACTACGGAACCCTTCATTGTGCGTAGTCCGACACGCACTTGGCCAGTTTTTTATATTTAATCTATTTTATATTTTTGTCATTTTTGCACGAAAATTCCTTTGTTGATTTCCACAATTTTATATTTTCTGACTAAATTTTGCCAGCGGCTTCGCCCGCGTGGATGTCGGAAAATATCCGACGGGAACGTACTACCCGGAAATCCTTCCTTATTCCTTGTCTACATTATATAGGGAATGTCTGTGCAAAATTTCAGCTTGCTAGGTCCAAGGGTTTGGGCTGGGCGTTGATGAGTCAGTCAGTCAGTCAGTCAGTCAGGACTTCTCTTTTTATTTATATAGATAATACGTCTGGACTAGCTCCTAAATATCATAACTCCAGATCAACAAATAAGCTGCATTATTTTAATACACTGCGATTGCCGCAGAATCAGATAGACAATCTTTAAATTCAATTTTATAGTTTTGTAGTGTGTGTTCCTACTGTAATTTAAATTAGTAGGTACCTACATGTTGTAAATCCTACTTATTTTAATAACCGATTTGCATGCCCTAAACAGGCAAAATATGGACTGTGCTTACACCACCAATTTTTACATCTGGTAAAACCTGTATTTTGTGCAAATAAATTATTCTTATTCTTATTCTTAATGAAAAATCGTTACCGACAAGTTTTAAACAACAGGGACGGTCACACTCTTTGTATTGAATTACCGAATAAATAAAAAAATGTCGCTAGGTATTTAATTTTGTAAAACATGAACAGTCTTATTACAAAACAAGGTCCATCTTCAAACCCAGGTTTAAACCATGGACCCTTTTTTGAATTTCGAGCTTTACACACTAAGATGTCAGTATTACAAAACTGACAACTTAGTACCGGACTGAGTGGTCATTTTTGTATAAAAAACTGTATTTCTATCACAGCTAGGTTCTTATTACAAAAACTGGCTCGATGGTTTAAACCATGACAGAAGAAAAACCTCTTTTTGTAATAAGGCTGGAAAAGTTTAATTTCGTTTTAACTTTTTTTTGTACTACGTATGTTACGGTACACATATTGTTAATTATTGTGATTAAATGAACAATTTAATGAAGGATTTTGTTGCTTTAGTCACTAATGCTTCAAAAAATGCTTAGTTATTATTTGCAGTTGGTACCTATTCAAGGTCGCTCAGCTATGCTCGCAGTTTCTTTGAAGGATAAAATCAGGGATGAAGTTATCCGGGAAAGAACCGGAGTAAGTGACATAGGTTGCATAGTATGCAAATTGAAGTGGTAGTGTGCTGGCCATGTTTGCGAAGGACCGATGGCCGGTGGCCGGTGGGTCTGGACTGGAGACCACGTATCGATAAGCGTAGTGTGGGAAGCCCCGCAGCTAGATGGACGACGGCTGGGACAGACGGATGCGGAAGGCGGAAGACAGGGTGTTGTGGCATAGACATAGGTCTAGCAGTGGACTGCGATAGGCTCAGTTGATATATCGATGTATGGGAGAACATGTTTTTCAACTATAATACTAAGGAACCCTTCATTCCCGACATGCACTTGACTGATATTTTTACTAACGTAGGTACCTATTCAAAAAAATTGTAAGTATTGTTAAATATTGTACGGTGGTACGGAACCCTTCGTGTGCGAGTACATCTCGCACCTAGCCGCTTTTTCTTGTTTGCCCGGCACTTTTACATTTATACCAAAAATGGAGGGTGAATGATCTCATTTTTTTTCCATTCGGACGATTACGAACATTTTAAAACAAAAAAAATTGCCAAATCCGTCCAGCCGTTCTGAAGTGATGCAATTACCAACAAACAGCATAATTTCTTTTTTATTATATAGGTACATGGATTTACTTAGTTTCCGTGCATTATAAGAAAAGTACTATACAAGCCTTGGTCGCACCAAGGTATTGATGGAAGACCATGTTTTCCAGTGTTCCCCATGAAATGTGGGCCGAGGCGAAGCCGAGGCACTCATAGGTACTTACGTGAATGCCGTTGTACAATTTTTGAAGTGAAAATTTTCTTAGGTGCGTTGAGAGATTTTTAGCAGGGGCAAAACTTATGGGTTCGCGTCACGTAACGCATCACGCAACATGTTAACGTGACGTATTGCATTATCAGGTTTTCACTTCTGTCGGCTGTCCCATGACTGACTATGGTTTTTAGGTTTCCGTAGTCAACAAGGAACCCTTATTTCGCTATATCCGTCCGTCTGTCCGTCCGCAGCTTAGCTCAGAGACTCTTAGTACTAGAAAGCTATAATTTGGCATACATATTCATCACGCCGACAAAGTGGTAAAATAAAATCATGAAAAATTGCTGGTTTGTGAAAACAATTTTTCGATTTAGGGATCCGTTTCTGAAATATTAAGCTTTAAAGTGCTAATTTTTAGTTAGAGTCAAGTGTGGGGGACACTCTGCCTCTGCCAGATCAACGATTAGTTTTGGATGTGTGAAAAAATTCATGGTAGTAGTAAATTTAACGAAGTTAAAAGGAAAACTATCAAAGCTAAGTAGGCTTTTCAAGTTTACGAGTAATAGTCAACCAACTACAGAACCCTTCATTGTGCGTGGTCTGACACGCACTTGGCCGGTTTTTTTTTTACTTTTTTTTAACTTGACTTATTTCGTTCTAAGTGTTTGTGAAACTATTTCATCAGTAGACACGATTTTATTTATATTACGGATACGATATTTATTTTCCTTTATCTACTGAAGAATGCAGTTTTGTTTATTCTCATGTCATAAACATACAATGACATCACATAAATACTATACAAACATAATAGGAGTAACGCAAAGAAAGACAAGTGTCTACAGTATACCGAGGACATTGTCAAGTGATGCTCACTTCTGTGGGTCACGCACGACGTCAAAACGAGCACACAATATTATTAGATAAGAAAGGAAAGTTACCGTTATTTTTATTGTTTCTTCCTGCGAGACCCCCTCCCTAAACGTGTTCACTACGGTAGGACTTAATTACCTGCAGTGAAATGACACTTCTAATGTCATTTTCAGTGTCATTTCGCTTTCGCTATCAAATGGGAACATTTTTTAACGAAATGACAGATAAGAACTGTCATTTTACTGCAGCTAATTAAAAGTCCGAGCATAGGAAAATTAATAACATGCTTTAATTTTCCCATTGTAGACTTCTATCTGAATTAAAATAAAACATTTGTTTTAGGTAAATTCATTTTCAATTAGGCAGGGATATTGTATATAACTACTTGCTTTTGCCAGCGGCTTCGCCCGCGTGGATGTCAGAAAACATCCCACAGGAACGTACTACCAGGAATTTCTTCCTTACTCCTTGTCTATATTATAAAGAGAACCTCTGTGCAAAATTTCAGCTTTTTAGATCCAAGGGTTTCGGCTAGGCGTTGATGAGTCAGTCAGTCAGTCAGGACTTTTCTTTTTATTTATTTAGATAGATTTATAATTATTCACCCTCAATCTCTTCATTTATTTATTTCTGCCAGCTCAAAATTATACTGCAATCGATTATAGCTACTTTATGAAGCATAGAAAATAGTAGTAAGTAGGTAGGTATATAGTAATCTACACTTATAAATAAAAATCAATCGCCGAATGTAATGTAATGTAAGCGCATCACTTCAGAACGGTTACCTATTTAGCTAATTCTTTTTTGCTGTGTTTGTAATTATCAGGGACTAGGTTTGTATGAATGAAAATGTTTGAAAATTTGTACGGAAAAGTGAAAATTTTTGGTCAAAAAATGTCAATATAAAAAAGTGAGTGAGTGAGTAAGTCAGAAGACATACAGTGTGGGGCAAGTAGGGAGATCTTCAAAAATCTACGTCAAAAATATTGACCGAATTGACAGATTTACGTTTAATTGTTCAGTTTCTTTGTTTTGGTGACATCCGAAAAAAAATATAATTTGTTGTTATTTGTGAAAAAAAAAGTAGCAAAAAAGTTGTAGAACGTTACAATACCTGCTAAGACCTGCTATTTTTTTAAATACCAGCAATAGTAGTACATAGAACTCAGTGTGTTATCGTTGTGAAATTATTATTTCATTACATGGTCGCACTGTAAAGATTTGGTATCATTTGTTTCATTGGTACACCCGTGCGAAGCCGGGGTGGGCAGTAAGTAGTTTTAGATTTTTGTACAATAAAAAGTCAAGAAAGCAACTCAATAACAGAAACCCCCTCAGCACGTGTCGTATTTTTCTGTAAAATATGTACTAACATATTTTATAGAAATACGACACGTGCTGAGAGTTCTTTGAAGTCAGATACAATGGCCGACATACTACTGTTATAGTAAATACGACGGCGAGATGCCTACTTTGATTCCAAAGAAATCACAAACAAGAAAAACATTTTTAGGGTTCCGTACCAAAATGGTAAAAAAGAAACCCTTATGGTGTGACTCAGTCTGTCTGTCTGTCTGTCTGTCACAGCTGGATATCTCAGTAACTACTGATGCTATCAACTTGAAATTTGGAATAGTTTTAGATGAGGTTTACCCAACTATTTTGCAAATAAGAAATAAATAAAAATATTTATATTTTTTTTGCAACAGGGACAAAGGGGGTCTTAAAAATTTAAAGTGGGGCTACTAGGGCATGTGGGGTATCATATGAAAGAGTGCTGTTTGCACATTCTCAAACTATTTTTATTTATTTTTTTGGCCGCATAGTTTTCGACTTTTGATGAAAAATGTAAAAAAAAACCGTTCCCCCCCCCACCCCCCTTATCTCTGAAGTTTGCAAAGAGAAAAATCTGAAATTATTCTATGTGATAGAAGTTTATATAAAGATTACAGGAAAAATAAAATGATGTATCTAAGTAGCGCACTTTTTCAGAAATCGGAACGGAACCCTCGGTGCGCGAGTACGACTCGCCCTTGACCCGTTTTTTTTTTTTTTGAGAACACGTGTTTTAACATTTATATATTCATATAGAAATACCACATAATATTATCTTAAGTATTCTAAGAAAACTAGCAGTTACGCCATAATTCTAGTTTTTCAACCTATGTATACGGGAAACATGTTCCTGGAACTTAAGTATTTATATTAGGGGCACACAGCTTTGTTGTTTGTGAATAAATGACTATGACTATGACTTAAGCAAGTTTCTTTCAAGTTTTGTGTATGTCTGTGAAATATATATGGTGACTGGTAATTAGTGACCGTTACCTTATAAACACATGATTGTGCTCATGATAACAAACAACTTTTACTATGGGAACAAACCTGAAATCGCGAAACAAAATCAGCTGCCCCATACATTCATGTTCGCATAACTCGTCAAAATGTAGAGAGCAGCTGATTCTTTTTTCGCGAGTTCAGGTTTGGTCCCATAGTAAAAGTTGTTTGTTATCATGAGCACAATCATGTGTTTAGGTATCGGTCACTAATTACCAGTCACCCTATATAAAACACCTTCGATAGGGACAGGATAAGAGTATAGGTACAAAAGGCAGAACGTACATAAGTAGTGGCTTTAATAGAAATAACAATACTCACAGGATGATTGTGCAGGGGCTCCCCGTAGTCACCGTTGAATACGCTGCTCTCATTCAACGACTGCAGGGACACTGACATGGAACCCCGTCTCTGAATAGATTGACTTCTACTAATTGATTGACGTTTGAATATTTCTGTCGTATTTTTCAAAAAACTATCCATTTTTTTCCTAAAAAATGAAGATTTCCTTTCTAGCGGAGATTTCCCAATTGAATTCAGATCCAATTCAGATTGTGACAAGCCCCCGCGTCTAGTTAACATAGTCTGGTCCAGAGACAGCTTTCTGTCGCGAACCTTCACTTGTGAACATTCGCTCGGGGGAAGTAAATCGATCTTGACGTCAGGAACAACTGGAGTGTTTTGTTTGTTTTCTTCACTAATTAGCACGAAATCTGATAATCCCTCTGGTACACTTATGGATTCGTGTATCTTTGTGTCAATTGAACTTTTGTTTTCATCACAATCGGCAATAAGTTCTGCTTCCGATTCATTAGTTTCATATACTTTATCTACAGGTTCTTCTAATTGACTGTCGTTTGTGTCTTCTCTATTAGAGATGACAACTACGTCGGGATTTGTAGCACTAGGTGGTTCCACTCTATTTTGTTCCTCACTATTTTGGTTTTCACTATTTTGATCTTCACTATTTTGATCGACCCCAAACATGTCTTCATTATCGTTAAAATCTTTATTTTGCATCACTTTGCTGCCCTTTGGGGCTTTTATTCGCATGCTACTATTCATTTTTACTGTTCTTAAAATCTCTTTTATTTTAAGATTTTCTTTTATTGCCTTTACGTCAGTTATAAACAAGGGAGATGGATCTTTGTCAACATGCTTCATCGGCTTTTCCTTTTTAGACTTTTGCCTAAATCTATCCATTTTGAAACACTGCACAGCACTCACAAGATTCATAGAAACACTTCACGGACAACAAAATCAGTGTCATAGCATTGTATTGCGACAAACATTTATCAACACGTAACTAGCGCACAACGTTACACCTGTACAAACCGTTTAATCATGGTGGTGGCGGTAACGATAACACTATGTCGACGGAACCGAACGGCATCGAGTCGCAAACCAATAAATGTGGTCCCAGGGCCGCCACTCGCACACTTGCCGTACGCACAATACGATAATTAATATATTGATTACATTATCCTGTTATTATTACATGGTTTTTCTGGGCGTAATCCGTGATCGTGTTGGACGTTGTCACTACGAAAAGAGCTACGTCATTAAAATTTAATAAAAGTAAACACGTTTCGTGCGGCCTCTAGTCTGATTAGTTACATGTATGTCTTCGACTCTAAAGATATCTTGTGGCTTGTGATAATCTTTGATAATGTATCGCTTAATCTATACCATTTTTCTTTTATCTCTAGTCACCGTTGAACGTCGTACATCGAGTAGAGCGGTGAGTCTCATGCACCAAGAGCGTAACGATCGCGCATAACAAAAATTATTACACTTTTATTTTTCACTATGGAACACCATCTTATCAGTATAGAGTATAGAATTAGCAAATATTTATTTTATGTGTAACGATAATAATGCGAGGTATTCGGTCCTTAAACAACTCGAAGATATACCTATTAGTAATTTGTTAAAGTACGATAATAAATTGATAAGATCATTTCCTATGATTACCGTATCTAATCATAGTTCACGTTGCATGTTGGAGATGTTGCAAGAATTTGAATGTTTGTTGGTGACTCGAGTGGTTGTTATAATGCTTACAGATTATAAAAGGACTATTATTATAAAACCCTATTATTGAAAAAGCTTAGGTGATGTAAGATCTATCAAAATATTTAAATATGTGCACGAAATAAGTTAGACGATGACTGCCTTGCAGAGAAGCAAAAAACGCCCACCTCCTGAAAATTTTACGTAATTATTTTGTGTTGATTCAACGTAGTTTCATTTATCCATTATTGTGCACTTTGGAACATAGGAACTGGTGGTGCAGTTAGGAAAAGGGCAAACTATACATGCAAAAATAATCTAGGTTGGTAGGCAAAAATAATAAGGTAGGTCTCGTATCGAATAACTTCTTTCTGAATTTTATTTAATTTATCCACATTAATTTCTAATTTTCTAGTACTCTAACCTCATTTGACCCGTCTTCGTCGTCTTTTAATCCTTATGGTAAGAGAGGTATTGATCGATTTTTGCGATGAATTTTATGCCCAATAAGACGATGACCGCAGTGGTCTATATTGGCATACCCTAACCTAAACGACATTGTTGCCATCGCGGGCAAAACCTGGATGAGGCTGTCATAGGAGGGTGGGGATTGGCACAAGAAAAGAGAGGCCTATGCCAATATAGACCAGCCAGTGGGTTAAGTCAGTCTGTGGATGATGATGATGAACCTAAACGAGCAGTAACTAGGTACAAAAGCTACACAACGGTGCATTTATTACATTTGACCTAGAGTTTGTAAAAACTCCCGTTTTTAATTTATAACAAAAAAAAAACAACCTTTTTCCTAGCACAAAGCTCATTCATTACACGTCAAACTATTAATTGCTGATCATTTCCTGTCAGGAGTTTTTACACATTATTAAAATAGTTCTAACAATTAGCGTGACCTAGTAGGGCTTGACTAACTAGAAGACGCGTTTTCCGCGTGTGTGACAAACTTCACTTCATTTAATATACCGGGCGCTGGGTGGAGTTGAGTGTGTAAAATATGAGGACTGCATTCTGTAAACTGTTTTAGGCTCAGAAAAGCTTGCAGATTATGATTCTGGATGTTGCCGGAAAGTTTACTGGTCCATTTTTTTTTTTACCCCATCGCCTTAGATTTCAAGTAAATCGACTGATGAGTAAATGTTTGGGAGTCATTTTAATTATGGTTTTAGTGACAATATCCAACTTTTTAGATACTAATAGCTATAGTCAACTGAAAAAAAGTGGTCAAGCGCATGTCGCACCACGCACAATGGACTTTTTCCTTTTCTTGTCTGTGAGACCTTGCTTCTTGGCAAATTTCATGATTCTCGGACAACGGCAAGTACCCTCTATAGGTTTTGATTTACTTGCGAGTATCAAAATATATCGCATAAACGGCCGTATTTTTTATTGCGTTGACTTAGAAGCTTATTTTTTTTAGCACTCCAAGGGTTCATAGATTTACGTATTTGATATTAATTTCAGCTTGATACCTCTACGCGATCCTGAGAAAAAGGGTCTTGACAGACAAACAGACGGACAACGAAGTGATCCTATAAGGGTTCCGTTTTTCCTTTTGAGGTACGGAACCCTAAAAATGCAAATTGATTATTTGCATTTTTAGGGTTCCGTACCTCAAAAGGAAAAAACGGAACCCTTATAGGATCACTTTGTTGTCCGTCTGTCTGTCTTACAGTCTGTCAAGACCCTTTTTCTCAGGAGCGCGTGGAGGTATCAATTTGAAATTAATACTAAATACGTAAGTCTATGGTCCCTTAAAGTCCTGAAAAAATCAACCTTCTAAGTCAACACAATAAGAAGATACGGCCATTTATGCGACATATTTTGATACTCGCAAGTAAATCAAAACCTATAGGGTACTTACCGCTGTCCTAGAATCATGAAATTTGGCAAGAAGCAAGGCCTTACAACACAAATAAAGAAAAAAGTCCAAAAATTGTTAATTTGTAATTCTATCACATAAAAAAATATTTTTAAGTATGTCATCTGTCAAGGCCCTTTTTCTCAGGAACGTGTAAAGGTATCAAGTTGAAATTAATATAGAATACGTAAGTCTATGGTCCCTAAGAGTTATAAAAAAATTGTGCCGGACGGGCGTGATCGTTGGACACGGTGAAGTGAAGGGAGTGTGTAAGCCTATCCAGGTGAATGCCTATGTGTGAGGTTAGGCCTTCCAGTCCAAGCGGCGCTGACGTCCGGTTTCTATAGGCTCGGATTGTCTGCAACCGATGACCAGCAGCTATGTTCGTGTGAGGTTCTGAAGGATTATTTTCAATGAAACAGCATCTTGATAAGTCTTCAGCGGAGTTCAGGAGACGATTGGCGCACTCTTCAGGAAGATAGATGGTACCATGCCGATGGCTACGATTTGCTATTTTTTCTTGTGTGCTTAGGTACCTCAAAACTTTACCTTACTGAGGACCGCGAATCGTCTCCTGATTTTGGTTTTATTTTCGACTATTTTTTATTTAAAAAATTTCACAAAATTGCTTATTTCTATCTTAAATATTTCATTAAATATAACATGTGACATGTTGTTAGAATCGTCATTAGACCGCGCATCGATTGAGATATCTGTTATTCCTGTAAGTCTATGTTCTGAAAAGATATTAGTGTGTAAACACTGAAAATTCGATTATTTTGATCAAAAAATATTTTGCAAGTTAAATTACTCGAAAACTACTGAAGCTATTTCAATGGTCTATACAGATATCTGAAGCCGGTCTAATGACCTAGAACAATACAATAGTTTAAATATCGGCACTATGTTTTTCAGGGCGTGACGCGCCCTGAAAACCTAAAACAATAAAATCTATTAACAAAAGTACGGTTGCAACTTCTATAAACACAATTAAGTGGGTTCTGCAGTTAAACCACAGGTCTAATTTTTATGCCCAGGGCTAGGTCTTAATCTAGGGTACCTGGGCACACTATCAAAACTATAAAAAACAGCTATATAACCCACTCAATGGTAGTTTATAGGGTGGCGTTCACAGTTTCAACCTCTGTAAACTCAACTAAGTGGGTTTTGTAGGTAAACTACAAGTCTAATACTACGCCCAGGCCTAGGTCTTAAGCTAGGGTACCTGGGCGCACCAACAAAAACTATAAAACGGCTATATAGCCCACTCAGTTGCTATTTATAGAGGTTGTACTTACAGTTTTCCTTAGGAAACTTCACTATTTCACTATCACAGAGTTTTAGAACACTTTAGCGTTTTAAATTAACTTTAAATTACACTTTAACGCGTTGAATTTACTTTAAATTCACTAAATAAAATGATAAAAACAAAAGTCTTTGATTTCCTAACTTAGAAACACCGTTTGATTCGCGATTACACTGTACGTGAACTATGACGGTCCCCCGCTACTTGCGCCTATGTGCACAGATAGGGTCTCGTCGCCTACTATGAATCTACGTTAAGTTAGAACAAAATAAAAAACCTATGTATCTATTGTTTGGTGACGCTTCGTCGCGAACAAAAATCATGCTTCTAAATCATTGCAATAAAAAATACGGCCATTAATGTGACATATTTTGATACTCGCAAGTAAATCAAAACCTATAGGGTACTACTTGCCGTTGACCTAGAATCATGAAATTTGGTAAGAAGCAGGTCTTACAGCACAAGGAATGGAAATAGTCCGAAAATTGATAATTTATAATTTTATCATATAAAAAAATATTTATAAGTACCTGTCATTTGCCAAGGCCCTTTTTTCAGGAACGCGTGGAGGTATCAAGTTGAAATTAATATCAAATAGGTACGTAAGTCTATAGTCCCTTAGATTTGTAAAAAATCAAGCTTCTAAGTCAACGAAATAAAAAATACGGCCATTTATGCAACATATTTTGATACTCGCAAGTAAATCAAAACTTTATAGGGTACTTCCCAATGTTAAGTTCAAACTCAATGTTAAGTTTTTTTCAACTACGGGATACTAATTCTTTTCAACTACGGAACCCTTCATTGTGCGTAGTCTGACACGCACTTGACCGGTTTTTTTTTATATTGATAGTCATTGTAATACATTTGCACAATAAAATACAATTTAGTTGTAATTTTTTGCAAGTAGGCCTTTGTTTGATAATTTGATGTACATTTACAGGACTGAATCAAAAATTCTAGCAAAGATCGCGTCGTCAATTGCCGTGGGTAAGCCTAATAAGGTGTAATCATAAGGCTATAGTAGTGTTTGGTCAGCATTCATCCATAAGTATGTTTTGTGCTGATCAAGCTCCTAACAAATGTAGAGCATCTGATGTGCAAATTACTTTTAATAAATTTAAGCCGAAGCCGATATTCTGAGAAAATTAATTTATACCGGAGTTCATCAGCAGTTACCTAATTTATTTTTGAGGAAAGATAAAAAAAAAAAAACTTTGAGTACAGGTTAACTTAAATACTGCATCACGAGTGAGAGTTAGGAATGTCATAATGGATAGCGGAGCAAAACCCAGTTCCGTGCTAGGAATTAACCTGTGTTACGGACACTAGGGCTGCTCCATCATCTAACTAAAAACATTACCTCAAACGTCGGCAGTATGAAAATTCTTGAATTACTGGATTCCCAATTTAGGCATGCCTGTATATAGGGAATCGGGGAGTATCAAACGGGGCGTTTTTATGGTTTATTTTATTTTATTAAATATTTATTCTTAATTACAGTTTCTTAGCGATTTATTTCTTAAAATTTTATTCGTGATGATTAAGGAGGTTCTCAGTATCTGTGTAATTTAGTTTTAGAAGCCAAGATTTTAATTTCCTTTTTGAATCCATTTTTCTTAAAGGTTACAGGTTTAGAATTATGTTAATCTTATTGTACAGAAAACAGCTAATAACTTTGTAATGACGTTTAGCCATTGTCGTCCTGTCTCTGATCGGGGGGCAGACTCTATTAGACCGACGTTCGCATCTATAGATTGAAGGGTCAAAGGTTAGCGTTGTGTGTTTCCTAATTATTCTTTGCTGAATAAAAAGCTGCCTCACGGTTAGAGAAGCTGTGTCACTATAAAGCTGAGCTGTTGGGTATCGAAAAGTCTTTTTAGCCATAACCTTAAGAACAGCTCTTTGTGCCCTTTCCAAAGGTAAGAGTATAGTCTTTGCTGCCCCACCCCATGTCGTGATGCAATAAGATAGTATTGATTGGCATAGAGCAAGGTAGGTCAACATAAGGGTTTTTAAATCTGCTCCATTACGGAGCAATTTGAACACGTAGATTAGCTTTCTTACACGTGAAGTTAGGGCATCAATATGACATCGCCATTTTAAAAATTGATCAATATAGATTCCAAGATATTTAATAGAGGTGGCTCGGGATATTGCTACACAATCACAGTTAGAAGACGGCACATGACATACATGGGATTTAATAAAGATCGCATTTAGAGGAGGGAGAGCAGACGTTTTTAATGCGAAAGTTATGTAGTTGGTCTTATTAATGTTGAGCGTTAGCAGGTTACATGACAACCAACACATGGTCTTACTCAAAGCATTTTCTGCATCAGCTTTCACATCAGTCCACGTAGGACCTTGAATAAAAAGTGCAGTATCATCCGCATAAGCAAATACTTGGCAGTTAGGAGATTTTAGCTCACAGAGGTCATTTATATAAATTGTGAACAATGGAGGACCCAAAATGCTCCCCTGAGGAACTCCAAAATCCAACCTCTCGTCCCACTGATGCAATCTCCAATCTTCACCGCTTGTGTCCTTTTAGTCAGGTAATCCTTAAATAATTTGAGAGCCATTCCTCTTACCCCAATTCTCTCCAACTTAGAGACAAGAATCGGGATGGAGACGGAATCGAACGCCTTTGTGAGGTCCAAAAACAAACCCAGGCACTTTTCCTTCTTGTCCAGGCTGTCCACTAAACCGTGATCCACGGTTTAATATTCCTTTTACTTCGCGGTACTTTATAAGTACTAGTGTTGTTTTTAATTATTTCCGAAACTGTACTAACCAAAAATTTGCAGCCAAGTTTGCGTCAGGTAAATTTAGCGCAGGCGTAAAGTCTACTCGGACTAAAACGTCACGTATTGTCGAAGACTTGAAAGATTTGTCAGTATTGCACTGTGGTTAACTCTATTGCGATAGACAACTGGTGATATAAGCTTTTTCTTTACGGATATTGTAAAAAGCGTAGGACAGTGGTCAGTGATAAAACAGTCAAGGACTAATGTGACAGAATCAAGCTGAGACTTCAACAAAACATGGTCCAGACAGTTTTCGCCTCTTGTTGGAAATTGGTGCGTCGGCAAGAGACCGTGAGACGCTAACAGATTCAAATAGTCCCCAGCTCTGCGGTCAGAGCTGTTTGCCTTTATGTCAATGTTCATGTCCCCCAGAATACATACATTAGCATACGTATTATGCGTTGCCAACACATCATTTAGCCCGTTAAGAAAAGTGTCGATACTATGCACTGAGGGTGATCTATAGACTGTAATAAGAGCCAACTCATTACCAATTTGACATATTAAACAGTTGAAATGTTTAACATAATTTGGTTCACCAAAAATGCAGCGAATCCCTGTCCTAATGTATATTACGATGCCATCATTTTGGTTAGATGTACAATGGGTAAAGTGCGACACATAACCATTTATGGAAGGAACACTTGAGACTTTAGAGAGGCAACATTCTGAGAGTACTATTATATCACAGTCCACATCGATTGAAGAAAGTAAGGCTTGTAGTTGATCATGTTTTTACTAATACTGCCAATATTTATATGAAATCTTGAAAAAGGACTGTTACTTTTACGTGCAAAACTCCCACATCTATCTGACGCGCAGCTATACGATTGCATTGAATGGAGTGCTTCAAGTTCCGATGATATTCTATTAATATTACTGTCAATTGTAATTATGTTAAATGATCCAGATAAAAATTGTTAGATGAGCAGAACATTGAGCACTCCACCGCTATCGTACAATGCACTAATGAGACAGAAGTGGGGAAATTGTTAAACGTTTGTTTATCATACAGGGGAAGGGTAAACTTACTTTGTGAGAGAATTATTGGTAAAAGGAGAAGTGTGTGTAATATGAAATTTGTGACGGTGTGAATAATTGTGTGTAAGTCGTAAATGTGTGGCAAATACAAATATATCATGCTAAAAGAATATCGATATAAGTACAAATATAAGTTTAAAAATTGACATAGCGTTAATACAAGGATGACTACTTTACGGTAAACAACGAAGGTTATTCAAATTGACCTTATAGAAGCAAAATCTTCCTCTGAGTGAATTCGTATCCGTTTGCTATCTTCATCATTGCGTAGAAAGATCTTTTGGTTTGAGGTCCAACAGAATTTGAAGTTGTTGCTACTTGCAAATTGCCTGGCTTGGTAGAAAAGCTTTCTGCCATTCCTCGGCAAGTACTCGGATACATATATTGGCTGAGGTTTTCCCTCTATACCGATCAGGCCAGAGTTAAGCTTCAGCCCTGACTCTTTATTCTTGTTAAAATCTCGCATCGAGTTAAGAATTTTGCTCTTAATTAGGACCGTACTAAAGTCCGCCACGATAGTCTTATTTCTGCCTGGTTTGGCTGGAAGACGGTATACATCTCTAATATGGGAATAGTTTATGTCCAAACTTAATGTCTTTCCGATATTAAGTACATTTTATAGTTTCTATCGATTTTTCAATCTCTGTGTTACTTTTTTGAATTGCTAAGTTTTGCACCTTAATCTCATTAACATCTTCAACAAACTTGTTCAGTAAAGCTGTTTGGCCCGACTTCAGAGATTCAAACATTTGTCTCATTTCATTTTGAAAAGCGGCGAACTCATTTCTTGGCGACGGAGATAGGTGAGGTGCAATTGATTTCTAATTCTGACACTATGTATGTACTCGTAGCTCGTAGGTATGGATTTCATAAATATGCTAGAGCTTTTTGTACAAAATCCAATGATACAGCTTTTAAACCATTTTTTTTTCGAGACCAATCTTCTGGTCTTATTGTTCATTTGAGTGGCTATGAACTATAACTATGAACCGACTAACCATAGACCTAAACAACCTAAACGTGCTAGTTTATTCCAGAAATAAATTTCCAGGATGAAAACATTATCTGTATCAGCGCTGAGGATTATGATAAGGGCAGGGTACTTCCCGTTGTCCTAGAATCATGAAATTTGGCAAGAAGCAAGGTGTTACAGCACAAGTAAAGGAAAAAGTCCGAAAATCGTTAATTTGTAATTTTATCACAGGTAGAGTGCATAAAAAACATTTTTTTTGGAATTACTAACTTTGCAGTTCGAGTGTGACTTATATCAATGTATGAGAGAACATGTTTTTCAACTAAGTATAATGATAAGTTTGTTTTTGGGATAAATTCTTTTCAATTTCGGAACCGTTCATTGTGCGTTGTTCGACACGCACTAGGCCGGTTTTTACTTAGAATAAACCTGTAGTGTCATACTCCTTCAAGTTACACTAGTTCGAAAAATCACTTTTTCATACTTATTTTGGTAGAGCCCAGAGGGTTTTTGAGCAAGCATATGCAGGGCGAAAAGTTGATAGCTGAGTAGGTGCGGCATTTGTAGAGGACACCGAATATATATAAGTTTCAGATAGGAGCCCCGTGGTCAGGAGTCCACTTTCAGATTTCGAAAACGGACCAAATTTAAAGAGATCTTCCTTCTGAGCCGTAGATTTTTATATGATCGTGTACGGCCTAACCCATAATGACTTAAATCTGCAAATCTGATAACGAAAATGAAGAATAAAAGGGCTTTTCTTTTTCCAATCTGACGACGTTTAAAACTCATATTTGGACAATTTTTAAAAGGATATTCAGGGCGAAAAGTGATTGTGCGCAATAGTGTAACATATCCTGATAGTGGATACTTATATAAATATCTGATGGATTAATGGAGCCTTTTGGGAAATATAACGAAATTTCATTGATTTAGGAAAGTACCCAAAAGTGGTCATAATTTTACATTTATCTCTAAATCAACGAATCGAATACCTTGATTGCTTGAAAGATTTGTCAGTATTCAGAAATTTAAAAATATCAAACAATTGAAAATAATTATTAAAAGTTAAGTGACAAAATTAAACCATTGTCGGAGTACACCAAAAAAGGGCTGATTATTTCAAAATTATACTACATCATTAAGCAATAAATTATTAAGAACGATTCAGTTTTATTTATTCTTTATGTACATAATATATAAACTAACACAGATTTAAAATAATAATATGTACATTGTATAAAAAAGGAGGGGAAAGGATCATAGGGCATCAAAAAATTCGTCCGCATCGCTGTCAATAGGAAAAGTACCCAAAATGCTGGCAGCATTGCCACGTTGTATGGCAATGCTGATTCTTTGGACAAGAAATAGGCCAGCCCTCTGGTCACGTGAAGAGTCGACCAATCGCTTAGCGATGTCTTAATAAATTATTTGAAAAACATCCGCGGATATGTCATGGGCTATCTAACGAGCTATCAACATTATAATATTCTACGGTGGTCAATTGGATCACTAGCACGTCGTCAGAAATGCAAGTGGTCAAATACGCATTTCGCCAGAAAACGCATGTTGACAGAAACGCATCTTGTCAGATTTGCACCTCGTCAAAGACGCATCTCGACAAACACGCAACTCGACAGTCAATTAATTAGTAGGATTTAAACGCAAAGTAATCTGCTTTTTCATTTTTTATCATTAAAAAACTAATATGATTAACTTTTTGACCGCTTTTTTTTTGTTGTCGGGGTGGAAATTCTCGTGGATGTCCTCCACCCTGGGGTGGGCAAAGGGATCTGTCAGACTCTTACTGACTAAAACCCCGGTGTTCCCTCGTACACCTGCAGTGCGATTCTGTAACCATCTCACCGTGAAAACTTAGGTGAAGTGAGCGTGGAGTGAGCTGTCAATAGTGTCAATTCCTAGGAAAAACAAACTCACTTCACCTAAGTTTTCACGGTGAGATTTTTACAGAATCGACCGACTGCTTCGGGATAAAACTGGCAAAGATGGAACACCACAATTACTAAAATTAACGAATAAGTACCTTAAACTAACGCCTTGTCTATGTTGTAACACTTTTCTGTTGAAGGTTTTATCCTACTATACCTATAAATGTGAAAGTTTGTATGTTTGGATGTTTGGATGTTTGTTACTCAATCACGCAAAAACTGCTTTCTGCTTTTTGACAAATTAGGTATTTTGAAGCACGGTGACAAAAGACGGTCGGCGGAGGCGGGTCGTCTCGAATTCACGACAACCTCACGACAACAACCAAACGAATTTGATACTATTCTTATTGAGTTAAAATTATTTGTTATTATTTTCCTATTGATTATTACCAGTGTTTACTTGAAATATTGTTAATAATGATTAGTAATTGAATAATAGAGGAGGGACTAAAACTGGTACATTTCCCAAAGTCTATAAGTAGGTGAAGAAACGTAGTTTAGGCATCATTTTTCTATCTTTGTGAGAATAGAATATATTTTTTCTAATAAGTACAGTGTTTGCATTTATGTTGCTGTCTACAAGCTTTTAGCCTCCGGTTTCTCTCGCGTAGACTAATATTAGTATAGTTGTAATTTTTCAAAACAAATTGTTTTATAACTTCGTAAATGTCTGTTGAAGTTTTGGAGGTATAACAACTAAGTAGGAAAGTAGTTCCATCAAAAACAATTGAATAAGAATATTATTTAAGTACTATAAAAATACAGACGTGTGTGTGAACTGAGGGTCCAGACTGGAATCCGCAAAATTTTAATCCTATGATTTAGTAGAAGTCTTAAAACAATTGTAGAACGAATCTGGGAATTTGTAAACAAATATATTAAAAACTACAGCTCATAAAGTGTGGTCCCTCAATCCTCACACTGCTCACACAACATCAGCCAGATCTCGGAGAGTATCTTAAAAATGAAGGTTTTGTGATTACAGACATTTAGTAAAAAATTTGTAAAGATATTTACCAAATTACAGACCCCAGAGCAGTAAAGATAAAAAAAATATAACGTCTAAACTGTGGTCCCTCAGTCCACACAACAAAGGTAATTATTTTAGTGAATATTACCGAATTTAATCAATGAAACCGTTCTTTTTCTACCTAACGATTTAGTAAAAGTCTTAAAACGTTCTGTAAGAAAGAAATGGAACAGAAATATCGACGCAATTTGGAAAACAGCGATTATTAAAACTGGTCCCTCAATCCTCACACCTCTACTGACATATGCGTGTGTAGCTGCTGAACGAAAGAAATATCACAAAGTCTAGTGTACTTAACTTTTAGTAAAAAAATTCTACTAAATACCAGAAAACTCTAATTGTGAATTGCTTTCCTCTTAGCTGAGATAATGTTATTTTAGTAATCCTATGAAAATAGATAGAGTAGTGTCACCACACAATTAAACAAAATGTAGACAGTACTATTAAACTTTTTTTAATACTAGCTGTTGCCCGCGACTTCGTCTGTGATCCAGGATAAAAAGTAGCCTATGTCACAGAATAAATAATAGTACTATGCCTATGTCCTTCTCCAGGTCATGGCCTACTCATGTGCCAAATTTCATCCAAATACGTTGAGCCGTTTTACCGTGAAAGCGAAACAAACAAACAAAGTCACTTTCGCATTTATACCGCTTTTCACCGCGGCTTCGCCCGAACGTTCCACGGGAACGTTCTACCGTGATAAAAAGGTATCCTATGTCCTAAATCAGGTGTAGGTCTACCCATGAGCCAAATTTCATGCAAATAAGTTCAGCCGTTTTAGAGTGAAAGCGTAATAAACAAACTCACTTTTAGTTAGGATGACATAAGATGGAATGAAAAAAGGTTGTATGGTTAAATTATTATTATAATAAAATACATGACGTAAGTATGTGTATTGTTAAAGAATGAAAAAGTAGATTAAATAAAAGTAAAAAAAATAGCTACTGTCCTAACGTAAAATTCGAATTATAAACTTCAAAAGGAGATATTGACATACTACACAACACCGAAAAAATTAAAAAATTTAATCTTTTAAAGACTTTTAAATGTACTTAACACTTTTCCTGAATAAGTTTCACTAGATGGCTCGCTTTTGTTTAATAAAAATGCTATAATAAAGCATTTTCATTAGTTATACCGTAAACTCTCCTACACTTTTTACATTATTCAGACCATTAAGATTATCTACACTATTTACATTATTGACATTATTTACGTGACAAATCAAACGAACCACAACTTGATGAAATTCAAATTCAAATTAATTTATTTGCTAGAATGTAGGTATAAATCAAGAACTTAAGACTATCGTGGCCCAATTACATTCTACCATGAGGTTGCGTTGTTTTATTACAGAGTTCATGTGGCCTCCTTGCGCCTTCATCATCAGACCATAGACATCATCTACTAATAAAGTACTTACTTGTCAAAGTCAAAATCAAAATCATCATTTATTTAAAATCATTTATTTGAAAAGCACGTCAAAATTAAAAAAATAAATAGAATGAATTCTAGTCGCTGCGTTGCCACTAATTCCATTAATTGTTCCATGATGGAACCGATGGAACTAATGATAATTTTTTATTGCCACTAGTTCCATTTTGAATGAATCTGAAAATAATGGAACTTGTAGAGGATGCTGAAAACGATACTGAGGGCGAAATGAAAATCCAAGTTGGCGGCTGCGAAAATTTCGTAATTTTTCGTCATGGGTGTCGTTTCCATGGTTTGAGAAGGTGCTAAAAACGATACTAATGTCAAAATGAAAATTCAAGATGGCGGCTGCTAAAATTTCCTAATTTTTCGTCATGGGTGTCGTTTCCATGCTTTTTGATGTCGCTGAAAACGATACTGATGTCAAAATGAAAATCCAAGATGGCGGCTGCTAAAATTTCCTCATTTTTCGTCATGGGTATACATGGGTAGACCTACACCTGAGTTAGGACATAGGATACCTTTTTATCATTACGGACTAGGTAAACTTGCGCTCCGTTTAGGAAAATCTTATTCAAATGATAGACAACAGCAAGTTCAAATAAATGGTGTCAATTCACTCGGTCTAAAAGTACAAATGGGTGTTCCACAGGGCTCGATATTGGGTCCTTTCCTCTTTTTAGTATATATTAATGATCTACCCCATTTATTTAACAACCAACCACAAATGGTGTTATTTGCTGACGATACATCCTTAATTTTTAAGATAAATAGACGTGCATCAAATCTTGACGACGTAAATAACGCCCTACTGCAGGTTCAAAATTGGTTCACTGCTAATAATTTAGTATTAAATGGGAAAAAGACTAAATGTATAAGATTTGCTTTACCAAATGTTAAAAGTACTGATTGTGACATAGTATTGAATAAAGAGAAATTAGAATTCGTCGATAAAACGGTTTTCCTGGGGATCACGCTCGACTCAAGGCTGCAATGGGTTCCTCATTTAACATCTCTTGCGGGACGGCTAAGTTCAGCAGCATATGCTGTGAGAAAAATACGTCAATTTACTGATGAAGATACCGCGAGGCTAGTTTATTTCAGTTACTTTCATAGTATTATGTCTTACGGTATCTTACTGTGGGGACGGGCTGCTGACATAGAGTCTATTTTTATTCTGCAGAAAAGAGCCATCAGAGCAATATATGGCCTCCGCAGGCGCGATTCTCTAAGGGAACTGTTTAAAGATATTAACATCATGACGGTACCTTGTCAATATATATACGAAAACATCATGTACGTAAGGAAAAATCTAAATCTTTTCGGAATAAGAGGTGAAAGACACAATTATAGTACTAGAAATAGGGACCATTTAGTTCAACCAGGTTTCAGACTAGCTAAAGTAGACTCATCCTTCATGGGGTACTGTTTAAAATCCATACTAATATTATAAATTCGAAAGTAACTCTGTCTGTCTGTCTGTCTGTCTGTCTGTCTGTTACCTTTTCACGCCTAAACCACTGAACGGATTTCGATAAAATTTGGCAAGGCTATAGATGGTATCCTGGGGACGGACATAGGCTACTTTTTTTTTCAAAAATAATCCTACAGGGGGTGATATAGGGGATGAAAGTTTGTATGGGAAACTCAGTATTTCTTAAGTTAGGGATGTGAAAATTAAAATGTATGCTTTTGATAGGAAATTAAGAAATATGCGGTTCAGCGTTTTTGAAAAATCATCACCTAAAGGGGTAAAATAGGGGTTGATTTTAAAATTTACAAAACTGCACGGATTTCGATAAAATTTGGCAAGGCTATAGATGGTGTCCTGGGGACGGACATAGGATACTTTCAAAAACAATACTACAGGGGGTGATATAGGGGATGAAAGTTTGTAAGGGAAACCCAGTATTTCTTAAGTTAGGGATAACAAATTTATTCTATTGGTAGGAAATTAAGAAATATGAGGTTCAGCATTTTTGAAAAATCATCCCCTAAGGGCGTAAAATAGGGGTTGACTTTAAAATTTACAAAACTGTACGGATTTTGATGAAATTTGGCAAGGCTTTATATAGCATCCTGGGGAAGGCATCAGGCTACTTTCTTAAAAATAATCCTACAGTGGGTGATATCGGGGATGAAAGTTTGTATGGGAAACTTAGTATTTCTTAAGTTAGGGATGTGAAAATTCGCCGTGTTCTCACGGAGGCGATCGGCGGCGGCGATCTCTCGCGTCCGAGCCTGGTCCAGGCCATGGTGCGGAGCGAGAGTGCATGGGAGGCCGTCACCTCCTTCTGCGAAGCAGTGATGCTCGCGAAGGAGGAGGCGGAACGCGTGAGGGAGAGGCAGCCTCACGCCCTCAGTCGCCGCAGGAGACGCCCTGGGCCGCCGGAATCGCGGGGCGATTTCCGGCCACCGTAGGCGCGGGCCTGCGGACGGTGAGCAGCGGGTAGCTCGCCGTCCGGTAAGGACCAGGCCCAAGTCGACGGCGCGTTGTGTTCCACGCGCGCCTCAAAGAGATGTCAGCAAGTGACGGGGTCCAATAGGGCCGACGCCGCTGGGGTCGCGGATTGTCCGAAGGGGTTACCGCGGCCCTGGCCTAAGCAACTGAAGGAACACGGGTGGGTTTTAGTCAGTAAAAGTCTGACACGCCCTTCCGCTCCACCCAGAGCGGGAGAAGTTATTTGATGATTTCCCACCCTCAAGAAAAAAAAAGGGATGTGAAAATTAAAATGTATGCTTTTGATAGGAAATAAAGAAATATGCGGTTCAGCGTTATTGAAAAATCATCCCCAAAGGGGGTAAAATCGGGGTTGATTTTAAAATTTACAAAACTGCACGGATTTCGACAAAATTTGGCAAGGCTTTATATAGCATCCTGGGAAAGGACATAGGGTACTTTCAAAAACAATACTACAGGGGGTGATATAGGGGATGAAAGTTTGTAAGGGAAACCCAGTATTTCTTAAGTTAGGCATAACAAATTTATGCTATTGGTAAGAAGTTAAGAAATATGCGGGTCAGCGTTTTTTTAAAAATCATCCCCTAAGTAGGTAAAATAGGGGTTGATTTTAAAATTTACAAAACTGCACGGATTTGGATAAAATTTGGCAAGGCTATAGATAGCATCCTGGGAAAGGACATGGGCTACTTTTTGTCTTAAAACATAATCCTACAAGGGGTGATAAAAGGGATGAAAGTTTTTATGGGAAACCCAGCATTTCTTAAGTTAGGGATATGCCCTATGTTTTCCACATGAACGTTCCCATGGGATATTTTCCGACATCTACGCGGGCGAAGCCGCGGGCAACAGCTAGTGTTATAATAAAATACCTCCGCACATACTCCAGCTGAATGAAACGAAATTTAAATCATGTATAAAACGCACACTATGCAGCCAGGCATATTATAAGTTAGGAGATTACATCGCTGACAAAAATGCTTGGCTAAATGCTGGTCCTGCTCCACAAGGACGCTTAAACTAATTGATTAACATTCAAAAATATTGTTGGACCTGCTGAAGATTAGGAAGAAACAAAAATTTTCTTTGCATTGTTTAAATTCAATCTCTTAGTATTGTATAAATGCATAGCACATGTGTGAGCACTATGTAGCTAATATAAAGCTACCTTTTACTGGGTTCGTCTTTCTCTGACGTTGGATCATTAAGTTCCCTTCAAAATTGTTGAGCTAATTGGTGCTGATCCATGCGTCATGTTCGTGAACGGGCGCCGTCATTTGGGACTGGTCGTCTCTTAGCTGCCACGGCTTATTTTTATTTTTTAATTTAGTTGTTTTTAGTTTTTATCTTTTTTTTTATTTTTTATTACCTACGGACGCTTTTAACGTGCACGTCTTTCTACATTGTTCTCACATGTATATTTTCAATATGAACGATGTAACCAATATTTTGTAAAATATTTGATTTTAAAAGAGTGTCTGTGGAGTTTCTTGCCCGTTCTTCTCCATAGGATCTACGCTTTGGAATGGGCAATCTAGCTTCATTTTTCTGACTGACCGACCCAAGACCGACCCTTTGACAATTCAAAAGTGCCTGTAATTGGTATATTTGAAATAAATGCTTTGAGTTTTTTGAGTTTTTTTGAGTCACGGTAGAACGTTCCCGTGGAACGTTCGGGCGAAGCCGCGGTGAAAAGCGGTATAAATGCGAAAGTGACTTTGTTTGTTTGTTTCGCTTTCACGGTAAAACGGCTCAACGTATTTGGATGAAATTTGGCACATGAGTAGGCCATGACCTGGAGAAGGACATAGGCATAGTACTATTATTTATTCTGTGACATAGGCTACTTTTTATCCTGGATCACAGACGAAGTCGCGGGCAACAGCTAGTATTAAAAAAAGTTTAATAGTACTGTCTACATTTTGTTTAATTGTGTGGTGACACTACTCTATCTATTTTCATAGGATTACTAAAATAACATTATCTCAGCTAAGAGGAAAGCAATTCACAATTAGAGTTTTCTGGTATTTAGTAGAATTTTTTTACTAAAAGTTAAGTACACTAGACTTTGTGATATTTCTTTCGTTCAGCAGCTACACACGCATATGTCAGTAGAGGTGTGAGGATTGAGGGACCAGTTTTAATAATCGCTGTTTTCCAAATTGCGTCGATATTTCTGTTCCATTTCTTTCTTACAGAACGTTTTAAGACTTTTACTAAATCGTTAGGTAGAAAAAGAACGGTTTCATTGATTAAATTCGGTAATATTCACTAAAATAATTACCTTTGTTGTGTGGACTGAGGGACCACAGTTTAGACGTTATATTTTTTTTATCTTTAATGCTCTGGGGTCTGTAATTTGGTAAATATCTTTACAAATTTTTTACTAAATGTCTGTAATCACAAAACCTTCATTTTTAAGATACTCTCCGAGATCTGGATGATGTTGTGTGAGCAGTGTGAGGATTGAGGGACCACACTTTATGAGCTGTAGTTTTTAATATATTTGTTTACAAATTCCCAGATTCGTTCTACAATTGTTTTAAGACTTCTACTAAATCATAGGATTAAAATTTTGCGGATTCCAGTCTGGACCCTCAGTTCACACACACGTAAATACAGTGGGGATCTCATGCACCACAGGACCTTCAAATAGCATTGGAAATGAACTTTAGCTATTGAACTTTAGTAACAAAAAAAACATTATCACCACATTCTGTGTTGGGGTCGGCTTCCAGTCTAACCGAATGCAGATGAATACCAGTCTTTTACTTGGAGCGACAAACCGCGGTAAGCGTAGCTTATCCTGGGCCTCAAGTCTGCTATTACAATAGTGTCAGAATGGTCTATCATTGATTTCATAATTGTTGATTTTGACAAGTTTGGTAATCTACTAATATAGTGGCGTCATAATCGCGTCATTATGACTTTCCAATGGTCAACCGAGGGTCAACCACTACACTCCATTGTATGAAATTATGAATTTAGCAGATTACGAACTTTTAGCAAAATGACAATGCAGTGACAATGGGATCGTGTTGGAATGTAAAAAATAGCAGACTTGGGGCCCAGATCGATCGACCCGACCGCCTGTTATTACTTAGCCACGAAAACAAACATGTAGGAATTTTTTTTTTCTTGCACTCGCTACTGGGTCGCAACCGAATGCGGAAAAGGGAAATTTAATCTCAACTAAGCTCACAGAAAACGGTACTCATCATCGATAAATAGCCCACATTTTTCGATTTGAATATTTTCTACATTATGGCAATGAGCGTCTACATCGAGATATAACAAAAATTATTTTGACAATGCAAAGCTGTTTTTAGTCAACAATAAAGCCCGGTTTCCACGGCGAGCGGACCGGACCCATTAAGGACTCCGTTTAACTCGCAAGAGTAAACTGCATTCTATTGGACTATTTGTTGGGGGAAACACAAGTACGTAGACATTAATTGCCATAATGTTCATTACTTTTACCAAAATTTTGTTTGGTTTTACAACGCTTTGGGCGAGGTGTAGTATGTACTTTGGGCATGTCGTTTGCGTTCGAGTTCATGTATAGACTTTCCTGGGCTCGTGCTACATAGTGTTTTGTATAGTGTAACTGCTGTTTACCGCTATTAAAAGCGACTACTGCTGCGTAGCAGCGTGCTTGGTATGAACCTTTTAAAGAATAATTGATTCTTTTGCCATCCATCACTTTCGCTACGACACTATTCCATTGTACGGCACGATTGTTAGTGCAATTTTGCAGGAGGCTCCTGGAATTAAATGCCAACTGGGATGCGTTTTTCCGTAATTTCAACATTAGAGTTGGTCGGAACCAGATTTTGTTCTGCTTCCCTTTACGGTGTGCATTAATAATCCAATAAGTTTTTAATTTAGAAATAGAACCACACATAGGACAGTTAAAATAAAATGTCGGTATCAGTCCATTTTGTTTTTCTTTCACTAATTTCACATTATTACTCAGTCTGCAATCGAAGTTCTCACTATGTTTTACAAAATCAAACAACTGATTTAAAAAGAACTGGACATCAATTATTCTCCGTCCCTGAACTTCGTAATCTGCTTCCTGAAACAATTATTATTATTTCTTTAATAACAGAAGAAAAGTAGAATGACTTAGTTAACTTTATAAAAATCATGGGTACGGTCTTACGGTATTCTCGGATTCCATTTCTATCGTCATCGTCGTATATCTTGTCAAGTGCTGGCACTGGCGGTTCTTCTGTTATACATTTTTTTTTTTTTTAAAGATGACGAAGGAACTTTGCTGAACTAAAATAAAAATACGCTATCAGTACAATATTATTGTAGCAACGTTGGAACTCTTTTGCATTAAAATAATTTTTTATTCTTTTTTATTTTTTGTACATTTAACTTTTCATTATAGTTTCCTTCTTGTCATTCATGCTAAAATAAATACTGAATATTTTCTTAGAGATTTTTATATGTTATAAAACCCTTAATGAATACTAATATGGAACGGAAAAGGTTTGTTACCGCATCCTCTAGGTCGATGTTTTCTATATCCACCGGGGTTGACAATGATTTCTTAGCGGAATAGTTATTCTTTCTGAAACATTCCCATAAATTACTTTAAAAATTGCTGAAAAGAGACACATGAAAATTAGATGTTACAGGTTTATTGATGACAGCTGTAGGTAGGAACTTACCTTACTTCATTTGCATTTCTCAATTTACTTAGATGTATCAATCAATCTGCCTAACCTTTTCCCAAATATATTGGGGTCAGCTTCCAGTCTAATCGGATGCAGCTGAATATCAGTATTTTACATGGAGCGACTGCCTATCTGACCTCCATAACCCAGTAATTGGGTGGTGGGTTTCTCAGAATAAGAACGCCAAAATTGGCCACTATCGCAAAAATATGTAATATGGCCCTTAACGTGCTTCCCGAGTCATAGAAGGTCTTTGTATGTATAGATGGTCACCCAACCACGGATCAACCGCGGCAAGCGTAGCTTAACCTGAGCGACCGACCCGTGCGGCCGTTATTACTTAGCACAAGCCTCTCACGACTGGTCGCTATAATCGCAGAAAAAGAAAAATCAATCAATCTGATTTTATTGAACGTTTGACTTAATAGACAAAGCAAGGGGCAAAATGTGGCTATGAGAGAGAGAGAGAGATGACGGAATCCGACATAATCAGAAAAAGTTCAAACACGCTCACACTACCTGAAGCTGAATACAAACTGCTTTATCCTTACATATGAAAAAAAAACAGGACAAGTGCGAGTCGGATTTACACCCTGAGGGTTCCGACTCTAAGCTGTACCCGGCTTAACTCATATAACACAGTCACATTTCCGAATTGAAAAACAAACTTAACTGTAGTCGAGAAAATATTCTCCCATGCATCGAAATACGTCACGGTCAATTCTTCGACTGTAAATGTAACTTGTAATCGTATACATATTTTTTTTTATGTGACGACAACAAATTAACAATATTCGAACTTATTCCGTTAATTGTGCTGTAAGACCTTGCTTCTTGCCAAATTTCATGATTCTAGATCAACGGGAAATATCCTGTATTAATTTACTTGCAAGCGAGCAAGATATGCGATATAAATGGCAATATATTTTGATTGCATTAATTAAGAAGCTTGTTTTTTTACAGCTCCAACGGACCGTAGACTTAATTATTGATATTAATTTCAACTTAATAACTCCACTCGTTCCTGAGAAAAAGGGTCTTGACAGAGACAAACGGACAGAGGCGGACAACGAAGTGATCCTAGAAGGATTCCGTGTCTTTTGTACCTCAAAACCGGAACCCTAAAAAACGCCAGCACTGAGTAGGTGGGCGGGCAACCGGGCATACATACCTAAAGCGAACTTTTAGTTACGTAGATACGTCTGAGCCATACCTAACCTACCTATACCTACCTATAGGTAAATTTGCGCTTCGTAATATTTTGCACGTCCTCACGAGAAAGGACACGTGTCCAGTTTTAAAACAACATTTAATTTATCTAGGTACAACATTAAGCAAATGTAGCAAACAAGCAATTTAGTCCCATGTTTATAGACCTTTTAATGTTACGGTTACGTTGTGTCCTAGTAACGTTGGTTTAATTTTTTTTTGGTGTTTTTTCTGTTCTTTTTACGGTTCCGTACCTCAAAAGGACCGATTTAGTTGAAATTTGGTACAAATATGGATTTTTGTGACTCAAACACGTACGGCTAAAGTAAATAAATGAATTTTTATTATGGGGGTCACTTTTAGGGGGCAAATAAGAAAATTAAAAAAAAAGTTTTGCAAACTGTACCGTGAAATATCAAATGAAGGGCTTACTATGACGGTCTCAAATATTTTTTTTTTAATAATTTTAAAGTAAATGGTTTTAAAGTTATTTAAGTAAATATACGAAAACTGACCATTACCCCCCACCTTATCTCCGAAACTACTGAGCCTAAAATTTTGAAAAAAATACAGAAAATAGTTCTATACCTGTAGATTACAGGAAATGTGGTCTTAAAATAACATGTTAAATCTCTCAATATTTTCAGTACAATCAAATCAATCAATCTGCCTAGCCTTTTCCCAACTATGTTGCGGTCGGCTTCCAGTCTAACCGGATGCAGCTGAATACCAGTATTTTACATGGAGCGACTGCCTATCTGACCTCCACAACCCAGTAACTGGGTAATACGATACCCCTTGGTAAGACTGGTTGTCAGACTTTCGGGCTTCTGACGACCCGTAACGACTGTCAAAGATCCACGAATAACAGCCGGGACCAACAGCTTAACGTGCTTTCCGAGGCACGGAGGAATCTCGATATGTAAAGATGGTCACCCATCCACTGACTAACCCCGGCAAGCGTAGCTTAACCTGACGGATCGACCCGTGCGGCTGTTATTACTTAGCCACGAGCTCCTCCAATATTTTCAGTACAAACTTACTTATTAATATACCGTTGAAATGTATGGGAGAACATGTTTTTCAACTATAATGTTAAGTTTGTTCTTGGGATAATTTCATCCCAACGTGCTTGAACCATTTTGTAACGCATTGATTCAAGTCAGTAGGTAAGTATTTGCGCTGCCAAATATTTTCACTCAATTTCATACCAGAATTGCATGCGATTTTACTGTCGTGCCGTTTACACTTAAGTACCAGATTTTAACGGTAGGTATCTGATTCAAGCCTAATTCAACATCATCTACAGTAAGTAAGTAGGTATATTCTGCAGCAGGATTGCCTCGGTACTTCTTATAAGTTTTCCTCTAATCTACAGGTATATAACTATTTTCTGTATTTTTTTTTAAATTTTAGGCTCAGTAGTTTCGGAGATAAGAGGGGGGGGAATGGTCAATTTTCGTCTATTTTCTTAAATAACTTTAAAACGAATTACTTTAAAATTGTAAAAAAATATATTTGATACCCTCATAGTAGGTAAGCCCTTTCATTTGATATGTCACACGGTACAGTTTGCAAAACTTTTTTTTACCCGACAACGGCGAAGCAAAAAGGAGGGTTATGATTTTGACCGGTATGTATGTATGTATGTTCATCTGTTCACTCATAACTTCTAAACTACTAATCATAATTTGACAAATGATGTATGCTTAGAAGCGTCTTGATTGTCCGCTCTTTATAGGCTATGTGACGTCACATTAAATTGAAAATGGCGCCCTGTAGAGGCCATAAAGTCATGAAGCCGTGTTGGGGATCAAATGAAAGGGCTTAATCCATCCAATCCAAAGGTTGTCTGTAAAAGATCGCTTTCAACGATAAGACCGCCCATTGTGTCACCCTATGTAGAATTTCAACATTTATATCTGTAATTTTTATGGTGTGCATAATAAAGAGTATTTTTAATTGGCACATTTCAGAAATATATATACCTATTGTTTTGCTTGCATGCACCCGATAATTGAAAATAATTTCTAAAATCACGCCTCAGATGTGAGCCAAACATATTGTCTCTTCAAACCAACCCAAAATACATTATATAACAATTATTCTTCTATAAAATGTGAATTGACTTTAGCCAAAACGAAATTATAACCCCAAAATAATTTAAATAAAAAGTTTAAAAACTGAAACCCGACTACTGAAAAATCACGCTCTAAAAATTATGAAACAAGAAAATATTCTCATCTGAAATTAGAAAAAAACAGACAAATTAAAAATCCGGAGTCACATGTAATCTGTTCTATTTATAACATGTATATTATATTATATTTATATTTTTTTAACATGACGTGTTACTCCGGATTTTTCGGTTTTTTTCGGGATTTTTCGGTTCTCCGGACGATTCATATTCGTCCTTCAATGCCTCTTTTGGAGATCGCTGCGGTAATGTACTGTTATTTTATTAAAAAGCACAACATTCTAGATACAAATATATATTGACTTAATAATTTAACACTTTGCAATGTAAACATTATCTGTTCCACAAGTGGAGTTGGATGACAGTGGCGTTCACCGCTTGCCTGTATCTACAACATCGAACTCGCTGACTTGCGCATCCACAAGCTGCTTACTGCGAAGTTTTATCATGGCACGACTTGGTACATTCGGATCTTCCATCTCGAACTCGATCAGCCCTGTAATGATAAGTAATAGTCATGAGAATGTTGTAATTATGATACGTCATAGTCGTACTACGGCTACATTGCAGGACGCCATCTAGTTCTGAACAAACAGTGGAAGATTATCACACAGGAGATGTTGGGGCAGACCAAGAATAATTTCAGACCGATATTATCAACTAGTCATCATTTTAGGGAATGTGGAAAAACGGGGAGGGCATTTACCTAAGCTGTGGGATGTCATACGCCAACAACGAAAGTAAGGGACAATATTTTGATTTACAATAATAAAGAAAATTCACATTTAAATCAAACGAATTTTTACAAGCCGCCGAACGTTATCAACGCGCATTGTTTTCACAAGCTAAGCGAAAATCACGAACATTGTCGATTAGGTAATACGGGCTGGTATCCGCAACTCCACGACAAGGCGCGTATTTTGCGTATGAACATTGTCGATTACTTTGATGTTTAATTGCAAATTCGCTATCGATTTCTGTAAAATGTTATATTCAAAAGTTAGCTCTTGTTATTTAAGAAATAAAAAATATTACATTGTTAAAACAAAGCACTTTTACAATTTGTCAAACATTTAAGAGTCATGTTTGAGATGGATTTGTAATAAAGCGGTGTGAAAATGCCGGGGAGATAAATTGAGAACATTAGCGATAAGTGGCCGAGGAAGACTATGGCGGTTCGGCCCCTGGTCTTATATTGGCACATGACAGGCTCGTGATGCAGCATATTCGTTAAATTAAAAAGATTAATGTACCATGACGAGCGAAAAAATGTAAATTAAGCAACAACTTGACCCACGCATAATTCAGAGAAAGCTTGAGATAAGGAACTACCGAGATCAACTTAATTTATTACTGAAACTAGCTTTTGTCCGCGGCTTCGCCCACGTGGATGTCGGGAAATATCCCATAGGAACGTACGCATGTGAACGTACGGCCGTCTGAAATAACTGTGCAAACTCAAATCGCTACGATTTATCGTTGCCGTATAAGTTGGGCTTAAAGCTCGCCATGATTTTTTACGACATGTTCAACAATTATCATCATATTTCAGCCAATTTACAAAAAACCTTAATGAATTATACGCTGAATCACTGCGTCCATTGGTCAAAATCGCATGAAAATCCGTTCGGTAGTTTTTGAGTTTTTCGCGTTCAAACAGAGACGCGGCGCCGGACTTTGTTTAGTTAAGGCCGGTTTTAGTGCTCAACTGACCGTCGCCGTCGGTGCGTACGTCGGTCGCGCTTGCCATTTGTATGAAAATTCACAAGTCGTGACAGTGCTCGACCGACCGTATGGACGCGTATATTGCTACGCACTGCGTACGAGGACCGTTGGTCAAGAGCGTCCGCATGCGTGCCGTCGGTCGGACTCGGTCGACCGACGCGTTAAGGAAACATATTACGCGTTCAGTGCTACACCGATCGGTGGACCGACCGTACGGATGTCTGTATCATCATCGTTAAATAGTAGATTGTGTCATAGTCCGGCCAGTTTGGTTGGTCAGGAGAGCACTGAACGTTACAAACTGACGATCGGTTTTGCGCATCGTCAGAAACGATGGTACGCACCGACGGTCGGTCGAGTACTAAAACCGGCCTAAAATTTATTATGCCTGTCACGCTCTAATAACAAATAACTTTTGACCGACTATCCACTCGTTCAAAAGTTATTTGTTGTAAGAATGTTGTCGTAAAAACGTCGAATGAAATAAAGACTAAATGTTAACTCAAGATACGAACTATGCCTACATTTTCAATCACATAAATCTTTTAAAAAGAGGTAGGTACAGACGCCAGCACATCAAGCTACTACAACCTGTCAAATTTCTTTAATAGATTTTCATCTTTATAGCTAAAGCATTAGGTTCAAGGTTTATTGAGAAAATTTGACAGTTTCGGGTGGCTTGATGTGCAGGCGTCTGTACCTATACAAAAACTTTAGTATTATTTGTGAATTTTAGAATCAACCCCTATTTTACCTCCTTAGGGAGTGATTTTTCAAAAGCGCTGTACCACATATTTCTTTATTTCCTTCCCAAAGCATAAATTTGAATTTTCATATCCCTAACTTAACAAATGCTGGGTTTTGCCGGCTTTTGCCCGCGGCTTTGTCCGCATGGATCTCGGAAATCATGTAGAGGAACATAATACACGGATAAAAAGTATACTATATATCCTAATCCAGGTCATGGTTTACCCATGTACCATCCAAATCCATTCAACCGTTTTACTTTCACTTTCGTATTTATAATATTAGTTAGGATTATTTATGATCTCACACAGTTTTGGTGGGTTACATCAAGAGCGTCATTTGGTTTTAGGTTTTCCAAACAAAATTCAATACCCCTTCCACCCTTTCGACCGGTAGTTTTGGAAAATTATTTATTAAGATCTTTATTATTTACCTATTTATGTAGATATTTGTGCCAAGTTAACTGATGTAATGACATTTTTCATACTTGAAACTGTTTAAACCCCTTTGCCCCGACTAGGGTTGATTTAAATTTTTACACAAAATTTAGTCCAAAGCTCTCAGAATTATTTTATGCATTTAATTTTACAAACTCCATTTCACTCTCTTGTAAGCCTTGTTAACGAAGATGCAATTTCTGACATTTGTAGTGGCCAGTCTATCCATAGTAAAAAAGTAAGTTGGGATTCTCATGGGTTATGGGGTTGTTGGGAAAAGCACCCGATGTAAAATTTATTTAAATGTTGAAGTAGGAACTCTTTGGGAATCTGTAGATCATGTGTAATGAATTCATAATTATGTCATTTGTTTTTACAAATTGGCGGCAATTTAAAAAGGTCTGCCATGCCGTGCGTGCGTCGAAATGGATTTGACTATGTGAAAATTTTCGTTCAATGATTTATTACGACTTTCGTTGCGGTCTTACTCAAAAACAATGTTACGATTTGGTTACGATACACTTCGATTAGCATTTCATGACGAAGCCCCGGGATGGGGCTTCGTCATGAAAATGCCACTGCTTAAACGTGGTTTACAGTTTTAGGCATTGGTTTTCAAATTATTTTTCAAATTTAATCTATCTCTATACTTTCATAAAAATCAATATCTATTCATGGATGTTGTATGTTATAAATACTACGCACTTATTACAATTTTTTCAGTAAATGTTGCAAATTCATTCATGGCTTTACATTAGAGCACGTGAATACGGAATTGAAATCGTAACTTTTGAAATTGAGCTAACAGAAGTTGTGACGTGTATCATCGTATTAAAGAGCTACTCTGTATACAAACGACACACAATATAAGTTTTATTGTTAATACTATGCTAGGGCCATATCCTTCAAAGCGTTAACGAGTGCAGCAGAATTTACATTGACTTCAAAGAGTGGCATCATGCAAATATGGATAAACTACAAACTATACCAACGATTTCTTGTCACGACGATTTACGGTCAGTCCCTCGCGCCAAATGGCGTGATGTACATCCAAAATTTGTTCGTGAATGTTAAAATCCGTTGGGAGTGATGTCAAACTCTGGATATCCAATCCCGCCAAAATCCATGGCGCCGCGCCGGCGCCGTGGCGTGACACCATAGCATCACACCGACCGACGGCCCGTGAATGCGCATACCCACATCCATTTTTAATCATTGCGCGCTGAGGGATCACTAAGGTCGGTGGAATTGTTTTTAACCGACTTCCAAAAAGAAGGACGTTATATATTCCACTTAATGTTTCTTTAGGTCCCATACCTCAAAAACGGAACCCTTTTAGAATCACTTCGTTGTCCATCTGTCTGTCTGTCAGACTGTCAAGACCTTTTTTCTCAGGAACGCGTAAAGGTATCCAGTTGAAATTAATATCAAATACCTAGGTCATTGAACAAGTAAGTACCTTTTTTTGTGAATGGGAAATCATGACGTCTCCCGCTCTGGGTGGAGCGGAAGGGGGTGCCAGACTTTTACTGACTAAATCCACCCGTGTTCCTTCAGTTGCCTATGCCAGGGCCACGGTATCTCTTTCGAACATCCCGCGACCCCAGCGGCAAGTCTAAGCTACCTTGGAGCTCTAAAAATATCACGCTTCTAAGTCAACGCAGTAAAAAAATACGGTCATTAAATGCAACATACTTTGATACTCCCAAGTTAATCAAAAAGTTAAAATTACAAACTTAAATTGCGGTTGGAGAATTGATCGTGACGTATATCTTTTTTATGATTGTATGTTCACCGATTTCTCCGTCAATTGTGGACTGATTTTGATTTTTTTTTTTTTTGTTTCAAAGGGTATTCTTGCGAGGTAATCCCATTGCCACCATGTCAGAATCTGATAACGGGATCTCATGGAAATTGAGGGAAACCCTCAAATTGTATAGGCACATGTATAGCGATTTGGGTATTTTTTATAGTAACTCGTGCTCTTGGAAAACACCATTTGGTGAAGTGGAACGATGATGAAGTCCACAGGTGGCCATCGGAACTACTCAATAATAAGTATTTATTTCACGGGTTGCGATTCGATTACTTTTTAATATGGTTGCTAAGCAATTTATGCTCGTAACAATGCTTATGGTGAAGTAGAGCAGATGGTGACTTCACCATCAACTTCAGTTCTTCTGGTCCTTACCAGGAGAACTCCTCAACAATTAACGTCCCCCATCGGGAAAATCAATATTATGTAAAAGGTGAAGAGCAGTTGACATTAGGCTATTTTAACTTATATAAATTACAAACTGACCCACTAATAAGTGAAAAAAAGCATTTGACATTAGGCTTTTGTAACTTATATTACAAACTGTAAAAAGTGAAAAATAATAATCTTTTTACGACTTCCACAAAAATTGCCACAAAAAGTGAAAAGAGAGAAGGAAGAAAGAAAAAAAGAGAAAGATAGACTAAGTGGCAAAAAACTAAAATACTGACGTGATCCAAGTTATTTTTCAGTTTGTAGTGTTTTTAGGGTTCCGTACCTCAAAAAGAAAAAACGGAACCCTTATAGGATCACTTCGTTGTCCGTCTGTCTGTCTGTCTGTCTGTCTGTCCGTCTGTCTGTCTGTAAAGACACTTTTTCTCAGGAACGCGTGGAGGTATCAATTTGAAATTAATATCAAATACGTAGATCTATGGTCCCTTGCAGTCCTAAAAAAAGCCTATGGTCCCTTGGAGTTGTAAAAAAATCAAGCTTCTAAGTCAACGCAATAAAAAAATACGGCCGTTTATGCGATATATTTTGATACTCGCAAGTAAATCAAAACCTATAGGCTACTTCCCGTTGCCCTAGAACCATGAAATTTGGCAAGAAGCAAGGTCTTACAGCACAAATAATGGAAAAAGTCCGAAAATTGGTAATTTGTAATTTTATCACATAAAAAAATACTTTCAAGTATGTTATCGGTCAAGGCCCTTTTTCTCAGGAACGCGTGGAGGCATCAAGTTGAAATTAATACCAAATACGTAAATCTATGGTCCCTTAGAGCTCTAAAAAAATTAAGCTTCTAAATCAACGCAAAAAAAATACGGCCATATATGCGACATATTTTGATACTCGCAAGTAAATCAAAACCTATAGGGTACTTCTCGTTGACCTAGAACCATGAAATTTGGCAAGAAGCAAGGTCTTACAGCACAAGTAATGGAAAAAGTCCGAAAATTGGTAATTTATAATTTTATCACATAAAAAATACTTTCAAGTATGTCATTTGTCAAGGCCCTTTTTCTCAGGAACGCGTGAAGGTATCAAGTTGAAATTAATATTAAATATCTAGTAAGTCTATGGTCCCTTAGAGTTCTAAAAAAATCAAGCTTCTAAATCAACGCAATAAAAAATACGGTCATTTATGCGACATATTTTGATACTCGCAAGTAAATCAAAACCTATAGGGTACTTCTCGTTGACATAGAATCATGAAATTTGATAAGAAGCAAGGTCTCACAGCACAAGTAATGGAAAAAGTCCGAAAATTGATTATTTGCAGTTTTATCACATAAAAAAATTGCTTTTAGTTTTTTTTTCTGGCAAAATGTGGGTGTATAGACCCAAGCCTTCGGGGAAACAAGGCGTGATGTTATGTTTATGAATAGTTTTTTGCGAATACAAACTTAAATATGCAGTTGGACAATTGTCCGTGACGTATATGTGTATGTGTATGGGAGAACATGTTTTTCAACACAATGTTAAGTTTGTCTTTGGTATAAATTCTTTTCAACTACGGAACCCTCATTGTGCGTGGTCCGACACGGACTTGGCTGGTTTTTTTTGGAATTCGGTTGTTTTTTTTTTTGAAAAAAAGTTTTTTAAGTCCTTTTTTACTTACTTATTTTGTTCTGATGTATGTACATCCAAAAAACTAGTGACGAATTGAAAACCTCCTTTTTGAAGACGTTTAAAAATTATTAAATAAAAGAAACGTAATTAAAAGCAATTACAGAAACGGATTTTTTTGGAAGAATTTGGACGTTTAGCCTGGTGAAGCAAATTTTATCAAAATACATCGTTACAAGCTGAAATCAAATTAGTTTGAAAAATACCTTGGAAGTTCGCAATAAAAAAGGATCGTGAATCAAAATTGACGTCTATAGAAAGCTCATTAGGCAGGCGTCAATTCAACCGGGCCACTTCCACGATAGCTCGTAACGTTCTTACATATAGACAGCTATGCCAGCTGCGAGAGGGTTCATTATAAGTACCCATTACTGAATCAGAACACCTAAAATAATAATAATGGGCCAGTATTTTTAGCAGCATAACAATGTTATATTTTTTTATTGTTCTAAGTAGTAATGATAGTAGGTTTTTATGATGCTAAAGTAATTTCAGATATTTTCCATCGCAACGAGGTACCACATTCTTCTGAATTTAACTGAATAAGCAGTTATTCATGATGCAAGTCATGTCCGTCAATATTGCATTGCCACATATTTCTAAAGCCGAATGCACGCTTGTCTCGCCAGATAGTTTTGGTGTTCCTTCGATATCAAATCATTTGTATATGTCTTATACAAATCATCACATATTGATCAATAAATCTGCCTAGCCTTTTCCCAACTATGTTGAGGTCGGCTTCCAGTCTAACCGGATGCAGCTGAATACCAGTATTTTACATGGAGCGACTGCTTATCTGACCTCTACAACCCAGTTACTGGGTAATACGATACCCCTTGGTAAGACTAGTTGTCAGACTTTCGGGCTTCTGACGACCCGTAACGACTGTCAAAGATCCAGGAATGACAGCCGGGACCAACGCCTTAACGTGCTTTCCGAGGCACGGAAGAGTCTCGGTATGTAAAGACGGTCACCCGTCCACGGACCAACCCCAGCAAGCGTAGCATAACGCTCAATGCCTGCGTAGAGTTTTCGTAGCGTGTTGTAGCGAGTTCGGAGCGTGTCCTAGCGAGTTCGTAGCGAACGTAGCGGGTTCGTAGCGGGTTCGTAGCGACACTATAGTGTCACCGTAGCTTATCGTATCTGATTTTGGTAGTGTGCCTACTTACCTAGTCACTTAATCAAATTAAGTGCATACAACTGCGCGGCTTTAAAATATAAAATAACATGCTTTAAAAGCCAACCAACGTTTAATGCGTAGCGTTTTCGTAGCGAGTTCGTAGCGGTCCTAGCGAGTTCGGAGCGTGTTGTAGTGAGTTCGTAGCGGGTTCGTAGCGACACTATAGCGTCACCGTAGCTTATCGTATCTGATTTTGGTAGTGTGCCTACTTACCTGGTCACTTAATAAAATTAATTGCATACAACCGCGCGGCTTTAGAATATGAAATATTTATAATATAACATGCTTTAAAAGCCAACCAACGTTTAAATACGTAAATCTATTGTCCCTTAGAGTTCTAAAAAAATCAAGTGTCTAAGTCAACGCAATAAAAAAGTACGAGCATTTTCTGCCACATTTTGATACTCGTAACTGTCGCAAGTAAATCAAAACCTATAGGGTGCTTCCCGTTGACCTAGAATAATTAAATTTAGCAAGAAGCAAGGTCTCCCAGCACAAGTAGAGGAAAAAGTCCGAAAATTGTGAATTTGTAATTTTTTGACATAAAATTTTTTTTTTTAGGATCCAATCATAGACTTATAAAAAAAGATGGACTCCGCGCCGCGCATATCGAAAGTGAAGCACCGTACCGATCTATGTGTGCATGATTTGAGTACCTGCAAAGACGCCGTCGCTCGAGTCACGTAATGGCGGCCGGTCGGCATACTATGATGTAAATGTGTGCGCGAGGCGTGTTTGTACAAACGGTCCGGCATACTTACTGTGCTTCACTTTCGATATGCGTGGCGCGGAGTCCATCTTTTTTTATAAGTCTATGGATCCAATGTTAACTTTGTTTTTGGGATAAATTCTTTTCAACTACGGAACCCTTCATTGTGCGTGGTCCGACACGCACTTGTCCAGTTTTTTTCTTCCATTCTGCTCTTTCAACCGTCACGCCATCATTCCGCGTCCTTCTCCTAAAAAGCAGGCACCGTCACACGTACACGCGCCACTAATAATTAAATTAAATAAAAATAATGGTTTCTAACCCGAGAGTGGGCGCGCTGTGAGCATTTTGCCGTCCCGGCAAAACAAGTTAATATTTTGTAAAATATTTGCTCGTTAAGTTTAGGGTGTTCAGTAGCTGCCTCCACTTTCGTCGTCGACCCGTGCCGAAAGGTTGGACTCAATCAGTGCACGCAGGGCCGCAGCAGGAGAAGGTTTTCACCATCAGGTATCGCGTGGCGGCAGTTTGTTCACCGCGCCTCCTCACGTAAGCAGGGACCGATAGCGCTTTCCTTTTATAGGGTTTTACCCCGGGTTTTGAAGAGCTAGGATATTTTAATTCAATTAAAAACCCCCATGATTTTGCTGGATACTTTTTTAGCTAACCTTCTCGAGGGAAACCCATTCATTGACTTACCCAAAAAAATATCTGGGTTTTTACAGTCGAATACAAAAAGCGCTAACAATCAGCTATCCAATTCTGAAAGGGAAACCCCTTCATAAGCGCTAACCAATATATTAATTCAAGCGAGTTTGAACCGTATTTTTAACATCATAAGAGCGATCTGAAGCCAGTAGCAGCACGTGCGGACGAATTCGGCAACGCTAAGGCACACAAAGATAAGCCTAGCGATCACCGCGTCATGCTAAAATATAACTTATTGCCTTTGCTTTAAAAGCTAACGTGTGCCGTGCGTGCGTAGTGTCAGTGCAGCGTTGGCGCAGCGCGTGTTTGTGTGCGTGATGTTGTGTTTGTTTACTACTAATACGTCATGGGCGCGGGCGCACAGCCATTTTTGCGAGAAGTGAAAACATTCGCCATTGCCTGCTATTTATCGCCGCATACAAAAACATTTGACACAGGGCCCCATTAGGACTAGCTACGCCACTGTTTTAATGTAACCTATAGTGTTAGTGTGGTGACACTTGAGGGAGGTCTTTTTCCAACAGTAGACGTCTTTCGGCTGAAATGATGATGATAGTGTTTGACTTGGTTATTTCTCGAGAGCCCCTTACCGGAGGCACCCGATTTGTTTTAATCTTGATAAATTCAAATAAAAATCAGTTTAGCTTAAAATGACCATAAGCAGTAGATGTTAAACTAAATTTTTATTACTAGTTTACTGAAATTTATTATAAGTACCTAACTTTAAGAATTAGGAAAAATAATAGTTTTGGTTGGTTTTTTTTTTTTAAAAACCAACTTTTCTAAATACATAACTCAAAAATAAATTTTAACGTGCAAAATTAGTTCAGTTTTTTTTTATATTACATATAAATCAAAAATGTTAATTAACAGATTATATTATCTACTTTCAAGTATCAAAAGATGCAAAAATCAAGTACAAAAATAAAACAGTAGCTACCAGTAGTAATGAAAGTAAAAGTTTTCACTCAGTTTTTTTTTTCTTCAAAAAATACAAAATCGTCGTAAAAATCTTTAAAAATTGATTTAATAATTACTTTAAAGTTAGTCTCAACATAAACTCAAATACTCAAATTTAAGCCTTTTTCAAAGACTGTACAAATTGAAATCAACAGAAAAATTTACTTATTTTTTTTATTTGTTTGTACATTTGTTATGATGAAACTTTGACCTACCAAAGGTACCTGCCAAATTGGCCTCAGGTTCTAGTGATCTGAGGGCACCCGAGATGGTTCCTGGTTCAAAAAATCTGTCTATATTATTAATTTACTATTTACGATTATCTTAATTTTTATAATTTACTATTATCTCCGAAAGCGCTAAATCGATATTGATGGGAATATCACTGACGGATAGCTGAAGTTAGAAGTAGCATCTTAGGCTATTTTCCCGCTGAAACGGGATTATAAACAACGGGATATGTCTTTTTTTTTTATTTGATATAAACTAATGCTTGACCGCAATCCTACCTGATGGTAAGCAGTGATGCAATCGTTGGTGGTGAGGCGCACTAGTTTATTAAGAGCCTATTCACTCAAATTATAATCCTATGTGAAGACCGCAGCATGCAAATTGGTCCAGTCCTTCGATGTACGCGGTATAAAAGACGAGGCAAAACACTTAGTCCGGACCGTAGAAATTTCAACAACGTAAGGATGGATACTCGCCGTACGTCGGGTTGTCCGATGGTAGAAATGAGATGGCAGAATCAAGTTATGCAATGCCCGCGCACACTCTCCAAAATGCTACCTGTATAACACCGAAAGGCTGGCTACACTACACTACGCCTGTGCTCAAGGCTTGTGTACTCATCAAGACGAATCATACGAGCCCGATAAACTCGATGGGGTTGTGTCGTTTTACTACCAAGTTCCTGTAGCCACCTTCGGGTTCCATCATCAAATCAGCGCCTTGTCATAATAATTTTGCATTGTCATCTGATTTACACATGCATGCAAAATTTCAGCTCAATCGGTAACCGGGAAGTGGGTCAAATTTATTTTGCAGGATTTGATTACAGACAAACATCGGGACAGGTGAAACTAAATATAAGCTTGTAACAAGTGAGCATAGCCTGTACCTAGAGTAAGCATCACACTTCTATACACAGAGCCATAGCGTGAGCTAATTTAGACGTGGCGCATCAGCGAGGCCTTTTCTTTGATAAAATCAAAACAAGACAGCGACTGTCGCAACCCAGTTTTCGACCACATCCTCGCTTACCATCAGGTGAAATAGTGGTCAAACACGAGCTAAGAAACCTAACCCTCGTTGTTTAAGAGCTCTCGCACACGTGAGGCCTGCCTGCCTGGCATATATTTGGTGTGACATTGGTTGTGGCGAGGGCCCCCTTCCCCCACGCCTAGCTACGCTACTGTCTATACATCATTATATTAATACGCACACAACCAAAATACGCTTCGTTCGATCGAACCGTGAGCCTTCTTCCTATGCAATTGATGTACTTACTTAAGGTGGACTTGCGGAACTTTTGCCGATGCCTACCTCTCGCTTTCCTAAATTCGAAAACGTCTGACGACGACGCAATCCGTATTCGTTTCGCTAAAAAGTTAGGTAAATAAACATTAAAAATACTTTTTACAAAAAAAATACATAACCGACTTCACAAAAAAAACACTAAAACGATCAAAATAACTTTAATTTCGGAAGTCGGTGTTTCTCGGTATTGTTTGTTTCTTATTTACCACCGACTTCCGAAATTAAAGTTATTTTGATCGTTTTAGTGTTTTTTTAGTGAAGTCGGTTATTATTTTTTTTGTAGAACGTTTTTTATTTCACACTTTTTAGTTGTGGGTGATACACTTGTAGCTAGAGTACCTTTTTCTCATGACAATTCCAATTAACCCAAACCCTGCTAGGATACATTGTTTTATTATGAAGTTCCCGTGTTCACCTTCCACCTTCCGGCTCCATCATCAGATCAGTTTCATAGTACCCTATAGCCAAAGTGCAACTCATGACTATTCTAATAAGCCTAAACACGGTTAGGATACATTGATGAACTACGGAGTTCCGGTGCCTATCTTCCGGCTCGACCAACATCATCAGATCAGTTTGATAGTACTCTATAGCCAAAGTGCATCTCATGACAATTCTAATAAGCCCAAACACGGCTAGAATACATTGATTACTGACGTTCCGAGTTCCGGTGCCTATCTTCTGGCTCCATCATTATCATCAGATCACTTTGATGATACCATTTTCACACATAACTGTTCAGAACTATTAATATATTTTTATTGTCATAGTCGCTTAACTATGTTCATTGTGATATCTGTTTGATTATGAAGTTCCATTGGCCATTTCTGGTCTTCTTCACCAGTTCCACTTCATCAAATGTCACTTTTTGACTGTAAGTGCTTAAGTCCTTGATGAAAATACCAAAATAACTATATGGTTGCCTATAATATTTGAGGAGTTCCCTCGTTTCCTCATGGACCCTGTCATCAGAACTGGATTTTGAAAAAAATGGGACCAATCTGGAAGCATATCAAGTAAGGGGAAAAAAATCGCAAATCGGTCAATAAACGACGGAGTTCTGAGGTAACAAACATAAAAAAAAAACAACCGAATTGAAAACCTCCCCCTTTTTTGGAAGTCGGTTAAAAATAGTAATGAAATATCATTAGGTATAATAGATTGATGTAGAATCCAAAGTACTTAGTACCTATTATAAAACCGTAACTTATCCATTTTGATACATTTTTAAGCATTACTAATAATGTACGTCACATTTACATCCCGTCCTAGGTATTATATTATACCGTTACGTATGCAGACAGAGACCCCACTCAAACCCCAAGCGAACGCGCTGCGCCGCCGCCGCCGGCGTTCGCGTGTGATTTCGCGCCATTACGGTTAAACAACAAGCAAATGCGGTCCTTAAAAATTATAAAATATTGAATGTTTTATTTATATATAAAGTAGTCTGTAAATATCGAAAATAAGCAAACCTTTCCATTATTCTCTATAGAGAATAATAATTATATATAATAAAGAATAATTAAATATAATAAAAAATATATATAATATATATCTATAGATATCCGCAGGATAAGACCTATGAGGTCAAAAAAGAAGAATTCTTGCCTGCCTACTCCTACATAAAAGGAATAATTGCTGGCGAAAGAAAATACCCTTTTATGAAGTGGAAAGCAATAAAGCATTTGGTTTACCCAATGAAGGCTAGGTTAGCGCTTACCCTTACGATATCGCTTAGGATTCCTTATCAATCGGCTTTCCGTAGTATTTTGCTAAGTATTCGTACGACTGTCCCAAATAAAGGGACAGTCGATCGTAAGGGAAACCCCTTCAAAGGGTTTTGAAAATTAATCCGCTCGTCCGGTCCCTGCACGTAAGTACAATTTCTAATAATATTTTATCTTATAATAAATATAAATGGTCTTTTGTATTGGATTTTTAAATAAGTAATTATTTAATTGATATTGTACAAGTTAAACACGTATTTTTGTTTCCTTTTATATTATAAAGAGGTTGTTTGTAAAATGTTATCTATGGAGATAGTAAGTAGCTACTATATTCCCGGATAAAAGAGGTTTATTGACGTGTAATTTCAATATTATTTATGTAAATGTTTTGGTTTTTAGGGTTTGCGTTTTGTACCTTTTGAAGAATCCCCACCATCGAACAAGGAGGGCAAATGCAGTGTATGTCCAACAAAGAAAAAAGGGTTTCAGAGATGCTCAAAATTACTGTACAATGAGCATTGCATACCTATGCTTTTTTATGGAGACTTTTATGGAGACTTTTATGATAAAGCATATCCTTTAAATGTAGAAAATGTATATATTTTTGTATTTGACCATTTTTATTATCATAATGTATATGATACATTAATAAACAAGTTCATTAAATAGTTATTTGTTCCATTAAAACTATTATAGCTAAGCCTAAGTGCCCTTTTACAAAAATATATGAATAAATTTGTTGCTCTCTTATGAATTGTTTGCCTTTTACCTAAACACCGAAAAAAGACATGAATTTTATTGTAGCATTCCTTCTTAAAATTAATAATGATTATGAGCGGCAAAATGCTTCCACGCGCCCACTGACGTTATACGGAATAGCGCGCCCACGCCAGGGTTAACGATATTCCCCGTGAACCTCATTAGCCCCGTGAAGTATCACTGGGCTAATGAGGTTTGCGAGCAACATCATTAAAACTGGGAACAATTTACCAACATGCTAGAAATTATATTGAGAAATGTAACGGTATTTTACAGTTGCAACGGCATATCGCACTAATTCATAAAAACCGCAACCTCAAGAAGGTTCATTTACACATTCTAGAAAAAAATATGTATTTCTTGCTTGCTAAAGGTGGGTACAGACTGCTGTAACGTAACATGCAATGTAACATGAAAGGTGCACTTCATAAGAGTGTGAACGCAGCGCGCGCACGATCTTGCATGTACATACCTACTCGCATCTATTTCCGGCATGCGCGCGGCGAACATAGCTCGGGTTTCGGGCGGAGCATAGCACGACGCTCCAGCTGTCGAGGGTACTGCACCTACTCGCAGCTGCCAGAAATAAGAAAGAATACTCGGTCGCAGTACTCCTCGACATGGAGAAGGCCTTCGACCGCGTATGGCATGACGGCCTTGTTTACAAGCTGGCCACCTCAGACGCGCCCCGTCGCGTTGTTAGGGTGGTTTCTGACTTTCTCTCGAACAGGACTTTCAGGGTGGTGGTCGACGGCGCGCTTTCTAGCGCCCGCCCGGTATTGGCGGGCGTACCCCAGGGTAGCTGCGTGTCGCCGGCGTGTTACTCACGATACACGGACGACATCCCCACTACAGCAGAAGCGACGCTCGCGCTGTATGCTGACGACGCCGCGTATATCACCACTTCGCTGAATGCGAACTACGCGGCGGTCAAAATGCAGCGCGCCCTCGACCTCCTTCCCGACTGGCTGGCCAAGTGGCGGCTGTCGGTGAACGTGGGTAAGACGCAGGCGATAATTACGGGAGCTGCGCGTCTACCACCACCCCTCAGGCTGCAAGGAGTCGACATCGATTGGTCGCCCCGGGTCAAATACCTGGGTGTCACCATCGATCGTCGGCTCACCATGGGGCCACACGTCCGCAATGTCGCCGCGCAGTGTAGGGTCGCCCGCAACCTACTCAGACCTGTGCTCTCGTCCCGCCTCCCGCATCGTGTCAAGTTGGGCGTGTACAAGTTGTACGTGCGCCCAATCTTGACCTATGCCGCCCCATCATGGTTCGCCCTCACGAGCGAGCCTAGCCGAAAGTTGCTCCGCGCGCAGCAGAACCTTGCGCTGCGGACAATAGTCAGCGCGCCCCGCTTCGTGAGGAACGACGTGCTCCACCGCGACCTCGGGATTGAGAGCCTGGACAAGTTTGTGGGCCGCCTGGCGAAGGGGATGTTCGCGCGTGCCGACGCGTCTGCCTGGCCACATGTCAAGCAGATCGCGCCCTGGCATACGCGCCCCCCGGACGCTAGGCCCCTGCCCCGCGACCTGCTTGCGGACGATGACCCCATCACCGTACCGGACTGACCTTCCGAGTGAGCCGCTCCCGGCTACACGCGGCTCACTTGTGACAGCAACACTTTCACCACAAATACATACGCTGCCACGTGGTGCGTGCTAGGATAATTTAGGCGTATCACGTGGCAAACCCCAGACATGCACCTCTATACAGGCACAAAGTACACACGCGAATACGCAGCGCGGGCGTGCGCTTATTTGCATAGACACCGGGTGGCGGCACACAGTACAATGCCACCCTCACACCCATGACACGGTCCCCCTAACCCACGCAGGCTCGGCTAGCTCTGAAAGTGTGATGGGCGGGGGCCACTCACCCTTCTGTAGGAACGTCGAGTCAGTACCTCTGTCGCTGGTCGCCTTCTGCTGGGCTTCACCCATGTAGATGGGGGTTCCACCTGGTAGGGGCTGACCGCCGGGGTTCGGTGAAGAAAGCGGCGCTGACTAGCAGCGTCGTGGCGTGCCTACAGACACAAATATAGCATCTACACACAGGGGCGCGAGGCGCCCCATCATCCTAGGCCGTGTTAGGCCCACAGAAAGAGGGGTCCGTATTTACGGACCACCGCAAAGCTTCCGCGGTCGGGGGGCTTAGCCCTGGAGCCGCACGCCACGCCCCTTGCGGGGCGTAGCGATATCCACGAGCAAACATAGCTCAGTCTGCCGAGATCGTTCCGCAGTACAGACACACACAACCCGTCCACACTGGCGCTCCGTGCACACTGCGCGTCTCTTTGTGTTCGGCGAAAAAACCGACTAATAGCGGATCGCGGCGCGCACGAGTTGAAATGCTCTGTTCGTGCCCGTAGTGTGCACGGTTCGTGCGTGCAAGGCGTCCACACTATGGGAATTCTGTTACATTGCATGATACATTGCGACAATGTGGAAGGCAAATTATTTAATTGCGTGTTACATTGTATGTCACATTTCGTAAGTCTGTACCCGGCTTAAGGAAGGATTTCTAGGAATGTCTAGAACTCTGTTAGGTGCTTCTTTTACGTGTTATAATCTTATTTGACATTCAACAGGAACACGAATTAAGTTTAAAAACTGTAACCCGACTACTAAATAAAACATTTTGGGGCCAAAAAGCCGCGATTTTGGTTTCATAATATTTTAATATATCCAGTGACACTCGCGCAATAAAGACGAATCTAACGACATATCAGTCGCGTAAAAACATAAGAGGTTTGAAAAATGATAGCAGTATTCTTCGCTTGGATATTGTTATCATAATGTTGCAATATTCAACCGGCTAACAAACAGCACCCTAATTACGTAACACATTATCAATCGGAGTTGTTTTCATTTTGACAGATCAACAACATTCATTGCATTATTTACGTTGCCGCGCAGACAAATCTACCGAACATATGATTAGGATTAGCAATTTGTTTCAAAATGATTCAAACTCCGATTGAAAATGTGTTACGCAATTAGGGTGCCGATTTACAAAGAACAATATTTACCATTTTAATAGGTTCGACCATCATTTTAATGAACATTTTTGTTAACCATACTAATCCTCTCTGATAAATTTTAATTTAATTTCAGTAATATTCCTTTTCATCGAGGAGTGTTATTCGATTTCATTGAGGTCCGATTTATTAAAAGAGATTCCTAGGTGAGATATTACTTTTAGCGGTCGATATTTTTAATGGAAAATATAAAGTCATTGATAACTGCGGCTATCGTCAAGACTTTTAAATAATTTATGTCCTCTTTAACTAGCGCCGGCAGTACGTTTGCTAATAGTCAGGTTATAACGGTCAATTAGGCTTTTGACGTCATCGCATGCAGGCTTCTGGGAAATAATACACATGAGCCTTGGACCAGTATGTCGAATATTATTATCATTGTATAAAACTAATAGTTGAAGAACTTAAGGGTATCACCTTTGTAATTTTGGCGCCGCCTACTAACAATAGACGATACTACAAAAAAACGAACTGACGATTATGCAGGAACACAGATGTGTCGCAGAGTTATCACCGTTTTTGCCTATTTTATTCACTGTCTGAGAGAATCAATTTTTTCACACATTTTGTTCCTCTAGTTTTTGTTCTCTTAAGGTGTGTCCAAACAGAGCGCGCAAGATGCGCGGCAGCAGTAGGTACGGCCATCTGTTCTGCGAGCAATGTGCCCAACCCCCGGCAACTTCAATTTGGCAATTCTTCGGGCTATGTCAATTAGGTTGGTTCTCCTACGGATCTCTTCATTTATTATTCGTTCACGTAGGGAAACGCCAAGCATAGCCCTCTCTATTGTCCTTTAAGTGACTTTCAGCCTTCTAATGAGACCCATGAGAGCAATGGTGGCCCAATGGTAACGGTCCCGAGTTACGAGTTGTAGGTCATGACCCAGACAAGAGCTTTACTTTGTGTAAATCATTTCATCACCACTGCTATCAAGACAGTGAAGGAAAACATCGTGACTGGAGGAAACGGCATGTCCTAGAACCAAAAATCCGAACACATGTGACATCTACCAGCCCGCCCTGGGCCCGCGTGGTGGTTTACGTCCCACTCACTTGGGAACATTATAGGCTGATTATGAATGAGGGCCATTGTGAGCGACCATGTTTCAGTGCCATAGGTTACCACTGGTATGTGAGACGAGAAGATATTACGTAGCTTCCCGAAAGCTACCCAGCCGAGTCGGCTGGTCTACTCCCTAAGCACGAAGTCCGTTGTTTCGGCCTTGGTTACGGGCGTTTCCTACTCCGTATCACCTACGGACAAATGATTGCTTCGGGGCCCGAACGAAGTATGAATGACAACACGATTTGACACTTGTCCCTACTCCCGATGTGTTTTTGCCCGTCCGAAAAATTTAACTTTTACACTTGTTTTGATGGATCTGTATGTCAGACGGACGGATGAACGAACGGATGGATGGACGGACGGACTTAGGGAGTAGGCCCCCTGTTTCGGTGATTGATCTTTTTCTTGAAGTTGGCCCTATCTAACTGGACAATTGTTTAGTTTAACATAATTGTCCACAATTTCGAGTGTAGATTCTCCGATCTTCATGAGAGTGGATGTTACATGGTCATTTGACATGATCTTTGTTTTGTCCATACTTATGCCCCGGCCACACTTACGTCAACGTCAATGCCCATCATCGCCATAAACATCACGGTAGTTAAATTCGGTCAAGATTCGGCAAAATTATTGCGGTAAGTGGTGGCTACACCTACAGGCAACGTTCTTCATCGCGATAATCAACGGCATATCCCGTTAATGTGGCCGCGACATTAAGGAAGCTATATATCGTCGGCAAAGCGAAGCGAAAATATTATTCGTTATCCATTTCAAGATTACTTCCAGACTTGAACAATGACGAATGCTGACTGCGTATGCCGCACGTGCAACGCAGCCACGCGCGGCACTTGTACTAACGGAGCACGGCAAGCCGCTCGCGACAGCCGCGCTCAGATTTAAAAAATTGTTTTATTTGGAACAACATGGAAACCATTTTTGTTAGTACACAACTTAAATACACCAGGATTAGTTTAGCTTTATACAATTCTTGTTATTCAAATTATTTTCTATGTATATTACAGTGTATGATTTTCTAATCCACAATGCAAATATACCTATATCCTAAAAATAAGTGGCAAATTAAATATCCATTATCAAAAAAAAAATCTTTCATGCGTAATATTTTTCTGTAATGCCAAAAAAATTTGAAAAAAATATATGTTGAGGTATTAAAAAGGTAGTAAATATTTATAAATTAGTTTTGTTGTCTCGAACTATGAAAAAAAAAATGGTCCAGACAACCTGACGTCAGGATGTCTGACCACTTTCTTTACGTGGTTTTTCGCTGCCGGTCGAGATACTAAATATTTGAAGTTAGGTATCAAATAGTAGCAAAAAGGTAGTAAATTTTGGTATTTTCTAAACATCAAATATCTCTATTGGTCCAGGGGTCCTGACGCTTACGATTTTTTAAGTCTCATTTATCACACCATGAAAGAAAAAATCTCGTAATGTTAAGAATTTTGTACCTAAACCGAGGGATTACTTATGTACTATAATTTTAGGCTGGATAAACGATAATCTTACTTTTCACCTAAAGTGTGTTTTTTGTTTAACGTTAAACAGTAAAAACACAACTTTAGGTATTTCTGAGGTTCCTCCGACCATATGAGCACAAAATTGCCACGAATGAATACGTAAAGCACTATACTATTATTTCAAAACCAATTTACTAAAGTGTCTTTAATGCAATCTCAAACACTAGTTTTACTGGACTATACGCATTAATATTAATTTCAACTTGATATCTCCACGCGTCCTTGAGAAAAAGGGTCTTGACAGACTGACAGTTTTAAACAGTTTTTTTATGTGATAGAATTACAAATTAACAATTTTCGGACTTTTTCTTCTATTTGTGCTGGGAGACCTTGCTTCTTGCCAAATTTCATTATTCTAGGTCAACGGGAAGCACCCTATAGGTTTTGATTTACTTCCGACAGTTGCGAGTATCAAAATGTGTCGGAAAATGCTCGTATTTTTTTATTGCGTTGACTTAGACACTTGATTTTTGTAGAACTCAAATTGGCAATAGACTTACGTATTTAATATTATATTAATTTCAACTTGATATCTCCACGCGTCCTTGAGAAAAAGGGTCTTGACAGACTGACAGTTTTAAACAGTTTTTTTATGTGATAGAATTACAAATTAACAATTTTCGGACTTTTTCCTTTATTTGTGTTGTATCTTTCTTGTTACCAAATTTCATGATTCTAGAACAACGGGAAGTACCCTATAGGTTTTGATTTACTTGCGAGTATCAAAATATGTCGCATAAATGGCCGTATGTTTTTGCTGCATTGACTTAGAAGCTTGAATTTTTTAGGACTTCAAGAGACCACAGACTTACGTATTTGATATTAATTTCAACTTGATACCTCCACGCGTTCCTGAGAAAAACGGTCTTGACAGACTGACAGACAGACGGACAAACCGGTGATCCTATAAGGGTTCCATTTTTTCCTTTTGAGGTACGGAACCCTAAAAACGTGTTGCGCCGACTACAAGTATCTAATATGGGACAAGGGAAAGAAGATGATGATGATGATGAGCGAATATTTTCATATTGCTTATGTCGATATGTAATGAGAGAAGAAGGTACCAATGTATAGATATTGTTACAGTATCGATCACACTAATATTATAAAAGCGAGAGTTTGTGAGTGTGTGTGTGTGTTTGTATGTTTGTTACTTCGTCACGGTCAAACGGCTGGACTGATTTGGATGAAATTTGGTATGTAGCATATACCCTGGATCAACACATAGGCTACTTTTTATCCCAGTCTACGCGGGTGAAACCGCGGGGCACAGCTAGTAGGTTGATAAATATGTGAGATATACCTACTAGTTACTACAACCTCAGAGGGAATAACTTACTTAAGTAGTTTCAATTATGAGTACATACATATAAGCATAAGAAAACATACCTGAATAGCATAGCGTGCAATTTTTCACCAGTGGATGATTTTTTATTTTTTTTTATTTTCTTTATTAAAGCAACCAACAGTGATACATGTAGTATGTAACAAAGTGTGTAAATTAAAGTATTGTATGGCTAGTAATAGGTTTCCCTATATGATGAAACATAAGGCTTCTAATTTTTGATAGACTTCTCTTCTAGCTACTAAAACATACCTCCTTCAAGAACGACGTCTTCCTGGTAGCTTTCCCTCATTGCTCTCGCCAGGATTTGGTGGTAGAACTGATTTGCATAAGCTCTGACCTCTGGAGTTACCTCCATCCTAGCTGTGGCCCCGATTAGCACATTCAACTTCTGCTTAGCGTTCGCTATTAGCTTGTCGACTGTGGAAATTTCAAATTCTTAGAAAAGGTATGTACACACGGCTACACATCAAGCTATACATTTCCAGTTTACACTGACTTCTCATTATAAGAAAATCCTATACAATGCGAGATCAGCTTATACTGGAAATGAATAGATTGATCTGTAGCTTGACACGAGCGACGGCGTCTTTGCAGGTATTCAAATCACGCACACATAGATCGGTACGGTGCTTCACTTTCGATATGCGTGGCGCGGAGTCCTCCTTTTTTTATACGTCTATGACATATACTTTAAATGTGGGTAGACTATATGAAACACCTCTGCCTAAACACTGGAGAAATACAGGCGTGATGTTTATGAGATTTAAAAATAGACAGCAAAGTGCAGTCCTGACTAGTACTGAGTGCATTTGTAGACTCGAAGCAAGATGTCGGTGTTATAGTGTTGATATTAGTGTCGTTCTAAAAAATTGCGAGCAGGAAAGTTTATGCGGTCGTCGGCGACGTGCCTTAACTGTAAACAGCAGGCGCAGCCGATAAGAGCGCTTCATTTTTAGCCAAGTGATGGAGTAGCTTTACTTCTAATTGAATTAACCCTCTACCGCAAAATATGGGACCATTATAATCCGTCAAATATATATTTGGTTGTTATTAATCTTGTAATGGTCTATTATTCATTGTAGATAAAAAACTTTTTAACAAAAAAAAAAACCGACTTCCAAAAATCACTACAAAGTGAAAAATAACTTTGATTTCGGAAGTCGGTGTCTTTCGTTTTTTATTTACTTTCTTTTTTTTTTGCCACCGACTTCCGAAATCAAAGTTATTTTTCACTTTGTAGTGATTTTTGGAAGTCGGTTTTTTTTTTTGTTAAAAAGTTTTTATTTCTCGCTTTTTAGTGGGTCTGTTTATAATTTGTATAAGTTACAATAGTCTAATGTCAATTGCTCATCACATGTTACAAAATATTGCTTTTCCCGATGCTGGGACGTTAATTGTTGAGGAGTTCTGCTGGTAAGAACCAGGAGAACTCCTCAACAACCACTCACCACACGCATTGTTTGACGAGCGGAAATTGCTTAGCAACCATATTAAAGTAATCGAATCGCAACCCGTGAAATATTTATCATTGAGTAGTTCCGGTAGCCATCTGTGGTCTTCATCATCAGTTCCACTTCACCAAGTGGTGCTTTCCGAGAGCAAATGCACAAGCTACTATAAAAAATACCCAAATCGCTATAGGTGTGCCTATAATATTTGAAGAGTTCCTTCGATTTCTCCAGGATCCCATCATCAGAACTGGATTTTGAAAAAAATGGGACCATTTGGGAAGTATACCCTTTCCAACAAAAAAATAATTTTTCAAATCGGTTGGCAAGCGACGGAGTTATCCGCGAACAAACATAAAAAAAAAAAAAAAAAAAAAAAAAAAAAAAAAATACAAACATCCGAATTGAGAACCTCCTCCTTTTTTAGAAGTCGGTTAAAAAGGGCGCCCGGCAAATTTCCAAATAACAGTTTATAACAACAGCACTCGCTAGATTTCTCCAATTTTTTCAATTGAATTCACACATCTTATAATTGCATTCATAATTTATGCAGTAGAAGGTTTAATTAAATAACATTATCGCTTGAATATAAGTTATAGCGAAGACTCACAATCTGCTTCTAGCTCGGGCACTTCCTGCAGAATGTCTTCCAATGCGTACTGGACCGCAGGCGGCACCCCTGTGTGCCGCCTCGGCACATTAGCAGCACCTGTAAGTTATTAATGACTCTTCAATATCAATGAGATAACAGTAAGTAACCGCCCGTAATATGGCCCATTTAGAAAAAGACATTCATGTGGGAATGGTAGGGCAAATAAAAATCAGCATAAAACTCGATTAAACTGTATTATTTAAAAAACATAAAAGTGAAGCAAAATAACAACCATATTGGCTCTCGTTTTACAAAAAAAACATTCCACTCACTACCGTTTGGATACACAACAGACAAATTAAAGCGTCCTACTCACTACTCATTTTCTACAGCTCGGCCATCCTATTATAAGTTTGTCCTCAGACTCCTAGTTAAATTCAAAGAAAAGGAATAAAATAACAAATTCAATTTATGTTAAAAAAAAACACATTTACTTTTAAAAACAACTTACAACATAACCAGTCTAATATAATATTCCCACTGCTGGGACACAGGGAACCACTGTACAAACGCACCCGGCGCTTTTATATACTAGCTATTTTTTTTGGATACAATAGACCCTTTTTAGTGTATTTTTGAAAAGAACAAAGTGCGCAAAATAATAGACGCGAAAAAAAAATTTACAGTATGAGTACCAATGCCCTTGACCTCAAGGTCAATGACCCTGAGGCTTTCATCGTCTAATATACGAGACATTCACTGCCTCATCTAACCCAAATGATTCACCAACAAGAAGGGATCTGGCGCTCGGTGGCCGATGCCGTGGCACGCTCGCTTCGCTCGCTCGCCGTCGCGCGTTAAGGGTCGCTGTTCTAACCTAACCTAACCTAACCCAAATGATTCACCAGCAATAGAGGCAATGGTCACTATTGTAACCCTACCCAAATGATTCACCAATGTGAAGTTTCGGACGCGTGTGATAATACAGTGGAGCCGGACACAAGCCTCCTCTCTTCGAAAGGGAGAAGGCTGTAATCTATCATGTGGGCCCAGTGAATGTTGGTAGATGTCACATGTCCGCGATTTTTTTTTTCTCTAGGACATGCTGGTTACCTCACGATGTTTTCCTTCAACGTTATGAGAGCAGTGGTAATTAAATAATTTAGACAAAATAAAGCGCCAGCCTGGGTTAGAACCCACGACCCATAAGTCGAGGCCGTTACCACTGGGCTACCACTACTCTTAACTTACAGCAACTTACATTACTACTTACTTATATTTATACAACATGAAACACAAAACAATCATGAACTGCTAGAGAAACAACATCACACAAAATGAAAACTCACTAATAAACACTAACTTAATTTGCAATCATAACTAATTATAGGGCTGACCAGTTTATTTCCTACATTCATTCGCGTAGTAGTGACAAGGACGACGCTATACTAAATCGAACTTTCTTCTAAAACCCCAAACAGCAATATTCCGACTGTAAATATGGCACTATTTACAGTCGGAATTTTGCTGTTTTTTAAAGCGTGCTTTGTCTGCGTTTGGTCATTCTTTCTAACATAACCTCACCCATTTGTATCGTGTGCGTTTGGTCACTCTTCTAACCTAACCTCACCCATCTGTAACGCGTGCGTTTGGTCACACTTCTAAGCTAACCTCACCCATTATGTGTTTGGTCACACTTCTAACCTAACCTCACACATTGTGCGTTTGGTCAGACTTCTAACCTAACCTCACACATTTTTAACGCATGCGTTTGGTTACAATTCTAACCTAACCTCACCTATTGTGCTTTTGATCACTATTCTAACCTAACTTCACCCATTTGTAACACGTGCGTTTGTTCACACTTCTAACCTAACCTCACCCATTTCTAACGCATGCGTTTGGTCACACTTCTAACCTAACCTCACCCATTTCTAACGCATCCGTTTGGTCACACTTCTAACCTAACCTCACCCATTTGTAACGCGTTCGTTTGGTCACACTTCTAACCTAACCATTTGGTCAAACCGCGCCCTAGCTTATTGCGACCAACTTTGAGAAAAGACAAGAAAGTTAAAAAGAAGCACATTTATTCAAAAAAAGCGTACATTATTAGAAGGCCACAAAGTTTATAGAGGCTCATTTATTTAAAAAAGCGTACAATATTAAACGGTCATAAGTTTTTAGATCATCAAACAAAACTTTCCGTTTTAGCACATCAAAGAAACGCTTGGTACTGACTGATAAAATACAAGCAGCTCAGCCTCAAGCCCCGCATAAAGGCATACAGGGTCAGTCCCTGTGTGCCTTTATGCTGGGCTTGAGGCTGAGCTGACTCCAAATGAAGTCAGTACTGGCGCCGAGATCTGACTCACTGTTTACATACAGTCAGGCTCGTAATTATAATCAAAGTAATTACTTGAGTAATTACTTGCTACTAAGTAATTTCATACTTGAGAGTAGAATTCTTAAGTAAAGAAAATGGTGACTATTACTTGGCTAAGAATTCTAAGCTTTGACAGTTCTAACTTCAAGCAATTACTATACTATTAGAAAGAAAATCATTGCTTGAGCAATTACTTTTACTTAAGTAATTACTTTTACTTGACTATAAATACGAGTGTAAGTATAGTCGTACTACCGATTTCCAAACCAATTTATATGAAGTGGGTACTTATAACACCAATTTATATGGGTGTTATAAGTTTGACCGCTATGTGTGTGTGTGTGTGTGTGTGTGTGTGTGTGTGTGTCTGTGTGTCTGTCTGTGGCACCGTAGCGCTTAAACGGGTGGACTGATTTGGATGCGGTTTTTTTTATTTGAAAGCAGGTTTTTCAGCGATGGTGTTTTATCAAAACATGTTTTATCAAAATCGGTTCACCCATTTCAAAGTTATTTGCTCTTTTGTTAGCTGCGGTAGGGATCTTAGACGCGTAATGGGTATTTACTTTACTTTCAAACCTTAGTGTGACCTAAAATTTGAAACATCCATGTATGCTATCTATCTATGCAAGATTATGGAATTCTTGGTCTGATGCTGCAGCCAGGATATCCAGCACTAGTGTGCTGGATACACTCTTGAAAAATTAATAGCAGAAATGTCGTGTTTGGATTCATTTACATCAGTATTTGATTCTATATACAATGCAATGGTGGCAACAGGATGAGCTGATGCTGCAGCCAGGATGTCCAGCACACTAGAACACTCTTGAAAAAGTAATAGCAGATATGTCGTGTTTGGATTCATTTACATCAGTATTTGATTCTACATACAATGCAATGGTGGCAACACGATGAACTGATGCTGCAGCCAGGATGTGGGCACACTAGAAGACTCTTGAAAAAGTAATAGCAGATATGTCGTGTTTGGATTCGTTTTGATCAGAATTTTATTCTACACACAATGCAATGGTGGCAACACGATGAGCTGACGCTGCAGCCAGGATATCCAGCACACTAGAATACTCTTGGTAAAATAATATAGCAGATATGTCGTGTTTGGGTTCGTTTTGATCAGTATTTGATTCTACATACAATGCAATGGTGGCTACACGATGAGCTGATGTTGCAGTCAGGATATCCAGCACAGTAGTACACTCTTGAAAAAAAAATAGCAGATAGTAGTGTTTGTATTCGTTTTTTTATCAGTATTTAATTATATTTGCAGTACGATGGTAGCATCATTATAAGTTAATGTTATGTGCAGAGAAACTTAACATTCTGCAGTAATAAAAATGTATTTCTGTATTGTTAAATTGTTTAAAAAGGTTAAAATAAAAATTAAATTTAAAATTTAAAAAACCCCCAACGCAAAAAAGAAAAGAGAACATTTAAAAAGTCAAAAATAATACCTATCGTTGAGCCATCAAATTCGATTGAGTAATACCTATATATATTTTAATTACAGAAATTGATGGATGGCACGATAAGGTTTGCTCATTGAAATGGCGCTATAATGTCACGGCGGGGCACCGCATAAGTAAGTCAGACCCTTCACTTGATTGACTATGTACATATGCGGTACCCCGCCGCAAAATTATAGCGCCAATTCAATGAGCAAACCTTATCGTGCCATCCATCAATTTCTGTAATTAAAATATATATAGGTATTACTCAATCGAATTTGATGGCTCAACGATAGGTATTATTTTTGACTTTTTAAATGTTCTCTTTTCTTTTTTGCGTTGGGGGTTTTTTAAATTTTAAATTTTAGTTTGTAGAACTAAGGAAAAAAAACCTAAATCCAGGTCTATTTCGGTCTATTTTTTCGAGTTGTTACCATATTACTCCTACAGTTTTTATTAAAAGTTTTCATTTTATACAGTTCTTTACAAGCTGATAAGGAATGATTTCTTGTCATTACTTTTTTAGTTTAATCAAAATTTAATAAATCGATAATTACTTCATATTTTGCAAGCGTTGTGTCATCGCGCTTCTCATTCTTTTCTATGCAGTCTGATAGTGACCGCGCTTTTTGCGATGGACAAGCCTTAAGCTAGTCCATTTAGTAACGATAAGTGTTGCACCGGGAGTATTCGACTGTATTTTAACAATACCAGATTCCACTGTAACGGCTTGGGCTTTGCCAGTAGACTGCGCTGGACGTCAACTGCTAGGTAGTATAGAGAGATAATTGAAATCAGCAGGCTAAGTTAATCCATTTTAATTATATAAGTGGAAGTAACACGGATAAGGCCTCATTTATGGAGACGCGGGGCGTCGTGCGGCGCGGAGCGTGGCGTGGCCTGCACTAAATTCAAACATAGGGCGTTCTATGAGAGCGTTTACGGAGAAGCGTTTAAGATTTCTTACACTTGACGGCCCGCAGCCCGCACCGCGCACGGCGCCGCACTACGCCCCGCGTCTCCGTAAATGAGGCCTAAGTCCAGGTAAAGGTTACATTACAGGCGAATGCTCTTGCCGCGCCTTAAGAGGAAATGCGGGTGCTCTTCATACAAACGCTCTCGCCTGTTTTATTTCTAGTTAATGACCATAAAGCAATGATTTTTTACAGAAATATTAATACTAGCTACTTGTATGCCCCTATGTTTTCCTTTTGACGATACATTATTTATATATGATCAAACAAAACTCATAATTGCCTATTCAGACCACTGCAGCTCTCAATAGAGGCCTAGTGTACAAATTTGATAACTATTAAGGAAAAAAGAAAAACATAGGGGCATAGTATATAGGTATATCCTTCTTATTGAGTTTATAAAATATCTTTTAAATTGGTCCCATATTGGGGGAGGAAATAGGCGAGAGCCAATACTCGAAATGTGACTTTTTACATAGGCTATTTAGTCAGATCTGCAGTTGTCCTTATCGCACGAATTTGAAGGCGGAGCGCTCGCAGAGCGACAGCAATAGTTTCTTCAAATACTAAATTTTCAAAAGTCTGGCCGCCCGCATTTCCTCTTAAGGATTTGTATAGAAACTATTCTATGAATACTGCTTGGAAGTTTTATTTTTATTTTATTTTCTCATTTCTATTTTCTTTTGTTTTGTCTAAAAACGTATCATTATTATTAATATATCTACTTATAATTTGTAGTTTTCATTGAAAGTATATCTTAACTAACCATTTGGTAATGTAACATGTGTAACAAAAGAGCCGGGTGATCTGTAACTCAGGGCCCTCCTACTTCAGACACCTTTCTCTATATAAGATTGTGCATATAATATCTAGTGCCTGTAATACTAAATGAGAAAAATAAAGATTTTTATGATTGATTGATTGATTGATTTTTTCAAGCTACCGAATCACCTCCGAAAAATAGCGAAAATATCGCTATTTTTCGTTTCGTACGTTGGTTGAATAAGTTTTGTGTTTCTAGACAAACATGACACGTCAGCCGACTGAAGCTCAGTGTTATTAATTCAACTCGAGCCATGTCAGCGGCGAACATTGTTTCCTGTGTTCAACGGATTCATATTTCCTCTCTTTAATTAAATTAACTCGGAAATGTTCTAGCGACGAATGTGTTTAATTTTGTACACTCCACTGACTAAATACGAGATGTAAACTTACAAATTAAGGGCTGCTTGCTACGAATAAGTATAAGTCAGGAACATAACTGCGCTTGCAAAATGACCCAATAAAAGTCGAGTCTTAGTAGGCGGGGCTTAAAAGTCGTGCCCGGCGCGTCATCAGTCGGACATTTGCCTTGTAAGCGAGCACACGTCAAATCATCGCGTACGTTTTTTCTATAATATTGTGAACAGCTGTGAATCATCATGCCAGCATATGTTGTGAAGTAGCGCATGAGCCATACAAGGTTAAAATGTCCAAGGATCACTTTTCACTAGTAAGAAGTAGCAAAATTATAATTATATTCAACGATGTTCAAATACGTTACTAAACCGAGATGGTCAATACTATATGCAAAATGAAATCAGTTTTTTTTTTTACTTATTTGAGAAGGTATTTTTCTTCCTTCTTGATGAAATATTGAAATTATAATGACGGTGTTGAAGAAAAATCAAGAAAAAAAATCATCAATCAAAAAGTCCATAGTTTGGAAAAAAGAGGATTATGCGTTACGCTGATAAATATACCATCATCAGATATTGAATCTGCTGTGAATGCACCTAAGGTGCAGCGGAAACGACACACTTTTTATGCGATCGAGTCTGTGGCTGTATGGCATGCAAAAAGTCCGTCGTGGATTTTACGCAGACTCAACGCACCCGACGCACATCTTCGACCATTCTGTCGGCAGAACTGTAGGCTGTAGAGAGGGACATAAACGCTATAGAAATCCCCCACTAACGAGTGCAGATTGCATACTAAAAGGCGTGCGTCGTCTACGTTAGCGCGCGTTGAAGCAAACGTTCTATTTTTTTCGCGCACTTTTGTGTGGCGCGGCGCGGCGTGATCTGCCTGAATTACATTACAGTTTCTGTGCGCTAGACTTTTTGCGCGTTGTATGCGTTACTGCATATAATTGCTGAGGTTCTATTTTCACAGACCAAAAAGTGCGTGACGGATAGTCTGTTGTCTGCGCTGCACCTAAAACACACACATGTTAAAGCAAAAACTAAGAAAAAAATCTACTTTGGCAGTAAAACGCGTATCAGTTTTACTGTCAAAATAGATTTTTTTCTTAGTTTTTCAGAAATCTAGAACGCAGAAATAAAAGATTTTTAAAAATATTTCGCTTAAAAATATCTTATCCCAATTGAAGAAAAATGGATTTAACGATACTATAGAAAATACTGCATTGAATGAATTTTCTGATGAAAAACATAATATTTTTTTGATAAAATGTATAATCGTTGAATTTATCAGAATCCGTCTTCACTACATTGTGAAGAAAGATTTCTTTGAACGTCTTCTAGACAAAAACTTACTAATAAGATAATCATATTTCGCGGGACATAGAGTTCATTGAATTGTAAAAAGTAACCCAATAAAAAATAATTATATAATAAAAAACATTGTACAATAATCTTGTTTTATTTTTTACTTGGTCCGGGGTCCACTTATTGCATAACATCGTCCACAGCGCTATGACTCAGCTGTCATAGCAGACATTGCAGCACGCGCGCGAACCAATCCCTGCTTTCGTTCTAAATTTGAACCAATCACCAAGGATGTCTATTTGTAACCTCGGAAGTGATTCGTATTTTGAATCCTACGTCGTTTTGGTTTCAAGTAGTGCCAATTTTTGTGTGGAATTTGTTCTGAATTACTTCTGAATTCTTCCTGACTTATTACTTATTCGTAGGCTGCTTGTTTGTGTGGAATTTGTTCTGAATTACTTCTGAATTCTTCCTGACTTATTACTTATTCGTAGGCTGCTTGTTTAATCTTAGATAGCAATAATTATTATCACAGAATTCAAAAGAAAAAACAATTCATATGTTTAGTAATGAGTAGGTTATGAAGACTATGACTCTATCTGCCTAGCCTTTTCCCAATTATGTTGGGGTCGCCTTCCAGTCTAACCGGATGCAGCTGAATACCAGTATTTTACGTGGAGCGACTGCCATCTGACCTCCACAACCCAGTAATACGATAGCCCTTGGTAAGACTGGTTGTCAGGCTTTCGGGCTTCTGACGACCTGTAACGACTGTCAAAGATCAACGAATAACAGCCGGGACCAACGGCTTAACGTGCTCTCCGAGGCACGGAGGAATCTCGGAATGTAAAGATGGTCACCCATCCACTGACCAACCCTGGCAAGCGTAGCTTAACCTTAGGGATCGACCCGTGCGGCTGAAAATATTTAGCCACGAGCTCCTCGTTTTTTTGATAGTCTCCTCCTTTGTTTGATAGTCATAGTATGAAGACTGACTATCAAACAAAAAGTAAGTAGTAGATAATCAGTTAAAAATCGTACAGTAATACTAAGCTAAGAATGTGCTTGGACAATTTTCGTTACTTGATTGTTTTAAGGCTAATTGATAACATTAGTACTTGACATTCATTTTAAGTTAATAATCCAGTCTTCAAACTTAATTGGAATGCCACGGTGACATTTTGCGTGCTGCAACGCAGAAATCCACGATTCCGCGTTGCAGCACGCAAAATGAGCACGCATAAAATATTACAGACTGCAACAACCTATATAAGTATGTTCCGGATCTGTGCAATAGACCTAAGCAATGAGATCAATGTTTGTTGCGGTTGTGTAATGTCGTTGCCAAATAAACGATTTTGTACTTTCTCTTCTACGAATCTAAACTTGACGGGGAACAGTAGGTATCTACCAACACTCGGCTTACATTGGGGACAGTAAAAAACTGGCTCTAAATGTTTTAATTTTGCAGGGAAAAAACTAAGCCGTAGAGCGAGCCTCACAGCGAAATATATTTTAAAAAAATACTTTTAATTCGACGTTGTAAAATGTTTGTAATTACATTTGTTCCGTGAATGTGGAAGTTCTCATTAGCATAGTCCTTTCTAAATCAAAGGTTCGTGTTTCAGATATCTGATCATGCGGACTCGGTCTCTTCACCGAAAGTGTTTGAAAATTGCATACGCCCAGTGGTTTGGTACTTTTTGAGTATGACCAGTCACCTATCGGTCTACCAAAATAACACCGATTTCAATCTACATGAAGGAATTGTTTTGCAAAATCTGCCGAGAAAGTCGGAAACTTCACGCAGGCGACGCCGGCCATGAACAGATATTATTAAATATCTTTTATAATACTGAATTTTAATTTCCCGACTTAGATTCCTGGATATCTGTTTCAAAGCGTAAACAGCGTGATGTGATAAAAAAATAAGCCTAATGATGCATTATGCATGTTAGCTTAAAGCATGTTTGTTGCTTTAAGCGATAATCTAAGTATTTAAAAGAAGAAACTGACTGAGTGACTGACATATCAACGCACAGACCAAACCGCTGGGTTTAGAGATTCCAAATTTGGCACATGTGTCTTATGAGGTCTAGGGGTGGACTAAGAAGGGATTTTTCAAAATTCACCGTCTAAAGGCGTGAATCGGGGGTCCAAAGTTTTTATGAAAAATCTTATTCCTTGAGTTAATAGACTTGAAACTTGGAACGAATATTTATCTACAAGTCTGATTTTTAATTCGACGAAATTCTGACATTTCAGAAGTGTTGCCAATAATAAAACGGTCCTACTAAAAACGGAATGCATTTAAGCGAAATTAAAAAAAACCTTTCTTGAATTTAAGGTTTCAATAAGAAAAACTAAAACTTAAAAATTGACTGATAATTTTAAAATGGTAAGTAATCAGATTTTTTATTATCAAATTAATTGAAGTTGCAATAATTAGTAAGGTAATTATTTTTCTTTCACAGAAATCCCTGTCCACTAATCCATAGGTTACAAACCTTTTTTATGAATATCTTTTTGTTTGTAAAATCTTCGCTTCTTGTAACTACAGACAGACAACGATGATGATATTAGTGATAATGATACATAAAAAATATTTAAATTAAATAAATATGTTCTTTTACTTTTGTTTCATTTAGCCATATAAAATTAATATTTTAGTTAGTTTGCATTGAATGCACAGAACAAACACTATTTACATTGTCTTATTTTACTTGATCTCATTCTCTTTCATATTTTTTGTTATTTTATATCCGAAAAATTCTAGTCATTTATATAACATAGAGAGGCCGCCGGGCGTGACCCACTGGCAACGACCCCGATCCGAGACCGGCATTGAACTTGACGAGGCTTTGCCTTCCAGTTCAATGTCACACAGATAGACGTCCCGACAGTTTCATCTAGTAGCGCCAACTATACTCCGTTCAATTTATGATTATTGATATGACACAACATGTCATGCTGAATTTTAGACCTACAGCCGTGTAAGTGTAACTTTCGATAATTTCTTATGTAAATATTGATTATTTCATAGAACTTGTTTTTGTCGGTCTTGCTTTCATACGCTAGGAATATAAAAATAAGGCTAAAAGTGTTAGGCTTAATATTATATGTTACTGTATTAAGTTTTCGTCGAACTTCTTATGCAATGACATTATTTATGTATATTATCTTGTTTTTGGATTAATTTCATTACTGCAATGTTTATTAATTACTCTTCTACAAACTAATTTACCTGAAATACATGTTTATAATGGTCTGTACCCAGATTAACCGCCTTATTCATAAAAAAAAACTAAAACGCTATAAATCTATTTTAGTTATAGAAGTGTTTTGTGTTCTTCTTTCAAACTCAAATCATAATTCGAAAGAAATTGACAAAACACTACTTTAACTGAAATAGGTTTATAGAGCGTTTTAGTTTTTTTATGAATAAGGGATTGTTAGACTTTAGCTTAAGCTTATCTGAGAGAGTATATTTGGTCAAGTATGTTTACTTACCAACACAGGATAAAAGCTCGTTGATTTGCTGCAAAGAGGTCCTCATTTCTATAATGAGCCTGCCCTTCTCATCCAGAGATGTTGATAGTTCTTTTTCCGCTCGGCTCTCGGCGTCCATTTGTGATTGCAGTTGTCTCTTTTCATCCAAATATCTGTTGTACAGCGACATAAAAATCACATATAATTTAATCAAATTATAGCGTAAAGTTCAAGTCTCAAAAAAATCAGTGACCCATTGTATCGCATGTTGTGGTAAAAATATGTGGCTGGCAGCAAAGTCGTGGAGCCTGACTGCCCAGAATACGACGGACGTAGGCAAATTTGCTTTCGCTACAGTTGCTAGATATTTGAATATCTAATGGACTCAAAACATTGCCGCGGTTCCATCCATGTAAGCCATGGATCTCAATAGGCAAGACTTTTCATTGAAACGACGTAGTCCATCCATAAAAGTATTTTTTCGGGGGACTATCCGAATTTTCCTGTTTTAGAATAAAAATTAAATGGTCAAATTAGTGTATTCAAGCCCAGAAAAAAATATATGTCATAGATACATCCTTGTCTTAGTGAAATTAACGGTTCAAAACACTATTAATTGAAAGGATTATGCCCAAAAAGAAATCAGCGTCGATAAAAAATCTTATATGTATTATGATAGTAGGGCCCATACATTGTAGAAATCAGATGAGAAATTAGTTTCTCTCAAAATAATCACCATAAGCGCCACTGCGTTCACAAAGCGACAGCATTGCAAGCGTTGAATAAAGAGTTAGGAGACCCAAAAAAAGATAGTACACCAAGCAGTTATGTTGCACGAATTCCACCATCCAAACTTTTATTTTAACAAAAGAGCGACGAATCGCAGTAGCCCGTAATTATAAAAAAAAAACGTAGGGAAGTTGTGCGCATGTAATAAGCCTCTGATGAAACCACAGTCCAACCCAACTGATGGTTGCGCTTTGACGAATAATTTAGTTGCACTTAGATGGTTGCGCTTAAAAACGGTTGCGCTTTGAGGAATACCCCAACAACCAGCTAGTTTTCTAGATTCTTTCTTAGTTGATCACGATAATGTAACAGCGATGTTTTTCTAATACATTATCTACCTACGCTTTTTTCATGTGGCTTTTATATCATATTACTTAATCGCGTAATACGCAAAATACCCACATTGTGGTGGAGTTGCAGATACCAGTATTACCTATATCCTATATACTGCTAACCAACTTTTCTAGGTATGATGCTATGCAAGAAAGCAAGAAAATCATTATTCCATTATTAAAAAATTAAATTTAAAATTTAAAAAACCCCCAACGCAAAAAAGAAAAGCGAACATTTAAAAAGTCAATAAATTTAAAATTTTAAAAACCCCCAACGCAAAAAAGAAAAGCGAACACTAGTGCATGTGCTGGATATCCTGGCTGCAGCATCAGACCAAGAACTCCATAATCTTGCATAGATAGATAGCATACATGGATGTTTCAAATTTTAGGTCACACTAAGGTTTGAAAGTAAAGTAAATAACCATTACGCGTCTAAGATCCCTACCGCAGCTAACAAAAGAGCGGATAACTTTGAAACGGCTGAACCGATGTTGATAAAACATATCTAAGAACCATCGCTGGAAAACCTGCTTTCAAACAAAAAACCGCATCCAAATCAGTCCACCCGTTTAAGCGCTACGGTGCCACAGACAGACACACATACACACACACACACACATAGCGGTCAAACTTATAACACCCCTCTTTTTGCGTCGGGGGTTAAAAATTAAAAAAAACAGCCAATCATGGGGATAATTTTTATAAAGAAAATAATTTCATATTTGCTATGAGGGCATTTTTTTTTAAACTGCTACCTACTTTGAAAACAGCTTACTAATATTGTTTTGGATATTTTAGCAAATTCTTGGTGTAGTCGAATGATAAATTTTACGAATTTTGCTAGGTATGTATTTTTTTTATTATATGGAGCTTATTTCTAGTAATATATGTAAATAAATAGTAACTTAGATACGTTTTGGTCATGACCGTTACCAAATAATAAGGACAGTACTGCAAGACGTAAGATGACACATTTCAGGATTTAATTTTGTTACTTTTTTTTTTAATTTCTGTTGGCAATTTAAGTAAAAGAGAAAACTAGTCTTTTGGAACTATTTAATAATTACTCGACACTTATATGTTATAAAAATGTTAATTATTTGCAACTTGTATGTATGGGACATCCCATAAGTGGGTTGGTAGACATTTTGACGAAAATGCCCATGAAACAACTAATGCACTTTTATCATGCATACGTTTTTTTTTTATAATATCTGAGTTTTCTGCCCACACATTTTTGGGCATTCTCCTTTACTCGATAAAAAATACCGAAACAGCAGTAGCTCTGGGCACTACGCAGAATTTCGACTGATAAGTTACCGCATCACTGGCAGACTGGCACAGCGACATGGAGGACGAGCTCGCAGCACCACACGCAGACCAGATCGTTACATACAAATTACTGCTAGACGAAATCGTACAATGACCGCGATGATGTTGGTTACGAAGCTTCATAGCTCTTCAGGGATGTTAATAAGCAATCAAATCGTAGGAAATCGCTTGCATGAAGTTAATCTCCGTTCCCGAAGGCCGCTACGTGTACGACTTATTGAGCCCCGCAATCGCAACACAGAAACACACATGGTTTATGGTTGGTGGTGGTTGGTTGTTTGGTGGTTTGGACATGGTGTCATGGTGAACACAGAAATTGGGCAGAAGAATAGTGGCGTTTTGTGTATTTCTCTGACGAATCTCGCTTTGGTATGAGGCCAGATACTAGACGTACAGGGTATTGGAGGACCTGGACGACAAGAACGTTCAAAATCATGCCAGGAAATCCGTGGTTTCATGCAAAATCAGAGAGTACACGTACGAAAACATTTTATTTAATCAATCTAAATAGGAGTTTTTATTTAAATTCAATAGGGCAATATAATATAAAAAAGTTTTTTCGTATTTTATAGGTATAAAGTTGTAATAAAATCTCTTTGGCTCTACTGTTTGTATCTGGCTGGTTTTGATACCATTAAATAGATGACATTTTAGAAAAGAGAAATAAAAAGTAAAAACGATTTCCCGCCATTTTTCAATTGTTTTTCTGCCCGCCAAAATGAGTGCATCTAACGAACAAATTCGATACATTTTGAAGTTTTATTACAAAAAAGGGAAAATGCAACACAAACCACGAATGAAAATTGTGACGTTTATGGACTTAACGCATTGCACAAAGTTGGTTCAAGCGTTTTCAGCCCGGGAATTTTGATGTCAAAGATGCAGCTCGCTCTAGTCGCCTCTGGTCTCACCCTGTTACGGATAAAGCCGATGCCATTTTTGGTAAAGTGAGCAAGGTCGGTATATTAGTAGTTACGACATAGCTGAAGACTTAGGGGTTGGCCACAAAACAGTTTTGACCCATTCTGTCGTGAATTGTGAAATATGAACAAAGTTTTCTTAGAAATATTTGATACGAATGCTGAAATCGTTCCCTGGAGCCTCTTAGCCTTGTTTCTGAGGATTTTTGTTGTAAATATGTAAAGTGGACACAGAAATAGTATTCATAATGTATTGCTTGTCACGTAAAATGTTGGTTGACGTTCTGAATTATTGTTGGCCATTGGACACGCCATGCATATGCAACGCTTGTCATAAACTACGCGTATTGACTACAACCCACATTTCATTTACATTTTCATACGACTCATTCGGTTTTATTGTTGTTTGAAAAGTAGAGAGCATTGAAAGCGTATGCAAAATAAGAGGTGTAACTAAAATTGGATTAACAGCAATTTTCAGACATCATTTCAGCCGAGTGCTCAGCTTGTATTTTCTTAAACAGAGCTTTTTTGACATATATATTTATCATTTTATTATCCGCTCAGATCAACAAAAAAGGAAGATGGCGCACCGTGAACATCAAAAGTGAAGCCACCTTATTATACAATTAGTCACAATATTCAATTCAAAAATTGTTTCTACAGTCAAATAAATAAATAAGTCTATATTAATTTATCATTAAGAAATTCATTAGTCGTATAATAACATTTCAATTCAATTAATAATTATCATTTCAATTAGTAATTGTTTTCATTTTTGTTTAAACTGTGTAACATTCAAATTTTTTAAGACATCTGGTAATTTATTGTAGATTGTATTGCGCGATGCTATCCCTAAAACGCTCTTTCTCACTACAGTCCACTCAACAAAGGCGTTGTAGAGTGCGTGAGCTGGGACGTAAGCGATTTCTTCAGAAAGTTGTTCAGGGTGCTTAGGGAGTAAACATACTAAAAGTCCCGGCGACTAGGAGGTGCGCCGATTGGGGGGGAATAAAAGTTCCCACTTATGAGTATTTCGCTAATATCTTTAAAACGGTGCGTCGTAGAGAAAAAATATCTTGCGTGTAATGAAAGCTCATAATTTTTTTTACAACTTTTACCTTACATACTTTTTTGAATTCCTACCCATTTTCGAAGTATACGTTCCGGAAAAGTGAAAATTGACGAAAAAACTACTTTTATCAAACAATAGCCGTTGCCTGTTCTTCGTTCGCGTTATTTCGGGATAAAAAGTAGCATATAAGTGGTATATAGTGTGTATATAGTAGTGTGTATAGTGTGTATATATATAATTATATAGTAGTAAGTTGTTAATCTAGGTCCTAATCTATCTACCTACCAAATTTCATCGAAATCCAAAAACTTTTATCTATGTAATATGTCGCCCGCGTGGATGTCGAATATTATCCCACGGGAACCTACTGCCGGGATGAAAAGTATTCTATGTATTAATCCAGGTTATAATCCAGGGACCATTAATTTACGTATCTGATATTAATTTTCGTATCTGATATTAATTTTAACTTGATACCTTCACGTGTTCCTGAGAAAAAGGTTCTTGACAGACTGACATACTTAAAAATATTTGTTTATGTGATAAAATGACGAATTAACAATTTTCGGACTTTACTTGTGCTATGACAACTTGCTTTTTGCCACATGTTTCTAGGACAATGGGAAGTACCCTATAGGTTTTGATTTACTTGCGAGTTTTAAAATATGTCACATGAATGGCCGTATTTTTTTATTGCGTTGCCTTAGGTTTATTTTTTTAGGACTCCGAGGGACCATAGATCTACGTATTTGATATGAATTTCAACTTGATACCTCCACGCGATCCTGAGGAAAAGGGTCTTGACAGGCTGACAGACAGACAGACAGACAGACGGACAACGAAGTTATCCTATAAGGGCTCCGTTTTTTTCCTTTTGAGGTACGGAACCCTAAAAAGGAAATTTAAATCATAGTTTCCTAATAATTCATGACAAAAATATTTTTCGTTATTTTATTTTATTTCTTCAAAAGTGTATTGAAAAACGTCGTTTGATACACGTGGACAACAAACATTCTCAACTTGTATCAAAATGTACTATTTTTAACTATGTTAACAGTAACTAGACGACGACTCGTCACGTACTAGTTAGTTGTATGTGTGTACGTGAGAGTGTACGAGTATTTGACTTGCAGGAGCACGGTCTTGTGGCATCACTTTTGATAATCGCGGCATTCCATCTTCCTTTTTTTGTTGATCTAAGATTATCCGTTATCACATCTAAACACTATTTTGAGTACACGTGGCACTGCACCCAGCGAATATTCGTGAAAGTCATTGAAGGTTGAATCCCTTACACGCGCTTCCAGATTTGGTTTCCTAAAGTTAGTTTTACATTAAATTTAAAGCTAACTTCCGGTTTCCCTAACATACATTGTATAAGCCAATTAATATGAATCCTGCCCGTTCGTGCGTTTTTAAAACTCGAGCATCGTTTCTCGGATTTTCGTGATGTTTGTTTTTAATTCATATATATTAAATTAGGTGCTCCGGCTAGGTTCTAGTTTTTAACTCTTTTCATTATTTATTCCAGACTAGCCTACCCGCCTGACGTTGTCCTGTAAAAATTTCAATTACTCTTTTTTAGTCCTATTTTTTTTAAACCACCCTGTAATGTGGAGAATAAAACCACAAAATAAAAAAACCAGTCGAAGAAAGAAGAATAGAGGTTGCTATACTCTTGCAGACCTTGAACCTTGAACTTCCTGAATGTCATGGTCACGTTATCAAATACAAACATACTATAAAGTCTGCCCGATTGCACCCTTCCTAGAACTGGCCGCAACAAACGCAACGCTATTCCAACTTCAATTTTTCCTCTCCGTATCAAAAAGTCCTAAAAGCAAATGGTTCTAATAGTATAATTATGTTTACTACGATTTCAGTGGTCCTGGGGGTCTAAAACGGTCACAAACTGACAATTCATAATAATATTGTCAGTTTGTGACCGTTTTACGATTTCAAATATTATTCATAATATTATCCTATTATGATTCTGCCAAAGTGGCCGTTTTAGACCCCCTGTACCTTCCTTAGGCCTCATTTACGGAGACGCGTCGCGCGGCGCGTTGCGCGGGGCGGGCTGCGGGCCGTCAAGTGTAAGAAATCTTAAACGCTTCTCCGTAAACGCTCTCGTAGAACGCCCTATGTTTGAATTTAGTGCGGCCCGCGCCGCGCACCGCGCCGCTCGACGCCCCGCGTCTCCGTAAATGAGGCCTTAGTTGACAGTTTTCAGTGGATTAATGCACTGAACACGGCTAATGTTTGATCAATGGTGTCGCTGACAAAATGGCAATCAGTCATACAGGTACGAATATAAGTATACCTATAAGACTTATATATATTATCATTATTAGGGCACGATCACACTTACCACAACCACTCCATAACGACAGCACGTGGTCGAGCGCTAATTTGTATGAAAATGAATAGTTTATTCACACGGACTACATTTGTCCGTCAAAATCAACCGTTTGGGCGATACCGACCACATCAAGGCAACGTCGCAGCTACAACGCAACTGCAAGCGAGACCGCCTACTTGCAGCCAGCCACATCGCAAACACAACGTTTAGTTCAATTCAAACATAATGGCGGCTCGGAAGTTAGCTGCGAGTGCAGGTACAGTCAAGTAGACAATAATTTTGGTTCCATTTAGTTAAGCTCGATTAAGATTTTTTTATTTAAGATTTTTTTTTTAGATCTCTTTGAAGTTTAATTCTCGAGTTTTTCTTTTAAGTTTGAATCGTACTATACCTGCACTCGCAGCTAACTTCCAAACCGCCATTAAGTTTAAATCGAACTACATAAACTACAACGCAATTGCAAGAAGCTGCAGCGACACTATTCACGCGTAACCACTGCTTGCCCACATTTTTTGTCGCTGCGATGTGGTGTGGTTGTGGTACATGTGAACGGGCCCTTACTCAGGTTATGATTTTGTACAACTGAGGCAAGCTTTACATTATTGTAAAAGGCAATGTCAAGGCCTGTAAACAATGGAGGAAACAATTCCTTTTCATTTAAAAATTAAATTTTTACTGAGAGCGCTTAAGTTTTCCAAGATGGAAGTTGTTATGCGCGTTCCGCCTTCGGTTTGTGAAACTATTTAAGCCAAGTTAAAGTGCAACTGGTTTATACTAGATTATTATGAATTTCCCTTCATTCAGTTTCGCCAAGAATATTGTAAGTACTTTGGGACTTATGTTCTACTATTTCAGACAAGGTAAAGTGCATCTTGAGTAGTCTATATACCGATTCACTGATATGAATAATGATTCGAAATAATCATTTTATTTTACCAGAAACCTCGTTTAAAACGCACACACTATTTCATAAACTTACGATTCACTGAATAGAAATAGCCCACACCACACCACAAAATCATTATAAGTAGTTATAATAATTTGTTTATCCAACACTAGAGAAGTTGCCTTCCCTCAGACAAGTCTAACTTACATAATTAAGATTTCTCCGACGACGATCTTCGGTTTAATCGAATTGCAAGGACTTCTTCCATTACAAGATAAAAGTAAGTTTAAAAACTAAAACCCGACTACTGAAAAATCACGCTCTAAAAAGTATGAAACAAGAAAATATTCTCATCTGAAATTACAAAAAGACAGACAAATTAAAAATCCGGAGTCACACGTCATGTTAGGGCAGATCAAGCAGATTACATAGGTACGTGTTACTCCGGATTTTTAATTTGTCTGTCTTTTTCTAATTTCAGATGAGAATATTTTCTTGTTGTATACTTTTTAGAGCGTGATTTTTCAGTAGTCGGGTTTTAGTTTTTAAACTTAGTTTTTATTTAAATTATTTTGGGGTTATTTCGTTTTGGCTAGAGTCAAATTACATTTTTAAAGACGAATAATTATTATATATTTTGGGTAGGTTTGAATAAGAGACAATATGTTTAGCTCACAACTGAGGCGTGATTTTATAAATTATTCCCAATTATCCCATCCCATCCCAATTATCCAATCACCATAATTGTGAAAGCCAGTCGAGCTTTATGGGACATCAACTGGTTGGTCACAATCTAATGTTTAGCACCATTCACTTCATTTCCCGCAATTGCTCTACTTTCCACATCTTCATCAATCTTTTCATGCCTTGTAAACAGACTCCCCAAGTATACATACTCACTTACTTGCTCCACACTCTTATCATTTATCTTCAAATTACACCGATACATCGTCTCCTCTTTCAAAAACCATGATCGTCGTCTTATTCACATTTATATTCATCCCTTTCATCTTTTATGCTTCATCCATCACAGTCACCAAGTCTTGCAACTGTACTACTGACAATTCTTAAGTAGAACTTAATCATCTGCTCATACTCTTTCAAATCTGTCAGACAACTATCCATGTACAAGTTGAACAGCCACGGTAACACTACACAACCTTGTCTAACACACCTCGAGATGCAGAACCAGTTCATGTATGCCCCATTTATCCTAACACAAGCACTGGAATCCTTGTATGAAGATTTCAGTGCCCGTACCAAGCGCCAGTCCACACCGTAATGTATAGTGTCGTAGTTTCTTGTGCCTTGCAATATTTTTTCGGCTATGGACCTTAGGGAGAAGATCTGATCCATATAGCCCATTCCCTCTCTAAATCCTGCACATCCCATATTTTCTCATCTGTCACTCTTACCACTCTATTTATCAAAATCTTCGCATACAGTTTGCCGGCAACACTCAAAAGACTAAAGTATGGGTACTTATATGTGCCTTCAGATGTTGAAATGTTTCTATCAGCATGTAACTTGAAATTAACTACCAATAATTACAATCATGCAATTAAATTATAATCGAGAATCGAACTGCATTTAAATTACCTACCTTCTTTTCTTTCAATTGAAATTACTTACGACTTTGAAATGAAAAATGTAGTCTGTCTGGCGTTGTAATGGTCGGATGCCTATCCGACCATTACAACGCCAGTATAACAGACTTAGCTGAGGTTAGCTGAGCACTTGCGATATACCACAATTTCATCTGACAGTAAACAATGATGCGGTCAATGATGGCGCATGCTTGCAATACCTAATCTTCCTTGAAAACTTTCCCGTCAATTAAACTTAGTAAACACAAAACAGACAGTTTTACTCCGCAATAGGAAACTCGGCAACTACACTACAATAAATGCCTCGTGCATAGGCGTAGTTCTGATGCAAACTATAACTGCTACACATAGATTGTAAGACTTCCCATCCCTGACCACTTCAAACTATAAATAGAAATAATAAAAACAAACAAAAAAACATTGCAAGTTGAATAATAGCTTGTAAAAATATATCGAAGTACAAGTTTCAAATGCTAACTGCTAATTTGTATTGAGTAGTTTGCCGCATGTAGGGCGTACAGGCCTTGCCGCCGTATTAGTACAGCAGTAACTTGGAAATGCCCTAAATATTCATCACTTAAGTCCGTTTGCACACGTACCGGCTGCCGGGTACCCGGCGAAATAAAAGTTTTCCCGGCAACGCCACCCTCCGTGCCTTTTCACATGTACCGGTTGCCGGGTAGCCGGCGCCGACTGTCAATCACATTTAGCTTTCACACGAGCCGATTTTATATCCAGTAGCGCCTTTACTATCGACGCGAGTACAGTCGCGTAGTGACTACGCATACATAATTTAATTTTCACTCTTCTCTAAAAATGGAACGTGAACAAATAATTGCAATGTGGATTTTGCACAGAAGATACCGCCGCCAGAAAAGAAAGTCAAGAAATTATTGGGTTCATCCGATTAACATGAAAAGAGAACAGTGTGGACATTCTACACCTTATTTCCAGACCTACTAAAAGATGAAAACAGGTTTTTCACGTACTTTCGGATGTCAATATCCTCTTTTAACCAATTACATTGTAGTTTGAAAAACCATTTACAACGTGAGAATTGAAAGATGAGAAATTGTGTTCAACCTATTGATATGTTCGTCATTGCAATTCGGTAAGTAAACATAATTTTAATTAGTAATATTTTTTTTTTTTAAATAACACTTTAAACGAAATTTGTATCACACGTCCCGGTTGCCGGCTAGTCGATGCCGGGTAACCGGCGGGTAGCGTATGGCAGATTACGCCGGTACGTGTGAAAGATAACGTACATGTTCATACACTTAGCCGCCGGATACGCGGCATCGACTACCCGGCAACCGGGACCTGTGAAAAGGCACTAACCGACGTCTGGTGTCCGGCAACAAAACAGGAGGGCAAGTATGAATGTTTTGTCCGGCTCACTCAGACATTCCGACTAATTGGCAGCCAGAACGTGTGAAAGGACACCAAGACTTTCGGAGTAACTGACAGCTTATACTTTCAAGGAACTTCAACAGTAATTGTAAATGGCCACACAGTCCACCGACAAATGCATTTAACGGAGAATTATTGATTGCTTTCATGCTGCAGACTGGTCATTACTGCCTTAAGTATTCAAATGCATTCGTTCCGAACTGACAAGTTTCAGTGCATGGCTATTTAAGGCCCTTTCGGTTCGTGGGTCGCTTAGATATGTTTAAACTTTAAACAACTAAACAAAACAGTTTGCATGTGTTTTGCTATTAATATAATTTGTTTTCGCCTTTGAAGTTAGTCGTAAGAATTGTACGCCTTGTGAAACAGTGACTTCGACCGCATATAGAAAAGAATTACTTATGTTTTTTTTTAATACAGAATTCTTTTTAAAATTTTAATTTTCTTCTTTTTTTTACTAAACTTGCTTGATATGCCTTAAAGCACACGCACACGCGCGCGCACGCGCGACAGTCCCAACAGCATCCTGCGTGCGCTGGCGGACCGGTGGGACTCTCCGATGCTGGTTCGTTGGATACGGCTGCACGCAGTCGTATAGTGATTTGTCACCATCATCGGGGAGTCCACCCGGACCGGTCACTTACTGTTTGGTTGAATGGTATGAAATGAAATTGTTATTATTATTTTATATTATTTAATTAAATTATTATTATCGTTATTATTCTATAAATCAAATATTAATTATTACTAACACTAGTTTGTAAGCTCGCAATACTAACAAATATGGATGTAATCGTGTAAACAATTCGATGAATCTGAAATAAATGATTATTTATTTATTTAAAGAAAAAAAGACCAGGATTAGGTAACTTTTATCAGTATAGTACGACAACGTTCAAAGGTCCCAACGTTTATTTTCGGAAAAACCGAACATTGCCGAATTAAATGTGACTATAGTCTGATTTTTTTAACAAACGAGTACTGAGTATGCCTCTCGCACATTTCCGATATTGACAGAGTGAGATGGGTCGTTGGTCGGGGTGGCGCCATTGGTCGGGATGGGTGGAACGGACTTAAAGAAATTTAGTTTTCTCATACATGAAATTTGGACAGGGCAACGTCTGTCGGTCATGTTAATAAATCCATCAAGCCATTATAGGCTACAGAGCGTGCCAAAGAAATAGACATACATACATACTCTCGAAAAACATCACTCTCCTTCTGGGCCAGTCGGGTAAAAATATGTATAGGTACTTCGACGAGACAAAGGATGTCAGTCGTTTGACGTTTTGTATGAATTCAAAAATTGTCCCAGTTTTTCGCTATTATTGATAAATAAATAGTATACTTATTTATTAGTTTCGAGGTGATCCACAGTATTAAAAAGTGATTGTGATAATATGTATAATATGTAGGTTTATGCTATTGGACGAGTATTTAATCAGAGACGCGCAGACATCATGTTTTGTTCCCAGGCAAGTTCAATGTTGCTTTTGGTCCCTAGCCACGACCTCGGGTTTAGATGTTTTTGACAAGTCTTTTACAAGACGTGTTGAGAACAAGAACCAAAACTTATTAACACAAATTATGGGTTCAGAATTGTCAACACTACTTATCTCAAAAATTAAGCCAGCTCGAAACGACGCGTAGGTTAGGTTAGCCTAGCTATAGCGCATAACAAAATTGTATAAGTTTATGTTTTTAATCAATACAGCATTGAACAAATGGGTCAAGAGCAAGACCGATGAAAACAACTACGGAATAATTACTCGTCAAAAATAAAGGCCAATTATATGAATTCGCAAAACAGTATCTACTTAATTAAAATTTGATGGTTAATTGATAAGTTCGTACCAGTTTGTGCTGATGGCTACTGCATTTTTACTGGGTTCCGTACCAAAATGATAAAAAGGAATATTACCCTTATCCATACTAATATTATAAATTCGAAAGTAACTCTGTCTGTCTGTCTGTCTGTCTGTCTGTTACCTTTTCACGCCTAAACCACTGAACGGATTTCGATAAAATTTGGCAAGGCTATAGATGGTATCCTGGGGACGGACATAGGCTATTTTTTTTTTCAAAAATAATCCTACAGGGGGTGATATAGGGGATGAAAGTTTGTATGGGAAACTCAGTATTTCTTAAGTTAGGGATGTGAAAATTAAAATTTTATTTTTTTGATAGGAAATAAAGAAATATGCGGTTCAGCGTTTTTGAAAAATCATCCCCTAAGGGCGTAAAATATAGTAAAATAGGGGTTGATTTTAAAATTTACAAAACTGCATGGATGTCGACAAAATTTGGCAAGCCTTTATATAGCATCCTGGGGAAAGACATAGGATACTATTTTTTTCAAAAATAATACTACAGGGGGTGATATGGGGGATGAAAGTTTGTAAGGGAACCCAGTATTTCTAAGTTAGGGATAACAAATTTATGCTATTAGTAGGAAATTAAGAAATATGCGGTTCAGCGTTTTTGAAAAATCATCCCCTAAGGGGGTCAAATAGGGGTTGATTTTAAAATTTACAAAACTGCACGGATTTCGATAAAATTTAGCAAGGCTTTATATAGCATCCTGGGAAAGGACATAGGATACTTTCAAAAACTTTGAAAAATCATCCCCTAGGGGGGTAAAATATAGTTAAATAAGGGTTGATTTTAAAATTTACAAAACTGCATGGATTTCGACAAAATTTGGCAAGGCTTTATATAGCATACTGGGAAAGGACATAGGATACTTTCAAAAACAATACTACAGGGGGTGATATATGGGATGAAAGTTTGTAAGGGAAACCCAGTATTTCTTAAGTTAGGGATAACAAATTTATTCTATTGGTAGGAAATTAAGAAATATGCGGTTCAACGTTTTTGAAAAATCATCCCCTAAGGGGGTAAAATAGGGGTTGATTTTAAAATTTACAAAACTGCACGGATTTCGATAAAATTTAGCAAGGCTTTATATAGCATCCTGGGAAAGGACATAGGATACTTTCAAAAACTTTGAAAAATCATCCCCTAGGGGGGTAAAATATAGTTAAATAAGGGTTGATTTTAAAATTTACAAAACTGCATGGATTTCGACAAAATTTGGCAAGGCTTTATATTGCATCCTGGGGAAGGACATAGGATACTATTTTTTTCAAAAATAATCTTAAGTTAGGGATAACAAATTTTTGCTATTGGTAGGAAATTAAGAAATATGCGGTTCAGCGTTTTTTAAAAATCATCCCCTAAGTGGGTAAAATAGGGGTTTGTTTTAAAATTTACAAAACAGCACGGATTTCGATAAAATTTGGCAAGGCTATAGATAGCATCCTGGGAAACGACATGAGCTACTTTTTGTCTTAAAACATAATCGTACAAGGGGTGATATAAGGGATGAAAGTTTGTATGGGAAACCCAACATTTCTTAAGTTAGGGATAATAGGCAACTGAAGGAACACGGTTGGGTTTTAGTCAGTAAAAGTCTGACACGCCCTTCCGCTCCACCCAGAGCGGGAGAAGTTATTTGATGATTTCCCACCCTCAAAAAAAAAAAAAAAAGGGATATGAAAATTCAAATTTATGCTTTTGGTAGGAAATAAAGAAATATATGGTACAGCGTTTTTGAGGGGGTACAATAGGGGTAGACAAATGTTTGTGTACCTACCTCTTTTTAAGAGATTTAAGGGATTGGAAATGTAGTCATAGTTCGAATCTTGAGGTAACATTTAGTCTTTATTTCATTCGACATTTTTACGAGGAAATTATTTGAACTAGTGGACACTCGGACAAAAGTTATTTGTTATTAGAGCGTGACTGGCATAATAAATTTTAAGTAATTAACAAAGCCCCCCGCCGCGTAAGTCTGTTTGTTTGAATGCGATAATGTCAAAAAGTACCGAACGGATTTTCATACGGTTTTCTCCAATGAACGGAGTGATTCAGGGTAATTCATTATGGTTTTGTGTAAGTTGGCTGAAATATGACGACGACTGTTGAAGATGTCGGAAAAAATCATGCCGACTGGTAGCTTTATGCCTACTATACACGGTAACGATATATCGTAGCGATTTGAGTTTGCACGGTTATATATCGGACGGCCCTATGTTTTCCACATGAACGTTCCCATGATATATTTTCCGACATCCACGCGGGCGAAGCCGCGGGCAAAAGCTAGTGTATTATATATTGTGTTGCAGTACTAACATAGGAGCTTATATTGTGCCCTGTCGTTCCCCAGCGTACAATAAAGATTATCCATTTAAAGATCATCAATTTGTCATATGTAATCATTGACTACTACACAGCTGGCCCATGCACATCGCGGGCCGGCTATCAGCAGCCTGAACGTGTGAAAATAGCCGAACAATTCATACTGCAACGCAAATTGTACAGCAGTCGAAGTTTATCATTGACTTCGATTCTTCGTGGTCTCAATGAATAACAATAGACCATTAGCAATAACCAGCCAAGTTATGTTGAGAAAATTGATTTAATGGATAATTATACGAAGGTTTTCGATATCGCAAAACGAGTTCTGGAACTCAAGGGCAAAGGCAGGATACCTGGCAAGGCGCAGTGATGACAGGTCAACAGGTGGAGTAAGGCTGTGACAGAGTGGCTTCCAAGGATTGAAACCTGGATGAGGCTGGCACAGGAGCGTGGGCATTGCCACAAGAAAAGAGAGGCCTATGCCCAGCAGTGGATGAAGTCAGGCTGTGGATGATGATGATGATGAGGTGCGGTAGGTAACTAAAATTAAACACCAACCAACCCGTTGTAACTACAACAGGTTGGTTGCGCACGCAAGGTTTTCTATTACCCCGACTACGGTGATGCCAAAAGGAAGGGGGGGGGGGGGGTCTTTAGCAATTTATGTATCTATGTTTGTATTTACATATGTTCCACCGTAGCACCTAAACTTCTGATCCGACTTTAAGAATGAGGTGTCAATCGTATCATTATTATGGTCCTGGTGGCGTATATAGAAATGCTACTTCAGTACGTCCCCTCAGGCGGAGACGATAGAGTCATTTCCAGGCGTTAAACACACAAATTCTAGTAAATGCTAATTCCGAGTAAATGGTACTGAATAGTAGCATTTACGCCTGGAAATGCGCTAACTCTAGGTATTCGTCTCCGCCTGAGGGGACGTACTGAATTAGCATTTCTATATACGCGTCCTGGTGACATAGGCTATGAATAACCTTTAAAATATTGTCCAAATCTTTGATTTCAATGATGACTGCGTAGTCATTACTAGGATTTTGTTTGTGCTGGGGGTTTTTTAAATTTTAAATTTAACTTTTAGTATCATTATACTTATTCCAAATTATTTTATCACTCAAATAATCAATAAATCACTTACGATTTATTTATTATTATTATTTATTTATTTATTTATTTTCATAACGTAATGTGTATAAACAGATAAATGACGACTTTCAATACCTAATTACAATTCAACAGACCGAAAATGTCCATTTTATGATCATCACTGAAGGGCTCAAAGAAAAAAGGCTATTCACTTTTTCACGCAATCCTACAAACTTTGCTTTACATCAAAGAGTAATAATTTAACTTGAAAAATGGGTCACGGGGTGGTTAGCAAAGCGCAGTTATAGTTAAGTTTTATTTGTAGTCCAGTAAAAATAGGGTTTGAGATTGGAATAAAGACACTTTGGTAAATTGGTTTAACATTACGACATTTTTTCTTTCATGGTGTGATAAATGAGACTTAAAAAATCTCACTTCCGGGGATTTGCCTGTTTATACATTCCAAACGTTAGCGTCGAACCTATTTTCAGTTTTCACCTAGGTGACTTTTCAGGAACCTAGTTAATAATGGGTGTACTACGCCCAATCGAATGCCAAATAATCGAATATCAATTGATCCTCCACTATAAATCGAACGTCTAAATACTAGAACGTTCATAGTATCGAATGGTTAATAAATCGAACATTTAATATATTGTTCACTCAATACATCGAGTGTTCAAAATATCGAATGTTTGTTTGATCGAGCGTTCAAAACATCGAATATTCGTTCCAACGAAATTTCAATATACTGAATACTTTTTTTAACGAATACGAATAGGGGGTTGGGGGAGGTTAGCGAAAAATTATTGCGTTGAGGGTGGTGAGAGGGGGAAACGGATGGAGAGGGGAGGGGAGGGAGTAAGAGGGACCGGTGAGGAGGATGAGAGGAGAGGGAAAGGGGAATGAGGGGGGAAGGGGCGTGCGGAGGTTTTTTGTTTGTTTGGACGCGCTAATCTCTGGAACTACCAGTTGGACTTTAAAAAAAACTTTTTGCATTTGATAGCCCAAGCCTAAGGAAGCCTATAGGCATATTTAAATATCACTCAAAGACCCTTACGTGCCGAACAAAAAAAAAATCTGAAAGTACGCTTAGCGAAAACGAAGTAATAGCGCGGACAGGTAATGCGATGCGACGGGGTGGGTCTGGGTAATAAGAAATTTCACGCGGAGGAAGTCGCGGGCAGAAACTATTAGTTATAAATGCGAAAGTAACACGGCCTGTTACCTTATCACGCCGTAACGGCTGAAGGGATTTTCATGAAAGGGATAAAGATGACCATTGACCTGTGATAGCTAGCACATAGGATACTTTTTATTCCGGTAGTACGTTCCCGTGAGACAATTTCCGACATCCACGCGGGCGCGGGTAACAGTAGTATCAAATAAAACGGCTTACTATGAGGGTCTCGAATAGGTACATTTTTTAATTTTTTTTTAAATAAATCGTTTTAAAGTTATTTAAGAAAAAAAAGAAAAATCCAAATTGGTCCAGCCATTTTCGAGTAATCGGGGAACATACATAAAAAAAAGTAAAAAAAAAAAAGGTTCCGACGAATTGAGAACCTCCTTCTTTTTGAAGTCGGTTAAAATAGACGTAAATTGACCATTCCCCCCTTATCTCCAAAACTACTGAGCCTAAAATTTTGAAAAAAATACAGATAATGGTTCTTTACCTGTAGATTACAGGAAAACCTATAAGAAGTCTGTGGTCTCAAAATAGCATGGTAAATCTCTCAATATTGTGACTACAAACTTACATTTACAGTTGGAAGGTATGGGGGAACATGTATTTCAACTACAATGTTAAGTTTGTTCTTGGGATAAATTCATCCCAACTATGGAACCCTTCATAGTGCGTGGTCCGACACGCACTTGGCCGGTTTTTTTCATTATTAGTCTATTGTACTTAAAAGACACTTGAAATATTTTTTAGGATATGCATTAACATTTTCATTCTTCATATGGAAGTGTCATAATATCCTGATTAAGTGATAAGGAATCTTCGCAAAATGCATAAAACTTAAATTACCTAGACATTATAAAATAATAATTCTAATTAACAAAATTGCGCCGACCTTGACCGAGCGCCTCGCATCCCCCGCGTCGGTGTGCGAGAGGGACGAAGTTATCGGATGTGAAAAAGATGGAGCTAGCATGGATGGAGATGGAGATGGATGAATGTTTATCTTCTCGAATAATTACTGAAAACTTTCTTCTCATTACCTACGCAATGTCATTGTTTACTATGCGCCCAGATTTTCGGTACTTATAATTATGTCTTGCGTAATAAGCGAAAAACCTTAGATGGTGATTCAGCCATCGTTGGCAGTAAAGGTTTTAAAACTCTACGTTTTAATGAGCTTCTTTGACCACTTATTTTATTTCTCGGACAATGTGCCAGTGATTTTACATTCAAATTACCGAAAAAGTAAACAAAGGAAAATGCGAAAGGTATATACACGCCTCTGCAATCTACCAACACTCAAAATATTGTACCTGAATCCACTGGTGTAGTCCGTTTTTCATTGCACTATGGTAAACAATTGAATTCATATAAAATGTTATTATAATGGAAACCCAAATATTTTCTATGTGAAATATGTATAAGCATTAGAAAATAAGATTCTTTTAGGTCTGTTGTTGCCATGAATGCATTACGTATTATTAATTTGGTAAGTGTATCATCCATTTTAAAATGTCGGGTTAGTAAGAACTTAAGGGTCTTCAAATAAATCTATAAACTATTGCGGTAGATCATAACATTTATAAATCTCCCCTAAACAATAAGTTTCGAAATTGCATATTTCATTTCTCCAGTAGAAGATGGTGGGTTTTTTGGTTCAGTGTTTTGAACCACATCCGGCACATCCCCAATAAACGGAATTTTATAACCATTAACATAACTTAATATGATAAGATCATCAGTTAACCTTAATATTAACAGCTTATTTACGTAACGTTTGACCTTGCGTCTAAAATATTCTTCAGTACTTTCGTTTTTCCTTTTTCCCATGTCTTATTTTCCCTACGATAACCCTTTTCACAATGAAACTAGAAAAGATTTTTATGGATGAAAAATTAAATTGTAAAATTAACAGCGTAGCAATCAACACGAACACGGAGAACGAATGAAGTTACAGCTGACAGATGACATAGACTATCAAATGAATATATTTTTTTATAGTCTTTAAATATTGTGGCAATGTAGTGCAATGAAAGACGAACTACAATGAATGTTAAAGCTCGAGAATGCAACGTTGAAGTATAATTCCATAAGTACGGAATCGTGGTTTACCCCTCCCCCTAGAGCCGATTTGATATTGAATAAATTAGGTATTTTTAACACTTACTTATTTTTTTTTTATTAGGATCTATAACAACAGTCAAAATCTATTTTAATTTTGCTGATATCAACTTTACCTAAGTAGATACTATATTATTTTAAAACACCACATCTTTATTTACTCATGTGGTCTAATTACACGAATCCGAAATAGAATTGATGAAGTAGACGCGCCCGCCTGATGCATCGCGCCGCCCGCCGCCTGCCACCCCCGCCTAGCCCGCACCCCTCTCGCGAGTTTTTGATTTTCATTTAATTATTAGAAATGCTTTACAGATATTCAGGGGATTTCTTCCAATTTGAGTAGGTACTTAGACAAAAATTATTGCTAGTAAGATTCATAAAAAATATTTTAGGTGTCTTTAATGTACGATAAATACAAAAACTTCACGAAAAAAAAGTATCATAGTCACCAAAGAGCATCTAATGCAATCTACCGATCGATTTGTATGTAAAAATCGATCTATTTTTACTTTTATCTAATCATTAAGTATGAATCTTTCGCTACTGCACACATACACAGCAAAGTATTTAGCATCACAATAAATAAAGACTAAGTATAACGCGAATGCTTTTATCTAACCGCTCCCGCCACAATCAGCACGCTTCTGGCGGGAACGCCTCTTATACCCGCTCGGCCAATACGGCAGAGTCGAAGCTTCTAGAAGGTTCTAGAATAATAATAATAATAACCCCACCGCAGTATCTCTACGTTGACGTCGTGGTGGGGCTTGCGCGCTCCGAATTTTAGGTCTGTGCCGGTAGAGTTCACTTTGCCGGAACAGGTCTATGATGAGGAGCCAGACCAAGAGAGATACAGAAACCCGCAGGGCAGCATGTGGCGAGCTGTTGGGCAGTAGCGACCCCACGGACCCTATCTCCCGGAAGAAGTCTTGTTCCTCACCTCTCGCTTGCCTTTATTGGCCGGCTGGAGTGAACACTGACGAGGAACAGAGCTCCCACCTCTTTCTTGCCTTTATTAGCCGGTTTGAGTGGAGATTCGCAAGAGCAAACGTGCTCGGAGGAAGGAAGTATTCCAGTAAGTGTTTGTAGGGATCTTGACCATCTTCCGGGCCCTGGGATTGTTCTGAGAACCATGGGATACCTCTTCACTCCTCACAAGCACCTCAGGACATGTTGCCCCCTTGCTGCTACGACACTATGTGCTAGCGACCTTTTCGGGGGCCCATTATTGTGTGTGCAAGTCACCCTCTGCCATTTTATCCGTATATTACAAAACATTGATCCGGCAGGGGCCATAGTCTTTTCATAGTTCTAGGCAACCAGGCCACTTTAACCACTCAAATCCATAGTCCAATCTCTTTAGTTCCATATACTGCAATAGTCCTGCACCAACCGGGGGTTGTCCTTGGGTGCACTTGCATAGTGCGTACAGGGATAATCGTCGGTTGGTGCCTCCTCATAATATAAAATTGTCTAAGGGGCCTCTGCGAGTTGGCTTCGGCCCCTCGTACGCCTTGCAAAAGTCCGGGAGCCCAGGGTCCCGAGATATGTCAAAGACACTTTAAAAATAATAATAATATCCTTGGACATTTCACACGACGCCATCTAGTCCCAAGCTAAGCAACCTAATGCTTGTGTTATGGTAACGAGATGGCTGATAAACTACTTATATACATTTTTTTTTTTTTGTAAATACATACATATTATAGATAGAAAAACACCCAGAACCGGAACAAATACTTGTAGGTCGTACAAATATTTGTTCCGTGCGGGAATCGAACCCGCGACATGCTGCGCAGCAGTCAATCTAGAAGAAGAATCAATCAATCAATCAATCAATCAATCTATTTAGAAGCTTCTAGAAACTTCTAAACAAATGAAGCGCAGTCTTGTCGTTGACTTGTGAAGTTGTGAGAGACGTAATTATGTCAACCATCAACTAGTCTCTGCACATTTTTAGATATATTTACAAAACTAGATCTTCGCCCCGAACCCAAACTGTTTAATAGGCACTTATCTAACTAAGATAATGTGTTTATGTTAAAAGACAGATTAATGATAATTTATTACTGTAGGCAGCCTTAGCGACAGTCCGTCCAAGGTCCAACTTATTAGCCATTCCTTCCCGTCCAGCAGGAATCACTTTCCTGGATATTTCATTATACCTTATTGTCCAGAGGATAAAAATTAAATAATATGAGCATCTAGAACTTTTCCACGCATCTAGATGTCGGTATATCAGAAAAGTGTGGTCATATAAGGGTGTGGTACCTACACTAACTACCTATTAGGTATAGACGTGGAGCGAGCCCAGTGAGCTCTGTTTTAGATAATGTACTTTAAAAATAACAGATATCCTACTGAGACCTTATACCTTATTGGGACTCGTGGATGGTTGACCAATGACCATCCATTACATATCCAGACCACTTCGTGCCTCGGAAAGCACGTTAAGGGTCAGCGCACACCAAGAGCAGAGCAGAGCAGAACATTCTCTGAGACTATTGAAAAATTAATCTTATGACAATTCCATACATTGCAAAATTAAATCGTCCAAACTTGATGCTCGGCTACGCTCGAGCATGCTCGAGCATGATTGGCGTGTATTTAATTTTGCAATGTATTGAATTGTCATAAGATTAATTTTTCAATAGTCTCAGAAAATGCTCTACTCTTACCCTAAGCCGTACGCCGCCGTCCCGGCTGTCATTCGTAGATCTTTGACATTCGTTATGGTTATTTAGAAACCGAAAGTCTGACAACTCTTACCAAGTCTTATCATGTTACCCCTCCCAGTTAGGGTTGTCAGATAGGCAGTCGCTCTCCATGTAAAATACTGGTATTCAGCTGCATCCGGTTAGACTGCATAAACCGGTTATACCGGTTAATAATTTCGATTATCACGCAAATTTAAAATATTTCAACCATTTGCAAATTGGACCTTTGCCAGGATTATCGACTCTTTTATCGGCACCTCTAAATATTTTTTAACTTTTGTACCTTGTCAGATAGTTGTTTAAATGAAGATGTCTTCCCCGTAATTTTTACGCTTAATGCCATACTAAAGTTTTGAGATAACTGGTGTCAAAGATCATGTACGTAGATTACTTTTGAAAATGTTTAAAAACTTCTTCCTTTAACTTTTATCGGCTGTTTCATCGGCACTTCTAAATATTTTTTTAAACATTTATATCTCATTAGATAGCTGATTAAATGAAGATGTCTTCCCCGTATTTTGTACCCTTTATGCCATACTAAATTAGCCGTTTGATGTTTTAGAAAATTTAGCACATCGAAAGGTTCGCTAAAGTATCAAGGTACCCAATGGAATGGCAATAAGGCCATTAGAGAGTTTAGAGAAAATTGATATTTAGTGACGAATACTGGGAAATTTTCAAAAATACATAAAATATGGATTTCCTTGAATGCCATAAATTTTCGCCTAGGCTTTATGAGGTGCTTAATTGTTGCAAATGGGTCACACTATCAAGGAATACGTCAAATTACAAGTCGCCCTGTATATTGCTCAGATGAAGAAACATATGTAGGTACTCACACTTTAGTCCGCTCCTGGCCGACGTTCTTCAGAGTGTCCAGCATCAAGGCAGCGTGTTTCTTGTCCTCAATCAGCGCGTCCCGCTTATCACTATTAATACTTAGCGCCATCATCAGCCGCCCCGACTGGTAACGTTGTTCCTTCAACCTTCACAGATAAAAAACTAAGTTTAAAAACTAAAACCCGACTACTGAAAAATCACGCTCATAAAAGTATGAAACAAGAAAATATTCTCATCTGAAATTAGAAAAAGACAGACAAATTAAAAATCCAGAGTCACACGTAATCTGTTCGATTTTTGCCCTAACATGACGTGTGAGTCCGGATTTTTAATTTGTCTGTCTTTTTCTAATTTCAGATGAGAATATTTTCTTGTTTCATACTTTTAAGAGCGTGATTTTTCAGGTAGTCCTCCTGTTTGCTTCGCCGTAGTCGAGTAAAAAGCAATAAAGGTTCCGTAGCAGGAGCAACAAATTCAAATATTTTGTAATGACACAATAACTCTAGGTACTAGTGTAAACGTAGATAATTATAGATATTCTGTCCTACAAATCATGTCGTAGCATCTTACGCAGGTACTTGCGTTATTTAATTGTAATAATTAAAACCGAAATCGCTTTGCTGAGCTAGAATAGAAAACGAGGAAAATGAAATAGTCCTTACACCACTGCACCGCACCGTCACCATATTGGTGTATTATTATGACGCGGTCAGCAACTAAACTTACGCACCCATTCGTCGATAGATACACTTACCTCAAAAGAATTTGATCGAATGAAGACACAAGAGTAGCTTTTTGCAAACGTTTGCAAATATTCATTACTTCGTCGAGTTCCCCGTGCATTGACTGTTGACTTCCGACATCAACATCTTCGTATAAGTCGTCGAGATTTGTGGCTTCCTATTAAAACATTCATATTATCTACTTATAATAACTCGGGAAGCTCCGATATTTATGCTGGACAAGTATCCTCTAAAGATTCAAGAAAGAAACAAGCGAATTGAATTCACGTTCGTAACGTTCACATAAAATAGACCCGTAAGGATTTTAAGAAAATATAGATATGATGGCGCAGTCGTGAAAGACATGAGAGTAATATCCTTACACGTATAATAAGCTCACGTGACCCTAAAGATCAAGGTACTTAGAAATCAACATGTAACAACAATCCGAAACAGGAAATCTAAGGTCTAAATCTGAACTTGGAACATGCTAGCGACGCGATGTGCTTCTATCACGCGTAGGGTACGCACCAGCCCCAACAGCTTCCTAAAAACCATAGCAGACAGATGGGACAGCCCCATACTGGGACATTGGATAAGCCTACATGCCAGTGGGGTAGCAATAAATACTTTGTGTTGTTTCTTCTCAATATCCGTACTTCAGAGGACGATCAAAACAATGTAAATACATAGTCCACACTATGCCAATAATTATGCATTGTATTCGAGACACAATTCGAGATGTACAATTAAGTATAATAATTATTATACCAAATCTCTGATTATTCCAATTAATCTGTGTTTATTTGCTTAGGAAGCAGTGGTAAAATGATATCGTAGTCTAGTGCAATTTATTAAACTGTACTGACCTTGATCGTAGATTATAGTGGATACATTTTTATAGCACTTTATTGAGTTCCTAGAAGCTAGCAGGAAAAAAGCGGCCAAGTGCGAGTCGGACTCACACACGAAGGGTTCCGTACCACCGCCGTACAATATTTAACACTAAGTACATGTTTTATTATTCGTTGTTATAGCGGCCTTAGTAGTAGGTACTGTCAGCACTAGAGAGTGCTGACGGTATAGCAATATTATGTAGGGACGTAAATAATAAATATAATTAGATAATAATAATTGTATGTATGTTGCAGCCCGATTTTTATTTATTGCAAGCTAAATCTTTTTATGCTGTCCAAATGATTTAATGACTTGTTTTTGTTGCGTATCAATTTTAAAACAAACCATTTAATTACTTCCCATTTCTAAACAACTCTGAAAGAGACGTAACTCGGTGAACATCGTTAAATGAGTATGTGAACCGTTTAACTTCCGTAAACAGCGTTTTTTCTATTTACCTCTTTCCTTATAAGATTGGGAAACGAGTCTGTCAAGTAAGCGACTTCACGTCGAGCCAACTTGAGCGTTCTTTCCCTCTCTTTCATATTTGCTTTGATTTCACTCTCTAGTTTATTGTATTCGAATTTCCTATCGTCCAGGTACTCCATGGCGAGCTGACCCATCTCGGTGGCACCCATGAGGCATTTGCCTTGCGCTCGACAGTCCAGTTTTAATGCCTCCAACACGACGGTGAAGTATGACGAATCCTATAAAAGACTTTGGAATCAGATTTTGTAAAATCATAACATTAATTATGAAAACCTATTAATCGGAAAAAGCAAAAGGAAATATAAATCATAAGAATCACGAGTAGCGACCTGTTGTTTCTGCTCCTGTTTTGTAGGAAAAAATTATGCATTATCAATTTATCAGTCATAACGATTTTGAAAGTATTTATTTAAACATTTTTAGAATGAAGGAACATCCATCTAAAAGCACTTTACGGTACCTATCGTAGTGTTAGAAATAGTTAATTAGTAAGAAGTACCTATCTAATTAATGAAATAAATAAGAGCATAGGGCGCAGGTGCGCCTGGTTTATTACGCACACTTTTTCTTTTTTATCCCTTTCATATTTCGTGTACAAGTAAATATTTCGTATATTTCAGGGCTCGGCTACATCAAAGCTTTCAACCAATAAACGCCGGATTCCGTTTCATTTCATCAGCTGGCATTTTCAATTTGTATGTAATTGGTATGCAGTTATTATTAAAATAATTGACAATCTATACTTGGAATAAAAATGTTACTGATCGTTGTCTGTACATGGAAGATATTTGAGAAAAACTATTATTTGCGGTTTTTATTGATACAATAGAACCCAAAACTATGATTTTTAGAATTCTTGTCTATTTGTCGGTTTGTCTGTTTGTCTGTGCGTTTGTTCGCGCTAATCTCAGAAACAGCTTAACTGATTTGGGTTCGGTTTTGTGGTAAGCTCCACTTAACATTTAGTGTTTGTTTTTATTTCTATCGGTTCATAAATAAGAAAGTTATGTCAGTTTGGAAACAAATAAAATAAAAATACTTATCAATCGGAAAGTACCTAATACCTGTGTAACCTAACGTCAAATAGTATATTATGCAATTAATGAATAAAGGACGGATTTAAAGCGAGGGCCATAGATGAATCACGAGCTAGTAAAGGATTCTAACGATTTAATCACGACCGTAGGGAGTGATTCAAGTTTCTGAGCGATGCGAGTGATTCATGGCCCTTGATATAAATCCGTTTTATTCAAGAGTTGCATACTATACTTTATACCATGACTACGAGAAAAAGAAAGATTTAATCGAAAATAGACATTCAATGAAGAAAAAGGAACGTTAAATTGGCTTTGATCTTTGATCCATCGGTGTATACTCTCAACTCTTGAAAGAAAGAAACACACATGACATGCTACATAATTTAAATTTAGAACAAGATTATAAATGTTCCTACTATTTGCATGCCCGTGTGTAGGTAAAATATGGAGAACCTTATTATAAAAGAACATCTTATGTATCAATAATACCCATGTTTGCAAAGTAATAAATTGATTTGATTTGATTTGATTTGATTTGAAAGAAAGATTTTGAAAGTAGTGTTATTTCGGAGCTCTGTTGCATGGTGATGCCATCATTGGCTGTCGTTTGATCGCATCCTCCTTTATGCGTTTGTGCTTGACTCTTGGGTTCCTGTTAGATTGAACCTAAATGGGTGTAGTTCTCATGCAGCTAGTTATTGCTATACAAGCGAACCGCTGCAGTTTCTCGAGATCTCTTCGGGCTATGCTCAGGTCTGTCCTGGGCCACTAGACTAGTGAGCCGTATGTGATTATTGTGGTGTATAGTCAGTCAGCCAGCTGCCAGCTGTAGTGGTGTGTTACTGTGGAGTGTGTGGTGTGGTGTTTAGCCTTGGGGCTAATCCCCTAATTCCTGCAGAGCATTGCTTGCACTGCCACAGGGATATGCTGGCTTTTGTGGTAATGTAGTTGGTATGTTTCGCCCAATACAGCTGTTTGTCCAGGTATTTAGTTTCAGTTGATAGGCTTAGGGTAGTTCCAAAGAAACGCGGTAGTTGTAATGTTGTCAACTTCCTCTTTTTTGTAAAGAGAATCAGCTCGATTTTTGTATGGTTCACTAATAAATAATAAATAAATATCCTTGGACATTTCACACAACGCCATCTAGTCCCAAGCTAAGCAACCTAATGCTTGTGTTATGGTAACGAGATGGCTGATAAACTACTTATATACATTTTTTTTTGTAAATACATACATATTATAGATAGAAAAACACCCAGACTCGGAACAAATACTTGTAGGTCGTACAAATATTTGTTCCGTGCGGGAATCGAACCCGCGACATGCTGCGCAGCAGTCAATCGCTCAACCACTGCGCCAACCGTGTCGTCAAAACACACGTTCACTGATAGTTGATGTTTGTTGCACCAGTCATCTACTATTTTCAAAGCTTGGCACATGAGGTCGCATGAGGTATTATCATGGATGCCATTTATTATTATGGTTATGTCGTCGGCGTAGCCTACGGTGAAGAATCCTTTGTCATTGAGGGTTTTGATGAGGCTGTCTATGATCAGGTTACATAGCAGCGGAGAGATCCCCTTGCGGGCAGCTCTTTTTGTCACGATGGCCCTTGTGGTGTCGTTCACTGTCACTTGCACAGCTCGCAATTTGACCATGTTGGTGATCCAGCCTCTCAGTGTCGAGTCTATACTATGTCTATGCTATGTGAGAATAATACTATGTGTATGCTATTGAACATGGTTTTGTCAAAGGCGCCCCCTATATCAATGAAGGCGACCAGTGATGAGCATCCACTGCGCATTTAATTTTGGAAACTACACTGTGCAGTGCAGATTCCGATGATCTACCAGTGGATGTACGCTGTTGTTTATGAAGTGATTTTATCTGAAGAGGTCTGTCACGGATATGTCTATCACAGAGTCTCTCGAGTGTTTTCAGTAGAAATTATGTGAGGCTTGTATGCCTATAAGCCTTGGGTTGTCGCGTTTTCTAGGTTTGGGTATAAAATGACTTTCACTTCACGCCATGCGAGAGGTATGTTATCTGAGTCCTATGCAGGCTCGATAGATCTCCACCAGTCATGGTGTCAAAAGATCCACCCTCTACTGCAGTAGGGCTGGGAACATGCCATACAGTCCTGTGGACTTATAGTGCTGGAAGGAGTCTATAGCCCACTTTAACCGGTCTTCTGTTATTATATTGTGTGCTCTAGACCAGGCTTCATCCATTGGAGTTCATCCTGGTTCAGCCTCTCACGTCCTGTCCTCTAGGGTTTACAATGTAAGGTTTTTACCTACCATAGCCGTCCGTGTGTAATACCCGTAATTATTTTACAAAATAAATAGATTATTCAGTCAGTAAGCGTTACTTTAAATAATACTTTTAAATATGTTATTATTAACCTAGTATAATAACTATTATCAAACAATCGCAGATGAGTTAATACAGTGTTTAATTGCTTTTTAATCCTATTCTAAAACTAAATCAGAAGTTAGTATATTACAGGTATTCTGCCCCTGAATTGATATTCAGAGCAATTTTTTAATGTGTTCGCCAGTAAGGATGATCACCGGAAGTATATCATTTTTTTATACCAATTTTTACCGATTTTTTGAGATACTTATCTTTGCAGTCGGAAGTGGGGTAATACACACAGATAGTTTATAACATGCGGTAGTAAGTTTACGTGGGTTAATTTCCGAACTCCACGCGGGCGGAGCCGCTGGCAAAAGCTACTGATAAATAATTTGCGTAGGTTCAGTTCGCGAATTAATATTATGATGGATGGAACTACGAGTACCTATCACGAAGCGTCCAATTTAATTTCCATTCGTTTAATTAGCTTGTTATTTTTATACAATGAAATAATATGTGCAAATATGAATTTAATCAATGTAAATATTGTAAGCTAGTTACATTTTTTTTTTTCAGTTTTTCGTTCACTTGCCAGCACAGTTCCATAGCAAAATTGGTAGGTAGGTATAACAAACCGTATGACAAAATATAAAAATGGAAGGATAGCAGTCATACCAAAATGCGTAGTTTATTACATTGCCCATAACAGACAATTACTTAATTGCTAAAAGGTAAGTACCTTCAACTTGAATAGAAATATTTTAATAAACTAAAATTCCTTCGCTTTTGATTTCCTGGTATCTGAGGCGTTGATTCGAAATGACAACCTACATTAGTTCGATTCGCCAGTGAGTGAGACGATACAATTTTAAAAACTGTTTTGGGATTTTTAGACTTTGTGGCAACAGAATATTGTCGTGCTCATGTTGTTGTTGTTGTTGTGTTGTCGTTGTCGTGTCGTGTGTGTATCATGTGCCGGAGACCATTTTGTCTCTGTCGCTGGAGCTTGTCACCATTCTGCGAACTTCTGGTGGCGCTATTTTATTCCTACTAGTGGATACAACATTTGTTCCCGGGGTCGGTTTTAGACAACCAGTGACGATCAGTCACCAACCATTATCTGAATGTTATACTTAATTTAACACGAGAACTAAATAATTTTCAATAATAGAATACAAACTATGAAGTAATATGATTATTTTACTCAGCAATTTACTAATGAATACCTCTTGTTTGATTAAATTCCTTGTACTACCGGAAATTTTGTAGGAATGAAGTTGTAGAAAGTTATGAAGCTTTTCTAATTTAACTATAATTCTGAAAACGCCTTTGTATTTGTGAATTGGCATTATTTAATTATAAAAGAATTTACTGATAAGCATTTTAGCATTGTTTGTAAGTTTTATTGAATTAACAAGTAATAAAATTTTGTACTTCAATACGCGGCATGTCCATGCATTTTTTGTCACGGAGAGTCACGGTTATGATGGCGTGTGGTATAGAAAAATAAGTTCTGTTAAAAAGACAAAAATTATAATTGTCGAACAAGAAAACCTCTAACATAATGTTTTGATATAAAAGAGTGTCCATGGAGTTTCTTGCCCGTTCTTCTCCATATGCAACCTACTTCATTTTTTTCTATAATTTTATTGTATGTTAACTGACATTAACATCAATTAAATATTTGCATGCCAAAACTCCATGGCGGAATGTGTCTTTGCACTAAATTTTCTCTGGAACATCTTTTGTACCCAACACATTTTATGCAAATAAGTAAATGATTTTGATTTTTGATTTTCGTCTTGGAATGGGATAATTCAAAAGTGCCTGTAATTGTTTTAATCGAATTAAATGCTAGTTTGAGTTAAGTGTTTTGTGTGATTTAAATTCAACCACCTACTCTTATATGTACCATCAACGAAGAAACACACCAGAGACTGGTGAGAGACGGCTTCCACTGGATCCCTATATATTAGTGCCTGGTCGATTGAGCTCGGGTGAAAATAGAGAAAACCAATTTTCCTAGCTAGATCGACTTTTCACTCCCGTAAACCCATATAATTGCACCTGTCATCGAAATCGTTAGAGCCTTTATATAAAATATTGCTCAATTAATAGTAAGTACAGAATTGGGCCCATACCTACTAATAACACTTTTTTTTAGAAAAGCAGTAAGGTGGAGTCTTGTAATTGCAACTAAAAATATTGGACTCCTTACTTAAAGGTTCCATAATTCTATATTAAATAAGCACAATGTATTTTTTGAAAGATTCGTTAATAAGTAAATTTAATGTAGATTTATATAACCGTCATATTTAAAGGAAAGCTGTAAAGAATAAAAACATATTTCATAAATTTCTTACACAGGCAGCAATAGTTACAATTACCAGTCCTGGCGGGTAATTGCAACTAAGTACTTGTTTTACTTTTTATTGTATGGGTGCATCTACTGTAAAATTAAAAAAAACATTCCTTGAACAAGAGTTCATAGGATTTCAATAGTTATCATTCTTTGAATGAATTCAGATGACATAGGCAGCATTCTGCAATCCAGCATAGTATGGAAGTGTGCATAGTACTCTTTCGATAAAATAGTATTTATCGACATAGTCATTTTCACTGTCACATTACTAGCATTTTCATACTTCATACAAAAACGGTCAGTTAATTGCAACTACCCTAAAAATTGAAAAATAGTTTCAATAACCAGACTTTTTATTTTTAGTCCGGTAAATATAACTGCATCCATAACTCGGAGTAGATTTATCGTAGAATGAAACAAATACGTAAAAAGTAACTTAACGTGGTTAATAATCACTCTCCTCGTGAAAAACCTTCCTTTGTGAACCTTCAAATAACCACAAAAAATTGAATTTTATATATAATTATGCTCCGCGTGTACTCGGCCTCACTACGAAAAAAATGGTGGTTTGACAAAAATAACTGTCATTCACATATCAGCGCCATCTATTTTTTTTCATTGAGAATTTTAGTAGAAGAACAATATCACGCCTGTCGTTGTTCAGAACGGTGATCCTAGAGGGAGTTATTTATGTTAGTTGCAATAACCGGATAGTTGCCATTACAAGACTCCACCTTATTACAACTTTCCACATATAGTATATATTTACACTGACTGCTTATTTTCTCCCTAGTTTTTGACCCTGCAGAGAAAAGATTAATGTTACACTTATGAAAATTGCGACTTCTAAAATCTAAATAGCCGGAAAAGTTAATAGTTTGAGGGACTTAAACACAGGAACGCAAAATCCGTCACTTTCATTATTATGTATTGCCCTTAACAACGTTTTGGGCCTTCTCTGTGTTCTGTTCATGTAGAGTTCAGTTTCCCCAAAAGCTTACTCCATAACTAAAAATGGACGCGATTAGACCATGGTATGCATTTACTGTTGTGGTGATGTGACCTGTTTCGCTAGTTTACCTATAGGTACATATAACACATACACGCAGATGCACAACATTTTTTGCAAATCTAAATATTGTGCAACTTGTACTTGGTCAATATTACAAGTATTATATTACTATATTTGGTACTGATGTGCATTAATTAAAGTGCATTAGGTAAGTAGTATACGCTAGTTTTTTGCAGGTTAATTACGAAATTATTTTCGCCAAGCCAATTTACAATGTCCTGTGTAATAATTATGTCCTGTTCGTATTTATTTATGTCTGTTACATTTAATTAGTGCGGTGCTGTCGTCAGCCAATAAGACCATATTTCCATAATATTTTCCATTATTAGTTGCACTTTGAAACTAAATCCTGAACTGCGCTATGGTTTCGTTCACAACTTTGATTAAGTAACCCGACCAGTCTTCTATTTTTATAAAGTAGAAGAAAGTATTTTCGTAGCGAAGCGTATATTTTTTTTTACGTAATTTTGGCGAGGTCTGGGAACTAATCTAATGCCGAAAATATAATTTTTAGAATTTTTGTCTGTTTGTCTGAATGTTCCATCATCACGCAAATACAACTGGATAGGTTTTGTTCAAATCTATAGATATTCCGTATAAGTCTGGTCAGTCTATAGGCTATAAATTATCAAGCTATTTGCTATGGCGGTTGAGCATTATTGTATTATGTTCGTATTCGTGTGCGTGTGTATGTGTGTACTGCAAATTGTAAAAATACGAGCTAAATGGTTAGAATATTGCAGATTGTTACAGATTTAACCCTTGGAAGCACTGGTGCTTCCAAGGGGGGTAACCACATCGTGACGCTGACTGTACATTTACTTATGGAGCTGATCAGTCAATAGTGAATCATATCTTACAGGGTAGATTTTTAAAGGCAGGTAGGTTCCTCTTAACCATTGTAGCTACAGGAAAACGGCCTTAGGAGACTGTCCTTAACTTTTTAAGAAATTTTGATTTGCGTTCATTCTGGTTTTTCAAAAATTGTACAGCCAGCAAGAAAATGGGCAATTTTCACAAAAAAAAATGTGATTTTATTTTTTTTACATTTTGTTAATACTATTATATGATATTTCATTGAACGTACACAGAAAAACAAGAGGTTTATATCTTCATTAATTCATTAATGTACATACAGGGTGTAAGGGATAGCCCTCCGCAAACTGATAGGGTGAATTCAGTATGTCATACTAAGATGACCGGTACATGAAATTATTTCAGGAACGTTAAGGGAATCCATTAAACCTGATTTGTTTGTGTTTTTGTGCACAAATTGGAGCGTCTATTACTGGTTGGGAGGGGTAGGTAATAGGTATGCGGTGAGTTCGATGAACTGTGTAGCTAGACAGAAAGTGAACAGCTGATTTCACGCATCGTTGGTTAGAGTATTTCAACATCCATTGCTGGTTTTTTTTGCTGTTTTTTTTTGCAGTTTTTTTTACATAAATTAAAATTTTCCTGAGAAAATTTCCGGTGGAATATGATCCAAAATGAGGAGCTGAATGCACCCTGTTAGTTTGCGGAGGGCTGTCCCTTACACCCTGTATACATATACATTATGTGTGAACATTAATTAATTAATTAATGTTCAGATATTAATGGTAACTTGTAGTGTATGGAACTTATTGACATTTTAAATTGTTCAGAAGTATTTGGTCACCTTGTTTGCTACAATATATCTGACGGCGACTGTACACATTAAATCCATCAATAAAACTACTCACTTGAAGTCAAGTTTCCCCACTAAAATAATAAAAAACAAACGGAAAATATCGAAATTCAAAGATTCAGTCTATTTTTGGCTCGAAAATTATTTATAACATCGATAGCACCAAAACTTAAAATGCATACTACCGCAACGCAACACATTGATAATTTCGAGCGGCCGTTGTTATTTACATCTTAGTCGAAAAAGCTGCACTGTATATACATACCTACCTTCATCAGATAAGTTTAGCTCAAAAAGCAGCTCAGAGTCTTGATGATGAGTCTTCAATTGATCATGCAATTAGTTTTTGCCACCATTAAATTCATTTCATAGCAATTAATATGCATCTCTACTTTCACTGCAAGGGAATTTGTGGCAACTAGGTATTCAGAGACGGCATTCGCTACGTGAGAAATCATAATGAAGGAACCACTCAATGGCCACACAGTGCAGGAATGGACCTGTCAAGTACCTTTAGCAAAGAGATAAAGGTTTGCGATGGACTTTTCTTCTCCTCTTTTTCTCATCTATATTTGGGTTAAGATCATGAATTCATGATACCTATATGATTATGGAAATTTAGCATTTTACAATGTGATTTTTTTTAATTTATGTTAACTCGTCTCTTTCAACATGATGAGACATGACTGTTCCACACAATGTTTTCCATCACAACGTTTTTAGAGTAGTTGTGTTGAAAAAAATTGCGTAGGTAAAAAAGTATTCATTTGCCTTAATTCATCAAACCCATGGCTTATGCTTTTTTACGTTGTACTCGTTTTTTTCGCCATTTTTTGTAATACACGTCTTTTTACTGTAGAGATTATTACTACTTACGAGTATACATTATCTGACGAAAAACAAAAGGTTGTTCCATGTGATACATTACCTTCTTTAGTATGTCTAGTATTTTCTTATACATCACTTTGATGGCAAGCGCAGCGTTCTTTTTAATATTGGCACGCTGCACCCAGTTGGCTACAGCTTGTTCCTTCTTCTCTGGGGGAAGTTTCCCCCCCACTTCGAATATGACTCGATCGCGCATCTCCGCCGCGTCCAACTATCGAACGTCAAGAACAAAACAAAATAGTATTTAACATCTCTAGTGGAAAGCTCAAGACCTTATTGATAAGTGTGGCTAATAATGCATGCTATTTCACCCTTACATCGTATGAGAAAGTGAAATAGAACATAATTTATAACGAAAACGAGCGCGTATAATTTTATGAACAGTGGCCTTAGTGCGAGTTTTTATACTTACTCGATCGCGTTCACGTTAACGTTGACGTATGTCAATTCGTATGGAATAATTGTGTTTCCCATTATAGTCACCAGGCGGCGCTTATTCATTTTCAGTACAAACTGACGTTTTCGTTAACGTGATCGAGTAAGTATAAAAACTCGCACTAAGCCCTCGGACCTTTGGTCGTATAGATATTATGAAAAAACTATCTGGATGTATTTATTCAAAATAAAGTTATATAACTTTTTGAATAAATTGTCTATCCCTGTACGGTAACAATTTTGCAATTTTCTTATGCCGTTATTTATTTACGCCCAAAGATGTGTTAAGATTGTTTTGAAATATGGAAGTTTTGACGCTTATCACTTTCAAACTATTTTTTTTGAAATTCTGTTTCTGTACAGGGCTAGGTAATGACGAGACAAGTAGATATAATTTCAAACAGTGGAGTAAATTGGAGCTTACTCCACTGTTTGACAGTGTTACATTATGTCGTACGGATACGAAGTTAGTATGGAAGAATAACTGACTAGTAGTTTGTTTTTGGCGTTAACTGCTTAAACTTCGAACCAAGGAGGTTTAGTGTTGATTTTTTTGATACAAAAAATTCTATAGGTAACATCTGACTAAAAATGTGAGCATAGGAAATTTCAAAAATTCCGTATCTCCTGACTTATTAATTTTTTTCTCAATGGAGGCGCTACTGTTAGCAGCTATACTCGCCTTAAGACTTAATTGGCAATTAACGCAGCGATTGAAGTTTCTTACCTACCTGATCACTGGGAATATGAGTCTTGTTATGATAAATGGAAAGATCATTTCAACGAGATTTCGACAAAAAAAAGGTATATGGTACAAAGTAATTCAGAGTGAACCTTCTCGCGTGCCCTGGTTTGATGACACTAATTTAAGTAGGAGTTACGTCAAAGTAGCTTTAAGACTGCGTTCTGGGCACTTTCCATCAGCAAAATTTGCTTTCCTAATGCGTAAGACAGCATCTCCAAGCTGCGAAGTATGCAACAAAATAGAAGACGGGCAACATTTGCTGATGGAGTGCGTTAAGAACAAAAATGAAAGAGATTCATTGATTAGGGAGTTTGGTTTAAATATTTTAGATCTTGGGCTTATTTTCACTATTTTAGCGAAACCTAGTTAAATCAAATGTTGCAAAAAAACTGTGTGGTCTATTACAACAGCTTGATCAATGAATAGCTAAATTTGTTAAATAATAAGGATTATAAGAATAGTGTTATTATATGTTAACTTTAGTGGTGTAAGACTAGTGATAAGGTACAATAGGGTTGGCGTATCCATGTGGATAAAAACCCTCTATTAATTTTTAAGAAAAAAAAAAGAAAAAAAAAGACAATATAGCCGAGCTGTAGAAACTCAATTTAATGCCCACTACAATTGACAAGATATATCTGTCAGAACTTCGCAGAATTTTAATTTAATTCATTTTGCAAACCTCTACAAGACAATGACTTAGGCTAACCAAATGTATTCATTTGTGTTTCTGATTATAAAGTAGATATAGAAGACCTACTACAGTAAATAATCACAACTACGGTTTGCTTGAATTTAACTGTCAATGTCATAATGTGGTAGGTACACGATTCTTACCGGTATTCATAAACGTAGATTCAAATATTAAGAACATGACTTGACGTTTTCACCGTTACCTACATAAGAACAATGAGGCATAAATAACAGATTAAGAATGGGGTAGGTATATGGCTGAAATACACATCATGAGCAAAGCCGAAGGTATAGCTAGTAAAAAAACAAGTGTATCTGAGGTAAATTTATGAAACGTTCTAGGTTCTAATCTCGGACGGTCTACGCTCGGCTGAAACGACCCAAACTAATAAATTATGCATTCAACAGTTCTCGAAATAAACACGATGCACTGCCCGCCCCGCATTCATACTATCAATAATCAATCTGCAATCTGCCTAGCCTTTTCCCAACTATGTTGGGGTCGGCTTCCAGTCTAACCGGATGCAGCTGAATACCAGTATTTTACATGGAGCGACTGCCTGTCTGACCTCCACAACCCAGTAACTGGGTAATACGATACCCCTTGGTAAGACTGGTTGTCAGACTTTCGGGCTTCTGACGACCCGTAACGACTGTCAAAGATCCACGAATAACAGCCGGGACCAACGGCTTAACGTGCTTTCCGAGGCACGGAGGAATCTCGATATGTAAAGATGGTCACCCATCCACTGACCAACCCCGGCAAGCGTAGCTTAACCTGACGGATCGACCCGTGCGGCTGTTATTACTTAGCCACGAGCTCCTTCATTACTTAGCCACGAGTTGGCTGTTATTACTTAGCCACGAGCTCATTCATACTATCAATAATATAGTAATAAACCATTAAGTCTAGGATGCGATAATTTTCGATTGTTTTTCCTTCGAGGTTTATATGTCTAAAACAAAAAGACTGGTGAAGGTACAATAATTTCATTTCATTTTCTGAACGAGCCGAATAAATACCAACACATTCTTTGCATTTGGTGGATATGTTTCAGCCAGTACCCCACTTCATTAGCGTCATGTTCTAAATCAATACACAACAGCCGGTCGATTCTGTAAAAATGTCACCGTGAAAACTTAGGTGAAGTGATTTTGTTTTTGCTAGGAATTTACACTATTGACAGCTCACTCCACGCTCACTTCACCTAAGTTTTCACGGTGAGATGGTTACAGAATCGCACTGCAGCATAGAACACTAAGGGTGGGTTGCACCATCTTAGGTACTATAACAATGACAAACACCGCACTTTTGTTAGCTGACGTCATAACTTTAACTGTAAGTTTAACTGCCCACGCTTCGCTGGTTAATGTTATTGTTAAATATCTGTCACTTCTGTCAGACGTGTCGAATATCATGTCCCTGCTCCGACAGCAGGTAGCTAGATTCTATATAACATTAACTTTGACGGAAACTATAACGTAGCCCTTGGTGGAACCCACCCTTATTTAGTCCAATCATGAAATACCTGTGCCAAGCGAAATCTTTCCATCTTCTTCTTCTTTGTATATCTAATTCTGTCGAGTTGTTTCCTCTTGTTGAAGTTCTCTTGATGGATACTCTCCAATACTTTCTGCAATCACATTTTAATGTTATTGCTTCAACAATAACACACTTTTTTTCATATAACGATAGTACGTGTATGTCTCAGAAACTAAACAATCTCTCTGTGCTACAAATTGTGTTCTCAATTCCTGTGTGGAATAGGTATATAACTTCTTGACTCCTGTATTCCACGAAGTGTTGGGCAAATGTGCACTTATAGGACGCCTACATTTCGCCAGTTATGTTTTAGTCCATGTAATAGGAGGCGAGCCTATTGCCATCAACCGGTCACAAATACAGACTCCGGGCTGCTACTGAAAAATTCCAGATGGAAAAACCCAATAACACTTTGACCGATCCGGGAGTCGAACCCTGGACCTCATGCACAGTAGTAGCGCTTGCAACCACTAGATCAACGTGGCAGTCGCATAAAATGCGTACAAATACGCAGGTGATGAAACAGGAGAAATTAAAATATGAGAGTAAGGGCCCATTTCACCAATGGCGTCGTTATCCAAGTATAACTATTCCAGGGATAAAATTATTACCTGCATTTACTCTCAGAATAACTCATATTACGTTTCACCACTTTGTAAAGACAAAAAGTAACTCCTAGTATAACTATTCTTTGTTATGTGTTTTTTTGTTATCTGTGGCACGTTGAATGTGAAGTGATCAACAAAGGAATGTGAATGCAGACAAATTCAATAGGCTTGTCATTTTCTCAGTACAGTATAGCATAACAAGGCCTTTTTAATTTAGTCGTTACTTTTAGCATCTGTGCCAATTTGACTCGGATATAAATTCCAATAGATGTTCAATTTTTAATAATAAATTGTATGCTGCTGCTTTAGATAAACGAAATCTAATCATGAAATCCTTTTCGTCGTAGTTGTAAAAATGCTCATTTCTTTCTTTAAACCATCTTGAACGTCTCAAAATAACATAGTTCTATCTTCACTATCACTTTCACTGTCCGATAACATTCTTCTCAAACGCGATTTTATCTGAGGAATAGCCTGTTATTCCTTCAAAATTGGTGGTATAAGAGTTACTCTCGTATATCTTTGTTATTCTCAGGATAAGTAGTTGGTGAAACGAAAACATGGTTATCTGAGAGTAAATAGCAGCTTTATCCTTGGAATAAAACTTATTCTAGTTTGGTGAAATCGGACCTAAATATATTGTTTTATAGAATAAACTAGCTGCGCCCCGCGGATTCACCCGCGTGGACCGGGATAAAAAGTAGCCTATGTGTTAATCCAGGGTATAAACTATGTACATACCAAATTTCATCAAAATCGGTCCAGCCGTATGAGCGTGAAGAAGTAACAAATATACACAAATACACACTCACAAACTTTCGCCTTTATAATATATTATTAAGTAAACAGATCTGTTATAGCTTCTGAGTGAGTGAAGCAACGCCATCTGTATTCATTTTCTTAAAATAAATGAGTATGGATGCGGATTTATTTCATCCATTATTTATAATAACAAGGTTCAATGTGTTTATTGCGAAGATCCGGTTTATTATGTTTTTTCTTTAGGTACCTAACCCAGGGGAGTTACTACGGGGGTACGGGGACAACCAAAGAACAGATTTTTATCTGTTCTGTGGGGAAAACTCACAGCGTTCGGAGGTTCATCTGATTGGCGTAGGTTCATCTAAGAGTTCGGCCGTAGGTGTCATTTAATTTATAGGCCATTTTTGTCAAGAGCCCTGTTCTATAGCTTTAAATATTCGCGTTATTTACCTTTCTCCGTAATTACCCTTTAACCGAACAACATACGTAAGTAAAGGATGAAACTGCAGTAAAACTTGTAGATCCACTTATCACAAGCACATTTACCCCCAAGTTCTGAAAGATTACCTATTTCAGATATACCTACTCATCAAACTACTAAAACAGGCTTTTCGAACTAGATAAACTGGAGGGGATGGCACATATTAAAAACTTTTAATTAAACTTTAAAATAAGATCACTGCTGTTTCATGTAGGAAGAAAAGTATCCCATGAGTGCAAATGCTTGAAGGCTCGAGGTGACTGCACAGCGACGCACAAAGTTGATAAAAAATATCCTTCTACTTACAGAACAAAACCAAAACAAAACCTAAGTACTGGTACATAAACCTTTTTCATGAAAAAATTCGTATAATTATGTACCTACTTAAAAGGCAACTTTCAAGTTAATCGGTCAAACGTTGGAGTTTATCAATCTCATAGAATATACCAACATCCATTTTTGTACAGTGTGTTTGTTTACGGTGTGGCGAAAATTAAGGGTGTGGTACAGACCGTACAGATCATCAAACTGAACAACTTTCGCGCGGGGACCAACATCGTAATCGCGAAGAAAAAATTATCAGTCGTCCCATAACATTTGGTTGAGTAGGTATTGAAGTTTTGTATGGTATGACTGATTTTTTTTTTCACGATTACGATGTTGGTCCCCGAGACAAAGTTGTTCAGTTTGATGGTCTGTACCACACACTTCATTTTCGCCATACCGTATACAGACACACTGTATAGATGAGAAATAATATGTTTTACTAACATCGGCTTTACTGTTCATGTAAGTAAGCTGTAGTCTCCTGTGGTCCTGGAAGGCGTTTCGAAGGAACTGCTTATCGCCGTACACAGCGACTCCAAGCTCCTCGCGCTTCGCAGAGATCTCTTTGCGAAGCTGGCGAATGTCACGCGAGTAGCGCTTCTTTTGCTTTGCCAAGTCCCCTTCATGGATTTTCCGGTCACGTTCTAAGGTCACAAATAAACCAATTAGAAGAGTATCAGGCAAAGACATAATAATCTTATACAAGTTTGCCAAATAATCGTCAAAATAAAATAGATAAAATAAGAAACAAGAACGAAAATAAAATATGCATTATGTCTGGAAATGCGCTCACGTTCTTACTACCGCTCTTATTCTTTTTTTCACAAAAATAATTGAGAAAATATGCGTCACAACACACGTCCTTGCCAAGGACAAATTAAGGTTCTATTGCTACGCCGTAGCACTCGTAGCCGCTGAGTTGTAATTGTAGCTACGGATTTGAACCGAACAAGACGTCGTCGCGTCGCTGCCGCGCTGTAAGCGGCCGAGGGACCACTGTTCATTCATGTCCAGTGTCTATAACGGCTAAGTGCTCAGGACGACGACGACGCCGTCTATGCTGTGTATACGCAACGTTGCCAGCCCGCAGCCGCGCCGCCACTAAACCGCTAGTATTGTTTAAATTATTTTTGTTATTCCATCGGCTGCTTACGAAAGCAAATGTGTACCTATGTGTTATGTATTTACATGTTAGTTTGTAAGGTATGTGTCTATGGGCCATTGTAGCCTGAAAATAAATGTTTTATTATTTATTTATTCATTTAGGTATTACTAAAAATGTACAGTGATTATGGCAAAATCAAGCGGAGACGGCGCGGAGACGGCGCGGCGGCGGCGCTTCTGCGTTCAGTGCACGGCGTGGCTGTGGTGCCTTCTACACGAGCCCTCCATTGCGCGGGTAATAAGGCTGACTTTACATTCTGATGGAACGGTTTTGATTCACAGTTAATTTAGTATCGTGTCACACGAATAGTTCAGACATTTATCTGCAAAACATTATTGAATTATGTACTTCATAGTTCATATGTGTTCCAAATTACAAAACTCCAATAAGGAACTCGTTCCTATAACACTAGGTACACTCCACACACACACTAACACACACTACAAGTTATTATACAACTTAGTAAGGGTGCTGTTTGCAACACCTACTTGTTTTGTTAACTAGCTAATGCTAGCTAACAAAACAAGTAGATACATTATATAATATCATCTGTAGGTACACTTGACTAATAAACAAGTTAACATTGTTATTTGATTAAATAATAAAAGTAAAATAAAGTTCTGATGGAGCAAAACGTCTATTTACCAAAAGTAAAGTTGTAAGTACTTACAGGTTTATCTATACTAATATTATAAAGAGGTAGCATTCATTTTTATGTAAGTTTGCATGTAGAGGATAATCTCTGGAACTATCACTATCTATTCATAATTGGAAAATTATTTTTGCATTTATTAGCCCCATTCTTGAGGAAGATCTTGATTAGTCTATGTAAAGCCGTGTACGCACGAACGCACAAAAACAAGGTGAACACTAACATCGAACACTTTAAATGTTCAACAGTGGCCTGAGTTTCTTCAGATGATCCGTGTTCGATGGTCGTGTTCACCATGTTTTGTTCGCTCGACCGTACACGCTTTAACATCACGCTGCGACCCTTAGGAGCCGAGCAAAAAACAAGTGAGAAAACGCTAAGCGAGAACGAAGTAATACCGCGGCCGGGCGGACATTGCGATGCGGTACGGGTTGGGACGGGGGTACAAGCAATTTCACGTGGATGAAGTCGCGGGCAGAAGCTAGTATGAATATATTTCGATTTCCGCCGCTTGCACCTACAGAGCCGCGACTGATGAAAATATAACGGTAATGTCTCCACCATCTGCCGACTTTGCAGAGGAAACGACTTACAAAATGTAAAGCTAAAAATATCTTACTTCACTGCTGCGATTAGGGCAGAGAAATATATAAGAGAGTTTCTGCAATTTTGTTTGTATTGGCCACATAGTAACTGCCTAGTTTCTTGGATACAACATTGTAATTATGTATACCTAGATCCAACTATCGGTCAAATACGTTACGGCCTCGTTTCAGACGCGTATATGCATAGGCGTTGCCCAGATTAGAACAGAAACTCTTGGAATACCCCGATCTTTCACAGATGTTCTTAACAGACACAGAGATTTGATTAACTTCTGGAGGGAGGTGGGCTGGTTGGAATAACCCCCCAAGGCCGCCATGGCTCACGCACAGTAATCCACATGAAGGACTAAGTGCGGAAACGAAATCCTTAACATAGAACATAGAGACACGAATAAATTTTAAATGACCGAGCGAGCGTACTGAGCGAAGCGTCTCTGCTTCAAATCTGGAAAAATTTGCTTTTGTCTGTCAGTTTGTTGCTGGTATAAGTCGTATTTTACAACCGATCTGGAGTAAACTTAGATACAGGTTTTACGACTTTCGAGAATTTTTTTGTCGAATTTTTTTGAGACGAGGTACTTCCTCCAAAAAGGGGCAAAAAGGGGTCTACTAGATATATCTGCCTTATGAGATCGAATTTCGATGTTTTCTTTTTTATTTGAAAGGATAGTTACTTTAAGTTGGTGAAAACCTCGTTATAAATAACTATAGTGTTGCAAAAAAGTTTGTGCCCGTGCGGTATTTGTGTTCGCAGGTTGTTCGTTAGTTACGTACTAACCAATGCCTAAACACTGATAATATATCCATGGTAATAACCAGCAGTTTCTGAATGCCTCAAAGGAGTAAGAGAATGCCTGACGCCGTTTAAATAATACAGGTACATAATGTGATATGGCGATTTTTAACGTGTATTATTTTAATTTCAATCAATATTTAATTTAATTGTATGTGTATTGTAATGTAATGTGTAAGTATTTTTTTATTATTATTTTGATTATTCTAATGATATTGTGTTTTTATGTGATTTTATTTTTTTATAATAATTATAATGTGTGAACTATGGACTTGGTCTGAAATAAATGAATTAATAATAATATTTATAGAGGGCCTTTTATTAACTTAACAAATCTACAAACCGAAAACTGTGAGAAAACCCCAATACCCGATTGCTCGATCCAGAAATCGTACTCAAAACTTTATGGCAGGCTTTCATCACCACGCCTACTACCATAAGACGAATTAAATAGATGAGAGGATGTGTGTGTGTGATGGGATTATTAAAAATCAAATAAGTACCTACTGGACCAACTCGACTTACCATACAACTTTATCAGTCCCCGATACTGATTGATTTTGTCCTTGATAACCCAGTTCCCATCTTGCATGCCATGTTGGCGCACTTTCGCCGCCGACAACATCTCGATTCACAATAAACCTGCTACACAAATAAAATATATATTAAAATCAATTAATTAGATTCCGGGATTCCGGAAGAAATATTCATGACATTACAAATTTGTTTTTTTTTTTTCAGTTTTTATAACAAATTTAAAACGAGGTTATACTCACAGTTGTACTAATGAGGCCAGATAACAATAGAGTCGTCAGGTGAAAAAAGCTTAGAGCATTTAACTAAATGCTCTAAGGAAAAAAGCTACGAGCTACGGTTTCCGTAGACAGACGGTTTCCTACATAGAAGAGTGGTCACCGCACTTTACGGCTGCAGTGACTGCTGTCATGAAAATGATGGTAGTTGCAAAGATTTAAATCGTTAGATTCGCCCTACCAAAACAAAATGCAGTCGCGATTCTGTTTTGGTTTGACACCTCTGACACAATGATGCAATGACTTTAAATTGATTGTCATGGAAAATCTATTTAATAAATGTGTGAGCTTATACTTACAAGAGGTTTAATAACAAAACTACAATACCTATCTATTTACCTATACTAAGTCAATGCATTATTTCATATTAGAGTCTTTCATGTAAATGTTTAAAATCTAATGTTTCACCTACCTATTCGCGCAACTTCTAAAAACCTATGGCCTTGGGGAACTCCTTGCTCAGTAGGTAAGGGTCGAACATATTTCCGGTTTTAACATGAAAGGGCAGCGGTCATATCTAGTTATGATTCAAAACTTTAGCTCGAAACTTCAGACACGTGGATTTGAATAACAAGGTTGGAAATAAACTAACTTCAACGTTCAAACGTTGCACCCACGCATCATAATACACTATGTAACAACTAACAAAATCTGGCATACAGTTATGTAGGCAGTAAGTATGTATCATAATCTACCTTCGTCTGTTTAGCTTGTACCTAGTAATCCAATCACAGATCGAATTCACAAGCCTGTGTCAGTTGAGCCATGAATTGTTAGCTAACAGTAAATAGCAACTCACTGTCCCATGGCAAATACTGAGGACAAACACACAGGAGTACAGGAGTATCTACCTATTTCAAAGTCAACATGTACCGGCAAATTATGCAATATCTTAGACTATAGGCAAATTCCAAGAAAGCTTAGCCTGGACCTTGGTAATACACATACACAGTATCGTGATATTGAAATTATATTAATAGTTGCAATCGGAAGCAGGATCATATGTATAAGTAGGTAAGTCAAGTTACCTCCTGCCATTTTATCAGAACATTGATCAGGCAGGGGACATGGTCCTTCCATAGTTCTAGGTTACCAATCCACTATAGCCAAAATCAAAATCAAAATCAAAAGTCCTTTATTCAAATTAGGCTGAGAATCAGCACTTTTTGAACGTCAAAATTACAGTAAGACAGTCCCCACAAAACGCCCGCCCTTCACCACTTCCTAGTGCTTTAGCTGGGAAGAAGAAGTAGCGGAACAAACTCCCCAGCAGCACAGCTGTCTGTTCAGTTAGAAGAACTAGATTCTATACAATAGTACCTATGCAAAATAATTTACGCAACACAATACATTAAATTATATTTTTGTCAAATAAAATAAACAATTTTAGTACTTAACTCATGTAACCTGTCATTATGTAATCTGATCCTGGAGAAAGAACATAACATAAACATTGTCTTGAGTTAATCACAGCGACCAACTATTCTTATCGTTTAAGTAATCGTTGATAGAATAGTATGCCTTTGAACAAAGATTGGATTTAACTTTAATTTTAAACGCATTAAAAGGCAAATCTAGCAAAGAAGAAGGTAGCTTGTTATAAAAAGCTATACCAAGACCAAACAAGCCAACCAAACCCATAGCCCAATATGTTTTGTTTACATGTTCTGCCATAGTCCTGCACGAACCGGGGATTGTCCTGGGGTGCATTTGCATAGTGCAGTCGCTCGGTGCCTTAACATTTAAAATTGTCTAAAGGGCCTCAGCTACTTGGCTTCGGCCCCTAGTATGCCTTCGTAATATAGATTCGTAATTAATGTAAATTGATCCATTATCAAATTACATTAATTCAGCGAGTGCGTTTGTTCCAGCGTTGCTAACTTAATGCGATAAGGACTAGCTGCTTGTTAGAGTTATTATCCCAGCCGCCAATCATCAGCTCGCGCCAGTTCCTGGCTAATTTAATCGCTGACTCAACACTCGTATAAAATTAGCTGTAACTATCAAGTTAGGCTGAATGTAAATTAGGTACTGACCTACTTTACTAGGTAAGTGTTTGGCAAAACTTTTGCAAAATATTAAATTAACTGTAAGATTATATTTTTGCATCGGCTTAGGTAATTTTATGAGTAGGTATGTAATTATTAATACCAGAATGCAGTCTGTTAAAACTGTTTGTGTCGTATTTTTTAAACTGTTTTCAAATATTTGAAATGTTACCAATTTTGTTTAAATTCCAAAAATAACGTTTCGGTATAGGTAGTGCAATCCACGAGGACGCGCCCCACTTCTTCCTAATCGCTTAAAGTACAAGTATGGAACATTGTACAAGTGTACGCACTAATTACCGATACTTATAGTTAATTACATGCAAATAGTGTGTATTGACAAAACTAACACTAGCGGAATGGTGCACACTTGCACTGTAAGCGGTTAGGAAGAGGAGTGGGGCGCGTCTTCGTGGATTGCACTAACTATAGTCGCCCGGCAAACGTGCGATGCGTTTACGCTCTACCTTTATGCTCTATCCCTCAAGACAACGATAATGAGTCCGACAATGATATAAAACGATGAGATTTTGGATGCGGACTCGTAGTTGGCAATTTAATGTGACTACGATTCCGCACCGGATGGTTTCGGGGAAGCCCTTTATAACGCGTAAATACGCCGCAATACGATTATTAAATAATTTTTGTTTGTCGAAAAGTTGTCTGTTAGAATTTTTTTCGACATCTATGGACAACAGTTTTCAGACAGAATGCTATGTTACCGATCGGTATTTTTTGACACGTACAAAATGGTTTCAACACTTAAGATGCTCACACTTTCTTCTGAATAAAAACTTTTTAACAAAAAAAAAACCGACTTCCAAAAATCACTACAAAGTGAAAAATAACTTTGATTTCGGAAGTCGGTGTCTATCGTTTTTTATTTACTTTCTTTTCTTTTGCCACCGACTTCCGAAATCAAAGTTATTTTTCACTTTGTAGTGATTTTTGGAAGTCGGTTTTTTTTTTGTTAAAAAGTTTTTATTTCTCGCTTTTTAGTGGGTCTGTTTATAATTTGTATAAGTTACAATAGTCTAATGTCAATTGCTCATCACATGTTACAAAATATTGCTTTTCCCGATGCTGGGACGTTAATTGTTGAGGAGTTCTGCTGGTAAGAACCAGGAGAACTCCTCAACAACCACTCACCACACGCATTGTATGACGAGCGGAAATTGCTTAGCAACCATATATTAAAGTAATCGAATCTCAACCCGTGAAATATTTATCATTGAGTAGTTCCGGTAGCCATCTGTGGTCTTCATCATCAGTTCCACTTCACCAAGTGGTGCTTTCTGAGAGCAAATGCACGAGCTTCTATAAAAAATACCCAAATCGCTATAAGTGTGCCTATAATATTTGAAGAGTTCCTTCGATTTCTCCAGCATCCCATCATCAGAACTGGATTTTGACAAAAATGGGACCATTTGGGAAGTATACCCTTTCCAACAAAAAAATAATTTTTCAAATCGGTTGGCAAGCGACGGAGTTATGCGCGAACAAACATAAAAAAAAAAAAAAAAAAATACAAACATCCGAATTGAGAACCTCCTCCTTTTTTAGAAGTCGGTTAAAAATTATTTATTCGCATCAACTGACCAATGTTCACGTGAAAACAAGATTTTCAGATTTTCTATGGGTTTTTTTGGTTGCCTCATTTTTAATTTCTTCAAATGGTCTCAGCTGCGTCTTACCAAGGGGTATCGTATTACCCAGTTACTGGATTTTGGAGGTCAGATAGGCAGTCGCTCCATGTAAAATACTGGTATTCCGCTATATCCGGTTAGACTGGAAGCCGACCCCAACATAGTTGGGAAAAGGCTAGGCAAATTGATTGGTCTCGGCTGCGTGCGACGCTACTGGTGTCTGAAAATTGTTTTCGGTAGGTATATAAAATCTATCATTCAACTATTTTCTGAAAAACAGACAGATTGCTATGAAACGCTTTAGTATTTTTTTTACATTTGAAAATGCGGTCAGGTCAGACGTGACACGGAAAATTTCTGAAATTGTGAGTTTTGGATTCAGAATAAATAACCAAATCTATCGGTTATAAATGGTCGTAAAACGATGAGGCAAAAATTAAAAAATTGGTCATGGGCTCTCGTACTATGTATGTTATTATTGGGAGCAATGACATTATACATCTAGACTTTGCCATGATTACAGTGTGAAGTGTGGAAGTGAGACACATATATACGAAATAGTTAGGAAAATTGAGACAAAGCATCGTATCTTCTGTCCCTTACGGCGTTCCGTATTTTTGCTTTAAAAATGTTGCCAAACAAAGTACTTTCACTGTTAATATTGCTGTCTCATGACCGGCCACGCGGTGGCTCGATCTAGATGTATACTATCTAAGATTGGGAGTGATATTATGTAGCGTGTAGGTTCGAATGACGTTTTTGCGAAGGTCGCCATTTCGAAAAATTTTGCGAGTGGTACGCCAGCAGTCAGTGAATTCTATAGACTCATGGAATCCGTGCCGTCGAAAGGGACAGAAAAAAGTACATCTTTTGTTTAGGGTTACCAAGTGATGTACATTTTACCCAATATTCTTCATAAAATATTTTTTTTTAAATGAAGTTTGTATTTCATATTTCCATGATGAGAAATAAAAAATATGAGTAATGATGCGACTGCAATGTTTTATTGAAACTCAAACTTAAAGCATTTATTTCAAATAAACTAATTACAGGCACTTTTGAACTGTCAAGGGGTCGGTCAGTCAGAAAGATGAAGCTAGTTGCCCATAAAAGCGTAGTAGGTCCAGGAGATGAATGGGCAAGAAACTCCACGGACACTCTTTTAAATCAAAATATTTTACAAAATATTGGCTATACCTATCGTTCATTTTGAAAATATACATGTGAAAACAATGTAGACAGACGTGCACGTTAAAAGCGTCCGTAATAAAAATATAAAAACTAAAAACAACTAAATTAAAAATAAGCCGTGGCAGCTAAGAAGCTAGTCCCAACTGACGGCGCCCGTTCACGAACATGACGCATGGATCAGCATCAATTAGCTCAACCATTTTGATGATCCGACACTTACGCCACCACCAGCGAGACATTTGAGTGACCTACTCTCAACCGCCAGGGCACATTCAAGTCATTGAGAGACGTACCCAGCAAAAGGAAGTTTTTTAGTAGCTACATAGTGCTCACACCTCAATCCTGGAACTCCTAGTAGCAGCAATCCACATGTTTCTTATTTCGAGTTTATTTGGAAATCTGCAAGTTTAATAAGATTTTTTTCACTACCTTTAATTTTTACCAGTGATCTTGCTTAGTTTCAAGATTTTTAAGTAATTTATATACAACGTGTAATGCTAAATGCGCAAAACCTCTTAAGGGGTCATTGTACTCATCATTATGAACAACTTTTACTATGGGACCAAACCTGAAATCGCGAAAAAAAAATCAGCTGTTCAGTACATTTATGTTCGCATAATTCGTCAAAATGTACTGAAGAGCTGATTTTTTTTTCGCGATTTCAGGTTTGGTCCCATAGTTAAAGTTGTTCATAATGATGAGTACAATGACCCCTTAAGAGGTTTTGCGCATTTAGCATTACACGTTGTATATATAGTAGGTACCTACAGTAGTAGCTATATAGTATGCAATATGTTGGACCGCAGGTTTGCACGTTGTACACCAGAAGTAAAAATAACTCGATATTGCCAATCTTTGTACATGTGCACTCTGTGGGTAGTTGGGTACGATAGACGCAGACGCCATACGACGTCTTCAGAGTTCAGTATAACAATACTTTCAGGATGTTGTTGAGGCTTCCACGTTACTGCAGTGCATCAGGTATGTTTGCCGAAGTATATACTGATGGTTTCAATACCATATTGCGTAAAAAGAATGCTTCTATGATGCGCAGAGTACGTGGGAGCGTCAACGATATTCAGAAGATCATCAGTGAACAGCCGTGCTGCACCATTATGACGCATTATACATGCACAACATGTAACCAATGAGGGGCATAATGGTGAGTGCAGAGAATTAAAAACTTTTATTACGTTTGTTACTAACATAGCTTATAAGAATGTGTAGTACTAATATCAATGGATCAAGGTCTGAAATAAAATATTTTTTTATAGACATTGCTTTCAAAATTAATTTTACCCATATTAAGGTTGATGCGCCAGGGTAGCCCGCGAAATTCAAAATTTCTTACGTTATTTGCAATTTGTAGGTCAGTGTGAGCTTGTATGTTGATTAAAATATGATTCGCGGCCGTAGCTAATATGGCTTTACAGAATTATAATCATTAGAATCAGCAATACAACTGCATAAGTTAACATTTATCTCAAACGTCATGATTTCATGATATCGCTAGATTTGAGATAAATGCTAACTTATGGAGTTGTATTGCTGATTTTAATGATTATAATTCTGTAAAGCAATATTAGCTACGGCCGCGAATCATATTTTAATCAATATACAAGCTCACACTGACCTACAAATTGCAAAAAACGTAAGAAATTTTGAATTTCGCGGGCTACCCTGGCGCTTTCGCCTTAAAGGGTAAGATCCCCGTCAAAAATTGGCAACACTGAATTTCGAGGTAAAAAAATAAAAATATTGCGCAAATCACGATTTTATGACATTTAACACAATATACAAATTAATTTGTAGTGTTTGTACATTACTGCGACTATTTGATTAGAAATAGCAGAACACAAAGCGATCGAATACATAAAAAGATCGAACACTTACGAGTGAAAGGAAAATCCGGAAATCTTCATCAAACTATCACTTTTAGAGTTTATTGCACTGCACTTTACCATTTTGCAAATTTGCACAAATGTAATAATACAGAATTGAGCACGAAAAGGTAATATTTTGTGTATAATCTCGATGTATTCAATATTAAACAATTGTATTTCAATGTGCAGCCGCCATAAACGTCAAACTTGTTGCGCACATCGATGGTCATAGCCGGCACGCGATAAAGGACAGAAATATTTTTACTCTGTCTCTTTTCTATGCTAGTGACGTTAATATGTTCTTCTTTTTCTTGTGTGAATGCAAAGGAAGATACTACTACTACTACGCCAGCAGTGCTATATCGAATGACGTTATCACGAAGGTCGCCATTTCGAAAAAATTTGCGAGCAGTACGCCATGCGCCAATTCGGAAGTCATGGTATCGAAGTCCGATGTTGAGTTAATTTGTCTGGGAACCGAACTGACGACCCCAATGAAACGAGACACAGAGAGCATGGTCTTTTGATTTGGTTTGGTAAAAAAAAAGAAAGATAAATTAACTCAACATTGGACTTCGATACCATGACTTCCGAACTGGCGTACTGCTAGCAAAATTTTTCGAAATGGCGACCTTTGCGATAACGTCATTCTATATAGCGGGTTTTCGATTTAATGAGTTTTCGAACTGGCGTACCACTCGCAAAATTTTTCGAAATGGCGACCTTCGCAAAAACGTCATTCGAACTTACATTATCACTCCCGTTATTATTATATTGATATATATTATATTTTGAATTGTTTATTTTTATTATGTTTTATTTTTTTTTACATTGTTCACACATGTACTTAGAAGCAACAAGAATAATGTACCCAGGATTATGTATTACTTATCTTGATTTAAAAGAGTGTCCATGGAGCATTGACTTAGAATTCTATAGACTGCTGGTTATCTTCCCTTGCATTCACACTAGAAAAAGAAGAATATATTAACGTCACTAGCATACAAAAGAGACAGAGTAAAAATATTTCTGTCCTTTATCGCGTGCCGGCCAAGACCGTCGACGTGCGCAACAAGTTTGACGTTTTTGGCGATTGCAGATTGAAATCCAATTATTTATTAATAATTACATCGAGATTTTACACAAAATACGTGCCGTTTCGTGCTCAATTCTTTAATACCATCTGTGCAACTGTGCAAAATGGTTAGGTGCAGTGTATTACATTGTAAAAGTGATAGTTTGATGAAGATTGCCGGATTGTCCTTTCACACGTAAGTATTCCACCTTTTTATGTATTTTATCGCTGTGTGTGCTGCTATTTCTAATCAAATAGTCGCAGTAATGTACAAACTAATTTGTATTTGTGTTAAATCTCAAAAAATCGTGATTTGCGCAATATTTTTATTTTCTTACCTGAACATTCAGTGTTGCCACTTTTTGACGGGGAATTTACCCTTTAATAAGGGTAAAACTGATTTTTTAAAGCAATGTCTATAAAAAAATATTTTATTTCAGACCTTGATCCATTAATATTAGTAATACACACTTCTCATAAGATATTTTAGTAACAAACGTAATAAAAGAGTTTAATTCATATATCTGCACTCACCTGATGCCCCGCATTGGGTACATGTTGTACTCACGGCTACAGATCAAGCTATACATTTCCAGTTTAAGCTGATCTCGCAATGTATAGGATTTCCTTACAGTGTAAACTGGAAATGTATAGCTTGATGTGTAGCCGTGTGTACATGTACATAATGCGTCATAATGGTGCAGCACGGCTGTTTACTGATGACCTTAATGTCGTTGACGCTCCCACGTACTCTGCGCATCATGGAAGCATTCTCAAGATGGTATTAAAACCATCAGTATGTACTTCGGCAAACATTCCTGATGCACTGCAGTAACGTGGAAGCCTCAACCACATCCTGAAAGTATTGATATACTGAACTCTGAAGACGTCGTATGCCGTCTGCGTCTATCGATCCCACAGAGTGCACATGTACAAAGATTGGCAAAACGCATTATCGAGTTATTTTTACCTCTGGTGTACAACGTGCAAACCTGTGGGCTAACATATTGCATGCTATATAGCTACTACTATACTATAAATATATAAGTAAAAAAATCATGGAAAGCAAGATCACTGGTTAAAATGAAAGGTAATGAAAAAATCTACCCGATTTATTATTATTCTTGATTTCCAAATAAACCCGAAATAAGAAACATGTGGATTGCTGCTACTAATAGGCTTAATTGGGCTCCAAAAACCAATTCCAGGATTTGCAGTCAACACTTTGATAGTAATCTTTTAATAAAGAAAGCATGCAAAACTTACTTATACCCCGATGCTGTTCCAAATACGGTAACAAATATGGATGTACCTAACATGTGATTGAATTTTATTACAATGGTTATAAAATTTTAACATTTAATTCCATTAGGTTGCAGGAAATAGAGGAAGCGCTATGATGATTAAGAGCAGCGAAGCCACATCCACTGGAACATGGGAAGGGAGCTCAAAAACAGTTAAATCTGTAAGTCTATAGGATTCATATTTTAACAGCTTAATAACGAGCCGAGAGTTGTATGTACTGACGCCAGCAGGTCAAACTACCCGAAACTGTCAGATTTTCCCAATCAACCTTGAACCTAATACTCTAGCGATAAAGATGAAAATCTATTAAAAAAATTTGACAGATTGTAGTACCTTGATGTGCTGGCGTCTGTACATAATGTTGTTTCAATAATAAGTGCGTAATATAAAACATTTTCCTTATTTATTTTAGTATTCGTCACCTGAGTTTTCGCCCAGAACATTGAAACGAAAATGGCAGAAAGACCAAGAAACATCAAAACAGCGTTTGAAAAAGCTAAAAGCACTTCGAGAAAAATCTAGGAGGTTGACCAAAAAGGTGGCAGATTCCTACATTGTTCTCATATGTAGGTATATTTTCAACATGAACGATGTAACCAATATTTTGTAATTTTTGGAGTTTCTTGCCCATTCTTCTCCATAGGGGACAACGATTTGGAATGGGCTTCATCTTTCTGACTGACCGATCCCTTGACAATTCAAACGTACGTATGATTAGTTTATTTTGAAATAAATATTTTTTTTTATTTTGCTTTGAGTTTGAGTTTGAATAAAACATTGCAGTCGCATCATTACTCATATTTTTTTATTTTTCCTGAAATACAAAACTCATTAAAAAAAATCTTATTTTTTGAAGAATATTGGGTAAAATGTACATCACTTGGTAACCCTAAACAAAAGATGTACTTTTTTTCTGTCCCTTTCGACGGCACGGATTCCATGAGTCTATAGAATTCTAAGTCAATGCCATGGAGTTTCTTGCCCGTTCTTCTCCATAGAGATCTACGCTTCAACTTTCTGACTATAACTCACAGACTACTTAGGGATACTACTATAACTACTGCTATAACTGACCGACTCTTGGACAGTTCAAAAGTGCCTGTAATTAGTTTAATTGAAATAAATGCTTTGAGTTTGAGTTTTAAGTTTATGTATGTAACTAGCTTTAGCCCGCGGCTTCGCCCGCGTGTATGTCGGAAAATATCCCACGAGAACGTACTACCGGGAAATCCTTCCTTATTCCTTGTCTACATTATAAAGGGAACCTCATTGCAAAATTTCAGCTTTCTAGGTTCAAGGGTTTGGGCTGGGCGTTGATGAGTCAGTCAGTCAGTCAGTCAGGACTTTTCTTCTTATTTAAACAGATTAATATGTGTACAGATATATAAATATATAGACTTATTTACAAATATTTTCATATTGTCCCTCGGCAATCTCTAATAATCTCTCTGTCTTTTTTTGTTAGCGTCAGAGTGGCTGGTTGCCTATGCATTAGATTATTAGATGGTGTATTCGATTTATCGTGTATTCAGAACTACTAAGTAGGTACTTTATAATTATAGTTGTTTTGTTTTGATTTCCGTGTGAACTTTAAAGAGCTGTAATTTTTTTTCTTTTTAAACGACTTAAAAAAAAAGAGGTTCTGTATTTATAATAACATTTACTTACTTCATTTTACAGTACCTATACCCAACGAATTAAGAAATTCGTTGCCTATACCACGGAAATAAATAAAATACTTCTTCAACCGACTTCCAAAAAAGAGAAGGTATTCAACATGTAGGTAGGCAACTAAAATAAATATTTATCCGGTTATTAATATTTTCAATTCAGTCAGAAAATGTCGTCATCTTATGTAGCTGTGTCAGTATGTTTACTAGCGATGGAATTATCACTTTCGTCACTGCTCGAACAAGTAAGTATTTATTATAAAACTTTCCATGTGTGAATCCAACATTGGTTCAAATTTTCACATGTGAATGATCACATCATTTTTAGGGTTCCGTACCTCAAAAGGAAAAAACGGTACCCTCATAGGATCACTTGTCCGTCTGTCTGTCAGTCTGTCAAGACCAGGAACGCGTGGAGGTATCAAGTTGAAATTAATATCAAATACGTAGTATGTAATCCCTTGGAGGTCTAAAAAAAATCAACCTTCTAAGTCAACGCAATACAAAATTTATGCGAGATAGGTACATTTTGATACTCGCAAGAAAATCAAAAGCATTTATGCGACAACGGCCATTTATGCGACATACATTTTGATACTCGCAAGTAAATCAAAACCTTTACTTCCCGTTGACCTAGAATAATGAAATTTGGCAAGAAGCAAGATCTCACAGCAGCAGTAAAGGAAAAAGTCCGAAAATTGTTCATTTGTAATTTTATAACATTAAAAAAAATTGGGATTACAATGTTAAGTTTGTTTTTTGTATAAATTCTTTTCAACCAACATTCTAATATTACACAAGAATAAATTAGTAGATAAGAATAAAATCGATAAACATTAACACTATGACTAAGTCTCGGTTTTAAAATCAGGATCCCCGATCAGGGAGCACAGAGCCCGGTGAGTGCGGTCCCCACATTGCGAGCCCTGAGGACAGTTTGAGCAAGTATGGCCGGCTTCATATATGGGGAAGCCATCGATATTTCCTGCGGGTCCATAATTACAAAACGTGTACGCCAAAATTTTTGTTTCCGATCGTCTTATTTTTTCTTTATTTTCTACCACTACTCCGCGGTGCAAAGGCGACTCTTTTCTTCTGTCGGCGCTAACAGTGGTACTAAAATCTTCAAACCATACAGATTTCGCTTCAGTCATGAATTTAGTGCGTCGCAGAATGTTTTGATTTGGCTTGAATGTTCGTGTCGGACTTGGTGTTGAAGATTTGATCGTTTCCTCACTACTTATTGTTCTGCGTTTGCGAAAGAGAACACAAGAAGGTTTTTTAGCGGTACAAAGAGCTTGTGAGCAACCAATGCGCCATGTGGACGCCCAAGCTGCTGCTGCATACCAATGAGCGTTACAACCACCGGGCGCGCTACAATTAGTAAGTCTAAAAGACCACACATGCTCAGGTGGAAGGACTCTGGATCCAGAAAACCACGCGCCCACGGCGTCTGCTAGCAACTGAGCTTCTGTCACCCTGCTCACTACGGCCCGCACGTCCATGTTCTGTAGAACATTAAATCTGATGGTATTCCTGCACTCGTCATGTCGTTTCTGGCACTGGCGAGCCCAAACTTCTGCCATATTCTCGAGTTCATAGTCCCAGTACATCTTACGCATGTTAGTGGCGGGTGGCTGACCTGGCTCTAAGCCCATGGCGATATTGTCCCTGTGCCTATTATGCAGTAACAGAATTTGATACCGCATCCAACTTGTCATACCTGATGCATACAGCCTCGAGCTCTGCTTATTAGCGGCTACGCACATTGTGTGCTGGTTTTCCAACGAACAATCAGGATGAGTACAATAATTAAATTGCTTATTGGTTCCGTTATTACAGAACACGTATCCTACAATAAAACTAATACAAAATAAGTAAATAATATTCATATCTAAATAAACAATTGTAAGCTGTAAAAAGAACAGAAAGATGTAAGAAGACGTCCAACCATAGATAATAAGATAAAAAAGTACTATGTGGATAATACACTGACCTCACTGACCTCTATTGTACAAGTACGCTGGACTAAAGATACTATAGGAAATGACAGTTGATTTTTGTGCCGATTTGAAGCGCTACCTCGAGGGCCTCGGGAACTAAAATTGACATGTACCCATCGATGACGCATGTACCCTGTTAACCCTTTAGTGCATGAATTATCTAGGAAAGCAGAAAAATAATATTTTGTTGTTATAAGGTGTTTTATTTGGGGTAATAGAAAATACAAAGTGCAAAAAAAATATATACTTTGATTAGTTTGGAAAATAATTTTCGAAAAAATGGCTTAGTATGCAATAACGACTGTATGCAAATGTCATAATTTCACGAAATCATGACATTTGAGGGCTTTGTGAACTTATGGAGGTGGAAAGCGATAAATGCAACGAGAGAGATGGATGCTCGATAGTTTCCTCTGGCTCTGTCTCGCTGAGCTGCAATTGGTTCTCGTGGGCTGGGTACAGTTTTAATCGTGATACAGGCGGGAGATTAGAAACCATGCAAACGATTATAGTATGTAGGTTCAAACCCAAGGTTCCAAACTTCATAACTCAAGAAGTAATAAGTTGAGTATATTTAGCCAATTTGTTCTTAAATCGCAATCATTTAGATACCTGGTAAATTACGTAAACTTATGTTAGAATCAGTGGGAAGAATGAACATTAATAAGATTAGAATAATAATCTAACTTACGTGCATAAACGTGTAAAAAAAGGAGGACTCCGCGCCACGCACATCGAAAGTGAAGCACAGTAAGTATGCCGGGACCGTTTGTCCAAACACGCCTCACGCACACATTTACATCATAGTATGCCGATCGGCCGCCAGTACGTGACACGAGCGACGGCGTCTTTGCAGGTACAAGTCACGCACACATAAATCGGCACGGTGCTTCACTTTCGATATGCGTGGCGCGGAGTCCTCCTTTTTTATACGTCTATGATTTTACATTTATAATAAACTTTTTTACTCACATTTCATCACATAGTGTAATTACAGCTCAGTTTTTATTATCTCTAAAATATCGATTGCACACCATTTTATGTTCTGATAACAATAAAAATCTAATGTGTCCAGAAATTTGCGTGCGACGCGAAAATGGGCAAAATCTCACTGATGAGCAGTGTGCTAAGGAATTCGCAGAATTTTTTGAGTCGGTATACAGTCAGGAACCACCGCAACTAGACGTTCAGGCGGCGATGGCGGAGGCCAGCAGTGCTACTAGTGCACGGGTACATATAGACACCTTGAGTCTCAAAGATGTGCAGGATGCGTTGACGAACCTCAAGCCGAAGCGATCATCTGGCCCTGATGGTATACCAGCGTTTCTCTTTAGAGATTGTGCTAGAGTTTTAGCAAGCCCGCTGCATTACATGTACAACATGTGTTTAAAGCAGTCCACGTTTCCAGATCGGTGGAAGACTACACGTGTCGTTCCGGTAACCAAGGGTAGGGCAGGTCCAGAGGTCAGCGGTTATAGACCAGTTGCAGTGTTGTCGACGCCGGCAAAAGTTTTTGAAGCCGCTATTCAACGCTGCATACAGGGGCAAGTCCGAGCGCAACTGTCGGACGCGCAGCACGGCTTTCGGCCGGGACGCACCACTTCCACCAACCTGCTTAACGTCATGGCACAGGTTATTCCGGCAGTTGACGCTGGGGTACAGGTAGACGCGGCGTACTTTGACTTCAAAAAAGCCTTCGACACCGTGGACAATGATGTCTTATTAAGGAAGCTGGCAGATGTAGGATGTACTCCACACTTGCTGCAGTTCTTTGTCAGCTATATGAGGGACCGCCAACAGTACGTTGACTACAATGGGTGCGAGTCGAAGCCGTACTTCACCAGGTCCGGAGTAAGCCAGGGTTGCAATTTGGGGCCTCTTGAATTTATCATAATGGTAAACAGCTTACCGGAGGTCGTCAGACATGGCTCATGTTTATTGTTCGCAGATGACCTCAAGTTGCTGCTCGAGGTAAGGGACGAGTCTGACTGTGAGTGATTGATAGGGTGGTGAAGTGGAGCCATGACAACAAGCTGTACTTCAACGTGTCTAAATGCTCGGTAATATCCTTTAGTCGTGAGCGCACCCCTGTCCGCTATGAGTACAAAGCAGAGGCGGTACCCATACAGCGAGTAACGCAAGTGCGTGATCTAGGGGTGTATCTCACTCCAGATCTTACGTTTCGCGAGCATATCATTAAGATATGTAAGAAAGCGTACAGGAACCTTGGCTTTGTACTCAGGCAGCCGCAGGGGTTCACTAATATTACGACTATTAAGGTATTATATGACGCTTTAGTCAGGAGTCACTTGGAGTATGGTGCTGTCATATGGCCTCCACATGAAGCCAAGTACTCTGTCATGCTGGAGCGCGTACAAAACAAGTTCACGCGTCACTTGTACTGCAGACTGTACGGGGTTTATCCATTGTACCCGCTGATGTACCCCACCCTGTTTGTACTGGACATGGTCGGGTACAATGAATTGAGGGTGCGACGGCAGTTCACTCTTGTCGTCTATTTAATAAAATTACTCCGGGGCAAGGAGCACAACCCAGGAGTACTTCAGTGCTTGCGGTTCTCTGTTCCAGACCGCTACGTGTGGAGGCGGCGGCGCCCGCCACTGCTGGCTGTGCCAACTGCCAAAACTAACCTGCTGGCTAAAGCACCTCTCACGTACTGTTAACGGAGTTCAGAATAGGTTGGACATTTTTTCGTGTTACTTTAGTGAACTTGCAAAGGTAACATTAAATATAATATGTTACGAAAGCATTAATTAGTGTAATTTTAGGTTTATTGTTCATTTTGTGTTTAATGTTTACTTTTAAATTTTTGACTGTAAAACATATTTAAGTTAATTTTGTATAAGGTTACTGGTATCGTTTTAGTTATCAGTAGATTTGTATTAATGTACTAGTGTGTAATTGTTAGTAATGTAAGGTTATTTTAAATAGTTAATAATTATTACAAGTAATCTTAGCTGTCGCATTAGGTTTGTAACCTGTAATGATAGTATAAGAGTTTTAAATAAATAAATAAGATATGATGGCCCCGGGCAATTAAAGAAGAAAATTAATATTTACTTGTTTTTATGAAGGTTTTAAATTTTAGAACATTCATTTTCATAGAAGATATTAATACTTAATGTAAGACTTACTGTTGATTAATAAAAATGTTAAATATTGTCAGCAACTAAACCTGATTATAAGTTCATAATAGTTTAATAGACGTTTTTAAACCAAATGTAACAATATAGGTACCTACTTATTTAAGTTAAATTAACCTCAAGACTGATTGTAATTAAAATAAAGTATAAAATGCTGATTATTTTATAAAAATGTTAAATAATTATAATAATAGATAACATTTTTGGTATTTTTATTTTGTCAAGCACGATATTTTTCAACAAAAAACAATAGTAGATTATGCACCGAGGGGCTAAAGTTGTGTCTTATGTCACGGGCGTCATATTGAATCTCGAGCGCAATGAAGGATTCGGGATTTAACTCCCGAGCGCAGCGAGGTAGTTAAGAGTTTAATTCACGAGCGAAGCGAGGGAGTTAATACAAGAATCCTGAATGCAGCGAGGGATTCAAGCTAGCCCAAGGCAAAGACACCTTTAGCCCAGAGGAGGATACTCTACTTTTTACACCTACTGTGAGAAAATAATAGCCATAGTACGAAAAACAAAGTATTTATTAAATAAACAAACAGTAAGAATAACATATTTAGAACTAGTTAGTTATATGCACTTACATATTAATTGAAGTTAATGGTAACATTTGAGACATTAGTCCAGTTGTGCAAAGATAAAGTTAAGTTTTTATTTGGTACGTTTATAGATGTTGATGTGTAATTTAAAAAAAAAAAAACTTGAGAGGTGTCAAGGGACACCCGGATGGAACGAAGTTCCTTTCGATTAATTAGTGAAGGAATTGTAACAAAATTTTATCATCTTATCATCATCATCATCATCATCATCATCATCATCATCATCATCATCATCATCATCATCATCATCATCATCATCACCATCATCATCACCATGTTCCTTTCGATTAATTAGTGAAGGAATTGTAACAAAATTTTATTTTTATACTTATCATCATCATCATCATCATCATCATCATCACCATCATCATCATCACCATCACCATCATCATCATCATTATCATCATCATCACCATCATCATCATCACCATCATCATCATCATCATCATCATCACCATCATCATCATCATCATCATCATCATCATCGCGACACCACACTGTTCAATGCGAAATAGAAATGAAAATATCTGGCTTGCTTTCTAAAAGAGAGAGAGAGAGAGAGAGAGACAGAGAAACATGCGCACGCCGCACGGCTTACAATAGCTACCTATAGCAAAAAGTGTCGTGACAACTTTTCTTGAGACTTTTTTCCGTCTAGCCCCCTTTCACAACGCGCGATAAGGAACTTCGTTCCAAAATTAAAAAAAAAAAATTAAAAAAAAATGAAAAATGGTTCGTAGTTATCTAATTATTCTTACAATATTATGTCTTCGAAAACATGGCAACGATATGAAGAAGCAGTCGTTATGATTTTGTAGGAAATCGAGAATATCATCCACGCGTAGTAAGGGTTTCGAGAATAGCTTTCCTCTTTCTGGCACCAAAAGGTGTTTGTTAGTACTATACTGCCAATTTAGCTGAGCATGTGAGATTCCAAATTCAAATCACATTATTGACCAGCGGGTCATAATGAAATCCAGTACAACATTATTGACCGGCTGTGCCCCCGGCCACTAATGACTCACTTTAGGTTAAGGTTGCTTGACATATAATTTGACATTTTCGAGCAGGTGGTGTGAAAATACATTTCTTGTGTACTTTTGGGGTGGCCACGTTGCCCCTACCCCGTTTTTTGACAAGTTTTCGTAATTTACAAATTACATTTTTAAATTTGCGCGAATTTTAATTTCACATTATGAAAATTTTATAAATTCTCTGGCTATTAATATAAAATTCTCTTCAAAAGTCTATCGTTTACTAGGTTTTTTTTTACCTCAAAGTTAGGCTGCCTGTCCACCGGAGCGGAGTGAGGCTGCGGAGCGGAGAAACAGAGAAATATTAACCAATAGAATCTTAAGTCCGCTCCACTCCGCCGTCCGCTCCACTCCGCCGTCCGCTCGCGCTCCTATTGGTTAATATTTCTCCGTTTCTCCGCTCCGCAGCCTCGCTCCGCTCCGGTGGACAGGCAGCCTTAAGGTGGCCGCTTTGAGCTGACCTACCCTAATAAGTAAAGGTCGATTTAGACCAAACAAGCGGATGCTCATTCTATAAGCACTCTACCAAATTATTTTTGTGTAAACAGGGATAGAGCACTCCTTCGTTGGTTTCTCCATACTAAAATGTCCAGAATATCGACAAAAGAATGCTCTAGTTCTTGTTCTTAGGCCTAAGTCTTAGGCCTTTATACTTACTCGATTACGTTAACGTAAACGTCAATTTGTACTGAAGTTTACGTTAACGTGATCGAGTAAGTATAAAAACTCGCGCACTAAGCCCTCTGGTCCCATGTTCGTTTAGTCTAAATCGGGCTTAATCACTGACCTCTATTGTACAAGTAATAGAGGGTACCTCCGATTTTAATCGGTGGTGGTCTCAGAAGATGCTTTATTCTTCTGAGGTGGTGGTACATATTGGTACATACATTGACTCACAGATTAAGTAGTATTCATTGACTGTATACGAGCAGCTCCTAGCAGCTCCGAGCTCCTCACAGCATAACATTAGGAGCCACAGAGTATGCAACATTCAGCTGAATATTGCCTACTCTGTGGCTGCTAATGTGCTGTCACAGAGAAATGTCATGAGTTTCATCTGCCATCCATTTGAACTGGTTATTTCTATTTCTACATTTATTTAGCTTTTTTTATGATTTCAACATTCAATTCTCACAACAAACTTTCACATTCGTGAAATTCTCGTTTATTCTGTCTATCAGAGCGGAAACTAAAAATCTTTCTCACTGACCACTTGACCAGCAACGCACCATGCATATTAAACTGGTACATATGGGTTTACGAGGAGTTTTTATATTTTTGATGACTCTGGGTTTCTTTTACAGCTCGGAATGTCCGGACTTGACTTCATTAAACCATTTCATAATGACTGGCGTATACGGCAGCTTTGTAATAGTTTTATTTGGCCTCATCATAGAAACAGGAATGGACTTGTACACTGATATATTTATAGAGAGCAATTTCATTACGTTGGCCGGATTATTCAATGTTGTGGTTTCTGTTTTAGCGTTCTACGAATATTATTCAGGCATACTGCCAGCCAAGGAAACAATGCATAAGGGTTTTATATCTGCTACAAGTATTTTTCTTTGCTTGATAGATTTGGTTTTTTTACATGTCTTCAGATAAACTAAGCACACATGCTAAGACTTGTGTTTTCTTGTAAGTACCTACCTAATATACCTTATAACAGAGTCTTCAAACGAACGAAATCTAACGACTCTGCACGAAATCTAACTTAGAGAGATGTATTGATGATTTTTATGGTTAAAATTATATAAATACATATGTTTTATTTCCGCGTATCATACATTGATCAAGATGCAACCTGACACGGATCTGCAAATTGCAAAAAACCCAAAAAAAAATTGAATTTCGCGGGCTACCACCTGCGCAGAGAATTAGTACAAACAAAAACTAATGTTGTAAATATAAAAGAAAGAGTCGTGTTAGTTACACTTTAAGAACGGCTGAACCGATTTGGCTGAAAATTGGTGGGGAAGAGCTTAGAACCAGGAGACCGACATAGGATACTTTAAAAAAAAACATAAAGCGTGGTATGAGAACGGCTGTACCGATTTAGATTGAATTTCGTGTGTATATTTGAATGGGTTCCTGGATGGTTTGAAAATACAAGTGGACCCAGTAGGTAGCGCTGTAATCGGGTTCTAGGATCGTTCAGACAGGACAACGTCTGTCGGGTCCGCTAGCTTATAATATTAAGATCGCCGATTGTGAAGAGGAGCTCGTGGCTAAGTACTAACAGCTGCACGGGTCGATCCATCAGGTTAAGCTACGCTTGCCGGGGTTGGTCAGTAGATGGGTGCCTATCTTTAAATACCGAGACTCCTCCGTGCCTCGGAAAGCAAGTTAAGCCGTTGGTCCCGGCTGTCATTCGTGGATCTTTGACAGTCGTTACGTGTCGTCAGAAGCCCGAAAGTCTGACAACCAGTCTTACCAAGGGGTATCGCATTACTTACTCCCTTACTTACTGCATCCGGTTAGACTGGAAGCCGACTCCAACATAGTTGGGACAAGGCTAGGCAGATTGATTGATTGTGAAGAGGCGCCATAGCCTAGTGATATTTTTGTTTACACGTAATGTGGCACCAGTATTTTTGGTTTTATAATTTTATGCAATAATTATTACTTATAAACATGATTAAATTATTTATTTAAATCATGTAAGTAATAAGTATTAATTTTAAAACAGTCAATTAATTGTGAAACTAAAATGAAGAACTTTTATTATTATTTTTAACTTCTTTGAACAATGGTAACTCTGTGTAATAATCAAGAAGCATAGTACACACAGCAGCAGGTCAAGTTACTACAAACTGTCAAATTTTGTGTGATACTCCCTGGCCGCGCCACAGTGGAAAATCAAAAAAACATGTTTGTAGATAAATTGTACCGTTTATGTACTATACGGAATGAGTCATGAAAAAAATTGTACCTCAAAGAATAATGAAATATAATGAAGTGTTGGTGGCGCGGCCAGGGAGTATTCTCCCTGGCCGCGCCACCACGGTTCTTGTAAACTGTCCGGCGCAGCCGAACATAGTAAACGCTAAAGAATTGTACGGAAATTGTTCTCTTCCGTACGCTATAAAGAGCTTCGAAAATTTCATTACTTTAGAAATTATAGGCTTGCGAAGGTGGCGCGGCCAGGGAGAATACTCCCTGGCCGCGCCACCTTCGCAAGCCTACCAAGATTTTTAGGGCGTACCCGGACATAGTATACACTAAAGAATTGTACGGAAATTGTTCTTTTCCGTACGCTATAAAGAGATTCGAAAATTTAATTACTTTAGAAATTAAATTTTATTATTTTATTTTTTAATTATTTTATTTTTATTTTACGGCTTGTGAAGTTGGCGCGGCCAGAGAGTTGGCTTCCTGGCCACGCTACCTACCCACCTGACTCGCGAGTTATAGAGCGTACCCGGACATAGCTTACACTAAAGAATTGTACGCATTATGCACTACCCAGAAACGAAATAATATTTCGGAAAAATGTAATATCTTAAGAGAAAACATCAAATCAAAATTAAGCGCATCAGCAGAATTGCTGATCTTTGTACCTACTTACTAGATGTGGCCTTCAATTTAGAAGTATTGGGAATTATCTCAGTGAGATGTTGCATAGAAGTGCTAGAAATAAGCAACACAATGGTACGAATCTAGATTATTATGCATAACAGGAATAGTTGACCTTCAAGAAGAATATAAGAAATTGGTAGGTATTTTTTTTATTATAGAGTTTCCATTAGGTACGGTCAGCAACGAAAGTCGTTAACACTGTTACTTTTACATGTCATCTAAATTGGTACAAAATGATCCATTACACTGCTTTTTACCCGACTGCGGCGAAGTCCAAAAGGAGGGTTATGTGTTTGACCTGTATGTATGTATGTCCGTTTCTTTGTTCCCTCGTAACTCTTAGACGAATGAGCGGATTTGGATAAATTATAAGTCTTTAGATTTGTCTTGCTGGCGCGAGTGTCACTGGCTACATTACCATCAAAAATAAAGTAAAATGGTGGATTTGGGCTGACATATTGCGGAGTAAGAAATTTTTTTGTCTTCTAATGCCATCGAGAAGGGTATCAAAATAAAGGGTTTTAAAAGGTGATTACAAAAATATAGACAACTTATATGTTTAAAAGTAATTTGAAGTGACAAATCGTTTTTTTTTTAATTGCTTTTAGCAGAGTTAGGACCTCGAAGGCTTGGCTATTTGTGCACTTATCCAAAAAGCTTTTAAATAACCCTCACGGCCAAAACTCCTTGCAAGAACTAAATCGTCTGCGAAATCTTTCACATTTGTAAATTAAAAAGCTGGAAATAAAAAAAGTAATTAAAAAAAACTAAAAAACCAGACTGCAGTAAAAAAACTAAAACTAAAAAGCTAAAAACAAGCCCATTTTAAATTTAATAAAAGTTGGAAGCAGGCGGGACCCGTTTGAGTTTGAAAATATAAAAAAATGGAATGGGTCTTTTTTTACTGCAGTCGGATTTTCTAGTTTTTTTAATTACTTGTTTTGTTGTTTGGTTTTGTTGTGTTGTTTTTGTTGTTGACCAGGGAGTATTCTCCCTGGTCGCACCACCTTCGCAAGCCTATAATTTCTAAAGTAATTAAATTTTCGAATCTCTTTATAGCGTACGGAAGAGAACAATTTCCGTACAATTCTTTAGCGTTTACTATGTTCGGCTGGGCCGGACAGTTTACAAGAACCGTGGTGGCGCGGCCAGGGAGAATACTCCCTGGCCGCGCCACCAAAACTTCATTATATTTCATTATTCTTTGAGGTACAATTTTTTTCATTACTCACTCCGTACAATTACAATAAACGGTACAATTTATCTACAAACATGTTTTTTTGATTTTCCACTGTGGCGCGGCCAGGGAGTATCACACCAAATTTTCTCATTCGATTTTGAACTTGACTTTCAACATTTCAAGGTTTAAAATCGGGATCCCTTTTTTCGTGTCCGTTATGCTAGCTATGTGGAAAATAAGTTCGCTACTTGGTAGTAACCTCAGGGGGCTTACTATGAGTTTTTATAGTAGGGCAGAAGTTGAACGTTTCCAGTGAGAGAGAGTGACGGTGCTAACAGGTCGTTTATCAATGACCTAAACATCTAGACGTTGCCATGATTACAGTGTGAAGTGTGGAAGTGAGACACATATATACTAAACTAGCTTCTGCCCGCGACTTCGTCCGCGTGAAATTTATTTTTTGCTCGACCCACCCCGTCGCATAGCATTGCCTACCCGCGCTATTACTTCGTTTTCACTTAGCGTTCTTTCAGACTTTTTTTCTTTTTGCTCGGCACCTAAGGGTCCTAGAGTGATGTTAAATATGCCTTCTATAAGATTTAGGCTATCATTAATGCAAAAAGATTTTTTAAAGTCCGACTGGTAGGGTAGTTTAGCTCGTTCCTTCACCACATCCCCTTCCGCTACCTCTCCCTCCCCCTCTCACTCATTCTCACACGCCCTTCACCACTTCCCCTTCGCTCTCTCTCTCTCTCTCTCACCACCCCGTCCCCTCCCTCTCCCCCTCTCCTCCACCTCCAGCTCACCAACCCCTACCCACCCCTCAGCCTTCACCATGTCTTCCTCCTCTCCTCACCAATTCCTGCCCTTTCTCCCTGCGTCCATCATCCTCCCCCTCACACTCCTCACCACCCCTCCCTTGCCCCTCCCCTCTAACCCTCCGTCCGGGGTAGTTTTAAAAAACTAATAATGACAAACTTAGGCAAATATTTGTGCCAAATTTCAAGTCAATTAAAACATTTTTCATGTAAATTGTATTCCCTGTTTTCACCCCTACAGGGGTGGAATTTAAAAAAAATGGTTTGAGATATTTCCATAACTTGACTCAAAGATTATTTACACCAATTTTCGAGTTAATCAAGCCACGCAGTAAAATCCTCCCCTGTGAAATTGACTACCCCTTTTCACCCCGTTAGAGGTAGATTTTCGAAAAACCCTGACTCACATTATTCTTTATTTTTGGTTTTAAGTATAAATACTGAGTTTTGAGTTAATCGCATTGCGCGTTAAAATTTTTCCATACAAAGTTTGAGACCCCCCAATTTCCCTTTAGGGGGTAGTTTAGAAAAACATAAAATCACAAAAATCATAATTTACTTAGATAAATATTCGTGCCAAGTTTCAAGTTTATTAACTCAAGGAATAAGATTTTTCATACAAACAATATCCCCCCTTTTTACCCCCTTAAAGGTCGAATTTCCAAAAACCCTTTCTTAGCGGATGCCTAGGTCATAATAGCTACCTGTGTTCCAAATTTCAGCACAATCCGTTCAGTGGTTTGAGCTGTGTGTTGATAGATCAGTCAGTCAGTCAGTCAGTCAGTCAGTCAGTCAGTCAGTCAGTCAGTCAGTCAGTAACGCTTTCCTTTTATAGATATAGATTAGTAGGAAAATTGAGACAAAGCATCGTATCTTCTGTCTCTTACGGCGTGCCGTATTTTTGCTTGGCTAACTTTCAAATTTTAGCCAAACAAAGCGCTTTCACTGTTACAAAATTTATCTTGCGTCGATTAATTTATCTTTTTTGGACAGTTTTTGCATTGTGCGAATGTATTGACATGGGTTTCAGTCCAAACTAAGGAAGATTTCTTACGTTAAAACTCATTTCTAATACAACAAAACCTAGAAACAGTATTATATTGCTGTCTCATGACCGGCCAAGCGGTGGATCGATCTAGATGTATATTATCTAAGCCGTATATACTTATATAGTTACGTCTCTCTCTCTCTCTCTCACTGTAAACGTTCTACTTCTGCCCTGTTATAAGAGCTCATAGTAAGACCTCAGGCAGTATCGGTATTTCTCAAGTGAATATGAAAAAAAATATTTGAAATTGAAATAGAGTATAATAATATAAAAATAAAATAAGCATTTATTTTGCCAAAAGTTTTGTTTTTTATCACATTAGAATCACATTATCGTGGCTTTTATTGCACGGTTATCTCGTGTATTCCCGTTCGTCCCCTGATTTCGTCCACATTATATGATGACGAACGGGAATGGTACTAATCCTACTTAAACTTTCATAGCCTTTAGCACCCCATTTAGGATTATTGTTGAGACATAAAGTAGCCTATAATGTCCACGTGTGTATATGTATATATATATATCGACGGTTAAAAGGTAATAAGGCATAAGCGACATTTTGGTCGAAAATAACTCATGAATACCATTCTACTTAAAATTTTTCGCTTTTTCGAATGCGCTTACTCCCATGGCTCTACAATGACTTTTTTGTCACTTATGCCCAAGCAAAAAACTGCGTTTCCAAAGTGTTATTTTGATGTAACCGACCGAGTTTTAGGCCTTTTTTACCCTAAAGGTGCTTGTACCCCTGTAAAAATGGGATCACTTTTAGTTTATAGTCGGTAATGTATTTTTACTTCTTACTGGGGTAGAGATTCCGGGCGCTTACGGCTCTTTACCATTAACACCTCTTTTGACAGCTGGAACTAATCCCTCTTTACCTTTGTCGTCAAAAACATTAAGCGTCAGTTATATCTTACTACCATTTATAAGTTTACAATACAATTGTTGGTTATACGCAATTACTAAAATCTAATTTGATATTGAACTGTCGGTTATACCTTACTACCATTTACAGGTTTACAATACAGTTGTCGCTTATACACAATTACTTAAATCAAATTTGATATTGAAGTGTCAGTTATACCCTACTACCGTTTACTATTTTAATACAACTCTGTCTCTTACGCCGTATTACTTTACAGTGATCATTTATTAAATGGTGCTTACGACAATTTGTATAACTTTTTAGTACTCCAGTAGCTATTTAGCGAGTCGCTTATTCCCAAATCAGTCGGCCACGTGCAGTGACGGCGAGAGCATGTGGCGAGAGCAACGGCAGACGCAGCGTTCGGCGCGGAGCTCGTGAGGATGGCACATCACGAGCTCCGCACCGAACGCTGCGTCTGCCATCCTCACGAGTTCCGTGCCGGGCGTTGCGTTTGCTGCCTGCTGGAACTCCACGCCGCCAGTCTCCAAGTCAAATCTCTTAGGAATATCGTTTCGAGATGTTCCCAGCACATCTTTTGCGACTGAACTCAACAGTAATGATTCACCTACAATGGAATTGTCCAACGAAATATCAAGTATTGCAAACTCCGAGCCGATCGTCCTTCGAACCGTCCTTAGAACTTCCAACGGTTGTTGGGAAACATAAGATATGTTTCCCAACAACCGTTGGAAGTTCTTCCAGGTACATCTTCGGGACCAGACGCTAACAATACTCAATCCTCCACATTTAGAAACACCCGTCCAGGAAAGAAAGTCATTTCTTCTTTTTTATTATATGTCAGACGACGAGGTAGCCTTGTTAAATGCCTTTGGCGATGCAGGAAGCTCAGATGAGTGGGAGCCGGAAGGTAATGGCAAGAAAAGGAAGAAAATTACTCTAGACGTCGAAGAAAAGATTGTAGGTAACAAAGCGGCGAAAAAGATTCCCAAAAATAAGAGAAAACAAGCTGCCCAAAACCAATTATCGGGTCAGAGTTACGTTAAAATAAACGGAGAAGTTGCTCAAGAAAAAAAAGTCCAACCAAACCCTTGCTATATCGCATAAACGCGATATATTTTGATACTCGCAAGTAAATCAAAACCTATAGGGTACTTTCCGTTGACCTAGAACCATGAAATTTGGCAAGAGGCAAGGTCTTACAGCACAAGTAATGGAAAAAGTCCGAAAATTGGTAATTTGTAATTTTATCACATAAAAAAATACTTTCAAGTATGTCATCTGTCAAGGCGATTTTTCTCAGGAACGCATGGAGGTATCAAGTTGAAATTAATACCAAATACGTAAGTCTATGGTCTCTTAGAGCTCTAAAAAAATCAAGCTTCTAAATCAATGCAATAAAAATACGGCCATTTATGCGACATATTTTGATACTCGCAAGTAAATCAAAACCTATAGAGTACTTCTCGTTGACCTAGAACCATGAAATTTGGCAAGAAGCAAGGTCTTACAGCACAAATAATGGAAAAAGTCCGAAAATTGGTAATTTGTAATTTTATCATATAAAAAAAATACTTTCAAGTATGTCATCTGTCAAGGCGGTTATTCTCAGGAACGCGTGGAGGTATCAAGTTGAAATTAATTCCAAATACGTACGTCTATGGTCCCTTAGAGCTCTAAAAAAATCAAGCTTCTAAATCAACGCAATAAAAAATACGGCCATTTATGCGACATATTTTGATACTCGGAAGTAAATCAAAACCTATAGGGTACTTCCCGTTGACCTAGAACCATGAAATTTGGCCAGAAGCAAGGTCTTACAGCACAAGTAATGGAAAAGTCCGAAAATTGGTAATTTGTAATTTTATCACATAAAAAAATACTTTCAAGTATGTCATCTGTCAAGGCGATTTTTCTCAGGAACGCATGGAGGTATCAAGTTGAAATTAATACCAAATACGTACGTCTATGGTCTCTTAGAGCTCTAAAAAAATCAAGCTTCTAAATCAACGCAATAAAAATACGGCCATTTATGCGACATATTTTGATACTCGCAAGTAAATCAAAACCTATAGAGTACTTCTCGTTGACCTAGAACCATTTTTGGTAAGAAGCAAGGTCTTACAGCACAAATAAAGGAAAAAAGTCCATAAATTGATTATTTGTAGTTTTATCACATAAAAAAATAGTTTTTAGTTTTTTTTTTCTGGTTAAATGTGGGCGTATAGTTACACCTCTGCCCAACCCTTCGGGTAAATAAGGCGTGATGTTATTTTTATGAATAGTTTTTTGCGAATACAAACTTAAATATGATAGTTTTTTGCGAATACAAACTTAAATATGCAGTTGGAGAATTGTCCGTGACGTATATGTGTATGAAGTATATGTGGAGAACATGTTTTTCAACACAATGTTAAGTTTGTCTTTGGGATAAATTCTTTTCAACTACGGAACCCTCATTGTGCGTGGTCCGACAAATAGTGAAAAAACGTATTTTTGTTTTCGTTGAATCACATCACCAATTAAATGATGACGGATAACACTTTAAATGTGCGCAGTTACTTAAGTCTTATTTTAAAAGAAAATCATGTTGGTGGTGATTCCATTATTTTTAAGACGTGACGTTTAATCCACGTTACCATTTGCACAGATAGTGCCGTATGTTGGATGTTTTCGTTTTCCTCTTGGTATAGAAAACTTAATGTGTGGAAGTACCACGTTACCTTTTTTTTCAACCCACTTACAGTGTCACTAATGTCTAACATCCTCACGATGTTTTTGCTAAGCACTGTTTCTTATGCTCCATTACCTTTTGGCATAATGATGTGAATAGTGAAATATCCTTCTTTACCCATTTAAGTTATTCTACAGTCATGTGACTTATGCCCTATTACCTCTTTGTGTGAGGATATCAAATGTAGCTAGGTCTTCTATACTCTTCGTTTTTTTCTATGTAGATGTATCTTACGCCGAATTACCTCATAAGGAAAATAAGATCAATGGATATAAGCGGCATAAAACCACATAAAACAATGTCCAATCAAATAAATAAAAGTGCTAATTGAAACTTTTATTTTTCTTAATTCTAGAGCTGTTTCCATTTTCACGATATGACAATAATTAAAAAAGTTATGTCCATTTTTCTACAATTTCAAACTTTGAACTGCTCTCCTGAACAATTTGGTTTTTGTTGCTTATACCCTATTACCTTTCAACCGTCGATATATATATATATATGTATATGTATATGTCCATATCTCTTTCTTCCCATGCCAAATATCGAAATCCGTTCAGTGGTTTAGTTTGATTTTTCAGGAGCCGTACTATGACGTGAAAAAAGATCATGGATCCATCATGGTTCCGTGTGAGAGAGAGACGGAGCTATATACGACCTATAGCACCATCCTTTTTTCACAACGGAATCATTATGGATCCATGATCTCTTTTCACGTCTTAATACAGCCCCTGTGGTGCTATTCTGTAAATATCTTACCGTGAAAACTTAGATGAAGTGATCATAAAATGAGCTGTCAATAGTGAATGTCAATAGTGTCAATCCCTAGCATCGGGTAGCTCACTTCACGCCACTTCACTTATCACGGTGAGATGTTTACAGAATAGCATTGCTGTAATCGTCTATGTGATCGTCGATTATCCGATGCAGCAGATTAGATTTCTCACAATTTTCAGCTGACAAGACTAACGATTTTCCAAACCTCTTCAACACACTTTCTTTCACTGGACCAACGAATTAAGAATGATATGGACAAGGTATCCGCCGACTGAAAGATGTATATTAGGACTGAAAGACTTGTATCTATGGTCATGAATAAAAATATTAAAAAAAAAAAGACATTCAATAACCTAATGACAATTTGACATTGACATTTTGATATCAAACAAGACATAATCTATCTATAATATATATAATAGATGTTTTTATAAAAATGAGTCTACATAAAGCAAGGTAATGGAAATCAATATTTATTAATGTGTAGTTATAATTCAGACATTTATAAGTATACTATCCTTCGGAATAAATTGATAACACTGCTCTTGCTGACACATAAAAAAGGCGTTTCATCAGCGATATTACTTGATATCATAATTTATAAAATTAACTCGTGTAAGCATTTAGTTGGATACGTATATTCTGTTAGTGTCTCAATTGTATTTAAAACATATTATAGAATGTAAAATTATTTATGTAATTAATCATAAAAACACATGTACCTACCCACTTTCCATGGAGGTAAGCAGCACTTTCCCTTAGCATGATTTCTATAATCTTAAAGAGAAACTGCATTTTTAAATGTAATTAAATAAAAGCGAAAACATGTCTTGATTAAAAATAACCCTATCAATATTCAAATAATTGTTTTTGCAAGAATTCATAACAAATAAAATAAAAATAATAAATCGTTATTGCGAGCAGTGGTGGCCCAACAGCCGCGACTTACCGAGTTGTAGGTCGTAGGTTCGAACCCCCAGCAGGCGCATTACTTTGTGTAAATTATTTCATCACCACTGTTCTAAAACGGTGAAGGAAAACATTGTGAGGAAACCGGCATGCCCTAGAACCAAAAATTCAGAGACATGTGACATCTACCAACCCGCACTGGACCTGCATGGTGGATTGCAGCCTGCTCCGTCTCACCGAGAGGAGGCCTGTGTCCCAGCAGATGGAACATTATAGGCTGATTATGCTATTAATTATTAGTCAGTCCACTGCTATATCTGCTTCATCTAGTAACACATACACATGTATAATTATGTTGTATGCTCTTAATCACACATCTTTACATTTTATGTTAATTTTGTTTCTCTGTGAGTAAATTATTGAGGAATAATAAATAGACCGAGAGGTGACAGGATTTTTCATAACGATCATGAATACGGTTAGATTTACTTCGATGGGTTGTAGAGTAGTCCTCTAATGTGAATGACGTCGGTCTGCCTGCTCTGAGTGGTTGCAACTTCAAATTATAGCGCTTACAAGAGGCGTCATTGTTGCGAAAAAAAAAACGATCAGAGAAATGGTCAGTTTTGGTACACATTCAAAGTATGGCGTCTCCGCAGATGAAATAAGTTGGTCTGCCGGCTCTCAGTGGTTGCATTTCAGAGCTATGATGCGCGCAACATTGTTGCGAAAATAAAACGATAAGAAAAAAGGTCACTTTTAGCACCTATTCGAAGTATGGTGTCTCAACAGGTGAAACGTGTTGGTCTGCCGGCTCTCAGTGGTTGTATTTCAGAGCAATCGTTGTGTATGCAAGACGCTTATTTTTGGAGAAAGCCTATAAAATACATCGAAAAACGGGACAATAGGCGAATTTTTCAAGTGCACGCCGGCCGGTGTCGTACCCACCCTACACCTGCGCCCGCTGCGTGACCGTTCCCCCTTGTAAAGGAATAGGAAAAAAGCTCAAGGTGTCAAGAGGTGTCAATAAGAGAAATAGTCAGTTTTAGTACCTATTCTAAGTATGGTGTCTCCACAGGTGAAACGAGTTGGTCTGCCGGCTCTTAGCCGTTGTATTTCAGACCATTGTTATACGCAAGGCGCTCAGTTATAGAAAAATTCAACTTAACGGTAATCAGTAAAATAAAGAATGAAGTCGGAACAAATCCGATTTTTAATAATTCAACTTATTGCTTTGGGTAAATCACAGATAAATAATTTTGTAGAATATAACTAAGACTTAGAGTTAAATATTTACTTACTTCTAACAGTCTATATGTTTTGAGTTGTTTTATTAGCTATATTCTAAAAAAGCGTCTTGCATACACAACGATTGCTCTGAAATACAACCACTGAGAGCCGGCAGACCAACTCGTTTCACCTGTGGAGACACCATACTTCAAATGGGTACTAAAACTGATCATTTCTCTTATCGTTTTTTTATCGCAACAATGTTGCGCGCATCATAGCTCTGAAATGCAACCACTGAGAGCCGGCAGACCAACTTTTTTCATCTGCGGAGACGCCATACTTTGAATGTGTACCAAAACTGACCATTTCTCTGATCGTTTTTTTTTCGCAACAATGACGCCTCTTGTAAGCGCTATAACTCGAAGTTGCAACCACTCAGAGCAGGCAGACCGACGTCATTCACATTAGGGGACTACTCTACAACCCATCGAAGTAAATCTAACCGTATCCATGATCGTTATGAAAAATCCTGTGACCTCTTAGTCTAAAAGTTCATAAACCATATTTTATGACGACTTGTAGGTAATTTTTCATATTGAGGCAGCAGCAAATTAGATTTGTATTGGTCAATTTACAAAAATATATTAGTAGTAACAGCCAACAGTCAAAGGTTAAGCTTTGCTTGCCGAGGTCAGTCTATGGATGGGTGGTTATTCATTACATAGGTACCGAGTTCTCTCATGCCTCAGAAAGCATGTTAAGCCATTGGTCCGTGCTGTCTTTGTGTGTATTGTGCTACATAATGGGTATTGTGATAGTGTAACTGTCATCGGCTCAGGAGATCAGATAGGCATTCGCTCATATTAATCAACATTTGCTAGTAAATTGTGATTGAATTTGATATATCGAGGGTATAGTGTTCAAACCCAATAAGTGTCGAAAAATAAAAAATCGTTTTTATTAGTACATTTTAAAGCATTTTTGACGCTCTTTCCAGTGGTCTAATCCAATAAGTGGAATTCGCAGTAGAAAGAAAATAACTTAAGGTAATAACCCAATAAAGTCACCACGTTTAGCCAAGACTTAAAACTTAAATATTGAATATCTCAAAAGTGTCAATTTCGTACTTATTGGGTTTGAGCACTATACCCTCGATATGTTTAGTGAATAATACTGTCTGTTATATTTTTCCACAAGTACCTACATAATAATACAGGGTGTAAGGGACAGCCCTCCGCAAACTAACAGGGTGCATTCAGCTCCTCATTTTAGATCATATTCCATCGGAAATTTTCTCAGGAAAATTTTCATTTTTTAAATAATTTTTTCAGTTACATTTTCTTTATTTCAATGTAAAATTACATTGTGTGTTCGCAGCACTCCATTTATGTAAAAAAAAACAGCAAAAAAACAAAACTGAAAAAAAAAACCAGCAATGGATGTAGAAATACTGTAACAAATGACGCGCGAAATCAGCTGTTCACTTTCTGTCTAGCTACAGAGTTCATCGAACTCACCGCAAACCTATTACCTACCCCTCCCAACCAGTAATAGACGCTCCGATTTGTGCACAAAAACACAAACAAATCAGGTTTATTGGATTCCCATAACGTTCCTGAAAAAAATTCATATACCGGTCATCTTAGTATGATATACTGAATTCACCCTATCAGTTTGCGGAGGGCTGTCCCTTACACCCTGTATAGCTGAGTTTACTCTAAAAACAATGGACTCTGTTTTCTTACAGAATAAAAGCTTTTGAAGAAGTTCTGGAAGCAGATGTTGTGGATATTGAAAAATTAAGAAAACTGGCATTTAACGGTAAACATATTTTGTGACTTACAATATTAGTTACTTTATGTAGACTTCTGTTTTTTTTTTAACCAGAAATTACTCAGTTAATATTCTGAAAATGTCTTGTTTCTTGCTGTACCTTATAATAAGATATATACTTACAAATTGTGCTTGTACAAAAATGATTATTATTAAATTGATTGATTAACTATTTTCTTTTCTAATATTAAGGTATACCTGATGACAAGGGATTGAGGTCCCTAGTGTGGAAAATATTACTTCTTTATCTTCCTCATCAAAAGAATTCATGGAAAGCAACCCTCAATGAGAAAAGGCAACATTACAAACATTACATAGGTATGTATTATATGTACATTTCCTACTAATACTGCGCACTGCCATTGTGATGTTCGTATTAATTTGTTTACCCTTTGCTAACATTCTGTATGTAAAAGGGTACTCGATAAAGGTAGGCATCTGAATTTAGATATTAAAATTATTGGTCTCAATGTACCAACGCGGACATTTGCGGTGAACCAATTTTCGACCTAACGTAATTAGGTTGAAAAGTGGTTCACCGCAAATGTCCGCAATGGTACACACGGCTACATTTCCAGTATAAGCTGACCTCTCATTGTTCGGAAATCCTATACAATGCGAGATCAGCTTTTACTGGAAATGTGTAACTTGACATGTAGCTGGGTGTACCTACTGGATAAGAGGTAATGTGGGCTGGTGTCCGCAATTCCACGTCAATGCGCGTATATTTTGCGTACTAGTATAATCAAGTAAATTGTAATTAAATACCTAAAGTAGGTTTTAACATTTTAGTAAAGTATGTACTTCCACATAGTAGAAAGCTTAACAGTACGTATGTGTATTTCCAGATGAGATAATAGTATCCCCGGGTGGGCCAACTGACCATCCATTGAACATTAGTCCTGACAGTTCATGGAGCACTTACTTCAAGGACAATGAAGTGCTGCTGCAGATTGACAAAGATGTCCGAAGACTATGTCCTGATATATCATTCTTTCAATCTGCCACAGAATTTCCGTGTGAAGAAGTAAGTATTGTTCAAATCTCTGAGGATTATCCATTGCAGCTTAAGAACCATTTACCTGATTTATTAGTGACACACAGACTCACATAGATTTTTATTATTTTTAGATAGTGAACAGCAATGGCGTGAAAAGGCTGCATAAAAGAGTTGAGCAGTCAGTTCTGAAGTATTCAACTTTGGAACGACGAGGACTTGGAGTCGCTAAGGTAGCTGCGACATTTCACAGTACAAGAAAAGAAATAAAATCACCTGTTTCATACAAACATTCAATATCTACTTGACCAAAATGTTGATTGATGATGAAACAGTTGAAACAGCAGATTTTTAGGGTTACTTACCAAAATAGTAAAAAGGAACCCTTACGGTGCGACTCAGCATGTCTGTCTGCCCATCTGTCACAGCTGGATATCGATTTCTTTTTTTACTTTTCTGATCGGCTGCCCTAGACGCGCGACCCTATACAACGTGTTCGTTTTGCATCCTCGTCAAATTTCAGGGTGTGGTACAGAACATCAAACCGAACAACTTTTTCCATGGCACCAACATCGTATTCATGAAAAAAATTTCAACTGTCCCATTAAAAGTTCAATACTCGACGCAAATGTATGGGACGGCTGATTATTTTTTCGCGATTACGATGTTGGTGCCATGGAAAAAGTTGTTCGGTTTGATGGTCTAGACCCTTCAATTTGACGAGGATGCAAAACGACACGTTGTATAGAGCGCTTATAAATGGTGGAGGTAAGTACTCAACAAGGTGCAAGATATCCCCTCTCGCTTCAGTAAATATCAAAATCCCCTACTGGGCTCCCCTACTAATGCGGTCGCGAACAACATACAACCTAATAAGTGACTTGCAAATTGCAAAAAAACTTAAGAAAATTTTAATGTCGCTTCCCCCTTATACGGGGTTGAGCGGTTTTCTGGGTTTCAACCTAATGGTTGAAACCCAGAAAACCGCTCAACCATTTGCTGTATTATGTGACCTATCAAGTCGAAACTTGTATATCTTCCTTTCCGACGACAATACATTTGGCAGATAGAGATGACTGCACAAGCTCTTAAATGGTTTTTATCTTGTTTATTAAACCTGTTCTGTTGAGGATTGAGAATGCACAGCAAAACGGTATCATGATGACCTCCAACCTGCAACATTTTAAATTAAGCTTGTTTTCAAGTTTTTTTTTTTTTTTGTTTTTTAGCTAAGCAATGAGATCCGTCGCTCGGACAGCGTCCACAGCGGGGACTATGCACCGTTGAACGAGGGCTGTGAGGCGCACTGGGAGGTGGTGGAGCGCATGCTGTTCCTCTACGCCAAGCTCAACCCGGGCCAGGGCTACGTTCAGGGCATGAACGAAATCATCGGACCTATCTACCACACATTCGCTATTGACGCCGATAAGGAGTTTCGTAGTAAGTGTGGAAAATGTGTTATGTGCATTGTTTTTGGTCGAATTTTCTTGCCCCGAAAATAAATCGTCAATGATTTGATCTTAACAATCCTTTACCTTCTTTAGGTTATTTTATTACCTTATCTGACTGTGCAACGCCAAAAGATTCGTTTGCCATTTTTTTCCGACTATTTAAGTAATATTCCAATGTGTATCGTCACGGAAAAGTTTTTCTTCGTTTTATGTTTATGATTTTTACCACTGTAGCGTCTTTCTATGATTTGTGTCTTTACAGAACATGCGGAAGCTGACTGTTTCTTCTGCTTCACCAACCTTATGGCAGAGATACGTGACTTCTTCATTCGCACCCTGGACGAGTCGACTAGCGGTATCAACTATGTGATGGGCAAGCTCAGCAATTGCCTGAAAAAAAATGATCCTTTGGTCTGGAATTTGCTGGAGTTACAAGAACTAAGACCCCAATATTATAGTTTTAGGTAAGCTATTGCGGCCATTTTCGCGAAATGATCATAAAACTAAGATCGTGGTACAGTCGCCGTCAGATATATTGTATTTGTAGCAGACAAGGTGACAAAATACTTCTGAAAAATTTAAAATATCAGTATGTTCCATACACTACTAGTTATCATTAACATCTAAACATTCATTACTTCAGTAATATCTGAGCAGATGCTTGTAAAAAAAAAAAAAAAATTATTACTGTACCAACTACATAGTTTATATATATTACTTTATGATTGGAGCCTCCTTTTAAGCATAATAACGCCTGTGTGCCTGTGTGTTGTAAATAATTTCTATACACACAACTAACCAAAAATATATGAACACTTACAACGTCAAGTATATTCTACGCAGACAAACACTGAGCTTACCTAATTCGCTACCGCGTGATAGAAATTACGAACCAAAAACCAACACTGAGTATCTGTGGTATAGGTACGATGAAAAGGAAATAAAATTGCTGATACAACTGATAAGTATGTTAATGTCAAACTATTGAAAGAAAATAGATCTTGGATACACTTGACGTTATAGGTGTTCAGATTTTTTTGGTTAGTTGTGTGTATAGAAATTATTGACAAGCATCTGCTCAGATATTAATGAATGTTCAGATATTAATGGTAACTTGTAGTGCATGGAACTTATTGACATTTTAAATTGTTCAGAAGTATTTGATCACCTTGTCTGCTAAAATATATCTGACGGCGACTGTACGTACCACGAGTAATTTAATTAAAATAAATCAATAATATTTCGCAGATGGTTGACGCTGCTGCTCTCTCAAGAATTCTCACTGCCAGATGTCGAAAGAATTTGGGACTCTATGTTCGCTGATGCGCAACGATTTGATTTTCTAATCTACATCTGCTGTGCCATGATTTTGTAAGTGTTTAACATAATTAATAATGTTGTACGTCATAGTCATCTAAATATTGATAACTATGATTATGAAATATGATTGCTCACTTCGCTTTGGCTAATTTACATTATTTTTAACAACAGGTTGGTAAGACACGAGATTCTTCATGGAGATTTTGCGTCAAATGTGAAATTGCTTCAAAACTTTCCACCGATGGATGTATCTCTGATTTTAAACAAAGCAGTTGAAATATCAAATAATTGATAAATCTCAGTTTGGTTACATTTTATTAACTTTTGATATCCAAACCTTTTATAAACTAGAATATACTTTTATTATGCATTTATACTTAAGGCGTTTGTTATTATAAAAAGACATTTGGATGTACCTTTTGGATCGAATATTTTTTATTAATTATGTAGATATGTTGTATTCTAAGGCCTAGTGTTCTTTGTAAACCAATTTACTCCCAAATTACTAAAAATCAATTATTAGGATAAGTAATATAATTTATTTAGCTATAGTTTAATTGTATCTACAATCGTTGTAACGAGACATGGGCAGCTGATCTGCAGTCATCTGCAGTAGGCGCCGAAAGCTACCTAGTAAGGATACGTGGAACGCGGTGCACACTGTTACAATTTGATAGGTCTCGAAAGTGCATTTACATACACATTCAAGGCTTCTCATCTCTCGTTGCAACAGTACGCCAGTAGGAATTTTAATTTTATGCCATAATTAAAAAGTTACCTTTAAGTTGTTTGCAAGTACCTAACTGCTGTTATGATTTGCTCTAACAACCAACCAAGGGTAAAAACTACGTGTTACCGACAATGTGTAATCATTTTGTTTAAATTAAATTCGATACATTCCAGCAATTTTTGCAATTCCTTGGTGATGTAATTATTCATGACGAAAACTTTTTCTTTTCTTTACTTTCCCTGATCGTGGTATAATTTCGGGCAAGATTTTAAATGGTTTTAATTTCGAAGAGTTGTCGTCAATATTCGTATTTTCAATTACTGTAAATTGCTGGCTTCTGGTCACACCCATTTTTCTTAAGATTTAGGTTAATCTATGTTACGGGTGTATGCTTGTACTTATTACAATTTATTTATTTGAAAAATTAATAGCAACCCTACAAACACACCAGAATGCGGGACTTCGGAGCTGATCAGATATTTGTCTCCGTTTGGTTGGCTGGAATAAAGTCCAATGTGTGCTCCCAATATTCTCGACGTTGTCTCGCTATTTATGGATGATCAGACAAGCCCAGCTGCTGTCCTCCAGACCCTTTATATAAAAAAAATATATCTGTGGTCCCTCTCTACATCGTCTGCCATAGAATTTAGATCAAAGGCTTATCATTCCTCCTCCTTTTTATAACCAAAAGGAGAATTCAGTTTGTAGTGTAGGTAACCTTTAATTATTGATACTGTGATCTAATGCATTTCTTGTTCAGATTTTTTTTATTTTTACTCATTGACGGTAACATACGCCATAACCTAAACCTACCAAATTATTCGATGTTAGGATAGTGAAAGCATGAACTTGATTTTAATCAGATAAAGCCAATCCATATTTATAATCAGATAAAGCCAATCCATATTTATTTGAATGTATTATTAATTAAATTAAATTATACAAAACATTAGGTATTTCATTAAGTGTAATAACTCTATGGTTTTCATACGATCTCATTGCACTACCAAGACACATAATTATTTGGGGTCATTTCCGCTCGTTAAAATATACCCCGCCGTTATTACTATTAACGACTGGGAATGTTTTGTTAACAGTGTTGAAGAACGCGACATTTTTTTTCCAATTTCACCCCTCGTTTCGCGTCTAGTTCAAGAGATATGTTAAAGAATAAGTGCTTTAATTAGGTACCTACGACTATTGTTTGAATGCACAAAATTACCAACGAAAAGATAAATGCTTCTATTCTTGTAAAATTAAATTAAAATTCTTCTAATTTCAAATAAAACATTGAACATTAAACGAATTCGTTAGTAATTTGGTGCCTCAAAAATCGTGAGCACTTTCAGTAGGTAACCGTTATATCTTTTGTTTAATTTTATTTACCGACTCCTAAACTAGACGCGGAACGAGGAGTGAACGGTTGGGAAAAAAATGTCGCGCGTTCAACGCTTAACGAGTGAAACAAAATATTCCCAGTCGTTAGTAGTATTAACGAGCGGGAACGACCCATTATTTGTAAATGTGTCTTTTCATAATCATACATAGGTAGCATTTATGTAATTATGTGCTTACTTACTCGAGACAAATTAATATATTTTCTGATATTAAACCGACGTACACTTTTCTTACCGCAAGCAGAAGCCAATCAAATATTTATTTTCAGCCCAACCTTAACCATGTTGTACTTATGTCAACTTAATCGTAGGTATTACTACCCGTTCACGTCGAGAATGCTCCTACCTCGCGTCCCACTTCACTACCTCTAACATTCGCTCAGTTCCGATAACAGGGTGCATCGGAACTACGCGAGGCAGGGAAATGGGAAGCGAGGTAGGGGCATTCTCGAAGTGAACGGGTAGTACCTATATAATGTAGAATGGTTCGTCTAAGAGCGAGCGCGCACTGCGGTGCGTTTCCGGTAGTTCTGCCGCACTGGGCGGGGCCTACAGTAACAAAACGCATGACCGCAGTGTGCGCACTTCAAAGACATTCCATACTTCACAGATTATGCGGTAGAAAAACGCACCGCAATACGCGCTCGCCCTAAATGGTACGCTTGCATATTGCAAATACCATTATAATATCTGTTATACTATAGGTAAACTCTATAGGTCTCTCTCTCTCTCTATAGGTATAACTCTTCACGCTAACATTTAGGTGTAATCTTAATCGTATTCAATCATTTACCAAGTCGAAATAAGTCGTAGAAAGGTATCTTCCAATCATGACCACCTTTCTTATTTGACTTGGCAATATTGTTGGTTTGACAATAACTTACATATCTGTCAAACTATTTTTAAAATATAGGCATACATCCACTGCAAATACCTAATTAGATAATTCGGAGGAACTCTAGTTGTATGCTTGTAATGAACATATCCAAAAATTGGCTTTGTATCCACAGCTAAGTTGAGACTCCACCTCCCAGAGACCCTCACTGCAAAGATGGCATCAATTCAGATGGAAAATCATTTCTGTGTCTAATTAAAGTAATATGTAGTTATTAATAACTATCAAGTCTTTCAAATAGAGCGTTTTAAGTGCAGTAGTGTCCCAGTGCTGGCGGCCGCGACTTACGATTTGTAGGCGCTTTACTTTGTGTAAATTATTTCATCACCATTACTCTCAAAACGGTGAAGGAAAACATCGTGAGGAAACCGGCCATGTCCTAGAACCAAAAATTCGAAGACATGTGACATCACCAACCCGCACTTCGACTGCGTGGTGGATTATGCCCCACTCCCTCTCACAAAAAGAAGAGGCCCGCCGCGTCCCAACAGTGGGAACATTATAGGCTGATTATGTTATGCTTTAAGTCTTTTAAATACAACGCGGTTGCTTTTACTGGTTTTTTCGGTTCGGGCAACATGGGGCATGCTAGTGTTACCTATCTGTTAGAGCCCGCACAAGTACAGTTGGGTCGTAAATCGATAGGTGAATAAGCACGCACAATGCGTTCGAGTCTTATTTTCTCAAACGGGAAATGATTGTTCAAGTCTCCTGCAATCAGTAATTCCAGCAATCTATTCATAAAGGCAATGTAATCTCTGGTATTATAAGAATACGGTTTGTTCAGTGGGAACAATTCCTACAAGTGTTTATAATATAAGTATTGAAATATATAATAAATATATAGGTATATATTTTTAATTAGTTAGGTATACAATATATATTAGTATAATAAATATTATAATAGTTCTAAATATAATAAACTTTGAAGTAAATTCAAACTATACCTACTGGTAGGAATAGTGGCAACAACCCAAGAATACACCTATACTTACTCCAGCTATTGTAATATTAATTGGTATAACCCAATGGTATAACCATTAAAAATATTTCATGGTGTCAAATAGTAATCGTCGTATAATAATTGCCACGAATTTGATGTAATTTTTTCACTTAATTAACTACTAACTATAATCATCGGGGGCCTAAAACGGCCACAATTCCTGTAAAAGCGATTAATTTCCTGAATTCCCAGTAATTTATTGTGATTGTGCTATTTGACATTAAACTTCAATAAAGCAATTTATAATTTGTGGACCATTTTACGAACAAAACTGTCAAACAGATGAATTGCGTGCTATGAATTGTACGCAGATGAATTATGAATTGTCAGTTTGTGACCGTTTTACGATTTCAAATAAGATTCATAAATACCTATTATCCTGTGTGGCTGACACTGGCTTGGCCACCATCAGGGATTTTACTTTTGATAACACAAAGATTTAGTCGTTAATTAGTCGAAATTTGTCGCCAAATATCAGAATTTGTCGGTCACTGGTTCAAAAGTTATAAGGGGTCATTGGTGGCCGATCTGGAGAGAGTCTCCCCAGCTTGGCCACCTTTATATCTCAAAAACTAGGGCACCTAGCGAAGATCTGTTTTCTCCCAGATTTAGTCGCTAATTAGTCGAAATTAGTCGCCAAGTCACAGATTTAGTCGGGTCTTAGTTTAGAAGATATAATGAGTTAAATTTTTAAGTATAGTTCAAGAGCTAGACTGAAGAGTTTACGATAAAATCTTTGATCTAGCTCTTGGTCTATACTTAAAAATTGAACTCATTATATCTTCTAAACTAAGACCCGACTAAATCTGTGACTTGGCGACTAATTTCGACTAATTAGCGACTAAATCTGGGAGAAAACAGATCTTCGCTAGGTGCCCTAGTTTTTGAGATATAAAGGTGGCCAAGCTGGGGAGACTCTCTCCAGATCGGCCACCAATGACCCCTTATAACTTTTGAACCAGTGACCGACAAATTCTGATATTTGGCGACAAATTTCGACTAATTAACGACTAAATCTTTGTGTTATCAAAAGTAAAATCCCTGATGGTGGCCAAGCCAGTGTCAGCCACACTATTATCCTAGATTATCCTTCTGCCAAAGTGGCCGTTTTAGCATCCCTGGTGTGATGAAGTGCATCAATATGCCTGCTTCACTGTACTCTACGTCTGTTATTATGTCAATCCTTTTTGGAACATTAAAAAGAGAGAATAAAACGGAATTTTATTTTTCTGCCTGCTTCTGATCACATTTAATGAAATTACAAAACAACAGTTCGCCTTTAAAGATTTAATATAAATAATTACAATGTAATCAATTTGTACATATCCATTGACAATAATAGAAAGTAAAGATTTTATACAAATATAATGTCATTTTAGGTCTGTATTATAAATAACGGCTAGGTTACATATTAAAACATTGGAAAGTAAGAACATACTCCACATTTATTATAGAATCGTGTAATAATAATCGCATAAAGGAGATATTCATTATATTTAATATGAATTTTGTTGGTCACCGCTCGGAACAGTTTGATATATGGAACCTTAATGCCAGTATTTTACTTACAAATAAAAAACTTTATTAAGGAACATACTTTCATCAATTGGAATCTTAAAGGGTAATGAAATAGGTACATTTTTTATTTAATTACTAATACATACATATAATTACACGAAGTTGTATGAGAGTCATAACATTAATAGATATTACATTATTTAATACTGCTTTTTGACAGACTACCGATGCCCGATGCATTTCCGATGATAGTCACAAACTGACGCGACGTTCTACACGAATACCATAAACAAAATAAATAAATTTTAGTCGTAATTTATTTGGTCACATTAATTTTAATGGTTTATAGTTGAGTGCTATTATAATTTAACTGGCAGTGTTTTTCTCCGATAACTTAGAAAATGCAGCCATGACACGATGAGACGCGTATGGTATGCAAGCCAAAACTGTAGTTTTGTCAATACGCAGTAGGATTACTTAAATTAATTTTAAGTTTAGTTTTGAAATATCCAATTAAAATCAATGTGCGCGTCACATTGTTGACAACCTTTTTACTAGCTGCTGACTCACGTCGAGAAGGTAATTAATAAGTAACTGTACTTGACGAACTAACTTTTACAAAACAAGAGCAAAATCAGCATTCCACAATTTCTACAATGTTATCACTCCCTTACTTGTTAAAATACAGGAATTATTATGAACATAATTTTGTGCCCGAATAAACGCACTTAAAAGTATGACGTAATAAAAATAAAAAATAACAAGATGTTAACAAGCACTTACAGAAATATGAGATTTAAAAATTTAGGGCTGAATAGGAAAGCCTCCTCATTTTAAATAACAAGTGTTATGGAAATCGCGTCAGTAAATTCTAGAATGAGATGAACCACCTGCAGCTTGGCGATATAGGAAATAGTAAGACACCTAACATTCTAGTGCACATAGATTTACATACAGTCCGTTAATTTACTATGGAAACATTTATCTAGAGGTTAACAATTAACACCGATACGTACTTGCAATGACACCACAAAGCTATTTTGCTATAATAAGTTAAAAGTGATGTATGCCAAGCCATGCTATAGGTGGACATTAGATGGTATTACGTTATATCGACAATCTTGTTTTTTAATTGTAAGCCAACATCGCTTCGCATAGGAACGCGTTCAGTATGCAAGTTAGTTCGCACACGTGCTACGTGTTCAGGGCAGCGCAACGCGGCTGGTACGTGTGGAGGTGACACCTACAGTAATGCACGCGCGATACCAGCCGCGCTGCGCCACAGAGCACAGCTGCCAGCTCTACGAGTTCATCTGCGACGCCATGTCAACGGCAGAACTAAATTCACTCGCTGATGTTCTACAACCGCACCCCTAAGCTTCACCTACAAAATACGAAAACTAAACAAAGTCAAAAATAATTTATCTGTTTAATAACGAACTTTATAACGCTATTTCCTTCCTAATTACTTCTAGCTACCTTAAAAACTCTATCCTTTTGGAACCTATCGATTTTATACACATTACTAACTATAACCATTTTGCAATAGTTGTCCAGCCGTTTTGTTTATTCGTATTTTATATTACAAGTCGTTTGCATTTCGTTATTTATTTTTTTGGTTTAAGGAAAATAGCCCATCCGTTTTTACATAATTTTAATAATTCTATTTCTCTGCAGAAACTACCATAAACAATCAAATTCGTCATGTATACTAATATGACTCCATCGCACTTTTCCGACAGCAAATACTACAAAATTACTGCAACAAGCTATTTTTAGCGTATATAATTTTGTATAGTATTGGCTAGTTATCATTTTCACTAACCAGTTATCCAATATGCTGTCAAGTATAAATTAGCAAATAAATACAGTCTTGTTGTTTCTGTCGAAGAAATATTATGTAATTTAAGTAGGCTCATTAAAAATTATCTCATAAACTGCATAGTAACCACAATATCGTCAAAATTCAAAAATGATTAGTGTCGACACTACTGGATGCAAGCGTGGAATTATGAAGGAGGCTACTTTAATAATATAACAGTTATTACGTTTACCTATACATAATCTATAGGTATTTATGTACGGCTAGACACGAATGCTATTGATAAATTACTGTCAGACTATTCGTTCCATACAGCTACACAACTAAAATCACGTTTTATGCCCCGATGGGATAGGCAGTTGCCGATAATCATAACTGCCGCAAAGTGAGTACACTATGACCCACATTTCAGCAGTTAGATAAAAGTGCCATGTAATAGAGGTGAGCCTATTGGTTTCCAAACTGATCTGCTTGAAATTACCAATATTATTCGTGGCTAGCACAGAAACATGGCAAAATACATCCGTCGAAATATCTATAATGTTCAATGATATCGTCGATACTTGGTTACCCACTTTGTATGCTTTATAATACTTTTTATAAATAAAGATATAAAAATATACATTTAAATTATGTATTTTAATATTATTCAACACAGAGTCAACTCTTAAAATAACAGTTTTTAAATAAATGATTATTTTCAAAGTTATGATTATACTTCTCTTTAATATGTCAATTGATTAAAATGAGCAAAAGTGGAAATAACATTTCACCAGTTTTAGTTTCATTTAATAGAGCTTCACAATAATCTCTCTTAACTTAAGCTCCTTTAAAATTTTGTGAGATTCTCTAAAACGATATAAAATAAAAGATTTTTTAAATGTTTTATGCATAGAGTGCACACACATTGTCAATGAGAAACAATAATTTAAATAGCCTGAAAACTAATTAACATGTCGAACTAAAATTTTCTTCAGACTAGCTAAACAAAATAAATACTTTCATGTTTGTACCCTAAAAAAGTTTGATAAAAACTTACTATATAAAATTATATCAAAAACATTAATAATTAAGATACCAGATAAAATAAAACTGCTACTATAGGTATACTGAATCTAACACGACAATAATGTATAGGTTACACAAAAATAGCTGCCATACTCGCAATGAATTTTGTAAATAGTAGGTACGATGAACCTTTATGTTTGTAAATAGTACCTTTAGTTGTAGAAATATTTCAGTGATGAACATAAAGTATGTTTAAAATGAAATACTTAGCACCGAGTAAACACCAAGGTTGGCTGCCGCCATCGTAAAGCATAGCGTGTTACTGGTGTGAAGCGAAGTAGGGACCGTGGATGGTCGGTTACTGGATAGCGCAGCACTTGCATTTGGGCTTCTTGCGGATGGTGACGTGTTCTGGCTGCTGCGGCTCCTGCGGCGGCGAGCGCTGCACCTCCACATTGCCGGCGCGCACCTCCGCCACGGCCGCACCGTTCTTAGTGCCGTTCATCACCTTCGGAGTGCTCTGCTGCTCTGGGCTCGCCACCTTTGTCTGCGGCGATGGCGGAGCATTGGCCTGAAATTTACATTTTAAACAATATTATCTGTCAGTTTGAGATATCTTTTGGTATGCAAAAAAACTAACGAAAACCGTTATGGATCTCTGAATGAATAAAAAATAATATTTTGTGTAAGGTTTACATCAGCGAAACATTTCGATTTATTAAAGACTAGCTTTTGCCCGCGGTTTCAACCGCGTGAATGTCGGTAGCGTAAAAAAATGGCCGCTGGACAAATAATTAAGAACGCAACCCAAAAAATAGCATATTTTTTGATTTTCCGCCTATCCTTTGGTTACTTTCTCCTATCATTCTTAATTCGTTGAGTCAGAAGTGCATAATTATTTCAAAATCATGGGTAAAAAGGAAAGTTGTGATCCATCAACCCGGAAAACGATTGCACAGTATGAACGTGATTGGTTGTATACTATGATAGCTAATCATAATTATGGAGTGCTCCAAAACTAAGGTTTAATAACGCTATAAATCACGTCAAGAAATTCAACAATACCAATAATGTTCTTCGAAAACCTAAATCTAGAAAAAACGACACCGCGTGAAGATGCGTTGGTTGTTCGTTGAGCGAAGACTGATCCGTTTAAGGGTTCTGAAATTATAAGAAGGGAAGTTTTTGGCAATGGAGGAGTATCAGCGCGTACAGTACGAAGACGCTTAACGGACGAAAAGTTATTTGGAATAATCGCCCGGAGAGTAAGTACCACTTCTCAAGAAAGCGCACCGCAAAGCAAGATTAGATTTCTAGAAAGTATGGCGACTGAACAGCAAGTCAATGGAAAAATATATTATTTTCTGACGAAACGAAAACAAATAGACTACGTTCTGACGTTAAACAGTATGTGCATCAACCAAAGCGGGCATTGAATCCTGAGTTCAAGATAAAAGTAGTAGTTTGGTGATGTTTCTCAGGGCATGGTGTTATGCCAGTTAAAAAGATTGAAGGCATTTTAGACCAAATTCAATACAGGCAGATATTGGAGGAGACTATGCTTCCTTATGCTGATGAGACGTTGCCTGTAGTTTGCACATTTCAACATAATAACGACCCCAAACACTCTCAGTGAAAAAGTTTCTTAGCTCTTCAGATGTCTAAGTATTAGGGCTAATTTTAGACCGAACACACCAGCTTTTGGGGTTAGTTGCGAATACCCTATAGGTTCACAACTACTGATGATGATATGTTTTCCATCGGATGACAGTTTTTCCTTATGCACATGGGGTGCATTCAACACTTGAGGGTTTAACCCGTCGCACGCCAATTAGCAAACACAAGAGATTTTTTATTGTTATCTGCACACCTGGGTGTCAATCGACGTTTAAAGAGTTACAGCCTATTAAAATTTATGTTTAACCATGTTGTTAAAAGTTATTATCAGTAAATTGATACAAAAATAATATCAACTTCTTTATGGAAAAGTGACTCGGTATCACGGTCCACAATCGTAAGTATGGATCGACTAAGCTATGTTTAGCGTCGATATGTAAGTATAGCAAGAACGAAGGAGAAAGAAGGACTCGTACAACATCGAAATCTGCAATCGTTTTTGCCGTGTGATCTTAAAACCAATTAAATTCATCACCGCCCATAACGTATACTAGGTGCATTTTCCCCTATCAGCTTTTAAATGCGAAGTTTGCGTGTTTTAGGTACATTAGGTATACCATGATGTGTATAGCAAAATTTATTACGTTAACATTATTCGCTTGCACTTTCTCCTCCTTTTCGTCGCAGGCGGCTAGTTGCGGCACCGCGGACGGCGGCGGCGTCGGTGTGATCGGTTTGCCGCCCTTGATCAGGGACACTATCTCGTCGGCCTCGCGACTCAGATCCCCGTCCGGACGGAACGGGTTGTCCCACCCGCTCTCCGTACTGCAAACACAAAAATATACTATTTACCAACCGTATTCCATACAATGAACATTCAACAATGGCCACATGATTACGTTCGAACAATACAACGTGCAGACACAATCGATGCATTCTAATTCAGATCAACTAGACAAATTGCACATGAATACTTCAATCGGCTCATCCGTATTATGGCTATCGCTCAACCGTGAAAACTAAAAATTGGTTCTGGTTGATTAAAAACTGGTTCATGTAGCGACTCTTGGTAGAGGTCTATGTCCAGCAGTGGACTTCTTTCGGCTGAAATGATGATGATGATGATAATTAAAAAGTTGTTTTCTATTTTTATTCTTCTCGACATCAATCAATCTGCCTAGCCTTTTCCCAACTATGTTGGGGTCGGCTTCCAGTCTAACTGGATGCAGCTGAATACCAGTATTTTACATGGAGCGACTGCCTATCTGACCTCCACAACCCAGTTACTGGGTAATACGATACCCCTTGGTAAGACTGGTTGTCAGACTTTCGGGCTTCTGACGACCCGTAACGACTGTCAAAGATCCACGAATAACAGCCGGGACCAACGGCTTAACGTGCTTTCCGAGGCACGGAGGAATCTCGGTATGTAAAGATGGTCACCCATCCACTGACCAACCCCGGCAAGCGTAGCTTAACCTGACGGATCGACCCGTGCGGCTATTATTACTTAGCCACGAGCTCCTCTTTCTTTCTTTTATTCTTCTCGACACAGGATGGCTAATTCTTCAGAATTTTAGTCTTAATAAATTAAATTTTAACAAAGACTGGGGGTAGTACAGTCAGCGTCAGTAATATCGGGACGAACAACTGTTAGAAAAGATCTAATAAAATGTGAAAAATACAACCAAATGGAGAAACTCCTCCTTTTTTTGAAGTCGGTTAAAAATGAAATATTTACTCAATGACACAAGGAATGTTTCAGAATGAAGACATTCTGACAAGAACTTTATCCAATTGAGAGAAAGTTTAATTTGCTTAGTTGTTGAGATCATTTTGAACAGCCTGTTCGTCCCAATATTTTTGACGCTGACTGTACGTACATTCCTAAAGAATAATAGTTGGAAAATACCTACATTAGAGCGCTATTATTGTGTTCTAAACATCAGCACAATTATGTTGGATTCACATGAACATTATGTGATGCAGGATGACATCATCGCTGTGTGTATTGACTCTACTATGTATACACCACAATAATAGTGCGAATAAATTACTTCTTGGGAGGACCGCTTATATCTATGCTATGTATCAAGTGCTTATTTGTTATTTAACGGCGCAATATCATCAAATATCTGATAATAGCTGATACGGATTCTGAAAGATATTCTTAAAATAGGTGTGAATATCAGTATTCAATGATCTGGTACATGATCAATGCTGAAGTAAAGACAAACATACCCTTTTAAGTATTTTAAATAATGCATGAGGGGTGCGTTGATAGGAGTCTGTGTACACACGGCTACACATCAAGCTGTACATTTCCAGTTTACACTGAGCTCTCATTGTAAGGAAATCCTATACAATGCGAGATCAGATTATACTGGAATATTATAGCTTGATCTGTAGCCGTGCGTACATATTTTAAGGCGTGTACGCACGAGCGAACAAAACATGGTGAACACGACCATCGAACATGGATCATCTGAAGAAACTCAGGCCACTGTTGAACATTTAAAGTGTTCGATGTTCGTGTTCACCATGTTTTTGTGCGTTCGTGCGTACACGGCTATAGCATTTCAATTTCACATGACAGTAACTATTTCAGAATATGGACTGAGATGGTTCTTGAACTGGACGACTACCTGTATTGCTACTTTTATTAAGCAAAGTTTTTAATTTTTCGAGTTAGCAAATATACCTGAAATATCTAAATAGAATATCAAAGCTAAACTTGCTGCTAGTTAGAATTAGACAAATAGGTATTTATTTACCTGATCTGTCTGTTATACATAGTGTGGTCCACCATGTCGGCGTTAGCGGCAGCCGAGAGCAGGGCCGCGTAAAGAACGTGGGAATCTGTCGACGGCACCGGGGGAGGGGGGGACAAGCACTGCGGCCGCGCCCCTTGGTAGAACGACACGCGAACCTTTGAGCGCTCCGAACTGAAATAAATATATTCATTTAAATATTAAGTACTTTAAATTATAATAAGGATTGAAATGGCGGTCGGAAACGCAAGCTTCAAACAACTTTAACTTAGATCATGAAAAATAAATTGAAATCGATATCTTATGGCATTCAGCTTAGAAATGTTAACCTACCTAGACACCTTTCACAAGTTTTCATGACTAAGTATTGTTATGTACTGTATCAGAAAATAAGTAGTTTGAGTTTTATGATTGTGGATGCTCTTGTTTCTTTTTCATATTTCTCAAACAATTCATATAAAAATACTTAAAAAGTGTGGCAACAATTCACAGAATTTAAGTGGAATATATTATTTAATATTGGAAAAAGAAACAAGACACAACATGATAAATTTCAAAAAATATTGTCAGCTATGGAACCTTATACTTACTACAACTATGACTTCGTAGATGTAAGTATTTGAGAAAAACTTACTGATAAATAAAATGATATAATTGTATGTAAGTATGTCGTGCATGAGCGAGTTTCATAACATTAAGGCCCTGTTTCACCACCTACGATCAAGTTCCTGTTAACTTACTTGGCACATAATTTCATACAAAATTCGTTCCATTTTTGAATTTATTTGGTAACTAGTGGCCACTGTCCAGGTAGCCACTCGGACAGTAGCCACATCGTGAAATAGGCCCTAAATCTATTTGTTTATAAATTTTATAAAATACATTAAATTAATTGGTGTTAATACAATAAGACGCAAGCTCATTAAACATTATGATAAACCTATTGAATACATAATATTTCAATAAACTACTAGTACTTTTAAATACCTTATAACTGCATTTTTGTGAACAGGCTATGTTTCTTTTAGGGTGTCAAACCAGTGCGAGCTGATAGCAGAGTACCATACCTATCGATTTAACGCCCATGTATGTTCTACGATTTTTTGTAGTTTTCGAGTTACAATTTTTTCTCGATATTTTTCCTGATTCAAAGAGATGATGGCTTCTCTTTTTTTTGGGTCAACTTTGAACAAGAATGTACTAAATAGGGCATTAATTGCTGAAATCGGTCGTTGAAAGTGGTGTATCTGAAATCTTGTGATTTTCACATTTTATGATGTATAATATGATCTTTGCATATTTTTGTCAATCCTGATATTTACTATTCCTCTACGTTTAAGCAGAGCTCAGTTAATAATAAAAACATAAATTTTATACCTATTATTATCCTTAACCACTACTACAATATGAAATGAGGGATCCAAAATAACTTTAAAACTACAAAAAATCGTAGAACATACATGGGGTTAAATCGATAGGTATGCTTTTCTGCTAACAGCTCGCACTGGCTTGACACCTTAAAGGAAACACCCTGTACTTATATGTTTTGTTTCTTGTCATCTGCAGATGCAAATATAGGTACGAAATACTTGAATTAAAATATTACATGTATTTGTAGAGTATGATATTGTTTGTTTATGTTTAATGTTAGTTTTGCAATTAGCACCTGATTGTAAGATCTCAACATTCTCAATTTCAAGCAAGCAACACTTTCAATATGAATGAAAGTTTTTTTAGATATTTTTCTTCTTCCAACAAGCTTTTTTACTTCCTTTTACTCAAATAATTTCTAGCAACATAATTTTCTACAATATTTGAGCAACTAACAGTAAGATAGATAAAACATAATATATTATAATAACTTATCAAATCACAAGGCGAGTGATAATAATAATCGGCCTAATTAAAATGTCTACTGACCAAAATCTTAATTCTCTGTACCCGCAAAAATTGTGTTGTAAATAGTTATGTATTAAAAATTTACTCAACCGCACATCCGGTATTCTAATTTCATATTTTTATCATAAACTAGGTAACCTGACAGACATTGTCCTGTCAAAATTTCAATAATTCATACAAATGTCTCATAGAACAGAGCACTTTCACTTTTATCACCATTTTTCAATTTTCCGTGCAATTTCTCAAACTTTTCTTTCCCTAAAAACATTTTATGGACTAATATGAATATTTTTTACAATAACAAAATTGGTTCAGCCCTTCTCAAGTGATGCTCTTATAAATGAACAGAATTTTATTCTTATTAAATAGACAACATAACATCCCACCTGTTTTGCCCAAAGGGAGATTTTTTTATATAATGATTTGAAATGCACAGTAGTCAGCAGGCAAATACGGTTAACCATGTATGAATTTGACTTAGGGGAAAACTTGTTTTTTTTTTTATTGCTATAGTAATTTCAATCAAAATGGGACCTGATTGGAGATAATAGTCTAGGCTCCTGGAAAAAAGTTGATAACCTATGTTTCCTGCTGTTATAAAATCTATAATTATATACATCATAAATAAGTGCTATTGCATTAAAATTAATTATCTACAGAAAAGGTTTCAAAACATCACAATAAGAATGATCATCATAACATTCCGCAAAGCCAGTCTGTGTCATCTTGCCTAGCAGATAGGACATTTTTCTTGTTTCACAGTGTCAAGATAATCACTATCTACCAGATAAATTAAAAAGTGGAACAGATTTGTATAAAACTATCTGGTAGATAAGTTAATGGAAGTTATCCAGAGGGGGTGAAACAAGCCTTTACTCTCCTTCATCATCTACTATGCCAAAATTGCAGTTCAAGCTAAGTAGTTTTTTTTGCAGTTTTTTACATAATGCTAAGCAATACTCGCGTTGCAAGTCGTCAGGAGCATATTCGCATGGCCGGGACGCTAGCGCCGCGCTTATTAACATTGAAGGTGACTCAATTATGGAACCTCTTTTATTAGTAGATGACTATATTCATCGCCCACACAGTATTTAGCTCCAATCTTGAGCTCATACTTAACATTTTGACTTGTTAAATAGAAGTATTTGTTCAGCTTTATTCAATAAAATCTCATTTGCATAATTGTTGGGTTTGTGGCTTTCTATAAATTCAATGTTTACTGTGGTGTTTACTGTACTGTTTAACCTTCTTTATTAATAACATAAAAAAATAAAATATCACAAGGTTGGTTACATCACAATAAAAACCACAGTCACACCCAAATAAACTATCTCCCACCACAATGATATGACATCATTTACTTTCAATTTTTGATAAGGTTTAAATAAAGGCCTGAGACCTGTTGTTATAGAGATTTCTTTTATACATTACTTGTAAGGACATTAAGATCATCTAGTAGATGGATGCACATTAGCTGAAACACCCACCTACATTTTTGTAGCAGATCATCATAAGAATGATACAAAAATCTGACATCATCAAATTCCTTAACAACACATGAATCAACAGATGGTAAAAATAGAAAAATATCATCGCTTTGCTTAATTGACATGGTCCCAAGGTCACATACAGTGTTAACTCGGCTTACACAAGTGTCATGTCAGTCACATTAAACATAAAAAAAAAATAGGTTTGACAAATGAAATTAGTCATTTATTTTGTCTCTGCACATAAATCACATGTTATTACTTTATTGTTTACAAAAATACAATCACACAACTCGGTTACAAAGCAAGTTTATAATTATGAAAAAAAAAATGCCAATATGAGAAGGACTCCACCCTTTTATATTATATAATCTAGAAGCTGTGTTTTTTCTGACTAAGCTATTACTGACCAATTCAATTAGTTGATTGTTATGAAGAAATTAATATAAAAGCAGTATACACACATTGAATTCTAAATTAAATTGAAACCTGCACTAACAGGTTTCTATTCACATCAACAAACATCAATAGTGACTTAATTGGACACTACTTTATTGATGCATGATGTAGGTCACAAGCTATGCAACTCTACAAAGTACATGGTAGACATGCAATCAACTTTCTGGAGTATCTATGTGGGGCTTATCCAGGCTATTTACCCATTCCTGATTTTAATTGTTTCCTGACCCTGAGTTACAATACTTAAACTACAAATTGATTCCAATATTTTTGTTAAGCCTAACTTTAAGTCATTGTTTACAATTTAGACAAGTCTCAAAAATAAGAAATTGTACAGATTTTACAAAAGTAAGTACCTACAGAATACAAGAGAAATGACTTTTAGTCAAGGTGTTGAGAAATGTGTTTAATAAAATTGGTGCATGAGACGATCGAACAGCCTGCTATGGCCTCGAAGCGGCTTAGGGCGGGCCCTCAATGAATGGAGTCGACCACTGATGCTGTCATTAAAAATAGAGATTTTTAAACGATTGCCAATGCATGTTTACTACTTGTAGGTACGTGCTGAGTAATGACCTTGTGTTCCCGACTGCTGGATGGAACCGAGAGTCGTTTTATGTTTATAAATCAGTACTCGTGACGTCATTGTGACCAAATTATCCGCACAAAACTCGAGATATGAAAAGACAAATCAACTCAAGTTTACGCTATTTCGCGACATTAACGTTCACCAAAAGGACAGTTGCAATAAAGTTCATACTTTTGTACTGTGCGCAATCCAAATTCAGGAAACCATCGGCAAGTGAACACCCAGTTTGCAGCACAACAAATATGACGTGATTAATGTAAATAACATACCTTGAAAGTATCCACTCACAAAGTTCACACTGTTCACGTTTATTATATTAATATTCACTGAATTTATATAAGTAGCTGCCTTTAAACTAATTAATAATAAAAACATCGACGTAGTTGACGCTGTAGGGTTTGGTCCATTCGACGCTTCACAAAAATGTTCCCACTCACTACATCGATCTCGGAAGTCGCGCGCGGCTCCGTGGCGAATGGAATGGAACGGAACGAAGCGAGCAGAGCACGCAGCCAGCGAGCTCGCTCGCCCAGTGACGTAATGATAGCGTTCGCGATAACATTTTAACGAGACAACGTTATGGCTGTCACTTTTCTTATTATACAAGTAATAAATGGAAATAATTAATTAATTTAAAATAGTGCACTTATTAGGACTAACTGTCTTTAGGCTACTTAAAAACACAATAGACAATGATATGAAATGTTTTACGCAGTAGCTCAATAGATGGCGCTACATTTACACGATTGAAGTTTAACATCGAATTTTTTATTTTCCCCTCTAACCCTGAGATTCATGATAGGATAGACAACATCAATGAATTAAGTACGTCCACCGTTTCAATTGATTGCTATTTTATAGGGATGGACCCCTTGCAATGTGAATTACTATAAAATTTGATCAGATTGTGTACAACGCTCAACCGGAGAGGACAAGATGTGTGTGCACTTTTTCTTCAATATACTTAAACAATGTTTTATTATTTTTTCAAGTTTCTGATACTTTAGTAAGTATCGGAATTATACAGTACCTACTTAAAAATTTAAGGATTGGTTTTTTTCTGGGTCGCTACCAAAACCCTAATAAGTACGACGCCTTAATTGGCGTCGGACGAACAATTTTCACTACATTACCTATGTTGGAACAATTTACACGCAAACATGTGAGCAGGCCAGGCTTTCAGGGAGGATCTGCTGTCGCACGGAGATCTAGTAGACGGTACGCAGCCGCTGGCTGCCGAGTGCAGATTATTACAGGCACACTAGTTTTATCAGTAGGTACTTAGATAGATAGACAGATAGAATACTCTTTATTTTGCACACCATAAAACCTACTTTACCTACTTAAGTAAGTACTTACCTACCTATGTTTTCCTTATTTGCAAGAGATGAACCCAACTCAACAACATCCCATACTATCTTTAAAAGTTAGTCATTCAGCGTTAACAGACTTATTACAGATTTATGTACCAAAGGTAAACAGTGTATCATTGTTTACCGCGGAGCAGCTTCAAGTGAAAGGCCTAACCAGAAATTTAAAAAAAATCTGTAATTCTGCATCCGATCCGAAGCCGCTATGTTAGATTTTCTGTGACGTCATACATAGCAACACATGAATAAACTTAGGTACCTAGATACATACTTACAGAGCCTGTTACAATCATTTAAGGGGATACATCATCGTTATATGTGGTTTTAAAATAGTAGGATAAGCTTTACGGAGCCATTCAATGTGTTAACATGATTTCGAATAGTCTAAGAATTGCAACAAAGAGGTAAGAGATCAAATCCACTTACCTACTTACTGCATAAAAGATTAAAAACACGAATCGGTACCCAGTCCAAAAAGAAATAAATAACAAATGACAGTCATTGAAGCTGTCCTAGCTAACTAAAAAAATAGATCCCATACATCGATAATGTCTGGTGAAGAGATCGTTCACACATAGATAATATTAGTTAGACTGTTAGCTGTTAGTTACGTAAAAGAAAATAAAATGGGGCGATGTTCTGATGCTCTTTATTGATTGCGGAAGATAGGGGGAGCTCATCTATGCTATTCTATGCACCATGGAGGGGAAGCTTATTATACCTATTGCGAGAAACCAAATTAGGTAAGCGTCTATGTGGATCGTCCTGTTTTATTTATAGATAGGTTTATCTACTTACCTAATTCTTAATTTATTAGTTAAAATATGAGCAGGTAAGTACCAAATAGTAGGTAAGTGCAACGGCATTTTAATTACTTACAGATAAAAGGAGCCAGATTCCTACAAGGTTCATGCATTTCTGTCAATTGGTGTCCTCAATTAGTGCATGCCCATTTGAATTTGTCAAGCCAGAGAACTCGAGAATCAATCGCTTAGGTAGGTAGGTACCTATGTGCAACATGGGTATTTTATTACTATAAGCCAATCGCAATAATTCTGTTGCAAACATACGTGTGTTCTTATAGGAGACACCTACCTATGTGCTTACAGTAAATCCTATTACCTATAAATACATAAATAAGTTACGTTGTGGGTGTAAGATAGAAGGCTAAGTAGGTAGGACTAGGAAAAATTTCTTTAATGACCATTCTCCACCATTCATTCACCATTCACCTTATAAAAACGGCTAATAAAACTAATATTAATATAAAAGAAATCAAAATCGCAAAAAGCGTTCGCGTGAATTCGGAACAAAAATGAATAATTAACATACTCAAATGAACAAAACGTACTCGTCTTCTATGGGCGTGTAGGGGAACGCCGTCTCCTGCACCTTGGGCGGCGGGCTGCTCTCCGGCTCCTCTTGTAGGGGACTCTCGTAGATTAGGGTCTCCACCATCGACCCCTTTGAACTGCCGAACGACACCCTACAAATACGAAACAACGTTAATAATACAATTTTTGAAATATACTAAGTTCAATAGAACGCAGTAACATAAGTCCATGAACACAAAGCAGTTAGAGGCAAATACAACAAGAACAAATTGGAATTTGTATTCAACTCTGTGATTTTGAATTTGAAACTTTTTGGCCTGTTCCTATTTTTTAACAAAAAAAGAGGAGAAAAGGAGGAGGTTCTCAAGTCGACGCGTATATTATAATGTCGCAGCCAACTAGCTTAATTACTTAGCCGTTTAGTTAACAGCCTAGCCTTTTAATTAAACGATGCCGTTCAACTAGCGGCCTGAATGATATTCAATTATAGGTTTGGTTGGAATTGTGACCAACCACGCGCGAGCCAAATTGGTCGCGGTAACTAAGCCAGCCAGGGCACCCCGACCAAATGGGTTAGGTTAGAACTGTGACCAAACCGCGCGCGATCCGAGTGAGCGAAGCGAGCGGTGCCGTGGCAGAGGCCGGCCGGCGCGGCGAGCCCTACTTCCAAAGGCTGCGACCTGCGACTACATATACAACATTAGTTTTTGTTTACCCTAAACGCGAATGGGGGTCATTGTACTCATCATTTTAAACAACTTTTTCTATGGGACCAACCTTGAAATCGCGAAAAAAAATCTACTGTTCCATACATTTTGTCGATCTAAGTGAACATAAATGTATGGAACAGCTGATTTTTTTTTCGCGATTTCAAGGTTGGTCCCATAGAAAAAAAAATTCAAAATGATGAATACAATGACCCCTTTTCGGGTTTATTGTAAACAAAAACTAAAGTTGTATAATCTTTTTCGTATTGTATTCGGCCCTAGGTATCGGTTACCTACTACTCTTCTAATATGAATCATATTATATGATTCTAGTTTGTTACTTTATTTTTCTACAGTAGTTCTGTTATTTTACAATTAACTTTCCGTCACGCGTGACTAATTCGTTATACTTGTTAAACTTCTCATTTGTAATCGCTTCAACTTTTACGGGTTGGTAATGGTTGTTTCCGATTTATTCCTAGTCGTTCAAAGTAAATCGTTACAATCACCTTTAGAAGCGTGCTCGTAACAATAATTTACTATCTACAAGTCTACAAGTGATCTCAAGCGATGGACTTTTCTGTTTACAGATGCTTTACATTGTAAGTAAGTACATTGTAGGTATCTAACAGTGCCAGTGCTGCGGCACAGGGGAAGTTATATCAAAATTACTATCAGTGTGATATATCGAACTCACAGGTAGCCTTGCTTCACTCATGGCCTCCGATATCGCTAGATCTGTTAGAGTTTCTATAGCAAAACTCATTGAAGGTGAAGCTATGGAACCTCTAATGGAATCTAGTGACATTCCTAAAAAAAGGAAATGATGGTGTCACTTCTGATTGATCAATTTTATTTGTCTGTTCTACTAATATATTATTAAAGTTATATTATGATATTTATGCCTCTATTTATTAAACTTTAACATGGTAGCAGAGCGCTGAGTTGCCTGAGGCTAAATTATATGGGTGGATAGCAAAAATAAAAGTAAGAAACTTGAATTTTTTACATGAAAGTTGAACTGTACCTACGATAAGAAAAATTTACGATCGCCATCATGCAGTCTGTAGCTGGGGCAAAGATCGAAATAAACAAATTGGATGGACAGAATTGGCAAACGTGGAAATTCATGATTACTAGATTACTTAAAAGTTATCCAGGTACAACGGATGTTATAAAGGGTACAATTAAAATGCCTACTCATCCAGGAGCATTGGCCACACCCGAAGTAATAGACAAATTTAAAAAGGAGTCAAACAATTTTGAAATGTTAGATAACACTGCACAATTAGTACTTTCAGCAAATATGACTGAAGATATGCTGCACAAGGTGATGCGATTCAGCACAGCAAAGGACATATGGGATGAACTTGTCAGGCTATACGACGGAGCTACAGAAGATAAGAGCTACGACTTATGCATGAAGTTCTTTAGCTACCAAAAAGATCCTGAGCATGATATGACCACACATATATCTGCAGTAAAATCTTTGTTCTACGACCTGAATACTGAATTAGAAGGAAACGATTTACCAGTAATTCTAGTAATTTGCAAGATACTGGATACACTTCCGGAACAGTTTTTTGCATTTAAGTCAAGTTGGCTTTTGATGGCAAAACAGGATAGAAACATTGAGAATCTGACGATTCAGTTATGTGCATATGAAAGAGCGCTACTAAATAAAGCAGAATGTAATAATAATGTGAAAGCTCTTGTAGTAAAATCTGAGAAGAGTAAGAACAACTTTAAGAGAAAGGAATTAAAGTGCAAATATTGCGGACAGGTCGGTCACATTGTCAAGAAATGTCATAAATGGATTTCCGATGGAAGACCACCAAAGAATTCGACCAGTAGTGTGAACAATATGAATTTAACAGTTCTGTCAGTTGAAGATACAACAGAAGCAGATAAAAATAGTTGGTACATAGACAATGGCGCAACTAGTCATGTCACAAACAGGTCTGACTTATTTGAAAGCTTTGAATATTTTCAAAATAATCACACTGTCACTACAGCATCTGGACAGACAATCAATGCTATAGGCAAAGGATCTATACGTCTCAATGCTGATGTAAATGGACGAGTCGAACCGCTTCTTTTAAAAGATGTATGGTATATTCCAGCATTACAAAGAAATTTATTTTCAGTTCTTGCTGCTCAAGACAAACTACATAATAGTATATTCGAATCTCGTACAGAATCGTGTACATTGAAGGTAAACGATAAAGAAATAGTGAACGGTAAGCGAAGAAAGCTAGGTGGGCTTTATAGACTTAATGTTAAAATTGTCACACCAAAGCAAGAAGTAAATATAGTCACAAATTCACAATCGTTACAATTGTATCATGAACGTTTAGGACACCAGAATAAAAAACATGTGAAGAAGATAATAGAAAAGGAATTTGACATAAAATTGGACTATAATACAGAATTATGTGAAGGTTGTATTAACGGCAAAGCACACAGGTTGAAGTTCGGAACACGAGAACGAGCGACGAAGCCTGGAGAGCTCATTCACTCTGATGTTTGTGGACCTTTTATGCACTCCATTTCCAAATTTCGATACTTTGTTCTTTTCAAAGATGACTACTCTCGGTATCGTCATGTATACTTCATGAAAAACAAAAGCGAAGTTCACAGCAAACTTAAACAGTTTCTAGCTGAGATAAGAACCGCTGGCCATGTTGTACAAGTGTTCCTAAGCGATAATGGAGGAGAATTTGATAATGAGCAGGTACTCAATACATTTCGACAGAATGGTATAAAACAGCGTTTCACTATGCCTTATACACCAGAACAGAATGGGTGCTCGGAACGAGATAATAGGACTATAGTAGAAACTGCTAGAGCGATGATGCATGCTCATAATGAAATACCACAAGGTCTTTGGGCGGAATTAATTAATACTTCTGTCTACATTCTTAATCGAACGGGACCGACAACAGTTGAAGGAAAGTCACCTTTCGAGTTATTTTATAAAAAGAAACCAGGCATCAAACATTTGAGGATAATTGGATCGACGTGTTATGCACACGTACCGAAACAAAGGCGAAAGAAACTTTGTAAGAAAGCCGAAAAAGGCATACTTATCGGATACGATGGAGATGATGGCTATCGAATATGGTCTAAAGAAAATCATAAGCTTATCAGATCGAGAGACGTGATTTTTGATGAACGCCCTCTCATAGAAAAATCTATAGATCAGACAGCAGTGGAGAAACCTAAGGTAGACAAAAACAGTTTTGTTATACCAATACCCTCTATTAAACCAGAAACACAGCCTATCATACCAGAAGAAGATTCACAGATGGCACATGATCAAGAAACTGATGAATCAAATGTACCGATTGGTCCAATTAATGACTCTGTTAATTTTGATACTGCTGAGTCTGACTCTGATGTCGATGACACTTCATCCACTGGAATTATTTTACCGCATCGTGATACAGATCTACAAAATGAGTCAAGAGATGACTTATTAAGAGAAGATATTCAAACTCAAGAAGCATCTCAAGAAGACGTTTATTGTGATCAACGTCGAGAACAAGTTCCACATAGAATGACTTTAAGAGATCGCTCAACAATCAAACCGCCTGATAGATTTGATGAATTTGTTCTTCATTGTGTTGAAAAGGTCTATGATCATGAAAAAGAAGAACCAAAGACGTTCAAAGATGCGATGAAGTCTGTTGATAAAAACAAATGGCGCAATGCCATGGATGATGAAATAAGTTCCCTGGAACAAAACGAAACATGGGACTTAATGCCATTGCCCAAAGGACGCAAAGCCATTTCCACTAAATGGATTTACAAGATTAAACGAAACGCGAATGGAAATATCGAGAAGTATAAAGCCAGACTAGTAGCTGTTGGTTATTCTCAAAAGAAAGGCGTTGACTATGAAAAAACATTTAGTCCAGTCGCAAAAATGAGCTCAATCAGGACGCTACTAAGTATTGCTGCTCGAGATAGTATGTTCCTAGCGCAATTTGATGTTTCTACCGCATTTCTTTATGGAAGTTTAAATGAAGAAATTTACGTCAAACAGCCAGAAGGATATAACGATGGAACTAGCAAAGTATGCAAATTGAAACGCAGTTTGTACGGACTTAAACAAGCACCGTTGTGTTGGAACAATTGCATCAAAAGCTTTCTTCTAGAACAAGGCTTCCAATCTGGAGAAGATCCTTGTATATTCTCTATGAAAAAGGGAGAAGGCAGGCTGCTTCTAGCTTTATATGTTGACGATGGCATTGTTGCTGGTACGTCACAGGCACTAATTGATATTTTTCTTGAGAATTTAAAGAAGCGATTTAATGTAAAGGTCCAAAGTAACAAAACATCCTACTACTTCCTAGGTCTTGAAATAAAAAAAGGGGAAGATTGTATCAAAATACATCAAGGTGCCTACACCAAGAAGGTACTTGAAAAGTTTTGTATGGAGAATAGTAAGGCTGCCGCTACACCTATACTTAAAGATTCCGAATCGAGAGAAGATGCTGGAGGAGACAATTCGTTTCCTTATAGAGAAGCGGTTGGAGCTCTTGCATATCTGATGGTGGGCACAAGGCTTGACATAGCTTACGCTCTTAGTGTTGCATCCAGACACTTGGAAGCTCCTACAAAAAGAGATGTCACAAGAGTGAAAAGAATATTTCGGTATTTGAATGGTACTCGAGATTACTGCATTACGTACAGAAAAGGCATGCAGAAGGAACTGGTCTGCTACAGCGATGCGGATCATGGGGGTGATCCTGACACTGGAAGGTCGACTTCAGGACTTGTATGTGTTTACGGAGGTCCAATATCATGGAGAAGTCAATTACAGACATCAGTCGCGATCTCTAGCACTGAAGCCGAAATTGTAGCTGTTAGCGAAGCTGCAAGAGAAATAATATGGCTTAAACGATTGATTGAAGACATAGAACAATCAACGATGACTCCTGTTCTCCATGTGGATAACGAGTCTGCCATCAAGCTTGCACTGAATCCGCCATATGAGTTCCATAACAGAACCAAGCATATCAAGCTACGACATTTCTTTATACGAGAAGCCATAGCTGATGGGACAATGATGATTGCAAAGATTGGTACAGAAAACCAAATTGCTGACATGTTTACTAAGGCACTGTATAAGCCAAGACTGACTATGCTTTGTCGTCAGATTGGAGTGCATGTGTACGTTTAGACACTCTGTTGTTCCCTAGCTTCAAGAGAAGATGTTAGAGTTTCTATAGCAAAACTCATTGAAGGTGAAGCTATGGAACCTCTAATGGAATCTAGTGACATTCCTAAAAAAAGGAAATGATGGTGTCACTTCTGATTGATCAATTTTATTTGTCTGTTCTACTAATATATTATTAAAGTTATATTATGATATTTATGCCTCTATTTATTAAACTTTAACAAGATCAAGATAAAATCCGTTATTTTATGATATTTCATCAACCACTGCCATTAGCATTAACTGACATTTCCTTGACACTTTGACAGAGACATTGTTTTGTATGTTTTGGCGAGGGAAAAATTGTTATTGGAGGTCGTTCCTCTTATACGACACCGCAAGCTGACGGTATGTAACTGAACTCTAAAATTGAGTCTACAGTTATGTACCTAAGTACATAGAATGTGCAGTGCATGTAAACTGGTAAGCGCTATATGGAAGTCGCTAATACGCAATTTATGTAAAACGAGTAAGCGCAATAAAACCTCTTTGGGTATACCGATTGAACATGGTTTCGGTTCAGGTACTTGTAATTAAGACGGCGGTATCAGACCAATAGCTGTTGGTACAACCTATCGTCGTCTCACAGCCAAAATCTGCTGCAAAAAATCTTCTTCTGAGTTGGCAAATCTTTTTCAACCTTTGCAGTTAGGGTTTGGCTCGCGATGTGGTTGTGAGGCCGCTGTTCATTCCGTGAGAACTTTTTTAGATCAAAATTGTGGAGAGGTGTTACCAATTGAAAGTGGATGTGAAGAACGCCTTCAATTCCGTAGATAGGGGTCTATTAACACAAGTGAAAGACAAAATTCCAAAACTATACAATTTCCTTTGGCAATGTTACGGGTCTTCCTCTAAATTAACTTATCATGGTAACGAAATTTTGTCTGCAGTTGGTTGTCAGCGAGGCCAAATACAGCTGGACCTAAGGGATCACCCCTTAGGTCCAGCTGTATTTGGCCTCGCCATCCATCCCATCATCCAACGTCTTGACTCCAAGCTTAATGTTTGATACTTGGATGATGGGACTTTAGGTGGTGACATAAATACAGTCTATAACGATCTTACCTTTTTAATAGACGAGTTTCGTAAGATCGGTTTGGAACTAAATTTTTCAAAGTGTGAACTTTTTATTTCAGAAACATACCCCTCAAAAGATTTGGTTGTACAAAAATTCAATAGCTTGGCCCCCAATATTACAATTATTGACAAATCTTCGTTACGTTTACTAGGTTCCTCTATTCTCGACGAATCCTTCCCCCTTTTCTTTGAAGAAAAAATTCAAAATTTTGTAGATTGTTCTAATCGTTTATCTAAAATAAACGTGCACATGGCTTTTACCATCAATGATTCTGTCTGATTCTGTCTTTTTGTTCCTAAATTTACTTATAATATACGATGTTGTCAACTCTGGAAGCACACAGAGCTTCTTAAGAGTTTAGACAACATCATAAAAAATACTATGGCTTCAATTTTGAACATAAATTTAGAAGAGCGAGAGTGGTTACAGGCTTCACTTCCTGTACGTTTTGGAGGCCTCGGCATCAGATCAGTTTCTGTTGTAGCTCTCCCCGCGTTCCTGTCCTCGATCCATAGTACTCTAAATTTAACCAAAAAAATTCTTGCAGCCTCTTTGGACAATATTGATATGTTTTCTGAACGAGGCCAAGAACGCGTGGATATTAGCCTGCCCAAGTTACGAATTACCACAAACATCGTCTTTTCAGCGGCTATGGGATGGGCCTCTCTGCGAGCTAATACGGAACAACCTTTTGCATACGTATTTAAGCTCCGCAGATCGTGCTCGTATCTTAGCCGTTGGTGAGTGGGAATCAGGTTTGTGGCTGCAGGCTCTCCCATCGCCTAACACTGGGACCCTCATAGATTCCTCAGCTTTCCGCATTGCAGCATCACTCCGCTTGGGTGCATCGTGCTGTGCTCCTCACCGCTGCCACTGTGGCATTGCTGTTGACCGGCTTGGTCACCACGGCTTGTCCTGTTGCAGAAGCGCAGGTAGGATTCCCCGCCACTCCAGCCTTAATGATTTAATCCGTCGGGCTTTTGCCACTGCTAAATGTGCGGCCATTTTAGAACCTGTTGGCCTCATGCGTGACGATGGCAAAAGACCTGATGGAATGACTCTTATTCCTTGGAAGATGGGGCGACCTTTGGTGTGGGATGCTACTTGCGTAGACACCCTTGCACCGTCTCATCTTCAAGGAACTCAAAGTAGGGCTGGTGCTGCTGCTGAATCAGCGGAAGGCCTTAAGAGGCGCAAATATAGTACCCTCGATAGCGGGTACATATTTGAGCCTTTTGGAGTCGAGACGCTGGGGCTGTGGGGACCAGGAGCCCATCGAATTTACAAAGAATTATCTAGGCGTCTGGTCGACGCAACATGTGACCACAATGCTGGCCTTTATTTTGCCCAAAGGTTAAGCATTGCCATACAACGTGGCAATGCTGCCAGCATTTTGGGAACATTGCCAACTGGTAGCGGTCTATTAGACTAGTTTTAGTTTTATTTTTACTTTTAGATTAGTTTGTAGTAGTTTTAGATTAGTTTTAGTTTATATTTAGTTTATTTTATAAGTACTTGAAATATAAATGGAAAACATTATCAATACAATAGCCGTACTTATAACATGAAACTTATTTAAGAATAAGCCGTCTTTAAAAAAAAAATAGTAATGCAAAGAAATTATTTCCTTGTAATTATGTCAAAAAATTAAACATATTTTGTGTCATAGTTACTTGACAATTTTCGTAAGCATATTTTGTGATTTTTATGTATACTTACGATATCTACTTAATCTAATTTACTTAGCACTTTCTGATTTATTAAGAAATTGCAATATCTACCAACTAAAGTGAATTCCTTTGCTAATAAGTAGTTCTTCAACTTTTTCTGCACCTAACACTAAGGTAAGTAACTTGAGGGTCATTTCATTATCGAGTCGAGATACTCAATGGGTTCCTAGTAGGTATCAGCTATGCTAGGCACGTAAAACGTACTTACCTACGTTTTATCTGCACTTAGGAAGGCATTAGGTATACAAAATTAAATGATGATGGATGATTAATTTAATCATCATCTGCCTAGCCTTTTCCCAACTGTGTTGGGGTCGGTCGGCTTCCAGTCTAATCGAATGCAGCTGAATAGGTACCAGTATTTTACATGGAGCGACTGCCTATCTGACCTTCACAAGCCAGTTACGTACTGGGTAACACGATACCCCTTGGTAAGACTGCTTGCCAGACATTCGGGCTCCTGACGACCCGTAACAACTGTCAAAGATCTACAAATGCCAGCCGGGACCAACGGCTTAACGTGCTTTCTGAGGTGATTAATTAAATGCAGGTTAATTCACCCACACTAATTCCTACACTGATACCGGACGGAAAATGATAGATAGTCTAACAATCAATGTCTTAGCCAAAATAAAACTTTCTATCGTAGCAATAGACAAGGAGGTGACACAATGGTCACGTAATTGTTACGTTCAATACAGTTCCGGATCCGCAGCTTAGTATACTACTTAACATTCTCAGTGAAGTCTGCCCCACTTTAACTATAACTGACACCAGCCTTTAGCCTCTAGCATTCCTTTACTTTGGAAGGTTGCATACAATTATGTAAGTAGAGTTCTAATTTGAATTTCTCTAGTCAGTTTGCGCATATCCTAATATTATAAATGCGAAAGTGAGTTTGTTTGATAGGCTTTCACGCTAAAACGGCTGAACGGATTTAGATGAAATTTGGCGTATGGGTAAACCATGGCCTGGATTAGGACATAGGTTACTTTTTATCCCGGTAGTACGTTGCCCTGGGATAATTTCCCACCCCCCAACGCGGGCGAAGCCTTGGGCAAAAGCAAGTTAATGAATATTTATCTAAACGAGGATTTAAGCAGTGATAAACTTATTAGGGTCTTAGTTATACTTAAGTGCATTAAACTAAGTATATTAGAAAAGCACATGCGTATTTTAAAAACTCTTTTTAGGGTTCCGTACCAAAATGGTAAAAAGGAACCCTTATGGTGCGATTCAGTCTGTCTCTCTGTCTGTCTGTTTGTCTGTCTGTCGGTCACAGCTGGATATCTCATGAACTACTAATGCTATCAACTTGAAATTTAGAACAGTTTTAAATGACTTTTGGCCCAACTATTTTGCAAATAAGAGAGATTTTTTTTTTTGCAATAGTGACTGAAGGGGTCTTAAAAATTCGAAGTGGGGCTACTAGGGCATGTGGGATTTCACATGAAAGAGCGCTGTTTGCACATTCTCATACATACATACATTCACACATTTCTCATACATACATTTTTTTATTTTTTTTAGGCCGCAATGTTTTCGACTTTTGATGAAAAATTTTAAAAAAATCTCCCAAGTTTGCATAAAGAAAAATCTGAAATTATTCTATATGATAGAAGTTTATGTTAAGATTACAGGAAAAATAAACGATGTCTCACTTTTTCAGAAATCGGAACGGAACTCTCGGTGCGCGAGTCCGACTCGCTCCCGACCGGTTTTTTTAATAAATAGCTACTCTAATTATCAAACGATCGACACGGGAGTAAAAAAAGTGGCTTTATCTTCACCACAATAAAATTAGTCAAGTTGCTACTAAAACCGCTGTATTTTACTCTCTATCTCTGCGTGATTGTTTCACGAGTTTCGGGGTTCGAGTTTTTGTCCAGGTATCCTTGCTCCGGTGGAGCATTTGGCTGAGAATCTGCACTTTTTGAATGTCAACCATTACCCAAAACGCCTGCCCTTCACCATCTTCCTATTGTTTTAGCTCATATCTGGGAAGAAGAAGTGGCGCAACAAACTCCCCAGCAGCACGGCTGTCTGTTACGTTAGAAGCTTAGCAGCACATACCTTATTATACCATGTCATTACGTCAGTTAAAGAATATAATTAAGTTAAAAATATAATATCCTAAGCATAGACTTAAAAAAAAGGAGGACTCTGCGCCACGCATATCGAAAGTGAAGCACCGTACCGATCTATGTGTGCGTGATTTGAGTACCTGCAAAGACGCCGTCGATCGTGTCACGTAATGGCGGCCGGTCAGCATACTATGATGTAAATGTGTGCGTGAGGCGTGTTTGTACAAGCGGTTCGGCATACTTACTGTGCTTTTGATATGCGTGGCGCTGAGTCCTCCTTTTTTTTAAAGTCTATGATCCTAAACTAACTAAAACTATTAAAAACTAAAATATGGCCTCAAAAAAATTCCTCCGCATCCCTCCTGTCGACTGGTAAAGTACCCAAGAGACTAGCGGCATTGCCACGTTGTATGGCAATGCTGATCCTCTGGCGTCAACGAGTGTCATGCCATGTCATTTTACCACTGACATAATTCTAAGTACCAATGTTCAGACTTAACCAGCTGCATTAAAATAACACTTCTTACTGTCATTTCGTTAACAAATGTTCCCATTTGATAGCGAAATGACAGTAAAAATGACATTAGAAGTGTCAGTTGCAGCTAATTAAAAGCCCGACCATAGTATCAGTGGTGAAATGTCATGGATTGATTGTACTTGAATTGAGCTAAGTAAAGAACATTTTAATTATGTTCTGTGCTTTGAGTCATCATAGGAATATTGTGATCAATTTGAGTTAATTACTAACCTCAACTTAACTAATTGTCCAATCCATTACCTAATACAGAGCTGCACCAGATACAGTTAAAATTTATCTGTTAGACAATTAATCTTATCATTTTTCAAACGGTTTCTTTCATTAACTTATCTACAAACACTGAATTGAAGTATTTATTCCAGTTTGCACATAAAGGATTCAGTTCACTGTTTCGTTTGTGTTGCAGATATACCTACATCTAGAATTCATGAAGGATCCTAGGATACTTACGACCCTACCAAATGTATAAAAAGGATCCCTTAGGTGCTGGTTAGTCCCGCAATCTGCTCCCATAACTTATTTTACGTTTCCCAATAAAATCAAACGTCATCACTTGAACAAAGACGTGCTGTTGGCATCGTGCCCGGCTCAGTCCGCTCCTTTAGTGAGATCATATGTTCTTTTCCTTTTATAGATAGAACCTCGTTTAATAGTTTCGACAATTATCTTTATAGGTAATTAATGGCTGAGGGCAAGGCGCTCAGGTATGACCCAAACACGGAAGCGTTTCAAATGCGAGCTCAATGGAAGAAACAGGATAACTGCAGACATCAGTGGTTCGAAAGATGGAGCTGGTTGCTTGATGAAAGAAAGTAAGTAAGGGTTTATACCATAAGTACGGTCAGCAACAGAAGTCGGTTAACACTGTTACTTTTTGACATCATCGAAATTAACACAAAATGACACGATAATCTGCTTTTTAGCTTTCATTTAATAGATAAGATTTAAGTTTGTCTTTGGGATTTTATCCTAACGAGCACGCACAATCGTGCGTGGTTCGATACGCACTTGGCCGGTTTTTTTGTAAATTACCTACGTTGAAACTCTATAAAGTCTACAATTCGAGATGCTTCTACAGATATAGGTCAGTCAATTACGTAGTCACAGCGTTGGTCGCCACTCTTATAGTAAGTACCTAGGTGCTCTATACTTACCTACTGCAGTTAAAGTGAAGTAGTTTCGCTGCTCCCGACCAAATAACTTTTGCTCGCGTTCCGAAATGATCAAAGAACATAGGACCTATGTGAAAGCAAGTGCAGCTTTAAAAAGATAGCTGAAGTGGCTCTAAACGCTGCCCAACGGGTAGGACATGTCTGCCGCATTCTGTGGCCCCAAATAGCACAGAACTGGTGCCCTGAGACATTGAGGCGTGGTCGCAGCAGACCACGTAGGAGATGGCTGGACGAGCTGGATAGGTTCCGTCAAAACTGGAAAAAGGCCGTGCGACCTCGCGAAAGATAAAAGTAGTGGAAGGAAGCCTTTGCCCAGGAGTGGGACAGAATAAGCTAGAAAAAAAACTTTACAGCGGTAAATAGACCAAGTTTGGTTTAAATTGATGCTGGAGATGATATTAAAGAATCCGCCTTGGTTTTCACCTTCACAATTTTAATAAAAAAGTGTTGATACATACGCTTTTTTTCTGCCACTATGATTTTAATGTTTATTTTTTTTTTTTTATTAAATCGGGTTTTAAAACTTGTTGAATACCTCCATAGAGGTATTAATGATTTTCTTTCCTTTTGGTAATAAAATTTTATTCATCTCTCAAAATGGTATTGCAAAATATAGTTTTGTATAATTTAGAAGCATTTTTTCGATGTTTACCATGTCATGGAGCCGTTTATTATTTTAATATGATGTAGAGTTTGACTTGAAAGAGCATGTTGAGAGTATTCATGCTCACTTAAATGTCTCGCTGATGGTGGTGCGTGTGTTGAATCATTCGGTTCCCTACAAAATGGTTGAGTGGATGGCGCTGAAGCTGATCCACGCGTCATGTTCGTGAACGGGCGCCGTCATTTGAGACTGATCATCTCTTAACTGCCAGGGCTTATTTTAAATCTTATGTTTTGAATCGTTTTAATTTCTTTTTACATTGTTCTCACATACCAGGATTTTGACTGTCCGTGGAGTTTTTTGCTCGTTCTTCTCCATAGAGATCAACGTTTTTGGAAGTTGGCAACTATAGCTTCAACTTTCTGTCTAACTTACCGACTCTTTGGCAATTCAAAAGTGCCTGTAATTGGTTTAATGGTAATAAATGCTTTGAGTTTTGACTTGAGTTTGCTGTGTAGGTAAAGTAGATAGGTATCTATCTACTTTACTATTAGGTACTATAAGCAGCGTCATTAAGGGTAATTTGGAGCAAGCACTACTGAATTTCATTTGGCTTAGAGTTAAGCTCTTTACCGACGATATGCATCATGATTACGTTGTGACCAATATTCAGATTGACTTTGTGCACAACATTGCATACTTAGAGGAGAGCGCTGCGTTGCTAATACAAATAAATTCATTTCATCGCCCAGCTTAACTAGATAAGTAGTTGCAATCGATTTTTAAGTTATGAAATCGGAATCACGTAATTATCAGAAAATAATAATTAAGCTTTTAACGCACATATGCTGCACTCATAATGGTCTTATTACAGTCATACAGTAACACTCTGTGTTTATTTCTGTACGTAATAGGCACTTAATCGTGCGATTTCGTGAAAATTAGCATGTTTCTTATCTAGCTATAAGAATTTTAATGATTCCTAATTTCTTAAGGATAATCGAACTCTTTAGTTTTCTCATCAAGCTTAACTACGGTGTGTCCACTGTAAAGAATGAACTTCATCCTCCTGAGATAACGAGAGATTATGTAGGTACGGCCACCAGCAAATATCGATTAACACTCCAGTTTTTTAAAAATAATAATAAAATCTGTACTCTGCGTGTGTGTGAGGTTGTGTTAAAATCTGTACCCTAAGATAGTAAGTTAAACAATCTTAACCGTCTTCTCAATGACTGCATTCGATTCGTTTTCAATCTGCGTAAATAGGATCATGTCTCTGCGCCTCGGTCGCTTCTGAAGTGGTTGCCCATACGCCAGCGCAGACAGCAAAGGGCGCTGACCATCTTGTTGTCATTTCTTGACGTTAGCTAGCCTCCCACTTTCAGTTGCGCCAACCACATTAAAAATCCACGTTCATCACATAATAGTCTTCTTCAACGAAGACATCGCACTGACTTCATTCACTCTTCCTTCTTCGTTCAGTCGATCTCTCTGTGGAATGCGCTCCCCCAGAAAATCAGGATGGCAACCAACCGATTATCCTTTCGCCACATTCCACATTCGTCAAAAGCTGGCAGTATCACGATCCATTTTATCACCTCTCTCGCTCACACGGGATCAAATTTTCAAGAATATTAAATGAAAAGATGCTTTTTTGAAAAATGTAATCAATTAAAAATAAATAATAAAGTTAATAAATAATATTAAATATGTAATTAGGTATTAAAAAATATTGTTTTCCTATTGTATGTCATATTTGGTTATAGGTGTAGGTACATCCACCCTTAACAAACGTCACGTAAGGTGCAATACTGATAAAGGTGTGACGGTACATAAAAATATAATGATAAGTTACAGGAACCTAACTAATACCTACAAGCCTAACAGTCCCTACGACTAAGCCCTATAAGCCCCACAGCCCTAACCGATCTTATACCTAATATGTGATAAATAAATATATTAATAAGTTCAGGATGTCTGAACATATGTCTGTTCACCATACGACCTAAGGATACAGACGGATAGTAGACAGGATTCCAGGTTCGGGAAGGGTACACACCATGTACACTCACTGCCAGTCCCGCAGACTCACGAGACTGATCAGAGATGGCTAAAGGTGTCTTGGCCAGTAGGTATATGTATTCGTACTTATATATATTGATATATAATTAGGTATACTTTAATTATTCTATTTAAAGTTTGTAATAGATATATGTCGTATCTTTAAATAAATATTTATTCCTCAATTTTGTGTAATTGCTCCTACCACTGTTGGTCTCTGCATCACGCAAAGGTTGACTGGTAGAAAATGCCTATGACATTAAGTCCGCCTCTGTTACATCTGTGATTGAAATATTAAATAAATAAATACTGCGAATCATTTTGTATCAATTGATTGTAAAAGTAACAGTGTTTATCGACTTTTGTTGCTAGCTGTACTTAAGTTACACGGGTTTGAGTTTAATTCACGGACATAATTGACTTCATTTAAAGTCCTTTTAAATTAGGACACTAATGCTCTGCTGTTACAATTGTTAGAGATGTATCTGAATGATCTATGAAATTTCCTAAACAGAAAATCGGTTGGCAATTATCTACACCAACATAGGTATATTACCCGTGTTTGATAATCGCGTTTACTCATTTAGCTATACCTACCACAAACACTGTTAGTTGTTAGTGCAGCCACACGGCTCCTGACGTCAATACTGCATCAAAGCGACACAATTGGCCACGGAGATCAAATTTATCGTGAGCGCGGGAGTTTCATGCGAAACCAATGTTGAACACGACCGTTCCTAGTTCACGAACGGAGCTACAGCAGACGAAATTGCTATAAAAACTGTTTAAATACTTTAGAAAATGTTGACCTTTCAGTACTTTTGTTGAATTGTTAAGAAAGGGGTTGCCAACCATACTGTTAAAAACAGTATTATACTGTTTTCCACTCTAAAATAATGTTTACTGTTAAACAAAAATAAAGTACATGAATCAACATATGAATATACTGTTTTCACTGATATTCAGAACTATACCTACGGTTTCATCTACTACGTAAAACATCATCTATGCACCTGGGCACGAGCGCGGTGTTTCAGCTGGCCTTAATTTCAGAATTAAACTGTTTTAATGTTTCGAATTTTCAGGAAATACATAGTAAATAGATAATTGTTATAAGAATATCTTTTATATACTAGTACTATAGTTAGTTCTGCTATCTCAGTATTCACAGTAGAATGAGTGTTTTCAGTGATGAATGTTCATGTGGTGGGACGACAGAAATAGAGTTTCAATACATTTAATTTTAAAAAATATCGTCGACTCTTTGGTGAGGCTTACGAAGCCTTCAAAATTGGTGCTAAATTAAGCACTAATGAATTATATACTTAGATATCTATTTAAAACATTTCAAAAATACTTAAAATACTGTTTATAATAATATTTATTTTTCTGAGATACTATTTATTTTCCCACTTTGACCTTATTATACTTTATTTTTTATACCTACAATAAGTTGGCAACCCCTCCAATACCAATAGCTTATAGATCTAGTAACGTGTCTACGGGATATCCTGCTTTGCCTACTTGGATAGTTTTCTAATTGTTTTTTTTATTTCCGAAAGGGTAACAAATCATAGAAAACGTACGAATGAATGCCATTTAGACCACAATAAAACGATAATAGTAGGGAACGAAATGACATAGTCATCAGTCAGTTCTAGCCGGTGAATGTGATATAATAGATTACGTACGTAATCAATATCATACGTACCCACTTATTTATGGAGCTTGTCGGACGTGTAGGTACACACTTAGGTAGATAATCATTAAGTATGAACTTCCCACTACAGCTAGTTATCGACCGTTTTTGTTACCTAACCTTGAAAAGAAAACAGTGGTCGGTTCCTAAACTCTAAAAATTCGTTTGTTTCTGCTCGGCAGCTTTTCGAAAAGTCTAACAGATCCTATAGTTCTATATGGTTCATTGTTCTTGTAAACGCTTTTAGGCAGTGAAACTTACGCTTAGCCATGAAAACTGCGCTTCAATAGTCTTCAAAATTGATGAAACACTATAGAGTCTACTCCACTAAAGCATAATAAATATATGGACAGTAAGGAAACTACGTACAAATGCAAACGGTCGAAACGGCAAACTCACACAGACACGCGCACCGACGAGGCGCCAAGCTAAGCGATAGTCGCGGTGCTCTCAGTATATTTAGCTATAGGTAGGTCTCGTCGATCGCGCGTCTGCGTGTGTGCCGTTTCGTACGTTTGTTCGTAGTTTCCCTACTGTCCATATTTATACTGTGACTATAGTGTCTCACTAAAGTGTAAATCGATTAGTTCAGTTTTCATATAAAAAAGGTCATTGGTCAGGTGTTCACCACTAAAATTGATGTTTCTATTCTCAGGGAGACATTGGCTCAAACACAGGCGATTCGTCAAGAGGCATCAGCTTTTACTCGGTCTCAAGCCGTCATCAAAACAGAGGAACTGAAATCACTGAAACCTGTTCCTATCACGTCGACTGGAGTTATAGGATGGCTCGCTAGCAGGTTCGCTTGGCTCACATTTATTTCGTGAATAGTTCAGTGTATCGAAAATACTATACGATCAATTATATTGAAACAAACTACGAGTATGTACGATCAAATTTTTAAAGAACCTCTAAAACACCCTTTCTCATGTTTTGGGAACATACGGTATCAAAGGATTTAATTAATTTCATTTATACAGCGATACATCGTTCAATTTGAACAAGACACTTTGCTATTTGACCTATTCTAGTGCATTCCAGATTATGGTTTAGATATTTTTCTAGAGCCGATGTAAAGACGGAAATAAACTCCTTTCAGAGTGTCATGTTGTATGGCACTTGCGGGAAACCATCACGCTCGCAGTCTACGTGAAAGGCTGCTGCAAAATAACCCTCCTTTTGGGCTTTGCCGCAGTCGGGTAATAATCGGCAGCCGGGCTCTGCAATTCCTCATATAGAAGGATAATTATGTAGAGCAGTTTACGGTGAATGATTCGTTTTCAGTGGAGAATCCTTTTTTTCTTCACAGGTATGATTGCCGCTTAGAAATCTACCGATCGTGGTTATATAAGCCCCCGTTACGACTGCCTGATACCTGGGACCACCCGGACTACATAGGTCCTAAGAAAGATTAACACTAGATTTTTAAAATTATATAACTAATATTTTTATTTATAACATATACAGACCTACTTATAAAAAATATAAACAATAAAATAGTAACGAAGTCGAATCTACATTGAATATTTTTGAAAAAAAAGTAATTGCTACGTGGTTTGTGAACGAGTCTGATGCCGAAAATATAGATTTTTTGTCTGTTTATTTGGATTTATGTTCCGGATTGGCGCTAAAAAGGGCTCAACAGATTCGGGTAAAATGGCACACAGATAGTTTATAACCTGGAAAAACCTTTGGTTACTAACATATTTTTAAGTAAGTAGACCTCTAACTTAAATATGGATCACTACTCGTATGTCTGATTTCAATAAATTAAATCAACACATACCTATGGTACTTGAGCAGTGGTGGCCCAGTGGTATCGGCCCCGACTTACAAGTTGTAGGTCGTGGGTTCGAACACAGGCAGACGCTTTACTTTGTTCACCCTGCCCTCAAAACGGTGAAGGAAATGAGGAAACGTAGAGCCATAGGTACATCTACCAGCCAGCACTGGGCACGCGTGGTGGATTACAGACCACTCTCTCTCGAAGGGAGATGGCTGTGTCCCAGCTGTGGGAACATTACAGGCTGATTATGATAGGGTACTTCTCATCCCAATAGTACGTTCTCGTGGGATATATTTTCCGACATCCACGCGGGCGAAACCGCGGTTAGAAGCTAGTTCAAAAAGAAATGCAACTGATTTAAAAAGGGTGCTAATTAATGCAGCTTGTTTAAAATGTCATTCTCGTCTTCAAATATATTTAGTTGTCTAATGAATTAATAGGTCAGCGACAAACTTTTAAGCGTATAGTAAATGCTTTTCAAGCAACCATAAATTGTAAAACAAGCTACTGTTATCATGATGCAGCATGGTGATAATTTTTAAGCAACTAAATTTGTGATATGTCTACGCATTGACAGCTTCTAATAAGTGTATCAACTGCATTATAGTAAAGATGATGAATTAATATAATACTTAGAAGCTGTTTTATTAACTAGTTGCTTACATACAAAAAAGACGCTAGGTTGCAGGTGCTAAAGAAAACTTTTGTTGCTGCACTTATAATTTCCCATTTAAGAATCCTTAACAATAATTACTTAATGTTGCTTTAATTAAATTGTTAAAAGAATGCGTTCGTGCCTGATGCTTCTGTGAATTTATAAACCGTTTTGTAGCAATTCACACTACGTAATTGGCTGCGGTGGATAATTGGCAAAGCAATTAATAATCACAACATTTAAATGATTGGTGTATACCATAGTGGTTAGCGTTAACTACTGTTTTATAAACGAGTTCCCGCAGTAAAACTCAAACCCTCTTACAAATAAAACACGGAATAAAGTTATATCAGGAATAACGAAGCAATAACCATACATTTTCACAGGTTTAAACTTGGAATAACTGTGTTTATTTGTAAGAGGGTAGATGTTGATACGAGTACTTTGAGCTGATGCGATTGTACCACTATTATTTAGATTTCTGTGGATTGTACACACGGCTACACATCAAGCTATACATTTCCAGTTTACACTGACCACTCACTGTAAGGAAATCCTATACAATGCGAGATCAGCTTATACTGGAAATGTATTGCTTGATCTGTAGCCGTGCGTACGTTTATATTCAGATTTGAATTACTTACCTGCGAGTATCACACTCGCATGAGCTATATCATTTGCAATAAAGGCCGAGAATAAATTCCTTTGAAAGGTGCATTGCTCTTGATCAAATGCAATAATAAGTAGGTATACCTATCCTACTTTCACATATGAGTGAGATACCTAGGTAAAAGATAGGATATAGACATAAATTTAAAAAAAAACCAGCCAAGTGCGTGACGAACCACGCACAGTAAAAGGTTCTGTTTTCGGCATGAATACTCATGCGCAGTATTAATTTTACCAGGCTGCAAAACTTAGTTTGTATTTCAAGGTATTTCTCGAAAACTATAAAAAACAAAGTTATTTCTGCGGTTGTTACCGAAAATATCCCATATCTCAAAAACTATGCATGCCTATAAATGCCTATGTTACCATGTATTGGGAGTGCGATCCGTAATTAAGTATTTGTTTCGTATAACTACGCCACTGTTAGCGGTGCACAGAATATGTTTTCGAATTTTTATCGATATAGGTACTTACTTCTAATAGTCTCCAAGTAAAATGCGTCACAAACGGACAGACAAAATAATAAGGGTCCTGTTTTTGCCATTTGGCTACGGAACCCTAAAAAACTTAATTATAGGCAGAGATTCGATAAGGGGACCCGACTAGTAGTCACTAGTCAATACAGAATGAAATGTAAGTCATGGGCATTCTGTTATGGAGTCATTGTACTCATCATAAACAACTTTTACTATGGGACCAAATCTGAAATCGCAAAAAAAAAAATTAGCTGTTCCCTAAGTTTTGACGAGTTATGCGAATATAAATGTAGCGAACAATTTGTTTTTTTCGCGATTTCAGGTACCTATGGTCCCAAAGTAAAAGTTGTTCATTGATGAGTTTTGACTCCTTGAAAGGAGCAGCACTTGAGAGTAGTTTACACCTAAACTTAGCAATCTTCAAAGTCAATGTACAGCATCTGCCTAGCCTTTACCCAAAGTTGGGGTTGGCTTCCAGTCTAATCGGATGCAGTTGAATACCAGTATTACAATGTATAAAGTCAACGTACAATTAGAAGAAATAATACCAGATTTAAAGGGCTTCATTATACACCAGAAATTCATCTTGGACTGGATGGCGTTGTGTGAAATGTCCAAAAATATTTATTATTTATTTTATTTATCTTCCCATGACTATCCAGCAATTTCACTCCACGCTCTAATTTTACGCAACGATTTGAGATTACCGTTCTTTTTATATCGTAATCCATTATTTTTGCTCTTCAATCCATAACTAAATATGCTACATAAATGTCTGACACAAGATGAAATCAAATTTGGCTTTAGTTTTTAATCATTAAGAACAAGCTTTTGCCCGCGGATTCGCCCGCGTTTAATTCGGAAAATATCCCACTGGAACGTACTAGGTACCCAGATTTGCCTATCCGGATGCTTGGTGCTACATACGCGTAGACGCGAAAAGGTATCAGGAAGACAGACAGAGTTACTATCGAATTTATAATATTAGATAGGATAGCTAGTATGGACTTGTTTTATTTTTTCCCATGGCCTGAGAATCACGTCTTGGGTACAATCGGATTTTAACTCACTTGCCATAATCCGATCAACTTGAAACTTGTACTATATGAGTACCTATGTTTGCTTTCAAGTTCATGCTCTTACAGACAGAGGCGATGTTGCGACGCGATAATATCGCAATATCGCTCGCGATATCGCCTCTGTCTGTAAGAACCTTTCATCGGATTAATTTGGTAGAGCTATCACTTGATTCTACATGTTGACTCACTCAACCATCGATTGCCCGTTTAAAGTAATTGAACAGCTTTCAATTGCATATCTACTCAATTGCATATCTACTCAATTTCGATGACAAAATAAAAGTGAATTAATAGATATAAGTATTAATTAATAGATATAAGTATTAATTAAGAACATAAAAATAACGAATAAAAAAGACAACTCACCTCTTCAATGTGGTGTGTTTGGTTCCATTTCCGAGAAGTTTATGCTTTGGTTTATCGTGCGCACCAGTGGGCGTCGACGAGGATATGGTGAGATCGCTGGCGAAGGAACTGGTCGAGGACTCTTTGGAGATGTTGGTGATGGCGGAGCGAGCGCGGCGCGCGGCTGACTCGGGGCTGCCGGGGCTGCCCACCAGTTCGAGCGCCAGCCGCCCCTTGCCGGGCACCGGCGGCGGCTTCTCCTCCACCGGAACCATGTACGACAGCATCGCTGCCTACTCTCTATTCTCTAACCACATGAAATCCCACAGCTTTTTATTCACGCCTGAGTTTCAAACTTGTACAGTTTCACTTCCCATATTCACAAAATGAATTTCAAAGTCCTTTGTCACTCACGGCGTTATATGTCTTTCCCGACACTCTGTAGAGATCTGAAAGATGATTGTTATGATAATAATGAGGTAGGTTGAGGATCATTATTGTTATAAGTGAATACATGCATTGACAACAATTTGGGAGACCATCTGGCTTTTTGTCATGGCACTATTGTTAATATGGGTAGGTATAATAGCTAAGTATCTACTTGAATTTATTAGCCATTTTTTTTTATTTTTCAAGTTAAATTAATGAAACACTCCAACTGGTACTAAAATTCATGACTGACGCAAATAGAATATAAATATGCATCTTCATTTTGAAGTTCCGGGATTCATGTTTTCCCCAGAGGTTTGTGGTCAGATAGGCTCAAGTTATCTTCTCTTGATAATTAGCCATAAGACCGTTTGTCCACCGCCACCGTCAACGGAACGTCAACAAGAAACGAGATTATTCGAAACGAACGTGACGTCACGGCGCCGGTGTGCGGTGGACACACGGCCATAGTAAATGTATGTAAGTAGGTATGTATATAGTTCACCTTTGAGGAAGCTTTTATTTAAAAATAGAGAACCGATGAAGTGGAATCTTATTAAACACGATGTGACAACGCTATCCACGATGCTTAACTGTGTTTACCTATGCATTTGCTAGGTTGAAAATGATGACGTGCATAGATAGCCACATTTGGCGTTGATCGTATTTTTATGCACTCATAGTCCATAAGTAGGCATCGTGTGTTAGGTACATTGATTCGTTTGTCTTGACCGAACAACTAGCCTAAAATAACTTCTTAAATTATCTCCGGTCGGAAAGTCGTATTGGCTTATTCTTTCCATGATTGATTCCATGCTCACTGGGCTAGTACCTACAGTATGTTGGAGAATTGTTTCATTAGAAACTTATTCAACAGCAAGCTGATTGAATATTATTATGTTGAACGTACTATCTCTAGACTCTCTACATAAATATTATCCTATTTTCTACTTATAAATGTTCAATTCTCACATCACATCTCACTCTCAGAATATTTGTCGGGTTAATACCATGTAATTATTGATTTTTAATGTAATGCTGCAGCTGTCAGTTGCGTCGCAGCTTGATGACTTTAATTGATCGTAAAACTATTCCGTGCGTTTCACAGATTCCAACCTTGATCTTGAATGAACGGAGATTCGCGATCTACGTCGGTAGGTGTAGGTGCCTACGTAAGCTCTGCCTAGTTCCAATCTATTTTTATAACTGCAGATAAATACTTACATCGAATCCTATAGTCAAACTGTTTATAGGAATCTGATGAGGCGTTGCTTGTGCAAAAACTTGATCTCAGATTAGGCATCTCACTAATTTGTTGATTAAAACTTGAGAATGTTGCACATGACTCACAACTTTATTTTTGTTTTTGTGACTGGCTTTTAAACTTATAACGTGAAATTAACTTTGGCTATTAATTCGCTAGTTGTCGACACACAAAATAAGAAGTTGCTGTTTCAATTTAGTCATTACGACATGCACTGGACATGCACCAATGAGCTCACATCACTATTGTTCCACATCTTGCCTTTGCCAAGGTCAAACAATAATTACGAACGCATGATTTTATATAATTATCTAAATATAGTGTGTACATCATCTCGTTGGCGCCTGTTCTATGATTTACTATTCATGATTTCGAATACACATGGGCATTTTCTATCTAACTTCATTACTTCCTAAACAACACAGAACATCTACCTATGGTTCTGAGATATTCGTTGAGCTGTACGAAACCAACATTAGTTTAACGGAGACTTTACATTCATGCCATCCCTTACATTTTGTATTCAAAAAGAAAGTGACAGCATCAATTTAAAGTCTCCGTTAAACTAATGTTGGTTTCGTGCAACTCACCGATTATCTCGGGATTTATCGATAAAACTGTATCGGTGTATTCGTAATGTAATAATTTGAGATAAGATTAAAATACAATTTATTATCTCGAGACTCAAGAATAGATACTATACATCTTTGGAACAAATTAGTTAAGTACTTAGTTATTTTAATCGCAGTAATTGTCACTTTTGGCCCGGTACTAACGACCCCGACTTACGTGTCGTACTCGTAGGTCGTGGGTTCGAACCCAAGCAGCCACTTTACTTGGTTTAATTAAGGTATTTCATCACCGAGGAGGAAAACATCGTAAAGAAACCGGTATGTCCTTGAACCAAAAATTTTAAAACATAAATGTGACATCCACCAACCGCACTGGGCCTGCTCGTTGGATTATGGCCCATTCCCTCTTACAGGGACGTGGCCTGTGACCCAACAGTGGGAACGTTAAGCAGCGTTACGCTGACAAATATAGGGTGACTGGTAAATAGTGACCGATACTTAAACACATGATTGTAGGTACTCAAGATACATACAAGTTACAAACAAGATACAAACAAGTTTTAATAAGGGACCAAACCAGAAATCGCGAAATAAATCTGCTGTTCCCTACATTTTATATTCGCATAACTCGTCAAAATGTAGGGAACAACTGATTTTTTTTCGTAACTTCAGGTTTGGTCCCATCCCCAGGACCCGACGGCTTACCTGGAAGAGCGTGGGTTCTGGCCTTTGGGGCTCTCGGGCCTCGACTAGGGGGGCTCCTAAGCGCATGCTTGGAGAGGGGCCAGTTCCCACTTCGCTGGAAGACGGGGAAACTGGTCCTCATTAAGAAGCCGGGGCGCCCTGCGGACTCTCCGTCCGCTTACCGACCCATCGTGTTGCTCGACGAGGTGGGCAAGCTCTTTGAAAGAGTTATTGCAGACCGCCTCGTCGGGTGGCTGGTGCAGGAGGGGCCGGATTTGGCGGAGAGCCAGTTTGGTTTCCGCAAGGGGCGCTCTACGGTGGACGCCATCATGCGCGTGCGAGCCCTCACGACGGGGGATGCAGTGGCCCGGGGTGGGGTCGTCTTGGCGGTGTCCCTAGACATCGCCAACGCCTTTAATACCCTGCTCTGGAGTTGCATCAGGGAGGCATTCCGGTATCACCGGATGCCGACCTACCTCTGTCGAGTGGTCGAGGCCTATCTGACGGACAGGGCCGTCATCTACCCCGGTCATCAGGGAGAGTGGAACCGGCGAGAGATGTCGTGCGGTGTCCCACAGGGATCGGTCCTGGGGCCGCATTTGTGGGACATCGGTTACGACTGGGTGCTGCGCGCCGACCTCAATAGCGGCGTCAGCGTGGTATGTTACGCTGACGACACGCTGGTCCTGGCGCAGGTGAGGTCGCACCATGCGGCGGCTGACTTAGCGACACGGGGGGTTGCGATAGTCGTGGAGAGGATCCGGCAGTTGGGACTCGAGGTGGCCCTGCACAAGTCCGAGGCCATGTGTTTTCATGGTCCTCGGAATGCGCCACCGTCAGTTTCCCAAATAACGTTGGGAGGGGTTCACATCGGAGTCGGGTCGACGATGAAGTACCTGGGACTCGTCCTCGACAGCCGGTGGAACTTCGTGGAGCATTTCCGACGTTTGGCTCCCAGACTGGCACGGGCTGGGGCTGCTTTGAGGCGGCTCCTGCCCAATCTGGGGGTCCAAACGCCTCCTGCCGGAGGCTCTACGCGGGGGTCGTGCGGTCCATGGCCCTTTACGGAGCACCGGTGTGGGCGCGTTCCCTAAGGCTGCGGCCAGCCCAAAGGTTGAACGCGTCCCAGAGGGTCATGGCCATCCGGCTAGTCCGGGGATACCGCACGGTCTCCCGGGAGGCGGCGAGCCTCCTTGCCGGATTGCCACCGTGGGATCTGGAGGCAAAGGTCCTCGCGCACGTGTGGGAGTGGCGCGAGGAGGCCAAGAGCCGGGGCGTAACTCCGCTGCCGCGAGAAATCACGGTACAGCGGACAGAGCTCCGGCGGGATCTCATGGCGGCATGGAGAGCGCGACTGTCGCAACCCAGCGCTGGGCACGCCACAATTGCGGCGATAAGTCCCCTCTTTGAGGAGTGGTTAGAGAGGCGCCACGGCGTCCTCACCTTCCGCCTGACGCAGGTCCTCACCGGACACGGTTGTTTCGGGAGGTTCCTGTTTCGCATAAGGCGCGAGGAAACGCCCGGGTGTTACTGTTACCACTGTGTGGATCGCCCGGAGGACACGGTGGAGCATACAGTGGAGGTCTGCCCGGCTTGGGCAGAGCACCGCCGTGTTCTCACGGAGGCGATCGGCGGCGGCGATCTCTCGCGTCCGAGCCTAGTCCAGGCCATGGTGCGGAGCGAGGCCGTGCATGGGAGGCCGTCACCTCCTTCTGCGAAGCAGTGATGCTCGCGAAGGAGGAGGCGGAACGCGTGAGGGAGAGGCAGCCTCACGGCCTCAATCGCCGCAGGAGACGCCCTGGGTGGCGGGAATCGCGGGGCGATTTCCGGCCACCGTAGGCGCGGGCCTGCGGACGGTGAGCAGCGGGTAGCTCGCCGTCCGGTAAGGACCAGGCCCGAGTCGACGGCGCGTTGTGTTCCACGCGCGCCTCAAAGAGATGTCAGCAAGTGATGGGGTCCAATAGGGCCGACGCCGCTGGGGTCGCGGGTTGTTTGAAGAAGATACCGCGGCCCTGGCATAGGCAACTGAAGGAACACGGGTGGGTTTTAGTCAGTAAAAGTCTGACACGCCCTTCCGCTCCACCCAGAGCGGGAGAAGTTATTTGATGATTTCCCACCCTCAAAAAAAAAAAAAAAGGTTTTGTCCCATAGTAGGTAGTAGTATTTTTGATTTTATTTTAATTTTATTTTCAATTTTGTTTTTTAATTTTAATTTTGATTTTTAATTCTGAGTTTAATTTTGTTTTTAATGTTGATTTTAATTTTGAGTTTAATTTTATTTTTTATGATACCTATGGATATTTATCTGAAATAAATGATTTGATTTGATAGTAAAAGTTGTTCATGATGACTGCAATGACATCTTAAGAGGATGCCCATGAATTCAATTTCACCCTGCCTATGGTCGTATCTAATTCATACACGAAATCTCTGAAGGGGTCATTGTACTCTTCATTATGAACAACTTTACTAGGTGCATTTTATTTATGTTCGCGCTCGTCAAAATGTAGGGAACAGCTGATTCTTTTTCGCGATTTCTGGTTTGGTCCCATAGTTAAAGTTGTTTGTTACCATGAGTACAATCAATGTGTTTAAGTATCGGTCACTATTAGGTACCAGTCACCCTATTTATACCTACATAATGATTATACTTAGGTACAAGCTTCATTGTAAGGTTATGGTTCAGTGCTTTTTTTTTCAATTTCACTACAAACACTTATATAGAGGTAATTGTAACTTACATTTTCAGTTAGGAAGGATGACTTTCGATGTCGATCTTTGCGTGAGACTACTTTTCCAATTTTACACTTGCCTCTTTCTATTTCTTGAACGGTCAAGTCTTTTGAACTCACAGTTTGAACTATATTCATTTAATCAAACGGTTGGTGGTTTAAGGCATGTGTCAATTGATGTCTATTTGGATCCAATAATTTCTTTCTACTCTTCAAGGTTTGGCTGGATGCCCACTGAGTGAGATGAGATGTTAGTTCAGTCCTATTTGTCAGCGCGGAATAATTTGTGATTTATGAAGGAGAAATGGTGGCCCAGCCAGTGGTAACGGCCCCGACTTACGAGTTATAGGTCGTGGGTTCGAACCCAGAAAGGCGCTTTACTTTGCGTAAATAATTTCATCACCACTGATCTCGAACGGTGAATTAAAAAATTGTGAGGAAACTATCAGCATGTCCTAGAACCAAAAATTCGAAGACATAATGACATCTACCAACGCATACGGGGTTCGCTTGGTAGATTACAGCCCACTCCGTCTCGAAGAGAGGAGGCCTGTGTCCCAGCATTATTTATATTACATGGGTCCCAGCAGTGCGAACATTATACGCTGAAGAAATGCTTACCTAATGTGTTTTCTCTTCTAGAATTTCATCCCATGAACGGAACTTGCTGATTTCCTTTCAGTGATTTCGGCGCCTGAAACAAAATCATTAAGTAAATCAGTGCTTGCATGACTACGGTATCTACTACGGGATTTGTAGATTTTGTAGTGTACATTTGTATAAGAACTAAGAAGTAGCGTTTAAAAACGGTTTCACCGTTTTTGGTGGTTATGGTGAAAGTAAAGGTGTTTTATGTAAAGTAGGTATATGTATGCAAATGCATGTATGAGTAGCATTTACTTGTGTATCAGTCTATACAGTATGAGTCTTCATAATGTGCACATATCGAAATTAGGGAAACAATGCTTAATTTTATCGATGGAATAAATTAAGTGTCTACTTGCTGAAGTAGATACGTAGCAGTGTGCAAGGCCTTTCTTTAACAGTTGATAGGAAATGCTGTGTGTGACTGAGTTATAAACGTGGCATTTTTACTTTTAAAAAGCTAATACGATGTAGAATAATTTAAAGTAATAAAAAAAGGTAGGTAATAGGGTTTTTATTGAGAAATTTTACAATTATTGTAAAAAATGGTGAAATAATACCAAATTTTTGTTAAAACATTGTGGCGGTTTTGTCTTTGTTTTTATTTATTATTTTAAGAGGACGCCCTGTTATTTCCAATCAATACTGAGTTTGGATCATGGTGATAGATCATTTAGTTTAAAAGTTATACGGTTTTGTTTACACAGGGGTCACAGCAGCGAACAAGAATTTAAAAAATGCTTTAAAAAAAAGCTTTTTTAGATTTTCATAAATATTTTTTCCGTCGATAAAATTAAACATGTTTCCATCATTTCGATATGTGCACATTATGAAGACTCACACACACTGTATGTAGAGTACCTACGGTATAGTACGCTGCTTTTAGTAAAGTACATCGAGAATAAGTAGAGCGCCTTTATGGAGCTTCGACTCCCTCCTGCCTGTGTGACAATCTCTTTGTTAAAGAGGTGCCATATTAGGACCCGGTAAGTATGTAGGTACTGTTGACTGGTTGTACCTCCTAAAGCGCAGGCCACACAGGAGACGAAGCTAAAGGGCTCCACACATTAACAGTTAGGCAGCTCAGTTGGCCGGCAACGGTCGACTCACAGAACATTCATTGGACTGTAAGTGTGTGGGGGCCCTAAGTTTAAGGGCATTTGGCGTCGCTCATGTACCTGCCATGTAGCTGTTTGCATACTTCGGTTCGTAGTTCGTGGTGTAATCGAAGTATGCAAAGACGCGGTAGCTACGTGAGTGAAGCTAAACGAACATAGAGCTTCGTTACCAGTAAAGCTTTGGTTTCCTTGGAAAGCGGTTCCGTCCTATTAGTACGGCCGTCATGGCCGTCGGTTTGATTTTGACAGTTCAACAACATTCATTGCGTTATTTAGGTACTTTGTTGAGCAGACAAATTTATCTAACATATGAAGCAATGGATTAACAATTTGCTTCAAAATGATTCAGATTCCGATTGATAGTGTGTTACGCAATTAGGGTGCTGGTGTTACCTACAATATTAAAATTACCTACAGTAGGTACCTACTCAATTCACAGATTAGCATGAACCTGTGGACTCAATGTGTCAAATAAACACCTTTGTGAGAAAGGCAGAAATATTTCCTACTATAACATATTTCACGATTGATCCACTACTTACTGAATAAATTCAAAAATGGAACAGAATTTGTATGAAATTATCTGCCAAGTAAGTTAATAGGAACTTGGTGAAACAGGACCGCGCGTATTGGCGTTACCTATCGACAATTCGGTGAATTCAGCATTGACTGTTTACAGCAGTGGGATAACAATAGCTTCGCTTACCTACAGTAGTAGTTTCAATCCTTAGACCATTTACCTATGTTGAATGGTCTAATGGCGCGTAGACTGACATGTAACGTTTGTTTGTAATGGCTATGGCGTACAAAACGGCGATACACATGGCTCAAGCGGGCTCTATTTCTTGTTAAGGTGGGTTTAGACCACGCGAACAAAGAGCTAGAGCTAGAACCAGAGCATTCTTTCTTGATCTTTTAGTGTAAACGAAAGCTCGTTTTCAGCGTTTACACCAAAATATCAACAAGCAACAATGAGAACCAAGAACTAGAATCGCTAGAACCCAAGAACACTTTTACAAAACGGCGATTCCCTAAACTTGGCGAACGCTGCTTCGAGCACTTGACTCAAGCGACCTCCATTTTTATTCAGAATGGTGGGGTTGTGTGTGTTTCATTATTTTTATTTAGTTATTGTTATTGGAAGAAGAAGAAAAAAAAAACAAAACGATATTGGATGTCCAACAAGTGCCAAAGAAGAAATATACGCTCGCAATGCTCGCATCGAGCGGCTCGGCTCGCTGCACTGACGCTACTCTAAGGCGTTTCAAAGGAATTCGCGAAGAATTCGAACGTTACAAGTCAGTCTCCGCCTGTAAGTTTCAATCAAACTTCACAAATCACAATGCATTGTTTGCAATCTCGTCATCAAGTCACGTTTGAGAATAAAAGGTAGGTACCCCTTTAATGAACGCGCTAGTCAAGAACTTGAGACAAGCGGCTAGACATGACGTAACAGAGTTTGAAGAAAAGCTCTCTGTTCCTCCAGACAATTGGTCTGTCAAGGTAGTAGGTACACAGTGAAGCAACGTGAATGTTTGGTTCCCAAAATAAGATTTTAGACTTACGCGCACGACACCACGTACTTACTTAAGTCTCGAACCGTGATAAAAAGTATCCTATATGCGTTAATCCTGGTTATAAACTTTACCAAATTTCATTAAAATGCGTTCAGTAGTTTTTGCGTGAAAAAGTAACAAACATCCATCCATCCATCCTCACAAACTTTCGCGTTTATAATATTAGTACTTAGGATATTTATTACATAATTTTATGTAAGATACGGATGTAACACGTAACCAAGGCAACGGGAAAACCTTCCGAAGGAAGTTTATTTCCTTTTCGCTAAATAAAACGAAAATAAGTCTGTAGGAGTCGTCATGGCGCTAGACTAGACATCATAAAAAAAATTAACTATAAAAAGTTTAAAGAAGTGCTTTAGACCATCGAACTGAATAACTTTTACTATGGGACCAACTTTGAAATCGCGAAAAAAAAATCTGCTGTTCCCAAATTCCCAAAGATATATTTTTACCTTCCATACATTATGGATGTGTAATGTATAATTTAATTTGTTTATTAGCTGATAGGAGCGAGTAGATCAATGTAACAGGTGGATTATTAAATATTAAATTGTTGACTATTGTTTTAAATATTAACTAATTATTGTCTACAATTATTGACTATTTATTGACTTATTACAGTGCCAAGACTTTAAATTATTGTATGCCGAAAGGCGGGTCACAGATGTACTGTAATATGTAAACTGTAACACCATATTTTTACCTGTGTACCACAATAAACTATTTGAATTTGAAAAAAAATTTGAATTTGATAAGTATGAGTATTCTGAATTTCTGACTAAAGCAGGTAAGTTTTACTACATAGCTAGTTAGATAATTTTAAAAAAAGCGCGTCTCTTCACGAGGTTTATCTGTATCATGATTCATGATCATGACTCATGAATGACCCTGATAAACAGTTATTACTTAATTAATTAATTACGTAATAAATAAATGAGATCTCGACTTTTCTAATAAGTTTACGTGCATCATTCAGCACATTCGGAAAGTGACTTGCTAAGCATTTGCGACAACACCAATAAAATCTGGTTTAAATAGGTAGTTACCTACTGTAAAAAAGACATTTTGAAATCCTTCCGTCTCGTCGCCGCGTCGAGCGCATCATTCAACGCGCACTTACTGTTTTTGATGATATCAAGATTAAATGTGTGGGAATGTAAGTGAAATAATATTCCACGGTGAGGGAAAGGTCAGTCCCCTCTGCGGAACCCGGCACGACTGTCGTCACTGCTGCTTCGGCAGTGGCACTCGGTACACATGATAGCAATCGTTACTGAGCTAATTAGAACGTTCGCCATAACGTTTCTCACACGTGCTATACAGGAAGTAGGTGATTTCATTCAACATCCCCTGTTCTAGTGGTTCACGTAGAGCAATTTAAGTACCTATCATGTGTTTGTGTATCCTGTCAAACTTAATGCAAAATATGTGGATTACACGTATGCACGTTTGTGGTAAAAAAAACCACTATAAGCTGGCCTCTAATTCTACTGAATTCCGTGCTACGCTAGACCAGCTCAAGGTCAACATGTGGCCTACTGTACAGCGTACAGTCGTAGGTTTGTCAATAAGCTAAAAAGCATATCCCACCGCCGAATAACCTTTTTTGCTTGTCATTAAAATCGCTGCAAATCTACCGCTTTACCTTACTATATTCAGGGTACCACAAGGATCTCACCTGGTTTCCAATCTTTTTCGATGACCTAACCCTTACAATTCTGTAATGGTAAATGTAAGTAGATAAATAAATTAATAAAAATAATTTATTGTCCCCTTAGACCATATTCTGACAATCCAAAGTATACCTACTCTAAACGGTTCCTCTCCTTACAAACAACTGTAAGAGTGGTTACTTTAACAATGAAGATCCTTATAGCTGTTATCAAAAATGTACCCACTGGATTGCTTTAAAAAAATCGTCTTAGAACAATCATCTGTACTTGACATAAAGCTATGTATAAAACGCATAATATCGGTCAGTGCAATATTTATGGCGTGATAAGTTTTACTGCTCACATTCTATGATAACAACTTCAAGCCAAAATGTGTAGTTTTAAAAGCAATCTCGAGTCACCTGCGTCTATCCACGTGCTTATAAACATGTTACTTGGGTTGCGCAAGATTAGTCTGCCAGATACATTTTGTGTCCATACCGTACAGATGGAACAGTTTCCAAGAATCGCAAAACTGGCGAACCGCCTTTGTAACTTAGCAATTTCGAATGGCTTTGAATCGGTATTTGTTCTGTACCTATCTAGAGTTGAAATGCTGTTGATCGAATACATTTTTGGATGTAGACGTCCTGCACTCGACACAATTCAGAACATCAATATTCATGAAAGAGACGAAAATGTAAGAATAATTTAAGCGCACGAGTGGGACTCAAACACAATCTATTTAATTCAATGACACGGTCAGTCCGACCTTTGCAGATGATTTGTTCATAATAATATTATGAGAAGGAGAACTGTTATTATTAGGAGAACTGTTCGCTTTTTAGAATTTCTTAGGTGAACATTTGGAAAACCAACCAGCCAAGCAGTTCGTTCAGTAACATGATTGTTGTTTTCATGAATACTCAAGTTTTTGTTAAATATTGTGTTACTTATTACACGCAGCATGTTTATTTTTTTTTATTTTTTAATAAATTTGGATTTTTTAAAACTATTTTCATTTTGTCAATAATGAATCGATTTTGAAAATTCTTTTTCATTTGGTAGAGGAAGCCTGCGCGGTGGTCCCATAAAAGTATTAACTTTTCTTGGGTAGTTTTTGAGTTAGCTTTGATAATACGTATTTAAACCAGTTTGTGTATCTTGATGATGTTTATACTTCCTGTCACTGTTGTTTACATACCAAGTAGTGGTACTTATACGAATTCATGTGGAGTAGGTACAATAACTAAAAGTGAAAAAAAAAACTAAGTATAAATTAGGTACCACAAGTGAAAAATAACTTTAATTTCGGAAGTCGGTGGCAAAAGACTGAAATACAGATCCAAAGACAGTGCTTCCGAAATTAAAGTTATTTTTCACTTTGTAGTGTTTTTTTAGGGTTCCGTACCAAAACGGTAAAAAGGAACCCTTAGGTGCGACTCAGTCTGTCTGTCTGTCTGTTCGTCTGTCTGTCCGTCTGTCACAGCTGGATATCTCAAGGACTACTAATGATATCGTTTTAGATGACGTTTGCCCAACTATTTTGCAATTATGAAAGAAATCAAAATAATTATGTATTTATATATTTTCTTTGCAACAGGGTCTGAAAGGGTTCTTAAAAATTCGAAGTGGGGCTACTAGGGCATGTGTGGTTATCATATGAAATAGCGCTGTTTGCAAATTCTCAAACATTTTTGTTAAGCCGCATAGTTTTCGACTTTTGTTGAAAAATGTAAAAAAATACCGTCCCTTATCTCCGAAGTTTGCATAGAGAAAAATCTGAAATTATTCTATGTGATAGAAGTTTATGGAAAGATTACAGAAAAAATAAAACGATATCTCTAAACAGCACACTTTTTCAGAAATCAGAACGAAACCCTCGGTGCGCGAGTTCGACTCGCTCTTGATCGGTTTTTTTTTTTTTTTTGTTTACTGATGAGCTACTTCAAGATGTAGACATCAAATAGGTATCTACAATTCATTGTAAACCGCTTTGCTGTCAAATCTATCAAGTTCCCCTGAATTCACTTCTCTGACGAAACGAATAAACTTTTAATCTTAGCTTTTAATATTGTTTCACGCTAGTTGAACACATTTCTAAAAGTTATAACTTCGCTAGATGTAAATTGAATTGAATTTGCTTGTGATCTAGTTTTGTCTCAGGTGTTCATAAACCGAAATTGCTGTGACGCGGCGATTGCGTGCAACTTACATAAGCAAAACAATCGAATCAACTTTTAAAAAAACATGCGTAAAATTCAATGCCATTTACGTGCAATAATTTAATTAAAAGTGTAATTCAACAAAAGTGTATATTTGCGTTGTTAATTTATGAGAGCGGACTGTACAGGGAAGTGTTAGCAACACCCCGGGGAGAAAGACGTTTGTTAAATAGACCATGTCCAGTTGAGGTAGGAGGTACCCACGAGTACGTACCTACAAGTACTCATGCGTAATGCTGTCATGCTATAGACTTTAACTTTCTTAGTAAACTGGAAGATTGTCGGTAGGGCCTGTATAATGGTGGATTGGTAATTCTTGCGATATTTAAAAAAAATCTAATTACATACTACCTAGGTACCTACCATTTACATAGATAAAAATCAATTGCCGAATGTGTAAGCGCATCCTTCAGAACGGAACTTTCAATTCTTTTTTTGTTGTGTTTTTAATTGTACGACAGATTTTTGTATGAAAACAGACATCACAGCCATATCACTGGAGATAGAGACATGAAATTTACCCGGGCGACGCGACGCCGGGCTAGTCTTTAAAAAAATTAATCCCAATTTCCCTTGGTGACGCTATAACTTGAGAACTGCTTGACCGATTTGATTTTATTTTTTAATTTTCTTTGGTGTGATTTAAAAGAAAAATAAAATAGAAAAAAAAAGAAATTGAAATTTTGACAGGACAACGTCTGGCGGGTCAGCTAGTTATTAAATAAAAAGTATACTTAGATACCTACGTATAGATTTTTCAAAAAAAAAAAACGAAACTACTAGGGAACCAAACCTGAAATCGCCTGAACCCATTGATGTATAAAATTAGGCCTGAACCTGAAATAAAGTACTACGAGTAGGTACTTAATAATAATTCTATGGCTGCTCCTTACATTTTGACGAGTTTTTTTTCACGATTTCAGGTTTGCACCCATATCAAAAGTTGATCATAAGGATTAGCACAATGACCCCTTAAGCGATTGTGCCTTTATAATTCTGGGACATGTTGTGTACCTACCAACGAATTAAGTTCTTAATTCGTTGGTACTTACCTAAATAAATAAATATCCTTGGACACTTCACACAAATGTACTTATAAAATAAAATAAATAATAATATAATATAATATAAATATATTAATATTATTGTCGTCGACCGTTGCAGCGGTTGTTAATAAAATTATAGCTATTCATACCGTTCCACACGTCCAATTCTACCTAGATTTATTCTAAGTAATAAGTAAGTAAGCATAAGTACATATAAGTATAAGTAGTAAGTAAGTAAGTATAAGTATAAGTAGTATAAAGTGAGTATAAGTAAGTAAGTAAGTATAAGTATAAGTACATGTTGAATTTTAAAATTTTATGAACAATGTGACTATAATATGCCTCTTTGCGGAAAAGGTGTTTTTTTTTAATTATTCTATAATTGAATATTATTCGATCGTAGAATCTTTTTGTGTATTTTTTAAAAGTTTATTAGGTTATCTCATACCGTAAAAATACATGATTTACTTGTCATATTTTTATTGTTTTTTTAAGTTTACATATCGCTTCCCGTAAAATTGCATTTTTCGAGATACTTTTTTAACACTTTTTTCTCCCAAAGATGCGTTATGCTTTCCCATAAGAGTTGCTAATGAAATCTTATAAATATAAAGTGGACGGCTGATTCATTACAATTTATTTCCGGTGGGATCGAATGTTTGTTGTTGTTCAGCTTCCGTAATTACTAAAACCATGTTGCATGTGTGCATAACATCTAGACGACATGGAAGAATTTAACTTCAATAAATGAAATAATTATTCGTTATACATTCCTAACTTTTAACACACGTGAAGTACCCATACGTGCACTGTAGGTACAAATTTTGCGACTGTTTCGCTATTTTAATGATATAAGCAAAAGCTGGTTTGTATCGCAATGTGCTGATGAAGAGATTTCGTAACTCAAATAAAGTCAAGTCGATAAACACGGTGAAATATATTTTTTCGCAATCAGTAATCCTGGCCTTCATACTGTGTGGTCTTACAAATATAATACATACTAGCTTTTGCACTCGGCTTGGCACGCGTGGAGGTCGAAAATTATAACACGGGAACGTACAACCGGGATAAAAAGTATCATATTTCCTAACACATTCCACCCATGTGCTAAATTTCATCCAAATCCTTTCAGCCGTTTTTGCGTGAAAGTGTAACAAACAAACAAACTCACTTTCGCATTTATAATATTAGTTAGGATATTGGTTAGGATAGGATTAAGTCGCTTGAAAAGTTGAAGGTAGTGTTTATTTCCGTTGCTAGCGAAACCATAGTTAAAAATCGAATTAAATACCAGCGGACCCGACAGACGTTGTCCTGTCTGAACGATCCTAGAACCCGACTTCAGCGCCACCTACCGGGTCCAATTGTGTTTTCAAACCATCCAGGAACCCATTGAAATATACATACAAAGTTTCATCTAAATCGGTCCAGCTGTTTAGGAGGAGTTAGGTGACAAACACACGTACTTACAGAAGAATTAGGTATATTATAGTCCGGTCAATTTAGACCAAAAAATGAGAGTGAAGTTACATAAAGTCCCAACAAGCTGAATTTCAGTGAAATTGTTCAAAATATAATTATAAACAATGTCTAGAAGTTCCCCATCATTCCCCTGCAAGGAAAAAAAAATATTCAAGGTCAAAGGTCAAAAAAATGAGTTTTTCGCGATTTTCAGCAAAACGGAAAGTTTTATCATAAAAGTACTTCAGACAAAAATTGTAGATCATAAAATTATCATCATCATCATATAATACTTTTTTTCTTACGAGCCACTGTTTCTGAGATATAACGATTCATAAAGTTATAAAAGTTGTTATCGTCATAATATACATGAGTACGCCACGTATATACATCTAGAGTTGTTATATTAAAAAAAAAAAAGAAGCTGAAGTTTTTAAAAAGAGTAATTCAACTCAACAAGAAACCACGTTAAAAAAACGCGCTAAGTACACTACCTCATAGGTGGCGTGGAAACGTGTGCATATTATGACGATAACAACTTTTATAACTTTTTGAATCGTTATATCTCAGAAACGGTGGCTCGTAAGAAAAAAAGTATTAATACATTTTTATTGATAATTTTATGATCTACAATTTTTGTATGAGGTACTTTTATGATAAAACTTACCGTTTTGCTGAAAATCGCGAAAAACTCATTTTTTTTACCTTTGACCTTGAATAAAATTTTTTCCTTACAGGGGAATGATGGGGAACTTCTAGATATTGTTTATAATTATGTTTTGAACAATTTCACAGAAATTCAGCTTGTTGGGACTTTATGTAACCTCGAATGTCTAAATTGACCGGACTATTAAGATAATAATAAGAAATCAACAACTCGTACAAGTACCTATAAAGTGAACGTGAAAATGACTTATCAAGGGAAAGGGGTTGGATGTTATGTAACCGAAATTAAAAATAAACAAATAATTATGAAAACAGAACACAACCAATAACGTGATTTTCCGAGGGGCGGCTGCGCGGGCCACCTGCTCAAGTTGTCAGCAAATCTACACAATTTTTAACAAAGAAAACATTTCACTATTTTTAATTACACCAAACTTCACAAAAGTCTTTTAAACTTAAGTTTGTTTTCAATTTTACTTAAATCAGTCTGCTCTTTTGCCAGCACCACAAGAAAATTCATTCATTCATTATCCCTAAATCCAAGGTTTATATAGAAATTACGTAGATATGGCACACAGTTATACTTTTTAGCCACGCGCCAATTTGTCTTCAAAACCTTGGGTAGAGATAAAGATGGTTCGTTAAAATCTATCAAGTGTTTTTAATCCAGCTGAATAATCTTTATCACCTGTTAAAGTGATAAGCACAATCCTATACTATTAAATGAGTAATATTTGTATAAATAAATATATTTGTAATCACGTTCTTGAAAATGGCTCTAACGATTTCGATGAAAGTTGCAATACGGTTAGGTTATTAGGTATTATATGGGGGCATAAAATCGATCTAGCTAGGTCTCATTTCTGGGAATTCGTTTTCTCTATTTCACCCCAGGTGCCCAGGTACCTTATTGATAATCACGGCAAAAGCGTCTCAGTCTCAGGTCATCACATTAATAGTTTAGCTGTAATGTAGGTGGACACACGACAGTGGACATAGATTCGGCGCACCCAGGTGACGTGGGCAGGGAGAGGGACACTATTGTACGACATTCAATGTTTGTTTGCTCGTATGACATCACCACAGCGACATGGAGCGATGCATTTACCTAAGTAGCATCTAATAATAACCAACGATGACCAACCGAGGTTTGTAAATAAAGCTGTTTATCAACTCTGGCCAAAATGTAACAAGCATGACTTCGGTTCCAGTTTTTATGACCATCGTGTTGACGATGCTTCTGCCAATGTCAAGGTTGAAACAAGTAAGGTAGGGAATGAGGACTTTATGATGAAGATACGGTGTACCACTGACAGAACTGAGGGCCTAGTCAAATGGCATTCGCTTCGGAGCGATTCTATTTCTAGAATCGTTAAAGCTTCAAAGTGACATTGACATGATCACGTGACATTTCGATAGTTGATACACTTTTGGCCTTTTTTTACTTTTCTACTAGCGACATCTCTAATCGAATGTTACTTTGTCTACCTCAGAGACGGAGCTATATACCTACGACCTATAGCACAATCACTCTCTCTCACTGGAAACATTCAGCTTCTGCCCTACTATAAGAGTTCATAGTAAGCCCCCCGTTCTGTTAAACACTGCATTACGAGTTTTTGTAGGTACAGCACCAGCAACAGATATAATATCCTGAAAAGTAACTCGGTAGGATAAATTTTGCGAGTTAGTGACGGTGAAACCAAAACAGTAACATGTCATGATAGTGACCCCCTTCCGGTTAACTAGTAGTTATAGTAGTATCGATGTCAACGTAGCCCGATAAGTTTGCATTGATCCACTAATTGCAACCATAACCTTGGCACGAAATGTTCACTTTGTAAGAAATGCTACCATTTTTACGTATAAAGCTATAAAACTTGAAAGCTTGAAAGTTTATTAAATTAAAATCCTTGAAAGCTTCAATGGGTGACATTTCATTTCCCATGAATGGACCACAAACAATTTTTATTTATTCGGGTAAAACTGCTATTATTAATCAAAGCTATGACTGATTTCTTCTCAGGAAACGCTCTCAACTTGCTCTCAACCCTACTACCTTGACGTTGGTTTCAGTTTCGTAGATTATTAAAAATAACATTTAACTATTTTCCTGGTTCTCTAGCTTGCAACGTTGTGGACAAAGCCTCCGTTCTAGATTTTCAACTAATAGATTCTGTAATAGGGATGCATCATCATAACAAGTTGAAAAGTATCGTTGTACCGGCAATAAAAATATCGCCGATGCCGACATATCGGCAAACCCGAAGTATCGCCGATATATCGGCATCGGTATGGGTATCGGATGCACCTCTAGTCCGTAATAAATTCTTTGTCAGAAATTTAGGTGTTCATTTTAAGTTAAAACTTGATGACCATACAATGCTTATACCATACCTATATAAACTCGCTTTTTTCCATGGGATTGTGTTAAGTTTTTAACAATCTTAATACTTAGACCCTACACACTTACCTACATACACATAAATCCGCGTCTTATTGCAATGGAATGCCTATAGGCCCATGGGACAGTAGACACCATATTCCTATTTGATGCTCTTAAACTCATTTTGTTTGGACGTTCAAGCGCGTCGGTTGCGAGTTATATGGTACTACGTACCTGATCTTATAGTATTATGATCTTAGGGGACACCATCATAACATTTGCAATAGTTCGCGTCTCGCTCCATTTACTTAAAACCATTATAAATCAAATACGTGGGATTCGATTAGCTTAGGATTAGGATTAGGATTAGCTTGTCTACATTTGTTCAAATTAGATATCTCCATTTATAATAATTGGGAACGGGGATCTTTAAATATGTATACTTATTCAAAATCTTTGTGCATGTTATTTCAAATCGGCCAGGTAATTAGATGACCCAACTAGAAAAGCAGCCTACACCGCTTTAGTACGGTCTATTGCTTAAGTAAGTGACGCTGCCTAGATTTAAGTTATAAACGCCGTTCCTGGTCCACTTTCATCGTTTCCGTCATGATGACTCGCAAACTCAACAACTACAGGATGTCCTACGTTTAGGAGACCGAAGTCGCGAACATAAGAAAATGTACATTTCCTGCTATCATACAGACCTAGAATTTGAGACGTGACCTCACTTAATCATCTACCAACAGTAGGTTGTACTAATTTATTATGCAATGTGAAAAATTGGGACGCAACGCAAGGATAGATTATTGGTTCAATAAATGTGAAGGTTTTGACATAAATAATTTAGTCTATTCGTAAATACTGTCATGAACTCTTTTATGTTAAATACAGCGACTGACCTTTATCCGGTAGTTAAGTAAACAAAGATATGAACGAGCGAATAATACTCACACACAAGTTTTGTTTATTTGCACCCTGAAATCCCAACGAAAGGAAAACCCCATGTTTCTTTGTTTTAACATACTTATTATAATTTATAATGTAGACTAACCGTGTAATAGTCAGCCAAGCAACTCCTAAATCGACGTAGTTTTGATTTGAGGTCAACATCTATGAAAAACCAACGCCAAGTAGGTTAACGCGTTAAGGAACCACGATTATTACGATTACTGGTGTAAGTAAATACACTTTGATTTGCCTGTAACCATTTCTTACATCCTCAATTCCTCATTAACGACCAGTTTTACTCCACACTTTTGCGTTTAACGAGAAATAGGCAAGGTACCTCGCCATTTCATGTACTTACACCAAAATATTTCAAAGAACCCATTATCAAATAATTGCCTCTTTATTTTACTCTACATAGGTAACTATTTATAATCACTACCTTCCTATACGGTAGCAGCTGTCTATGTTCCTTAGTTGTGCAATCATCAATTACCTATGAGACAGTGTCCGTTGGAGCAATGCAATTGAGATACCTGCATCATCCACCTCCGTTAGACACTAGATTGTACGGATTCTCATCATTTGAATTTCTAGATTAAGTAGGTATTACACAGTACCTAGTTAATATATTCATGTATTACTTGAAAAAAGCACTTGGGGGTCCAGACAAGCCTTTAAAAGTATCTCTATATCTGACACGGTGTTTCTGTTTACATGCATAATGAGAACACTTAGATATTATTTATAGTCTGACATGCCCACGTAAACGCGTTGTCGTCAGTAAAGGATTGTAAATGAATTCGGGATCAACATGTGCAAGCGTACATACGTGCACTAAATCCAAGCGGTGCGTGGTTGCCGCCGGTGCGGCCGGTGCATTCAGGATCAGCCGTCCGGATCGCGCGCTGTCAGGCGGACGTATCAAAAACAAGAGGGAGCGAATGGATGCGGCCGGCTGTTTATAAACATTGAAATAGTCAGACGAGATGCGATCAATACCGAGACGGGTACACTCAAACGGCCGGGGCCACGCCGGCCCCAACCTCACCTGCCTCGTGGAATCAGCGGCGTAGATAACACAGTGCACTGGACCGCAGACGCAAGGCGTCAAGTGCAACACGGCGGGAGCAATCACTCGGACGTACTGAACGGGCGGCTCTCGGCGGCCGTGTGCGCGCCGCCCTAGCGGTTACGTCACTCGGTTTTGACAGCTAGTGCACGAGGTACGCGCGCGTCGCCAGCGGGGGCCGCGCTGCGGCGCCACCGGCGGCTGCGGATCAATACCAAAGTTTGCGCCGCGTTCCACGCTGCGCAGAGCACTTCCGCGCAACCACACGAGACCGCACGAAGACACCCGCTGGTGCCGCCGCCCGCCCGCCACCCGCTCACAAAACGCTTCGCTCGATGCGCTGCAAATTGCAATGCAACGAACAAAACAAGGGAGAACTACGTATAGGTACCCGCTTGCCTACCTATGTATTCTATGTTGAAAAGAGGCACCTACGTTTCTTGGAAAACCTTGCCTTGTATAATGCCCTCGTCATGACTCTACCTAAAGTACAAAGCCCACCATGATCAACAATGGGGACGGTTGTAATAAGTTCCGACAGTCATTAGGTACGTAATTCATCCATCATTCTAAATAGGATCGGTATTTTTTTTATCTAACTAAAATTAGGTAGCCCTACTCAGACATCTGAGGAGTTAAAAAACGTTCAGCATTGGCATAAGCACTATATAAGTATGTATGCGAGACACTTTTGGTAGATGGAAGAATAAGGAAAGCATAAAACAAAGCATCAATCAATTCAACATAGTAAAATTGATCTGAATGTGAAAGCTTAGTTTACAAGTTTATTTATTTAATAATCAACAGGTTTTACAAATACATTATAAAGGCCTTCTTTTAAGTATGTAGAAATACCTGTAACAGAAGACCTCCAAAACATTTACGTTATTATCAAGGAGCTGTGGCGGAAATTAGTGTTTTAAAGCGACAAATTATTGTTCTTGCCTATGTAATATCCACGAATCATTTAAAAGCAGCTTTGTCCCTCAAATTCGCAAAAGTTAATTCAGAATTAAATTATTTATTTATTTATTAAAACCTTTGCAGAAAAAAATACTGTACAAAGACAATGCATGAGGCATTTTCTACCAGTCAACCTTAGGGTGATGCAGAGACAAAAAAAAAAATTAAATAATTCCATCTCGAACACTCATTAGGGAGCGGGCGTCGCGTCGGAATAAAAAAATACAGGTGTTACGAATTCAAGAATATTGGACACATAATACACAATAGTATAAATAACCAACCACGACAAGGAATAGACCTAGAGAGAGTTCCAGGATTAGTTAATTCTATAGTAGGTACATAATAATAACTCAGCTAGTTAGTTGCATAAGAGCTCTACTAAGCTTCCAAATTAGTTATCGTGAAAGAGGTACTTAAAAAATTTAAAACTTCGTTAAAAATATTTAAAAAAAATTATTATAGTGTGGGAACTGAGGCACCACACTGGAATTCGCAAAATATTAATCCTAGGGTTTAGTAGAAGTCTTAAAACAATTGTAGAACAATCTGGGAATTTGTAAACAAATATATTAAAAACTACAGCTGATAAAGTGTGGTCCCTCAGTCCTCACTGCTTACACAACATCAGCCGGATCTCGGAGAGTATCTTAAAAATGAAGGTTTTGTGATTACAGACATTTAGTAAAGAATTTTTAAAGATATTTACTAAATTACAGACCCCAGAGCATTAAAGATAAAAAAAAATATAACGGCTAAACTGTGGTCCCTCAGTCCACACAACAAAGGTAAATATTTTAGTGAATATTACCGAATTTAATAAATGAAACCATTCTTTTTCTACCTAACGATTTAGTAAAAGTCTTAAAACGTTCTGTAAAAAGAAATGGAAGAGAAATATCGACGCAATTTGGATAATAGCGATTATTAAAACTGGTCCCTCAATCCTCACACCTCTACTGACATATGCGTGTGTAGCTGCTTGACGAAAGAAATATCACAAAGTCTAGTGTACTTAACTTTTAGTAAAAAAATCTACTAAATACCAGAAAACTCTAATTGTGAATTGCTTACCTCTTAGCTGAGATAATGTTATTTTAGTAATCATATGAAAATAGATAGAGTAGTGTCACCACACAATTAAACAAAATGTAGACAGTACTATTAAACTTTTTTTAATACTAGCTGTTGCCCCCGACTTCGTCTGTGATCCAGGATAAAAAGTAGCCTATGTCACAGAATAAATAATAGTACCTACTATGCCTATGTCCTTCTCCAGGTCATGGCCTACTCATGTGCCAAATTTCATCCAAATACGGTATGCCGTTTTACCGTGAAAGCGCAGCAAACAAACAAACTCACTTTCGCATTTATACCGCTTTTGACCGCGGCTTCGCCCGAATGGAAATATCCCACGGGAACGTGCTACCGTGATAAAAGGGATCTGATGACCATTCGTCACATTTGCTATTTCGTCACTATCCCTATTAGGTCACATTCACTAATACGTCACCTTGTGCATCTGGTCAGTTTCATATCTCGTATCATGCTCTATTTCGACTCATTCGCAACTCGTCCGATGCATATTATGTACAATTAGCACAAAACAAATAAACTCCTTTGCAAAAAAAACGGGCACCTTACAGTCATTGGCTTTTCTATGGATAATATTAATATTTTTAGTATGTCGTTAGCATAAATGACTAGAAATTTCTTATTATCATTGAGAATATAGTTTTTAACCCTTAAATCCTGGAATCGGTGTTTTAGTCAATGTAAACAGAAAGTCGTGTTAAAATGGAAATTTTTAGGGTACAATTAAATTAAGACTACGAGTATTTTTATGGTATTTTAATAAAAAAAAGACATTAAAAAATAAAAATTAATAACGAGTACGACCTCTCCTTGCAGCGATTACGGCATGTAATAGTCTTGGCATGCTTTCCACCAGGCTTTTGATGGTGTCCTGTGGAATGTGTTCCCACTCAGCCGAAATCACACGTTTAAGCTCCCTGATGTTTTGTGGAAGGTCGTTGGACAGGTCGTACTCGCCTTTTAGGAGGTCCCAGACGTGCTCAATGGGGTTAAGGTCGGGGCTCCGCGCTAGCCAATCCAGACGACGAATACCGACCTCTTGCATATAAGCATCTACGTCGCCAGAACGGTGGTCCCGAGCATTATCGTCCATGAAATGGCATCTTCACCAATTACAGTCAGTGCGGGCTGTGCATGTTGACAAATTATTCCTGTTATGTACCTTTGCGCATTTAGTGAGCCATTTGCAATGAACACTATCTCGGTACGATAGCTGGAAGTTACGCCCGCCCAAAACATGACGGACCTTCCACCATAAGGGGTGATTTCTTCAAAACACACGTCGGCATAGTGTTCCCCTGGTCTTCGTAACACTCGCCGACGTTGGTCCTCACCATTCAGGCAAATTCGAGCCTCATCGGAGAAGAGTACGCTACTCCAGTTACCTAGTGTCCAAGATAGACAATTTCTAGTGAACCTCGGTCGAGCAATCCGGCACTCACGGAGTAAATTGGGGGCCCGCGCTGGTCGTCGACTGCGTATATCAACCGCTAAAAGCCTCCTCCTCACTGTCCATAGGCTAACTTGTGCTCCTCGTAGCTCTTCAAGGTTTCTTTTGAGGTCTATGTAACTGCATTTGCGATTACGCAATGCCTGAGTCACTAAAAAGCGGTCGTCTCGTGGTTGTGTGCAACGTTTTCTCCCACAACCTTGCCTTCTTTGAACGGAACCTGTCTCTTGGTATCGAGTCCAGGTTCTTTGGACGGTGGAACCACTCACGTTTAACGGCTGTGAGCCGTAACATTGGCTACACCCCACTTCCAGCAGCGCTATAATTTTACTAGCTCTTATTGCTTTTTCTGCCATTATAATCGACACAAAGGTATCTGTTTTAAGTCACAATGAGGCAGGACTATGCGACCAACATAAATTATTCTAATAAAAATAACGAGAAGTTAGTTTTAGTTGCCTGATAACCTTTTAACCGCAAACCCGCGAATAGTAAGTAAAAAGTCATAAACTGAAAAAGGGATTATTATTTCTAAAAGCAACAGTTCTGAATTTGAAATTAACTTTTTTTCATACCCAGACTCTTTATTGTGTGCCAGGAACATAGTTTGCCTATTAAAACCTCATTAGAATTAAATGATTACCAATAATGTAGAAAAATCCAAACTGCCCGTTTTTTTTGCAAAGGAGTGTATATTCAATGAGTAAGTACTTACTACAAAATTTTATTATAAATTAGGTACCTACTCGTAAAATCTTGTTTTAATTGTTACTAAGTATAAACATAATTAATAAGAAACAAAATAAAAATAAACTATACTTAAAAATGGACTAAACTTAATAAACAAAACTATGAACAATACTTTAATCCAATGACACAAGGTATGTTTTAGAATGAACACAGTATTCAATTGAGGTACTTATCTTTCTTTTGTTTTTGTGCATGGGAAATCATCAAATCACTCTCCATGTCGCCATGAGATCGCGCCGGAACTCTGTCCGCTATACCGTGATTTCTCGCGGCAGCAAAGTTACGCCCCGGCGTTTCGCCTCCTCGCGCCACTCCCACACACGTGTGCGAGGACTTTTGCCTCCAGATCCCATGGCGGCAATCCGGCAAGGAGACTCGCCGCCTCACCGGAAACCGTACGGTATCCCCGGACTAGCCAAATGACCATGACCCTCTGGGACGCGTACAACCGGCGGGCGGGCTGGTCGCAGCCTCACAGAACGCGCCCACACCGGTGCCCAGTAAAGGGCCATGGACCGCACGACCCCCGCGTAAAGCCTCCGGCAGGAGGCGTTTGGATTTAGATTGGGCAGGAGCCGCATCAAGGCAGCCCCGGCCCGCTCCAGTCTGGGAACCAAACGCTGGAAATGCTCCACGAATTTCCACCGGCTGTCGAGGACGAGTCCCAGGTACTTCATCGTTGACTCGACTCCGATGTGAACACCTCCTATCATTATTTGGGAACCCGACGGTGGCGCGTTCCGAGGACCATGAAAACACATGACCTCAGACTTGTGCAGGGCCATCTCGAGTCCCAACTGCCGGATCCTCTCAACGATTGTCGCAACCCCGCGTGTCGCTAGTTCAGCCGCCGCCTGGTGCGACCTCCCCTTCGCCGGGACCAGCGTGTCGTCAGCGTAGCATACCACGCTGATGCCGCTAGGAAGGTCGGCGCGCAGCACCCAGTCGTACCCGATGTCCCACAGATGCGGCCCCAGGACCGATCCCTGTGGGACACCGCACGACATCTCTCGCCGGTTCCACTCTCACTGATGACCAGGCCACTCTCCCTAAAGTTTAATTTGTTTAGGTGTTGAGATCTTTGTGTCCCAATATTTTTGACGCTGACTGTACACATCGGACGAGTTGGGAATGAGTCGAAATAGAGCATGATACGAGATATGAAACTGACCAGATGCACAAGGTGACGTATTAGTGAATGTGACCTAATAGGTACAGTGACGAAATAGCAAATGTGACGAATGGTCATCAGATACGATAAAAGGTATCCTATGGACAGACATTGCAATTGGGAAGCTCAAGTAGATTGTATGTAAGAAAATAAACAAATTCGTATTTGCACTTAGGAGGATCAAAAATTTAACAGATATTCAATCAGCCTTATTGGTATACCATAGCCATGTTTGTTCTGTTTTAAGGTATGGCATATCGGTATGGGGGAATTCAACAGATGCCCAGAGGGCACTCATAGCCCAAAAAAAGTGTGTAAGATTAATTTTCAATCTTAAGTGGACAGACTCTTGTAAACCTGTATTTATTAAGCAAAAGCTGCTTACCCTCCCGTCTCTATATATTTGAAACCTGCAAATTTGTAAGAAACAACTACTTGCAATAGTACAAAAGCCACTAGTAGTCCCGCGTAACTGACTAAAAATGTGCAACAAAAATTGGTATAACATGGCTGTGAAAATATTTAACCACTTGGCAGAAGAATTTAGAAGTGCTTCAGATTTAGAATTTAGTAAGAAGCTGTATAACTGGTTGTGTGAGAGATGTTTTTATTCCATCAATGAATATTTTGAATGTAAAATGTAAAACTTAATTATTATGACATCTAAACATTGCTATTTTATATTGACATGATAAATTATTATTTTAAATGATAAGAATTTAATTTAATTTTAATGTATAAATTTTAATAATGAAATGATTAAGTATTAATATTTTTGTGTTGATGTCTTACGTTATTACTGCATGTGTACTGCATGCTCTAATCTAAATATTAGTATGGCTGAAATGCCGAGTATAGTGAAACCCATGACAGATGATAAGAACATAATTATGTACCTATATTCTTGCAAATAAATATCATTCATTCATTCATTCATTCATTCTTAGGTCCTAATTCAGGTCATGGTCTACCCATGTGCCAAATTTCATCCAAATAAATTCAGCCCTTTTAGAGTGAAAGCCAACAACCAAACTCACTTTTATTTAGGATGACATAAGATGGAATGAAAAAAAGGTTGTATGGTTAAATTATTATTATCTCAGAACAATAACAAAGCATAGAAGTAGTGTTAAAATAGCAACTGAACTCAATATATTTGTTTCATTTTGACTTATGGAGCCGCTGTGATGTAAAAGAAGGACACGTATACAGAAGACGTTTCAAAATTTTGTAGGTTGTCATTCATTTTATTCTGACTAGTGATGTACCCACTAAATTTCAACGTCGATAGAATTTACAATGACATTCTTTCTTACACTGCCAAGAATAATAACCGTAGGTACACACGGCTACACATCAAGCTATACATTTCCAGTTTACACTGACCGCTCATTGTAAGGAAATCCTATACAATGGGAGATCAGCTTATACTGGAAATGTATAGCTTGATCTGTAGCCGTGCGTACCAAAAATTTTGAAGTAACTAAGCATACTTATGATACCAATACTTAATATATTCGTTCAAAATGAAACAATACTTTAAGTATGAACTAAATAGTTCGTCATCATCATCACCAAAGTCTTCCTTGGTTCTCGACAGCTCTTCATGTATTAAATCTGACCCGGCTAAACCCGAATGTATTTAGTTGCCATAATAACTGATGAGTTTATTGAAAAGAAGTGGGAGACATTCGGTTTTGCAAATGTTTTTAGCAACTTACTTTCTCATATTTATTTGAATTTTAGATTACATCATAGACTACTCAACAAAGTCTAGGGAAAAAGGGTATTCAAAGTACCTAATAATTTTTATTTTAATACTTTTTATGTAACATATATTATTGTAAATCAGTAGAAGCGTAATTTAATAGAGATTTGAATTATTTGATTAAATAAAATGGTTGTTAGTGAAAAAATAAAATTTATTATGAAAATTTAAAATGGTACCAAAGCGACAAAAACTTTTCGTACATAAAAAAATAAATAACGACCAGATAATATTTTAAATAAAAAAATAAAATGCCTAGCCACTTTAATAATCTGTTAGTCGAATTCCAGCCCACACCATAATCATTCCACCCTGGTACGGATGAACTTCCTGAGGATTCTGGAGTCGGCTCTGGCGACCAGGAACTCGCCAGAAGCGCAGTCTTCTTGAATCAGGATGGAATCCAATTATTTCTGAATTTGTTATTGTCATCTGTGTCAAGGATTCCTAAAACAAACAGTTCTCAATAAAATTTATGTAAGATTTTTTATCAACATTTTTATTTAGGTAAATAGTTTTATTTGTATGTCTTACCTGACTGATGTGAGATGATTTCACGAGATGTCAAGATCAGTGGCGATTCATTAATTTGTACCGATGTACTAGGTCCTGTTTCAACTTCCACTGCTACGGGATCCTACAATTACGTATTTTGTATTAAAAATAAATAAATAAATTTGCACTCGATTATATTTCCGACTGGGATAAGTAGAAGAATGATATCGCATCAATGATATTTTTAATATAATATCATTGTATCGCATATTTCAAGTGAACATATTTCTGAATGTTATACCTGTCTTCATGTTAGATTACTGTTGATGGTGAGCGGTTTTTTTAATTTGCAGTATTGCGCTATGTCCTTCTTCGCAGACTTCCATAAGTATTTCCTGTAATGTAATAAATCAAGTTTTAATTTGAACGGGATACTATTTATTGCCAATAAAATACCTTAATTATATCATAATATATCAAGACCATTTCATCTGTTCTATCCATAACAAATAATGTAGGAACAGCATGTACTCTAAGTGACGACTTAAAGAACATGCTACATCCATTTCATAGGTTCATTACCAAATGAATACAAAGTAAAATGTTTGGAGCATATTATGTGGCTGTGCTGTTTGGAGTCCAATTTCGTCTACCAATACAATTTATCCATTTTTTTTTCACATCGTCTAGGAAATCTGTAAAAGAAAAGTATCGACAACATTATTTACGTCACTATGGCTGATCAAGATAACCCCAAAACAATTTCCGAATATTCGCTAATAACTTCTATTGGAATAAATATTACGACTGGTTTCAGCTATATAGTGACACAGCAATATTTGTTATGTATTTATATTCGTTTATCAGATCTTAGGCAACAAGAAATTGAGCAAAAACTTACCGATGGAAGGTCAATATTTGTTGTTCATTTTATTTTCGCTATGAATGGGTCTTGCAGCCCCCAACCACACAAGAAATTGCTCCACAGCGTCCACACACTCACTATTTGTAGTTAAACAAAGAATTCATGCAATCTAATAGTAGAAATATTATTAAAACATCGCAAAACCATGGAATATTACGACAGACACGTAAACAATGAACACGCGAATAAGTCAGCTAGTTCAATGAACGAACTGTCAGACATTGAAACAAAGTACTATCAAATTTGGCCGCGTCATACTATAACTTTTTTAACCAAATGACAATTGATCTTGTGACCATGCCAAGAAAGTAAAACAAAGAGTAAAACATTTATCTCTTTCCCACATCCTTTATCGTACCTAATAATAGAACGGGAATAAAGGTAGTTACAGAATTCTGTTTTTAGCTTTCCTTCTATGCTTTGTTATTGTTCTGAGATTATTATATTATAATACATGACGTAAGTATGTATATTGTTAAAGAATGAAAAAGTAGATTAAATAAAAGTAAAAAAAATAGCTACTGTCCTAACGTAAAATTCGAATTATAAACTTCAAAACGAGTTTATATTGACATAGGTACTACACAACACGGAAATTTAAATTTAAAAAAACTTTTACAAAAAAAACAACCGACTTCCAAAAACACTACAAAGTGAAAAATAACTTTAATTTCAGAAGTCGGTGTCTTTGGATCAGTATTTTAGTTTTTTGCCGCCGACTTCTGAAATTAAAGTTATTTTTCACTTTGTAGTGTTTTTTGGAAGTCGGTTGTTTTTTTTGTAAAAAAGTTTTTATTTTTCACTTTTTAGTGGGTCAGTTTCTAATTTATCTAAGTTACAATAACCCAATGTCAACTGCTCACAGTGGCGTAACTATACCCTTCGAGGCCCGTGGCAAATTCGAGGGATGGGCCCCCCCCCATATAAAGAAGTTGAAACAACAATAATAGTATTTTTAGGGTTCCGTACCAAAATGATAAAAAGGAACCCTTATGGTGCGATTCTGTCTGTCTGTCTGTCACAGCTGGATATCTAAAGAACTACTAATGCTGTCAACTTGAAATTTGGAACAGTTCTAGATGACGTTTGCTCAACTATTTTACAACTAAGAAAAAAATAAAAAAATAAAACAATGTTTTTTTTGCAACAGGGACTGAAAGGGGGTCTTATAATAATAATAATAAGTAACCCCAACGCCGTATCTCTACGTTGATGTCGTGGTGGGCCTTGCGCGCTCCAAACTGTAGGTCTGTGCCGGTAGAGTTTACTTTGCCGGATACCGTGGTCCTGGCATAGGCAACTGAAGGAACACGGGTGGGTTTTAGTCAGTAAAAGTCTGACACGCTCTTCCGCTCCACCCAGAGCGGGACAAAGGGCAGCATGTGGCGAGCTGTTGGGCAGTAGTGACCCCACGGACCCTATCTCCCGGGAGAAGCCTTGTTCTTCACCTCTGGCTGCCTTTATTAGCCGGCTGGAGTGAACGATGACGAGGAACAGAGCTCCCACCTCTTTCTTGCCTTTATTGGCTGGCTTGAGTGGGGATTCGCAAAAGCAAAAGAGCTCGGAGGATCCTTCCTCCGAGCTCTTGCTTTTGCTTTTGCTCTTGCAGTAAGATGCTGGTAGGGATATTGACCGTACTTCCGGGATTGTCCTGATAGTCGTGGAATGCCTCTCTACTCCTCAAGCAACTCAGGACATGTTGCCCCCTTGTCGCTACGTCACTATGTGCTAGCGACCGTTTCTGGGGGCCCATTATTGAGTGTGCAAGCAGTGGCGGCGCTAGACCAAACGTGGACGTGGGCGGCATCAGCTTTGCGAGGCCTAAAGAGGCCTCGCAAAGCTGATGTCGACTTCCCAGTCGAAAGAAAAACGTTAATTTGAATGAGCTGAATACAAAATCTCTCAATCTTACAATCTGAGCTGATACAAATGTATCAGACCTACTGATACATTTGTATATGAGTTTTATTGCTAATCAAATGATGACAAAAATTCATAAGCAAAACAAACACAAATAAAAAATAGACGAACTTTCCGGCTTTTAGCCTCACACAATTTTTTCAAGATTATGTCTTAATCTAACACCAACCGCTATTTCTAATGCAGAAAAAAGTTTGAAAAGGAGGATGCAGGAGCGAGCTCGCTTCGCTCGAAAATTTTATTACGCCTCGGATGGTTAAAATTAGGTTGTCTTTTCAACATTCTTACAAAAATAGGAGACTATTTTATTAAGTTGTACAGAAAAGTTTGAGAATTAGAAGAATGCAGGACGCAAGAGCGAGCGTAGCTAGCTCGAAAATTTTAGCATCCGGCCTCGGTTAGGAATTAAGGTTTTCTTTTGACCATATACACAAATAGGAGATACTTTGTCGTTGATAACTTATGTAGATAATGCAGAAGGGTTTGAGTATGAAAAGAATATGGAGCGAGCGAAGCGAGCTCGAAAATTTTAGCACCCGGTCTCAGATGTTCTTCTTTTGAACATTATTAGGAAAATAGAAGTTATTTGGTCGACTTATGCAGAAAAATTTGAAAACGAAGAAAATTTGTCACGTTGATAATATTACTTGGAGGGCCTCCAACTACAAACTGCCTCTTGTTACTGAATATGTTTTGACCTTGTTTGAGATTTGATTAAAAAGTACCTACTACTCGAGATTTGGGGGGCCCGGGCCCCCAGGGACCGGGAGCCGAGGGGGATATAAACACGAATAATTAAACATTTAATAACTTGCAAAAATCTTTCGGGATTCCTCGCGAAAGAAACACAACGCCAGCAAATGTTGCTAGACTAAAAAAAAAAAAACGAATTTGGTATGTCAATTCGTTTTATGACGAGACGATTTTTTCACGGCTTTTAAGTAATGCATAAAGCTTCGAGGCGCGAGGCCCCTCAGACCGCGAGGCCGTAGGCGGTCGCCCACGTCGCCCACGCCTAACGTGCAAGTCACCCTGCCAATTTATCTGTGTATATTATACAACATTGGTCAGGCAAAGGACATAGTTCTACCATAGTTCAAGGTACGCAATCCACTATAGCCACCCAAACCCATAGCCAAATATACTTTGTTTCCATGTTCTGCAATAGTCCTGCACCAACCGGGGGTTGTCCTTTAGTGCAATTGCATAGTGCATATAGGGATAATCGCGGGCTGGTGCCTTCTAGTCCTTTAAAATTGTATATGGGGCCTCTGCGACTTGGCTTCGGCCCCTCGTACGCCTTCCAAAGGTCCGGGACCCCAAGGTCCCGAGATAATATGTCAAAAGCAAAATACAATAATAAGTTATAATAAATGTTGGGAGTTGGAATTCTCCTCTGACCGGGGGCCACTTCCGGCTGGGGGCCCGTGGCATTTTGCCGACTTGCCACCCTGTAGTTACGCCACTGTCTGCTCATCACCTTTTACAAAATATTGCTTTTCCCGATGCAGGGACTTTAATTGTTGAGGAGTTCTCCAAGTAAGAACCAGGAGAACTGGAGCTCCATGGTGAAGTCACATCACCATTATGCTTTTTGACGAGCATAATTTGCATAGAAACCATATTAAAGTAATCGAATCGCAACCTGTGAAATACTTAGATATAATTGAGTATTTCCGATGGCCATCTGTCGTCTTCATCATCAGTTCCAGTTCACCAAATGGTACTTTCTGAGAGCAAATGCACGAGTTACTATAAAAAATACCGAAATCGCTATAGGTGTGCCCATAAAATTTGAGGGTTTCCCTCGATTTCCATATCATCCCATCATCAGATCCTGACTTGATGATCATGGGACCACCTGGAAAGTATATCCTTTCAAATAAAAAAAAAATAGTCCAAATCGGTCCAGCCATTTTCGAGTAATCGGGGAACATACATAAAAAAAAAATAAAAAAAATTGCTAAGGGCCAAGTTTATGCTGCGCTTGGTCGTGTAAAGATGTCCGTAAGGATTGAGTCGCCAAATTTCGTATCTATACAGAAGATAGGATAATTATACAGAAGGAAAACTCGCAAAAGTATTTCACTTTAAGAAGTATTTATTAGTTTTTAGACTAGATGCTGATAATCCTGGCTGCAGCATCAGGCCAGACTTATGTCTACATTGCATTGTACTTAAAATTTAGTCCTGTTTAAAATTAGCCCAAACACGACTACGGTGCTGTAATTTCAAGGTTTGTACTTTTTCTGATGCTCCTGGCTTCAGCATCAGGTCTCTATGTACTTCGGTGTTCCTCATTAACAGTGCGTTTATCCACACATCGAGCCCTTTTCAATGAGCCTAAACACGATATATCTGCTGTTAGTTGTCGAGGAGTTAGGTACTCTGCAGACTATCCTGACTGCAGCATCAGGTCATGACTTGATGATCATGAGACCAAATGTGGCAAATGCCCTATCAAACATCAAAACAATTTACTAAAACCGTCCTTGCCTGTTAGAGTAACTTCTTACTATTAAGGAGTTGTACCTTCCATCATCAGCCCAGCTACCTGAGATGGTGACAACCATACGCAAATACACAAGATACTTCATAAAATATGCGAAAAACAATAAGTGAGATAAAATTTGAGGGTTGCCCTCGATTTCTCTAAGATCCCATCATCAGATCCTAACTTGGTGACAGTGGTACCACCTCAGAACTATCTACTTCCGAAAAAAAAAAGAATTTGGAAAATCCGTCGACAAATGGCGGAGTATTCGATGAACAAACATACAAAAAAAAAACATACAATCATCCGAACATAGTACCTCCTCCTTTTTGTGAAGTCGGTAAAAAAAAAATCGATTACGTCCCAGCTCACGCACTCTACAACCCATTTGTTGGGTGGACTATAAGTCATAGGATTAAAATTTTGCGGATTCCAGTCTGGACCCTCAGTTCACACACACGTCTATATTCGGTACTCGTGTTATGAAAACAAGGCATACTTCAATGGCATGCCAAGCTAGGTTATACTATCGTCAACAATGACAAATAAATCTACATTAATCAATATTTGTAATAATAAAGCTAAAGAGTTTGTTTGTTTGAACGCTCTAATCTCTGGAACTGCCAGTCGGATTTCAAAAATTATTTTTGCATTTGATAGCCCCAATTCTTGAGGAAAGCTATAGGATATTTAACATCACGCTATTATGATCCTTTTGGACCCTAACGAGCAGTGGTGGCCCAGCGGTAACGGCCGCGACTTTCCAACTGTCTACTATTCTTCTCTTCCGTGTTATCTTAACATTACATCTGACATACGAAACCTCATGGGTTTCGTATGTCAGATGTAATTATGTCACACCTCGTAACGTATCGTATCGTATCATATCATATCGTAAAAGAGGAATTCTTGTGTGGTGTGTGGATCGTTCAATATTATAGATATCGACCTAAGCGTTTATTAGCAACGACACTACCAGCCGCACTACCAGTAGTGTCGTTATATTTTTGTTAGCTTTCTAACGCTCACAATATTTTGAATCCTTGAAAGTGCCAATACTTATATTAATGAACTCCACTGTAAAATTTAATCCAAAATAGGCAGCCGGTAGTGTCGTTAATTGTAAACGACACACGGGTAGTGCGGCTGGTAGTGTCGCTAGTGCTAATAAACGTTTAGACGTAGTAACAATCGCAACGTAACCACCAAGCCTTCGCAGCGTACTATCTATGCCAATTAAGCTTACGCAGAACTTGCATAGCATGCTACGCAGTCTACCTTGCGTAGCGCTACGGCGTAGCGTACAGCGCATGGTCTACGCAGACCATGCGTAGCGCTAAGGCGTAGCGTACTACGCAAAGCGCGTCGTCGCACGCGACGACGCGCTACGCGGCGTCGGCGTCGGCGTCGACGAAGAAGAAGAGATTACGCAGCGCGTCTACGCTGAGCCTGTTTACTTCCCAAATCTTCGAATGGTTTTCGGGACCTTTTTGTCATTGTTCCAACGGACAATGATGCCGACGACGACGATTCTTAAGAGTCTGATTGTGCTCTTGGTATCTCATCAACAGTTGGTTCTTGATTAACTAAAGTTTGCACACAACTTGGCCAATCAATATTTGCTTGCAGCCAATTTCCGTACAGTCTTCTGAAGTGATCAAGGAATCGGTTGGATTTCTGCCATCTCTGTAAAGCAGCTCGCGTGAATTTCTGACAAAATTCTTTGATAGTTACTCGGTGTTCGGCAGAAAGGCAATCGCCTATGCGCAGGCGCCTAGTCCGCCTAAAGATAAAGTGTTTTGCCATAATATCTTGTTTTCACAAATTTTGTTTGGTATAAGGTTAGATTTTGGCATAAAGACTTTATCTGTAGTGTCCATAGTTTATCAGGTACAGGTGGGCCCTCAATCCTCTATGTGAGAACTGAGGGCCCCACTTTACAGTCCATATCTCGCAAAGTTGACTTTCACAAAATCTGATTCCAACTTTCACAATTCTTTGGGAATGTTCACTAAATCCTAAGCATATTTTCAAAGAGTTTGAATAAAGTGGCCCTCACACCACACGCATATTATTTATATTGTTTTTGAACTAAAACTAATATTTTCCGACTGCTTTTGGCCTAATCTATCTAAATAATATATTTTTAGATTTTTTCTCATATAGAGTAAAATACCGTATTGTGGTCACCCTATTTCCTAATTCTGGGAACAAAAATAAAACTCGATTTTTATTTACAATAAAGGGTCTTTTAATTTCTTTCTAGTATCGAATTTGTTGCACAATTTTTTTCACAAAAAGAGACTATTTTGTATTTGTCTAATCTTTCATACGATAGGCGTATTAAAACGGAAATCAAAATAAATGGAGGATTGATGGCCCGAATTTTGTCAAGGTCATAACTTTCAAACAACAAGAAATGGTGACCTGCTCTTGCTTTCACAAATTTTCACAATTTATTTAGTATCTTATAGGATTACAAACAGTAGCTATAAGTTAGTGGTTTCATTTTATTTGCGTGATAAACTTTTACGTGTGTGAGGTTTGAGGGCCCATTTTGAACGAAGATATACCAAGTAGGACAGTGTTTTGCGATAATATCTTGTTTTCACAAATTTTGTTTGGTATAAGCTTAGATTTTAGCATAAAGACTTTATCTGTAGTGTCCATAGTTTATCAGGTACAGGTGGGCCCTCAATCCTCTATGTGAGAACTGAGGGCCCCACTTTACAGTCCATATCTCGTAAAGTTGACTTTCACAAAATCTGATTCCAACTTTCACAATTCTTTGGGAATGTTGTGTGTTGCGACGCAGCCCGGCCACAGTCGATTTCGTAATTTATAGACGTGTCAATTAAATGTTCTTAAATTGTTCTTGCAGTACCAATGAATAGATTAAATGTACCACAAATATATCTTGTTAAAAAAGCACTTGTTTGTGGCCGGGCAGTACCGTATACGTTGCAGACCGGCCACGTGTATATTTTCTGGTAGGATGCTCAGAATGTTCTAAAATATAAACTAAGTAAATGTTCCTTTTGCGTTCTTTATTTTTTTCAATGAAATATACCAAGAAAAACGCTTATTTAAACAAGAAATGATTTCAAATAAGAATTTGCACTAAGCGCCTGTAGAACTAAAATAGCACGTCTGCTTATTTGTACAAAAGACAATGGGTGGATTTGGTCCAAATGTCCACCACTAACGAGACCTATGTAACTAAATAGTGAGCTAAATATACAGTAACTTTCATTATGAAAGCAAAAAAAACATACTGTCGTTAAAATTTTTTTTTCTTTGATTTTTTTGTTCAATTACTTTTCTATTTGTCACTGTCACCGCCACGCGACCAGGGTTTTGAGCGATAGCACGAAGTTTTGTCTCTTTTGCACCTACAGAACACAACCGTACGGATCGTGCGCGCGCTATTAGCTGTTAGTCGCTTGACCCCGTTATTATGCTTCATGTTACATGAAGTTACTACCGTATCGACGTAGGGCACGGCACCCACACGATTCGCGACCGCACTCCGTCGACGGAGGTGCCACCACCCGCCGCAGCGTAGAGCACCGCATCCATGTATGTACGTACCTAGATTTAGTGTACCTTCATGTTCAGGTTGTTGCTAAGTTAACACAAAATTATACGTACCTACTCCTTTTTTGAGATGCAATGTATGGCCGCATAACTACGAAATATCTAGGCACCGCACGCGAGATCCCGGTAAAAGTAGGCATGCACGGCACTATCAGAACATAGTCCTTTGACCACATTCTGTATCGCTTGCACTGCCCACCTGTGCACACACTTGCTTAATCCTGCACCTGTTAGTAGTAGCAGTTTTAACTAATAATAATAATTAACGAAATGCCGAAAACTGTCAACGGAATCACACTATTAAAACAACAGTGATTTGTCACTCGCCCGCGATTTATAGTGCCATATAACAGTGAGTAGGGTGGAGCACACACGCTAACGCGCTTCGTCAGCCGTGGAGGCCTGCGCGCCGTTACCATTTGCGTACGCACTGTATCATACAGTGAGTCGTGATGGTAGGACTATGTTCTGATAGTGCCGTGCGTGCCTGTATGTAATTTTTTTTAATTTGTTTGTTTTTTATTTATTTTTAAGTATTTTATTTTGTAATATTTATAAAGAATTTTAAAGTTCAAGAAATAAAATACTTTAATAATGATTTAATAATATTTATTGTGTAACAAAACTAGGTACAAAGATTTATAATAGACACATTTTGCCAAATGAGACAAACGGGTTCCTAGACAAATGCAATGCGACAGGCGAAGCAAAACTAGACTCATCGGACGGCAACTTCATTATAGATTAGTAAAATGTATGCCTGACTACCCTCTAATAACAAACTATTCAATCACTACGATTTCATAGACAGAGACAGAGTTATAACGCCAAGTAGATTGATAATAATTCATTGAGTTAATAACTACCTAACTGTAACTGGCTTAATTGGTAAGAGCTCGCGGTAATCATTGTATAACCAATGATTCGATGGTTCGAACTCGTCCGGGTATGTGAAACACTTTTTGTATTCTTAAGGAATGTATCGTTTGAATTGCAAAGTTGTAGCAAAGTTAATTTTAATATAACTGGGGTGCCCAACTGATGCAGCCCAAGGTACATGGATGCGGGGCTCCACGCCGCGGCAGGCGGTGCCACCTCCGTCGATGAAGTGCGGTCGCGAGTCGTATGGGAGCTCTGCCCTACGTCGATACGGTAGTACCTTCATGTAACATGAGGCAGAGTAACGGACTAACAGCTGATAGCGCGCACGAACGAAAAAAAAAATCTGCCTAGCCTTTTCCCAACCATGTTGGGGTCGGCTTCCAGTCTAACCGGATGCAGCTGAATATCTGTATTTTACATGAAGCGACTGCCTATCTGACCTCCACAACCCAGTAACTGGGTAATACGATACCCGTTGGTAAGACTGGTTGTCAGACTTTCGGGCTTCTGATGACCCGTAACGACTGTCAAAGATCCACGAATGACAGCTGAGACCAACGGTTTGAAGTGCTTTAAGAGGCACGGAGGAGTCTCGGTATGTAAAGATGGTCACCCATCTACGGACCAACCCCGGCAAGCGTAGCTTAACCTGACGGATCGACTCGTGCGATTGTTATTACTTAGCCATGAGCTCCACCGAGTAATTGAATGAAAAAATCAATGAAAAAAAATTTTTTTTTTGTTTTATTATAACTTTTTACTCACAGCATATTTTTTTGCTTTCATAATGAAAGTTACTCTATATTTTAGCGGACTATTTAGGTACATAGGTCTCGTTAGTGGTGGACATTTGTACCAAATCCACCCATTGTCCTTTGCACAAATAAGCAGACGTGCTATTTTAGTTCTACAGGCGCTTAGTGCAAATTCTTATTTGAAATCATTTCTTGTTTAAATAAGCGTTTTTCTTGGTATATTTCATTGAAAAAAATAAAGAACGCAAAAGGAACATTTATTTGGTTTATATTTTAGAACATTCTGAGCATCCTACCAGAAAATATACACGTGGCCGGGCTGCAACGTATACGGTACTGCCCGGCCACAAACAAGTGCTTTTTTAACAAGATATATTTGTGGTACATTTAATCTATTCATTGGTACTGCAAGAACAATTTAAGAACATTTAATTGATACGTCTATAAATTACGAAATCGACTGTGGCCGGGCTGCGTCGCAACACACGGGAATGTTCACTAAATCCTAAGCTTATTTTCAAAGAGTTTCAATAAAGTGGCCCTCACACCACACGCATATCCGAATTTTGTCAAGGTCATAACTTTCAAACAACAAGAAATGGTATTTGCGTGTGGTGTGAGGGCCACTTTATTAAAACTCTTTGAAAATATGCTTAGGATTTAGTGAACATTCCCAAAGAATTGTGAAAGTTGGAATCAGATTTTGTTAAAGTCAATTTTGCGAGATATGGACTGTAAAGGGGGGCCCTCAGTTCTCACATAGAGGATTGAGGGCCCACCTGTACCTGATAAACTATGGACACTACAGATAAAGTCTTTATGCCAAAATCTAAGCTTATACCAAACAAAATTTGTGAAAACAAGATATTATCGCAAAACGCTGTCTTACTTGGTATATCTTCGTTCAAAATGGGCCCTCAATCCTCACACACGTAAAAGTCTATCACGCAAATAAAATGAAACCATTAACTTATAGCTACTGTTTGTAATCCTATAAGATACTAAATAAATTGTGAAAATTTGTGAAAGGAAGACCAGGTCACCATTTCTTGTTGTTTGAGAGATATGACCTTGACAAAATTCGGGCCCTCAATCCTCCATTTATTTTGTTTTCCGTTTTAATACGCTTATCGTATGAAAGATTAGACAAATACAAAATAGTCTCTTTTTGTGAAAAAAATTGTGCAACAAATTGGTGTTATTTGTTACTAATAAGAATAACGATTAAACTAAATATCTTAAGATACCGAAATCGACTGTTTTTGAATTGTGTAGTAGGGTAGGGTGACAATAATTTTTGACATAAGGTGCTCAGAGAACAATGCAAAGCATATATTATTAATTATACATATAGTTGTATGGGTAGTTATCTTGGAGTAACTAGTGAATATTGATATTTAATTTTATTTAACGATTATTATGTTCCAAACATTTTCACATAAAATCGAGGAGTTTTGGAGTTCAACCTCATTAGTTTGTCTATGCGACTACTACAAAGAAAAAGTACAGCGATGTTCTTTGTATTGCAATAATATGTCATGTCAATTGATTGAGAAAACTACGAAAATAGTTACTGAAATATTATTATAGTCATACAAATAAGTACATGTAAGTTTGTTTTGATACATACTCATCTACCTATATGTTACTGTAAAAGCCCGAACTGCGGTAAATATTAGGGTTTACCCGTAAATTCTAATATTTACCAAATCTCACCGGTAAAACCCCGAATTATTCTAAAACTGTCTTTAATTTCGGACTTTTACCGGTATTCAGTCGGTAAACCCTAGATTTTACCGCAGACACCCGGTAAGGCCCTGCGCACACTGCCGTGCCGTGTGGGAGTGGCGCGAGGAGGCGAAACGGCGGGGCGTAACTCCGCTGCCGCGACAAATCACGGCACAGCGGACAGAGCTCCGGCGGGATCATGGCGACATGGAGAGTGCGACTGTCGCAACCCAGCGCTGGGCACGCCACAATTGCGACGATAAGTCCCCTCCGAGGAGTGGTTAGAGAGGCGCCACGGCGTCCTCACATTCCGCCTGACGCAGGTCCTCAGGCGCGGGTGGGCGTGTATACTCCCGTTGCCGCGCTTAAGGGCACGTTCTCACACATTATAAAAGGCCGCGTTACATAGGTAATTAATGATTTTATTGTTAAAATTATGTAAATACATAATTATTAATGTCGCGAATCATATTTTGATTAAGATACAACCTTACACTGACCTGTAAATTGCAAAAAACGCAAGAAAATATGAATTTCGCGGGCTACCACAGCGCAATTACCTTAACGTGTTACCACGAGTGCCCGAAAAAAGAATGTTATTTTTTTATTAGGGTTTTAATTTTTTTTTATCGGGTAATTTATAAATAGTGATTAAAAAGTTTCATTTTCACATTTGTTGTTTTAATCCTTGTAACATCTCCATTCTAGCCTGTTACTTCTTGTAATACACATGTGGTGGCATCTACATCGCCACATACGAACTACGCATCACAAGGACATGACGTCCCGCAACCTGCATCGCGCAATGAGAGTTTACCGCGCGACTAGCATATAGGTATACAACAACCCGACATTAACCGTGGGCAGTTGCCCACCAGACACAACACCCATCTGGTCGGAAGGTCCTCCCTTTTCAATAGAGGATGAGTGAACTTTACACTCTGTTCCTCATGACTCTATACACACAATACGTATGGACGGTAAAGATTTTGATTTTTAAGTGAAAGCTAGTTAGCGTCAGAATGGCTGGTTGCCTATGGCAAACGCCTCTGAAAGTATATTCAAGAATTGCTACATAATTACTTATATTTGCTACATTTCTTCAATAATTGCTACATACGATGGATTCAGAGAAAAATGAATAAGAAAATGAAAAGCGATATTGGGTTCAAAATGAATAACTATCGTTTTCAGCGACCTAAAATATCACGAAAATGACACCCATGACGAAAAGTTAGGAAATTTTCGCAGCCGCCATCTTGGATTTTCATTTTGAACCCACTATCGCTTTCAGTGACCTAAAATATCACGAAAATGACACCCATGACGAAAAATTAGGAAATTTTCGCAGCCGCCATCTTCGATTTTCATTTTGACCCCACTATCGTTTTCAGCGACCTCAAATATCACGAAAATGACACCCATGACCGAAAATTAGGAAATTTTCGCAGCCGCCATCTTGGATTTTCATTTTGACCCCACTATCGTTTTCAGCGACCTAAAATAACATATGCGTGTGGTGTGAGGGCCACTTTATTGAAACTCTTTGAAAATATGCTTAGAATTTAGTGAACATTCCCAAACAATTGTGAAAGTTGGAATCAGATTTTGTGAAAGTCAACTTTGCGAGATATGGACTGTAAAGTGGGGCCCTCAGTTCTCACATAGAGGATTGAGGGCCCGCCTGTACCTGACAAACTATGGACACTACAGATAAAGTCTTTATGCCAAAATCTAAGCTTATACCAAACAAAATTTGTGAAAACAAGATATTATCGCAAAACACTGTCCTACTTGGTATATCTTCGTTCAAAATGGGCCCTCAATCCTCACACACGTAAAAGTTTATCACGCAAATACAATGAAACCATTAACTTATAGCTATTGTTTGTAATCCTATAAGATACTAAATAAATTGTGAAAATTTGTGAAAGCAAGAGCAGGTCACCATTTCTTGTTGTTTGAAAGTTATGACCTTGACAAAATCCGGGCCCTCAATCCTCCATTTATTTTGTTTTCCGTTTGAATACGCTTATCGTATGAAAGATTAGACAAATACAAAATAGTCTCTTTTTGTGAAAAAAATTGTGCAACAAATTCGATACTAGAAAACAATTAAAAGACCCTTTATTGTAATTAAAAATCGAGTTTTATTTTTGTTCCCTGAATTAGGAAATAGGGTGACCACGATACGGTATTTTACTCTATATGAGAAAAAATCTTAAAATATATTATTTAGATAGATTAGGCAAAAAGCAGTCGGAAAATATTAGTTTTAGTTCAATAACAATATAAATTTTAAAATAAAATTCAAAGTTTTCAGGTTTTTTTAATGTTTTCTCAAACCATGAAATAGTAGCCGCCATTTTATGACGTCATTCGGCTGTGTGAATTAAAAAAGTGTCAACTATTAATTGATCAGTGTATCTCTTAGAGCAGGTATAGCTTTCACTTTAAAATCAAAATCTTTACCGTCCATACGTATTGTGTGTATAGAGTCATGAGGAACAGGGTGTAAAGTTCACTCATCCTTTATTGAAAAGGGAGGACCCTCCGACCAGATGGGTGTTGTCTCTGGTGGGCAACTGCCCCACGGTTAATGTGGGGTTGTTGTATACCTATATGCTAGTCGCGCGGTAAACTCTCATTGCGCGATGCAGGTTGCGGGACGTCATGTCCTTGTGATGCGTAGTTCGTATGTGGCGATGTAGATGCCGCCACATGTGTATTACAAGAAGTAACAGGCTAGAATGGAGATGTTACAAGCATTAAAACAACAAATGTGAAAATTAAACTTTTTATTCACTATTTATAAATTACTAGATAAAAAAAAATCCTAAAACCCTAATAAAAAAAACAAAACTATTTTTGGGCACTCGTGGTAACACGTTAAGGTCAGTGTAAGGTTGTATCTTAGTCAAAATATGATTCGCGACATTAATAATTATGTATTTACATAATTTTAACAATAAAAATAATTAATTACCTACGTAACGCGGCCTTATATAATGTGTGTGAACGTGCACTTAAGCGCGGCAACGGGAGTATACACCCCCGCCCGCGCCCCCGCACTAGCCCGCCAGTGGACAAACTAACGCGGGAGCGTACGTCACGCTCGCTAAAGTTTAAATTTAGTCGCCTAATTTACCATCTTAGGTAAAACTCTGACATTGTTGAATACATTTAAAAGAAAGACCAATCTTTCGTATTGAATCTTATTGTAACACATTTACAAAAACTTATTTGTTTACTTTGTGGCGATTAATCTCCCACAACTAGTTTGCAGAAAAATCATCGCAGAGTCAATTTCAGACTCATAAATCTATCATTAACATTCATAAATTTTACTTTTAAAAATACATAAAGCATCAGAAATACCTATAATTTTGTTGACTTTTAATGTACTTGAATATCGATTATTAATAACATTAATTAGTAAAAAAATAAAGTCTCGGGGCAATTTTTACGTTTTATACCGCTATTTAATCACGATTTTTTGGTTTGAATAACGCGTAATTACATATAAAAAAACATGTCAAAATAAACTATGTTGTACAAAACTAATTCTAAAGTTTTATTAAAATCCCTTCATTTATTTAGACATAATAACGTTATTAACATCACTCTAAATTAGAATAAATTACGTTGCATAAGCGGACACCGATTATTACAGCGCGAGTGCCCATCGAGGAAGGACCTGTGTCATTTTTTCCCGCCTCCTGATGTCCGAGCTCACGTATCGTGAACGCATTATTTTACTACGACTGCAATATTAAAATTTTGTGATATGGCTCTTAAACGCTTTTTCCGGAATTGAGTTCAGTTCTCACCGCGAATTCTCCTTTATTTATGTGTTCTACCGAACAAAACGGGTGCCACGAAGTGGTAATTTGAGTTTAGGAAAAAGAAAGAAGTCGGCTATCTGCGGGTGTGGCTATAGGGGTCAGTTATCTGGTGGATAAGGTATTTGCTCGATGGTATTTGTTGAGTTTTTGGTCAAAAATTCGTTCACCAATGGCCTTGTGCGAAGGCGCATTATCGTGGTGCAAAATCCAAGAATTTTCTTTCCACAAATCTGGCCTTTTTCGTAGAATTTGCTGTCATAAACGCCGCATAACGCTCAAATAATATTCTTTATTTACTGTTTGACCTTCCAACAAAAATTCCGAATGCACAACACTGCGATAAGCAATGAAAACGGTCAACATGACTTTGTCTTTTGATCGACTTTGGCGTGGTTTTTTCGGTTTCGGTTCAGTTGGATGGCGCCACTCCGAAGCTTGTTGACTAGTTTGCATGTCAAACTCGAAATCCCACGTCTCGTCACCAGTAACAATGCGTTTCGTGAATGCTGGGTCGGATTGGAATTGACTTGTTCTAGCATGCCCTCAGCGACTCTTGAAAATAAAATTAAATATCAACATTCACTACTCCAAGATAACCCATACAACTATGTGTATTATAATATACAGGGTGGAATTTTGTAATGACACCTGGAAGGAAGTACTCTTAATAATGCAGATAGAAAATTTTACTCAAAACATTCCTTTATTTTTGAATAGAAAGCAAACTGCATTCAAAGATTTTCGAAATTTCTCTTCTCCCACAACCGGGAATCGAACCGGCTAAAATCTGAAACAATTATACCCTGTACTTTTATTGCATCGATCGTTAGGGTCAATTATAAGGATGAAATCTCTCTAACAAACATGATAAATTAAATGAAAGGAAAACCAGGAAATCTTAAATTAATTTAATTTTTTAATTAATAAATGGTAAACTAACTAATTAGTTGCTCGAAATGGGCTCCATTCTCTTGGATACACAAATTTATTCTTTTAACGAATTCATTTCTAGTAACCTTTAATAAAGTGTTGTGGTGAATATTATAAATCGTATTCTGAACTTCAACTCTCAACTCGTTGTCATTCGCATAAGATTTCATGTAAATTTGATTTTTTACATATTCCCACAAAAAAATATCTAATGGGGTGAGATCTGGCGATCTCGCAGGCCATCTGATTGTGCCGTTTGTACCAATCCAGGTATTGAAATGAAAGTATTGTCACCCTACCCTGCTACACACTTCAAAAATAGTTGATTTCGGTATCTATTAAGATTTTTAGTTTAATCGTTATTCTTATTAGTAACAAATAACATCAATTTGTTGCACAATTTTTTTCACAAAAAGAGACTATTTTGTATTTGTCTAATCTTTCATACGATAAGCGTATTCAAACGGAAAACAAAATAAATGGAGGATTGAGGGCCCGGATTTTGTCAAGGTCATAACTTTCAAACAACAAGAAATGGTGACCTGCTCTTGCTTTCACAAATTTTCACAATTTATTTAGTATCTTATAGGATTACAAACAATAGCTATAAGTTAATGGTTTCATTGTATTTGCGTGATAAACTTTTACGTGTGTGAGGATTGAGGGCCCATTTTGAACGAAGATATACCAAGTAGGACAGTGTTTTGCGATAATATCTTGTTTTCACAAATTTTGTTTGGTATAAGCTTAGATTTTGGCATAAAGACTTTATCTGTAGTGTCCATAGTTTGTCAGGTACAGGCGGGCCCTCAATCCTCTATGTGAGAACTGAGGGCCCCACTTTACAGTCCATATCTCGCAAAGTTGACTTTCACAAAATCTGATTCCAACTTTCACAATTGTTTGGGAATGTTCACTAAATCCTAAGCATATTTTCAAAGAGTTTCAATAAAGTGGCCCTCACACCACACGCGTATAAAATAACACTAAAATGACACCCAGGACGAAAAATTTGGATTATAATACAATAATGCTGTACTTACTGTCACTTGGAAGAATAAATACAAAATGGCAACACTAAACACTTTTCACACAAATAACTTTTCATTTAAACTAGTATTTTTAACTAGTTAAGGTGATATTTTGAAAAAACGTAGAAAAATAATAGAGCTGCCTTCGTATATAAGTCACTTTTAGTCGCTCAAATTAAATTCAGCTACGATTTCGCCTTTGTTCTTTCACTACTTATTGCAATATTTTTCTTTTGATGTACTTATCAAATAAGTTAAAAGTTTTCAACGTATTATCTGACCCAGCTATTTTACATACTGATACTAGTACCTAAATGTATTGTGTTATTGAGGGTAGGTACGTTTTAAAAGCTATTCCTTAAACAACATCACTCTAAGCGAACGCCTGCAAGATTTAAACAAGACGCGCGCTGCGTTGTAGTAAAAAAATCTGTTGCCTTTCCAAATTATTAGGCACTTCTTCGTAAAAAAATTAATAAAAGCTATATCTTTTTACCTAATGTATGTATGAAGCTCAAACTTAAATTCGTGAATGAAGCAATTAGGTAGCAATTATTGACATAACAAACTTTTAGAAATTCTGCGTCCTTCATGCTGAACACGGAGGCGACCAGCCATCCTGACGTCAGAATGGCTGGTCAAAAAAATATTCATTTTTCTCTGAATCCATCGTATGTAGCAATTATTGAAGAAATGTAGCAAATATAAGCAATTATGTAGCAATTCTTGAATATACTTTCAGAGGCGTTTGCCATAGGCAACCAGCCATTCTGACGCTAACGAAAGCTATACCTGCTGTAAGAGATACGCTGATCATTTAATAGTTGACACTTTTTTAATTTACACAGCCGAATGACGTCATAAAATGGCAGCGACTTTTTCATGGTTTGGGAAAACATTATAAAACCTGAAAACTTTGAATACAATTTTAAAATTTATATTGTTATTGAACTAAAACTAATATTTTCCGACTGCTTTTTGCCTAATCTATCCAAATAATATATTTTTAGATTTTTTCTCATATAGAGTAAAATACCGTATTGTGGTCACCCTATTTTCTAATTCAGGGAACAAAAATAAAACTCGATTTTTATTTACAATAAAGGGTCTTTTAATTTCCTTCTGGTATCGAATTTGTTGCACAATTTTTTTCACAAAAAGAGACTATTTTGTATTTGTCTAATCTTTCATACGATAAGCGTATTAACGGAAAACAAAATAAATGGAGGATTGAGGGCCCGAATTTTGTCAAGGTCATAACTTTCAAACAACAAGAAATGGTGACCTGCTCTTGCTTTCACAAATTTTCACAATATATTTAGTATCTTATAGGATTACAAACAGTAGCTTTAAGTTAATGGTTTCATTTTATTTGCGTGATAAACTTTTACGTGTGTGAGGATTGAGGGCCCATTTTGAACGAAGATATACCAAGTAGGACAGTGTTTTGCGATAATATCTTGTTTTCACAAATTTTGTTTGGTATAAGCTTAGATTTTGGCATAAAGACTTTATCTGTAGTGTCCATAGTTTATCAGGTACAGGTGGGCCCTCAATCCTCTATGTGAGAACTGAGGGCCCCACTTTACAGTCCATATCTCGCAAAGTTGACTTTCACAAAATCTGATTCCAACTTTCACAATTCTTTGGGAATGTTCACTAAATCCTAAGCATATTTTCAAAGAGTTTGAATAAAGTGGCCCTCACACCACACGCATATCTCACACCACACGCATATGAAATGGTGACCTGCTCTTGCTTTCACAAATTTTCACAATTTATTTAGTATCTTATAGGATTACAAACAGTAGCTTTAAGTTAATGGTTTCATTTTATTTGCGTGATAAACTTTTACGTGTGTGAGGATTGAGGGCCCATTTTGAACGAAGATATACCAAGTAGGACAGTGTTTTGCGATAATATCTTGTTTTCACAAATTTTGTTTGGTATAAGCTTAGATTTTGGCATAAAGACTTTATCTGTAGTGTCCATAGTTTATCAGGTACAGGCGGGCCCTCAATCCTCTATGTGAGAACTGAGGGCCCCACTTTACAGTCCATATCTCGCAAAGTTGACTTTCACAAAATCTGATTCCAACTTTCACAATTCTTTGGGAATGTTCACTAAATCCTAAGCATATTTTCAAAGAGTTTTAATAAAGTGGCCTTCACACCACACGCAAATTATTTTCAAAGAGTTTTAAAAAAGTGGCCCTCACACCACACGCAAATAAATTACGACAATATTTTAAGCGATTTTTTTTTTTGGCGGAGCAATCGTAACGCGCACAGTTCGCTCTTGTGTTATATATATATTGTTGTATGAATAAAGATAGCTATTAATAAAATAAAATTACTATTAAATAAAAATCAAAGACAAGTTTGAACCATTCATTGCTTTATTACTTCATAATAAAGTATTACTTGAACTTTTATACACAAAGAAACAAATGGGGACAAGTCGTAATTTCCAAAACAATGTTTTAATGAAAACTGCCAAGCTCAAGATTCGACTAGACGTCATTTTATTTTATTAAACTATTAATATCTTCAAAAAGCGATAAATAATTAAAACCTACTGAAGTCGCGGAAACTCTGTTCATTGTGTTGATATTCACCGTTGTCGCAACTGTTGGTATACGTAATGAGCAATAACCATTGCGTTGAAAATATGTGATCTAGTTCAACAATCTGATTTATTTCCTATTTCGTGTTTATCATAAATCTGATTGTTATTGTTATTCAAACAACGCATGAGTTCTTAAATAAGTACGATAAAATGTTTTACAAAAAAATATATCATCTCAATAGATGTAGGTATATGAAAATATAAACAGTTGAAGATTAACACTGCTTTTGCTCGTTTTAACTATTGTAAAGCTGTAACAACTATAAAATGAATTACAAAATGCTCAATGTGTTACGGGATAACATTATGGCACTTTGATGATCTAACACTTACATCATGAAACTGTAATCTTAATCACTATTACACTGCGGGCGCTAGTCGAAGTTTAACAATATATAAAACAGCAGCTTGGCAGTTATAAACAAGGGGGCGATAGAAATTAAAATTCTCAAAAACTTTGACAAGCTTTACACACTGGCATCGATAAAAAAAGAAAAGCAGGTACACCGTCAACTTTGTACACGACTTGTCCACCTGTTTCGTACAAATCTAGAGAGAAAAGAGATTATAGAGGAAACATTAGGCAGTGTTTTTAAAATGGCACTACATACAAAGACAAAACAGAGTGGTCTATAGTGTTCTATACAACATTCGACGGTGATCAGTACCACTTCGAAGATAATAGTTTTATGAATAGCAGCTGTAAACTAAATATTGCAATAGTAGGTGCAGGGACGGGGGTGGTAGCTTCAGTACACTTTCAGTTGATTCTTGTCATCGAAGCCGGCCGAATGGCCAGCGTTGCGGACTATGAATGAGTTGCCGTCGAAGTGCATCCGCCTCTCGCCGCGTCTGTCAGAAAGTAACGTTATTTACTAAAGGCTAGCCCCCTTTTTATAAAAAACTAAACCGCTCTATAAACTTATTTTAGTTATAGTAATGTTTTGTCAATTTCTTTCGGATTATATATTTGCGTTTGAATGAAGAAGACAAAACACTTGTATAATATGCTGCCAGTCTTCTGGGCAAGTTACCGGATGACATCGATGCGGACGAGTACTTCGACGCCTAAGTGTCCTTTTGTTTTTGTATTTATTTGTATATTTAGTTAGTCATTTACTTTAGTACTAGTATAGTGTTAATTTGTATATTGTTTAATAAAAGTTTTGACCCTTGTATAACTAAAATAGTTTTATAGAACGTTTTGGTTTTTTTATGAATAGGGGGGTTAGTACCTTCATACTTATAACAGGTGCAATCGTACCAAACTGTGTTATTGTAATTCAATAATAAAATTCTTGGTCCTGCTACACAGCCATCTTGGGCTCACTAGTTAAGAGGATATATTGAAGCGTGGTTTAGTTCGGTGTGTAAGCGAAATGGTGATGGCGTTATGTTGTATAGTTTGACCTATCTATACAATATAACGCCAGAGAGTCTTCTATCTCTCTCGCGCACCGGAATTAAACGCGCAAATGCTATAGGTACATACCTAAATCAATTTTTAGCTTAGTAAGTTCTTAACATATTTAAATACCTTCGATTTAAACCAAATTTTACTGCACAATATGGAACTATTTACGTATAATCGCTCAGAAAATAGACGGTGCTACTTTGGAATTTTTTTCTATCGAAAGGCTCTCAAAACCTCAAGTATACACACATCAACACGGTCTAGGGATATTTTTAAAAAAGCGAATTACTATCAATGTGTTAATTAAGGTACTCAGATTAAAATTTTTTGGATTTTTTGGAAAAAAAAATGAAGCATAGACGGAAACCGTATATGAATTAACTTTTAATTTGTGAGTAAAAACTGAAAAAAATAGAAAAATCATTTAATTTGTGTTTATAAACTTGAAGTTAGTAGTCTGAGAAAGCGCCCATGATGTTCATAACACATCGGCAATGATTCGGCATGCTCAGAACAAGGTTGTCAATGTCTTGCTGCGGAATATTGTCCCATGTCCTTCTGAGGTGCGCAAAAAGTTGATCTTCTGTAGCCAGATTTTCAGGAACTTCCTTCAGAGCTCTTCTTTGCAGCATATCCCACGCATGCTCAATGGGATTTAGATCTGGCGATTGAGCAGGCCAGTCTAAGTCCCTAACATTGTGTGTATGTAACCAAGCTGCTACCGTTCTCGCCGTGTGTGCCCGGGCATTGTCGTGCATGAGCAGGAAATCTGGCCCCATTTGTATTCTGTGGGGCAAGATTACGGGCCCCAGCACCTGTTAGACGTATCGTTCTGCCGTCATATTGCCCCGCACCCAAACCAGATCCGTCCGTCCTCAAGACGAATTCCTGCCCAAACCATCATTGTTCCTCCTTGGTATGGGTGAACTTCCTGAAGGTTCTGAAGACGGCTCCATCGTCCAGGAACTCGCCAAACACGCATCCTTCGTGAATCTGGATGGAAGCCGAACCTGGATTCAACCGTGAACAGCACATTGGACCATTGCTCACGGCCCCAGTCCACGTGGTTCCGAACCCATTCTAATCGTCGTCCACGATTGCCTCTCCGTAAAGGTGGGACCCGGAGTGGTCTACGAGAGCGTAGATTGCTTTCATGCAGTCGCCTTCTTACAGTTTGGTCACTCACAAGCACTTGGTGTTCCACTCGCAGCCTTTGGACCAATTGAGTCGCCGTTGCATTTGGTTGAGCTCGCGCATTAATTTTCAAAAATCGGTCTTGTCTGGGGGTAGTGATGCGACTTGGCCCCCGGTGCCTCTCCGCTACTTCACCTATGGCACGATAGCGTGTCCACAATCTTGAAATTACATTTTGGTGGGTCCCTATGGCCTCAGCAACATTACGCTGAACAGACACAGCTTCCAGCATTCCCACAGCTCGTAACATCTCCGCCCTCGTCAAATGTTGGCGTTGCATGGCTACAAATACCTCAATTTTAACTTTATCTTTCGTTTAAAAATGAAAAAAAAACTAACTAAACGTAATTCTTATTGTTTTCTAAATTTCGCACAAATGAAAATTCCCTCTCCTACACATCAAGACATTTTTATGCCACCGAAACAAAAGAATTTTCAAAAATTTGAATTTGGAATTAGTCTGAGATAAATTACAAACAAATCGGTGTATAAAAGATTCCAATGCGGCCAATACTTTTCGAGTTATTTAATTGAGTATGAAATATCCCTAGACCGTGTTAATGTGTGTATTCCCCCAAATAAAAGTTATCAGACGATTAAAAAATCGGCCCTTAGTGATGTGGTTTTGGGTAATCGATGTTACAATTATTATAATTATATTTTTTCCGCGAATAGTGATTTGAATTTTGATAATTACCGTTTGTTTTTATTATGAAAAATTGCAAAATTTCTACACCAGGCTTCTTCTCCGATCCGGCTCTTCTATTATACACTATTTTCCCCCCCTTAGTCCGCCAGTGCGCCATAGTCCTTTACGGCCCTACCTTACATTTTGTTAGTTTAAACAAATGTTAGGTAGGGTTGTTTGATTGTTTAATTAAACATAACATGCTACTATATACACAATAAGTAATTTATAAAATGTAACATAATTAATAAAGTCTTTAATTGTGATGCCGCTGCCTGGGGTCGCGGGTAGTTTTAAGAAGATACCGCGGCGCTGGCATAGGCAACTGAAGGAACACGGGTGGGTTTTAGTCAGTAAAAGTCTGACACGCCCTTCCGCTCCACCCAGAGCGGGAGAAATTATTTGACGATTTCCCACCCTCCAAAAAAAAAAAAAAGGGGTTAATTGTGATACACGTAAAACTAATCTCTTTATTAATAATATAACTTATAACTTATGTAATAATAGTATTTTTTTTAAATAGCTACCTACTTACCAATAATAAAATGAGATTTATGTTATTGATATTAACTTTTTATGCGAATTCAGTTTTCATATATAATTTTATTTTAATTTTAGTTTCTACTATTTAGATCTTTAACTTTAAGTAATAGATGTATCAAACAATAATTTTTGCTGTGCTCTGACAGGGTCTACAACGGCTCTTAGCTTTAAGCCTTTTGTTAACACCTTCTTTTATCTTGTGGAACGCAAATAAATGAATATGAATATGAATGAATAACATCTGCACAAGGTTTTTTCAGGAATAACGTGAAACAGTAGATAACTTTAGTCATGTACAGTCAGCAATAAAAGTCGATTAACATTTGTGTTTTGTAAATCTTAAATATTGAGAAAAATACTTCATTTAAATCGGAACAGATTAAATATTTTAAAGAAAATTATGTGTTATCTAATAAATGAAATTCTAAAAAACAGGTTATCGTATCATTTTGTATTAATTTAGATGATGTCAAAAAGTAGAAGTGTTAACCGACTTCTGTTGCTGACCGTACGAAGGCGAGGAACATGATGATGATGATGATGATGATGGACAACTTGGAGGCGTATTCCCAGCTAGCTAACTGTTACTACTTCAAGGTACAGTCTAGCCAGCAAAACCAACACTAAATATAATAATTGAGTATCTCACCTTACAAACAGATGCTGCGTCTGGCCCAACGAGGCGGTGCAGTGCAGAAACGGGCTCGTGATGGACGCCGACCCGTTGCTAGGGCTGGTGCGAAGCTGATACTTGTGGCTGCAACGGTGAATCCTGCAACAACGGCAATGCAAAATCTTTAGAAAGAAATAAAAGAAAGAAAAATGTTTATTTGGTACAGTAGATAATGTTACTTACATAAGTAATTTAAGGAACAGTATTTTAACAAAATTAAAAAACAGATTATTAAAAAAAAAACAAAAAACCTGACTACCAAAAACACAACTAAAACGAGAAAAAGAAGCATTATAATTTTATAATCTATAGAATTTTGGTACCGCAGACAAACAAAAGTTACAACATATCTCAGGTTATTGGTTTGTTTGTCTGCGGTACCAAAATTATAAAAATAATGCTTGTTTTTCTCTTTTCAGTTGTGTTTTTGGTTTTCAGTCGGGTTTTTTACGTGTGTGTGAACTGAGGGTCCAGACTGGAATCCGCAAAATTTTAATCCTATGATTTAGTAGAAGTCTTAAAACAATTGTAGAACGAATCTGGGAATTTGTAAACAAATATATTAAAAACTACAGCTCATAAAGTGTGGTCCCTCAATCCTCACACTGCTCACACAACATCAGCCAGATCTCGGAGAGTATCTTAAAAATGAAGGTTTTGTGATTACAGACATTTAGTAAAAAATTTGTAAAGATATTTACTAAATTACAGATCCCAGAGCATTAAAGATAAAAAAAATATAACGTCTAAACTGTGGTCCCTCAGTCCACACAACAAAGGTAATTATTTTAGTGAATATTACCGAATTTAATCAATGAAACCGTTCTTTTTCTACCTAACGATTTAGTAAAAGTCTTAAAACGTTCTGTAAGAAAGAAATGGAACAGAAATATATAAAATATCGCTATTCGTTAAGATTTATTTAGCTTTAAACTTTCGTCCCAAAATTATTCAAAGAACACCTTTTAAATGTTTGTGGAGATGACTATCAGAAGTTCAGGCGGTCGAAGTTGAGTGCCTCAGTAACATTACGCCGATGCAGCTAGCATTCATAACTCTTTTAACATTGATTTACATACCAACCAGCAACCAGGCTGCAATCTCCACTTCAAACTATAGGTACCTAGTACAGTCAGCAACATAAGTCGATCCTAAAATACCTATAAGTCTACTAGTAGACCTTTAAATTGTACTTCTGTTCCGATTTTAATATCTTGCTCATTAATTAAGATTTAAAAAACTGAAGTGTTAATCGACTTTTGTACAGTCAGCAACTGTAGGTACCTTTGTTAAGTTTCAGCCAATACCAAATATTTGCTCATGTCAATACTTACCTATAATATACGGCTCCAATTAAAAAAACTGAATAGTGAAAGAGCGACAGCCGTTACATTACAGTTATGAAAAGCGCTCGCGTGTATGAAACACTGCGGGTCCACTTGAGCCTGAAGTGAGCACATCTTCGCTGTTTACATATGAACCAGCCTTTCAAAAACCTATTAAAAAAAAAACAACAGACTTCCAAAGAAAGAAACACTACAAAGTGAAAAATAACTTCAATTTCGGAAGTATTAGTATTTCGGATTTTGGTTTTGAATTTTCTTTTTTGTTCCCGTAAAAAGTTTTTTATTTTCCATTTTTTGCTGTGCCCCAGACAATAGTACATTTTGATACAAGTGGAGAACGTTTGTTATTGCATTCGAGGCGGAATTAAAACACCAGAGCCGTAGGCGAGGTTGTTTTTGAGCCGAGAACTGCAATAACAAAATGTCCACGTGTATCAAACGAGTTCAAACGACGTTTTTCAATACACTTTTGAAGAAATAAAATAAAATAAGAGAAAATATTTTTGTCATGAATTATTAGGAAACTATGATTAAAATTTTCTTCGGTTTCGGTTCTATGATTAGAATTTTGTCCGGAAGCTGTATAATTGATACATTTGGTAAAGGAAATGACTGATGAGCACCATAACATTGTTTAACGACAACCAGGGTGCACTTAAGCTATCTTCAAATGATAATTTTAATAAAATAACTAAACATATCGATATACGATACCATTTTTGTGAAGAATGTGTTAATAATGGTATTGTTGATTTGAAATTTTTGGAAACAGCTCAAATGCCTGCAGACCTGTTTATAAAAGGTTTGGGTAGTGCCAATTTTATGCAGTTGTTAGGTGTGCAGGAGATTAAAATTTAGTTTATTTTTTTACCAAAATGGTAAAAAAGGAACCCTTATGGTGTGACTCAGTCTGTCTGTCTGTCTGTCACAGCTAAATATCTCAAGAACTACTAATGCTATCAACTTGAAATTTAGAACAGTTTTAGATGACGTTTACCTAACTATTTTGCAAATAAGAAGATTTTAAGGTAAACAAAAAAAATACTTTTTTTAATTTAAACTTTTTTTTTAATTTCACTCATAATTACATAATAGGATGTAACACAATCAATAAGTCCGTAGGACAAAGTATGTAAAATAACTGGTTCTTCTTTGCTGTTATATTGAATTATTTGAATTGTACCGGTAATTCTAAAGATTTTCATTTTCTCTTGAAAAATCGTGATTGAAATGTTACTGGAAGATTTCAATCACGATTTTTGTTTCACAAATTTTCCCAGAAGCTATTTTGCAATAAACATGATAATTATTCATACTTTTTCAGTAAGTATTAGGTCGTGTTTTACAAGATCACTCAATTGAAAATTGTCCACTCTGAGTGATCCTTAAAAACCGTTATAAATCTTAAACGTGGCTTTGAAACGAATCCAAATTTTGTTTAGCAGCTTTCACAAATCCTTCACAATTAATTAAAATACAAATTATAAACACATAGGCTGCAGTATATTCTTGGATACGCGTTATGGCTTCTTCTTCAGTTGTCCAGATTGAGAGATCCAGTTAATGAGTTCTAACTTTCTTTGTTTAGGTTTCACAAATTTTATACCTTACCATGAAGTTTTCACAATTATTTCCTAAATCCTCTTATAATTTGGTTGGGGTTGGAAGAGTTTTTTGAAAAGATCTCTCAATCCACACGCACATCCGAAATTAAAGTTATTTAACCTACTTACTTACCTACTATTTTTTTTGGAAGTCGGTTGTTTTTTTTTTTTTGTAAAAAAGTTTTTTATTCATACGTTGCCGCCGAATTGTCGCTGAACTTACGCCCGACCGAAGTTCGGCTGTACGCTAGAACGCAACGTAATTTCGGCATAGTGTGTCGTCAGTAATTCAAATAGCATTGCAGGCGTAACCATGCCGAACTTCGGTCGCGTAACTTCGGCATAGTGTGTTTAGACACTAACCCTCTTACAAATAAAACACGGAATAAAGTTATATCAGGGATAACAAAGGAATAACCATACATTTTCATAGGTTTTGGAATAACTTTATTCTGTGTTTATTTGTAAGAGGGTTACTGTCTACTAGCCTATTGATGAAAATATCGATGAACAATAAGTACTTACATAAAAAAATACATACAGACGAACATAGAACCTACTCTTTTTTTGAAGTCGGATGAAAATGTGGAAATTTATGGAACAACCTAGAGAGAGAGATATTCTATCCTAGTGGCTATTGTGCAATTTATTTGTTTAAAAATACTTGGCGGGATAGTGCAAAGGTATGCCTATTGTTTGCAACACTTAAACAATAGAAGAATTAAACGATGGGGGACATTTTTAATTTAATTTAATTAAATTAAACGATGGGAGACATTTTAAATGCGATGACCATCATCACCGAATAGCCTGTAGGTAATCAGATTGATTCCGTTTGACAGTCCCTCGGGACTTGACCGTGTTATTAAAACCGCAAATACATTTATTAAATCCCGCTGAGAGAGAGCTTTAAGATGCTTCCGTTTTATTCAGAGCAAAATATTAAATTGCATCTCAGTCTAAATGTGTGAATTTCCTATAAAGTATAAAAAAACCGGGCAAGAGCGAGTCGGACTCACGCACCGAGGGTTCCGTTCCGATTTCTGAATTATGACCTTGACAAAATTCGGGCCCTCAATCCTCCATTTATTTTGTTTTCCGTTTTAATACGCCTATCGTATGAAAGATTAGACAAATACAAAATAGTCTCTTTTTGTGAAAAAAATTGTGCAACAAATTGGTGTTATTTGTTACTAATAAGAATAACGATTAAACTAAAAATCTTAATAGATACCGAAATCGACTATTTTTGATTGTGTAGTAGGGTAGGGTGACAATAATTTTTGACTTATGGTGCTCAGAGAACAATCTAAAGCATATATTATAATACACATAGCTAGTTGTATGGGTAATTATCTTGGAGTAGTGAATGTTGATACTTAATTTTATTTAACGATTATTATGTTCCAAACATTTTAACATAAAATCGAGGAGGAGTTTTGGAGTTCAACCTCATTAGTTTGTCTATGCGACTACTACAAAGAAAAAGTACAGTGATGTTCTTTGTATTACAATAATATGTCATGTCAATTGATTGAGAAAACTACGAAAATAGTTACTGAAATATTATTATAGTCATACAAATAAGTACATGTAAGTTTGTTTTGATACATACTCATCTACCTATATGTTACTGTAAAAGCCCGAACTGCGGTAAATATTAGGATTTACCCGTAAATTCTAATATTTACCAAATCTCACCGGTAAAACCCCGAATTATTCTAAAACTGTCTTTAATTTCGGACTTTTACCGGCATTCAGTCGGTAAACCCTAGATTTTACCGCAGACACCGGTAAGGCCCTGCGCGCACTGCCGTGCCGTGTGGGAGTGGCGACGTGGAAACGGTGGGGCGTAACTCCGCTGCCGCGAGAAATCACGGCACAGCGGACAGACCTCCGGCGGGATCATGGCGACATGGAGAGTGCGACTGTCGCAACCCAGCGCTGGGCACGCCACAATTGCGACGATAAGTCCCCTCTTTGAGGAGTGGTTAGAGAGGTGCCACGGCGTCCTCACATTCCGCCTGACGCAGGTCCTCAGGCGCGGGCGGGCGTATACACTCCCGCCGCGCTTAAGGGCACGTTCTCACACATTATAAAAGGCCGCGTTACTTATGTAATTAATGATTTTATTGTTAAAATTATGTAAATACATAAGTATTAATGTCGCGAATCATATTTTGATTAAGATACAACCTTACACTGACCTGTAAATTGTAAAAAACGCAAGAAAATATGAATTTCGTGGGCTACCACAGCGCAATTACCTTAACGTGTTACCACGAGTGCCCAAAAAAAGAATGTTAGTTTTTTATTAGGGTTTAAGGATTTTAATTTTTTTTATCTGGTAATTTATAAATAGTGATTAAAAAGTTTCATTTTCACAATTGTTGTTTTAATCCTTGTAACATCTCCATTCTAGCCTGTTACTTCTTGTAATACACATGTGGTGGCATCTACATCGCCACATACAAACTACGCATCACAAGGACATCGTCCCGCAACCTGCATTGCGCAATGAGAGTTTACCGCGCGACTAGCATATAGGTATACAACAACCCGACATTAACCGTGGGGCAGTTGCCCACCAGACACAACAACCATCTGGTCGGAGGGTCCTCCCTTTTCAATAGAGGATGAGTGAACTTTACACTCTGTTCCTCATGACTCTATACACACAATACGTATGGACGGTAAAGATTTTGATTTTTATGTGAAAGCTATACCTGCTGTAAGAGATACGCTGATCAATTAATATTTGACACTTTTTTAATTTACACAGCCGAGTGACTTCATAAAATGGCGGCTACTATTTCATGGTTTGAGAAAACATTAAAAAAACCTGAAAACTTTGAATTTAATTTTAATATTTATATTGTTATTGAACTAAAACTAATATTTTCCGACTGCTTTTGGCCTTATCTATCTAAATAATATATTTTTAGATTTTTTCTCATATAGAGTAAAATACCGTATTGTGGTCACCCTATTTCCTAATTCAGGGAATAAAAATAAAACTCGATTTTTATTTACAATAAAGGGTCTTTTAATTTCTTTCTAGTATCGAATTTGTTGCACAATTTTTTTCACAAAAAGAGACTATTTTGTATTTGTCTAATCTTTCATACGATAGGCGTATTAAAACGGAAATCAAAATAAATGGAGGATTGAGGGCCCGAATTTTGTCAAGGTCATAACTTTCAAACAACAAGAAATGGTGACCTGCTCTTGCTTTCACAAATTTTCACAATTTATTTAGTATCTTATAGGATTACAAACAGTAGCTTTAAGTTAATGGTTTCATTTTATTTGCGTGATAAACTTTTACATGTGTGAGGATTGAGGGCCCATTTTGAATGAAGATATACCAAGTAGGACAGTGTTTTGCGATAATATCTTGTTTTCACAAATTTTGTTTGGTATAAGCTTAGATTTTGGCATAAAGACTTTATCTGTAGTGTCCATAGTTTATCAGGTACAGGTGGGCCCTCAATCCTCTATGTGAGAACTGAGGGCCCCACTTTACAGTCCATATCTCGCAAAGTTGACTTTCACAAAATCTAATTCCAACTTTCACAATTCTTTGGGAATGTTCACTAAATCCTAAGCATATTTTCAAAGAGTTTCAATAAAGTGGCCCTCACACCACACGCAAATGGTAAGAACGATGGACCATTATGAAGTTTGGTTTACCGTGGCTTTGGCAGGGAAACGGTACTAAAGGTGTGTAAAATACCGACCTAATTTCATCAAATAATAAAGTGTGATTTTTAGGTATTACCTTCAGAATATTATTAAAAATCACGTCATTCATTGCCAGACACTTAACATCGTGGCAACTCCTTGCCAGACACCCTTAACGTTCATGAAATTATAATAATTCTACTTACGTATAGTATAAAAGCCGATGTTTATTTATAATACTTGGGTAATAAATTAGATGATGTTTCCTCATTAGCCAGACATTTTTGATAGTTCCAACCTCTTGCCAGACAAGCATGTAAATCTTAATAGACTAAGAGGTCACAGGATTTTTCATAACGATCATGGATACGGTTAGATTTACTTCGATGGGTTGTAGAGTAGTCCCCTAATGCGAATGACGTCGGTCTGCCTGCTCTGAGTGGTTGCAACTTCGAGTTATAGCGCTTACAAGAGGCGTCATTGTTGCGAAAAAAAAACGATCAGAGAAATGGTCAGTTTTGGTACACATTGAAAGTATGGCGTCTCCGCAGATGAAAAAAGTTGGTCTGCCGGCTCTGAGTGGTTGCATTTCAGAGCTATGATGCGAGCAACATTGTTGCGAAAAAAAACGATAAGAGAAATGGCCAGTTTTAGGACCCATTCGAAGTATGGTGTCTCCACAGGTGAAACGAGTTGGTCTGCCGGCTCTCAGTGGTTGTATTTCAGAGCAATCGTTGTATATGCAAGACGCTTATTTGTGGAGAAAGCCTAAAAAATACATCGAAAAAGGGGACAATAGGCGAATTTTTCAAGTGCACGCCGGCCGGTGTCGTACCCCCACCCTACACCTGCGCTGAGAACCACCCGCTGCGCGACCGTCCCCCCTGTAAAGGAATAGGGAAAAAGCTAGAGGTGTCAAGAGGTGTCAATAAGAGAAATGGTCAGTTTTAGTACCTATTCGAAGTATGGTGTCTCCACAGATGAAACGAGTTGGTCTGCCGGCTCTTAGTCGTTGTATTTCAGAGCATTGTTATACGCAAAGCGCTTAGTTATAGCAAAATTCAACATAACGGTAATCAATAAAATAAAGAATGAAATCGAACAAATCCAATTTTTAACAATTCAACTTATTACTTTGGGTAAATCACAGATTAATAATTTTGTAGAATATAACTAATGAAACAACTCAAAAAATATAGAATGTTAGAAATAAGTAAATATTTAACTCTAAGTCTTAGCTATAATCTACAAAATTATTAATCTGTATTCTTGTAAGCGCTATAACTCGAAGTTGCAACCACTCAGAGCAGGCAGACCGACGTCATTTGCATTAGGGGACTACTCTACAACCCATCGAAGTAAATCTAACCGTATCCATGATCGTTATGAAAAATCCTGTCACCTCTCGGTCTATAAGAAGAGATTCGTGATTAGAATGACTTATGCAAATAAACTTTTTGGCATAGATTTATAAAGATTTAGTTAGGGCCCTCGCCCACGGCGACTTTTTGTAGCGATGCTGTCGCGCGTTTACGAAATGCGCGACTGCATCGCTACTAACGCGCGTTAGTCGCATTTGCAACGCGCTACAGAAGCGATGCCAACGCACTACTAACACGCTATACACCGTGTAGGACGACATCGGGGAGAGAACAGAGGGAAGGTGCCGCGTGAGTGGAGAACCGAGCTTTCGTTGCCTACGCTTCGGCTGCTTACGTAAAAGCAGCACCAAAGACAACGTGACTAATGTTGCCTCAACGGAGTCCATCTTGCAACTGTAGCGATCGCAGGTATTTTTGTGCCGTTACTGAATCGCGTTTGCATCGCGACAGAAGCGCGCCAGTATCGCGTTTGCATCGCGACTGAATCTGGGCCCGTGGGCGAGGGCACACAGCTAGCGACCGCTTCGCGACTGTATCGATGCGGACGCGGGACAGCATCGCTACTGCATCGCTACAAAAAGTCGCCGTGGGCGAGGGCCCTTAGATTTATATTGTTAGAAGCATTAACAGCAAAAGAATGTCACTGTTTAGAATGTATGTGAATAGTTTTATTTCCAATAAAAGGTATTATTTCATCACTGGCCCAATGCAAAATGAAAAAATCCACCAGAGCTTGTTTAAAATTTGTATTTCTCAATTCTTTCGCAAAATCACTCGGATGTGTTTGATCAAGCTCCTACAGCTAACCTACATGCTTGTCTGGCAAGGGGTTGCCACGATGTTAAGTGTCGGGCAATGAATGACGTGATTTTTAATAATATTCTGAAGGTAAAAACCAAAAATCACTTTATTATTTGATGAAATTAGGTCGGTATTTTACACACCTTTAGTACCGTTTCCCTGCCAAAGCCACGGTAACCCAAACTTCATAATTAGTCCAGTAGACAAAAGAATATGCCCTTCGATAATTCCAAAGTTTTTTATTTTCGCGGAGTGGATTACTTTCGTGAATTCATTGTTATGTACAAAAATGCTAACAGTTTAGAGTTATGCTATAGGTATTAAATAGGTATTTCCTATTATTTCGTGTTATAACAATAATATAAAATTTAAATTAAAATACTACACTGTTTCTTAATTAGTACTGTCTAAAGTATATATTACTGAAAATGCTAACAGATAGGTACTGTGGAACAATGGAAATCTGAAAATGTCCTTTAACTCATTCAATAAAAAATTTAAGTTTTTCAAATCATTTCCTATACACTTAAAGGGATTAGTTATACCTTACAACAAAAGTTCTAACAGCTAAGTACTATGCTTCACAAGTAATTGTATTTTTACTTTGCAATTAGCGAAATATTGAATTTAAGTTTATAAATTTGCGCCCACATATTCTAGATAATAAGCTCTGCTACCATACAAAAGTTTCAACTTATACGTGCTATGCCTTTTTGTTTAATGAATAAAATACAATTTGGATATTGTGGCGCGCGGTGTAGGTACGACAATTCGTGCAGCGCGACGCGGTGCCAATCAGACTCACACTCACTGCAAACGTGCACGCGGCTACACATCAAGCTATGCATGTCCAGTTTACACTGACCTCTCATTGTAAGGTAATCTTATACAATGCGAGATCAGCTTATACTGGATATGTATAGCTTGATCTGTAGCCGTGCGTACCTACCTCTATTGAATGAGGCGCAAAATCATTTAATTACAGTCACATCTCACAAATGACTAATACGAGTACAGTCAGCGTCAAAAATATCGGAACGAACAGACTGTTCAAAATGATCTCAAAAACTAAGAAAATTAAACTACTCAATTGGGTAAAGCTCTTGTCAGAATTACAGTGTAATATTATCGTGTACTGTCTTCATTCTGAAAACAGTCTGTTCGTCCCGATATTATTGACGCTGATCCAATCCAGTCAGTTATTTTTTCTGTTCCATTCCGTGACCGTGACTTCGCCCGCGCGTAATTATCAACAATTAATTGTCAAAAATAGTCAAAATCCCGGATTCCGGGATTCACAAATTTAGAGTTCTGATTATAGGATCGAATGTATATTTATGTATTGATCGTCAAAATGTCGTGTTTCCGGAATTGATAAATTAAGTATTTTTTTTACCATTACTGGGTAACTTGTTTATCACTAAATTTTCACAGGGAATCATCTACTCTGAACAACTTTCACTATGGCATCAACACGTAAATCACGAAAAATAAATCAGCTGGTCGAGTAGGTATTGAGCTTTTGTATCAAACATCGTAATTTTTTTCGTGATTTCAGAGTTGGTCCCATAATGAAAGCTGCTGAAACTGTAAATCCAAGATGGCGGCTGCGAATATTTTCAAATGTTTTGTCATGGGTGTCGTTTTCATTGGTTTCGAGGGTGTTAAGGCCGATAGTGACACTAAAATGTAAATCCAAGATGGCGGCTGCGAACATTATTAAATTTTTCGTCATGGGTGTCGTTTTCATGCTTTTCGAGGGTGTTAAAGCCAATAGTGACATTAAAACAGGGACTTGAAAACGAAATGAATTTCGTTCCGTTATCATTAATGTTATCATATAACGTTCCAAAATTTGTAACGATACTAAAACTTAAAAATAACAATAACGTTACAAGAAAGAAACGTTAAAGAATATCATTTTCGTAGAACAAAATTTTAAGTAACGTTACAGGTATCAGTAACATTAAGCTTATCCGCTTGTAATAACGTTACAGGTGAAACGTTACAGATTCATTTGTAACGTTATTCTTAAGAACTTTTCTCGCTGACTACCGCTCCGTCGTCGCCCGGTAGCCTCGGCACATAGAAATAAGTACCTACTACTAGACTAGACGACGACGACGCGTTTCGTATGCGTGGCCGCACCGCACACAGCATGGTCATGAAGCTGGCAACGTTGCGTATCGAAATGAATGAATAACGTTATTATATCGCTAATAACGATATATTGATAATATTGTTAGTGAACACTTTAAGATTTCGTTCCGTTTGTCAGTATCGTTATAGCCAAGGTATTAATTTTGTTACGATCCTGGTGGAACGGTACAAATTATCGGTACTGGAACTACGCGTAACGTTATTTTGAGTAACGTTTCAAGTCCCTGCATTAAAATATAAATCCAAGATGGCCGGTGCGAATATTTTCAAATTTTTCGTCATAGGTGTCGTTTTCATGCTTTTCGAGAGTGTCAAAGCCGATAATGACACTAAAATGTAAAGCCAAGATGGTGGATGCGAATATATTCTAATTTTTCGTCAAAGGTGTCGTTTTCATGGTTTTGGGGGCTGTTAAAGCCGATAGTGATGTTAAAATGTAAATACATGATGGCGGCTGCGAACATTTTTAAAATTTTCGTCACGGGTGTCGTTTTCATGCTTTTCGAGGGTGTTAAAGCCGATAGTGACACAAAAATGTGAATGCAAGATAGCGCCTGCTTTATAAATATTGATGGTTTTTTAATTACTATCACACGTGTTTTCAGGTTGTAACGCGATACGCTGCACTGCCGCAGGGTTAGTTAAGTAGGCATCAGCCAAGCGTCACGCATTTTGACTCCTCTATCGGCTTTAGCACACTAAAACCATGAAAACGATAACCATGACGGAAAATTTTCGCAGCCGCCAACTTGGATTTACATTTTAACGTCATTATCGGCTTTAACACCCTCGAAAACCATTAAAATGACACCCATGACAAAAAGCTTGAAAATTTTTGCAGCCGCCATCTTGGATTTACATTTTAACGTCACTATCGGCTATAACACCCTCAAAACCATGAAAACGACACCCATGACGAAAATTTTGAAAATTTTGCAGCCACCGTCTTGGATTTACATTGTAACGCCACTATCGCCTTTGAAACCCTCGAAAACCATGAAAACGACACCCATGACAAAAAATTTAAAATATTGGCAGTTGCCATCTTGGATTTACATTTTAACGTTACTATCGGCTTTAATACCCTCAAAAATCATGAAAACGTCACCTATGACGAAAAGTTTAAAAATTTTGCAGCCGCCATCTTGGATTTACATTTGAACGCCACTATCGGCTTAAAAACTCTCGTAAACCATGAAAACGACACCCATGACGAAAAGTTAAAAAATTTTGCAGCCGCCATCTTGGATTTACACTTGAACGCCAATATCAGCTTTAAAACTCTCGTAAACCATGAAAACGACACCCATGACAAAAAGCTTGAAAATTTCCCAGCCGCCATCTTAGATTTACATTTTAGTGTCACTATCGGCTTTAACACCCTCGAAAAGAATGAAAACGACACCCATGACGAAAAATTTAATAATGTTCGCAGCCGCCATCTTGGATTTACATTTTAATGTTACTATCAGCTTTAACACCACCGAAAACCATGAAAACGACACTCATTGAGAAAAATTAGAAAATATTCGCATCCACCATCTTGGATTTACATTTTAGCGTCACTATCGGCTTTACCAATCTCGAAAACCAAGAAAACAACACCCATGACGAAAAATTAGAAAATATTCGCAGCCGCCATCTTGGATTTACATATTATTGTCACTATCGGCCTTAACACCCTCGAAAGCCATAAAAACGACACCCATGATAAAACATTTGAAAATATTCGCAGCCGCCATCTTGGATTTACAGTTTCAGCAGGTTTCACTATGGGACCAACTCTGAAATCACGAAAAAAATTACGATTTTTCATACAAAAGTTCAATACCTACTCGACCAGCTGATTTATTTTTCGTGATTTACGTGTTGATGCCATAGTGAAAGTTGTTCATGAGTAGAAGATTCCCTGTGAAAATTTAGTGATAAAAAAGTTATCCTCTAATACTCGTAGTAAAAAAATACTTAATTTATCAATTCTGGCATCCCGACATTTTGACGATCAATACAAAAGTAGGTACATTCTATATTAGCCAAGCCTAAACGTAAGTAAATATACATTCGATTCTATAATCAGAACTTAAAAATTGTCGTTCCGGAATCCCGGGATTTTTTCGATACATAAGTGCAATCCATATTAACTAACATCTGCACTTAAGTAAATTATACATTCGATTCTATGATCAGAAGTCAAAATTTGTGAATCCCGGAATTTTTTTGATACAAAAGTGCAATCCATATTAGCCAACACCTGAACGCAAGTACCTCACTAAACATTCGATTCCAAAATAAGAACTTAAAAAGTGTCGTTCCGGAATCCCGGGATTTTCTCGATGTATAAGTGCAATCCATACTAACTAACATCTGAACTTAAGTACTTAAAACATTCTTAGAAGTAAAAATTTGCCGATACCAGAATTCTAGGATCTTTCAATCCAAAAGGCCACTCCATACTTAGCCAACACCTCAACTTTAGTAATAATGTAATGTCCGATCTCTAGTAATAATGTAATGTCCCAAAACCCGGGAGATTAATTATAAAAAAATAAAAAATAAAAATAAAAAAATAAAAAGCCTTTTATTTCCAGTAAATTTACTTTCCTTAAAATCTATGTATGTGTTACTTTTGTTTAGTTCATTCTATGTTATTTATTTGTCTCTTACTTAGTATAATTTTATGTGTATCCTATGTATTATATCATAGTATTTATAGTTAGGTACTTCATTTTTTTATTTAATCTACCGGAACTCCAGAATGGGTGAAGGCCTCCTCCAGTGATGCCCATTTGACTCTGTCTTCAGCTACTTTTCTCCAGTTTGGACCAGCTATTGCTTTTATATCATCTTTCCATCTTGTAATAGGTCTACCTCTTGTTCTTTTGCCTAGTGGGCCATTCCAGAATGTTACTCTTTTGGGAGATTAATTATCCCGGAAAAAATGTTGTCCTAAAGAAGTCTCCACTGTTTGTCTCCGTTCCTCGAAGTTCTATTCCGTTCTTTATTTATTACCAGAGATCGTATGTTCGGACGCATATTTACCTAAAGTTGAGGTGTTGGCTCTATAGAGGAAAAATAGAATGGAATAGATGGGGTATAGTAGGAATTATAAATACAACTAGAACTTACTTGTTGGCTCCAATCGTCGTTATGTATTCCGGCAGCCCATAATATGGTCTCTTGTGTCTCTGATCGTCTAACTACAGAAACCTTTATTCGTTTGTCAGAGGAATATTTTTGTTGCGACTGGAACGCATGTCCTACTGGTGCGGTCATTTGTTTCTACGAGTATCTCAGATTGACTTACGCGGCTTGTTATGGAAAATAGTTATTCGCAATTTAAACAAAAGGCATAGCACGTATATGTTGAAACTTTTGTATGGTGGCAGAGCTTATTGTCTCGAATGTGCAGGCGAAAATTTACAAACTTAAATTCAATATTTCGCTAATCGCAAAGTAAAAATACAATTACTTGTGAAGCCATATTACTTAGCTGTTAGAACTTTTGTTGTAAGGTATAACTAATCCCTTTAAGTATATAGGAAATGATTTGAAAAACTTAATTTTTTTATTGAATGAGTTAAGGACATTTTCAGATTTCCATTGTTCCACAGTACCTATCTGTTAGCATTTTCAGTAATATATACTTTAGATAGTACTAATTAAGAAACAGTGCAGTATTTTAATTTAAATTTTATATTATTGTTATAACACGAAATAATAGGAAATACCTACTTAATACCTATAGCATAACTCTAAACTGTTAACATTTTTGTACATAGCAATGAATTCACGAAAGTAATCCACTACGCGAAAATAAAAAACTTTGGAATTATCGAAGGGCATATTCTTTTGTCTACTGGACTAGAGGGTGAGCTCGGAAGAATAATTGTCAATACTAGAGTAGTCAGAAGGTAGATGAAAATGTACTGTTGTATAGCCTAACGAAACTTGCATAGTAAAATAAGGCCAGAGAAGAAAATCTCATCTCTGACAATTTAATTACGTTTTCTAGAATTCTGATAAAATTAACCTAGTTTAGTTGCAAAACCTTCATTTCCCCTTTTGCGTTGTTCTTGATTGATACTATAATAAAAACAAGAAAAATATTCTATCGTTAGACATGATCCCAAAACTTGATTTAATGTTTTAATTAATGTTGAAGCAAAACATTCCTTTGTTTAGTTGAATTCTGGTATCGGCAAATTTTGACTTCTAATTATAGAATCGAATGTTTTAAGTACTTAAGTTCAGATGTTAGTTAGTATGGATTGCACTTATACATCGAGAAAATCCCGGGATTCCGGAACGACACTTTTTAAGTTCTGATTTTGGAACCGAATGTTTAGTTAGGTACTTGCGTTCAGGTGTTGGCTAATATGGATTGCACTTTTGTATCAAAAAAATTCCGGGATTCACAAATTTTGACTTCTGATTATAGAATCGAATGTATAATTTACTTCAGATGTTAGTTAATATGGATTGCACTTATGTATCGAAAAAATCCCGGGATTCCGGAACGACAATTTTTAAGTTCTGATTATAGAATCGAATGTATATTTACTTACGTTTAGGCTTTGGCTAATATGGAATGTACCTACTTTTGTATTGATCGTCAAAATGTCGGGATGCCGGAATTGATAAATTAAGCATTTTTTTACTACGAGTATTAGAGGATAACTTTTTTATCACTAAATTTTCACATGGAATCTACTCATGAACAACTTTCACTATGGCATCAACACGTAAATCACGAAAAATAAATCAGCTGGTCGAGTAGGTATTGAACTTTTGTATCAAACATCGTAATTATTTTTGTGATTTCAGAGTTGGTCCCATAGTGAAAGCTGCAAAATTTTCAAACTTTTCGTCATGGGTGTCGTTTTCATGGTTTTTGAGGGTGTTATAGCCGATAGTGACGTTAAAATGTAAATCCAAGATGGCGGCTGCAAAAATTTTCAAGCTATTTGTCATGGGTGTCATTTTAATGGTTTTCGAGGGTGTTAAAGCCGATAGTGACGTTAAAATGTAAATCCAAGATGGCGGCTGCGAAAGTTTTCCGTCATGGTTATCGTTTTCATGGTTTTTGAGGGTGTTATAGCCGATAGTGACGTTAAAATGTAAATCCAAGATGGCGGCTGCAAAAATTTTCAAGCTTTTTGTCATGGGTGTCATTTTAATGGTTTTCGAGGGTGTTAAAGCCGATAGTGACGTTAAAATGTAAATCCAAGATGGCGGCTGCGAAAGTTTTCCGTCATGGTTATCGTTTTCATGGTTTTAGAGTGTGCTAAAGCCGATAGAGGAGTCAAAATGCGTGACGCTTGGCTGATGCCTACTTAACTAACCCTGCGGCAGTGCAGCGTATCGCGTTACAACCTGAAAACACGTGTGATAGTAATTAAAAAACCATCAACATTTTTAAAGCAGGCGCTATCTTGCATTTACATTTTAGTGTCACTATCGGCTTTAACACCCTCGAAAAGCATGAAAACGACACCCATGACGAAAAATTTAATAATGTTCGCAGCCGCCATCTTGGATTTACATTTTAATGTTACTATCAACTTTAACACCACCGAAAACAATGAAAACGACACCCATAACGAAAAATTAGAAAATATTCGCAGCCGCCATCTTGGATTTACATTTTAGTGTCACTATCGGCCTTAACACCCTCGAAACAAATGAAAACGACACCCACGACGAAACATTTGAAAATATTCGCAGCCGCCATCTTGGATTTACAGTTTCAGCAGCTTTCATTATGGGACCAACTCTGAAATCACGAAAAAAATTACGATGTTTGATACAAAAGCTCAATACCTACTCGACCAGCTGATTTATTTTTCGTGATTTACGTGTTGATGCCATAGTGAAAGTTGTTCAGAGTAGATGATTCCCTGTGAAAATTTAGTGATAAACAAGTTACCCTGTAATGGTAAAAAAAAATACTTAATTTATTAATTCCGGAATCACGACATTTTGACGATCAATACATAAATATACATTCGATCCTATAATCAGAACTCTAAATTTGTGAATCCCGGAATCCGGGATTTTGACTATTTTTGACAATTGTTGATAATTACGCGCGGGCGAAGTCACGGTCACGGAATGGAACAGAAAAAATAACTGACTGGATTGGATCAGCGTCAATAATATCGGGACGAACAGACTGTTTTCAGAATGAAGACAGTACACGATAATATTACACTGTAATTCTGACAAGAGCTTTACCCAATTGAGTAGTTTAATTTTCTTAGTTTTTGAGATCATTTTGAACAGTCTGTTCGTTCCGATATTTTTGACGCTGACTGTACTCGTATTAGTCATTTGTGAGATGTGACTGTAATTAAATGATTTTGCGCCTCATTCAATAGAGGTAGGTACGCACGGCTACAGATCAAGCTATACATATCCAGTATAAGCTGATCTCGCATTGTATAAGATTACCTTACAATGAGAGGTCAGTGTAAACTGGACATGCATAGCTTGATGTGTAGCCGCGTGCACGTTTGCAGTGAGTGTGAGTCTGATTGGCACCGCGTCGCGCTGCACGAATTGTCGTACCTACACCGCGCGCCACAATATCCAAATTGTATTTTATTCATTAAACAAAAAGGCATAGCACGTATAAGTTGAAACTTTTGTATGGTAGCAGAGCTTATTATCACGAATATGTGGGCGCAAATTTATAAACTTAAATTCAATATTTCGCTAATTGCAAAGTAAAAATACAATTACTTGTGAAGCATAGTACTTAGCTGTTAGAACTTTTGTTGTAAGGTATAACTAATCCCTTTAAGTGTATAGGAAATAATTTGAAAAACTTAAATTTTTTATTGAATGAGTTAAAGGACATTTTCAGATTTCCATTGTTCCACAGTACCTATCTGTTAGCATTTTCAGTAATATATACTTTAGACAGTACTAATTAAGAAACAGTGTAGTATTTTAATTTAAATTTTATATCATTGTTATAACACGAAATAATAGGAAATACCTACTTAATTCCTAATGCATAACTCTAAACTGTTAGCATTTTTGTACATAGCAATGAATTCACTATAGTTATCCACTCAGCGAAAATAAAAAACTTTAGAATTATCGAAGGGTAAATAGAAAAAATATTATATCTCTACTGGACTAAATGGTCCAACGTTCTTACCTGTGTTCGGAGCATGCGCTGACAAACTTTCAGCTTTTATAAAATAACGAAGGTCTGGGGTTCACGGGCTCTTGCTCTATAACCTTAGCCTGTCTATCGTTAAATGGAAGTTTATTTACGTGAAGCGTATAATGCCCCATTTTGTTTACGTATGAGTTTCGCATCGCCATCGGTGACAAGAATTTTAATTTTACCCGCTGGTCTCTCTTTGACTACAAGAATTAAGTTGCCATTTTTTCTCGTCTAAGTAATTAAATCTCGCGGTAAACTGTTGGGGAATACGCATAATGTATAATTGCTAATCCCCTAACAAATAACGTGATAATTATGTTATTGTATTGTATATTTTTATAGGTATTCAATTTATAATATTTTTATATCATTATTTTATTGCAAACAAGTAAGTAGGTAGGTATAATTTTAAATAACTCTACTCGCTCAGTTCTTCAAACAAACAGTCCCCATGTGATCGTACTGACTTGGTTAAACCTAAAAAGTAAAGGAGTGATGTAAGCCCGTGTATTAAGTCGGATTAATTAAATAGAAGTGAGCTGACAAACGCGTCTCATATAGTAAAGTTTGCCTTTTGTAAGGCTTCTCTAATTGCATGCTTGGTGTTCCAATCGTAAGATAAGTGCGATATACATACATAAACTGACTCCTTTTTCTCATGGGGGTAGGCAGAAATTACAGGACGCCACCTACTACGATCGGTAGGTACATTTCCTTTGGCTTTGTAATGTCGATATTTATTCGAATCTAAAAGCATAAAGTAGATGCCGTAGAGAACTGGCATGCAAGCTCGTTTCCTCAAAGTCAGCTGCCTTTTGCACATTCTGCAGTAACAGATGCATCACAGATTGCAGGCAAGTGATACTTTTGAAGCTGCACACGTCAACGCCACTTGACGGCGATGGTATGTATGGTGACGGTACTTCCCTTGAGGAGATCCTTGATAAAAAGTAGATACCTGATGGTGTAGTTTATGTTACCTGACAAGTCCATCCGCGGTCTGGCTGACGCGCACGTTGTTGATGATCCAGTTGTCGATGCCGTCGTCGGTCAGCCAATACTGCGCCGCCTGCAGCAGCGACAGCGCCTCGTTCACATACGAAGGCCCGTGGCGGGACTCGCTGCACAACAAGCAACAATCCCTCATTTAGACCCGGTAATAGTCAAAGCAGAAAGGAGAAGACAGAAGACTCGAGCATCCTTTGTAGTTTGAGTGACCTTGTAGAGCCGTCTCTTATCTAACCCGTGTGACTTTGTAGAGTTGTCTCTTATCTAACCTGTGTGACTTTGTAGAGTTGTCTCTTATCTAACCTGTGTGACTTTGTAGAGTTATCTCTTATCTAACCTGTGTGACTTTGCAGAGTTGTCTCTTATCTAACCTGTGTGATATTGTAGAGTTTTCTCTTATTTAACCTGTGTGACTTTGTAGAGTTGTCTCGTATCTAACCCGTGAGACTTTGTACAGTTGTCTCTTATCTAACCTGTGTGACATTGTAGAGTTTTCTCTTATCTAACCTGTGTGACTTTGTAGAGCCGTCTCTTACCTAACCTGTGTGACTTTTTAGAGCCGTGTCTTACCTAACCTGTGTGACTTTGTAGAGCCATCTCTTACCTCACCTGTGTGACTTTGTAGATCCGCCTCTTACCTAACCTGTGTGACTTTGTAGACCCATCTCTTACCTAACTTGTGTGATTTTGTAGAGCCGTCTTCTATCTAACCTGTGTGACTTTGTAGAGCCGTTAAGCTGTGTGGCTTTGTAGAGTTGTCTCTTATCTAACCTCTGACTTTGTAAAGCTGTCCTTATCTAACCTGTGTGACTTTGTAGACCCGTCTTTTACCAAACCTGTCCGACAGTGTTTTCATAAAAGTCGATGTGTTATCGCCCGGTTACTGTGCATATAAACAAAACGGTCTATTAAGAAATCTCCTTACTTGTAGAAGACATTGAGAGTGAAGTCCTGGCTCATATCGAGGAAGGTGTCAGTAGTGGTGCGCGTGCCGGCTGCATCGACCAGGTACACCAGCGCACACTGCTCCGCCGTGAACGACACGCCCTTGTACCACATCTTCGCGTATCTATATAACAAAACATCACACTTATATTCCCAGAAAAAGGACACTACACCCACATTCACCACGTAATACTCAGAAAACAATACCAGAGCCTTTTTTTTTTTTTTTTTTTTTTTTTTTTTTTTTTTTTTTTTTTTTTTTTTTTTTTTTGAGGGTGGGAAATCATCAAATAACTTCTCCCGCTCTGGGTGGAGCGGGAGGGCGTGTCAGACTTTTACTGACTAAAACCCACCCGTGTTCCTTCAGTTGCCTATGCCAGGGCCGCGGTAACCCTTTCAGACAACCCGCGACCCCAGCGGCGTCGGCCCTATTGGGCCCCGTCACTTGCTGACATCTCTTTGAGGCGCGCGTGGAACACGACGCGCCGTCGACTCGGGCCTGGTCCTTACCGGACGGCGAGCTACCCGCTGCTCACCGTCCGCAGGCCCGCGCCTACGGTGGCCGGAAATCGCCCCGCGATTCCCGCCGCCCAGGGCGTCTCCTGCGGCGACTGAGGGCGTGAGGCTGCCTCTCCCTCACGCGTTCCGCCTCCTCCTTCGCGAGCATCACTGCTTCGCAGAAGGAGGTGACGGCCTCCCATGCACTCTCGCTCCGCACCATGGCCTGGACCAGGCTCGGACGCGAGAGATCGCCGCCGCCGATCGCCTCCGTGAGAACACGGCGGTGCTCTGCCCAAGCCGGGCAGACCTCCACTGTATGCTCCACCGTGTCCTCCGGGCGATCTACACAATGGAAACACCCGGGCGTTTCCTCCCGCCTTATGCGAAACAGGAACCTCCTGAAAGATGGTCAAGATCCATACAAGCACTTACTGGAATACTTCCTTCCTCCGAGCATCCACTCAAGCCAATCTCCACTCAAGCCGGCCAATAAAGGTAAGAACGAGGTGTGAGCTCCGTTCCTCATCAGTGTTCACTCCAGCCGGTCAATAAAGGCAAACCAGAGGTGAGAAACAAGAATTCTCCCGGTAGGTAGGGTCCGTGGGGTCGCTACTGCCCAACAGCTCGCCACACGCTGCCCTGCGGGTTCCTGTGTCTCTCTTGGCCAGACCAAGACCTCCTCACCCTACACCTGTGTCGGCAAAGTACACTCTACCGGCACAAACCTAGAGTTCGGAGCGCGCAAGCCCCACCGCGACGTCAACGTAGAAATACGGCGATGGGGTTATTATTATTATATAACGCATACGACGCCTGAAATATTAATTATGACTAACACATTTTGTGCGCCACAGACTCGATCGCACAAAAAGTCTGTCGTCTGCGCTGCACCTAAATAGAATGAAAGATTCCCGACAGACGTTGCCCTGTCCAAATTTCATGTATGGGAAAATGAATTCTCTTCATATTTTCGTGAATTTTCCTATGTTTTAATAATACTTATTATCCTATTCCGGACGAAGACATCCAGAAACACAAAAATAATAAAAATCGGTCCAGTTGTTCTTGAGTTATATATGATGTAATGACACGATGTTCGACTTTCTTTTATATATTATATAGATATTAATAAGATAGGATTAATTATTGTAACGAAGTCTACAGACTTCGTTAAATTTAGTTGGTCCAGTATTGACTTACAGCTCTATTCATAAACATTTCTTAACTTAGAATTGCTCTGAAATTCATTTTTTCATTATATGTCATTTTGACCTTTTTGATTGTCAGAACGAGACAAAACAAATTTTAACTTACATACGCTTACACTTAAATAAATATTATAATGAAATTAAATTTGAATTCAAACACTTTTCTTTCTAACTGTACCTTCCATTGTTTACGTAGAATCGAAGAATTTCGTGCATAGCGAAACTTTTTAGTAGGTAGGGCCGTAGGGTAAAAGTGGGATAGCTGGATAGATGCCCCAAAATTCAAATGATGACTTGCAAACGTTCTATGATCGCAGTTAATACTTATAATCAAAGAACATCCCCCACCCCGCTAGTGTGCGAGCGGCAACCGCTGTGATCGGACGTGTTGTGTGTTCATGGAGAAAGTTCGACGGGCTCGCTCACAAAGATCGCGGATTACGTATGTTGATGTTTTAGAAACGCGTGGAACTTTTCATTTCCAAAGGTAAATGATATTATTTTATTATTATTTGCAAGTGTATAGTTTACAGATTACCGTCAGTATAACATTTTGTCAATTTTTTTAAAAGGGATTTTTTTATTTTAATTGGGGCATCTATCCCTATTGAAAAGGATAGACGCCTCGTATTTTGTGAGTATAGATGCCCTATGGATTAAGTTGATGTTTGCATGTCATGTTCCCATTTCATCTTTTCAGAAATGCCTCGCAAATATATTAGAAAGGTTGGAGTTCGTCCAGGAGCTGAATGGACGCAAGAGGAAGAACTAAAATTATGAAAATTATACCAAAGTGAAGAAGTGAAATATACCTAAGTGAATAAACCAAAGTGAAGAAGATATTTTTTTCTGAAGCTGATTAGTGAAAGAATATGAAAATTAAAACCAAAGTGTAATGTGCCATTGCTAAATATTAAAATAAAACTTGTTAATTATAAATATGCTTTGATTTATACCTAAGGGCAACTATCCTCATAGTGACAACAGCATCGGGCCATCTAACCCATATAAGAGGCATCTATACTCAGAACTAGTACTGTAACTTTTTATTTTTAAATATTTATAAGCAATAGCTTCATTGAATTTTTTTTTAAATAAAATAAATAATAGGCCAATGTACGATTACATTGAAAAATCTGTTTAAATATAATTTCTTTGTAAGAAAAAAAAACAATTTCAAAATGTGGGGCTACATCTATCCCACTTTTACCCTATTTTACGAGTCGAGCATAGCGGGACTAGAGCATAGCGGCACTAACCGAAAATTAAATGCTGTACGGTGGTATAAAAGCCCCATTTACACGGTGCAAGTTTCTGGTACGTTCAAGAGCAATAATCGCATGCCTTAAAGCACTTGCATGCAATTATTGCCATTCAAGAATTGCATGCAAGTGCGCGTGCGTTTTCCATAAAATGGCATACAATAATTGAATGCAAGTTTTGCCATACAGTAATTGCATGAGACTTCTATTACTTAACACCAAAGCAATAATTGCAGCAAGTATTGCCTCGTCTAAACAGAGTTGCAATTGAATTAAGTACTTATAGCCCGTGTATGCATTACCAAATATTTTATAAATTTATTTGCGTGTGGTGTGAGGGCCACTTTATTAAAACTCTTTGAAAATATGCTTAGGATTTAGTGAACATTCCCAAAGAATTGTGAAAGTTGGAATCAGATTTTGTGAAAGTCAACTTTGCGAGATATGGACTGTAAAGTGGGGCCCTCAGTTCTCACATAGAGGATTGAGGGCCCGCCTGTACCTGATAAACTATGGACACTACAGATAAAGTCTTTATGCCAAAATCTAAGCTGATACCAAACAAAATTTGTGAAAACAAGATATTATCGCAAAACACTGTCCTACTTGGTATATCTTCGTTCAAAATGGGCCCTCAATCCTCACACACGTAAAAGTTTATCACGCAAATAAAATGAAACCATTAACTTAAAGCTACTGTTTGTAATCCTATAAGATACTAAATAAATTGTGAAAATTTGTGAAAGCAAGAGCAGGTCACCATTTCTTGTTGTTTGAAAGTTATGACCTTGACAAAATTCGGGCCCTCAATCCTCCATTTATTTTGTTTTCCGTTTTAATACGCCTATCGTACGACAGATTAGACAAATACAAAATAGTCTCTTTTTGTGAAAAAAATTGTGCAACAAATTGGTGTTATTTGTTACTAATAAGAATAACGATTAAACTAAAAATCTTAATAGATACCGAAATCGACTATTTTTGAATTGTGTAGTAGGGTAGGGTGACAATAATTTTTGACATAAGGTGCTCAGAGAACAATGTAAAGCATATATTATAATACACATAGTTGTATGGGTAATTATCTTGGAGTAGTGAATGTTGATATTTTATTTTATTTAACGATTATTATGTTCCAAACATTTTCACATAAAATCGAGGAGGAGTTTTGGAGTTCAACCTCATTAGTTTGTCTATGCGACTACTACAAAGAAAAATTACAGTGATGTTCTTTGTATTACAATAATATGTCATGTCAATTGATTGAGAAAACTACGAAAATAGTTACTGAAATATTATTATAGTCATACAAATAAGTACATGTAAGTTTGTTTTGGTACATACTTATCTACCTATATGTTACTGTAAAAGCCCGAACTAGGATTTACCCGTAAATTCTAATATTTACCAAATCTCACCGGTAAAACCCCGAATTATTCTAAAACTGTCTTTAATTTCATTGGCATTCAGTCGGTAAACCCTAGATTTTACCGCAGACACCGGTAAGGCCCTGCGCGCACTGCCGTGCCGTGTGGGAGTGGCGCGAAGAGGCGAAACGGCAGGGCGTAACTCCGCTGCCGCGAGAAATCACGGCACAGCGGACAGAGCTCCGGCGGGATCATGGCGACATGGAGAGTGCGACTGTCGCAACCCAGCGCTGGGCACGCCACAATTGCGACGATAAGTCCCCTCTTTGAGGAGTGGTTAGAGAGGCGCCACGGCGTCCTCACATTCCGCCTGACGCAGGTCCTCAGGCGCGGGTGGGCGTGTATACTCCCGTTGCCGCGCTTAAGGGCACGTTCTCACACATTATAAAAGGCTGCGTTACATAGGTAATTAATGATTTTATATAGTTAAAATTATGTAAATACATAATTATTAATGTCGCGAATCATATTTTGATTAAGATACAACCTTACACTGACCTGTAAATTGTAAAAAACGCAAGAAAATATGAATTTCCAAAAAAAGAATGTTATTTTTTTATTAGGGTTTTAGGATTTTAATTTTTTTTATCTGGTAATTTATAAATAGTGATTAAAAAGTTTCATTTTCACATTTGTTGTTTTAATCCTTGTAACATCTCCATTCTAGCCTGTTACTTCTTGTAATACACATGTGGTGGCATCTACATCGCCACATACAAACTACGCATCACAAGGACATGACGTCCCGCAACCTGCATTGCGCAATGAGAGTTTACCGCGCGACTAGCATATAGGTATACAACAAACCGACATTAACCGTGGGGCAGTAATTGCCCACCAGACAACACCCATCTGGTCGGAGGGTCCTCCCTTTTCAATAGAGGATGAGTGAACTTTACCCTCTGTTCCTCATGACTCTATACACACAATACGTATGGACGGTAAAGATTTTGATTTTTAAGTGAAAGCTATACCTGCTGTAAGAGATACGCTAATCAATTAATATTTGACACTTTTTTAATTTACACAGCCGAATGACGTCATAAAATGGCGGCTAATATTTCATGGTTTGAGAAAACATAAAAAAAAACCTGAAAACTTTGAATTTAATTTGAATATTTATATTGTTATTGAACTAAAACTAATATTTTCCGACTGCTTTTGGCCTAATCTATCTAAATAATATATTTTTAGATTTTTGCTCATATAGAGTAAAATACCGTATTGATCTATGGTGGTCACCCTATTTCCTAATTCAGGGAACAAAAATAAAACTCGATTTTTATTTACAATAAAGGGTCTTTTAATTTCTTTCTAGTATCGAATTTGTTGCACAATTTTTTTCACAAAAAGAGACTATTTTGTATTTGTCTAATCTTTCATACGATAGGCGTATTAAAACGGAAAACAAAATAAATGGAGGATTGAGGGCCCGAATTTTGTCAAGGTCATAACTTTCAAACAACAAGAAATGGTGACCTGCTCTTGCTTTCACAAATTTTCACAATTTATTTAGTATCTTATAGGATTACAAACAGTAGCTATAAGTTAATGGTTTCATTTTATTTGCGTGATAAACTTTTACGTGTGTGAGGATTGAGGGCCCATTTTGAACGAAGATATACCAAGTAGGACAGTGTTTTGCGATAATATCTTGTTTTCACAAATTTTGTTTGGTATAAGCTTAGATTTTGGCATAAAGACTTTACCTGTAGTGTCCATAGTTTATCAGGTACAGGCGGGCCCTCAATCCTCTATGTGAGAACTGAGGGCCCCACTTTACAGTCCATATCTCGCAAAGTTGACTTTCACAAAATCTGATTCCAACTTTCACAATTCTTTGGGAATGTTCACTAAATCCTAAGCATATTTTCAAAGAGTTTCAATAAAGTGGCCCTCACACCACACGCATATTATAAATTTTATTGAACGTCTTCTCAAGATTTTTTTGAACTTGTTTCGTTCGCTCATGTTTGAATGATAAAAAATTTTTATAACAGAATTGAATGGATTTTACATGTCTTTTTTATGTAGACATACTCATAGACGTATAAAATAATTAGGACTCCGCGCCACGCATATCGAAAGTGAAGCACAGTAAGTATAGGTACCGGACCGTTTGTACAAACACGCCTCACGCACACATTTACATCATAGTATGCCGGACCGGCCGCCATTACGTGCCACAAACGACGGCATCTTTGCAGGTACTCAAATCACGCACACGTGGCGCGGAATCCTTCTTTTTTAGGGTTCCGTACCTCAAAAGGAAAAAACGGAACCCTTATAGGATCACTTCGTTGTCCGTCTGTCTGTCTGTCAATACCCTTTTTCTCAGGAACTCATGGAGGTATCAAGTTGAAATTAATACCAAATACGTAAGTCTATGGTCCCTTGGAGTTCTAAAAAAATCAAGCTTCTAAGTCAACGCATTAAAAAAATACGGCCATTTATGCAACATATTTTGATGCTTGCAAGTAAATCAAAACCTATAGGGTACTTCCCGTTGACCTAGAATCATGAAATTTGGCAAGAAGCAAGGTCTTATAGCACGAATAATGGAAAAAGTCCGAAAACTGTTAATTTATAATATTTTCATATAAAAAATATTTTTAAGTATGTCATCTGTCAGGGCTCTTTTTCTTAGGAACTTGTGGAGGTATCAAGTTGAAATTAATATCAAATTTGTAAGTCTATGGTCCCTAAGACTTCTAAAAAAATCAAGCTTCTAAATCAACGCAATAAAAAAATACGGCCATTTATGCGACATATTTTGATACTCACAAGTAAATCAAAACCTATAGGGTACTTACCGTTGACCTAGAATCATGAAATTTGGTAAGAAGCAAGGTCTTGCAGCACAATTAATTAAAAAAGTCCGAAAATTGTTAATTTATAATTTTATCACATAAAAAAATATTTTTAAATATGTCATCTGTCAAGACCCTTTTTCTCAAGAACGCGTGGAGGTATCAAGTTGAAATTAATATCAAATACGTAAGTCTATGGTCCCTTGGAGTTCTAAAAAAATGAAGCTTCTAAGTCAACGCAAAAAAAAAGTACGGCCATTAATGCGACATATTTTGATGCTCGCAAGTAAATCAAAACCTAATAGGCTCAAAACCTAGAATCATGAAATTTGGCAAGAAGCAAGGTCTCACAGAACAAGTAAAGGAAAAAGTTTGAAAATTGATTATTTGTAGTTTTATCACATAAAAAAAATAGTTTTTAGTTTTCTTTTTCTGGCAAAATGTGGGTGTACTATAGCTAGGTACATCTCTGCCGAACCCTTCGGGGAAACAAGGCGTGATGTTATGTTTATGAATAGTTTTTTGCGAATACAAACTTAAATATGATGTATATCAATGGTGGATTACGGCCCGCTCCCTCTCATTGAGAGGAGGCCTGTGTCCCAGCAGTGGGAACATAAGGCTGATTATGTGTTAAGTGTGTATGGGAGAACATGTTTTTCAACTCAATGTTAAGTTTGTCTTTGGGATAAATTCTTTTTAACTACGGAACCCTCATTGGTCGTGGTCCGACACGCACTTGGCCGGTTTTTTTTATACGTCTATGGATACACTACATACAATTTTATTGTACATGCGATTTTAAAGCTCCGTTTACACTGTGCAAGTTTCTGGAACGTAGCAATAATCGTATGCCATAAAAGCACGTTAAATGATATTGTCTTTCAAGAATTGCATGCAAGTATATGCATTAGTTATAGTAGTAGTATGCATTGCTCGTGCGATTCCATAAAATGGCATACAAAATAATTTAATGTAAGTTTTGTCTTTCAATAAAACCGCATGGACGATGCCAGTTAATTGTCCTTCAATTTTATTGTATGCCACAGGCTTGCACGGTGTAAATGGGGGCTTTACTGCAGAACGGCTGGACCGATTTGGTTAAAATGCTCATAGTCCGAATCAGGAAATTACGAAGATAAAAAGAAAAGTTTCCGGGAAAATTGAAACATTCGGGAAAGTGAAAGTGCATTATTCTTTCGGAATTTTGTATGAATTATTGAAATTTGATTTGGACTGGACAAAGTCTGTCGGGTCAGCAAAATAAGTTAGAGTTTAGAGAAACAGTTCAGTATTTTGTTCTGTTAGGGAAGTGTCGGTACCGCTTTATACAACAGTTTCATCTCGAGACAGATTTAAACTTTAGATTTTGTAAGTATTTTTTGCCCAAAAATGCGAAACGGATCAGATGTAAATCTATTTGTGTTTTCTTAGAAAGAAATGTTGTACCTACCTGCCGGTATCAAGTTCAAGTGAAGAATAAAATTAAAGAATAGGTATTACTTTAGATCCTTGCCATGATAAAACTTGAGATACAATATCCGAGCGCAACGCATAATTTGTATGTTATTGATTATCAAGCTTTGAGCTAGTATCCGGGGGCCGTCCAGACTTCGCGTGCGAACTAGGTCAGGTCAGAAATAAATACTAGAATATGCACTTCGTATGTAGAGACTACCGAATTTTATTACGCAGCTACGTTCAGAATTAAATACGAAAAGTAACTTGCCACCAACACTCACTAGCATCAATAAGTAGAAAAGAAGTTTGGTAGCTCACTATCACAACTCAGAATCTGAAAGTAGATTTTTCTTGTGTCAAACACAAATCCTCAATTTGAATTGCACATACTGTTGGTGTACTTTTGCCAGTAGATCTTCACCATACATTTAAGTGACACGATTAGGTAAGTATAAACATTGAGTTATAATGTACTACGTACAATGAGTATAAAAGGTAAAGGCTCACACACAAGTAGGTAAAGTGGAAAGACAAAATTTTAAAATTTTCCGGTAAGAATTTTCCTGAAAATTTTAAAACTTGAATTGCGAATTGCGTCCTTCCTTACGAAGTTCTTCACCTTATGAACTTTTTTAGTTCTCTTCGTAGCTCCATGTAAGCACAATCAGCCTATTATGTTCTCACTGCTGGGACACAGGCCTCCTCTCTGTGAGAGGGAGTATGGGCTGTAATCCACTACGCAGGCCCAGTGCGGGTTGGTAGATGTCTCTCATGTCTGCCTGGGTTCGAACCTACAACTCGTAAGTCGCGGCCGTTACCACCACTGCTCTCCAAGGCAGTCCAATGTAAAGAAGTTCGTAAGTTAGCAAGCAATTCGCAACGACTTTTCTACTTTACCAGGCAGGATAGCCTGGCTTAGCATCTAAATACTGAGAATTATATTCAGGAAACAGACACGAGTAGGTACATACTCGGTTCGTGCGCGCGCTGCGTCCACACTATGAAAAGCTCCTTTCATGTTACATTGAATGTTACGTTACAGCAGTCTGTACCCGGCTTCATACAGTTGAAATAGACTTTGCTATTTATTTTTCTCAGCCGCTTATAATCGAGATTTAAAATATCGGTTTTAAGTCTATTCAGCACATCCAGTGGTAACAATAAGAGGACAATTTTTATCAACCACTTGTTTGCCTAATATGTAAGTGTCCACGTCAAAATTCTAATTTTACTTGAGGTTATAATTCAGTTGCCTGTACCTGTTAAGGTACTTATTTTTTTAAGTATGTACTAATTCGGTACAATTGTTATATGAATTTACTAGCGGTCCTGATTTTCCCGCCAGACGATGTCCTGTCTGACCGATCCTAGACCCCGAATGCAGCGCTACCTACCGGGTCCAATTGCATTTTCAAACCATCCAGGAACCAACTTCATCCAAATCGGTCTAGCCGTTTAGAAGGAGTTAGGTGACAAACACACGTACAGAAGAATTATAATATAAAAGTATCCTATGGCCGTCTCCTGGGTTCTAAGCTACCTCCCCACCAATTTTCAGCCAAATAGGTTCAGCCGTTCTTGAGTTATAAATAGTGTAACTAACACGACTTTCTTTTTTAGAAAAGAAGATAATATATAACAGCAAAATACATGATGGGGTGTCTGGGGAGCATGACGTCTTATAGGGACCAACTCTCACATCTATCACTGCGTAAGTTAAGCAATATATGGTCGTGGCTTCCTGTGTCTTCTTCGAGGCATGGCGCAGGTTTTATGACGCGGACGTCCACCTAGGCGGTCAGCGGGCGGACTATACATAGAGTAAGCTAGTCATATGCAGGCATTGTCGGTTCGACCCAGCGACAGCCGAGCGACATTTTCCCCGAACATCCATCTAGGTACATAATATTACCGCATTACTTTACCGCGCGGCTGTGCCTATGGCCCGCTTATTTATGTAGCAACCTTATAGCTCCATGTGTCATAGGTTATCATATACTAATCGTGACTAACTTGTTATTGCCCTGCTGGTGTCGGGCCTGGATCTCGACTCGTGATCCGTAGTGGTAGACGCGCCCGTTGGGGTGGATGAGCGCGGCAGCAGCGCCCGAACGCGACAGTGCCAGGATTATATTGTTCTTAGCGTTGGTTACGCGCACTGCACCGTCGATCGTCATGTCCACTCTAAATGAGAAGTTTTCTTTAAAAACCGCAGGTTCAAAATAAATTAGCTAGCAAAACTCCGCAGACGTGATGGGTAGGTATCGATATTTACACGTTACATAACAAAATAAAAATGATTTGATGATTTGTTTTGGCGTCAATGACCGCTGGTAGAGTTGTTACTTGAAGTGTACAATATAGCAAGTATATAATAAATAAATAAATATACTGTTACTCTTATTACTTTACCAAATAAGTCAAGCAATGAAACTAGCTTTGCCCTAGCCTGGACAGTTCAAAGACATGCCTACCTACAATTTTCCTTTTTGTAGTTAAGGTTTGCAGACTAGGACGCCAACTCCAACTATTAACTTTTTCCCTTCTTTAATCACCATAGCCGCCGCCTCGCAGTGATAACGTCTCTCCAGACTTCATTAAACAAGTGAATTAGTGAACTTCAGTAAGTAAGTAATTGTACTTACTTAACTCTGTCTCTCAGGCGGAGGCAGACGGTGCCGTGAGGAGTCACTGAGGCATTGTATCCAGCTCCTCCCACTACATCCGTCATCTGTTAAAAAACCCAAGTTAACTTTAAGTTTTTGTTTTCAATCGAATTTCACTTATGATTTTTAAGTGCAAACGAACGTCAACAAACATTATTTTTAACACAGTGAGATCGTGAACAACCGCATTTGTTTTGTTTCCTAGACATTTGACTGCTAGGGAAAAAAAGTGTAAAGTGTGAAGTAAAACAAGTGTATTATTAACCACTTGCGTGTTCGCTATCAGAAAGTTTTTTTATTTTTTCAATCTTTTATTATTATGGATATCATCTAGGACCAGTCCTTGTTAAGACGAAATCAAACGAGAATAAACTAGACAGGGTTGCGTTGATTTGTTACTGAGTTCCTGTGGCCACCTTCCAGCTCCATTATCAGATAAGCTCGATGATACCAAAATATTGATTTTACATAGGTAGGTACGTATGCCAAATTTCAACTCAATCGTACACCGGTTCTTTAACTTGAAATTTAATGAACGGCTAGTAATGATGTGGATGACTTCATAACATCTGCTACTTGAAGACTTTTAAATTGTGATTCTCCAAGAAGTTGCACGGGAAGGTTTAGGTAAGGAACAGGATCACACTAGGTAATACGGGCTGGTATCCGCAACTCCACGTCAATGCGCGTATTTTGCGAATCAGGATCACACTATCGTGAGATTATACATAGACAACACCGATGCGTGAGTAGTATGCTTAATTGCGGACTTGCCTCAAGCTCGCGCCAGGTATCAGCATGGTAGATGTCGTCTCCCGGGTAGAAGGGAGCCTTGCGCTGCAGGGGTGCGCGCCACGGCGGCTGCCATCCTGCCGCGCCCACCAGCTCTGCTTGCCCTAGACCACCCTCGAGAAACTTGCTGTAGTCTTGGAAGGCAGACAAGTTTGACTCCTCCTAAATGAAGCATAAAAATACAATCCAAAAAACACCAAAATGGCACTTTTGGTATTTTTTGGATTTCATTTTTACCGGTTTCTTCGGTTCTAGTTTTTTGTTTAACTATTAAACGGCTCTTAATTTTTTGACAAATATGTCGCAATGGCAGTAAATATTTGTTGTAGTAAATAGCTACCAGTCTTCCGGCACTTGGCGTTTTTATGGTCATTGACGTTGACGTTAATGTGGCCCGGGCATGATAGACTCTCCCGAGAAGTGGACAATGAATGTCGTTTACAAACTTGTCTTGTCTCGCTCCTCCGCGCTGCGCGCACGCATGTTCAGGCAACAAGCTACATTAAGGCATGTCCGTTTAGCAGGAAGCCTCGATGCTCCACCCCACCCTGTTTGTTTACAGGAAGAAGCGAAGAGCAAATGATTCTTTGATGGTACCAAATCGAAGAATACATTTCTGAAGCCGAGGGTGTAGCAGCACCAGGTCACCCACCAGCAAGTTGCCGTTGTAACAGTTACTGTATAAATATATCTACAGTCATCAGGTTCAATGTGTTCGGTATGTCTAATGTAACATACCTAAGCGGTGATACCATCCATACATACAAGTATATTTCTATGATACCATCCAAGCGTCACCATGCTAGACGATGTGTCTATTGCTTGCGCGGTGTAACCTACATTTTGTATACAACGTGTAACGTTAAATGCGCAAAACCTCTTAAGGGGTCATTGTACTCATCATTATGAACAACTTTTACTATTGGACCAAAACTGAAATCGCAAAAAAACAGCTGTTCAGTACATTTACGTTCGCATAATTCGTCAAAATGTACTGAACAGCTGATTTTTTTTTTCGCGATTTCAGGTTTTGGTCTTATCACGGAGTAGAGAAAGAAGGGTCTTATAGTAAAAGTTGTTCATAATGATGAGTACAATAACCCTTTAAGAGGTTTTGCGCATTTAACGTTACACGTTGTACATATAAAGCTTTGCTGGAAAATTATAGAGCGCTGTGACGATGATTGATTCACCCAATAAACTTCGCGAAACAAATTAAGTACCTACTTAGTAGGCACTCGAGCAAGAATTGTTGGCGGACTGACAGTACTCTAGTATTTTACTACCTCAGCATCATTTTCCTGCCCGTAACCCACTTTAATTTGGGGTCAACGCAACACGTACCTATTTTTCTTCCATACTTCTCTATTAGCCATCATCTCGGTATGACGGTAGTCACTCTCTAGCCATTAGTATTTCACTTACTCATAAAAATTAACGGGAGTGATATGTAAGTTCGACTGACGTTTTTGCGAATGTCGCCATTTCGAAAAATTTTGCGAGTGGTACGCCAGTTCGAAAACTCATTAAATCGAAAACCGCTTTACCGAATGACGTTATCACGAAGGTCGCCAATTCGAAAAATCCAAAAAAAACCAGTTCGAAAGTCATGGTATCGAAATCCGATGTTGAGTTAATTTGTCTGGGAATCGAACTCACGACCCCAATGAGACGAGATACAGAGAGCAGGGTTTTTTGACTTGGTTTGGAAAAAAAGAAAGACAAATTAACTCAGCATCGGACTTCGATACCATGACTTCCGAACTGGCGTAATGCTCATCATTATGAACAACTTTTACTATGGAACCAAACCTGAAATCGCGAAAAAAAACCAGCTGTTCAGTACATTTATGTTCGCATAATTCGTCAAAATGTACTGAACAGCTGATTTTTTTTTCGCGAATTCATGTTTGGTCCATAGTAAAATTTGTTCATAATGTACAATGACCTCTTAAAAGGTTTTGCGCATTTAACGTTACACGTTGTATATACTAGTCTTTATACATAAATATGGACTAGTCTAGATAACAAAAATTGAAAATGTTATGCTTCGGCAATCCCACACAATTTCACTCTGCCTCATTAACGGGATATGCCGTTGATTATCGCGTTGAAGGGCGTTAGCCGTAGGTGTAGCCACCACTTACCGCGATAATTTGACCGAATCTTGACCGAATTTAAGTTCCGCGATGTCATTGACGTTGACGTTAATGGGTTGAGAGAAAAATCTCATTCCCTATAATTTTCCACATTCGGAGCTGACTGACACTTCCAAATGCTGAAACTCAACATCGACGTCATTTGGATTGGTTCACAATAATCACTTTTCACTTTTGATTTATTTTGTGGTTAATGCTGAATGAAAGACAATGTAGGTACTTATGAACAAACAGTGAAGAGTAGGTGTGATATCAGCTTTACTACCGGTTGCAAGAATACTCGTGCATAGGTAATGATATTTTTTTTTAGGTATTTTATAACCAGTTTATCCTGGTTATTTACATTTGAATTTGTCTATGTAGATAATTAGAGTACTAGTAGATGATTATTGGGGTCACATCACCTGGTTGTAGGAGTGCGCTGTATAGACGCTTCTAGGTCGGACAGGCATAGTCACATCCTTTCTAAAATCTGCATTTGCCATTTTAATACTTCTTCAACTTATAACTGTTAAGGTTTATACACTATTTTAAAAAATACATGAACAACAGTGACTATCGACACTGGAAAATGCTACATAATATAAATCATACTACACGGTAGGAAAGTAATGGAAGAAGTCATTTGTCATTTATTATTTTCCTAGTTCAAAATTTTATTTACTTCTCTATGGCGATGACTCAATATTTAAAATAGTTGCTGGCCATATTACCCAAAAAGGTTTTTCGGAAAAAAACCTATCACACATAGAATAAAACAAAGTCGCTTCCCGCTGACTGTCTGGGTCTGTACTCTGTCCCTATGTACCTATGCTTAGATCTTTAAAACTACGCAACGGATTTTGATGCGTTTTTTAGGGTGCCGTACCTCAAAAGGAAAAAACGGAACCCTTATAGGATCACTTGTTTGTCCGTCTGTCTGTCTGTCTGTCAGTCTGTCAAGACCGTTTTTCTCAGGAACGCGTGAAGGTATCCAGCTGAAATTAATATCAAATACGTAGGTCTATGGTCCCTTAGAGTTCTAAAAAGATCAAACTTCTAAGTCAACGCAATAAAAAAATACGGCCATTTATGCGACATTTTTTGGTACTCGCAAGTAAATCAAAACCTATAGGGTACTTCCCGTCGTCCTAGAATCATGAAATTTGGCAAGAAGCAAGGTCTCACAACATAAATATAGGAAAAAGTCCGAAAACTGTTCATTTGTCACACAAAAAAATATTTTCAAAGTTGTCAGTGTGTCGAGACCCTTTTTCTGAGGAACGCATAAAGGTATCAAGTATAAATTAATATCAAATACGTGTTTCTTGAAGTCCTAAATAACTCAAGCTTCTAAGTCAACGCAATAAATAAATACGGCGATTTTGCGAATCATTTTGATACTCGCAACTGTCGCAAGGAAATCAAAACCTTTATGGTACTTCCCATTGACCTAGAATAATGAAATTTGGCAAGAAGCAAGGTCTCTCAGCACAAGTAAAGGAAAAAGTCCGAAAATTGTGAATTTGTAATTTTATGACATATTTTTTTATTTATTTTTTTGATATACAATGTTAAGTTTGTTTTTGAGATAAATTATTTTCAACTACGGAACCCTTCATTGTGCGTGGTCCAACACGCACTTGGCCGGTTTTTTTTTTAATAGATAGAGTGATTCAAGAGGAAGGTTTACCTATATGTATAATACATGCGCGGGCAAAGCCGCGGGCAAAATGTAGTTAATTATAAAGTTAAAAGATAAAAACACTGACCTCTATCGTACTTGTACAATAGGTGGATAAAAAGCAGTCAGTTTTTTTTTTTTTTCTTTTGGCTTCGCACGGTTTGTGCATTTAGCCCATGTCACGTTTAGTTTCGTAGGAACAAAGGTAGGGAAACGAAGATATTATTAGAGCGCCCAATAACGCCGGCTCCGACGCACAGTGTGGGAATCTCGCAATCTAGGGGGATTTAATTTTTAAAATGTAAACAAGGAATAAGGAAAGAATTCCCGGTAGTACGTTCCCGTGGGATATTATCAGACATCAACGCTGGCGAAGCCGCGCGGGAAGTGCTAGTTATATATATAAAAGATACAAGTTAAAAAAAATACTGATTGGTATTCAAATAAAAAATAAAAAAAGTAATTAAAAAAACTAAAAAACCCGACTGCGGTAAAAGTTAAGTTAAAAAAAATGAAAAGCTAAAAACAAGCCCATTTTAAATTAAATTAAATTTGGAAGCAGGCGGGACCCGTTTGTGTTTGAAAATATAAAAAATGGAATGGGTCCCGCCTGCTTCCAAATTTAATTTAATTTAAAATGAGTTTGTTTTTAGCTTTTCAGTTTTTTTTAACTTAACTTTTACCGCAGTCGGGTTTTTTAGTTTTTTTAATTACTTTTTTTATTTCCAGCTTTTTAGTTTACAAACATAGAATTAATAGGCTAGTCTAATTACTCTAAGTTTACAAATGTGAAAAATTTCGCAGACGATTTAGTTCTTGCAAGGAGTTTTGAGGTTTTTTTATTTCCAGCTTTTTAGTTTACAAATGTGAAAAATTTCGCAGACGATTTAGTTCTTGCAAGAAGTTTTGAGGGTTATTTTGATTTCGATTTTCTTTTCGTGTTTTTTACGATTTGTCACTTCGAATTGGCTTACAATTTTTGTTCATTTATTGTCATGTCCAACAATATAATAGGTACATATTTCCACTATCACCAGTATCAGCAACCCTCCTACATGACCTACGTTGCAATAGCGTGTTATCGAAACTGCAATCATCGCAATAGAGAACTTTCGCAACAACGAACTTCGCGATATTAAACTTTCGCAGTAACATACATCGCGGCAATGAACTTTCGCAACAACGAACTTCGCGATATCAAACTTTCGCAGTAACGTACATCGTGGCAATGAACTTTCGCAGTAACGTACATCGCGTTAATGAACTTCGCAACTATGATATACACCCTGACTTTCAGCTAAACCAAACGGAATAAAAAATAATGTGTGAGACTGACAGCCAAATAAAAGTCATCACTTCTAAAAACAGATTGGAAAGAAAGAGTGTGAACAATACAAAACAGCTATCAAAAAAAAAAAGAAAAAAAAGAGAAGAAATTAAATCAGTATAACATTCAAGCATTCAAGCTTAAACTAAAAGATAGTGGGCAAACATGTATGGGAGTTGGTCCAAGCGTCGCCAATGTAAGGGTATCTCAGAAACAACCACAGTTAACTTCAAAACTTATTTATTATTATCAACACCTTATTCTTAACAAAACTTATTTCTCAAATCCACAGTCACGGTACAACAATCAAGCGTCCGCTCGCTGCCAACCCCCCTCCAAACAGCCCCCGATCTGTGTCGAGACGCCACCAGTGTTCCCAGTTCCCTCTATTCAGTCTCCCGATTTTTCAGTATGGCCAGTACAAAGATTTAAAACCGTAGATCGATTTAAATAGTCGATTTTAAACCATGTAGTTTTAGTAATATTAATGAAACCTTACACTCGACCATCCTGACGACGTGTATGTCCTCATACACGTATCTGGTGGAACCTTACACTCGGCAAAAATCGAGCACATTTTGAAAGAATTATAATAATGAGTGAATAAGAAAATTTAAATGAAACTAGTGAATAAAAATATCTGGTTATGAATACAAATCTATTTCTAACAACCAATTATCTTTGGAACAAAATGTTTAATTAATTATCATCAGAACCAATTATCTTTAGAACTATTTAATAGAAAAAATTAACAAAAATTTAATACTTAATCCTTATTTACTATCCTTATCCAATTTTCCTTATAATTAATTATCCTTGTAACCAAGTATCTATCCATTTATCCAACCAAAATTAACCATAAATCTGTAAGCCAATCCGTTTTGTAGGATGTTACGGTTTAGCAGATCAACCAAGAATTATCCTTGTAACCAATTATTTATCCATTTATCCAACCAAAATTAACCATAAATCTGTAAGCCAATCCGTTTTTTAGGATGTTACGGTTTAACAGATCAACCAAGAGTTATCCTTGTAACCAATTATTTATCCATTTATCCAACCAAAATTAACCATAAATCTGAAAACCAATCCGTTTCTTAGGATGTTACGGTTTAACAGATCAACCAAGAGTTTTGCTTCATTCAGGTCAAGACGCAAAATCTTTCCGCGATTTCTCGTGCCTGACCTGAAAGGAGAAAACAACAGCATGTAAATAAACACCATAAAACAACCAACAACAACAACTTATAACTTTATTACTATACAATATTCAGAACAGTTTAAGCTAGCGTTGCCACCTGCTTAAATATTTTGTCATTTGGTACATATTCGAATTATCAGTCTGATATATTATCATCGTCATCAATGACATCGTTCTCGACATCATTATCAGTGTCATTATCGATTTCCAAAGAGTCAACATGGATCCATGGTCGCATTCGGTCAGCGGCAATGGTAGTCTTTCGCTTTTTTTTCATTCCCTCAAACCCCGCAATTGGTGCCACTTTATACCGATCGTTACCTATTATCTTTACGATTCTAAAAGGACCTTCGTATGAAGGCATGAGTTTTGTACTCTTGCCATCATTTTGAAATGCAACTTTAGTTACTTTAACTAAGTCACCGTTTTTATAAATACGTGCAGGTCGTCTTCCTTGGTCATAGTATCGTTTTTGTGCTACCTGCGTTTTGTCAATTCTATTTTTAACTTCATCGCGAATAGATTGCAAAGAAGTGACTTCGCGCGTTGTTTCAGTTATTTCGTTCAATGCTGCGTTAAACTCGCTATTCATTGCCGTTCCAAACATAACTTCAGCGGGTGTCCTGCCTGTCGTTTTTTGTACCGTGTTATTTAAGCCCCATTGAACTCTCCCTAATTTGCTATCCCAGTCTTTTTCATCTGCGCTAAGGTTCTGTGCCGTCAACGAGTCGAGGACGGTCCTGTTGTAACGTTCAACTTGACCGTTGGCTCTTGGGCATGCAACTGCATTTAGGACATGTTTTATTCCCCGTTCAAGACAAAACCTTCTAAATCCATGAGAAGTGAAACAGGAACCTCGATCACTAATAACTCGATCAGGGGTTCTGAATGTGTCAAAAATGTCCTGCAAGACTTTTATGACATTTTGCGTGTTTGTATTCCTGACTGGTTTGATGAATAAAAACTTTGTGAACGAATCTACGATAGTTAATATGTGAGTATGGCTTCTTTTGGACTTAACAAAGGGTCCAAGGTGGTCAATGTGCAATGTATGAAAAGGCCTCTCAACCTTTTCAATGGGATGTAATAACCCTTCACGTGTGTTTGTAGCTTTTTTTGCGTATGCACAGTCGATACAGGATCCAACATACTTTTTTATGAAACGTTTCATTTTTGCAAACCAATAATTCTTTTTTATTCGGTCTAAAGTTTTCTCGAAACCAACATGACCTATATCGTCGTGGTTTCTCTTGCATAACTGCCACCTTGCACCCTTTGGGACCACCCACCTCACACATTCCTTGTCACCCCCGACACACCTAAAAAGCTTGTTATCTCTCAAAACGTAGTTATCCTTGATGTACTGTACCCCTTGAGGGTCTAGATCACTAGCAATAATGTCACGAATTCTACGCAATTCCGGATCCCCTAATTGCAACGTAAGTAGCCAGTCCTCGTCATTTATAGCCATAACCAAGGGGTATTGTTCGGGACTTTGAGATTCTGCATCAACAATTGGGTTCCGGGATAACGCATCAACGTGACCCATTTTTGTACCCGCCCTGTATTCCACAGAGCAATCAAACTCCTGTAGAGCCAGCCACCATCGAGCAATTCTCGGAATTAGATCGCGCTTTACAAAAGTGGAGCGCAATGCACTACAATCGGTCACAATTTTGAATGACTTACCTAAAAGATATACCCTAAGCTTTTTAAGAGCGCAGATAACTGCTAATGTCTCCAACTCATAGGAGTGAAAATTCTTCTCCTCGGGCGTCGTCTGACGACTATAATACGCCACTGGATGAAAAGAACCTTCACTCCCCCCAGCACGCTGCAAGAGAATACCACCAACACCTATTCTACTAGCGTCTGTGTGAAGTTCGGTCTCGGCTAAGGGGTTATAAATGGCAAGTACGGGTCTATCTACAAGCTTAGCCTTTAAAATTTGGAACGCTTCTTGTTGTTCGTTCGACCATTCCCAGACTGCATTCTTTTTAAGCAATTTAGTGATAGGGTGAGCGAGTTGTGCAAACCCTTGTATAAACTTTCTAAAATAGCTAACAAGCCCTAGAAACTGTCGCACCCCGTGCACATTATCCGGACGGGGAAAATCGACTACACTCTGGATTTTTTCACTTCCTGGCCGCATACCTACTGAACTGATTTCAAACCCTAAGTAATTTATCGTGTTTTGTAGAAAACTACACTTAGATAAATTTAACTTAAGATTTGCCTTACGTAATAAATCAAGCACTTCCTCTAACCGATTTAAGCATTCAGTCGGATTCCTACCAAAAATTAATACATCATCGATGTATACGGTGGCCTTGTCAAACCGAGCTGAACCAAGGACATGATTCATCATACGCTGAAACACAGCAGGCGCGTTTGCCAGGCCAAACGGCATACGATTGTACTCGTATTGGCCGTCCGGTGTGACAAACGCCGTCAAATGCTTGCTGTCTTCTGATATAGGAACCTGATAATAACCAGACATCAGATCAAGTGTAACGAACCATGCCTGTCCAGATAATCTTGCTATCTCATCCTCTATGACAGGTATGGGATATCTCTCTTTTACAGTGATCGAATTTAGTAATCGGTAATCCACGCATAAACGAACACCGCCCTCCTTTTTTCGCACGAGAATGATTGGACTAGCATAGTTGGATACTGATTCCCGAATGATTCCTGCCCGTAACATGTCATCTACCATTTCTCGAACCCTTTCGCGTTCATAGTAAGACAGACGGTAAGGTCTATAAACTACCGGACGCTGACTATTCAACTCGATTCTCATTTCGGTTACATTAGTGCAGCCTAAGTCGGCTAAATCGTAAGCAAAACACTCCTCATGACGTCGAAGGAGTTCTATGAGTTTGGCCCTATCACTATTTGATACAGCAACACCCACGCGTAGTTGACTCTCATCAAATCGTTTACCCGAAGACACCCTAGTTTGCAGGTCCAATTCAGGAGATTCAGTGTTCTCAAGACTATTTACTAGTTGCACCTTTTCGGCTCGGGCGAACACGAAATTGTTTTGAAGCCAACACGGAACCGAACACGGCATCACTGTAACAAAGAGTGAACCTTGATTGACATCGTAAACACCCCCACAAACTAAGAATTGTTTGCTTGGCTTCCCTACAATTCTAGCATCTAACACTACGCTACCAGTGAACAACGTCTCTATTTTAGCCCTTATACTTGCAGTACCATAGATACGACTATAACCTATTATCCTTACCCGTTCTAAGTGTTCTTCATGGTCATATAGGTCTGGTAACTCGGTTCCGATGTGCAAAAACTGTAGTTTGTTCGCGTCTTTATAAACAACAATGTGTGGCTGCTCTGAGTAACTCTGACCAACGAGCATTGGCTTCTCCAGCAAGTGATCATCTACAATCCTACACGAAACAGTAGCAGGCACGTCATCGATGATAACATTCAGCTTTGCAGAACCCACGGATTGCACGAGACTGTTGCCAAAACCCTTCATTGTCGACGGAGTGTAGTCATGACTAAGTCCAAGATTTGAAAAATCCGATTGTCTTATAAGCGTGACCTCACTGCCAAGGTCAACAAATGCTTCCAGAAGAAAACCATTAACAGTCACAGTTTTCATAAATTTTCCGTTTGGGCAAGAACTGGAGATGCGCATGGTTCTTGCTATCGACTCAGCTTTCGTTGGCCCTGTACCTTGTTTGAGTCTACAGGTCTCAGGCTTATGGCCCACCTTGTTGCAATTACTACACTTAATCAAGGGTTTCGGGCACCTAGAATACGGATGTCCTTTCTCCTTACAATTGTAACAATACAGGTTCTGATTTAGCTTCAAACTCGTCTTACTATTTAATTTGTCATCTACTATATTAATATACCTATCTCTAAACGGCTGTTGTTGATTGGAAAGTTCTTTATTATTGCTTAACAAAAATTTCAAAAGCTGGTCCGGTTGCTCACAACGTAGTGCCAATGCACTCGACCTAATAGTTCTATCACCGATACCGTGAATGATGCAATCAACGGCCCGCTTACCTGTTATCTCGCATTGATTTAGTAGTGCCAGCTTTTCGTAGTAATATATATCAATTGATTCGTTAGGTCTACTCTTTCGCTTCAACATGTCTTCTAAAATTTGCCCATAATTTTGTTCAGAGGGGAAAGCATCCATTAATTTTACCTGCCACTCTGCCCAAGTAAACAATATCGTGTTGAGACTTTCATACCAAGTCTTACCTAAACCAGTCAGCTTTTGCATAGCAAAATGAACCACAGTCTTCTCGTCCCAGCCATAAACTTTTGCACATTCATTGACTTTATTATTTGAATTAAATCTTTAGAAGAAAAGGTGGGACTACATGACCTTTTAGTGTGATGATCCGCGCTCGTAGTACTTCGATTTTTTCTGTTGCGACTACCCGGCAGCCCTCTGCGACTACCCGGCAGCACTCTGCAACTGCGCTCGCGGCTCGTCCCAGCTTCAGGTGAGCCCCGTCGTTCACTGCGGCGCCGCTGCTCGATGTCACGTTCCTTTTGCAGGTCGATCTCCATCCGGCGAATCCGCTCCTGCTCCCGTAGTAAAACTTGTTCTCGTGCCAGCAGGCGCCGACTACGGCTGCGGCTACGGCTGCGGCTGCGGCTGCGGCTGCGGCTGCGAGTGCGGCTTCTCTGGCGTGCGCTCAACTGGCTACGCCTGGAGCGCGAGCGAGCACGCCGAGGAGTATCCAAGCTCCGATGAGGTCCATTTCCTCCGTCCATTTCCTGAAACTCGTCACCAAATAAGAAAACGTCAATACCTAAAGTATAAAATTAGGAATAGAGATAACTAATTATCTCGAAGACGGTGCGTCCTAAGCTAAAATTGATTAAAATTTTCAACGGCGTACCAGATAAACCAATAAACCATGAAATTCCATTTGGTTCTATAGCCCTGGTACCTATCATCCACCATTGTATACCTAGTCTAGAAACACAATTAAAGTTAAGGAACCCGAATTCAATTACCTGTCGTTTGCAACCTAGTTAACTAACTGAGTTTTAATGTATATTTACTGGCTTAAAACTTAACTGTAATACAATAGCTCCTTATCTCTATAACATCCCCACAATAACATGAATGCTGGATCAGCGTTGGCCGCCCAAGGCGCGCATCAGGTACACGATGTTATAACCGCCGCCGGGAAAAACCCCCAGTCAGTCGAGCGTCGCGCCCGATGACGTCATGTTTTTTGTTCTTTATTCTAAGATGTTTGTATACAAAGCCGGCGGCGATATTCTTGGAATGCTGTTACACTTGAATGCAAGATAGCAGGACTTTATTAAAATAGAAAATTACACCAGGCAATGAAATTTCAGTTAACTGAATTTGATCTGATTTGACGACGGTCCTGCCGTGGGAATTTAAAATTATAATTATGATGGAAGATTAGAAGTTATCGTAGAGAATAAAATTCTGCTTTTATTAATCAGTAAAAAAAATATATTTACATAAACAAAAGAACGTTAAGATGTGACAAGCACGAATAATGGATTATTTGTTACCAGAATTATAATAATATCATTTCAATTCATAACATCACGCCTGTAATCCCCGAAGGGTTAGGCAGAGGTGCACCTATTAGTACACCCACATTTCGCCAGTTTCGTTAAATAATGGGGCGAGTAATTAACCCGGAAATAATGATAACGTCGGTAGGTACTTAAGTCTAAAGAAAAATACAATGTAGGCGTGTACTTACGGATCTTAATCCCGCTTCTGAGATGTAAGGGTATCTCAGAAACAACCACAGTTAACTTCAAAACTTATTTATTATTATCAACACCTTATTCTTAACAAAACTTATTTCTCAAATCCACAGTCACGGTACAACAATCAAGCGTCCGCTCGCTGCCAACCCCCCTCCAAACAGCCCCCGATCTGTGTCGAGACGCCACCAGTGTTCCCAGTTCCCTCTATTCAGTCTCCCGATTTTTCAGTATGGCCAGTACAAAGATTTAAAACCGTAGATCGATTTAAATAGTCGATTTTAAACCATGTAGTTTTAGTAATATTAATGAAACCTTACACCAAGGATGAATCATACACCAAATGAAAGCGTACAATGTACTGTTCAAACATGCAAAAGGGTATCAAAATCTGTCCGAGAGATTTCGAGAAATGATAGCTTATTTTTGGCTCAGAAGATACTACGGACTTTTTATTTTGCTTCATTGTCGAGTATTATTATAGTTTGTTCTTCTTAATAATAGTTAAAAATCATTATTTCATTCTTATAATCATCATTATTCATCATCATCATCATCGTCATCATCGAGTAATGATAGATTTTATATTTTGCTAAATTGTCGGTATATTATTTGTTATAGGTAGGTATTACGTACTTAGAGTTAAAAATCTTCGCACCATATTTTTTATAATCATCGATGTTGATCATCATCATCATTGAGTAGTGATAAGTTTATTTTTGCCTTAGAAGTTACTAAAGATTACTTATTTTATTTAGCGACATTATCGGATATGTTTATTATTATTTCCTTTATTTCATTTATGTACATATCATTTACATTTTTAAATATTTTTATAAAAACAAAAATAAAAAAAACATTTAAAAATATAAAAATAGTAGCCCACCGATATCGGGAACAGGGTCCAAGCTACCGGTGGTCAGAGCTCTAAAGAGAGGAACCTCCTCACTATGCGTGCCGTGTCCAGGAGTACTGCTTATTATTATTATTTTTAGTATTTATAGCTAAAAATAATCATGATTATTATGTTTTATTATCATTTCGTTTATTCATTTTTATCCTTATAAAATACATTTTTAAATAATTTCTAAAAAAATATAAAAAATAGTAGCCCACCGGTATCGGGAACAGGGCTACCGGCAGTCAGGGCTCCAGAGAGAGGAACCTCCTAACAATGCGCGCCGTGTCCAGAAGTACCGCTTTCTGAATCAGGCCCCCTTAATCCAGCTGCTCAACGAGAGCCTCCTTAGGTCCAACACCTAAGGAGGCTCTCGTTGAGCAGCTGGAGCTCGAGGCTCTTGGCAATTAAGCCATTGGCTGATACGACTATCGGCACAATGATTGCAGAGTCCACATCCCACATGTCGACAACCTCGCGAGCCAAGTCAAGATACTTGATTTGTTTATCTTTCTCGGCATTCACGAGGTTCCCGTCATACAGGACCGTTATGTCAGTAATCATTGCGCGCCGCTCTTTTGATCCACCACCACTATATCAGGTTTATTGGCAACAATAGTCCTGTCAGTGATGATGGATCGATCCCAGTACAATGTGATATTTCCATTTTCGAGAACTGGGTCGGGCACATACCTACAGTTCCGCGCTTCCAATTCCGCAAGGCTGTATTTCACCGCAAGTTGCTGAAGGTTATTCCTGGCTACAAGGTTGTGTCTATGCAAGTACTTTTCGTTAGCTAGACGAGAACACCCGGAGATAATGTGTCGGATTGATTCTCATATTAATTATTATCATTTTTAAAATGTCTTTGACATATCTCAGGACCTTGGGGCCCCGGACCTTTGGAAGGCGTACGAGGGGCCGAAGCCAACTCGCAGAGGCCCCTTCAATCAACTCAGCCTGTCGCAGTACACTGCTGGACATAGGTCTCTCCCAGTCTGCGCCACAACACCCTGTCCTCCGCCTTTCGCATCCAGTCTGTCCCAGCCACTTTCTTCAGGTCGTCGGTCGATCAAGCGGGGGGCGTCCCACACTACGCTTACCGATACGCCGTCTCCAGGACCCGTTTGCTCCACCGGCCATTGGTCCTTCGATAAACATGGCCAGCCCACTGCCATTTCAGTTTGCTTATTCTGCAAGCTATGTCGGTTACTCCGATTCTTTTCCGTATAACTTCATTCCTGATTTTATCCTTCAAAGAAACTCCGAGCATAGCCCGCTCCATAGCGCGCTGAGCGACCTTGAATTTATGGACCAGCCCGACTGTTAGTGTCCACGTTTCAGCACCGTATATCATAACGGGCAGGACGCACTGGTTTTCAAACATTGCGGGATGGGTGACGAAAACACTTCTTCGTTTTCCAATCGCTGCCCAACCCAATTGGAGCCTTCTGTCGGCTTCTTTTTCAAAGTTATGTCTACCGAGCTGGATGACTTGCCCTAGGTAGATATACGCCTTCACAGCTTCAAGAAGCGACCCCTCGATGCGAATTGGACTCGGCAAGACGAGTGAATTGTACATGACTTTCGTCTTGTCTAAATTCATACCGAGGTCAACTCGCCGAGGCCCCTTAGACAATTTTAAATTATGAAGAGGCACCCACCAACGATTATGCCTGTATGCACTATGCAAGTGCACCCAAGGACATCCCCGGGTTGGTGCAGAACTACTGCAGAACATGGCAACAAAACATATTGGGCTATGGGTTTGGGTGGCTGTGGACTAGTAACCTAGAACTATGGAAACACTATGGCCCCTGCCTGAGTAATGTTTTGTATACAATACATAAATAAAATGGCAAAGGCATGACTGGCACACTCAATAATGGGCCACCGCTAACTGTCGCTAGCACATAGTGTCGTACCGGCAGGGGGGCGACATGTTCTGAGGTAAAGAGTGGAGAGGTATCCCACGGCTATCAGGACAATCCCGGAAGTACGGTCAAGATCCCTACCAGCATCTTACTGGAATACTGCCTTCCTCCGAGCATGTTTGCTCTTGCGAATGCAAAAGGCAAGAAAGAGGTGGGAGGTCTGTTCCTCGTCAGTGTTCACTCCAGCCGGCCAATAAAGGCAAGCGAGAGGTGAGGAACAAGACTCTCCCGGGAGATAGGGTTCGTGGGGTCGCTACTGCACAACAGCTCACCACATGCTGCCCTGCGGGTTCATGTATCTCTCTTGGTCTGGCTCCTCACCCTAGACCTGTTTCGGCAAAGTAAACTCTACAGGCACAGACCTAGAATTCGGAGCGCGCAAGCTCCACCACGACGTCAACATAGAGAAACTGCTGTAGAGTTATTATTATTAAGTTGTCTTTGACATATCTCGGGACCCTGGGATCCCGGTCCTTTGGAAGGAGCTGAAGCTGGTCCAAAGGTCTGGGACCCCAGGCTCCCTAGATATGTCAAAGACATTGACAGTGAAACAAAATAATAAAAATCAGTAATAACTTGTAAGACTTTTGTCTTACAAGTTATTACTGATTTTTATTATTTATTTAAATAAGCTTATCATTTCTAGAAATCTGTAGGACAGATTTTGATTCCCTTCTGCATGTTTGAACAGTACATTGTACCCTTTCATTTGGTATATGATTCAACCTTGGCGACGCTTGGACCACATTTGCCCACTATCTTTTACATTTCATATACAATACAAGAATAAAAACCTTACTTACTTCAAAAAGGTTACACAACCTTTAATTCGTTTTATTAAAAAACAAAAACCATTTATATAATACTAAAACGTTCCACACATTTTGATCATTTTTGTTTAACGTATTTTGTTTCGTTAAAACCGGTTAAAATTAAAACGTTCCAAAACCTATGAGACACTCTTACAATTTACATTCCATGAAAACATTTTCGCAAAAACGTTTCAAGGTGATGTGATATTGCAGCGAAATTATTCATAATAATAAAGATTAAATAAAAAGGTTACAGAGAGATTGGTGCGTTTTTAATTATTTTTAACTACAAATGTAATAAGCGTTGTGGGTTGAAACATTGGAAATCAAAGAATTTGTGACATAAAGACTGAAACGTTTTTACAATATGATGAAGGGTGTTTTAAAAAGTAGCCTAGCGCCATTAACTCACTTTTGACGGACTTGTGGGTTGGAACTTGCACTTAAGTGACAATTTGCTACGTGCATTCAGAACGAGACTGCTTTACGTGCTTAGAGGTGCTCATCGAGGGTCACACCTAGATATTTGGCTCGCTTCTCCCAAGGGATCGGTTTGCCAAACATGGTGATGGGTCGGTTGGAGGAGATCGATTGAGACGCGGTTTCAAAAGATAACCGCTTGACTTTTGTCGAGATTGACTTCGATTTGATTCGAGAGTTCGACTGCGGTTTGGAGAGTGCGAGATATCGGCTCTTGCCCGGAATAGTAAATGATACACTACAGTGATAATATAATCGTATCGTCTGCGAACAGAGCCCACTGTGCCTTTTTACTTTTCGTGATATCGCTGGTAAATAAAGTCGTGGAAATGAGTGGAGAAAGCACAGAGCCCTAAGGGAAATCTGCGTGAATGGGGCGGGGAGAGGATAGCGCTCCTTCGATGCGATAGCGCAAAGTGCGGAAAGACAAAAAGTTTCGTAAGATGAGCACGAGACGGTCTGGCACACCGAGTTTGTAAAGCTATAAACCGTTGTGCCAGACTTTGTCAAACGCTTTCGCTGAATCGAAGAAAACAGCACCCGTCATCGAACCACGTTGGAAACCAACACTTATGTGTTCGTTGATGTGGTGGACCTGTTGTACGCAAGAGTGTTGGGTTCGAAAACCAAACTGCTCGTTAGGAATTAGGCCCTTTGTCTCGGCATAATCTTTGAGGCGCTTATAAAAAAGTCTCTCATAGATTTTGCCGAGAGCATTGAGCAGACTGATGAGGCGAAAAAAAAAACATGTGGCGACCCGGTTTAAGAAATTTCTGATTTGAACATAATATGATTTTTACAACGCTATTTACAATGGCTACGTTGCAGTTGTATCAGCGCTATCAACAAAACTACAAAATGGAATTTAAAAAATCATAAAAAATCTTACAATATTTTTCACCTACACAAGGTTAAAAATATTGTAAGATTTTTTATGATTTTTTTTTACCTTATTTCTTTTTTAACTTTTTTCCCGGCACCGAATTTGAAAGAAATCTGCAAAATTAGCATATAATGTACATCAATAGTAAACATGTACCATTCCCGGCCGCTCATAGGATGATTCTACCCATTCTCCTTTCATTTTACATAGGTGATAATAATGACCTGTTTAACACTTAACATGACACCAGATTAGAGAACCTGTACCTAAGTAAATCATAAAACAAATTGATTTAGTGTTCTGCTTCTGCCCTGCCTTAGACTTGCGTATGTATCAGCTAGCCATTGAGTTAAACATTACATACACAAAACAACAGGGTGAAATTGAATTCGTGGGCAATATTTTAAGGGGTCATTGTACCTACTCATCATTATAAACAACTTCTACTATGGGAACAAACCGGAAGTCGCAAAAAAAATCTGCTGTTCCCTACATTTTGACGAGATAAGCGAGCATAATGTACCTATGGAACTTTTTATGGAACAACTGTTTTTTTTTCTCGATTTCAGGTTTGTTCCTATAGTAAAAGTTGTTCATAATTATGAGTACAATGACCGCTTAAAATATTGCCCATGAATTAAATTTCACCCTGTTTAGCAATGCCGCTAGGCGCTAGCAGGAAATAGCACAGGCAGGTAAGTAAGGTACTACCACCAGTGTGCTTCGACGGGATGTAGCATGCATGTACTTTTATAAGAAACAAGTAGCACACAATTCATGAAGCAATCTATCTCGCGGGTTATGTTCTAAATGAAAATAAAAAGCTTTACGATAAAGCGTTTTGAACTAAAATCATTGCTCTTCGGATTCGGCTTCCAAATTATTAGTTTATGTAAGTACCTATTTAATACGTGTTAATTTAATATAATTGCATAATTGCTTGAAACTATGCTGTGTAATTCAGTGTGGTACATAATGTATTTACTCAAATGAGATTACGCGTTCCACGTTGTATCACGTGTGCGTTTTTTATAATGTGGCGTCATTGTACCAAATACAGTTTAGTCGAATTTAGGAATCTAAGATTTTATAGTCAATATGTCAGAGATCACTTAAAATTACAATCGATAGAGGTTATCGAGTGACGAGTGCATAGCATTGAAAATTTCTGTAAACATCGTGTAAGCGGAACACACAACATCTGAAGTCAAAATCGCCAAAAAATTAAGTAATTCATTTTATTCTACAATTACTTATACTTATAGATTTTAGGACAAAAACAATTTACTTATAGAATTTTTATTTACAGTTTACAGAAAATTAAAAACAAATCAAAAAACACCCTATTAATCAGGTTATCTTTATTTTAGTCGATTTTTGCGAGTGCATCATTTTTGTTATTTTTCTTGTTACGTTTCAGCTCACTAAAAAACTAATCAGTGTTGCCAAGAATATCAGTCATACGTATTGCGGAGAAAGTATCAACATTATCATCAATATAATTTACAGTTCTCAAATGTGGAAACACTAGCGCGGCCACGTTTCGCCAATCTTGTTAGTTGTTCGCTCTTCAGTCATTTTATAACATCATATTCATTTGCCGGATTTTCATAAGGGAAATACATTAAAAATGAGTGCTCCAGCACCGACGCCTGCTTACAAAATAGGAATCGTGAAGCAGGTAATTCAACAATAACATGTTTTTTTTAATTCTCATAAACAGTAAGCCAAGATGCCTCGTGCCGATCTCGTTAAATCTGCCCCGTTGGCACCACATCGCGCACATGATTTGAAGAGTATACCAATTCCATATTACCCTATAAGCTTGATTTCAACTGATCATCATATTAATTTGTATTATTGTAGCGATAGTTGCTGCTTGTCCATTTTGTGCCAGCTGGCAGGTCGAGATTAAGGAGTCGTAAGACAGAGCTAGATATAATTAAGTAAAAACGTGCATATTACAAGAAATATCCATTTGTGCTAAACAGGTACTATCCGGTGACACGATTGTGATAAGGCGACAGCCTCAAGGAGGGCCACCTCCAGAGAAAGTGATCGCGCTGTCTGGCATCACCGCACCCAAGCTAGCGCGCCAGAAAACCGCCAACAAGTCAGTATTTACACATCAAGTAAACACAATTGTTGATTCAGTACACAAAAAAACTATAGCTTTATGTCATTACATCAATTTCATATGCCTAGAATATCAATCACAACATTGTTAAATCATACTGGGTATTTATTTACTGTAATCTGCCTTAAAGCATAGTAATATTGTTCAATATTTTGGATCTTGAAAACAATCTTCATAAACAACCAATGAAAGGTAACATAGCTCCATAATATATGAGGTTCATCACAATATTTTCCATTTAAACACACATTAGTCTTAATTTGCTACATTTTTGTGATCAATACTATGCAGTATGAAAGGGAACATAACAAATCATCCCTTCTGTTCACAGAAGCTAAGCGATATGCGATTACATAGCTTTTGTTTTGGTAAAATTCAGTTGATCATTGAAAATTGTAGCAAAGATGATTGATTGCCCAGAGTAAATACTTCAAGTAAATCACTCAAGGCTCTTTTAATGCAATAATAAGTAAGTAAATATAATACTTCTTAAATAATTATCATTTTGATAAGTACTCTGCGAAGCTATGGCGAATTTATGTTATCTGATAGATGTTCTCTGGCGTGACAAAATATTATACACTTGTCATACATTATGTGAATAGATGCCATGACGAGTGGAAGTTGATTGTTGTGTAGAAGATCATTCCGATCACCACAAGAAAGTAAAAATCTTAGCTTGTTACAACATTTATCTATATGTTAGCTAAGTACTGTTAGAACATATGTGTATGTGGTGACAAAATTTATCGAAACACTTATGCTAGCATACTGCCAATTCATTTTGCTGCTGTACATAAGCTAAAGTTAAAATAGTTGCTTGCTTTGTTCTGCCTGTTCCATATGGTAAGGTAACAGAGTGGTAACATATGGTGTTATGAAGGTACTTAGAAATTGTAGTGATAATTTTATTGAAATGATTATATTGAGAGTATGAATGAATACTGTTCATAAAATTATTCTATTATTTAGAAACAATGAATGTAATAGTACAAGAACAGCCTCAAATAAAAAGGGAATTGTTTCCTTTCTAATTTCAACGTCGTAGTTGAGTATCACCTTACATGTGAAATGCTTCAGAACAATTTCCTCTCTGGAAATTCATATATTGGAAGTCTCATATATTTCTAGGCTAACAATATTCTCTATCTTTACATAATGAACTACTAAGTACTATATTTTGTTAGCCTAAGTCTAAAAAGAAACCTATGTTTATTGAGGTTACCGTTAAGTGAATAAGGACTGCAACATCTTTTTCATTCAAGCATTATCGTTGCTGCCAGATAATTCTAGTCAAGGAGCAGATGGTACAGATCAGCTACTGATGATGTGGAACATATTTCTCCTATTTGCTAGAAATAAGAAGTAAATCCAAGCATGAGCATCTTTCATTAACTAATTAGCATTTTATTGATTTCATATTGTGGGCCTGTGCGTTCTTACATTTAAAATCATGTGAATTCTTAAATGTACTGGCTGTTCCACAAAAAAAAATACTATTTAGGATTATTATTGCAAAAAAAATTACTTTATAAGAGTTTTTTTTTTTCATTCACATAACATTTACACCTGTATTCCCCGAAGGGTTAGGCAAAGGTGTCCCCTATAGTACTCTCATTCTGGGGTATCTGTAGCAGAAGAGATAGTGTTAAAATATTACTAAGTGTTTGACCAAAAAAACGCAAATAAGGTTTGCAGTTACATACAAGCTTCACATAATCTGCCTTTGAATCACCCATTATACCAAGAAGTAATTTGCACATTATATTTTAATGAGCGTAACCAATTTTATAAGATTTTAGACTTCAGAACATTTTTATGGAACCGCAACAATACTGATATTATATTATCACTATTGTTGAGGTTCCATCAAAAATCTTCTCAAAAGTCTAAAATGGTTACATAGTATTTTTGTACAAACACTGATTTTTGATGGAACCTCAACAATAGTGACATTATAAGTTACATAGTATCATTATAAATTATAAACGATTTTATTCCTGTAAATAGGTTTGTACATACACTTTTACATGTCAATCATATTTTAATAAAAACTAGATGAGGTTGGTGTTTCCTATGTCACTACTCGGAGAAAAGATGCCGAAACAAACTCAGAGGTCACAGTCTCCTTTTTCAAATCCAGACATAATCTTGGCCAGATCATTTGAGGACCATGTAGATTGGTGAATGAAATGGTATTTTGAAGAAAGAACCACACAGATCTGATTGGACCTGTCCAGTCAGTGCATGCATTTGTCAATTATGATGACATGTATTCTTAAATATACATACATGCAATTTTCAGTCATTTTAGACATGATGTGTGAACAGAAATATGGATCATTATTCACATTTCATGTATGAGATCCTGGTTTATTTTACATTAAGAATAGGTATAATAAATACATATTTTATGAACCTAAATATCCAATATCTAGGTAGGCCTACATATAGATAGATTTGCATGTGCAGTCACCATCCAATCCAATAATTTATCTGGATTTCATCATATTATTTTGTTATAAAATTACTGACTCGCATTTGGACTGAGAAAAACTATTAGCTTATTAAAACTATGAACATTGAGATAACAGTCACTATAGAACAAATAATATGAGGACTGTATTATCTAATAAAAACTGACTTAACCACACAGCTGTTACAATTTTTCTTATTTACTGCTGAACTTTTACTATTGGTTACAAAATTGAATGATCTTGATATACATTAAAGACGACACGACTTTAACACTTGGAGCATAATAATACCATATTTATGTAGTAGTCTCAACAAAACAGTTTATTGTTTAATTTTGTTTTGTGGATGATGATGGATGACCCATGTTAACTGCTACTCATTCAATGCAAGTACTCTGTACTTGTTATTTTAATATTATATCAAACATTTAAACTGCTTTTCACTTTATTAATCATTTCCATTATTTTATATTTCATGCATATGATAGGGCAAAAAAGAAATCCAAGTAGGTATATCTGCATTTGCTATTGTTGCTTGTTGATATTGTATGCTGATGTATTTTAAATTGTACTTATAACAAGCAATGCGAAACATTTCTGTAGAACATTAAAAGCAATGAATAATCAGCCTGAGGCCATTGCAGCCTTATATTTTGTATTACAATACAACTGTATTACAATACAACAATCAACTAATGATTGCTATGCTATTTTATTAATCTCTACACTAAGGCTACTGTTGACAACAAACAATTTATTTTCATCTTATCAGTGATACGGAATCAAAGGATGAGCCATATGCGTGGGAAGCTCGTGAGTTCCTCAGGAAACTAGTAGGCCGAGAAGTGATCTTCACTGCTGAAAAACCACCAAACTCAGCAACCAGAGAGTATGGCAGTGTGTGGGCTGGCAAAGACCCCACTAAGGATGATAACCTGACCGAGATTCTCCTTGCCGAAGGCTTGGCAAAGGTCAGAGAAGGTGGCAGAAACATACCGCAATTAAAAAAGCTGGTAGAGATCGAAGATGTGGCAAAGTCACAAAACAAAGGCATCTGGGGACCTGACCTTCAAGTAAGTTATTACAATGCAAGTTTTTTACTGAAAATTATCTCGGATTTTTGTTCCTTTTACATCAAGCAAATTATGCTTGGTGTTAACCCTTTCTGGAGAGAATTTGGATTAGGTTGTCAAAAAGGTAAAGGTTGAATTATGTCCCGAGTTATTAAAAAATAACGTTAACAGCATTATATTAGTGCTGTTATTGCTATATGCTACAGCTATTTTTATATAAAACATGAATTAGAAAAATAGTATAGAAACTTTAAGGAATCTCTTACACCACGCGGCCACGAGCACGACTTGCCATACGACCGGATACAATGTGGTGGTGAGGGCACGTACTGCGCGAGCTCACTAACTCTTGTGGTTGTCTTAGGGAAGAAAAAAAAACAAAAATCTTATAAAAAATCATTGACAGTACAGTGTAGGTACCATCGCAGACATTTGCGTTAAACCACTTTTCTACCCTATTACTATAGTAATAAGGTTTAAAGCAATGGTACATTCTTAAGATAATTATGTGAAGACGGTGTGACGTTGAATAACACTGTAAGTACTTGGGTAGTACTTTCATACATTATAAGTATTTATGATAGACCTCCAAAATATATAAAGTTTGGCGGACGAAAGAAACTGATGTTAATTAATTCAATACGTCAAAGTCCAACTAATTTCAATACGGCGCTTGCTTTACAGTAGAATCCCAATCTCAATTAAATAGAAAAAATCAAATGCAAATGGTATTTGAATTTGATAAATTTATAGTATTTTGTAGTATGCACAAAAAATATTTTTGTTTTGGAAGTTGGTGGCATGAAAACAAAAAATAAATAAATACTACTAACTTCAAAACTATACAACATGTACCTAACGTTAAATGCGCAAAACCTCTTAAGGGGTCATTGTACTCATCATTATGAACAACTTTAACTATGGGACCAAACCTGAAATCGCGAAAAAAAATCAGCTGTTCAGTACATTTATGTTCGCATAATTCGTCAAAATGTAGGTACTGACCAGCTGATTTTTTTTTCGCGGTTTCATATTTGGTCCTATAGTAAAAGTTGCTCATAATGATGAGTAGAATGACCCCTATAAGAGGTTTTGCGCATTTAACGTTACACGTTGTATACTTTTTTAATAGTTTTTAGTAATAATTTTCGTCGCGTTTTCAATAGGTTTTTAGCGATGTCGGTTGTTTTTTTTTTTGTAATAAAAAAAAATATTGTAAGTACAATGTTTGTTTCAAACTCTCACTTTGGAATTTCATTAAACAGGATCATATTCGAGACATCAAGATTCCCGGGGACAACCCAAAGGCGTTTGTCGCTAAATTCGGATATCAGCCGGTCAAAGCCGTCATTGAGTACGTACGTGACGGATCCACAGTCAGACTTTGCTTGCTGCCTGACTTTTACCAGATCACGCTCATGCTGTCAGGTATTCGAGTAAGTATTATCTAATTAAAATACTTAGTACTCTATGGAACCAGCTTTTATGTATTTACACAAAAGCTCAGGATAAGTTCGGGTTATAAATGAATAAGAACTTTATAATTATCATCAATTGCATTTTAGTGCCCTGCAGTGAGACAAGATGGTGAATCTGAGCCCTACGCTGAAGAAGCTCGCTTCTTCCTTGAATCCAAGCTGCTGCAAAAAGATGTGGAAGTCATCCTTGAGTCGGTCAACAATAACAATTATGTTGGAACTATCTTGCACCCACAAGGAAACATCGCTGAAGCTCTGCTAAGGCAGGGCTTTGCCAGATGCGTTGACTGGTCCCTGGCAGTCATGAAAGCTGGTTAGTATAGTTTAGTACCCAACAGTTCTTTATGCAGTATCTACCAGAAATGTCAAAAACATATTGAAATTAGTGAAGCTTATGGTTTCACGAAAATAAAATCATTTAATAATTAAAAATATAGAACAAGTAAAATATTAAAAAAAAAACATGATTAGTTTTTCCTATAGCTTGGACACCACCCTTGGAATATTTGGCACTTGAATCAAATGTTGAGTGCCAAGTGCTAAGTATCATAGCAATACCAGTTAACATGACAGGTTCCTTGTTGCCACACTGTATTACAGACTCACTGACTGTATTATTATTTTTAGCATTATACCTATTTCCATGAAGAATAAGTAATAAATTATTGTGTTTCTTAATAATGATTTTCGCTATTTTACGTTCTTCTTTCAATTTTAAGGCGCGGCCCCATTAAGGGCTGCTGAAAAATCCGCGAAAGAAGCCAGACTCCGTATCTGGACCAACTACGTAAGCAATGCTCCCATCATCGCGGCCAAAGACAAGGACTTCACTGCCACAGTCATGGAAGTGGTCAACGGAGACGCACTCGTCGTCAAGATGCCCAACAACACTCAGAAGAAAATATTCTTGGCCAGCATCAGACCACCGCGTGAAAAGTATGTTTCGCTCGTTACCTAAACACAACACTAATATTTTCTCCTTATTAATACCATTTTCTTGCGCAGGAACAGCCCAGATGAGGAAGGCAAAAACTCGCCAAGACCAAAAGGTTTTAAACCTCTATACGATATTCCATGGATGTTCGAAGCGCGCGAATTTCTACGGAAAAAAGTAGTTGGCAAGAAAGTTAACGTCAGTGTTGATTACATCCAGCCCGCCAAAGATAACTTCCCCGAAAAGAACTGCTGTACTGTCATATCAGGAGGAGTGTAAGTATTCAACTCATTCTCAGTGGTTATACAATTTATTAATTTCTAACCAAGTCATAATATATAACATGCTTTTATTTACTATGCAGAAATCTGGCGGAAGCTTTAGTCTCAAAGGGTTACGCCACTGTTGTTCGGTACAGAAATGATAACGATCAGAGGAGTTCCCACTATGATAAACTTTTGGAAGCTGAACTTAAGGCTCAGAAAGCTGGCATCGGCGTTCACGCTAAAAAAGACATTCCCACTCATCGCATCCAGGATACTAGTGGAGACTCTGCCAAAGCCAAGAAATTCTTCCCATTCCTGAAGAGGGCTCAAAAGACTGAAGCGACTGTAGAGTTTGTCGCCAGTGGATCTCGCATGAGGATATATATTCCGAAAGAATCCGTGTTGGTTACTTTCCTTCTTGCTGGCATCAACTGTCCAAGGGGATCACGCCCAGCTATTGGAGGTGGTGGTGGCATGCAGAATGCGGAACCCTTCGGCGAAGAAGCCCTCCAGTTCACTAAGGAGAAGTGTCTGCAGCGTGACGTTGTCGTAACTATTGAAGAGATGGATAAGGCTGGTAACTTCATCGGTTGGTTGTGGAACGAAAACGAGAACTTGTCGGTGGCTCTGGTTGAACACGGTCTTGCCACGATGCACCACACTGCCGAAACCTCGGAGTTTGCTCGCCAGATTAAAACCGCCGAAGAAAATGCTACGAAGAAACGTATCGGATTATGGAAAGATTTTGTTGAAGTTGAGAAAGAAACTGAGAAAGAAAGAAATGCCCCTATTCAAGATCGTACTGTTAAGTACGAGAAAGTTGTGATCACCGAATTGACATCTGAAGGCACCTTTTATGCTCAGAATGTCGAATTAGGCGGTAAGCTCGAAAATCTAATGGAGAGAATCCATCAGGAATTTAAGAACAATGCTCCCCTTCCTGGATCTTACATACCCAGAAGAGGCCAAATCTGTGCAGCTCGTTTCACAATGGACGATCAGTGGTACCGGGCTAAGGTTGAAAAACTTTCAGAAGATAAAATGGCTCATATTTTCTACATTGATTACGGAAACCGTGAGGTGAGTAGAATTAGGTGAAAAGTCGCATCTCAATTACAAACAAAATTATTGCTTAACTGAGACTGTTCTTGAAGGCTGCGAGGTGCGGGAAGCGTGACAGTTTAAGTCAAGTTGCACACATCTGGGATAGTTTCAACAGGACTTTTCCGACGATAGTCAATAAAAATACACACGACACGAAGTAGGTATTGACCAAGGTCTATCCATAACATGTATATTTGCTGCTCCATTGAACAATATTGTGGTATTCTATCATTTTTTTAATGGCTAGATAATTTGTCTAGTTCTAAATTTGACAGGTTTACATTTACAACAGCGCCCGCATGCAGGATAAACTGCGAGAATCGTACTCCGATCAAAAATGAATGAACAGAAATTGTAAACCCATCTCTTTTACTCTACATTACGATACGTAATACGTTCTAGTATTAGAATTTTATAACATAACATGACATTCCATTTTAATCGTATCGTTCATTGATTGACCATAATGGGGAGACACACTGCCAATTTATCCCGCTAGGAGTACACATCGTCGCTAGTGCTGTTTACCTCAGATTGGTTCTATGCCCTTTCATTTCTAGTAGTTTAATATTCACTAGTCATTAATGAGTGAGTAAGCCACCGCACCCTTTTGGGAATACAAAGTGTCAAAAAAGTGGTCCAGCATCAGTGGCGTAACTACAGGGTGGCAAGTCGGCAAAATGCCACGGGCCCCCAGCCGGAAGGGGCCCCCGGTCAGAGGAGAATCCCATCTCTCAACATTTATTATTACCCATTTAGTAAAAAACCGATGAATTTGCCACGGGCCTCGAACGGTATAGTTACGCCGCTGTCCAGCATGTCAACATTGTACAAAATACTTTAAAGAAAATATTTATTTTAAAGTCTTTGAAGTGTGGGGAACCCACTTCCATGAAGCTGACTATTTGTTTTGGGTTGAAGATGATCCCAAAATCGGTCCCATAAGGTTTTGGCGAGGTATGAAATTACTTTTTTCATAAGTTTTTTTACAACTTTGACATCTTTGGACTACCCCACTATTGGAGCAGCTGACTCTCAGATCTCATAAGCACTAAGGAAAAACTATTTTTGGTATGATTTTCAGCCGGTACAAAATTACTTTTTCAAACTAACGCCACCTCCCGTACTATATATTCTTATAGTGAGAGCGCGTTTCCTTAACAACCTTCAACAGATAGACAGCTGACAAGTACCTGCGATAATGGCGTCATCTATAATTAGCTTTGGCTGTTCCTTCCCATTTGAGTAGTTCTAAATTCTACAACAGCGCCCCCAAGCGGAATAAATTGCGAGAATCGTTGCCATTGAATCCACTCCACACGTCAGCGTCAGAACTCTTATCTTATTTCAAAGATTATCTGAGTTTATTGATCCTGGGAATTTATTTTATAAACATTATAAAACTACTTAATTTCGTATAGCACTTAATCGGAGGAATCATTTAAGTGACTGCAATCTCGTGTGCGTTTTACTCAAAGCATCCGTAAAACAAAACGTGTTGAAACCCTTCAAACGGCTGCCTGACTGAACTGAGCTCTCGCGTCACGTCACCATACCTCTCGCACCCGACTGCTACGTCAGGAACCGTCTCAGTTCAATGGTAGCCCTGTAACATCATCATCATCACCCTTCTGGTCTTATCTAAATGTAATTACGATGGCGTAATATGACTTTTGACTAGAGAAGATCGCATAACTTGAAGACGCGTCGTATGTGGTCGCGATCCTCCATATTGAGGGAACGACGAAGAGGAGGAGGATACGACTCCACAATCTCTGCAACTATGCCATCTTTTTATGTAGGTGGATCTTCGAATTACAAAAAACCAGTACAACATCTTTTATCTTGATAAAATTACAGGATGATGTAAACTTTACATCTACATCAACTTTGCGCTTTACATTGTAAAGCATCATCCTGTTTCATTCTTCCACAGTGGCGCGTTGCTCAAATGTTAATAATTAACACACATTATTGCTGTTATTAACTTAGATCGTGAACGTGACGCGACTGGCTTTGCTGCCGGCCGGCACGGAGACGGAGCCGGCGTACGCCAGCGAGTTCTCGCTGTGCTGCGTGAAGTTCCCGTCTGACCCGGACGACCGGTCCGAGGCCGTCGCCGCCTTCTCCGCCGACACGCTCAACAGGAAGCTTCTGCTCAACATTGAGACTCGCGGCGCCCCACCCGCTGTCACCCTCGTCGATCCTAACACCAACGTCGATGTTGGCAAGGTATAACATTTTTATTACTTTTAAGCCTTGTAATTAAAAGGAGATCATTCATTTTGGGTTAAATTACGAAAGTGCCGACCAAAGAAAAAAAAAGTTGCCTATATTCCGTTGGAACAGGGATTCCCAAAGTGGTCGATATCGACCCCTTGGGGTCGAAATCGGTTTCCCCGGGGTCGAAATAAACGAAAACTGATTCTGGGGATCGACGAGATCTAAAAATCGACCGCTATTAATTAACACAAGTTCATAGTTGAAACTTTCAAGATACTACTATTCTGTGTTACGCGAACTTACCAACTTGTCATAAGAATGAGTAATATTCTAGAAGGAAGTATTTATTGTTGTACTTTTAAAAAACTCAACAAGTCAATAAGCGTGGACAAGTACGTACAAGATAATGGTGTTCGTGCGTACAAGTCTTTCAGGCGCGTTTTCAAAAACTAGAGATAGGATTTTTAAAGTAATTTGGCCAAGGGTGTCTGAAGTATCAGTTCATTTTGGAAAAGGGGTCTCTTGTCTAAAATAGTTTGGGAATCCCTGCGTTTCAACATGTTATCTCTTCTCTTTTCACTCTGGGACCAAATCTGTAGGGCCATTCTCTGTGCTGTTATACAAGTTTGAAAAATACTGTTTTCAGTATGTTTTAGTTAAAAAAATAATAGTAATATAATAGGGAACCTTACTGCCAATTGCTCCCGCTAGAGGGCACGGGCACCCTTGCAATAGCTTAAAAAAAGGTTATATTAGAATGGTTAAAGTTCTTAATCATTTTAAATTGTAAATAATTTTAATGTCGATAAATTAATAAATACCGTAAACTGAAAAACATGAATTTTAGGCTTCTATCGCATATGGTTATAAAAAAAAATATATCTATGGTTAGTTGACTGTTAATGAGAAAACCGGTGTGTTTACAATCTACTGATACAATTAGTGTAGTGAGAGCCTCGTCAGGAATAATCTGTAATAATAATGCATCAGTCAGTAAATCAGTGTTCTGCCATTAGGAAGTATATGCAGGCACGAAGACGTTAATTTTTTCACTAAAAAAAAACCACTAAAAACGTTTTAAAAAAGTAGTATTGAATGATCGTAAATCTACAATACAGAAAACATGCTAATCGATGCTGTTTGTATTTAGAACCTGATCAAAGAGGGCTTAGTGCTGATGGAGTATCTGCGCGACCACCGTCTGGCGGCTCTGGTGGCGGAGTACCGCGCGGCGCAGGAGCACGCCAAGAGCTCGCGCCTCAACTTGTGGCGGCACGGAGACATCACCGACGACGACGCCGTCGAGTTCGGTGCGCGTCGCTAGCGGGACGCCACCGAGTCGCCCACGCACGAGCTCCACTGTGGCACATGCACAGCCATACACATCCAAACTGTCATATACAGTATCATTTACCCCTTTCTGTAAACGATTATAAACCATTTAACCGATTTCTAATACGTAACTTTGAGTATCTGATTGTCTTATTCCTTCTTAGTCTATTTAACCTATGGACCCGCCTCGTATGACTATACCCCTCTGTCAAAGTAATGAATTTCTAAAACGTTTATAAAATCGATCTCGAATTTGAATCGATTTTAACATAGACATAATCATTTCCACTGAGTAAGGTGCTCCGTGAAAAATGTACACCTAAAATTTCCAAAAACTGGAGTATCAATAAAATATATTTTCGTGTTAGTTGTAGGCGCAAATTATTGTATTATTTTTATATATTTCGGAATTTACTAGGGCGTACCATTTACGATTTTAATTTAGTTTTCTTTTTTTTTAAGTCCAATTAACTGTATCGGGGGCTCTACAGACATTTGTCTTTTTTTTTATTTATCTAAAAAGTTAAAAAGCTAAAAGTACTTTCGTACTAATTTTATAGTTAGTAAAATGAAGTGATAGCTAGAACCTGTCAGTTTTCTCCCGTGAATATTAATAATACAACTATAAGGCGATGTGGATATAATGATAAACATAAAATTACCGACATATTTGTAAAAAGGCTAGGCTAATGAAGAATCTTACACGAGTGCACTTTGTTAGGTTTATGAAATATATCGCAAAGGAAGGCATCTAAAATATCGATAATTCTTGTTTTTGAGTAAGTTGTCAGCAGAGTTGATAAAAATCAAGATTTTAAAAATCTGATATACTTATTTCATTTTAATCGGATTTTTTCAAATTGATTTTCTTACATAATTATTTCAATCTTTTTTCAGTTGGAAGTCGGTTATTATTTAAAAAAAAAAACATCTCTTTGTTTATTTTAATCCTAACTAATATTATAAATGCGAAAGTGAGATTGTTTGTTCGATACGCTTTCACGAAAACGGCTGAATGGATTTGGATGAAATTTGGCACATGGTTAGTCCATGACCTGGATTAGGACACAGGGTACTTTTTAACCCGGTAGTACGTTTACATGGTATAATTTTCTATCTCCACGCAGGCGAAGCCGCGGGCAAAAGCTAATTATAAAATAAAAATAAAACAACATTGCAGTTCTCCTAAAATTATCAATTATTAGTAACATTTAAAAAATCAACATTTACACATCGCTTTGTTGAACTTTCTGCAATCAAACATTTTTCATCAAAATAAACTCGTACAGTATCTTTTTTTTCAGCTATTTTGTTGTATTCACGCTTTCACTAATCAATCACGAATGACCGGGCGAAACAAGTCAAGTCGCTTTTTTACATTTCGGGGAATACCCGAAAGATGTAGTTAAACATTATTATGTATGTTATGTGTGTGCGCCGAAGTTTATGTCGGGGAAGTCCCTTGACACTTTCGTTGATTTTGTAAAAAGGTATTGATTTAAATCAACGATTAAAAAAAACACTTGATTTTAATCGCAATTTAATTCACTCATTAAAATCAAATGGATTTAAATCATCTCAACCCTGGTTGGCAGCAGTGTGGTCGGCAGTAATGGCGACCTCGACCCCCACCAAAAGTTACAGACTCTTTTGTTAGAAATAAGTGCGTTACAAGTCCATTGGTTAAGTGGTCTAAGTATTCCTTGTGTTTTTATTGCCTTAGGAAAGAACCCTTTTAATATTCAATACCTTTTAGAAATCGTGAAAATAATATAATGGCATAGTCGAATAAAAATATTGACGTAACGTTAACTTGTGTAATAAGCGTGTGTGTACCGGTGCAATGTGGGTGTGAATCGGACATTCAATCAAATGAACACTTCACGTAACATGATACTCGTGGCATTATATGTCTCTTTTGTATCTACAAAATATACTATTATTAAAATAATAACTTTCAGGTTCTAAGCGACATAATTATTATTATACATACATACATGAATAATAAACTACTTAGACAGTTAATTATTATGTGAAAAAAAATAATTTGTCTTAAAAGCAAATTATTGATTTATTTACTTTTTTTAATTTTGTATATCTGAAAATTAAATTAACATTATATTTCGTTGTTAATTTCATTATTTATTTTACACGACAACATTATGAATTTTGTCTAGACCTGTGGTTTCTATCGTTGTGATTTTCCATTTCCCTTTACATTTCTATTTTACATTTTATATGTCCTTCTATTTATAATTGAATGATGTATAGCTGATTTTATTCAAAATGTAGCTAGTGAGGATTTTAATTATGCATGTTCGAAAATGAGTTGTTTCTTTTGTATTTTTATTTAATTAATGGATAATTGTACGAGTGTTTTTCGATAAACTTTTAGCTTCTTATATATTTCATATTGTGTAAACCTACCTTCTCGACATTACAAGGTAGGTATATATTATTCATAACAGTACGTGGAATGTTAACTTCGTATATTAAAATAAAATATTTTAGGAATTAATTGTTGTTTTAATTTTTCATACCTACTTATTCAAAGCATTTATCTGACACTGACACCTGGATGGCAGACAAGTCTGAGAAAATCTATTAACATGTTCACTGTCCAGCCAAATTAGCTTTTACGTCCAATTTACTTTTTCGTTCCTATGTACTGAGGTACTTGCCTAGATGTCACTTCAGGTCCTTAAAGGCTTTAAAAATGGGTGGGGTGCCTTTAATTCCCATTTTCAGAATGACCCACATATATGTCAGGGAAGTACAAGCTAACAATTCAGTGACCCACTCATATGTCATGGACGTAGGAGGTGAAGTGTGGCTGACACTGGCTTGGCCACCATCAGGGATTTTACTTTTGATTAAACAAAGATTTAGTCGTTAATTTGTCGAAATTTGTCGCCAAATATCAGAATTTGTCGGTCACTGGTTCAAAAGTTATAAGGGGTCATTGGTGGCCGATCTGGAGAGTCTCCCCAGCTTGGCCACCTTTATATCTCAAAAACTAGGGCACCTAGCGAAGATCTGTTTTCTCCCAGATTTAGTCGCTAATTAGTCGAAATTAGTCGCCAAGTCACAGGGTCTTAGTTTAGAAGATATAATGAGTTCAATTTTTGATAAAATCTTTGATCTAGCTCTTGGTCTATACTTAAAAATTGAACTCATTATATCTTCTAAACTAAGACCCGACTAAATCTGTGACTTGGCGACTAATTTCGACTAATTAGCGACTAAATCTGGGAGAAAACAGATCTTCGCTAGGTGCCCTAGTTTTTGAGATATAAAGGTGGCCAAGCTGGGGAGACTCTCCAGATCGGCCACCAATGACCCCTTATAACTTTTGAACCAGTGACCGACAAATTCTGATATTTGGCGACAAATTTCGACTAATTAACGACTAAATCTTTGTGTTATCAAAAGTAAAATCCCTGATGGTGCCCAAGCCAGTGTCAGCCACACTCAATCTAGCTCTTGGTCTATACTTAAAAATTGAACTCATTATATCTTCTAAACTAAGACCCGACTACATCTGTGACTTGGCGACTAATTTCGACTAAATCTGGGAGAAAACAGATCTTCGCTAGGTGCCCTAGTTTTTGAGATATAAAGGTGGCCAAGCTGGGGAGACTCTCTAAACTTTTGAACCAGTGACCGACAAATTCTGATATTTGGCGACAAATTAACGACTAAATCTTCGTGTTATCAAAAGTAAAATCCCTGATGGTGGCCAAGACAGTGTCAGCCACACGGAGGTGAATAATTATGAAAAAATGCAATATCTGTGGATAGAAATCATTTACAGCCAGTTCATCAGCACCTGATAAAATTCGAAAGGCAGCTGAACGGCAAAATCTGTAGAAAAAGGTGCGCTGGTTGCTACAAAAATCTAGTTTAGTCTACGACCATCATGCTCCGGCGCTTCACAATATTTAAAGATCCCATCCAAAGCAAAAAACTGCGTATTTCTGGACGACCCTGTTAACTTCATTTTGTTTAAAGCACATTTCATGTAGAACAAAGATTTCTTAATTAGGGGGAGTAAAAATTAACATTGGGAGGGAGTCCCGTCTCGGACAAGGAGCTTCGTATAATTGAGATAGAACTTCACTTACAGGTAAGTTCGTTTAATCTCATAATTATACTCTCTCCTTGTCCGAGACGATTTAACACAGTAATGTTTAAAGTTATGTTGGAAATGAAAGGCTGTTGTAATCAAAAAACATTATTATTTGGGATTACAAAACCATTATAAGTAATTGAAAGACGAAGGTCGTTCAGTTGCTGATGCACATACAAAATAAAAATAAAAAACTGACACACAATGCCATTTCTGCAAAAAACCTCTGTCTTGCATGTTTTAATGAATCTCATTATAATAACATTAGTCATATTTGATTATTTCTATGTTCAATTTTCAAAGTTATGTAAATCCTAAAAAATAATAAAAAATCGATGGCTCATTGGTTTTTTATTTTACCAATACAGTCACTCATACGTCCATGTACAATACAGACAATACTAGTATGTTTCTGTAATGTCCACGAAGTTAGAGCCCATTATGTTTGAAGGGAACAGTGACCCACATGTATGGCACGGACGTCTCGTTCAAACCCAAAATGACCCACATGTTGGTCATGGACAGTGAACGTGTTAAAAAGCGGGGCTGACTACTTAGTGTGAACTGTTATAGCGCGCGTTCGCACGATCCACCATGGAACGAACGGTACGAAGTATGAACATAACGTCCGCATAAATCGTGAGCATAGAATCGAAGCCAATGCACAGAGAATGGCCAATACATCAAAAAAAGTTTTTGTAAAAATTGCACATTTTCTACCTGACTGTACGCACGGCTACCGATCAAGCTATACAATTCCAGTATAGGATGATCTCGCATTGTATAGGATTTCCTTACAATGAGAGTTCAGTGTAAACTGGAAATGTATAGCTTGATGTGTAGCCGTGTGTACCTAAGTAGGTACCTACATGTTTTCATAATCTGTGAACTTCGATCAATAATATTGATCGAAGTCTGTGAATGCAGATTAATAGGTATTGCTCAAAAAGTTAGGGACAGTCTCCTAAGACCTTTTTCTGTAGCTACAACGGTTAAGGTGGGGTTACAGCGGGTCTAATCTAAGAAATCCATCCTGTTTTCTTCTTGAAACAGATTTGTGTGATTGACACTGACATGGCCAGCATCAGGGATTTTAATTTTTATAACAAAAAAATTGTCATGTCTCGCCAAATATCAGAATTTGTGCCACATTCATACCTCAATAAGGGTTCCTTTTTACCATTTTGGTACGGAACCCTAAAAACTAGAACAAAGAGTTTATAAACTCTTTGATCTAGCCCTTGGACTCATTATATCTTCTAAACTAATACCCGACTAAATGTGACTTGGCGAAAAATTGTGCGACTAAATAGCGACTACATTTGGGAGAAAACAGATCTTCGCTAGGTGCTCTAGTTTTTGAGATATAAATGTGGTCAAGCTGGGGAGATGCTCTCCAGATCGGCCACCTATAGGTAAACCCTTATATCTTTTGAACAAGTGACCGACAGATTCTGATATTTGGCGACAAATGTTTTGTGTTATCAAAATTAAAATCGCTGATGTTGGAAATGCCAGTTAAAAAATATGTTGCGTGACTGACATAATAATAATAAATCATCATCATCATCATATCATCGGAAAGACTTCCACTCCTGGACATAGGCATCCCCAAAGCACCGCCACTTCGACTGATTCTGTGCTCCCCGCATACAGCGGATTCCTTCGGCCTTTACAAGGTCATCGGTCCACCTTGTGGTAGGCCTTCCAACTTTACGTCTTCCGGTGCGCGGCCGCCACTCCAGAACCTTTCGGCCCCATCGGCCATCTAGAACAGATGCAAGCAATGTGCCTTGCCCACTGCCGCTAAAGTTTAACCATTCTTCGGGCTATGTTACTTTGGTTCTCCTGCGGATCTCTTCATTTCTGATTCGATCACGTAGGGAACCCATAGCACTATCAAAGAATATAATTGAGATCCTAATAGTAAGCCCTTTCATCTGAAATGTTACAGGGTAGGTAAGTACCTACCTACCTACAGTTTGCAAAACTTTTTATTTTCAATTTTGTTATTTGCCACCCAAAAGTGACCCCCATATTCAAAATTCATTTATTTACATAACCCCTCCGTGTTCGGGTCACAGAAATTCATAATGTGTAGGTACCAAAGGTACCAAATTCCAACTTAATCGGTCCATTGGATTCGGAGCAAATCGGATATGACAGACGGACAGACAGACAGACACACGAGTGATCCTATAAGGGTTCTGTTTTTTCCTTATGAGGTACGGAACGCTCAAAAGAAAAAAATGTTTGAGAATGTGCAAACAGCGCTCTTTTATATGATGCCCTATAATCGCCGCAGTTCGAATTTTTTAAGACCCCTTTCAATCCCTGTTGCACAAGAAATACTTAGTACATTTTGATACAAGTGGAGAACGTTTGTTATTGCATTCGAGGCGGATTTAACACCCGAGCCGTAGGCGAGGTTGTTTTTGATGCGAGAACTGCAATAACAAATGTCCACGAGTATCAAACGACGTTTTTCAATACACTTTTGAAGAAATAAAATAAAATAACGGAAAATATTTTTGTCATAGATTTTTGTCATGAATTATTAGGAAACTATGATTTAAATTTTCTTTTTTTTTCGCGCTTTGCTTTCGCCATGTTGAAGGAGAAGCAAAGCTCAGCCGATAAACACCTAATATGAAAAATAGAAAATTCAAATATTTTCGAGTTTAGAACACAAATAAATGTTAATTTGTTCATAAACGTTTTTTTTTTATTGTAATAATCATAGTGTTTGATGATATTCTATTTATAAACATTATTTAAATATTCAAAAAATATTAACACCGTAAAGACGCATACCTCTTTGCCGAGATTAAAAAAAAACATTCACCTCAGAATAGAGAGTTGTGAATAGAGGCATTGAACCAATTTGGACTAAGTATAGGTATAAGTTATCTATGGCATTTTTTATTCCCGCACACGTGCGGTAAAATGAAAAATCGCACGCGTGTGAAATACATTGCATTGTGAACCTAATCGTAGTGCGATATGAACCAGTTTTCGAGGAAGTGTATTGAAAAAATATTGTTTTCAATACACTTCCTCGAAAACTGGTTCATATCGCACTACGATTAGGTTCACAATGCGGTAAAGGATTTCTTTTTAATGAGAGGTCAGTGTCAACTGGAATAGTATAGCTTGATGTGTAGCTGTGTGTACATATACACACGTCCGATTTTTGACATGGGAAAGAATTAGGCTACTGGTCTAAAAGTTAAATAAAAACAAGAAGTATTAAAAAATATAATATAATATATAATTTAATAAAAATAAGAGCGGACTTAATTTGTTACAAGTAATGCGTAAGTTTATACCACTCTGCTAAATGAAACATTGCATTACACAAATATTTATGGAACAAAATGCTATCTATTTTAACAATTAAGATTTTGGCACCTTAACAGCCAAAATTTTAAGCAGCTAAACATTTAACAGCTATGACCATTTTTCGTGTACTTATAAGAAGTAGATATATTTATTATTTCATTTTCATTAAAATACAGGTATTGTACTTTGTGTTATTGCTTGACACCATGCGTTAAGTTTTTTTTTTATTTTCATTATAAGGCAACACGTAAGTACTTATTGTTAGGCAACATTAGACTGTCACCTTATTTACCTGTGTTACTTAATTGCTTTGAGTTCAAATTACAATTAATTGGAATAAGTAGGTATACATTTAAGACAAGACCTAAGTAGGACATTATAAAAATAGGGCAGCTAAGCGCTTCGCTAATATCACACTAGGTACCAGCTACCTACGTTATCGATTGACTATGTCTGCGATTTCTAAGTCTCTGACATGTGGTTAGGGTGCTAGCGCCGACAGCATTTTTGTATTTTTTTTTTTAGGGATTTAGGTAGGTAGGTAATGTCTGTCATGTGCTAACATGTTGCATAGGTACATACTTAAATAAAATTAAGTAGTTTAATATATATCTATTGCATAGCGACCGCTGGCAACAGTCTCCACACGGTGGGTACCTGAGGATGAACGGCGCCGCCGAGGCCAGCCCAGGCAGAGGTGGCGAGACGACCTAGACGCGTGCCGCAAGGTTGGATCGAGGTGGCCCTGGAAAAGAATGCTTGGAAGGATTTGGGGAGGCCTTTGCTCAGAAGTGGGACAGCGCAAGCTAGTATAAAAAAAAAAATAGGATGACGAGTGGTATCATGTTTAAAAAGATGGAAGCACAACCTGTAATGTATTCCTTTATCATGCGTATGAGCTCCCTAAAAATAATGAGCTATACCTACCTAGTTAACCTAACTTACTGGCGTTTTGTGGCCTACGTCCACAAACGACAAAGTTAATAGGAAATTACATGGATGGAAGTGCGAGTACGGTTTCCGTCTCAGTGGCGCATTTACACATTTGCCGCCAGTACGCTATTCAAATTTTGCCGCCCCTACTGACCTCTACAGTTCGATACCCTAGTTCACAATAATTTTTATTACATTTTTTTTGTCAATGGAATTACACTCCTTTGCAAAAAAAACGGGCGGTTTGGATTTTTCTACATTATTGGTAATCATTTACTTCTAAAGATGTTTTAATAGCCAAACTATGTTACTGGCACTAAATAAAGAGTCTGGGTATGAAAAAAAAGTTTATTTCAAATTCGAAACTGTTGTTTTTAAAAATAATAATCCCTTTTTCAGTTTATGACTTTTTACTTACTATTCGCGGGTTTGCGGTTAAAAGGTTATCAGGCAACTAAAACTAACTTCTCGTTATTTTTATTAGAATAATTTATGTTTGTCGCATAATCCTGCCCTATTGTGACTTAAAACAGATATCTTTGTGTCGATTGTAATGGCAGCAAAAGCATTAAGAGCTAGTAAAATTATAGCGCTGCTGTAAGTGGGGTGTAGCCAATGTTACGGCTCACAGCGGTTAAACGTGAGTCGTTCAACCGTCCAAAGAAGCTGGAATCGATACCAAGAGACAGGTTCCGTTCAAAGAAGGCAAGGTTCTGGGAGAAAACATTGCACACAACCACGAGACGACCGCTTTTTAGTGACTCAGGCGCTGAGGAACCGCAAATGCAGTTACATAGACCTCAAAAAAACCTTGAAGAGGTACGAGGAGCACAAGTAAGCCTATGGACAGTGAAGAAGAGGCTTTTAGCAGTTGATATACGCAATCGACGACCAGCGCGGGCCCCCAAGTTACTCCGTGAGCACCGGATTGCTCGACTGAGGTTCACTAGAAATTGTCTATCTTGGACTGTAGGTAACAGGAGTAGCGTAGTCTTCTCGGATGAGGCTCGAGTTTGTCTGAATGGTGAGGATCGACGTCGGCGAGTGTTACGAAGACCAGGGGAACCCTATGCCGACGTGTGTTTTGAAGAAATCACCCCTTATGGTGGAAGGTCCGTTATGTTTTGGGCGGGCGTGTCTTCCAGCTATCGTACCGAGATAGTGTTCATTGAAAATGGCTCACTAAATGCGCAAAGGTATATAACAGGAATAATTTGTCAACATGCACAGCCCGCACTGACTGTAATTGGTGAAGATGCCATTTACATGGACGATAATGCTCGGGATCACCGTTCTGGCGACGTAGATGCCTATATGCAAGAGATCGGTTTTCGTCGTCTGGATTGGCTAGCGCGGAGCCCCGACCTTAACCCCATTGAGCACGTCTGGGACCTCCTAAAAAGGCGAGTACCATCTGTCCAACCCCTTCCACAAAACATCAGGGAGCTTAAACGTATGATTTCGCCTGAGTGGAACACATTCCACAGGACACCATCAAAAGTCTGGTGGAAAGCATGCCAAGACGATTACATGCCGTAATCGCTGCAAGGGGAGGTCATACTCGTTATTATTTTTTATTTTTTAATGTCCTTTTTTTATTAAAATACCATAAAAATACTTACGAGTATTTTTATGGTATTTTAAGTATACCCTAAAAATTACCATTTTAACACGACTCTCTGTTTACATTAACTAAAACACCGATTCCAGGATTTATGGGTTAAAATCTATTTTCCCAATGATAATAAGAAATTTCTAGTCATTTATGCTAATGACATACTAAAAATATTAATATTATCCATAAAAAAGCTAATGACTGTAAGGTGCCCGTTTTTTTTGCAAAGGAGTTTATGTATAAGTTGTGCAGTTGTGCACTATCGTCCTCATTACATCAGCTTTTTCCCGTTATTAGTAAGTACCTACGATTGTGTTGTGAACTAAGGGATTGATGTGCCAGTTCCTAGATTATTTTTACAACCCACTTTTTAGTGAAGATTACACAATAGTTTTTGGGGATATATCTGAGCCAAATCTGAGCTAAGAAAAGCTCAATCATGTACAATAAGGTACTACTTACACAACATGAACACAGCTTACACACAATAATGTACATTCGGTAAACGTTAAATATTTTTTTATTGGATGATAATTTTCCAGGTGAGGGACTAAAAAAATAACTTGGCAGCGATGAAATATTTTCTCAATAATTATATTAGATGAGCTTCAAAAGCTTTTTGTTTTTACTTTTATTATTCCTTTAGTAGTTTAGACAATAACTCCGGATGGAAGAGCGAGCTAAGCGAGCTCGGGACTTGTGGCACCCCGACTCGGACAGGTTATGTTAGAAGGGGATGGCGGGGTCGAGACAGCGAGCGAAGCGAGCGAACAGACTCCGCCCTTTAATTTAAAACAAAGCTAAGAACTGATTATTAAGCTGCTACTTTCTACTTAAAATTATCCTTCGCTGTAGCTGCCTACTATTTTTGCTACCGGCTTTAATTTTTTTTTAATCCCAAATTCAGATTAATTTGTCGCTGCTTTAAAGACATGCCTCTTTATTACACTTAGAGCATGTTTCACCACCGACGATTAAGTTCCTATTAACTTACTTGACAGATAATTGCATACAAACTCTGTTCCATTTTTGAATTTATTCGGTAAGTAGTGACTATTCGGACATCGTGAAATGGGCCCTGACAGTTTAAAAACAATACGAACAATCTGGTTGATGAGGATGATGCTAGAGTGCTTGCGAATTTAGACACGCTCTAGCTGCAAGCTAGGTGTTGGCCCGCATGAATTCATGCGGTCCCCGTCACCCTCAGCGGTCATATACGCAACGGCCGCAATTCCTCTAGAGAGAGGCGCGCGCGGCAGACGGCGCACCGCCGTCTCGGGCCTTCCACTGTTCAGGCAACAAACTCCCCAAGTTTGTTGCCTGCAGGCCGGAAATCGTTCCGCGCCTCTGGCGCCCGGTGCGTCTGCTTCGGATTGGTACTTGGAAGGGAGGTTGTATCCTCCCTCTCCCTTTCCGTCGCGAAGGAAGCGACCATCAATTCCTCGCAGAAGGAGGCGACGGCGTCCTACGCGCTCTTACTTCCGACCAAGGACTGGATCATGTCCGGAAAAGAGAGAGTATCCGCAGCACCAACCGCCATGACGAGGTCACGCCGTTGCACTACCTAAGTGGGCCATTCCTCATGGGAGCAGGCCATTCCTCAAAGGACGCAGCGTAGGTATGCCTGTAGGCCGGAACCCGCTTCGGCTCCCGTGCTCGTGCTTTCAATTCGGCCAGATACTTTTAGCGAATGGTCCCGACACTCTTAGCGAATGGGAACGGCCCCGACTTACGAGTTGTAGGTCGTGTGAGTTCAAACAGGCAGGCACGCGCTTTACTTTGTGTAAATATTTTCATCACCATTGCTCTAAAAACGGTGAAAAAAACATTGTGTGGAAACCGGCATGTCCAAGTACCAAAAATTCGAAGACATACGTGACACCTACCAACCCGCACTGGGCCCGCGTGGTGGATAACAGTCCACTCCCTCTCACCGAGAGGAGGCCTGTGCCGTGTCCCATCCCAGCAACGTTATAGGCTGATTATGCTAAATATGTACTTACGTAGTACAAAAAACAAAAATTAAGTGGTGAAACATTTTATAACACGATGATCGAATAGTGTGATTGGACCTAATAACATTTAGGTATTTAGTAATGTAATTTTTTATTTCTGTTACGATAAAAAAAAATTGGGCCATATTTACCGCCCTCCAAAATCTGCCGCCCTAGGCTCCAGCCTACTGGTAAATCCGCCACTGTTCCGTCTGCAACCCTCGTTGTATTTATTTAAGTGAGCGTTTGAACCATCGCTGGTTGATGTTACGCGAAAACAAAAACCTACTACAGAGCACGGATTCGACACGCCGGCCGCTGCTAGGGACGGTTACTAGAACATACATGGTGGTTAAATCTATAGGTATGGTACTCTGCTATCAGCTCGCACTGGCTTGACACCTTCAAAGAAACACCTTGTATATTAAGACAGATAACATACCGTTCGGAACAAATATTTGTACGACTTACAAGTATTTGTTCCGAATCTGGGTGTTTTTCTATCTATAATATGTATATATGTTCGTCTGCTAAGTATACACTAAAGCTTTGTATCGTATTGATATCAACAAAGTACCTAATTGCTTTGACTCTAAAAATATGTTAATTCTATAACGAATTGATTTAACTAAAGCTCCTCTCACACTAAGGCAGTTCCTAGTTAAAACATTGCTTATAAATACTGGTGACATAACAAACTCAGTCGAACACATGGCAATGAGTATGTCAATATATTAAAGACCAGGTGAACACAATAAAAGTTGGTGACTACCATTTAACTGAGACGTTTTGTCTGAGGTGCCGAATGGCGGAACTCTCGCGACACGTCACCACACCCCCTCCCACACCGCGGAGCTACCTCAGGCACCGTCTCAGTTACTCGGTATACCTGTATATTCATCAATGCACCATCGAGTATTAAGATAATCTCAAGACAAAGGTGCCACGAAGTAGTCATTTTGCGACAGAGCCATGCTTCATCATCATTTCACTAGCAGTCTCCTACATCACTGGGCTGTTCATGCGCAAAAAAGCTTAAAAATCTAAACCAATTTATGCTCGTACCGCGGATAAAGTTTTTTGTTACTCAGCTCAGGTATAGTCTTATCTTATACTCTATTCGTACTTCTCGTTACTCTACTCGTTATTCTGGGGTAACTCTACGAATATAAATTGGTGCAGCAAAAGCGCTATAATAAGAATGCCCACACACAAAAGTATATTATGCCATCTACATGTCGAAGTATCTTCTGTTTGTAAAATCTTATCGTAGCATCTTGTAGTACCTTCTTACCTTGGTACCTTCTTATAGTAGTATCTTCATGTCGTAGTGTCTTCTGAACGTAGTATCTTCACGACATTGTATCTTTTTGTCCTAGTATCTTCTTGTCGTAACATCACATTGTAGTAGGTAGTATCTTCGTGTAGTAGGTAGTATCTTCGTGTAGTAAGTAGTATCTAGGTAGTGTGTCTTCATGTCTTAATATCTTCATGTTGTAGTAGTATCTTTTTGTCGTACTATCTTCTTGTAGTGGTATCATCTTGTCGTAGTATCTCTCTCAATTTCGGATATACGGGGTGTAATTTTAATCACCGTTATTATCTTAAGGGGTCATTGTACTCATCGTTATGAACTTTTACTGTGGGATCAAACCTGAAATCACGAAAAAAAAAACAGGTGTTTGCTACATTTGTTCGCAAAACTCGTCAAAATGTAGGGAACAGATGATTTTATTTAGCGATTCCGATTAAGTTTTGTCCAATTTTGTCCCATAGTAAAAGTTTTTCATAATGATGAGTACAATTACCCCTGAAGAGGATAACAGTGATTAAAATTACACCCAGTATAGAAGATTTTCTATAATTCTTCAGATAGATAAGTATATGGAAACGAATTGTACATGAAGCACCCAGTGGTGAAAGAGATTGCCAGTGCTAAATAGTGAAATAATTATTAAAAAGGATCACTTCTTCACAAATACGCGCAACCGAATTACTGGGCGATACCGCTATTCTAAGGTTAGAGTCATGGATGGACGACCGCAACAAGCTCAGTAATTGAAGTCGCAGATCGAATCTGCTTTCCTATATATCTAAATAAATTTAGACACAATAGTGATAGCCTAGTGGTGTGACCGGACTGCCAAAGTCATAGGTCTCGAGTTCGAACCCAAGGCACGCACCTCGGAGTTTTCGTATTGTATAATTATCACTTGCTTAAAAAACGGTGAAGGATAACATCGTGAGGAAATGCATGAGAGATATTTCTCGACGGCATGTGAAGTCAGAGGCCATGGGCGACATAAAAACTCTGACACCAGGTTAGTCACTATAACCACACGAAAAAGAAAGAAAGATTGTTATATTTTCTAATTCCCGAATAAAGCCAATAGATGATCTTCAAACTCGATGATGCTTTCGATATTTTGGTAGCGGACTCTTGCCCATAATACTATTGATTTATAATGTGTCACCGTAAGTAAAATTAAGAACTTCGTTAGTTTATAATCTGTCTCGTGAGATTGTAAACTGTCGATGAATTATGACTGTACCATATTGCTTACAATATAACCTATTAATTTTCTATAGTTTATTTATAATCTATCCATGTCAAACCGTTACATTGTGAACTGGCATCATACAAGAAGTGATTGCGACATTTACGACGGAATGCACCTTGCGCGCTGATTGGTTGAACGTCATGAGCTCCGCGCTGCTATCTTTGGCTGACATCTGTCATTCGTTCTTTAGTCGTCGAACATAAACAATCAGATGTTTTTGTGGTATTAATAGTTTTCGTGATGATAGTAACTAAAAGTTATAGTAGGTAGACTTACATTAAATGTTTGTTTTCACTTTATGGTCACAGAACGAGCTACCGCTAAGACCGACCAATCAGGGACGGTTCACAATTTTACGAGTGAAAAAATCGGACAGATTGTGACCCTAGACAGTATGTACAGGGTTCGTTCACAATTTGACGGTTCGACATGGATAGATTATAAACTAACGAACTTCATAATTATACCGGTGACATATATACAAGGTGTAACATAAATAACCCACAACCTCTTAAGGGGTCATTGTACTCATCATTATGAACAACTTTTACTATGGGACCAAACCTGAAATCGCGAAAAAAAATCAGCTGACCAGTACATTTATCTACATCAAACTCGTCAAAATGTAGGGAGCAGCTGATTTTTTTTTCGCGATTTCAGGTTTGGTCCCATAGTAAAAGTTGTTCATAATGATGAGTACAATGACCCCTTAAGAGGTTGTGGGTTATTTATGTTACACCTTGTATACAACGTGTAACGTTAAATGCGCAAAACCTCTTAAGGGGTCATTGTACTCATCATTATGAACAACTTTTACTATGGGACCAAAACTGAAATCGCGAAAAAAAAATCAGCTGTTCAGTACCTACATTTTGACGAATTATGCGAACAGAAATGTACTGAACAGCTGATTTTTTTTCGCGATTCCAGGTTTGGTCCCATAGTAAAAGTTGTTCATAATGATGAGTACAATGACCCCTTAAGAGGTTGTGGGTTATTTATGTTACACCTTGTATATACATTTTGTGCACAGATAAAAAATACTTTATAATAAGTTTTGTATTTAAATAATGCTGCGGTTTTATTCTTGTTAGGAACGCACGGCTACAGATCAAGCTATAATATCTAGTATAAGCTGATCTCGCATTGTAAACTGGAAATGTATAGCTTGATGTGTAGCCGTGTGTACTATTATCATCACAATCACTCATTTTCATCGCCATTTTGTACGTTGGAAAACTTGAAAAAATTTTCTACATAAGTAGGTATTAAGCTACAGGAATTTAAAAACCTATTAAAATATTTTTTCTTTATAAAATTTGTAAAATTATAATGAAAGTATTTTATCTAATTATTACTATAAAAATAACAGTATATTCTATACTGTATGCACTATAGTATGTCTAGTGGAATTTGTATCGTTATCGAAGAATGGACCTATTTCATCAGGTAACGGCGGGACATTCACCAAAAATTGTTGTACAGCCGAGTAGTAGTCTCTGCAAGTCCAGGTGTCGTCATGTCCGCCGCCAGGCATCACCACTAACTTTTTGCAGAGAGCTCCGCAGCGCATGTACAGCTCTTTGGCCATAGCCGGTGGGACCAGAGCATCATTTGAACCACATAACACCAGAGTAGGCGTCATCACGTGCCCCATTTTCTTCAATGACATATACTAAAAAGAGAGTAATGGTTCTATATTTTAACACGAAATTAACTAATGAAAAAATATATGCGCGTGAAACAGCAGGCATCAGCTAGTTATAATATAAAACAGTAAACACAAACCTTGTTCTTATGACAGAATTGTGGGAGCCAGTTCAAACACTTCCATTTTAGTATAACGTGTGCCATATCAGGTATGCTAGTGAAGGTATTCTCTACTACCAACGCCCATATTTTGTTCCTATACTCAAGACGTGAGGCTAAGTCAATTGCTATAGCTCCACCTGGAAAATATAGATTATTGTTGTTAAATTAGTAAAGACATAATAAATAATAGGTATTAAACATATTTATACAAGGTTACGTTCGCATATCAAGTCTTGTGGGGCTAATCTTTTAAGGCTCCTGAATGTCTTCGTTTTCATTAGGTTTGATGCCAATTTATTAGGATGGGTTGTAATCCTATTCTTGTAGTCACTGAATCTTTGTGTGATTTCTTCTTTTACCTTTGGCATTTTTAATTCCCGATGTAAGCTATCGTTAGTGATATACCATGGTGCATTAGTTATAATCCTTAGCATTTTTGATTGGAACCTTTGGAGTATGTTTATGTTTGAATCAGCTGCAGTTCCCCACAGCTGTATACCGTATGTCCAAATAGGCTTTATGATGCATTTGTAAATCCGAAGTTTATTGTCCAATGAGAGCCTGGACTTTTTTGACAGTAGCCAGTAGTGTTTCCTTAGTTGTAGACTTAGTGCTTTAGGCTTCGTGAATATATGCTTTCTCCAGGTCAGTCTACAGTCTAGGTACATTCCGAGGTATTTAGCTTCTTCTGCTTTTGGAATTTCAACATCATTTAGTCGTACTGGAGGGCATGTATCTCTTCTGGTCGTGAACGTCACGTGTACGGATTTGGTTTCATTTGCCTTTATTCGCCATTCTTTCAGCCAGTTTGAAATTTCATCTAAGCTCGTTTGTAGTATCTTAGACGCCTGTACCGCATCTCCATGCACAGCTAATGTAGCAGTGTCATCGGCAAATGTGCCTAAGACTATTCCTTCGGACACAGGGAGATCAGCAGTGTCGAGAAGGTAAAGAATAGGAATAGGGCCTTGAGGAACTCCTGCCAGTATTTTATACAGTCCGGTTACTTCATTGCCTTGTTTTACAAGGAAGTATCTCTCTTCCAGATATGATTTAATGAATATGAAGTAGTTTATTGGTAGTGCTTTTCTAATTTTATATAAAAGGCCCTCGTGCCATTCTCGATCGAAAGCCTGTGATATGTCCAGAAAAGCAGCTGAACAGTACTTTTTTTCTTCATATATGGCATGAATTTTTTCGACCAGCCGATGTATTTGTTCTATGGTCCCATGACTTTGTCTAAACCCAAATTGGTGGTCAGGTAGCAATGAGTTTTGGTCTATTAATGGTCTTAGTCTATTGATGAACAATGTGTCCAGTAGGTTTGAAGGAATGGGCAGGAGGCTAAGGCCGCGTTTCCACTGACGCGGAGCTGGGCGGAGCGGAGCGGAGACGTGCAGGAATCGACCAATCATAATGGTTGAAATCCTCATCGCGTCTCTTGTCTCGTCTGTAATTGGACCATTCCTGCACGTCTCCGCTCCGCTCCGCCCAGCTCCGCGTCAGTGGAAACGCACCCTAATGGGTCGGTAGGACTTCACGTCCCTAGGGCACTTTCCAGGTTTAGCTATCATGATTATTTGGGCTACTTTCCATTGGAGAGGAATGTACCCCTTCGAGATTATTGCATTGTACAAAGCCGTAAGGAAAGTAATTCCTGCCTCAGGTAGTTCTTTCAGTATTTTTGCTGTAATTAAGTCATATCCGGGCGATTTATTTTCATTGAGTTTATTGGTGGCAGTTCTTACTTCATTTTTCGAGACTTTTCCAATAGGCAAGTCGAGTTGGTATGTTTGCTCTAAGGATGAAGTTATTTCACTATGCATTTCTTGAGATCCTTGAACAGGGTGCCTTTTCGAAGTCACTTTTGGCCCATGTGTCATCAATTTTGCGTATTGGTGCATGGCTAGCTACCGGTCTTTTTAGCTTTTTTGTTGCTCGCCAGAGAGAATAATCCGAATGTGCCGTTGCATCTAGATTTTTGGTATATATCTCCATGTCTAGATTTTGGTCTTCATTTAGTGCTAATTTAAGACGTGTTGTGACGTAGTTTAGGTGTTTCTTGTCAGCAGTATATCGCGTCCTCTGCCAGCGTTTCCTTGTATTTCGCTTCTCCACAAGACTTGATATGAAGACTGACAAACTAATATACAGATAGATGTGGTGACCAAGAATGCCTAAAAACAATAATAATACAAAATGATGCTGAATGTCAATAAATGGACAGATTGCACCAGAGAGAAAAAAAAAAAGGTTCGCATAACTCGTCAAAATGTAGGGAACAGCAGATTTTTTTGCGATTTCTGGTTTGGTCCCATGGTAAAAGTTACTCATAATGATGAACCCCCAAGAGGTTGTGTATTATTTAAGTTACACAGGTATATAAATAATCCTAAGTAATATTATAAATGCGAAAGTGAGTGTTTGTTTGTTACTCAATCATGCGAAAACGGCTGAACGGAATTGGATGAAATTTGGCACACCGGTAGACCATGAGTTGGGTAAGGACAGAAGCTATTTTTCATTCAGGATCGCAAACGAAGTCGCGGGCAACCGCTAGTGATATTATAAATTCGAAAGTAACTCTTGTCTGTCTGTCTGTTACATTTTCACGCCTTATTGGCTGAACGGATTTGGATGAAAGGCATACACACCAGGTCATGATCCGTTAGGACACAGGATACTTTTTATTCAGGCACCTCCACGGGCAAAAGGTAGTAGTATGTTATGTCACTTCAATATAAATCAAAGACATAATGCTAAGATGCTGCTGAAAACCTGACTGGGCGAGCGTTGCTGTCTGACACTCTTTACATCAACAGTATTGTCCACAAGGATGTCACAGGCACAGGCCTCATATGAACAATATCGATATTCAACCACAACTAGTCAGACTGAAAGCCGTCCCCAACCTTGTTGGACAAGGAATATGATGAGTCTAACATTGACAAAGATTTATCTAACAAAGAGTACTTTACCTAATGATCTTCCAAACACCATAATTTTACTAACATCTATGTCAGTTCTCTGCATGATGTAATCAAGAGCAGACTGTGCATCAACATATAGACCTCTTTCAGACGGAGTTCCTTCTGACAAACCATAACCCCTGTACTCCACCATGAGGATATTAATGTTCAGCTTGTGGTAGAAACCAGAGACATTTGACAGTCTGTAAATATAAACAGTATGCGTATTATCACAAAAATGTGTTTATCAGTTGTTTATGCTGAACAACTAAACAGTTGTTCAGCCACACACACCACACAACACCACATTTATTTAAGTACTTATGTATGGAGTTTGACGTAAGACTGACATTACACGCGTTGAACAAGTGTCTAAGTTTTTGTGGACCCTAATATTTTATGTTAAGTAAGTAGGTACTTACTTGATTTGAGCTTTCCATATAAAATTAGGTAATTTTCTGTATTCTGACGTTTAATACGTCAGAATACAGAAAATTACCTAATTTGCTGAACGTCCACTGGTCCGCGCCGGCCGCAACGCACCCACGGCACGTAAAGGATTTTGGTTTGATTGTATGAAGAAATTAAAATGCGGCGGTATGTACCTACCGGTAGTGAGTGGACGCAGTGCTCTAAAAGAATTCAAACCGAAATCGCGCGAAAGTGCGTGCATTGCGGCCGGCGCGGGCTAGTGAACGTTCACCTTTAAATAAGACTATTTTAAGCTCGAAAGTAAAACTAGTCGACAATGTCAAGTAGTTTTACTTTGAGCTTAGAGTTGACATAAGGTAAAATTTAATAAATTGAATTCGAGAAGCACGGGCTTGGAACAACACCAAATTAATAAATACAAAAATAAATTAATACAAAAATAAGTGCAAACTCACCTCTGTCCCATGTTGCCGGCATTACCATGGAAAAATACCATGGTTGGTTTATGATTGCTATTCACAGTTTGTTTTATAAGGAACAAGTGAATTTTGAAGCCATCTTTGTTATTAATTTTGATACTTTCATATGGGAGTTTATAGTTGCTGGGCTGAAGGACAAACACCCTAGAGTCGGGTGGGTCATTGGGATAGTATAGCAATAGATCTTGAGCACTGTACAGAATCCCTGTGGACAAACATTGGATCAGTTAGTAAAAAAGATTTGCATGTTGTATGAACTATTACCAATAACATGGAGATGTTAGTATCAAAACTCGAAGAAAAGTCGAATCAACAAACTTTAACCCTATCAAAGTCTGTAACAGAAAATGTATGGAAAGCGTTAGACGAGAAAATTAAACATGGACGAAAATAATGTGCTGAAAAACCGGCCAAGTGCGTGTCGGACCACGCACAATGAAGGGTTCCGTAGTTGGTATGAATTTATCCCAACAACAAACTTAACATTCAGTTGAAAAACATATTCTCATACACTCCAACTGTAAATGTAAGCTGGTAGGTACTCACAATTTTGAGAGGTTTACCATGTTATTATAAGACCACAAACTTCTTATAGGTTTTAAAATCAGGATTTTCTCTATTTTTTTCAAAATCTTAGGGTCAGTGGTTTCGGAGATAAAGGGGGGAATGGTCAATTTTCGTCTATTTTCTTAAATAACTTTACAACAATTTATTATAAAATTCCTTACCAAACCATGAAATCGCGAAACAAAATTCAGCTGGGTTTATGGTAAACAAAAACTAATGTTGTAAATGTATTTATCTACACCCATGCTATAAATCCTTTATAAAAGTTTCTGAAACAGCTTATTGCCAACATTAAAACAGCCAGTGTCATAGTAACCATGGTAACCATAATAGCATCCAAACGGGTGTTTTAATGTTGTACTGAATTTCATAATGCAAGTCGTTTTCAAAAAAAGAACATTGTAATGCACGCGCGTTTCACTACAACAGCGCCGTAATTAAAAAAAAGAACTTATTCGAATTCACGTCGTATACTATGACGCCGGCCGCCATGTTCGATACGAGTATTAGTATTGCAAAAAAATGTTTCAGAACCTTTTATAGAGGATTGATAACATGGATGTAGATAAAGTCTTGTATGCAACTGTACATAATTAGGTATTAAAACACTCATGTGATACTATTATCACACGAGGTGATTTTAATACCCCTTATTATACGTCAGTTACATAAATAACTATTAAGACACCCTCATAGCCCTTTCATTTGATAATATGTCTGACGGTACAGTTTGCAAAACTTCTTTTTTTTTTAATTTTCTTGTTTGCCCCTAAAAGTGATCCCCTTATAGAAAATTCATTTATTTATTTTACCCGTTTGAGTTTGGGTCACAAAAATTCTTATGTGTACCAAATTTCAACTTAATCGGTCCATTAGATTCGGAGGAAATTGGATGTGACAGACGGACAGACAGACACACGAGTGATCCTATAAGGATTCCGTTGTTTCCTTTTGAGGTACGGAACCCTAAAAACTAACAGAACTTGAACTGAAACCAAATTTTACGGAAAAGGAAAAGCGAACGGAGGAGTCAGGAAAAATGGAGCTCGTTGATTATATTAAAGACAGTTTAGGCGTAGGAATACATATAAGTACTATACATGGTGGAATCTTTCAGCGGGGCAGTAAGGGGAAGTACCTTATCCGTTGCAGCTACGCGAAAATGGTCTTAGGAGACTATCCATAATTTTTTATGGAATTTTGATCCCCATTCACAGATTTTCAAAAAAAATTACACTTATTATTATTAGCAAGAAAATAGCCATTTTACACAAAAACATTTTTTGATGCCAATCGATCCTGTTTCTAATACTGATCAAAAACTTCTTTGGGACCAACCATCGTTGGAGTACTCAAAAAGTTACAAATTGCAAAAAACTTTTCCCGTACATTTTGTAAAGAATTTGTGTAGGTAACTTAAATAAAAAAAATAAATAAAAGACAAATGGTCACGTAGAATTTTACACATATCAAAAAGAAGGCGTATTAATTTTCTATTTTTATTATTAACTAACATAACTTTCGCGTAGCTGCAACGGATAAGGTACTTCCCCTTATAGACTAAGAGGTCACAGGATTTTTCATAACCTGTATTCTCTGTATTCCAACAATGTTGCGCGCATCATAGCTCTGAAATGCAACCACTCAGAGCCGGCAGACCAACTTGCTTCATCTGCGGAGACGCCATACTTTCAATGTGTACCAAAACTGACCATTTCTCTGATAGTTTTTTTTTCGCAATGACGCTTCTTGTAAGCGCTATAACTCGAAGTTGCAACCACTCAGAGCAGGCAGACCGACGTCATTTGCATTAGGGGACTACTCTACAACCCATCGAAGTAAATCTAACCGTATCCATGATCGTTATGAAAAATCCTGTGACCTCTTAGTCTATACGGGACGATTTTTGTTGCGAAAAAAAACGATAAGAGAAATGGTCAGTTTTAGTACCCATTCGAAGTATAGTGTCTCCACAGGTGAAACGAGTTGGTCTGCCGGCTCTCAATGGTTGTATTTCAGAGCAATCGTTGTGCATGCAAGACGCTTATTTGTGGAGAAAGCCTATAAAATACATCGAGAAACGGGACAATAGGCGAATTTTTCAAGTGCACGCCGGCTGGTGTCGTACCCCCACGCTACACCTGCGCCGAGAACCACCCGCTGCGCGACCGTCCCCCGTGTAAAGGAATAGGAAAAAAGCTAGAGGTGTCAAGAGGTGTCAATAAGAGAAATGGTCAGTTTTAGTACCTATTCTAAGTATGGTGTCTCCACAGGTGAAAAGAGTTGGTCTGCCGGCTCTTGGTGGTTGTATTTCAGAGCTTCGTTATACGCAAGGCGCTTAGTTATAGAAAAATTCAACTTAACGGTAATCAATAAAATAAAGAGTGAAATCGAAGAAATCCAATTTTTAATGATTCAACTTATTACTTTGGGTAAATCACAGATTAATAATTTTGTAGAATATAGCTAACGAAACAACTCAAAACATATAGACTGTTAGAAGTAAGTAAATATTTAACTCTAAGTCTTAGTTATATTCTACAAAATTATTTATCTGTGATTTACCCAAAGCAATAAGTTGAATTATTAAAATTGGATTTTTTGGATTTCATTCTTTATTTTACTGATTACCGTTAAGTTGATTTTTTCTATAACAGCGCCTTGCGTATAACAATGCTCTGAAATACAACGACTAAGAGCCGGCAGACCAACTCGTTTCACCTGTGTAGACACCATACTTTGAATAGGAACTAAAACTGACCATTTATCTTATTGACACCTCTAGCTTTTTCCCTATTCCTTTACAGGGGGAACGGTCACGCAGCGGGCGCAGGTGTAAGATGGGGGTACGACACCGGCCGGCGAGCACTTGAAAAATTCGACTATTGTCGAATGAAGGATCAAGGAAGATTTCCCTAATAAAAACACCATCTCACCAAAACAAAAATCGAGACAAGATTAAAAGAGCGGATAATGGTTCGGCAGCACAATCCACACAAAAGAAAAGCTGCTCTCAGAATATTCCAGCAAGTGAGTTGACTAAAACAACAAAAAAAGAAGTCTTAAAATCTGACATACTTATGTTGAACATGTTAGATCCGCTTCACTAATAGAGCAGCCATAAAACTAACAACTCTCATCTATACCCAGAACCGAAACAAACAACCAAAGACAACTGATTTGCAACAACCAACACAACCTTAACATCTACCAACACGGCTGATAGTATAGTAGACCAAAAGCCCCCAACAAAAAGATGCGAAACTTTCAAAATCAACCAATTTCAATTACACCACTCAACACAAAGAAAACAAGAAAGCTTAATGGAATTAGAAAAGGCGCTGGAAAAGTTAAACTACAACCATAGACTTATAAAAAAAGATGGACTCCGCGCCACGCATATCGAAAGTGAAGCACCCTACCGATCTATGTGTGCGTGATTTGAGTACCTGCAAAGACGCCGTCGCTCGTGTCACGTAATGGCGGCCGGTCGGCATACTATGATATAAATGTGTGCGCGAGGCGTGTTTGTACAAACGGACCCGGCATACTTACTGTGCTTCACTTTCGATATGCGCAGCGCGGAGTCCATCTTTTTTTATAAGTCTATGACTACAACATCATATGCATAAGACAACAACTAGGTAAATGATACCAAAAAGAAGAAAAAGCGGGTCAAAGAGGAATAGGCATTTTCATTCAAAGATTGTTGAAAAATTACATGCAGAAGCTGATAGGAATCTCAGGCAGACTAGCAATACTCAACATTAATTTGCCAAGCTACAAGAAACCATGGACATTTAGATAAGAGCCTCAGATTTAGCATCCAAATGTGACATCAATTTATTGGCTATTGTAAAGTTTGGCATCAGATAAGCTGGTGAAGAATAAATTCATATTCGGAAAGCATGGACAGGGTGATAACGGGCATAAACTGATAAAAAAAATATTACAAAACCACCTAACACTGATCAATTTAGTCTTCAGGAAATACCCCAAACCAAAGTTACGGATATACCATGTATTGGTTGGACGTTTGAACTGGGGCTGGACAGGACACATGCTTTGATGTAAAACAAACAAATGGAATAAACAAGTGACCCTGTGGTACCTAAGAGACGGGACTAGAAAACTGTAGACGATATCCACCTAAGCTTGGGGCCATACTGAACCAGAGTTGCAGAAGACAGAACACAAAGGAGGCAGCCGGAAGAGGCCAATGCCAAAAGGCACACTGAACTACAAGACATCTTATAATTTTCTTTTGGTCCAAACGCATAATGCTAACAAACAATGTACCCAAATTTCAGAAATAAATGACTTTTAATATGAACAATGTGACCAGATGGGACTAATAAAAGTGTAGGCATGATACGATTATATTCAATAATTATCTTGGAAAAACTGACTGCATATAAAACCTGCAGGGCAATTGCGTAACACACTGTCAATCTGAATTGGTTTCATTTTGACAGTTTAACAACATTCATTGCGTTATTTACACTGTCGAGCAGACCAATTTTTCGAACATTATGAAGCAACGGATTAGCAATATGCTTCAAAACAATTCCGATTCCTATTGATAGTGTGTTACACGATTAGGGTGCTGAGTAAACAGAAATTGTTTTATTGTTATTTCACACCTTTGCCCTGATATGATTTTTCTTGGAGTATAAACTGAGCAAAATGATTTTTGTGCCTATTTTGTATAGGGACAATGATACAGATCACTCAATTTCCTCATGGGGCTAGAGGTCAAAAGTGACCTGCAAATAATTTTTCAATAGCACAATTGTGAAAATTACATTGCTGCAAGTATATTCCTCCATGTCAGTTTTGAAAATCAGCTATTTTTAGAAGCAATATTATTTTACTGGCTTTGATCAATGACAGCAATGTTATTGTTTGGTCCATGGTAAAAGGTTAAATTTTTTGAAATACCTATTATTTTCTATTTGTGCAGAGCAGGTTTTCAAAATCATTAATATAAGTAAGTACCAATATGTTTGATTAATTATAGCCATATGGGCATTTTTTTTAAACTGCTACCTACTTTGAAAACAGGTTACTAATATTGTTTTGGATATTTTAGCAAATTCTTGATTTAGTCGAATGATAAATTTTACGAATTTTGCTAGGTATGTTTTTATTTTTATTATATGGAGCTTATTTCAAATAATATATGTAAATAAATAGTAACTTAGATACGTTTTGGTCATGACCGTTACCAAATAATAAGTACAGTACTGCAAGACGTAAGATGCCACATTTCAGGATTTCATTTTGTTACTTTTTTTTTTAAATTTCAGTTGGCAATTTAAGTAAAAACGAAAACTAGTCTTTTGAAACTATTTAGTAATTACTCGACACTTCTATGTTATAAAAATGTTAATTATTTGCAACTTGTATGTATGGGACATCCCATAAGTGGGTTGGTAGAATGCCCATATCATAGCAGATATGGTATCTTATCCATTGAATCTTTGTAATCTAAAGATGATGTTTCCTCACTTCTTGTTCGTGTTTAGGTGTTAGTAATAATATCTAGGCCAGCATTTACCCCAAAACACCTAGATATATATGAAACTTATCTTTGCCAGGAATACCTACACGCTAGAAAAATATTGCAAGGGAGTCTTCGACTACCACATTGAGAAAGTTTAAAAACTATCATCTGCACAAAAATTGCTATGGGATGATCTCCATACAAATAAAATAATGATTTGTTTATTTAGCAAGTAGGTCTTAGTAGGTTACTAATAGACAATCAGTGATGTTCAATGCAAGCGAGGCATTGTCCAGCAATTTACTAGTTGGTAATTATAGGGTCTCAGGGTCAGCATAAGCGCGGGGTAGCGGGTTAGTTATCAAGCGATCCACAGGTTGAATTAAAAATATCATAACTAAAATTTGTCTTACCTGAAATGCCCAAAGTAAATACAAGAAAAGCTGTTATAAATCCATAAAACCAAAATACAACAACACCAGAAAATAAGGTTAATGTCGACACAACCCACAGTCTGTATAAGATTATTCTAAGTATATGATACATGTTGCACTCAATTTGTAAAACAACTACAGGAACACCTTAGAAATGAGGAAAAATTGCTAAATATTTCCATAACCTATGATATCTAATGCTGTTGTGTATTAAATTGGTAGTAAGAATGATATTGTAAACGTATTACATTATTAGTTAAGAATATTATAAGAGTCGTTTGTTCGATTCAGAATTTGAGATGTATTTTTTATCTAAAAAAATGTCTATTGTGAACAAATTGTGAATTTGTAATTTGTTGACACTTTGACAGAATGACATTGACAGATGTCAGTCGTTACTTTTTTTAATTTTTATTACACGACTCGACTGCCCAAAAAGGAGTGTAATGTATTCAGGGTTGACTTAGAGCATTTAAAAGGGTTGATGTATGTTTGTATGTATGTGAGTTCCTTTATTCCACCCAAAAGACTACCTACTATAGTATACAGGCTAATTCCACCATAACTTTTAAATGCGTGAGCAGATTTGGATGTACTATCGTTAGGATTAGCGTTGCCGGAGAGTAATATTCCGAAGTATTCCCTTCGGAAGTATTCGGAAGTATTCGCAAGTTTTGAGTAGTATTCGCAATTATTCGCCGAGCTAAGTACATGTGCGGTCACGCAAGTTTATCTATTAAAGTTTGACTATTGACCGCTAGATGGCGTTAATTAACGCCATCTAGCGGTCAATAGTCAAACTAACATTACGTCGTGTGTGTGTCGTGTGTGTTGTTGTCGTACGAGTATGTTGCGTTCATTCATGACTCCGAGTAATATTCGATTTGAAAACTTCGCAATACTTCCGAATATTTCTTTACATCTACTTAGATAAGTACTTACGTAATAAGTTTTTGTATGCGGTTTAGGTGTGAAAGTGGTAGAGAGGTAATTACATAGGTAGATTACTGAGTTTATAAAATAGTTTAAAGTAAGTATCAAGACAGAAGTCAAGGTTTGACTTCAAATGCAAAAACACACCGTTTTCGAGATATAAAATACAGTACATTTTTTTTTCTTTTGCTTATATCTCGAAAACGGTGTGTCCTATCGCAAAAATAATGAAAATTTGGCCCCCCTTTATAAAACCCATAAACCCCTAAACCTCTACATGTAGGTACCAAAAAAAAACCATAAAGAACACGTTGAAGCTGCCCCCTCCTAGCGCCCCTCCATGTACAAGAGAATCGGCACTAATATCCGCACAAAATAGACATTTTAAACTCAACCATATAAAAATAAAACAATAAGTACCGAGTCACTGGTAGATAACTACTTACAGGGAATTATTCCCGCTAGTAGATAACTACTTACGCGGAAATATTCGCGCTAGTACGTAGGCATCGAATAATACTCGTTGATTTTATGAATGAACCACGAAATAAATCACGTGTGCAAGTGCAAGTGAACGCCGGCTCGCTGCTGGCACCGCGTGCCGACCAACTTCGGGTACTTATTGGATTATCTTTTAAATGCGACTATTGACCGCTAGATGGGGGCGCAGTTCTCATTGCAAATTACATATATTATGTCCCGCATTGGTGATAGTGCATTCATTAATACCCACGAATCAATCTTCCACCATTCATAAGCTAATCAGCAAACCTTGGTCACTGCAGCAGCAGAAAGCGTCGCATTAACACGACTAATCACGCTAGTTAATGCTACGTTTCTGTGGCACCATCTTGCGGATTCTTGCGATAACAATAGAATAGTCGGCGCACTGCATTTTTGTCCTTGAACCCCCACTTGTCCGGCACTGGATTCGCCATAAAAACGTGTACAGTAGCGCTAATACTTCGTTGACTCATGAATGAATGGCTGCGAAGCTCGGTGGTGTGCCACTTTACTATCAAGCCAATGCCAGGCGAGCGCTGGCGTCGCCGAGCGACTGCATTTTCAATTCTACCAGTGCCCACTAGATGGCGTTAATTCAAGTAACGGCATGATGTAATATATTCGGCGAGTCGAGTCTCATCAAGCGACCTACGCAAGTACGCATACATTCGTAACTAGGCAATAATTTAATTCTTAATAGGTAATAAAAAGTAGGTTACCTACTACATTCTTACTAGTAGTATTCCTTCAAATCGAAGTATTCCTTTGAATATTTCCCAATTATTCCGAATACTTGCGAATACTTGCGAAGTTTTGCAACGCTGAGGTAAGGATGAGGTAAGGATCCTAACTTAGGATCCTTACCTCATCCCGAGTGACATAGGCATGGACCTATTATACAAACTGGACTGAGCTCTCATACCAAAAACACGAGCAGAGAGAGATATGTCACATGAGGCAGTTATCTCCTTCTAATAGGGTGACCAAACATTTTTATGACAAACAGGAAAATTCGTTTATACAGAGATAATTTGCGTCCGGTTGACCATAAGTGATTTCAAATTATTTTTTGTATTACAAACATATTGTAATTAAATAATATAAAGAAATAGACCTTTTTCGAAAGCTCCTTTATGAAACTGAACATTATTGTGTTCTGTGTCGGTGTTGAATCGTGTACCTACCCATGTTTTGAGGCAAGAAGGAAGGACTACAATATTGGTCAGATTCGTCTTGTGGCGAATCATCAAATTTGATCACGTAGGTATACGTGGCTTATGATGAAGTAGGCATGTAGAATCTCGTTCTGGGACCATGGTACTTTCTTGCTCTTTTTTCGTTTACTCTACAGAGCTGGTTTGGGTAAGTATGTAATTGAAGCAAAGGGAACTAAAATGATTCTGGAATTACATCCAACCATATTTGTTGAATTTCTTCTTTGGATGGAAAGCTGTAAACAACTTAAAAATAATGCTATTTCAATCATGCGATACATAAGTACAAATTGTATTTATTATACGCCTAATATTAATAGTTTTAATCAGAAATACACTACTTATAGCTTTTGTAGACAGAAGACGCTAAGTCTTCTGTCTACAAAACGTCTAGAGCATGGTTACACTACTTATACTCAAAATTGTTATTATTTAGTACCTAACAATTTTAAGTCTTTTATCGAGATTTATTTAAATCTTTGTTATTCCTTACAAGTTCCTTACCTGTGAAATTAAATGCCACAACCAGCATAACATTCACTTTTACATTTCTTGATGCAACACTTTCTCACCATTTTCGCTATATAAATTGAAAGAAACCGCCATGAAACCATTGATGACAGATTTCAGTGTTACCAGAGTAATTATATGATAGCTACCAAACATTAATCAAAATTATATTATTTTGATTATTTTACTCATGGAGCTTACTTATAAAATTATTGACTATGATATACAGATTGTAAACCTATAAATAAAATTATTTAAAACTAATCTAAATGCTAAAAAAAAATATACGTAACTTATTTTACCTACTTGTAGTTGGTAAAATTTTCTACCATCTTTATCATTTTTATCTGTTGGCAATTGAGCAAAAGGGACACACTCCACAACTCGGGGCCTCTCTCTCGGCTCGTTTTGCCTCAGCTAAGATATCCTATCAAAAGTAAACCTAAACTGCAGTTATTAAGGTTAATTTTTGTATGATACGATTTTTGGAGAGCTCAGTCCTGTTTATATAGTATATTAGGTCCATGGACATAGGCTACATTTTTTTTTTTTGGAAAAAATCAATATGGCGGCAGTATGGCTCCATTTTGAAATGTAAAAAAAAATTTTGATCTTTAACTCTTACAATATGGGTATCAAATTGAAGGCCAAACAGCACATTCCAAAAAATATAATTTAATGGCATCAACCACGTTTCATACATTTTTGGTCCAAATGTGAAAGTGCCGGTGCCAAACAAAAATTGTGATACATTCTATTAGAATTTGTCAGACTGAGCATTTAATCAGGCTTTAGTAAGACTGCGAATGTCTACATTGTCACTAAAATGTATAAAATAAAAATTAAAAATTAAAAACACGACTGCCCTGCCAAAAAACGAACTAAAAAGTAAAAAACAAGTCATATTCTCTGACTAAACAGATAAATAAAATTGTCATTGCAGTCGGGGGACCATTCTGTGGAACACTTTTTAATCTAAGAGGTCCCGCGACAGCAATGACAATTTTATTTATCTGTTTAATCAGAGAATATGACTTGTTTTTTACTTTTTAGTTCGTTTTTTGGCAGGGCAATCGTGTTTTTTATTTTTTTTTTATTATTTTTTTTTTTTACCTACCAAACTGAACGAAGCTTTTAGAGATGTTGCCACTATGGAACATTACAGCCACTTTGTAGGAACCATGGACCTAAAAAAAAAGGCGGACGCCCATGGGCGTACCCAGGGGGGGGCAGGGGGGGGCAGCTGCCCCCCCCTGGATCCTGTATGCCTAAGTACTGTTGTCGAAAAAAGTTATGTTAGAGCCACGTCACGTTGTCGTTTACTTACTTTACAATTAAGAAAACTAAAAAAAGCATTAATTTTAGAAAAAACTGCGCTGCGCGGCCATAAACCTGTCTTTCTTAGTCTATGAATTAAGCGACTGCATGATAAGGGCACCCCCTATGGTGTACGTCGCTCGGCTTAGGCCGTCGCTGGGGGGAGTACAGCAAGGAGGGATAGGCTGGATCATATCTGGATAATTACTGCTACAGGCTCAGCTACGCCACCAGTTGGCACTCCTTCACCGATCAAGGCTGGGGGGGAATTACGTGGGGGTCGTCGTCGCAAGGGGCGGCGAAGTCGGAATGTAGATTTGTGTTTGTGATCTGTGCTGGTGCTGGTGTAATCTGTAGGTACTTTTCTCCTGGAAGAGGGTTAAGGGGTCATCGGGGTCGGTGAGAACATGCTTTGACTTTACTGATTTTAGAGGGGATTTAACTAGACGATTCGATAACCAGAGGGATTGCGATGTTTCGCGGGGGTATCGAAGAAACGCTTGGAATTGCGTTTGAAGAATTGATGGATAGTTGGGATTTTAAGGTCTAGGTGGAGGATTTCATTCCGAACGAACCAAAAGGGTATCCCGTAGCCGTTCGGAGGAAACGATTTTATAAGGTCTGCATCCCATGGATGCTTTGGGACTTTGCGTGTGCAAATACTGATCCCGCATAAGTCATGATTGTGAGAATACATGCTGTATAGATGCGCAACTTGCACTTAAGTGACAATTTGCTATACGTACATTCAGAACGAGACTGTTTTATGTGCTTAGAGGTGCTTATCGAGGGTCACACCCGGATATTGGGCTCGCTTCTCCCAAGGGATCGGCTTGCCAAACATGGTGATCGGTCAGTGGGGGGAGATCGATTGAGACGCGGTTTCAAAAAGAGAACCGCTTGACTTTTGTCGGGATTGACTACGATTCTCCACTTTCGAAACCACGCACCGAGTTTATCGACTGCAGTTTGGAGAGTTCGAGATATCGGCTCTTGGCGTTGGCCGGAATAGTAAATGATACTATAATGATAATATAATCGTATCGTCTGCGAACAGAGCCAACTGTGCCTTTTTACTTTTCGGGATATCGCTGGTAGCTAAATAACGTGGAACTGAGTGGAGAAAACACAGAGCCCTAAGGGAAACCTGCGTGAACGGGGTGGGAGAGAATAGCGCTCATTCGGTACAATAGCGAAAAGTGCGGAAAGACGGAAGTTTCGTAAGATGAGCACGAGACGGTCTGGCACACTGAGTTTGTAAAGCTTATAATAATAAACCGTTGTGCCAGACTTTGTCAAACGCTTTCGCTATATCGAAGAAAACAGCACCCGTCATCGAACCAAGTTGGAAACCAACGCTTATGTGTTCGTTAATGTAGTGAACCTGTTGTACACAAGATTGTTGGGTTCGAAACCAAACTGTTCGTAAGGAATTAGGCCCTTTATCTCGGCATAATCTTTAAGGCGCTTATAAATAAGTCTCATAGATTTTGCCGAGGTCATTGAGCAGACTGATGAGGCGAAAAAAAAACATGTGGGGGGACCCGGCTTAAGAAATTTCTGATTTGCCCCCGCTGGGCCAAAAGCTGGGTACGCCCATGCGGACGCCGTCTCCTTTAACAATAACTGAAGCACCCATAGTAAGTCAGTGCGCTAATGTCTACAAGCCAGCACGCACACATTCACACCATAGTAAGTCTACCGGCCGCCATTACGTTACACGAGCGACGGCGTCTTTGCAGGTACTCAAATCACGCACACATAGATCGGTAGGGTGCTTCACTTTCGATATGCGTGGTGCGGAGTCCATCTTTTTTTATAAGTCTATGGTAGGAACTAGAGTATACTACCTAGATAAATAATACAAAATAAAAAGAAAATAGAATGGGGAGGTACACTGCCAATTTATACCACTAGGAGTCACATCGTCGCTGGTGCTCTTTACCTGTCAAACAACATAATGGGGAGAGAGCCTCCACTTCATCTTCGTAGACAATTTCTAGCGGATAGGTATTTTTCGGTAGCGTCTCAATTTCCCTCACACCCTCTACGAGAAAGGGGATGGAGAATACTAAGAAGTAGGTATTCTCCGTCCCCTTTCTCGTTCTATCGAAGCTTCAAATTATTGGAGGAATAAATCCCCTCCTATAATATTGAATAGTTTCAATAATAATAACACTATTTCATCTCCAGCTATGCCGCTGGATAATCATCCCCTTTTTCTGGTTCCCTATGACTCGGTGATTTACCAACCCAGAGTGATTTTAGATTTTGGTACCTATTCTTATGGAGCTCCGATCCCAACAATCTTTTTAATAAAATTCTGAAGAAAAAATGTGAAAATAGGATTTTATTATTCACGGACGCGTCAAAAATGGGTCCATATTGGCTCATCTAAAGTTCTTTACCCGAAATAAAATTGTTCTTCCTAATGATTTGTAATCCGAATGATCACCCTTCCTAAAAATTTTGATCCTAAAGTTTTCATTCATACAATTTGTAGTGCTACCGGCGATGTTCATAACACTCATGTTTCCGAAAATTGTAATTAATAATATAATTAATGTAAATATATTTAAACTCCTACTGTTTTTATCATTAACGCTTTTATCCCTAAACATAATTACCATAATATTTTCTTGGTCACGGTCGAAAGTTTAAAAACCCGAAAGTTAATTTGCCCGAAACCTTAAAATCCCGAAGATCCTTATCCCGAAGTTTAAAATCTCGAAGATCCATATCCAGATATATACAGGGTTATTGGTAAAACACTAGCAACCTCTTAAGGGGTCATTGTACTCATCATTATGAACAACTTTCACTATGGGACCAAACGTGAAATCGCGAAAAGAAAATCAGCTGTTCAGTACATTTTATGTAATCAAAGTCGTCAAAATGTAGGGATCAGCTGATTTTTTTTCGCGATTTCAGGTTTTGGTCCCATAGTAAAAGTTGTTCATATTGATGAGTACCATGACCCCTTTAAAAGTTGCTGGTGTTTTACCAATAACTCTGTATATGAATGTCTAGGGTTAGGGTTTTCGTCAGCAGGTCGAGGGAGCCCCGCTGAGCGGGGCTCCTATTTCTGTCTGCGGAGTTTAAAGGAACCTAACTAACCGAACCTCGGGGTGCCCCGATGTCGACCGTCTAAGGTTAGGGTTTTCGTCAGCAGGTCAGGGAAAAATGTAGGAACTTTACATAAGTAGGTACTTTATATAGGTATTTTTCATTTTAAAAGATATGACTGAATAATAGTGCAAAAGATGGTTATGTTGAGAAAATATAGGAAAACAAATAAAAGTATAATAGATGTTTATTGCTACTGACATTATGAAGTTGAATGCTTCGGAATTATGAACATTAGAGACAGAGTAGTTTGTGATTGTTAGGATGAAAAATGTTAGGAAGAACATGTCGGATTTCCAATTATCGGAGTTGAAAATTTAGGTGAACTTTGGCGTCAAAAATCTCTCATTTAGGTTCAGCCGTATTCATACCTAAGTTTAATGTCGTCTTAAGTTTTAAGAGCCCGCCTGAGTGCACTCTCTTAGCACTCTCCAAGATTTATTGAAAATTCCCTTTCGCAGCAAAGATAACTCTGTCAGAATTTCATTAACTCTAAGAATAATTTTCTTAGAGTTAATGAAATTCTATACAAATTAAAGCTAAGCAGTCTATCCAGACAGGTTGTTGTGGGGTGTAATAGGTACATAATAGTATCAAGCTCCTAACACTGTTGTATGATATAAAATACTTAGTAGTAAGTATTTAAAAAAGGGCCCGCCGCACTATGGGAAAATCGCGTAGGTATGTTTCGTCTCAAACTCCGTACCTATCTCAGTTGTTTCTTATCTAAATGAGCTGTAATTTTATACACGTACCTATACCTACTTGGCTATATCAAGTTTAATGGTAATAATTTTGATTTTAAAAATTTTGTTTATTAGTTAATTTACAAAATAAAACTAAAAAAAATGCATGCATTCTAAAGTAGGTAAGTATATGAAAAAATAACAAAATTTGTGTTTTTTTTTTGTAATTTACATAAAATGGAATATCCTACGTAAAAAAATCAGCACGGTCCTACAGATTTTCGTTGACAGCAAGAAGGGCCTTGGCGTGTGCGTTACCCAGGCAAAATGTTTTGCTTTAGAGAGATGAGACTTAAACAAATAATTAGTGTATCATGAGGAGCAATTTGTTTACTAATAGCAAAATTTGTTTGAATTGTAGTTTTTAAGTTATTTAAGAAAAACAAATTTTGCTGGAGTAACGTTTGAAACGTTACCCAGGCAAAATCGTCTTTCAAAAATTAGTTTCAGCACGGAACCAAATACATGAATAGATAGCTTTTGTTGAGTAGTAAATGTTTATAAATAGCAAAATTTGTGTGTGGTATAGTTCTTTAGTTATTTAAGATTTTGCTGCGGTAACGTTTTGGGATTTCCCAGATCTCGAAAACGGCTCAACGCAGAAGTTTGAAAAAAATACCAATAAAAGACCTCAATTTGTTTAAATTTGTTTAATCATTAGTTTTTGATTTGGTTGACGTAAACCAATGTAATTAAATGGTTTCAAAAATCAGAAGAAACGGGTTTGCAAGTAAACCAATACACTTATAACCAAATAAACAGCTGTAAAAAATACCCGTGGTTCGACGCTTGTTTACATCAGAAATATTAGATTTCATACTTTACACATTAAGAAGATAAAAACAAATTTGATTTATTTTAGACTGGTCGTACTTTAGCGATCAAATACGCAGTTCCCATAACATTAAGAAACATGGCATACTTTAAACAAATTAAAATGATTCCTGAAAATTCCTTCCTGTTAATTGCAGCTTTGAATTACGGCTCTAATGAAAGTTATCTCAAAAACAAGATTATGTCAGCAATTCTCTAATGAGCCGACCAAATTGAAAAGGTCACATAAAAGCGACCGCACCATACATAAGCGCAACCATCTGAAATGAACAGGATAATATAGATGTTTTGTTAGTACAGTTGAATACAAAAGTTTTCTGGTCAGGTTAGTTAAAATAATAAAATGGTTAAGATTCATTATTTTTATTTAAAAAATCAGTCTCATACAAATTATATGTATTGCTTTGCCTTAGCATCAACATTTTTAGAGAAAAATCACAGATAAGTTATAACCTACTTACTTAATTTTAATATTTGGATACATTAATAGTTTGTACAATTTTCCTTAGGAGGTACTAATAACGTAGGTTGATAGGTGGACTCCATTTCACCTCGACTCACAGTATGGCATTTTAATATGAGTTTTGTTACGTGTTACTTAGAGTGAATATTTTAACATTACATGTGACTGCCACAGGTGGATAACCCGTGAACCAATCATTGTCAAAGCGTCGTAACCTTCTTTTAACTTAATGTTGAAATATCCACTCTAAGTAACACGACATAAAGCTCATATTTCAATACCACAGTGTGACTTGAGTTGGAATTGAGTCGGCGTTGTGTGTGTAATGTGCAAAGCACATTTAATGTTTTTTTTTACAAAATATGTATTATCGGCTTGCCTATATTTCTTGCCCTTATGAGGGACGGTTTCGAGCATATTCTATAAAAAATGTATATAATCACAAAACTTTTAAATGAGAAAACAACAATATAATAAAAATCTTCCAACAATTATATAAAAAATAAACAACTTTTACACTTATGTACCTATTTAAAAATATAGGAAACAGTACAGTTTTTATCATTAATAACTACTAATATCACTCATAATGACAGATTCGTACCTAATTCAATAAAATTTGTGTGGTCATTGGGACCGTATAAAATTATGTGTTTTATGCTTCCAGTCTCTAACGTTTTAATTACCTACACTAATGAATATATAATCAAATGTGGCATTATGGAGTTTTTGCATTTCTGTAGTTTACAGTACAGATCATCGTAACATTCATATTGTTGAGTTTTCGTTCTGTAACAGTATGCTCTGTAATGTCCAATCAATGTGGAACTTGATGGTGGGTCAAAATCAATTACTGCCAAAATCATATACTGTTGGCCATTTAACTCTATATTAATGGGTATATCATTCAGGTTAACAGACATGTCATGTAGTTCGAAGAAAAGTAATGGTTTTAATTCATATGTAAAATATACATTTCCTGTCTCGCATACAGGACACAGTGAAACATTATCATTATTAATACACGATGTGGCAGATTCTTCCAAGAAGTCAATACCCTTTTGTGTTATAATATTTATATTTAAAGATATATATTTACAATCAATTTTCTTTGGTTGTAATGCATTTGAGCATGTGTCATTTGAGCAACACCTCTGTCTGGTGGCAGAAAAGTATATGTTGCTCATGAATACCTGTTCTAAAATCATTGTTATATTACATTCACAACTGATAATATTTTGCTGTGACTTTGTTTTATCAAAAAGGTCAATCAATAGTTTGTCACGAAGTTCATATAATCTTTTGCAAGTTTTTCTCGTATTAGATAATACTTTTATGAATGTTGTTAAACCATCGCTAGCACTATTTAACTTTTCTCTGAAAGCAGGCCTGTCTTGATAAGCTACACCGAATGCTTGCGCGAGGGAATCAAAAGCACAAGTGTTTGTTATAAGTACCCTGTTTTGGTGTACATAAGAATATGCGACGTTACCATTCTGTAATATGTATATGGAGGTAGCTTTTTTTGATTTAGGAGTGGGTATGGTAAGTCCCCGCCAGTTTTCAACTTCTATAGGTTTATTTTGAAAAATTGATTGAATATCAAAATCTGACGTATCAGTTAGGTTCTCTTCTTCTTCTTCTTTTTCAACTGACTTCGGTGCAGAATCAGATATAATTAACTCTGCTGAGAATGAATCTCGTTTTTGTTCGTGTTTGTCTCTAATTTTTACTATTTTTCGTGAGAAATACTCATAATTTGTTTTGCGTTTTTCCTTTTGGTTTCTTAGTTTTAAGGCCTGTTCTTCTTTGTTCTTAGTATTCTCGTGTAAAATTTGACTAGAGCTTAATTTTATGGTTCCGTTAATAAAACTATAATGTTGTATAAGAAATTCGTCTAACCGGACGCGTTCAACTTTGGTCTCAAAATATATAGTTTTGATGTCCTTAAAATGATTTTCTACATTTGAGCTGCTGGCATAGTCTTTGGCTCCAGGAAAATAATCAGTCATAATATTGCCCCACAAAGGTAATTTTTTCAAAAGTCTTTTAAGAGTGTTGTTAATTTCCGGCAATAAAAAAGCATTTTTCATTGGTGTAGATTCAATTAACTGTAAATATAATAGTTCTGTATTCATAATGTCATCATAATATTTTATCAAAGGCATAGGGCCACCGTGTTGCTCACTCTCTTCATCTTCTGTTACAAAATATATTTCTTCGGAACTGTCCTCTCTTTCATTCTTTTCAATTTCGTCTGTGTGTCTTAGATATGTTTTTATTTGGTCGCTCAATCGTTTCAATGCTTGTTCACATTTCGATGCCGTATAATCAAGATCGGTACTTATATATTCATGAAGAGAAAGTGTGATTACAACTTTGTGTATACAGTTTTTTTAAAAAATGAGACTTATCAAGTCTGATGTAACAAGCAGGTATCTTGCCTTTTTTTTCCTCAACTATTGCAAAACATTGTCTTAAATAGTTATTCAAGTCCGTTTTCAAAAAAGTTTTCGTTATGGCCGCTATTAAAGCAGAAGAATCATCACAAATTATTTCATTTGGAAGGACTCTTCTGTTTAACCATGTGCTTAGCCATGTGGCTATTGTTTCTGTTGTGTGTGAGTCAGAGCACATATAACAAATTGGAACACTAGCACCCAAGGTATATGCTACGATGGCATATAAGAAAACATGTTTGGGATTTTTATATTTTAAAAAATCGTTTGCTTCGGGTGGCTTTATTGGTTTAAATAAAGATCCAGTGGCATCAATAGACAGGATTTTATATTTGTCTTCCAAGATGTCATCGTAATATATACTTTGCTCAGTAGTCCAAAAATACAATGTAAATGGAACAAGAGACATTTTTTTTATGAAACTGTCATACGGTGGGCTACAGGTCATGGCATACAGTGATAAAATAATATTTTTATCAAACTGAAGAGCGCTTCTAGCTTCATGCCGGTATTTCCTCAAATTTAATAATTTAGGCAAAGTTGGCGGTTCTTTTGGATTATCCATGCTCATAACTTCATCGGCCGTTGAATTTCGTACCCTTAAAGCCTTAATGTTTTTAAGTTTTTCTTTGTGCAGATTAACCCGGTGTGAAGTTAATTTATTTTTAATTCGAGGGTCATGCCGAAAGCCTTTTTTCAAATTTGTAAGAATAAGCGTTACTTTATAAGAATTATCAGCTGTTTCGGGGGATATTGTCAAGAACAGACTAGCTTTGCATTGCGTACAACTTCCTGTACATGTGATGTCGTTATTTTTGAGATCAGTAGGCACGTAATTGTTTTTAAACGAGAATGTGCATTCTAAATCGGTTTTAAAAAATATATGATCTTGCATTTCGTTGGTCCACTTATTTTGTGCGAGATGGTGGGATTCAATAGGCGCAATTTTATAGTAGTCATATTTACTCATTTCAAAAGATACTGTTAAATCAGAAGGAGCTTCTACAACTGCATGCAATTGTGTTCGATTATCTTCACAATCTCCGCGAGAATTAAAAAATAAAACTTTATTTCTCTTCGCAGATATTTGCAGGGCTGCTTTGCTGACTTCGTGATTAAACTGAATACGCAGTTCTTGTTGTATGTGGTCATAAACTTCATTTGAGATTGGGGGAATAGAAACATTAAATATATCTTTATATTTGGAGAACACAACTCTTAGGTCGTCAAGGGGCACTTTTACTTTTCGGCCTGCCATTTTATTGTACCTGCTGGTACTTCACTGGTATGTGTGATTTTCCGAATATAAAATGAACTGACATGAACAACGGTGTGAGTTGAGGCTTGCACATTCTGCTCCCGAAGCCATGAAGTGCAACTACCTGAAAAAAAAGCAAGGCACACATCACATTTACATTAATATTTTCATTACCTATCATTTTAAAAATCTAGTACACTTGTCTCGCCATTTGCGCAGAAAGACATTCGCACGAATGGATACTTGCGCATAAAGACATTTGCGAATGCACACTTCAGTAAAAAGACTGTAGGTGTACAGTACCTTCAGTCTTCTCAAGATATTGCGCGAAAGGACATTTTAGCAGATTAAAAAGGGTGTCGTTTTTAAGGTTGGGATCGCCAATTACCAATATGCGATAAATGCCGTAAAAAATCCAAGATGGCTAAAGATAAACCGCTTAAGCGCTTGCGCAGTGATGAGCTGGGTTTTGTTAGGCGTGGCGCCATTCCTACGCTTTGTTGTACGTATACTGAATTTCGTGTGATCTGATTGCAATTAATGTGTATATAAAGTACCGTGTATGAAACAGCACATATCTAACTAGGTATTGTAACACTCGTGTATAATACCCCTCATTATACAAGTTTCATAAACTATCATTACCGAATACTCACCGGACTTGTCAAACACACTTCAATATAATTGAGAATAATACTAGATTCGTTAAAGCGCTTGAAACTTTATGACAGTATAGCTTAAACGTATAAAAACTGTATCCTTTTTGTTTTGTTTACGTTAAGTCTAAGAGCAATATCACAACGCGATTGCCTAGCATGGCGTAGGTATAGAATAATTAAAAGTTAAAGCCTACCACTGAGACCGCCACGTTGTTATTTTAGCCAATAATCACACACACAGTTTTAAGCAATAAAGAGATGAGTCTGTCGTAAAACAATAATATTTCATATTTTGCGCGATATTCTGGTTCAATATTTCCATGATAGCCATTGAAATGATAAAAAAACTATATACTATATTTTCCTAATTGTAATGAAGAAAATGGCAAAGTTTTTTTTTGTGCCGGGGCTAATTGTGTTTTGGGTCACATTTGACGAGTTTTCTTTATTCTGATTCACACCAAAAAGCGTACATTAATATACGCTGAATGACTATTTTATACTGAAACACAACTGTACTGTAAAATAAAAACATTTAATACTCACATCGTTCAAAGACGTCGTCGTACACACACACATAAACCACAAGCACTTCTCTCCAAAACACTTGGTTCACGACTGATTGTTTCATTGGTTCGGTCGGAGCTAGCGTACCCATAGATAGAGCGTACTCAACTACTCACAGCTAAAGAGTAAGTAAGACAAGGCATATAGCTGTTGCGTTGCATTGCACACAGCGATGCGCGCTGCTCTGACTAGCATCAAGAACGTTAAAACGTTTTTAGCGTGGCTTTGCGTTGTGGTATCAAAATAAAACATTTGGTTTAACAGAAACAACAAATTAAGTACTAAAAATATAGCTACATGTATATATGTTTGTATTGTTTTAAATCACACTATAAATTATACACTATGATATTACACTTTTATTAACTAGTAAAAATTGTGTAATATGGTACTGCACTTAAAAAATATTAAAAAATCGGCTTCACGAATAACGTTTTTCTGCTTAACTGTACAAAACATCGGTTACCAAGCTGCTAATTTGCGAAGATTACCCGTACGTACGGTGCAGTCGCTTTTACGTGACCTTTTCAATTTGGTCGGCTTATTAGAGAATTGCTGACATATTCTTGTTTTTGAGATAACTTTCATTAGAGCCGTAATTCAAGGCTGAAATTAACAGGAAAGAATTTTCATGAATCATTTTAATTTGTTTAAAGTATGCCATGTTTCTTAATGTTATGGGAACTGCGTATTCGATCGCTAAAGTACGACCAGTCTAAAATAAATCAAATTTGTTTTTATCTTCTTAACGTGTAAAGTATGAAATCTAAAATGTCTGCTGTAAACAAGCGTCGAACCACGGGTATTTTTTACAGCTGTTTATTTGGTTATAAGTGTATTGGTTTACATGTAAACCCGCTTCTTCTGATTTTTGAAACCATTTAATTACATTGGTTTACGTCAACCAAATCAAAAACTAATGATTAAACAAATTTAAACAAATTAAGGTCTTTTATTGGTATTTTTTTCAAACTTCTGCGTTGAGCCGTTTTCGAGATCTGGGAAATCCCAAAACGTTACCGCAGCAAAATCTTAAATAACTAAAGAACTATACCACACACAAATTTTGCTATTTATAAACATTTACTACTCAACAAAAGCTATCTATTCATGTATTTGGTTCCGTGCTGAAACTAATTTTTGAAAGACGATTTTGCCTGGGTAACGTTTCAAACGTTACTCCAGCAAAATTTGTTTTTCTTAAATAACTTAAAAACTACAATTCAAACAAATTTTGCTATTAGTAAACAAATTGCTCCTCATGATACACTAATTATTTGTTTAAGTCTCATCTCTCTAAAGCAAAACATTTTGCCTGGGTAACGCACACGGCCTTGGCTTCATCGAAATGTTCTTTTGATATTGTTTCCGAGATATTTCTCAAACTTGATTAAATAAGGATCAGAAGTGTACAATAAGGTATGGAACACGTCTTCATCGGTAGCCGCTCTAACACTTTCTAGAATGATGAAGTCTTTAAACTTTTTGTAATCCTTATTTCGGGATTCTTGCGCCTCTTCGGACAATATTGTTCGATAGGTAAAATAGCATAGTGCTCAATGATTAAGTATTTTATGTACGCAGGAAGGCATATAAAACTAATTATAAGTACCTATTTACGTAGGTACCTACACTTAGGCTGTTTAGTTCCGTATTCCACCGAACTTTTTTGAATCTATAGCCTTTCCAGATGACATACCTACTTAGTTTGTAGTATTATGTACTTACATTCGTTTTATAAGTTCTACGTCTACACGGCTACACCTGTATGTCTGCAGAGCAAGAGTACCTAATTCTAAAAAAAATCTCCAAGCTGTGTTTCCGTCATTACTACTTCCAGTGCCTTGTCGAGGTTTATCGATATGCAATCCCATTTCCTCCCTAAACTGCTTTTGTACCAGTTTTTTCTTCTCGTCTTTGTTTTTTTTTATTTTCAGGTGTAGTAGCTGACCACTTTTCAAACGACAAGTTATAGAAAATTTGTAAGATCATCTCCATACTCCTTATCCAAGCATGTAAAATAAATAAATATCCTTGCACATTTCACACAACGCCATCTAGTCCCAAGCTAAGCAACCTAATGCTTGTGTTATGGTAACGAGATGGCTGATAAACTACTTATATACATTTTTTTTTTTGTAAATACATACATATTATAGATAGAAAAACACCCAGAATCGGACAAAATACTTGTAGGTCTTACAAATATTTGTTCCGTGCGGGAATCGAACCAGCGACATGCTGCGCAGCAGTCAATCGCTTAACCACTGCGCCAACCGTGTCGTCAATGTAGTGTTGACTGTCCGTATTGAAATGACCTGACCATATTTTATCAAGTAAGGTCATAATCTAAGAGTAAGGTGTTCAAAACGGTTTATTCCGAACCTGGAGTAATTCATCAACTCGTCCCACATGTTTACGGCCCATTTGGGACGACTTGACGAAAATCAAAATAAATAATATTTTCATTCTGCAAGTCGTCCCACGTTTCTTTTTGTGTGGAAATTTAAACTTTATCAACGTTTGGTACAGTTATTAAGAAAAGATATAACAATATTTTTTTAAGAATTTTTAGTATATTTTACCTTACTTTTTTTTTTAAATTATTGTACCGTGTTTTTTTTTCTGAACTGAATAAAGTTTTATATTTTATTTTTTTTCATTTTTTTTTACTTTCGTTTTGTTCATAGATTATTTAATAGGTATTAAAAAAGTCAGTATCAAGTAAAACATTTTTTTCTAGATATGTTTAATTTTACACGCAAACGCACAAATTCAAGTGTTATATGCGAATGGTAGACATGTTAAGTTTCGGTTATTATCAGGTTAATAAACAATGTCGCACGCGTGCGATTTTTTATTTGCCACAGATAATTTATACCTATACTTAGTCCAAATTGGTTCAATGCCTCTATTCACAACTCTCTATTCGGAGGTGAATGTTTTTTTTAAATCTCGGCAAAGAGATATGCGTCTTTAAGGGCGAGCGCGCATTGCGGTGCGTTTTTCTCCCGCATAATCTGTGAAGTATGGAATATCTTAGAAGTGCGCGCACTGCGGTCATGCGTTTTGTTACTGTAGGCCCCGCCCCGTGCGGCAGAACTAACGGAAACGCACCGCAGTGCGCGCTCGCTCTAAGGCGTTAATATTTTTTGAATATTTAAATAATGTTTCTATATAGAATATTATCAAAAACCATGATTATTACAATAAAAAAAACGTTTATGAACAAATTAACATTTATTTGTGTTCTAAACTCAAAAATATTTGAATTTTCTATTTTTCATATTAGGCTGTTTATCGGCTTTATACCTTTGCTTCTCTTTCAACCTGGCGAAAGCAAAGCGCGGAAAAAAAGAAAATTTAAATCATAGTTCCCTATTAATTTATGGCAAAATTATTTTCCGTTATTTTATGTGTTTTTAGGGTTCCGTACCAAAATGGTAAAAAAGGAACCCTTATGGTGTGACACTGTCTGTCTGTCTGTCACAGCTTCATATCTCAGGAACTACTGATGCTATCAACTTGAAATTTGGAATTGTTTTACATGATGTTTACCAAACTATTTTGCAAATCTATATATATAAAACAAAGTCGGGTTTGTTCGAACACTTATAACTCGAGAACTACTGGACCAATTTTCATGGTTTTTGATTTGTTGTATTTGTCTCCGTCCCGAATAGCAGAATAACTATTAAAAACATAGGAAAATTCACAAAAAAATATGAAGAAAATTCATTTTCTCATACATGAAAGGGCAGGGCAATGTCTGTCGGGAAACTTTCATTCTTTTTAGAATTCCAAATTCAAATTCATTTTATAATCAGTTGTTCATTTGTTTTGCTGCCGTTCGATTTATTGAACTTTTGACAGGTCGTCTGGCGGGTCAGCTACCTAAGTAGTATTCTAAAATAAAAATCAATTGCCGAATGTATGTAGGTACGCGCATCACTTCAGAACGGATGCACGTATTTGGCTAATTCTTTTTTGTTGTATTTGTAATTGTCAGGACAAAGTTTGTATGAAAGAAACTTCTACACAGTTTATTGTTATAACGTCAATTTACTAACACTACTGTACTAAATATGTGGAGATTTGATACAAGTAACAACCTCAGATTTTTTATAGGCCTATGGTAACAACCTACTATCCCAATTTATTTTGGGTCTGCGCAACATGTCCCTTTCTTCCATACTTCTCTATTAGTCGTCATCTCGGTAGTCACCCCCTTTATAACCATATCATCTTTAACACAGTCCATCCATCGTTTCTTGATCTTCCCCTACTCATATAGCCATTGACATTCATACTCAAAACAATTTTTTTTTTCAAATTAATTGGCTCCAATTAATCATTTTCATGTTCTTGACTTTTTACTAAGTATAAATTTATTCCGGTATTTTACTTTTCAGCAAAAAATCTTAGGTTCATTCTTAAAATATAAATTAAGTTTTCCTAAACAATTCAAAATGTGCTCAGCTTGCGCCTTCAGGAACTTCGCGCGTTTACATTAGAATATTCATAGCTAAGACAGGACAACGTCTGTCGGGTCAGCTAGTAAGAAATAAATAAAAATATTTATATTTTTTTTGCAACAGGGACTTAAAAATTTAAAGTGGGGCTACTAGGGCAGGTGGGGTATCATATGAAAGAACGCTGTTTGCACATTCTCAAACTATTTTTAATTTTTTTTTAGGCCGCATAGTTTTTGACTTGATGAAAAATGTAAAAAAAATACCGTTCCCCCCCCTTATCTCCGAAGTTTGCAAAGAGAAAAATCTGAAATTATTCTATGTGATAGAAGTTTATGTAAAAATTACAGGAAAAATAAAACTATGTAGCACACTTTTTCAGAAATCGGAACGGAACCCTCGGTGCGCGAGTCCGACTCGCTCTTGACCGGTTTTTTTATTTTATTTCTTCAAAAGTGTATTGAAAAACGTCGTTTGATACTCGTGGACATTTGTACGTTCTTCACTTGTATCAAAATGTACTATTGTTTCAATATCAATGAAGCACACGAACGTGACTTGGAGTATTTAACAAACATTTTTTTTTTTTGGTTCTCAAAAAAAAAACACATTTTTAAATATGGTTTTATTTTATTTAAAAAATTATTTAATACAAAGAAAAGTTGCAAGATAAATTTTCAGTAGGTAATTTTAATATTTGTCAGCAAAAAAATTGTTTTAATACAGCTGGTGATGATTTTAATTATGAATACAATTCTTGGCATTTTTTTTAAATATTCACCTTAGTAATAATTATCAACATCACCCTAAGGAGCGGAACCTCTAACTGTGTTTTTTCAGACGTTCACAATTTATTAATTAAAGAAAATACTCTTTCTATTGGTGAAACTATGTTATAGGCAGACAAAATATATTCAATTAAAATACAAAAGTTTTAATGGTTAACGGTGTTGGTGATTTAATCTTTTCTGTATGTGACAATGTTGTGATGATTAAATATTTTATAACAAATTCTTTTTTTTTATTTCCACACTAACACTTTTGCTACTGATTGTACCTTTTCTCATTTTGACAGCAACGTGGGACGACTTGCAGAATGAAAATATTATTTATTTTGATTTTCGTCAAGTCGTCCCAAATGGGCCGTAGGCATGTGGGACGAGCTGATGAATTACTCCGAACCTGGGGGCCTACTCCCTAAGCACGAAGCCCGTAGTTTCGGCCTTCGTTACGAGCGTTTCTTACTCCGTATCACCTACGGATGGATGATTGGTTCGGTGCCCGAACGAAGTATGAATGACAACATGATTTGCCAGTTGTCCCTACTCCCGATGTGTTTTGCCCGTCCGAAAAATGTAACTTTTACACTTGTTTTGATGGATCGTAACGTCTGACGGACGGATGAACGGACGGACGGAAAGACGGACGGACTTAGGGAGTAGGGCCCCAGGTTGGGAAGAGGGTTACGTTCGGAATGAATATTATAATTTTTTTCAAGTTCCTAACCTAACCCGCGACCGGGTTAGGATTTTGGGTCCGGGGGCCTACTCCCTAAGTCCGTCCGTCTTTCGGTCCGTCCGTTCATCCGTCCGTCTGACACTACGATCCATCAAAACAAGTGTAAAAGTTAAATTTTTCGGACGGGCAAAAACACAGCGGGAGTAGGGACAACTGGCAAATCATGTTGTCATTCATACTTCGTACGGTCGCGGAACCAATCATCCATCTTTATGTGATACGGAGTAAGAAACGCTCGTAACGAAGGCCGAAACTACGGGCTTCGTGCTTAGGGAGTAGGCCCCCTGGTTCGGAATAAACCGTCAAAACTGTATCAAAACCACAAAGAATATTAATAATACTGATCATTCTATTGAACTTTTTAACAATTTAAGCTTATTAGATATCAAATGATTTTATGAGAAATAAAAAGAAATTTAAAAAGAAATATATGATTTTTATCTCGCAATATGTTTTGGCACAGTCTCAGAAAAGGCGCAAGTATTTTTTTTTCTCCTTGCATAAACTAATGTATAAAGATCATAATACAACAAATATCTCGACAGCGGCAAGCAGCGGTAACGGTTAAACCTCTCGTTAAAAAAAAATAACCCTAAAAATATACCATCATAAACTATATTAATTAATTTTATTTTTTAAAACGATATGTATAATATTAATTATGAAACCGTATGAAGAGATTATAAGCATTCCAAAAACGTATAATACTTTTACATTTATATCAAAAACTTTCGAGTAATGTGGCGTTCAATTGTAGTAACGTATTGCGTCAAAATTACGTTTTGAACATGAGTTAGCTTTGATGCCTATTTAAATAAGTTGTGATTAACAAAAAAAAAAAAAAAAAAAATAGCGGAATGAAAGCTTATATTATCTATTAGACTCTCAGAAGAACAACAAGCATAGAAGTAGTGTTTAAATAGCAACTGAACTCAATATATTTGTTTCATTTTGACTTATGGAGCCGCTATGATGTAAAAGAAGGACACATATACAGAAGACGTTTCGAAATTTTGTAGGTTGTCATTCATTTTATTCTGACTAGTGATGTACCCACTAAATTTCAACGTCGATAGAATTTACAATGACATTCTTTCTTATACTGCCAAGAATAATAACCGTAGGTACATCCGGCTACACATCAAACTATACATTTCCAGTTTACACTGACCGCTCATTGTAAGGAAATCCTATACAATGCGAGATCAGCTTATACTGGAAATGTATAGCTTGATCTGTAGCCGTGCGTACCTAAAATTTTGAATTAACTAAGCATCCTTATGATCCCAATACTTAATACATTCGTTCAAAATGAAACAATACTTGAAGTATGAACTAAATAGTTCGTCATCATCATCACCAGTCTTCCTTGGTTCCCGACAGCTCTTCATGTATTAAATCTGACCCGGCTAAACCAGAATGTATTTAATTGCCATAATAACTGATGAGTTTATTGAAAAGAAGTGGGAGACATTCGGTTTTGCAAATGTTTTTAGCAACTTACTTTCTCATATTTATTTGAATTTTAGATTACATCATAGACTACTCAACAAAGTCTAGGGAACAAGGGTATTCAAAGTACCTAATAATTTTTATTTTAATACTTTTTATGTAACACATTATTTTAAATCGGTAGAAGCGTAATTTAATAGAGATTTGAATTATTTGATTAAATAAAATGGTTGTTAGTGAAAAAATAAAATTTATTATGAAAATTCAAATTTTTGTACATAAAAAAATAAATAACGACCAGATAATATTTTAAATAAAAAAATAAAATGCCTAGCAACTTTAATAATCTGTTAGGCGAATTCCAGCTCACACCATAATCATTCCGCCCTGGTACGAATGAACTTCCTGAGGATTCTGGAGTCGGCTCTGGCGACCAGGAACTCGCCAAAAGCGCAGTCTTCTTGAATCGGGATGGAATCCAATTATTTCTGAATTTGTTATTGTCATCTGTGTCAAGGATTCCTAAAACAAACAGTTCTCAATAAAATTTATGTAAGATTTTTTATCAACATTTTTATTTAGGTATTTACCTAAATAAAAATGTTGATAAAAAATCTTAAATCTATAAACTAAGTTTTATTTGTATGTCTTACCTGACTGATGTGAGATGATTTCACGAGATGTCAAGATCAGTGGCGATTCATTAATCTGTATCGATGTACTATGTCCTGTTTCAACTTCCATTGCTACGGGATCCTACAATTACGTATTTTTTATTAAAAATAAATAAATAAATTTGCACACGATTATATTTCCGACTGGGATAATTAGAAGAACGATATCGCATCAATGATATTTTTAATATAATATCATTGTATCGCATATATCAAGTGAACATATTTCTGAAATGTTATACCTGTCTTCATGTTAGATTGCTGTTGATTGTGAGCGGTTCTTTTAATTTGCAGTGCTGCGCTATGTCCTTCTTCGCAGACTTCAATAAGTATTTCCTGTAATGTAATAAATAAAGTTTTAATTTGAACGGGATACTATTTATTGCCAATAAAATACCTTAATTATATCATAATACTGGATGAATTTTTTATCATGCACCAAATCGAAATGAGAGATTGTACTCATCATTATGAACAAATTTTACTATGGGAACAAACCTGAAATCGCGAAAAAAAAATCAGCTGTTCAGTACAGTTATCTACATCAAACTCGTCAAAATGTACTGAACAGCTGATTTTTTTTTCGCGATTTCAGGTTTGGTCCCATAGTAAAAGTTGTTCATAATGATGAGTACAATCTCCCATTTCAATTTGGTGCATGATAAAAAATTCATCCTGTATATCAGACCATTTCATCTGTTCTATCCATAACAAATAATGTGACGACTTAAAGAACATGCTACATCCATTTCATAGGTTCATTACCAAATGAATACAAAGTAAAATGCTTGGAGCATATTATGTGGCTGTGCTTTTTGGAGTCCAATTTCGTCTACCAATACAATTTATCCATTTTTTTTTCACATCGTCTAGGAAATCTGTAAAAGAAAAGTATCGACAACATTATTTACGTCACTATGGCTGATCAAGATAACCCCAAAACAATTTCCGAATATTCGCTAATAACTTCTATTGGAATAAATATTACGACTGGTTTTAGCTATATAGTGACACAGCAATATTTGTTATGTATTTATATTCGTTTATCAGATCATTTGCAACAAGAAATTGAGCAAAAACTTACCGATGGAAGGTCAATATTTATTGTTCATTTTATTTTCGCTATGAATGGGACTTGCAGCCCCCAACCACACAAGAAATTGCTCCACAGCGTCCACACACTCACTATTTGTAGTTAAACAAAGAATTCATGCAATCTAACAGTAGAAATATTATTAAAACATCGCAAAACCATGGAAGATTACGACAAACACGTAAACAATGAACACGCGAATAAGTCAGGTAGTTCAATGAACGAACTGTCAGGCATTGAAACAAAGTACTATCAAATTTGGCCGCGTCATACTATAACTTTTTTAACCAAATGACAATTGATCTTGTGACCATGCCAAGAAAGTAAAACAAAGAGTAAAACATTTATCTCTTTCCCACATCCTTTATCGTGCCTTTATCGTACCTAATAATAGAACGGGACTAAAGGTAGTTACAGAATTCTGTTTTTAAGCTTCCTTCTATGCTTTGTTATTGTTCTGAGATTAGACTATAGGTACTTTATTATTTCTATTCCTTAACAACGACTTTCACTTGTTATGAATAATATTTGAAATCGTAAAACAGTCACAGACTGACAATATAATTATGTATTGTCAGTTTTTGACCGTTGTACGATTTCAAATATTATTCATAATATTATCCTAATATGATTCTGCCAAAGTGGCCGTTTTAGCCCCCTATGTTAAATGTCTTTGATCAGTTCGCTATAAAAAAAAGAGGTACTTAGGATAAAGATGATACGCTATTAACGCGATACGCGAATTTGAAGGCCTGTGGTCTAGCACGTCCAGCATTGCGAAACTTTAAGACTAGAGGCGACTCGGTCTGCCGTTGCCGTTAAGTTAGTAGCTAGTAACTTGACACCATTTATCTGTCTAGATTGTGGTCTGTAGATTTAGTATAATTATTATTAAACGTAACATAGGGTACCGCTAGCAAAGTAAGAAAACGTCTCAATATTAAATATCTTTATTTACATTTAACTTGTAAGTAGCTTATTAAAAACGTGATTAATTATTAGATTTAATGTAAACTAAAGAGGACCAGCTTTGAATTGTAGACGCACCTATCTAAAATATACATAATAATAGCGATCCCCTTATTTTCGTTGTAAAACATCAAAGGCACGTCAAAGCTGTACTGTTTTAAAAAGTATTTCGTATTTAACAATGCGACATGCTCCTTAAAACACCTAGTCTTTACTAAAACATTTCAGATATAACTAAATTATTTTATTATTTGTAGCAAAATATTAAAAAAAGAAATGAAAAGTAGATATGAAGGAAGTAGGGGAAATACTTCGATTGCGTGATCGTAGTATACTTCATTATCAAGTTTTACATCGATCATCGCTGTCACTCACACAATTAAATCTAGCTTTATAACAAAATGCATTTAAAAGCAATCGTGATGTAGGGACATAATAAATAATTTACAGTTATGATTTGATCTTCACATAAACTTAATTGTACAGAGTTAACACAGGGTCTAAAAAGTTGAGAATAATTTTTCTATTAAAAAAATGTAGATATTACAATTTAGTTATCATCGATTTAAATAGAACAGTTAAAAAGAACACATTGTAACAGTTTGTTTATTGAATAGATCCTTTTAAATGTGAGCACCTATTTAAATGTCATACATAGTTTTGACATAAGAATTAATATAAATTTAGAACTAAAATAACATTGAAGTGAATTAGTGTTGGGCACTGAGTCAATAATTAAGTCTTGTGTGTGTATGATAAACGGAGCATTTTAAACAGAAGAAAATTATTATAGGAAATTGAAAGGCGATTGTAGTCGGAATTATTACACTATTCCATAGTAATATTCGTACGATCCAGTTCTATTTTAATACATTTCCGACATACTGGTGCCGATTCTCTTGTCACAAATGCCTCTACTCTAAACTAGACTAAAAATAACAAAAATTTTGTTTATTTCTGTCAAACGACGATTTCCCATTCTGAAATTGATTAAAGTGACACAACTTAACTAAATTTTAGTTTGACTGCACTAAGATTGTACTGAGATAATAATTTAGTGAAAATGGCAATTTTGCTATTCTGAATTGACGTTTTTTCACCTAAAATTTTGATTGTCAAACTAAATCAGACTATTTTTAATCGCGATTAAAAAGGTGTGGATAAAATTAGTTGTCATGAACTAAAATTCACACCAACACCTTGATTCAAGTGCAAAAACAGTACTGTATTTTTTTTTCTTTTCCATATATCTCGAAAACGGTGTGTCCTATCGCAAAAATAATGAAAATTTGGCCCCCCTTTATAAAGCCCTTAAATCACTAGACCTCAACACGTAGGTACCAAAAAAAAATCCACAAAAACACGTTGAAGCTGCCCCCTCCAGCTCTAAAAAATAACTGACACGGTAATGGCGGCGATGTCGGATTGTCGGTAAACAAAATATGACAAGCCACTCAGCATCACTTTTCATAGTGATTTCGTTAGTTCCAATTAAAGCCACCGGGTCAAATATTACTACGATCACTATACCACGCTGAGTCACGATTGTCAAACTCGATTTTAGTTGTGTCAAAATTGTTTAAGGTTTTTTTTTCAGAATATCTCTAAGATTCTCATAGCCAAAAGTAAGGAATTTTAGTGATAGTTTAGTTAGTTTAGTGCGGTGTACAAGAGAATCGGCAGCACTATCAAACTGTATACGAACAAAAGCACGCTTAAAAAAAAACATACAGTAAAGAACACCTAAGCATACTAAAACATAATTCAAAAGCAGATGTATTCTTAACAATTATTTTAAAATAATATTCACTCTATTCTTGAACCAAAGCATAACGTTATAACATAATGTGTGCAGCACCATACAATAAATTGACAAAATATTAATTCCACTAATAATTAACAATTAAAATAACTAAGAAAAGTAACTGAATGTGTCTTCGTCATGAGGGGGTTTAATCCAATTTCATAATCAATTTTACAATACATAATAAACAAACTGTATAGCTGAATTTGATGGTGTATTACATTAGACAGTAAGGACATTACAAAAATAATATTTTACACAATGAATTATTATCAACAAAAAATAAAAATACTTCAGTTTAATTTGAGTGTTCACTTAAGCAAAAAATATAAACTACACATTACAACAACAACAAAACTAAAACAATACAAAACCGTGTCTAAATGTTGATCTAATTGTTATTCTTGATTCCGTTTTTGAGTTTTTTGTATTCACTAAAGAGGTCTTGCACATCTTTCAAGGATGTCTCTATTTGTTTCACGAAGTTTGATGAACTCTGTAAAATGAACACAATGATAAGGTTATAAAAGGTAAACTTAAAATTGAAACGTTTATATTATGCAATATCTATACAAATAAATACAATTGAAGTGTCTGTTTGAAATTTCAAAATAACAGCTTTTTACTAAATGCTGAACAGTTTTTAAAATTTTCGTCTGTCTGTCTGTTTGTTCTGGCTAATCTCCGAAATGGCTGGACCGATTTTGACGGGACCGATTTTTACTGGCAGGTGGCTGATGTTTTATGGAGTAACTTAGGCTACTTTTATTTTTGAAAAATAATTAGGGTTTCGCGCAATAAAAATATATCCCTTGTAAGTCGCATTTGAACAATTCTTTTTGAATTTGGTAGCACAATTATCGTGTTCGTTTCAACCGCGCGGCCATGGCGTTAAAAAAAAACGCACATTTTGTAACAATTTGTAAAAGTTGACTCCCAAAACCACAAATATGTCAAAGCTATGGTTAAACAGTTAGAAGGGTTTGAACGTGGCCGCGCCATCGAAACGCGGAGAACCGCGCGGCCACGGAGATCTCAGAAACTAAGCGTTGCACAGACCTGAAATTTTGGTAAACAACAGATTCAATTTGTAAAAATATAGAAAAAAATTCTAGGTTAATAATTTAAGAACTGTGAGACTAAAACCCCGTGGCCGCGCCATCGTAACGGTGAAAAAAACGTGATAGCCGATTTCTCGCTGAAAAAGCATCGCAGACGTCTAGAGTTTTTTGTAAAACCCAGATTTGAATTTGTCAAAACTTATAAAAATGCAACAAAAAATCCTAGGTTTATATTTCAGGACCTAGACTAGAACCTCATGGCCGCGCCATCGAAACGGTGAAAAATACGTTATCACCGATATCTCGCTGAAAAAGCATCGCAGTGGTCTGAAGTTTTTTGTAAAACCTAGATTAGAATTTGTCAAAATTTGTAAAAATATAGAAAAAAATCCTAGGGTAATATTTTAGGAGCTGTGAGACTAAAACCCCGTGGCCGCACCATCGAAACGGTGAAAAAAACGTGATAGCCGATATCTCGCTGAAAAGCATCGCAGACGTTTAGAGTTTTTTGTAAAACCCAGATTTGAATTTGTCAAAACTTACAAAAATGCAACAAAAAATCCTAGGTTTATATTTCAGGAGCTGTAAGACTAGAACCTCATGGCCGCGCCATCGAAACGGTGCAAAATACGTTATCACCGATATCTCGCTGAAAAAGCATCGCAGAAGTCTGAAGTTTTTTGTAAAACCAAGATTTGAATTTGTCAAAACTTGTAAAAATACAACAAGAATCCTAGGTTTATATTTCAGGAGCCGCGCCATTGAAACGGTGAAAAACACGTTATCGCCGATATCTCGCTGAAAAAGCATCGCAGAGGTCTGAAGTTTTTTGTAAAACCTAGATTTGAATTTGTCAAAACTTGTAAAAAATACAACAAAAATCCTAGGTTTATATTTCAGGAGCCGCGCCATTGAAACGGTGAAAAACACGTTATCGCCGATATCTCACTGAAAAAGCATCGCAGAGGTCTGAAGTTGTTTGTAAAACCTAGATTTGAATTTTTCGAAATTTGTAAAAATATAACAAAAAATCCTAGGTTTATATTTCAGGAGCCGCGCCATTGAAACGGTGAAAAACACGTTATCGCCGATATTTCACTGAAAAATCATCGCACAGGTCTGAAGTTTTTTGTAAATCCCAGATTTGAATTTGTCAAAATTTTATGTTTTTGTCTGTTTTAGTTATTTCTACATAATAATACGTATTAATAGGTGTTGTCCATAAAAAAATATCTCGCTAATACTTACTTTCTTCGAGAGTTAATCACGTTTATGACTTATTTCTGCGCGATACCGTATTATATAAACCTGGAATATAAACCTGGATTTTTTCTGTATTTTTGTAAATGTTGACAAATTGAAATCTAGGTTTTACAAAAAACTTCAGACCTCTGCGATGCTTTTTCAGCGAGATATCGGTGATAACGTATTTTTCACCGTTTCGATGGCGCGGCCATGAGGTTCTAGTCTTACAGCTCCTGAAATATAAACCTAGGATTTTTTGTTGCATTTTTATAAGTTTTAACAAATTCAAATCTGGGTTTTACAAAAAACTCCGACGTCTGCGATGCTTTTTCAGCGAGATATCGGCTATCACGTTTTTTTCACCGTTTCGAAGGCGCGGCCACGGGGTTTTAGTCTCACAGCTCCTAAAATATTAACCTAGGATTTTTTTCTATATTTTTACAAATTATTTGCAAATTGAATCTGTTATTTACCAAAATTTCAGGTCTGTGCAACGCTTAGTTTCTGAGATCTCCGTGGCCGCGCGGTTCTCCGCGTTTCGATGGCGCGGCCACGTTCAAACCCTTCTAACTTTTTAACCATAGCTTTGACAAATTTGTGGTTTTGGGAGTCAACTTTTACAAATTGTTACAAAATGTTGGCATAGTTTTTTTTTTTTTTTTTAACGCCATGGCTGCGCGGTTTAAACGAACACCAATTATCGAGGATGGTTATGGTTGTAAGAACGTCTGAAAGAACGCTAAGCGAAAATGTAGTAATAGTGCGGGCGGCCGATGCTTCGCGGCGGCGGCGGGTCGGAGGACGACGGAGTTTTATTAAATAGTGACTGTTATTTTAGTATTTGTGTATCTTACAGTGGCGAAAGCACCTTAAAACACGATTCCTACCGGCTTCCCTTCGGAAGTTCGCATCAACAACTCTATACCGCTATTGAAAAATGGCACAGTCAATATTGTCTACTATTGCCAAAAATATAGTTACGCTACGGGTATTTAATTCACCATAACATTCAAACAACAAAAACGCCTATTAGCTTTGAATTACAACAACAACAAAAATGTTCTATAATAACCCGGCGCCAAAACGTCATAATCTAATACTAAAAATTCATACCAACAGGGATCCCGTCATGACGTCACTTTAGGTCACGTGGCACCGCTTGATATGGACGAGAGCAAGCCGCTATACAACGGGTTACGATAGAGGCAGATATAGAAAAAATGCGTCAGCAAGAACGAGATGGAGCAATATTGCACATTTTATTTAGTTTTCACCTATTCAACTATATTGTATTCGATTCTTTAAATTCCTATATTAATTTTAGAATGATTTGTTTGTGTAGAAATAACATCTTTTTGGTTCTGTTATTTGACGATAGATGGTCTTAAATTCAGTAAAGTTTTATTTTAAAGTTAACAAATTAATACTTTATTGCTAATTAGGTAAGTTAAGACCGGCTTTTCTCTTACAAAAATTCACACCTCGCCTCTGGCTATCTTACGACTTCCACGCGAACGAATCGCGGACACAGCTAGTAATTAATATGAATGAACATTTATTACACACTAGCTTTTGCCAGCGGCTTCGCCCGTGTGGATGTCTGAAAATATCCCACGGGAACGTCGATATTACCGGGAATTCCTTCCGTATTCCTTGTCTACAATATAAAGGGAACCTCTGTGCAAAATTTCAGCTTTCTAGGTCCAAGGGTTTGGGCTGGGCGTTGATGAGTCAGTCAGTCAGGACTTCTCTTTTTATTTACATAGATAATTATTTCTTTAATAAAGGAGTACTAAGAAATAATGCGCCAGAGTGACCATTTGGAGTGAGCGCTACAGAAAAATTTACCCTGTGCAATGTCATATAAATCATTAGTGAATGGTCTATTTTAAGCTGTACATGGGTTTACAAATAGTCTCACCGTGATGGGGCAACTCTTCTTGCTGGAGACGTGGAAGAATAGTAGATCTTCTCCGACGATAATATAGGAGACTCCATAGCCGTCGTCAGCCACTGGGCCGAAGCCGCCGCCTGCACTCACGCACTTCGGGTGTTTCTTTAGATCCAACATTGAGGTTTGACCTGAGAATATAGAGTATGTTATAAATATTAGTATCTGCTGGCCATACCATGATGCCATTTAGAGAAAAATGAGAAAATACCATATTATCAGGTGCAATAAAAAATATCTCTCAAAAGGGAAGGTAACAATAGTGGCCAATTATTATAATGGTACATTGCAGAACTAGATTATCTTCCAAACTGATATATTGCAGGTTACTGCAACTCTGATTTTTTTCCCAGGTCGTGCTTTTCTATCAGGAGTTTCTCTTAGCTAGGGCTGCCATCAGCTAAATCACGGACCCAGGACAAAAACTTCAAAAACCCCGGATATTTGGGTGAAATAAAAGTTTTTACCCGGTCTCCCTCGAAAATAAAATTACAATAAAATAAAAACATAGGCAGTTATCATGTTTTGTCTATCAACTAGCGACTAGGGTCACGTTACGTCACGAGTGCACGGGTATATTTGCCGCACCGAATTTTGAACTATGAAATGCTGTAATTTATTGCAAATCATTCCATTATATCAAGTTAATCGGACTTCCCCTGACATAAAAAGTTAAAGGACACTTTTTAAAAACCCCGCCCGGACGTTCCCCGGACACCCTCCTGACTAGGACAAATCCGTGGAAACCCGGACGGATGGCAGCCCTACTCTTAGCAACACAAGTCTGGATTTATTCCTAATTGATGGCAATAGGCTTGGCCCTATCAAAAAAACACACACACATCTGCCTAACGCTTCGAGTATACAGGTGTGGTTTTATTATTTCAAAGGGATTTAAATAAATAAAACCACGCCTGTATACCCCGAAGGGTATACAGGCGTGGTTTTAGGCTCTGCGAAAACTCTTGCGTTAGCACACTGTCTTTAAGATGTTATACAGGTAGAATGTGAAAATACTGACCGTGAGGAGTTTGGCTGGTGGAAAGTCGCCACGGTTCGTTGAACACCTCCTGAAGGAACGGTGACTCCAGCTCAAGATACTTGGAGACGACGTACAGACAGAAGAGGTGACGGTCGATGCCTCTGCCAGCCATGGCGTCCTGGTAGCCCAGCTGATGACGGTGACTGGCCTTCACGAATAGATCCATTCGCTCTTGCACCTAAATAAAAATAATACAATTAAAATCATAATATCTGAAAAATAAGTAAGAATAGAGCATACTGCACAATGTACCACGATATTTTTGTATAATTGACTAAATAAATACAATTATATGTATAACTTAATTTAATAACTATCATAAGAAATATAAATTAGATATGGAATTAGTATGAATCAGAGATATAAATAGTGTCTAGTGCCTACGGTATGTACTCTATTATAATAAATATTAATTTAATAGGTACAGAGTAAGAACAATTACCATAAACTACTTAATTATTATAAATTTAAATAAATTATTTAACTACATACATTTTTGACGCGTGAAGGGTTAATTGTCAATGAGATGAGATTGCGACTACAATCACAGTTCAGTTAGCTCTGATTTTGCATCATTGTTAAAATCACAGTGATCTTTATTGTCGATGCAATAAGGTTGCTTTTGGGATGCCACCATTGACAAGTCTGTCATAATCACAGTGATTTTTATTTTCGTTGCAATAAAGTTGCTATTGGGTTGCTGCTGAGCTGTCAGAGGTAAAAAACTGTGAGCAGTCTGTACATAGATTTTGAACGTTTTTAAATAGGTACCTACTGCAGTTGGCCTTCTGTTCAAAATCAAAAGTATAAAACATTTAAAACAAGTTTCACGCATTTTTTTCTTCTTTTATTTTATTATTGTTCTGGAACGGAATGGTTATTCGAGGCCGTTCATTTGATAAAATTTTGATAGCAAGGCCTTGTCAGTGTTGAGTTTAAATAAGTCGGACTGGTTCTTGGTATCCATTGGTCTGTTAAGTCCTCGGCCCTGCCTTTCAAACTTATTGATTTTGAGTTACTTTCAAAAATTTTACAATAATTGTTTTTTTTTTATATTGTAACGTAAGCAAATTTTTTGAGTTTTACTTTATTTTCTCTCACCTTTATAGTTTAGTTCTCTTTTATTACTTTGAAAGATATCATAAAACATTTCAGCGGTATAGGAGGCATATGCGGTCGTAATACTGGAGTTCTGAATGGCGAAATTAAATCTCTATTCTTAATAAATTCAGCTGTCGGAAAATAAACAGCCAATCAAATTACTTGACATAAGATATTGCAACAGATTAAATTGTTCATCATAATCATCATCATCATTCAGCCGAAAGACGTCCAGAGCTGGACATAGGCTTTCCCCAATCACCGCCACTTCGACCGGTTCTGTGCTTCCCGCATCATTAAATTGTTCATCATAATCATCATCATCATTCAGCCGAAAGACGTCCACAGCTGGACATAGGCTTTCCCCAATCACCGCCACTTCGACCGGTTCTGTGCTTCCCGCATCATTAAATTGTTCATCATAATCATCATCATCATTCAGCCGAAAGACGTCCACAGCTGGACATAGGCTTTCCCCAATCACCGCCACTTCGACCGGTTCTGTGCTTCCCGCATCATTAAATTGTTCATCATAATCATCATCATCATTCAGCCGAAAGACGTCCACAGCTGGACATAGGCTTTCCCCAATCACCGCCACTTCGACCGGTTCTGTGCTTCCCGCATCATTAAATTGTTCATCATAATCATCATCATCATTCAGCCGAAAGACGTCCACAGCTGGACATAGGCTTTCCCCAATCACCGCCACTTCGACCGGTTCTGTGCTTCCCGCATCATTAAATTGTTCATCATAATCATCATCATCATTCAGCCGAAAGACGTCCACAGCTGGACATAGGCTTTCCCCAATCACCGCCACTTCGACCGGTTCTGTGCTTCCCGCATCATTAAATTGTTCAGGCTTTCAGAAACTACGTACTTACTACGACCGAACCGGGCACATCGGTTTTTAGAAAGTGAGGGGCAGTTACCGTATTTTCAACAACGTTCCCAGTCTCAATCTGACAAAAATATCTCTAATTTAATATTCACTATTTGACCCGACAGACAATGTTCTGTCCAAATTTCAATAATTCATACAAAATTCCCAGAGAAAATACACTTTCAGTTTTCCCGAATTTCCCAATTTTCCAGGCAACTTTTAATTTTTTTCTTTCTGTAACAATCTGATTCGGACTATTACGAACATTTTAAAACAAAAAATAGTCAAATCGGTTCAGCCGTTCTGAAGTCATGCGCTTACTAACGAACAGCATTTAATTTTTATCTACATTTTTACATTGATGGTTGCCGAGATGAGATTGCAACTATATATTTTGAACGTTTTTAAATACGTGAATTGGCCTTCAGATCTTTTTCTAAAACTTGATCAGCACCATAATTGCGTAACATAGCTTCAATTAAGCACTTAATCCTCCGAGAGTTTTGAAGGTTCCAGCAAATCCATTGATTCACAGGTTTAATAAATTCGTCTGCTCAACAACGTAAATAACGCAATGAACGTGGCTGAATTTTCAAAATAAAAATGCGATCAGTTGTCATTTTATGTGTGATAAGCTACTGACACACATGCTCATTAGTAGCACGAAAGCATGATTTTATTGAGCAAATGCTAGTTAGTAGCATGTGTGTCACAACATTACTAGTAAAGAGCATGCTTATTTCTAGTATGTTTTCGAATAAGCATGCTTTTTATAAGCATGTGTGTCAGTACCTTTCCTAGTAATAAGCACACTTATTTCTATAAGCATGCTCATTACTAGTAGCGCGTAGTCGCGTGCTCGTGGCACGATCTAAGAAGCTTCTTTCATTTGTTTCCAGTCACTTTCGCCAGACGCGAGTCGCTTGATCATGTAGTTCGTGGCCACGGAGTTACTATGCATAAGTCAGACGTACCGTGGCATTAGGGTTGTTCATAGCCTTCACCCACTCGGAGCTCTCGATGGTGCAGGAGCGGACGGTCTCGGTGCGGCCCTCGCGGAACAAACGCGTCATGGAGGCTTCGTACGTCAAACAGAAACGGCCCGCGTCACGGTAATACGACAGCTGCAGAATCAGCTGGATGAACGCGTCCGGAGATATCCGGCAAGTCTTCATGAAACCTGCATAGTGAAAGGAATATTATTAACATGAATAGTAACAATTAAAAAAAACAACACATGTAAGTACAAAATCTTGAATTTCAAGGGAACTACGTCGGTCTTATCGCTGTTGCCTGTGAATGTCTACCAGACCACCTTTGTATGAACGGGAAAACAACAAATTAAATCACACTAATTATTATAAAGGCGAAAGTTTGTGAGCGTGTGTGTGTGTTTGTATGTTTGTTACTTCTTCACGCTCAAACGGCTAATTTAGCTGAAATTTGGTATGTAGATAGCTTATATCCTGGATTAAAACATAGGCTACGTTTTATCACGGTCTACGCGGGTGAAACCGCGTGCGCAGCTAGTAGTGTTATAATAGTGGAATTACGTAATCGGAAACTGATAGAAGTGTGCTTCAATAAGACAGTGCGCTAGTTTCGCGGCCGTCCCAGCACGCGTAGCATGGCCACCTTCTATCTATAAAGTGACATTTCGTTTCTCTATTTTTGACATCATGCATCGCACCGTAGAAATATTTCTACAATCTGTCTTTTTGTCTTTCGTTTCTAACGATCTTTGTCTAGGTCCCTTTAGTAGACTATTTCGGAAGAAAGTTTTCTATTCAAACTGTCAAAATCACAATGACTACTGACAATAGGCTAGTTGACAGTAATGAGCTAAAAGTAACAAAATTCAACTTAGTTTTTTAAATGATATAGATTAATTAATATTTTTGAGAAATAAAAAACCTACGTAAAAATAATTATAGCCATTGGTCACGTAACATTGAACGCCAATCAGAGCGCGACACGTCTCACTTTTTAATCATGTCACAGACAAAATAACATTGTTTCAGGGTTCCGATCTCAAGATATTTTCCCCTAAAAGGGGATTTTTTAGAATAGTAAATAGCATTCGCGTGATTATGTATGGAATAGTAAAAAAAAAAAAGATTTTAAGAAATATTAAAACGAAAACGTCTCGATATGTAAAAACGAGCTATTGAGTGTCCGTACCGGACCGCATGCGTTTTTACTTTTTTGACGGCAGACAATCTGTCACAGATTTGAAGACTAAGGGCGAAGTTTACCGACGGCCAAAACGGCTGTGTAGTGAATCAGTTCTTTCCTTAGGAAATTTGACAAAAGCCAACTGTTTAAATACCTAACCGGTGGTTTGAAAGTTTAGTGGGACACAGTACTTTGTGCCCTGTTTTGACTACGAAAATTAAATTAAGTTCTATAAATGAAAAATTCGTATTGGTTAAATTTAAATACCCCAAGTAACGTTTTAATCATGATTTTACATTTGAACGCAAAACTGTGATAATTAATAGAAGAACAAAGATATCTCTTCTATTTTACATCATTTAGTTAATGGGGCATTACCCAGGAAATGGTTAAGGCCAAGTTAAGGCCAATATTACTGCAACATATCTTTTTTAAATAACAAATAAAAATACCGTTGTTCGTCGCTTAGTGAGAAATTGGTGTAGTTGTCTTTATATACGTGACTTAATATTAGTAAAAATTGAGAACCAACCAGAAAAAAAAATCCTATTATAAAACATTATTATGTAATGTCCGAGTCGAATTATGTAAAAAAGTGAATTTCGTAAAAAGTGCAGTTGACTCTTTCTACTTTGTTGCCGTCTTACTGTCTACACGGAAACGTCATTTTTGTCTATTCTTCCGTCGACAAAATCCCTTTCTATGGTGGTTATGCTACGCGTGCTGCAGCATTTTATAGTGGCAAAGAAAGGCAGAGGTTTTAAAAGTACTTAATGGTATCGCACATTTTTACAAAGCGAAGCTACAGCGAAAAAGCGTCAAAGCACATCCAAGCCGAAAAACTATTTAAAAGCTTGCATACCCTTTCCATATTTGGTGTACATTAGTATCCTAAGGTCGACGTCGTTGAGTAACTTTTGAGCGACGTTGTACGATATGTCAATGTTCTTGAGTAGCTCTTCATGCCCGAGGTCCCATTGCAAACGACTGGGCGCCGGAGGAGGTGAATCAACCGTGCCCAGTGTGTTGCCGTCTTTACCGTATCTGCAAAGGCACTTTTGTTACTTTTTAGTGTTCCGTAAGTCCGAATGAAAAAACGGAACCCGTCTGTCACAGTCAAATTTTCTTCGAATCTAATGGCCCGATTAAGTTGAAATTTGGTACACATGAATTTCTGTGACCCAAACACGGACGTCTAAATTAATATAAAATTATAATTTTCCAATAAATAGATTTAAAGCTATTTAAGAAAATAGGCGAAAATTTATTTCGAAACTACTGAGACAAAATTTTTGAAAAAACAATAGTTCTATACATATACATTTCAAGAAAACCTATAAGAAGTCTATGGTCTTAAAATAACAAGATAAATCTCTCAATATGGTGCATACAAACTTACATTTGCAGTTGGAATGTATGAGAGAATATGTTTTTTGTTTGTTCTTGGGATAATTCATCACAACTATGGAACCCTTGGCCAGTTTTTCTAACTTGTACAGTTGTACACATACAAATGCCAATTAAACATCATAGGGTATTAGTGAGCTACGGCGAAAATAAACACTCAATTGACAAGTTACAGATAAGTGTGGACAAAAAGACGTTTTGCGCCAAACCCACGAAGTAAATATACCAGTAATAATGTACCTGTGTATTTACTTCGTGGCCAAACCACCAAATCCAAACAAATTCATTCATTCAATGTTTCATTTTGAGGATAATAGAGAAAGTCTTAACACCTCAAGTGTCGACTGCATCCCTGCATAAGGAAAAATCCTTTATACAGGTTGTTTCTTTTAAAGTGATAGTGCGAGCTGATAGCAGAGTAGCATACCTAACGATTTAACCCCCATGTATGTTCTACAATTTTTTGTAGTTTTCGAGTTATTTTGGATCCCTCATTTCATATCAATGGTAGTGGTTAAGAATAGTAGTACCTAGGTATAAAATTTATGTTTTTATTATCAACTGAGCTCTGCTTAAACGTAGAGGAATAGTAAATAGCAGGATTGACAAAAATATGCAAAGATAATAATAAATTATAAAATATGAAAATCACAAAATTTCAGATACACCACTTTCAACGACCGATTTCAGAAAATAATGCCCTATTTAATAATTCTTGTTCAAAGTTGACCAAAAAAAGATATAATTTTTTAAAGCCGGGAATCGGGTAAAATATCGAAAAAAAATTATAACTCGAAAACTACAAAAAATCGTTGTAGTTTTCGAGTTATAATTTTTTTTCGATATTTGGGGGTTAAATCGATATGTATGGTACTCTGCTATCAGCCCGCACTGGCTTGACACCTTAAAAGAAACACCTACATAAATTAGCACATGATTTACAGCCTTAGAGAATAGTCAAAATGCTCACCCGATTTCCAATTCGCACCAAATGACGTATTCCCATAAGTGTCCCATAACAGGTGCGTCTGCCCTGAAAATATGTAAATTTCGTGTCAGGAAATATTTTTTAGTCTTAAGTTTGTATGTACGGGGTAATCTCGGGAACTACCCGTCGGATTTGAAAAAATCTTTTTGCTTGTGATAGCCCAATTTTTGAGAAAGGTTATAGGCTATTTTAACATCAAGCTTAGCTGGCGCGGTGGATCGGAGGAACAAGAAATTTCACGCGGACGAAGTCGCGGGCAGAAGCTAGTACAAATTAAAGTAATAATTATTGTAATTCGTATAGATTTGTTTACTTACCATGTGTGTTCCGAGTTAAAACCAACCTGTGAAATAAAAAGTTAGCTATAATTGAGTTTACAGAATCATGAAGTTGTAAAAATAACTATTATTTTTAGGTAGGTACCATCGCGGACATTTGCGGTGAACCACTTTTCAACCTTATTTACTAAGGTCATACGGTTGAAAAGTGGTTCACCGCATGGTTGTACACACGTCTACGCATCAAGCTATACATTTCCAGTTTACACTGACCTCTCATTAGTAGCTTATACTGGAAATGAATAGCTTGATCTGTAGCCATGCGTACATAATCTATATTATATATATAAAAATGAATCTCTATTTCCCTTGGTCATCGCATCACGCGTGAACGGATGGAACAATTTCGCTAATTCTTTTTTTGTTGTGTTTACTATTATGAGGAGAAGGTTCTTATGTAGAAAAAAATTGGAAAAGTTGCCGGTAAAATTGGAAAATTCGGGAAAACTGAAAGTGGATTTTCTATGGGAATTTTGAATTATTGAAATTGGGACAGGACAACGTCTGTCGGGCAGCTAGTTAAATATAAAAATAACTACATAATTTTCGTAACTAAATTAGTACCGTATCAACTACGTTACCGTAAAGTCAATCTGCCTAAACTTTACCCAACTATGTTGGGGTCGGCTTCCAGTGTAACCAGATGTAGCTGAATACCAGTATTTTACATGGAGCGGTTGCCTAAACCTCCGAACCCAGTTACTGGGTAACACGATCGATACCCCTTGGTAAAACTTGTTGTCAGACTTAACGGCTTCTGACGACCCGTATCCCGTGTCTCTTTGATAGTCGTCCGAGAAAGACAGAATTAAGTGGGCTGACTGACTTTAATATTTCATTGGTTGACAAACAAGCAGGCTGTTAAACTCTTGGTGATCACCACTGCCTATGGACATACTTTCCCATCTAGTCTAACCTGGAATGTCTCAACTCTCAAGTATCTCATTCCTTTTAAACTGGAACACAGCAACGCTGCTTGACGGCAAAAAAGACAAGCTTCACAATGAACTGTAGTCTCTACTATAGTTTGACCGATACCACTGTACCGCGCGGGGGCGTGACTGACGAATGAGCGGCGGGACGTCATGAGCGTTGACGAATGGGCGGCCTGCACTGCTAACCCGTCTCGCCGCGGACATACCTAAGGCGCGGTACAGCGGTATCGGTCAAACTATACTACTAGATATCTCAAGATGTAATTCTGATATTCGGAGATAACAAAGAAACTAAAACTATACGTTGTAAATACTTACAAAACCATTTTTACTGAAACAAAGGTTGAACGACTTGTCGAACCACCGATCGTGGCCTTTCCCGTGCAGTAGTACGCGACCCATCTCGTCCAGTTTTGAAGCGTTGTTCTCATCATAGCCGTACTCAAAGTCATCTGGAACAATTACATTTCTTGAGCAAAGTTTCAAATATTGAAACGACCTATGGACTGTCCCAATGCGTGCTCCTCGAAAATATAACAATTATAAGATAATGATGACGTTATTTATTATGACTTACTTAATTTATCTGCGATGTATTGTCTAGACGACAAACGTCATGATTGGTTACATATTATAATTATGATCACTACAAAATGTTTACCTACTTTCGGTTTGTTACAGTATTGTCAAGTAGATAGACAGAAATGTGTGTTTCTAAAATCTCATATTATAAATCATAGCAGTGCTCTTCTAAATTCAGCTCATGGCTTCTTCAACCATTGCTATTCTTCTCATAGTTTCCAATTTCGCCCTTGAGTCTTAGTGATCCTGCATAATTAATATTATGTTGTTTATTAGAGTGTCCGGCACGCCATCAAAAACCATCCTTAGTGCTACAAATAAATACGAATAAGCTCTGTTATAAAGTTAAATTATTTGCAATCAACGTGCGGTTGGCTGTACCTATCTATGCTAATGACGCGATGAGCCGTCAGCGAATGGAACTACGCTGGTGTAGGTATGTGGAACATTGTATACTAATACGGATCTTGCAATGCGGACGACTATAAAAATGTAGGTTACAAAACTATGCAATCGAGGTACCTACTTAGTTCACTAATTGGTTAGCATTAATTAATATACGGGAACTGGGTGTTTATGACTCTAAGGGACATTATTGCGCACTATTGGGTTGGTTGCTTAGGTGATAAGAGTGACGAGAAATAAAATGCTAACCGAATCGATTGCTTCTTATCTGCGCTGCGCTACCGCCACGTGAGCGTGATTGTATCGAGACGCAACATCGTAAAGACGCAGCGTTAGCGTCGCGTTTGCGCGCCGTATACCTGTTTGATCTAAGTTTTTCTAAGGTACCTACAGATGAACGTGGGGCACTTTTAACAATGAAACAATCAACCTAAAAGCCAGTGAAATTTATTAAATTCTAATTTTACTATACAATGAGCATAATTTGATAAAATAATAAAAAAGAGGTCAATGAGATCCACAATCTCCGATGAAGGTCGTTTCTTTTATCGTTGTAGGTATTGTATGACGGAACTGATTTACTGTTCCGCATAGATATAGTTTTAAGCGTAAATATAAATAATTAAACGAGATATATTTTGGTCTCAATAATCATGCGTGCTACCTACACAGGTTTTGAAAGGTCCGTTTAAACATTATCATGTACCTTTTATAAAAACTTTTTAACAAAAAAAAAACCGACTTCCAAAAATCACTACAAAGTGAAAAATAACTTTGATTTCGGAAGTCGGTGTCTTTCGTTTTTTATTTAATTTCTTTTTTTTTGCCACCGACTTCCGAAATCAAAGTTATTTTTCACTTTGTAGTGATTTTTGGAAGTCGGTTTTTTTTTTTGTTAAAAAGTTTTTATTTCTCTCTTTTTAGTGGGTCTGTTTATAATTTGTATAAGTTACAATAGTCTAATGTCAATTGCTCATCACATGTTACAAAATATTGCTTTTCCCGATGCTGGGACGTTAATTGTCAAACAACAACAACACCCACAACAACCACTCACCACACGCATTGTGTGACGAGCGGAAATTGCATAGCAACCATATTAAAGTAATCGAATCGCAACCAGTGAAATATTTATCATTGAGTAGTTCCGGTAACCATCTGTGGTCTTCATCATCAGTTCCACTTCACCAAGTGGTGCTTTCCGAGAGCAAATGCACGAGCTTCTATAAAAAATACCCAAATCGCTATAAGTGTGCTTATAATATTTGAAGAGTTCCTTCGATTTCTCAAGGATTCCATCATCAGAACTGGATTTTGACAAAAATGGGACCATTTGGAAAGTATACCCTTTCCAACAAAAAAATAATTTTTCAAATCGGTTGGCAAGCGACGAAATTATGCGCGAACAAACATAAAAAAAAAAAATACAAACATCCGAATTGAGAACCTCCTCCTTTTTTAGAAGTCGGTTAAAAATAGAGCACCACCCATCATAATAATTTTCTAGCCTCCCTTCCATACCTCCCTCCCTTCCATACCTATTAGTCGTCATCCCGGCAGTCACCTCCTTTCTAGTGTTCACACAGTTCATCTATCGATCTTTGGTCTTCCATCTTATAGCTATCCGCATTCATACTCAAAAATAGAGCATATTATTTTGAATGCCTTCTATTTGAGAACCTAAGTGGATTAAGGCCCTGGACCAAGGTCAAGGTGCCAGCATCTACTTGGACGCGCAGCTAACCAAGAGGCCTAGTTTCCATACTGCCCATGTTTATACTGTGGATTTTTGTTAGTTGTAAATCGTGAAGAGATGGGATCGGTGAGAGTTGGGATGAAGACCATTTTGTTGTTGACGCGACTATCCTGGTGAGCCATATTATACGATGATTATGTTGAATATCTCTTCGTAATCGGACGTTTTCGAAGTATTATAAGTATTATATTATAAGTATATATTATATATTATAAGTAATATAAGTATTCGAAAACGTTCGTGAGTATCATCTTCAAGGAGTTAATATGGCATCAGTATTCTTACCGAGGCATACGTTGAAGGCGGCGCGCTCGATGCAGTGCAGCGACGTGCGGTTGTGTCCGCGGTTGAACATGGTCTGCCTGATGTGCGCCCAGTGAGAGCGCTCGCCCGCGGTCAGCGCAGCCACGCGCTCTTCCCCAACCATCGGCTCTGACTTGTCGTCGAGGATTTGTTGAATTTGTCTACAGAAAATGGTTACTTCAACTATAATGGTGCTATGGTTTTGCGTGGATGTGACGCATATTTTCCCCCTGACGAGTATTTTGGGTTTTCTTTGAGTCATTTTTAGGGCAAATAAATATATTCTCTTTCTTTATATTCCCGACTAACATTCTAGTAGATTGCATAAAGGTAAAAGACATGCAAGTAAACTTACTTCACAACAACACAACATATGTGGGGCACAATGGCTAACAAAGTTGCTAGCTATTGTGCCCCGCAGATGTTCCGTTCCACGAAGGGGGTTGGTCTAATTGTGTGTAAGTCTAACTATGGATGTATTTGGTGAATATTGTTTTTTTGTGCATAAAGGCGGCTTGGCCAATACTGAATGCTCCCAAATTTGCGCACTTAGGGACAATGTCTGCCTTCGTGAGATGGAATATATTTACCTATCAATGTTTTACACATCACAAGTTGTTATTGCAAAGTTATGGTACACACGGCTACATATCAAGCTGTACATATTTTCCAGTATAAAGTGACCTCGCATTATTCAGAATCCGCACAATGAGAGGTCAGTTTATACTGGAAATGTATAGCTTGATATGTAGCCGTGTGTACAATGACATGCTATCTCATCTTGCATGCTATTGTGCAAGTTACTGACATATACATTCCTGTATACACTGGATGTAGCCAGTGAGATCAAAATCCAAAATTTGAAGAAAAAAATAATTAAGGAATCCATGCGTTATGGTTCCCGTAATTGACATCCTATCGCCGTGGATACCCTTATAACTTTACATATATGCAGATAGGTTGGAAACCGGCAGCATTGAACGTCGACCTCAATTAGCTTGATTGGTAAGCAGTTGGATGCTTGACACTACTTATTAAGCGTATTCGACTGACGCAGTGGATTATAACATAATGCGCGCATTGCTTCAGAGTTTACTATTCTTGTGTTTTAATTATGATGATTATTATTCTATTTCAACATAGCGTTACTTCGAAAAAAGACTCATTTTTATTCATCTGCATAAGTATGTAAGAATTTTTTAAATGTTATGTAATTTTTAGTTTTATATCAGATAGAATAATAGAATAACAAGTATGAATGAATACTTACACTTGAATTTCTGCAGGTTTCAATAGGCGCCCTCTTGAGTACACTAGCACTTTGTAGTACCTTCCTTTATGGTAGACAGTGATATGCGTCGAGTCCTGATAATGCACTATCTTGTCGCGCTCGACACCGGGGACTCGCACCGTGTTGAAGAGTCTCTCATATTGCCACGAGCAAAGAGGCACCATGTTTTGTAGCATTATCTATGGAAAAAAAACTAAGATCGTTTTCTATCCGTAGCGGATTTTTGGGGAAAAAAATTGCCAGCAACTCTGGCTGATTATTCCTAGCCCTCTCCTGCTTCATCCAGGCCCAGATTGAAGTGGAAGTGGGATATAGCCACATCGCTCATGTGCACCAGACAGACGGGCAAAGATAATCACTCGCTGGACGCCTGCGGAATGACATCTAGAGGCAAACGTGACTAGATTGCACAAAATAGTATTAGGGTTCGTGGCTAAGTAATAACAGCCGCACAGGACGACCCATCAGGTTCAGCTACGCTTGCAGGGGCGGTCCGTGGATGGGTATCTTTTTTACACACCGAGACTCCTCGTGCCTCCGAAAGCACGTTAAGCCGTTAGTCCCGGCTGTGATATATGGATCTTTGACAGTAGTTACGGGTCGTCAGAAGCCCGAAAGTCTGACAACCAATCTTAGCAAAAACATTACACAGTTACTGGGTTGTGGAGGTCAGATAGGCAGTCGCTCCATGTAAAATGCTGGTATTCAGCTGCATCCGGTTAGACTGGAAGCCGACCCTAAAATAGTTGTGAAAAAACTAGGCAGATTGAGTAGGGTTTTGAATTGGAAAATGGAGGCCTCGGCTTTACACTAATTATACTTCGAAAAATCGTTATTTTAAACAGACGCAAAAAAAAAATGTGAATGACATTGACTGCCTTATTCTGCCATGTTTTATTGAGACTTGAATTATTATTCATAAATCAGCAGTGCTTTATCATCGGATAACATCGAGTAAGTATTTTGCACCGAAATATAAAGCAAAAACAGATCAAGAAAGTAAGGTAAGTTTTGGTCAGATGCTATTGTTCTCACAAAGACCCAATTACCAACTGGGAGAAATATTAATCCATTTACCAGTTATGTTAGGCGATCATTTAAAGGTTCATCTAGTTTTTCAAATATGATTGACGTGTAATAGTGTTTCTATAAACCTAATAAAGTTAAATGTTCAAAAATATAGTAGTTACGAACCGGTTCCAGTTCTTGTCTATCGATGAGTCTCCTGAATTTGAGGCACAAGTGTATGATGACGCCGGCGCGCGCCGCCTGGGTGTTGGTCGGTCTCAACAAGATGGCGTCGGTTCCGTAGAAGTTCGAGTTGACCATCAGAGGCGAGCGGCCGCGCAGGTACACGTACTCCTCCCACCAATCAGATACGTAGTTACTGGACCACCTACGAGGAAAAGATACTATTAAGTACATTTGTGACTCAATTGATTTATTAAGAGCGAACGTTCCAGGCTGCCCGGTTGAATTTCAGTTTAAACATATAAACCCTATGGTAGTTATAAAAGCTTTTCGGCAAATTAAAATCAAATTGACCGAAGATCTATGGGGAATGTCTATCAAAGTTTGTACATCCATAATTGAAACTATAGCACCATACTTAGCATTAATATTTAATTTGTGTGTGGATGAAGGAGTCTTCCCGGATTTAATGAAATTTAGTAAGGTTGTACCACTTTTTAAATCTGGGGACAGTAAAGACACCAACAATTATAGACCAGTATCCGTGTTGCCGGTATTCAGCAAAGTGTTCGAAAAGGTAATGCTCAATCAAATGCTTAATCATTTTAACACCAACCAAATATTGCACGATCAGCAATTTGGTTTCACCAAAGGACGTTGCACGACTGACGTGGGTGTCACTTTATTAAAGCACATATTTTCAGCGTGGGAGGAGGCCCGAGATGCCATAGGAATCTTTTGTGACCTCTCCAAGGCATTTGACTGCGTAAATCACGAAACCTTACTCTTGAAACTTGAGCATTACGGACTAGGTAAACTTGCGCTCAGTTTAGTAAAATCTTATTTAAATGATAGACAACAGCAAGTTCAAATAAATGGTGTCAATTCACTCGGTCTAAAAGTACAAATGGGTGTTCCACAGGGCTCGATATTGGGTCCTTTCCTCTTTTTAGTATATATTAATGATTTAACCCATTTATTTAAAAACCAACCACAAATGGTGTTATTTGCTGACGATACATCCTTAATTTTTAAGATAAACAGACGTGCACCAAATCTTGACGACGTAAATAACGCCCTACTGCAGGTTCAAAATTGGTTCACTGCTAATAATTTAGTATTAAATGGGAAAAAGACTAAATGTATAAGATTTGCTTTACCAAATGTTAAAAGTACTGATTGTGACATAGTATTGAATAAAGAGAAACTAGAATTCGTCGATAAAACTGTTTTCCTGGGGATTACGCTCGACTCAAGGCTGCAATGGGGTCCTCATTTAACATCTCTTGCAGGACGGCTAAGTTCAGCAGCATATGCTGTGAGAAAAATACGTCAATTTACTGATGTAGATACCGCGAGGCTAGTTTATTTCAGTTACTTTCATAGTATTATGTCTTACGGTATCTTACTATGGGGACGGGCTGCAGATATAGAGTCTATTTTTATTCTGCAGAAAAGAGCCATCAGAGCAATATATGGCCTCCGCAGGCGCGATTCTCTAAGGGAACTGTTTAAAGATATTAATATCATGACGGTACCTTGTCAATATATCTATGAAAACATCATGTACGTAAGGAAAAATCTAAATCTTTTCGGTAAAAGAGGTGAAAGACACAATTATAGGACTAGAAATAGGGACCATTTAGTTCAACCAGGTTTCAGACTAGCTAAAGTAGACTCATCCTTCATGGGGTACTGTTTAAAATGTTATAATAAAATACCTCCGCACATACTCCAGTTAAATGAAACGAAATTTAAATCATGTATAAAACGCACACTATGCAGCCAGGCATATTATAAGTTGGGAGATTACATTGCTGACAAAAATGCTTGGCTAAATGCTGGTCCTGCTCCACAAGGACGCTTAAACTAATTGATTAGCATTCGGAAATATTGTTGGAGCTGCTGAAGATCAAGAAAAGAGAAAATTTTCTTTGCATTGTGTAAATTCAATCTCTTAATATTGTATAATTGCATAGCACATGTGTGAGCACTATGTAGCTAATATAAAGCTACCTTTTACTGGGGTCGTCTTTCACTGACTTGAATGTGCCCTGGCGTGGCGGTTGAGAGTATGTCATGCTCACTCAAATGTCTCGCTGGTGGTGGCGTGTGTGTTGGATCATTAAGTTCCCTTCAAAATAGTTGAGCTAATTGGTGCTGATCCATGCGTCATGTTCGTGAACGGGCGCCGTCAGTTGGGACTGGTCGTCTCTTAGCTGCCACGGCTTATTTTTAATTTAGTTGTTTTTAGTTTTTATCTTTTTCATTACGGACGCTTTTAACGTGCACGTCTTTCTACATTGTCCTCACATCTATATTTTCATTATGAACGATGTAACCAATATTATGTAAAATATTTGATTTAAAAGAGTGTCCGTGGAGTTTCTTGCCCGTTCTTCTCCAGGATCTACGCTTTGGAATGGGCAACTAGCTTCATTTTTCTGACTGACCGACCCAAGACCGACCCTTTGACAATTCAAAAGTGCCTGTAATTGGTTTATTTGAAATAAATGCTTTGAGTTTGAGTTTGAGTTTGTGACTGTAACATCGCGTTCTACAGGGTGAATCAGAAAGATGTTAAATTTAAGAGTGTGGTGCAGACCATCAAAATGAAGAACCTTCTTCATGGGACCAACATCGTAACCGAAAAAATTATCAGCCGTCCCATACATTTGGGTCGAGTAGGTATTGAAGCTTTTTATAGGACAGCTGATAATTTTTTCTCGATTACGAAGTTTGTCCCATGGAGAAAGTTGTTCAGTCTGATGGTCTGTACGTCGCTCTTAAATTTGACCACACCTTTCTGATACATCCTATATATCTGAATATATGAATAACTTATTTTTTGCAAATTAGGATTCATTGGGCCGGTAAAGTGAAGCCTCTGTTTATGGTTACAAACAAAAGTTGTGGAAAATGTTTTCGTGTGGCTGAAATATGTTTTACAAACATACTGCATGCACTGTTCCTCGCAACACAAAAAACATGTTGCTGCAACGCTGCGCTACTTGCTAAAATGAGCTGTGTTGGGCAACTGTTGACCGTGAATACAAGACAGACGGCTATGGCCGGTGTTGTTCAAGACGATAACATCTGATTGTATAGTCTACTACACGTCAATTACTGTGACTGTTGAAGATAAGGTAATAAATTATTATGTCAATCTGAAACTTATGCGTGATTGTGTTTATGAGATAAGTGGTAGTCTATAATACAATAATTACCATGACTTTAGCACAAGGTATCTCTGTAGCTTCACAGCAATAGTTTCTTCAAATTCTTTAGATAATTTTTCTACTCTCTTATAGTTGTCGTCGTCCAATAGGGGGCGAACACTAGTCAGGTACTGAAACAAAGAACACATTTAGGTAAGTAAGTATTACGCTTCTCATACTCCCACTAAGTTTACCAATAACAGCTTCTTCTAATAGTCTATCTGCCTACATACATTTTGTGAACCAATGCCCTTAAAAAGTTAGGTAATACTGTGGAAAACATGTGTAAGTTGTTGACCGCTGCGTCAGTAAGAAGATATAACCGAAATTAAATTAAACCATAAAAGAAAAGAAAAACGCAATTATTTAGTTTTCAATGCTTGAGTGCAATTGCAAATTTTGAAGAAATTTAAAAAATGTAGACTTCAAGACTACACGCAATGTTTTATCATTCGGCATATATTTGAAGATAAGATCTGATTTGATATTTGTGTGTGAAAACAAGTTGTTTGTTCTCATCAAACAACATTGTTTTGATATTAACTCACTTACCCGTTTCATAGTATCTGTAACAGCAGGTAGCGGCAGTCTTGGCAATGATCCTTGAAAGCTATACAACTTGGGTTTGTTCCACCCGGATAATACTTTAACTACACTTATCCAGAGCATCGTCTTAGCCGATATCTTCGATCCGGGGGCACGAGATTCGTACATCCAACCCTTAAAAGAATTATTTTTGTTAATAAGTGCCATTTATCACTAAACATGCTATATTAACAATTTAGATTTGAAAAGTGACGCATTTACCTTGTACATTAATAGCAGTTTGAGAAGGTATCTCATGAGAAATATCACACTAAGCCACATAGTAAGAGCTGCCAATAAACAAGCGATGACCTGCCACATCGTGGAGTTGCTAAACAAAACATAAATTTATTGTTACAACAAATAAAATGCCATTGCTGATGCCGATTCTTTACTACATTGACGATGCCCTTGAACATCGGTTGTACTGGTTCTGGGCGCCTTACATATATGACAATTGAGATCAGCTATTAGCGACTAAAGTGTGTCTATAGTATAGTATAGTATAGTACAACATAAAGCGATCTTCTAAATATTTGAGCTTAACCCCATATGAATAGACGCATGTATGACGTTATGTAAGCTAGTGAATTACAATACAATACACTACAAGTACATAGGTACATTTTACAACTGCATATAATTATGGCACAGTCTTAACGCAACAAAAAAAATATTTAGCAGAAAACAGACCGCTGCGCTGGTGATTTAATTTAAATGATTAATGGCTAGGCTTAGTAACAAACAAAAAAATAATTTAATACATTACTTAGTTTATACCCTTTCGGTTTAGGACCTCTTTTTTACAAAGCAAATTAAAATAACTACCGTATCGTCATCGGCTTACTGTGGGTGTGTTTGGTACTACCCTCCGTCTACGAGATAAAAAACATGTTTTATCAGTCATACTCATCACTCATCAGCTATCTTATATCTTTATTAAAGTATTTTACATAAGATTGATGAAAACGGATGCGATTATTTTGCTAGCAGTGGCAAGATAATCAATAGACGGCCATTTGAAATATTGTGGATTAAATTGTATTATATTGATAACTAAGCTCTGAATCAACGGCGAAGCCAGATACAGCCCACTTTGTTGTTTGAAGATCTTGCAAATAATTATTTTTCGCTACAAATTATCCAGAAATGGTTTGCCCCGGCACACCTAAGTAAAATGTTGAATGAAAAACATAAACAATAAAATCCCCAAATTTTTGCAGTAAGTAGTTTGACTCTATAAATCAGGTTCAAGTAACACTTACCTAGGTAAAACAGATAATGCTTTTTGTACTAATCCAAATGGTACGCTAAATCCGGCAAAATGCGCGGCCACGAGTAGCGTCCACAGCACGTACAGAGACTGCATGTGGCCTGGGTACACGCCATTGTGCACGCTATTCTGTGAAGCGATACACTTGGATTAGTTTCTTTTCAATTTGTAAAAGCTTAACATCTATCGTGGCTTCATGCGTTGACAACCACGAACAGCCAGATTCATCCACAGCGGAAACAGTGCCAGTGAACTACCTAGTCATCAGTCAAATATTTTATTTTGGTCAAAACGCCGATAAATCTTTAGCAGCTTAGGGCGAGCGCGCATTGCGGTGCGTTTTTCTACCGCATAATCTGTGAAGTATGGAATGTCTTTGAAGTGCGCGCACTGCGGTCATGCGTTTTGTTACTGTAGGCCCCGCCCAGTGCGGCAGAACTACCGGAAACGCACCGTAGTGCGCACTCGCCCTTACTGTTACTCTAGCTGTTAAGTACGAATATTCCCAGTCGCCCCCACATGGATTGCCACCAGGTGGCAATGGGTGGCGACTGGTAAGTTATTGCCCCCACTTCAAATCACTGTACACTGCGGAGTGCATCGCCAATCCCACTCATCGCTGTCTGTCTTACGGCCCGATGAGGGAGTTGGCGGTCAGACTTTTCCTGTGATACAAATTTACACCAGGGTTTTAGTGATTAAAAGCAATTACGATGAAGAAAATTTTATTTGTATATCCCTAATAATATCCGAGTGGGGTTGGCGATCCACGCCGCAGTGTACAGCAATTTGAAGTGGGGGCAATAACTTCCCAGGTAGCAATCCATGTGGGAGCGACTGGGAATATTCGGTTAAGACTTGGTATATACTACTCATAATATAGTGGTAATGAGCTCGTGGCTAAGTAATAACAGCCGCACGGGTCGATCCATGAGGTTAAGCTACGCTTGCCGGGGTTGGTCAGTGGATGGGTGACCATCTTTACATACCGAGACTCCTCCGTGCCTCGGAAAGCACGTTAAGCCGTTGGTCCCGGTTGTCATTCGTGGATCTTTGACAGTCGTTACGGGTCGTCAGAAGCCCGAAAGTCTGACAACCAGTCTTACCACGGGGTATCGTATTACCCAGTTACTGGGTTGTGGAGGTCAGACAGGCAGTCGCTCCATGTAAAATACTGGTATTCAGCTGCATCCGGTTAGACTGGAAGCCGACCCCAACATAGTTGGGAAAAGGCTAGGCAGATTGAGTCTGTCTGGTTCAATTGGACTCCTGCCACAAGCATTATCCCTTTTTACAGCTACATACTTACGTACTTATCTTAGTGAAAATGTGGTCGGTAGGTGTGTGGTTGTGGTTGGTACATTACATAGGTAAGTACTTACATCAAATTTTTAAATTTAGTTTTATTACCGTAAATAGAGAATTTCGTTAAGGTGATTGCGCTGTACCTATAGCCCGCCAAATTCAATTTTTTTTTGGGATTTTTGCAATTTGCAGGAATAAAACATATGTATTTTTATAATTTTAACCATAAAAATCATCAATACATCTCTCTAAGTTAGATTACGTGCAGATTCGTCAAACGAACGAAATCGAACGAATCTGCACGAAATCTAACTTAGAGAGGATTGATGATGTTTATGGTTAAAATTATATAAATACATATGTTTTATTTCCGCGTATCATACTTTGATCAAGATACAACCTGACACGGACCTGCAAATTATAAAAAACTCAAAACAAAATTGAATTTTGCGGGCTACCACTGCGCATAAGTTGGATTGCAGTTGCAGCCTTGCATGACTGTCTTGGTTGCATAAAGATTTTATTAACTCTGTGGTTTAACAAAATAGGTAGGTATTGTAGCAACTAAATAAATAATTGTATCAAATTAAATAATTGCAACACACAAGGAGAGATTTTTTATTTATTTAAAAACTGATTGCCCTGTGTGTGTGTAACTCGCTAATTAGGTACTTAAATCTTAATTATCGGTATTGAAGACACCTGTAATCGCTCAACGTACATTTATAATCACAAAAAATTACTCTTTTAAAACATTAAGGTTCCACTGAATGCTGAGTAAATACATAATGATTAGTTTTAGTTGCCACCGTTCAGTACTATAGAGGAAAACGACAATGCGGACACAAATACAAAGCAAATTTACATAGTAATATATTTATATGAAGTGGAATTGTTGTGTAAAAAGCAAACAGGAAACTAATGATATCAAGGCATGTTTAGGCAGGTAACTAAAATTAGAAATTGATATCAATACCTTGTGATATCAGTACCTAATATCCTGTGCGTTCTTCTGATATACCTACCTTTGGATATACTAGCTGACGCTGACCTTTGCTGGCTTTGCTAACTGTCTTACGCACATCGCACAGGTACAAAATATATGGGTACTTACTCTGAAACGCGCGAGACGTTTCTTCCACGAGCGTATTCCTGACTCCCAGACCAGATAGAGAACCTCGCGGTCAAAGTTCACATCCCATCCATCGTGAGTGATCGCGAACGAAAACGCAACAGCCGAGTGCGCTTCTGCCATCTTGCGTTACCTTACCTACCTAAAACAACCAAATTATTATGAATATTATAAAATTTCTGACAATTAACAATATTAAAAATCGTTCGATGAAAATTGTAAATAAACATTCGCTTGAAAGTATCATAACTAAATATTATAAATGCGAAAGTGAGTTTGTTTGTTTGTTATGCTTTCACGCTTAAACGGCTCGGATTTGGATAAAATTAGCACACGGGTAAACCATGACCTGGATTAGGACATAGGATACTTTTTATCCCAGTAGTACGTTTCTGTTGGATAATTTCCGACATGCACGCGGGCGAAGCCGAAAAAAAAGCTGGTAATAAATATTGCAACAAGCATTCGTTAGTTTAGGAAGGAACTTCCCTGTTTACAATATTATAAGTCTAAAGTCTCCAATATTTGTTTGATTTATAAAATTATTTGAATCGAGTTCTCAATACCATACCAACCTCACTTGAAATTAATTGAAGATCTTAAACCAAAGCTAATGAAGCACTTTTGGTGCTATTTATGGAAAAGATATTTTCAAATTCTGTACAAACAAGTACCTACAACTTCCAAACTTCAACTGTTTGATAAGTCATTTACCATGACAAAAGCTTATATAGCTATTATGCTTAGATAATATACATCTAGATCGAGCCACCGCGTGGCCGGTCATGAGACAGCAATATTAATAGTGAAAGTACTTTGTTTGGAAACATTTTTAAATTTTGCCATGCAAAGTACTTTGTTTGGCAACATTTTTAAAGCAAAAATACGGCACGCCGTAAGGGACAGAAGATACGATGCTTTGTCTCAATTTTCCTAATTATTTCGTATATATGTGTCTCACTTCCACACTTCAATCATGGCAACGTCTAGATGTTTAATGTCATTGCTATTATGTAAAGGTTTTTCCTTAAGCACACATGGGGTGCATTTGACAATTGAGGGGTTAAAATAAAACTTTGATATTTGTGCTTGAGTTAGTTTAGCATGGGCGATTGCGTGGCGAAACATCATAAAAAATAAAGTTGGTTTAATAAAAAGGAAGATCGTGGACCACGGAGACACAGTACAGTAAAAATTTAAAAAGTAGGCAGAGCGGTGGAGCACAGCAATTGGTATTAGTTAACTACAAAGGGTTTCATATTCACTAATACAGTTACATAACTATGTAACTTCTAATAATGTATTTGATATCACATAAAGCTTTAACTTTTACCCCAGGATATCTGACTAAAAACCAGAATAACTTGTTTCTGAAATGTTTTTGTTTGGACTATTTCAGTGTAAATTAAGTTTTGTTGCAAAACCAATTATTAACAGCTAGATTTAGGCTTTTATTTATTTTATTAAAACCAATTACAAAAATTATAAACACACGAGTTTGTATACACAGGCACATAAATAAGAAAATATAAAAAATCATCAATTTCAGGTACAATGATAACAATACTTTCATAAATCCCTCTCACAGTACTTCTGACATGCCAATAAAATCTTTGTACGTTAGTCTGCAGATTGGTTGGTGTGGCTAGACTAACGCAACGGTACAACATGGAGGCACAGCAAACAGCCTGTTTTCTGCTGCGGCAGTAACTGTCTGGGACAAAGAAGCAAGCCAGCACAGCATGTAGATTAGGCGCATCAATAGTGACACAGATGTGACAGCTTTACTGACTTTACAGCTTTACTGAGGTTTGGTCATGTTTACCAATAACAAGAGGCAATTACTTTTCATCATTACGGACCGTTGTGGTAAGATTAAGTTCAAGATTGCTATACATATTCTGATGGGAATTACATTAAGTATGAACTTAACTACAAATGACAATGCATTCATTTAGATGCTGATGCATCTAGAATTCTAGACTAAACAAAAGAAATTAATTTTATCTTGATCATATTCCATTAATAAAATTAATGAGTAATTATTTTTGAAATCAAGGAAACCTGTAATTGTGTGTTTTAAATGTATTGAAACATAATTTTGAAAGTGGAACACTACATTTTTTACTACAATGGTTATTTTGTTTTAGTACTAATGTAGTTAAGTTAATACCTACCTACATACACAAACCTACTCAAAATAAATTCTATATTATTCACAAAAAATAATTGAATACTTGATGTCGGAAAATAACAAACAGGATGGTGCTACTCTACGTAAGAGAAATCTCCGCACACTTTCGCAGCATATGATATAAATACGCGTTCGCTTCGCTACACGCACACACGCTTAGCAGGTGTCAAAGTCTAATTTGAGGAAGGCGACGGTTTTACGTAAATTCGCAACAAACGCAAGATGACTAAACCTTCATCTATTTTTCTTAATAATGCCGTAAATTCATAAAGTAGTGCCATTAAATTAGCTCCTATCTTATGTTAATTAAATTGGTTTAAGGTCAAGTCACATGCTGACCACGTATAGGTCTTTACAACACCGAGTACAGGGCCGCAGTAAAGTACAATTTTTTCCTGAATTCTTTAATGAAATTACGCATGCAAGGATTAATACATGTTAAGATATAGTTTATTTCGAAATAAAAATATTTGACACATTCCTCTTACCTTGAAAGAACAATTTACGAGCACCAAATAAGTAGTACGCAGGCAGGTAGGTAGGTACTGGTACAGTAAACTAACCGTACCTTGCTAGTAACTTTATTTACACACCTTCTTTATACATTTTGCTGCTTTTACAAGTTTACAAAAATAATTTAGTTCACTATTTTTATAGAATATCCTTAAATGTAATTAATTTAAATATATTTACATCCGAAATAAATAATAGAAACTTCACATTCAGACAATACGTGCCCTATATCCAAAGAGTAAGCATAGAACTGTAGATGTAGAGCTAGAGTGTAGTCACAGTGTAGTGTAGTTTAGTTTATGAACCACAGTTATGAACTGCTGCAAGGCTGCAACAACAAGACCTAGTCTAGTCTGTGAACAAGACACAAGCAAAGCAAGTGCCGTGCGACTGCCAGTCTGCCAGACTGCGAGTTGCGAGTGTTGCGCAAGCTTTTGAGTGCGACACGTACTAAAAGGCGGGATGTCAAATTGTTGAAATACTGTAGTACACATATTTCGTATTTTATTCAAATTACAATCGTTCTTACCTACAATAATTAAACATTAGGAGTCACACGTCATGTTAAATTAAACAGATTTCGTGTGACTCAGGATTTTTTTTCACGTCATAGTCCGTATTATGACGTGAAAAAGATCATCTGCTGGGGAGTTTGTTCCGCGATTTCTTCTTCCCAGCTAAAGCACTAGGAAGTGGTGAAGGGCGGGCGTTTTGTGGGGACTGTCTTACTGTAATTTCGACGTTCAAAAAGTGCTGATTCTCAGCCTAATTTGAATAAAGGACTTTTGATTTTGATTTTGATTTCATGGATCCTGAGCGCGGGAAGGGACCGGGCGTCTCGGGGCAGCGGAAAGGTCGCGGGAAGCGCGGTCAAGTCTCATCTTTCGTGGCGCGTGTTGTGTACTAACGACACCCTTGACAAAAGTTGTCAGTATTATTTCCCGGTCTCTCGTTCACGTTTGGCCGAGGTCAACCAAGTGTCGGTACATCCAAGGGCATTATAAAGTGAGAGACTCCAAGCGAGCCCGTCCTCCGTGCCCATCAGCGATGACGGCGATTGTCTCGCTAGCCTCCGCTCGCTTTTATTCGCTTGGTATGTACAGACGCCAGCATGTCAAACTGCCTGAAACTGTCAAATTTTCCCAATCAACCTTGAACCTTATAAGCGATAAAGATGAAAATCTATTAAAGAAATTTGACAGATTGTAGTAGCTTAATGTGCTGGCGTCTGTACCTACTCAGGAGAGTTAATAGTGCAAGTGCACGCACTGGCGGCTTTTTGCCGCGAACATTTTTGTACCATAGTGCGATATTTTGCCGCGGTGTTAGCCCGCGAAATTCAAAATTTCTTACATTTTTTGCAATTTGTAGGTCAGTGTGAGCTTGTATGTTGATTAAAATATGATTCGCGGCTGTAGCTAATATGGATTTACAGAATTATAATCATTAGAATCAGCAATACAGCTCCATAAGTTAGCATTTACCTCAAACCTCATGATTTCATGAAATCGCTAGATTTGAGGTAAATGCTAACTTATGGAGTTGTATTGCTGATTCTAATGATTATAATTATGTAAAGCCATATTAGCTACGCCCGCGAATCATATTTTTATCAACATACAAGCTCACACTGACCTACAAATTGCAAAAAACGTAAGAAATTTTGAATTTCGCGGGCTACACTGGCGCTTTCGCCTTAACACGTGGGCGTTTCATCTCTGCTTGGGTTCCAGTAGCAGTCCAATCGGTGCGGAATTTGATATCGCGGTAAAGTTCACGTGTTAACAAAGATGAAACAAAGCTGGAACGCAATTGGGCTGTAAGCAAATCCAAAATTTTAGAAATGTGACTCTGGTGTTGATAAGTAATATGCTTTTTAAGTAAAGGGTTTTTCAATAGGGACGCTCGAACTTTCATAGCGTATAGCGGCCATCTTGTTAAAGTGACAGCTGTCAAATTTTATAGCTTGTTGCTTGTTGTTGTTGTTTGTTGCTTGCTTTGTTGTTGCTTTTTTTTTTTTTAGTCTTGACATTTCACCAAGTAACGCTACACGCTTCAACAACGCGTTGAATTATTCAAATTTATTATCAAAATCAGTGCTATATTCGACCAATGTTTCGTGTCTTTGTCATTTCGCGTGGTGGCAACAACAACTGGCTACCAAGATCGTGTGACTTAGGCTGAGGCTACATTAGGCCGCGACGCAACCTGCGACACATGAGCGATTAAAACAAATAAATGAATGCTCACGTATATGGCTACACCGTACAGCAAATATTACTCTCGTTATTCGTTTCGCTCTTCCAGTCGCATCGCAAATCGCTGCTTACTGTAGCCTCAGCCTTAAGGTTGATGCGCCAGGGTAGCCCGCGAAATTCAAAATTTCTTACGTTTTTTGTAATTTGTAAGTCAGTGTGAGCTTGTATGTTGAATAAAATATGATTCGCGGCCGTAGCTAATATGGCTTTACAAAATTATAATCATTAGAATTAGCAATACAGCTCCATAAGTTAGCATTTACCTCAAATCTAGCGATTTCATGAAATCATGAGGTTTGAGGTAAATGCTAACTTATGGAGCTGTATTACTGATTCTAATGATTATAATTCTGTAAATCCATATTAGCTACAGCCGCGAATCATATTTTAATCAACATACAAGCTCACACTGACCTACAAATTGCAAAAAACGTAAGAAATTTTGAATTTCGCGGGCTACCCTGGCGCTTTCGCTTTAACACCACTCAACTAACTAACTAACTTAACTTTCTGTGGGGCTACGTGAAATCTCTGGTTTATGTAGACAAACCACAGACAATTGCCGCCCCGAAGGCCAACATAAGTCGCGTTCATCATGAAATTGAGCTACAGCGCGGAGCCGCGGCGGCCATTTGGCCGAAATTATATTCCAAAAATAATGTCATTGAATGTCCTTTAAAATAAAAATGAGGCAATATCACTTACATAAGTGGTTTTATTTAATTTCAAAGCTCGAGCGCTCTTAATGAAAAGCCCTTTATAATCGTCAGTCAATTTATAGATTTATGGGGTAGCTCTACTGCGTTTCACAGTGACAGTTTTGACAGATGCTTGCTCCATCGATGTCGAATCGAGAAAGATGATAATGAAAATGAAGATAGAAGAATTAAAAGCGCAACTGCTCTAGAAAATGCACAGGCTGCCAACAAAAACGCTCAAGCTGCACACGAAACTGCAGTGGCATTCAAATAAATAAACACTACATTGTTACTCTTATTGTTCATTTTTATTGGGTACACTTGATTATTAATAACATTTCATAATTTGAAATTAATTTTATAATTTCAATAAATCTTATTTTTCTAGAACATACATACACAGCTTTTTTATAAGACAATAATTTTTTTTTTTTTTTTTATGAAAGTCATTTATTTATAATAAATAAATACTATTTCAAATGTAAATAAAATGTAAAGCTATATATGTCTATCTGCTCACAAACGTTGTACAAGGGCATGGCGGCGCAAGTAACCTTACTTGCGCCACCATGCCCTTGTACAACGTTTGGACAGCCGGGATCTTTTTACAAACACTGAGATCGAAAGCCGGATCACTCTTCCCCGCCAATACATTCAGCCGCCTAGCCTCCACACGAGCTACGGCTACGTCATACGAGATGTGATATACAATTAAATGTAGCACGCAACTCAAAGGGTCTCGCGCCACAAGAGTCCCGTTCAGTCTGGCCATGCCTGCAGCCGACTAGACGTTCCCTTTGATCTGCAGTGTACTTACTGATAATCTGGTGGTTTTACTCCAAACACACAGTCCTAACAAGTGATCTTAGTGGACACCACATCGCGTCAGCACATTCTAATATGTCTAAATAAAACATTTTTACAGCAAACACAATAAATTAAACAAATATCACACAAAAACACAGCGAATGTTCGTAAAATGTTTGTTGAAAAAGTAGCTTCATTTCAACTAGTCCACAAACGCAGCAGTTGCATTCTGTTTGCGTTTTATCTTCGTTTGAAGTAAATGTCAAAACGACACCGCCATACGAAATCATGTTTTGAACTATGTTCATGCTACTTTTGCGTTTCATTTGAAAAATTTTACCGCAATTCGGACCCAGGGGGTCTACTCCCTAAGCACGAAGCCCGTAGTTTCGGCCTTCGTTACGGTCATTTCCTACTCCGCAACACCTGCGGACAGATGATTGGTTCGGGGCCCGAACGAAGTATGAATGACAACACGATTTGACAGTTGTCCCTACTCCCGATGTATTTTTGCCCGTCCGAAAAATTAAACGTTTACAATTGTTTTGATGGATATTTATGTCAGACGGACGGATGCACGGACGGACGGGCGGATGGACGGATTTAGGGAGTATGGCCCCAGATTTGACATTGCTAGCGACGAATCGGCTATTAAAATCTGTGTGTATACCATATAATTAGTATGTACTATTTTAAGTACAACTGTTGACAAATACCCGGTTTCTGGATAATTCATAAACGGAGTATCAACTCTCAATAACTATTGATTCGACAAAATTAGACAGGATGAAATTTAAAACATGCACCAAATCGAAATTGGAGATTGTACACTCGGCTACACATCAAGCAATACATTTCCAGTTTACACTGACCTCTCATTGTAAGGAAATCTCACACAATGCGAGATCAGCTTATACTGAAAATGTATAGCTTGATCTGTAGCCGTGCGTACATACTCATCATTATTTTTTGTGCACACGGCTACATTTGAAGCTATACATTTCCAGTGATTTCCAGTATAAGCTGATCTGGAATTGTCGTGTGTACGTGGAAAGTCTGGAGGGACAAAACTCATGTTCATGAGGATAGAAGAAAGCCTCAAGTATAAAATTCCTGTATGTAAATATAGTCAATATATATAGTCGTAACAATTGTAAAACAACTTTTTGTTTTGCGACAAACTTGTCGAAATAGCACAGTTCTCGGGAGTAATAACCAACACTTGCTAGCAGTGCCAGTGAATCTTTTGCCCACAGCCCAATTGCACTGGCAACATTTTGTTTGTTTGACAGTCCGCGTATTTTTTTTGTCCAACTATTATGTTTTCTTTTCTATTCGAATTAGGTCCATGATTCGAACCAATTGGAACTGTTTCCACATTCGATTGAATCACTCAGATTAGTATAATGATAACAAGAGTACCTAATCTATTCAGTAAAGAATAAATGCTGGTTATTCATTTATTAAAATGATATTAACCATTCCATTATTTAAGCTCAAAGAGAAAGTTACTTTATGTTTAGTTATATTATTTCTATTAGCGAGCGTATATTTTTACTTAAATCATTTGCAACAAAGCTACAACAGTGCTCAATGGTCTGGAGAACGCTGTTTATCAGAACTGACATCAATTAAATATCAATTAAACGGTAAACATGATTTGTACTCTCAACTACTGTAAGTCTACTAATTTGTTACTTTATTTCCATCTTTTTCAAAATTGCAGTTGTCACGGAATACAAAAATCGCATCGATAAGCTATTGACAGAGACACAGAAAGCTCATGATACTGACAAGGAAAGATACAAAGATGTTATGGACAGCTGTGTAGCAATGAAACAACAGACTGCCATATGTCAGGTACCTACTGTAATTTTAATTGAACTCGTTTTTGTTTTATTTTATGTCAATATAAAAGTTATACTTAATAAAAAATCAATGTAACACTTTAAAATGCCTGGCAGTCACAATAATTATGTTTTTTTTCAAATTCACTTGTTGAACAACTTGTAGAACACAGAACTGGGTTTTTCAGTAAGTAGGTAATCACAAATCAATTCAAGTCTAGTAATTGCTAGAGTAGAGTAGAGAGTCATTATTTATTTAGGTACAACCACTGACATTTGCGGTGAACCACTTTTCACCCTTAATGCCTTAGTAACATGTTCGAGAAGTGTTTCACAGAAAATGTTTACGATGCTACATATATCAAAAGTATTGAGATCAAGGTGATTTATATTCATATTTTTTTATTCTATTCAAATGAAAGAAAATTATCTATGAAAATTGATTAATTAGAATTTTTTCCTACATCTAGACTTATGAAGTACCTTGAGGAGCTTGTGGCTAAGTAATAACAGCCGATCCATCAGGTTAAGCTATGTTTGCCGGGGTTGGTCCGTGGATGGGTGACCATATTTACATACCGAGACTCCTCCGTGCATTGGAAAGCATGTTAAGCCATTGGTCCCAGCTGTCATACATCTTTGACAGTCAGTTGTTACGGGTCGTCAGAAGCCTGTAAGTCTGACAACCAGTCTTTGTATAGTATCGTATTACCCAGTAAGGTCAGATAGGCAGTCGCTCAGTGGCTCCATCTATATAAATAAAAAGAGAAGTCCTGACTGACTGACTGATTGACTGACTCATCAACACCCAGCCCAAACCCTTGGACCTAGCAAGCTGAAATTTTGCACAGAGGTTCACTTTATAATGTAGACAAGGAATAAGGAAGGAATTCTCGGTAGTAGGTTCCCTTGGGATATTTTCCGACATCCACGCGGGCGAAGCCTCAGGCAAAAGCTAGTATAAAATACTGGTATTCAGCTGCATCCGGTTAGACTGGAACCCGACACCAACATTGTTGGGAAAAGGCTAGGCAGATTGATCTAGACTTATGGAGTACCCCTGGTTTTGAATAAATATTTATTTTTGAGATTTTTGCAATTTATTGGTCTTATTAAATTTATTTATTTAAAAAAATATAAACAGGAAAAAGCCTTTATTAAAATTTTTTATTGTATCAAATGAACAATCCATAGTCTGTAAGTATTACTTTCATAAGTATAATAATTATGTGCAAATTTTTAGTATAATGTATACTACCTGGCAGTATACAAATGTTGTTCAAATATTACAGTTTTGTTATCAGCTTTATCACATTACATTTAATTTAGATAAGTTTTCCTCTTTAATGACGTGCAAATTAACAAGTTGACCATTTTTATCTAAACTCTACCAACTATAATAGGCAAACTGAATACTTCATACTTACGTACTTTCATTTTATTGAAACTCCGTAATATGCTAGGCCAACTCAAGGAAATGTTTAGAGACATGCAGTCGGCTTTAGAGTCTACTCTTAAACTATTAATTTTATTTTCCTACGGGGCTAAAGTTAAAAAAATTATTAGGGTTAGTAACATATTTTTTTTAAAATTTGATTATAGTCCCACAAAACCATGTCAACAGTTTCATTGAAATCTTTTTGATGTTCTTTGTAACATAAAAAGGTTCATGTATGGTTGTTATTATGTTAATTGTATAAGAGTTAGAGCAGTGGTGGCCCAGGGAAAACGGCCGCGACTTACGAGTTGTAGGTCTAAGGCCGCATCCTAACAAGGCCTAATTATTGACCATAACCATATCATATTTTGAAGCTGGAGTGCATTCATAATCAAAAAGAGTGTTAGCTTTTTATTAGTATCCTGTTACAGCTTGAACATAAATACAATCACTAAATTATTTATAGTACAATTAAGCAATCATTCTATGTAAAATACTGGTATTGAAGTGCTTCTGTTTAGACTGGAAGTTGTCCCCAACACGTTGGGTAAAGGCTAGGCAGATGATGAGAAATAGAAATAATTGTAGATTAAAGAACCTGTGTTCTTTTTAACACTAATTGAATAATTGATTTTAATTTTTTATTTACTGGGTTTCAGAGTCAATTTGAGGATCTACAAATTGAATGCAAGAAAGTTAGAGAAGACTACAACAAGGCAATCAAGGAATTAGAAAAAATGAAGTCTGCAGGCTAAAGAAATTTATTATGGATATGAAATATTCAAGCAATTTGTTTTGGTATTTTGTGCGCCACAGACTCGAACGCACAAAAATTCTGTCGTCTGCTCTGCACCTAAGTGAAAGGCCGAAGTTTCAACTCTAGGTCCGACAGTATAATAATATATAATATTTGTGAAACTTCTGTTAAGCAGCAAAACAAAATAATGTGCTAAAAACGAAATGTAGGTACGTTTAAGAATAAGTAAGTATCTATAATTTTATGCTTGTTAGCGTTGTATAGACCAAAGATGGGAATGTTGTAAATACAGCATAAATTCATACATTAGAGTCGACTTTATGATAATATGCATCAAAACAAGGAGAAACAACCTCTTGTTTTTTCTGCCATGTTTTGTTTCTTGATTAATTTGATGTCTTTGGTTACTGACAATGCGTTAAGTCCATAAACGTCACAATTTTTTTCGTTGTTTGTGTTGCATTTTCCCTTTTTTTGTAATAAGACTTCAAAATGTATCGAATTTGTTCGTTAGTAGAATCTACTAACGAACAAATTCGATACATTTTCAGTGCATCTAACGGTTAGATGCACTCATTTTGGCGGGCAGGAAATCAATTGAAAAATGGCGGGAAATCGTTTTTAATTTTTATTTTTCTTTTCTAAAATGTCATCTATATAATGGTATCAAAACCAGCCAGATACAAACAGTAGAGCCAAAGAGATTTTAATACAACTTTATACCTATAAAATACGAAAAAACTTTTTCCCCGACCTATTATACAGGTGTCCGGTAAAGAATGGATAACCTTGGAATAGCATATTACCGGCCGGCCGGATTTATGATGGCCGTTCTTAAAAAAATACAAAAAAAAATATTTAAAAAAAAAAATTTTTTGGAGACTCCAAAAAATCATAATGTACGCACGACAACAGATAAAATTTTCAGTATATAAGCTGATCTCGCATTGTATAGGATTTCCTTACAATGAGAGGTCAGTCTAAACTAGAAATGTAGCTTGATGTGTAGCCGTGTGTACCTACTAGTGGGGATATATATTTTTTTGTATTTTTTTAAGAATGGCCATCATGTCTGTAATATGCTATTCCAAGGTTATCCATTCTTTACCGGACACCCTGTATATACAGGGTGGAAACTTTCAGCGGGGCAGTAAGGGGAAGTACCTTATCCGTTGCAGCTACACAAAAATGGTCTTGGGAGACTATCCATAATTTTTTATGGAATTTTGATCCCCATTCACATATTTTCAAAAAAAAAATACAGTTAGCAAGAAAATAGCCATTTTACACAAAAACATTTTTTTGATGCCAATCGATCCTGTTTCTAATGTTTCTAATACTGATCAAAAACTTCTATGGGACCAACCATCGTTGGAGTACTCAAACAGTCACACATTGCAAAAAACTTTTCCCGTACATTTTGTATGAAAATTTTACGCAAAAGCTTTTTTAGTGACGGTTGATATCTTTTTGTTGACTCAATAAAAAGATAAGTTTAAAAACAATTAAAATTTCGAACTGATAGTAGTCGTAGTCCAGATCTGACGACAGGTTTACAAAAAGCAATACGATAGTGTTCAAGAACTTAAAGACTCACTAACCACAATTTTGTATGGAATTCATACAAATAAATTGTCAGCAGCCACTAGGTCGGTACAGAAACGAATCAATTTATGTTTTCGTCAAAATGGCGGTCACTTCGAGCACTTGATATCGTAGGGCAAGAAACAGCAAGATTATAAATAAGAATAACATCATCAAGTTATGTTAATTAATAAAAAAAGAAAATGAATACGCCTTCTTTTTGATGTGTGTAAAATTGTACGTGATCATTTGTCTTTTATTTTACTTTTTATTAATGTAAGGGAAAAGTTTTTGCAATTTGTGACTTTTTGAGTACTCCAACGATGGATGGTCCCATAAAAGTTTTTGATCAGTATTAGAAACAGGATCGATTGGCATCAAAAAATGTTTTTGAGTGAAATGGCTATTTTCTTGCTAACTGTATTTTTTTTTTGAAAATCTGTGAATGGGTATCAAAATTCCATTAAAAAATATGGATATTAAGACCATTTGCACGTAGCTGCAACGGATAAGGTACTCCCCCTACTGCCCCTCTGAAAGTTTCCACGCTTTATATCGGAGATTCAAACGGATTAGCGTCCACGTGCTCGATGATGGTGTCCGTCAAGGCGCTGTCTCAGGAGCAAGCAGTGTTGCCAGTGGCAGATAGTCAAATATAACATGAGACAGCTCAAAAAGTAACATTTTCCCGAGAAAAGTTACATTACCATATACTATGTGGAAAACGACCTAAGTAATACTTTATTAAGGCACTTTATTACACAAAAACTAAAATAAGTTGTCTGTCCTGTCCCATTTGTTCAACTTCGAAAAAATCGTAATAATTGTTTATCGAATAATCGACTGGCGATGCTGAAAAAGGAAAAACATACAATCAATGATGTGTGTCTAATGTCTTAGTGATATAGGTACCAACCAATTTAGTAATATTAGGTCTTTACCTATGAAATTGCCGTTCTGCAGTACTGGCCATTTCAAATCAAAATAATTTTTGTTTGGCTAAGAATTCTAATTTCAAATTAATTTTATTTTAAAAACATGGATTATTTTTTCCAAAAGTAGTCTGTAGTAGTGCCTTGCACTGCTCAACAGACACACAAATGAAGGAATTTTGAACCGCATTGTTACCTGCGATGAAAAATGGATTCTGTTTGATAACCACAGAGTACTTTTTTATATAGGTATTGATAACCGTAAGCGCTCAGCAAGTTGGTTGGATCCTGGTTCAGCACCTAAACAATGCCCTAAACGAACCAATGATCGATTCGCTTGTTAGTCTCACGCTCGCTCGCCTAAGTAAGCGGGATGGAAGATTGAGAAATACACGCGAGTGAGTATGCGGTACGACGAAGTGACAGATTTTCGCGCGGATGTCGCATCAGTCAGTCAGTCCAGAGTACTTTTTTATATAGGTATTGATAACCGTAAGCGCTCAGCAAGTTGGTTGGATCCTGGTTCAGCACCTAAACAATGCCCTAAACGAACCAATGATCGATTCGCTTGTTAGTCTCTCACGCTCGCTCGCCTAAGTAAGCGGGATGGAAGATTGAGAAATACACGCGAGTGAGTATGCGGTACGACGAAGTGACAGATTTTCGCGCGGATGTCGCATCAGTCAGTCAGTCCACAAAATCAAGTGCGCCAACATGACGAACAAAAACATTCTTGGATGCGTTCCGTTTCACGATATTTTTTGTTTGCTGGAAAATATTTTTCAAGTTTATTTATATTGACCTAAAAGTAACACAAAGTAACATATTGAGTCGTGTAACATGGAGGTAACATGAGAGGGTCAAAAGTAACGTAAAATGTTACAAAAGTAACATTCTGGCAACGCTGGGAGCAAGCAAGTGAGCTCGAAACTAGACGAACGCACTATACTGATAGATACAAGGTTGACACTGACAGCTTCGACATTGCCAACCCCGACTCAAACTACTGACTCAATGACAGCTGTTATCGATTTGATTAATCGACTCAGGTATCTCAAACGCTAATAGATGGCGCTACTAGTACGTAAACAAGCCTTTTACTTGACTCCTCCGACATATTAGGTCTTTACCTATGAAATTGCCGTTCTGCAGTACTGGCCATTTCAAATCAAAATAACTTTTGTTTGGCTAAGAATTCTAATTTCAAATTAATTTTATTTTAAAAACATGGATTTTTTTTCCAAAAGTAGTCATTTGTTTATTGATTAGTGTTACATTTTCATCGCATTTCAATCTTTTTCGTCATCATGGATACGTTAAAAATTCGAGTAATTATGGAATATGAGTACCGTCGTGGCAGCAACGCGGCACAAGCGGGACGCAACATCAACGACGTTTACGGAGCTAACACTACAAACCAACGCACCACCTGTTATTGGTTTGCTCGCTTCCGTTCTGGAAATTTCGACCTGAAAAATGAACCTTGCGGTCGTCCGAAGACTATGGTCGACAATTACGAATTAAAGGCGATTGTGGAAGCTGATGATACACAATCTACGGCTGAATTAGCAGCAGCTTTCGACGTTAGCGTCAAAACAATATTGGTCCATTTGCGTCAAATTGGCAAGGTAAAAAAGCTTGACAAATGGGTGCCCCACGAACTCAATGATCGCCAGCGCGAAGTACGCGTCGAGACGTGCCTTGCACTGCTCAACAGACACACAAATGAAGGAATTTTGAACCGCATTGTTACCTGCGATGAAAAATGGATTCTGTTTGATAACCGCAAGCGCTCAGCAAGTTGGTTGGATCCTGGTTCAGCACCTAAACAATGCCCTAAACGAAAACTTACCTCTAGAAAAGTATGGTCACTGTTTGGTGGTCTAGCGCCGGTGTGATTCATCACAGCTTCTTACCAAACGGGGTGAGCATTACTGCAGATGTGTACTGTGAAGAACTGAACACAATGATGGAGAAGCTGGCACATCTCCAACCAGCATTGGTCAATCGCTCGTCTCCGCTGCTCCTGCACGACAACGCGCGACCTCATACTGCACAGCAGACGGTCTCCAAGTTGCAAGAACTGGGGTTGGAAGCTCTCCGTCATCCGCCCTACTCACCAGACCTTGCGCCTACAGACTACTACTTTTTCCAGAATTTGGATAACTTCTTGGCGGGAAAAAAATTCAATACCCGAGAGGCAGTACAAAATGCCTTTGAAGAATTTGTTGCCTCCCGACCAGCTGATTTCTTTAAGAAGGGCATCAATAAACTGCCACTGCGTTGGCAAAGATGCATTGATTGCATGGGTGATTACTTCGATTAATACAAATAAAAAATACATGAAAAAAATTCGTTTAAATTTTTTCATACAAAACGGCAATTTCATAGGTAAAGACCTATTATATACATATGTCTATGTGTTCCTAGGATAACAGCCTAACCACCACATTTCACACCAGCCGTAACAGGGTTTTGACGAGGTTATAATTATTATCAAACAACCAACATAATTTATATCAGTATTCTATTCTGATTAAGTATCTCTCAATGAAGCAAGATGATTTAAATTAAGCTTTTCCGAAAAGTTGCTACTAGGTATTAGCTAATTATGCAGGACTGATCTAATTAGTGTTATTTGCAAATGATGCATTGCACCGTGTTAAAGAAATGTAAACATCCAAAAAATAATGTAAAAAGTTATATTAAATTTGCAATACTAATAATAAGTACTTAAGTATATTATTATTTTTGTTTTTAATACAATAAATTGTAGGTACCTACACATAATTTTTGTTTTTTGATTTATGTAACCTACCCCTTCTTCGAATCTATCGTGAGCAATACGTACTTACATACGCGTACCCCGTTTATATTCAACCCTATTTCCACGGCAACTTGTAAGGAAATGGGATCATATAATATGGGCAACGCGAATGTGTAAACAGGTCACTTCCTTTGCAAATAAATAAATCTATTCTATTCTATTCTATTTGCAGTTGATATTGTCGCTTGCCTCGCCTGGCGATCCCCAAATACGCGGTTTTTTGGCGGACATCAAAGGGCCAGCAACGCGAGCGCGAATGACTGTTTATGTATCTAGGTATTACTCCCTAGCTGACTTGCAATCGAATTTCTACGTTTTCCATTGTTGGAAAGACGTGACGAGACAATGTAAACACTCATTTCCCTTGACGTTGCCACAGCAATATTTAGGAAATATTTCCTGCAGCGCGAATGGCAAGGCAATGGCTGATTGTAAACGGGGTACGGGTACCTATAACGAATCTTATTCCTATCACGGCAGGTTGCACACGGGCCGGAGCAATGAAATCAATATATTATCAAGCATATTTAGATGCCTACAGATAGAAAACAGAATACAAGAGCACGCTGACGAGGGCCGTTAAAGTTAAGGTGGAATTTGTGCTCACGACTCGTGTACCGAATTATACTTACCCACAACCCACTTGTAAGCAACATAACTTTCATTTAGATTACCACCTAAAGGTACTCTATAAAACCAAGACTTTGATCTAGTTTAGTGGGAAATAGTTTCAGTCGAGATCCATATGTAGGTTTAGAATGACGCGGTCCACCAGAAGTGTCAATAGTCGCCTCCATGTAATTTTACTCCCTCGCTCGGGAAGACAGCTAAGTACCTAATAATATTATTAATTAGGTATGTTCGTCAGACCTCAGTCATTGTATTGTAATAAGGTTTCATAAATTGTTTGACATTTTATCTCATGAAGTCGTACCTAACATAAATTATTAGTTCTTACTGAATATTTAAGATCATAGATGGCGCTACGCCAGTTTGGAAGATTTCGTTCAAACGCAATCTAAATAACATATTATGCGATTTTTTTAAATTACTTCAATTTAATTCTTCATAGCAAATCTGGCGTTAGGTATAGTTTAATCTATGCGTATGGATTGAGGGCCCGTTATTTGAACCCTTGCGAAACGAAATAAGACATATAGGGGAATTAGTTAAAAATAGTAAAAACTTAAAGCAAAGGTCCATAAATTTCTCAAACGTGAATAAAAACTTACGATTAAATAACTTGGGCCCTCAATCCAGACGCTTGCATAAAGTGGCGCATAGTCTGAATCTCAGTAAGTACTATCTCTGGGTTATTATTTAAGAATTTAGTTAAGAATTTCTTAACTATTTTAAGAAATTCCCAAATCTGTAGAATATGACATTACAGATTTATGACGATATATCTAGGGCCCTCAATTCATTACTTTAACATATTTTACTTAGGTATATAGGTGAATTAGTTAAAAAGAAATAAAGACACAAAAGTTAATTGATTAGAAGTAAATGAAAGTCGAATTTTACTAAAACGTCTGAACTGAGAGCCCAACATTTTCGGCTTTATTGACTAGGCTCGACCTCATAGATGAACACAAATTAGAATAAGATTTTTAACTATTTCTTAATTAAATTGTAACATATCGTCCGTCCTTCTAAATATTATACTTTAAAAGAAAATTGATTGTTAACTTTTTATATGAGAAAATTTTGTAGGGTGACCATAATGTTCATAGTAAGTACCTGTACCTACATTTTGTAAAACGCAGTCGGAAAGTCATATATTTGCAGCTAAAAGAATTATACAACGTGCCGCTGCTTTGACGACATTAATTTGACGTAGGTGTACTTATACGGTTTCGCGTCTTCGTTTTGTAAAGATATTTTAATTTTAATTTATGTCATATAGTTGCACTCATAACTAAAAATAACTTCACTCAGTCGCAATTTTGTATTTTTAGGATAAAAGACTATTTTAAGGTTACATTTATGTGAAGTAAATGGGTTTTTATAATTATACCGATCGTGTTTTATTTATCAGAATGAATTTGATTGATTTGCGCATTGACGTCTGACGTCTCTGGTGCTACAGTGATCCATAGATACGATGACTACTTATATGTATAACATACTACTGGTCGGTTAGTTTGCCTTTCATTTTATGCAAACACTGTAGAGTCTGTCAAGCGAGTCGTGTCCACGACCATTTAGCTGATTTCTTATAATGGCAATACTATTACCTGTCAATCGGATTGTCACAACTTCTGTTCTACTAAGCTACACCATTTTGATACTTTTAGATCAATTATTTAATTTGTATTGATGGAAATTTAAAGAAGAATGGAAAAGAAATATAATTAATGGATAAATGCACAGATCACACTATTCATGTAGAAAACAAAGGATAACCGATAGGGAGTTGGAACCCTTCATCATTTTTGTGCGTCATGATACTGAGTGATTTCTCATAAGAAGGCATTGAATTTCTAGATTCTGATTTTAGTTCTAATTGTGACTAATAAATACCTACATTGAAATGCACTTTTTTAAGAATTTTTTTATCTACAAAAATTCAAGTATCAAACATGTTTCCAGCGTACTATATCAGTGTTGACACATGTAAGATTTTTAATTTTGGCCTCCTTTTTCATTGGACACGACTCGCTTGACAGACTCTAAAAGCTAAATAAATGTTTTTTTTTAAATTTGCTTTAGGCAACTAAAAAAAGAAAATAAAAATGTAATTAGTAGGAACCAGAATTTCTTAAATATTTTAAGAAATTCCCAAATCTGTAGAATATGACATTACCTACAGATTTATGGCGATATATCTAGGGCCCTCAATTCATTATTGTCTGTACTGAGGAATCTGCAAAACATGAATTTATCTGTAGAAATACATAAATTTTACATAGATATATAAAAAGAAAATAAAAATAATAGTAGGTACTTATATAGGTACCTACTATTTACAATTTTATTTTACAATTTCATTTAAGAAATTCTTAACTAAATTCTTACATAAAAATTATTAACCCAGAGATAGTGCTTACTGAAATTTAGACTATGCCACTTTATGCAAGCGTCTGGATTGAGGGCCCAAGTTATTTAATCGTAAAAGTTTTAATTCACGTTTAAGAAATTTATGGACCTTTGCTATAAGTTTTTACTATTTTTAACTAAATCCCCTGTAAGTCTTATTTCGTTTCGCAAGGGTTAAAAAAACGGGGCCTCAATCCTTATGCACATGTTTAATCTTTACATGGCTCGAGGTTAAAACGCAGATAGACGTATCTACTTGAATTATGTACCAGATATTACCAACTTTACAACAGTAACGGATGTAACCGCTAGATGGCGCTATAAGGACTAGACGACCAATGTCGGGAAGTGCTGGATTATGTACTGGGATTTGGAATTTCGGATGCGGCATGTTCTACACCGCTAGACGCCGCAGTTGCCGGCAGCAAGTAGCAGTGGACTAAACCTGTCGGGGGCCCGGGACGGCAAAACGGCTATTGATAAAGAAATAGCAGTTTCTTTGATTACAATAGAAAAGCTAGAGCATCAGATGGATAGAGGATGGAGGATGGACGAAAATTTTATCACCCCAGTCTTGATAGGTAGGTAAGGTTTTCTTTTGACTATTCGTACATGAATAGGAGTTACTTTATCGACTTACGCAGAGAAGTCTGAGAATAAGAGAATGTTGGTTGAAAATTTTTGCATCCTACGTTTGTACACTTGCGTGCAATAAAATCGATCCACCCCATTCTCTTCGATATGAAAAGAGAAAATTTAACAAGTTTAACTAACAATAACCTAATATATTGTGTACTAAAACCTTCCTGACTGTATGTAGATTACGTAAGTGAAAAAAATATCAAAACTGATTCATTACTTTTTGAAATAAATACATTAATATCTTTGAGCTATCGTCTCTCAAATAGAGAGCATGGGGTGGGCCAATTTTTTTGCACGCAAGTGTATTTAGCATGCGTAAGGGACCCCCAACTACAAACTGCCGTTTAGGTACATAATTACTGAACATTTATGTATTTTGGTCTTGTTTAGGATTTGATTAAAAAGTAGGTATTTCTCGAGTTTTGGGGCCCCCACGGGACCGGGGCTCGTGCTGGACCGTACCTGTCGCACAATAGTCTGACTACTTTTGGGACGTTTTTCAATGTTTGTTTTTAATATTCCCAGTTTTCAATAAGATTTTCCCAATTAATCTATCTAAGTACCTACCAATATAAATTTCTACCTAGTTATAAGTGGTCAGGTGGCCAACAGTGATCCACGGAAAAGTTAAACCTCTCTCATATAGTCATATTCGAATTTAACATTTATGTTTTTTATTCATACGATTCAGTGTCTATAGACTAACCCTCTTACAAATAAAACACGGAATAAAGTTATATCAGGAATAACAAAGGAATAACCATACATTTTCATAGGTTTAAACTTGGAATAACTTTATTCTGCGTTTATTAGTAAGACGGTAAGTGCTTAAAAACTGATAGATTTGACATTACGAGAATTATACGAGGGCTGCCTTTTAAGTTGTGTCGTTTGAAATAATAGCCACCCAAACCCATAGCTCAATATGTTTTGTTTCTAGAGGGTGTTAAAGTAATTGCGTGCCATAACTTAGTGGGTAGGTTCAGTATCGATAAAGGAACCCAGGAAAAAAAAATACTTACAAAAAAAAAAAAAAAAATTGTAATATCAACCTAGTTTAGTGCCTACTTATAAAAAGTAAGTTCAAAAACTAAAACCCGACTACTGAAAAATCACGCTCTGAAAAGTATGAAACAAGAAAACATTCTCATCTGAAATTAGAAAAAGACAGACAATTCGATTTATTTATGACATGACGTGTGACTCCGGATTTTTAAATTGTCTGTCTTTTTCTAATTTCAGATGAGAATGTTTTCTTGTTTTATACTGTTGCGAATCGAACTCATTTTATCACCTTTTCGGAACATTGATATTTTTTCTAAGATTTTTTCTAAATTCTAGTTTACTGTCAGTTTTGAGTAGTGTGATTTTTCTTTTGATGGTTTTCATTCACGTTTTTGCATTTGGCTGTAAAATAATAAACTGTGGCTACTTACCAGCGCGTTTAATTCTTTTAGTTACGATTAGTAATACATACTTTTCAGAGCGTGATTTTTCAGTAGTCGGGTTTTAGTTTTTAAACATACTTTTTATTTAAATTATTTTGGGGTTATAATTTCGTGAAAAAGTTGCAGAGCCGTTTTACATTTTTTTAAAGAAGAACAATTATTATGTTTGTATTTTAGGTAGATTTGTAGAGAAAAGTTTGGCTCCGGTCTGAGGCGTGATTTTAGAAATTATTTCTAGATATCGGGTGATTGCAAGCAAAGCCGCGAGCAACAGCTAACAATATCTTTATATGTATTTGAAATGTGCTAATTAAGCCCTTTCATTTGATACCAAACACGGCATCATTAAAAAATGTTTTTGTTTTAGTTCATGAATTTATGTCCGCTAGAGGGCGCCATATTCAACTTAATGTGATGTCACATAGCCCATAACCAGCGGGCAATCAAGACGCTTCCAAAGATACCTCATTTGTCAAATTATAACAAGCAGTTTAGAAGTTATGAGGGAACAGATGAACATACATACATACATACATACATACATACTTACGTACATACATACTTACATACATACATACTGGCACTTAATCTGTGCATACTGGTCAATAGCATAACCCTCCTTTTTGCTTCGCCGTAGTCGGGTAAAAATAGCAATCGTTTAGAATTAAAATAATTTCACGCCGTTTTCAGGTGCAAATAATGCGCCTGCCGGCGGCCCATAATATTTGGACGCGAGAATTGAAGCACAAAAAAAAAAGTAATTAAAAAAACTAAAAAACCCGACTGCGGTAAAAGTTAAGTTAAAAAAAACTGAAAAGCTAAAAACAAGCCCATTTTAAATTAAATTAAATTTGGAAGCAGGCGGGACCCGTTTGTGTTTTAAAATATAATAAAAAATGGAACGGGTCCCACCTGCTTCCAAAAGACAATGCCGAGGGGCAGTACCAACTTGCGGGGGACAGTGTCACAACTAAATTTAGTTCATAAAATTACTCCTATTTTTTTAATCAGGTTTACGTTCTTGTTATGAGGAAGATTCCCGGATTTCGGACATCCAAACTAAAAGTATTTTTTTACTTTGTACTTTTGTACTTATGTATTTTCCACGTTTATGTCAATGTCACTGCCATTGCACTTTTTTAATATTTTTTATTCATGACCATAGACACAAGTCTTTCAGTCGGATACATAGATGGATTATTATAACAAACGTAATATTACAATACACATTTCCCAATGTTGCTACTACGTAAAAAAATATAGCAATATACACCAACAAACAACCAACCATCACCATCAACCAACAAACATTTAAATGAAGAAGATAATTTATGTAAGTACCGTACCGGTTTGCTTTTTAGTACTTACGTGATATTAGGTATTGTATGTTAGGTGTGATAAAAATAAAATCTTTAGGTCACTCGTTGCGTCAATCAATCTGCCTAGCCTTTTCCCAACTATGTTGAGGTCGGCTTCCAGTCTAACCGGATGCAGCTGAATACCAGTATTTTACATGGAGCGACTGTCTGTCTGACCTTCACAACCCAGTAACTGGGTAATACGATACCCCTTGGTAAGACTGGTTGTCAGACTTTCGGGCTTCTGACGACCCGTAACGACTGTCAAAGATCCACGAATGACAGCCGGGACCAACGGCTTAACGTGCTTTCTGAGGTACGGAGGAGTCTCGGTATGTAAAGATGGGCACCCATCCACTGACCAACCCCGGCAAGCGTAGCTTAACCTGATAGATCGACCTGTGTGGCTGTTATTATTTAGCCACGAGCTCCTGCACTCGTTGCGTCATAATAATTTAAATTATTATTTTGGAATACATTTTATGCATTTAATTAGAAGAGGACCGATTCAAAAAGAGAAAATGACGTTTTTATTGTGACGTATTGCATTTGTTTTTTGGCTGATTTATATTATTATCTGTAATTCTTTGACGCCGTCACGAATGACATTACTTTCAATGTTAGTTTAATTTATGAACTAAGTATTTGAATATACGAAAACGGGGGTTCAAGTGCTTTTTCTTAACGTAGTCTAGCAGGCGACGGCAGCGGCAGTGCCGCCCGACCGCAATTCATGGCTGACGCACCGACACCTACTGGTTCCTGTAGGGACATAATATCACCACAATCAATACAGAGTATTGGTGTTTGCACTTCTCTCTAACTGGTCATGAAAAGTAATAACAATATTTGTGTAGGGCGGATATAGTTTCAATTGTACATTTTTTATTATTGTGGTTATGTATTAACCATATCTAAGTTTTTCATTTCTAATATCCCACCTTCACTAACATTTCAAGTTCAAAATATGGGTGTAGGTACTATAATAATATGTAGGTAAATACACCTCACCTAACTCTTCGGGTAAAATAAGACTAATGTTATGTTATGTTCAAGTTCTTATGAATCAAGGAATCAGTAAACACAGTACAAAATCGATTGTTGGTTTAGCCAGCACTTACTGCAAGTACCTACATACTTGATTCATTAATTACATTTAAAAAAAAAACTGACAACAAGAATATTATTATTGACTATGAATGTATTGTTTATTCACCCATCAGGAAAAAGTAGCACAAAATCAAGAATAAAAAACATGACCGATATTACTACCTTATTTCTCACTAACTCCACTATTTCGAATCAGTCATTTTCACGAACATAACCTCAAAATATTAAGTAGGCAAATGGCAAATAAATACAAACTGCGGGAATCCACGTAAAAAACAGTTAACATTATAGGAAGAGCATTAAATTCTCCTGCAAATACACTGGGTTTGGTTGTGACACCGGACTTTTCGTTTGGTACAGGGCGCCCTATATTTGAGAACATTCTCCTTTAATTTAATTTAAAATGGGCTTATTTTTAGCTTTTCAGTTTTTTTTTAACTTAAATTTTACCGCAGTCGGGGTTTTTTTTTTTATTTCCAGCTTTTTAGTTTACAAATGTGAAAAATTTCGCAGACGATTTAGTTCTTGCAAGGAGTTTTGAGGGTTATTTTGATTTCTATTTTCTTTTCGTGTTTTTTACGTTTTGTCACTTCGAATTGCTTTTAACCATATAAGTTGTTTATATTTTTATAATCACCTTTTAAAACCCTTCAATTTGATATTCCACTCGATGGTATAAGAAGAAAAAAAAATTTTGAACTCCACATTATGGCACCCCAAATCCGCCATTTTACTTTGTTTTTTACTTTAATGTAGCCAGTGACACTCGCGCTACCAAGACAAACCTAATGACGTATAATTCATCTAAATCCGTTCATTCGTTTAGGAGTTACGAGGGAACAAAGCAACGGACATACATACATACATACATACATACTTACATACAGGTCAAATACATAACCCTCCTTTTGGGATTCGCAGAAGTCGGGTAATGAGAACGCGTTCGATAGTATAATTACTTAAATCATTTAAACAAATAAAATAATTTTAATTCTAAACGATTGTTATTTTTAACCGACTTTTTAAGTTAGTAAGTAGGTACCTACTAAAATAAGTTAATCTTGCTATATTTTTTTTGTTTATATTTTATTTTTATATTTTTTAAATTTATTTTTTACTATTCCTGGGTTCCTTTATCGATACTGAACCTACCCCTAAGGCACGCAAATACTTTAGCACCCTGATGTTCGGCAATAGTTCTGCACCAACCTGGGGGTTGTCCTTGGGTGCACTTGCATAGTGCATGGATAATCGTCGGCTGGTGTTTGTCATCATTTAAAATTGTCTAAGGGGTCTCTGCGAGTTGGCGTCGGTCCCTCGTACGCCTTCCAAAGGTCCGGAACCCCAGGGTCCCGAGATATGTAAACTTAAAAAAAAAATCGAAAACGGCTCTAACGATTTCGTTGGAAGTTGCAATACAGGGGTTTACGGGGGCGAAAAATCGATCTAGCCTCATATCTGGGAAAAATCGTTTTCTTTATTTTCACCCGAGCAGAGCTCGGTCGACTAGGTAATAATAATATTAAAATTATCCTAATAGCACAGATTAACTAATACTAGGCCTACCTGTAATTAAAATTCAGACTAGGAATATGCCTGCCTTCTACTTTGGGTTTAGGCAAAATGTACCTTGAGTAGGTACTTAAAATGTACTTATTTACCTAGTATTAGGTATTTACCTTTGTCTTTACCTATGAAATTGCCGTTTTAGGTAAGTACATAGAAAAGAGGTGAAAGGCATAATTATAATACTAGAAATAAGGACCTATTAGCTCCACCAGGTTTTAGGCTGGCTAAAGTAGACTCATCGTTCATGGGGTACTGTTTAAAATGTTACAATAAAATACCTCCACACATACTTCAACTAAATGAGACGAAATTTAAAACTTGTATAAAACGCACACTATGCAGGCAGGCATATTATAAGTTGGGGGATTACATAAATGATAAAAATGCTTGGCTCCATGCTGGTCCTGCTCCACAACCTCAACTAATTAATTAACATTTGAACATACTGTTGGAACTGCTGAAGATTGTAAGAATAGCTTTGCATTGTGTAGACTCAATCACCTTTGTATTGTATAATTGCTTAGCACATGTTTGAGTACCTACTATGTATACATACTCCTACCATTTACTGGGTACGTCTTTATTTGACTTGGATGTGCCCTGGCGGCTGAGACTGTGTCATGCTCACTCTAATGTCTCGCTGATGGTGGCGCGTGTGTCGGATCATTTAACGAATCCATACGTCAGGGGGCCTACTCCCTAAGTCCGTCCGTTTATCCGTCCGTCTGACATTACGATCCATCAAAACTTGTGTAAAAGTTAAATTTATCGGACGGGCAAAAACATATCGGGAGTAGGGACAGCTGGCAAATCATGTTGTCATTCATACTTCGTTCGGGCCCCGAATCAATCATGCATCCGTAGGTGATACGGATTAAGAAACGCCCGTAACGAAGGCCGAAACTACGGGCTTCGTGCTTAGGGAGTAGGCCCCCAGGTTCGTGAACGGGTGCTGTTGGTGGAGGCTGGTCATACCTTAGCTGCCACGGCTTATTTTAATTTAAATTTTGAATTGTTTTTTTTTTTATTACGGACGCTTTTAACGTTCATCGTTCTCACTGTATGTATAATTTCAACATGAATGATGTAACCAATATTTTGTAACCATATTTTGATTTAAAAGAGTGTCCGTGGAGTTTCTTGCCCGTTCTTCTCCATAGATCTACGTTTTGGAATGGGCAACTAGCTTCAACTGACCGACTTTTGACAGTTCAAAAGTGCCTGTAATTGGTTTAATTGAAATAAATGCTTTGAGTTTGAGTTTGAGAAAAAATTAAACAATTTTTTTATAAGAAACATTGTCGATTCACTTTTGCCTTTTTAATGAAAGTTCGTTGATGCCTCTTCGATAGAAACCATGGGAACGGGAATCGATGATTAGTAAACATGAATTGGCGTAGGTAGGTATGATTTATCTTTATTATGTAGATATTTTATTTTTTTAAACTGTTAACACGTTTATTCTAATAGATTTAATTATTGTAATTGAATTATTCATCTGATAGCATTTTTTAAAATAGTTTGAACTCCGCGTTAATCGATTAAAATTTAATCGATATTCCATTTTATCGTAGCCTAAACTAAAGTTTTGCATTTCTCATTTTCCAGCTGGTAAATTGGGTTGATTTTTCGCATTTGGAAATAGAAAAATATGACGCTTTTTTTTAATCCATACCTCAACTTAATACAGTATGGCCCAAAGATCCCCGTCTCCTTTTAATTTTCATATTCCTAACTAAAGAAATGCTGGGTTTCCCATAGAAACTATCATCCCCTGTATCACCCCCTCTAATAGGATTATTAAAAAGTAGCCTATGTACTTCCCCAGGATGCCTTGCCAATTTTATCGGAATCCGTTCACTGGTTTAGGCGTGAAAAGATAAAGAAGACAGACAGAGTTAGTTTCGAATTTATAATATTAGTATGGATAAGAAAGCTTCAATAGGCTGACGAACAGCTATTCCCAGGATGACGGGGTGGTGGCCTGGTGTGTTACGAAAGGCGCGTGCTCCCAGAAATTCTTATCAAAAACCAGGTCCAACCCTTTTAGATAAATGTTATATGTCACGAAGGAAGGTTCGTCTTAATTGTGCTTAGCAATTGAAGTGTAATTAATTTCGCTTAATATTTTCATGAATATCCGCTAAGACAAAAAAAAAAGAAAAAGAAAGAAATTATAGAAAATACGTTTATTTGCGTTAAACATGACGCAAAGAACACACAAAATAAAATAAGTTGGGGGAAAATATGCGTCACATCCACGCAAAACGGCCATCGCTGAGCATATGCCGCGACTCCACCTACCATTGAGGTTGGACACGAGGCAATACTGGCTGTGGACCGCTTTGCCCACACCTTGCGTCGCTTAGGTACCTAGGTATACCTATAGGTTAGATTACTTATGTAGTGGAACTTAATAAAGCATGTTTTGTGAAGTTCCACAGCACGATGTCCACGACCACGACCTTTAAAAACTTTTCACGCTCGCTCTTTTTTCAGGCTATTTGTTTTTTCTCGTTCAGGTATTGGAAACGCTTCCGAGATGGGAAGGGAAAAAATAAGCATAACGTCAATAGACTGTTAAAAAAAAAGACCGTTGAAGGGCCTAGTAATTAATTACGTGTGACATATGAAACGCTACCGTCTGTCCTTCTAACACATTTCTCCATAAATTATACATACATATAACAATCTTTTCTTGCATTTAAAATGTCCTTAGGGCCTGTGCTTAAAGTATCTTTTGCATCATCGATCTAATAGTGGGTGGATGATTAGTTATTTGGATGACGTTAGGAGCCCGATAGTTTTTTTTTAAACAGAAGTAGGTACGGCAGACAGCTTGTCGCCTACACCGGATGTATGCATAGATGCATCCTTTGTCTTTAAACACTTATTTCAGCAAGGGGACGGTCATGTTGATCCTAGAAAAAATGCTTTTCCTTTTTTGTAATCTTGTCAATAAAAAGAAAGACAGTGTGTCAATTCGCATCTTTTCAAAAACCAGGAAGTCCATCCATCATAGTGTGGACAGAAACAGCTTTAAAAAAATTATCATAGGCTAGTTTTCGTACACGGTTACAAGGAGTGGTTTCGTACTATGTTCAGTTTAGCATAAAATTAGTAAAAATACCTAATTAACGCGCTCTTGCAGGCGTAGACGTCAAGGGAAGAAAACATCATTAGATATTCTAGTCATCTATTCTCTTTCTATTTAAAATTTTCCTTAATGCTTTATGGTACCTACCTATCCTACCTATTACAAGTTTTAGTAGTATCGTCAGAAGGGTGGGTTTGGAACGTGAAACTCGAGAAACACAATTAATCCATTTGGAATTTATCCGGTGCAGTTACCCTCGAGGTTCAATTAAAATGTAAATGGGTGTCGTCGGGGCGGGCCGTGGGCTGGGAACACGCGCCTTATCGTAACACACCAGGCCACCACTACTGTCACCCTGTGAATAGCTGTTCGTAGCTACCCATCAACCCATTGAAACTTCATAATTACGTTTTAAATATTGTATTTCTTTATCAGGTGCATATTTTTTTCTGTTTGCTTTTCATATTATTATGCAGATATCTTTTCAATGATGTAGTACCTACCAAAGAAGCGTTCTAGGGTCCTTGATCCAAGCAGCCTTTATACGCCATTACACAAATAATAATAATAACTATGACTCTTTACATTATTGATCATAACGTGTCGATCCAGAGAATCCAGTGATACTGAATCGATATTTGACTAATGTTAACAGTTCAATCCAGTACAGCATCCAGAATCTACCTATCCTAACTGTTCATAAGTATTCGATCCAGTGTTACTTGATTGAATCAAGTAGTTAGATACCTACTGGATTAATGTATGTACTTAAATCAGCCTTTACACACTAATGAGGCAATCCTGCGGTTTACATATCTCCATTTTTTCATTCAAAATAATTCCTGTTAAATCCATCCGGGATAATTAAAATTTAAGGGGGCTTGTGGCTAAGTAATAACTACTTAACTACCTGCCTAACCTACTAATAAGTTGGTAGGTAGATAAGTACCTAAGGTCCGTATCACAGAAGGAAACTCAAGCACTGATCTTTGTTTAAATCTAGTTTATAACTAGTTCCAACCAATGAAATGGCTTGAATCTAGATATATGTAATGCTTGAGTATTGAGTGACGTTCTGTAATACGGCCCTTAGGTCTGTAAGTAAAAAAATCTGGTTGTTTTAAGTTAAGTTGTCTGTCTGCAACAGAAATAAATAAGTTGTACCTACCTGTTATTTAAAACTATTTTCTGCAATACCTAATTATATGAATTGAGGATGCGTTCTCTAATTACGCAAATTATAGCTGAGAATTAATGCCGATTCAGGAATGATATTAATTATGCATAGTTACCTAAGTACCTATTTGACACTTCTACTCGTAATATACTGACACACTCACTATGCCCTTTTTTATTTTTATTATCTCTTTGGCTATAAATTGTTCAGAATGCCGGAAGTCAAGCCCAAATCGATAATGTTTGCTAGAGTGGGATAGCGTGTATGATAATGATAGAACTGGAAGGGGCGCGGTCGCCCCGCCTCCTCGTCCCCGTAAGCATTTGTATCAGCAACCCCTATAGCCTCGAACCACAACTTATTGTTCCCAAAACTCAATATAATACATTAATGTAAGTAGGTACCTACCTACATACTTATTTAAGTAAACCTTTCAATATTTTAAAATTATGTAGGTATGACTAAAACCGAATGAAGAATCACTGTAGGTAATCTACTTGATCCCTTCAGTGAAAAGTAGGTAGTTGGTTGAGTTTTATGAAACGTTTCAAACAAAACACTGCAAGGTATGTTACCTACTGGCAACCTACTGGTCAGTTCTAGGTAGGTATTTAACCTAACCAAACATTGTGCTTCGAAAGTTTGCAAGTGTGTAGATTGGTTTATGGACGTTAAGCTTTGTTCCAAGGTTGCACCACAGGAATGGGTTTGATAATTAACTGCTTCACAGGTAGGTATGGCAGTATCTACGAATTATCGAACAGTATTATGTGCGTCAGTGATCATCATGTTGACCAGTGCCGGTTTTGGCGCCCTGGGCGAGTTTCTGCGGCGGTCTTCTGGGGAGTAGAGCGGAGCGCCCAATGGCGTAATTAGTTGGTCAAACGCCCTAGTGCGAAGAGGAAATTGGGCCCCTGTCACCAATTTCAAATTACTTAAACCATTGGGTACTTTCTTCGGGCAATATACAAAATGGCATGATATTTCGCATAACACAATTATACCTACTAAAAATTAACTAGAGCGAGCAAAGCGACCTCGAAAAGTTTCGGATAGATGACATGAAACCTAGGCTGTAGGAGCGAGCGAAGCGAGCGCAAAAATCATTGCATTCCGCCTCGCATTGTTCACAATTTCTTATGACAATAACGCATTCAAAAGTACGAGTTACTTTGTCGGCTTAAGCAAAAGAGTTAATTTATTTTAAAAAGAACCTAGACTGCAAGAGCGAGCGGAGCAAGCTCAAAATTTTTTATTGAAGATTTTCTTTTGACCATTTTAATAAAATATAAGTTACTTTGTCGACTAATGCACAAAAGTTCAAGAAATAATAGAACCTAGATTGCAAGAGCGAGTGAAGCGAGCTCTAAAATATTAGCGCCCTGCCCCGGATTGGTTAGATTTTCATATTTTTTATGGGTTTAGAAACCTACCGTACCGAAAGGTCATTATTCAAGTGTAGTCTACAAGGGTTGTATACTAGTCTAGTAAAGATCGCTAGTAAGTGACCGTGGCATAAGGGCAATAAGTCATCATTTGTTATTTCGTTGAAAAGTAAGAAACTTTAAGATGTAGGTAAGTATTTTGATATGATGTAAACGGAATGTAGATGGCAAAACGTATGGAATTAAAAACTAATAGGTAATAAAGTTTAGGACCTAATTATTTGATAACTGTTAATTGCGTCATATTTCTCTATTAAAGTTACATAAGTAGGTAGGTAAAGACCGATAGTGTCCGACCAAAATTCAGAGTTCGAAGCCGAATCCAACAATACCGTTCCAAACTTGAAAAAATAACAGTTATACGTAGACCATAATACTTAGGATTTCAACTTAGTCATACTAATTCCGGGGTGTGACCACAGTCAATTTTTCCCGAAACTGTTTATGTATTGACTGCAAGATGTAAATAGTAACTATAATTAAAACTTAATCTCATCATCATCTGCCTAGCCTTTTCCCAACTACGTTGGGGTCGGCTTCCAGTCTAACCAGACGCAGCTGAATACCAGTATTTTACATGGAGCGACTGCCTATCTGACCAACCCAGTTACTGTGTAATGTGATACCCCTTGATAAGACACGGTTGTCAGACTTTCGGGCTTCTGACGACCCGTAACGACTGTCAAAGATCCACGAATGACAGCCGGGACCAACAGCTTAACGTGCTTTCCGAGGCCTCTTTCCGGAGGGTTCTCGGTATGTAATTGCGAGAGGAGAGTGAGATTACCCCAAAAACCAGTTTGGGTTTTATACTAGGTCGAGGAACATTGGACGCCACTTTTGCATTCCGACAATTTTGTGCGGGAAGTACCAGGCAAGAATTTGCACATGGTTTATATTGATCTGGAATAAGCGTATGATACGGTGCCTCGTGATATCTTGTGGTAGCCCTTAAAAGAGAAAGGTTTGCCCGGGAAATATGTAGAGTTAATTGGTGCTATGTATAGTCAATACGTCCGGTCGGCAGCTGGCAACACCGACGAGTTCAGTGTAGCTGTAGGCTTGCACCAAGGGTCAGCTTTAAGTCCTCACCTATTCTTGTTGATTATGGAAGCTCTGACGTCGGACATAAAGGAAGAGGCACCCTGTTGCATGCTATTTGTCGATGGGATCGTTCTTGTCGGTGAAGCTGGACCTGAGATCCAGAGCAGATTGGAGAAATGCCAACGGAAGCTGAAGAATTTTGGCTTGAAAAGCAGCAGAACCAAAACCGCATATCATCATCATCTGCCTAGAGTTTTGTACAACTGTGTTGGGGTTGGCTTTCAGTTTAACTGGATGCATCTGAATACCAGTTTTTAACATGAAGTCAAAAGCAAAACCGAGTATAAATGTTCTGTAATTTCGGCGGTCTCTCCAATTCTGGGGCCATAGCCTTGATGGCGAGCTTCCCCCGGTCTGCTCTGACTTCCGGTATCTCGATTCACTTGTGCAAAGCGATGGCGAAGTAGATCGGACTGTTAAGCACCGAGTTAACGCTAGATGGATGAAATGCTGGCAGTTTACGGGAACAATCTGCGACTCCCGCATTCCCCTTACACTTCATCATCATCATCATTTTAGCCGAAAAACAGTTATGAACATTTTATTCATTTACTCCTCGCAAGTGTTTTGAAATGTTGTATGAAACGCATGAGCATTTGTCATTCTTAAATCACGATGTTCTATTGCTTTTGTAATAAGTACACTAACCATCTAATCGGATATTTTTCCGAAAGTAAGTACGAGGATGGCCGAGTCGTAATGCCGAGAACTATTAGCCCCACACTAATCTAAGAGATGTAAAGTGTATAAATAAGTTGACATGTTTTGTTATCGAATTAGTGGACGATAGCACTTGAAATGTTTCTGTTGTTACACTTGTTATTTTTTTACAATTTAAGTACTCGTAAGTATAATTATTATTTTTGCTTTGAATTATAGTTTTTAACCATTTTTTGGCAGACGTACCTACAGCCTAGTTCATCTACTAATTTTTACAAAATGTTATGGCAAAGAATTAACCATTAGCTACTAATAGATACTTAGGTAGAATGCTAGGTTTTGCATATCTAATTGTAAGTACTTACGAATAGTTAAGGGATCTGTTTTATGTGGACACTTTAAAGGCTCCCGCAGACAGGCGCGACGCAACTCTATTGGAATAATTTCTATGACAAATTCATGGCAATTATACTACCAGAATCGCAACGCACCGTCGCACACTGTGGAATTTTGCTTCAATTGCGGTCACCTATATTTTATCACTTCATCCTATAGATCCAGCGAAGAACTGAAACTTCTGGGAACAAACCATGATTTTTTTATGTTTAGTTTTGAAGTTATTTTGAAACTCGAGAAAACTCCATAGAAACCATAGAAATGCATTATTTCGTCTCAAATGTATGATTTTGCAATTGTTATATATGAGGTCTTAAAAAGGACTGTTATATGTATTAGTTCAGTAGAAAAAAAAGAAAAACTAATCGTAAATAGAAGGAAAAATCAAGTTTTCATCAAAAACTAAAAATATTTTTTATTTGGTTAGTCTCAATGTATCCGCATTTTTTTTAACATGAATAGTTTCATATTATAATATGCTTTATTATAAAAAAAAATCAGGTGTGGATAATGCAGGACTTCTGAGTTATTGATTTTTTATTTTTGAGGTTAGGGCTGCCACCTACTTTACTTTGTCTATTCCTGGATAACTTTTACTGCCAATTTACTATTTTTGTTGATGTAAAATGAAATGTTATGGTTTTCTTTGGTGTAAAATAAGTATTTTAAGTTTTCTTGTCACGTAAGAGTTGAAAAGATATTGAAGAGATTTTGCCTATTCTAAGGCAAAATCTACTAATGGGTATTCTACATATTCTTTTAAATTGTACGTTGCACATTATCATCGATGTTTAATCATAATCGCTGCGAAGCCGCATAATGTTCTGCTGATGTTGCACTACTCGAGTAGGAACATCATGTGAGTCAGTTGAATAGGGTATTACACCCATTTTTGAAAAGTGTCTCAATTAGATTCTATAGTGCTAACAAGCCACAAAAAAAAATCAATTTTTTATTCAATCGATAAGTGCCATAAAAATGCATTTAAACTTTACATTTTCAAATTTCGCGCGGTAACGCTGGACGCAGTGGACGCCATATTACTCTGTGGTCATGACGTCAGTTGGCAGTGTAAACAAACACTTTATATACGCTGATCAGTTAGTTGATAGTTGACACTTTTTAATTTGCACAGCCGTATGACGTAATAACATGGCAGCTACTTTCATGGTGTTAGAAAATAGATTAAAAAAACTGAAAACTTTAAATTGAATTTTATAATTTATCTTTTTATTTTACGAACTAAAACTAACATTTTCCGACTGCTTTTTGCCTAAGCTATCTAAATAATATATTTTTTGATTTTTTCTCCTCAATCAATCTGCCTAGCCTTTTCCCAACTATGTTGGGGTCGGCTTCCACTCTAACCGGATGTAGCTGAATACCAGTATTTTACATGGAGTGACTGCCTATCTTACCTCCACAACCCAGTTACTGGGTAATACGATACACCTTGGTAAGACTGGTTGTCAGACTTTCGGGCTTCTGACGACCCGTAACGACTGTCTAATATCCACGAATAACAGCCGGGACATTGGTCCCGGCTGTTATTCGTGTTCGCTTGACCTGCTTTCCGAGGCACGGAGGAATCTCGGTATGTAAATATGGTCACCCAACCACTGACCAACCCCGGCAAGCGTAGCTTAACCTGACGGATCGACCCGTGCGGCTGATATTACTTAGCCACGAGCTCCTCATTTTTTCTCCTATACAGTAAAATACCGTAGGTATTGAACTACTGCGGTTTCGCTGCTATGGTTTGTATGAAGCGATCGTGTAATATTTATTCATATCAATAGGGTCAAACGTTAACAATTTTATTTAATAATACATCTTTCCATTCGAATAAAATAAAATAAACAGGTATATGCAATTTGACAACCCTATTTCCATAGAAATTCTATGGAAACTTTAGAAATGTAATATTTCCGAAGTCCCACTGTTAATTTATTTGCTTTTTATTTTTTGTTGTTAATAACTATATTATGAATGCTCAGAGTTAAAATCAGATACGGAATCAATAGGAATACGGAGAAAACTGCAATTTAATGAAAATAGAAAATAAATCAATTTCTCTTTGTACATCGTAGATGCAATACCTAAACTTTGTACAGTAACCGGCCGTAAATATTGCACATGGGATTTACGTACGTTAAATACGTAACTACATATATACGATGTATATATGTATGTATGTATGTATAGTAATGTGTATATATGTATGTAGTACTATTGTAGTATGTTATTTATGTACTTTTACGTATACCTACTTGTTTCATGTGCTTTTACGGCCGGCAACTGTAAAAATCCATGTGCAATATTTATGGCCGGTAACTGTATGGAGGTAGATATTGTATTGTTACTGTAATAAAATAATGATTTATGTAAATCATATTATTATTTTGAAATGTACAAATAAAAACAGTTTTTTGCTGACGTCAGCATACCTTTAAATAACTTTAAAACTATAAATAATAAAATCATGGTTCCTTCCCAGAAGTTTTAGTTCTTCGCTGGATCTATAGGATGAAGGGATAAAATATAGGTTGAAATTGACGCAAAATTTCACAGTGTGCGTCGCACTGTAGATCGCACAGGATTAACACTGGACGGATGGAATGAGGACTTGCTTCAGTAGACTATGGAACGATCACCATACTTAAAGTGTGAGGTATAATTGAAATAGTTGAAAACCTGAAAACCCCTAATTGCACTCATCATTAATTCATTATGTATGTATGATTAACTTTTATGGGATTATGGGCTATGGGACTAACCCTCTAATCTCAAAATAAAATACATCCTCGTGCTCGTGGATAAGTAAGAGCACGGTTGACCATACTTTTCTTAGATAAGTTATGATACTCTTTATTTTATGTAATGAAGGGCTTTTTTCTGAAGATATTCATGGAGAGAAATGGATCCAATGTGTACCTTGCAAGCGATAGGCTCATGAAAAATGTGCTGCCATAGAAAGCAACCATTTTGTGTGCGAGTTTTGTACCTACCAATGCCCTAGCTTCCTTTGCATTAAGCACTGATCATTGACTGATTTAATTTTACACATAATGACTAACAATTTTTCGATTGTTTTCAACCAAATTTAGCATGGTCCATATTTGAAACCATGTGGTCCATATTATGTTCACGTTTTGCAAGTTCATAAAAATTACATATTTTAGAACATATATTTTTTTTCGAAAATGTTGATGTTTTTAAATAACTTTATTAATCGTGATTGTTACCACATAGTTATGGAACCGTTTAAAATAAATAAAACTGATTACACTTTAAAACTGAGTTATTTATGAGAAAATCCTTATGGTGGTGCATTTAATTTAGGACTATGGGTGTATGTGTACCTAAAAACTTGCCTGAAATAAATGAATTTTATTTTTTTATTTTTTTTATACAAAGAAAAAAAAAAGAAAGACCTCTTAAGCGGTCATTGTACTCATCATTATGAACAACTTTTAGAATGGGACCAAACCTGAAATCGCGAAAAAAAATCAGCTGTTCAGTACATTTAAGTTCGCATAATTCGTCAAAATGTACTGAACAGCTAATTTCTTTTTCGCGATTTCATGTTTGGTCCCATAGTAAAAGTTGTTCATAATGATGAGTACGATGTACAATGTTGTATGATGTGTAAGAGGTTTTGCGCATTTAACGTTACACGTTGTATTTGTGTATATGGCGCACTTACTCTACAATTTAATTTAATTATCAAGTAACAAGACTCACAGTGTTAGTAACAATATACTTACAAACTAGGTATGTTTGTAACACATTAACACAGAAACAACTTGTGACATCACTGCTGCAAGGTGACAGGCCCAGCCGATACCTTACAGCAGTGGCTCACAAACTAGGTATGTTTGTAACACATTAACACAGAAACAACTTGTGACATCACTGCTGCAAGGTGACAGGCCCAGCCGATACCTTACAGCAGTGGCTCACAAACTAGGTATGTTTGTAACACATTAACACAGAAACAACTTGTGACATCACTGCTGCAAGGTGACAGGCCCAGCCGATACCTTACAGCAGTGGCTCACAAACTAGGTATGTTTGTAACACATTAACACAGAAACAACTTGTGACATCACTGCTGCAAGGTGACAGGCCCAGCCGATACCTTACAGCAGTGGCTCACAAACTAGGTATGTTTGTAACACATTAACACAGAAACAACTTGTGACATCACTGCTGCAAGGTGACAGGCCCAGCCGATACCTTACAGCAGTGGCTCACAAACTAGGTATGTTTGTAACACATTAACACAGAAACAACTTGTGACATCACTGCTGCAAGGTGACAGGCCCAGCCGATACCTTACAGCAGTGGCTCACAAACTAGGTATGTTTGTAACACATTAACACAGAAACAACTTGTGACATCACTGCTGCAAGGTGACAGGCCCAGCCGATACCTTACAGCAGTGGCTCACAAACTAGGTATGTTTGTAACACATTAACACAGAAACAACTTGTGACATCACTGCTGCAAGGTGACAGGCCCAGCCGATACCTTACAGCAGTGGCTCACAAACTAGGTATGTTTGTAACACATTAACACAGAAACAACTTGTGACATCACTGCTGCAAGGTGACAGGCCCAGCCGATACCTTACAGCAGTGGCTCACAAACGCATAATCCAGGCTGCTGACTACCACAGACAGGTTAGGACAGGATGCTGTTGGTGTCACCCCGTACCAGGGACACGCACCTCTTCCGCATCGCAGTAAAAAGACAACAAAGAGACAATAAAGAGTATTTCGCCATTTCACCGAAACCCCTTCGTGCCTTGGAAAGAACGTTAAACCTTTGGATCACAGCCATTGGCCCGGCTTTCATTCGTAGACAGTTGACAGTCGTTACAGGTAGAACCAGTCCAACCAAGAGGTAGCGTGTTAACTGGAATGGAGGTCAGATAGGGAGTCACTCCATGTAAAATAACTGGAATTCAGCTGCATCCAGTTACCAGTTAAACTAGAAGCCGACCAACATAGTTGCATAATCAGCCTATAATTGTTCCCACTGCTGGGACACAGACCTCCTCTCGTTGAGAGGGAGCGGGCCGTAATCCACCACGCGGGTCCAGTGCGGGTTGTAAGATGTTACATGTCTTCGAATTTTTGGTTCTAGACATGCCGGTTTCCTCACGATGTTATCCTTCACCGTTTTGAAAGCAGTTCGAACCTACGACCTACAACTTGTAAGTCGCGGCCGTTACCACGGGGCCATCACTGCTCTCAACCAACATAGTTGGTTCTGTCCCAATTATTTTATATAGAAAGAAATATTTACACAAATTGCACGGCACACAGAATATGATGAAATCAGCGTGGTCGTAATCCAACATAAATATAAAATAATATCTAGGTAATTAAGTATTTTACTCATTGCAGTAATATGGAAACCGTGCGTATCTTTGTACTATGGGGACACTACTGTAAGAATGACAGGTAAAATAAAAATGTTGTCTAGAGAATTACTTATCGATGCTATATCGAAGGTTGACAGCATACAGCATTTTAGAGCTTCTCTTTATAAAAGCAAGCAATTCCAATACGGCAACTTAGTTTATCAAATGAGATACAGACACAAAAAAATGTTCAAGTTGTATACACAAGTATTAGATGAAATGGAGAACTCTCCGGTATTGGATGGAAACGACAAAGTGACCGAAAAAGACATGAACGTATGTACTTACTTACCCAGCCTACCCTATATTGGTCTCCCGTTATATAAAAATATAATTAAGTAGTTATGAAAAGGCCGTGGTACCCCACGATCCTTCTTTTTATTCCTCAGTATATTTTACGTTGAGCGGTTAGAATGGAAACCGATCCCAACATATTTGGGAAAAGGATAGGCAGATTTTACATAGAATGTACCTTTAAGGTGTTCAATAACCACAATATAAACCCTATAATACCACACCTTGCATATTACGTTATTGTCCTACGTTATTTGTGTTTTGAAGCTTCATACATAACATTTCTTTATCTCTTTATCTCTTTCCTGTATTCTGAGACCACACCATATAAACGTTGACTTATGTAGACGGTTATATAATCTGAGGCCGTCTACACGTTACAAAATGTTGATATATAGACCGAATAAGTAGCATTTATTTCAGTAGGTCCCCAATCATGATATAGCTACCTACTTTTTATTTCAATAGGTCCCCATTTCCCCCATAATGATGTAACTACCTACTTTTTTTGTTTTTAGTTTATAGATTACACATGCTTGCACAGTTTCAAGGGCGCTCGTCCAACCTCATGGTATTTCACATACAAACTTTATGTCTTCTGCCATTTTATGGTTAGCGTTTTGTAGTTAATTATGTTAGTCAGTTAATCTGCATTTTCTTATTAAAATTTGTTTTTCCAGTATCTCGAAAAATTAGCAGAAGTGGATTCTTTGGCTCATGAAATTCTAAATTTCGCAACAATGATACAAATGCACGACGCAAATCTTCATGCAGACAAGTCCATCGCAGGATATGATTTATTTTTTCGACGAAAAATTGCGGCACCGCTATGGCTGGAGTTGGTAAATAGTTTGGATAACAATGATAACAATGATACTCCTATACCGGGGGGTTTAGGAGGACCTGAAGAGAATAACTTGACTCACACAGGTAAAAGAAAAAATGCCGTATGGCATTACGCGGCACCTACCTAATGATGACCTGAATGACTTAAAAATAACTACCCGTAATCAATGTGTAAAATATATATTAAGGGAGAGAAAGATTTACTTATACCAAATGTTTTTAATTTTTTTTTTCAGCGGCGCCTCATTTTTATTCTGTCTCTACTTATCCCTTATTTTGACACACGATCTATTATTTCTTTGGTCTTCGTCTTCCCCTAGGTATCTGATATAACTGTTATAGCCATCCAAATTCATACTCAAAACAGTAGGTATCCTCTCGACATCTCCGAGATGATCTTCCGCATTACCAATGAGTAGATTTTAGCACATCAGCGACATTACTTTCCTACATAGTAAGGCCAGTGACAATTGACACGTTTTGGTCGAATACACTTTCCAACTTGCTGGCCTGGATGGGTTGTAAGAGCATTATGAGGAACTAGTAGGTTTTTGGGATCAGTGTCCCCGTTAAAGTATGATTCCGATCTCGGCAGCACGCAGCAGTGATTTTGCGTCACTACTGGTCCCCATACATTTTCTATAGGATTATATGAGATTACATTCCGAATACGGCAGCAATGTCGCCGCAGCACTGCTTTGTAAATAGTGACGCAACTGCACAGCTGCGGCAGCACTGCTCCGTGCTGCCGAGATCGAAATCGTACCTTTATCGGTTCGTAGCGAAAGATCGGACTGCATCTAATGATATTATAATTGTATATAATACCATTGACTGCATCCCAGTTATCTCATGGCTGGTGGTTCTTATTACGGAGTTGCTGATGTGATAGGCATTACCATAGATAGATAGATAGATGGATAAAACATTTATTCAGTTCACACAAAACACATAGCACAACACAGTAAAGCACAATGAAATGGTAACAAATTACATGAATCTATATAAATAAAAAAACCGGCCAAGAGCGAGTCAGACCCGCGCACCGAGGGTTCCGTTCCGATTTCTGAAAAAGTGTGCCATTTAGAGACATGGTTTTATTTTTCCTGTAATCTTTACATAAATTTCTATCACATAGAATAATTTCAGATTTTTCTCTATGCAAACTTGGGAAATATAGGGCGAGGGAAACGGTATTTTTTTTTACATTTTTCGTCAAAAGTGGAAACTATGCGGCCTACAAAAAGAAAAAAAAAAGTTTGAGAATGTGTAAACAGCGCTCTTGCATATGAACATGCCCTAGTAGCCCCACTTCGAAATTTTAAGACACCCTTTCAGTCCCTGTTGCAAAAAAAAATTTGAAAAATAGTCGGGCAAACGTTATCTAAAACTGCTCCAAATTTCAAGTTGATAGAATTATAGTAGTTCTTGAAATACCTATGCAGCTGTGACAGACAGGCAGACTGAGTCGCACCATAAGGGTTCCTTTTTACCATTTTGGTACAGAACCCCAATAAAAAGAGAAGTCCTAACTGACTGACTGACTCATCAACGCCCAGCCCAAACCTTTGGACCTAGAAAGCTGAAATTTTGCACAGAGGTTTCCTGTATAATGTAGACAAACAATAAGGAAGAGTTTTCGTTCCCGTGGAATATAATATTCCGACTTCCACGCCAGCAAAGCCACGTGCAAAAGCTAGTATAATACAAGGTGCCAATTATACAACAAAGAAAAACATAGGTAACTACATAGAGAAATAAAAGTGACATTATGACTGTACTTCAAATCAAATTAATACTAATATGGGAGTCCAGCTCAGTATGTCGTCACTCGTCAGGATAAGTACCTGATATTCTGCACGTGCTTATATTTGCATTGCTCCAACTAAGTATGTGTGAAAGTAAATTGTGCACAAAGATTTATTTGGTAAACTTGCAACAAATTTAATTGTTTTCAATTTTGTTCGTACTGCTAGTTATAGATTGCAGTTTGAATTTGCGGGTTTCCACTTTTTTATATTAGTCTACACTGTCCCGCTGCTGAGCATAACCCTCCCCCAAATCCTTCCAAGCATGCTTTTCCAGGGCCACCTAGATCCAACCCTTGCTGTACGCGTCTAGGTCGTCTCGCCATCTGATCCTGGGCCGGCCTCGGCGGCGCCGGATTTCCACTTATAAGTAATTAGTCGCTATTTAAACTTGTTCGTGTAGTTAAGTATTTCAGATTTTCAAATTCATTTGCTTATTGCTTTATTGTACTTTTTGAAACTTCATACATAACATAGTACCATTTATTGAAAACTCCATTCATAATGTCAGTTGGTTTACAAAAAGAAAGAGCTCAATTCGAGCACTTCAAGGCTGAAGGAAACAAAAGCACTCAAAGGGCTTTATGCCATTTTCGCCTGCATGCAGCGGGCTAACTAAAAACGGAACGCGAGGATACATCGGTTTACTTTTGGTTAAGAATTTGTTATTGTAAGCCATATGGGCGCAGGGCGTCGGCGGGTTTTTTTCTGTTACGACGAATCTGAGGCCATCGTTAAACAATGGGACACATGCTTGGTTATACGCTCCTACATCTGTGACGTCTATTGAAACTAGCCTTTGTCAAGCTTGGACCAAACCTCACGTCGCGTCGCATCTCGCATAAAAACTGTTGCAGATACAACCTATTGCTGCCAATAAGATATAATGCTAAGAGTTAGTTATTCTCTCTTAGCCTAGGTAAAAACACATAAGTAAGTCATTCATTTGCGTACCTACTTTACTTACTGATAAGTACATGGAAAGACGAGAAAACACTTATTTGTAAGTAATAATATTACTTTTCGTACCACTTGCTCAAAAAAGTGACATTCTATGCCACAAAAAGCGAACATAACAATAGGTAGTCATTTTTAATCTGTTAAAAACAGGGAAAGAAAATTGTACTGAATTTCATTCATCCTCTAGGGGGAGAATGTGATTAAAAATTTGGAATACTTACCGATAGGGAATTGTCCAATTTCTATAGGACTTTGGCCACTCATAAACAAACAGTTCAGCTAATAATATGTGATTGATTTAATAGCTTATATCAGTAAGAATGAGGATATAAACCTAGTTTTGTATCAAGATGTATATTTAGATATGTTTTTAACATTTAATTCAAACAGGTTATGTATTAATCAGATTTGACCCCTTAACCTCAATAATGTTGAGATCCTTTGATCACTATCCACCCTTTCGCAATTTAATTAGATAAGCAGCAAGCGCTAATTTATTTTGGCGAATATTTTGCATTTCTGGCAATTCTAAATAGAGTTGTCCAAATTGCTCTCTGCTCAACCCAACTCAATAATGAAGAAGTTCATCTGACATAGTTTCTATATTTTAAAAACCCAGGATTAACTGCCGCTCATTTACAAATGTTGCAAAATCTTGGATTTGTTCTCCATTAAAACTACGAAGGGGTGACTGGATATCAGCTAGAACTTCCCAATTATTAGGTACCTACTGTAAAATGTAATGAGCAAATCCTACAGTTCTGCGGCACATAGAATTTATAATCTACAAATAACTTCACCCCTAGCCATTTAGGGACAGCTAGCCTTTGGGTCGAATAACAATCAGGATAAAAACAATATCTTTGAGTGCCTGATGCTCTGGTATACAAAGGCACGTTGAGAGTTGTTTCATCCAAATGTCTTTCAGCATCACTAGAACGGACAGAAGCTCGATCTACTCGTCAAGAAGGGAAGAATCGGAATCCATTTTAAAAATACCAAAGTACCTAGTCGCTATAAAACTCACAAAAACAATACTCACTATGCAAAGAAACCAAAGCGAATGATAACAGTATCCCTAAGTAGTCTGTGGAATGATAACTGTCATTTTGACAAATTGACACAACATTTTTTAAGCATCGTGTTGCCATATAAAAAAACTATTATATATCAATTTATTTGAAATCGGTTAAAATGTTATTAGTAGGTAGGTACTGCAGCGATATAATGTATAAAACGACAGTTTATAATTTTTTATGTCCTAAATCATTTATATCATTTATTGTCATTTGAATTATGTTATTTAATGAAAACTATGTTAAATACAGTGGAGAGATTGCACTGTATTTCAAATCGATTTGAATTTGTTGTTTTATGGAGTTTTGGTTTTACAACACCAAAACCAAATCCAATGCCGGTTCATGTGTAGCATCAAATCAGATACTAAAAAAAAATGTTTTTTTGCAGTGCTGATTGATTCAAAGTTATTTGCATCAGACATTTACTAAAATAGGATTTAATTACATAATTAAACGAACTTACCTGAAGTGAAGTTCTATTGTAATTATACGAAGGGCTTAGTCCGAGATATCTTCTATATTCACTGTGTAGTTTCACAATCTCCTCGCATTGTGTGTGCCGCGAATATTTAGAGGAAGCGAAAAGCTTCGTGTCCAAAACGGAAATAAGGCAGTCTGCTGGCAATACTATATCTGTAACTCATTCTTTTCAGAGCATTATTATATAGGATTATGATTTCCAACCTGACTCTAGGGACATTATAATCTATGATTATGAAAAGGGCGGGTGGGAGATTGATATCTCGGACTAAGCCCTTCGTATAATTACAATAGAACTTCACTTCAGGTAAGTTCGTTTAATTATGTAATTATACTCAAGCTTAGTCCGAGATATCTTCTATATTCACTGTGTAGATGTTTAGAGAATTGTTGGAAATCATAATTAATATGGTATGGTATACAATCAAAAACAGGATTTAAGAATAATTAATTTAATGTGATTTTTCACATCAATTACACAATAGGTATCTAATTTCAAGGAAGAGGTACTTATGTACATACTAATTAAAAACTTAAACCTTAATGTTACAAATGGCCTTCGTAAAGGTATAGCTATCATCTTCCGTATTTAAGGGTCTATTGTAGTGATTGGCAAAAACACTAGATCCTGTAGACCAACCAGCAGATTTAAATATACAATCTAATGTTACGCCTTCTCTACACGCCAGAGATGTGGACGCATGACGCGTGGAGTGAGGGGTAAACTTCTTTATGTCAATACCACACTCAGCCATAACTTGCCTTATCCAGCGACTAATTGTTTGGTTACTGGCACAGTTATATGGTTTTTTATGACAAATAAGTAGCTTATCCGAGTTAATTGTGTCTACTTTTCGGAGTGCCCTAGTCTGATCTATATAATGCCTAAGTGCCGATACGGGGCAAATTTCCAGATTCGAATTCAAAGAAGGAAGCTTTATTACGACTTGATCCTTACATGGAGTCGTTGTTTTTAAAAGGTCGGTAATCGTTATTTTTACACCGTTGTCCGTGAACTCTATGTTGCTCAATCGGATAACTGACAATGTTTGAATACGTTGAGCAGTTGTGAGAGCTAACAAAATTACTAATTTCTTGGTTAGTTTTTCTAAGTTAAGGCTGCTGTTTGGTGACCAATTTTGAATATGATTCAGGACAACAGATGGATCCCATGTGTCGTTATACTTAGGTCTAGAGGGTTTTAATTTAAAAACTCCCTTAAAAAATCTCTTAATTTGTATATCTGTTCCTAAAGTTGTATCTATGATTAGAGATAACGCTGAACGGCATGTATTAAGAGTAGCGTACGAAGCGCCCTGTGATAACATTTCTGTGAGAAATTTTAAAACTTTAGGTATTGACAACTCAAATACATTTTTTCCGTTACAAAATGACCACCATTTTTTAAGTGCTGTTGTATATTGTTTAATAGTGTTTTGTGATAAGGAAGCTACCATGACTTCTATTGTTTCATCAGGGGTTCGCTTTTTCCGGAATGCTTCCCTGATAAGATGCAGGCTCCCAGGGAAAGGCTGTTGTACAGGGGGTGTAGTGTTCTGAAAGGTGATATTAACAAATCTTTTGATGGTTTGAACTGTAACACTTCTGAAGTTGCCAATTCGGCTACAAAGGGATACCAAGGTTGTGAGGTCCATAGAGGGAAAACTATGATACCTGTTGCCTTATCACAAATAATTTTTTGTATACATTTTGGAATTAATGAAAATGGAGGAAAAGCATAGAATAAGTTGAACGTTGACCAGTCTACAGTAAAAGCATCAATATTCTCTGCATAAGGATCTCTATGCCACGATATATATCTATGACATTTTTTATTTGCTCTGGTTGCAAACAGATCCATATCGGGTTCTCCAAGTGACTTAGTAATCTTTAGAAAAGTTTTGTTACACAATTCCCATTCTGAATCTATATTTTTTATTCTGGATTCTTGGTCAGCTTCTTTATTTTCTTTTGACTTAATATAAGAGGCGAACAACCATATTCTACGGATCTCACACCACTGCCATATGCTCCTAGCTAGGGAATTAAGTTTTGGAAATTGTATACCTCCCATTCTATTTATGTATGCAATTGCGGTGGTATTATCTATTCTCAACAATATCTGACAAGAGTGTAAGTCTTTGGCGAAACATTGCAAACCCAAGAAAGCAGCTAAGAGTTCCAGGAAGTTAATATGGTTTTCCTTATCTTTTAAAGTCCAAAATCCATTTGCAACATTACCATTACAGCATGCTCCCCAGCCTGTCTTTGATGCATCTGAATATATTTCCAAAGAAAAGTTGTACTGTCGAATTAGATTTTTTGATATTTTAATTTGTTTATGCCACCATTTTAAATCATTTTTACAATCGTCATTGATATTCATAATTGCATCAAAGTTATTGTTTGTTGCACACAAAGCCTGATATTTTTGCTGTTCAAATGTTTTAGTGTATAAAAAACCATAAGACACAGCTGGGCAACATGCTACAAGGGTGCCAATAAGTTTTGCAAATTCTCTTATTGGACATTGATCCATTTTTGCATATTTCTTAATTAATAAAGAAATTGCTTCCCTTTTCTTAGAAGTCACTGACAATGACATATCGTTTGTATTTACTATGAAACCTAAAAATTCTGCAATCTTGGTTGGGACAGTGATACTCTTTTCCTTATTTATAATAAAGCCTAGGCATTCCAGTAAACTTATGGTCATCTGACAGTTTTCTAAACATTCCTGGTAAGAATTACCAATACATATAATGTCATCGAGATAAATAACTGATTTATAACCTTTTCTTCGAAGAAAATTCATTACTGGCTTCATTAACTTAGTGAATGTGAAAGGAGCGGTACTTAGACCAAATGGCAAGCATTTGAACTCATACATTATATTCTGAAACCAAAATCGTAGATATTTTTTATCTTCACCCATTGGGACCAAGAAATATGATTCTTTTAGGTCAATGGTACACATGAAATTATTTTTTGAAATCAATTTACAAAGTGTTCTCATATCTTCAATTTTAAAACGTTCTGGTGAAATAAATCTATTCAAACATTTTAAATTTAAAATAAATCTAACTTCTCCATTTGATTTAGGTACAGTAAAAATCTTTGAAAGGTATTGTCCTTTGACTGCTACACATTTTGTAAGTACTCCAAGTTGTAAGAGTCTATTTATTTCTTTCAATATTACAAAATTGTCTGATACAGAAAAATTTGAATTTTTTGGAACATATTCTTGGTGAGGATCCTCTAAAAAGGGGATATTATAACCTTTGAGCCAAGATAAAACAACTTTGTCTTGTGTTATCTTTAACCAGCAAGAATAAAAAGACTTAAGTCTACCAGCAAAAGTATTTACCTCTAAGATTGTCGAACAGGCGCCTTGGCTGGCGGACGTTGTGGGGGTCTCGGCTTGTAGTGCTGTGTCTGTTGGTGATATCTGCCCCCCCCTCCCTGTTTGAACTGGGTCATACTCGTACGAGGAGGGCCTCTGAAGTTTCCCTGCTTCTTGGGATAATTTTGAGACTGAGTTGGTCGATAAGATGAAGCATTTTTTCGATTAGGGTTGTTCTGCTTCAAGATGGTGCCAGCTGATTTTTTAATCGCTGTGGCAGATTTGACATTGTCATTAAATTTTTCTCCAAAAAGGAATTCATCACGTTCTTGGTTTTCGACTGTCTTTCCTATATTTTTATCGAGATTTGGAATAACTAGCTTCTTTCTGGTCACTGTATCTTGATGATGGAGGTCTGTCAATAAGCGTGTGACATCACTGATGGTTGAAATAAGATTTATTTTGTCGACATCACCTTTAATCAGTTTGTCTGTAGCAGACAACAAGGCTGCTATGGCAACACCATTCTGTTGTTGGCGTTCTTCAACTCGCTTGTCTCGGGCCTTCATTGCATCATTTAATAGTCCTTCCAGCTCCTTGTTAAGCTTCGGTGCATCTAGAAGCTTGATGTTAGTTGGTATCAAATATTTCTTGATAAGTTCATCTTTAATGTCTTGTTTAAGGCCTTGAGTAATAATACTTTCAACCCTTTTTACCAGTTCCACATGAATTTCTGGCCCATATTCCCTTTTCGTGGATAAAGTCTGGCCTAGAGCCCTTATTATGGAATCATCCAACACTTCAATCAAAGGGTCTAAATCTTTTGTGTTGTCTACACATTCAGCACCTAGAAAAATACCAAACCATGTTTGATTTATTTACACAGCTACCAGCTGTATGTACTAAGGTACTACGAGTAATATATAATGCCACCCCGTGGCGGTTTAGTAAAGAAAACTTTCCTTTACCGAAATAAAATTGTAATAATTATAATGACACAGCGTGAGCGCTTTTGTTATCGTTTTTTTTTTTTTAAAACGTTTCAAGCGGCTCAGAACCGCCAGCGGCAGTGAGTTATGCAAGAACAGCGTTCTATTATAACAAGATTGTACACGGCGGGAAATCCCCGTGGTGACCTCACTCCACCGGAGTGCCTGTAATGACACGTACCACGTATCATAGAAAACAGGAACGATCACTAGATAGGTTATTTCTTGTAGAAAAAACTTGCCTGTAAGGTCTGTGACGGGTATTTCATTATCTCCGGAATCACTTTCTGCCTCGCAAGACGATACCGGTGTTGGCGATGAGCACCTTGGTGATGGTGAACGATTTTCACTCAACTTGTTCCTACTTTTCTTCAATTTCTTTTTCAACTTCTTAATCTTCCTTTGGTACCTGTCTTCTTTACACTCACACTTCCTTTTCGGCATTTTTTGCGTTAAAAATCTTCGAATATCAGTATTAAGTTTTTATTCTGACAAGCACGCACGGCGCGAAAACAATGAATGAGTTACAGATATAGTATTGCCAGCAGACTGCCTTATTTCCGTTTTGGACACGAAGCTTTTCGCTTCCTCTAAATATTCGCGGCACACACAATGCGAGGAGATTGTGAAACTACACAGTGAATATAGAAGATATCTCGGACTAAGCTTGAGTATAATTATTGGTAAACTATTTTTTTGTATAGCATCGTGTTTAAAAATGGCCAAGTATAGAAAATTCCCTTTATACTGAACTACATCTGTGTATACAACATTGAGTTTGTATATAAAGCATTATACATCTTTTTGAAAAAGGAATACGCATAAAATTACGAAAACCGACGAGGCCGTATGAGCTCGATGCCTTTGCTTTTCCGACAAAAAAATATTAGTCTAGGAATTTGCCGCGTTTTTGTTTTCTTCAAATACATAAACGTTAAGTTTATTTTAGTAAATGCTTATCACATATTATTATTGTGTTATTTTTTTCGCAAATGGTAAGAAAAGTAGAGTATTTTCCTCGGTGATAAAGCTGTCTTACTAAGACAGCTTTAAGTTCACCCAAGACTAAGACAGTCTTAGTCTTGGGTGAACTTAAATCCCTCGCTACACTCAGGACTCGTCTTAAATCCCTCGCTTCGCTCGTGATTTATGTTTTTAACACCCTCGCTACGCTCGGGAGTAAACCTCGAGTTCTTCGTTACGCTCGCGATTCAAATCGTCACCCGCGACAGAAGACACTGCTTTATCCCCTTGGTTAATAATCTACTATTTCTAGCTGCTCGTCTCTACCTAGGCAGTTAGGTAATACTATGCATTACCGCATGATGCTCCGCTGATGTTTCGCTACTCTAGTCAGCTGAATTGAACTACAGCGGTTTCGCTGCCATGGTTTCGCGGTGGAATTGTGCTAAAGCCTTAAGTATACACCTAAGCAGAAAAAGAACCCTTCCGTACCGTCCGTTTCCACCATCGATAAGTCCTGCTCTTAGTTTCAATTAATAACGAAGATACATCCAGAATATAGGGAGTAACCATTCGAACATACCGAGTATCTGGGCAGGATGAGAGACCTAAGATTACCTACGCTTATAAAATTGAGCCACCCCTTTGGGACGCTACGCCATGTAGATTTCAGGAAAGACTCTACCAGACGTACCTACTCTCAAAATAAGAATGATTAAATCAATTTCATTTTATTAGTCTATAGTATTATAATAATAAAAGTATATAGCTATATACGAATACACCATTTAGATACCTAGTAGTACCTAGGAACCTCTGGAAATACTGGAAGAGAGAGATGAAATTGGTTGTTGATTAAAATAATACTCTTAAGGGCTAATTTGACCAAAGTCGGATATCTTTTATCAGTGGAATAATATTGACGACTGACAGTTTTTGTATGGAGAAACTGTCAAAAATTCAAAAACTTATACTTGGTATAAAAGTTTGGTCGAATTCAAACTATGAGTGTACCCTACCTATGGGTAGTCCTAGTTTATCATTTGTGACTTCGGATTACAGCCATGTACATTTTATGTATCTTATTTATTTAATATCCAGTTCATAATCTTCTTTCAGTTGAAACAAAGTAGGTATAATCCTTACCGAGCCGTGTAATACCCTCAAGTTATGCGGACGCCGATGAATATCGAATTATGAATATTGAGAGGCAAGTTAGCGCGAAAGCCCGGGGTCATCTCAGCTTAACTGCAACTCTTCCCATCCACTTACCTACTTATCAATCGATAATTATTTCGAGAACTTATAAATATTATAGGTACTTACGTTCATGGTCTTATTCTTCTTATGCTGTAGTTTTGTTCGCACAGGGGAGCCGAAGATAAGTTATTTAGGTTTATTAGGCACCCTCTTCGACTAGTCATAAACATAAACCATTTTTATAACACATTTGCTCGTAAAGGGCCTCTTATTTCACCAATTTCAATATCGTAATGTATGTCATTACGTACTTGTGCGTAATCGTAAAGTAAAACGCACGAGTTTCTTTCTAATAAGGTAACACGTACGGTTTATCATGATGCTCCGTCTAAAACCAACGGTACTTTTTTAAATCTTAAGAAAAAAAAACCAAAGAAAGCAAAGCAAAGAGTTTTTATGTCAGAAAAGTGGTCAACATTTTATGAATAAAATTAACTTTGGGATAAAATAAAATTAAAGAATTAAATGTTAAACATTTAATTCTTAGTCTATAGTAAATTACAACCATTTATCTGTAACAAAAACAAAAAAATATAAATTTGCTTTAATAATACTGGCTGTTTTTGTGCCTTTAAAAAAAAGCGCTAATGCGTGCGCATCGCTAATTTGTGAACAAGTAAAAATTATTCCGCGCGCTTTTCCCTTTCGCTGTATTGTTTTTATTTGAAAATGTCGTCAAGTAATAATGAATTTATTCATTCGACACCGCCAGAAGTCTCAGAGGCAGCGAAAAAGGCTACTCTAAGCCTCTTGCCCCAAAAATCGACCGATAGATACAAGCGGATCAAAATTTAATGCTCTTACAGACAGAGGCGATATCGCGAGCGATATTGCGATATTATCGCGTCGCAACACCGCTATGCAACACGTCGCGACGCGATATCGCCTCTGTCTGTAAGAGCCTTTAATCGTATGGAAAACAAGCAAAGATGCAAATTCATTTTCAGAAAGTGTGTTTTTAAAGATTTATTCGTTTAAGAAAGTCCGAGTTTTATTTATTTCCTCGCAAATATGTTATAAAACGTCGTATGACATACGTGCGCTTTGATAATTACAGCCTCTGCTTTCTTGTAGCCCTCGCCTACGGCTCGGGCTAGCAATATCGCCTCGGCTGTAATTTTCAACTTACCGCACTTATATCATAATGTACTATTATGTTTTCAGTATTTGAAGGTAGTATAAACGGATTGATCGGTTCCCGAACCACTATAAACATTTTACAGGCTGGTCACAACAACAAAATGTTTGCTTCACCAAATTTGTAAAAGCTAGCAGTTTGTATCATTTGAAACCTTCTGTATATTCAGTTTAAAGTGAAAATAAATTCCATTAAATATATTCAGACACTACAAAAATGTAAAGGCAGTGTGGGCTGTATTCCAGTGACAAAGCTACATTACGGTCGACGGAAAAGCAACGTTGATGTAAATAAGCACGGTTGATATTAGATTGGCAGTGAGCAGTCGGATCCTAAAGCCACTCCACCACGAATGTCACGGATCAAATCGACAATAAACGTTAAGTATTTACTTTACATTTACTCTTTAATTGTACGTCCATAATGAACGCCTGAGTGTTCGCTCGAATTCTGTCGATGACAATGCACGTTCGTCAGTAGGCAGTGTTATTTTATAAAACTAACCGGAGGTGTCATGTGCTAGCATTTTCATATAATACGACAATAGTGCATAGTCATAGCTTCATATGTCGTCGACGCTACTACCATCATTGATTAATTCGTATGAGCTTACTGAGAATTTAAAAAGTCTTGTAGATATCTCTGTCTGTCTTGCAACTGTGCAATAATGCAACCCGTTTTGAATAAATTAAAAAAAACCTATGGTATTCAAATACATAGGTATAAGAGTGTCTGTTTAAAAGTAAATATAAAGCTATTACCAATACACCAATTAGGTACCTAGTAGGAGAGGAGCCACTGCAAATACTGGAATGGAACAGAGAGATCAAATTGGTTGTTGATTCAAATAATACTCGGAAGAGTGCATAGGTAGTCCTAGTTTATCAATTGTGACTTCGAGTTACAGCTATATGCCATATAAATGTAAGCGGGCACGCCCTATACGCCTGGAGGCCTTTGCTTGGGTATTAAGTTCTGTTTACGTTTTTAGTTTTTATTTCTGCTTGAGTATATATAGGTTTTCGATGTTTTTTGTTGGTATATTGGCTTGTACTAGCTGACTTCTGGCAAATGATTTAATTTAATGTTTTGTGTTGCGTAATGTAAATTCTTTTGGCATACTTACTTTTGGACGGAATCAAGTTTTTCTAACTGTGTGCTATCATGTTCTATATCCTGAAGATGAATAAAAACAGAGTGAAATGACAAAAATAAAATACTGTGACCAAAACGTAGCTCTTTTCTATAGCGCCAATGAAAGTGGCCGTAAATACCTGAATATAATAGATGCCTTTACATAGACTTTAAATGGCAGCCAAGATATAAGGTGGGGAAGAGCCGCTCGATAACACAACACTGAGGACGCATGCGTCGAGTCCTGGCCGGCGACCTGAAACCGGTCGCTATACCGCGCTATACTCCGGTATTTCACTCCCTTAGGTACCTTCTACGTACAACATACATTTGTGACGCTACCTATTGCGCAGAAATTAAATACTATGGGTAGGTACTCTTCTTATTGCACGCTTACACGGTACACCTTTCAGTCCTTTTAGTGTCTCCAACGACTCAACGAGCTCCTTTAACATAAGGGCTAATTATAATATTTTTAGTGTCTCCAACGAGCTCTTTTAACATAAGGGCTAATTATAATATTTTTTTATTTTTTACTAGCCATTATTGTCCCACTGCTAGGCAAAGGCCTCCCTTACTCTTTTTAAATTACTCGTATAATAAATAAATAATAAAAAAATTAAATTCATTAAATTATGTTACCTATGTTTTATAAGTTTGCTCTTCGTTCGAATGAAGGAAATGACATTTAACACGTAGGTATTACGGGTTGAATTATATTTATACAATAGTACTTCCATGGGGTTGAAGAAGACTTAAAAAATAAAGTACCTACTTAATTAAAAAAATTAAAAAACCCGTGTGCGGTGAAAAACTTAAGTTAAAATAACTGAAAAGCCAAAAACAAGCCCATTTTAAATTAAATAAATGTTGGAAACAGGGACCCATACCATTTTTATTATATTTTTAAATGGGTCCCGCCTGATTCCAACATTTATTTAATTTAAAATGGGCTTGTTTTACAGTTCCTGGCGCAGTCGGGTTAAAATAAAATTCTAGTTTGCCTAATGTCAGCTGTCATAAGGCCTGAGATTAACCAGTAGAATACCTTCATAGCATTGTTCATAGCATATGATCGCATATACAACTCATGTTGCAGTTCCTACGCCTTTCCAGAATTTAAGCAGGCGAATAACCTATAAGCTTTCGGATTACCTAATAACTACCTACTACGACCATAATGCACAAGAAAACCACATATTGGCTCAAAAAGAGTCTCACATTGCACCGCTTTTTGGTTCACAATGCAGATTATTGAACTCGCTACTTACATTTAAAATGAGTTTATTAGGCTGAGTGGCGGCTCCGAGGCAGTGCTTCGAATCTCCTTCAAATGCGAAAGTAAAAAACGGAAAAACGGTGAGTTTTTTTTTCACATTTATGTGTTATAAAAGATTTTTTTTTTGCAAGTTTGTTGAAAATCGGCTGTTGATACGCGTTGAGCATTTGTCGTTGTAAATAGGTACTTGTGTCAAAATTTCTAAGATTTTTAACGTAGTGGTATGTAAGCCATTGTAGAATTTCTAAATTAACGTTGAAGTGCTAAAAATGATAGGCTTATAAATAATACATAAATAACCTCCATACATTTAGTTGCTTTTCTAAGTAGGTTTACTTTCTGGTAAGTAAGTAGGTAAGTAACTACCTTATCGTGCTAGATATTTTTATATCCAGTCACAAAACTAACCTTTTTAGAATGAATGAAACTAAACAGAAAATTAATCAATCGAATTTGAATAATACATTAGTGGCAGTCGGAAAATTATTTAAATCGATTTCTACCACCAATAAAGATACACTTTAGATCTAAGGAATTTCATTAATATCTCGCCGACAGACTGGGGGGTCTGACCACGAACAGAGATGTTATAGTAACACCCCATTTTCACACAAAATCAATTCATACAAAGGGATGACGTCCCTTACAATTGGGGATCAGGGTCGAACCAATTTAAATCTTATTGCAGTGCAATATGAATTATAATACGTAGAAATAAATAGTTCAGAATAGAGGTACTTCAACATATTATTTTTTTATTTTTATAAGGAACAACAATAGAGGGTTTTATTGGCCTCTTTGTAGATCAGTAACTGTCACAAAGCGTTTAGTCATCGCCCTATCGGCTGTGTAAACATTCTAAATTAAAAATCTCGAGCTGAGGAAAAAAATTATCTACTATGTGTTACCTAAATAATGCAAAGTAATTTTGAATGAAAAGTGCTGAACTTTAGCGTGAAAACTAAACAAAATTACAATATGAAAATGTCTAGTCACTTACTAGCTATTTCATGATTTAAAGTAGGAATCAAAATGTTCGTTGGACACAACGTTTGACACCAGTATGTAACCGTGCGCCATCGGTTTCCATCTGGTGTTAGATTAGGCGAGACTATGAATATTAATAAAAAAATATATAGCTACGGTGAATTTTTTCAATTTACTGATATATAACGAAGTTACAAGGAAAACTATCATAATAGTCGGCCAAGTTACATTTGCAGTTCGAATGTATGAGAGAACACGTTTTTCAACTACAATGTTAAGTTTGTTCTTGGGAGAAATTCATCCCAAAACTACGGCACCCTTCATCGTGCGTGGTCTACACGCACTTGGCCGGTTTTTATATATTTTGTACCTACATCAATTATTTTTACGTCTCTTGACAATTTTACCCACCTATGACCCATGGAAGACGTACGAGGGGAAGAAGCCAACTCGCAGAGGCCGGCAGACGTTTTTAATGAAATGAGGTACCAACCGACGATTGTCCCTGTCTGCACTATATATTATACAAGTGCAACCCCCATGGATAACCCCCGGTTGGTGTAGGAATAATGCAGGATATAAAAACCAAGATATTGGATTATGTGTTTGGGTGGCTAAAGTGAACTGGTTATCTAGGATTATGGAAAGATTAGGGCTCCTACCTGACCAATGTTTTATATAAAATACACAGATAAAATGTCAGGAGGTGACGTGCACGCTCAATAATTGGCCCCAGACAACGGTCACTAGTACATAATGTCATAGCGACAAGAGGGCAACATGTCCTGCTAATGAGGACTGGAGAGGTATTCCACGTCTATCAAGACAATCTCGGAAGTACGGTCGAGATCTCTACCAGCTTCTTACTGAAATACTTCATTCCTCCGAGCTCGTTTGCTCTTGCGAATCTCCACTCAAGCCGGCCAGTAAACGGAAGAAAGAGGTGGGAGCTCTGTTCCTAATCAGTGTTCACTCCAACCGCCCAATAAAGGCAAGCCAGAGGTGAGGGACAAGGCTTCTCCAGGGAGATAGGGTCCGTGGGGCCGCTACTGCCCAGCGGCTCGCCACATTTTTTTTTTAGTAGGGCATCTCGTAGTTTACTTTGAGAGGCCGAGACTACTTAACCGGACAATCCTGTGGGTGCGTGCCTTAAGGCGAATAGTGCTGCCAACTAGCGACATCATTTTAGGAGTCGCGCACGCGCATCCCTCCGGTGAGGATGTATTGCTGACGAACGAAACTTAGAGTGTTTGTAAAAATGTCGACAATGGTTAAATGCGTTTCCTGTAACGTAGTTATAGATGAACTGTTGTCGTATATACAAAATAAAATATCAGTGATCGATGAAGACACGTTAGTGCGGTTATGTACGTCTACGTTTACAAGTGAAGATATCGAAAAATCGAAAACACTGCTGTTCGAGTCGGTTCCTGTGGAGAAGGCAAAGATAAAGAGGAAAAATAAAGGCAAGGCACAACGAGATCTAGTGGACATAATTAATGTTTTTAAGTCAGTGGAGCCCGATCTATTCCCAATTTTTGTAGCAAGGGACTTAGAAAAACTACCTCCAATATTGTTTGACCATCTCGATTGCACAAAACTTTTAAAGGATTTGCTTCGAGTTCAGAATGAAGTCAAAGAGATTAAGGAAGTATATGTGACGCAGACACAATTGAAAGATTTGAAAACGGAGATTTTGTCATTACAAAATGACTCATTAATACCGGCATCAATGTGTAAAGTCAATATGAAACGGGGCGGATGGCATATGGACAGCGGTCCCATGGGATTATCCCACGTCAATAACTCATCAGTTATAGATGACTGCGATAATGGTATCAATAATTCCTCGTTACAAATACTAGAGAATAATGAACAATCATTTAGAAAAATAAAGGAGGTAGTCGCAGAAACTGCCGACCGCGGTATTCAGTCAGCTGTCTTGCCGCGGCAAGTGGCCGAGCGCAGCCCCTCCCCTCGCGTCGCAACAGCCACCGCAAGCGCCCGCGCCGTCGCCACTAACTCAGCTAGTACAAGTCGAAAGGCCGTGACATCACCGCAGCGACGAACGGTCGTGCATATGGCAGCGGTGGCGACGCCGACCGCGCCTAATGTACGTGAGCCGGTGCAAAACAATAATAATGACGGATGGGAAAAAGTTTCATACCGCAAAAAGCGTAGTATGAGCTACCGATACATGGGCACCGCGGGTACCGCCAGGGATAATGAAGGGAAATTCAAAGCTGCTATAAAAACAGTGCCAATCTTCATTACTAAAGTGCATAAAGATACGACAGAGAAAGATATTGTTGATTATGTGTATCATAAAACGGGCGAGGTGATCACGCTTGAAAGTGTATTGTGTAAATATCCCAAAGAACATAACGCATACAAATTCTTTGTTTCGGAAACTAAAATGGAGATGTTTCTTGATAGTAAACTATGGCCCGAGGGAATTATTTTCAGGAGATTCGTACATTTTAAAATGAGAAATTACACGTACGGTGCAAACAGCGGTACTGTTAACGGCGTAAAATAAATATGAATGTATAACCTAGTAAGCTACAATTGTAAGAGTATAAAACGCTCGGTGGAGAGTGTCCGGCAATTATGTAGCACGTCAGACATAATTGCCTTACAAGAAACATGGTTGCTGCCCCACGATATCTCATTCCTGAGCGAAATCGATGCTGATTTCGGGTGTACCGGGACGTCGGCGGTGGACACCACGGCCGGCATGCTACGAGGACGGCCCTACGGCGGAGTCGCACTGCTGTGGAGGAAAAATATTTTCGATAACGTTTCGGTAGTGCAGTGCGATAACCCGCGAGTGTGTGCCGTTAAGGTATGCATGAAGTCAAGGTCATTTCTAGTGTTCAGTGTTTACATGCCGACGGATAATAGTGCGAACTTAACGGATTTTACGGAATGCCTCAGCCTGGTGAGTGCTATTATCAATGATAACAATATCGAAACTGCGTTTCTACTCGGAGACTTTAATTCGCATCCCAATGAACAATTTTATATAGAATTGGATTCTTTTTGTCGGGAATCTGAGTTACTATGTGCCGATGTTGAACTGTTAGGAATAAACTCTGACACTTATACTTTTATAAGCGAAGCCAACGGCTCGAGACGTTGGCTGGACCACTGTGTTGCTACGAAAGCAGCCATGTCCACTATTATTAATGTTTATGTTAAATATGATGTACTTTGGTCCGACCATTTCCCTCTTTTAATACAATGCAACTTAAATGAAATCAAATCAAAATTGTACAATTCAAATAATAATAAAAATCTGTTATATAACAAAATAAAATGGGGTGATAGAAAACCTAAGCAAATTGACATTTATACTGAATTTTGTAATGATAATTTAAAATATATTGACTTCCCAACTGAATTGAGCGCGTGTTGTGACTATGTTTGTAATAATCTGGACCACAGAACTATTATTGATAAAATGTATAATGACATTGTTAATATTTTATGCCAAGCAGCTTCTGAAAGCTGCGAGATAAATTTTGTGCAAAATAGGAAACCAGTAATGGGGTGGAATAAGCACGTGAGTGATGCTCACAGGCAGGCCAGGCTAAAGTTTGAGCAGTGGGTGTCTTATGGAAGACCGCGTGAGGGTCGTGTTTGGAGTGAAATGCAAACAAGTCGTAAAATTTTTAAGTCGCGCTTGCGATGGTGCCAGGACAATAGTGACCAAATTAAAATGGACATGTTGGCGTCGCATCATTCTAAGGGCGACTTTCGCGGTTTTTGGAAATCTACTGATAAACTCAATGGTAGGCCGGGCTTGCCGGTGAGTGTCTGTGGTACTACTGATGTCACGGGGATTGCCGAACTTTTTAGGCAGCACTTCGCTATGTCGTCACCATTGGGACCGTCACAGTTTACAGGCAGTGCTGGTTGTAATGGTCAGGAGTACAGTGTCCGATTTACGGCAAAGGAGGTAAGACATGTCATTATGTCTATGTCGAGCGGCAAGTCTCCAGGACACGATGATTTAAGTATTGAGCACCTTAAGCATGCTGGGCATCATCTGTCCAGAGTGTTAGCGATGTTCTACTCATTGTGTTTAGGGCATTCGTATCTGCCTGAGCAGATGATGAAAACTGTGGTGGTGCCAATTATTAAGAATAAAACCGGGGATGTCAGCGATAAAAATAACTATAGGCCCATTTCATTGGCCACTGTTATTTCGAAAGTGCTTGACAGTTTGCTTAACACTCAGCTAGATAAATATTTAAATTTACATGACAACCAGTTCGGTTTCAAAGCTGGTCACTCTACAGAAACAGCTATATTGTGTTTAAAGCAGACTGTCAAGTACTACACCGATAGAAGTACACCTGTCTTTGCTTGCTTCCTCGACTTGTCGAAGGCATTTGACTTGGTTTGCTATGATCTGCTGTGGCAAAAGCTGCAGCAAGCGTCAGTGCCAGACGATCTGATTCGTGTCTTCCAATACTGGTACAACAATCAGGTCAATGTTGTTCGATGGTCGGGGGCTTACTCGACTCCATACAGGTTGGAGTGCGGCGTGAGGCAAGGGGGGCTAACCTCACCAAAGCTCTTCAACGTGTATGTTAATGCACTGATAGAGAGGCTCAGCAGCACGCATGTCGGTTGCCATATTGGAGGTGTGTGCCTAAACAATATCAGTTACGCAGACGATATGGTGCTGCTGAGCGCCTCTGTCTGTGGTGTGTCGAGACTAATTCGCATCTGTGAAAAGTATGCTGAGGAACATGGTTTGTTGTATAATGCGAATAAGAGCGAGTGCATGGTCTTTCGGGCCAAGAGGAAGTGTCCAGATTACTTGCCCGCAATTAAGCTCAACGGATGCTCACTTAATAGAGTAAATACTTTTAAATATCTTGGACATTTATTAACCTCTGACTTGGAAGACAATGCAGACATTGAAAGGGAACGTAGGGCGCTGTCCGTTCGTGCGAATATGATAGCCCGCAGATTTGCTCGGTGTTCGAGGGGCGTCAAAATAGCCCTATTTAGGGCATTTTGTACGTCCTTCTACACAGGCAGTCTGTGGATGGATTACACGCAGAAACAGTACAGCGCTCTACGCGTCCAATACAATAACGCGTTCAGGGTACTCTTGGGGCTGCCTCGCTTCTGTAGCGCATCGGGGATGTTTGCCGAGGCGCGTGTGGATTGTTTCTACACAGTCATGCGCAAGCGGTGCACATCCCTGGTGCGCAGGGTGCGGGCTAGCCGCAACAGTATCCTGAAGGCTTTTGCTGAACGGTTCGACTGTCACTATGTGAACCACTGCTGCATGGTTCACGTACTGACTAATGTTAAGATATTGTTTTAATTGGGTTTTAATAATTTTAATTAGATTTTAATTGTAGTGCTGAATTTAATTTAATTGAATTGTATAGTAATTTTAAATTTAATTTGATTTGTGATTTTAATTTTAATTGTTTTTATTGTGTACCTAGTTGATTTTATATTATTTTTAATTCCGTTTTAATTGTACATATATATGATCCAAAGATGATTGAAATAAATAAATAAAAATTAAAAATAAAAAAAAAAAATTGAGAAAAAAGTCATAAGTTTCACATTTTTGTTCAGATTAGGTAGAATTTTTTATATCAAAAAAATCAATACTAAACCTCCGAGGTTTTAGCAGTTAACGCCAAAAACGACCGTTTTTTTTAAACGGAAATTTTAAAATGTTCCATAATTATTCCCAGACCTATGATTTTTTTCACAGTTGGCAGCACTACTTGCTTTAAGTGAACTCAAAGCCTCTAGCCAGGGCATAAAATTAACTTATAAACTAAGTGACTGCACGCTAAGAGCTCCCATGTGGGGTACGAAGCTCGGCTTAGGGCGTCGCCGGGGGAGGACAGCAAGGAGTGACAGGCTGGATCATATCTGGATAAATGTTATTAGCTGGGGAATGTAAAGCTACAGGCTCAGGTATGCCACCAGCTGGCACTTCTTCACCCAGCGAGGATCGGGGAGGGTGTTGGTTTGGAATTACGTGAGGACCATCGTCGCGAGGAATTTCGGTGGCGAGGTAGGAGTAGATTTGTGTCTGTAAACTGTACTGGTGGAGTGGTGGCCCTACTTTTCTTATGTAGGAAGGTTATGGGGTCATTGGGGTCGGTGAGAACATGCCTTGGACGGCGGCCTTTACTGATTTTAGAGGGGATATTACTAGCGGATTCGACAACCAGAATGTTGTGATGTTTCGCCGCGGTATCGAAGAAACCCTTGGAATTGCGTTTCAAGAACTTATGGATTGTGGGGATTTCAAGGTCTAGGTGGAGGATTTCATTCCGAACGGACCAAGGGGATCCCTTAGCCGTTCGGAGGAAACGATTTTGTAAGGTCTGCATCCTATGGATGTTTCGGGACTTTGCGTGTGCAAATACTGAATCCGCATAGGTATAGATGCGCAACTTGCACTTAAGTGACAATTTGTTACGTGCATTCAGAACGAGACTGCTTTATGTGCTTAGAGGTGCTCATCGAGGGTCACACCTAGATATTTGGCTCACTTCTCCCAAGGTATCGACTTGCCAAACATGGTGATCGGTCAGTGGAGGGAGATCGATTGAGACGCCGGTTTCAAAAAGAGAACCGATTGACTTTTGTCGGGATTGACTTCGATTCTCCACTTTCGAAACCACGCGCCGAGTTTATCGACTGCGGTTCGGAGAGTGCGAGATATCGAGTCTTGGCGTTGACCGGAATAGTATATGATAATATATTGATAATGTAATCGTATCGTCTGCGAACAGAGCCAACTGTGCCTTTTTACTTTTTGGGATTTCGCTGGTAAATAACGTGGAAATGAACGGAGAAAGCATAGAGCCTAAGGGAAACCTGCGTGAATAGGGTAGGGAGAGGATAGCGCTCCTTCGATACGATAGCGAAAAGTGCGGAAAGACAAAAAAGTTTCAAAGATGAGCACGAGACGGTCTGGCACACCGAGTTTGTAAAGCTTATATAATGAGCCGTTGTGCTTGACTTTGTCAAACGCTTTCGCTATATCGAAGAAAACAGCACCCGTCATCGATCCACGTTGGAGACCAACGCTTATGTTTCGATGATGCGATGGACCTGTTGTACTCCAAACGACCAGTTGTACGTCGAAAACCAAACTGCTCGTTAGGAATGAGGGCCTTCTCAGCATAATCTCTGAGGCGCTTATAAATAAATATCTCATACATTTTGTCGAGGATCAATGTCCTCGACAAAATCTATGAGATATTTATTTATTTAGCTTTTTTTTTTTTTTTTTTTTATGGGGTGGTAACTAGTGGGCTCGTTCTTGGGCTTGCCGGGCTTAGGAATACCGATAACTGTGGCTTGTTTCCAGGCTTGGGGGAAGATGTTATTGCTCATGGCACCATTGAAGATGGTGGTCGCACTATTAAGTGGGCAGGGAAAAGTTGAAACACCCTATTGGTGATTCCGTCTGAGCCAGGGGCTTTGCGGGATTTGAGACCCTTGATTATCTCGTACACTTCGTCTGAAGTGACGGAAGGTAGGGGATAATTAGGGTCCTAACGGGAGAGAGGGATTCTCTACATTCGACTTCCGCGTCGACCTCAGAGAGGTGAGCTTGGTCTACTTTTTGAGAGATAGGTGAACATTGGGCCTCACCTCAAGACTGTCAGCAAGGCATTCTGCCTTGTCGACATCATCGAAAGCGATGGTATTGTCTGTGTGGACTAGCTCGCCACATGCTGCCCCTGCTGCCGCTGGTATCTCTCTTGGTCTGGCTCCCCACAGTCCCCATGCTAGACCTGTTTCAGCAAAGTAAGCTCTACCGGTATAGACCTAGAGTTCAGGAGCGCTAAAGCCCCCACCACCAGTCAACGTAGAGGTACGGCGGTGGGGTTATTATTATTATTGCTTTTTAATTATGTAAATATTATCTTGGAAATTTAATTAAATAGAAATTATTGAATATTTTTTGCTTGCTAACAAAGTACAAAATAATAACTTTTGAATATTATACCTACTAAATACGTTATAACTATATATAGATCTTTAGATACTAATCAAATTAAGTCGGAATGAATGTTCTAGTACCTACCTAGGTGCAATATTTTGCAACTACAATGGCATTTAGAAGTAGACGAGTTTTTAGCTGATGTAATTTTTCAGTTTTTTCTCTAATTAAACATGAATTGTAAGTAAGCTAATTCTAAACTACTAAAATTTAAATAAATTACACTTAAAAACTAACTCTTTCGTTTTTAACATATATAGATTAACTTACCTACCTATAAGAAATGATAAAATGTAAATAATTAGCACCCAATTGTATGATTAAAAGGTAAGTAAGCCAATTATACTATATTAAAAAGTCACACGAAACAGCATGAGCAAATATAATCTCTTCCCGTCACAATTAGGACCAAAAACTAAAGTCATTTGAACAAATAAAGCTTAATCCGCATTGTGAAGCGCATCGCAATAATATGGAGACGTAAATTCGTCATCTTCACAATGGGAATTAGAAGTGTAGGCCATTGTAGCAAATTGGGCAGCCCTTCGACCGTAAAATCGTCGTGGAAGCATTGACAGCGGGCGAATATAAAAACATGACAACATGTCAAAACTGACCAGATTTGGTAGGCGACAAGTGACACGCATTGTTACGTCTCCATTGAAATTTGTGTGGGCCATAGTAACACCTACGTGGTGTCGTGAGGAATGCGGCTGACAGTGTTTACACATCGGATTGTTCTGCCGGATAATCGGCCAGTCTCAAAATTAAGCACGCCCCTCATTCATGAAAAATTATAAATTCATGAACATAGAATTTAATGGTTGAGTAATTATTTGTCAAGTCACGTTTTTAATTATAAAATAAAGTAGGTGCACACAACAGTTTCTGCGAGAATTTTAATAATACCTACTCGTGAACTAGCGAGTCTTAAGCGAACCATAATGTAAACTGTGCACTCCATAAAAGTAGAGAAGTAGGTAGGTTGTATACCTAGGTAATACGGGCTGGTATCCGCAACTCCACGTCAATGCGCGTATTTTGCGTATGGGTGGGAAAATCGATCATTCGATCCACCCCAGGTTGTATACCTAATGCTTATCTAATGTTATTTTTTTTATTCGTTTTTTTTATGATAATTTAAAGGTTCCTGAGGATTTTTTTAGAATTAAGTGCCTATATTTACTATGTAGCTATCATATTAATATATAGAAACCGTCAACCGACTCTTGCAAGTTGCAATCGACTCGGAAACCTACCGCTACAAAACTTCCTGCTAAGAAATAGGAGCGTGGTACCTACAACGTCAGAACTTATTGGTAGGTACTTGGGTAAGTTTCATATTCACATGAAAGTACTTACCTACGCGCTTTTATTAGAAAAGGTATAAAAAGCGTTCCTTAGGTTTCTTTACAAGCGTAAACCTAATCCAACAAACTATCTGTTTGCGGACGAATGGACGAATATCTTATTGGCATATCAGTGTGAGAGGGATTTATTAAAGTGTTGTTTACTTTTTACCTGAACTTGATGATTTTATATTTTCTCTTTTATGTGCATGTGTAGGTATGTACAAACTGTGTCATTATTTTTTGTCGTTTTTTATAATTTTTTTGTAATTGGTTTTAAACCGTCATATTGAAATAAATAAATAGGTATTATCATGCTATTTTGAAAACGTTTTAGTCATCTGATGCTCTCTTTAATTGGCTGACTTCAGATGATGACTACAGGAAAAAGTAACAGTTTCCACTGAGCGGCGGGCGGCGTAAGGAGAAGGGTGAGTGCACAGTGCGGCGCCCCACGTGATTGTCGTCGCGGTTAAGGCGTTAGAGGTTGTGGCTATTAACTCATTAATTATTAAGAGTAATAAATTACATTTCAAATCACATTATTAATGTTCGATATTCTATAGTCACATTGCACGTTCCTTTTGTTTTTATGTGGAATAATAGTTATTTATGCAACTGTTGTATAATAAGGGGTATTAAAACACGAATGTGGGTTTATCACACGAGGCGAAGCCGAGTATGATAATAGTATCACATGAGTGTTTTAATACCTAATTATGTACAGTTGCATACAAGATTTTATCTACACCCATCATGAATCCATACTAATATTATAAATTCGAAAGTAACTCTGTCTGTCTGTCTGTTACCTTTTCACGCCTAAACCACTGAACGGGTTTCGATAAAATTTGGCAAGGCTATAGATGGTATCCTGGGGACGGACATAGGCTACTTTTTTTTTCAAAAATAATCCTACAGGGGGTGATATAGGGGATGAAAGTTTGTATGGGAAACTCAGTATTTCTTAAGTTAGGGATGTGAAAATTAAAATGTATGCTTTTGATAGGAAATAAAGAAATATGCGTTTCAGAGTTTTTGAAAAATCATCCCCTAAGGGGGTAAAATAGGGATTGATTTTAAAATTTACAAAACTACATGGATTTGGACAAAATTTGGCAAGGCTTTATATAGCATCCTGGGGAAGGCCATAGGATACAATTTTTTTCAAAAATAATACTACAGGGGGTGATATAGGGGATGAAAGTTTGTAAGGGAAACCCAGTATTTCTTAAGTTATGGATAACAAATTTATGCTATTGGTAGGAAATTGAGAAATATGCGGTTCAGCGTTTTTGAAAAATCATCCCCTAAGGGGGTAAAATAGGGGTTGATTTTAAAATTTACAAAACTGCACGGATTTCGATAAAATTTGGCAAGGCGTTATATAGCATCCTGGGGAAGGACACAGGCTACTTTTGTTCTTAAAAAATAATCCTACAGGGGGTGATATAGGGGATGAAAGTTTGTATGGGAAACTCAGTATTTCTTAAGTTAGGGATGTGAAAATTAAAATGTATGCTTTTGATAGGAAATAAAGAAATATGCGGTTCAGCGTTTTTGAAAAATCATCCCCTGAGGTGGTAAAATAGGGGTTGATTTTAAAATTTACAAAACTGCACGGATTTCGACAAAATTTGGCAAGGCTTTATATAGCATCCTGGGAAAGGACATTGGATACTATTTTTTTCAAAAATAATACTACGGGGGGGCGGGTAGTTTGAAGAAGATACCGCGGCCCTGGCATAGGCAACTGAAGGAACACGGGTAGTTTTAGTCAGTAAAAGTCTGACACGCCCTTCCGCTCCACCCAGAGCGGGAGAAGTTATTTGATGATTTCCCACCCTCAAAAAAAAAAAAAAAAAGGCGGTGATATAGGGGATGAAAGTTTGTAAGGGAAACCCAGTATTTCTTAAGTTAGGCATAACAAATTTATGCTATTGGTAAGAAGTTAAGAAATATGCGGGTCAGCGTTTTTTAAAAATCATCCCCTAAGTGGGTAAAATAGGGGTTGATTTTAAAATTTACAAAACTGCACGGATTTCGATAAAATTTGGCAAGGCTATAGATAGCATCCTGGGAAAGGACATGGGCTACTTTTTGTCTTAAAACATAATCCTACAAGGGGTGATAAAAGTGATGAAAGTTTGTATGGGAAACCCAGCATTTCTTAAGTTAGGGATATGCCCTATGTTTTCCACATGAACGTTCCAATGGGATATGTTCCGACATCCCCGCGGGCGAAGCCGCGGGCAAAAGCTAGTCCTCTATAAAAGGTTCTGAAACCACAGGGTAGGTATTGTACAATATTGTAAGAACTCTATGTATTTTCATGGAAAGTTTAATTGTTGAGTATCTAATACAAACAAAGTATGTATAGGTAATAATATAATTTTATTTAAACGCACAACCCTTTAATAATAGGGGTCATTCCCAAGTAACATTTTAGGTTTTAGAAAGGTTTCTAGAACCTTTGTATGGAAATCTGCTCGTAAGTCTTAGTAGTCTCAATAACGTTATATTAACCTTCTTATAACATCCTGAGTGCTAAAAGGGCCCAAGTTTCAGAACCTTTCTGAGAGCTACAGCAAAACCTAGCTCAAATCCAGAACCTTTTGAACTACTTACACAGAACCCAAATATAACCTTCACAACCTTAATTTAACGTTAATATAACCTTGCAAAGCAGCATTTAAGTTCTAAATTATTCTTGGAGTAAGTAAGATTTTTTTTTACACAGAAATACCAAAAATAAATACTTATTTATAATGGCGCCATTGCCTGTCGTTATACGAAGTTTGAAAATGGCTAGATGTACCTAAGTGTTATATTCATAAAAATTATAAGTTGCATGCAGAAGTCAGGAAAAATCAAAAAAACTGGCCAAGTGCGTGTCGAACCACGCACAATGAAGGGTTCCGTAGTTGAAAAGAATTTATCCCAAAAACAAACATTGGACATCAAAAACAATTTTTTTTAAGTCATAAAATTACAAATTCACAATTTTCGGACTTTTTCCTTTACTTGTGCTGGGAGACCTTGCTTCTTGCCAAATTTCATTATTGTAGGTCAACGGGAAGTACCCTGGTTTTGATTTACTTGCGACAGTTGCGAGTATCAAAATGTGGCGTAAAATGGCCGTATTTTTTTATTGGGTTGACTTAGAAGCTTGAGTTTTTTAGGACTTCAAGAGTATTTGATATTAATTTCAACTTGATACCTTTACGCGATCCTGAGAAAAAGGGTCTTGACAGACTGACAACTTTGAAAATATTTTTTTATGTTATAGAATTACAAATTAACAATTTTTGAACTTTTTCCTTTACTTGTGTTGTAAGACCTTGCTTCTTGCCAAATTTCATGATCCTAGGACGACGGGAAGTACCCTATAGGTTTTGATTTACTTGCGAGTATCAAAAAACGTAGCATAAATGGCCGTATCTTTTTATTGCGTACACTTAGAAGTTTGATCTTTTTAGGACTCCAAGGGACCACAGACCCACGTATTTGATATTAATTTCAGCTTGATACCTTCACGCGTTCCTGAGAAAAACGGTCTTGACAGACTGACAGACAGACCGACAGACAGACAGACAGACAGACGGACAAACAAGTGATCCTATAAGGGTTCCGTTTTTTCCTTTTGAGGTACGGAACCCTAAAAATAGTGCGACAGGCACTTTATCGTGAAACTTTAGGATAATAGTGCTGTATATAAGACGGGCCTTTCGTAAGTTAAAAATTTAGAAGATATTTTAATGAAGTTAAAAATATAAAATTAGGTGGTTGGTAGAAAGTTGCATTAAAAATAAAACTTCTAATCATATAAAAAACATATATTTTTAATCGTATAGCACAAGTTACTTAATTTTGCCTTATTGAATTAAAATATTGCTTTTTGTTACCGATTTTTTTTATTTCAGTGAAAAAATATGGCTGCCGTTAGGAAATTACTAGAAAGCATAAAACTCAACCTTTTCAGAACTTTTAACAGCTAAAAACTTTAATGTTTGTCAAAATAAGAGATAAAGGTAATCTCGAGGAGCTACTTAACACAACAAGGCAGTTTTCGCAGCTTTAAGGTTATCGTCAGGAGTAATTCAAGACTTGCCAGTCGCAGAAACAATCGCTGAGCACAATTAGTTGCTTTTAAGTTTTGTTTGTAGGAGGTGCGTTTGACGTTCCGACAAAAATGATGAACAAACAGCTACAGGCTGCTCTTATAGTGTAAGCTTCAAAGTCTTCACTATTTTCAGATAAACCGCCATCATCACCATCATCTGATTTACTGTTTTCTGATTTTTCAAATATTTCAGACAATGTCGTGTCTTCTGTGGTTGAAACTGAAGAGGTTTCGGGAGGTCGTGCACCTTCAACGGTGTCAATGATCTGTAAAAATAGTCAAAATCGAACCGCCGAACAGCCTAGTTTTAATCCATGAGACCCCATATCAAGATGAGCCATACTTCTCCATAAGGGCTCTTACAGATCTGCGACCCGACGGTCGCCGACTGTCACCGAAGTTCACCGACCGACGCACGGTCGCCGACTGTTTTTTTATATTTCTGTGGTCGCCGACCTATAAGAGCCCTAAGTAGTCTTTACCAGTCACCACACTATAGTAGGCCGAACTTCGCGCAGAAGGCGGCAATAACATTTTTTAGGAACCAAATGGTGACATGAGGCGAGTGTGAGTGAGAGAACATGCGCGAAAGTTCATAGTGCCTATGTTCAGCCTTGCCGACATTTCGGCAAGTAGTACATACCTTAATAAATAATGAAAAAAATAAAAACTTACGCATGTATTAATTATTCGTAAGAAATGTTACGTAGTGCGTAAAAATTTCTTAAATTTTTCACTCCGTTTTTATGATATCACCCTGTGTCGGTTCATTTTGCAAGACAACGTATGCTTTGAAGTTGCGGAGACAGCTGACATTTTTTGAGGATGACTTTAAAGTTTTAAAATATTCTTGTAGGACTTTAATCATGCCTTCAACTCATAAACAATAGCTTATTGGTTTGGGTTTTCACCACGCACTCCTAATTTGTTTGCCTAAACAACTCTAATACAGCTTAAAGGTTTAAGGTAGGTTTTAGAAATTACTTATAAGCGATTTCAAAATTCCATAACTTTATGGTTATATCAAAGTTAAAAATTAAGCCTTTAGATCTCACTTTAGCATAATTCTAGCCTTTTCAGAACTTAATCAGGTTTTTACAACAACTATAAAATCCTATGACTATAAGCTCTTCAAACACAAGTCAAAATAACGTTAATTTAAACTGTTGTCAGCGGCTCCAAGGTTGTAATAGTAAACAATTAGTTTTAGGACTTATTAATCATTCTCAAGTTCTTAATATGACCAGATAGCAAAGCATTAACCTTTTTACGACCCTTATAAAACCTAAAGGCATTTTTAGGGTTCCGTACCTCAAAAGGAAAAAACGGAACCCTTATAGGATCACTTGTGACAAACAAGTGATCCTATAAGGGTTCCGTTTTTTCCGTCTGTCTGTCTGTCTGTCAGTCTGTCAAGACCGTTTTTCTCAGGAACGCGTGGAGGTATCAAGTTAAAATTAATATCAAATACGTATGCGACATATTTTGATACTAGCAAGTAAGTCAAAACCTATAGGGTACTTCCCGTTTTTCTAGAATCATGAAATTGGTTAATAAGCAAAGTCATATACAACACAAATAAAGGAAAAAATAAATTATTGATTGCATGCATCTTTTGCTAAAGGTGACGTTCCAATCATTTGAAGATTACACTAATGGATAGATAATTTAAAATCTAAATTATGCACGTTTTATTTTATTTCTAAACTTCCCTATTTAAAAAAAAAAAAAAAAATCCAATAAAAGTGTGAATTTTATGCAAAAAAGTGTGATTTTTATTGCAAAAAAAAATATTCTTTCTTATTTGCAAAATAGTTGGGCAAACGTCATCTAAAACTGTTCCAAATTTCAAGTTGATAGCATTATAGTAGTTCTTGAGATATCCAGCTGTGACAGACGGACAGACAGACAGACTGAGTCGAACCATAACGGTTCCTTTTTACCATTTTTGTACAGAACCCTAAAAACGAAAAACAGAAATAAATACAAAAAAAAGGTATTCTTTCGGAAAATAGCTTTTTTTTTTTGTTTGGGGTTTACATTTATCCCGAAAATATATGGACGGTGAATGATCTCCTTTATTCCGCTGTTTGCTACAATATATCCGCTGCTCGTTGGGGCGGACCGTCAGCGTCACACGCGTTTGGCTTATCTAAACAAACGGCACTAAGTTTAACCGCGGCTTAGCCCCGCCGCCACTTTAACTTTCTAGTAACAATATTAAAACTCGCTTTTATAAATAGCCCTTTATATTGTATACCTCGCAACACAGGGGTTTTGTGTAATTTTTAATTCTAAATTGCAAGAACGTTGAATTTTTAGGGGTTTGGAAAACCATCAAGGATTTTCTTTTCTTCAAACACTTTGTTCTGTAAAAGTTAACCAATATTTATTTATTAACCAATTTAACCAATATTTACAATAGGTATTTTGTTTGGACCTCACTATATGGACGAATATACCTAATTCAATTCAATTCAATTTATTAATTAGCCACATGTTTGTAATGATTAGCCACATCATCTAATAGTTAAATATAAATACACATTTAAAAAAGTTAGGCAACATACTAACCGCGGCATATATTTTATTTAAGCATGAATGAAATGTTTCATTTTCAGATAACAAACTTCCTAATTCTTCTGAAACAGCTACTGAAATCGATATCGGCAACAGGCAGAAGTTATTAAATAAACAAAATGTTATTTATCTAAAAACTTAGACAAATAAATACGATTCGAGTCCCGAGAGTGTACTGACACCGTTCTGTTTATCTTGTATTTTAACCATACCGCCGCCACAACAACCCAGGTTTTATTACAACATTTTCTAGACATTAAAAAATAATATTAGCTGATATTATTACTATAGGTCGACTGTAAGAAACGTACCTATAAGCTTTTCACATTAAAAAAATCTGTACGTACCTAACTTTTCTCTATGCATGAGATTGTTAGGTATTTTGCGTGTCTTTAGGTACGTACGTTCCAACTATTTAGACACGTTTTCTTTACTGCAGCAACCAATTTATTATTGATATGTTTAATTAACAACAAACACATTTAAAACTTTATTGTTAATGTTAAAACGGCTTACTTTTTGTTCTAAATTGTTTATCCCACAACAAAGACATTAGGGGTAAAGTTAATAAGCTCGTTAATAATCTGGTGAAGAGTTATGACGGCGCGGGCGCGGTGAGCAGCCGACCCGGCTCACCGTTGTCTTCACTGAAGTGCGCGGGCCACCACACGGCTGTCGCACTGGGACAAGTCCTAGTCCTCACATAAGGCGAGGAAAGATACAGTGTGTGCCAACCATCGCTTTTACATCATAATGTTATTAGTATAGTTCGCGTCACAATAACTTGAACCGGGCGCAGTGCCGTTTTACATTTTTTTATAGCGACTGTACTTTCATGCGCAGTCGACGCCATCTTGGTATAGTTATTTGACGCTCACTGTATTTACGACTCATCTATATGGCAGTGTAAGTTGCAACAGCTTTTTTTTAGAAATGGGAATGTAAGTCTTTAATGCTGCACGTGCAAGCATGAACTTATGAAGTGCCCAATATTGCAATTCCAAATTATATTATAAGTACATAGTTTGTATATGTAGTTAATAATTGTAACAAGACCATACAGTTGGTTATTTTGGAAAGTGATTCTTTAAGTAAATCTTTATGCTTTACTTACAGTTTTCTTGGACGCGTCTCACTCTACCCAGTATCAGTATCCCGTCTTCATGGCGACCGTGGCTTACGCCCATGTGTTCGCCACATTGCACGCCGGCCGCGTTAACGGGCAACGTATTGAAAGGTAAAACCAAATACTGTCCGTCATTTGTTTATTAAGATCGGCCTCACGGGAAAGGAAGGATTGGGCACAAAGTAGGGGATAACTCTATCAAGCTTTATTCTGTTGGTATTATTTTCTTGTGTTACTTAAAACCAGAAAACATACATATAAGTAGTAGGTACTAAGTATAGGTAGATTACCTACTTAGGTTGGTACCTACTCTACCTATACTTACTCAGTTCTTAGGAAGTTATTTATACGGAAATACAGCGTTATTATCAGAGAAAATATTGAGAGATTACTGTGATTAGGCACTATAGTACCTACACTAAATAAATATGGAATGAGCAACAGTCAACGGTACCACTTTTTTCAAAATCAGGTTAAGCTTAAGTACATGTTGTTGAAGATATATCACCTGCATGTAAATACTAGCACTGGCTAGATAAAAAACTGTCTAGATAAAAGTGACACATAGTTTTGTACTTGATTCTTTTTCGACGTTGTTCTAAGATATATCCTTTTACTCGTTATACCTTCCTAATTATATACTTTACACTATTTCATGTAGTTTCGCTCTACAAACCTCCCCAACACAGTATGTTACATTTACACACCTATTTTAACTACCTACTTTAAGTGAATAAAAATTGCTCAGAAAATATTAATCATATAGGTATCTACATAAAGGTACTCAAAACTGACCCTGGACACCTACCAGTTACTTGAAGTAACTAGGTACTTATAATGATGTTCAGTGTTTTGGGCATATCTTTAGGTACCTAGTCTTGCCTTTTTTGGTAGATGTTCTTAGGTAAGAATGGGCGTGTTCTTTTGGTTGCTTACCTTTATATACATAGTTATTACACAACTAACTTTTACAGATCGTTTTACCTATCCATATCTTATGCATAAAACTGTAGGAATGCAATAAGTACTCATTTATGCAGTAGGTACGCTCAGCGAAACAAACCCTGACCGATGCAAATAATTTCGGAGAATTCAAAATCAAAACCAAAAGTAATTTAATCAAACTAGGCTGAGCATCAGCACTTTTCGAACGTCAAAATTATATACAGTCTTACAAAACGTCCGGCCCTTCACCCGGCCGGCCTTAGTGTTTTAGCTGGGAAGAAGAATTTGTACGTTTCACCTACTGAATTTCAGCTACAGTTATCTCTACATTTTGTTAAATGTTTATTTTGATATTTTTTCTAATTTCTATAAATCCTAAGCGTTATTCATTGAGAGAATGCACTGTGACTCACCAGATAGATAAACGTTGAAACGCACATAAATATATCCTTACTGCTATATACTAAAATGAATTAATACTATCTTAGCATAAATACAATAAGAAATTCTAAAACAATTTGTGTGTAAGCTAAATAATACAAATACTTTAACTGTGGCATACGTAAGTACCTTTTGTAGTTGCAATAAAGGCGAAAATGGCGAAACAACTTTAATTAAAGTTAAGCTGTTTCTTTCCCGCGATGCCAATATTAGGGGCGATGTGTTTATACAAGGGATATTTGTGTGTGTATTTAATGTTAAAATAAGTCTACCAACCGAAATTAGGCGTGGAGGCTAAATCCAAATTGCAGCTGTTTGCTTTTTGAGTCGTTTGCAGTTGTTACTCACTCTATCGATAAGTTGGCGATCTTTAATCGTGATTTCTACAGTTTACTTATTATGTCTAAAAATAAACAATAGAACCTAGCTAGAACCTAGAACACCAGATTTTTGGGAAAAAAGAAGTAATTATTTATTTAGACCAATGGAGAAATTAAAATATGTACCTAAGTAAGTAAGCAATAAAAAAACCCGGTGAAGTGCGTGTTGGACGCGGACCACGCACAATGAGGGGTTTCGTAGTTGTTATGAATTTGTCCCAAGAACAAACCTAACATTGCAGTTGAAAAAAAGTACTCCCATATAGGTACCTATATAGGCTGTGGCGTACATACTGGTCCAACGTTAGGGAAGGTGTCGATACACCACCATATTCAGCTATTATTATTATTTGAAAAACTGACACCTTGCTTTACTAATTTGCCTGCATTTTCTATAAATTACATTTTTTTTTGTTTTTGTTTATAATTGTGAAATGCATGTGCTAAATGTGTAAGTTGTCAATAAAAGAAAAAGTATTCTGAAATCTAGAAAAAAAAATGGTACAAATTGTGGTATGTATGTGATAGCTGAATATACGGTGTATCGACCTCTTAAAGTTGGATCAGTATTTACGCCACACTCTGTATACATATACGTCATGGTCAATTCTCCAACTGCAAATGTAAGTTTGTAACCGCATTTTTTTATGTGATAGGTACTATATCTATAACTCTATAAATGTTACGTAGGAAACTGCAAAAAAAAACACCTACCTACGTTTTAGGGAATTGGAAGTTTTATACTTGCTAAGTCCACACAAGGAAAACAATCGTCGATCTTAATAACTCATGGTTATTTACAAATAAACGATAACTGTGTCGTGATTCGTTCAGACACAAAGTAACATTCTCCGACGACAGATACTACAAGTTTGAAGCAAATATACCTACTTTACAGAGGTGAAAACAAAAGCAAAACGCACGTGTCGTTACAAATTGACCGTGGTGACGTCATGAGGCATGAAGAGGGCGCTTTGACGCGTTTTTCCCCCTCGATGATTGCTCAATTAATCGCGTCGCCTTTGATGTATATTATTAATTAAGAAGGAAGTGCGTACCGTCAACGTAACGTAACTTTCATGAAAACGATTCTAATAATTTACCAATAATCAAGATATTCATTAAACTGTCACTGAAAACTGAAATATCCCGGCATATCCGTTCAGGTGTAGGTAATTCGCATTAAAAACTCTTTGAAGCATCTTCATTATATTGTGTCAGATGTCATCGGACCCTGTCACCGGCGCTGATTCGCGACAAACGTTTGATCAGACCGACGAGATGATAGATTGATGAGCGGCCCCAGTCCAGAAATCGATCCTCCGTTTCCGTCCGAGATTATTTATGCGTTAAGTTTGGCAGACTCCGATAAAGCATCCGGATCGGCTGAAAATAAAAACCATAGTGAATTCATGTCTTCTTCTGGTATTGGTTTCATATTCATGACGTTCAAGAATGTCGAATAATTGTAACCTAAAAAACCGATGATATTTATTTATCACAATCAAATCAACTAGTCGACGCGGTGGAACAGATAAATGTATTTTACTTTTGTAAGTTAACAAAACGCTCATCCCCATCTCATTTAATAAATTGATAGCAGATTGAATGGAACTTCATTACAAAAACGCCGCAAGTAAAATATGCTGATCCGCAAACAGTTTCAAATTGAAACCGCATCTAAAATAGAGTTGAAAGGGGTGGTGTACGTGTAGCGGCGTGATAACGCGGCGCCAGCGATGCGTGAGCGCTGATCCTCAGTTGCATGCGCTGTATAAACCGTGGACAGGGAACAATGTGAACAAAAATGAACATCGCGCACTAATCCCGCCATTGTTCGGGCCCGCAGCCCGCCCACGACACGTCATCATCCACATACAGCTACCACTTGCTCGCATGAGAATTTTTAACATTTTTTAATACTACCTGCACTTTTTTAAAAGTTTTTCTGATCTAACACTCTTTTAATCTTATTCCAATGATTTTTACTTTTACTAATGATCTTTGCTCGGAATATTCAATCGTTTTCATGAAATGATAATTATGTAATCTACTCTGAAATTGAAAATTCAACCTAAACATACAGAACATTTGTCAGCAAGATGTCAGGGAATTATATTGACGAGCTTGGTTATTGAATCCTTGATTTCCTTTACAAACTATCGCTGAAAATTAAATTACTTTTGATAAAGGTCGGTGTTTATTCAGCAAATGACATGAATGGACGCCCAAGGAATTCATTAAGACATATTGCTGCGAAAAAACAGCTTATGTTGTAAGGCGACCGATGTTGGCACAGTAATTTAAAGGCTACTCGTTTGTAATAAAGATCACGAGATGATGTTAATGTTTTAGTGTACAAAAAACAGGGTCCGGACGGGCTGGATGAATGGTGTCAAAATGACGAGCCAGTTTAGATTTTTTTGCAGTTTATGATAGACCCGGTGGCTAGACGTTTATCCGCTTGTCAGTGATTTGCCCATCAACTTGTCTAAACGTTTAAAATGACTAGATTGTTGTGGGAAATATAAATAACAATCGCCAAAATTTACAATAATGTCCAAAATGTTTAAATATGGTAGGTATTTAAACATTTTGGACATTATTGTAATTTTTTTACTAAAAGGTGATAAAGTAACATGCAATTTCAGATAAGTATATTACATACTAACTTATACGTAAGTTAATCAGGCCTATGAAATTATTGAGTAGTTAGTGTAGCAAGGGCAAGAAGTATTAAAATAGTAAAAAATCTTAAATACACCAACAAAAACTGCAGTAAGGTTCACAAAATATAATTAGCAAAAAATAAATAAAAATGCAAGGAGCCGAAAGCTCTGACCTTCTTTACTATTATAGCCGAGACCACCTATAATGGAGTAAAAATTGTAGTGTATTATTGTTAACAAATTGAATTAAATCGGCTGCGAAAAATTTAGCGTGTCGATATTGTAAATAAAACGTTTTGTTAAAAAAAGATTATTGCAGAAATATTGTGCTGACACTCATGGGGAACTGGTACGTTTCGGTAACGTCAGAAGGTCGAAAGTTGACGTTGCTTTAGTTTGAAAAATAGTGAAGTTTATTTGGTTATCGGTATACTGTTAGTTTTTGCGGATTATAGCTATCCCGGTATTGTGTGAGCCTGGGGCACGGTGGCGCGCGAGGTGGATTATTCGCCACATTACCCGCGGGTGCGGATTCATTCTCGATGTAGGCACGATCTCGAAATTGTTGCGCATTTAGATTATTAGTTTTGTGTGCGTGCACAATAAGAATTTTTATTGTGTCTCCATTATTTATTTGTAACCCATCTTTTGTTATACTTAAGTATTCCATTGTGAAGTTAGATCTAATTCCAGTTATTTTTTTTAACACGCATTATACGCATCTGGATTCGTATAATTCAAATTTTAATGAGCAATAAGTAGGTACCTACTTATTGCTTACATTGTAGTCACGAAGTACATATTTAAAGTTAAGCTGATAATAAACGTGTGTTGAGACGTTGGTTGAGACTAGAAATAATAATTGAAGTCTCACCAAGAAGGTTATTTAAATTATTTGAACACAGCACTTTTATGATAGACAAAGTTAAAACTTGAAAACTGAAAACGTGGAAGGTAACCTCACTCTAGTGAACGACATAATTTGGTGTTTACGATTTACGACTTCCAGATTGCGTAAAAACACATCTATAACAAACTAAACAAACACAGGCGCGCGCAGCCGTCTATAAAGCGCAAGTTATCCACATTTAATTACATTCTGGTATTTTTGTAAGTACGCCCGGACCGCCGGCGGCGACTCACGCCATGGTGGTCACCTTACTCTACTCTCTACGTAACACACATTTTAAATTAATTAACTAGTTTTATTAGTTACTTGTTTGCGACTCTGTCGCTAATGTATTGTCGCTTTGTCAAACTTTAGGAAACGTTACATTTTGAGCAAGGTTAAGTTTTCTATTATATGTTTCCATAGCCTACTCACGACATCGTAAGAGGCTCTCTATGAAAATTGAGTTAGGTACTTATAAGTATCAAGTAAAGAACCATGATTGTATTATACTTTTTCAGTCACATTTAATTGGATAAATTATAGTTAGAAGTTTCGTGGTCAAAACTTACGACATGTTACTTTGAAAGAAATCAAAACAGTGTCGGCATTTAATCTCTTGTAAAACAGCATTAAAATACAACGGGCCAACTCGAATCCCGACTAATCTTTATGTCACAATATCGTGTAGGTAAATTACGACTGAGAGATGTTTTCGTTGTTTTTAACATTTACCAAATAGCTTTTTGCTTTGAAATATTAATTTGATATCTGATTATACCTTTAAAATATAAGAAATTAACTACTTTTAAATAAGTACGTAATAGATTCTATATAAAAAAGGCGCGACGATTATAAGGTATCTGTATAATTATAATCAATCTGACTAGCCTTTTTCCAACTATGTTGGGGTCGGCTTCCAGTCTAACCGGATGCAGCTGAATATCGGTATTTTACATGGTGTGACTGCCTATCTGAGCTCCACAACCCAGTTACTGGATAATAATACGATATCTCTTGGAAGACTTTGTTGTCAGACTTTCGGGCTTCTTACGGCCCGTAACGACTGTCAAAGATCCACGAATGACAGCCGGGACCAACGGTTTAACGTGCTTTTCGAGGCACGGAGGAGTCTCAGATGTAAAGATGGTCACCTATCCACGGACCAACCTCGGCAAGCGTAGCTTAACCTGATGGATCGACCCATGCGGCTGTTCTTGCTAACCACGAGCTCCTTAGAAGGTATCTATAATACGGCTCAGCATTTCTTCAATCTACAAAATAAATTTAGAGGAATCTTAAAACGTTTGTATTAAGTTCTAGTTTCTACATCAGAAGCCAACTTAACTTTTCACAACATAAACAGGAAAGTTTATCGAAAGTGAAGCCTTATTGAGTTATTATCAAAAAGCATCCAAACTGTATTGATCTGAATTTCCACAACGCCGAGCGGGATGTAAATTATGATCACCGGGGCTGTTAGGAGGGGAAGTTTACCTATAGCTAAGTATATAGGGGAAGCGCGGGCAAACATTTAGCTATAAACCGTTTCCAACGACGCCCGAGGCGGCATTGGCCCAAACGAGGGTTGGCGGGAATAGGCAAATATTTGCCCTGAGGGCTGGGAAGCAGCCGACTAATTGTTCTTTAAATACCTCAGGCCCACCCTTCAGCAAACAATTTCCAAATCGATTTATTGGTGCCGACTCCCTGCTTTTTATTTTTTCTAGAAGAACATCTCTGCATATTTGTTCATGGTGCATCGGATAGGTTACCAGGCAAACATTTTCGAAACTCCATAAATATTTGGTCGTTTAAAATTCAACTGATAGGACGATACCCATAGCGGCCATGGCCCATCTTAACATACATAACTATACGACTATCTACTTACCCAGTTGACTGTAAGTAGAATTTGATGTAATGTCAAGATTTATCACGAAATGATGCTCAACTCTCTCTTCCTGTAACATTTCAACATAATGCACCTATTATTACACACGGACAAAAACATAGTTCCCACTATTTTAAATTTAACATGAAAAATGGAATGTGAAGCCGGCATTAGCACGCGAACAGATCGACGTGTGTTCTACTGTCAGCGTTTCTATTTCCATCACATCTATTTGTCACGTTGTCTAATTTGTGTTAATGTGAAAGATTAATGATCAAGACACGAGTGTATCGTAAAGAATTTCATCAATTGTTAATGTCCGATTCAAAGCTTTTTGCATAGGTACGATTCGGCGTAGGTTACCTTCTCAGTTCTCGGGGAAACCGGAGCAAAAGCACTTTTCCTAATGCATGGATTGGTCTTCAGTTTTACGGACATAATTTTATGCACTAGTGTACAGTATAAATGTTTTTTGATTCAGTTTTATGCATTATAATAAATATAACATGTGTTATAAAAGATGTTGGTGAATTCATTATTTGTTCCACGACACAAACGTTCAATATCACAAGAATGTTCAGAACAGACCCATTGTTAACAAAAGAACGTGTGAAGTGATCAAAGTGATCGGAATCATAACGTAAACCTGCTGGAGAACGCCATTCGCCGGTAACACACACTTTTTGTTTAAAAACTTATTCGACAGTTGGCCGATCGACACGTTGCGTTTGTAAATTAAAGACGAGTAGCTTTTGACGGATTTCCTTGTTTTGCGCAAGTGTAAAGAATGGACTCGTACACTACCTTCTACAGAGTGGCGATTAGGTTATCACATTATTAATTGAAACCACGTATTCATTACAAGATTCTGGACCCCCGGCGTTGAAATTTTTAGTCGGTTATTAAAAAAAAAAACAGCTGTTTCCTACAAAAGTGCAATATCTACTGATGAAAAATTACAACGCAGGGAGGTCCAGAAACATGTACCTAATGAATACGTGATTATGTGATAGCCTAATCGCCACTCTGTATACAGGGTGGAAGGGACATCGACGCGCAAACGGTTATTACCACGTATTCAGTACATCATTCTGAGCCCCCATATATAGAAATTTTTCATTGGTTATTGAAAAAAAACTGTTTTATGTTGAAAATTAGATCGAAACCAGATATAATTAGGTTGGTAGGTGATCTAAATGATTATCCATGGGTTATCATAATTATCATCGGGTATGAGAGTAATGTAAGTATGTTAATATTCATGTGAATGCCAAAAAGTGGCCTTTACAAATGTTAGTTAAATAGTTATCACAAACAATCTACAAAAGTGTTTCATATACCGATATAAAATTTAACGGAGAGCTGTAGTGCGGCAATGAAAGAAGTTAAAATAACTTGCGGCATTGCACTCGGGTCCATATGGGACACGTCTCGGACTACCCTTTCTGGGGCCACTATTTTTGTAATGACAGTTTGCAGGCGGCTGCGCGACGGCGACGGCCGCCGCGAGCGCTTCAGGGAAACACCTAATTGTGTTGTAGCCGCCACACTCATGATGAATGAGCAGATACTTACAGTTTGTTTTATTTTAGATAGCAAATGTCGAACGTATAGTAATTGAGCGTGTGTTGTACCTCATTTTAAACATGGAAATGGAAGCTTTGTTAACGTTTTGTAAAATAAGTAATTTGAGAAATGTTTGCAACGATATCAACTGTTTTCTTTTCATTTTACTATTGCGATAAAGTATCGCACAAATTAAGTAGGTAAGTACCTATCTACTTAATTTATAATATCCCAATGAGAGAATCTATCATTAGTGGTGTTAGGATATTACTATAAATCTGAAAAATACAAACTAGTGACATAATTTACTACCGATGATCGGTCTACCACAGTGTTGTGTGTCTGTCTGTCCATACCCATCACATCACCGATCTCACGGTTATGTAAACGTTACTAAGTCAAGGATTAATAGTAAAGTTTATTTTAAAACGTCTTTATTTATTTACTCAACAAGTGCTTAGTAATGTAAACGTAAACTAAAACGTGTATACTGCACGATACCCGACCCGAGAGCCGAACCCGGTGGCACGCAGGCGCGCCCGCCGCACGCCGACGTCGGCAACGGCTGCGCCCTGTCATTTCCGACATGTGTTATACTTTTTAACATTCTAAATATCATTTGTACAAAAATCCCAGCAGTCCATCACATTTCTGAACGATTTTCACTAATGCGTACAAAACGGTTGAATACCTACGAGTAGTTTTCTTTTTATACGACAAAAAATGTTATTATGATAATACCAAACTAAGTGTGTCTTTTTAACATTACCTCATTTAATTTTCTATCAGCAACATCTTGCCTGAAAGGGCGGCGATCTGGGACCAGTTTCGTGCCAAATTAGATTCGATAAAATAAATATTTATCTAGCTTTCGATATAAACGTAGTAGGAGGTGAGATAGCCGTCAAATCAAATTGCTTTTCGACTAGACTGCGGGTGGCTGCGGCCCGCGTTTCTCGGATTTCCAATGTTGAGATTTTAATGCGATTAGAAATAGGAAATCTATCGGGAAACTGCCACGGAACAAGATTTAATTAAAACTTTAACTTCAAAGATCTTCTGTTTCAGGGAAAATTTTAGTTTTCAGTAATAGGTATATTTTTTAATAGATCGTTTTCATATCGACCTATTTCTGTTTTCCTCAGGTGCTGTCAAAAGTAATCGCAGTTGAGGAGATAAACGTTTCTGATTATCTCCTGCCGGATAGAGGGATCACGTTTAAATTCGTTACTCCACATGTGAATTAATTAGCCACTTTTTAGGGCTGAAATAGTTAGTATGAAACACTTTAGATTTAGATAGACGCCTGTGTGTCAAAATTTAAGTATTATGTATATGTAGGATGTATTGTCAAAACAGAAACTTAACAGAAAATTAAGAGAGAGAGAGCCGTTCTAATATTTGGATTACAAATGGTGCGATATAATTTCATTTACATCGGGCGAGATAAGAAATGGTAAAAGTGACATTGCCGTCAATGGACAAACCGACAGTTGTCACAAAGGGGCGTGCTCGAGAGGGGAGCCAAGCCAAAGGGAGGAGACGCCATTTTGATAGCGATGTATTTTCTGGAGCTTTGGGCAACATTTCATGGTTCATTGCATTCATACATTGAAGTGTTTCAGAGCTCACATTCTACGATTAGAGCATTTTAGCTGCATACACCATAAAACCATTCGCAAGATTAGCTAGAAAAACATCTTAATTTAGAATTTTATGCTTCACGAACAACAGAGTTTTAGAAGCTATAACTTATTCTCTAATTGAGACTTTCTTGAAACGTCGAAGCTCGTTGTAATATCAACCCCCGGTCGTAATTCAAGCGGGCGGATTATTTTCTTATATGTTGGAGTATGATACATGACTGTGCTCAGATGCTTACCGTTCCGGTGCATCGGGACTATTAGAGGCATTGGATAAACAAAGGATTAAATTATCGCGTTAAGACAGAGATAATCCATACAGATGAGTTGGTTGTTGACCTCCGATCTCCGGGAAAGTAATGCTCTGAGTCATTTCGTCTTATTTTAAAGTTTGGAACTTTTCGATTCATTTTCAATGAATTCCCGATGTTTAGGTGAAAGTTCGGTGTGTTACGTTTTGGTTGCACTTATAATAATTTTCAGCTGAACGTGATGAGTAGGTACGATATACCAAAAAAAGCGGTCAAGTGCGTGTCGGACTACGCACAATGAAGGGTTCCGTAGTTGGCATGAAATTATCCCAAGAACAAACTTAACATTATAGTTGAAAAACATGTTCTCCCATACATTCCAACAGTAAACGTAAGTTTGTACTCGCAATATTGAGAGGTTTACCATGTTATTTTAAGATCACAAAATTCTCATAGGTTTTCCTGTAATCTACAGGTACTTATAGAACTATTTTCTTCAAAATTTTAGGCTCAGTAGTTTCGGAGAAGGGGGGGGGGGGTAATGGTCAATTTTCGTCTATTTTCTTAAATAACTTTAAAACGATTTATTTTAAAATTATAAAAAAAAATATGTTTGAGACCCTCTTATTAAGCCCTTTCTTTTTTTAATTTTCTTATTTGCCCCCTAAAAGTGACCTTCATATTCAAAATTCATTTATTTACTTTAGTCGTACGTATTTGGGTCACATAAATCCATATGTGTACCTTCAACTTAATCGGTCCATTAGATTCGGAGCAAATTGGCTGTGACAGATGGACAGACAGACACACGAGTGATCCTATAGGGTTCCCTTTTTTCCTTTTGAGGTACGGAACCCTAAAAACGTATAAGTAATTACAAATTGAAATAAGTTAATGGAACAATTTCATAATCGCTATAGTCTATTCTGCTTATGATCACGTCATAGACTGTATCGAGTACTTTTTGTGATTTCCTTTTCTATCGTTACGATTATGATTACGATGATGGTGAATGACATTTTGCGCATAATTTTTAGGTAGGTACAAATGCTCTACGTAAATTGAGATTCGATTATGTTTGTCTATAGAAGGCATAACTTAGCATAACCATAATCAGCCTAAAACGTTCCAACTGCTGGCACAGGCCTCCAGCTCCTGTCTGTGATAGGGAGTAGGCCACTGTCCACCACGCGGGCCCAGTGCGGGTTGGGGAATGTCACATCATCATAATTATGTCGAATAATATCTTCGAATGTTTCGTTTTTATGGACCTTTCATTCCTCAATTAATTTAATTATGTAGGTAAAACTAATTTTGTTAAATACTTTACATAGTAAATAACTATTTACAGGTATGTATTTTACAAGTTGTAAATGAAATAATTTAAAAACTTATTCATAATTAAGAAATTGTACAGGTGGTCCAAATTAGTAACGTCCAAAAGAACAATCTCAATTCCTTATACCCAGGGGTATTCGAAAATATTCCGCGATTTTTTGTGGTGTTCGAGTTATTTTTATTTATTGTAAGTAATTATTTACAGTTTTCTGCCGGTGGAGCTTCAAAAATTAGTATCTTTTTAGGGTTCGTTACCTCAAAAGGAAAAAACGGAATCCTTATAGGATCACTTCGTTGTCCGTCTGTCTGTCTGTCTATCAGTCTGTCAAGACCCTTTTTCTCAGGAATGCGTGGAGGTATCAAGTTGAAATTAATATCAAATACGTAATTCTATAGTCCCTTGTAGTCCTGAAAAAATCAACCTTCTAAGTCAACGCAATAAAAAAAAAAACCGGTCAAGAGCGAGTCGGACTCGCGCACCGAGGGTTCCGTTCCAGTTTCTGAAAAAGTGTGCTACTGAAAAAATGTGCTATTTAGAGACATCGTTTTATTTTTCCTGTAATCATTACATAAACTTCTATCACATAGAATAATTTCAGATTTTTCTCTTTGCAAACTTTGGAGATAAAGGGGGGAACGGTATTTTTTTTTTACATATTTCATCAGAAGTCGAAAACTATGCAACCTAAAAAAAAGAAAAAAAATGTTTGAGAATGTGCAATCAGCGCTCTTTCATATGATACCCCACATGCCCTAGTAGCCCCACTTGGATTTTTTAAGACCCCCTTTCAGTCCCTGTTGCTAAAAAATTATAAATATTTTAATTTCTTTCTTATTTGAAAAATAGTTGGGTAAACGTCATCTAAAACTATTCTAAATTTTAAGTTGATAGCATTAGTAGTTTTTGAGATATCCAGCTGTGACAGACAGACAGACAGACAGACCAGACTGAGTTACACCATAAGGGTTCCTTTTTTACCATTTTGGTACGGAACCCTAATACGGTCATTTATGTGACATATTTTGATACTCGCAAGTAAATCAAACCTATAGGGTACTTCCCGTTGTCCTAGAAACATGAAATTTGGCAAAAAGCAAGGTCACATAGCACAAACAAAGGGAAAAGTCCGAAAATCGTTAATTTGTCATTTCATCACATAAAAAAATATTTTCAAGTCTGTCAGTCAGTCAATCAAGACCCTTTTTCTCAGGAACGCGTGGAGGTATCAAGTTGAAATTAATATCAAACACGTATCTATGGTCCATTGGAGTCCTGAAAAATGAACCTTCTAAGTCAACGCAATAAAAAAATACGGTAATTTATGTGACATATTTTGACACTCGCAAGTAAATCAAAACCTATAGGGTACCTACTCCCCGTTGTCCTAGAAACATGAAATTTGGCAAAAAGCAAGGTCTCATAGCAAAAATAAAGGGAAAAGTCCGAAAATTATTAATTTGTCATTATAACACAAAAAAAAATATTTTCAAGTATGTCAGTATGTCAAGACCCTTTTTCTCAGGAACGCGTCGAGGTATCAAGTTGAAATTAATATCAAATACGTAAGTCTATAGTCCCTTAGATTTCTAAAAAAATCAAGCTTCTAAGTCAACGCAATAAAAAAATACGGCCGTTTATGCGACATATTTTGATACTCGCAAGTAAATCAAAACCTATAGGGTACTTCCCGTTGACTTACAATAATGAAATTTGGCAAGAAGCAAGGTCTCATAGCACAAATAAAGGAAAAAGACCGAAAATTATTAATTTGTCATTTTATCACAAAAAAAAATATTTTCAAGTCTGTCAGTGTGTCAAGACCCTTTTTCTCAGGAACGCGTAGAGGTATCAAGTTGAAATTAATATCAAATACGTAGGTTTATCGTCGTTTAGAGTCCTCAAAAAATCAAGCTTCTAAGTCAACGCAATAAAAAATACGGCCATTTATGCGACAGATTTTATTTTATTATTATACCCGCAAGTAAATCAAAACCTATAGGGTACTTCCCGTTGACTTAAGAGTCATGAAATTTGGCAAGAATCAAGATCTCACAGTAGAAGTAAAGGAAAATGTCCGAAAATTGTTAATTTGTAATTTTATCCCTTTTTTTGGATTACAATGTTAAGTTTGATTTTGAGATACTTATATAATTCTTTTCAACTACGGAACCCTTCATTGTGCGTGGTCCAACACGCACTTGGCCGGTTTTTTGTAGTGTGCTTAGAACAGTTCTATATGAGACCGAAAACAGTTAAGGCTTGAGGCAGAATGTTACCGTCACGACAGTAAACTTTATCTTTTTAAACTTGGCCCTGAAACTGACTTACGGCCTGAAACACAGGTTTAAATAAACCTTGATCGGGCCAGGCACACAAACATTACCTTCAGAACTTTATTTTTTTTGCAACTGTAATTTTTATATTTGTCATACCACAGTTTTTAACCAGATTATTATAATATTATCATTAATATTTACTACTGAACCATATATGTATACTCTTTTGTAAACATATTATTATTTCAATATTTTTAGGGTTCCGTACCTCAAAAGGAAAAAACGGAACCCTTATAAGATCTCTTGTTTGTCCGTCTGTCTGTCTGTCTGTCAGTCTGTCAAGACCATTTTTCTCAGGAACGCATGGAGGTATCAAGTTGAAATTAATATCAAATACGTAAGTCTGTGCTCTCTTGAAGTCCTAAAAAACTCAAGCTTCTAAGTCAATGCAGTAAAAACATACGGTCATTAATGTGACATATTTTGATACTTGCAAGTAAATCAAAACCTATTGGGTACTTCCCGTTGTCCTAGAAACATGTAATTTGGCAAAAAGCAAGGTCACATAGCACAAATAAAGGGAAAAGTCCTAAAATCGTTAATTTGTAATTCTATTACATAAAAAAAATGTCAGTCTGTCAAGAGCCTTTTTCTCAAGGACGAGTGGAGATATCAAGTTGAAATTAATATTAAATACGTAAGTCTATTGTCCCTTAGAGTTCTAAAAAATTAAAGCGTCTAAGTCAACGCAATAAAAAATACGGCCATTTTGCGACACATTTGATACTCAACTGTCGCAAGTAAATCAAAACCTATAGGGTACTTCCTGTTGACTTAGCATAATGAAATTTGGCAAGAAGCAAGGTCTCCCAGCACATATAAAGGAAAAGGTCCGAAAATTGTGAATTGGTAATTTTTTGACATACTTAAAAAATTTTTTTTTGGTATCCAATATTAAGTTTGTTTGTGGGATAAATTCTTTTCAACTACGGTACCCTTCATTGTGCTTGTTCCGACACGCACTTGGCCGGTTTTTTTTTAAATTTCAGAACACCCTCATAATTTACTGCTACAGCACGGACACTGGGGAATTGACTTTGCTGTACCTACTGTGCTATCTGTTAAATTAACTGTTTAATTCATTCAGAGATATCTTTCAAACCATTGAAATTTACTTATAATACAGTAATGGTGGCATTTCTTTTTTTCAGTAAATAGTATGTTCAATCATTAAACGTTACTGTGTTGTTTTTTAATGTTTTACAAACATTTCTTCTTACTGTTTAGATTGATCATTTCATAAAGTGTTCGATCATTTAATGAAATGGCCAGTTGAAATTGACCATATCGTTTAAACGTCAACGTTTAGTGATAATATGTCAGTCGACGTTTGGTCCGAGCGTAGAAATGGCCATGGTGACGAAAGCAAACTATTTGACATTCCCAGCTGACCACTGGGCATAGCGTAGCGCGTTTAACTGTTCATATCGTCAAACGTTGAGTATTCAATGATCTGGCCAGACCACATCATGATTTGACCAGCGGTAGAGGTTCTGTTTCATGAAATAGAACGATTTCATGAAGATATGGTCGAACAGTTCATGAAATAATCAATTCTAAGATCTGGCTATGACATCCACACAGGTCATACCACACCTGAGGCCTACCCGCCTTCCAAGACAATAACTTCAAACCGTCTGGTCTCTTCCTGTAGTCACGTAGGTCCCTCCCTACCAAGTCGGGTTCTATCTAATACCGCTGCAGTGCTGGTACGCCGACGACTACGGCGACAGTGACTAGGGCACGACGAATAATGTGGTTGATGATGATAGCTTGTCCAGCTATACTTACTACTTACTACGGCCTGCACTTCTGCAACCGATAAACCGTACAAAGCTTGCTGTCCGAGGCTGAGAATGTTACGATTCGAAGTTAGTGTGTTTCTTTTTCCAGAAGATGTTTCCTAAGATCAGCAAAGGATTAAACCTATGTACTTTTTAAAGTAATTTCTGAAACATCATTGTATTTTTTTAAAGTATGTCACTGGAACATTGATGGAGAAAGAAAATGGGTAGGTACTTATTTCTTATCTTCTGTTAACAAGGTCTCCCTGCTTACAGAATTGAAAGCTTTCTTAATTAGTATACTTAGTAGGTAGCAGGTACTTCTTACTTCCTTTAGAGGTGTCCATTTCGTCAACGGATTTAGTTATCATCTTTTGTTCGTATTTAGTAGTTTGTAGAGAAAATGCCTCTTGTGTTATTGCTGCACGGTCTAGTGCCAAAACTAGTGAGGCCAAGCCACCCATCAGCTGTTACAAAGCTGTCGTGAATATGAAAAAAACTCAAGTTCAAACACAGATCCTACCTACATACTATACCTACTTAGTATACTTATTGGCGCATCGCGCCTCGAGTTTGTATTGTGTTATTTAAGGTCATGGTTACGTAAATCTACCTGTTTGTACGAGACTTACCATTTTAAACAAATAGAATTTGTGCCAATATCAACACTGCTGTTGTAGAAAAACAATAAACATCGGTTCATTGACCGATTCAGTGGATGTTCTGCCAAAATAAGCACCCCCTACCTTCCACAATGTCTACAGAAATAAGAATGTTAATTTGCGAAAAGATTTGTAAACAAACTGAGAGAAAATTAATTAAAAGTAGTTTCCATCCAAGAAAACTATCTCGAACAATTTAGTGTGGAGTTGTGGATTGTGTGTTTTGATGGACTTACAGAGCTGCATGACCTTTTTGTACATTGTAATCTATACCTACAAAATTTTGTTACAGGACCTATGGTGTATTTGCAGTCTATAGGGCGTATCTAAGATCTCGTTACTGATTTCTAACAAAACATCTAGGTAAAGTTCTCTACTAGTTCGGCTCACCGTTACGTATAACAAAATGTTCCTTCCATACATTGACGATCATTTGCCTTCAATAAAAAAAAATCGGATGACATCTACGCGGGCGGTGGCATGTCAAATTGAAGAATCCGCCACTAAATGATGGAGCCTCTCGACTCGGCACATGTTACTGCTGACCAGTGCAACATGAGACTCTTCAACTTAATACGTAAGCAGGATCAACGTGTCAGCAAAACTGGTGGGTGTATCGTCATTGTTGTGACCAACCTCAGCTTCTTGTATCGACACTTGATATTTTTTATTTATCATTGGAATGTCAGGTGTATATCGTCTGTTGAGTGCTATACTTGGGCTCATATTTTATGAATATTCGAAATTTGGTTAGTTTTTGAGATAAGCTTTACTTTTTCAATCAATTATTTTTTGTAATCGAGCACTTCTGCCTTTCACATTGTGTTGAATATGAGCCTCCACATTGTCCTTTTTAGTTTCCGTTATCTTATTTGTGCTGTTACCTAGCTATTACTCAATTAATATACATATTATTTACGCACAAACAGAATAACTTTTTCAAATCAATAAGTACTTATTCAGAGAAACTAATATAATAAAAAACAAATAATAGTACATTATGATATAAGTGCGGTAAGTTGAAAATTACAGCCGAGGCGATATTGCTAGCCCGAGCCGTAGGCGAGGGCTACAAGAAAGCAGAGGCTGTAATTATCAAAGCGCACGTATGTCATACGACGTTTTATAACATATTTGCGAGGAAATAAATAAAATTCGGACTTTCATAAACGAATAAATCTTTAAAAACACACTTTCTGAAAATCAATTTGCATCTTTGCTTGTTTTCCATAAGATGAAATTTTGATACGCTTGTAAATATCTATCGGTCGATTTTTCGGGCAAGAGGCTTAGAGTAGCCTTTTTCGCTGCCTCTGAGACTTCTGGCGGTGTCGAATTAATAAATTAATCATTACTTGACGACATTTTCAAATAAAAACAATACAGCGAAAAGAAAATGCGCGCGGAATAATTTTTACTTGTTCACAAATTAGCGATGCGCGCGCATCAGCGCTTTTATTTTAAGGCAAAGGCACAAAAACAGCCAGTATTACTAATAAAGTAAATTAATATTTTTTTGTTTTATGTTACAGATAAATGGTTGTAATTTGTTGTCAAAACTAATTAAATTAAAGAATTTAATGTTTATTTTTTATATTTTATCTCCCAAAGTTAATTTTATTTATGAAATATTGACCACTTTTCTGACATAAAAACTCTTTGCTAAGATTTAAGATTTAAGCATTACCTACTCGTGCGTTTTACATTACAATAACGCACAAGTACGTAATGACATACATTACGATATTGAAATTGGTGAAATAAGAGACCCTTTACGAGCAAATGTGTTATAATAGTACATTATGATCAATCAATCTGCCTAGCCTTTTCCCAACTATGTTGGGGTCGGCTTCCAGTCTAACCGGATGCAGCTGAATACCAGTATTTTACATGGAGCGACTGCCTATCTGACCTCCACAACCCAGTAACTGGGTAATACGATACCCCTTGGTAAGACTGGTTGTCAGACTTTCGGGCTTCTGACGACCCGTAACGACTGTCAAAGATCCACGAATAACAGCCGGGACCAACGGCTTAACGTGCTTTCCGAGGCACGGAGGTATCTCGATATGTAAAGATGGTCACCCATCCACTGACCAACCCCGGCAAGCGTAGCTTAACCTGACGGATCGACCCGTGCGGCTGTTATTACTTAGCCACGAGCTCCTCAATAGTACATTATGATATAAGTGAAAATTACAGCTGAGGCGATAGGCGAGGGCTACAAGAAAGCATAGGCTGTAATTATCAAAGCGCACGTATGTCATACGACGTAAAACATATTTGCGAGGAAATAAATAAAACTCGGACTTTCTTAAACGAACAAATCTTTAATCACTTGTTAAAGCAGTTAGAAAAATTTGAACAATTTGTAAAATTGATTATTACGTTGCCAGTTGGCATTTTTAATGTTGTCAAGTTATTATTATTAGTTACAATTTCACCTCTCTCTCACTCTCTTGAGTGAAAGTAAGAGAAACGAGTCCACAGAGTTCTGCAGTGGCGGCGACGGAGGCGGCTGCGGCGGCGGCGGCGATGGTGGAATGTGTACGCGTGTGTGCTCGTAGATGGTCGAGAGCTAATTTCTTCTTTATTTCTCATCGAGTCATCTATGTAGCCCTCGGCTACAGTGTTCGACCGCCACCCTCCGTGGCGTTATAGTGTCAATAAGTTCGCACCTGGGGGCCTAGTCCCTAAGTCCGTCCGTTCATCCCGCCCGTCCGTTTATCCGTCCGTCTGACTTAACGATCCATCAAAACAAGTGTAAAAGTTAAATTTTTTGGACGGGTTAAAACACAACGGGAGTAGGGACAACTGTCGTATCGTGTTGCCTTTCATACTTCGTTCGGGCCTCGAACCAATCATACGTCCGTAGGTGATACGGAGTAGGAAACGCCCGTAACGAAGGCCGAAATTACTGACTTCGTGCTTAGGGAGTAGACCCCCAGAATCGGCGAGCAATGTAGCCGAGGACCTTCTGAAACTGCCCTGTGTATTCATGTGGATCAAGTGGCAATTTTTTGTTTCGGCATTGCTCCTTTATTTATGCCAATGGGTAATTTCGGTGTACTACTACTAATAGTCGGTGGAAAAAAAAAAACGAAACTAAATAAAAAACCAAAGACACCGACTTCCGAAATTAAAGTTATTTTTCACTTTGTAGTGTTTTTTTGGGAGTCGGTTGTTTTTTTTTGTAAAAAGTTTTTTTAGTTTGGTAGTCATTAAAAACTTGTTTTATACCATTCTCCCTCTAAAAAGCTTATTTTATTCACTGAAAACAGTGAATAAAAAGCACTTTTACTCACTGTTTTGATGTTTGAAAATGGAACACACCAATGTATTCGACCACAGATTTAGAGTACCTAGGCTAGATACGGCATGTTATTAGATAGTATGAAAACCGAACGTGTCATCTTTTTTATACCTACGATAACTTCACCCCAGCCATTTAGTGATGTGCTCATAGTAAACAGAATTGTTTCAATCGCTAAGCGTCACTGAGCTAACAGACTTTTTTTAGTACGAACAGTCGAACATGCAGGGCACGCTTGGTCGTGGCTTGCCGTATCTAGTGTAAGTGTACCTAATCTGTGTATTCGACCTATATTGATGTGTTCTAAATTCAATTTGATTGGTCGACATTTTCGACAAGGAGTTTAGCATTAGAATAAAAACTGTTTTGTGTTCTTTGCTGTCCTTAGGCGCTATTTTGAATACTGTAAGTTGTACGAACACAAAGTTTAGTTTATTACTTTAATCTTTAATTTTGTGTTTGTTTAGTGTTGTTCTAATCGATTAAAAATGCATTTTAGTGATGAAGATGTGTTAACACCTGAGTTTATAAAAGAGAGGGCGGCCTATATAGTGGAAAACTTGCTACCCAAAAAATCACGGCTGGTTTACATCAAAGCCAATTTAACTTTCCTTTTTCTTCATTATATGTCTATTTTCACTTAAATCTTTCTTTTTCTCGTAGTCATGGTATAAAGTATAGTATGAAACTCTTGAATAAAACGGATTTATATCGAGGGCCATGAATCACTCGCGTCGCTCAGGATTCTAACACTTGAATCACTCGCTACGCTCGTGATTCAATCGTTACAATCCTTCACTAGCTCGTGATTCATCTATGGCCCTCGCTTTAAATCCGTCCTTTATTCACTAATTGCATAATATACTATTATACCATTCTCCCTCTAAAAAGCTTATTTTATTCACTGAAAACAGTGAATAAAAAGCACTTTTACTTACTGTTTTCATGTTTGAATTTGGAACACACCAATGTATTTGACCACAGATTTAGAGTACCTAGTCTAGATACGACAGGTTATTAGATAGTATGAAAACCGAGCGTGTCATCTTTTTTATACATACGATAACTTCACCCCAGCCATTTAGTGATGTGGTCAACGTAATCAGAATTGTTTCAATCGCTAAGCGACACTGAGCTAACAGACTTTTTTTAGTACAAACATGCAGGGCACGCTTGGTCAGATGGCTTGCCGTATCTAGTGTAAGTGTAATCCGTGTATTCGACCTATGTTCGTGTGTTCTAAATTCAATTTGATTGGTCGACATTTTCGACAAGGAGTTTAGCATTAGAATAAAAACTGTTTTGTGCTCTTTGCTGTCCTTAGTAAATTGGCGCTATTTTCAATACTGTAAGTTGTACGAATACAAAGAGTATATTAGTTGATACTTAATGATAAATCGATTAAAAATGCCTTCGAGTCATTAAGAAGATGTGTCAACACCTGAATTTATAAAAGAGAGCGCGGCCGATATACTTAGTAGAAAACTTGCTACTCAACAAATCACGGCTGGTTTAAGTACATCAAAGCCAATTTAACCTTCCTTTTTCTTCATTGAATGCCTATTTTCGATTAAATCTTTCTTTTTCTCGTAGTCATGGTATAAAGTATAGTATGCAACTCTTGAATAAAACGGATTTATATCGAGGGCCATGAATCATTCGCGTCGCTCAGGATTCTAACACTTGAATCATCATGAATCACTCCCTACGGTCGTGATTCAGTCGTTAGAATCCTTCACTAGCTCGTGATTCATCTATGGCCCTCGCTTTAAATCCGTCCTTTATTCACTAATTGCATAATATACTACTTATTTAAAAAGGTTTTTACTAAAACTTTATTCTGTAAGCGGAAAATCGATAAGGTGATACTGATGATAAGTCTAGTACGGATGCGATACAATACTAACGAATACCTAAACAGTAGTGGAAGAGTTATCTCTACTTCTACTAGCGGGCAAAGATTTTGGTATTATCTTTACAAACACCAGTCAAAAGCGGGTAGGACTTCCGTAGTTAACTCAATCGATAGTCAAATATATTAACTAATAGTTAAATTTTGGCAAAATTGAACCAAATTTAACCATTACTTAATATTTTTAACCATTGTTTGAGTTAGCTACGGATCAAAAAACTGGTCCTAAGGGTACTTACCTTAAGTGACTTAACAGAGACGAAAATAAAATGAAATAAATTATAGTTAAAAAAACTAAAGAACACGCTTTAATACCATTAAACTGAACTAACAAGTAAAAATATTTTTTTCAATATAAGAATAAAGTGATTATCGAGAAAATTAATGTCATTGTAAAATAAAAAACCGGTCAAGAACGAGTCGGACTCGCGCACCGAGGGTTCCGTTCCGATTTCTGAAAAAATGTGCTATTTAGAGTTATTTTTCCTGTAATCTTTACGTAAACTTCTATCACATAGAATAATTTCAGATTTTAATCTTTGCAAACTTCGGAGACAAGGGGGGTGGGGGAACGGTATTTTTTTTTACATTTTTCATCAAAAGTCAAAAACTATGCGAACCTAAAAAAAAAATCAAAAAATGTTTAAGAATGTGCAAACGGCGCTCTTTCATATGATATCCCCATTAGTAGCCCCTAAATTCAAATCTAGGTTTTACAAAAAACTTCTGACCTCTGCGATGCTTTTTCAGCAAGATATCGGCGATAACGTGTTTTACACCGTTTCAATGGCGCGGCTCCAAGAATATAAACCTAGGACTTTTTGTTGTATTTTACAAATTTTGACAAATTCAAATCTAGGTTTTACAAAAAACTTCAGACCTCTGCGATGATTTTTCATTGAGATATCGGCGATAACATGTTTTTCACCGTTTCAACGGCGCGGCTCCTGAAATATAAACCTAGGATTTTTTGTTATATTTTTACAAATTTTGACAAATTCAAATCTAGGTTTTACAAACAACTTCAGACCTCTGCGATGCTTTTTCAGTGTGATATCGGCGTAACGTGTTTTTCACCGTTTCAATGGCGCGGCTCCTGAAATATAAACCTACAATTTTTTGTTGTATTTTTACAAGTTTTGACAAAATCAAATCTAGGTTTCACAAAAACTTCAGACCTCTGCGATGCTTTTTCAGCGAGATATCGGTGATAACGTATTTTTCCCCGTTTCGATGGCGCGGACATGAGGTTCTAGTCTTACAGCTCCTGAAATATAAACCTAGGATTTTTTGTTGCGTTTTGTAAGTTTTGACAAATTCAAATCTAGGTTTTACGAAAAACTCTAGACGTCTGCGATACTTTTTCAGCGAGATATCGGCTATCACGTTTTTTTCACCGTTTCGATGGCGCGGCCACGGGGTTTTAGTCTCACAACTCCTAAAATATTAACCTAGGATTTTTTCCTATATTTTTTCAAATTATTTACTAATTGAATCTGTTATTTAACAAAATTTCAGGTCTGTGCAACGCTTAGTTTCTGAGATCTCCGATCTCGATGGCGCGGCCACGTTCAAACCCTTCTAACTTTTTAACCATAGCTTTGACAAATTTGTGGTTTTGGGAGTCAACTTTCACAAATTGTTACAAAATGTTGGCATAGTTTTTTTTTTAACGCCATGGCCGCGCGGTTGAAACGAACACTAAGAATGTCGTACAAAGCACCCCACGCTTTTTTTTACAATGACATTAATTTTCTCGTTAATCACTTCATTCTTATATTGAAAAAAATATTTTTTAGTTCAGTTTAATGGTATATATTAAAGCGTGTTTCTTAGTTCTTTTAAACTATAATGTATTTTTAATTTTTTAGTTCGATGTACTATAAAAGCGTGTTTTTTAGTTTTTTAAACTAGGCATAATTTATTTTTATATTTTTTAGTCATTTTCCCAAATAAAATTTATTGTGTAATAATTTTTTTTAAATAAATTAATTTTATTTATATACAATAATAATATTTATATTTATTTATGTTGGAAACCGAAACTTGGATATGGTAGCTTCTCAGGCTCCAGGCTCTCCGGCAGGAAATCGTTAATCCTGATGATCCTGATCAGGATAATGGGACAAAATTTTAAAATTATATTTTAAAATTATTGTATTGTCATCGGGACCTGATAAGTGTGCAAAATTTAGAATTAATCTGACCGTTTAAAGTGGGTAAAAATCGAGTTCAAAGATTCCGTTACATACAAGCATACATAAAGGTGAACCTGTTACCATAAAAATAAACAGCCCTGTGACAGTATATAATTATGTAGATAGACATACCTATAAAAGGCGTAGGTACTCGAGTCCCGTTAACTCTCTTAGGGTACAAAACCCAAAAAACATCCTACAGATACACGTAGTCTACTACAGTAACTACATTAACTAAGTCTACAAAAATAAAGCTGACTTTCATTAATAAAACCACTCCGATCCAGCTTAACCTTACTACATTCATTTAACGCGTACTCAAACAACCTACTTGCCTGCCTAATTTTATTGACATGTTTTTTCAATGACTCTGCTTCAACTTCTAAAAAATCTGTGTACCAATGTTTGATTGAGTGATGATTCGATAAAATCAGTCTCGTATCCAATCGGCCGAGTGGCCACTTGTGCGTTTCGTTTCATTCACACTACAAACAAGCTAAAATTATTACTCACTAACGAACGTCTGAGGCTGACACACGTATTTCACTTTTTTCCGAGAACTGAGTGTTTAATATTTAAATTCTTAAACACACTTGAGTCCTGAATGGATAAATATTTTGAATTGAACCTATTATTTCTGGTAGGTATTGGCATAAACGCACATCTTGGTTTTAGTCGTTTTTCAGCAAAAGGTGAAAGATTATCAGAGAGGTAAATAAAAAACACGAATAAATTCGATATGCTAAATACAAATAAACATTTATTATTAAATACATTTATGTACACACGATTACGATAATTATCACAAATTTACCAACTAATAGGTAGGTCATCTAATATTTTACTATGCGAAATAATAGGATGATGCAATGTGAACTGTGACAAAATCAATGGTGGCAATCAAATTAGCTTATGTTTTATTTTAAACATTCATATTTTAATCTGCTATTTTTTAGCAAAAATCTGCTTGATTAATATAAAGAATCGTAGAAAACGATATGAAAAAGAATATTATATGGCGTGAAAATTTTGAGGTTTTTGTTCCAGGACAAACACTTTTTATTATGCTCTACCAAATATGAATCTACGTGGTAAAGTTGTATTCGACTCATGCCCGATTTCCAAGAAGCTATTGATTCGACTAAATTGAGAATTCCTTCCATAAGTTCGGTTTTTGAGGTCCTCAGATCATCATCGATTACCTCGATAGTAATTCACTCGACTTTTAAGTTAAATTCTTCCTTAGTGTTCAGAAATACGATATAGAACCAATAATCACTATCGAATGGATAAACTCCGTTTAAAAACCTCCGTTTAGAAACCGGGCATCAAAGAAATATGTAATTACACACACTTAGTAACAATTCACGAGTGCTTTGCTATGAATGTTAGGTTGGTGCCGTCAGAAGGCTTACTAGCAATGTAAGTCGCATTTGTAACTTATATTGCTAAGCAAGCATACTACTCTAGCAGACAAATTTTGCTTTGTACTTCCATGCAAAGTATTCGTTGATATATTACAGTGTATACCAGAAAGGTGTGGTCAAATTTAAGGGTGTTGTACAAACCTTCAAACTGCTTGCTCCATGGGGCCCACATCGTAATCGAGAAACAATTATCAGCCGTCTCATATATTTGGATAGAGTAGGTATTGAAGCTTTTTACGGGACAGCTGATATTTTTTTTCGTTTACGATGTTGGTCCCTTAAAGAAAGTTGCTATGTTTGATGGTCTGTAACACATCTGTAAAGATCACACCTTTCTGATACACTCTGTATATCATACATGAATGAATGAATATTTTATAGAGTGACTGTCTTGCAACTCTGGTTTTGATTTGGGCTACACACCTTCCTGACCTTTCGTTAAGACTGTACAATTAAATTGATTAGAACACTTTTATTCAGTAGTCAGATCACTGTAAGTACCTACTGTTTCACTGAGTGTTCTGTATACCAAACAATTCAGCTATGCAGTCTTACTGTAGGTGTAGGTGTAGGGAAATAAATGCACATCTTGGGCACTGTAGAGTTAACACACAATTTTAACTGGCCGTGTCCGCAAGTTGGAAAAGGTGTTTGGCTACTTTTAACTTGACAAAACAATGGCACGACGATTTAGATAATCTTAATTTCTTACTTTTCATACATACCTATTCATGAACAACAAAATAGATCCTAGTAAATACATTTGAAAGTATTCAGGTCTCCTTGCAATAAGAATGTGATAATAAAGATGAAACTTTTAACTTTTCCAAGACCGTCGGACATGATGTCAACATACTTTTCTACTAACAGTCACATTTAATGCTGGGGAACTGACCTTTTGTCAGAGGTTTAAAAACAGTTCAGATGTTGTTCAATGCTAAGGCTGGCTTCTACCGCATTAGTATCTATCCCTTGCCCGAGGTGCATTTTATAAGGAAGATACCGTAAGAGTACACTTTTATACAGAATTTCACTAATCTACGCTATGAAAACTGCACAATTTAATCGCTAAAACTGTTTAATTTTATTTAAAAAGCCAAACTGCTTCGTAATTGGCTCCATACAATAGGTTTAGGTGCTAAGTATGTAAAAAGTTCTTTATCTTATTTGAAGAAATATCAGTTGTTGCTTTTCTTACTTTACTATCGGCTAAGCTTAATTATATTGATTAACGTTCGTACATAATTTACTCAATACACTTACAAGAACATTTTTACTTTCACATTTCTCTATTGTGCCTTTATAATAATATGTTATGTGTACGTATAAGTGCACCGGTACCCCAATTGCGTAACACATTATCAATCGGAGTTTGAATCATTTTGAAACAAATTGCTAATCCATTGTTTCTTATGTTCAAAAATTTTGTCTGCTCGACGACGTATATAACGCAATTAATGTTGTTGAACTTTCAAAATGGAACCAACTGCGATTGATAATGTGTTACGCAATTAGGGTGCGGGTTATGAATAGGTAGGTAGAACATTAAATTACAGACCATAAACAACTTGACTTAAGATGTATAGCATTAGACAATACATTCATTTCAGGAAAATAAAATAACAGGCAATAATGATTTGAAGACAGACTTGATGACTATGATTGGTACGTAATAAATATTGGATAGGTTCATAGTCTAAGAAAACTAATGAAATTGTGTTAAAATAGGTTGCCCTAAGTAACATGGGTGATTCGTTTCTTGTTTTCTCCGGTTTCGGTCTGTATTACACAAATATTTTACCTAAAGTAGCAGACTAGAATAACAGCACATCCCCTATTTATGTTTTTATAAAAACTTTTCATTCTTCACAAGGGGAAGAAACGCTTTATAGAATAACTAGGTATTTATAACTAAGTATTTACATTTTATCTAATAATATTTGTTTACAGATCATGCGATACGTACACGCTCCATGTACATAATACTGTTTGAGTGGATAATACTGAAATTTAGGTATGTCTTGGCCTACGTACCTACAACATTAATTGAACGCTACTTTATATCGGAATTATCGGATTTCGTCTTATCTATTTATTATATTAAGCTCATAGGTAAACGAATATACATACTAAAATAAGTCTTCGGGCACTATCATTCGACAATATCTCTAGTGGAGATACGTTGATAGCGTGAATTTTGTAAATAACAGACGTTTGCTACAATTATGTGCACCACGCGGAATTGAGTTCATACAACACTATGTGGCCGAATATCTTCCAGACACTTTAAATATTCGCGTGACCCCTGCACTTCGCCTCCCGTATTCTGGTTCCGCCATACCTGAGACAAACAAACATTTTTCATTAATGCATTGCGGTATTCGCTTTTATTAATACGATTGGACTTTTAGAAGAGGGTGAAGTGAATTAATTTGAATTATTATTAAGTTCGTTTTAAATAGATTTCTTCTTATAGTGTTAATAGGTAATAATAAGTGCTGCATAAAGCCAAAAAAATGTATGAATGTGCTTTTCTCCTGTTCTAAGTTTCGTCAATTATTAAACACTAGCGGCCCACCTCACTTTTACTCGAGTAATCAATACCCGAGATTATGACAGGGAATTTTATAATTTACCTCCACATGCCATAAAACTGAGGGTTGGAAACAAATTAGTAAGTACTCGAAATAATATGCTACGAGTTCCCTTGACCCACAACCTTTGAATTAGCTTCTATGTCAACATGATGTCAACACAATAAATAAATAAGGCCATTTTGCGACATATTTTGATACTCACAACTGTCGCAAGTAAATCAAAACCTATAGGGTACTTCCCGTTGACCTAGAATAATGAAATTTAGATTGAATTATGCATGGGCTTAGTAACCCAAGTGGATCAAAAATACGAAGTGCCGGCGACATAATAAATCTTTTGGTAATTATTGTGTTGTATTTTTTTTAGGAAAATTGAACGTGTTATCACTTCGATCCCACCTTAGACCAAGAGTACTGGAGGATTCACTCAAGGTAATCTTTTGTTTTGCATTAATTTCTATATTATGGAATAATTTAGGAAAATTAGTTTTGTATTTTCGTTGGGGAAAACCAGCTGCATTTAGAGCAGCAGAAAGTGTTCTTACCAACTGGGGCACTGGACCACTCACGTAAAGAAGTCGACAACGCCCTGAACAAAAAGTGTCGAGTAATATCGGGCTGCCAAAAGCCGACCCCACGCAATAAGGTGTCTCTGGTAGGTATAGGTCCCCAATCCAAGACCCTAAACCAAGTAAGTTGAGATGTGAGTTGTGGAAAGAACACCAATCACCATCACCCAATTCGTTCCACCCCAGGAATACCTGCCACTCGGACGTGACCTGCAGTGGTCTAAGTCTATAGGGAAAGCGCTCAATGGACGGGCACCCAAGTAGGCTGCTGCAAAACCAAGTAAGTTGAGATGTTAGTTGTGGAAAGAACATCAATCACCATCACCCAATTCGTTCCACCCCAGGAATACCTGCCACTCGGACGTGACCTGCAGTGTTCTAAGTCTATAGGGAAAGCGCTCAATGGACGCGCACCCAAGTAGGCTGCTGCGTACACAACAAACTACTCAAATGCTGCGATAAATTTGACCACCTAACCCAAGGCCCAAGTAATAGAGATGTTGACTAAAAATTTAATTTTTGTCCGTCATGTGGGTTATTAAAAAATATTGGATACGATATTTTTTATTTTTCCAAACGGAGCCCCATTGCTGTCACTCACGTGTTTCCGTCTGTCCGTCGTCTGTCACACACACGGTTTTACAGCCAACAGGTTCGAGCTACAAATGCAATTTTCATGGTATAAACATCTTGTTGACCCAAAACCATACAAATACAGCTAAAGCGGGCGCAAAAATTTTTTTTTTACCTACCCCATCGAGCCACTAAAGTCAGCTTTTTTTTACAAAATTTTGTTCCGAAGAAAATTAAATTAATAATAATTATTAAATATGTCAATACCTATCTATGAACTTGAAATTTGCCTTAGTGTTTATTATTACGCGTGTATATTTCACTAACTGGTACTGATAAATCAGTTTAATATTGATAAATCAGATTCGGTACGGAACCCTAAATGTGCGAAGTCTGACACGCACTTGGCCGGTTTTTTTTAAGTACCTAATCAAAACATTACGGCGATTCATTGAGCTAAAATGTGGCATGACGTCACTCCTTGCCCGATTTTATACGTAGTTCGTTATAGTTGTGACGTAGCGAGCCCCACTCCCCAACTTGAATGCGTTTTATCTATGTAATTTTTGATAAACAATAAAGCAAACAACACGTGTCTAATATTTTTTTACTGGACTGACGGACTAAATAAATTTTTTTTTTACACAGGAAACATCCCTGTTGGAATATTCCAACTTTTAGACTAAGACAAGAGATGGAATGCCTTCATCGTGGCATAACATGGGCCCTATTAGAATAGAAGTGTTTTTTTTTTGTGGATGGGAAATCATCAAATGACTTCTCCCGCTTTGGGTGGAGCGGAAGGGCGTGTCAGACTTTTACTGACTAAAACCCACCCGTGTTCCTTCAGTTGCCTATGCCAGGGCCACGGTATCTCTTTCGAGCAACCCGCGACCCCGGCGGCATCGGCCCTATCGGACCCCATCTTTTTGCTGACATCTTTTTGAGGCGCGCGTTGAGTTCCACGCGCGCCTCAAACCGACCCGGGCCTGTTGTTGTATTGATTTTTCAAATCAATCTGCCTGGCTTTATCCCAACTATGTATGTTGGAGTCGGCTGCCAGTCTAACCGGAAGCAGCTGAATACCAGTATTTTACAGAGAGCGACTGCCTGTGCTTTCATCACGGAATTTATTCAGAAAATTTTGAGGGTAATTAAATAAAAATAGTTTGTAATTATACATACTTGTCTAATATTTTTTTATACCATTCCCCCTCTAAAAAGCTTATTTTATTCACTGAAAACAGTGAATAAAAAGCACTTTTACTCACTGTTTTGATGTTTGAAAATGGAACACACCAATGTATTCAACCACAGATTTAGAGTACCTAGGCTAGATACGGCATGTTATTAGATAGTATGAAAACCGAGCGTGTCATCTTTTTTATACCTACGATAACTTCACTCCAGCCATTTAGTGATGTGCTCAGCGTAAACAGAATTGTTTCAATCGCTAAGCGTCACTGAGCTATAACAGACTTTTTTTAGTACGAACATGCAGGGCACGCTTGGTCGGATGACTTGCCGTATCTAGTGTAAGTGTAATCTGCGTATTCGACCTATATTTATGTGTTCTAAATTCAATTTGATTGGTCGACATTTTCGACATGAAGTTTAGCATTAGAATAAAAACTGTTTTGTGTCTTTGCTGTACTTAGTAAATTGGCGCTATTTTGAATACTGTAAGTTGTACGAACACAAAGTTTAGTGTTACTTTAATCTTTAATTTTGTGTTTGTTTAGTGTTGTTCTAATCTATTAAAAATGCATTCTAGTGATGAAGATGTGTTTACACCTGAGTTTATGAAAGAGAGGGCGGCCGATATAGTGGAAAACTTGCTACACAAAAAATCACGGCTGGTTTACATTAAAGCCAATTTACTTTCCTTTTTTTTTCATTATATATCTATTTTCACTTAAATCTTTCTTTTTCTCGTAGTCATGGTATAAAGTATAGTATGCAACTCTTGAATAAATAAATAAAATAAATAAATAAATAAATAATAAATATCCTTGGACATTTCACACAACGCCATCTAGTCCCAAGCTAAGCAACCTAATGCTTGTGTTATGGTAACGAGATGGCTGATAAACTACTTAAATACATTTTTTTTTTGTAAATACATACATATTATAGATAGAAAAACACCCAGACTCGGAACAAATACTTGTAGGTCATACAAATATTTGTTCCGTGCGGGAATCGAACCCGCGACATGCTACGCAGCAGTCAATCGCTCAACCACTGCGCCAACCGTGTCGTCGGAATTGAATAAAACGGATTTATATCGAGGGCCATGAATCACTCGCGTCGCTCAGGATTCTAACACTTGAATCACTCGCTACGCTAGTGATTCATGATCCTGAGCGACGATCATGAATCACTTCCTACGGTCGTGATTCAATCGTTAGAATCCTTCACTAGCTCGTGATTCATCTATGGCCCTCGCTTTAAATCCGTGCTTTATTCACTAATTGCATAATATACTATTATTATCTGAATATCTGACTAAATAGAATTTCTTTTTTTTTAGCCAGGCATCATCCCTATTAATTATACTCGCAGTTATTTGGTCATGCTCATGTATACAGTGTAAATTTCAAATTGCTGATGGATCTTTTATCACCCGAGGTCCGTTCTTTTGTAGGCTATTTATCACACTTTGTCTCTTACAAACTTCTCAGTGATGAATTTGAATGTCTTACACAGTAGTCAGGACAAACTTATGACGGACTTAAGCTACGGTTTCCTAGAAGAACGGCCACCACATAACGGCCGCAGAGACGGCTGTCATGAAAATGATGGCAACGGGGGGTTGGACTTTCCGGTATCAAAAACGCACTAAAGGAAAACATAAATAACGTTTCAGTGACGTCATTCGACGGTAAATTGCGGACACTATGTGGCGGCCACCGCAGTCTAGCTTGACTATATAAACTTTCCCTCGTATTTTAGTCCGTAACCCTGGCAGTTAAAGATAAAAAATAATCTATCATTAACTTTAAGAGGGCCGTCGCATTTTGGCACCTGTCTCGTTCACACTACAGGACCAAATTTTTAAGATTGTTAAATTAACACATGATTTTTTGAAAAATTTAATCAATTAAAGGATAGTAAATAATGTTAATTTAATAGATACTTACCTACTTAATTATAAAAACGAATAAACTCAGTTCAAAAAGTACATAGGTACTTAATTATTATTTGTTTTGGAGTAAGTTAAATAAATGCCACAATAAAAATGTTTTTTTTTTTATAGTTACCTATTAAATTAGCATTATTTAAAAGTCCTATAATTGATTACATTTTTCATTTAACATTCTTAAAAATTTGGTCGCGTGTACGTGTGAGTGAGAGAGGCGAGGTCACCAAATGCAATCAGTACGCGTGACTGGCTAAAGTTTAGAAGATTAGAATCTAAACTATGCATTTTAACGAAATTACCCCATTCACTACTATAGGTAGGGGATAGCATAATCAGCCTTTAATGTTTCCACTGCTGGGACACAGGCCTCCTATCTTCTAGAGGGAGTTTCCTCATGATGTTTTCCTTCTATAGGGGATGAATTTCCAAAACCATTTCTCATCTTTCGTCTTTTATTTAACACAAGGGATCTATTATGTTTACTGTGTATATCTGTAGTTTTTGTAAGTTCAGTAGTTTCGGCTCAGCGATGATGAGTCATTCAGCCACCAACCCCCGTCCCACTTTATACATTAGTATATAGTAACTATAGAATAGATATAGACGAGAGAGCTTAAGTTTTTAACACGATTAAGGAATATAAGAATAGTTACAACTCAAAAGTTTTTTCCGTGGGAAGGCGTGATTAATGTTTTTTTGCGGTTTTGTTACTAAAAATTTTTTATACCTATAATCAAATTGGGTCGTTCCGAGGAGTCTTAGCTTACTTTTTATACATTCCCGTGGCATAATTACCGAATCCAACGCGAGCGAAGTAGCGGGCAAGAGTTAATAATAAAATAAAAAACAGTACATAATTTAAAAAAATTAAAAACCCGACTGCGGTAAAAGACTTAAGTTTAAAAAAAAACTGAAAAGCTAAAAACAAGCCCATTTTAAATTAAATAAAAGTTGGAAGCAGGCGGGACCCATTTGAGTTTGAAAATATAAAAATGGAATGGGTCCCGCCTGCTTCCAACTTTAATTTAATTTAAAATAGAATTGTTTTCAGCTTTTAAGCTTTTTTTAAACTTAAGTCTTTTACCGCAGTCGGGTTTTTTAATTTTTTTAATTACTCTTTTTTATTTCCAGCTTTTTAGTTCACAAATGTGAAAGATTTCGCAGACGTTTTTATTGTACGTGTTTTTTACGATTTGTCACTTCGAGGTACTTTTAACCATATAAGTTGTATATATTTTTGTTATCAAAAACCCTTTATTTTGATACCCCACTCGACAGCTTTTGAGAAAAAAAAAATTAAGACATAATTTGGCGCCAAAAATCCGCCATTTTGTTTTTTTTTTATTTTGATATACCCAGTGTCACTCTCACAGTAAATACGAATCTAACGACACCTCTCAAGCTAAAACCATCGAGCCGTTCAGGCCGCAGAGCGTGCCAAACAATTATACATACATACATACTCTCGAAAAACATTACGTAGGCATACGTCTGTCTATCTGTTAACTTTTCACGCCTAAACCACTGAACCGTCCGCGGCCGCGCGGCCCTACGAAATTAGACAGGTAGGTAACCTGAACTGGAGAAGGACATAAGCTGATTTTCATCCTGGGTCGCAACAACAGTTAATCTAAGACATAGGTGTTATCATTCAATTTTTTTTTAATAAATCATAATTTAATAAATTTTGCGAGATAACAGATTTTTTCCGCCTATAATTCCGGAAGTCTTTTTAGGGATTAATTTTTGCCGTTCTGTTTTTAAGAATAAAAAAGGTAAATTGACAAAATCCTGCGCCCTAATTGCGTAACACACTTTCAATAACAATCGGAGAGTTTTTAACGATATTGCTAAACCATTGCTTCAGAGTTCATAACAGTGTGACCGTTTTTGGTATTTTTAGTACTAAATTGGTATATTTGAGGCTCCGAACAATGACGATAGCATATTTTTATTAGACTAAATATCGGTATAATATTGGTACAATTTCAACTGTCATGGTATTTTTTTGGTATATTCACCTGGCAACAGCTGAAAAGGAAAATACGTAGCTTTATACAATTAGAAACGGTCACACTGGTTCATAATATTGTAATACTTGCACCGCACCACACTTGTAATGGCAGCTCGAACACGGTGGTGACTGAAGTAACTGGTGCTTATAGCACAGGAAATTATAAAAAGTCTAACATTTTTTATTTTTTTTAAGGTACGCACGGCTACAGATCAAGCTATACACTTCCAGTATAAGCTGATCTCTCATTGTATAGGATTTCCTTACAATGAGAGGTTAGTGTAAACTGGAAATGTATAGCTTGATGTGTAGCCGTGTGTACAATAATTGTAAATAAATAGGTTTAAGTCTTGAACAAATAAATATTACTTATTATTACTTACTTATAGCACACTTATAGGTTTGAAAAATTCGTCTTGCTCACCGCAATTAACGGCTTAACTGTGAAAATTAAACCCATTGCGATCAATTGCTTCAGTTACGCGATTAATAAAATAATAATAATAAAATCGTTTATTAACCAAATAATGATACATTTCCTTAAAACTAATACAAAAAATACCTTAAATTATAGAGAATTAAATTAAGGAAACATAATTTTAATTTTACTAGTGGACTCCACACTAGGTCGAGCCTGTCTCGTGGAGTCCTAGAGAGTTTTCAACAAATTGAAGTAACAGGGTCAATACTGTAGGTATTTTAATTTTAAATTTATTTATTAGGTTTCTTACATATTGTTTTGAAAATGTAATGTAAGACAAAATCTATAATGAAAGGCTTGAAAAAATAAAATAAAATCGTGACAACAACTATGTTTGAAATAGGGTGCATCTTAAAAATGTAGGTACCTAAGAGCATATTATTCGCAATTTAACAAGGATGCGTCCAAGACAATGTTACAGTACGTGTATGTATGTAAGGGATTGGGAGTTGGGACTTTGGGAGATAGTGTGAGAGTGAAGGTATGAGTGAGGAAGTGAGTAAGGTATAAGTGTTTGTGATTATGATAAATATGTTATGACATTACTCTAACGAAGGCTTCGGATTCGGATTCTGAGTAAGATTGAGTTAAGGCGGTGAGAGCCGTAAAAACGTCGTTTTGTTTAGTGTTTTATTCGTAGATAACACGGATTTAAATTTTGAAAAAAATATATTACTTAGTTCAGACTTCCATCTACAAATTTCGGCCGTCCGATACACGATTACTTGCACTTTACTGCATCCAATTAAATCGCAAAGACAAGTCTAAATTATGTTCTATATCTTATTTCATTTGATTTATATTAGGCTTTGAACAATAAAACTTATGCCATAATAAAGGTCGTAAAAAATGTAATTTATAACGGCTATCATAATTTGAAATATCAAAATATTTATATCACTAATTCCAATGTCAAGTGTTTTGCGCTCGCTCCGTGTCGTTTAGTCCCGAGCGGAACGTGATGGAGGTCGGACGTGTGCCAATTTTTCGAACCCGCCACCCCCGCTAACTTCTGTCACCGGCTGCGACCGGCACAAATTAACATGTGTTGAAAACAGTTGAATTTGAACGCTATGCCTATGTAAATAAAGACGTCACGCGCGCAAAAGCTTTATTGGTATTTATTTTTATCACGGCCTATGTTTACCAATCGCATCAAGTGTGTAAAACAGTTGAATTTGAACCCTACACTGGAACTTATAAAGCCGCCTGACGCGCAAATTTTTGGTTCACTATTTTCAAATCTCAAATAGGTAGGTGCCACAGAATAAAGTTAGTACGGGTGGTTTTATAATGAATATCGGATAGGAAATGAGATTTCTTCATAACATCACGCCTGAATTCTTTCAAAGGGTTGGGCAGGGATGTTCAGAAAATAAGTAGGCCCTCAAATGTATTTTTCTGTATACCTACATAAATAAGATTTTTTTTTTTAAATTAAGTTTTTTTTCTAATTAGGTATCTTCTTATTTTTTTTTGTATTTCAAGGTCAAAATGAAAATCCAAGATGGCGGCTGCAAAAATTTCCAATTTTTCGTCATGGGTGTCGTTTTCGTGATATTTTAGGTCGCTGAAAACGATAGTGGGGTCAAAATGAAAATCCAAGATGGCGGCTGCGAAAATTTCCTAATTTTTCGTCATGGGTGTTATTTTCGTGATATTTTAGGTCGCTGAAAACGATAGTGGGGTCAAAATGAAAATCCAAGATGGCGGCTGCGAAAATTTTCAAATTTTTCGACATGGGTGTCATATTCGTGATATTTGAGGTCGCTGAAAACGATAGTGGGGTCAAAATGAAAATCCAAGATGGCGGCTGCGAAAATTTCCTAACTTTTCGTCATGGGTGTCATTTTCGTGATATTTTAGGTCGCTGAAAACGATAGTGGGGTCAAACTGAAAATCCAAGATGGCGGCTGCGAAAATTTCCTAATTTTTCGTCATGGGTGTCGTTTTCGTGATATTTTAGGTCGCTGAAAACGATAGTGGGGTCAAAATGAAAATCCAAGATGGCGGCTGCGAAAATTTCCTAATTTTCGGTCATGGATGTCATTTTCGTGATATTTGAGGTCGCTGAAAACGATAGTGGGGTCAAAATGAAAATCCAAGATGGCGGCTGCGAAAATTTCCAAATTTTTCGACATGGGTGTCATTTTCGTGATATTTGAGGTCGCTGAAAACGATAGTGGGGTCAAAATGAAAATCCAAGATGGCGGCTGCGAAAATTTCCTAATTTTTCGTCATGGGTGTCATTTTCGTGATATTTTAGGTCGCTGAAAACGATAGTAGGGTCAAAATCAAAATCCAAGATGGCGGCTGCAAAAATTTCCTAATTTTTCGTCATGGGTGTCGTTTTCGTGATATTTTAGGTCGCTGAAAACGATAGTGGGGTCAAAATGAAAATCCAAGATGGCGGCTGCGAAAATTTCCTAATTTTTCGTCATGGGTGTCATTTTCGTGATATTTTAGGTCGCTGAAAACGATAGTGGGGTCAAAATGAAAATCCAAGATGGCGGCTGCGAAAATTATCAAATTTTTCGACACAGGTGTCATTTTCGTGATATTTGAGGTCGCTGAAACCGATAGTGGGGTCAAAATGAAAATCCAAGATGGCGGCTACGAAAATTTCCTAATTTTTCGTCATGGGTGTCATTTTCGTGATATTTTAGGTCGCTGAAAACGATAGTGAGGTCAAAATGAAAATCCAAGATGGCGGCTGCGAAAATTTCCTAATTTTTCGTCATGGGTGTCATTTTCGTGATATTTTAGGTCGCTGAAAATGATAGTGGGCTCAAAATGAAAATCCAAGATGGCGGCTGCGAAAATTTCCTAATTTTCGGTCATGGATGTCATTTTCGTGATATTTGAGGTCGCTGAAAACGATAGTGGGGTCAAAATGAAAATCCAAGATGGCGGCTGCGAAAATTTCCTAATTTTTCGTCATGGGTGTCATTTTCGTGATATTTTAGGTCGCTGAAAACGATAGTGGGGTCAAAATGAAAATCCAAGATGGCGGCTGCGAAAATTTCCTAATTTTTCGTCATGGGTGTCATTTTCGTGATATTTTAGGTCGCTGAAAACGATAGTGGGTCAAAATGAAAATCCAAGATGGCGGCTGCGAAAATTTCCTAATTTTTCGTCATGGGTCTCATTTTCGTGATATTTTAGGTCGCTGAAAACGATAGTGGGGTCAAAATGAAAATCCAAGATGGCGGCTGCAAAAATTTCCTAATTTTTCGTCATGGGTGTCGTTTTCGTGATATTTTAGGTCGCTGAAAACGATAGTGGGGTCAAAATGAAAATCCAAGATGGCGGCTGCGAAAATTTCCTAATTTTCGGTCATGGATGTCATTTTCGTGATATTTTAGGTCGCTGAAAACGATAGTGAGGTCAAAATGAAAATCCAAGATGGCGGCTGCGAATATCCTAATTTTTCGTCATGGGTGTCATTTTCGTGATATTTTAGGTCGCTGAAAACGATAGTGGGGTCAAAATGAAAATCCAAGATGGCGGCTGCGAAAATTATCAAATTTTTCGACACAGGTGTCATTTTCGTGATATTTGAGGTCGCTGAAACCGATAGTGGGGTCAAAATGAAAATCCAAGATGGCGGCTGCAAAAATTTCCTAATTTTTCGTCATGGGTGTCGTTTTCGTGATATTTTAGGTCGCTGAAAACGATAGCGGGGTCAAAATGAAAATCCAAGATGGCGGCTGTGAAAATTTCCAAATTTTTCGTCATGGGTGTCATTTTCGTGATATTTTAGGTCGCAGAAAACGATTGTGGGGTCAAAATGAAAATCCAAGATGGCGGCTGCGAAAATTTCCTAATTTTTCGTCATGGGTGTCATTTTCGTGATATTTTAGGTCGCTGAAAACGATAGTGGGGTCAAAATGAAAATCCAAGATGGCGGCTGCGAAAATTCCCTAACTGTTCGTCATGGGTGTCATTTTCGTGATATTTTAGGTCGCTGAAAACGATAGCGGGGTCAAAATGAAAATCCAAGATAGCGGCTACGAAAATTTCCTAACTTTTCATCATGGGTGTCATTTTCGTGATATTTTAGATCGCTGAAAACGATAGTCATTCATTTTGACCCCACTATCGTTTGCAGCGACCTCAAATATCACGAAAATGACACCCATGTCGAAAAATTTTAAGTATTTCGCAGCCGCCATCTTGGATTTTCATTTTGACCCCACTATCGTTTTCAGCGACCTCAAATATCACGAAAATGACACCCATGACGAAAAATTACGAAATTTTCGCAGCCGCCATCTTGGATTTTCATTTTGACCCCACTATCGCTTTCAGTGACCTAAAATATCACGAAAATGACACCCATGACGAAAAATTAGGAAATTTTCGCAGCCGCCATCTTGGATTCTCATTTTGACCCCACTATCGTTTTCAGCGACCTCAAATATCACGAAAATGATACCCATGACCGAAAATTAGGAAATTTTCGCAGCCGCCATCTTGGATTTTCATATTGGCCCCACTATCGTTTTCAGCGACCTCAAATATCACGAAAATGACACCCATGTTGAAAAATTTAAAAATTTTCGCAGCCGCCATCTTGGATTTTCATTTTGACCCCACTATCGTTTTCAGCGACCTCAAATATCACGAAAATGACACCCATGACGAAAAATTAGAAAATTTTCGCAGCCGCCATCTTGGATTTTCATTTTGACCCCACTATCGTTTTCAGCGACCTCAAATATCATGAAAATGACACCCATGACGAAAAATTAGAAAATTTTCGCAGCCGCCATCTTGGATTTTCATTTTGACCCCACTATCGTTTTCAGCGACCTCAAATATCACGAAATTGACGCCCATGTCGAAAAATTCGAAAATTTTTGCAGCCGCCATCTTGGATTTTCATTTTGACCGTAATCACATCCTCTCAAGAAAAAAAAAACTATAGCGTAAGAAGTTATGCCCCTCCGTTTTTTTTTTTGTGTTGACATAACGAATAAAATAAAAAAAGAACTTTCCAAATCGGCTTCTAAATGACGGAGTACTGCAGTAACAAACATAAAAAAAAAAAAAAATACAACTGAATTGATATTCTCCTCCGTTTTTGAAGTCGTTTAAAAATAACACATCATTGTTACGTTTAAAAATTAGCTGGACATCACTCACAATGCAGTCATTGGTGTCGTGGGGAATACTAGTTTCTGTCATTCCCGACGACACCACCAGTGGTGTCGTGGGGAATGAACGGTCATTTCGTGGTATTTAAGTTCGCTGAAAACGATAAAGGTCTCAAGCTAATTTCGACCTTATTGACATTTTACAAACCCTTTGTTTTTTTGGTCCAGAATACTCGGTAAATGATCTGGAAGCTGAATTTAACAAAAAAACATGAATGTCAATAAGGTCTAAATTCGCTTGACACCTCAGAAAGTGTCTAGATTATTATGCACATCATTTCTAGGGTGTCAAGCTAATTTCGACCTTATAGACATTTTACAAACCATTTGTTTTTTTGGTCCAAGATACTTGGTAAATGGTCTGGAAGCTAAATTTAACAAAAAAACATGAATGTCAATAAGGTCTAAATTGTTATGTAACACATCATTGTTATGTAGCTGGACATCACTAACAGCACAATACAGTCGGTGGTGTCGCATGGCGTGGGGAATAGTAGTTTCTGTCATTCCCCACGACAGCGACACCACTGAAAACGATACCACTGGTGTGGTATCGTGGGGAATGACAGAAACTACTATTCCCCACGCCATGCGACACCTTCGTAAAGTAAAATGGTGCGCGGCGCGTAGTTTTGAATCGTACGGGTAAAGGTCTTCGTGTCAGTCAGATTTTAAATCCACCTTATTCACGAAAATAAATATGTATAAGTAGTTATTTTTATTTATTTTAACTGTTCAAGTTTACAATGCATACCTAATCTGTCTAAAACTTTAAAAAATACTTACTAGAAAAATAAAACAAAATAAACTTGTATACTAATCAGTTCAAGTTTATCTACTGCATTGCTCTATTCTGTGACGCAACATAGTACCTACTCGAGTTCATGAACTCATGAGCGGTGCGCTTGGCGCGCGTTTCCCGCGCATCGTAATTTATTACGTATCGCTACTCCTTGCGGGGGCTGCGGTAAGCATTTAATACCTACGGCGCTTGCTTTCACCCCGCCTGGCTACTCTTTCGAAAAAAGCTTAAAAACAGCGTGCAGATGAAGCAGTTTTTCGCCGGAACCTACAGAGAAATTACATCTGAAAAAATTGTTAGTAATCTACATGATATGAATCGTAATTTGGTTTAGCCATAATTTTTCTATCGGTATCACATAATAAAAAAAAAAACCACAAATCACCTCCAAATCGTTAAGATGAAACCATTTTACTACTTCATTTTTTATCAAAAGAATATAAAAAAAATATCTACTACTTTGCAATACAAACGAAAATGATTTGGTTTTGTTACATTTTAAAAACATGTATATTTTTTATTATAATAAATTAAAAATGCGTATAATTTGGGACAGCGCTCCTTGATGGGCGAGTCCTATTACTGGCTGGACGTACGACGCGTTGCGTGAGCTCAGGCCAGAATGCACAAGCTAACCACTCAAGGTCATTGGCGTATAGTTCGGCCTTAACAGCCAATGTTTAATATTTTTTTTAACTTTGTTGGTGCTACAATTCTTAGTTTCACAGATTTTTGCAATTTTATTGTAAACGAAACTGAGCATAAATTCTTGCATATTATGTTGTGCAAAAGCGCTTTTTAACCGACTTCAAAAAAAGGAGGAGGTTATCAATTCGGTTGTATTTTTTTTATTTTTTTATGTTTTTTACCTCAGTGCTCCGTCGTTTATGAACCGATTCGGAAAATTCTTTTTTTATTTAAATGGGTAAACTTCCAGATTGGTCCCATTTTTACCAAAATCTAGTTCTGATGGTGGGATTCATGAGGAATCCAGGGAAGTCCTCAAATATTATAGGCATACATATAGCGATTTTGGTATTTTCATCAACAAATCAAGCGTTCGCATTCAAAAAGTATCATCTGGTGAAATGGAACTGATGAAGAAGACCACAGATGGCCACGGGAACTCCTCAACGATGATAAGTACTTCACGGGTGGCGATAAGATATCTCGATTAAAATAGTTAAGCGACTATGACGAAGCTTTATATAAATGGTTCTGATGAAAATGGTACCTTCGAACCGATCTGATGAAGAAGCCGGAAGGTAGGCATCGGAACTCAGTAATAAAACACTGTATCATAGCAGTGTTGGGGCTTATTGGAATTGTCATGAGGTGCACTCTGACTTTAAATGATTTAATGGTAACTATATGCCGCTTCAAATTGCGCTATATACTTGAGTTGTATGTTATGTGTGGCCTTGATTGTCAGAAGGCAGATTTCGTAGCCTCGTTATCTCCGTCAACTAAAACTACGCCTACCATATTTCTGACACGACTTTGCGCGACGTATTTGCCTTTTTGAAAAGTTTTATTTGAAACTAGCTTTTGCCCGCGGCTTTGCCCGCGTGGATATCGCGTTCAAACAGACAGACTTACGCGGCGGGGGGACTTTGTTAATTACTTAAAATTTATTATGCCAGTCTAACAAATAACTTTTGCCCGAGTGTCCACTCGTTCAAATAATTTCCTCGTAAAACGTCGAATGAAATAAAGACTAAATGTTATCTCAAGATTCGAACTATGACTACATTTCCAATGCCTTAAATCTCTTAAAAAGAGGTAGGAACACAAACATTTGTCAACCCCTATTGTACCCCCTCAAAAACGCTGTACCATATATTTCTTTATTTCCTACCAAAAGCATAAAGGAGAATGATCTCAAATATAGGGCGCCCTGTACCAAACGAAAAGTCCGGTGTCACAACCAAACCCAGTGTATTTTCAGGAGAATTTAATGCTCTTCCTATAATGTTAACTGTTTTTTACGTGGATTCCCGCAGTTTGTATTTATTTGCCATTTACCTACTTAATATTTTGAGGTTAGGTTCGTGAGAATGACTGATTCGAAATAGTGGAGTTAGTGAGAAATAAGGTAGTAATATCGGTCATGTTTTTTATTCTTGATTTTGTGCTAGTTTTTCCTGATGGGTGAATAAACAATACATTCATAGTCAATAATAATATTCTTGTTCTCAGTTTTTTTTAATGTAATTAATGAATCAAGTACCTACGTAGGTACTTGCAGTAAGTGCTGGCTAAACCAACAATCGATTTTGTACTGTGTTTACTGATTCCTTGATTCATAAGAACTTGAACATAACATAACATTAGGCTTATTTTACCCGAAGAGTTAAGCAGAGGTGTATTTACACATTACTTAGTATAGTACCTACACCAATATTTTGAACTTGAAATGTTAGTAATAATAAGGTAGGATATTAGAAATGAAAAACGTAGATACGGTTAATTCATTACCACAATTAAAAATGTGCAATTAAAACTATATCCGCCCTACACAAATATTGTTATTTACTTTTCATGACCAGTTAGAGGGAAGTGCAAACACCAATACTCTGTATTGATTGTGGTGATATTATGTTCCTATAGAAACCAGTAGGTGTCGGTGCGTCAGCCATGAATTGCGGTCGGGCGGCACTGCCGCTGCCGTCGAGACTAGACTACGTTAAGAAAAAGCACTTGAACCCCCCTTTTCGTACATTCAAATAGTTCATAAATGAAACTAACATTGAAAGTAATGTCATTCGTGACGGCGTCAAAGAATTACAGATAATAATATAAATCAGCCAAAAAAACAAATGCAATACGTCACAATAAAAACGTCATTTTCTCTTTTTGAATCGGTCCTCTTTTAATTAAATGCATAAAATGTATTCCAAAATAATAATTTAAATTATTATGACGCAACGAGTGCAGGAGCTCGTGGCTAAGTAATAACAGCTACACAGGTCGATCTATCAGGTTAAGCTACGCTTGCCGGCGTTGGTCAGTGGATGGGTGACCATCTTTACATACCGAGACTCCTCCGTGCCTCGGAAAGCACGTTAAGCCATTTGGTACCAGCTGTCATTCGTGGATCTTTGACAGTCGTTACGGGTCGTCAGAAGCCCGAAAGTCTGACAACCAGTCTTACCAAGGGGTATCGTATTACCCAGTAACTGGGTTGTGGAGGTCAGACAGGCAGTCGCGCCATGTAAAATACCGGTATTCAGCTGCATCCGGGTAGACTGGAAGCCGACCCCAACATAGTTGGGAAAAGGCTAGGCAGATTGATTGACGCAACGAGTGACCTAAAGATTTTATTTTTATCACACATAACATAAAATACCTAATATCACGTCGGTACTAAAAAGCAAATCGGTATGGTACTTACATAAATTATCTTCTTCATTTAAATGTTTGTTGGTTGATGGTGATGGTTGGTTGTTTGTTGGTGTATATTGCTATATTTTTTTACGTAGTAGCAACATTGGGAAATGTGTATTGTAATATTACGTTTGTTATAATCCATCTATGTATCCGACTGAAAAGACTTGTGTCTATGGTCATGAATAAAAAATATTAAAAAATTGCAATGGCAGTGACAGTGACATAATTGACATAATACGTGGAAAATACATAAGTACAAAAGTACAAAGTAAAAAAAACTTTTAATTTTGATGTCCGAAATCCGGGAATCTTCGTCATAACAAAACCGTAAATCTGATTTAAAAAATAGGAGTAATTTTATGAACTAAATTTACTTGTGACACTCTCCCCTGCAAGTTGGTACTGCCCCTCGGCATTGTCTTTTGAATTTTCATATCCTTAACTTAAGAAATGCTGGGTTTCCTATACAAACTTTCATGCGTTATATCAACCCCTGTAGGATTATGTTTTAAGACAAAAAGTAGCCCATGTCCTTTCCCAGGATGCTATCTATAGCCTTGCCAAATTTTATCAAAATCCATGCAGTTTTGTAAATTTTAAAATAAACCCCTATTTTACCCACTTAGGGGATGATTTTTAAAAAAACGCTGAACCGCATATTTCTTAATTTCCTACCAATAGCAAATTTTTTTTTATACCTAACTTAAGAAATACTGGGAATACCTTACAAACTTTCATCCCCTATATCACCCCCTGTAGTATTATTTTTGAAAAAAAAAGTAGCTTATGTCCGTCCCTAGGATACCATCTATAGCCTTGCCCAATTTTAGCGAAATCCATACAGTGGTTCTGGGTTTCCCATACAAACTTTCATCCCGTATATCACCCCTGTCGGATTATTTTTTTAAATAAAAGTATCCTATGTCCGTCCCCAGGATACCATCTATAGCCTTGCCAAATTTTATCGAAATCCGTTTAGTGGTTCTGGGTTTCCCATACAAACTTTCATCCCCTATATCACCCTCTGTAGGATTATTTTTTAAGACAAAAAGTAGCCTATGTCTTTCCCCAGGATGCTATATAAAGCCTTGCCAAATTTTATCGACATCCGTGCAGTTTTGTGAATTTTAAAATCAACCCCTATTTTACCCCCTTAGGGAATGATTTTTCAAAAACGCTGAACCGCATATTTCTTAATTTCCTACCAATAGCATAAATTTGTTATCCCTAACTTAGGAAATACTGGGTTTCCCTTACAAACTTTCATCCCCTATATCACCCCCTGTAGTATTGTTTTTGAAAGTATCCTATATCCTTTCCTAGGATGTAAAGCCTTGCCAAATTTTGTCGAAATCCGTGCAGTTTTGTAAATTTTAAAATCAACCCCTATTTTAGACCCTTAGGGGATGATTTTTCAAAAACGCTGAACCGCATATTTCTTTATTTCCTATCAAAAGCATACATTTTAATTTTCACATCCCTAACTTAAGAAATACCAAGTTTCCCATACAAACTTTCATCCCCTATATCACCACCTGTAGGATTATTTTTTAAGACAAAAAGTAGCCTATGTCCTTCCCCGGGATGCTATATAAAGCCTTGCCAAATTTTATCGACATCCGTGCAGTTTTGTAAATTTTAAAATCAACCCCTATTTTACCCCCTTAGGGGATGATTTTTCAAAAATGCTGAACCGTATATTTCTTAATTTCCTACCAATAGCATTTTGTTATCCCTAACTTAAGAAATACCGAGTTTCCCATACAAACTTTCATCCCCTATATCACCCCCTATAGGATTATTTTTGAAAAAAGTAGCCTATGTCCGTCCCCAGGATACCATCTATAGCCTTGCCAAATTTTATCGAAATCCGTTCAGTGGTTTAGGCGTGAAAAGGTAACAGACAGACAGACAGACAGACAGACAGAGTTACTTTCGAATTTATAATATTATATATATATATATATTATAAATATTATAATTATATATATTATTATAGTAAGTAAGTAAGTATTTGAAATGGTGCCTGCTCCTGAGATGGTCGCATAAAAACATCTTCAAGTTCTGATGAGTGGCTTTTGTGTTAGCTTCAATAATTATAATTTAATACGTATTTTTCCCATTTAGTCTATGTGGATGATGCTCCTCTTATTTATATTGCAGAGTGGTATTCAGATTTGTGTGGGTTAGGCACCAATAAAAAGTGAAAAATAAAAACTTTTTACAAAAAAAAAAAAACAACCGACTTCCAAAAAAACACTACAAAGTGAAAAATAACTTTAATTTCGGAAGTCGGTGGCAAAAAAACACGAAAGTAAATAAAAAACCAAAGACTTCCGAAATTAAAGTTATTTTTCACTTTGTAGTGTTTTTTTGGAAGTCGGTTGTTTTTTTTTTGTAAAAAGTTTTTACTACAGTAAGTGGACATTTGTAGATTCGTTGTTTTAGTAGTTGTTTATATTCTGTGGATTGCATTGTTATTTTGTGTTGTTTTAGTGCTAATTTAAGAATATATAACTGTCGGACATTAAGTACTGATGCTTGTTTATACGAATGATCTGTGGGATAACAAAAGTGTTTTTTATACATGACCTTTAGCACTGATCTTTGGGGTCTTTCTATTTACAAATAGAAAGACCCCCAAATACCTCATTGAGGTTATGTCCACTCCGCCCCATACTGTAATGCAGTAGCAGAGAACTGACTCACATAATGCTACATACACCAGGTGTAGGACCTTTTTGCTGGCCGAGTTTCGTAACAGTTTCATTACGTGAATCAGCTTTCTGATTCGCTTAGCTACTAAGTCGATATGGGGTCTGAACGTAAGACGTTGATCTAGCAGAACCCCTAAGTATTTTAGACATTTGACTTTTTTAATTTCCTCACCTGTGCAGGGGGCTGTGATGCATGTCGAAGGGAGGATTTTAAGCTGTAAGGGAAGTTTTGGTGTTGATGAAAGAGTTTTATGGAAGCAGATGTAGTTAGTTTTTTTAATATTAAGGTTAAGGTCGAGATAATACTAATTACTCGGGCTCGGGATCAATATTTACGCATTTACAAAATTAATTTTATCGAGAGCAAGAATAAGTTTGTATTTCTTAGTCATTTAAATCAAAAATGTCGTGAAAACAGGCATAGGCACTAAGTACGTGGCTCCTAAGAGGATTCTAAGCGGCGCAAAATGGTACCAGATGCATCAAACATTAAAAAAAAATCGGTGCTAAGTAATTAATGCCGCTTCTTTAAAATGTCATTCTCGTCTTCAAATATAATTAGTTGTCTAATGAATTAATAGGTCAGCGACAAACTTTTAATGTCTAATAGTATATTGTAAAACAAGCTACTGTTATTATGATGCAGCATCTTGATTATTTTTAAGCAACAAAATTTTTGATATGTCTACGCATTGACAGCTTCTAATAAGTGTATCAACTGCATCTATGAAATAATTTCAATGTACTCTAATTTCATATAGTCACCTTTATTTTTATACGTTGACATTCTGTTGGAATAGTAAAGATGATGACTTATTATAATAGAGGCTGTTCTATTAACTCGTTGCTTACATACAAAAAAAAGACGTTAGGTTACAGGTGCTAAAGAAAACTTTTGATGCTGAACTTATAATTTCCCAAAAAAAATCATGTGGGTAATTATGAGATATTTTTACTCATTATTATCATCTACAACTTACAATCCAAACTTTCCAAAACTAAACATAAAATGCACGTTGCAAATTTTATCAATTTCTAATTTTATCAGCAATCGATGCGGTGACATTGTCTCTGTTCTTTCTTACCGCGGATATCCGAAAATGTAATTTTATTCATTGTTTTTGCTATGGAAATTCAAAATGTGTATGATCTTATGAAAACCTATTTCTGAGATTATTATATTAATAAGAATTTTCATAATACTGGTGCTACGCCGTGCAATATCTTTGTTTATTTTTCTAAGTATTGTTAGAGTTATAGTGCCATTGTCAATGTCTGATATATGTATCGTTTAGATAGAGCTTTCTATTTTATGGATTCATTAAATCTTCATTTAGCCCCGTTCAGGCTTCTGAGTAATTTAGGCTCTACGCCAAAGTTATAAGTTCGTAGCAATATGCTACGAACTTCTTACTTTATGGTCTCGTCTATGAATGATTGTTTTTATTGAGTTAGTTTACGAATTATTGTTTATGTTATTTGTAAGTTAACCCCAAAAATTCAATGAAAAATACACGTACCTATGTATTATTTAGATTTAATGGCCGCGGCAATTATGTTGATTTCTAAGGATCAGACCGAGCATGTTTTAATAAAATACATGGAAAACAAAGTAAACATTAACTTTAGTGGGTTACATAACCAAATAAGTTATTTATGCAGAAGAAACAGGTGGTAAAAACCTAAAAGAATTATTGGTAATCAGCTGCATCCAGTTACACTGGAAGCTGAGCTTAGGAAAAGGCTAGGCAGATTAAAAAAAAAAAAACATTTAAAGGAGAATGGGATCTGTGGGTCCAATTGTAATAAGATGAGGTATGGTTTAAAAAAAGGGATATATTTTTCTATTTCCAAATGCGAAAAATGAACCCAATTTACCATCTGCAAAATGAGAAATCCAAAAATGGAATATCGATTAAATTATAATCGATTAACGTTCAAACTATTTAAAAAAATGCTTTTACCAGATGAATAATTCAATTACAATAATTAAATAAATTAGAATTAACGTGTAAACAGTTTAAAAAAAATATAATAAGATAAATCTTAAAGTCAGTTCACATTTACTAATCGATTATTGTATATTTTTTAGCCTGTGCCATTATATAATAATATTGTTTTAAAAAACATGATCTGTGCCGAAATGACATGACCCTGACAGTGACAGCTCTCGACCTTCACTCTATTAGCTAAAGGTGTGTCTCAGGTGTGTCCCAACCATAGATATAAGAAAGAAGGAGATGTGCCTAGTATGTTAAATGTATCGGAAGCCTGTGTGTCCACTTTTTCCCTTTGTCACTTTCATGATTTTAAAGACAAATACGGTAAAACACTTGTACTTACATAATTATGGAAAGTGATTCTATGATTTACATGGCTTCGGTTTTTACAAGAAACCATTGAACAACACGGCATTCTTGTAAATTTTATTGTCACGGTCACAGTCGAAAGCGCACTAGTTCGCGGAGTCGGAATTTGTACTATGAACGGTTCATATTACTATGTCGCGCGGACACAGATTCGCCCGCTTGCAACTTCTCCTGTTTTTTATATTTCCATGGTCCAAACAGAGCGCGGCAGCAACACGCGGCATTCGCAGGACACAATTTCTCTCGCGCTATGTCTAGACGTATGGACAAATGTACGCGCGGCAATGCTGTGCGGCAAAACCGGGACTTGCCGCGCATTAACTATCTCGTTCCAGAGACGTTCTCTTTTATTTTTAACCGACTTCCAAAAGGAGGAGGTTCTCAATTCGTCGGAACCTTTTTTTTTTTTTTTTTTTTTATGTATGTTTCCCGATTACTCGAAAATGGCTAGACCGATTTGGATTTTTGTTTTTTTGTTCGAAAGGGTATACGTCCCAAGTGGTCCCATGATCATCAAGTCAGGATCTGATGATGGGATCCCATGGAAATCGAGGGAAACCCTCAAATTTTATGGGCACACCTATATCGATTTCGGTATTTTTTATAGTAACTCGTGCATTTGCTCTCGGAAAGTACCATTCGGTGAGCTGGAACTGATGATGAAGACCACAGAGGGCCATCGGAAATACTCAATTATATCTAAGTATATAACAGGTTGCGATTCGATTACTTTAATATGGTTTATGCTCGTCAAAATAATGGTAATGGTGACTTCACCATGAGCTCCCTTTCTCCTGGTTCTTACTAGGAGAACTCCTCAACAATTAACGGCCCTGCATCGGAATAGCAACATTTTGTAAAATGTGATGAGCAGCTGACATTGGGTTATTGTAACTTAGATAAATTACAAACTGAACCACTAAAAAGTGAAAAATAAAAACTTTTTTACAAAAACAAAAACCGACTTCCAAAAAAAACACTACAAAGTGAAAAATAACTTTAATTTCGGAAGTCGGTAGCAAAAAACTAAAATACAGATCCAAAGACACCGACTTCCGAAATTAAAGTTATTTTTCACTTTGTAGTGTTCTTTTTGGAAGTCGGTTTTTGTTTTTGTAAAAAAGTTTTTTTGTTCATCGTTTCAACCCAAAGACGTCCACTGCTGGACATAGATGTTGCCCATGCACCGCCACTTCAAACAGTTCTGTGCTTCTCGCATCCAGCGGCTTCCTGCTGTATTCACAAGGTCATCGGTCCACCGGAGGCCTTCCGAGTGACTTTCAGCCTTCTAATGAGGCCCATGAGAGCAATGCAATGGTGGCCCAATGGTAACAATCCCGACTTACGAGTTGTGGGTCATGGGTTCGAACCCAGGCAGGGACTTTACTTTGTGTAAATAATTTCATCACCACTGCTCTCAAAACCTCCATTCTGTTGTGAGCGAGCACGTTTCAATGCCAGAGGTCATCACTGGCATGTGAGACGAGAAGATATTACGTAGCTTCCCGAAAGCTACCCAGCCAAGTCAGATTCGATGATTGACCTCTTTCTTAAAATGGGGCCTACCTAACTGGACAGTTTTTTTGTTTAGTTTAACGTCTCCCTGTCTCACCCTTGCGCAGAAGGATAGGTTTCGAGGTTACTGGTTATTTTTGTTATTATTTTGACGAGAATCCCACAAACCTTCAAGGATCCATACATCACTACATAGTATAAAACAAAGTCGCTTCCCGCTGTCTGTCCAAGTATGCTAAGATCTTTAAAACTACGCAACGGATTTTGATGCGGTTTTTTTAATAGATAGCGTAATTCAAGAGGAATGTTTATATGTATAATACATGCCCCCGGCAAAGCCGCGGGCAAAAGCTAGTTCCCAATAATTGAAGATATTGTTCATTATGCATTGCAAGATTACGTCCAGCCAGACATGACCGAATGCTGACTGCGAATGCTGCGCGCTCAACACTGCCGCGCTCGGCCCTTGTCCAATCAGAGCGCGGCTAGACGCGCGCGGCAGCTGCGCTCAAATGCCGCTCTGTATTTGGACACACCTTTATATAGTGTATTATCTATGATGTATTATCTTTGCCTCATTCGTTTCGTATCGTTTAGGGCGTGCGGGTTTTGACTGTGTTTCCCATAGTTTTATTGAGATTTTCCTCGACCCTTGCTTTCTTTCTACGTACTTCCGATCTTGCTTCTTGTGCGACCCTTGCTACCTACCACACCGGACACGGTACGGCGAACCCCGCCTAAACGTTGGACTTGGACTTGTTATTTTGGATTCTACGACCGGCCTACCGACTGCATATTGGTTTGGCACCATGCATCGTTGTGTAAATTGTGGCAAAGCGACAAGATGCTGTAGTTTACGTGGTCGTCGAGCTTCAAACTTCAAAAATCAGCTGTTAAGTATAGATTGTTACGTAACCTCACTTTTACTAAATCTCTTTTAACTCGGCTCTCAGACCGCCAAAATCCGTAAACTGTTCAGTGATGGTTTTATAATATAGTAGCTCTATCAATTGACACCAATTTCATCTTTTTACAACCCAGGCAAAACCGTGGCCCCAGATTGTATTGCAAGGTTTCCGTCTCCTTTATTTATTAATAATCAGGCTAACAAGAACAGATTGGACGGTGACCCCCAAACTAGACATATTTAATTTATGCCTGTATCTTGGGGTCGGATGTCTCTATAATTTATGGTTACAAGCTACATACTTACATACATATTATAAGATAAAGTCGCTTTTCGTCTGTCTGTATGTCCACGTTATGCTTCTAAACTACGCAACGGATTTTGATGCGGTTTGAAACATCATTTTGAGAATTTATTCCGGAAGGTGTATATAACATGAGTAAGTGTATTACATATAATATGTATATTACTTATATATTAAACTTACAACAAAGAAATCTCGATGCTTTTTTATGTCGTAAAAACCGTGCGAAACAGGGGTAGGTCGCTAGTAAATAAAAAATAATAGCATTATACGTAAGTAAGTACATGAGCTCGTATTTGTTGTTTTAATAATATTTTCATCCCCATCTCGGAAACAGTATTTTTGCTCTTCGATATCTGAGTGCAAAAGCCGTTTTTATCCGCTACAGGATAAAGTAAATTGAATTTAGAACATCGTGTGCACTAAGTTTGTGAATTCAAAACATCATTAAACCTATTTACTTCTCCCTCCATGGTGCCGAATTTATTTATTTATTTTATTATATTCGGGAAACTTACAGCTAAAGTAGACAATATCCTTATACAATATGAATCTGAAGGCCATTTACAAGTTTCCACTGATAAAAATTTAAAATTTAAATTGAAACAAAAGAACAAAAGACAACCATACAACAACAACCTCATACAACCTTTTTTAATTTGTTAAAAACTCAGACTCGGAACTTTCTTAGTGTACTTTTTTTTCATTTGCTTTGCGCGCGCCATTATCTTTTCACGTCATATTGTTAAAACCATATATAGATGTTGATAGGCATAATTATGCATGCATATCAATTTTATTAATTTATCTACTACAATACTCTTTACGTTACAGGTTGTTCTTATTATTGGTATAAACGGAGCATGTCGAACTAATGAACTAACACAACTTAATGTCAAAATCATTAAGAAACATTCAGATGACTTACTATTAATTAATTTTCGTAATACAAAGACAAAAAGAGACCGCAACTTCGTCATTCGCAAGGAATACGTAACAATTGTTGAGAAATATCAAGCCTTACGCCCGCCTAACACTCCAATCAATCGATTTTTTCTACAATATCGCAAGGAAAGTGTGTTAGACAGCCTATGGGTGCTAATAAAATTGGCAGTATCCCATGAGAAATAGCAACATTTCTTCAACTTCCAGAACCCCTGTTGTACACGGGTCATTGTTGCCGACGAACTTCAGCCACACTTTTGGTCGATTCAGGAGCTGATCTCATGTCCCTTAAGCGCCATGGAGGCTGGAAGTCCAATGCAGTTGTAGAGGGATACATAGAGAATTCCATCCAAAATAAGTCTAAAATATGTAAAGGTATCGTAGGAGCCATTACATTGAAAGAGCCTCAGTCAGATCCTTGGACTGGCCCTTCTACATCAAAAATGAACCGTTAAGAAACACCTAACCATCGCCCTCTCTCGCCAACATTTACGCCAAGGGAATCCGATGAATCAGTACTTACAACTAATGACAGATGTTTACCGAAAAACAGTGCACAAGTCACTAACACCAACATTCAGTACCTAACAAAAATATTACATTCAACTTAAGTAACTATAGCAACGAACGTTACTTTCAATTTTGAAATAAAAGTATCTTGTTATTGTATTTTTTTTTTTGCATTTAGTCATTGCTCGCTGAGGTGGGATGAAAAGTTACGTGTTGCACTCGAGTGCAAAGATTTTTCACCTCGTGCTCTTCTGATTCCCTCGCTAACGCTCAGGATTCAGATGAGAATATTTTCTTGTTTGTCATACTTTTTATTTATTATAGCTTAATTTTTCAGTAGTCGTGCTTTAGTTTTTAGGCTTCCGTAGTCAACAAGGAACCCTTATAGTTTCGCTATGTCCGTCCGTCTGTCTGTCCGTCCGCAGCTTAGCTTAGAGACTCTTAGTACTAGAAAGCTATGATTTGGCATGGATACACATATTCATCACGCCAACAAAGTGGTAAAATAAAATAATGAAAAAAAAAATTTGTTTAGGGTACCTTCTGTACACGTAACGTGGGGATGTTTTTTTTATTTCTCGTCTATTCCATGGTATGGGGTGTTGTTGGATAGGTCTTTAAAAAATATTGTGGGCTCGTGAAAACAGTTTCTCGATTTAGGGATCCGTTTCTGAAATATTAAGCTTTAAAGTGCTAATTTTTGTTAGAGTTAAGTGTTCCCCCCTGCCAGCTAAACGGTTAGTTTTGGATGGGTGAAAAAATATAAAAAATATATAACGAAATTAAAAGGAAAACTATCACAGCTAAGTAGGCTTTTCAAGTTTACGAGTAAATAGTCAACCAACTTGTAAAATGTACTTCGAACAGTAAAAATTTCCTATAAATTCCATTAGAAATTACTTATGTAACATTGTTAGTTGTGTAAAACAGGTAGTAAATATAAGTTTATGAACCATGTAAATAAAAAAATGAGAGAAAATAAAAAAATATACAAAATAATAAAATCATAACATTCTTATTAATAAAATGATTTCTAAATTAATAATATTTACGCTCGAATAACGACGGGCGGCGGCGTGCACTACGGAACCCTATTGCTTCGCGTGTACACGCACTTGACCGATTTTTGAACTTAGGTTTAGGTACCTACTTACTTTTTATTAAGATTATTTTGGCGTTATAATTTCGTGATAAAGCTATTTGAAGAGCCGCTTTACCTACATTTTTTAAAGAAGAATAATTATCTGATGTTTGTTAAAAAACACATTAATTCTCAATGGAGGGTGGTTTTTTTATTTAATTTGTATTTTATGGACGTCCTGTTAGTTCCAATTGTTACTAAGGTATTTCAGAGTGATAGATTATTTAGTTTAAAAGTTAGACCGTTTTGTTTACACAGCAGGAGTTACAGCAGCAAACAAGAATTTAAAAAATGCTATGAAAAGTTTAATTAAAAAAAAAATATTTATTACGTTGATAAAAACATAGTCTCTCCCTCATTTCGATATGTGCACATAAAGACTCATCCTGTATATGTATACAGGGTGTAAGTGTAAACAGTGGCAATCTTTTAAGGTGTCATTGTACTCATCATTATGAACATCCTTCTTAACTTAACTAAAACTACTTATCATTTATTAATTTATTTAAGATATACGTACCTATACAACATAACAGATTTAAATAAATCTAAGGCGTTGTACAGCAAAATTTAACAAAACACAATTAAAAATAAAACAATATAACAAATAGAACACGAGAAATTATTAAGAAACAAAGTAGAGGTATACATGCAATCAACAAAAAAGAAACAGAAAATTATTACTTATTTATCTTTCATTCATCATCTCACAGAATCTTAAACATTCACGACACACATCTCTCCATCTCCCTGCAAATAAATCACACTCCGGTGTTGATGTCAAAAGAGAATTAAGCATCGTAAGCGCCCGAACGAGGGGCGAGTTATCCAATATACCAATCATAATGAGGTATCGTTGGAAGCGTCTTGATCGTCCGCTGGTTACAGGCTTGTGACGTCACATTAAATTGAATCGAATATGGCGCCCTCTAGAGGACAAAGTCATGAACAAATTATTTTATTTTTAGTTGCCATTTTGGGTATCAAATGAAAGGGCTTAATTAGAACATTTCAAAAATATACAGGGTGTAAGTGTAAACAATGGCAATCTTTTAAGGGGTCACTGTACTCATCATTATGAACAACGTTTACTATGGGACCAAACCTGAAACCGCGAAAAAAATCAGCTGTTCAGTACATTTATGTTCGCATAATTCGTCAAAATGTAGGGAACAGCTGTTTTTTTTCCTGAAAGTTGTTCATAATGATGAGTACAAGGACCCCTTAAAAGATTGCCACTGTTTACACTTACACCCTGTATATCTTTGAAATGTGCTGATTAATCCCTTTCATTTGATACCCAAAATTAAATGTGGCTTAATTAGCACATAAGTAAAAATAAATTATTTGTTCATGACTTTATGCCCTCCAGAGGGCGCCATATTCGATTTAATTTAATGTGACGACGTCACACAGTCTGTAACCAGCGGACGATCAAAACGCTTCCAACGATACCTCATCGTCAAATTATGATAAGTATTAAGTATAAGTAACAAACCTACACTTACATACATACAAACATACCGGTCAAAATCATAACCATTCATTTTGCTTCGCCGTAGGCGAGTAATGAGTCTGTTTTTGTTTTATTTCATATATTGTACTGTTTTTTTTTTAAAGAATAAGCTGACATGACTCAAATGCTATCCAACTGATGAAGGCAGGATATGTGGCCACATTTCGTGACAAACTGTGGGCCCAAAAGTAGCACGTAGAGCGGTGCAGAGAGGTGTCCTGAGGCACGACATCAAGGGGGATCCCTACTTGAAATCGAATGACGTAAGATCGAATAACACTTGCTCGAAAACGTTAGCTCGATACTACTTGAAATCGATAAATTATGAGCGCGACGGTTCACTACGTCGAATCTCGAATAACTATAGCTCGAATCATCGGCAGCGCGAAGCCTCATTATCTTGAAACATCATTTCTCGAACTAATCTAATCGATTTACATAATAGTTTCAAGGATTTTTATTTGAGAATACCGGTATATTATCTGGAGTGACTGCCTATCTGCCCTCCAGAACCCAGTTACTGGGTAATGCCATACCCCTTGGTAAGACTGGTTGTCAGTCTTTCGGGCTTCTGACGACGCGTAACGACTGTCACAGATCCATGAATGACAGCCGGGACCAACGGCTTAACGTGCTTTTGGAGACACGGGGGGTCTCGGTATGTAAAGATGGTCACCCATCCACGGACTGACCGCGGCAAGCGTTGCTTAACCTCATTGATCGATCCGTGCTGCTATTATTACTTAGCCACGAGCCCCTTATCTGTACAACATTAGTTTTTATTTACACTAAACCCGAAAACGGGTCATTGTACCCATCATTTTGAACAATTTTTTCTATGGGACCAATTTTGTAATCGCGAAAAAAAATCAGCTGTTCCATACATTTGTGTTCACTTAAATCGACAAAATGTATGGATCAATATGATGAGTACAGTGACCCCTTTTCGGGTTTAGGGTAAACAAAAACTAATGTTGTATACAAGGTGTTAGGTTAAACGAGGGACATACTTTAACGGAGTGTAGTACTCATCATTATGAACAACTTTTACTATGGGACCAAACCTGAAATCGTCAAAAAAAATCAGCTGTTCAGTACATTTTGACGAATTATGCGAACATAAATGTACTGAACAGCTGTTTTTTTTTTCGCGATTTCAGGTTTGGTCTCATAGTAAAAGTTGTTCATAATGATGAGTAGGTACTACACTCCGTTAAAGTATGTCCCTCGTTTAACCTAACACCCTGTATATATTGTTCCATTATTTGTTCTCAAATAAAAATACTTGAAACTATTATGTAAATCGATTAGATGGTCGTTCGAGAAATGATGTGTCAAGATAATGGGCCTTCGCGCTGCCGTTGATTTGAGCTATAGTTATTCGAGATTTTGATGCATCGAGGTAGTGAACCGTCGCGCTCATAATTTATCGATTTCAAGTAGTATCGAGCTAACGTTTTCGAGCAAGTGTTATTCGATCTTACGTCATTCGATTTCAAGTAGGGATCCCACATCAAGGAGAAGCTGGACGCTAGGAAACGATATGGATTCCTTCCGTTAAAAAATAAACTGCTATGAAGACGGCTGAACTAGAAGAGTTTTCGTTGAATCTTTTGGCACATTAATCATGAGAGAGATCAATAATAGTGATTGTAGGTAGGCATGCAATTTTAATAGATTAAACGCATTATTAGCAACCACAACATCTTGATTATTGTCATGGTCTCGTGCATTCAGTGCCATGTTTCCCAGGTATTGCCGAGTTTCATCCGATTTCATAATTTATAACCGTAGTTCCACCATTCGTTTCTTCACGGTTAAAGTGGTGGTTTGAATGTATGTACTCTACTACATATTATGCAGAGTTCACCAAAAACGCATTTCGCGAGGGTTTTCTATTATAAATAAATAAAACTTTACAGTATTTCAAAACAAATATTACACTCAGCGGCAATAATGTGACACAAACGCGATTAAATCCAACTAAACCAATTCTATGGGTTTTTTTAATGAGAATAGATTTCAAGTAGCTTCTCTAGTTGGTTTAAGTGAATAATTTCACATTTGTTTGTTTAGAATTGGCACATATACCTAAGTTATTACTTATTTAAGTTATAAAGGCTCTTACAGACAGAGTCGATATCGCGTCGCGACGTGTCGCGTAGCAGTGTTGTGACGCGATAATATCGCAATATCGCTCGCGATATCGCCTGTCTGTAAGAGCCTTTACTTCGGCTTATTAGCCGAATGTGTAGTAGGTAATTGATTCGGGTCGGTGGAATTGTTGTTGTACTGCTGAATCTGATGTACCCGTATGTGTATAATAACTATGTGTATATCACCTTTTAGACAAAATGTACAAAATTATCCGGCATCCTTTAACTTCGATCTTAAATGTGGCCTTGGACGACCGTGCTTGGGCACAAGCTACACTTCTCATTCGTATGGGAGGCCTCGGCGTCCGCAAAATTTCTAGTATTAGTTTACCGGCATTCATATCCTCGGTCCAGGGCACAGAGAAATTAATCTGGAAAATCCTAGCCTCCACACTGGTTAATTTTGATGTGCCTTGTTTCACCGAGACTATGGATGCCTGGAAACTCGCTTGCCCGAAGTCAGACCCACCCGACAATCCATCTTCCCTGAGACGGTGGGATGAGCCGCTCTGCAGAGTAGTACAGAACAATTTACTTGACACGTCTGCTACTACTGCGGAGCATGCGCGTCTGCTGGCTGTGGGTAAGTGGGAGTCGGGTCTGTGGCTTCACGCACTACCGTTGTCGAACATAGATACTTTGTTCGCCGACACTACTTTCCGCCTCGCTGCTTCCCTGCGACTTGGAGCTCCTTCTTGTTCTTCTCATCGCTGTCACTGTGGCGAATTTGTCAACAGCCTCGGACACCACGGCCTGTCTTGCAGCCGAAGTGCGAGTCGCTTAGCGCGGCACGTGAACATCAATGACATCATCCGACGAGCTCTTGTCACCGTCGGCGTTCCAGCTGTATGGCTACCCAATGGCTTGGCACGCGACGATGGCAAGAGACCCGACGGCATGTCATTATTTCCATGGAAGGTGGGAAGGCCTTTAGTGTGGGACGCAACTTGTGTCGATACTCTTGCGCCATCCCATCTTCCAGGCTCGGCGTGCTGTGCAGGCACTGCTGCTGCGGCTGCGGAAAACCTCAAGCGGCGGAAGTATAATAACCTCATAGGTAATCATATTTTTGAGCCGTTTGGGGTTGATAACCTTGGGCCATGGGGTCCGAGTGCTCATAGTTTGTTCAACGAAATCTCCAAACGGCTCGTTGACACTTCCCGTGACCCAAGGGCTGGCTTTTACCTTGGCCAGAGCATTAGCATTGCCATACAACGTGGCAATGCCGCCAGTATCTTGGGTTCTTTACCAGTCGACAGCGATGCGGAGGAATTTTTAGTTTTAGTTAGTTTAAGATATTATATTTTTAGCTTACCTAATTATACTATGAATAAATAACTATGAATAGCACCTCTGACAAAATTTGATAGCTATAGCTACTTGGTTTTTAGATTAGATACGAGTCAAAAACGAGTATGATACCTGCTTCTCCGTGCTTCCAATAATAAGACGATATTTTGGTTTTAGCTAGACTAACAACAATAAAATATGAATTGCTTATAAAATAAACTAGTGTTCGATCGATAAGTATTGACCGACACCTAATAAATAATACTTTATCTACATATCTATGTTTTGTGGAATCTAGTGGGGCGTTAAAATATTTATAGCTTTCAATCGTAAGGTTTTACGACATTGATGTTTTATGAGATACTCGGTTCCTCCTTCTGAGGTTCGAACTCTCCGCCCAGTGTTTTGTTTTAACATCGATTTAATAATAATACTCTATACAAATTATATTATTTGTGAAAATTGTTGATATGCAAAAGTTATTGTCCATCGACTTTTATTGCTGATAGTACCTATTTTCCAAGAAAAATAGTAATACACATTACATATCGATTAATTCTGTAGTATATAAGCGTAGTTATGTTTGTCTACGATAGAGTTACTTATATATATCTGTGAAAACTTTTAATTGGTCTTATTTTTATTTTTCTCAATCGTGCAAAATGTTTAGGTAGCTGTAGGTAAAAACTGCAAAATTAAATAAATATCTTGTTAGAAACCCTAATAATTTAGTCATACAAGTCGGTTGGTACGGCGGCTAGTGAAGCCACAGATGAGATTTGTTGCAGGCCGACACTGTGTGTTCAAAGATAGGTTTAGGCAGCGGGTAATACATACCCATTGATGGACCAGAGAGGCCACTGCGAATTTTAAGACATGTGTGTATATTTCATCGCCACTGCTCTTAAAACGGTGAAGGAAAACATCGTGAGGAAACCGGCATGTCCTAGAACCAAAAATTTGACTACATGTGACATCCACAAACAGTGCGCACTGTGCCGCGTGGTGGATTATTACGGCCCAATCCCTCACACAGAAAGAGGAGGCCTGTGTCAAATAAAAATAACAACACATTATAGGCTGAGTAAGTAAATCAACTACTGCTGTTTTTATGTATTTGATTGTTGTTATAAAAAACAATTATGTAGGTGCATAATACGTAGGTATAAGTATCAGGGTTTTGTTCAATTGCCTACAATGGAACATCATATTATTGTGTCATCGACGTGCCATTGATTGACACCCGGCGATCTGTCGTATTGTTGTTGTTGTGAATTGTGAGATATACCTACTGTGCTGTTTTGGATTTGCTTCTGTTATTTTGTTTTTGTAAGTACTATATTTTGGGGAATTCTCTGAGAGAAATCTATGCAATGTTACTCAGGTAAATAGAACTGAGATCGCTAAAAACTGTGTGTGGCTTAGCATTAAAATCAACTTATTGGTTGATTCTAACCTCAAAAGTATTTTTAACGATTGTAATATTTAACCTGGCTATTCAGATATTATTTTCAAACAGGATGGTGTCTACATGAAAACAATCCAATCCAGCTTCTATAGGAATTTGGCTAATGTTCTTTGCCTACTTATTGTAACTCAGAACATAATATTGAGAGGAAATGTTTTTCACAGTTCAGGAGTAATTCTGAGCTACGAAGTCGGAGGACTCGACTGCGCTTTAGAAGACTCCGTTAGTATCAAACACAAATGTAAAATAATTTTGTTTTGGTATTTAATAAAAAAACGATCTTGTTCCGGGGTATCTAATGTTTGTACTTATAACCACCTACCTACATGATGCTTACCTAAGCAGTATCTACGTCAAAACTTTAAATATTGTTGCGGGCGGATGCAACACACATGGGTATAAAAAGGGTAAGGTAGCAATGATGCGCGGTTATTTACTTTGTTTAGTGTTTATATTAGCCCTCCAAGAAATATAATATTGCTTCATTATTAGCAGCAAGTTCCCAAGCACACGCTTTTGTTTTCTATGTGGTTGAGCACTTGGTCACCAGATGGTCAGTTGTTTGACACATAAAAATATAACACAGCCACCATTGTTTTGTTTCAAACCCCGCGTTTACACCTATAGACGAAGACAGTGAATTCTATAGACAAGTTGTGACAGGTACTTGTTTTCGGCAAGTCTTCGACATGTCAAAAACATGTCGTGTTAACATTTACTTATCATTTAATATGAATTTAGGTACGTGGTTTCAGATATATATTTTCACATGTTTGATAAGTTTTATAATATACAACAGGTCAAACAGTATACACAACATGTAGGCAATACATGTTTTATACCTTGTTCTAAATGCGGGTAACACAATCAAAAACTTTACATTTAAAAAATATGTTTAAGTAGGTACTATAAGCCAAAAAAAATTATGCTATTTTTTTAGCTTATTTGGTAATCTTCACGTAATAGTTAATATAAAAACACTGAGGCAGGCGATCTACTGTGGAGATGTAGGTACGATGACAGATGAATACACCTATTTTGGAAATTTAAAACACCTAAGTATCTGTAATAGACATACCCACCTAACCTCGCGGGACACGTTGCACATTCTTTGGATAATGTAAGTACATATGTCCAAAACAAATCAAAACAACTGTGAAACTTCCGTGAACTATCACATATCGAGGTGCGCGGCGGCTGCGGCGGCTCCGGCGGGCACGCTCACACAGGCTTGCGCACACACACCCGCCAGCGTCACCACTTATTGTTACGTCTAGTATTCTAACACACATGTGGAGTTTCGACATACCTATAGGTGTGTACGGAGCGGGAGGCGGCAGGGTCGGCCGCCGATCTGTAAACAGTGGTTATCGACGCGCCGCCACTTGCCTCCACGGCATCTCCGGCTACTGCGCTATATTTATCCGCTCTGGAACTGACGCGTGCGGCTAAATCCGTTCGGCGCCGAGCGATGCCGGCCTCCTGCAACCACAACCACGTCACGAAGTGTCTCGGTGCACACCGGCGCTCCCTCGACGGACCGACGGAGCAGCTGACCGACACGCACAGCGGAATTCGCGAACGCTATACTACAACGAAAGAAACTTCGCAGGGCACAGGCTTTTAGCTTTTTAGTTAGGAAACATCATAATAAGCTCACCTGAGGACAGGGTCTCAGTAGGACTTATGTGCTGGCGCAGGTCCGGCGGCGACGCAGGCTTGGTGATGGTAATAAGAAGGTGCAGGCGTGCGGTAATGGTGATGTGGCGGTGGCGACGCGCGGTAAGTGTCCGGCACGGGGGAGCCGCTGCGGAACCCAGCCAGCTGGCAGCTGGGCGGCTCGAACAGGTCGCGGAACGCCGGCGGGAGTTGCTCCGCGGGAGGTTCGGGCGCTGAGTACCACCCGGACGTGGCCGCACGAAACTCTTCAGCCACTAGCGAGTACGGTTGGGGCGAACAGTAAACGGCGGAAGCTGGAAGTCGCGGTTCACTGAAGTCATCAAGAGAATCGACAGGTTTATCATATCTCGCACAATCTGCACCCGGTTCTCGTTTTGGTCTGCACTCGAAGATGCGCGGCTTCACGTCAGGCTTGACGTCTCGCTGTTGTCCTAGCGTGTCCGCCGCACTCAGCGTCTCCTGGGCGGTGAGCGCCTCTTGGGCTTGCTGCAGTTGCTGTTGTCTCTTTAATGCTTCCTCCTTTTCCCTTAGCGCGTCTTTCTTCTTAAAGCGACGCCGCCGACGTAAGTAAGAACCGTTATCAAACATATTATACGAATCGGGATCCAGAGTCCAGTAACTTCCTTTACCAGGTTTTTTATCGTCTCTCGCCACTTTCACAAAGCACTCGTTGAGGCTTAGATTGTGTCTAATGGAATTTTGCCAGCCTTGTTTGTTTTCTCTGTAGTAAGGAAATCGTTCCATTATAAATTGGTAAATGCCGTTTAGTGTAATGCGTCGTTCGGGGGCGTTCTGTATGGCCATTGCTATCAGCGCAATGTATGAGTAGGGCGGTTTGACCATATCTTTAGGAGCACCAACGTGCTGTTGATGTGGATGAAGGTAGGGGGCTCCATATCCATAGCGGTATTGTTCATAGGCATAGGGTGTGACACCGGCTGAATAGCCACCGGCAGCTCCTCCGCGGTACGTATACGGGCTCTGTTCACCAAACAACGCGTGCATTTTGCCGGCTACGTTCACTGTCGCAACATGCTCAACCCGAAAGCGCGGTACCTCCGACGCGTTGCTCTTACGGCACCAAAACGACGACTGACCGATTTTGTTTAGATTCACAACAAGGCCGGTTTACATAGTGGAGGCTAAGCGAGAGACGAATGAGCGGTGGTGTGGGCACCGGCGTACGGCTCGCTGGTGCCCCGCCCTCGGGCGTGCGTCTTGCTCTCGCTGCCGACCAGGAGCATGTGCATCTCTGTCGCGCCGCCGACGTGGGGTGTGTACGCCCAGGGCTCCGCATGGGCGGTGCTTGCCTCACTACTGCCGTACTGCCCCTTTAGTGACACTCCTCACCCTAGTCCTATATCCTGACCCATTGTCCATCTGTCAACGATTCTAGCATTTACATGCGTTGCTTGACGGGTCCACTCATTTTAGAAAAAAATAAAGTGAAAAGTTCACAATACCTGCAGTATTTACAACAAACAAAACTCGACCGGAAAAGAAGTTTTCAGTTTAACATTTAGTTTTTTTACTCACTTATAAAATGTGTTTCAGGCATACATATGTAAATCTACGTAGGTATTCAGTGTGTTCGATAGGGCTATGTTAATAATTACTGAAAGCCCACCAAATTAAGAGCAATGGTGGCCCAGTGGTAACGACCGCGATTTACGAATTGTAGGTCGTAGGTTCGAAACCAGACAGGTGATTTACTTTGTGTAAATTATTTCATCAACACAGTGAATGAAAACATCGTGAGGAAACCGGCATGTCCCAGAACCAAAAATTCGAAGACTTGTGACATTACCAACCCGCACTGGGCCCGCGTAGTGGATCACGGCCCACTCCCTCTCACCGAGAGGAGCCCTGTGTCCAATGGGAACATTATAAACTGATTATGCACCAAATTACACTGTTCGGTGTTTTCACCGAACATCTTCGTTTGCAGTATCGGCAGCGCGTTGACCTAATTTTATTACTTATTACTTAGTTTTATTCATGTTAGATTCAGTGCACTTTTGTATACCGCGTTAGCCGGGTGTATTCATCAACATTCAACAAAATATGTCGGGGTACGAAGCAAGGTGTCGGTGTTTTCGAGGAGAAACAAAAGTTTATGTTGATCACTGTTTAATGTCTCACTCTCAAACTGTCCTTAATACTAAAATGTTGAATGTTGATGAATACGCGGTAGACAAAAGTGCACTAAATCTAGCATGAATAAAACTAAGTAATAAGTAATAAAATTAGGTCAACGCGCTGCCGATATTGCAAACGAAGATGTTCGGTGAAAACACCGAACATATTCCGGGCCACGAAAGATAGGGATGCTGATATGAAACAATGTTATGTTAGTAAAATAATGGAATGATCATGATAATAATGTTAACAAGGTGAAAACAAGATTAAATGTTAGTAGAGCAAAAGTAAACGTAATAAGTAAAACCGGACAAGTGCGTGTCGGACCACGCACAATGAAGGGTTTCGTAGTTGAAAAGAATTTATCCCAAAAACAAACTCAACATTGGATATTAAAAAAAAAAAATGATGTCATAAAATTACAAATTCACAATTTTCGGACTTTTTCCTTTACTTGTGCTGGGAGACCTTGCTTCTTGCCAAATTTCATTATTCTAGGTCAACGGGAAGTACCCTATAGGTTTTGATTTAGTTGCGATAGTTGCGAGTATCAAAATGTGTCGCAAAATGGCCGTATTTTTTTATTGCGTTGACTTAGAAGCTTGAGTGTTTTAGGACTTCAAGAGACCATAGATCTACGTATTTGATATTAATTTCAACTTGATACCTCTATGCGTTCATCAGAAAAAGGGTCTTGACACACTGACAACTTTGAAAATATTTTTTATGTGATAAAATTATAAATTAACAATTTTCGGACTTTTTCCTATATTTGTGGTGTGAGACCTTGCTTGTTGCCAAATTTCATGATTCTAGGACGCCGGGAAGTACCCTATAGGTTTTGATTTACTTGCGAGTATCAAAAAATGTCGCATAAATGGCCGTATTTTTTTATTGAGTTGACTTAGAAGTTTGATCTTTTTAGAACTCCAAGGCACCATAGACTTACGTATTAGATATTAATTTCAGCTTGATACCTTCACGCATTCCTGAGAAAAACGGTCTTGACAGACTGACAGACAGACAGACGGACAAACAAGTGATCCTATAAGGGTTCCGTTTTTTCCTTTTGAGGTACGGAACCCTAATAAAATTAGGTCAACGCGCTGCCGATATTTCAAACGAAGATGTTCGGTGAAAACACCGAACATACACATAGGTACCTACCTACCTACAGAATGACTGTTTTCAAGATACCCGTAGATTACTAGAAGCGCAGATATGTTTTTAATTTAGCTGACTAATTGCTTCACTTTTTGTGGACCGGTACCTATTGATAACATTAGGTACACAGGCGGATTTAGAGATTGACAGTCGTTGACGCAGGCTATTTGTGAAAAAACTGGTGACCCAAATCAACCAATTTTATGAAATTACCTACTACCTGCCTGCGCAATCTTTGGCTCAGAAGAGATTGTGGGGGCTTCCGCTAGAAGTTACTTTTATTCTTACGTACTGAACCCTAAAGGTTCACACCTACGGTTCACACTAATTTCGGTGTGTCAACGAACCCTTTTGAGTCTGAGACTGAAGATTTTCAGCTTGTTTTTTTGAATGCGCTAATCTCTGAACCTACCAGTCGGATTTGAAAAAATATTTTTGCATTTGATAGCCCAATTCTTGAGGACGGTAGGTTATTTAGCATCATCACCCTTAGGAGACGAGCAAAAAAAATTGGCAGTCATGGGGACTGGCGACACGACACAAGTGAAAACTTAAAACTTTTGAATAACTGTGTTTGTTTTATTTTAATTTTTAATTGAATTATAGCATGAATAAGTAAAATTTCATAATTTGTAAATTGAAATTATTATTAGTCTGGTTTTCACATCTATTGGCACTCCGAGAAATAATTATATAAATATATTCATATAGTTTATTTATTAATCAAAACATAATTATGTGCTGCGCAAGCCCAGTGCGAAATGTAAATAAATAGTATTAATTTAGTAATAGTATTAGTAGGTTCAATGGTTTGGGCTGGGCGTTGATGAGTCAGGACTTCTCTTTTTAACCGACTTCTAAAAAAGGAGGAGGTTCTCAATTCGGATGTTTGTATTTTTTTTATTTTTTTTATGTTTGTTCGCGCATAACTCCGTCGCTTGCCAACCGATTTGAAAAATTATTTTTTTGTTGGATAGGGTATACTTCCCAAATGGTCCCATTTTTGTCAAAATCCAGTTCTGATGATGGGATCCTGGAGAAATCGAAGGAACTCTTCAAATATTATAGGCACACCTATAGCGATTTGGGTATTTTTTATAGTAGCTCGTGCATTTGCTCTCGGAAAGCACCACTTGATGAAGTGGAACTGATGATGAAGACCACAGATGGCTACCGGAACTACTCAATGATAAATATTTCACGGGTTGCGATTCGATTACTTTAATATATGGTTGCTAAGCAATTTCCGCTCATCACACAATGCGTGTGGTGAGTGGTTGTTGAGGAGTTCTCCTGGTTCTTACCAGCAGAACTCCTCAACAATTAATGTCCCAGCATCGGGAAAAACAATATTTTGTAACATGTGATGAGCAATTGACATTAGACTATTGTAACATAAACCAATTATAAACAGACCCACTAAAAAGCGACAAATAAAAACTTTTTAACAAAAAAAAAACCGACTTCCAAAAATCACTACAAAGTGAAAAATAACTTTGATTTCGGAAGTCGGTGGCAAAAAAAAAGAAAGTAAATAAAAAACGAAAGACACCGACTTCCGAAATCAAAGTTAATTTTCACTTTGTAGTGATTTTTGGAAGTCGGTTTTTTTTTTGTTAAAAAGTTTTTATTTATACAACATTAGTTTTTGTTTACCGTAAACCCGAAAAGGGGTCATTGTACCCCTCATATCAAGAACACTATTGTTTAGATTATGTTATAATCAATGATTTTTAGATATATTTTATACACTAATTTTAATTTTGGGCGTGACTTGGCTATCGCATTAGGTTAAGACCTGTAATGGCAGTTTTAAGGCATTTAAATAAATAAATCATTTTGAACAACTTTCTCTATGGGACCAACATTGAAATCGCGAAAAAAAAATCTGCTGTTCCATACATTTCATCGATTTAAGTGAACACAAATGTATGGAACAGCTTTTTGGCGATTTCAAGGTTGGTCCCATAGAAAAAGTACGGTTCGGGTTTACGGTAAACAAAAACTAATGTATAGAAGGTAGGTAATTTAAACCGATACCTAAACAATAATTTTGTGATTAGCGTTGCATAACTTCGGAAGTATTCTTCTCAATAATTCGGTAATATTCAAAATGATAGGTACTACGATTAGTAATATTTTTAATTTTCTTCTCCTTCGCCAAAACATAACTACCAAGGAAGCGGATACAGTTATAATGGTTATGTTAATCCCCTGGAAAATCTGTTGAGCTGTTTGTTTGTCGTTCTCGGAAACGATTAAGTATGATTTTTTGGCTTGAGGAAAGTAATAATAAGTAATTGTATGCTGGGCCTATTTTACTCATTTTATCCCACCAATGACTTTTGGCTTTTGAGTTTACCTTGGACAGAAGAGTCATCTGCATACCAACATTGGGTAGTTGCTTGTTCTGTTTATTATGGATAGTGTTGCAAGGGCATACAATAGTATATCAAGTGGATCGCCTTTTTTGTTATATAATCTCATATCGGAATCACGTAAGTATTACAAGTTCTGTGTGACCATTGTATTTATTAAACGGTCATGGATGTATTGCATGAAAAACATCACCCGGGGATTTAATCCTGATTCAAGTCTATATTTTACACTGCCTCCCCGAATTGAATCCACTACTAGAAGTAGACATAACTAGTGAACATGTGGAATTAATTGCGAGGAAATTAAATGGCGGTGGCCCAACAGACACCACATGTGAAAATTGGATAGATTACTTCATTGATATATAGGAGGTAGATATGTTACGCTCTAACATCGCAATCACTAAACCTGGACTCGGCGCACGACTACATGCACCGAAACACCAGTTCGATTGTGACTAATGTCAATTGTGTGCGTAACACAATTTATGCGGTCCACGTAGGTACGAGGAGCGCGAACCATATCTACCTTATTTATACATCAATGGATTACTTGTTACGATTTGGAAAAGCAAGCCTGCATTTGAGGATCGCTAGTACAATTAACAATGCATTTAAATAACAATTTTGTTTCTTGGAGCCAAATACAAGCCCTTACGTCAAGTCGACTCATACATAGCTCAAGACGAAATGCCCAGGTGTGAGACCGATTCGCATCGGCAAATGCCTACACAAGATCCTATCCAAATGCCTGATTTTAGTCACCGGTTCTGAGGTCACCGAAGCCTGTACTCAATCACAACTCTGCAGTTGACTAAGTAGCGGTATTGAAGGTGCTATACACGCAATGAACGATCTTTTCCAAAAATAATGCCAACCAGGCTCGAACTGGGGAATGCTACTCGTCAATGCAATAATGCTTTTAATTTAAAAAAAAAAAATCTGCAAGCTCATGTTCAGAAAGGTTATACCTCCGACATTATTTCGAAATTAAAAAAAAAAAGTAATGATATCTAATACACACATCAACACGGTCTAGGGCTGTTTTTAAAAAAGCCAATTACTATCAATGTGTTAATTATTTATATGACATGTATATATTTAAAAGATACGTTATTTAATATTCTACCATTTTTTAATAATGGTTAAGGTACTTAGATTAAAATTTCAGGATTTTATGGAAAAAAAATGAAGCATAGACGGAAACCGTTTAAGAATTAACTTTTAATTTGTGAGTAAAAACTTAAAAAAATAGAAAAATCATTTAATTTGTGTTTATAAACTTGAAGTTAGTAGTCTGAGAAAGCGCCCATGATGTTCATAACAAATCGGCAACGATTCGGCATGCTCAGAACAAGGTTGTCAATGTCTTGCTGCGGAATATTGTCCCATGTCCTTCTGAGGTGCGCAAAAAGTTGATCTTCTGTAGCCAGATTTTCAGGAACTTCCTTCAGAGCTCTTCTTTGCAGCATATCCCACGCATGCTCAATGGGATTTAGATCTGGCGATTGAGCAGGCCAGTCTAAGGCCCTAACATTGTGTGTATGTAACCAAGCTGCTACCGTTCTCGCCGTGTGTGCCCGGGCATTGTCGTGCATGAGCAGGAAATCTTGCCCCATTTGTGTTCTGTGGGGCAAGATTACGGGCCCCAGCACCTGTTGGACGTATCGTTCTGCCGTCATATTGCCCCGCACCCAAACGAGATCCGTCCGTCCTCCAAGACGAATTCCTGGCTTCCTTCCTGAGGGTTCTGAAGACGGCTCCATCGTCCAGAAACTCGCCAAACACGCGTCCTTCGTGAATCTGGATGGAAGCCGAACCTGGATTCATCCGTGAACAGCACATTGGACCATTGCTCACGGCCCCAGTCCACGTGGTTCCGAACCCATTCTAATCGTCGTCCACGATTGCCTCTACGTAAAGGTGGGACCCGGAGTGGTCTACGAGAGCTTAGACATGCTTTTATGCAGTCGCCTTCTTACAGTTTGGTCACTCACAAGCAGTTGGTGTTCCACTCGCAGCCTTTGGACCAATTGAGTCGCCGTTGCATTTGGTTGAGCTCGCGCAGTAATTTGCAAAAATCGGTCTTGTCTGGGGGTAGTGATGCGACTTGGCCCCCGGTGCCTCTCCGCTACTTCACCTGTGGCACGATAGCGTGTCCACAATCTTGAAATTACATTTTGGTGGGTCCCTATGGCCTCAGCAACATTACGCTGAACAGACCCAGCTTCCAGCATTCCCACAGCTCGTAACATCTCCGCCCTCGTCAAATGTTGGCGTTGCATGGCTACAATACCTCAATTTTAACTTTATCTTTCGTTTAAAAATGAAAAAAAAACTGTAACTAAACGTAATTCGTATTGTTTTCTAAATTTCGCACAAATGAAAATTCCCTCTCCTACACATCAATACATTTTTATGCCACCGAAACAAAAGAATTTTCAAAAATTTGTATTTGTAATTAGTCTGAGATAAATTACAAACAAATCGGTGTATAAAAGATTCCAATGCGGCTAGTACTTTTCGAGTTATTTAATTGAGTATGAAATATCCCTAGACCGTGTTGATGTGTGTATTTGGAGTTGTGACGATTTTATGATCTAGATTTGACCATTTCGGCCGCGCGCGTGTTATATCACTTTTGTGCTAATTTCAGTTCTATGCGTGAGGCGTAAGGTGTATGTAAGTATGGATGTTACTACTGGGCCCTATTTCTCAAAACTTATTAGACTAATATTATGAGTCCATGAACGAATATTTTTTACTAGTTTACTACTGTGCGTTTCTCGAAGCTACGGTAGTACAATATTAGTTACTAGTTGCCAACTAATAAATATTAGCTAAAATTACCTGAGCAAATTCAATTTGGTTTCATAAAAAAATGTGTTATTAGTTACTCTTGTAAATTACACTGCTAAAGCTATTAGTCTCAAAAGGCTTGTAAAAAAGATTAGCCAAAATCCAAAATTATTAGACTTAAATTTACCAAACAAATTGTATATAATGTGGTCAGATTCGGATATCTATGCACTACACTACACACCGTATAAATAATAAAATTGCTTGAGATAGGTATTTATAATGTATACTGAATTATTTTACGTTCACTTTCCATTGTGGCTTAATATTTGGCCAATAGGTATCTCGTAAGTAGGTAAAAAAAAACCCAAGCAATTAATAATAATAATTGGGGTAATTTTTGCTTGGCGGCAAAAATTACCCCAAGAGAATGACAAAGTTTTTGGGTTGGTTGGGTTGTGCAGGTCAGATAGGCAGCCGCTCCATGTAAAATACTGGTATTCAGCTTCATCCGGTTAGACTGGAAGCCGACCCCAACATAGTTGGGAAAAGGCTAGGCAGATTGATTGAATGACAAAGTTTTGTAATTTCCTCCGACTTATTCCGCTTATCCTGCTTTGATAAAAAGTTTTAGAAACCCCCATAACAGAATGTCTTTATACACTTCTCAAAATTATTAGCTTTAGATCCATGGTAAATTATATTTATTTAATATTTACTTTAAATAAAACAATCCGTTTATAACCGCCAATGTGCAAACGACAAAATCAAACGAAATAAACGAATCCAAAAGTGGCGGGAACTTTTCCGCATTCTTTTTAATCAGTAAAGAGGCGTGGTTACTATTATAGTTATGCTGGGCCCTAATTCTCAAAATTTATTAGACTAATAATATGAGTCCATGAACGAATATTTTTTACTAGTTTACTAGTGTGCGTTTCTCGAAGCTACGGTAGTACAATATTAGTTACTAGTTGCCAACGAATAAATATTAGCTAAAATTACCTGAGTAAATTCAATTTGGTTTCATAAAAAAATGTGTTATTAGTTACCTACTCTTGTAAATTACACTGCTAAAGCTATTAGTCTCAGAAGGCTTGTAAAAAAGATTAGCCAAAATTGTATAAAATGTGGTCAGATTTGGATATCTACACTACACTACACACTGTATAAAGAATAAAATTGCTTGAGACAGGTATTTATATTGTATACTGAATTATAATAATAATATGTTCACTTTCCATTGTGGCTTAATATTCAGCCAATAGGCATCTCGGTGGGAAAAATTACCATAAATAGAATGACAAAGTTTTGTAATTTCCTCCCACTTTTTTAGCTTATCCTGCTTCGATAAAAAGTTGAGAAACCCCCTTAACAGAATGTCTTTTGCTTCTAATACACTTTTCAAAACTATTAGCTTTAGATCCATGGTAAATTATATTTATTTATTTAATTACTAGCGGACCCGACAGTGACGTTGTCCTGTCTGAACTATTATCCTATAACCCGACTGCAGCGCCACCTACCGGGTCCGGTGTTTTCAAACCATCCAGGAACCCATTCAAATATAAACACAAAATTTAATCTAAATCGGTCCAGCCGTTGTTATACCACGTTTTATCCGTATTTTTTAGGGTTCCGTACCTCAAAAGGAAAAAACGGAACCCTTATAGGATCACTTGTTTGTCCGTCTGTCTGTCTGTCTGTCTGTCTGTCTGTCAGCCTGTCAAGACCGTTTTTCTCAGGAACGCGTGAAGGTATCCAGGTAAAATTAATATCAAATACGTAAGTCTATGGTCCCTTGGAGTTCTAAAAAGTTCAAACTTCTAAGTCAACGGAATAAAAAATACGGCCATTTATGCGACATTTTTTGATACTCGCAAGTAAATCAAAACCTATAGGGTACTTTCCGTCGTCCTAGAATCATGAAATTTGGCAAGAAGCAAGGTCTCACAACACAAATATATGAAAAAGTCCGAAAATTGTTAATTTGTAATTCTATCACATAATTTTAATTTTTTTTTTGATATCCATTGTTAAGTTTGTTTTTGGGATCAATTCTTTTCAACTACGGAAGCCTTCATTGGTCCGACACCCACTTGGCCGGTTTTTTTTAAAGTATCCAATGTCCGTCTCCTGATTCTAAGCTGAGGTAGCTTAGAATCAGGAGACGGACATTGGATCCCGGACCCACCAGTTTTCAGCCAAATCGGTTGAGCCGTTCTTGAGTTATAAATAGTGTAACTAACACGACTTTCTTTTATATATATAGATTTACTTTTAACAAAACAATCCGCTTAGACCCCCAATGTGAAAACGACAAAATCAAACGAATCCAAAAGTGGCGGAAACTTTTCTGCATTTTTTTTAATCAGTAAAGAGTCGTCGAGAGGTACTATCATAGGTATGTGTATTTAGCCAAGCCAGCCTAATAAATATTTGTATTAGTCTACTACTATTAGTTATTAGTCCAGTACCTGTTTTTGAGAAACATGAAATATTAGGACTTGTAATTTTTACACTAGTAACTAATAACTAATATACTAGTATACTAATAGTTTCGAGAAATAGGTCCCTGATGTGCGGTCTGTTAGACAACAAAGCTGTAGTATGTATTAAAAACCAAAGTAACCGCCATGTTATTACGCCATACCGCTGCACAGTGTTTTTTTTGCCCCAAAAAAGTGACATCAGCTTTTTATTGAATAGTTCTACTCAATAGTTTACTAAAAATGCACGAATAGAACTCCCGTGTGCCAATTTTGTATACTCTATTTTTAAAAAAATCTTAAAGTTTTCGATACTTTGAAGGTCAAAATACTGAAAATAATTCGTACAAAAAAAACTGTATAAGACTGAGTTTTATTTGAATTACATATTTATGACGCAATGTTAGGCGCATATTTTCCTGTTTTTATTTAATCAGAAATCATAATAGAAACAAAAAAAAAAAAATGTTTTTCCGAAATCAGTTTTTATTTTTTATTTTTTTTCTAGGTCGAAGTAGAACCTCTGTCTGGTACAATTAGATTCCTTATAGTAAGGTTCATAACGTACAAAAATATTATTTTCAACTTGGGCCTAGTTTTCGAGAAAATGATTTTTATGTACTAAGGTCAAAATTCCAAATTTAGGGTTTCATAAAAGGTCAGTTGGCTGTTTTATGATTAATTAAAATTAATTATTTACTTCTACTAAATTTACAGCTACTAAAATTTATTCATTATAAAGGTCAAAATAGTATCAACCCTAGCACATATTTTTGAAAATCATTTTCTCAAAAACTAGGCCTAAGTTGAAAGCAATATTTTTGTGGGTCATAAACCTTAGTATAAGGAATCCATTTGTACCAGACATAGGTTCTATTTCGACCTAGAAAAAATTAAAATAAATAAATAATAATAATTCAACATTTTTTTTGTGGGTTCTATTGTCATTTTTGATTAAATATAAATGGGAAAATATGCACCTAAAATTGCTTCATAAATATCCAATACAAACAACACTCAATTATATACAGTTTTTTTTATACGAATTATTTTCAGTATTTTTACCTTCAAAGTAACGAAAACTTTAAGATTAAAAAAAAAATAGAGTATACAAAATTGGCACACGGGAGTTCTATTTGTGCATTTTTAGTAAACTATTGAGTAGAAATATTCAATAAAAAGCTGATGTCACTTTTTTGGGGCAAAAAAAACACTGTGCTCTGTGTAAGTTAGGGCCCTCGCCCACGGCGACTTTTTGTAGCGATGCTGTCGTGCGTCCGCATCGATACAGTCGCGAAGCGGTCGCTAGCTGTGTGCCCTCGCCCACGGGCCCAGATTCAGTCGCGATGCAAACGCGATACTGGCGCGCTTCTGCTGCGATGCAAACGCGATTCAGTAACGGCACAAAAATACCTGCGATCGCTAAAGTTGCTAGATGGACTCCGTTGAGGCAACATTAGTCACGTTGTCTTTGGTGCTGCTTTTACGTAAGCAGCCGAAGCGTAGGCAACGAAAGCTCGGTTCTCCACTCACGCGCCACCCTCCCTCTGTTCTCTCCCCGATGTCGTCCGACACGGTCGCACGTTTGCATCGATACAGTCGCCATACTGTAGAGCGTTAGTAGCGCGTTGGCATCGCTTCTGTAGCGCGTTGAAAATGCGACTAACGCGCGTTAGTAGCGATGGATGCAGTCGCGCATTTCGTAAACGCGCGACAGCATCGCTACAAAAATTCGCCGTGGGCGAGGGCCCTTAAATCTCATAAAATCGTGATTTGCACAATATTTTAATTTCCTTAGGGCCCTCGCCCACGGCGGCTTTTGTAGCGATGCAGTAGCGATGCTGTCGCGCGTCCGCATCGATATAGTCGCGAAGCGGTCGCTAGCTGTGTGCCCTCGCCCACGGTCCCAGATTCAGTCGCGATGCAAACGCGATACTGGCGCGCTTCTGTCGCGATGCAAACGCGATTCAGTAACGGCACAAAAATACCTGCGATTGCTACAGTTGTAAGATGGAGTCCGTTGAGACAACATTAGTCACGTTGTCTTTGGTGTTGCAACGAAAGCTCGGTTCTCCACTCACGCGCCGCCCTCCCTCTGTTCTCTCCCCGATGTCAGTGGCGATACTGTAGCGCGTTAGTAGCGCGTTGCCATCGCTTCTGTAGCGCGTTGCAAATGCGACTAATGTGCGTTAGTAGCGAATTAGCGATGCAGTCGCGCATTTCGTAAACGCGCGACAGCATCGCTACAAAAAGTCGCCGTGGGCGAGGGCCCTTACCTCTACATTTAGTGTTGCCACTTTTTGACGGGGAATTTACCCTTTAATATGGGTAAAACTGATTTTTTAAAGCAATGTCTAAGTATAACAAAATATTTTATTTCAGATCTTGATCCATTGATATTAGTAATACACACTTCTTATAAGCTATGTTAGTAACAAACGTAATAAAAGATTTTAATTCATTTATTTGCACTCACCTTATGCCCCGCATTGGGTACATGTTGTACATGTACATAATGCGTCGGAATGGCACGGCTGTTTACTGATGACCTTCTTAAAGTCGTTGACGCTCCCACGTACTCTTCGCATCATGGAAGCATTCTTTTTACGCAAGGTGGTATTGAAACCATCAGTATGTACTTCGGCAAACATTCCTGATGCACTGCAGTAACGTGGAAGCCTCAACAACATCCTGAAAGTATTGTTATACTGAACTCTGAAGGCGTCGTATGCCGTCTGCGTCTATCGGACCCACAGAGTGCACATGTACAAAGATTGGCAAAACGCATTATCGAGTTATTTTTACTTCTGGTGTTGCATACAACGCGCAAATCTGCGGGCCAACATATTGCACACTATAGGTACTATAAATATGTAAGTCACTTAAAAATATTGAAATTAAGCAAGATCACTGGTACAAATGAAAGGTAATAAAAAATCAACCCGATTATTATTATTCTAGATTTTCAAATAAACCCGAAAAAAGAAACATAATCCACACGTTTCTTTTTTCAGCTGCTACTAGTAGGCCTGATTGGGCTCCAAAAATAAAAACTTTTTTACAAAAAAAAAAAACCGACTTCCAAAAAAAAACACTACTAAATGAAAAATAACTTTAATTTTGGAAGTCGGTGTCTTTGGATCTGTGTTTTAGTTTTTTGCCACCGACTTCCAAAATTAAAGTTATTTTTCACTTTGTAGGTATTGTTTTTTTTTGGAAGTCGGTTGTTTTTTTTTTTTGTAAAAAAGTTTTTAGTAGGACTGTTTTATTATCGGCAACACTTCTGAAATGTCAGAATTCCGTCCGTAGACTAGACTCTCAGAAGAACAACAAGCATAGAAGTAGTGTTTAAATAGCAACTGAACTCAATATATTTGTTTCATTTTGACTTATGGAGCCGCTATGATGTAAAAGAAGGACACATATACAGAAGACGTTTCGAAATTTTGTAGGTTGTCATTCATTTTATTCTGACTAGTGATGTACCCACTAAATTTCAACGTCGATAGAATTTACAATGACATTCTTTCTTATACTGCCAAGAATAATAACCGTAGGTACACCCGGCTACACATCAAACTATACATTTCCAGTTTACACTGACCGCTCATTGTAAGGAAATCCTATACAATGCGAGATCAGCTTATACTGGAAATGTATAGCTTGATCTGTAGCCGTGCGTACCTAAAATTTTGAATTAACTAAGCATCCTTATGATCCCAATACTTAATACATTCGTTCAAAATGAAACAATACTTTAAGTATGAACTAAATAGTTCGTCATCATCATCACCAAAGTCTTCCTTGGTTCCCGACAGCTCTTCATGTATTAAATCTGACCCGGCTAAACCAGAATGTATTTAATTGCCATAATAACTGATGAGTTTATTGAAAACAAGTGGGAGACATTCGGTTTTGCAAATGTTTTTAGCAACTTACTTTCTCATATTTATTTGAATTTTAGATTACATCATAGACTACTCAACAAAGTCTAGGGAACAAGGGTATTCAAAGCACCTAATAATTTTTATTTTAATACTTTTTATGTAACACATTATTTTAAATCGGTAGAAGCGTAATTTAATAGAGATTTGAATTATTTGATTAAATAAAATGGTTGTTAGTGAAAAAATAAAATTTATTATGAAAATTCAAATTTTTGTACATAAAAAAATAAATAACGACCAGATAATATTTTAAATAAAAAAATAAAATGCCTAGCAACTTTAATAATCTGTTAGGCGAATTCCAGCTAACACCATAATCATTCCGCCCTGGTACGAATGAACTTCCTGAGGATTCTGGAGTCGGCTCTGGCGACCAGGAACTCGCCAAAAGTGCAGTCTTCTTGAATCGGGATGGAATCCAATTATTTCTGAATTTGTTATTGTCATCTGTGTCAAGGATTCCTAAAATAAACAGTTCTCAATAAAATTTATGTAAGATTTTTAATCAACATTTTTATTTAGGTATTTACCTAAATAAAAATGTTGATAAAAAATCTTAAATCTTTAAACTAAGTTTTATTTGTATGTCTTACCTGACTGATGTGAGATGATTTCACGAGATGTCAAGATCAGTGGCGATTCATTAATCTGTATCGATGTACTATGTCCTGTTTCAACTTCCATTGCTACGGGATCCTACAATTACGTATTTTTTATTAAAAATAAATAAATAAATTTGCACACGATTATATTTCCGACTGGGATAATTAGAAGAATGATATCGCATCAATGATATTTTTAATATAATATCATTGTATTGAGAGGAGCTCGTGGCTAAGTAATAACAGCCGCACGGGTCGATCCATGAGGTTAAGCTACGCTTGCCGGGGTTGGTCAGTGGATGGGTGACCATCTTTACATACCGAGACTCCTCCGTGCCTCGGAAAGCACGTTAAGCCGTTGGTCCCGGTTGTCATTCGTGGATCTTTGACAGTCGTTACGGGTCGTCAGAAGCCCGAAAGTCTGACAACCAGTCTTACCAAGGGGTATCGTATTACCCAGTTACTGGGTTGTGGAGGTCAGACAGGCAGTCGCTCCATTTAAAATACTGGTATTCAGCTGCATCCGGTTAGACTGGAAGCCGACCCCAACATAGTTGGGAAAAGGCTAGGCAGATTGATTGATCATTGTATCGCATATATCAAGTGAACATATTTCTGAAATGTTATACCTGTCTTCATGTTAGATTGCTGTTGATTGTGAGCGGTTCTTTTAATTTGCAGTACTGCGCTATGTCCTTCTTCGCAGACTTCCATAAGTATTTCCTGTAATGTAATAAATAAAGTTTTAATTTGAACGGGATACTATTTATTGCCAATAAAATACCTTAAAATTATATCATAATACTGGATGAATTTTTTATCATGCACCAAATCGAAATGAGAGATTGTACTCATCATTATGAACAACTTTTACTATGGGAACAAACCTGAAATCGCGAAAAAAAAATCAGCTGTTCAGTACAGTTATCTACATCAAACTCGTCAAAATGTACTGAACAGCTGATACTTTTTCGCGATTTCAGGTTTGGTCCCATAGTAAAAGTTGTTCATAATGATGAGTACAATCTCCCATTTCAATTTGGTGCATGATAAAAAATTCATCCTGTATATCAGACCATTTCATCTGTTCTATCCATAACAAATAATGTGACGACTTAAAGAACATGCTACATCCATTTCATAGGTTCATTACCAAATGAATACAAGGTAAAATGCTTGGAGCATATTATGTGGCTGTGCTTTTTGGAGTCCAATTTCGTATACCAATACAATTTATCCATTTTTTTTTCACATCGTCTAGGAAATCTGTAAAAGAAAAGTATCGACAACATTATTTACGTCACTATGGCTGATCAAGATAACCCCAAAACAATTTCCGAATATTCGCTAATAACTTCTATTGGAATAAATATTACGACTGGTTTCAGCTATATAGTGACACAGCAATATTTGTTATGTATATTTATTCGTTTATCAGATCATATGCAACAAGAAATTGAGCAAAAACTTACCGATGGAAGGTCAATATTTATTGTTCATTTTATTTTCACTATGAATGGGACTTGCAGCCCCCAACCACACAAGAAATTGCTCCACAGCGTCCACACACTCACTATTTGTAGTTAAACAAAGAATTCATGCAATCTAACAGTAGAAATATTATTAAAACATCGCAAAACCATGGAAGATTACGACAAACACGTAAACAATGAACACGCGAATAAGTCAGGTAGTTCAATGAACGAACTGTCAGGCATTGAAACAAAGTACTATCAAATTTGGCCGCGTCATACTATAACTTTTTTAACCAAATGACAATTGATCTTGTGACCATGCCAAGAAAGTAAAACAAAGAGTAAAACATTTATCTCTTTCCCACATCCTTTATCGTACCTTTATCGTACCTAATAATAGAACGGGACTAAAGGTAGTTACAGAATTCTGTTTTTAACCTTCCTTCTATGCTTTGTTATTGTTCTGAGACTAGACTAGAGAAGAATCGGAGATTATCTCATATTGAATTGTCAAAACTCTGTCAAAATTCGAGTTATCTTAGTGTGCGGTCCACAGTGAAAGCGCGGTGACTAGTGCCTGTGGCGGGCGCAACGGGGCGGGGGCGTGCAGTGGCCACAGTGACGTGCGAGCTGTTGTAGCGCTTATGACGTATTTCAGGTGTTGCAAACCATGGACGAGGATTTGATATTTTTACTAGATAGCTCGTGACAACATTTGACTACACCCTGAGTAAAATATCACGTAAAATCACCAGAAAAGATACAAACTTTATTAAATTTTGCTCCATAATTTTCTTGTTATTGTGCGATTACTGTAGTGTGGACGTTTAATTGCACAGTAAACGCAATTAGGGTACCCTGATTGCGTAACACATTATCAATCGGAGTTGGTTTCATTCTGGCAGTTCAACAACATTCATTGCGTTATTTACGTTGTCGAGCAGATCATTTTTTCGAACATATGAAGCAATGGATTAGCAATTGGTTTCAAAATGATTGAACTCCGATTGATAATGTGTTACGCAATTAGAGTGCTGGTTTAGATTGAATCGTATTTATAAATACTTCAGCTTCAGTATTTACCGCCATTTTACAAAATTTCGCGCGACAACGCTGGACGCAGTGAACGCCATATTGCTCTGTGATCATGACGTCAGTTGGCAGTGTAAACAAACCTCAGAACAATAACAAAACACTTTATATACCGTAGACAGAGTATTCTATAGACTCATGAAATCCGTGTCGTCGAAAAAGTACATCTATTGTTTAGGGTTACCAAGTGATGTACACACAGCAAAAAAGATCGGTTTGCATAGCACATCAACACAGTTGTTGGTGTGCGTACAGTCAACGGGTGTATTGCTCTACGCCTATTAGTGTTTGCTTCACAATATATATGAAGCAAAGAATACGAAGCATAAATTTAACAACGTAACTATCTGGTCCCGTGGCATAGGTGCATAAGCATTCGGCTGGTAAATCTAATGTCTTAGGATCGAGTCTCACCGCAGGCGGCGTAAATTTTTTGCATCATAAAAAACTTTTTTTTTTTCATTTTGATGAATTTTATTTAAGTAATTTACCTGATAATAAAAACATTCGAAAAAAATATATGGAAGTAAAAATTAAACAATTTGTAATAAGAAAACAACAATATTTATTGACTAGGTTTTTAAAATTATAATTACAAATTATAAAGTTTTGTGCATGACAAATATTCTAAGCTGGACAAGAAATCAACATTATTTTTAATATTTAGTGGGTAATTTATTTGTTAGTGATATGAATAAACATCTAAGTAAGCTAGATATTAACATACAGTAGGTATCCTAAATTGTAGTCTCACTAACAATAACATCACTTACATAAAACAAATTTAATTACCCCCCGATATTTTAATTAATAGCTCATGCTAGCAACCATATTTTTTTAATTATAAGAAGAAGAATATTTTTTTTAGTATAGCGCTTACCATCTTGTCGCCACAATATTTTGCGACCGTCCTTGTCTTGTCCGACTTAAAACATTTTTCATCGCTATTTATAACTATAATTATTATTGCACCTAACGAAATCCAAATATTCTCTTGCGAAGCGTACCCGGTTTTGCATGTAAATATCTGACAGTAAAATTTTCTTGGCTGGCCTACGACATTTCACACCAGCTGCACGCAACTGGTTCCGTACAGTTTGTAATGTCACGTCATGTTTAGTCGCCATGGAACGAGTAGTGAGGAAGGGCTCAGTCATATTTATCACAGTGCCGCACATTGGTAAATCCAGCCTTTGGTCCCGGTCGGCGAGGATCAATCCTTCCCGAATCTGCATAACGATGGACTCACAATTGCACAGTTATTCTCTGTGAACAATAATAAAGTAATGTTACAATAAACAATAAATTAAACCTAAATATTAAACTTCAAAACATAATACCTAATAACATTTTGTTACTCACCGATATCTTTAAACGCCTCGCAATTATACCAATTGAAACGTTTTGCTCATGCAAAATAATTATCTCAGCTTTTAAAAGTGTAGTTATGTGATTCATAGTGATTCAAAAATAAAAGCACTTCTCAATCAAAACACGCTGGGTATAATGACTAAAAACGTAACGAAAGTCCGATGGTCAATAGCATTATGACGATGAACGTAAACTACTTGCTTAGCATGATATGTCATTTTTAGAGGGTAGAAAATATAAAATGTGGCCAACATTATCGAACCCACTTGAGTAAGAATACTCGCGACATTAATCATTATATTTTTGTAATTAAGGTTGAAAGTCTAATGAGTAACACGACTACTAAAAATAAAAAAGGCGAGGGTGGATTAATAAAAAAATATCGCGTATCAGAAACACCTAAAGTTAAGTTTCTACGGTTAATATGTAGCTAATTCCGTGATTCATTTTAACAGCTGCTTGTGATTGTGCGATATTGAACTTTATGAAAATATACGCTAAGGTTCAAATTCTTTAGAATCTTGCGTCTAGCATAACAAATAAAGTTAAATTTCAATATGTTTAATAAGAGTTGAGTTGGTCTCATGGTCACTAAGTCAATTCGATAATCATCGTTGCCTGAGTTCAAAACCAGGAATAACCTAACTATAAAGGTTTTTGTTCAAAATGTTTTGTTTTTAATTATTATCTTTTTTTTACTTTTCTTTAACGAACGAAGGCGGGAAATATCTTTATAAATTAGTTTGTATAGAAATAACACAAAATCATTGCAAGAAATGAAAATGTTTATTATTTAATTAAAATATACTTAAGTAATTAAGTTATAGTAAATATACGTGCTTAGTTCAAAATTAATATACCAACATTTTATAATATCATATTCAACTATAAACATTTTAAAAACGGCATGAAAAAAAAAGAAAAAGAAAATGAATTAATTTGTAAAATGATTTACAGATTTAAGTATTACATATTCTGTATTATGTAGTGAATCAACATGTTATTTAAATAGAAAAATGCATTTCCATTTATAATAATAACATTACCACAGAATCTGCAACATTTTAATGGTTTAGCATTCTTTCGCTATTTTTTTGTAAATTAAGGTGAAGTGTAAAAAATAATATAACACAAAAATTGTGGGTAGTGATATGCTATACACATACAGTCAAAATAAGTTGGCTGAGAATTCCGTGCTCATATCTCAAACGTTGTAAATTACTCATCTATGAACGGGATTGAATCATTAGCAATTCAACTAGGTAATATGTTTTAGGAAAATTATGATTAGAGAATTTACAAAAAGAGAATAATATAGCACCGAGATTTGAACTTAGGACATCTCGTTCACCATCCAGAAACGTTAGCCATTGTGCTAAATCTGTTACAATGAACAAGTGCGAAATATTCTAACTGATTCAATTATATACATTATTACTGCCTATCGGCGCTGCTGCTACATACGCACACTAATAAAAAACTGAGCTCGCTCGTATCTTATAGTTAACGTTTGTGTGCGCAACTATTCATGCCGATACAGCTATCCGTGTGTGAATGTAAACCGAATTGATTTGCAGAGTGTACATACATTTTACCCAATATTCTTCACAAAATAAGATTTTTTTATATGAGGTTTGTATTTCAGGTTTCAGGAAAAATAAAAAATATGAGTAATGTAATGATGCGACTGCAATGTTTTATTCAAACTCAAACTCAAAGCATTGATTTCAAAATAAACTAATTACAGGCACTTTTGAATTGTCAAGGGGTCGGTCAGTCAGAAAGATGAAGCTAGTTGCCCATTCCAAAGCGTAGTAGGTCCCTATGGAGAAGAACGGGCAAGAAACTCCACGGACACTGTTATAGATCAAAATATTTTTACATCTTACCAATATTTTGTAAAAATATTTTGATCTATCTTATCATATGAGAACGATGTAGAAAGACGTGCACGTGCTTTTAGCTTTTTCAAACGCTGTTTTGATATTTCTTGATCTTTCCGACATTGTCGTTTAATCTGGTCGAAAACTCAGGTGACGAATACTAAAATAAATAAGGAAAATGTAATTACATTACGCACTTATTATTGAAACAACATTACACATCAAGCTAGGTACTACAATCCGTCAAATTTCTTTAATAGATTTTCATCTTTTTATCGCTAAAGCATTAGGTTCAAGGTTGATTGGGAAAATTTGACAGTTTCGGGTGGCTTGACCTGCTGGCGTCTGTACTCATAACAACAACTAACTGCTGTAACTTTCTGCTCGTTATTAAAATATTAAGCTCGTTGTTAAAATATTAATCCTTTTACAGATTTAACTGTTTTTGAGCTCTCTGCTACTGTTTCAATGGATGTCGCTTCCTCTTTTGCTGTAACCTAATGGAATTAAATGTTAAAATTATATAGCCATTGTAATAAAATTCAATCTTTGCACTCACATGTTAGGTATATCCATAATTATTACCGTATTTGGAACAGCATCGGGGTATAAGTAAGTTTTGCATCCTTTCTTTGATTACTATCAAAGTGTTTTCTGCAAATCCTGGAATTCATTTTTAACCGACTTCTGAAAAAAGTTATCAATTCGAATATTTATATATTTTTTTTATGTATGTTCGGGCATAACTTCGTCATGTATAGACGGATTTGCAAAATTCTTTTTTTGTTTGAAAGGGTATACTCTCGAAATGGTCCCATTGTCACCAAGTCAGAATCTGATGGAAATCGAGGAAAACCCTCAAATTTTATAGGCATACCTATAGCGATTTGGGTATTTTTTATAGTAACTCGTGCATTTGCTCTCGGAAAGCATCATTTGGTGAAGTGGAACTGATGATGAAGACCACAGATGGCCATCGGAACTACTCAATTATACCAAATTATTTCACGGGTTGCGATTCGATTACTTTAATATGGTTGCTAAGTAATTTATGCTCGTCAAAATGCATAATGGTGATGATGACTTCACCATGGAGCTCCAGTTCTCACTAGTAGAACTCCTCAACAATTAACGTCCCTGCATTGGGAAAAGCAATATTTTGTAAAAGGTGATGAGCAGTTGACATTGGGCTATTGTAACTTAGATAAATTGGGTACAAACTGACCCACTAAAAAGTGAAAAATAAAAACTTTTTTAACCTCCTCCTTTTTTAGAAGTCGGTTAAAAACGGAACGCATTTAAGGTAATTGCGCTGTGTAGCCCGCGAAATTCAATTTTTTTTTGGGTTTTTTCTTTGTTTTTTTTCTCTAAGTTAAATTTCGTGCAGATTCGTCAAACGAACGAAATCTAACAACTCTGCATGAAATGTAACTTAGGGAGATGTATTGATAATTTTTATGGTTAAAATTATATACATATGTTTTATTGCCGCGTATCATACTTTGATCAAGATACAACCTGACACGGACCTGCAAATGTCAAAAAAACTAAAAAAAAAAAATGAATTTCGCGGGCTACCACTGCGCATCATCCTTAAGCGAAATTAAAAAAAAAACTTTCCTGAATTTAAGGTTTCAGTTGGAAATACTAAATCTTAAAAATTGCTAACTGATAATTTTAAAAAGGTAATTAGATTTTTTATTATCAAATTATTAAAGGTACAATAAAATAATAAGGTAATTCTTTTTCATTCACAGGAATCCCTGTCGTCTGTCAAGCGAGTCGTGTCTACGACCATTTAGCTGATTTCTTATAATGGCAATACTATCTGTCAAACGGATTGTCACAACTTCTGAGGGGCAATTCTCGTACCTAAAAACGTTCACAATCTTATGCCAGCGTCAATCAAATGTCAAAAATGTAGGTAAACGCTATACAATTGACGACACGGTTGGCGCAGTGGTTGAGCGATTGACTGCTGCGCAGCATGTCGCGGGTTCGATTCCCGCACGGAACAAATATTTGTACGACCTACAAGTATTTGTTCCGAGTCTGGGTGTTTTTCTATGTATAATATGTATGTATTTACAAAAAAAAAAAAAAAAAAAAAAAAAATGTATACAAGTAGTTTATCAGCCATCTCGTTACCATAACACAAGCATTGTGCTTAGCTTGGGACTAGATGGCGTTGTGTGAAATGTCCAAGGATATTTATTTATTTATTTATTTACAATTTTTGACAGATTGAGTCTTGAGATGATATTGTGAACGTTGTTAAAAATACGAGAATTGCCCCTCTGTTCTCTTTCTACGGTTTTACAGGACGCACACAGTACCATCATATATTCACGGATGCTGCCAAGCGTTCTTCGTCGGGTTGTGTTGGGATAGGTACTTACCATTCTCAATACAACATCGTACAAAAAATAAAACTGCCTCCGGAAACTTCTGTTTTTACGGGGGAATGCTTCGGTATTTTAAAAGCCATCGAATATAGGACGTGTGTGTGAACTGAGGGTCCAGACTGGAATCCGCAAAATTTTAATCCTATGATTTAGTAGAAGTCTTAAAACAAATTGTAGAACGAATCTGGGAATTTGTAAACAAATATAATAAAAACTACAGCTCATAAAGTGTGGTCCCTCAATCCTCACACTGCTCACACAACATCAGCCAGATCTCGGAGAATATCTTAAAAATGAAGGTTTTGTGATTACAGACATTTAGTAAAAAATTTGTAAAGATATTTACTAAATTACAGACCCCAGAGCATTAAAGATAAAAAAAAATATAACGTCTAAACTGTGGTCCCTCAGTCCACACAACAAAGGTAATTATTTTAGTGAATATTACCGAATTTAATCAATGAAACCGTTCTTTTTCTACCTAACGATTTAGTAAAAGTCTTAAAACGTTCTGTAAGAAAGAAATGGAACAGAAATATCGACGCAATTTGGAAAATAGCGATTATTAAAACTGGTCCCTCAATCCTCACACCTCTACTGACATATGCGTGTGTAGCTGCTGAACGAAAGAAATATATCACAAAGTCTAGTGTACTTAACTTTTAGTAAATAAAATCTACTAAATACCAGAAAACTCTAATTGTGAATTGCTTTCCTCTTAGCTGAGATAATGTTATTTTAGTAATCCTATGAAAATAGATAGAGTAGTGTCACCACACAATTAAACAAAATGTAGACAGTACTATTAAACTTTTTTTAATACTAGCTGTTGCCCGCGACTTCGTCTGTGATCCAGGATAAAGAGTAGCCTATGTCACAGAATAAATAATAGTACTATGCCTATGTCCTTCTCCAGGTACTACCAGGCCTACTCATGTGCCAAATTTCATCCAAATACGTTGAGCCGTTTTACCGTGAAAGCGAAACAAACAAACAGTCACTTTCGCATTTATACCGCTTTTCACCGCGGCTTAGCCCGAATGGAAATATCCCCGGGAACGTTCTACCGTGATAAAAAGGTATCTTATGTCCTAAATCAGGTGTAGGTCTACCCATGAGCCAAATTTCATGCAAATAAGTTCAGCCGTTTTAGAGTGAAAGCGTAATAAACAAACTCACTTTTAGTTAGGATGACATAAGATGGAATGAAAAAAGGTTGTATGGTTAAATTATTATTATATTATAATACATGACGTAAGTATGTGTATTGTTAAAGAATGAAAAAGTAGATTAAATAAAAGTAAAAAAAAATAGCTACTGCCCTAACGTAAAATTTGAATTATAAACTTCAAAACGAGATATTGACATACTACACAACACCGAAAAAATTAAAAAAATTAATCTTTAAAATAATTAAACCTAAGCACTTTATGTACTTAACACTTTTCCTGAATAAATTTCACTAGATGGCGCGCTTTTGTATAATAAAGCATTTTCATTAGTTATACCGTAAACCGTAAACTCTCTTACACTTTTTACATTATTCAGACCATTAAGATTATCTACACTATTTACATTATTGACATTATTTACGTGACAAATCAAACGAACCACAACTTGATGAGGTTGCGTTGTTTTATTACAGAGTTCATGTGGCCTCCTTCCGCCTTCATCATCAGACCATAGACATCATCTACTAATAAAGTACTTACTTGTCAAAGTCAAAATCAAAATCATCTTTTTTTTTTTTGGAACGAAGTTCCTTATCGCGCGTTGTGAAAGGGGGCTAGACGGAAAAAATGCTCACGAAAAGTTGTCACGACACTTTTTGCTATAGATAGTAAGCTATGTATGTATGTATTGTAAGCCGTGCGGCGTGATGTTTCTCTGTCTGTCTCTCTCTCTCTCTCTCTTATAGAAAGCAAGCCAGATATTTTCATTTCTATTTCGCATTGAACAGTGTGGTGTCGCGATGATGATGATGATGATGATGATGATGATGATGATGATGATGATGATGATGATGAACTTCGTTCCATCCGGGTGTCCCTTGACACCTCTCAAGTTTTTTTTTTTTTTTTTTTGTATGGCATCTCGCAGTGTGACCACTTGGGGTCGAGACTGCTTAACCGGACTATCCTGTGAGTGCCTTAAGTGAACTCAAAGCCTCCAGCCAGGGGCATGTTTACTTATAAACTAAGCGACTGCGCACTAAGGGCACCCCCTGTGGGGTACGGACCTCGGCTTAGGGCGTCGCTGACTAAGAGAGGACAGCAAGGTACAATTGGCTGGCTCAAATCGGGGTTATTATTATTAACAGGGGAGTTTAAATCTACAGGCTCAGCTACGCCACCAGCTGGCTCGTTATTACCGATCAAGGGAGATGAATTTACATTTACAAGGGAAGTTCGTCTACGCGTAGGACCTCGGCGGCGAGGTCGGAAATAAGGCGGCGAGGTCGGAACCTCAAAATCATCATTTATTTAAAATTATTTATTTGAAAAACACGTCAAAATTAAAAAAATAAATAGAATGAATTCTAGTCGCTTCGTTGCCACTAATTCCATTAATTGTTCCATGATGGAACTAGTGATAATTTTTTATTGCCACTAGTGTATTACCATTTTGAATGAATCTGAAAATAATGGAACTTGTAGAGGGTGCTGAAAACGATACTGAGGGCGAAATAAAAATCCAAGATGGCGGCTGCGAAAATTTCCTAATTTTTCGTCATGGGTGTCGTTTCCATGGTTTGAGAAGGTGCTGAAAACGATACTAATGTCAAAATGAAAATTCAAGATGGCGGCTGCTAAAATTTCCTCATTTTTCGTCATGGGTGTCGTTTCCATGCTTTTTGATGTCACTGAAAACGATATTGATGTCAAAATGAAAATCCAAGATGGCGGCTGCTAAAATTTCCTAATTTTTCATCATGGGTATACATGGGTAGACCTACACCTGAGTTAGGACATAGGATACCTTTTTATCACGGTAGAACGTTCCCGTGGGATATTTCCATTCGGGCGAAGCCGCGGTGAAAAGCGGTATAAATGCGAAAGTGACTTTGTTTGTTTGTTTCGCTTTCACGGTAAAACGGCACAACGTATTTGGATGAAATTTGGCACATGAGTAGGCCTGGTAGTACCTGGAGAAGGACATAGGCATAATACTATTATTTATTCTGTGACATAGGCTACTCTTTATCCTGGATCACAGACGAAGTCGCGGGCAACAGCTAGTATTAAAAAAAGTTTAATAGTACTGTCTACATTTTGTTTAATTGTGTGGTGACAGTGACACTACTCTATCTATTTTCATAGGATTACTAAAATAACATTATCTCAGCTAAGAGGAAAGCAATTCACAATTAGAGTTTTCTGGTATTTAGTAGAATTTTTTTACTAAAAGTTAAGTACACTAGACTTTGTGATATTTCTTTCGTTCAGCAGCTACACACGCATATGTCAGTAGAGGTGTGAGGATTGAGGGACCAGTTTTAATAATCGCTATTTTCCAAATTGCGTCGATATTTCTGTTCCATTTCTTTCTTACAGAACGTTTTAAGACTTTTACTAAATCGTTAGGTAGAAAAAGAACGGTTTCATTGATTAAATTCGGTAATATTCACTAAAATAATTACCTTTGTTGTGTGGACTGAGGGACCACAGTTTAGACGTTATATTTTTTTATCTTTAATGCTCTGGGGTCTGTAATTTAGTAAATATCTTTACAAATTTTTTACTAAATGTCTGTAATCACAAAACCTTCATTTTTAAGATATTCTCCGAGATCTGGCTGATGTTGTGTGAGCAGTGTGAGGATTGAGGGACCACACTTTATGAGCTGTAGTTTTTATTATATTTGTTTACAAATTCCCAGATTCGTTCTACAATTGTTTTAAGACTTCTACTAAATCATAGGATTAAAATTTTACGGATTCCAGTCTGGACCCTCAGTTCACACACACGTAATATAGGTACTCGTGTTTTTAAGCTCAAAAAAACCATAATTTTTACAGATTCTCAAAGTGCTCTTCTAGCCATTAATAAATCGCCTTTCAAACACAAATCACAGTTTTCAATCATTTATTTAATAAGAGAATTTGCGTTTAGAACCATCTCTGAAGGTAACACTTTGCAATTTGCGTGGATTCCGGCCCATGCTGGAATCCATGACAATGAAGTGGCTGATAAACTCGCCGGTGATGCGGTGCAGTGTGGGGGTTTAACTCCATATATAAATTTTAGCAATGACATTATGACGTTACCAAAGACTTTTCTTCGGGACACCTGGAAGGTAGCTTGGGATATCGGTAGCAAATCCAAGGGCCGTTATTTTTCAGTAATTCAACCCGATAAATCAAAATCAAAAGTCCTTTATTCAAATTAGGCTGAGAATCAGCACTTTTTGAACGTCGAAATTTTTTGTCCATGCTATACAACATGTGTCAGAATTGAAAGCACAACCGTTTGGGGTCATTGTATTAATCATTATGAACCATTGACTTATGAACAACTTTTACTTTTTCAACTGTAAACAAGAAAACACATCTGACTTGTCTGTCAGTTTGATAGATCCGGTCATCCCGTAGTGTCACTTGTCACTTTGTTTTTTTTTTATAAATACAAAATGGTCAACGAAAAACTGATAATTTCCTTTCGAAATATTTTAAGTAGGTACCTATCCGGTTTTTTTTTTTTTTTTTTTTTTTAATCTAATATTTAGAGGCTTCAGTACACTCCAGGTGACTATGCCAGCCTCATGGGATCATTCCTATAGTAGCATAATGGGCATCCTGCATGCTGCGATAGCAGACTGCAAGCCACCCATTACTCTACTCTATCCGTCACTCACATCTTCAAATATAGTTCCTGACCTATATTCTCTGCCCCTCTCTATCCTTTCTCTCTTTCATACACCGTTTTAAGAACTTGTAAATAACTTTAACTTTAATAACTTTATTAGCAACTCAAATTACAACTTACAAAAATAACAGTGAAACCACACTAGGCAGAGCCTGAATCGTGGCTTTCAAACAAAAACGATTACTCTAATAATAGTAAAATAAATTAAATCTGCATATCATTCTCATGAAGTTTAAGTGCGAGTGTGTTGTATGTATATGAGTGTGAAATGTGTAAATAAGTGTTTGAGAGAGTATTATGTGTGAAGTTTGTTATGTGTGTCGTGTGTGATAAAATTTAATGAGAGTGTGCAGCTTAGTCTTTAGACAACTGTACGTAGCAATTGTTCCATCTGATAGTAGTTCATGCCGGTGATCAATTTCCTAACTTTAACTTTGGCTTCACGAGTTGTATTATGCTGGAGCTGGTATTTATTTACAATTTTATTGTACAAGTATGGAAACATAAACTTCTGTGATCTTCTAGCAAATGACGTTTTACATTTAGTAGTAACGATTTTAAAGACTCTACGCTTCAGCATGTCATTGTAATTTGGCGAATTTATGACTAGCTTATGAGTGGAGATAATTGCATGCGTTGCATAGAGCCCTCGCACGCTAAGTAGATCAGCCTCTTTGTAAGGATCTTTTGTTGGAAATCTAATTGGCTTCTTTAACATTACTTTTAGAACGGATCTCTGTGCTCTTTCCAACAACATGAGGTGTGATGTCGATGTGGCACCCCATACGCTTATACAGTATGATAAGATAGATTGACACAAAGAGATATAAATAGCTTTAATAAGGTTCATGCAAGCAACATCTCTAAGTTCCCTAATGATATAGATTAACTTTCTGGTTTTGGCTGAGAGTGCAGTGATATGCTCCTTGTATGTGAGTTTTTCGTCAATAATTACTCCAAGATATTTTATGGATTGTGTTCTTTGTAAATTACAGCATTGACATTTGGTCTTGGAGTACTGGCTTTGGTCGCATGTATGTATTTGAATATTTAGTAGAGAAGAAGGTGAGGAAGCTGCAGTTTTGTGAAAACATAGAAACTTGGTTTTGTTGGTATTTAATGTTAGTAGGTTATTGCTTAGCCATTTTGCGATTGTATTGATGCCTTGTTCAGCATTTCTAAAACAGTATTTCCAGTTACTATCATGAAATATAACAGCAGTGTCATCTGCATAGCAAACTATTTTAGCATTTATCAGAGGTAAATTAGTCAGGCTGGTAATATATATTAGGAATAGCGTTGGTCCCAAAACGCTGCCCTGAGGCACTCCAAAAGATATTTCTTGTTTGGTACTGAGCCAAGAGTTCAGCTTAACGCATTGCTTCCTTTCAGTTAAGTAACTTTTGAACCATTCAAGTGCAATACCTCGTATTCCGATGTTTTCCAGTTTCCTCAGCAATATTGGAATAGCCACGGTGTCGAAGGCTTTTGCTAAGTCTAAAAAGACTCCTACGCATGCGAGGCCATTGTCTAGATGGTCAATAATTTCATTTGTTAATAGATTAACTGCGTCTTCTGTAGATTTATGTTTACGAAAACCAAATTGAGTGTCCGATAAAATTTTATTTAATTCTAGGTATTTGACAAGGCGGTTATTTACTACTTTTTCCAATATTTTTGAGAAAACCGGAAGCAGCGATATTGGTCTATAATTATCAGGTACGTTTGTTTCACCTCCTTTGTGAATTGGCACTATAACGGCAGTTTTCCAGTCTGGAGGAACAACTCCCGTGGCTAAACTTTGATTGATTATTATTGTTAGAGGTTCAACTAGACTGTGTTTAGCCATTTTTATCATTATGTTATTAATACCATCTAATCCCGGAGCACTATCAGTTTTTAGGTTCATGATTATAGTTTCTATTTCTCGGGTGTCCGTGGGCTCAAAAAAGAAAGATTTTATTGGAGTTGAATCATTATCAAGCTTTTGTGCCAATTCAGACTGGGTTGTGTCGAGTCCCTTCAAAATGTTAGTAGCGTAGCTTTGACCAACTGATGCAAAGAACTCATTGCAAAGATTAACTGCGTTTTGTGGACATGTGTGAACATTAATCAAATCAGAAGCATTTGAGTTCGCAATTTTTTTTTCCTATGAGAGATTTTATTGATGGTTTCCCAAAGTTTTTTCGGCTGATTTTTGAATTTTTCTAGTAAATCAGAATCGTAGCTATTTTTTATTTTACGCAGCAAAGTGATAAAGAAATTTCTATATCTAGTGTATATCAGAGTTTTCACATGGTTCTTTGGTACATTTCTAGCTTCAAGATGAAGTTTGTCTTTCACTCGGGAACACCTCAGTAACCCTTGTGTCATCCAAGGCTTGAGAATAATTTTCGAGCGACTAATTGTAATTGTTTTAGAATTTGCATCAATAATAGATTTCATTATGTTTAGGAAAGTATCCGCTTGCTCGACGACACTCTGAATGTTACACAATCCAGACCAATCAACATTACTCAGCTCTTCTACTATTGAGTCATAGTTAGGGGTTATCTTGTATAACCCCTGTAAATACTCTGGGCTTCTTCAGTCATTGGTTGGTTCAGAATCAAATTGATTCCACCATTGTGGAGATCAATATTTGGCAACAGGTTCCTCCTCAGTTCGCGATACTGGTCACATTCCACCATCACATGAATTATATCTTCGGGCACCTGACACGTATCGCACAGTGGCGATGATTTAACCCCCATTAGATTATAAAATTTGTTTAGTGGAACATGACCAGCCCGCAACCTGAGAGCCGCAACTAATGTCTCCCTGGAGAGGCTGGCACAATCGAACCAAGGCACTGACCCTGGTGTGTCCTGTATGGTATAGTACCAAGCACCCTTTGTTTGTGAGCACTCTCTAAACGACTTCTTCCATTTCTCTCTACACACTCTTTTAGCCTCTGGGATAATCTCCCAACCGTAGGGCTTATTCAGTACATCCACACCATCATCCACTGCATTCCCAGCCAACTGATCCACAATCTCATTCTCTAGCAATCCAACATGGGAGGGTATCCACTGAAACTCGACACAAATATTTTCTTGCTGCAATCTGTGCACTAGACCCAAGGCTTCATAGGCTATCGGAATACCTCGGATACCCGAGACACACCGAGCCAAATGCTGTAGAGCGCTTCTGGAATCTGATAATATAACTATCTTTTGTTCCTCTACACTACTAGCATAAGATAATGCCTCTGTGATCGCCGTAAGCTCGGCTCTCATAACTGAGACATCCTCATGCAACCTAAGTTGCATATGTATATTCGTTTGTGGGTCTAGGAATGCTGCACCTACCCCCCTTGTGCCCCTTGATCCGTCTGTGAATAATTTATAATATTCACTGTATTTGTCTCGAGTCTCAGCCAATACCCTGTGACGTAGCTCCATAACCTTATACCTTTGTTTAGGTCTATCCATACTGTCACATGTACTATGGATGTAGGATCTGACATTGATATTTGAAATCCATGTGTCTAACATAAACATCTCCAATTGGTCACTCTTATAAATAACCTTATCAACTAATTGTTTATGTACCTCTATCAAAACTGGCTCATTTTTCCCTCTCCAGTGTCCCTTTAAGCTAGCAAGTTCACCTATTAAGTCTTTTGTACTATTAGAGAGTGAAGCTGTTCGCAACCAATATCTGCACCCAAGCCAAAATCTTTTAACATCGAGAGGTTGCAAACACATTTCACTCTCCATTACATGGATTGGTGTAGTTCTTATAAAATTACCACATATCCTGAGAGCTCTATTCTGTAAAATACTTAGTTTTCTTAAATGAGTTATAGCACTGCTACTATACAAAAATCCACCGTAATCAATTCGGGCTCTAATTAATGAAATATAAAGCCTGCGAAGATGTTTTGGGTGTACTCCCCATGACTACCCGCGAGGGTCTTGAGGATATTTAAAAATTTGTATGCTTTTTCACATATTTCATTAATATGAGCACCCCAACGCAACTTACTGTCCAACCATAGACCCAAATATTTAATTTTACTATGCACCTTAATTTGTATTGAGTTTATTTCTATCGAGATATTGTAATTTTTTCTTGTTTTATTAAAAATACATAAACTAGTCTTAGATTCTGATATAAATAAACCAATATCTCCAAGTAATTTTATCATAATAAGTAAGGAATCTTTCATGCATATTACCGCCTCCTCCACATTCTTATTATCTATAGACCTATACAAGACAAAATCATCTGCATATTGTGAAATACTAACATTTTCGATACTTTTACATAAGTTCATAGTGACAATATTGAATAGTAAAGGAGACATTGGGTCTCCCTGTGCTAAGCCTCTATTTGTATGTCTTGTTACCATACTATTGTTATCAACCAATATAACTTGACATTTTCTATCTGACAAAAAATTCCACAAATATTGATTAATTTTATGACTAACCCCTATGTTTTCCAAAACTTGAACTAACGATCTTATGTTTACATTATTATAGGCGCTATCTATGTCAACAAAACAGGCTAAGGTGGGCGTGTTTCTAGCAAATCCTACTTGTATTGTTGTTATCAAGCGCGTCAAATTATCTAAAGTAGAATGAGCTTTCCTAAAACCTACTGTAGATGTAGAGAGTTATTTCTTCTTCTCTACATACCATTCCAATCGTTTCCCTAGAATATGGTGGAATGTTTGACAAGAGCGAGATTGGACGAATAGACGACAATAAAGTAGGATCTTTTCCCGGTTTTGGGATTGGAACAATTCTAATATTTCGCCACTGGTGGGGTACTAACCCAGTTTGCAAGATTACGTTAAAAATGTGCAACAGAAATATTTTACCAGACTTAGAAAGATTAAAAATCATTGAATATGCTACATTATCGGTTCCCGGTGAGGTGTCTTTGCGTTTCAGAGAGTTTTCCAGTTCATTCATTGTTATTTCCTTACTCAATGTGCAGTCACCCCTGTCTCTTAGTTCTGGAGGTACTTCCTCAACAGTGTCAGGAGTCAAGGAATGCAATAACTGTTTGGCTCTTATAGGATCTACTGTTTGTCTTGCTTTTATACCCTTCATCCATCCCATCTTCCTCCACATTTCTGTAGCAGATGCTTCATTATCTATGCTTGAACAAAACTCTGACCAACCTTTATGCCGGGACTTCTGTATAGCTTTTTGGGCGTGTATTATTCCATTTTTGTACTTGTCATAATTATCTGGGGTTGGGTTCCGTCGCACTTGAGCTAAAGCTAGCCGACGTTTTGCACCAACTTGTGAGATCTCTGAATTCCAGTATGGTTTTGGGGTAAATTTAGAACTGGCGTCCTGACACATTTTTATCCATGGAATGGTCTCTTCGGCTACAAGGTTTAATTTGTGTTCAAACAGGTTATAATCAGATTGCACGTCGCCTGACGGTACCAAAAATGCAAACTCCTGCTCTGTCTTCTGCCGGAACTCTACCCACCGGGCCTCCCTGTAATTTCTTTTCTTCATATATGCATTAGATTTTCCATAACCGATTGTGGATTTGATAATTACGTGATCACTACCCAACGTTTCATTCAGGGGGTTCCAGGTCACTTTTACTGCTATGTCGCAGGTGGCAAACGTTATATCCGGCGACGACTGCTGCAAATGTCCATTCACCATTCTGATCCTTGTAGGTCTTCCATCGTTCATGCATACATAGTCATTTTCAAACATTGCTCTATAAACTCTCTCCCCTCTTGTGTCTGTTTTACATGACCACAATGTATGGTGTGCATTAAAATCCCCAGCTAATATCGCTTTTGAGTTGCACAGGCTAAAGACCTGGTCCCAGTCAGATTGGCCTACATTAGCTGATGGTGGGCAATATATGTATATGATGTTGGTCAGCCCCGGCACATTCAGCACCTCTGTAATAAGGATCTCAATACTACCATTTGCAGGTCTAAAAGATCTTTGCACCATTCTGATTGACTTATGATAAAATATACACACACCTCCATATCCATCTTCTCTATCAGCTCTAATAATATTGTAATCCTTTATCCTTATGGTAACTTCTTCTGACAACCATGTTTCGCTTATAAGTGCAATGTGTATTTTTTCTTGCTGGAGCAGCAATTCCAATTCCCTACATTTAGTTGGTAAGCTGTTTGCATTCTACTGCGCCACATTAACTGTACTTTTATTGTAACTATCCATTTAAACTGTTAGTCCTCCCAGTAACTTCCACACGAATTCCATAGTAAAGTATTCTTTTAGCCAATCAATAACTTCTCCTGCTATATATTTCAGCACCCCTGTCAGCTTCATTTCAAACTGCATATCTGAACAGATAATGTCCTTCAATCTGGATATCACCACGCGTAACTCAAATCTTTTCTTCTCATCGTTTTTATTTCCTTCCTGTGTTTCACAATCAAAACTTGAGATCCAATCAAATTGATTTTTATTTGAGGAACTTTTACCCTTCTCGTCAGGCTTTTTCAGGTGACGCACCGTGGTCACTGTGCGACGTTCTGTTTTTGAAGGGGTTTTCACCACTTCTGCATAACTCACATCCCTCGGGGTACAAGATGTGTCTCGTACTTTTTCTGTCTCACTCTCCGTGGTCTCTGTCACTTCTGCTGTTGAGAGGTCGGCTTCTCTCTGATAATTGGTTTTGGTCCCATATCCTGCATTGCCACCTACCTCTTTTAGTGCCATTTCGTATGTACACTGATTCCTTGCCATCACTTCTCGGATATTTTTCTCCCTCTTGAACACAGGACAAAGTGATTTCACCAGTGCCATATGACCACCCTTACAATTAATACATTTGATGTTTGTAGTCTCGCAATTTTCATGTTCTCCTCCACATTTCGGACATATCTGAGCTTTCCTTGGACAATTATTTCTACTATGTCCATACCTCCAACATTTCGAACACTGTGTAACAGGGAACATAAATGGTTCCACCTTCATTCTACATCCATATGCTTTTACATATGGTGGAGAGGCCGGACCTTTGAAACAAATGCGAACTGTCTCACTCTCAATAAAATTTCCACTTTCATCCTTCTTTTTCAATCTTTTAACCGCTGATATCTCCACACTGCTTTCCAATGTATTCATAATATCTTCATTGGACAAATCCATTTCTATATCTCTTATCATTCCATACGAGTATAGTATCTCACCAGATCTTCTACAAGTCCAGCCTCTATCTTTTATACTCTGACATTCCATGAGACTTACAGAGTTTTCATAGTTGCTAAATCGCAGCACAACTTTGTATGGACTCTTATATATGACTTTTATAATGCCTTGAATTCCTGTTTCCTTCAGAACCTTAGCCATACCAATTTGTTTTGGTAAATTTTCTTTACATGAGATTGTAACCTCACACAACTCATCGTGCTCGAGACTATCAGAACTGTTAGTTTGGTTTTTTTCCCCTTCCCACTGTAATCCATTCCCCTTCCTCTCTCTCCTTAGAAGCAGTCCTTTTAATTGCCCTCCTATCCTTGCTACTGTCTTTGTCTCCGATTTCATTTTGTGTTAGCTCAACCTCCATAATTTTCTTTCCTGTATCCGACCCAATAATGATATGTTTTATTTCCTCCTGGGTCATTGTTCCCGTGACCATCAAATTCTCCTCTTCACCATCCCCACTGTCATCACTATCCATCACAAACACTAAAAAACACTTAAAATTCTAAATATTATTTTATAGGTTAGATGTGGGTAGACCCATTAATTTTACTTAATCACACTATGTGTCCTAATCGTCACTGTTTACAATATGTCACAACTGATTTACAACTTAAACACTATCAGTACATTACTAGTCTTTGTATCACCAAAATTATAACACATTAACTGCTATTAGTTACGCAAACGATATCTATACCGTCGATAAACAACCGTTCGCGGCGGTAGCGCGGGCGCAACTATGAACAGGAAACTTCATCCGGGTTTTTAAAAATATGATAAGTATATCAATCTACTCCCGACAATGTATTCTCAACATTGGAAAATGTTTTGAATCCTCTAAATGAACACTTCAAAAACAAACAAACACACAAACAAAAACAAACAAACAACAAAACAAATCAACAAAAACAAAAAAAAACAAACACACAAACAAAAAAATCAATCTATGGACCTTGCCTTGATCCTTTGAAAAATTCGTTCTTTTACTCTTTTTTTTCCATTTAGCCATATAAAATTAATATTTTAGTTAGTGTGCATTCAATGCACAGAACAAACACTATTTACATTGTCATAATTATATTTGACTTGATCTCAATCTCTTTCATATTTTTTGTTATTTTATATCCAAAAAATTCATTCATTAACTAAAAAAAAGGACAAGATTTTGCCTAATTTTGTCCTGTAACCTATCAAAATCCATACTAATTTACGATTTCTATATAAACAAATATTTATTTTGTATAAGTATTCTATTAGGTCTTTACCTATGAAATTGCCGTTCTGCAGTACTGGCCATTTCAAATCAAAATAATTTTTGTTTGGCTAAGAATTCTAATTTCAAATTAATTTTATTTTAAAAACATGGATTTTTTTTTCCAAAAGTAGTCATTTGTTTATTGATTAGTGTTACATTTTCATCGCATTTCAATCTTTTTCGTCATCATGGATACGTTAAAAATTCGAGTAATTATGGAATATGAGTACCGTCGTGGCAGCAACGCGGCACAAGCGGCACGCAACATCAACGACGTTTACGGAGCTAACACTACAAACCAACGCACCACCTGTTATTGGTTTGCTCGCTTCCGTTCTGGAAATTTCGACCTGAAAAATGAATCTCGCGGTCGTCCGAAGACTTTGGTCGACAATTACGAATTAAAGGCGATTGTGGAAGCTGATAATACACAATCTACGGCTGAATTAGCGGCAGCTTTCGACGTTAGCGTCAAAACAATATTGGTCCATTTGCGTCAAATTGGCAAGGTAAAAAAGCTTGACAAATGGGTGCCCCACGAACTCAATGATCGCCAGCGCGAAGTACGCGTCGAGACGTGCCTTGCACTGCTCAACAGACACACAAATGAAGGAATTTTGAACCGCATTGTTACCTGCGATGAAAAATGGATTCTGTTTGATAACCGCAAGCGCTCAGCAAGTTGGTTGGATCCTGGTTCAGCACCTAAACAATGCCCTAAACGAAAACTTACCCCTAGAAAAGTGATGGTCACTGTTTAGTGGTCTAGCGCCGGTGTGATTCATCACAGCTTCTTACCAAACGGGATGAGCATTACTGCAGATGTGTACTGTGAAGAACTGAACACAATGATGGAGAAGCTGGCACATCTCCAACCAGCATTGGTCAATCGCTCGTCTCCGCTGCTCCTGCACGACAACGCGCGACCTCATACTGCACAGCAGACGGTCTCCAAGTTGCAAGAACTGGGGTTGGAAGCTCTCCGTCATCCGCCCTACTCACCAGACCTTGCGCCTACAGACTACTACTTTTTCCAGAATTTGGATAACTTCTTGGCGGGAAAAAAATTCAATACCCGAGAGGCAGTACAAAATGCCTTTGAAGAATTTGTTGCCTCCCGACCAGCTGATTTCTTTAAGAAGGGCATCAATAAACTGCCACTGCGTTGGCAAAGATGCATTGATTGCATGGGTGATTACTTCGATGAATACAAATAAAAAATACATGAAAAAAAATCGTTTAAATTTTTTCATACAAAACGGCAATTTCATAGGTAAAGACCTATTATTTTGTGTAGTAATCATTTAATTTTGTGTATTCTAGTTTGAGCCCAGTAGCTCATAAAGTAAGCCTTAGCATATAAAAGATCAGTTCTTTTTAACTTTGTCAAAGGCAAAACAATTATATATTTGGACGGTAATTTTAGACCGTGCAGAAACCAAAACATCCGTGTTCGTTTCAACCGCGCGGCCATGGCGTTAAAAAAAAAAAAAAACTATGCCAACATTTTGTAACAATTTGTAAAAGCTGACTCGCAAAACCACAAATTTGTCAAAGCTATGGTTAAAAAGTTAGAAGGGTTTGAACGTGGCCGCGCCATCGAAACGCGGAAAACCGCGCGGCCACTGAGATCTCAGAAACTAAGAGTTGCACAGACCTGAAATTTTGGTAAATAACAGATTCAATTTGTAAACAATTTGTAAAAATATAGAAAAAAATCCTAGGTTAATATTTTAGGAGCTGTGAGACTAAACCCCGTGGTCGTGCCATCGAAACGGTGACAAAAACGTGATAGCCGATATCTCGCTGAAAAAGCATCGCAGACGTCTAGAGTTTTTTGTAAAACCCAGATTTGAATTTGTCAAAACTTACAAAAATGCAACAAAAAATACTAGGTTAATATTTTAGGAGCTGTGAGACTAAAACCCCGTGGCCGCGCCATCGAAACGGTGACAAAAACGTTATTACCGATATCTCGCTGAAAAAGCATCGCAGAGGTCTGAAGTTTTTTGTAAAACCTAGATTTGAATTTGTCAAAACTTGTAAAAATACAACAAAAAATCCTAGGTTTATATATCAGGAGCTGTAAGACTAGAACCCCGTGGCCGCGCCATCGAAACGGTGACAAAAACGTGATAGCCGATATCTCGCTGAAAAAGCATCGCAGACGTCTAGAGTTTTTTGTAAAACCCAGATTTGAATCTGTCAAAACTTACAAAAATGCAACAGAAAATACTAGGTTAATATTTTAGAAGCTGTGAGACTAAAACCCCGTGGCCGCGCCATCGAAACGGTGACAAAAACGTTATCACCGATATCTCGCTGAAAAAGCATCGCAGAGGTCTGAAGTTTTTTGTAAAACCTAGATTTGAATTTGTCAAAACTTGTAAAAATACAACAAAATATCCTAGGTTTATATTTCAATACCCGCGCCATAGAAACGATGAAAAACACGTTATCGCCGATATCTCACTGAAAAAGCATCGCAGAGGTCTGAAATTATTTGTAAAAACTAGATTTGAATTTGTCAAAATTTGTAAAAATATAACAAAAAATCCTAGATTCATATTTCAGTAGCCACGCCATTGAAACAGAAAAACACGTTATCGCCGATATCTCACTGAAAAAGCATCGCAGAGATCTGAAGTTTTTTGTAAAACCTAGATTTGAATTAGATATTTTTTTTACAAATTCAACAAAAATCCTAGGTTTACAAAAAACCGTATTTCACCGTTTCAATGGCGCGGCGCCTGAAATATAAATCTAGGATTTTTTGTTATATTTTTACAAATTTTGACAAATTCAAATCTAGGTTTTACAAATAATTTCAGACTTCTGCGATGCTTTTTCAGTGAGATATCGGCAATAACGTGTTTTTCACCGTTTCTATGGCGCGGGTCTTGAAATATAAACCTAGGATTTTTGTTGTATTTTTGTAAGTTTTGACAAATTCAAATCTGGGTTTTACAAAAAACTCTAGACGTCTGCGATGCTTTTTCAGCGAGATATCGGCTATGACGTTTTTTTCACCGTTTCGATGGCGCGGCCATGAGGTTCTAGTCTTACAGCTCCTGAAATATAAACCTAGGATTTTTTGTTGTATTTTTACAAGTTTTGACAAATTCAAATCTAGGTTTTACAAAAAGCTGCAGACCTCTGCGATGCTTTTTCAGCGAGATATCGGTGATAACATTTTTGTCACCGTTTCGATGGCGCGGCCACGGGGTTTTAGTCTCACAGCTCCTAAAATATTAACCTAGTATTTTTTGTTGCATTTTTGTAAGTTTTGACAAATTCAAATCTGGGTTTTACAAAAAACTCTATACGTCTGCGATGCTTTTTCAGCGAGATATCGGCTATCACGTTTTTTTCACCGTTCCGATGGCGCGGCCATGAGGTTCTAGTCTTACAGCTCCTGAAATATAAACCTAGGATTTTTCGTTGTATTTTTACAAGTTTTTACAAATTCAAATCTAGGTTTTACAAAAAACTTCAGACTTCTGCGATGCTTTTTCAGCGAGATATCGGCGATAACATATTTTTCACCGTTTGAATAGCGCGGCCATGGGGTTCTAGTCTTTCAGCTCCTGAAATATAAACCTAAGATTTTTTGTTGTATTTTTACAAATTTTGACAAATTCAAATCTAGGTTTTACAAAAAACTTCAGACCTCTGCGATGCTTTTTCAGTGAGATATCGGCGATAACGTGTTTTTCACCGTTTCAATGGCGCGGCTCCTGAAATATAAACCTAGGATTTTTTGTAATATTTTTACAAATTTTGACAAATTCAAATCTAGGTTTTACAAATAATTTCAGACCTCTGCAATGCTTTTTCAGTGAGATATTGGCGATAACGTGTTTTTCACCGTTTCTATGGCGCGGGTCCTGAAATATAAACCTAGGATTTTTTGTTGTATTTTTACAAGTTTTGACAAATTCAAATCTAGGTTTTACAAAAAACTTCAGACCTCTGCGATGCTTTTTCAGCGAGGTATCGGTGATAACGTTTTTGTCACCGTTTCGATGGCGCGGCCACGGGGTTTTAGTCTCACAGCTCCTAAAATATTAACCTAGTATTTTTTGTTGCACTTTTGTAAGTTTTGACAAATTCAAATCTGGGTTTTACAAAAAACTCTAGACGTCTGCGATGCTTTTTCAGCGAGATATCGGCTATCACGTTTTTGTCACCGTTTCGATGGCGCGGCCACGGGGTTTTAGTCTCACAGCTCCTAAAATATTAACCTAGGATTTTTTTCTATATTTTTACAAATTGTTTACAAATTGAATCTGTTATTTACCAAAATTTCAGGTCTGTGCAACGCTTAGTTTCTGAGATCTCCGTGGCCGCGCGGTTCTCCGCGTTTCGATGGCGCGGCCACGTTCAAACCCTTCTAACTTTTTAACCATAGCTTTGACAAATTTGTGGTTTTGGGAGTCAACTTTTACAAATTGTTACAAAATGTTGGCATAGTTTTTTTTTTTTTTAACGCCATGGCCGCGCGGTTGAAACGAACACAAACATCCTACTGCCCCGCAGGCATCATGAGTAGCTGGTAGCTACAAGCGTGGAAACACTCTACAGATACTTGTTAGTGCTAATCCAGGAGGCCTGTTGTCCTATTGCTCTCCTGCATATTGTAGCGAAATAAAAATGAAAATTAACCAGTTCAACAAGTAACTTACTTATTTACTAACTTTTAATTGTGAAACACTCCAAAATAAATACATTAAAGATATAAAATTGTTCGAAAACAGCAATTACAAATTCACATTATACTTCCAACACAAACTCTACAAAGCAGAGTCGATGCTAGCGACATCTATGTCGACCTTTAAGTTTTTCTCCCCATTCCGTCGAATTAAAAATCAGACTGTCACTGTAAGAGCGGTTTCATACAACGTCCGATCCGAATCCGAATTCAAGATCCGAGTTGGGAATGTTCTAAATTCGGACGGACAGAGTTTGGATTTAGTGCGCAACCCTTCATACAACTGTGGCTGCTTCGGACCTAAAAAAAATTGAATTTCGCGGGCTACCACTGCCCCATTTTGGTAGCCCGCGAAATTCAAATTTTCTTACGTTTTTTGCAATTTGCAGGTCAGTGTCCGGTTGTTTGTTTATTAACATACGATTCGCGGCCGTAACTAACATGGCTTTTCAGAATTATAATCATTACAACCTGCAATACAACTCTATGTTAGAGTTTACCTCAAACCATGGACCTAAGAGCGAGCGCGCACTGCGGTGCGTTTCCGGTAGTTCTGCCGCACTGGGCGGGGCCTACAGTAACAAAACGCATGACCGCAGTGCGCGCACTTCAAAGACATTCCATACTTCACAGATTATGCGGTAGAAAAACGCACCGCAATGCGCGCTCGCCCTAAAAAAAAAGGCGGACGCCGTCTCCTTTAACAATAACTGAATCACCCATAGTAAGTCAGTGCGCTAATGTCTACAAGCCAGCACGCACACATTCACACCATAGTAAGTCTACCGTCGGCCATTACGCTTCGAACGACGCCTGCGTGTTATTCGGTGTTATTTTGCTTAATAAAAATTAAAGTATGCCGTCATGTGTTGTGAAAAGTTGCCGAAATCATAGTGGTTCAATTAAAAAAAGCCAGGGAATCACTTTTCATAGGTAAGCATGTCATTTTTAAGATAATTTCTCGATTTTACGTCAATCACGAAATCAATCAGTGTTGCAACTATTTCAAGTTTCAAATTATTTTAACAGTGGGAGATTCATATTTTATGTTACTATTTATTGTTATTGTATTCTTCTACATTTTACAGATTTTCCTCAGCAAATGATGTATGGAAAAATGATTGGATAAAAATAATAAGGTAGTGCAGAAATGAAAATGATTAGAATCCATCAAAATCTAGTGTAATCTGCAGTATACATTTTGAGAAGAATTGTTTGTACACAACTAAAGGCGGACTTCTTCGTGTTGTTGCTTACGCCATACCAACAAAGGTAATTCAATTAATTTAAAGTCCTCCTTATAACCTCTTAATTTTAATTTTTAACAGTTTGACAACAGTTTTTTTTTTTAGTTTTTGTTTGATCCGTCTACAATTCAAGATCAACCGACTGAAGTAATTACTTCCAGTGTTTCTGATGAGGTGTGTTTTTGTGTTTTTTACATTAAAGTAATATTAACGTTGTTCTATGTGCAGTTCTATTGAGTGTATCTATACTAATATTATAAAGAGGTAAAATTTGTATGTAAGTTTGTATGTAGGGGGTAATCTCCGGAACTAATGATCCAATTCTAAAAATTTTTTCACTGGTAGAAAGCTACATTATTCCTGAGTGCTATAGGCTATAAATTATATTTATATCGTGCATATTAGCCGAGCTATCACAAGTTTTGTCTAACAAGTCGGAAAGAAATACCTCTTTAAACAGACTTTTTTGCATGCGCTGCCTAAACGGTTGTTTATAATTGATAACAATGTATGGCAGTCTGGTCCGCCTTAAATAATTCTACAAAAAAGTCCGCGACACCATATTTCTATCTTTTATATTTTATCTTTTATACATCTTTTATTGTTTTAAAAAAGTACTTTTTAGACATACTTACGTTTGGATCATTATTTAAACAACAAAACATTAATCCTTATCAAAATAAGATATTTTATGATCACAAGGACATCATGGAGATAAGATTTGGCCTTTACAGTATGGCAATTGGTCATACAGTTTCAGAGATAATATAAAATTACTAAAACGCAAAATAACTTTAATTCATACCGGTTCCTCTTGAGCAAACATGTTTAGAGCGGACGTTTTATCAATTTACCCATAGATGGCGTTGTGCAAAATGTCGGTGGAATATAGCGAAGAGTTTGTTTTTAGGGTTCCGTACCAAAATGGTAAAAAAGGAACCCTTATGGTGTGACTCAGTCTGTCTGTCTGTCTGTCTGTCTGTCACAGCTGGATATCTCAAGAACTACTAATGCTATCAACTTGAAATTTGGAACAGTTTTAGATAAGTAATATTTACCCAACTATTTTGCAAATAAGAAAGAAATAAAACGATATGTATTTTTTTTGCAACATGGGCTGAAAGGGGGTCTTAAAAATTCAAAGTTGGGCTACTAGGTCATGTGGGGTATTATATGAAAGAGCCCTGTTTGCGCATTCTCAAACATATTTTTATTTTTTTTAGGCCGCACAGTGTTCGACTTTTGATGAAAAATGTAAAAAATACCATTCCCCGCCCCTTATCTCCGAAGTTTGCAAAGAGAAAAATCTGAAATTATTCTATGTGATGCAAGTTTATGTAAAGATAACAGGAAAAAAAAACGATGTCTCTAAATAGCACACTTTTTCAGAAATCGGAACGGAACCCTCGGTGCGCGAGTCCGACTCGCTCTTGACCGGTTTTTTTTGTTAGTTTGTTTGAACGCGCTATCTCTGGAACTACCCCAGTCGGATTTGAAAAAATCTTTTTGCATTTTATAACCCAGTTCTTGAGGAGGGCTATAGGCTATTTAACATCACGCTAGGGCCCTTAGGAGCCGAGCGCGAAGTAATAGCGCGGGTAGGCGATGCGGAAGGATATAGGCTATTTAACATCACGCTAGGCCCCTTAGGAGCCGAGCGCGAAGTAATAGCGCGGGCGGGCGATGCGGAAGGATATAGGCTGTTTAACATCACGCTAGGGCCCTTAGGAGCCGAGCGCAAAGTAATAGCGCGGGCAGGCGATGCGGAAGGATATAGGCTATTTAACATCACGCTAAGACCCTTAGGAGCCGAGCGCGAAGTAATAGCGTGGGCAGGCGATGCGGAAGGATATAGGCTATTTAACATCACGCTAGGGCCCTTAGGAGCCGAGCGCGAAGTAATAGCGCGGGCAGGCGATGGAGAAGGATATAGGCTATTTGACATCACGCTAGGTCCCTTAGGAGCCGAGCGCGAAGTTATTCAAGTAATAGCGCATGCAGGCGATGCGGAAGGATATAGGCTATTTAACATCACGCTAGGGCCCTTAGGAGCCGAGCGCGAAGTAATTGCACGGGCAGGCATTGCGATGCGATGCGTCGGGGTTGGTGGGTGGGGGATACAAGAAATTTAACGCGGACGAAGTCGCGGGCAGAAGCTAGTTTATTATATAATGTACAAGTAACTTGTAATAAAACTCAAGTTCAAGGGATATCTTAATAAAATATTGTTTAAAAATGGGTAATTTTCCTTCACCTGGCATCCCTTTACACACGCACACATAGTTACGCAGCCGCCATTGTGGTGCTTCAATTATTTCATATTGAAGTTCCGTCCGCCTTTTTTTTTAGGTCCACGCCTCAAACCTCATGATTTCGTGAAATCGATAGATTTGAGGTCAATTCTAACTTATGAAGATATATTGCTGATTCTAATTATTATAATTTTGTAAAACTATGTTAGTTACTGCCGTGAATCATGTTTTATAATTTTAATCAACATACAACCTGACACTGACCTGCAAATTGCAAAAAACGTAAGCAAATTTGAATTTCGCGGGCTACCTTACCTTAGCGCATCAAGGCAGATCAATATTGTGTCTGTACTGTGCACTGACTACCAATTTCTATTTTTATACTGTGGATGAAGCAGGTCTAGGTGTGCGTCCATACTGCCGGCCTAGCGCGGGCGCGACGACGGGCGCGGAATATCAAACATATGAAACCGCCGCTTGTGTCCATAGTGCAGTGACTAAGGCGGGCGCCTAGCGCGACGGGCTCGAGCGAGATAGCGCGCGTAGTTTTCAAACGTTCCTATCCGCGCGTTATGGCCATACTACGGGCCTAGTGAGCAAGCGAGTTAATGTGCGGCTGGGCAGTGTTGCCAACTTAGTGCTTTCGGTAGTAATAGATCTGGGTGCATTTTCTGTTAAATCAGTGCTTAAAAATAGATAGTATAGTATAGATATTATAGTCGCGTAACCGTAATCGGAAACATCGAAATACGACACCTTTCGGCCAAAAGTCCTCTTTGAAGCAGGTTTGCAGATGTTGTGTTGGAACTCGCACTACGAATGACTTATATAGCCCGTGCGCGTTAACATGGCACCTGGCTCGAGTGAATTACGTCTAAAGAACTGAGTGCAAAAAAATGTTGAATTTTATTTTAGTTTTTTGAATATCAACATTTAATTTGCGCTGAGTAGTTTCTCATAACATATTACTTTACGATGCTTTAAACGTGACAAAACATAGTGTTTAGACACAATTTTTACGGCCTCCTCAACTGTCGTGGAGTGATGCAGACGTGAAATGTACAACTGCGTCGTAAGCACAGCAGGGCGCAGCAATATGTTGGGTCTACTCGGTGCAGTACCACACAGGTTACGAGAGCTGGGCTTTTTCTTCTTCTTTTCCACTTTTGTGAAGCCCTCCTCATCAATTCGGCTCATCCTTGGCAAGGAGCCTCGGACAGCTATCTGGGCAGGTTGAGTCCGTCAGTCTTACAAACGGATTATAACCTATTTGAATAAATACTTAGATAACCAGGCAAATCAAAACCCAATTTCTGAGCAGATGGTGCAATTTGGAATGAATAAATAAATGTACTAGTCAACTCATTAACGTGTCCGAGCGCACATCGTGTCATGTCGCCAGTCAGCGACGAAGTTTCAAGGTACTATATAGGTACAGACGCCAGCACATCAAGCTAGTAAAATCTGAGAAATTTCTTTAATAGATTTTCATCTTTATTGCTAAAGCATTAGGTTCAAGGTTGATTGGGAAAATTTGACAGTTTCGGGTGGCTTGACCTGCTGGCGTCTGTACGTTTGTTTATGAGATAATTGTTTAATTATTATATGGAACTTAGCGGACAGGTATGGCTTAATTATTCCCATAACATGTATTTCAATAACATTTCGTATTGTTGTAAGTTTATAAGTCTTTTTTATAAGTTTGTATATTCTCTGGTCATTTTAGGTGATATAAAATATAAAATAAATTTCCTTGGACATTTCACACAATGATGATATGATACCGGGACGTCGCGGTCATTGTTCCGTTGTTCAACGCGATGAATTGAGTGGCCACACTCGAACGGTCAACGTCAATGCTTATTGTTGTTATTGCCGATGGACGAGGGGTGTGAATTCAATTCACACTTCTCGTCCATCGGCAATGTGAATGCCGTTGTCAAATTATCGCGTAGTGGTGGCTACACCTACGGTTATCGCCTTATCGCACTTCAACGCGATGATCAACGGCGATGTCCGTAAAGTGTAGCCCCGGCATTATGATGTAGTCAAACGTTGATACGGGCTATTTACTAAATAGGATTTGGCACTTTTACTAAATAGTATTTAGTAAAAGTGCCAAGGTGTTGCAAACTTGCAAAGGCAAACCATGGACAAGTGGTTTGCCTTTGCAAGTTTGCAACACCTGAAATACGTCATAAACGCTTCAACAGCTCGCTCGTCACTGTGGCCACCGAAAGCCGCCGCCATTGGCCGCCATCGCGCCCGCCTTAGCCCCTAGTCACCGCGCGTTCACTGTGGACGCACACTAGCGAGTCGTGACCACGACCATTTAGCTGACTTTTATAATGGCAATACTATTATCTGTCCAAACGGATTGTCACAACTTCTGTTCTACTAAACTACAGCATTTTGATACTTTTAGCTCAATTATCTTATTTGTATTAATGGAAATTTAAAGAAGAATGGAAAAGAATTATATTTAATGGATAAATGCACAGGTCACACTATTAATGTAGAAAACAAAGTATAACCGAAACGGAGTTGGAAGCCTTCATCATTTTTGTGCGTCATGAATAGTCATGATACTGGCAGTGATTTCTCGTGGATTTCTCTTATGAAGGCATTGAATTTCTAGATTCTGTTTTTTGTTCTAACTAGCTTTTTTTGAAGTTTCAAGTCTATTAACTTAAGGAATAATCAGTCCTTTTTTCGGATTCCCGTAGTAGAATTCAGGCCTTAGCACAAAATCAACTCCATAGTCAAATCATTGTAGAAATTAAAAGTCTGTTATTTGTTTGATTGTTCCCAAAACGGCTTGGACATCGAAATAGTCTGGATCCCTGGTCTCTCGGGTATTGTTGGCAATGAGTGCGCTGATTCGTTAGCAAAGTATGCCACATCAAATCCGGCTGATCGAAAGCACTACGTAGCTCATAAGTACGATTTGCGAAATGGTGCCAAGCCCAAATTGTTCGACTCGTGGACAAAAATGTGGAATAAGGCCTCAAAAGACAAGGGGGTCTACTACGCAGCTATACAGCACGACATCCAGCGAAAACCTTGGTTTTTTAACCGACTTCCAAAAGGAGGAGGTTGTCAATTCGTCGGAAACTTTTTTTTTTTTTTATTTTTTTTTTTTTATATGTATGTTCCCCGATTACTCGAAAATGGCTGGACCCATGTGGATTTTTCTTTTTTTGTTCGAAAGGGTATACTTTCCAAGTGGTCCCATGATCATCAAGTCAGGATCTGATGATGGGATCCCATGGAAATCGAGGGAAACCCTCAAATTTTATGGGCACACCTATATCGATTTCGGTATTTTTTATAGTAACTCGTGCATTTGCGCTCGGAAAGTACCATTCGGTGAACTGGAACTGATGATGAAGACCACAGAGGGCCATCGGAAATACTCAATTATATCTAAGTATATCACAGGTTGCGATTCGATTACTTTATTATGGTTTATGTTCGTCAAAATGCATAATGGTAATGGTAACTTCACCATGAGCTCCAGTTCTCGTGGTTCTTACTAGGAGAACTCCTCAACAATTAACGTCCCTGCATCGGGAAAAGCAATATTTTGTAAAACGTGATGAGCAGTTGACATTGGGTTATTGTAACTTAGATAAATTACAAACTGAACCACTAAAAAGTGAAAAATAAAAACTTTTTTACAAAAAAAAACCGACTTCCAAAAAAAACACTATTAAGTGAAAAATAACTAATTTCGGAAGTCGGTGGCAAAAAAACTAAAATACAGATCCAAAGACACCGACTTCCGAAATTAAAGTTATTTTTCACTTTGTAGTGTTTTTTTTGGAAGTCGGTTTTTTTTAAATATCCGAAATGGTCCAAAAGAACTGTTTAGACGCTTTGCAGACTAAGGGCCGGTTGTTTCAAACGGTTGGTTAACGTAACTTACGTACGTCAAATAATGACGATTACGTAAGATGTTTAACGTTCGTTAAATACAAAGCGTTGTTTCACTACATAAAAAACCGATCGTCAAAGTTATTAGGGTTGCCAGTAAAAAGCAATACCTTTTCCCAGTAAAAATGGTTAGGAGAATTTATATAATGGCAACATTTAGGTTTTAACGTCAAATTTTGAAGTGAAGTGCAAGCAGACAAGCACAGCATTTGTTACTTCTATCAAACCACCTATAACAATTATTTACAACTTTTATTAAAACTCTTAAATTCTAAAGAAAAATGAATACTTTTACACCAAAGTAAGTATATAATGTGATAAGCACGATAATATGTGTTAAACTTTCCTATATTCCTGTTTCTCGTTACTGTTTGGACTTCACGTGGTATTTTTTTTACAGAGAACGCGCTTTAAATTTTGCAAACATTGAGAAAGACTGGTTTCAGCGTCTAATTGAGAAGTATAACCACATATTATTCTCAAAAAAAAAAAACAGACAACTTACTTTGAAACACGGTATCTTGCAATAAATTCCTTCTCGTCCCATAGGTTTAGGTTATTAACACGAGTTTTAAATACTTTTTTCTTTCTTTCTACACTATTTGTTTCATCATTAGATGAGCTATCGTCGAATAAAGACGAAGATAACAAAAGAGAGTCCATAATGTTTTACTGTTCACCGCACTCGCAGATGTTTGAGTTTAGAATGACGTTAACCAGTGGGTTTGGCACCGGTTAACGTAATCGTTAATTTGTAACGGACGTTAAGGCCATAATTTTGTGAAACAACGCTTTTTTTGGTTTGACGATAGTTAGCGCCATTTTTGACGTATACGCGTGGGTTAAGTGGACGTGAAACAACCCGCCCTAAGACTCGGACATTGTTGTAGCCCAGTGTTTCTGAATAAGATTCATGTTAGGGACAGCCGGTCGATTCTGTAAAAATCTCACCGTGAAAACTTAGGTGAAGTGAGTTTGTTTTTGCTAGGAATTGACACTATTGACAGCTCACTCCACGCTCACTTCACCTAAGTTTCACGGTGAGATGGTTACAGAATCGCACTGCAGCTCCCTGTGTGAATGTGGTCTTGCGGAAGGTTCATATATTTTTCTCCTGCTCCTTGAATACCAAATCCTTCGACCTTTATCGAAAAATTTCCAAATGTAATATTCCTCTCCCAACTAACTTCCATTGTTTTTTATCCCACTTCTCTCCCAAAATTATTAAAATTTTAACTACATTTTTAAACGAAAATAATATTAAATTGTAGCTCTGGTGCGTAAATACGTATTGTTTTTTTTTTGTTTTATCCTATTGTATATATTATTGTAATTTAGATTATTTGTGTTGTCCTTAATAACCTTTGTCCTCGTTTTTCTTTTAGCGACTAACATCTGTAGATCTACCACAAAGTACAGTGCGTTTCAACTAAGAATAGGAATGACCTTGCGCCATATTGTGAAGATTTAGCAAAATAGCATCTCGTTTACACATTTGCAAAGTCAGTAACATATTTTAACAAAAACAAATTCCAAAAACGCCTTAGATTTCTAGCTTCAGTTGACAGTTAGAGGTCATTGACTTTCCTATTCTTAGTTGAAACGCATTGTACAAAGTCCACGGCCCGCTTCTCTGCGCAGCTGTCTAAACGTGACACTGGCAGAATAGTCGACATCGGCGCAATTGCCAAAAAAAAAAAAGTTTTTTTTTTCATACAAACTTTGTACCCCCGTTTCATCCCTTTAGGCAGTGAGTTTTGAAAAATCCTTTCTGAGGGCGAGCGCGCACTGCGTTGCGTTTTTCTAACGCATAATCTGTGAAGTATGGAATGTCTTTGAAGTGCGCGCACTGCGGTCATGCGTTTTGTTACTGTAGGCCGTTAGGTAATAGTGTTCTGTGCTGTAGGCCCCGCCCAGTGCGGCAGAACTAACGGAACGCACCGCAGTGCGCGCTCGCCCTTAGTGCACCCCCCTAGACCTCATAAGGAACCTACCTGCCTTTCTAGACCAAGCGGTTTGGGCTGTGATATGATACATCAAACAATCATTTTTGCCTTTAGTATATAAATATATATTTAAATTTTAATACCTACATTGAAATGCACTTTTTTAATTTATCCCAAAGAAATGTTTTACCTATCTACTAAAATTCAAGTATCAAACATGTTTTCAGCGTACTATAGCAGTGTTGTAAGATTATTGTGAATTTGCAGCACTCTAGAGGTAGAGTCTGTCAATCGAGTCGTGCGACTCGCTTGCACTCGCTTGACAGACCCTAGTGCTGAGTGCAAAATCGACATTCGACGCAGAATCGGTGGATCGACGCCATATTTGTTTGTTTGTTGCGGTTTCTTGTAAAGTCTATCTTTATTCTGCTGTGATCGTATTCAATCATATTCTACTAATACTACTTACACCGCGTGATTCAAAAAAGTGATAGATCACCTTCTAACACTTATTCGTAGTATTTCGTAGCTTCTAGCATTCCAGGTAATATAAACGGTATTTTGTAATTGCTTTTACATATTTACACCATGTTTACACCGGTGTCAACTGGTACGGCCTTAGATTATGAAATGTCGGCTATTTTAATTGCTTCCAATAAGTAGCAGTTAAGGCCGTAAGGGTTTTCTTCACCTTCATACTGGAAATCACGGGTATTAGACGAGATATTATAGTAACGTGAATATTAAGCAAGAAATCCTCCCTAGCCTAGGTGAAGTCCGTGAGGCTCCATGCAGTTTGATCATTGTACAATCTGTTTTTTACAACTGTTATTTGTGTTGCCTACTAGTGTTAACGTATTCAGTTTATTTACTTACATGATCGAACTTCAGAACAGCTATGTTTGTTTGATGGTTTACTATTGCACATTGCACGCGACAAAAGATCCTTGGATTGTTAAACGTGACTTCTAACATCTAATCGCAAAAACTCAATTTCGACAAAAAAAGATTCTACTCTACAGGTAGGGTAGGGACATAGGTAAAATAGGGTTTCCCACTGATGTATGATTTTCAACCATCTCAGAAGTTTACATTAACTTTCCTATTACTGCTTTGCTTTCAGTTAGTGATCCAGTATTATAGTGATGCTCTGCGCAGTGATCATTCAGCCATGCCAGCCCCATTGCAGCCTGTAGCAGGCCGCCACAACACCTGGATAAAGGATTGGCTAGGTACATTGCTTTGTACAACAATGACCAATGGACTATGGAATTTAAAGCAACATGAGATGTTAAAAGATAAAATAATGCACATGGGGCAGTGGTCAGACAAAGGTTGGTAATGCACTTGTTTAAAAATGTTCTGTTCAATATTATTGGTAAATGCGAGTGGTTGTTTCCAATATTTTTGCCTATGTGCAACACTGCAACAACTCGGATTTCAGTATATGCGGCAAATAGTTCAAAGGTGTCTATGTTTTAACCAGATATGATTGTACTTCAACGTCTATGTTCTATGTTAGAGGATTTGGTTTCTGCATTTAGTCCTCAATGTAGGTAGACTATTTACTGGGTTGTGGAGGTCAGATAGGCAGTCGCTCCATGTGAAATACTGGTATTCAGCTGCATCCGGTTAGACTGGGAGCCGACCCCAACATAGTTGGGAAAAGGCTAGGCAGATTGATGTAGGTAGACCATTGTGCGTGTAAAATGGTACCTACTTCAACTTATTCTGTCATCCATTTGGGTTAGTGTTATTGGATGGAAATCATGAAGTTTCTTGGCACTTTTTATTATTTCGAATCTTAGCTTTGAATAAACCATCTGACTTTCTTTTTGAACATTTGGTGTGCGAGTCTGACTCGCTCTTGACTGGTTTTGATATTTGTAGTAAGTACAAAAATGTTTAATATTGGTTCTGAGTTTCTTGAGGGCTCACGCTTTGGCAAAGGATAGGTTCCAGTGGGATAATTTCCGACATCCACGCGGGCGAAGCCGCTGGCAAAAGCTAGTAATAATATAATATTTTTTCACATTTTCCAGGTTGCTCATCTGTTAGCTTCTAATGAAAATGGCTGACCAGCTAAGTCCTTCGGTGGTATTCAAGAACATACAAGAATCACAAAGCATTGCAAACATAGTGCCCAACCAACTTAAAATGTGAATCAAGCTACTTATTTTCAACATTTACAACTTTTCCATTTCATAATGGAGTTCTGTATGTATGAGTTAAAACAATACTGATCTATATATATTTCAATCTAGCCTCAAACGGCTTAGTTGAACTATGTATGTACCTATGTTTATTTATGGCTTATTTATTTTGGTCAGTAGCTTTAGATGGAAATCAAAATTTTATATTTTGTATCTCCTAGTTTGTTTAGTGACATCTGTTGCCATCTAGTGTAATCAATCACTACATCAGTACTAAGTAGCACCTTGGGTAATGTTCCTACTTATAGATAGATGGCAGTAGTGATTTGGTCATGGCTTTCATTGTTCTGCATTCTTATCCCGGAATTGATTTTATTAGAATTATTTAGAAATATCACCTAAAAGCACAGCCTGAAAATAAACATGCATGCAATTATGTCAGCAGAATATGTTGGCCCCACTTTATTTTCAAAAGTAGCAAGTTCAAAAGTAGTATTGTTTAATGGATCATGAATTTAACAGATGTCAGCGTATTGAGCAAAAATGATTAGAATTACACTATGTTGACTAAATGTGAAAGTGACAATGACTAAGCCGACGTACGCACGGGCGTAAAAAAATCGCGGCGATTTTTTTCGCGCACTGCATTTTCAACGCTCTGCTTAGCGTCGGGAGTTGAAAATCCAACAGTGTGTTTTTCGTCACATGCACTCTGTTTTTGTTAGGTTGGATTCTCGAAGCTCGGTTCAACCCCGACAGTTGAAAATCCAGTGCGCGATAAAATCCCGCCGCGATTTTTTTACGTCCGTGCGAACGTCGGCTAAGTGATAACTTGTTAAATGTGCGCTTCTTCTGTACTCGACCTAGTAGGTAGTATCCAAATGTGAATACACTAAATGCCTAGGCCGCACACATCGCGATGACATTCGGGCGATAATAACAGAATGACTGTGTCGCGTAAATACTGTCATCGACGAATTTCTAGTAAAAACTCGAAGCTCGAATAAAATTACAAACAATCCAAGAATGTGAAGCTTGAAAAAGTGAATTTTGCAAAGTACAGCAATGCTTATAGTTATTTATGCAACTGTATAAGTGTGTGTGTGTTATAAGGGGTATTAAAACACGAATGTGGGTTTATCACACGAGGCGAAGCCGATTGTGATAATAGTATCACATGAGTGTTTTAATACCTAATTATGTACAGTTGCATACAAGACTTTATCTACATCCATGTTATGAATCCTCTATAAAAGGTTCTGAAACAGTTTTTGCAATACTAACATACTCGTATCGAACATGGCGGCCGGCGTCCTATTATACGACGTGAATTCGAATAAGTTCTTTTTTAAATTACGGCGCTGTTGTAGTGAAACGCGCGTGCATTACAATGTTCTTTTTTTGAAAACGAGTTGCATTATGAAATTCAGTACAACATTATAACACCCGTTTGGATAATATAATGGTTACTATGACACTGGCTGTTTTAATGTTGGCAATAAGCTAACTGTTTCAGAAACTTTTATAGAGGATTTATAGCATGGGTGTAGATAAAGTACATTATTATTCAAATGAACAAATAAGCGCCCGATCACACGTACCATAATCACACCACAACGACAAGACGTGGACGGGAGCTTATTTCTACGAAAATGAATAGTTAATTCACATGGACCAGCTTTGGCCATCAAAATCAACCGTGGGTGATACCGACCACATTAAGGCCAAACTAACAGCAAGACCGCACACTAGCGGCCGGCCACATTGCAAACAACGTTGTGTCGAGGTCGACCATTGGATGTTATTTTGTAGTTACCACAACACAACTGCTAGTCCACATTTTGTCGCTGCGTTGCGCGATGTGGTGTGTTGTGGTACGTTGGAATAGGCGCTTAGTATATGATCACTTCTATAAATTCTACATGGTAATATGGCATACTTCTAAAAACCCTGGTAGTATGGAAACAGGCTGTTCTACTAATTTGAACAACTTTCACTATGGAACTAACTCTGAAATCGCGAAAAAAAATCAGCTGTTCAGTACCTACATTTATCTACACCAAACTCGTCAAAATGTAGGGAGCAGTTGATTTTTTTTTCGCGATTTCATGTTTGGTCCCACAGTAAAAGTTGTTCATTCATGGGTAGAACACCCTGTGAATTTGTCTATCTATTTTAATTAGACCTTGTATATGTCGTTCGTTGTCCTCACAAGACTGACTCTTTCAGTCACTCTCACTCCCTTGACACGACTCTACCCACGTGCCCAAAAAAATGCGTGCGTGAAAAATAATACCTACATACTTTCTCCAGTTGTTAATTTATCTTTTATAACCGACTTCAAAAAAAGGAGGAGGTTATCAATTCGGTTGTATTTTTTTAACCGATTTGGAAAATTCTTTTTTAATTGGAAAGGATATACATCCAGATTAGTCCCATTTTTATCAAAATCCAGTTCTGATGATGGGATCCATGAGGAACTGAGGGAACTCCTCAAATATTATAGGCTATATAATATATATCTGGTGAAGTGGAACTGATTAAGAGACCACAGATGGCCACGGGAACTCCTCAACGATATTAAGTATTTCACGGGTGGCTAAGATACTCCATTAAGATAGTTAAGCGACTATGACGAAGCTTTAAATAAATGGTTCTGATGAAAATGTTACCATCGAACCGAACTGACGAAGCAGCCGGAAGGTAGGCACCGGAATTTAGTAATAAAACAATGTGTTCTAGCTGTATTTGGCCTTATTGGAATTGTCATGAGGTGCACTCTGGCTGTGAATGATTTTAATGGTAATTTTATGCCGCTTCAAATTGCGCTACTTGAGTTGTATGTTATGTGTGGCCTTGATTGACAGAAGGCAAATTTCATAGCCTCGTTACCTCCGTCAACATAAAACTACGGCTTCCAAACTTCTGACACGACATAGCGCGACATAATATTTGCCATTTTTGCAAAGTTTTTTATTTGAAATGGTATACTCCTGAGATGGCAGCATATTATAAATATCTTCAAGTTGGGGTGTGTGTGTGTGTGTGAGTGGCTTTTGAGTTAGCTTCAATAAAATATAATACGTATTTTTCCCAAATAGTCTAGGGTGAATGATGCTCTTATTTATTTTGCACAGCGGTATTGGAATTTGTGTTAGATAACCACCACTAAAAAGTGAAAAATAAAAACTTTTACAAAAAAAAAACAACAACCGACTCCAAAACAAACAAAGTGAAAAATAACTTTAATTTCGGAAGTCGGTGGCAAAAAAAGAAACTCAAAAATCAAAGACACCGACTTCCGAACTAACTCACTGTGTCCGCTCGCGAACTTTTTAGTGCCGAAAAAAGGTCGCGAGCGGACACTGAGTTTCGTATGTCGTGAACATTTGGCCTACTCCCTAAGTCCGTCCGTCCATCCGTCCGTCCGTTCGTCCGTCCGTCTGACAACGATGCATCAAAACAAGTGCAAAAGTTAAATTTTTCGGACGGGCAAAAATACATCGGTTGTAGAGACAACTGTCGTATCGTTTTGTCATTCATATTTCGTTCGGGACCCGAACCAATCATCTCTCCGTAAGTGATACGGAGTAAGAAACGCCCGTAACGAAGGCCGAAACTACGGACTTCGTGATTAGGTAGTAGACCCCCCCGAATCGAGTTGCGAGTGACAGTGGTAGTGGTACTAAGTGCAAAAAACGAACAAGAAAGAGGGTAGACCGATTGAGGAGCTCGTGGCTAAGTAATTACAGCCGCACGGGTCGATCCATCAGGTTAAGCTATGCTTGCCGGGGTTGGTCAGTGGATGGGTGATCATCTTTACATACCGAGACTCCTCCGTGCCTCGGAAAGCACGTTAAGCCGTTGGTCCCGGCTGTCATTCGTGGATCTTTTACAGTCGTTACGGGTCGTCAGAAGCCCGAAAGTCTGACAACCAGTCTTACCAAGGGGTATCGTATTACCCAGTTACTGGGTTGTGGAGGTCAGATAGGCAGTCGCTCCATGTGAAATACTGGTATTCGGCTGCATCCGGTTAGACTGGAGGCCGACCCCAGCATAGTTGGGAAAAGGCTAGGCAGATTGATTGAAAGAGGGTAGACCGATTTGTCTGCTCATAAAACACCCACCCGCAATAACTTCAGTTTATCCGTGATCATGGTGCTTGCAACAGTGCCGAAATATCGGGAACTCGAAAACAGTAAACATGGTAAATATCCCGTTTGTGTTAATAACAAAGTGAAATGAAATGAAATGAAATGAAATGAAATGAAATTGTTTATTCTGTAAATAGGATATCGAAATCACTTTTACACGTCATATTTTTTTTAATAAGCTAGATGAAGTCGACATTTCCTATCTGACTACCCTGAGAAGAAATGGCGAAACAAACTCAGGGGTCAAAGTCTCTTTTAAAGTCCAGACATAATCTTGGTCAGATCATGTGAGGACCATGTAGATCAATGTCTGAAATGGTCTTTTGAGGAAAGAACCATAAAAATTTGAGTGGACCTGTCCAGTCAGTGCAAGCATTTGTCAACAATCGTGTAGCTCAACTCAAGGATTTAAGGAGCTCAATAACTCGACGAACAATACCAAAGAAAGGACATTTGGGTAGGTCGCATAAAGTACTTACTCAAAAAATGTCAGACCATCAATAAAACTAAAAAAGAAAAAAAAAAAGATCCACATAGTGCTCACATTTACAATAATTAAAGAAAAAAATATATTTTAATTTTAAACAAAGGTTTGTCATTTTGCATAATATAATGATTTTGGTATTACATATAGGTAATACAAGGTTGAGCGAATAGCTCAAACCCAAGCTTTTTTGTCTTCTAAATAATCGGAAATTTTATAGTAGCCCTTTTTACAAAGTTTGGTTTTAATACAGCTTTTAAATCGTTTAATGGGCAAGTTTCGAATTTCAACGGGAAGTTTGTTGTAAAAGCATATACATTGACCCATGAACGAGTTGCCTACTCTGTGGAGACGAGTGCGATGGACAGCAAGATTGTGTTTATTCCTAGTATTTAAACTATGAATATCGGACATCTTCTTAAAATTGGATATATTTTTGTGTACATACAATAGATTATCAAATATATATTGAGAGGCTACAGTCAGAATATTTATTTCCTTGAACTTCTCTCGAAGAGAATCCCTTGGACCTAGATTGTAAATGGCTCGAACAGCCCTTTTCTGTAAAACAAAGATAGTATTAATGCCCGCACAGGTTCCCCAGAGAAGAATCCCATAAGACATAAGGCTATGAAAATAACTAAAATAAACAATTCTGGCTGTATCCACATCAGTTATCTGTCGAATTTTTTTGACAGCGTAGGCGGCCGAACTAAGCCTTCCTGACAATTTTTCTATGTGTGGGCCCCATTGCAATTTACCGTCAATGGTTATTCCAAGGAAAACTGTCGACCTCAACAGGGTCCAACTCCATTGCATTAAGTTGAACATTGGCAGTTAGCTGCCTGACATTTGGCGTTGAGAATTTAATGAGTTTAGTCTTTTTTTCATTCAGGAGAAGATTATTTACATTAAACCAATGGATAACTCTAGAGAGTGCATCGTTAACTTGTTCAAAGTTGACTAACTGACGTTTGATTTTAAAAATGAGGGATGTGTCATCTGCGAATAATACAATCTTGTGATTGTCCCTTATGTGATAAGGTAAGTCATTTATATAAATAAGAAACAAGAAAGGACCCAGAATTGAACCCTGTGGAACGCCCATAGTGACCGCAGATCCTGCAGATCTCTTGCCATTAACATCTACCCTTTGAATTCTGTTGTTCAGATAAGAAGTCAGAAGGTCGAGAGCCCTGTCCCTTATACCATAGTGGTACAGCTTCCTGATGAGTGTATCATGATTTACGCAATCGAACGCCTTAGACAAGTCACAGAAAATGCCAAGAGCATCCTGCGATTCCTCCCAGGCCTCGAATATGCTCTTCAGTAATTCCACGCCCGCGTCTGTAGTTGAACGACCCTTTGTAAAACCAAACTGTTTCAGATGAAGTAAATTATGTGTATTGAAATGGCATGACTGTATTGAAGTCTTCAATACAGTCTCTCTGATATACTGCAATTTCTGTATTGCAAGTTCACTTTTATTTGGTTAGAGAGATTTGGTCTATACTATTGATTGTCTACGGGTCTCATAATAAAAAAAAAAAACATAAGGTCTAACATATATGACCGCCTCGTTTTTGGAAGTCGATTGAATTATTATTTATGTTTTATTCTTTTTGTTCGTCTTTCATTCTTTTTTTTTATCCGACTGCGTGACAGTAAAGACAGGGTTAAGTATGTTTTTCTCTATGTCTTGTAGCTGTTTATCTGTATGTGGGATTCTTTATACCCTCGAGGCATCTAAAAGGCTAGATGGATTTTAATGCATATCGTCTCGTCTAGGTTGCGCGACGGTTATAGGATTTTGTTTATAAAATTAAACTAAAATATGACTTAAAAAAATAAATAATAAATAAAATTAAACTAAAATATGACTTAAAAAAATTCTTTCAAGACATTATAATTATAAAATTAAGGTCTTGAAAGAAAAATTTAAAGTGCCATGACCATATGGGGTTTAAAAATAAAATTGATGATCACACTGAAAGGTTGAAAATAAATGTGTGGTGGTATCAAATCTGATATTGAACTAAATTGCCACTACTGCATCAGTTCTTAAATTGTTCTCATAAAATCTCTGAAGTAGTTGTGAATTAGTTAATTGCCGACCGCAGTTAGTGATTTTTCACTCAATTCTAAATTATTTTGAAGAAAAATAACTACGAGTTAAGTAAAGTGGAACTAACTGTTACATAGACGAAATGTTTTTTGTAAATACTACATTATTATTATTATTTATTATTTATTACATTTGGGAAAACAAACAGTAGTATACTAAGCATAAACAGTGTTGTCTTACAATTAAAACTTTACAAATATACTACCCACAACATTTTCCACAGATTACTACATTATATATTAAAAACAAGCTATTAGCAAACAATAAACTGTAGCAGGGCTTATTAATGAAAAAGAAGTTAAAAGGAAAAAAAAAGAAAGATAAACAATATTCTAGATGTATTATTAATATACATATCTGAACATTCGAATCTTGTGTGGTAAGTTTTGTTTGAAATAAGACATGAATAAGTTATTAAACTATCAAGGTTTATTAGAATAGGTAAATGCGACAAAAATTAACAAAATACTATGAGTATATAAACAAAAAAACAAAAGAAAGTGATAGAATATAGAAAAAATAAAATTTCAAAAAAATCAGTCGTGTACTTCTTCTGCTCCTTTCTCCTCTGAATTTTGGAGCCAGACGTTAACGTAGGAAATGTTACGTCTGGCTCCAAAATTCCAAATTCTGTTACGTATTACGTTTTTATGTATTTATTTAAACTCTTCGCACTAAAAAGTACAAAGGCGTTTTTACTTGTTGGTAAAGACTGGTACCACAGGTAGAGGAATTACCCATCTTATGGAATTACCCATTTTCCTCATAAATTATTAGGGTCCTTCGTTTTTGCTTGTCAAATAGGCAGTGGCTTGCGAAAAATTAGTTAGTTGAACTAATTTTTCAACTCTTGTTTCAGTTCTTCTATCCATTGTCCATTTGTTTGATCTGCTTGTTTCCTCCTGTTTCTAGTGTTGAAAAAGGAGGGTTATGATTTTGACCGGTATTATGTATGTTTGTTCATCTGTTCCCTCATAACTTCCAAACTACTTAACATAATTTGACAAATCAGGTATCGTTGGAAGCGTCTTGATCGTCCGCTGGTTAGGCTATGTGACGTCACATTAAATTGAATATGGCTCCCTCTTTGGCTTAAAAAATATTTTTTTAGTTCAAAGAGGGAGCCATATTCAATTGAATGTGAGAGAACAGAAAAAAGAAAAAATTTTTGGTTCACGACTCTTTATATGTTCATAAGTTTTTATTTTTAAGTTAATTACGTTGTTGTTTTTAGTGAATACTGTGTATACCTGTAATAGGCATACATACCAGTACTTTTATTATATATTACTCTGTCTTATTATTTTTTTGTATGTACTGCTGTTGATATACCTAATAAATAAAGGATGGTATTTAAAATTACTTCAATTTATTCCCATTTCATTTACCTAATTTTGCCTGTGTTCCACCAAATATACTGAATGTGCACCAAAATATGTTCGTTAAAATATGTCATAACGAGCATCTATTGGATATGGCGCTCGGCGGCCGCTGCCGCGGCACCGCTCGCTTCGCTCGCTCGCCGTCGCGCGTTAAGGGTCACTGTTCTAACCTAACCTAACCTAACCCAAATGATTCACCAGCAATAGAGGTAATTAATGGTCACTATTCTAACCTAACCCAAATGTTTGTGTAACATTCAGGAATATTTGGTGCACGATCAGTATTTTGATGTACCTTTAGATTTTTGGTAAACACAAAAATATTATCCATAAATAAATAAACGACTTTATGTCTAGAGGACATAAAGTCGTGAACTAAAACTTTTTTTTTTTAATGATGCCGTGTTGGGTATCAAATGAAAGGGCTTAATTAGCACATTTCAAAAATATATATTTATTGTTAAGCTACTGCTCGCGGCTGTGCTTGCATGCACCCGATAATTGGGTATAATTTCTAAAATCACGCCTCAGATATGAGCCAAATATTTATCTCCAAAATTAATTATTAAGTGGTTCTGCAAATACTTTTCTACGAAACTATAACCCTAAATTAATTTAAATAAAATGTAAGTTTAAAAACTGAAACCCGACTATTGAAAAATTGCGCTCTAAAAAGTATGAAACAAGAAAATATTCTCATCGGAAATTAGAAAAAGACAGACAAATTAAAAAAATCCGGTGTACACGTCATGTAAGCATAAATCGAACAGATTACGTGTGACTCCGGATTTATAATTTGTCTGTCTTTTTCTAATTTCAGATGAGAATATTTCTTGTTTCATTCTTTTTATAGGGCGATTTTTTAAATTCCTTAACATAATGAGGCGCTGCTGAATTGGTTTCTTTCGGAGCGTGTGCGTTTCGTGATCGATTTCCGGTCCATCATAGAATGGACAGGCTATCTTTCTGTCGCGCTGTGCATGGGGTCCACTCCTATGTGAGTGTTACCACTGTGAGTGTTATTGTTCGATGGCTTCCGGCTGCGCATCGGTTCATTGAATTGAATGAGCCAAGGGTGCCGTGATGAATTGGTCACTGTAGGTGACTTCTTAAGTATTGGTTGGTGTCTGACTGATCCACCATGTTCATTGCGGTTTCCACGCTGCCATTAATATCATTCCAGGTTATGCAAAGTGCTGCCCGGTTTGGGCGTGTGAATCGTATACTTTGGGCGGTTAGTTTTCTGGTGTAATGTGATATGCGACGCCACTAAGGGTAGACTGCACGTCTGCTGTTACGACTAGGTGGTTGTCATCAGTAATGGACCGTTGCTTGTCCGATTCTTTCGCTTGCTGTGCTTCATTAATTTCTTGAAATGAGTGAATCGTGTTCTTCTTTCAAATGTTCTGGACGTCCGGTATTGTCTAACTAGAACATGTTATGCTTATGTCTTTTTTTGGGTTAAATAATGACATTGAATTTAGAGCCAAAGATTTTTTATAGACATTAAAAAAACATGGTTCTTCATTTGCTGTTGTGAGTTGCTCTATTATAATTCGTACATTTTGGCGTTGGTGAGTTTGCTCTCCAGGTACGCACGGCTACAGATCAAGTTATACATTTCCAGTATAAGCTGATCTCGCATTGTATAGGTTTCCTTACAATTAAAGGTCAGTGTAAACTGGAAATGTATAGCTTGATGCGTAGCCGTGTGTATACCTACTGCTTCTTCCTTTTTTTAATACAGTAAGTAGTGAGATTCGAGTGAGGGAAAAGAGTTGGATGTGATCAATAATGATCTTTTGTTCGGACTCTAAGTTGGTTTTGTTATGTGGTTCTCGAGTCCCAATTAGCAGAACTGGTTTGAAGTGTGATTCACATGTTGCGGGAAGGAATGAAGCGCGGCGGGCGGGTAGGGGAATCTAACTGGCAGCGGTCTTATAATGATGACAGTTGCCTAGTCGTAGCAGCGGACTTGCGGACTGTTTTGACTGCACGCCTGCTGTTACGACTAGGTGTTTGTCATCAGTAATAGACCATTGCTTGTCCGATTCTTTCGCTTGCTGTGCTTCATTATTTCATAAAATGTGTGAATCGTGTTTTTCTTTCAAATGTTTTGGACGTCCGGCACTGTCATAACTAGAGCATGTTATGCTTATGTCTTTTTTTGGGGTAAATAATGACATTGAATTTAGAGACAAACATTTTTTTATAGACATAAAAAAACATGGTTCTTCATTTGCTGTTGTGAGTTGCTCTTTTATAATTCGTCCATTTTGGCGTTGGTGAGTTTGCTCTACAGGTACGCACGGCTACTGATCAAGCTATACATTTCCAGTATAAGCTGATCTCGCATTGTATAGGATTTCCTTACAATGAAAGGTCAGTGTAAACTGGAAATGTATAGCTTGATGTGTAGCCGTGTGTACCTACTGCTTCTTTCTTTTTTTCATACAGTAAGTAGTGAGATTCGAGTGAGGGAAAAGAGTTGGATGTGATCAATATTGACCTTTTGTTCGGACTCTAAGTTGGTTTTGTTATGTGGTTCTCGAGTCCCAATTAGCAGAACTGGTTTGAAGTGTGATTCACATGTTGCGAGAAGGAATGAAGCGCGGCGGGTCTAACTGGCAGCGGTCTTAGAATGATGACAGTTGCCTAGTCGTAGCAGCGGACTTGCGGACTGTTTTGACTGCACGCCTGCTGTTACGACTAGGTGATTGTCATCAGTAATGGACCGTTGCTTGACCGGATTCTTTTGCTTGCTATGCTTCATTATTTCTTAAAATGTGTGAATCGTGTTCTTCTTTCAAATGTTCTGGACGTCGGCACTGTCATAACCAGAGCATGTTATCCTTGTCTTTTTTTGGGGAAACCAATTCACCGGATCATCGGTGAATTGGTCGGATGCTAACCGGTATTGAGGAGGTCACTTATGGCGCCGCCTGCGCTGGTCAGAGTGGAAACCGATTCGTCGAAACGGATCCGATGTGCAGCTGGAGGTAGTGGAGCGGGAACATCTGGAGAGTGGTCACACTCGTGTGGGGGAGGACGCCATGCATGGTGCGACGGAGGGTCGGCAGAGATGCGCCTGTTTATTTCGGGATTGACCGGAGGTCGATTGTGGAACGGTGGAACGTGCTCGTTCTGAGGGAAACAAATTCAGCACCCCTGTTAGACATAAGCAAACAAAATATGAAATATTATAAAATATTTATTTAGTCTTGTGAATACATAAGATGTCACATAATAGAAGAGAAGAAAAACAAAAGACGATGTAAAATATTTAAAATTAAGAACAAAAATAACGAAATATAAAAAGAGGTTTTATACTTTCTTGTTGTCTCTAACAATATTGCCAGGCCAAAAAATGAAATAAAACTGTCAATTAGTGACAAAAGCAATGAATGAACATTATTGTGCTAAAATTATTAAGTATCCATAGGTAATATTATTAATTTAGAAACAGCCCGCAAATGTATTTTACTGTCAGCTGTTCTAATTTCAACAACTCGAACCTTGTTATCGGAAGCTGGAAATATTTTTGTTATTCTGCCCAAAGGCCAGTGAAGAGGTGGAGTGTTTGGATTTTTAAGCAACACGACCATCATCATTCTCCTGCCCTTATCCCAATTTATTTGGGGTCGGCGCAACATGTCCTTTTTTTCCATACTTCTCTATTAGTCGTCATCTCGGTAGTCACACCCTTTCTAGCCATGTCATCTTTCACACAGTCCATCCATCGTTTCTTTGGTCTTCCCCTACTCTTATAGCCATCGACATTCATACTCAAAACTTTCCTCACCACATTTTCCTCATTCCTCCGCATCACATGCCCATACCATGACAACCGATTTCCGCACAACTTTTCAGTCACCGGTGCCACTTTCAAACTTCCTCTTATGTACTCATTTCTTATTCTATCCATTCGTGTAACACCACACATTCCTCTTAGCATTCTCATCTCAGTTGCATGCAGTTGCTTTTCATTCATCCCTTTTGTGGCCCAACATTCTGATCCATACAAGACAGCAGGTCTAACCATTGTTTTATATATCTTCCCCTTAAGTTTAAGGGGAATGCGGGAGTCGCAGATTGTTCCCGTGACCTGCCGCCATTTCATCCATCCAGTGTTAATTCTGTGCTTAACCGTCCGATCTACTTCGCCATCGCTTTGGACGAGTGAACCGAGATACCGAAAGTCGGAGCAGACTGGGAGAAGCGCGCCATCAAGCGCTATGGCTCCAGCACTGGAGATACCGCCGAAATCGCAGAACATGTATTGCGCGCGGTTTTGGTTCTGCTGATTTTCAAGCCAACATTCTCCAGCTTCTGTTGCCATTTCTCCAATCTGCTCCGAATCTCAGGTACATCTTCACCGACAAGAACAATGTCATCGGCAAACAGCATGCACCAGGGTGCCTCTTCCTGTAGATTCGACGTCAGAGCATCCATAGTCAACAGGAAGAGGTAAGGACTTAAAGCAGACCCTTGGTGCAAGCCAACAGCCACATTGAACTCGTCGGTATTGCCAGCAGCCGACCGGACGTAGGTAAGAGATTGACTGTACATAGCACGAATTAACTCTACGTACTTCCCGGGCAAACCTTTCTCTTTCAGGGCCCACCACAACACATCCCGAGGTACCCTATCATACGCTTTCTCCAGATCAATGAACACCATGTGCAAGTTCTTGTGTGCACGTCTGTACTTCTCGCACAATTGGCGGAGTGCAAAAGTGGCGTCCATTGTTCCTCGACCTGGCATAAACCCAAACTGGTTCGGGGTAATTTCACTCTCCTCTCGCAGTCTTCTCTATTACTTTCTCCCATACCTTCATACTATGTGACATGAGCTTTATTCCTCGATAGTTGTTGCAGTCCTGTACATCACCTTTGTTCTTGTAAATGGGCACTAGCGAACTATTGCACCATTCTTGTGGAATCCCTCCTTCATGCAACAACTTATTGAAGAATAAAGTCAGGCACATACATCCATCTTCTTTTAAGCACTTCCATACTTCTGCTGGTATATCATCTGGGCCCAGAGCCTTTCCATTTTTCATACTTTGAACTGCCTTTCTGACTTCATCCATGCTAATTTCCCTCACCAAACCCATATTTACTTGTACCTCTTTGAGCAGACCATTCCATTCATTCTCTTCGTTCATTAGTTTTTCAAAATAAGTCTTCCATCGTTCTTTTATTTCCTCATCTTTTGGCAGAACCTTACCGACGTCGTCTTTCATACATTTAATGTGAATAATATCTCTCGTTCTCCTTTCTCTTGCTTTTGTAATAAGCAACACGACCATATTTTCCTTAAGATTTGGTAGCTCTTTTTGCCACTTATTTCTATTATTCAATAACGATAAATAGTCATTTGACCACGCCTTCCAAAAGTGTTGCCGTGCTTGTTCGCAAGATCGCCAGAAACGTAGTCGATTGGAAGGCACCTCTGTGATATCTGGGTGAGGATAGGATGTCAAAGAACTACCAATCAAAAAATGACCTGGAGTCAGAAAAGAAAAATCATTATGATCTTGCGAAAGAGGGGTAAGGGTCGAGAATTCAATATACTCTCTATCTCTGCCATGATTGTGTTGAATTGCTCATATGTAAATACTTTTGAGCCAACTATTCTTTTAAGATGGCACTTAGCAGATTTGACTGCAGCTTCCCATAGACCACCATGATTTGGACTATAAGCGGGAATAAAATGAAATTGAATACCTTTTACGGAAGCATAACTATGAATCACATCTTGAAAGGTATTACTATTGTGTAGCTTATAAAGCTTGTTCAATGTATTTTTAGCTCCTTTAAAATTAGTGGCATTATCACAGTATATATCTGATGGGAGTCCACGGCGAGCTATGAATCGCTTTAAAGCCGCCAGAAAGGTTTCAGTGGTCATGTCAGTGACTACTTCGATGTGTATAGCCTTGGTGGAAAAGCAAACAAACACGGCTACATACCCTTTGGATATAATGCTTCGGCGTAAAGTAGATTGCTTCACGTCAAATGGTCCACAGTAGTCAACTCCGACCTTTTCAAAAGCCCTAGAAGGCGAGATTCCGTCCTTAGGCAAAGATCCCATCAGCTGAGAAGATGTTTTAGCCTTATATCTGTGACATACTAAACATTTATTTAAAACATTTTTTATTTCTCGAACTGAGTTAATAATGTAATATTTTTGAGATAAACTACTCATAACAAGCTTCAAGCCTCCGTGTAACAAATTCAAATGCTCATTTCTTATTATTAATTGAGTAAGATAGCATTTCTTTGGAAGAATGGCTGGAAACTTCTTTGCGAAGGGCAGATAATCGCCGGTCAACAGTCGTATTTTGCTTTGAAATAGTGCCTAAAAATTACTTATCAATTGCTTATATTTACTTACCATGATGAGAGAATTGCTTATTTCGTATGTTAAAAGAATTAAAACATTTAAGATTGACCGGCCATTCTGACATCAGAATGGCTGGTCAATCTCTGTAGAGAAATTAACTATGTGGAATGACTGAAATTTCCATGAGCTAAAAATTGCTTATTAATTGCTTATTTAAAATTTTATAACCCTAGACCCTGATAATCCTGTTATTCTTTCTCTAAGCTAGCCATGAGTTTCAAAGCCTCTGCGCCTGTTAAATATATGAGAGCAAAGTAACGTAAGTTGAAAATTGCGTTTATATATCAAAAGGTTAACCTACCTACTCGTTTCTGTATTCTCTGAAATAACCAAATGGTGCCTAGTTTCTTTATTATTTTTAATTATGGCCGTATTTATTAACTACTAGCTTTTTCCCGCGGCTTCGCCCGCGTTTATTATACATATAAACCTTCCTCTTGAATCACTCTATCTATTAAAAAAAACCGCATCAAAATCTGTTGTGTAGTTTTAAAGATCTAAGCATACATAGGGACAGACAGACAGCGGGAAGCGACTTTGTTTTATACTATGTAGGATATCTTACTGACACGGAATCGGATCGTATTTAATAGTGACAATAAATAAATAAATAACAAATTGTATTTACATAATTTTGACCGATGATAATTAGATTTGCCTGGTTTGGTCTGATTTCGGAAATCACACCAAACCACGGCAAATCTCACTTATAGAGATGTATTAATGATTTTTATAGTTAAAATTATGTAAATACATGTGTTTTACTGTCGCGTATTTAATTTTGATCAAAATACAACCTAGCATGGACCTGCAAATTGCATTAAACGCAAGAAAATTTGATTTTCGCGGGCTACCACAGCGCATCCTCCTTAATTGAAAGATTTTTAAAAATTAAAGACAAGGATTTTTTTATTGAAATACGTATAATAATTATTCTTATTTATTTATGTAGGTACACTCAGCAAATAAATTCGGTTTACATTCGACACACGCAAAGCTGTATCGGTATGAATAGTTGCGCACACAAACGTTAACTATAAGATACGAGCGAGCTCAGTTTTTTATTAGTGTGCGTATGTAGCAGCAGCACCGATAGGCAGTATTAATTTATATAATTAAATAAGGTAGAATATTTCGCACTTGTTCAATGTAACAGATTAAGCACAATGGCTAACGTTTCTGGTTGGTGAACGAGAAGTTTTAAGTTCAAATCTCGGTGCTTAGCTACTCTTTTTGTATAGTAATCATAATTTTCCTAAAACATTCATTACCTAGTTGAATTGTTAATGATTCAATCCTGTTCATAGATGAGTAATTTACAACGTTTAAGATATGAGCACGGAATCCTCAGCCAACTTATTTTGACTGTTTAGGATATAACTACCCACAATTAATGCTAAACCATTAAAATGTTGCAGATTCTGTGGTGATGTTATTGTTATAAATGGAAATGCATTTTTTATTTAATTAACATGTTGACTCACTACATAAACCCATAAATTCCTTAACGTTTTTAAAGTTTTGTCAGGATCTGGTTGGGGGTACACCAAAAGCACTTAAGAAGGTTATACATATCAGTTATTCGAAGTCGTTTAGATTATGCTAGTTTTTTATACAATACAAGTTCCAAAAAATATTTACAAAGTTAGACGTTACACAAAATCAATGTATGAGGGTAATTGGAGGATTTATTAGGACGACAACTACCCACGTATGGAATGCGAGCTTAGTTTACCACCATTGGAGGTCAGAAGGTGGTTTTTGACAGGAAAATTTTGGTTAAAAATTAACTCTTATAATTCTAATATAGTTACGTCAACATTACAAAAATTAAGTGACATGTATTATAACATAATGAAAGAAATAAAAAAATACCTCTTCTCGCCATCATTCACAATAAATTAAAAGAATTTCCAATCTCATCCTGTAAACAACTAGAAATGTTTTACTTTGACACATGGATGGCTGATATTGATTTAAATAATGTATTAAAAACCAACTTAGACTTAATTAATAAAGAAAAGAACAAGTACAGTATTTCTAAAATAAAAGAGGAAACATTCAAATGTATGTCTAAATATTCAGAATTTTATAAAATCTATACGGACGGATCAAAAGACGGAGATCATAAAGGATGCGCATTCTATGACGAAGAAACTGAAAGTTTTATGAAATTTAAAATCTCCTCTAATGTGTCTATCATGGTTGTCGAACTCGTAGCCATTTCTGAAGCGTTATCATATATTGAATCCTTGAATCAAGGCAAATACGTTATTTATACAGACTCAAAGAGTTCCATTCAACATCTGGCTCGATGCACCTCGACTTTTTGAGGTAGACCGATAGCCTACACAATCATAAAATCAATTTTAATACTAAAATCTCAGGGTAAACAAATAATAATTCAGTGGATTCCGTCCCATATAGGCATAGATGGTAATGACAGGGTAGATTATTTGGCAAAACAAGCATGTTCGGAGGGCACAGATTTTGCTGCTAATTCACATTACACGGACTACATTCCGGTTCTAAAAAATATATGTTTACAAAATTGGAAAGACTACTTTGATCTTCGTTCCAGGGAAAAAGGTATTTGGTATAGAACAATCCATTCACAACCTTCATATTCACCTTGGATTGATAAGTGTTTTGTTACCAGGGAGGACTTAACCATATTATTAAGGCTTCGTTCAGGACATATGCCTCTCAATAAATTCAGTTTTATGATGAAAAAGTTAACATCACCCATTTGCAATACGTGTAACGAAGATGAGGACACGTATCATATTTTGATGAGATGTGTCCGGAATCAATCGCTCAGAACACAAATTGGCGCGCATAACATAAATCTATCAATCCCGTTTTCGGATAATATAATTCCCATAATAAATGTGGTTAAGTTCGCTTTGAAGAACAGACCCAGAACCTATTTATCTAATATTAACATTTATCTATTTTCATTTCTGACAATGATCTTGTGTCATTTCTATACAAACTATCAATTTATAAAGACATTTCCCGCCTTCGTTCGTTAAAGAAAAGTAAAAAAAAAAGACAATAATTAAAAACAAAACATTGTGAACTAAAAGCTATATTTAGGTTATTCCTGGTTTTGAACGCAGGCAACGATGATTATCGAATTGACTTAGTGGCCATGAGACCAACTCAACTTTATAAAACATCTTGAAATTTAACCTTAGTTGTGATGCTAGACGCAATATTCTAAAGAATTTGAATCATATCGTATATTTTCATAAAGTTCAATATCGCACAATCACAAGCAGCTGTTAAAATGAATCACTATAAACTAAACTAACACTAATAGACGTAGAGCAATACACCCGTTGACTTTACGCACACCAACAACTGTGTTGATGTGCTATGCAAACCGATCTTTTTTGTTGTGTGTACATTGCTTGTGCAAATAAATAAGATGACATCTATTTCCTAACATAAATAATACAATGTGGAATAACTTTTTTGTTGGTACTTCGTACGATTCTCGTACTTAGATCGTCGTAGCATTGCCATACATTTTCACGCCTAGTGTGCTTTATAGTGGCCCATTTTACCAACAACAGGAGGAACAAATTCTATAATTGAAAGCAGCTCATAGTCATTGTCTTTTAAAAATAGTTTTGCAGGTGCTTCATACACAGAAACACATTCCTCTGATATTTCGAAACATAGAAGATTACGTAGGATTAGTTGAAATGTTTTTATACCTTTGCAAGTAGATCGACGACATGGTGTCATGTCGGTATTGTCTAGTAATGTATTTGCAGCTGCTTGAATTTCAGTTGCATGTTTATCGAGTAAACGTAAAACAGAAATTTTTCTCGTTACTTTATTTACAGGACAGTCTAAATCGGTGCAAGACTCTTTTTCTTCCGCACTGAAAAGATAACAGTCAACCAGAATTCGATCAAAAATATACAACACATTGCATTCGCAATCAACATTAATAGTAGCTTCTTTTTGAACTTTTTTAAAATAAGTTTTCGCTAAGGATGTTCTAATTTTATAAACGTCTTTATTATTCTTTTCACACATACATTTGATGAGCTGGCAAAGCATGTGCTCACTTTCTTGTATTATTTGATTTATAGTACTTCCATCAATATATGACAAAGCTAAGGCTTGGCACACGGAGTCCAGTGCACATGTATTTGTAGTAACTACAATTTCACTATCAACTATAAATCTGCCGCCATTCGAGAGCAATAAAACTTTGCTTTTTGGCTTAGTCTGACATTTTTTATTATTTACCATACCTAGCCCTTTCCAATTCTCTATCAGACTTGGATTTTCTGAAAAAACCGAGTCGTCAGTAAATTTCAGTACCAATTTATTTACATTTTTACTTTCCGTTTTTGCTTTTTTCTGTTGAATGTTTGGCGTTTTTATTGGAGCTGCGATGTTACTGTTTGCGATTTTCAATTCTCCGGTTAGATATTTTAGATGCCTCATAATAAATTCATCAACACGTAATCTATGAGATTTACTATCGATTTTAAAAAGAAGCCTTTTCAAGTTCTTGAAATAGGATTCTACGTTGGAAGATGTAGGTTTGTCTATGTTTGATCCATAAAGATTTTTCATCACATTAGACCATAATGGAAACTGTCTCATTAGACGTGATAAAACAACAATAAAAGCTGGAAAGTATAGTATAGGTTTTCGTGGTTACCTAAGTCATTGTCATCACTTAGAGTAATTATTAACTTTTCAGCATCAATTTTATCGTAAAACCATTTGGGAGATTTTTGGTCAGATAATGCTGTATTTTCACGGGCAGTAATGTTGATAGTGTCTTTAAATAATGATTTACTTGGATCAGCAATGTTAGCATTTAATTGGTCATTAACTTGATTTTGATTTCAGTATCCTTCTCAAGAAATGATGAAAGCTTTTTTAGTTTGCTCTTGGAATTTTCGCACCTTGAGGGATTTCCACGATTGTTCATACCATCTCGTTGATTTAGGCATAAAGTAATCAAATCTGATATGATATCTTTCTCTTTGAGATAATCGTCGCAATTTTTTAACTCAATTAGACATTATATATAAAAAAATTTTACTCTAATATCGGTATGCTTAAAACAGGACAAGTTAAACAGAATCTTTATAAAATGACTTGTGTCAATACGTATGTAACATTTTTTTTTTTTTTTGATGGTGGGAAATCATCAAATAACTTCTCCCGCTCTGGGTGGAGCGGAAGGGCGTGTCAGACTTTTACTGACTAAAACCCACCCGTGTTCTTCAGTTGCCTATGCCAGGGCCGCGGTAACCCCTTCAGACAACCCGCGACCCCAGCGGCATGTATCATTACAATTTTGTCCATGCTCTAATCTTTTGTATGACGCTTCAACATATTCAGCAGTAGAATTATATTTCGAAAAGGCCTGTACAGTGGCTCCAATTAAAGCGGAAGAGTCGTCTAAGTTGACCTCATTGGGAACAGGATTGCATTTACTCCAAGCATGAAGCCACCTATATATTGTATTCATTGTTTGACTTTCTGATACCATTTGTGAGACTGGGATGGAACTTTGGTTTTCTTGAGTTTTCATGATCAATACATATAAAAATATATGTTTAGTTACTATAATCTTAGTATTCGGACCCAATTCTTTAAAGATGCTGCCGGTAGCATCGACACTGAGAACTAATTTATCACGTTTCTTAATTTTTTTACAGCAGGCTTCTTGCAAGGGAGTCCAATAAAAAACAAAAAGGGTACAAAGTTATTTGCTTTATGGATTCTTTATATGGTGAAATACCAGTCATTATCCACAAAGATAGTACTTGATTTCTATCATAATATGAACTCTGTTTTTTTTCATATTTAATTTGCCTCAAGCATCCAACAGTCGGCATATGTGGTGGTTCAGTGTCATCAGGATCCATGAGTTCATTAGCTAATTGATTACAATATGTGATAGCATATTCATATTTTAGTTCTTCCGACATTTCAACGCGTTTTGCTGGTGATAATTTAATCTTTTTCTCGGCAACATGAATAAATGACGCATCGAGATTTATTATAGTACACACACAGTGAGCTATTTTTTCGACAGGCCAGGAAATCACAATATTTATCGATGCTTTGCATTGTTTACATGAACCTTTGCAAGTGATTCGGTCCTCATTTTTAACGGTATATTGTTTGAAAATCCAAGAACAAGGACTTTTCATTGCTTTCCATATTTCCTCACGCAATACATGAGCCCACATATGTTTTGGTAAACGGTATTTTTGTGTAATAAGAGGTTTTGAATTTTGCGTAACTTTGAATTGCTTACTTAACGGCTGGATTCTCTCCCATTGATACAAATCAATCATGAAGTCAAAGTTTGTCGACTTACTTGATGAGCATTCTTCTTTGTTTTGTGTAGTACCACTGCTGTATCTGAAATTGTCATCTTCTCTTATTTCGGGCACATCAAAGAAGTAATTAAAATTCTTCTTTACAGAAAGATGTAGCCCTTGTTCTGTAATCGGCCTAGGTAACGAACTTTTTATTTCTATAAACACTGGGTCACTTGCTGCAGGAAGATTATTGATACTTTGAAATAAGTTTTTATATGGTGAAAACGCTTTTTTTTGTTCCTCCAAGGAATTGACAAACTTCCTACCTCTTTTCATTTTGAAAATAATGATTAAGCAATTATAAATGCTTGAATCCACGCAACCATATAAATGCTAGTACAAGCAAAAAAACGACGACAGTAAGTTAAAAAAAATAATATTGGGTAGTTTCATCTCAATGGGGAAGGTTGAGCAAAGCTAATTGTAGATGGTGTGATGTCGTTGTCATCTGTCACACAATGACATAGATAATTGTCGACTGTAGCGCCATTAAACTCGTTTCGAAAAGGGTACTTAATTCTAAAAGTAGGTTCTTTTGAAAGAATGCCTACAATGTTTGTTGTTATAATCTAGAGCAAATATTTTTAATTATAATAATATTGAAAGTAACTTACTATGTGATTACGATAAAATTATAACTGTCATGACGCGGGCGAAGCTGCGCGCAAAGGCTATAAACATTTTAATTTTTAACATACGTCACTTTGCTCTCATATATTTAACAGGCGCAGGGGCTTTGAAACTCATGGCTAGCTTAGAGAAAGAATAACAGGAATATAAGGGTCTAGTGTTATAAATTGTGAAATAAGCAATTAATAAGCAATTTTTAGCCCATGAAAATTTCAGTAATTCCACATAGTTACTTCCATTACATCCATTCCATTTATTCCATTAGTGACCAGCCATTCTGACATCAGAATGGCTGGTCAATCTTAAATGTTTTAAATCTTTTAACTTATGAAATAAGCAATTCTCTCATCATGGTAAGCAAATATAAGCAATTGATAACTAATTTTTAGGCACTATTTCAAAGCAAAATACGACTGTTGACCGGCGATTCTGACGCTGACAGATGATCTGGCATTTGCTAAGCGTCCACCTACTCTTAACGTATTATTTTTATCAATGAAAGGATTTAAGGATTTTAAAGTTGATTTAATTTCCTTATTATTCTCAATGCATTTTAACTCATCTGAAAAGTATTGAAGTTGAACACCTCTTATTAAAGTTTGAATGGCATCTCTGATTTCTTGAGCAGAGAATCTTCCAGTATTTACAGGTAACTTTTTACATTTATTTATACACCTTAGAAAGTAAGACATAACAAATAGGTACACATTTATTGAAACTTGAGAATTTCGTGAATATTGGTAACAAATTAATATGCTTATCTGGGAGAATCGAATGTTGAGTAACATTTATATACATGTCAGAGCTCTCTGGTGTTTCTGTATTAATCAAAGGAGACTCTATTTCAGATAAGTAAAAGTTATAATTATTGCCATTTTGTAAATAATCTGGCCCGTGCCACCACATCTTATTTTCACATAAGCTAAGAGGATCACAGCCTCTGGATAAGATATCCGCTGGATTACTTGATCCAGGTGTGTACAGCCATAACATATTATTTGTGAACTTAGATATTTCATTCACTCGATTACCCATATAAGCAGGTAACTTAATGCTATTAGAAGAACGTAACCAACTTAATACTATCTTAGAATCACAAAATAAATTAATAGTTTTTATATTAGGAAGTAAATTGGAAATTTTATGTACAAGTTTAGCTAATAATAATGCGCCATTTAATTCTAGCTTCGGCATAGTTAGCTTTGAATGTAAGGGAGCGAGACGCGATTTTGAACATTATAAGTATATGTGATATTTACCGTCTACTTTTACCTTTACATATATACAACAGCCATAAGCAGTCATCGATGCATCACAATATCCAATTAGCTCAGTTTCATCAGATTCAAACAATTGCAAATAACGATTAACTTTAATATCATCCATAGTAGAAATCTCTACATGAAATTGTTGCCAAGCTTTTGCTAATTCAACAGGAAGTGGCTGATCCCAGCCTAGGTTACATAGCCAGATTTGTTGCAGTAACAACTTGGCTCTAACTATCAGAGGGCCAGCGAAACCCAGAGGATCAAACAGCCTGCTGCCTGCGCTCAATACTGATCGTTTTGTAGGGACAACGGGATCTTTTGGTGAAGACACTGAGTTACGACTGAGTTTGAATATGTCTTCCATGGGCTCGTATAAAAGACCAAGTGCCTTTGTTATGACACAAAGGTCGGACGGAACGGACGGTCCAAGTCTCTCTGCTCGAAAACTAATTTATCTACCGGTAAATCTGACAATAAACTCTTATCATTTGAACACCATTTATGCAAATCAAAACTTCCTAATTGCAATAGATCCGTTAGTTCTTTTCTTAACTGCAAGGCGTCTTGAAAGCTGTTTGCACCGGTAATGATGTCATCACAATAGGAATTATGTAAAATAGCCCTGGCAGCTAATGGATATTGAGCCCCATGAGTGTTGGCCAGTTCAATTAGGCATTGTATTGCTAAATAGGCAGAACTTGTTAAACCATATTTATTTATTTATTTATTATTATATAAGGTAACTTCACAGCTGACAGTAAGCAAACACAAATTATTATACCAAACATTACGCCAATTACGAAGTACTCAGATAATTATAGTAAAAAAATACAGAGAGAGACATAATTACTAATATATATGTATTATGTATGTATGTGCGTGTATCTGTGCGGTGTTTGTGCTGTAAATGTGTGTAATGATGTGTGTGTATGTATGCATGACTAAACTGGCACTAGGTACTTGGTAAGCTATATGTTATAGTTTTTAATTGTAAACATTGTAAATCTTTATCTGGGCTTTCGCGCCATACTATATTTTGGAGAGCCCTATGATCGGGGTGAACATTAATCTGTCTGTACATATGACGGATATCAGACATAATTATATACTTATATGTTCGAAATAAAATTAATATTTGAAACAATTGCTTTTGATTGACAGGACCGTTACATAATATATCATTTAAACTAATACTACCTTTAATCTTTGCACTGCCATCGAAAACAACACGTAATTTATTTGTTTTCCTATCAGTTCGTAAAACTGCGTGATGCGGGAGAAAATACAAAGGTTGATCACTAGATGAACATGTGCTGACATCAATTACCTTTGCATGTCCCAGCTCAAGATATTCATTAATAAAGTTAATGTATAAGGAGCGATATAAATCTTCCTTAGCAAAACGTTTCTCCAAATTATAAAATCGCTGAAATGCAATACTAAATGATTCTGAAGTATTAATTTGTTGTACATCTATTTTTAGAGGTAGTTTAACTTCAAAACGATTATTATTTAAAGTAACTGATTCGTGAAATATTTTTTCACAATATTCTAGCTCCGGTAGTTTTTCAGAGTATAGCTCTGGGACCTTTTCAGTCTCCCAGAACTTACTGACCAGAGACTCAAGACCAGGAGTGTGTTCTACAACTGCATGCATAGCAACCGAGTTACGGGTAAAAGATGGAAAGAAGTCACCTGAAATGACGTATCCAAACCGAGTATTGAGCAATATCGGATCTTCTGGACTTCCTTCAATTTTGCCATCCTTTATCACTTGAAAGAAAATTTCTGCAGCTAATAGCAGTGTTATTTCACCTGGAATATAGAATTCAGGATCAGCAAGTGTCACATGTTTAGGTATATTGAACCTTGATAAGTTTATTGACCTTTGTGGCAACTTCCCTGTGACCTTATCTACTACAGAACCAGTGACAGAAATATTATAGTTTTCTGTCATAGAATGCAATGTTAAATTGACAGCTTTATCAATTTTATGTATTGGCTGACCCCCCAATGCTACAACATTATGTTGTTGCGTATATGTTGGGATGCCCAGCTTATTAACTAAAGACTTTGTACAAAAAGATGTTTGACTGCCACAGTCTAACAATGTACGCACTATGTATTTATTTTTCTATGAGTCGGAAACTAAAACCTTTACAGTGGGTAAGAGCACATTAGTGCTTGATTGTTTTGATGAATGTAAGCTCACCTCGGGTTGCGATATCTGTTCTTGGTTTTGATGTATCTGAGCATCACTTGGCGCGGGCCTGTGCTCATCAACGTGTATTAAAGTGTTATGAAGTTTGGAAGCACATATTGTACATTTGAAATGGAAACGGCACTTGCTCGCATGGGAACATAAACATATATTACAAAAGTTATTCGCTTTTACGTATTCTAAACGTTCATGTATGGACATTAAAATTAATTTAGGACATTTAAATAATTTGTGAGATTGACCACACAATTTACACTCTGATGTTTCTGAAATCTTAGAGAAGTTAACAGCCTTGATCTTACTATTTACAAATGATGGGCTTACCTCTAGGGACATTGCCCTCTTATCTAAAAATATCAATAATTCGTTTATTGTAGGCATACTTCTCATGTCCCTGTCCGCGTGAAATAGCCTGACGGTCAATGGATCAAGCTTGCGGGATATTATACAAACTAAGATTGAATCCCAGTAGTCGACTGGCTCCTTCATATTCTTAAGTGCAGAGATCTGCTGCCGGACCTGCGCCACCAAGTCTCGTAGCTGTTGTGCCGTACCTCTGTGAATTGCCGGCAAATCGAGTATCGACGTTATGTGATTGTTGACGAGTAACATCGGATTGTTGTAGCGTGTCTCTAAGATCTTAACACCAGACTCGTAGGATTCGTTGATCAGCGGCAAGTTGTCTATCAGTGGTTCTCCCTTAATATATTTCTTCAAATAAAAAAGCTTCTGAACATCAGATAGCCTTGCATCTCTGTGTATTATCGCCGTGAAGAGGTCCATAAATGGCTTGTAACAAGCTTGTCACTAAATCATTTTAGTGATTTTCAGATTACCTAAAGGCGAAAATAGGTATGCATTGAAAGTTCAAGAGAAAAAGTAGGTAATTAAGTCGTTTTAATTTCGGGTCAGTAATTTTTCTGTAAAAATGTAAAATAATTAACTAAATTAATTATTTCTGTCATGACGCTGCGCTGTGGTGTCCAAAGAGTAGACTTACTTACTGTTCACATTTCTTAAAACAAAAACTAAAGCAGTTACAAAAATGACGGTTAGACTTTAGGCAGATACTTAGAGAAGAAAATGGTGATTTTAGTGACATTTGTGACTCATTTTGGCCGTTTTTAGACTTAGTGACTTTTCGCTCTACGGGTATCTACTTTATGGTCGTCTGACTCCAACCCTGAGGTTATTGTTAGAAAAATCGAGCCAAGCAAGCTTTTCGAGGAATAGGAGCTTGCTAATAAGACAAATGAACGACAAATCCAAGATTCGTTGTCTCTTTATCTTTAAGAATCCGGAGTCACACGTCATGTTGCATAAATCGAACAGATTACGTGTGACTCCGGATTTTTAATTTGTTTGTCTTTTTCGAATTTCAGATGAGAATATTTTTTTGTTTCGTACGTTTTAGAGCGTGATGTTTCAGTAGTCGGTTTTTAAACTTAATATAGCGTCTGTCTAAGTGACTGAAAGCGCGACCTGTGTCACAAAACTCAATTGCATCCGCCACGCTACTAGGTACTTTAGTGTTTGAGCTGCTAAATAAACCTTCATAATATTTTTTTAAACTTAATATAGCGTCTGTCTAAGTGACTGAAAGCGCGACCTGTGTCACAAAACTCAATTGCATCCGCCACGCTACTAGGTACTTAGTGTTTGAGCTGCTAAATAAACCTTCATAATATTTTTTTAAACTTAATATAGCGTCTGTCTAAGTGACTGAAAGCGCGACCTGTGTCACAAAACTCAATTGCATCCGCCACGCTACTAGGTACTTAGTGTTTGAGCTGCTAAATAAACCTTCATAATATTTTTTTAAACTTAATATAGCATCTGTCTAAGTGACTGAAAGCGCGACCTGTGTCACAAAACTCAATTGCATCCGCCACGCTACTAGGTACTTAGTGTTTGAGCTGCTAAATAAACCTTCATAATATTTTTTTAAACTTAATATAGCGTCTGTCTAAGTGACTGAAAGCGCGACCTGTGTCACAAAACTCAATTGCATCCGCCACGCTACTAGGTACTTAGTGTTTGAGCTGCTAAATAAACCTTCATAATATTTTTTTAAACTTAATATAGCGTCTGTCTAAGTGACTGAAAGCGCGACCTGTGTCACAAAACTCAATTGCATCCGCCACGCTACTAGGTACTTAGTGTTTGAGCTGCTAAATAAACCTTCATAATATTTTTTTAAACTTAATATAGCGTCTGTCTAAGTGACTGAAAGCGCGACCTGTGTCACAAAACTCAATTGCATCCGCCACGCTACTAGGTACTTAGTGTTTGAGCTGCTAAATAAACCTTCATAATATTTTTTTAAACTTAATATAGCGTCTGTCTAAGTGACTGAAAGCGCGACCTGTGTCACAAAACTCAATTGCATCCGCCACGCTACTAGGTACTTAGTGTTTGAGCTGCTAAATAAACCTTCATAATATTTTTTTAAACTTAATATAGCGTCTGTCTAAGTGACTGAAAGCGCGACCTGTGTCACAAAACTCAATTGCATCCGCCACGCTACTAGGTACTTAGTGTTTGAGCTGCTAAATAAACCTTCATAATATTTTTTTAAACTTAATATAGCGTCTGTCTAAGTGACTGAAAGCGCGACCTGTGTCACAAAACTCAATTGCATCCGCCGCGCTACTAGGTACTTAGTGTTTGAGCTGCTAAATAAACCTTCATAATATTTTTTTAAACTTAATATAGCGTCTGTCTAAGTGACTGAAAGCGCGACCTGTGTCACAAAACTCAATTGCATCCGCCACGCTAATAGGTACTTAGTGTTTGAGCTGCTAAATAAACCTTCATAATATTTTTTTAAACTTAATATAGCGTCTGTCTAAGTGACTGAAAGCGCGACCTGTGTCACAAAACTCAATTGCATCCGCCACGCTACTAGGTACTTAGTGTTTGAGCTGCTAAATAAACCTTCATAATATTTTTTTTGTAATTGATATGAAGGATTCTTAAACGATTCCCTACACGTAGTCCATCGCTTTCTTGGAAAACTGCTAACTTTTCTATAAATTCCCATTTAATTATGCGTCCTTCATGGTCTTTTAATATTTTTAAGTGACCTAAACAATTCCTTATATTTTTCAACATATTATGACAGGGATCAAATACAACATTTAAATTAATGTAAAGACTAAACAAAGAGTTTTGTCCATAGGATGATTGAAGTAAGGCCGTGTTCCCTATTGCAATTTAGATCCTAATTTCGTAACAATACAAAAGTGCTCGGGTGGTCCATCTAGAGTTAACGAACAAATTTCTATAGATACATCATGCAAACGAATTAAAGACTGCTTAATGAGGGCGGCTTTTGTTTCAACAGATAAACCGTTAATTAAAAAAAAGATTTTGGTGTTTTCCAATTGCTTTTTAGTGGCACAACAATGAAAACCAACGCATCTTTACAATCTGGTAAATCGCTGCTTTCCGATAGGTGTACCTAAGTCAACGTGACTGCATTTTTTCAACCAGACAGTAGGTATTGTATAGTTACTGAATATTTTTTATTGCCTTTCCTAAGTACAAACTATTTCCAATGAGCAGCTGTTTTGAAAAGAATGAAAATTGAAGCAATGTTTTCAACAAACGTAGTTTTCACACTTAAGTTAGATTATTATTCTAACCTTAATAATGTTCATTCCTCCCATTGATTCTAACATAAGTTTACGTAATTTACCAGGTTACCAAATGATTGCGATTTAAGAACAAATTGGCTAAATATTCTCAATTTACCCATCTAATTCTTACCTTTACTTTTTGAGTTATGAAGTTTGGAAACCTTGGGTTTGAATTACATACCTACTATAATCGTTTGCATGATTTCTAATCTCCCGCCTGTATCACGGTTAAAACCATACCCAGCCCACTAGAGCCAATCGCAGCTCAGCGAGACAGAGACAGGAAACTATCGAGCATCCATCTCTCTCGTTGCGTTTATCGCTTCCACTTACAGAATATTTTTTTGACCAGCCATTCTGACGTCAGGATGGATGGTCGCCTCCGTGTTCAGCATGAAGGACGCAGAATTTCTAAAAGTTTGTTGTATCAATAATTGCTTCCTAATTGCTACTTTCACGAATTTAAGTTTGAGCTTCATACATACATTAGGTAAAAAGATATAGCTTTTTTTTTTTTACGAAGAAGTGCCTAATAATTTGGAAAGGCAACAGATTTTTTTACTACAGCGCGTATCTTGTTTAAATCTTGCAGGCGTTCACAATGGGTATAGGACACCTACCCCAGATTGCCAATTCTCGTACCTAAAAACGTTCACAATCTCATGCCAGCGTCAATCAAATGTCAAAAATGTAGGTAAACGCTATACAATTTTTGACAGATTGAGACTGAGATGAGATTGCGAACGTTGTTAAAAATACGAGAATTGCCCCTCAGATCTGTTGACGCGGAATCGACTTGGATATTTGAAATTATTAATGACCAACAAAAAAGACAACATACTATTAATCATGCAGCACATATCTACCTACAAAAGCATAAAAATGAAACACGGGAAATGTATGAAAGAAAAAACCGTAGTACATGGATAAACTTTATTTAATACTAGCTGTGCCCGCGACTTCGTTCGCGTGCATGTCGGAAAACAATACATAATGTGTCGCTTAGATATGGTGTAGGTCACTCCTCCAATAAAAATGAAGAATCTTGCGATCTTGCCGGGTGGGAACCGCTACTTGGGGTTCTCTACCACAGCCCTGCAGTTACTGCGGTTTATGATAGCGGGGTTTAACACGTATCTGGACTGCTGGATACACAACGCGCCATTCCAAACTATGGCTTGGGAAAGAACGAATAGCAGGGTTTACTCGTACCTACAGTTTGGACCACGGATCTGTGGACTGCGTTCCAAACCGCGGATAAATCTGTGCGGTTTGGACTGCGCATCAAACTGTCTTTCGTTTATACCGTGAACATCCATGTTTATTGAGGCAAAACTTTTAAAAACGATCGAAGTCCATAATTAGTTGACCATGGACAGCCAGTAATTTTCTTTGATTTCTGTACCAAATCACAGTACGTATACCTACTGTACGTTACTGAGGAGTTCAATTATCAGATCTTCACTATCTCTGGAGAAAACTCTTTCAAACATAAGGTGTGTGACATACGGATGGATAGACGGACATGGGGCTTACTATGAGCTCTTATAGGAGGGCAGAAGTTGAACGTTTCCAGTGAGAGAGAGAGAGACGGTGCTATAGGTCGTATATAGCTCCATCTCTCTCTCTCTCTCACTGGAAACGTTCAACTTCTGCCCTGCTATAAGAGCTCATAGTAAGATCCCAGGACGTAATGATAAGACTTCCCTTTCTATGTACTATTTGGCTACGGAACCCTAAAAACAGAAGAATTGAAAACTTCTTTCTTTTTGAAGTCGGTTATAAAGATGCCTCAAATAATCTCGACCTTACAAAAAAAAAAAAAAAAAAATTGCAAAGGGAAAACCAGTTTGATTTTAAAAAAAAAAGTGTGGGTGTCAGCTCTGACGACGACTGGCGTTTACTCCTTTTTTTTTCGTGCCGTTCCGACTTTCTATTTTTCGGTAATTTCTGTTGGGTTTCTGCAATAAATCCAGTGCTATACAAAAAGCAACATTAAGGTGTTAAGGCGCTCGTCCCCCCCATCATCCAACCTCTCAACCCTCCTCCTCCTCTAACTCTCCTCTCACCCACATCTTATCGTCCTCCTCGCCCTCCCCTCTCACCCTACCCTCTAATCGCCATCACCGCATCCCCTTCCCACTACCTCCCCCTCACCTCCTTACTGCTTTTCCCTCCCCCTCACCGCGTCCCCTGCCCCTCCCCGCTCAACCCCTCCCCGCTCAACCCCTCCCCCTCTCCTTCTCTGTGTATGAAAAGTTGATAGGATTATTATCTGACATTGCATTCTTTTTCACTCAGAACACCACATCAGTTACAATCTTACAATTATATCCTCATTTTTAGGGTTCCATACCTCAAAAGGAAAAACGGAACCCTTATAGGATCACTCGTGTGTCTGTCTGTCTGTCTGTCCGTCTGTCACAGATAATTAGCTCCGAATCTGTTGGACCCATCAAGTTAAAATTTGGTACACGTAATTATGAATTTCCGTGACCCAAACGCGGACGGGTAAAGTAAATAAATGGATTTTGAATATGGGGGCCACTTTTGTGAGTGAGATGTGTACTAGCGCCCGAGTCAATATACCACTCGATGCAGTTAAATTCTCCACTTAGGAACACAACACTAAACGCGTTTGTTTATTTTCTAGGCAGTAACACTTGACGTTTGATTTAGTATAATTTCCGCCATTGCTAGAGTTGAATTTGCTTCTTCTGCGAACTAATAAATGCACTATTAATTCCATTACCACCGGTAATTTGCGTTTCCTTCATGTCCATTAACTTCGTGGGTGAGAATTTATCAGTAAATCCTGCTAGCAAGCTTCCAATCCACTCATCGCTTATGAACCTGGTTCCACTAAGTTTTTGTCTTAATTTTACCACTTGCGTTACGTAAGCTGTCATAGAACTGCAGTTCTCCAATCTAATCGAAAGCAGGTTCCGTAGCAAACTTATACCTACGCCTTGTAAATCCGGAGTCGTCGAACAAGGTTCTTAGTTTATTCCACAACTCTTGTGTCGTACTTACAAATTTTATATGTACCTATGTACAGTGACGAGTCAAATAATGATCAATATCAATTTAGATTTAGTCCTCGCCTCGTCTGCGGTTTCTACTTGATTCCCAGCAGCTGGCTTTATACAATGCAGCATGTTCTCCAGGGTTAAAAAAAGTCTGCGTCGAAGCACCATTCGTTGTAGTTCTCGCGCCCTTTCAACTTGGATACGTACGTTGATTAAATAGTTAGTCGACGACATATTTTGTGACAACTGTCAACTATTAATCAGCACTGACCTAATGCGACCTAAATTCACAACTTTTCTAGCTAATATGGGGACTAGCTTCAACTTTCTGACTTACCTACTGACCGACTCTTTGACAATTCAAAAGTGCCTGTAATTGGTTTAATTGAAATAAATGCTTTGAGTTTGAGTTGAGTTTGAGTTTGATGCGCCCGTAACTTATTATAATTTTCAATAAAACAACGTGCTAGCTTTTCGCAACGAACAGAATAGAAGGGAAGTTTTATTTCATAGAGAACAGAGCACAGAGGATACAGAACTACAGGTCATAAACATTATTGTCAACTAGCTTTTGCCCGCGGCTTCGCCCGCGTGGATATGGGAGAGTATCCCACGGGAACGTACTACCGGGAAATCCTTCCATATTCCTTGTCTACATTATAAAGGGAACCTCTGTGCAAAATTTCAGCTTTCTAGGTTCAAGGGTTTGGGCTGGGCGTTGATGAGTCAGTCAATCAGTCAGGACTTCTCTTTTTATTTATATAGATAGGATAGATAGATAGATAGATGACATGTTATTAATTTAATACGCAAATAGATACTAGGTGGCAGCACTTGTCACATTTTAATATAACACCTGGCTATACTTAAATGATTTTAATGGTAATATGCCGCTTCAAATTGCGCTACTTTAGTCGTGTACTATGTGTGGCCTTGATTGTCAAAAGCCAGACTTCGTAGCCTCCTTATCTCCGTCTCACATCTGTCGTCGTGTGGTCGATGTAATGATTTGTTGGCGTCCGAATCTGACAAAACTACGCCTTCCAAACTTCTTTTACGACTCACGACTTAGCGCGACAAATAAGATTTGCCTTTTTGCAAAGTTTTATTTGAAAGGGAAATACTCGTGACTGAAGCGGTCGCATATTTTCGTCAATTCTGATGAGTGGTTTTTGAGTTAGGCGATTAACACACGGCACCACGCACCACCGCGGTAGGCGGTGAAGCGGACTTAGCAAGTAGTGGTATACGAATTTGGGTGGATAGGTACTTCAACTAAAAAGTCGAAAATAAAAACTTATTTATAAATAAAAGAAGAACACACACACAAGAGCACACAAAGTTTAAAAAAACTTTAAATTCGGAAGTCGGTGGCAAAAAACGAAAATACTAAAGCTTCTGAAATTAAAGTTATTTTTCAATTTGTTTTTTTTTTTAATAAGTTTTTAGTTTTATTTAATCTAGCGACCCGCCCCTGCTTCGGATGGTTTTACGACTCTATGAAGCATCGAGGTTTCGTTCTTATAATTATATATTTTTAATATATTATAATTATAATATAAAACAAAGTCGGATTTGTTCGAACACTTATAACTCGAGAACGGCTTAACGGATTTTCATGGTTTTTGATTTGTTGTATTTTTCTTGGTCCCGAATAGCAGAATAACTATTAAAAATATAGGAAAAGTCACAAAAAAATATGAAGAAAATTCATGTTCACAAAACATTTGAACAGGGCTGTAATAGAATGAAAGATTCCCGATCTTTCATTCTATTAGAATTCCAAATTCAAATAAATTTTATAATCAGTTGTTTTCCCGCCGTTCGATTTATTCAAATTTGACAGGACACCGTCTGGCGGGGCAGTTATCTATGTAGTATTGTAAAATAAAAATCAATTGCCACTTTAGAACGGATGCAGGACAAGGTTAGTATGAAAGAAACTTCTAAACAGTTTATTGTTACAGAGTTAATTTACTAACACTACTGTACTAAATATGTGGATATTTGATACAAATACAAACGCACTATCCCAATTTATTTGGGGTCGGCGCAACATGTCCCTTTCTTCCATACTTCTCTATCAGTCGTCATCTCAGTAGTCACTCCCTTTCTAGCCATATCATCTTTCACGCAGTCCATCCATCGTTTCTTTGGTCTTCCCCTACTCCTAAAGCCATCGACATTCATACTCAAAACAATTTTCTTTTTTCAAATTTGTTAGCTCCTATTAATCTTTTTCATATTTTTAGACTTTTTTACTTTAACTTTATTCCGGTATTTTACTTTTCAGCAAAAAATCGTAGTTAAATTCTTAAAATATAAATTAAGTTTTCTTGCACAATTCAAAATGTTCTCAGCTTGCGCCTTCGGGAACTTCGCGCGTTTACATTGGAATATTCATAGCTAAGACAGGACAAAGTCTGTAGGGTCAGCTAGTATATTATAAACATAAACCTTCCGGAATAAATTGTCTCAAATGATGGTGAAAACTACTTAAAAATCCGTTGCGTAGTTTAGAAGAAAAAAGCAGCCAAACAAGAAAAGCGACTTTATTTTATAATATGTAGATACCTATATCTATTAAAGATCCATTGAAACAACCGTATCTCATTTAATATGTAGTATAACGTTCATTGAAAAGTAATGTGATCACGCTACAAGGACATCACCAAACGTAAATCCTTCGTACAAAAATTGACGCTCTCTGTCCGCGTTGTACAGTTGCGTTTCGGTTGCCGAGTAGGCCAGTGGATATTTATACCACACGCGTATTATACACTGTGCTCATTGTAAAAATATCGATCTTTAAAAATGATCCCTACGTTTCTACTACTGTTCATGGTCACATTGATTTTGTATGCGTTTATCTCTACTATCAAGCCAAAGAAGTTTCCACCGGGTAAGTTATTTTATTTAAGTTAAACTAAAGAATAGTCTGTTGATTGATTGGAATTTATTAAAGCAAGCAAAAAAAATTATCGGTCTCATTCTATGCCGCGTTTTGTTTCTTTATTTATATAATAAATGGTACAGTTACAAATTTTTACACAATAATATATTTATATATATTTAGCATTTGCATTTATCATCATAGTTATCAAATTTATTACTAGTGTTATGTTGAAGAACAGGAAAGATTCAATGTTATCCTGATAATTGAAAATAATCACACACGTTGTAAAGCGAACATGCGGAAAATACTTACATATAGGGACATACCTAATCACCATTCATGGTTATGTCCATCGTTTTATCAAAATACACTAAGATCAGCAAATATCAAATAATTCCTATTCCACGGCATGGCTACAAATTGTATCATGTCTTTGTGATATCGTATCGTGCAGGGAAGTGAACGTTTTGTATATCTAACGATGCTACCGTTTACTCAGCGAAATAGAGTAATTTTGTTCGATATGTGTTCTTTTCTAGTTATTATTTTAAATAATCCATCCATACTAATATGTTTATGCTTTAGTCAATTATAGTAACATAGATTAAGTAAAACTAACAATGTTATGGGTAATTTGCCTGAAGTAAAGATGGATAAATAAATCCATCCATACTTATTGAAATTATACATGCGAAAGTAACTGTGTCTGTCTGTCTGTTATCTGAACTGAACGTTAGAAATTTGGGACATGGCTTAGGACATAGAATACGTTTTATCCCGGCAGTATCTATGTTCCCGTGGGTCCGTGGGATAATACTTCCGACCTCAAGGCAGACTAATGCGCGGGCAAAAGCTAGTATTTACGATAAATAAATGTATACGTAGCTATTGTTATTCTAAAAATTTTTTATCAAAATTTATTTATGCCATTTTGAGCCTTATTTTACAAACTTACAAGTCATGTTTTACAATGGCGACTCAACAACGTGATACAAAAAATTACAAAAAACACTAGCCAAGGATATCGGTCTGTAATTCGCCTCGTCCGACACATCCCCAGTCTTATTTTTCACGATTGGCACCACTATTGTTTTCAGCATAGATATCCGTGGTTTTCAGCATATCGGGTGGAAGATATGAGTGGCTAATGCAAAGCGAGAAAAACATCGCCAGAACTCTAGGCAGATGTACCCCAGTACACATGAGGTGCTCAATGCTGAGACCGTCGTGATCTGGAGACTTTCCCCTAGTCATTCTTTTAATTAGTTCAGCCACTTGCTTGGCAGAGATCACCCCTTGAGCCGGCCCTAATGGAGATGATACTATAAATCGATCTTTGAAAATGCGGGCTATGTCCTCCGGCGAACCACTTTCCACCACACTTACATGGCGGCCCGGCCCAACCTTCAGCTTATTGGTCGACTTCCAGAACTCAGAAAAAATCTTAGACGCTCGGTGCGACGCTAATATGTCCATCTTAATCTGATCCTGGTGATTTTGGCACCATTTAAGCCTACCCCTGAAGATTCTCTGACTCTGTCGAATTTCACCCGATTTCGGCTTATTATAGAACAGCGACGCTTGATACTTAGACCGAGCTTCCCAATAAGCGTCCCGAACGTGCTTGTTCCAGCCTGCCACTTGTCTTACCTTTTGAGGTTGCTTGTCATCCCAGACCTGCACAGCAGCCACTGACAAAGCATTTACAATATTGGCATACATATGATCTAAAGCACACCTATGTTCTACAATCTGACACAAACTATCTCCATACTTCTCAAACAACTCAGGATAGTGGATATTCCTCAAGTCTTTGTCACATAGATCCCGATACCTATCTATTTCCACCTTATCGCGGTCCCACCATAAAACTTTATTCTGTGCTTTAGTTTCCTGAGCCAATTTTGGCACTATTATATTTAAATCGCACTCAATTATTAAGGGTATCTGACCAATAGGTATTGAGATCCACGATTACATTTGTTACAGTGTGCCACCGCTGACTTCGTAACGATATAATGATCCAACCATCGCTGACTACTATTTTATGTCACTGACGTATGTAAAAAAGTCCGAGTCAACACCTAATTTTCTACATCAGCGCTAAACTTTCTACTGATGATGCCAACAATGAGCCTTATTACAAAGTAACGCTTTTCTTGCCAATTCATAAATCTTTTTAGAGGGATGGGAATAATAATAATAATAAGGTGCTAGGTAAAAACATGCATGAATAAATTATTGACTAACATTTCGTTTCTGGGTTCATTGTAGAACCAAAATATTTTACTCGAGCAGCTCGCCCTATTAGCAAATGGTCCTAATCATAAGGACATGTTAGCTAAACGTCCTTAAATAGGCAGGTACACTTGATAACACAAATAAATAATTTATTGAAAATAATTGTGCCACTCTACATACAAACATAAATTTAACCTATAACCTATCAATAGCATGAATTAAAAAAAACACCACACTAGTAATAATCGAATATGATTCTTTTTAAATGCGTCGTTTTATTCTAAAAATCAATCGGAGAAATATTATTTTCCTTTAGCTTTTGCATTGTTTTTCAAATTTTGATTTGAAAATGAGTTGATTTTTAGGGTTCCGTACCTCATAAGGAAAAAACGGAACCCTTATAGGATCACTTTGTTGTCCGTCTATTTGTCTGTCTGTCTGTCACGACCCTTTTCCTCAGGAACGCGTGGAGGTATCAAGTTGAAATTAATATCAAATAAAAAAAATAAAAAAATCAAGCTTCTGAGTCAACGCATTAAAAACATACGGCCATTTGTGTGACATATTTTGATACTCGCAAGTAAATTAAAACCTATGGGTACATACTTCCCGTTGACCTAGAATAATGAAATTTGGCAAAAAGGTCTCACTGCACAAGTAAAGCAAAAAATTGATAATTAGTAATTTTATCACATAAAATTTTATATTTTTTGGGATGATGTCAATGTCAAGTCCGTTTTTGGGATAAATTCTTTTCAACTACGGAACCCTTCCTTGTGCGTGGTCCGACACACGTTTGGCCGGTTTTTTTCTGCGCGGCTCCCTTTTAAAAAGTGCTCTACGTAATCTAAAATCTTGCCATTTAGCTTCTTTACATCAATGAAATCAGTGTCGTTTTGGCCTAATTTTTGCGTTGAAGCGTCGATTCCAACCATAGAAATATAAAAAACAGGAGAAGTGGCAAGGAGGCGTGTCTGTGTCCGCGCGACATGGTCAGTATAAGCCTTTCTTAGTCAAATGGCCGTCTCCGCGAACTAGTGCGCGACTGTGACCTCCAGCCAGGGCATGACCTAATTACGATAAAATTTGCTATTTATACCCCACTAATTAGCTTACTAACCATTCCGCGAATTTAAAAACTTCATTCAAAACGTTTAGCACGATTTTTCCCGCCTTCAACAGTGTTCGAACGAGCGTTAAAAACCACTTCAAACGGATTACTGCTACTGACCAACGCGCGCGATTATTTCGCGTCCGTGGGAACACAAGTACAGAACTTCGTATGTCGTATTCATACAACGCTCAACGCCGAGCGTTGAAAATCGAACACCGCGCGATAATAAAACGCGGTGGGAAAAAATCGCGGCCGTGTGAACAGATGTACCGCTTGTTCCATTCCCAGCGCGGCACGCGATTTTATCCCGCCACGATTTTTTTACGTCCGTGTGTACGTGGTCTAAAAGAAGTTAATATTTAGCGAAAGTCAAAAGCGTTTTTCGGTAGAGTAACAATATTTTAATTTTAAATAAGTGATACATAGGCGAATCATGAGTGCACGATGCATTGGTAGAGATGAGGCTAGAGTCGTCAAGCGTGGGTGCCAGAAGAAGACACGTCAAGCGCTGGCGGGCGTGACGACTTACATGCGTTTATAAATGTGAGATTGGCCGGATAAGACAACACACAAGAAATACTGGAAAGCTGTGCCGGAGACTTTTTCCTAGCATTGGGACAATACGCTATTAAATCTATTTTTAATGTACTTGTTCGCAGCTAACAGAAAAGAAGTACACTTTACTCTTAGAAAAGGTACAAAAAGCTTATCTTAGGTATTTGTACAAACGTTTGAATGGATATTATCCGTTTATGTATCCTTCGAACTTTCTTTTAGGCTGTTTAGGGTACAATTCTCTCGAGGTCAGAAGAAAAAATGACCAAATTATTAATATGTGTAAGATTCTTCACGGAAAAATAGATGCTCCTGAACTGCACGACGAACTATTCCATCTTTTTGCTCCAATAAACTATAGCCGGTGCAGGAGGCACAGATTGTTCGCCGTGCCTCGGAGTCGAACCGTCGCTCGAGCCCAGTCTCCTGTACCTCGCACGCTCACTGCGCTCAACGCTCTCTTGGACGCTAAGCCTGACTGTGATGTGTTCGCGGATGAATGGAAGAAGACCTTGTCAGTATGTCTGGAGTATTGTGAGAACAGCGTATGACTGTCGTGTTGTTGTATACTTTTCTTATTGTACTTAAATAATGTGTTTGTGTCTTAACTAATGTAACTGGCCTTGGCCGTTTTATGTTAAAATAAATAAAATAAATAAAAAAATAAAAAAAAATAAAAATACAGGTTGGAAGGGGTTAAGAAAGAAGATATGAGAGAGATAATAATATAATCTCTAAGCAAATCAAGTATCTAGACTTGGTTCGAGATGTTGTCGACTTGGGATGTGGACTCAGCGTTCATTGTGGCGACAGTCGTGAAAAAAGCAACGACCCCTGAGGAGGATCCTGACGTCAGAATGGCTGGTCAAAAAATATTCATATTTCTCTGAATGCATCGTATGTAGCAATTATTGAAGAAATGTAGCAAATATAAGCAATTGTGTAGCAATTCTTGAATATACTTTCAGAGGCGCCTGCTATAGGCAACCAGCCATTCTGACGCTAACGATTTATTATTAAATAACACTAAATTTTGTGTTCGTACAACTTACAGTATCTATTCAAAATAGCGGCAATTTACTAATGACAGCAAAGAACACAAAACAGTTTTTATTCTAATGCTAAACTCCTTGTCGAAAATGTCGACTAATCAAATTGAATTTAGAATACACCAATAACCTATATTGGTGTATTATAAATTCAATTTGATTAGTCGATCATGCAAAATAATTAAAAAAAAAACATGCAAAATAATAAAAAAAATGTAAGCAAACGGTTTTTACTTTGACCCATTGTGATAAAATTCACATTCATTCTGTGATGTGCTCATTTTGAGAAGTGCTCATTTTGAGAAGTGCTATTTTGAGAAGTGCACATTTTGCGAAGTGCACATTATGCGAAGTGCACATTTTGCGTCAAGTGCACATTTTGCGAAGTGCACATTCTGCGTCAAACCCAAACTTTTTAATCAAATAGTGTTCCAAATTCAAAAGTCATTTCGTCACTGTTATTAAGGGGCCGTATACGAAATTTTGCCGATTTCGCTAATTTAGTCCAGTAGAGATATAATATTTTTTCCATTTACCCTTCGATAATTCTAAAGTTTTTTATTTTCGCTGAGTGGATAACTATAGTGAATTCATTGCTATGTACAAAAATGCTAACAGTTTAGAGTTATGCTATAGGTATAAAGTAGGTATTTCCTATTATTTCGTGTTATAACAATGATATAAAATTTAAATTAAAATACTACACTGTTTCTTAATTAGTACTGTCTAAAGTATATATTACTGAAAATGCTAACAGATAGGTACTGTGGAACAATGGAAATCTGAAAATGTCCTTTAACTCATTCAATAAAAAATTTAAGTTTTTCAAATCATTTCCTATACACTTAAAGGGATTAGTTATACCTTACAACAAAAGTTCTAACAGCTAAGTAATATGCTTCACAAGTAATTGAATTTTTACTTTGCAATTAGCGAAATATTGAATTTATGTTTATAAATTTGCGCCCACATATTCGTGATAATAAGCTCTGCTACCATACAAAAGTTTCAACTTGTACGTGCTATGCCTTTTTGTTTAATAAATAAAATACAATTTGGATATTGTGGCGCGCGGTGTAGGTACGACAATTCGTGCAGCGCGACGCGGTGACAATCAGACCCACACTCACTGCAAACGTGCACGCGGCTACACATCAAGCTATGCATGTCCAGTTTACACTGACCTCTCATTGTAAGGTAATCTTATACAATGCGAGATCAGCTTATACTGGATATGTATAGCTTGATCTGTAGCCGTGCGTACCTACCTCTATTGAATGAGGCGCAAAATCATTTCATTACATTCACATCTCACAAATGACTAATACGAGTACAGTCAGCGTCAAAAATATCGGAACGAACAGACTGTTCAAAATGATAACAAAAACTAAGAAAATTAAACTACTCAATTGGGTAAAGCTCTTGTCAGAATTACAGTGTAATATTATCGTATACTGTCTTCATTCTGAAAACAGTCTGTTAGTCCCGATATTATTGACGCTGATCCAATCCAGTCAGTTATTTTTTCTGTTCCATTCCGTGACCGTGACTTCGCCCGCGCGTAACTAATTATCAACAATTGTCAAAAATAGTCAAAATCCCGGATTCCGGGATTCACAAATTTAGAGTTCTGATTATAGGATCGAATGTATATTTATGTATTGATCGTCAAAATGTCGTGATTCCGGAATTGATAAATTAAGTATTTTTTTTACCATTACTGGGTAACTTGTTTATCACTAAATTTTCACAGGGGATCATCTACTATGAACAACTTTCACTATGGCATCAACACGTAAATCACGAAAAATAAATCAGCTGGTCGAGTAGGTATTGAGCTTTTGTATCAAACATCGTAATTTTTTTCGTGATTTCAGAGTTGGTCCCATAATGAAAGCTGCTGAAACTGTAAATCCAAGATGGCGGCTGCGAATATTTTCTAATTTTACTCTAGTATGTACAAAAATGCTAACAGTTTAGAGTTATGCTATAGGTATTAAGTAGGTATTTCCTGTTATTTCGTGTTATAACAATAATATAAAATTTAAATTAAAATACTACACTGTTTCTTAATGAATACTATCTAAAGTATATATTACTGAAAATGCTAACAGATAGGTACTGTGGAACAATGGAAATCTGAAAATGTCCCTTAACTCATTCAATAAAAAAATTAAGTTTTTCAAATCAATCAATCAATCATTTCCTATATACTTAAAGGGATTAGTTATACCTTACAACAAAAGTTCTAACAGCTAAGTACAACACAAGGCTTCACAAGAATGTTCAGGCTTCACAAGTAATTGTATTTTTACTTTGCGATTAGCGAAATATTGAATTTAAGTTTGTAAATTTTCGCCTGAACATTCGAGACAATAAGCTCTGCTACCATACAAAAGTTTCAACATATACGTGCTATGGCTTTTGTTTAAATTGCGAATAACTATTTTCCATAACAAGCCGCGTAAGTCAATCTGAGATACTCGTAGAAACAAATGACCGCACCAGTAGGACATACGTTCCAGTCGCAACAAAAATATTCCTCTGACAAACGAATAAAGGTTTCTGTAGTTAGACGATCAGAGACCCAAGAGACCATATTATGGGCTGCCGGAATACATAACGACGATTGGAGCCAACAAGTAAGTTCTAGTTGTATTTATAATTCCTACTATCAATATCCTATACCCCATCTAATCCATTCTATTTTTCCTCTATAGAGCCAACACCTCAACTTTAGGTAAATATGCGTCCGAACATACGATCTCTGGTAATAAATAAAGAACGGAATAGAACTTCGAGGAACGGAGACAAACAGTGGAGACTTCTTTAGGACAACATTTTTTCCGGGATAATTAATCTCCCAAAAGAGTAACATTCTGGAATGGCCTACTAGGCAAAAGAACAAGAGGTAGACCTATTACAAGATGGGAAGATGATATAAAAGCAATAGCTGGTCCAAACTTGAGAAAAGTAGCTGAAGACAAAGTCAAATTGGCATCACTGGAGGAGGCCTTCACCCATTCTGGGGTTCCTGTAGATTAAATAAAAAAATTAAGTACCTAACTATAAATACTATGATATAATACATAGGATACACATAAAATTATACTAAGTAAGAGACAAATAAATAACATAGAATGAACTAAACAAAACTAACACATACATAGATTTTAAGGAATGTAAATTTACTGGAAATAAAAGGCTTTTTTATTTTTATTTTTTATTTTTTTATAATTAATCTCCCGGGTTTTGGGACATTACATTATTACTAGAGATCGGAACATCGGATGCGTATTAACCTAAAGTTGAGGTGTTGGCTAAGTATGGAGTGGGCTTTTGGATTGAAAGATCCCAGAATTCTGGTATCGGCAAATTTTGACTTCTAATTATAGAATCGAATGTTTTAAGTACTTAAGTTCAGATGTTAGTTAGTATGGATTGCACTTATACATCGAGAAAATGCCGGGATTCCGGAACGACACTTTTTAAGTTCTTATTTTGGAATCGAATGTTTAGTTAGGTACTTGCGTTCAGGTGTTGGCTAATATGGATTGCACTTCTGTATCAAAAAAATTCCGGGATTCACAAATTTTGACTTCTGATCATAGAATCGAATGTATAATTTACTTAAGTGCAGATGTTAGTTAATATGGATTGCACTTATGTATCGAAAAAATCCCGGGATTCCGGAGCGACAATTTTTAAGTTCTGATTATAGAATCGAATGTATATTTACTTACGTTTAGGCTTTGGCTAATATGGAATGTACCTACTTTTGTATTGATCGTCAAAATGTCGGGATGCCGGAATTGATAAATTAAGTATTTTTTTACTACGAGTATTAGAGGATAACTTTTTATCAGTAAATTTTCACAGGGAATGTTCTACTCATGAACAACTTTCACTATGGCATCAACACGTAAATCACGAAAAATAAATCAGCTGGTCGAGTAGGTATTGAACTTTTGTATCAAACATCGTAATTTTTTTCGTGATTTCAGAGTTGGTCCCATAGTGAAAGCTGCTGAAACTGTAAATCCAAGATGGCGGCTGCGAATATTTTCAAATGTTTTATCATGGGTGTCGTTTTTATGGCTTTCGAGGGTGTTAAGGCCGATAGTGACAATAAAATGTAAATCCAAGATGGCGGCTGCGAATATTTTCTATCTTTTCTAATTTTTCGTCATGGGTGTCGTTTTCTTGGTTTTCGAGACTGTTAAAGCCGATAGTGACGCTAAAATGTAAATCCAAGATGGTGGATGGGAATATTTTCTAATTTTTCTCAATGAGTGTCGTTTTCATGGTTTTCGGTGGTGTTAAAGCTGATAGTAACATTAAAATGTAAATCCAAGATGGCGGCTGCGAACATTATTAAATTTTTCGTCATGGGTGTCGTTTTCATGCTTTTCGAGGGTTTCAAAGGCGATTTACATTTTAACGCCACGTTAAAATGTAAATCCAAGACGGTGGTTGCAAAATTTTCAAACTTTTCGTCATGGGTGTCGTTTTCATGGTTTTTGAGGGTGTTATAGCCGATAGTGACGTTAAAATGTAAATCCAAGATGGCGGCTGCAAAAATTTTCAAGCTTTTTATCATGGGTGTCATTTTAATGGTTTTCGAGGGTGTTAAAGCCGATAATGACGTTAAAATGTAAATCCAAGATGGCGGCTGCGAAAATTTTCCGTCATGGTTTTAGAGTGTGCTAAAGCCGATAGAGGAGTCAAAATGCGTGACGCTTGGCTGATGCCTACTTAACTAACCCTGCGGCAGTGCAGCGTATCGCGTTACAACCTGAAAACACGTGTGATAGTAATTAAAAAACCATCAACATTTTTAAAGCAGGCGCTATCTTGCATTTACATTTTAGTGTCACTATCGGCTTTAACACCCTCGAAAATCATGAAAACGACACCCGTGACGAAAATTTTAAAAATGCTCGCAGCCGCCATCATGTATTTACATTTTAACATCACTATCGGCTTTAACAGCCCCCAAAACCATGACAACGACACCTTTGACGAAAAATTAGAATATATTCGCATCCACCATCTTGTCTTTACATGTTAGTGTCACTATCGGCTTTAACACTCTCGAAAAGCATGAAAACGACACCTATGACGAAAAATTTGAAAATGTTCGCACCGGCCATCTTGGATTTATATTTTAATATCACTATTGGCTTTAACACCCTCGAAAAGCATGAAAACGACACCCATGACGAAAAATTTAATAATGTTCGCAGCCGCCATCTTGGATTTACATTTTAATGTTACTATCAGCTTTAACACCACCGAAAACAATGAAAACGACACCCATAACGAAAAATTAGAAAATATTCGCATCCACCATCTTGGATTTACATTTTAGTATCACTATCGGCTTTAACACTATCGAAAACCAAAAAAAAGACACCCATGACGAAAAATTAGAAAATATTCGCAGCCGCCATCTTGGATTTACATTTTAGTGTCACTATCGGCCTTAACACCCTCGAAACCAATGAAAACGACACCCATGACGAAACATTTGAAAATATTCGCAGCCGCCATCTTGGATTTACAGTTTCAGCAGCTTTCATTATGGGACCAACTCTGAAATCACGAAAAAAATTACGATGTTTGATACAAAAGCTCAATACCTACTCGACCAGCTGATTTATTTTTCGTGATTTACGTGTTGATGCCATAGTGAAAGTTGTTCATAGTAGATGATCCCCTGTGAAAATTTAGTGATAAACAAGTTACCCAGTAATGGTAAAAAAAATACTTAATTTATCAATTCCGGAATCACGACATTTTGACGATCAATACATAAATATACATTCGATCCTATAATCAGAACTCTAAATCTGTGAATCCCGGAATCCGGGATTTTGACTATTTTTGACAATTGTTGATAATTACGCGCGGGCGAAGTCACGGTCACGGAATGGAACAGAAAAAATAACGGACTGTATTGGACCAGCGTCAATAATATCGGGACGAACAGACTGTTTTCAGAATGAAGACAGTATACGATAATATTACACTGTAATTCTGACAAGAGCTTTACCCAATTGAGTAGTTTAATTTTCTTAGTTTTTGAGATCATTTTGAACAGTCTGTTCGTTCCGATATTTTTGACGCTGACTGTACTCGTATGAGTCATTTGTGAGATGTGACTGTAATGAAATGATTTTGCGCCTCATTCAATAGAGGTAGGTACGCACGGCTACAGATCAAGCTATACATATCCAGTATAAGCTGATCTCGCATTGTATAAGATTACCTTACAATGAGAGGTCAGTGTAAACTGGACATGCATAGCTTGATGTGTAGCCGCGTGCACGTTTGCAGTGAGTGTGGGTCTGATTGTCACCGCGTCGCGCTGAACGAATTGTCGTACTTACACCGCGCGCCACAATATCCAAATTGTATTTTATTTATTAAACAAAAAGGCATAGCACGTACAAGTTGAAACTTTTGTATGGTAGCAGAGCTTATTATCACGAATATGTGGGCGCAAATTTATAAACTTAAATTCAATATTTCGCTAGTTGCAAAGTAAAAATACAATTACTTGTGAAGCATATTACTTAGCTGTTAGAACTTTTGTTGTAAGGTGTAACTAATCCCTTTAAGTGTATAGGAAATGATTTGAAAAACTTAAATTTTTTATTGAATGAGTTAAAGGACATTTTCAGATTTCCATTGTTCCACAGTACCTATCTGTTAGCATTTTCAGTAATATATACTTTAGATAGTACTAATTAAGAAACAGTGTAGTATTTTAATTTAAATTTTATATTATTGTTATAACACGAAATAATAGGAAATACCTACTTAATACCTATAGCATAACTCTAAACTGTTAGCATTTTTGTACATAGCAATGAATTCACGAAAGTAATCCACTCCGCGAAAATAAAAAACTTTGGAATTATCGAAGGGCATATTCTTTTGTCTACTGGACTAAATTTGCGTGATTTTAAAGACGTAATTTTACAGTCAAAATACTGTATTTCTATAAGTTTTAATGCACAATTTATAAAATCATTTCGATTATAATCTAATGAGTGAGTTTATTTTACGTCGAGTTTGTTGTGCGAGAATTAGGTTGTTTTAAAAGATTTTTTAATGACAAATGTTTTTAATTTTTTGCATTTCTTTTTCAGGAAATGGATTGATTTTGAATTTAAGTTTATTTCTGTGGTTTTCATTTTATGAACGAGAGTTCTAAGTAGCCGAAATCAAAAGCAATTCTTTGCTAATTTTCTCAAAAATTTGACTAAGTTGAATATTTTTTTACTCAAAAATTTTATATGAAAGTCGTAAAAAGTGATTCATACATTGTATATACAACTTTCACAACAATACATTGTAATTTTTCCATACCCTTTAGACGTCAAAACGATTCGTAAATATGTGATATTACGTATACACTTAGTCTATGGAGGCCATATGGATTGTGATCGTCAGGGGAGGGATGATGGTATATACAAAGGAGGTTGGGAGCGTCGCAGGAGACTGTTCGTGATAGTATTAGATGATGTCCTACTGAAGTTGATCGGGATGGTGAACCCACTGATCATCTCTATCAGGAATCATCCCAAATGTCTTATTAAGCAATTTGATCTTCTCTGTCCGATCAACAAGGTTGTTAAACTCTTCTTAAATGCATTAGAGCTTTATGTGGGCTTAAACCCGATGAATCTTGCAGGCCGGTATTTAAGAAACTTGATTTGGTACCGCTGCCGTCCCTATATATTTTTGAAATTTGTATGTTTGTGTGGAGGCATAGCGAATTATTTGTGAAAGCAAGCGATGTAAATTCTCGCAGCAGGCGCGACCCCTACATGCTCGTGTTAGATGTCCTCCCAAGGCTTGCGAAATATAATAAAAGCTGCATGTTTATGTGTGTTAAGGTATACAATAAAATACCAAATGAATTGAAAAGTTTAAATACAAGATTGTTCAAAATTAAATTGTACAAATGGCTGTCTGCTAATAGTTTTTACAGTATTAAGGAGTTCCTGGAACATAAAATCGCATGATGACTGATTGTGTCGTTATGCATGTAAAATTTGCATGCTTATGTCTATTAAGCAAAACATGTTTGTTCACATTACCTACTAACATTACCATCTTTTATACCATGTTTTTAGCAAATAAATGATATTTTGATTTTGATTTTGATTTCTACAAACATGGGATGAATAAGTATTTTGGAAAGCAAGAGAGTTAGGTCTTGATTTAAGATGCTTATAAGCCCCTTCTGTGATATTTTTAGGTTTATGAGAGAGGTAAGGGCCTTAGCTCGAGTAATCAGGGGAAATGCAGTGATATCTCCATTGACCCCGAAAGTGATCTTCATGAGCTCAGATCTAAAGGTGGAGTTGGGAATAACCGTGATTTTCCCTGGTATACAAATCTGATGTGAGCTCATGGAATCAACAGTCGGGGATGCTGTTGAGGTGGAGGCTCTTCGGGGATGTGGACGGGACATCTCAAGAGTCTTGGACTCCAGTTTCTCGAAGAATTCCGCCATTCCTCTGGTTACACTATTTAGTTGGCGTGTAAGGTCCTCCTGGAATGTTCTATCCATATCCGGTTGTTTCTTTAAGGTGTTAGTGTGAATTTTAAATTGATCAACCAAGGTTCCTAAAGTTCCAACGGTGGAGCTGAGAGCCTTAACATGCTGTAGCTGATAAATGGTATTCATACCGGAAAGGGTATAAAACAGTACATTGTAACCCTGGAGGCAGGCATCCTCTAGCTTCCTCTTTATTATAGTCCAGTCAAGAGTCGCCATTCTCACAAGCATTCGAAATTCATTGAGTAGCAATGTTCTGTCTGTCAAATTTATGCTACTGGCCTCTTTCACCCCTTGCAACAGAAGATCTGACATGGGATCATCCTCTTCCTTAATAATGCTGGCCAGGTGATGGAAAGAGGTCATCTCGTGACAATTCAGAGGGTTACACATGGAGATGTTGGGATCTGAGGGGGGATCATAGCCTTGGGGGTAATCGTCATTTGTCGGAACCAATACTTCAGAAACACGGGTCCTTTGGGAGTTGAGGGTTTGTAACTGGTTTAGTACATCCTGGGCGGATTGTCCTTGGAGGGCGGGAAACCTCTTACAGCAAAAATTCACAAAACAGTCGATTATTCAAAATTATATAATAAATTTAAAAAAGTAGCTCATACATTAGATAATAATTGAAATGATCTTTCATGTTAAGCATTAAAACTTATAGAAGTACTATATTACAACTGTAAAATCGCGTCTATTAAATCACGTAAATCAGCGAAATCGGCAAAATTTCGAGTACGGCCTCTTAAGTGCGCCGGAATGACCCATTTTGCTTGCACTTATCGAGGAACCAATGAGCTTTTTTCAAATAGATGGGATGAAAAAAAATACCTATTGAATAATTAATAAATTACGTACAAAGAGATAAAAACACGAACTACACGATTGGTTTACCTACATTAACTAATACAGTTATTCAGACTCCCTCATCAAAATGCGGTTCGGTTCGCAATATTATAATTATGTTGAAATCTTGACAGTACCTACCCGACACTATCGTTCATGGAAGGATGCTTATTAGGTCTTGTACATACCTATCTACTTAGCACTCTGTGATGTGTTTGTAACACTACCTTAATGTACCATTGTCATTTTCAATGACGTAGTTTCATTGCAATGTACTTTTTGTAACGAGTCAAAGATTTGTGTGAGTCAGAATGACGGGTGTACCTATTGTATGCGTGTGTGTGTGTTTGTTTGCTTGTTTGTATGTTTGCTATTTCTTCACGCTCAAACGGCTGTACCGATTTGGATGAAATTTGGTATATAGATATCTTATACCCTGGATTAATACATAGACTACTTTTTATCCCGGTTTACGCGGGTGACTCCGCGGGGCGCAGCTAGTATGTTATATATGGTGCTCTAAAAATATCTGCCAAATTTTATTGATCTTAAGTCATAATTTTTTTCATACAAAAAATGTGCGTATAAATTTGAATTGATTTATTTGTATGTAACCGTCCCGTAGTAATTAGTGTTCATTTACAGAAGAGTTAGAAAGAGATAGCAATTGTTTTCGTTGACGAAGCGACACATCGTGCGTTGTTTGTGAACCACTTATGCAGAATAAAGTAAATGTTTATTTAATTTCTTTATTTTCTCAAATTGATTTCTATTCCGGGGTAAGAAATTTTTTACCAATATAGATTAAATATTATATTATCTATATGCTACAGACACTTTACATCATATAACTACTTACACTTTGCATCCATTATTATCATACTCTTTTATTGTTTTTACATTATATTTTGCGAATCGGTCTAAAACTATTCGTTTTCTTTGAATTAAAAACATTTTAATATATTTTTCAATGTTATGACACTTATGTCAGGCTGTCAAGCTGTCATTTTTTAGGGTTCCATAGTCAACAAGGAACCCTTATAGTTTCGCTATGTCCGTCCGTCTGTCTGTCTGTCTGTCTGTCCGTCCGCAGCTTAGCTCAGAGACTCTTAGTACTAGAAAGCTATAATTTGGCATGGATGTACATATTCATCACGCCGACAAAGTGGTAAAATAAAATCATGAAAAAAAATTTTTTTTTAGGGTACCTTCTGTACACGTAAAGTAGGGATGTTTTTTTTTTCTCGTCTACTCCATGGTGTGGGGTGTTGTTCGATAGGTCTTTCAAAAATATTGCGGGTTTGTCTGAACAGTTTTCGATTTAGGGATCACGTTTCTGAAATATTAAGCTTTAAAGTGCTAATTTTTGTTAGAGTCAAGTGTCGTCGTCCCCCCGCCAGCTAAACGGTTAGTTTTGGAAGGGTGAAAAAATTCACGGCAGTAGTATATACAGGGCTATTTTTAAATGACTAGCTAAATTTTCACAGGGTGTTCTACCCATGAATATGAACAACTTTCACTATGGGACCAACTTTGAAATCGCAAAAAAATATCAGCTGTTTCATACATTTTGATCGAGTAGGTATTGAACTTTTGTAGGAAACCGCTGGTTTTTTTTTCGTGATTTCAAAGTTGGTCCCTTAGTGAAAGTTGTTCATATTCATGGGTAGAACATCCTGTGAAAATTTAGCTTAGTCATTTAAAAATAGCCCTGTATAACGAAATTAAAAGGAAAACTATCACAGCTAAGTAGGCTTTTCAAGTTTACGAGTAAATAGTCAACCAACTTGTAAAATGTACTTCGAACAGTAAAAATTTCGTACAAATTCCATTAAAAATTACTTCGTTGTTAGTCGCGTAAGTTGTAAGTCGAGGAGCTCGTGGCTAATTAATAACAGCCGCACGGGTCGTTCCGTCAGGTTAAGCTACGCTTGCCGGGGTTGGTCAGTGGATGGGTGGCCATCTTTACATACCGAGATTCCTCCATTCCTCGGAAAACACGTTAAGCCGTTGGTCCCGGCTGTTATTCGTGGATCTTTGACAGTCGTTACGGGTCGTCAGAAGCCCGAAAGTCTGACAACCAGTCTTTCCAAGGGGTATCGTATTAACCAGTAACTGTGTTGTGGTTGTCAGATAGGCAGTCGCTCCATGTAAAAATACTGGTATTCAGCTGCATCCAGTTAGACTTGAAGCCGACCCCAACATAGTTGGGAATAGGATCGGCAGATTAATTGATTGTAAAAATATACAAAAATAAAATCATAACATTCTTATTAATAATGATTTCTAAATTAATAAAATTTACGCTCGAATAACGACGGTCGGCGGCGTGCACTACGGAACCCTATTACTGCGCGTGGCCCGACACGCACTTGGCCGATTTTTTTTTCTTCTATCTAACATTCTCTCATAGTGTTTTATTTCTTACTGGCTTAGTCTATGAAGGTTCCTTTGATTTATATAATTTAAATTATTTTTAACAATATGTTAGCTCAAATATTGTATTTTTATAATTTTGATTGTTTATTGAATAACTTACTTACATTTATAAAATTAACTCAGACGCAATCAGAATTCATCGAAGAGGTTTTTCAACGAATATTTGTGGCCGCTTCAATCATAGACAATTGGCATTTTTATGAACGAAAACTTCAATTATGGAAAGTATTGAAAATGAGAAGATGGTAAAAAAACGCCGAGACGAATATGGAATAGATTTCTGAGAGATTCGTCAGTTCTGCTCTGGTTTCTGAAATAGAAGCATCTCTATATATCGCATCGCTAGAAAACAAATCTACGTTCGGGAAATCTCTCCTTCTACGCTGTCCCACAAGTGACCTGTGATATCGATACCGATAAGTACTGAGAAGCGGAACCCAACGCCTCAGAGCTTACGAGGCCTGATGCCTAACCTGGCCTGACGCAATTACTGTTTTCTTCTTCAAGCAAACCTCCGTCTTCCTTACTACTGAGTGTGTGTTAGGTAGGTTAGGTGTTTTTTCTAAATCAGTACTGTATTTTTATCTTTTATAAATTACTAGCTCCTGCCCGCGACTTCGTCCGCGTGAAATTTCTTGTCCCCCAACGACGCATCGCATCGCAACGCCTGCCCGCGCTATTACTTCGTTTGCGCTTAAGCATCCTTTCTGACATTTTTTCTTTTTGCTCGGCTCCTAAGGTCCCTAGCGTGATGTTAAATAGCCTATATCCTTCCGCATCGCCTGCCCGCGCTATTACTTTGCGCTCGGCTCCTAAGGGCCCTAGCGTGATGTTAAATAGCATATATCCTTCTGCATCGCCTGCCCGCGCTATTACTTCGCGCTCGGCTCCTAAGGGCCCTAGCGTGATGTTAAATAGACTATATCCTTCCGCATCGCCTGCCCGCGCTATTACTTCGCACTCGGCTCATAAGGGCCCTAGCGTGATGTTAAATAGCCTATATGCTTCCGCATCGCCTGCACGCGCTATTACTTCGCGCTCGGCTCCTAAGGGCCCTAGCGTGATGTTAAATAGACTATATCCTTCCGCATCGCCTGCCCGCGCTATTACTTCGCGCTCGGCTTCTAAGGGCCCTAGCGTGATGTTAAATAGCCTATATCCTTCCGCATCGCCTGCCCGCGCTATTACTTCGCGCTCGGCTCCTAAAGGCCCTAGCTTGATGTTACATAGCCTATAGCCCTCCTCAAGAACTGGGTTATAAAATGCAAAAATATTTTTTCAAATCCGACTGGGGTAGTTCCAGAGATAGCGCGTTCAAACAAACTAACAAAGAAACAAACTCTTCCGCTGTATTCCACCGACATTATTGAAATAAAAAATCGAGAGGGTCGTCAATCCGCGGAAAATCTCGCTATTCAGAAAAATTACTTATTTGCACAACGCCAACTATGGGTAAATTGATAAAACGTCCACACTAAACATGTTCGCTCAAGAGCGACCGGTATGAATTAAAGTTATTTTGCGTTTTAGTAATTTTATATTATCTCCGAAACTGTATGACTAATTGACATACTGTAAAGGCTAAATCTTATCTCCATGATGTCCTTGTGATCATAAAATAACTTATTTTGATAAGGATTAATGTTTTGTTGTTTAAATAATCATCCAAACGTAAGTATGTCTAAAAAATACTTTTTTAAAGCAATAAAAGATGTATAAAAGATAAAATATAAAAGATAGAAATATGGTGTCCCGAACTTTTTTGTAGACGGACCAGACTGCCATACATTGTTCTCAATTATAAATAACCGTTTAGGCAGCGCATGCAAAAAAGTCTGTTTAAAGAGGTATTTCTTTCCGACTTGTTAGACAAAAATTGTGATAGCTCGGCTAATATGCATGATATAAATATAATTTGTAGCCTATAGCACTCAGGAATAATGTAGCTTTCTACTTGTGAAAAAATTTTTAGAATTGGATCATTAGTTCCGGAGATTACCCCCTACATACAAACTTACAAACATTACATACAAATTTTACCTCTTTATAATATTAGTATAGAAGTATAGATATTGTTCAAATCTATTTTTTTGCCCCTTTTATTTTACTAGGCCAGTAGATTTGTTACAATATACACTTGCGTGCAAAAAAAATGGCCCACCCCATGCTCTCTATTTGAGAGACGATAGCTCAAAGACATTAATTTATTTATTTTAATTATTTTATACTGTGTGAAGGTAGGTAAGATAAAGTTTATTTACACATACACATATACTTTGATAAAAGCAATATTCTTGACAAGATCGACTCGATTCTTCTGATGTTCTCATCAATCACTTTTGTTTGAAAAAACTGCGTGACTTTTTTTTGTCAGTGAAGTTGACATAAGCTTAATTTTGTTTATTACTGTTCGTTTATTGACCATTTGACTTGAATTTTTAACCAACTTGAAAAAAAGGAGGTTTTTCATTCGATCTGTATGTTTTTAAATTCGCGTTTTTCTCAAAAAGTAATGAATCAGTTTTGATATTTTTTTCACTTACGTAATTTACATACAGTCAGGAAGGTTTTAGTACACAATATATTAGGTTATTGTTAATTAAACTTGTTAAATTTTCTCGTTTCATATCGAAGAGAATGGGGTGGATCGATTTTATTGCACGCAAGTGTACATTACCATATCCCATTGAAGCCGCTGCAGATATTATTAGAGCACCTTATATAAAGGAATGTACATACCAGCAATGTATTTGAATATACCTTTAATGAAATTCAATGTACCTCCATGAAACAAAAACAATTAAATAATAAATTGAGCCGCAGTCCTGACAGTCGAATGACGGGTGAATACTGACAGTGAATGTAATAGATTAAGGTTACCTTATATTTACCAGAGGAATGCACCTCATAAAATTATAATCTGAAAATGTAATGCAAGGATTAATTAAGAAAACAAATTTTGACGCCTACCATTTTTTCATAGCAATATGAATATAGTTTTATTTGCTCGTATTGAGAATTTTAATGTGATTATGAGAGGATTATTTACATTGTGTTACATACAATTTGATAAATATAACAAAAATTGAGACAAAAATTAATTATTCTTTACTCAACGTTCATGAAAAGCAGTGAAAAAAATAAGAAAAATAAATTTCCAAAAAAAGGTTTTTAATTTGTCCGAATAAAATACAACGCGCTATCATGTTTTAGGGCTTCTTGTAGTGCGATTACATAGATCATCATAACAGACCCATTTATTATATCTGACCGATATCGTCAAGACTTCTGCTTTTCTGGAATTACACCAAGTCGATATACTACTGATACCTATCAGTTTTAATATAAGTTCTTATAAATTCTACCACACGACATACTCTGATGATACCGCATATGGAAGCAGCGCTAAACTGTCAGTCATCATGAGACAACGAATTACTGCACAATCTAGATACAAGCAACAAATATAGTGATTGGAAACTGGCCTGGACCTTTCACAGTAAAAGCTGTGTACATCCCACCAAAACACAATATAAAAAAACCGGCCAATTGCGAGTCGGGACTCGCACACGAAGGGTTTTGTACCACCGAACAATATTTAGCACTACATATTAAAAAAAAACTTCAGTTTAAAAAACAAGTTTCTTATAATGTGTACCCATTATAAGAAACTTGTTTTCCTTTAATTTTTAACTCTATTTTGTTTTCACGAAAATATTAACCGAAGAATATTTGTCTTCTTCAATTTTATCAATCGCAAAGAATCTTTTTATTTCATAATGATAGTGTGAATTACAAAGTTATTTTTTGCAGTTGCAGAAAATCGTCAATACTTTAACCCTATGAATCGTTTTTAGTATTTGTATGGTACATGATATACAGAAGTTTCAAATTCCTAACTCGTTTGGTTGTTGCTCGAACAATAATGGTCTAAAACTGACAACGTTTGCGGCTCCGTTTCTTAATTTTTGAAAATAAAAAAATAAAAATTATATTTGTACTCTACTCGATGAGTTCTAGACACTGACACGATTTAAAAAGAAAAACATTTCAACATCTAAAGTTTCTTGTATGGGGGTCCCCATACAAGAAACTTTAGATGTTGAAATGTATATTTTTTTACTTTATTTTGTTACTTGTTATAGCGGCACTAAAAATACATCATCTGGTGAAACTCTTGCGCTAGCCAGAACCTTTTTTTTCATGGCTACTGCTTTAAGTTTTCTATGTGAACTTAACCAAACCCCCCTACCCCAAATTCCCAGTGCCGACCCTTAAGGTGACGCCTCGAAATTCATATTTGCGAAAGAAATTTTGAATTTCACGGGCTACCTACATAGAAGGACTCACCTTTAGTAGATGCTAAAGTAGAGTTTGACAAATTCTTAACTTCAAATTCCCAATTCAGAAACCGTGTGCTAACCGTAGGTGCTAACTGCTAATGTTGTTGTTGTATACACAAATTGTTGTAGTCAGAAACTACGAATCGGGTTAAGTGCAAACTTAACCAATAACAATGTACGCAATATTGTTTTATTATTATTTCAGGTCCAGTATGGTATCCATTCATCGGAAGTAGCAGAATTTTGCAAAGGATGTCAAAAAAATATGGATCTGAATGGAGTGCATGTCTAGAATTATCCAGACAATATTCTACAAATGTTTTAGGCATGAAAGTGAGCACAGAGCTGTTAATAGTCGTGTTTGGTGAGAAGAATGTTCGTCAAGTTTTTTATGACAAAGAATTTGATGCTAGACCAGATAACTTCTTTTCACGATTAAGATGTCTTGGAAATAAAAACATGGGTAAGAGAGTACCAAGAAGATTCACATTTGAAATAGGTTCTTTCAAGATGGTTTTTAATTTAATGTTTATTTTAATGTTCTAGGTATAACTTTTGCCAATGGTGAAATATGGAAGATACATAGACAGTTTGCAGTGAAAAACTTAAAACACGTCGGCTATGGTAAAACTGTAATGGAAACGGAAATACAAAATGAACTGTCTCGATTATTGAAATATATACAGGAAAATATTAGCAAACCTATAAATTTTGTTAATTTACTGAGTGAATCTGTGATAAACGTTCTATGGAAGTACGTGGCTGGTAAGTGTACTGTCTTTAAACAGAATTATGGAGACGCGGGGCGTCGCGCGGCATGGAGCGCGATGCGGGCTGCGGGCCGTCAAGTGTAAGAAATCTTAAACGCTTCTCCGTAAACGCTCTCATAGAACGCCCTTTGTTTGAATTTAGTGCGGGCCGCACCGCACTACGCGCCGCTCGACACCCCGCGGGTCAGTGGATACGAAACGGAGCACTATGACAAAACAACAGGACGACGGAGACCCGCTTCGTGGGGCTCCTATTTCTGTCTGCGGGGTTTAAAGGAACCTAACCAACCAAACGTCGGGGTGCCCAAATTTTGACCTTGACCTTAGGAGAATAACAGATCTTGACTTTCAGAAATTTGACCTTGACCTCAAGGTCAATGACCCTGAGGCCAAGGTCAGTGACCTTCAGGTGTCCCATGATGGTCCCCCACCCTATTACTCCCACATCCCAGCCGATCCCGAATTTTTCAGTCTTTTTTTCATAGTGCCCCGTTTATATACACTGTCGCAAAAGGCTACAATTTTCCTGTAAAATATGGGTCAACACCTGTTAACCCTATTAAAATCATAATTGTAACTAAATAACATAATACTTTTTTAAACTTTTGTTTCCAGAGATCCATTTGACCCCCTGAATAAATTGCGACCTGTATGCGCTTTATCAGAACCTAATATTATGCCAAATCGCTTTGGTAGACGAACAAAAAAGTGTTCTTGTAAATTCCGATTTTCCTTTAAGTCTGATCCCTAAAACTGTTTTTTTATTATTTTCTTCATGGGTTTCATTTTCATGCTTTTTGACCGCGCGACCGAAAATGGTTTTTACGTCTTACGAGACGTAAACACCTGCCTCGAATAAAAAACTTGCTTGGACTAAACTAAGTACTCGTTTTGTTTAGGTGATTCGGAATCGAAACCCACAGTGCGCAAGTTTTTCTAGCTGATAATACCTACGAGGATAACTTTTCAATGTACCTACAAATACAGACTTAGTAGTTTCAACGATTTTAGCATAGTATTTTTATCAGATAGATCGTTAAAAATCCCTGGAAAACAGAATCGCTTGCATGCCAAATGAATTTAAAATAACTTTTTATTATTTATTATTTTTAGGGGAATGTATTAAAGAAGACAAACTGAAACATTTATTGGACCTTTTAAGGCAACGAGGAAAGGCATTCTCTGTTTCCGGAGGCATGTTAAATCAAATGCCCTGGTGTAGATTCATTATACCTAAATTAAGTGGGTATTCTCTAATAACCAAGCTGAATCGAGAAATCTCCAAAGTTATTGAGGTAGGTAATATTTTTTATTTTTCCAATATACACTCCTTTGCAAAAAAAACGGGCGGTTTGGATTTTTCTACATTATTGGTAATCATTTACTTCTAAAGATGTTTTAATAGCCAAACTATGTTACTGGCACTTAATAAAGAGTCTGGGTATGAAAAAAAAGTTAATTTCAAATTCGAAACTGTTGTTTTTAAAAATAATAATCCCTTTTTCAGTTTATGACTTTTTACTTACTATTCGCGGGTTTGCGGTTAAAAGGTTATCAGGCAACTAAAACTAACTTCTCGTTATTTTTATTAGAATAATTTATGTTTGTCGCATGACCTTTACCAGTGCTCATTTTTTTCGTTGAAATCTCAGCTTTCATATGGAATTAAAATATAATATTGCTTACGTACAAAAATATCGTTAAAAAAGCGAACAACCGAACATTTACATTCGATTTTCGAAAAATCGATTTTTGAAAAGTAGTTTTTTCGGTTGTTAACTTTTTTAACGATAGTTTTGTACGTAAACAAAATTATATTTTAATTCCACATGAAAGCTGAGATTTCAACGAAAAAAATGAGCACTGGTAAAGGTCATTTATCTAAAATTTGCTAACCAAATTTTTCGATTGGAAATAAGGTAATTTTTTTGTATTTCCTTCATAAAACATCGAAAAATAAATATTTTGCTTTGAAAAAAAAAATGGGCTTGTTTAAAACACAAAAAAGAATATTTTCACCAATTTTCATGATAAAATAATAATATTTGCAATAGTTATAAATTAAAAACCAAAAAAACGGTTTTTTTCGTTTTTCCCGATAATTTTGAGGTTATGGGTATGGAAAGAACGTTTAAGATTTTTTTATTATCTACCACTTTTACATTTAACTTTTTTCGATAGGATGCATAGTTTACCCGCAAATCGTAAAAAAGTAGTACAAACTCGTAAAAACGTATATATTACCACCCCCACCCCAGAACTTTCTCCGAGTCTGGACTATTTTTCCTTCGTTATTTACATCATCAACTAAATTTTTAAGAATTTTATTTTATAATATTTTGAGCGGTTTGGCTCTGGTCTATATTGATATGATTTTAGGCCGCATAGTTTTCGACTTATGATGAAAAATGTAAAAAAAATGCCGAAGTTTGCATAGAAAAAAGTTTGCATCTGAAATTATTCTATGTGGTAGAAGTTTATGTAAAGATTACGGGAAAAATAAAATGATGTCTCTATATAGCACACTTTTTCATAAATAGGAACGGAACCCTCGGCGCGCGAGTCCGACTTGCTCTTGACCGGTTTTTAACCGACTTCTAAAAAAGGAGGAGGTTCTCAATTCGGATGTTTGTATTTTTTTTTTTTTTTTTTTTTTTTTTTTTTTTTTTTTTTTTTTTTTATGTTTGTTCGCGCATAACTCCGTCGCTTGCCAACCGATTTGAAAAATTATTTTTTTGTTGGAAAGGGTATACTTCCCAAATGGTCCCATTTTTTTCAAAATCCAGTTCTGATGATGGGATCCTGGAGAAATCGAAGGAACTCTTCAAATATTATAGGCACACCTACAGCGATTTGGGTATTTTTTATAGTAGCTTGTGCATTTGCTCTCGGAAAGCACCACTTGGTGAAGTGGAACTGATGATGAAGACCACAGATGGCTACCGGAACTACTCAATGATAAATATTTCACGGGTTGCGATTCGATTACTTTAATATGGTTGCTAAGCAATTTCCGCTCGTCAAACAATGCGTGTGGTGAGTGGTTGTTGAGGAGTTCTCCTGGTTCTTACCAGCAGAACTCCTCAACAATTAACGTCCCAGCATCGGGAAAAGCAATATTTTGTAACATGTGATGAGCAATTGACATTAGACTATTGTAACTTATACAAATTATAAACAGACCCACTAAAAAGCGAGAAATAAAAACTTTTTAACAAAAAAAAAAAAAACCGACTTCCAAAAATCACTACAAAGTGAAAAATAACTTTGATTTCGGAAGTCGGTGGCAAAAAAAAAAGAAAGTAAATAAAAAACGAAAGACACCGACTTCCGAAATCAAAGTTATTTTTCACTTTGTAGTGATTTTTGGAAGTCGGTTTTTTTTTTTTTGTTAAAAAGTTTTTATTTGTTTTAACGATTACTTACAGTGAACAATTCGTTTCAGGAAGCTATTGAAAAGCATAAAAATAAAGAAGTGGAAGGAAAAGATTTTATTTATTTGTTCCTGGAAGAGATTTATGCGAATAAAAATCCAACTTTTACAGGTGAGTGACTTGATTTGCGTACGGTCTACTTTATTAGTCCGGTCAAAATAGACATAAAAGTAGTGGTCAAATAACAAAAATTCCGACAGAGCTAAATTTTGGTGGAGACCTTGGGTACACCATTAGAAATAAAGTGTCAAAAGTCCCCATCGATCCCATGTGTGCTTAAAAAGGTTATGGGGGAACAAATGTAAAAATTTGAGGTTTTTTGGATTTTTCTCGTAAACGGTAAGTCATATCAAAAAAATAGGTCAGACAAAATTTAAGAACATAAAATTGTCTTCAAAAATTGTCTTTATACTTTTTTTCTAAGAATCACCATTTCTGAGATATCGCGATTCTAAAAGTTGAAGGAGTCACGTTGTACATGATATGCACACATTTCCACATCACCCGGAGGTAGTGGTACTTTGGCGTGTTTTTTTAAAGTTGTTTCCTCGGTAGGCCTACTCCACGAATTGTTATGACGGAATTTTCAGGGACAATAATCTTTTAACTGCATTATGATTACATATTTATATTGATTTTGTTTAAGTTCTAATTTCTTTTGATGTTTCAATCTGATTCATAGTCTTTGAAGTCGACTTCAATGATCATGTCTTCTTCGATTTCTTCTTCTTATTCTTGCTGGATGGTCATACATTGTTCAAATGAAGATGAATCAGCTGTCTCTTCATCGAAATCACATGAATCTTCGCCTAAAAGACTAACCTAACCTAACTCCGAAGTTTGCAAAAGTAAAAATCTGAAATTATTGTATGTGATAGAAGTTTATGTAAAGATTACAGGAAAAATAAAACGATGTCTCTACATAGCACTTTTTCAGAAATCGGGACAGAACCCTCGGTGCGCGAGTCCGACTCGCTCTTGACCGTTTTTTTTTAATGGTGTACCCAAGGTCTTCACCACAATTTAGCTCTGTCGGAATTTTTTAACGAAATGTCTATTTTGACCGGACTATATTGGGAACTTTCGAAAATCAAATCGTCCATTTTTATTCCCCAAAACAATGCTTATTTTCTTTTGGTATTCAATAAATGGAAAATGGTCGAGATTCATTGTATAACGCTCATACAGTTATAGCAAATTGCCTCTTCGTCGATAATAAACTCATCGAAATGTTTTGATAATTATTGCATATATATTATATACTTTTGTCGAGGTTTTTCCCGTATTTTTTATGTTCGCAAGTTTCAGTTCTTATTTTGTTTTACCGTCCAATTGTGGGTTAATACATAAAAGTTGGTTGCAAATGTCAGAACTGCGTGCAACTACGTGCGAGCCTAGCATCTGATATCTTTGGATGTGGAGTTACTGCAACTAGAATATTTTTTTTTTTTGTATATTTTGACATTCAAAAGTGCCTTTTATGAGCCTATTTGAAATTGATTTGACTTTGACTTTTACACCATAATATGAGTCATTCCATGAAATGTGGTCAAAATTAAATGTGTATTGTACTGAGGTAAGTATATGGTATGGAGATGGTGTCCGCAACTCCTCGTCCAAGGTGCGTATTTTGCGTACGTCCTGGGGGGCTAAAACGGCCACTTTGGCAGAATCATATTAAGATAATATTATGAATAATATTTGAAATCGTAAAACGGTCACAAACTGACAATATATATTATGAATTGTCAGTTTGTGACCGTTTTACGATTTCTGTACGGAATTAAATGTGAATTGCAATTCATGTTTCAATAAAATGATAACAACAGCGATTAACAGACTGATATTGTTATATTAAGTTATTTCGATGATTAGAATAATTCTAAGAACCCAGAAAAATCTAATCGATTTTGTTACATTAAGTTGTTCGATAATATGAAAAACAGTGCATTGAAAATAAAATGATTTATGTGAATGGCTGCACTGTACTATAACACCCGCGCGTCCGAAAATTCACATTGGTGAATGATTTGGGTTAGGTTAGAATAGTGACCATTACCTGTATTGCTTTTGAATTATTTGGGTTAGGTTAGGTTAGAACAGTGACCCTTAATGCCAGATCCTCTCTATTGTTGGTGAATCATTTGGGTTAGATGAGACGGGGTTAAAATCTAGAATCGTTTGGCAGGAGGAGGGGAGTGGGGGTGTGTGGGTAGGGTGGAGGGGGTACCCTGAGCCCCCCCCCACCACTCCCATGAAAAGGTAATGCACCGTTGTTGAGAAAAACGAATTATTGTAACCTAACTTCAAAACACTTTAAAGTTACTTTTAGTATTGTTTGGCAGTAGGGGTTGAGGGGGGTGGGGGGGTACCCTAACGCCCCCCACTCCCATGTAAAGGTAAGCACCATTCTTGAGAAAAAAAATCTAATTATTGTAACCTAACCTCTAAACACTTAAGTTGCTTCTGCAACGTCTCCGGCGCTGCGGGAAGTGCAGCCCCTTCGCCCTTACGTAACAAAGGACAGGACAGTTACAGCGGGCGGGGGCTGCTCTCCCTCCGCGCCTCCGGGTTTTTATATACACTCTAGTATGCCAGCCAAAAGACTACGTAAAGTCGGGGTGCCCCGATTCGGTTTTGGGACAGATTCGACCTATTTTAACTATAAAGTGGGGTGCACACTAATTTCCTTCTGAGCAGAATTTCTAGGTTGAATGACACTGACTTTTTTTTTTTTGCGTTTCGTGTCACGTATTTTACACGACATTTTACACCGCAGACAATATACTGATACAAATTTGGTTGTCAATCGCCCATTTTGACATTTCGTTTCACTGTTTATCTGATTTGAGGTTAGAAACTATTTATATTAATTTCTCGAAAAATATGCATTACCTTGTAATGAGAGTGGTAGCGTTATAATCAGGGACCCAACCCCTACCAACTTTCACCCCATTCACCCCTCTCCTGCTGCCAAACGATTCTAGATCCAACTCTGAGACGGCGAATGTCTCGTATATTAAACAATGAAAGCTTGACCTCAGTCTCATTGACTTTGAGGTCAAGGTCAATAGTACTGGTACTGTAAAAAGGCGATCTTTTTTTCTTTTCTCGGCGTCTATTATTTTGCGCACTTTGGGGTTTTCAAAAATATACTAAAAAGGGTCTATTCTACCCAAAAAAAAATAGATACTATATAAAAGCGCCGGCTGCGATGGTACAGTGGTTCCATGTGAATTATAAGATTAATGGAAATTGTACTTGTGAAATAGCAACATGACAGGCATTAGATTAAACGCTAATTGTTGTTTATGTTATTTTCAGAGGAGCAGTTGAAAATAGTATGTTTAGATCTTCTAATTGCGGGGTCTCAAACTAGTAGCAACTTACTCGGCTTCGCTTTTCTCAAGGCATTAAAATGTCAAGAAATACAACAGAAAATATATAAGGAAATAGACACTGTTATTGGAGACAAAACGCCTGGTTGGAATGATAGTCACAGGCAAGTGTACCAACCATTTATGTAAACAAAGATACCATAAACTAATCAATAAGATTTGCTTATGGTAAAGGGCTCCACGGCCTACGGTATATTTAAGTATTTGTACGGCAGTTCATTTTGTTTTCTGCTTGTCGGTGACCGATTATCACCGATTAAAGTCCGGCCGGTTAACAAGATAAAATCGGTCACGAATAAAAAGCTATCAGCTGTCGCCTTTCGACAATTTTGGCTGTCTTTTGGTGATCCGAAGACGGCTAGAAGAGCTACGTCAACTTTTGGTAACGTGCGAGGAGGCGAGAAACCTATACGACGATTTATTTACCTGTAATCACGAAGGAGTGAATGTTCTCATCGTACAAAACAATTTGCTCATTGAAACCATTATTTCATTCGTAATAAAATAACCCATCAAAAACATCTACATATTGTAGAAATCATGCAAAATCTCGCGACAAAAAGTTAAGATCTCTTGTAGAGCCAAGTCTATTATTTTTATTACATTTGACTATGAATCTAGCACCAAATCCTTAACTGCTTCAAGAATAAAGTGTAGCATAGTGTACGATGTGTATATTAAAATTTTTGATATCAGGTAACTAAATGGCTGGCCGGTTTAAAGGTCGAATCTATATAAACAAGAAGAGAAGTCGTGACTGACTGACTGACTGACTGAATCATCAACGCCCAGCCCAAACCCCTTGACCTAGAAAGATGAAATTTTGCACAGAGGTTCCCTTTGTAATGTAGACAAGGATTTACGAAGGATTTCCCGGTGGGACGTTCCCGTGGGATATTTTCTGATATCAACGCGGTCGAAGCCCCGATTGACCTGTAAAGCTGCCACTAATTTCGCATTGATCATTGCTATAACCACTATATTCAATATTACTTAACGTTGCTTAAATGTACTTAGGTGAATCAACTTTATAATGTGTATAAGATATTTTAGACGCTTTTCAAATCAAAAAAATCAAATCAAAAGTACTCTAGTAGTAGTAGTAGTCTTTTAGCTTATACGGCTGTGGATCATTAGATCTCGGGTTTGAATTCCGGGCCAAAATAAGCTATTGCTTTTTACTGTCCAGGAATTCTCATTAGCAGTCTCATTCTCATTTAGTCTCCATTGAAATTTACCGCCTTGAGCTCGTGACCGATATATTATGATAATATTATACGAAAACTTACCTTTTTCAGGCTTATATACACGTCAGCGTTCATACAAGAAGTGCATCGATATTACGCTGTAACTCCCATGTTGGGACCGAGGCTAGTACAAAGTGATACTTCGATCGACGGGTATTTAATACCTAAGGGAGCTACAGTACTCATGTCTGTGGGCGATATATACTTCGACACAGAATTGTGGGAAGATCCGCATGTATTTAAACCTGAAAGATTCATCGACGAAAGTGGAATGTTGAAAAATTCAGAACACATGTTCCCTTTCGGACTAGGTAGGTGGCCTAAGTTTTTGACTAAGTTAAAGATCAAATATGCTAGTTTTATCTATGAAATTCTCTTGGCTGTCCTTTTGGTTTATACCTAAAAGGCCGTTTTTGGCTTGTTTTGAAAACTGGCTCTAATGAAAGAGCCAGTTTGTATATACATGTATTATTATTACTTTAATAATTCGCTGATATTTATAAATGAAAATACTTTTTCTCAATTGTCACTATAGTAGATACAATAAATAAATAGTCCGTTGGAGCAAGGTCTGGCGAATACGGAGGGTGACGAATGGTTTCTAATTGCACTTCCGGTAGAGTTTCCACCATCTCTTTGAATTCATTGTTATTCACCTGTGTGGGGCGGTCTTCCACGTGGTTCGTTCTTTAAATCAAAGTTTCCATCAGAAAAGCGTGCACGGTGCGTTCATTAGCAGTCCCCTCTCCAAACGCAACATTGATATTGCGAGCTGTTTCTGCCGCGTTAGTTCCGCGTCAGAACTCGTATTCAAAAATAACTCGAAATTTCGAAGTATCCGTCATTCTTGTCTAAGCTCAATTAAAAAAACAACTGAAAGTCGATAATCGAATGTTGCACATTTTTTAAAAGAAGAACTTCATAGGTACCATGTGAAAAAAGTTTCACTCAAAAATCTCAAACCATGAAAGTTCTACGTCAATTCGAAGTACCTAATACAATAAAACGTCAATTTCATACTTTAACCCCTATTACTTACTAATAATATTATAAAGAGGAAAGATTTTATTGTTTGTTTGTACCGAATAAGCTCCGAAACTACTGGACCGATTTTAACCATTTTGCACCAAAAATCAATCTGCCTAGCCTTTTCCCAACTATGTTGGGGTCGGCTTCCAGTCTAACCGGATGCAGCTGAATACCAGTATTTTACATGGAGCGACTGCCTGTCTGACCTCCACAACCCAGTAACTGGGTAATACGATACCCCTTGGTAAGACTGGTTGTCAGACTTTCGGGCTTCTGACGACCCGTAACGACTGTCAAAGATCCACGAATAACAGCCGGGACCAACGGCTTAACGTGCTTTCCGAGGCACGGAGGAATCTCGATATGTAAAGATGGTCACCCATCCACTGACCAACCCCGGCAAGCGTAGCTTAACCTGACGGATCGACCCGTGCGGCTGTTATTACTTAGCCACGAGCTCCTCAACCATTTTGCACCAATAGAAAGCTAAATTATCAGGAAGTAACAATTTATTTTCAAAAAAATTAGAGATCCTTAAGAAAATTGCAATAATGTATCCCAAAGTAGCAAAATGATCCATAAAATTCTGAGCTATAAAATTCATTATTTGGCGTGCGCTGAGAACAGTACATTTTGATACGTGGAGAACGTTTGGTATTGCATTCGAGGCGGAATTAACACCAGAGCCGTAGGCGAGGTTATTTTTGAGCCGAGAACTGCAATAACGAATGTCCACGTGTATCAGACGACGTTATTCAATACACTTTTGAAGAAATAAAATAAAATAACGAAAAATATTTTTGTCATGAATTATTAGGAAACTATGATTTAAATTTTCTTTTTCTTTTCCGCGGTTTGCTTTCGTCAGGTTGAAGGAGAAGCAAAGGTATAAAGCCGATAAACAGCTTATTAAGAAAAATAGATAATTCAAATATTTTTGAGTTTAGAACATAAATAAATGTTAATTTGTTCATAAACCTTTTTTTGTTGTTGTAATAATCATGGTTTTTGATGATATTCTATTTTAAACATTATTTAAATATTAAAAAAATATTAACGCCGTAAAGACGCATATCTCTTTGCCGAGATTAAAAAAAAATCATTCACCTCCGAATAGAGAGTTGTGAATAGAGGCATTGAACCAATTTGGACTAAGTATAAGTTATCCGTGGCAATTTTTATTCTTGCACACGTATTGGAAAATGAAAAATCGCACGCGTGTGAAATACATTGTATTGTGAACCTAATCATGGTGCGATGTGAACCAGTTTTCGAGGAAGTGTAAAAACTATTTATGATACATAAAAATTATGTACTACATGGTAAAGTACTTATTATTACCTACAAAAAAGTCCGCAAGGAAATATATAAATAAAATAAAATATATTTTATTGACATAAAAATGGAGTTACATCTAACTATCATGGTTAAGTCACAATAGCAGCTTTTGTGTTCTTAGTATGTGTTTAGTTTTCTTCGCGGGGCTCTTATTGCTGGGTGGTTATAAAAAAATAACCACGATACTTTCTCCAAGCAACCGAGTCCAAACCAAGTCGCAGGGTTTAAATTTAAAGGAACCTAACCAAACCGAACCTCGGGGTGGCCCTGACGTCAATTTTCGGGTCAGTTTCGGAATAATCAGAAGTAACTGAATATTATACTAATTGAATGAAAATGAGAATACTAATTTTAGCAGTTTATTCGCAGTATTGAAAATCGTAATGTCGTTTTTCGGACCGAGAACTCAACGAGCATTTGAATCTTCGAACGTATGAAAATCGGAAAACAAACAAATCGCATACGACTTATTGGTAAAATAAGTTTCGTGATTTTTAATAAAAAATATTAAGCTTATGTTAATACCTAAATCCGAATTTCGATGTTCCGATTTTCAAAAGTCCGAATTTCATAATTGAAATTCGGACTTTTTAAAATCGAAACATCGAAATTCAGAATAAAATATTTCGTAGTATTTTGGGTGTGCCCGCTAATAACATTAAGGATACAATATTAACTAGCATTGCTGCTACCAACTGTGTCTGTGATTGTATTAACAAGTGGAAAGCATAATTTATAATCTTCACTTCTATGTGCTGCCGTTGCGGCCGGAAATAGACTAGATTGGATGGTTATCCTGGGCTTGGTACCCACTAATTCTTAGAAATGATTTATATGAATAATCGTTCGTATAGTTTGCTCTAAGATTTAAGGTGTAGCATCTGACGAAATCGGCATAATTTTGACTTAAATTATACTTATTACACGACTCACACCCACAATATAAAGTTTTCATAGTTGTTAATATTATATAAATATATCTTGCAGGTCACAGACGCTGCCCGGGGGACTCTTTAGCGAAGTCGTTTATATTCATCACCTTCGTGGGTACACTCCAGAAGTATAGGATCCACGTCAGCAATGGTACAATACCATCGGATGTGCCATTGATAGGTATATTGGCAGAGCCAAGACCTTACACAGCTGAGTTTACATTAAGAAAATAAAGATAACTAAATAATATAATATTTACACCACACTTAGAATGATGTAACTATAATTGATTAAAGATTGAAGAATTCGTTAAAATATTCATTTATTTCCGTCCCGCTGGATAGAACGGTTTCTAGCCCGGTTATGAGTAGGCAAGGCATCAAATTATGGTCATTTTCTCAAACATGCATGGAAATGTTGTCATTATTTTCGAATAAAGAACACGCGAAGTATCGCATTTACGGTCAAAGAAAATCAAATCCATTGCAGGAGCGTTTTTTGAATTTGGAACATTACAGCGCTCCAGCAATGTACAACATTGCTGGAGCGCTCCAGCAATGTTGTATGAAACGGCGTGCTGGGTTAAATACTCTTTCATTGGATCTCTTTTATCATTCTTGGCATACCAATGGCAGTCTCTTTGCTTAGTATAAATTGCGTTCACGTGGCTGTATAGATAGCCACAAATGCCGTTCGGCACAGATGTTAGATAGAAAATTGGCGGCAAAGCTGAAAATTCATCTTGATCTGAAAATTTATATTTAAGTACATTATGTATGTAAATAACAAATTTACATTCATAATAAATATAAAGTGAAATGAAGATTGATTGTAGGTACTCCACAGATTTAAGATCAGAAGCCGAATTGGCAATGGAAAACCTGCTTCCAGCGAAGTCAAAAGAAAAATACATGAAACTAGGTAAGTATATGAAAATTTTATGATTTGGAAAAACGAGAAAAAAGTGAAAATTTTCTCTGAAACAGTATTTTTGGCGTATTTTAATGAGATTGCTAAAACTAAAAACCCATCTACATTATGGACAGTTTATCCCATGCTGAAATGTACAGTTCATATTAAAAACGGCATTAACTTGAAAAATTATGGAAACTTAACTACCTACTTTTATTTCCCTGCATTCTTTTGAGAAAAGCACTATATATGCCTCGGCGGAAATAGCAATTGCCTGTCTCGTATTAGTGAAGTCCTCGCCTACGGCTCGGCCTTCAAACTCATACTCGACCTGCAATTGCCTATTTCACGGCCTTTGCAATAATGTACTATTAATCACGCGGTTAACATTATATATTTAGTAATACTTACGATGTAGACATTTGGCAAAGGCATATAAAGTGTTTGGGGCATGCCACAAGATTGTTATAGTTATTTGATTAAAAGGAGATGGCCAAAAATTGTTAGAACCTGTGCTCCAGAATGTACAAAGATGAAATCTATGTCGTTCAACAGGATAGATATTCAATAATTAAGAATTATAAGTTAAATATAGCTATGCAATATAGTATGCATGCATGATTTTTTTCACTAAGTTTTGATCTTGATTTTACAATTTTTTCATAAAATTATAATTTCCTGAACGTTAAATACGTTCCTTTTTACCATTTTGGTAAGGAACCCTAAAACCCGGTCAAGAGCGAGTCGGACTCGCGCACCGAGGGTGCCGTTCCGATTTCTGAGAAAGTGCTATTTAGAGACATCGTTTTATTTTTCCTGTAATCCTTATATAAACTCCTATCACCTAGAATAATTTCAGATTTTTATCTGCAAACGATTTTTTTTACATTTTTCATCAAAAGTCGAAAACTATGCGGCCTAAAAAAAAAAAAAAATTTTTTTACTGGTTGGGAGGGGAAGGTAATAGGTATGCGGTGAGTTCGACGAACTCTGTAGCTAGACAGAAAGTGAACAGCTGATTTCACGCGTCGTTGGTTAGAGTATTTCAACATCCATTGCTGGTTTTTTTTTGCTGTTTTTTTACATAAATGGAGTGCTGCGAACACAAATTTACGTTGAAATAATGAAAATTTGAAAAAATGAAAATTTTCCTTAGAAAATTTCCGGTGGAATATGATTCAAAATGAGGAGCAGAATAGGGTGCATTCTGCTCCTCATTTTGTTAGTTTGCGGAGGGCTGTCCCTTACACCCTGTATATACAGTCGTCTCATTGTCCACTAACAAGTATTGCCAGTAGCCTCGTATTCTCTGATCAAATGTCCCGCGACAAGAGTCGCTTGAGGCCGCGTCCTAATAGAAACTTGTCGTCGGAAAACCGGAAGGCGCCTTCTGTTGGCGCGAGGTGACCACGCGTTCTGGTTTACCGAACAAAAAGAGACATGAACACGACGGGCACGTATTCGCGCGCCGATCGCTTTCTAAATGTAATACGACGCGGGGTTCTTACACCGCGTGTGCGTGTGCACGTGTGTGCGCAGGCGTTGACAGCCAACATCTCCAGATATCTTGTTTCACGTTCTTTAACACCGTTTTCGATTTTGCCAGACATGTCGTGCAACGTCACCCGAATTCGCTCAACTTCGCCCCATATCTTTACATTTGCATTTTTTATTTTCTTCATCCCGAATAGTTTAGTTTTCTGTGATTTGCCTATCTTTATGTATAAAGTATATAACATCAGTAGTAATAACAACATACATTTTGGAAATTATCCAGAAACACGTAATTATCTCTGCTTGCTTTGCACAGAAGTGCATGGAGCACTATTGGACTTGCCGCTCTTCTATTTGTCCAATATGTTGAGGCCTTAATAAGCAAGATGCAAAGTCAGCTACTTAGTACCACATTTTTCTTCCGTAGCCAGTATTGGAACCGTATTGGAACTATTAATTTCCGCCATCTTTGAATGTCATATACTGTTTATTGGATAGTAAATACACTTAGGTTTACTGTCATGGCGAGTATAAACGGAGCACCACTGCTCTTTGTTGTAAAATTTGCTTTAAATCGAAGGTATTTAAATATGTTACGAACTTACTAAGCTAAAAATTTATTTAAGTATAACATTTTGTCATAAATCTACATTTATTTATTTATTTATTTATTGAGCAAGGCACACCAACGATATATTTACAAGGGTAAATAACAATAGGTAATTCAGTCTTCTGTACTGTGTAAATACATCACTTATAAGCGTGCACAACATTCATAATAATTTAAAAGGTTACAACTATTCAATTAATTTTTGAATCATTACAATAAAAATTTGATACTAATAAAATTTCCAAATAAGAATAGATTATAAAATAAAATAACATAAAAAAAACATACAATTTCGTCACATTGCGTGGGAGCAATACAACCGTACAAAATCACAATAAAGTAAAATAAAATAAAATATTGGCACACATCGTTACAAAACTAATTAAGGAATAAAATAAAATAACGGTAAAGTATTTAAATGACGTCATAAAAGTAAAAGATTAAAAAAGAAAAAATAATAATAAGAATAACAATTAACGTAAGTCCAATTAAACTAAATTAAATTATTATTATTCAATTCGATAAAATTATTAAATTAATATTCAATACAATTAAATTAAAATTACATTATTTATTAAATTAGAATAAGTATAAGTAGGCAGTTACAGGTCAATTTTAATAATTTTAGTTTTAAATGTTGGCAGACTGTCAAAGAAAATATCGACATTGCTGTCAACTGAACACGCTCTGTTGTAGAAAGTCAACATTCTGTTTAGGGGAGCATGCTGGCCCAGGTTGGTGCGACATGCCTTAGTGGCAAACGTTCTAGTGGCACGCTTGGACCGGAGGTGGGAATGACGAGGTATATCTAGGTTGATTTTGTTAAGGAGATCTGGAGTTGATGTTATCCCGTTTACAATTTTATAAAGCAAAAAGCAGGTCGCTACTGTTAGTAAAAAAGTCACCGGAACGCTGCGGTCACTGTATCGGTTGAAAAACCTTCTCCCATCACACATAAAGGCAATGCTTGTACAGTCCCTAATCTTTCCCATAATTGACTATGGTGATGTGTGTTACTACGACCTGAATGCAGATCTCCTCAATAAACTTGACCGCCTTCTCAATAGTTGCATTCGATTCGTTTTCAATCTTCGTAAGTATGACCATGTATCCGCGCACCGTTTGCTTTTAAAATGGTTACCTATTCGTCAGCGCAGAGAGCTGAGGGCTCTGTCTATGTTGTTTTCTATTCTTAACAAACCCACTTCTCCTTCGTACCTGACTTCCCATATTCAATACTTGTGCTCTGCCCATAGTATAAACCTTCGCTCCACCAATAATCGTCTTTTACGATGTCCTTCTCACCGCTCTGGTTTCATTCACTCTTCTTTCTTTGTACAGGCGGTCTTTCTTTGGAACGCGCTCCCTCTGAACATCAGGATGGCAACCAATCGGTTGTCTTTTAAAGTGAAGACACGTGAGTATATACGTGAGAAGTTGGCAAAAACATCACAGCGCTAATTTGCTGGTTCATTTTCTCCTCTACTGATCGTTATTTCTCCTCTACCGATCGTTATTTCTCCTTACAAAGTTTATTCCATTTATATATATGTATGTATGTAGGTATATAATATGTATGTTATGTATTTATTCTTGTATTTTATAGTTATTTTCGTGTTATCTATCCTTTATGTTGCACCTGCCATGTTTTCTCTCTGCATCACCCTAAGGTTGACTGGTAGAAAATGCCTCAGGCATTAAGTCCGCCTTTGTACGGTATTTTTTTTACTTGTGCATAAAGATTTAATAAATAAATAAATAAATAAATAAAGAGTTGACAGATCATTTAGAACCATTCGGCGCTTCAATGAGTCTAATTTGAAGTAGCTTAGCCGTTCTGTGTAATCGGCTCTATATGGACATTTATGGTCTTAAACCGCAAGCACCTCGTCATTTTTTTTTGAACGCGCTCAATACGGTCTATAAATGGATATTATAGGACGGACTCCAGACGGGAGATGCATATTCTACGAGGCTGCGCACAAACGTGTTATAGAGCACTTTCAATGGCCGGGTTCCCTTAAATTCTTTGCCTATTCTGTTGATAAACCCAATCGTTTTCATTGCTTTTAAATTATATTATTGATGTGTGCGGTAAATGAGAGATCGCTGCTAAGCACTACGCCTAGATCCCGTATGTTTTTGACGTGTTGCAGTGACGTGCCGTTCAGGGAGTACGTTGATGGTACGGTATGCTTTTTCCGCGTAAATGTTATGTGATAACATTTGCTGGCATTCAGAACCATCCCATTCACCACACACCAGCTCTGTATTGAGTTCAGATCAGATTGAAGTAGAGCAATGTCTTCTTGACTTTTTATTTGACGATAGATTTTAAGGCCATCGGCAAATAAGGAATATGGGCTATGTTTTATGCAATTTATTGTGTCATTAATGAACACAATAAAGAGAATTGGCCCGGTATGAGATCCTTGGGGCACACCGGAGGTTGCGATATACTCCGGAGATTGATAGCCGTTTACCACAACTCTTTGTGTTCGCCCGCATAAATACGATCTTAACCACTCCAGCAGGGGCCCGTTACATTTAAACGAAGCGCGTTTAAATTCCGTGAGAGTCTTCCATCTCGCGCGTCAAACTAGACAGCCATAACGTCATTTCACTTACACACCGAGCTAAACCACGCTTCGATGTATCCTCTTAATAACATAAACATGTTGCAAATACAAATAACCTCTGCCCCTAAACCTTTGAATAATACTCTGTGTTGACAGGAGTCTGCTTCTACAAAAGTTTTAGATTTGATGGAACAGAACTGAGTTATCACAGCAATATTACAATACAGCGAAGCTTGCGCAAAGTTACACCTCGCTCTGTGCATACACGCTCACACAGACACTTTTATACCAAACTACAACTAAACTGCACCTCTGCTGAGGTGCAGTGCACACAGTCATGTTGACGAAACCAGCCTCACGTCTCTGTTGACAGCCCTATGTCTTGGTTTAGATATTTAGTCTTGAGCCTTCTATAACGGGGCGCATCAAACACTGCTTGCCATCGCCACCTCTTTGGGCCCGTCTGGTCGAGCGTCGACTCTTGTCCATGTTCGCCGCCCACGTGCCCCTCCTTAAGCGTTAGACTAATAGGTACCTACTGCCTACATACTAGAATACATACAGCCAGAGATATGTATGCATTAAAAAAAAACCGGCCAAGTGCGTGTCGGTCCACGCACAATGAAGGGTTCCGTAGTTGAAAAGAATTTATTCCAAAGACAAACTTAACATTTAGTTGAAAAACATGTTCTCCCATACATTGATTACGTAACGGACAATTCTCCAACTGCATATTTAAGTTTGTATTCGCAAAAAACTATTCATAAACATAACATGAAACTTGAAGTGGTTCGACGGCAATACGATTTCTTTAGTTCGAGGCTGTACAATAAGGTAATGTCCGTAAGGATTGAGTCGCCAAATTTCGTATCTTAATGAAATTTAATACTTATTTAGTAGTAAGTTTAAAAATTTTGTAGGTTCGATCCTCGATTTTGTAGGTATAATACTTCAAAAGATATATGAACATAAAGGTGGCACCTCAATCTAAATATTTGGATTGAGTCGCCACGTCAGAACTAAGAACATCATGGATGAATGTTTATCATAATTTGGTATGATTTAGTAGTATTTGAGAGTATTTAGTAGACAAAATCTGAGCTCGGTAGTGTTAAAATTAAAAAAGTTACAATACATTATGTGTGGCTCCTCAGACCATACACATACGACTGGTCATTTTTCAAAGAAGCAGTAGTTCAATTAATGTGCAATTTCAACATCATTTAGTAGTAAAAATATTAGATTTGTAGGATAAGAGTCGGCAATCACAAAAGAAAGAAATGGGAGATATAGCATATTTAATGTGGCTCCTCAATTCAGATGCTTCGGTAAATAGATTTGCCTCTAATCTACATAATCATGTGACGAAATTTGGAACATAAAACGCCAATATTTTGTATAAATTTCTACTAAATGCACGTATAAAAAAATACAAAAAAAAGTACATATTTACAAAGTTATTAGCTATTCTTTAATTTCTTATGAAATTTTTTTGTGGGGTGACCATGAATACGTGATTTAAAAAGAAAATGTACGTTTCGTGGCTTATAGAAACAAAATCTATTTTGTCGCATGTTTTCAAAGTCAGCCTGTATAGTCGGATTTGCACAATTATTTTTTTGTTTGAAAGGTTATGCTCTCGAGGAAACAATGGGACCACCCATTGTCACCAAGTCAGAATCTGATGAAGAGATCCTTGAGAATTTTCGTTTATTGGCAACGACACTACCAGCCGCACTACCAGTAGTGTCGTTTCCAATTAACGACACTACCAAGCCTATTTTTTTTGGATTAAACACCTAAAACGTTCATGAGGTCAAAATGGATATCCAAGATGACGGCTGCAAAAATTTTCGCAGCCGCCATTTCAAGCCGACGCCGCGTGGCGCAGCGGAACGTGTCTACATTCGCCACGTGCTCCCGCCCCGCACTGCGTGTTTTTAATTTTATTTTTGTATTCTTCTTCCTCTTCCTCTTCTGCAAGAAGTCCGATTATAACAAGATCCCAGTCTATCATTATAATTTCACTCGAGCACTCGACCAAACTGCATCAATTCTACACGAAGTCTGGACGGAAATAGTAGAGACTGTAGTAGAGTAGTCGCGCGGCTTCGTGAGGTGCAGCACCGCTCTTGCACAACGCGCGTACCGGCGAAGCACCGCTGCGTCGCGATGCATCGCTATACGCTGCGAGGCATCACGAGGCGCAGCGCTGCATGGTGCAACGTATTCTAAATTCTCACAATGAAATGTGTATATTTTCGTGTAGAAAATAAAGTTATATTTTGAGTCGCTCTTTTAAAATGTGCGCGCAACATCGCGTCGCGTCGCGTCTCGGTGTGAGCTGACTCTAACTCGCGCATTTGCTCTCGGAGACCACAGATGGGCATCGGGACTACTCAATTATTGTATTTCGCGGGTTGCGATTCGATTAGTGGACCTGCCACTTATTATGTGCTGTTTTTTAAAACATATAGTATAGGGATAGTTCCTTTTTAGGGTTCCGTACCAAAATGGTAAAAAAGGAACCCTTATGGTGTGACTCAGTCTGTCTGTCTGTCTGTCTGTCACAGCTGGATATCTCAAGAACTACTAATGCTATCAACTTGAAATATGGAACAGTTTTAGATGATGTTTACCCAACTATTTTGCAAATAAGAAAGAAATAGAAATATTTATACTTTTTTTGCAACATTGATTGAAAGGGGGTCTTAAAAATTCAAAGTGGGTTTACTATGGCATATGGGGTATGATATGAAAGAACGCTATTTGCACATTCTCAAACATTTTTTTTCTTTTTTATAGGCCGCATAGTTTTCGACTTTTGATGAAAAATGTAAAAAAAAATACCGTTCCCCCCCTTATCTCCGAAGTTTGCAAAGCGAAAAATCTGCAAATATTCTGTATGATAGAAGTTTATGTAAAGATTACAGGAAAAATAAAACGATGTCTCTAAATAGCACACTTTTTCAGAAATCGGAACGGAACCCTCGGTGCGCGAGTCCGACTCGCTCTTGACCGGTTTTGTAACATTGTTATTATATGTAATTTGCATAATTATCTTTGTTGGCACATCTTGATTTCAATTGTGATTTGTTTTAAAACACAAAAGCGCTTCGATACAAAATCGTAGTTATAAACGCTTACCATAACATCAGAGGTATCAATGGGCAGTTTGAATAGTTTTTTACAATTAGTATTAATGTGTTTATTTATTAGGTAACTTAGTATTTAAATGGCAATTATTTAGAACGTATAGGAAGAACACTTTATTATTTTTCTCCTTTACGAAGTGAATAATACAATTCTGTTAGAAATAAGTAGGGATTTTATTAAAAAAATAAATTTCAAAAACTAGTCATCCTGGTTTCATTTAACATCATCATCATCATCATTTCAGCCGAAAGACGTCCACTGCTCCCCCTAAAAGGTACCTCATTCTTAACTCGATCTCGCAGAAAAACACCGAGCATAACCCTCTTCTTTGGCTTTTGGGTGACCTTGAGCTTTCTTATGAGGCCCATTGTAAAACGCTACGTCTTAGGGCCGTAAATCATAACTGGCAACACACACTGGTCAAAGACTTTTGTTTCGAGACACTGCGATATTTTGGACAAGAAGATCTTCCGTAGCTTCCCTAACTTAACGAACCTGGACTTACCTAGTTTGACCGTTTGTCCCAGGTACACAAACAACATGGTCACCCTCAATAGCGAATTCTTAATGAATATCGAAAAGTATTTTTTTTTTCAGATACCGAATATATACAATGTTGATTTGTACATAAGTATTTTGTAGACATTTATACAAAATGTTAGTGTCTCTGGTTATTGATTCCGTTGTGATCTCAGGTAGATACAATCAATTATTTATTTGCAGAACGTCAGGACTGAGGAGCCAAATAAAATGCGTTTATTTACTAAATTCACTCAGTTTTACTACTTTCTCTATATGCTACAAATTCGAACACACTTACTACTAAATGTTCTTTGGAGTGGAATATAAATTGACTAATTACTTTCATGGAAATTCACGTTCTTATGATTGATTGATTGATGGATTGAGGAGCCACATTAAAAGTATTGTATATTCTTCAATATCAACAGTACAGGACTCAGATTTTTAGTAGGTACTATAATCATACCAAATAATGATAAACATTCATCCATCATGTACCTAGTTCTGACGAGGCGACTCAATCCAAATATTTAGATTGAGGTGCCACCTTTATGTTCATATATCTTTTGAAGTATTATACCTACAAAATCGACGATCGAACCTACAAAATTTTTAAACTTACTACTAAATAAGTATTAAATTTCATTAAGATACGAAATGTGGCGACTCAATCCTTACGGACATATAAGGTAAACAGTGTACTCCATATTCATTCTCGTTCTTATAGGCATTGTAATAAACTCACTGACGAATGGCTTCAAACCCTCACCTATGAAGACTTGGAGAGCTTGGTCAAACCCTGATTTGTTTCCAATATCGACCTCTTCCTTCCGAAATAGACTCATTACACATAAATTAAGACACACACGCACACACACACACACACACACACACACACCCCCACACACCTATGCAAACACCCACACGCACATAATACATTCGCTCGTACCTACACATATTCACATTATTTTTTAACCTATTATTCTAGTTTGTAATCAATCTCCTGTGTTTAGCATAAATTCTAGAACGCTATCGTCCTTTTCCTGAGGTGGGCGTTAATTCCTACGACACAGTATTTTACTAATGTAGGTATTATCGCACTAAATGTTATTGTCATACTGTGCTTTTGTTCAATAAAGAATTTATTTATTTAAAAAAAAAAAAAAAAAATATCACGCCTTGTTTCCCGGAAGAGTTGGGCAGAGGTGTACTGGTGTACCTATAGTATAGGTACCCACATTTTGCCAGAAAAAGAAAACTAAAAACAATTTTTTTTATGTGATAAAACTACAAATAATCAATTTTCAGACTTTTTCCTTTACTTCTGCTGTGAGACCTTGCTTCTTGCCAAATTTCATGATTCTAGGTCATCGGGAAGTAGGTACTCTTTAGGTTTTGATTTACTTGCGTGTATCAAAATGTGTTGCATAAATGGCGGTATTTTTTATTTCGTTCACTTAGAAGCTTGATTTTTTTAGAAATCTAAGAGACTATAGACTTACGTTTCAACTTGATACCTCCACGCGTTCCTGAGAAAAAGGGCCTTGACAGATGGCAAAAATCAATCCAATCTGCCTAGCCTTTTCCCAACTATGTTGGAGTCGGCTTCCAGTCTAACCGGATGCAACTGAATACCAGTATTTTACATGGAGCGACTGAACTCCACAACCCAGTAACTGGGTAATACGATACCCCTTGGTAAGACTGGTTCTCAGACTGGGGCTTCTGACGACCCGTAACGACTGTCAAGATCCGCGAATGACATCCGGGACCAACGCCTTAACGTGCTTTCCGAGGCACGGTGGAGTTTCGGTTTGTAAAGATGGTCACCCATCCACGGACCAACCCCGGCAAGCGTAGCTTAACCTAATGGATTGGCCCGTGCGGCTGTTATTACTTAGCCACAAGCTCCTCGTTGACAGATGACATACTTAAAAATATTTTTTTATGCGATAAAATTATAAATTAACAATTTTCGGACTTTTTCCATTAATTGTGCTGTAAGAGCTTGCTTCTTATCAAAGAACAATGGCGGCTAATTATTTGAACAAAAAAAGCTTGTTACATAAATAAAAAATATAGTAAAATGTACGTTACCAATTCCTAAATATATTATAGAAAAAATATTTAAGAAAAACCTCCGTGGTTAATAAATATTGACATTTTCATTCTGCGGTTTTTTAGCGGTAAATATGAATTTTAAAGCAACAATAATGGGTCATCACAACAATGTTGCCAACTGAATGCTTTTCGCGCCAGATCTAGTACTTTTTTTGCTGAACAGCACAGTTATTATATCTAAGAAATACCTATTAGGTGGTGGTGCTGGTATGTTAAATAAATAAATTGACATAAACAACATATCTATTTATTTTTAATACATTGTCGTTTAAAAGATATAGCATTTTTTTGTTGTAATTGTCCGAAAGGATGATAAAAATGGCGAATCAGACTTTGCGTTGTTAGCAACACTGACAGATCTGACAGTAGTGACAGTGACAGAACTGACAGTCGACAGATGCTCTCGAGCCGCTGTTGTTGTCGTTGTGTTTGAGTTTCGTTCGTGTGTTTTAGATTGGTTTGGTATAGATTTTTCGAATATTATTTGACCCGGACTGTTTTATGGACTCTCGATCGATTTTTCCTCTGTGTAACCCAAGCGTGCTTTTGGACTGTGATTATCTTCTTTGCGTGGCGACATTGTGCGCTTCTTAACTGGACTCAGATTTTGCTTCACAACTTGGTTCTGTCTGACTGGTGATGTTGGATCTTTACTTCACCATCACAATGGGAGACAGCGGGAGACCTCATCGTCCGCGGATTCTATGTATTAACTGCCATTGGAACTTGATACGAGAGTAACAGCATTACTCTGCAGCTGGGTATATCCAACAATCGTGAGTACCTACAAAGATAGCCTACTAATAACTGAGGTCTGCTAGTTTAATGTCAAATGACGTATACATTATTGACTATTGTGGAGTAAGCAGCAACGTCAGCGGGTCTTCTTAGAGCAAATAATAACTTACATTTAAATAAATCTCTGGTATTGTAACTTAATAACATAAAGTTGCAGAATCATTAAGATTGTGCAGCTTAATGTGCAGCAAGTTAAATTCTCAACCAAATACAATGATACTTTTACAGATCACTGCAGATTTATCTGTGAAGCTTAGCGAGATCTTGTGATGTCAAGCTTAAATCAGAGACTACAGCAACAAGTTTCAAATAGTGAAAGCTGGATCAAGTCAGCAAGGCCATGTATGCCTTACACTTAATATTATACAGAACAGGATAGCACCAACGCAGGTTTGTAAAAGTTAATAATAAATAATTATTATTTTATAACATTAATTCTTGTGAGGTAATTAACATGTTTTAGAGCAATAGTGTTAGAAGTTATTCGCCAATTCAGGGTAGGCTCAGGCGGTGCAGTGGTATGAATTTAAGAAATCTTAATTTTTGCACTCCGTTATTATGATGTTTAAGCATAACCAAAATGAAAAGTGGGCATCATGAAAATAATACTGTCTAGCAAAAGTTTTGCATCTAAATATTACATCATTTTAATATAAATATTATAATTCTTAACGTAAGTTTGTATTTTGTTTCCAGATAACACCATCTGATTGTGTGTGCCAATCATATTGAATAAGTGTGCAAAGAGTAGTCAGCCGAATAATAATGTCACTGATGCCAGATCATCTGAAATATTAGAACAAATAGAAGCAACAGAAGAAACACACCAACCATCTGGTGTGCAAGCTCAGGTTGAAAGTAACCACAGTACAAACACAAATCAAATAATATTGCCTGACTACTGAAGAGCAGCAATTCTAAGGCTAGTCGTACTGGTATAACAGAATACTCCTGTAATTGTGGTGGTGGGTCGGCGAACAGTCGGGTGTTGCGCTCATGTTATGACGCTTGTATGGTATCTGGGGTGGGCTAGGCATGAAGAACGTATTTTAGCTCCGGCGCAGTTTTTAGATGACGTTATTGTTAGAGAAGATGATGAAGAATAAATGTTTGTATTAAAAATGACTTGTTTTATTTCTTTATTTATTCAATAAATCATTATTTTTCATTTAGTATTAAAGTTTTGACTATTGTGTGAATTTTTGTTTGTTGTAAACATTGGTTGTAAAACAAAAATTCACACGATTGTCAAAAAACTTAATACTTAGTTATACATAAAAGTTGTTTCAAATTCAAAATTCCCGCCAAAAAGACTAAAGTCTCAATATTTATTATCGACGGAGGTTTTTGTTGAAAATCTTTTCTAATATAAGTCTAGGAACTTATTACGAACATTTTATGGTAGTTTTCATTAATGTAACAAGCTTTTTTACTTCAAATAAAATGATGTATGGGCAGCTGCCATTGTTCTTTCATGATTCTAGGTCAACGGCAAGTATAAGTATAGGTTTTGATTTACTTGCGAGCATCAAAATATGTCGCATAAATGGCCGTATTTTTTTATTGCGTTAACTTAGAAGCTTGACTTTTTTAGAACTCCAAGGGACCATAGACTTACGTATTTCATATTAATTTCAGCTTGATACCTCCACGTGTTCGTGAGACAAAGGATCTTGATAGACAGACAGACGGACAGCGAAGTGATCCTATAAGGGTTCCGTTTTTTCTTTTTGAGGTACGGAACCCTAAAAACACGTAGGTAAGAACATACGTACAGACGCCAGCACATCAAGCTACTACAATCTGTCAAATTTCTTTAATAGATTTTCATCTTTATTGCCAAAGTATTAGGTTCAACTTTAATTGGGAAAATTTGACAGTTTCGGGTGGCTTGATGTGCTGGCGTCTGTACATTCAACCAATCAATCAATAAACTCAGCCTAAAGCAATCCACTGCTGGACAAGTAGACATAGGCCTCTCCCAAGCTGCGCCACAACACCTGGTTCTCTGCCTTCCTCATCCAGGCTGGCCTAGCCACCTTTTTAAGGTCTTCGGTCCGTCGGCTTTCTATACTTCGACAAACATGGCCCACTGCCACTTCAGCTTGCTAACCCTGCAAGTTGGTTGCAGCGGTTGTTGCGGTGACTCCGGTTCTTTTCCGGATAATCTCATTTCGGATCTTATCCTTCAACGAAACTCCAAGCATAGCATGCCGCGCGACCAATTCCGGTTGAGATTGATACTATTTGGGCAGGAAATATTATAAAATGCACGTGAGTAAAGCCGTAAACACTTGTAATCGAAACTTTTCTTTGTATGTTTGTTATAATACGAACCGCAGCACAAAAAAGGGCACACATAATTATTGGGAGTTTCTAATATTACCAGCACTATGTTAGTATTCGTATTCTACCAATGAAACGTCGTGAACTCTCTGGTTTAAAGTCGAAGGAGAATTTAAATACCTACGCAATTTAAATCCTCCTTAGACCTTAAACCAGAGTAAAGTTATCATAGAGACATTCTATTATTCTAGATTACTGACAAGACGTCAACGTTCTTTGACATGTTTTTGTCAAAAACATAGACAGTACAGCTGTTCGAAGTAAATGTTTTTGTAATTATTAATTAACTATAAATAATTAAACAACGATAGTCAACTTTTAAGTAATCTACATTGTGCACTTTAGGTAAAAACTTAAAACAGTATTATTATAAGTAAGTAGGTGTATTATTTTTTTAACGTTTTTATTTTTTTCTATTAAAGTAGCAAAGGTTGGCCCACGCTTTGGTCATTTCATTGCAAAAGAAACTGATAAAAATATACCAACTATTGCTAATCTTGTACCTATTATAGAGACGTACGCACGTACAATGCGTTTCAACTAAGAATAGGAAAGTCAATGACCTCTAACTGTCTACTGAAGCTAGAAATCTAAGACTTGCAAAGTTTTGTAGTGTTATCCTTATCCATTTTAGTTCTGTTTTTGGAATTTGTTTTTGTTAAAATATGTCACTGACTGAAAATGTGTAAACGAGATGCTATTTTGCTAAATCTTCACAATATGGCGCCAAGGTCATCCTATTCTTAGTTGAAACGCACTGTACGTACGAAATCTGCATAAACGTGTATAGCAGCGTCAGACGTACTACATAAGTAGCTATAAGTTTTCCTATTTACATTATATTATTAAATGCACAAGTACCATATCAGATTTTGTTATAGTTTCAGCTAGGTGACGTATTTTTAAAGTGCAAATGTAAAAATCAAAATCCGCTATGATATCACTATAAAACGCTATGGGTGACTTGGGCACCTCGAGTATTACCTTATTAAGCAAAAGAAAAGTAAGTAAGCCTGTATATAATAAATAATTGTACAACGAGTTAAAGGAAATTTAATTGTTTAGTAAGTAGTTAAATGTCACTTTTGCATATAATTTACACACAGCTTAGAACCCGGTTGGATCCGTACGTATGTCGGTAGCCGGTCGTCTGCGTTCTGCTACAAACGCTTGCGCTCTGAGGCCTTAGTGCGAATTTTTATGCTTACTGGATCACGTAAACTTTAATTTATAATGAAACTGAATAAGCGCCGTCTGGTGACTATAATGGGAAACACAATTATTCCATACAAATTGACGTAGGTTAACGGTAACGTAAACGCGATCGAGTAAGTATAAAAACTAGCACCAAGTCCACCGGTCTCGTTGCCGCCCAGCAAGTTGACCACTCCTGCTGCCGCCCAGCAAGTTGAGTTGACTGCGAAACCATAGCAGCGAAACCGCAGTAGTTCCGCCATGACTTGTCCGTTGTACGACAAACGAAACAGAAGCGAAACTGCCTGTTCTAACGCACAGATTTGATTATGATTTTATTTCTTTCCCGCGTGATTTCGTCGATCTGCTCGGAAGCCGGTTAGATCTCCGCTACGTTAGTACTATTATTTATTCTGTGTCTCCGCGCTCAGCCCCCTATTTTGTTGCATTTGTTTCGTACGTAATTTGTAGGAGTCGACAAGATTATGGCGGGTATCACACCTACGCCGCGAAACATGAGTAGCATGTTTCGCTACTCGAACCGCGATTCAAGTAGCGGTTACTCGATCGCGTTTACGTTAACGTTGACGTACGTCAATTTCTAAGGAATAATTGTGTTTCCCTTTATAGTCACCAGACGGCGCTTATTCAGTTTCAGTACAAATTGAGGTTTACTTTAACGTGATCGAGTAAGTATAACAACTCGCACTAAGCCCTCTTCATCATGCGAGTGTACACCGATTGATGCCGAGTTTGTTTGCTCATCTTTGTACACACAGCTACAGATCAAGCTGTACCTTTCCAGTATAAGCTGATCTCGCATTGTTTATGATTTCCTTACAATGAGAGGTCAGTGTAAACTGGAAACGTATAGCTTGATGTGTAGCCGTGTGTACACGTTACACCTTATCTAGTCGTTATCCTAATAGAACGCGATTATACGACCATTGCAAGTTCGCGCGAATTTTGTTTGTATGAACCTGCGCTACAGGTATCCTAAATAGGCATTAGCGTGACTAAAATAGTACAATTTCTCATGAAATTTTCGTGTTCTTGTTAGTGACCTGACTCCTGGTGTGTTTTATGCTCGCCCATGGGGCATCTGTCATCATCACATGCCGTCGAGAAAGATTGTACGTGTACGTACAGTCAGCCCAAAAAGATGTATACCCGGAGCAGGAACCATTTCATTGTCAACAACTTTTGTTCCATAGCATTGTATCCACCATAATTATAGGTACAATAAATCATAGTACTGATACAATTTGTTTTACCAAAACAAAGTAAACAGTTTGTCCCAAAATGTATGACCAAAACACACCGTGTGACCAAAACAATGTTTACAGTAATAGTTTCAAAACGTGGTTAACAAGACAGACAATGTCATACAACTTATATCTAAATAATAAAAGGAAGACTGTGGCTTTAAGCAACCGGAGTCAACCAAAATTTTAGGTCTTCGGTGAGAACCAAAAAATTATCAATTTATCTACTTATAGAAAGAAAGAAAGAAAAAAAGATGGAAAACACGTCATCCATCATTCATACTATAGAATTTATCTCTCAAGACAACCTTAAAAAAGACAATTTTTATCTCAAACATCTAAAATTTTTGGACCTTTGGGCTGGTGTTGATATAATTGATTTACTTATTTACAAAAATCAATCTTTAGTCGATTCTGCAATAATCGATATATCGTAGGTACTTATTATATAAATACTACCCACCATTATTATTACCTTACTTCATGTTTGAGCCTTGATAAAGACGGACGTATAACCTTCCTAGTGACTTATAATTGGCTAATAATAATCTATACATTTTAAAAAGCCAGTAACTCGTTTTATTGAAGTGTTAGAACCTAGATTTCCAACAGCTGGCTAGGTAACTTTTAGTTGTTTAGCTCATTATTGAATGATAACTGTCCCTCTGCAGCAGAAGGACAGATAAGCAAAATCCCAGATTCTAACTAAATTCTATTTCTGTGTGGGTCTGTACTTCTGCCTTTATGCAAATCTGTCCTGCTAATCCGGGATTATGCTTATCCAGCCTTCTGCTGCAGAGGGATTACTGTATACATTATACATATTTGTGAGAAATTATGTAGACTACCTTGTTTAGGTCCTAGGGTGTATAGATGTTTTGAAACAAATGGTTTTCTTGGTTTTGGTAAAATAATTTGTATACTAGGTTCTGTACTGTGGATACAATGTTATGGAACAATGATTGTAGACAGTAAAATGGTTCCTTGGTGGCCTAACTGATATTCGTGCGAACGCGAATTCGTTGCATATGATTGACATGACGCGATACTCGACGAACGTCCCATTCGTATTAACGATTATTGTCGTCGCGCGAAAGTACGATGATTGAACCCGCGCGGTGGGTGGATTGTTCACATAATTAATAGAATAAGATAAAACTTTAATAGCAGATTCCGTGCAATGCTCGTGCATTGAGTGAAGTTTTCCTGTTCTCATGCTATATTTTTTATAGTTGAGTATGGACCGTGCATTTGACAATTGATTGTTTCTTCTCAGGAAACACTTGGTGACGAGCACTTCCGATGGCACAGTATTAAGAAATTCATATATTTGGCATACACATACTCCTCCTCGGCGTACAATTATGATATATTTTCAAAGGTGTGCGAAAACGGTACTTACCTAGATGCATTTAATGAATAAATCGCTTTGTCTTTATAATTATGTTAGTAAAAGTAATCCTCGACAGATCCTAGGGAGTTAAGGCTCCTTCAAAAAGGCGCGACACGCGACGCGTATCTGTTTGTAGTCATAAAAACAGACACGGATTTGTGTCGCGCCTTTATTCTCCGGAATCCAAATACGCAGAAAAAAACTTTATCAAACCCTTTAAAGTGAAATTAATTTTCTTACGTTATTTGCAATTTGCAGATCAGTAATGGGAGGTTGTATATGTTGATCGAAATGTGATTCGCGACCGTAATTTATTTACAGAATTATGATCATTAAACTCATCTATACAATACAATCCTCTCAACTTTTACTATGGGACCAAACCTCGAAAAAAAAATCAGCTGTTCAGTACATTTTGACGAATTATGCGAACATAAATGTACTGAACAGCTGATTTTTTTTCGCGATTTCAGGTTTGGTGCCATAGTAAAAGTTGTTCATAATGATGAGTACTACACTCCGTTAAAGTATGTCCCTCGTTTAACCTAACACCCTGTATATGTAACGGTCGCGAGTCATATTCTCATCGTGATACAACTAATACTGATCTGCAAATTGCATTAACACAATTTTTTTTTATTTCAGCAATTTGCAAATTCTACCTTTGCCAGCATTATCGACTGCTTCATGCACCTCTAAATATTTTTTTTACATTTGTATTTTCATTTTTCAATTTTGTTTATTATGAATTATGAAACATTTCTGTATATTATACATATACTATTCCTTATTGCAAAGTTACCTACTACCATTATAATCCAAAGTTTGCAAAGCGAAAAATATTGATTAATTCGAGTTCGGTTTGAGTGAGCATTTTACGAAAAATAAAACGTTGCCGATAACTAGTATTTTTCTTAATAAATCGGCAACAAACAACCTCTAGTAACTGTATGATCCCAAAAAAAACCTACTTCCTACTAATATTATAAATGTGAAAGTTTGTATGTTTGGATGTTTGTTACGTAATCACGCAAAAACGGGTGAACGGATTTGGATGAGATTTGGTATACAGATAGTTTATAACCTGGATTAAGACATAGGATACTTTCATCCCGGTAGAAGGTTCCCGTGGGATAATTTCCGACATTCACGCGGACGAAGCCGCGGGCAACAGCAAGTTAAAAATAATTTTGAGAATCCGACTCCCCACTCCGACTCGCAGATTTTTTCATAATCATTAATTACAGAAAGCTTGTGGCCATTTGTGAGGAGTATGCCGACTCACATGGCTTAATTTACAATTGTAAAAAAAGTGAATTCATGGTCTTTGGGGCCAGGGGTAGGTATCCTGTTTATGTACCACCAGTTTAACTTAATGGTATCTTGGCCACATACTTAACGGTTATCTCAGGGATGATGACGATATTGAGCAGGCGCGGAGGGCATTGTCGGTTAGAGCGAACATGCTGGCTCGCAGGTTTGCTCGTTGTTCAGTAAGCGTTAAAATTACTCTTTTCAGAGCGTACTGCATGTTTTACACGAGCAGCCTGTGGGCTAGGTATACTCCAAAATCGTACGGTGCCCTGCCCCGCTACTGTAGCGCATCAGGGATGTTCGCGGACGCACATGTGGATTGTTTCTTTGCCACAATGCGTAAGCGCTGTGCGTCCCTGGTGCGTGGGGTGTGGGGCAGTAGCAACAGTATCCTGTCTCTAATTTCGAGCAGGCTGGACTGTCCATACGTGAATCTCTGCTGCGCCATTTCCCTGGAATGGAATGGTGCAGCCGCGGTGAAGCGTCGGACAGTACTGCCGCCATGTATATTAAATAGGTATTTGTAAGTTGTTTTTTTTAATTACTAACATAGGATAAGTTTTTACTAACGAATGAGTATTGGTTACTTGGTGAAATAAATTAAATTGAAATTGAATAATCATTAATTACTACAAATACAAAAATACTGACCAATGGCCGGTTCAGTCGCGCGTATTATTCTTTCTTAAATCAACCTAATTATCGAATCACATTAAATTTAATTATATAGAGAGTGGTACCCGTTCTGAATATAAAATAAATACGAGTTCAAACAAATACCAGTGGTATTAGTTTGTTGGTATTAGAACGGAATAAATCGAAAAATCGACCCTATTCAAACTCCATTTACTTAACTGTAACCTTTTATTTTAGTGAGGCTTATCGATTTTATTCTATGTGAAGCGACTGTAGGCATAGCCTATATGTGCATGGATAGTTTTATTAAACAATACACTAGGAGATATGACTGCAATAAATATATGAATCCACTTCTCAGAGGAATATCTTACGGCAGATTTTTGCAGACGTCTTTGTTCATAATTCTAGTAAGTATACAAATTTATTATTTACCGAGACTTGGTGTCAGTGGACAGTCTCAGACTAGCAGTTGCTCCATGAAAAATACTGGTATTCAGCTGCATCCGGTTAGACTGTAAGCCGACCCTAACGTAATTGGGAAAATTCTGTGCAGATGACGATGATTGTGTCAGCAGCCTAGGGACTCACTACGTTCTGATGACAACTGGCGCAAATCTATTAAAGATGGAAAGAACCACCAATACCACAAAATCTGAAGACCAATCACAGATCACAAGACTTCGGTCAGATTTCTCTCGAGGATTAATAGTACGACTAGTACGTCAGTGCTTTGCATTACCTGACTCCTCTTAAAAAGAAGAAGAGGGCAAACGAATGATAATGCATTTGCGTGTGGTGTGAGGGCCACTTTATTGAAACTCTTTGAAAATATGCTTAGGATTTAGTGAACATTCCCAAAGAATTGTGAAAGTTGGAATCAGATTTTGTGAAAGTCAACTTTGCGAGATATGGACTGTAAAGTGGGGCCCTCAGTTCTCACATAGAGGATTGAGGGCACCCCTGTACCTGATAAACTATGGACACTACAGATAAAGTCTTTATGCCAAAATCTAAGCTTCTAACAAACAAAATTTGTGAAAACAAGATATTATCGCAAAACACTGTCCTACTTGGTATATCTTCGTTCAAAATGGGCCCTCAATCCTCACACATGTAAAAGTTTATCACGCAAATAAAATGAAACCATTAACTTATAGCTACTGTTTGTAATCCTATAAGATACTAAATAAATTGTGAAAATTTGTGAAAGCAAGAGCAGGTCACCATTTCTTTTTGTTTGAAAGTTATGACCTTGACAAAATTCGGGCCCTCAATCCTCCATTTATTTTGTTTTCCGTTTTAATACGCCTATCGTATGAAAGATTAGACAAATACAAAATAGTCTCTTTTTGTGAAAAAAATTGTGCAACAAATTGGTGTTATTTGTTACTAATAAGAATAACGATTAAACTAAAAATCTTAATAGATACCGAAATCGACTATTTTTGATTGTGTAGTAGGGTAGGGTGACAATAATTTTTGACTTATGGTGCTCAGAGTACAATCTAAAGCATATATTATAATACACATAGTTGTATGGGTCTTGGAGTAGTGAATGTTGATACTTAATTTTATTTAACGATTATTATGTTGCAAACATTTTCACATAAAATCGAGGAGGAGTTTTGGAGTTCAACCTCATAAGTTTGTCTATGCGACTACTACAAAGAAAAAGTACAGCGATGTTCTTTGTATTACAATAATATGTCATGTCAATTGATTGAGAAAACTACGAAAATAGTTACTGAAATATTATTATAGTCATACAAATAAGTACATGTAAGTTTGTTTTGATACATACTCATCTACCTATATGTTACTGTAAAAGCACGAACTGCGGTAAATATTAGGATTTACCCGTAAATTCTAATATTTACCAAATCTCACCGGTAAAACCCCGAATTATTCTAAAACTGTCTTTAATTTCGGACTTTTACCGGCATTCAGTCGGTAAACCCTAGATTTTACCGCAGACACCGGTAAGGCCCTGCGCGCACTGCCGTGCCGTGTGGGAGTGGCGCGAGGAGGTGAAACGGTGGGGCGTAACTCCGCTGCCGCGAGAAATCACGGCACAGCGGACAGAGCTCCGGCGGGATCATGGCGACATGGAGAGTGCGACTGTCGCAACCCAGCGCTGGGCACGCGACAATTGCGACGATAAGTCCCCTCTTTGAGGAGTGGTTAGAGAGGCGCCACGGCATCCTCACATTCCGCCTGACGCAGGTCCTCAGGCGCGGGCGGGCGTGTACACTCCCGCCGCGCTTAAGGGCACGTTCTCACACATTATAAAAGGCCGCGTTACATACGTAATTAATGATTTTATTGTTAAAATTATGTAAATACATAATGATTAATGTCGCGAATCATATTTTGATTAAGATACAACCTTACACTGACCTGTAAATTGTAAAAAACGCAAGAAAATATGAATTTCGCGGGCTACCACAGCGCAATTACCTTAACGTGTTACCACGAGTGCCCAAGAAAAGAATGTTAGTTTTTTATTAGGGTTTTAGGATTTTAATTTTTTTTATCTGAATTTATAAATAGTGATTAAAAAGTTTCATTTTCACAATTGTTGTTTTAATCCTTGTAACATCTCCATTCTAGCCTGTTACTTCTTGTAATACACATGTGGTGGCATCTACATCGCCACATACAAACTACGCATCACAAGGACATGACGTCCCGCAACCTGCATTGCGCAATAAGAGTTTACCGCGCGACTAGCATATAGGTATACAACAACCCAACATTAACCGTGGGGCAGTTGCCAACCAGACACAACAACCATCTGGTCGGAGGGTCCTCCCTTTTCAATAGAGGATGAGTGAACTTTACACTCTGTTCCTCATGACTCTATACACACAATACGTATGGACGGTAAAGATTTTGATTTTTATGTGAAAGCTATACCTGCTGTAAGAGATACGCTGATCAATTAATATTTGACACTTTTTTAATTTACACAGCCGAATGACGTCATAAAATGGCGGCTACTATTTCATGGTTTGAGAAAACATTAAAAAAACCTGAAAACTTGGAATTTAATTTTAATATTTATAGTATGTTATTGAACTAAAACTAATATTTTCCGACTGCTTTTGGCCTAATCTATCTAAATAATATATTTTTAGATTTTTTCTCATATAGAGTAAAATACCGTATTGTGGTCACCCTATTTCCTAATTCAGGGAACAAAAATAAAACTCGATTTTTATTTACAATAAAGGTTCTTTTAATTTCTTTCTAGTATCGAATTTGTTGCACAATTTTTTTCACAAAAAGAGACTATTTTGTATTTGTCTAATCTTTCATACGATAGGCGTATTAAAACGGAAATCAAAATAAATGGAGGATTGAGGGCCCGAATTTTGTCAAGGTCATAACTTTCAAACAACAAGAAATGGTGACCTACTCTTGCTTTCACAAATTTTCACAATTTATTTAGTATCTTATAGGATTACAAACAGTAGCTTTAAGTTAATGGTTTCATTTTATTTGCGTGATAAACTTTTACGTGTGTGAGGATTGAGGGCCCATTTTGAACGAAGATATACCAAGTAGGACAGTGTTTTGCGATAATATCTTGTTTTCACAAATTTTGTTTGGTATAAGCTTAGATTTTGGCATAAAGACTTTATCTGTAGTGTCCATAGTTTATCAGGTACAGGGGGGCCCTCAATCCTCTATGTGAGAACTGAGGGCCCCACTTTACAGTCCATATCTCGCAAAGTTGACTTTCACAAAATCTGATTCCAACTTTCACAATTCTTTGGGAATGTTCACTAAATCCTAAGCATATTTTCAAAGAGTTTCAATAAAGTGGCCCTCACACCACACGCATATGATAATGCTTACTGTGCGGAAAAATAAACGTCCTCATCGCGCTATGGTCTTTTCATTCAAACTGCGAAATTTATTTTGTGGTACTTGACCTAATAACAGCCTCTATTCCTAGTGACTAACTGCGAAAGACCACAAAGAGCAGCTGTTAGGGTCGCGACCACAATTTGAAACTTTTATTTTTTATTTTAGCACGCTTCATATTTGGCTGACAGCTTAAAATTTTTGGCTGTAAGTTTTCGAGAAGTAGCTCCATGGTCGATATGTCGCACCGATAACAACACCGATTGTGTGCCAACCAAGGACATAATGGTGCGGTGCAATCGGCACACGACTACAGATTTTAACACAACGTCCGCCTACTTTAACTACATGTAAGTCGTCTTGTTGCTAATTATGTAAATTAATATTGTTTTTGGAAAAAATCCAACAATTTAAGAGTTCTGTCTTGTATGTTACCAAAAAACTAGCGACACGATCTACTGAAACGGCAAACAGACGACATGTCAAAACAACAAGATTTCTATGATATATCTAAGTTAAATATTATCCGTATCACCACAAAACTGTGTTTATTAGCTGTTTAGGCTATAGGTCTACTGGTCCAACTCGGCCGCAACGCACGCACGGCACGCAACGGATTTCGGTTTGCTTTGTATGAGTTCATATAGCACTACGTCCACTACCGGTACCTCCCGAATTTTCATTTCTTAATACAAACAAACCAAAATCCGTTGCGTGCCGTGCGTGCGTTGCGGCCGGCGCGGACCATTGGACGCTCAGCTTCAGCAACTGTTTATCATGACATTATTTAGATGGAGTTTGACGTAAGACTGACATTAGACACGCATTGAACAAATGTCTCAGTTTTTGTGGTAAGACAGTTACTACAAAAGATTTAAACACATCATGTTCAAAGCGTGTCTGACGTTTTAGGGTTCCGTACCTCAAAAGGAAAAAAGAAACCCTTATAGGATCACTTCGTTGTCCGACTGTTTTTCTCAGGAACGCGTGGAGGTATCAAGTTGGAATTAATATCAAATACATAAGTCTATGGTGCCTTAGAGTTCTAAAAAATCAAGCTTCTAAGTCTACGCAAAAAAAAAAATACGGCCATTTATGCGACATATTTCGATACTAGCAAGTTAATCAAAACCCGGGTACTTCCCGTTGTCCTAGAATCATGAAATTTGGCAAGAAGCAAGGTCTCACAGCACAAAGAGATATGCGTCTTTACGGCGTTCATATTTTTGGAATACATATTTAAATAATGTTTATAAATAGAATATCATCAAAAACTATGTTTCTTAATAATTCATGACAAAAATAGTTTCCGTTATTTTATTTTATTTCTTCAAAAGTGTATTGAAAAACGTCGTTTGATACACGTGGACATTTGTTATTGCAGTTCTCAGCCAAAAACAACCTCGCCTACTGCTCGGGTGTTAATTCCGCCTCGAATGCAATAAACGTTCTCTACTTTATCAAAATGTACTATTTTGGTATTACAATGTTAAGTTTGTTTTTGGATAGATTCTTTTTAATGTTATGTATGGAGTTTGACGTAAGGCACGCGTTGAACATGTCTTTAACCTTTTGTAGTAAGACCCAGTCTTACTACAAAAACTTAGACATTTGTTGAACGCGTATCTAATGTCAGTTTTAAGTCAGACTCCATGACATGAATCATATGTCGTGTTAAACAGTTGTTTAGCTTAAACAGTTTCTACACAGTTTTGTGGTAATAATCAGTCAGGACTTAATGACTAAATTTAATTTACTTTAATTTATCCTATTTGAGTCAAATAATGAATTGAACTTTAAATCTATTTGTGAGCGAATACGGACGACAATCTCTTGAGGTGTTCTTCAATCGTCCCCTCCCGTATGTCACTTGATGCGGAGACGGATCTAACTATGAACTTCTTAACTTTGTCTGGTAGCTCCCCATTCATCGATTGGATGAGAGTGCGCCAGACGGAGGGATCTCTAGATTTGAGTATCTTTTCTAATTCGGTATCTTTGTTGTCGTCTTCCTCATCTGATCCCACCTCGTCGTCATGATCACCTAGGTCTTCTCCAGTCTCAGTGTATACCTTTGTAAATGCGAATGTGTGTGAAAAGGCGTATGCCACACAAGCAGCATTTGCTAGGATGTCTAATGATCGTGACTTATGTGACGTGCATTGAGAGACCTGGGGGCCTTCATGAGAGCGCCAACTAGATGGACCCACTCAAAAAAGGGAGGGTTGGCAGCTGCAGAGAAAGCAGATTTCGTCACCAATCCCATATCAACATGATAAGGGAAATAAGAGTAGCTGTCGAGATGTTCATCATCAGATGTCATCATCTGATCTATGTTCCCACCAATATGTTCAAGGAAGACCCAGTCCATGACATCTGTTGCCTTGGGCATCCCAAGTAAATCCATTAGGTATCCATATGAGATCAATGCCGCACAGTCCCGGAAGCGAGAGCCAGTTGTTCCGATCCTTAGGTTAGATAAGGAATGGAGTGGGAATTTATTAAAAAACATGTCATATGCTGCTACTAAGGTGTTGTATCCCTTATCCCCTGTCCATCCTTTAGGTATACATATCAACAACATCTGTCACTTCTGGGGCATTGCTTTTAATAGCTCTTAGTTGTATGGTGACCCGGGCGGCAATTTGTTGTTTGTAATCTTGAACAGTTGCTTTAGTCAGATGGTAAATGGACAATACAAATCCTGCCATCCATCCGTCATCCTCTTGGGTGGCATTCGACACAACAGGAAGTTCTACATGGGACACACGAGTCTCTAGCTGTAGGAGACTCAGGGGTGTGATCTCGTCACCTTTAGACCCTATTTTCCTGTCATAAGAGATCCAGTCATCACCTAATTTTGACTTGATAGTCTCTGCATAATGGTAGAGGAACATCAAGATTAATATCGTTATCTAAAATTCCCTTTCTCAGAGCTTTGCGAGCAGAGTCCCTGATCTTGTCGTACGAGAATGATGTTGAGTGTAGGTTTAATTTCTGGGTGGTTCTTAAACCAATCGATGGGATACTGTACATCGACGGATTGTGATGGTGCTTTGGGTACAATAGCTTTCTTTGTTGAAACACGAATGAGACTCATGGTCACAAATTAATAGAATTACTGTTGATACGGTATGTTTAGAAATTCAAGACCCTTGCAACATGTTATATTACGATACAGTCTCGACCAACGGGGCATAATTAATTACTATGCAGTAGTAGGTAAGACCACTTTGAGAGGTTTTCGATATTCATTCGACAAAGCTATTTAATCAAGTGGAACATTTCAGAAATGCGTTCGGCGTTTTAGATAGAGACACGTTGACGATGGCAGTTTTTATTCTTGGCCTGGTGTGGATATTAGTTTTCCGTTTTGCAACGGTTACCGAAAAAACAATTGTAAAGGTTTGTAAATATTATTTTTAACATTTTGATTAATTGTAGAAGCAGTATAACTAGTTGTGTGACAACTTTTATGCAAGCGACTATAGTTCGGAAATCATTATCATCTTCCTGCCCTTATGCCATGTTATTTGGGGTCGGCGCAAAACGTTTTCTTCTTCCATTCTCCCCTGTCAACCGTCGACTACAGTGTGGAAATGAGAGCCTTATTTCGGGTGCGGCTCAGATTCATTTAATTCGATCGATATCTCTGTGTGATATAATGCTCTCCTTAACAAATAACAAATCAGTTAGTAAAATTGCTTGAATAAGCTTTTTCCGTCTCTATTCAATGAGCATGATTAAATAATTCACCATTAACCCATATAAGCTTTGTATTAGCATTCATATAGTGGCAAAGTGGCAAAGTGACTGTCGCAACCCAGCGCTGGGCACGGCACAATTGCGGCGATAAGTCCCATCTTTGAGAAGTGGTTAGAGAGGCGCCACGGCGTCCTCACCTTCCGCCTGACGCAGGTCCTCACCGGACACGGTTGTTTCGGGAGGTTCCTGTTTCGCATAAGGCGGGAGGAAACGCCGGTTATCACCATTGTGTGGATCGCCCGGAGGACACTGTGGAGCATACAGTGGAGGTCTGCTCGGCTGGGCAGAGCACCGCCGTGTTCTCACGGAGGCGATCGGCGGCGGCGATGTCTCGCGTCCGAGCCTGGTCCAGGCCATGGTGCGGAGCGAGAGTGCATGGGAGGCCGTCATCTCCTTCTGCGAAGCAGTAATGCTCGCGAAGGAGGAGGCGGAACGCGTGAGAGAGAGGCAGCCTCACGCCCTCAGTCGCCGCAGGAGACGCCCTGGGCGGCGGGAATCGCGAGGCGATTTCCGGCCACCGTTGGCGCGGGCTTGCGGACGGTGAGTAACGGGTAGCTCGCCGTCCGGTAAGGACCAGGCCCGAGTCGACGGCACGTTGTGTTCCACGCGCGCCTCAAAGTGATGTCGGCAAAAGATGGGTTCCAATAGGGCCGACGCCGCTGGGGTCGCGGGTAGTTTAAAAAAGATACCGTGGCCCTGGCATAGGCAACTGAAGGAACACGGGTGTATTTTAGTCAGTAAAAGTCTGACACGCCCTTCCGCTCCACCCAGAGCGGGAGAAGTTATTTGATGATTTCCCATCCTCAAAAAAAAAAAAAAAAAGGTATCTGATGTTGTAAGGAATAACTTAGGCTACTATTATTTTGGAAAAAGAATTACAGTTCCGCACAAAAAAACATAAAACATGAAATTGTGATCAAAAAGTCGGATTTTAAATTTTTTTATGCATTTGGTAGCAAAATTCTCGGGGATGGTTCGGGCGTGCGATGCAACGCGGCCGTGGCTGTTATAGACGTTAAACATTAATTTTACAAAGATATAAGTACATGTATCCTGTATATAAATTGATATGAAATACTTACTTGATGAATCTTCATTGTACCAGTACATTTAGTTTTCTTTCGTAAGTGACATTCCCATACTGTAGCTCCACTTTTATAGGTAGATTTTTTCGTAAATTGGTACCCTGCAAGTAATAATACTGTGCCGCCCTTTCTATTTATACAGGATTATTGGTAAAACACCAGCAACCTCTTAAGGGGTCATTGCACTCATCATCATGAACAACTTTTACTATGGGTCCAAACCTGAATTCGCGAAAAAAAAATCAGTACATTTATCTACATCAAACTAGTCAAAATGTAGGGAGCAGCATTGGGAGCAGCTGATTTTTTTTTTCGCGATTTCAGGATTGGTCCCATAGTAAAAGTTGTTCAATATGATGAGTACAATGACCCCTTAAGAGGTTGCTGGTGTTTTACCAATAACCCTGTATATTTCAATTCACTTCTTCCTCCGAATGGGCCAGGCTGAGACTCTTGTGACATGTTAATGACTGCTGAAAACAACGTTTTCATATACTTAAGAAGGTGTTATAACTTTTGCATCCTAAGCCTTAATTACATTTACCACTTAAAAATATTAACGGTTTAAAATAGATATTAAAATGTACTTACATGAGTTCTTCTTTTACACTTTTACCGACATTACGTCACGATTTACCACTGTCAAGTTCACATCCATAGAACACTTCTAGATTTGGAAGCCAGAGAAGGTTTTATTCGATTGATATGAAAAAATCTACTACTTACTTCTTACTCTCTATTAATCTTTAATCTTTATTATTTATTTAAAACAGATTGTAGTACATCTAACCTTTTTTAACAAAGGGGGTTGCGTAGAATCTCTAACAATCAAGTCGGTGACGTACTGCTCTCGTTGCTAGGCTATGAAATTTTGAACCCTGTTAAAACCTTAGTTAAAACCCTGATACACGTTAGTTAGTCTTCATTTTTGGTCTCAAGTACAAAAACTGAGTTTTGAGTAAATCGGACAGTGTGTTAAAATTCCTCCATACAAACTTTGACTCCCACCAATCCCGTCTTCTGGGGTCGCAGGTTGTTCGAAAGAGTTACCGTGGCCCTGCCACTGAAGGCAACTGAAGGACACGGTTGGGTTTTAGACAGTAAAAGTATGACACGCCCTTCCGCTCCACCCAGAGCGGGAGAAGTCATTTGATGATTTCCCATCCACAAAAAAAGGGGTTAGTTTAGGAAAACTAAAAATGATTAATTTTATAATTAACTTAGATGAATATTCGTGCTAAGTTTCAAGTCTAATAACTTTCCCTTAGATAAAATTCATTTATTTACGTTACATGTCCGTGTTTGGGTTACCAAAATACATATGTGTACCAAGTTTCAACTTAATCGGTTCATTAGATTCGGAGAAAATTGGCTGTGACAGACGGACAGACGGACAGATAGACAGACAGACAGACACACGAGTGATCCTATAAGGGTTCCGTTTTTTCCTTTTGAGGTTCGGAACCCTAAAAAGATGACTCGCTCGGTTTTCATACTATCTAACAACATGCGGTATCTAGCCTAGGTACTCTAAATCTGTGGTCGAATACATTGGTATGTTCCAAATTCAAACATCAAAACAGTGACTAAAAGTGCGTTTTGGGGGGGGGGGGGAATGGTATAAAAGTTTTTTTACGTTGGCCGTCGGCCCAATCTAGCAGGTATGCGTAAGTTCGGTACATACATACTAACACTGGTTTATCCCACACATTTTGTTACTCAGAAAATAAGTCACGTCTGGGGAGCCCTGGGATCTTTTTTGTGCTTTTCTCCTGAATACCCTGTCCAAAAGTCATTCTGTATGTATTGATGTAAAGTTTCGTTTTATTTCAGATTTTTAAATTAACATTTATGTGTAGATCTCTTTCTACCCTCATTGTATTGTTATTTATAGTCGTTGCGACGAACAATGTTGCAACAGAGGCATTTTTTCAAATAGTGGATATTTCTTCGCCAAGTGAGTACGTAAGTAGTAGTTTTTAGAAATATGTAATTAGGCATCAAATAAATTCGCTAATGCTGTTTTCACTAACACTAGGCGAGATCTAATTTATGATGACCTAATGAAAGCGCGCTGTCAGAATTACTTTCAGCGCTGAGCAGAGTTTGGAAATCCACCGCTTTTATTTTGGCAGTCATTTAGATGGCGCCTAGTGTTAGTGTAAACGGGCAAAAGTTCGAAATGCAGTGAGTAATATTTGTATTTGCTGCTATCATCGGGAACACTGATGGGGGACCACTTTTCAACTTTGCGAATTGGTCAACCGCCATTTTCCGCGGTTTTACGTAGGTAACATAAATATACGTAGAACTCAGTAGTTACTTGACAATTTTAGAAATCGCTGGTGTGTTTTTGTTATTCCAAGTATAGAAAATTACTAATTAAATAACCTCATGGGGGTCATTCGCAAAAACGACCTAGGCAGGACTATGTCCAGCTGTAAAGTATGAGTATACTTTTTACTATGATGAAATGACAATAACATGTTGATAATGACATGTTATTTCGGCACTATGGAACTGATGAGACTTTGGATCGTTTTACATGGAAAAGTTGCCATCAAAATAATATTGTCTGTTTCTGCGTTGCTTAATTTTTGTTATTATCCACAGCAAAAAAAATGATGCAAATATGAACGGCTTAAGGTTCCTTATCGACGCGCAAACTGTTACCATGCATGTTATTTAAAAAATCTGTTGTTTCATATGAAAGTTCAATACTTACACGGTCAAAATGTGTGGACCATCAGATTTTTCATAAATAACCGACAAAAAATATCAATGCATATAAAATAAAAAATAAAATAATAAAATAATATATATTTGTTCAAGACTTAAACCTTTACAGTATTACATTTATTATGTAATTAGACTAATATGGCTCTAGGATCATGTACTGAATTCATTGTAATAGTTTGCGCGATGACAAGGGACCTTAAGCCGTGCATATTTGCATCAATCTATTGTTGTGGATACTAACAAAAAGTAAAGAAACCGCAGTTGATAGTTCAATTCAACTGACTCGCATGATATTTACTCCAGTCAACGAGGATACCAGTATATGTTGTATGGAGACTTTCGAAAAATTCCCCCGGCTATGAAATTTGGAATGTGATGAATTTAGGTAATACTTTATATTACAGAATGTACAACAAGCCAAAAATTTTTTCTACAAGAAGGTATTTTTTACCTAAACATGAAAATCGCTTATATTTATCTATGAATATTATACTTTCTGTATACGTAAGTATGTGCTAGTTAGAATAAGAGTGTAAAGGAATCCAATATTTTTCGCTTTCAGAGATACCCCTCTATCTTTTAACATTTTGCACTTTAACTTCTACTGAAAAATTGGTCTGCTGATTGTAATCTATATCTATACATATAATAAAATTGTAGAAAAGTGGTGTCTGTACAATGGAAATATATAAAAAAAAAGTAGCAGGGGTTGTTATTATATCGATGCCGAACCCGAGATTGTAGTTATTTTTTTTTTTGTCTGTTTATCTGTTTGTCGGTTTGTCTGTTTGTCTGTGTGTTTGTGCACGCTAATATCAGAAACGGCTTATTCGATTTACATGCGGTTTTCACTAATATACTGTAGTAAGCTTCACTTAACATTAAGTGTTTATTTCATGTCAATCGGTTCATAAATGAAAAAGTTATGTCAAAATCACGGCGAACATTTGTTAAGCTATTCTATCAGAGTACGAACACGCCTCGCGCCGCACATACGGGTATTTGAACCTAAAAGCTGGCCAAAAATATTTTCAATCAATCAATCAATCAATCAAAAGTTTATTGTGGATCATAGGTATGTATTGTACAGTTCTTGATTTTTGTCTCTAAATGTGTCTATAGATGTCAATCATTACGAATATATTGTTATTTTCATTTATGTCGTCACACATCTATCTATCTATACAAGGTGTAAAATAAGTAACCCACAACCTCTTAAGGGGTCATTGTACTCATCATTATGAACAACTTTTACTATGAGACCAAACCTGAAATCGCGAAAAAGAAATCAGCTGTTCAGTACATTTTGACGAATTATGCGAACATAAATGTATTGAACAGCTGATTTTTTTTTCGCGATTCCGCGAAAATTTTTTTTTGTAATGTGTTTGTTTTTCGATGTCGAGTATGTGGACGAAGTTCTTGCAGTTAATTTTTTTACACCTAATATACAAGGTGATTTTTTAATGACCAGCCAAATTTTCACAGGGTGTTCTACCCATGAATATGAACAACTTTCACTATGGGACCAACTTTGAAATCGCAAAAAAATATCAGCTGTTTCATACATTTTGATCGAGTAGGTATTGAACTTTTGTAGGAAACAGCTGGTTTTTTTTTCGTGATTTCAAAGTTGGTCCCATAGTGAAAGTTGTTCATATTCATGGGTAGAACACCCTGTGAAAATTTGGCTGGTCATTTAAAAATCACCCTGTATATAAAATTCAAAGTCCTGACTGACTGATTGATTGATTGACTGACTGATATATCAACGCACAGCCCAAACCGCTGGACCTAGAGACTTATACAGTGTAGGCATCCACTAAGGAAGGATTTTTGGAAATTCCATCCCTAAGGGGGACAAATAGGGGATGAAAGTTTGTATGAAAAATCTTATTCCTTGAGTTAATAGACTTGAAACTTGGCATGAATATTTATCTAAGTAAATTATAAAGTTTTTTACTGCGGGGCTTGATTAACTCGAAAATTTGTGTAAATAATCTTTCAGTCAAGTTACGGAAATACCCTAAACGATTTTTTAAAATTCCATCCCTGTGGGTGTGAAAACAGGGAATATAGTTTATATGAAAAATGTTTGATTAAATAATTTGAAACTTTGCACAAATATTTGCCTAAGCAAGTAATAAAGTTTGTCGTTAATAGTTTTTCCCCCAGAGGAAAGGGTAGAGGGGAAAGGGAGAAGGGTAGGGGGTGGTGAGGAGGGAAAGGGGAAGGGGAGGGGTGATGAGGAATTTGATGAATGTCGTGGCTATCATGAGGAGGAAAAGGGGAAGAGGAGGGTGTGGTGAGAGGGAGGGGAGGGGTGGTGAGGAGGGAAAGGGGAGGATGATGGAGGGAAGGGGAGAGCGATACGAGGGTGTAGTGAGGGAGGAGGTGTAGTGGGTGTGGAGAAGGAAAGAGGGGGAGGGGAGGAGTTAGTGTAGGTAGACGGAGAGGGGAAAGCGGTGAAGGGGGTGTGGGACAGGGTGAGGGGGAGGGGGAGGTTAGCGGGAAAGGGATGTGGTGAAGGGTATGAGAGGGAGAGGGATTGGGAAGCGTGAGGGGGTGAGGGAGAAGTGAGGGGGATGATAGGGGAGAGTGAGAGGTGGTTAGAGTGAGAGGAGGAGAAGTAAGAGGGAGAGGGGGGACGAGTGCCCTTACACCTTAAAGTTGCTATTTGTATAGCACTGATTCATTGAAGAAACCCAGCCCGACAGAAATGACCGAAAAATAGAAAGTCGGAAACTCGAAACGGCACAAAAACAGAAGTAAACTCCCGTCGGAGCTGACACACACTTTTTTTGGTTGGTTTGAACGCCCTAATCTCTGGAACTAACAGTCGGACTTAATAATTATTTTTGCATTTGATAAGCCCAATTGTTAAGGAAGACTATAAGCATATCACATCACAACAAACACACACACACAACACTCAACACTCAAGGACCCTTAACGTCACTCTAGGACCCTTAGGTGTCGGAAGAAGAAAAAATGTCAGAAAGAACGCTAAGCGAAAACGAAGTAATAGCGCGGGCAGGCAATGCGATCCGACATCCACGCGGGCGAAGCCGCGGGCAAAAGCTAGTTTTTTAATATGTTTTTATATCCATAAATACAGAGCTTTGTTTAGGTGTCCAAAAGATTTTCCTTTTTAAACATATTTTTTCTTACACACGTATTATGTAACTTATAATGATATGTTATTCAATTTATTTATTTATTATTATTATTATTATTCCAGTTTAACTTACAGTCTAGAATGACCCCGAGATACTTGACTTCATGGTCAAATGGAGTTGTGTGTCGAACAGTTTTGGTAGGAGGAAAGGCCCTATTGCTCGTTTATGGGTAAACATGACTATTTTAGTTTCAGTTTTAATTGGGTTCACTCAATCTGCCTAGGCTTTTCCCACTATGTTGGGGTCGGCTTCCAGTCTAACCGGATGCAGCTGAATACCAGTATTTTACATGGAGCGACTGCCTGTCTGACCTCCACAACCCAGTAACTGGGCAATACGATACCCCTTGGTAAGACTGGTTGTCAGACTTTCGGGCTTCTGACGACCCGTAACGACTGTCAAAGATCCACGAATGACAGCCAGGACCAACGGCTTAACGTGCTTTTCGAGGCACGGAGGAGTCTCGGTATGTAAAGATAGTCACCCATCCACTGACCAACCCCGGCAAGCGTAGCTTAACCTGATGGATCGACCCTTGCGGCTGTAATTACTTAGCCACGAGCTTCTCATTAATTTAGTTGGGTTTACTGATAGGTCAAATTCCCTGCACCATCTTTCTATAATACGTAGCGCTTACTGAGTGAGGTTGCAGATCGTTCCTGCCACCTTCCCCGACGCAAGGATTGCGAGGTCATATGCATAACCTATTTTGTAATAGTGGTTGGCGTTGAGTTTGGTAATAAGGTTATTAATTATATGAATACCAGATCCCATAGTTAATCAAATCTCTGGGTCTGTTAAGAACATCTGTGAAAGATCGAGGTATTCCAAGAGTTTCTGTTCTACTCTGGGTAACGCCTATGCATTCAAAGAGCACATGCGCAACTGTCTCCTGAGCCTGCACAGAGGACTGTCCGTTATTCCTATTGTGTGAAAGTGTTTGTTTAATGAGCAGTGTCCTGTGATGGTCGCCGTCACCAGGCGCAGCCCGTTCCTGTCCAGACGTAATAAACGCCTGGTAAGCATACCGTCCAGGCATGGCATTGCCTGCAGCCTGGTGTCGTGGACCACCAACTCTCTGCTTGTGTGTGGGTGACCTGCTGTAGCCACCTGCGGAGCTGGTTGAAGGGAATGGGCACGATTGGCTCAGCTCCACAGACAGACGTGCTGGATGATCTCCTTGCCAGTTCGTCAGCTGCGTCGTTACCCAGTGATCCACTGTATCCTTTTATTATCCATTGCAGTGTCACTGTGTTTCGGTTAGCAACCGTTACTCGTTCGAGTGCGTCGTGACATTCTAGTATTAATCTCGAGGTAATGTATCTTTTCCGTAAGGATTGGAGCACCGAGCCACTGTCTGCGAATATACGTATGTATGATCTAGCTCTTGGACTATACTTAAAAATTGAACTCATTGTATCTTCTAAACTTAGACCCGGCTAAATCTGTGACTTGGCGAAAAATTGCGACTAATTAGCGACTAAATAGACTAGGTGGCCTATTCTTTGAGATATAAATGTGGCCAAGCTTGGGACATGCTCTCCAGGTCGGCCACTTATGAACCCTTATAACGTTTCAACCAGTGACCGACAAATTCTGATATTTGACGACAAATTTCGACTAATTAGCGACAATTTTTTGTGTTATCAAAATTAAAATCCATGATGGTGGCCATCCCAGTGTCAAAACATAAATACTTATACTATACGTGGTTGAAAAAATCGCAGTCGTTTGCCTGACAAAACTATTTTTGATCCCATAATTTGGCTTTTATCCCGTATGTGCGCCGCCCGCCGCGCGAGCGCCCCACACCGAGCGGTCGTAAGTTGCAAAGCGACGGCAATGTTTGTACTTAGCGATTGTTGAGATTGTAAAAACTTTGGTATTAGGCCGAATTTCCATTGGTTTATTAGAAAATCTATTAAAATACAGCGATTCATAACTAATCATTGTATGGAATTAACCTGAGCAATTATTCACATAACGTAATTACCTAAAAATAAAAAAAAACATGTTATAAGGGAAAATCTTTTGGATAACTTAAGAAAGCTATTCATTTAAGTAAATAAAACTATATTAAAAATAAAAATAAGCAAACCAATTTTTCAGTGGAAGATAGAGTGCAAAATGTTTAAAGTTAAATTTGGAGTACCTCTCAAATCGAGAAAATGTTGGATATTTAAACATACCTATTCTAACTAATACACACGTACGTATACGGGAAGTATTTCAGTCTGAGGAATTTTTCACAGGGAGCGATTTTCATGTTTAGGTAAAAATACCTTACTTGTCGTCTTAAATTAGAGGAACTAGGACTCGGCGCACGACTACATGCACCGAAGCTGGCACATCTGTGATCACACTGATCACAGTCGAAAACGTACAACAGTTACTGATAGACAAAGACAGAGATAGGAGCCGGCGCTTTCAAGCCAAATAAACAAGCAAGCGAAAGCGAAATTGCGTTAGCCACCGAATGATAGCTGTTGCTTAGCTTGGGACTAGATGGCGTTGTGTGAAATGTCCAAGGATATTTATTTAATGATTACGATTATGAATGACATTGCATGTCTACCTCGCTCTCACAAACATGGCGAAGCAAACATTAAATATTATTATAATTTTCAACAAATTAACATTTATGGCTTTACTTACGAGTGAAAAGTAATCCAGTGGAACCTGTTTTTGGTTTTTGAACTATTTGTGCACGTTTTGAGAACACAGGAAGGATCTCAAGCGTCCGAGCCTGGTCCAGGCCGAGGTGCGGAGCGAGAGTGCATGGGAGGCCGTCACCAATAATGATAATAATCACCGTCACCAATAATGCTCGCGAAGGAGGAGGCGGAACGCGTGAGGGAGAGGCAGCCTCACGCCCTCAGTCGCCGCAGGAGACGCCCTGGGCGGCGGGAATCGCGAGGCGATTTTCGGCCACCGTAGGCGCGGGCTTACGGACGGTGAGTAGCGGGTAGCTCGCCGTCCGGTAAGGACCAGGCCCGAGTGGTTGTGTTCCACGCGCGCCTCAAAGAGATGTCAGCAAAAGATGGGGTCCAATAGGGCCGATGCCGCTGGGGTCGCGGGTTGTTTAAAAAAGATGCCGTGGCCCTGGCATAGGCAACTGAAGGAACACGGTTGGATTTAGTCAGTAAAAGTCTGACATGCCCTTCCGCTCGACCCAGTGCGGGAGAAGTTATTTAATGATTTCCCATCCACAAAAAAAAAAAACGAAGGCATTGCCGCTGCTCATTTAGACGAATACGGTAATTTTACTTAGTGTGCTACACAAACGCCAGTTCGATTGTGACTAAGACCAATTTTGTGCGTTAACACAAGTTATGCGGTCAACGCCGAGGAGCGCGAACCATATCTTCCTAATTTATACATCAACGCTTCTCGAAAAAAGAAAATGATGGCTTATTGTATACATCTGTAATCTGTATTACCTTACTCTATCACACTACCTACTCTCACTGTCAGGGAAATTTTACGGGTTACAAGCCCTGTAGATCGGGCTAGTTCTGCTACTCGGGTAGCGGAACATCATACCGTTTCGTGGCCTAATTTTTTTTCTGCACAAAAGCAAAATATGTCTCCTTTACTCTTGAGTCCTAAGGTTAAGGGTTTCCCGATTGGAACGCCAGAATAATATACCTACACTGGCTTGCAAAGAAAGCGGGTCGGTAACAAAAACCTCAATAGCTTCCAAATTATTGGAGCTAGTTTTATCAAATAAAGACTGTATTATACAGGGTGGCCGGAACATTGACGTCCAGAAATAAAATTTCGGTCCCTCGTATCGTGGGGTATTCGAATCACCCCCATGTATGTTCCGCGACTTTTCATAGTTTTCGAGTTATGAATTTTTTTCTGAATGTTTGAAAATTTTCGACCTGACCAACCTAAAAAAATTCTAAAAAAAAAAAGTAGAGGGTTTTATCGAGTTTCTTTTTTTGCAATTGAATTTTCATAAGTAGTACTTTTATGCATAAAATAATCAGCTTCGTAACTGTGATGAAAGTTATGAAAATGTTGATCTAAAGTGAAAAATTTACGTTCGGTAAATTATGACTCAAATTTTCAACTTTAAATTAAAAATCTTAACAGGTGACTTCATAATTCCTAAGTAGACTTCAAGAATGCGCCAGACTCTCAGCTTTCATAATCATAAAAAAAAATGAAGTACTTAATAGGGCTACTTTGCTTAAAATCGGCCTTCAAAGACAGCGAGGTGGAAAAATTCTTAAAATTACCCATCTGAGTAATTATTTTTTTTTGGCTATTTTCTCGTTCCTAAGGTTAATTAATGATAAGAATACTGAAAACTAACCAACAAATAGTTTCAGAGTTGGGTAAGAAAAGTTTTACGTAAAAAGTGGTTTTGAATAAAACACAGATGATAATGTGAAAAAAGTACTTAATTTATTTTTAACATTTACAAAAGGTTTTCAAAGTGGCCACCACCAGCAGCAATACACATTCTACACCTACGTAAGAAATTGTCTGGCAATCGTCTAAAAGCGTCTCTGTTCACTCTCACAACACGTTCAGCTTCTGCAATCAACTGCCTCAGCTCTTGTTCACTTGAACAGTCTCGGGCGTATGCTATTTCCTTGTAATAACCCCAAATAAAGAAATCGATGGGGTTGAGATCAGGTGAGCGTGGAGGCCACCTAATTGGTCCGCTGCGTCCGATCCATCTGTTGGGGTATGTTTCATCTAAGTAATTTCGGACCTGGGTTGCATAGTGACACGGGGCGCCGTCATTTTGCAACACCATGGTTCGTCTGAGTTCGAGATTCACATCTGCCAGCAACAATGGAAGTTCATTTTCCAAAAAGTTTTTGTATGTTTCTCCATCAAGTCTGGACGGCAGTTCAAACGGACCAATTAGTTCGCCATTGAGGATACCAGACCACAAGTTAACGCTGAAGCGATGTTGAAATGTCGAAGCTCTCACTTCGAGTGGATTTACATTCGCCCACGTGTGGTAATTATGAATATTGAATATTCCGGATCGCTCAAATCGTGACTCATCTGACCATAAAACTTTATTGAAAAATCCAGGATCCTCTTGCTCTTTTCGTAACATGGTTTGGCAAAAATCAACGCGCAATTGGTGATCTGTAGGCAGTAAAGCTTGGACTCGTCGGATGTGGAACGCGTGGTATTCTTCATCGTGAAGAATGTCTTGGATAGAAGTCCTTGGGATGTTCAGAGCACGAGCCATACTTCTCGTACTCGTAGACGGATTTCGCTGAACTTCTTCCAGCACCATTTCTCTGCGATCCGGGTTAGCTCTAGGGATTCCTTCATGACTGCCGCGTCGACCAGGAATGCGGCCTGCCATCAAAGTGTTGTGCGTGTTAATAAAAACACGATGGTCGGGATATCACTCAGGTTGCGGCCCACCACGACGTTGAAGTTGTTCGCGATACAGTCGCGCTGCTTCATGGCCGTTTCCTTGTGCAACTCCATAAAAATAATGCATTTCTGCATATTCACTTAACGTGTAACTCATTTTTTACACTTCCACGTAAAAAAAAGTCCAAATCAGAATGCAAAACACAGTCCAATAAACGAGCAAAGTAGTCAAACAAGTAGGCAGCGGAGTCCGTGGGCAAAGCGAGTGTGGTAAAGACAAAATGGCGACACGCGTATAGCAGTAAACACAATGTGAGTACGACTGAGGTACTTGTTTTGCGTTGGCTTCGGTTGCGTGCCTTGCGTGAGAGAGATAGCAATAATTCGGTATCTTTTCCTCTCGGTCCATTGTTATTGCAGGTAAAAGAGTTGCACCCTCGTTTACAACCCATAGTCCACGAGAACGGATCGCGCAAAATTCATTAAACTAACATTTAAAAAAATCTCCGTGTTTAAATCTTAGCTTTCCTGCAGTCATTTTTGGTTAGCAAACTAAATAACCTTAGGAGCGAGAAAATGGAAAAAAAAATTATTAATCAGATAGCTAATTTTAAGAATTTTCCACCTCGCAGTCTTTGAAGGCCGATTAAGGCCAAAGTTAGCCCCATTAAGTCCTACGTTTTTTAATGATTATGAAAGCTGAGAGTCTGGCGCATTCTTGAAGCCTACTTGAGAACCATGAAGTCACCTGTTTAGATTTTTAATTTGAAGTTGAAAATTTAAGTCATAATTTACCGAACGTAAATTTTTCACTTTAGATCAACATTTTCATAACTTTCATCACAGTTACGAAGCTGATTATTTTATGCATAAAAGTACTACTTATGAAAATTCAGTTGCAAAAAAAGAAACTCGATAAAACCCTCTACTTTTTTTTTTAGAATTTTTTTAGGTTGGTCAGGTCGAAAATTTTCAAACATTCAGAAAAAAATTCATAACTCGAAAACTATGAAAAGTCGCGGAACATACATGGGGGTGATTCGAATACCCCACGATACGAGGGACCGAAATTTTATTTTTGGACGTCAATGTTCCGGCCACCCTGTAGACAATTTTATAGTGACGAAGGTTATTTTGAATTAAAGTAACTTATGTAAAAACTTCCATTTTCACTAGATATCGAAAAACGTGCTACGGTATCAAATATGTAATTTATACACATTTTAGTATTTTTAACCGACTTCCAAAAGGAGGAGGTTCTCAATTCGTCGGAACCTTTTTTTTTTTTTTTTTTTATTTTTTTTTATGTATGTTCCCCGATTACTCGAAAATGGCTAGACCGATTTGGATTTTTCTTTTTTTGTTCGAAAGGGTATACGTCCCAAGTGGTCCCATGATCATCAAGTCAGGATCTGATGATGGGATCCCATGGAAATCGAGGAAAACCCTCAAATTTTATGGGCACACCTATATCGATTTCAGTATTTTTTATAGTAACTCGTGCATTTGCTCTCGGAAAGTACCATTCGGTGAACTGGAACTGATGATGAAGACCACAGAGGGCCATCGGAAATACTCAATTATATCTAAGTATATAACAGGTTAGGTTGCGATTCGATTACTTTAATATGGTTTATGCTCGTCAAAATAATGGTAATGGTGACTTCACCATGAGCTCCATTTCTCCTGGTTCTTACTAGGAGAACTCCTCAACAATTAACGGCCCTGCATCGGGAAAAGCAACATTTTGTAAAACGTGATGAGCAGTTGACATTGGGTTATTGTAACTTAGATAAATTACAAACTGAACCACTAAAAAGTGAAAAATAAAAACTTTTTTACAAAAACAAAAACCGACTTCCAAAAAAAACACTACAAAGTGAAAAATAACTTTAATTTCGGAAGTCGGTGGCAAAAAACTAAACTAAAGATCCAAAGACACCGACTTCCGAAATTAAAGTTATTTTTCACTTTGTAGTGTTTTTTTTGGAAGTCGGTTTTTGTTTTTGTAAAAAAGTTTTTTGTATTGTCACCACTAGCTGCAGCTAGTTAACATGTGAATAACTATGTATGCGCGCATTTAGCGCAGTGCTAAATCAAATGTTGTGTATAATGAAAACAAAAGGCAAGAATTATCAGTAATAGGAGGAACCGAATATAATAAATTGACATGCGTGAAATGGCAATATTTATTTTTAATTTTACAATTAGTATTTATGTGGTTCGCTACTTCACCCCCCCGGGAGTGTAAAAAAACCTGGGGCATGGTGAACTTTACTCGCCGACCCGACTGAGTAATAACCGCCGCCGGTGCGGTGCCGGTGGAAGTTGCAATGGCCGTCGGGTCCTCTTCAGCTAAAATTTATGCCGGTGTGACCCGACAGAAGAAACGGGCTAAAGGACTCGCCCGGTATCCTTAGAGGCTCATCAAATACCATCGGAGAATTTCTGTCCAACGAGTGACATTGTGGGCCATGATCGCAGCTTTCAATGTTCTATGGAATCGTTCGACCATGCGTTTGCTTGTGGATGATACGCCGTCGTGTGTTGCAATTTTATTTCACATAGTTCATCGAGTGCTTAAATAAATGGCTTTCGAACTGGCGTCCCTGGTCTGTTACACCAACCAATGCGTAAAATCCACATTTCATGGAAAGCTCTTGCTACCGTGTCAGCCATAATGTTTAGTACTGGCATAACTTCAGGCCATCGAGTGAACCTCAAGTCACAAGATGAAGGTAATGGACCTATAAGGTCTATATGAACGTGAGAGAAACGACAACCAGGTAACTTGAATTCTCCTAAAGGTGACTAAGTATGCCTTTGTACCTTGGATCGCTGGCAGTCTTCAGTGACTTGAATCCAAATACGCCAATCTTTGCGTACTGAAGGCCAGATATATCTGTCGGTTACTAGTTTAATGGTTGCTTTAGAACCAGGATGACTTTAAACCATGCACGCTGTCGAAATCTGTTTTCTCAAGCCTTTAGTGATAAATGGTCGCGGCTTCTGAAGGGAAACATCTCAATTTTTTTTAAATTAGTACCAGGTGTTGGTATTCCTCGAGCTTCAGTGACGTAGCTTTTGTCAATAAATCTTGTACTGAGAATTCAGACTAGCCACTCACGTGACCACTACTAAAAGTGATACGGAACGAAAACTGTGAAATGCCCAACGCTTGAAAGTGGTATCGAAGACAGCGCTCTGTGTTTTATTTTATTTGAAACTACAGCCGTCGTTTTTGTATTGACAGAAAGCCAATGAAATTCCTAATACTTTCGTTAGGTCACGTTGGTTGCAAGAGGCATAATAAAATATTGTATAGGCTTATAAAAATCAGGAATCGGTGCGGGGAGCCCGCGCGCGTTTCGGTTTTTACCGAGATTATTGTTTGTATTTCAAAACTTTTGATGAACAATGGTAACTTTTGTGATGCCGTTTGATGCAAAATAAATTGGGTATTTCTTAAGCAAAAAAAAAAAACAGGGACGCTTTAGATTTTGATATAATTATTTTAATTGTTTTTTATTGGCAATAAAAAACCAGCCAAGTGCGTGTCGGACCACGCACAATGAAGGGTTCCGTAGTTGAAAAGAATTTATCCCGAAAACAAACAATATTCGATCTCAAAAAAAAAAAAAATTATATCATAAAATTTCAAATTCACAATTTTCGGACTTTTCCTTTACTTGTGCTGGGAGACCTTGCTTCTTGCCAAATTTCATTATTCTAGGTCAACGGGAAGTACCCTATAGGTTTTGATTTACTTGCGACAGTTGAGAGTATCAAAATGTGTCGCAAAATGCCCGTATTTTTTTATTGCGTTGACTCAGAAGCTTGATTTTTTTAGAACTCTAAGGGACCATAGACTTACCTATTTAATATAAATTTAAAAAGTGGGATATTTTCCGACATCCACGCGGGAGAAGCCGCTGGCAAAAGCTAGTTATTTCATAAAGTTAGCTCCAATATGTTGGAAGTTATTGATGTTTTTGTTACCAACTCACTTTCTTTGCGGCCCAGTGTAGGTAGATGTACTCTGTATAATCATTAAATGATGATTAAGTATGTACTAAAATTGTTGCAGATGTTTTCCGCCAGACATGTATCGTATGCATACGGCATTGGATTTTTAGGTATTCATGATTTTGGAGCCGTGTCTGTTTTTACCATGATAGACACAGCAACTGTGATTTTTATAATAACGTTTACAGTTTTGGCTTTTGTGAGATCATGGATTGTGAAAATATTATTTTTAGTAATGAAAAGATGTATTGACATTGATGGGCAATATGGTACACATGTATTATTTTATGCAATATTGCCGTTGAGTACTGATTTTTTATATGCTCACAAGTTGTATGTGATTTATTTTTATGGAAACGTGATACTCAGCACGATAATGTACATGGTGAGATACTATTTCATATTTCTGTTGTAAATGATCACTGTTTCGTGTTTCTATCTAGCAGGCCTGGCCCCCTTAAACCACAGCAACGAAACCGGTGCAGACTGTTAGCTTGTCAAATGTACCTACATTGAATATATAAAACATTTTTTTTTAAATATTATTATTCAATATAGGTATCTCCCCATGATACAGAAATGCCATTTAATTTTTTATTACAAATAGCGGTGCCCTTCCACAGTGTTTTTATTGCCCCAAAAAAGTGACGTCAGCTTTTTATTGAATATTTCTACTCATTAGTTTACTAAAAATGCACGAGTAGAACTCCCAGGTGCAAATTTTGTATACTCTATTTTTTTTTAATCTTAAAGTTTTCGTTACTGTGAAGGTAAAAATACTGAAAATATTTCGTACAAAAAAAAATGTACCTATATAATTATGTCCGTTTGCCCCGCACGGCCCCCCAGAATTTGCGTTTTGGATGTGCACCAATGCAATGTACTCGCCTCTAGGAGTATATGTACCGGTTTCTTTTTCAATGTACCTCTGTACTTTTGAAGAAATATGCAAAAAAAGGGGGTCGTGCCAGCCAAACGTTTTCAGCTCGGCCCCCGTGTAACTTGAAAAATATATAGCGTTTTAAAAAGTTTCTTAAACTCAAGGAATGTACTCTATTAACACGTTATATGTGCCGCAACAGATATTGTGAATTCGTAATAATAAATAATTTATAGATGTGGATAGGGGGTCGTGCTGGAAAAAACAATTATAAGAAAATATCTAAAAAAGACAAAACACCCTTATCCAAAAACTATTAGAAAATAATTGATGTGCGGCAAGTAACATATGTACCGCTTTGGTTTCTCATACAACTTGCTAAATTTGAAAAATAAACCAATTTTAGTTGATTCAGCACGGCCCTCTATAGTTGCCTATATCTTTTTAAACATGACATATTTGTTTACAAAATTCGACTTCCTGAATTCCGTATAGGAGTACATTCATTCCAAATGAATTGCGATTCTGCTGTATTAGTACTTTAAACGATAAATTGAATTTAAAATATCATACATTACAACTTATGGGGTGACCATGATACAGTATTTTGACGTCAGTGTGATACGTAGTTTGCATGTTGCGATGTAGATGGCGCCACATAACTTATAACTTACAACTTACCTGTTTATTTTAACAATCCATTTCCGTGCTTGAAATAGAATTCACTGCACAACCACACGTAGAAAATGCGTGAATACTGAAATTATTGGAGTCAGTGAACTAATTGGGACCGCACACGAGTCTTAACGGTTATAATTCCTTTATAAGATGTCATCGCTAATATTAAACGAAGAAGAAAAAAACAAATTATAAAAAGTAATGTTTATTTCAATGTAGTCACATAATTTAAGAATTAATATAGTGGCTAAGTAATAACAGCCGCACGGGTCGATCCGTCAGGTTAAGCTACGCTTGCCGGGGTTGGTCAGTGGATGGGTGACCATCTTTACATATCGAGATTCCTCCGTGCCTCGGAAAGCACGTTAAGCCGTTGGTCCCGGCTGTTATTCGTGGATCTTTGACAGTCGTTACGGGTCGTCAGAAGCCCGAAAGTCTGACAACCAGTCTTACCAAGGGGTATCGTATTACCCAGTTACTGGGTTGTGGAGGTCAGACAGGCAGTCGCTCCATGTAAAATACTGGTATTCAGCTGCATCCGGTTAGACTGGAAGCCGACCCCAACATAGTTGGGAAAAGGCTAGGCAGATTGATTGAAGTATAGAATATTATGTACAGTAGGCTGCATCAATTGGGTACCCCAGTTGTATTAAAATTAACTTTGCTACAACATTGCGATTCAAACAATACATCCTTAAGAATAATACAAAAAGTGTTTCTTATGACCGGACGAGATTCGAACCATCGAATCATTGGTTATATATACAACGATAACCGCGAGCTCTTACCAACTAAGTCAGTTAGGTAGTTAATAACTCAATGAATTATCAATCTACTTGGCGTTATAACTCTGTCTGTCTATGAAATCGTAGTGAATGAATAGTTTGTTATTAGAGGGTAGTTATGCATTATATTTTACTAACCTATAATGAAGTTATCGTCTGACGAGTCTAGTTTTGATTCACCTTTCACATTTGTCTAGGAACCCGTTTGTCTCAGTTGGCAAAATATGTCTAAGGTAACTGTAAATTATCAAATCAAATTATTGTAAAATATAAATCTTTGTAGTTTTGTTACATAATATCAATATTAAATATTATTAAATGATTGTTAACCCGTCGCACGCCAATTAGCAGACGCAATAGATTTTTTATTGTTATCTGCATACCTGGGTGTCAATCGACGTTTAAAGAGTTAGTGTTTTTTATTTTTCTTGTTTTAAAATTAAATAAAAAAAAAAAAACAAATGGGTACTTAAAATACAAAAGACTTTATAGTAAAAAAAATACATAATGTATGATAAAAAACACAATTCGTGCCTAAGATTTGAACCTCCAATCTTATACACGGCAAGCGGTCTTGAAACCTCTGATCTATTTAGACGTTGAATAACTCTTCGTAAATGTCAACCCTGTCGTAAATGTCAAATATTAGAAGTATTAACGTTTTATTGAATAATACAATAATAAAAACAGATTTAGTTAAAAATAAATACTAGCATAAACTTATTTATTCACAAAAACAATACATTAATTTATAATAAAATGTTTTTGAAAATACAAAAACTAACTTCGGCCTATCACGGATTTGAACCCACATGTCTTTTGAGGGGTACCCAATTGATGCAGCCCACTCTACCTAATATATGGAATCATGGTCACCCCATCAGTTATAATGTATGATATTTTAGATTCAATTTATGTTTTAAAGTACTAATACAGCAGAATCGCAATTCATTTGGAATGAATGTACTCCTATACGTAATTCAGGAAGTCGAATTTTGTAAACAAATATGTCATATTTAAAAAGATATAGGCAACTATAGAGGGCCGTGCTGAATCAACTAAAATTGGTTTATTTTTCAAATTTAGCAAGTTGTATGAGAAACCAAAGCGGTGCATATGTTACTTGCCGCACATCAATTATTTTCTAATAGTTTTTGGATAAGGGTGTTTTGTCTTTTTTTGATATTTTCTTATAATTGTTTTTTCCAGCACGACCCCCTATCCACATCTATAAATTATTTATTATTACGAATTCACAATGTCTGTTGCGGCACATTTAACGTGTTAATAGAGTACATTCATTGAGTTTAAGAAACTTTTTAATACGCTATATATTTTTCAAGTTACACGGGGGCCGAGCTGAAAACGTTTGGCTGGCACGACCCTCTTTTTTTGCATATTTCTTCAAAAGTACAGAGGTACATTGAAAAAGAAACCGGTACATAAACTCCTAGAGGCGAGTACATTGCATTGGTGCACACCCAAAACGCAAATTCTGGGGGGCTGTGCGGGGCAAACGGACATATATAGGGCGACTGGTAATAAGTGACCGATACCTAAACACATGATTGTGCTCATGATAACAAACAACTTTTACTATGGGACCAAACCTGAAATCGCGAAAAAAAAATCAGCTGCCCCATACATTCATGTTCGCATAACTCGTCAAAATGTAGGGAGCAGCTGATTTTTTTTTCGCGATTTCAGGTTTGGTCCCATAGTAAAAGTTGTTTGTTATCATGAGCACAATCATGTGTTTAGGTATCGGTCACTAATTACCAGTCACCCTATATAATTGAGTGTTGTTTGGATTGGATATTTATGAAGCGATTCTAGGCGCACATTTTCCCATTTATATTTAATCAAAAATGATAATAGAACCCACAAAAAAAATTAACCGAAATCAGTATTTATTTATTTGTATTTTTTCTAGGTCGAAGTAGAACCTCTGTCTGGTACAAATGGATTCCTTATACTAAAGTTTACCCACAAAAATATTACTTTCAACTTGGGCCTAGTTTTCGAGACAATGATTTAAAAAAATATGTGTTAGGGTTGACACTATTTTGACCTTTATAATTAATTAATTTTAGTAGTAGTAAATAATTAATTTTAGTTAATCATAAAACAGCCAATTGACCTTTTTGTGAAACCCTAAATTTGGAATTTTGACCCTAGTACATAAAAATCATTTTCTCGGAAACTAGGCCCAAGTTGAAAATCATATTTTTGTAGGTGATAAACCTTAGTATAAGGAATCTAATTGTACCAGATATAGGTTCTACTTCGACCGAGAAAAAAAAAATCAAAACTGATTTCGGACAAACATTTTTTCGTTGGTTCTATTATGATTTCTGATTAAATAAAAACGCTAAAATATGCGCCTAGAATTGCTTCATAAAGATGTAATTCAAATAAAACTCAATCATATGCAGTTTTTTTTGTACGAATTATTTTCAGTATTTTGACCTTCGAACGACGACGTAACGAAAACTTTAAGATTTAAAAAAAATAGATTATACAAAATTGGCACATGGGAGTTCTAGTCGTGCATTTTTAGTGAACTATTGAGTAGAAATATTGAATAAAAAGCTGATGTTACTTTTTTAGGGCAATAAAACACTGTGCCTTCGTTCTTCCAAGTAACTAAGCTTCTATTAGTCGACCTCGTACCGTACAGTCCTTGCTGAAATGCCAGCATTTGGCCCAATATTCTATCTTCTATATATATAAAAATCAATTTTTGTCCGTTTGTCTGGCTAAAACTCGAGAACGGCTGGGCCGATTTAGCTGATTTTGGTTTTGAAATGTTTGTCGTAGTCCAGGGAAGGTTCAAACGTTGAGAAAAATTGGAAAATTCTGAAAAGATTGATATTAGATTTTCTATTGGGACAGGACAACGTCTCTCGGGTCAGTTAGTCCGTAAATAATAATACGTACACCGCTGATGAGGAAAAAAGAAAACTGTGGGGCTAAAAAAAATCGAAACCAAGTTCAGCTAGAGAGCCTTAGCACACTTCCGCGAAACCGCAGTAGTTCAATTCAACTGACCCGCATGAGGTTCAGCTATTCGAGTAGTGGAACATCAGCAGAACATCATCCGGCTTCGCGATTTCGCGGCGGAGGTTGCTAAGGCCCTCAAAGCTATGTAGACCTTTCGATTTTTGTGGCGAGAGTGTATATTCTGTTAAACTTGTTGGTCTAACATCTTGTTGTCTTGTAGGTCTTTACCTATGACATTGCCGTTTTGTATGAAAAAATTTAAACGAATTTTTTTCATGTATTTTTTATTTGTATTAATCGAAGTAATCACCCATGCAATCAATGCATCTTTTCCAACGCAGTGGCAGTTTATTGATGCCCTTCTTAAAGAAATCAGCTGGTCGGGAGGCAACAAATTCTTCAAAGGCATATTGTACTGCCTCTCGGGTATTGAATTTTTTTCCCGCCAAGAAGTTATCCAAATTGTGGAAAAAGTAGTAGTCTGTAGGCGCAAGGTCTGGTGAGTAGGGCGGATGACGGAGAGCTTCCAACACCAGTTCTTGCAACTTGGAGACCGTCTGCTGTGCAGTATGAAGTCGCGCGTTGTCGTGCAGGAGCAGCGGAGACGAGCGATTGACCAATGCTGGTTGGAGATGTGCCAGCTTCTCCATCATTGTGTTCAGTTCTTCACAGTACACATCTGCAGTAATGCTCACCCCGTTTGGTAAGAAGCTGTGATGAATGACACCGGCGCTAGACCACCAAACAGTGACCATCACTTTTCTAGGGGTAAGTTTTCGTTTAGGGCATTGTTTAGGTGCTGAACCAGGATCCAACCAACTTGCTGAGCGCTTGCGGTTATCAAACAGAATCCATTTTTCATCGCAGGTAACAATGCGGTTCAAAATTCCTTCATTTGTGTGTCTGTTGTGCAGTGCAAGGCATGTTTCGACGCGTACTTCGCGCTGGCGATCATTGAGTTCGTGGGGCACCCATTTGTCAAGCTTTTTTACCTTGCCAATTTGACGCAAATGGACCAATATTGTTTTGACGCTAACGTCGAAAGCTGCTGCTAATTCAGCCGTAGATTGTGTATCATCAGCTTCCACAATCGCCTTTAATTCGTAATTGTCGACCAAAGTCTTCGGACGACCGCGAGGTTCATTTTTCAGGTCGAAATTTCCAGAACGGAAGCGAGCAAACCAATAACAGGTAGTGCGTTGGTTTGTAGTGTTAGCTCCGTAAACGTCGTTGATGTTGCGTGCCGCTTGTGCCGCGTTGCTGCCACGACGGTACTCATATTCCATAATTACTCGAATTTTTAACGTATCCATGATGACGAAAAAGATTGAAATGCGATGAAAATGTAACACTAATCAATAAACAAATGACTACTTTTAGAAAAAAAAAAATCCATGTTTTTAAAATAAAATTTAGAATTCTTAGCCAAACAAAAATTATTTTGATTTGAAATGGCCAGTACTGCAGAACGGCAATTTCATAGGTAAAGACCTAATAATTTTATTCTAACATTCTAAACCGGTTTTGTTGCTGTAACTTAAGGGTGCCAACCAGACACGCTACACCGCCTCTTTTAGTAATTTGGAAAACAGATCACATACCACCATAAAAGTACAGTCCGTGAGCCGATAAGTACATCATCTCACCTAGTAAACTACTAGGTAGGATGGATACTTATCTCTGGTCATTGACCGTACTAAAAAGCTTAAGCCCGCGATTTCATACACACGGCAACACTATCTAAGGATATTTTTAATTATTAACATAATTTAGTCATTCTCAGGATTCGCCATTTTTAAAAGATTTATGCCCGTTTTCACTAACTCAAGTTTAGCAAATTTTTAACCGACTTCTAAAAAAGGAGGAGGTTCTCAATTCGGATGTTTGTATTTTTTTTTTTTATGTATGTTCGCGCATAACTCCTTCGCTTGCCAACCGATTTGAAAAATATTTTTTTTATTGGAAAGGGTATACTTCCCAAATGGTCCCATGTTTGTCAAAATCCAGTTCTGATGATGGGATCCTGGAGAAATCGAAGGAACTCTTCAAATATTAAAGGCACACCTATAGCGATTTGGGTATTTTTTATAGTAGCTCGTGCATTTGCTCTCGGAAAGCACCACTTGGTGAAGTGGAACTGATGATGAAGACCACAGATGGCTACCGGAACTACTCAATGATAAATATTTCACGGGTTGCAATTCGATTACTTTAATATGGTTGCTAAGCAATTTCCGCTCGTCACACAATGCGTGTGGTGAGTGGTTATTGAGGAGTTCTCCTGGTTCTTACCAGCAGAACTCCTCAAAAATTAACGTCCCAGCATCGGGAAAAGCAATATTTTGTAACATGTGATGAGCAATTGACATTAGACTATTGTAACTTATACAAATTATAAACAGACCCACTAAAAAGTGTTTTCGGTTTCGGATCAGTTGGAAGGCGCCACTCCGAAGCTTGTTGACTAGTTTGCATGTCAAACTCGTAAACCCACGGCTACTAGGCGAGCGGCAACATGTTTCATACCCAAGTGATTATTTAAAATGGTACGGACCGACTCGTGAGACACAGAAAGTTCAGCGGCTGTCTCTCTCAAACTCGAATGAGGATTTTCAGTCACTATTTCCGTCACATTTGCAGCTGGAGAATGGGCCGTGTCGTATATCGATGTATGGGAGAACATTCTATAGCTACAGCTAGCCGCGCAGGAATGTCCTTCGTGGCCCGCGCATAGGGTCTCTGCCCCCCCTGAGCAGGGGGTCCTCACCCGTTTGGCGTCCCCCTGAAGCGTGCTAGGTGACGCCGTATCATCAGGGCGCTCCCTCTTCGCTGGCCCTGTACTGCTCGGTCCAGGCTGCGGCTCGGAGGTGCCTGGCAAGGTGTTATTTGCCGGCAACGCCCGGCGTGAGGCTCCAGCTCGCTTACCCCGATTCCTTTTAGGTCGAGGCCTGTCGTGGGTTCTGTCCGTGTCTTGAGGTCGGATGGCGTCCCCGGACGACTCTGTTGCTTGAGGGGGCTTTTCGCGCTGGGTTGCCATTGTACAAGTAGCCGTGTTTTAAATATTAACTTTATTATTATTCAAAAAAAAAAAAAACCATTTTCCTTTTTAAATACGTAAATTGTATATAATTTCCTGTAAGAGTAAATACGGCGCATTTTACGGTGAAATTCGTATTCGTATGAATAACTAAAATATCCCTAGATTGTGTTGAAGCGTATTTTTTAAATTTACTTTTACCATATCTTTATGAAACCATGTACTGTCAAATACTGCAATTATTAACGATTTTATTCATATAAAATATTAATTTTGTTGCAGACAAATCTAATGTATATTCTTGCGAAATTCTTGGGTTATGAGTTTCGTTCAGTCAAACAGATTTACGTTGTTGGTTTTCTGTGTTGTGTAGGTTTTGCTTTATCTATACCTCTGCTTGCTGTAAGTACCAGATTTTTGTAACTATTTCCTTCACGCATAGTAAATAGTGAACTATTTACAACAAGCAAATGCTTTGCTGTATCTTGTCTTTACACACTTTTAAATCTACAAGTCTGATTTTTAATTCGACGAAATTCTGACAGCTGTTTGTCTGTTTTTGTCACTTCAGATATCATAAATCTTTTCTGTTTTGTCCTTTTTTATGTTATTTATATGACTAGAATTTTTGGTATATAAAATAAAAAATATGAAAGAGAATGAGATCAATAGTGTACTTTATGACAGTGTAAATAGTGTTTGTTCTGTGCATTCAATGCACACTAACTAAAATATTAATTTTACATGGCTAGATAAAAAAAGAGTAAAACAACATATTTTTTAAATATAAATATTTATTTAGGTATCATTATCACTAATATAATCATAATAATCATCATTGTTGTCTGTCTGTTGTTACAAGAACTGAAGATTTTACAAACAAAAATGTATTTATTAAAAAAGTTTGTAACCTATGAATTAGTGGACAGGGATTCCTGAGAAAGAAAAATAATTACCTTACTAATTAGTGTAACTTCTATAATTTGATATTAAAATTATGATTACCATTTTAAAATTCTCAGTAAATTTTTAAGTTTCAGTTTTTCTAATTGGAACCAAGAAATTCTAGAAAGATTTTTTTTTTATTTCGCTTCAATGCGTTCCGCTTTTAATTCAATGCGTTTCGTTTTATTAGTGGCAACACATCTGAAATTTCAGAATTCCGTCGAATTAATAATCAGACTGTAGTAACCTAGTTTTCCTATTTATGTGCACGTAAATAAAGAAGAAGGTACGCAAAAAAGAACGCAAAGTATAATATAACAAAACTATGCATTTTCTGGTCAGAATACGTATGCACCTACTCCACATATGTTTTCTGATTAAAAAAACCGGCCAAGTGCGTGTCGGACCACGCACTATGAAGGGTTCCGTAGTTGGGATGAATTTATCCCTAGAACAAACTTAACATTGTAGTTGAAATACATGTTCTTCCATACATTCCAAGTGTAAACGTAAGTTTTTAGTCACAATATTGAGATATTTGCCGAGTTATTTTGAGACCACAGACTTCTTATAGGTTTTCCTGTAATCTACAGATAAAGAACTATTTTCTGTATTCTTTTCAAAATTTTAGGCTCAGTAGTTTCGGAGATAAGGAATGGTAAATTTTCGTCTATTTTCTTAAATAACTTTAAAACTATTTATTTTAAAATTATAAAAAAATGGCTTAGTAGCTAATGGACCTATTCGTAAAATGGAAAAAATAAGAAATTAATAATAATTATTTAATTAATATTAATTAAAATTTTTTGACAAACTAATAATTTTTCGGCATCAGACTCGTTCCCACGCCTCCTAGCAATTACTTTGTTTCAAAAATATTTATTGTACAGTTCTAAAATATAGATTTAGCAAAACAGGCTAAATGCTGCGACTCGGAAAAATTTGCAGTCATTTCCTCTAAACAACTCGATTGGCATAAAACATTCAGTGGAAGTACGAAAAATTCATTGCGCCGCCGCCGGTGCGCCCCCGCGAGCCGGGATCGAATATGTAACGCACACGGCCGCTTTGACAAGGTTACCTATGCAATCGTTTTGGTTTGTGTTTTCATGACACAACATCATGTTAAAGTAGCCTACCAGTGTGTTGGGAAATAAAATGGTCACGGACAATGCCACAACCGTGAACACCACGAAGTAAAGTAGGACTGTGTTCTTGGGAACTCCGGGACAACGAACCTGTTCCCCGGTCCTGTCCTTGCTAAGCTTTGGGGTAGGAGTACATCCCTGATAGTTGTGCCAAATATCCAATGTGGTATAAGCAGGCTCACGTTAGTACATACCACAAGTTTTCTGTGCCTAAAAATAACGTCGTGGGTAAAAACTACTAAATACATTTTGTTTAATTTAATGCGGACTCCTAATGTAAATTCGCACTTACCAGACCTATATTTTTTCTTTTTTCAGTTAATGACACAAATTCATCGAACGAATGCCTTAACCGCCGGTATAGACATTGCCGTGTCATACCTTGGTAGTGTTTACGTGGCTGTAGTCATGTGGATGTACGGATTGAAGAAGTTTCGTACCGATATTCAATTTTGGCTGGGTTTCAGGCCAACACGTTTCTGGACGATAAGTTGGGCATTACTCCCTGTTGCGCTTTTTGTGAGTATAAACTGTATGAAGTGTCAGCCATAATGTAACTTCAGATGGATTTCCGACAATCTAAATAATTATATCAGTCACTCCACGTAAAATTATGTTATTTAGCTACATACGGTTAGGTTCCTCATTAGTGCGAGTTTACCCCTCTTTGGATTAATTTGCTAGTGGCATATTGGCATGAATAGCCTCAGCTGACCGTGCGAGTTTACAATCAACGGACAACTAGGAGATGAGAATCATGCGTGGTAAAGTCTCTAAAACTAGAAGGCCAGAGGCATGAACAACTATTATCTTTTTTGAATGCTGATAATGCTGAATGTAGATTTGATTTTGAGATAATTTTTATTGATAACTAGCTGCGCCCCGCGCTTTCATCCACGTAGACCGGGATAAAAAGTAGCCTATGTGTTAATCCAGGGTCTAGGCTATCTACTTACCAAAGTTCATCCAAATCGGTGTAGCCGTTTGAGCGTGAAGAAGTAACAAACATACACACTCACAAACTTTCGCCTTTATAATATTAGTATGATTAAATATGTATTTCAACTTCCAAGATAATATTTACATAATTTAAAAAGTTAAGTCTTAAAATAGTCATAATCATCTGTACAAGTATAAAAAAACCGGCCAAGTGCGTGTCGGACCACGCACAATGAAATGAAGGGTCAGTTAAAAAGAATTTATCCCAAAAACAAACTTAGCATTGTAGTCACAATTTTTTTTATGAGATAAAAAAACAATTTTCGGACTTTTTCCTTTACTTGTGCTGTGAGACCTTGCTTCTTGCCAAATTTCATGATTCTAGGTGAACGGGAAGTATCCTATATTCTGATTTACTTGCCGTATTTTTTATTGCGTTGACTTAGAAGCTTGATTTTTTTAGAGCTGCAAACGAATATAGATTGACATAGATTTGATATTAATTTCAACATGATACCTCCACGCGTATCTGAGGAAAAGGGTAACAGACTGACAGACTTGAATATATATTTCTTATGTGATAAAATTACAAATTAACAATTTTCGGACTTTTTCCTTTACTTGAGCTGTAAGACCTTTCGTTTTGCCAAATTTCATGATTCTAGGACAACAGGGTTTTGATTTTTTTGTCGATGCAAGAAGAGCTGCCTTCTAAAATTGGGGAACCTAAGAGGTGCAGTCACTTTTTTCTAAACTTTTGATCGTTCCTTCCTCGTGGTCAAACTTAATGGTCAAACTGATTTAACCACGAGGAATTCTGTTCCGGATAGTCAAACTACTTAGTTTTATGAAAAATATACACCCTTTGATAAAGTTCGTAAATATACTTGTAGGTACAGTCAATAACAAAAATAATTATCTTAGTTTATTTAAAAAGTACCCAGCATTATACCGCCATGCATTAATTGCAGCTGACAATTCATTACTTTTTCATTAGAACATTTTTCTTTTTGTAGTTTCACGTAAACAAGCAACTGTAATTAATTGGATTCTGACATTTCATGGATTTGTTTAGTTGGCCGTTCCAACTTTGGACCACATTGTTTGTGCGGTGTCTCTGGCCATAAACAGACCATTGTTTTCGGAATATTTTATTGTTATTTATTAATTTTCTTTCTTATTCTATTTAATTTTTTAAATATTTCTTAAAAAAGCATAAAAAAAAAAAACATTTTAAAATATAAAAAAATTGCGGTCCGCCGGTGTCGGGAGCGGGGTCCAATCTACCGGCGGTTAGGGCTGCAGAGATAGGAACCTCTTCACAATACGAGCCGTATCGAGGAGTACTGCTTCTGAATCTGGCCTTTGATACAACCGCCTAACGAGAGCCGCGAAATATGTTGGTCGAGGCTTTTGGCTATCATGCCGTTGGCCGTTACTACAATCGGCACAATGACAGCCGAGCTCACACTCCACATGTCAACAACCCCGTGAGCTAAGTCGAGATATTTTATTTGTTTTTTTTTTTGCAGCTTTCACGAGGTTTTGGTCATGTGGAATGGTAACATCGACAATCATTGCGCGGCGCGCTAATCGATCTATCACCACTATATCGGGCTTATTGGTGACAATAGTCCCGTCAGTAATGATAGACCGATCCCAGTACAACATGACATGGTCATTTTCGAGAACTGGGTCGGGCACATACTTGTTTTGTAGGATGGAAGAATTGGTTGGTTTAGCAGAAATAAACACCTTCTAATTTAACTAAATCAGCTTTTATTTTTGCACACTTTTAATCTTTACTACCGCCTTTTATTTTTGCTGAACCGACCAATTCTTCAATCCTACAACTTATTGTTATTATTATAATTTATTTAATTTTTTTTTAAATAATATTTCTATTTACTTATGTAAACACTTGATAAAAAGTTTAAAGAGCCACCATTAACTTTGACCACGAGGAAGGAAAGTACTTTTGTTAATGACTGCACAAGTAAACAAAGGGTGGATATTTTTCGTGAAACTAATATAGTTTGACTATCGGGAACAGAATTCCTCGTGGTCAAATTAGTTTGACCATTCAGTTTGACCACGAGGAAGGAACGCTTTTGATTTGTGGGGTTATTGCATTTTTCTCTAGAGTCAAATTGTCCGTCGGTAATGTCAGAAAGGTAAATTTCACATTTTGATGGGGTAAGGTCCAGCCCAATAGGTTTAAATTGTTGTTTGAGGGGTTGTAGGTAAGTCTTTCAAAACGGTGTCTAAATCACGTCTTAGCGTTCCATCATCACTATTACTTGATTCTCATCTCCTAGTTGTCCGTTGATTGTAGACTCGCACGATAACCTGAAGCTCATCATCATCATACTTCTGCCTTTATCCCAATGTATTAATTAACCGCAGGATTCGTGACAATATACCACTAGTAAATCCAAAGTAGTGTGAGTTTACACCTGCGTCTTATAATCAAGTGCAATTAGACCGACAAGCTTTTAGTTACTTTACTTACTTGAAATTCGACGAATTCATGTTACGGCATAATTGTGTGACCTTTGTGCAACCATTCACATATTATTTGGCTTGTCTATTTATCCGTCGATCGTTTTCTAAGAATTGCGATTTTTTCATTTTTTATTTTTTTATTTCAAATGACAATTGGCAAAAATGTATGGGGTATGGTCGAAATTTCCACTACAAACGAGATCTACCTCATTGAACAGTCTTTTAAATATTAAAATTCGTAGAATTGTATGTTACTAAATTAAAAATATTGGAAGAAGATTGTATTGCGCAATTTTTTTTCCTTTGTTCTCATCTCAAGGAACATAACAAAATGAGGCTCATGAAAATCTGTCCACTATAAACTACGTTCCACTTTTTTAAGCTAATTTCACTCTACTAATACACACATCAACACGGTCTAGGGGTATTTTTAAAAAAGCGAATTACTATCAATGTGTTAATTATTTATATGACATGTATATATTTAACAGATACGTTATTTAATATTCTACCATTTTTTAATAATGGTTAAGGTACTTAGATTAAAATTTCAGGATTTTATGGAAAAAAAATGAAGCATAGACGGAAAAAAAAATAGAAAAATCATTTAATTTGTGTTTATAAACTTGAAGTTAGTAGTCTGAGAAAGCGCCCATGATGTTCATAACACATCGGCAACGATTCGGCATGCTCAGAACAAGGTTGTCAATGTCTTGCTGCGGAATATTGTCCCATGTCCTTCTGAGGTGCGCAAAAAGTTGATCTTCTGTAGCCAGATTTTCAGGAACTTCCTTCAGAGCTCTTCTTTGCAGCATATCCCACGCATGATCAATGAGATTTAGATCTGGTGATTGAGCAGGCCAGTCTAAGGCCCTAACATTGTGTGTATGTAACCAAGCTGCTACCGTTCTCGCCGTGTGTGCCCGGGCATTGTCGTGCATGAGCAGGAAATCTTGCCCCATTTGTGTTCTGTGGGGCAAGATTACGGGCCCCAGCACCTGTTGGACTTATCGTTCTGCCGTCATATTGCCCCGCACCCAAACGAGATCCGTCCGTCCTCCAAGACGAATTCCTGTCCAAACCATAATTGTTCCTCCTTGGTATGGGTGAACTTCCTGAGGGTTCTGAAGACGGCTCCATCGTCCAGGAACTCGCCAAACACGCGTCCTTCGTGAATCTGGATGGAAGCCGAACCTGGATTCATCCGTGAACAGCACATTGGACCATTGCTCACGGCCCCAGTCCACGTGGTTCCGAACCCATTCTAATCGTCGTCCACGATTGCCTCTCCGTAAAGGTGGGACCCGGAGTGATCTACGAGAGCGTAGATTGCTTTCATGCAGTCGCCTTCTTACAGTTTGGTCACTCACAAGCACTTGGTGTTCCACTCGCAGCCTTTGGACCAATTGAGTCGCCGTTGGATTTGGTTGAGCTCGCGCAGTAATTTGCAAAAATCGGTCTTGTCTGGGGGTAGTGATGCGACTTGGCCCCCGGTGCCTCTCCGCTACTTCACCTGTGGCACGATAGCGTGTCCACAATCTTGAAATTACATTTTGGTGGGTCCCTATGGCCTCAGAAACATTACGCTAAACAGACCCAGCTTCCAGCATTCCCACAGCTCGTAACATCTCCGCCCTCGTCAAATGTTGGCGTTGCATGGCTACAATACCTCAATTTTAACTTTATCTTTCGTTTAAAAATGAAAAAAAACTGTAACTAAACGTAATTCGTATTGTTTTCTAAATTTCGCACAAATGAAAATTCCCAAACAAATCGGTGTATAAAAGATTCCAATGCGGCCAGTACTTTTCGAGTTATTTAATTCAGTATGAAATATCCCTAGACCGTGTTGATGTGTGTATTATAGTCGTAGATTTTTCGGTGACGCTGTTATTTTTATCCTAAATCGCCATTCAAAGGAAGTTATGCTCTTTGTAATATCAAACTTTGCTCCGGTGTTTCTTAAAGGATGTGTTAAACTTTGGTTCGATCTCACCATGGTACTGATAGAATGGATAGCATCCACAATCCTGTCCGTAAAGTTTCAGTCGCCATTACCGTTTGGTTATAAAGGGTTTTTCAATAGGGACGCTCAAACTTTGATAGCGTACAGCGGCCTTCTTGTTAAAGTGACAGCTGTCAAATTTTATAGGATTATTTATTTAGTCTTGACATTTCACCATGTAACGCTACACGCTTCAACAACGCCTTGAAATTATTCAAATTTATTATCAAAATCAGTGCTATATTCGAGCAACGTTTCGTGTCTTTGTCATTTCGCGTGGTGGCGACATCAACTAGCTACTAAGATCGTGTGACTTGACACCACTCAACCAACTAACTAACTTAACTTTCTGTGGGGCTACGTGAAATCTCTGGTTTATGTAGACAAACCACAGACAATTGCCGCCCTGAAGGCCAACATAAGTCGCGTTCTTCATGAAATTGAGCTACAGCGCGGAGCCGCGGCGGCCATTTGCCCGAAATTATATTCCACAAATAATGTCATTGAATGTCCTTTAAAATAAAAATAAAAATGAGGCAATATCACTTACACAAGTTGTTTTATTTCATTTCAAAGCTCGAGCGCTCTTAATGAAAAGCCCTTTACCACTAAAATAGAACGCGCTTCTGATGTAAATTTCTGTACAGTGCACACCTTTTGACTCGCGCTCGTGTCACAGACCCGAGTCAGTTAAAAATATGATTTCATCCAACTCTTTTCTATACATTTCCAGTGTTTCGCAGTACGTGGAGCATATTTGTTAGCCCAATGGGACCATTCGTTAATGAAGTGGTTAGCTGTGGGTTGGGCATCTTTGACATTTTCAATTGTAACTGCATTGAACATAAATTCGATAGCTGGTTTTTTAATGCGGAATGTAAGTAACTTTCATGTTTTAGGTTTATAAAAGACCATCCGAATGCATTTAGAAGCATCAGAATCTAGTCGCAATCTCATGCCAGCGACAATCAATGCCAAAAATGCAGGTAAACACACCTATTTGCGGGAGTTTCTCAAATGTTGAAGGATTTCTCAATGCATTCAAAAAAATGTTTACTTTTTTCAATAGATAAATTAAACAAATTATTAGAAGAAAGGATTAAGGTAAATGAAAAATATTATTGGTGAAAATTATTCTATCAGACTTGTTTACATTTATACCATGATGTATTCAAATTTTTCCTACTTAATTATATCAAGGGAAACAGCTTTTCAAGAAGAACTTTTGCTACTAGCACAACTTCTGTCAATTTTTAGTAAGTTTGGAGTTGAAAGACCTAAATAGCTGGCTACTTGGGCACAAGTATTGGATTGTAATCTGCACCCAATTATTATTATTAAGAGCCTGAATTGTTCCACTTCCGGGCAAAGGTCTATTTCCTCTCTTTTCACTTCTCTTGATGTATGGCGAGTAAGAACCAGTCTTTGTTGAAGGAGTCTAGCTCACCCCGCCATCTCGTCTGGGCCTTCTGCGATGTCGCTTGCCATTAAGAGGAACCCATCGGGTCGTGAGTTTGCCCCATTGTTCATCTGACATGCGACAGATTCATCACTATCATCAGCCTATAGCAGTCCACTGCTGGACATAGGCCTATTCTATTACACGCCATTCAATTCGATTTCCGGCAACTCTTATCCAGGTGCTACCAGCCACCCTGCGAAGATCGTTGCTCCTCCTAGTCTGAGGGCGTACTTTACGTTTGCCGATTCGCGGTCTCCACTCAAGATCTCGCGACAGATTTGTCCAGCAGAATTCCATTTTAGCGTCGCAGGTTTACGAGTGACATCAGTAATTTTTTTATGATGGAACGAATCGTTGTATTCCTAGCCCAGTCTTCAAGTTTAATACCCAGTTTACTCCGTTTCATTACTCTTTGGCAAACTTCGAGTGTGGACCTCTGCCGATTTGCCAAAGACCATGTTTGTTTGAAGGATGGGAAAAAAAGTGGTCTTAGACATTTTCATCTGAAGTCCGAACTCTACACTTGCTATTCTAAGCTATTTGTCTAGCATCTGAGTCAACTCGGAGGCCAATATAGTCGGCAAAACGGATATAAGATAATCTCTCATATCCGTCCATAATTCCCTTTTCGCCCAGCCTGCTGCCAGCTTTCTAAAGACTTCCTCCAATGCGGCCGTGAATAATTTCGTAGACAGCGTGTCTCCTTGCTTAACTCTTTTAAAAGACGGTCCTGTCATGAAACAGATTTTTTTGGCTGCGGTACTATTTCTGTAGATTATATTTAGTAAAATATTGACTTATGTCAATGTTACGTCAAGTCATTTCTATTTCTTAATTCTGAAGGGCATTAAAAATCAAGCTATGGCTTATAATATACTATCAAAGGTCTTTGAGTAATACCACGAATGAAATGTCCAGGAGGAGTTGAAATTCTAAATATTAGGTCTTTACCTATGAAATTGCCGTTCTGCAGTACTGGCCATTTCAAATCAAAATAATTTTTGTTTGGCTAAGAATTCTAATTTCAAATTAATTTTATTTTAAAAACATGGTTTTTTTTTTCCAAAAGTAGTCATTTGTTTATTGATTAGTGTTACATTTTCATCGCATTTCAATCTTTTTCGTCATCATGGATACGTTAAAAATTCGAGTAATTATGGAATATGAGTACCGTCGTGGCAGCAACGCGGCACAAGCGGCACGCAACATCAACGACGTTTACGGAGCTAACACTACAAACCAACGCACCACCTGTTATTGGTTTGCTCGCTTCCGTTCTGGAAATTTCGACCTGAAAAATGAACCTCGCCGTCGTCCGAAGACTTTGGTCGACAATTACGAATTAAAGGCGATTGTGGAAGCTGATGATACACAATCTACGGCTGAATTAGCAGCAGCTTTCGACGTTAGCGTCAAAACAATATTGGTCCATTTGCGTCAAATTGGCGAGGTAAAAAAGCTTGACAAATGGGTGCCCCACGAACTCAATGATCGCCAGCGCGAAGTACGCGTCGAGACGTGCCTTGCACTGCTCAACAGACACACAAATGAAGGAATTTTGAACCGCATTGTTACCTGCGATGAAAAATGGATTCTGTTTGATAACCGCAAGCGCTCTGCAAGTTGGTTGGATCCTAGTTCAGCACCTAAACAATGCCCTAAACGAAAACTTACCCCTAGAAAAGTAATGGTCACTGTTTGGTGGTCTAGCGCCGGTGTGATTCATCACAGCTTCTTACCAAACGGGGTGAGCATTACTGCAGATGTGTACTGTGAAGAACTGAACACAATGATGGAGAAGCTGGCACATCTCCAACCAGCATTGGTCAATCGCTCGTCTCCGCTGCTCCTGCACGACAACGCGCGACCTCATACTGCACAGCAGGCGGTCTCCAAGTTGCAAGAACTGGGGTTGGAAGCTCTCTGTCATCCGCCCTACTCACCAGACCTTGCGCCTACAGACTACTACTTTTTCCAGAATTTGGATAACTTCTTGGCGGGAAAAAAATTCAATACCCGAGAGGCAGTACAAAATGCCTTTGAAGAATTTGTTGCCTCCCGACCAGCTGATTTCTTTAAGAAGGGCATCAATAAACTGCCACTGCGTTGGCAAAGATGCATTGATTGCATGGGTGATTACTTCGATTAATACAAATAAAAAATACATGAAAAAAATTCGTTTAAATTTTTTCATACAAAACGGCAATTTCATAGGTAAAGACCTATTATTTCTCTATGATTTGGTTAATGGAATGGAGGTGATCAGTAATAAAGACCAAATCCGGCTTGTTCGGAAGGCTGATATTTGTCATGTGATCGTGTTATTCTATCATCGATCATTTTCATGAAAGCCTTGTACAGTTAGCATCAATATCGGGACGAACAGACTGTTCAAAATTATCTAAACAACTATTAAAATGAAATATTAACTCAATGACACAAAAAAAATGCTTCAGAATAAAGACAGTACACGACAACTGTCGTTCTGCCAAGAACTTTATCCAATTGAGATAAAGTTTAATTTTCGTAGTTGTTGAGATAATTTTTAACAGTGTGTTCGTCCCGATATTTTTGACGCTGACTGTACAGATGCGAAACGAGACCGATATGGCGGTAATTGTTGATATATTTTTTATCTCCTATTTTGTGTAGAAGGATAATCTGTATGTGGAAAAATCTGTGGTAGGATTCCGGTTGTGATATGTGGCAGGAGGACTGACTCCTATTTTATCCTTTTTACGCTTCAGTAGCTACGCCATCATCCCCTCTTACTGTATTCATGCTCCGCAGTACTTCTCAACCTGTGAAAGGCGGGATATTGTCGGAGCACAATTATTCAGTAGGGTTAGTGTTCACTGTGTAGGTTCTTATAGAATGCGAAACACCTCTATCATTCTGCTTTCATCATCGTCATTCAACCGAAAGACGTCCACTGCTGGACATAGGCCTTATCCAAGCATCGCCACTTCGACCGGTTCTATGCTTCCCACATCCAGCGGTATCCTGCGGCTTTCACAAGGTCTACCTTGTGGAAGGCCTTCCAACGCTACGTCTTCCAGTAAGTGATCGCCATTCCAGAACCTTTCAGCACCATCGGCCATCTGTTCTGCGAGCAATGTGCCCTGCTCACTGCCACTTAAGTTTGGCAATTCTTCGGGCTATGAGACGAGAAGATATTGCGTCGCTTCCCGAACCTGCCCAGCCGAGTCGGATTCAACAATTGACATCTTTACGAAGTTGGACCTACATAACTGGAAAGTTTGTCGTAGGTAAACATACTCGTCCACAACTTCGAGTGTAGCGTCTCCGATCTTCATGAGAAGTGGGTATTACATGGGCATTTGACATGACCTTTGTCTTGTCTATGTTCATTTTAAGACCCACTCTTTCGGAAGTACTAGAACTATAACGACTCTCTGTCTCACACCTCGCTGTAGGCATAGGATAGGTTTCGAGGTCTGGTCCTGGATTTGAATTGAGATAGTGGCGATTTCGTGCAGACACTTCAACACCTCGATAGTCGATCTGGCACCGTTGAAAAGATTGCAACAGCAGCACAGCCTATGTCTCTATCGAATCGAAGGCTTTCTCGCAGTCTACAAGCGCTAAGCAGAGGGGCAGGTTATACTCTTTGGTCTTCTGTATAACCTGCCGCAGCGTATGAACGTACATATTGTAGCGTTTAAGGTGATTGCGCTGTGTAGCCCGCGAAATTAAAATTTTCTTGCGTTTTTTACAATTTGCAGGTCCGTGTCAGGCTGTATCTTGATAAAAATATGATGCGCGTCAATAAAACATATGTATTTACATAATTTTAACCATAAAAATCATCAATACACCTCTCTAAGTTGAATTTCGCGGGCTACCACAACGCATCCCCCTAAAATCACTTTTTGCCACAATAAAAACGTATAATTTTCTTAAAATTGGTTTCCGAAATATAACATGATTTAGATATAAAAAAAAGCAAGATGTAATAAAAAACCAGCCAAGTGCGTGTCGGACTACGCACAATGAGGGTTCCGTAGTTGGTATGAAATTATTCCAACAACAAACTTAACATTTACTTGAAAAACATGTTCTCCCATACATTCCAATATTGAGAGATTTACCATGTTATTTTAAGACCACAAACTTCTTATAGGTTTTCCTGTAATTTACAGGTAATTTTCTGTATTTTTTTCAACATTTTAGGCTTAGTAGATTTGGAGAATAGGAATGGTAAATTTTCGTCTATTTTCTTAAATAACTTTAAAACAATTTATTTCTAAATTATAAAAAATATATATTGAGACCCTCATAGTAATTTGATATGTCACACGGTACAGTTTGAAATACTTTTTTTTTTAAATTTTCTTATTTGCCTCTTAAAAGTGACCCCCATATTTAAAATTCATTTATTTACTTTACCCGTACGTGTTTGGGTGACACAAATCCATACGGATTCGGAGCAAATTGGCTGTGACAGACGGACAGACAGACACACGAGTGATCCTATAAGGGTTCCGTTTTTTTCTTTTGGATACGGAACCCTGAAAATGAGTTATAAGATTACCGAGTCTTTCATGATATAAAATGTGAACAATTGGTTTTTTTTAATTTAAAAAAAATAATTGCTTCCTACATTTTGACGATTTGATTTAGATAAATGTACTGAACAGTTGATTTTTTTTCGCGATTTCAGCTTTGGTTCTGTAATAAAAGTTGTTCATAATGACGAGTACAATGACCCTTTAAAAGGAAAACAACCATTAAAATTTCACCCTGTATTGGAGCTTTTTTCTAGAGTATCTTCTCTATCTCGTCTTACTTTCGTCAGGCCGATGATATCCCAATTTATACTTTCCAGTGTATTTTCTAATATTTCTGTTATCCGTTCTTCTGTTTTAAGATTCCTGTTATTTAACGTTAATAAAACATGGGTCGTCTGACAAAAGTTTCCCATTCGGGGATTTTGTGGCCCCTTTGTGCCATAGATAGTCAGCCTAATGTCAGTCTCAGCGTTGGCTCTGCTGGAAGCGATGACGGGTACTTGAGGCGCATTATATTTGTGTGTGTCATGAGAGAGTAGAGGTTTTGACAAATAAACCCACCGTGTTTGTCTATTGCGAGTTGGCTTTTATTCTCAGAAGAACACATTCTCATAAGGACAGATTCTCATAAGGACAGATTCTCAAAAGGACAGATTCTCAAAAGGACAGATTCTCAAAAGGACAGGAGTACACGTAAGCAGTTAAAGAGAAAAATGAAACGTTTAAATTTTTTATTAATTGGTGGCACGTGTCAGTGTCGCAAGACGTTGCAGCCACTCTAAAGTTGATCGGTCCTTAAACATTCAGATATAATGTTTTTAATTTTACTAGGTATCGACTAAAATATCCTTTTCCTACTTCTTTTCCCTACACATTTTTAGGCACCTCGGACTATTTTTATGTCCGACAGTTTCGCTTCCTTCTTCAAAATCATGATGAAATAAAGTATGGATGGTCTTTTAGGAATTATGGAATTGATTATTTTATTCCACCCTTCGATTGCATTTGTTGTTCGAAATTTCTCGCCATAACAACTGAAGGTTTCTCTGATAATAACATTGATCCATTGTTTCAAAAAATAATTTTAGAATTGTGTGCTTTCCTCAGTACTATAGGAGCTAATTCACATAATGATAGATAGATATGCCTTCGGTATAAGCACAGCTGGAAACAGTGCTAACATCGTGTAGAGCCGAGTGTATTTACGGCACTCTTTGGATGAACTGAAACCAATTGATTTTGATTTTATCCAAACCGCATGTGTAAAATGATAGTAGCAACCCTTTACTATATGGGGATATATTAATTTTATAGCTTGAACGATTGCCACCTCATAGTCACATTTAAAAGTGCTTATATTCATGAGAAAATTAACTTTTTAAAATTTTGAAAAATCTCTCGTACGTAGTTTGGCTTTTGTTGGGCAACAATGCGAACAACAACGGCACAAAACACACAGTTCCTGATTCATGCGTAATGTCTGCCTGCACAGAAAAACATTTTTATAAAATATCAATGTAATAAAATAACTTTGATTTGGCAACATTAGTTAATAAATAAATAAATAAATATCCTTGGACATTTCACACAACGCCATCTAGTACCAAGCTAAGCAACCTAATGCTTGTGTTATGGTAATGATGTTAATAAACTAATTTACTTTAACTAACTATGCTTTTTAACCGACAAAAAAAGGGGAAGTTTTCAAGTCGAGGTGTATATTTTTTTATGTATACGTAGAACTTTTTACAGAGTAGTCCGATTTGAACGATTCTTATTTTATTCGGGAGGGCATTCCTCGAAGTTGGTCCCATGTAAAATTTATTAACTTTGTTTCATCGAACCTGTCATCTAATGACCGTATCTATGAAAATAAGTTATTTTAATGCCTTATTGATAACATTGTTTTATCTTTCTAGAATTTAGGCGGTGTGTTTAGATCACATAGAAATTATGGTCCTCCAGAGGTCGAAGATCGAAAACGAAGATTGTATTTTACTGAATTTACACGGCTAAGAAATTGCAAACATAAGTGTTTGATTATAGATGTAAGTAGGTCCCTACTTAGTTACTAAATAGAAATAATACACATATCAACACCGTCTAGGGATATTACGGATTTTCTCAATTTACTCAAAATTTGTTATAAATAACACATGTATATATTTTTGTAAAGCGTATTTATCAGACTAGAATTCAGAATAAAACAATATTTTATATTTTGCGTAAATTAAATTTTATATTTAAAAAAAGACGAAAAGTGAAATAGTGCTAAAACTAACGATGAATGAGTTTTTCAAGAAAAAGTGAAAAATAAAGCGAAATTATTCAGTTTTTTTGCAATTATGCGAATAATCAGTAGTCAGTAAAACCACCTATGATGTTAACAACATTCCTTGTCTTGCTGCGGGATATTGTCCCAGGTTCTGCTAAGATATCCAAAAAGTTGCTCTTCAGTCGCAATGTTTGCAGGAAAATTTTTCAAAGCCCTTCTTTAGAGCATGTCCCACGCGTGCTCTATGGGGTTTAGGTCTGGTGATTGCGCGGGCCAGTCTAAGACCGATACGTCGTGCTCCTGCAGGCAGCTGGTCACCACTCGCGCTGTGTACGGACAGGCGTTGTCGTGCATGAGCGTGAATTCTTGACCCATTTGTAGTCGATGAGGGTAGACTATTGGTACCTGGTTACAGTATTTTTCAGCGGTTATGGTGTTTCTGATCCAAAAGAGGTCTGTCTTCCACCAACACGAATTCCGCCTAAACCATAATTGTCCCGCCGTGGTATAGATGGACTTCCTGAGGGTGTTGCAGACGGCTTATACGACCAGGAACTCGCCTTACGCGTACTCTTCGCGAATCGGGATACAAACCGAATCGGGAATCAAGGGTAAACAGCTGACAAGGGTAGACCGCTGGTTATCTTCCCATAGCAAATTTTCACGAGCCCACTGTAATCTTCGTCCACGATTTCCTTGGCGTAGTGCTGGAGTACGAAGCGGTTTACGAGCATGAAGGTTAGCTTCATGGAGTCTTCTCCTCACAGTTTGATCACTCACAAGCTACTGGTACTCTGACTGGAGCCTTTGAGCCAACTGCATGGCCGTAACATTTGGTTGTCTTCTCGCGGCAACTTGCAAAAATCGGTCTTGTCGTTGGGTGGTTATGCGCTTCCCGCCTGGATGTCTTTCAGCCACTTCACCAGTAGCACGATAACGTGACCATAACCTTGATATCACGTTTTGTTTTGTTCCTATCTCCTCGGCTATACTCCGTTGAGTAGTCCCCCAGCTTGGAGCATGCCTAATGACCTTAACTATGTTCTTACATATCTTCTCTCGTTAAATGGCGCTGCTGCATGATGAATACAGTGGCATGAAATCGAAATTAACTGCTAACTTATTTTAAAACTTTAATTTGACACCAAAAACTATGGTAGGTAAATTGAAACCATCGAACTACGTTAAAGTTATGCCGCGCAAATCTTTTGTTTTTAATTTATTTTATCAAATTCAAATTTGGAATAATCCAAAAAGGGCCTACAAAATAAGCTTTCTTCAAAAGATTTTAAAACCGGCCAGTATTTTTTGAGTTTAAGAACTTTATACAAAATATTCCTAGACGATGTTGATGTGTGTATAATGATTTACAAATACCATAAACTCACGCCTTAAAAAAATGAATAACAAAAAATATGCCGTACATAGTGGCTATACCTTCGCGATCAATCAAAATGTAGTGGAACAGCTGTTTTATTTTTTTGTTTTTCAGTTTTGGTCCCGCTGTAAAAGTTACTACACTCTCTAAAATTTACTAAACTCTCGTAAAATATGTTCCTCGCTTAACCTAACAGTCTGTATAGTAATTTCTTATTGCTATGATACCATTTTATAAGTTGCAATTTTCCATGAAAACTAAAAAAACATTTATCTAAGATCGTAGCAGGTGGCGTTCTGTAGTTTCTGCCTACCCCACGGGAATAAGGCGTGAGTTTAATGTATGAATGTATCCGTCGTAGCCAGATCAGAAAAATATAAAGTGCCTCTGCAAATACTTTACCACGAAATTATAACTCCAAAATAATTTAAATAAAAAGTATGAAACAAGAAAATATTCTCATCTGAAATTAGAAAAACACAGACAAATTAAAAATCCGGAGTCACAGTACTTTTTAGAGCGTGATTATGATGAGTGATTTTATGAAAATACTAAAAAGTAGTCGGGTTTTAGTATTTTACATTATGGTACACAAGAGAAAAAAAAACAAAAGAAATTATCGTAAGGGGCTTTATTGTTGACCACTTGAGGCTATCTATTTGTCAATTTTCATAGCGGATTTTCAGTGGTTCAGACGTGAAAAGGTAACAGACAGACAGAGTTACTTTCGAATTTATAATATTAGTATGGGTATTAGTTCCAATGTGGAAAGATCACAATAATGAACACACGGCAGACACGTATCTCAGAGTACCACTTATGGCATAAAACCTTTGACAAAACTACCTTGAATAGCCATCTAGGTTTCTGTCGGGCTCTTGGCTTATAGATTATTGGCCGAGTCTAATATTGAAGACTTTTATAGTTATTAACCCCCGACGTAAAAGAGTTATAATTTTGACGGCTTAGGCTTTGTCTCTGTATAAAAAATTATTTCGTTTTTCAGGAATGGTTTGAATGTAGTCATCAAAAGTTAATTCTCGAGAGCACAGTGAGACTTTCATCATCTAAGCCTTCGGATGTATCATTAATGAACATATACGATACAAACAATACGAGCGAGGTCAATTTGGCTCCACCATCATGATGAGATTAGCATCCTTAACGGTGTTGCTATTTTGTTCAACACTTTTTAGCAGTCTCGGAAAAATATGAATAAGGTGTCATTCCATCCAGAATAACATGTAGATGATTTTTGAAAAAAATAAAGTCCCACTCGAAAAATGCAAAGGTTTGGTGTTTTGCAAATATCTCAAAAACAAGCTAAGATTTTTGTTCGGTTCGGAGGTAACTTTGGATTGTTTTACTACCGAGCAAATTTTATGGAATCGTGTTTTCGTTTAACATAGTACCCAACATTAATCCTCAACTTTACCATATATTTATTTCAAAATTAATGCTGCAGTATTTTCGACATAACGCAGGATCATGCAAAGCCATTTGAGGTAGTATAGGCCTTTAACTTTATTTGTCTAGCTTTGGCCACAAGCATTGATAAAAGAGGAAGCAATATCCAACTTTTGAAATAGCTTTTATACCCGTTTGCTCAAAATTAACGTGAAATTTTACTGGATCGAAAAGATTAAACTTTGATTCGATCAGCCTTAGCAGTCGAATGTAAGTTTCTTGATGTTGATCTGGTAACAAGTTGGGTAACAAGCAGTAAATCAAGGCTATCACATTTGTTTCTTCTTCTGTACTTCCTATATCAGCATGGAATGTGAAAGCTGTACAAAAGGCGGTAGAAAATACTTGAAAGTTCCATCGGCGAATAATTCACGTATGTACTGTAGTAATTCATGAGCATCTTTCGTCATACAAATTAAAATTTGGATCACTTCTGCCATCTTCGCGAGTCAAAAAATCATTACTCAATATTTCAGGTATTATGTACTATATCCTATGAGCTTTTGAAAATAGTTTTAAGAATATTCAAAGCTTTTTTACGAGCCCCATATAAAAAATTCTTCACAGAATTAAAATCAGGAACATCAACTACTAGATTGGTATCATCTCGTAATTTCTTCGTTGTATCTTCAAAAATCTGATTTACTGGTCCAAAATCAGTACATACTTTTTGCTTGCACTGATCCAAGACCACATCAACAGCATTTCTAGCTAGATCTGCAGTACAACTGTGCTTTGTTTCCCTTAGTACCACGTCGGCAAAATTGCTTAATGCCGCACTACTGCTACATTCAAAACGATATAAACAACGCCACCTTGTCTCTTGTGTGTCCATCTACAAGGTGCCGTTGTATAAATCGTTTTAACGGTTTCGGCCATGAGCACTGAGCACTACTTGTTTTCCTCTTTCACTTGAAATAAACTTTAAGTTATTACAATTTTTCTTATTGAACACGTTGGACGGTAAGCAAAGGCGTACGCCACATCGCTATATGATCAGGAACACGAGTGAGTCCTAAGGATATGCATAGGGATATTTAGCTTTTACAGCCGACATTACGTTATTGCGGTGCAAGGAAGTGGAGCGTTCAGCGAGCTCCTTATTCGCAGCAGCGAATTTCTCAAAGTTTACGTAAGGTTTTAAGAGAACATAAGGCGCCGTATTGGTCATCATCTCCCATGTCACACTACGGTGAGACCATAAATCCTTCTGCCACCGCCGCGCGGCTAAGTCGACGGCCATTTCTCTATAATCAGTCTGGTCATCCTCTAGCTCGAGATCGGTGACCAGCAACATGTCGTTATGCGCTTCACGTAATAGAGTGAGCACCTGAATGAAGTCCAGACCCTTAATTTCTAGCCTCACATATGCCTTGTGAACGAGATTATACTCTGGGTGATGCTTATTCCTCCAATAATGCAACACAGAATAGGGTCCAGTCTCGCTGGAGGGAACAAAGGCTCTTAAAGAAGCAAGGAGCATCTCAAGTAGGGTGCTCTTGCTAGCATCATGACGTGGGAATCCTGAATTGACTGCATTAATGAATTCTTGATGTACTACGGTATCCCGTGCGTTAGTGTCAGCGCGTAATGCCGCGACGCCGGCACGCCGTAAGCGTCAGGACCCCTGGACCAATAGAGATATTTGATGTTTAGAAAATACCAAAATTTACTGCCTTTTTGCTACTATTTGATAACCTAACTTCAAATATTTAGTACCTCGACCGACAGCGAAAAAACACGTAAAGAAAGTGGTCAGACATCCTGACGTCAGGTTGTCTGGACCATTATTTTTTTCATAGTTCGAGACAACAAAACTAATTTATCTATTTGTAAATATTTACTACCTTTTTAGTACCTCAACATATATTTTTTTCAAATTTTTTTGGCATTACAGATAAATGTTACGCTTGAAAGATTTTTTTCTATAATGGATATTTAATTTGCCACTTATTTTTAGGATATAGGTGTTTTTCTATCTATAATATGTATGTATTTACAAAAAAAAAAAAAATGTATATAAGTAGTTTATCAGCCATCTCGTTACCATAACACAAGCATTAGGTTGCTTAGCTTGGGACTAGATGGCGTTGTGTGAAATGTCCAAGGATATTTATTTATTTATTTATTTGCATTGTGGATTAGAAAATCATACACTGTAATTAATATACATAGAAAATAATTTTAATAACTAGTATAATAATATTAATAATTGTAGGCTACATATAAAGCTATAAATATCCAGTTTATGCTGACCTCTTATTGTAAGGAAATCTTATAGAATGCTAGATCGGCATATACTGGAAACTTATAACCGTGTGCACGTGATGTTATTTGATGAATGATAAATAATTAATATTTTTTGGCGTATATTAAACAATGAGCAGTCATGTTCTTACAACTTATAGTCACTTTACTAAACATATCGTCGTAACATTGCCATTTCGACTCTCGACGGCAATGCGATTTGTAATGTCCTACACCTTCGGGAGTCGCAGATGGCACAAATTCAATAACAGACAATAGCTTGTATTCTATACCTTTTAAAGATATATTTTCTGGTAAATCATTGATGCAAATTTGTACTTCAGAGTTGGGCTCAAAGGCAACAATATTCTTCAAATTATAATCTATGCTTCTTATACCGTCGTCGCAACTAGAATGTCTACAATTTGTCATATTGCTGTCACTGTTAATCATTGAGTTTACAGACTCACTTAATGTGTCTTTGTTGAAATCAAGTGGCAAAAAAGGACATATCCTGTGAATCTTGTTTACAGGACAGTTAAAATTTGTCATAATATAATATAATATAATATAATATTTATAGCTTTATACAATTCTTGTTATTAAAATTATTTTCCATGTATATTACAGTGTATGATTTTCTAATCCACAATGCAAATATACCTATATCCTAAAAATAAGTGGCAAATGAAATATCCATTATCAAAATAAAATCTTTCATGCGTAACATTTTTCTGTAATGCCAAAAAAAATTGAAAAAAATATATGTTGAGGTACTAAAAAGGTAGTAAATATTTACAAATAGATAAATTAGTTTTGTTGTCTCGAACTATGAAAAAAATAATGGTCCAGACAACCTGACGTCAGGATGTCTGACCACTTTCTTTACGTGTTTTTTCGCTGTCGGTCGAGGTACTAAATATTTGAAGTTAGGTATCAAATAGTAGCAAAAAGGTAGTAAATTTTGGTATTTTCTAAACATCAAATATCTCTATTGGTCCAGGGGTCCTGACGCTTACGGCACGCCATATATCGCTGTTAGTATTATTCTGTAGAAAGAAAGCGGCACCAATCAGTATCGTTAGCTCTCCCGCGTTCTTTCTCATATATTCGCGCAGCAGTCTCGAGCGGGCTGAGATTCATGGGAAACTCAATTTTATCACGTCTTGAACCACGTGCTGGTAATCTCTTTAAGGGAGATAGGGTTCCGTAGTTCGATTCTAGGAATATCTTTATTTCTTCTCCGACATGCTCCCGAATGACACAATTGGATAAGATAGCATGAACAGTTTCTGATCTCGGATTTATCGCAATCCCAATTTGCTTAGCGAATACACGTTCACCAGCCAGCGTCCCGATACTCCATTCTTCGACACTATGCCATAGGTTCGGAGATGAACGTTCTAAGCTTCTGCTTTCTATCGAGGTCTTTCCTAAAAATCTGAGAAGTCATGACTTATTTGGAGGTACTCTCGCGCACAATCTTCTCTTAGAAATGAAACTTGCGTTCATTCGAGAGAAATTACGCAATACCTTCTGTAGGAACATCCCGTATGAAACACTACCGAAATTTGCCTCCACCGTCATTCTAGCGGCATGGCCCGAAGGTGATATAATTTTCTGACTAATCGAGAAGGATATAGGAAATTTGGCAAATACGTAACCTCTCTCTTCCGCGCCAATTCGTCGCTCGATATCATACTGTCCAATCAGCCCATGAGAGTGTAACTGGAACTCAGTTTTCTTAATCATGTACGTTTCAGAAGTAAGCAGCTCATCTTTATATAAATCTAGTACCATCTCATCGGCAACGAAATACAGATGCGACAATTTTGCTCGCACCAGTAAGCGTGTGTCAAAGAAAGTACAATTCATATTCTTTAGGACTTCGCTCTCAGGAAATACATATTCATCCTTTCCTAGAGCTTCTCCCGTAAAGAAGTTAATGATGAAATGGATCTTTCTATGCTTTAAGGCTTCAATATAAGAGAGCATGCGTTCGGGGGAATTGCAATTGATCTAGAAGAGCACCACTTCGCTACTACAAGGTAGAATAGGGCCCTCGTTAATAATAGGTCTTTACCTATGAAATTGCCGTTTTGTATGAAAAAATGTAAACGAATTTATTTCATGTATTTTTTATTTGTATTAATCGAAGTAATCACCCATGCAATCAATGCATCTTTGCCAACGCAGTGGCAGTTTATTGATGCCCTTCTTAAAGAAATCAGCTGGTCGGGAGGCAACAAATTCTTCAAAGGCATTTTGTACTGCCTCTCGGGTATTGAATTTTTTTCCCCCCAAAAAGTCATCCACATTCTGGAAAAAGTAGTAGTCTGTAGGCGCAAGGTCTGGTGAGTAGGGCGGATGACGGAGAGCTTCCAACCCCAGTTCTTGCAACTTGGAGACCGTCTGCTGTGCAGTATGAGGTCGCGCGTTGTCGTGCAGGAGCAGCGGAGACGAGCGATTGACCAATGCTGGTTGGAGATGTGCCAGCTTCTCCATCATTGTGTTCAGTTCTTCACAGTACACATCTGCAGTAATGCTCACCCCGTTTGGTAAGAAGCTGTTCTAGGGGTAAGTTTTCGTTTAGGGCATTGTTTAGGTGCTGAACCAGGATCCAACCAACTTGCTGAGCGCTTGCGGTTATCAAACAGAATCCATTTTTCATCGCAGGTAACAATGCGGTTCAAAATTCCTTCATTTGTGTGTCTGTTGAGCAGTGCAAGGCACGTCTCGACGCGTACTTCGCTGGCGATCATTGAGTTCGTGGGGCACCCATTTGTCAAGCTTTTTTACCTTGCCAATTTGACGCAAATGGACCAATATTGTTTTGACGCTAACGTCGAAAGCTGCTGCTAATTCAGCCGTAGATTGTGTATCATCAGCTTCCACAATCGCCTTTAATTCGTAATTGTCGACCAAAGTCTTCGGACGACCGCGAGGTTCATTTTTCAGGTCGAAATTTCCAGAACGGAAGCGAGCAAACCAATAACAGGTGGTGCGTTGGTTTGTAGTGTTGCTCCGTAAACGTCGTTGATGTTGCGTGCCGCTTGTGCCGCGTTGCTGCCACGACGGTACTCATATTCCATAATTACTCGAATTTTTAACGTATCCATGATGACGAAAAAGATTGAAATGCGATGAAAATGTAACACTAATCAATAAACAAATGACTACTTTTGGAAAAAAAAATCCATGTTTTTAAAATAAAATTAATTTGAAATTAGAATTCTTAGCCAAACAAAAATTATTTTGATTTGAAATGGCCAGTACTGCAGAACGGCAATTTCATACGTAAAGACCTAATATAATCACATTTTCGGTATCGCGAAATCAAGAAATTTGAAAGTAGCTCACCGTCAGAGATGAGCCCGTCCTCGTATTCTTTCTTCAAGGTATACATAGTCTGCGCGAACGTGACAACAGGCCCTGGGGAGAGTGCTTCAATTTCGATACTTTCGTTAGGTAAGAACACCACGTATCGAGTCTCCAGGATGACTCTTGACTCTTGTATACGGTTGTGGATAGAACACACCACCCGTAGGCAATAGGTATAGCTCTAACGCGTGTAAATTGATCTTTATCTGAACATAAAACACTCTTTTTGCAAAAGTCTCGTTACTTAATATACGCGTAAGGATTTCAATCTCAGCGGTGAGTATCCGTTCGCGTTCGTCTTGATCAACGGGCATATCAGACCGTACGTCCCAAATAAAAACATATTTCTTTTGATCATCTAGATCGGGAACTATATCATCAAAGCTATTAATTGCAAGCTCCTTATGGCGAATTCTAGTGGAGGTAACGCGAGGATCTAGAGGACGTGGGTCATACGAAAGTATTTCCCCGTCAAAATCTACTAGCTATGTCGCCTGGAACCAACCTAAGCCAGGAGAAGACCCAACGTATATTATGTCGCTCCCGGGTATACAGGCGGATAAAGTTATAGAAAAGAGCTTACGGGCTCCTAAATCGGCGATAGTACTCGCAGTCGTCAGAAAGCGAATGGTAACGTCATTAGTTGATGGTTTGGGAAAACGCCCAACGCGCGTCCCGTCCCAGCCGATATGCATTCCCTGCTCCGCAAGACCGCATATTTCACTAGTATTACGCCACAGATCGGGATGGAATATGGATTCCATTTCAGCTCCGCACCACCGAAGGCGGGGTAGTGAAGCAAGTGAACTCCGAATTAAGTTGCACAATCTTATTCGCTCAACATTACCATAAATGATATTCTGAGCGAAATCATAGAATGTAGATGCATCCCAAGCAATGTCCATATTTTTACAATCGTATAATAGGCCACTCTCAATCGCAACATCGATGATGGAAAGACCTCTATCGACGACGATTAAGAAGGAACTGTCATACCCCAGAGCAAACCAAAGTTTCTCTTTGATCGAATCAGATTCGCGTCCGTAGTTAAAAACGTTTTTGTTCTCAAGAGTTGTCCCTATCTTTACATACTGAGCAGGGCTCAAGACCAAACCACAATAGTTGCGCATCGTACGACTTTTTTACTATCCGTCCTCAAGTACGTAATTCATAAAAGAAAAAAAATTACTAACAATAAAATGATTTTCCATCACAATTAACAATTACTTATAAAATGCGTTTTGCGTGGGTCTCAATAAAATGGCAGTGGCGTAAACGTAAAAAAATGAAGATAATATCGCTCGCTGTCCTTGTGGCCAGCTATTTATATGAATCTCGTTATACAGGGTGTTTGGTGCATCGTGTGCCAAATTGAAATGGTCGACTGAAGGGGTCATCTGCTAACCTTTCAGATACCTCTCCTGCCCTGTAAATATTTTTATCGTCTTTTTTTGTTTTATTTAAAAAAAAAATAGTAATTAAAAAAACTAAAAAACCCGACTGCGGTAAAACACTGAAAAGCTAAAAACAAGCCGATTTTAAATTGAATAAAAGTTGGAAGCAGGCGGGACCCATTTGAGTTTGAAAATATAAAAAATGGAATGGGTCCCGCCTGCTTCCAACTTTTATTTAATTCAAAATGGGCTTGTTTTTAGCTTTTCAGTGTTTTACCGCAGTTGGGTTTTTTAGTTTTTTAATTACTCTTTTTTTATTTCCCGCTTTTTAGTTTACAAATGTGAAAGATTACGCAGCCGATTTAGTTTTTGCAAGGAGTTTTGGTCGTGAGAGTTATTCAAAAGCTTTTTTGGATCAAAATAATGCAGAAATAGCCAAGCCTTGTTTTTTACGTGTTTTTTTACGATTTGTCACTTTGAATTACTTTTAACCATATAAGTTGTATATTTTGGAACCACCTTTTAAAACCTTTTATTTTGATACCCCACTCAAGAGGTTTTGAGCAAAAAAAAAAATATTTTAAGACATAATTTGGTGCCAAAAATCCGCCTTTTTGTTTTTTTTTTTTTATTTTGATATACCCAGTGTCACTCACAGTAAATAAGAATCCAACGACACCTTTCAAGCTAAACTCCATCGAGTCGTTCAGGCCGCAGAGCGTGCCAAACAATTATACATACGTACATACGTACATACATACGTACATACATACTCTCGAAAAACACAACCCTCCTTCTGGCGCAGTCGGTTAAAAAAACCCAAATTTTACATTCAAATACAAATTAAAAAAAAAATATAAGGCGTAGACAATTTAGTCGCGAAGTTTCGGAATATGTAAAACTTACACATGTTACAGCTGTTTATATGGCTTCAAAAAAAAAAAAACAAAAGCGAGCGGCATCTTGGTCGTTTTTGGTTTTTTTTTGTAGCCATGTAAACTGTGTAAGTTGTAACATGTGTAAGTTGCCGAAAATTTGCGAGTAAATTAAAAAAAAAAAAACTACATAACTAATGTCACTAATTTTGTATTTAAAAGTACTTTAAAACAATACACATTCAAAAAGTACTTCAAAACAATACACATCTAAATAAAATTAAAATTTAGAGTCCTACGCCTTATACTTTTTTTTTAATTTGTGTTGAATATAAAATCTTTTTTTATCTTCTCAGGTCTTTTTTTATTAAAACAATAAAAAGACGAAAAAAAAATTCACAGGGCATGAGAGATGTTAAGGGGTCTGAAAGGATAGCTGATGCCCTTCAGTCGACCATTTGGCACACGATGCACCAAACACCCTGTATATGCATCGGTACTAAAATGTGAACACTAAACTTTAACCCTATGACACAAGGAATGTTTTACAATTAACAGAGTATCCAATTCAGGTAAAGTTTAATTTTTTTAAGTGTTAAAATAATTATAAGTCTGATAATTTTGACGCTCACGGTACATTGTAGGTAAGTACTATGGGCTGGGGCTGTGCATTATCACTTTCAAAACTTTTTCGTTTGAACGTTGAAATAGTAGATTACAACACCCTTATTCAGTTTGACCAATGAACGAAGGATGAGGCCATTATTGTAAAGTTAATTGTTTTTGTTTGACCAATGAGCGAAGAATGTCGCCTAAGAAAGCATGACCCTAAAGTGAACAATGGCCCTTTTTTTTACTAAACGTTAAGGAGGATGCGCTGTGTAGCCCATGAAATTCAAATTTTCTTGCGTTTTATGCAATTTGCAGGTCCGTGTCAGATTGTATCTTGATCAAAATTTGATAAGCAGAAATAAAACATAATGTATTTACATAATTTTAATAGATAATTTTGATAGAGAGATGAGTTGATGATTTTTATGGTTAAAATTATGTAAATACATGTTTTATTTCCGCGTATCATATTTTGATCAAGATACAACCCGATACCTGTAAATTGCAAAAAACCCAAAAAAATTGAATTTCGCGTGCTACCACAGCGCATCCCCTTAATTGGTATTGGTATTCAGTTGCAACTTGCACTTCTAAAGATTTTTTGCACCCTTTTTTCAGTAAAAAAAAAACAGAGCTGGGCTGCTCAGCAACAAAAAAAATTAGGTAGAGGTATAAAAAACCGGTCAAGAGCGAGTCGGACTCGCAAACCAAGGACTCCGTTCTCATTTATATTTAATTTTTGTTGATGATTTCTGAAAAAGTGTGCTATTTAGAGATCGTTTTATTTTTCCTGTAATCTTTACATAAACTTCTATCACATAAAATAATTTCAGATTTCTATGCAAACTTCGGAGATAACGGGGGTGGGGGGACGGTATTTTTTTTTAAATAAAATTAAAAAAAGCTTTGAGAATGTGCAAACAGCGCTCTTTCATATGATACCCCACATGCCCTAGTAGTCCCTGTTGCAAAAAAAAAAAAAACAATTATTTCTTATTTGCGAAATTTGGAACAGTTTTAGATGACGTTTAACCAATAAACGTCATCTAAAACTGTTCCAAATTTCAAGTTGATAGCATTAGTAGTTCTTGAGATATCCAGCAGTGACAGACAGACAGACTGAGTCATAAGGGTTCCTTTTTACCATTTTGGTACGGAACGCTAAAAAAAAGACCAACGGCTTAACGTGTTTTCCGAGGCACGGTTGAGTCTCGGTATGTAAATATGGTCACCCATCCACGGACCAACCCCGGCAAGCGTAGCTTAACCTGATGGATCGACCCGTGCAGCTGTTATTACTCAGCCACGAGCTCCTTTCGGCGTTTGTTTTAATGACCACTCAAATTTTCAGAGACGAGATGGTTCAGAAACGATAATATTTTCGTTATGTGAAACCAAAACAATGGTCTTTTACGGTCCGACCTTAGCCTGATTTGTATGAAAGTGGTTTGGTCATTCTCAACTGCGCCACTCATTCTTTCTAATAATCTTATGCTTTTGCATGTGTCTTTTGTTAAATTAAAAACCATGGGGCTGACGAACCTTCCGCACCGCTTCAAGGGTTTGAAGCCAATAAAACACAATGAGCGAACAGGCACCAGATGTAACATTTTTACGAAAATAATGATATAAAAGAGTGTCTCAGAAAACATTAGCGGTGGACTTTTATTAGATGGAATATAAATTAGCTTCACAGACCAGCTTTCCGATTGTACTATTAAATAAGTTAATATTTTAAAAATGTGTAAGTAAGGTTTTTGTGTAATGTTGCGCAAAAAGACGCGCAGGAGACACGGCTTTTGATACACAAACTGAATGTCATATAATTATGTGACTAAGTTCAAATTCCATTGCAGCCAAAATGTATTTAGGATGATTTAATAGCGAATGGTAACACAAAAATCAACTTAAGATGATTGCGCTGTGGTAGAGCGCGAAATTCAAATGTTCTTGCGTTTTTTGCAATTTGCAGTGCAGTGTAAGGTTCTATCTTAATCAAAGTATGATTCGCGGCAGCAAGAACTATGTATTTACTTAATTTTAACCATAAAGATCATCAATACTCATCTCTAAGTTAGATTTCCTCCGCATTGGTCTGATTTCGGAATTTAGACGAATCGGCAGGAAATCTAACTTAGAAAGATTTTTATAGACAAAAGTAATTAAATAACATGAAATATTATTATGGCACATAAATAATTATAATATACGTAATAGCTAGTTATTTTTTTAAAATTCATCTAGGTCGATTATGTCAGGTAAATCAAGCGTTAAATACAGCTCTCTCGCGCCAACAACATTTCGAGTTATGTTTATATGCTTACTTTATGGCAATAAAGAATTCTTTTACGAAACCTGTTCAGAGCATAATTAGCTCAATATTCTATTCTTCAAAATGACCTGATTAGTATTTTCTATTCTTTAATTTTCTTAATTCGGAGATCACAATCTTCTCAAAATGCTCTGTTTTTTGAACGGTCTATTTCATAATAACATTGCATCGTGCCTTGGTAATAATTTAATTATTTTAATGACAAATGACAAGAGTTCAATAACGCTAATACTAAACAAAAATTGCACTTAAATCTCAAAATAAAAATAATTTCAAAAAACCTAAGAAAAAGAGTTTTGTAAGTAGGTATTTTGAGATTATTATTGTTGTTAGAGAAAGGTGATTTAGGTGCATTTTTTTATAGTATTTGCTTTCATGAACTCTTAGCATTAAAATAGTCTAATTATTACATACATCCGATGCATTGTTAATATGAAACGAACCGTTTATTAAGAGATAAAAACAGATCATTTTGATGATCCGAATGAAGAAAATGAAAGATAATTAGAAAAAACTAATCAGCGCATTTTGCAGACGAGAATGTTGATTTATTTATAAGCTGAACAGATCTAACTATCTATCTGACCTCCACAATCCAATTACTGGGTAATACGATACCCCTTGGTAAGACTGATTGTCAGACTTTCGGGCTACTGACGACCCTTAACGACTGTCAAAGATCCACGAATGACAGCCGGTACCAACGGCTTAACGTGCTTTCCGATGCACGGAGGAGTCTCGGTATGTAAAGATGGTCACCCATACGCGGACCAACCTCGGCAATCGTAGCTTAACCCGATGGATTGACCCGTACGGCTGTTATTACTTAGCCACGAGCTCCTCTAGTACGATGGTAATGTGGGTATAATATTCCGTTTGATGATGGTGCAGCAATTAGGTCAAAAAGGAGAGTTTTCATTTTGAGTAAATTTAAACACTGTAGAATTGGACCACTAGGTCAATGAGTGAATGAACTTGAATCCTTGAACATGTGTGCAAATAAAAAAAAATTTTTCGGTGGACAATGGATTAGGCACTATGGTGCACCGCAGGTGGACCGCACCGCAGCTCGGTTGTCTAGATAGAGTGATTTCTTTGACTGAATTTATTTTGTTAGAATAAAATATTTTTTTTAATTTATGGGTTTTAATTTAATATTTATTACATATACAGTATTACTTATAGTTTGATTAGATTATTATTATTACACATGTTCCAGTTCCATACCGTAGACCCGTACCGTGGCATAGATGCCACTGCGTTCGGTTGAAATTATCATCAAACGAAATTTGAATTGTTTTTTTTTTAAATAATGATGAGATTGTATCTAAGCGGAAAAAGGTGCGCGTCTCAGGTTATTTATTTTCAACCTTATTTTAAGGCTCGCAATGTTGATTTTGGTTTGGCATTGACAAACCACGCTGTGCTGCGCCTCGCCAGATGTGCATCGGCCCCATAAGTTTCTTAGAAATTGGTATTTAAACATTTATGATAGGAAAACACAAATCGTAATAAAGTTTAAACAGTATTTATTTAATTTACATAATTTAAAATCTAAGTCTTAAAAATATATATAAAAAAAAAACCGGTCAAGTGCGAGACGGACTCGCACACAAAGGGTTCCGTACCATATTATTATTATGTTTAACTATCGCAAAGATAACCATGTATTTCATAACGATACTGTGAATTACAAGGGTATTTTTTGCAGTTGCAGAAATTCGCCCATATTTAAACAAAATACCTTGTGAATCGCCGTTTTTAGTATTTGTTGATACTAAAAAAACTAAAAAAACGGTTTTTATTTTTAAATTTTTCATCAAAAGTCGAAAACTATGCGGCCTAAAATAAAATAAAAAAATGTTTGAGAATGTGCAAACAGCATTCTTTCATTATAAGATACCATACACGCCCTAGCATCACTTTGAATTTTTATGACCTTGTTGCAAACAAAAGAATATTTTTTTTATTTCTTTCTTGTTTTCAAAATAGTTTGGTAAACGTCATCTAAACCTGTTCCAAATTTCAAGTTGATGGCATTAGTAGTTCTTGAGATATCCAGCTGTGACAGACAGACAGACAGACATACAGACAGACTTTATTTTATTGAAGTAAAGTTCCTTTAGTTAAATTGTCTAATTTGATCGGTTAATTCAGTGGAGTAACATACGAGTAAAATTTTATTTACCTACCTACACACTATTGTATTGATTTGTTTTATTACTTTTATTTATGTGTTAAATGTCACCAAACTTTAGATTATTATTAGAAATTAAAATGGTGTTGTCCGAGCAGAAGGACATCTATTTGAAAGTTGATATTTATTTCAGTTACATAAATTAAAATGGTGTTGTCCGAGCGGAAGGACATCTATTTGAAAGTTGATATTTATTTCAGTTACATAATTTAAGGTCTAAGTCTTAAAAAAAATATAAAAAAGGAGGGGAAATAATCATAGGATATTAAAAAATTCGTCCGCATCGCCGTCGACAGAAATTAAAATTAAATAATTATCGTGAATTCGAATGTTTTATTCAAGCAAAGAACCTGTTTTATTAACTTAACAGTATTCTTGGCCGTTAGTCTGCAGATTACCTAGGAAGTCTGCAGATTATCTAGTTAATAGGATAATAAATTAAACATTGTTTTCCACTTTAACGGAATCAACCCGATTAACAAGAGATTAACAAGTTAATCTGCACTCTAAGGGCCGTAAGATCAAAAGCAGTTTAAACTATGGATATCGGAATCTACGATACAATATAATCGATGGTGATATGATCCAATGGAAAATATGAACAGATTAGTTAAACTTCGATTAGTCTTTTACACATGGCAACATTCTCTAGTTTATTCGAAGTTAGTTCATCCATTCACTAAAATAATGGCAAAAAAAAGACCTAGTTGACTGTAGTAATAACAAGTAGGTATCAGTAGGTCGTATCTCTAGAAAAAACTCTTTAGATACTAATTAGGAGTACTTACTTAATTTAAATAAAATTTACCTTATCCGGATGACATATTTCGCTTCCGATTTCGCTGAAACCGGAAACACGAAAACGACGTATGAATTCTATGTCATTCCATTGATTCCAATGATTGTATCTTGATCTAACGACATACGGTCTACTATAATAACTATGTATTTAGATCGTTCAACTTGTGTATTATTTCGATATCTGAATCCGAGTCACTGTCATGTAACCAAAAACAAAGCTTCAATGAATAGATACTACGTAGAATTTAAAGCAGTCAGGTAGAAATGTTTTGTTTGTAGCAATTTTTTTGAAAGGTCGTCGCGTCTATTTATGCCATCTGGTACGCACACGGTCAGTTTAATCCATCCAAAGGAGTTTAACTGTCCCTTTGGCTTAGTTTAAACGAATCGATGGTTTAAACTGCCAATAATCGATCAACTACCTGCTTGATCTTACGCAATAATCGATGCCCAGTGATTAAACTATCTTCCGAGGTTTAAACTACAATTGATCTTACGGCCCTAACTGATTTACGCACATTAGCGGTAACATATCGCATATGTAACATTCCGCGATAGTTTATTTTGTAGATAACTATAGTTATCTACAAAATAAACTTACCTATATTCATATTTAAATATTATGAAAATACAAAAAGGTTTTTCTTCTCCGTAATTTCTAAACTTACTTTAGTATAGTTTCAGCACAAGTCTAAAACTTTTTATTTCCTACCTTATGGTTCCAAGCATTTCAGTCACGGCCCTTACAACACAACAATACAACATGACTATTAAAGTCATCTCAAAATGTTTAGGATACTTAAAATCAATCAGGTTATTCAAATTACCAAACAAGGCTCATAAAATACCTACTTATTTAATTCAAAGCAATCAAATAAAGTTCCGTTTTGAAAGCTACGGCAGGCAAAAATAACATTTTTACTAGCTCATTGTTTACAGATTTTTTTGTTAACTTGGGTACCACGACCCTTTCTTTTTTTTGTTAACTTGGGTAGAACGAAAGGGTCGTCTTTTGTAATATGCGCCGAAGCGCTATTGGCTGACGAAAACAATGCCATCAATCATCATCATCAATCAGGACCCGCCTGCCTCTGGCCGTGCAGGCGAAAAGCGACCTTATGGGGGTGCTGCACAAAAATCGTTGATAGTACATATGCATAGAACGAGTAGGGAATGTGTCTAAATGCATGAAACGAGTTAAGAAAAATGGTCAGATGCACACGGTAAAGTATTAGTGAATGTGACCTATTATGGAAAGCGACGAAATAGCTAATGTGACGAATAGTCATCAGATCCTAATAAACCCCAGGGTGCTACGCTGGCATCAGAGCAAGTTATGTAAGGGATAGATGTACGTCCAGAGATTTGACCATACTGAAAACGGTCAGTGAAATAGCTCGAAAAGAGTTGGCGCTACATAAAGCAAAAATAAGCCACGTCAACTTGCTTATTTATTCATTTCGGTGACAGCAAAGTCTACAAAATTAATGTGGTTTTACCAACTCTAAAGCCATGCTGACACTCGGCTAGTTGGGGCTTGATCTGCCTGGTGTTGTACCGAATAAGTATAAATTTACTCAAAGGCTTTACCGAAGGCAATTATGTTATTTATGTAATGCCGAATCGTTGCTCTGAAATCAAGAGAAGTATTTTTATTAAATACAATGTTAGACCACAATAAAAACACAAAATAACTTCCTGTTAACTAATTTTACTAATCACAGATTAATTTCAAACCTGTTATCAAGATAAACAACATTTAAAGCTATTTCTTCACTTTATTTCTTAATGTTTTCATTAATGCCGTCTAGGCTACAGATCAAGCATGTCCGTAAGGATTGAGTCGCCACATTTCGTATCTTAATGAAATTTAATACTTATTTAGTAGTAAGTTTAAAAATTTTGTAGGTTCGATCCTCGATTTTGTAGGTATAATACTTCAAAAGATATATGAACATAAAGGTGGCACCTCAATCTAAATATTTGGATTGAGTCGCCTCGTCAGAACTAGGTACATGATGGATGAATGTTTATCATTATTTGGTATGATTTAGTAGTAGTTGTGTATAGTACCTACTAAAAATCTGAGTCCTGTACTGTTGATATTGAAGAATATACAATACTTTTAATGTGGCTCCTCAATCCATCAATCAATCAATCATAAGAACGTGAATTTCCATGAAAGTAATTAGTCAATTTATATTCCACTCCAAAGAACATTTAGTAGTAAGTGTGTTCGAATTTGTAGCATATAGAGAAAGTAGTAAAACTGGGTGAATTTAGTAAATAAACGCATTTTATTTGGCTCCTCAGTCCTGACGTTCTGCAAATAAATAATTGATTGTATCTACCTGAGATCACAACGGAATCAATAACCAGAGACACTAACATTTTGTATAAATGTCTACAAAATACTTATGTACAAATCAACATTGTATATATTCGGTATCTGAAAAAAAAAATACTTTTCGATATTCATTAAGAATTCGCTATTGAGGGTGACCATGTTGTTTGTGTACCTGGGACAAACGGTCAAACTAGGTAAGTCCAGGTTCGTTAAGTTAGGGAAGCTACGGAAGATCTTCTTGTCCAAAATATCGCAGTGTCTCGAAACAAAAGTCTTTGACCAGTGTGTGTTGCCAGTTATGATTTACGGCCCTAAGACGTAGCGTTTTACAATGGGCCTCATAAGAAAGCTCAAGGTCACCCAAAAGCCAAAGAAGAGGGTTATGCTCGGTGTTTTTCTGCGAGATCGAGTTAAGAATGAGGTCCCTTTTGGGGGGAGCAGTGGACGTCTTTCGGCTGAAATGATGATGATGATGATGTTAAATGAAACCAGGATGACTAGTTTTTGAAATTTATTTTTTTAATAAAATCCCTACTTATTTCTAACAGAATTGTATTATTCACTTCGTAAAGGAGAAAAATAATAAAGTGTTCTTCCTATACGTTCTAAATAATTGCCATTTAAATACTAAGTTACCTAATAAATAAACACATTAATACTAATTGTAAAAAACTATTCAAACTGCCCATTGATACCTCTGATGTTATGGTAAGCGTTTATAACTACGATTTTGTATCGAAGCGCTTTTGTGTTTTAAAACAAATCACAATTGAAATCAAGATGTGCCAACAAAGATAATTATGCAAATTACATATAATAACAATGTTACAAAACCGGTCAAGAGCGAGTCGGACTCGCGCACCGAGGGTTCCGTTCCGATTTCTGAAAAAGTGTGCTATTTAGAGACATCGTTTTATTTTTCCTGTAATCTTTACATAAACTTCTATCATACAGAATATTTGCAGATTTTTCGCTTTGCAAACTTCGGAGATAAGGGGGGGAACGGTATTTTTTTTTACATTTTTCATCAAAAGTCGAAAACTATGCGGCCTATAAAAAAGAAAAAAAATGTTTGAGAATGTGCAAATAGCGTTCTTTCATATCATACCCCATATGCCATAGTAAACCCACTTTGAATTTTTAAGACCCCCTTTCAATCAATGTTGCAAAAAAAGTATAAATATTTCTATTTCTTTCTTATTTGCAAAATAGTTGGGTAAACATCATCTAAAACTGTTCCATATTTCAAGTTGATAGCATTAGTAGTTCTTGAGATATCCAGCTGTGACAGACAGACAGACAGACAGACTGAGTCACACCATAAGGGTTCCTTTTTTACCATTTTGGTACGGAACCCTAAAAAGGAACTATCCCTATACTATATGTTTTAAAAAACAGCACATAATAAGTGGCAGGTCCACTAATCGAATCGCAACCCGCGAAATACAATAATTGAGTAGTCCCGATGCCCATCTGTGGTCTCCGAGAGCAAATGCGCGAGTTAGAGTCAGCTCACACCGAGACGCGACGCGACGCGATGTTGCGCGCACATTTTAAAAGAGCGACTCAAAATATAACTTTATTTTCTACACGAAAATATACACATTTCATTGTGAGAATTTAGAATACGTTGCACCATGCAGCGCTGCGCCTCGTGATGCCTCGCAGCGTATAGCGATGCATCGCGACGCAGCGGTGCTTCGCCGGTACGCGCGTTGTGCAAGAGCGGTGCTGCACCTCACGAAGCCGCGCGACTACTCTACTACAGTCTCTACTATTTCCGTCCAGACTTCGTGTAGAATTGATGCAGTTTGGTCGAGTGCTCGAGTGAAATTATAATGATAGACTGGGATCTTGTTATAATCGGACTTCTTGCAGAAGAGGAAGAGGAAGAAGAATACAAAAATAAAATTAAAAACACGCAGTGCGGGGCGGGAGCACGTGGCGAATGTAGACACGTTCCGCTGCGCCGCGCGGCGTCGGCTTGAAATGGCGGCTGCGAAAATTTTTGCAGCCGTCATCTTGGATATCCATTTTGACCTCATGAACGTTTTAGGTGTTTAATCCAAAAAAAATAGGCTTGGTAGTGTCGTTAATTGGAAACGACACTACTGGTAGTGCGGCTGGTAGTGTCGTTGCCAATAAACGAAAATTCTCAAGGATCTGTTCATCAGATTCTGACTTGGTGACAATGGGTGGTCCCATTGTTCCCTCGAGAGCATAACCTTTCAAACAAAAAAATAATTGTGCAAATCCGACTATACAGGCTGACTTTGAAAACATGCGACAAAATAGATTTTGTTTCTATAAGCCACGAAACGTACATTTTCTTTTTAAATCACGTATTCATGGTCACCCCACAAAAAAATTTCATAAGAAATTAAAGAATAGCTAATAACTTTGTAAATATGTACTTTTTTTTGTATTTTTTTATACGTGCATTTAGTAGAAATTTATACAAAATATTGGCGTTTTTTGTTCCAAATTTCGTCACATGATTATGTAGATTAGAGGCAAATCTATTTACCGAAGCATCTGAATTGAGGCCACATTAAATATGCTATATCTCCCATTTCTTTCTTTTGTGATTGCCGACTCTTATCCTACAAATCTAATATTTTTACTACTAAATGATGTTGAAATTGCACATTAATTGAACTACTGCTTCTTTGAAAAATGACCAGTCGTATGTGTATGGTCTGAGGAGCCACACATAATGTATTGTAACTTTTTTAATTTTAACACTACCGAGCTCAGATTTTGTCTACTAAATACTCTCAAATACTACTAAATCATACCAAATTATGATAAACATTCATCCATGATGTTCTTAGTTCTGACGTGGCGACTCAATCCAAATATTTAGATTGAGGTGCCACCTTTATGTTCATATATCTTTTGAAGTATTATACCTACAAAATCGAGGATCGAACCTACAAAATTTTTAAACTTACTACTAAATAAGTATTAAATTTCATTAAGATACGAAATTTGGCGACTCAATCCTTACGGACATGATCAAGCTATACATTTCCAGTATAAACTGATCTCGCATTGTATAGGATTTCCTTACAGTGAGAGGTCAGTGTAAACGGGAAATGTATAGCTTGATGTGTAGCCGTGTGTACAGATCCAAACATCCAGTCAGACATCCAAATTCTCAAACTGACTATCACGTTCATATCTAATAGAAAGTAGGATAGGTTAAAATGAATAATGTCCATTCGTAGTTAACGTCAAATGAAACCCGTTTAAGGGGATTACCTTGCTGAAATCCCAAAAACACCATATGTTTAAAGAAAATTGTTGATGAATCCTTTGGTGCGATTTCCATTAAAAAAATGGTATAAGTAAGGCCATCACAAACACATTGTATTATTTAAAATTTAATCAACTGTCCCAAATATTGGGAAAAAATCTATGAAATAGGCCCCTTTGCAAACTAAATGGTAAATTGTCTCTACAACGGCTGAATAGTTCGGCATGAATTTTGTACCAAAAAATATGTAATGATTTTTTCATATTTCTTTTGATATTTTAAAATAATAAATAAAAACAAGGGTCTTGACCAGTACCCCGCTGAAGCACCCCCGCAAAGGCCTGTGACACGTCCTCGGAACGCGATACGTCAGTGCCATAGATAATACACTATATAAAGTAATAGTCAGTGCCGCGGCGACGCTTGTGACGGGTGGACTGTACGCGCGTTTTTTTTTTCGAAATAAAATCAAAAAGCTAACTTTTTGAACGATTTTTGAATGAAATCATATTGTAAATGGTACAAATATAAAGATTACGTAGAATAAGAATATAAATTACGTTTATAAATATGTATAAAGTAGTTTGTAATTTTATTATGTTTATTGAACCTGTCATAGACTGGCAATGCATAATATAAGAAAAAAAGGGAAGCGTGGCCGAAGTCTCCAAAACTAAGTTTCTACCTACCTGCCCTCATAGTAGATACATTATTTCTATTGTGTTTATTTTTTTATCGTTTTTAACCATCTTGAGAATTTCGTTTGACGGACGATGGAGACTTATTTGTCTGATGATGTCACCTACGTAATGGTTTACTCCAAAGTTGGGTACATAGGATTTCAGTGACGGCACTACGTAGCAGCATCGTATTAGGACTCATTTGAAAGATCTCATGAAGACATTGGTGATTGATGCAAGTTATACGTGAGAAGGAACCTCATTCCTGACGGGGGTCCCCCGATCGCACGTTTTTTTATATAATTTGTTTACACCTTTTAATAGATAATATTATTTATTGCTTACATACAAATACATATACATACATCCTAATATATGATATTATAAATAAAGAATAAGGTGCCCAGGAAACAGTGAAATATAAAAATTATAAGCATTTTATTGTGTGTTACTCGTTACTTACTTTACATGTAAAGTATTCTAAACATTTTCAAAATTTTTACATCTGAACATTAAAACAATTATCGCCAAGTATCACTATTTTGATAAAAGTGTCAAATTAAATTTTATTACTTATCTACTGGCATTCAAAATTTACCAAGCGCAGGTTGTGATGCAAAAACACCGAGCATTCTGCTTTATCTGGCAGGAGTCTGTTACGTTTTTGTTGGTATACCTACATTTTTTGTCTCTGAGAAAAGTCGCTCAGAGTATATGGTGCTTCTAAGGGGCCATAAAAATAACCGATAATCACTTACCTGGTCATCATCACACCTTCAAAATGTATCATGGAGTAGCGCCCGTGCTCTGTTAGATAAATTCTGAAAGCTAGGTCATCCTAACTATTTTCGTTACAGACTTACATAGGACCGATAAACACTTATCTGCTTATCATCAGACCTTCAGAACGTATCATGTAGTAGAATAAGCTAGGTCAGCAGGCAAAGTGCATCGTTTATTTCAAAATAAATATAAACTATAATGTAGGTACTAGCTGTGGTACTAGGTAGGTACTCGTAAAGGCGTGTCCAAATATAGCGCAGCATTTGAGCGCGGCTGTCGCGAGCGGCTTGCCCCGCGCTCTGTTAGAACAAGCGCCGCGCGCGGCAGCTTTGCACGCGCGGCATACGCAGTCAGCATTCGTCATGCCTGGACGTAATCTTGAAATGCATAACGAACAATATTTTCGCCTCGGTTTGCCAACGATATAGAGTCAGTAGAGCTTCCATAATGTCGCGGCGACATTAACGGGATATGCCGTTGATTATTTATTTATTATCGCGATGAAGGACGTTGGCCGTAGGTACACCTACCACCACTTACCGCGATAATTTGACCAAATCTTGAGCGAGTTTAACTACCGCGATATTTATGACTATGATGGGCATTGACGTTGACGTTAGTGTGGCTGGGGCATAAGAGTGGGTCTTAAAATGAGCATGGACAAAACAAAGATCATGTCAAATGCCCATGTAACATCCACTCTCATGGAGATCGGAGAATCTACACTCGAAATAAAAAACTAAACAATTGTTCAGTTCGGTAGGGCCAACTTCGAGAAAAAGGTCAATCACCGAATCCGACTCAACTCGGAAGCTACGTAATATCTTCTCGTTTCACATACCAGTGATAACCTATAGCACTGAAACATGGTCGCTCACAATGGGCCTCATTCATAATCAGCCTATAATGTTCCCACTGCTACTGTTATGACACCGCGCCGAACGACATAGGGACGAACCACCACGCGGGACCAGGGCGGGCTGGTAGATGTCACATGCCTTCGAATTTTTGGTTCTAGGACATGTCGGTTTCCTCCAGTCACGATTTTTTCCTTCACTGTCTTGATAGCAGTAGTGATGAAATTATTTACACATAGTAAAGCGCTTGCCTGGGTCACGACCTATAACTCGTAAGTCGGGGCCGTTACCATTGGGAGCAATGGTGGCCACCATTACTCTCATGGGTCTCATTAAAAGGCTGAAAGTCACTTAAAGGACAATAGAGAGGGCTATGCTTGGCGTTTCCCTACGTGATCGAATCAGAAATGAAGAGATCCGTAGGAGAACCAACCTAATCGACATAGCCCGTAGCAAATTGAAGTGGCAATAGGTTGGGCACATTGCTTACAGAACAGATGTCCAAGGGGGCCGAAAGGTTCTCGAGTGGCGATTGGGTACCGGAAGATATAGCGTTGGAAAGTATACCACATGGTGGACCGATGACCTTGTGAAGGCCGCAGGAAGCCGCTGGATGCGAGAAGCACAGAACCGGTCGATGAGGTGGTGCTTGGAGAACACCTGCGCCCAGCAGTGAATGTCTTTCGGCTGAAACGATGATGATGAACAAAAATAAAAAATATCTTTGGGAGTTGAGACGAGATAGTCAATGCACGGCATGTCTTGGTTTTGCCGCACAGCACTGCCGCGAGTACATTTCTCCATACGTCTAGACATAGCGCGGCCGAAATTGTGTCTTGCAAATGCCAGGTACTGCTGCCGTGCATCTTGCGCGCTCTGTTTGGACACACCTTAAGACTAAAAAAATTAGAGGAACAAAATGTATGAAAAAATTAATTCTCTAAGGCTGGGTTGCACGAGAACAGTAGTTAAAGTTAAGGTTTAAGTCAAATTTGACAATAACTTTAACGTTAACTTTAACGGTTACTACTGTGAAATGCGTTGCACCAGCGTATCCATAGTTAAAGTTAACGGGGTAGCAAATCAAATGAGGTTAATTTACCATAGGTTCGTTTCAGGGAATATTTTTAAAAATGGTAAAGAGGCGAGTTCAAATGGCGCTGTCATTTTATAATTTGTTTTTTATCGTAAATAATGTCAACTGTCAAAACAGCGTGGATTTGTATTGTGTAAAGGTGTAAAGTGATTGTATTTATCAAGGATGCTAAACAGAAAATAACTATAAAACATGAAAATGGAAGATGACTTGAAAACAAAGTAAGCACCTATATATATAAACTATTGTCTTTAGCGCGAGGAGCTCGTGGCTAAGTAATAACAGCCGCACGGGTCGATCCGTCAGGTTAAGCTACGCTTGCCGGGGTTGGTCAGTGGATGGGTGACCATCTTTACATATCGAGATTCCTCCGTGCCTCGGAAAGCACGTTAAGCCGTTGGTCCCGGCTGTTATTCGTGGATCTTTGACAGTCGTTACGGGTCGTCAGAAGCCCGAAAGTCTGACAACCAGTCTTACCAAGGGGTATCGTATTACCCAGTTACTGGGTTGTGGAGGTCAGACAGGCAGTCGCTCCATGTAAAATACTGGTATTCAGCTGCATCCGGTTAGACTGGAAGCCGACCCCAACATAGTTGGGAAAAGGCTAGGCAGATTGATTGTCTTTAGCGCGTTGTTTTTTTGCAGTTGCACTTTGCTTGCTGTCCTATGTAATAAATAATAATGTAAAGCATTGTGCTGTGATTGAACAATTTCATTGAATGCCGTTATTCACCTTAATACTCAAAAATTATACAAATAATTGTAGCTAAACTCCTTTGCAAAAAAAACGGGCACCTTACAGTCATGGGCTTTTCTATGGATAATGTTAATATTTTTAGTATGTCATTAGCATAAATGACTAGAAATTTCTTATTATCATTGAGAATATAGGTTTTAACCCTTAAATCCTGGAATCGGTGTTTTAGTCAATGTAAACAGAGAGTCGAGTTAAAATGAAAATTTTTAGGGTATAATTAAATTAACACTACGAGTATCTTTATGGTATTTTAATAAAAAAAGACATTCAAAAATAAAAATTAATAACGAGTATGACCTCCCCTTGCAGCGATTACGGCATGTAATCGTCTTGGCATGCTTTCCACCAGGCTTTTCATGGTGTCCTGTGGAATGTGTTCCCACTCAGCCGAAATCACACGTTTAAGCTCCCTGATGTTTTGTGGAAGGGGTTGGACAGATCGTAATTGCCTTTTTAGAAGGTCCCAGACGTGCTCAATGGGGTTAAAGTCGGGGCTCCGCGCTAGCCAATCCAGACGACGAATACCGACCTCTTACATATAAGCATCTACGTCGCCAGGACGGTGGTCCCGAGCATTATCGTCCATGTGAATGGCATATTCACCAATTACAGTCAGTCCGGGCTGTGCATGTTGACAAATTATTCCTGTTATGTACCTTTGCGCATTTAGTGAGCCATTTTCAATGAACCCTATCTCGGTACGATAGCTGGAAGTTACGCCCGCCCAAAACATAACGGACCTTCCACCATAAGGGGTGATTTCTTTGAAACACACGTCGGCATAGCGTTCCCCTGGTCTTCGTAACACTCGCCGACGTCGTTCCTCACCATTCAGACAAATTCGAGCCTCATTGGAGAAGAGTACGCTACTCCAGTTACCTAGTGTCCAAGATAGACATTTTCTAGTGAACCTTAGTCGAGCAATCCGGTGCTCACGGAGTAACTTGGGGGCCCGTGCTGGTCGTCGATTGCGTATATCAACCGCTAAAAGCCTCCTCCTCACTATCCATAGGCTAACTTGTGCTCCTCGTACTTCTTCAAGGTTTCTTTTGAGGTCTATGTAACTGCATTTGCGGTTCCTCAGCGCCTGAGTCACTAAAAACCGGTCGTCTCGTGGTTGTGTGCAACGTTTTCTCCCAGAACCTTGCCTTCTTTGAACGGAACCTGTCTCTTGGTATCGAGTCTAGGTTCTTTGGACGGTGGAACGACTCACGTTTAACCCCTGTGAGCCGTAACATTGGCTACACCCCACTTCCAGCAGCGCTGTAATTTTACTAGCTCTTATTGCTTTTTCTGCCATTACAATCGACACAAAGATATTCTGTTTTAAGTCACAATAAAGCAGGATTATGCGACAAACATAAATTATTCTAATAAAAATAACGAGAAGTTAGTTTTAGTTGTCTAATAACCTTTTAACCGCAAACCCGCGAGTAGTAAGTAAAAAGTCATAAACTGAGAAAGGGCCTTTTATTTTTAAAAACAACAGTTTCGGATTTAAAGTTAACTTTTTTTTCATACCCAGACTTTTTGTTAAGTGCCAGTAACATAGTTTGGCTATTCAAACCTCTTTAGAACTAAATGATTACCAATAATGTAGAAAAATCCAAACCGCCCGTTTTTTTTGCAAAGGAGTGTATTTACTCAAAATACGCCTTTGCTTAAATTATATTTTTATGTTTCAGAGAAAGAAGTCCAAATTTTACAAAAGCGGAAATGGACGGACTGCACGCACTAATATCAAAAATTCAAAACATAAAAATATATTGTTTTGTAAAATATAATGTTTTGTAAAGACGGACGGGATTAGCTCCAAACAAAAGTACAGTGCATGGAGTTTAATCGAGTGTGAGTACAACGCTCTAGGAGACACTCCACAAACCGTAAAACAGCTCAAATATTAAATTGAGAATCTGAAAATGCAAAGAAGGTAATATATTGATATAAATATTCTAATTAGTGCGTTTTCGTATTTCATTAAAACAATCAAGTGAAAAGTGAAAAATGGATAGAATATCCCTTTGTAAGTAATACCTGTATCAGAGGAGCATTCAAAAATGCACAACCAATTTTAATAAAATGTTCATGTTTACAGGGAGCTAGCAAAGAGCGCCAAGAAATGCGTCGTACTGGAGGAGGTTCCCCACCACCACCACCACCTGATTTCGACGATACTACAGATTGGCTGAGGTCCCTTATACAAACATCAATTGATGGAAATTAGGCTATTATGATGATGTCATAAGCCAAAAATCTGTCTTTGCGAGTGCTTAATATATGAAATAGAGATGGAAAAACTAAATTTAGAAATCCTAATAATAAAAATACATCAAAATTTTAGGATATTTATATAAATAAAAAGCATTAATTTACATATATTTAAATTTGTTTATTATTTACCTCTCCCTCACATACTAAATAACAGCTTGTCATAGCCTACTGAAATATTTGTTTATCAATAGTGACCTGCTACAATCATCATTCCTCACCACTGTATAAATAATGTCTTCCTCATCATCTGATAAATCACTGCCCTTATTCCTACTTGGAGGCATAGGATCCCGCATTTTTTGCATTTATTATGTAGTATAGCAGTAGCTACTATGATAGGCTGGACTCTCTCTTGCAGAGTTCTTATTTTCATGGAAAGGGCAGGGAAATCTTCTTTTCCAACATCCAAACACCCTTTCTATTAGATTCCTTGTACGGATTTGGCTTTCATTATATAATTTAGCTCCATCACTAACAAGATCACGCAGAGGTGTTAGCAAATACGCCTTTACTGCATAGCCTTCTGCTCGCGTCTTGCAATTGCGCGGCTCACCCTGTATATCATGCGTGATACAGTTGACTTAAGGCTCTTACAGACAGAGGCGATATCGCGTCGCGACGCGATATTGTTCTACGGATATAATATCGCAATATCGCGTCGCCGATTTTTTACATTTTTCATCAAAAGTCGACAACTGTGCGGCCTAAAAAAAATAAAAAAAGGTTTGAGAATGTGCAAACAGCGCTCTTTCATATGATACCCCACATGGCCTAGTAGCGCCACTTTGAATTTTTAAGACCCCCTTTCAGTACCATTTTGGTACGGAACCCTAAAAAGCAACTAAAATAAAAAAAAGCTCGGTAGGTATCTAAAGACAGTATGTAGATAAGTACTACATGCTAGATGGTAGGCATAAGGAAACTTACTTCATCGTTGGTTTAGCCAGCGTTGCAACCGTAGAGTCAGCCACCAAGCTACGTTTTAGGAGACAGGAAACCTCGCCAAAAAAGACGCTTCGTCCCATGTGAAAACGTTGGGGCTAGATAAAGAGGTACCGACACTATTCTTTTTCAAGACCTGACACTGACCAGGTCATCACCTTCGTCTTCAGAATTACCTAGTTTCCGCGGGTATTTGTCGGAGCAGAGACATGGTATTCGACGCTTCGGACAGAAATTTAACTTTAATGATAACATTAACCGGCGAAGCGTGGACGGTTAAGGTTACGGTTAAAGTTATGACGTCAGTTACCAAATTGTCAAATGGGGCATCCCGTTTTTTGTTTGGCTGGTACTTTAACTGAAGGTGCGATGTTTGTTACAGTTAAAGTAAGATGGTGCAACCCAATCTAACTATAACTTTATTCAGCGAAGCGTGATAGTTAGGTTAAAGTTAAAGTTATGACGTCAGTAAACAAATTGTCAAATGGAGCAACCCGTTTTTTGTTTAACTAGTACTTTAACTGAAGGTGCAATGTTTGTTATAGTTAAAGTAAGATGGTGCAACCCAGCCTTAGACAGTGAATAAAATAGGCAAAAACGGTGACAACTTTGCGACACATGTTCTTCCATAATCGTCAGTTCGTTTTTTTATAGTATCGTCATTTGTTAGTAGGCGGCGCCAAAATAACAAACAGTAGTACAGAGGTCAAATCTCCAAGGTCATCGAGAAAGATTATAGCGTTTGGGTGCCGCAAAAGTTGTAGGTACTTACATAACGTCAAAATGATCAGCGACCTCTCAAAAAATCTGTTTATAGATGTTTTTAAGTAAGTAAGGGCCGCGACTTACGAGCTGTGGGTCGTAGGTTCGAACTCAGACAGGCGCGGCCTTACTTTGTGTAAATTATTTCATCACCACTGCTCTCAATGGGGCGAAGGAAAACATCTTGAGGAAACCGGCATGTCCTAACAACCCGCACTGGGCCCGCATGGTGGATTATTACTCTGCCCACTGCCTCTCACCGAGAGGAGGCCTGTGTCACAGCAGTGGAAACATTATAGGCTGATTATGATGATCAGAAACCAGCAGTTGCCAATCACTTTGATGTCAGCAGACGAAAGAACACCCAACTGCGATCCCCAATTAGTACGTCAACCATAGCGATTTAATCAATTTCCTCCTTGGCTCATAATATAAAGGTCGAGGTACATGTTCAACAACAGATGTTCATTGCTTATCTCTTTAGCAAATAAGTACATACATTAACATCGTTTTAATGCGCAGTGTAGGTACAGGGCTATTGTTGTAATTAATAATTTTAGTGATTTTAATATGTTTTTAAATATAAAAAGATATCGAGAAATCAATGAAAAAATAAATATAATTGCTAAATATTTTTTTAGCAATTTTGAATTGTAAATAAAGAAGATAAATTGAAAATATCAAGGCGTTAATAAAACATGAGCGGTGGCGTAGTCATATCGTGCCAACGCGACGTCAAGATAGAGCGTTTAGAGCGTTTGTCGCTCAATAAGGCTCCCAGTGAGGATCTGAGCGTAGTCGTAGCGAGCGGAAGGAGGCGGCCGGGCCGCGGTCGATAGACGCTGGGGCGCAGGCGCGGGATCTGGCCGCCGGAGGGGCTACAAGAACACGCCAGTCCGCCGGCAAGCTGATACGCGGCTGCCGGCAGCCAGCGTCCGCAAGGGCGCACGCGGACGCGCAAAACATGCATACGAGCCGTCCGCGCGGCGTGCACAGCATCGCGCTTGTGCTGGCTCTCGCGATCGCCTGGTTGCCTCATGCAGACCACGCTGCGTGAGTATCACCAGTTCTGTCGCCAGGTTCCAGCCGTGACCATCGATCTCATCGCGTGACGACGACGCTCAGGCCCGCGCGCACCCCGCACGCACTTGAGAAGCCATAGCGTGCGTGTAAATCTCTCAAAGCCGAGAGTTCACATTGCTCGACGCGCGTCTGATTTGTTTATAACACGACCTCGATGCTAATTCCTCGTAAATAAGCTAATATGGAAAAGGGTTGGGGTTCAAGGCTTCCCGAGCTTAGTTGCTCGTTTATGAAAATAATCCAGCGAGAAAAAACAACACCTTTCTAAGCTCATCTATTTGAAGTTTATTTCTTACACAGACGAATTATTTTATTTACAAAGTAAATGATGTTGCGGTTTCAATTTTGAATTATACATTAATCTAAATGCTTACGTAATTTACATCTACAGCGTTTGTTTAAAACTCATGGGAACAATATCGAAGAAATTGAGACCGCCATTAGGCCCACAGGGAACGATTTTTCATCGTATCGCTGATTTATCTTATCTTGTCATTCTTTAAAAACTGTATCGAAGGCTAGAAGTGCCATACCTTGCTGAACCGCTATATTATCTGTCCAATAAATGAAAACTTATTGAGTAAGTAAAAGACAGAGAACGAAATCTTAAGCTGTGAGACAGACAGATCTGACCTTTTGCGTATAAGAAATTATAAAATCCACTCATAAATACTTAAATCCAGAATGACAAACCAGTACAATTAATTGTGTCTAGCATAGCACCAGGACCCGGGTTTTTCGTAATTGAAAATATTTGTGAAAAAATCCTGAATAAGAATGATAAAAACTCGCACTCTTCTAATGACTGTGTGGGAAGGTATGGATCGGAATGCTGGGCCGTGAAGAAGACGGATGAAAATAAATTGCATGCAGCGGAGATGAGAATGTTGAGATGTGTGGAGTTACGAAAATGGATAAAGTAAGAAATGAGTAATAAGGGGAAGTTTGAAAGTGGCGCCTGTGACAGAAAAGTTGAAAAGAAATCGTTTGACTTGGTATGGGCATATGATGAGGGGGACGAAACGAATGTGACTAAAAGAATGATGAATATAAATGTTGATGGATGGAGAGGAAGGCCAAGGAAAAGATGAATGGATTGTGCGAGGATGACATGAAAGAGAAGGGAGTGAATGACAGCTTGACGGTCGACAGGGGAGAATGGGAAGAGAAAACGTGTTGCGCCGACCCCAAGTAACATGGGACTAGGGCAGGAAGATGATGATGACGATGATCTTTCTCAAAGCAGACATTTCCATTTTAACTGTATGATGATAAATGTACCAGACTGTATTAACTAATACATGTATTTACTTTAATAATAAAAGTAAATACGGTGAATGATATAGGAATACCTGCAGCAGAAAAGTAAGATCTCTTTTATAGAACACCACAACAAAACATTTTTTAATATCTCTGTAGTTCATGGCTTTAATATGATAAATGTTGCTTATTTATTTCACACCTGCTAATCCATTGAAGTTGAGTGACCTACTTATTTGCTGCTTGTATGCATTTCGTCGCAGCGGTAAGATATGAAAGTAATTTCAAATGTTGATAGGTAAATACCTATTGAATTCGAGATAATTAATTAAATTTTGAAGTGGCGGTGCTTAGGGGAGGCCTATGTTCAGCAGTTCTTCACTTATGTTTGATATTTATACATTTTAATTTCAACTTACTCTGACTGATTGACTTGGGTTTTATTTAAGATTCTATCTTTTGAAAATGTAATCCGCAAGGAACATGCTCGAAACAAATGTTGCAAGTAACGAACACTGTTTGCGTGTTTCGATTATATTTTTTGGAAAGTAAACAAATAATTGCGCTCATTAACCTTGAATAACATTTATTTCGCTCTTCGTTAAATAAAAGTGAACGTGGGCGCTAAAAATAATAATTTGGTGGAGCTCATGTTATGGTCAAAGTTCTCTGTGTAAAATCAACCCACAATCAAGAAAAACAAACAATCGTATGTAACCAATCGTTTGCTAAGAAAACGAAACCTGAGCATAAAATATATTAAAATGTCTTTCTACTTAATAAAATAGCGAGCTTTCACTATCGTTAGATGAAAGTAAAAGCGAACAGGAATAAAATAGGACAGAAGCCGCTTCGACTTAAGTATTGCTTCCAAGAATAGTTTTTTTCTGTTTATTATTCACTTTTATATCAACTACCTACTTCTAAACCCCAGTTTACTTCATAGAATATTAAACGTCGAAAATATGTTTTGTTGTTTTGAATCATGTTTGTTGGGATCTTTATGAGGTACTTAATTACCAAGGGATATTTGCAGGTTAATACGACGTTCTCATTCAACCAAAACTTCCAAAATATTTCATGAACATTTTTCTAGGAGTTCATTGAATAGCGTTATAGTAGATGATTTTTCAAAATTGATAACAATTTTTATTTGTTTATAAAATTTTCCAACGTTGAAAACTTTGTTAAAGCATCACTTACTAAGTGTAATAGAAATAAAAACCGGCCAAGTGCGAGACAGACTCGCACACAAAGGGTTCCGTACCATATTATATGTTTAAAAATCGCAAAGATAACTTTGTATTTCCTAATCATACTGTAAATTACAAGGTTATTTTTTGCAGTTGCAGAAAATCGCCCAAATTTAAACAAAATACCTTATGAATCGCCGTTTTTAGTATTTCTTGATTAAGCACAGTATAAGGTACATTAGGTATATTTATTTATTTATATAATAGAGCTCGTACAAAAATGGTATAAAATTGACAACTTTTACGGCCCCCTATTTCTTCATTTTAAAAGATAAAAAAATAAAAACTATCTTTGTACTCTACTCGATGAGTTCTACACAAGAACAACACACAGGTTATTTTTTTTTTCCAAAATGAAAACTTTTTTGTATGGGGACCGCCCCCTTTAATTTTAACTTTACTTTATTTTTATTATTTGTTGTTATAGTCGTAATAGAAATACACAATCTGTGAAAATTTCAACTGTCTACCTATTAAGGTTCATGAGATACAGCCCTGTGACAGACGGACGGACAGCAGAGGCTTAGTAAGTTTATACGCACAATATTGAGAGACTAGCTAAACTGCCCGCGGCTTCGCCCGCGTGGATGTCTGATTTCATGGGTTTTAATTTTCTTATTATTTTTTATTTTACATCAAAATTATAAATACCGTACTGAGTTTCAAGTTAATCGGACTGCGCTTTAAAATTCTTCCATGCAAACTTTAACATCCCTAAACCTACTTTGAGGGGTAGTTTTGAAAAACTAATAATGACAAACTTTATTACTTACATTATGCAAGTATTTATGCTAAGTTTCAAGTTCGTTAACCAAATTAATAAGATTTTTCATATAAACTGTATCCCTGTTTTCACGTCCACAGGGGTACCTATAATTTCAAAAATCGTCTGGGATGTTTCTATAACTTGGCTCAAACATTATTTACACCAATTTTCGAGTTAATCAATCCCCAATAAAATCCTACGCTGTAAAATTTACTACCCCTGATACACGTTAGTTAGAACCCTGTTAAAACCTTAGTTAAAACCCTGATACACGTAAGTTAGTCTTCATTTTTGGTCTCAAGTACAAAAACTGAGTTTTGAGTAAATCGGACAGCTTGTTAAAATTCCTCCATACAAACTTTGACTCCCGCCAATCCCGTCTTCTGGGGTCGCAGGTTGTTCGAAAGAGATACCGTGGCCCTGCCATAGGCAACTGAAGGAACACGGTTGGGTTTTAGTCAGTAAAAGTATGACAGGCCCTTCCGCTCCACTCAGAGCGGGAGAAGTCATTTGGTGATTTCCCATACTCAAAAAAAGGGGGTAGTTTAGGAAAACTAAAACTGATTAATTTTATAATTAACTTAGATGAATATTCGTGCTAAGTTTCAAGTCTAATAATTTAACAGATAAGATTTTTCGTACAAACTTTCATCCCCTATTTTATTCCTTTAGGGATGGAATTTCCAAAAATTCTTCCTTAACTTATAAAATAAGGTATCTATGTGCAAAATTTAATGTCTCTAGGTCCAGTGGTTTGGACTGTGCGTTGATTATTATCAGTCAATGAGTCAGTCAGGACTTTGAATTTTATATATATAGATTTACAAGACCATAAACTTCTTATAGGTTTTCCTGTAAAAAAAATCAAAAGTCCTTTATTCAAATTAGGCTGAGAATCAGCACTTTTTGAACGTCGAAATTACAGTAAGACAGTCCCCACAAAACGCACGCCCTTCACCACTTCCTAGTGCTTTAGCTGGGAAGAAGAAGTAGCGGAACAAACTCCCCAGCAGCACAGCTGTCTGTTCAGTTAGAAGAACATGCACTGAGTGCATGTCCTACATACAAGATAACCTTGCCTCGATGCGACATCGACAGCCCCGACTCACTGCATACTGAAACATACTTAGATTTCATGTAGCGGTTATGTGTGAGTGCGTTAATTCGCCCATGCGGGCCTAGTTGAAATACAAGCATGATTTGAACCAACGAAATTGCTAAAAGTGACAAGGGCTGACATTTTCTGTTTGCTGACAGTGATACAAATAAAACATTACTCCTTGCTTCAGGTGAACAAGGTGGAATTAATCCGGTACAAGACTTAACTTCTGCTGATTTCTATCGATATGTTTTGTTTGAAAATACCTTGAACAAAAAAATACATCCCATCACTAAAAAAAACGTAAGTGCCGTTCGGGGCTGAAAGTAATATCAATAAACTGTTCCACCGAACGGCACTTTACTAAATTTTGTTTCAGTGCCCTTAGTAGAAGTGCTTAGGTGCCATTCGAGGAAGTGCCGTTCAAGTCAGTGGCCTAAGTGGAATACCTCAGAAGGACGCTCCAAATCTTAGTTAAACTGATTTGTATTTTAATCCATTTAGTCTTTTGAAATTGCTAACTATAAAAAAATCTATTAAACTCAAGTATGGTGGTAGGTAGATCCACTTCCGTAAAATCAACGTTATTTTAAAGTACAACATAACTTAATATCATGTCTGTATTCCGCGGGCAGAGATGTATTAGTGTAGGTATAGAGCACACATCCAGAATAATGATTAAATGTAAAACAAATGAACAACAAACATTCACTATTATGAACCGTATCGTAGTTTAAATGGTAAAGTCTACTGTTTTTTTATTTTAACACTGCTGCTACTTTTAGATATTATTTGTTCCGATCCGAACCTTAGTGAACATATTTGTATTTGAATCTTGTTTGTTTTGGCCCAAAGTATACGAGAATACCTTAGACTTGGTCTTAGAATAGCTGGCATTGACATCGCGGCAGACTGATTCGTATCAATATTTGATGCGTCGACACTGAAAAACCCAGTCGACACCTAAAGCCATATAATTCAGTAACGGTATTTTTAGTAGTGTTAGCTACTTTCCAAAATAAATACATAATACAAGGCGAGAGGTGGTTTTTTTTTTCAATGTCATTTTTTGTTCTTATTTTTCTCTTGATGAACACTGGAATACCTTTCTGTGACTGTGTAGAATTATGATTCTCTCATCAGTAATTTTTTTTTTGAGAAAACTTCTTTTGGCGCGTTGTGCGATTTTTGGTAGGGGAAAATATTATGGATTCGCGTTACCGACATGCGACATACTAATGGTGTTTAAGTTTTCACTTTTATTGGCAGTCCCCATGGCTACCTACTTTTTTCTCTCATCAATGTGCTTTTGATGTTTTATGCTTTTGTTTGTTTTGTTTTTGATGTTTTTTTAGTAGTATTATGATGTTGGCACGATTGTGGTGTTCCTTCTACTGCAGCCACATAAATGTAGAGTTGATTTGGTTCGATTCACGCATAACTACCTTATAATTAAAAAAAAAATGAAACTAAAATCAATTTTGAAAACAATTGTCCAAACAAGTCCAAAATGCGGAAAATAAAAATAATAATTAATATTATGAGTGCATGTCCTACCTACAGGATAACCTTGCCTCGATGCGACATCAACAGCCCCGACTCACTGCATACTGAAACATACTTAGATTTCATGTAGCGGTCTGTATGTGTGAGTGCGTTCATTCGCCCATTCGGGCCTAGTTGAAATACAAGCATGATTTGAACCTACGAAATTGTTAAAAGTGACAAGGGCTAACATTTTTTTTTTGCTAACAGTGATACAAATAAAACATTACTCCTTGCTTCAGGTGAACAAGGTGGAATTAATCCGGTACAAGACTTAACTTCTGCTGATTTCTATCGATATGTTTTGTTTGAAAATGCCTTGAACAAAAAAATACATCCCATCACTTAAAAAACGTAAGTGCCGTTCGGGGCTGAAAGTAATATCAATAAACTGTTCCACCGAACGGCACTTTACTAAATTTTGTTTCAGTGCTCTTAGTGGAAGTGCTTAGGTGCCATTCGAGGAAGTGCCGTTCAAATCAGTGGCCTAAGTGGAATACCTCAGAAGGACGCTCCAAATCTTAGTTAAACTGATTTGTATTTTAATCCATTTAGTCTTTTGAAATTGCTAACTATAAAAAAATCTAATAAACTCAAGTATGGTGGTAGGTAGATCCACTTCCGTAAAATCAACGTTATTTTAAAGTACAACATAACTTAATATCATGTCTGTATTCCGCGGGCAGAGATGTATTAGTGTATAAGAGCACACATCCAGAATATTTATTAAGTGTAAAACAAATGAACAACAAACGTTCACTATTATGAACCGTATCGTAGTTTAAATGGTAAAGTCTACTGTTTTTTTATTTTAACACTGCTGCTACTTTTGGATATTATTTGTTCCTATCCGAACCTTAGTGAACATATTTGTATTTGAATCTTGTTTGTTTTGGCCCAAAGTATACAAGAATATCTTAGACTTGGTCTTAGAATAGCTGGCATTTTTTTTTTTTTTTACTTAAACTAACTTACTCTATTAAATTACTGAAATAAAACATAAATTTAACTCTAAGTATGGAATTAAAGACTAAACCCAAACCCAAAATAATGAAACATGCAAATTATAACTAATAAATATTGAATGAATATAACCTAAATTATATTAGTAATTATAACTAATTTAAAAATAACATTGTAAAATAATTACAATTAACCCAATACACACGTAGATCATTTCTTAGGAGAAGTGGGGCTTTTGGCTGTTGAGTATATAGATGGCCCAGGCTTAGGAGATGGCTTAGTCTCCATACCTACATCAACACTAATAGTCTTGACTTTAGTCTCAGATTGTTTTTGTGCCAATACTTGAGCCCTCATATTGATCTTATTAGTTTGTATGTTACTAAAGTTCTGAATTAAAGTCTCTGCATCTAGTCCAGGTGGCACACCTCTTAATGCATATTTAGCAAATATATTGTAGTTATCAGATATGTACACCTTATGTTTTGCTGCATACTGCTTAATCAACCTTGTTATCATTTGGTTGCGGACATTTTGATTAGTCACTCTTTTTGTTGCACTAATTATAGCAACTATAGCACATGCCATATCTGACTTTGATAAGTATTGCCCACCACTACATGTGCTTTCATTTATTATCTGTATAACTTCAAGCTGCTCTTTCTTTAAATCAGTTGCCATTTCAGGGATAAATTCCCTTGAGAACACTGCACCACATAATGGTGTCATTAATATAGCATCATCTATATTAAAAAGCATAAGTGATGGCTTTTGAGAATGTCACCATTGATAACAATGCTGCTTGTTTAAATGTTATTATCATCTTATCTCCTTCTTCCATCTTCTTGTATATCTTGTCTCTAAAAGTAGTGACTATAACAACCTTGATAGATAGGTTTCCATTCTTGCTATACGGGAATCTGAATCTAATTGCTTTGTCACCCTTGCTCTTCTTCTCATTTCTTATATATATTCCAAGCTCAAATATCATCTTAGCTGAGAATTCAAGAGCATAAGATGGTTTCGATGGTGTTAATTCATCATGATAATCTTTGCAGTATTTATTGAATGTATTCATTAATAATGGGAAATCAAACTCAACAGATGAATATGACTTGACAAAATCTTCAGGTGTGACACCAAATATAGTAATTACCTTTTTGATGTCAGTGCTAATTATAGATGCTGGTGTTGTTCCTGATATATTGAACTCTTCATTAGTCACTTCCGTCAGAGGAAGACTCAGCTTGTTGATGATCTCTGTGTTTGTCAAATCGGAAGCCATGATCCTTGTTTAATATTCTCTTGACTCTATTGACTATATGCTGAACAACCTCTATTCGGATATTATGATAAAGTGAAAGCTGTGAGACTAAGATTATAAGCTCTGGGTCTGACCTTTCACTAGCTATATAAAGACCAGACCTAACCCTATTCAGACCTTCAATGAATAATTCAACTTTAACAATATTACCCTCTTTTGATATTATAGACTCAGGATAAAATATTCCACACTTGCATAGTATTAACTTTGCTGAATGGGACACTTTGTTCTGTATAACACACGAATACACAAGCTTACTATTCTCTATATGTAATATTATAGTATATCTGTTAAACATTAGAATCCCTGCGTGCTGCTTAGCATAACATTTTGACACTGACATCGCGGCAGATTGATTCGTATCAATATTTGATGCATCGACACTGAACCACCTAAGGCCATATAATTCAGTAACGGTATTTTTAGGAGTGTTGGGGAGAGTCTTTAAATACCTATGTAGGTATGTTTCGCTTACTTTCCAAAACGTGGCAATTACTGAAGTCTATGACTGTTTGTCCATCACCGCACCGGGAACGGGACGTCAAGAGAAACGAGATTAATCGGCCATGGTAAATGTACTGACGCTACTTCGGCGCCGTCATCCGTTTTCTCGTTAACGTCCCGTTCCCGGTGCGGTGGACAAATAGAGTATTTCTCTAAATGTCTGTCGCAACAAAATAGGTAATTTAATAATGCCTAAGTTGCCTACTAACTGTTTGCATCATCCTAATTAATCTTTTTACAAGCTATTCAGTTGGTGGGGCATTTCAGTTTACACCGTTACGTTTAAAAAAACGTTATTTTAAAGTACAACATAACTTAATATCATGTTTGTATTCCGCGGGCATAGATGTATTAGTGTAGGTATAGAGCACACATCCAGAATAATTATTAAATGTAAAACAAATGAACAACAAACGTTCACTATTATGAACCGTATCGTAGTTTAAATGGTAAAGTCTACTGTTTTTTATTTTAACACTGCTGTTACTTTTGGATATTATTTGTTCCTATCCGAACCTTAGTGAACATTATTTGTATTTGAATCTTGTTTGTTTTGGCCCAAAGTATACAAGAATATCTTAGACTTGGTCTTAGAATAGCTGGCAATTTTTTTTTTTTTTTTTCACTTACTCTATTAAATTACTAAAATAAAACATAAATTTAACTCTAAGTATGGAATTAAAGACTAAACCCAAACCCAAAATAATGAAACATGCAAATTATAACTACTAAATATTGAATGAATATAACCTAAATTATATTACTAATTATATTATAATTTAGGTTATATTCATTCAATATTTACTTATATTACTAATTATAGAGGAGCTCGTGGCTAAGTAATAACAGCCGCACGGGTCGATCCGTCAGGTTAAGCTACGCTTGCCGGGGTTGGTCAGTGGATGGGTGACCATCTTTACATAACGAGATTCCTCCGTGCCTCGGAAAGCACGTTAAGCCGTTGGTCCCGGCTGTTATTCGTGAATCTTTGACAGTCGTTACGGGTCGTCAGAAGCCCGAAAGTCTGACAACCAGTCTTACCAAGGGGTATCGTATTACCCAGTAACTGGGTTGTGGAGGTCAGATAGGCAGTCGCTCTATGTAAAATACTGGTATTCAGCTGCATCCGGTTAGACTGGAAGCCGACCCCAACATAGTTGGGAAAAGGCTAGGCAGATTGATTTATATTACTAATTATAAGTAATTTAAAAATAACATTATAAAATAATTACAATTAACCAAATACACACGTAGATCATTTCTTAGGAGAAGTGGGGCTTTTGGCTGTTGAGTATATAGATGGCCCAGGCTTAGGAGATGGCTTAGTCTCCATCAACACTAATAGTCTTGACTTTAGTCTCAGATTGTTTTTTTGCCAATACTTGAGCCCTCATATTGATCTCATTAGTTTGTATGTTACTAAAGTTCTGAATTAAAGTCTCTGCATCTAGTCCAGGTGGCACACCTCCTAATGCATATTTAGCAAATATATCTATATTAAAAGCATAAGTGATGGCTTTTGAGAATGTCACCATTGATAACAATGCTGCTTGTTTAAATGTTATTATCATCTTATCTCCTTCTTTCATCTTCTTGTATATCATGTCTCTAAAAGTAGTGACTATAACAACCTTGATAGATAGGTTTCCATTCTTGCTATACGGGAATCTGAATCTAATTGCTTTGTCACCCTTGCTCTTCTTCTCATTTCTTATATATGTTCCAAGCTCAAATATCATCTTAGCTGAGAATTCAAGAGCATAAGATGGTTTCGATGGTGGTAATTCATCATGATAATTTTTGCAGTATTTATTGAATGTATTCATCAATAATGGGAAATCAAATATGACTTGACAAAATCTTCAGGTGTGACACCAAATATAGTAATTACCTTTTTGATGTCAGTGCTAATTATAGATGCTGGTGTTGTTCCTGATATATTGAACTCTGCATTAGTCACTTCCGTCAGAGGAAGACTCAGCTTGTTGATGATCTCTGTGTTTGTCAAATCGGAAGCCATGATCCTTGTTTAATATTCTCTTGACTCTATTGACTATATGCTGAACAACCTCTATTGGGATATTATGATAAAGTGAAAGCTGTGAGACTAAGATTATAAGCTCTGGGTCTGACCTTTCACTAGCTATATAAAGACCAGACCTAACCCTATTCAGACCTTCAATGAATAATTCAACTTTGACAATATTACCCTCTTTTGATATTATAGACTCAGGATAAAATATTCCACACTTGCATAGTATTAACTTTGCTGAATGGGACACTTTATTCTGTATAACACACGAATACACAAGCTTACTATTCTTTATATGTAATATTATAGTATATCTGTTAAACATCAGATCCCTGCGTGCTGTAAAGCATGACATCCCTGCGTGCTGTAAAGCATGACATTTTGACATTGACATCGCGGCAGACTGATTCGTATCAATATTTGATGCGTCGACAAACAGAGTATTTGGCATAGAGAGTGAGATTTTCAGATCGAGAACTGAAATAGATTGTTAAAATGACCAAAATAGACACAAGCTCTATTCTAGTGGCTTCTTAAAGAACTTGAAGATTAGCAAACTTACCTTTATCATACACAAATAAGTCTAGGTTTAAAGCTTAAAATTCTATAGCAGAACAATAAGTTAGTCAGAACAGTCAAGCGTAAGATCTCTAGGCAAAGAAATATCACTTAACAAAAGTTACTGTGGCACATCGATTACAAGCTATGTCTGCGGCCGCATGCTCGCCGCACCAACAACTTTTTCAATGTTGGCTTCTGAACTTCCTCAGTTCACCTCTGTAGAAATAAACTAGTGAAAAATAAGTTCCTGCGTTGTTAAGGAAACTTACTGCGCAACCAATTAAGTGTAGTTAGGTGTAAACTGAAATGCCCCACCAACTGAATAGCTTGTAAAAAGATTAATTAGGATGATGCAAACAGTTAGTAGGCAACTTAGGCATTATTAAATTACCTATTTTGTTGCGACAGACATTTAGAGTAATACTTAGTTGATGGCCAAAAAGGCTCGACTGGCTTTGCACAATATGGTGTCCTGTACCTCCTACACTTATGTATGGAAGTGAATGTTGGGTGTGGAAAAGAAGCATGAAAGTAGAATAAATGCTGTGGAAATGCGTTCCTTGCAAATCATGTTTGGTGTGACTATGAATGATAGGATAAGGCATCGGTGCGGTTTAAAAGAAGATGTAGTGACAATAATTTTAAAGAGTCTGCTTCGATGATATGGTCACGTTGAGAGGATAAATGAAAGGCGACTAACAAAAGGTATTTACTAGGCAGATGTGAGTGGAAACGCCGGGAGGGGACGCCTTAGGAAGACGTAATACATACCTTATTGCTGATGTTTTTCAGAAAGGTCAGGTGCAAAGTACTCGCAACTGGCGTGCATGTATGAACAGATGTACTCGTATAAGGCAAAAGGAGTATGTAAGGATCGTAGCATGTGGCGTTCTACGGTCTACCTACCCCCATGGGAAGAAGGCGTGAGATTATGTACGTATTCAAGTTATTGTTTAAATACCTACACAATATTTCTTTTTACCTGACTGCGCGATAGCAAAAACAGACTTATGTTTTACTCGCGTATCTACGAGTATGTATGTGCCTGTATTTGTGATTCTTTATACCCTCGAAGCATCCTAACGGCTAGATGGATTGTATCAAATGAGGTGTTCATCGCCTCGTTATATTATAGGCTAGGTTTTGGTATAAAATCAATGCCGGATTTTAGAATCAAATGAATATCTTGAATAAAAAACTTGTATCGTGATCATGTAGAGGGGTATCAAAAGAAGGCTTACGATTCCAAAAATGTAACAATAAAACGTTGAAAATACAAAGAAAAAAATTGCCTGCAACTTTTTAGTTGGTCGGGCTTTTTATATTTGATTTTTTTTTCAGGTGATTTTTTCCGTCACTCTTAAACAAACTGACTTTTATCTGTTGGTACATGCAGGTAATGATGGGTACGTCATGTGAAACGTATCATGAAACTTTTAAAAAAATCGCCTTGCATATTATACAATGTATCATGAAATATTTGGACAACATGTTCATTTCACATAATATGTGTACCCACCATTAAACTTGTCTAACTGGCGGTGAACTAACAAAATCATGATGAGAGAGAAGACACTTGGTTGCCAATCTTTTGGTATTATAATGCTTGGGTAGTTATCAAATTTGGCGCAGGTAAACTTGTTCCTCAACACTTATTATATAAAGACAAAATATATTGCATGTAAACATCCATTAGTAAAATAAAGACATATTTTCGATATTTTTTCAGTTTTTTTTTTCAAGTAACATTGTGGTCAGTTCTGGAGTACCTAAATCACAACTCAAGTCAAAATAGCGATAGGCGCTTTCTATTAGCTTGGGCAGGGTGTCTGCATTCATCGTGGTCATTCGCTAGGTCCGGGGGAGGGGTACATCACTCACTTCTCAGTCGACCGCGAGGTGTTGAACGAGCTGCGTGTTTTTATTGTGCATCCACTTTGTTACCTACCTATTCACGTAAGTAAATCAATGTTTTTTTTATTGTTGTACGTTCAGTATTTTATGTAAGGGATGAATATCCTAAATGTGAGAGATTTTTTTGACTTTACGCTTTATTTTATAACTAACGTCATATGGAATGTAAAATGTACTACTCTGTTACTAGCGCGTACAGAGAGAGTAGTAGCAGATTTGTTAAGATAGTAACAGAGTTGAATAAGCTTATATTTGTTTTGTCTGTAATTTTATGTTTAAAAGTACAATATTTTCTTAATAATCGGTTTTATTGAGCAATGTATAAGCTTGGTACGTTTAAATAAATCGTGTATAATTATAAATAACCCTAAAAACATTGTTACAGGATATTGTGCGTTTGTTTGCGCTTTCAAAATGCTTCTTAAGGTTTTACGTCTGCTGAATAACAGCGACGGTACTGGGACCGGCGTGAAAATAATTCCGAAAAGGAAGAAGGCAGGACTCAAAAAGAACATATCGAGAGAGATGCATGTTACAACTCTATTACTTTTATGTCTTTTGAGACAAAAGTAACAGAATATTAACATGCGTTTATTTTTTTTCTAAAGATTTTTAGGAAAAGCTAGTCAATATAATGTAGCAATTTCTTAAATATTTATACGGTAATATGTTATGGTTAGCTGTTATCATATAGATATTTGGAGGACTTGGGTAGAATTTAAGGTCTGTTAATATTTAAGAAGTAACAGTTGTGTAGGACTTTAAAAAAATATTAAACATAAAAAAAATGTAGTGATTCTAACGTATAAGTATTTATAAGATACTTGCGACTGACTTGTTTAATTTCATAATATAAGATAAAGCGTAATGATAACAGAGTTGTATTTTTTGACACCATAACCCATTAAATCTGGAATAAATCTTAAATTATTAGCTAAACATCGCAACCGACTATAATGCTAACTAATCACACTAATATTATAAAGGCGAAAGTTTGTGAGTGTGCGTTTTTATGTTTGTGTTTTTTTTTTTTAATCAACGGCACATACCGTATAATGTGGGCCGGGCATTACGCTTTCGCGCTAAAACAGATAGAAAACTTTTTATACCGGTAGTACGTTCCCCTGGGATAATTTTCGACCTCTACGCGAGCGAAGCCGTGGGCAAAAGCTAGTAGACCATAATTAAGCTGTTTTAACAGTCACGGACATAAAGTAAATTAATTTTTAAATAGATTTATATTTTGATCACTTTAATTTACGTTTACCTGCGCAAAAGAAGAATGGCAGAACTCTATGTAATCTGGGTGTCGCATTTAGACTTTGCGTGCATTTGTAAAAATACTCTCAAAAGATAGATCTCTGTCAAATTAAGATAAAAGGCAATAGCATATTTTTTAACATTGACTTTCGCCAAAAAAACGTTGTTTACAGAGCAAGGGTGCCTCCGTTTATAATGACCCCATGACACTAGAACCAGGTAAATCCACACTGCTACCGATCTAGCTTCTGCGTTTAGATGTTGCAAATAATTGCATACTTATATAAAGCTTTTTTTTGATTAAGCTGCACAAAGAAAACATAATTTATTAAATCTGAATATCTAATATTCAGATTTAATAAATTTATTTAATAGATTTTCTCTGAATCTATTAAATAGATTTAATAGATTTATTAACATATGTTTCATCTTTGTTTTCTTTGTGCAGCTTAATAAAAACAAAGCTAATGCGTACAAAGTAAAGCCCTGTAATTATTTCATATAATTCACACACTTTCATTCATGAACGCATCTAAAACTACGCGACATCAGAACTGCCATTCTTCTTTGACAATGACCCACCTACGAGTACACAAACTTTGAATGGACAACGATAACATTTACTATAAAGTCTAACAAAAAATAATAACATAACACATAGCATCACACCTGTTAGGATAGGTTGATGTGAACTTACCTATAGTAGGTACAAGTTGTACCTACCTAGGTACACCTCTGGTGCAGAAATGTGGGTTGGGTCCAACGAATTAAGACATTCTTAATTCGTATCCTAGCAAATTATAGTTATTGTGAAATATTATTACATTTCTGGTGAAATGCGTTACGTATAACAGTAGCAACAGTTATTCAAAAGGCTAACTTTCTATTTTTTTTTTTAGTATATATATAGACGAAATGACCCAAAGACACCGTTTCTAACCGAGCGACAGTCTAGTCTACCTTCGTATCTGTATTTTCAACAGCCATAGATATCAGCAATAATCAATATCCCACATGCATACTGAGTTATGTAAAGCCGTAGTCGATTTTGATCTTGACCGTGAGCGGTCATCACGGACAAGATCAATATCATGTTTACCAACAGGCTCTTTGTATCCTGAGGAATGATTGCCCCACGGCATGAAATGTTGTAAACTAAACCACGTCAATCAATCTATGTAGAAACCTATTCACGAGCCTACACACAAACGTGCGAGGCGACCGGCGGCGGCGCTGTTACTACCTCAGAACAATAATTGTTCTGAGGTTACTACACGATGCAGACTCACCAAATGGCATGTTACTGTCATTGTTATTTATGCAGGTGACACACTGGAGCCACACTAGTCCAAGCACTTTAGCTTTGATTTATTCAGAAATCTCGGAACCTGGCAAAACTAATCCAATTTTGGATGATTTCATTTATGAACAGTGCGAAATTAAATTTTAATTCCATCCTCCATTTCCATTTCCTGCATTCCTTAGTTTGTTTTCAGTAAATAAATAAATAGATATAATTATATAGAAATTAAATTTTCTAAAACCCCTACATACAATTCGAAAATGGATGCTCTCAACGGGTTTATTTTTTAATTCGATGAACTAACATTAGTATCTTAGGCTGGTATTACAGAACTTTTACTAAATGAGTACTTTCTAAGTTTATCTTGGACATCACTGACATCGGTGAAGAAAAAACTCCGTGAGGAAAGCTGGACTTCATAATAAAATATAAGTCTGGAATCGCCATTCCGCTATCAAATCAAATCAAATCAAAAATCATTTATTTCAATCCATCGATCATAAAATAAATTCAAATTAATTATTAATATAAATAAAATTAAAATTGTAAAATTAAATGAAAATAAAATTAAATCAAATCAAAATCAATAATTTAAATTAAAAAACACAAAATCAAAATAAAATCACATCAAAATAATTAAATTAAATTAAAAACTACAAAATCAAAATAAAATAAATAAAAATAAAAAATTTCAATAAAATAAAAATTTAAAATTACTAATAATACGCCTGCCTCTGAGTCATTTGTTTGTTTGTCATTACATTAACCATATAGCAATGGTTAATGTACTGACAATCAAACCTGTTCGCAAATACGCTCAGGATGGTGTTGGAGGTGGTCCGGAGCCTGCGCCCCAGAGATGTGCACCGTTTCCGCATCGTCGTGTAGAAACAGTCGACACGGGCGTCGGCGAACATCCCCGACGCGCTGCAGTGCCGGGGCAGCCCCAACAACACCCTGAACGCATTATTATACTGAACACGGAGAGCGTTGTACTGTTTCTGGGTATATGATACCCACAGGCTAGCTGTGTACAGGGACGTACAAAACGCTCTGAAAAGAGTTATTTTGACGGCCCCCGAGCAACGAGAAAACCTGCGGGCGATCATATTGGCCCTCACAGACAACGCCCTCCGCTCCCTATCGATGTCCGCATCGTCCCTCAGGTCAGGGGTCACGATATGCCCGAGATATTTAAACTGTTGAACTCTTTTTAACGCAACACCGTTCAATACAATAGGTGGAACAGTATCCGGGCACCTCCGACCCCTGGCCTGAAAGACCATGCATTCACTCTTCCTTGCGTTATAGAGCAAACCATGATCCAGCGCGTAACGCTCGCAGATGCCCAGCAACCTGGACAGACCACACACCGAGGCGCTCAGCAGCACCATGTCGTCCGCATAACTAATATTGTTGACACAAACACCATCAATATGGCAGCCGACAAGAATGCTGCTGAGCTCCTCTATCAGTGCGTTTACGTACAGGTTGAAGATCTTCGATGAGGTCAGCCCTCCCTGCCTCACCCCGCACTCCAACCTGTACGGCTCCGACAGAGCACTCGACCATCGAACGACGTTGACCTGGTTAAGATACCAGTACTTGAAAATTTCTATCAGAATGAGCTATAAGAATGCGTGGTAATCAATGCTCATGTCTTCTATGATTGAATACCGGTCTTACCGAGTCACCTAGTGAACAAGCAGGCGGCTCGCGCATCGGCGGCGCGGCGTGTCAACAAAGTTCTAGGTATATGAAATACATAACCAAATCACCTAGCTCAGCGCAGCCAAAATTACACGGTTCGTGCTACGCTTTGCTACCTACTCACTTATCGTGAGTAGGTAGCACAGCGAGTAGAGGTCAAGGTATGCCCCAGAGGTATCCTATGCTATTTAAAAGTACTGCCAATTTGTATCGATATGTTTTATAAACACCACATCACCAGAAGCTATCGCAGGTGCTCAAAAGGGAATAAAGTTGAATATTTTTTATATTGATTGATGCTGAGATGGGAATACCTTCGGTGCTCAAACGGGAATGCTTCATAAAATCGATGATAACCAATGATAAATTGTGATAGTTGAGGTCTTGGCTGTTAGGTATGGAATGCACTTTTGAACCGAAAAGACCCCAGATTTCCGGGATCGACTTTAGAGTTCCGATTATAAAATCGAATGTATATTTACTTACTCAGGTGTTGGCTAATATGGAATGCACTTTTGTATCGATCGTAAAAATCTCGCTATTCCGGAATTGATACATATGACAGCATCGTTGTCAACCTCTTAGTCCGGTCAATTTAGACATTCGAGGTTACATAAAGTCCCAACAAGCTGAATTTCTGTGAAATTGTTCAAAACATAATTATAAACAATGTCTAGAAGTTCCCCATCATTCCCCTGGAAGGAAAAAAAAAAATTCAAGGTCCAACTTTTTTGCAACCACATTTAGCACTGCATCCCTTTTTGCAGTTGCAAAAAATAGTGTTCAGCAGTTTTCCGGCGCAGGTGGAAGTAAAGTTTGAACTGGCTCTAATATATTGTTGACCAACTTCCAACCCCAGTCTGTAGGGTCTAGCTGATAACCAAGCCACACTTGAACTTGGTAATATACTCGAAAAAGATGTTGGTGAGCAGCAACTGAGGTTGGAGGAAGACAAGCTAATTGAACTTGTTTTTTATTTTTACTATTTTTAACGAAACATGCATATCGATGCTTATCTAAACAGGTAGTTTTTTTAGGAGCTCCGTACATAGAAAGAAGAAAGCGGATGCCGTTGGTAATAACTTCTTGTTGAGTTGAATTACTCTTTTTAAAAACTTCAGCTTCTTTTTTTTTAATATAACAACTCTAGATGTATATACGTGGCGTACTCATGTATATTATGACGATAACAACTTTTATAACTTTATGAATCGTTATATCTCAGAAACAGTGGCTCGTAAGAAAAAAAGTATTATATGATGATGATGATGATAATTTTATGATCTACAATTTTTGTCTGAGGTACTTTTATGATAAAACTTACCGTTTTGCTGAAAATCGCGAAAAACTCATTTTTTTGACCTTTGACCTTGAATATTTTTTTTTCCTTACAGGGGAATGATGGGGAACTTCTAGACATTGTTTATAATTATATTTTGAACAATTTCACTGAAATTCAGCTTGTTGGGACTTTATGTAACTTCACTCTCATTTTTTGGTCTAAATTGACCGGACTATCTACTTCCATCTGATTTCATAAATAACCTATTTATACTGTAATCAACCGAAATTATGTAATTGCAAATCGAAACTCATTGTTTGCTATAAGTATCATAATTAAATCCAGCGATACTGAAAGATTCGTATAACAATTTACTGTAACTTAGGTAGGTATCTACAAGGTAGTTCATGTACATAAAAAACGGTACACCCGGTTTCCTACAACCTCCTCCTTTTATTTCCATTCTGGACTCGACCGAAATCTAAAGAAGAAGCTCGCCTGAATGAGGAATTATTTTGATGTAGTCGATTTTCCTACATTATCGTTAACTATCATTTCGTAGAAATACACAACTTCATCCATGATCAACGTTTCGGTAGGTATATATTATTCTGCCAACAACGACGAAAATGAAATAAATACTTCGGTAAGTAGTACCAATAGCGCTTTACTGGAGTGTGCTGCATGTCTGCCACACAAATGCCTTACTTTACTGTAGATTACTATAGCTTACTTTACTGGAGAGACTGGTTCAGATTTTGCACTAAAAATCACTGAATGCGTTTAGCGCTGAATATAATTATTTAAAACATCATTCTATTTCTGTCAATTTCAAATGATTGACAGAAACTGATGTTTTAAATATGTTTTTAGTGACTTGTGGTACAAGCGGGCTTAATTGGTCCAGAGACTCCAGAGATATCTATACTAATATCATCATAATCAGCCTATAATGTTAAGAGTGCAAGTAGATCGAGCTCAGGCAATTGTTAGGAAATTAAATTTCGTTTTTAGTAGGTACTTTATCTATATCTATAAAAGGAAAACGTTACTGACTGACTGACTGACTGACTGACTGATCTATCAAAATACAGCTGAAACCACTGAATGGATTGGGCTGAAATTTGGAACACAGGTAGCTATTATGACCTAGGCATCCGCTAAGAAAGGGTTTTTGGAAATTCGACCTTTAAAGGGGTAAAAAGGGGGGATTATTGTTTGTATGAAAAATCTCATTCCTTGAGTTAATAAACTTGAAACTTGGCACGAATATTTATCTAAGTAAATTATGATTTTTGTGATTTTTTGTTTTTCTAAACTACCCCCTAAAGGGGAATTGGGGGTCTCAAAGTTTGTATGGAAAATTTTTAACGCGCAATTCGATTAACTCAAAACTCAGTATTAATACTTAAAACCAAAAATAAAGAATGTGTGTCAGGGTTTTTTGAAAATCTACCTCTAACGGGGTGAAAAGTGGTAGTCAATTTCACTGGGGAGGATTTTACTGCGTGGCTTGATTAACTCGAAAATTGTTGTAAATAATCTTTGAGTCAAGCTATGGAAATATCTCAAACCATTTTTTTTAATTCCACCCCTGTGGTGGTGAAAACAGGGAATACAATTTACATGAGAAATGTTATTCATTTGGTTTTAATTGACTTGAAACTTGGCACATGTATTTGCCTAGGTTTGTCATTATTAGTTTTTAAAACTACCCCGGAGGGAGGGTTAGAGGGGGATGGGCAAGAGAGGGGTGGTGAGGAGTGTGAGGGGGAGGATGATGGACGCAGGGATAAAGTGCAGGAATTGGTGAGGAGAGGAGGAAGACATGGTAAAGGCTGAGGGGTGGGGAGGGGTTGGTGAGCCGGAGGTGGAGGAGAGGGGGAGAGGGAGGGGACGGGGTGGTGAAAGAGAGAGCGAAGGGGAAGTGGTGAAGGGGGTGTGAGGGGGAGGGAGAGGTAGCGGAAGGGGATGTGGTGAAGGAACGAGCTAAACTCTGGAACTACCCTACCAGTCGGACTTTAAAAAATCTTTTTGCATTAATGATAGCCCAAATCTTATAGAAGGCATATTTAACATCACTCTAGGACCCTTAAGTGCCGAAAACGAAGTAATAGCGCGGGTAGGCAATGCGATGCGACGGGGTAGGTCGAGCAAAAAATAAATTTCACGCGGACGAAGTCGCGGGCAGAAGCTAGTAAAATATAATTATGGTGTAGACGAAATGACCCAATGACACTGTTTCTAACCGAGCGATGTTCCCACTGCTGGGACACATTCCTGTGCCGATATCCACCACGCGGGCCCAGTGCGGGTTGGTAGATGTCACATGTCTTCGAATTTTTGGTTCTAGGACATGCCGGTTTCCTCACGATGTTTTCCTTCACAGTTTTGAGAGCAGGGTGATGAAATAATTTACACAAAGTAAAGCGCCTGTCTGGATTTGAAACTACGACCTACAACTCGTAAGGCACGGCCGTTACCACTGGACTGCGCATAGGTATACTACTACAATAAATAAAGCTGAAGTGTTTGTTTGTTAGAACGCGCTAGTCTCTGGAACTACCAGTCGGATTTGTAAAATTCTTTTTGTATTTGATAGCCCAATTCTTTAGAAAATGTATAGGTTATTTAACATCACGCTACCATCCTTAGGAGTCAAGCAAACAGAAAAAAAAATCAGAAAGAACGCTAAACGAAACTGAAGTGATAGCGCGGGCGGGCTATACGGTATGGAGCTCACATCTATGCAATAAATCCAACCACATACGTGATATCGCCTTTGCTGACGATATACAAAAAATTAACGAAATCGGTCCAGTAATTAGGTCAAAAAGTAGAGATATAATTTTGAGTAAATTTGAGCACTGTAGAATTGGATCACTAGGTCAGTGAGTCAATGAACTTCAATCCTTGAACATGTGTACAAACAAAAAAACCATGTTCGGCAAACAATGGATTGGGCACTGTGGTGCACCGGAGGTGGCACGCTCTGATTTCTAAACAGAGTGATCACTTTTAATGAATTTATGTTGATATTTATTTTGTTTGAAAAAATAACTTTTTTAATTTACGGTTATTAATTTAACATTTAATTTTGCTGTACTTCTGTGTACGAGTATTTCCAGTAGTTTGATTCATTGCACATGGTGTCGATTCCATACTGTATAAGAATGTGGCTGTTATTTTAGTATATAAGGTGTAAAAAAATTAACTGCAAGAACTTCGTCCACATACTCGACATCGAAAAACAAACACATTACAAAAAAAAATTTGAATGGAATCGCGAAAAAAAAATCAGCTGTTCAATACATTTATGTTCGCATAATTCGTCAAAATGTACTGAACAGCTGATTTTTTTTTCGCGATTTCAGGTTTGGTCCCATAGTAAAAGTTGTTCATAATGATGAGTACAATGACCCCTTAAGAGGTTGTGGGTTATTTATTTTACACCTTGTATTGTGTATCTTTGCTTTCTTCGACTTCCACGCGAACGAAGTCGCGGGCAGAAGGTAGTTTTACTATAAGTTAAAAACTACACCTTTTGAATATATTCATCAAAGAAAAATGGATAATAATTACTACTATAAAAATAACTAGTTTCTTTAGACATTGAGTAAAAATAACGAACATAATATGTGCTGTAGGTACTCAATTCTTACTTACATATTTATTTGTACCTATAGATCCCTAAGAGGTTCTCGGGTTATGTGCTACGATGCACTTTCTTGATTAGATGTTGACGCTCCCTCCACGTCCCCTTTAATCTTGCAAATGTCACGGTTGTGTTAGCTCGGCTAATTTCTACCCTGCATTAGGCACTTATGTTCTCGAGAAAATGGTGTTTTTACGAAACTTAGTAGTGAAAAATTTAGTTGTAACCTATACCTACTTAAATATTGTGTAACGATAGCTATACTATCAATCAAAAGCGAATAGAAGAAAAGAAACTAACTGAATGGAGGGGTTGTTATTGAGAGATTATTTATAGCCAGCCGCAGCAGTGTCACTCCCCGAGTCGAATTCATTCGTTAAATTTCGTTTGCCTGTTTTAGGTCGAGGATTGAACACAGAATAGTATTTCTATTTATATACTCAGTCGGATTAAATTAGTCACATGAATAAGCATAGGCAGGTATTTTTTTGATAGGAATATTGATAGTGAAAGGAATTTTATAGCGGCTTCTGGTATAGACATAATACTCGTAGATAGCTCTTCGGTGTACACGAGGTCTCCCTTGTTTTAATAAAAATTAAATGATGTTCGTTGGTAAGCGCATCACTTCAGAACGGATGGACCGATTTGGCAAATTTTTATTTTAAAATGTTCGTAAGTGAAGCCGCACACCGGCGGCACACCCCCACCCTACAATTACGTCGCCACAATTATTGCGTTACATTTTAGCTCGGAACAAATGTATCGTGTACTCGCACATCGGAGGCACAGTTGTGGTGGCGCCAGTGAACGAAAAAAACAGGTGGCGCAGCTTCCAGAAATGACTTTTCTTGTGAAGTTTAGAGTTCTTTTTTTTTACTTTTGAATTTATTACAGTGAAATAATGAAATTTTCCTGGTTGTATATTTTTCTATTGCCGCTATATCAATTAATAGTAAAAATAAAATAAAGTAAAAAATTAAAGGTTTAATTTTTACTTTATTTTATTTTTATATAAAAAACGATTTTTTTATATGTAAGTAGTGTTAAATAATGCGGTTAGTCCCGCTATGCTCTAGTCCCGCTATGCTCGACTCGTAAAATACCTACTAAAAAGTTTCGCTATGCACGTAATCACATTCGCGGGCAGTGATGAAGAAAACTGTTAGTGTGTTCGTTAAATTTTGTGGGTCCAGTATTGACTTACAGCTCTATTCATAAACATTTCGCTCTGAAATTCATCTGTCATTGATTGTCAGAACGAGACAAAACAAATTTTAACTTACAGACGCTTACACTTAAAAGAATAGCGCTATAAAAAAATTAACTTGAATTCAAACACTTTTCTTTCCAACTGTACCTTCCATTGTTTACGTAGAATCGAAGAATTTCGTGCATAGCGAAACTTTTTAGTTGGTATTTTACGAGTCGAGCATAGCGGGACTAGAGCATAGCGGGACTAACCGAAATATTGTACGGTGGTACGGAACCCTTCGTGTGCGAGTCTGACTCGCACTTGGTCGGTTTTTTTTCTTAATATCACTACACCATTGTTTAGCGGTGCACAGAATACACCTTCTTTCCAATTTTCATCGATACTAGCGGACCTGACAGACGTTGTCCGATGTGTCCGGTGAACGATCCTAGAACCCGACTGCAGCGCCACCTACCGGGTCCAATTGTTTTTTCAAACCATCCAGGAACCCATTCAAATATACACACAAAATTTCATCTGAATCGGTCCAGCCGTTATTATACCACGTTTTAACCGTTTTTTTTAAGTATCCTATGTCCGTTTCCTGGTTCTAAGTTACCTCCCCACCAATTTTCAGCCAAATCGGTTCAGCCGTTCTTGAGTTATAAATAGTGTAACTAACACGACTTATATATAGGGTGACTGGTAATTAGTGACCGATACCTAAACACATGATTGTGCTCATGATAACAAACAACTTTTACTATAAGACCAAACCTGAAATCGCGAAAAAAAAATCAGCTGCTCCCTACATTTTGACGAGTTTTGCGAATATGAATGTATGGGGCAGCTGATTTTTTTTTCGCGATTTCAGGTTTGGTCCCTTAGTAAAAGTTGTTTGTTATCATGAGCACAATCATGTGTTTAGGTATCGGTCACTAATTACCAGTCACCCTATATAGATAATGCAATTGTTTTCCGAGTAGGTGAAATGGCTGTGTGAAAAAAAAGCTATTACAAACATAGTAAAGTCCTGTAATTGCTTAATATAATGAACATACATTCATTCATGAACTTCTAAAATTAAGAGACTTCGGAAATTCTATTTTTCTCTTTCGAGCGCTTCAAGCTAGTGCAACTAGCCAACTAAGAAATAATAGAATATTAGATAACAGCCATTAAAAGGCCTGGCGGTTGGCAACTTAATCTTTAGTCGGTCGGAGTCGGTTTCCCATGCCCTTCCGGTTAAACAAGCCAAAGTCAGACAAGCACAGGTCAGATTTACCTACCTATTGTTCAGGTAAAGATAAACGAAGGCACTGAACAGGATTGTGTTTCGCTTTGACGGCTTTGACAGGTTGAGCTTTAAACCAATCCATAGCTCTATTGTTGTGAAACTAGCACAAGCTTAAATGTATGTATATAAATATATGCAGGTACTGTCCATTATACCAGGATATATGAAATACTTTTTTGTGGTAAAACTCGGAATACTTATTTAGGATCTTTCATTGAGCAATTGCAACATTGAGAAAACAATTTTTGAAATTGAGGAGCGCATCGCACGGATCGATCCATCAGGTCAAGCTAAGCTTGCCGGTGTTTGTCCGTGGAAGTGTGAATTGGTTGACAATCTTTACATATCGAGACTCCTCCGTGCCTCGTAAAGCACTACATTCTCTACTGTACTTACCTATCCTAACTATCCTATCCTAATGCTAACTAATAATAAAAATGCGAAAGGGAGTTTGTTTCTTACGCTTTCATGCTAAAACGGCTGAACGGATTTGGAAGAATTTTGACAGATGCTTGGGACCTTGTGACCTGGAGTCCTTCTCCAGGTCACAAGGTCCCAAGCATCTGTCTACTTTTCATCCTGGATCGCAGACGGAGTCGCGGGCTGTCTGTCTGTCCCTCTGTCACAGTCAATTTGCTCCGAATCTAACGGACCGATTAAGTTGACATTTAGTACACATATGAGTTTCTGTGATCCAAACACGTACGGGTAAAGTAAATAAATGAATTTTGAATATGGGGGTCACTTATAGGGGGCAAATAAGATAATTTAAAAAAATGTTTTGCAGACTGTACCGTGTGACGAAAGTTATTTCAGAAAATAGACGAAAATTTACCGTCACCTCCCTGCTTATCTCCGAAACAACTGAGCCTAAAATTTGGAAAAAAATACAGAAAATAGTTCTTTACCTGTAGATTATAGGAAAACCTATAAGAAGTTTGTAGTCTTAAAATAACATTGTAAATCTCTCAATATTGTGAGTACAAATTTATATTTACTGTTGGAATGTATGGGAGAACATGTTTTTCAACTATAATGTTATGTTGTTCTTCGGATAATTTCATCCCAACTACGGAATCCTTAATTGTGCGTAGGCCGACACGCACTTGGCCGATTTTTTCTGCGATCCATTTTATGCCAGCTTACGCATTGTTCGCCTTAGTTAAGCTTGTTGACGATATTAGCCACTTAGAGGCAATGCCATTAAATTTGTAGGAACTACAGGCAGATAATAAATAATAGTACTAACGTACAAACAACAATGATGTTAACAATGCAAAATGCAATATTCCCTGCGCATTGAGTTTAGCGGCCAGTCGTCTTCCCCACGCCGCGTCATGCCGGACACTAGAATTTTATTTACAACCTTTTCCAACCACGATACTCATATGTTTCAACAAAATTAATAAATATAGAATTTATAATTTCATGATACATATTTATGCATTTCGGCATTATTATATATTTCTAGATAGTGATAATTACTCTTTTATTAAACAATATACAAATTAACACTATACTAGTACTAAAGTAAATGACTAACTAAATATACAAATAAATACAAAAACAAAAGGACACTTAGGCGTCGAAGTACTCGTCCACATGATGTCATCCGGAAACGTGCCCAGAAGACTGGCAGCATTGCCACGTTAATTCTTTGGCCAAAGAACAAGCCAGCCCTCTGGTCACGTTATGTCTCGACCAGTCGCCGAGAAATTTCCTTAAAAAGAAAACGCGCACTTGGGCCCCATGACCCAAGCGTTTCGACCCCAAACGGCTCAAAACTATAGTTACCTATAAGGTTACAGTATTTGCGCCGCTTGACTCAGCAGCCGCAGCAGCGGCGCCAGCACAGCCCGCCGTGCTTGGAACATGAGATGGCGCAAGGGTGTCGACACAGGTTGCGTCCCACACCAGAGCCCTACCCATCTTCCAAGGCAACAATGTCATGCCATCTGGTCTCTTACCATCGTCACGTACCAAGCCGTTTGGTTCTAATACCGCTGGTACGCCGGCGGTGACAAGAGCTCGACGAATAATATCGTTGATGCTGGCGTGCCGTGCTATGCGACCTGCGCTCCTGCAGCAGGACAGCCCGAGACTGTCGACAGCTTCACCGCAGTGACACCGATGCGGAGCGACACAAGGTGCGCCCAAGCGGAGACAAGTAGCGAGCCGAAACGATGAATCATCCATCATAGTGCCTATGGTGGATGACGGGAGCGCCTGAAGCCACAAGCCCGACTCCCATTCTCCCACAGCCAGCAGACGGGCACGCTCAACAGTATTAAATGACGTGTTTACTAGGTTATTCCGTATAATACTGCAGAGCGGCACGTCCCACATTTTCTGGGAGGACGGGTTGTCGGGCAAATCCGTATTGGGACAAGCCATTTTCCAAGCGTTCAACGCATCGGTCAAAAACGGTACCTCAAAATCGACCAGTGAGGAAGATAAAATTTTCCTGGTTAATTTATCGGTACTGTGGACCGAGGAGAGGAAGGCCGGTAAACTAATACTTGAAATTTTGCGGACGCCGAGACCACCCAGCCGAATGGGAAGAGTGGCTTGCTGCCACGCTCGGTCGTCCAGGGCCACATTTAGGATAGAAGTTAGTGTGTTTCTAATAATTTGGTCTACTTTTTCTAAAAGTTCTGGATGTTTCCAAAGATGGGAGGAGCGAAGGCTATATGTGAATTTTGGTCCAAAGCAACAGTATCGAATAAGTGTGAAGGCCGAATGAATATTAATTTTGTAAAGTTGATAGTTGATTTCAAAATACGCAATTCGGAATTTTAGTAATTCCATTGTTTGAACTTCCCATGCTTTTTTATCTGGAAAAGCAAATAAATTTCGTACAAAAGTTATTTTTACAGCAGTAGCAGATATTGAGATAGTATTCGATAATAAATAAAGCGATGGTCATTATAAATTACCTACCCGTATGAAAATACATTCTTTTACATCTACATCACCATCATCATTTGCCTAGCCTTTTCCCAACTACGTTGTGGTCGGCTTCCAGTCTAACCGGATGCAGCTGAATACCGGTATTTTACATGGAACGACTATTATATGGCTAGTATTACGTCTCTACATAACAATGTAGAAAATCCGCCATTTTGTTTTTTTACACCTATCTAAGAACACTTGGGTTTTTGAGACGAATCTAACAGAAATCCATCCAGCTGTTTGGAAGATATAAGGTAATAAAGAAATTCACAAACATACAAGATACGCGCGAAAAACGTAACCCTTTCTTGGCAGTCTGCTAAAAATGGGTTTTAGAGATAAAATAACACTCTTCGTTAAAAATTTAATTTTTTAAATTCAAGAGGCTGCTAAGAGAAGAAGCGGCGAGCATTCATAATAGCCCATTGACTGAAGGTGCCTGTATCGAGAGCATCTTCCTTTGGCTCGCGATTGACACTTGGTTTAAGCAAAGGTTATCTTCCAACGACATGAAATAATATTGACACTCAATAAAGTGATTGAAAACTCTTCTTTAAGACTGCTTTTTAAAATTAAAAAGGTTTTTTAGGAATTTTCACGATTCCGAAAACTCTTTTCTGTGCACTGTAAGGGCCCTCGCCCACGGCGACTTTTTGTAGCGATGCTGTCGCGTGTTTACGAAATGCGCGACTGCATCGCTACTAACGCGCGTTAGTCGCATTTGCAACGTGCTACAGAAGCGATGCCAACGCGCTACTAACACGCTACAGTATCGCGACTGTATCGATGAAAACGCGCGACCGTGTCGGACGACATCGGGGAGAGAACAGAGGGAGGGTGGCGCGTGAGTGGAGAACCGAGCTTTCGTTGCCTACGCTTCGGCTGCTTACGTAAAAGCAGCACCAAAGACAACGTGATGAATGTTGCCTCAACGGAGTCCATCTTGCAACTGTAGCGATCGCAGGTATTTTTGTGCCGTTACTGAATCGCGTTTGCATCGCGACTGAATCTGGGCCCGTGGGCGAGGGCACACAGATAGCGACCGCTTCGCGACTGTATCGTTGCGGACGCGCGACAGCATCGCTACAAAAAGTCGCCGTGAGCGAGGGCCCTATAGTGTAGTGTAAGTAAGTACATACGGAGTGTTTCCGGATGATGTGCGGGCATTATTTATGAAAGACATGGATTCAATCAATGCCCAAATAATTCCCATTTTGATTTCCTAAAAATACTAATCGATATGCGATACTCACTGATCGTCTTTTTGTGATGTGACCTAGCCTAGTTACGGCGATCAACTTGGTTGTAGCGACCGCTTCGCTCGCGCGCCTCGTCCGTTGTTGGTCACTGTTCTAACCTAACCTAACCTAGGTAGGGCTGCCTTGGCTTACTGACTGCGACTAACTTTAACGGTACAGACAGTTTTTAAAAATACCACAAAGTTAAAAGAAGTGAAGTAAGTAAAAAGGCGAACATCATTCAACGATCAAAAAGTTTTTAGAGGATTAATTAAATATTTCCCTAATTTCGTCGTATCATGATAACAAAGGATGATGCAACGTATTGGCCAAACATGTTGCCCAGTGGTCAATATCAAGTTTTACTATGGCAAAAAGATAAAATCATTAAAAATATCGTCACGGGGCGCCCGGCAGATGTGAAACATGGCGGAGAAGGGGATGACTGCTTAAGAGAATGTCATGCCGTTACGCCATATGTATTGAAATTACCCTCCCCGGGCGCGCTTAGATGTTTCACATCTAAATTAATAGTAATTACCAACTAAAAAAAGAACAGACCAAGTGCGAGTCGGGCCACGCACAGTGAAGGATTCCATAGTTGGTATGAATATTTACGCATGCGCAGTATTGATTTTATTGACCGTAAAAATATTTTTGTATTTTTCGGAAAAACTAAAAAAAAACCGTCTAAGTGCGTGTCGGACCACGCACAATGAGGGGTTCCGCAGTTGAAAAGAATGGATCAAAAAAAAATATTTATGTCAAAAAATTACAAATTCACAATTTTCGGACATTTTCCTGTACTGTGAGACCTTGCTTCTTGCCAAATTTCATGATTGTAGGTCAACGGAAAGTACCTTATAGGTTTTGATTTACTTGCGTGTATAAAAATCTGTCGCATAAGTGGCCGCATTTTGTATTGCCTTGACTTAGAAGCTTGATTTATTTTTTATGTGATAAACTGACAAATTAACAATTTTCGGACTTTTCCCTTTACTTGTGTTATGAGACCTTGCTTCTTGCCAAATTTCATGATTCTAGGTCAACGGGAAGTACCCTATAGATTTGATTTACTTGCGAGTATCAAAATATGTCGCATAAATGGCCGTATTTTTTTATTGCGTTGACTTAGAAGGTTGATTTTTTCAGGACTCCAAGGGACCATAGATTTACGTATTTGGTATTAATTTCAACTTGATACCTCCACGCGTTCCTGAGAAAAAGGGTCTTGACAGACTGACAGACAGACAGACAGACAGACGAACAACGAAGTGATCCTATAAGGGTTCCGTTTTTTCCTTTTGAGGTACGGAACCCTAAAAAAGAAATTTCTGCGGTTGTAATTGTAACCAAAAATATCCCATATCTCCAAAACTATTGACTTAAATAGCAAAGTCACTTATAATTACCATAGTACGCACGGCTACAGATCAAGCTATACATTTCCAGTATAAGCTGACCTCACATTGTAAAGGGTTTCCTTACAGTGAGAGGTCAGTGTAAAGTGGAAATGTATAGCTTGATGTGTAGCCTATATACCTATTTTTAATTATGGTATTCAATAATACCCCTCGCGCTTGTGTGCATTGGGGAGCGCTACTCCAATTTTTTTTTTCTAGTTTCACTACAACATTGGTTTTGGTGCACGTAACACACCTTCTTTACTTTGCATTGATGTAAGTTGTGCAAAATAGTCTCCGAGCAAAATGGCTTTGTAACATCCGACGGACATAACGAAATTATAAGAGTTCAGTTTTTACCATTTGGCTACAGAACCCTAAAAATCCGGCCAAGAGCGAGTTGGGCTCGCGCACCGAGTATGTTCTGTATGTAACTTTTGTTGATGATTTCTGAAAAACTGTGTTATTTACAGACATCGTTTTATTTTTCCTGTAATCTATCTATACATAAACTTCTATCACAAAGAAAATTTCAGATTTTTTTCTATGCAAACTTCGGAGATAATGGGATGGATGGGATTTTTTAAACATTTTTCATCAAAAGTCGAAAACTATGCAGCCTAAGAAAAAGAAAAAAAAAATGTTTGAGAATGTGGAAATAGTGCCTTTCAGTTATGATCCCCACATGCTCTGTTAACACCATTTCGATTTTTAAGACATACTTATATATTTTTGTTTCTTTCTTATTTGCAAAATAGTTGGGCAAACGTCATCTAAAACTTCATCTAAAAGTTCATAGCATTAGTAGTTCTTGAGATATCCAGCTGTGACAGACAGACAGACAGACTGAGTCACACCATAAGGGTTCCTTTTTACCATTTTGGTACGGAACCCTAAAAAGTAGCAACAAGTTTCATGAAAAAACTATTTAATTTTATTAGTTGAACGTGGATAACGTAGTCCACGTTCATCTTTGATTTCATAATTAGATCTTTGCGATGTGAGAGTAGATAAAATATAATTGAGTAGTTCCGATGGCCATCTGTGGGCTTCCTCATCAGTTCTACTTCACCAAATGGTGCTTTCCGGAAGCAAATGCACTAGTTGCTATAAAAAAATACCCAAATCGCTATAGGTGTGCGTATAAAATTTGAGCGTTTCCCTTGATTTACATCCGCCTATTCAGATTCTGACTTGGTAACAATGGGACCACCTCGAAAGCACACCCTTTCAAACAAAAACATTTTTTTAAAATTGGTCCACTATTGACGGAAAAATAGGTGTACATACATTTAAAAAAAATATACGCGACGAATTGAGAACCTCCTCCTTTTTTTTTTAAATGTCGGTTAAAACTAACGTGTTTTGTTAAGAAGCCGATATTGGCATGCTCGATGCGGGAGGCCAATAGGTCATAGACTCGTTTCCTGCCGCTGCCAGTACCTAGTTATTTGCAGATACTATTATAGTTGTGCAGCTAGTCAGTACCGGAACATGTCATAGACTTACTAATTCTAACGTTTTTACATTGGTATAAAGGACGGGTCGATAACAGATCTTAATAAAAATGTATTATAATAAATTATTGCTTAGAAGTCTCTACTAAATATACCAGACTCAGTTTTAAATACAGCAGCCATTGTATTTAAAACTGAGAAACTGTTTCCTACAATTGAAAACATATGTTTTCGAAAGCTCACATTTTCCAACATTACTGTATATTTCACCTAATGTTATATAATACTAGCTTCTGCCCCGATTTTGTTCACGTGGAAGTCGTAAGACACCAGAATATACTAAAATAATAGCCACATTTGTATAAAACTTCCCTGAAATATTACGTTTGTAGGTTTGGTCTCAGTAGCAAAAATATAAAGATAGTCAGGACTGGTGACGTGGGAGCAAGTGAAGTTCAGCTGTCCGTGTGAGAAGCAGCTCGTCCTGAGGTCAACACATAGCCTTCAGTAGCAATTTCCTATTGCTTGTGAAGTTTTTCGTTATTAATGGATTAATGAACCCTACATTCCTGCATATACTGCTTAATGGCACAACACTGACAGGAATAATCTGTAAGAATACAACAGTCAGTGTATCAATTTAGTGCCAGTTGTGTCATTTGCAGGAATGCAGGCGTTCACAAATAATCACTAATAACGAAAAACTGCAATTGGAAGCTGCTGCTGAAAGCTGCGGGTGTTGACCTCAGGACGAGCTGCTTCTCACGCGGACAACGCTTGCTCATCGCTTGCTCCCGCGTCACCAGTCCTGAGCTCTTTATATTTTGGCTGCTGAGACCAAAACTACAAATGTAGTATACACAGAAGTTTTATAAAGATGTGGCTGATATTTTAGTATATTGTGGTATCTTACAACTTCTGCGCGAAAAGCTAGTCTACAATAGACACGATGCATCTAGTAGATATTGTTACATAAGAACTGTAACGCCGACACAATAACATTCATACGATAATGTTATCTACAAGTTTATAAATACACCACATCTATTCTATGGTGACAAGTGCCATGTGTCCGTTATCTACGCTATTGTTCAATAAAACGACTCGATAAAAAACTGCAACGCGCGGGGAAGCTTCACACACGGACACAGAACGATATATTTATAGTACGACACCTACACCAACATGAACTAAATAACGTACTAGCTGCGTAGTGGCGCAGATAATATTAGATAGCAACGGACTTTGAGTTGATTCATTGATTTGTTTTCATTGCTACTTTTTAGAGCGACACGTTTATAGGCAGAAATAGGTGGCCATGCCAATCTATTAGAGTCTATTAGGAAGTAAATTCAGTTCATTGCGAGAAGATGCTGAACTGTTTACGTATCGTAAACTTTGTGCGCTTATTCCTTTGTAATACCTACTTACTTGCTTTAAATGTGGGTTTGTATTTGTAAGAAGATCTAAGAATCTCAACTCCCACTTCTAGTGGTTCTACCTATTCATTTGAATGTATTCTGATGGTAATACAGTATTAATGCACCGTTGTGGTCAGGTTCCGGAATCCTTGAATGGCAACCTACTAAGTAGAATCCATCGAGGTAAGACTCATTAAATTGATTTGTCTTTACGACTCCTATTCCCATCCTGATGACAAACACCTGGATGGACCTTGACGGTAGATAACGGAACCCTACTATTTGCGTCATGTAAGTTTGGCGCTCTGAAGTAGGTTACAAACATAGACTTATAAAAAAACCGGTCAAGAGGTAGTCGGACTCGTGCACCGAGGGTTCCGTCCCATCATTTTTATATAATGTTTAGGGTTCCGTACCTCAAAAGGAAAAAACGGAACCCTTATAGGATCATTTGTTTGTCCGTCTGTCTGTCAGTCTGTCAAGACCGTTTTTCTCAGGAACGCGTAAAGGTATCAAGTTGAACTGGAATAATGAAATTTGGCAACAAGAAAGGTCTCCTAGCACAAGTAAAGGAAAAAGTCCGAAAATTGTGATTTTGTGATTTATTGACCTAAATTTTTTTTTTCTTGATATCCATGGTTAGTTTGTTTTTAGGATAAATTCTTTTCAACTACGGAAGTCTTCATTGTGCGTGGTCCGACACGCACTTGGCCGGTTTTTTTGTTGATGATTTCTGAAAAACTGTGCTATTTAGAGACATCGTTTTAATTTTCCTGTAATCTATACATAAATGTCTATCACATACAATAATTTCAGATTTTTCTCTACCTATGCAAACTTCGGAGATAGGGGGGGAATGGTATTCTTTTTAACATTTTTCATCGAAAGTCGAAAACTATGTAGCCTAAAAAAAAGGAAAAAAATGTTTGAGAATGTGCAAACAGCGTTCTTTCATATGATACCCCACAGACCCTAGTAACCCCACAGACCCTAGTAACCCCACTTCGAATTTTTAAGAATACAAGTAGGTACATATTTATTTTTTCGTACCACTAGCTCAAAAAAGTGACATTCTATGCCACAAAAAGCGAACATAACAATAGTCATTTTTAATCTGTTAAAAACGGGGAAAGAAAATTGTACTGAATTTCATTCATCCTCTAGGGGGAAAATGTGATTTAAATTTGGAATACTTACCGAAATTTATACTGAACTACATCTGTGTTTACACCATTGAGTTTGTATAAAGCATTATACATCTTTTTGAAAAAGGAATACGCATTTATTATGCAGTTATGATTATTAAATAAAATTACGAAAACCGACGAGGCCGTATGAGCTTGATGCCTTTGCTTTTCCGACAAAAATATATTAGTCTAGGAATTTGCCGCGTTTTAGTTTTCTTCAAATACACTTTAAGTTTATTTTAATTTATTTTTATAAATAAGTAGTATTTATTTAATTTTTTTTTAATAAATGCTTATCTCATATTATTATTGTGTTAATTTTTTCGCAAATGGTACGAAAAGTAGAGTATTTTCCTCGGTGATAAACCTGTCTTAGTCTTGGGTGAACTTAAATCCCTCGCTACAATCAGGACTCGTCTTAAATCCCTCGCTTCGCTCGTGATTTAAGTTTTTAACACCCTCGCTATGCTCGGGAGTAAACCTCGAGTCCCTCGTTACGCTCGCGATTTAAATCGTCACCCGCGACAGAAGACACTGCTTTATCCCCTTGGTTAATAATCTACTATTATTTCTTTCTTATTTGCAAAATAGTTGGGCAAAACGTCATCTAAAACGATAGCATTAGTAGTCCTTGAGATATCCAGCTGTGACAGACGGACAGACAGACTAAGTCGCAAAAGCGACTGAAAGGGGGTCAACCCTTTCAGTCGCTATTTCAAAAAACATGCGTATTATTGTTTCTTTCTTATTTACAAAATAGTTCGGCAAACATCATCTAAAACTGTTCCAATTTTCAAGTTGATAGCATTAGTAGTTCTTGAGATATCCAGCTGTGACAGACAGACTGAGTCACATCGTAAGGTTTCCATTTTAGCATTTTGGTACGGAACCCTAAAAAGATCAAATTTTTTTTTTGTTTTATCATGTTTAGATATCTTATCACGTCTCTGGAGTGTCGCTGCCTAATTTAATTTCACCCTGTCACAGTCGCCAGACACAGTGGTATGACTGTGTGTGCGATTGCGAGATTGAGTGCGATTAGGTATGCATTGTTGACTTATTTTTTGTTTTTTTTTTTGCCGCGGTAGGAGTTAACTAGTAGAAATCGTCACGTAACGAAAAAGCGTTGTCTCTTGTGTTGTGTGTGAAAGACAGAGAGAGAGAGAAAGTGTGAAGCTCGTCAAAATGAAGATCCAAGACAAGATGGCTGCCAAAATATGCAAATTTTTCGTCATGGGTGTCGTTTTCATGCAATGACATTATACATCTAGACGTTGCCATGATTACAGTGTAAAGTGTGGAAGTGAGACACATATATACGAAATAATTAGGAAAATTGAGACAAAGCATCGTACCTTCTGTCCCTTACGGCGTGCCGTATTTTTGCATGGCAAAATTTAAAAATGTTGCCAAACAAAGTACTTTCACTGTTACAAAATTTATCTTGCGTCGATTAATTTAACATTTTTGGACAGTTTTTGCATTGTGCGAATGTATTGACATGGTTTTCAGGTCAAAATATGGAAGATTTCTTACGTTAAACCTCATTTCTCATACTACATACCCTAGAAAAAGTATAATATTGCAGTCTCATGACCGGCCACGCGGTGGCTCGATCTAGATGTATATTATCTAAGTTTTCATGGATATTGTTTTTATGGATACACCCAAACCTCAAAAACCTCGATGTAGCATTTAAAATCAACTACAATGGAAATCGTCTGGATTAACCAAGTTCATAATAATTATGCCAATCTAAGCAGAAGGCTATGTGTACGTGACGTTTAAATCAGATCGCTATAAAATTAAAACTTAAAATAAAATTGTGAGTGATTATCTTTATAATTATCTTTAATGAATTTGATTGTATGCTTTACGGAAGGCGACGTCTTAAAAGGTTTGCTGGGTACTGAGTGGAGACCTAGTCTCTTCTTCTACTCAATCGCTCTCTCACTGCTGAGAATCGTGACTGACTCTGTATCAAATTGTCCACGGTCTTTCCCAAACTGTTATGATAAGTGGCCTGGTGGAGTACAGCGCTGGTAGGTACCGCCAAATAGTCGGATATTTGATCCCACCACCTTTTGGGCTTCGGCCTATAGGTCTTTTGGCCTCTATTTTTCCAGTCATCATTAGACGTTCCATGTTGTTGGTATCCCTGCAGGCAATGTGGCCCAAGTATCTCACAACACATTACAGGCAGGTTGAGAACAGTCGTTGTTCTTTCTCTAAATTGAGTTGTGATTGGATTGGATCGAGACATTTGTGCGGCGGGCTGTCCATGGTATCCTTAATAGGCGGCGCCAGCATCACATTTCGAAGGCGACAATTCTTTGCCTGTTGGTAGACTGGATCGTCCAAGTCTCTGCCCCGTAGAGAAAGATGGAGAAGAAAAGTGTGCGGACCAGGTGTTTCTTTGTCCTATTGGTGATATTTTTGTCATCAGCCAGTCAGCCAATTCGTCTTCGAATTCCTTGATCTCAGCTACCCTTACGAGACCTAGTAAGGTAAACACAAACCGGTCAAGTGCGTGTTGGACCACGCACAATGAAGGGTACCGTAGTCGAGATGAATATTTTCGCTTGCACATGCACAGTATTGATTTTACCGGCAGCAAATATAAGTTTGTATTTCATAGTATTTCTGGAAAAAACCGGCCAAGTGCGAGTCGGACTCAAAGGGTTCCGTACCACCGTACAATATTTAACATTACATAATTATAAAAAAAAACAGTTTAAAAAAAACATGTTTCTTGTGTGGGGTCCTCACACAAGAAACATGTTTTTTTTTAAACTGAACTATTTTTTTTTGAAAATACTAAATGAAAAATATTTTTCTTTTACTTTGTATTTCATAATGATACTGTGAACTACAAAGTTATTTTTTGCAGTTCCAGAAAATCGCCCATATTGAAACAAAATACATTATGAATCGGCGTACAGTAATACCCAACTAATAAGGCGCGTCGTGAATCTTCGTTCGCGCAGAAAAGAAAGTATGGCCCCGAAGATTAACGAGATTGCTTAAAGCTTACAATCAACCTTAGATCACTAGTATAAGGTTCATAATACACTGCAGCTGTTAGTTACGTCTCACTCGCAAGTATGGCGGCTTACTAACATCATGGCGGCAGGTGCCGACCAATAGCGGTACAGAAAAAAGAAGCACGGTGCGTGGAGCGTGCCGATTGGTCAATAGCATTTCCCGCGCTTTAAAAATTCATCTTCTGCGCAGGTACATCGGTAAGCCATATCAGTTGGGTACTACTGTATCTACATACGCCTCATATTTGTTGATTAAATACTGTATTGGTACACGATATACAGAAGTTTCAAATTGCTAACTTGTTTGGTTGTTGCGAATGTTGCGACAATGCTCGTACAAAAATAGTCTAAAACTGACAACAATTGCGCCCTTCTTAATTTTTGAAGATGAAAAAAAATATATATTTGCACTACGCAATGAGACAAAAAAACACAAAAAAAAAACCCAAACAAAACCAAAACTCATTGAGTTTGAACTTTTTGAAGCTTTAACCCCTTCCAAAACCAAAATTAAGGTTTGAAATTTTTTGGAATCTTTTTATGTATCTTCGCCGCTTGTGAACCGATTTAGATTTTTTTTTTAAATATAGTTATTATAAAATTAACAGATGCGATGAAAAAAGGATAAACTTTTTTGTTACTATTTCATTCAAATTCATTCGGAGTCCATTGATTTCTGAGGTCCGTATTACCTGGGCGCTGGACTATAAAGCCCATAAAAAGCTATAAATCTTTAAAGTGTAACATTGTCAAATAGCAAACATTATTTTCCTGTGTTTTGAAAGTGTATTTTGTAATTTTCGTTTCAGGGGTGCGGGCGGAGGGGGGATGTTTGGTGACGTTAATATCTCAGCCATTTTGGATTCGCTAAGTGTAAGCTACGACAAAAGAGTGAGGCCGAATTATGGAGGTTTGTATGTATTTGTTTAGATTGGACTGTATGGATTTGTTTTTCGACATGTGATAATAATCTTGTTCTTTTGCTTAGCTTCGCGGATTGTGAAATACTGATGATAAAACATAACCCTCCTACACTGACCGACCAAGAAACCAGTAAGTTCCTTCTTGAGACGCACTTCCCAGATTGTAAACTCCTAGAGGACAGGACGTGGGAGGCTGAACCAGGATGGACCCCAACGGAACACGACTGGTCAAGAGCACACAATATAGTAACAGGAGACCGAATAAAGTGGGCTATAGACTCCTTTCAGCCATATAAGTCCGCAGGGCTAGACGGCATCTTCCCAGCCCTACTGCAATGGAGAGTGGATCTTTTGACACCATGGCTGGTGGAGATCTATAAAGCCTGCACAGCACTCAGATACATACCTTTCGTATGGCGGGAAGTAAAAGTAATTTTTATACCCAAACCTGGAAAACCTGATTACACACAGCCTGAGGCTTATAGGCCCATAAGCCTCACGTCATTTCTACTGAAAACCCTTGAGAGAGTCTGTGATAGACACATCCGTGACGGACCTCTTCGAGTAAAACCACTTCTTAAACAACAGCATGCGTACTCCACTGGCAGGTCAACGGACTCTGCACTGCAAAGTGTAGTGTCCAAGATTGAATGCGCGGTGAACCACAAGTGCTCATCACTGGCCGCCTTCATTGATATAGAGGGCGCCTTTGACAAAACCATGTTCAACAGCGTCAACATGGTCCTCGACAGACATGTCATAGATTCGATTTTGAGGGGCGGGATCACTAACATGCTCAAGATGAGAGCTGTGCAAGTGACAGTGAACGGCACCACAAGGGCCGTCGTAGCAAAGGGCTTCCCGCAAAGGGTCGTCCTCTCCCCGCTACTATGGAACCTGGTCGTAGACATCCTCATTAAAACCCTGAACGACAAAGGATACTTCACCGTAGGCTACGCCGACGACTTAACCATAATAATAAATTGTACCCATGAAAATACCATATGCAACCTCATGCGCCAAGCTTTGAAAATAGTAGAAGACTGGTGCAATAAACACCAATTATCAGTGAACCCTACAAAAACCGAGCTGGTTCTCTTTACAAAAAAGAGAAAACCAACTACATTACAACTACCGCGTTTCTTTGGAACTACCCTAAGTCTATCAACTGAAACCAAATACCTGGGCATCTTTTTGGACAAACAGTTGAATTGGGCGAAACATATCAACTACATCACTACAAAAACCAGTATATCCCTGTGGCAGTGCAAGCGATTACTTGGCAGGAATTGGGGGATTAGCCCCAAGGTCACCTACTGGCTATACACCACAGTAATCCGACCAATCATCACAGCTCGCTAGTCTGGTGGCCCAGGACAGACCTAAGTACAGCCCAAAAAGATCTCGAGAAACTGCAACGGTTCGCTTGCGTAGCAGTAACTAGCTGCATGAAAACTACGCCTACTGCTGCTCTACGGGCAATGCTTGGACTGCTGCCACTACACCTCATAGTGCGTGAAGAGGCGGCTCTAGCCGCCTTTAGGCTCAATCTGCAAGGAACCCTGAGCAAAGACTCTAGAGTTAAGCACACTTGCATAAAAGAAGATGCGATCAAACGACACCCAATGATGGCATCACCATGCGATAGAGCCCCGAAACAGCTCTTCTTTCAGAAGCATTATAGTATAACACTCACGGAAGAACGGTGTGATTACTCAGGCCTGCATGAGTCGAGAGTATACACCGATGGATCAAAGACTGACTCCGGAAACGGGGTCGGAGTCTTCTCACACGATCTCAACATTAATATATCCAGCCCGCTTGGAGTATTTAACACTGTCGGCCTCGTTGTCGGCATCATACAAGCATGCTATGCCATACGCCAGGAGCCAGGGGAGTCACGGATACGAATATATGTATACTCCCGGACAGTGCCTCGGAGCTCCAATGCCTACTTAAAAGATACATTACCTCGAGATTAATACAAGAATGTCACAACGCACTCGAACGAGTAACGGTTGTTAACCGAAACACAGTGACACTGCAATGGATAAAAAGGACACAGTAGATCACTGAGTAACGACGCAGCTGACGAACTAGCTAGGAGAGCATCTAGCACGTCTGTCTGTGTGTAGCACGTCGGGCTGAGCCAATTGTGCCCATTCCCTTCAACCAGTTACGCAGGTGGCTACAGGACCTCACCCATACACAAGCAGAGAGTTGGTGGTCCTCCACACCAGGCTGCAGGCAATCCAGGGAGGCTATGCCCTCCTTAGAAGGTACGCTTACTGGACGGTTATTACGTCTGGACAGGAACGGGCTGCGCCTGGTGACGGGGACCATCACGGGACACTGGTCATTAAACAAACACTTCCATACAATAGGAATAACGGACTGTCCTCTGTGCAGGGCCTGCATGGAGGCCGAGGAGACCATTGCGCATGTGCTCTTTGAATGCATAGGCGTTACCCAGATTAGAACAGAAACTCTTGGAATACCGCGATCTTTCACAGATGTTCTTAATAGACCCAGAGATTTGATTAACTTCTGGAGGGAGGTGGGCTGGTTGGAATAACCCACGAAGGCCGCCACAATGGTCCAAATAAAGGACTAAGTGCGGAAACCAAATCCTTAACATAGAATATAGAGATAACCCTCCTAAAAATATTGTTACATTTACCGGACTGCATCAAATTACAGTCCCGGAGTCTACCCGGATTTTTAGGAAATTAAAGACTGTGAGCGGGCGTTCTATGAGTTCTCGGTATGAATATGAAGAACTCTTCTTCTTTTTAAAGGGGCATGAGAAGTTTTTTTTTTCACATTGTATCTACATTTGAATTGTTACAATTAGGTAATAACAGCCCACTTCCATGAGTATGTTTATATCTTTAATATGTAGGTACTAACCGATTAACCGATGTATTGTTGAAGAAGAAGGAGTCAATTTGATATAGTATTTTCCTACCGGCCCTACAAAATAATCAAACAAAGCGATACGTAAGTGTATCACTCAACGTGAATCTACAGAGTAATTCTGAATGTTATAGGGTAAGGTTGCGTAACTGCTGTAGTTTTTAGGGTAATTTAAGAAAAAATCAAAATCTTTTGCATCCATTTACTAACCAACCAGCATTCATAAAAACACTTAAATCTTTTATCATATTTTTTTTTTTTTGGGTTTTACAAAAAAGTACCGTCGCCGTCGCGTCGGTACGACTAATGGGTATGTATGGGCAACTATTTAATTCGTACCGCCTATAATTATAGGCAACTAAAACCATATTCTAAGTACCTACGACAGATTATAATCTAAGTCGTAGGTACTTAGAATATGGTTTCAGACAAGGTAAATCTAAAGAATAATGAAACATTGTGATATTTAAACAAATAAAAACTATGTACTTAGAAATAATTTCTTAGGAGGTCAAGTAGAATCAAGACCAGGGGCCTTACTATGAGCTATTATAGCAGGGCAGAAGTTCAACGTTTCCAGTGAGAGAAAGAGACGGAGCTATATACGACCTATAGCACCGTCAATCTCTCTCACTGGAAACGTTCAACTTCTGCCCTGCTATAAGAGCTCATAGTAAGCCCCCAGGTAGTTGAGAATTTTTCTCAAAATTGCTTAATTCTGTAAAAGATAGGCATGAACCAGACTCTAAATGAATCAAATATTGTGTTAATATAACTAAGTTATCGTCAATTTCTGCTGTAGATCTATTTCCCCCTCAGCCGCGCAAGCTGATTCAGTTGGTTGTCAAAAACTGCGTATCGGTTAGCCTGATACCAAATCTTGTTCTGTTCTCAAGGTACGATTTAATTCTCATCAGTAATTTTAAAATAAATTGTTGCAGTTATTTAAGAAAAGTGACGTTTTACTGTACCCGGGGTCCGTCTCTCCGAAACTACTGAGCCTAAATTTTTGAAAAAAAAAAAAAACAGAAAACAGTTCTATACTTACTACTACTGAAGAAGTCTATGGTCTTAAAATAACATGGTAAATCTCTCATATGTGCGTATCAAACCTACATTTGCAGTTGGAATGTATTGGAGAACATGTTTCAACTACAATACTACATTGTTGAGTTTATTCTTGGGATAATTCTTTCTCTTCTTTCTTCATCCCATTAATAGGTTCCACAGTTGAAAAATTAAAATAAAAACAGACCAAGTTTCTTTTTTCTGTACCTGCTAAGGCGCTGTTGTGTCTAACGCAACCTTACCCTACGTCTTCAATCTTATGATAAATAATTAAATAAGGGCGAAAGGATACTTTTTGACAGGGTCGCTTCAGGTAATGTAACTGATGTACTATTTCAGGACCACCAGTGGATGTGGGAGTCACCATGTACGTGCTCTCCATCAGCTCCTTATCTGAAGTGAAAATGGTATTTAATGCTGCAAAACTACTTCTACGTAGCTTGTCATTTTAAGAACGAAAAATGACATAACATTGTTTAGGTTAGCGGACCTCGGTCGAGCTAAGGCCTTTTTGCACAAAATAGTCGATTAAACGGTGCGGGCCACGTTCGATCGAGGTACTCCGGGCGTCACGTCACCGTCCTCTGGTTTGGTTTTCACGGCGCGAGGCGCGCGCGCGACTCACGATTGGGCTTGATTGCAGGTCCGCCAGTGGAGGTGGGCGTCACCATGTATGTGCTCTCTATCAGCTCCGTCTCCGAAGTGCTCATGGTACTCGCCACTGTCAGCTCACGCTTGTCTCGGTCACTCTGGCCGCGAATTGCGAGCTGCGACCGAGCAGCCTCAGACACGAGGCTGCGAGCATGCCGGCGTCATGGAGCCGACCACCCGAACGGCGACTCACCACTAACTAGTTCTTTAATATGAATTCAGCAACATGTGCGTGCAGCGCATTGCAAGCGCTTTTGTTTATTGTGTGGTGGTGGTGTGCCGTCCGGGTGCGTCTTCAAAAAGACATACTAAAATGTACCTTGCCATTAAGCATCCCGCAAGCTGGACACCGTCGTAAATTTTGCTCTATAGTTGTTATTTTAAGCTTTTTATGTTCTTGAGTAGGTATTTGTTGTGATTGTGGGCATCTTATTATTATCTCTCAGAAAGGTAACTAACACCTCAGAGGTGTAACTGAAGTGCCTAACCTTTTCTTATTATAAGTAGTCTTTCTATGAATGTGTTTAATTTTTATATCGTCTCCAGTTAGTTGCAGTTAAACAATACACAGAAAACTGACAGCTATATTTCAGTTGTTTTTTTTTTTGTATGGGACGAAATCTCTACTTTAGGAGTTTTCAGAATAGTTTGCCTCGTTGGTCTAGTGGTTGCAAGCGCTGCTGCTGAGCATGAGCTCTTGGGTTCGATTCCCAGTTCGGGCAAAGTGTTATCGGGTTTTTCAATCTAGAATTTCTCAGTAGCAGTCCGGAATCTGGATTTGTGTCCGGTTGATGGCAATAGGCTCTCCCCTAACACATGGGACTTAAGGATGATGCGCAGTGGTAGCTCGCGAAATTATTATTTTTTTGAGTTTTTTGCAATTTGCAGGTCAAGATACAACTTGACACGGACCTGCAAATTGCAAAAAACCCAAAAAAAAAAAATTAAAAATATTAATCACCTTAAACATAACTAGTGAAATGTGGGTGCTATGGGTACAACTCTGCCTCACCCTTCGGGAATTACAGCCGTGATGTGTTATTACTATTAATTTCCTATGGTACATGGTTTTCCACAAAAACAATATCATATTGTGAGGTCTAGATGTGCTTAATAGGAATCTAGCAAATCATATTATTATGGTCGATTCTGAAACTTCGTAAACCAAACCGTTAAAAACCTTTGATCACGGATCTATATCGATCGATATTCTAAAGTGCAGATGTCAGACTAAGACCAGGGTGTATGACCCCTAGTGGAAACCAAATCAAGGGACTCTAAAGTCACTTCAGGACGTGACCCTACCCGGATACTAGATATACAAATATAAACACACATCAAAAGTGTCTAGGAATCAAGATATTTAAAAAAGTTTTTATTGCCCTATTAAAATAAAAATGTATATTTAGATTGATCAAAAATGTTTTCGTATGTGTAAATCGACGAAGTAGTCTCTGCTTTTGCATTAATAAAGATTTCGCGTTTTTTGATCATGCTGGATATTTCACCTACAGTTAATCCTGATGATCGCTCATTAACATCTCTGAAGAGCTATAAAGCCTCGTAACCAACATCATCGCGGTCATTGTACGATTTCGTCTAGCAGTAATTTGTATGTAACGATCTGCGTGTGGTGATGCGAGCTCGTCCTCCATGTCGCTCTGCCACGCAGCTAGTGATGCGGCAAATGACGAAATGTACTAAAAAGTATCCATATGAGTAAAAACCTTACTTTTAGCAACTAGCAAAAACGTGCTTGATCCCTAGATACTTTTGATGTGTGAAAAGTACACGTAGCAGTTGAATTGACATTGTATGGGTACAATTAGGTACAGGTTATCTGTAACATTAAATTAACAATATGAATCAGAAATTTTTGGTTTCCATCGTGCCTATTACCGAATTATATTTCACTCTATTTCGGCTTTTACTCTTCATATAATTTTCTAATTTTCATTACCTACTAAATAATAACGTACTCTTACGTGTACTTTTAACATGTTAATTATTCATAGTGATTATGTAACACATAAAATATTAATGCGATGTCATATATCGCATTATTATTTTAAATCATCTATAAAATCATAACATACTGGAAGCATTGCCGCTGTTTCCTCAACTGAAGTTCGATTTTATTGATAAAAGTCATAATTCTTGCGTACACAAGAACAGCGCTGTAACAATATTTCAATAACTACATTTTACCACACACATTTTCAATATACTTAATATAAAATTTGTACAACTCATAAACTGGATTTTATCCAATTTATTAAGCATGTAATCGCCAATTAGTTGGGTACTATAGTTTAAAATTAGTATGATAATTGGTCTGTTTTATTGAAACTTTATTGAAAAGCACAATAAATAATATAATTTTTGATATATAAACTTTGGCGATCTTTTAATATTGATAAGACATATATTTACATTATTTCATCAGCAGCGCACTTGGATACAAAGCGCTCTGTACCTGCCATAATAATAATTGATCTAACGCGAGATGCGCTACTGCCGGCGTACCCGGGTGTATCGGTGTTCTTGAACTGCCAGTTATTCAAGAATTTTATTGATTTGCTTTCTGACGTCCTGGTGCATGGAATTCACATATTTTTTATTAACATTAATGCGAGGCAACCTTACCGATATGATTTTGATTTGAATTCAATGGTACGAGTTAGGAATTCTGTACAAGTTTGTTTGCTGATATTTCGCTGACGTTCAAATCGCGTAGACAATGAATGTACCTCGGCGATAGCGTTTCGTTTCGTTGCATTCATTAAAACAAATTAACATTTAAGCAGGCGGCAAACAACCGCCCCCAAACACACACAGCCTTACAAACGAGCCCGACTGCCGGATTACATCCATTGTTGTGCCACTGTAAGTCAATCAAGTGCCGCTATTATTTCCTACAACAATAGAAAATGTTTCAGGATTTCACCCTGGATTTCTACTTCAGGCAGTTTTGGACCGATCCCAGGCTCGCTTACAAAAAAAGGACGGGTGTGGAGACACTTTCCGTCGGCTCAGAATTTATTAGAAACATATGGGTACCCGACACCTTCTTTGTTAACGAAAAACAGTCTTATTTCCACATAGCTACCACAAGCAACGAATTCATTCGCATTCATCATTCAGGATCTATTACTAGGAGTATAAGGCAAGTACTTTTATGAATAAGTTTACATTGCATGTTTATTTGATAAATGCCTAGTTTAAAAAGTCCACGGGTTTCTACTACTAAAGTTTCTTATGACTGCGGTGAACGCCACGTTACGTCCGTAATTTACCGTCGAATTACGTCTTTGTAACGTTATTTAAGAAAGTAAGTTTCCCTAGAAAATGTTTTTGACACCTTAAAATCAAACCCCGATGACGACAATTCATGGCAACTGTCACTGCGGCCATTATGTGGCGGCAACCGCTCTCGTAGGCCAACAATATTTGTCCGACATAGTGGTTTAAATCACTATCACTGGGACTTAGCTAGTTTAAATTCACTGATTTGTACTGTTAGCTTGGATCGTGACAAAAACTAGACAAAAGTATTGAAAAGATTAGTCAACCATACGAGTCCCCTAAATTTTGGCTGTAGATGATTATGATATTGTTTTTATATTAATAAAAACATCAGACTTCTAAGAAACTTAAGAAGTCGGTGTGTTTGGTTTAGTATTTTCGTTTTTTCCCAAACGACTTCCGAAATTAAAGTTTATTTTTCAATTGGTAGTGTTTTTTTTTTAAGTCGGTTGTTTTTGTTTGTAGAATAGTTAATATTTTTCACTTTTTAGTTGTGGTACCTACCCCACACGAATGGGGTTGGCTACTGTCAAAGTGGCGCTAGCATAGCTTTAACCAAAATTATATTCATTTGTATGCATTTTTTTGATTTGTTTTGAATTTACAAAATGCCTAAGAAATGTGAAGTGCCTTATTGCAAAGAAATAGGTGCACACCAATTTCCGATAGGTGTAGAATTAAAAAAAAGTGGTTAAAAAAAGTAATTAAAAAAAAGTGGTCTAATTTGTCTTTTTGTAGTAATGTAATTGGCGAAAAGTATTATGAAATGTATACTTCCTACAAACAAAACTATTTCATAAATAAAATAGCTTGATGTATAATTTTAAGAGTATACCTTTCAATAAGGTCTGCTTTTCTTCCTTGTAAAGAAGCACCTCGTTTTTTTCAGTTCAGCCTTTAGCTCGCTTATTCTCCATGTTGAGTACATGTTTATCTTATCATCCATCCTGGTATTTTGATGTAAAAAGTAACAAAACCGAACACACAAATTGAGTAAACAAATGTGACAGGTGAAATTTATGCTAGCGTCATCTGCCAAAAGTTTTAAGGAGCCAACCCCATTTGAATAACACTACCTGCAAAATAAATTAGAAGTAAGTTTAAAAACTAAAACCCGACTACTGAAAATCACGCTCTAAAAAGTATGAAACAAGAAAATATTCTCATCTGAAATTAGAACATGACAGACAAATTAAAAATCCGTAGTCACACGTAATCTGTTCGATTTATGCTAACATGATGTGTGACTCCGGATTTTTAATTTGTCTGTTTTTTTCTAATTTCAGATGAGAATATTTTCTTGTTTCATACTTTTTTGAGCGTGTTTTTTCAGTAGTCGGGTTTTAGTTTTTAAAGTTACTTTCTATTTAAATTATGTTGGGTTTATAATGTCGTGATAAAGTATTTGCAGAGCAACTTTACGTTTATAAAGAAGACTATATGTATTTTGGGTAGGTTTGGACAGAAAATATGTTTGGCTCACATCTGATTCTGAGGCGTGATTTTAGAAATTATTCCCAATTATCGGGTGCATGCAAGCAATCCGCGAGAAATGGCTAACAATATATATATATTTGAAATGTGCTAATCAAGCCTTTTCATTTGATACCAACCCGATATCATATTTTTTTTAGCTTTCGACTTTATTTCTTCTAGATGGCGCCACATTGAATTTAATGTGACGTTACATAGCCTATAACTAGCAAACAATCAAGACGCTTCTAACGATACCCCATTTGTCAAATCATGATAAGTACTTTAGAAGTTATGAGGGAACAGCTGAACATACATACATAAATACCGGTCAAAATCATAAACTCCTTTTTGCTTCGCCGTAGTGGTAATTAGTGGAAAATACATATTATTGAAGTCATAGAAATATTCTTATATCTATGAAACTACCCAAGCAAAGTTAATAAGTTAGTTAAAGAACAATGGCAGCTTCCAATACTTACATTTTTTATTTAAAATTGAATATCTGTCTTTAAATGAAAAATATCTTATTCGATTTTGAGGACTCGTTCAAATCGGACTACTCTGTAAATAGCGTTCAATCTCAGAAGATCGATTGGCCAGATCCATGATGGATCTAGTGACGATTGTTTTTCTCAGTCGGTCTATTTTTACATATAAAAAAAATAAGTAAAATGGATCTAATGAGAATTTTTGATGAGAGAAATATCACTAAAATAAGTGAATATCACTAATTTCAACAAATTACTATACTGACACCGGTCTTGGTGAAAAAGGTTATTTGAGAAAAGGGAAGATAAGGCGATGAATGAGGAGTCCAGGAAAGGGCAGTAAGGAAAAATCGAAAACATTTAATCACAAGCAAAACAAAAATAGGTTTATTTTAAAGAGAAATTAAAAATAAAAAACAAACAAAATTGACAAACTGTCAGAAGAGGGAAAACCACATAGAAAAATTACGATAAGCGCTATGCTATACCAGAAAAAGTACAAATAAAAAAAAATACAAAAAATAGCACTGAAAAAAAGCTATAAAAGATGCACTTCATTTTTATTAATGTTCGTATTGATGCCGTGATTCCAACCTTCCATACTATTGTTAGTACGGTGGCACAGCCCATACACACCAGATCCTAAAGGAGTAGTCATTCATCCAGTATTTTTGGAAGTAATTCACAAAGTTACTTAGCTGGTTCTCGTTTGGCGAAAACTCACTTTTAATAATAATCCCAGCCATCTTTTATAAGGTTTTCAGAAAGTAAAGCCAGTTTACCAAATAATGTAATTATCCTCCTGTTGTTTTAGTTAGCTTTATTCATAAATAAGGCTAGATATTGGGTACATTACGGACCCCAAAAATATGATCATTTTAGAGTCTTAAAAATGTTACTAATTCAATAAGAAATATTTGACTAATTCAATTTTACTTTTTTTTAAAATTGATATCTAAGTTAAATATACGTATTGATTCATAGGACGTTTTGAGCTATGTTATTTGCAAAACATTATCGTCAAAATCATGAACCGCATGACGAATTTTTTCCAAAATTTTATAGCCGCCGCCGCCGTCTTGGATTTTGATGTCAAGCCCAATTGCGTTATCAGCGCCCTCGACAACCATGAAAATTAGTTATGTCATTATTATTATTATAATTATTTTGACATTTATTTTAAATTCTCGGCTAGCCGGGGAGAGCTGATAACATGGGCCTAAGCCAAGTTATTATCAGTTGGATTAAGTGCGGTCATGTGCAGAAGACTCCACAGTAGATGGTAGCGTATTTGTGTTTTGATGTGGGTTTTCTGATTCACATTGCAAAAACTTTCTCACTAGTCTGCATGTGTTTAATATCGCTGCCTTCTGCTATTATTAATTGGTTTCTCAAAAATGGTGAACTATACAAAATTTCAAACGGGTGATCAATTTCAAAGTAAAAGCATTATGTATGCTTTTACTCGTAAGTCACGCCCTTTTCCCATGGGGGTAGGCAGAAACTGCAGAACGCCACCTGCTACGATCCTTACATACTTCTTTTACTTCATTTACGTTCATACATGTGATAACAAAGTTAAAGCAACAGTTAACCATATTAATAGTACCGACTTCAAAATGTTATAAATCACTGGGTCAGTGTTTTTTTTTACCCGGCTACGGCGAAGCAAAAAGGAGGGTTATGATTTTCACCGGTATGTAGGTATGTTTCTCAGCAGATAGTTTTAATCATAGTCTGGCAGTTTGAATAATTTAGGCAGCTTACCCAAGTTCTTTGGTATTGTTGGTTGAATCGTTGAGTTTTTTAAGTTCTGAGTTGAACTGCCGATTACTGACAATAGCGTGTACTGACTTGACAGATAAAGACCTCATGTGACCGCTCTGAGTTTGGTTCGGCCTTTCTTCTCAGAGTTGTCAGATAGGAAACGCTGATCGCGTCTAGTTTTTAAAATATGATTGACGTGTAAAAGTGTTTGTGCAAATCTACTTACAGAAATAAAATCATGTATCATTTATCAATGCAAGAAGTTGTGATCGTAAAACGTGCGAATAGACAAAATTTAGTGAAAATTTAGTAGAAACGTTATTTCAAAAACTGTAATTGCAGGACGCACAAGTCAATTGTACAGTTGGTCAAAAGTGTTTAAAATAAAGATGATTTTGGTTTTTTGCCGGATCACAAAAAGACGGTCAATTATTATAATAGCGTGTCGATTAGTATTTTTAGGAAATCAAAATAAGAATTATTTGGGGTTTGATTACCCCACAGATATATGTATAATTGCCGACACGAGTCGTGATCGTAAGTACAAAATTCCACCTTAACTTTAACTGCCCTCGTCAGCGTGCTCATGTATTCTGTTTTCTATCTGTATATAGGGTGACTGGTAATTAGTGACCGATACTTAAACACATGATTGTTCTCATGATAACAAACAACTTTTGCTATGGGACTAAACCTGAAATCGCGAAAAAAAATCGGCTGCTCCCTACATTTTGACGAGTTATGCGAACATGAATGTATGGGGCAGCTGATTTTTTTTTCGCGATTATAGGTTTGGTCCCATAGTAAAAGTTGTTTGTTATCATGAGTACAATCATGTGTGTAGGTATCGGTCACTAATTACCAGTCTCCCTATATAAATATGCTTGATAATATATGGATTTAATTTCTCCCGACCGTGTACATTTGTACAACCTGCCGTGATCGGAAATAAGATTCGTTTGGTTTAAGAATTGAGTTTGTGCTCACGACTCGTGCCGAAAACTATACCTAAATACATTCTAAAAAATATGGATTCTTGTCTTTCTTCGTTGTTATTTTAATATATATAATTAGCTGGTTTTCGTGCAAATATTTTTAACATACGCCTCTAGAATATGAAGATTTTTTTTTAAATGGCTTGCACTTGTTCACAGACTGACTATCACCGCTTCTTGTCCGATGGATTTGCAGTATTTTCCGATGGACCGTCAATTATGCAATATTGAAATCGAAAGTTGTGAGTTGGATAAACCTAAATAGTATATTTGGCTTACAATACTTATAATAATCGAGAGAGTCTTAGAGCCCTACTTTGAATAAAGTTTTACGTCTTTTGCTTTATGAAACAAATGACGTACTTTCTTAATAAATAATAAATAATTTTACTAAGTACTTGAGCTGCAGACTCATGATGCTTTCATGTTCGGTAGATCAAATCTAACTTAAAGTATATAAAACGCTTAAGAACTTGCACTACGATCGTCGTTATTTGGCGAAGCAATTATCGTAACATTTACTCACCCTCGGTAGACCGGTAGCCTTAAATTCATCCACCTTATACAAATATTACGAAACCCCAGTGCAATGGGTGCTTATTTTATCGTTCCATATATCTGCATGGTACAGTCGGCTACACCATGCGGGACATCCGATACAAGTGGAACGAGGGGCCCAACTCTGTGGGCGTGTCGAGCGAAGTGTCCCTGCCGCAATTCAAGGTGCTGGGCCATCGGCAGCGCGCCATGGAGATTTCTCTTACGACAGGTACACAGCACCGATGAAAAATACAACAATTTATCGAATACCGATCGTTGTCGCTTTTTGTTTTCTTCTTCTATCAGAATTAGACACATGCATGCATTCGCTTCCGCCAGAACATATCCATCAGTGACTTTCCTTTGGTGACCTGGTAAAGCTAAATCGATCTTTGACTTCGATTTAATAAATTAATATTAATATTTCGACGATCACCATTTGTGAAACAATAAATTGGTTGTTACAATTTGAACTTTCATTGCAGGAAATTACTCGCGACTGGCGTGTGAAATTCAATTTGTGCGTTCGATGGGATACTATTTAATTCAGATATACATTCCATCTGGTCTAATTGTTATAATATCTTGGGTGTCATTTTGGTTGAACCGAAATGCGACACCTGCCAGGGTATCACTAGGTGTCACCACTGTATTGACGATGACGACGCTCATGTCATCTACTAATGCTGCTCTGCCCAAGATATCGTACGTCAAGTCCATTGATGTCTACCTGGGAACCTGTTTCGTCATGGTCTTCGCCAGTCTTCTAGGTAACAGTATAAGGAAGGATGCTAAATAAAACAATAACTGGCTCTAGTTTTTTTTTCTGTAAATACTTAACTAAGAATTTAAAAGACAAAACATAACCTAACTACTTAAAGTTTAAATTTTTGTATTATGTTTTAATGGTAACTGAAAATAATTAGTATTAAAAATGTATTGCGTTCAGAGTATTTAATTACATTGCCCAGTTTTCCCATGAACTTCCATTCGTAATTTGCTGCGCCGTTCACGTGAATTTTGCTCGGCGATATTTACTGGAATGCAATATGAGAATTCACTGAACCGTAAATATTTCGTTGCAGAATATGCTACAGTTGGCTATATGGCTAAAAGGATACAGATGAGGAAACAAAGATTCACTGCTGTTCAAAAAATGGCTGCTGAAAAGAAAATGCAAATAGACGGTCCACCGGGGACATCTGAGCCTTTGCCCCCGCCAAGGACAAGTACTTTGACAAGGCCACTACCACCAAGCAGATCATCGGTAAGAGCAAAAATGTAGCCCAAATCTCTTTTATTTAAGTAATCATATTTCTCAAAAATAATCATGCAATTTGTACAGGAGGTTCGATACAAAGTTCACGATCCCAAAGCATATTCAAAAGGCGGCACCTTAGAAAATACTATCAATGGGGCTCGGGGCCCAGCTCCTGGACCAGCCCCGCAGCCTGACGAAGAAGCTGGACCACCTCCGCATCTGATTCACGCTTCCAAGGTACTATCAGATACCTAAACAACTAAACTTTAAAAATATTCTCAATACAGCGATTGTTTTAGGTAATTGACATGCAAATGCGAGTTATACACGCATAATATTGATGCATTCGCGATTGTGGCGCATTAACTGCAGCGAACTGGTTTAAATTACTTAATTTAAACATTAATCATCAAAGTCAAGGTGAATGGTGTTTGCAGGGCATCAACAAACTGCTCGGCACGACGCCTTCGGACATCGACAAGTACTCGCGCATCGTGTTCCCCGTCTGCTTTGTATGTTTTAACCTAATGTACTGGATCATTTACCTTCACGTTTCTGACGTCGTGGCTGACGACTTGGTACTACTAGGCGAAGAAAACTAATTTCTCTTTAATAAGTTGTACCTACCGGACTTGTTCAAACCTATAGTGCTCATGGTCAACCATCCATCAAGTTTCAGTAAAGTGCTTTTGAACCCCAGAAACGCTCGGTAAACTATTAGTGTTCTATAAAGTTATAAATATAACAGTCAAGATCACTATGATTATAATAGATACGTGTCATGTATACTGGCACTGGTAATATTGAATTCATTAGAAAATAGATAATATAAAGTTCAAAATATAAGTCAATCTGTCTAAGAGACAAAATGTTATATCTTCAATAGTTATCTGTCTTGAAATATATGTGTATGTATACATCAAAATTCTGCGCAGATGTAAAGTGATTTCAATTTTTTCGGATTGAATTATTTTTAATAATGATCCAAGTTTGTAAACAAATGACTAATTGCAGTTCTATGCGCTTTTTATTACTAACTTCAAACGATGGCTGTCTTTACTTCTCTAGTTGATTAAGTAGCAATTGTATAGAATATACTAATAACATTTAATGAAGAACAGGTGTAAATTAAAATTTTAGTCTATTCAACTGTGCCCTTAGAAGGAAAACTTATACATAAACACAATCCCCACATTAGTTAATAATCATGGATTCAAACAGAAACTATCCAATGATAATTAGTAAATAGATTGAAAAATTCCAACTATCAAGACCGATCACTACCTATAAGTAGTTTAAGGTTCAGTACCACTCATAAGAATATAATTCTTTATTTAGATGCAGATGTTTTAGACAGTCATAGTCCCTAATAATATAGATTCCATTAATTGCGATAGTCACTAGGTATTCTTTCCAAAAAGAAGTATTAGTAAAATCAACGGAATTTGAAGAGGGCTTCATACCACAAATTACGATCATGAGTCCTATATAGGGCAAGATGTAAATAATTATACATAATATTATATTTATACGATTAGGATACACAAACACGATTGCTCTAGTTTAAAAAAGATGTTATTCGTTTCAACTAACATGTATACACCGGTAATACACTTCACATTAAATCTAGTGCACAGAACACTTTTCTACGTAGTTAAAAAAATTACATGTATCAATGAATGTACCTAATGTATTAGATCTGACGACGCGATATGTTCTAAATATTAAGATTGGTTATTTTGATTTGGTTTCTTACTTATCGGTCTATATAAATAATGCACGGGTTAAAGGTCAAACTTCCCGTTATACCTAATGTACATCTTAAATGATATAATAGTAAATACGTACAATAATCCATAAGAATGAATGGGGAAAAAAGATAATGAAGAGAATTCGTAGAATACCGTTATTAGCGCTGTGACTATTATAATTATAAGTTTTGATCTCACAATTAATTGAAAATATACAAAAATTTAGGAGATTAAGAGCCTGTTTCACCATCTAAAACTAAAACTACTTGCCCGATAATTTCATACAAATTGTGTTCTATGTATTTTTTAATATATTGGTGAGTAATGGCTAATCAGACAGTCATGGTGAAACAAGCCCTAAAAGTATTTAATAATCTTAAAGGGAAACAATTATTCATCGTTGTGTTTTTACCCATAAAGGCTTGTAGATATTTGATTAAAATTGTTTATACTCACGTGTTCAAATTTAATTGAGGAAACATTTTCTAACGTTTCACTACCTATACGATACTTCCTTGTTGTGACTCCAATTTTTTAGATGTTTACAATATCGTTTTGGAGTATTTTAAGATATGAGCTACAAGCCATTTCTTGTTAGAATGATCCCTAATTATTTATTTCTGAATTTGCTCAACGTTTTTCAAAGACACTATTTATAAATATATATAAGGAGTGCAAATAGTTGATTTGACTAGGAATTGTAATAAATAGGATAGGCTGGTTAGGTAGTAATATTTAAAGTAATTATAATTTGCCTCCTATTTTATACCCACATACTCAGACTGTGCATTAAGACTAGCGTTTGTAAATTGTATCATTTAGAAGGTATGTTTGCGTTGTAAAGATATTAAAATTTATTTAGTAATACAATTAATCCTAACAATTGTATAAAGACTGAGTCAATATTATTTTTGTTCCTCATATTTAGGTAGGTACAGCTACTCGTATATTGAACATGACAGCCATCAAGTTCCCTTGATTAAGTATCTGTATTATTCGGTTTCTAGATATTGCGTTAAAAAAAATAAAAACAAACAGTATTATTTATCACGATAGTGACAAAAAGATTGTTCTAAAAATATATTTATAAGAATGTTACGTTTATAATTAATAGTTAAAATGCCAAAAATGATAAAATGTATCTTTAACGATTAACTATTAGTCGACCTTCAAACTGAACTAAGGATTAAATGTACATGATTATGAAAAAAAATGTAAGATGTGAAATTCGCATTATATTGCACCTAGTTAGTAAGTAAGTAGCGTAGCTTAGCGTACGGGGGAGCGGGCAAGGCGAGCCATAGCGTGAGTCACAAGTTACTTATTGGAACTTCGCAGGTCGGCGGTGTGAGGCGGGGTAACTGTTTGGTGGAATCTTGCTAAGAGACGATGCCGCAGCCCTGCGGCTCACCGTACAGTACACGAGTCTAAGTCGTTTCTGGCTTTGATATCACAAAAGTGTAAAATATGTACTCAAGCACGCATTGCCCGCAAACCTCTTTCGCGAAACCAAATTCTAAATCACATTTAAATAAAGTCTAGCATAATTAAAGAAATTATACTGTGTGAGTAAAATCAATTTAGAGAAATAAGATGATGATGATAATTTATTATGATATAGGTATCAAATAAAATATTTAATAACATTAATATATATTATCACGTTCCCCAGATTAGTATCTACCCACTCTCTTATATCTGAACCACGATAAAATATTTTCGTTGCACTAGCAAAAACTAATTAACTACTACCTATATTTATACTTTCGGAGACTTCTTTGTCGAGATTTTAGATTTGGCAAGTGACTGTTCGTGTTTAGACGAATTAAAAATGGTTGTAGTGAATGAAGTAGGTATTTAAATCATCCATACAATATAAAGGCTGTCGAAAGTAAATATTCTAAACTAATACAGATATTAAATTATTGTAAGCAACAACCATCACATACCGTCACTTGTGCATTCGGCTTTAGGACGTACTTTGAGTACATACTCACTTTCTAATGTTGTTGTTATTTTGCTACATAATGGGGTTTTCGGCCCGCAAAAAGCACACGCACGCGTTTAAAATATGAATGACATGAATTATATAGATATTGTTTAACAATATTTAGATGTAACACCCGTTGCTATTTTTTTAATTTGATTAGAAAGTCGTCCCGAAATTTTTACTGCATCAAAGAAGTATAATATACATTATAAGAGATTGAATAAATAAAGAATAGGAAATACGGACTTGAATAGTGCCAAATGCGAGGCTTTAAATTTTTATTCGCTTTTATTATGAAAAGTATTTCTACCATATCTGTTAAATTAAATATACCTAAATAACTGTCAGTCTCATTAGATATTTCATACCTATGTTTGAATCCAAATAAACCTAGATAATAGATACCAATAATGTAATGTATATAATTATAAAATATACAGTATTACAACCTCTAAAACTTGGAGCAATGGTTTGTTGTTGTGCACGAGTACTTAAGTCATGTATTACCACTATTGTAAATAAAACTCAAGCGGATCTATCCGGATCTATACCCTACCTGGAATAGAACTTCATTTACAGACAGTGTAATGTAATGCAGATATTACAAATAATATTATCATGATGCTGATTTTTTATACCGATTATTAGAGTGTTTCCTAATAGGATCCGATATTTTTGAGGATGATGATTTATGTTAGAAATTCATTACGCCTTTTTTTTCATTGCCTATTTTAAAACTACTGTTTTTAATCCAATTAATGAATTCATTTTATGTTTAAGTAGAGTTCAGTATTTATGAAGTATAAAGGCAGTGCATCGTCTTTATCAGAAGCGGTCTTATTGTATCTTATGTGTGGGTATGCGGTTGAGGAGATGTAAGTAAATGAAAGTTAATAATATTCTGAATAATCACAAGTCTAAACGACGTCCCATCGAGTAAGTGTCTGAGGCGCGAGCGGAAATCAATCAACTCACTGCACTGCAAGAGTAGTCACAATGATCACCAATATCATCACAGTTGCCATGCTGGCCTCGATCGATCCGTGAACTTCCTTTATTTTACATTTTTGCGGGCCACCGCCTCAATACCCGGAGTTACTATATGCGTGCCAAATAAGAATAGTACTGTCAAGACGCCATTTTGTTCCGCAATAGTATGGCAATACTCGCGAACTTCATTACCAATGCGTACTAATTTGAAAGCTATCGAGTGATGTTGAAGCAAGCGCGATCCTATTCTTATTTGGCACGCGTAAATCGTTCTAAAATCAATTCTATATGTTTGCCGTCGTAAAACCTTTAGACGCGCCGTCACGGCCACACACACAGGATGCTCAACGCATGGATTGCAAGCTTGCAATTTGAAACAAACTTGAACCTGCGATTTAATGTCCCCTAAACTTGTTCCCAGTTGCCGTCGCCAGGGTGTGTGATTGACACTGGCATGGCCTCCGTCGGGGATTTTAATTTTGATAACACAAAAAAATTGTCGCTAATTAGTCGAAAGACGTCAATTATCAGGATTTGTCGGGCACTGGTTCAAAAGTTATAAGGGTTCATAAGTGGCCGATCTGGAGAGCATCTCCCCAGCTTGGCCACATTTATATCTCAAAAACTAGGCCACCTAGCGAAGATGTGTTTTCTCCCAAATTTAGTCGCCAATTACTCGCAATTTTTCGCCAAGTCACAAATTTAGTCGGGTCTTAGTTTAGAAGATACACGGAGAAAAAAATCTAGTTTAGTTTACCAGAATTTTGTGACGTCTAGTGAACGTCACAAAATTCTGGTAAAAGTATATTAGTATATGTGACAACTATTCATTTTATAAACGTTAGTAAAAATATCTAGTTTCTGATAATACTAAGATATTGTTATGTTCAACCTAATTTTCGGTACACATTATTAGCAAATGTGTACTGTGTGCAAATAGCAATGGTTGAGCTTACTGACGTGCTTTATTTAACACCACAAAGCAAGATTTTATATAAGCCGGACGAATTGTTGTCATTACTTTATATTTTTTGACATTACAAAATATCTTTTAAGTGAACAAAATTTTTTTATTGTTTTATCTAAAATAGTGTATTGTAATTCGTACCTATCAGATTATATCACTGGAAACCGTTGTTTTTGTTCTAAATATGTTCTAAATTTTAGGGGCAAAAATATGCCTTGTACTAAAAACAATTATGCTGGTAGACGTAACCATAAAAAAGTTGTGTCCAATACCAAGTTTAGATTTTAATCTCTACTATACAGTGTGAGTCTTCATAATGTGCACAAACTTAAGGATATGGTGCAGACCATCAAACTGAACAACTTTTTCCCGGGGACCAACATCGTAATCGTGGAAAAAAAAACAGTCGTCCCATACTAAATTTCAATGCTTGACCAAATGTAAAACAGTCGTCTCGACTGTTTTTTTTTTACGTTTACGATGTTGGTCCCCGAGAAAAAGTTGTTCAGTTTGATGGTCTGCATCACATCCTTAAGTTTGTGCACATTATGAAGACTCACACTGTATAATTAATAATTGATAGGTACTGTTTAACATGTTTTGTACACTAAACTTCCGTACCAGATTTTTTTAGTATTCCTTAAAATGCGATTATAACCATAAAAATAATTCTGATAGACATGACCATACATTGTTTCCTTTTACTAGATTATTATTTACAAGTCGTTCTGGTAATTTAGTAGTACATTTTTTTCTCCGTGTATAATGAGTTCAATTTTAAAGTATAGTCCAAGAGGTAGATCATAGATTTGATGGTAAACTCTTCGATCTAGATAATGCACTTTAAGATGCGCCGTCAAGTATTATACCTACATACTTACTTACATAATTTTAACGATCTTTGTTTTAGTCATTTGTTTTTAGACATTAAAATGTTTTAACCAATTCTAGGTGATTAATGATATACCTACATAAAATCTTCGAACTTATAACATATTTTCAAAACCGAACATCAAGTTTTACTGTTCCAGCTTGCCCATAAGATTAGCACTAAAAACAAACTTCTACCTTAAAGGTTCAAAAATTAATGCGACCAAATATTTATGACAATAATTATTAAACAAAATACCTTACTTATAGCAACGCCTGAATATTAACATCGAATTAAATTTATCGCTGAATAATCGAAATATTTTCATGTTGTCATAAATGCGCTTAAAAAAATATTGCCTATATCAAAAAGTACGAAGCTAATACGCATTTCTTTGAAAGCTCTTTATACCATCTACTACTACAAACCATAGGTCTCGTCATACGTTTGTTTTAAATATCTGTTTAAAGAACAAAATACAAAGTAAGCAATTAACTAAGCAATTATTTTGTTTATAGATCACGCGGATTTTATGATAATTAAGTCTATCAAGAACATCGTCAAATAAGAAATCTGTCGAACTTGCTTGTTTGACATCGTGCTGGTCAAACACAGATATGACAGACAATAACCAAAATTGATGCCTTTTTATTTTTCGGCGGCCAATAATGAAACAATATATTTAGTAGAAAATAACATACCAAACGAGATTTTGTATGGCGGTAAAGTTAAAAAATCTGGGCTGAGTTATTAACCCTCTACCACTAAGGATCCACTTTTGTTTACATTATGCTGGGGAGTAGACTGACAGATGTGTAGTTTAAGTATTTATGTGGTAGGTATTACATATTTTTATAAGAAATCTTGAATCTATAATATGTACTGTATACATGTATTTTAAATAGTTAACACAACAAAACTCAGAATAAAAGAATTTGAGTCAGGACCTTTGTATTGCTTATGAAATCAAGGAACTTTTAGCACAACCGTAATTTTACATTTTTTAAATATTTCAAAAAAAAAAATTGAAACATAGAGTAGTTTCGGGTATTATGGCACACCATAAGCCTTTTTGAAAATAAAACTCGAAGTAAATGAGATCAATCAGTCTTTATTGGTTAATTAAGTCATTAAACTAATCAGTAATCAATCACTAGAAGCTTATGGCAATATAATTTCACAGAATAACTAAAAATAAAATTTTTCGGAAACTTGAACATTCACAAAATCTATTCGTGGTGGGATAATATAGCCTAGGGCCATATTAGCCGAAAAATCCGTGAGCCATATTGCCCGTCAGAGCAAACAATCAAGCGCAAGTTATTTTGAGGAACAAAATTCACAGAAAAAAATGTCAGTTTCCACTCCTGAGCATTCTTCATGGGCCCATAGCTTACAACATAGACATTGAATCCATGATTCACCTCTGTTGTCCATACAATAGAGAGACTCGCAATACAAGCACTTCGCGTCAGAAAAATTGCGTCTATCTGGACTTTCATCAGAGCTATCCTCGTACAAAGGTTCATTTTCTTCCTCCGAGCTAGATATTTGTACATCCATTATTTTAGTCTTTTTGCCTTTGTCTTTCTGTTCGGTCTTTCGGCACAAATGAACCTCCAGCACTCATACACATCACGCAGGTTATCAAAGAACCCCTTTCAGCTGATGTCAAAGCACCAATTGCTAACACATACCTGACTACTTGTTTTTCTAGCTCTTCAGGTAAAGTAGGTCTTCTTCCCAACTTTGCACAAGTCGCTATATCGGCAGGCAGTTCTGTTTTAGCTGCTAAACGTCTTAAAGTTGTTCGTGGTACCTTATACAATTTAGAAGCTTTAAGTGAACCCATTTTTTTATTTCGCACATCTTCGATTGCTCTTCTCATTGATATTTTGCACCAAGTTTGGCGTTTTCTTTGGGAAATAGGTTTTCGTGGGGCCATTGCCTAAAAACGAAAGAAAACATTAATTATTTAATCATATGGCAGCCACTATGGCCTAGCAGGCCATATTGGCCCTCTACCTGGTGAGCCATATTGGCCACAGAAACGTTTTTGACAAGTAAAATCCAACCTAAAAACCAGTGAATAATATGCATACAAAACTGTTACCTCACTACAGATTAAGAGTTTGCCTACAAAACTGTGCACTAACAACAAAAAAACATTAATTATTCGAATAACTGAAATGATTTAAACTTACCTAAAAATAACATCGAAATACGTAATTCTGGATAAAAGCGCATGCAGGACACGCGCGCACTCGCCGCGCTGCACAGATTGACTGAGGAGGCGGGGGTGGGGTTGCGCCAACATGGCACTGTAGGTTAAACGCTAGTGTTGGTTTATTTCGGAGATATAGTAGTAGTCCATATTGGCCGACCAGACCATAATACCCGAAACTACTCTACTTCAACAACAAATAAACAAATCAAACAAATAAATCAATCACTAAAAAAATGTTATCTAAACATATCTGTAACAACGCCTGTAGCAACGTGCCACGTTGGGATGTCGTCTGTGTATGTGTTTTAGGCTGAGTACAGACGCGTGTAATGTATCGTGTAATGTTATACGAATCACAAGCCAAACGCAAATCCTGTATATGTTCGACCAGCGCGAGCGTTACATGTAATGCTCGTAGTGCCGTCCACACGCAGAATACGCGTTGCATTACATTACACATTACACGCGTCTGGGCACGGCTTTAGAAGCAACTACTGGCGCCGCCGTAGAACAATTTTCGGAAAAATGGCGGTTTAGCAATCACAAAAGTTGATTTCGCGGTGTCTGACGGACGTAACGTCAGTGGCACAGGGTTAAATCAGATTGTAGAATGATTTTTGGGATGGAACTTCAGGGCGAAATCAGAAAGTTTAAGTAGTTGAGCAAAGTGGTCAAAGGATCCATCGCCTCTTTACTAGAGGAAAATTAAACGACTTTCTTAGTTTCTAGAAAAAGTTTCTGTCTCAGCCAGGAATCGAACTAGATCTCTTTTGAAAAACAACCTGTATTTTTATACTGAGCTGTGTTGCTGATAACGATCAAACACTGCAAATAAGTATTATGTGTAAAATCAAATCAAATCATGCTCAAAAATCCTGTATAAACTGATGTAACTCAGTTCTGACTGATTTTCATGATTTAATTCGTTAGTAATGTTTAATGTACCTTGCTATTTTTTTAAATCCCATTAGTGGCCGCCAAGAAAGAAAAAAACACTATTGCTCATACATTTTGGTCATTGGCTTTTTTTATTGGACTGAAGAGCACTTTTGGTATCATTATAATTCTGTTAGGCACCACAATAAATCGTTTTTCTTATAATTTACAGTTTGAACCATAAATGCATTCACATTCAAATACTTAACAAATGACTATATATTTTCCCTACTGAAACGGTTGTAAACCTTTTCAGCAAGAAAAATAAATTACAAGTTTCATGAAAAACGACTGTGCAGCTTTACATTACACCGTCCGTTTCTTGAAATATCATACTATTCGAATTTCAGTGGAATATTATTATGTACCTTACAGCTTTAACTAGTTAATACCCAATAGATGTATCTTTTTGCTCGTTAATGAAACTACCAAAGTTCTTAAATTTTAAACATACCTTTTTAATCATTTGTGTATCAGTAGAAGTGAGTACTTTTAGTTTAAAAAATGTGTTTTTATGGAGCCTTTTCAACGAGACAAGCATTTTTTTAAATTACCGATGGAATAATGTTGTCACAATCATATGAAATAAAAGCCACTTTGGTAATTTACAGGTTTAGAACAAGATGCTTAATGTTGTGAATTCTCACAAAGCGAATGCTTTACTACCACTGATCACCCTGACGTTACACTTCTGAGAATTTATTTAACTAAACATACACGCACTTCTACTGATATGTAGACGTATCTATTTAACAATTTGTGACACTTTCCAATAAGCCTAAGTTAATTCCTTTTAGTGAATACATTTCTTTCCAAATGTGCTATTTGCAATGCTTTCCTTCCACCAAATAAAACCTATTTAATGAAACTGACGTTGTAACAGATTCTAAATATAATAATATAGTTTATTATTGTTTGAGGCTGAAAGTTATGAAATACTCGAACATGTCGATCGTCTAAAAAAGTGTTGTGTCAATGGGAGAGAAAGTTGTGTAATGTTTGTATAATTGGCTTCGTTCGTACTCGACTCTAGTTCGAACTCACCCGCTTTTTTATATGCGTATTAGCTGCAAGGGTACAGTTTGTCGAAAAAGTGCTACAATGTAGAAAATAAATACTTTTCACGAATTAATTTTACTATGGCAGTCTTGATTTTTTTACATGTTTTAATTATTGTACTTACGAACTGACTTTAACGAGGTTAGCTAAACGAATGGTTCTTTTAAACGAGCGTATAATACCTATGTTGTTCATTAATGTTGATTTTATTTTATAGATGTTGAAAAAACACTAATAATACATACCTGGACCTACCTACTGTTAATTTTATACCGCGTGTAATGACTGAATAAAAATAGTTAAAAATCATTATAGCACTTTTCACCATTTTTGACCATCAGTATACAGGGTGTTTCTTTTAAGGTTTCAAGCCAGTGCGAGCTGATAGCAGAGTACCATACCTATCGATTTAACCCCCATGTATGTTCTACGACTATTTTTTTTGTGTTTATTTTTAGTATCTAAGACCTGTGTACTTTTACTCATGTTTTACAAAATAAATATATCTTATCTTATCAGCTCGCACTGGCTTGACACCTTAAAAGAAACACCCTGACCGGACGGACCGGACCGGACGAATTCAAACTAAGGTCGAGTAGGAACGACGCCGTATAATTTATTGAAATGTCTAATATCTAAGTTGAATTTGTAACTAAAGAATCTTCCTCGATGCAAAACTAAATTTTATGGTATTGGTGTGGTTAATGATGTTGCTCAAACTGAATAACTTTAAAACAAGTAGTTACATTGTACGAAATTTAGTTCTGTGATCCAATAAATTATAATATATGATCTGTTTTGTAGTTTCATTATATTCCAGAGCAGACCCTTGATCTAGGTACCAAAACCACGAGAGCCGCTTGGCATTTTGGTCAAAGCTTTGGTGGAAACATAAAACCATTGGCCGTTACAAATATTATTGACATGATCATGATTTTCAAATGCACATCACACATTTCAACAACTGCTGTCCTAAGTCCATATTCTATGGGATACAACTTAAAACGTCTAGATACACGTACAAAAGGAAGAAGATTCTTATAAGACGATTATTGGTTGAACGAATATTTTTACAGCGGGCAGAGCATAAACATTGCGTACGAGAAGTCGGTTAAGACGGAGAAGTAGATTTGTCTCGGCGCTCTAAGGGCCCTCGCTCACGGCGACTTTTTGTAGCGATGCTGTCGCGCGTCCGCATCGATACAGTCGCAAAGCGGTCGCTAGCTGTGTGCCCTCGCCCACGGGCCCAGATTCAGTCGCGGTGCAACCGCGACACTGGTGCGCTTCTGTCGCGATGCAAACGCGATTCAGTAACGGCACAAAAATACCTGCGATCGTTGCAAGATGGACTCCGTTGAGGCAACATTCGTCACGTTGTCTTTGGTGCTGCTTTTACGTAAGCAGCCGAAGCGTAGGCAACGAAAGCTCGGTTCTCCACTCACGCGCCACCCTCCCTCTGTTCTCTCCCCGATGTCGTCCGACACGGTCGCGCGTTTGCATCGATACAGTCGCGATACTGTAGCGCGTTGGCATCGCTTCTGTAGCGCGTTGCAAATGCGACTAACGCGCGTTAGTAGCGATGCAGTCGCGCATTTCGTAAACGCGCGATAGCATCGCTACAAAAAGTCACCGTGGGCGAGGGCCCTAAGCTGCGACCAATGGGTGTACAGTCGACTACAAAGAGATGTATACATCTGAAAGTTACAAAAATATATATCCTTTGATGATGTTGTCATTTTTTCAACACGATTGTTTGACACGATGTCTGACAGATTTATGTTTTAATTAAATGTGCCAAATTTTTGTATGCAGCAAGAAGGGCACTATAACATGTACGTACGCTCTGAAATGAATTAATGTGTTCGCCTTTGGTTACAGTGATATGTATACAGGTCTGACATTCTATTTTCAAATCTTAGAATAGTACGGAAATTCTTGTTTTCCCCTTCATTTCGTGCATGACGTTATTGGCGTGTCATTTTTTAATCGAAATTGACTACGAATTATTTTTGCCACAATTTCTATTCTTTTACAACCTACTCGTAAAAAGAAACTATTAAATCAAAAACTCATTAAAATGTATTTAAACTTAAATTGTCATTGCTATTAATAACATAACTTATTAAGATTTAAAATATTCTTTTACTTATAACAATAGTAGATGTACTTTTCACATTTTGGCAAAAAATATATAAATCTTATTCAATATTTTGTATACCCTCAAGTTCGATCCACGATAATAATGGTGTGACAATGGGTAGGCCGCACAAGTTGAATGTTGTACAGACGCCAGCACATCAAGCCACCCGAAACTGCCAAATTTTCCCAATCAAACTTGAACCTAATGCTTTAGCGATAAAGATGAAAATCTATTAAATAAATTTGACAGATTGTAGTAGCTTGATGTGCTGGCGTCTGTACATCAAAACATGCAGGGTCTGTCCGGCAAAGAGTTAGAGTTAAGTTTATTTATGGAGAACTATGATGTTCAGGTGTTATGTTTGACTGAACACTGGTTGAAAGAACATGAAGTAGTCTTTATGAATGATGATTATTTTACTGTACAAAGTGCATTTGTGAGAAAAAGTGCTATTCGCGGTGGGTCTTTAGTTCTTGTTTCAAACAAGTTGAAATGTAAACAACGTTTAGTTAAAGTTAATCTTTCTATTGAGCGCATTGTTGAGTTGTCTTGTGTTGAACTCGAGCGATACTTTATAATTTGCGTTTATCGACCCCCCTCTGGGGATTTTATTCGTTTCGAATTGGTTATGGAGGATACACTCAATAGGTTAAAATCAAGTAATAAAAGCACAATTTTATGTGGAGATTTTAATATTAATATTTTAGATGTTACTCCATTGAGTATTAGACTTCTCAATCTGTTCAGGTCTTATAATTTAATTAACTTGTTTATCGAACCTACTAGGATCACGGCAACTTCGTCAACATGTCTTGATAATATATTTAGTGATTGAGAGGTCAAAAATAAATTAGTGCTAAGTGACCTAACATCTGACCACTGTGGTTTATTAACTAGCTTCCCTATGCTATTACATAAAAAGCCGCATAAAAGAGAATGCAGGCCTTATACAGCTAGTCGTTGCAACAAGTTTAAAAATAATATAGCTCGCAGAATTACACCATCTCTAGCAGAACACGAGAATACTAATGAAATCCATGGAGCCCTTTTTGATGTTGTGCAAAAAGAATACCAATCTACTTTCAAGACCAAAACCATTAACATTAATGGCTTGCCGTTGGCTTTAACCAATGGGCTACTCCAGGTATTTATAAAAGTAGAGCGAGACTACACGAGTTATACGGTTTGAAAAAATACAGGTTTGATACTTCTTTCTTAGAGTATGTCAAAAATTATTCAAAATTATTTAAAAACATTTGTGTTTTTGCTAAATCTAAATTTTTAAGCGATACAATTAAAAAATCCAATAATAAAGTAAAAACAACCTGGAAAATTATTAACAATGAAACGGGTAAGTCGGTGAAACAAGAAAAACAACTTGAGATTATGGTTGACAATAAATTAATTAGTAAAGCAGCTGACGTAGCTGACGCATTTAATGAGTTTTTCGCCAACATACCTATAACTACGACTCGCTCCTTAAATTCGTCCCCATCTGAAGCTGAAAACCTTTTGCATAGTAGTGTGCCCAAATGTAGTCGCTTATTTAGCTTCGAACATGTAACACCTCGTGATGTAATTAATGTTTTTAACACACTTAAGTCTAAAAACACTGGTGGTTACTGGGGCATCTCCATTAAACTATTAAGTAATATAATATACATCGTAGCACCCTATCTAGCTGTTACTTTTAATAAATGTGTTGATTTAGGAACTTTTCCTGACCTCATGAAAAGTAGCAAAGTCATACCATTATTTAAATCCGGTAATAAAAATGACGTTGGAAATTTCAGGCCTATTTCTATGTTACCTGCATTTAGCAAAATATTTGAAAAGTTAATACTCAAGCAGTTGCTAAAACATTTTAATTTAAACAAACTCTTTCACGATGAACAATAGGGCTTCACTAAAGGTCGTTCGACTACGGATGCGGATGTTGCTCTGCTGAAACACATATTAAACGCTTGGGAGAACTCGCAAAATGCTATTGGAGTTTTTTGTGATCTCTCCAAAGACTTTGATTGCGTGCACCATGACACGCTTTTGCGTAAATTACGTCATTATGGTGTCCAAAACGAAGCTCTCAAAGTAATAAATTCTTATTTACATAATAGTTTCCAATGTGTAGATGTTAATGGTGTGAAATCTTCCGGGCTTTCAGTTAGGTGTACCTCAAGGCTCAATACTGGGTCCATACTTATCCCTAGTGTATATCAATGACTTACCATTCTATTTAAAGGGTATCTGTGACGTTGTACGGTTTGCAGATCACACACACCTCTCTTATTTTTAAAGTAGACAGAAACAGACATGATTTTGATGACGTAAACAGTGCACTCTCAATGGTTACGGATTGGTTTACGACAAATAACTTAGTTCTCAATGTCAAGAAAACTAAATGTATAAAGTTTGCCTTACCGAATGTTAGAAATCTGGTACCCAACATCGTCATAGATGAAGAGGTGCTTAAGACTGTAGAATCAGCAGTTTTTCTGAGTCTAACAGTAGATGCTAAACTTCAGTGGGGCCCACATTATATCAAGCCTAGCGGGAAGGCTCAGTTCAGCCGCCTACGCCGTCAGGAAAGTAAGACAATACACTGACGTTGATACAGCTCGGTTAGTCTATTTTAGTTATTTCCATAGCGTTATGTCCTACGGTATTCTGCTATGGGGCAAAGCGGCTGATATTCAAAATATTTTTGTTCTTCAAAAACGAGCTGTTCGAGCAATTTACTAGCTAGGTGCTAGTTTCTCTGAGATTTTTTTAAGGATATTGGTATTCTCACGGTGGCATCACAGTTCATCTTCACCAACATCTTATACATTAGGCATAATATACATTTGTACAGTAAAAACAGTGATATTCACAATGTTAACACCAGAAATAAGGACAAATTACGTGCTCCATTTCATCGGCATCATAAGGTTCATAACTCATTTTTTGGTCTTGGTATAACTTTTTATAACAAGCTACCTTCTTCTTTGCTAGATTTGCCTTTTAATGCATTTAAAATTAAAGTAAAATCCAATCTCTGTTCAAAGGCATACTATTATATCAACGATTACTTAAACGATAAGAATAGTTGGTCGCTGTGATTAACTCAAGACAATGTTTATGTTATGTTGTTTCTCCAGAATCAGCTTACATAATGATAGGTTTTATGAGTTAAGTACTAAAATTGTTTATTTTATTTGACAAAAATATAATTTAATGTATTATGTTGAGTAAATTATTTTGCATAGGTACTATTGTATAGAATCTTGTTCTTCTAACTGAACAGACAGCTGTGCTGCTGGGGAGTTTGTTCCGCTACTTCTTCTTCCCAGCTAAAGCACTAGGAAGTGGTAAAGGGCGGGCGTTTTGTGGGGACTGTCTTACTGTAATTTCGACGTTCAAAGTGCTGATTCTCAGCCTAATTTGAATAAATGACTTTTGATTTTTTTATTTTGATTTTAATCCCACAATTCGTGGACATGTTGTGTGAGATTGTCAATCGTTCTTACCTGAGATGGCTCCGAATTTTGGACCATAATACCCCACAGGCCCACATGTCCTCAATAATATTAAGGTCAGGAGACTTGGGACTCAACCTTATCAGCTCAATATTGTCTTGTTCGTTAATCCATCCTTGAACTAACCGAGTTATGAATCGAAGAATTGTCTAAAAGTAAATAAATTGTTTCATCTCCAAATACGTTTCTAAATGTTGGGATTAGAACATCCCTTAAGATTTCTATGTAATTACTAATAATTACATAGAAATCTACTCTATTGGTTGAAATTTCAACTCGTTTGAATGCTAACATTCAAACGAGTTGAAATTTCAACCAATTCCCGTAGGCCTGAAGCGGAGACCCATCCCAAAAACCTAAAGATAATAATCGGCCACTCCGTCTGTTAGGCAATACATTTCTCTCCTCATAACGAGTGTTATCCATTCTATAGAGGGAAACGCGTCCATCTGTATTAGTCGTGAATGTCTTTTCATCGACAACATGAAATTAATACCAATTATACCCTCCAAAGAGTTTCCATTGGTTTTGAAATTACTGAAATTTAAAATTAGAATGTCCTCTGGTATACATATTATTGTAATGAAAGGTGAATACCAAAATTTGATTCGGAACGTACACATTACAGTTTCCTTCTTGCTGTATACATAAGTTTCGAACATTGAGTGAACACATATAATCGTCATATATCATGTGCATAATTATTTGTAACAAAGTATGTACACTTTCAATGGGTACATGTATTTGTAACTTTAGGGGGTATACATCTCTTTGTAGTCGACTGTACTGGTAAACTCATGGTCGCCCAGTGCGCGCGGTCTCTTAGAAAATCTATTATTACCCTTAATATGTCTTATTCACTGTGTGTATGTTTTGTCGGAGATTCTTTAATTAATTAATAACATAAAATCACGACTATATTCCCCGAACAGTTCGGCAGACTTGTATAGTAGGTACACGTATATTACAGGAATTAAGAAATACCTCATACAAAAATTAGTAGCTTTGCCCTTTTTAATCACTTTATTGGTTATCTCAACTTGTTACTATTGACTCTTATTTCATAACCTACTTAATAAAAATCAAAATTCATTCTTCTTCTTAGCGTATCGATCACCAAAACTTCAAATAGGTTTGGTCCAACATTCAGATGTGCGAACTGCCTATCTGGCCTCCACAGTCCAGAGACTGGGTAACACGAGAACCCTTGGTAAGTTTTCATGAAAACTAAATATGGCAATATAAACGACGCTTAAAAAATAAACTTTTTTGTCCTTGAATGAATATAATTATGTAGCTAAGTTGCTCATAAATTCAAAAAGTAAAAGTTAAACGGAACGTAGTACTCGTGACCGCTAGCATAGCTTGTTTATAAACAAATGCCTTAGGCCAAGACCAAGTGCATGAGTTCATTACTTTTTCATAAAATGTTGAAAATGAAAACGTTTACTTACAAAGCTCTCTCCAGTTTTACTTTATTTATTTTATACGACGACGAGAGGATAACAATTACGTCGACGATATGCGGAAAGAATTTTACATTCTAGTTATTTAAAACTAAGAGAAAAAGTTTTTATAACAAGTAAATTAATCTAGTAGTAAGTTAATCTAGTTTGATTAGTTCTATTTAACGCTAAAGAATGTAACGCTGCGAAATTGATTTAAAATTTTCGTAACTTCGTGCTTTGCAATGGGCCTAAAGAAGCAAGAAGAATAAAAAATAGTACACATGTACGGTGTCAGTTGTAAATGGTTCATGAAATAATAAGAAAAAACATACATCAATAATATTTATTTATGTAAAATGATATACAGTATTTACAACATTTTATGTAGAGATTGGAAGGAGATAGTTTTTTTTGGACCCACTGTATTCTAAATTTTTAGCGTATTATGCCTAAAAAAGTAACCAATTTGTCTTTTAAAATGGTAGATTTCTTTAATAAAGTCTAACCGGAGTCACGAAATCGTAATAAAAAGATAATGTTTTGATAAAGCACTCAATTGATGCAATTCCAGTTATGGTCGTAAATGCCTTAAGCAAAGTAAATGCACATATTGAAGTGTTTTTAACATATATGAAGAAAAAAAAACAAGTTTTGTAACTACAGTTCGTGGTACAACACTCGTATATCATTGAACCTGCAGCAGGTTCACACCTGTTTTAAATCTTATTTTTAAGGTAGCTTATTTATAGCGTAAAGTGGTTAAAAAATTAACGTGAATAAAGTTTTTGGTTGCTTGTCAGTTTCAGATAAGATTCATTTGTCCATGGCATGCAAGATGTGACATCAAATTATATCACAGTCATGTTTGGCCATAACGGCGTACAAATATAAATAAGTAGGTTATTTAGGGCAGGGACAGGGTTAACTTAGGTCTAGTGATGTTATTCAGTCACTAACCGTCAGGCTCAGTGTTCGAATGACATAATCGAGACAATCGAGTGATTGTCCCGATTATGTCATTCGAACACTTGATTCTTGAAATTGAATCAAGTACGTAGTACGTAGGCTTGGCATGCGACAATTGGAAAAGACCAGACCATAATGCCTTGGAAAGTACGTAGGCCTTTGGTGTGGGATGCAACGTGTGTCGACCCCTGCGCCATTCCATTTCCTAGCACGACGGGCTGCGCTGGGGCGGCTGCTGCAGGTCCGAAAAACATCAAACTCATACTACACTATTGGGACATGTTCGCACCGTTTGGGGTATTGAAACACTAGGGCCATGGGGTTCGAGTGCCCACTCAGCTTTTAGCGATATCGCCAAGCGCAAAGATATAAAAAAATGTCCGTCTGTCTGTCAGCCGGCTGTATCTCATGAGCCGTAATAGGTAGACAAATAAAATTTTCACTGGTTGTGTATTTCTATTGCCGCTATAACAATAAATAGTAAAAATAAAATAAAGTTAAAAATTATAGGGAGTTTTTAAACTGAAGTATTTTATTAAAATATATAGTGTTATAGGTATATATTGTACGGTAGTGGTATCTCTACTTGTGCGAGTCTGACTTGCACTTGGCCGGTTTTTATTTATAATCTTGTTCATTATCCTTTATTTAATTTTCGTTATTAGTTCCATTGTTTGTAATGTGCGCACTTGCATATATCTTCATAATGATTAAGCAACCGAGCCTAAACTATAGCCTGACAGAAAGTCTGACTACACTCTCCAGTCTCCACACCAAAAGTAACCGACTTTTTTGGTCGTAGAATTAACGCGTTACAAGTCCATGGGTTAAATGGTCAAAGTATCCTACCTCTCAGAAGATAATTGTTTTTGCTAAACTCTTATACAGGTTGTCGAATACCTCGATTTTATACTCTCCGTTGGTCCAGACATGCTCACCGTAATAAGAGCAGGCTTTTTTGATCTAGGTGGTATTACTTTGTCCCCGGAGAAAACAGAAAAAGATCCTGGTATATCAGTCGAGGAAACATATCCAGTCCTGGAAGATTACCATCAGTGCTCAAAATTTGGACTCGACGCTAAATTATTTGACCTACAAAGTCACGTTCAAATCTACCGTTTACGACTACTACCACCCACCTACATAAAGTCACACATGGACTTGTTAGCTGCAATGCTAGATAATTGGCATTCACCGGCTTGTTTAGATTCTGGCATGTGAGTTTTGTACCCACGTTGCTGCAAGAATGGAATTGCATCCCTGAGTCCTCGATCAAGAAGGAAGACATCATTGTTCGTGAAAAAATTTGGCAGGGGGCTGTTATCACTGAATAGTCTAAGCATTATAAAAGTAACAAACTCTGTTGCAGGGTAACAACATAAAGGATATAACCGTTAAAGCACAAAAGTTATATGTTTGGTTTTGGTATAGTAATTACAACATTTTTGCAATATGTACCATCATATATTACTATGGGTGGCATACATTCAGGATCCATGTCTGAATTACCAAATAAACCATTTGGTATTGTCCAGTTATATTGAGCAGCTTGCTGAATATATAAGTTATTTGTCCCTAAGGGCAATGGAATGAAATGTAGGTAAAATATTGTAAGGCAGTGTAATAATATTTAAGTTTTTGAAAACATTTGATGAAGCAACATTATAAAGAGCAGCCTATGCGGTCATTGCTTTCGCCTGTACAAAGTATAATTAAGGACATTGCTAGACTCATTTTTGGAGTTTTTACGCTTTCACTCACAGACAGATGGAATCTCAACTAGTAATCTTTCAAATTGATGGGGAGTAATGCTTAATCAGTATTTGCCTAATGTTGTATTATGGTTAGTGATATTTTCAATATTATAATTTCGAATTGCACTACTTTTATGTAGAGAACATAAGTTGTCCATTTGAGGTGCAGTAAATTCTGAGTATAAATGATTCCATTCATTATGAGATTCACTTAAGTAAATGTTATTCACAAATACGAGCGCACTGGGTCACATACTCGAACAATGAGTGATGTATCAGCAAGTAACCTTTCCTGTAGTTGTGTAGATACTAGGAGTCTAGATACATTTGCAAATAATCTGAAAATACAGTGACGGAAAGTAGAAACAGCACGCTTTTAACTAGACATATAGTGATAATAGTGATAACATAACATAGTAACACAACATAACGTAGTAGTACTGCCCGGGAACTACTCGTAGCAGGTGGTTGTGGGATGATAATGCTGTCTTCAACATTCATTCGCCGATCTTCCATATCTCTGTTATCAAAATGTGGCCTAAGCCGTTGCACCGCTCGGGAACCTCTCAGCCAGCAAGCTACACGGAATCGTTCTAAACGTTCTACCTGGAAAACAGAAGATGAGTTTTGCATAACAAGTGCATTCTAACTATTATTGTTTTTTGAGGGGCTCGTTGTTAATGAATGACAGGCACACAGGTTTAGCAACGCTTGCCGAGGTTGACCGTTGGTTTGTTGACCACCCATTAGGATACCGAAACACTACCGTGCTTTGAACAACACGTTAACCTGTTGGTCCCGCCTGTCATTCGTAGTTTTTTTTTTTTTTCATTTTGACAGTCGTTACAAAATCCCCCGAAAAAGTACCTGCTGCGATGGTATCCACTGCAAAATTATATCCTTTTCCACAAAATCATCAAGCACAATATGGGTAGATGTGCTCCCGCATGGAATCCAAATGTTTCAGTATTCAAATCTTATTATTGAACAAGCAGGTTGAATTGAATTCCGCGGACTACTCCAGTGCTTTCGTTTTAAACTAGCGGGTTTTTTTGGGTTCTGAACGAGGTTGTTTTTAAATGGTAAGCTTTTTTTTGAAGCTTCTGTATAAAAAAGAATAAAGAACATCGGCCAAATTTCTATAGAAGCTGGACCTGAGTTTTATTTTCAGTGTACAGAAACAAATTATAGTGAGATTTGATTGTTTTTATGTAGTAAACACCATCCCTTTCGAAAATAATATCTAAATAGCCAAGATATTTCAATAATGCAAAAAATACTTTTGAGGTTATCGGTGTCCGGAAATCAAAAGCACATAATAATTGTCACAAGCGGTACCTAGTTATCAGTGTGTAAAACAATGCCAAGGTGAAACAACAGAAGGAAATCCAAAACAGTACAGTGTGTAGATACACTACTACAGACTACTACAGACATACTGTGTCTGTATGTACAGTACGTATCACAATATTCACACTAACAACAACAACACAACAATGCGAGATCGCCGGTTGCAAAGACTACAGATACGTAGTATCCCTAAGTAGTCTGTGGATTACAGTATATTAGTGTCAAATTGACACCCGTGTGCGGTGTGATTGACAGTATTGACACTGTCAATCCATGGCGCGCGTCGATGACATATGACGTTCCGTTGTAAACAATTGAACAAAATGCTGATACTTACTATGAACCCACATAATTATTTATATGACAAGAATCCAATACATAATAAAAACAGCACTAGTTGGTTTGATACACAAGTATATAGATTGAATTACATCTAATAACTATTCAGAAAAAAGTGAATAATTATAATCTTTGAGTACTAAATCATTTCTTAAGCAAAATTAATCGTCAAAGGTGCGTTCTGAACATGTTATTCTAAATAATTTGCAAATTATGCTATTAAAAAAAAATGTGTATATCTTTTTTTTCTGGCGACTTAAATATCTATTTCTTATGTTTTTAAGACCTTAAAAAATACTAGATTTTTTCATATTTATGGCATGTCTGTACACCACCGCCTCGTCGTCAGGTACGATTTGGCCGTCCTTCTTTGGATGTTTGGGAATTTTCACATTCAGCCGATGATGTCTGACCTCCAATGCATTATTTGTACGATGGCGTTGTTCACCGCCACTAATAATCGAAGGGTTAATTTTTGGGTACACTGTTTTGCGTAGTAATTTAGAAACTTTTCTAACAATGGCGACGACTCATTTTCAATAATTTCTGCAATTTTTGCCACCCTTCTGCGATGTACTGTGCGGTAGGGTGTAGGTAGGAGTGGTAGAATCGCAATTTTTCTAATAACTTTAAAAAAAAAGTTTTAAATTCTTCGCCTTCTTCCAGATTGCTTTTTGATAATGAAAGTAGCAACCACTTATTCGCGCATCAGGCTACACGGTTCTTACTGCGTTCATTATCGCTAACTCATCATCACACTTGTAAGTCACTTATGTTAATTCCCAATACACTTTTCACTAACTTGAAAAGTCTTATAATATAGGTTTCTTGATTTCTAACAGGGAGCAACGCATACACAAGAGGTACAATGTGTGTATTTTTAGAGTTCTAAAATAAATCCAGGTGGAGAGTAAATCGTTGATAAAAAGGCTTGGGAACATATTTAAAAGTACCATCTGCAAAAAAACGTGTACGGTTCCCACCATAAAATTTTAAAATTTTCCCTGTAATTGTTGATGCAAATGTAAATATTTTATCAATGTCTCCATCGTCGGCTACTAAAAATTTTTTGCCTCAGGTATGGATACTGACTCCAACTTTTGAAATGACAGTCGATCAGCATGCAAAAAATTCTATCTTGCGCGATATAAACAATCTTTTTAGTAATGTTTTGGACGAGCCCTGACTGGACGTACTCCGTTCGTTAGGACGAAAGGTCAAATTATCAAATCTTTCTTCAAACAGTTGCTGAATGATCCCTAAAGGAGACAATTTTTTTGGGCCCACCATTAAACGGTAACGTTTATAATTCATATTGCACATATAAAAAGTGATCATCTTACTATAATGAATAGACCAAAAATTATGTAAAAACCTAACCGGAATAATGAAATAACAGTAAATGAAATAACAGTAAAGTGTTATGGCAAAAAAATCGTGTTTAGGAGCGTTTTTAGGTTTATTTTAAAGTGAAAAAAATACATAATATGTTATTACGGTGCGCGACGGTAATAACATCGGCTTTAAATTCGTTTAAATAGATAATTGGTACAGTGACCTGGTTTTTTAATGCTATTATTAACCGGTTAATACAAATATCGCTCAATAGCATAGCATAGCAGAGTCACTCAGCATCGAGCGCGATGACCACGAACCACGTTATGGACCGCGCACAGCAGTTTCCATTCCACACATGCGATGAGGACGGCTTCATCAAGGTGGAGAGAAAGAAGAGGAAGCCTACTTATCGCAACCAGTGTGCGCCGGCTGGGCCTAACATGTTGCTACGTCCTGCAGTACCGCCGACGCAGCGGTACGCGTCTGGTTTGCACCACTATACGAAGACTGAGGACATCGTAGAGTACATACGGGTGAAGACTAATTAGATCTTCAGGGTGGAGAAGTTGGAAGCGCGCCATAACACCAATTTCAAGTCGTTCGTGGTGAGCGTTCCGACTCACCATTTGGTGACTTTCCTCAAGGAAGAGTTTTGGACAAAAGGTGTGCTGTATCGGCGTTTCCGCGGCCAGCTACGCAACACCTCGCAGCGTAACACGACGCCGTCACTTTGTGTGCAGTAGTTTTTAAGTTTGTTGCATAAAATATGTATTAGTTTATAGTTAAACGAATTAGCAAATCAGCCTATGCCCTATTCAAACTGACCACAGTGATTAACGTCGATGCTTTAGTCACAGCATATCATGGTTTGGTGAGTTCAGTATTGAGATATGATGTAATTTTCTGGGGTAACTCAACCAACAGGGAATTAGTTTTTAAAGCACAAAAAAGGTGCATTAGATCAATGTTCAGACTCCACAGTTTAGATTCTTGCAAGCCATTGTTTATCAAATACAAATTATTGACATTTCCTTGCTTATATATTTTTGAGGTAGCTGTATTTGTTAAAACCAATCCAGACCTGTTTACTAGAATATCATTTTATCACAAACGAACTCGACCACAGAACAATAACTTGTGCGTAAAAAGGTCCCATACAGCATTGATGCGAAAAAGTGTTTTTTGTATGGCACCAATGATATTCAATCACATTCCTAGTTCAATTAAAGAATTAAACATAAACTTATTCAAGAAAAGGCTTAAATGTTTACTGTTGAATAAAGCGTATTACGACATTTCAGAGTTTTTGGCAGACAAATTGCAATGACTGTTTTTTTTTTTTTTTTTACTTTAGTTACTTGGTACTCGTTGACTGTGATTATGTCTTTTTCTTTTTGACACGTGACATTTTTGTATTATTGAATTGTTATATTATTATTATTTTTTTCTCACTTTTTTTGTTTTATGATTATTGATGTAGTAAACTTATTTTTTTTTAAATATTTTTTCCTTTTGACATTAATATTTTCTTATTTTATTTTTTATTTTTGAGATATTAAATTATTTAAATTATGTAACTTATTAATAAATTAGGTTTAAATGCCATCCATAAATATTTGTACGCCTTCTGGTATAGCATAGCGCGCTTGTATATATATTTTTTTAACATCTATTATTGTACCTATGTTAACAAATGATTAAATGACTTATGACTTATAAGTAACTAGCTTTTGGCTGTGGCTTCGCCCGCGCATGTATTATACATAATTATAAACCTTCCTCTTGAATTACTCTATCTATTAAAAAAAACCACATCAAAATCCGTTGCGTAGTTTTAAAGATCTAAACATACATAGCGACAGACAGACAGCGGAAAGCAACTTTGTTTTATACTATGTAGTGATAATAATCTACAAAGCTGTTAATAAAAAAATATAAAAATGCTGTTGTTACATCGGAATATATGACGACAGTTACTATCCGAGACAGCTGCAGACGTGCGCCAACTTGTGTTTTGTGAACTTCTCGCGAGGTGAGTGTTTAAGCTCTCTAATCTGAGGTTTTAGCTTTAGCAATTTAAGTAGGTATATGGATTTGAAATGTACAAGATGCAAAACCTTGTAGAATAGCAGAAAGTTGACATGATTAATGTCACCTAAAGCAGTGAAAAATGCAATAAGGTGGTGCGTAAATATAATAACCAGCAAGGTATTGTACTAAACTATAGTACAATCTACTTTGCGAGTTATAGGCACACCACTTTTTTTCATGCTGGGTGATCTTATATCACTTAAGACACTTTACTATGTGATATTAGATCCCCTAAGACGACCTACTGACCAGATCCTGTCAAGTTATAACTTGCCTACTTAATTATTTTTTTCAACTACACCCACTAGACCATACACCACTACACTAGACCACTATACTAGACCATTTATTATTGAACAGTGTACTATTTAAGTTAAAATACCAATAGTTAAAATACTAATAGTTAAGTTAAAATACCAATGAGACCTATCCACTCATTAGACAATCGCTCTTGTGAGATTTTAGGTTATTATGAGTCATGTTTTGACTGTCGTATTTCACAGTGTTCCTGTTACATAAAGTTTTTCTAATATTACCTCTGTAATCTAGAGATTGTAAGGCTGTCATTCGTGGATCTTTGACAGTCGTTACGGGTCGTCAGAAGCCCGAAAGTCTGACAACCAGTCTTACCAAGGGTTATCGTATTACCCAGTTACTGGGTTGTGGAGGTCAGACAGGCAGTCACTCTATGTAAAATACTGGTATGCAGCTGCATCCGGTTAGACTGGAAGCCGACCCCAACATAGTTGGGAAAAGGCTAGGCAGATTGAATCTAGAGATTGTAAGGAATAAACCAAAATGCATTTTTTAAATAAATGCTACAATTTGTGGTGGGCCTATTCCCAAACAAAAAAAATTGTCTCATTTGTACAGACGCCAGCACGTCAAGCCACCCGAAACTGTCAAATTTTCCTAATCCACCTTGAACCTAATGCTTTAGCGATAAAGATGAAAATCTATTAAAGAAATTTGACAGATTGTAGTAGCTTGATGTGCTGGCGTCTGTACATACCGATTTCTTGAGCTTATTAATTTCGAAATATATATCATTTTTCGTATAATCAGCCTGACAAGTATGTTGTAACTGTCTCAAAATAAGATTTCGGTTTTCATTCAAAGTCACCGATGCGCTACACTTACTTTTAGTAGTAGCTTCCACCTTTCGCATAACGCGAAACGGTGGAAGACCCTCTGCTCCATTATCGTCCAAGTAAACCAACTTATTGCAGGATGGGCATGATATTGTAAATGCTGCGCTCGAATATGCGGGCGCAGCCGGGGTTCCTGCGTAACTATTAGGCCGTGATCCACATACTACTCCACTGTCAGTTTCGCTAGACACTGAGGCTTTGTCCGCTTCTTGATAACCGTTCGAGGCTGCCGAATTATTTCCTTCGTGTATATGGGTCTGTAAATTAACTGCACAAACTCTACAAAGTGCATGCCCGCAAGGTAGTAATACTGGTTCCCTGTAGAATTCTTTACAAACAAAACATCTTATCTCCTCTTCCATTTTGTTCTAACTGGAGTGAAACATACACCCACTGTGACAATAAATTTTAATTCACTTCACATATTCTTAATTACTCAATAACATTGTTTATGTTAATAATAAATAAATAAAATCAACAATAAAAATAACGCAACATACATTGCATTACAACACCACTGAGTGCACACCACAGATAACTATATATGTCAGATCAGAGGTGCACACTTGCACAAACAAAAACAACGAAATGTCATAAGCTGACAAACTATAGTGCAGGGATGGCAAACTAAGGCCCGCGGGCCAGCTCCGGCCCGCCAAGGGTTTTAATACGGCCCACCAATGTAATTTTGACAGTAAGAGTGTATTGCTCTCAGAAATATGTTTTATCGTTCCTAGTACATTTATGGCCATTGCGAACTTTATTTACTTAACTTAACAAAATTCCAATTGCTGTAATGTTTTTTTTTTTGGAAATTGGGCTGGTGCGCTCCACGCTTGATATCGCGGCGTGTCGAGCATTTTAGCCTTTGATGATTCTTACGGTAAATTGCAACATAAAACCACATGCATTTTTTATTATGTCCCCTGAAGAAAAAAGATTGCCTACACTAGTGCAAAACATTTTTTTCGGCCAGATCAAAAGAGTTTTTATTCGACTGCGCAGAGCAAAATCTCAGTATCATCGGCTCATTATTTTTGCTACTTTTCGCGAGTAAATATATAAATATAATAAAAATATAATATAACTCTTATATAAATTGTATTTGAACTTATACCTAACAGTCAACGCACACGTCGTATAAGCACTGCAAGGGCTCAGCATCGCCTTAATTTGAGCCTTTCAGGATTCTTTCTATGCAACTTCATACTGTAAACCCGGCTTGGTGTCAGCAAGTCAACGGCAAAACGTGCGCGTCAAATACGCGGGACGCGGGACGCGAAACGGGAGAGCTAACAACGCGAAACTTTACGTGCACACCTGCATGGCTTCAGAGTGAACAGCGAACTTCATTTTTAGTGAATTGCCACTGAAGTCGCACGTATATAGTTTTTAGTTTAATTATTGTTGTGTTATGTCAGTCTCATATTTCTTCTCTCAATCGATTGCGAGATATGAAGTCTATCATGCATCAAAGTTTTTGTGTTAAACTAACTATACTCGTACCTTTATGAATTAATTTTAATTTTTGTACAAAGTACACACAACTAAGATTTTGTGAACTAAACCTATTAGTATGTCGAAGATCAATCATCAAGAAGCATTCTTTCATTTAAAATTACATTTCACGTGCATTTAAATTAAGTTTATTTTTACATGACCATAAGACCCGTACCTCCGACTGCGTTCCGCTTTCCAAACGTGGTCATCCGGAGTCGCGGTCGCGTACGGCGTAGGTGTGTAAGGCGCCATAACATATCACGAGCGGCGCCCACCGCGCAACTCGCAGACGCTTTGGTCGCGCAGGTGTGGGCGAAGCTTACCAGTTTACGTCGGAGCGTCGGCGTCGCCATGTTCACCCAGCAGTAAGCGAGGCGTCGGCCAGCCGCTTACAGCTGGGTGGCGCTAAGTCGACGCCCAGCAGTAAGCGGCATAACGCAGTAGTGCCTCGTAGTTGTACTTACGTTGGTTCGACGCCTGGCTGACGATGAACTGATGAGTTGGAGTGATGCTGATCCGTTGCAGTCGTAATATGTCTGTAAATAAGTACAGATACCTTCAAATATGAAATAATTCGTGAAAAATAGCAAAACTTTTGCATCAAATTTGACAAATAACGTTTCCAACGTTATTTAGATATAAGCGTCTAACATGCTCCTTTACTGGTATTTTTTTGCCATTTACATACACCAATATTAGCCTTTTCAAGAATTAGGTATTTATAGAATTTGCTGTTTTGGGAATTAGTCGTTAATAGAGTTAGGCATTTTGAGAATTAGTCTTTTATAGAATTAGGCATTTTGAGAATTAGGCATTCTGCGCCTAAATCCTTCAATCTAATACATTTTTTTCTAAATCATCGAAATAGCCGATGGAATGTCACTTGTTTCAAAGTATGATTAGATTTATAAACACGCGTGTGGTGTGTGTGGTGTGCTTATAAATACTAATAAATCAATTTTGTTTTTTTTTTCGCCAAAATGTTATGCAAAATTTGAACATATTACGTAACAAATATTTAGTCTCAAATATTTAAATCAGAATGCTGTTGAATGTATGCAATATTAAATGTTAGAGCACACTGCCGGCGCTACCTGACGCGATAAGAAAATGCATGCATGAAGAAGATTAAAAATACCCTATGTCCTACAGCTATAGTGAGTGCCGTCTGCCTATAGAAATAGTGGAGGTTTTATGTCGAATTTCTCTAGAATCGGTTGAAATGTTTTGTTACGAAACGTTACCACTAGCCACTGAGTTTCGCATTTTTATAATCGTTGTTATTATCTTATAAGGTCAAGATAAAAGAAATGATATCGTAAACCTTTGTTCTGACCTATGTTCTGATGCTCACTCAAAGGAAAACTTAAAATTAAACATTTTTCTGCGCCCTGCGGCAATACCTGTAATTGAATTGCTCGACTGTAGCGTGATCTTGAACTTATGCATTTGTTTACTAACCACTGCAGATTCTCGAACGTTGGTAAGTTTCCATTTCATTATTTCTTCTAATTTTATTTCTTTTCAGCCTTCTTTGTATTGCACTTCATTTTCATATTAGTTTTGAAATCATTACCTGTAATTGAATTGCTTGACTGTAGCGTGAACTTGAACTTATGCATCTCTCATCTTCGTCCCACTGTAATGGGACCATGAAGGCAGCTACAATAAACCTATCTTTCAAATCTTCCAACTCCATTTATTTCAGTCAATTCTCTGATTGTGATGTTAAGAAGAGCGTAGTTTCAATCACATCTAACGCAGTTGGTAGTGATTGTGTAAGTCGGAAATGATACTCCCTGTCCTTGATGAAATCCTTCCTATCCTATGCTATGTCCTAAACCATTCTATATCTTATGGTGTGTTTGCATCGATGTGAGCAAAAATCACTACTTTACCAAAAAAATCTAATCCTACTTCCTTTTCCGAATACCGTCCTATCTCCATCTTGCATTTCCTCTCCAAAGTCCTAGAACGCCTTGTCCACAATCAGCTTAGTGTTTTTCTTTGCAACAATAGTCTGCTGAACCCTTTCCAATCCGGTTTTCGTCCTGGTCACAGCACCGCTACAGCCACTAACGTCACTAACGGCATTCGGTTAGGCATGGAAGAAGCAAATTTGACGGATTTTGGATTACTGGATTTTAGTAACGCATTTAATACTGTCGATTTCGATATCCTGCTTGGCATGCTTCGCTCGCTTAACATATCTCCAACTGTGATTGACTGGTTTCGTAGTTACTTGTATAGCCGCCGGCAACGTATATGCATAGAAGAGTCTTGCTCTTCTTGGTGTGATACTTCTGCCGGTGTACCTCAGGGTGGCGTTTTATCTCCTTTAATTTTCGTAATATTTATAAACTATTTCAAAAAAACTTCTTTCTTCCTACCACCTTTATGCAGATGATTTACAAATATATAAACACGCTGCCCTTTCGGATTTGGCTGACGCAATTAATATCATAAACAAGGATTTGGGTTCAATTTGCGAGTGGAGTGAGGCACATGGGTTGCATGTTAATCCATTAAAGACTCAGGTCATTGTTGTTGGCAGCTCAAGTTCAATTTAACGGAACTGTTATTCCGGTAAGCGAAAAGGTTAAGAACCTTGGAGTTTGGATCGACAAATATATTTTTTGGGGTGCACAGCTACAGGAAATAAGTCGCAAATTTTTTGCATCTGGTAAGTCCCTGAGATTGCGAACGAACGATTGCGGAACTTCCTTCCAACTGCCACTAAAACTGCGCTTGCGCAATCCCTTTTCCTTACTATCCCTGACTACGCTGATATTAGTTATCTCGATCTCACTCTCTCTCTGCGCAAATATGATCACATTTCTGAATTTCGTACAAAGCTCAAGTGGCTTCCCACACGTCTTCGCCGGAATTCTCATTCTTGTTTCAGCTCTACAGTATTCTTTTCAATTCTAAAACCCCCCCTTATCTTAAAGAGCGTTTCAAGTTCCTTCATGACACACATAATAGATATCTGAGGTCATCGGAAAACTTGAGGCTAGAGATACATTCATACATATAATTTGGTACATTCTACCAGTTTTTATGACAAGTCATTCACAGTTCAAGCAGTACGACTGTGGAATGACTTGCCCGTGTCGATAAGGCGTGCTCAATCTTAGTCCACTTTAAAAATTTTGGTAAAAAAAACTTTTCCTCTCTCTTTAAACATCGTCATTACATGTTTTCACTATCCCTGACTACGCTGATATTAGTTATCTCGATCTCACTCTCTCTCTGCGCAAATATGATCACATTTCTGAATTTCGTACAAAGCTCAAGTGGCTTCCCATACGTCTTCGCCGGAATTCTCATTCTTGTTTCAGCTCTACAGTATTCTGTTCAATTCTAAAACCCCCCCCCCCCCTTATCTTAAAGAGCGTTTCAAGTTCCTTCATGACACACATAATAGATATCTGAGGTCATCGGAAAACTTGAGGGTAGAGATACATTCATACATATAATTTTGTACATTCTACCAGTTTTTATGACAAGTCATTCACAGTTCAAGCAGTACGACTGTGGAATGACTTGCCCGTGTCGATAAGGCGTGCTCAATCTTAGTCCACTTTAAAAATTTTGGTAAAAAAAATTTTCCTCTCTCTTTAAACATCGTCATTACATGTATAGTTCCTTGCTCTTTTTCATGTTTATTATTATACAAGTAGGGTATATATATATATCGGAAACGTCAGGATTTACTCAGATAGATTCAGACACCATGTGGGCAGAAAATAGGTTTCGTGCAATGTGCACACTGGGGTGATACACGTTGATTATTAAAATCACAATCTAACACAATAACTCCAAATTAAAATTAACGCAACTACTGAGCACAACGAATCGAATACAATTCCGTGGCGTAGTAACCCCGATGCGATCAGACACTAGACTGTCCTCTTGGCCATCGGCTTAAAACATCACGACTCTGTAGAAGCGCGCTATAGGTGTAGGTAGATCACAGATCACGCGATGTCGCCCGTGGCGCGCTTGCGACTCGTTACTTATCCGTACTATTGACCGTCTCCGACGACGTGTCTCCGATATTTGTATATATGATGTATAAATTGTATGTGTATATGGTAAACCACTGACTACCTACAGTATTCTCTCCTTCTCCCCTTAATCCATCCAAAGGTTGTCTGTAAAAAATTGCTTTTAGCCATAAGACCGCCCATTGTGTCACCCTATGTAAAATTTCAACATTTGTATCTGTAATTTTTATGCATAATAAAGAGTATTCTATTCTATTCTATGCATTTGTTTACTAACCACTGCAGAATCTCGAGCGTTAGTAACTTTCCATTTAATTAATTTTTTACTTTTATTTTTTACTATCTTTTGCCCGCGGCATCGCCCGCGTGGATGTCGGAAAATATCCCACGGGAACATGCTACGGGAATTCCTTCCTTATTCCTTGTCTAAATTATAAAGGGAACCTCTGTGCAAAATTTCAGTTTTCTAGGTCCAAGGGTTTGGGCTGGGCATTGATGAGTCAGTCAATCAGTCAGTCAGTCAGGACTTCTCTTTTTATTTATATAGAAAATTCATGCTTCTTTGTATTGCACTTCATTTTAATATTAGTTTTTAAATTATTACCTGTAATTGAATTGCACGACTGTAGCATGAACTTGAACTTATGCATTTGTTTACTAACCACTGCAGATTTTCGAACGTTGGTAACTTTCCATTTAATTAATGTACTTTTATTTCTTTTCATGCTTCTTTGTATTGCATAGTAGCAGTAGCATTGTCTAGTATCAGTAAAGCGCCAAAAAATTTATCCAATGGAACATTACAATAATGAGGAGTTCAAGGCCAGGTATAGGCTGTCGAAGCAGACTGTCCTCCAATTATTGGATCTCATCGACACCAAGCTAAAACCGTTTACTTGATAGGCAATGCAATCAGTGCTACCGTGCTACTGAGCAAATATTGCTAACTGTAAGTTTTTACGTTAGTTTAGATTTTAATATTTAACAATAAAAACGTGCAATAGTTACTAATTACTTACCTATACACTCAAAAAGTGAACAATGTGTAGTTTTTCCCTCTTGATGTCAATGCCATAATTGAATGCAAAGCACTTCAAACAATTTTTATCTCTAGACTATCCTCAAACTCAAACATTCAAATTTTCAATAAAATGCCGCCGTTGTCAACAGTGTCAACTTGACATTAAATAGAACGAATTATTTGTCAAAATGAATGAAGAATACGATGTTGCCATAAACATAACGTATTTTCTTTAATCAGTTGACATTTATCGTTGATTAATTAATCTTACGTAATCGCCAATTCTTGACTGTTCTCTCTGTTAATTTAACAGGTTTGTTAGTTGATTTTACATTTGAATAGCCGTCCAGAAACCGGTCGTTAGTCTGCAAAGCGTCGAAACAGTTATTTTGTACAAATTCGGATATTTAAAAAACCAAGGTTTCTGCTGGATATCGTGCTGTATAACTGTGTAATAGACGCCCTTGGCTTTTGAAGTCCTAACCCACGACTCGAACAATTTGGGCTTGGCACTATTACGCAAATCGTAGTTATGAGCTACGTAGTGCTTTCGATCAGCCGGATTTGATGTGGCATACTTTGCTAACGAATCAGCACACTCTTTGCCAACAATACCCGAGTGACCAGGGATCTAGGCTATTTCGATGTCCAAGCCGTTTTGGGAACATTCAAATAACATTTGGCTTTTAATTTCTACAATGTTTTTAGTATGGATTTTACTATGGAGTTGATTTTGTACTAAGGCCTGAATGCTACTACGAGAATCTGAATAATTACTGCTGTTGTTATATGATGTGATTTGATATACTGTATAGCTTCTAAAATACCAATACACTCTCCTATAAAAACTGACGCTTCTGGTGGACATTGAAAAAGTAAGGCAATTTTTGAATTTTGATAATATACTGCTACTCCTGTAGATTCTGCTTGTGATAATTTAGATGCGTCAGTAAAGAAAATATTCCATACCTCCCAGAAACGTTTGACGGCTAACTCGAAGTCTTGTCTTGCGTTTTGGGAATTCTTTGATACACCTAATCCCAAAACAGCTTTTGGTTCAAAGGCAGGGAGAATTGAATATTCACCAACAGGCGAGGAGAGGTGTTTAAGCTCTCTGTACCTATTTATCAATAGAGGAACTGCTTTATTGTTCCAATAATGATAATTATTGAAGGAAAGGTCGATTTGTTCTAAAATTGGGAGTAAAGGATGGGATGAAAGGTAGAATACTTTAGACAGGAAACGATATGCCAAATATTGTCTTCTTAGGTATAAGGGTGGTTCTGCACATTCAACTTGAAGTGCATTCATGGCTCCAATAACAATTCTCAGGCAGTTGGCCTGGACGTCGTCTAATTTCTTGATGCGCTTCTTTGTTGCAAGGCTCAATAAGGAAGCAACAGTAATCCAAAGCGCTCCTGGTCAACCCGTTATAGACCAGTTTGAGTGTGTAGGCGTGAGCTCCCCACCACACACCGGCCAAAGCCTCAAGGACCGATACGGAGCGTTCACATTTTTAAACCGATGTTAATATGGTCAATCCCAGACAATCTCGAGTCCAACGGTACTCCCAGAAACCTAGCCTTATCCTTGACTGGAATGATCTGTCCATCAATATTTATATCTACTTGGGGAACAGTACGTTTTCGGGTAACAATGACCGCTGTACTCTTTGGTGCACTTAAAGATAACCCGTGATCAAGGAGGAATCAAATCAAATCAACCATTGAGTTCAATGGTTTGTTGTAGACAGAGAGACATTCATAGATATAGCGGCATCCGGAATGGAATTGCCAGTGACCAGTAATGCAATATCGTCAGCATACTGAAAGATTTTGCAGTCATAATATTTAAAAATGAGGACAAATTCGCTGTATATATATTGCATAATGGGGGTCTATAAGAACAGATCCTTGAGGTAACCCTTTCCATACTGTTCTTTGTTCAGAGTCGGCCCCACGTATTCTTAATTGAATGGCACGATTGGAAAAGATGCTACCTCTAGATAGATGCTGCCTTTAATCCCGGCTAGGATTATTCGTATCATTACGAACAATCATAGCGGGGATTTTCAGCTCGTGCAGCTTTTGCCTGAGAACAGGGAGGAGGACTGAAACATAAGCAGCTGATATCTCCAGGGAAACGGCCACCACAGACTCATGCCTGCTGAGGGCCAGCCGGACCGCTGAGGTGAGGATACCCACACTATCAGCAGTGCCCAGACCTTTCCTGAAGCCGAACTGAGTCGCCGGAAGCAGCCTCCTGCTCTCCACCAACCACTCGAACCGATTATTGATTAAATGTTCTAATAATTTAATTAGTATGGACGATAAAGCGATAGGTCTATATGAGCAATGATCATTGGGATCTTTGCCAGGTTTTAATATCGGAATGACAACTTGAACCTTCCAGTCTGTGGGAATGTATCCGTAAGTGAAGCAAAAATTAGCCAAGTCCAGGTAGTATTGGTGGGTTTTTGGACCAGCTTTGGCAATAAACGAGTAAGGGAATTCATCCACCCCTGGTGCGGAGTCCTTGACACAGGATAGCACAGTTTTTAATTCCTGCAAGCTGAATGGCATGTTCATTGGATCGTTAGTGTTGTCTACCGACATCGATGCCAACACAAATGTCCTCTACACCTGGAACATAAGCTGGAGCGATTTTGGAGAAAAACTGGTACCCCAGTTCTTCCGAGAGGTTGTACGAGGAAGCAGGTGTAAAACTATTCCTAAAACGTTTTACTTTCCACCATACAACTGAATCTGGAGTGGATGGACTCAAAGAACTGCAATACATTGACCAGCCTTCTCGTTTCTACTTTTTAAGTCCTTCTCTGGACTTAGCTAATATTCGCTTCAAAGCGATAAGTTTAACCAGGTTCATATCACAGTCAGAATCATTCCTGGCCCTGACCATGTCAGTACATTCCCTGCCCACCATGGCGAAGAAGGAATTTTACCAGATTGGCGTTTTTTGAAAGGGAAACAGTCATCTGCACTAGAAGAGACAGCAGAGGAAAAGGACAAAAAACATTCCTGGGCATTATTCCCGTTAACTTTTGGAAGGGACTTTTAAATCTTTAAATATAAATCCCAATCTGCTGTGTTTAGTCGGTAAGGGGAGGGGAGACTTTCGTGGGAACATTTTTGGAAGGGAATTCAATCATGATGGGGTAGTGATCACTTTTATAAGTCATATCCAAGCGACGCCTGGTGAGTAGGCTAACAGAACGTCAAGTCAACACAACCATTACTCTGCCCTGGTGCAGATCTGCGTGTGGCACTGCCGTCGTTGATGACACAAATAAATCAAGATCATCCAATATATCCATTGCCAAAGTTATCGCAAGTATCTGATCCCCAACGATAATGGTGACAATTACAATCACCCTTGACATGAATTGGACCGCTAACACTGCATAACAAATTTCTAATTACCGCAAGATATTCGAGTTAATAGGCGCAATATAAAACGAAAAAATATTTATATCCTCAGCCATAACACCAACAACATTTATTTTATCACCAACAAAGGGCAGAGGAATCGCGGAAAAAGATACTTTGCTATCGATGATCAAAGCACTTCCCCATATCCATCAGGTCTATCATTACGAACGCTGCCGAAACACGGCATCCTGAAATTACTTTCAGGTAAAAGCCATGTCTCAGCATTGCCGCAGACTGATGGTTTAAACTTAATAATTAAAAAGGAAAGATCGGGCTTCCTGGGAGCAATACTCCTCACGTTCCACTGAACGAATGTCAGGGGATGAGACATTATGAATGTAGTTTAGGATTGAGGTCAATTTTAAAAGGATGGTATTTAAAAGTACTTCAATTTATTCCCATTTCATTTACCTAATTTTGTCTGTGTTCCACCAAATATACTGAATGTGCACCAAAATATGTTCATTAAAATATGTTATAACGAGCATCTATTGGATAAGGCGCTCGGCGATGAGCGTGCTTATTATAGCCAGGAGAAAGGGGGGCACGGGGAAAACCGTTTTACGGTACGATCTTTGGGTATTAGGGATTGGGCTTGAAGATGGGTATTGGGATTTATTTATTGTAACCTTGTTACGAGGGGAGGATTTTGAAACATCAGCATAAGATCTGAAACTGAAGGAAAAACCCGACTTGCTTCTGCATATGAAATTGATTTTTCCGCCATCAGAGCTTTGATGCTCTTCTGTCGGCCCAATTCAGGACAAGCACTGTCATTTGCAAAATGGTTCCCGGAACATGAAGTACAAAAACCCAACTCAGGGGTGATCTTCACCACATTTAAAACAACATGATTTCGACCTGCAGACCGTACGGGTATGGCCAAACCGACACTAGTGGTAACATTGTATTGTTGGATAAGTGTATCTCTCAACCGGAAGAGCCGAATAGAAACAATACACACGCTTGGGTAAAACTTGTCCGTCAAAAGTCACTGTAAAGGGCCTTGACTTGTCATCAACAATAGTGTTCTAGGAATAGTTAATTTTTAAGGAGCAATAAAGAATGTGTTGACCACTAGTACACTACAGGGTCTTTTCACTCTTGAAGAGCTGAACTGCGATGGTGACACTACCATTTGCGTAAGTTTCCACTCAGCTATACCGGAAGACGTCACCTTACGGTTCATCCTCCTAGCTTTAATAACAGGACCACATCCCTCCGGAACTTTAACATTTTTATTAATTTCTTCCTCTGACTATTCATTAGGGATATCTCTAACAATACCCATTCTTATTATGTTAAATTGTGGGATGGTGGCAAAATAATTGTGTTGAATTAGTAAATTATTAACTAAGATACTGTTCGCGTCTTGATGCGACTTGAATTTAACTGAGACATGATTTAGATTCCCATCGAGGCATACGTTATTAAACGTCAAAAACATACCAAACTTGACCGGTTGTAGTACAGTGCCTAAAGTCTCATTATCCTTAAGGGAAACGTGAACAATATATGGCGGATTATACCTGGCTGTATAAGAAAGTCTTCCGATTATGTTCTTGGCTATCTTAGGTGGGATATTTGGAGTTTCAGGGGACGAGATAGCGGCTCTTTTCCGATTTGGGGTCTCAGTATCCATAATGGGATCTTGCGTGAGTATTTGGGTGTCATGGGGGAGGGTAACGGTCATGCTAGGGGAAAGATAAAAAGCCTATTAGGGGGTCAGGATCAGGAGGCTTTTGGAGTTCATTTTGACAACGAAAAATGGTTAAAACGAGACAATAACAAATAAAACTAACCTTACACAAATAACACAAACACTAGGAATAGTCTTGATCAAGTTTCACACAAAGATTCACTAGATACCGAAAAAAATCATAGCACTGACAAAAGCACGTGTTTAGCCTTCACCACTACCAACGAAAGCCCATGTGAGGATTAGAATGGCTTAACAAAAGTTTGTTTAGAAAACGTGAAAGTGCAGGGGTGCGGACGCAACGCCTAACGCCATCTATATTCGACTTGACTCGACTCGACTCAGGAACTAACTTACCTACATACAGCATGCTTTGAAGAATCGAGAATTGGTGTGAAGATGCTGCTGGCAGACAAATATAATATATTATAGGCATATTTCCACAAAATCTAAGTATTCATCATTGTAATTATCTACTTGAATTTCTTATGTGAGTTACACTGGACCTATATTTTGTATAACTCTAATTGCGGCGCCACCGTGAATGCACCCATATATTTATTTATTTATATATCTGCGTGCAGGCACGCGTACCAAGGACACATTTGTAGCGGGAGCAGTTTATGGTAAGGCGGATCGAACATGATCGATTTTTGTAGCGCGCTGACACGTGGTTTGTAAAATTGATTTATTCGATTGATACATCAAGGTCCATGAGTTATCATGATGTAGGTAGAGCCTTTAATATAATCAAAGAAGTACATTACGCAACAATTAATATGCCACGTAGAGTTTTAGAAAAAGGTCGGCTTTGTAGAGGGTCGTATCTGCCAGGTACCCGTACCCGTGTGGCTGTGTCCTTGCAGAGCGTCGTATCTGTCAGGTGCTTTCGTGTGTAGCTGTCTCTTTGTAGATCGTCTTACCTGTCAGGTACCCATACCTGTGTGGCTGTTTCTTTCTGAAACTCGATGTGCCTTAATAATTTATGTAGTAGTTGTTTTTATGATCGAGCCCAGCCTGGCGTGCTGAGGAATGGCCCACCGATACTTTCTAGCCATAGATAGACATTATAAAAACGAAGGGTAATAAATGAGGAGCTTCTGTTCAAAAGGAGATAAATTCACCATAAGAGAATTTTCAGAAAAGCAATATTTCTGATATTTAGCTGAGTAAAGCTTATAGTTATGTTTAAAAAAAGGTGATGGGTAAGTATCAACACAACAGTTCAAAATCATGGCAATTCATTTTTTTTTAATAGCATGGTATTTTATAAATAAATAAAAATGTTCGGAATTATCGCTTTTTGGTCAGAATTTCAGATTATAACTCCTTTTGTTTCATATGCTTTGTAAATATCTCCTTTTGATTCAGATAACTTTGTAAATAATCTCTTTTTGATTCAAATAACTTGTAAATATTTTAATACTGAAATAAAACATTAAAAATGGTTAATTCTTTATTTTCATTGTTATTATTATAGAAAGACACAAAAAATTAAAAATTAGACTCGGACGTGCGCCACATCAGGTTCGGGGCAAATACAGCTGCTGTCATCATCATCACAGACTCGGTGTAGTTCAGTTTCATCATCACTATCAACAGCGGAATTAGCATTGTTAGCTAAAATTCTTTTATACCAAGATAATTCTCTCTGTACAGGCCATTCATCTCGAAATTCCTTCTTTAGAAGATTTTCAATATCCTTTTTTTATTAGCAGATAACCCATTCTGAAACCCTTCCAAGTTATCCAAACTCAAGGCATGTCTCTTTCCTCTTTTCAGAAGAGACTCATATGCTTCACCGTCACACTCAAATCTGTAGTTTTCTAAGGATTTTACCTTGCAGTCTGCCACATTTCCTCTTTTTGGTTTTGTTCTTTTTAGAAAGATACGCTTCATTTTTTGAATGGCTGTTATATTTTTGTAATGGCCTCCTAACGATATAACAAATCGATTTTTAAATAATCGTAATCGAAACGAAACGAAAATATCTCCTTTTGTACCGATAATTTTGGTCTAGTGGACATTTTATATGAAATATATCTCTTTTTGATCAAGACATTTCTTTCTAAAAATATCGTTCGGAAATAACTCTCTTTGATTGAAACTTGAAATTTGAACGTCGTTTTTGTATTGGAAATATAGCTTTTTGAAGCAAAATGTGTGCACAAGTTGGTGTATTCGAACATAGAGAACAATAAAAAAAATAAAAATGTAAAGTGGATTTATCTCCTTTTGAACAGAAGCTCCTCAAATGCAGTTATAGCTGCATTTATTACCCTTCATTTTTAGCTAGCCAAAGCTATATAGGGCCAAAGCTATATTGAATTCATAGGCATCCTTTTAAGGGGTCATTGTACTCATAATTGTGAACTTTTACTGTAGGACTTAACTTGAAATCGCGAAAAAAATCTGCTGTTCCCTATTTTTGACAATTTATGACGCTTTTTCCGGTTATCCTGCGACCCACATACATAATATTAGGTCGGGGAAAAAGTTCCTTCGTATTTTATATACAAATTCAAGACATTTTTTTTCATAGTTTATTATTTAGTTATGTGTCATTTGCCAAATGGGTCAAAACTGTTTTGTGGTCAATTCCCAGTTCTTCAGCTACGTCGTAACTACTGATATGCCGATTTTGCTCCACTTTTTCAAAAATGGCATCCATTTTATCCGTAATAGGGCGACCAGAGCGACGTGCATCTTTGACATCAAAATTTCCGGATTGAAAACGCTTAAGGTCGTTGGTTCGGTACAGCATTTCATACAAACTTTCAAGTCCTTTTTTATCGAAATGAATGACCCGATTTTAATGAAACTTCATACGCATAAGCAGGATACTTAGGTCTAAAAAGTTAGTTAAGAACATTTTCGAAATATAGTGTTGCAGCTAAATTGGACCGATTTTAAATATTCCATAGAAACAGAGATTTCCATTTATCTTTTTTTAAATAAGACATTTCTAAAATGTTCTTAACTAACTTTTTAGACCTATGTATCCTGCTTATGCGTATGCAGTTTCATTAAAATCGGTTCATTCATTTCGATAAAAAAAGACTTTAAAGTTTGTATGAAATGCTGTACCGAGGCAACGCTCTTAAACCAAATTTGTGCTACTCTCACATACACTGCACTAGGTCCATAAACATCGCAAATTTTTTTCGCGGCTTGTGTCAATGACGTATTATAAATAGACACGTCATACACGAACATTAGTGCTTTCAAATACAGCGTAAGCCATGATGTAGCAACATACCAGTATATACAATCATACTGGCCGCAAAGAAAATGAAAGACGCATGCCGATACCTGTTATATGAAAGAGATGAATATACTTATTTAAGGCCGAACTATACGCCAATGACCTTGAGTGGTTAGCTAGTGCATTCTGGCCTGAGCTCACGCAACGCGTCGTACGTCCAGCCAGTAATAGGACTCGCCCATCAAGGAGCGCTGTCCCAAATTAGACGCATTTTTAATTTATTATAATAATATGATCAAACAAGCTCACCTGCAGTGAAGTTCGATCATTATTGTACGAAGGCTTTGTTCGAAGA